>OW052036.1:20877500-30877500 GCA_932526305.1 Epicampocera succincta
CATCACCTTTTGCCACATTTTTATGTGTTTTTTTTTTAGTTTATACGAGTCAAACATGTTCTCATCTACTCGTATTCCTGAGCCTTTCCAAAAAAAAAAACTTTCCCCAATGTTTGCATGTCACTTGTGGGAGGGCCAATAATCAATGTTTGCCAAGAACTCGTATCCAAAAAGAGCTGAACAGCCCAGTGGCACGCATCAGTTAAGTCTGATCTGGATGCCAGGAAATGGGGATTATAGAGGTGGCGAGATGGGAGACATGTACCTCAAAAGAAAGTTTGAGGAAATTTTTGCTGAACTCACTCCATCATTTGGCTGCACAAGAAGTCTCCTTAAAGTAGCAACAGGCAAATAAGTAAAACAAATCAGGAGGAAATATTAGAACAATAACGCGGCTCTTGTACATTCCAAAAATTAGCTGAGCTTAAATACCACAAGGCTGGAACTCAGGAACAACTAGAAGGAGTAACAAATTTGCCCAGCCTCATCACAACAACACAGACTCAGCTTAAAGTTCTGACTAATTGAACGCCACCACAGATGGCTGAAGAATGTTATTATATTTCAGTTATTTTGCTGGCCCCCGGCTATCTTTTGAGCGCCAAGTAAAAGGCTGGTGCTGCAGCAATATAAGCAAAAAAAATATATACTTTTAGCCGAATAACTATTTTTTTGCGCAATACCTCAAAATATGTTGAGGATTATTCAATAAATCATTTGTCTAAGGCCGGTTAAAAGAAAGTTAATTACAATATAAAAATAAAGGACATTTTGATGTGCGTCTTATATAAAAGGAAAAATATGGCAAAAATGGTTATTAGCAAAATTCGTATTCGTACACGGTGGCAGCACTCTTTTTTCATGAATTCTGCAAAGTTTACAATTATAATTGAATCTTTTTTTAGGCATAATTGTGGTCAAAAGTATTTTTATTAAAAATAACTTCTTCAATGGAAGGAAAAGCCAGCAAACTGACTTCAGAGTTGAAATTAAGATGTAGTGGAAAAATTGTAAAAAGAAGTCATTCTGCAATCCAATATGTTATTAAGACCTGCAAAGAAACTGGACATCGTTGTTAAAAAGCGCCAAAATCGCAACCATTCTTTGTCAGATACAAGCGCACAATGTTTCCTTTTGGCGGCAGATAAGAAAGGCTAACACCAATAAATAGGTGGTGTTAAGCTGCAAGAACTGCTACGCAAATAATTAAGTGTTACTGCAGCTCTTCGAACAGTGCGGGATTGTGTGCGGAAGCCTGGATCCAGTAGCAGAATTGCTGTCGATAAACGATTTATAAGCAGCACAAATAGCAACAAACTGATATTCTTCGGAAAAAAAATTTTGAATAAGGATATGGACTTCGGGAACAGGGTAATTTTTTTACTGATGTATGTAAGTTTAACGTTAAAAATGTGGCGGGCAGTTGATACAAGGTTTTCTAAGCAGGATCAAATTTTACCTTCATTCAAACGTTTTTTGAGCGGAGTATCCTTTTCTTTTTATTTACGTTACTTTAAACTGGTTTTCTGGCGGCCATTTTACTTCTTTTGTATATGAAGAAAATTTTGTTAATTTTGAAACGGTTATTTTTTACTCGGCATCACTGACAAATTTATGAAGAATTTTGCTTCGCTGGAACAAAAATAAACGGGCAAAAAGAAACGTTTGACACTGTAAACAAAAATCATAGCCGTTTATTTCAAGAGTCGGGCCAGCGAAATCGCTACTAACTGCGATTTACAGGCTCTTTCTATGAGTGGAACATTCTAAGGTTTAATATTGGAAAACTTTTGTCAACCACAAGTGCAAAATGCTGGACGTTTTCGATGTCTGTCGACTTAATGTGCGGGGGCGATGACGATGGCGTTGGCGACTCTGGGAATACGTTCTAAACAGACCCCAACTTAAACTAATTCGCGCGAACATTGAATCTAATTGTGTTACAGAATCAACCGATTACATGACTGAAATCGCTACAGAAACGAAAAACCTGCAATGAATTGCAATTTCTTTACTTGCATAAACATTTGATTTAAAGTGCAAACACTTTCGTATTAGATAACTTTGTTGCTTCCCTCCCCTCCTCTCATTCCCATTCGCAGCAGGTTCGCTTTCTATTCACAAGTAATTAAAATTCTATTTGATTAAAAAAAAAACAGAGAAAGAAATTATAGTTATTTTAAAATGCACTTCAAACTGTTTGTTCTGTCGCTGAAAAGTGCCTGTGAAAACTGTCGACGACTGCAGTTTATTGTTGATTTTTGTTCAAAGATTCTCATAATGCATGAATTGCAGTCTTTTTCCATTTCCCTTTTTTTCAATGGCAAACAATTTATTTACTAAATGTTATATTTAATCAATTGAGCAGTTTCTTGAAATTGTTACAACCCGCAGTCTCAATTAAGTTCAACAAGGCACCAGTTTAAAGGCGGAAGTAACGTTGGAAAGTGGTGAAGAAAAGTTTTCAAAACGGGCTACTGAAAATTATTTGCTCCGACAAAAAATGGTAAAGAAAATTCTAGTAAAAGTCTCAAACTTAGCTGGCACTATCGGCGCAAATTGCACAGAATGTGACCAGTTCTATCGTGGGCCGATAGCATTTCAAAAGTTGGCACAATATCCTTTTCGGCTTTGGATCACCCATTACGACAAGTTTTTTCGGTTCATTCCGATCAGAACTCCATTGAGGGAATAATCGCTACAATGCGGTCACACTGTCCTGCTCTCTTGATGAAATTGATTTACATCAGCAGCACATGTCAAAAGGGCCTCATCTGATGGTGAACTTGTGGGGACGCCAACTCCTCTGCCAGTAGATCTCTATACATTTGGTAGCATACCAAACATCTGAGTATGTAGCCCGAAATTCTGTAGGAAGATCAGGCCTTGATCAGACGCGCCTGTATATTCTCCTCTATCCAAGTTCATTACATAAGCAGCGCCTCGAGAACAAAGGGGTCTGTGTAACCCCGTTACCTACCAAACCATTTCCTACGTTTTTAGGCTTAAAGCACAGCCACAACTAACACCAGGTTGGCCAACGGTATTGTGGAGGCTGTTGCTACTCGTTCAACCAGTTGACTGGGGGGTGAAGCCTGCAAAAGCACCAGCATATTCCAAATCATGAATGAACTTTCTAGAGCTTCGGCTGCCTTGTCAACAGAGCGATACCTTCTCACTTACACCTCGAAAAACAGAATGCCCCAGTTTGATACACGCCCAGGCTAAGGCTGCTGGCAGACCGAGTGCAAGTGCCGCGCAAAACCGTATATAAAAGTTCTCTCAAGCGCTCCCCTCTCCTTCTTATAAACGGACACTTTTTCCTTATGACTTCAATTTGAACTAGAACTAGTAGAGAAACTATTTTATTTAATAATTATTTAATTAAAGTTTTCTTCGATTTCTTCTTTCGCACAACTGCACACCTTCAACTCAAAAATGCCTCGTTCAAAGCATTTTAAATCTTCAATACGCTTCGCAATAGCGACTTCTTTGCTCTGGCTGCTGAGTACGTATCCTGCGAGAGTGGAAAGTTCGAGGATTTTAGCAATTTATGTTTTTCCCGGCAAAAGTCATTTTATGATGCACAACACCATCATAAAGGAGCTGGTGCAGAGAGGACACCAGGTCACCATGGTGACGGCCTACAGCCTGAAGCATCTGAAATTGGGTCAAAATTATACCGAAATTTTAATAGAACCAGTTTATGACTTTTGGAGCGATGGTGAGTTGTTGAACCTTAAAACATAAAACTGATCCTCTTCTATGGTATTATTTAGTGATCGAAAAGTTTAAGGCCGAACATATTTTCGACTTGAGCGAAATGCAGTTTTTCGGTTTCCTTCAAATGTTGGATCTGATTGGTTTGAAAACAACGGAACATGCTTTGAAACAGCCAAAAGTTCAGGACATCATTAATCATCCCCAGCCGAAGGGTCAATATGATTTGCTGTTGTGCGAACAATTTTATCAGGAACCTTTCTTGGCCCTGTCATACATATACGATATTCCGGTAGTGACCAGCAGTACTTTGGGCTATGAAAATCACATGAGTCAAATGATGGGCGTGATAACACCCTGGTCGTTTGTGCCTCACGGTTTTATGCCCTTCACCGATCGCATGACCTTTATGGAACGTGTAAGGAACAGTTATTATTCGTTGGCCGAGGATTTGATCAGAGAATGGGACTTGTTTCCAAAAATGGACAATATGGTGCAAAAGTATTTTGGCCATTTGAACAGTAAGTATTAGATTTTCTTTGCTCTCCTAATTTTGATAAGTGAAAGATGTAAATTTTATTGCGCCCAACAGTTAAAATTCCAACAGTTTCTCAAATGGAGAAAAATATCTCCGTAATGCTGCTCAACAGTCATACTCCTTTGACCACATCCAGGCCTACTGTTTCGGGCATGGTGTCGGTGGGCGGCATGCACATCTATCCACCCAAGAAACTGCCTCAGGACCTACAAACTTTCTTAGATGAAGCCAATAATGGAGCCATATATTTCAGTTTAGGTAAGTTTTTCTGTTTGAGGGCCAGTCCCGCGACAGACAACCGATTCAGAGCAAAATAACAGACTTAAATGTCGTGTATTGAAGATCCGGATCCGTCTCCAAATGAATGAACCTTCACTTGCAAACATATTTAATTAATGATTTCATTTAAATTAGGAATTATTTATGAATAACAACTGATTCGGGATTGGAATATTTAAAGCTTCGTCCTGGCCAAACTTTCGTAGAGTTGCGTGCGATCCTACATCCCAAGGCGTTCGCTATAGTTCGGATCGTTCAGTATATTTGCCGATCTCTTCATCTCTGCAGAAGGCTACTTTCTCACTTTGCTCATTTCTCGTAACATTTTTATACTCTAGAATCCGACATCACCCAACAGCGCATTCCCCTTTTAATATGCTTACAGCTCTCTTGTACTCACCTACTATTCCAACTATTTAGTGTCCCTTGACTCTCCTCTATGTCAATTACAGAAAACTTGTTCCACTAGCCGAGCTTGGGATAGATTTCCCTGCATCTCGCTCTTCTGCGGTTCTTCTACAATTTCCGACACCAATTTGCGAGATGTCCTCCTCCGCCTGGTCTTTCCATCGCAACTTTGGTCTTCTCCTTCTACGTGTGCCGCCACCTGGTACATATTCAAATGAGTTTTTAGCAGGAGCAGTTTCATCCATTCTCACAACATGACCCAGCCAATGTAAACGCTATAGTTTAACACGCTCAACTATGTCAATAGCTTTCGATACTCCCCGTCAACCCAGACTGGTCCATAGACTTTCCCAAGAATTTTCCTCTAGAACACTCCAATTACTGGCTCTCATGTTTCTGAACCGTATAGCAGCACGGGTAGTACCAGTGTCTTGTAAAGCGTGATTTTGGTTACTTACTACTGACCAAAGAAGCGGCTTTAGCCATAAAAAATTACGTCTCCCTGTTGCGAAACACTCTTACGCAGCATTTTGTTACCTTAAGGCATTAACGCCATGCTGGCTTTAAAAACCTTATCTAGATCTCAAGATGGACACATAATTTCCGATTTGTCGTAAAACGTTGATTCGTCAGTTCTTCGATAATTTCATTACACATTTTCCATATTCCTTGATTTCAGCTCTGACTAACATCCCAGTCCTCTTTTAATTAGGCTTCGATCTTTCATTTCACTCATCCAGGAACTTTAATATTATTCTGCCAAGCCTCTCAGCTTAACATCTCATCTAGATATGCGAGAGATCTCCTACCCCATTTCCCACATTCCTTGAATCCAGCTCTGACTAATATATCGCAGTCCTCTTTTACTCAGGCTTCAATATTACTTTTAGAGCTGCATTTCCTTTCCATTTGGAAATTATCCCACCTAAGTCTTAAGTTTGCCATTAGGTCCCACTTATCACAAAATCGGTCTCTTAATAAGGCCCAAATGCTACTTGATCTCAGTTTAGGCCACCCATTGAAACCCATGTTTTATATTCACATATTTCATAAAATACTGTTCCCATTCCTAATGTTTGTTCATTTCCATTACAGGCAGCAACGTCCAATCCAAGGACATGCCCGTGGAAAAGCTGAAAATTTTCCTTGATGTCTTTGCCACCCTGAAAGAGCGCGTGCTTTGGAAGTTCGAAAACGAAAGCATTCAAAGCTTGCCCAAAAACGTTATGATCAAGGCCTGGCTGCCCCAGTCCGATATTTTGGCTCATCCGAATGTGAAAGTGTTTATAACGCATGGTGGTCTCTTCGGAACGCAAGAAGGCGTCCATTATGCTGTGCCCATGTTGGGTATACCCATCTATTGTGATCAACATTTGAACATGCGCAAAGCGGTACAAAACGGTTATGCTATAAGTCTACATTTCCCCGACATAACCAAACAAATTCTAAAGGATTCTTTAGAAATGCTACTGCACGATTCCTATTATCGGAATAATATTAATAGAGTTTCTAGTATATTTCATGATCGGCCTTTGGGGGCCCGCGACACTGCCATGTATTGGATAGAGTATGTCATCAGACACAATGGGGCGGCGCACTTAAGAGCGGCCGGTTTGGATTTGAAATGGTATCAGTTTTATTTGTTGGATGTTATTGCTTTTGTTGTGTCTGGCTTTGTCCTGGTTCTGGTGCTGGCATGGACCCTTATACGAACTGTTTTGCATCGTAAGCCTAGAAATTCTAAAACCAAGACACAATAATTGTGGTTTTAACGTGATAATTTCGCTTTAAGGATTAACGATTAAATACATTTCATGCAAATAAATAAAACAATAAAAAGAAAGTCGTTTGGATGCTGGAAGGTTTTTTTCAAAATCGGTTGGATTTTCATTGTGGTGGAATGGTAAAATAATTCACAGCAGCGGAAGGCGTTTCGACTAGCGGATACTACATGTTTGCTGTAATTAATTTAATTTTTTTTAAGAACGCAAGTAAAACAAATTGTGGGGTTTAAGCGGGTGAAAGCAGCTGCTTAACTCATTCAGTACTCCGAGGATCTACAGAGTCGTACACACTTTCTGCTTACAGCGACGCTTAAGCTGTTCAACGTGTAGACACCTTTAATTTACCTTTAATTACTATTTACTTAATATATTTAACTATTTTTTTAATCACATGCATTTCATTTATTGATTTCGTTCCTAGGACAGCTGTTTTCCGTCGCTCTTTGCAGTTGTTTAATAGTTTCCTGCATTCTCTTCAATTTCTGTGGATCAACTTTTGAGTTTGCTGGAGAAAGGAAAAAGAAAAGCGGAAAGTATGAAAAGCCTGTTTGAATCATATACACGAAGTTAGCAGCAGGTTAACTTTTTCAATTTCAATCTTTGCTTCGCATTCCACACATTTTAGTCTGTCCTCCTCTTCGCTTTCATTAGAATTCAAATCAATAGCTTCCGAAGAGAATTAAATAGAAATTGCGAGTATTTTTCAATATCTTGAATATGAAAGTACAATAATTTCTGGTTAATTGTTTCCCGTATAATTGATGTGGCCACTTAAACGTTCTCAAAAGAGTTAAATGGACAACTTCAACGAAAGCGAGTGACTCTTAAAATTAAACAATTTTGAACAAATCACAAGCAAAACTGACGCTTAAGTGTCATTTGGAAATAGCCAAATATAAAAAATAATTTGCAGACCCAAATAAAAGTATATGGCAACTTTCAAAATCATGTGTTTTTATTTATGTTGTAACTTTTGTTCGTTTTATTGATTGTCCTGCTCAATTAAGGGAAGTGTTTTTAATTGAGTCCATGGGTCAATTAAAAGAGTATCGGGTTAATGATTTTTTGCTTAATAGCTCCAAAAGCCATGCATTTTTAGACATCCAATTAAGCGGGCATGACAAGTTTATTAATCATTTTAAGCAGAACCGTGAGTTTTATTGCTGCGTGAAAATTTTAATAAAAAATAGCGACTTTGAAAGAAAATTTTAATATTTATTATCAATTTTAAGTCGCTTCGCGTGAGAGAAAATCAAAATTTTAAATTTTCAATATGCAAAATGCAAAATCGCCTTAAAAATGCCAAAAGACGAGTGAATGGAAATCCGTGCTTGAGTTCACTTTTTGCATCCATATGCACATACATACTCGTACATACACACATACATACGTACACACGTGCATTTGTAAATTAATTAATTTGCAACCACTTGCGGTTTGCTGCTGTACATTTAAATCCATACGAATTTAAAACACTCAAATAGTTTGAGGCGTTGAAACCATAATTTCCATTTTACGATACTCGTGGCAACAAAGAAGAAACAATTAATCTTTAAAATGTTGCATTTGAAATAAATAATTTAATCGTCGCTCGAACAATTACCATAAAATTTATTTATGTATTTAAATTAAGCCTCTGCACAAATTGCGAACAATATAATTTTGTAATTTATTCGGGCAACAAAAAAGCCTGATAAATAAAACCATATGATTTAATATTTAAAAGTAAAGTAAATAATATCAATGTTTAAAAGTCTATGAAATTTTAAAATAGCGCTGCATTTTGATGTTAAATCGCGCCCTTTAATTTATTGCATTTAGTTAAAAATTACTCGGCTCACAATGAAACGCGGTATTTCAGAAAGTGATCATTTAAACTTCACGAATATTTTAATAAAACATGGATCACCGTCAAGGTCTAGATGTGCAATTTGTGAAATTGGTTTGAGCCAGCACCTGCCTGGCAGTGTTGATGGTGGACCAACTCCACTGAAGTGAACTTGCCGACAACTCACCAAGGCCCCCATGTGGCTTGCAAGGCTGATAAAATATGGCGACGCCACAAATCATAATGCAATTGCTGGAGAGCTTGAGCTTTCGCCAATATGTTGCACGGCACAAATCATAAACCCCTTGCTAAAGAGTTCGGGCTACTTAATCCCGCTTGTTTCAACCAATTCACCAGAAGGCGAGAAAAGATAAGGCTTCTAAATTGGTAGCCCGAAATCCTCGGGGAACATCAGGTCTTAATCAGACTCGCCTGTACATTCCCCTCAATCTAGTTCCTGGCACAAAACAAACTTGTCGCAAGACAACAGCACCTCGAAGAATTTTCTTCTTCCTGCGTTTTTAGGTTCAAACCACGACCAGAACGTTTCAGCCAAGAATAGGCTGCTCAACCAATGACCGACCCAGAACGCCAAAAGACATTTTGGAGTCGTGTCGGTCCCCGTTCTGCCAATTGACTTTTGGTGAAGGTTGGATGAGCATCCTATAGCTTTGGTTTGCCGTGCCAGCGGAGGCACCCCTTTAAAATTTGACATTTTATCCTTCCAAATGTTCGAATTCTTTTTTCACTCTTTGCCCAAACAGGGCTAACATCGAGTGTGCCAACATTTGAAATCCCACAACTTTTACTCACCGTAATTTAATTCGACTTCAATTGAAAAGTCAAAACCATATTTTATTTTATTTTATTCCAAATACGAAAGGCCACCTCTTATTACGAGTATAAAAATTGTGAATTTAGAAAAATTATTTAAAATTCTGGGTAATTATTATGATGTTGAACAATTTTAAAGTGTCGATTTCAGGGACATTCCAATACTTAATGGCTGATGACCATGGATCTCTTGCTGGTCTTCTTCTCCTTCTTTTCATGAGTGGTGATGGTGACCTCCTCTGCAAAAAACAAGAAGAGTTTAAATTTGGACCAATAAAACTAAAATGAAAATTTTGTTGCGCAAAAATTGCGATGGTGAAATGTGAAAGGTTTTGGATTCTGTGACTCGTTACTGTGTGTCGCGCATGGCAAAATTTCCCACATAAATCAGTCAAACGGATAGAAATCCGATGTTAATTGGCCGAAAAGTTGTTGCCATCTTTCATTGCTTTAGGTTCGAATGGCAAGAAATTTTCCACAGAGAATCACTTTAGACTTGGACAATCTGCAGATTTGAATTATGTGGGCAAACGTCCCTACAAATACTAATCAACAAGTCTCTCCTTTCCTTTTCTTTGTTTTTCTGCTGTTCTTTGTGTTTGCAAAAAGCAGAGGTTAAAAGGTGGTAAAAAGTGCCTGAAGTTATTAGCGCTTAATACGGATTTAATAAAGTCTTTGTTGCCGGTGGCAGAGGATTGAAGTGCTTTTGGCAATTTATTTTGCCATAATAATAATTTTGCACCAATAATGAAATTTGTGACGAACATAAATTAGAAGGATTTCATTAAGTTTAAGTGCAAGCAGTTGAAGAGTGTGTCTGTAATTCTTTGTTGTGAAAATTATCTACCAATTAGGGAACCGGAGCGAGTGCTGTTCACCCCCAGTACGCCGTGTCCCAGTGTCAGGCTGTTCCATGAACATTCCACTCCTCACAACAGAATCTGTAAGTAGCTGTCTTGGATATGTCCATTCTTGAAAAGTGCTTATAAAAGGCGGAATGTCCTGTGAGTGCCAACGAAACTGTTCTTAGACTTTTCATATCCAGTTTTAGTGCGAGTTGTGCCCTAATAAGATCAACGCTAAGTAACTTTTTAAAATGTACAAGATGTAGGAGGAGTATTAAATAAAATGAAAAATTATAGTGCTTAAGGACCGGCCTGATACTTGAGATCTCGAAACAGATCCTGAAATTACAGATGCAAGAAATCAAGTTTCACAAGATAAAACCAGAGTAACAGGCAGTTGTAAAGGAACATTTCCTTATTTGTCCTACTTCAAACCGGGAAAACTTTTATAAAAAAAATAATGTATTTGTACCAAGTCATACATACCTTCGAACTTCTTGGGCAGAGTCTTAATGCTCTCAATAGTTCTGACGTTCTTCTCGCCCGGTTCAATGATTTCCTCTTCGTATTCTTCGATGATTTCTTCTTCTTCGGTATCATCGGGATTGGAACAGGGAACAGGATCGTATACGGTTTTGACCGCCTTCTTGACGATACCTTCAGCGGTGACGGTGGTGTAATGGTACTCAGTGCCGCCCTCAATCTTAATGGTTTCAACGGTGGTAACGTCACCGGGATTCTCGGAAGGTACAACCTTTTTGGTGCCAGATTGTGATTTCAATTTCTTAGTGGAGGTAACATTTTTATGTTTCTCGGCATCCTTGAGGGTTTTTTTGTACTCCCGGATTTCTTCTTCCGTCAGTTCGGTCTCTTCCTCTTCGTAAACGGTTTTGGAAGTGGTAATAGTTTTGCCCGACTCCAGTTGGGTGCTGTAAGTGTACTCGTGGCCACCGGGAACGCGTTTCGTGGCCACAGTGGTAGTATCATTTTGCACAAAGTCAGCTGGTGGCGGTGGGGCCGAGCTCTTGGGTTTCTTGGTCTTCTTGGTCTTGGTGGTTCCTTCCTTGCCATCAGTCACATTCGAAGAAGTAACTTGTCTAATATTTTGCTCAGTTTGCAAGGAGTTTTTGCGTACGGTGCGATTGTTTTCGGTGATCTCGATGTTTTGAGAGCTGCGACGCGTCTCCTGGTAAGTGGACTGTTGCTGAATGTTTTGCAACTGCTGGTTCTTGTTGACCTTTTGCTCCACCTTACGATTATCGACCGAGTCATTCGATTCCACAGAAGTTTTGCGCATTATAGACTTCTTGCTACCAGGCTGTTGCGTGTTGGGCTGCTGAGCATGGCTGGGGAAGGGTGTACCTGCCGGCACCGAGTCGAAGAAAGTTTTGGTCTTGCTGCTGCGGGTGCCATTCTCGTTGATGGTGGTATAGACTTCTTCGTAGCCACCTTCTATGAGGCGAGTCAACATGGTGGTTCTCTCATCGATGCGAATTTCTTTATTCAAACGGGACTGAATAAGCTTCTTATTGGCCAGTTCCTTTTTCTTATCCTCCTCGCTGACGGGCTTGGGATCCCAGAAAGTTCTAGTCGAGGTCTTGACAGTGCCATTGGGCTGAGGAGTGGTTGTTATCATTTCGTAGCCACCCTCAATGACATTGTATTTGGTACTGGCACCAGTTTTGGAGTCGTACTCAATTTTGCCATCTTCGACATCGGCGGAAGTCATAAATTCTGCGGGTTATTTTTCCACCACACGCAAAAGTGTTGTAAAGTGTTGTTGTTTAAAAGTGGCGAGTTGTGTGGTGTATTTCGGTGTGGTGAGGTGTGGTGAGGTGTGTTGAGTTGTTTTAAGGTAAAAATAAAGAAATAGATCTGTTAAGGTTTTGAAGTCTTTGAAATTGTGTTTTATTTTTGAGCCCAAGCTGTTATTGTGTTAAAAGTAGGCCTTTTTAAAAAGCTTTAGCTTAAGCTAATTATCTTTTAAACTACTGCATAATTTAGATTATTTTGATTAATATTTGTATACTTATTTACATAAATATTAAAATTTCATCTACATGTTTCTTTTAGCTACATATATGTTACACTGAAAAAAAAAATGTTATTGTCTTTTAAACATGCTCGGGTTGTGGCAATATCTCTATCTCCTGATGTCCGTATTTGATCAAAATGACTGGCATCAGACATGTGTAGTGCCGCAGCACATTAAGTAATTGTTATTTGATTTTTCTGGACAGCCTTTGCTTGGTCGAAGAAGACGATTTATGGGGAATCTGTTGCAATTTCGTTGTCTGAACATTTGCAACATTTGTGGTTTTCATGGTAACGCTGGGCTTGAGAGCAGCCTCTTGTTCTGGACTTGTTAGTGATCTAGCATTGTTATTCGTTAAGCCATCTGAAATTTTGGTCCAAAAAGAAACATATGCTAATGTTAGTTTGGCAAAATATATGTATGTATGTATTTTGTTAATTTAATTAATTAAATTAAAAAAAATATTATACAATTTTTTCTTTACAAATTAAACAAGGTTTTTAGCTGCGCTGTTATCTTAAAGTGTATAGTTAGTAATGGTTTCGTATGAATGTAAGTGTATGTGAAATTCGATAAAAAGAATACAAATAACTGAATGTCCTTGCTGGGCAAACTTTTAACTATGACTGATTGATTGGGCTGTAAATTAAATAGTTCCGATTCTACTGTATTTGTATGAGAATAATGAGGCTTTTGTGCAATTATTAAATGCTTAAAAAATTTCACACTTTTACACGCTTGTGAGGTTCAACCGAAAGCTGTCCACCAGTCACTAACACAAATTCTTCTGCTAGATTAAGGCTATTCAATGATTCGATTGTGCTCAGCAAGAAATCGGCCACAAGGCCAATTAATTACCAAACAGCCTACCAGAAGTTTCAGCAACATACAGAAATGGTAACTGGAGCACTGACTGCTCTTTAGACTCGTGGCCGCAACCTGGCGACTAGAATCGTATGTTTAGCGTTACTGAGTTTGTGATTTACTTACAGAGAACTTCATGTAAGCAAAAAACAATAGTTATTGTCAATTATGTTGCACGTTCTTCGCTCCCTTGTACCGATTTAATATATTAAACACAGACTGATACATTTTTGTAGGAGAACAAGTTCTTTCTTTGGTATTATTTTGAGTTTTATGTTTCGGTTTGAACAATCTCATCATCTTCATCAGGATCGGCCATATTGACTTCCTTTTTTTTTGTGCTAATCCTACTGTGGGTCTAAATATTGGCTTTGCCATATCCATTCGCTCATAAATTATGAGGTTCTAACAGGTATTGGTAAGAATTTTCATTATTCCATGCGAGCGCACTGAGCAGCCAAACAAAATAACAGTTCAGTGCGTCTCAGTTAAGCTCCATATAGTAACGATTTCGGTTGTAGCAGATACGAGTATAAAGCCGCTATTTATACCGTTTTTGCAACCCCATGTTGTTGTAATATTTTCAGATCGGGTTAAAACAAAATGACCCGAGTTTCCTGAAGCCAACCCGTTCACTCATCAGGCAGATGGAACAGCAGCAGTGTTGGTTTCGTCTAAGACGATACTCGTACCAGGTGTTGCTTTCCGTCTAAGTGATGATGCAGAAATATGCCTTAAGCATTCGCTTCACCCGAAATAGACATCTGATAATTGATCTGACATTTCAGGTTTCAGCGTCAGTAGAGCCGCTGGAGTCTATAAAAATGTTGCAAATTGCACGATTTTTGGGCTTGATTGATGTACTCAGCCATCACTTGTAACCGTTTTGCTGTGCCAGTCTCTTTATATGTCATTTAAAGTTTTTTTTAGAAAATACTCTTGATAAGATATTTTTAAAATTAAAAATACAGTCGCTGTTAAGTTTTCACTTTCATTTTTAAATAGATTTTCAAAAAAAAAAAAAATATACTTCTGTGTTTAAGAAAGAAATATAGAAAAAACCCTTTAAAACCAAAACTTGGGACTCCCAAGCCTGTAAAAGAAAACTGCAATTGTGTTGTTTACAACAATTACGCGTATCGAGATGACAAACTTACAGCCACTTAGAGATGTAACACTGGCGATAACACTAAATGCAGAAAAGAAAACATTTAAAAACAATAAACAAACAAAAATATTGCAAAAATTAATATAAAATACACTTAAAAATAATACAATACATAAATATGAAAATAACAAAACGAAATGTTTTCTTTAAAATATGTATTCAAGTTTTATTCAATTTTAAATAAAAAATTTTTGAAACAACAAGTTTTGACTTAAAAAAATTGGTGCTTTTTTTTTAGTATAATAAAACTGAAATTGTAAAAAAATTATATTTATTTCTTTTAATGGTAAAAAAAAATGAAAATTTAAACAAAACACACTGACACCAACATACACAACAATTAGTTTTTAAAAGAGTCAAACAATGAAATTTATTTTAGATAACAAATTGTGTAAAAAGTTGTGGTATTAATTGTAAAAGTCAAGAGTTTTTCTTTTACAAAAAAGTTAGTTTTTTGCCGCTTTTTTTTTTTTTTTTTTTTGATATTAATTAAAGCTTTAATTAAAATAGTAGGTGTGTTTTGTTTGAAATGATTGATAAAATGTAAGACAGACGTTTGTTTTTATATTTTTATAAATCGTTATTCCTACATTTTTAAAATGTATGAAATTAAATGTCTGGCTGAACATGACTCATGATTATGATATGTTTTTATTTGTTTTTGTGGTGATTTTCTGATTTTAAGAGCTACCCGTCTTATCAGCGCCATCTGGTTTAGTGTCCAGGGTCTGTGAAATCTTTTTCCAGATGTTGTCGAACGAATCACGGCCCGAATAGTCAACCTGACCCGACTCCCAGCACTGGCGACGCATTATTTGCTCGTACGCATCCTGTTCGGGACTGCGTGGCTCACCCAAACGCAAATGTGACAAGGCACCAGCCAAACCAGCCTAAAAACGCACAAAAAAATTTACCCAATTAAAAAAGTTTTCTCACAAAATTTCTCTCAAATAAATCCAATTCCATTTGAATGCAACATTTAACATAAACACCTTCCCCTTACAAAAGGCTAAATAAATTCTAATAAGTACAAGTCATACAATTAGGTGACGGGTGGGTGGGTGGGTATTAGTATTTGAGTTCGGGGTGAGTTAAAATAAAACCAAAATTTTCAAATTACCTTAAGGAAGATTACTTTTGCATAATTTATTATATGTTCTATGAATAAGAAGTTGTATATTTTGTAGGTGCGCCAACTAAATAGTTTATGGTATGTATGTAAATGCGTAACGCAAAGTGTTGCTGTGAAGATCTGAAATCTTTATGTATGTCGTGTATGTATGTATGTATGTATGTATGTATATGAGACGACTTCACAAAAGGCATGCCACAAAATGCATAATCATAGAATGGAACAAGTATTGCCACCACATTCGATTTTATGGAATGAAAATTAAAAGAAACAAATGAGAAATCAATAAAAATCTTCTAATACTACAAACATATGTATTTGTACAAGTACGAGGTCGTGTTTAAAGGGAAACACATAAAGAGGACGGGGCTGAAACCACGCGTTAGAGATCGTGCACGAGACACAAGCCCCTTGTTTGAGAGAACGAGCTGTCTAGTGCCTGCAACACGAGGCACTTGAGTACGGCAGCCCGTAATCCAGGCTTTAATCCGACTCGTCTGTATATTCGCCACTGTACAGTTCCTTGCGCGGAACCGGAAACTGTTTCAAGACCACCGCACAGCACCTTAGCGACATATGGATCGTTGGAAATGAATCTACCAAAGCTTCGTTTTGCATTTTTAGGCTTAAACCACAATCAGAACGTTTCAGGCGAACAAACATCTGGATGTTCAAAGACAAGTCGAGGCAGGTTAACCGAGGCACCTCTTTCTATCAGTTGTAAGAGAGCAGAGAAAACTTTGAAATTTCAAAACGCTCCAAGTTTAGAATTTCTTATATTTATTGAATAAATTTGGTGCACCAACTCTGCACCAAGAATTTTAAAACGCACCGAGTTGACAACGCTGCTAAATTATATACATCCCTATTAGTTTTCTTTCTGCGTTTTGTGGTTTTTTGTAGCCTCTCATGTATTATTAAGTCCATAAAAATAATTAATAAAAGCATCGGATATTTTTCCCAAAGCGAAAAGATCCTGTTTAATTCCTTCGACTCCTTCAATTCCTTGTACAAGTTTGCAGGGTTTATTCATTGGTTTCAATCACATGGCTTAATTCTTTTTGTATGGTTGTAGTGGGCAAGGGCCCAAACGGTCGAGCTGAACGCAGCACAATAAAATACGAGTAGGTACACGCAAATAATCACAGGAATATTAGAGCCAGTAGGACAGAGGTATTCACTAAACTACGGCCAACACATTCAATTTTGTAGCGGAATGCCGAAAGTTTATCGACAAGACAGCAAGACACTGAACTCTAAGCCAAATTTACGTTTTGGATAAAGTTTCAAACTGGGAAAACTGACAACTGAGGACAGCAACTCAGACATTGGCATCTTCTATGGACTCAGTGTCGGTTTAGGGAGACCAAATCTGTTGTTCGTTCGTACAGATACTTATCTTAGAAATGCATGAACAATGCCCAGTTTTGATGAGCACAATCCATAAAGACCTACACCCAAGTTTTTGAAGGAGGATGAGGTGATGAAACTTGAAACAGTCCGTACAATTCTACAGGAAGAGAGCACTTTCATTGCAACTGCCCAGCACTGGGAAATCTCTTTCATTTAGGTTTTTTGTGTTGGATTTATCGATAATTGTCAACGATAAGTTGTAGGCTTCATTAGGGATAACAACCTTCTGTAGTCCTCATTGAGCAACAAACCAACTTCTATCGAAAATATTGCCGCTTAAGGAATATTGAGTCTTGAGTTACGACCTGGCCTCGTGCAAAATCCAACTGAGCCAGAAACTGAAAGGGCAAATTGGAAACTGAGCCCAACTTAAATAAATGATTAGGCCCTTCTAGTACGATTTTGACACTACGACATGCAGTTTTAATAGAACGGCGTCACGTGCCCCATACCTCATGCTGTGATGGAAGCGATTTGATGGCATAACGAGCCTGAGTGTGATGTAAATTGGCCAAAACGTTGTTTAAAGCCCATGTGACTCATGCCAAAGATAAAAACTATAAATGACAGCTGTTCATTATTTGTTGATACAAAAAAATCGCTTAAAAATTATTACGTCTAGTGGTGAGATATTTTTCTATATCTAATACAATCTAGTATATCTTCATTAAATTTTGGCCCAGCCTTAATTGGAACGAGAGAAGACAACTGCCAACATGCAACGGTGTGTTGACTCTAAGCTCTAAATTTTAGTTTGTGTTTGGTGGCCGCTGATAGCAGACTACAGTGCGTTTTGAGGAGAACTGGGAAAGAAGTGGATTTCGTGTTAAAAAAAAATCATCATCCTGATAAATGTTGGGGGGGACTCTGCACCATCCAGTTCCATGGCAAAGAAGTGGTTTACTGAATTTCGATACCGATTATTCAGGACGTCCAGTGAAAAGTTTAACGCTATTAATTGAGCCGAGCGAAGATTGAAAGTGAGGGAGATTATTTTCGAAGCCTTAGGTATCTCATAGAAAGATAAGCTTTTCGCAAGATGGGTGCCGCGTTTGCGTTTGCGTTTGCTTACAATCGAGGACAATGCAAGGCGTCACACCTGTGCAGTTTCCATAGCAAAAATCTACGAATTGGACTACGAATTGCTTCCTCATGCGTCTTATGCACTCGACTTACTCTCGAGTCAAGCTTGAAGAAATGGCTCGGCGGTAGGAGATTTGCTGCCAACGACGAAATCATCTCACAGGCAAGGGCCAATTTGTCGGCAGGCGGTTTGAACAAATTACAGAAACGTTGGTCTGAGTGTATCGAGAAATAAAATAACGTTTGATACAAAAACCTGTGTGGCATTCAAAAAGTCAACGACTTATTGACCCGCCCGCCCTCGTATCTACATATCGTTACCTGAAATGCAAAAGGGCGTAACAACATATTTCAAAATTTTACAGGAGAGACAAAAAACTCCAAAAAATCAAAGATTACGAAGCTGGTGTTGCAATTTCTTCAGTACAGCATTAAATTGCGATGATGCATTTATTTCGTAGAAAAAAAAATTTCTTTAATCGTCATTTTTATTAGATGTGGGTTGCGCCCTTTTGGTTTAAGAAAAAACCAACTTTGTTGTTACGACCTTTTGATTTTCTTTAATAAAATGGTTGTTATTGACAGTAGGGCTGTAAAAATGTAGGAGGACATGTAATTCGATTTGCTCTACAGTAATAAATGAAAAAACCCATTTTGAATTTTTTGGTTGTTACGCCCTTTTGCATTTCAGGTAACGATATGTATGTTAACTAATGGTTAAATGAATCAAATGCAGAGACACACAAACAAACACAAAGACAACGACATGAGAGATGAGATCTGGAGATATAGTTTATGGATGTATGTACGAGTATGTACGAGTATGTAGTATGACTGTATACGGATATAACATTCTAAATTCTAAAGATGAAATGCTAAACATATGTATGTATTACGCCCATCACAAAATATCACAATGTCTACGAGTGTACGACTATAAATTATAAATATGTATGTATGCAGATATGGGGAAAGTATTCCAAAAATAATTAAGACATCATCAAAATATTTATACACAACGTTGATATCGATACATTTGCTTATATGTACACAATACATACATCACTATGAAAGAAGTGCACAGGTTCGACAACTTGTATTCATATGCATATAGATTTTGTATGTGTATGTGTATGTGTGTGTGTGTGTGTGTGTGTGTGTGTTTACCTCTTCTACTTTTTCTTCTTCTTGTTTTTGAATTTCTTCACAAACACTTGTATTGGCGGGAAGAGTATGAATATCATCTTGTTCTTTATTGCTTTCACTATTTCTGCTTGCAGTTACAGACGTTTCAAACGCCGAACTCTGATTATCCGCTAAATTGTTATGATTTGTTTGTATCTTCTGAAATATTTCTGTCATTTGCATTTGCCCTTCAGTATTAGCGCTGTTGATACCATCACTGTCGTCTGTGTTGTCATCATCAGTGACATTCCACCTATAACTACTTACGCCAGTTGCACTTTCATCTTTAGCCTCGTTTTGCTCTTCAGAATCTGATTTGGTGTCATCGAGTGCATGGCAAGTGTCGCCGCTGGCAACATGCCGGCCATGCTGCTGCTCCCTCTCTTCTTGTCCCCCTTCAACAGATTCAAATTCAAATTTGTGTTCTTGGTTGTCGTTGTCGCTGTCGCTGTCGTGAGTTGTGATGGGTTTATTTTGCATTTCCGCGTGTGTTTCCTGTTCCCTATAGTAATCTTCCCAAGGATCATAAAATTCGATTTTATTACTAGTGGCATAATGTTGCTGATGGAATTCATATTGCAAACTATAATACAAATTTGTGGCATGTTGTTCATTTTTTTTAATTTCTTCGCAGTGCTGTTGTTGCAGTTGTAGGGCCATTATGTCGTAGTTATTTTTCCATGGCTCTATTATAGTTATCGTATAGCGCTTTGAATATTTCATATGTTTTAAGGTTTGTACATATTTGTTTAAGCGTTACGAACATTATAGTGAAAGCGAAAATTTAGTTTACATTGTGATGATAGAGAGAAAAAACGAAATTTTATTTAATTTGTTGCGAAGTGTTGTTAGTGATATGGGTATACAAATTATGACAAGACTCAAAGCAAATAAGAACAAATAAAAACTGTTGGCTCTTTACCAGAACTAGACATTGATATTAAAAGGTTTTACTAGGAATATGTGTAGGCATTTAATTAAGGAGTGGCAAGTAAGAACCCGGAAAGTTTTTACAATAATTAGAGATCGATGGGCAGAGCATTATAAATTAATTGATAACGAAACGTTTGCATTTAATTAATCGGCAAAAAATTATCTCAGTTCTTTCTAATTCTCACTACACAAAATACAAGGGCAAAGGGTCTTAACAATCATTCTTGTTCAGAAGCTATAAACAAAACATATGGCTTGGCTTGTTGATGACAAAATCATTTAACTCAAGTACCAAAGGAAGTTCTCCAGAATGTGTTTGTATTCTCCCTTCAGCCAGCTATAAACCTTATAAGAAATAAAGACACTAGAAAAGCTTCTTCTCAAAAATCGAAAGTGCATGAACTTCAAGGACAATCGCGGCTAATTTTTCCTGAATTATGTAAAAACTTTCCGTTTGTTATTTTTTTGGTTTTATGGCACCAGTACGTAGGGGTTGGGGCCAATGCAGTGCATTGCAACAGACCTGAGTTGGGGAGGAGGAAAGGAGTTTTTGGTAGGAATCGAACCTACGACTCCACAAACTTCTCTATAGAAGCAAATTAAGTAGTTCAGGGTTTAAAACCGCATTATTGGAGTTGAAATGTTATACTAATTTCCATCAATTTTTGGTTTCGGTACAGGAAAATAAGATCAGAGTTGCGAATCTTATTCCATGGCATAGATCAACATGCGTACAACATTCAGCGGAATGTGAGAACCATCGACAATGCTGTACGATTGCTCGACGGACCCTGGAAACTGATCTCTCACTTAGGATATGCTGGACAAAAATCAGGGTCAGTTTCTAGATCCTAATCCGTGATTACACGTCGCTGCTTATGACTGGAATAATATCAACGAAATGTACCGCTCTCAGTGGCTCACAGGTCATGCTGTACTGGGCATTCTGCCAAAAAAAAAAGCGGAATGATCTTGTGTGTGACTTTCCGTTAGTACGAGAACACCTCAGGTTGAGGTGGTGTTTTTATTTTGGTCGCCGACATCCAAATCTAGTTCCATTAGACTCTTTTTTTTTTTTGTGGAGTTTTCTTTAGTCGTATGTAGGGGTCTGGGCAAATAAGCTATTAACCAGGACTATCCTTAAAGCCATGCCACCGATCACATTACATTTGTTTTATGTGTCAGTCATGGAAACATTTGCAGGATACAAGCAAATAAAACATGTTTTATTTTAATTTAAAGAATGGAATCACTTATTGAAATGCCCTCTAGTCATGGTGAAAGAAATACAATTGCCGAGAAGGTAGAAGAATCGAGTTTGGCAATAGGAATAGGATCGAAGCCACCCTGAATACAAAAATTAAATGTAGATTCCCAGCAGGGGAAGAAAATTAAGAAATGGTTGTGTATTGAGCGGGACTAGTAAAGTAATGAATGGAGCAAAATTTGGGCCTTGTAAAACCATAAGTAAGGATTTGGCAGATAAATTCTTAAGCTCACAGTGGGTACTGTTCAACTCTCTATTTGTTTGAGGCTCATAGGAATTAAAACGAAGCTCATAAGTTATCCAGCATCTATGTATGTATCCATAACCAAGTCCACAGTTTAGGAAAAAACTGTTTTGCAAGCAAGAAGACTTGCGAGGCAAGAAACAAATACGAATATGTATCCGAAACAAATTGTGTGCTGACTGCCAATCGGAAATGGAATTTGAAACCACCGCGACTAGAAAAATTCGCCGATCTAAAAATGGTAAACGATTTTTGGTTTCTTGCAAAATTAAATTTTATAAATAAGTTTCCATAAATTTTTGGCAAAAATTAATTTCAGAATTTGTTGTTTTCTAGACATGATAATAATTTTAAAAAAATATGTACATACACATGTATGTATGTGTGTATGTATGTATTTAAAAAATCATTTTAGAATTTTGCGAATGTTTTTTGTTTTCAATTTTAAGAAATAAACCAAAGAACAGTCAGTTGGCAGGAGGCCAACGGCGTTTTTGGTGGCTGTTTGGGAGAGGACAAATGATTTGCACAAGGGGTGAGAGATGAGGAACACGTATGGAAATGGAAGATGTTCCAATTGTCTTGATGCGTCAATGATTTGGATTTGGGTGGGGCCAACACCGAATTAATAATAATATTCCAAGTATAAACATGTAAGTAAACAAAACAAAAAGTAGGCTGTTGAATAATAAATATTTATGAAAAGTATTGGGAGCACTTGAGCAAAAAAAGAAAAGATAGAAAAAAAGAATGTAGACGTATGATTGCGGACTTTAAGTGCAGCTGGTAAATTTGCCAAAATGTGTGCAGATGAAAAGCGTTTTCGTGGGAACCTGTTGAAGTCTTACCTCCACGTTGACAGCACGATTTTTTCTATCTTCCATTTGGTCAATTTTGCGACAAGGCTTGATCTTGGAATATAATTTTGAATTAAAATGATTTTCTGCTTGGCAGGGCTTAAAACAGATTTAAGGTGACAAAAGGAAATAGTAATTGGTGGAGGGAGTCTCGGACTGCCCCTTTTCTCAGAGGAGATAAATTAGTGGGCTCAACAAAAAGGGGGGTGTAAAAATTAAAATCGAACTCAAAGTTGAATTTTCTTTAAAATAAAACAAATGCTTTTGGTAACTGAAAAAGAACTGTAGGAAAATATATGTATGTATGTATGCATGTCTGTATAGGTATTTAATTGTTTAAAATTGAATATAAAACTTACCATATGATCATCCAGTAGCTGATGAACATGGTCAAAGAATATGTTCCACCAGAGTTGTATTAAATCGGCCGCATGAGCATAATCCGTGGGCACACTGGGAGTTTTGCTCTGTGAGTTGTAGTGTATCAACCAGGGTTTCATTTTACCAGCAAAATGCAGAATCTTAATTTTGTCTCTGAATTGTTTGAAGGCGGGCAAATAACAATACGAAGCATACGCTGTGACATTGTACAAGAAGGGCAAGCGCTTCTTTATATCACTGGTTGCCCAATCGGAGAAATATTGATTCAATAAACCCTGATCGCCACCATCGAAACTGCCGTTTTTCAGCCCATAATCGACAATTTTGTCGAAAGTTTCCTGGCTGGGCCGGTAAACAAAGACGCCGGAATTGAAACAATCTGGCCAGCTGACATCCGGAGCAGCTGAGAACTCTTCGCGCTCAAATAATTCATCACAGTTTTGTAAAACCTTTCATAAAAATTTCATAAAATTATTCATTTGTTTTGTGTTTTGCTTAATCTGGAAAAATTTCATTTTACCAAAGTGTCTGAATCCAAGAAGACGCATTTCTCAAACTGTAACAAACGCCAACAGTGTAATTTGGTGAAGGTAATGCCCAACTCGGGTCTGGCCAATAGAGCCAAATTGGCCGAATCTTGTGAATCCATAATATTGACTTCTTGCACAACATCGTAAACAGCTTTCAGTTTGTTACGCATGGATTCTGAGACGCCGGGTGTTACCAAAACGGCCAACTGATGTTGGGTGTCAGCTCTTCTCAAGGAGTGAGCCAACACTAGGGCACCCAGGGAATAAGTGTCATTTGTGGTCAAGGTTACCCAAGCAAACTCTATAATGTTTCAACAAGCAAATATAAAAACAAAGATTTAGGACATTTTTAATTATGTTTTTCCTCAATAATCGTCAAATATTATTATTATTTTGCTTAAAAATTATGGCTTACATGCAGCTGCAAAGCTTTAGCGTTGTTTTTATTGGCAAAATTTAGCTGTTAATATTATTAAATGCTTAATGATAAATTATATTTTGAAACATTTTCATTTTAAACAAATCGCAATACAAAGTCATTGGCGTCATTGCTAATATATTTCGCCTAAAAACTGTTGACAAGTTATAAATTGTTTGCAATTTTATTGTGCGCAATATGTTTATTTTTATACACTTTATGAAGTGTCATCGTTATTTTGATCGAAACTGTTATAGAGAACCAGCGGAGAAAGTTTGTTCTCAGCGAGTTTAAATTGAATGCTCTGTTTTTAGTCCAAGCAAAGTGTTGCCACTTCCACAGAAATCGGCCGGTCCGTTTATGAGGCAACGAAATTGACCTGTTCATTTAACGAAACGTAATTTTCGTTAGACATGTACCTGACAATTTAATGACGTATGTAGTTCTTCTTCTCTTTCCAATTTGTTTTGCAAACATAAAATTTAAATTTAGACGTAACATGATTGACACTGAATTACCTGCTCGTTTCACAACGATTAACAGTTGGGGCGCCAAAGAAAATTTCAAAACCCAATTTGTTTTGTGTCGCAGTCCACCAAAAACTAGAACAATGACAAAGTTTTACACTGTTATTGAGATTTTGTTTTCGATTGCAGGTCTCTGAAACATTTATCTGATTGTGGAATCTTTGAAAATCTTGAAAATAATATTTATACAATATAAAAAAAATCTAGCAGATAGAAAGAACTTAAAGTTTGATCTGCGATTGTTTATATAAGAAAAGTGTATTAGAAATATTTCACCCCTATTCGAAGCCAGGTAAACATGACATGAAGGCCTCGTTTATGACAAAAAAAAAGGCAAATTTAACGTTCCAAAAAAGTTGCTAAAAGAAATTAGAGTTTATAGAAAATCGGGAGTCCTGAGCATAAAAATAAAAATATTATCAATTAACAGTTATTTTTTTTAATAAATAAATCTTTAAGCTCCGCTTTAGAAGTGCCACAAGAAACAAAAAAAAACCGCTATAAATTCAAGAACTGGAAGTTTAAGATTTTGTGGAAAAAATGCTTTAAATAGGACTGAAAATAAATTTGCAGAACTTGTCCTGGAATATAGGACAAAAGAGGAGGTACTACTTTCATCTTTCTAAAATGTTTATTTATATGAAAATATATTATTGTTCTAAAAGGTTTTTATAAGTACACAAATTTTTGAGGGGATGAGAGTTCGGCCAACAATTGCGAGGTTCTGCCTCTGCCAAAGCCTTTGGACGTTGCGGCAGACTAGCAAAATGATGGGAAGTTTGTTGTTTGTTTTGTAATATGAAGCAAAAGAAGCCAAAATTTGAGTGCATAAAAGGAAAACGCGTTGTTGCAGACCTGAGCAGTTTAGCTTTTTAAGACATTGGAATTTTGTTTGGTAATTATTTACTTCCCCCTATTCTACTGTCTACCGTCTGAAGCTTTAACCAGGACAAATATGGTCAACTAAATGGCTAAAAAATAATTATTAGCACTAAAGCTATAAAATTTATATATATACCTATAAAATTAATCGTCCGTATATTTTCCACATGTCTATATGCCAACACTTCGAAGTATTAAATTGTCTAAATAATTGGGGCTGTGTTACTCTATTCCTCTAAAATGCTTGTCGCAGTAACCAAAGGACAAACGTTGTATAGAAGAAGAAGAAGAAGAAGGGGCAAAGTTATAGTATAATTAGTAAGATTGTATAGCAAGTAAAGTTGCGCATCAGCTGATAAAATCCGTTACATAAACAAAATCTTGTGCAGGTTGTATGAAAAATTGCAGTAGCAACAAGAGACTACAGAAACTAGAGTTTTCCATTTCAAATGTCAGGAAATAATGCAGAGCCCTGAGATTAAAAAATTTTGGTAATAAACATTTGGCATGACCAACTTTTGATATTTGCAATTTGACAAACTTGTGCAAAAAGTTGAACGCAATTATGATGAGCTAAAACTGAAGACTATTCTGTGTTGAAAATATGTTTCACTTTGATTCCTATTGCTTCTTCAAATGCCATTTAATATGAAATTAAATGACAACTATTGTAATTATTTTTATTTTATATTTCTTTCAAGCCTAAAGTGCTTTGTAAATTTACAATTAAATGTTTGAACATCTTTGCAAAGACTTTTCAGCAGAAAAAACAATTATATTTGTTTGACTTGAATTTTGACTCCGTCCGTTCAAAATACGGTCTTATAGTATTTTGCTGGAAAATATACAATAAGTTGAAATATTTGCAGATTTCTTTAGACAGATATTTAGTTGGTAAAATGATTTTTAAAATTATACCGATACGTTTTTATCGAATATTAAACTTAAATTCTTAACGATACTTAACATTTTCGGCAACTGAAATTCGCTAAAATTTTGGAAAAAAAAACATAAAAGTTAAAATTACTCGATATATAGTGTTTCGGGATATAAATGATGGGAGTTGTAAAGCTATGGACAGACGATTGATTGTCAGATCTTACACTAGTGTCACTAAAACATGTCTAAGAATATCTTACAACTGTTTGAGATTAAACACTGCCAGAATAAACTTTGTCGCTCCACTGTTAGACAATTGTGAAAACACATTTCTGTGCCACTGGACACTGTACGATGTTATTTTCTTTTAAGTTAATGCCACTGGCAATGACGCTATTGTCGGAGAGTTTATTTGCCGGCACTGTCCATGCCTATGAGTACAATGTCTTTACAACAGATCTGGCAATTTTTGCATATGAGTACAATAATGTGACAACCGCATTAACTGACAAATTTTGTTGCCAGATAAATTTGTTGTCCGGCATGGAAATTGTAAGTTTTTCTTACTTTTTTTCGTTTGTTTCGAGTTAACATTTCAACTTCTAGTGACAGTTTTTCATTTACAGATCTTACAATGCTGTAAGATGTGACATTTTTAGGCATATTTTGCTGACAATATGGTAAGATGATACAACGATATTAAGAGCTGCTGGGTTTTCTTTTGCGACAGATATTTTCTTCTTTTTGGAACAACAAACGATTGTTTAATGAAATTAAAAAAGTTAAAATTTAACTAATACTTGTTTAGTTTAAAAATAAAAAAGAAGGTATTAAAAATTTGTTCATAGAAAAAATATTAATAATTTTTTTTTTAAATGGTTTCGGTTTCAAAAGTAAATAATACTAAATTTATTTGTTTTTATTTTTCTTAAAAATAAAACTTTTATTGATTTTGTTGGTTTTTCATTGATAGTTTTCCGATTTTGAGGTAAATTTTATTTCCTGTCGAAAAGTTATCATTTAAAGTTCAGTTGAAAAAAATACTTTCGTCAGAAAAAAAAATTTATCAAAAAAAAAATTTATATCGGCCAAAAAAAAATCTTTGAATTTTTTTAAAGCATTAATGAATGGCCTTAACATTTAATGCCCTGATATTTTAGTCAAACTGCAAGGCGAACAATGTTTTGCGAATGATGACGGTTACGGTTTCCGGCTTTTTCAAAATTCTGTTATCATTTCGATTGTTCATTTTATTTTAATCATTAAAAAAAAATGTATTTGCCTGCAAACAAATTAGTTTGAAAGAATGTTAAATTGTTTTGCTGTTATTTAATTAATTATTATTTTAATTAAATTCTTTAACGATATTAATTGGTTAATTTGTGTGAAATAAGTAGAAAATGTTCAACGGTTTGCCAATTGTTTTACATACGGTGTTTTTTTTTTTTGCCAACAAATTGATTGGAAAAAGTAATACAAAACTACAAAAGTGTGGTTAAAGTTTAATTTTGTTTATTATGATTATTTTTGATTATTTCCATAGATAATCTTTCTTTTATATGAATGTATGGTTGTATGTACATGGTACGAGTATTTATGATTTACATTTAAAGGGGAAAAATTTATATTTTTTAATAAACAATTAGTTCAAATTAGCATGTAAAAAATGCAATCTATGTAACTTATTAAGTATTAAACTAGAAAATGATACAAGTAAAATAAAAGCCAGGAAGATGTTAAGGGAATTATAAAGCCAGACATGAAAAAGTGTAAAAAAAAAATTTATTAATTTAAAATTTTAAACCAAGAAATGAGCAATTTTAACTACCTGGGGGAATAGTTTTAGTCTTTGGATGCCTATTCGGTGCAGTTGCATTCATGCCATGATTGCAGCAGCTCCCTTTGATTTTAAACATCAATCCAACAATAATGGTTAAACAACTACGAATACACGGTCAGTGCTGCTGAAATGTTTGCATGACCAACATGTTGCAGCGTGTAATGAGATGTTTGACATTCAGTGTTTTTTTTTTTTTTTTGCTTTGCTTTATATGCTGCATGTCTACATACATATATTATTCATATACAAATGTACATATTTCATTTAAACATCTGTTCAATATGTCACTGACTGAACGCAACAAACGTTAGACATTTTTGGTTGTTGGTTTTTGTGGGTGAGTGGTTGGGTGGTTGGGTGGGTGTTTATTGTTTAGCGTTTCGCTTGGTATGTGATTTTCTTGCTTTTATTTTCTCAAAATTAATCTCTAATAATAATGCGTGTGTTGTAGTTTATTATATATTCTGTGTTTTTTTTTTTTTTATTGTTTATGTTAGAAAACAAAACCTAAAATAAAAATGTATCATATGAAGGGGAAAATGTTTAAAATATTATCGAGAACTTACCAGAACCAAAAAGGTATTTCCAACTGATTTTGTATGGCTTAATATATATATTTTTGTTTTTTTTTTGTGACAATTTTGTTTAAAAGCCACCACCCAAAGACAATAAAAAATTCAACAAGGCATTGATTTCGCGCAAGCACCATTCGTTTGTTAATGTGGCGCATCAATATTTTCGAAGCAAACTGGCAAAAATAATTATATATACATATAGTATGTATGTATGTACATCCTACAAAATCTCAATATCAGAGAAAGTTTTTTTAATTCCATTCTTATTAGCCATTAATAGAGCGAAATGGATGCCGAAATTTTCGAAAACTTGTAACTGATTACAGAAAAAATAGTAAAATTTTCTTTTATCAATAGATAGAAAATTCTCGAATATTTTGAGAATCTTATTGCACACAAATATATGAAAAATTTTGTTTTTAAAAATAATATTTTGCAATGAAAAAAAATATTATAAAAAAAATTCCAATTTTATTTTAAATTATATTAAATCGAGTAAAAACTCACTCGATAATTAAGATTCGATTTATATTTATTCTAGTTGATCTAGCGCTAGAGATGACAGCGATACAAGTACGCGCTTGTTTTTACGGTCTAAATATGCGCCTTATTTCACGTGGTCATATTGAGTCGACGTAAACGACACTCTTGGTCGACCAAAATTTTACTTACATACTCCAATTATAATTATCTTCCGTCAAGAATGTGTCAAGTGATCAAGGATTAGAAAACGTCAGTCCATGACGAGTGAAAAAGCGAGAATTAGTCGATTTAGTGCGACGACTCTTGGTATATAAAAGATTAAAAACGATGGTAAAGTCAAACCATCTACTCTACTAAAGAAGGCTTTAGCACTATTTATTGTTTGGCGAGAAAAAGCTGTTCTTTAAAAAAGATGTTTGATGACTCAATATGTATTTGTCGTTGTCGATGTTTTGCATAAAAAAAAAATAATTTTAAATACTTTAACTTGTTTACTTTTTAATACTTTTTGTGGGAAACAATTTTGTCTAATAACGATTCAAAAGTTGCCGATGCCAATTTTTTAAACTAGATTCGTTTTAAAAAAACATAACAAAAGTTTAGGCTATTTCAAATTTCATTTGTGTAAACAAGTTGTTGTTATCTTGTTTCTACTTAAAAGCTCATTCGAACATAATTTCGAAAATTCGAAATGATCCCAGTCAAGATCAAGATAGAATGAAATTTAAATTAAAAATTAACAGAAAATTTCAATTTTTGAATTAAGATTTGCAAATTATTTTAGTTTTAAAAACTTTAAAGCTTAATTTCGAAAATTCGAACTTTGAAACTTTCACCATTAGCCAGAATTTTCGGGTTTAAGTTTCGAGCAGAATAGTTTTAATTTTTACCCTTTGAAAATATATTTTATAATATTTCACATACACGAAGTACTTAATTTCGAAATTGAGTATCGACTTGCCTTAACAAATACAGTTGCTTTCAAATTGGCAGTAGAAACTTAAAGATCTTAACGTTTAATATTCGGAATAAATTCGAAACTTTCTAAAATAATAAAAAGTTGAGATAAACTAAAGAATTTTTTATACAATATATTTCAAAAATGTTTATATAGCATTTCTCATATTGGAAATCGGCTTAAAAAATTCTTCCTAGCCACTAAAATTTCTACATTTAACTTTAAAATTTAAAAAATCGAACATAAACAAATTTAAAAAAGTTGTGATTTTAGAATCACAAGTAACTCAAAATCGTACTCTATATGAAGTTCGAAAAGGGCAACATATACAAATATTTCAAATTTGCAAATTAAAATTTTAAGGCAAATTTAACGCCTATTTTTTCGTTAAGATATAAAAATGTTCATTCCCTAATTTAGATTTAGACCAAAAGCAAAATTTGGTACTTGAAGAAAGAAAATTTTTGCAGGTTTTCACAAATCAGGCAGTTAGTGAATTTCTAAGTGAAAAAAAAAATCGAATTTACCGAAAATGCGCAAAAAAAAATGTTTAAAACAAAATTCCTGCTCCGCATTTTATTGTTTTAAATACAAATTCAAGAAAGAATAATATTTTATGTTGTCGTAAAACAAGCCGTTAATTTGTTAATTGTTGAAAAGTGATAAATCAAACTGTTTGGCCCAAGATTTTCATTTAACAACTTAGAAGCTGTTTTTTACACAATTTGTAATTCTTGTTTTCTTTTTTTCTAATCCCCAAGACGAGAAATATGAAAATTATTTTCAAAATGTTTTATCCATTATAGTTGTTGGCCAAAATAAACAATATCAACATCAATTTTGATCGCAACCAAGAATAGACACACGCCCGCCTCCACGCCAGCGACATTTTTTCAATGACTTTTTCTTCGAAAACGTATTTTAAGCAGATTTATCTCATCGTTTATCTGTCTGTATTTATCGCTTATTTTTTTCTTTTCTTTTCTTTTTTTTTTTTTTTTTTTGGCAATGACACAAAATTGTTTTAAAACAGAAAATTTTGCATTGCCTTCTTTTTTCAAGAAAACTTTTTAAGCACTTTTTCTCAAGTCCACCTAAAATCTGTTTGAGCGAAGAAAAAACAAGTTTTGCATCTTGTTTGTGTCTCGTTGCGAGTGTTTGTGTGTGTGTGTTGCGAAAGGCCCAGCGCCATATTAAACCAATTCATTTTTTGCAACTTGCAGTCAATATATGTATGTGAGAAGAATAATTTGTGCAAAGATAAGTTTTAAACTTTAGAACCCTAAACACAAACCAACTGCCTTAACAGAGCTCTGTTAAAGCATTAACATACCGCTGTTAAGCTTACAAATCTTTTAACATGTATTCCAAAACAATTTGTGGGTACATGTTTTCACCCGGCAGACCTGAAATAAGTGAAATATAATTCATATCACATGAATTATTAAAAAAGTTAAGTCGCAAATGACAGGGATGGAGAAGAATACCGATATTTATTTATTTTTATTTTATTTTTTAAAACAGATGGCCGTATAAAAATTTATGTTGTTCTAGTGGTATTTATGTACGTTCATTACGACCTTTTTAACAATTTCTCTTTTTTTCCTTCTAGAGGATGAACTCCAGGAGAAAGAAAATAAGATTTGTGTACAAAATTTTCTTTTTTTTGCATGAATTTTAGGGGCGAAAGAACCACAATTTGCTGGAACTCTGAATAAATTTGGATTTTAAGAAAATTTTAAAAATTTAAATTTCTTTAGAGGAAAAAAAAGAAGATGAGCCTATAAAAAGCAAAGAAATTCATAGACTTTGTGTCTGTTTAAGACTGAGAAGTAAAAAATTGGACTCTATCAGCTTAATTGAATTTAAGTTTAAACGAACTTCATTCATTAATGCATTAAATTGTGACCATCTTTAGCAGAAATGGGACCAGAGTCTTCAAGAAAGCCTCTGAACTTAATTTGTAAATGAAGAAAAAATAATGAATTGTTTGTTTGTTGGTGGTTTGCAGCCATTTGACAAAAATATCGCTTGATATGTATGAAAAATTTTACCGAATATAAATGTACGCAAAAGATTGGTGTATAATTTTATGTCTGAAATGTATTGAAAGTGCAATAGGTAAAATATTACGTATATGTTAGTTTTAGACATTCATTTCTTGTTGGATAGTTTGGAATCTCAAACTTTAAATTAAGCGAAACGATGTGCAGAAAACCATGGCAGCAGCTGTCGATTGTGCCACCAAGTGTTTACACGCAAAGTTGTTTATACGACGCCAAGAAAGCACTTCGCTAAGACTTGATTAAACAGAACAATGCAAGCTCCGACATGATTCTTTTTGCATAAGTGCGGGAATATAAGATTACTTTTCAAATCTTATGTCTAATATTATTTATGTAGACGTAATTTTGAAGTTTTTTTTAGTTGTAAGACATATTTTTACTTAGATTTCATTGGTTTTGAAAGAACCGATGTAACTTTTGTTTTGGGCAGAATGAAACTAAAACTAGATTTTAAGCTTTACTTTTTTGTTTCTGTTGCGATTGTTTCATAGGTTCGATTGTTTTGTTAATTGTTGTTCGGGGAGACCTGGTTCTTGTGAAATTTGTTGAAGCAATAAGAATAGGACGGACGGACGGTTTATTACTTTACCATACACAGGCTGAAAATTTGCAATCTGGTTGCTGTGTAGAAATGGAAAAGTTAGAGTAAAATTGTTTCATTTTATGTTGCGGTCTTCTAGATCTTAATATTTTCAAAGATGGGCATATCCTGCGCCATGCCCATCGCCTGTTTACTGTTGTGTATTTTCTAATCATACTTTTTATAGAATTTGCAACAACATCTCATTAGAGTTCTGTCACACAAAATTCAATGAAATTCCCAAGCCTGGTTGTACATGTGTAAATTGTTCTTTCAAGGTCAAGTTGAAGTCATGCCGTAATCTGCAACCGCACGAGGTCGAGGCTTCTACGATAGCCTCAGAAAAACGCCTGTGACCTCTAGATTGTAGCGGTTTTGCATGAGCAAAAAAGGTGTCTTTGAAGTGGCGTACAAAAACTAAATGTTGCCACCTATTTATGTTCGCTGAAAGTATGCGCGCAGCCAATTTAGCATACAAAGAAGATACACCTACAAGGCGTTTCTCTTTTTAACTCATTTATGCGCAACAAAATGTCCATCCAGTATGAAAAGCCTTGATTTGAAGGTTCATTAAATGGCATTGTTTGGTGTTCAAGGTTTTATGTTTTAAAGTTTTTCAAGTCGTGCTGCATGGCCCCGTAAAAAGCTGTAGAGCAACAGCCTTACACCTTAAAGTTGCAGCATTGATTTCTCAATGAACCAGCCGGAGCAGCAACCTTCCTTTCAACATCTGCACACAGAGTCCACAAGTACGAGTATATGGTAAGCGTGTGGTGGAAGCTCATAAATGCAATAGCGGAAATCGTTTATATAATGATTTTGCGCCAAAGCCGTTTTCAGAATTTTAAGGTTTTTTTTGAAATTTTTCATCAAGAATGTTGACTATAAAACTGATAAAAAAAAATAAGAGCTTTACAAAAGTTATAAGTACCTTGAAAAAAATCTAGGTACATGTCGCCAACTCCAGCAAGTGCAGCCACGCATACACACAAACACACTCGTGCCTGTGAGTCAACAGTTTCCAAGTTGGGGAAAAACGTACGAGTAGGCATCATTTAAAATTCTTTTATAGACTCTACTTTCAGATAAAAAGAAGAAAACAAGCTGCTGCCAGTTATAAGAAGAAGTATTAAGAAAAATAAAGTGTAAAGAGGAGCAAAAACAACTTCATATTGCATGGCTGACTGTGTCTGGTCGTTCGGTTGGGCTGCATAAAAATAGAACCGGAAAAATTCTTTGCAAGAGACGTTGAATTCTGGCATTTCTTGTGTATATTTTTTTTGAAGAAGAAGAAAAAAAAAAGAGAAAATAAAGCGAAACGAAGACAAAATGTGTAGGCTTCCTTATAAAAAATAAGTAAATATATGCACATACATACATATATATATATTATATACATATATTTTTATTATTTTTTTATTTTATTTTCAAACGAACAGCATGATTAAGTGCAACAACATCAGCTGACAACAAAATTTTTATTTTAGTCAATGACTAATAAAGAATCACATCTTTTTCGTTCAAATAAACATGATGCCGAATATAAAAATTTATTTATTTTTTTTTTTTTTGGAAATTTCTTTTTAGAAGGTGGGCGGCGATGAATTCTTTTGTAAAAACTTATAAAGAATTGTTTAATTATTTTATGTAGAAAGCAAAAAAAAAAAATACTTAATTTAACGGCGAATTTAAAAAAAAAATTAAGAAAAAAACACGGCCATAAATATTTTCTGGTCCCAAAAGAATTATTAAAATTAAGAAATCAAAATCCATGCACATGTACCCACATACATATTTATAAAACAAGCATATAGTTAATTATTTAGTTTAATTTAGTCGAATTTTTCTTCTTTTTTGCTAAAGACTTAATTTTACAGTTGGTTTGCCAAATGCAACAATGTAGAGTTTTAAGGTGGCCATCCTAATCAGAGTTCGCAGCAATAAAAACCATTCGATTGCATTGGAATTTTAGAGACGGAAATAAAAAAGGGTATTTTTTAAAGATGTACAAAACCTTAAATTGGCCACATGTTTTAAAAAATTCAAGTTCAAATTATTATGACAATTATTATTCATAAATTACAAACAAAACATAAGAAGAAATGAACTGGCCAGAAAAGTATAACATCTAATATTTTTTCTATACTTAATACTTGTAAAGGGAAACCCCAAATTCTCAACTAATTGCTGACAATAAATATACACATGTACGCATGTATGTAATTTAATTGTTACTAAAGCAAACATTTTGCTTTATTTGAAGTGGAGGACGCTTCGAACCTTTATGATTTGGTTGACATTTTAGAGTAGACAATGCCAATAAAATGGTGTTGACGTTTTGAGATGTTGACGAAATGACATTTTGATGTTATACCGAGCGCACTGTATGTGACCCATTTGTTTTTTAATTTTACTTTCCATATGAATTTCGGAACAAAAGTGTGTTTTTGTAGGTTAATTTGATGTGAAAGTTTTTTCATTAATTTGTGGCTGCAATTGCATTATGATTTTTTCTCATATTTGAATAAGAAAACGAAAAATTATCCAAAAATGAAACATAAAATCATTCAAAATTAAAAAATCGCCCAAAAACAAAAATTCGGAAAAATTACTAGTACAAAACATTCGCAAAAACCTATATAAATATTAATATTTGATTTTATATTTAAGAATAAAGGCAACAAGAGCCTCAACGCCGATCTGGAAAAATAGAGATTCGCAAAAGCGAAGCCAGAACTGAGTACTATAGTGTGTAAATGAACGATTCAGTAAACTGATCGGTCTTTACATTTGCGGAGTTCAGCTTAACGACAAACGTTTTTATTTTTTAATGCTAAGCACTTTGAATGTTTTCGTTGTATTTTACTTTTCATTTTACAAGTATGAGTACGTATTTTCTTTAATAAATTTGTGCCAAATGTACCTTTGTATGTCTGTATGGTCGTAATGAACGAGTAATTTTAAAGTTTGGCTTCAGAAATTTGGTTATAATTATATAGTAGTATATAATTTCCTTGAAACATAAAAAAAATTATTTCAAACCAATAACTTTGATATTCCCGCTTTGCATACATTTTCCAGGTAGTTCAATCAAAACTGGCGCATTCATTTACCGGAAGCGATTGTCTATAATTACTGTCAACAACAGAAGTCACTTGAATTGCTGCACTACGAAGGCACCGCAAACTTAACTGAACTGAGTATTCCGTGTAAAGTCTAGACAAAGTTTATGTATTGATGTATTATAAATCTTAGAAGCCCTGGGCCGAATATGAAAATGTGCTCAATATTTACTGTCTACGGAATTTTTGTGTTGCTAAACCGAAAAATTTGAAATAATTTATAAAACAGAAAACATTTTTCTAAGATTAGATGCATATAAAGCGTCTTTCAATAAAGAAATTTCAAAGTTTTGGGCTTTTAACCAACTTTAAAGATATAAGTATTAAAGATATAAATATTGTGCATTTATCTTAAATTTGATGATTTCTTGTATTTAACTATTTTTAAAAATACTTAAATTACGACTTTTCAAAAATAGTTAAATGCACCCGAAATATACTGCTGTTCAATCATAGAGCAGTTTTTTTCTAAATAATTTAACAATATAAAAATATCTGTGCATTTATCTTCAACCGCAAAGGCATATAAAGTGGAGTTGCAGAAAACAAATTTGAATGTTTTAGTGCATTTAGCCACTTTTGGGAAGGCAAACAAAGTAGTGCTCTTACTCTTAAATGCGCATGTGCACAAATCTATGTAAAATGTCTATGTAATCTATGTAAAAGTGTAAAAGATTGTGAACCTATTAAAGTCAAAAGCTAAATACATATGTACATGTGTATGTAGAAACAATTTTATGTTATAACATTTAAAAACTAAATTATTTATTAAAAATAAAATCTTTACATGGAAAAGGCGAAATAAGAAAATACCCAACAACCCCCATTTTATGAAACGTGAAATCGCTCCCGTTAAACCTACTGCTGATATCAAACTCTCATTTCATTGAACTGAGATTGCAGCCAGATAACATTAAACTGATGAATGGCATGAAAAAAAGGAACTGTTTAAATCGTTAAGCAAAATTTTACTATATTATGGTTCACAACCAAAAAATTATTTTCTTAACTTTACAACATTCAACACTGAATTAAGAAAACAACAATTCGATATACTCAGACCTTGATTCATAAATTCTCTTATATCAACATCTTTTCTCACAAACCGTCCAACAAATTTGAATTGAAGAAAATCTGGGAAAGATTATGTGGCTAATGATTTAAAAATTTGAAAAACTCTTTATAAAGTTATAATGTATGAAAGATTTATTCAATGAACTTTGACATCTGTCGTGATATGAATTTTTATCTGTTGCTACATACATACATACATATATTTATATTATATGTGGTGTTTTATCTATTATAATTAAGATTAAGACGGGGTAAGAACCAAAAAAAGTTTTTAAAGGATATTTCAATGAATAACTACATCATAAATTTAAGTGAAGGGCAGGAAATTTAATTTGTACTTTTTATTCCACACAATAAAATTTTAACAAAATGGTAATTATTCAAAAGAATACTCTCATTTTATATTTACAACGAAATTTTATTGTTATTGTTGTTTAGAAAGAAGTTTACTTTTACTTAAAGCATAAGTTTTCTGCGACGCTTTGGAAAAAAAAACTTTTCCGCAATTGCGTAATTGAGGAGATTCTTTTCACATTTGGACTATTCCACTTACGACAAAACTATTCTGTATTTCTTTTTTTTCTTTGGTAACATTGAAATGAAAAGTAGTGTGCAAGTGTAAACTCTATGATTACGCCAGAAAAAGACAATAAAAGGTATTATTTCGTAAAATGTAATTAATATTATAGTTAATTTATTACATAGAAGTAAATTTATTTTGATTTGATATTATCAATAATGTTCATGAAAATTTATTGTTGTTTTCAATGGAGGGAGTACAACAAAATTCTTATGTATATATTATTATATCACATTTGCTTATTATCCTTAAATGGATGGAGATGGTCAGTATAATGCAAGTGATGATCAAAATCACCATCAACATACAGAGGATTGTGATTACCTTGAACATGAAATGTCTGTAAGAATTTAAAAACACGACATACTATTAATAATTTTGGTTTGTTTTGTCCATATGTATGTAGTAGATAACCTCATATACATAGATGAACCTTAGGTTATTTCAATTCAAAACGAGATTTCTGATACCTAATTAGTTTCAGCAAGAGAAGCCTAAGCCAGAGTATTTTCAGTCAAAAAACGTTAATAAGCCTGTAGAGCATATAATAAAACTTTATTATTCCAATTAACCGCTCCAAAACTCGATTAATCTTTTTAAATATTTCCATTTATTTCTTCATTATTATTATTATGAAGAATATTGTACAAAGTAATGCCTAATCTTGTCATCTATTATAATCGAAGTCCAGAAAACAAAACAATTATCAGATTAATTACATACAAATATTGCTCCATTCCTAAAAACATATTTTCTCAAGTTGTGCAAAGACACAAACGGTAGAACAGTCAAGTTTTCAGAAACACTTAATTAAAGCATTTTCTTTTTCCAAAATCGTCAACTATGGAGCAAATAACGTTAAGGCTGAGTTTGGCAGCTGCGCTGTTTTAACCACCCAAAAGCTGGTCGCCTAGAATCTGTTTTCACTCCCATTATATACAAACACACATATGCCGGTCATGAAATTTGTATACATACATACATGCATACATACATACACACATCCCTGCACACATAATGCATAATTATAACACAAACAAGAAAAATGCCGGCATATACTCTCGTATACGTTTCATTAAAGCGGGCACTAACAAACACACATACATACATAAAAGCGCTGCGGCATATTGGCGCATGTGATTGCGTTTTTTTTTTTTCTTCTTTTAATAATAATTTCACGGCAATAATAACTTGACCCCGCAATTCTAGACCAGCGAAATGTAACGTAATACCCTCATGACGTTTTGGACACAGCCAACGAACAGGAAGATTAAAAAAAAAAAGTATGAAATCAATAAAAAAAAAGTAAGGAGAAAAGCACAATAAAAGAAATCAAGTGTCAAGGTGAATTAATAAATCAGATGAGTAAAAAATAAGGAAACGGTAAATTATGACAATCAGCGTGTTGGCCCATTGAAGAGAATAGAAAATGAGTACCTACAAAATAAATAGCAACTGTGTCAGCATAAACACACAAATTCTTATCTAATGAAATAAGAATAAATATGAATGAAAAAGACAACTCTAAAGCTAAAAAAATATCTTTATTTTTTGCTGAAATTGAAAACTGCAATATTTAGAAACTAAAATAAAAATTTTGTGCTTTTTCAAGGGGAGCGAGCATAATTGCTGTCTCAAAACTTAAGAGAAAATTGTTTGCTTGTCTTTTTTTACAAACATGTACATTTAAATTGTTGTTGTTTAAATTGAAGGTCACTTAAGGTCGCTTGAACATTATTTTGTTCTTTCATTCGATGCAAAATTAAAGCGAGTTTCATTTGAAATAAAATTTACTATAATTAAAAAATTTTTTTAAAGAAATTAGAATTTTAAATAGTATGAATTGAAGCCACTTTTATTTTATTTAGAAAGGTTTTTTTTTTCTGTGTAAAAAGCCATGATTTTTTTTATTATTGTTTAGTGGATATTTTCTTTTTAATTTTATTTATTGCCATGCTGCATAGTTTTATTTGCATTTTTTTGAGCTAAAAATTTGGAATATTTTTGCCCTTTAGGAAAAAAAAAAACTTACTGCTCATTTTGGTTTATTTAATATTTTTTGTTTAACACTTAAGAAAAATCTTAGAATTTTCACTTTTAAAAATCTTCAAGGATTTTTCAGTTGTTTGACACTAATAAGAAATATAAACGTTACAAACAAATTTGCTCGACGGTTTTATTCAAAATAAAATAAAACTTCTTTGCGCACCGTTTCAATTGGGAGAGAATTGCTGTTGCTTCGTACACCAGCGGCGAGTAACTGAATCGCAATAATGTTGGTTGGTTATGTGGAAAGCCTGCATAGGCAGTCTCAGAACATCATTATGAACAAACAGAAATATCATCATCATCATAATCAACGCCATCATCAGAAGAGCCACCTCGGTCGTAGTAGCAAAAAGAAACAAACAAATAAACACACAAGCCACATGTTCATGCATATGTACAAATCTAGATATGTATGTACATACATACATACATACATACACACGTATGAACACACAACCCCATACACAGGTACCTAAATATGTACGTATATGCACACATACTATGTTTGCTTGTATATGCATCAACCCGTCCCACCCAAACCCCATGTGGTAGGTATTTTTGTTTTTGCTTTCTTCTTAAACAAAATCTGACAAAACAAGTAAAAGAAGACGTTAGGAGAAAAACGCCAACGTTAAGAATTTTGCGCACTGTCAGTGGCTGCTCATATTGTTACATTTTTGCTGGTATGTATGTATGTACATACATATGTATTAAAATCAGCCTCACATACATACATACATATGTATGTACTTAAGCCGTACAAAGTGCCATGATTAATACATAAATAGTAATGTATGTATATACATACATATTTGCATATGTATCCATGCTTTATGTTTTAGTACCTAAATGCATACATACTACATATGTACATACATAAATACATACCGCGTTGTATGAATGCATGTGTATAGGGAGATATTTTATATTCCGGCCGTACCTATTGCTCTGGCAGAGACTGTATACAATCTCTACTTTCTCAGCGGGCGGCTTTAATTAACTACATACATATTTGGGAGTTTTTGTAATGTACTGAGAGACGAAAACGATAAGAGACAAAATCAATCAACACTTTTGCGATAATAACATTGACAAATAAAAGTGTAGTTTTAAATGTTTTACTTTTTTATTTAAAAAAAGATTATAACAATATCATGCGTATGTATGTATCTATGGCATATACATACATATGTACATACATACATATGTGACAAGATTGCTGGCTTGAATTGATTTACATATGGATAAACATATGTATGTTTAAATCAATGTTGCCATGTTGAAGATTTTTAACCTAAATTTAGTTCTTTCTAGGCAGAGTTTGAGCGAATGAAAAGAATGACGACAATTATTAAGCAAAATTTGCTTTTATGTAGCTGGATTTTAGTGTTACTTATACCCACAAGAAGCAATTTTGTTAAATCTAATTTGCTAATAGTTTTGCAATTTTTGGCACTTTAAAAAAAGAAATAAAAAAAGGAAAACATATATATATACAGTGCACTCGGGAAAACGTCAACTAATTCAAACCGCGGGTGTTGACGTTTAACAAATTGTTGACGTTTACGAATGTAAAATTTTTAAATAAAAAACATATCTGCTTTTAAAAGTTTTTATTAATTATAAACTAAAACCAAACATAAACAAATTCAAAAAGGAAACAAAAAAGGCATTCAACCTGACTAGAAACATAGAAGACAACTAGAACTAAAAGAATACATTTTAAATAAGATCATATTTTTAATTGTACATGCACTCATATGCATTTAAAAAAAATCGGTTATTTTTTTCTGCTGTTTTTTTCTTTCCAACACTTGGAAGAGAGCCTTCTCTCTTAAACGTCTTAATACATTTAAGTCATTTTGCTCAACATTCTCGCATTGAGCCCAATCCAAAGCCCTGTTTAATATTTCGACGGCTTCGCTTGGTTTTATTGTCTGCACATTTGTATCTAAATCGTTCTCCTCATCATCGAGCACTTCTAACTCCTCAATTTCACACGAATTAGAAACATTATCCAGCAAAATATCTTCATTCCACTCCTGAATGTATGAAACTGTATAGTCAACCTAAAGAAAAAAATCAAAAATTACCTGTCGTGTTGTTGAAACAATTGTAAAAATCGACAAACCTGAGGGTTTAGTTCATTAAGCAGATCAACTGCAAGCTCCATTTGTTGCTGAACGTCTGAGTTCATATTTTCTTTCAGTATGCTTAACGGAATATCTTCCTCCGGATCTGTCTCATTTTCCGTGAAACGTAAAACATTTTGCCAGCATTTTACCATTGTATCTTTGCTTACTTTATTCCATGCGGATTCTAGAATTGTAACAGCATCCCTTAATGTAACACTTTTCATTGACTCTACTAGATCTAAATTTTTTGCCGCTACCATGGCTAAGAGGCTGTTTCTGTAGTATGTATGTATGTCTTCAGCTAATCTTAAAAGCAATAATTAACCAATTAACTACTATATGCACGCCGGGTACCATAAAGGCGATCAAGGTTAAATTCCGCACAACCATTGCATAAATGTTAAGTAACTCTGGTAATCAATCCATTTTTATTAAAGACTTTTATTTATAAAAATTTTCAAGCGAATTGGCAAACATTTTTTACAAAGACGAAAAAGCCAATTAATGGCAAAATGTCACTTTATCAATCGCTTAATTAGGGTATTGGATAGAACAGAATTTTTATATTTTTCAGGGACTTCATAATGCTTTAGCAGGCTATTAAATATTTATGAACTTACATTTAGCGATTTTTTACTATTAATGTGTTTTTAAACTGCTAATAATCATTTATGAATTACAACGTAAAACTCTATTTCAAATATGTATGTTTGCAAAAGTCTACAGCTCAATTTATGTAGATCTTATTTACTCGCATGTGTTTATTACTCTTAAGAGTAAATGGGTAAGAAAAGAAAGACCAGAACGCAATTTTATCCCCTTAAATTTACAAAAATCTAAAAAGAATGAAACAACTCTATCGATTCTTTTTTATATATGTATATAAAAATCTTAAAAGAACTAGATTTTTTTTATCATTTTAGTTACTGATGATTTTCTTTAACTAGGGGGCCTTTTTGGCTATTTTCGCTATATATTTTTCCTGAAGAGATTTTCCCATAGAAAACATAATATTGTATGTTTCCTTAAACCGCCGATATAATTACAAACAATGATTAAGAAAAAATAAAATAAATGGAGCGAAAATTTTATAAATTTAGAAGAATTTTTGGTGAGGACTACTTTTATTTATGTATTATGTATTTTAGTGCAGAAAAATATACAATAGAAAACGCAATTTTACTCGTTTTCAGCTCCCTAAAATTTGAACTTACAAAAGCTCTCTATTATTTGCATATTTTTAACTTTTTGCTGTCATTTGCTCTAGTTGCCCAGAGAAACGCATCAAAACACCGCAAATAATCGAAAAAACATATACATTTATACATACATATGTAAATATATGTACATGTGTGACCCCGTATATATAATGCCTGTCTTTGAAAACTTCATCCTCTTGTATTAGAAAATATATTTTTCAAACCTAAGCTGGCAACTACTTACACAAAAAGCGCTTCTGTGCATTATGTGCAGCAGAAAATAGAGCCAAATTTACGTAATTTTCTCTAAAAATATATGAAACAGTTTGGATAATGTCTGCGGCATTTTATCATAACAGCTTAAGTGTAAATTTATTAATTTGAGGAAATGGTACATGTGTTATTTGGCATAATTATTGATGATTATTTTTTTTTGTAATTTTTCTTTAGTAACATTTATTATTAAGTACTGTTTTTCATTGAAACATCTGTCAAAACAAATTTTCTCTTTTTTAATTTTTTGCCTGGCAACACAGCCTCAAACAGTTTCATTTTGTCGATAAACAGACGACGCTTTCGTTTAACACGGAGATTATCTTTAACTACCTAAATGTTATCTAACAACAATTGATAAAAATGCTTGTTGGCATATACCCAGGGATGTATTCTTAAATAGATAAAATGTATTTGAAATAAATTTTGATAAAATTTAGTATGTAATTATTGCTGTCAAACTCATTTTAAATACATATGTATCAGCTTTTATGAAAATGCTTACTAGTAAGCACTTATGTATGTAAATATGTATGCATTTATTTTTGGTAGAGATCTGTTATCTTAAAATAACTGCTTGTTATTCCAACACAAGCCAGACTTATTTTTCCATTCACCTTTTTCAATTCCTTTGACACTAGTTTTGGAAAAATCAAGAATACGAATATACAGCTCACTCTCGATAATAGGTACTCCCAGAAGTATGAACTTTTCTTTTCTTTTCTTTTCTCTACCACTGATTATTAACAGAATATGAACGTTTTAGTAAATATATAGAGTGTTTTTATAGAATTACACAATTTTATTTATAATAAAACAAAGAAATACTTTTTTAATAACAACGAAACGGGCTGGAAAAAACAAGGCGCAATCTGGAACATCAATTTCAAACCTGTTATTTGCATTTATCCCACATTTAAGATGTCTTCAGCTCTCAATAAAAAAAAAAAAAAAAAATCACACGCATTCTGAAACGCAGCTGTATGTTTTAAGTTTAAGAAATTTTGGAACATCTACGAAGTGTATGCGGAATAAAGTCATAATCTGTTAATAACGCATCAATAGGACCTGAGCAAATACAAATTATGCCCTCTTTAGAATTGCCAAGAATGGGAACCTTATTGTATTGATGGTTTTTGCATGTGAGCCAAAAACATACCGGTCAAAGAATTGAGAAGGCAATTTCAACATTTTCATTTTCAGACAAGAGTTGAAAGTCGGAGGAACACGAACTGTTTAATAACAAATCATGTCATTTGCAAATATTAGTTTACATTATAGCGAGTTCCCTATATTTGTCTTGTCATATTTTGCAGCCTTTAAGCCCCTAAATGTAATTTAAGTGCCTGATTCAAGGTACGTCAGCCTTCATTGACAATAATTTTAAATTGAATCAATTTTCATGACCTGTGTCGACTGCGTCTTCCAAACAATTTTTTTAAACGTAATTTTAAACAAGAAATCGTTAAGTCTATAACGAACAAATATTTAGCATTGCAATATGGCAATACTGGCAGCTAGTTACCAACTGAATGTAACAAATAAAATTGGCAACAAACCATGCGCACTGAAATACAACCCACCACACGCGCCACTCTATCCGTGAAGCTCCCAATAAGACAAAACAGTCTTCGCGCTAAATCATTCTTGGGCAATCGAAAGCCATCAAATGAGTGCTTTCCAGGGATGATAAGTGCTAGTTATTCAAATATATTGAACCCAATGGCATATAGTTTATATATTATATAGATTTACCACTAGCACTGAAAGTTTCTAAACCAAAACGTTTTAAGGTAATTTCCAATTTTCAAGTATTAACACTGTGCACATTTTAAATATTCGGGTGGCATTAATTTTCCTACTCTGTAAGAGCCTTGGGAAGCCCTTTTACACACAAAAATTAACGCATTTTAAGAACGGGTTTGAAGTTTATTTTTCTCGGGCAGAAACTAAAAGCAACTTTAATTTTTTTTTATTGTTTATTTAATTTTTTTAGCACGACTTTAGTACTAAATCATAGTAAAAATATATTCCTTGGTAATCCAATCTGCTTATTTTATTCTTATTATATTATTCGCCTTGTTAAATACCAAAATTGTCGATGTAAAAAGAAACACAATTTGAAAATTTATCCTTTAATTAAGATTGTTATTTATTCAGATTTACTAATGCACAGTATTCTGCTCAAACCATGGACTCTATTATCTGAATCTGAACAATTTTTATAACAATATATCAGATATTTTTTTCATTATAGAGATATTATTTTGGTGTCTCAAGAATGTTTAAAATTGACTACTTGTGGAGTAGAAAATGCAATTTTGTTATCCCCCGACTTCTCAACACCAGAAATTTCAAACTTAATAGAAAACAAAAGGAAATGAAACACATACAATTTTGCACTTTAAGATTTTAGGTAATTTGTTGCTTCTGTTTTGCCCACTACTGTATTTCATGAGTATTTCGAAACGGCTACATCAAGTAAATAAATTTCTGCGGGCAAAAATATACCTCGAACAAAATAGTGAATCCAGCGTTACTGTTTTCAATAAAAAATTCCGAGCGAATTGTTTTTTTGCAATACATGAGCAAGAAGTTACTATTACGCCAAAACGGTGTCAAAATACTGCAGTTCGGCTTTGATCAAAATTTCCAATATTCAAATATATAATTTAAACTTATTAATTATTAAAGCTGATAAAAACCACTACAATAGACGTTCAGAACTTAGAACTCTCAGTAACTCAAATTTACAGAAATTGTAATCTGTAGTTTTAATACATTTAATGATTTGAAATTTGAAAAAAAAAATCTATTTTAAGAGCTTTTTTTTTATTGTAAACACTGACATGTTCACAGTTGCTTTTATTTAGTAAGTATATGGTATAAAAAAACTAAAAACAAAATAAATTGGGGGAATCACTTTTAATGAATGTTATTCTTTATTTCCGAAATTTGTTAACTTCTTGAAATAAGTACTGGGTTTGTTAATTACTTACACCGAATAAACGTAAAAAGAACAAATTATATTTCAACGACAAATTAAAAGGAACGTCCAATGAAATCATTATTTAGCCATAGACTTCAGTGCGATTACATCTGCTCTTAGTTGTACTATATCAACGCAAATAGGTCGTGATTATTGAATGATGTTTCCAACATCTCTCAAGATGCATGAAATACAACTTTGTAGAGTGCCGAATATCCTAAAATGGAAAATTTCAAGAATGAAATGAAGAACGTTCACTCAATTGCGATGGCGATGATTTACCGCTCGATTGTTGATCGAGAAAATGTTTTTTCTTATAGAATAAATTTGTTAAAATTTGATAAGTTCAAGAATTCTCAGGCAATTGAAAACAAGAGACACACAATTAAAATTGCTGTATCTGAACGCCGCCAAACGGCAAACCCACACTTACCCCACTAAATTGCCTATTACGAAAGCCCTCTAAATTTGAATGAAAAGAAAAAAACAACAGCAACCTTCAAGACGGAAATACATAAATGCGCCGGTTCCGTATTACGAATGAACGAAAAAGGGCGGCAAAAAGAAAGAAAAACATCTCACTTACTTTGAGATATTACAGAACAAAACAAAACGAACAGAACAGAACAGAATAGAGCAAAAAGCAAAACTTTTTCCAAGGCTGTGCTTACATGAACATGTTAAAACAGGCTAAAACAAAATTCGCGCGTGTATATGGAATGAATGGAATGTGTTTTAATGTTGGTGATAAAATAAGCAAAGTGCTGGGCCCAGAGATCCAACTGGTTAAATGCGGAACTCAGTACGAATTGAGCAGTGAAAAAATACGGTCAGGCAATCAAAGCGATTCAGTTAAGCAAAATATGTGTATGTATGTATGTATGTATGTATGTATGTATGTATGTATGTATGTATGTGTGCTTGAAGTTTAACATGAGGCCGATATAAAACGGATATGAAATAAAGTGTTTTCAAGCTTTGCGTGCATGCACACGCATGCACACATGTGCGTGTGTTTGCATGCATGTAAACGAAAGTACATTGAACAAGTTCAGCAAAAAGAAAAATTTTAGTGCACAATTAGCCAAAGTAATGAACTTGAGGGCGAAATTATAAGAAAAAAAAATGGAAGAATTAAAAAAAATGCAAATATAAATAAATTGTGTTTAAAAACCTACTAATGCACAGACGACTCTAGAGTGCCAGCCTAAAAGTAGGCTTCGGTTTAATTTAATTTGAAATCTCTGCGGACGGCATGAGCATTACTTGACCTTCACGGCACGAGTGTCAGTTTGTGTGTAAAAAGTAAATACTTAAGTGGTGCGTACACACCTCGTCACGGTGGTATTTTTGCAATTTGAATATCAATAAATAATCAAATAAATTTAATGTATAAATTTGTTTAAATTCCAAAAATTAGTGAAACTCATTAAAAAATATTCGCATCCAAAAAAAAAAAAAAATTGCGAAACTTCTTTAAAACAACCGTGTTTTTATAAAAAGAAATAATTTTTGGGCCTTTTAAAAAAAATTTCCCTTTGCAGAATTGTTTTTAAAAAAGACAAGAGAAATGGTTGAGAAAAATATTCGAATCCAGAACTAAACAAACATCAACACAAAGGAATTTTCAATGTTAAAGTGTGTCAAATAAAATAGGGAGGGAAAAATTCACAAAACAATTCTGTTTCCTAGTCCAGTTCCCTTAACCTGATGCATTAAACTATATAGCTTTTCTTGCTATTGGCTGGCAGCATTTCTCCAAAGCGAACAGTGGTTTTCATTCAAAAATAAACTTGAACGATTTTGTCTTGTGCGGCAGCATCAAACTGCAGACCAATGTTTATCCATCGCCAGACCAACAATGACAGAGAAAGATCTAAAAATCCTGTATATAACCTGGATTTTCGACTCTTGGGCATAATAAAATTATAAACGCGTTAAAAGAAACTGAAAAAAACAAAAAATTCTTTGCATAGACAAATGCCTGCACTTGTTATCTTTTTGACGCAAAGCACAAATAATGATTTTCAGAAAACGCCAGAATTAATTTTCTTTTTTTAAGCTCGCAAGTTTGTAAATTATATTTTATTAAATGTAAAGTAAATAGGTTTTGTGCTCCCAGACTCTCACCACCAGTTTAGAATAATAATTTCAAATTTCGTTCAAATAGGTCAAAGGAGTATAGTTTTCGTGAAAACTAAATATATTCAGATGAGACTTATATATACATACATACATATGTATGTATATGTATGTATATGTATGTATGTATATATAAGTCTCACCTGAATATATTTGGTTTTCAAGAAAACTAGACTCCTTTAACCTATTTGAACGAAATTTTAAATTATTATTCTAAACTGGTGGTGAGAGTCTGGGAGCACAAAACCTATTTACTTTACATTTAATAAAATATAATTTACAAACTTGCGAGCTTAAAAAAAGGAAATTAATTCTGGCGTTTTCTGAAAATCATTATTTGTGCTTTGCGTCAAAAAGATAACAAGTGCAGGCATTTGTCTATGCAAGGAAATTGACAATTGTCCTATACTAATTATTATTTATAAATGATTTGCTATTTAAATGGATATTTGATTCAAAGAACAAGTGCTACTTAAAGTTCAAAAGCTGGTATAGGCCGCTATCATTAATCTTAAATTTATTATATGTAGAAATTAAATTAAAAATAGACACATTGTACAAAACCTATTCCAAGTTCTATTTTGGGTAAAACTGTACCTTGAATCAAAACAGTAATTAATCTGGCGACGAAATGTTTTGTACTTTTAAAAAAGAGTTTTCAATTGGCGCGCATAGATGTTGACGGACGGCTGCGTCTGTCTAATCCATTATTTATTATTCAGTCCAAAAGCACACGATTGTTACGATAAAATGCCTGAATGACAAGACTTTTTTATGATCAAAATGAGTGGTTTTTGGAGCAAACGCTGCACACTTTGTGCTCATTTTCCGTCAGATGTGCTGGTTCTGATAACAAGCAAAGTACCGCATATGGGACGATGCCCACCCACACGTTGCTCACCAGGTCGCAATGCGATTTTGTTTCGTTGGTGGCGCGTAATTTTTGAAAACAACGTTCGTCATAGGCAAAAATAAGCCTAAATTGAACGTAATGGTCGTAGACGACAAATGATTGCAGCAGAATGGTACCATGTACCACACAGTGGTCGCTACGACGCGTCGTGCTAGAAGATACGGTTATCTCTCGCAGAACTGATGTAAATTGGCCACCAGCACTTGTGGGTTTGCCTAAAATTAAAAGTCTATGCCAATCGAGCGATTTTTTAAAGTCAATATAACCCAGTATTTCGTCAATACTTACACACCTCTTGTTTTATTCCATTTCAATATCTACCCACCCTTATTGAAAACGCCTTTATTTAAGATATGCTGAAACACACACAGATTTATAAAAAAAAGTTGTGAACACTAAACACACTTTATAACAATTTTCAAAAACTGATTGGGAATTCTTGCAACTTATATGTAAATTTGAACCACCGCAAAGAGATCAATTTTGGTCAGACATATTACAAAAAGTTATAGCAACAACCAGAGGCTGTTTTAAACAAAGAATATTTGTTGCACATTCTCTCTGCTGCATAACCTACTTCAACCTTCACTTCCCATCCCTGTAGTAACCCCACCCCTACGGGTCGTATTTAAGTGGCTGCCTTACAAATCATGTAAACGACGTACATAAACACATGTGTTTTTTGTTTCCAGATCTGTGTTAAAGATAATGTTCCACACAAACTATTCAATGTAATTAAAAATACCGAAAAATAAGAGCAATTACGTGTTTCTTTTTTGATCAAGAAGAAAAAGCAAAACAAAACAAATCAAAATCGCTACAGTCATGGAGCATTCGCCACCTGCTGCTTCATCCTTAGAAAAGCAAATAGATAATTTTTTGGAGCACTTCAAGCGCAGTGCATCCAAGGCCATGGAGGCTGAATGGTGTAGTATCGGTGGCAGTGGCATGGGCGTTGGCAACACCAACGTTACCGGAAGTACGACAATTACAACAGTGATAAATAATTCAACAACCGCTGCAGCTGCTGGCAGTAAGAATTTTCCAACACAAACAATGGCCTCTGCCCCTGCTGCTACTGCGACTGCTGTGCAAACATCAAAACAAATGTCCTTTGAGAAACATCAACATTTGTTGCAACGTACTCGCAGTCGTTCGAGTTGTTTGGAACTAAATAACATCATGATGGGTAAGAAGAGAATTTAGAAATGGAATTAATTTGCTTGTATGAATGTATGTGTGATTGAAATTGTTCAAACACCATGAAACTTTTCACGAGCAGAAAGTAATGGCAGTTAGAAGCTCTTCGGCTAAGTGCCCTTATTTGGTTAGTCTGTGAATTTGAAAATTTCCCAGCAAACGAATTGTATAAATATGAACGAAAAAGTTTCGTATAAAATTAGATTTTGTCCTTTTCATATATAAATTTTTATTAAAATTTAGACTGCATAAAAGCAGTAGAATTCTATTTTAATAAAAACCTATACTGACGAAAAGTTTCCTCGTGAGGAAATTATCCAATTGGATATTTGTTGCGGTGATTTGGCAAAAGTTCCATTTAGCCTTCAAGAATTATAATTAACTTAATTTCACTAGACTTTCATAAAACATTTCCACAAACTTGAAATGTACCCGCAAAGGCAATTTTTAATTGTTGAGAGTTTATACTTTTAACTAAATAAAAATTTCCCAGAGGGGGAAATTCTTAACTGACAACTATTTGAACATTTTAAATAAAATTTATTAGACTTAAAAGAATTTTATTGTAATACATTTTTATGAAAAATTTCCCGTCAAGGGAAATTTTCAATTTAGAAACTTTAGTAATATTCATTCATACCATTTTTCTCAAATGTAAAATAAAACCTTTTTGAACTGGTTTTAATTTTTACTTTCAACAAAATACAAATTTACCAGTGTGGGAAATTTTATATAAAATGAATATTTAAAAATTTTGTAATAAAATTCTTTTCTCACCATATATGGAATTTAGTTTTTGTAAATTTATATGTAAAATTTAAGCTGGATGAAAATTTCCCTTCGAGGGAAATTTCAAATTTAGCAGTTTTAAAAGAATTGTTCAAATTATTTTCATAAAATTTTAAATAAAAGCGTTTTTATTGGGTTCTAATTTTTACTTTGCAGAGAATAAAAATTTCCCAGTCGGGGAAATTTTAATTAAGGTGAATATTTAAAGGGTTTTAATAAAATTCTTTTCTCACCATATATGGAATTTAGTTTTTGGAAATTTACATGTAAGACTTAGGCTGGATAAAAATTTCCCTTCGAGGGAAATTTCAAATTTAGCAGTTTTAAAAGAATTGTTCAAATTATTTTCATAAAATTTTAAATAAAAGAGTTTTTATTGGGTTTTAATTTTTACTTTGCAGAGAATAAAAATTTCCCAGTCGGGAGAATTTTAATTAAGGTGAATATTTAAAGGGTTTTAATAAAATTCTTTTGAGGGAAATTTTAAATTTAGAAGTTTTAATAGTAATTTTCATAAAATTTTAAATAAGAGTTTTTATTGGGTTTTAATTTTCACTTTGCAAGGAATGAAAATTTCCCACTTGGGTAAATCTTAAGCAAGACCGTAAACAGCATTTAATTCTAGTAAATTTGTATAAAAGCCCCTCACTGGTTAAAAATTTCGCATCGGGAGAAATTTTCAGTTTAGAAGTTTTAATAGTATTCTGCTAATTATTTTCCCCAAATATTAAATTAAACTATTTTTATTGAGTCTAAATTTTCATAGTGAGGTAAATTTTACTAAAAAAAAGTATACAAAAAAAATTCAATATAAATTTTGTCAGCCTGATCCAATGCTGCTTAAGTAAAGTGATAGTACCACAGCTTTCTTGTTAATTTGTGAGTTTTTAGCAGGTTAAAACTAAATTTAAAACCCTAGTGGAAATTATACTTTAAAAGCAACCGTTTTATTGAACACTTTTATGGATTTGCACATTACATACATATTTACAACACGCAATTTTTCTTCTGACTTTAGAGCCACTTTTGTCACAATTACATTTCGAGTTATTCACCCTTTCAATTTATTACAAAAATAAAAATGCCCTGACCACTGTCATGACTAAAGCCATCTTTAAATCATACATTACACACTATGAAAAAACGTAGTACAAATTTCTTATTCAGAACGAACCATGAAGAAAATACGAGCAGAAAAAAAAAGTTATATTTGTCTTATTTTCCTTGAACTTAATGACATCACGTTCCAGAAGACATTGTGACTCCCCCAAATAAAGTTTATGTTGAAGAAAAAAACAGAAGGAGAGAAGACTGTAAGATATTTTTAAAAGGGGCTATTGATTTTACAAACTTCTTTAGGTTAAACTAAAGAAACACACAGATATAAATAAATAAATACAAGATAGAAACCGAAAAAAACACGAAAGGGATTTGCAAATATATATAAACAAATGACTGACATACACCTTGAAGGATGTAAACTTTCATAAGGAACTCTTGAGAACAGAATTATGGATCACAAAGCGGAGACAAACACAGGATTGTGGTTGTAGTCCATACGATGACATGATAAAAAAATGCATCATCCTTTTGAGCGCATTAAGAGCTGTTTTTCAGCCACAAGGCTTTATTTCTTTGAATTCAAACTCACAAATCCCATCAAACTCTTTAAGGACATGAAGTGCTCTAGTGGTGAAATGTACGAATATGAGAAACCGATTAAAGTGATGTGGCATTTTTAAAAATGGACGGAAATTTTTATTTACGAGTAGTTTTTCTGCGCTTATGAAATGTTTAACTTGTTGACTACTTTTCATGCCAAAGACGACTTATTGTAGTCGTAGTTAGCAAAAAGATCTAAAACAAAATAGCAAACAAAAAAATCCATTTAAATGATTATATTGTACATTACGCCCTCCCCCCACGCCGCACCCAAACAATGCATGTTTTTGTTTTTAGCTGGAAGGGGTTGCTCGTATATATTCTTCTTTTAATGCTTCATCAGCCTGATTTCAAACGAAAGCAGAGTGTTTGACTGTAAATGTGCACTTAAATGAGCGCAATAACTTTGACTGCAACCGAATTTGTAGCCATAAAGACTGGCGCACTTATTCGTATACGAGAGCGCGTATGTTTGTTGTTCTTTCTATATATGTGCAAGTATGTACAAACATACGACGAACTACTTACTGTTGCAGGCTACAATTATGTTTCACAAAACACACAAAAAAAATGGAATCAAAAGGATATACGTACATATATGTATATGTATGGGACAGTAGATGAGGTTAAAAGCTGACTCAAGTTTAAGAGGAATATATAAGTTCATTTATATATATATGACACGTACTTACATATGTAAGAACTGGACAAGTGCTCAAGAATCACTAGTAGTAGATACTTTCAATTGACACAAACTATTATCGATTTACACACATTTCTACCAAGGAGTAGACACCTCAATTCTGGAGAGTTTACGGAATCCCAATCGCCGAATTGCCTTCAGGATTTCCAGCTTTATTATGTCATGCATATTCCCTCTGCAGTTTGATTTGGCAGGCAGTGGTTTTAGAAGAACTTGATTTCCGGAAGGTCTTGGTTCTAAAGCAAACAAGCTTTTCTGTCGCTACTTAATATAGGCAAATTAATTTGAATACAACCCAACGACCTTTCGCTTTTTTTTGCTTGTCTGTCAGCTAATTTGCATTGAAACGAGCTTGCCATTTGATGCGCACAAGACGTATTTACATCCGCTTTATCTAGTTCATCACATGAACAGAGCCTGTTGCAAGACATCGGCACATCGAAGAGAAGGGTCACCAGGGTGCTTAGCTACCCCAGTATCTTTTCAAACCTCTTCCTTTTTCTAACGCTATGGCATCTGGGGGCCTGTTGATTCCCGTTCTGCCAATTAAGCTTTCGTGAAGGCTTCAGAAGAATATGAACGTGCCTTTATACTCCGAAAAGCAGAGGGCCCTGGCGTGTTATATCTACATACATACATATGTATATTATTAGAATAGAAGTTTGCTAATACGAGTAACATGAGAAAAATTTAAATCGATTCCTGGATCTCTGTCTTACCCACCGCGGCTCTAACAATCTAAATTACGTCAAACTCTTTAAGATTTCTTAAAATTTGTTTATAATCTGGAGCGGGAGAAACCCTTTTTACCAGCATTTACTGTTATCGCTTATTGTCATGTTGTTTGCCGAAGAAGGGTTGTGTTTATGTGGGTGTCAGTGGAGGTGGTTTAACTAATGGCTGGTTCACTTGTGATTTTTTCCTCATTTTGATTCCATTATTATTATTTTCTTTTATTCATTGTTTTCAAACATTTGGTGTTTTGTTCAAGTCCATGTCAGTTTGCTGTATGTTTAAGACAGGGAAGGGGGACTCTTTTTTATGATTTCATGCCGTTGAACGAAAATATTTTTAATGTTTGCCTCTGCTGCATGATGGTTCCGTTGGGATTGTTGTCTTACATATTTGCTTTTTTTGTTTTTGTTTTTGTTTTTGTTTTGCTTTTAGACATTTCAAAATATTGTTGCAATTTTATTCGTTCGTTCCTATCGTTTTTCTCTGTTTTTGTAGAAATGTTTGACGTTTTTGTATCCTTTATGTTTTTGCCTTCTGGTGAAAATTCATTTCTTGTTAATTTGTTTTGTGTGCGAAAATTCTTTCTGTTAACGACCTTGAGTTAAACAGTTGAAATGTAACAAATTATTGAAATGAATCATGATTGTGCTAAAAAAAAACTGAAAAAAAGGAAATACGAACTACATACATACATTTAGTTTTAATCAAAATTTGTTGAAATGTCTACATGATGAATCATGATTTTAAGGGATAAGCGGATGATTAATAAAAGGGGTAATTATCTTGAGTTGAGCTAATTTTAAAAGCGAAAGGGAAATATCTGGACTTTTGCGCATGAAACATTTCTTCATGAAAATAAAGTTTCATCAGGCTCTTTAGATTGTTTACAATCTATGAGTATTTTAGTAATAATAAGTAAATTTTATTACAACAACATTTTAATGAGGAGAAGAAAATACTTAACTTAAATAACAATACTTGAGTTAATATGAAGTTGAAATATTGGTAAAGTGAACGAATTTGAACTTCTTCTCTTTCATGTAAGAGATTAATTGGTAAGCCTATTCCTGTGGTTACTTAGACGAGCCAAATATCAGTGGCATAGTTTCTTTATTTCACCAGTTTCTTTATTTATTTATAACAAACCATACGACTTTATTTATCATTCTTAACGTTTTAGATTAGTATTTTAACAATTTCTATATGAGTTTCTATGAGTTGCTTGAAGCGGCCTACAGTAGAATACCGCAGCTCCACACCGGTTTTAATGTTGTCGATAATATGAAAAATTATTAACTAACTTCCGGGTTGGTAAATAGGAAATATTTAACAAGCGGTTGCCAATTAACATTTCATCATCTTCCAATAAAGAACAAAAAATGGTAAGCAATTTTGCCATGTTACCTGTATTTGCTTACGAAAAATATGTAGTGTTATGACAAATACCTTTTTTAAAGAAGTATTTGTCCTGCCTCTCTGTGTGTTTATGGAACTATAAGAATGTTATAAAATAAGTTTACAAGCTCAAAGCTTGTATCCGCTACTTTTGCTTTTAGTTCAATATTAATTTTCTTTTCTTAAATTTTAAAACCGTTTTTCAAAGAAATATCATAACTTCATTTAACAATCACTAAATAACTAAACAAATTTTATATGATGGGCATCTTGGTCCAAATATAAACCAATTCAAATTGCTGCTGCATATAAAAAAATTTTGACCACATTTCAGTAATGACGATTAATAGATAATTATACTTTGCAGGCTCGGCTACGACCGCAACAGCCTAATTTGTTTGCATTATAACCGCGACAGTTGGTAAAAAAAAATGCTCTGTTTTCGCGACTTTAAGTTTTTGCTTCGCTTATTGCCTCAGCATATGTAATAACGGGAAATGTTGTTAGTGTTTTTCGTACACGATAGTTTGTTAAGTTTTAGTCTTTAATGCACTTACCTCTTTTCACCTCTCAATCGACACGGATGTTCTATATCGTTTTCTGGCATCTATCAAGATTCCATTTTGTAACGAAAGTAGCTGGCTAAAAACGCACAATTGTATTCTTTAGTTTGTATAACTTGCACGCCTTTTATTTAAATTTACATCCATTTCTCCTCTTATTTTTTTTTTTATAAAAACGTATGTATGTATGTATGTATATTAATCGAATATAGGACATTTTGTACAAGCTGAAAATCCCACATTTTTAATATTTTTCTGACAAGTCAGCAAGTTTTACGAGTGCTGCATTGTTTGGTCCATTATGGAGATTTTGCCGAAATCTACTCACGTTGGATGAGAAATCTTGCCAAAGTGTAAAAGATTTGGCTCGAAGTCTCGCATGAATTCGATTCCGCTTTAGTGTAAATGCACTATAAGAGGCTTCTTCAACTTCATTTCTTTTTTTTGTTGTCCTAATTTAGTTAAATTACACTTATTTTTGTTACAAACATTTTATTAATCAATTGCAAACGAATTATATTGTGGTAAATGTATATTTCGGCTTGAAATTTTATTTTTTCATCGTTATGTCTTGCTTGACTTTATTTACTGTAAATGTTGCCATTCACACTTGTTCAGTTTAAATACGTAGTGAACAACTCTGTTTTATTCTTGTTGTTATTGGTTCTTTTTCATATGCACTCTTTTGGTCTCTCTCTCTCTCTGTTACTGTGACATGCTTAACATCAACAGCTGTTCTCAACTAAACAAATACATAAGAAAATTTAGTTTTGTTCTTTCGTGTGTAAAATAAAAAGGCGGTTGTTAAATGAAAATTGCTAATATTTAAAAAATTGAAAAGAAATAGTTAACAAAATGAAATAGTTATTCGCAATAACATAGAATTAGGCGGAGGAAAGATTTGGGTAAAAGAATTAAATGAAAGAATTCCAGTATTTGGTAAAGTTCCTGTAGTGACAATTTTTGGTAGACAATAACTTATTTTTATAACAAAATGGGTAAGTAAGTGTTTTCTATTGCAGTTAGTTATTAAATTATTAAAATTTGTTTGTGTCTCGATGAAAGCTTAACTTTTATTCACTTTCAAGCATTTGATTTTACGCAAAAAGTACAGAAAAAAATTTCAAGTGACTCCTTTATGTCTGGGGTGTTTTCTATTTTTTACTTTGTTGTTGTTTGCTTTGTTTTCTGGCCTAGAATTCTCGTATTTTATGATTCTTTTATGGTTTTTCAACTTCAACTTGAACTTTTATTTTATATATATGTATGTATGTAGTTACTTGAAGTGCATTAAATTGCTAAAACTTTTTGCATTGTTTATTACAAGACTCAAATTGGTACCGGACGTGTTTGGGTTTTGAATAGAATCACTCAAAATAATGTAATTAATTTCTTCGCCAATTTGTAAACAATTGCGTGCATGTGTCTACTGGCCAGCCATCAACTTAAGCCAAAGTATTATGCAAATTAGTTTGCTTTATGCACTAAATGAAACTCTATAATAATTAATATTTTATAAAGACTTCAGAATTGGAGAACTTTTTGTAACGCTACAAAAGAATGTAGTTTTTAAATATTATTAAATTTAGCAAATTTCAACCTCCTCTTTCAATATTTTAAGCAGCCAAATCCAAAAAGAATATTTTAGTGAAATTTTTGTATATCTATTCAACCCGCATTAATAAATTGACATTCTGTTGCATTTTCTAATTTTAAAACCTTTTCGAAGATTTTTGGCAGTACTTTATTAATTCTCGAAAAAGAAGTTCGCTTTCCTTTTAGACTGAAAACATTTGTCCAGCAACAAATAAAAAAATTAATTTTCACTAAAAAATCTTCATTTTAGCCTGAAATCAATTCGATATCTACCTTTTATTAAACATATTCGATGACTAATATTTAAAGATATTTTCCTTCATTTTGCCTACTTTTTTCAATGAAAAAGTCAAACAAATAATATCTCTCTTTATTCAATTGTTACGCACCTGAATTCCTGAATTGTCGCCGATTTTAAGTTAAATAATTTCTTCAATTAGTGTTAAATGAGTGTTTCTATTAAACGGTTAAACAAAAGCACAAATAAATGGATAAAATAATTAATTTAATTATATGATTGATTTATAATAAATAGGATTTTTGTCGCAAAATAACGCTTTAGAAATGTACAAACCTAAAAAATTTATTAAAAAACAATTCCAAAATTTTAAACGGCTTAGAATTAAAAATACAAGTGAGTTTATTGAAATTTAAAATTGATTGTGCTTCGCTTAAAAATAGTAATTTTCAGAAATTATGTGCATAGACAGATTGTTAATTTAATTCTCATACAACTACTACTACTTCCTAACTGTCATCTAATAAGGCAATGGCCAACCCATTAGTACGATTACTGAGCCTATCGACGTATCTATTGCTGAATCTATTAATTTTTGGGGTATTCGTTCAACATTCAGAAAAATGGCAGACAGCGAATGTGATATGTGGCGATTTTCGATCGGACTTAACACATGTGTTGCATTTGATGGTGACAACAGACTCTTATATACATACATATATGTGTAACTAACTTAATACGACCCATGCCTTCGCATAGGAAGTAGCAGCGTGGCTGACATGAAGTTCCTCGAAAGCCTGACTGCAATTTAAAAATAATTACGCTAGAGCATGGGCTCTTCTTGAACCCAGAGCTGCCTTATGTCTTAATTGAGAATGATATTTGTTAAAACAATAGCTTTCCATCACATTTTGCAAACAGAAACTTTTTTAAATTAGTGAAATATTAAATAAAAACATTGTTCTATATTACTAATAAAATCTCTCTTATCGAAGATTCATCAATCTTATAGCGGCATTTTTTCAAATGAAGGCTCAAAAATATGTACATATTGTAAAACTTAACATCTGTCATGACTTTTTTGCTATTTATTGTCATGTTTAACAGGTTTTCAATCTAGTAAGACAATAAGAAACACATATTTATATCCTTATTGGCTTATGAAGACATCGATTTTTACGATAAAATATAACATGCACTCACAAAATACATGTAATGTATGCACGTACACATACATTCGTACATACATATGTGCATATTTTCAGACAATTTCCATTTGCTGTCCTGATTTTCAAAGACTTCTTTTTCCTTTAGTATAAAATAAACAAGGAAACATCTTTCTTCACTGCCTGTGATTATAAGTTTGTACAAGTGTCAATTTCATTAGTTAACTTTTGCTGGTGACATGTTAAGTGTTTTCGGCTTAACGTTGGCTGGCTGGAAATCCAAGTACATCGTTTTCTAACATCCTTGGGGTTATCTCATGTACAGATAGACATGTTGATAGTCATGTGTGCGTACAATAGAATGTTACTGTGTACACAATATCCTTGTGACTTTATCAAACTCTAACAGATCATTTACAAACAAACATGCATGAAATAGTTTAACAAACATACATAAGTACATATTTCCGCCTTGTATTTACATACCATCTACATACACATATACAAAATATTTAAAATGTGATGAATATAAGTTTATGGCATAATTTGCTGGAAGGGATATTTACATTTCAAAGTGATAAACATCCATAAGTATAAAAAGTGGTTTGAAACGTGATAAAAATTACCATTATTTAAAAGGATTATGAATAAGAAGATGGACCAATAATACACTTCGCCTTCAGTCAGAATTGTTAGTAAAATTCATAAAATTGGTTTTACTTTCATTTCTTTTTCCTTTTGTGTGGACATACCGATTGAGTTTGTAAAACACTTAAAGTTTGAATTTTTGTTAAAGGTTTATCAGCGATTAAGGATTATGGTACTATACATTTCTAGAGTTTAATGTTTGTAATATTGTTCGTAAAACTATTTTGTTATAAACAAAAGAAACAAAAAAACTGTTTGCATAATAAAGGTCTTAAAATTAACGGCTAAACTCTTAATAAATGCAACATGAAATCTAACTGTTTAGAGTTCACACAAAAGCTACTCTATAATAATAAGAGTGATAGTGAATTTATCGACTTTGCTGATAGAAATATCTAACAGTAGTTTCCATCATGGGCAGTATTGCAGTTGTACTGTTTACTTGCTTAAAAAATAATTACTATGACGCAAGGGCTGTCTTTCAGCCCAGAATTGCTTTACGATACCTACTGTTTTCGCTGGGAGAAATAGCATCCCATTTCGAAATTCATTAGAATAAGGGAAAATAGATTTTATTTAGAATGGGGAAATAAATAAACTCCTAGGGAATTGTTATTTACAATTGAGACGCATATTTAGTTATTTATAAAAATACGTAAGTTGCTACAAAAATAATATAGTTATAGACCAATAATTATTGCTTTTGCTTTTATTTAGTTCGTTTTTCATACAGTTTTTCCGCTTCGTCTGATATTGGATCTGATCAACATCTTTTGAAGCACATTTTTAAAACTTACTTGCTTTCTTTGCTATTTTGTCCTATTCTTGACCAAAAACGTCCATAATAAAATATACCAGACAAGTTTTCTTTCTGTTTTTAAAATAAATTGTAGAACAAAAAATTATTAAAATATTTGCCTGCTTGTTAAGCATTTTTATCGTGTCTATCCTGCGCAAAATATAAATTACAAAACAAGGCTAAATAGGATTTTGTGCATAGATTGATAAAATGTATGCTTTTACTTTTTCAACCCATGCCAAAAAAAAATCACATTCTGGCAACATGTGTCAACCCTTCTCAGTAGAGCCGTCTCGTTTTATTTATTGTTTTTGCTTGGTCTATGAATTTTCTGTAAACTGTTATTTAACATTTGTTTACATACTTTTTATTCAACAATTACCAGATGAATAGAACTGTTAACATACACCCACTCGTACAGATATAGCGTTGCCAATACTAAAACTAAACAATAATAATACAAAATCAAAAAGAAAGGATTAAATTGAAAAAAATATCTGAAAAGTTTAAAATTTATACGGTCAAAATGTCAGATTCTGATTTGAATCCATCATTTATAGAGGAGGAGTTCGCCTCATTTATTGATCGTTGTTGTGTGGATGCTTTCATTAAGTCATCGAATGGCCTGCTGTTTGGTGTCTTGACTTCCACTTTTTTGCCTAAACGTCAATGGTGGCCCATCTGGCTGGGAGTGGGATTTGGCCTAGGATATGCGTACACATCATGCAATATCCATTTACGTTCGTTGACGAAGTCTCCAGACACGGAGGAGATTTATGATTTTTAATTCGGAGTACAAGATTTTTAATTGTTGTACATACATATGTAAATGCAAATATAAAATTATGTGTGTATGTATGAATGTATATGGAGCTTATAAAATCGAAAAGGAATAATTTAACAGTGAAACTATTGGCGCTTGAAAAAACCTAACGTGCAAAGCAAATAACTCTTTTTCGGGGTTATGTTTTCTTTCATAAAAAGAGTCCATTCCTTCAAAAAAACTAGTCAAATATCTGTCCTTTTGTATGGCGGTGTGTTTAAAACAAAACTAAAAACCAAAGCGTGTTCAAAACGAAGTAGAATTTGTTTGCTTATTGGTACATAATTTTTTAAAATCATATGATTATAAAGCAACCAAGTCAAGTCGCTAACGATTTCAAATCCAGTTTACATATGTACATATTTATCTTTAATCAATCAAAACCTAAAAGTCTGCTTCTGCATAACGAACGATAACGTTCGCAAGTATGTCGAACCCTTAACTAAACGTATTTACAGTTTATTTTTAAACTTAAACCTGAAAAGTCTCAGAAAGCTCTTTAGTAATAAACAAAAATTACTTTTGGACCGCAATTTGGTATTTCTGTTGCACTAAAACAAATCCAACTGTTCGACAAGTCCATGAAACAGCAAAACAATAACATATTGTACATACATATGTACGTGTTTTTTGGATCACATCTGGTTGGAAATCATGTGAGCCTCAGACTACAATTTAAATGCGAAAATGCACTATAAAATACTGTTTATAATTTTGTTTTACAACTGTTTATGGTTCTTTAAACACTCTTGAAAAATATTGTTGAGACTTGTGTCCAAGTTCTTTCATATAAGGCAGAGTTGCTTGAAACCGCTCAACAATTCCTTTTTTAAAATATTTCTTCTTCCTGATATTTTGTTTGCAGGCATTTGAATTTGGTCTATTTATGAATGTTTGTGATTTCTATACAAATTAACATTTTAAATAGACATTTTCATTTTCTTCCAACGTCAGCCAGCTTTTGTATCTTATATGCAAAACCCAACGAAATACTGACGTTCCCAATTCAAAAGGATCCAATATATATATACATATGTATGGTTGACGTACAACATATTTTGAACTAAAGTTCTTCTAGTTTTTATTTCTCATGTTGCACAAGTTGTAGTGCAGTTCGCTAAATTGGCAACACATCCCCCTTTCGCAGATGTTCCGAAATATCAGTTCCACTTCTTTTCTTGAAGTTAAAGTTTTTTTTTATGAACATTTATAAACTATTCACTTTCAGTGAGTAGCGGGTGAAGTAACATTTTAAATTATTATATTATTCTCAACTATTACTTAAAGCCTATTGAAACTTGTGCGATTTAAAATAAATACGTACAAATGTATTTATCCATTTTCCAGTGCCAAAAACAACATACAAGCAAACAGCTGTTTTAGATAAACAAAACAAACAATCCGACCACTTATCGGCATCGTTTTTATTTATAATTGGAAAATAGAAACGCAAACAAAAATACAAATACAAATAGAACCCAACAGTGTGTTGTTTGAGTTGGACACTCAATTCACGATAAATTTTAGATACACAGTAAACACTTGAAGATGTGTAAGAGAAATTTATCTCTATGTACTAAATCCATTAACTAAGAGTCAAATAAAGAGAACAGTTTTTGAGAGTGTAGAAATATCGAACCAGAGATGAAAAATTGTGGAGTCTAAAAATTGGGGATTTAAAAAAAAATTGATAAATTGAAAATAGGGATCCTTCTTCTAACTTTTGAATATCAATTTTTTTGTTTAACTACAGTAAGGCCGCGATTATCCGTAATGGTTCGAAGCGGAAGCATTTCCTATAATCGATTTTCCCTCATAGAAGAATAACAATATAGAATAGTTTTTTGTGTATTAATTCATTTTCACTTCTTTAGATGAAAACATATTCGAATTGTATATAATTGTTCAATCAAGAATCAAAAAAATGCGCTTCTAGTCCGGAATATTAGAGGTAATCACCATTAAACGATACAAAAACCGATAAAAATAAATCGATGTAAGGAAAAAAATTATATTTCATCGACGTTGCCGGTTAATCGAATTACTGACGTTGGAGAAACTAAAATAACCTTATTTGAATGCAATAAAGCAAAACATAAATTTCAATAAAATTTAAAGTATAATATCCAACTATACGTCAGCTTTACGGTACATTATCTTTGAGCCGATATAAATTTGCGAATGCACATTTAAAACTATTTATTTAGGATTATTTAAACATTAAATTAATTTTTTTGAGTGCAAATAAAACTAAAATTAGAAAACCAAATAAAATGAAACGTCAAACCGTTAATTCGAAAATAGGTTTGTACTGGTAGTTTTACTTAAAGTTTCGAAATTTGAATAAAAATTTCTTGATATAGGTTGTGAAAATTTTGAATTCATGTTAAATTTATATTCAGGAAACTTTAAATTTTATAACAAATATTTTAATCAACTGAAACTTCGATTATAATTCAGTTCACATTTTAAAAATTTATATTTCATTCGTAAAAAAATAAAGCTTTTAAAAAAGAAAAAGGAAAGAAAAGTAGAGTCAATACAATTGTTGCCAGAGAGAGGTAGAGAAATGCAGGGAACTAGTGCTTTAAAGCCGAACTCTTGCAATCCTTGAAGTTGGAATGTGAATAGATTCCACAATCTCCCATTGACAACATAAATGCCGCTATGCCTCGTAGATATGTGGATATATGTAATTCGAAACAAGTGCTCTGACACAAAGTGTAAGATTCTGCCTGTAATTAAATACTTCTTTAACTGCAATGTTTTTTGTTTGTTATAGACAACAAAATTTGTCGAAGGGGGTGGGGTTGGATGATGTAGAAGTATGTGATGGCCTTTTTGTCATTTCATCCACAGACAGAAGCAAAAATCGTTCTCTGTAAACATCATGCTTTTGACACAGGAACTTTGGAACTTTGGCGACGAGACATTCCATTTCGCGCCGCTAACAAGAGCTCCGTTGTGACTTGGTCCGTAATATAAACGACAAAGATATGTCGGCGCAGTTACTGTATAGCACCTACTTTATGTTTAGCACTGTGCCACACTTCCAGGTTATGTCGACTTGCAAAATTGGTCGAATTCACTTGAAATCCAAGAGTGTTCCCTGCCTTCCGAAAAACTCATTGTTTAATATGGATATATTTCTAGGTTGCTTTTGTTATGAACACCTGCGTTTATAAAACAAAGCAAAAAAGTTGTTTTGTTTACATATAATTTAGCTTTTAGTAATCTGTAGGTTTTGTTATGTGCTTCACTGTATTTCATAGCGCAGCTTTGGCAGTCCATGCAGAATCGGCAAACATTTGTTTCGGAACAAATGAGTTGTTTTCAGTACGTGAGTAAGAGGTTAATAATTTTCTAACACGGTCTCAAAATATTTCAGTTCGGATTTCGAACTTCGTTGCGAAGACAAGAAATTCAAAATTATTTATTTATTTTTTTTTTTTTATAAAATCAATCTAAAAGGAAAGAATAATATCAAACGTTTGCCCCAAACGCTTTGAAAGCTGACAAAAGCCACTGTTTAAAAAACTTCCCATAATACTTTTGTCGTTAAGAGAATTTCACTATAAAAGAGACTCAATTCATTTACGCTGCTTGAATATTCTCTTTTGCTTTTGATTCGTTTTGAAAGCACGAAGTACATTATTCCCAATTTTAGTAAATAATTCTATTTCTATAGTGGGTCCGTCGGTTTGTTTGTCTTTCCATTCGTCTGTCGGGCTTGTGCACTTTAACAACATTTTCAAATGCCTACAAATGGGAGTTTGCTGATCTTTGCCGGTGAAGAAACACGGGTTTTCGTCGAAACGTACTACGTGAATGCGCAGATAAAAAAATACCATAACGAAACGTTCTGCCACAGTAAGATTTAAAAACCAACATAAAAAACAGCAAAAATATGTGTGAACGACAAGTAAAAATCATCTGCTTGAACAAGTGCGGTTTTATTTCGCTCCAGATTGTGTAGTTTTTCCTAAGAAAGATATAAAAAAAAAATTATACATTAAAAGCGCAGTGCATGTTAAAGATACCAAATAACAAAACAAAATTTAAATAACAAAAGAAAACAATTATTCTTTATAGCAAAAAAAGAAAAACAAAAAATTAAAAACAATAAAATCTTCTTGGCGTTTTTACTTTTTAGTATTAAAATTTTCTTTAAAAAGAAAATTCATTGTTTTAAGGCTTTAAGAATCTGCTAAAAAAAAAAAAATAAGAAGAAAGAAAATCGTGCAAGACTTGTACAAAGAAAAGATAAATTTTATTCAATAAGTGAACAAGAAAATGATTTAAATGCGCATAAACTGCCAACTAGTGATAAAACGTTTAATAAATATAATAAAAAATTTGTGTTGCAATTAAAAATAAATGAAAGTTTTCAAATAAAATTAACAGCTCAAAAATTATAGTCCATAAAATATTTGCAATTAAGCTGGTAAAGGGGTCAAATATTTAAATAATCTAATTTGCTAATAAAAGCAATTTAAAACAAGTCACAACGAACTAAATTCGGGCGCCCATCGTGGAACCTCAATTAAAAATGTAAATGAATTTATTTATTTTATAATTTAAATAATTAATTTTTCCGGTGTGTGATATTAAATTCTTCTAGATATCAGTGTATAGAATTCTTATTTATGTTTTTGTTTGTACGCAGAAACACGCAGAGTCTGTGGTCGGAATTGGACCTACAATCTGGTCAGAGTTGGCCAAAACACTCGTCTCAACTCATCCATCGAGGCATTTAGTTGTTAACTAGATATTATGATTTCTTGTCGGAGTATTGATTAATTTTGTTCTATATTTGCAAACAAAATTGAATTGGCTATTGGGGTTTGGTTCCGTTTTTGCTCATCCTGTTGATGTGAAATGAAAACTGTTAATTGACAAATAACACTCCAAGAGACTTGACAGCCCATTAGACTTTGTCGGTCTTCGAAGTTCTTTTAAACAATAAGAACTTTCATTTCCTCGCAATACACAGGCTAAAACGTTCAAATGTAACGATCGTCCTGCCAAAAATTTAATGTGATTTCGTTTCAGTTAATTTTACCGGCTTGTAGATATCAATTAGTTGAACTGCTGCACATTTTCAGAGGTCGGCACGTGTGCCGTATATTTGGTACTGCTCAGCCTCAAACCACTCTAGATCCACCAGATGGCAAAATAAAATGATTGTTCGCTGCGTATTTTGCGCTCGCAGCATCATGCGTCGACTGCAGATTACGAAATTTATTTACATCAGCACCGGCCCAACTTTTTTGAGAAGAACCTGCATAATCAAAGTCATACGCGAACTTGCTAGAGTTTTGGCTGTCGTATACCCCGAAAAGCAGAATGGCCCCGTTTCATATACGTCTAGGCAAAACCAATTGAACGAAATGTACGTCGAAGATATATAGACGATCTGCCAGACATCAGACGCCACGATACACATTCTGCGAAAACGATTGGAGAGTGTTGGCTGCGATTTTATGCCACCAGACTTTTTCATGTGGAATTTTCTGAAGTCGCAGATTCAGGCCAACAAGCTGCTATCGATCGTGGCTCAACATGTCCGACATTATTGCCTAGTCCGCCGCATCTGTGATGAAGAGTCATTGAGAATTGTACCACTGAGTTGCGTGCCACTGGAAAAAGCCGCTGCCGACATTTGAAAGATGTTTTATTTCATATCAAACGACATTTATGGGTCTTTCAAATAAAGAGAGAAATTTGTTGGTATCTCACTCAAGCACTGTCTTATTTCATTTCAATATCTAGTCGCTCTTAATATGGAAACCCTTTAAATGCGTCAAGGGGAAGGAAGCTTTTCTTACCATGGACCCTTGACAAAATTTGCAGATATCAAATATCAATTTAGATTATCGTTTAAGGTAATCGATGAGCAAAAATTTGTTGTTGGATTAATGTGTGTGTGTGTGTGTGTGTTTTTTGCAAATTTATTTTTTCGAAATAAATTAAAAAATTTAAAGCAAACAGTCAACTGCTGTAGTTGAGGTGGACTGAGGAGAGAGCAAAAGGAAGGCAGGCAGACTTTGAGGCAAAAAACTGCCGTGACTTCTGCCAAAAGTTTAATTGACTAATAAAATTACGTTCAAATGTTTATTTTAGACTCGTGAAAAGCAAGACAAAAAAAACGTATTCTTTGAAAGAGTGTGTGGTGGACTGATATTTGCGCATAGAAGAGCACCTTAAGATGTTTTAAAAATACAACTACATTTATTTTGCAAATTCATTCCAATCAAGCAGAAACAAAATGCAAAACAAAATTTGTGAATAAAATAATGTGGCCAGAAATCGAAAGTATTAGAAAAAATATCGACGATACGAAAATAAATCTGAAAGTGATTTTTAGATTTAATTAATAATCAAGATTATCCGCAATAATTCATTCATAGAAATAATATTAAATGCAAATTATTGTTGATTTGTAGAACATAAATGAGGATTAAATATTATTGAAAGAGTTTGTTTGGAAGAGAATTTTTGCTAAAATATTATATAAATTAATTGAAATTAATTGTTTACGGGTGACTTTTTCTGCAGCATGATTTAACTTGTTTCACACTTTGCTCTCCTTCTCTTTCTCTCTCTGCCACCTTCCTTGTTGCCAACAACAACAACAACAGCAACAAGTAAGTGGTTTTAATTTTTTTTGCATAATGTTTTCATAAATGAAATTGCTAAACAATTTGTTTTTGTTGTTCTTCTTTTGTTTGCTTGATAAGAATTTCGTAAATCAAAAAAAAAAAAAAAAAACAAAGAATGAAAAAGTTCACATGATTGTTGTTTGTTGTAGTTCGGGACATAAATTTACTTTTTGTGACTTAATACTATTAATACAGTGGCTGATAGAAAACATGTTACGCTTGTCTTAAAGGCATTGCTTTCAAACAGCGTTTGAAGTACTGATGAAAATTCAACGTAGATGGGTGTTTCCGTGAAAAACCAACCTTCTAAAATAAATTTAAGTTTTTAATAAGTGACTTATCGTATTTCACGATATTGTTATAGAGAAATATTTGAATATTATTAATTTATTCAAGCGATCAAAAGCCCGGATCGACCAAGAACAAACAGTCTGTCAAGTTGCAAGAATATAATTTCTTATATCTGATCGGTTTTAAATTACATGCTGTGAAGAAGTTGTTTGTGCTTGAGTTATTGAGATTTATTATAAATTATAAATAAAAAAATAAATTGTTTGCTTTCTTTAATTATGGCGATCATATAAAAGCAGTTCGATCGAACCTTCCCATTTCCTCAATTTGTATTAATGAAATATCGAAATTAATGTTTATGTCATTGTTGTTGTAATCAGTGGAGTGCAGCAACTATTGTTATGTTGGTGATTGTCTCAAATTTGCTTATAAATAAAAAATTCATACAAATTTTTTTTTTTTTTTTTTTATTAAAATGATATATTTTCCAATCTTAAGCAAAGATTTCTTTAAAAGTGACTAGTCTTTTAGCAAATTAAATCGTTTGGAAATACTGACGTCATTCGTGATCTCCCAAAACGTTACAGATTGGGGCCCTGATTTCCTCTACATCGTAGGATGGTGCTTTTCGAAAGAGAGTTGCCCAATATACAGTTATATCTTTGATTCATGATGAAAAGGGGAGGGCAAGTTTAAAGGATTTAATATTATATTTATATAATTAATTTATAATTTTTTACTTATATTTTTTGAATAAAAGTTCTCCCCTATTGCGATTCTGCATTAACTAGATGCTATTGATTTCTGTATTGACTTCTTACTCTCCTCCAAAAATAATATTCAGGTTACACTTCATTTGATCCATGTTTTATAATAATAAATTAATTACTTTAAGCAATTAATTACAGTGAAACCTGCTCCAACAGACAGACACCTTTCATAACCGGACAAGTTTTCTAGGCTTAATATTATTTTTCCACATAAAATACATTCCCATAATGGGACGGTAACTAAATTTAATTTAAAAAAAGAACATGTTGTTCTGTTGAAACAAGCAGCAACAAGAATTGTATTGAAATAGTAACTCTGCTTTTCTTTTATGCAACTCTGATTCACGCTGATGACAGGTTTCTCAACATTCACAATGAGTTTTCTTCCAAGTTTGCACATTGAAATCAAGAAGAATCGTGATAGGAAAAAATTGTGGGTTTCACGATATATGTATGTATTTCGATAACAAACGAATTTATTGCGCATATTTTTGTATCTCTACATGTATGTATGTATTCAAAGGAGTAGAAAGTACAAGTATTTGCTTTGAAAAAAAGTTACAAAGACACGAAACCCAATAGGACCTTATCAATTACGGACCAACATATTGTGAAGAGATATCAATTAGGTCTTATCTTAAAGATAACGAAACTTATTTTCATTAGCAATATTTTGATGTCTGTAATGTGAAGATAAAATAAGGAGAGTACAATTAAATTGATTCGATTAAACGACTCTAAAAAGAAACAATACACATTTATTAAAATACAAGGTGGCGCAAAAGTAATCCTCCTATCAGAAAATGCTATAAATTTTGCGATTTTGCGATTCCCCTAATGTCAGTTCTGTTTTGACGTTTGTGTAGTAAACACATGCGAAATACACGTTAATAAACAATGTTAGGCTACACTGCTGCAGAACGCGGAATATTGGTGACTATTTATTTGACCAATAATCGGTCGGTGACTTTGGCACACGTGAATTTCGACGCAGATTTCCTAGCCGTCCAACGCCTACTGGTGAAACACTGCGACGTTTAGCCGCTCGCCTCGAAGAGACTGGCACAACACGAGATGCTGCCAGGCGTGGCAGACCCCGGAGTAGCCGTTCTGCAGAGAATATTGCTGCTGTAGCTGAGGCTGTCATGGAAGCGCCGTCGACATCGACCAGACGACGTGCCACGCAAATGGGTGTCAGTCGACGGTCTTTACAGCGAATTTTGGTACAAGATTTGAAGATGTTTCCGTACAAAGTCCAGACGGTGCATCAGCTGTTAGCTGCTGACCGCCAATCGCGTCTAACATACGCTCAAGCCATCCTTAATCACCACCAAGAGGAAGATGATTTTTCATCAAAAATAATCATGAATGATGAGGCCCATTTCCATCTTAGCGGGTACGTAAATAAGCAAAATTTACGCTTCTGGGGCACTGAAAATCCGCGTGTAACCCACGAAGAGCCATTACACCCGCTCAAAGTCACTGTATGGTGTGCTGTTTTCGCTGGAGGAGTCATCGGACCTTTTTCCTCCAAAGACGTCGCGGGCCAAACGGTTACTGGGAATGGTGAGCGCTACAGAGCAATGATCAACGAGTTCTTTTTGCCACAATGTGATGAATTGGGATTGGAAAACATGTGGTTCTAACAGGACGGTGCAACGGCACACACTGCACGTGCCACAACCGATATGCTGAAGGATGCATTTCCCGGGCGCCTAATCTCCCGTTTTGGCGATTTGCACTGGCCAGCAATATCGCCTGATTTGATCGCTCCAGACTTCTTTTTGTGGGGCTTTTTGAAGTCGCGGGTTTATGTCAACAAGCCTCAGACTCTTGCAGCTCTTAAAGACAATATCCGTCAAGAATGTGAGGACCTATCGCCGGAAGTTTTGGACAAAGTGATGGAAAATGCCATAAAAGGGGCTCAAATGACAATCAACTGTGGCGGCGGCCATTTATTCGGAAGGTTATTTTTGCGCCACCTTGTATAAGGGGGCTTTCATTAGGCACAGCCTATCCTATTACTTAAGTAAAACACAGGCGCGTGAAATTTATTATTAGTCTGAAAGGCCTGGGTCTATCAATGCCATCATGAAAGGAATATAACAGACAACGTGCAAATGTTTAATTTCGCTGGACTTTGGAGTGAGTATAAATGTTGGAACTTATTCGCATAGACCTTCGACTAAAGCAAAAGCCTAGAAAAAGGGTCTAACTCTCATTCGAGATGACCGTGCCCTCAAATGGCCAATGTGCCAGCTACTGTGCAGCACGTACTATATAAATAACACATATCGTTGGTACCAATATCATAATTACAATATCATAAAATTCAGACCAAATCATACAATTCAGACCAGGTCAACGGGAATAGCCTGACCAAAGAAATAGTAACCCAGAAGGATGTGTTACACACTCCTGGTTATCATGAGGATTTTATTTTATACCAAGAAAACTATTCGTCATTTGTACACCGACACCGCTGTTTCATTAAATAATGAATCGAACTGTTAGAAACAACTATCTCTCTCGCTCTCTTTCTAGAATTGTCACTAGAATTGGCTTAACTGTCCCTGTATCTTTAACGGTAACGGGCGATATTTGTGAGCCACTTTTTTTGCTCTATTGACGAGTTTCGATTTGAGCGTTATACGTCCATTTTCTATAGATTTTTTGTTTGTTTTGATAGTGTTCGCTGGAAACGCTTAATATCAACAAGTTGGATTTTGTCCTTGAAAAATCATGTTTATTATGGGATTGTATGAAATCTTGAAAAGAAGTCAAATAGAAGAAATAGTCGTATTGAATTTTTTTTTAGCAAATATTGGAAATTCGAGTATTTCTTTTAATCTATTACAATCTTTAGAAGTTGACGAGGGGTCTAATAAACATGCACATAACTTGTAATTTCAGGCAAGCGATTTCAAAATTAAGAAGAAATTTTCAAATTTATTTTAGCAATTATGTGGACTGTGAACAACTTATGCAGATTTCTGTAGGTTCCTACAAGGAAGAACAAGTTTAAACAATTCCAATTCCATTTACGCTTATTCGATGCAAAGGCTACACTCTATTGTCTCGTACCGCTTTTTCCTATACTGCCTCGTAGATTCCTGTATAGGAGTTCTCTTTCCAGTGCAGGACATGACCGAACTTTCGTTCTTTTTCTTTTCTTAATTTAGTTTATTTCATTAATGTGTAATCGGGGCCATAATTGCCCACACAGTCTCCTTTTTTGGGACCTCTATATATTTGGGTCGACCTCTATATGCAATAGAAAGTGCTTTGTACCAGACCTCGTTTGGGCAGGAGGAAAGAAGAAGTAGTGTTTCGCTAATTTGTTTGTTTTTATTCTCTATTGCGGGGATGAGTATGTCAGAATTTAACTGATGCTGTTTTGACTGTTCAGTTTTTTCACCAGAATTTTGGGTAGGAATCGAACCTACGACCCCTGGACTCTAACAACTCACCCATCGACACACTCTTATTTCTATATAAAGACTTGTGGATTGCGTTTTAAGACTTTTGTGATGACTTTTGGCTTTAAGTCAGTGTGTCATTTTTTTTTCTTCTGGATTTACTTACTCTTTATCGATAATATGTCTCATCTTTGTCCACACTCTGTGTCCTCCGCTACGCGCCGCCTTTGTGGATTGCGGTCTAAGACGTGGCTAGTAATTGTTGTCTTAAGATCAGAGTAGGGCGTGATCGATCTTTGGTCGTTTTTATTTCTTGATTTATCGGTCTTCAGCGATAATCTCGCGCATCCGAATCGGACATCTTCTACTTCGAATATTCGAATATAAATATAAGATGTCACTGGTGACTGTCGGCTTAAGGTCATTGTAAGGCGTCATCTTCGGCGAATAAGTTACTCATTTGAATGTTTTTTGTTCCTACGAAATTTATTCCAACGACTGACATGTGTGAGAGTGAGTGCGCGTGCGTGCAAAAAAAAATGCGAGTTCATTGAACAATTTTTGATTTGGCAGACAAACTTTTAGTGCAGATGAAAAATTTGGGAGCGTTACCGTGCCACAATCCGCGTTACGAATGAAACATTAGCAAAAGATTAATGAGTTGTGAAAGGGGGCGAGCGTCCGCACAATGAAGATGAGCAACGCATGACAATATTTCCAGGCCATAAAATACTAACGAATAATCCAGCCTGACATTGTGCCCCAGCAACTACAAAAATCTCACTTATCACTTCTCACTTTGCAGGCGCACTTTTATGGAAAAAGGCAGACGCATTGCGGCAGAAGAAGGCAATTAGTTTATGCGGATGGTTTGTTTGTGATCTTAAAATACGTTTATTGATGCCGATATTTAGCTGGCAAGTCTGAAGTTTTAATTTTTTCACATGGACTTGGTTAAAAATACACACAGGAAACATTAAATTTTCAATTAAAATTTTGTTATATTAATTTAAAATTTATTGCAAATTTTAACAGTTTTTTACGAATTCTGGCGAATGTTCGCATTTGCAATTTGTTGTGGGTTTTTGTTTTTTGGATTTATGCTGTTAAAAAGCCAACTGTTGCAATGGAATTTATCTGCATAATTTCAGACAGTTTGATGAACGCCCAACATTCTAAACACACCAGCCGGTGTTTGAATGTTTCTGTATTTGTTAATAGAGAAAAAAAGAAATAGTAAAAAAAAATAAATCGTTAGAATTAATTAAAGTTGTTTTACCTTAAATGACCTTGTCAACAAATCGGTTTAAATTATGCATTGCAACAACAACAAAAACTAGATAAGTTGATTCTCGCATGAGTGTCATGAAATAATTTTTTTTTTTTTTATATTTATTAAAATGATTAGTTTCAAAATACTACAAATATATTTTGTTAATTAATAGAGAAAAACCTTTTCATGAAATTTTATAAACAAACAGCTTTTGTTTGCAACCAGGTTCATCTGAATACGTTTGTTCAGACAGACGGACCGTCAGTCAGTCAGTCTCTCGTTCACATATTCTGGTTGACAGCCGCTGTTGCCAGATGCTGAAAATCAAATAATTTCTGTAATGAATATGTTATAATCCGTAATTTTTGTACAATTAAAACTGAAACAAACATTTCTACTGGTTGTGCTTTTAATATTTGCTTTTGTAAAATTCTACTTCTATGCTGTTGATTGCTGGAATATGAAAAAGACGCTTTTAAGAATCTACTAATTGTTTTCGTACAAAAATTGAAATGACGTAAGATTTTAAATGCTTTTGCGTAATTGATTCGGGTATCGTGTTATAGGCCATCTTGACGCTGTCAGAGAACCACCTTAAAAATACTAGATTGATCTGTAGGGAATTCATTGAAATCGTGTTCCATTAGCCAATGAACTAATAAAGCCTAAAGCCAAAGCATTAACAAATTAGGTACGTTTTGTTTAATTCCAAGAAAAAGAATACATACTTGCATTTGAACCACCCTGTTAAGAATTTTTGCCTACAAAACTGTGTACATATTTTGTGAAAAAACAATTTTTTACCTTTTGTAAATATATTCTTTATTCAAAATCCTTGCGCAGTTTATTAACAACTTCCGATCTGTTTATTAATTAATAAATAATATTAACAAAAGCAATAAAAATGTTTTCTGTTGTTTTGTTTGTTTTCGTTTTCTTTGAAAACGTTTTTAGCAAGACTTGCAAAATTCTTTCATTACGGTTTTGTTTCCTATTCAGTGATCATTACATTTTATAGACAGGGCATCCCAAAAGAACAGCTTCAATTTGCTGTATATCGTTAGCTGAAATGAAAAACTACAAACTCACTTGTTGATTGAGTATGAAGCATATGAACCACAATCCAGGTCCTGTCCAAGTTTTACTCTGATACTTGTATAAAAAAAATGACACATTTCATTCATCATAGAAAGTCCAAATTATGTAACTGCAATTAGAAGTTTCATGAAATCTTATTGTATTATTTTGTTTTTATTCTAAAATAGTAAAAATGTTACATACGTGCAATTGTATGCCAGCTGACGATATTAGATTTTGTTTGGCAACAAAACAAACAACTTTTACAAACTTGTAAATGTTCGCTTAATCACTTAATTGTTGCAAAATTTTACTCTAAAATTCACTATTTGAAATCTTTGCTTTATCCGTACTTTCATTCCGGTTAATCACTACACGGTTTTTACACACAAAGTGTTGTAATTTATATTGTTGTTGTAAGTGCTATATGATACATAATTTTTAGGAATCTATTACTAGCAAATCTCCAGGGTATGCCCCATATGCCGGACACACTGTAAAACCAAAAAGTTACCTTGTATAAAGCAATCGATTGGAAATATTTAAACGATAGAAATATATATATGATATATAATCCAGAAACATATTTATAAAAAACGTTTTATTAAAATTTACATACATACACATTTATTTATAAAGCATTTTGTTTACAAAAGGTCTCCTTTATTGCAGATGTGGCTTAATAGACTTCTTTCCAAAGCAAACGTAATCTTTCTTGTTATATCATTGACAAATAATGAATTTATAATTAAAAGTGGTTCCCCGTTAAACTAGAAAAAATATAAGGAAGTTCAATAATTTCAAGCTTCGCATTTAGATAGGGTTGCCGTTTGTCCCATTCTGTCATCTGCTCAAAGACGTCCGTAATCTTTCTTGTTAGATCGTTGAATTTGTAACTAAAAGTGGTTCCTAGTTAAACTAGAAAAAAGTTCGCATTTAGATAGGGTTGCCGTTTGTCCCATTCTGTCATCTTCTCAAAGACGTACGGTGTAAATCCCCTTCTTTTCAGCAAACCCTCCGAAGGGATCCCAATTTCAACATATGTATTTCTTCATAATATTCACATTTACTGTAATAGCATTTTTCCAAATGGCAACGCCAGCCAAGAATGGAAAATTCAGTACGTTTTTTTTAATTGGAAAAAAATTATTTAAAAAATTGATCCATTAATATTAAAATAATCAATTTTACACAAGTGTTGCGTGTTATCCGCACGATTTTCAAATATTTCTTACAAAATTTTAATACAAAACATTTTTCAAATTATTTCGCCCATCTATAGGGTGTTTTTTATTGAGGTATAGAACTTTAAGTTGGCATCACTTTTTTAACTGGCGGCCATTTTGTCAGCTGTCAAGTGATTAATATTTAGTTTGGTTTGCCATTTCATCATGAACAGGTTGACAAAAGAACAACGCTTGCAAATCGAGCAAATTTATTTCGAAAATAATGGTTCAGTTCGCGAAGTTTACCGCAAGCTCCGTCCATTTTATGGTCGACATAATCGTCCATCAGAGCAATTAATTCGGTTTCGCGGAATGGACCTGTCAATTGGCCACCAAGATCGTGTGATTTGACACCATTGGATTATTTTCTTTGGGGATATGTGAAGTCGCTCGTCTACGCCAACAAACCAGAAACGTTAGGGGACTTGGAAGCCAACATTCGTGGCGTTATTGCCAACATACGGCCCCATATGCTCGAAAAAGTGGTTGAAAATTGGACCTGTAGAATTGGCTTTATTCGAGCCACATGCCCGAAATCATATTTAAACATTAATGGCATAAAATTATCCTTCCAATAAAGCCAAATTGATGGACATTAAAACGATTTTCTTGTGTTTTATTTCAATTCGAAGTTCTATACCTCTAAAAAAACACCCTGTACTACCATTTTCGGAAAAAGGAGCAAAGTTCTTTTTAAAATTTCAAAAGTCGAAAATTGGAAAAATGTCTCTGATTTTCAAAAAAAAAAACACACTGTTGTGACTTTTGAATATTGGACATCCATAGGGATGGCCTGAGGAGCGTTCTCCAATCCCATCTGCCGTTATTTCCAAGAATTTTCATGAACTTTCTTCAACAAAGTTTTGTATAGTCTTCCTTAATGAGTGCGTTGATTTTAGATTTTTATGGCATTATTTTATAGAATATGTTATTAGAAGTATATTATTTTAGTTTTTAATATAATTATTACTAATTTTTTAGTTTTGAATGCATTTTCATTGCAAAATATAAATTTTTTAGGCTTAACAGAGCTCTGCTACTTAATTAACAGAAGTATGTTAATATTGCAGGTTTGAGTCTGAGGTTAAAAATTTAAAAATTTATCTTCACACCCATATAAATTTTTGAAATTCTTTCAAATAAATTTTTGGAATTCTTTCAAATAAATTTTTGAAATCGATTGACGAATTGACGGAGTTACCCAGAACTCAGACAGCGTTACGCAAAAATTAATAAGTCAGAAAATATCAAATCGGTCCGCAAGCGTTAAAGTGTAATTAATTTTTTGACAAATGTAAAATAAAGCTTTTTTGAAAACTATGCGGATCTACGAAAAATAAATATTGTGGAATTCAAATGATTCAAATCGCTCTACAGGCAACTTGGGGATCTAGTCCGATTTCAGAAAAAAGTACAAATTTAAGAACAATTTTAAATATCGGTCTAAAAATTACGGAATTACAATTCCCAAAGCAAATCTCTCTAAATAAAAAACATTTAAAATTGCAAAATGCGCACAAAACTGTCCTTTAGCTGGTCAACAAATGCCAGATAAGGAAGTTGGGTTCCAGCAAACTCTTTGGAAGGAAAAATCAGGCAGAAAACAAACAGCGAATCTGTCTAAATAAGAGAAGTCTAAAAATGCTAAATTCGCACCAAACTGTCCTTTAGCTGGTCAATAAATGGCAGATAAGGAAGTTGGGTTCCAGCAAACTCTTTGAAACCAACAAAAAACAGATGTCAAAGTTTCTTCGCACTAAACTGCTTTTAAAGGCCTTCAGCCGATCAACAGATAACAAATATGGAACCAACAAATTGATGGCCAGCTCAAATCTCAGGAAAATATTCTCAGTTTGCAATTGATGTTCATAAAAGCCAAACTCGGCTGTACGCTGCTATTAAGTGGCAAGTGAAAATATTTTAATTCCTGACATTTTTACTATGTTCACATCTACTTTCAAATATACGAAGTATTTTTTCGCTTCATTTCACTACTTTCTAGGGTTTATTGACAGCGAATAAAAATAAAACAAAACAAAATTAATGCTTAAAAGAAATAGATATAATAAAAATATAACGAACAAAAAACTATACGAATATCACAACCTGTTGGGAATCTCTAAAAAGATTGTAAACATGGACTTAATCGTTCTTTTTGATAATTTTCTTTTGTTCATTTGCTTCTTATACACGCAGTTGATTTATCACAGATTTGATTTCTTTTCTATTCTATTTATGAAAAGTTCTAATAACAGACTAGACTTGTGCTATTAATTGCCTTCGCAACAAACATGACTTTAGTGCCTGAGCTGCATAAAAATAAATAAACATGAGTACCAGACGGGGGTGTACTTTGGCTTGGCCGTACCCGTATAAAAGTCTAAATGGGTCAGAACGACAGTGCCACTGCACAAAAGCACAATGTTGTGTGCTGAGCACGAAAACCGATTTGAACTGAAATAAAAGACACACAAACTAACAAGAAATGCCAAGAGAATGTGTGATTCGTAAGTTTTGTGTTGTGTGCTGCACTTGGTTGCACTTTGCTGCACATACATATACACACACGCATTCAAATGCCATTCCCCATTACCACCCAAAATCTGTTACTTAACAAATTTAAAACTCATAAGAAGAAAAAAATGAAGTGAAAAATAAAATAAACCGCAATTAAAAAACAGAAGCAAAACCCAAAATGAATTAAGTTTTAGCAGCTTTAGTGGCACAGAATAGTTCGTACTACTTTTCGTAATTGTGATGGGTGGTGGTGGATCGTGTGTCATGCACGTATGTGTACGTGTCTATGGCCTGAGAAATCTCCGATGGGACCAACTAAAAAGCAAACCAAGTCCAAATTGTTATTGAAAAATATTATTGGCGATGGAATTAATATTTATTGGAGGGGAAAAATTAATGTATGCGGAAAGAGTGCTCCATTTAGCTGTTCCCAGGTTTAAATGAAAGCAAGTGTGTGTGACACGCTATCGAAATCGTTTTATTACTTCAAAGACATATCGATGACGTTGTGTATGGAATGCAACATCGTGCAAATATTTAGGTTTGCTGAAATTTTCTTGATTCTGGGACATAAAAAAATTTTAATCGGGCTGAAAACCCGGAGTAGACTTGAAAGGCTGCTGTGAGTTTTCATTCAAATGGTTTGGCCACTTAAGAAACTCCGTGAAACTCTGTGAAATTGATTTTCTTCAGCGCCTGTAATTATGGCTGGTGAACCTGTCAACGGTTCGCCAGGTCCATGTAGGGACGGCACATAACACAAACCTCTTGCTCGAGAGCTCGGGTTATCTAATCCCTTCTCTCACTAGTTCCTCAGGCAATAAGAGGGAAGACGAGGCAGCTGAGCTGGTAGCCCGAAGTACTCAAGTAATATTAGGCTATAATCAACATTCCCCACCATCTAGTTCCTTACGATAAACATAACAGCAGCTCGAAGACATTTGGCTCAACGTAGAATAGCGTAGATCTCCACTTCAGTATCTACCATTCCTGTTACTTTAACGTAACTATTAAGTGTGTTTGAGCTTAAACCAATGCCAGAATATTTCCGCCAAGGTACGCAACTCAACCGGGATGCTTCAAGACAATCCACCAGCACTTTGTTAATCTTCGTTTCAGAAGAACCTGGATAACCGAAATCATATATGGACTTCCTGGAGCTTTGGTTGCCGAGGGACCCTTTCCCCTCTATACACCGAAAAGCACAGTCCCCCAGCTTGGTATAAGTCAAGCCAAAATCTGCAGCCCTTGAGAAGAAATTCCCACCAGAATATGTTGGATTGCAGGCATGTGCCGATGGAGTCCGCATTAGTTAATTTATGCCAAAAAAAAGTTGGCAATCACCGACCAGTAGCGCGTGTCGTGAACGCTGATGGTGTGCCCAACATTACTCTAGAACAAATATGGATCAATGATAGCCAAAATCCATATCAGCGACTTTTCGGTATCTCATTTTCATTCATATCCTGGCTCAGGCAGAAATTCTCCTCATCCTTATAGATAATTTTTTAAAAATAAAAATGATCACTTGCAACTGCTACAGGATGCATTCAGCAAACATAGGCCTACGGTCGTTTACCTTCTACCCTCCCGGTGTAAGCTGAATTTTATAGGCCAAAGTTTCGTTTCAGAACTCGCCATGTTGTGGCCTGCAAACTGCCGGGTTCTTGTGAACGACGCGGCGTCTCAGGGACAGCGGATATGTTTTCCACACAGATCTTGCTATTCGCCTTCGTACGAAAATCTGTCGCTTTTTTATGGCAGCGGTGATAGCAAACTTATCCCTCAAGCTGTCAATATTGCTGTTGGCAAGCGTGAAATAAGCGAAGCGTTTCGAACGCTGCCGCCAACAGAACATCCAGTTGGATAAAACAAATGGATTATTTGGTAACTAATTCCACAACAGTTCGGATTTTGACAAATCGTGGCAGCTTCCTCTATTACTTGCTTTCAGCTGTATCTCGATGAACCGGCCAGTTGGTTCCATTAGGTTTCTTTCAGTGAAATTGAGTTTTAAAAAGTGACTTGCATCTTAATTTACGTGAATGAGTTTTCCTTTATTTTAAGTTTGTTTTGTTTTCTGATTTTTATTACAATCTGCTGTTGCTGTTGATGTTAATGTTGTTGTTGTTTGGATTTAGTATTCTCATGAATGAATGCATTCATAAGAGACCACAATGGAGTGAGTGCCTGCCTGCCCGAGTGAGTGGTTGGCTGGATAAAGTGGTGCTAAATTTGTTTATTTGTCTATTCCTGTGTACTTAAGTATTCATTTGCAGTTGCTGCATTCACATTCTTGTTGAAATACATTTTTTTTTTTGGTTTTCAAGAAATAAAGACTAGAAAATAAAAATAACAACAACAACTAGAACTGCAATAGATATTTTAAGCGCGTGTCTTTAAAGGTATCACATGTTTGCTGCCTGTGGCCGGAATGGTCACGTAGAGAAGGTGTTTTTATGGCCGAACAATTGTGTTAAAACAACAAGTGCCGGTTTATTGTTTCGCATTTAAATTGTGTTACAGGAACTAATTACACTTCTCTGAGAAGATTAAAAAAGTTTATTTACTTATTCAGGGCAAAACTGAAGTGGGTCTGAGCAGAAAACGGGTTGAGAATAATTGCACTCAGTGAACAGATATCAGCATAGAAATGGTTTTAAAGTTCATTATTTTGGAAAAATTGCCCACTACAGCGCCAAAAAGCGTATAAAAGTTGGTGGAAAAAAAGCGAATGTCATAAAATTTTATGATATTTCATTTTTCTTTTCATCCTTGGAAACGACGAAATGTAAAGGGGATCAAAAAGAACTTCGTTGTACATACATACGGGTATATGTCCTTAAAGTCTACTGAATTTTGAACGAATTTTGAAGAAATAAAAAAAAATACTTTTTGCTCATAATTCTAGTTTTTTTTTATATCGAATGTTTTCAAGAGTTCAAAACAAATAAAAAATATACAATTAATTTTATTAGGATTAACGAGACTTCACCACTTTAGGGTTTTTAATATATAGAGTTTGAATGAATATTTTTCCATACTCGTATAGACGCTTCAGGGCTCAGTATTCCTCCGCAACAGCTTTAGAACGAAAAACTTTGCAACGTTGGGCGGCCAAGTTCGAGACGACCGTTTGGGCAATTTACACGCCAGGACTAGTACGTCAAAGGAATAACAGATCGGCCGGCAACATCATCGTAGTGGCTGAAAATGTACAGCAAATCCCTAAAACCCGGATTGGAATCACTCGGATTAGGGCAATCTTAAGAAGCCTCGGCGGACACTTGTGCGTTACATAATGGCATGCTGGGGTCTTTCAAATAAGACAAGAATTTCAACATCTATCCGCCGTTATGGAAAAGCGCTTTAATTTTCTTCGGACTTGGCGTCTTTTGTAAAATTATTCCTCCACAAGTTTTCCACAGGAACACGAAACATTCAATACAATTTTGTTAAATTTTTCATATAAGTCAAAAAAAAAACCCCTCAAAATTAAGCAAAATTATATATTACCACAATATTAAGAAAGAGAACAGCTCAAAAAATTAAGTTCAAGTAATTAAATATTATTGTTTCTTATCTGATTGTGATTCGAAACCATCGACTTGGAACTAATTTGTTGCTGGTGATGCTGAGCTAAAATAAGGCAGACTTTTGCAATAAAATACATATAATTGCTGCGAATATTGTAGTATTTTGGAGTGAAGGAGGACTTAATGGCCACGGCCCAAACTGACTCTTCAAAATAGGATTTTTTTCTTTCTGGTGGCGTTAGTGAGAAAAAACTCACAATTGGTGCGAAAAAAATCAAAATCATTTAGATTTTAGAAGAAAACAAAATTTCATTGTGAAATGTTGAAGTATTTAGTGCTGAAAACAGGTTTCAGATAAAACATTCTTCTAGGCCGGTACTCATTATAAAAAATTAATTTGTCCCCAATAAAAATCAATTTTTAGCCGAGTGACGCAGCCAGCAAATTAAAAAAGTACCTTCTCCGTCTCAATAAGGTTTTGTTATGCTCAAAACCAGGGATGGCATTGAAAATTAAAATTTTGTATCAAATAGCTGGAAAGTTTGTACTTTTATTTTAATTTATATTGTGGTCGTTTTGGACGCAAACGTTTCGTCGAACCTCCTTAAAATGCACAGCTTTGATGGTTGATTTTTGCTTAAAACTAATATCGTTTCTTGTTCGAAATAACGGTAGTTTATGTTACACATCTGTCATCCCCAGAATGGAGCTGTTTACCTTCACAGCGTACCAGGGAGGGACCAAATAACGTGAAAGATTGTACTTTGCTGTCCTTAATTGTACGAAGTTATATAATTTTTAAGATTTACATAATTTTTCATACATCGATTTATTTAGAATATAACAAAATAAGACGCCCTAAATATCATTTCAACTACAATATATCAAAAAAGAATTCAGTCTTGAATGAAAATTAAGGTGCGCGCTGGCTTTTACATCGTCTACGAGATCACAACTATAATTTTGATAATAACTTACTTGATATATTTCTATCATAACAATTGAAATGTTGTGAATGCAGTAAATCATTTGTTTGCCTTGGACTAAATAGGCCATTGGTGTTTGTATAGTACCGAAAAAAAGTACAATTGTACCAATTTCGCCCATACCTGGCTAAACCAATCGCCACTTGCTCCATTCCCCATTAAATGCTCGGCGCTCAATAAGTATTTGTGACTTACGTGACTTCTTTTTCTTGAAAATTAAACTTCTCTTGTTGTTGTTGTTTTGGTTTTTGTATTTGTTATCCAACGAAATTGTTTTGAAAATCAACTTTTTTTTTCTTTTGCTCTAATCGAATTGACCCATAAAACTCACAAGTCTACACATTTGTTCATGTGATCTCGAGGCCAGTTGCAATAGACATTAGAACTTTTTGTTTTGCCGCATTGTCTTATACTTGTTTTGTTTTTGTAATTATCTAATAAATGTTGTTTTTGCTGATGGCTTTTCTTTCCATTTGTCTTGCTGTTTTTAACAATAATTTCCAGATAATGATGTTGAAGCGGTGCTGGCTGAATCTCAAGCCATTGTTGTGACAAGCACAACCCAACAACAAACACAACAGCAGCAACAGCAGCAGCAGCAGCAACAACAACAACGCCAACAAACACCACAACATCAACAGCATCAACAGGTCATCAGCCATCAAATGCTGGAATCACAAAGTTCCATTAATAGTACAACCTCGATACAGACGGTCTTGCAACAGTCTGTCATACACAATTCGCCAAAACATAACGGCAGCATTTCGATGCTGCAGCAACAGTCTGTCATTAGTACGAATTCAAATTCATCCATCAATTCGCAACAGAATATTTCATATGGCATCGAAGCGCTGCCCGGCAGTTTGCGTCACGTCTCGGGCAGTGTGAATTCGCTGTTGGAGCACATCGCACCGGCCACCATGAGCAGCGAGGGTGTTTTGAATATTGGCGATGTTGCCGATTTGCTGCATCCCCAACATGCCATCATAACGGGGGGACGTTCCCAGGAGGGCTGTCCCTTGATTATATTTCCTGACAACAACAATTTTAATACGTTGGAGGAGGTGGATTATCAAAAGTTAATATTGTATTTAACTTCAGTGCCATCGTAAGTAAAAAACAAATTCTTTGCTGAAGCCGTCTTCACATGCACAAATATTTATTCGTTTCTCTGGCAGGCTGCAAGATGCGGATCTGGGTTTTCATTTAATTATCGATCGTCGCAAAGACAAATGGACATCGGTCAAAACAGTGCTGCAACGTATTTCGGTAAGAAGATGTTCGGTTCAGTTTTTTCTTTCAATTAAATGTTTGATTTGTCATTAAATTAAAAAAAAACACACACACACAATTCAGTTCTTTATAATTTTCCTGGAGTTTGTGTTTTTATTAAATAATAATAAAAAAAAACACACGAGCAAAATTAATTTTTGAAGAAAATCCAAGAATACCTCAAGCTGAAAGAAAATTGGAAATAGTAATTAAAACCCTTTCAAAAAAATTAGAATCAAAATAATACATTTGAAAATTTATTATGGAGCAGTTTTATTAGTTCACTTTATATTATATTTTTAATTAACCGGTTCACTATATATGATATACTAAATGAATCAATTCATTTTTCACGCTATTCTAAATTAAAATCAATTCATATCAATTATAATAAACCGGATCGCACTTTAAGCCATTTTAAAAGAACCGCTTAACTTATGTTGTATCAAATGAACCGGTTCACCTTTCATTTTATCGTAAACTAAACTGTTCTCTTTCCGTGATTTAAAAATAAACCACATCATTTTTTATTTAATTAATTCAATTTATTTTTTTTTTTAATATTTTAATGGTATTTTTTATTTCTAAATGAATTGATTTTTTGTGCTTCCGTCGCAATCTTTATAGTTTTTGAAAAGAATCAGTTTATTTCTCACGTTTATATAAATTAAATTAAATTTTACTTATTTTATTAATCGAACCGGGTTAGTTGAACACTAATCTAAAACAACCGGTTTATTATTTGTGCCATTCGAATCGAACCGATTCATTATTTACAGTATTGTCGAAAAATAGGTGCTTTGTTGTTCATGTTTTTCTAAATAAACCGGTACCTTTTCAAAAGAACCGGTTCAAATTTCATGCTTTTCTTAAAGAACTGGATCATTTTCACGGTCTTATAGAGAACCTGGTTCAATTTTCGGTTAATTTTCTGTGTAATGGTAAATTTTTTTCACTTTCCGGCTTAATTTTTCCCGCTATCTGGTTTAATTTTATGCTATTCTAAAATAACGAATTCGTTTTCAAAAATGCTGGTTTATTTTTGTTGCTTTTTTAAAAAAAAATCTGAATTTTTATGCTATTCCAAAAGAGAGGGTTAATTTTTTTGGCATTTTTGCCGAACCCGTTAATTTTCACTCTATTCTAAATTAAACAATTGATTTTTCAGGCTTTTCTAGTCGAACCGGTTTATTTTATGCATTTTCTAATCGTTTCGACTTATCGCAAAAAGCATGACAAACGAAAACATAAATGTCTTGTTAATGTTTTATTGATTTTCTTATTACTTCAGGTATATTTTCCTGGAATTATACACGTGGTCTATGTATTGCGACCGTCGGGTCTCTTTCAAAAGGCCATATCAGAAGTTAGTTCGAAATTTTCGAAAGACGAATATCGCTTTCGTCTAGTCATATGTTCCTCTCTAAGCGATTTGCACGAGTACATAATTCCCCCTCAATTAACAGCAGACATGGGCGGCACATTAATTTATTCACACCACGAATGGATACAACAAAGAATAGTAACTTAACAACTGTCTCTCCTCAATTTCCGTCACAACGTAAAGTTTTAATATTTTTGCCTTTTTAGTCGCTGGAAAAGTTTTCCAGTTTAACTCATCAAGTTTCCGCCGAATTAGACATCTTCATACAAGCCATACACGATACAGAATTTCCAAATTCTGTTGAAGCCACACAAAAGCTACTCGATGATCAGGGCTCAGACTACCAAAGGCTGAAGGAAGAAATATTGGCAGCCGCCAAGCATGGGGAAACGCTACTAAACAACATCAAGTCGAATGATGAAATTAAAGAGTTCTCTGAACGCACCGGCAACGTCAGCTCTATTGAACGGTATGTTTTTATTTGATAAAAGATTTTTGTTAAGCGCTCTCTCTCTCTCTCTCTCTTTCATGCAAAAAATAAAAGCTTTTTATTCTTAATAAACTAATAACTTCTTTTCTATTTAATTAATTAAATTTTACTACTAACTTAATCATCCAATAACTGCCCTTAACCAAAAACATATTTAAACAAATTTAGCTCCATATTCCTTTGTAATTTTCCTCAACCTTTTTTATTTACTTTCGAATCTTTTCAATGTTCATTATTAATTTCTAGCTCTGCACTGGTTTTGTAAAATAATTCAAAATAAAAATGCAAAGTCGTTGAGAAAATACATTTTAGGTTTGTTCAGTTGAAATATTTAAATGTATGTCTCTTAATTTGAATTTTTTGATTAAAAAAAAAGATTGTTTCGGTTTTACAGGTTTTTCTTTGTTACACTTAATTGTTGTCATATTCCAAAAACCGCATGAATCGTTCGTTGCGCATAATCTTCATTGTTTTATTTTAATTTTTTATTAGAAAAGCTTTTTCTATGTGTGTTTGATAATCTTCTTTTTTGTAGAACAAAAAAAATTTTCCTTATTCCGAGAGTCGACGTCAACTTCAGTTGGTAGTAATAATACACTTAATACAATTAAATGTCCGACAAATATATACTCTGTGAGGGCGATAGCGCCCAAAAAGAGTCCGACTTTCAGGATAAGGAGTGTTCCAATGGATTCCAATCGTTGGTTGAATGGTTTAAACTTTATTCAGATAAAGTAGTTGAATGCTCAAAGTCATTAGCCTATAGTTTATCGTAGGTATTGACCCTTTTCCATTTTAAAGGGTATTGCATTAAACACTTCCAATCTCTAAATTTAAATGTGTAGTAAGAGCTGTGTAGAATATAACATAAGGCAGTTTTCATTGCGGCTTCGCTGGCCTGCACGCATCTAAAATGTACAAATTTGTATAAGTCTGGCATATAAATTAGTCTGAATTTAATGGATGGCCTGCTCAAATTCTCAAATTCTGACTAGGCTCTGAGGGTGGTTTTTGGCTTGTGACTTTTCGCACAGAACTGCCATATCAATGCCTGAGTCACACTCATGTCCTCAAATCGCTTGCGCTGAGTGTTCAATGTGTCCTGAGCTCTCTGGCACGTGGCGCCCGCATAATTTAATTTAGAGCACACGAAGTTACTAAGACGCGAGCTTTGCTTTCGTGGTTGGCGATGGAGGTTCGGCTAACGTCCATTCCCATTAAACAGACAGTTTTTAGATATGCATTGAACGCTCCTGAATCTCTTGGCATTTTGTATCTTTCTAATTTCAACAATTTCGTTTGTTGCCGGAAATTGGCTTCATCCCTTTAAAATGGTTCTTGCGATCAAAATCAAGACCAGTTTCCAACCGCTTTTAGTAAGACGATTTTTTTTTAATAAAACAATTTTATCACTTGCACATTTTCTTCAAAGCTGCATCTGTCCATTCATGATGATGTGGCAAAACAGGCTGAATAAATATCCGCCAATTCGATAGCTCAAGGTCATACTTCAACAGTATGACCGCTATCAGTTACCTGAGCTCGGAAGTTTAAATTCTGTTACTTTCTAATTCCATTAGCAGATTGTCTTAATTGATAGTTAAGCTTTTCTGGTTTTCTAAAGAAAATAGAAAAACTGTGTAAGTGTTTGTGATATATTAAATTTAACAGTTTTATTTTTATAATTTTTTAACGAGCTCTTAATTTTTAAGCTGATTTGAATTAACCAATTGTTAACATTTTCATTCTATTCCATGTACCCCGTTCAAGTTTAATCGTTGGAATTAATTATCTTGTCATACTGAATGAACCCATTTATTTCATTTTGTTTTTATATATAATATTTTGCGTTTCAATTTTCGCGCTAAGTTCTGCGATTAAATTGTATTTTTGCTTTATTTAAATATAAGTTACCTAAAGAAAGTCGTTATGTTTTCTTGATGGTTTTAGAATAAACGTATAATTTTCATGCTAATTTTTAGTAAACCGGTTCACTTTTCATGCTGTTCCAAACGAGCTGATTAAATTTTCTTTCTCTCTGAATTAACCAGTTTAGTTTTATATGAATTTGACATTAAATGTTTAAATTTTCATGTTCTACCCTTTAACCGGTATCATTTTACGGCTCTTCCAAATTAAACCGGTTAAATGTTTACACTATTTTTCGAAAATACTGATGCAATTTCTTTAATTCTCTACACTGACCGGTTTAAATTTGAAGCTATTCTTATGAACTAGTAGTTTTTGTGCTCCTTCTCGTGAATCGGTTCAGTTTAAATTTATGTTTTAATCGGTTTAATTTTACTATTTTATTTTAAGTTTCTTTAGGTTTTCAAAACTATTGTCTAGTATATTTTTCATGTTATTTTTACTAACCGCATTTAGCATTCAATCGGTTTTTTTTTAATTAACCAGTTCAACTGTCGAACTATTCGAAGTCAATCGATTTTATTTTAGCAGATTTTAAACGAGTTCGTTCACTTTTTATAATTTTGTACATAAACCGATTTTGTTTTTTACAAAAAGTTGCTTAATAACAGCCATATTTATTGGTACGATTTTCAAAATGATTAAATACCAAACATTTTCTTTCTGGATTTTAAGGCATTTAAGAAAATGTTAAAAAAAATTTTTTGAATTATTTTAATGTAATTTTCAACCAAATTAGAATGAAAAAGTTTGAAGGGCTATTTTCCGTCAGCTGATAAAAAGTTTGTATTTTTTTATTGGGAAAACTTGAAAACTTAACGGGTTCATAAGAAATAGGTTGGAATATTTGTTCTCAGCCGGTTAAATTTTTAAGTTTATCCAAGCAACCGTTTAGATTTCGAAATATTTTTAAATGCAATTGATTTAATTTGCTGGCCTCAATAAATGATACGTTGCAACTTTAGACTATTTTTGCTACATTCTTCTATACATGTTTCTCTATTTCAGTGAACCGTTTTAATTTCCATGCTATAAAAATGTTATAAATATATAGTATTTTAATTGTAAAACCTGTTTTTGTTTTAGAGCGTAATTTTTTAATTCATTTAAATCAGTGGTTCAAATTAAAATTTAATAGATTTATTATCAGTTCATTGCATTAGCAGTAGAAAAATTAACCTTTTAAAAAACAGTTCATGTTCTGCATTGCAAATGTTTTTTTTTTTTGGTTATTTCATTTGAATTGAGTTCGTTGCTTTGTTATTTCACTGTAGTAAGTGTTGCAAAATGAAAACGTAACATCTGCACAAAACGATGACAGTGTTCAACATATTACTCGTACCTCATCACTTTCAACACCAGTTCAATTGTTTTGTTTTGTTTTGTTTTCTCTCTCTCTCTCTCCACACAATGTCGCCAGTTGTTCAACATTTGAAATTATTCACCGCAAGCCTAAAAATGTGCAATACATTTTACAAAATCGATTTTGATTGCTTTGTTCTGCAATACAATTTCCGTTATTAAATTACTTGTAACCCAGCCAGCAATTTATCGCTAAAAGCCGTATTTGTAAAATTTGTTTTAGTTAAATACAGGAAAAGTCAAAGCTTTTGAAATTTTGTGTAAATGTTATTCCCAAATAGCCTCAAAATAAAATCGCATACAAATTATTGTATTATTATTATTTTCTTTTTGTGCATTAAACGACTGACATTTTTAAATGTCGCCTAAATGTTTTGTTTGGTGGTTATCGATGTCATTATGTTTGGAAAAATTCGTCACAAGCGAATTGTACAATTGACGTGACTCGGGCGCATACATCTGACTGAATTCCACCAACAGGCTGAGCCTTGTTGACTGACAATGATGTCATTACCTTACAAGAAAAAGTCTAACGAAGTTAGATATCAGCGATTTCTTTGGCCAGTTTTTACTCGGGGCTCGAACCCCATTTGTACCAGAACTGGCTTATGGGCAAGAGAATAGAAGAAGAAGAAGTAATGTTTGGCTTTTTCTCTTTCATTGTATATTGCGAGGATGAGGATGCCTGAACTTAAGCCCACTTGAGGTGATGCTCTCAAATCGCTACTGCTGAATGTCTGATGTGGCGTGCAGTTCTTGGCTGGTAACTATCGATCTATAACGATTGTCGTTAAACTGGTCAACATCGTTGTCTACCATCCAAATATTCAAACCAAACAGTAACTTTTTGGCGATGCCTTGGACGCTTTTGCATCTTGTGAGGGTGAAATGATTCTCTAATAAAAATAATAGTAAATTTCCAACTGTTGCGCGGCCCATTCCGCTAAAACACATTGCTATTTGCATCCAGTTACAGCAGAATGGGTGCAGGCCCAAGTTAAGACACAAATTTGCCAAGCATGTAAAGTTTCTATCTTACTAAAGTTTTTATTTCACTATCGTCTGTCATGGACTCAGATTTATCAAAATTACGGAGAACAGTAAAGAGAAGAAGTGCCTTGAACCACAGACTGTGCAGTGATGATGCGAGCCGGACAACTTTTGTACATCTCTTTCTGTTTTTCCCGCTTATTGTTTATGATCTGGCTGGCCTATTGTATCTTAAAAACCTTGCCCAAAAATAATAATTTTTTATCTCTGTCTTGAGCTTTCACTGAGAATTATAAAAAAAATCATGTAATTTTAATAATTTCTGTGTATCCTGTCATGGACGGTGGGGTGGAACGTGTTATCTAAACCGCCTTTTATTTCTTTTAAAACATTTCTTTTTAAAAACATTTTGTTACTAAAGCTTTTCCTGTTCTTACCCTGAAACTTTTCCTTTTTTGGATGCTCGTATTGGAGGAATATTTTTGCCACTGAAGCTTAAAAGCGGCTCTCGAATTGAGATAAACATTTCGCTTGTTTTCCCATGGACAACGAAAGCTATGCGCACTATTGCCTCTTGGTACTCTTCAGTTCTTAATAAAAAAAGAAACAAAATCACAAAACATGTCAACACCTACACGTACACCACCTTTCGTTCACTTTCTCTCTCTCTCTCTCACACACGCACCCTCTTTTTATCACTAACACTGAAGCTTTTACCTGATCATATAATCAATGTTTACATTTCATGGCTCTCATCATAAACAAAAATATTGTGTGTCTTTTCTCTTTCTCTCTCTCTCTCTCTTTCTCAAAACAAATGCTCACTCGTTCACCCACTCACGTGTGAAAAACCGTGCAAATGTTGTTTTGATCAAAATTCAATCAATCAAAAAACATACATACATAAATACATATTTTATAATTGAACTGGCAATTTAATTGAAATCACACGACTTAAACTAAACAAATTCACGGGTTTGTTGAACGAAACGAAAAACTTAAATTCGAACGCTATTTAAACTTGAAACCAATTTGCTCGTAATTAAAAACTACAAACAAACAAACAAAAAAAAAAAAAAAAAAAAACAAAAAATCATAAATTATGAGTAATTATGCAGATCCAGTGCAGGGCATACGAATATAATACAATTACAACAAAAACAACAATTTATTAAACGTCATCAAATTATTTATCACCAACAATACAAATTGAAAAAACCTCAACACTATGATGACTGTCGGGATTATCGTAGACTTTTGGTGCAGCTGGAGGAAACCGAAAGACGTTTCGACGAATTCTGGCGTACCCATCGCAATCGTCTCCAACAGTGTTTGGAATTGAGAAAATTTGAGCAACGTTTTAGAGAGCTGCAGGTACAAAAGAAAATGCATTTAGACAATTAAATTCCATTAAAAATCTTCAATTTTAGATTCAATTTGATTGCCGCTTAAAAACAGCCTCGGAAATGACCGAAATAGGGGAGAGCGTTGAACGTGTAGACAGCTTGATTTTGGAAACAAAAGGCTTCCAAACACTGTGCGCCAATGACATTGACCAGGCGTCTGAAGTTATCGCCTCCGCCCAATTGCTAATCGGTTCGCGCGGCGTTTATCCCTGGGAAATCGTGCAGCCGAAGTGTGATGAGCTGCAACGCGTTTGCGATATTATCACACAACGTTTACAAAAACGTTTGGACATCCTAAATAAAAATCGTGAACTAATGGAGAGAGTTGAAAAGGTACTTGTTTTTGAAAATCTGCAACATCCCGACATTTATGTCAATAATCTACAATATTAAATCGTTCGTTCCTTTCATTGTTCAGGCTAATGAATGGTGCGCCAATGGCGTCGAATTACTTACCTCACAACGGATTGAGAAATGCTCTTCATCACCCGAATTGGCCGAGCAAAGTCTTCAAGAGATTCAGGCTTTCATAGCGTCCGCCTCCGATTTCAAACTGTCTAGTCCCAGTGAATTTAAAAAGATATTCTTAGAAAGTACTACCCCTGAAACCAAAGCTTTAGTATCACAGGTGAGTTGATTATTATTATTATTTACTTGTTTCTGGTGTTTTAGCAAATTATGGTTGCTTGAATTAGGGTTTATTGTATACCTGGCCTGGTTAACAGGTAGCACGTATTATATTTATTTAGTCCTTCTTGTGGAAAGGGAGTCGGAAATACAGATTTACAGATGGTTCGCCAAGAGTAATGGTCACTGGAGATATTCGCCTATTTACTAAACTATTGAATGCATGTAGCCCATTCCATGCTGAGCTCTTGCCAGTTACTGGAAGTAGGTCTACTTAGTCTCAGTGTGGCAAAAATAACTGCAATTTGTAGAGAGTGAGAGTTATTTGTAAGAACGGACAAGAAAATGCTGAGAATTATGGACTATTACGACTAAAACCAGTATCTGGGAAAAAGGCAGCGCGTTTTGCTGTGGCTTATAAGAGGAAATGTTATGAATTGGAGACCATTGAGCAGAAAGAAAAATGTCTAAAAAGGTTTTGTCCTGCTGTATTTCTTGGATTCACAATTTGCTCTGTGAAATTAGTAAAAACCTTTATAATTTTCATACAGTCTTAATTAATCTGTAGTTACAGGGTGCGGCTAAAGTAACTACAGCCAGCGGTTCTCACTCTTTGTATTATATTTGAAAGTAGTTCTTAAACTTGTGACTTTTGTTTAGATATTTTCACCGCCACAAACAACCAACAGAATCTTGCAGTTGGTGTTTCGTGACGAGAACTAAAATCTTCACTCACTTTGTTGAGTGTTTCTTGTGGCATATGATCAATTTCTACTTGAATGTTGTCTTTTAGTTGCTGCAAGGACTTCTTTGCTTTGAGATAGTGCCACAAGAAAAAATCTGATGCAGTCAAATCAGGTGATCTGTAGCACGTTGAGTATTAATTATCGAACACTTATTGTATTTTCAAGGACTAGAAAAACAGTCTTAGAGCAATTGCATTAAAACGGAATTTAATATATATTCTCCCCAGTTTAATTCCTGAAACAGAAAAAAATATAAAATATTGCCAAGCAAAAAAGTTCCATTTTTTTACATCATATAACTGCTTTAACCGGATACTGGATGCACAGATAAGTGCGTCACGCTTAAGAGACCTGTACGCTTAAATAGTTCTGAATTAAAGCATTTTCGCTTATCCATTTAATTTTTTTCCACATTTATCTCTTAACTGCATCCCCTTTAAATGCGCTACATAAAGAGTCATATCTTTTATAAGAATAGTAAAATTTCAAAGAACAAAGGATTTCCAATGAATTTTTTAATTATTAAATCTGATCAAATTGCACTAAAAGCATAAATGTTTATATATATTGTAGAAACTGGGAAATAGGAAACGCTGTGCAGACGGAAATAATTGATTTAAAAACTTAGCCACAACTACGAGGCCTGTTCGAAATGTAAAAGGAATTTTCAAATAAAACATACATTCGAGTATATTTTTTTCTTGTTTTCTTTGTTACACTCGTCTCGAACACGTGTTCACAGTCTCAGTTATTTATCATATTTAGTTTGTTGGTGAGATAAATAAAAGCCTGAAGAGTTTTGCGTGTTCAGCAAATTTTTTATTGCGTTGAATTGTTCTTAAGTTTTCGAGATTTTTCTTTTGTTGTTTTTTTTTTTTTTTTGCCTTGTAACGTTTTTTTAAGGATTTTATTTATTTTTAGTTGTATTTCTTAGTCAAACGATTTTAATTTCGAATTGAATGGAATAAAGAGATTATTTTTAATATATTGGCGCAAATGCACTGTTAATTGCTGTTTCTTTTCATAAAATTAATACCATATTATAATCAGTTTAACTGCATATTCAATTAAGCAAAATGCGTTGATTATGCAAAATAAGCCGGGAAAGCATTTAGGCGAGATGCTCGCTGAAAAGCTTTAGCTTTTAGTTATCATGTAGTTCATGAAAGTGTGAACTATTTATTGCTGTAATAAGAAATGGGCAGCCGAGTTTTCTTCTTCTCTTTTTCCAGGAACTTTGTTCAAAATTTTGTAAATGAATTCGCTTCAAATCCAAATTCTGCGGCAAAATTCAGCTTTTGGTTGTTGGCGTAGGAATTGACTAAATGAGATCTCAGCGCGTTGTTTTCCTTTTTTTTCAAAATTATTATCATATTGAAGGCATCTAATTTAACATGTTGTGCATTCAAATGATAAACAAATAGTTTTAGTTTTAAGTCCTGCCAAGGATGCCACTTAGTTTGCCTGGTCATAAAGTTTAAGAGCGAATAAATTTGCCAGCATAAAAGTAAAATCTAACAACAGAAAATAAGCAATTTAAAATATTATTGCGCAACAAGTGAAGGAAACAAGTCCGCAATTTAAGAAGAAATCGCCAGCGGACCATAAACAATATGACCCAAATGATTTTCATAAGCATAAAAATACTGAAATGAATCGCGAATAGTCTTATACATCCATCAACATCTTCAGAAATGTATCAAGCAAGATTTAATCGCTTTCTTTTTTTCGTCATATTGCGCTTAAAAAACTGACGGAAGCTTTTGAAAAGTATTTCCATCAGCCCTACCAAGTCATATCACCGAAATCAATTGACTGCCATTGTGCCTGTAGGGTATTTTCAAAATAGCTGCCTGGTGCCAGCTGCCGTTCAAAATTTTGTGCCACCTTGAGTATTTTATATCACAAACAAAATTTGTCAACCTCAACGCAATTCTCATTTGATTCAAGTCTTATAGAAGGCAATGAAAACTTCAAGACGGACTTTAAGTGAAGGAGTTTCTACCGCTTAGATTTTTAACTACTAAGTATCAGACTCACTAGTGTTTGTTCTCATAGAAATCTCCGGCCCTGACTTGGGGCACGACACGAACAGAAGCTTGAACTGTAAAAATAAAACGAAAATAATTTATTTGCACCCTTTAGATTTGTTTTTTTTTTGGTTTTTTTATTCATGTTTTAAGCGATAAGCGACCATATAAAACAACAACAGCTCGTATCATTTACATGGCTGTGAGTTTAAGCAACGATTTAATTTTTTTGTTGTTCCTCTATCCAGCGTCCAATTGCTGGGAAAGATGGTGTAAAAATATGATTTTTTTTTTTTGCTACAAATCATTTAAATAAATGATTTTGTTTTCATATACAATAATTTGCTCCCTTTGCAAGAGAATCGTTGTTTCTTTTTCATAATTTGCATTTAAATATTTCAAAAAAGAAAAAACTTTGCAAATATAAAAAGTAATAAAGTAATAAAAATTGTGTGTTTTGGACGTTAAAACAAAACAATTTAAAACTGAGTGAACAGAATGCAGTGAATCACTCGAACATACATTTTGCTAGTTCTCGCTTTAGTTGACGGTCAACCTTTAAAACGTTTGTAATACGGAATTAACACAACAACAACAAATATATATATATATATATATATATAAAAGCTTAAATATAAAAATGCTAATAAAAAGAATTAATTAAAATAAATAAACGGTTGAAAAACGCAACACCTTTTTTTTTCGTTTATTACCAGAACCAGAAAAAAACCGAAGTTTTTCCAAAATTTAAATGTGTTTTTGTGCTGATTATGCAAAATGTTTATTTCGTATATTGAGGAGGATACGAAAAATAAACGCTGGTCTTGTCCTATACCGTTCAGCAGCGTCATACGACACAGCAGCGTCGAATTTGAAGTGAGTTTTTTCCAGCATTAGAAAGAAGCCAAAAAATTAACAATATGGAAAAAAATTGGTTTAAAAACCATTTGAAATTGTTGGCAGTTTATGTTCAAGACACCGGATGGATATTCATTTACACTTCAACTCTCACAAATATCGCAAGAGTTGAAGTCGTACTCATATTTTTTAGGCACAGATTTTGCGAAAATTTTGAAAAATACGACACGACAAATAGTCAACATTGAGTCGCGTTATTTCTACGTTATTTGAAAATCAATTGTTAGTTTTGGAGCTGCTGCCACTGAAATAAAACTGAATAATTTAAGCATTTGAACTCATGTTAATATAAGATGAAGTGCAACCTCATTAACACTCAGTGTTAGTGGAAATTTTGCCACTTGCCCCTGCCAACTATTTGGATTGTAAACGAAAAGTGCTCATATTAATTAAAAATTTAAAATTAATATTAATGTTTTAGATAACTTTAGTTTTTGATAATTTTAACTATCGTTAAAATTCTTGTTCTTCTAGTTAACAAGAGCTGTTTTTTTTTTTTGTACTGCGGTTTAATCATATATGAAACGTATAAAACAAAATGTCTGACAAATGTTCAGAAAAAGAATTTTTCGCTTATTATTAACAGCGGCGGCAACACTATGGTTATAAGTTGTTTCATTAGACATTTCAGCTTAATTTAACATGATTTTTTTTTTTTCCAAAAGCGCCCCTTCATCTCTAGCCATGAGTTGTATTCACATCAGAGTCCATAGTTCTGGATGTTGATGTCTTGAAAACTTCTCATGTTTCTGTAGAAGAATTCCAGTGTGAGATTTTAGTGCCCATTTTCCAATTATCGAAGCAATTTTCCAATTATCTGATATGCAGTTTTTGGTATGTCCGGTTTTTCACTTTTGAAACGTCGCACGGCGTCGTGGAAATCTTCAATCTTGCGAATGCGAAAAAGCCGCAGGGGCCAAATCTATTTAATACGGTGGCGGTGGGTATTTAACACGCCCATGCGAAGCCTTTTTTTTCAAAATTGCCTGTCATTAGCCAATCGATATGCCGTCTATATGTCTTCAGCAGATTCTCTAATTTTCTTTCTGCATTTTCTACTCATGTTCATCGTATTCCAGCGTCGTCCTCCTTTGAAAAGCTGGTACCTCTTGCGCCGCTGTTAACATTTCAAGTGCTTAATTGATGCATTTTGTTCGGCATCACAATATGGGCGAACACGCAGAACAGTTGCAACTTGTATGGCTCTCGCAAAGAAACAAAACGCGCTATATAGATGAAACTGTGAACACATGCTCGGTACTAGTGTAACAACGTAAACAAAAAAACGATACTTAGCCCGTGAAATTTTAAAATTCATCTTAATTTTTGAACAGACCTCGTATGTACTTCATTGCATTCGATTTTCCAGCTGTTGATTGCATTTATGTATATCCGGCCGAAAATGACTTACAACTCACATGTATAATTGAACAGGGGCTTCAAAGCTTGTTGGGCGCGACATCTAGCCCGCACAAAGGCTGGGATTGAGAAACTTAACGATCCTATCGGCACAGTGTAGGGTGCACTTTTATCTCTAAAACAATCGAATTTGCTGAAATTAAAATAATCTGATTTTCGAAATCTGAACGTGTTAAAGCAAAAAGTCGTCATTGAGACGCACCGGGGTCTTTCCTACCACTTTCAACGTAAAAAAAACTTGAAGGCGAAAGCCTGCAAACATTATTATTTTTTTGGGGACCAATACCCAGTAGGGTCAACCCCTACATTGCACTAGACCTGGCTTGTGGGCAGAAGGAAAAAAGGAATAATGTTTCGCTATTTTTATTTTATTTTGCAGAGATGAAGATGTCAGAATTTAACTGACAGTTCAATTGAAATGTACATTCCCAATATTGAGTTTTTTTTATATTCTATCTGGCATTAATATGGATTTGTTTGTTGGGTTATTGCGTATCAATGTGTATTGTGTGTTTTTGTGTTATTGTTTAGTTAAATATAAATAATTTTGGCGCCTTTAGTAGCAATTCTAAGCTACGAGCTCTGGACTATCGATCGAATACTTCCACAACTCATCCATCGGGGCACTGAATTGCCTCGGCCTCGGATGCCTACTGTCTCTGCACACTCCTACCCTGCCCACTATCAGTCCCTGGATTTTAGCAAATGCAATTAATAGTATTTCTAAAGCTATTCTTGGTGCGAGGATAGTTCAGCAATTGCTTGCTTAGTAATAGGTACTAGTTAACGGCACCATTGTTGAACAAAAAAGTTGCTGCGCTGCAGTTATCAAAAGTCAGCCAACTCCTCCCAACTACTGTAGAGTTTTTTAACACATTTTTGGACTCATTTACATTTCGTAAAATGTAACCATAAAGAATCACATTTCCTTAATACAATTTTCGCATTTCTTTCTAACTGTCACAATGTTTCATAATTTAAGAACATCTTTTACATAAATTATTTTTTGTTAATCGCAAAACACTTCTGAATTATCAAATGCCGTCAATCTTCCATCACATTTAAACTGCCGTTGCAATTTCCAATCTAGATTTTATAAAGAAATCTTAAACAGCCAGATTCGGTCTTGTTTCTTTTTTCTCTTCACTGGAAAGTGTTTAAATTAATTGTGTCTGAAGGTGTCACACAAACGCACAAATTATCGTAACATTAAGTAACGTAATATCGGTTACTTAACTGTTTCTACTGTCAGTTACAAGGAAAAAAATGCTCTTAATGAGGCAAAATCAGAAGCAACTTCGAATGCAATAAAATCTGTTGAAGAAAACTCATGACAACATTCTCAAGACTAAAATATGTGTTGGCGATAGATAGAAAACGGAAAAAAATATGGTGACAACGAAAATTGCCATGACAGTTATATCTAAATCAAGATCGCAAATGATGACTGCAATTTGATTGAGAAAGTTGATTTGATTTTTAAAGAATATCAAAGATGAGAAATTAACCCATTTCGCTTCGGTTATTCACGTTGATGTCACGAGCGAGCCAAACGACGGCAAAACGCAACATCACCGCTATTCAGGAGAAAAACGGCGCGTGACAGAGTTCGTGGACTCTGCTTTTTGCACACCGCAACTTGGCGAATATTGTGTCACGACTTGAGCCTGCGACCTTACAAAACTAATCTGACTTCGGGAGCTGCAGGCAACTGGCCATAGATAATGATGTGCATTCGTTGAATGAGCACAGAAAAGTTGGAAACTGACCCCAAAAACTTATCAAGAAAACGACAACAAACGAAATTGCAAATTTGGAATGACGCTCGGGGCATCTCGATAAAGTCGCCGTTGGTGTGGAGAGTGGAGTCTGGCCAGCACCAACAGCGTAGAACGATATAGTTTGATAATGACCAACTTGTTTTGCAATGAACTGGATGATATAAAAACCAGAGACGTGCCAGTTCAATTAAATTGGCTATTTGGGGTCCCTATTGACTACATAACCCACACCAGCACTTCAATTCAGCCTGGCTTATGCGCCAGAGCAATGGCAATTCGAAAAGCGATGTAGCGCTGAGCAACACGAGAGATCAGCAAATTTGGATAGTATTTCACACATTCCAGATAAAAATCTATTAATTAAATCTCCTTTTAGTTCCTGGGAGAAGACCGAAGTGATTTTGATGTGCAACAATGCCTGCTTTGCGGTCTTACCTACTCCAAACGACAAATAAACTAGTCAACAGCTCACCACTGCCCTGGTGTAACTCGCGGTTAGCAAATTCTTGTATGTTTAGGTCTTGGTGAATATAACAAACTCTTCGTTCGTTTCCAGAGCAAACCTGTGAACAGCTCAGAAACTATTCCCAGTGAGATGGTAGAACGAAGTCCCTTAAAAACACTAAAACTTTTAAAACTGCCTAAACTTAAACGACTATAACGTCAGGTAGCGTTTTCCTTTCGATGAGGGTGCCACTCAATGCCTCAGGTACTCGTGCACCTTCAACCTCAGATAGATTGATGTAGGTAAGGCAAAACCTACTCTCTGAAGGGCAAATTTTAAGTATTAAGTTGCCAGTCGCCGTTTTCAATATCAGCAGTTTAATTACAGTGGAGGACTCCAAGGCCAACTTATCGATTTGCATCGATGTGCAGTGCATTGCCCTCACCCTTGAAGTTAAACAAAAAACTGTTCGGCTTGCCCTATACGAGTAATTTTTATGTTTTATGTATTTTTTGTTCTCAGATAAGGTAAAATATAGCAACTGGCTTCTGTAAACTTGAATGCGTGCTTAGGGCGGGAGCAATACAGTGTTAATAAAATAGGGAACCGAGTTATTGTTCAATAACTTATTTAAAAAAAAAAAATCATTTTAATTTAGTCTTTCTGAGTCATTGCAAAGTACGAATTCGAACGGATCCTACGGGATCTTTTGACAAACACATCCCCAGAATAATTTATTCTTTTCCGATTTGATGGTGAATTCCTGCCGTTTAGTCCCTCAACAGATTAATTTATTTACTAAATTTGCGGTCGATTCAGTTCACATTTTAATTGAACTCATTCATTAATTCTTCCCTGCACGAAACACGTACTACAAGTTGTGGTTGGCAACGGGCAACAGGCAACATGATGAAATTTTTTGTATGTGGTGACAAACCAATAATTTTTTTTCTTTTTGGTTTTGCCAATTTTATACTCGTCTCTTTTTCCACTTTTTGCTAAATGTTCATGATTTAATCTCTTTGAAAATTGTGGTGCAACATTAATTAATTTAATCTGATAAAAAACAAAAAACAGTTGCAATTGTATCAAATTTCTTTAGGAGAGCAACAAAATTAAAGGAAAATAAAAAATAGTAAAAATCTGTTAAACCACAATTATTACAGCTTCAACATTTTTCAGGCTTTTTATTGAAATTTCGTGTGGCGAACAAGTCGGCTAAATCGCAAGCACCTGTGATGCATTTGCAGGTTGTTGTGGCCTGTTTTTTTATACAGGTCGGCAAAAAGAGGTGTTAGTTCATGTTCGATTCAATTGCCAATGATCATTCGTTTTCATCTCGTGCCGGGAAACATTTTGCTCTACTGCGCCCTTTACACAAAAACCGAACCACAGAAGAAATCATATTCAATTTGTTGCCGAATGTCTTATAGTGTTTTGCCATCATTTCAATTTAATTTTAATAAATTTATTTACAATCAAAGAAAGAAAAGTATTTCAATACGAAATCTCATAAAATTAACATGCAGTGGCGAAATGAAAGAAATTCGAATAGTGCTAAGGATATTGTTTCATTGCTGTTTCATGTTAATTTCATGTAGTTTCAGATTAAAATTCAACATTTTTATACAAAAGAACAATAACAAATTCAATATTCTTAAACTTTATTTGTCTATTGAAAATGAAACTACGACAAAACTTATAAGTTGTTTTCTAAACATTTCAAATTAACATTTTCTTTAACAGCTTTACAATTTAGAATCAAATATTGTTGCAATGCAAATTTCTGATTATAGTTTTATGACATTCATTTTTCGAATATGATTAAATGGTGCATTCGATCAGTCCAATTTTGTTACTGCCTTTGCGAATAAATCTGGCCGTATGACTTTAAAATAAAACACTTTAAAAAGAGTTGCATGTCAATATTTATTTATTTTTTGTAAACGAAGAACTGACCCACTAAAATTATGTTCGTCATCCCCATCTCTAATATTTCACTGCAACATATTTGTAACTAAAAGCAGGATGTGATCGACTATATAACATCTATCTTATACATCTAATTATTGGAAAAAGTGGGCTGTAGTAGGTAAGAGTGAGGGCCAACAAAACAACTAATAATAAATTGTTAATTTTTCGAAAACGCCATCTACAGCCTCATTGCAGCCGAATTTTATTGTACTTATTCTTTAAAATTATAAATATAAAATGGTTTCCTTATGCCTGACGGTGATCTGGCTCTGAACTGAAATGACTCGAAGTGAGTCACGTAGCATCATGCCATTAAAAACGGGATGTGTCACAAAATACTTTTATTTTTATATATATTATTTTCTGTTCTTTGGAAAAAAATCAAAACAAACAATGATGGTGCTCTGGCACTGAAGTGAGATTACGCGAAGTGACACATGTAGCATCATGCCATATTTGAGCAACTTAAAACATTAAGCAAAACAGGTTTTCTCTGAAACTCTGGTTCGTGGTTTGTATAAAGTTGGTGCCACGCGCTGTAGGCGAGTTGTATGCAATTGATGAAGAAAATTTGGCGGCTTAGAGAAGACATGAAGAGTAAAATATTGGCTATATTTATTCGACGAACTGAGGATGGATTTGAAAACTCTTATTTTAAGAACTTCAGCTTTGCCTATAATAGAATCGATTTCCCAATTTGCGACCTTAAGAAGGCCAAACTTGTATTCGCGCTCTTTTATCGATCCTCACGCAACATAAAACTTATTTGGGATATTCAGGTTTTAGGTCTCAACATGACATTTCAGTGTTAAAACACCCTGTAGTTCCATTTTTCTCGCCCTCTTTTCCTTTTATTTTTCAAATTTAGTGCGATTACAAAAAACACTTAAACATTATTTTTATTGCCTTCTGTTCCTCTGTCTGAGTAACACTGGCATATTGGAAACTGTGGCCGATTTGTCAGTTGCCATGGAATAAAGATATGTAACAACTCATAATTACAGTGTCGTCGTCGTCTGTCTGTGCGTTATTAGTTGCAGGTTTTTGTTTTTTCTTTGGTTTTTCTCAAAGTTGTTGGTGCATGACCGAACATTTGATTTGTTTGGCTGACCATTTTATGACAAATATGGGTTAAACAGAAATGCTGGTAAAATTTATTGTTACACACACCATGTTGCACATTGCAAAGTTGCTGCAGCCATTCATTGGAAAAACATCATGTTTTTATGTTGTGGCCGTTTTTTGTTTATTATTTTTCTTTCTTTCTCGATATTTTTATTTATGGTGTGAATTAACGGAAATATCTTTTAAATGTTTGTGAATTTAAGACCACAGCGATGTCATAATTTCTGTGAAAATTAAAAGAAAAATAGAAAAAAGTAAAAGATATTGTTTGTAAATTATTAGGTAAAATTTAAGTTGGGCTAAATGGCGCAAGAGTTTTGCCCTAAAAAAAAAAAGAAATTTATTTAAAAATTGTGGGAATATATAAATTTCACTAAAAGCATTAAGAGTTTTAACTTTATTTTGCTTCACTCATAGCAGAGTGCGCTAAACATTATATGTATATTTTTGAGTTGAAATTGTTAGGTAAAAAATAAAACAAGAATACTCCAAGGAGCAGGCTTGGTTTTGCCTTTACAACGCATGACACTTTCTGTTGCGAGGTATACAAGAGACGTACATCGATACTTCGTAGGGTTTTTGCACCAGCAGGCAGGGAATGCATTACTATTTTGTTGTGCAAGAACAGTTATTTGAAGGAACTAGACTCACAAGGTACTCAGGTTCACAAAGCGTTCTGTGCAGATCTTATAGAACAAACCCTGTGGGTTGGTTAAGAAATTATAGCTTAGGTTGAAATTTTGTTCCTACATTAAAGATGAAAGTGGTAGTACCTCTCCCTTTTGAAAAGCCTTTCTCTTGCAATGCCAGAAACTGGATGGTAAAGAGTTAAGGTGAGTGATTTAATGACTAATGTCGTTTAGAAACTTTGGATTTCTTCAAATCGTCTAGTTTCTGAGCGGTTTAATTAATCACTAGTGCGAGAGCGAGTCCTGAGACTCTTAACAGTGCAGCCGTTATTTTGGCAGCATCAGGGGAAGTCAACATAACAGGCATTCCTGAAAACCAAAGATCACTTCTGTTTTCCAACAAGGGAAATTCAAATAATTCTTAACATAGTTTTATATTAATTTTTAGTACTTGCACCATAAAATTCATCGAAAAAAATTAGAATCACATGAATGAGGGACAAGGCATACGCTTAAGAAATCCAATGAAATAATGCCAACTATTGGAAATTATAGAAGTTCGATTTGTAATTTCCCCTCAATCAGTGTGATAAGGTATCGATACTAGTGTTCCAATGTTTCCTTATGTTTTTCGCATTCTGCCATTTTCAACATTTCATGTCTGGGAAATTTTCTTGTTTTATTTTCATCTGGATCGGAATTTTAGTGGTAAATTTCACTATATCATCCACTATTCATGCAGAAAGTATTCTTATCATTGAAGCAGATTTTGTTTTTAATGATAATTGGCGTCAGTTACCAACTTCTACAGTATCCGTTCAGCGAACATAATCGTTGTCACTATTCGTTTGAATGCAACTCTTGGGTTACGGAAATTTTTAGCGAATGCAGGCCCAAGTAATTCTTGTACCGTTGGAATCTGAAAAAAGCCGAGTTCTTGTGCAGTAATATTTTCGTCAAATCTTGTCTTCCGTTCTAGTACGAGTGTTCTTTCAGTGCTTGTTTAATCAGTGAACGGACCTAACGGTATCTACAGCACTGGCAATATTCTCGGAAGTAAAACTTTTGGGGCCTTAAAATGGCCTAAACTCTTGCTGCACGCAATAACTTTTAATGGGGGACTGAACAAGTAACTGCGAATTCGCCGGATGTACCTTCAATCAAACTTCAAAGTTCAGAAACGTTTATTGGAAGATCTTTTCTCTTTAATATAAAAAAATTATTTCTTAACAAAAAAAATGTGGAGTACAAAATAAGTTCAACAAAAAGATATATGTAAGTACATTAGAAACTTCCTTTTAAACAGCCAACCAGATGTTTAATTATATAATAATAAGTGATGAAAAGCGTGGGAAGTCGACACCTACGGCCAGAAATTATTAATCTGATAACCCGCCCGGCAGACAGCAACTTGCGAAATCTGCAAAAAATTGCTCCAGTTTCCCAAAAATTAAAAAGAATCTTTCTTGTACATGGTTGGAGGTTGCATCAAACATGTTGCAAATCAACTTAAACTGCTCCACTAAAAGTTCACATCTCAAAAAGAAGAAAAACAAAAGAAAATCAAAACTATTTCCGCTCGCTGAACAAATTCCCAACGGCTTGAATTCAATATCAATAGAAGAATTCAAAGAAAGAAAACACATCATCATCATCATCATCATCATTAAACAAAATAACAACCACACACTGGAATGAAGACAAGAAACAGTGAAAGAAAAATAGACGATAATCATGACCATAATGTCGACTTTCTAGTTTCGCAGAAACAGGATTAAATAAGTTTGTGTCTATAAATAACGAGCTGCATGTCTGTCCCATTGCCATGAATAGAGAACAATTCCATAACTAAAGATCAGCAAATAATCCAGTGCAACCAGTGGCTGTGGCTGTGGCAGTGGCACCAAGCTAGAGGAGTACCAGTGTGTTGAATGTTGCAACGTTCGCAATCATTTTTACACAACAAGTAAAACGCTTTCATGCACAACTCAACAGAAACATAAAGTTGCACAATCGATTTTATATGGCGTCAGAATGTGGTTGCCTACTGAAGCTGATCACAGAGACAAGAAACCACGTTATCGCTATCGCTGTAAAAGGAATAAATAAATTGTGGCGATAATTTAAATTTTTTTCTGCCGCACAAAAAAAAACCCCAGCTGCTGTAATATTTCTATTCTTGCTAAAGTTGGTGTCGAGGCATTGACACCTAAAATTAACAGCAAGATAAAAATGTCAATGTCGAAGGCCAAATGTTTGGCCACTAAACGGTGCGAACGCTGCAAATACAAGAATTTAATCAATCTGTTTTTTTAAGATCATTAAATTATATTGTCTGCCATTGTCCAAGACAAAAAAAATTCAGAAGTTGTTGCGTTCTTTTTGAGCAACAAAACAGTTTTTAGTTTATTTGCCGAATTATTTATTTTTTTTATAATTCAACATTTTCAAAATAAATAAATAAATTGACAATGAAACAACTTCGAATTCAGTATATTTCGAACGCCGCAACAGCAAAATTCGTTCAATTATGATTTACTATTTACATTTACTACACCATAGTAAATGTATGGGTATTATGTTTACTACACTACTATTACTTTCATTGTGATTGCTAATAAAGTCAAAACAAAATTTAGTTATTTATACTATATAAATACATTGACATCTTGTAGCCCGCAAATAAAATTTAAACTGAAGCTGTTATATAAATATATTAAACTGTTCTCCCTGCAACTGAATATGGATCGGTTGTATCTTATAACATTTGTTTACTCGTCATAAAATAAAAGTTATAAATTTTTAAAATAAAGGTGCACAAACCAGCCGTTTCATGCTCTAAATAACCAATTGTTGTTCGAGGTAGTTATTAAAATAAAAAATATATTAAAAAATATGATGGGAATTGAGTTTCTTCTCAATACGCGGAAATAAATCAGAACAACTCAAAAAATTCCATATGAGGGAATACTAGTAAAATTATGACGTTTAAAAATATAACAGTGATAACCTGCCGCTACGTACTACTCTGATGGTGGATCAAATGCATCCAGTGAACTTGTCAAGGCGTCACTAATGCGCCCATGTATCTTAGAAGGTATGAGCCTGAGTACATAAGCTGGCAACTTCTTATGAACTTATGCATGCCCTTTCTCGAGAGCTACGACTATCTAATCCCTCCTAACTGTAATTCCACAGACAGTGAAGGCACTTGCAACACGTGATATATTAGCCCGAAATCCTCAGGCAACATCAGCCTTTAACCAACTCGTCTGTATAATCTGCTATTATAATATAATATCACTATCTATTTGTTACGAATAACAGGAATCTGTTGCAAGATAACAGCACTTGGAGGCGATTTGGATCACCGAAATTAGACCACTATTATTAGCATCAACCAACACTCTCTTCTGCGACAACCAGAATATTTTATGTAGTCAAAGGACGAACCTCAATCTATGGCATAAACACAGAAGAGATCTAAGAGTAACCGACTGTAGGGCAGCTCTTTAGAAGCTGGAAAGGATTACATATGTTAAACGCACATGCGCTCCTGCCTAATTGAAATTATTTATGGACTTAATTATGTATGTGCACCTACACCTATTTAAAGTTGTGTTAAATTGTATTTCTTTGCTTTTGCGCTGAACACTTAACGGTAAAGCGTACATAATTATTAACATACAAGCATTAGCAATGTGCATGCACATGCATGCATGCATATTGCATTCTATAAAACAATTCTCTGCTGTTCCTTTTCAACTATTATACGTAAATATGGTTGATTTGCTGAGTATCTCTTTTTTTTATCATTTGTGAAGATCTATATAAATTCAATTTAAGCTCTACTCTATTTTTTGAGTTATTGATTTGCTCCTTGGACTTATTGCAATTGAAACAAAGACTTCAAAACTGATTTTGTAATCGGTATTTTAAATTTGCTTTTGGATTGCCGGCAACAAACATTGTAGCCTCAAATTAGAGGATGCCATCTGCCACAACTAAAACCATACAATTTGCAACTATGACCAACTTTTTAAAGAACCACTTAAAATGACAGCAGAAAAGTATAAAGATTTGCAAGAACGTAACAAAATAACACCCCGTTTTTACGATAACCCAACGCATAATTAAATCTGTGAACTAGTTTTTTTTTTTTTATCAAATTACCCATTTTGTTCTAACGATTGTTTAATTTTTTTCAGCTTTATCTATTTTTCTTTATATATTTAAGTTTCTTAGTCCTTTGGAAAGTGATAAAAAATCAATTAGGTTGTGTTAACGTGTGACAAGCGATTGGAGGCAGGACAGTGAATAAACAAAAATATATTTTCAGTCCTAAATTCATATATTAACCCATTTTCCACCATTTTTTTTTAGAACATTTAATTATTTCTGCTTTCTGTTCGTAGCTCTTACCTACATTTAAAAGTCGTTCTGTTTTCCAAACTGCAGTGTTTAACTCTGCCCAATCTGTGTTCTGAATTATGGATTATTTATTATTTATAAAATTATAAGACTCAGCTTAACTTTTCTTCCTTAACTTTACAACAAAAATAGCAACAACAAAAATCTAATATATTTTTAATAGACTGTAGATTGTGGAACACAAAAGTTCTAACCTTAAAATTAATGAGGCCGCAATTGTGAGCGTAAATTACAACGGAATTTTGTTCACAAGTCAAGTAAAAGAAAAATCATTTTTACACTTAAACTTTAATTTAAGAATTCTGATAGACAACATATGAAAGAAATAGTGTGGCTCTATTTTATCTTACATCAATATTTTTAATAAGTTTTCCTTAAAGAATTAATAAATGCTTTTTTGCCAGGAACAACTAATTATATGTATATCAGATACTAATCAAGTCATTACTTCATTACATTGTAACCATTTAATATGATATTGAAAAATGTGCACAACTACCGATATACATATAAAAAGATAATCAAATCCTTACTTCAATGCTTCTATGTAATGTCGAAGGTAAATAGTTTGACATTGAAAAGTATGTTGTCAGTTTAAAGCAACACACTGCGAAGTTGTCACTGTGTTTCTTTGATCCTTGTGATCTTTTATATTCTTATAACTTGTTTAATTTATTCACAAACTTGAAATCTTATCGAACCGATTAAGAGAAAACCTGATCAAAGAAAAAGAGAAAATTATGCTTCTACTGGTCACAACACGTCAGTTGTGGCGCATGACAGATAATTAATGGAACAAAACCTATTTTTACCTTTTCAGTTTTTTAATTTCACATTTCGTTTCGAATATCGGTTATTAGCACATGATATGCCGGCGAGCACGAAATGGCATAGAATTTTTCTTTACCTGCAACGTTGTTGTTGTTGTTGTTGTTTTCCAATTTCCAATCATTCTTAGACAATTGCTGTTACGTGCACTCATTAAGACCGGGAGTATTCATGTTCCAATCGTTTATTTTCATTAACATGTTTGTGCGCAACAACATTGTCCGCTGCTGGCCGTTCGGCAAACTAAAACCACAGACAATTTTCTAGCGGCCTCTTGTTGGCTTCAGTTGCACCACAATTGAGTTTCGGTGCAATTTTAGAATCTCCACTCATTTTTATCTGCATGATCGATTTGTTAATACATCAAGCCCGGAATTCGGTAGATGTTTTCTGTGCAGGAGCATTAAAAAATTGTATGAGAACTTGGTCTCCTTCACAGAACAGAATTTATGCCAAAATAGTCGTTAAAACCACTTCTAACAGGAATCTGTGAATGTTCTTTCTTATTTTATTTTTGCTTAAGAACATTTTCCACTTATAATTTCAAACAAGTTTTGTTTTCCTTTACTTTTTAGCTTTTTAATTTTCGTCTGTATCCATGACCCATATTACAAATTAAGAGAAAACTTTTAATACAACAACAAGAAAAACAGAAAAACATCTCACTCCAGAATGTTTTTACTGCTAAAATACCAAGTAGTTGGTAAATTCGAAAAAAAAAATTGAAAGGTTCGCTTTAACTTGGTCAGCTGAACACAACATTCGTTTATTAGTATAATAATAAAATGGAAAATAGGTCGTTTGGCAAAAATTTCTTAACAAATGACTCTTAGTTGCTGGAGGAGAGGAAGAACGATAAAACAAACGATTTTATACGTATTTGTGGGAGAGAGTCGAACGCCATAAAAGGAGCTTTTTTTCTTAAACGAAGATTGTTTATTCAAAGTGGAAAAAAATTTAAATGGATGCAGGGTCTGGAGGCACTTTTTTTCGTTCTTTTAGGTTGACCAGGAAGAACGAGCGAGAATTTGTGGACAAGGAGCTCTTTTCTTAAGCGAAGATTGTTTGTTTATTCAAAATGGACAAAATATTAAATGGATGCAGGGGCTGGAGGCACTTTTTTTCGTTCTTTTAGGTTGACTAGGTTTCAGTGAGTCTCTTCGTTATATTCAGGATTTATTGATCATTAAATCATTGTACTTCATTTCTGTACAACTTCTCTTGTGGTACTAGTGAAAAAGGGGTCTTGAGAAGGTTCGGTGCAACACTTTAGTGGCGGGCAAACGATGCGGAAATATCATTAGACCGATTTATATTATTGTTCTTGTTTTGAAAGACTGTGTAAAGCAAATATAGTATTTTCCAAGCTGAGATTCTGACAATTGCAAAAGCCGCGTACCTGGGCCCTGTATTTTTAAGTATTCGTTACAACAATCCGCAAATGAAAAGAAAATCACATTAAAACAAACCATTTCAACCAGTCCTTATTTCTCTGGTAACAACCTGTAGCTGGGGTGTTCCTCATCTAGTAATGAAAATGCACGAATTCTTTATCATAGAGAGAGCCTCGCTGACGGACCCTTTTCCATTAAGAAAAACTTCAGCAGCTGAATTTTTCGCATCCAGAAAATTTCTACATGAATTACGAATAACATCGTTATTATTGAAACTAAATTCTCTGTAGACGAGAATCATCCGTCATTAAAATAGTTTTCCAACAGTTGTTGGAAAGATGTAAGAAAAACTGTCTCTGTAAGAATTGTCAAAATAATTTGTATTTCAAAAGGACTCGAGAAGAAAAACCTTGCAAAATTTATTTTATGTCAATTTGTGTGCAAATAATTATTCACAAAAACTATTATTTCTAAAAAACATAATCTCTCAATGGAGTCCACATCAGCTGGAAATGTGAGTTCCGGATCCGCTTATTGTCGTTGATATTCCAAATTAATTATCCCCCAAAAAAAAGTTGTTGGTTTTTATTTTGAATTTGAATTTATGTTTAATTTAAAATATTCAGTTTTATTTCAAATATTTTTATTAAGAGTTTTTTTTTTTTTTTTTGTTGACAATAAGTTTTTTATTTTGACTTTTCGTTTTTATTTGCTGTTATTTCCATGGAAATATTCCAATAAAAATTAACTAGAGTTGCCTGTTTTCGCACATTTTTTTCTTATACCGCGAGAAACGATTAAATCTTCTCTTTCACTCTTTATGTGAAAGTTTTCTCGTTCCGAGAACTACAAAAACGAGGTACAGATGCAACTTCATTAACGTATTTTGAACCGTTCGCCGGAAAATAAATTCTCTCTTTAAATAGAAGTTCTTGCGGAACACTGTGCAAACTGCAATTTAATGTAAAAAATATTGTTTTAATGTTAACAATGTAAAATCAATTACTATTACGGTTATATTTCAAAAAAAAAAAACAATGGCAAAGTAATTTCATTTTTCAGCTTTTTTAGCTTTTTTCTCTGTGTGTAAACAATCATTATGTCTGGGTCATTGTATTATTGCAACTGCTAAAAGTAGCCACATTATTGTTTAATTAGTTGCTATTTGGTCATCGTCATTTACATAAATAAATTAAACGCATTTATAGAAAAGTTTACTGGCCACATGATCATAATAATGTCCAGTTTATCATCAGGCCAGGCGATGAGCAAAAGAGTTCAATAACTTTTATTATTACCAAATTTAACGATAATGATAAACATATTTTATGCAACATTTGTTTAACCCCTACAAGTTTGTTAAGTGGCAGACAATGTTGCTGTGACGTTGCACAAACGAAAAATTCACAACCGCTTGGCATCATCTTTAAAACTTTCACTATATTTTTGTGTGTTTGTGCTGCCGTTGTCTGTTGCCTGTTGCCTTGACACTGGAGGATAATTTCAAACATTTTATCAAGTTTATAGTACCCACATGTCATGCCAACATTTTCCAAAGACACCACCATCTTCTGGTCGACGTCCTTACGCAATAAGTGTGATGTTTTGTGCCGAAACTTCAATGATAACCTCCAGACACCTGCCTTAAACCACAACAACTTCGCTTGAAACGATGAAATATAAATTTATAAAGGCACACCTGAATTCTTCCGCTGCGCAGCAGCTTCGAAGTGGGAAGTCTGCTCCCATCGTTTCTTTACTTTTGGCCTTTAAAACAATAAATAAAATTGCCTGGTCATTTCCCTACTTAGTCTCACCAACTGCCGATGCCTTGAATGTGATAACAAGGAAATCTGCAGCGTGGACAAGCGCATGAGAAAAGTTGTACCCGCTTGCCAGATACCATTTGTTAACCATAAGTTGAAAACATGGCGTTTATACCTCCTTTAACTGCTAGACAAACAATATTTTTTTTTTTTTTTATATTATGTAATAAAAAGAAAACACAGCGAAGCGGAGGCTTAAACGGTCCCGACTAGACGTGCTTTTCTCAATAACATTGAAGCTGATAAGAAGAAAAGTGTCATCGATGTTAAACTAGACATTTGCTAAATGTTAGCGCAAACAGTTGGCTGGTTAAGTTTGCTAAATAAATACAGTGAAAAAAATTGTGGCAGAAAATATTTAACTCTATTTCGCTTCGTAACACATGAGTTCTGTCTCCGAACTGAATACTGAAACTAACAAGTTTTCAATAGGAATCAACTTTGACAGTCGTTAGAGACCAACCTGTTGCAGCTGCATCTGTTCAAATTGGCTGTCATTTCTTCTCTTTATTTTGCCAAACAAACGTGAACGGCTTAAGTGACAAAACGTGCAATTTATAGAATTGTTTTATCAAGGTTTCGTTCATTCTAGGGCCGCCGTAAACGTCCCGCCGAGAGTATCTTACGCAATGCGATATAAGAGTATAAATTTGTATCCACTGGTTCAGGCAACAATGAATCAGATCTTATTTAAGGGGCTCTAAATCGCAGCGAGTGCTTAAGTCAGTATATCTGAATTCAGCCCGATTTATGGCCCGGATAGCTTAAAATGCAAGCTGTCAGCCAATCTGTGCCAGGTATTTGCCTGGTGTTGTATACCATAAACCTTTTAAATCTTGAGGATATCTTTCACTATCTCTCTCTCTCTCTCTCTCTCTCTCTCTCGCCTTTGAGGTGTGATAAATCGAGGTTTCATGATGAGAATGAGCAGAAGTAATAGGATTCAACTTCTGTCTCATTTCTTCTTTCTACGCAATTTTGTCCTTGTCCCTGTCCCTGTCCTTTATGACAGAGAACATTTTCTTAATTTTGAAGCTGAAAACAACGCTTTTTTCTCATCTACGCATTCTACGCGTTTCAATCTTTCTATGCATTCTACACATTTCTTAATTTCAAGTTACCAGCAAAGTACTTTGCGGCAACGTAATTATCAGCACTAGTGTGAATTTTTTGACATAAAAAAAAAATTAGTGGATGGCAAAATTGTGATTATCAGAAAATGTATGGAGTTTTTTGAATTTGTGCAAATAGTTGTAAATGCAAATAAAGCCTACAAAAAGCTGCAAAATAATACTCTGAGGATACAAGGGGACAGTTGGTTGTTGGCTATTTATATGATCACTCTAAAGTGTTTTACACGGTTGACCACACGATTCTGAAAATAAATCATAAGAAATTTATCAATTTTTCTCCAGCCGCCGTTAAACTGATGTCATCTTCACTAGAAAAACGAATGCAGTGTATTGAAAGCCTGCCTAATCGAAGTACCTCAGGAACCAATACTAGTTCTTGTACTATTCTCTGGATATGACCCAACAGAGCAGTTGCTAACATCAAAAATACGTACATATGCTGATGATGTACAATTATACATGAGTAGCAGGAATGTAGACTAGAAGACTGCACAGAATAACTGAATAGTTTTTAGTTGGGCAACAGTAAATGTCCTCAGCCGGAATCCAAAGAAATTGAAGAGGATTGTCATATGAAATAGAAAATCATATAATTCAAAATTAATTTAATTTTTTATATAATCAACCGATTATATATATCGGTTATATATATATGTAACCAACCGATTGATATAGTTGAAAGCGTGAAAAAGCCTCCTTTTCAGTAACACGCTTACCGGCGGTGATCACACAATTTATAACCCTGGTAATGCTGTCCAAAACATATCTAGTGGCCTCATTAATGTACGAATGTGAAATTAGCTCCGCTTGCGATGCATAATCCAGACGAAGGCTAAATGTACTGTTCAACAAACAATGGAAAATATGAGATTGAGCGTCGTAGGTTTGATCGCATATCCAACTTGCGGAAAAAAACTATATGTGACCCTGTACAAGAAAACCTGCCGAGTGTGTCAAATTTCATGAATTCATTTCTTTTTGGTTAAATTTTCATATGAAACCGTCTCAAACATTGGAAATTAATGTGAAAATACAATTATATAAAATAGTAAAAACCCACTTAGTATGCAACTGCAAGACAGAGGGGGCATCTTACTCACAAACTGCCACACTAGGTGGGTTTTCATATGCAGTGTCTCAAATGCCATTAAATTCGTCAAACTTTTAAAAATTCAAACTCTGTTGTTTCTACGTCAAAATGCCTAAAATATTTGTTTGAAAGATTCAAGTTTATGATTTTCAATCGCACTAACAATTTAATACCCATAAAACATCGTTTTTAATGTCCAAATGGCAATATTTTCCTAAAGATATTCGGCTGGAAAATAGCCGACCGATCCATTAAAATACCAGCAACTTGAAAAACTTGTCTTTGATTACTTTTTGACCTGTGGTCTTTCTGCAACATTCAACATTAGTCTTGTCACACAGGATAACAAATTAATGAATATCGAGCAATTAAACCGAACTGATCCAAAATATTCCTTTTACACGTCAACTGTCAAAAACAGCTGATTGCCTTGAACGATGCTGGAAAAAGCAGAAAATTGATTTACTTTAGTTATGTTGGGCAAATTGGTGGACTTTCAGCTTAAGTAATTACTTGTCCTTTCTTAAAATATCTCCTTTAAATTAAAATAATTTCTCTCTGTGTTTGATCATCTTCTATTTCGCTGGCTGTTCGGTACGTGCACCTTTTAAACTTCCGTTTTAGGCAACACAAAAGATGCACAATTTTGATGACCTCTTCAACCAAAACAAAAACAAAAAAAAGAAATACAAACACAACAACAAAAAATTGCCTGCCAATATCATCGATTGAATGTGTTTGAGTCTGTGTGTGTGTGTGTGTGTGTGTTTCTTTTAGGAGTGTTTAATACAAAACGTGCAACAGAAAAATCATTTCAAATTCAAAGGCAATTTGGGGAAGGAAGTTTCGTAAAAAAAATGATGGAGTAAAAACCACCGAAACAACAACATGTTGCCATAAATCAAGGAAATTCATTATAGTCACTATTGCTGTTGTGTTGCTATTGCTGTTGCTGTTGCTGTGTCTTACCTTAAACGGCAAATCAGTTGGTTAAAGCTCAAGGTAAATCATACACATGTGCTTAATCCCATGTCGGCCATTTGCTGCTGCCGTTCGTTCATATCAAACTGAAGAAGATGCCGCTGCTGTTTTTCGTCTGTGGCCGGTTTTCGCAGGCAGTTCATCTTTGGCCATTAATGTTTGCGATCGCATTAGATTTTATTTTGTGGCCAACAATTAGACATAAACGTAAAAAATTCAAATGCGACTTGAAATGGCAAGTGAAATTGTAGGCCGTTTTAGAGCGGCTCTTATACGAAAAGCGTTAAATTGTCTTAATAAAATTTCAGTGCTGCCTTTTGGAGCGCTTATGCTGTTTACATAAACTTTGGCGTCGAGCATGATTGACCAGAATTAGTTTTAAAGTGTTAATTGGCGTAAGAAAAAAACTGCAAACTTTTGCTCAAAATCATTTAATATTTTCCATTCATTTGTGGCATATAAAAGAAAAGTGAAAATGGGCAATAAAAGAAAAACAAATCTACCAAAATGACTTGTGGAAATAATGGGAAAACATTTTTGTCTGGTTGCAGACAATGATTGATGGTTTTTGCAGCCGACTGACTGGTGCATCATTATAGCGGACAGTGGGAGCTTTAAATTGGAAAGTGATGATAATTGTTTGGCTGGTCATTTATTTTAATGGGCTAAAGAATATTTTTAAAGCATTTCAAAGCTGAAAGATTTATTTATTTTATTTCTCAGTTGCTGTAGAACAGATTTATTCTTGTATATAAAGTACAGAAAAATAGCAGTAATAAATTGTAGGCAGAAGAAAATGTTACATTTTAATTGAATGCATTAAAAATTTATTTGATAAATTTTTTTGTAATAACATCTTTCAGCCAACAAACCACAAATCTGGCAAATCGCGACTGTCCATACTGAAACAGAAATAGTCAGTTTGGAGCCAACGGTTTTGCGACCAACAATTGAAAAAAAAACGTGAAAAGAGCGCAATTATGCCTCAAGTCGAGAGGTGGTCTTTTGAGTAATTAATATCAGTTCCATACCTTCAAATATACTTTCAAGTTTTGTGGCACCTTGTACAAATAGGCCACAGCCGTGGACTATGAGTACAATTTAGCATATATTTAAACGAATGCAGTATTAAGATGACTCCCATTCCTTCTTGCCTTGACACATTTTTGTCGCAACTTTACGTTTAAGCGGAGTATCGCTTGCAACTCAAACTGTGTTTTAAAGCAATTTAAAAACTACATAATGATCCTTAACTAGATTGGCTTAAGAAATCAATTTCTTTATATATCTCGATAAAAAATCAAAGAAAAAGGAAAAAAATAACTCCTAATGCTACTCACAAGTTTAAATTATTTGAATTTGTGCTGAAGAAGAGAAAAAAGCAAAAATAACTTTTATTTTTGTACAAAAAAAAAATAAAAAGCAAAATATAATTTTACTACTGCTGTAAAGCCGTGACTATAAAAATATGTCAAACCAGAACACTGGGTTTTACATTTTGCTAAATAATTTTAAATGGAATAAATAAGTTTTGAATAAAATCAGAATTTACGAATAGATTTCAATGAAATATGGCTCATTTTAGTTGCATCGTATTAAGGCGCAATAACAAAAACTAAAATTTCAGATTTTTAAAAACTATTACCAATTTTTTGTTTGTTTTAAATCTATGTTTTTGCCGAAACTTTCGGATTATCTCTTAAACTATGGGAATCTTGACAATATAATTATTTTTTGTTCCCTATTCGTGTTAATTCAATCGAAGATTTAGTTCTGGACTTAATGCAAATTTGTCAATCCTCATTTGTCTACATGCTGGTACAGAGTCCACTGGAAAAAAAAGTTATTCGTTGCCATTGAAAGCCAATCGATCACGAAAGCTTCTACAATTTTTGTAGATTTCTCTGATTTACGAATTTAGTTCTTATTGCGGATCATATAACAGTGCGCTTTTCAAAACTCGTTCTCGAAAATCATTCGCCAAAGTATTTCCAAAATTAGTCGTTTTCGCTCTGAATATGATATTTTTCAAAACGATTCGTTTTCATCATAAATTTGATTCTATTGTCGATTTTCTAATCGTGTCGTGCCAACTGGGCAAACATTCTGTCTCGTAGCTGCTCGCCTCGAATCCACTAGGAACACAAAACACTTTACAGGGCGTGCCCGCCATTAGACTCGACGTTGTGTCGAGAACATTAGGGCAGTGATTGCCGATGTCGCTGAGACATCAACCAGACAAATACTATTCACACGACAGTGGCTACAGCGAATTTTACACATGTTGACTCAGCTGATAGCTGCTGGCGTCAGTTTCATGTGAATTACAACGAAGAGAACGATTTTGTATGCATCATGAAATGGTAGCACGCACTTGACGAATATAATCTTCTCCGCTTATCAGTAAAAAAATGGTGAATATCGAAATAAAGATTTTCATCACACAAAATCATTCCTCTTTTTTACAAAATTAGATGAATAATTTTATTATTATCTAAAACATTTGGCTGTGACTTGTTGTATTTGAGTGCCTCGATGGATACCAGCGATGCCCAGTGTGCAGATTAACCTGCATTTTGCAGTTTTTCGAAGCATTGAGCAATTTTGAAGTTTTTTGTTTTAAAAATCAGTTTTTACACAAACTTTCCAGTTTGCGATCAATATATGTTTTAATAAATTCTTTACTTTCAACTTTTTTTTATTTCTGAAGTCTTAATTTTATAGTCATTTCCGGTTAATTATTCTGCGGATAATTGATTTGACCGCTTAAATGCTTCCAGAGAAGTTAAATGATGAAAAATAATGGAAAAATTACCGCTTAATTGAGTACCGTTTAATTGCGTTACCCTTTTAATTGACTCTCAAAATTGAACAAATTTTAACAAATCACATACAAAAGTGACGCTTAAGGGTAATTTTCAAAGTCCCAAAAATAGAATAAAAATACATGGCAACTTTCAAAATTATGAGTTTTTTATTTGTGTTGTTCGTTTTATTGAATGCGCTGCTCAATTAAGAGGGATTTCTTTTAATTGAGTCAATAGATCAATTAAAAGAGTGTCGGGTAACCGATTTTCCGCTTAATAGAAACTCAATTTGTGAGATAATGTTTTTGTTTTACATACTTTTTTTCCAACACTGATTAAATGAACTGTGTTTCTCTACTTTTAGTCTAATTTTATGGTTTGAAGTATAAATCATAAAATACTTTCCTTTTCAGCCGTCGTACAGCTCCGCTTTGCTTTTCTTTTACTTACATTTTTATATATTTTAATGTGTAAAACAAAATTTAGCTGTAATTACGTTTTATTTATGTGCAGTTTTTTCACTTGAAGAGCAATTTTTTTTTATTTCAAAATTGCAGATATTGTACAAACAAATGATGGCAACACAATCCAAAGATTGTAAGTTCGATTCCTAGCAAAGACTCTGCGTGTTTCCTTAGACAAGCAGAAAGCATCTCAGCTTTGTGTTCGTTGTCAAAAGAAAAGAATTTAGTTTTCAGATTTATTTATTTGCAAAACGTTTTCTTGTTTTAGTTGCTTTTAAAATATTAAAAGGAAAATCCCGATTGCTTTTTTGTATGATTAAAAATTTCCAGCTCAAGGAGGTGACTTTCTTCCAAACATCCTTTATTTTTGAAGCGAAAAATGCTCAGTATTGCATCTTGTCTGCTGTTAAAAAGAAGTCTTAAACTACAAACTCATCAACTGTTTGAATTCTGCATTATCATCAAATTTAATGGGCTGACAACTACTACTCGCATCATACAAAAAGCAATAATTAATAATGATGATAATAAAAACCCAGTTGCATACATTTATTGCCTCTTAAATATTGGAAAAAAAAAACTGGTAATCTTTTTTCTCATTCGATTACTTGCCACACATTTGAAAGCCAGCCAGCCATCCAGTTGTTGTCTGCCGCCAATAGTAAATAAGTGGCTGCTCTAAAGCAGGCAACATTCAACAATTATTAACTTGATTAATTGCTGTGATGCGTATTTTTTGTTTTGTTTTGTTTTTGTATTTTGAACGCAACAATAAACAATTGTGATTGTTGCGCTGCATCCGAATAAATTTCAATAGAAAAATTCCACTTCAATTTTGAATGCTGCATTAAATATTTGCAAAAACAAAACAAACAAAAATTCAGAAACCATAAACCAAACTAATAATTATACATTTTCTATTCACTTTCTACGCTTTGGAATGAGCAAACAGCCAGCAAGTATCTGTAACGCACAATGCGTTGTTTTTGTTTTTGTTATTGTTTTGATTTGTTGTGCAAAATTAATTATTTGTTGTTATTAACAACTTTATTAAAAAAAAAAAAGGAGAGCATCTTCAGTTTGTCATTTTGTTTAAATTGTAAATGATGTTTCTTTAATTGTTTACGAAAAAAAAAAGAAAAAGACAACCATTTTTATTTCCTTTGTCGTTCTGCTCTAAATTGTCTATAAATAAAAATATTAGTTGATTTTAAAGTTCTTTAAGAAAACTAAAGAACGACACCATTATGGAGACACTCACAAATTAGGCGCCCCAGCACCGCCTACGATATCGAACAAAATTGATGACAACTTTCCATTTTGGCATTTTCATGTTGCGCGATATTGAATGAAGGGAATCGTAATTTCAGCTGATTGCATTCGATATCTAGTAATGAAAAAAGTTGTATATATCTCTCGATCAGACAAATATCTACAAACATTTATTTATTTAATCCCCTTCAAAGTTGTCCCTGGCAGATACAACACACCTGTGCCAGCGTTTTTCCCCCATCCTCGAATCAGTTCTGATATGCGGTTTGTGGTATGTCCTTGCGCTCTCTCTCAGCTCACTTTATGTCTTTGATCGTCACAAAATGCCGTCATTTCATTAATCCCTTTCATCTTGAGACCAAGAAAACGTCGCAGGTGGCTTGATTAAAATTTTGTTTTTTGGCCAAAGCCAAAACGTTAAGTTTTTTTTTTAATCAAAATTGAGCAACTTTAGAACAAACTTCGCTGCAAGCCACAACACAGAAATGTTAAGTTCTTGTAATATGGGAAAAGTGGCAGAAAACGCAAATCCTCTTACGAAGTGTCTGAATCGGTTGGCCGAAATCCCAAAAGACAAATCAGCCTTTAGCCAGACTCGCCCGATGATTTTTCTTTCTCGTTTTTTTCCTACTAATTTCATTTTACTAAATAATTCATTTACAAGACATTGTCGAGGGCAGTTGGTCAAATTTTAGTTTCATTAAAAATTAGACATATTAATCAAAAGATAAAGACAGAGAGAGAGAGAGAGAGAGAGAGAGAGAAAACATGATAACAATTTATTTATATAATATAAAAAAGTAAAATTTAGCTTTTGAGATCATAATTTTTAAAAATTCCATCTTGATTTCTTAACACTCGAGGCAAACTGTTAAACTCGCGACTACCCATGAATTCCATCTATACGCTGTTTAGTTGTTTCCTGCCTAAAAAGGACTACTATCACAATTCCAGCACTTATCCTAATGATAAATAATTGTACACGTCTGATGAAATGTATTGTAAAGTGGCCAAGAATACAAACAACAACTGTTTTATTTTTACGAAAAACAGGACAACAGCATCCCACTGGCACAGGATCCTCTTTCAAGGCATCGCGAGCCCATTTTGGTTCTCATTCTGACAGTCAAACTTTTGTTTTAGAAGAATATTCAGCAACTTCGTAAAGTTTTGGTTGCCGTGTCAAGAAAGGAACCCCTTCTACTGTATGCCACGGTCTGGTGTTTAGACGACATGTGGTTCCAGCTGAAAGGCGTGGACGCCATAATCCGCGTTCATCATACGCGACTTGAGGATATGGGTATCTCTTGCAGAGATGAGACTACTAGACTTTTTCTTGTAGGATTTCCTGAAGTCGCAGCTCTATCCCAATATGAATCGCAATGAACCAAAGTCCTTCAAATCAGTTTAAGATCTCTGCGATAACACTCGTATCCGTGTAACCGTAAAACATAGTGGCGATCGTGGAGTTTTCCAAGAAGTAAAGAATTTCATTAGTACCTCACACAGTTTATGCATATTTTCCTGCCTGTTGTGAAGTTGGAGAGCTCTTGATGATGTAAAAATATTAGACAAGAATGACAGATTTCACTATAACCGATTCCGACATATCGGCATTTTGAAAATGTTTGTCTGGCAGTTGCTTTTCAGGTCAGTAGGACCTAGATATCAAAATATATTATGTTTGGTGGTATATTGAGATCTGATCAAAAAAAAAAAGTTTGCGGCACTTGGGGTATTTAACAGATCGACTGCCGTTTCAGTTGTTTAGACGGCTGCTAAATGGGTTTATGTTTTAAATTAGGAATATTTTATGAGATTATTGATCATTCAAGATCGTGCAGTTCTGTTTTACAATCAATATTTTTTCGTATAAACAATTAATACCTGAACTTGGCTTATTTCTAAAATTTATGTTTGTTATTAAATATATTTGGCTGTGCAGCAACCTTTGATTTGATATGGAATCAAAACAAAACAATCTAACCAGTTTGAAAAGCTTAGTTTAGCTTTAAACTTAATATAATCGGAATTTATTAAATACATATGGACATATTTTGTAACAATAGAAATGCCAGCTTCTGTAGCGCATTCAACAAACGACCATTATGTGCCCCATGGCCATCACATTTTCGCATGGCATAAATACTCCAAGTATTCGTTTAATGCAAAAACTACATTTTGTTTTCTGTAAATCTTAATAATTATTCAAAACTTTTTGTTAATAAAAAAAAAAATGTGTTTTCTTTTTTGTTGATGAACCAGACGCACATCATGTGGTTGTTTAGTTGTTTCGTGCAACAAATTAAAGACTCCAACTTAATAGTGTAACGCTTTAACTTTTTTATACAAATACAAAATTTAATTTATGCAATTGGAAATATTTTCTAAAAATAACGGCTTCTAGGGTAATGAATCTGTCTTCAGAATTCTTCGCTTGTAAATGAAATCAAATCAAAGCCAAAGAATTCATACGGTTCGAAAAGTTTGTTGTTGGCTTTAAGTGTTTGAACCGTTTTTGGAAACAAAAAAACATTAGACTGAGTCAGAGTTGTTTGTTGTTTAAGCCACACTTTCTCCAAATTCTTAAGAATACTTGGTTGTCTTTGTTACTTGATATCTTTTGTGTTTGTTGTTTTATTTTAACTTATTTGTCCGGCTTTTGAATGATCTACAATAGAATTAAAAAAACGTGTCTGTGTGTGATTTAAAACAAAGTGTTTTCATATCTGATTAAACATGTTTTTTTTTGTTTTGGTTGGTTTTTCTTTAAAGGTTCTCCAAAGAATTGATGATGTATCGTTGATGTGTGATAAACGTATTGCCAGTTTGAAGAAATTGGCTCTAAAACCACCGCGTCCCATACAAACAGTTACACCTGAACCGGCAGTACCGTTACAGCCTCCCGGCGGCGCACCACATTTACTGAGAAGAAAACATAAGGTAAGTCGATCTTGTCCGATACTAAATAAATTTATACTCAGAAAACACAAAATTTTGCTTCTTCTTACTGGCCACTTAAAATCAAGACATTGAGGTTACAGAAGCAAATGCTTCAGTCTACGCTGAATACTTTTCTTTATATTCTGCTTTTGTTGTTCATTTTAAATATTTATTTGCCTTAATACAAGTTTTATGATGAATAAGTATTTAAAGGGCAGACCAAAATAATAAAAATTACCATAAAAACGTTTATAGTATTTAACAGTGGAACACTTAATGTCTTTTAATGTATTTAAAAATTTACATAAAATCATTCAGTACACTTTTTTTTAATAATTCATTAAAATATCTTTGTAATTGGACTTGTACGTGGGCCAGCGTTGCCGAATGTTCAGCTGCATTGTAATTTATGCAGTTTTGAAGATTTTTGTTTTAAACATCAGTTTTTACGCAGATTGTGCAGATTTTTCAGTTTTTGCTTCATATATCTTTAATATAAATTCTTTATTTTCAACTTTTTTGTTACTGAAGGCTTAATTTTATCTCATTATTTGTGAAAGAGAGGTAAATCCCCAGCAAACCCAAAAAGTTGGATTTCTCTAAATGAGTCTAATTTTATGGTTTTTAAATATAAAACATAAAATATATTCGTTTTAAGCCGCTGTGTAGCTTTTCTTTGCATTTCGTTATCGTATATCGATTTTTTGCTTGAAAATGCTTTAAATTATAATAACCAAATGAGTTGATATATTATTCAAAGTATTGTCCAGCGTTAGCCACTGCTTTTTCCCATCTTCTGGTAGGACATAGATTCCGCGCCCAAAGTACTGCTCCGGTTCTGAGCTAAAGAATGAATCAAGCCAATTTCTGATACCCTGTTCTGAAGTGAAGCGCATTTCAGTAAAAGCGTCCTGCCTCGATCGAAACAAATAGTAGTCAGAAGGGGCAAGGTCTGGGCCATAATACGGGTCAGTTAAAACTTTCCATCCACCAAATAGTTTTTGACCGGTCTTGCAAACATGTGGCCGAGCGTTGTCATGATGGAAGATTATGGCCTCGTGTCGTTTTTTGTTGATTGCTCTCTTCAACCGAATCAATTGTCTTCGGCACGGGTAACCTGTGATCGTCTGGCCCCATTTCACCAGCTCATAATACAAGACACCCTTCTGATCCCACAGAGCATTACCTTGCCGTCATGAATATTCGGCTGCGGCCTTCATTTGGCTGTTTGGACGGGCTTTACATATGACTTTTTGTGCTTGGGGTTATCGTAATGTATCCATTTTTCATCACCAGTAACAATACGATGCAAAAAATCGCCTTTCAACGTCTGTCGGCTTTAATTCATATGACACCCAATTTCCAGTGCTTTTAAACGTAGGGAAATTGCTTGTTGTGTGACTCTCAATGATAATGCAGGGCCTTCTTGCTTTTGACAACAATCTACGTCGAGTAAAGCCTCCAATTACTCATCTTCAAACTTTTTCGGCTGATCAGGCCTTTCCTTGTCTTCTGTGCCGAAACAACTACTTTTGAATCGCGCAAACCACCGTTCATAAGTTTTTTGAGTTGGTGCATGTTGACCGATAACTTTCAGCAGCCATTATCAGACCTCCCCGCGAAACATCTTTTTTAGGCACAAAATTACACATTATTATAGCGATTGAATAAAATGAATGTTTACACTTTACTGAATTATAATGACAGATGCTTACCCTCTAAAATACCATATTTGTCCAAATCGATATTATTAACTTACGAGTATATAGATGCCATGTGTACATGTTTAGCTACACTTTATTTTATGCTGATATTATAATTTTAACTATATTAAATAATTAAAATTATTTGTTCACTTGAAAAGCAGATTTTGTAAAAAAAAAATTATGATGGCAACGCTGATGTGGGCAAAAACCAATGATCAAGCCACTTCGCTTTGAATATTGTGGATTCGACTAAAGGTTTGTGTCTTAAACGCAGAGCTGAACAAGTTCAACACAAGTCTAATTTGAATAATGCAAGAGTTTTGACAACTTATTGGTCGATTCGGACCAATATCGGACTTTTATCGAAATTTTTCAGTTGTTCGTTCTGCAAACAAAACCACACCTCAAACTCGTACTCGTACTCGTACTCGTGAAATGGGTACAACGTATTCAGTTGAAATTTGGCAGTTGTCACAATACAAAAATAATTTAAAAAATCTCCAACTAAAATGACGGATCTAGATAGACATCATTTAGTAAATTTCGACATGATTTCTGTAAACATGGCCCTACCATTGATCGGTAATTGAAGTTAAATACGCTTAAGCAGAAGTGAAGAGAATATAAATGTGCCAGTCCCTCAATGTAATAATATAAACCGTTGAAAACTTCCTTTTTGTGCGAACGGATTCTGTTTTGCAGACTATTGAAGGTGTCAATTGTGCTGGACTTAATCTTTTCATTGAAAAAAATTCAAACACACTTTATTAAAATGTCAAACTGGATTTAGTGTCATCTTGATTGCAAGTTCTCTTCATCTAGGAAAAAATCTGATGCCGAAACCCCAATTTATTCAGAAAAAATATTTGTCTGTACCAAAATCTTACAAAGTTTATTACAAGTTCTGACTTCAAAAAAAAAAAGTTCATGTTTTCTTTATAAACCAAAACTAGTTTTTTCGCCAAAATTTTCAGTCAAATAATTCGTTGAATTAGCAAAATTTTTATTGGGATGCAGAACTACAAAGTTATTTCGCTGAATCAATAATAATCTTTTGTGTGAAAACGGTCTAAAACAGAAATGAAACATTTTTCTTTGGATTAAGCAAATATTTTGCTGAAACTCTTCCACCATAAACAACTTGCCCAAATAAAAATTTAATAACATTTTTATTTGTTTTGGAGAAATTTATTTTTATTGCTGCTTCCTTCTAGCGAGTTCTGTATATGTTCTTTTTCGGCAATTGTCTTCTGTAGTGTTTTGTAAAACATGTTATTTCTTACTTTAAATCTTTCGTATGCCATATTTGTCTTGTGTAAGATGCAAAATGATGGCAATAAAATGTGACCCAATTAGTTGCGATGCGGTCAGTGACTTGTGATTTTAATTTCCGTCAATAATTACAAAAGTTTTTGTAATTTTTTTTCATGCTGGCTGAAGACTTTAGCAAAAACTTTTTCAGATACATAATTGTAATGCCGGTTTGTTGTCAGTACATTTTGTTAAGATTTTTGTAATATATTTTATTGTTTCGTCTGGTTATTTGTTTTCAAATGCAAAAACAAATTCCCCACCATTTTTGTTTCTTTCTTAATGAAAATTACAAAGACATTTTCATTAGTTGTATGAAATTGTTAAAGCAAATAGTTTCCAAGCTGGTTATAAGGGCCCGGTATAAATTTGCTACAAAGAGATTTCATTTCATATTTGAAAATCCGTTGCATTCATTACCCGCATTTTACTCTTGATATTTCGAATGATTTATTAACTTTTCCGATCTCTTTTAGCAAAAACAGCAACAACAAAAAAACAAACAGAAAAGGTCGTCATTGTCGTTGGTGTAATTGTAAATTAATTTCTATGTCTTTATTGTTTTGTTTTTTAACTTTTTAAGTAAAAGTGAAACTTTAAATTTTTTTTTTTTTTTTTTGCCACAACAAAAACCCCCCGAGTTAAAGTCTGTTAAAGCTGTTGGGAAAAACAGCGTCACGTCTGCCGGTTTAGTTTTCACTTATTTTGATTCTGGCATTTAAATTTTAAGTAAGAAAAGTGTCATGGAAAATTAAGACATTCAGTTGTATGCTGTAAGAAATTACAGTCATTTGTTTTGTTGGGGGTAATTGCAGCAGGCGCGAAAAACTGTAAATGTGTACGAGGGCCAGAGAAATTGGAGAAATTATTAATTTCGTGCACAAAAAAATAAGCCAGTGCTAATGGTTTTGGGCGTGCAAAACTTTAAAGCTTAAAATATTATACAAGAACTGTAAAAAAATTGCGTGGTCCTCCTGCTAAGGGATTCTGGTACAAGTGAAAAAATAAATCAGAAAAATATGTCTATCGCCGTTTGGACAACGGGCGGGTGAGTTTCACGGAGGATGTTGCATCACTGTAATATTTAAAATATAGTAACAAGTTGAAGGAGGGGCTTAAAATTCCCTTTTGTACAATAATTTTCTTTTGCCACACCTGCTTTGAAATCAAAACTTGTTCCTTTTATTTAGTAAAAATTTACGAATATATAGTACAAGGGTGAGCGCGTTGATTTCTGGTGGGTCTATACCGTACACCTTCTTCCGTCCCATACGAAAAGGTATTTCAGTTTGTTGCTCTAGTTAGAAGTCGATGAAATTGAAACCTTCTATCCATTACGGTGCGCATACCTTTTATGTACGGAATGTTACTCGTCGCGGTCTTCGATGGAAAGTGAACTGACCATTCCCTCAAACCCCTGTATGACACATAATGCCGTCCTATTGAAACTACATGTCATTGGTATCATTGTCATCGAATTCAGAGGAAAAGAAGTCTATATTCACAGATCTATGACACTCGTACTGGACAGCGCTGAGCTGACCAAAGTCGTTCTCAACGAAATATGGACGTCATTCATTAACAGTGACTATTTTTCAACTTAAAAAAATTATTTTAAAAAAATTTACTAAAAAAAAACCACTCGAATAATTCGTAAACAATTTGTTGGCATTTTCAAGGAAGAAATTAATAATATTATAAAAATTGTTTGCTTGACAAAAATGTAAGTTTTACACTCCCTCTTATTTGAAAAGGGCCGCCATTGTTGTCACATCAAGTCCTCAAATAAGCTTCCACAATAGATAGATAGTAGATAGATAGATCAATAGTATATAGATAGCAGATAGATAGTATCTACTAGGTCTAACATATGCCGAACTTGTAAATAATTATTGTTGAAGACGTTTGTACCAGCGGTAGCATTTTCTGATGCTGCCTTCATGTGATGACAATGATGACTCTTCTCTATAGATTGTCAATAACATTAATTGTTGCTGACAATGAGTAAACAATCATTAAACATTTCTATGGCGACTTTATGAAACTACGACGACGTCTTTTGGAATATCGGAATATTATCATCATAATCATCGCTGGCTTAATTTTTTATGACAATTAAGCCCGTCACTTTCATACTTCTGATGTGGACGTTTACAATCAGCTTCAACACACATTAATTTTAAACTTTTCAACAACGTTTGAGTGTCGGCAGAAACCTATTTAATCTGTGAAATTCTAGTTCTTTTAGCTCCGGAGAAGAGTAACTGTGACCAGAGAAAGTACTGTACTGTAATTTTACACTTTTAAACATTTTTGTAATAAAGGTACAAAAGTAGTTAAAGGGGACTCTGTTTAAATTTCAGCCCTCACTTGTTTTAAACGTACTAAGTCTACAGCTGCTAGAAAGCTGGATGAAATTGAATGAACACAAATCCGGCCAAATTGGCTCTTTTGTGTTGTTTTCTATGGGGTTTGCACAGGAGTTTTCAGGCGAAGAAACAAATTGACAAAATTTTGCTCATTCTATGACGTGCCAGAGTACTGGTCCCGCTGCCGAAAAGTTGTTAGTTTTTTTGCAAGCAAAAAACTCCTTGAGTATGATACTTTATCGGACTTAAGTCGTCTAAAATTTACCCACATAATAGTAAAAATTAGCAACTTTCGGTAAATATCCAGAAAAATTGTACCACAGGCCTAAAATTGATGGAAAGATCAAAAAGCAATAAATCAAACAAATTGCAATTTTTTCGGTATATATATATATATATATTATATAGGATTATTGCACTTGTAAGATATACAGCGGTCCCGGCACAGGCATTTCGGAAAAAGAATCTGGCATGAAATTTTGTTTTATCTTTTCTTTTACACACTTTGATATTGATACTGTACGTTTAAAGTTCTTCTCTAGGCCTGTTAGTTAGTGGCCAAGCTGCCAACAGCAAAATGAAATGCATTTGAGATTCTGTTTCCGAACGGAACTTAATGGCACCGAACATGACTAAAATTAAACACTTTTTGGCATCTGTCTTTCCGTTTGAAACTCAAAACACAAAACTCATAACCATTTACGATTTAGTATGAAAACCTTTTGTAAACAACTGATTAACAGGCCCCGCAAACAATTAAAATTTGTCTGCAAATCACGTTTAATTTGAAAGTGAAATTAATCAACAATAAAAAAGATATAAAGAAACAGTATTACAAATACATAAAATAAGTACAAACGATACGATACGATTCAAATGTGTTTAACAGTTTTTGCAAAGTTCAAAGATCTTTTAATGAAAAGGCAAGAAAAAAAAATAATGATCTCTTTGCGAAAACTTACAGCCAACATGATTTATTAAGCGAAAATTGTGTGACAAAAATAAATTCATGACCATTAAAACAGCACACAAAGTTAAATGAGAAAAATTGTTAAATATTTATGATTAAAAGTCATCCAACAGAACTTTAAAAATTCCCTGTCATTTCTCAAGATTTTGTTACGCTAAAATATGTTATCAATTTAATGGATCTATTTAAATTTTACAACTTTCTTTTGTCATCTCGAAGTATTAATGACTTCTTTTTAATTAAAGTTCAAATTGCTGTTTGGCCTGTGATTTTAACTTTTCAAAACTTCATCTTCTGTCTGTGTTTCATCGTTTGCGGTCGTCTGTCTCTTTTAACAAGATTTATTACACAACAGTTGTTGTTGCTTCCACACTTCCAGGCGGAAACTGTTTTGGGGTTTAATGTTTTTGTAACACATACGAGTATTTGTGTTTTGAAACTTTTCTGCCGAACAAGAGAAATTCCCATAAAAAGCAGTTATTTGTAACAAATTGCGCCACGGCTTTTTCCTTTCTTTCTTTCTGTCTTTCTTTCTTTCTTTCTGTCTTTCTTTCTGTCTTCGGGTAGTACATTTTTATCTTGACGACTCAAATTTCTCAAAAATTGTTTAACTGTTTTTAAAGCAATTTGTCAAAATAATGTTTAATTTGAGAGATTGCGACACTGTGGAAAGGATCATCAACGAATTGAATAAGATAAATTCTGGCAAAATAAATGAGATGCTGGACATCAAAGTTAAATTTATATTTACAACAAATACATTTCAAGTGAATTGTCCATATTTGGCTTAAATAGCTCCGTATAAACAAATTTTAACAGACTTAATGTTATACATCAAAACCACAAAATTCTCAGTAAAGAAAATATTTTGCAACTCTTTTTTTTTATGAGAAATATTTTCAGTTAAAGATGTGCAGTTTATAGTTTCATCTTTCCTGACAACCATCCAACGGACTCAAATAACCGAAAAGGTGTCCTAATGCAATCATTTGTTTTTTGTGGGAAAATCAATCTGACACAATGTTGAAATTACTTGACTTCCATTTTTCGTTTTGTTCTTTACGACGGCTTGAAATATCTAGAAAACAACGAAAAATAATATAAACAAATTAAGTAAACAATAAATTAATCAATCAATATACGATATGATGTTTATTGCGCATGCGCGCACATACACACACACGCACGCACACGCAACACAAGGTTAGGTTGGAGTTGCAAGCACAACAGCTGTAAAGTGTGTGATCATAACATTTCATGAAATTTAAAGCGAATGCATAATTTTTATTTCATTTCTACTTTAAAAAAAGGCAGCTTATAAATTATATTTATTTAAGAAAAGCGATGAAAACAAACACAAAATAATGAAAACAAGAAAAATGTATCAACACGCACGACTGCGCAATTGCAACTCAATCCACAATAAAAATAATTAAATAAATTCATTAAAACAAATGATCAGCATGAAGCCGCCGTTAATTGTTTTATTATTTTTATTTGTTTTGGTTAGAAAATACAGAAGTGAATTAAAAGCACATAAAAATACTTTCGTTTTTTCTATTACCATTTTGTTATCATTGTTTTGTGTTTGGGATGAGATTTTTATACAACAATAAAATTTAATAAGAAAGTGCGTCTAATTAATTAGCTGCAACAAAATGACGCACACAAATTGAATAATAAATACTTATTAAGACGCCCGTTGTCGCAGCCACAAAACATTAACGTAACAAAGTAGCAGCGTTCGGCGCACGGTTGCTGGACGACACGACCGAAAAAAAGTTACACCTGTAGAAAAGCAGGCGTACTTTCTTTTGGTTGATGAGGGGCGGCTAGTTACCCCTATTCTCACATATTCTTTTAAACAAGCTTGCAAATTGATACGATGTTGCTATTCGATTTAGCAAAATTTTTTTAACGCAGCGGAACATATTGATCCTATAAATCTTTGGCTTGCCGGGGCTTTGGACCTTTTTTCGGTAAAATTTCCAAAAAGTAGCTTTGATTAAAAAGACTAGAATCTAAAAAAATTAACGGAAGAGCTCGTACAAACTTTTACTTTAAGTCGCTGAATACAAAAGCATTCAAGTTTTAGCCTTTTCTCCGAAAAAACTAAAACTTTGAGCTGAACAAAATTGTGACTTTTTCTAAGTTTTCTTCAACTGCATCTTTTGATGTCCTTCTACAATTTATGAGCTTTAGTGTGAATTTTTATTTGCCGAAATGGCCCACAAATTAACGAATTAGTGCTAAAATATTTGACATACGTTTCATTGTGCAGATTTACTCGTATTGCAGCGCTTAGGAATCAGTTTTGGAATAATTCGGATCATTAACTTGTGACTCGCTTAAAGTTAAGTTTCGAGTTCAGTGAGTAAAAGTTAATGGGAAATATTTTTTATTAAACTTCTTCCTATTGCATTTAGAAGTCATTTTACGAAGGCTCGTAAAATATTCATGAATGTTTGAAATTTTCTGCAAAAGTAGTTACTTCACTATAACTTTCTGAAGACATCAACGGCCAAAAGCGACTAAAAGTCTTTTTAGTTTTGAATTTTTTCTTAAATTCAGTCCACATTCAGTCCAAAACTTTGCCTGTGATAGAAATTTCCATCACAACATTCACTGAAGAAATATCTTGATTCAAACTTTTCGTTTAATTGGACGTCTTCGATTTACTCTATTTGGTTTGTAGTTGGGAAGTTTTTGTTGAATTCTAGATTTGTTTTGATATCGCATTTGAGAGGACGTAGGATGAGTTAAGGCCAAATTTGAGGGCTACCTTATGAACCTTACTCGCTCTTGAAAGAATGAAGCATCAAAATATGCTTTATTTGTGCAACAAGTATCTTATAATATCTAGTTTTTGACAAGAAATCACATACTTTTAATGTGTAAACACATTTCTTATTTCTCTGAAAAAGCGTTCTGGTGCCTCAGTCTTTTAGGCGGTGTAAGATATACTTCATCCCGTCACATCTTCGGCATATTGATAGTTCTAACAGCCCAAAAAGAAAATGGAATATAAATGATACGTTTGGGTCAGTTACTGGCGGTGCGGAAGAAGCTCATCCACAACGATAGGGCGTACAATTGTGTTGGCTTTCCCGAACGTTGAAGCTCTTATTTTAAAGCATGTGGCGAAATAGGCAAACTCATGCAAGTAAACCACATTTTAGAGAATTATTAGGTCTTCGTCGGGAGGACATCCTTTTCTGATCGACTATTCAAGGAGTCGCATAACGACTTACGTTGTTAAAATTTAATATCTGCCAGCATCACTAACCGTTTGATCCTGCCCGTATCCTTTTTTCACCAGGGGCATAATTTTAGTTTTGGAACTCCAAATTTTGAAATGATATAAAAATATTACAATTGCAAAAAGTAGAGATTTATTAAAAAACCAAAACTAATAAGTAAAGCTGGTCCTTTCCACACAAGATTGCAAACAGGTCTGTATAACAAACCTTATTTTTTTTAGGTTAAGTTGTTATACAGCGTTGCGTTCTGCATTAAAACTAACTTCATTTTTTAGCTGGCTTTCCAGTACTTAAAAGCTGCGATGACGGCCGCAGCAAACTTTTCTCTCAAATAAAAAAGTTGCCTTCAACTTCATTCATATCCATTACCCTTAAATCAAAACTTTCTTTTTAATTCATTTCAAACAAACCACGTCTATTTGTTTTCTTTTTTTAGTAAAATTCAATTTCAATTAAAATGCAATCGACCTGTAGGATTTTCCCATCAAATGTTTGACATGCTGGTCTGTATTACAAAATAATTTGATCAAATCATGACAGTCAATGATCTTGCAGGCATTTTAGTTTCATTGTTTTGGGGATTATGTTTTCTTCGATGTTTTTTTCTTGTACATTGTTTATATAATTAACAAAAAATGTAATCTGCATTAATAATTTCTCTTGATTATTTTCTTGACTATAAGAAAAATATCATTCATCAGCGAAAATGAATTTTTTTCCCAGAGAAAAAATGTGTGTTAATAAATAAATATAGTCTGCCTTATTTGCATCTCTCAAAGTTAATGATCTTGTGAACTGATAAACTTTAAAAAAGGTAATTCTTTTTTCCTTTTTTTTTTTCTTGTAACAAATACTTAAGTTAATAATTCCTTCTGCAGATTCACATCGAATCAGTGGTTTCCAGTAGGGTGGAATCTGTATCTTTTTATTTAGTCGTAAGTTTATGAAGGAAGTGGGAAATTTTAAAGTTTCATCATTTATTAGGTGAACAATCGAACTAGTGCTTAAGTTTAATAACGATTGCAATATTTTGTACTCTATGGCAGTTGCGAATAGAATTCGAACAGAGACCTCCGAAATTTGACATCTGCTAGCCATTGTATTGTTGAGGTATTTTCATAACAGTGGCTGTCACTTACTCCATGTGCTTTGATTATTACCACTATTGTTAATAGCTTAAATAGCACGTGCAAGCCATGAAATAGTTTTTTTTTTATAGTTCGTAATATGTTAGAACATGTACGTATATTTCAGTTCACCAGTTTAAAAGCAAAATCTGTCGAAAACATCAACGCTGTTTATGAGAGTGTGCAGGGAACAAAAGCCAGTCGATTTTGAGCCGCTCACACGAACCGAACTTTGCGAATTTTGAGTCGTAACTCATGTCTGCTACCATAAGAAATTTACCGGACTCAGGAGCTGAAGCTTAACGAAAATACGAAAAAAAACCTGCCTTCTTTGAACTTGGAAGTAGGGAAGTGATCCAAATTATGCAATGGTGTCGCCTTCTGAATGAATGATGGGACCTATCGGGGTTTTTTAATACCTTACGAGAAAGTCACTTATTTTGTTTAGTGTATTCAATGATATTGCTGATTGCCATCAATAACGGGTGCTATACACCAAGGACTATCGAGTCCTTTTGGCCTAAATTCGGTGAGATAGGCACCAAAGACATGTGGCGCCAGGTATCATGCCACATTGTATCCCGAACATGTGTTCTGAAAATATTTGAAATGGAATTAATAATGAATTGGCCAACGATGTCGTGCGGCTTTGTTCTCTTAGACATTTTCTTGTGAAATTTGCCATGCGAATAAGCCACAAGCTACAGCTCATGACATCTGTCAAATTCAGTCTGATTTATGCGCCACAGCCGCCACGAGCGTTGGCACAATGTTATAGGCCAGACAGAATGGCATCAATAGGTCTTCAAACGAGTAGACAATTTTATTGATGTCTTCAATACTTGTTGTTGTAATTAGATTTATATATTCAAAGCGCTGAATGAAATATCATATAAAGACATTGATCCCACCTTCAGTAATCTGTGGACCTTTTGATACAATATTTGTGACCAGAAAAAATCGAAAGCAGCTAAACGCTACTGAATGTACTTATTTTATTTTGCTTAAAACCAATACTTAGACTTTTTGCTTATTCTCAGCCGATCCCCATGTAGCATCAAACACTTAGTTTTGTACTGTTCACCAAAAACGTCTCATTAATTAATATTAAGCTGAAATCATCAACGACCACGATCACCAATCACTGTTTGCCTCCCTCCTGCCTACAAGTTGCAGTCCACTTTTGCTTCTGTGTATTTTAAGTACTAAACATTTGATTTCGTATTCGACTCGTATTTCCCACTAATAATATCTTTTTTTTCAAACCTGCTTAAAATGGCATCAGTATTTCGCCTGAATATTTCGACGCAAAATACTTGATAATTGTCTCGAAAAAAACATCTTTTATCTACATCATTTACATGTATTTAGCAATTTTTCACATCCATCATATTGGAATAACAATCAAAAGATTGCAAATAAATGCGACATTTTTATGCAAAATGCAAAAAAAAACAATTTTTTTAAATAGGCTATTATGGGAAAACGTATTTCAATACACTGGCCAAAATTTTTTTAAATTTTACTGCTACTGGTTCCCTAATTCAGTAGTCGTATAACTTAAGAGGAAGATAATAGATTATTGTAAAGGATTCTTGTTGAAATGGAAATCTTTAGGTCACCCCAGTCAAGTCTACGTTCAAAACTACAGGTTTAGTAGACTATTCGGTTGCCTATGAGCCTCTGTTCCCCTGCCACTTTCTGTTGTTGTTGGGAAGGCTATCGGCCGAGCCAGAAATTTTCACGGGATTTTGAATAAATTATAAATACGTAATAAAAGGCTTGATCTATTCTATGGAAATTCCTGGTAATTTCTATTATAGAATTTAAGGACAATCACGTCTGAACCGCTTCACAGTTAAGCTCCTACAAAATGGCGAAGGCGGTAAGACGCTTCTAGACAGTAAATTCGTTAAATAAATATACATGTTGGAATTCTTATTCGTTATTCTTTCGAAATTGATTTAGTGCTACCAGATGGCAAAAGAATCATGAGGATTTTGGGAGTCGCGTTAACAATGACGTTTGCTCAGTTTCTAAAGGAGTAAAAGCTAAAATTTCATGTCTGTAGTGCCGGAAGGGACAGAAACACTGGACGGTGCTGCGACATTAACAAGTCCATGTACTCATTTTCTTCAGGTTCTCAAGTTATCTTAAAGGTGCTACTCCTGATAAACACATCACTGTAATTTCACGGGAATGATGAATGAAGGTGAGCTGCAACCTTGGGCCAGCTTCTGTCCTATCTTCAATTGAAGTTTTTCTCAGTGTTTCCTTAACAAGTACATTCATTTCGTCATTCAAAATCAGCTTATGGAAATTGGACAATAGAAATAACCAAATGAGCAAAACAAAATCTGTCAAAAAGTAATAAAACAGTTAATGCGAAAAAAAAACCTGCAAACATTGAGCAAAAGATGACAGCAAAAGCAACTGTTGAAACTGTGTTTAAATGCTGTTAAACAGCAAAAGAAAATATGTATCTACCAACTGCCAGCAAAAAGGGCAAGAAAAAAGTAAAACTGCGTTTTTAAACGCATTTGAAATGAGCGGTAAAAAATGCACTGATGAAATCGGATAAATAAATGACTGAATAGCTGCTAAAGTAGCAGACGGTTAAAAGATATCGAGTACGTGTAAAAACATAATTTATGAATGAATTGAAAAAGGAACGGAATTGCAGTTCTCTTGATAAGTGATCATCTCGATATTTACGTTATACAGTGGGCTTAGCGCAATTGATGACCCAAACAGGTTTTAATCCTAAAATCATAACTTTTGAAAAAAAAAATAATTTTGTCTGTTAATGGAGATGGTTTTCCACGTGACTGGCAAAAAGTTGGAGTATTTAATGGAAATAAAGTTTAATCAGGCCGGTAGAGGCTTGGATTAAGAATGGATACGGAAACCGTACTGCTGTGATTGTCGTGTCCAAAGGTTCACTTACACTTGGCATAACCATTTGGCACAAATGATCATAAACGAATGAATAATTTGGGCCATATTTGTTTCAAATGTTACGCAACTTATGAGATGGAGCGGAGAAAATTTACCGTATTTAAGGCAATAATTTGTATTCAAATGTTTATACAGTCTTATTTAAAATGTGTAGTAAAATGAAAACAAATATCAGATGTTTGTGGTTACGCCAGCAAAACATTATTATGGTTATTGTTATGGCTGTGGCGTTAAGGTTAAGTCATGTCTAATCGAACCTTAAGGAACTTCCTCTGCCAGGGATGAAACCTGTGACCACCATAATACTGATTTAATGAACTGCACTGTAGTCAATTCTAATAGTAACTAAAACATAAGAGACGACTTGCTGGGTTTGTGGCTCGTCCCACCGTTAATAGCTTTCGAAAGAAAGTATCACAACTTCTAGCCTCTACTACAGTAACTTGTACTGTTGTATGTGTTTTCAGTTTATTATTACTTTTTTGTTGTTGTTTTGCGGAAGTATGTATTCACAAGTATGTATTTTGCAATAATGAATCCAATCGAAAAAAAACAACAATTTCTTTTACATTTGATTTGTGGTCGAAACAATGAATTTCTTTTTGATTGCCCTTTAAGCCGTTGCTTGGCTGCCTCTTTGATTTACTTGCTTTCATTATCTCTCCTTCTTTCTTTCTTTTTTTATTTTTTTTATTTTTTTAATTAAAGCAGAACTTTATGGTGCTTATTAAATGAAGTGTAATGTACGAGGTTAGTGCTCGCGGTATGTTGTACTTTTTATGTTGCTGTAACATTTTCAAAAAGAAAAAAACAAATTATAGAAAAAACATTTCTTTATTCGATTGCGTAGCCGGAAAACTGAACAACAACAGTTTTTTGTACTCTTTTTTTTCTGTATTGTATTATTTGTAAATATAATTTTCACTATTTCGTAATCCAAAAATAAATAATCAAATAACTATTAGTGGCTTAAAATACAGTGAACCAATAAGTTAAACGTACAATATATGAAAGGCCCTGGCAACAGCAATCAACACAACATTTATAATCAAATAAATTTCGCATTTCTGCTACAGATTCCATAGAGACAGAAAAGTTTTATATATCGAGCCTTTGGTGCAAGACCGTAGTAATTCAAAAAATCGCGAACTGAGAAAAATGCATTTCATTTCATTTCATTATTGCAAATAAATATTGTTGGAAACAGCTAGAGGCAATAAAGACATTTTTAGCTGTAGAATCTGAACAGTTAGAGATGGAACCATAATCTTTTTTTCTCTAGATAGATGTTTCCCCAACGATCATTTCTGCATACCCAGCTCAAAAAATTAAAATTTTGAGTTACTACGGTATTGCACCAAAGGCTCGATATATATGAATATATACAAGGTGGCGCAAAAATAACCTTCCGATGTTTTTTGGCTGTAATTAAAAAAAAAATGAAAAACTTTGATTCTTCTTGTGGATTATTTTTATTTGGTCTTTTAATTTTTTTTACATCAAGCCGAGAATATGATGTCATGTAAATGGCCGCCGCAACAGTTGATTGTCATTTGAGCCCTTTTTATGGTATTTTCCATCACTTTGTCCAAAACATCCGGCTATAGGTCCTCACATTCTTGACGGATATTGTCTTTAAGAGCTGCAAGAGTCTGAGGCTTGTTGACATAAACCCGCGACTTCAAAAAGCCCCACAAAAAGAAGTCTCCTCCAGCGAAAACAGCACACCATACAGTGACTTTGAGCGGGTGTAATGGCTCTTCGTGGGTTACACGCGGATTTTCAGTGCCCCAGAAGCGTAAATTCTGCTTATTTACGTACCGGCTAAGATGGAAATGGGCCTCATCACTCATGATTATTTTTGATGAAAAATCATCTTCCTCTTGGTGGTGATTAAGGATGGCTTGAGCGTATGTTAGACGCGATTGGCGGTCAGCAGCTAACAGCTGATGCACCGTCTGGACTTTGTACGGAAACATCTTCAAATCTTGTACCAAAATTCGCTGTAAAGACCGTCGACTGACACCCATTTGCGTGGCACGTCGTCTGGTCGATGTCGACGGCGCTTCCATGCGGGGTCTGCCACGCCTGGCAGCAACTGTGCCAGTCTCTTCGAGGCGAGCGGCTAAACGTCGCAGTGTTTCACCAGTAGGCGTTGGACGGCTAGGAAATCTGCGACGAAATTCATGTTGTGCCAAAGTCACCGACCGATTATTGGTGGAATAAATAGTCACCAATATTCCGCGTTCTGCAGCAGTGTAGCGTAACATTGTTTATTAACGTGTATTTCGCATGTGTTTACTACACAAATGTCAAAACAGAACTGACATTAGGGACCAATCGCAAAATTTATAGCATTTTCTGATAGGAGGATTACTTTTGCGCCACCTTGTATATGTATGTATGTACTCGTATATTTATAGATCCGTCAAAAGAGCAAGTCCAATTTGAATTGAAATTTCAAGTCCAATAAAATACTTAAAATATGAAATACTTAGAGTCTAGTGAAAGAAATTTTTTTTTATTAACCCAAAGAACAATCTCTGACTTTTGCTTTTGAAGTATAATTTCATGCAAGGAAGGGCCCCAATTACGATATAAAAATCCTTTTTGGCATTCGTTCGCGTGCTATGCGCGTTAACTTGACTTCTAGGCATTATATAGCTCTGGGAAGACCAATAAGCTGCTTCCATGCCAGGCCACAAAAAGTTGTTTATGTTCCACTATAAACCGTTAAAGGGATGTAGACTGATGACTCCCCAAAACGGCTTGTTGTACGTGCTCTAATTGGTCGCATATCATCTGATGGCGTAGCCAAATTTGCATTGCAATGGTGGCAATACAGGGCGCAAAAGGTCACCAACAGAGATAGCACGTCTAATACAGGATTCATTATCCCCAAGTGAGATGCGCATTTGCTAAACTTGTTACATGTGTAGTGCTGAACAACAGATCAAAGTTAGTGCACATTTTCCTCGTATATTTTGTTACACACTGTTACGTTTTAAGCTAAAAGTATCAATACCCACGAAAGTGTAACATTCGTGATGAGGAAGATTATAATATATGCTGATGCTGTTGGCTCATTATGGTTGAATTTGTATCACTTTCCTACTACTTCTGCCACTTTTGTTTGTTTTCAACTTAATAGTTTTTAAATGTACTTTAACATTAAAACGTTTTTTCTTATGCTGCACCTCAATACAAACAAAGTTTTTATTTCCTTAACATATTAGTCAGCATCAGTTACGTTTTATTTGCTACAATAATTGACAATTTCCACTGATTTTCGTTCGGAAACTTCGACAAAGAAAAAACGTACTTTTGTTATATTAAACGAGTTGCGTAACAAATTTGAGTTCCTCTTTTTAATGGCTTTTTAATGTTTCGGGCGGAAAATATTCTCGTTCAAACACAAAATTGTAAAATCATTTAGACTTTCTTCATTTACATAATATGTGCTTTAATCGCAAAATTAATTAAATTTTAATTTAACTGTTAAGATAATGTGATCAAAACCACTGTAATCAGTTTTTATTAAATGAATGAACAGTGAATGGAGAAATATTACTGGCCCTCCTGTGGTTTTGCTGAAGTTTTTTCTTATTATTTTGTGTCACTGAACAAAAACAACATAATTAAAAATATTTAATTTTTTTTTTTGGCAACCAGCCATCTCTTTTGTGTATCGTTTGTGTCATTTCCATTAAAGAAATGAATTTTGTCTGGCACAAAAGATTGAATAAATGCCAGCTTAACCCTTTAAGGTTCGATATAAAATAAGTTTTTAAGAAGAAGAAAAAACAGTCACAAAAAAGAAACTCAAAATTAATTAATTTGAAAGTTATACAGTCAAGTCAACAGAGTTCAGCTCTCAAGCTGAAAATGTTCCGGAGTATGAGGAATTTCATGCGATTTAAAAACCAAATCGTTAAATTTTTGTCGATTTCATGTTCCATGTTTTGTGGCATTCAGCAAAGTTCAAAAATAAAAGCACAAGCTCTGTTGTAAAAAATTTTAAAAATTAAAAATAAATAAACACAATAACAATTAACAATTTTTAGTAAATGAATTTAAAATATCTTCCAGCCACTTCGCGGGCCCTTGATATATAAATCTGTGCTGACATCAGTCCATAAATTCTTTACGTCGAGTCGGTCTGCACAGAATTAAGGCATATTGCTGGCTATTGAGCTTCTGCTTTCTCCTGCATAATCATGTGACAAAAAATTAAATTTTTGCCAAATTGTAGTTTGCTTTTTTCGTTAAAATAAAGAAAATTGGTTTAAATATGAACTTAAACTCATAATATATTTAATGAAACGAAGTGGATTATGAAATTGTGGCAACAAATCGTAACACATCACATGTTTCGTAACCTGATTTTTTCCAAAGTTCTTATTTTGTGATTCAAATATTTTTCTCTAACGAATCTTTGCAAATATAAATAAAAATAAGTTTTATTCAGCAACACTATTCAGCAAGTTGAGCACGGCGCCACTTTGTCCAAAGTTCTTACTTTGCGAGTAAACAATAAACATTTTGTTAAATGGATACGAAAAAAAAAATAATTCGGCTAAATTTTGTACTAAAGGAAATTTATTGCCTGAGTCCACGACTCAGAATAATAACCTAAAGAATAAATAAGTTCTTTATGAAATTTTATTCAGGACTTGTGTTTTGTTTTAGTACTTAAAATATTCTTTCATTCTAACGAAATTGTTTGTTGTTTGTTGTGCTTAAAGCCGAATTAGGCTTAAGCTTGAACATTTTACTGCAATAAAAAGCAGAATTTTTCTAACAAATTAATACTAATCGCTCGTTAAAACATTTTTCACTTGTGTACTTATTTATAAAAAATTGTATTCAGCTCCCAAAAACATAATTCAGCAAACTGAAAATTGTGATACTTTCTTTAAAGTTGTTGCGATCTAATAATAAATTTTTTTTTTCCAAAAAATATAAATTTCTGAATTTAATTTTTTAATGAATATGGAATAAAATCAACGAATATATAAAAAATATAAAACCACCTGAATTGTTTTTGTGGACATAAAAACCAAATACAAATAACGTTGACATTCTAAATCTCAAATAAATATCGATTTTAAATTAAAGGGCGTAGCATTAACTTATTCAACTTCAGTTAAAGCAAGAGGTCTAATCTGGGAAAATTATATTAAAAACATGTTCGAAATGGATCTTATTCAGTTTGCTGAAATTGTAGCTGAATTTGTTCTAGAAAGCGGCCTTAATATCATGAACTGAACTCAAGCTAGAAGAGAATTAAAGTAAATGCGAAAATGAAGAAAAAGAATTTTATAAATAATAAAATAAATAAAACTTTTTAGCCTTATTCAGCCGGCTGAATTGTAGAAATACCACATTATTATCAGTTTAAAAACCCTAAAAAACGAATTTTGCGAAATGCTTTAAATTTTACTCAGCTGGAGTGATTAACATAAGTTAAGGAAGAAGAAATGATGCAGCCAACAAATAGGTGCTATGAAAACTATATTCTGCCGGCTGGATTGAGGAAAGACTTTTGTATAAAGCTATTCAGCTAGCTGAGTTCTGAGTTCGCCTTGCACTGTCTAAAGTAGATGGAAAGCAGTACTCAGATTCAATACATTATTATCTTAATAATTTGAATAACACAATAGTCTTATTTTTATATAAAGAATTAATATTCACTTGGCTGAAAATATTTAGAAACCGATTTATTTAAAAAAAAGTGAAAGTGGCTTCATATTCAGCTGATATAAGATTATTTTAAAGCAATAAGATTATTTTAAATCAATACATTTTAGTAATAAAAAAAATTAAGTTGGCGAAAAACTTTATGCAACCAGCTGAATAGTGCTTTGTAATGCACTCAGGTAATGAATGCATTGCAATTCAGCTAACATTTATGACTTATAATGAAGAAGAGCAACAAATATATAATTTTTTCATAAGCAACTTAAAGGTTAACTTGAATTATGGCTTAATAGGTGGTATTAATAGAATATGACTTTTAGTTTTAGAAACGACGGCTGAAAAGTATTTTGTAATTCATTTAAGTAATAAAAGTTGACCAGCTGAATATCTCTCAGCTCATTCCAAACTCACTATAAACACAATTCTGCTGGCCTCTAAGATCCTTACGAAAAGGAGTTACAATTATTTTATGTTTTTTTAAAGAGTCTTTAATGTTAAACTGAATGGGCGCTTAAAAACTTTGTATAAGTAAAAATTGTCTTTTAGTTGCAGCAACGAAAGCTTCTGGGCTATTCAGCTGTATGATTTTCATATGCCTGTAAAACATCATTCATTTAAGAAAAGAAAATATTAATTTAATATGTTTTGGAAACCGACTTCCAAACTTCGAAAAGGGGCTTACAATACATTCAGCCAGCTGAATAAAAGTTAAAAAATTCAATTATATTAATTTTTTAGCTCTTAAAGAGTTAATTATTCAAATTTATGGCAAGCAACATAAAAAGAAGAATGCGATTCAGTTAAAAAAATTAAACGACACTGGTAATTATTTTACAATTATATCAAAAAACAAAAGACTTGTATTTAAGATAATTAAAAAGTTTAATTATTTGAGTAATTTTCTATAGCTTTTTTAGTAGGAAAAACTACAGATTTTTAGAAAAAAAACCAAAATAATTTCGATTTTAAAACACAACAACTTTTGTAAATTGTTATATAATTGTTTTGAAGCAGCCGGTTTTAATTTGACAGCTGCGTTTCATCAGTTCATAGAAAAAAGCCAGTACAGAAGCAATAATTCCTGCAAACCAAATCAATAACATGCCAATAAAGTTTGACATGGCCAATTTTTCTGGGCCAGCATCATCTAAGTTCGAGTACATGGAGGCTTCCACTTGCTTTTGTGTTTGAGCATTTAAATTGGCTGCCACAACACGCCACTCCCAGTACTTGTCCAAGCCCGCCGAATGCCACATATAAATGAGCTGGTCAAAGCGCTCCAGCAGGGGCCAACAGCGCTTGGCAAAGGCCACTGTGTATTGAAAGTATAAATCTTCCTTCATGATTTTCAAATGCTTGATGCTCTCGGCAGGCAAAAAGTCACCGATGGCATAGTGGCCTGGAAAGCATTTAAAATGTTTAAGTTCTTTGGCATTGTACCTCTCTTACCAAATGGCAAACGTTCTAAGGCAAAAGCCACGTCCAAGCGGGCCAGAGCCATCTCCTCTAGCTGCTCGCCGCTAAATGAATAGAAATTGTGTAAAAGCACATCCATGCGAGGCTTAAAAACAAGTTAAAGATGATCTTATTAGATTAGAGCAAATGTTTAATTGAAACCTACATCATCGGCAGTGCGCAAGGTCACAGTCCAAGCATCAGAGATTCCCAACCATTTCAGCTTATAATACAGCATACCATCTATAGTATCCGCCGCTTTCTCGTAACTTTGGATTTAGGGTTCGCAATGATAAAGAATACTTTATAATTATTCTATTGATTTCAGAACATTTTTGTCTAGTCAAATATGTAAATGAAAGCAGACATCATCATGTCAGTCAACATCTAGACATGAGTTACACAAATCATTAATTGCGATCGTAGTTGATGTCATTTTAATATTATTATTATTTGCAACTCTTTTTTGCTAAACTTGCTGTACGAACCATCTGCTGTACTTACCTGGGTATTGTCAAAATACTTGCCAAACCACCACCATAAATACTAGTGATTATAATGTCGTTCATAAAACAAGCGAACAGAAATACTCTCACTGTTATCGATTGCACATCGTCTTCACTCGATTGCGACAGGAAGAGTCTAACGGCCGTCACAAAGCCATACCTTAAACTGCGCAACCAAGAACCTGACTTTGCACTTAAGGCCATTTCAAATTTGTATGTAAAACAAAGAACTATCATTTCAATAAGAACATAAAAGAAAACGGCCAACCAGAGAGTCAATTGGAACGGCTGTAACGGCAGCAGCCAACTCGCTAAACGCCTAAAAAACATTCATTTAGATATAAAACAAATTGTAGTGTAGACCAGTGCTTACTTTGGGGCTGGAACCAAACATGTTACGCCAGTTCGCACCAAATACATTGACATGTCAAGTTGCAGATAAACGGAATCCCTAAAAGAAAATCACTTGAAATTTTGTTGAATCATAAATGTTTTCCTTCAAAACTATAAGTAAGACTTGCCTGCCTGTTAATTGTACTGATCAGGTTTACAACCAGGTTTTTCATTTCGCCAACTAGAAGGAAGAGGTTTTTGGTGGGGGGCAATAGTCTAAGATCTTCTAGAGATCTGTTTGAAGCTTGTGCTCATCTTTCTTACGCTCAAACCTGTGAGTACGTTCTTATATATTTCTCTCGTTAAACATTTTATGGTGGAGGCACACGTCGCTGTTTCACCGACGCTATATCCCTATATTAGCTTGTGATTGGTTAATGAGCCTAAGTCATTATAATGATAAAATCAGGTTCTTCTTACTCAGATGCTTTCATTTTGTGTATGAATCATTTAAACGAACTAATAACTCTTACAACAACTATTTAAAAACTTTCTTATGCCAAATCCTTAAAAGGAACTTTTTCAATGTTTCATGCTTAAAGGCATTTGTAGGCACCAAATCTTATTTTTTAGTCAGTCAAAGTTCTAGCTTATGTTAATGTTCGACTTCTTGGGGCAAATGGGGAGTTTTTTTTCCTCTCTTTTCACCCAGTTTTTATTCTTATACAGTTAATTTGTTCACAGCATAAAATTTGCCTTACCAGGAATACATCGATCCTATAGTAATTTCCGCAATATCCTTGATCACCATGCCCAAACTGTAATCTCCCGTTAGATTGGGATAAACTTCGCCCCAGTCTGTGGCCTCGGCTTTTAAAAATTTCAAAACCAAAATACAACCATTTTGCTTTTAAATACTTTATCGGCGTCTGGACTTACAACTATCAATTAAAATCGTGCAATTGTAAATTTCACAAAAAGCCGTCAACACTCGAGCTTCGGTGCCATCTATTTGAGCGCCTCCTTTTGACGACTCACCCTCTAAAGCCAAATCATAGGAATTATTATTGTGCAAAACATAATTTATTACAAAATACGGTCTGTAGTCAAAGCCGGTGACAATTATTTCGCGACCTCTTAAATTTCTCGTCTTGTCGGGAAACAAAGAGTGATTGTACAGAAACGTGTCGTTCAGGGCATTATATTGATCCAAAAACAGCAGCGAAGATGGGTTTTGCGATTTGGGTCCCCAGAATTTATTTGTTTTCAGCTGGAAAATATGTGCTAAAGCAGGATCTACTGTCACCATCAAAATGCCTGCTTGGTCTGGAAACAGAAGTTTAAGCAAATGAGAGCGAACAGAGACACCGTTTTTAGACCTGCAAAAAATGTGTGTTGCTCGAATATCTCCTCATAGTTCTCAGTTAAGTAGGCGAATACAAAACGATTTCTTTTCGAACGCCAGTCCGAATATTGGCTGGCATTAATAAAACTTTCAATAAACGGCAAAATGTCAGCTTGGAAGGCAAAGAAGCTCTAAAATACAACGGCTGTAGAGAAATACAAGTGCAATTAATTTTTTTTTTTTATTAATTTACCTCGCAATGTGCTTTTTCAATGGCCATGGTCAATCTCTTGGTCAAGTCGTTGTAATAGATGCCATTGTTGTCAAATTGCCTTCCCAAGCTCTCAAAGTCGGCCACATCGTTGGCAAACGACTTTTCTAAATAATTCATATTTATACTAATCACAGTATAATAGGCCAAAAAATTGCTAGTTTTCAGGTCAAATGCCAAATCTGCCGGCCACATTAAACATAAAGTAGTGCCTTTCAGATATAAATGAGCTAAAAGTGAACAATAAGTGAAAAGTACTTTCTTTGTAATTCCGTTAAACTTTAACTTATAGTGCTGATGATTTGCGTCCAATAGATGGCAGGCGACATCGCTATCATCGTCTTTCAAAAGGAATACTGTCCGGCTGCTATTGCTTCGGTTTCTTAATTCCTAATAACGATTCGCAACACAAGTTTTATCAATTTATAACCCACATTTTGCATGCAGTTTCAAGTTTCATGCATTTAATTGTTTTGAATATAATATTATTTGCTAAGAAAAAGAAAATTATCCTTAAATTTGTGGCAAAATTAAGTCATTTCGGTGCCAATATTTTACTCGAAAACAGCAATTCAATGGAATTAAAACGAAAAGCAAAGATCTTTAAGGTCAAGGAGAAGTTTAAATATAGTTGTTTGGGAGAATGTGCACCGACTTAACTGCTTCCCTTCTTGCTGCTTAAGGTATGCAGGAATTTTAAACTGAAAGGCGTTTTAAAATTCCCTACTGATTTTGCGATTTTAAAACGTTTAGCTCCGTCAACAACTTTTTCAAACCACTTAGTTATGCTTTCGTTTTGTCTATGGTAAACGTCTTAGTAGTAAAAATACCTTAAAATCGTATTACGATAAAAAAAATCCATAAAATTAAGGTAAAATCTTCATTCTGGCATCACTGTATCATTTAGTCGCGTGGAGGGAGGTTTCACTGTCGTTTTAATTTTCATCAACATTGTCCAGCAATTTTCTATAGAAAGACTCATATAGCCAGAGGTAAAACTGCAATCAGGATATCCTGCACTGCATCATCGAAGCTACAAGTCCGCTAATCATAAAATACTCATCAACTTTGGGTCTTAGTGTGCGCTACTAGATAATACACAATCGTTTAGAATATATCTTGTATATCTGCAGTGAAAAGTGTGTATGGAGTATCATGACTCATAAATTTGTTCACGGCAGTTGCGTGAGAGATTAACAGGCTTCAATCTCTCACTTAGTCTAACCTGGCGAACTCTTTACTAGGATTTTGGTTCGAATGCTGTAATTGAAATCGGCAAACTTGAACTCAGGCCTAAATTTACCTCCATGAGCAGTATAAAGATTAGCTGTTGGCACGCAGTAAATATATATATTGTCAGTGACAAGACATTTTACCGTTTAAAAGGATGTATGTATGTATTTGGTGTCATCAAAACACACAGCACGCGAAACACGCAGCACGATAAACCAGCAATATTATGCACTACGGCATTACTGTGAGGGGTGTCGAGATGTGACTAGTGAATATAAGTGAATATATACAGATTATTGGTTCAGCTCATTATAATTCATATCTGCTGTTAATAGTTAAAGGTTTCAATTAAAATGAAAGAAAGGAAAGGGATCACTCATCACAAAAACAACCACATATTATAAAATGTTTTTCTCGTGTAAACCACTTTCTTTTATTAATAAATTTTTCAAATTTTGTCTCTTTTCAGGTAAGTTTTTCGACCCAGGAATAAACAAGGGCTTTTACAGTGAGTTGAATTTTTGATTTGCTTACTGATCTATTCAGAATTCTATTAGACTGCGGACACGCTTATACTCGTACCTCCCTTCTCACAAATTGATTTTAATATGCGCCTTTGGCAGGCCCTTGGTTTTTTGTTGTGGTTAAGCGAAACTATAGATATACCATGCTGGCTTAAGGGGAATTAGTAATAGTAAACTACTGGCCTTGATCTGGGCTAATCAGCCAAGACGCTATTCAGCTGGCTGAATTTATAAAAGAAAAATTCTACTCATCAAATCTACATCTTATAAAATGCTGATGCAACTGTAACAAATCTGTATTCAGCAAGCTGAATATTTATCTTTCCTGCAATCTTTTTGTATATTATTTAAACAAAAAATTCTTACATTTGTTTTTATATATAAATCTCCTCTATTCAGCTGGCTGAATTCCGAAATTTGTGTTCCGCTTGCTAAATCAAAAAAAAATATATGTATATATTCGGTTTCATTGTCATTGGCGCGTTGTAGTTTTAAAACGAAATTTAAAAGGACAGTTTGACAGATAGTAACGACTAAGAAACACATTGACGATAGATGGTTTGCATCGAAGTTGAAAAGAACAGAACAAAAAACCTAAAAAAGAATTAAATTAACAACAAGTTTTAGCTGCCGAAGTAGAAACTAGTTGTGAATATGCGAAATGGTACAAAAGCCTAATGACTCGATTACAGACAGCAACTGACAAAAAAAATGTGTATTACGAATGGCAACTTTTGTCAGTTGCCAAGAAGTTATCGAAAATCGTATTTGGACACATTAGCAATAATAATCTAAACAATAACATTTTTTCTGTGAAAATTAGCAAAAGTTCTAAGTTGATAAGAAAATAAAAATTGAATTGAATAATTTTTTGATGGCGAAGAAGACGCCGCATCGATTAGAAACCAGTGAAGAGACAACTCTAATCTTTCCTGAATTAGGGCGTCAAATTGCTGACCATTTCCAAATCTGAAAACAATAAATAATTAATTTCTTATGCTTAAAACTTTAACCTCGTTTTTAACTACCACCAAATTTGCTTTAAAAAATCACACGACAACCAAAAATTCTTGGTTGCCAAAATTGTTTGAAAAAAGCAACTAAAGTTGCCATCTGTAATACTTTTTTGGCAACTGGCAACGCCACTGAAGTTCGGCAGACTGAACTGCAGACAAAGCAACACAGTCATTTGAACTCCAGCAATGGACAGAGAAACGTATATATATATATATTTATTATTTATTTATATTTATATATATAAGAGAAATAACAAAAAATGGAACTTGATGCTCCAGTAAAGAAAACTAAAGGATCAAAATTGTCATAATTATAAAAAAATACAAGGTGTTTTTTTTTTTAGAGGTATAGAACTTCGAATTGAAATAAAACACAAGAAAATCGTTTTAATGTCCATCAATTTGGCTTTATTGGAAGGATAATTTTATGCCATTAATGTTTAAATATGATTTCGGGCATGTGGCCGCCGCGGCTGGCTCGAATAAAGCCAATTCTACAGGTCCAATTTTTGATGGACAAAAGTTGATGGACAAATTGCTGTGCACGGTGGCGAATCGATTCATTCGGGTCCTCTTCAACACTTTGCTCTACAGCGGCAATTGTTTCTTCGGTGCGCACTGTTCGACGTCTCTGCGGATGCGTATTATCACATAGAGTAAACGTAGTGCGAAAACGATCCATGGTTAACCGAATTAATTGCTCTGATGACCATAAAATGGACGGAGCTTGCGGTAAACTTCGCGAACTGAACCATTATTTTCGAAATAAATTTGCACGATTTGCAAGCGTTGTTCTTTTGTCAACCTGTTCATGATGAAATGGCAAACCAAACTAAATATTAATCACTTGACAGCTGACAAAATGGCCGCCAGTTAAAAAAGTGATGCCAACTTAAAGTTCTATACCTCAATAAAAAACACCCTATATGTATATAAAAATATTCACATTCTATTCGATAACTTTTCTTTTTGGTTTAAACCTTTCAATAATGGTAATTTAGGACTGAAGCGATACAACACAATTAAAACGAAAATAGAGCCATTATTTTTCAAAAAAGCTTGTTATATTTTGTATATATAAGACTTTAAAATCCCTCATTCCGCTTGCTGAATTGCTTTACATCTGTCGATTCAGTTCGCTGAATTCAACAAAAAAAAAAACAAAAATGAAAACAGTTTTCTCAACTCAAATAGTCTTACGTACCGATTTCAGTGGCATTCTAAAATAATTGACCCCAATTTTAAGTTCTGTTTATTCACACAAAGTGGTCGAAACAAAATTACTTTATAAATCGAAAAAAAATCTACTCTAATTGCCGAACCATTATTTCATAAAATTCTAACTAAACAAACACATTTAAGCAACTTAACAAGTTCAATTATTAATATTTTTGCTTAGTTTTCATTCTATTGATTCAAAATAGATTTTTCTGCAAAGTACGAATTTCCAAGTGACTGTGCAGCACATTTGTTTAAGGCCATAGAATGTGAGTGCTCTACCTTATTTGCGCATTTGATGAGTGTTCCTGCTTGCTTGAGAGTTCTGAAAATGGCACTGCTACACTTTTGCTAACTTATTTTTACAATAAACTTTTTAACAAAATTATTTTAAAAATCTACGAATTAGATGTGAAAATATTCTTTGGCTATTTCACAGAGAAAAACCACCAAAGAAAGTGTAATTCCCACCACCCAAATCAACAGAATACCAATAAAGTTAGACATGCCCAATTTTTCTGGCCCATCTTCTTCGGCTGCCGAATACATGGTGGCCTCAACTTGTTTTTGCTTTTGCACATTCATATTTGCAGCCACAACACGCCACTCCCAGTACTTGTCCAAACCCGCTGAATGCCACCAATAAACCAGGTGATCGAAACGATCCAGGAGGGGCCAACAGCGCTTCACAAAAGCCACAGTATATTGAAAATATAAATCTTCTTTCATGATTTTCAAATGATCGATACTTTCCGGAGTCAAGTAGTCGCCGATGGCAAAATGGCCTTAAATTTTGTGCTATTATTAATGAGAATTCAAAAGAAAACAACCTTCAAATCTTACTAAATGGCAGACGTTCTACGGTAAATCCCATATCCGAGCGTGTCGATGCCAATACTGCAAGTTTGTCATCATTTACAATAAAGAAGTTGCTCAAAATTCTGTTCACTCGTTCCTGAAAATGTTAAAATTTGCTAAGGATTTTAAGAGTAACAACGACATTTTGCAAAATTATTACATCGTCTGTGTTGCGTATGGTTGAAACCCAAGCTTCCGAATTGGCTGCCCATTCCAGTTTGTGATACAACATTCCGTCTATTGTATCAGCAGCTTTTTCATAACTAAAAAGAAATAGATTCCAGATTATTAAAAGGTATCAATCGTACCCAATACCAATCGGTTTCTAAATTAAAAATTATGCCAGAAAAAATAATAATATGTAGCGGCGTTTTGAAAGTTAGACTATCGATGGCTTTAAGGTATTTATTCGCGTGCTCAAGATTTATAATACAATATATCAAATGCATTTAAGTGAAACCTAACCCAGACCGAAAATGTCACGGTATTCATGGAAAATGATTCCAAAACAGCCCTAAACTGAAGAATGTTACAGTACTCTTAAAGAATTTCCTGCTGGACACCTCAAAACCCCAACGTGAACGATACACAACCTTCCAGTAGGAATTTACGAACGTTGACATTTGAAACTGCACCAGTACAATGAATTGACTGTCATTTACGAAGTTTGTTTTGCCAAATTACCAGGGATGTTTTATTGAAACTGGCATTTGTTCACAAGAACACAGACTTACATAGAAAACGTACCGAATTTGGCGTCATAACAGACCTGTCTGTTGAATGCGCTCTGGAGCGCTTGTTAGTTGTCTATAGATTTCTGCCCCGGGTGGCAGGTTAAATGTTGATGATTATCACCCCGTCAGGGCGCTCTAGTTTCCGGGGAATAGATGGGAAGTCGCCCGTCAGTTGGCACGTCAACTCAAACTGTAGGAAGTTCATGTATCATTTTGATGAAACATGTTCTTCTTGCGAAGCCTTCAACAAAGGTCGATTGGTAGAGCGGGCACCAACATGACCGCAGGATGCCTAGGGTTCGTCATTGCTTGAGGAGCCTATCCATCGCTGAAAGGTTCTGGCTTAAACCTAAAAACGCAGGAAGAAGCGTGGAAAGATACTGGGGTTGCAAAGCGCACTGATGATCCTTGTCTTGGAGGTGCTGTTGTCTTGCAACAGATTATCTTTATGTAAGGAGCTAAGATCGCGGGGAACAGCGAGTTGGTTAAAACCTGATGTTCTTTGAGGATTTCGGGCTAACAACTCAGGTGCCTTGGCCTCTCATTCCGTTTTGGCGCATAGCAAAACAGAAGGGATTAGATAGATTTGTGCCGTGTTAACCATATTATAAGAATGTGTCACCTGTATGAGCCTTGCAAGCCACAGGGGGCGTTAGTTAGCCGTTGGCAAGTGCATTCAAGTGGAGTTGGTCCACTGCCAGATTAGATCGTCATGGCAGGTGCGGGAATAAATCAATTCTGAAATTTCCGTAGATTTCATCAAAAAATCTTTTTTAGTGTCAGTTAGTTCCAATAAAAAAGTACTACGTGCCATACACTAGAGTCATTTAGGATAGATCGATAACTTGCGGTTTGAGCTTGTTGGACTTTTTCTTGAAAGTGTTTCTGTTTTGACGGCACATGCAAATAAATCACAAAGCACTGAGATCTTCAATGTCATTTAAGAAGAGTGCAAGGCATAATTGTTATCAGTTAAAAATTAACTTCGGCCGTCTATTTGCCTTAACTTACCTGGGTATTGTCAAAATGCTTGCCAGTCCTCCGCCATAAATACTCGTGATTATTATGTCGTTCATGAAACAAGTGAAAAGCAAAACTCGCACAGTTAACGAGCGGACAGTAGCATTTCCCGATTGCGAGAGAAACAGCTTTATGGTCGTAACATAACCGAATTTTAAACTCTGGAACCAGGTACCCTGTCCTGTATGCAAGCTAGCCTCAAATTTGTGTGTAAAGCAGAGACTAATTATTTCGAAAAACAAATATGCCAAAACTGCCAGCCAAAGTGTCAGCTGGAAGGGCTGAAATGGTAGCAGCCAACTGGCCAAACGTCTGAAATTCTATATAATATGAATTTAAATTTAATAACAAGAAAAGCGACAAACCTTGGAGCTGGTACCAGACACGTTATGCCCGACCGTACCAAATACATGGACATGTCAAGCTGCAAGTAAACCGAGTCCCTGAAAAAAAAACTTGTATTTTTAAGCTCTCAAAAATTTATACAATATGAAAGTGAGTAGGAATAAGTGTTAAAGGAAAATTTCCGCACAAATTAAAGCTCGGAACGGACTTTCGAAGGGCGATTACTATTTGTAATCAATTATTGTACAAGTAACAGTCAATCATTGTGAATGATTTGCCGAGAACTTGGCCGCTGTTCATAAGGACGAAAGCTACCTTGTAAATTTTGCGTCGCTCCCCAGAACTCGCCTTTTTTTCAAGCATTTTCTTGGCGCAATTCAAGTCGGCCAGCGCCTCACGATAAGCGCCCAAAAACAAGAAGTCAGTGCAGTATGAAAAATTGAAAATGACTTCTTCATCAGCACTGAAGCCATTTCATTATAAACGGTTACGTCAGCAAACAAAATTGTCTTACTTGGAACTGTACCAATTCACGTGAGATGCAAGATCGTCAACCAACTGGTTGAGGCCGATGTCAACCAGATTAGCAGCGACAACTGCGAGCGTTATAGATCGATGACAATGAAATACATTTGGCCCGAACTGAATTATATGGACATCAATTAGATGCGTTTTCTGCAGGCCAACGCTTTTTTGTGCACTCCCCATTCTAAACGGGGCATTTTGCAAGAGCAATTTTAATTCAGGGTCATCGTACATGAAGATAATATGAGCTGATCAGGAATACTTTTAGATTTAACAAGTGTTCGTCAGTCGCAGGTCTAGGCAAATTAGCAACAAACAATAGTGCCTGTTTTATGCACCAGAGTCATAGAACACTCGACTCGGACTTAGTCAGGTAGGGAAACCACGGCGTTTGTATGCATTTCGTTATAAATAAATAATGGCATCAATGGACCTTTTAACAGAATAAAGAATGATACACACATTTCTTTAAATTTAGAGATCGGAAGAATGAGACACCATTAAGACTTTTGCTTTTTTCCTCCTCCCTATCAAAACGCTTAGCAGAAGTTGGTTTAAAAGAATTATTTAATTTTCGAATTTAATTACCAAGAATACATGGCTCCTATAGAAATGTCGACGATATCTTTGCTCACCATGCCCAAACTAAAGTCTCCCGTCAAATTGGGATAAGTCTCACCCCAATCTGTGGCGTCCGCTTGCGTAAACAAGAAGAGAATTTAATGTCACAGCCGACAATTTACAAACATTTGTACTCGGTACTTACAACTATCAATTACCACTTTACAGTTGTAAATTTCACAAAATGTGGTCACCACTCGAGCCTCTGTGCCGTCAATTTGTACCGCTCCCTTGGCACTACCACCGTACGCCAGATCATACGAATTGTTGTGCTTCATCACATAATTTATGACGAAATAAGGTCTGTAGTCGAAACCAGCTATGATGACTTCCCGTCCCTGGAGATTTGCCGTTTTGTCCCCAAAGAGCGCACAATTGTTTGAAAATGTCTTACTCAGGGCATCGAATTGGTCCAGTAGTACCAGACTGGATTGTTTTTCTGCTCTCGGTCCATTGAATTTATTGGTTTTCAAATTAAAAACATGTGAAGCTGAACCAACCGGCGAAATCAACAATATGGCAGCTTGATCTGAAGTTTATCAAAAAAGGAGTTTTCAACTCTATGAGGTTATTTAAGTGTCCGTATTTACCGGCAAAAAACTTGTATTGCTCGAAAACTGCTTCGTAATTCTCATTTTCGTAGCCGAACACAAAGCGATTTCGTTTGGAACGCCAATCGGAAAGTTGGCTGGCGTTAATAAAACTTTCTACGAAGGGCAGTATATCATCTTGAAATGCCAAGAAGCTCTTGAATTGGGTGGTGTAAAGCTGTACGTACAAATTCAGTGAAAGTTCATTTACAGTCTTACCTCGCAGTATGTCCTTTCAATGGCCATTATCAATTTTTCGGTTAAATCATCAAACGCAACGCCGATTTCCGCAAATTTCTCTTCGAGACTTTTAAAGTCTGCAATGTCCTTTGCGAAGGAACTTTGTAAATCTTTTACATTTATACTAATAATTGTATAGTAGTCCCGAACACGATTAGTTTTCAAATCGAGTTCTATTTCCGGATTCCAGATCAAACACACGGTGGTATCGTTCAAGTACAATTGAGCTGGAATGAAAAGCAAATTTAAAATAGAAAAAAACTGCCTTTGAAACGCCTTAAGATTACAACTTATTGCACTAATAACTTGTGTCCAGTAGATGGTCGCCAGCAACATTTTCACTGTTTTACAGGATACGAATGATATATTTTGTCCATTTTCCTCGATTTTTAAGAGTTTTTCGTCTTCAGTTTTTCCATTTTGTGGTGTTTTATGGCCTTTAGGCCTTTTCGTCTTTCCTCAGTTACGCGTAAATATTTAAAATAATTCTATTTATTTTATAAAACGATCTAACGAAATTTATTTACTGCTAAATTAAGTCATTTTAGTTTCAAACAAAATTACAAAAGCAAACAAATTTTGTTTTATGCAGGCGGCTTTCAAGGATATTTTTTTTGTGTTTTTTATTTTGAATTTCCTTGAAAAAAAAAATGTCCTACCAGTTTTGTGCCCACAAGTAGAACTGCAAATTAAATTGAAGAATATATTTGTAGCACAGTGGTTCGTTAATCCGAAAATAAGGCTTAAGCAATTAAGTAAAAAAAAAAGAAAAAGAGTCGCTGGACTCCACGAACAGGGAGTTCAGTTGTGCAAAAGTTTAGAAAACGAGAAAAATGGAATGTTATGAAGACAGAATGGAATTTCCTCTAGACTTTCAAATGGCTGTTGCTTTATTCAAGCTGAGGTCCTGGCGATACTAAAAGCCACGGGCTGTATTAAAACTGGCTGATATATTAGCGAAGTCATATTACAATACATATGTTGTATTTTTCCATAAAAAAGAATTTAAAAGAAGGCGAACAACAAGTGTAAGTGTAATAAGTGAACGAACTACATACAGCAGCAGTTGTTAATGCGTGGCAGATGGTTGGTAATTAATCATGGGCTAATTACCAGCCTCGGTTGTGTTCCAAAAGAAGAAAGACACCATCGAATAAACAGAGCATAATAAGAAAATACATTATTTCCATTCTTTTCTTTCTTTTGTTGTTGTTGTTGTTGTTGTTGTTGTTGTTGTTGTTGTTGTTATTCGGAAAAGTAACATTTATTATATGAGGTTAATTGAGAATTTTAACGCTTTTGATTTTCTACAAATGAAAGTTCAGTGAAAAATATTGTATGCGCTTCTGCATTAAGTCGTGGCAAAGTTATTTTGCTTTTAAGCACAAAATTGACTTGTTTGTTTATGAGTTACATTTTCCTTAGAAATTGGGTTTTATTGCTTTTTACAGATTCTCTCTCAGCTCAAACCCCGCAATGCTCTATAACTTTTAAATACCGGCAATAATTTATTTGTATTTACCGTCTCCAAACCATTTATGTTCCACGAGGTCTGTTCCAAAAATAAGTCGAATTTACATTTTTCTCAAAAAATATTCATATATTTATTTATCAATTTCTATTTTGTAGCCCCCTCAATATTATTATATTTATGCCGGGTTTTTTTCCATCCTGCCTGCCTCAGCGATTTAGTTCGATTATTTCCTCAGTCGTCGCAATATGCTGTCTGTTAACGTGTTTCTCCAATCTTGGCAGCCGGAAAAAGTCGTATGGAGCCAAATCTGGTGAATATGATGGCTTCGTGCGATGATTACGGGGTTGGTTTCGCCAAAAAAAAAATTACTGTTATTTTGATCAGAATCCAGCAATTTTGGAACCAACTTCACTACCACACGCTACATGCCCAAAATTTCATGGTGTGAGCGAACCGATATGGCTCTAAAAATGACTTGCCGGTTCTCCATAATAATTTAGTTCATTTTCTCAACATTTTCATCGGTTGTTGATGTGCTGGGGCGTCCAGGAATTCCTGCTCGTACCACTTATAAAAAAATTGTCTATTCGTAGTACAATCGCCGTTTACTACTCTTAACATTTCAATTATTTTTGAGCATTTAATTTAATTTTTTATAAGAAAAAAATTATGGAAATCCATTCACAAGCCAAAAAAGCTGAAGCTGTGATCATATAATCGAGACGAGTATCCCAACACAAAAATTAACGATAATCGCATTGGGATGGGGTGGGTTAGGCTTGATTTCCCTTTTTTTTAGTAATTTATTTTCCAAATATTAAGTCTTATAGTGCAGATGCCTGAATATCAAATTATGGAAGATGAAATTTTGTATTTTATTTAGAATTTATAAATAAATTATATTGATATAAGAATTATTTGTTTTTTAAACAGCTGCAATAGCAAAAAGTGCTCAAATACCTTTTTCTACTTGATTAGCGCGAAACTTAAAAATTCATCTTGTATTTTGAACCGACCTCGTATAAATAAACAGAAATTGAAAGCATTTTGTTTGATTTAAGTTAATTTTTTTTTTTTTTTGTACAATTTACCTGTAAAATATTTCGTTTATTAGTTGAAAGAAATCAAATAAGAAGTTATTGAAATTATGTTTTAATTGATTTTCTACGTGCCGGCTTTAAATTTTATGTTTCTTGACTTTTCGTAAACGTTTCACTTTTTTCTGCTGTCGTGAAATGAAAATGCTTTCTGCAGCTGCCATAAAGGGCCCTGAAAGACTTTCTAAATATTAAAGAAGCAAAATAATGTATTTGTTAAATTGTAAATTTAATTACAAGACAGAAATAGTTGATAATATGTCTTCGTATTTCTTCATACAACTCGTTTGTAGAGTGTCGTTTCGTGTCAAAAAGCTGATTATTAAATGGCAATTAAATTTTTGGAATTTTTACTTTCAAATATTTGAAGGAAAGACAAATTCAAACTGACTATATTTTTTTCTGCGACCCCAAAGCGAACTTTCGAACGTAATGAAAACATTGACTATTTTCCATGTAATTTTGTTGAAAAAAACAAGCAAAATATTGACTTGTGTTCGAAAATTCGGAATAACGTTCGAAATATCAGAATTTTGCTCTAATATCTGTAGTTAAACATAAATAGTTTAATTGCATATTTTCATATTATTTTTGTAATTTTTCTTATCATTTTGAACTTCGAAAAGTTTTAAAATTTCCTCTCCCATTCTATGAAATATTTTTGTGGAAAAATTGTTTATATATATTTTAAGATTTTGCCTTAAAATGCTTTTCCCGGTCTAGTTTCTCGACTGTACAAAAATCGTAGGAATTTGTTAAATAATAATTGTATTATAATAACTTATTTATGTGCATATATATTCATTCAACTTTATTAGTATTATTAAAGTTTTTCGAACATTCCTTGAGGGGACCCGCCCGGCAAATGTGGTATGCGGCTCGTGAAAGCCTTGTGCTCAAGTCGGGCTAGAAGAAAGTCTTTCAGCAGGATCCATACCCTCGCAGAAATCGGTTGCATCGTGACTTTTTCGAAATAATAATACGCGATAACACATCCAACGTAAACCTCAGACCATGCCGTAATATTGAGCTATACGCGGACTTTTGCTGCCCTCAGAAGTGATAATTCTGCTTATTCGCATTCGCAAAGATGCATTTTTCGCGCATGACAGTTTTCCATATAAATTTCTCTTCTTCGTAGTCGAGAATGCAGGGCTCATGATTATTGACATGTGATTTTTATGTGTTTACTTTACAAATGTCAAAGCGGAACTCATATTTAACCCCTTCCATTTTCAGTTGGCTAAGGAAAACCTTCAATGATCCATTTTTAAGATTCCATAAATGCAGTTAATGTTTGCGGTTCTTACAATAAGTTTCTTTCTGTGATTCCAAAGTAGATTTTATAAAATCTAACCACTGTAGTCTTTAGATATATATATAATAAGCACTTGTCGAAAACGACAAAATAATTAATATTTTTAAATTGAATTGTACAGCTGTTTCAACAAAAACAAAGTGACTAAAATAAATAATTTTGATGGCTGCCTTTTCGCTATTCGGTTTATTTACATTTGCCCATCTTTTGCTATTAAATATAATTAATGTAATTTGTTTAGAAATTCAACAAAAAAAACTTTTTCATTGCAAATGGTCATTATCACAATTTATGCCTTTTTTTGTTGTTTCGTTCGATTTGAAATTAAAAGTTATTTCTTTTCTTTTATATGGCGGAAGTAGTTTTATTTAATATTTTTACAACGACAATTACGGCAGTAGAGACACTTAAAAGTGTGGCCAGTAGGTAAATTTCTTCTTAATGTCAAGAGTGGTCGATGTGAACAAGTTACAAATATTTGTCGATTCATTAACACTTTTTCCACTAAAATTGTAGTTTACGTCCGCCTTCAGATAAAAGTTATACTGATTCAGCGCATTGATTGACGAACAGCAATAGAGAAAAGTGCCTGTTTCGGGAAAAAATCTTCAAAACTAAGTCTGCCATAGCGCTGATGATAAAATTTGCCCATTAGCATCCACTTCAATGCAGCTTTCGACTGCTCCTGGTCACATTCCGTGAGCTCATATTGCTACTTATAGTCGTGCATTGTCAACTTTTAGATCAATTAAAGTTCGTACACAGAAAAATAATTATCCTATATTTCACAGGCCGATCTAGCAAACAATCTTCTAGTTTTATATGAAAAACAAAAAAATGATTTCACTTTTGTTGATTAAGTGAAGTCGTGTTATAGATCCGTATCCGGACAAAAATTTCGCTGATTTAGCGAATTATTTAATTGAAAATTTTTTCAAACTAAAAGTGTATATGTAAAAGTTGTTACTAAAGGTTTCTTGCCATAAAAATATTAAGACAAAATATTCGTAGAATGCAGGAAAGCCAACAAGGAGAAGAAATTGTAGTCCGCATTCAATAAAAAATGTAATTGAATCGAAGAAAAATCGCCAAGAATAAAAATACGCCAAGTTGCTTTCCGAGAAAATCATCGAACTGTTCTGCAAACTCTCACAGTCAGCGGCGTAGTTATCGTCAGATATGCACGTCCGTTGTTGTACTTCTTTATTCAACCAGAAGACTCGCTTCTTAGTCGGAAGATTATAATAATCTTTTTAAGAAAAAAATTTTACGTGCTGGTGAACGCTACGGCAGATTGAATAAAAAGCTGCCAACTTGACAGACGTAGCCTAAAAAAACTTACAACTTTTATTCAAATATTTCCGAACAGCTACTAGAAAACCCATAGTGGTTTTCCAGTAAAGTCAAATCAACATGCTCTAACGTTGAAAGCCTCTTTCTGTGTGTGTGTGTGTGTGTTGATCGGATAAGAATTTTTATTTTACTCAAAATAAAAGCAACAAATTTAAGGATGAAAGTAAAATCCGAATTTCGAATTAATTTCTCTTAGAAATTCAAAAGTGAAAAAGTTTAAGTAATTTTTTTTCTATTAACGTGTTGATTTTTCTAAATTTAACAGACAAAACGATGGAGTTCATTCATACAAATTTGTTTTTTTTTTTTTGGACTGAAGCTTAAGCATTATTTTTCTCTTTCTTAAAACGCAGTCAAGCATCAGTTTATAGTAAATTTTAAGCCCGAATTATGTTGTTGTAGTTGTTGTCGATTTTTTTGTTTTCCTAATCTTCAACTAGAGTGTTAAACTGAAAATGAAACAATTCCAACACGAATAAAAATTAGCAAAGAAAAATTAATTTAAAGAGAAAAAAAATCAGCGGCTTGATGAAAAAAATAACGATTCATGGCATGAAGTGTTAACGAAAGTGTTACTAAGGCTTATTATCGAGGCTGTTGCGAATGATGACGTTGTTGACGCTCGTCATGATGATGATGTGCATCATAGTCATTAAACGCCAACATCCTCATTACAAATTCATTAAATTAAGCACTTGCTTGTACATACATATGTATTACAATTTATGTCTGTATGCAGGTAGTTTCTTGCTTTGAGTTGAATCTTTTCTTACACACATTCATCTGTCCGGCTGCCTCTTCCATCAACATGACTCCGGCTTTCTTGTTAAAACTTCAAAACTGCACTTCAACTTTGTGCTCAAACTTAAACGTGTGTTCTTTTTCTGTTTCGATTTGTTTTTGTAACTTTCTTGGTTTTCCTCCTCTGCTTATTTATGTATTTTCATTCCGCTGATGGCAAAAGACTTGTCTTATTGTTAATTATATTCTTTAACGGTATTATCTACTTAATTTCAATTTCATTTGCGTTGAGAAGAGCGTTGGTTGATAAAATCCCATTAAGACTTACAGTTACTAGCAACCAGGCATGGTAAATGTAATGCAGTTATAAGATATGTGCAACTTTTTATCTGGAAGAATTAGAATAATTTTAAAGATAAATTAAAATTATGTCTGCGTTTAGGCAACTTTATGTATCTATGTAAGTAAGTATATATGTATATACATATGTATGTATATAAAAATTATGCACATACATACGTACATATAGGTATGTATCAGCCAGGTTCTGCATATCACCACGAAATGAAAGTGAAATTGATTTTAATTCCACATAACCGAGTTTGTTGTGTTCTGAAAATCGTATGAAACAGTTTTATAGTGCGGTTTTTTGTCTTGAGAAGTTATTTGAAACAAGTTAAGAAAAAACAAAATTTGCTTGTACTGTGAATGAATTTCATTAACAATAGCATTTTACAATTAAAAAAATTAACAAACAAAATTTTAAACTTCTGTGCAAAATTATTTTTAGTAGCTTTAACGTGTTTTTAACCACTAATATGAACCAATCTGCGGTTTTTTCTATTTACTTGTTGGAAAGAGAAAACGAACGAATGCAAGGGATGCAGAGGAGAAGACTTCGGGATCGTTCCAATCCTTTCGACCTACCAGAGAAATCGATAGTTACCATTAAAATTGTAGTGAAAATTATCTTGAACGAAGAAAAAAATTTATATAATATTTTAGATTAAATAAAGAAGGCCTTTTGTTGCTGTTAAATGAAAGATTTATAGAATATTTTAGATTAAATGAAGAAGGCCTTTTGATGCTGTTAAATGAAATATCAACCAAAGTGGTCGAAGCAAGCATTCCAGTGATTTCACAATTAGCTGCGGCACTTCGTTACTTCGGAAAGGGGAGCGCACAACAAATGATTGGAAACGATTGTAATCTTGGAAAGGAGTACCGTGTCCAAAATTCTGGCCAACATGTTTGACGTGTTATTTACTAATTACATTTCGTTTTTTAGCTTATTTAAATTATTTACAACAAACTATTTAATATTGTATTTATTCAAAAAGTATTTTTTTCGTGGTCTCAAAGGCCAACTGTTTTAAATACGTTTTTTTGTAGCAAAATTCATTTACAGAACATAAAACTATAACGGAAAAAACGGCAGAAACAATTTGAAAATTAAATTTAGTTTTATAAACCATTTAAGCGATTTCTAAAACACCAAATAGATGAAAATTACACATTTGCCGATTTTTTGACAAAAAGTGTTTTGCAGAACCTGGCTGTATGTATATATTTTTGTATTTTTATATGGTGTTATAAAAACCCCTATTATTGTGCCAAAATGTCACACAAAAGGCAGTATTTATAAAATGTCAATATTTCTCAAGTTAAGAAAAAAAGAATGCCATCGATGTGATTTTTACAAAAGTTTAATATATCTATGTCGGATATGGTTTACAAAACTGACTTTTAATTGGCGAACAAAAATTAATTCTTAAGACTTTGTCCAACAGCTTTCTTTGGAAGAATTTCTATAATATATGTATGCTATCACACTTTCATCGCAATTAAATAGGAACAATTATTTATGACTGGAAAATTGAAACTGTATTTAGATACAGCAAAACTAGCTAAATCGGTATTAAATAAGAGGTTAAAAGCTGGTCATGAGTTGGATTTTTTAAATCAAAAAATCAGTTTGATTTGGCACAGCAAGCAGTCAAGACGTTTTTATTACACAAATGTAATGTACGTACCTCCTGTCACAAAATATACATATATAGAACAGAATGACTGGTTGTTTGTTTGAACCTTATAGGAGACCAGACCAAACTTTCTGCAATTTTCACAACATTTGACTCGATCTCTTAAATGAGTTGTAGGCTACATTTTTTCACCCACACCTACTTTTAGGCCCGTTATAACTAAACAAAATTCAAAAGTACAATTTTCCCTTGATATCAATATAATTTCATAAGAGTAGCTTCACTTTATCATCTCTGTGTATTTTTCTTTTTTTTTTTGATTTTCTAACAATTTTGAGGGAAACGAATGAAACTGAGAGTGCTGGCAAATACTAAATGACAAGCAACTGGTAGTTCTTCTTTTTATCTACTATTTTCTTTTCATACACGTACCAGTGCATACACACATAAACACATACTAGGAATGTATGTATGTAATATACATACATACATACATACATACATACATATTTAAAATGATTTTTGCAGCAGACATGTTGTCTGCGTCTATTTGAAGCTAATTAACGATTTAAGCGAGTAAAAGTTTTATAAAGCGATTTAATTAAGCAGTTGCTGGTCTTTCTATTTGAAGATTAACCACCTAAGATAACCTAATTAATGTAAAAAGCGGTCATCAAACCCACGTCCGCAAAAAACATACGCCCGCAGCACAGTGGGCCAAGAGAGAGTCATCATGTTATTCATAGCAAACACAAAATAAATGAAATATTTTCAGTACTTAATAATTCCAAAATATCACATACCCACTAAAAATAAAAAATAAAAATTATTTAAAAATTGACTAGATGTGTGTGCAAATTATTATTCATATTTGGGCAATAATTTCAATAAACTCGAATATTTTTCTAAACTTAATCGAATAAATATTTATTCGAATAACTTATTGCATGCTATATCCTAGTATTTATTTGAGCAACTAAATTTATGTTTTTTTTTAGCCCAATTTTTAATTATTTGCTTTTTTGTTCAATTAACAATTTGAACTTTATTTCGAAAAGGCTTTTAAAAAAAAATATTTCAATATAAAAAAGTCATTCGAGTTACGAATAATTTTTGTTAATATTAGAGCAACAATTAAAAATTAAAATAATAATTTGAGGATAGATGTATTTTTTTCGAACAACTAAATCAAATCGTTTTAAACTGTCCGCCGGCGTAATTTTTCAAAAAACTGTTCTATCTGAAATCTAAAAGCCAAATTAATAGAAATTATAATTGTGTGAGTTACAGGAAGTACGATATTAATCTTTTTTTTTTATTCGAATAAATCTATTTGAGATGCAAACCAATTTTCAATGCAACAATTATTAAAATATGTATGTAATTGTAAATGTAAATTCGAGTAATTAATTAAAAAATATACGAATAGTTGTATTTTCGAAAAGTTTGACGAATATTTATATAAATTATTATTATGTATTCAAAACATATTCGAACCGTTATTGAAATATTTGAGAAATACTATAAATTTTTAAAACTTATTCGACTAATTAATCGAACAATGCAATATGTATATAAAAAATATTTCGAATATTTCTCAGAATATTTATATCATCTTCTATCTGAATATTTAGGTAGACATAAATAAAATTATTCGAATAATTTCTGTGAAACATATTCGAAAAATTATGCGAATATAATTTTGAAAATATATGTATGTATATATATGTATGTATATATAAACTATTATTATGAACTGAAAACATATTCGAATGAAATATAAACTTACAAAATTATTCGAATAAATAATCGATAAATATAGGAAAAAATTATTATTATTCGAACAATTAGTGCAATACTTCACAAATACTATGATTTCGAAAAGTTTGTGAAAATTAATTAGTTTAGTTAATCGAAAATTTTACGAAAATAATTAAAGACAATTTACATCAACTGCTTCTTGTATTTATGGGCATCCCAACATAAAAACATATGTATGCATCAAACAAGTGTTTTCTTTATGCGCAGCATTCGTTCAATTTGACATTGCATTAAATTCATTGGAAGTTCATTTAAGAATCCAACCATTAAAAGAACTACATACATATTTCCGTATAAAATGATTTGTGAAGTGAGGAAAAATCTTATGCTCGTTGTATAACAACACAAAACACAAAAATTAAAATACTTCGCTGTTGCCCTCTATTGATTATAATTAGATTAACAAACAGATGAAACAAAACTCGCACCAACAACAAATTTGTACAATAGACTCAAAACTTAAACACCTTAACACGAGTGAGTTTTCAAATTGCACCAAACACGAACTATTCCATTCATATGTAAATTGCATTCATTCATATGCAACCAATTCTTAGATTATTCATCATTCACGGCCATTTTAAACCAAAAAAAAAAACACAAAACGAGCAGTTCAGGTTGTTTGAGCAGATCTATTCATCTCATCGCCAGAATCTAATTGTGATGATTGTGATTGTATTCATCATAAAACTTCCTATTTTTATTGTTTTAAAAAGATTTTAAAATTTTTGGAGGTTTGGATTTTATTGAAGATGATTCTGTAAAGGTCAGACGTCTTTTATTTTAGTGTTTTTTTTTTGTTGTGATTGAAGGTTTACAGTGTTTATTATATTAAATTGCAAAAGAAAAAACTACATGTTCATACTTTCATATTTATATTTAACATTATTTTTTCATTTACTTTCAGGTATGTATGTAAACTGCAAGCAAAATTTGTGTGTCATTATAATTTAAAGGTGAGTTCAAGAACTGTAGAATATAACCTATTAAGCAAAGCGATTCCCCAGCTTTCTCAAAACTATTCATACAATTTGTCAAAATCAAGTCATAAAATTTTTTTTTTAATATATTGACTGTTTTAAAGCCTGAAGTTTGCCTTTACATTAATGACAAATCATTTGAATAACAAACCAACTTTTTATAGTTGTTGACATTGAATTTGAAATTTATGTACACACACACATACATGTATATATATAAATGTGTATATATTGTATCTATCTAAAATTTAAATTTTCAATTCAGTTACAAAATAACGGATCATTATTAAAAACTCCATCATAAATTCGCTTTGATGATGTAGTTTTTGTTGCCTTTTAGGAGTTTCATTGTGCTTTTATCCAGATAGACCTTTCGCTTAATAGAACCTCGCATGATATCGGTGACCAGTTCACATGACCTCTGCCTGAGATGATCATGCTCTCAAATCACTCATGTAGAATGTTGAATGTGGCAGAAGCAATGCAACATATGGTGGGTTGCATATCGTTTACTACCATTTCAGGCCAAAAGCCTTTTGCCTGCTGGGTCTGTCATTTGTTGAGCAGCTTATCCTGACTGTGGTTTAAACCTAAAGACGCAAGAGAAAGAAAATCTTCGAGTTGCTGTTGCCTTGCGACAGGTCTGTTGTATGCAAGGAACTAGATTGAAGGGAATGTCAGGCGAGCACGTTTAAAGCCAGATGTTCCTTTTTATATTTAGGGCCTAATTGTTGAATATTCGGGTCATGTCTCAGTCAACGAAAAATCCTTGCTGCCACAAGTCAGCACAGCATTTGCCAAATTGTAGTCCCTAAAAGATTGTAGTTCTAGTACGCAGCAGCAAATCGATTGTTGTTCATTATTAATTGAAACAGCACGTTATGTAAAACGCTTTATCCATCCATGTTAATTTGGCACAACGGACTGAATAAATGACTGCCCGCCCATTCGTTCGCCATTAACTGAACCAACTGAATCAAATTTAGCACATAGTCGGCTTGTTGGGGGAAAATGAGGTGAAGCGTGCCCATTTCGTAAAACAATTTGACCATTCGGATGTTGTGTTCAGAACTATCTTCATTCGGGTTGATTTGGCTAAACAATCCGAGTGACAATAAAAGCTTCAACCAACTTATGTAGGTACTTTGACTGCCCCACTGTGCAGGGAATTACTAGTGAGGAATTGGTCAGCCCGAGCTCTGGAGCAAGGGGTTTGTGTAAATTTCTATAACTCTGATTTTGTTTTAAATTAATTTCATTCTCCAAAATAATGAACTGCGAATAGATTTCCAAAGCAAAAACGTGATCGATCACCTTCAAATAGCGCCCTGTAGGAAATAATTAAAGATTTTTCTATGGATTGAATTCTATTTGGGACACTCAAGAATTCAACGTGAGTCACTTTTTTTTAACGTTTTTACGGAAATATTCTTTACAATTTTTAATTATCCAAAAAGCGGGCAAGTTCTTGAATGACGTTATGAACTACTCCAAAAAAAACAAACAAACGCTCATCACAAAATGTAATAAAACAACTTTTAAATAAAAATGTTGCAAGCCAATGAAATGGTCATTAAACTTTTTTCTCTTATTTATTACAATATTTATTGTGTTGCACGATAAAACGTGTTTACAAGCAAGAATTTGTTTCTTTTAAAAATAAATTTTAACTGCTTTTAATGTTGTGTGGCCTGCAACATGTTCGACAAATACTTGTCGCAAGTTGTTTCAAACATGTTGCTTGCTGCTGATCGCATTTTTATTTTGTGCAATTGAATGTTTATCAAGTTTTGTGGCTTAAACTTAAATAGTTTAAGACGAACTTTTGACGTTGAAACATCATGTGATCGGGTTAACGCAATTTTTTTGCGATGAGAATTTTTTAAGCGTGCGGAATAAAATGATCAGTTTGAAAAAGAAAATATTTCAAAGTCTGCTATTGATATGGTTATTAAATTTTCAAAGAGTGTCAACAGTTTCAATAAAAGCAACACAAGACCAATTCAGTTTTATATAATTATGTATGTTAATTTATTTATCTTTATGGATTTATTAAAGCAGAGTTCAGTTTCGAAATGCTGTGTTTCAAATGAAAGCATGAAATTGGTTTTAACAAAATGTTATAATGCATATTATTGAAATTAATAAAAATCCAAAGTTAAAATATTGTACGTGAAGTGCTCCCAGTTGTAATGGAATAACAAAAGTTATAATGGAATAGCAAACTCAAGTGATTAACAGTTTAATAGCGCGCTATAAGAATATCAGTTAAATATTTAATTAAACAGAATGTTGGAAAAAAAGATTTCTAATAGTGAATATGTTTAAATTTGAAATAAGCAAAATCTATATACAAGGCAAAGAATTAAGAAATCTTTTAGCTAAATGTGGAATAAGAGCAATTAAAATTTTTGAAAAGTATTTCTACAATTTGTGATAGAATCTACCGGTGATAATTGTGGCTTACGACAGATTTCTTCGAACTGTATCAACAAAAATGCAATAACAAACCCATTTTGAGAAATATTTAATTTGATTTATTGTTGGCATTTAAATTATACATATAAGCATTTTAAATACTCTGAAACTTTAACGCAATAATATTTTAACAAAAAAAAAAAATTGTTTATTAGTGCAACTAATTCTCTATGACGACATGGAAATTGAATTGGAATTTTTTGAAGACCCTTTTTTGCAAAATAATCGCCCACATTCCGTTGTCGACATAAACAATTTTCGCTGTTAGCAAAAATTATTTAACTTGTTTCCTTTTTGGCCTAAAACAATAGATATAACCTGCCAACATTCAATTGTTGTCGACCATCGGCGTTTTTTATACGAGTCAATGTGACAGCGATAACGACTCTCGGCTGTTTACTCAAGCTCAAAGCAACGAAGTATGTACTTTGTTTTAGACTGGGAAAAAAAATAGAAACGAAAAATTGCCATAATTTCCAAACCATTGAAGATAACTTTAAAGATAGAAGCAAAGTTCTTGCCGATTCAAAGATGCCTTAAATCTAAAAACTCTCATATTTTTGAAACAAGAACAGTTAACAAAAAAAATTATGAGAAAATTATAAAAATCCATAGTTTTCTTAAAGAAAACTAAGCACCGTATATGTATTTAAATATGTATATCAATTAAAACAAATCTAAAGAGAAGTTACAAAAGTTTTGAAAAACTTACAAAAGTTACAAAAAAAAAAGAAAAACTTAAAAAAGAAAAACTTACAAAAGTTTTTCTAAATTAATTATGTCCAAATGCTATTCCTTGTTCTTTCTTAAAATTTTCTGGATAAGGGTTTCAAAACTTCTCATTTTCGTTTAACAGCTCTCAATAGCAGTTTCTTTCAACTAAATGAGAATTGTAAAACATTTAAAAAAATAATTTTTAGACTCATGAAATCTGCTTTCGCATTTTTTTAAAAAGAGAAAAAATTTAAAGAGAAACATTTAATGAGAATTATAAAAAATATGTATAAATTAATATAAAACACACATTTTGTTATTTTCAAGTTGTGTTGGTCGAATCAACACGAGACTTATGATCATTTCAAAGCTTAAAAAAATAACACAGCGAAAATTAAAAACAAAACTCAAATGCTGATTTTAGTTAAATTTTTAATTATTGCAAACGAAACTTAAGTAACAAAAAAATCAAACATTAAATCTGCATCAAATAGAAATGTAACCACAATTGTCACACTCATCTCTTTTCTAGAGTGTTTCTAAGAAAACGATAATAACAGTTTAGCATAAAACTCATCCCACTCCAAGTCAACAAACCGATAACAGAGCGTTGCAAAACTCTCAACGTTATAATTAAAAAAGTATAGACATTTTAGTACAGAAATAAAGAAACTAAAAAGAATTTGTTAGCTGGAAGGAAAACTTCAAACAAAAGCCGCCATAAACAAACAAAAAAAGTACAAATTCAAAAAGTTGTTCAAACAAACCTAGAGAAATTTCATAAGAAAAAGAAAAGTTCTAAAAACCAAAAAGCAAACGAGAATTAAACGAAACCGAATCTAAAACTGAAGTGTTATAAAGTTTAAGAAGCATAAAATTTTCTATATTGTAAAATAAAACCAGAAAGTAATAAAATTAACTAAAATAATGCCAGAATTTTAAAATGCTGAAAGAAACCGAGAATTCTTACAAAACCGAATACTGAATTTCATCATTTACGATAAACAACATTTTAACAACAAAGTTTCGAAAATGAAAATTTAAAATATTGTTTATTGGCAAAAAGAAAACGAGTGGTTTTATATAAAAATAAAAAATAAAAAATTACCGGAAAACATGGAAGCAACTATATTGTGAGGATTTCGGACGACTAAAACAGACCAACGACAAAATGCATCGCATACAACGAAAATACTCCAACGAAACCTTAACCAGTATCGGCATGGACAGCACCATCGATTCACGCATGTCCAGTGCTGAGGTGCCGCAAATGGAATTGCTGAAAGTGAACTACGTGCACCAGTGTAAGGAGGCCTTTATGACTAAAACGGGCTCAGTACCCAGTTATAATTTTATGGATCTAAAAAAGTGCACCTCTCACATTGTGCCGCAAGTAAAACGTCCAAATATTGGACGAGTCACAGTTAATCGCTTAGAGGCGCCCAATAAACCTTTACCGCCACCGCCACCCACCATAGAATCATGGCAATTTCTGCAGAACGCCAAAACAAGAACCCCTTCACCGCCAAAATTTATAAAGCCAGCGCCATCTTCAAACGAAAATAAAATGCAAAGCAACTTGGTCAAGTTTGTGCCAGTGACTTACGATACAGCCCATGATTCGGATACAACAGTCCAGTCTGGAGACGCAGTTAAATCCAATAGCTGGAATTATCGCAATAAAATGTCAACTTGCGATGTACGACGTGACATGGTAAGAGCTGGCATAAAGTCCCGAGCCGACCGAATTGCTCGCATCGAGCGCACCGAATGTGAGCACAGCAGAAGCGAACTGAAAGAGCCTGCTAAGCTGCCGAATCGAGAAATAGAAAAAGTAGAGAGAACAGCCGACAGTAATGTTAATCCTAAAGAGGCAGTGGCGAAAATCAATCAAATGTTTGAGGCTCAAAAACAAATTAAAAACTTTCCACCTCAACCGACACGTCCGGCACCGGTGCCTCACAAAGAGCCCAATCGCAGACTTAAGCCTCATAATGCTTTAAGGGATCACTCGCAAACCAAAGCAGCGGTCCAAATAAGTAGCGATTGTTCTGCATGTTCGGAATGTACACAAGAAAACTCGCGCTCTAATTCTTCGAATTCCGATAACTGTTCTATCTTAAGCCAAGAAACAGTGCAATATCGTCGCAGCGATGCCAAGGAAAGAAAACTTGTGTCTCGCATACCCAAACCCGTGCAAGATAAACAAACCGCCAAAACCACTAAGCAAACAATTGAGGCAATTGAGGCAATTGACTGTTTCAGGAGGGACGAAAGAGTGCAAAAATCCAAATCTATAGAGCAGATAACAAGTTTGCTGTTGGAAAGAAATCCCATACAAGAACGACGTTCTCTGGGCATAGATCCACAGCTAATGAGAAATTCTAGACTTGTGGGTGGAAACTATCAAAAATCCAAGGTTGAGAGGGTGCACATACGCAAAAAACGCCAGCCTCTTTTGATCATAAATCAGCTCAATGAACCCCAACTGCGACAAGCCAGCAAAGCACCCGAAGAACGTCGTTCAACTTGCGGTTATAAGAACTGTAACTTTGACAATTGTCCCATGTCTCCGGCGGAGCACGAGAAGCCATTTGAAGAGGAGTGCAGCAAAATGAAGCGCTTGTCTCTGGAAAGTAATTCGGATTCGGGCGTTTCTTCTGCGCATGATTTTAAAGAAGACAAAAAACTTATGTGCCAGTTAAAAAACACGGATAAGTGTTCGGATGTTGAGAAGCCAAATAAATCCGAGCACTTTGATATTTTGGCTCACGATTCAAAAAAGGATAACAAAGAAGTCGAGTATCCCCAGCCGCTAAAACACTCCAATTCCCAAGTTAAAATACTGCAAAGCACTTTTAATGTGCACTACAATACCGCCGATCCGAATGACGTTTCCAATTTCGCCAAGAAAAATGTGACCAAGGCCACTACCCAGGAAGCTTTAAATCATTCAGCATCTCTTCACACATCGAATACCAAGCAGTGCAATATTGAAAACGAACAAAGGCTAAAGAATCAAAACAATCTGCCAACTCAAGACAAAAAGTCCACCACCCACATCAAAATAGAAGATGATTGGGTTAAAGAAGAGAGCATGGCCTCGCCAGAAGACTACATCGAGTGTGATTCTCTTATGATCAACGAGAAATCCTTAAAGAAATCTTTGAATGTCCATGACAATGCGGTAAAAATTTTCATTAGAAGCTCTAATTTAACAAATGATTTGTGTCGTTCTTCATGTGTTTCGAGCAATTCTTTTGTATCGGAAACATCGTTCTGCACACAAAATTCCACAAACACCTGCTGTTCTTCCAGCAACTCCACAGACTCGGCGACATCCTCTTCCGGCTGTGGTAGCTCCAATGTGGACAACCATTCTTTGAGTGATTCTGAAAGGGGATGCTGCTGCCAGTGTTCCACCACGTCAGGTCTATTTTTTAATCGCCCTTGTTCTTCATTAAGTCACGATCAGCAACGACTTTGCACCGGCTCCCCCGTGTCCTCCACAGGCGCTATAAGTGACATCAGCAGTTGCATAAGTTGTTCTACTAATCCGAGCACCGTCATTTCAACTCTGGCGCTCCCCAATTCCAACACAGCCTGTTGTAACACCAGTAATGGTGTTTTCTGGAACAATTCCTACATGTCCATGGAGGGACCCGAAGACAACAGCTTAACACCCTGCTGTTGCAGCACTGTTTCCTCGTGTGATGAGGACAATTGCTCCTATTTCGAAGACAAACCAGAAAAGAAACAAAAATCCAGCCCTTTGAAGAAACCAAAAGACGAAATACCTTTTAAATCTTATCAAAAAATCGAAATACGTAATCTCTCCTATCAGTCACATCAAACTACAGCAAAACAACAACAACAACAACCACCGGCAACAAAGCGTAATGCACGCAACAGTAGCGCTGAAGAGCTCTTAATACGTAATCAATTGTTAAGAAAGGTAAGTTAGTGAAATAAATAAATTTTGGGCTTTGGTTAAGGGAAAGAAGGAGAAAATTACCTCTAATTATCTACTCCATTGATGCGGAAGTCCCCTTTTTGCGAACAGACATTTTTTTAATTGCATCCTACGAGTATTACAAATATTTGTAAATCTTGTATGTGGCTGTCTGTGCCCGTTTCATTTGGTAGACAGCGTTGTACGAAAGTATTAAACAAAATCTTAAAAAAACAATTTTGATTTGCAATGCTCACCTCAAAAAGTATTTAACTTTTAGTCTACTCGTAGACTGAACTTTAAGAGGAAGGAGGCCAACCGGTTTTCATAACCCAGTCAAAAATGCAACAAATCCCAAGTTTTGAGATGAATAATTATTAAGTTAATTGAGTGTTAATTTAAATTTCAAATTGGTCCCTTAATAATAAATACTGATGTCCAACTGTACATATGTTTTGCCTTGGTGTATTTAAATCTAGGTCAGTCTGCTTTTCGAGGTATAGAGGGCCCGCTTTTGGCACAACAATCAAAACTAGTAACTTCACTCAGAACTTTGTTTATGCAGGTTTATCGAAAACCTTCACTATGGCCAGAACGGCAACCAACGTGTCCTGGGATGCCTTGAAGTAGTATCCTGGTATTGACTGAAACCTTCTGGCTGTGGCTTAAACCTAGAAACTGAAGAAGGAGCGGGATGCTGTTGTCTTGCAACAATTTTTTGTACTTCTTAAGGAACTAGAAGGTGGCGAAAGCACAGTGAGTTGGTTAAGACCTGATGTTCCTTGAGTATTCCCACCACCAGCTCAGGTGCCACGTGTTTCAATTATTTCACAACACAAGTGAGAAAGTACCGGATCAAGCATGAAGGGTATAACCAACTTCGTTAACTTCTTCTTTCTTACATGAACAAAGTCATCATGTATGTGACCAGTAGAGCACAATTGGGCGGTGATGCAGTTCAGGCGTGGTTTTGACCTCCACCAAGTTGGGCAGGTACTGAAAGATTACTGCTGGTCGCGTATTATCGACTAAGAGTAAATCTTGCGAGTAGCTTTTGCCACAGTGGGGTCAATGCGTCCTCATTACAAATACTCGTAAATCAACAGCATAAAAAAAGATCTTTGTTGCAAAACTCCTTCAATTAAAAATAATCAATTTTTACCGCTTTGCTTACAAATTTAATTGACACATTTTAATTGTTGCTGTTAAATACGAGAAATAATTTTGTTTAACAGTTTCCGCTCAAACGCTGCACACTTACGTGACATTTACTGGCAGTTAATTGACCAGCAGCCTGCTACTTCGGTGCAATGTGCTAATTTCTAAGTGTCATACATAATTTTTTCTGTTCGTTTGTCATGAATTTCGCATTCTACGGCACTCAATGAAATGCAACAATCTGTGGGCATTAATATACGCATTAAAAACTTAAGTGGTGGCCGGTCAATGAATTGTGTTTCATGATTTATTTATTTGTATCATTCCGAAAGCGGTTACTACTCACAAGGGACCGCTCAGCAACTTACCAACAAAAGCCAGTTTTAAACGGCCTTTTGTTGTTTAACACGCTGAATATTTAATTTATTATTCTTACACACATACATACACATGCATGTAGATACATACATACATACATGCATATATCTTTTTAAACGGGGAAAAAAATAAATTCAATTGTAATAGATGTTTTTATTTGTGACGGATAATTGAAATGCTGGTGGCCTGATTATTTTAAAAATGTACGAGGCCGGTTTTTATCTCCTCAAACGCCCCAAAATGCCGTCATTTCGTGGGTGGAAAAAGTCGTTGGCCAAATCTGTTGAACGTCGTGGCTGAGGTATGGGTTATGGTCCAAAACGAGCTTCGTTGGCAACACGCTTCATGCCAAAAATTTTCCAAGAAATTGCAGGGCATGAATACGCCAACCGATATGCCAACATCCTCAGCAATTTTTCCCTTAACGATTCGACCATTTTCCATAACAGTTTTTTGCACTTTTTCAAAAATGTGTATCGGTTGTTGATGTGCTGCGACGCCGTCATTCACTTCTTGTCGACCTTCTGTGATAAGCCCGTACCCCTCCCTTGTAAGCATTTCTCTGCTTCAGATTACAATTAGTTTTTGAGCACTTAATTCCATTTCTTATAAAAAAGCTCCTCTTATATAAAAAAATTAAAATTAATAAAACTTAGCAAATAGCCAATAGAATATATTATACGTATGTATGTACATTTTATATACCCAGATTGAGGAGCTCAATTGATTGTTGCCTGAGAAGTTCTTCTATGTCATTTAACAGCTGACTTTTCAAAGCATTTTTAAATAGTGAAAATCCATTTAAAGTTTTCAGGTGTAGTGGTAGTACGTTAAACTCTCGAGATCCCATATGTTCAATAGACTGTTTGGTCAATTACTGTGTACATCTGGCCATAAATAGCTGAAATTGTGATCATAATAATACAGGGTGGCCCAGAAAGACCGAAGTGGTGTGAATTGCTTATAACTTTTTATTTAAGAGATATTGTTTTAATTTTTTTTTTTTTAAATACATTAAATTTATGGGGAATATTTTTGGATTAGTTATTAAAAATGATATCCCGCAAGTGGTGGCCATATTCTGCTTCGCACAAATGTGCTCTTTCCAACACATTTTCCATGACCTTTCGCAAAACTTCCGGTGGTATGTTGTTAATTTCTTCTCGAATATTGGTTTTTAACTCCTCAATAGTCCTAGGCTTATTAACATAAACTTTTCCTTTTAAATAGCCCCAAAGAAAACAGTCTGGAGCGGTTAAATCCGGGGAACGCGGAGGCCAATTAAAATTGCTGTTACGAGAAATTATTCTTTCACCAAAGATGTCGCGTAAAAGAGTCATTGTGGCCCTCGCAGTGTGCGCTGTGGCTCCATCCTGTTGGAACCATATTTGCGGATGGTTTTCCACGGCTGGCCTTACAAAATTTTGCAACATGGCCCGATATCGATCACCATTGACGGAAATGGCGACACCTTGTTCATTTTCAAAAAAAAATGGGCCAATGATCCTTTCTGAAGAAACACCGCACCAAACGGTACACTTAACTGGGTGCAATTGTCGTTGATGAAGTACTCTCGGGTTTTCCGTAGCCCATATCCTACAGTTTTGCTTGTTAACGAACCCATTTAATTGAAAATGGGCTTCGTCACTCATTATTAAGTTATGAATAAAATTTGAAAAAATTTGAAAAGTAAATTTCAACAATTTGGGCACGTTGTTCAATTGTGTATTGCTCCATTATAAATTATCCAAGTCTTCTTTACAAAATACTGAAAAGAAAAGAAAAAAAAAATTATAATAAAAAAGTTATAAGGAATTCACACCACTTCGGTCTTTCTGGGCCACCCTGTATTAAAAGCCCACAATCGAAAGTACATTTTGTTTTTGAACAGACCGCGTGTGTATACAAAACCGCATGTCGTCTTCAGATTTTATATTCAAACCGTTTTATTGCATTAAGGCGCGCAAAATTTCTGTTCTTTAAAAATTTCTTACGAATCAAAAATTAAATTTTTCACTTCGATAGTAATAAAAATATGCATATACAGAAAACAGGACAAGTGTTTTTATATTAGAAATCCACTTGTTTAAATGTATTATTAATAACTTAATAAAGACTTTAAGCGGACATGGCGGCATACATATTTATAACGTATGTAAGTATTGGAATCGCAACTTAATCACAACCTTTAAACATGTTTCGTTTGTTTTGACAGACACAACGACAAAAATAAAAAGTTTAAAAACCAATTTTCATGAAGCGAATAGGATTGTCTGTTTGTGAATTAAAAAAATGACAATAAATTTTAAAACTTTTTCTTTCAAACACAAAGAGGGGAATTAACAATAAAGCTGAAATGAAATGCAATCAACGGCAGCAGCAGCAATCCACTAAAAAAAAAGCACAAGGCAACACGATCACATCAATCTCTTAAATTCGCGCTGTTGCTGGCTGCAGTGTTCGAATGGCGATAAATCAGTTATGAAATCTTTGAATGTATGACTGATTTTTCCTCTGGTCCCGCACAAGAAAACGAAAGTAAAATAAAGAAATAAAACTTTAAAGTATACAAAACTAGCCAACAAACCAACCAACCAACACCACTGTTCAGTGGTTGTAATTGATATTCATCAAAAGTTCCCAATTTGGTATTTTACTCGTTTAACCATCAAAATGCAAAGCGGCAAGAAACAACATTGACAAAACCAGGTTGTTTGCAAAAAATCCCAAATTTGTTTTTTAATGATTTGAAATTGAAATGCAAACATCATTTTGAATTTATTGGTTCAATTCGAAGCATGACAGCAGCCAATTTGCTTTAAAGTCAATCTGAACAGTTGGGTATATAGACTTTAAATGACAGTTAATGAGTGGCACATGCTCACAGAATTGGCAGAGAGAGAGAGCAGGGAAGAAGCGCTTTTCGAGCATCTACAAAGCAAAACAATGTCTGCGAATTAATTTTTCCCCTTGTCTTGCCACTTTGTTATAAAAATCTGTGTTAGTGTTTCAAGCCAAACCGGAAGTCATACGAAAATTATTTGGTGTCTGTAAAAAATAATCTTAAGCCACAAACAAGAGCTGATCTTAAAGAAAAGTGCCTTGAACTATTCACACTGCAAACATAAACAAAATAATTAAATAAAGCCGTTTGATTTGTGCTCTGCAAATCTCATTAAATCTCTTCACATACTACATACGAGTAAATGCATAATTTGACAGCAAAAAAAAAATACAAATTCCAAAATTGCTTCCTCTTTTGTTTGGCGCATGTTTTTTATTGTTTCGAATTAAATACATATTTCGTAACTTTTACTTTTTTTTTGGGAAATATTTAAAAGGAGCGCAAATAAATCCGTTACGTCACACCCTCATCTCTCTGATAGCATGTTCACACGGACACTTATCTTCGTGATTTGCTTTCTTATTCATGGTTCGCATCCCAAAACGTGATTGTAGTAACATGTTTCGCCGTACAAAATTTTGAGAGCGCAACATCTTATTTCGTTTGAAAACAAGATGCCAAACACGAAGAATCGTCTGTGTTCTGAACTATCTGTCACAACAAAACTTACATATATCGCACCCTAAATACAAAAGGGGCACAACTCAAAATTTTCCAAAACTGACTTTTTTCCATTAATTAATTCAGAATACACATCTCTAACTACTGCAAAAATCTCTTTCACGTCACTATCTTCTTTAACTGGAAAAACACAGTTTTGTTAAATGTGTTTCTTCTGCACGATGAACTAAACATAAACAGTTTTTTGTCTCTCCTGAAAATTTTAGTATTTTGAGTTGTGCCACTTTTGTATTTAGGGTGCGATATGTACATATGTATGTACATACAGACAAAAAATTAATAATAATTTTACTGAAGAAAAGTTTTATGCAAAATGGAGAAAAAAGAAATTTCTATAAAGCAAATAATTATACTACAGTATTTACTTAATATTTTTAACCGTCATAAAAAAGCAGACCGCACAATAAGCAAAAGTTTCACGATCTGCACACTTTAAGTAAGTACTATGTATGTATGTAGTCGGACTGTTAAAATGAAGGACGAAAGTGCCGTGTGAACGCTATCTCTCATAATCATCATTTTGCCCTCTGAATGTGGTATTAATTTGCATCTTCTTAAACAAATTTTCTGGCTATATATCGTTTTCTAACCGAAAGTTTTTGTTATCGAAAGCAATTTTCTTATGTAAAATTTTTGCTTATCGATTGTTGCGGGTAAAGCGGCCCAAGCTCAAGATAGCCAATGTGGATTTTAAACACAACAAGTGTAAGAATTTTAGAAAACTTTAATTCTTTATTCTTACGCTTTAATATGTTAAAATTCCTAAAATTATAAATAAATTCATTATACAAACTTACATACTAAACTGCTGATATACTAACTTTTATGTATGGCTACTCCAAGCGAAGCTTCGTAATCCTTATGACCTGAACGAATGAATCTCTTAAATCTATGTAGGTGTTTTATATACTTATGTACGTGGTCTCGATTAAATATGGCCTCATAATTATACCGCGTGGAAAATTAAAAGGAATAATTGAACATTTTGCCATGCTCATCTCTCTACATATCGATAACAGTAATGTCATATTAGCGATTTATGAGTGGCGGTAACAGTAATGTCATATTAGCTATTTATGAGTGGCGGTAACAGTAGTGTCATATTAGCGATTTATGAGTGGCGGTAACATCGATAATATTTTCTAATTCTAATGGACGGTGTCGAAGGCGGATGAGGAAGTCCTTGGTATTTTCGAGCGAAAAGTTCTGCGTTCAATCTTCGGCCCTGTTTGCGTTGATGGTTTCTGGAGAAGAAGATTCAATCATGAACTGTACGGGTTGTACAGCGACATGATCCTAACCAGGCGCCTACGGATCCAACGGCTAAGATGGTTGGGCCATGTAGAGCATATGGAGAATACTGCTCCGACCCGTAGAATCTTCGATTCCGAACCTGTGGGACAACGCAGTAGAGGACGCCCACGGAACCGATGGCGCACACAAGTGGAGAGGGACCTCAACCAACTTGGTGTGCAAAATTGGAGAACGCTGGCTAAAGACCGTGCCAGCTGGAAAACTTTGTTGGTTGAGGCCCAGGTTCACCACGGACTGTAGCGCCAAAAGAAAAAAAAAAACCTTTTTCTACAAGAAAATTGTGGTTATCGATAACAAATTTGTATAAAAATTGTTTGTCATCGAAGAGAATATTCTTATTAAACATTTTTGTTATCGATTACAATTTTCTTATACAAATATTTTGTTATCGATAGCAATTTTCTTATACAAAATTTTCGTTATCGACAACAATTTTCTTATTAAACATTTTTTTTGTCGACTATAATTTTCTTTTAGAAAATATTTGTTATCGATAACGATTTTCTTATACAAAATATTTGTTATTGACAACAATTTTCGTATGGAAAACTTTTGGCATCGATAACAATTTTTAAAATTTTTTTTTTGCAAAAAATTTTTGTTATCGATAACAATTTTCCATAGAAAAATGCTTTTATCGATAACAATTGTCAATCGAAAAATTTTGAGTAGAATTAATTTTGCTATCGATAACAATTTTCAACAGAAAATTTTTTGTTGATAACAGTATTTTTAGGGAAATATTTCATATCGATAATAATATTCTTAGGGAAACATTTCATATCGATAACAATTTTCTTATAGAATTTTCTCATAGAAAATTTTGCTACCGATAACGATTCTGTAATAAATCGCTGAAAAAGCTTTTGTTAGAAGCACCAAACGCTGTGTTGAAAATTGTTTACAGTTAAATAATTATTATTAAGCCCAACATTAAATGTTTCATAATGGATAAATTATAAGTTTTCAGTTGCCAGACGTTGTAAAGCAACAAACACTTATTGATTTAATATTTACTAGGACCAGCACGAGAAGTAGCCAGTGTACATGTCTGTTCGTCTGTCTGTCTGTCTGTCTGTCAGTCTTGTCTGGTATTTTCTTTTGCCAATCGCCGGACGCATATAAAACTGAAGCTCGTTCGATAACAAAGAGGAACTATTTTTGCCTTATCAATATAATCGATTTAATCGTTTGATTATATTGTAGTTATTATTCAGTTTCTTTCGTTTAGGAAATCGCATTTTACTTCTTACAAAATATTGCGCTTGAATTTTAACAAACTATTAACGATGTTATTATTATATTTATGAACATACGTATGTAGTATGTGGTTGTTTTTTTTTCTTGTTAATTTCAAATTTATTATTGTAAATAAAAATTGTTGAACGTTGGAACAAAAAAAAATATGAAATTATTTTCGTTGTAAGTGATCACTTTTGGGCGTGTTTGTGTCGTGTTTTGTTGCAAATCACTTGTTATCATATAAAGTTGTACGTGAAAATATGCGAAACCAAACCGGGGACTTGTGACCTTTTGATAGATTTAGATATATTTGTTATTCTTCGATAGTCAGAAGGCAGGTAATTTCATGCTTCAGTTTCTTTTTTATATTTATATTATATTATATTATATTATTATTGTATTATTGTAATAACAATTTTCTTCACATTGTCAACATTTTCGTCGGTTATGGATTTGCTGGCTCAGGTGGTTTGTCGCCCTTCACTGTTTGGCGAATTACTGGCAGAAGGAATAAGATAATCCGAGCTTTCGAGCAAAGGCTTTGTTTTATGTGCTTGTCATAAGAACTCGAAAGTGAAGTTAGTCCCTATCAGGTTTGGCCCCAATGGCAGGTGCCGACAAACTTGGTGGGTATGTTAATTTCGTTGTTTTTTTTTTTTTTTTTTGCATATAGCGGCTTGGGGACTTCTCTACTTAAATGAATTAAGTTGTTGAAGATTGAGACTTCTGCCATTAATTTGTTATTTTTGTTTAATGAAATGTTTATTTATTTTAATTACAAAATAAAACTTTTCCTCGCACAAAATCCTTAATATTAGTAATAAAAAGTAATTAAAAAATTTAATCATTAAAAATGTTTCACGCAACATAAATGTGCGGTTGTGAATTAAGTCCTAGACATGAACTTCGGCCATTGAAAACAGGTGCTCCCAGCCAACAGTTTATGACTATATTTCTTTAAAAAAAAGAAAATAATACAATATTTGCATAATTTTTTTTTTATAAGAAATTACGTCAAATCTGTCGTAGATGTCAATTTTCAACAATTTGTTGCTTTTGTTAGTTTTATTTAATTACATACAAACCACGTAAAATGTTTAACCACAATCCAAATGTTAGAAAAGAAAAACAAAAGAAACAAACAAACAATTAAATTTAAATGTATTTGGTCATATTTGTTCATGGTCGGTTAAATTTGGTCGAATGTTTTGTTTGCCAGTGACGCGATTAGTGGAATGACTTCACACGCGTTTGCAACTCGGCTGTTTCGCTGTTTCAGAGGGATCACATTTTTATTGCATGACAAATGGTGCCAGTCGCTGTTATGACTTTTGGCTGCCAGTCTGTCATTCTGACGCCTAATGAAGTTGTTTTCCCAAAAATGAAATCAACAAAAGAAAACCACAAATCAGAGTTAATGTTTTCTTTTTCATTTTCCGTTTTCAGTTCGTTATATTGAATTGCGTACAGCTAAAATTAAGAGAAAAAATATTAGTAAATCATTACAAAAGATTACATTTTAAGCCCAAAACTTGAGTGCTTTCTAATGCGATTTGTTCTTAAATCCAGATTTGCTTCAAGGATTAGTTAGAGAAAACATTTTTTAAGTCAAAATTATTTAAAATATGCCTGACAAACTTTCGTTTCTGGAATGCTTTTCTAAGCAATCAAACTTATGATTTGTTAAGCTCAATTATTATTAGTAAATCAGGCTTAAGTTTGGATGTTAAAACTTTTGCATTTGCTTGACCTTGTTTTAGCTCGAATATGGGCAATTTTTAAGTTTCTCCGAGAGTGTTTAGTGATACGAGGGTTACCATTTATAGTTCGAAAATATAAAACAATAACTAAAATGTTTTTTTTTTTTTATTAAAATGACTGTATTGTTTTTCAACATATTTCCCTTGATGGTGAATACACTTTTGCGTTCGTTCAAATCCTCTGTCAAGGCAAATTTTCCATTCCTCTTGAGACGCCTTGATTTTTGAATGCTTCAACTGCTTCGCCGGCGTTCGTAAATCGTTGACCACGCAGTTTACTTTTGATATTCGGGAACAAGAAGAAATTACTGGATGCCAAATCTGGACTGTACGAAGGATAAGTCATCAATGCGATGTTTTTACTGCGACGAGGCGTGTAAGAACTCGCATTGTCACGATGGAGCCTGATTCGTCTTTAGCAGTTGGTTTTTCGCATTTCTGGCTTCAAGCTTCTTTTGACTTCCTCGAGTGCTCGTGTTATAATGCAATGTTGAAAGTAGTAGAACACATTTATTTTTTTTTGGAACATACTCGTAACTTACCAAGGACTTATGATTGTTGTCAGCATTGTGAAACACAAATATAGACGACTGAACTTCTCGATGTCTATTTGGTCGAAAATCTTCTGGAACACAAGTCTTACTCTCTCCGAACGTTCCCACATATGCTATGCCGTTGGACATAAGATCTTTGCACAGTGGAAGTGTTGTAAAGAAATTATCGTCTATGACTGTTCTACCCCGTATTATAAAATCTTGCAACTAGACGCTTTACTACATTTTCTGCAACATTCGTTTGATGTTGACCTCCAGGTGGCTTACCAGTATAGAGCTCTCCATGTCATCGCACCACAGACCCAAAAAACCTCTATTCCGTACTTTGCTGGTTTACTGGGAATGTATTGGGTGAAACGTGAAATTTTGTTATACAACAAAAATTACAAAAATGAAAAAAACACAAATATAGAGGCTTTTCATACAAATATGTTCATGGAACAATTGTACCAAGGATGAAAAGAGAAGTATAAATACAATTTCCACTTCCCTTCTATGTTCAGCCCATATATATATATATATATATATGTATATACAGTCGAACTTCCATAACTCGAATCACCATTATCCCAAAAAAAAACTTCGACTTCGAGTTACAGAATTTTTTGTCAAAATAGAATAAAAGGCATTTGTATTATACAGGGTGTTTTTTTTAGAGGTATAGAACTTCGAATTGAAATAAAACCACATACAGCTGTACCAAGGATGTAACAGAAGCGTTAAATTCTTAAAAAATCACGTATGACGCCAGTGGTTGGTTGGTGTGACAGCTTTTGCAAAACGATGTACTCGCATCGTGTTGGTTTCTTAAGCAGGGAGAAAGCAGTTATCCAACAGATTCATTAGCACTGAACGAAAATGTTACAGAGACTTGTGTAAAACTAAATAAAAAAATTCTATTTTTTTTTTATTTTTAGCTTTTTGTTTTGGTTCCAGAACGATTTAAATCTTAAGTTGAGGCATTCACAGATGAAAATCAAATCTTGCAATTTTTATCAATTGATTTTATTTAGAGCGGCCTGTATGTTATTTTATGTACGAGTATATTTAACAGCCAGTAAACGATTAATTAAAATAAAGTAATTTCTCTTGAACTTGTTGGTTTCTGAAGACTGAAGAAAATTTATTTTATTACTTTTAAAATCTTTTTATAATTCACATTCATATACTCGCACTTAAAAACCACTCCAAAAAGTTCAAGTTAAATGGCTCAGAGCATTGACTGAGCACCTTTAAATTGTGGCTTCAATAAAACGAAAAACATAAATCCCATAGGTTTCATTTGATGTACTGTGTGTGTATGTGTGTTTGTAGGTTTTGTTTAATTTCCATTTCTATTTTATTTTTAACTCTAATGTCAGAATTCGCGGTGCATGACTCTTTTTTTTTTTTTTTTGTTGTTGATTAGGAAAAAAAAAACTTGTGTGCGTTAAATTTGGTTACATTTAAGCGAAAGTGTTTTACCTAAATCCAACTACAAAAACTAAAACTTGGTCAAAACGAATTGCTTACTTTTTTAAATATGTATATCTCGGCTTAAAATGTATTTTAAGCCAATGGCAGAAGAAATGAAAGCAAAACAAAACGGAAAAAAGCAGAAAACAACAAATCAAATGTTTAAAATAAACAGAGAATTACACTGTACAACAAATTGAATTGGAAAATATTCTGCCAAATGATTTTAGTAGAGGGAATTAAAAACAAATATATGTGTATTCAGCGTTTTAAAAGTTTATATTTGGAACTGATTTTACGGCCAGTTTAAAGCAATCGGCAATCTTCTATAGTACACCGACATAGAAAATCGTGTGATAACTTGTGAACTTGCTAGACGATGTGTTCAGACGATTTATTCAGAACATTGTTGGTATACATTAACCCTCCAATTCTTCAGTAAATGGCTCTTGTACTTATTTCGAAAAAAAAACAAAAATCTCCTTTGAGAAAGAAATTAATTGAAACAAGAAACGAAAATATTTGTTATAAAATTCTACCTTAAGTCTTCGAACACACTTGAATATCACAAATAAGAAACCTTAAGCCTCTATTGCATGGTCATACTGGGTATATTTACTCAAAGTATTTTGGTATTATATTATCAGTTCAAATAAATAAAAATTTAAAAGGCGCGTGATGGCGCGTGTTTTAGATGCTGCTTTGGTAATTGATGAGTTACTTTCAACTTGCGTCTGTAACAGCAGCGCGATCTATATTCTTTAATGCTTTTTTTTTGTTGTTGGGTCCGGCTCAATTGGTTCTAATTTTTCCATTTTTTTAAATGTCAGGTTTCATGTGCCATAATTCTGGCAGACTTTCATATGCGATTACTTCAATCAAATTTTGTTCAATTTCATCGTCCAAAAATCGTGGAAAAATTCGAGCAAACCGGGTCTGTAGAAGATGTGAGAACACCAGTGCATGCTCGTACAGCTCGTACTGCAGAAAATATTGCTGCTGTTCGCGATAGTGTGGCTGAAGAGCCGTCCACCTCAACTCGTCGTCGTTCCCAACAATTGCACCTCTCACGCTCGTCGTTGATGAACATTATGCATAAAGACTTGCATTTACACGCTTACAAGGTGCAATTGGCTCAAGAACTAAAGCCTCTTGACCATTCAAAACGTCGTGAATGGGCAGAATGGTGGCAAGAAATGGCAACAGTGGATGATCAATTTTCGAAGAAAATCATCTTCAGTGATGAGGCACATTTTCACCTCAGTGGATTCGTCAATAAACAGAATTGCCGCATTTGGGCGAATGAGAATCCAAGAGTGATTGTCGAAAAACCAATGCACCCACAAAGAGTGACTGTTTGGTGCGGTTTATGGGCTGGCGGCATCATCGGGCCGTATTTTTTCCAAAATGAGGCCGGTCAGGCAGTTACTGTGAATGGTGTTCGCTATCGTGAGATGAGAACGAACTTTTTATGGCCCGAATTGGAAGATATGGATGTGGACGATATGTGGTTTCAGCAGGACGGTGCCACTTGCCACACAGCTAACGAAACAATGGCTCTTTTGCGCAACAAATTCAATGGCCGTGTTATCTCACGTAATGGCGATGTCAATTGGCCGCCAATATCATGTGATTTGACACCGTTGGACTTTTTTCTTTGGGGTTATTTGAAAGAAAAGGTGTACGTCGATAAGCCAGCAACAATTCAAGACCTAAAGGATCAGATAATTCGGCACATTAACGGCATAGAACCTCCATTATGCCTCAGCGTCATCGAAAATTTGGACCATCGGATGGAGGTGTGCCGCCGAGGTCGCGGCGCCCATTTGGCCGATATTTTGTTCCATACATAATTGAGTAATACCAATACATCATAATAAAATAAAATTACAATAATTTCCTAAATAGTTTGTGTTTTATTCAAAATCAACATCGGCCCTTGAAATTTAACCACCCTTTATTAGGCAAATTTTTTTTTTTTTACCAATAATTTCATTTGGCAATAGAATTACCACATGTTTAATATATTTTGGTTAAAATCAGCAAATCATTAAAATTCATTTAAATTGAGTGGGTCATCAGAGCAAAAAACTGTAAATGAAATTTATGAAATTTATTTTGAGTATTTCAGAACTGCTATTACACGAGTATGATTGTATTGTGATGCAGCGCAGCAACAGTGGCAATATTTGAGAAGAAGCTAAAAGTTAAGATTTTGTCGTTTTTTATAAAAAGCTGGTAACGTAAGAAACAAGAATCCAAGGTTATGTTAGAGAAGGTGCTGCAGCCAAGTTGTGCAAAAAGCAAAGAAAACAAAATACATCTTAAAGAATAATCCATTTAAACGTTCTCAGTACCCCACATCCACAATGGCATACACAAAATACACAAAATATTTTTGACGTACGAACTGAGACATTCGAATTTTTCGCCATTACACTGTGTGTGACGGTATAATGTCCTGTCCTACCATTTGCATACATCAAGTATGACCATCTAACAGCAGCTTAAGTATCATACGAATTTCCATGCCGGTTTGTCGTAAAAGTGTGCAACTTTGTGAGTTTCAGGTATAGAGACCTGTATCTTAATCTCAACCCTCTCTACTAGAATCAGTTGCCGGAACATTGTTATTTTATCTTTTGTTGTACAGTGTTATTTGTATTTATTTTAAAGTAGAAAAAGAACTGCTGGTTTTCTCTTTTTTTAGGAAATAAATGTTACAGCGCATATTAAAATCTTAATATTTCTTTTGCTAACTTGGTTTACACCTTTAATAGAATTTATAAATGCACTTAGAGAAATTGAATTTTAAACTGGCATATAAAACTGAAGTTGATTATAGGCATGTGAACAATATTTAACATCTTCTCCCATCTTTACTGTCCTATAATAAAAATTTAGATATCTCTGCCCTAAAATCGAAAATACGTCACTACAAGCGCAAGTTCAATAACACGTTATTATTTTGTTTCTGTTGAAAAATACGCAGCTTTGCATTTTAGCTGAAGATACACATATAAAAATGTATATATGTATGTGTGTGTGAGTACATTTATATATGTGTGGCTGGAGTCTATAGAGGACGAAAGGCCGGTCGGGTTTGATTTTCTGTTTGTCGGGAAGGAACATTAGGAGCCGTTAAAAGGTATAGCCAATCCCAGCCCATCAACAGCCCCTAAAAATGTTAGAAAAATTAAGCAAATTGTTATGAAAAATCGTCGAATCACTCTTAGAGATGCTGCTGAAGATATTGGCATATCGGGTATCATATTAGTCATGGCTTGTTCTTTGTTTTTAGGCGCAAAACAACACCAAAAACTGACGCCGAGAAAGCCATGGACATACCAAAACTGCTTTGAGGATGGAAAAAAAAAAATGCAGGCACCAGTGTATTATATCTGAGGGTAGGAATAGAAATTGATAAACAAATAAATAATTAAAATTAAGCTTGTTTTTGGAACAGACCTCGTATGTCTTATAAACTATTCTCTGGCTTGTAACTATAAATTATTTTCTTCGAATATAAACTACAGTCGTTTGTACAAACAAGTCGCATGGCACCATCAATCTCAGTTTGGATGAGTTTTGAATAAGATGCCGACATCAATCTAGATGACAGCTGATTTTTGCCTACATAAATAAGTAACTAAAACACAACTTAACTCTAATGTTTACTACAGATTTTTGTCTTGTTTCTTAACCAAGTACATTTTGCTGTTGCATAATTGTACATAATAGTACTTTTACCACATCTACTATATTAACAAAAACCATAGGAGTATTTACTACTTAAGACTTAAAAACGATCACGTTAAAAGATAGTATGAAATGCATTGTTTTTAAGGAGGTAGCAAAATCTGTAGAAGAATCTGTTGTTATTTTTTCAAACATCGCATTAGTGCACTTTATTCCGAAATGTTCATTGCCATTCCTAGATTAAATGCAGACAACGATAAAATTGTTAAATCTGTTAATAATATTCGGCATAAAACAGTTTTTGTAGGCTTGAAGGAGAACAGATACAAAACCAGCACAATTGTGCTAAATTTATCCATCAATATAAATAATAAATAATGTGGGTTCTGGAATATTTACACTGGGGGATTGTTTTCAACATGCTGCTTAAACACATTTAATGTTTTGGAACACTGCACACACTTGCAGCTGTAATTCATGCAAAAATATTGACCTTAAATATGACAACCGGTTGAAACAACATGAAAGCAAAATCGAATACTTTATGCCATTAATTTGCTTTATTTGTGTATTTCAATTCAACGTAATTGCAGATTGGATTCAAATACATTCTTGTCAAGAACTTTGTCCAAACACTATTCTAAAAATTTATTCAACCATAAAAAACTAATGAACATATTCATAAAACTTCAAATAACTTTGAAATGAGTTTTTAATTTATATATTTATCTATTCGATACAAAATCTCAATAAAATTCAGTTTTTTTCATGAATGTTACATTCAAATATATTATTTATTAACAATAAAACATACAATAATAAAACAAAAGTAATTCAACGTTATCTTTTTTTATATCGTTTTGGTTTTTTCTGTGTAAAACTAGATTTTGCTGATTTTATGGCATTAAATCTATAGTTTAGCTGTTCTTTGCCATCCACTTGAAACTTCTTTTATCAAATATTATATATATTTATGTAAATATCTATCAAGGGAATCCAATATGTACAATATATTATCGATTCTTTTACACCAACATAAATACAAAAACTGAAATCTTTAAAAGTTTGTTTATGGTTTCTTTGCTTTTTCATTTGCAGACTGATGTTATACACGAGTTGCGTCCACGATCTATGGATGGTGTTGTTGATTCGGGTGTATCATTGAACGGTGACAGCAGCTGTGGCCCTGATTCTGGTGATCACATACAAAATCAGCAGGTACGTGAAATATATGACGATTTTAACGATCTGATCGTAGAATGCTTTTCGTTCATTTGAGAAAATTTATTTAGTTAAATTTCAAAAAATATGAATTGACACAGAAAACTCGATTCGAAAACATGTTTAAGATTAAAGACGGAGCAGAAGTTGTCAACTTCCACTTCCAGTTGCATTAAGCAAAAAGCAATCTAATAAAAAAAAAAACTCACCGACACTCCAGTTTATTCAAATTTTAAGACGCAAAGATCCTTTACAAACCTTTTTCCAACTTTTGAACCTACATCAAAGCAAACTTAAATGAAACGCCTTAATGATGCATGTCGGTATCGTACCTTTTCAAAGAATTCTTCATGGCAAGATTTTCCTTGAGAGCAAAAAATAAGAATCCAAAAAGCCGATATTTTCTTTTCTAAGATCTGAATGAGATGACTTTTGCTGACTGGTCTGATCCCACAGTTGGAAGTTTAGAGTCTACTTACAGTAGTCCAGCAACAGTATGCGTTTGTCGCCCTCACAACTGTTATTCGCTTTCGGTATCTTAAAAAATAAAATATCAGTTTTTTCCAGTCGTTTTACCAACAAAGTCGATATAGTCTTAAAACTTTGGTTCTTTATTAATAATCACCCACTAATATTGTATTTGTTTAGTATTATTTATTAAATATGGTCACTCTGTCAGTAAATAGTTGTAACAATTACAATTATTTTTCGTCGTTATGATGGTGACGAATTTGTAAAATCGTCCTTGTGTTTCGTGCATAAAATACCGAGAGCTGTACAGTGCGATTCAGTCGCGGTGATGTCAACTTTCTGAAAGAAAAAAAAAGCACTTTAAAATTGCGGGCAAAAAAAACGAAGGATTTTTTTGCAATTTTATCGATAATTGAACATAAAACCAGTTACATTCATTCGGCTGACCCGAATATTGTATAACCTGAAATATATAAGTAACACAATTTTTAAGGCTTTCAAAAGTAAAAGTTAAAATTTTTACTTCGTTTCAGACGTAAAAAAACTACTAAATAAACATGTAGAAAATTTTATATGTTTAAATCTTCACTAAAAATAATATCATTCAAATCAATTGGATCGTTATCAGTTGAGTTTGAAACTGACCATAAAACAGTTTTTCAGTAATCGATCATATTCCCAGAATCTTTCTCGTTTCATTAGAAGAAACATCTCGGAAGAGATTAAGCGATAGCCTGCAATCATTACGGCATGAAATGTCGACGAAATGCTTATTTAAAGTAAAGAATCACATTAACAGAGTTTAAATGTTTTTTCAATTTCCGTAAAATTTAAAATTCTTAATACGAAATCGGAAATCGGAAATCAACGATTTTAAAATTCATTGATATTCTATTCAAAAAAGGTCTGATCGCTCTTAAAGTACTTAATACAAAATTGAACAAATCTAAATGTGTGTTTGGTCCTATTGAATCTTAAAAACTGGCTGATCTGTTCGATGTTTATTTTTGCAATCACAAATTTTAGAAGCACCAAGTTCGTGTTTTTTTTTTATAGTTTGGCACTAAGGATAAATATTTGTCGTTTCTAGGCAACAAAAAGCACCAAAGTTGGCATCACTACTGCTCACATGCTTCAACAAACACCTCTCATTTACTTAGTAACTCTTAATGCTGTATATTTTTGTAACTTCCACACAAATCACTTAAATGTTGCAACTTCTAATATAAAAAAAAAATATCATAAAAATAATTCTCTCTGTTTTTATTTCATTTGTAGGACTCGGAGGCCAGACGCTTAAAACGTGGTCATGTTCTTAGCGAACTTTTAGAAACGGAAAGAATCTACGTCAGCGAAATGAGTTCAATACTAAAGGTGAGTCTCTTCTTGCAACGTATCGAGTCTTGAAACATTTTCGGTGGCCATTCGCAATTAATAACACTGCAATAAGCAAATTTCTGTAATGGATTTTTGCACATAATTAAAAAAGAATTATTTTAATAAGAACCTGTAAATTATTTACAAATTAAAATTTTATATGAACAAATCACCAAACCATGAACAAATTTTGCTACATACGAGTACGGCGCTGCCTTAGTAACGAAATAATTAAAGCAGATTATTACAGTGGTCAGTGAACTACTTATGGCAAAAACACTCGTAATACGAGTACAACAGTTTTATTGGAGGGGGAAAACCAAAACAACAAAATGGAGAAAAAGATAATTCAAATGAAAAATTCTAAACGGTAAAAATGCAAGTTACATTTTTTTTGGGAAGTATGCCAACCAACAACAATCTGTAGAGGGCAATAGAAATGCACGAAGCTTAAACTTGAATTTACCGAAGCTCTACTGACCCTTGTTCCGTTTTTGATCGGCACAACCGTTCGTCGACTGCCGCCATACAATAGCGCGACTGGTTTAGGGTTTTCTTTTATCTTGAAAATTCATTAAATGTTGTAAATACGTACCGATTGTCTGTACTTCTATTCTTTGTAAACTTCGATTTTCAAAACACATTCAAGTTTTAAGCGGAAAGATATGAAATAGAATTGGGCACTCTACAATTTTTTGCATAGTGTGGCCACACTGACACAATTTAGGGATTTGCATCTCAAAATTTATCGTATTTCTTTTCCGCTAGGTAGTGAAAAGTAGCCACATAGGGTGAAATCTGCCAAATGCATAGTATGTCGTTAGCTGAAATGCAAAATTTCGTAACTAATAAAAAAAAATACATTGAGTTTTTGATTGATTGTGAAACATATCAGCCAACAATTATTGTACAACGATGAAGCAACTCAAGAACGCATTTATATTGTCTCCAATTTCTACTCTCTTATAATAAAAACAAAGACATTTTATCAGTAAAAGTCTAAAGTACGCAACTGCCAGCGCAAGTGCCATGGCAGGTTGCATGTTGGTTTCCATTATAAAATACTAAAAATTTCAGTTACGCGGTTGTGTATTTCAACTGATGATACTTATTTATGTATATTTAAATATGTCGGTACCAAATAGTTTAAATAATTTTAATTTAAATTTTTTTAATTTTCGGCTCAATGCAAATTTTTCCGTCCTATGAGGCGACATGGGTCTTGTGGTCTTATAAGTTCGACACAAAAAGTCTGTTGCGCCGTCCATTCCGTTGAGCTATAACTTTTAATAACTTTGCCAGTTACTTATATATAAATAAAGACATAAATAAATATTTTTCCGTTTTGGGTATATTTTTAAAATATACTTGGCAGCACTGAGCAGCATTTTGCGGTTCTATGTGTTGAAGAGAAATAATACGTTAATTGCATGATTAAACTTGCACTTTGTTAAACCAAATTTCAGACACTATAAATATATACAACTAAAGGGGCGGAAAAATTTAAACAAAAGGTATTCTAACTGATCTATTTATTTAAATTTCTACAAAAGAGTTTTGTGGCCATTAAGAAAAAAAAACCTTGATTAATCCCCATCTAAATTACAAAATTTTGTTACGAAATTTTCTTAAATTTTGTTTTGAAATTGTATTCGTTTTTGTTTCTTTTTGTTTAATTTAAGTATTTATGTAAGAGTAGACATTTATAAATTGAAATAGAGTAACATTTTCATCTTGCATCGCAAAACTCAAAAGTTTAGTAGCAAAAGTTTCATGGTCCGGACGGGAGATCAATGGATGCGACTTTGAATTCATAAACTTCTAGCCGTCGTTCTACTTTGTTTTATGTGACAAATATACGAAGCAATTTAATGTCCTTCTAGATACTCTTTTGCCGAAAAAAAGATAAAAAGATAGTAAATATTTTGGTCATAGACCTAATCCAGTTCGATATATTCTCTAATCAGCCGGTTGTCATCGAATAACGTACACTGAGACTGAGAATACGACCAAAATTTTGCGCAGTACGCAAATTTTCATTATTTAGAAATGTGTTTTGCAGTGTAAATCAGATATACCGACATATTCTGAAAATCAGGTGTTTTCAAATGACGAAATTTCTAAAATCAGATGAAAAGCATATTATAAATGAAAGGAAAAACCATTTCAGAACAGACCTGATAGACTGTCAATTAGAGAAAATTTCAAAGCCAATAACAACACATTGATACCATTCTTGTCCATTGGAAAATTTTACTGTTTCAGCGCATTAATTATTTAAAAAGGAACTTCTGTTTAGAAAAATATATAACTTTTATTGTTCAAAAACTGTTGCCGTTCTTGTCTTCCAGTGATGTGAGACAAAGAACTCAGTGAAGACGCAACAAAATGTGTAGGTGTCCTTACGAAGAAGGCCATAGTGCAGCTCTAAAATCAGTTTTAGTGATAATTTATTATATATTTTATTTCCATTTATATATATCTTTCTGTTGGATTGATTTTTTCTCCAAAAATGTCCACTTTTAATTTTTTCTCTAAACAAATATCCATAATTTTCAATGGGTATCCTTCCCGTGAGTAAAATCAGATTTTTTTCTCTATTTGGAGAAATACTCTGCAATTGAATGCCTGCCTACCTGTATTAATTAGTGCATTAAATACTTTTAATAAAACAAAATACAAAAACAATACAGAATAATTCGTTTATTAAATCAAAGAAAAAAAAACTCAAACAAACAAACAAACTAACAACAACAAAAAGCTATTTGAAAATAATCACGATGATTTATTAGAAGACAGTTAAAGAAAGATGGACCTGTTGAGAGTCGGCTATAAGAAAGTTTTACATTCGCGAATTTTCACTCAAGGCAAACAGTCGTCGATTTGTGTATTTCAAATCAATTGATATTTAAAGCAAAGTAAAAGGTAAAATGCGTTACGGTGGCTACGATCTACAAAAGGCTTCGAAGGCCGCAGCTCCGCCCCCTCAGGGGTCATTTCGTTTGAAAAAAGTTCAGAATACAGCCTGCCAGATAATGGGCAAGTTCAATACGAAGCTGCACGATTCCATAAAAAAATTGTCTTTGAATAAGAGCGCGAACTTGGAAGCGTCGCGAAACTCTCCTTTGTCGTTTCGCGGCTCATTATTCGATTCGGAAAATTCATCGGGTTATATAAGACGTATCGGTTCGGTGTGTTACGATGAAAATGATTTTCGTCCTCATTTCGATATGAAGGAGTGCAAGGACTATCACAATTATATATTCGGCACAAATGTGTATAACTTTTCGGCTCGCAACATCCTCAATGGCAAATCAACAATTAAGATTTTGAATACGTTTAAGGAAATAGAAGAAAGCAATTCTATGGAATCCATCAAATCGGCCAAAAACAGTTTGCAACGTCTGAAAGAGGAACGGAAAACTATTTTCAAAGAATTACTTGAACTGTCCAGCTGCGACGAGTCGTTGGAGTATCGTTTGGTTAAAGACTATTTGGAGTGCAATTCATATTCCGAGATTGAAAACGATGTGGAGTTTAAGGATTACTTGCAAAGGAAAAACTATACAGACATTTTGTCGTATTTGAACGAATGCCAGGAGCCAAAGAGTTTCACTTCGATATCCTCCTCGGTGGCTAGAGCCCAGTCAGCTTTGGGCAAAGGCTCTTTAAACAGTTTGAAACTTCTGTCCACACCCAAATCGCTGCAGGAGCCCAAAAAGACTCCCGAAGTAGAGTCACATGTTTGTCATAACTGCCGTTCCTCCATGGAATCTTATACCCCTTTCAACCACGCAACTTTAAAAGCTCCCAAGCTGAGAGAGATTGATAACAAAGCGAATAACACCAATATATTCTCAACTTCATATCGCGAAATTTTGAAGTTCTGTCATGAGTTCTTTGAGGACAGTTTTAAGCAAAACAATTGCGAAATGCCCAAATTCACCTTTAACAGTTTCAACGAGCAAAAATATGAACAAATTCTAACAGAATTTGTCGGCCAACAGGGCTACGATCACGTAGAGGATTATGTGAACGATAAGTTTGGGAAATTTATAGAATACGAGTTGAGTGCCTATTGCAAAGATTTGAAGTCGAACGAGTCTTCGGAAACTTGCGATGAAAATTTTTCAGACTGTGTAAAGTTTATACTGACAATAAAGATAGATATTCGTCTTGCGAGAAATGCTAACCATTAATTTCTTTATTTTCTAGGGTTATTGCGATCAAATGCATTCAGAGGAAATGATCCATTTAGTGCCGGCCAGTCTTCAGGGCAAGGAAGATATATTATTTGGCAACTTGCATGAACTCTATACGTTTCACAACGATGTCTTTCTCAAGGACTTGGAAAACTGTATATCAACCACGGAATTGGTGGCTTTATGTTTTGTACAAAGGGTAAGTTAAGAATAAAGTCCTGCCACGCCTGTCTTTTGTATCCATTTCACTTCACTTCGTTTCCTCTCCACAGCGTGATACTTTTTATCGTTTATATTCGTTTTACTGCCAAAATATACCGCGCTCGGATCGTCTGCGCGAAACATTAGTTGATACTCATCTCTTTCTACAAGAATGCCAAAAACGTTTAGGTCACAAACTACCGCTGGCCGCCTATCTGTTAAAACCTGTGCAGCGCATTACCAAATATCAATTGTTACTTAAGGATCTGTTACGTTTTAGTGATAGTGGCAGTTGCACCAAAGAACTGCAGAAAGCTTTGGACTGTATGCTAATCGTTTTGAAATGCGTCAACGATTCTATGCATCAAGTGGCTATAACGGGATTTCCGGTAAGTCTGGCCACCCACCGCGCCAAAAAAACTATTTACCGAACTCATGTATTTGTTCTGGCGTTTCTCTCTAGACCGATTTGTCTCAACAAGGCGAGCTATTGTTGCAAGATTCATTTCAGGTTTGGTCTGAATCGAAAAAGGACATACGTCTGCGCATAAAACCTCAACAAAGGCATATATTTTTATATCAAAAATCTATGTTGTTTTGTAAGCAAACTTCGAAACCGGGCCACAATAAGAGCACCTATCAGTTCAAGCATTACTTAAAGGTGAGTAGGACTTGTAATATATGTATGTATGTGTATATAGATTTAAGTAGGCTTTCACAAGCTCATCTATCCAGCCAGTGCTGCCAGATGGAATTGCTCTTGAATGGCTAAAGTTTGAAACAAGAAAATTCATAACTAGAAATTAAATTTTAAGTTTATTAAAAAAATTCCGGAATGGACTAAGCCGTTTAGTGGCTCGTTAAGGTCGTTCCAAATGTTTATTGTTATGCCAGAAATCATCGATGCAGTACGTGAACTGATAATGGAAGATGGTGATGGCACATATTGTGAGATAGACGCATCCCTGCACATTAGTTCCACTTCAATACATTCGATGCTTATTTGTAAAATAAAATTGTTGTCCTTGGATACCCCATAATATATCAATTGCTCAAAAAATGGTTCGCGTCGACTACTGTAAGAAAATGATTAAAAAGTTCAACTGTGGTGCTTCAAAAGACATGAACAAAATGGTGACAGGTGCCAAATTATGTCTATATGCGTATGGACCGGACACAAAACAGCAATCGACCGTGTAGATAGCGAAGTAAATGGTAGCCTGTTCCGGCCATGTGTGACTAATGTAGAACAGTCAATTCTGAGTAGTGCACCACCATTTGTTTGGCTGAAGTCAAGACGAATCATTCTCCATTGTGACAATGACAGCTCTCACACATTTCGTCAAACAAGTGAAGAGCAGTCAAAACATCACATTGATGACTCATCCTCCCTACAGTCCTGATTTGGCAACCAATGACTTCTTCGTGCTCCTGAATACCAAAAACTGCGTGATCAACAATTTGCTAGCGCCTAAGAAGCAGTTGAAGCGTTCAAAAACCATATTTTGAGGAATGCAAAATTTGCTTTCACAAATGATTTGAACAAATGCAAAAGTGTATTGATCTTAAAGGCGAATATCGTATAATTTTCAATGCGCTTCATTTCACTCACTAATTTTCAATATAAGAAAAGCCATCGCCGTTATTCAATTGTAGATCAAGAATATAAACTTCACTCAAGCCTCGAGATAACACGATGCAGAACCCGAAATCAGTTTGAAAATGAATATCAACATCAGGCAACAAATACTCGGAATGGCGTCGATCTCTACTTCAGAGTTGTGATCGGCTTAATTTTCTTCTCACAGTAATACGAAATTTTTAACAACAAGAATGACGTCAAGATGGCGACTTTTCATATTTTTTTTATTGTTGTTTGCATTTCACCAGAAATCTGCCGCTTCATTCAAATAAATTCGCTTTTGACCAGCTGTTTTCATTGAGTTTTTGTTGAAAGCATTTAAATGCGCCAGTTGTAATTCGCTTCATGAGAGAAATCAACTTTATGAAAATGAATTGAACCTACAATCCGTAATATTGTTCTCACACCCAGCCCGACATGGTCTCATCCATTAACGGGTGTTATCCAATAATGTGCACTGAAATTAACTGCACAAAGAGTCGTTTTCACAGAACTCAGACAGCCCCCATTATTTAGAGATTTTTTTTTATGAGATTATGGTTTCTTTGTCAAACAGGCTTGATCTCTTCTATCCACTACAAGTTCAAATTTGTCAACACTTAATATTTTTAAAGTGGCTTAAAATGGGTTTGTTTAACAAAGTTTATTAAATTTTCAATTAATATGTAACTCCAGCAGGAAGTTAAATAGTAAATTTTATCTGCAGTACAAATTATAAAATTTATAATATTTTAATAGTCCAGAACTGATAGCGATAGATATTTTAATAGTCTGGCAAGCTCGACTACAACCTGATTATTGTGCTTTTAATGTAGAATTAGTTTTTACTTTCAGTTTTAAGTATTTTGTTGTTGCATGGAAAAACCTACATATCTGTGGACATTTGACAAAATGGCTACTCTCGAGATAAGACAAATTTCTAAGATTTTTATTGCAAATATAATTCATAATAATTTTAAAATTTAAGCATTTGTCAAATTAACTTGTGCCTCTGGCACGTTTTTACCAATTCTGCAAAAGTTTAGCAAAAGTTCTAAGTTGAAAAGAAAATAAAAATTCAAATTAAAATGCTTTCATCAATTGAATAACTTTTTGATGACGAAGAAGAAAATATACAAAACGCAGCATCGATTAGAAACCACTTAAGAGACAATTCTAATCTTTCCTGAATTAGAGCGTCAAATTGCTGCCGGGTTATTATTCTTACCATTTTCAAATCCGAAAACAATAAATAATTAACTTCTTATGCTTTTTTAACTGCCACCAAATTTGCTGTAAAAACTGACACGGCAGCCAAAAATTCTCGGTTGACAAAATTGCTTGAAAAAAACAACTGAGATGGCCAACTTTAGTGGCCAGTTGCTATCTGTAATACCTTTCTGGCAACGGCACTGAAGTTCGGTTGCTTTAGATAATCGATCGTATAATATCGAAGCAGATATAAGATTTCTTTCATTTTCTAAACAATAACTTTTGTTAGTCACTTTAACAACTTTTTGCGCTGTACTGAAAAGTTGTTGACTTAAAACGCAGACGTTTTGTCTACAGATAGACGTCATGGCTACAGATATTTATATATCTAAGTGCCTTTAAGTCCGTTTTTATTGTCTTTGCCAACATACCTGCTGAAAATAAACTAAAATACGTGACAAATAATGTTTTTTTTTCACTTCTTATCGTTTATTAAGTGTAAAGACATTAAAGAAAACTTATTATTTATAAAATTTTACTATAAAATCTTCATAATTTTATAAGCCGATGATATTTCGAAGCTGCCACCTTTTGCAACTTTTCAACAACAACCCGTAGCAACCGAAAGATACTGGCGTCATCATGTAAAAGTAAAGTTCATAAACTTCCAGACAACTCGTAAAAGACTGAACTTCTGCTGCATTGAAGATGTTGGCCTTTCTTTTTTTTTTTTAAATTTGTTTTTAGTTTATGCCTTTTAACTGCATTCACTGTTGTTTAATGCTATTTCAGTTTGATTTAACATGATTTATACACGTCGTAGAAGGAAATGCTACTCCAACATATTCACATTTCACAATCTAAAAAAATTGTTGAAGCCGTTTCAAAATTACTTGTGAATCCTGTCGAAAAAGATACAAGTAAAATTTACTTAGCAGCTGTTGCACAGTCTCGAACCTTGGCAAACTTTCAAGACACTGTTTTTCTGTCATACTTTTTTATTATTTTTTTTTTTTCTTCTTAGGACCAGTAGTCAGGGGCCGACCTTGAGGGAGCAGTAAGAAAGGAGTAGTGTTGCGCTATTTGTTTATTCTATATTGCAGGGATGAGTATGTCAGAGTTTAACTGATGGTGTTTTGACTGTTCGGTGCCCAGTGTACACACCTTCGACAATCATCAGCTAATCCAACGTTGTGGGTTTTTTGTTATTGTTTTTATTTGAAAATTTGTTGGCTATTGTTTTGGCAGTCTTTGGTAGGTATCGAACCTACGACCTCTGGACTGTTGATCGAAGTCGCTGTTCGAAGTGTTTGCAAACATTAAGGCTCACGATCGCTAGTTTTTTAGTTTAGTTTAGTTTTATTCATAGTTAGTTTTATTTCATACTTAATGTTTATTTCATAGTTAATGTTTAGTTTTATTTCATAGTTAATGTTTAGGTTGAAACCCCCCTTTTTGGAGAGACATTTAGGTATAGTTTTATAATAACTTACAAATTGTTTTTGGTTTCAGATGTCACAAATTGGTTTAACCGAATCGGTACGCGGTGATACGAAACGTTTTGAAGTTTGGTTACAAGGCCGCCAAGAAGTTCACACCCTGCAAGCGCCCACAATTGAAATCAAAAACAAATGGGTGGCGGAAATCAAAAGAGTACTGCTCAACCAACTGGAAGAACTGAAGGGCGAGAAAATCAAACAGTACGGCCTAAATCACAGGGGCCTGCGACAAACCACCTCTTGGGACACGCCCAACATAATCACGTCACAAAGAACGATCAGCTGTGATGCCTCATCCGAATCCTCCAATCGCAATTCGAACTGCAGCAGCAGTGATGACAATTGCATAACTTCACCTGGCCTGCCCATTAGTAGTAATATGTCGACAACTTCGGCCACCAGCACGACCGACAAAGAGCACAACGAGGCCTGTGGCTGGAGTTCGGACTATTCGAATAGCGAAGATGAGATGTCTATTGTCGAAGACAACAGCACACCGGTAAGTTAATTTGGCCAATAAAAACTGTTACACATTTTCATTTGATATTGTTTTTATTATTTTACTATATTAAAAAGTAAAAACAAACTTTTCCTCTAACTGGTATTGGTGGTCTTTGCCTTTTGTTTTTCTAAATTTGTTTCCTTTTCTTTTTGTTTTTTGTTTTAACGTTTCTTTTTTAGTTATGTTTTATTACCATTTACCTTTAAATGTCTTAATTCATTTGTCTTATTGTTTGTTTTTTCATATATTTTTGGGTTTCTTCTTTTATTTCCATGCACCAAATCAATTAAAATATAAAAATAAATCTTAACACTTCATACCAATAATTTAAACAAATCCTTTATTGTTTAAAATTTTATTCGCAAAAAAAAAAAACAAACTGTCAATGTTCAAAACCAACTGTCCCTGTATTACCGCATTCTGTAATTGTCAAAAAAAACAAAATTAAAAAAAAAAACATATAACAATCCGAAAAAAAAAAATATGAATGGCTTGAAAAAAAATCTCCCAAAAATGGTGTCGTGTGTGAATTATGACTACTGGGTTGAATACCTGTAAAATGCCAAAAACTTAGCGTTTCATAAACTTCCTAGCACCATGGTCTACCACCATTACTACTACAACTAGCAGTCACCATCATAATCATCAACTGCACGACAGTGGTGGTTCTTATCCACGCAACAGCAAATCAAATTCCAAATTTTATGTTTCGGTTGAGCACTAACTCTTAATCCAAAGCCAAAAACAAAAACAAAGAAACAAGCGAACAAGCGAACAACTAAAACCACAACCACAACCACAACCAACCAAACCAAGTCTTACAACTAATTGAACCAAAACTCTCTTCCCCAGTGCAATAAATAATAATTAAATCATTAAAAACAAAGTTTATAGACTCGTACAATTAAGTCGATCAAGAAGTCAAAAGCGAAGAAGAAACGATTCAAGTACAATTCACCTTAAAATCATGTAAAATGTTGCCAAGCAATTTCATTTCTGCACCGACAAACAAACAAGTAGTTAAAATAAATGTTAAATATATTCTTTAGCAGTATTTTTTTTTTTTTTTTTTGTATCGATTCGTAACATTTAGAAAGTCAAGCAATTGAAGAAAACTTTAAAATAAGTCTGTAAATATTAATTTGTTTAAAGATTTCTTTTTAAAAGGCTCAAATAAAATACTCGTATTTTTAAGATCAAAAACCAAAAATCGTCAAAAAAGAAAAAATCGCGTCTTTTTTTATTTTCGTCTTTTGTTTACACTGAGACAAAAAACAAACATAGGAACTGCTTCGTCGTATTGTGAAAATAAGTTTCATATGTACGTAAAGTGATTGTTTTGCAATTGGCGCGGGTAGATGTGGGACAAGCTGTTTGTCTATTAGTCAGCACCCTGACAAGTTACAACATTGAGCAGGACGTTCAAATGATAACAGTTTATCATCGAAATGAGTGGTCCTTAGTGCAATAACGGCCGGAAACCACAAAATATTCAGCCGGGATGAGCCTTCGTAACTTTTTGGAAATAATGTTGTTTAGGTCAATACCGACAACAGCGAACGCTACACATTTTTCGGCCCAAATGGAACGACGGCCTGTGTTTCCAGCTGGACGCCGCTACGTACGTGTCACACAGCGACTATTCGCATCATTTCACCACACTACACTTTTTCTGGTTGGGTTTTCTGCAGTCGCACTTCTATGTCAAAAGCCTGCCCTTAAAGTGCACATAATCGTTATGCAGGAACGCCTTGGCTTATTTTGTTCAATCTCAATATCTACGCGCACTTATTGAAACCCCCTTTATATGTATAGGGACGTACTGAAGTTAACCAGCGCAATTTTGCCACCCTTTTCGACTATAGCACTAAGATTACCGGCATTATTTGAAACATCGTTTAATGCATTGAGTCTAAGCAGTTCTGCCTCGCAAATGGAAACGTTCTTCCCCAGTGCGTGATTCCGTAATTACTTTCGATTACTGTCTACCGATTTGTTTAAAGGCCAAGGTCCAAAATGTCCACGAAGAATGCTCGATTAGTTCAATTAGTGCCATACTTTTTACAAATAAGTCTCATGCAAAACAGTCCCAGATTGCACCGACGCGAAATGCCTGATTGTTTCCCACGGTTCCAAGTTGCATCATCTTCTATCCCCGAGGCTGTTATTGCTGTGATTCTTTTTACAAATAAGTCTAATACAAAAAAGACTTTATGGCCTGATACTTATTTAGAATTGTTTTGTCACCGCCAGACAGCAGGAGGCAAATAAGATTTGAGCCAAATTCCCCGATTTCCCTCTACACAGCCACACACATTTAAACACTGGCAATGCGGCCATACGTGGTTCCCCTTTTACGAGTCTGGCGTCTGATTTTCCAGCTCTTGTGGTAAGTTCTTGTTGACAGCTGTCAAGAAAAGAGTACTGCACAAAATTTGTCGCCAATCATAAACGCCAATTTATCGATATGAGAGCAACTTTGAAGCGTACCGTCCGTGGCCACATTAAGGGCTGAAAGACTTCCCTTTGCGGCCAACCCAACCTTCTCATCATATTAAATAAAGTCATAGTGAAACATTATATCAACATTTTTGTTTAGCCACCAACTTGCCAATTTAAGGACGTTAAGGGGTTGCTATCGCCAAAAAGTCATCAAAAGGATACACGAATTCAATAATGGGGCGAAGAAAACGCTTCTGAGCCTAGAATAAGCAGCAAATTTTTGTCTCAGTGTACACAAATATAGGGGATACTCTTACACTTGTGATATCTAACTAGCAACTACGGATCTCTTTTGCTTCGACCCGACAACTCTAAGCACCCTTTCTGCGATTTCGGACCTTGCCGACATGTGATTGTTTTTCCCTGCATTTTGTTCAAAAAGTTTAAATTTTTAAATGTTCTTTTTTCTGTTTCCAAATTACTCTTGTTACCAACACAAATGTTTTAACACAAAATTCTAAAAGATTTTTTATGATTCTGGTATTATATTTTTTTTTTTTTTAAATACAATAAATCAAACAAAAATTGTAATAATTTCATCGCTTTTTTCTCTAAAAACTGTCACTCTTAACAACAACTCCGCCTTCTATTGTCTCTGCTATTTCTGCTAAAAAATTTTCATCACTTTGTATCATCACGAAAACCCCATAATCAATCGCCTTTTGCATTAATAACGATTGATTTCGCCAACCGCAATCAAAAGACATAAACAATTAAAGCAAATAAATAACTTCTTAGAGAGAGAGCAAAACAGTTCGAGGGCATCACTAGTTTAAATGTCATCGTAATTATTTGTGTATTCGTATGATTTCATGGAGGCCAGTCAGTTAATCATTTATCTTCTGCGTAAGTTTTAGATTTTAGCTAAATTATTGAAACAAATATTAACAATTAGTTTAATGTTTAATGTTGTTGACTGTTGTTTCTAATCAATAACTAGTTCTTACTGACACAAGATAATCAATTAATCCAGCAATCCAGCAATCAAAAACCAACCAATCAAACAATTAATCAATCACTAACCTCTTTCCGTAACTCTCACTCTCACTTCAGCTATCGACTATATATGTACTTTGTTTTCTAGAACTTATAGTAATCGAATTAAACAAATAACCAATAAAAACATTAACAATCGACAATAAGATTTTATATCTTTAAGGAATGCATTTTAAAATGAGAAGTTATTTCGGTGGCCACGATATCGGCGATTAAAAGAAAAATCTTTTCGCTAAGAAATTTCTATTGCGAACAAAAGCAAAGCGCTACAATTTGTTTTTGTTCACAGTATAAAAGTCCGAACAAATATGGTGGTGCCCCTAAATATAGTATATGAGCCCCGTTGAGGGGCGACTTTAAATATCTAAAATTGTATGTGTGTCTGGGCACCTAAAAGTAGCATAAGTTTAAGTCCAAACATTCATATTTACACAGATTTCTTGAATCGTCTAGACTAGTCTAACATTAACTTAGAATAATATTAACTTAATCCTTTTCAGCTATTTGCTCATGATTGCCGGCGATTGAGTCCTCGTTAGAATGTTAGTGAAATTGAAGTGACTTTCACATCTGAATTGAAAAGATTTAAACATTTTTAATATATTGTAAATAAAATAAAATATGGCATAATTCGTATAACAACGAGTACATACCGCCTATAACTGTGTGTGGGATGATATCGGACCGAAATGTCGAATCTGGGTGTGTGTGTGTAAGTTGACTTTGCTAAGCGCTGTAATTTCATTTAAGTGACCGGTCATTTCGTGCGTTTCAGTGCGGTCAATCGGTCACCTTGAACAAACAATACGCCAACTATTAAGATGCTGATGAAGACATCAATGAAAGTGAAAAAAAAAATCTAAAACTACTTTAATTGCTTGTGCTGAAAATAATTTACTTGGGAAAAAAGAGGAAAATTTTATAAGTAGGCAGAACATTAACGAACGCACAGAATACAACGAAATTTCGTCAATTTCGTCACTCCGTTCAATTTAAATAACACTTTAAAAAAGAAGACAAACGTTGGTAGTCGTTGGCCGGTAGTCGTTGGCCTGCCGTTGACGGCCTGGCCAACTATTGTTCTCAACTTCGTTTCAAACAGTGACTTTTTTGGACGCTCATGGATCTCACGTGGAGTGGCAGCGTACCTAAATCGACAATTTTGTTCGGCGGCAAATAGGCCTTAGGCTGATTTTTGATGAAAGTTAAAGCCAGCCCGCTCGAAAGTCCACAAATTGTTTTTCTGTGCGTAATATGCCCAAGCCACGATACTTAGTTCGACAACAACCAGCGAATCGATCTTAAATTTCGTTATTATTAACTGAACCAAACGGATTAAATTTATCCACCTCGCTGCTAATAGGTCTCCCTCGGTGGAGCGATTATGGCGATTACAAATTGGGCTAATCGTCCGCGAGCAGAATAACAATGTTGATAAAACAATTTCATCATTTGCATGTATTGGTGAAATAAAATTGCTAAAATAGATTGAAAAACCGCCCCCCCCCCCCCCCTGATTCCCAGGCACACACAACAAGGAGAGCAACTTGTGGTTACGGCACCCAACACGAACCTCTGGCTCCTTTCTGCCCGTAATTCCCCAGACAGTAAAGGGAACACGTGGCACTTAGCCTGAAATCCTGGTAGGAAAGTGTACGAGATCTTACACAGACTTTCCCCACCATCTTGTTCGTCCTTACGAACAACACAAATCTGTTGCAAGGCAACCACACAAGGCAGACATTTTGATTAGCAACAATAAAAATGACTATTATCAGAGTCTATCAGTGACCTTCACTAAGTTTAGGTTTTAGTTTTAAATCACAGCCAAAAAGGATTAACCTAAAATTGTTATTTTAAAGAATGGCCCGCTTTCAAGGCACTTCAGGGGCCCGTTGTTGCCCATTCTATTGATTGAGCCTTGGAGAAAGTTTCTGAAGAATTTACACAACCGATGTTATGAAAGCACTTCCTAGAGTTTTGGGACCCCAAGTCAAAACCTGCTGCACGGGAGGCACCCAATTCGACAGCTGTTCCTGCAACAATATAGTGGCTAGCAGCTGTCAAAGCGACGGCTTTTGTCAACGAAATTGTCTTGACAGCGAATTAACGGCCGCCTATCACAGAATTGACTTGAACAGAACAGCTGAAATTGAAATTTTATCTTTGTAGGCGTTAAGAAATATCTAATTTATTATCTGGTTTTTGTTAAGATAATTTTTGTTGTTTGAAAACTATTTTCAATAATTACGCAATGAAAACTTCACGGAATCCTCAAAAATTGAATTTCGACACGCACCTGGACAGGACATCAAGGTTCACTCAATTGAAGTTCGGCGTTCCGACAAGCCAGAGAATACGGAGTTTTGCTATGCAAATATTTGCGTTTTAATGCATTTTGCCGCTCTATTATATTTGAAACGCCTTTGATAACTTAAGGTCCTACCAGTGAATACAGTCTGAAGTAAAAATCATTTCGTTAAACGCCGTCAATAAAGGATCCCAGCGTTGAAGTATAAGTCAACCGTTGCCAAAGGCAGCAGTGTAATCTTCGATAATGTATGGGATTCTTAAGGTTTTACAGCTGGCGTGCAAATAAACGCAACTAGGGCACTATTCAAGTTGGCAACACTTGTTTTGTTTTATTTGATCAGCAGTGCTGGAAAGTATCATTTATTGATTTAAACACAAACACTAAAAAGTCATCCCCCTAGAAATAAAACTTTTCTTCTTGATTAAAAATCGTCGAATCGACGAAAGTCAAACCAAAACCGAACACCGAACTTTAAACGAAACACATTTTGGATGAATTGCAAAGCCGAGCAATGGGCCAATCTAGAATGACTGATGTCGGTAGTCAAATAGCAAATACAGCAACTGTTATTATTGTGGGATGCTGACAACGGTGGTCTAATCAGCGCAGACGATGTCAAGTGCACTATTGACACCAGGAGCTAAATTGTCAGTTGAGATGTTTGTAAAAAAAAACCTTAAAATATCAGCGCCCGACTAATTTAGCTGCCAACAACTGCCGGACTATTGTCAGATTATCGTATTTTATATGCAACAGTTGGCAAATCTGTTGTTAGACTGTTAGACCAGACGCGCTTCATTGGCAGTGCTGCCACACTTTCAATTTCTGGCCTCCAAACTGATAACACAAACTGCTTGTCAAAACTCACTTGAATTGACAGCTGTGACACAGACTGCATTCAAATTGATAGTCAATTTCATTATAAAAGAAAAAATGCCTTCGACAAAGCAAAAAATTATCCATATTTTTATAAATTTTTTTTTTTCTCTATAAAATAATTTTATTAATTAAGGCACAACTTTCTCCACTTGTTTGTGAATTATTATAAGTTTTTTGCTACCACAATTTATTGTTTAAAGTGAGGCCTTACAATTTGGTCGGTGATCAGCGGTTGCCAACCAAATCGAAAGTCAATTAAAAAGGTGTGAGTGTGTTTGTAAAGAAATGTGAGTGTATTGCAAAGCAAAAATTTTAAGTGTGGCCCCAGTGTAGGAAATGAGCTGCCAATTATCCGGCAATGCCAGATGGCTGTCGCTATTGTTGTTGTGAACCGGCCATATTGCCAGAACTGACAACCTTCTCTCTGTAGCCAGTAGTGCAGTGCCATTCTCTAACTTATTTCAACGATAATTGTTTGTTGGAAAAAAGTTAACCACAAATCTAACGATTTTGCGATTCCCTAAAGAAGTTGACCTTAACATTAGCGCGCAACACTTTCTAACACTATTCGTCATCAATTAAAATCAGCTGTTTTATAGGGTTAACTTAGCGCCAATTATGCTTGTGGTGTTTATCTTTAAAATTTGTATATGAGGAATTGGCAAACGATTTATCACAGGATCAGGCTACTTTCAAGGCTCCAACAGTCGAAATTTAGCCTACCGTGCACCCATTGTTCGGCAGTTTGTACTGCTCCGCCAGGCAAATTCAAAACAGTGGTTATTTGCCTTCACATTTTATTTCTCTCAACGCTCCCATGGAGCTTCTGGAACTTAGCACTTGCCAGAGCCGAGCCAGAGCCAGAGCATCAACCCTTAGGCTACGTGGCACGGCTTCGTTTGGCAACAGCATTGTTTGACACTCTACAATAAAAAATATTAGCAAATCGCAATAATTGCAGGTAAGTGAAGCTCCTTCAGAATCGTTAAAAGTTAAGAGAATCGCACTACAGGTTTGTTCATTGTCTGGCGTTTAAATGAAGGGCGTATCTTCTCAAATTGCGATACTTTCCATTCGATATCGCGATATCGAGTGCTCCAGTAACGCACTGCAACAGTCGATCGGACAGTGGCCGACAGCGTATTTGGTGATTTGACCACCAGGCATCAGTATCTAGATCCCAAAACTTTATCTTTAGACTAGCAATTTAAGCATAACTAATTCAATTGTAATAATAATAATAATAAGATACAGCAACTAAAAACTTTTAATATTTTAATATTGATACGTATGTATTTGTTTATCCCCTGCCCGGAAATATGTACACGGTTTTGTTGTGAACACTTAAGAAATGAAATGGTCGAATGTCACTTAAAAGCACTTATTAACTAATCATCACTACTGCCCCCGAACAAGACACCACCCCCACCAACCCACCCATTCACCCACCTACTGTAAGCCCCTGCACACTTAACACATGATTCTTGCAAACATAATTTTATTGATTTCGTTTTTCACTCAACACGGCTTGTTTTGAAACATTGATTTAAACATTTTTGCTTGAGTTCGAAAAACACATTGAAAATTTAATCGACTATTTTTCCGTTTTCATTTGTTTGTTTAATGAAATTTAATTTTATTAACACTCTCACAATTAAAACTATTGCATTCCAACTATTTAATGCTTCAACATCGAATAGCTTCTAATTAATCATACCAAATACAAGACATACAAACCCACATATGAAATGAAATAATTTTGGTTTTTCTAATAACCGCCCTCGTTACTCTTCTCTCTACATCTTTTGCTTATTTGACTTCCATGTAATGCTTCATCGCAACAAACAAATAATTCATTGAACTGAACACATGCACATGCAACGTATGCTCGTGTAGGGTAGTAAATTTGTGGCCCTGGCCGATTATATGGCTGTGGGGCATTCGGAGGTCTCAATGCGCGAAGGCGACAGTGTTGAATTGCTTAAGGTGGGCTGTGCGGGCTGGTGGTATGTGCGTATTTTAGGTAACTCAAACTCTACTTACACACAAACAATATAAAAATTTACAGCTTTTATTTAACCCATTTAACAAGATTTAATTTAATGTTTTCTCTCTCTCTCTCTCCCTCTCTCTTTCTTTATACCTCGATCTAGACACGAGTTCAGAAGGTTGGACCCCTGCAGCATATTTGGAATCGATCAATCGAAAATCATCTCGATCATCAAGTCGCAATCAAGAACGCCCCAACTTAAACAAGTTAAATGCATGTTAATACTTCTAGGGTAGAGCATAAAAACTCAAGCCGCCACCAGCAACAACCCTTTATAAACTATTGAAACCTTAAAACTTAATACGAACATATTTAGATTGTAAACTGCACGCTTTAACGTTGGTCCTTTTAATTTCGTTTAATTTCGTACTCACGAGGAATACACAATATTATGAAATTTACACTCAAGTTTGCCTTTCTTGAAATCCCCTAAAGAAGCTTAAAGTTTTAACTCTATTATAAATATATATTAAAGCAAAAAAAGAAAAGAAAAAAAGAAAAGAAAACACGACCACGGCCTTGAAACAGTTAAGGAAAATAATTAATTTACTACCAGCAGGTTTATTAAGGTTTCCGAAACCTTCAAGAGCTGGTATTAGATTAAGGCAAAACACTCGAATCGGGTTTCATCTATTACAAACTTTCGAGGCTAACGAGAACGGCATAAGCCTGTATGTTTTTTATGCTGAATTGCATGTACGCAGGGTGCGTAATATAAACAATAGTGAGGATCAGACCTTCGTGCTGTGAGCTCTGGTGTTTTCCCTTGGTCTTCTCTTCAAGAGCTTAATACGCCTAGGAATCAGACCAGCTCCTTCAACGGGAATCCTGTTCAGTCTGCATATGTATAAGCATGAAGGAGCCGGTATCTCCCGTGTGCCAGTGCCTGACATTTAATGCTCCAGGGCCCCATTGACTCCTACTCTAAATCGCAGAACCTGCCAGTGTCTGGTTTGAATATGCCCATTCTGTATAGGTGCTGCTTGTAACAGGCATAATTTTCTGTGGTTGGCTCCGTTAGTATTCGTAGCCTTTTCCTTTCCAGTTTTAGCGCAAGTTTCGTTCTCCTGGTATCAAAAATACCAAATACCTGATAATCGTTTCAATATTCCCCCATTATGGCTATCACCCATTTATCCAAGCCTCCTTTTAAGCCAACTTCCTTTGAAGGCAAATTAGGGAGGGGGTTTGGTTTAAGCTAAAATAAACTTAAACTGCAGTTGAGCCTTGATTATGCGCCTCGTTTAACCCAAACAAAATCAATATAAGCGATTTGTACGAGTTTTATTGTTGTATGTGGCGATTGGTGTTACCTGCTATGAACTTGCCTTGATGCTAGAAATCGTTTTGAAAGTTGGCTCCAAAGGCAGACTTGTGGCTGCTTAACTCACCAGCCCAAGAACAACAAAATTCGCTGAAATGCCAAATTTATATTTAGGTTTTGTTAAATGTAAAATCTTACTCCTGAGCTGCTGACCCTCAAGGGAGACTAAAACATATAGAATGTCATCAGCTGCGCTTCGATTAAGATCTGATTAAGTGAAGAAATTTAAGTGAAGAAATTATTTTATTGTTCATAAATTATAGCCAAAAGAGAACCAGAAATCTAACCAACAGAAAAGTATAATATCTATATTAAATATGTAGTTGTAAAGGGAAACCTAAATTGGGAACTGGCTGCTTACCATAAATGTGCTACTAAAGTCAAAATTTTGCTCTATTTAGAATTGAGGTCTAAGAGCTCTGAGATTTCTTGTTGACGTTCTAAAGCAGACATTTAGGGATTGATGTTATTTTGGGGCGCCGGTTCTGCTAATTGTTTTAAAATGTCTCGGATATAGGATAATTGTAAGTGAGTGAGAGGCTATGCCGTTGTGCCGTTCACTGGCTTCATCTCATGCTGATCAAATGCAGCCAATAAATAAATAGCACACAGTTTTCTGCAACGATTCGTGGTACTTCTCCTCATATAAGATTCTTTCATTTGTAGTTTCATAAATTTTCGAATTGAAACAAAATATTCCGGCAATTGTTGCCGCTGCCCTTGACGAATAGTACCCATTTCACTCACTTGCTATGATTTTACCCTAAACCAAAGTATGGGGACAGATATTGATTAAGGTCCAGTCCAGTCATTTAATTACTACTTTGTTATCAGAGAAATCTGGTGCCTTGCCCTTGTCCTTAAAATGTCAATCGTTTTACTTTGTGACAGCTGTTGCGTTGCGGCAAGTAAATGAAATCATAGATAAATTTTAGATTTTCATCAATCTTCTTTAACAGAGAAACTAATAATAATTATATTCCTTGACCAACTTTAAGGCCGCCCTGTATTATTCACTATAACAAATATTCTAATTAAATTTACTAAAATTGTACAAATTTCTTACTTGAAATTTTTTTAAAACAAAAAAAAATATACCCTTAAATATACAAAATATACACACAAACATACATAAATACTTAAAAAAGAATACTAGTATATTAAACTGCTTAATGTCGGAGCACTGGAATGCTGTCTGGAGTTACTTTCGGTGCTAACAAATTCAAATTCCCAAATTTGTAAGCAAAAAAGATTCATTCGGTATTTATTGCTTCTGTGCAGTCAAAATTTTGCGCCACTTTGCGGGCTTATAGGCGAGCAAAGTATTTATAGAAATTTTATAATATGCATTTTGAGTTTCGCACAATGTTGGTGCTTATAAGCGTGAAAACTCGCTTATATGCATCAGCAGGGCCGGCCCACTAAGACATTTTTGAAACAAACCTAAACATTTTTATGGGACTTTTAGAATAAATTTTAGCATAAATTGTAATATTTGGAATATGTATTTAAGCTATAAACGGCGCATATATGAGTAATATTTGAAAGAAATTACCCTTTAACAAAATTTACATTATTTTTAGGAGGCATACAAGTGAGAAGTGCATATAAGCGCAACACAAATAGAAACCTTAAATACAAATAGAAAATTGCTTACGCTGGGCAAACAACTGATGTGCATATAAGCGATAAATATTGTGCGCTAATAAAATAATTAAATAAAATTTGTAGTTTTTACAGGATTCATAAACTCGTAATTTGGAGCAGACAGTTGGAGAAAATTTCATTCATTTAAATTGGATTATTTTTATTAAACAAATTTAACGCATATCGGCTTTAAGTGGAACATGGGTTAAGGTTTCCATATATGTGCCTCAAACCGTAAAAAGAAGGCACAAACTTTTTGAAAACCTGCTAAGTCTGAGTGGAATAAAAACTCCTCCTTTTTCTTTCCTTTTTGAAATATGTTTCTCTTACTTGAGTGTGTGTTTTTCTATCACAGAAAACCTCAATCTACAGGAAGGGGTGCCGCCCTTGAACTTGCGCATTGGGTTGGCTGTCAGACTGCGTTCACTTTTTGCAATAAATCGGTATTGAATTTGATTGCAATAGAAGGTTTGTCATGTGATTCTATAATGGAAGGATGCGCTGACAGAAAATTGAAAAGGCGTCTTACCAAAAACCATCCATAAACTATTAAATCCTGGTTTAAGCTCCATTTCATTGAAAATGTGCTTGGGGCCGACGCAGCACCCAATCGTCGCACATTAGCAGCTGCACCATAAAACTCTGTTTTATAATATATTGAGTTTTCCCTGCACTTGCACTTTTGCTTCTAGTCTTGTAAAATATAATGTTTAAGTAAAAATCGAAATCCTTATTTCATCAACTTGAATGAAAATTGAAAATCAAAATTTTTAATACTCGTACGTAAAAATTGGAGAAACTCACACACCAAAACACACCAAATTCAAAACCAGAATATATTTTCAAGACGATTTTGTGACGAAAGTATGAACGAAAGTATGTCTTTAAGCCCCCCGTGGAAACTAATAACTTTAATTGTTGTACTCGTACTTTAGCACCGATCGTAATTTATGCTAAATGTAAATTTAAAAGCTTTATAAGTAATTTAAGAGGAAGTTTTTTTTTTTAATTTTTATGTGGCCCAGAATGGCTTGACGTTGTATTGAGTTCATTTTGTGTTTGGGCGCAGGTTAAACAATAATTTATTAAAGTGGTTTTTTAATTTGAGTATCTTGTTTATAGTTGTTATAGTATTTTTAAGAACTTTATGATTAAAGCGTTTTAAAAAGGCTTTTGTATTTATCTATTTATCCTTTTCAACAGATTATTTCTAATTTAGATTTATTTGAGAGTATTTTTTAATCAGTTATATATAATTTTGATTGTTTTTTTTTTTTTTTTTTTAATTAAAGACAACAATTTTATTATTATAGAGTATTTATGATAATGATATGGAACATAAAACAAATCAAATAATTATAAATAAATTCAATGATTAAAATAAGAAGAACTTGACGAGTTTTAATTCCTACAAAAAAAAGCGACAGTGAATTGTTCAGTAAGTCATAGTTGTAAGAGTGAAAACGTACGTAAATCTAATGGCTCGACTAGGGAGAGCAACGGAATTTCAGTTCACATCTGATTGGCTGAAAGCCAGCAAAAAACGGAAAACAGTTGCCATTCTGTTTGGCTTCAATAATCGAGAGTTTGAATTTAAATTTAAAAAGCCACGCAAGGGTTATCTATCGCCAGCGTATAGTATTAAGAAACGCTGTAGCAAGCGAATTGTAAATGCTATAAAATATGTTGTACCTCCTTTGCAATTCGCGTTTTCGATGTCAATACGCAGAAGCAGGCTTTCGCTAGAAGTTTGGCAGTTTCTAAGCCACTAATGTGTACTTCTTAACAAGCTGTCCTATTTAATTTAAGCATTTGTAAAGTATTTTCACGATTTCAATTGATAATCGAACGCAACTTCAACAAACAAAACGCACAATTTTCAGAACGTGCTATAAACCTTGCAAATTGTGAGCCATTTTAAAATAAATAAAATTTTAAGTCTAAATCGTTTTAAACGTATTTTGCTACGACAATAAAATCACATCAGTTGTTTTGCAGTTCGTTTACATAATAAAGAATTTTTATTAAATTTTATTTGTTTTTGTTATTGAATATACACCAGTAATTATACAGTTAGTTTTAAATTTTCAACGCTTAAATAATATTGGCAGATGTGATAGAAAACGATCGATTTGGAAATTATTTCGCGAACAATCAAAAATTATGTATTTGAAAACGTTTAAATATTTACACAACTTTTTTTTGAAAGAACCGTTTTACAAATTGAATTTTAGCACATAATTGATGCAAAGAAAAACTGAACACAAAAGTGCCTCAAAACTTATGATTATTCGTCACACCTTGCAAAAACAATCGATTTCTATCACATGTCCGATATTATATCCATATATAGAAACTTTTATATCTGCAAAAATTTATTGTGAATAAATTTTATTTCAAAAAAAATTGGAAATACCGAGTTTACAATTCTTTATTATTAAAAGATTGCAGTGACTTTACATTCTGAATCAATTAAATTTCATTAATTTTCGTTTCATTATCAAAGAGCGTTATAAATATTTTCTTCGAACACAAAAAATGTGTGTAACTAAATATTCCAAGTTGTGGGTTTTTTATTTTTTTTTTTAACAAAAACTACTAAAAATAATTCAACAACATTGAAAAAAGGGGAAACAAATTAACTTAAGAAAGAAAATACTTTTAGAATTTTTGAATTTTACATACACATATTTAAAGATAATTGTAGATTTTTGTAAGAACTAGGCTGCAGTCGAACAACGATCTTTAGGAATGTGGAATGTTTTCTTAATTTCTTGGGCAATAGAGAAAAAACAGAAAAGCGCTACAGGAAAACAAAAAGAAGGGGGAAACCTTAAAGGGAAATTGCGATATTAATAATTTATATAAGAATATAATTTTATTGAATTAAAAACGTAAACTTTAAGATATGATCTTTAAATACTTATTGTGATGATCGCAGTTGTTTATTTGCCAATTTGTTTTTTGCAATTCTGTTCTGCATATTAAAATTAAAGAGGTAATTGCGACTAAATACCGTTTATTAACCGCCAACATCCTGTGAAAAGTATTTTTTTTTCACAACGATAAACGAAAATAAATAAAGAAGAAAATATGGCTCGATTACGAATGGAACCCAAAGATAAACACGCAAACGCCAGCCACCAGCAACCAGACATTTCGGTTTGACGGAAACACTTAAACAATAACAACAGTTTCGAGCAGCATCACAATTTTCATCAACGCGCAATTTAAATTCGGTTATATTCATAATAGAGTCATTTACATATTATGTCTAGTTTTAGAAAAAAAAAAATAACACTGCAAGTTGGTATGTCGAAAAATAACGTACGTTTAAAAATATATATTGACTTGCAGTTTCTTTTACATTTAGTTGGCAGTTACTCTACTGTTGATATATAATTGTTGGCCAGAGAACAGCAAAGTCAATACATAAATACAAGCAGCGATCCAACAGTTGTAGGCATTCTGAAATGAACACACAAAAATAAAGTTTCAGTTATTAAAGAGTGACGCTTTTAAAGTAAAAATATTGTTACATATGTATGTATGTATAATGAATGACACTCTGAGGTGAAGTGTCACAGTAGTCACTATGACAAGTTGTTTTGTGGCTCATACTTTAAATATTTGCAAAAACTTTGCTCCAACTTCTCAATCTGTAATTTGTTTTTGTGCAACAAAAAAAAATCTCTTAAAATATAAATACAATTAACTTTATACTATTTGTTTTTTGCTTCCTTTTCTGTTAAATAATGATTAATAATGTTCTCCAAGCTTGAGGTGCGTGTATTTTTGTTCCTTTTTTTAAGTGTTTGTTTTGCTTTGATTTTCTTTACTGAATTCAGGGGCTTTCGACATAATAGTTATTAAACATATACTTAGGAACATATACATATAGGTTTCATCTTTGTCTGGTAAGAAACTGCATAATTAACTTTATTTTACTCTATTCGATTTTAAACAATCAATAATAAATATCTGCTGGCAATCAATAGTTCTGGCTGTGTTTCAATACAAGTGGACTTAAAAAGAGAAAACTTTCATCTCATTGATCGAAATAAAATTTTGCGAATAGACATCTCAATTATACTTAAACAATTTTTTGGAACTACGAAATGAATAGGCCCAATATAAATAAAGGCATTAAAAACCATATGTAGCTTCTTTATGTTCTATACCTGAATGTAAGCAGCGTTGGCAGCAGCGTAGAAACCATCCAAAGTTTCATACTTCTCGTTGATGGGCAAATCTTCAATCAAGGCCACACTGTGCATGTAAAAGAACAAACCCATCAAACCCTAAAATGAAGGACAAGTTATTTGCTAATATGAATTTAGTTTGTAAAACATTTGCTTATAAAAACTACAACATTATGCACTTTCGTATGTTCGTATAAATGTTTGTATCTGTTCCAAGTCTTTTGCAGAAATTACGCATACACAAGTTATTATTCCATAAAAACGTATGTATGTACGTGCGTACATATGGCATTACTTTTGTTTTAGACAGGATCCTTACCAGTTGTATGATGCCCCAAACGGAGATAATCAAACCGCAAAGGGATAGCTTTGGACCGCAGATTTTCATTATATTATATATTTAAAATTTTACCAGCAATATCTTTTTTATTTTCCAGATGATCTTATATTTCTTTATTTGTGGTTGTGGTCGTTAAAGTTATTGAAAAAATTTCCGAAGAAAAATGTCAGTCAGGTGAAAATCATGTGACAGTTGTTCTCTTACTAATAATCAAGTGAAGTTGGTGGTGGAACGTATGTTGGCTGTGAACATACCCTTGAATAATTTTTGCTAATTTGGTGTGTATAAGTTCTGTTATGGAAAAAATATAGAAGAAAATAATTTTGAAAATTAAAACATATTTAAAAATATTTAGTTGGATTTACAATAATATTATTTTAAAATTATTAACTAATAAATGATGTATACTATTTATTTCCTAAGCTTTCCAACACTGAAAATTAGATATTACTGTTTTGACTCAAAGAACATTTGACCAAAATGCATTTATGCACCTAAAAGCAAGTCAATGAACTTAAATATTACTTGATATCTACAATTTTCAAATATATATGTATTTGTTTCCCTTACTATATTTTTTTAATGATACAAGTTTCAAATGTAAACGCTCAAAATCGTATGAAATAAAATTAATCAGAGTTCATAAGCAACAAATCATATAATTATAAAAGATAAAACTTTATTTAAGAATTCAAAATCTTGACCTTGAACGTTTATATGTTTTTCTATGTATTAAAATAAAATTTTTAAAATTACCAACTTATCATATGTCAAACGCAAAGGAGACCCCAAATTATTAACGACCAACAAAGATACTCAAATTATATATAAAAGTTATAGAATCAGACTTTTATATGAAGAAAATTTTGCGTAGGCTATAAGGAATTGATGGAATGAATATGACGACATTTCACGAGCAGTATTTCTTGCACTAATAAACAGTAGTAGCCAGTCCTGACGTGGTGTAAGTGTGCTCATTAATATGTGTATGTATAAACATGTGTTGAAAATCATTTTTTTTGCTAGTCTGGCATGACAGTTTCACATGTAACGCAACGTTTGCTATTCACTGTCAAAAACTTTATTGACTCAAATGTAGATTGTTTGTTTTGTTTCAATATTTGCAATATCAAAAAATTCTTAATGGTAACCACATAATGTCGCTTGCGAAAACCAAAGTCTATCACGAAAAACAAACACGTCAGCTCTGTGCTTTGCATACGTTAAACAATCTGTTTCAATGTAAGTTTTTGTTTGTTAAATTTAAGCCTTAAGGCATTCATATGCACATACAAACTTTTATTTTGCTTGCCAGCTCGAGAAGCATTTTCCAAGCAGCAGTTAGATCAGATTTGCACTAATCTCAATCCTAATGTTTGGTTAAATCCTCATCGTTCTATGCTGGGCTTGGGTAATTATGATATTAATGTTATTATGCAGGCTCTACAACTTCGCAACTGCGAAGCAGCTTGGTTTGATAAGCGCAAGTAAGTTTTCAGTATGCCAGTATTGGTAAATTAGCTTAACATATTTTTTATATGTAATAGGGACCCTGAATGTATCGATTTAAATGTGATTCATGGGTTTATTCTAAATGTACCTTCGCTTTATAAACTTGGCTTTGTCACTCTTCCGTTGCGTAAACGGCATTGGATTGCAATTCGAGCTGTAGACGGAAAGTACTACAATTTAGATTCTAAGTTACAGGCACCTGAATGCATAGGAACAGAACAACAGTTATTTGTCTACTTAAGACAACAGTTACAAGCCAATGATCGTGAATTATTTGTCATAATTGAAACAAGTGCCAATGAAATGGAAATACCAAAGAAATGGTTAAAAAAAGTGAACGATTCTGCATCCTCTGCTAAACCGTCCAGTATAGTAACAAATGGTCACATATTATGAGTTATTGAAATTGCTAAGTAATCTGAGATGTTCTTAAGGTTGTAATATCGCATATTCCGTTGAGTTATCAAACACTAGCAAAAACCACTTTCACTAAAAAAGCTGATGGTTTATGTCTAAATTGTTAGTAAACTGTTTTTAATGAGCACAAAAATTGACATAAGATTTCTTTGGAATTTGCATGGAAGGACTTTAACCAAAAATGTACAAAATATTTACATATGCTTATATAGGCTTTGGTAAGCCAGGTTCGCATTAATAAAAATGAATTGAATACTCGGTTTGGAAATTCATATTGACAACAAAAATTCATGAAATAAGCTGCGTTAGTTGTTCATCGTAAATGTATTGTCTATTTTTTTATTATTAAAATTTTATTTATAAATATTGTTATATAAATGTAATTTTACTTTATAAATAATCTTATTTTTTTTATGGAATAATATACTTGATAACATTGCAAATACATTAAACCTCTTAATTTAAAAAGTATGCAAAAATGGAATGTAAAAGTTTATAATGTTCTTTTTATATTGTTACTGAAGGCCCCAGAGTCGTTTTAGAAGAAAATTCGAGATGAAACAAATGGCTTAAAGCTAATTTAAATATTTTGACAAAAATGCATATTGGACGGATACATTTCGATAATCGTGCGTTTCTGTACGTATTTATATGAAATATAATTTGGTATTTATATATCTGTTTGTATACCACCGCCAACAATTGAAACTGATGGAGCAGTGGGAGTGCGATGACCAGGTTGAGGACGTCTTGGTCTGCTGGTTTCAGGTGCAAAATATGAGGGCGCTGGCTGTTCTTGTTGTCGTTCGAGTTCTTGCTGGGCAGCATGTTGATAATAATCGAGATCTCCACCATATTCGCTTATAGCTTCGCGAGTACTTATTTCATTAAGACGTTTGTAACGTTCTCGTCTAGCTTCAATCAGATACAAAACTCCACCAGGCATTAGAAATATTGCACCGACTACTCCCAAAGCAAAGGACCAGCCCATGCCATTATTTTGCCAATGCGGCATCCAATCTCGGGAATCACCATACGCTCCGAAAATCACAACAGCTAGGAATCCAAAAATCGATGCAAGAACTTGAGAAGATCCAACTGTCAATAACAAAAATACATAACGATCATCATCCCTCGAAGTTCTCAGAAAAGACAAAGTTAGTGGTATGGCAAGTAGACACATAACAAAACAAAGGGTCGCAAACACTTGCACAGCTATGTAGAATCCAGGTAACAAGAAATCATGTATAATGTAGTACTCTTCTTCAAACACCCACATGCAACCCCGGAAGATATTGTCATAGAATCTATGTATATCTTGAAAGCCATTAAAACACACCTCCCAAAGACCCAAATTTGTAAATCTTGGATTCTGCAAACGTCCATCTGTAACAAGCCAGTATGGTGTAGCAAACGCTATAATATAAAGTAAAAATGCTATAGCTGATATTCCAACAGCTATTCGGGTATTCCTATTACTAGCTCCCATTGTGTTGACAGTTTTAAACTTTTTTTGCAGTTAAATTTTAATAAACTTTTACTCAACTCCACGCCCAACAGCAACAATTTAAGAATTTTACAAATAATATGTTCCACAAACACAGAGTTGTATCTGGCTGATGACAAATTTCCAGTATTACCAAAGTCAAGTCGTATAACACAAAATAGAAGAAGCAAAACTTCTATTTATGTATACATATGTATTGAATTGGTACTACAAAACTTTTCATACTTATACAACGAATTCTACATTAGATGAATTGTACAAGTTTATATGTAAAATATATATATATATGAAGCTAAAATAGAATACTACATTTTTATAACGACAAGGGTATATACTGAATTGCAGTAGATACTTTAATATGACTAAAATTATCCTCTTTCAGGCAATATGTATATTAACTCAGCCGTTATTCTTATATCGTTATTAACATCACTGGCAAACGTGAAGGAAGCTTAAAATGGAAATTGTAAAACATGAGTGTTGTAAGATCTTGCAACTACTGACTACTAATTTTTATAGACTTTTCTCATTTTACATATGTTAAAATAAGGTCATAGCAACAAAATTGTAAACTTATGTTTATGTATTTGTTTTATTTATTATAACTTTATGACGTCTGTATCTAAAAAATTGTTTACGGCTCTTTATTTTCTGTGATAAGTTATTGCACCTGATTGCATATCTCAGTATTCGAATTTAAACATATCCAATCAGTACATAACTATTCATTACTTATACATCTCTATTCAAAAACTTGTTTGTCTGCAGAAGAAAAAGCAAATCAAACGCGTATTCTTAAGAAATCTATTAATACCATTATAAATATTGAAAGAAGTCTGTGAAACATTAAATAAAAAAGTTAATTGGACTAAAAATATATAAATAAAAAATGAAAACTTTTGTTATAGAAATAATAATTATTTGAGATAATTTACTTTAAATCTTTTACAACAAAATTGTTTATTCAAGATTGTTGGCTGAAGAAGCCTTAATTGTGTAGAACTGAAAGCAAACATGTCGGCTCCAGAAATAGAAGTTGTCAATATTAATAATTTCGAAAAAATACAGAACTTCTTAAATGATTCTGCTTACAAAGAAATATTAGAAAATAGTGAGAACTATAATACTCGTTTATGCATAGAACGACGTTTGCGAATGCCGTTTTTGGACCCGCAGACAGGCGTTGCACAGACACATTGTGCTTTGTTTGTTAAACAAAAACAACGTATGCCTGGTTTTCGTGAAGGACAAATATATACATATCCATCCAATCGATGGCGTAAACCGAAAAGACAATATTTACTTAACCATCATCACAGCTATCGTCACTATCAATATCGAGAATCTAATAATCACCATCACTACACAGCTTCAGCGGGAGCTGGTGCATCAGGTCGCGAGCACAATGAAAATGCAGGTGAATCCAAATTAAAATCGATACTTAAGAATCATGTAATCTTATCCTCATATGTACTTACGTACATACGTATATGGATCATTAACTACCCTGTCTTATTTTCTACATAAACTTTTCTTAATGCTTCTTTTTCTTGGATTGGGTGGATTATTTTGTTTTTATTTTACATACCCAACTTGTGTCAGCCACCCCCCCTTGGGTGCCCAAAAGTTTCCATGCATGTTTGTATATACCATGTGTGTATGAGTGTTGGTAGGATGGTGGATGTCTTGTGCCGTTTTATATTTTGTTTTTGTTGTGATTTATGCACTCTTTCACATGTTTCTCCAGCATGATTTATATATTTTTGTGTTAACAAAAATTCTGTATCTTTTAATTTTTCAGTTTAACATTTCTTTTGGCTATGTATGTACATATGTATGTATGTATGTAATATGAATGTTTGCAATTTAAGCAAACCCCTATACAATTGTAGGTACACACATATATTTGCTTTGTTTATTTCTGGTTTTTTCTTATGAATTGTTTACTTGGCAAACGTAAACAATAAAACAAGCAATTCTCCACATTAAGCAGCGTTTAGTAGGTCATTGCACTCCCCTCATATTCCCATATTTTAAAACTCACATAAAATGTTTAATGATATTTTAAGCTCTAACTGCCGATGGTAATTCAATGAGTGCCTCTGGTGATAATGATAGCAAGGATTCTCATGCAAACGCCGAGAAAGATGGTTGGTTCCACGACGACATGGACATGTCCTATCACCATCACGTTGATGACTTTGAAGATGATTTTGAATCTGATAATGATTTCGATGAATCGTACAGTACAAGAGGAAAACGTAAACGTGGTGGTGGCGGCACCCGTTGGCGTAAAGGAAATACTTCGGTGGATGGTACACCCAAGAGGGGTCGAAAAGGTGGCGGTAAGATTATATTTTCTTCATTTTTAAAGAATATATGTATGTATGTATGCGTGAGTTTTTTTTTTATAGGCAACTGTGTTCATTTTGAAATTTTTTTGCAGAAAGAAATAATTTAACAGAAGAAAAAATTTTTTAATATTTTTTGCTTTTATTATTACTTTAGAAAATTATTTAGTCTTCTTTGTGTACTGCCCTGTGTAATACGTTAACATAAACTAAAAAACGTTAACAAACTTAGCAATGTTGGAAAAGTTGCATTTTATTTATGCAATTGGTGGAAAGTAAATAGATTGCGACTCCGATTCGAAATCGATTTGGTTCTACTATAAATTATTGCTAAGAACAAAACGAAAGGGGGAGGGGAATTGATTCATAACCGTATTTATGCAGAGGCTCCATTGAGAATGTCTAAAACATGTCTCCAATAAGCAGGCTTAGGAACACATTCCTCGGGGGTCCCTTAAAGAAATGCTTACAGAATAAAACTGACTCATTAGTGTCATTGACACCAGTACTGATGACTTGCTACTTCACATTTTGCCCAAAACTTTATTGGTAGGCAGAAAAAAGACTGCAAAGTAAACCTACATACATACATGTAAAGAAATACTTTTATCAAAAACTCAATTTTAAAATTTTATATCCTAAAGGCCAATTAGAGCTTTCTACATAGTTTTTCTAATTGTTTGCTATTTCCCGTCAGGTACCCGACGTCGTGGTGGATCCAATGCCGAAGGCGATGGTACTGGCGAACCTACTCGTCGTCGCCGAGGCGGAGGTGCAGGCTCCAGTTCAGCTGCAGGTAATACATCCGCCGCTGCGGCCGCTGCTGCTGCCGCAGTAGCTGCAGCTGCCAGCGCAGCAGCAACTAACATGAATCATTCCAATTCAGCATCTCCAATAACAAATACCGACGAATCCTCTCAACCAGGTTTAACACTACCATCAAGTAATAATCCCTCAGCTGCAACGACAGCAATAACTTCATCTATACCATCGCAAATAGACAACTCTTCTTCAAGTCACGCAACAGACGTTTCTATGGGCTTGCCAACAGACAGTAATTCTTCTAGTGCTGTGGCAGCGCCGCTAGCGGCAACTGCTGCTGCTGCCGCTGTGGTAGCCGCCGCAGCTGCCTCTGCTTCAGCAGCAGCTACTGCCAGTACTTCGATTTTACCACCATCAGCAAGCATTGCAAGCCCTCAAAAGACTAGTGCCAAGACTAAAGTGCGTTCTAACGACCGGGAAGTTGCTCAGCCGTCACCTTATTGTGATTTTTGTTTGGGAGATCAGCGGGAAAATAAAAAAACAAACTTGCCGGAAATACTGGTATCGTGCTCGGACTGCGGCCGTTCTGGTCACCCTTCGTGCTTGCAATTCACTCCGAATATGATAATATCTGTAAAGCGTTATCGTTGGCAGTGTATTGAATGTAAATATTGCTCCATTTGTGGTACTTCCGATAATGATGATCAGTTGTTGTTTTGTGATGATTGTGACCGCGGTTATCATATGTATTGCTTATCACCACCTTTGGTAACTCCACCAGAGGGTTCTTGGAGCTGCAAATTGTGTCTTGAAGAATTTCATAAAGGAGATAACAACTAAAGTTTTTATGACACCACCACGCATAATAACTAAATTACGTGTAATGAAATTATATTCATTTTTTGATTATTTTGTTTTTAACATAAATTTTGGTTCTTGTAGACATAAATTGTAAGTTGTAATACATAAGTTCAGTAGTTCGTGTGACTGTTTCATATCGTTTCCACGGCAGCTTTATAAAAGTATATAAAATTAATTTTAAGTTCAATTTTAATGTCCTTTATTTTTACAAAAAAAAGCAACAAAAACAAAAATCTTTTGCCCACTTAGCAAAAGGAAAGTATTTTTTCGTATTATTTATTTTTTTATTTTGTGTTAACTTATTACTCTTTAGCATTTTTCTTTATTGTATTTTTAAATTTTGGCTTAGTATGATAAAAAATTCCTTTATATATCTTTTTTTAAGAATCTTTATTTTAATTAAGCAAGAGTGCTACTTAATAATAATTTCCATCAAATAAAGATCTTAAAGAAAATTTAAATAAGAAATATATACATATGTGTATTATATGAAAACCATTTTAAATTATGTGCAGTGCCCGCACGTCACAATACAATCTTCTTATATGATTTTTGTCCATAAAACTATTTTATTGCAATATTTTTTTCTTCTCTATGAAAAACCCGTTTTGGCTTTGTAAACAGTACCTCAAATTTGGTTAAATCATAAATTGTTTGATTTAACGAAGATTTGTGTTCGAGTTATAATCTGTTTAACTTTAACAATTTCTTACTTATATACATATTTCTTTATTTTATTATATGGGATATAAATTATATATAAATTACTTAGGAAACTAACGTTTGAAGGTTACAAAAGAAGGTTTAAGCTGCAATGTAAGCAAATCTATAAATTACTCTAGAAGGCCGAGAATATACATATGTACGTACATACATATGTATGTTGTTCGTTCGAATAGCTTCTAGTTTGTTGATTAGACATTTTCTGAATGCGGGAAGTGGTCCATAATATCAAGCGTAATGGCATGTGGATTTCATTATTTGGCAGTGGAATTAATCATCCTAAATGTAAATATTTGGAAGTGATTTGTTTCATACGGAAAATACTTTTCCCGAGAAGAAACTTCCTCCAATTATAAATTCCGCAAGAACAAAGAATACAATAGTTGGCAACGCCATTTTAATTTTCTTTTTGTGCGAGAAGACAAAATCACTCTTGTAGCAAAAATCAAATCTCTGATCTTAATTTACTTTAATAAATACTCTAAAAAATTATCGGTTCACCAAAACTTCTTCCGGCTTTCTATTTCTTACATGTACATACATACATTAGAATTTACGGCTGTTGCACAGTCGGAAAGAGCCCTAAATTAAATGAAACTGAGAAAAATTTTCAGGAGAAGCAAAGAACTGATATAAAAAACTATATAAATGATTTTTTTTTTAATTTAAGCTTTATTTTTTATTAAAGAATTAACACTTGATTAGAAATATCCATTTTTTTGTATTATTTGCCGAGATATGAACCAAGTCTTAGGGCTTTTAGAATTTTTGTTGAAAATAACGCTATTTTTAACTATGGGAGTGTACAATTTGCAAGCATTTTTATACAATTGATTTTGATTTTTTATGTCAATGGCATTTTTTGACATATTTTTAATATTGATGATGAGTTACATATTTTGCTTCAAAAAACAACAAATCAATACGAGTGTAACGTAAGACAAAGCATTAAATACACATACATATGTACTTTAAAAAATATTTATTTCATCTAAAATATAATTCTGGCTTCATTTTAATCCTGATTTTAAAGTTTTATTGAACCGGTTAAAAATTTTGAAGTTCTTGCTTCTTCAGTAAATTTATAAAAAGTGATATTACGGTATCTTGCAGTTTAGATGACGATATGATTTATTACATGCCAGTATATTTGATTTAAACAGTCCACGGTTGTGCTTTATTAAAACTTTTGTTAAAGGCAAATTTCACAATTATTATTATTGTTATGTGCAGCCGCCATGTTTCAATAAATTTACTTAAACCTACTCCTCTGGTAACTATAAAACTACTATATACATAGGTTTACTATTAACACTCGTCATTAGTTAAAGGCAGGACTTTAAACAATAAAACACGCAACCATTTGGTGCTTTGTTTCTTAAGCACCTATTTTTTAAAATTACGGGGCTTTTACGTCCTTCAAAAACCCAACTTTGACTAATGACAAGTTGTGATAATGGGCCACAAAATTAAACAAACACCTTATTGTAACCAAACCTACTTTTATATATCGATGGTTTTTGTTAAAAGAAACTGAATAAAGGAAAAAAGTGAGTAAATACGGAAGAAGGAAAGGGGGCAAAATATTATATAAAAAAAGAGCAATAAATCAAGCCTGGTTTATTTTTATAAATTTCTTAAGAATTTATTTTAGACGTGGAGCTTTTAAGCCAGGAACTTTTTAAGGAAGGTATGTTTGTTTGTTAATGCTACGATGTTTAGAATAATACACTGTTTGTAACAATAATTAAATATCTGTAATATTCAAATAACTTTTTCTATACGTGTAGAATAGGAATCTATATCTTATATATTATGGTACATTAAACCGGTGTGCTTTGCTATCCTGTTTAGTTTAGTTTGGCAACGCATATTAATAGACTGACGCCTGAACAACGCTTTCGAATTATGCAAATTTACATATTTTTGAAAATTATCGTTCTATTCGAAACACGTATCTTGCCGCAATTGATTTATTGAACGAAACGTTTGGTGCGCTCTATATAATGCCAGGAGATATTTTCTGAATCTTGGAGATATATGTAGATAGAGTGTGCCAATAATATTAAATTGTTGTCGGTTATAAAGAAACAATATTTTCTTGAGTCGTATCATGTGGCTACGATGACGTCTCTTAGAATAGAGAGGAATGTTATAAGATTTCGATTGAAATTGGTGGTCAAGTCTTAGACTTGATATCAGGATTTCATGTCAATTTAAAAAATTTATCTGTGTTTTATTTTAGTGGTATGTCTCTATAAAAAAAAACCCTTTACATACATGATTCGCATGCATATGTACGTATGAAAATAAATTCATAAACACATATGTATGTACATACGATTATTTGGAATACATACATATATATTTTACATCACCTTTACTTCTAAACAGAGCTGCCAGGGTAGACAACTTTGAAATAATTTATTTTCTAGAATTTGTGTGCTAACTGGTACATACATATGTATGTATATTTTTACCTTTCAAAAGTGTTAATTACTAAACAATGATTTCCGCCTCTTGAGTTTGCAGAAAACATTTCTTGTATGGATGTACTTACTTATGTACAAACATGTAATTTCATATGTAGTATGTGGGCCATTGCAATATTAAATATACATACATACATATGTACATATTTGGAATTATTATTCATTTTCCATTCAGTCACTGTAAGAACTCTCAACATGAATAAAGCAGTTTTGAAAGCGTTATTAGTTATTTATTGTCTGTTAAATCGGGATCATCGTGTATCTGGCAAACCAAAACTATTAAGGAACAAAAGGTTTTTAATATTTCCTAGGCAGGCTCCAACGAGACATCAGGTTGGTTGATAATTTTTTTCCAACTTAAAATATATTGTGGTGAAATTTTTTGTATTTCTTTTTTAAGTTTATTGGTGGCATTGGCATACCGGTCGATCTGTCTTATGAATCCCTTACAATTGGTTATGTTCTGAAGGCTGAGTTTTGGCTTCCTTACAATGAGACCGTGTTTCGTGAAAACCCATATTTTCCCGAATATCAAAATGATAAGCTTCATAATAGCACAAATACGTTCCAAAATCTAAACTTTGTAAATGCTAGATCATATTCGTCGCATAAAAAAAATACTAAATCAAAGCTGCGCTGGGATATTTACGATATTCTAATACATCGTTTGGACAAGTAAGTCTGCATTTTAGCCTCCATTTTGGGACCACTCGGTTCTTGAAATTTAGGATAAGATGTTTTACAGTTTCTAACCTATCTAAGAAAATTAAACGAAATTCTTATCGTTAAATGAATTCTTATTAATCCCTTTAATACAAAATTTCCAGTACTTCGCTTATCTTCAATGGGGTAACTTTGGTTTTTGTTTAGTGTACTGTAGTCCAGATGCACATTACAAAAGTTATAAGCTAGAGTTAGATCAAGCAAAAAGCTCAGGAAAGCTAAATACAATTTACATACATAAAGAATTTATCAAGACATTTTTGTACCAAAACAAAAATTAAGCTGTTCGCGGATGTCGAACTTTTTCGTTCGATCGCGGGACTACATTGCAAATACTGATGATACAGATCTATTTTTGATGATCCTTATGTTTCCGGTGTACTATTGTTCTGTGCACAGATTCCTGTTATTCATAAGAACTAAATTTTGGGTAATTTTCAGGCAAGTATGCTTAAGGCCTGATGTTCCTTTGAGATTGCGGCCTACCAACTCACATGCCTCGACTTCGTCCACTGTCTAAAGAGTTACTGGCAGAAGGTATTAGATGGCCGGAGCTCTCGAGTAGGAGCCTTGTGTGATAGAACAAAAACTTCCAACCTTGTGCTTGGTATTCCACATGGAGGTGATGGTGAGCCGTTGACAAGGTCACTAAGGGAGGTTGGTTCAGCATTCTTCTTCTTTTGTCGCTACAGTCCGTGATGAACCTGGGCCTCAACCAACAAACTTTTCCAGCTGGCACGGTCTTTAGCCAGCGTCCTCCAATTTTGCACACCAAGTTGGTTGAGGTGCCTCTCCACTTGTGTGCGCCATCGGTTCCGTGGGCGTCCTCTAATGCGTTGTCCCACAGGTTCGGAATTAGAGCAGGCAATAATTACTTTCGTTGTCTGTCTCGATAAATATTACTACACTAAAAATTCATTTCAATTCTGATTGTCTTTTTAAGCAAAATTGAATGTAAAGCTAAGAGTTTTCGGCAACTTCTTACGCAACCTGCTAAAATATTGATTTTATATATTTGAAAAAAATTTTACAAACAGATGTATCGAGGTTAGCATTTTCTACGATTTTAATATTTCATCGATATTAGAGAATTTTTGACAAAATGCATTTTACTAAAGTTTTGCATCTAGAAATAACAAAAAAGAATTCGAGATCGACGGAATCAGCAGTTATTATTTCGTTTCTAGTATAAAATACTAAAAATTTTAGTTACGTGGTTTAAGATTTCAGCTGACGATATACTTATGTAGAATGATTTTTAGCACATGTCTATATTTATGAAAAAGTTATTTAAGTATTACACTATTTTCTTTTCTAACAGATATGGCTATAGGGGACAAGAATGTCTACTTCGGGCCATTTGCGAGGCAAATGCGTTACAATTTATGCGACACTATGATATTTATGGCGAATTAATGCATATATTTTTTAGGTATCCCTAAATATGTTTTAATTTTTTATAAAATTCAAAAAACAAAACACTATATATTCCAGCCCTTCCACATCAAGCGATGCAAAAACTATGGAGGCGCAAAATTTCATACAGGCCGAAAAAGTGGGTTCATCTGGCGATTCCTGTTTATCGTATGACTGCAACTTGTCCATTTTGGATTTATTTTCGAAAATCTTAAGTGTCGGTTAAATTATATTTTTCAACCAATTAATTAAGTGCTAACGTACTTACATATGTATTGATTAACAATAAGAATAAAAAACAAAAGATTACATATTGTATATACACAATAAGAATAAAAAACAAAAGATTACATATTGTATATACACACATGTACATACATACATATGTACATAGTATATGTATGTATGTACACACATATGTACGTATCGAAAATCATACCAATATTGGAAATAAAAAAGTCTTATTGCCTTTTAATCAATTTTACTTTGACTTCATTCTTTGTTCGAATAATTATACCAGTTTTAAATTCGAATTTTTCGGGATCCACCAGCGGCAATAGTTTAAAGTTTTTTATGACATGAACCAGCAGCGTTTTCATTTCCAGCATTGCAAATTTTTGTCCTAAAAATAAATAAATATTTAAATTTCCCGCATGCGAAACGAACAAATAACTACATATGTATGTATGTAGGTAAAACATCGAAAGAAAATTGCATAGTAAATAGTACAGCTATCGGAAGGGCGAAAGGTCTCGAACTTCAAACAACAACAACAAGCCTAACCGCACTTAAAAAATAATTACGATAACGCAAGAGCAACTCTCCGGCACAGAGAAGCTTTACAACTGAAATATCTCTATAAGTATTTTAATAAATCACTCCATGGATTCGAAACCATTGCCGTTGCAATTTACTTGTTAATTTTTTCTATTAACAGGTGACTTTGAAATTGAGTTCGAGTGTTGCCAAGTCAAGTAATTTATAGAACACAACAAAAAAAATTCGATTTACAAAACAAACCAGATTATATTACATCTTTAATAAAGAACATACATATGTACATACGTTTGGAACACGAAAAGTGTACTCTGGTTCAGTTTACAGAGCGCCACTGATAAGTGCGGTAAAGTATACGGTTCGTAACTTTCAAAAACAAAAAAACGGGCTTTGAGTTTTTGATTTTACTAAATCATTGTGAAGCGTCAAAAACGAATTTTTTTCCAGAAACTTCCTTTGGAAAGTAGGTGTTGCTTTGGTATATTCCAAAATGGAGCACACTGCTTTCCGGTGTATAGAGTAGACATGGCAGCCAAAACTGTAGGAAGTTCCTGTTCTTCCAAAGCCTGCATCTAAATTGTGCTGCCTAAATTGGCTAAAACGTTATGGCTTATACCAAAAAACGCAGAAAGGGGCGTTGTGAATAATCGTAACAGAGGTCTATTGCCCGAGTTGATGTTGTCTTGCAATCGATTCCTGTTATTCATAAGAACTAGACAATAGGTATTTTTCAAGCAAGTCTGGTTAAGGCCTGATGTTTCTTTTGGATTTCTGGCTACCAACTTAGGGGCTTCGAATCGAAATCCTGGATTGTCTAGAGAACTACTGGTAGAAAGTATTAGATAGTCCGTGCTTTCGAGCAGGTTTTGTGTTATGTGCCACATGCACATATCAGAAAAAGTTCCTCTCTATGGGGGATCACGATCTCTGATTATAGTTACACATTTATATTAATAGTTCCACACTCACCGATGCAATTTCTTTGGCCAGCACTGAATGGAGAAAATGCATATGGATGCCTGCCAGCTGAATTTTCTGGTGTAAATCGTTCCGGATCAAATGTATTGGGGTTCTTAAAATGACTAGGGTTACGTTGTATATCAAATAGATGTATAGATATAAATGAATTCGGTGGTAATATTAAACCGTTCTCTAGCTGTGTTTCCTGTACAACGCTACGCATTACAACCGGTACGGAAGGATATAAACGCATAGTTTCTTTCAGAAAACATTCCAAGTATTTAAGCTGATTTAATTTTCCAATATCCAATCTATCGATATCATCTACATTTGCTCTGATTTCCTGATAACAACGTTCTTGCATTTCCGGATATAACGACAGATTCATGAGACTGAAAATTAAACCCATTGAAGTTGTATCAAAACCTTCAAACATGAATGTATCAACTTCTTCGCATACACCGGCATGATCAATTTGACCGTCCCTTTCAGCTCTGAGAAGTGTATCTAACATGGCGTAACGTTTTTTAGTGGCACTATTAAAAGAAATAATTTCAGTCTTTGCAACATACTTTGGGTTTCCAGGTACGAGAATCTTACCCGAAATCTTCGTTTTCTGGGGACTTTTCATGTTTTTGGTTTTCTAGTCCTTTTTCAAATAGTTGTCGTCGCTTGGCAATAATATCGCTGGAAAATTCATGGGCTGTCTTCAGGGCCGGTATGTGCTTGTGCTCTTGCAGAAGTTTGTATATGGGATCAATCAATAAATAGGGTGTGTTTACTCGTTTATTAAAACAATCTTCGAAAACCTTAAAACTATCACGGTACTCATCGCCATTCAAGCAGTCATCTAATTTAACACCCAAAGCAGTTTCTAGAAAAATCAAAAATATACAATATTTGAATAATTTTGTTTTATAAATTTTTTTTTTAAAAACTTATTATTCATTTTAAAACAAACATTCAGGTGAGTCTTCTCAACTTCTTTTTCTTTATTGTACAATATTTTTTATTTACAATATACAGTCTGTCAATAATGAGTTTGCACATTGAAAACAGACACGGTTTAGTGAAAATTATTAGTGAATTCATGACAATTTTGTTCTACAAAAAAATTTTTTTTTACATATTTCATAAATTTATATGTATTTACGGAGATCATGTCGAAAAAAACTTTGAATATGTTCAAAACAAACAAAAAATACAACAACAAAAAATTTTTAGTTCATTTCACACTGTCAATAAACTCTTTGCACAAAAATTTCCTTGCAGTTTTGGTGTCAGAGGGCAAGTTTTAAATTTAGTTTGAGAAAACCTAATATTTAGTATGGAAAACTTTAGCATCTACCACACATTGTAAACGATTTTCCATTGCTCCTATTAACTTCTTTAGGTCATAATTCGTTGGAATTTTCTGTCATTCTTCTGATATCGCTGTTTTGAGCGCTGCCATAATTTTTCTGCAAGCGTTTAGCGACCCATTTTTTTAAAACACCCGTAAATTCTCTATAGGACTGAGATTGGGTCTTTGGGCGGGTGTATCGATGACGTGACGACAGTTATATAACAGCCAAATTCTTCCCATGTGTGATTTATGTTTATTGTCATTGACTTGATCAAACTTTAAATTTGGTTTGTTGTCTTTTATAAAGCTGAATTTCTTCGCACTACTAGTTAAATGGGTCCGCAGTGCCCAAAAATTGATGCGTGTCCACCGTAGAGTCTATAAAAGCAATGTCACCCATTTCTTGACTTGAAATGCAGCCCCAAATATTATAGACATTTTTCCAAATTTTGCGGTTGGGGTGATTTTTTGTTGCTTCAGAGATGTTAAAGGCTTATGCCACTCCCTAGATGGTCCGTCGTTGTAGTACATGATGTAGTACAACATGTTCGTTTAAATATTACATCATCCCAATATTCATTCGGCTGTGAAAGTTCCGAATATCGAAGGAAAAGCGTTGTTCTATATTTGCTACTGAAAGGAGTGGTTTTTTTCTTGCTGATCTTGATGAGTATTTATTTTTAATTATGGTCTGACGCACTGTCTCGTGGGAAACAATAACACCAAGCTCTTCTTTAAGCTCTGCCGCTAGGTTCCGTGTAGAAATTTTGGGTTTTGAACCAGTTTTCTTTAAATTAACCGCTCAGCACGTCGACTTATCTTATTTTTGCGGCCGACTCCTTGCTTTAATTCCAGGCTATTTTCTTTTTCAGCTCGATTTATGTCGTTGTAAACTATTCTCCATGAAACTGAAAACATTTCCGACAACTCTTCCACACTCCTGTCTAGTTGGTGGTTATAATAAATCAATTGAATGATATTATACGACAATCTTTTTCCTCGCATTTTTAAAACTTCAAATGTATTACTAATTTTATGACATATGCAAGGCAAATTAATTTCAAAACGCACTGTCATGAACATTGTGTGCAAGTTATAACGGTAAATCACCGTTAGCTTCAAAAAAAAATCAAAACTACAAACTGAGCAAACAGTTTATTGACATTAAGAGAAACAAAACATTTTTGTGCAAAGAGTTTATTGACAGTGTGAAATGAAGTAAAAATTTGTTTTTGTTGTATTTTTTGTTTGTCTTGAACATATTCAAAGTTTTTTTCGGCATGATCTCCGTAAATACATATAAATTTATAAAATATGTACAAAAAAAATATTTTTGTAGAACAAAAATGTCATGAATTCACGAATAATTTTAACTAAACCGTGTCTGTTTTCAATGTGCAAACTCATTATTGACAGACTGTATGTATTTTGTAATAAAAATAATAAGCAAATTTTATAACTTTTATATGTGTAATTTAAATTGAGTTTCCATTAAAACTCAACAAAAATAAGAAAAAAAAAAACTAAACACTTACAGGGATGTTTACTTCTACAGTTGAAACAAATTTTTTTGAATTTTCTTTTCTGAAGGCTAGGTCACACAAATGTCTCCTTTTAAGCGACTAGATTTCATCGCCTTCGTGTAATGAATTTATTTCTAACACGTTAGAATGATTACTTAGTTTGGTATCTCTGTAATATATCAACATTAGAGTGACTTCTAGTTTTCCAGAGCTGAATACCACATGTCCTTATCGGCTGAAGTAGTTTTATAAAACAGAGCCGTATTTTCTAAGCTTAAGCTTGATCTTGAACTCAATAGCCATTACATTTTTCTGGTTTTTATTTTTAGTTGCTCACGTTTTTTTGCAAACTTGCATCGTGGTATAATTATGACATTTAAATAAAGTAAATAATAATAATTAACAATAATGTTTTCTTAAGATAAGTGTAACGTGATAAATGTAAATTCTGAATATACATATTTTAAATGCCTCAGTAACTTTTACTCTATCTAGGGAATCATGCTCTTCTACCCTCAACGCTTACTGGTGAAATATCTTGGAGTTCACTTGGTGTGTAGTCGCACATGGAAATCGTACAGCGATGTGAAACTGGCCCATATGTAATTGAAAACACTCTATTTTCATATAATACATATCATCTATACATACACCTATAAAAGACGTATGTATGTATGTATGTATGTTTGTATATCAGTTTCATTAACAAGGAAGGAACTTTAAATATGTAAACTTAAAGTAGATAAATTTAATATTTTAAATTTCAATTTTTTTTATTTTTCATTTTAACTCAACAAACCGAATAACTGAACAAAAGAAAACAGCGTCCTTGTTTTTGTTCCTAATTAAATAAAATTTACTTAGTGTGCGTCTTAATTAGTTTAGTTTCCTTGATTTTAATTATATTTTCTTTTCCTCAAGAATCATTTTATTTTATACCTTGATATCACACTAAGCAAGTTGCAGCGATATATATGTATTTATTTTGCTCAAGCATCTGTTAAATAGCTGTGCATTCTAGTCTTTACTTACCACATACGACATTCAGTGTTAGTTTCGGTATTACTTCATCTAATAATACTGTTTGTTTATCGTACTTTTCCAATACGTGCACAAACTTTTGACTCTCTTCTCTAAAGAAATGAACACAAAAAGGGTCTATAAGCGATAATTATAAAAAACATGTGATTAATTTTTACCTGAATATATGTAAAAATTCCGCCAAAATATTGAAGTGAAATGCCGGTGTTAACATTTTTCTTCTTGAATGCCATTTTTGGTCTGACGATATTAGCAGACCGTCGCCTAGGGCCGGCTTAAGAAAGTCGTAAACAAATCCTTTTTTTATTAGTTTTGCATTCGTAGCGATAACTTCCCACATTTCTGGTTCCACAATATTGAGTATAGTTCGGCCCAAAACGTACTGCAGATAATTAGTTTTCATAAGTGCTGCACTCTTACGTGCGTATTTAAATGTTTCCACTAAGAAGAGAATAACAAAAGTTTGTCTTACATACACACACAACGAAATATTGTCTGTCAATACCATAATCCGCCCCCGACAAATCGAAAGTGTTACCGAATATTGTTCTGCCGGGCAAAGTGGGTGTAATTTTTTCCACTGCACTTCCGTCCGCCGTTCTGGGTTTTGGCGCAAAAAATGCCAAAATATAATAATTTTTGTTCAGCTCAAATAGCCAAAGTAATAATAAAATAAAACACACAACTAAGGTCCAAAAAATCATTTTCGATTCAAAATGTACAAAAAATAAGTTTCTTTTAATGAATAATTTTACGTTTCAAACGTTAAGAGCACCAATCGAGACTGAGTAGCTTGACTTGTTAACAGCTTCTTTACGCTTATATTAAATTTTAAATTGTTAGGGTCGTCTTATCTGTCTAAAATTACTGTGGAAAAGAATGTATACACATACACGTGTATGTATGTAGCTCTCGTGCAAATTTTTTGATATTTCATCAGACATAACAAATTATCTGGCTGAAGTTTCAAATTTCAAACAATTGTAGAAAAGCTTAGTTTACGTAGCGATTGGTATCTTAAGGAATGTTCTCGTGAGTGCTTGTCACGCACACTCACGAAGAACGTATCTTTTTAAATAACGCTCGCTCTCTATGAGATTAGTTTCATTTTCAAAGGGATTGGTTTTGGCACCCCTTATTGGGAAGGAAAAAATTAATTTTACATTTGGTGAAAATAGTGGCATTGCAAAAATACAAGTACCAGAAAAATGACAACTGTTTGAAATTTTTCTGTTGATTTATCCAAAAGTGCATAAATTGGCTATTAATTATTGTACATACAAACCTAAAGACCTATGCATCTTATGTAACTGGTTCTAACAAAAACTTTTTATTCATATAAATTGAGTTTCTGGAACCATCCAGCAGTGAGTAGAAATTTTTATACTCACTTTACCAATCCTGTCCTTGCTATCTATAATTGCTGTTATTATTTTTATGACTATTGTTTAAATTTAGACGTGATAAGAAAACTGCTTATTCATTTAAAATACATAAATACAATTTGTTAACTACTTGCATACGCATGCAGGTATTATTTAGAGGCATATTTTTTAATTTATAAAAAATGACTCAAATAAAAATTGGCGCAAAATGTAGAAATAAAAAGGAACTCGAACGCGCTGACAAGCTTTAAGCAAACTATCATAAGTTAAAAACTCTTGCGCAAAGCTCTTAAACAATTTTGAATACCGTTTCTATTTAAAAATTTGGCTATATTTTTCTTTTTTCCAAAAAATTAATATATTATGAAATTTTGGAGATATTTTTCACATACTTTTGGTTTAGGCCATTTTTAACATTCAAGTTGGAGGCCAATTGTGATTTTTCAAAAACAACAAATAGTTAAAAAAAAAATACAAAATAAAAAATGGCCGTAAACTGCAAACAAAATTAATTCATCAAATTTGAAAATAACCAGGTAAAATATTTCCTTTTTCAATTGGCGCTGTTTTTCATCGTGTCGAAAAAAGTCTCAGTTCACTATTTTTAAACTCCGATCAACGTTTTAACATGCTTCGTATTTTCACTTTTGTGCAGCCATTCGCAGCACAGAGCAAACATTCCACTTCAATTTTATATTCCCTAACAAGAGTGGAACTCGTTACGTCTATTCGTACACGTATATGATTGATTTAATGTGGTTTCCCTTAAGTGTTCCTCAATATGAAGTGTTGATTATGTACTCGTATGCATTTCAATTAGTTCTCGACCAGACGTTAGACTTGTTTTAATTTTCTGAAACATTTTAAGCTCAAGTAAATATTTAACTTGTTAATATGTTTATATTGGGAAAAATTACTAAAGCCACAGCGCAAAATACAATAATGTTATACAATTTTCTCTAAGTACATAACAAAATTTACTTCGCTTTTTGACAGCTAACTAAAGTTTGTAAAATTTAAGTTATTTTTACAATATTAGTGGTATTCCGAACTACGTTAATACTAACGCCACTTAAATTAATTTTTCCCTAAGCAGTTAAAATAAAGTCAAATTTGTTTTTTATCAATCATAATTGATCAAACAATAAGAACATTATTATAATTCATAACAGATAGCAAACAAAAACATATTTCTTTTGCCTCTAAAACTACTCGTGCTGCAGGCGATGGACATAATTAAAGAATATATGTACATATGCATTTTATCTACAAAAAAAAGTTGTCTTATTAGGTTCCTAACCGGCCAAATATACATATAATCGTATTAAATTTCTTGAAGCACATTTGCCTTCCTAAAACAGAGCTATTTCGAATAAATTACATTTCCGGTTTATACTACATGGATTGGTTGCATTGTCAATCATGTCACAGTACAATATTTCTAAAACCTTGTATTGCACTCCACTACTCTACAGGGATCGTGTCTCTTCATATGTGATTATCATACTGGGATCTCAAGTTTGGGGCTTCATCGATTTCGGTTATTATAGAAAAATTTAGTCTTAGCCGTCCCCAGAACAGATTTTTTGGTACACACGCATCATTCCAGATTAATAATGAGTAGATCATTTTTTGTAAAGGTTGCTATTCCTTTTTAGTTCCTTACTGAGCTTAAAATTATGCTGAAAGAATTTTTACAAGGATCTAGGCCTATAAATGATCTTTTCAACAAACTTCGGTAGTTCATAAGAGGGAATGTTTTTATTTTTATAGGATTTTTTTCATTTTTATAAACATTTCATATACACACATCTGTACATACATACATATGTATACGTAAACAATACTAGTTTAAGTTAATTTTTGTTAAACTATCTGATACACTGAACCATTTTGTCCGTTAAGTTTATGTAATGAAGTAAATAAATGAATTTACGCCGGAAAGGAAATTGAAGCAAGTAATAAAGTTATTGATATTTAATAGAAACCGAGCGATTTTATAAAGATATTTTTCTGAAAGATTTAAGGGTTTGTCATAATTGTGGATCTGCAGGAGCAGACGCACTGTCCGCGGAACTATCTGAAACCATTCGTGAACAGTTTGATAGGTCCTTATCAGTGTGGTTTCAGGCCGGGGAAGCCCACCATTGACCAAATTTTCACACTACGGCAGATCTGGGAAAAAACCCAAGAAATGCAAATCGACACCCACCACCTATTCGTCGATTTTAAGGCCGCATATGACAGTGTGTATAGGGACGAGCTATACGAAGCCATGTCTAGTTTTGACATTCCTACTAAACTCGTCAGGCTGTGTAGGATGACGATGGAGAACTCTCGCTGCTCCATCAAGGTCGGTAACGAATTCACCGAGACCTTCAATGTCAGGGGATTTAGACAAGGCGACGCACTGTCATGTGACTTTTTTAACATAATTCTTGAGAAGATCGTGCAAAACTCACACGCCAACAACAGAGGCACGATCTTCCAAAAGTCCGTGCAACTGCTAGCATACGCTGACGACATTGACGTGATTGGTCGAACACAGCGAGCCGTCACTAAAGCGTTTGCTGGTATTTCAACGGAGGCGGCCAAAATGGGTCTAGCGGTGAACGAGGGCAAAACGAAGTATATGCTGTCATCAAAAAAGGACGCGCAACACCGACGACTGGGCCAGAACATCACCATAGGCAGCTATAACTTCGAGGTAGTGAAGGACTTCGTCTACCTTGGCTCCCAAGTCAACAGTATGAACAACATCAGTACCGAGATCAAACGCAGAATAACTCTTGCCAATCGCTGTTTCTTTGGGCTCAAGAGGCAATTGAGTAGTAAGGCCCTTTCTCGAAAAACCAAGTTGACACTATATACCACTTTGATAATCCCTGTACTTCTTTATGGCGCAGAAGCATGGACGGTGTCGAAGGCGGATGAGGAAGTCCTTGGTATTTTCGAGAGAAAAGTTCCGCGTTCAATCTTCGGCCCTGTTTGCGTTGATGGTTTCTGGAGAAGAAGATTCAATCATGAACTGTACGGGTTGTACAGCGACTGTAGGACAACGCATTAGAGGACGCCCACGGAACCGATGGCGCACACAAGTGGAGAGGGACCTCAACCAAATTGGTGTGCACAATTGGAGAACGCTGGCTAAAGACCGTGCCAGCTGGAAAACTTTGTTGGTTGAGGCCCAGGTTCACCACGGACTGTAGTGCCAAAAGAAGAAGAAAGTTAAACGGGTTGTTGTCTCTGATATAAAAATTTCGTATACACAGACATACATACATATGTATTTACCTACTACCTACCATTTATTAGCTTTTTTGTACAATAACTTGAGACTATATCTTTTAATATACAACTTTAATTTTTTCAGATTTTTCAGTGGCAGTAAATATTCTATTTTCGAATGTGGAAAATACTTCTGTATTTGAATAAAAAACATATCAAAACATTAAAATATGTACATATGTATGTATCTATGTTAATAAATTGGCTTCAGATTAAATACGTTGTATATAAATATGTATATGTAAGTTGTGTATTTTTGACACGCTTTGGCTGATATGGATAAAATTGTTATTACAAAGTGGCGGTTTGAGCCAAAGTTTTATTTTAATACTTCTGCATAGACCAATTTAATCATTCAAGGCTTATAGAGAAGTTATCTTCATTTATTCCCACTGTTGACAGAATACGTTTTTATGGTTTCAAGATGCTGTAACAGGGAATATGCAGAGATTTCCCTAGAGGATGGAAAATGTTGAACAAAATATTTTATGGTTATAAAGTAATTTAAATCTGCAATTTCAATATTACCCCATATAGTTAAGTGTATTCTATTAGAGTATTTCTGACAATATTTGAATTTTATTTTAAACTTTATTTTTTTCTATTTCTATTTCTGACTATATTTTATTTCTATTTTAAACTTTATTTATTTTCTATTTCTGACTATATTTAATTTCTATTTTGAACTATATTTTTAATATTCTTTCTCCTTTAATAATTTATTGCCAAGTCTCTAAGCAATGCTGTAATATAAGACTTAGTCTTGTTGTATTGTTTTTTACATAAATAAATAAATAAAGCCTTGGCAGAATAACTGGGAACATTTATCTTGTAGTTTGAAGTATTCCGCAGTTAACAATTAAAAGTTTGTAAATGTCCGGGTTTTTTTTTGCTGCCGATAACTATGGCATGACAGCTGGCGGCACCATATTTTTTTTGTTTTTTTTTCTAAATGAGCGAGTAGCTGCTGTTGCAGTAAATTACAGCCGCTGTGGAGGCATGACATATTTAAATAAATAAATAAAAAAATTCATTCCAATAATATTTCTATGTTTTCATTTTAAGTTCTCAGGCTCTGAGAACTGAAAATGCGCATGAAAAAACTAAATTTATTACAATTTTATATTAAATTATTTCAATAATTCATTTCGGAAAATGTTTACATAATTTCTTTTCCTTTTTATTTTTGCTTAATAATTACTAAAGTCTTAGACATCTAGAGCTACTTAAGTTCCTCATAAAATTTTACTTGGTTGGAAAATGTTTATTTCTGATAGTTGCATCTTTCCCATCGAAAGTTATTGATTCATAGAAAAATTTTCGATTTACGCGGCACTGCACTCCGCACTTCGTTGAACCGCAATTTTCACATTCATACCAACAGCCAGGACAGTCGTCTTCCATGCAATCACAAACGTCCAGACCATTGTGCCGTATATTACCAAACTCATCATACAAGCTGCGGTTGTTAGTTGGAGGTTTACGTTTCAGTTTACGCTTTTCGCGGTTTGATTTATCCGGTTCGAAATCATCAAGGAATTTTAATTCATCGCAACGCTCTCGTAGTCTCCGTTCGGCATGCAATTTACGTGGTCTTTCTCGAAGCGACATCCGCATACCAGTTCCCTCAGAGTTTTCGGAATCTTCCATAATGTTTTAAAGATAATACTGAATTACATACAGTTTTTCTTGCAATATTTACTTTATTTTGTTTTGCACGTAGTAAAAGTAAACAAGTGTTAATCAATTGCTAGTGATGGTTTTACAGATAACAGCTTTTTGGTACTAGTAGGGAAGGTGTCAAATTGTTTGTGTTTTGTTTATGGTGACCCAAAAACAAAAATTGTTTTCTTCTGTTATTGTATTCGATGGGGATAAGTTTTGTATATGTGCTTTCTTATAGTTTATGTATATCACGTTGCAATATGTATATGAACAGCAATAGAAAAATAGTTTTAAATTTTCACGGAAAAAAATTTTGTGGGATGAACCCAACTTTAACGCAACCAACACTGACAAAAGACCAGCACTGGCAATATGTATATACACATGTATAGAATGTTACCGGACGACAACAAATTACGTGCTGTCATGTGATATCAAAGAGGTTATCTCTTAAGAAAGGCCGCCAATCATGTTTTTTAATTATTTCTGCCGTAAAGGGGCCTCCATGTTTATATTAAAATACAGTTTTATAATATATGTTTGATAAAATTGCAACTGGCATGGTCACCTTATTTACATAAATTTATAAAATGATGTGGTAACCTAGAGAACCATATGACATTTTCCTCAGACCCTTCGATAAAATCACAAAACCTTTTGTTTTACTACGAGCTCTCCATGTTCTGTGCAGGATTTTCTGATATAAATTTATAAAATAAGGTGAGTATGTGTTAATTTCTTGAAAAAAAATTAAGCAGAGCTTAATTAATGCCTTAAAGAAAGAATAATCAGTCATGTATTGGAATAATTTAATTTTAACACGTCGAGCTGATGTAACAGTGTGCGTATTTTGTGAAACTAAAAATGTTGGAATAAAAAAAGAAATAAACTGAGATTAATAAAAAATATTACAATGCTTTGTGATTATAGAATGTTTTTGTTTTATAGAAACAAGAGCTAAAATACGGAAAGTTTAATTTTACACAAGTTGACGTTATAACAAAGAAATAAGCAGCCAAATGTTGAGACATCTGCAATGCATTAAGCCGGTTCTTGGCCGGAATATGCGGCAAAAGCTTTTCTACTCAAAGATAATTGGCACGAGACAGGATCTGCAATCAGCAGCAAAGGGCAACATTAATTTGGAAACGCCCACTGTTTTTACACAATTCGATCATAAATTTAAAGAAGGAAACAAATATGAGGGATTTGAGTGTGTGCGCACTGAACACGTTCCAGAGTTCGGAATAATGTCATACACATTCCGCCATTCAGTTACTGGCACTGAATTGTGGTACTTGGACCGTAACGACGCCAACAACGTGTTTTCAGTGAATTTTCGCACAACACCTTTCGATTCGACGGGATTACCGCATATTTTGGAACATAGTGTATTGTGCGGCTCAAAAAAGTACCCAGTAAGGGATCCATTCTTCAAAATGTTAAATCGTTCAGTAGCAACATTTATGAATGCCATGACAGGTCCGGATTATACAATGTATCCGTTCTCTTCAATGAACGAATCGGATTTTCGCAATCTTCAACAAATTTATTTAGATGCTGTATTCCGGTGAGTATTTTTTTTTCTAATTTTTAAAAGCTTTTGTTTGCAAAATAATAATTATTCTAAAGCATGTCTTCGGAGTTATTGAACTGCAACATTTATGAACCATATACAAATGGTAATCTATGACCAACTCTAGTATTCCTCTTTCAAGGCATCCTAGGTTCATGTTGGTTCCCGATCTACCAATTGATCGGTGTTGAAGGTTTCGGAGGAATGTGCATAATCGTAGTCACATATAATCTTATAGTTTTGGTTGTCGTGCACCGTGTCCCTTCTCTTGTATATATTGGAAAAGAGAGTTCGATATACCACAAGGCAAAACCTCTGGCCCGGAACGTTTGCTTACAATAAAAAGTTTTCTTCGTTTCGTTTTCGCATAAAAAAATGATATGGATTGTTAGATATTGTGAGATACAATTTTCATTTTCTAAGCCAGATTTCAGGCATTGCAATATTTTTATAACTGTGATCTTCAAAAAAAAGCCATATTTCTTTACTGTTGCCAATTCAGACTTAAATTTAAGATTTCTTTTACAATTGAGCACTGTTTACAATTTTCGAGACGTTTTATTGCTGATAAACTACAAAAAATACTTTGAAAAAGTCGTTTCTGTGGACTAAAACTGCTTCGAAAATCGAAAACTGTTTTTAAAATTTTAAAAATGAATTAGTTAAAATAGCAAATAATAAATATTTTTTATAAACATTGTAAATTAATCAATTCAAGCAATCATTGCTCCGTTAATTTAACTAGTATTTAATTTTTTTAAATACATGTATTGTATTATATATAATACATATACATATGTGAGATTCATTGACAAAACGCCTTTTAATGTTAAATTTACTCCAAACTTCAAAGATAATTATTTGGTTCAATCGGTTATAAACGAATACCTTTTTTAATAAAAAAAATTTAATAGATTTTATTTGTCCTTAGCACCATAAATTGTTTTTTTTTATTTTTTATACAGACTATTAATCTTGTTATTTTTCTTTTCTTACTATTTTTAGACCTAATCTGGAATATCTTGATTTTCTCCAAGAAGGTTGGCGTTTGGAACACTCCAATTTGAGGGACAAAAAATCCGAATATGTTATTAAGGGAGTGGTTTATAATGAAATGAAAGGAGCCTTCTCAGAAAATGCTTCCGTATTTGGTCAAAACCTACTCAATAACTTATTGCCAGATCACACTTATGGTTATGTTTCAGGTGGCAACCCATTAGAAATACCGAAATTAACCCATGCTAATTTGGTCGACTTTCATCGGAAATATTACCATCCCAGCAATGCACGCATCTACACATACGGTTCCTTTGATTTAAACAAGACTTTGAAGTATGTGAACGAAGAATATTTGGGTAAATATGAACACATTGATAATTCGTATAGTCGCATACCAAATCAGCCAAGGTGGGACTCGCCGCGCAATGTGCATATTTCAAGTCGATTTGATAACATGGGTGCTCCATTCGAAAAACAAAATCAAATTGCCATAGCACTATTGATGTCTGATGTCACGAATATACAGGAGACTTTTGTTCTGTACGTTTTGTCAGAGCTCCTGGTAAAGGGGCCGAATTCGCCCTTCTATCGCAATTTAATAGAACCAAATTTTTCTGGTGGTTATAATCAGACTACTGGTTTTGATCCTCAAATAAAGGACACCTTTTTCTGCGTGGGATTGCAGGATTTGAAAGTTGATGATTTTGGTCGAGTGCAAGAATTATATGATGCCACCATAAAAGAGGTAATACAAAAAGGTTTCGATAAGCAACACATTGAAAGCGTTTTACACAACATAGAACTGTCACTCAAGCATCAGTCACCCCAATTCGGCTTGGGACTTTTATTCAATTCTACTCCTTTGTGGAATCATGAAGGCGATGTAGTAGAAAACTTGAGAGTCTCCAATATGATTGCAAAATTCCGTGCTGAATTGCAACGTGATCCTCAATACTTGCAAAAGAAAGTCGACCAGTATTTTGCCAATAATACTCACAAATTAACATTGACCATGTCCCCAGATGATACTTACGAAGATAATTTTAAAACCGCTGAATTGGAATTACTTAAACAAAAAATTATGGCTTTGGATCATGAAAAAAGAACTGAAATCTACGAGAACGGTTTAAAATTGGAAGAAGCCCAAAAGGCCTTACCGAATGTTGATATATTACCTTGTTTGAAATTAACAGACGTTCAGGAAGCTGCTAGACTAGAACCCATCGAAGTGGTGAAAATAAATCAAGTGCCTACTCAGGTGTGCAATGTGCAAACCAATGAAATTTCCTACTTCAAAGGTTATTTTGATGGCTCATATTTAACCCAAGATGAAATCCTCTTAATACCACTCTTCTGCAATATTATCAACGACATGGGTACAAAAAATTACGACTACAGAGAATTTGATAAGCTGGTTCTCTCCAAGACAGCAGGCATTAACTTTAAATTACACTTCGCCGAAAATATTTACGACAGCAAAACCTATAACCTGGGCATTCTAATGACCACTCATTCTTTGGATAAAAATGTTCCTGAAATGTTTAATTTAAGCAAAGAGCTTTTAATAAACTACAAGATGGATGACGAGGAGCGTGTTAAGATGCTAATTGATAATTATATGTCCAGTATAGCAGTAGGTATCGCCAATTCTGGCCATTTGTATGCCATGCAATCATGTGCAGGCCTTGTAACAGACTCCGCTAGATTAAAGTCTTTATTAGCCGGTGTAGAACACATCGAGCACATGAAGCAATATGTGAAAAATCACAGTACTCCACAAATTATGGCCAATTTGAAACAGCTGGGCAATAAGCTATTCAACAAAAAAGGAATGCGTTCTGCTGTTAACATCTCCGAGGAGTTTTATCCCAGCTTCATAAAGCACTACGAACAGTTCCTCAACGATTTACCAGAACACCCTATAGAAAAAGTCGAAAACAAAGTACAGCTCCTGCAGCCAAGTTGCCAACATTTTGTTATGAATATACCAGTAAATTATTGCGCCAAGGCCATGTTCACCGTGCCCTACACACACCGCGATCATCCAACACTTAGAGTATTAGCTAAACTTATTTCCGCCAAGTATTTGCTTCCTGTGGTGAGGGAACAAAATGGCGCCTATGGTGCTGGTGCTAAACTGGGATCTGATGGCATATTCAGCTTTTTCAGTTACCGTGATCCCAATTCTACGAAAACGCTTGATGCCTTCGACAACACCTATCAATGGCTGCAAGAAAACAGTTCGCAAACGAATGAGCAATCTTTGTTTGAAGCGAAGCTGGGTGTGTTGCAACAGTTAGATGCGCCCATTGCACCTGGCAATTTGGGCATAGACTTCTTTTTGTATGGTGTTTCACACGAAATGTTTTTAAAGTATCGTTCACGTATGCTGGCCGTTTCAATGAACGAGTTGCAGCAAGTTGTGGAGAAATACTTTAAGACACCGCCCGTCTACTACGGAAAATGTATTTTAGGGCCCGAAAATAAAGAACTAGAAACTGTTACCAAACTGAAATGGAAAACTATTCAATAAATCAAAGTTATGCGTTGTAAGCCTTCTTTTAAAAACAAAATTTTAAAGTTTTTTTACAATTTTTTTTACAAATATGTGTTAATTAATGTAATTTTTGTGTCTGTCATTCTAGACTGTAACCATATGCGCTTTCATAATAACAAACGAGTTTTAATTATTTTTTAATTTCATTCATTCTTTAGTTTCATAATTTTAAACATCTGGTTAAAACTTGAAATAAAAATTTGTTATTTTCATTAATTTAATTTTGTAAATTGCACCCGTCGCATCTGCATACAAATAAATTAGAAAATCTTACAATCTTTCTGATTTTTTAGAAATATCAATCGGCGGTTGAAATTTGTTAATTGTTAAGCTACTTTTTAGATTGCAATTTAGTGCAAAAATAATAATGATAAATAAAATGTTAAGTAATACTGAATATAATCACACAAAAGCAAAGAAATAGTAATAAACGAAGTAAAAATAAATTCTGCTTTCGTGTTGTTCTTTGATTCAGTGCCTAAATGATTGTAAGTTCGGTTCCTACCACGGACTATATGTTTTTGCAGGCAAACAAAAAGCTTTGCAGTTAAAAGAAAGAATTTAGAGACATGTGAAACTTATGAAAAACTGGTATTGCCAGAGCGAAATGTTTAGATTTGATTAATTTAATCATTTTAACTATAAACTCCTGCCCTAAGATGAGCAAGAAGAAGACTGTCCAGTTGCAAGAATGCAATCTCTTATTTCTGAAATTGTTTTAATGTTTTTAAGATATTCAAAAGCTTTCCTTCTTTTAATGAGATTGTGTAAAAATTCATTTGATTAAAGATTACTAGCCCTTAACTAGTTAAATCATAATGCAAATAACAATTCTTAGTCCACGAATCACCATCCTCGTCACATCAGCTCGGCAACAATAAACTTACCTGATTTTAATAGTTCCGACAACAATCTAAGATTTCTAAAAGTGTATTTAATGCATTTACAAAGAAAAGTAATAAAAAAAGAGTATTTTAACTTATTTTTTCATATCAACTTCATGTGACGACAATGACGACTCCTGGAATACGAGGGAATGAATGTCTCGTTCGAAATGTTACGTATTGACTCAGATTATGGCTTTATGTACATATGTAGATGGCAATGTTTCCTACCAGCTACATATAATTTAAATTAAAAATACTTTTCATTTTTATAATTTAAAATTTTATATACCGTCACATTTGACACAATATAGAAGTAACCATAAATTGTTGTCGATTATATGTAAACGATTTGAATAGGTTATTACATTAAATTCTAGTGGACTCTCAGTATACCGAAGCAGGAAACTTCATTCCTTGTTTCGATGTTAAAAACTTGCAAAATGTTACTTTCTCAAATATTTTTATTAATATTAATAAAAAAAAAGACTTTGGGCAAATTTTAATTATGGAAACTTGTAAAGTTTAAAAAAATTTTGAAACTGTAATCGCAAGTATTTTTTTTTATATTCTTTATTCATTTTCAATACTTAAATTACGAAATTCACAAACATATTCGAGTTACATTTAGTGTTGAACTGAGTAATTATATAGATTTTCTAATTTTTTGCCACCGCTGGCAACTTTTGAAAACAAAGAAAAACTAAAAATAGGGCAAATAAAACTTAATGCGGTGGTAAACTCTGAAGCATCTTTTTCCGGTGTGTTACTTTGCATCATTGACAAAATTACTTATTATGCCGTGGCTTCCCAGGTAGAGCTCTAAAAGTTTTAAAAAAATATTGACTTTCCTCAGCCGATATACTTTTATATATATGTAAATACATATAGATAAGTACATATGTAAGAAAAGTCCTTCAGTTATTATGTGGCCAGAAGAGGACGTTTGGACTATTCTTTGAAATAAAACCCTAAATAATTTCATATAAGGACTTTTACCAATCGTTGGTTTAATTCACAAAACACGTCTCTGGTCTTCTCATACAACATGAGCATACAACATACATACATACATACATATATATTTTTAATTTATTTATTTTTTTAAATATTGTTATTTCAATATCCCATATACAAGACAAAGTCTCATATTGCAGTATGGAACCCAGTACAAGTACATACAGATATAAATATAATATATATGTATACATATAGAGTTAAAAAAATTCCGAAGGCTACTTACAAACACAGAATAATTTAACGTTTAAAAAAACATGTGTAAATGTCAAATAGGATTAACTTAACAATGGGCAGATATTTTTCTTGAATTGATGTGCGTTACTAAGGACTGTGAGGAATATCGTTCCAGATACTGATTGCATGTATAAAGAATTGGTATGTGGATATTTGGCTGCAGAGTAACCGTTTACCCCCTAGAGTTGAGAATTTCAATCGCGCAAAAAGGTGATCGGGTTGTCCCGTGCTTATTATTTTATTCATAAATAATAAAATCCTTAACTTCAGATAGTCATCAAAACACAGCATAAGGTTTGTTTATATAATAGGGAACGTGATCATATCTTCTCAAACCATATACGTAACGAACTATGTTATTAAAGGTCACATTTAGAGTCCCTGCGGTAATACCATCGCAACTAGCAAAGAGTTCACACCCATATAGTAAAGTCGGCATTAAATATGTTTTAGGGGGAAGTATGCGAATGTTAATGACAGTGCAATGATGGCTTTGCCATAGAAACTGCACGTCCACAGGCAAAATTAATATGGTTTGACCAAGTCCGAGTGCTGTTGAAATAAATGACCAGATTTTTAGCAACATTTACAGTCTTAATTGTCTTATTATTTAAGACTAGTGTAGGGTTATAATCAAGTTGCAGTAGTTTCTTTTTAATAATCAAATATTTAGATTTAGTGGGGTTTAACTCTAGGCCCTTAGCGGTAGCCCATTCGAAAATACGACGTAAGTCTTCATTTAAGATTCTCACAAATCGGTCAACTGAGTCAATTTTACAACTTATATAAAGCTACACGTCGTCCGCGTACATTCTACCTGGCAATGTTTGAGTTTGCTTGGCAGATCATTGACATATAGTAAAAACAGTAGAGTATAAATGCGTACATCAAACTGTAGCATTGTTCCACATAGTGTGGAAGGTGTACCCGGTTGACACGGCAACCAAAACTCTAGGAAGTTCAAACTTCAAAGGTCAATTGGCACAACGGAAACGAAAGAGATCACAGGAAAGATACTGGGGTAGAACTCTACACACGATGGTCCAAAAGTCCTCGAGGTGCTGTTCTCTTGCAAACGATTCGGTTCTTCACGAGCAACCTAGATGATGGGGAATGTACAGGCGAGCTGGTTAAGGTCTGATATTCCTTGAGAATTTGGGGCTACTAATTTAGTTTTCCTTTAACTGACTAGAGAAGTACTAGGGTAACACAAGCAACTTGTTCCCACATAACACGAGAAGTTGCCAGCACATGAGGGCGATGGTGAACCGTTCTCTTATGTAGTTCACCAAGTGGGATTGTTCTATCGTCAGATTAGGTCAGTTACTGACGTAAATCAATGCCACGATCTGTATCGACCATCCAGCTCCTTGCCTTTTGGACTTTTAGTTTCGTTATTTATGTCAACAGCAATTGATTTTGAATGGGTTCTTTTTAATCAATAATCGCATATGGGAATGATTTGTTGAGGAGGTTTTTCGTTGTCCACCACGAGTTTCTTTCCTTTTTGTTCACTTTAAAACATTGCCGATGCAATATTCAGATCTGCCAAGTGCAAATTGTAACAAATATATGTACATAAATATGTACAACAAATATTTTGAACAGTTACAGCTGCAGTAGATTTTGTTTTTGAAATTCCACATAAAAAGAATTATAAGAGAGGACATTTAAACATTTGACGGAAACACTTGATCTTAAGAGAATGAAACAAAGTTGATACAATTAAAAATAAACATTTTCTCTATTATATTGATCAGCACTATATACAATATAAAAATTATAAAAAAAAAAACTTTCTATCAGTCCTTAGTTTGAATTCGCCTACCGAAAATTATGTTTCTCTGTACCCTTTCATACATTTTTGTATTGATTACTAACATGAGCAAATAAATGTGAATTTTCATCTGAATCTAATAATATTCTGAAGTCTTACACACATTTTTTTAAAATTTTGAATCGCCTATCAAAAACTCTGATTGGGATCTTATCTATATACCGCAGAAAATGCTTATTGGGACTATATATGTATGTATGTCGCAGCATAAAAGAACGATTTCGGGGGCTTCTGGGTATGCAAAAAAAAATCTTTCTTTACATTTTTTAGAATATGCAAAACTTCTCAAAATAAAACTGCGCCCCAAAAGGGTTAATATGAACAATGTGTTTATGTTACGTTTAAACGGTTGTCAGATCTTACAACACTCTTATTTAAGAATGGCTGAAATCGCCCCCGGAAGGTAAATTCTCAGTTCAATCGATTGTAAGAAACTCTTACAATTTCAATGCCTGACAATAAATATATCAGCCAACAAAAAATGTCAGTCAGTCGTCAGATTATTGTACGACGAAAACTGTTGTTAGACATCGTCAGAAGACTTAAAGTATTCTTATTTGTAGTCAATGTTGCCAATAGAAGTATTTCTCGTCTGACAATCGGGTTATTAATTGAAAATTGAAAAATAAACTTAAAATAAATGGCAGTTATTCCAGAATGATAATGAAAACCGTTCTCACGGCTGTCAGCTGTCTGACAATATTATTGTGGATGGGCTGACAATGCTATTTCTGACAACTTTGTAAGACGGAAATTGGTACACGGTTGACAGATTTTGTAGACATATTTTACTGACAACGTTATAAGATCTCACAGCTTTAAAACTATTATTAATTATTGAAAAACTCTTTGTCTCGTATTTGTTCCAGCAATGTCTCTTCCAAAAGGTTACGAAACTTCTCAGGAATATTTTCACCAGGTAAACGAATTTCTTAAACAATATTCTTGGATTTATAGAGAATCGAACACGGAGTTTTTAAAAGCCGGCATACCGAATGAAATGCCCCCAGAGTTTAAAGACTATTTTCAGCAGATTGATATCCTGGAATTAAATCAATTTCCTTATGTTCAGGAACATTTAAGCAATTTGAGGCTTAAAGCTTTAATTGATTTTCGGCACAACTTAGCCAAGTTAATACCTGCGCAAGCATTCAGCGATCCAACCGATTTTGCAAAGCCCATGAAATGGGAAAATCTTAAAAAGATGAATGTCAAGAAACAACATGAAATCCAAAGATTGGCTGCGTTAGTACAAGATTGTTTAGAAGAGCATCCACCTGAAAGTCCTCAAAAATATGTATTAGTTGACGTCGGTTCTGGTTTGGGCTACTTAAGTGAAATGTTGTACAAACTCAATGACAGCGTGTTAATTTTGGGCCTGGAAGCTGACACCTACCGGGTGGAGGCGGCCACAAGGCGCATAAAAACTTACATGCCAACTGCCATTAACTCTATTCAATACCGACACCAATTTGTTACAGAGAATTCAAAGGATTTTATTGAAAAAGCAGTAGAGGAAGTTGTTAAATTAAATTATCAATGTGTGCCACAGCCGACAACCACAAAGATGGCTATAATTGGTTTACATGCCTGTGCTGATTTAACTATAACTTCTATGAAACTCTTCCTTCAGCTGCCGCATGTGCAACAACTTATTATTATGCCATGCTGCTATCACAAGTTACAGGTGTGTGGAGATGTTGCTGCCACAAACAGCTCTACGAAACAACTAAAATTTAAAAATTTTCCCATGAGTGAAAGTCTTAAACATGTGCTTCGAGGCGGCGGAAAAGAAAATAACGACAATGTTAATGGCGAAGCTTTTGCCATGTATTTAAATCGTCCCTTCTTGCGGCTGGCGTGTCAACAAACTCTGAAACGTTGGAGAAAGGGTTCTGTTCAGGAACATCGGGCGCATGGCGGTGAAATGTTTTTTAGAGCTGTTGCGGAATTGTTAAGACAAGAGGAAAATGAAATGGAGTTTATGATTGTGAAACGTAAAGAAGAAAAAATTGATTTAAAATCTGTAGCTGGCGAAGAATTGGCAAGTTTTGAAACCTTTAGTAGCTGTTATGTTTTAAAGAGAAAGGATACACAAGAAACTGTAGAATGGACGGAAAAGCATAAACGAAAGTTCAATGACATTATCGGAAAATATCCAAACGGCGCCCAAGTGGCAGAAGGTTTGACATGTCTGCAGACATCAATGCAGGTAAGCTGATTCTTCTAAAACCCAAATATGTCAAATTTTTTAGCACAAGGATCAGGGTTCTATTGAAAAGTTGTGCAATGATTATTCCGTTCTCTGTCGTTCTTCGTCATTAAAGGGGTCGGTTTGAATGGAGACCTTTGGTGAATTAGAACCAAAATGTTATCCCATAATTTTGTTCATTGTGCGCTACCTGCTCACCACAGGAATGCCTGAACAATGACCCTGTAAAAGCGGATTCGTAGCAGACGTTCTAGCCAGTATTGCGAAATGTTAAAACAAATGTTTTTCTTTGGAGCTGTTGGCATCCAAGGAAATCAAAACATAAAGTCAGCTGCGCTGAAGTCGTCTAGGACTTTATTTGCACATAAAGTGCTAAACAGTGCCACCTGTTCTGAAGCTTTCAGTTTTATTTTTAACATACTTACATATGTTAATAATTCAGTATAAGTTGAAGTATGGTTTTGTAATAAACGTCCGCGGAAATCGTTCTCATTCATTTCAAGGAGAACACACATGCGATACAAGAGATAATAATCTGACGTCTTTATTATTAGTAATAAGTGAAGCGAAATTGGTTAAATGTGAATGAAGAACTGCTGCCATTAAAACCACGATAAACAATACTTATTATTGTATTGACTGTTTTTTTAAAGTTCACAACTTTGCGTTAGAGAAACTGTTTTATTTGACAATCTATTTACCGGCTGATATTTGCTTTTTATTTAGTTTGGTTTGGCGTTTCAATTTGAATAGACTTAGAGCAGAGCAACTCGTGCAAATTGTTGAAACTCTTTTAATGAAAAATTGGTTGGATTTCCATTTAAAAGTTTGTTTTGCAATGAAGCCCATTTTTTGTTGAATGGGTGCGTAAATATGCAGAGTTGTTGCACTTGGATTGAGGATAACCCACAAGTTTTTGACGAAACATCACTACATCCACATTAAATGACTGGTTGGTGCGTTTTTTGGGTTGGCTGACTCGTTGGTTCATATGTCTCCAAAAACTATGCTGGTCAGAATGTTACTATTATTGGTGAACGGTGAAAATTGGTGCTCCAAATTACGTCTTGTACACGCCAGATGTGTAAACCATATGGCCGAAATTATATTTATGTCGTAAAATATATTTCGCTATTTTATTACGATTGAAAATTCACCGTACACGTAAAATCTAATAATATCTGTATCGTATTGTATTTATACGGTCTACACTCTGATGGTACATGATTGCCTTCAAAAAACGACGCTGTCGTATAAACTTTTGTTGCTATTCCGCTTTAAAGATTTTATGTGCAAAAACGGTGAATAAGGATTTTCGTTTCTGATGTGACGCCGACTTCGATTTCCATATATTTCCAGCATTGCTGGGTAATGCACAGCGGTAGAGGTCTTAACTCAAATGCGTCTTCTGACATCGCTTTCTAATTATTCTTTGCATTGCTAGTCCGCTATCCAAGCTCAAACATTTATCCAGCGATGCACATATCCTTTAGTACTTTTTCTTTTTAGTGGCATCTTTTCCGTCTGAGGAACTTATTTCACTTCTAAAAGAAGTCAGTAATATTTTGAAAATGTATGTATGTACATACATATACATATACTTTGAGTTCGATGCCTCAAGTCGATGCCGTACATACGGCCTGAACAATTTAATTGAATGAGAAATTTCTCAGTCGGAATTATAAATTTTGTATCAAATTCAGTTGTATTTCCTTGTTTAAAATGACTTGTGTGATCAAGTTATACATCTTGTGGCAACTGGCTACGAAGCCAGAATTACTTTCGGCACGACTTTATTTCTTGTCAGAAATTAAGGTTCCCTAAAAGGCATTTTCTCTCTGGAAGTGAGCAGATCTTAAACTTTAAAATTATAATTTTTAAAAAAGTAGTTATTTTAGAAAATATGATCTACAAATATATGGAACAGTATTTCTGTGGTCACAAACATAAATAAAAATCCCATTTCTCTAAACGAATTTTTTTTTTCTAAATAAATATTTAAAAAATGCATATTTACCTGAGTCGCTTTGAATTCTCTTAACATTATCAATAAGCATAAAAATATACTTCATTACTTATTTTCCCTATATATTTTACTTTATATCAAAACACTATATAGACTTATAGACCCAAAATAAACTACCGCAAATAAGAGGGAACAGATGAATGTATTACCCAGACCTCCGCCAATTTTAATTTGCAGTAATCGTTTAAGTCCATATAACCTCAAGAGCAATAAATTATTTAATACAAAATAAAAACATAAGTTGCTATAAACTTTCACAATTAACAGTTTTATTTTGCAATAGAAACTTAAATTTTATTTTAGTAAATACATATGTCCTCAACTATGTACTTTCAGTTCAATTACTAATTCGGCTTTTATTGCTTGTGACCACAGATTGAATAAATTAGCATATATCTGAAATAAATTATCATTGTGAAAACTGTTTTGTCTTTCATTTGCTTAAACTCAGAAACTTTGTGAAAATCTGGTGCTTTATGATCGTCTTTGTTATATGGAGGAAGAAGCCCTTAAAATAAACTTGAAGATCAAAGTACGTTATGAAAAAATAATGGACGAAGAATTGTCTCCAAGATGTTACGTCTTAATTGCTAAAAAATTATAGAATAGTACATAAGTAAGTATTTATGTACATATGTATATAATTTTTGTACATTTTAAAGTTAAAGAAAATGAACTGATAAAAAATAACAATAATAATAAAAATTTAATCAATTTGTTTTCTTATTTCTGGTAAAATCAGATACAAAGTTCAATAAAATGGGTCTATATTAGGAGGTCGCTATTTTTAAATTTAAAATAAATAAAACAAAATATGTATGAAATTATTATTGGTGTCAAAGGATGCTATTGTGTATAGAATAGAATATCGCACATAATGTCGCATCCATAATGTAGAATTTCCATGATTCTAAGGAGAGAAATTGAGCGACTTCGGTTTTTAGTTTACAACATCTCCACAAGCGATAACCATATCCCATTATTTAATTTGTGCTCTGAGGTTGTTCATTTATTGGGGCAAACATGAATAAGAATATGATTCGCCCCATCCTGTGATTTAATTTCAGTTGAAAATAAAACACCATAATTATTTATTTTTACTTGCTATATTTTAGCATTTTTGCTTCTTTAATGATTTATATTCACAAGCTTTAATTAACTTTTTTTATTTTTCATTAATATGACCAATTTTTTATTGAACATGTTTTCGTGTTTTTTTTTTAATACATAATAGTTTATTGTTAAATTCTAATTAACATTTTCTTTTGTTTGTCATAAGCGTCTAACAATGTGTTTTATTATTGTTTTTTGTTTTTAAATAAATATTGGGCCAATTTTCCTAACAAAGACACTAAGAAAAAACGATTGATGAAAAATGTCACACCATCCATGCCTGGTTTATGTTTCACTTTTAACAGCACGTAAATATATTCCAGAATGCATATTCATTTGTATATTTTAATAATTATTATAATATATATAACAATAAATTAAATTTAAATTTTATCTATATACAAAAAAAATTTAATATAAATAGTAACTACAAAGAACTTGTTTACACTAGAATTAAAATTTATCCAGCCCTGTGTTAATATTAAATATGTATGTATTTATTTATGTAAGCTTTTGTCATTGCAAATAAATATTATATAAATTTCAATTCTAGTACATGATTTTTATGTCGAAACATTTTAATTGTTAGTATATTTATACACATTTTTAATATAAACACAAACATAAATATTTAGGGACATTTATTGTTAATTTTTATTAAAGTACTTCCGCTTTATTTTGAACTATTTTAGAAATAAATATGGGTTTCCTTTTAAATTTACATACATGCACATGTATTCGCATGCATGGTAATGTTAATGTTTATGTGTATGTATGTATGTATTGTATTTTTTAATGCTGGTGTGGTGTACATTTTATTTTTTATCGTTTTCATCAACGTCATTATCGTTATCAGCGTCGTCGTCGTCAGCGTCGTCATCACGGTTGTTGTTAAGCAGAGCAGCAAAAGTTCTGTCAGTGGAAAACACTTCATTTTCCTCATCGTTGCCACTGATTATAGGATTCCTAAAATATAACGTGGAATCACTGAAGAAGAGAAAGGTGTAAAGAAGAGTACACGAGAAATACCAAGCGGATTGAAATTGTTTAATTTTCTTGTTTGTTTTAATTTCAAATACCCAAAAAAAGGTGAATAAATTCGCCTGTACAACAGTCACACAGAAGTAGTCACATGTATGTACATATGTATGTGTGTATTTTAAAAATTAGTTAATATGTACATGCTTTGTAAAGAAAATTTGGAAGTAAACTTATGCAAAGTTGGAAAGCAGTCGTATGACTGGGCATGTAAATGAGTGAGGTAGCAAAGACTATATGTTCAATATGGTGTTAAGAGTATTTTTCTATTTTTCTTTTGCGTCTGTGACTGTGATCTGAGCCATGCCTTCAAAAATAATTTAGCCAACCAGTCCGATTAAAGGCTGAAACACAATGTATAGCTGTGGCTGAAGTTGTGTCTGAGGCGGTAGGAGTAGAATGATGAGACGTAATTTCATGGTGCAGAGAATAAAAATTTTGTTGGCAAAAGTATTGAATTTGTATGAATGACAAAAAATAATGGCTACTCTACGACAATTTAGAAAATTTTGCGTCGTGACTTGCTTTAGGATCAATCAAGTAGACTTGGAGAGGAAGTTAAACGACGTGCGTTCGCTGAATTGACAGAGAGAGAGGCTGGTCTTAATTTTTATCAAAAAATCTTCAGCCATGTGGTCTATCTCCGAATGGATAGACACGTCAATAAACAGTATTGTCCAATTTAAGACAATAACAATCCACATTAGGTGTATGTGAACAAGCCACAAACATCAGTGGCCCTTGAAATGCACATAAAACATTTCGTCAGTCAAGTTCAACTACATTTTTAGGATAGAATGCAGTTGGGGAAAAAACCTCTATATTCAAAATAGCTTTTATGAACAATCCAACACCATGTTCAGCTAATCATTTGGAGAATGTGGTTTCCCCCGCCCCATGAAATGAAGTATCAGGGCCATAAAGTTTATGGCGATAGTTAAATGTGTCGTGAAATGTTTGGCGAATTGTCCTTTTTTGTGTTAAATTAAAGGGTATTCGAAATTTGTTGTTGCTTTCTTCTCGCAACAGACAAAAGATATGCAACGAGCAAAATAACAAACAAACAAACAAACAAAAATAAGAAAAATGAAGTCTTGTTCTAACCTTTTAACTTACATGCTGTTACAACGGTAATAATTCTGTAATCCGGTATAGACGCATGACATGTAGGCGAAGGGTGGCACAGACGATGAAGACGACGACGATGTTGTACGTTGTGCTGGCACATGATTTGTATTGAAATCATCGTTAAAATGTTGCTGCTGTGATGGAACGGGTTTACTGCTCAATTGTGTTCCGGTTGAGATTTCTGAAATCAAAGCTTGTTCATACGGTGTCGATAACAATGGTGCGTATATAGAATTTGCATTTATCTTTTTGTTACTATTTTCATGGTTAGTTTCTAAATAATCCATACCCGCTCTTTTGCCGTAACGTGAACTTAAGAAAAATCTGTCATTACGTGGCACAACATTTAAGCGACGTGTCTTTGAGGTGGCAAACACTGAGGAACCTGATGACGAACCAGATCTGCCATAACGACTGCCAACAAAGAATGATGGTCTTTTGTGCATTGTCAACTCATCGTCTTGAGTTACACAGCAGAAAAAGGAATAGAAAAGTGAATGGAAAAACGAATAACAAATGCAATATAAAGAAACAAAATACAAAATACTCGCTCGCATTAGGCGTTTTATTTAAATTACAAGTTTGTTTTGACTTTCAGAAGTTTTATAAATGTACTACAAAAGCGTTTCGTAAATGTTTCGAAAACTTTTTTTTAAAGTTTCAAGAATGACAAAAATTAGACAGACTTTTTGCAATTTGAAAAACTCGTCTTAAGCTTAAGACGTCACGGATATATAAATGTATGTAAGATAAAAAGGAATTATTCATTTAATGCGCTGGTATAAGCGTCAAGAATGTTATGAAAAGTAGAAGCTTTCCTGAACAAGTAAAGAAAAAAATTGAAAATGTGAGTTTTATATGAAAATCATGTAAAATTTCAATGAAATCCTGATGCCATTTTTTTAGGTATTAGATAATTTGCTGCACATCCAGCAAAAGTACATTGCAAAAAAATAAAAACCTATAAACCAATAAAAAAGAATGTACATAAATCAACAAATATAAAAGTTAATTATTAAAAGTTTTGACATGTTTCTTGCAAATATTATAAAGAACACCTTTCTTTGCATATAAATATGTACTTCCAAGTCAGAATATATTTTAAAATGTCATGACAGCGGAGCTAATAAATTTTTTTTTTTTTGCTTTACCGACAAGGTCATTAAATTTTACATTAAAACTTTCTACTTACCATTTTTTGTGTCTGAGGGATTATCAATAAATTGGTCTGCCGGATTAAGACTGCATTTAACCACCATAAAACAGAATGACAGCAATAAAATTGCCAAGTGGCAAAAGAATTTGGTATAAACCATTTTTATAGGTAGAAATTAAAGAAATTATGGAGTAGCAAAAAATCAAAGGCAACCACTTATTGGCCGTGGAACCTGCAATAGAAAATACAAATAAAATCAATACATAAATCTTTAAAAAAATTTATTTGAAACAGCAGCGAAAATGTTTGTAAAACTTTAACATAAATTAAATTCTATAATTCATAACAGGTGTAATTGAGGACGCAGCTGACCACTTCTTATTTTTTTTATGCCACGTGGATGTAAACAGTTCAGCAGTAAAATTTGGTAATTCGCCAAGTTTTGTTTTTGTTTTGGTGAGTTTATCTGCTGTGAACTTGCCTTGGCTATACTTTTTGAATTGCTTTCAATTTTTCGAAAAATATTCTTTCTTCAATTGATATTTAAGCCAACAATAAAATACGATACTTTTATGTTTGTTTTCAATATAAATTAAAGAATGCACAATTTTCTATATGTTCGAAAATATTACCGTTAATATTATTAGTATTTATCTTTATGTTCCTTTCCTTTATTGTGGGCTTATTAAATTGAACATTTAATAATACAGAATGTTAATGAAATTTATTCCCTTTACGCAGCATTTAATGCTTCATCTCTATTTGATCCTGAAATTTCACATTCATTAAGTCTGAGCCATTAATGACTTTTGGTGAATAAATTCAAAATAACACACTGCCGCACAAACACTTAAGCGTGCAGCTACGTAAAAATCCAAATGCATTGTTGTGGCCGCTCAGTATGGCGAAACCACCTTTAAATGTTTCCTGCTTAAAAATTAATATTTCCTGTGGCTAATTGTGTTAAGCTGACTCAAGACCCACAAACAATATCACACACTTAATAAATGCTTGATTTCATTTAAGTGTCGGTGGCATCGATGGAATTGGTTCGATAAGCAATTGTTGATTCCAGTAGACAGCCAACAATAAAAACAACACCACAACACTGCAGGCAGACAAGCAACTGGATAGATAGAAGTTCAAAAGAAGAAAACCCCTTAAAATAATTACGACCAGCAATAATTATGAATAAAGGTTAATTTTTAAAGAGAATAAATACAATAATGTTTGTTCGTATAGTTGGCGCTCAAACGCTGTAAATTGTATGTGGCAGCCAGCAAATGCTCTCACACTGAGCAGGTATTGGCGAACATTTATATAAAATGGAATTGAGAACTTTAATAAAAAATCATAATATTTATTTAGAATTGTGCTATGGCGTATGATTGATATCGAAATATTGTATACGTCTTTGGTGTTGTGAATGTATGTATGTATATACTTATGTTTCAGCAATTAATTTGTGACTGACTATACAACGCCAGAGTATTAGGCGATTTTTCACACGATGTTATCGATTTAGTTTTATTTAAGAAATAAATTAAATAAGCAAAAGAACAACCCCACGCCATACCCTGTATAATATTTGCTACTTACGCTTCATGCACAAACGGAATTTGAATAAAAGAGAAACCCAGATTCAACTCCACTATCAGCTGAGCAGCGTTGTCAACTCGGTGTGTTTTAAAATTCTTGGTGCGAAAAATTCCTTAGTTGATGCGCAAAATATCTTCAATAAACATAAGATATTCTAAACTTTATGCGTTTTTTGAAATTGAAAAGTTGACACCACTGCACCTGAGTAATGTACATTCCAACCAACGTATTCATAGCAAAAGATTCTACAAAAAGCTCTTAATAATCTTTCTTAGTAGAAATAGTTTCATGAAAACTAAATTTAAAACGCAAATGACTTGAAATAGTGACGACCTTAATATCCCTTTCCCTTTTTCCAAACTTTCCAGTTGACAAAATAATAAAACATATTGCAAAACGAAAAAAAAAACATGACGTTCCTTTTGGCTATTTCGATTCATTAGAAAGACACTAAAATTCACAATTACTGTAGTGTTAGTAAAGAGAAAAGAAGTAATCAAAATTTACGATGTCACATAAATCTTAAATTAAAAAAACCCAAAAAATCGAATATGCTTTAGTGGCCATCAACTGAACGTGTTTTTGGCGTATTAATTGAAATTTATCTTATCACTGCAGTTGTACGAAAAGTTCTATGGGGATGAGGAGGGGGAAAAAACTAAAGCATTCAGCATTTGCAATTAAAAGTATAAACACATGGACATCCAGAATGACTTAAATTTGAATTCACTCGAAAGAAATAATTTAAAAGAAAAAGTTTTTGATCTAAAAACATGTGCGAGTAACTACAATGAAACTTTCATATAACGAATCTGAAGGGGAGCCAAAAAAAACCAGATATTGGATTGTTGTATGTATCGGTTAAGTAAAATGAATCCTAAAGAAACACACAAAAAAATCGTTATAACTATAGTTTTCTTTATTCAAGTTTTATATTAATAAACATTTGCTTTTCAAGAGATTAATAAATAATAAATACTTCATTGCGTAAAAGGTTTTGAATGGCTACTTGTACAGTCAAGAGACTTTACACACGAATATGCACTTGCAAAAATATTTAGTATTCGTGTTTTTATAACGGCACTTTATTAGCTTGGCTGTATTCGGATTTCATTGCATAGAAACGCTTGAATGAACACTTCACTATATAGAGGTTTAGCCAGACGTTAAAGCTAGAGTGTATTTTTCTTATACCAAAGTTCATTATATGAAAGCTTCACTGTATTCTCGGTTTAAGCATAAAAACATTGCTTACAATTATAAATATATATATTTATAAATAAATTTATAAATATATAAAATTTAAATATGTATATATATGTGTGTGTGTGTGTTCTTCAAACACTGATTCCGTTTGGTTAAAGTGTTGTTGTTATTTACTCGCATCTAAAATGAAAGTGTAACCTAAATATTTCTGTTAAACTATTTATTTATAATGATTCAAATTAATTGAGACACTCCTGTTGTAGCATGTTAGAAAAAATGGCAAAACTCAACAGAAAATATGCGTGGCTTTTAACTGCTTTTTTACTCGTTCCATTATTTTGCCATTTGAAATTCCCACGATAAACACTTTTTCCAACTTGCAAACATATTTTAACAGTGACAATCAAACAAAGTGTTCGATATACATATGTAGCAAGCACTTTCGCTGCAGCTTCAAATAGAACCAGTGTAATTGCATGTGATAAGTTACACGACAACAATTTTTTTACTTTCCAGATGCGAATAGTTTTGTGCGCATCTCAAGCATTTTAAACAAATGTTAGTTGTTTTTGGTACCTACTGCGGACGCATTATTTCTTTGAAAAGTTTGTTCTATGTTTCCATAACCGTTCCCATAACTGGGCAGACATTTGGAGCCATTATTTGTTGTAGAAAAAAATTGAATAAAGATGTTTCTAAGCGAATGCTTTAGTTTACAATGTCAAAATGCAAAAGGTCACTTTTCCAAAATTGCCTTAAACAATTAAATTGAATTTTGCCCAATAGTTTGGGAAAAATGTATAATTTTAAGCGGATATATTCAAAAACTAATATTTTATTAACGAACTTATAAAGATGTATGAATTTTTGTGCCTATTTCAATATAAAATAAAATGTTTTTCATATTTTTAACACCACTGTAAGCGAACTCGGTCTAACCGATGTGGGATTTGCTTGTAGTTGAAACAGTTTTTCTTTTCGGTGAAAATTGATGTGTTTCTTTGCGCACTTCATCAAGTACAAGTGTTTGTGTGTGTTCACTTTTTTACTTTGTTTAGTTCTACTAATGCGCTCCACACATCCATACATACATACATACATCTATAAATACATACATAAACTTTAAAATTAACACATGTATTTTATGTAAGCACGTTAACGGTACTTTTTTCTTGTCATTATAAAGTCATGTCAGGATAAAATCTCAGGTGTATTGTAGAGAAATAACTGCACGAACTATCAAAACAGACACCTTAAATTCACGTTAAAATTAAATGATATGAGAGTTTGTGTGAGCGTTTTTCTGGTATATTTTGATGTCAAATTAATTAAATATAGGCAAAATGTTTTAATTATTTTAAATTAATAAACAAAACTAAGAAAAATAATGATGGAATGTTGTGGCATACATGCAGTTACAAAATTATAAAATACTGAAAGACATTTTGAACCGGATACTAAAATTAGGCGCAATTTTTAATAGCTAAAAAATTAATTCAGTTTATAGTGCCTATGTCTGTTTTCGGCTTGTATACGAACCCCATATTTGCACACATACATACATAAGATCAGCGGTCAGTTGTTACTGAAAATTCCAGGAGAAACAATTACGGTCTTGATTAGTTCGCAGCAAAAAGAGAATATTTCTACCCAAAATGTGTCATGCAAAATCTACTGCTTCCGCAATATTTTTTAAGGAAAATTTACGACAATTTTTAAATTAAATTTTAGGAAAAAAGACTAATCTTAAGAAAATTAATTTAAGAAAACATCAAATTGCATGACAAAAAGTGTTGGAATAAATACCCAGTTCACGACGAACACAATACTGCAAAGGTTTTTATGCGTTTGCAGGATCATCTACAGACGACTTTGGTAGGAAATAAACCTACGAGCTCTGGCCTGTTAGTCGAGCACTCTGTTGTGTGATCATAATTTTTGATCAATGTTCATTCAAGTCTTGTACAAAGACAAAAAAAAAATGTATTATATATTTTTACCAAAAGAAATTCATGGAAAAAACGTCCATCTGTTAGATCTTTATAACTGTATCCTTTTGGTAAGAATATTTATGAGCGTATGTAGCAATAGAGTGGAAGGTTGTTCAGGTTAGGAACTATTTCTGTCGAGTCCATGGATGGTGGTCTAGTCGGTGAGGGTGCAGAATTAAGACATGATCAATATTGATGAAGTGATGCCGATCTACAGGACTGGCTGTGTTCTATTTCATTTCATACATCATTTTAAGGCGATCAATATGGTTACTGGCGTATCGCACTAAAGCTTACCAAAATGAGTATAAACATTTTCAAAAATATCCACTTAAAAAAAGTTCGTTCAAATTAAAAAGTAAAAAATAATGTAGCTTTAGTCGTATCATGAAATTTAGCGAAATGTAGCGGGCAGCATGTTTACACAACAGCAAAAACTTTCTGGCAACATTTTCCAAAACCTTCTAATACACGTAAATGGTACCGCACTTATCGCTGATCGAATTTTATTAGACATTGAAATCTATTTATAAGAAAGTTAAATCTTAAATATTCCAGCCAAATCGCACACAGCTGTTGCGATAAGTGAAACTAATCTTTAAGCTTTTGGGATTTGAATATTAAAATTTAAATTTTCTGTACCTTAAAAAGCCCAAAGATATTATTAGAACTGGTTCATCGAGTCAATATATCTGACAGCCTTATCAACTTTCGCTGAACGTTGCTTTAAAACAGGTAAAACAATAATTATTTATGAATCATAAATTGGGCAATAAATGGAAACAATGAAAACAAAATGTGTATAAAATCTCCACCAGTGACAACAGAAGGAAGAAAAGGGGCGAACACAAAAATTATTACGTGACCTCAGAAACTCCCACACTCACACATGCAGGCAAAAGAAGTATTTATTTAAAAATATATTGTATCCAAACATTTCTATTTGTAAGTGAGTTGGAGTTGGAAAACATTTTGAATAAAAAAGAAGGAGAAAGGAATCAAAGTTGTTTGTTGCTTCTTAAATTTCACCCACCAACAACAACGCATTGATGTTTTATTATAATTGTGTTATTCGATTGTTATGACAGTTGCCCGAATTTGTTGTTCATAAAACATTTATGGTTCTCTTAGCTGTAAACATCATAATGCTATTGTTGTAAAATAATTTAAATATACTTTTCGATGCATGTTTGTACAGGAACCTGCACCAACAGTTGCTTACATACATGTGTGATTTCAAATTTTGGTATCTATTGTAATTTAAACGAATGTGTTAATATTTACAGACGCAAATACCTTCAATGTTTGCCAGTCAGTCAGAGTAGTACATTTACTTACAGTGAAATTCCACTATAGTGAACTATCACAAATTTGTTAATTCTTGCTACTAAAATGAACACAAGTTCTAGTTCATATTTATTATTTTTAAGTCGGCTGCCTTGAATAATATTCACGGAAAACGGCAAATGAAAAATGATCTCAATTTTCCCGGAAATTCTGTATTTTTTATGCACCAAACAAAGTAGCTGGAGGGCCAAGTGTCGTTTCAACTACACTCGGTCGAATTTATTCAGAATTTCCATTGAAAAAAGCAGTACAAATTAAACATTTTATTTTGTTTTAACTTTATGTTTTCAAAAAACTAAATTTAGTTTCCTTTTCCAATAAAGCAAATTTTTGTTTTTTACAAAAAGCGCAACATTTCTCATTTTTCGTTTATTGTTAACAAAAATGTATTACCATATTTTGCTACACATAACATATTCCCAGCAAGACGGAACTTATTAAATTTAGATAAATATAGAGCATTTAAAAAGTCGACCAGTTTTCAATACAATAATGTTGTTACTCAAATATTTGTTCAGTGTAAACAAGAGATTTGTTTATTTGAAAACAATGCAGAGTAATGTGTTATAAAAGGTCACAAAGTAAATGTAAAGTCATGCACACAGCCATGGGTGGGTGTGAAAGCGGAATACTTTTTTATTCCCAGCAAACATACGAGCTAATTTCGTATGTAGTGTTCTCGTGTGGACTTACACATGTTTGCAGTCAACTACATATATAGTGATACATATTCAGGCATGACAATTTCGTGTCATTTTAACAATATAGATGTTATAAATAAATTTCCGCAACACTGTTGCTCCTTTGACTGACTTGACTCGTTATACAATATCATCCTCTGTGGTAAAGCTTTCTTATGGAGTCTTAGTTAAATGGCACAATCATGCTACAGGAAAAGCAATAGAATTGATATTGCAATGGCAGTAGCGATGGGATCACAACTATATAAGAAACATGCAAGTTTGTAGGCCAAACTATGATCAACCGTGGCAACTTTAACGAATATTTGCATAGACTCAAATTTGAAAACAGAACCACATGTTGATCATGTGATGAGCTAGAGCAGCACGCCAAACAAGTATTCTTCGAATGTCAAAAAAGAAGAGGGTCAAGCTTTATGCCATAAGCTGAGTGAGACTTTGAGCCAATCAGATGCATAGCAAATTTTGCGAAAAGTACATAAATAGAATTCCAAAAAAGAGATACACAGTAGCTCCGAACTTCCTTACTTGGTGGAATCAAGGTGGATGTAAGAAAGACACGCATAAAAACTGCTCATCCTGATAAAATGTTGAAACATACATACATACATATGTATGTACTTATATAGAATTTCTTAGTTTAGAATGTATGAGTGTTACAATGTGTTTACTGGGCTGCACATATTGAAGTACGAAAACTTAGAAAACAAGCAAGAGCATATGAAACAACCATTTATGACACTTGTGAGCCAATAAAGATTTTATTTAAATGACAATTTTATATTCATACAATTTTCCAATTTTATTTTGCTTAAGTTATTCTTGTTATTTTCTTGCAATTATTCTTATTTTTGTTTTCGAAACTTCAAATTTGGCAATTTATTTCAAAGTACGAGTATTTTACCTACATATTTTTTATATTAACTTTCTAATGTGTATGTAATAAAAAGTATTTAGTATGAATTTCTCACAACTTGGTTCTTGTATGATAAACATCGCCATGTTGTGTATATAGTCACGTTCTCCTTTGACTAAGAAACAATTTAAATACACACACACACACACACACATGTATGTATGTATGTACATGTGCATGTATTGAAATATCTCAGTGTTTAACCTGCTTAATGACTGTTAGTGACAACATTTATGAAATTGTTTTCTGATCGTTTTAATAAATTATTGAAAGTCATCAGTGACTTGCAGCTGTTTAAATTAAATCCACCTGTGAGAGTAACAGAGAGTTTGCCAGTGTTGGTGTTTTGTACTCGCATGTTACAGCTACACATTGAAATCCATATATTGAGTATAAGTGACTGTTGCTTGTGCACGACTCAGTGTTTAAATGCTAACCGTTATTATCAACAATGTAAATGATATGTCCTATCGTTGGCAGCGCCAGCAGTTAATCAGAATTCATAAATGCCAACCTCGAAAAATCGTAATTGACCGATATAATAAAATAAATTGCAAGTTTATTGGAAATGTGTCTATTTTTCACTGAATATAAGAAAATGTTAAACGTGATTCGTATATCTAATTATTTGGTGGTAAAAGTTCATATTTTTATTTAAGTGATTAATAACAAATTTAAGTGCTTTGGCCCAGCAAATGTATTCTCAGTATAAGCGGGTAACGGGTTATCCTTTTAGAGCTGTTACTCAATCAACTGGATTTATTTCATCGCTTTAAAGCTATACAATTTAAAAGTAAAAATATGTATCTAAGGTTTTCAAGTTTTCGGATGAGAAGGGTGGCTCTTACGAATTGACAGCATATAGACAGCTACAAAGTACACAAATAACAGCGATACATTTTTTGTTGTTAATTAATTTTAAATTAACTTATTTTAACATAATAGGCTGCCTGAATCTTAATAATTATCCATAAATACAATTTTAAATTCAGTGCAGCAAAACGCGACGTCACGATTAATACACTTGATCATCATAAGGGGTACGTAATTTGTTTTACTTCATTGAATTAATTTTTATAGGGACTGAGCGTGACAATATTATTATCAATAAAACCATAATATTTGTATGAATATATTCATGTCATTATTAACAAATTTCTATGCGGCACAATAAGTCCACGACAGATGCAGTAAATGGAATTTCCGTTCTTGTTTGCCGTACGCACAGGTTTTTTAACTAGATATGTACATATGAATGTATGTATGTTTTTATAGTAGTTATGTACTTGTATGTTGCTCTTAACGCTATTCGAAAAAATTACTGTGGGCGTGCGTTAAAGGAATAATTCTATTAAAATATTGGTAGTCGCGCTGTAGAAAAGGATAGTGTAAGTTCTAAAGCAAAATTCAGCAGCTTGTTTTAAAAAAATGTTAAGAACAATTAATTCGATGCTACGAGTATTTTGGTGGGAGCGCTGATATTTATACCCAGATAAACGTGGACATTTAACATGACATCATGTGATATAACCATGAAGTCCTAATAAACTACACCCATTAATGGCTGTAATTTGAAGCATTTCATGTTAATTTAAAATGATTTTATATTCCATCATATACATTTTCTTTTTTTAATATAAATGGGGATGATAAAATACTTAAAAACTGATTTACAAAAATATAAATGCTATGTGATATGGAGATTAAGTGTTTGTGTTCGTTTTTTCCCTGGGTGCGGTCCACTTAAAAAGTACCCTTTTTCCAGGACTGTGCTACTCCAAAAAGACACTGAGATAACTGCAAAATTAACTGTTCATTTACTGATCGCATTTATAATCGATTTATAATTTTCAAATGTAAGGCTTTGAGCTTTAAAATTGCTTCGCAATAGCTTTTTGATGAGTTTTCTTTAAAATGGTTAGAATCTTAAAAAATTTAATTAAAATAAAAAAAATTCCAAATACATCATTATTATTCTTCCAATTAAGAATAATTGTAAGTAATAATAAACATTATAAGAAGTCCGTTAAAAAAGTAATGTAAATAAAATGTTTGTCAAAAAATATATTCGATTCTTGTATTCTTAACCTTTAATGAGTCACTTCAACCTTGGGAATAGGAAAAAGTCCGAGGGGCCAAGTACAGCTAATACGATGACTGAGGCATCATAACGGTGTCAAAATTCAGCAATTTTGAAACCAACTTCTTCATTTTGTCAATATTATGATCTGTTGTTGATGTGCTGGAGCAATGTGAGCATCGTCAAGCACATCTTCTCGACCTTCTTTGAAAATCTTGTACCACTTACACACATTTTTCTGATTCAGATTACAATCAACGAATGCACTTAACTCCGTTCTTCACACAATATTTTATGCAATTTTCGGATCCATTTTTTCGACAGCAGAAAATTGCCGAACACGCAAAATGCTTTTAACTTTTATGCTTTTCACAAACACTCCAAGTGAGTGTTAAAGAAAAATCGAAAGAAATTTTAAAATTTAACTTAATTTTTGACACCGACATCGTATATATTCGTATATAGTAAATTTTTTTGGTTTTTGCTTTTAAGTCTAAAATAAAGTACCTATTTTGTGTAAAAAACAAATAAGTACCTGTCATAGGGATTCAACCTTATGAACAAAATTTGATTAAAATTTTGTCAACCAATATTTTAATGCAGTAAATTTGTTAATGCAATAATTTCTTACACATTCTTTACGCCAAGTTGAAGATATTTACATTGCTTTAACAACGAAGCACTGTATAATTTTGTTTCTTCGTGTCAGGCTTGTGGTGATAAGTTTCCCCAACGTGCACAACGCATCCACAAACCGGCAGTTTGAAAGAACGATACAGCAATGGTCTATTGGAAAGCCATTTATTGTAATAAAAGCCCAAAAAAGCATTAAACTGTTGCTCTTTTTGAACTAGATTATCGAAATCAAGAGCTACAACAAGAACAAACATGTTTAGAAGTCCTTAATTACAAATTACGATAAGCGGCAGTGGCAGCAGTAATTCAAAAAGTTGAAGGTTTTGGGTGTTTTGAGTGAGAGAAATTGTAAATTATTCAAGGGCAATAAATAACTACAACCTGTTGAATGGAAAAAAATCATAAAATTGTTTAATATCTTGGGAATTTTTGCAGGTAGAAAGTTCACACAAACCACAGAAACATCAACCGAATTCAGAATCGTGCAAAATTGAACTTTAAAGGCAATATCCCACTATTGTGGCAATTGCGACTTAAGCTTTTCTCTTCTTTTCTAGCTATCACTCTCGCTCTCTCTCTTCACTTACTGGCATTTCGAGGGCATTAAAGAAAATTATATTCTCTTCAGAATCCATTAAAAAAAGTATTTGTATATTTTCTATTTGAGGACAAACATTTTTCTGTTTATTTTTTTCTTTAGAAAACATTTTAATTTCTGCAACTGTCGTTGGAAATTCGGGCATTCACACTATTCGTACACGAATTGTGCAGAAAATCAGTGCATTGGACCAATAGTGGGATTTTAGCTTTGGGCTGTGCTACACCCACGAGACATTTGTACGATGTTATTGTCTATTTCACGTACATAAGTATAATGACATCGACTGACAAATAAAAAGTTTCACTAATGGCTCACACAAACTTGCGTTAATTCGTTAGTTTTTAAGTCTTCTAAGTTCGAAGAAAATTGTTATAGTGTGATCTGTATACATTAAATTTTCAAATTCACAGTCACATGGAGCTTACGAGCTTTATACTGACGACAAGTCGCAGAGCTTTAAGTACTTTTTGTGCGAAATGGCATCCATTAAGATTCAGTTTTGCACTGTTCTGGGGCATAAATTTGACCCATGGCGAGGATATATTGGATATTTTCTCGCTGTGTTTTGTGGCGGCCTCACTCTCAACTTAAGCTTTCAATCTGTAAAAGTTAAGTTGTAAATTAATCAAAAGTTTAACGCCCTAATTATAGAATATATTTTAAGTAATTTCGTATCAAAAACTAATATTATCATTAAAATTTGATCATACAATTTTCCGTTTAACATATTGTGCTATTTAAAATTTTTCTCAATTCTTTCAGAATCTTTAATTTTTTGATTAACAGCTGTTAAATTAAAAAAAGCTCTTGAACATGTCTGTTCATGTTGTAGTTCTTGATTTCAGTGGCAACAGTTTAATGGTCATTCGGCTATTATATGCTAGAACCATTTCACTGAATCGTAATATTCCAAAAATTGTGTTAATGTTCACAGTAATAAATGAAAATAAAAAAACACTTAAGCTGAATTTCATTCACAGTTACAAACCGTTAAAAATTCCAAATGAAACGAAAATAATTCTTGAATATTTGAAGGTGTGAAATTATTTGTCTCAAGCCATACAATGTCAAAGCTTTGAGTTAAAGTTTTCACTAACTTTAAAAGATGTAGCAGTTTAATATAACCTCAATTTACCTGCACGTGTCTTAAAATTGTAAATACTCTAAAACAAGACTTTGAGCAAAACTTTTAAAATATTCAAACTAAAAATGTACGAAAATATAACTCGTTTATTGCTAAACAATTTGAGCTGAAACCGAAAGTTTTTTAACTTTAGAAACTCAAGTTGTGTAGAAACACATAAATTATATTTGCACTAACTTTTATATTTAGTTACGTACTTATTTTCTTGCTGTTTTGAAACGAACGCAAGGCATGCAAGTATGCAGCTAAAATACATTTAAGCTATAAAATAAATTTTGTCTGATAGCTGGCTAAGCCCACATGCTGGCTGTGGAGGCTTAAGCTGGACATGATTTGTATGAAGAACCGTATACCGATGATCACTGGTCAGCTAACTCCTAAAATAATGGTGGAGTGCTGTGTTCCCTCAGCGTAGTTGCTTAAAATTTATCTTACTCTATACATCATTAATAATCTTTAAATAAATACGAACTTATGCTGGGATCACACAATTGTCGGAAATATACCAATCTAACCCATTTTCTATTTATTTTACAATATTAAAATTCTCCCAATTCAATACTTTGCAGTCACATGACTGCCACATCAGGGTTGTATTTAGTTGGTGAATTTAAGCCCAATATTGGAGGCGATTTTTGCATAAGCCATTTAATCAATCACACAATTTAATAAATAATAGAATTAAGAATAAACAATTACCTCAATAATGAGATCTATTAAACAGTTATTCTTCCTTAATGCTCAATATCAATATGCAACTACGGCTACACGACCGCAAAAGCCGCCGACTGCAGTTGTCGTCGTGTAGACTGTTAATTGTTTTTATTAGAAACAGCTGATCTCATAAAAATGCATGCAGGTTTGAATGCTGTCACTTTTAATTTTAGTTGTCTCCTTTTAAAAAATTAAGCAAGTGTAATTTAGTAAAGATTTCCCCCATATGGGGCCAAAATTTAAAAAAAGCACTGGCAAGTTTTTGCCTGCCAATTAATGGTAATTTTATTTTCCTTATTACAAATGAAATATTTTTATTTATTTTATGTCTCAAGCATATAATAGGTTCGAAAGCTACTCTTCCAAAAATTCAAATAACTTTATTGGTTTTTGGCCGGTATCAATGAATTTCTGATACACCTTCTTAACAGACTAAACTTCTTTACGAAATATGTGAACAACTTATCGAAGATCGTTATTTTAATGGCGAAAATACGTGCCAAAAAGTTTCTTTTTTGCAGAAATTAATGGTTTTCCACATCAGCTAAGACTAAACATGTGACACTTCATTACGATACTCGTACTCGTGAACCGTTCAAAAAAGCCCTTACGAAACACTGTATATCACTTAAGAGCAGTTCCGACTACACTCGCAATCCTTTGCATTAAAACTTGTGGGGAGCGTGACACCAACAAAATGTTATGTTACGATTAGAGATTGGACATTCCATAAGATCATAATTTTTAGAATTTTTTTTACGCCAAAAAATTTTGAATTTGAACAGGGATGTATTTCTACAAAATGGAAATTGATTAGTCGACCGTTTTGCAGCGTAAAGTCGTAGGCTTTTTCGCCATATATAGGCTGAAAGTGTGGAAAGTGATTATCGTATAGAAATCAGCTTCGCTGCTGAAACGTAATTTTTGTGTATTTAATTTTCAAAAGCTGGCAGCTTCGTTGCCTACTGATTCCAGTTTTGTTCAAGTTTTTTTTAAATTCCAGTTTGTGCTGCCAACAAGCTTAACACTAACGACCCACGCAGTGTTGTTTCTTGTTGAAGAGGGTCACAGGTTTTTTTTTCAGCGCAAAATAAAATAAAAGTTCGGGGCATACCATAATCAAATAAACAAATTTACAATCTAAAAAGTTAACTGAAAGGTTAGACTTTTACTGCTCAAATACTGTTACTTTCTCGAGATTCTACTGTATATGCTTGTATTCCAAAAGCCATGAAAGCAGCTGTGAATGGTCACAGATTTCTTTTTGTTTACTTTATTGGCACTACAATAAAGATTATATATGAATGAAAAATTTAAAGTCAGGTGCGAAAGATATGCAGAAAAGAACAATCTGATGATAACACTATTATATTCAATTTTCTATCCTTAAAGCCCTTTGGGTTTGGAAAATAACATTCTTAATATTTCCTCCAGACGTTATTGTACATCAAGTTTTACATCTTTTTTTCTTTCGCAGCTGAAGGCGAAGAAGTTTTTCTATTATTCGTACTCCTTTCAAGTAAAAATAATAAATATTGAATATCTTATGCATAGTTTTTGATTGAAAAATGATAAGATGGCGTTTCAGCAGCCAAATAAAACAACTTGTTGAGCACTATTGATTTGACGGTAGTAACCACTATGCACATTGCACAATGAGAAGGTGAAGCGGAGGGCGGTGGAAGAGATAACAATTTCTTTGTGTGCGCAACAGTTTTCAAATTTAAAAGTTGTTTAAATTAAATAGTTGCATCAGTTGTGCTGCTGTGGGTCATTATTTTAGAAGAGCTGATTCGACTTGGAAATGTACAGAATTGGCAATGCAATATTTAAATTGAATAAGACACGACTCTATTGGAAAATCGCAGCTCTTTTCGCAAAAATCAATATCTGAACGATTTCATAAAAAAAATGTGCTGAAAGAGGAGTTTTGGTACTACATTATATCATATTAAATTTTTTTTCTCTATTGCCACACTTATAAGTGTTTCCAAATAGCCCAGAAGAGCACGTTTGGCTTACTGTATTTCAACCTGTCCTACTCTGCTTTCTGATATCCCGCGCATATAGAGGAAAGGCGTTTTTCCTGGAAGTGCATGAATGACGCCGGTTATGCAGGTTTTTCCGAAATCTTTACCAAAAGTCCATTGTCAGAACGGGAACTAAGGTTACCCTGGGATGCCATGAAAGAGAGACTCTGGTATACCTTAGTGCTAATGCTCTGGTTTAAGCCCATAAACGCAGCGTACATTCGGTGATCTAAATGTCCTCGAGGTGCTGTTCCCTTGCAACAGTTTTGTGTTCTTCGTAAGGAGATAGGTGGTGGAGAATGTACAAATGAGTCTGGTCAAAGCCTTATGTTCCTTGAGGATTTCACAGTACCAACTCAGGTACCTTGTCCAGGGAAGAGCAGAAGGCATTAGATAGCCTAAGCTCTATCACCTGAGTTGGTCCACCATCAGCTTAGGTCACAATGGTATGTGCTGATGTAAATCAATTTTACAATTTGTGACCAGATAGAGTTGTAGTTTCTTTTCTTATATCCATCTATTCATTCTATGCATTATGGGGGACTGAAACATCGCGACCTTGTAGCCTATTTAGCAAAATGAACCATCTAGACTCAAATAAAATATTCAAAGTCTATGATATTGTTATTTTTCTTTAAGAAGATACCAAGTACTGCCAGAAAAGAGAAGGCTAACAGCGCTGCCTTGAATCTTTGGGGAAGTAAATATTGGGAATATAGCCAAAAAGCAAACGAAAAATAATATACATACATGTATATATAAGTGTTTATGCACTTAACAAATTAAAAATAAAAACATTCTTAAAATGCCATCAATAACAGGTATTTATTGTTTTATCAATAAATAGATACCTGCCTTTTAATTTTATCTTTTGGTGTATATTATTATTTATTCAAAAAAGAAAATCTCTGAAAAAATGGGAGTACAATTCAGTAGCACTCGTTTTGGGAAGTTTTTCAAGATTTTAGTAGACAGTGCTATCGAAAAACGGTTAAAGAAAGTTACAATTGCCTTGACTTCATTCCTACGGTATAAAAGGGAGCAACGATTTTTTATTAAAATTTTAAATTTTTTTAATTTAATTTTTTAAGAATTTTAATCGAATAAAAATATTTTTTCGAACTTAAAATTTGGAAAGGAATTTCTTTTCATAAATTTAAACAACAATAGTTTTGACGCTGGATACCCACAAGAATAATATGAGCAAAAAATCGTCAGCTACCGCAGTGTTGCCACCTTGTAAACACTAAATACACCTTAATTTAAATTTTTTTAGCCATTTTTTTGTACCGTATTCAGTCTACTGAAATTATCACCGCAGCTAATGAATGTCACAATCTAGAAAGTAGAAATTTATGTGATAATTCCACAACACAAGCTTAAGCGGTTTTTCAAAAAAAAAATGTTAAATGTTAATAACTCCTATACAAGATTTTTGGACAAGTCACATTTCAAAAGAATTTAATCCGAAGTTTTCTTGATATTAAAGTTTCAATACTATTTACTACATCAGAACTTATAAATATATTGTTTCACAACATGTACATTTTGAGTTGGTCCTGCCCTCCTGCGAAATTGAACTAACCCCAGGCATTGAAGTTCATAGACAAAGAATTCATAAGAATTTTACCACCAGTCTAGATTAGGTTCAAAGACATCCAGTGCAGCCTAAAAGAAGTCGCAAAAAGCAGCATCATTGGCCGTTGCCGTCGGCCTCAGCAACGAACACTATTTATAGGCCGGCGGTTAGAAAATTTTTTTAATTGGATTTGGGGGCATAGTATGGCGCTGAGTGCTGCACAGCTCACATTACATTGAACATTATACAGGAACGAGTTGAAGTCTGACTTTGAACTGTCTTCAGGCTTTCTCAGATCTCTGCACATAAAAGCCACAAGCCAAAACGGCCCTCAAAGCCAACATTGTCCTTGCTATCGATCAAATTCAGCTTGATTTATGTGCACCAGCATTGGAAGCCAGATATTTCGAATGCATGTCAGCCAGTAGGGCTGCGGCCGATATTTGTGAGGTCTTTGAAACAAGTGGAAATTTTAATGATACGAGTATCTTGCAAGTAATTTTGTTTTATTTAAATTTCAACGTAGAAAACGATTAATGAAACAAATGAACTGAGAATGAATTAACGGTTAAGAGAAAAATGAACAAACGAGCTTCCAAAAAGGATGCAAGATCTCGGCTTATAGAGGTCTGCTCATAATTTGAGTATTAAAACGCGGCACAGCAAATCTGCACAAGCTAATAACACCAGCTCGACCTGATTATTATCCATATTGTTTTTGTCGAAAAACCTTCTCGCAATTAACGGACAATTTTTCTTCGGTGTCTAATTCTTAAGCTTAAATTAAATCTTTGGCTTTGAAGAATTTCCAAAACATTGTAAAACAAAGTTTTTTGCAAAAACACTGTTATATAAAAAATTTTAAAGCTTTTTTCAGAAAATCTATTTATAACAGAATATCAAAAAGTTTCAGCGCAAGTATTTGCTGATGCATTGAAAAATACTTTACTTCAAGGTGAAACAATGGACCTGTTTCACTATCTGGAGTGTTAACGTTCGAACGAGGACAAGCCTTTGCTACAGGCTATTTTTATGGTTCGTAATAAAAAAAAATTGTTCTCGGTCTGCAAATCCATTTCTTTTCTCTTCTCCAAAAATGTACGAACCTTAGCCTTCGAAATCAGAAAAGCTTTAAATTTTTTTCTGGCAACAGTGTTTGTTCATTAAATAAAGTTTCTTTGAACTCCACATTCAAATAAAAATTTCTGCGATCCTGTGAATTATTTGACTGAAAATATTTCAAATATTTCTTAATTTACCATCATTTTTGCAAGAAATTGTACTGTTGTCCAACCAAATTAAGGCTGAATTGATGAAATTTTTTCACATCATTGATTTTTCCGGCAAACTTTTGGTCAATTATTCATTTAATTGCTTTCATTATTAGCCTTTTTTCTGTATGGAAGTATTCAAAATCGGCGCTTGTTAATAATATTTAATCACACGGACAAATAATTTCCCCTTAATAGTTTTTATAGTTAAACGAAATCAAAAACATTTTGAATTTTCTATCTTTATAAATAACTTTTCAAATTTCAATAGCCAACATTATAAAATAGTAATTTTTTATTTTAGAATCCAACTGATGCTGCAAAGATTTTTTTACTTTAAAAACTTTAAAATTGTTCCACCAGTTGGAGTGAATTGTTTTTGTATTTCTTTAGTTTTCGCCAAATTTGAAACATATTTGGCTAATTTTTAAGTTCAGTTTAGATATTGAAAGAAAATAATTAAACCATTTCTAAACATCTCCCAGCGTTCAAGGTTTTATATTTTTGGAATCTTGGACTTGACTCAATAATCCAGGCTTTATGAAACATTTAAGTCTGTCTACATATACACTATTTAGATACATGTACTTGTATGTAGTATGTATTTAAAAACTTTTTGAGATTTTTGATTTGTTTTTAATTTATCTATTTTGGTCATTTAAATGTTCCTGTTTAACTATTTCCTTTTTCTCTCAAGTTATAAAATTTGTTGGAAAAACATGAAAATTACCAATACAACTCACTTTGTTTCAATCCAACTGTTTTAGCAATTGTAAAATACACTTAGCACCTGTAGCTGTTCTTTGTCACGGAAAAATAACCGCCTTTTCGACTTTGTTCGTGTTTATTATTTTTGAATTCACACACTGGGCAACTGTATTCGTTTGAAATGAACAATACTGAATGAAGAATATCCTGTTGGCGGCATTGCTTTTTATATCATCAAACAAATTTGTTTCATTGCATGGTTTGTTTATGTGCGTGTGTATGTGTATGAGTGTGCAATAAATGTGACAAAACGTTTGTGTTGGATGTTTGCTGCAAGTGAAACATTACAAAAAAAAAAAATAAAAGCTAACGCACTTCTACTCGCACATACATACAAATATATACATTCCCACCTGTACCCAGACACACACACACACACACACACAAGTGTTTAACAACACATGCACACACTGACTTTTGATTTTCTAAGTGTCGAGCGCAAAAGCCAACAAAAAAAGTCAACAATCAACAGCCCCAGCAGATATTGCGTATGATTTTGCCCGTTAAAGTTGTATGGAAAGGAAAAACAATACGAAAGGGTTCAAACAACAACTTAGTAAATTGTGCGTTTGTTAAGAAATCTTGCATTCAACGAGTCAGTTTAGTTGTTCTGTTTAGTATGTATTCATACATTGTTACAGCAACATGTTGCTTTAAAAATGTTCGGAATGTTCTCGTGAATGTGACGTATACATTATGGGTAATTTTTTGTTTTCGATAAGCCTATACGACAAAATTTGATAGTGATCTGTGTCATTGCGAGTACATAATATATGTACATATTTTTAGAACTAAAATAGTATATTCTATCTGATGTAATAAGTATGAATTAAATCTGTTTTGTTGCGCAAAAATGAATCAGCAACAAATGATGTATGTAATTGTTTCTGAAGCAATTAGTGTGAATAAACAGGAAATCAAATATCCAATGGAAGCGATAGTTGGTATTTTGTGTAAAAATATTTCCAAATATTCTTACTTCTAACACTCTCAAGAAAGCAGCCACTTTTATTACGAGATATAAAGAAAAAGTTTTCCTAATTTGATTTATAGGTATCAGAATTCATCTATATTATATAATGTCTACACAGATGAGATCCGTTTTATAAATACATATACATTTATAAAATTGATTAATATTTCTCTTCCAGTTCCAAAAAAAAAACCCCCGTAAGCACTCAAACCAATAATATAATAGGAGATCAAACCTGTGGACCGATCTCCCTGAAGTTTTCACAACATTTAACTGTGACTCTAGAATGATTATCAAATACGAGTAACTTCTTCAATTTTCAAAATATTTTTTCTATATGGAAGAGATCCACTTGAATTTGTTTAAAGGGTAGTTGTTAGCACACACAATAAACACTATCACATGCAACTGATCATCTCTTCTTCACGTAACTGCAAAACCAATTTGTTGAGAAGGGAAAGATTGATAACTTTGAGTAATATGTACGTACATACATACATACATACATTAAATCGAAATGATTTTTTTGATCTAAACACGAAACATCGCAACCAAAGTTAGAGCCAGCGTTACCAACTAAGAGTTTGTACACCATACTCTACTGACTATCATACTTTATATATAAGGTTTTATTCCATTAACTTAAGATTTTTAGTTGTGAACTTTTAACAAGCCTTAAAATGAGTCTTGACTCTCAAAGGAGCAACTCATGTAGAGTGATCCGAAATTTGTTGATAAATTAAAATCTGATTTGCTACAAATAAACACATTTAGTTTAATCATTACGATTTAAGTAAGATTTTAAGGCATTTTACTAATATCTATACATATTTTCAGAGAACACCAGCGAGACATAAATTTGACTACCGATAAAAAATGTGTTCAGTTCGTTACCCAATATCCGTCAGAGGGCACTATATTTAATTTGAGAAATGCATTCAACAGCACTTTATTTGTAGAAGGTGTTTTAAACACGAGTATAACATATTCCGGCCAATATGGTAATCCTTTTTTCTGTTGGTCTCAAATCAAATAGAGACAAAAAGTGCTGCCACACGAAAGAAAACCCAATTTCCCCAAACAAGAAACCGTTTCAAATTGAACGTAAATAGATCTTTAACTGTACGATTGTGTTGTTAAAACCTGAAACCATAATTTAAAGTTTTATGGGTATAAGTCTTTTTATTTACAAAATTAACACATCTTTCATCAACTGTTTAAGCTCTTGAAAGATGGATGCATTATCTGGCTGATGTAAGAGAGGGAACAACTTTTAAAAATATTTCATGTGATAAATAAAACATACTACAGTCGAACTTCCATAACGCCAATATAATTCAAGTTGATTACGAACCATGGTTAAATACGAACAGCATAACTTGCCATGTTACTTTTCATAATTATATTAAAGCAATTATGTAATGAGCTTCTCTCAACTGGTTTTCTAACGGATGATGATATTGTTGAGCATTACTGCCCCGAATTATAGTATCCAGCCGTAAGCGGCAAAGGGAGCGAGGGTTTGGCGGAAAAACCTATGTATCAGGTATCCAAAAATGATGTAGGAAACTCTTTGCGAACACTTTGAGCACATCAGAGTCAATAACATAACGAAAGCAAATTTCCAGTCACTAACTACAAAATATTTTACTTATTTATTGGTTGATTAATATACTGAGGTCTATAGTTTTCAGTTAATGCCTGAAATACAAAACTCGAAGTCTCCGTGAGTCGAAGTATTTGTTTGGATTGGTGATTCGAGCTATGGAAGTTTGACTGTATGTTAGTACAGAAAGGAGAGTGAAAACAATTTTTGTGGGTGAATAGTTTAAGTGTCGCCCTTAAGTGATCTTATATGCCCCCGGTAATGATCGAAATTCTGTGTGAGTGCTAAAGTTTCAACGAATCAACCAGCTTTTGAAGTGTAAAGGATTTAAGTACAGTGTACTCTCTCATAAGCGGACACCTAACGGAAAGGCAAATCTTCTGCTAATGAGAGATGATTGCTTATGGGAGTTGCAAGGAATTACATATTCTTATTATATTCATCTTTGAAAACTTATTTCAAACCAACAACATAAAAAATGTAACGCAAAGTAATTTGAGTTTTTATTTAGTTTCACAAAAATGTACATGGGCTTATCAAAGTCACAAATTTTAGGTTGATGAGTTTTTACTTTTATTTAAATATTTTGCAGTTGTGTTTGAAGATCATTTAGCAATTGAATAGATTTATAGTCGTGATGTGATGTAAAGAAAAAGCTTTTAGTTTTTTTATTCTACATACATATACATATATGTATACATACATACATATATTAAAAAAAACAATGTAAGCAGCCTAAGTTTTGCTTACATTTGTAAACAACAAGCGTACGCTAACCTTTTCATTTCTATGTATTTCTATAACATTAACTTTTTCAAGCTGTTACAATTACGGGAATTTCCCTTTATACATATACATATACATACATACATACATACATACATACATACATACATACATACATACATACATACATACATACATACATACATACATACATACATACATGCATATGTATGTATGTAAGTATTATTAAACAAGCAACAGTTTTAAGAATATAAGAAAAGTAAACGAAAAACACAGTTGTATTTCTGGAATCTGCTCGGTTAGGGGGACTAATTCTCTTCTGTATGAAAAAAGCTTGCACGTTCGGTTTTCGAAAGGTTGTCTTCCTAAGAAGGAATCATTGTTAAAATTTCAAAACAAATATTTTGGCTTGAAAAAAGTTTAGTTTTATGGGAGGTGTCCGCAATGAGAAAATACACTGTACAAATTTCAATCCTTATCGCCAGTAATCAATTTTCGCCGATGAATAAAACAATTATCACTTCCAAAGATAATGATTTAAAATACATATTTACATACATATTGTATATTTCGAAGTTTTATGACAAGCAAATAGAATAATAGTGAGTCATATGTGCGTACAGTGAATTGTTGTTTCTAACAGCTCTTTGCGTCAACAAATCATTTCTTGGAATATTTTTATAACAATTTTTAATCAACTTAAGTTGTCTATATTACTTACTGGTATTTATATTTCTGTTGTGTACATATGTATGTACATAAGTATATATAAATATATTTTCAATGAGAAACAATTAAAAACTCATAAAAAATAAAGGAAATACACTTTTGCTGCACTTCATTTGCTCTTTTCTTTCCGCCGCTTAATAAAAGAGTTGCGCTGATTTGTAATTGTTAACAAATACAAAACCAAGCACAAACAAGCAGGAATGAATATAACAACAACAACATTATCAACTGAACTTTGGTTCACTTTCTCTGTCAAGTGTTTACATATGATTTTAAAGTGAGATGAGAGTGTGTGAGTATAAATGTGGGTGCATTACAGATATTTTGTAACTTGAAAGAAAGAATAAACAAAAAGTGTGCAACATTTATTACTATAAATATGTATGAATGTATGTATGCACATGCATGTGTTTATGTGTATGTGTTTATAATTGTTTGAAAGTCTTTATTACAGAGCGTTAAATTAACAGTGTTTCTACAAAGTAAAAATGTCTTGATTTAAATTTGCAATTTTATATTTAATTGGAATTAATAAGATTCCAGGCATATTTACATATGTATGTAAGTATATTATGCAAAAGCCTGCTTTTAAAATTATAAACAATATACATACATACATATGTATGCACATATAATGAGTACACATAATACAAAAGTTATATTGGATTTTCTTACACATGTCATGCATTTTTTACAAAACTTAAGAATAAATTGAAATTTCTTTGAATAAATACAAATTAAACTAAAATTTCACAAATCAAATTCTTTTGTAAAATTCTTAATCTGTTGGTAAGTAATTCTTTTTGTGACTATAAGTATGTAAGCAACTATATTATTCTGGGATTAACTCACCTTCCAACCGTTGACAGTGGAATATACTCTGCATGCTGCTTCTCAGGGTTAATTCCAGTTCGACACCATAACAAAGAGCCGAGCAAGGAATTTTAGGTCACAAATTGCTTGATTTTTCATATATTGTTTCCAAGTTGTCTACTTCTTACCCAAAGTGCATTAGTGTTGGCTCAATTATTTGCAACAGCTCTACCCTTACTTTATTCATCATTATTGCTAAAGAATAAATTTTCCATCTGATATTTTTAATTTCAGTTTATGTTCAACTTTCTGTTTTTTTTTAAATATTTTTCACAACTAGTAGTTTGAACTTTATTTTGTTTTAAAATGTATTTGTTGTTTTGACTTGTCGTTTTGTATTTGACATTAGATCCATGGAAATATTCCAATAAAGACATAACAAGTGTATAGAGACACTTTTATCTCGAGAAACGATTAAGTCTTTTGTTTCACACTTTATGTGAAAAGTATACCGATAAGAGAACTACAAATTCAATAAAAAAAAAGAGGAAAATGGTTTCACATTCTTGCCTTCGTGCGAAGTGCGCTTGCTGGTGCAGCTTTAGCTTACCTTACGAGAATGTTGTAACCCACTGTGCCTCCTAACAAACGTTAACATGTGGGCAATATTAAAAAATATATATGTATGTATATCAACAAGCAGGTTTAAGTTCATAATATCGAATAGGAGTGCTCTTATTTCAACTTTTATAACTATTAAGATACATATATAATTGAATAAGTGTTCATTTATTTCTTTGTTTGGATGCGTTAGTTTGTTTTGAAATAATTTTTTCCATCATCTCAGAATTTAATAAGATGCGTTAAAGTAAATGTTTGAAAACAATAATAATTTATTTTTTTCCCTGCTTTCATAATTGTTGCAGGAAGGAAGGAAGTACATTGAGAACTTTATGTAAAGAAAATCTAACTGCGACACAAAATTGTGAAAAAATATACCATAAAAGGAGATAATTAAGTTGTGGGGGTGATTGAGTGTAAATCAATTTTTAAGAGTTTATGGTGGGGATGGTGAGTGATTTAGTTAAAAGGGTTGACATTAGAAATTATCTGTATTGGACATGTTTCATTAAAAATTACAGAAGTTTTAAAAAATCTGTAATGAAGCATTCAAATAAATATTGTACGTACATACGTACATTTTTAATGCATATATTTTTAGGAAAAAAACAATTTTTTTATTATTTTTTTTATTTAGAATTTATGTTACAATTAAAATAAAAATGGTTGCGTGCATTTCTGAAGCCTGGAAAAAATAGTCATAAAGCTCAATGTCGCACGTTTTTCAAAGATCAGCTGTGGAAAGTTTTTAACTTTGAACTTAAATCATAATTTACATTTAAATTGTATTTATATACGAAAATCCTGTTTTTCGATACTCAATAGCCACTGGGGTCTATCTAAACTTTAGATAACCTTTACATTTTACCATATGTTTCTGACATACCGGCATGTTGTGAAAACCACATGTTTTCAAATCATGAAATTTCTGAAAAGAAAAATAGTATTCCTTGAAGTAGATTAACAGTTTGTATGATTAATTATGTGTCCAGTATAATCTGAAACGTCCTATTGCTAGAAAAATAATAAAGAATCAACAAGCAGCCCGTTTTTTGATGCAATTTCTAATTAGAAACCTCGTGATTTCAAATAAAGTTATTTTCAGAACAGACTTGATAGTATTTATATCGAGGTGTATTTATTTCTACCCGATGGCGGCACTACGGCACCTGACAATTTTTTGCTACTTTTATTCTCGCGGAGAATTAATTTGAACATAATAACAAGGTACAGGGTGGGCCAAAGGTCACCATGGTGCTTAAAAATAAAACTTGTTTAACATCTTTACATGCCGTCTACATTTAACATTAATATGAAATTTGTTTAAAGCTTTAACATGGTTGTTAAAACAACTGATGGGAGAACTCGGTTATAATATTGAATTGACTTGTAAGTTTGACAGCCCGCGTTTTTGTAACTGCTTTGTTTTGTTTTTATTCCTTTAAAAAATCTCTTTATAAAGTTAGAACTCATAAAATTATCAAACTTGCAAAGTTCGGAATGTTAAATAAATGACACTTTTAGCAAATCGAGTAAAACTAGGACTAGAATTTCGTTCCATATTTAATGAATAAATTTTCCACTATGCGAAAACAAAGGCCGCCTTGAGATTTGTGAAACTCTTTTTTTATTTCGTTCGTTATATGAGTATTTATTTACTGGAGCACAATCTTGCAATATCGATCATGGAATTTATGGGTAACACTGCATTCTAAAAATAACAACAAAAGTCTGACAGCGAATAGTGAAGCGAAGATCTTAGTGTTATAATATAATAAAAATAAAATTTTTTAAAAGACATTAATACATATTCATTTGAACCTAATTGTCCAGTCATCAAAATGCTAGTGAAATCGTCAACCTGGTAACTGTGGTAGCGTTATAAAACACCAAACACCGAATACCTCTACGGCTTTTCAATATTCCCCCTTATTCCAAGCGTGGTCTTCAACGACCCAAGTCAACCTAAGCATTTATTGTCGCTATTATAGACAATGCCGGCATAAATTTCATGCTATTGATTGTCTCTGTGTATTGTCTTAGGATTAGAATTAGTCTGCATTAAGGTTGGAAAACTCTTGCCAACGACGACTGCAAGCGCGAGAATTTTTTGATGACGACTCTTGAAATACAGGCGATTATTTTGCAATATTCTCATATTTTTCTCCAGAATTATTTTACTCGGCCAGTCTGCGATATATATTTCATTACCCGGTTAAATTGTTTAAAATTTAATAATTATAAAAAAAGACAAAAACCATTTATTATGAAATTCTTTTAATGATTAAATACTAATACAATATTAAATAAAACCAATTGGATATAGTAGTTTTTAAGGTTTTTTTGTCGCTTATCTAAAATTCAATTAATCTTATCGATGGAATTTCTGCATACGAGTCCATTTAGTAGATAATAAAAACCAAATATGTTTATAATATTTCCCAAAATAACTACAATTTCTAAATGATTTATTTAATTGGAAGCGATAATTACAATTGACTTAATGAATTATACATACATATGTATGTATGTGTGTAGCTATTATATTTGAAACGTATGTAAGTATAAATTAGATAATACAAAATTTTTAATAACAAACATCTAATTTTAGTTGTTATTAAACAAAAATTATAGTTCGTCCAGCATGGCACGAAAATAAACAATTTTATGATTTCAGACAAATTAAGTACATAATTTCACATATGTATGTACATACATACATACATACATTTTGACAATAGTCACCCAAGTTATCTCAATTTGTTTAATTTCATCTAAATAAGCTTGAAATTACACTGAACAGCGCTGTTTTGAATCATGAATTTCTTTACAATCATTAAGTAGAAATTCGAATGCCTGAGGGAACTCCGATGCTTGGAATACGATACATTGCATAAGGATGCGTTTAAAAATGCATGTGGGCATGTAGCATGCAAGTGTTGTATACATAAAGGGTGGTTAAATTGTATGGGCCGATGCTGAATGTGAACCACACCTAAACGCCAAGTTTTTTTTCCGAATTTTATTTGACATTTCTCTATTTCAGACTTACTCAATTTGAACCATGGAGAGATACACAATCCAACAAAGTGTTAAAGTTATCCAGACTTATTATGAAAATGGGAGTTCAAATCAAAATGCATATCGTGCACTTCGTAGTTTTTTTGGTCAATTTCATCGTCCAAATATGCGTACAATCGCAAAAATCGTGGCAAAATTCGAGCAAACCTGGTCTGCAGAAGATGTGAGAACACCAGTACATGCTCGTACAGCTCGTACTGCAGAAAATATTGCTGCTGTTCGCGATAGTGTGGCTGAAGAGCCGTCCGCTTCAACTCGTCGTCGTTCCCAACAATTGCACCTCTCACGCTCGCCGTTGATGAACATTATGCATAAAGACTTGCATTTACACGCTTACAAGGTGCAATTGGCTCAAGAACTAAAGCCTCTTGACCATTCCAAACGTCGTGAATGGGCAGAATGGTGGCAAGAAATGGCAACAGTGGATGATCAATTTTCGAAGAAAATCATCTTCAGTGATGAGGCACATTTTCACATCAGTGGATTCGTCAATAAACAGAATTGCCGCATTTGGGCGAATGAGAATCCAAGAGTGATTGTCGAAAAACCAATGCACCCACAAAGAGTGACTGTTTGGTGCGGTTTATGGGCTGGCGGCATCATCGGGCCGTATTTTTTCCAAAATGAGGCCGGTCAGGCAGTTACTGTGAATGGTGTTCGCTATCGTGAGATGATAACGAACTTTTTATGGCCCGAATTGGAAGATATGGATGTGGACGATATGTGGTTTCAGCAGGACGGTTCCACTTGCCACACAGCTAACGAAACAATGGCTCTTTTGCGCAAAAAATTCAATGGCCGTGTTATCTCACGTAATGGCGATGTCAATTGGCCGCCAAGATCATGTGATTTGACACCGTTGGACTTTTTTCTTTGGAGTTATTTGAAAGAAAAGGTGTACGTCGATAAGCCAGCAACAATTCAAGACCTAAAGGATCAGATAATTCGGCACATTAACGGCATAGAACCTCTATTATGCCTCAGCGTCATCGAAAATTTAGACCATCGGATGGAGGTGTGCCGCCGAGGTCGCGGCGCCCATTTGGCCGATATTTTGTTCCATACATAATTGAGTAATACCAATACATCATAATAAAATAAAATTACAATAATTTCCTAAATAGTTTGCGTTTTATTCAAAATCAACATCGGCCCTTGAAATTTAACCACCCTTTACATACATACATATATACATACATACATACAGTGGGAAGCTAAACTGTCCGGATGTTTTGCACTAAGGAAGTAAGGTAATGAAAATAATACAAATATAGGTATGTATTTTATATATGTATTTTTTTTTATTGAATTGAACATTATTCTAAATTATAAAGCACAAAAACTCATATGAATTGCTTCAAAAAAATAAAAAATTAAAAAAATCAAAAAATTCACTATTCGGACACTTTTGCACTGTTTGCGCTTTTGTATGCGGCGTTTGTTGAAACCAATTAACGTTGCCAATTTAATATTTCGTCCAAATGCTTTTATTTTTAATTACGCTTTCAATACGTTTTGGCATACTCTCCACCAACTTTTGGATGATATCACGGTCAAGAGCTCGCCATTCATGTTGTATTCTCTCCCAAAGCTCGTCAACATTTTTTGGTGGGTTTTCATATGCTCCCAGCCTTCTTTTCACAATAGCCCATAAATTTTCTATAGGATTCAGGCCTGGGCTTTGTGCAGGCCATTCCATTGTCGCAAAAGTTTGGTTTTGTAGCCAGCTTTTAACTATTTTGGCCGTGTGCTTCGGATCCCCGTCTTGCTGAAAAACAACTTCTTCGGTTGGATAAGCACTCTCGTCAACAAATTCTGGTAAATTTGTTTGCAGAATATTCAGGTAATCCTCCTTCTTCATTATACCATGGATTCTCACCAAAGGTCCAATGTTCCACCAAGTAAAACATCCCCACACCGCAGCAACATTTACAGCGATGCATTTACAAGTATTAGAGTAATGCCAATTTACAGTTTTTATATAAAAATAAGGAAAATTGCAGATTTATATATGTACATATGTATGTACTTCTTTCGGATTTTATCTCTATATGTGGTTATTTTTTAAGCATGTTTTAAATAAAATAAAAATAATCGCTAAATTTAAATACTAATTTTCAAAATTCTTTATGATATTTTTCATGTACATATTATTAAATTCAATGACCAAAATATTTACACACATTTTCAAAAAAATAATGCCCAAAAGGTACGTTAATCAAAATACATCCCTTCATATCTTCCAAATTTGTTTGACAAGTAGATGTCGCCATTGTGTAAAATTGATGTCATTTTTAATCAAGCAAATATTTGCAGGTCTGCCAACCTTTCAGTAAAGTAAATCTTTTTGTCAAAAAATTGCAATATCTTCTTGAAGGGTGAATTTTTCGCAGGTAAAAATCATTTATTTTCTTTAACATCCGTTTAAAATATTTGTATGAAATATCTAAAACATGAACTTAGTTAAAAACAAAATCATAGCATCTGAAAATTTTATAATGAATATACATGAAAAAGGTAAATAGACGAGCGGCTAAAAACAGATTGAAATTGACCTCCTGTTAAAAAAAAAGCTTAGTGTTATTTTATCGTAAGCCGGTAGGGTGTAACGATAATGAAAAAGTGTGTTATAATTAAGAACTTAATTAAATCGAAATGAAGTTTCTGAAACCAATCTAATATCTCGATATATTTTAGAATAACAGAAATGCCAGAATTAACTGAAATTAAAGCTGATGCTCCAACAACATCTGCTGCTCCTGCTGAAGCTAAACCAGTTGAAGATGTTCGTGTAGAAGATGACGGCAGTGATAGTGACTCGGAGGACACCATTCCTGAGTTGGAAGATGCCGGTGCTGGTACTACCCAGTTGGGTGGTGGTGCCACCGGTTTACCCATTGACCTTGTATCCAAGGCTAAACAATCTCGCGGTGAAAAGAAAGCCCGCAAGTTTATGCTCAAATTGGGTTTGAAACAAATCCAGGGTGTCAACCGTGTCACCATCCGTAAATCTAAGAACATCTTATTCGTCATCAACAACCCAGATGTCTACAAGAACCCCCACAGCGATACATACATTGTGTTCGGTGAAGCTAAAATCGAAGACTTATCTCAGCAAGCCCAAGTTGCTGCTGCCGAGAAATTCAAGACACCAGAAGCTGCTGGTGCAACCGACACCATTGGCACAACATCCTCCGTTGCACCTATTGCCGAAGAAGATGAAGAAGAAGTTGACGAGACCGGTGTTGATGACAAGGACATTGAGCTTGTTATTAACCAGGCTAACACCACCCGCGCTAAGGCCATTAAAGCACTTAAGAACAATAACAACGATATTGTTAATGCTATAATGGAACTGACTATGCTTTAAATTCTATTTTGTAATCGCCCTACACTAAGCCCCCAATTTTTAAGATAGAGAGTAGAGTTTAAAGGTCTGCATTTTAAGTTTAGTACCCGCCTCAGCAAAAACTACAACAACTTAACCACATTTTTATGATACAGAACTATTTTCGTTATAAAATCTTCGGAATCACTGAACGGTTGGAATTCTGCTTCGGAAGCTAATTTTTGTTACATTACTTTAAAATGTACGACATTTGGTATTTAGTGCTGTCTTATAGTTTATTATCATATTGCAACACAAATATATAAATGATAATTGAAAGTTTTAAGTAAAATAAAACAATTTATTTCGGAAATGTAAAAATACCAAAAGAAATGTTTATTTTTAATATGTACTATTTAAATTACAAATCGAAGAATATTTTCAGTTTTCGGAGACAGAAGTAAAAGATTAAATAAATTTACGCCTACGACGTTTTGAATACAAAAGTTTTATTTGTAAAGAAATTTATTTATGTATGGTGATAAAAAAATTTTAAATGATGAATAAATAAATGCATAGTCCAAATGTCCACATCAACCGAAGTGGCACAGAAAGATTTGCACGTTCTGTTAACAACTTCGTAGAAGAGAATCATTCGAAGCTGGACCTTGTGAGGTCTACCAGTCTGGTCTATAAGGTACAAACAAACGTTCTGTTTTATAAATGTATTTATATATTTTACGTAATATATACGTATGTACATACATTATAGATTTGATATTTATTGCTATGTACTTTTTATTGATAGAATTTATATTTCCGCTGTTTATTCGTTGCGGACCCAGCACAACTATGGTCCTCTGAACAAATCGTGTCTATTTTGTTGACGCAATTTTAGTTTTTAACCATCTGCTACGGTTAATAATTAAACTAAGTAAAATATATTAATTTGGTAAACATTAAAAAAAATCCTAAAAGACTTGTTAGAAAAATGTTTGTGAATTCAGTCTTGTTCTTTTCCTGTCAGCTGACTGATCCATATTATATAATTACATTGCAATTGATCAATATTTCTGGGTTTTTTGCCTTAATTGGAAAAAGTTTTGCAACAAAATTCAGTCAAGTGGTAACTAAAATCCGCGTGCATTGCCCAAGCTTTCTTGTTTAGTTCACTTTTTGTGAAACAGGCTAACTTCGCCAATTATTTGAATAAAATTTAATTGTTAAGTTTGTTTATTGCCAAAATGAACACACAGTGAAAGCTTTCAAATTGACTGTCGTTTGTCATTAAGCTTAATTCGAAATACATTTGAGATAAACGCTTGACAAATGTAAGGAAAAGCTGTAACAAACTTTAATGTATTTTAGATTTCAAGCATATCTGTAGCTGCAACATAAAGTTTACTTCTGTAAGTCTCGAATCAGATACATCAACAGCTTAATATTTTTGCTCTCCACTCCTTGTTTCGATTTATTATTTTAATTTAGAATAATAATGAATAGGATGTATTGTCAAAGAGGATAGATAGAGATGAATTCATCAACAAGAGTTTGAAGTGTCTGAACCACGACTAAGTAAATTAAACTAAGAACTTAACTATTCTTCGCAGAAAATACAAAAAGATGTTTAGAAATGTAGTCGATTTATTTCTTAAGAAGTAATCATTAAATTGGTTTTAAACTACACTTATAACAAAATATGTTGACACAATAATTTCTTTAATACTATCAAAAACTATTTTTTTTTTATTATAACCAATTGCCCGATAATTTTCCTTTTAATAGTTACTTGACTATTACTATAGAGTACTAACTCAAATAAGATAACAACTTCTTTTAAAGGTAATAAATATTTTTGCCATCTTGATAGAAAATTATTTATAAAATAATTAACAAAATAAGTCTTAAAAATTAAAGGAGGTTATTACTGGAAATAGAAATATTTAAGGTATTTTCATAAACTTATTGGAATTGTTACAACAAAAATTTATAAAAGCGAAGAAGTTAATTCAAATGTAAACCAAAAATTCATAAGAATCCTTAAACAAAAAACAATTTTTATGTGTTTACTCGTTTACATATACTTAAGTACTTAGATATTTTTCGAAATTTAAGTAGTGTTACATTTTTAGTTTTAATTTAAAAACTTAAATTATTAAATATTTGAAAATTTAAATATACTTAAGAAGTATAGAAGTATTATGATTCGAATTTTAGCATTCGGGCTTGGCTCCTAGATTGTAAATGCATATTTGCCGGTCCCTGCATCCACGGTTCACCATCAGCCTGCATGGGACAAGTACTTTTTACAACTAACTTTGATTAATAAGATACGAAAAGTATATTAAAATATTGATATCATAAAAAAAGCATAATTAAAGACCTTTATTTGCTTAGCTTGTCCAATTCTAACGGGCTTACTTATACCCACTTGCAATTGGGCAATATGGAACGAAGAGACAATGCCAAAAACTTCCATAGCACCATCCGAAATGGAATTTATAATTTTAACCGCCTCATCAGCATTGCTTAATTCTAAATACAAAAATTGGAATATTAACGCTATTTCCTCTTAAGGATTAAAAAAAAGCCCACCACATAATTTACAACCAGCTCCCCATGAGTCAATGTTCAGGAAGACAATCGACTGCAGTTCAGGTAATTTAACAAACTCATTATCCAAATACAAATCTATCTTTTGTTCGATTCTCTCACAGTCACGTTGAACGATTTGTTGTGTACCAAAACCAAAGTATATCAGCTTAAAAAAGCAGCACAAAGATTTAAAGTTTTATATTCTGAGTTGATACTTTGTAATTCTTTAACAATCCTACGATGCGGTTTGTTTAAAGTTTGTGAATAGCACTAGTTATTTACCTTATTAAATATACGACTACTCAAGACGTAAAATTTGGACTCTCTTGTCTTATGGAAGTTGTACGTGACCAATGCATCAACACCTATACTTAAATAGTTATAAACATGCACAGTCTTAATGGGTGGCCTTTGAATGGGTAAACGATAATGTAGTTTTTCGATTTGCAGATCAAAACGATCTAGATTAATCGAACGAGCTTTTTTGATCTGTAAATTTAAAAATTGTTTTTATTTACTGTTTAAAATTAAAAAGTTTTAACTTACATTCCTTAAGATTTTAATGGGATCCAAAGTAGATGGCGGTTCAGCACCCCATCCCAAAACACGAGATAAATCATTACCAGTGCCAAGAGGCATTATGGACACAGCAGGTGTTGGCTTAATAGATAAAGCGGCAAATGTTGAACAAATTTGTAAAAGTACAAAACTTAACAATCAGATAAATATGTATTAAGAAATTACTTACCTTAATACTTAAGGAATAAATCATATTAAGCACCCAGCCAACGGTTCCATCACCGCCTGCTACCAGAACTCGGCATGGTCTAGGACTAGCTTTGGCCGCCCATTGCATAGCGTCTTGCGGACCACGTGAACCCAATTCCATAACTTGTAAAGGATGTAAGTATCCACGTAGTAATGATACAACATCTGGACCGGTATTGCTACCAGACTTTGTATTGGCTATAACAATTAAGGGTTCCCAATTTTCAATAGTCGGTGGTTTTATACCAGCCAAATGTAAACGAACTGATTCACGTGTACGTGCCGCCACTATACAATAAGGTGGAAAGATCATATCGCGAAACTCGCCAAAATCACATTCTGCACGTACATCAATGCGTTTATAACAGCCATTATGATAGCAGCGATTACACCAGGCGCAACGCCAACCACATAAGCCAACCTCCTCAACATCATCGCCGCAAGCATCACAGACAGCACTTAATGGCAAATTGCCTTTGACCCACAAATGGTGCATGGATTTTTCACTTTTTAACCATTTCTCTTTGCACTTAAAGAGCTTATCAGCTTTGCGGTTGCATGAACGTTGTGTGTGAGAACATATGCCACAACAATCACAGAAAACACCTGCCGAAGGTGTCAATAATATTTCACATACATTGCAATAACAGGCCTACAACAGCCAAACAGAAGAACCCATAGATTTCACATATTGTATGTACACACTTATGTATGTAGTTTATTACTACGCATTTTCTCTCTAAAGCCTACTTACCCTATCTAGAATTTTAATTGATTTCCAACTATGTTTACTTTTGCCTGGTATACATATAACATCCTCTATCAACAGGCTACGACAAAACACAAATAAGGCACCCAATGCAAATAAGGAGCCAATTAAGGCCTCCGGACTTAATTCGAATGTTGCCAATTCCATTCTCACAACGACTATGACATATTTTTAGCACAGGTTAAAAGCTAAGTCTGATTTTATTTAACATCTTTGTTTTTTGGAATTACTATAAATTTACTTAAGCATTGAAAATTATGTTGATAAAAATCAATAGGATTTATGAACTTTAGTGCAATTGCAACAACACTTACACGCTTTTTTGAGTTTACAGTTAAAATAAATTTGTCGTATAAAGACGGCGTTGCCATGTTTTAAAAAAAACATTCCTTTATTCATTCTCTTTAGCAGACAAGCAGGATGCCCGCAGAACAACTGTAATAATACGTTATCAGTGTTTGCGCGAATGTACGAATATTTTCAACAGTAAAAACTAAAATATATCAAGTTTTTGGGGTCGTAAAGCAGATCAGGGCTGAATAGTAGCTCTTGCTTATGTAGTTCTTATAAGTTTAAGCGTAATTATGCCAGAAAAATTGGTGAGAAAGTACTATACGCTGCATCTCCGCACCTCTGGCCAAATCGTCATTTCATTATCTATTTCTGCGTTTAATATAAGAGCTACTTTGTTAAGCGGCAAAAATCGCAAACAACTTTATTTCGGCTTTAAAAACCAATGTTATCATCTGGGCGCTGTTGTCTACCAGCTGTTAATACTAACTGACAGAACAGTGATTTCCGTTGTTTGCATCATAAAACAAAAGATAATACAATTACGGTTCAAAATAAAAACATTTTAACTAAAACATTTGTTAATAAATGCACTTATGAACATTAGATTTATACTGTTGTTAAAAAACGTGTATTTAATTACAAAAAATGTCTAGTTTATTCGGTATTTTTAAAAGCCGTCCTCTGTTTTGGTTAAGTGTTACTGGCACGACATTGGGTGTTGCATGTCTTGTGAAGTTAGTTCCATATTAAATGGTTAATATAACAACTAATGTAGACATGTTTTTCAGAGACTTAATGCAAGGTGGAAAGTTTACTAAGAAAACTAGTGCGGAAGGAAAAGTTGTAATTGTTACTGGTTCAAATACCGGCATAGGAAAAGAGACTGTTAGAGAATTGGCTAAAAGAGGAGCTAAAGTTTATATGGCCTGTAGAGACATAAACAAGTGCGAAGCGGTATGTGACAAATTCTATTGTTAAAATAATTTGAAGCTTTAACTTTTGTAAATTAAAAAGGCACGAGAGGAGATTCTTTTAGATAGTCGGAACAAATACGTCTACTGTAGAGAATGTGACTTAGCCTCTTTGGAATCAATACGTAAATTTGTTGATAAGTAAACAAGTCGTAAAAGATTTTGTCCACAAGTATTAAATACATTTATTTTTAGTTTTAAAAAAGAACAAGATCATCTAGACATTTTAATTAATAATGCTGGCGTTATGCGCTGTCCCCGTTCTCTGACCAAAGATGGTTTTGAAATGCAATTGGGTGTGAATCATTTGGGACATTTTTTACTTACAAATCTTTTGCTGGATTCACTTAAGGTAAGATTAGTCCCATCTACGTATCATCAATTAAGTAATTGATTAACATATTAATGTACATTGTTCATGTATCTAACAGAAACCATAAAAATAATCTTTGATGTCTAACAATGTAATTTGAATTTTTCTTTAGAAATCAGCGCCAAGTCGCATTGTTGTCTTGTCCAGCTTGGCACATACACGTGGTGAAATCAATATTGGAGATTTAAATAGCGAAAAATCATATGACGAAGGCAAAGCTTACAACCAAAGTAAACTAGCAAATATATTGTTTACCCGGGAACTATCTAAGAGGTTGGAGGGTAAGTTACTAACAACTAATTTAAAAGCTGTTACAAAGCTGTTCAATTTAAGGAACTGGTGTCACTGTTAATGCTGTTCACCCCGGGGTGGTCGATACAGAACTCTTCCGACACATGGGATTCTTTAACTCGTTTTTTGGCAGATTAATATTTAAACCTTTGGCATGGCCTTTTCTTAAGTTACCGCAAAATGGCGCCCAAACAACTTTGTATGTTGCATTGGATGAAGATCTAGTTAATGTAAGCGGGCAGTATTTCAGTGATTGTGAAGTCAAGGATGTTGCGGAGCAAGCAAGAGACGAGACACTGGGAAAATGGATGTGGTCCGTAAGTGAAAAATGGACCAAACTGGCTAGCTAGAAAGGAACTAATATAAAAATGAATTTTTTGTAAATAGTTTAATTTGTTAAATTAATTGAACTAAAATGGTGAGTACAAACTCATGTTTCAGAATTTTTTTTTTTCTTGAATTGTTTATTTTACATTTCGTTTTTATACAGAGAAAAAAAACGTTAGCATGAAATTGCTTGACAAATAAAAAACGTTGTGATTAAAGGATTTTTATAACACTTTTTCTTTTTTAATGCTAAACCAGTGATTGAAATCCAATCTTAATAAGAGCTGAGATAATGGCGTTGTACTGGAAGCCGTTTTTAAGCGATCTAATAAATTTATAAGTTGTTGTACTAAGTTTCCAAAACGCTCATCTAGTTGGTCTATTTTAGAATTAAATTCAGCATTTGTTGATTCAGTGTCAACTAAAATGCAAAATTCCTCACAAATATGAAATATTTCATTTATCACCATAAAAACAGGATTATTTAAATTAAGTGAGGACGACTGCAGCATACTGGCTCTGGTTGAGTCTTCATCACTAAGAAGAAAACAAAGTGATAAAACATTTGCTTGAAAAATGCTGTGAGATCTTTGAATCTGTTCAAAGTCTGCCTTGTTCAGAATAGTACTTAGTAAAATACTAAATTGACTTTCAAGCACATCCACCTGTATATAGTACTGTAAGTTGTCCACAAAGAACATTAATTCATTTCTTAAATGCATTACTCTGATGTTTCTATCCCTTTTAAGTTTACTTTCTCGGGTGTTATGACACCATATCATATGCAGCTCATATTGAATTTTTTTTACTAGAAGCAAAAATTTAAAAAGCTTATTGTAACGTTCGAGAACTTTTGGTGAAAACAGTAAGTGCAATGGCCAGTTGATCTTATATTGTAATTGGATTAATTGAAGATAACCAAATTCTAAAGGTTCATCGGTATCAAAAGGAGATCTCGGTATGCACAGAGAAAATTGTTCCAAGTCTTCAGATACACCTACACCATGTGCTGCTGACTCAAATGCATTTACAAAATCTCTAAACTTATTCTCATTATCGACATCTTTGTTAATAACATAGGTTTGTCGAATAAACTCCAAGAACAGCTCGCCACGACCAAGTAAATAAAAATCTTTTATTAATTTTAACTGCTGCACTAAATCTGCTTGATTGACAGCAATTTCTGAAAGCCTGGATGTTACATAATTTTTAATTTCGTCCACAACGTGTTCATAATGTGAAACGTTTAGTTCCGAATCGTTTTGAAGAGCTTGAATTTTAGCAAAATAAACATTTTCCTTTCCATCCCACAACGAATGTTCGTGGGCAGCGCATTTACTTTCACTTTTATTCCATATTTGTGCGTTTTTATTTAGTTTGTTGGCATCGACTTTGAATATTAAAACTGTTTGCCCAATAAATAATATTTTTTCAGCCCAACTTGATGACAAATAATGCGGTAATAACTCGTAGCAAATTTCATAGCGCCATATATCGGTGTAGTTGCTTGCTAACTCCGACATTGATGTGACTGCATTTCTGCCGCTTCCAGTATTTGTTCCTCTTTCGCTATCGTCGTTACTGACGCAATGATTTTCAGCACATTGAATAAAAAATTCACCGTATGTATCAACAATTTTTGCGTATAAAATCCAATGAGTTAATTGTTTAAGAAACACTATATTAACGGAGGACTGAATTATTTTTACAGCTTTGTTGATGCGGGCATCACCATGAAGAGAATTCTTTTGTAGATATTGTATGATGGCACAGCCATGCAGCTTCTGTACCCGTAAACCTCTTATTAATTTGTTCAAGTATAAAGCTAAAGGTTCGTATTCCTGTAGCTTATGATAAACAAACATTATGGACTGAGATGGGTTTTTCAAATATCTGCTTTCCAGTTCCGTTATATTAAATAAATATTCGTCTAATACATTTTCTAGCCCATTAGCGAAAGCCTTCAAGTAGAGACCACTCTGTAAAGGTTCGTCTACGCTGAGGTTTGTTAGTTGATTTGTTCCATAAGTTTTTGAAAACTTTGCAACCTCGCGCAATAAATTTATAATCTTTATAATGTCCTCTAATAAGTTTTTTTCACAAGGGTGAAAGAATTTGTCAACAGCATCCGATATTAAAAACTCCTCAATCGGCAACTGCTTTGAGTGCAAGTTAAGGCACGATAATATAATATCATGTATCATTGTTCCAATCGCGAACCAATTTCTATTTTCAATTATGTTCGAAGTTTACAATTCCAACAACAAAATACTTTTAGTAAAAACTCCAACAAGTTTATGTTTATTTTACAATCTACAAACAATTATAGTTAAATCACAGCTGGCTGGGAAATTTTTTTTTGTTTGGCCGATGCTACACAATAATTGAAGATAACGAGGGTGCATTTCTTATTATACTGACATGGGTACCTTTTTGCGTTTTGGGCAAAAAGGTATTTTTAATATGATTTTATTAATTTTTTGAATATTTCGTTAAAAAAGTTTTTTTTAGTTTTTGTGATTAGTTGCAAGAAACTCGTTTTGCGGAAAGAAATTCCAAACTGAATTGTGTTGAATTTTTTATTAAAATAACTACTATATGCTGTTTTTTTTAATTATCACAAATTTCTTCTATAAAAATTTCAAAAGGTTTGCCTTGTTTTTGCAATTTTCCTTTCAAAATAACTTTTTCTTGGACGGAATGATTTTTACTGCATCTTAGTTAATGGATTTTAGCATTCTAATAAGTAAATAGTTCCTACTTGTTATTAAGAGAGTTTGTTTTAAGTACAAGCTATCACTACCGTTTTTGATTTCGTATGATTTGTGTTTTAAAGTGTTTAAAGTTTGCTGTTTTTCATTATCTGTATATAAAAGTATTTTTAAGTAGCGGGCAATTTTAAGTGATTTTCTAATAAAATCAAGTTTCTTTACTTTGGCCCAAGCTGACTTCATAATAGGTAAAATTAAGAGCTCAGCTAATTATTTTTTTATGATTAAGCCTCTAACGGATGTCCATAGTTCAGGAGTTGATTGAGTTTTCAATTTGACATTTTACGAACATTTAACAAAAACAAAATACTTTGGAGTTCCCTCAGTTTTGTTTACCTGCTATGAATTTGCCTTGGGATTATTATCAAGGTCGAGAAAAAGAATTAAGCTTACAAAACCACATTTGTTTCCATAATTATAGTTATCCCGTTTGTTTCAAATTATACGCCAGAAAAAAAAATAATAGTTTACTCTCTTTTAACCAAGGAAGAATTTAATAGGAAGTAATTGCTATTACAAAAAGACTTTAAAACTGAGAATACAATTTTAAATCCACATTTAAGTTAACGGCATCGTTTAAATGAAGCCAATTTTAATTGCTGAGTACAACTCTGACTTGATGTGGTACCTGCCATTGTTATTTTTCCCATTTGTTTTTGTACATTACATGCTATTTAATAAGAAATATCTTAACACAGTGAAATAAGAGATAAATTATGACAAAGTGAACGAATTCGCCGTAAAATCAGTTGTTGCGCGACGTTTCCTATTGGAGGTTCGTTTCGTGGCTTGTTTTTCTTATTTTTGGGTTGTTAACAATACAGAATTATTTTAGTTTTTTCTATAAAAATTATTAAAAGTGTTCCAATTAACAGTGCGATTTTTTTTGTCAAAGCTATAAGTTTACGTTTCAATCGAACTGCGAAAGAAAACAACATTTTACCACGTCTCAAATTTCTCTCGGTCTCTTCTTTATACAAATAAATTTACATTTGTGCTTTAACAACACCTTTCTATTAGCAAGCTACTAAGTCAAAAAAGCAGCTCTGTAGAGGCAGCAGCAAATTAATAAAACGACATACATACGTATGTACACATGTAGTTGTAGTAGTTTATGAAAGAGTCTTGTTTAAATAAAAGCAAATAATCAACAACAACAAAACAGTGGCCTTATAAATAACAAATGAAAAAATCTAATAAGAAACTTAGTGTGCAAGGAGGTGAAGATTATTTTTTCTAAAAAAAAAAACAACAAGTGCTTTAAAATTCGATTTAAGGTTTTAAATCCTGGACACGAGGATCTGTATCGTGTTGTTTTTCATCGCAACAAAATTGTGTGTTTTGCTAAAAAAAATTAAAGTTCTAACTTAAAGTGCTCTTATTACATAAAAATTTGTAAATGCCTTCCTATTAACGCTTGTAATCTACATCCATTTTTATTTTTGACTCATTTCCAATAACGTATTATCACCCGCTCGTGAAAAGGTATATATATAATTAAGTGTTTTATTTAAAGTTTAGTGGAAGCAAATGAAAAATTAAAGTGTTTTTGATATTTTTATTCAAAGAAGTTCTTTGAAAAGAATTAGAACAACTTCAAACCGAGTAGGAGAAGAAAAAGATAAAAACGATTTTTTATATTTAAAATAAATAAAGCAATCTACTGTTGTTGTTGCCATTTTATCTAGACTTATGACTGCTCTTCTTTCATATATAGTACGTATGTATGTATGTATGTAGGTACTGGTATATGAAAAGGTATGCATTTTTGTTTGTTTAAATAATAAAAAAAATACATACATACATTTATTTCCAATTATTTATTTCTTATTCGTTCTTTAGTTTATTTAGTCATCGTTTTTTTTTTCTTTCTTCGCTTAAGTATCCGAGAATGTTGTTGTTCTTTTTAACACATGCACATTTAGTAGACACACGATGTGTGCCTTTTAGTATAAGTATGTATGTATGTATGTAAAAATAATGAAGAGATCAGGGCTATGAAAACAAAAAAAAAATATTTCTATAGAGGCATTAACTAAATTATACAATTAACCATTTTTGTATGCCCACAAAAAATATACCGAACAGAAAAAGTGAATTGTGGTTTTATTAGAAATTTTGTTTCAGCTTTGATTATGATATTTAGATACATATGTATGTACATACAGGTGTACTTAGTGATACATACATACGTGTTGTATGTGTTTAAGCACATTTATGTAACGAATATTTATTTTAGCGGGTACCTACTACCTATCCACTGTTTAATAGCATTCGAGTGTGTGTATGGCCATTTTTCCTAGGCTTTGAAACATACATATATGGGTAATGTGCGATAGGCATAAAGCCAACTTTTTTCATTAATATTGTCTACTCGAAAACGTGCAACAAACTTAAAACATCGACTCTGGATAAATAAGATTTTCGCTTTATAGTGTGTTTATACCAAAGCGAAATCTATTTTATGCGAAATTTTTGAAATCAATATATTTGGAAATCAGTAGATTTTGGTGAAATTTCTCATACTAATACTAAAATGATATCTACTGAGCGAGTAGATTTTGGTAAGATCTCCTCAAATCTACTCCGTACCAAGCGATGCAACTGTGTTTTTTTTTCGTTTTGGACTAAAAACTGTAGCACTGCACATACATACATATAAAACGCTACAGTTTGAGAGACAAATTTAATATTGCGAAACTTTTAACTTTATGCAAAATTTATAACATTTATTTTATTAATTTATTTATTTAAACACATATGTATGTACATATATATGTACATACATTCACGAAAACATTATGTTTGCATTTAGTCAGCTGCTTTCGTTAAGGAAATGAAATCTTGGTAAATGTCAGTAGCAGTCGTGTAAACGATAAAGATTTTGAGCTGGATTTGAATTGATATCTACTCGATTTCTTCGATTTGGTTTAAATGCACTATTAGTAAGAATTAAAGTGTACGTACACGTTCGTTATGTGCAATTAGTTGCGAATTTGGGGGGTTCTTTACAAGTCTGCAGTATATACATATGTATGTACATAAGTATAGAGTGAGGCTTCGATTACACATAATTCGTTTAACTGGTAGATATTTTATGTATGTATGTATATGTTCATAATTTGCTTATATAAATTTAATTATTTCTCTTTTTGGGGGTATTTTTTTATTGTTGATGGAACATTTGAATCCAATTGAAATGCATACGGTGAGTTAGAAGCGTATAATCACATCTCTTTAATTTAGTTTAATTTTTAAACTTAAGAAGTGAAAATGAATAGTGTATATACATATTAAAAACTATACAAAATGTTTACTATATTATATAGGAAAAGCGATTATCCAGAATACCACCGGTGCCGACCATTACAGACAATCAAGGTCGTTAAATATTTGCCTTTTGTGTTCAGTTGCTTTCCTCCTTTATTTTTATGTATTTAGTTTTAAATTATAAAAATTTAAACCGGTTTCAACTAGTGTCAATAGTAGTTAAATCTTTATCTTTGGCATTAAGAAACCTCATCAATCTGATAAATGTCAAAACTCCTAATTTATGCCGAATTTTAATGAAGTATGATTCTGTTTTGAAAGTAATTTGCAACATTTTCAAAATATAATTTATTACTGCCATACAGAGTAGAGTTAAGTTAAGGTAAATTTTACCAGTTAAAACAAATGTGTGTACTGATGTTGCAACAACTCGTATTTCTGCTAAAAAATACAACTGTAACCGGTAACCAGCTTTTGACGAAATCTATTTCACGTGAGAATATTTTCACCGAGGATATTTGGAATATTGTTTAGAACCAAAAAGAAAAAGCTTTCAGATTTCTTTCATTTTTCCACAATGCAATTAGGGCGTTGAGCGATGCGCTGGCTGTCACCTAAATAAAATCGTCAACGGTTTTTAAACACGAATATAACAGTGCGTCTCCTCGCTCAATATTTATTTCCGAATATAGGCAATAAATAACGCCGTCAGAGTGAAATCACAAATATGTTCACGCGGTGGTGTTTTTAGGTGGGGAGAAAACTTAGTATGACATTGGACATAAATCTAAAATTTCGCTGTGTTTTTTGCGTTTTTGTTTAATTTTGTTGTTGATAAAAAAGTGCTGGTTTTAAGAAATAATCAAAACAATTAGTTTTATATTTTTTCACAGCACAGTTTATTTCCAACATAATCGGTTGAAAATAAGTATGAGCAATCATTTCCCAATAATAAATATGCATTTCTGCGGTCCACACGTAAACATATTGTGTTGGCAATCGAATTTGACAGACAGTTGAAAACATAATTATTTCCAACTGTATGGCGTGTGAGGACCCCCCAGCAATAACGGTGACTTAACTATTTGACGAAACCGCTTAAAATAGTGCCTACACCTGAGATAATATCTAACACGAAAACGTCAAATTCAATTGCAGAGTGAATTTTCTTACTTAGAAATTTAAAATTTGTGTTATCGTAGTTTTGTAATAATTTCTACAATTTTTTACCATGAACCATGAAATAAATACGTTTTTTGTTGTAAATGAAAAGCCGCTCTTGTAAATCTGCTAAAGAGCAAAATTATATATATACCTACATATATGTACATATTGTAAACCATATACCTACATATACATATAGAAAACCAAGTTTTTGAGCAAAACATATGTCATTAAATTTCCCTTTTTTGTTGCATTTTCATACTTTGCGCGTCCTCATTTCTTTGCTGAAACACCTTAAGTGCAATTTTGCATTAATTTTCGATGTTTTGAGACTTGGGAACGGTTTCATATGAAAATTGAAGGCTCTTTGCCTACACATACATACATACAAATCCAAAAGCAAAGTGAGTTCATGAAATTTGCCACATATGGGCGCACAAAAATACATACATACATACATTTAATTAACGACAAATAATAAGTAAATTTTTTTCCAAAAACATTACTAAGAAATAAAACTATATAATTGTATTAATGAAGGGCAAGTTTTTTCTCAACGGCTTGACATTAGTGAATTCTTATAAGATTAAAATAAATCCTAGTACTTCTTGTCAGATATTAGGATCAACATTAAGACATTTGTTTTTCACTTTTTTTTTAATTCCCTCAGATATTATATCACAGTTAATCGTAGACGCTGAGTAAACAAGAATTCAAGTAGACACAAAATCGCTGGCTAGGAAGTGAAAATTCCTAAAATTAAATTGCTTTTAGTGTCAAATACGGCTTGTTGATGAGAAATTCTTCAACTTCGGTTAATTGTTTTGTTTTCAACAACACCACTTACAGATTGCTCAGATATATACATATATGTACATATATATATATGTACATATTTCAATTTATGTTTATATATAATTCGTTATATTGCACCTGTTACTTCTCCTAAGCACTATTTTTACATAAATATCACGAAAAACTTATAATGTATTTTATTTTTTGTTTGTTTTTTAATGCGATTTACATTATATTGGCATTGGGTTTGTAAATTTTTCAATCAATTTGCTATTTTTATTCGTGGAAGTGTGATTTGTTCCGTGCCACTCATAATGTAGTCTCCTGACATCTGTATATCGGAAATCCAAAAAAAAAATAGATTTGGAATTTTTTCACAACGATATGTCTATACAAAACATAAAATACATACAAATGTAAATCTGTAAGTACATGTAAATATAGAGGCATCTCATTTATTAGAAAAATTAATTGATTCATAGACTGAAACATGAGTATTTTATTCCCAAAAAAAAAAAAACTAAATGGAAAAACATTTAGTTTATTTTATGGACAGCTGAGTTGGTTGGTTGAGTATTTGACCAACAGTTTGGAGGTCTTAGGTTCGATTCCTACCAAACATTCTGGTGACAAAACAATAGTCAAATTCTTTCAATTAAACAAAAAAAAAAAAAAAAAGGAACAAAAAATATGCAATAAATAATGATAAAAATACTCAATAACCGAAAAATCAAAACCATATCCATACAATATAGAAACGCAATGTTGAAAATGTTGAAAATGTTGAGTTAATTGATGACTGACTGTGCAGTGTCGAAGGGACGCACCCTGGCATCCTCATCTCTGCAATATAGAATAAAACAGAAATAGTGAAACTATACACCTTCTTTCCTCTTCCCCGCAATCCAGTTCTGTAACAATGCATCGCATATGTAGGGGTCGAGCCCTGAGTATTGGGTGTGTATGTAGGTACATAAGTATATAGTATATGTACATACATATGTGCTATTCTGTCTAATTTTGATTTTATTAATAATTTCTTGTTTTCGCGAAACAAAAATAAATAGTGTATCCGGTAAAAACAAAGTCACTCCCAACATTTTTACATGCACATGTACATATATAATTACATATATTCTTTGTTACATTGAAAATTGTGTCATTCATTCACTCACTCATTTACCTGCCGGCCAACTGATTCATGCATTTTCCTCGCGCGCACTTTTTCGGCTTTTTTAGTTTTACATTTTTGTTTGTTTTTCTTCTTTCATTTCTTTCTTAGCCAGCCGCATTTGGCCGCGATTTTATCACGCAAAACTAAAACGATTCCGAGAGAATTGAACAACTTTTTGGGTAAAACAATTGGACAAAGTCACTGTTTTTATGCCTCCTTAATGAGTTCTCTCTCTTAACGCTGGTATTAATGTCTTTAGCCAACATTTACAAACAGCAACTTATTTGTTGCAAAAGTAAAGCAAAAGAGAGAAAAAATAAATCACCAAAAAAACTTTCACATTTTGTTAAACATCTTTTTAAAAGAGCGCGAGATAAATAAAAACGAAGAGCAAAGTGCGGTCGGTTAAGCTAAAGTAGAAAACGCTCTACAAAGTCCATATCTATTGAATTGAATAGCAGCAATTGCAGTCAACGTGTAATTAAAATTAATTTCTCAAATTTGAGTCTTATTTGTGACCTCTGGACGATGAAAAGAACCACTCGAGTTCGTTTGAAAGTTTGAAGTCTTTTAACATGTCTCCACCTCTTGAGTTTATAATGAGTTGTAATTTTTTAATTTTTCGCGTCCTAAACTTCTGTTCCAAATTAAAATTAAAAGCAGAAGTCTCATGTCTATTCAGTACTTTGTAAGAAAAATTCATAAAAATCAGTACTTTTTTCTTATTTTCGAACAAACTATCAGCCCAATCATAAATACTCGCAATGAATTTATCTGCCGCGTAAATCACCTTTCTCGACAAAACATACCATTATCTTGCATAAGGAGAGCTGGAGAGAAAACCCTGAAATAAACTCAAAACTTTTTTAAAGGAAATTTTTTTTCCAATGGAGGAATGCTTCACCCAAGGAAGAATGAGAGAAGATGGAAAATTCTTGTCAAACTGATGCTCTTGATGGGGCTGTATGTAGTTGTTGTTTAAAACGAAACAGCTTAAGCTGAATTTTTGAACAACTAATTCAGGGTTTCGTCAGATTTTACCGAGAAATATGTGTCAATTCTACCACTAATAACTTCTGCCTCAAATTGGTAAAAACTTAAGTTTTGTACATTCCGTAAAGTTTCTAAGCATTGATGCCACGAGGGCGGAATGCGCACTAAAACTGGTTAGGAGAAATATAAGATTCGGGCGCACTAAGAAGACATTATGCTTGTTATAAGCATCTACATATATAGAATTAGTATGTCCAACATAGACAATTCGAGATTTGCCATGAAGAGTCAATAGAGTACTTGATTACCAACTTTGCTGTGGTACACTCGTCATTATAAAATAAAAACAATTTTGAATATTGGTCCACAAATGACTTTGGTTATTTGGTTATCAATTATTTCGTCGCGCAATTTGCGGAACTTTCCCATTCAATTTCCCAAAAACAACATTTAGTGGAGTTTTTCAATATGCAAAACGAGTTTTGAAAATTGGTCCACAAATATTGTACTCGTTTATATTGTGGGCGTGATTTAAAAAAAAATTGCCCATAATTCATTACAGAGTCCCTGTTAAATATTGTGCACATGTCATGGAGATCGATCCAGAGCCTTCTAATAATATTTTTCACAACAGGCTTCTCTTCTTCTTACGTGTTTCTTACAACAAGTACCCTTTGGCTACTACGATTTGTATATATGTATGTATATATATGTGTATCTTTTTGCGACAAACCCACTAAATATAATTCCGGCACGCAGAATTCAATTATGATATTAATAATAATGAGTAGAAACAATCAAAACGTGTGTTCTATGGAATTGAACCCAAACTTTCGTTAGAGATGGAGCTCTAAGATCCTTTACAATGAAAACAAGAATTTCCTCTTTTGTTGACTGCATGTCTTAATGGAAATGAATGCGCTAAATTGTTGCACGACAACAGCACATCCAGTGTGAACTTATCTGGGCTAAAAACCCCAGTTTAATTTTGTTGTTTCAAGTTTTCTGATGCAGAAAACACAGCCATTTTCTTCACTGTAGCGTTAAAACAGCTGTTTCAAAAAAGAGAAAAAGGAAACACAAATCTAAAGCGCAGAATCTTTAAGGCGCATTTTTTTTGTTTGTGTTGCTTTCACAACTAAAGGAATCTGGTTGTTTGAAAACATTTCAAGAAAGAGTTCAGTTTTGTTTCAACTTCCGTTTCCTTAGCGCAAGGATATTCGCACAACAAGCGTTTGTTCTATATCGTCAATGTGTAACAAGTAACGGTTTATTTTCTGTTGATTCTGTTGAATTTTATTCAGACATACGAGTATTATGATTAAGACCCACGTGTGAAATAATTTCTATGAACATTTTTTTTTTGGCTAAATTAAAGAAGGGTCTTCTTGACATGTTGAATAATTCTGTGTAGTTGAAGTCGTAAAGCACAGAGTTTGGTTCGTTGTTCAATTAGTTACAACATAAACGTGATATGTATAAATTTCTTTAATGCAAGTGTACGAACCAGTTCTATAGCAAATCTTAGTTAATGTTAATAAAACACACACACACACACACACGAAACAATTTATTCAAACTGAAAAATCCATACAAATTAAGGAACCTTCAGCAACGATATTTCTGCTCATTTGCTTTTCATTTATTAATGCATTTTTAGCAGAAAATAAAAGAATTTCGTACATTCAATTAATTTGTTTATTGCATAATTTGTTTGTGTTTTCCTCTTTAGTTTTTGCTTCAACACTTTTTTTCTTATCTACTAAAAAATGTTTAATAAATTTACTCTTTTTTATATTTTCTTTTAGATAACGGCTACAAAAAAAATTTATTAAAATAAGTATCACTTATCAGAGTTTCCCAAACTGCCTTATATAGTCTAGAAAAATAAAAACAAAACAATCAAAAATCTTAAAACGAGAGCTTCCTATATAAAATTTATAAAAACAAAATCCTAGAACAGTAGAAAGAAAATACAACAGAAGGTTGTGCTCCAAATCAATTAAAGCGAAACTATCAACGAAATTAAATTTATTTAACAAAGATTATTTACTCTTGAGCAATCAGAAAAAGCAAAAGCAAAGAAATAAACATGGAATCTATGGAATATGAAATGACGCGCAACATGACGTTGCTTTTCTTCTTGGAGCGTTTGTTGGACAAAGGCGAACCTCGCACCGTTCACGATTTGTCATGTCAGTTTGGCAACAAGGAATTCACGAAGGAAATGCGTCAAATAGCTGGAGGATCTCAATCGGGTAAGTCTAAATGTTGTATTATAATGTCGTTGGGTTGCGTTAAAATTATTTTAAGTTGCAGTAGCTAAATTTCATTTTAATTTAAGAACAACAGCAATTAGAAATTACTTATCAATATGTTGTTACAAATTTTTAATTTAAATTATTTTATCTTTAAAATTACGAGGCCCACTTAATAAGTCCGTAACTATGTGGATAATATTTTTCCATTCATTTGGCTTAATGTCTTTCTAAATTTCTTTTCTAATCCCTTCAAATAAAAAGATTTTTCAAGTATCTCAAAATAGAGACATATTTGCTTCAATGGTGACTTCTTCGCTTGGTGTAAATTTGACAACAGAAAATACTCTTTAGTAGGAATCGAACCTACAACCTCTGAACTACAGGTCGGTCACTCTACCAACTCATCCAGCGCATATGAACAAGAATTGTGCATCGCGGCTGCAGGGATGCCAACATTTTGTTGTTGATATCTGTTCAAATGTTGCCGGCATGCGCTGTGTGTTGTATTCTCCGATGCAAACATCAGTGATACACTATATAAAGTGCAGTGGATTTCAATAAGTCAATATCTTGTGATGATTAGTCTATTATTCTTATATAAAATTAAGCCTCGGCATCGGACACCACTTGGTCAACTAAACAACTCAAGAATCGTCATTGATTACCGACTGTTTTATGCAACAGTCAAAGTGTATAATTTCTTAAAGGCCTATAGATTTTCAATGGAATGCCCATAGAATTGAAAAATGCAAATAATATTTGTTTGTTTGAATTTTTTACTATATTACATAAAATTTATGTGAAATTTTTATAAAGGGTGTTTTTTATGAAGCTTTAAAACTTTAAGTTATCAGCGCATTTTTAACTGTCGGCCATTTTGTCAGCTGGCGAGTGATTTATGTTTAGTTTGGTTTTTTTTACCGATGAAGTTCACTTTTGTTTGAATGGATACGCCAATAAACAAAACTTGAGACATCGCTACATCCAGAAAAACTGACTGTTTCGTGTGCTTTATGGGCTGGTGGAATCATTGGCCCGTACTTCTTTAAAAATGATGCTGGTCAAAACGTTACAGTCAATGGTGACCGCTATAGACTCATGATTATTGACTCTATCGTTCATCAATTGACATGCGATTTAACGCCGCTAGACTATTTTCTGTAGGGATGTGTGAAGTCGCTAGTCCACGCGGATAAGCCCGAAACGATTGACCACTTGAAGGACAACGTTGGCCGAACTATTGTCGATATTCAGCCACAAATCGAAAATTGGACGTGCAGACTACACTAGGTCCGAGACAGCCGTGGCGGTCATATGCCACATGGCATATTTAAATTATAATGCCTGAAGATTAAAAAAATTCATCTTTATTTTATTCCATTTCAAAGTTTTATACCTCTATTAAAAAACACTTTTTATAAGACAAATGCTTAGAACTGAAGCCTATTGAAATTTAATAGCCTCCCGACTTTTCGCATTTGACTGTAACTGTTCTTACTCTAGTTTTAAATGTTGTATGTCTACGATTATGACTGTAAGCCAAAGTTGCTATTAATTGTGTATAAGTTGATTAGGAAGAGAACTAATCGAATTCCAATAGGTATTCAGTGCTCAAACATTTTCAGCTTCATGGCTGGCCCGGAAAACTTTTCGTTGTGAAAATCTTGAAAAACTACTCGCAGTAATAGAAAATGTAAAGGTAGCAAATTGGAAACTTGATAATACGTTCAATGACATTTCAGACATTCCATTGTCATTTTATCCAACTTGTTTTTGTTTTCTGTCGGTTTTCTGTCTTTTCTATTGTGCAGGTGTAAGTAACATGTTGTTGCCTTTCCAGATGCAATGATCCAAATGCCTTGTTTGTCAATGAGCAAACAACAGTTTTATTTTTATGCAACATTTTCACTAAACAAATAGGACAGACGATGACACATCAAAGTCATTAACCTTGGTGGGGCTTTTCCTTTTCTTCCGGATGAAATAAAACTCTAAAAATAAATCTTTAGTCGCTGAAACATTTGAAATAAATGATCAAATAAATGTTGGAACATTTTTTACATTTTGTTAAATTTAAGCGTTTTCCTTTCATCCCCAAATTATTCCACAAAGAACTATTTTTTCTGATGGGTTTAATCATTTTTTGTTTATTGTATTTTCAGTTTTTTTTAAATTTAATTTTGCTCTTTGAGTTTGTACATGTTGCATTTGATATTTGTGTGTGTGTGTGTTTATGTGTGTGGTTTACAACCGTATGGTGCATGTGTACAGAGCCAGCATGCAACATTTGTTGTGGTGGCTGTTTCCTGTATTTTAGGTTGATTTTATTTTATGTTCATTCATTGCGTGTGACTTTTTTCAAATATTATTCGATTCTATTGTTTCAGTTCAGTTCAGTTGTTGACTTTTAAAGATGTTTGACATTTTAAACAGGTTTTCAGTATTTAAAATTTTCAGTATTTTGAACTAGTGATTCTAAATAATAGAAAAACATTTACAAATGTATTGTAGAAAATGCTGCAGGGAATTAAAGACGTAGTGAAATTCTTTCATACTAGTCATATTTAATATGAAAAAGCGGAGTACAATAAAGATGATGGAAAATATTTCTAATTTGAAAGATTAGAACGGACTCGGAACATAAGGAACACACAGTTGGAAAATTGTTTTAATCAAATTTTTAAGGCATTTCCTACCATGTCGCATCAAATTACAATTTCCATAATTGCCAAAATGGAAATTCAAAAATTTGCCTGTAATAAAAATCGTCTATTTTAAAACATTCAACTTTACGACGAAGTCCCGGTTCAGACATTTCAACTTATGTTGATCTTTCTAATTCTCTTTCTTGATCTTTCTAATTCTCGTTGAAAGAAAGTGCTACGAACACATCTGCAACGAACAACGAATTTTTGTTGGCGAATTTTCGTCGCCAAAAATAAAACATCCATTCGCTACACTCGGCGAAAGTTTAAATATGTACATACATAGTTTTTTTTCGAATTTGAACGACTACCAAAACAGTATTAGGTGACCAGGTTTCTTATATCTTCTTCTTCTTCTTCTTTTGGCGCTACAGTCCGTGGTGAACCTGGGCCTCAACCAACAAAGTTTTCCAGCTGGCACGGTCTTTAGCCAGCGTTCTCCAATTTTGCACACCAAGTTGGTTGAGGTCCCTCTCCACTTGTGTGCGCCATCGGTTCCGTGGGCGTCCTCTACTGCGTTGTCCCACAGGTTCGGAATCGAAGATTCTACGGGTCGGAGCAGTATTCTCCATGCGCTCTACATGGCCCAACCATCTTAGCCGTTGGATCCGTAGGCGCCTGGTTAGGCTCATGTCGCTGTACAACCCGTACAGTTCATGATTGAATCTTCTTCTCCAGAAACCATCAACGCAAACAGGGCCGAAGATTGAACGCGGAACTTTTCTCTCGAAAATACCAAGGACTTCCTCATCCGCCTTCGACACCGTCCATGCTTCTGCGCCATAAAGAAGTACAGGGATTATCAAAGTGGTATATAGTGTCAACTTGGTTTTTCGAGAAAGGGCCTTACTACTCAATTGCCTCTTGAGCCCAAAGAAACAGCGATTGGCAAGAGTTATTCTGCGTTTGATCTCGGTACTGATGTTGTTCATACTGTTGACTTGGGAGCCAAGGTAGACGAAGTCCTTCACTACCTCGAAGTTATAGCTGCCTATGGTGATGTTCTGGCCCAGTCGTCGGTGTTGCGCGTCCTTTTTTGATGACAGCATATACTTCGTTTTGCCCTCGTTCACCGCTAGACCCATTTTGGCCGCCTCCGTTGAAATACCAGCAAACGCTTTAGTGACGGCTCGCTGTGTTCGACCAATCACGTCAATGTCGTCAGCGTATGCTAGCAGTTGCACGGACTTTTGGAAGATCGTGCCTCTGTTGTTGGCGTGTGAGTTTTGCACGATCTTCTCAAGAATTATGTTAAAAAAGTCACATGACAGTGCGTCGCCTTGTCTAAATCCCCTGACATTGAAGGTCTCGGTGAATTCGTTACCGACCTTGATGGAGCAGCGAGAGTTCTCCATCGTCATCCTACACAGCCTGACGAGTTTAGTAGGAATGTCAAAACTAGACATGGCTTCGTATAGCTCGTCCCTATACACACTGTCATATGCGGCCTTAAAATCGACGAATATGTGGTGGGTGTCGATTTGCATCTCTTGGGTCTTTTCCAGGATCTGCCGTAGTGTGAAAATTTGGTCGATGGTGGACTTCCCCGGCCTGAAACCACACTGATAAGGACCTATCAAACTGTTCACGAATGGTTTCAGGCGCTCACACAAAACGGCAGAGAAGATCTTGTAGGCGATGTTCAGGAGACTTATTCCTCGGTGAAGGTTTCTTATATAGAATTATATATATTTTATAGAGCAATACTGTTAATTATTATATTGTTTTATTCCATGTAGTAAGAAATTTGTAAAGACGCGCTCAAAATATATTCACCAACTCAAATAATTTGTTCAAAAATCCATCTTTCGGACGTAATTTTTATTTTAATATAGTTTTGTATTTAATATGGTCCCCTCATTATTAATATACAGCCATATGTACGTGTGTATGTATGTATGTATGTACATGCATATGTGTGTATGTATCTATTTTTATTGCAATGGAGCAATTGGAAGTTCTTTAACAAATTTACGTACACAGACGAAAGTTCCAAATTTAAAATTTCTTTTATTCATTTTTTTAATTTTTGTTGTTTAATTATCGTTATTGTGCTTCCCACGACGAATTTATACAGCGAATTTAATTCGTCGCGATGGGCGAAATTCGTTGTTCTTCGCAGTTACTACGAAAAATTTCTTTTGTTTTGCTTTAACATTTTTTACTTTTTAACAGTTCATTTTATTTATGTATGTACGTACGTACTTATACATTTCTGTGTTTATTGGTTGTATTAATATGTATTTTTAAGTAATTTTGTCCCTCCAAAACAAAATTTGTTTCTCTTAATTGTTTTGTTTTCAATGTTTGCGAAGCAAAGAACGAAAAGAAAGTTAAAAACACTAACCTACAGCTAACTTTATATACATACATACATACATATATGTATATCGATGCCTTAATATAGAAACGTGATCCGAATATTTTTATTTACCAATGATGTGTTGGAAGATCATCTTTCGAAATTTGAAAAATTCGATTTGAGAAAAAATGAGTTAGGGCCTTTCTCTATGAAGTGTTAACGAGCTTTCCAGTAAAGCAGCTCCATACCAATTACCACTCTTCTTTCCCCTTCTATATACAAACTAAACTGTTTATGTACAAAAGTTAAAGCATCTGAACGTGGACTGATTTTCTGATTTGAACAAATATGTATATTTTTTATTTGACTTTTTATTGTTTGTTGAAATTTGCTGCTGAACATTTTTAAGAATAACTCGATTTTAATATACTTTGGAATTTCTGGTTCTGGCTTTTAATGGACTGCTGGTTCGCCAGAGCAAGAAACAAAGTCTAAATTGTATTGAAATTAGTTACAAAATGCTCTGAGTACATATTTATATTATTTCCCCAAAATCCCAAGAATCATTGTTGTTATCACATTAAGTCGCTGTAAAACAATTCTCGCTTTCACACTCTCTGTTAACAAAACTAAACTAATTTTAATAGGCACTGGACTTCTTATAGGCCTAAAATAACATTCTATTCCTGTCGACAGCGAGTATGCAAAAGGCGTTTCTTTTAGGCCGACCTTTGACATAAAGCGGACTATCATTTTTTGCTGTATTTTACTTAAGCAAAACTGAAGTAAAGAAGTCAGATTTTTGCTGTGAAATTGCTAAAGCCAGAAGAGCTAGAAAAGCCACATGTGTGATATTTAAATCGTGTGTTTTTACGAACTTATGTATCTGTTACAAGCACTCTCATACACCCTTGCTTGCTTCATTTCTTAATTTCAAAACCTTTTCTATGGTTCGCCATTTATATTTTTTAATATTTAATATAAAATTACTTCAGAAACCTGTTAAATATCGTGACTCTCTGGTAATAATAATATTGGTCCCCAAACATTTATGAACTCATTATGTAAAGTTTAATGCCATTTAACACACTTACAACTTGTGCCAAAAGAAATAAAAACAAATACCAAACGAAACAGAAAGGAAGAAGTTGTCAACGTTATTTCCGAAACCGCTCAACCCTCCTCCACCGGCGTTCTCCATAATCAAAAAACCAGCATTAGAAAAGCAACAACAATAACAACTTCTCAGCCGTAGTTGAAATAGGTTAAAATGTTGTGCAAAAGTTTTATGTGTGTTTTATTAAATATGCAGAAGTAATGACATTAACATCGATATACTCGTACATACATAAATATGCAACAACCTCCTCTTGAAAATACAAATGGAATGTTGAATTCAAACACAAATCCAAGCGACTTCCACAAATTGTTTAAAAATGGAAACAAAATATGTGAGTGTGTGCGTAATCACGTTTCAAATAAATACATATGTATGTAAATTTGTAAACAAATAGTTTTCTATAAGCGGCCGACAAAAACAACAATAGTAATAACATTTTTTAAAACCTACAAAAAATAGAGGCCAAATTCAACCGTTTTTATATGCAGTTGCGATTGGTACGAGGGTGGGCAAGGACTCACTTTTAAGTAACTTATTGGTTACTCTTTTCTGTGTATTAAACATTTTTACTTCTTGCTTCAGATTCTAACACTTTGTATCAAATAATACGTGCGTGTTGTGATGTGACAGATTTGGAGTTGATTTTATGCCATGGCGGTTATATCTGGCAGTGGATCAAATCTACTTGAGTGAACTAGCGCCACCATGCGGCTTGCAAGGCTCACACAGGGATTAATTTCTCAATCATAAAAAGCTCAGGCTATCTAATCCCGTCTGCTTCATACAACTCTCCAGAAGGCGGGAAAACAATAGGCTCCTCAGTTGGTAGCCCGACATACACAAAAACTTTACCAGAAAACAAGAAAAATAACAGCTAAAAAAACGCAGACTTACAATGTTTAAGTCAACATTATCCAAAGACCAGCATACATTTTATGATGATTTACCTCACCTATGAACTATATTTTTAATTATTAATTCTTTCAATTTGAAATTGCAAACATATATAAGTTAAGTTATATTTGAAGCAGCAGTGAAAGAAGGCTGTATTAAGAGGCAAATTCTTTATTTACTTTTGCCAACAGCAACAAAATCAATAAACTTGAAAGAAATATGTATTTAGAGCATAAAATCCAAAAAGAGTGAATAATTCTGCGAAAGCCATTTTTTTTAATTCTGGAACTATTTCTATTCAAAAAATTCCTAAACAAAAGTTAAACAGTTTTCTGTCTCTCCAGAAAAATTAAAAAAAAAAACGGACTTAACTCATTTGCCGACTGAGCCAACGATATAGAAAATGTCAATTTTATATCCATATCAATCTATGGGGGTAGACGTTAATAATTTTATAGCATAATCAATCATTTTTCATTTTTTTTTTAATCCTGCCCAATTTTCTTTTTGCTATACGAGTACACCTCATATATGTACATACATACATAAATAGCTGAGATTTTATGATAAATTCGATTGATTTTAAGATGTTTAATTTTTGTATATATGCACATATTTATGAATAACAAGTTAATGTTAGCTGCTATTTGTTGCTTTTACCAGTTAAATTTGTTCAATTTAGAAACTCCGCCGGCTCAACGTTACGGAAATACGAATTTTGCTCTGCACTGCAAAGGGAATTCGTAGCAGGTAAACTCACTAGCACGACAACAAAAACCCGGCAAATTACAAAGTACATACATATGTATTTTTTTCTTAAATGTTCGTGAAATGCCAAAACCAACAATTTTACTCCTGAACTGTTGACATCCGCTTTTAATTTCACTTGTTATGACGTCGCCCTGTACAGTATTTTTAAATGTCAAAAATGGAAAATGTCAAGTGTGGAAGTTCTAATATGAAGTGAAATATCAATAAATTTGTCATGTTAAACAATTTTAATTAAAATAGATGAAACATTCAATTAAAACGTATTAAATTTATACTAATCGTTAAGAAGAAATAAATTTCTGATGTTAGTTATCACTTACCAAAAAATATATTTAACAATTTATCAAACAAAAGGAACATTTGCAGGACTGGCTTGAGTGTAAGATAAATTTTAATCGTATAACAAGATTAAATTTGTATATGAAAACTACCAAAAACAGAATTGCAATTCTATATAATTGCGCGATAATACAACCCATGCGACGTTAACGCGAGCATATTTGTGAATTGAACAATTATTTGCCAGAATCCTTTTTAGGTGAATTTTGCATACTTTTCTGATTGTCTAACTTTTCTGAATGTCTTATCTTATGTTTATCTGGGCAACATCAAACTTAGCTACTCTCAGCCCTTATGATATTAATTGATGCATTAATTGATAAAAAGGCACAATGAACAACAGATAAAAAATGTAAACAAAAAAAAAATTTTTTTAAGTGCTGTCAACTTTTTGTTTATAAGAAGCCGCAAAACAGAACCGAAATAAGCGGCAAATCACTTAATTTGGCCATAAATCGCTTATTAATGTTTCAAGCTGGAAATGTCAATTTCAATTGGAAAAATTTTAATTTTTTTCACAGAACTTAATTTCTTCTCGATAATTTTAGTAAATTTTTGTCAGTTTGCTATTTTTCTTAACATATCTGGACTCCCTGCACTTGGTAAACTTTGTGCTGTTGCCCAAAAATTGAGCAATGAACAAAAAATGTAGTGTCATAAGGGCTTAAGGTTGCTAAGCTTTTTTACTTGTTATCGCTTACATGCACAAAAAGGCACATAAGTGCATTAAATAGTAGACATTCTTAGTTTATCATTTAATTGGTTACTTAAAAAAAGGAAGATAAAAACAAATACGTCTATTTTGCTATAGTATGTATGTATGTATGTTTGTAAGGCAATGAGGCGGTATTGAAATCCGTAGTTGCAGCCTTGGTCCTACAACGCTTGCTAATTTTTTATCTTAATGTGTGACAACGATAAAGTCAAGCAGAATGCTTTGATATAAAAATCGATCCAACTTGTAAAATATCTGAAATTTGGTGGGGATACAAAAAGAAAAAATAGTTTTCTCTGAAATAGCTTTAAAGGAAATTATTTTGCGGTCTGGCTTAACACTAAACTGAACCCACCCGCAAATGCTAATGTCATGTCTGTTTGAAAATTGAAGAGGAGGCAGACTTGAGAACAACAACAAAAATAAATTGAGTACATAGAAAAACAATTTGTTTGGGTGCCGTCAATAACTCGCATCGTATTGACTGCCGAATACGAACAAACAAACTAGACAAATATGTAGTACATCAATCCACTCTCTTGAGGAATGTTCAGACTAGGCAACCCTGTGCCCACATACGATTATTTACGAGAAATCTAATGAGAAAAATTCACAGAAAAAAAGAAAACGTTAAAATAAAGTGTTTTGCCAGATTGAAAAAACGCAATCCATTGGTTGTGCCATTTTTTTTTGTTTAGACTGAACTGATCTTAACAGACACACACATTAATTTGCTAAGAACGTTTTCTTCTCCTCCTTGACTTAATCGACTGAAACCAATTGATGAGGTCATGATTTCGTTAATGGCACCAATAAAATATAGCAACACATGCAAACTCGTGTATGTAATATATAAGTCGTTGAAATAATTTCTTTTGTATCAAAATTTTCCAAAACATTTAAAATAAAAGGTGTTTGAACCAAAACGCACAATGTTAATTGTAAGTAAAAGAAAAAGTTTTCAGAGAATTAATATTTTTTATTATGATATCGGCCGAATGCTCGCCACATCGTTCTTTAGTAGTTTTCTTTTAGAATTACTTTTTTCATTAAAAAGAATTACTTAAAATCTACATAAATCTAAAGATACTTTTTATAGTAGATAAAGGAGATATTTGTTCTTGTTTTTTATTTTTCAGTTTCAGTTGTTTTTTTTTTTCTACGGGAGCTGATAAAACCCGCAAATAAAGCCTTTTGGTTAATACGTTTATCTCTTAGCTAGATTTTTTCGACAATAATTGAACTAAAACCAATACAAAAACTACCGGAATTTTGTTTTAGCTTTAATGTTTGTGTAAGAGAATTTGCAACATAAAATGTTGTAGCAGAACAAATCAGCTGTTTTCTTGTGCTCTCGTCAAAATAAAGTCACATAGAAAAATGCAAAACAAATGTGGCCTGCAGAACAGCACAAATTTGCAAGTATATGATTTAACAATTAGTGATTATCAGAACAAATAAGACCTAGAGGTTTCAGATTATTCTAAGATAAATACAAAAAATTAAATACCAACGTTCACATTTAATAAAGTACTAATCGGAAGAATAGACGACGAGTATAATGTGTAAATTTATCCAAACACATGTTTGTTCAAACGAAAATGTTTTTCTCATTCAAGCGTATTAAATGTTCACTTTATCCTTTTGCGTCCCAGCTTTGTTTATTTGCAGCAACCGAAATTCTCAAGTGGCTTAAACATGGGCACCATAAACATATCAAAACATATTTAACTTGTCTTTCATAAACTATTATTTTACTTACAAACTGAACAAGCACCCGTTTTGGGCCGCTGAAGTATGCATGTGTGAGTGTTTAATATCCTTCAAGGGATAATGAACAATATGTGTCTTTTAGCGGCCTTTTTTTTTTTTTTTGAGGATAAAAGTCTTAAGAGGATGTGAAAAAACATCATTTATAGCAATTTTAGAAAATACACAAATACTTATCGTCTACACTTTGATCTTAGCGAGAACCGATATACTTATCGTGTGTCCACAACCTTCGCCCGTATTTTGAATGGCAAAAAACTGATTTGGAGACTATTTATGAACTTTATTTTTCCATATTCATTTATCGGGGACAGTAAATATTTCCAATATGTTGTAATGACGTCAATTAGTTTGCGTGTAGTCAGTTGTCTATTATATTGGGACGAGCTCCTAATGTTTGCAATATGAAATTCGAATTGAGAAAACACAGAAAAATATTACGGCTATTTTTCGTATAATCAATTAGGATTTTTTATAATGCGGAAACCTGCAAACGAATATGCCGCACTCTACGATTTTTTTTCGTTTTTATTTATTTGGAAAAAAAAAACCAGCAGCAGCTTTTACATATTCAACGAATCTTATTTACTGAAACAAGGAAATTATTTGCTGTAAAACAAATTTTTTTGTTAAAAACTTTTTTTGATTTCTTTCTAAACAAAATTTGAATATTTTTAACCAAAAAAATTCGCTCAACCAGCAACATTTTTGGCCGAATACGAGCCTACAAGGCATTGCACTGCATCGTAATTTTTAGATTTTCTTTTAAATAGACATAAAACAGTAGATGGTGGATCAGCAATATGTTTTATGTTTTTTTGCAAACAAACAATTGGCTTGAAAAAGTGTTTGTGATATTTTTTCTGTGTATAATATGAAATTAAAAACTCGCAAATAAACTAGTCCACTGCGACCATTCACAGAAAGTATTAAGAATTGTTTTAACACGAGAAGAGCTTTACTTGATTTTATATCACTTATAAAAATGTTGTAAATCAACAGTAATTTTTAGCAAAAATATACAAGCTTCCTGGTGGATTGTAACCATGTGTAGTTTTCTTATAATCAAATTGTCAAAAAAAAAAAAACAAAAAAGAATAACAGCCTTAAAGCAATCGGCTTAAAGGTTTATAAAACAAAAAATGACGAGTAGGGTACCAGCAACGAAATGTCGTAGTATAGACAGTTGGACAGCACACAAAAACATTAAAACGAAAACGTTAAAATATTTTCATTTGAATATAGTTTGAAATTTGTTATATACAAATTGTCAAACAATTTTGTCATGTTTAAACTGACAGAACAGTTTAAAATCACTAGAGTGATTTAAAAACGATTGATGAGTTGAAATCACCGTGATTTACAGATTATCTCTGTATATGTTACATTGTTGGGATAATATTAAATACTAGAATTGTTTAAATTTTGATTGAATGCTTATATGTACGTGGACTTATAAAAATATATTTTCTTCTGCATTTTAACAAATTATGGATGTCGCCCAAATCGCCAGCGGGCCTAGAAACTAATGAAAATATTTTCGAACAACTTTTTATTTATATTTTAAAAGGTGTCAACAAACTATTTGTTTTTAAATCTTTAAAATTAATAGTATATTAAATAAAAAAAACTAACTACGTTTAAGTAAATCTCCTGGACCAGTGTTTTTAAAATAACAATCCTCAGTATTCCAAGAGTCGGCATCGTTGTCGCATCAGCTCGACAACGTTGCCGACAACAATCTAATGTTTTTAAAATATATTCGATACTCTTTCGAATTAACTACGACAGATGTTTAGAAAATATCTAAAAGTGAATATTAAAACGTCAGTTTTTTATGTCAATTTCTTGTGGCAACGATGACGACTCACTTTTCAGTTTCACTCGCCAATTTGCATTTTCTTTCTTCGTTAACCTCTTCCATTTCCATACTCTCTCTTAACCATTTATGTTATTGATGTTTAATAAATTTCGCCTTAATTATAGGTGTTGCTACTTTTAAACATTTTTCATATTTTATCGCCTTAAAAAATCGCTCATTAACAACCCAAACACAACAAATGGTTGCTAACGATTGATCGAAGAAACTTTGTATAACAAACAATTAAAGCAAAACGAAAAATAAACCAAGTTTAAAGTTAAGAACTCAGAAGAGATGTAAAACTCTTTGCTGAAAATGTAACTAGCAGAAATGTAAAAGAACGTATACTTTTGTAGAAGAAAGCATAATTTTCAGAAGGAAAGAAAATAAAAAAAAGAAATGTAGAATCAAGTTTTAATATTAAATAGTGTAACATAAACTATTATGTTTAGCTTTAGATAATACGAAGCACAGATTGTGAAATTGATCAGGTCAGCAGCTGCAATAATGGCTTAAGCTGATGGTGAGCAATTCCACGGTTAAACTTGTCAACGATGCACCGAATCGGTGACAACTCCTTGCAATATATTCGACGCGGCACAATTCACAAGCGGTAATTCTCTAAATGGTGGGTTGCCCGAAGTACCACAGGAATATTAGTCCTTAACCATCCAGTTCATATGAAAAACAACAGCAACTGCCTGGATTCCAAAAAACGGGGCCATGGTGTCATGGACCACAACTGTACCGTGAGATATCACTTGCGATTTTAGATTTAAACCACAACTAGAATATTTCAGCCAAAATAGTTCCCTCAACGAAAAGACGAACAACAGGACAAAAATTAGGGTCAGTGTCCAATTGCTCCAGTATCCGTTCTCCGAACTCACATAGTTCTTTATGGGCTCTTTATTTTCAGCTCCTGGGCCAGTTAAATTTTGTTAGGCAGACCCCATTTATTACTATCGGATATAACTTCATGTTGAAGCGACGGCTGCTCTATTCCCAATTTTTAGTAAAAGTATAAGTTTTTCCTAATTGATTTGCGTTTTTATTGAAAGAGCTGACACCGATGAGAATTGATTTGACAAAACGCCGATATAAAATCAATTCAGTGACGAGATAAAGTCAATTCTCTGCAATTTATTCCTTTAAAGAACTGCGCAATTGCCTTTGTTTAACACAGTTTTGCTTGAAAACTGAATCGCGTGATGACTAACTTTCTGACTGAATGACTGACTTTAAAGACAGACTGTCTGGTTGGTTGCTAGATTTTTAAACATATGTTTGACGAGTTGGGTGCATGAATATGTTTGTGTAAGTTATGAAAAATGTCTTTTGTAAATAGGTTTGTCTTTGTACTGTCATGCCAGTTGTGCCCGCCGCGTCCGCTCTACAAAGTTTGGTAGGCGTTATTTTGTACATAAACGCAACTTTTTGAAACGAAATAAATGCTTTGAAGTGAAATAAATGCATTGTGCTAGAAAATATAAGATTACGTTACGATCTTGTTGACTTCACTTTAGCCCCGCGAGAGATAACCATACATGTCATTCGGTCATGTTAAATGTAAAAAATCTGCATCAAACAAATTGTGAAATTGATTTACATCAGCACCTATCAGTATGTCCCAATCTATTGGTGAACCAACTGCATGTGGTGAACTTGTCAACCACTCCTCTGCCATATTATATGGGGCTACACATTTTTGCTCGAGAGGACACTAACCATTTAGACGGAAAAGGGAATATAATGCACGTGGGCTGGTATCTCGAAATCCCCATGGAATATCAGACCTTAACGCTCTCGCCTGTACCTTCCCCACCATCTAGTTCCTGACGAAGAACAGAAATCGGTTGCAAGACAACAGCGCCTCGAAAACATTTAGATCACCGAGTTCTTACCACTACTTAGGTATCAACGAAAGCTCCTTTCTGTGATTCTGTGGTACTAGCCAAGGTAGGCGCCTCAACCTATGATCAGAATCACCAATACCAGGATCGCTCTTTCAAAGTCAATTGATCTATGGCAAAGGTTACGGAAGAACCTTGCATAACCGAAATCAGACATGAACTGCCTGGTGTTTTGATTGCTGTGCCAACCGAGCGACCTCTTCCCCTCTATACCTCGTAAAGTACCTCAAATTGATATACACCAAGCCAAAACCTGCTCCCCGTGGGATATCAGCATCTTTTGTAAATGCTTTGTAGCCTGCTGAACCTTTTACGGGAATTTTACCTGTTAAAATGGTCACCGCAACGAGCGCAAAACTTGCACTAACGATAATAAATGCTGTTTAATCGTGTAAATTGTCAGGAGGCTTTGGCAAATGAACAATAAACAATCGATTAGATGTATGTACGTCAATAAAACAAAGCGGCGGTCACAAATCTAATCACGCCAATATCTAATCGCACACCTTTTTCTAAACTCTACTCATACTCGACACGACACACCCACTTTAAAACCGATATTCCCTCTCTTTTTGGTTCGAAGAACTCAGTCTACTCAAGCATAAAAATAATATGTATAAGAAAACTACGTGTCAAATTCGCAGCTTTATAGTATTCAATTAAAATTAAACTGTTTTTCTTTTTTAATTTTACCTCTTGTTTCACAATTAGTTTGTTTTATGTCTAGATTGTATTTTTGATTGAATTTCTGTGCTCTTTATGTTTCTATGCCAGTCATAAATTTTTAATTTAATATATAAACGTTTTCAACTTAGTTATAGTTTTGTTAAATTTATGCCAAATGTGTTGAATTAATGCGAGTATTATTTTACAGGAGCAGCAACAGCTACAAGTACTTTACGAAAACATTAATTTAGCGCCTAATTGGCACAAATTTGTTGAAGCAATTGCAATAAATTGTTTTAAAGTGTTGATTACTTGCCATTTTATGCTCATAAGTTTACAAAAATAAAGTTAACAAAGTTCAAACACTTGAGCTTATTATTTGTTTTAGAGCTATAACATTTACTTATATTAAATCAGAAAATATCGTTGTTTTTTCCAGTGTTTAATGGGAAGCGATATGTAAAGTCATTAATTATCTTTAATCTGAGAACGAACGCCAAAAAATAATCCCTAATAACGATTTACATTTAATTTAACCACTCATTTTAAACGGCAGACATAATACAATTATGATCCCTGGCTTCAGGCTGTAACATACAACCCAACAGGTGTTTGTCAGCATAAACTGAAGCTGGATGCTAAAAGTATCATTAATCAAATCAAACAATAGAAAATATAAATTCATACAGCACGTTACTTTTTACACGCCCAGTCCCGGCGCAGACATTTTTTAAATTTATACAGTTACAGTGTGCAGAACTTGAAACATAAGTAAATAGACCCAATGGGGGTTTCAAATTCTTAAGAAAAAATCACAAAATTTATTTCCACAATAAACTTCTTAATATGTACTTTATTTGTTTGTTATTCCACACCCACCCCCAAAGAAAAGTATATTTTGCAAGACTGACTTTTTCTCCAATAAGTTGATTCTGTTGGCCGCATTTGTTGCGGCTTACAACATTTATTTGCCTTCCGCTATCACTTGCAAGGATTTTCTTTATGTTCTTCGTAATCTTTGTTTGTTATTGCCAAAACTAAAAATTGTGCCAAGTTTTGGTGGCGCTTCAGCGAAGTGTTTGTAACGGCATCGGATTGCAATAATTTGTACGAAAGTCTCCTTGGGCTGGTGTATGGAAAGACAAATTGCTAAGAATAGTGGGCGTCTGACCCAGAACGGTTCTTCGCACTGCGACCATCGTTCTTCTATTGCGCTTCCAGTTTCCTTTACAGGTTTAATACATGAAGGAAGCGGAGCAATGGAAGTGTTCGTAAGTCCTATTTCACGAGCACATACGTATCATGTTTCGGGAGTACACCCAACAGTATTCTTATTCTATCTTGTTTTAAGCGCGAGTTCCGACCTCCTGGCATCACAGCTCAGAAATATTTCTCCATCATGGTTGTTAGGATGGATGGAGCGGGTCCAGTAAATGCCGCCTTTTGGCGTGCATGTCTGCCATTGCGCCTTTCGTGTCCTGGAAACCAGATCAGAGTAATCTGAATCCAAGCCGCTAAACAGTTTAGCCCGTTGTGACACTCCAATACATTCCTGGAGGAATGGGACACGAACACACTCCCTATACGCACGATTTAAGATCTTATATACATATTATGTTTTGACTATCTAGTGGTAAGAGATTATCTTAAAAATAGGAAAAATTGTCGTTTCTTTAGTACTAAGGGCCTGGTGTAAGTTCGTACGGTACGGTACGAAACACACCATTAACATGGATAAGAAAAATCGACACATACTTTTGCAACGTTCTGGGGCTTTGGTAAATACCGTTGAAAGAGGTGTTTTCATTTTTCGTGATCCAAATGTGTCCGAGGTGCTGTTGTCTTGCAACACATTTTTGTTCTTCGTAAGGCACTGAATGATGGAGAGTGTACAGGCGAGCGGCCATATTAGTATAGTCTCTCTGAGATATCTTAAAGTATACAGGCAACTACAACTTGAGGGAATGATGTTTATGCAGAACACGAATCAGCAATATCTCGGTCACGCAACTGGTCGTTGAGGAGAAGTCACTTATTAGTTGAGATATCCTTACTATGCAAGAGAAGGATATTGTCTGAAATCTACTTAGTGGAAGGTCTAGCGATTTCATTTTTGAAATATCTAATACATTGATATTCCGTTGATTTGCTGCGGATGCTTATTTTGGCGAGGAACTGAACGAAATTGTTCAGCCTACTCGCGACTTTGACCATCTACTCAGATTAGAGCGGATGGCAGGTGTTTTCCATTTCAGCACTCTAAAATAAAAGAATTCAACTTTCAATTGTTCAGAACAAAAAAAAAAATAAAAACAGAAATGAAGAGTAATAAAAGTTCGTCTTTATCTTGCCTTCTTTAAACATTAATGTGCATTCGGATGTTTCGTGTTTTGTGTAAAAAGAAACCGCCGCCGGAAAATACTTACTTTTACATCTTATGAATACTTAAGGTAAATACTCGTATTTGTATGCACATTTCCACAAGAAAGTTGTGTTCTTTGCATGCGGCAGAAGTCTTAAATATTACTTGGCTCGTAAATAAAAGTGAATTTATGACACGAACAACAACTTTAAGGGCACAGAAAAGGGAATAAATATTCTATTTTTATTTTAAAGGCAGGTAAAAGGCATGAGTTTCAATATTTTACAATTTACAATCTGCTCATGTGCTGTTCGAGATGATGTCTAAGACATTTTATGATTTTCGCAAATTTATGCTGCTTTTATATTTTGGCCAATTTTCAATAAATTTTAACCTTAAACAGAATATAAATATTCATAAATATAAATATTGGCAGAAAGGAAAGAAAACATTTCATATTGCACTACAGCGGGGTGTGTGTGTGTGTGTGTGTGTGTGTAAATATTGAAAATATTTACTTTCTTTTACCACCCCCGCATACTTTTTAGCCAGGAAATGGATGGTTTTTTTTTAATACTTTATCCTCTTGTTGAGGAATAAATACGAGTAACTCAAAACTGTTTTACAGCTGTTTCATTTGTTTGTTTAATTTTGATTGTGGGTATTCGTATGTTCTATAAATCTTTTTATTCCAATCCACTCCAGAGATCTGCTTTGTCCTATCCTACACTATCCGCTTCAGCCTCATTGTCAATCTTGAAATGGGACCATACAAATATTTATGGATTTGAATATTTTATTTACAAAATGATTGACTGCTCGTTTGTGAATAGGCAAAAACCATGTCAGTATTGGCACAACCTTGACACAATTTCTAATGATAATGACCTTTGAAAAATTATAAAATTCCTGAAACATGTCAGCTTTAAAGTAAAAGTTTTCTCGTTCCCTTCGGTGCCTGTTTCTTTAATGTCTAAGACATGAAAAATTACCTCATGACACGCATTTCCGAACCTATAATTTATTAGAAATAATTACATACATACATCCGTACATACACACTTATTGTGTTCATGGTTTGATTGTTTCGGAAGAATACTTTAAGCTAAATATATTTATTACAAAGAAGAAAGAACAAATGGAGGTGCTATTAACTAGTGCTGTCATTTGAACAACAAGTAATCGTACTCGTATATTCCACGGCATTATTGGACTTTGCAATAAAATAATTTAAACAATAATGCACGCAGCTAAATCCGGTAAAGCTGGTCATGTGAGATGATAAAAAAAATATGCAACATTAACCAACTGAATGGAATGTGGCTTTTTAAAGGTTAGAAAATTCTTAAAAGATATTGAAACACACGTTGCCATAGAATAATCACGTATGGAGTAAGAATTTAGTTCTTACGACACATTTACAAAGAAGTTGGAAAAGTGGAATTTCTTACTTGGAAGTGTTTGTGGCTAAAGTGAATTGGTGGCGGAAAGGAAGTCACTTTTCTTTGATTCCTCGCCACAGATTTTGAAGTTGTTTCCTATAGAATAGTGCGTTTGTTCTTATGCTTATTAAAAAATACTTAAATTGTTTAATACGTATTAATTGGGTGGTGGTCCAACCAAAGCGCACAATGTTAATTGTAGATAAAACAAAAAGGGTTCACAGCATTGGCTTACGATAGAAGGATCTATGACAATTATGTGCGTATCCAGTTATCCGTATTTGCAATGACTGCGAGACAAAATTGAGGTTGAATGTTGTTAATGGGCCGAATTATATCAACCTTTAACTCTTGAATTGTTCTTGGCTTCTTGACGTACACTTTTTCTATTCAATATCGCCAAAGAGAGACTGTGTCAAATCATATGACCGTGTTGGCGAATTAGCATCGCCATAACGTGAGATAACGCGGTCATTGAATGATCGATTATGCTGAGCAAAAAAATCACGAAGAGCACGAAATGCTTTTTAATTTGAACGACCATTTTCGCAAAAGGCTTCAACAGTCGCAACGCGCTGCTCAATTGTATACCTCTCTATGGTTGAATTTGTCAAACACTGAAACCAAGTTAAGTTGGGCAACAAACTTGACGTTAAGGTGTGACTGACAATTAACATCGTGCATTATGGTTGGACCACCCTTTATTTTTAAACTTTTAAAACTCCAGATAAGAATAGAAAATTCTGTTAAATTAAAATTTTTAATTGAAAACTATCAGTTCAGTTTGAAAACTGAAAATTTGATATAAAATACGAGTGTCAGAGTATCACTGTTGGTTTGTTTAGTTGGTGATTTACACGAAAGTTTCACATAGAGACGTTTCGTAAACCACACTATTAGTCAGAAGTCACTGTCTGTGACATTGAGTTGATAGATCAAGTTGTTCAGACCAACTTCTTTCTGATGGTCCAGGGGACTGTCTGTTTACAAAGAATGTCAAAAAGTAATTTCTCTCTTCCTGATCTCTTGATCTCTTTAAAAGAGGCAAAATGTGGTACATCACAACAGATATCAACTTTGAAACCATCCGGTTGCATTACATGAGCTGCCTATTGCATTTATCATTAAATTTATGCGGTAAATATTTAGGTCTGAAGAGATTTTTAACTGTTTGTTGGCTGCAGACCCGCGATGTGAATGAAAATATTCGGCGTAACTTCTAGAGCTCAGTTCCTCTTTGCTGCACTTCTCGCATCGAAAAACTTTGCGCATAAAGTAAGAACATTTTTTTCATGGTTTCTCGAGTTGTGCGAAAAAAAATATTTCTGCAATTCAGTGGGAAAAAGGCAACACTCATTACGTTTTTGTCGCAATATTTGCATTCATATCAAATGAAACCGAAACGTTACAAAAAGAAATTTGTCAAGCAAAAGAAAGTGCAAATTAATGAATTGTGAGAAATATTTCAAATAAACTAGAAAGTTAAACATTAAATATTAACTAAGAAATGTATTCTTTTTAAAGTTTTCATAGAATTTACGTACAGAGACATCTTCTTTCGCATTTTTCCAATAATGTTTTTTTTATCATTTCACTTATTTATTGAATCTTAAGAATATAAACTTACAATAATTTTCAAATTTTAAAACTAAAAAAAATTATTTTAGTGTAGCCAACAAATAATTTCGATGATATTTAGATGACATATAGAAACGGTTGTGTGAGAAACCCGAATGTTTGTTTCAATTTAAACCGTTAGTTTTTCAATTCGGCTTCCAGTGAAAAGTTTTTCGATGCGAGTATTACCGATGCGAACTACAGTTCTTCTTATTGTATACGTTTTGGTAATACAATATTTCGAACATAAGGAACGGAATGTGAAGCCCACTTTGTCATAAAGCCCATCAATTCACATCTAATAGGGTGAAATTTGGTGGGTTCAGAAAACAATTTTCTGTTAAATTTTGCTCGAAGACTCATCCACGCACTATTAATTTTTCAATTTATAAATATAGCCCTTAAAATCGGGAACAAGAAGTACGTGGTGTGTGAAATCATGATTAAACATTTTCTTTTGAGAAAAATTGCAACTTAAAAAAAGAATAATATCTAATAGTATATAAAAATACATATTTATTTATATGTACGAGTTACATACTCGCACATACTTCTCCACATTATTGCAAACTGCTGCTTTTCACAGAAAAAAATATATAGTAAAGTTTTCCATCAGTACAAATTAAAGATATTACAGGTCATATTAATCACGTATTAATGTTAAACGGCTCAGGGGCTGTCAAAAGTTAATCTCAGCCAAACAATAAAATCTTAAGCCGCTTAATGCATTCAATATCATTATATTCGTATTAATCATTTTCCATCTAAGTTTCTGTAAAGGCAAGTTAATTGCCTTTCGCCAAATCCCTTGTGCTTCCACACGCACATTAATTAATCAATTAATTTTAAGTATAAACTATTTATTGGCTACTGAATCAGTATCAGCATCTCTAACAAGTACCCTTATCGCAATCGCTGACCCAACAAACACCTTTTAACACTTTCCCTCTCAGTTCGTAAAATGGTGTCACTTAAAAGTGACTTGAACAACAACATTCCATTAGTCAATATAAAGATACAAATGTGTTTTTGTTGTAATATTTCCACTTATCAACCCAATAAATGTTTATGCACATGACTTTTTATTTAATAACACAAAATGATTTTATTTTTAACTTGCATTTACGGCCCGCCCAAAAAAGCAGTGACAGACAAAAAATGTTTCTGTTTTTGAGAAAAACGTTTTTCAACGACGTGTTGTTTTTGCATAGAAGTATCAGTATATAAGTTTTACTCTATAAAATGTTTGGCTATAAGATTTGGAATTGAAGTGGTCAAGGGCTCACTAACGACACCATGAGTCTTGCAAGGCTCACGCAAGTGGCAGCTTCTTCTAAAATATGGCGGCGGCATATATCATAAACACTTTGCTCGAGAGCTCAGGCTATCTAATTCCTTCTGTTGTGTAAATCGCCAGACAGGTAAGGAATGACGGGGCCACCGAGTTAGTAGTACGAAGTTCTCAAGAAACATAAAGCCTCAACCAGACTTGCCTGCACATTACCCTCTATCTTTGTTCAGTGGCTGTTGCAAGACAACAGCAGATTGAAGACACGGATCACCAAGAGCTTTGCTACCATAGAATTTTTTCAAGCCTCTTCCCTCGTTTTTATTTTTAAACTGCAGTCAGAACGTTTCAGCCAAGGATAGGCTCCTCGCCGGTCATAGGCCACCACCGTTTACCAGCGCCAATTGACAAGACTTTCATCTAATGGATTCATAAAATGTATATAAAACGGTTCACTCAAAACTATTAAAATGATTGTTTTTTTCCATTTGTGGACATTGGTTTAGAAATAATGCCTGCCTTAAGGCCTTTGACTCTCCTTCGCAACTCAGCAATTACTTAATGAAGATCGGGTTTTATGCCCTCTGATTCTTATTTCCTCAAGTATGCGTCCAGCCTTTGCTTAAGGCTATAGTGATTTCCTAGCCGTTGCCAGAGCTGACATTTCACTAAATCTAAGGAATTCATATGATATGTCCAGCTGTCACAGTTTCCTTTCACCATCCTTCAGCATCAGGATCCTCATCCTAGATATATGATTTCTGAAGTCATAGTTTCCTTTAATTAATGCACACAACCGGCTAAGGGTATTAAGAATAAATACTAGACGCTTTCAGGCTGAAATGCCAAGGTTCATTTGCCAACTCTGTTGAGAGCCGGTATGAAAGTCGTAACTTCTTCTTCTTTTTCTTTTGGCGCTACAGTCCGTGGTGAACCTGGGCCTCAGCCAACAAAGTTTTCCAGCTGACACGGTCTTTAGCCAGCCTTCTCCAATTTTGCACACCAAGTTGGTTGAGGTCCCTTTCCACTTGTGTGCGCCATCGGTTCCGTGGGCGTCCTCTACTGCGTTGTCCCACAGGTTAGGAATCGAAGATTCTACGGGTCGGAGCAGTATTCTCCATGCGCTCTACATGGCCCAACCATCTTAGCCGTTGGATCCGTAGGCGCCTGGTTAGGCTCATGTCGCTGTACAACCCGTACAGTTCATGATTGAATCTTCTTCTCCAGAAACCATCAACGCAAACAGGGCCGAAGATTGAACGCAGAACATTTCTCTCGAAAATACCAAGGACTTCCTCATCCGCCTTCGACACCGTCCATGCTTCTGCGCCATAGAGAAGTACAGGGATGATCAAAGTTGTATACAGTGTCAGCTTGGTCTTTCGAGAAAGGGCGCCCTACTACTCAATTGCCTCTTGAGCCCAAAGAAACAGCGATTGGCAAGAGTTATTCTGCGTTTGATCTCGGTACTGATGTTGTTTATACTGTACTTGGGAGCCAAGGTAGACGAAGTCCTTCACTACCTCGAAGTTATAGCTGCCTCTGGTGATGTTCTGGCCAATGAAAGTCGTAACTGCATGCCTTATTTTACGGCAGTCACCCGATTTCCAACCTCGATTCATTTGAAGAATTTATCAAACAGTGAGAATTTAAATCTCGCCCTAAAAGCAATACTTGTACTAAAAGTTATTGTCCGAAGTTATTGTTTTTACCCTAAATCAATATGTCCGTTTATTAATAAGTTGGCCGAGCAAAATTTTGGTTTTGTTGTACTGTGTTCTTGTTGTTTTCAAGCGCTTCGTTTGTTTTTTATTTAACTCAGTTTGAAAGAAACTCGTTTTATTTATGTAGCTTTTTCTGAAACCGTATTTGTTTGTTGTTGCGAAAATAATTGCAACAAATTATTGAAAGCTAATGAATAAAATGATAAATATTGTATGTACACACACACACATACATACATATGTTTTCGTATTGGTACAGCAGGTTAAAATATTTCGATTTACTTCACATTAAAGTTGATTTGTGTTCACACACGCAAAAACACTATTAAAGTGTTTATATAATTGCAGCGAAGACCATAATAGATAAAATATGCCACTGCTGCTGACAGCCTTCAGTGATGTCAACATTTTGTCGACAGGAAGCAGATTTATACGCAAAAACAAAAAAGAACACGGAAAAGTGTTTTTTCAAAATTAAAAAGGATTAGGCGTAGTTTTGGATGAGTGCAAATCACCGCATTCGAAATCAAGCACTTCGTTATTGTAAAGCACTTGACGTAGATCACGGCAATCGTTATCGAAACGTGTCTATTCGAAGTTGTACTCGATTGGAAATCTATTTTCGAAAGCAGACAAACATTAGCTTTTTTTTGTATCATTTTGGAACAGAATTTGTTTTGCATTTCGTTTGTGCACCATTCTCGGCATTATGATGAGAGCTGCCGCTAGACAAAACCATCAATGTAGGGAGCAGGCTGCAATATGGGTGGTGTGGACGTCGACTTATGACCGTAAATACTCGTACTTATTTAGGGCAGAACATAATTAAAATCTTCTTTTGAATTCAACTTAAACCAATAAAATAGAATTGCTCTTGTTACCAGTACATATATCTTTTTATAATGACAATATTCGATTTATCCTCTGATTTTCCAGATGATATTCTTAAATGCGAGAAATAATCTCGAACATATTTTAATGAAAACTTCGCTGATTTATCAGTAAAAGCAATATGTTGTAATTATTATTTAAAATTCTTATTATATTGTATAGAATAATATTTGCGAATTATAATTAAAGAATGACAAATGTAGAGCAGACATTCAGGTCAACTTTTGTCCACCTTTTCAACCACATGTTGACAAAATCATGGAACTACTCGCAATTCGCCGTTCGCATCAAGGATTCTTATTTTAAAGTTGATGGAGTTTGGGGAGTGAAAACATCGTTTTAAAGCAAATTGTTGCTCAAATTTTGCCAGATTAAATAACTGTCTGGAGCCAAATCGATGTACCTCTGAGAAAAATGTTTGAGTTGAATAAATGTACAGATATGGGCAGAAAAATAGGCTTGAAGTTTGTAGTGTTTCTAAATATTTCTTTTGATTATGTCCTGTTTCAACATAATTTTTTTTTTTTCAATTTACTTCTGATGGAAAATTTCAGCGCTTATGACTATAAAAAAAGCACTAAACAGTGCCAGTGCTATTTGCTGTAATGGCCAGTGAGTTGGAGTGATTGTTTGCAACTAATTATGACGTATTTGTCCTCATTAATTAAGAAATAAACCAGAAATGTATTAATGTCGCATTTCGTAAGCTTTTATTTTTTGTTATTTTTTATGTTTATTCCAGCAAAACTGTGTTAATTGTAGAATGTCTTCTAGTTTTTTTAGTTGTTTGCCTCAACAAATTCTGTGGAAATTGAAAAATATATAGATTTTTTGTCATAATTTTTAGATTGGACGCCCATTTGCAATTGCGTTACTATTGCAATCAAAAAGTGATTTTCTGTCCTCTTCAATTCAATCTGTCCTTAATTCACAGCTTTTAAAAGTGTATCGTCATATGATTTTGGAAAAGCCCCAAGTTATGAAAAATGCAAATTGGAATTTTTGAATGATTATGAGGCAGCGCATCAAAATTTTACATTCGCACAATAAAAAATAACTTTTATATCAACAAAATTCTACAGATCACAAAAAACATTGTTTTAGTTTCAGATATAAACTTTTCGCTTCATATCGCTGCATATAATACAAAAAACTGGATAAATATTTTGATTTTCATAGCCCCTTATACTAGAGTTTCCTGCTGCGTCTAGAAATTTTTTCAGTGTAACTTGGGGCTTTTATGCTTTATGAAATCGTAGAACTATTGGACAACAATTACTGCAGACTTTTTCCAGCTCTCAAATTCGTTTTTTGTAATGTGTACATATACAGTGAGCAGCAAAAATGTTGCAATCGTTTGTTAAATACACAAGTAAAAATAAATAAAATTATTAATGAAAAGAAAAAGACAAGAATTTTAAAAATATTTTCAATTAAAAAGAGGGCTCAAAGCCCAATCTTTGTACTGGGCAGGCGAAAGTTTTATGCAAGCAACAAAAACTATGCTGAAAAAGAGCACCAAACATCATGCGAAATATTGATCGAAAATAAAAATAAATTACTAAATGAAGGACATGTCTCACGATGTCAAACCTCAATGTTGGCCAACATAATCAAAAACTGATTGAAATTAAATTAAACAGTAATTTTCAATGTGTGCGATAGATAAACTAGTCAAATTAAGTTAAGCCTTTGGAGACTGTTTCCAAATCGGGTTTCTGCCCTTCACAATATTGGCGAGCATTAACTTGGAGTTATATTTCAATAAATTGACCTGGGCATACATACATACATACATACATATAACCTTTATAAGATTATGAGAAATCACATGGTTAAACTACTCTCATTGGGAGAAATATATTTTAAATGAAATGCTCTAGTTTTGCACTCCCTTTCTCGACTTTCTCAAAATATCAAAAATTACACAATCCCAGCTCGGAATTTTTACCCGTGTAAGCAATTATAGAATGCAAAACCCCTTAAAATTTTCTTTTTAGTCTATTTAAGGATTCGAATTTGAATATATCATTAAATTCACAGCTCTTTCTACCTGGCGTCTTTGAGTGCTAACGGCCTGTGCTAAGCTGTTGTAGTTTCATAATTAAAAATTATTTACAAATAACTAAATTACAAATTTTGCTCCTCAGTGTATATAATTGCTGTGCCCGCCTACTAATAAATACTTGTATTATATAATAATGTAAATTAACACAGACAAGCCTTCACAAAACTGCATTAAGGTGGCTAAACACTTGGCATTGGAGATACATACATATATATATTTTTAACAAGACACAGTTTACATTTGCTCAAGCTTTAAGCCCACGGTTTTTATGCGACAAAAGCAATTTAGTCATTTTTAGTCGCTGTAATCGCTGAAATACGCGAGTTAATACTAATTTCTATTAATGAAGATTGATTCTTTCTTAATTTCAACTCGTCGATAGACAATTAACAAAACTTTTTCTTTAAAAGTAAGTGACCACACGTTTTTCAGAAATCAAACAACGAATGAGAATTATCAAATATACAAACGTATGCACAGCACAAAACACATTTACTTGAGTTTTTTTTTTAAATGCGTTACGGACGACATACATTTTCATTGTTCGCCCAAGGAAGGGCATGTGGGGCTTTTTTTTCCTTCTGATACTTTTTGTAGGTTATGAATAAGATTGTTTCTCAAGACAAAACCAAACACGCAGACTTAAAAGTTTTAGCTTGTAAAAAACTACAAATTTTTAAAATATATTCTGGGAAGACTGTCCTTGACCTTCAGCTGACAGCTGACTTTGAAATGTAACTAATTTTATATCAAAGGCTATTTTTGCGTAAAGCCGATTTGTGCTTGATTTGTAAAAGCATAGCGAAAAAAACTCAGGAGAATATTGTTGCTATATTTACCCGTAAGTCTTGGAATGCAACAGAACTGAGAAAAGAAAAACAATATGAAAAGAAGCTCATAAATTGTCAAGTCTGTTGCCACCTGCGTTGCGTGTCGAACGCCAGAAAGAAAACATAAGAAAAAAAACCTTGGTTTACAAACAATAATAGTGTTGTTTTGTAATCCCTAAAGAATATTTGTTTTTCTTCTGTGAGACGTAAAAGAAAAACATGAAAATTTAATAACTGCTAAATGTGTAAAAGAGATAAAATAATCCATTAAACAACCTGGCAAATTGAAGGTGGTGCTACTTAAAGTTGGGTATGCGTTTGTGGAAACCAAATATTTCTATGTAAGTTTTCCTAAAGCCTATTACGGCCACTTTTCGAGGATTCAATTACAATTTCTGTTGCATACAGATCTGTAGATAAATTTCCCGCATTCAATCTTATGTTTTGTATTGTATCATAAGATTTACTTGTCATTCTATATTTAGTCAATTGAAATGCAAAATCACCTCAATTATGTCCCCGTCATCTCCAATTTGTATTCCAATATATTAAAAATTAGATATTTTATAAACGAAAATCGAAAATATGTTACTGCAAGTGCAAGTCCCACGACATGTCAAAATTTGTTTCTACTATAAAATAGTAAAACTGTCAATAAATAAAGAAGTTTATTATAGTAAAATTAAACGAAAAAAATGTAACGAAATTTATTCAGGGAAGTTAAGGGCTTAACAACAAGAATTTTGATATATATATATATATATATATATATTTTAATTGAGACAACTTAATTAGAGCTGGATGGATAAGCTGGCAGAATGCTCGACCCACAGTTCAATTCCTACCAAAGACTCAGAATGTTTCTTCAAACAAACAAAAAGTTTCGCAATATTGTGTTTGTTAAAAACCAAAAATTATCTTAAAATTAATTTTTTTCGATATTTTCGTGCCGGTTTTCTTTTTTAAATTTTGACTATTTCAAGAAAAACAACATCGAAAACCCCCGAATGGGACTATCAATGTACAAAAAAAGTGATAAACGCGGCTTCATGTTCTGAACGATTGACCGTCATTCTTCGGTTCAGTTTGTAAACGGTGCGAGGGAAAAATAAAACTCTCGGACGTCAAACCACAAACCTGACTGCATTTAATAACTAAATACGATGATGCGACAGCAGTTCTTCATTCCAGAGCTCTTATATGACGAATGCCGAATATTCTGAGAGACACATTTTATAAAAGTGTTTTGAAATCATAAGGTGATTGTAAAGCGATCAGCTACAACAATGACTTTTTAAAATTTTCGTCTGTTCTCGGCTAAACGTCATAATAAATTAACTAAGAAAAGTGCTTAATGTGCTTTTTATTAATTTTAGTATTTAAAATAAATTCTTTAAAATTAAGAAAATTCCCAGGCATCTTTTCTGCTACAAAAATTCAGGCTCCATTTTTCTTGTTAATTCATTCGGTTTTTTGTTTGCTTGTGTTTTCTTCGGTGGAAAATCACAGTAAAACACAAAAAAAGCTGTGACTACCACTAGAATATCACACGTGTGTTTTTGAAAGCACATGTGATTTTAAATAATGGAATTTTAAATTATGGGCTGTTAAGCCATATGATTTTTAGAACAGGCCCGAATAAGAGCGCATTTTTCATAACAGAAGACAAATAACGACTCACAGCAAGTCAAACTATTATTGTTGGAGTAAAATTTACGAACGAAAGTTATTTGTGGTAAACAACGTCCTAAAACAACTTCAATAATAAGCAAAACGGGTCCTGAAAAGTGATCGCTGTTACGACTCAAACTTTAGAGGCTCGAAGTTGTTGCCATTGTGCTTGAAATTAATGTAATTAAATTTGGAATTAATTTGTCAAATTCTTTCTTATCTCTATTCAATTTTAATTTAATAACTTATGATATTTACTTGCACAAGTTTTAAGTGTTTTTAGTAAATGAATTTATTAATGCTTTTAACATGTTGTCGTTTGAGAAAAGCCTTCTTCAACTTAAATTAAAATCGTCCCTTCATATTTTCCCTCGAGTTCTTTTCATTTTGAAGAGCACCCCACCACCCAACCGCCCATCCCACTCACTCACTCGTTGCTTGTACTCGCAAATCAACCATCAGATTAAACATTTTGTAGGCTTTTCTTTTAGCACCAACCCATATAACACATTGATTTTTAGTTTCATTTAACCATGTCGTTGACTCTTTATTTAAAAGCATTTAAAATAATTTGCTGTCGACTACCATTTTCCACCAACTTGCAAAGTTTAAGTTTTTCACTTTGCCAGCGCATTTGCTTAACACACGGGGGGGGAACGCCAACAACCAACCAAATTTTCCATTTTCACTGGTGGTTTGCGAAAGTTTTCTTTTACCGCGTCGTTGACTTTTGTGTTTGGCACCAAAAATTATTTATGAATAAATTATTATTATTTCTTTCTTTACAAGCAGTAAATAAACATTAAAATTAACGTCTCTTATTTTGAGTATTTTCAAAACGAAATATGTATATAATTTATAAATGGATTGCCGTGTGACACATGTTTTTCATTGTGAATTGAAACTTTGAATCTTTCACTACAGTTTTTCTTTATTATGAAACTTTTGTTTACGTTCGTCTATTGATTTGAACCAAAAGTCAAAACAATCTTATCAGCAACCCAAGAACTTTTTCTAAACAATGAATAAACTGGCTTAAAGTATTATGATTAAGAGTAAATACATTATTTTATTAGTAGCACTCGTACACCAGATGTACGAATGCTTGTAACTTATTTGGAGAAATTCGTATTTAAACAGAATTCTATGGCTTTGGTTTAAAAACTTGTAAAAGGGATTTTATTTTATTTAGTGTAAAGACGAGTTGATAGAAAATTCCTAAATTCCAATGTCAGGTTTTTTTTTTCTTTAATATTATCGTATTTTCAATTAGAATTAAATTCTTGACTGAAGATTTAATGATTTTAAATTTGACGAAGGCTTTTGCAAGAATTTTTCAATCAATGTGCGAAAATTGCAAAATTGGCTATAGCGGTTCTTCCCAGAGACTGAGTAATTGTGTAATCCGATGGTGGACCAACCCCACTTAATAAAGTGGTTAACGGCTCACCGCCATTCTCATGTGGCTGGTAATTCCTTAGACAGAAAAAGGAACACGAGGCACCTGAGTTGGTAGCCCAAAATTCTCAAAGCACCAAGTCGTCTCTGCGTTCTCCACCATCCCATTTCTTATGAAAAGCAACAGAACCTCACCAACATTTCGATCAACGATTGTAGAGCATTGCTTCAGAATCTATCACAGTCTGTTCCTGCTTTTGTAGATTTAAACCTTCAACTTTGACCAACACCAGAATGCCTCAAAACATGCCAAGTGGCCCGTTGGCCGATTAAGGTTCTGAAAGAATGTGCGTAACTGAAATCCTACATGAACTTCCTAGAGTTTCGTCTGTCGTGCCAACCGAGGGACAGTGCGCCAGTGGTCTTCCAACGCCAACAAACCGTCAAGTTCAAGGAATTTGACAGTTAATAGCGGTTATATTGTTGCAGCTACATATATCTGTTGCGTTGGCTGCCATTTATTAAGTCTGCTTTGCCATCTCATTGTCAATGAAAGATCTGGCAAAAAACATCGTCGCTGTCGTGCGAGTGAACAGTCGATGTCGCGCGGCTCACTAGAACTCAGCTTTTTTCCAAACACAATTGGGCGAATTTTGTGTCGTGACTTAGACCTTCGCCCGTGCAAAAATATAACTGGCCAGGAGGCCAATGAACGCACTACAAAACATAATTTTCAGCCATGAGATCCATTTCTGGTGATCCCAAAGCGTCCAATACAAAATATCACTCGGAGCCTACAAGCTGCAATTCCTACATCAACTTAAGTTCTTTTTGTGCTACATGTTTTATTGCCGAAACTAAAATTGTTTCAATATTTTATTTCAATTAGTTTAATGTTATTTCGGGTATTTTTTATGTCGGTACACTCCTCTCCATATATATATCTACATACATATGTTCACAGTTTGGTCTCGTTATCATGTTTTTAAGTTAGAAAGGGTAAGATCTGTGATCCCTGACTTGCCTTTGCTGCCGTCCGCGGGCCACTGACAACATTACGTGGGTAGCAGTAGCATTTATGTGTATAAAGATGATGGGTTGGTTATTAACTCTTGTTACATCACGTCAGAAATACCAAGTTTCGGACATTCCAGAAGACATTTTGCATTAGATTTTGTGAACATTATTTATTGGGTTTCTTAGGATTGTTGAATAAATATAATGGAAAGTAGCGATAGTTTCCTTCCTACTGAGTGATTAAGAACTCAACGTTTTGTTTTTTTCGTAATTTGGCTGCGTGACTGTATCGAGGTTTCTGAGGGTACTCGACTCCGATTAACACACATATGCTTTTAGCTAAATCATACCGTACACCAGTTTTATTGTATGGCCGCGAAGTTTTTCCATGTTGAGGCCAGAAAAGCACCAGGCAATCAACTCTTATAATAAATGCTATTCAAGTGGTGACATTTTGCACATAATATTGGTGTTTTTTATTGAGGTATAGAACTTTAAGTTGGCATCACTTTTTTAACTGGCGGCCATTTTGTCAGCTGTCAAGTGATTAATATTTAGTTTGGTTTGCCATTTCATCATGAACAGGTTGACAAAAGAACAACGCTTGCAAATCGTGCAAATTTATTTCGAAAATAATGGTTCAGTTCGCGAAGTTTACCGCAAGCTCCGTACATTTTATGGTCATCAGAGCAATTAATTCGGTTAACCATGGATCGTTTTCGCACTACGTTTACTCTATGTGATAATACGCATCCGCAGAGACGTCGAACAGTGCGCACCGAAGAAACAATTGCCGCTGTAGAGCAAAGTGTTGAAGAGGACCCGAATGAATCGATTCGCCACCGTGCACAGCAATTGGAGCTTTGTCCATCAACTTTTGTCCATCAAAAATTGGACCTGTAGAATTGGCTTTATTCGAGCCAGCCGCGGCGGCCACATGCCCGAAATCATATTTAAACATTAATGGCATAAAATTATCCTTCCAATAAAGTCAAATTGATGGACATTAAAACGATTTTCTTGTTTTTTATTTCAATTCGAAGTTCTATACCTCTAAAAAAACACCCTGTACTTCGCCCTATGAGACTGTAATTTATGGTGTTCGTTTTTGTGACCTGTTAAACACTCGTTCTCTGGTGCTCTTGTATAAAATTATTTATACTGGCGAGCCGTCGTGTTTGTTTGCGTGTCTCTCTTTCACACAGTCTAGAAGAAATAAGAACCTGATCCAGATTGGATTTAGAAATCTGGTATCTGAATGGCAGCTATTCGTTTATGGAACTCAATACCATCATCATCTTTACACGTCGTTAGTAATACAACGCAGTTTAGGAAAGATATTTTTAATTTTTAGGGTTAAATTTAGAAATATGTATTTTGTTTTATTTAAATGTTTTTTTTTTTTTTTTTTTTTTTTTTTTTTTTTTTTAATTTAAAATGGTTTTGCTTAATTCTGTTATTTTACGTTAAATGTTCTGGCATGACGAATATAAATATATGCATGTAATTGCTACGAACTGATCATTCTATACCATAATTATAAGACTCTACGTTTTGTTGTGTAGGAATACCAATAAATAAATATTTTCGGAGAAAAATTAAGCTTCACTCTGTATATTATGTAAAAGCAAAACTTTTAAAACTTGGCATTTCTGCTTTGCGTCCACAATTTCACGAAATTTGCTTACAATAGGAAATTATGCGCCAACATAAATATTTCTCTTCTCACAATTATGTGGGCATTTGTGTGTGTGTGTGTGTGTATGAATTGAATTATTTTGGGAAACTGAAATTACATATGGATGTACATATAATACTTAGTACTATGCACATGTAATAATAGCAACATCACAATTTGTCTCATCAAAATTAAAGTAAAAAAAAAAGCTATAAAAGCAATAATGATTATTATACGAGTAGTACTCCTGTATAATGAGTTTAAAAGCAAGACTTGTTGTACAAATCTGTGTGTGTGACGCGTCAACATTAAGTTTATGAAATTATGTCAACGCCACTTGATCAAAATCCAGACATCAGCAGAAGCAGCAATAACTTTTGCGCGGCAAATATATAGATGTAGTGACTTTTTCAACTCTTGCAGCGTCTTCAGCAAATAAGGAATGCATTTTGCCCAGCCACTCATTCTGCTATCAACTGTAATCCTAAAGCTGACTCTGCTCACAGTTGAGTCAACATAATTTTGTGTGTCACTGTAGCTGCACAGGCAGGCAGGCAGGCAGGCAGTCATTGCTTTACATTAGACACTGCAGTTCAAAAAATTGTACTTGATGTTAAGATGATAATGACTATATAAATAATGTCATATCAAATGAAATAAATGCGAGTATGTAGACAAGCTCCGGCAAGAAAAGACATCAGCCACAGTGAGCAGAAGAAGAAGAAGGAGGACCTGGCGTTCAACTGATGTCAATTATGTATGTTGAGAAAAAAAGACTACAAAATGAATGCACAACTTAAAGGATTTGATTACTAAACATTTTGTCGTACTGCCGAAGCGACTTACTTGTTCCACCAAGTTTAATACACACCCTTAAGCTTTTGTTTAGCTGAGCTTTAGACTTAAAGTGCTATTTAATTGTTTGCTTATACGTTTCGATGGCATAAATTGAAAACAAAAACGCTTGAATTGTTGGCTTGATTTGTTTTAATGACTGACTGTTTTGCCAAACGTCAACGAATGTTGTGGCTGTCGATGTGGATGAATGGGGATGTCTTGTGTTGCCAGTCATTTTTGCCTATTTTGCAGTTTTCTTTTATTTTTTTTTTAATAACAATAACGAGTGTTTGCCGTATTTTAAATGATGTCATTTCTTAATGTGCACGTGAGCAGAAAATGTTTTTATTCTGTTTGGTTTTGTATTCTAATTGTGGCATCAGTTGTGAAGTGTGTTGATACTTTGGGAGATTCTTACAGCCTTTGAAGAGGTACAAAGTAAGCAGTCATGCCGGGCTTTCAGTCCAAACTCAAAACCCAAACAAAATGTTGGCGCCAAACTAAAAAAAGTGCGAATGTAGCACTTTTTACAATTATCTTTCAGCCCTTTCAACTCCTTTTTAATTTTTACTCGATATGACTCTATTTCAATTTTAGCGAACTTTTTCTTCTTTTGCTCGTACTTTGGGGTTAACACGATCAAGATTTGTCTTTCAAGTTTTAATACATTCACACTTTTTTTTACTAATAAACTCACACTTTTAAAAATTAAAACGAATTTGCTGGGAATTTCTCCTTCAATTTTGCGTCTCATTTTGCAGTCCAGAAATCAGCTGATTACAATTTTATGAGCAAATTTTTCGTGGCTGTTTGCAAATATTTTACCGCCATATTCTTTCTGATGGAGATCTAAAGTAAATGCTGAAAAGTCTGTACACATAACATTCTCTCTCAGAAAAGGTGATTGCCCTGACGTTTCCATAAATAACATCCGAATTCCAAAAAAGGATTATGTTAGATATCTCGGCTTATACTGGGTGGTTAAATTTCAAGGGCCGATGTTGATTTTGAATGAAACACAAACTATTTAGGAAATTATTGTAATTTTATTTTATTATGATGTATTGGTATTACTCAATTATATGGAACAAAATATCGGCCAAATGGGCGCCCGACCTCGGCGGCACACCTCCATCCGATGGTCTAAATTTTCGATGACGCTGAGGCATAATAGAGGTTCTATGCCGTTAATGTGCCGAATTATCTGATCCTTTAGGTCTTGAATTGTTGCTGGCTTATCGACGTACACCTTTTCTTTCAAATAACCCCAAAGAAAAAAGTCCAACGGTGTCAAATCACATGATCTTGGCGGCCAATTGACATCGTCATTACGTGAGATAACACGGCCATTGAATTTGTTGCGCAAAAGAGCCATTGTTTCGTTAGCTGTGTGGCAAGTGGCACCGTCCTGCTGAAACCACATATCGTCCACATCCATATCTTCCAATTCGGGCTATAAAAAGTTCGTTGTCATCTCACGATAGCGAACACCATTCACAGTAACTGCCTGACCGGCCTCATTTTGGAAAAAATACGACCCGATGATGCCGCCAGCCCATAAACCGCACCAAATAGTCACTCTTTGTGGGTGCATTGGTTTTTTGACAATCACTCTTGGATTCTCATTCGCCCAAATGCGGCAATTCTGTTTATTGACGAATCCACTGAGGTGAAAATGTGCCTCATCACTGAAGATGATTTTCTTCGAAAATTGATCATCCACTGTTGCCATTTCTTGCCACCATTCTGCCCATTCACGACGTTTGGAATGGTCAAGAGGCTTTAGTTCTTGAGCCAATTGCACCTTGTAAGCGTGTAAATGCAAGTCTTTATGCATAATGTTCATCAACGACGAGCGTGAGAGGTGCAATTGTTGGGAACGACGACGAGTTGAGGTGGACGGCTCTTCAGCCACACTATCGCGAACAGCAGCAATATTTTCTGCAGTACGAGCTGTACGAGCATGCACTGGTGTTCTCACATCTTCTACAGACCCGGTTTGCTCGAATTTTTCCACGATTTTTGCGATTGTACGCACATTTAGACGATGAAATTGACCAACAAAATTACGAAGTGCACGATATGCATTTTGATTTGAACTCCCATTTTCATAATAAGTCTGGATAACTTTAACACGTTGTTGGATTGTGTATCTCTCCATGGTTCAAATTGAGTAAGTCTGAAATAGAGAAATGTGAAATAAAATTCGGAAAAAAACTTGGCATTTAGGTGTGGTTCACATTCAACATCGGCCCATACAATTTAACCACCCTTTATATGGATCGTCGAATAACATGGAAAGAACACATAAAAATAAAACGGCAACAATTGGTCCAAAATCTCAACTAAGTCTGGAAAACAAACTGAAACTTTATAAAGCTATTTTAAAGCCTATATGGACTTATGGAGTTCAACTTTGGGGAACAACAAGTGCCTCAAATATAGAAATATTGCAAAGATACCAGTCAAAAACTATAAGGCTTATTGTTCAATCTCCTTGGTATATTTCCAACGATGCCATCCACACACAGCGATCTAAATATACAAACTGTTAAAGAGGTAATAAATTCATACAGCGAAAAATATTTAAAAAGTCTAAGCAATCATGTAAATCCTCTGGCTATTGTGTTATTAGACGATACTGATGAAATTCGAAGACTTAAAAGATATCATGTGTTCGATTTATTTTTCAGAAGTTAATTTTTTTTTATCTAAATCAATTTTTTTTCTTATTATTATCTTTTGTTTTTGTTATTGTTTTCTTTTAACTTAATGCTAAAACTTTAAATTTAATAATTACTAAAATTTAAGTTGCTGTTATTGTAAATATAAGATGGACTAAATCTGTATTTTTTTTTCTGTTAAATTTGGAATATTTCTATAGTTTTATACGTTTTTCTATGTGTAACTCTAAATGTCAACATAAATGTGATTAATTTTGCTTATTATCTCAATATAAGATCGATTGCAAAATAAATAAAATACAAACAAAACAAATTCTTTCTGTGTTGTATTGTTTCTTTTGTTGTAAATCTAATATTGCGGGAAAATTAAAAAGAAAGTATTGCATAAATATGTTTGTGAATAAAAATAATAAGTACAATGAAGTTCTGTCTGGGGAACATGAATTTTTCGTTACATCGACGAAATGATTTAAAAATTAAGGCTTATGACTCTATTGTCGTCAAACGCAAATGTCTGTAGCAAAAGCTGGCACGATCTTTTGCCAGCACTCTCCAATTTTGCACACCAAGTTGGTTGAGGTCCCTCTCCACTTGTGTGCGCCATCGGTTCCGGGGGCGTCCTCTATTGCGTTGGCCCACTGGTTCGGAGTCGCAGATTCTACGGGTCGGAGCTGTATTTTCCATGCGCTCTACATGGTCCAACCACCTTAGCCGTTGGATCCGTGGAGGCCTGGTTAGGCTCATGTTGCTGTACAACCCGTACAGTTCGTGATTGAATCTTCTTCTCCAGAAACCATCAACGCAAACAGGGCCGAAGATTGAACGCAGAACTTTTCTCTCGAAAGTACCAAGGACTTCCTCATCCGCCTTCGACACCGTCCATGCTTCTGCGCCATAGAGAAGTACAGGGATGATCAAAGTTGTATACAGTGTCAGCTTGGTCTTTCGAGAGAGGGCGCCCTACCACTCAATTGTCTCTTGAGCCCAGGGAAACAACGATTGGCAAGAATTATGGTGCGTTTAATCTCGGTACTGATGTTGTTCGTGCTGTTCACTTGGGAGCCAGGGTAGATGAACTCGTTCACTACCTCGAAGTTATAGCTGCCTCTGGTGACGTTCTGGCCTAGTCGTCGCTGTTGTGCGTCCTTTCTTGATGACATCATGTACTTCGTTTTGCCTTCGTTCACCGCCAGACCCATTTTGGCCGCCTCCGTTGAAATACCAGCAAACGCTTCATTGACGGCTCGCTGTGTTCGACCAATCACGTCAATGTCGTCAGCGAATGCCAGCAGTTGCAACAGTTGCCTCTGTTGTTGGCGTGCGAGTTATGCCCGATCTGTTCAAGAATTACCTTAAAAAAAGTCACATGACAGTGCGTCGCCTTGTCTAAAGCCTTTTCTGACATTGAAGGTGTCCATGAATTCGTTACCAACTTTGATGGAGCAGCGAGAATTCTCCATCGTCATCCTAAACAACCTGACGAGTTTGGTAGGAATTTCAAAACTAGACAAGGCGTTTTATAGCTCCTTTACTTTGTTCTCGAAGGTGCTGCACAAAGACAAAAATTGTAATGGATGTAATTGAGCAAAAAAAAATTGAGGTGTCAATGAATTGTTTTTCCAAATAATTTTTGTTGCAATTTTTCTACATTTTCGGAATGTTTATGAATATTTACCGTTACTTATTACGAACATTGTGCCGTCTTAAGCACATTTCAAAAATTTTAACGCTTCAGTATGCGCCAACGTTGCCTGTATTATAATAATGGACCTGGCAGGGTATGGTGGCAGCCTTAACAACATGAATAGAAAACAAAAATATTATTCCCACCGTGAAATTTGGAAAAATTTTGTTTATGGTGTGGGGCAAAGGAGTTGGAGATTTGGTTTTGTATGCAAAATACAATATTAGAATTTGCTAAGGACCGGTAATCAGCCCTTATTCAAGTTTCATCAAGATAACGACTCGAAGCACGAATATTGTTTAATTGTAAATAATAAAAGTGATGGACACCCCCGCCTAGAGTGCAGACTTGAACCCTATTGAAAATATATGATCATGTGTGAAGAAAAAAGTTGGAAAAACAGATGCCAAAAACGGTAGTGAATTGAAAAGTGCAATATTGGAGGGATGGAACAAAATTCCAAGTGAATATGACCTTCAAAAATTAATAAGTTCCATAAAAAGAGAAGCGATATATTCAAAAATATCGAAACTCGTTTCACAAATGGACCAGACAGTGCAAAGACGAGTCTAAGGCAATTTTCGTTTATTGCAATGCGCAAATTGCTGCAAAGCATTATGAGCCTGGTCGGGCAGTCGGAAGCAGAAAAGCATAAAAGTGCTAGGGAACATGCGAACAGCTTTAATACCAGCAGCTGAAGTATCTGCACTGCAGTTTGGACCCAAAATATACTCAGATTATATTATTATCCCTTCTACGAGTTATGGAGCAAATTTGACTTGCCTTGAACCCCGTTGTCGCACAGAAGCCAGACCCAAGCCCTTGGACGAATAAACGCAAATTTTTTGTTTGCCACCAAGAATCACCAAAGATCTTCCATTGCATGTGCAGTACATTGTACCAGAATTAGGTTATGGGGAAGGAGGAAACAGGGCATAGTCCGCTGTGTAATACAAAAGACTTAATATTTCGAAAGCTTTTCAGGAATTAAAAACAGCACCACCATCCATCCATCCATCCAAGGGGTTGTCTGTCAGAATGAATGAATTTTGTGTCCTTTAACTTGTCTCAAATAAATTATTGATTCGGTTTAGTTCTATTGTTGTAAATGCGTTCGTTGCCGCTTTTTCCCATAGTTTTCGTTGTAGGTATCAGACAATGGGTTTCTCTTTTACTAACAAATTTCCGTTTTAGAATAAATTGTAAATACATATTTTTCTGTTGCAATGCTTTGCAAATGTGTACTAAATACTTTGTGCAACAACAAGTTGCAATTCTTTTTGCGATTTCTTTGTGCTTTTGTGTCTTTGTGTTGAAAATGGTTTTTAATTAAAAACTGTGCATAAATCTTTGTTGCAACTGCCAGCTAAATAGTTGTGCGTTGCAAAAGTGATAATTTTGGGTTTCCACTGAAATTACATTTTGCCCCCCCCCCCCCCCCCAAAAATTGCTTAAAGTTGCCTAAATTTTGGGTTTCTAATGAACTTTTTAAAGGACTAACAGCACTTATTCAATGGTTGCTTCTTAAGCTTTTAGCAAAATTGAAATAGTTCTTCTTTTATTACACCTGCATACATGCCACGTTGTTGCACGAGTGTGCTGAACATAAAACTGAATATTATATTGTTGTTTTTCGGGAATATTACATACATACATACATACATCCATTTTTCTAACTGTGTTGCTTGTGTGTTGGTCTCTTGCAGGTTTGAAGAAGTTCTTGGCTCAGTATCCTTCCATTTTTCTGGTGGACGGCGATTACGTGCAAGTGAATTGTTATCAACATTCCAGTTCGGATGATGGCAGCTACGGCGGCAGACGTGATTACATTAAAGAGGCAAAAGACTATTTCAAAAATAAATTATTGCAGTACGGCGTGGGTGTAGAGGTGCCAGTGCGCAGTCTATTGGGTCATAGATCGCAGGCATCGCCACAAGTAAGACATATATCAGGTGGGTGCGCAGCCAATAATTCTTTTTCCTGGCTTTAATTATTTTGGTTTTCTCTTTTTAATCCCTGCTGCAGGCCAACACATTAAAGAATTCACTGAGTTCTTGGCAAAACATACGGACACCTTCCAGGTGGTTGATGATCATGTGGTTTTAGTGGGCTGTGACAACATGGCCGAACTGCCGGCACGCGAACGTCTGCATTTGCCCCAGACTAATATTGATACGCGCGGCACCCAACAAATGTTGGACTTCTTTGCTCAGTGCATAGAGATTAAGGGACCCTTAACGGTGGACCAGCTGTTCCATTTGGTAACCACGAAATTTCCCCAGGAGCAGTGTTTGAGAATGTTCAAGACACCCAGCGATCTGATGACATTTCTGCGATTGTTTTCGGACTGTTTTCACATACAAGCCAATCTAGTCACGCTTCTACAAAAACCCAAACTAAGCGATTCCCACATTCAACAGTCTCAAGCTAAATCCCGAGAACAATACAATGCAATGAACAATAATCGTAATACTCAACAAACTATTCAAAACAATATGGCTGAGAAACAAGCCGGCCCACCATCAACCACGCAGCAAGTGAGCGCAGTGCAACAACGCTTGTTATCGCCGGCATTGCGCCACAACAACAACGGCTCCCAACAAAATGCCAATATCAATAATAACAACAATAATATCGCTTCGCCCAATTTTAAATTAAATGCGCCCGTTTCCTCGCATGTTTCGGACAACGGCGATTTGCCTCAGAATCGTTCGGAACCCAATTCCGGTTTCGACAGCTACATACCGATATCGGAAATGAAGTTGGAGAATCTTTGTGAACGCAATTATCCGACGCCTAATCAATGCTCTTCGTATGGTGGCTCCAACAATCAACACCAGCCGGCCACTCATCATAATCCAGCTCAGCCCGCTATCACATTGCCCCCCGCACCGCCCACGGAGCGTCTAAGTAGTGCCAATCAAACTTTAAAGCAGCGTATCAATAACTTGGTTATACGCACTTTAGCCGAAAACTATGAGAAAGACAAGCAGTCTTTGGCCAACCAACAGGCTGGTTCTGTTGGCTACAATCCCCAAAACTCATCCCACAACAGTCCAAGTCACAATGCCAACTCGATTGGCCCCAACACAACCAATAACTCTGCATACACAAATACTCCTAGTCATAACTACTTCGTGGGGGATACCTGGAAAATCAAGGTTCTCCAGAACACCAGTGTCATTGCCAACATAAAGCAATCGCTTTTCGTCACCGAAGCGATGCTCAAGTTTGCACAGCAAAACCTAAATCAATCGATTGTCGTTTCGCTCGACTGTGAAGGCATCAATTTGGGCCTAAAGGGTGAAATAACGCTGATCGAGATCGGCACCACGCGCGGCGAAGCATTTATTTTCGATGTGCGCACCTGCCCCGAAATGATAAACGATGGCGGCCTAAAGGCCTTGCTCGAACATGAGAATGTGATTAAAGTCGTTCACGATTGTCGCAACGATGCTGTAAACTTGTATTTACAGTTTGGAATCCTTCTACGTAATGTTTTCGATACACAGGTGAGTGATTTTTATGGGGACTGTTCCATTCTCTGGCATCCATAATTTTCCTTAAGAATATTAGTTTAAGGCTCGAAATTCTTGCTACAAAGTGAAGAAGAGAATTGCATCGTACAACAAATACAGTTTTTAAAGCTTTTTCGCAACACATATATTTTTGCAAATACTTTGTCTTTTATTCTGTGCTCACAAGCAATAAAAGCCTAAGTCGAAAAACATTCATTTGAGATAAGTCTGTTTTAGTGTTCGAATAGTTTTGCGAAAAGCTACAATTAAAATTAAAGATTGTAATAATTATGAATAATGAGGACGGTAGGACTGTAGATGTACTTGCAACGAGTTCAACTGTTCTCAATGGCAAGTTTGATGTGTTTCTCGTTTTATTTCTCGACTTTAGGCTGCCCATGCTATTGTACAATACCAGGAAAATGGCAAGCAAGTGTACAAGGCCAAATACATCTCCTTGAACTCGCTGTGTGAACAATACAATGCGCCCATCAATCCCATCAAGGAGCAGCTCAAACAGATCTATCGACGTGATCAGAAATACTGGGCCAAGCGGCCTTTGACACGGGAAATGATGCTTTATGCGGCTGGCGATGTTTTAGTTCTCATAAACGATCAATTGTACGGCAATTTAACAAGGTCGGTGAATCCTTCGTCCTTTTGGAAAATAAAATACAATTAAATGTGTGTTTTTTTTGTTTGTTTTTTTTTGTAATTTCATTGCAGGCAAATCAAAGCAGAAAATTTGCAATTATTTTCTGAGCTTTGCACGGAACAAATACTGATGTTCATCAAGCCGAACGAGGTGAAAATACGCAAAAAGCAACGTAAAATAAGTACAGAAGTATCGGATCTCAAAAACAAATTGGCCCAAACGAATAAGAGTATTGTTTTGTCGAATAGGGAAATTCGCTTATTAAGGTGAACCATTTTTGCGTTGGTGTTGCAAGTGCCAGCACAAAAACCAAAACTAATTAATTGAATTGTTTATTGCAGGTATATGGATCTGACTGAAGACGAAAAGGAACGCTTGAAGGGCTACTACAAGGTGGCTAAAAAACTGGAGAAAATGGAATCCTCGGGCCAGCAGAACAGGTAAATTTCCATTTCTTTAATCAAAATTGTTAAAATAAACAATTTTGTTTTGTTTTTTTCATTCGGCTGCAAAGAGACCAGAGTGACTCCGAGGAGGAGCAAGAGGTGAATGAAAATGATAACTTTCCCAGTTTGGATTCGGTGCCATCGGACAATTCGTTGACTGGCACTTTTTCGCCACGTTTCTGTTCGGAACCACCCAGTCTAACGGAATCGATGCAAATGATGGATGAGATCTTGTCCAATCAATCAATGGATCGTGTGGCCAAAATTGATAAATTGGAAGCAATTCTATCGGCTGTGACTTTATTGCCCAGCGATCAAGTAAGCCTGTCCTTAATTTGTTTTTTTTTGTCCTGCTTAATTTAAAATCAAATTCCAGATAATTACATCAAATTCGATGCAGGATCAGTTGGGCACCACAATTGCTACCACAGATAATTTACAAATTGTCAGAGAAAAAACGAAAAAGTAAGTTTTTAGAGAAGTTAGACAGGAAACTTGGAAGCAGACAAACGCAATAAATAGACAGACTTCTATTACTGTGCCGTACTGTTGATACCGGGCTGTCGTGCACACATCTGCTCGAACATTTATCGCTGACTTACTGTCAGAGCGTCTATACTTTAAGCCTGAGTCATGCCACACTCATTGCCCAGCTTAAAACTGACCCTCCATAGGCACGGCAAGCCATCAAAATGCCACCATCAACTGTCACGTCTGACTTCGATTCAAGGACAAAGATGTCAAGTCTTTTATACTTAAGAAATTCGGGTCAAATCTTTTGCACATACCGCTTGCAGCGGCACCTATCAAGGCGGATGTGCGCAGTATATTTTCTTTGGTTCTGTAATGGATTTGTTGCCAGACCAGCTGTATGGTGTGTTGAAGTTTGAGTAGCCCGTGCGCTATGCGTTATACGTGACCTTTTTGAATTGACGTGAACGCAACCAGGGATTAGATTGGCACAATCAGTACTTTCCTCAACTTAATGAGACGTTGAGTGCGTTGAAGCCGACGTCCTCTAAGTGACGAAGCTCATAACAAAACCTATATTTTAATTTAGTTGCCGTGTCCGTCGCACGGCATGATGGACTCTATGTGCCCGGGGCCTTAAAACTATTGTGCTTGAAAATTAGATTTGATTTTGTTTTTGTGTGTTTTCCAGCTGTCTATATGCCCACATTTCGTAGTTGCAATTTGTTGGCAACGTGATTTGAAATCACCTTAACGCGCTTCTGCCCACAAAAACCATTGAAATGCCGTGATTTTAAAACGGTGAAATAAATGCCCAACTATTTGAAAATCGTTTTTATAATTATTTTGCATAAAACGCAATAAAAACGTGTTCATATATATCACCGGATGTCTCTTCTATTTATTTTTGCTGAAAAAAAATGAAGTTTTCTGCCTATAAAAACATAAAAACTAAAAAATTTCCAAGAACGGTGCTCGTTTTCTTTAATTTCTCCCTCGTTTGTTTTGTTCAAAGATATTTTGAGGTTAGTCTTATTGTCTGAACAGTTCGCTTAAAATGCAATTTTAAGTGCAGAAAGAATGTGTTTTTCAAGAATATTATTTAAAGCTTAAAACAGATGATTTGTTTTGCCCTGTTTTTGAAACTTGAAAAACACCCCGAAAAACGAAAACGAAAGCGCTCGTGACTTGTGATTTTTAAAACAGTTGGCGATTTGAAAGTGCGTGATTTTCAGAATAGACGTGCTCTTCAAACATTCAACGTTATATTCAATTGTCGTTGAAAAGACCACGAGAACTTAAAGAAAAAGCTTTTAACAATCATTTTCAAAACGAAATGTCCGCATATAGACAGCCACACAACACACAAAATACAACTCTATACACAGACATGTTTCATTTGTTTAAATTGTATTGCTTTGTTTAAAGCAATGAAATGAACTCAGTTGCCTGAAAGTCCATCCCGAAGATCTTTTAGGCAATTTAAAAAATCGAAAAGGAGAAAGGAAAAAGTTGTTGTACGTACAAAAATACGCCTGTTGTACAATTGTTCAAAGTTATAGTGATCGTAACTTGATTTTGTTGTAAATATTACAATCTAATAATAAAAAATAACAAAAACCTGTTGGCTTAAGTTGGTCACTTGAGGCTGGCGCTTTCTCAAGACGTAAAACATCCGCTTTTGCGCCACAAAGAACGTTTGAACTCACCGGACGCTTAAGTGAAATAAAATCAGCTGTTTCAAGTTTCATAGAGATGTCGGAACTGAGCCAGTCAAAACCTAATGTTGTTCTCCACTCTGCACTTAATTGCAATTTTAGCTTCCAACGTTTTTTCTTTACGAATTAGGAAAACAGAGAAAAGCAATGAAATAATGCCTGGATGAGTGGGCGGAGTATTCGACCAACAACAGTCCGGAGGTCTTAGGATCGATTCCTTCCAAAAAGTCTTCGTTTTTCTGCAGACAAGCAAATAAACGTTTTGCAGTTTTAAGTTTGTCAGGACAAAAAGAGATGCAATATAGTTTTAGGTTTCCTTGTCTGGTTTTACTTGCACAAATCGGCTTCCAAGTGGGAGGAAAGTTTTGTTCCATAGTAATTTGTTATTACATGTAGTTGATGGCATGTGACTACGGTTGACTATACGATGCGTTTCCTGTCTGTCTTTTGTTGATACAAAGACTCGTAATTTCTGCAAAATTTTAGTCCGTCCTTAACAACAATTTTAAAACCGTTTTTATTATCTGCAGCATGAAAAACTGCAACTGCCACGGTGAGGCTAGAAGCACTACGCCCACTTCCAATGCGCGTTCGGCAAATATCGATAAGGGGCCGGTGAAGACGACCGATGCCGCCTCACAAACTTTAAGCACTGGAGATATTGTCATAACGAAAATAATATTCGAAGATGAGCATGAAAAGGCCAAAGAAAAGGTGTTGACTTCATCGCCAAAACGTAACAACTCATAAAACAATAAAATCCAAAACAAACAAACAAAAAAAAAAAAATTGTAAAACAAAAAAAAATGAAATAAAAAAAGAAACCAAGCAAACAATTACATAATGATTCCTAAATCTGAAGAAAAAGAAAACAAACAACAACAACAACAATTGAAACATTTAGTTTGTATTTGGAAATAAGTTTTCCTTTCTTTTCAATTGTTATTATTTAAATTTGAAACTTTATATATTTTTTTTTTAATTATGTGCCTAAATGTAAAACATTTGTTACTTAATAAACTCTTATTAACAACATTATTACCAAATTCCTAGAATATTTCCTTACCCAACTTCAAATCTGCTACTTATAGCATTTTTAGTTATATTTTATTTAAAAAAATTATTAACTTGTTTTGGGCTTTAAGTATAAAGTTTTATTTTTATGGTAATTTTTTCTTTCTTTTTTTTTTGATTATTTTTTAACAGCAAAATTTATATTTGTAAAAAAATGTATTGAATCACAAAAAACACACACACACCCACACATATTTAAATCTTATTATTCATTTATTTAGTTATTAATTTAAAAGAAATTTAACAAACTTAAAATAAATAATAAATAAAAACCAAAACCGATGTGAAGTGTTTGAATGAAACTCTCTATTTTGCTTTAGCAACTTTGTTCCCGTACGTTGTGCTCCAAGTTGGGGCAAGTGAAAGTAAACAAAAGTTTCGCTCATATTTAGCACAAAAGTACGGCAAACACTGAAACCCAAATTTCTAGCACCAAAGAAAGCGTTTCGATACTTAAACACAAAAAATAACAAAGAAAAGTTAATCGGCCAGTCCATCAAAAAGCTCAATACTCGTATATAACAAAACCCAAAGTATTTTGCTTTGTCACTTAAACTAAAAATGACCAATGACACCTTCTGGACGCAGTTTTCTATCCAGGGTTCGAAGAGGCTGTCTGTTTTTCATTCCAACCGCTCAAGCTGCGCTGCCGCTGTGTAAATTAATTGATTAGTATTTTTCCAAATAACTTACGACTGACTGAGAAACTTAACTAAAATCTGAGGCAGAGGTGGGCAACTTGTCGTTGTTGCCCTTTGCGACAATATTACATTAATTAAAAAAAAAAATCACCAAACTCTCCTATTACTGCATGTTAAACCCAGTCATGAATCAAACTTCGTTATAGCAGATATAATTTAAACAGTTTTTCTTGTTTAACTTCATTAGAGTCAAAAAAGCGATGAAAGAAATAGAAATAAAATTTACATTCGAATTCTATTTTTTTTGGGTACAACATGGCGCATAAACGGAGAAATAAGGTAAACTTTTTTGCTACAAGAAATCGAGGGCTTTATATTATTTTTATAGTTTAATGCAAAAAAAAAAGTCTTTTATATTGTAAAAAAAACAAGAATTTATAGTGGCATCAGCTAATTTTTCGTGATAATCTTTGAAGCAATTTTTTTAGGGGTAAAACATATAGAAACGTTACATTTGGTACAAGACAGTTGTGAAGCTATTTTTACAGAATTTGCAACGTGACTGCTTTGTATTGCAGCATGCAGGTTCATAACTGCTTCCATTACATGAATTGTGAACTCTGGCCGCCAAAGCATTCTCATTTCAGGGTATTTTACAGTCGCCATGTAAAGGAGGACACCCAGATACTGTTCTTTTTTCTTCAATTTTGCATTCACTGAAAATCCAATTTGTTTCTTTAGAAAAATTTTACTGATTATATTATCATCAAAAACGTTTTAAAATATTCCAAGGATGAATGTACTTCAACATCCTGGTTTGTTAAAAATTGTTATTTCGCTTTTTCTCCACTTTATGTTCTAGAGGTCTAATTTTTTAAACTCCCACTCCAGTTGAGGAATATTAGAGATTATTTCATTTTCTTTCTCCAACTCTCAGCCTCAGCTTCTTCTTCTTCTTCGGGGAGTTCAACACGATGTACCTCTGTAGCCGTTATTTCCACATATACATACCGATATAGATGATCAAAAATGCTTCCTTCATCAAAGGGAATTGCTAACGGAGCAATTTCGGAATCAAATGCATCGTTCGAGTCATCTGACTCGAACTTAAGAACTTGATTAATTTCTTTTGTGGCGACACCCACAAATAACGCAAAATGAGCTTCGTTTGTGGTTGACTGAAACGTATGCGGAGCGAGTGAGTGAGTGCTTTTTCCTGGCGCTGTGGCTGTGTGACAGACAGCTTTTTAAGCCCTGCTCCGGCAAATATGTGCTACACGAAGCGGCACCGTAACATTGCCTAATGGCTCGATTAGGGATAGCAACAGAACTGAAGTTGCCCAGTGGCCACGCAACTGACAAAAAAAAAAAAAATTGTATTATGAACGGCAACTTTTGTCAGTTGCCAAGAAGTTATCGAAAATGGTTTTAAGCTGAAAAGAACATAACAATTGAAATGCTTTCATCAATTGAAAATAATTTTTTGATGACGAAGAAGAAAATAAACAAAACGCAGCATCGCTTGGGAAACAGTTAACAGACAATTCTAATTTGTCCTGAATTAGGGTGTCAAATTGCTGTCTGGTTTTTATTTTTAGCATTTTCAAATCCGAAAACAATAAATCATTAATTTCTTGTGCTCAAAAGTAAATTAATTTTATTCACTTTTTTATCTACGAACCAAAATTCGCTTTAAAAACTCACACGGCAGCCAAAAGTTATCGATTGGCAAAATTGCTTAAGAAAAGCAACGGAAGTTGCCAGCTTCAGTAGCCAGTTGCTATCTGTAATAGCTGTTTGGCAAGTGGCAACGCCACTGAAGTTCGGTGGCTGTGAATAATCGAGCCATACACCCATTTTCTGAAAAACGCTGCGTTTTCAAATCGCAAATCGTTTTTAAAACGCAAAACGCATTGAATCATGTTCTGAAAACGAAGCGATTTGCTGGCGTTTTGCCTTTTTCGAAATTGTGTTCGAACAAAGAAAAAACATGTGTTTTATAATAACAAAAAATAAAAACAGAAAAAATTATTCAAAAAAAAAAATTCGTCAATTAAATGAATTATCAAAAAATAAATTTTGTTTGAAATAGTTTTTAATTAAACCGACTATTTTTATGATTAAAATAAAAAATTTTATGGAAAATATTTAAAATTAAAATGCCTTTAGCGTATTCACTTGCTAGCACTAAATTTTTTTCGAGGATCAATTTGACCAGCTGTTTGCATAAATCGCCAGTTGAAAAGTAAACAAATGATACCGACAATTGACAAACACAAAGCAAAATTTTAAATTGCATATTTTTAATTAAAATAGTAAAAAATAGTAAAAAAATGTTAAAAGTTTCTCTTCAAATAAAAACAAAACATATTAAATTTAAATTTTACATTATTTTATTTTCTCTTTCGAGTGTAGTTTAAATAAAAACGACCAGATCGTTTCAGCATACACTAGCGGTTTGAAAACGCCAGCTTTCTAGCGTTTTCGTTTCCCAGAACACCTGTTTGGCGTTTTTAAATCGAAAACTAGAACGTCCAGCGATATGCGTTCTTGAGAACACCTATTTGGCGTTTTCAAATCGAAAACGAAAATTTTAAACGAAATGCGTTTTTCAGAACATGGGCGATAGACTAAATCTTATCGAGTTTGTTTTGTCTTCATTAAAAATATAGATATTCACCCCTATTCTGCGTTTCGATTAAGTCTCCGCAGTCAGTTCCGTTGCGATCGAAAATTGGTATTCTGCAGAAAAACGGAATCGAAAGAAAAAGAAGAAGAACAGGGTATGTTTAAATTAGCTTCTTTGCTGTGAAACGTGTGAAATAGAAACAGTAAAAATAACATTTTAATAAAAAGTGAAATTCAGTCCACTAAAAAGTAATAAATAAAATTAATAAACAAATAAAAACGCTAATTCCGCTGGTATTTGTTACCAGACCCGTCAACTGAATAACTTTTTCCTCAAGTGGGCTAATACGCTGTAAGCGGCATGAAACTCCTCCGGTGCTCATCATTTCTTTTTTGTTTGTTGACAGCTTCCGTTTGATGTAGCTTTTCCAGTCAATCCAAACCTATAAATTTATATTAATTTCTGTAATAATTATACGCAAACTATACCTACTTTTTTCCATGCACTGGCATTTTTTGTTGGAGGACATAGTGCATTGAGGATTCCTGCCACTTCCTCCCAGAACGCTACTACTTCTTCCTTTGAAAGTTGATGGTAGCCAATTTTTCATACTGCTCTGGTGTTGTTGCTTTTGACCTGTAATACATAAGAAAAACATCAGATTCGGGTACAAAAATTAGAAAAACAAAAAAATTAATTTAATTAAATAAATTAATTAAAAATAATTTTAAGTGTTTTCTAATCGTTTCTGAACATTTTATCTCATTTTCTACTTACATTTTTTCAATTTTAAACTTTTTAACTAAAAAACACAAATAAAGAAAACCCCTCCGTTAACAAAAAAACAACTGAGAAAAACGGAGCTCCGTTCGTAATGCATAATACATACAATCGAAAGAAACTGAGCTGCCAGACGGAGAAATTTACGATCCGAGTCGAAACGCAGAATAGCCCCCATTAGCGAAAAAGTTCGCTTAGAGTATAGACCTATTGTATACCAGCCAGATGTACTTTGCCATTGACATCAATCGAATTGTTTGGTTCCAATTGTGGAAGCCCGAGAGTGGAAAAATTTTTCTTTAACTTTAGTTTTTGTTTATTGCAGCGGTCAGAAAGAACACCTGGCGTTCTCACTATTCCAGAGAAAGTGAAATCCTTTCAGTTGATTCGTGTCAACCAAAATCCAAAATCATAGTCGTCTAGTCAGCGCATTTGATAATCCAGTTCTAAAACCCTGCAGTGGGTTCTGATCCACAAAAAAAAAAAAAAAAAAATTCACATAATTTCAGTTTTCTAATAACAACACAACAATTTTGCCTTTTTTTACTTTTTCTTTATTGTAATTTTTCTTCATAATAATAATTCTATTTTCTGTACGTCAATTAAAAACACAAAAGAAGATACATTTAAGCCAATGCGTAACATTGAGTTGAGGAGGAAGCACAATTACAACAAAAAAAAAACAATTTAACATAAAATTATTACATTAAAAAGATAATCGGAAGCATTTTTATATATAGTAACATATCGTTACCTGAAATGCAAAAGGGCGTAACAACCAAAAAATTCAAAATGGGTTTTTTCATTTATTATTGTAGAGCAAATCGAATTACATGTCCTCCTACATTTTTACAGCCCTACTGTCAATAACAACCATTTTATTAAAGAAAATCAAAAGGTCGTAACAACAAAGTTGGTTTTTTCTTAAACCAAAAGGGCGCAACCCACATCTAATAAAAATGACGATTAAAGAAATTTTTTTTTCTACGAAATAAATGCATCATCGCAATTTAATGCTGTACTGAAGAAATTGCAACACCAAGCTGGTGTTTTTTGGAGTTTTTTGTCTCTCCTGTAAAATTTTGAAATATGTTGTTACGCCCTTTTGCATTTCAGGTAACGATATGCACGTATGCAAGTACAAATGTATGTATGTATGTGGTACAAACAAATAACACATTTCTTTCTTTTTTTGAAAATAAAAAATTATATATTAACAAGTTACAGGTTTTTAAATATCTAACAGCTTTCTTCTTTATTTACTTCTATCTATGCATTTATGTTTGTGTGTTTGTGTGTGTGTGTGTGTGTGCGTGTGTGTGTGTAAATTAAACTTAGTTTTTTTTTCTTCGGTAGCAAAAATATTTGAAAAATTCTTTGATTTCTAAATGGGAAGTTGAACAGTTTCAATTTCGCTCAAAATATAAGTAAATATTTTTGTTTCCGTGTCATTTTTTGTGAGTGCGAGTGTGTGTGTGTGTGTTTTTTTTTTTTAATAAAATAGCCTGGAGAGGTTTAAATGAGGTTGGACGCTTGTCACTTTCAGCAGCGCGGCCACACATCAAACCGTGAAATTGCTGGCTCGCAGCCGATATTGTAAATTGTTGTAATACTTTTCGCTCCCTCATCGCACCATAAGTGTGAGTTTTTTTCTCACTAACCCCCTTTAAAAAAAATCTAGTTTGAAGTAATCGGTTTGAAGTGGGCCCGGCCCCCGGGACGCGCAAGGAAAACCCTTCAATCGTCGCTCGAATTCACAACGTTCGTCTGAAACTACATCGTTTGTGTTGTCAAGGACATCTTTTATGCTCGTCAATCATGACCGACAACTTGTACACAACTCTGTGATTGATGTGTTTCTTTGACAGTCTACCGGACGCTCAACAAACAAATTTTATTTTAACACAAATTTCCCTTCTCTAAACCCGCCCTCAATAGAAGAATGAAAATAATTTTTACATCAATTCGTTCATAAAACAAAAATTTCGAATGCAAAATAATTTTCCTAAAAAAATTTTTGTTGTTGTTGTGGAATATTTGAATTGAGTCCCATTTCACATCCATTTTAAAGTCTATGAATATGTTCACACATGTTCAATGTCGTTGCCTTAATATGAAAAGGCCTTAACGCGTTCTTTCTTCACAGTCGAGATCGGGGGGGAAAAAACCCCCCGACTCTGAAAAATAACGCATTTAGGGCTTTTCCATATTACGGTAACGATATGCATGTACATATGTGTGCATACATATCGCTGATTGAACTTAAACAAGACGTATGGAAGAGTTTAAAAAGTGCTGAGAAAAATCAAAAAAAAAATATATAATAAAATCTTGCGAAATTTAACAGAGAAAGAACGAACGTTTTTTAAGGCATTTTCAAATGGCCGAAGTGGACGAATACAGAGTGTTAATTTTGTTTGCTGGAAATGAACTTATCGCCAAATTACGAGGTGAAGAAGTTGTTGCCTGCAATTGAAGGTGTGGATATTCCAAGACTAGCGAAATTCCACTAAAGTTGTTCGCAAATGGTCGCCTGTTTGTACGGCCGCCTGGGTCATGTGGCCACTGTTAGGCTTGAGCAAAATAGGACGGTCAATTCTGAGCTGATTCGTACACCACGAATCATTCTCCATTCCGACAATGACACATCTTGTCAAACAAGTGAACTTTTTGCCAATCAAAACATCGAATTGATGACTCATCCTCCGTACAGACCTGATTCGGCACTCTACGACTTCTTTTTGTTAACGAATATCAGAGCTATACGGTGTGGCAGTTGAAGCGTTCAAGAAACCGTCTTGTCTTGGAGGCATCTCCAGAGGAGTGTGAGAACTGCTGGGCAAAAGTGTGTCGATCATCAAGGGGAATATTTCGAAAAACAATAAAAAGCCATTTTCATTTAAAAATCTTTCGTCATAATTTGCTATTTACGATATACAACTCGAAGTTTGTGGCCGGTGTACATAAATTCTCAGTAATTTGAGTTGGAGATATTCTTCGCTTTTGGATTTCTCTTAATTCATGAATAATTTCTTTGAGCGAAATATTTCATTTGCTTTTAATTTCCCAGCGAAAATTTTATATTCGAAGAAAACCAATTACGTGAAATCAGGGAACCTCCAGCTGAGATGACTTAAATCATCAATTAAATTTAAATAAAACTCAAACTTATGTTGTCAACACGTCAACGTGGCTGCATTTTATTTCTTAAAGGTCCTTACAATTCATTACGCTTCTGCTGTGCAACTCATGCCTTGGGAAAGGAGGCTGTTGCGATTTTGATTCTGGTAAACATGTAGCATTTTGCAAGATTTCAACGTGGCTGGTGGCTGGCCTTGTGTAAACTTTTGCCAGAGATGTCTTATCCGTCATATTTCGCAGCGTTGCCACAAGATCTGTTGCACTTGTTGCAGTAACTAAATTCAATTTCCCCTTTTTTAAAGTCAATTTTTCAACTATATACACAATTTCTTAAAATGAGCTTTTCAAAATATCGAAAGAAAAAAGTTCTACGATTAAATAAAAAAAACAGTCTCTTGCTATAACAAAAATTATGTTTAAAGGCTTAATTTGAAGAAAAGACTTTGATTGAATAGAACTTGAAATTGAAATTATTTTGGTTTCTTCCTCAGTTTTAATTTTTGTCTTAATTTGGTATATTTTTATAAATGTAGGTATGAATTTTGTTTGTTTTATGTGATGATTTTTAGTATTTTTCTATAATAAAACTTAAACTCCGGCTGCGCTGCTGCGCCCCACATCAATTTAGAACCATTTTTTTTTTCTTGACAGACATTTCGTATAATGGAGTTTAAGTTTGACAACAATTTTATGGTTTTTTTTTGCTCAACAATTTTCAATTTATAATATAATTAAAGTTCAGAGTAAAAATACAGTTAAAAGTTTTTTTTTTGTAAAATTATAAAAATGTAGGTGTAAAAAATTTTGTTTTCTTTAAATGTTAACAATAATAATAATAATAATAATAATAATAATAATAATAATAATAATATTTTAGTAAAAAATGATTATATTGTATGTATTTGTTTTCCTCTAAATATTAGTTAACAAAATAGTTGTTAATATTTATGTGTATTGTGTGTTGTTGTATTTTCTGAAGAGGGCATCCATTTGCAAAGATTTGAAGGTCTTACGAAACAAATAATTTATTTTGGTATGAGATCATGTCCTGTAACGCATAATTTCGCGCAGAGCATACAATAATTCGGCTTGATTTCGTGCCTCCATTATCATCAGGTTGACGTGAACCTATTTAAGAGATTTTCAAAGTGGATGTTAGGAAAAAAAAATTAAATGTTTTTTTTTTTAGGTTATCATTTGACCTACTTTTTCACTGTCCTGCAGCTCAATCAGTATGTTGTCATAATCTTTTGTGGTGATTCTCTCAGGAAAACAACAGGCAGTCTTTATAAACATTTTCAAAGGACGATCGAGGAGCTGGAAATGAAATGAAACAAATTAAATGGCTGCATTAGATGTTTAATTTTTGGCGATAAAACTGTCTAAAGTAGAAAGTTTTATTATGATATTGTGCAGCAAAAATCCTGATTTATATTTATTATAATATATGGTCAGCTGAAATGTAAAACACCGCAACTAACAAAAACTGTAGAAACGAATTTTTGTTTGTTTATGAAACGCCTTCAACTATAGTCATGTCGTGCTACATTTTTTCTCATATAATATTACAAATTAGACATTTTATAAGCGAAAATTTAAAATTTATACAAAATAAAATTTATATTCTTTTACTTTCGCCGTTTAAAAGCAAAAATATAAAATACTTGGTGTTGAATTTCAGCTGACGATATAGAAAAACATCAACTTAACAAAACAAACTGTGGAATTTCCTTTATTAGGAACATACGAATTGCGAATGTCGACGACGGCATAAGTGACGCCTGAAACTGTATAAAAATAAGAAAAAATTCGGTTTTTTTTGCTTTAATAAAATAGCGGGGGGAAAAAATATTCTCAGTTCAAGAAAACTTTTCGATTTTCTAAAGGGGCGTTTCAAATTAGCGCGGTTAGATGTTGGCGGCCTGTGACCGCAGCTGCAAATGCTAAAGCGTCGTGCGTGACAAGCGTGACATACGTTTGAGCATCACGTCGAATTCATAAAACTGTTGTTGTCAATAGGGGCGTTTGGTAGGGGCAAACTTTGCGAGCGTTGCGCTCATATTACGGCCAACACGCCAACACTCCCATGTCAAAGGAACACGGATTTTGTGCGTGCCGGGGCAACATCATGGGTCCGTTTATTTTTTCAAAACAATGATCAAAACGATAAGCAATTTCTTTGGCACCGAATTGAACGACACGTGATTCCAGTAGAATTGTGATACGCGTGTCACATGAAAGCCGCCGCTTACAGGCACATTCTGCATGAACGATTTGGGGGCAATATTTGTCGCTCGCCGAGAAAAGATCGTTTACCTGTAGGGTTTCCCGAAATCACAGCCATAAGAAGCCACAACAGGAATTGTAATTTAATGGCTCATTCATATATAAAAAGTATTACATTAATAGGTGGCTTGTTTTATTCTATTCGGATTTTCGGACTCTTTTTCTTCCAAAATCCCAGCAAACTTCTAAGACTCATTTAATAGTTTAAGCGGTCCGTTAGTGAGCAGATTTGGTTTTGCTCATAAAATACTGATTCTTACCTGATTAACCTCGCCGTAGTCGTAATCGTCGTGACGTATGCCATAAATACATTGAATATAATTCCAAATGGCACGACGAAACTTCGAGGTATCGACATTTTTGACGCCCCCCATAGTAAAATATGTCAAATTGTAGGCACAACGGAATTTCTGGTCCAACAAGGTGCCAACATCTTCGTACAGCCTAAAATATGGGAAAATTGATGAGAATAAGAAAATACATTGTACATACGCAGGTACAGACGCAACGCAATGCGCAAATGAAACTCACCCATTTACCAAGGAATAGCCGTGATCATCCCAGGAATAGTCCTGAATGCGAAATGAATTGGGGATATTTTCACCACCGCGACGAGCAAAATCTTGATACGTAAAATTCACATCTTCAATATAATGAGAAATCACGGGTGGTATTTCAGAAAGGGTAGCGTTAGCGGCCGCTGGCAATTCAGCTGTCTGCATTTCGACACTTCTGAAACGATTACTCAGTTCGGCTTCACTGCATTCGTCTTGTTTTTGGGACAGAACTTTCATGCGTTCCATCAGCGCTTCAACGGTAACACTGGGTTGGGCTGCAAGTGTCGTCAGGTATTTGGAAAGAAGCAAAACGTCAGAAGATGACAAAAACTTATTGGTTTTGTAAATTTATAAAATTTACCGTTTAATTTATTGGCACCATTAACGGCAGCATTCGTTGCTGCAACACCTTCGCTATTGTGCGTTACACTGGCGTCGGATGCGGCTGCGGCTGCGGCTGCGGCTGTATTGTTGTTGCAATACATTTGATGATTGTTGTGATCACTTGGATTGTTTTTGCTATTGTTGTTATTCAGTGTGATTTCGGTCAAGACAGTCTTTAATGGTGGTGGTGGCGGTGGTGTTTGTAGTTGTAGTTGTAGTTGCAGTTGTTGTTGATATTGTTGCTGATGCTGATGTGTTGGCACAACAGCCGCATTGTCTGCCAATGAAATATACGGCTGCGGCGTTGCTGTGCCGGTGGGCGTCTGTGGTGTCGATAAAGATGCGGGCGATGCTTTCAATTTGGGACTAGACAAACCGTCAAGTTTCTGTGTCAGACCGCAGGAGAATACGAAACATGAAAGCGAATGAAAATGCGACAAAAGCACCATGGCATGGACAACTTCTGATAAAGACCAACTGTTCTTGCCCCTCGTAAGGCTCTAAAAAGATAAATTTGAAGACATTTATTAAACCGAAACCGAAAGCGAAACCGAAAGCAAACGAAAGTTTGTTTTAATTTAAATACAAGAGACAGAAAAAACTGGATTTCTTTTCACATTTTTAAAGAATAACAACGAAGCGCTATCATTCGATTTGCTTAGCGTAACTACTGCACAGTGGCAGACAAAACAAATACAAGCACTTGTACATTAGTCTTATACATTTGACTGTTCAGTTTCTAAGCCTCGAATTACTTTTTTGCGCAAGTTTTGCAAGAATTTCGGCTTTTCAACGAATTAGGGACAGATTGTAGAATTGATTTGGGTCAGCAAAATATCCCCTTCTGCAAATAATTCTCTAGACAGTTAAAGGAAGACAAAGCTACGGAGTTGATAGCCCGAATTCCCCCAGGAACAACAGGTCTTCACCAACTACCCACTCTGTATGTAGAACACGTCGAGGACAAGGATCATCAGGGTCGTCTGTCTACCCCAGTATCTACCAAGCCTTTTGCTGCGTCTTGGGCTTTAAAGCACAACCAGTACGTTTCAGCCAATTAAGCCTCTTCAACCTATGACCAACACCATCCTGGGGACTTATTGGTCCCCATTCTGTCAATTGACTTTCAGTGAAGTCTTCAGACTAAAATTCTTATGCGAAATCTTACATGAACTTCCAAGAGTTTTGATTGGCGTGCCTACAGAGAAACCCCTTCGCCTGCACATCACGGCAAAGCAAAGTACCCCTATTTGGAATACGCCAAGGCAAGACCTGCTCTCCTTCCCATCTATACCCTGTATACTCCGAAAAGCAGAGTGCCAAGGTTTGAGAAAATAAGTCGTGTATCTTTGATGTGAGAGAGTGAAGTAGTTAAAAATAGGGGATTTGAGGAACCAGACCAATGTCAAAGAGTCGGAACAGTAACACATGCTCGTATGTATACCAGCCTGCTTCGCTGTTCCAGGGACTTCACAGTGTTGGATACCGTTCAGTTTCAATCTCTCTTCTTTAACTTCTGACAGGGGACTAAACAACAGAGTGGTGAAGCACTTTTTAACGAATGTAAATGATGAGAATAATGAAAATGATTTTCAATAAATAATTAATCGCTGTTATTTCAAGAGTCACATCATGTCGACGTCAAAAGGCTCTTATATGCACACGCGATGTACACTGGGCATCGGCTAGACCAAAGCGATATATAAGTCCTGCCAATAATATGCAATTATTGGTCACGCCAAATTTTTAACGACGACTCTAAGTGACTACGCTGAAGCCTCCTTGGAATAGCAGGCAATGTGATTTTCATGAGGCTGGAAATCAACCACGACTTAGTTGACCGATTCAAAGTTTAAAGTTGAATAAAATGTCCTTTACAAATACGCCTGATAATACAATTACCTGTAAAACCGGCCTAATGCAAGATCCTTGCTTACCTCTATATGCTCTTTGCGCAACAGCCATGGACGATGGGCTAAAATTTTGTTGATATCATAAATGGCACGCAATTTGGGCGGTATATAGACGAGACCGTTTAGCCATTCCGGATTACCACCTTGACTTATAAATTCCTTTTCGTACATTTTCACCAAGTAGGTGCACTGATGGCGGGCTGCAGCCTAGAAAAGAGAAGAACAACAAAACGTCAAATGAGCACAACCGCTTTAAGCTTCCATGGCAAAAGATATGAAATTATTCTTCTTGCTTGTTAAGGGTTTTTAAATAAAATCGGGCAGATGTTAAAATGCTATAAGACAAATCATGTGTGAGGTCTGAAGGAACGTTTTTTTTTTCTTCATTTGGGATATCCCTTGTGGGGAATATAACATCGTTCAAATGCCCACCAAGGCTTCGTACGGTGACACGGATCCTTGGGAAACGATTTTCAGCTACGATCTCTTCCTTGTAGTATCTGGACAATAATTGGCAGAAGGCCTGAACCCACGACCAAGCGACCACATAACACAAGATGTTGTCACTTATACGTGTCAATGGGAACGCTGGCGATCCGCTGACTAGTTCACTAAATGTGGACCAAACACATTAAAATTAGGCCATAAATTAGGCCGGTGCTGATATAAACCAATTTCACAATCTGTAGCGCTCGCCGTTTTCAAAAAATCAGTCCAAACAACATGACGGTCAAAAGCTGTCAACATCTGCAATATGTAGAGGGTCAGTAGCCGCCAACATCTACATGCGCGCATTGAAGAATCCTTTGGATGTGTATATTTGTATTCGGAATTTTAAGGTAAATATACAGTCCCAACTCGATAATTTGAAATTCAAGGGACCAGAGAAAAACGTCAAATAATCAAGATTTCATATTAACGGAGAGTTCAAATTATCAAGAGGGGGCTGGAAAAAATTCAAATTAACAAGAGTTTTTTATGGTGAACCTGTCAAATCATATTACGAGTTGAAATTATAGAGAGTAGGAAAACCAAACTTCAAATCGTTTCTATAGTCTTTTATTTATTTTACAAAACACAGCACATTCAAGTAATTCAAATTATGGAGCGTAGAGCCAAAAACTTCAAACTTCATAGCGGCCCAGCCGTTCAAATAATTCCCAGTTACCGAGAGGACCAAATTACATAGATTTTTGTCAGTTATTGAATGTTTTTCAAGGCACCTGCAAAACAGTTCAAATTATCGCCAGTTTCAGAGTAACGAACTTCAAATTATCCAGAGTTGACTGTATTTAGAGTTTATGTAAAGCCAAAACTTCGTTAATGATTAAAATCTATAGGATATAGAAAAATCAAACAACTGATTTGATTTTATCTGAGTTAAAGTTAAAGAATTAAAAACAAACTAAAATTTAGCTGTTTTTGTGTGTTTTCTAGCTGTCTATATGCTGACATTTTGTCGCTTGAAAAGCCTTGAAACAGATCCTGAAACGTTCAGCTTTAAATTCAATTATCTTTAAGAAGACAAGTGAGACTTAAAGGAAAAACATTCTGATATTTTTCAAGTCCAGTCAAGTGATGGAATGAGGGGAGGAGATGGTGGTACCTACGAAATGTCGGCATATAGACAGCTGAAAGCACACAAAAACAAACGGCTTCACATTGTGGAAATAAAAAGCATTAACTTTATTGTAAACCCAACGACCCCATATATAAAAGTTGAACTATTTGCAGCTCTAAATTAAAGAAAAAAGAATTCATCATTTCAGTTCTTGTGGGCGTCTTGGTCCCAAACAAATTTGATGCGAAGCACCTTCACAAACTTTCTAACTGTAAAAATGTATGTAATTGCAATAAATGTTTGTCAACACGAATGAACAAACGATCATCATTTCGGAATGCAAATGACCTAAAGACGTTGGTGGCATGACTGAAAGAAACTCAAATCTAAAATAAAGACCAGCAAATCGTAAACACAAAATGATGCCAACTTTTAATTTCTTGGTCTTTTTTCAGCTGTAGCTTCAGCTTCAGCTTCAGCTTCAATTTTTATTTTTCATTTTCAATTTATGCAGGTGATGAAAAAGAAAGAAAAAGAAAATAGAATCTTTGACTCATTTGCGCAATTAAATAATGCGTAAATTACATGATAATTTATGAGCATCTGAATAGCACAATTGGTTTGATAAATAAGAAAGCGAAAATGTTTCAAATAATAAACTTTCAGATGCGTCTGTGCAAACAGAACGACATTATTTATGGTAAAAGACAAAAAAAAAAAAACAAAACAACAACAATAACTCAACTAAAATTGCCGATTCTGTATCACAAGAAAATTGGCAACTGAGGAAACTTTTTCAAAAAAGTTAGGTTAAGGCCACGCCAACGTTTTAAAACCGCCCGTTTTCGATAAACACAAAATTCAACTACTCAAAGATTTAATACCAGGCTGCTGTTAATATTTTTGCAAATTTTTGTTTTTTGATTTAACAAAAAAAAAAAAAAAATAATAATAATAATAATAATAATAAAATAAACATTTCTTTCTGCTTTTCGACTAAATTGATTTTCTTTTACTGTTTATCAGCTGTTTTGCTTGCGCGACTTGTCAAAACACTTTTGAGTGCCGGCAATTGTGTGACAGTTTGTGATAAAAGTTTTCGTAACAAAAATTTATCGTTTTAGATAATAAAGTCGAACGAAAGTACTTTAATAGCAAAATGCGTTGGTCGATTAAATTACAAAACTAGAACTTGGAATTTTATTTAGTCTTACAACAAAAAAAAAAAAAAATGATGAAATTATGAGTTTAATACATTTCAGGCGTAGATATTTGCATTCATGCAGGTGACTACCGCGTGCCAGGTTTAATTATTCCATATTTGGCTCAAGAAACACTGCCAAGTTGACAAAATTCCTGCTAATTACGCCCACTACTGTTGATACGTTGCCGAGACTAATTGTTTAGGAAACTGTAAACAGTATTTCTGGGAGTAGTCACGAATGAAGTTCTGCGGTTATAGTCGAAGGTACACCCGAGTTTTGCAAAAGTCAAATGCGAAAAATCTTTCAACTTGATTCAGCCGCTACAATTAAGGAGAAGGAAGAAAATCTGCTGTAATATGGTGGGGCGATGTGTTGGAACCCACCCATTCTATGTCCTGAATTACCACAAGTAACGTTGGTCCAAATCTGGCATTACAAACAACATATCCTTGAGTTGTTGAAAATGTCCTCAAGCACAGATTTCAGTTCTGGTGTTGTGGAAATCACAACCGTTTCGAGGTTTTCCGTGCAATATTCAATTGCGGAAAACGCCAGCAAACAGCTATTTTCCTGAACTGAAGTTGAATGTTTTGAAATCGCAACAGCAAATAATTTTTGAAAGTCTCTAAATTGGAGAATATTCGTTAGAAATAAAATAAACAATAAACAACACATTGAGTAATTTTTTTTTAGTTAATTTATTATGACGTTGATTATAGAATAGAAAAGTCGAAAAATGGAAAAAAGTGATTCGAAAAAGTTGTTGTTGCAGCTGTACGTTTTAAAACCACCAAACACCTTTCTTGTGATCTGAAATCACTTTTACGCAATATGATCTTGTGAAAAAATTAGATCTAGAGATTGATTGGGAGGCGTTCAATTGCGTTCTAATGTTAACAAAACTGCAGTCTACAGCCAAATTAGTAGGCACACTTTCGTTTCTGTCTAGTGGATGGAAGGAGGAGTTCTCAAGCATAGAGTGCGCAATGAAGCGTATGAGATTGTTATCCACGGCATAGACAAAATGGAAACAACATTTTATTAAGTTTTGGCAACCTAAATAGTAAATTTTTGTTAAACTCTGTGTTCAGCTTTGACTGCTCATTCACTTCATTCGATATCGAGTTTCATGATAACAAAATCGAAAATTTCGATACATTTTCCTCGATATCGTATACGGTGATTAGAGCCTTGATGTCAATTTTCTTGGTCAAAAACTAAGTTACAGATTCGATTTTGATGCCATTTTGAACAGTTTTCGAAACACATATTGCACATATTTTCGGTTTATTAACTTATTCGCATTATAAGAGTATTGATATCAATAGTGTAAAGCAATTATATGAAAGTTTTTCAAAACGATTTCTCAAAATACACCGTTTTCGATCACACCGCCAACATATCGGTTGTCTTGAAGCCAAACGATTGGACTTTGAAATCTTCATTTCAATTAAACGATATGATTTCCATATCTTTCTCTGCTGTCTAAAACCGATTTTAATGACCATCTTCTTCGAGAGATATCTGTCGCAAAATGCAAAGAGAGCATTTTAAATCGATGCAGAAACAAGCTTTTTTAAGGACCGGCCCGGCCCCACAATGTGTAACGGTAACGTTCACAATGCAACTAATTACTGTCTTAAAGCCAATGAATGAACAATTTATAGATACTCGTACATGTATTGGATGATGAAAAGGCTGAATAATTTGACAAAAGAAAAATTGCAAATTATCGCTAATAAGATGCTAAAAATGATGAAGAACAATGAATTGCGATATTGTGGTACAGCCAGTAAATAGGTCGGTTAAAAACAGGGCCGAACATACAACACATTAGCAAGTCTTGAAAAAATTCGGAAAATTTTTTAGAATCTTTTGATCTCAATTTCATTGTTTCTGCGATTTGCCTTTCAGTAGCTTAAGGGAAAGCATTACAACTCTTGCCCAGCCTAGTATTTGCAGCGAATGATATTGCAAAAGTGTAAAAGCAAATAGATGATCGCTTTTTGATAAATTTTATTTGGCTTAACCAGTCCAAAGCCCAAAGCAAAGAGTTTTTGCAGTTGCACTTTTGAAATTGTTTGTTTTTCGTTTAATGTGGTTCGGTATTGCAAATGGTTCTGCCAAAAGTCAAGTGCAAACCATAACAGAAAACTGCTAGACTTTGCACTTGCACGTTTGCCAGACTATTTGCTTTAAGCACTGAACCGCCTTTTATTATTGCAATGTTTTCAAATTTCGACTTACAAATAAACTAATACATGCACATGGGGGTCTAGTGATGTCAAAACGCATTGTTCTTGTAGTTGCTTAAAAATGAAGGCATTATTTGGCAAAAAGCTGCAGAAAGTGGCAGAAATTTTTTAGGATTTTCTTTTTCCGGCAGGGCTTTGTTGGAAAAATGCGCAAAGGCCTTCTGGTTGCCGACAAGAACCGAATTTAGCACTTGATTTCTGCTTAAATAGGACAACTTCCAGACCAAATATGTCACAGCTTCGATTAGCAACAATCTATCTGGGTAACATTTGACTAAAAGTGTTACGCGATTTGTTGACGGGCTTTGATGGGAGCAAAATTTTAAGGTTTCGAGAGGATGTCGATGGATTTTTGCATCTGTAGTGTGTGTTTTATGTTCGCTTTCAGCATATCCGATATTATTGGCTTTGCCTTTCAGGGCTTTTAAATCGATTGAACAAATTAGACGTTCAGAATTGCCGTCCAAGTTGTGCTCCGTCGTGGACAAACACACCTTCTGCGACGACCCTTTAGAGGCGATTAACTCCTGGCCAGTGGCGTCCGAAAACCGTTTATGACCCATTAAACTTGATGCCAGCAAACCCTTAAAACCATTCAAGGCATTCTGAATACTGCAGTTTGGGCTCTTCAACGCCAACAGCTGCTGATGCGTTACTTGATACAAAGTCTGCGCCAATTTACGAAACATTTCGATAAAACCAAACAAACAACAATTTTGATTATTTGATTTAAATATTTTTTCTACAAGCTGACGTACGTAACTGAAATTGGTAGTTAAAAAGCAATAAGAAATGTAAAAGCTAAAATCCGACTACTTTCTTAAAGTTATAAACAAAAGTTTAGTACAAAACAAGGCGACTTCACGACAGGTGAAAATGAGAGCACAGCTGATTGCTGCTTTGCTGGTTTAGTAAACCAGGGATGTCAAAAGCCCAAAAGTAACATTTTTGTATATAAAAGGCATAAACCTAAAAACGCAGGAAGAATAAAATTCTTCGATGAGCTGTTGCCTTGCGAGAGGTCTGTTTGGAGATGGAGGGGAATGTCGGGCGAACTGGTTTAAGGCCTGATGTTTCTTGTGGATTTCGGGCTACCAACTCAGGAGCCTAGTCTTTGTCTTAGTCTCTTTCTGGGGAATTGTGCGAAACAGTAGGGATTATATAGCCCGAGCTCTTTAGACAGGATTTACACGCGACACTGCTACACAAACACTTTTTCACTGATATTTACATGTAAATTTTATCAATTGTCTGCGTGGTTGTCTTGAATATTTTGATGACAGTAAATAGGACAAGGTTTTGGCCTATGCCGTCAACAAGGCAAAGGAATAAAAATGGAAAAAGGATGGACTTATGTATGTATATTGGGTGTTCACAACCCATTCAACAGCTCACAGTGGCTTTTCGTTAAGTTGGGTTTGACATTTCATTGCGGATAGACTTTCACCAAATTCTTGATTTAACAAATTAATGATTTTGTGTGTCAATTAATGTTGACACTGAATTTCTATTCAAAATTTTGTTCTCCGATGAAGACCATTTTTGGTTGAGAGGGTACGTAATTAAGCACAATTGTCGCTGGCGGTGTAGCGTTACCGCTCATTCCCTTTATATGCGAGGTTTTTCCTGTTATTTGTTTTCTTTTCTATTTCATAGGGTTCGCGCAAAACGTGTATTAGCCCAACGTGCACTTCAACGCTCCCGTCCCGTTCAACTTTGGGCCAATATTAAATTGCCATAATTGCTGTCTTGTCGCGCGCTCTATACCACATGTTAACATTTGCCACGTGTAAACGCAGTGTAAAAAAGTTTTGTTTTAGGTCTTTTACCCAGTGAAACTAAAATCGAAAGTTTCATAATACTATTTTGCTCGATTTCGATTTTACAATCAAATTTTATAATTGTGAAAACCTTCTGCAGTTCGTAGCATTCCTCAACTCAAGTGCCCCCAATTTGTTTGCTATGAGTGAACAATGATTTAAGTTTCTCAAAATTTTCAGTTTTCGTTGAACTCGTAAATTTTGCGTAAAAAAAAAGAACCGACAAATTAAAGAAAATAAAAACGTTTGAAAATTACACGAGAAGCTTTTTGCTCTAGAAATCTTTTTGGCTTCTTAAAAATTTTCTTTATTAGAGTGTCAATGATGACGATGAATCCAAATATAAAAAGGCAAATGCATATGGACGCACACATGCCCGATGACCACAGTGGGTAACAAAAAGCGAGGGAAGATATTCGTTTGGTGCGCCATGAAAGGGACCTCAAACTGAACAAAAAATCTTACACAATTTCCAGCTCATAGATACGAATTTCTGTTGCGAACTCTTTATAAGATTTTATTTATTGTTTAATTTCAGGCATTTTTTTTGTTGTTATTATTATTTGGATTCATGCATTTTTATGGCCAATTTTTTACGCCTTCTTTCAATGTGTGCGTGTGGGCACTCATACACCAACATATCGCACCCTAAACACAAAAGGGTCACAACTCAAAATACTAAAATTTTCAGGAGAGACAAAAAACTGTTTAATGTTTAGTTCATCGTGCCGAAGCCACACAAAAATAGACAGCTGAAGAAGATTGTGAGGTGAAAGAAATTTTAGCACTAGTTAGAGATGTGTACCCTGAATTAATGTATGGAAAAATCGCAGTTTTGGAAATTTTTGAGTTGTAACCCTTTTGTATTTAGGGTGCGATATGTATGCCACTTAATTGTTAGCAACACAACACAACGCAACGCAACACAACGCAACACACAACATGCTCGATTTATGTTTTCGAAAATTAAAAAATGCAGTTTTGTAAGATCCGCTGCCCGCCTGAGGTTTTCTCATTCTCTGCCTCGCTGAACGAATGTTTGTTTCATTTCAAATTAACCCAAAATTTAAATTGACTGCGCTATAAATCAATTCTAATTACACGTTCGTTCTGTTTGAGTTGAAAGAATTAAAATTTCTTATAATTTTAAAATCAAATGCTGAATTCTTAATGTCTCATGCGTTTCAAGCGGAATAACTTTTTTAATAAACAGTTTAAACTTAAAAGAAAGAGCCAAAAACGTTTTAATTGTACGAAATAAATAATATATTTTTTTTGTTATTTAAATGCCTCTTAAAAATAAAACACAATCGGCTATAAGAAAAGTTCTTTTCACAAAAGGCCAAGAGTTTTTTAAAAAGAGAGATTTTTTATTCGCATAAAAGTACCTTTTAAGCAAACAAGTGCCTTTTAAAGGAACTGCACTTTTACAAAAGTACATTTAAAGCCTTGCGAAATAAGGACATTAAAATAAGAAATAAAAATGCCGCAGGAAAACTCCTTTTCAAAGTAGTAAAACGAAACAATTTAAGGAAAGTATCATATTTTGTGCAACTATATATATTTTGACTGCACTTGAACCTGAACCTGAACCTTACAAACAGCTCAATACTGCAGCATCTTGAGTTATGTGGGGATGGCACACAACACAAACCCTTGCTCGGCCTTTCAAATCCCTCCCGCCAGTAAAAGGACAAGGAGGCAGCCTCAGTTGGTAGTCAGAAATCCTCGATGAACATCAGGGCTTAACCAGACTCAACTGTATATTTCTCACCATCTACGTCCTTACGAAGAACAGAAATCTGTTGTAAGACAACACTACCTCAAGCACATTAGGATCACCAAGTGCAGCCCATTAAGCCACTGTGAATTTAGGTACTTCAACTTATGACCAGCACCAGGATTCCTCTTTTCCGTCATCTCAGGGGCATGTTACTCGCCGTGCGGCCAATTAACCTCGACTACGGTTTCAGAAGCACCTGCCAACCGATAAAACCCTTTCCACTATAAACCGAATGGCCGACTTTGTGTATACGCCAAGGCCAAACTTGCTGCCCCCCCGTCAGGAAACACGGGATATGTAAGAATTTTTTCCTTTTTTTTAATTCTGGCATATCACATCTCAAATATCGTTCGTTATAGTGGGCGTCAGTTTCGTTTTATAAAAAAAATAATAATTTTTTAATACATGCTTTTGAATAGATTTATTTCGCTTAAAATCTTAATATTTTGATGTATTTCTTCCTCTTTGAATCCTCCGACAATTTGTAGCCAAACTGTCTCAGATTTTTTTTTAGCAAATAAAAAAAAAGGAAAAACAACAACCACACACCACAATTCAAAGCCAAGTTATTTAAATTGAAATGATTTAAAAAAATCACATAAAACTGAAAAAATAAATCAAATGCACAACCAAAAAAACAAAAAAAAAAAACAAAACAAAAAAACAAAAAACAAAAAATAGTGACACAGTTCAAAAGAAAATCTTACTTTTTCGCTTTTTAATGTGAAAATGAAAAAAAAACCAAAACCAGCAACAATGACAAGTTAAACTAGATGCAGATGTTTAATTTTTTGCAAAAATACGGGTAAAAATAAACGGAATGAAAAAATAAATAAAAATAAAGTGTTAAAAATAAAATTTATTTTCAACTGCAGAGCTGCCTTGGAATGCCTGTCAGGCAGGCGGAGACAGAGGCAGAGGCAGGCCAGCAAAACGAACACACACACACAAGATATGGTTGCATGCAACATAATAAATTCTTGTGCTGGTACATGTAAGAAGTCCGTCGTTCAGCCTGCCACTCTGTTGGTCCGTTTGACATTTGGGCACATTTGCTTGTTGCCTTACTCAAGTGTTGCGTAAATACACCGTTTGTCAGATAGTGGGCCTTTGAGTCGGATAACATTTGCGAGCGAACGAACGTACGTACATACGTTTAGTGTTTTGCTAGTCGAGAAAAAGTCATTGAACTGCAACAATGTAGCAAAAATTATTATTTTTTATTTGTTTTATTTATGTACACACACACACACACACACACACACACACACGTTTCTTTGGCTTTAGTTATTTGTATGCAATTACAGTGTTTGCCTTATTAATGTCGGAGCGGAATTTAAATTTTTTAACAGTTTTTTTTTCCTTGTTTTTATAAAATGTGCGGCCATAAAAGCAAACAGTCTGTAGAAACTTTAAACACTATAAATAAGGAAATTATTCTAAAAACAAAAATAAAAACCAAACGTTTTTCGAAAAAGAAGCTATTTTTAAATGAAATCGCCAAACTCGTTTTAGCAGCAGTCAAACCGACACCGCATTCGATTAAAAATCGTTCTAAAACAAAACAAATTAAAATGCTGTCTCACTTTGAGCTGCCCGGTGTTGCCAATGCATAATTTTCAAGTGTGAATTCTTTGTAATTTTGATAGATTATGTAACTGTGAACTTTTGCTTGCGCCAACTTATTTAATATCGACTGATAACGAAGATATCGAACGCTTTCGAAGGATGATCAAAGGAAAAAGTTCAAAAAGTTTAGTAATTTATTTACAGCTTTAAAAAGGAGCATTCATTTGGCGTGAGTTGATGTTGGCGGCCCGTGACCGACGTGTTGTTTTGATGGCATCAATGAAATCTGTTGTTTATTTATCAGTAACTGAGTAATTTGGTCAGATGGATCTAAAATGCTCTCAGCAGTAGTGGAATGCCGCAATATTCCAGGTGAAACTGTACACAATTGAAATACTCGTGACAATTGAAATACTCTTGGATAGCCAATAAGTACTAAAGACCCAAGCCAGTCGTACTCTTACATTCAGGACTGCATTGGAGTGTCACAACGGGCTGAACCGTCTAAGTGTTCGGAATTTAGATTACTCTGACCGGGGTTCCAGGACCAAAAGGCAGGCTGAGCGGTTTGGTTTTCAGTGGACGCACTCTATTTTTTATCTACAACAGAAGCCTCCCTTCAGCGAGAGATCGGCAAATGGATAAAAGCCAACGTAAGGAAATATTGGAACGATACCGATGGTCTTGTACATTTCAAAAAGTGGCTGAGCTTTGATGGTAGGAGGGTGGATCTCCTGCCCAAAAAAGACAACTATCGCGGCCACTCACAGGACCATTAGGCCTGTTATAAGAGTCAATACAAGCACTTGCGCCAAAGAGGAGGAGTCAATGGAACACTTTATCACCAACTGCGTGCCACAGTAGATACAAGCGCTGATTCGATTCGAAGAGCTGGTCCGGTTGCTTAACGTATTAAATACTTACAGGAAAGAGGAACCACAATAGATCAACAGTGGTCGCACTGCAAAGCGCCGTTCAACGACACACTCCAACTCTTCATCGCACATTTATGCTAAAGCAACGCGACAAGTTCCACGTGCAAACGACAAAACTTTGCAAATTTTTCCCTATAAATGTGCATGTTTTTTACTAATGAAAAAACAAAACAATAGCAAAACTAATTTTATAAAATTAATTTTAATTTTTAGGGTTGAAAAAAATATATTTTGGAGTCAATAACTTTTTTGTTTACAAATAAATGTAAGTGGGAACAAAACAATATAATATAATAATATTTAATATCATATTTGTTTTGTAGTAAAAATTAATTGCTTGCATTTAACAACTGTTTTTAGAGCAAAATGTGGTTCGAGTCCGCGAATTCCTGCACAGATCCGTATTCAAACAATTTATTGATCGATTCAGCGGATTCCGTTGTTGAATATGAAAATGTTTTATTTAAATTAAAATAAACAAGTTTATGTTACGCGCCTATTTATTTATATACACGCATTTGTTAGCTCTTTTTAATAACTTATAATCATATTGATCGTTATCAAGTTTTATTAAATTATGGCTTTTGTTTTAGGTCCGGCTATAGAAAACCGCTAATTAAAACGTGTGAGCTGCTAAATCTAACACTTGTTAAACAGTTTAGTTTAATTAATTGATGTTGTTTTTGTTGGCGTCTAATTTTTGTAATATTTTTTATTGGATTTATACATAAATATACTGTGAGCATCAAAACAAACACAAAGTTTTTAATTCAGTTTTTAAACTTGCAAAAAAATTCATTTCTTTTAGGTTTTCGAAATCCTTTAAAGTTTTACGACAAACATAAAGTCCAATCTAGCCCAGCAAAGACTTGGTAATGTGCTGCACTTACCTAACAACAGACTTTTTCATAACATACTGTTTAACGTCTAAACTACATACTTGGAAATAGTCAGGTAATGACTTCATTGATATCTCATAAATAAGTAGTTGGGCATAATTTTCTATGTCATACTGTTCGCCGTCTGCATTATCAAAACCATAATTCAATAAAGTGCCAATAGTGCTCATTTGCATTCGAATAAAATTATTTTAATTTGAAAGTGTCTTTTAAAATTTGAATTTTTTATGAGAAAGACATTCATTATATTAATAATACGGATTTTACGTCTCAACTGAACTTTTTTAAAAAACTCTCTGTATCTTCGTAAATATTGATTTTATTGCCCTAAACTAATGAAGAAGTTACAGGATTACATTTTGAATTAGTTATCCGTCAGTGAGAGTGATAACTCGTTGCCTCCAATGAATGACATTCGACATGTTAAAATAATTATTGTAATTAAAATGTCGAAGTAGAAGTGGTGCAGAGAATGTTTATTAATATTTCAATAGAAGTTTTCGCTGGCATATTTTACGCCAAATATATTTCAATGATCGCGTTTTAGTATTTGGTTGATTTTCCATTTGCTTTTATAACGGCACTCAGGCTAAGGGCATTGATCTTAAGAGTTTTACGAGATGATATATTTCCGCCATTCCGCCGTATTTCCCTACTGATAATTTTTGTGCGCCCGCAAGTGTTTGATTGGGCAGTATGATCTGGCGTTTCCTTTCACTATTCTTGTGCGTTTGTGGTCATTCGCCTATTGCAATATCTAAGATGCCTGTAGGTCCCCACTGGTTAACAAATTCTTTTTCAAAATATATTTTGTACAGTTATTTTGACCAGTATTACCATTTTGTTTTGTGGTAGTTCAAGTATAGAAAAACAAAATATTCTTAAATTAAGTTCACGAGTAGTCTGGAGCAGATATATAAATATATTGTACATATTGATAATTACAGTTCAAATATGTTCTTTCCCTACAACTCAAATATATCAAATTTTGTGTAGTATTCTACTTGGTTATTTAGTAGTGAAATTCTTGAAGGCTTGGCCACACTGGCGTGTTATAAAAGTGTCGTAGAAATCTGTCTTTGCGAGAGCCTGGTTGCTGTAATAGCACATCAAAATAATATATTTTAAAAGGACTTTTTCTAGAATTAAAGTGATTTGTTCAAAAAATTATAGAGATTTAAAGATTTTGCAGAAACATTTGTTGCTGACTGAAAAAATGAAAACGTCCAAAAAAAGCGTTTGTTTGTTGGTACATCGGACCAATCATAAGTTTCGTTGACTCGGCGAATTATTTAATTAGGGATTTAATAAGTGCAGATATGGAAAAATGTTGTGGTGTGAAAGGAAACCATTTTTTTGTGTTTTGCCTGACACTTATTATTTTAAATAGTTAGTATTTTACTTTCTGACATCTGACAATTTCTACAGATTTTTCAGCCATTAAAAATATTATCATATAAGAAAAAATCGTAAAAAATCCGGATTTCGAAATTCAGCTCCGAAGCCTTCGTCATCTATTGCAGCAATAAAAAATTAGAGCTAAGGGCCATGCCCTTTAAGATGCTTGTGAAAGTCGAAAATAAACCTGCTTTTCGCTTTTGTGTATTGCGGCATGACAGCGAGCAATTTGTGTTTAATATTCCACAAGTGCTGATTGCGTGGCTGGTTAACGTGAAACTAATGTGGTGACTACTCAAAGGGGAGGACGACACTAGCATCGCAATTCCAGTTAGTTGTGTGATTCTTTAGCATTCGTAGCCTGGTTCGTCATTTCAAATATAACTTTTCCACACATTATGACCGGCCACAGAATTAGCACACAAAATCCAACTGGATGACAATCGGAACGAATGTCCACATTTCGGAATATAAAAACAGGGATAAGAGAAAAAGGGATACTAGCCAACATGCTTGAGTTTCAAGTTACGACCAGCCTTGTAGCTACCCTTGATTAACCCTGAATGAACGCAAGTTGTCTGTGAACGCCATCAACATCGGCACCAACTAAAGCCCCGTCGTTTCACACCACAATTTCAAAATAACAATTTTTCTAAATTCAAAACCTTGACGCTGCTTTTAATCTATTTGATAGACTTATTTATTTAATTTGCTTTTGCAGCAATATTTTCTTAAAACACGGTCAATTATTATATCATTTAAATATTTTTTTTTTTTGCGGTAAATATTTTTATTGCAGCTGCTAGATTTTATGATTTGTTTATTTAAGTATTTTAAGTCGTTGTGAAAAGCAAATCTCATTCAAACGAAACAAAAACAAAGTAATAAATTTATTCACACACAGTTTTGCATTTGAATTGTAGATTCTTAAATTAAATTTTATTCGAATATTGTCATATATTTGTTGTTATTGTTATTCGGACTTAAATTTTATTCAGATATTGTTTTGAATTTATTTGTAACGATGTGGCCACTTTAAAATAGCAACAAGCGAAATTATTTTATATATTCGAAATTGTTTTTTATAAGGAATCGCTTTACTGCGTGAATGAAACCTATTTTGTTGCAATTTTTACTATGAATTTGCAGGAATCGCTGTAGCGTGGTAGGAGTGCGAAATGTTTATAACGAATTTTTAAGCCTGCGCCAGAAGATGTTGACGGCCATGTTAATTGGGCGGCGTCTGTGAAATCCATTTACAGGTTATACGCTTGAACGGCACTTCCAAATGATTCAAGTTTTATTATTGAAATGGCTGTTTGTTAGTGCAAGTGGTCCTTCATAGTCGACTCTGCAAGTGCCACGTGCCACGCAGCAGACGCGTCGATGCACATTCGACACGAACGCTGCGATTCGACCTCAGTTAAGTTTTTATTTCCGTTTGAGCCAGCATAACTGAGGCCCTTTATATATCTCCTTGCTAATACTGTTGCAGAATGTGGAAAAGCAATGCGCGTTATAAATGACGCTGGGTCTCCGGATGAGGGATAAATAGGACAATTTTGGGAAGGAAACAAATTATATTATATTATATATTTATTGTGGCAAAATGGAAGACCAAATACATTTCGATATACAACAGGATTGCTTTCATTTTTGTATACAATATAAATCAAGAAAACAATGAGTAGGTTACACGGCCTATCAACGGATTATGCGAATTCAGTGCCCCAACTTTTTCTTCTTTATATGTCTTAAAGGATTGGGAATGCACATATTTATATAGTTGTTAGAAAGCGGGTTATTGTCATATATAGAGTGTTGTAATATTTCTTGGGCATAAGAGGAGGTCAGGCTCTAGAAGGAAAGGAAATATAATCCGTAGTAGTGCTACGGAGCCATAGAATAGAAGCCTAAAAGCAGCAGAACCTCTCGACACCGTACAACTGTTGTCCGAAATTGGGCATTGAGTCAGTGGAATTCATCATTCTGTGATTGCTCAGTTTAGAGAAGCTCGAAGTAAGTAGCAAGTTAGTTTTCTGTGGTCCCGATCCCAACTAGTGCTCTATTCATGTTATATGAAGTCAATGACACATTTTCATTTGATTAATGCAGTTTCATTGATACGTTGAATACGTTTCGATGTACAATCAAACTGCTTAATTAATAATATAAAAAATCTTAATTAATATAATAAAATATCACATTATATTTATATATTTATATACATCCATATATATTTCGATCTATGCACAGATTATTTACATGTTACACTATTTACCAAGTTATTTTCATTATAATAACGCAATTTAAAAAAAGAGAAAAGTATTTTCCAGCATGACCTCGGCGAAGTGAAGAAATAGCAAAGCAAAAATTTTACAGAGAATAGAAATTTTAATTGATTAAATTTAGGTCGGTTTTCTTACGCGTTGTCGAACATTAAAGTTCGCCAAGCAATTCAAACTATAGACAACTGATTAAGAGCGAACAAGCTGGCCCAATCGCGACATGGTGGAAACCATTAGTGTGAGTGTTACATGAAAAAGTTCATAAATCAAATTTTTAGCCTTCAAAATGCTGTTTGTGCGACAGGCGATTAATTTCTAAATTTATGGCAAATTACTATTAAATTCAGCCAAAAATTTTGAAACACATTTTTTTATTGTGGCAATAAAGAAAAAATATATGTATGTAAATGTGTATATATTTTAAAGGTTTGTGGTACTGCGCTAATATAGGCCAGTTCTGGACTTACCTAAATAAACACAACTTTATGAGGGTGTACGCTTCGTTCTTTATTTAGGCAAATTAAAGAAATCGTTGGTACTGCTTTTCATAAAAAACCTTGAGTTTTTCACAGTTTTAATGAAGAAAAAATTAACAGCATTAACGACGCAATAAATTGAAAAGAAACAGGCATGTCATGTATTTCATTCCACTTACGTCAACGCCGTCACTATTGCGCATTGTTTCACGGCATAGAAGAAACTTTTCGTTTCATTAGAGAAACTGTGTCAATGATATGTTCGCTACATATTGTAGAATTTTTTCTTCAGTGTACAGCGTGTAGTTCGCTATCTATTCTATTCGTTTTGTTCTCAAATGAGATTATTATCTGGCTATTTTAGGCTTTAGTTTTATTTTCTTTCATATACCTCTCCCCCCGCTTACAAAATTGGGAAAGTTTTAGGCCATACATACACTTTAAAGTTATTTAAGTCTACGAATATAATAAGTGTGATCGCATAATTTTTGGATAATATTTCTCTGATTTTTAGAGCAAAATGTGTAAACCAAACTTTTATCCCAACAGAAAACGTCAGTGTTTTGACAATTTAATAAAAAAAAAAAATAAAAAAAATTGGCACTGAAAAAGGCGCAAACAATCTGTTACAATAAATTGCAACAAAATTATTTGCTGATTTAAAAACAAACAAATGAAAGTGTACAAAAATGGAAAATTTACAAATATGTTGTTCTCCGGATACTTCAAGCCCTGACTTACGTAAGAATTCATATTAATCTATAAAACGTTTAAAACGAAAAATTATATATTAACATCTACATAAATAACTTGTAATGGGATTAGATAAATATTTACTTTTGAGCAGATATTTTAAAATCATAATTGAAAGTAAAATGTGCTCTAAGACCATTTTTTTCTATGTGTTTCTATAACTAAAAGGTGGTCCAAATATAATGCACGACATTAATTGTGAGTCACACCTTAACGTCAAGTTTTTTATCCCACTTAATTCGACATTTTTTTCAGTGTTTGACAGATTCAACTATATAGAGGTACACAGTGGAGCAGTGCCTTATGATTGTGGAAGGCTTTTGCGAAAATGGGTGTTCACATCAAAATGTATTTCATGCGCTTGCCGAACGAACGAACGAACGAAATTCAATGGCCGTGTTATCTCACGTCGCGACGATGGCAATTGGCCACCACGATCATGTGCGCTTGCCGAACGAACGAACGAAATTCAATGGCCGTGTTATCTCACGTCGTGACGATGGCAATTGGCCACCACGATCATGTGCGCTTGCCGGACGAACGAACGAACGAAATTCAATGGCCGTGTTATCTCACGTCGCGACGATGGCAATTGGCCACCACGATCATGTGTTTTGACACCGTTGTACTTCTTTATTTGGGAATATTTAAGAGAAAAAGTTTGCAGCAATTTCAGAGCAATTGAATTCGTCACATTAACGACATTGAACCTCAATTAGGTCTCTGACTCATTGAAAGTATGAACCCTCGGATAGAGGTATTTGTTTCACGCATAATTGTCATAGATGCCTCTATCATAATAAAAAATATTAAGATAATTTTCGTGCGATTTGGTTGGACCAACCTTTAGATTTTCAGTGAACAGCAAAGCTAAATATTTTAATTATTCGAGTCATCGTCCGCCATAAATCAATGATTAATTCGTTTATCGAAATTAGCTTTTTTAATTAAATAACTATTTAGCTAAAACCGTTCGACTAATCGACCACGCCCTAAGCGACCGAACAAAAAAAGAAACCGGTTACTTATAGTGCTGGCTACACACTTGATTCTAAAGTTTTTCTCAAACGACTAATTTAAATTAATTAAAACTGAAACTGATGTTGACAAAATAACGTGTGAAGCTGTTTAGTACGATACCGGAACGCAGATCATTAATTATACGGAATAGCCATAAAGATATTGATCGGGCAGCTTTTTTATCACTTTTTTTTTAATTTTTATTGCTTTTATTTATTTGCATTTAAATCGAGTAATTAAATACTTTCCGGTTTTTTTACAATATGATTAATATAAAGTATTTATCAAACTTTGATAATTTTGTCAACTATTTAAAATTAAAATTAAGATATTCCTGTAAATATATACAAATGTCAGATAATATATATGTAGTCTCTATAAATACTTGTAAGAGAAGTGTTCAATGGTGATGGGTGGATTTGGAAATGTGACAAAACAAGCGACGTGTAAGATATTAACGAAATTCTTTTTTATTTGAATTGTATGACATTATTATATATGAAATATAACCTCGGACATGGATCAGATTGGCTCTGCCGAACAGGATCCGGCTGAGTTTGACAAATGGTCAATGGCAGCTTATTGACATAGACCTGCGCCTTCAGGAAAGGAAACCCCACAATGTCTAGTGGATTTAATTAACACGATTTTGATGACAAATTAACGTAACATTTGTGACAAGTAACAATATTTAAAAATCGTTCAAGATGGGTATGCTCGCCACGTGGCACATAATGCCAACCTGCTGGGCCCACATGTCGTCCACGTGGGCCAAAAGAAATCTATTATTATCATTCTATAGCACTCGCCGTTGACGGTCACCAAAAAAGCACAGAACAATAACGCCACCGGCGCAAAGTCCACATCAAACAGAATATTTTTGTGGATGCATTGGACCCCGGTGGCCTTGCCTGGCTTGGCGTCTCGAATTGAAAAACCGCTTCATACTACGAGCTTCGTAGGTTCTACGGTAGATTAGTTGGTAACCCCCCATTGCTTCTTCACTTGAGAATCTGCAAGTGTTTGTATAGATCCTTATAATAGGCCGAATGTCCTGTGAGTGCCTTCGACATTATTCTGAGTCTGGTCATATCTAATCAATAATACTCAGAAAATTCGTTGCCATATACAAGACCATCAGCATCGTTCCATCATTTCCACACGCTGGCTGTTACCTTTTTCTCCCTTAACAAGACTTTTGTTGACGCCGAAGTATGAAGTGAAGGTTAATCAGGTTACAATGCAAAATAAAGTGAATAAATTCTTTTCCAGCATTCATAATTTCTTCATTATTTTTTTTTTCATTATTTATATAATGAAAGCAAAAATTTTATTATAAATATATTTAAATGAATGAAATAATTTCAAACTTGATTTACATTTCAGGATAAATGAAGTGTCCTGTGGACAGTCTTAACATCACGATCGGCCCTAAGAAATCTGCACCAACTTTCGTATCCTTTTAGGCATTTTCCTTACACTGTCCGTAGTGTTTCGTATGTAATAAAATTTGTACTTTGTGTTTCTATGGACGGACATAAACTCGTATGTTGACCATATCAATTTGCGTCATTGCAAACAAATCGAAGGGTCAGCACAAAAAATAAAAGATTATGACCGACCCTTGTTTTAAATATTGCTTCATTACCGTGAGCAGAAAATACTCACGCGCACATCTCAACTGAAAGAAATCAAGGCCTCTAAATACTTGTACGTTTTCTAGGGTGCGGACCGAAAGATGCAAACAAATATCATCATATCATTAAAAATTTAAAAAAATGCTATTTAACAAAAAAATATATAAAAGAATAAACAATTATTAAATTTATGATATGAATGTTTTTGTCTTAAGTCATTTAACGAATTCAAAGCACGTTTTCATTTCGCTTAAAAAACCAAAGCGCATTATGTTCAATTATAAAAATTATCAACAATAAATCAACTAAACAAAACGATATTCGTAATAAAATAAAAAATTATGATATTGTATAAACGAAATGTACGTTTTGTTTGTTGATTTCATGCGCTCCATTATAAACTTGAAATGACATTTAAGTAACTCTTAAAGTCGGTTTTAATCGTAAACGTATTTAAAGCACTTGAATATGTTGACATTTACAATATAAAAAAGTGTCTTGTGTCGCTTAATGTGAAAACGATTTTTCTTTGTGCAATTTGTAAAGAGAAAATAATAATTTGCAAAGCAAAAGTGCGAGCGTGACCATTACGGTGACATATAGATAAATGTAGCCAGTTGTGTTTTTCTTTGAAGTGTAACTACATAAACAATCGTTTGCTACCTCATATAAATTTGCGACTTAGACATTACACGATGTCGGAAACTTTCACGTGGGATGTCCAAGCCTTCAATTCGCTCAAGCAGAATATCCAGCGTGACATAAGCGATCTGACACATAGCACTTTTGACCCGAAAACAGCTGTCATATTTCATTATGGCCAAACCGTCTTTATCAAAGGAACTGGTATTCACTAAGAACACAGCCACAACTGTATCAAGCTTAAAAGTTCAGCTGAGTATTATATACGATCAATGTGTTCACTGTTTTATGGTACCACACTGTCTGTACAGGCGCCCACTTTCCCTATGAAAAAAAGAATATTACTTGAAATTTTTACGGCAAAAGTACCGCTTTACAGAAACATAAGACAAGTAAAGCAACTACATGAAATGGTATTGTTACACAAAAACTTGCTTATTGCATGAGTACACCCTTTACTTCTTTTAAATTTCAAACCCTGTAAAAATTTTAGCTCCTATCCAAAATTATAGTTCGTGATGATTCCCACCACGATTTTTGTTGAATAAGAACTTGAAAATGTATTTTCCGCATTCAATGATTTTTTTTTTCAATGAAATCGCAATATTTTTATGGAAACAAACTTCAGCATCAGCTTTTAGGTATTCAACAATAATTGGTTCCGAAAACCAGCTGAATTATTGACCGTGAGGTTTCCACAAAATTTTTCGTTTTCTTTCTCAGCAACAAGTTTTTTTTTTTAACATTTTCAATAAAATAATTTGTTTAATCAGCGACATTTTTGTTTGAATATGGATCTATAAACGGATTTTACTGAATCTACAAAGGTTTTTTTTTTGGCAAATGAGAATAATATTTAGTTTCACATCCGGCGTAAAACATTATTCGTTGGATTAGGAAATATCTTTACGGCAGCTTTTTTTTGTAAATTTTGAGATTCTGCTACCAGCGGCTTATTTGGAAAATTTTTTTATAATAATAAATTTTTCTGTGTAGCTTTCAAAATCCTTAAGTAAAATAGAAAAATATACCCTTTTATATAACTAAGGACTTGGGATAACTACAAGGTTTTCGACAACAAGGTTCCCAGCACTTTCACAAACTGGCATTTTTGTTATAAAAATTCAACCATCTGGTATGATGGAAATATCTGTCATTGTGCAAAGTAGTGTTAAGCATTTACCCTGCAGTCAGAGATATTTTGTTAGCAAAAGTTACTTTTTCTGGGGCCCATCTTGTACTCATTAACATCTGCATAAATTAGATACTTATTTACATTTGAACAGACATTTTAAAATAATATTTGAAATGATTTTTTCTATGTTTTTATATATAACTAAAGGGTGGTTGCAACATAATGCACGACATTAGTTGTGAGTCACACCTTAACGTCAAGTTTTTTTGTCGAACTTAATTTCACAGAGATATTTTGTTGGCAAAAGTTACTTTTTCTGGGCCCCATCTGGTACATTTTACAAAACTGCTAAAACCATTTCTTCCAGTCTTCTGCTCATTTCGCATCGATCCTGTTTCGAAAGACTTTTAGTAAAATTGTGTGGCACTCGTAGTCATTTCCATACAACCTGAGCTTTCAGTTACTTAGTTTGTTTTCAAAATGATGTGGAACCAAATCGATAAGTAGTAGTAATTCGAATATTATTATCGAATTTAGAAGGATGTACAACTACAGAGGCGATTAATTATCGGCTGATGTCGGTGATTTAACGCCACAGGAAACCTCTTTTTTCTATCCGTTTTTTCGCAAGGAAACCACCAACGAATACATACGAGTACGTACATCTATACATATTAATGTGAGCGTTTGGTTTTAAATGTTTTCTACAATTTGCTCTGCAATATTAACTAATAAATATGTACAGACTTGTATGTACGAGTATGTCATTATTATAAACGAAAGCATTTTGTTTTCATTGCCTTAAATTGAAAATAAAACTGATATTCGCTTTTATTATAACAAAACAAAAACAAAAAATAAAATATTTGTAAATTGAGGTCTTTGTTTAAAATTATTGTTTACAATTCATTTATTTGTTCAATATGTCCATATTTTGTTTGCATATAATTTTATACTATTTCAGTGCCTTTTTTTACATTCATCGCATTCACAGCTCGTTAAATTAATTGAAGGCGTTGGTTGGTTGGTTGGTCGGTTGGCCAGTTGCTTAAGGTCATCATTGTGATCGACGTCAAAATCGTTTTAAAATTAAATAAGCCGCCCGTATGTTGACGCCTTTATTAATTGTTAATATACGCTAATTTCACTGACATGTACTCGTAATATGCAACGACTTTTTTTTTATTATTATTACTAATTATTCGCAGCATTTTCGTTATTTAATACTTGATACTTTGTGTCAAATGCATTTATATTTAACATGCTGAAACTTGAACTTTCAATTAAATGTTTCTACTGGCCACTAGTTTGCTCTTAATTTGATGTAAAAAGCTGATATGGTTTTCGCTTCTGTACACAAAAAGCAACCCTGTTTAGATGGGCGTATGTTAAAAAAAGTGCAAATATTCCTTTTAAACGGGTTTGACGATATCAAAACACAAACTGTGAAGCGCTCTTCTTCTAACTAAATTTTTTGAAAATAATTTGTCTTCCCCGAATGTCTTTTTAGACAAACATTTAAAAAAAAAATTCAAGAGTTTTCATAATTAACTGAAAGTTGTGTTCAAATATTAAAAAAAAAGTGTCATATTTTCTAAAAAAAAAATTTGATTAAGAAGCATTTTATGGAACGGCATATACTTGGATTTTATTTTCTAGCACCCCATTTAACATTAATAACATAATAAATTATATTAATAAAAAAATAAATTTTCTTCAATTTGCTTTGATATAATAGTTCCATTTATTCGGTAGCCCTATTTTACACAACACAAACAACGTTGGCAACTTATTATAGGCGTTCAGGACACTGATCAGTGATGATCTTTTTTAGCAGATAATTTATAATCCTTGAGTTCTTTGGCAAATAAGAAAAAGAACACAAAATGACAGGTCTTCAATAAAACTACACATTTGGTGGGGAAGCGAAAATACCATATCATAAGAAAAGAGCTGATTACAGTGTTGCCACGCTGACCGGAAACAAGTTTTCTAGAAAAAATGTGTACAATAGTTTTATACAGGGTGTTTTTTTAGAGGTATAGAACTTCGAATTGAAATAAAACACAAGAAAATCGTTTTAATGTCCATCAATTTGGCTTTATTGGAAGGATAATTTTAAGCCATTAATGTTTAAATATGATTTCGGGCATGTGGCTGCCGCGGCTGGCTCGAATAAAGCCAATTCTACAGGTCCAATTTTTGATGGACAAAAGTTGATGGACAAAGCTCCAATTGCTGTGCACGGTGGCGAATCGATTCATTCGGGTCCTCTTCAACACTTTGCTCTACAGCGGCAATTGTTTCTTCGGTGCGCACTGTTCGACGTCTCTGCGGATGCGTATTATCACATAGAGTAAACGTAGTGCGAAAACGATCCATGGTTAACCGAATTAATTGCTCTGATGACCATAAAATGGACGGAGCTTGCGGTAAACTTCGCGAACTGAACCATTATTTTCGAAATAAATTTGCACGATTTGCAAGCGTTGTTCTTTTGTCAACCTGTGCATGATGAAATGGCAAACCAAACTAAATATTAATCACTTGACAGCTGACAAAATGGCCGCCAGTTAAAAAAGTGATGCCAACTTAAAGTTCTATACCTCAATAAAAAACACCCTATATAAAGGGTCTTTAATAGCAAATAAAATGGAACAAAAGAAACTATATACAAGATTTAATATTTTGCAAATAGTTTCAAAAAATGTATTTTTATTTCAGGGACCCATGTACATACATATGGCATTATGTATGTGTTCAGTGGTTCAATTGTGGTCGAATTTGAGCCATAGTATCGGTTAGGTTGACTTTAAGGGCACTGCGACCTGTTGGTATCCACCAGCGACTGCAGTACACACACCGTCCTCTTCAATAAATAGTCTTGTAGAGTCATATCGAACGATCCGTTATGTGACATATAACCCCATCCTAAAGCATTCACAGCATTGCCCCCCGATGAGTCGTTGGCGTCGGCCCATATACGGCTATTTTGCTTGCTCACATTGACATCCATACCAAAATGCGTCTCGCTGCGCTAAGGATGATTTTTCGGCCATAACTGGATTGTTCTTTCAAACACTCCGAACCGAAGAACGCTCAAGCGTGCAACCTGCCGTCGTGCTATGCCAGCAGTGATTGAACAATAAGACAGACGTCACTAACAAAACATGACGGCAAACATCTAACTTTACTTTTATTATAATAAATATGTAGTTAATTTTTTAAAATTCTCTGCGCCAATAACGATGTTATTGCACAAAAAGTACAGATAACCAACCGATTAATCCAAAATTCATGATTTTATTCTCTACTCCTTTGAAAATGCTACCAATTTTATGACAGACGTATGAGCAATCGCTAAAATTTATATTGAATAAATGTGTAACTCATACGTGTCTTGGAACTACAGAACTTTTTGCTGTTGAAAATGTTATTTGCAGTATTCACGCTCTGTAACATTTTCATTTATTTTAATTATAAATAAAATAAAACTAAAATTTTTAATAAATTTTCTTAAAACTGGAGCGCAGGCAGTAGTTGCTTTTGTTTTGTGTTTGTTCTGTGAAATAACCGTAACGAATATTCTTATTAAGTGAAAGTGTATTCAAAGATTGTAAAACCACGCAAATCCTTTTGCCAGATTTCCAAAATTTCCTTTTGTCTATGTAGTACAAAAGCAATAAATTATTAATTTTTGCTACAAAATTGTTGCTTGATTTAGCAAAATCCCTTTGTAGATCCATATTCAGACAATAATTTCTCTGGTTCAGTGATTTATTTGCTTGAAAATAATTTTATAAATGGTTTTTGTTCAGGCAGATAACAAATTCCTTCTTTTGATTTTTCTTATTGTAGAAAGTTTGAGTTTTCGAAAACATTTCCAAGGAAAGTCATCGTTGTCACATTATATCGACATCAACAAATTTTCCCGTCTTTGACGAACATTTTCTAATCTTAAAAGACACTTGATCTATTCTAGTCCTGTCAATAACGTTCAATTGTTGCCGACAACGTGTATATCAGCGACAATTTGTTAACATTTTATTAACATGACTACGATGAAGGTTCTTGGAACGTTCGTTATTGTGGTGCTTAATTTTTAATTTATTTAATAATAACTTGACCGTAGAAAATCAAAAACTAGCCCTCTTTATTTGATCTTTTTTTTTTACTAATATTGTAAAAAAAAAAAAAACTTTAAATGCAAAACAATCAGGAAGAGCGTTAATATTTTAATTAATAACGAAATTTCAGGTCAGTCCCGGTTTCCCTTATTTTGTCAAGCGGTTAGAAAATCAAATAGCGACTTTTTAAAACAATACTTTTTTTATGATAATAGGAATCGATTCTACATCCTACGGAAAGTTGGTTGAACACCCACCACTCGATTACAACAAATTCAGATTTTTACATTCACTATTGACGATACTTCTAGCAGGAAGATCTCATGCTTAAGTCTAATGTTTTAATTTCTAATAGTTTTTTATGTATAAAAACATAATAAAAATCATTAATACTTCGGCTATTAATTTAATCAATAGTTGTAATAAATATTTACTTACGATGATGGCCAAGTAGTAGCGATAGTCGTACGACAGCGGTCCATCGCCATTCATGATAAAGTTTTGAGTTCTCAGAAAATGATCCAAGAAACGTGGATGATAACCGATCACTTGTGTTACCTGGTCCAATTCGAGATCGTCCATATTATATTCACAGGAAGAACACTGAAACAGGAGAAAACAAAATACAAAATAATATGAAATAGATATCAATTAATTTCAGCAACTCAAATACAAATAACGAGCCCTCATTTTCTAACGCAATACAATAAACAGAAACGACCAAAAGTGCCAGTGCCAATCTAATATGGTCAGTTGTGACAACTATATGCCATAGTTCGATTGAAGCAACCGAATACACTCAAACGTAACAAAATCTTATTGTGAGTTGAATTCTATGTAAGTATTTATACAAATCACAAGCCAAAGTGTGTCGGGGAATAGAACTGAAATGTACAATAAAATTAACATAAATTTTATACAGAGAATCTTGAGCAATCCAAATCCACTGGACTGATGTCGCCCCAAATTCTACACTTATTCGTTCCGTAAAGAGTGTCCTTACGGACGATAATTTTTTTTTAAATATTTGTTTCACTTTGCAATTGCCCCAGCGCTTATTAAGCGACCAAGCTGCGCTCTCTATTATCGTTTAATTTTGCCTCTAGGTGAGTTGTGCAAATCGAAGTTTCAGTTAAAAAGCCACTGAGTTGTAGTTTTTGGTCGATGATGCGGAATATCACAGTTGCATATCCTGGCAGCGATAATATTTAAGACGATTTTGTTTAATTTAATGTTATTTTTTATGGGAAAGCTTGTCAAAATCTATTAGTTTGGACGCTACTTTCTGCTGGAACTATATTCTCCTGTAATGTAAGGGCACTATTAAGGGAAGCGACGAAATTTATGGCACATCTTGCGTTTCGTCGTCGTCTTCAAGGGGCCAGTCTACACAAACTTATTCAACATACTGCGAATAGTCCATAAGACACTGTTAGAGATAGGAAAGCTGTTTCATTTCCCTACATCACTAGGAAAATTTTACGTCATACACGTTTTCCATGTTGAACGTTAAATTATTTAAAATAAACTGAAATCTCTTTGACATTGAAATGTTCACATTAATATTCATATAATATAAATAATTTAAAAAAAAAAAAACAGAAAACAACAAAACTTTTTTTTTTCGTTTACAACATTCCCTCTTGCAAAATGATTTACAAATAATTTTTCTATGTTGTCGGCATTTCCATATAAAAGCTTTCAGCATGACGATTGTGCGTCCATCACATGATGGCAAAAAAAAAAAAAAAAATGAAGAAAAGACACACAGTGAAAAATACTTAAATGTAATCAAGCATAAATACGCCACCAAATATGAAGATAACAACTAATTTTATTTGGAAGAACTTTGAACTGTTGCAATAAGCCGACGGACTAGCAAGGCATTACAGCTACAGCTATAGCTACAAAAACAAAAACAAAAACGAACAAAAGAAACAGCTTAAAAGAATTGAATTCGTAACACTGGCATGGGATGGGCTGAGTGAGTGACTGACTGACTGGCCGGCCGTGTTGAGTTGAGTTGAATTGAGTTTTTTTTTTGTTTTTGCCCATTTATTCATGTTTATTCAAAAATGGTCTTATGGCAACGTACGTGTTCGCTGCTTATTTATGTTATTTATTTAATTTTTTATTTTATTTGTTTATTTTTGAAATTTTTTCTTCAATAGTAAAATGTTTGCGCCTCTGCTAATTAAAACGAAACAAAATTTAATTTGTCACAACGAAACTTGTACGTATGTATGTATGTATGTACATTTAATTACTGATAAATGAACAAGCCAGAGTACTCATACAAACACAAAATGGTAAATAAATAACAAAATATGCACTTAGGAAATGTTTCACAAAAATCTATGTACTCTGTGTCGGAATTAGGAGTTTTGCGCAAATTTGCTCAGCACTTTCTTGACACAAAATATCGGTAGAAAGCGGCCGAAAAAGCGCGTGTACATTAAACTCATTTCCATTAACAAAAAAAGGCAGTCTGTTTGTGCCAGTTCGGCATCCTTTGACGCTTTTACAATCACTAACCACCAAAAAAGGCTTTTTAAATACATTGTCTTATTTAACATGATGACAAAATATCATCTCTGTCAAAGGCAGGGCCGGCATTCGGCAGTTTGTATAGCATTTGAGTCAGTCGATATAGCGTCTCAGTCATGAAGTCGGCTACTTGCAAACCTCAAGTTGCTGAGTTTTCTGTCGTAACTGCAGCCTAACAAAGTTCAGCTGATTCAAACCACGCTTTGTGTTCGGCCCTTCTATGCGTAACATACAAAATTTGTCAATCCAAAGTACTAGATACAAAAGTGTTTTAGAAAATTCACTGTACAGGCCAGCACGGTCAACTGCAAAGGTATCAGGTCAAAGAGTAACAACTTCTTTTAGCCTCAACTGAGTGGCAACTTGTCGTGTGATTTGTCCTCGTTACTGCTTTTCGTGTCAATTGTGTTGTAGTTTAGGGGCAGTTAGTTATATATCACAGCTGACAATACTCGTATAACCCATGGGAGGGCAAACTAGCATCGATTTGTGAGCCACAGTCATGGCTGCGCGTCAAGCTTCATATGTACAGACGGCTTTCAGCTCCAACTACATATATTCCAAGATCTAAGAATGTGTTGGCAAATTGTCAGTTTAGACGATTTGAAAAAAAAAAACTTACAATTTCTTGCTAGACAATTATGTGACACTAAATTTATCTGTCCACAAAAATTATCAAATCTCACTTGTGATAAATTATTGTATGACAAAATATTCACGGATCAGCGGCTTGATAATGCCAGGAAACTCAAAGCGTGTGGACTGTGGTGCCAATATAAATAGATCTCTGACAGCAAGGAGCTTAAAATGTCTGCCATTTATCTGAAAGACTGCACTTAATAAGATTGTCGGATCTTACAATGTTGTTAGATTTGCCAACGACAGTGTAAAATTGGCACCCAGTGGTAAATTGCCAGCTCAGACGAGTGTACGACAACCTTACAATTTCATTGCCAGACGATTGTCAGTTCACACTCTTGTTAGACTGTATAGTAAAAGTTAGAAAATCTGTTGGGAGACCGAAAGTATTAATATGTTATGGGCAGTGTTGCCGATAGAAATGTTTCTTAGACAATGGTGCCACTTTCAGACGCATTAATTTAAACCCATCCGGCAATAAGAAATGAGCTGCACAATTATCTGGCAATTACAACGAAGATTGTTCTCATGGTTGTCAGATGTCTGACAATGCTTTTTCTGATCGCATCGAAAGACAAATATTAACAGTTCAGGCAAATGTAATGTGAGAATATTGTCAGAACAGACAATCATCCGTACACAGCTTTACCAATGAATTGACCAAACTGGACAGTTGTAAGGCTGGGAATATTGTAAAACCTGACAGCCGTCTTTATATATTTTAATTTATAGTGAATAGATAAGATAAACAGTCCGTGATGAATTTTCTGGAAAATATCTCTAAGGCAAGATGTCTGACATCCTCCTCGCTGTTCTAAATGAATATAAGATTTGTAAATCAGCGCTGGAAAAGTAGTTTTATTATTCTTTTAATTATTGGTATCAATTAAAGGAATGTGTATTCAATTACCGATATTGAAATTTATTAAGTTAACTAAGAAGTCATTTGAAGAAAAATGTTTCAATAGAGCTGTTTTTTAGCTGCTACCGTTTCTCAGTAACGACAACATTTGTAGGCGTTGGCCTTCAAATACACTAGAAACCAGATTTACTGAAGACGAAATACATATAAGACTAAAACGAACAGGCCAAAATAAACAAAATAACAAACGTGACGAAAATGATAATAATATATCTGGGTATGATCAAAATACTAACAAATTGAGTTGCTAGTTTTACAAGATACATGACAGTTCAATATTAACCGAATATCATTAGCATAATGGGATTGAACTGACTGACTGGTAAGACATGTGAGCAACTTCATGTTCTTCAAGTTTATTTATGTTTTTTTGTTTTCCATTTTAGTTTGTTGTTGTTTGGCCATTCCGAACATCTGAAGAGCAAGTAATTTTCGTTTAGCCTCTATGTTGACGATTAAACTGTTCCGTATTGCGCTGGGCACCACGTACTGTGGCGAGCGACAACTGTTCGTGGGTGGGCCGAAATTGTATTCCTTTGGAAAAATGATCTCGAACGACAGGCGTCAAGTGGCTTAGCCCACGTCAAAAATAGACTGGATTTACATAATCGATGTTAAACAAAGTAGTTACTTTGCTGACAAAGAGTTTCGAAAAGAATATTCTACACGTTAAGAAAGAACATCGCTTTTCAAGCCAATAAGACTTTGAATTTTAATATATGATGGCATGTAATAATGACATTTTTGAAGCTTGCAACAATAGTGTTCAACATACACAACAATTACATACAATTCTTGTTAACATACACACATACATATTTAAGACAATCTCATTGGCATACAACAATTGAAAATTCAGAACGCTGACAGAACGAACTTTCTGCTCTAATCGTTAACAAATATTGTTGTATTGTTGTTGTCATCGTCATGCAATTTGTGATCAGTTTCATTTTGTTTGTGGAAAAAGATGCTGAAGATGGCATATACTAATTTCCAATAAGCCAGATTATGAAATTGATTTATATAACCTGCTATTATCTGATGTTGACAGAACAGCACTTGGTAAACTAGTCATCGATCTCATCCTCATGTGGCTTACCAAGCACACATGTCTGACAAGCAAAGCGGCGCTAGAGCTGGAGCTATCTGAACCCTTCTCCCAGTAATTCCTTAGACAGTCAAAGGTGGACGTGGTATGTGGGTTAGTGGCCCGAAGCCTTAGGGAACATCCGTCCACCAAACATTTAGATCACTACTTCTCCGTTCTGCCAGTCTATTCTTGGCGAAGGTGTCAGCAGATCCTGCCTAATCAAAGTCAAGCGTGAATTTACGAAAGTTTTGGTTGCCGCATCAACCGAGAAATCCTTTCGCCTCTATATACCAGTAAAGCAGAGTACCCCAGTTTGCAACACATTAAGTTAAGACCTCCTCTCCGGGGAGTTCCTATTACGACAAAAAAAAAATTAAGAAAATTTCCCAAATCGTTGAAAAGCTCTTAAATAACTATTCGTGCAACACGAATTGGCCATGCAGGCTAACAGCTAATCTGTAGTCACAGTCGACTTTTGATTTCGATTAAAACAATTTTGTCTACATCAATTGTATAGATCATGATGATGATGGCTAATATTATTGAGCCTGGAAGCAATTTACTCAGCACGACAATAATGACGTACAGTTGGGCACAACAATAGTATCGTTGACCAAGAGCACATTATTGTTTACCATGATTATACATACGTTGGACTGATTAGTTAGTATCGTTGTTTCTAATAATAATATTTTAAGCAAGTACTGTAGTCTTAACATATTTGTAAATCCTGCTAATTCAGGTTTAATAAAACCCTGATTCTTTTCCGTGCCATATTATCAAACTGACACTCTCGTCAACCACCACTTAATTCAGTTTCAATTTTTTTTTTGCGTGTACTCGTACCACTGATTTGAAGCCCAAAGCGGCCATAAAAAACATTAAGCTTCATAATTAAGAGACTTTTTCGGATAGAACTTAATTTCAATAAATATTTTGGAAGCAGGAAGAGGTGCTGTTAAAAAAAAAAACACTTAATGTTTTTGTAACTTTCAGAACAATAAATAAAGAATTATAAAATAATAAGAAAATGCACATTTTTTGGCTGCCTTTTTAAACTAAAATTTCTAAAATATGTTCATCACACAAATGAAGCATAAATGAAAACTATTCAAGTTTCGGCTGCATTAATGCAGGTATTCCACAAGGCAGTGTTCTGGGTCCAGTATTGTACACAATTTTTACAGAGATATGCCAAGAATTGAAAATATATGTAACTACTGCTACATACGCAGATGATACTGCTTTATTAACCGCCAATGAATCACCGGTAATAGCTTCCGAGTTGCTGCAAAATCAATTGAATCTTCTTCAAGATTGGCTTCAAAAATGGAACATTAAAGTTAATAATGCAAAGTCTGTCCATGTTACATTCTTCTTCTTCTTCTTTTGGCGCTACAGTCCGTGGTGAACCTGGGCCTCAACCAACAAAGTTTTCCAGCTGGCACGGTCTTTAGCCAGCGTCCTCCAATTTTGCACACCAAGTTGGTTGAGGTCCCTCTCCACTTGTGTGCGCCATCGGTTCCGTGGCCGTCCTCTAATGCGTTGTCCCACAGGTTCGGAATCGAAGTTACATTCTTCTTCTTCTTCTTCTTCTTTTGGCGCTACAGTCCGTGGTGAACCTGGGCCTCAACCAACAAAGTTATTCTTTGTTGTTGTGTCGTAACTAGTGTGTTTTTACACGGTAGGGAAGTTACCCCCACGCACAACCCCCGAAACCTGGAGGACCGGGTCCTGGTTTAGACCCCTGGACTGAGGGGATTCGCTGCACACTTTGGTTCACCTCTAAGCGGGTGCTGTAGGGGCTATCCAGGGGCGCCACGGGGAGGCAGTATGTCAGCTTGACCAGTCCATTTTCAGGGATCGCTGCTGGCTTCTCGCCAGGTTGAGAGCAATCAACAACTTTGCCCTGAGTGCACTGGCCCATTCCCCTCGAAGTTACATTCACCCTAAGAAAAAATGATTGCTCGCCTGTTTACCTAAATGGTACAATTATACGAAGTTGCAATACTGTCAAATATTTAGGGCTTCATCTCGATCGAAGACTAACTTGGAAAGAGCATGTCAAAAAGAAACGCGAGCAACTTAATTTAAAAACAAGAAAAATGTTTTGGTTATTGGGCCCAAGATCAAGCTTAAGCTTAGAAAACAAGATTCTGCTTTAAAAAACAATACTTAAACCGATATGGACATATGGCATCCAGCTGGGGGGAACTACAAGTAATTTTAACGTTGAGATACTACAGAGATACCAGTCAAAAGCCCTAAGACTTTTAACAAATGCGCCTTGGTTTATGACCAACAAAAATATACACAGAGATCTTCGAATTTTATTGGTCAAAGACGAAATAAATAACTTCAGTGAGAGATACCTAAATAGACTAAGCAATCATTCCAACCTGTTAGCAATCAGTCTTTTAGATGATAGCAATGAAATCCAAAGACTTAAAAGACTTCATGTACTTGACCTTCCCTTCCGAAAATAGAAAAAGTTCAAATTCGTTACTCTGTATTTTAATTAAAAAGTAAATTATTCTTGTATTTATTTTGTTTTTGGGTTTTAGGAAACTCAATACATGTTATGTTGTTATTTAAAAGTCATGAAATTTGCTTATTATTTTAATTGTAAAATAGATCGCAAATAAAACAATATTAAAAAAAAAAATCACACAAATAAAATGAGTTTTATATCGTGTATCTTCAATAACAAAACAAATTTATAGCGCCCTATTGACATTGTAAAACGCCAGCTTCTGCAAAGTTTTGCCAAGTTAATTTTTTGACTTCGTCTTGTCTTAGATAGATTTGAATTAAACGATTCATACTTCCTCTCTTTGGAATTTTGCCTTACAGTACAAAACGTAGTAAAAAAAATACATTATAAGCTATAAAAATGATAGCTTTCGACAAAAGAACATACGTTTCGAAAAAGATATGATGAAAGTATCAATAATTGATTCGTGGCATAGTTTTGGTGAATACTTTAAAATCCACACCAAACTGTCTCTCTCTCTCGCTCTCTTTCTCACCAAGTTCGGTTTTTGAGAAAGCAACTAAAGCTAAAATGACACTATTCAAAAAACATCAGCTTTCATATACGAACGTAGACTCTCTCTGTGAAACAAACTGTTCGCAGATGGACCTCCTGTCTTTTACAATTTACGAAGATTCAAAGCAAACGTTCAAAATCACCACTGCCTTGTTCATTCTCGCCATAATCTATTTTCCCGGTTCTGGTACAGGACGACCTTTATATATATATGCAGCAAAACAAAACTGCAAAACTTTTTGCCTGTCTGCAGAGATATGCCGGATCTTTGTTAGGATTCGAACCTACAACGTCTGCACTATTGATCGAACACTCTTCTGACTCTGGTATTATGGATTTGAAGCTGAAACAAGGGAATACGTATAAACGTTTACCAAATTTATTTGTTTCACTTTTGAATGTGCACTTTTGCATACACAAACTTGGCATCACCGATGAAACCAGGACTATTCATAAAATCAATCAGACGAAGTAGTCTTGTCAACTTGAAGTTTCTGAACATTTTCTAAAATGCAAAAAAACTTATTTTACAATATTTCTACGCAATTGTTAAAATTTTTGTTAAATTTTTTAATCGAAACATTTTTTCATGCTTTAATTGTTTGTTAGTGTCTAATTTTGCTTTAAACAAAATTGATGGAAAGTGCGTCGAATTTTTTTTTTAACGTCTACATATTTTGGCAGTTAATTGTGCAATTAAATTTTAAACTTACGGCCTGCTAAAATGATCACAGGCCTTGATATTGTCAAATTGATTTTTTCAAGACGTACATTCTGTTTGTTTTATTTTTAAAGTACGAACGTACGCGTATTTACTTTATGCGAATAAATTTCTAATTAATTTTTACTAGTCCCTTAAGACAATTCGCATTTACATTATCAATCATTGTAAATTATGTTTGCGAATTTACCAGCTCTGAAGTGGATAATTGTTTAAGAGCAAGCCTAAGGCTGGGAACACAACTCGCAGGCATTTTAGCTGCGCACATTCGTTACGATAAATCAAACACATTTGTGTACATGCAGACACATTAGAACTGTATTGGAGTGTCACAACGGACGGAACAGCAGATTATTCTGATGTGGGTTCCAGGCCACAAGAGGCATAGCAGTAACGAAATTGCAGACATACAAGGTGGCGCAAAAGTAATCCTCCTATCAGAAAATGCTATAAATTTTGCGATTGGCCCCTAATGTCAGTTCTGTTTTGACATTTGTGTAGTAAACACATGCGAAATACACGTTAATAAACAATATTACGCTACACTGCTGCAGAACGCGGAATATTGGTGACTATTTATTTGGTGACTATTTATTATTCGGTCGGTGACTTTGGCACAACGTGAATTTCGTCGCAGATTTCCTAGCCGTCCAACGCCTACTGGTGAAACACTGCGACGTTTAGCCGCTCGCCTCGAAGAGACTGGCACAACACGAAATGCTGGCAGGCGTGGCTGACCCCGGAGTAGCCGTTCTGCAGAGAATATTGCTGCTGTAGCTGAGGATGTCATGGAAACGCCGTCGACATCGACCAGACGACGTGCCACGCAAATGGGTGTCAGTCGACGGTCTTTACAGCGAATTTTGGTACAAGTTTTGAAGATGTTTCCGTACAAAGTCCAGACGGTGCATCAGCTGTTAGCTGCTGACCGCCAATCGCGTCTAGGAGGAAGATGATTTTTCATCAAAAATAATCATGAGTGATGAGGCCCATTTCCATCTTAGCGGGTACGTAAATAAGCAAAATTTACGCTTCTGGGGCACTGAAAATCCGCGTGTAACCCACGAAGAGCCATTACACCCGCTCAAAGTCACTGTATGGTGTGCTGTTTTCGCTGGAGGAGTCATCGGACCTTTTTTCTTCGAAGACGTCGCGGGCCAAACGGTTACTGTGAATGGTGAGCGCTACAGAGCAATGATCAACGAGTTCTTTTTGCCGCAACTTGATGAATTGGGATGGGAAAACATGTGGTTCCAACAGGACGGTGCAACGGCACACACTGCACTTGCCACAACCGATATGCTGAAGGATGCATTTCCCGGGCGCCTAATCTCCCGTTTTGGCGATTTGCACTGGCCAGCAAGATCGCCTGATTTGACCGCTCCAGACTTATTTTTGTGGGGCTTTTTGAAGTCGCGGGTTTATATCAACAGGCCTCAGACTCTTGCAGCGCTTAAAGACAATATCCGTCAAGAATGTGAGGACCCATCGCCGGAAGTTTTGGACAAAGTGATGGAAAATGCCATAAAAAGGGCTCAAATGACAATCAACTGTGGCGGCGGCCATTTACATGACATCAGAGAATATGATGTCTGACTTAATGTAAAAAAAATTAAAAGACCAAATAAAAATAGTCCACAAGAAGAATCAAAGTTTTTATTATTTTTTTTTTAAATTACAGCGGTTTTTTACTCGACCCACTCCATCCTTTGGCCGTCCTGGCCCGGCAAACAAATCAATGCCATGTGATCATGTTTGTTTCTCCTCTGCAGGTGTTTTATTAAATAAAATTTGCATTTTTATTAATTAACTGTTAAATTTTATTGTAATTTCTTAATGAGTGCTAGAAATATGTTTCACAAAATTTATGATTTTCCTAAATTGATTTGGGGTTTTTACTTTTTTATACGATTCGGAAGATTGCTGTAACGTTGTAAGCCCCGGTGCATTGCAGTTGCAGTCAATCGTTCTATTGTCGAGTTGTTTATATATATTTGACTTCGCCTACAAATATATCTGTTATCTTATAACAGCATACCGGCGCGTGTCCTTGTTTTTTTTTTTATAAAATTTAATCTATTGATCTCAATCCTTCCTCCGTGGATTTGTTTAAGCATTTCAACGATTCTAACATGAAGTTGATTGATACATTTCAATATTGAATTTTCTCGAATAGAGTTCGTCTATCGTCGTTGCTGTCTATTATTTATTCCGTTGAACATTTTGTTTGCCAATATTTTTGAAATTTCAGCTCCTTATCAATAATCAACAGGTTATAATATATTTTGTCAACTTTTTCTGTCGCTTGAGGTCAAATCATGTTCTATGTGTTAAAAATTATGTACATCGACTACATAAAATCAAGGCAGGTGGGATTGAGAGCGCAGCTGATTATTTTCGTTGTTTTACTAAAAAGTTTATCTGCTATGAATTCGCCTTAATTACAAAAGCTGAATTTTTTCGTCGTTAATCAAATGCGTCGTGTTGAGCGGAATTCGTCATTCATCCCAATTGTGTTCTTAGCAATGATGCCCAATTGTGTTCCAATTTTTGCTTATTTTTCATGTAAATAATTGTCAGCGGTACTAAAAAGAATTTTACTTTTAACACTTTTTAAACATTTAAATTCTGCTGAAAAATGGCAAAGCCCTTCAATTTATTTGTGTAAAATTGTGAAAGCCGAGTGATTTTTCGAATTTGGTTGCAGAACTCCAGTTTTATTTATAAACACTTTGAGGCGCTACTTTTAGAATTTGATTGAGTCAATTTTGTTTTTCATATTGATTAACATAAATTATCATAAATCGACTCAGATGTTTATTAATCGGCGATGTTTGGCACATAAATATACATAAATATATATGTAAGTTTAAAAATAAAAACGACACTAATTGAAAGTAAAAAGGAGGAAATGCAAAGGATCACGTGTAGAGGAGCCAAAAACGTTATTTTCAGTAACAATCAAGCCATTTGTTCAGCTTTAGTACAAATCATGAAATTTATTATCAATTACACTGTACAACAAAATGAAACTATTTCCAAAATGACAGTTAATTGCCAACGCAAGAGAAAAAAGCCTGTTGACACTAAAACCGTTTTCCCTAATCTTCACAGCCAGATTTTAGTCACGTCTATTTAATCAAACGCATTTGATGCCTTCCTTAGAATAGTGAATCATAAATATTAGTACGAGTAGTACTTAACAAAACATGATAGACAAAACAGCGACTATAAGACCAAAGAAATGAGTTGATATAGTTTTACCAAAATAAAATAACAAGAACCGCACACACACACACACACACACACACACACACACACACACACACACCCACCCACCAACACACACAAAATAAGAAAATTAAAATTGTTCAAAAGGGAACGACCGACCAGCGGATGACGGACACTGCGCTGCCTCATCATCTCATCATCATCTGGTTGGAGAGCTTTTGAACATAAACAAAATAGTTTTTTGTTTTTCAAATTTGCTCAACCTACATTTTTGTTATTGAAAACATCGTTTATCTTTGCGTTAATTTTTTTAATTAAATCCCCAAACATTGAAATTATATAAACAAGTCTTTTATACTAATAACTTTATTGGAGTATTTTGTTATCTTTATTTATTCAAAATGTTATTTAAGTTGAAGCGTAATCGTCTTTCTCTGAGGCTTTTTTAAGCTTTAATAGAAAACGAGAAAACGATAAGACACGGGTTGGCAAAGTTTCTTTGTATCTTTACAATTTTCACTTTTCGATGACACTGACGCCACCATTTCTGTAAACGCAGGTGTGATTTTAAAACGATTCATATACGGCAATTATACTTTCAGCTACAGTTACCAGTGACATTCTTTGAACGCTCTTCACGACATTTGTAATTGAAAATCATTTAGAAACATGGTTGCTGTAAACATATTATGTTTGTTATAGAACAGCTTACTGTTGTGGCCAGCTGGGTGTAATCATTTCCTTTATCTTTTACTAATTTGAATTTCTTTATCTATCCAGTAAATTTCTTTCTTCAGGCATAAAACAAAACTTGTGCGTACTGAAATCGAGAATAGATGAACCTCAATTCCAAGGTATTGTTAAAATATTCCACTGACATATTTTATTTGTGTGACACAACTAGAACAGCTGTATTTATTTCGTTGTTGTTTTTTCTCGTTGCCTGAAAAGTTAGTCATTATCATAAGTCGAAATTATTCGAAAAAAAAGCTGGTGATATTGAAAATTTGTATCATTCCACCCAACAACAGAATATTATATCGATTAGATATACAAATTAAAAACGATAAAGGAAACCAAAACCATAAAACATCACTTGCTATCACAAGGATACATAAAGAGCGAGTAGATGTTGTTGTTGCGATGGCGGCTATAGTGTTCAGCACAAGTGACACGCTTGAGCAGCACGTTGCTTTGCCGTACATGGGACGACGCCAACTCACACGAGATTCATCAGGCTGATATGCTTTCACAAAATATTACTGTTTGCCGCCGATTTTTAAAAAGTCATGAAGAACGCTACAGATTGCGAAGTTGATTTACATCAGCACCGGCCATTATGGCCTAAACTGATAGTAGACATATTCCACTTGCTCACCAGGGCCCCCTACGGGCCTCATTAGGCACACAAAGGCACACACTGTGATAAGCGAAAGCGGCACTTAGCGCAAGTTCAGCTGTATTTGTGCACCAGAATCATTTCAAATTGCACCACTCAGATTCATGCCACCCGTAAGAAATCGTTTTTCTTTAATTAATAGAAAATTTTAATAAAACATCAAAACTGCTGCATATTTTTTCTTTAATCTACATATCCATGTATTTTACATTCAAACAAGCTTTACTAGACATACAGGCTAATAAAATGCCAATAAAGTTTTAGCTGAAAACTAAACAACTAAATATATATGTACGAGTATGTACATACATGTGTAGATGTAGTGCTATCGTCTGCTTTTTTTTTATATTACGTCAAATGTCGTAAGCGTTTGTGTAAAACGAAAACACATTATAACAATATTGTCTAGACGTGATAAACTTAAATTAAAACTGAAGTGTGTTTTGTGTGATTAGCAAAATATTCCAATATAAAGTATTTTAGAAGCACTTGTAATGTCATACATTTTTCTGTAATAAATCAATTATATTAAAATCACAGCAAATGACAAATCTAAAGCAAATATAAAACAGTAGCAAAGTAAAATCGCTTTTGTTTTGAAAACTGTCTTTTGCCGCAAAGCACATTTTTCAAAACTTCAATTCAAAGTCTATTTTATGTTGATATGATTTCTCGTTTTTTTCCGTTTGCTATCTGTTCTTCGCAAAGGCTCGCTCTACACATCTTCCTCGGACATCCCACTCGCTGAAAAATACAATAAAGTAAAAAAGAAAGAATTCCAAACAATTGAATCTAATTAATTGCTTTGAAGCTGAACAATTTGAAAATAAAATTAATGTTGTTTTTTGTTTAAGCATATTTTTTTAAAAGCTTTCAAGTCTACTGTCGGTATATACTCGTAGACAAAGTAAAAGTTTTTAAAAAGCAATTTCATAAAGCAATAAGCTATCGGCTTATTTCAATCTGTTAACTAGTAGCTGAATTGGTCCATCGATCCGGTTGGAAGGACCAGCTGCTTATCGCAAAACTCTTTGTAGATTAAGAATATGGAATCGTAAGGATTGAAGCATTCAAAACGTTGCAATACCAGAGAAGCAACATTATTGAAAAAAAAAACAGAATAAGCAAAAATAGCAAATCTATTTCTTAATTTTGATCTGAAGAGAAAGTAGATTTAGTAGTACAAAAATCCAAGTGGTTTTTTATTTGACACTTTGTTAAAACCTAGAAAGGAAGTAAATTGAGGGGTGATGCCAAACAATATTTAGTGCGCAAAATATTCGGACTGTTCGACAGTCACCCCTTTTTCAGAAGGCGATTTCTTCAATTTTTAATTAAATTGCCTGAAAATAATATCAGTTAAACATCGAGTTGGCGAAAATCTAATAAAAAGACCTTCATGCAAAAAATTCAAGTTATTTTTAATGAAAACTTTAGTTTAAGTGACCTAATTTTTTCTTATAAGTTTTTGTAAAAATTAAAAAAAAAATGAAAGATTCTGATTCTGCGACATTTTATATTCTACTTGTACCATAAATTTATGTACATACATACAAGTATAAAAAGTCCTGATATCAAGTTTTTAAACACAAAATTTCGAAGCTACTCAAAATAGACACATTTTAGGTACGAATTGCAGTTTAATAGCGACTTACCTCACACGCGCTTCCCACACCCTAAACGGATAAATATAATATAAGACAATTAAGAAGGCTGATTTGCATGTTAGCGCCAATGAAATAAACAACAACAAACTACAATACATATTGATACTTGAACAGATAATTACGAACATGTGTATCCGGATAAACAATTCACAACAGCACACCCTTAAATTTACTCGGAGAAAATAACAAATGAATAAACAGTTTTTGAATGCAAGAAAATGGAAAAAAACCCCTGACAGTTGACAGCTAATTTCGTATGTGGAGGCATATTGTTCAGGCTGCATCTATGAAATTGGCCGGGCATTTACGCGCGCCGTAATTGTCCGACCGAGATGGCTACTCGAAGTGTGGTGGCTAAATTTGAGTCAACTGGTTCAGCGTTTGGTCGTAGAGCGAGTCGGCCTTAAAACGTATCCAAAGACTAGCGTCTGGTAGTCGTACACAATTCAAAGGTAGCGGGCGTTAAAGATATGTAAATCGTTGTTTGGTTTGGATTTTGTACCGGCAGCGCAATTGGTCGACGATTGACTTGAATTGATGTGAAGCCGACAATTTGTACTCGTATAATAACGTCATGTGGTTGTAAGAGGACGGCAAAATGTACGTGATATTCAAGGGCGGGCTCATTTTAAGTAGAGTGCCTCGATGGATAAGATTTTAAGTTCGATCGTTTTCAAAGGCTCATCAAGTTTCCACAGAAAAGCAAAAAAAGGATCACAGTGTTGCGCATTCGTTGCAATCAAATTCCACAACAATAATAAAAATAATGTGATGTGATGCGACCACAGCCAACGCAACCCATTTCGATGACAGCTGGCACACAATTTGTTTTATATCAGATCAAATCTAGATCGTGGAATTGATGGACCAACCCCACATGGTGAACTTGTGAACGGCTCACCACCCTACCCAAATAGGAACTTCTCATGTTATGCAGTTAAGGCGCATAACACAAACCCATAAGTTTAAATACAGAAAGAGCTTAATGAAGTACCCTTTACGTTGGGATAGAAATGTTTGATAGACAAGAATTAGAGAGCGCAGCCGAAGACAGATATATAAAACACGGACATAAACGGAAAACCAATATCTTTTTTTTTTTAAAAGAAACTTATAACTGTAAATGCCTTAAGAGTTATTTCGAAATTAGATAAACACCCCTTAAGAAAAGATGGTGCCACCAACATTTCGAAGCTTTTTAAGTAAATTTCCCTAATTTATATATATAATTTTTTTTTTCCTTTTTATTAGGAGAAATTAAACCTTAAGCATGTAAAATTATTCTAGTTCTTTATTAATATTAATATTATTATTTCTTTTGTAAATTATGCGTTTCATTTACACGCAACTTACAAGGGGAGGAGTGAGTTTTCTTTTTGTTGAATCATCACAATTCAACAAAGAACAACTTTGAAACATTACGATTTGTTATCACATATTTTTTATAAACAGTTTATATATGTATGTGTGTACATGTTTTTGTATTTATTTGATAAAAAATATTACAAAAACTCGTTTGAGCAACAAAAGCAGTATAAGGAAGGCTCTTATCAATTAGGACCCCGCTTACAAATTCTGCAATAATCTGGTGCCGTTGTTGTTGCTGGTATGTGCTCAAACGCGTTCTAAATGCCGTTCATGTGTTCGCCAACAATCTACGAAAATCGGAAAAGTTCAAAGATTAGGAGGACTTAATACTTTTTATGATTGTGTCTTATCAACTTCGAACGAACGAAGTGTTGCGCTGCCAGCAACTAAAATGGGTGGAGCGTTTTTGACATTGTTTATTGTTTTATTGTTTTATTAACTACTTGCTCTATTTTCATTTATTTATATTTCGAATATACGAGCACATACGTACAAACAATTGTTTTCAAATAACTACAAAACAAAATAGGCGCTCTGCGTGAAATTATTTGCTGCTTATTATCAACTGAAAAAACAAACGCAGGAATGAAAGCCGACTAAGGACTTTGAATTTGAGGATAATTGATTGTCAGAATAATACTAATAGTTCCTTAAGTTAGTCAGAAATTGTGCCAATGACAATTCTAACTTTATGTTTACTTGCAATAGCACAATTGATGTGATAGGTTCTCCGTTAGCCGTATTCGAAAAGGTGGCAGCACTAGCAGGTGTATGCCAAGCAAGTCCTAAACAAAATCAAATGCCCTTTCTTTTGCAATTTAACAATAATTTTGCAATTCAACAATAATTATTGAGATGTAAAAAATTTTATCAGGTGCAAAAATGTTTTCCGTTAGCCGCATTCGAACAGGTGGCAGCACCAATATTAAATATTGTCATTGCAACAATGTTATAATGATTAGTAACTTATGAAAAGTTTCCCCTCAGCAAAGTTTACATGCAGCGATAAATCTAGTTTAAATATTGCTACCGGATACAATATTATTTTTTGCTGTGACAGTGGCTATTATGTCTTCGGCTGTTCAGCCCGTCGTAGCACTGCATTGCATTTCTGTACCAGGTACATTTTTTTAATTATTGTAAATTGTTATTTGAATATTGTCACATCAACCATTTAATTTTTCTAGTGCAACAAATAAGTATCAGGCTATAACAAACATTGATGTTTTTTTTTTTTAATTAAAGCAAATTAATTGAGATTTATCATCAATTATTACACCAAATTAGAAATTATTTCTTTTTAACATTGATTTCTTTTGGGGGGAAGAGTCAACAAATTGATTTTGTTTTGGTAAACAAATAGTTAAAAAAAAATAAACTTAACATCTCTTTGCTAAAAGTAACACACAAAACCAAGTATTAGGAAACTGAGAGAATAAAATGTTAATAAAGTCAATAATAAATAGCAAACGTACCCAAACGAATTAAATTGTGTGGACTGAGCTGAACTGTTGGAAAACTGAAACTGTCAGCTAGAGAAAGAAATACTAAAGCAAGAAACTTGGAAAAAAAAATTCTAAGCAATTAATAAGAAATTAAAGACGTTGTTAGAAATATTGCAATACGTCAAAGTTTCTGTCTCTGGAATTGCGACAAGTCTTGAGGGGCCTGGATGGAACGATACTTTCAACGATGTTTCAATAAGTTGTTGCTGAAAACTTTATATTTATATTCATTTGACCAAAGACGGATGACCCAGCTTTAAAATGGGCACAAACAGCACTTTTTTGTGGTAAGCCCTTTATGGGTCGGGGTCGTCCCATGCAAATTTGACACTGACAATCAACACTTTTGACAAATAGGCAAACATTTTAAATTACAGCAATTATGGTGGTCGTGAGATCATTAGTAATATTTAGTAGTCACATCAACTGAAAGACAAATTTTTTTTTGCTCCCGTGTATGCGAGTAGGTGATGATTTATGAAAATTTACTTCTTCCACAAGTAATTAATTATAATAAATTGTCTACACGCAAAGTGTGTTATTTTTTTGAGCATATCGAGCATGTTTTGTTTAAATTGGAGACATAGAAAAGAAAATTAGCAAAAATTCGGATAGTTTTGGATTCCTGCGAAAGATATTTTCTTAAGAATTTTTTTGGAACCCGTACCCGAGTTTGAGAGGTCGAGAGATTACTGCTTCTAGAATGTCGTGGTAATACCACCTTCTATAATACCGACTTCTGTAACGCAATATTATTAATCTGTATCTATATTTGTAAGCCAAATGTGCTATTTTGAAATAAATACTAGTACTTTCCAACTATAACAATAGTTTGATGCTCTTCAATGTCTTCATGCGACTCATATATGTACAATAAATAAATACAATATTTCTGGCATTTACTTTTCTTTCCCGATTTTAGAGGATGTGTTCCATTTTAATAATTTTTGTATTGTTAGAAAAAACTTACAAATCTTATTTTATATTAAGTTATAATTACAGAAGAAGAACTGAACAAGAACTTGGCCACAGTCGGCTGACCTCAAAATATTAAAAACTAATTGCGAAAGTAATAATGACGAAAACTATTTTAAAGACCGTGTTTATGCCGGCGTAAACTGCTATAAATATGTAAATATTTATTTATAAAGCATATAATACATACATAAATATGTATATACATACATACATGCATCCATATATACATACAAAAAACGTGAAATTCTTATCATTTCCTTGTGAATAAATAAATACACAATTTGTTTGTTTTCACGCAACTCGTCAGCACTTCAAATACAAAATAAGCCAATAATTGAATGATGGCACAAGTCTCATTCCCGATTGCTCTGTAATATTTAACACATGAGCAGGAGCACGCACGCCTGTAAATAAGTTTTTGTGTGCTTGTACGCATAATCTGAAGTACAAAAAAGGCTTCATTTTTGCCTCAAAATCTCGTTTTTCTAATCCAATTTATTTTTTTTTTTTGTAGATATTAAACAAAAGCAGATATTAATTAACCGGTCGCTTTGAATTCTCTTAACATTATGAATATACGGAATTACTTATTTTCACAATATTATATTTTATTTAAAAACACTATATGGACAAAATTACCGCAAATAAGACAGAACAGATGAACGTATTAGCAATTCCTCAGCCAATTTTAATTTGCAATAATCGTTTAAGTCCATATTAACTCCCGAACAATTAATTGTTTAATGCAAAATAAAAATATAAGTTGTTATAAATTTTCATAGTTATCAGTTTTATTTTGCAACAGAGACTTAATCGTGTTTGTTTTTCGTATATTGAAATTGATTTACAGCTAAACCTCGATTAACCGGGCCTCTATTAATCGGTTACATCTATTTAACGGCATGCGGTTCTTTTTATTTTTTCCCTCTATTATTCGTGCAGCATTCACATGTTTTTTATTATGTAAATCTATGTCCGGTGTTTCCCCTAATAAGAAGATATTTGCATTTTTATTCATTTAGTAAGTGAAATTTGATCTGCTAACACCTGTTGTGGAATGATGGCTCCTTCAAATATTAAGTTAAACAAGTAATTACTGTATATTTTACTGTAACCTCTATTAACCGTGTATTTCGATTATCCGTGCTGGTGCTGGTGCCGGTCCCACGAGAGCCAGATAATCGAGGTTTAACTATATATCAAATGTATGTTTTTAAACTTAGCTTTTTATTGCTTGTGAACACAGATATACTGAAGTAAATGTGTAGAGTTAAATAATATCAATTGAACTGGCTTTAAAGTGTGGCTAATTTAAAGATATGAACGATTGAACACAATTTGGTCCATGTGGTGGGTGTGAAGGGTCTCACTTACGTGGGGCAGGCGTATTCTAGCTACTCCAGAATAAAGAAGTTTGGTTGGATGTACACATGAAATAAAAGCTGCTCTTCTAAGCAAGTTAGAAGATACGAGGAACAAACAGCCTTACCTCACGATAGTGCATATCCACAAGTGGAGTTCTCAAGGGCTTACCGCTACTACTGTATAACTTCTTGTAATATACTGACTCATGTATCAGAAGCCCCTGGGTTGTGAGCTCGAGTATAGTTTTCTGATCCCTCCAGTCAATATTTAGTGTACATTTGAGGAAGTCAAAGGACTTGATTCAGTGGCCTGAATCTGTAAGGAACATCAGTCCTTTAGCAGATGTGCCCCATAACACCCTAATCCAGTTTTGTGCTAAAACAGGAATATGTTAATCTCCTGTCAGCAATTCCTAAGACAACTGTGTACCGAATATATACGTTTTTCAGAACAAAGTTTGTCAAAAACATCAGTTTTAAGACCAACTCACTTTAGCAACTAGTCCCTTTTTAAAACAGTTATATGTTGGAACAACGAAAACAAATTGTGAAATTGATTTACATGTGTAGCTGATATAACAAACTAATCTGATGGTGGGCCAAATCCACGGGTGCACGTGTCATCTCCATCCACGTTGCATGCTAGGGGACGGTGGAGTGACCGCGAAACAAGTTGCTGTCCCCCAAATAGCTTAAAAAGTCTGCAATTATCTTGTCTGCGAAGTTTTCTCCCCAATGAAATTTACATTCAGCTTGAAAATGATTTCGTCGTAAATATATTTGAATCATGATTGAAGCAGGGAGGGGCAAAGGCTAGCTCTAGGTTGTGAAACATTGCGCCAAAGGGTGCTTTATATGTTTATTAGCGTAGATATCAAGTCATCTGCGCAAATTCTGCCATGCGTGAAATATCAGCCCAGTTCAGAGAATGCTAAATAAATTAATTTTTTTTTTTCAAATAAAAAATAGAGACCAATAACCTCATGTTCAGCAACAAAACAAATTAAAAATAAATGCGAAAGCATTTTAAACCAATAAATAATTAAAACACAACGTTCTATTTTTTTCTCGTTTTTTCTTTCTTGTTTTCGTGTGAAACTATAAAAAGAATTTTAACGTGGAATTTGTGGAATGATATCTTTGAAACTTAATTAATATTTTTATGGGTTTCTTCGTTCCTGTTGCCGTTCTGTCCCCGCTGCGCTTTAATGAATAACATTTAGAGAGAAAAAAATTAACTTTGAGTTCAAATATTTTATTTTTTTTACTTTTCATAAAAGAGACAAAAAAAAAACTCATTTCATATTTAGAAATTTTATTTCATCATGTTTTTTTTTTGGCTTTTATTAAAGTCAAAAATAAATTATAGATTGTTTGCGTTTTTCTCAATATAAAATACAAAAATATTTATTTAATTTTAAGAATTTTTGTTCGCATTTTTTTCGACTTTGTTTTGGCAACAATTTGACTATTTTAATTTAATGGGAATTATTAAAATTTTGCTTCCGCATAGAGGCAAGGTGGGCAATGCAAGAGCGTTTTTTCACTAAATTCTATTATTAAAAAATCGTGACCATAAAACCTAATACTAAAAATGTTAAACCTGTTCTTAAAATGATATTCTAATTTAAAAAAAACACACATTTACACTTGTAGCGTATGACATTTTTTTTTTTTTAGTTTGTAAAAGCGAACATTTATTATTTGCAAGTTAAAAAAAATTAAACAAAAAACAAATACTATCGTAAGCAAAACGGCTACAACACGTTTGATGTTGTCGCAGGTTGTGTTTTTGTTGTGTGTTAAAACTTATTATGTAGAAACAAACAAGTTCGCAATACATACATACATATTTGTTTGCATAAAAGCATCATAATTTTTCTTGAATAATTAAGGAAAACGAAAATGTAAAAACAAATTCCTTTATATTAAGAAACAAAATAAACATAAATTTGTTTTTATGGAAGTATGAACACAATTATTGAAGAATTTCGGCCGCTTGCCAACTTGCAGTAAGAAACAAACCGCAGCAATTAATATAAATTTTTTTTATTAATTTCAGCCTTTGCCAAGGAAGCATTTTTAAATTGTATGCATTTTTAAAAATAGATTCCTTTGTTTTAAACTTTTATTGCAATTTTTAACTTGACTAAGAAGAAAACAAAACGCAATTTCGTTAATGATTTCTTATAAGCAAACGTTTTATGGCAATTAAGAATTGTTCAAAAGCAGCAATAAAACTTTAACACATTGGATTTAAGAAAAATTGAAACAAATCTTCTCTTTTTCAAGCCAGATCTTATAATACTGTCAAATGGGATAATGCACCGAAAATGAACAGACAATTGCCGGACCATAAATAAATCTGCAAACAAAAACTGTCACATACAAAAATTGTCATATTTTCTCTAGAGGACGTACAGCATTCATATATATAGTGTTGCCAATAGCAATATTTCTGCGAACATCGGCGGCCGTGTTAGGATGGATTATTTTAAACACATCTGCCAATAAAAAATAGGCTTTCAATTATCTGACAATCGCAATCGTGAGAACACTCTAGATTGTCAAATGCCGCCTGACAATATTGTTGCCTTATAATTGACAGGCCATGACGTTTTCTGACAAAACAAAGAGACAGTTCAAAGAGATGTAAGACTTTTGAAGCATATTTCACTGACAATATATTCTAATATCATAAATATCTGATTAATCGGTCAGGCTTTGTAGACACAAAATTCGACACGTTCAATAATTAAGTGAGAAAAAGGGATTAAATTTTACTCCTATTGCATGAATTTTAAAATTTATTGGAAGGGTGGATGTAACGTTAGAATCGGGCTTACAAAATTTAATAACTTTTTCGTTTATAGGAATTTTCTCGTGTTAAAGAGAGAATAATTACCAGCAATTCGAAAATAAATTGGCCAGCGCATTCCCCAGATTTATAAACGTATAAGGAAATGACAAAAGTAGGAAGCTACGGAATTCATTATTGTTTATCTAGATTGAGAAACAATTTGAATTTCTATTCTATTTGTTTTTTTTACCAAAGAAACAGGATTATCGATTTGAATCTATAACTATCCACCTAAACATTAAATGCACATCAAACGCAGTGTGAGTACAGAGGGATAAGGATACACTAATTGATCAAAACCTTTTTAATTGATTAAATTAAATATTAAATTTATATAATCAAACTTTTAATCATTATAGTTAAGAAATTAATTGATTAACTGATATTGTTGTAAAAAAATTATTAATTATTTGTTTCCTCATAGCAAAGACATCTTATAAATATAAAAATATCTGCTTTTAATTATTGGACCTGGCACAAGTTTTAATGCTGAACAGTTCAGTTTCGAGGAAAAAGTATTTTTCATTTAAATGCAGCCATTGTCTGGACATTTTCAAACACATTTTAAACACAACTTTCTTAAGATATAAGATTTTTTTTGGATTTTTTAGAAGTCAGTGATCGCTTTAGTCAAATTTTTGATTTAATTCGCTGACTGCTCGGAACGTGCACCCGAAATTACAATAGCCATAGGCAATCCAATTTGTTTAGGGTAGAGGCCATTTAGGCAGTCAGTTGCTGGTCGTGAGAAACAGTTGATTTGAGAACTCCTGATGTGGCAAATATACATACATCGAGGCGCTGCTGCCCTTCCATCAACAATAGACACTTTCGTAGGACGGCTGTCAAGGACTATTTAAAGTTCGTCCATTGGTTAACTTGTGTAAGTAAGCTTTGATGTTTTTACGCAGACAAAATTTTACTAGTTCCAGTTTTTCAAATAAAATGTTCTTGCTAAAACATTTTTTTTTCTTAATTTCCACTGCGTCTAGCGCTTGTGTGATTAATTTATACTGTCTGGGAGATTAATTGCTTGAAACTATAAAAAATTATTATACTTTTGTAAGAACAAAGTTGAAATTACAATTTTTTACAAAACCAGTTTTTAAGCAGATTTTATAACAACTTTTATCATTAATTAAGATTAATTAACAAATAGGCGACAAGCCTTAATTTGAATATTTTTTTCATTACTAAAGCCACACATTGCAAACTTAATTATCCATATTTACAAACATATGGACAAACATTCATCTTTGTAAATACGTATGTATATACAGATGTAAATATGAAAATATATTTTTACAGTTTGTGCGCCGTAGAATGGACTGAACACACAGCGTGATGGTACAAAAAATAATATTTTTTGTGTAGAAATATATAGACTTATGACCTGAAATCATGTCTTGATTTCGCGTTAATTTAATGGAATAAAATCAGCTGTTTTAAACAAGTTCACAAGGAGTTCATGGTCTGGATTATTCAGTGGTCTCTGTGTAGTGATTCAAGGAGTGATTGGTTTAGCTGTTTTGTGAATTGTTTGTTCTCGCACAGCTGGCAAGGCTGTCGCCTTAGATTTAGCCAAATATGATTGGCAAGTAATTTTAGAAATTATTGAATAATAAACGACTTATTGGACTATATCCAAGAGGGAGAATTTTGGTGCTAAAGTCTGCGGTTGAAATGCGTAACAAATCGATTGAAGCTGCGTACAGAATGTGAATACAAATCTTTCTAAAGTTGAACTTGTTCAGGAATCAAATTTACTCTAAACTTTCTCTAAATCAGCCGTTACGGTGTAATCTAATGCTGGTGAAAATTATGGAAGAACTGATTGAAGATAAGCAGCATCTGTTTGTCTTCCACACAGAGGTCACCATTTTTTTACGAGTACAGGGTGATCTTTGATTTTATATAAAAGCACGCGTTAAAAAGTTCTGGATCCTACACTTTTGCAATTCCCTGGTTAGCTCAGTAAGATAAGTATGTATGTGCAATTCGTTGTCCGATGTACTATAGGGACATTCATATTTCAGCACAACTTTTCACAACCCAGTTCCTTTCAAAAACAGGTGCTTATTTCAAGACATTTAATGGCGTGTAAATAAGTTAAACCACCGATTTCGAGATGATTAGATAGGAACTCTCGAGTTCTCTGCCTGTTTAAAATGTTTTACGGGCTGTGTGTATCAAGTATCCCACATAGAATCACTAACGCTATAATACCGGTTATAATATTTTGCTGTCGAAAGTTGAAGCCTGTGATGTCAGCAATAATTTGTTTGAGGCAAACGATGCTAAACTATATACTCAAAGTGTGAAGTATAACGGCAGAACATAAACTTCTAATTATTGGCATAATCTGCACGGCCCATCGTGAATGCCCTTAATGTTTATTACTAACGAATAAATATATAGGTACTGTGGATGTATGTATGTATGTATGTATCTAAGTGTGTACTTACTTCTTGACCAATTTGACCCATATCTGCGTAGCAATCAACCATTGAGAACAATAAATGAGAAATCCAGTTTCTTCAACACCAAAATAAAGAACAAACTTCAGAAAAAAAGCTTCACAAAAAGAATGAACTGCTAAACGCAGCTTTCGTTGGTATTGTTGTTTTTGTTGCTTTTGTTGCTGGTCTACAATAAAGTTGATGCTGGTGATGACAATAAAAAAATAAACAGCAACAGGAACAAAACTGATTTAAGAAATAAAAAACACGTTTATCTGGCACAAAAACAGTTTGAATCGCGTGCAGTCTAAAAGCAAAAACAACAACCTACAGTAGTTGTAAGTTGTTTTGTTGTGTTTCACTGGCTGGTTGGTTGGTTGGTTGGCTGGTTGGTTGCTTTATCAACTTAGCAACAACACTAATTTCAGTTGCAACTCAAACTGGGACAATTATGGAAATTTTCTCTTTTTATTTTTTGGTGAAAAATTTCTTTTTTTCAAAGGTTTGTTCACTTTTGGTGAGAAAAGGTTTGTCTTGATTTTAACCAGTTACAACGGTGGGGGTGTTTGTGTAATTTTATTGTTTTTCTTATTTTCACTTTATAAACTTTTTTCCCTTTTGTTCACTTTATGAGTTTTTATTTAAGTATATTGGCCTTTGTTTGGCTTTTAGTGGGGTTTGTTTTGGTTAAAACACTTCAAACCGGTCTAAAAAAAGTCTATACAACTGGTTTGATTTTATTTGTTGGCTGTTTTTTTTCACTATTCTGTGTTGGAGTGTCTTATTGTTGTTATTGCTGGTATTGTGTTTGTTGCTTGTTAGCTGTCAACGTCACTCTTCGTTAAATATGAAACACAATATTACACACAAAATGAAAACACCAACAGATGTACATACATATGTATGTACATACGCACAGCCTTGGTGACCGTGAGTCCCGTGTGCACACAGCCAATAACAAATTCAGATTAAGTGCTGAAAAACAGCAAGAAAAATAAAGCTTTTTATTTATGCCTGGGGGAACAAAATGTCAGTGTTTGTTATTGTTGTCGATTTGACAGTTGTTGTTGCTATTGTTAATGCAGTTGACGATGTTCTAGTAGTTAGTACTCCCTTTCGTCGCTTGTTCCGCAAGTTGTCTAATCAAACTTAAGCAAACATTCATATAACACTTTGTATTACAGTTACTGGTGGTTTTGCCGCTGCTTCTGCTGCTGCTGCGTTGTTTGTTTGCTGTTATAACGGTTGATTATTTTCTAACCTTAGTGTGGCCAACGTTATTAAGGGTACAGATGGTTGGTGATTTAAGCGTTTGTATTTAAAATATTCTCGTATAATTTTTGTATTAAAGTAGTAAAACTCTAAAACAATTAATTTTCCAGTCTTCTTAAATTTTCTGCTATTTATGATTGACTTTTTGTGCTTTGGACTTGTAATCATTGGTATTTTACAATAAATTTTTAATCTCTGTCGGCAAAATAATGTAATTCTGCTTGAAAGTCTTTGTTTCAGGGCTAAACACTGTTGCAGTAAAAGTTGATATTTGTTTATAATTTCTGGAAAAAAATAAAAAAAAGGAAAATAAATACACAAAATTATTTTAACTATAAATTGAATTAGGGCTTGTAGCGTTAACCATTGTTCGGTTAAGTATATGTACATATGTGTGTAAATATGTATGTATGTACATGGTCGTAACTAAAGCACCCCAAAACAGATTTCATTAAAAGTGTACCTACTAATTTTATTAATTAATAACATTATTACTCAATTTAATAATAAATCATTCCATAAAAATGTAAAACAGTACAAAATAAAACGAAAAAAAGAATCAATTGTATATGTAAATAATAAGAGCTTCAAATATAGAAAAACATAATTTTAAATTCAACAGATAACAGAAAACAAAATTCAACTTGTGGTTTAACGAAACGTTTTAACACATTTTATTTCTTTCAAAGTAGTAAAACTACATCATCTTTTCAGCATGGAGTGAGCGAAATCCATTTCTATACGGTAATTATATTTCAAATTTTAAGTCCACATGTGTTAGACGAACGACGGCGTAACGTTCGACTAATCATTTCATAAAATTTCTAAAAACTAAGATATCTTATGGAATGTCAAAGCTACGAGTACTATCGTCTTATTTGTCATTTAAAGGGGATTTAGACGGTAATACAAGTCGTACAATAAGTCAAATTTTTGAGTAGTAGAGCACGGATGGTATTCGTCTAATCTTAATATGTAATGAAACCATACGACTTAGAGAGAATCATCGTTTATTTTAAGTTTTAAAACTCCTTCACACATCATTAGATCAGGGAATGTATTTTTATGTAAACATTTTACTTTGTTTTGGTCTTTTAACAACGGTGTAAACGTAAAAAAATCTGTCATAAAAATTTTATTCTCATTTTTATAATACGGAGATAATTTCATATGATTTTCTGCCTACAATATGAACTGCCCTTAAGTACACATGTAGTGGTGTATACGCAGAAATGTATATATGTATGTATGTATGTATGTAAATATTCTAATTAGTCTATGACTATATTTTTTTTTATTATTTTCAGACGATGTACTATTTTCTATTACGTTACTGTTTGTTGCTTATCACTATTTCGAAATCAAACAATAACTCTTTTTTTGTTGTTGCTGCTGCTCTGTTCGGTTCGGTTTTGTTGCATTTTTTGCTTTATTAGAGCTTAAACCAGCATATGTACATATGTATTTATTCTATTAGCCCCCTTCAGTTGGCTGACATGTCAGTCATCCCGCCAGCCAGTTAGTCGCTAATTTATTCCACACTTGGTAACTATCATTGTTCGTACGATTTAAATGATCTTTTAAGTGCTTGTATTTTGTTTTTACTGAGTTCGTATCTGCTCGTTTGCGTGTGTGTGTGTGTGTGTGTGTGTGTCTCTACATGTTTTGTTTTTGTGAGTAAATAAGTGATTAAGATTATTTCATATTCAGGCAATTAATCGGTCTGCTAACGTACATATGTACATATTTGCTATTTATTCAATATCTACATACATATGTATGTATGTATAAATGTCCACAGCTCCATCTGCATTTGTATACATATACATACATACATACATGCATATATTTTAAGTAGTGATTTATTGTTGAGACAAGCAATAAACTAATTTAATAACACAAATCTAAGAGTTGTTTATTTCGATTGAAAGCGTTGGAACTAAGTGAAAAGAAATTAATCCAAAAGACGCTTGAACTACATTCATACATAAACAATTGATAACAATAAACATGTCAAGAATGAAGTCAGGAAATTTTTTTAACAAAAAATTTATACAGCGTTTTGTAGTTAAATTTATGAAGAGCCTTAAAAAAATAAAACATTTTGATGCTCTCTCTGGACTAAGGAATTCCAACTCTTGACATAAACCTGAGTCAGTTGTCAAAAACCATAACTTTAAGAATTTATTGGAAATGCTTTTGTAATAGGTTGGTGTTTTACAAGAATATTAAGAAGGGGATTTCAGTGGGCTCGACCTGTCAGCGTTATGATGCTTCGGCATCATCACAAGTTAAACTATTGAGCAGCACATCCAAAGGGTAAATTTTATTATTAGAATGATTGTTCTTTAGGGCTAACTTCAGGCGTAATATGCGGCACACGCTGTGCCCCTTTATAGTCAACTCCGCGACGTACATATGTATGTATATATGTATGTATGTATGAAGATTTGTATGTTAACAATCAAAATCAGGAGATACTGTAATCACAAGAAATTACTATTTGGTTCGAGTTTTGCGCCGGCAAAGTTATTGGTCCATATTTGTTTTAAAAACGACGCTGGTGAGGCAATCACCGCCAACGACCACAGCTACAACATTGAATGGCATAGACGTAGACGATGTGTACTCCAGCACGATACACATTCTACGTGAACTATTTGCGTGTAATCCTTCTAGACTTTTTCAAGCGGGGTGTCCTGAAGTCGCAGGCCTATGCCAATAAGCCGCAAACGATCGATAACCTGAAAATCGACATAAACGAATGTATCTATTTGGCACAGTCATTTAAAATTGTACCAATCGCATCCGCACCGCCTTAATAAGTTGCCGCGGACATTTGTTTGGACTTGTTTTATTCCATTTCAACATCAAGGAAAACCCTTTACATAATAATTAAAGCAAATTCATGACAGATGAAGTGCGAAGCGCATATATTAGTACCAATAATGATGTATGGTGATTCCATTGCTATCGCAAATTTACATAATCATGTACTCTTCAGGACGGCAAAGGAGTTGCTATTGAGAGAAGCCGTTCAACGGCACAATATGATGCCCTACACCTCAAATTGCATCAAACTAAGCTGAAGAAGTCTATTCCACCGACTCCAGCACACTTAACTAGTCTAACATTGCTTTAATGAAGCGTGGCATTTGAACATAAAATTTAAAATAAAAGAATGAGTACCTCAAAACTTCGCCATGAAAACAAGTTTATTAAGAGTTTTCGATGACGCGCACTCAGAAATCGCGCGTGTGTACTTATTTTGTTAACGGCTGAATAAAGATAGTGCCTGCATGAACGAACATGATTGAGTTAAGCTTCTGCGTTAGCGTGCGTCAACACCAACAACAATGATGAACAACTTCTAACAATATTTCGAAACCATGATTTGTTACCAAAGAACCACACACCACCGAAACTTTACCAAGTTTAGACTTGTGCACTTTTTATACTTAGTGCACGATACGTAAATATAGCATGTGCTTAAGTATGTATGTATGTATGTATGTGCATATGTACTTAAAAATTTTGTTATTTAAATAAACAAAAACATGTGTTTTATTTAAAATAAATTTCATTGTAAATATTTTTCTAGTTTTGAACAATAAAATTTTTGTTTTCACAGCCAACATCTGTTTGCTAAAATGCCATTCATCTGTTTTTAAGTGACCCAAAACATCACAATTATATTTACATATTTTCAAAACTTTTCAACAAAAATTTGTCGATTTTTTATATTGTAATCATATTATGACGTGATTTTTCTTTTTTTTTTTGCTTTCTCTGAACAATAAAAACGCTTGTTTAAGAATGGAAATTTTCGTTAGTGAATATTGAAATTGAGGAATTATATGAAATGTTTTAGGGATTTAGTAAATTTATATGCATAATTTTTGCTCCAGTAAGATCAGAGTATGAAATTGTTTTTGCATAGTTTGCTATTAAATAACAATATTATTATATTATATAATATTATAAAATTGTATGATTGTGGCCAAAAGTATTAGGCTAAACATTTTACTTCACCCCTGTTCCACGCTAATACAACTTAAAACTTTATGATTTCAGTGTTACGGCCGACCATATTGTTATCTCAACTCACAACACTAATGTCAATATTAAAGACTCAACTACCATAACTTATTATATTATTATCGCACTCAACCAAATCACATTATTGTTGTGTTCTTTTAAATACATACATATATATATATATATATCGTTACCTGAAATGCAAAAGGGCGTAACAACATATTTCAAAATTTTACAAGAGAGACAAAAAACTCCAAAAAATCAAAGATTACGAAGCTGGTGTTGCAATTTCTTCAGTACAGCATTAAATTGCGATGATGCATTTATTTCGTAGAAAAAAAAAATTCTTTAATCGTCATTTTTATTAGATGTGGGTTGCGCCCTTTTGGTTTAAGAAAAAACCAACTTTGTTGTTACGACCTTTTGATTTTCTTTAATAAAATGGTTGTTATTGACAGTAGGGCTGTAAAAATGTAGGAGGACATGTAATTCGATTTGCTCTACAATAATAAATGAAAAAACCCATTTTGAATTTTTTGGTTGTTACGCCCTTTTGAATTTCAGGTAACGATATATATATATATATATTTTTAGAACGAACTTAAATCGTACATGAAGTATTAACATTTTAAATTGGAAAACCGTTCCAGTCATAACAACCTTAACTGTGTGTGTCAATGTACATGTATGTATAGAATTTTACTCCAAAGAAACCAACAAAAAAAATTAAATCAATTTTTTGTTTCATTACTTTCACATAATAAAAACTAGACATTTGATAGGCGAAAATCGAAAGTACGCCCCTACAAGTGCAAGTTTAATAATATGTTAGTATTTTGCTTCTATTTGAAAATACTAAAAATATTTTAAAGTGGTTTTGCATTTCAGCCGCCGATACACCGAACGCAAGCGAGCTTATAAACTCTATTGTGATTGCCAAATATCACATATACAAATTTTTTGAATATCCCCTTCTTTGCCCACAGTTCAATCATTAAATTTGACAACTTTTTCGCTACACTGTATTTAGTTTACAATTACATACATACATATGTATGTATATATACGCATGTCTGTTCCTATCCATATGCACATACATGTATGTATGTATGTATATACCCTGGAGTGTTATAAAAATACATTGTAGATATTTGTTGACATTCGTTCATTATCTAGTTTGTTTTGTGATATTTTTGTTTTTGGTTTTACTATTGCCACCATTATTATTGTAAATGCATCAATATACTTATTTATGTATGTATGTATGTACTATATCTACATCCATATTTACAAAAGTGCACACAAAATTATGCTTGTCTGTACATGTTTATTGAAATTTAGTATTGTAAGATTGACAGGGTCTGTCTGCTGCGGATAAAAATGTCAAAGATAATTGAAATGGCACGTATTATTGTCACAACGGTTTTTTGTTGTCACAACTGTTAAGTAACATGCATATTTAATTTATGTAAGTGTCAGTGGCTGTTTTATACAAATCTACATACACACATACGTACATACATACATACATACATATGTACATGACAATAGCAATAATATTATTAAAAATAACTAAATGATCCAAATATTTCAGTTATTGAAGCGGACTTTATTTATTCACATCGAAAGTTTACCAGAATGCTCTTCATCTCTCTGTGTCATCCACAATTTTGTGTACTAATCGCACCGCACTCAGTTGCTGGGCGAGAGCCCGTCCCCTGACTGATACGTTTCATAAAAATGTTGACCACATTGGGCGAACAGATTGTGAAATTGATTTAAATCTGCACCTGCCATTATGGCCTAATTTGATGGTGGACCAAAACTTTGCTTGGTGAACTTATTAACGGCTCACCACCGTCCCCATGTACCTAAAAAAGCACTTATAGGAGGTAATTAATTGTTGTATTTGGGGACAGCATGTATTCCTCCTGCCAATAAATCCCTACACAGTCACCTGAGTCGGTAACACGAAATCCTCAGAGAACACAAGAATGGAGTGTACTTTCTCCACCATCTAGTGCCTCACCAAAAACAGAAATCTGTTGCAAGACAACATTCTTTTATAAATTTTATTTAAACAAAAATTCATGTATGTATGTATATATAAGTAAATATGTACATACACACACACAAACATGTGTAGGTATGTATGTATGTAATTAGTATAAAAGAGCAAAAAGTATTAAATAAAGCTCTCCACAAACGCTCTATCGAGTACAAAGAATATTGATTAAAATAATTATTTTGATAAGATATTTTTAGACTTGATTATATTCATAACTACATATGTATGTACATGTGTATACTATATGTGCATATAAACTTTATAATGTAAAGAAAAATAAAATTATGAAAAACTTTACTTTAGCTATGAAGGGAGTGAAAGTGTACACCACTACCCGGTGTCTACTGAAGCTCCGTGCTCTGTTCTCTAGTTGAAACCAAACCCAAAACGTTTCAGTCAAAGTAAAGTGAATCTATTAACAAAAACCAAAATTTCTCTTTCTCTGCAGTTTAAGGAAAAAGAACTGTGTGAGCGGGTCCGCGCAAACTGAACAACTTTCTTATCTAACCAGTGGTGTTAACATTTCGGTAATTACAGTTTTGTAAGCTAATTTTCCAAATAGCAAAATTTCTTTTGTTATCGATTTTAATGCTTTTTTATATTATAAAACCAATAGTCTCACTACAATTATGAAAAACTGTGGCCACCCTTGATGCACATACATAAAATATGGGCAAAAACTATTTGTATGGTAATTTGGTTGTACTGTAATTGGAATATGCAAATTAATACTACTGTTCCTTACCTGTTACCTTACCCGGCAATAAATAATAAATAAATTACTAGAAAGGGATGAAAAAGTCATACATAAGTGAAGGTGGTAAATATTTCGAAGACGGATCCTTCGACAGGCCGCAGGAAAGTGAAAATCCAAACGAACTTGCGACAAAAAAGTATGCTGCAGCATTTTAATATAAAGAAACTAATTTCTAAATGGCAGTTTTGCTGGTCCAATCATATAAACCACACAAAAGCAAATAAAAAAAGGCAGTCGTTAAATAACCAAAAAGTTATGGTCTTACAACTGATCCTTAATTACAGCGTAAGGACAGGCGTAATTTAGCGGCTAACCTTTTCGCTACAATGAGTAACAGAAATAACTGCGCTCAAGTTGTGCGACTTAACTTCTTTTTTTATAGACAATTAAACAGAAATAATAAATAGAGACAAAGTGGTTAAATCGACTTGAAAGGAGCTGAAATGTCAACACTTAACCAAAGTAGGTAGCAGGAATGGGAAAATTGGTACAACCGCACTTTTTTTCAGTAGTATTTAAACCCAAAATGTAGAAAGACACAGCAATGACATATTTAGTAAAATTAAGGAATCTCTCCAGTTTTAGTTATTATAAATGAGGCAAATGAATTCATGTTGCCAGAACTTTCAATATGGTCAGAGGAATATTTTTAGTTCCATATTCATCAATAAACGTGGAAAGAATATCTTCTTATCGAATTTCAATTAAAACCAAAGAGAGACACAAACTACAAACTGCAACTCTTTGCAGCTCAATCCAAACGAAAGATGGACTGAATGCACAAAATTGCAATTCTTGTAATATAAATATATCATATAAGATAATTATCAAAATTATAATTGTGATCTCGAAAACGATGTACAAGCCAAGGAGTTGCTTAACTTTATTTCTATGTAAATAGTTTATACATATTCAATACTCAATTATTTTGTGTTATATTGTAATAAAAACTAGGGGTCCTGTCTCTGACATGACAACGCTTTACGCCCTAGTTTCAGTTCTTTGCCATTGCCTTGCTAACACTTGCTCAATGTTCGTGCTTTTAAGAGCCTGAAAGAAGGCCCTGCCTCTAAGGCAGCCAAGGATAAAAATGGCACATGTGGCTGTGAAATTCATTCGCTGAAATTTAATATATAAATATTGTACACACTGAAACACAGTCGAGAAAAAAACGCTAAATAGGCTATAAAAGAAAAACATTGCGGTAGTGGGTGCAAGCGAAGGCATTTAAAACAGTGATGGAATTCAACTTCTCTAAAACCAGGGCTGTAGATGACAAAACTGTAAAAGTATTCGATAAATCTTACCAGTTTCCGCATTTAAATTTAATGGTATGGTTTAAATTTTAGAGATATATGTATGTATGTGCAGAGGAGCTTTTAAACCCCTGGCAGAAGTTCGTGTTTATCACGTAACACAAAACATAGAAGTCTTTAATCCATATTATAAGAATATCTTAAAACGTCCTAAAGCCATTACGTTTAAAAAACAATATGAATCTAAAACGCCAAATCAAGATCGACGTAATATATGGGCAGAAAGTGATTTTTCAGAGGTTCACAAATTTTAGATGGAAAAACTGCTTTATTTGGCAACCCCTTTCATAACTGATAGTTGTGTTTTTTCTTAACTTACAGCAGAGCAACGCTTGCAAATTGTTGAAACTTTTCATCAAAAGCCCCTTTTTCTTTGAAAAAGGGAGAATGTTCGCATTTGGAGTGAGAATAATCCACAAGCTTCTATCGAAACACCAGCGCATCCACCGAAAATTACTATGTGGATCGCTTTACGTTTTGGCGGAGTCAGCGACGATGAGGGTCAAAATGTCTCTGTCAATGGTGAACGGTATAGGCACAAGATTAAAAATTTTTTAGTACCTCAATCAAATTTCATATAATGGCCCAATTATTTAGCCTTGGTGGCTCATGTTATTTAACCCCCTTGGTTTATTGTCTTTGGGGTTATATAAAGTCTTATATTTACGTCGCTAAATCAGAGATAGTTGAACATCTGGAAATCACTATTCGAAGAGCTGTTGGCGTCCACTGGTCCGAAACCATATTTAAAGATTAATATCATCAAATTTTCTACACAATTTTTTCATTGTTTTTTATAAAAATTATAAAAAAAAGTGTTTTTACCAAATGGAACTAATAAAATGTTGTTTTTAGTATCAAATGTTTAGTAAAATAGCTGTGAGGTTAAGAACAACTCTTGTTCCGCCGTAATTATTTTTTAAGTGGGATCAGGTCTGTTACTGTTCCTTGGCCCTCGACAGTTTTGCGTCGTATTCACTGATTTGCCTCACACAATGCGAGAGTTTTATGGTTCATTTGAGGAATTGTATGTCAGCCTCCCTCCTACTTTCTATGCAAAGACCTGGATTATATTAAGTAAGTCACAGACACAATTATAAGAGTCTGTTTGAGAATGGTATTCGTTAGTCCGCCCATTCTGTGATGTTATAACTTGTAAATTTAATTTAAAAGTTACATGTAAACTAATAAATAAATAATATCAAAACAATATTGCCCGTAAAATACAGGCTTGCGATAACGGCGTCCAAAACAAATTATGAGCCTAAAGTATAACTTATAATCAAGTAACTCACAATTCTAAATTTAAAACATTTCCAGCTTTTTTTCAAATATCCTGGCAAGCGACCATATTCAATACACATATTTACATACATACATATTTACACACAGATCCATATATAAAGTTAAAAAACCAATTAATGGGAAATAAGACATTTAAGTTCAGGATTTGCTTTTCACAAATTTAAAACAAAATTATTTTTAAATAAAGCACTCATTTCAAAATTTTACTTCCTTAAATAAAATGTTGCTAAGAAAAATACTTACACAAAAAAAATTTATAATATGTACATATGTATGTAAATTTAAATTTATTTTTATAAAATAAAAAGATCTTTACACTTTAAAATTTTGCTCTTTTTCGTAGACAAATACGCGCCGTCAGATTTCTCGCTTTATTTTTAATCTTTTTTGTATTCAAACTGATCGCCAGTGACAAAAATTTCTTAAAGAACCGCCAACAGACTTTACAACTGAACCGATCTGAACGAAGAACGCGTTCAGAATGAATATGGGCCGCAGTATGAAAAAGACTTGTAACGGAATAAAAACACAAAACAAAAACAAATCTCGAGAAACTAAAAGAAAAACAACAAAGGAGACACATTCAGTTCCCACACTGATTAGGCGGCGGCACGGCACGGTGCAGCCACCGTTTGCCAACCAAAACTAAATTCAAAATAAAACAGCAGCGGCTACACAGCAACAACAACAACTACAGCAAAAAGTACACATAGAAATATTTTAAATGCATTTACGACAAAGAAAATCAAAACAAAAACAACTTCAAGAGGCGGACGAACAAGAATTAAGAAAAAAAAAAAAATAAATAAATAAAAAACTCAAAATGTTTAAGAAAAAATTAGCCAAAATGACGACGATGACTAGTGTTCAGTGTTGCCAGGCCACTAGTTTTTATGCGATATAGATTGGCTGTGCCTCAGACGGACAGCGAGAGAGAGAGAGAAGTCAGTTAAATATACACTTATTTTCTCTGAATTGCTCAATTAACCTTTTTGACAAATTTCTTAGATTTCTTAGAAAAATTTCGCAGTTTTTTTTTTTTAATTTTCGGCTGGATTCCCGAAATTTCGGGTTTCGAATTTTATGATTTCTAATTATTTTGGTTTCGCAAATCAAATTCCTAATGTGTTAAAGTCGAAAGAAACAACTGACTCCAAAAATTTATATTTTTTAGTCGTACTTTTTTTAAATGCTTTTTGCTGCTATATTTCGCAAGGAATTGTAGTATTGCTAAATTTTTTCTTTATTTTCCTTAAATACTACTTCTTGTGGCGGACATAACTGCAGCTAATAACCTTTTATTTTTTTTAGGGATATCGCGTCCGTAATTCACAACTCTTTTACTCAAGCAGTTCAAGCACTACACACTTGAAATGGCATATGATAATTTTTATCCGAAACATTATCAGCCAGACGGAGTAAAACGATTTCAAATGTACCATGTTTCAATATACGAGACACGGCTGAGATTTCATTTTATGGCAATGGTGTTAATTTGACCACCAGTAATGATACTTGTGATAAAATGATCCAGTGGATCTGCTACCACGTGATCAGCAACTTTGGCAGGATCATCAATAATTAATTATTTCTTTATTCTGTGCAGATGGTGGTCAATTTTAAAAGAATTTAATGTTTTTGTAAACTAAGTCCTCTGAAATGAACTCCCCAGACGAGACTCTATTTAATAATTACAAACAACATTAATTGTACAAAACTGGCAACGCTTTTAAAGAAAAAAGGAAAAATAAATAATTTTAAAAATAACAAACAGCCGGTAAATGATGCACTTTAAAGCAACAAAAACAACGACTGATTGGCGAGTGTGTACGTGTGTGTGTGTGTGTGTGTTTTAACAATAACAACAAGTTAAGAAAATTTGAAGTGAAAAACTCATCGAGTTCGTTTTTGTTGCCAGTTGTTCAGATCAGCACAAACAACATTTGACGATAATCCCACTCCCTCCAATTGGTCAGGTTGTTCTTTGAAAATGCAAGTTTTTCTTTATCACACATTTTAATTTTTTTTTTTTCTTCTTAAGATTTTACTTTTTTGATGGTTGAGTATTTGAATTAAAAATAACCGGTTGCATACGACTTAGAAAAGATGTGTATTAATCATGTTTTAAGAATCACAATTTGACAAAAAAAAAAGTACCCGCTAAAGTAAAAAATCCGCACAACTTTTATAAAATAATTTATGATTCAAATCGATATTTTGATAATTTAGTTAGGGAAACCTTTTGAAATTGGAAAAATTATAAAAAACTAATACACAGGTTATGCTCTTAAAACGAATATCTGGACAATAGTGATACACAATGGGCTTTTCGGACCATACGCACACATACATACAATGCTGATAAAAAAATATATGTATGTATGTACTACTTCCGAAAGTGCCAGTCAATTTATTATATATTGTTGTCAATTTAATATATTTGTTGTTTATTTTTAATTTACGATTAAAATACATACTATATAAATTAATTATTTTACTTCTTGATATATTTGTTAACACTAAAAAAATATATATTTACAGTTTTGCAGCTCAAAATAATAGAGTTATTTTAAACATGAGTAACATAAAAAATCTGATTATTTTCTTTTTTATTAGAAGAACGCATTAAATTAGAACTGGCTTTATTTTTACCACCGATTAGTACCTTATACTGCCCGAATTCGTTTAGGCTTTGTTTCTATCAACCTTTGACATTTTTGAATGGGAATACCTTCGCAACTGTTCCTCAACTCTTAGGGGATTGGGAGCCCCAATCAAAAGAACACACTTAGTGTTCACTGAACCCAGATTCTACCAATTTTTAAGTAAGTAAGTATTTAAAAGTTGGTATATCGTAATTTAGGAATAAACATGTTCTTTACTTCTGTGAAATTTATTAGCCACTGAGTATTTTTAAACTTTTTTGATACAGAAAGTCTTGAGAACAAATTAAGCAGTAAATTGATTAAAAACCGAAAGTTTAGATCTTGTTAGCCTTTTTTAGACAACTGGACTAGAGCCGTTTGCCCTTGAAAAGCGGCCAGTCCAGATTGCAAGGAATTCTAATTTGCCGGCGATTGCCGTCAGGACACGACTCATAATGAGTCGTGAAATCGTCAACGCCAATAACAACAAGCACGAATATGTATGTCGACCAAACTATCGATTTTCTTTGTATACACTGTAAATATTCAAATTAAAAAGCGTCATTTTGGTCCTTATTACTTACGGATGGTTAAAGTAATACGTACACAACTTTAACGTGGGTTATTTCTAGGACCCACATTAAGTTCTGATTAGCGAAGTACCAGCATTTCTGCATTTCAAAGTGAAAACTGACAAGACTATTTAAGTTTTGATTGGAAGATTTCCATTAAGCAGCTCTCAAAAAGCAATAAATAAACATATAACAAGAAGAAAATCACAAATAAATACGAGTGTAAGAGAAAAGAAAATAAAAGGAATAAATTTAACAACTTAAAACCAGTGAAATAAAAATAAAGCTTAATGCGGAAGTTTCCATCTGTAACTAAAATTGACAGATCCATCATCTTAAATGAATTATAAATACTTTTCGAAATACATACATTAATACAAATTAAATTGTAAAGGGATTTAATTTTCCACATTTCTGGGATTCATATTATGATATATTTTTCTACTGAAATGCACGATTTCATGCTGTTTCGATTTTGAAATATATATGAATATTTGGAAAGCTTAACTGTTAAGTCTCTCACAAAATGTTCCGACAGAAACCCAAATATCCCACAACTTACGCCAAAAAAAGCTCAAATGACAGATGAATGGTGAAATAATAAAAGTCTGCCCCAGATCGGCTGCGAACATCGTTGATCTATTGCGTTTGCAAGTTGTATGAGAGAAACAATTTATTGTTTCAATTAACATGGGTTTTCTTTCAGTTTACCTGAAGTTCAGAAACGAGATACAACTATACGAGTATTTAGCAAATAGACATTTCTTTCGTCAGGATGTAAAAAAACATATACCAACATATATTTATGAATTTCATCTCACAATATCTTTTTCAAATCTTTCTTTTTACTTTAGCTTTCAGTAATTGATGTTTGATAATAATTTTGGAATTCGCAAGAATTGCTGCTCCGAACTGGTAAGACGACTTCCTGAAAGGAAGGTTACTTCTTCGATATCGATATGGATCGTATGCGGTATTTAGAACCCGGGACAAAAATGCATCAAATAAGCCAAAGAGGAGTACCAAAATATTTTTCATTATCAAACTCAAAGTATGAAAAAATAAGTATGATCGTATCGACATTTAATTAATATTGTAATTGCGGCATTAGTGGTCGAATGGTCTGCTCTAAAACGGACAGTCGTACTATTGTGCTTCCCCTTTCCTTCAGTTGTTTAATACGTCAAGGACTCGAAACAGCTTTTTCAATGCGAGCGTTAGCAAGTCCAGTCCACTCCTGTGACTGCTTCTCTTCGCCGCAGACTCTGCAAGTGTCTCTGTGTTGGATATACTCATTCTGTATAGGTGCTGAAAGCAGTCATAACGTCCTGTAAGTGCGCCTGACAGCATTCGAATGCTTTTCCTATCCAGTTTAAGCGCGAAATGCGCTCTCCTGGCAAAACGGTACTCAAAAACTTTTTGAAGTGAAAAATGCAATCAGTATCGTTCCAATTTTTCCGCACGATGTTTGTTACCCAACTGTCCATGTCCCTCACACCACCCTTTTTTTATAGATGTATCCCATCTGGTTTCCTGTATGCCGCTTGTGTTCTCGCCAGTCCTATGCACTGGTTTTGTTAATATGTATGTGTGCAAATCGTAGTTGAGGGAAAGAAGAAACGTGCATATGGCAACAAAATTTCGTTGTCCACTTTATTGACAATAACAAAACTAGTCAGTCGATAAACAAGTGAAGCCGAATTGCCAACCTATTGTCAAAAATTCCTTTTTTGACTTGGATTAGCAGAAAAGAAACAAAATAAATTTTTTAAAAACCAATCAACAATTTGGTTTGTTGGCAACAGATGCCAAATGTTGTCACAAAAAAGAAAACGAAAACAAAATTTATTTTATTTATTTTTTTTGGTGTATTGATGTATGCGCGTGTGTGTGTGTGTGTAGATGTTTTTGTAAAAGTATACAAATTACAAAAACCGAAAAACAAAATTGTACTGCCTGCTGCAATCGCATCGCACATCTGTGCTTTTAATGTTGTTGACAAAATAATTAATTATAATCATGATCAGATGACGCTGGCGATGAACAAGATCTTTATGATGTTAAGAATTTACAACAATATAAGTAATTATATAAAATGTAAAATTTTATTTGTTTTAAAACACAAACATTGTGTCCGCTACAAATAATCTGAAGAGTGATGAAAAAAGCAATTAATAATGTTAAAGTTTTTGGGCTAATTTTAGGGTGCTTAAGTTTTTTTCCTAAGATGCTTTGGCATTAGTAACTGCATAATAAACAATAGATTTTACAGGCGGCACTCGCGCCAATTGGACCCCCCTTTAAATATTAATGTATGTGGATAACTTGAACTTTTAAAAGCTGGATAGTCCGCTGTCAACGGAATTCGATCATGATCGCACACGATCCATCTGAAATTATATATTAATAACTGAGACGCGTTTAGTAATTTAAAGTGCAGCTTTTAGTTTTCAACTCTTGGAAACAAGTCCAAATGATACTTTTTTAGGAAACAAATTTACAAGCCCAATTGTTTTCACAAGTTGGCATCAACACGACATTTTCTTTATACCCCATCCAAAAGTTTTGCTGTCTAATTTCTTTCCAAAACATAAATTGATTTTGTTTTCAAATTTCTTTCTGCCGCCGACTACAAATTGTGTAGTTTGTCACTCGGCTGTTTCCTTGAATAAATTATTTAAACAACAACAGAGAAACAAATGACATAAAACTTAACAAATTTGTTTTCTTTTCTCACATTAAAAATTTCTGTGGGTTTCTGTTTTTCATTTATCAACCGCTTATGACAAATTGCAAGACTCATCAAACCGCAACATCGGCCAACAACAGGCAACAACCGCAAGGCAAAATACGGCCACAAACAACAAGTGTTCATAAGACAACAATACTCGTACATATCGATCATTTTCTGCAACATCGTCATAACTTAAAATTTGCGGTTTCTTGTGATACCCGCTATAATTCAGCGCCTTTCTTGATATTCTGCCTGAAAATCATTCAATAATAGAGTGATTCAATATATATATTGATATCCGTAAAATTATCTTCCAGGGAATGTTACTGAAACTTTAAAAGTTGGCAATTTTACGTTGCCCGGAATAAGAAAAATGTTCTCAAAAAAAAGAAACTTTAATTAAATTTTTATTTGATTTACGAATACAGAATTTTTTTAACTTTTTTCAAACTTGAAATCTAATAAAAATGTGATATTAATTAGCCCATAAATCGCTACAACTTCGGCCAACAACATTGTGGTTCTGTATTTATTTATAATTCATTATTTGATTTCATCAATTTAGTCGAAAAAACCATCAACTACTAATTCCTTTTTAAAATGTATAGTTTCCGTAAAAACGAATTGTTTATAAAAACCTACTATTAATAAAAAATCTCAATTTTTTATAAAAAAAGGAACTTCTACAAAGAAGTACTTTTCATTTAAAGTACCTTTTACAAAGGAATACCTTTCATTTAGAGTACCTTTTACAAAGGAATACCTTTCATTTAGAGTACCTTTTACAAAGAAGTACTTTTTATTTAAAGTACCTTTTACAAAGAAGTACTTTTTATTTAAAGTACCTTTTACAAAGAAATACTTTTCATTTAAAGTACCTTTTACAAAGAAGTACTTTTCATTTAAAGTACCTTTTACAAAAAAACCTTTTTATGAAAAAGGTGCTCTTTCATAAATATATAAAAAAAATATTTATGAAGAAAAAGTACTCTTTATTAAATAAATACTTTTCATAAATGAACATTTAAAAAATATTAAAATTTTTATAAAAAAAAAGTACTTTTTGTAAAAGGGGGCTTTTAAGAACAAAAAAGCTTTTAGGAAAATGTACCTTTCATAAAAAAGTGTCTCTGATCTAAAAGTACTTTTATAAAAAAGTACCTTTTGCAAAAACACTTTTTATAAAACCGTACGTATGATAAAATAGTTCATTTAATAAAAAAAATAACTTTTATAAAAAAGTATCTTTTAAAAAAAATCTTTAAAAAGACTATTTTTGGTAAAAGAAAGTTCGTTCTTTCAATAAAAAAACAACTGTTATAAGAAAAGTGATACATGTAAAAATGTGCCTTTTAGAAAAAAACTCTCAGCTTCCAGACTAACAAATAATGTTTATTCAGTTGGTACCAATATCCTTTTCTCTAATCAAAATTCATTGCTATTTCATTCTGAGATCATTTGTACTAAATTAATCATAAAAATGCACATCCTTTGTATGGGGACACCTGTTTTTTAACTTCAATACGTTTTTGTGCAAAGATTTACTAGTCGCTGTTTCACGGCATATTGTTCAGAATTTTGTAACACTGTCAACATGACAACTAAAAGCCTTTTATTATATTGGGGCACCCTTTAGCTTTCAACTTCGTTTTTAGTGTTAATTGCTGTAAAAGCCAAAGATTAGCATGAATAATAAAGTTGTCTTCTCTCAAAGTTCTGAAGACAGGGCACAGAGAAATAGGGAGTACTTGCGTAGGGTCATTCGGATATCGTAATTCTTATTACCCGGAAAAGAAAAAGAACTCTTTACGAATTAACCTATATTAAAAAATATATTTAGCCATAAAAAAATGTATGCAAAAATCCTTTTATATAAATGTTTATTATATAAAGAAATTTCCTTTTCTAGGAAACAAAATTATGTAAAACTGAAAGCAATGAAAGTAAGTCTTTTAAAACAATTTTCGAATCGACCTCGTTATGCGGAGCTTTAATTTAATCATTGCAGATTATCGTGCATAAGCGACAATGTTGAATTTTTGCATTTTTCATGTTTGTGTTTTTTTTGCTGTTTTTTTGTACTCGTTTTGTTTTGATAAATTTCTCAACAGACAATTTGCCGCTTTTCTTATTTCAAAAAAAAAAAAAAACCAACAGAAATGAAAATTTTTATTGTACGAGTATTTTGATTTGCTTCATGTCAGTCTTTTTGACGCAAGAATCAGGGGTCATTAAAACATACTTGTAATCGCAAGAATAATAAGGTTGATTATTTCTTTTTATTAATTTGCTGATAAGAAAGAATTTTTGATGAAAAAAATTGAAAACCTTCACAAACAAAAGATGACAATTCAAGTAATTGATTTGGTTATGAAATTTTGTTGTTTTCAGACATGTTTTTATTTCATTTTGTTTCCAGCATAATCTGTTTTAAATTGTTAATAATAATTGTGTTTTTAAACGACGTTCCACAAAATCAAAAACGTTTCGGAATTTTTTTATATTATATAATTTACGTGTATATGTATGTGTGTGTGTGTGTTAATTTTCCAGAAAGTAAATGATCGAAGACATTTACACATCTAGGTGCGATATGTTGTTTTATCTTCTCCCTGCAAGTGAATGTAAAATGAATTAATAAAATGCTCCAGAAGGAGCGTAAACGAGTAAAACGGTCTAATAAATGGATTGAAAGTGAAATAGAGGGATGTTTGAAAAAATATTTGTGAAGAACGTGTCAAAAAATCTGTTTGATTTCCAAAGAATTAAAGGCAGGATCTCCCTATCGGCGCAAATAGCCCAATGTGCTAAATCGGCACACATTTTGAAATGAAGGACGATATATAATCGCGATCATATCTTGATAGAATAGAATAGTTATTAAAGTTATCAATTTGATATATGTTTTTTTTCCAGATGTATATTTTTATAAGATCAGTTATAACCACAAAGGTTTACCCTTTTTAAGCCTTAGCTTCTATACAGAAGGCAACTTATAGTTTTTAATTTTATCCGTAAGATACATTCCACTCAAAACTCCTTCAACTTCTGGTGTTGCTACACGGTGAGACCAAAAACTTTATTACGAATGAAGCTACAGTAATCCACGGATAATCTTGCCACGCTTTAATACCTTTCTCGTTTATTTACCTCTAATGTGAAATTGGCGTGGTTTTTTTTCGTGTAGTTTTTTTCTTATAAAACTCAAACCTCAAATCCAACGCTTAAGTATCTATTTTGGTTAAATTCCGAAAAATGTTTAAGGGCTTTTGTTTAAATAAAATTTGCTCTTTATTTTGTTTGCTTAACTGCCCAAACTATTATCTGGATGCAAGACAATACTATAAATAAATTAGCCAGGTTTGCTTAAGCAGCTGCCCAAATCGACTTTGCGACAGGCGAAAGTAACAGCGCTATAGATTATTTTCTTATAATTTTTGTGTTACTAGAATGTCAACAGTTCAAAAGTAAAATTTTTGTTTTCGGCATTCCTTTAGTTACCTTTTCGCAGTAATTAACGACGAATTCGACTGCAACAACTAGAGAGGAATAACTCTGCTTAATACAATATACAGAGTTCTAGCCACAATAATACAGGAAAGGCTTAGAGAAAAAATTGAAGATCAATTACGTGACGAACAGGCAGGCTTTCGGCCAAACAGAAGCTGCGTAGATCAGGCTAACACCTTACGCATTATTATTGAACAATCTTTGGAATGGCGTACTCCCCTGTTTATACTGTATGTCGATTTCAAGAAAGCCTTCGACACCATCAAACTTATCGCTATATGAAAAGCATTGAGTAGAAAAGCAGTACCCCAGAAAATAGTCAAAATCATCAGAGCTATGTACGAGGACGCAGACCTCTCAGTTCTTCATAACGGCAACATCAGCCAACCATTTCAAACAAACGCTGGAGTCAAGCAAGGATGCCCACTTTCACCTCTATTATTCACCATCGTGCTGGATGAAATAATGAGCCAAGTCTGTTTAGAGAGAAGAGGAATCACGTGGGGTCTCTGACACCAACTCGAGGACTTGGATTATGCAGATGATATTTGTCTACTCTCGCATAAGGTCTCCAACATGCAGTCAAAACTCGAACACCTAGAAAAATTGGCTCGCAATATCACGAAAACCAAAGCCATGAGAATGAACAACACGAGCACGGAAAACATCATGCTACAAGGCCAACCAGTCGATTACGTCGATAACTTCCGCTATCGGGTTAGTACTATGGCAACAAACGGCGGCGCAGAAACAGACGTAGATAACAGACTCAACAGAGCGAGAGCAGCATTCGGGCGCCTGCATTCCGTATCGAGAAGCTCATTCATATCTAGGCGTACCAAGCTAAGAATATTCAACGCTTGTGTAAAGCCAACATTGCTATATAGTAGCGAAACTTGGCTTGTATCTAACACCATCACACAAAAACTTCAGGTATTCATCAACAAATGCCTAAGAATCATATGTAGAATATTTCGGGCTAATGCCATCATCTCTGGACCTTACAGAGGAGGAACCCATACAGAAGCAGATCAAAACGAAAAAAAGGGGGGTGGATCGGCCATACATTTAGAAGGAAGCCCGACAGTATTACAAGAATGGCGCTAGAGTGGAATCCTCAGGGTTAAAGAAACCGTGGACGTCCAAGAAACACCTGGAGACGCACTATCCTTCCAGAACTGAGGCTGAATAACCAGACATGGGAAGACGCAAAAACAGCAGCGGCGAATCGTGTCAGGTGGAGATGCTTTGTGGAAGCCATATGCTCCCGAGAGGGGTAAGTGCCTTCCCCGCTTGGTTGCTGAAAAGTAAGCGAATTTTCGGGTAGATGATTATCCGTGGATTACTGACTGTAACGAAAGGACTGTGCTGCCAGATTTAAGTACTTTCACATTATTCCAGTAGTTGCACGCGAAAATGACCAACACCGAAAATTGCAAAAATTATATGTATATATTTTTTTTTTAAATTGTGTAAATTATATTTATAAAACATTGCTAGAAACTTCTAAATAAACCCTTAGAAAATGCTAACTGCTGACTGCAAAAACATGGCAACTTTAACTCCAGAAATGCTAAAGTGGGCCTTTTCGCAACACTAGTGCAATTGATGCTTTCCCACCTTCGGATTTTTTTTCCAACTTTTTGTTTGTGCGATACCAGAGTTTTGGAGCGAAGAATTGTTTTCCACATGCCAGACTTGTATTTTTCACGAAATGTGGACATACAAACATATTCATGTAGTTATATTTTTCCGAAAAGGCAATTAACAAATTTGCAGGCACAGTCACGACGCATGCAACATAAATACGAATTTATTCGATTAAAAGCCCATAAATAAATTTATTTTCATTTGTCTTTTTAAAGCTTTGCAATGGGTTGTTTTGCTTTCGTGGGCAGCCGTCAAGCAATTAATTGAAGTCAATTAAGATATTTAATTAAATTTAATTTAAATCACTTTGTTATAAAATAAATTCGTCAGCTCATAGAACAATAACAAAACAAAAGTATTAGAAAAATGTTTGAATTATTTTACAGCAACTGATCCGTAAAATGATCAATTTTCTGTCGCCAACTTTCAGAGTGTAAAATTTCTTTCAAGTGATCATTAATTATTTACAATATTTTCGTCTTGAAGCATTAAAATATGATACTTAACAAAAGTCACTTAACAAGTCTTAAAATATTGGCAACAGATGACTCAATTTCTTGTTGCGTGTTTTTTTTTTTCTTTTTGCATTTTAATTTTACACCTGAATTATAATAATTAAACAAAATGATCTCTGCCAGTTACGCAATTTTTCATAAACAACATCAAATTTTAAATAAATAAATAAAAAGCAAGAAAACAAGATCAACGTTCTGAAATTTATTTCTTATTTTTTCTTTAATCTAAATTTAAAATTTTACTCACGAGATGCAGCAAATAAAAAAAACCGTCTTGTTTGTGTTAAAATTTACTTTTATTTTAAAAAAGATTTCTTTTTGTGCCAAAGCAAATGTGAATAAGAAACATTTTTAAAATTCCTATTTAATGCGTTTTGTTAAGTTAAAGAGTACGAATACTTTTGTACAAAAACTTGCATCATTTCGTTGAAGCAAAAACCAAAAAACACCAGAACAAATGCAAAAAAAAAATTAAGTTTAGCAACAGATGTAGAATTTTATCACATGAATCGTGATTCGAAATATCGAAAGCAAATTCATTTACGATGAATAAATATTCATAAACTTTGTTGTCTAGATTACGACAAAGTGCAACATACAGGGTGGTTCCTTTTTGAGTTACACAAGTTTAAGTCAGACTAAAATAATGAAATGTATTTTTAATATCCATGAAATGGTCTCTATTGGATAGAAATTTTTTCGATATTAATGTTTAAATATGAAAGCGGTCGATTTCCAGTTGTTCAAATATCTCCGATTTGCCAACGTAATTAAAAGACTACATGACCCCAAAGAAAATAATCCAATGGCCTTAAATCCCACGAGCTTTATGGCTAAATAATATTATTTCTTTATTCTTTCATCCTTGACTAAATCAATTGCAGTTCGCTGTATGAGACTTGGTTCCGTCTCGTTCTTGTGCAAGAATCAAACAGTAATTTCGAGAAAAATTTGTGCAAATTCCGCATCCCAAATGAAAAAATTCTGCTCATTTACGCATCTATTCAATCAAAAATGGGCTCTATCCGAGAATAAAAATTTCCAGATTTTGCCATAATGAAATGTCAAACCGAAGTAAACAAAAATCAATTATCAGCTCCTTAAATGGTTTGCTAAATAAGGCAGTGTTGCCAACTTAGAGTTGTGAATGTCTAAAGAAACACATAATATTTTAGCACGATAACAAGATTCTGAAATCATCATGTTGATTTTAACAGTGAAACTTTCCACAGCGGCCACCTCCCACAACCGCAGAGGTTTTTCAGATTCAAAACCGAAACCAGAAAATGTATCGGCGAGTTGCCGGATATTGGAGGCTGCACTGTTTTTGCTCAGTATTTCATAAAATTTTGTTGTTGCGTATTATTTTTTTATTTTATATTATTTTTTATGCAATTTTTTTGTTTACTTTTTAGCGAAGTTTTAATGACAGATATTGGCAGTTTAATGTAGTGGGTGTTTCGACAAGAAATGTATCGGGTGAGCGCAGCCGTTATCGAAGGCATAGTTTTTGGAAAATTTTTCTTTTTGGCAAAATTGCTGCCACAACAGCAATAACAATATTTATGTGCTTCCATTTCCATTTAATATACACAAGTTCACTTAGAAGTCAGTTCGTTATTTGCATGCGATTTCAAATAGCAAAATGTTTTTGTGATTGCGATTTCCAGCACACCAGTTTTGTGACTTCAAATCGTAACCGTATTTTTGTTTTTGGCCAAATGTGAGTTTCAGGACCTGACTTTTATTTATATTTTTATATTAGTCTTTTTTTAAAATTCGAAACATATAAAACCAAGTTTTTCCCTTACAGAAGCGACTAAAGCATTTACTTTTTACTAACGAAGAATATGAAGGCTGAAAGTTGTTTTTAAGAATAGCCGGGCACTTTTTGAATGGCATAAAATCATATTTTATCTAAGCAAATTCTGAAAAAATTCTCAAGTTTAATTCACTTTGATTAAGACCAATCCACATCCACATCCACAAAATCATTAAATTAAGAAACCCCCTAAGAAGAGCAATCAATTGAATTGAGAAAAAAATTACTTTTTAATTGCCACATTGTTTTTAGAAATAATATTAAATTAAATAAAACCATGTGTGGCCTTTGTGTCAATAAATACTTAAATTGAATTACAGCGAAAAGGCCCTCTGTAAAACATTCAAGTGATAATAATTGCACAATTTGTGCTTTTAAGGGGAGAGTTAATTGCTCAAGAAACACTACACTTAATTACATTGAATTCTTTTGTTTAAAACATAATGGCTTAAGCATTTAAATAACGCAATAAATGTAACAAAAATTATGTTGTATTTTCTTCAAGTTTGTTTTCGTTTCGTCAAGGCAACGACGTATGTATAGAAATGTTTATTTTAAAATGGCCCATTTACAAAATATTTCTCTATTTAAAATATTCTTTTCATATTTTAATTTGGTTTCTTTTCTATTGTACATTTAAGAAAATTTGTGTGAAAAATACAAATTTATTACAATAAGAAAATAAAACATGGGTATCGATAAGATTGAATCATGGCCGGTAAATTTCACACTGTGCAGCAGCATAAAATATTTTACATGAAAATATGCTGCCAACGGATTCTGTGAGAAATAGTGACCAGATCAGCAAACAAAGACGATTGGATGGAAATCAGTGTAGTCATGTAATTTTTATGTTTTTCTCCGCTCAGCCTGCCCTGAGGAACAGTTTTTTGCCTTAGGAAAAACTCTAAGAGGGGTTTTCCCAAATCTTTGCCTAAAGGTTAACTGGCTCAACGGGACCAACATACCCCTGGGATGCCTTCTAAGGGGTATGCTGATGTTTATCATTTGATTGGAGAGCCTATAATTGTTTGAAACGATCTGGTTGTGGTCGAAAGTCGCAAGTCGCAGGAAGAGCATTAACAATTCCGGAGTAGTCAAGTTTTCGGGGATACAATATTGTCAGAGGTGTTGCTGTGTTGTGAATCTGGTTGAAGCCTAACGTTCCTTTCGAATTTCGGACAAACAGTTTAACCCTGTCACTTGATTTTTGCAAATCTTTGATATCAAAGCATTCACCCCAGCGGATGCCAACCCATCTCACTGAGTACTTCGCTTACAAAAAATGTCTACCAATTCACTCAGAATCAGCACAACCTTAGGCAATATTTCGGGCGAATAGATTTTTATACTATACCAGCACGATGCTGTGATGGCCCTACACTTCTACGAACATTTCTGGACTAACCTCAAAATGTCATGGTTTCCTATCGATAGCCTATTTTTGTGTGTATTTGTGGTCAGCATATTTCATATCTTGGATCCTGAGATCGTAATATGTAGCCCAAAAATTAAAATGATATTGACTCTTGAGTTCGATATTTCCCCTTTTAATTTGGTTGAAAAAGTGCGCCTATATTTACAATTGGCTGATTGATTTACATATTATAAAAACAAGGCGTAGACCGAAACTACATCAAAATAGTTGATTCGCTTCTTATAAACTATATGGCAACATTTTGCTCTTCACTGTTTTATTGTTCTCAACCATATTTTAATCATGTATTAATACTAATACATACATAGATAGATACATACGTACCTTTTTATGGTTCACAATTGCAAGCCAAACTGATCAAAATGTATGTATGTGTTTTTCCAATATGTAACTATTTTGGAATTAATATTTCAGTGGCAAAAATTCTGCAAACGAAACAAAAAAATATGAAAGTTTCATCGTTAGAACAAATTTCTAATAATTTTTTTGAATGAAAAACACATATTAATTAAATTAAATTCTATATCAACTGCGTTTACTTTACTGATACCACAATCTTATAATTGAGACAGCAGAGCCGTTTTGAGAAACAGAAGCAGTTGACAACACCAAAAACATAAATACAACAACGCCGAAATTTATTCACTACAATTTAATTAGAGAGATAAAACTATAAATTAAGATGGATAAACAAATTTAATTGTAGCTTCTCATGGTTACTGTCAGAAATTTTCGAAAATTTTACTATATTTCCAAATCAACCAACAGATACATAATTTCAGAACAAGGTCGTTTCATATCACATTTGTAATCTTTAACTAAACATCGAATACTTCAAGATCAGTTGGTAAAACTTTTAGTGCTGATAACCCACATTTTGGTGACAAATAAAGAACATAAAAAATACACACACAGACACACAGACACACACACACATACACATGCATGGAAATATGTATGTAAATATATAAATACACACACATTTGTACATATCAGTTTATATGTACATATATTCTACATATGTATTTACATATGATTTAAAATATTTATTATACTTTGTTCGTTTCACAGATTACGCCGAAAGTGTTGGAAAGACATTTTTAGGGCATGGAAAATCACCAGAACAAAATTTTAGTATTTCACAAAGAACATGGAGCAAAATAGAGCCGCTGAATTCCTACAACAGACACCTTCGCCATACAGTTCGAGCTTGTTTCCAGAGCCTTGGCAAGCTTTTCCACTGAGAAAAACATTTGCGCTCCCATTAAAAAAAAAAGTAGAACGACTCACCTAAAAAAGTTCGGAACATAATGTGGGACATGGAGCAAAATGCATAAATTCATGAAAACTACATCGAAAATTAAGAACGTTCGTAAGATTTTCGATTGACAGAAACATTTACAAATTATTCGCGAATGACTGGAAGAAAGTTTTAGAAACGCATTTTTAGTGCGTATAAAATCGCCACAACAGAATATCGTGGTGATAAGTTGGCAAACTTTAGGCGACTTATCAAAGACCATTAAGTGGCTGACATCGATTGCCTTTGGCAAAATATTAAGGTCTGATTCATGTTCGCAAGACTTTTCGATTGACAAAAACATTTAAGTTTCACGTAAAACATTGGCCGAAAATTATCTTATTCAACCGAAAAAAGAAAATTGTACTGGACTGCAAATTGACAGCTTGGCTGATCCCAGTGATTGCGAATGTACAATATGTATGTATGTGTGTATGTACGTTTAACTTTCGATATGGTAAAAAAAATAAGCCCTTTTTTTATTTAAAACTACATATATAAGCGAACGGTTTCTTGAGTATCTCTTGCAAATTTCAGTTATTCAAATGCATTTTCTTTCTGTTTTTTTCTTTCATTATTTATTTTTTTGCAGAGAAAATGTAATAAAATTTCATTAAAAAACTGCATAGCAACATATTTTTCTTATGCTTTCTTCGCAATTATATATTTTTCTTGTAGCAAGCGTGAAAATTATACACATAAATAATAATATAAATACAAATTCACATATGGATACATACATACATACATACATATGGATGTGTGTATATAAATAAACTATTTACAATAACATATGTATGTATATTAGGGTGGTAACTATAAACTGTTGTGTGTAATTTTAAGAACACTTAACGGTCTAACAAGTTAAAGAAAATGCTTGCAGGACATTGAAATCTCAATACTGACCAAAAAAAGAGTGATTATTTCAATTTATGCCACAAAACAGAAGCTAAACTGCTATAACTGTCGATGACTGCAATGGTTGGCATGTGGTCAGCTCCATAATTATAATGAAAACTACATTTCAGTCGTAAGCAGATAATTTGAAGTTTCCCAAATACATACATATGTGTTCGCTTTTTACGTATGTGTCAGAACTGACAGTGCTGTCATGACAATAACACGTTCTTCCACAACTACATACACACATACATATATGTAAACTTTTTAAATGACGAATGATTTGTCGTATGCCGCAAATAGATCAAAGCTTCTTACATATCCATGAATGGGAAGAAAAATTGAAAAAGACAAAAGTTTCCTTATACAGGATGGACCAACTTGGACTGACTTTTGCAGATAATACAGAATTTTATAAAATTTTATAATGTCATCGTACTCAGTGGAAGAATGTGTAACAACTGCTGAATTTTATTATGTTTCCGGACGATCAATTGTTGCAACGCAAAGAAAATACCGTCAGCAATACAAGCTCATACCGCAAGAGCTACAATGGCAATTCTGCGAGAACTTTTCGAAGACCGAATAATTTCAAAAAATGCAGATTTCGTGTGGCCACCTCGTTCTCCAGATTTGACGGCCCCAGATTTTTTTTTTTTTTTTTTTTTTTTGTGGGGTTTCTTGAAGGAACGAGTTTACGTCAACAAACCACAAAATATTCAGGAGCTAAAGCAGAATGTTAGCACAGAAATTGCTCAATTGCAGTCAGAAACGTTGCGCAACGTCATGCAAAATGTATTGAGTAGAGCCATTAACTGCCAACAGGAGAATGGACGCCATCTAAAAGATGCAAATTTTCATACTTAGATTAAAAAAAATTTATAATTTATACTTTAATTTGCAAAAAAAAAAATTAAATAAAAAAAATTAAAAATACAAAAATTATAAGCATTTCAAATCAGTCAGTCCAAGTTGGCCCACTCTGTATATGTACATATGTATGTACATGTTAGTAGGCAACGCTACACCATATTCTATTGATATGCGATTTCTACTGCATTGAGTGAAAACGCGCATTGCCGCAATTTGTACTATAACAATCCCATTGGATGTTTGACTCTTATAATACGTAGACAATTATCAACGACTTTGACAACAGGATTATCAGGTGCAAACGCAGGATTACAACTAAAAATAAAGTACCACCAACGAAAGTACAATAGCACACGTTGTGTAGATATCTTGACTTTACCAGTCCTCTGCAGGTAACATCCGCTGATTGTACTCTCGGTGAATAGTTCTAAGGTGAAGTTTGCAATTGGCATAAATGTTTCAAAGAATATCGAAAAGATCACATCAACATCCGACGAAAATGCTGTGAAAGTGAAGAAAATTATTATGGAGAATCGCCGAATCACTATTACAGAAGTTGCTGAGAGTATCGGCTATGCAATTTTTTCCGAAATTCTGGCCATGAAGCGTATGGCAGCGAAGTTTGTTCCAAAATTGCTGAAGTTTTTTTAAAAAAAAAAAAACCATCCTCTGTGACGTTTAGAACAGCAAATTATTCAATTTTTATATGAATTTGAAAGCAAAGTTATGAACACCACCCTAATGCCAAAATCTACACATATGTACTTATTTGAAGTTAGCAACAACAGGTTATTGGGCACATAACCAATATTACGTACACACACACACATATATATATCCACAGAGATACTCTACTACTTTTATACAGTGAACTCGCAGTAAAATGAACGAAATTTTACCACACAAGTCAAGTTTCTATAATCGATCGATCAATCACTTGTATCGTATATTAAAAGTTAACACAGAAACAATTAAAAATGTTCTAAATTCATATCCTGTTTAAAATTCGCTGCATATTTTGGAATTTTTTTTTTTCAATAGATCTCTTCATTTCTAAATTATGTAATTAAATTCACAAAAACTAAAAACTTGAAATCGCAAGCAGTAACATTTTTTTTATTGGTTATATTGATAAGAAAACAAAAAGCGCTCAATCTCTTTTACAAATTGACGTAATATACCGCTTTTAGACGCATTTCATGTGCCAATGGTGGCAACGCTGACAGTTTTTAAAAAGCGTTTTTTATTTACATTGGCCAATGGCACGTCGATCACCGTTAACTATCAATGTTTTTAGGTAAGATGGTGAAACGAATTTTACACAGCCTCCACCGATCCACTGAAGTCAACTTGGTTGTATGAAAAATACAACTTTCAGATGTATTATTCATACGTCGTTGGCTGAAATGTAAAACCACGTACTTAACAAAATACGCTAAATCTATTCTTTAATTGATTATAAACTCTCTCATATAATAAAAACTAGACATTTGATTAGCAAAAGCGAAGGTACGTGACTGCAAGCGCAACTCCAAGGACATGTTGTTATTTTGCGTCTACTGTAAAATAAGAAAAAATTTAATTTCAGCTGACGGTTACTGCCGCACAAAAGTTACAAGTCGTCTTTACCAAACCTTTGCACTTGTACCGATTTTGCCATCCCTGGTTTGAAAACATCCTTTCACAAACAACAATTAAAGAACATTTTTTTCAAAATAATGACATTGACCCAGCAATTCTCTTACTTCAGAGTAACCCTTAAAGCACTACCTGCCAGCAGGCAAACAGGAAAAAAAAACAAAAACATATAGATTTAGTTTGCCCTATTAGACATGATAGTGTGACCGCTCTGTACCGACTATTGTCACAATTGGGGTATGTATCCAAAAATAGACAGTGTGATACAAATTTGTGCCAGATTGTGCTATTTACGTCGATAGCAGGATTATATGTATATAATTGTACATAAATTGATAAACTTTAATATAAAATATCGAACATTAATGTTTGTTATTATTTTAAAGGACAAAAAACTAATTTGAGGAAAATTTCTAAAATTTGTTTTTGTCAAGTTCAAGTATCACTCGCATTTATGATCATGAGTTGCCACAGGGCTGGATCAGGTCAGTTACTCTACTCTATATCATAAGTTTTCTTTTTGTAGCTGGCGCAGGTTGACGTTCGACATAGTGGAACAGGTTGCAAATAGAGAACGAAGAGTTCCAATTACCCTGTTAAAAATGTAGGTAATAAAAAGCTGCAACGAAATTGTGGCCGGGGTTTGCCAAAATTAATCAAACTGGCAAATATATAATATAAAAAAAACACTCGCTGTTTAGAGTCGTCGTTGTAAAAATAATAAAACTCGTGGTTGACGTTGCTGAGAGCGCACTGTTAATGCAAATATCTGCAAGTGCAGTTGAGTGCGTACATGAATGCATGCGCTGGAAGACATGTGAAATCTGCCATAATTGTAGGGTGACCATATAATTATTGTAATTGCAAATTACAATTTCTCTTTTACAAATTGAAAGAGTATGGAGACCGACTGATAAGGCCAGGCACTTGAAAATTGCAGCTTAAAACAACAATTAAAATCTTATTAACTCATGCGGAAGTATTTCACTTATTTGAAATACTTTGCACTGGCGATTCATGAAAAGGATTATTATTAGTTTTCTGGCCTACTAGTAGTGATTCAAGTCTTAAAGGATGGCATTGTTGTGCAGTTATTTCTATTTTCTTAATTCCCAATAACTTTTGTTGCCCAAACAGAATAAGTTTAGGACACCGTCTTCGTGGAGTTTTTAGACTGTCAGCTTGTGAGGATGTAAAGTTTCGAAAATTAGGTGCGCGAAAATAGGAGTGAGTGGCACATCAACACTAGAAAATGTTAAAGAAAAGATTTGATCGTTGCCATAACAAATAAAAGGTCCTATACAAAATTTATTAAAGCATCATGAGCAATAAAATAGAGAGCAGGCAAATGGTTTGGAGAAAACTATATGATGATACACAAAAAGGGGGGGTATTGCTCTCCCCACTTTCGAGCTGATGGCGGTCATGCGGTTGAAGCCTTAGCTGGCGAACTATCCGTTTTTTATTAAGTCGGTTTTACCCATAGAATATAGATGGATAAATATGGTGTTTTACCAAATCGTCGCCTCAGTCCGTAAGATCGAAAATAGTTCCCAAATATTTGTTGTTTTTTCTTTGCAGTTTGGAAAATTACGAAAAGCAAAGACTAGGCGGGATAACGCGGGGAGTGGTTTATTGCTGAAATACTGTATTGAACTTGCCAGCTGCTGGTAATAAATGTAAATCAAGAGCAAAAGCGACCCTTGATTATCATCAGTTTGCTTTAATTTATGGTGATCTTGTATGTGGATAAACTACGGAACAACTATTGTTGTTGCAGAGGGAAAATTCTTACACCTAATAGTACTGATTCAAGTAACTTGCTGGAGAGCTTGAGTTCTATTATCCCTATTATCAGAGACAGAGGCAGATTGGCCGACCGCCACAAGAGACAAGACAAACTTCTTCTATTGTCCCTACCACCGTAGCAGTTCTTTAGATAGAGTCAAAAGCGCAACATCTGAGCTTGATAGGCCGAAGTTCACCAAGGAAGAGCTCAAGTTCTGCTATTCCTTCCACCAAAGCTATACCCTAGACAGCTTCGAAACGAGGACAAGTGCAATTGATGGAGCAAGGTCCATCAAAAACTTCAGTTCGTAACCAGCATATGCCTGGTCTTCACCATTAAGTTCTTCCCTGATGCAGGCAGCAACTCTAAACGTATCTCTTGCATCTCCATCCATCATCTGGCACGTAAACAGTCAAAGATTTCTATAATTGTGGAAAATCACAAGCCCAGGACTCATAAATATTCCTAAGCGACCTAATTTACATATTTATGTAGATGCACTTAATTCACAATTTAACAATATGCGATTAAACAGGAATCCGGATCGAATATGTTGCGTCGTATTGCAAATTGTATGTTTTAGCGATGAGAATCTTCAAATACTGAACGCATTTTATACGCTTTACATGAAGACGTTATTAACTAACGAACATTTTAGTTGGCCACAAAATTTAAATGGCAGAGAGTAGCCTGCTGATTTCCAGTACATCATGCAACGTTATTTGACAATGTTCTTCAAACTTTCATATTAATTAATTTTTGTAAAACTATTCGAAAACGTTAAATACGATGATGCTGTTGTCGCTGGTTTTGGTCCGACTTGTTCAATCCTATTTTCCTTCAAGTCTTAACTTGTTGTCAGATCCACAATAAAAATGTTACCTAAAATAGCTAAATTATTTTCCCAACTCAAATTTTTCAAAGAAGCAACGCCAGAAGAGCTTAATCTAGCATCAAAACGCTTTAATTATGCCAAAACTTTTACTCCAACTTGTGGTGTTTGTTTCGGTTTGCAAATTATGCTTGTCGCAACAATGTATTGGTTGGCAACACAATTTGATTTGTTTAACTAAACGTCTAAAAACGCCTTTCCCGGTCTCTTGATTAGATTCCTCTTCGCATAAGTAAAGTTTCTCAATTGTGTGTTATTATGCGGTGCACAAAAGTAACAAAAAGCAGTAACAAGTATCTGGGCAACACTTCTTCCAAGGTTCAACAAGTTCAGTCACCTCAATTTCCCACTTTTTATTTCACGTTTCATATTCATACGAAAACCATATATGCGGCAAACACATTTCCACTTAATGTTTGCCCACCAAGTCACACTTTCTATAGGCACTTTGTTTGGTTGGGTTAGATTTGCCTTTTTCGCCGTTTCTATTCTACAAGTTCCATGTAATTAAATTTGGTTTGAGGTAAAGGTGTCATTCCATAGAAAAGAAATCCAGTTGATTGTGTTTGTTTGTGTCTTGGGAATGGCTGTTGCTGGTGCGTCTGCGGTTGCAAACATAAGACGGCCGTTCAGTTATCTTAGAAAAAGAAATGCAAACGAAGTGTTTTATTTGGGTCATCGAATAACTACATACATCAAATTGGACGATTTTTTCAAAATGCTTAAGTAACTAAAAACTATATTGTTTGCAATATCGTTGGTACGAACGCTCGCTTTTGCTCTCAAAGTGACATGTATACGAGCCGTTCTACGGGTTCTGGCTGCCTTCCCCTTTAAATAGACCGCAACGAAAACTTGTCCTCCCATTTTCTTTGTTCTACTGGAAAACATTCTTTAAAGAAATCCTAACATTTCAAAATGTCCCATTTTACAGTAATCCGAGTACTATTAAAGGTTGTGGCTCCAAAAACTGCGTTTATTTTGACTGGCTTCTCGTGGAATTCATTCAGAAATCCTAATTTCTTAATTCCTGGGCCATTGTCATAAATTCTGACCACAAATTCCTTTAAATAGACATAAAGTCCACCAATTGCATCATTTTATGGCCGTCCATCTTCTTTTTTATCTTAGACTTCGGATTGGCATTTTGTAAAATGTAGTTTGGCTAATGTAGTTTGGCTAAAGACCGTGCCAGCTGGAAAACTTTGTTGGTTGAGGCCCAGGTTCACCACGTACTGTAGCGCCAAAAGAAGAAGAAGAAGAAGTCATTTGCTTCTAATTTCTCATGGCTTTTTACTGGGTACAAAAATATGCTCACAAATTGTTTTGGGATACCTGCTCCAAGATTTTAGTTGCATAAAAACTATGGCTATCGGCTATATAATTTCACAGTTGAGAATGTCAAACTGTGTTGACATTTCTGATCGGCATGGTTTTGGCAAATCTTCATAAACGCCCGAATAATGCTTCCAAATTGCGTAAATTTATTGGGACAAAGTTAATTCTGCTAGTGATGAAGCTGATTTATTTACGCCAACAAGCAAAATTGCCGCATTTGCTACTAATACAATCCTCAAGCCGTTAACGAATCGTTATCATTACAGCCATTAATAATATATATGTAATACTGGCGGCATCGGCGGTGAATAGTGAGTGTAATCGATCATTTTTGTTTTCGAAACTTAATCAACTAATCATTGACGGCATTGCGTCAAACAAGAGCTTGCAACTGCCCATATAACGCGCCTTACAATCAATCAATATTACAAAATCAATTTGGTGACAAGGGGTCCCGTTGCCTGTCCTCATTTAACGTCTTATGGGGTTTTGTTAAGTTGTTGGTTTATGCCGATAAACCAGCAAGTCTTGAAGTCTGGGAAGCCAATATTCTAGCGATCATTGACGCCACACGCTCAGATTTATAGGTAGAATTTATTGGAAAAAGTTGTCAGACATTGGACTGATTTAAGGGAACATGTAACTCACAGTCGTGGTGGACATATGCCGGAAATCATACTCAAAAATTAATGTCATGAAATGCTACGAGCATAACCAAAGAAGTATCTTTTTAATAATATTTCTTTCTTTTATTATCATTTCAAGTTGTCAAGCTCTTAAAAATACATCATCATTGCGGTGTGTCGCCGTATTAACAGAGCCATCTGTTAAGGGATTTGGGCTTAACATTTTCAAATTTAGCTTCACACTTTACACAAACTGTTTTACTGCTTCGGCTAAAGCTGCTGCATATTCGTAGTTGCGACCAACGCGTAAACAGTGAAATTTGACATTTTGCTTGGATTTATAGCCGCCCTTTCAAGTTTAAGTTGGTTTGTCCTGAGCAGATGGATATCAGTCCCAGTACACTTTGTAAAAGTTTTAGTTGTTACGGCTATACGCCTAAATCTCTAGGAGATGGGGAATTTAGCCTTATAGCTGCTTAAATTGTCTTTATTGCTGAAAAATATAACAGCTGTTTAATAAGTACCCAGCAAATTCATGTAAATTGTCCTCCGCAGTCTTATTGAAAATTGTTTGCCGTGTTGTTTCTGAAGGCGCTTTTGCTGCATGTTGCCAAGCAAACATTATCGACAATTGTTAATATATAAAAATATATAAAAACACAAACAATAACAATATCAACAACAATAATAAAGAAATTCTAAACTATTGCAGCATGTAGTCGTCGTTCAAGTCTAAATCTGTTTAACAAAATGTAAATTAATTCATATCAAAATACTCGTATAAAATGTCCACAAATGTATTTGATTACCAGCACATACTCGTAGATTCTTCATTTGTGGTGGTTGCTCTACAAGATCGCTTCTAAACTGTCATAGTTTTTGTTGTAGAACAAACAACAGAGATAAATTTGTTTTAATAACTTAATTTAATCATAAGTTTATTAAAACGTTTGTTCTATATTAGCGGTATTCACAGATTTTCTCAGTTTGGCTGGCAAGAAAACAGTGAACAGCTCGCCTGCTGTACAGTGCTGTTCACTATAGTACATTTACACCAAAAGGGGGATCTGGCTCATATGAAATTCGTAGCAAATCTTGTTGTTTTTTTTTTTTGGCGAGACTTCCGATGCTACGCAAAATCTACTTCGTGGTCAGATTTTGACCAAATCTTCTCAAATCTACTCAGCGCCAAACGATGCAGCGGTGCTTTTCTTCATTATGGACTAAAAAATACAACGCGGTAGAAAGAACACTTGACAGTTTGAGCGAAAGATGAAGAATAGTTTGTGCAAAATTTTTCATACTAATTTTATTGTAAAAAAAAAATTAATTAAAAGCATTCAAGTTATAAATATGTTTATACGAAATGTCGGATTTTAGAGGAACGTAGACTTGAATTGACATTTACTAGATTTCGACTTGGTGTAAATGCACTGTTAGCTTGTAGCTGGTTTGTTTTGTTACAGTGGGCTGAAAAAATTTCCGGAAGGGCAAAAGAGCAAAACAAAAAAATTTTAGCCGTTTCTTAGTTTTTTCCAAACCTCTTCGTAGTACCGGGTTCTAGCGTCTACAGCTCTTTTGATATTTTCCGCATTTTAGAGAGATAGCCTTTACACACACCCTTTTGTATCCGCTGGGAAAGTATTTTTCTGATTATTTTCTGAGCTTTGACGACTTTTATTTAATTTGAAAATTTTAAGCGACAAATAGCATCAATAAAGTAAAATAGTATTGAAGAAAATAACGAATCAATTAGTATGACTAAAATAAATGACTCTGCATTATTTTAACAACTATTGTCATCTTTCATAACAAAAGTTAATGCAAGTTCATATTTTTAATTTACTTTCGTTTTCTAAACAGTTTTATTTTCTGTTTTCCGTCTCTTTTTTAATGTCAAAACAAGAAATCATTCAATTTGGAAAATTCATCACTCTACAGAAATGATAGACAGTTTTACATTAAAATGTCTTTATTCAAACATTTTAAAATGATTCTTATTTATGTTGGTTGTCTACTCGTGCATCTGCAACGGTGGCTGACGAAGTGTAAACACTCTCTTCCCCTCGACTTTATGTTGAACAACATGTATGTATGATTTGGCTTTTAAATATTTACCTTGTTTTTTATTAATATTTTCGTAAATTAAATTGGCAAGTCTTTTTTATATATATATGCTCATATAAAGGCACCGCCCTGGAGTAGGTTTTATCTCTGTGTATTCCCAGCTTGGCACTCTCAGGGAAGGCGTTCTTCGGTTGAAAAAGCGACTAAGCCTCTAATAAGAGAATGCCTGATTGTGGTTGTGCAGGAGCTGCCGAAAGGTTAACTGACACACTTCTGATGCTGGTCATTTGGCTGAAGCGTTCTGGTTGTGGCTGATACCTAAAATCCGGATTTGGTCATTTGTGATTATAGAGGTGTGGTGCACGGCCCAGTTTTCGTTTCTGAAATGCTGTTGATTTGCGTTTTCTATCTATGTACTCGGTACTTTGGGCTACCAGCTTATACACCTTGACTTCCACGACTGTCCAGGGATTAGATCGCCCGAATGCGATATTCCATTTCAATTGGTGTCTCTACGAGAAATCATATGCTCAGAAAACTTCACGCAAAAGAGCGACGGTCACATTAATTATGCACCAATTCCGGAATTGCGCAGTTCTACAGTTGACGATTAAGGCTTTTCGCAAGACTATGCGCCGCAATAGTAATATGCTTGGCCCATGTGCATTAGTTTAAGTCGTCTCATTATTAATTTATCCGTACATGCTTCGCGATGGCTCATAAATGCCTCACTTTGCCAGACTCTGACCACAACATCTTGCCCCTTTTTCTGGTGAATTTCAATGCCCTATTGAAACATACATCCATGTCTTTACTTCTCATCTATCAAGTAGTGAAAGCTTAACTCGTGACAATTATTAGAGCGGAGGGCTACACAAAAGGAAACGTCTTGCAGAAACATACACTCCTTTCTTGTTTATATGTATGTCATTTGTTTTGACAGCTCGTTCAGACAAAGTAGCAATAATTCGCATCAAAAATTCGAGAAGAATGTTCGTGTTTGACGTCCTGTTTCAAAGTCAAGATTTCGTATGACGACTCGTGTTTATCGCAGTCACTGATTTGGGCGACCGTGTGAACGTGCTACAACATTCATATTTCCACTGTTTGTATGAACATAATTTTTGTGCGTACTGTGAACGCATTCTTACACATTTATACATGTATGTGTGTGCGTTTATGGAACAATGAACGAAGGTACTCTGTCCATATATACTCGCACTTCTCATGCCAGCGAGCTTGTCCACACTGAATGACTTTTTGGTGGTTTTTCAGATAAAACAAAATTTGCCGGAAAGCAAAAGTAATTAAAAATATTTTTGCCGTAAAAACCAGTAGAGTAGAGAGTCTTTTATTTACATACATTCAATATATTACGCGTAATAACATTGTTTTTTTTTTTTTGGGATTGTAATTTCGCTTATCTTTTTTTTTGTTTTTGTTAATTATATGTACAATATTTAGTCCAATGTTGTTCTCATTCAATTATAATTTTGTTAGTTATCAAAACCGATTTGATCGCGAGTGCTACAGGTTTAAGATTAGAGTAAATAAAACAAAACCGAATTATCAGCGGTTACCAAAGAATCGGCACTTCTTCTTTGTTCTCGTTTTGTGCGGCAAGCAGTGTTGCCAAATCGGGGAGTTGTAATTGGGAATAATTTTTAAGGTTTAGGGATTTTAAGAGATTTTTAGGGATTTTCATTATACAGACATGTACAAACAACTACATATTAATTTTTTAATGCAATTTTTTTTTATGATTAATTATTAAAAATGTCTAAAAAATTTACTGCCAGAAACGCTAAAACGTTTTCTATCGCATCGCAAAATTTTCAAATGCAAACAGTTTTCCCAAAATTATGTTGTTTGAAAAATACTGCAAACAGCGGCATAGAACAATGTTGCAAGACGTAAATATATGTAAGTGGCGGTGAAAGAAATTCTGGTTTTGAAGTTCACTCATATCAAGTTCACTCATATCAAGACCGTTAAAGAACCTGGCAGATTTAGTACGAGTATCGGCGGGCAACGATGCATAGAAAAAGATTTTGGCGGCAAAGAACTTAATAAAAACACAAATGAGAAACAAAAGCAATAAGAATTGCTCCAATTTGGGTTGAAAATGAACATAAACTTATAAATAATGGAATTCATTGTGAGACTTTTGATCCATCTCCAGAAATGGTGAAAGTACTTAAATTTAAGGGAACGAGTACATACAAAAAAAAATTCTTCAGACATCGATAAAGAAAATGTCGTAAGATACAAATAAAATGCATCATGCATTGATATTAAAATGAAATCGGTATTTCTTGGCGATGAAAATTTTCCAAGCAGGCATGTGACTCGAAAGAAATCTTTTAACCCTGGCTACAAGCAGAGGTTAAAGCCAATAATGGTAGAGCCGGACACAGCAGAAGCTTCCGAAGCTGTTGAATAGCATATTTTTCTTAGTTTTAATTGTCCTATTTTATATTGGAGACATGTCTGCTGATAAAAATTTAAGAAAAGAACGATGAATACAAGTTCCCAATAAACGACGGTCCCGAATTATTGAAAATCGTTTTCGTTCTAGACACAAACAATTGCATAAAATTAATTAAAATAATAATTGCTGCGCATTTATGTAGATGAATTTCTTGTATATATAATTTAAGGATTTAACTTACATTTTAATACAAATTACTTCAAGATTTGTTTCTTCAAATAACTAAAAGCTCCTAAATCATGAATCTTTGCTGAATTAATTTACAAAACTTAAAACTATACAAATGCCGTCTTCTATACCATCTTTTCTCTATCACATTTTTATAGCAAAAAAGAAACTTGAAAGTGAAATCGATTTCGTTTTGTAGCAGATCTAACACAATATTGAAAATAAAATGGTTTGCCAACTTCTAAATTCTAAATCGAACAGAGTTGTGGCCGCGAAACAGTAAACTGTCCCCCTCCCCAGCTTAAAGACTACAGGAAATGTTTCAAATATCAATTTCTCAACTGACTGAAAACGGAATGAAAACACGTTGACAGCCTAATTGAATCATTCAGTTGTAAGTCAGAATTTACATTGGGTAATTCATGCAGCTAAGCTGATTAACTATTAGCTATTAACAAATGCTTGTACACGATCAAACAAAAATAAGAACGATACAAACAGTAAGAATTGTGAGCAAAACAGCAACTTCAAAAACAAAAACATGAAATCAATCTCATCAATAAGAATTGCCTTATGTAAATTCTGACAACCAATTTTAATATTTATTAAAAATATATATGTAAGTATTTTACTTGAGTTTATATGTAAATCCTAACAAATATTAAAAACTATCGCATTCTATTTTAAGAAGCCTTAAAGATTAAAGAATGTTCAAGATATATGTATAATGAAAGTTGCAAAGAGAAACATGGAAACATATTTACATATGTGTCTACATATACATACATATATGAATTATTATGTGAACATGAATAGCAAAGAAATGTATGTACGTACATGTACGTCAAACAGATTGTGTTACTCGTTGCAAAATATTCGCTTTTCAAGAAAATCAAAAAAAAAAAAAAAAGGATCTAAAACATTTAATAGTAAAATGGACAAGTTCCTAATCACCCATAATATTTGTACATATGCATGTGTACGTACGAGGTCCATTCTCAAAATAAGGTGATTGCGTGTTCGGCAAGTGTCAGCTGGCGACAAATATTAACCAAAGAACACCGAAATTTGTCTAGCAAAAACAACTCCCTAATCATGCAATTCATATCTGAAGGATGGCGCCGATGGACTACATCGAGAGGTCCAAAATAGAAACTCCTAAATCAAGAAATATTTGTTTAAGAAACATTAAAGTTCACCATCTTGGTATTATGCTACAGACAGTTTTTCATATTCTTGATAAAGCCCAAAGACAACAATAACACCATAGAAAATATTAATCTGTAAAATGCCTAAGAACTGCTTTTTTAAACAAACCTTTGCCGTTTCGACAGAGAATGAAAATTGTTTGGAAGACGCACATGACGGCGCGCAGGTGAATGGCGCGGGGCATAAAAATATTTCAACAACTCCGTTACTGAAGATAATGTGTGATTATAATGTTTAATTTAATGATGGTAAAGAGTTTTGTTTGTTATGGAAAAACACTGCTACAATATTTATTTAAGGTTTTTAAGACTTTCATTACGCAGACTGTGTGCGTTGAAGGGGTGCGGCTGAGAGATTCAGTGCTGTTATTCAGAAACTAAAACTCTGCCACCAAAACGCTTCAATGGCCGTGCTTATAATTCTTACATAGTATATAACCGATATATCGGCGTTATCTGATGTTTGGCTTTCTTTGAAAGTCATCAAGACTTGGTGGTATAAGTCACAGGGATATCGCTTGTTGCATAAGACTATGACGTTGCCCAATATCAGGCCCCGTCGCAAGCCTGCTATATCCCATGAAAAGTCTGTCTTATCGAAAAGAGCTAAGGAATGGGTGCTGAAAGTTACGCCACCCAAATGGTCGACCATTACAACCTATAGAATATCGAAAACTCACTGCCTTGAAGATGTCACAGGTATTCGTAACATTGTTCCGGATATGCGAATTGAGGGAAAACAAAATATTTAGCAGTGTTTTTGGAAAGAGTTTTGAAATACGGCTCTACAAAGATCGTTATAGGGCTTGTCTTTGTAAACGGCAAATGGACACCTAAATGGTGGCGAAGAAATGTCATTCTGCTTCACAGCCGCCTTAATTTTTGAAAAAATTCGTCTAGCGAAAACGAACTGCTACGGCTTTGCCAAAATCGAGAGAGTAATTATTTTACTTTTTTATTTTTATTGTTTAATAGGGGGTTTTATAAGTTATATAATTTCTCATGTAAGTTTATTTTTTACTAATAAAATATTAAATAATTATGAAATTACGTATTTTATAGGTTCAATATCGTTTAGCCTTTTATTTCCCCATATGGATTAATTTATAATCCACTAATGATTGGTGTGAAGGATTTCAGCACTGTTTTAGCTTTTATTCAGAATCTGACTATTACGTTGATCAAACGAGCTGGAAGCAATATTGAAGTTCTCGACTTTTTCAAATAAATAAAAAATTTGCCCACTTACAGGATCACCAATACCAACTCTTAATATTCTAAAGTACTTATGGTTGTATTTGAATAGACAGAATATCTAAAGCAAAACTCTAGAGATGTATCGGCTTTCAGGTCCGAAATCGAAACTAAGCTGGAAAATAAACTTATTTTATACAAGGCTTTACTTAAGCCCGTTTTGGCAAGTTTTTAACAAATTCTGCGATATCTGATGATCTCAAAAACCTTTTAGAATAGATTTAGTTCCAGATATCTTGCGATACTGAGTAGTCATACGAATACTAGAAGTATAAACTTTTTATAAATAACATTTTTTTGTGGCAAAAAACTCTTCTTTATTTAAAAACTTGTTCGAAATTATAATTGCATTCTGTGCGAAGTGTCAAAATAATAGCACCGATATTGATAATAATAAAAAAAAATCGCAATCATTATTTTAAAACAATTAAAAATGGTAATTAGCTATTGGCATACGTATTATTCAAAATAATTTTTAAGCATTTTGTCGCTCTAGTGTCCACAATGGATCATGCTAAACACTGTACAAGTGATTGAATTTAATTAAAACACTAACATTGGAAGGAAAAACGTACTCCCAAGTTCGAAATTTTTTAGGTTGCTTAAATAAAATGATAAGAAATGCAATTACTTTTCGTTTTAAAGATGGAACGCGTGGACGAAAAGCCCACCACACGCAATGGTCAGCCCCATAGTACGTACGGCAAATAAAATTAAATCCTTTTATGTCAGCTGCAGAAGTGAAAAAGAATTAAAACCGCCAATAACCACTGGGACAATATGCACGACACTTACAGAATATAATCTAAAAGCCCACAGTCCAAGAATAGTTCCTCTTTTAAGAAATAAGCATGTGGCCAAAAAGTTGCAATTTGTTAAAAACCTGTGGACAGATGAGTCCAAAATAGTTTTATTTGGTGGAAAGGGCTCACGATCTTATGTTAGGAGGCCACTAAATTTGAAATATAGTCCAAAAAGACTGTCAAACGCGGAGGTTCCGGTATCATGCTATGGGGATGTTTTTCGTGCTACGGTTTTGGGCCTATTCACGGTATAACTACCATCATGGATGCTGGGCAATACGTGAAAATACTTGAGGAAGTAATGCTGCCGTATGCTTCCGAAAATATGCCACTGATTTGGGTCATCCAACCAGACAATGGCCCAAAACATACTGGTATAATAAAAGCTAAAAAGTAGTTTCAGGACAATAATGTCCCTTTGATGGAATGGCCTGATTTAATTCCCATCACAAAATTTGTGGGCTGATGTTAAGAAGAAGGTACCCGAAGTCAAAACAACTAGCAATAATGATCTTTGGGTGACAGTGCAATAGGTCTGGCACTCTATTTCATTGGAGAGGTGCCAGAAAGGCACTGCAAAGCTGTTATTTCTAACAAGGATACCTAAGGGATGGGTACTCACGTTACAACCACAGCAAACCATATTCTTATAGTTGTATTATTTTTTCTTGCAGTCTAAGATAAGCAGTGCTATTATTCTGACAGCTGATTTTTTGCAGATTTTTGGGAAAAAGTTCTTTTTTTATATTAATTTGAATTTAGATGAAATAATTTTTCTTTATATCGTTTTTTGTACAAATTTTTTAACTTTTTGAAAAAAATTACAAAAGTTTTTTCTTAACAAATAAGATTTTGTTACCAGTTTAAAATCAGGCTTGTTCGTGTTGCTATTATTTTGACAACAGCTGTATATATACATATATTTATTGTATATATGTATCTATATTGCAATCGCTAGTCACATGTCCCGCATTTTGAGGATCAGTCTTTCGAGCTATTATGGACTTGAGCAATTATAACGAATCGCCCACATCAATGCTTTCTGAAGTGTCTTAATTAAGGCAATTGTCTGTGTGAACACTAGGGTTCGATATCGTTAGAACAGCCCCATATATATACATACATATATATTTTTTGTACTAGGTTATGGGAGAGGGGGAAAGAAGGAGTAATGTTTCGCTATTTCCAATTTTAATTTGCAGAGATGAGAAGGTCAGAACTTACATATGTATGTAACTGTTGATGTTCGACAATGCACAGTCAAACATCGATTAACCCAACTTGCTCAACATTGCGTTTTTTCTCTTATGTTCTATCTTGTGTGTTGTTCGATTATGTAGTGCTTGGATTTATGATTGTATGTATTATTGTGTGTTTCTGTTATTGTTAAGTTAAATGTAAAGAATTTTGGCTATTGTCTTTTCGCCCGGGACACTTATTTTTTCTCGATCAGACAGTAAATAAAAGAAGTAAAATTTTTGTCTTGATCAGAGGCTTTTTGAACTCCCAACTCATCAAAACCACTTCGATCGAGTATTTCAGTTTTTGTAAAATATGAAATTATTTTGTTCGACATTTCGTTTTCGTGGGGAAATATCAAAGAAATACTTTCGTACAATTTTGCAAATGGTAACAAATTAGTTATTTCGAAACAACATTATATTTCACCTGTTATCTAGCAAAAGCAACCTCATACTATTGTACTAAATAAATTTTAAGCTTCTAAGTGTTTTATGATTATGTTGCAGATTAGCAGCGCAGAGTACCTGAAATTCGGTACCAACAACCAAACATTTAATAATGTCAATTTTAAATGGGTGAATTTCAATAAGCTGCAAGATTTATATGGTAATTTTGTTATTCTAGTCTGTTCTTTTATATTATATGAAACTAAACATAAAGTGACGCAGCAAACTATACGTACACTTTGCAAACTGCAGTTTACACTGTTACAAACGAAATTACGTTTAGGTTTAGTTTCACAAAATAATGCTTTTAATATCTGTGGAATTCGTTTCTGGCAATTTATTTCGGAAATATCTCATGCTGTGGAGGAAAAGTTATCAAGTCGTGCTTATTTTAATTGTCTTTTTTTTACCTGAAGATCCTGAAAGTTCTAGCAATTCTGTTGTCGAAAAAAGGGGTCAAAGAATTTGCATAGAGTTTTGTTAAAAAAAAAGAAATTATGTAAATATTTAAAATGAAATATTAACAGTATGACATTGTTAATATTTCCTTTTGATTATACTTTGAGTCAGAAAAATATGTTCAAAGAATGTGAATATGATATAAGTAAGACGACGGCTGCCCTCTATTCCACAGATCATTAATAACCGATGAAAAGTTTGAGTAAGTGAAGAAAATTGTTATGGAGAATCTTGGATTCGTTATTGGAGAAGTTGCTGAGGAAATGCAAATTTTTTTTTAATTCTGAGCATGAAACGTGTGGCAGCGATATCACTCAGCCTCCTCATTCATTCACTCCGTATATTCGAATTTTTCCTGTTCCCAAGAATGAAGAGATCCATCAAAAGATCACATTTTGCGACAATTGAATAGATAAAAGTACCGGAAATTTTATAGGTATACTTTTCTTGGTCACTGTTTATTTTGATAAAATATTCTACTTATACATTAATAATTTCTCTGCTTCTCTTTTTAGCATAAATTCACGCTACAACGAGAACAAAAATCCAATAAAAATAATTTTATTTATTTTTTTTTTCGGAATTTTTAATTTGTTTACCAAAAAAATCAAGTGAATAAAAGAACAAAGAACTACACGAAAACAGAAAACAGCCGCTTAAACTTCAAACAACAGCACAAACAGTTTCTCACTTTATTACTTTTGGACTAATTTCTGCTCGTTAATTTCTGGCATTATTTCTTTATGAAAAACAAATTAAAAAAAACAATGGAAATTCAGATTCTAATATTTAACTTGTAACTAAAAATGTAAAAATGCCCAATATAAGAATGTATGTATGTAACTATTTATGTATATGTACATATATACATATGTGGGTACACAGTTACCTAAATACATACATATGTATGTATGTATGTGTTTGTAAAAATTGTATTAATAATTTAATATGTAAAACAAACAAAAGTACATACATACATACATACATATGCATGTATGTATGTATGTTTGTCTGCACATACATACCTTCATTTATTTATTTAATATTTTATTTGTTCCTCCGTAACATCAAAAAGCGGTTATATTTTTCTTTTTGCTTTTCTTACTCAATAGTATCGGATCTCCAATATTGAATTAATCACAAATTTAAACAATTTCTTTTCTGTTACATATAATATATTGTATATCAACGACATAAACACACTCTCTTACATTCAATGTTGTTATTTGTTTTTGTAACAAATTGTTTTTATTTTATTTTGTTAAAAATTAAATTAGAAAACTAACAAAAATTAAAACTTAACGAAAACGATAACGCAACGCACATATACCACACGTTCTATAACCGACCGTAACTAAACTTAAACTGAAATGTTGTTGTGTACAAGTTTTTTTTTTTTTTTTTATTTTTCAGTCTGTTTTTTTCATTTTCTTCAGGCCTTTTCATACAGCAGTTACAACAACAAAAGAAAAAAAGCAGCAACAACAGTCAACTCGGCTGTGTTGGTGGATATGAGTGATGCCAAATCTGCTGCTTTTTTTTCAGCGCCTGCTAAAATTTCTATTAATGCTGTGTGAATAAAATTAATAATTAATAAAGAAAACTTAAAGAATTTCTTGCTTTATAATTCATAGGATTTACCGAAACACTCTCCTAATAACTAATTTATCGATGTCTGTTAAGGTAAAAGTGCATACCACGCGTCCGAGCTGGTCACAAACGGCAAATTTCCATGTGTCAATTCTTGAGTTTATAGAAATTTACGGAGAGCGGAATAAAAAGGGGAAAATAATTACCGGTACTTGGCTATTTCCGGCAATTCTCGCATTCGCTTTTTCTGTGCAGTTGAATATTTGACACTTCCTTTTATTTGTTACCTCACGTTTTGTTATGCGTTTCAATATAAAATACAAAATAGTTATAAATAGTGCCACAAATTTCAATCTATATTGTGATATGTAATTAATATTTTATTTGGACAAATTTACATACATACGCAGATGTGCAATTTTCTGTAAGCAAATAAAAGCTTAACAAAACTGAAAATTGCCGAAAAAGTTTTCGTGTATCAACATAAAAGTGAGAAAATTGAGAAAAAGTTGGGCTGTTAAAATCGTCGTGTGATCTAAGATTTAATGTGCATGCAATAATATAACATATTCGCATAGAATAAGTTACATAAAAAACACAAAAGTTGGACGCATTGGTGGCACAACGGCGAATACTTAAACGCGTTGCATATTTTTGACAAGTTATCAGCTGACAATAAAGTTGAATATATTAAACAAACTTGTTAATTAGTAAGGAAAAAGTTATTGAAGAGTTTAAAAGCACATAAAATAACTAAAAACTTAAAAAAAAAACTGAGGTATAAGGCACTTGGAATGGGTTTCTTGTACCTTGCCACTTTCCAAAGTTTTTAAACACTTGATATCCTTTGGCGCATTGCATTGCCACGTCTTCTGTATTGCTACCTCTATGATTGGCTTGGCCATTTTAGAATTTTCACTGTTAATTTGACATTATTCCATTTCGCTAGTAAGATATTTTGATTACTTTTTAGTATTTTCTTACGAAAATTCACATTTCGATAATAACATTTATTTCCCAGCGGAAACATAATTCTGTAGAGACGTTTGTTTGAACACAAACAATTAGTATTAACAGTGTCTTTTAACCAAAGCGAAATCTATTTCATACAAAATTTCGGGCCATATCTAGTAGTTTTTTACAATTTTTGCAATTACGAAAATGACTTTTTCTAATCAAAATATGATTTGATATTAGAAATACCTATTTAATATTAATAAGCGGCCACATTCTCCGTATAATAATTTTATCTCTTCTTCAACTCTGGGCATGTGTGCTAGTGCGCAGCTGTTCGACTTCTCGTCAAGCCCAAAAATAAGGATAAAAGAGAAATAGCCAATAAAAAACTCCCAGCTATTTCTAAATTGCTGCTATTGGAGTTGATATAAAAGAATTTTCATAAAGTGTTTTCTTTCTACCATACACCCAGGAGGCTTGTACACAAATATCTAACTAATATTTCTCAGCATCCCAACTCGGCGTACGTACGGCGTACAAATGTATCAATAACTTCTATGTTTGTTACTTTGAAATTTTCCGAAAACAATGCTTGGTTTAGAAGCAGCAATAAAAAACGCTGAATTTAAAAATAAAAAGCTAATGTGGCATTACTGTATAACCAGACCATATGTGAAGACGAACACTTGAATCATATTGTTATTGTTTTGGTTTGCACCAGTGATAACGCGATCGTACTTTCTTGCGTACTATATATGTAATACTAATGTTGTTATTTTTCCCTTTTTTAATTAATGCGTTAAACTTTTACGATTTTGCTACCACTCGATGTAGCCGAATTCAAGTCCATAAATTTGTGTCACTTTTCTTTTGAAATGACCAATTGGGGTCTCAAACATAACAAAACCCTAAAGGCTTAAATTGTGATGTTGAATGTAATCGGCAAACGTTTCAAGTTTAGCTTGTTCAGAAGAAAGAAAGCTGGGCAGGGAATTTGTCATGTAAATATTTTGTTTCATTTTCGTAAAATGTCAAAAACAAAAGCCTCCACGCGGCCAAAACTATAAAAATATAAACAGCTGTGCTGTCAATTTCACCTGTTATGAATTCGCCTTGCCGGAATCCGCTTGCCTTAATCTTTACATACAAATGTACTTTATTTATTTACTATATATGTATGTATATCTATTACTGCAAAAAATACTAATATATTATTCTTATTCTTTGCATTGCCTATAAAGTTCATGATATTTGTACCTTAAATTGAAAAACAAAATTATGACACTAAAGGGAATTATTTTGCATCACTGGTTTGTGCTATTGTTTCCATTTCGTGTTCATCCAATCTTTTGTTGCTACTGTATGCTTGGGCTTGTGTTTGTTTGTTTTTTGTTCAAGTATTCGTACATATGCAGGTTTGTATGTACAACCGAATGTGCTGTTGTTTTTCTTATTTTCTTGAAGTACAAGTCAACAGACGTACGAAAGCAAACCGAAAAGATTTTCAGGTGTATTTGTTTTAATATAGACACACGCACACATTTATATATATTTATAAATATATCTCCTAGGCAGAGAGAGAGAGAGCGAGAGAGAAATACATCAACCCTAAAACTGTTTCAAGTGTAATATCCAGCGTGGCCATGTCGGCACTTTTCTTAGCATAGATTCTTCTATTTAGCTGTTAGAGTTTTCTACACATTTCCCGTGTGTAAGTTGCAGCAATCCACGGATTATTACCTGATTGAAAATTCTCATATTTTTAGGTAATTAAGGAGGAGGCAAGACACTTAAGCGAATGTGATAATTAGAAAATTTTTATTAATATTATTGTAGCCAGATAATGGGGGAACCATTTTATTTTGCGGCTATACATATATTTTCAGACATTTAACCGAAATAGGTATGTATTCAAAAGATGTTTAATTAAGTCTTGAGTTTGGTACGAAAAAAAGAGTATTATCGCTTTAGGTTAAAGGTAAATAAACGTGAAAGGTATTTAAACGTGGAAAAATTATTCGTGATTACATTCATATGTTACTTTAAAATTACAAATGAGTTTATACAAAATGTGATAAAAACATATAGTATTAATAACAATTCAGAATCTGATGAGATACATGTAATCATTTGATGATGTAATAATTCCCTCATTTACATAATAAAAATTCGAAATACTTTTTATTTTTATATTAATTTTGATCAGTGCCCTTTCACACTTTGGAAATTAAAAGACAGGCAGCCCAATTTTCTTGTTGCTGTAACGATGTCGGTGCGCTACAGTGCGTAGTACACGTCTGTTTCGACTAGACAATTTTTCAATTTTCTTTTCAACTTTTCGCATTTTTCATGTTGATTTTTCACACTTTATTGTGAGTTTATCATGAAAATACAAAAATCTGTACAAATTTTCCATGTGTGAAAGATTTAGGTAAGGCCGCGAGAGTATTGAAAAAAGTATTTGTCTTTCTATTTCTAAAGTGTATCTGTGTAACGACGGAAATAATATTAATTATTAATATATATTATAATTTTTTTATGTTTGATAAATAATTTATTGTTTTTAAAGAAATTTTTGTTCATTCAATTGAAATGAAAATTTCTCTGTATCAGTTGGAATGACAAAAATAATAAGCACTTTCTAAGAAATTGTATATGTATAAAATTTATTATATAGCATTAGACCGAAAATGCGACATTTTTGCGCTCCTTTCTTAGGAATTATTTTTTTGCAATACCTCTAACATTTTCTGAGTATTTCTTAGAAACGTTGAAAGTAAATTTTTCATCTACTGCAAACAGATGCAGGTAATTCCAAAATATGTATATGCTTACATATGGATATATGTAAGTATGTATTTGTTTGTTTTATTATTGCAGGTAGCGGCTCAATATTTGCGTGTTTGGTCTCGGTGCTTCATGTAGAGTATGAGGTTTTAGGTCCAAGGTCAATATCACACAAAAATATTCACTTACTGCAGTAGTAGCTACAATAAAGCATCTGCTTCCAGCAGAAAAATAACTTCCTTTTTACCTAAATTAATAAATGCTGAAGAAGGCAACAGCTCTTACATAAAAGGATTCTCAAAAACGGAAGGACAAATTATTTCATTCCTTGTAACAGCATCATAACTCATTTAAATAGAACTTCTAATTAAGTCCGAGAAACAATATCTCAAAATAGAAAAATTATATTGTATTATTAAAAACAACTGCTATGGAAAGTTGGCCATTATTTATATTGTGGCGACTACTAACAATGCACTTGCCCTTTTGCTACCAGCCGTGAAAAATATATTAAATAGAGGACTTTGAATCTTTAGACATGAGTGTTTGGAAGTACAAAATAAAAGCGAGTTAAAAAGTTGCTTTTCCAGCGAATTTTAAACGGTTTTTACCGCTTTTGCGCTAAAAATATTTATATTGTGAAATTGTTTTGCTACAGTAAATGGCTTTCAGCCTAACCGCGCGAAAAACTAATTCCTCGGTGTGAACTGTTCACCAGCTCACCTCTTCTTTCATGTGGCTTGTGTGGAACACACGAGTTTCAATTTCTTGGGAATAACAGGTGTTCGGCCTATTTAATCCCTGCCACCTGCAATTCTCAGACAGCCAATCAATCAAAGCTGGTCCCGAAACCCAAAAGAACATCAGTCTTACCCAGTCTTATCCGATCTTCCCCACCTTCTTGTTCCATTTCTTATAAACCCGATACACTCGATAGCTTGGGCTGTCTAATGTCTTCTGTTTTGTAAATCGTGAGACAAGGCTACCGAATTGGTAAGCCGAAATCCTCAAGGAAAATCAGGCTTTAACCAACTCGCCTGTGGAGCCCCCTCCCGTTCAATATTTAAACAGAGCCAATTTCATGGCAACAGCACCGCGACGACAAGGATCACCAGGGAGCTTAGCAACCCCAGTATCTTTCCAAGCCTAGTGGTTTTAGGTTTAAACCACAGCCAGAACGTGCTTGAACTTCCTATAGTTTTGGTTGCCGTACCAACCGAGGTACGCCAGCGCAAAACCTATACCCGGGGGACTTCCAAAGTCCGTAAGTTTCAGCCGAGATAGGCATCTTTAACAAATACCAACGCCAAAATGCCTCTTACATGACATTCGGAGAGATTGTTGCTGGCCCTTTTTGTTTCGGCAGTTCATGCACAGCCAAAGTTGTGCAATTCCTAACTAGATTTTTGCTTAGCGCATCAGCCGAGCAACTATTCTTTAGCCCAGTCAGCAGCGTTCCCCAGCTTGGAATACTCTAGATCATGGTCCTGGTTATGCATATGTACATATATAAATAACACAAAAATACTTTTAATTTAAAGATTTCATAAAAATTTTCCCTTTATACGAAAGCAGAGTGCAGGCAATAATTTGTACCACAAACTTCAATGCCTTAAACTTCGCTGCAAATGTAAACATAATTTTGGAATTGCCCTCGAAGATAAGAAAAACATGGGAATAAATTGTTACAAAAGTGCGTACATACACGAATACTTGCACATACATATGTATGTATGTATGTATGTATGTATGTATGTACTTATTTACATTTGCATACATAAATACATACATACATGCATGTATGATGTAGGCCTGTACATGTACAAACATGTAAATGCATGCCTGCGTGTGTGTGTGTGTTTGTATTCTTTTCATTGTAAGTGAATTCTACAATTTACATTCGAGTGTAGTCTTAATCATTAAGAAGAATGATAACAAACAAAACAGAATCATTTTATATTCATATTTATACATACATACATACATATACATACATATGTATGTGCATATGTATGTATGTACATACAGAATAGACCAGGCTGAACTATCACCGGAATTATGGGATTCATAACAGCTTGCAGTCGTATGGTACAATCATAAAAGTACGACTATACCTACTACATACATACATACATACATAAGTATGTATGTATACATATATGTATGCATATACATAAGTATGTATGTATGTATGTATATACATTCATTCATATGTACATATGCATGTTTACATAATTATCTATGTACATATGTATGTATGTATGTACAAAGTCTAGCAAAAGTAAACAAACTGAAAGAAATATGTACATACTTACATACATACATAAGTATGTATTAAGTTGTTACATACATACATACATACATATGTATGTATGTACATGCATGCATGAATGTATGTAAACATATTCCAAAAATTTCCATAGGTTCCAAAATACACATTAGATTACAAAACTAAGAAAAATCAAATTATTTGGTACATATTTATGTACGTATGGATGTATGTATGTACATACATAATTATGTACAGTGTCGAACTTAATTATTGGCACAGGATGCTCATTCGACTTTAAGATCGATTTAATGGCTTATTTATTAATTTATTTATATATTATTTTTTAATGGCTGGTCGTAGTTATTTTTAATAAAAAATTCATTTACGAGGGCGGATTGATATTGAAGCTGCATATTTATCTAGCGCTAGATTGCAGCACAAACACAAAAACTTTTTTTTATTAGAAATTGCGAAATCTGTCAAACGTCAGCTGTCAAAATTTCACCCAAATTCATCGATTAGTTTATTTGTTGTAGTGGCTTGAAATAAGCAACTTTTGTGTTTCTTGAAAAATGGAAAAAAGTGAATTTCGTGCAGTGATTAAACACTATTATTTGAAAGGGAAAACGGCGAATGAGACAAAAGAAAAGCTGGTTAAACATTACGGTGAGTTTGTTCCGTCAGATTATATGGTAAAATATTGGATTGCTGAATTTAAACGCAGCACTGCAACAATACCATCAACAGGAAGGCCAAAAGAGGTGGTTACTGAAGAAAATATCAAGAAAGGATATCGAGGATATCGTTATGAATGATCGCCGAGTCAAGTTACGTGAGATTGGTGAAATGGTAAACATATCATATGCACGTGTGTTCAACATTTTGCATTAGCATTTGCATATGAAAAAGCTATCGACAAGATGGGTGCCGCGTTTGCTCTTTCTTCAAGACAACGCACCGGTTCACACAGCATTAGATACGATGCTAAAATTACGTGAAATATACTTCGAATTGGCTAATCATTCACCTTATAGTCCGGATTTAGCTCCTAGTGACTTTTTCCTGTTTCCAAACTTGAAAAAATGGTTCGCCGGAAAAAGATTCATCTCAAACGAAGAAGTGATTAACGAAATTAACGCGTATTTTGAGGGGTTCCCAAAATCGTATTATTCAGATGGTACAAACAAGTTGGAATATCGTCTTACTATTTATGTGTATTGAGCTAAAAGGAGACTATGTTGAGAAATAAATGGTTTTTGAAAAAATAATATTTTTTTCCTACTTCTTCAATCCGCCCTCGTAGGTTGATGAGTTTCCTACAAAATATGTAGCACCTAATTGATTTCAACCACTTTATAATATTGTGTATAAATCACAAAAAAATAAAAAAAGTACTTCATTTCGGGAAACAAAATTATTGGCACACTTCATTTAAAGCTAAAGCTTTAAATGTACCATTTCGAAAATATATTTCAAAATTTAATATTTAGTTGCGAGTCCTTTTTGTTTCACAACTGCCTGTAGTCGCTTCGGCATAGAATTCGCCAACTTTTTTGCAATTTCTGAACCAATATTTTGCCATTCTTCAACTAGAACTTGTTTCAACTCGATATTGCGCGTTCTATCGGATTGGGATCGGGAGATTGTGGAGGGTGTGGTAGGATATGTGAAACCTACAATATCTGTGGGCCAAATGTTTGGGGTCATTGTTATGTTGAAAAGTATGTAAATGAAGATGGCAAATTCAACTTTTCTCCACATTTTCTGAGGTTTGCTTTAATTTTTGCGCATAATATTTCATTTTGTTCATTATTTCTTCAATGAACAGCAGCTCAACAACCGCTGCAGCGAACATACAACAACGCACAATCACGCCTCCAGCACCATTTTTTACTGTTGAATCAAGATTTTGTTTTTCAAGCTCTCTATTGGGTTTTCTTCACACCGTTTGACGACCGTCAGACCGAAAAAATATAAACTTGCTTTCAGCGGAGAATAGCACTTGGTCCCGGAAATCATGTCGCTTACGTATGTAGATAATTTTTGGCGTATTCTAAACCCTGTTTTTGATTTATAGATGAAATAAACGGCTTCGGTCTAGCAAACACGACACTTGTAGTTCGCCTTGTGAAACACTCTTCTTACCGTTATTGCAGGGCCGTCTTTCCCAAACTCTTCCTTAATCTCTGTTGAAGATGTTACCTTCACTTTTCTTATGGCTTGGCTGCATTTACGGTTACTTAAGGATCAAGTAACCGTAATCAAGTGTTGATGCCCTCTGGCAACGTTGAACGATACTCCCAATTGTATAACGGCCAGTCTCGGCATATGATTTGCCTTGATTGTGCAAATGAAGGATGCTTTTCAGCTCAGATTCTGTTGTTTCTTGCTTTTTGTTTAGCCATTTTCAGCAAAATTGTTACATAATTATTAAGAAACTTTTTAACAAACTCTGACTTTTGCAGTTTCAAATACGAAAAGTGTTAAATTTATAAGGAAATAAAGTGTTTAATATTAAAAGAATTTGTTTTTTTTTTAATTTTTTTGTTGCAATATTAATAAATAATATTATGAAATTGTTGAAATGAATTACCACCTAATTTTTTTTATTAAAAATATTGACGAAGAAGTCATCAAATCGATCTTAAGGTCCAATGAGCATCCAGTGCCAATAATTAAGTTCGACACTGTAAATATATTTGAAAAATTATAAATTTTATTGACGAAATTGTTTAACTACACACATACATATGTGTGTATGTATGTATGTATGTGTGTGTGTGTATGTATGTATGTATGCGTGTGTATGTATGTGTGTGTATGTATGTATGTATGTATGTATGTATGTGTGTATGTATGTATGTATGTATGTATATGGATGAGCACATTATCTTTCTGAAAGGCTCAGCCATACAAAATATTCTTGAGTTTCAATTGATAATTCCTACAGACACATGCACGTACATACATACTATAGTTACATTCATAAATATGTATATTATGTACCTACATATGTCTATGTATGTATGTATTTATGTATGTATTTATGTATGTATGTATGTGTGTTTGTGGCTGGCAAAAAGTTAAACTCTGAAATAGAAGACGTGTTGTTTGGGAGAGCTTTTCCTACAAGAAATACATACATAAATAGAATAAATTTATTAGAATGGCCAAAATTTTGGATTTATCAGCCCACAAAATTTCACGGCCCTCATATCTGTAGACATTCCAGAAAATTGCTGCTCTCGAGATAAGAGAATTTTCCAATATTTCTCTATAATCCTCCTATTTCCACGACCTTTAGAACGCAAGATATGCGACCTCTTTCAGATTTGTACCCAAATCAATTCAATTTTAAAAACCGTCTTCTTTCAGAAAATTTATAATAATTTTAAAAATCAAACAAACTAGTTGTGTCTCCATTTAGTGCCAGCACTTTTTTTTACTTTTAGCTTCTTTGAATGGAAGCGCTATTGTCAAAAGCTTAACACATGTCTTGACTTGAAGCGACTGAGATCATTTTCTAATTTAATCAAAGCAATTTTGACAAAACGTTGACATACAGTGGCGAGCGAGACATTGGTCGAAAGTATGCGAAGGCGAATAAATAGCGCCATCAAGCCAAAAGGTCTGTGGACAAAGTATTAAAAACTTCAATTTTTCATTGTCATTTTACATAAATTTGTTTAAAACTTAACAATTGCGTATGAAAATCATGAATTTTAATATATTTTCTTGCTATTATTATTTTATTGAACACTTTAAATAAAAAATCATATATATTTTTTAAATTTTGTGTGTTTTATTTGGTTTGTAAGTCATATGTGTAAAACATGTAGCCATGTGTGCTCGCCACTGTATGTTAAACTTATGTTTAAACTCTATTTGACAAAAAATCTTAATGTTTTTTTGTTTTGTTAATTTTCTCCTTTTTAGCGCAAAATGTTCATTAAGTATTTGTGTAAAATATCCAAGTAGATATAAGATTTATTTTATTTTCTAAACAATAACTTTTGTTAGTCACTTTATTGCCTTTTTCGCTCTACTGAAGAGTTGTGCTTTTAGAAAAAAGACGTTTTGTCAAACGTTCATATGTATCTAATGCTTAAAAATTATTTCTGACATGTGGCATCTGCGTCTGCCTGTCGGTCCAAGCGCATAGACGATCTTATTTATTCAAAAGTGCGCCAAATGAGGACTTCTAAATCGATCGCATTTAGCCGGTTTTACCATCATAGAACAGAGATTTGATATAATCCTCAAACATGTCACATCACAAGAACAAGGTGAGTAATTTACAGGTCCATTTCTAGAGATATGTAAATCGTTGTCTTGCAAATGATTTGCAGTGACAGGAAAAGGAGAAAAAGACCACGAATCTTGGAGTGTAATAAGCATTTCCTAATGTTGGTACTGCGAAAGTTGTGGGCTTTCCAAAAATCTAGATGTTATAATACGACTGAGTGGCAAAGAAATTTACGTACCAGGATTTTAGTTTAACGAAGTGCCCACCACCCTAGAAAAGCTACACGTTCCCAGTTTGTTACTAGATAAAAACATACATATGTATGTATGTATTCGCGTTTGTATGTATGAAAGTGCGTTTAGCTTCTGTTTGCCTCTTCCACTTGATAACTGGAGTTCAATGTATCACTCTGTTATCGTTAACACCATTTACTAATATTTTATAACATTGTAGTACAGAACTTGTTGTTTGTTTTCAATCTAAAAGATTATTTTTACAATGTATTTGCAGACATTTATATGTACATACATACATATTAATGTACACATGTGTATAGGCTGAGAAATCGTACTGGAAATAGATTATTATATCGCGTACGCGCAGTGCTAAAACGACGTAACTCAAAAGATGCTACAATTTCGAAAATTATGCTCAGATGTCTATAGGTAAGTATTTTTTTTGGTATTGATCTTAAGTATCTAAAAGGCCACATGTTTTTACATACTTATGCATGTACATATGTAAATATAAAAAATGGATGACATACACAAGTCCCGCTGGTGATGCCGCACATATGTATGTATGTAGTCAAATGCCTCAAATGCCACTGAAGGTGTTTGCACGCCATAGATTTCAGCCAAGACTTGTTGCCGCAATAAAACACCTGATGCCAGCAACAAAACACTCTCTCAAACCAAATCTTATCACATTATTTTGCTCATTAACAATGACATGACATTGTAGTAATTTAGGGGTAGTTTACACTATCACGCAGGTCTTAAGATTGTCATAGGATTTTGTATTATGGCGATTCAGTGCGAGTTTCCGAAAAACCAAAAGTAAGAATTGAGGGGTCTTATAGAATGTCATAACTAGAGATGTAACGATACGCCGTTATGCCGATCCGATACCGATACTCCAAAAGAAATATCGCCGATACCGATACGCATATTGAAATTGAACTCAAGTTAAAATTAGCAAAACTCAAGTAGAGTAATTCTTTTGTTATACAAAATAACAGTGTAAGAGATAATTAATATTTAAAATTGTTATTTAAGTTCATTCTGAAATTAACAAATTATTTTTTTAACAATTATTAACGACCCCATTCAAACTGAATGTCAGTCATACTGTTTATTTTCTAAAATCATCCAAATTTTCAATACATTTCAATTTCTATACTTCAAATTTTCAAACTACAAAATATCTGCAATATTTAGGATTTTACCAAATAAACGATGACATGCAGTTTAGATTGGTTCAATATCTTAAATTGATTTAATTCGTTTTTTATTGAATTTGAGATCATGGTAAAATTAACAAAAAATAATTATTTATTTTATAAAAAGATTAATATTTAAAATTTTTATTAATAAGATTTTTTGTTTAAAAAACAAAGTGTTCTCAAATTTTGCGGAGATAGACGATTTCGCAAATCCGTTTGAAGCAGCCCTGCAGCAGAAAATAGTCTCTCAGATGCGACAGAACTCATGTGAAAACTTAAGTATTTCTGCGCCAGTTTCTTTAAGTTTGGGTAGGCTACTATGTCATGGCGCCAGTAATCAAGAGGATCTGCGTCTCTAGGAATATTAGGAAATCTAAGGTATCTCTCTACTTCTTCGTTAGCAGAGCCACAGCTTAGGATGGACAGAGCCTCATCCTCCTCGGATTCTCTTATAATTTTTTTCTAAGACATTTGAAACTGCAGAATTTATGCATAATTGCCGTACAAATTGCGTTACTGTCCATTACGACCCTCACAGCAAATTATTTTTAAAGAAATGAATACTGTACCAGCGTGCCGACAGCTCAATCGTATGATTGATTGCGCCTGCATGCTGTTGTTGTGTATTGGCTGCTTTAGTTGTTATGCAAAAAAAAGCGTTGAAAATTGAATTGTTTGTTGAGAACATCTATAAAAAAATTTAACAAGTATCGTCGTATCGACAGTAAAATATCGCTGATATCAATATATCGGCAAATCAGAAGTATCACCGATATATCAGTATCGGTATCGGTATCGGTTACATTCCTAGTCATAACATTTACATAATATTTTGTTTTCACACTATCGCTTTTGTTTGCCTTTTTTGCCACTCTTAATACAAAGGATTATAATCTGTGGCTCGTTAGTGTATTTCTGGCATCGAGAAAGTGTGAAACGAAAAACTTCATCGTTTATCGATTTCTGACAAAAAGTCACTAAAAAAAAGTATACAGTAAAAGCATTTTTGAAAAAGCATCTTCGGAAATGGCGCGCTTCTTTAAGAAACAAGCACGTACTTTAGGGTGTTTTAGTTTTAATAAATGCTTGCCCTACACTACACTATAAAAGTCATAAGAAAATTTTACACCGTTACAAATATATTCGTTGTTATTGCAAGGATATATGTTCAAATAGCTAATCACGAAAATTTGTATACATCCTGCACTTGTTGCACTATTTACATACATATTTGCAATTTTGTCTTTCTAATTACTCAACTTTGAATTAATTGTCAAAAAACACATCATGTACCATTAGTCTTTATAGAAGCAAGTTTACACATTGAATTTATAATATGGCGCCTAGAGGAAAAGAAATTTCATCCGATCTAAGAAAATCTCATTATAAAATATCACAAACATAATAAATCCCAACACCAAATCGGGCGTATTGTTGGCGAAAGTTATGCTGCAGTACAAAAGGCAATAAATAAGTTTAAAAATACGGGCACGGTTGGAAACACATACATACATACATATATCACGTTCAGGGCGTCCGCGAGTGTTTAATGAAGCTGATAGCCGAAACATTGTCTGAAAAGTAAGACAAAATCGTAAGATTAGTGTATCCAAACTTAAAAATGAAATTGAGAATGAAACCGGACAGCACTGCAACGTACAAACGATACGAAGTGTTCTCTACTCAGCTTTTCAGGTTTTCATGGTAGAAATTCATTTGGCATAATGTTATGCTTTCAGATGCAAGTAAATATAGCATTTATGGATCAGCTGCAGGCGATAAAGTAGGGCGAAAAGCTAACGACGAGCTCAATCCGAACAACAAGAAAGGTACTGTGAAACACGGTGGAGGATCAATAATGGTTGGGGGGGTGTATGGAGGGCAAATGTGGTAGGAAATCTGGTAATCATATACAGCATAATGGATCGTTACTGTTAAATAACATACTAAAAAATAATTTAAAACAGAGTGCATCTGAGCTTGGCACTAAGAAGATAAGGACCCCAAACAGTTAAACAGTTAAAAAAAAACCCTCCCACATCACCGGACGCTAATCCAATTGAACATTTGTGGGAGCACCTATTTAGAATGTCAAATAAGCAACCACCAAATAAATGAACTAAAAAGCGGCCGCGTTGAAGAATGGGGCAAAATATCGCCATCAACAGCGCTAAACTTAGTCAAGTCAATGCCAAAGCGTCTTAGCCCTAACCTTAAGGCGATAGGAGAACCAACTAAATATTAAAATCATTTTTTTTATAACAATAGTCGTTCTTAATGATTAATTAATTTCGTTTTGTTGCAATAGCCTAATTTTTTGTGCAAATTTTTAATTATTGGTTGTGTTAGTGAGTGTAAAACAGTGGGTTTTAAGCAAAATAAACCTAAATTTATGATTTTTCATAATGGGGTCATATTTAATTCAAAAAGAATACTTCCAGCGATTTAATGTCAAATAAAAAAAGAAACGTTAAAAAAAGAAATCAATTGTTAAGCCAAATAAAGTGCAAATTCATTGTGTAAAGGCTTCTTAAATAAAACAGCAAGTTAAACATGGATAAATTAAAATTAAAAGCATCAACTAAAAAATATATTTTTTGGCGACAATTATGGCTGAAATCAATGACAATAGCGACTATATTGTTTCGAGTTCTCCACAACAATTAAATATTTATTTAAATGATTTGAACTCCACATCAAACAATGTGCCGCAATGGATCAGTTGGTAGAGTATTCGACCAACAGTTCGGAGGTTGTACGTTCGATTACTCTGTCTGGGTGGCGGATGGTTTGGGCAGATAATCAAAAAAGCTTTGCAATTTTGTATCATTTCTTAAAAAAAATTGTTTTTGTTGATAACACATTTACACAAATTAAAAAAAAATTTTGTAAACTTTTCTTCTTGCGCCGTTTTGAAATGCGAATTATTCACCATTTCACCATTTTGGTGGAAAACTTTTCACATAATTTGTATACGGATACACTTTTTCTCGCATCTTTCTTAATCATAATTTTGAAAAGTAATTTTAATAACAGGTGGCTTTCGATTTACCTTGTTTCGTGTGAAAAGTTTTTCGATGAGAGAAATACAGAAACGAGATACCGAACAGCGGAACTGCTCTTTAGATTGAATTAATTTTTTAGTGCAAAAAATTTTGCGTTAACAAACTGTTTATTTATTTACCTACATTCCGAATCCATGATATCGCAATACCGTTAAAGTACAGATGACACCGTCACCTGGGAAATATACCACAGCAATGGGACGAAAAATTGGAAATTTAGCTGCTGCACAAAAAATGTTTTTTTTTTTTTTTAAATTACGGAACGGCGTCAATCATTAGACCTATTGCTTCAATGGAAAAATTGCCAGAGGAGACATATTTACGTATGTATGTAAAAATATGCACATGCATGTTTTAAGCGATCACAAATTAGGGCCTTCTCCGCGTCTTTTTATATGAATTAGAGTTTATGTACATACGTATGTGCATAGTTAGTTTGTTCAAGAATATAAACTGATAATACTTGATATAATTTTATGTTCTAATTGTACTTACGCTTGAACATATGTGAGTATCTATGTGCATACTTCTGTATAGTCAATAAAGAAAATTGTGCTTATTGTTGTTGTTGTGATCCACGCACAGATTTTTTTTTCACTTTCCGTTAATGCAAATATGTGCATATACTAAGTATGTATGTAGTAGTGGGCGGGCAAATAAGCACTAGATATACATATATATTTAATAGCAAACGTAGTGGTGACTTTGTCTACTTTGTGTAGGGTATAAACTTTTTAATAATTGATTTTAATGGAATATGCGAGATATGACGCGATCTAAGATTCAAACATTGCACGTTAAAAACAAACTATTAAATTAAACGTATGTATGTATGGCTTGCACTTTCTTCCAAAGTAGTAACAGTAATTTTTAATTCACAATAGAAGAGCACACTGAACATACATAGAATGATTTGAATTGTTTTTCCCAGTGATGCTATCTGTATGTTATTGGTGTTTTTTCGTCAATTGTATCGTGTTCTAAGTTTGCAAGGAATTGAAAGTGTTAGTACAGCATATTATATTCGAAAATCCTCAGTTTTTGGTTACGATTATATGGCTATGATGCATATTGCTTACGTTGCAGTTACAGTTACAGTGCTGGTCAAAAACATGCTTTCGAATTAGGAAATAGCGGCAGGCTGACTTGAAATTCATTAAATGAACCCTTAAATGCAAGATAACTTCGATTGAGATACAAAATGCAAAGCCCAAACAACAACAACAAACCTAGCAGCAAATAAAAAGTAATTACGTTGTCGCGAGAGCTATTCATCAGCCCAGTGCTGCTTTACTGCTTTGATTTTCCCTCAATTTCATACAAATACGCTAATTTGAAAATAAAAGTCAGCAGCATTGTTTACTTCACAAGTGCTTATAACTTTTTGTTTTTGTTTCTTATCTATTTTGATTGTTCTTCGTGGTTTTGATGCCACAACACCATCACTACCAGGCGTAGCCGGCAATTTTCTTTAGAAGGCAAGTAGTGGTCATTTATGGCGCCACCGTCGAAGAAACCACCCGCGGCTATAGCTCGTGCTGCCGCCAACAAACGCTATAGCAATGATAGCTTTTTACAAAAAATTTATAGAAAATACGTAAATTTGGAATTTATCAAATACCTCATATTTGATCCGTCAGCTCTGCCAACTGTCAGCCTGTTCATTTTGTTCAGTGAATTGCTTTTAAATGTTTTGATTATAAATCGTGTGCCATATACCGAAATAGACTGGAAGGCGTATATGCAGGAATGTGAAGGGTTTTTGAATGGGACCACAGATTATGCTCTTCTTAAAGGTAATTATAATTGTGTAGTTGAGTGAAATCGTTATTTTTACCCTAATTGGGTGCCGATGTTGTTGTTGCTTTAGCTTGATCTATTTTTGTTTGCTTCTTCAACAGCAATGTTGATGGAAAGCAGTGCATGATTTTTTACTTTTGGCAACATGACAGAGAAGTTTATAAACATCATGTTGACGGTAGAAATCAGAAATTGTCTTGAAAACCAATTTATTAGAAAAAGCGCCAAACTAAAGGACGATTTTGTGTTGTACTAAAGTTGCTGTACTAATATTTACGTTATAATGTATTATATGAATATATTATAATATAATGATCGCAAATATCTCCACTAAGAAATTATTAATACCTGGGGTGAAAACCCAGAACATGCCTGTTATAGTTGAAATAAGTTCTGGTTATAAACATCTCATTTTGCAATAAAGTGTAAGTAATAAAGCTTTCCTCACAACAAATTGTGTACCTTTAGACTATATGTATGTATGTATATAATAAGTTTGGTTATACGTAGATATTATTATATTAAATTTTATTAATTATTCAAAATTGAGATGAACTGAAAGCAGAATATTTAAATATTTTTATTGAAAAACTAATCGCGTGCAATTTGTAATATGTATGTTGTGCAGTTGACAAATCTATAAAATTGTTCAACTTTTCCGAAATTACATTTACATTTGCCTTGAATCTTCAGTTTTATTTTGAAGTTCTTTCTATAAATCTCTTAACATTGGAAAGAAACTCACGTTTTTCTTAAAGTTTCTTCTATTGAGTCGCTTTTATTGTTATTTTAAAAGTAAAATAACTAACAACAAAAGTATAACAGTTTTTCATTTTCTTTCCATAAAATTTATAACATTTTATGAAGTTAGAATTGTGCTTGCAGCTGTGAGCTACAGGCTTGAAACATCTTGCTTACTCTTAGTAATTTTGTAAAAAAGGAAAAAAAATACACAAAGATTATAAAAGTGACAGCCAATTATTTAGAATAACTAATTAATTAAACATCGACTTCAGTTTCGATAATATTCCAGACTCGTTTTGAGACTTTGACTCATTTTCTGTTTTTGCGAATTCTTGTTCCATGTTTGAACTGTAAAAGGACAATTTCACATATTTATTTCTATTTTCTGTAACATATTTTAAATTTAATTTATGATAATACTTTACGTTGCTTTCTTGCTGCCATTTGTTCGTTTCGCAAGACCATGTATTGAACCCGGTGTATTTGTTTCTAATTCGGCATATCTTTGCAAAAGTTCCTTTTGCTCCCTAGTGAGTTTTTTGGGAATTTCTATTTTAATATTTACATAGTGATCACCATTTCCATGAGAATTAACTCGCTTAAGTCCTTTGCCTTTGAGGGAGATTTTGTGATGTGATGATGTGCCCGGTTCTATATTTAGCCATTGGTCTTCATAGACTCCTTCAACCCGTACGGAGCCTCCGAAAATAGCCTGAGAGAGCGATATTGTAGCATCTGTATGTACATCGGCACCCTCACGCCTAAAGTATTTGCTCGGCTCAACGCGGAAAGTAATAAAAAGTTCTTTCTTTCCCACTTGCATTCGCACAGTTTGACCGTTTTCAATACCAGCCGGAACGGGTACAGTTACTTTTCTTCTTTGTACATTTTGACCTTTGCCCTCACATTCTGCACAGGGATATTTAATATATTGACGAGTTCCCTGGCAGTACCGGCATGTGGAACGCATTACGAATGGGCCTGTCGAAATGGTTTCCATGCCAGTGCCATTGCAATAACTGCACTTGCCTGGTTTTGTTCCAGGCTCACATTTTGTCCCGCGGCATTTGTTGCAGGTATCCACTACATTAACATTGATGTCTTTATTAACACCTCTTGCAGCCTGGGAAAATGTTAAATCCATTATAATTTCCTGAGAATGGCCGAAGCCAAATTGCGATTCGGCAAAATCATCAAAAGAATTTGAGCGGAAGTTTCCTTCACCAAATATTTTGCGGAACAGTTCTTCTGGATCTATTGTAGATCTAAATTGCCAACTTTGGGAAAAGCTGTCGGGACCACGACCTGCAAAGCCGCCCCCTCCTTGGCGGCCCATATTTTCGGACGTTTGCCCGTAGGTATCATATTCACGTCTTTTAGTGTCATCACTTAGAACTTCGTAAGCCTCAGAAACTTCTTGGAACTTGCGACCGGCATCAGGATCATTTTTATTCGTATCTGGATGATACTTTTTCGCCAACTGGTAGTATGCCTTTTTTATTTCTTTAGCAGAAGCATTCTTCGCTACACCCAGCGTCTGGTAGTAATCTTTAGCATTTAATTTGTGTGAGGTACGAAAGTTACGTTGTATTTGGTATTCATGTTGTAATTTTTGGTGTTCCAATGTTCTTTGCAAAGTGAAATTTGCATTTATTGTTCCCAGGCTGGTCAAAGATTTTGTATTCTGTCTAGTGCTTCCAATATTCTCAATAGATAGCAGGGGCTGTTGAGATATACTTTTAATTGATACTTTACGTAAAATATGCAAATTAATTCGGTTGCACGTTATCATTTTTATATAAATTTTTCCTTTTTACACAATTCTACACAAAATTCTATCACACAGTTTACAGCTGATGAAATGCCGTAACCTGCATGCTACCGCAAATAAAGGAAAGAACGAAGAAACATCTAGAGTCATTCACAATAGCAAACGGGCGTTGTTACACAATATTAAACATTAACCGCTTAACAGTACAAAGCGCAAAAAAATCCTTATGGTGGAAAGACAATTTATTGGCAATTATATGCTGACAAGTGGGTAAAAGCACCAACAATATGCATTTCCTTAAGTGTACATGCATGATTAAAGGTAGTTCAGACTATATTAATTTGTATTTAGAATTGTTAAATATTCAATTCAATACGGGCAAGTGCGATAGTGAGTACACAAAATGTTGAGTAAATGACAAGAAATACGATAAAAGATTGGACATCTCATCAATATCTAATTGAATTGAGAGATTTCGTAGGTGTCACCCGATCAATTTTATTAGAGACCAACCAAAATTACGTATTAAGATGTACATACATATGTATGTCTATCAAAAATTGCCCTGTAGCTTCAATTAGAAAATTTAATTTTGACAGCGTCTAAAGAAGTGAAGTTGGTTGCAAAAGGACTGGTGTTATTTAGTGGTACTTATTTAGTATTGTTGAGTGCTGACATCTCACCCTCACCTCTCATTTTGATCAATTTACTAGTTTTATCTCGTTTTTTTTTTGTTTTTGTCAAACCAGATAAGCCAAAATTACTATTCACTTAAAGTTGGCGTTGTTATTTAAGATACTCATTACAGCGCAAAAGCCGGGCGCTAAATTACATCACATCTTACGTCTTAATTTATTTTGGGCTGTTATTTCTAGAGATGTTTAATATTGATATAAGAAAAAACGTTTGATTGGTGCTTTTAATTATTTTAAAATCAAGAAAAAAAAAATAAAACTTAAGTTTTATTGTACTTTGTGTTTGTTTTGTTGCAGGCGATACTGGTCCTTTGGTTTATCCTGCCGCCTTTGTCTACATTTATTCGGCTTTTTACTTTCTTACATCCCAGGGACAAAATATACATTTAGCCCAATATGTGTTTGGTGCAATCTACTTATTGCAACTGTGGCTTGTCCTGCGCCTTTACGCCAAAAGTCGCAAAGTGCCGCCATATGTTTTAGTTATCAGTGCCTTTACGTCATACCGTATACATTCGATTTATGTTTTACGTCTTTTCAACGACCCAGTTGCCATACTGTTCCTGTATGCTGCTCTTAATCTATTTGTGGAACGCCGTTGGACTTGGGGTAGTATATGCTTCAGCTTAGGAGTGGCCTGTAAAATGAATATTTTGCTATTTGCTCCGGCTTTGTTGTTGTTTTACTTGATAAATTTGGGGCTGGCAAAGACCATTGTGCAGCTGGTGGTTTGCGCTGCGTTGCAACTCTTGTTGGGCCTGCCGTTCTTATTAACCTATCCATGGCACTATATTAAAGGAAGTTTCAATTTGGGACGTGTATTTGAACATAAATGGACCGTCAACTACAGATTTTTGCCAAAAGATTATTTCGAAAATAAGTACTTTCATTTGGGTCTGTTAGGCCTTCATGTTTTGCTATTGATTGTGTTCGCAAAACCTTCAATCTTGTTCATTAAAAACTATGTTCGTCTTAGGCAATTGCAGTGTCAGCTGCAGCCGCAGCTGGATCAGCAAAACGAAAGACTAAAGGAACACAAAATTAAAAAATCTAAAAAAACCGACAATACTAAGAAGAAAATCGTCGAAAAGGAGGAAAAACTAACAGCGGAACAAGAGGCTTTCCTGCACAGCTTTGAGAAAAGTTTACAAAAATCCACGGGTCTTAAGGCTCCCTTGAAACCCAAACCAAATGCAAACGCCGATGAGTCCAGCGATGCGGATAAAGTCGCTATACATTTCGATCAATGCACCCAGTTGGCCCTTTTGCCGTTTTTCTTGTGCAATTTTATTGGCGTTTTGTGCGCACGCTCGCTACACTATCAATTTTACGTTTGGTACTTTCACTCCCTGCCGTATCTAACATGGTCCACCAGCTACAGTTTGGGGTTGCGCTATCTGTTGCTGGGTCTCATAGAATTCTGCTGGAACACTTATCCCAGCACGAACTACTCCAGCCTAGTGCTGCACTTGTGTCATGTGGTCCTATTGTTTGGTGTCGGTCGCAATATGTTCAAGACTTCAAATGAAAGCACGGCTGCCATAAGCAAACAGCAAAATCTAACGGATGCTGGAAAGCCAACTGGAAATAGTTCAGTGTCTCATGTCAACTCAAAAGCAAGAAAGAGTGAATGAATGGAGAATGAAACTACATATTAAATAAAGTTGAAAATAGTTTAAAAAAAATCTGTTTTAATAAAATTTTGTAAAAAAGAAAGTTTGACTAGATGTTTTATTATGCAACTTAATTAAATTCACATTTCTCAATTCAAGTCCCTAAATGCTTTGGGCTATATTTATAATTATCACGATCTTTATCACTAAACATTTAACTTGACAACAAATATATTTAATTCGGAGTTAAAAATATGTTGAACTTTACGATGAAAATCGTTTTCGTGGTCAAAACTTTTTAAAAACGACGATTTCATATTCCACTTCGTTTCATTAAAAAAGACGATTCTAATATACGCTGCATTTCGGTAATATCTGTTTAAATTCATTTTTAAATCGGTTCATTTTACTTTGACGAAGAGAGAAACAGTATAATAAAAATGTAGGTAAAAGTTACTTTTTAAATCGGCCGAAATTTAACACATACCGGAATATCTAAATATCATGCGATTTGTCAAATAGTGATCAAAATCCATCGAAGTGGAATTGGATCGATGAAGAGTGTCAAGTGTGTGGCTGGTTCACATTAACCTGTGACTCAAAATACCCCAGGGAAAGTAAAATTTAAAAATTTGTTAGATCAAATTATTGTTAATCAAAGTCGTTTTGAAAACCACGTGATTTCTAAAAAATATTGCACCAAAAAGTTGACTTTTTGGACTGAGAAAATAAGTACGAAGAATCGAATTTAGTGCATAAAGACCTTTATAGTGGCAATGCTGGTCACAAACCTGATCAGAGAAATACAAATAATAATTCAGCCTAGAAAACGGCGTTACCAACTCTTTGTAGTGATTTTAATGATGTTGAGAACATGTTTTACTTCTTACGTGGGATCAGGCCACCAGTAAAATTAAATCTTTTAACATTTCGCGCACATTTAACATTAAAAAAAAACACATGTATGTACTTAATACTTCGTCGCGTTCTCTATTTGTACTGTCTAGCTTAGCCGCTATGGAGTCGTCGTGATTTTGAGCCATTTTTTATGCTGATGGTTAATTTTTTTCTGGCTATTTGATTTTCTTTTCTTTTTCTCAAGCTGTAAACCGATGTTTTACAAAATTATTGCAGAAGAAAACGAATTGTTGGAAAGAAGCGACTGTTACACGATGTCGCACGTTCACGTTCGCCAACATTTCGCACAACGGAAATCGCAGAAAAGTTGGCGAAAGCAGGCACATTCATAAAATACTGCAAACGTAAGCGTTCGATGACGTGGCACAGTCGATGGATTTTATAATCTCTATATGTGACTGCGCAGTGTGTCAAAACAAAATTTTGAGTAAAACGCAATTTAAGTTTCCACCTGTGTGTGTTGCATTTTCATAACGTGCGCGTTCTCATTTCATTGTTGAAACGCACTAAGTGCGTTTTAACTGTTTCATATAATTGCATTTTTATAATACTTTCATGAAATTTGACACACTAGTTGGGTTCTCTTATGCAGGGACTTAGTAAATTCTCAAACAAACACAATTTGAATAAAAACAGGGAACAAATGAGCCGAACATAAGACAGCTGATTCGAATATCGGACTTATTTGCATTCGAAAAGCACCAAATGAAATCAATGGAGTCCATGACACCCCCGATTATTGAACGAATGTTAAATGAAAAACAACGTTTATAATTGCTAACATTAGAACCAAAATATGTTTAAAAACCAATCAGTTTTCCTAAAAATATATTCTGAATTTAGTTATGACTGATACTGTAAAAAAACATGTCCGCCAGCCACTTAACAACGAATTCAACTGTAATTATACCGGCAGTAGGCGTGAGTCCCCTACATGCATGGGATCAAAACAACAATGGATGTTGAAATATTTCAGGACGTCATGTTACCGCATGCGTCTGATGAAATGCCCCGGCTGTGGGTCTTTCCACAGGACATTAACCCTAAACATACCAGCAAAATGGTAAAAAAAAAGGAGATGCTTTGCTGATAACTCAATCGCTGTGAGGCTACGCATTTGACCCCCAGTGGACACCTTTGGGCAGATGACAAATACTGAAGGTCTTTGGTCTTTGGAAAATATGGAACAAAAATGGGAAGATCAATTTCGGTTGAAAGATGTCAAAACCTCATAAATTCGATGAAAAAGCGTTGTGCTGTCGTAATTGCCAGCAGAGGATATGCAGCAAAATATTAAAATTTGCAATCGTAAGGCAACTATTTCTTGGTCGTAGGTTCGATTCCTACCAAAAAACAATACCCAAATTCTTGACATTCAACTAAATAATCACCCCTATTCTGCGTTTCGATTAAGTCTCCGCATTCAGTTCCGTTGCAATCGAAAATTGGTATTCTGCAGAAAAACGGAATCGAAAGAAAAAGAAGAAGAACAGGGTATGTTTAAATTAGCTTCTTTGCTGTGAAACGTGTGAAATAGAAACAGTAAAAATAAACAATTTTGTAAACATTTTAATAAAAAGCCAAATTCAGTCCACTAAAAAGTAATAAATAAAATTAATAAACAAATAAAAACGCTAATTCCGCTGGTATTTGTTACCAGACCCGTCAACTGAATAACTTTTTCCTCAAGTGGGCTAATAAGCTGTAAGCGGCATGAAACTCCTCCGGTGCTCATCATTTCTTTTTTGTTTGTTGACAGCTTCCGTTTGATGTAGCTTTTCCAGTCAATCCAAACCTATAAATTTATATTAATTTCTGCAATAATTATACGCAAACCATACCTACTTTTTTCCATGCACTGGCATTTTTTGTTGGAGGACCTAGTGCATTGAGGATTCCTGCCACTTCCTCCCAGAACGCTACTACTTCTTCCTTTGAAAGTTGATGGTAGCCAATTTTTCATACTGCTCTGGTGTTGTTGTTTTTGACCTGTAATACATAAGAAAAACATCAGATTCGGGTACAAAAATTAGAAAAACAAAAAAATTAATTTAATTAAATAAATTAATTAAAAATAATTTTAAGTGTTTTCTAATCGTTTCTGAACATTTTATCTCATTTTCTACTTACATTTTTTCAATTTTAAACTTTTTAACTAAAAAACACAAATAAAGAAAACCCCTCCGTTAACAAAAAAACAACTGAGAAAAACGGAGCTCCGTTCGTAATGCATAATACATACAATCGAAAGAAACTGAGCGGAATCGAAACGCAGAATACCAAAGCTGCCAAACGGAGAAATTTACGATCCGAATCGAAACGCAGAATAGCCCCCAATAACTTAAAAAAACATACATATGTAAATACGTCAATACAAGCACTCCATAACCCAGCAAACAAATTCATATTGCTACAATATAGAACATGTTGGGTTAATTGCTGTTACTAAACAGTCAGAACATCCTCAGTTAAATTCTGACATTCTCAGCTCTGCAAAATAAAATAAAAATGGCGAAACAGAAGTCTTTCCTTCCTCCCCCCCCCCCCCCCCCCCCCATTTGGTTATAGTTCTGGTACAGTACACTGCACATGTAGGAGTGAACCCCTGAGTACTGGTCCAAAAAAAAAAAGAAATCTCACTTGCGCTGGTTGATTGGCTGATTTGTCTCCGGTAGCACTAGATTTTTAACTGATTAATTTAATGTTATTGTAAACGACACACCTCACAGGATAATTTTATTCTGACTTTAGTGGATTCACACCAACCTCTTAGAACATACAAGGCTGTGAACAGTGTCAGGTCTTACAGTAATCGAAGCTTTGACAAAGTGTTGGGAATCTAGTGACGGGAGAAAATTGCCAGTTCAAAAGATTTCAAGTTTTAAGGGCGGGCGATTGTCCGACACTAAATCCATGTGTCAACAAAACTTGTCAGTCCAAACAGTCGTCACATTATGGTTATAAATATAGCGCCAGACGACTGAAAGTATTCGTGTGTTGCCAGTAGCAGTTTTTCTGGCGCCCTTAATTCAAACACCTGCCCTTGAAAAATTAGTTTACAACGTCTGGCATTTAACCGAGAACGGCTACGAAAAGCGTTCACACCGTTGTCAGCTGCTTCTTATTCTTCTTGTTACAACGTTGTAAGACAAAAATGTGTAGTGACCGCAGCTGTCAGTTTTTTTAGGCCTATTTTACTGGCAATATTGTAAGATATTTATATGTGAGTAAGAAAGTTTAAAACAACTGATTAGTGCTATTCTAATGACCGCGGCTGTATGTGTGTATGTACATATGTAGGATTGTGCACTCAACATAATGAACAAGAACCAGCTGCCATTTTTGCAGGTCCGATCTTACACACAACCGCATCTGTTCTTACGTCTAATATCTTTTAGCGTCTCTGCTTTATGCGAAATTGTTTTAATGAGTGGAATAATAAATATAGAATTGACGAAATAAATTCAAAATCCAAATATGAAAAAGACACACAAACTCAGTTTGCCATTGAAAAGGTTTAAATTTAGCATTTTCTCCAAATTGTTTTTTTTTTGCTTTGATTTTTTTCCTATTTCATATAAAAGTATTTTGCATATATTTTGTTTTTAAACTATTGAAACACTTTGGCTGCAAAATGTTTATACATCATTAAATTTGTTGTAAATGGTCTTTTGTTTAATTTTGCATTAATTATATCGGAGTTGCTGAAGTGATTTCGTACGTTCGTTTGTTCGTTTTTGCCTCCATGTCTTCACATGCGGATGAGTATAAAATTTAAATTGAGCTGAAGTTTTGATTAGAAATTATTTATGATTGAAAGCTACAACTTTTGTTTGAATTGGGTGCCGGTAAAATCGTATTCTGATTTGGCGGATTGCAGAAGTTACAACAGGGCGTTGCCTCTAAAAAGTTTCTTCATCCGTAGAATTCTTAACTTTAACTTTAACAGAATCACCACGATGCGTATATATTTTCAGTGCTGTCAATTTCTATAGGATACGAGGATGATGCGATAATTCAATGATATTTCCTGGCTCTAACTGCCAGCTATTACCACATCGCTACCCTACTTCAAGACGGCTACGTGTATTTGTGTGCTTTTGACAGCCATTGCAAGCCCTAAATTTCGTTTATTTTATTCGAAAGGAAAAAAGATACAATTCCGCAATTTTATAATATGTTTCGCGTAAAAACTCTGGACTTGACAAACTGCCTGAAAATCCTGCAGAATGAACTTCAATAGTAAAAAAACGTGTTACTGAGATTTTGGCCTGAAGAACAGATCTTTGTTTTCGGTCATTTTGCGAAATTTCCATGTTGTGAAGGTGCAGGTCGTGTCACAGATATCGCCTTCGGCGCATTGCCCTCTTTATCGCGCCCATTCTGTACAACCATCATGCAGTAATATACGTATAAAATATTCAGATCACCCACATTAGTCCCCAATAGCATTTCTAAATGCTTAAATCAGAAGATTGAATTATGAATATCTTGCAGCAAAGGTTCGATATGTATGAAGGGGATGCCTCGGTTGACAGGATAACGAAACCTCTAGGAAGCTCATGTATGGCTTCGGCTGTGCAAGTTCTAACCTTCCCTAAAGGATATTTGGCAGAACGATTACCAACCAGCCTGTGGCATGTTTTTGAGCAACACGGAGTAGTTTTTAGGCGGAGGGGTCTTTCTGCTGTCTAAACAAAGACCAAGCTGACTCTATATATACCGCTTTGATCATTCCTGTCCTTCTCTATGGCACGGAAGCATGAACAATATCGAAGGAGGATGAGAAAGTCCTTGGTATTTTCGAGAGAAAAGTTTTGCATTCAATGTTTGACCCTGTTTGCGTTTGGCCCAGGTTTCTGGAAAAGAAGATTCAATTACGAACTGAATATCGTTGCATTGATGACGTCTATAGAATCTATTGTTTATGATTCGGCCACACAAGTTACGACAAGTTACGCGATTCAGCTGCACGTGCAGCTGTTAAATCTTTATAATCAATATTAGTGTTCATTAGAGTACATTTGGTTGACGATAACCGATTGTTTTTGGCTAAAATTGAATGATATGAACGTAATCGCCATGCGGTTCCAACAGCATAACGCCACGATGCACATGAACAATTTAAAGTTATCGTTATCGCTGGCAGAGATGACGTCAATAGGCCCGTAAAATTATGCGGTTATACCGCCCTTTATTTTTTCTTGTGGTCGCACGTCTATGCCAATGAGCGTTAATCGACCCGTTGAGCCATTGAAATCGATCGCACTCGAATGCCTGGCATCCTGTAGAAGCTGTTTCGCACATTGGAACGCTGTTATATTCCATAGAAAATGGCGGGAATGGATCTTTCAAATAAAAGAAGAATTTAAGGTGGCAAAATCATGAAACTGCTTTTAAAATTAAATGAACTTTAATTTTGTTTAAGAAAATTTCTCGTAAACTGGCTGTTCCTTTAGTTTTCAAGTTCTCGTTCCGTTTGGAAATTAAGTTCTCAGCCGCTGACAACTGTCGAACTGAGACAGCTGCTAGTGGCCACACTGAAGCTGCTTCTGTTGGACTGGCTGCCATTTATTTGGTATTCATCCTGGAAGGAAATAATAGCAAATAATATGCGGAAATGTTTTATTAAAATGGGTCTACTGTTCAAGCAACGTTCCGCTCTTCATAAAATTTACGATCGCCATAATATTTACCAATTTTACGAGGTATTGACGAGTATTTGTGGTGTGATGCATAAATTTCAGTCTGTGGGACCAAGCAAGCACGTGCATGACAATTCAAGCCGAACATATAAATACATACATACATACATACGCCCATTCGCTGAATAGCCTCTGGAGTAGTTGGACTCCAATATTCACTAAAAAAAATATCGCTAAAAGACACAAAGTTTGGTCTATTCCCTTTCAAAATCCAACCGCTCTTAGGGCAAACTCCTCTAGATTCTTTTAATTACATACATATATATATTTTTCTTTCGGACCAAATCAAGCGCCAAAGGTAGGCCGCTGCCGACGTGGATGTGTTGAAGAAAAAGCTATTGGCTTTTAAACAAAAGCGGCAGGCACAACAATTCTCGTAAAATCATAATAGAAAATTTAACTTTAACGGCTACTTGTTCTTTATTTTTGCTATTTGGCCATTTGGACATGAAGGCAAAACACAATCGGTTGGCGATCGGGCGGTCTGGCGCGTGAGACGTTCAGCACAAAGAAGCAAAACTAACTGATTAAGTTGTGGCCACCACAATATCGCTAGAAAAGCAGAAGAAGTAAAAAAAAAAGAAATAGAAATGGGGTTTGCAACATCAGGAGAAATGTTGGCTGGATCAGTTAATAGAAAGATGCTGACTAGAAATCACGATGGACGCGCAAAAATAAAGTTCGGTGCCTCGAATTGATGAAGTGAAACAATGACTGGCCAAGTTAATAAAGTGCAAAACAAAGAAACATAAAACCAAAAGAAAACTGACAGAAAAATAAAACAAGTTAAAAGCGAAAACTACTGTTTTGTTGTGAAAAAAAAACAACATGATTGCAACAAATGCCTGATGACGCTGACAATGATGGACTTATGAGGAAATTTCTAATTCAATTGCGCATAAAAGACAAAGCAAAAAAAAAAAAAAACAAAAAGAAAAATCAAACAAAAACAATATAAGAAGCAATAAATGTTTGTGAAAAGTGTTGACCCGGTCATCAGCAATTGTGTGACGCTGAATTAAGAAATGAAACTAGAACGTTATGCTTAAATCGCACATCTCGAGTTAATAAATGGATAGAGTTGTAAAAAGCTGCGCACTAGACAATCAAATATGAGTTTAGAATTTTGTTTAGTTTTGCTTTTTTCATATCTAAAGACTTTTAATGCCGCCTTTATACCCCTAAGACCTTTGGTTCCAGTGACGTCTACCTACAAGCCCTCCACTTTACTTTTACCACCAGGATTTGAGTCCCAAAAGGCGCCGCCAGAGCCCATGTTGTATCCGTATGCGGTGTCCTCTTCGGTTATAGCAACAGCACCCCAAATGAAGAAGATTTTCTCCGCCAGTACAACACCAGACTGGATTCCGGTGGCTGTCAATGCCATCAGCGACTTACACTTGAAACGCAACTTAACTCCAACGACTGGCACTCCTTCGGCAGCTGTTCTCGAAGATCGCATCTCAAACGATGAACCGAAATATTCGTCGCCTGCCTACAAAGAAGGACCAGTGTTCGAGTCGATTGTTTATGGCACTTGGAAACCGGATCCGCCTCTACAGCCGCTTAAGACAGCCAATGGTACAAGTCACCAGCAGATCCAGGAAGGCAAAAGAAATGCGACCAGCAGTGCAATTGGCAGCGAAAAGGTTTACAGTAAAACCATCCACCGACAACATGGTAAGAATTAAATCCAGGACAGTGAATTAAAGTAGTGAATTCATTGAAGTCTAAGAATACAGAAACCAAGAAAATTTTTTCTTCTTCTTACTTTGGCGCCAAACTCCGGGGTGAACCTGGGCTTCAAGCAACAAGCTTTTCCAGCTGGCACAATGTTTAGCCAGTAGCCTACAATTTTGCACACCAAGTTGGTTGAGGTCCCGCTCCACTGGCGTGCGCCAGCGGTTCCGTGGGCGTCCTCTATTGCATTGTCCCACTGTTTCAGAGTTCAGAGAGTTTTCATATCTTTAGTTTCTAATATATTCTTGCTTTGCCCTTTTACTGGGTAACAATCGAATGAAGCTGAAAAGCCTTTTCCTAAAAAAAATCCAGGATTCGCGTATTTTATGATTTCTATTCAATCTGTCAGAAGAAACCCTTTGACTAATATTTTTTTTGGAAGAAACTGTTCCTTTCTACTGGGCCTCAGGCTAAATTGTCTCGATGTTTTATGAGTATTAAATTGTTAGTGCGATTGAGGATAGTGAACCTTAGAACGATGAGAAAAACGATTGATGGTTATTCGAATTGAACCTTTAAATGAGCGTGAAGCAAATTTTAACACTCTTCAGGCTATACCCGATGACACCACAAATTAAATACAAAAAATGCGGGCCAGTTCAAACTAATGAGAAGTAAAAGCAAAAGTATCCTCTAAATTTGCCAAAATTGTGGGAATGTAAAAAACGATAATTTCACAGCTGGAAATGCTAATTTTCAAATTAAAATTTATTTCAGCGGTTTTAGATGCTTAAAACGAATCACATCATAAAAACGACACATTTGCATTATTGACATCAAGTGTGAAAATTAAACACAAAACCTTATTTTTTTATAAATTATTAAATAAAAACTTTTCCTTTATTTCAAATGTTATTGATTGTTGCTTCAGTTTGAAATGTAAACAAAAAACAGCTGATTATTTCCCTTTGGTTGGAAAGAGTTTGTGCAACTTTTGACAGGAAATAAAAAAAAAAATGGCTCTTATTTGCTCGAAAAATTACACAAAAATTGTTATCTGGAAGGCTTTTAAGTAACTTTGTGGCCAGCTCGGGCTGTTACGTTGTGCATCTGGAACAAATCTAATCAGTGATTATCAGCTGTTCCAACTGAAATTTGTGAGCCAGGAAAAAACACGCTTTATTTTAATCATTAATTTTTAAAATTGTTACTATATTTTCGTTTCAATTCAGGCTGTAATTAAGGGTCTGAACGTTAATGTTCGCCAACACTTTGGACAACAGAAAACAGACTAAAAGGAAACTGATTTTGGAAATCCATTACGCGAGTGAAAGCGAAACGAAATGTGGAATAAAATACGATTAATTTTTCATAAAAAGTCAAAAAGATCTCCAGCTTGAAGGAAATCGATAATAATTAGTCAAAATAAAAAAGGTCAAAAGGTCAACAAATTGTGACCATGTCACACACCAGCTTAAATACAACCAAAACATTTAATTTGCCAACAAGACATTTTATTGTTGTTTTACTACTTTCAGGTGGTTTTATTGGCACCATTCAACAGAAGCTCTTAAAAACCGATAGACAGGTTGGTCTAACGACACCGTCAGTTGAACATAAATCAAAAGATTTGCCAGAATTAAAATTGCCAAGAAAAGTGAAGAAACAGGGTCGACGAAAAATTCGGCCAATTGTCAGCACGACCGAAGAAAACTCAATTCAAAGCGACGGCGAAGCAGTTGCAACAACACGAACAGCAACAACACAAGAATACACTGAGCCGCACCGAAATGTGATTAAAGTGAATGCAACTGATTCCAAATTAATGGAGGTGGTGAAACAAATTAATGAATCACTGGAAATGAAATTTAATCATAAGCCAACCTCTACACATTCCATTGACATGATGATGACAACTGACGATGACGATGACGACGGCGACGGCGACGGCGATGATGACGATAATGATGAGGCAGATGATTATGGTGACAGTGTCAGCTTGGCTGCTTCAAATACACAGTGGGTGACAAAAGCAAATGAGTTCTTCGGCACAGCGCCACAATTGCACTACAACGACGATGATGATGATGATGATGAATACGCTGAAGAGGCAACTGTCCGTAATGTAAATGCCACGCGCCGGAGTTGGCCAACCGACTTCATGGAGCCACCACTAACAACCACGGACATTAGTTCCCCATTAGCAAAAACGTTGGACGAAGTAAAGTCCAAGGACAGCACTCCTGAAGCTGATCCTTCGGAAATACCTTTAGCACTGAGTGCCCTAAACATACCGCCTTCCTTGTGGCCTAAATTACCCGGCAACATCACAAAGCTGGGAAAACCTTATGAGGCCGAGAGTTCCGCAGAAGAGCCTGCTCTTTGCGTGCCCATCACAGTACGCGAACAAAATATTATGAATGCCAATGAACTTATTTATATTGAACGTATATTTTGCTTCCCCCTGCCCCTCACGACAACATCGGAGAAAAGTGCAGAAACTGTGGCAGACCCCTCCACCAGCAGCACCACCCTAAAGACGGTCACTACGACTAAAGTTCAAAGTTTTGATGATTTTGTTGACTCAAATCCAAGAGCTTCAGAAGCGAATTATTTTAAGAAAAATATTTTTTTAGTTGCATCGCTTTTAGTAATTTATTTGAAATTTATTATTTAAGAGAGACAAACAAATTTATACAAAAATTTATTCGTAACTTTATCCGTTAAATGACGTTATTTTGAAAATTTGAACTCAGGTTAAATAATAACGACATAAACGAAATGTGTATTTGAAACTTATTTCCTTCCGTTGAAAACAGAGATCTGTGGTCATGATAATTTTTGCGTGATCGCAGTTAAGCTGACAAATAGTCACGCATGATCGTGATTTCAAGTTGAAGCAGCTAGCAAAAAAATTATTTTAAATTAGATTTTACTTTCTTTACTTTTTACTTATACAAAATTTCCAAAGCGGTAACAAAATTTAAATAATTAGTTGTTAACCAGAGTCTTTGTGATTGAAAACTTTGGTGTTTGTTTTGAAAATCGCTTCTTAACAGGGGATCGCCATGAAATTGTTATGCGCATCATGCTGGACACCGCACGTGGGTAATGTAGGCAGCTCATGCTCATGTCTATACTCTGACCTCGATGCCTGAACACGTGGCTGGGCATCCATCTTCGTCATAAGGTTGGCCCTCAAATGTCACTTTTTGCTTGACAGTTTCATTTTAATAAAAGCAAACTTCAGGAATTTATCAAAAGAAGAGTTTAAAAGTTGTAGAGTGAAACTTCGATATAGTGACTTTGTTGTTACGAAAACCAGCGAATGTTTTTCGACACCTTTGAAAAAACGATTTAACAAGTTTTTCACATAAAATACACTTTCGTTATAAAAAGAGGAATTCCGAGTCATAAAGCATCTATATAGTGAAATATTGCTTCAAACACATCTATACAATGACATCAAAATCAAGCCAAACTGATAAATTCTTGACATAAAGCCTCTATAGAGCAGAGTACTCCGTACAAACCCTCTACGCAACGAACAAACTGTTTCATTAGCAGACTCATGTAAAAGAGAATATCTTCAAAAATCGTTATATCCAGGCTTCACTGATACATGTGTACAACGGAGTTTTTTCAGATTCATGCTATCGAAGTTGCCCTGTACATTTCACCAAACATTACAATTACATTTTAGAATCTACTACCGAGAACGTGCAGGAGGCGGGAGGTGGCACATACTTTATAGTTAGTCGGAAACTGAGCACGATCTAGAAATAATCGCCTCATATAAAATCATGAATATATTCGTACCGTGGCTCTGCCCGCTACATGTTCTGGAGATGTGCAAGTAAAAGGCGATGTCCCATGTCCCGTGAAGGCGTAGGATGTGAATGTATGAAAAATACTCTGGTCCAGCCAGAATAGCCAGATCTATTCTGCTACCCCTTCCCTTAAGGGGCTTAATACGTCAACTCACTGGACCAGGCAGTATTAGCAAGACCTGCTCACCCAGCATATAGACAAGAAGTAGCCTGTATCTCCTGTAGGAGATTTCAATTAACGTTCTTAAGTTGAAACGTATTTTGTATTAAACTTTTAATTTAATTTAATTGAATTGAATTTAATTAACAAAAAATCAAAACAAATCAAACCGAAAAAGTCAAGTAATTCGAAGAACAGCAAAATTTGCATGCATGCGATTTTCAAAGCACATGCATTTCCAGAACAAATCTCACAACTATTCTGCTAATCATTTCAATTAAAAAAGTTAATTGAATGTGCTTAAAGCAGCAAACCTAAGAAGAAAAAATTAATATTCCTAAACAAAACTTTAATTAATTTTTTCCCTAGAAAGTTTTAGTTTTTTCAGCGAAATTCCTTCGCAGATTTATATGTATTTGGTTAAATATTTTACTGCTTCATCGCATTGTTTGATTGATATTTGAAAAGGGGTTTCCAAGGCGAATTTATGGCGTCAGCATAAATCCAAATCAAGGCGGCGAAATCCAAGAATAAAATTTACTCCCTAAACTGTTCCCTTGCGAGGAACGCTGTTATTAAGTTGCCTTGAAAGAAACAATAACTTTTTAGTTGCCGAGGGGCAGCGGTAAAACAGCTCGCGGCTGAGGAACAGCTCTCACGTCATCGTAATTTTTTTGGTCCTTCGTGGTGACTGATTTGCCTCAGACAACTTTAGTGTTTTACGGTTCATTTCAGATCAACCACGGATTTCTTATACGAGGTCTACTCCAAATTGCGCCGTTTTTCTCGTTTGCTTTCTTATGCTGATGCACTCGTCTCGAACATGTGTTCACAGTGTCAGTTATTTATCATGTTTAGTTTGGCTTGTGAGAGACATAAAAGTTAGAAGTGTTTTGAAATTTGCTGCTGTCAAAAATGTGGATTCGAAAGAAGTTGCATAACATTTTGTGTAAAAACTGAAAATAAGTGATCAAACGCAGTCGATCTTGAAAGAAGATCGAGAAGTTTTGGATATGATTTTATGCCAGCACCGGCCTTGATGGCTATATCCGGCAGTGGCTTAAATCTACTTGAGCGAACAGGGTGACGATTCACTAGCACCCCCCCATGTGGCTTCGAAGATCAAGAACATGTGAATGATGACGTTCGCCCCGGACGTTGTTGCGAATCTGAAGAAAATTGCTGCTGCTATTAGAGAAGTTGCTGTAAAAAGATGTCGTCGTATCGGTTGGCAATTTTTTCGGAAATTTTGGGTATAAAACTGAATTGTGATCTTGAATCGATCCTCTTTGGCTATTTTTGGCTACCTGACACTTTTTCCTGTTGCCAAGATTGAAAGAGAACCATGACAGGACGGCGTTTTAAAACGATTCAGGAAGTAAAAACGAAATCGCTGGGAGAGCTTAAGGACTTATCCAAAAGTGCATATCATTGGCTGAGTCGGCTAAGTTTGTATCTTGAAATTTTTCGCGAGGAACACAAAACTGTCTAATTTTTTTTTGGGTTGATTTTTTTTATCATCTTCATCAAATTGTCGTAGAGTTAAAAAAAAATTAAAATCGCTGTTGCAAACTTATTCACTCTTCTGGGACTTGACATATTTCCTTTCAACTTTACTGACTTTTTCAATATGTTTTGGTTTTAAATAAAGAAGACATCAGACTTATTGCGTTGCCTTTTATAAAATTAAAAATCCAAATATGTGACTTCATACGGCTCAGGTTTTTTGCCGAGCTCTTGATGTATTCAGCAGGGACATCAACATTTCTGTTTTTCATTGCTCGTTCAGTGGAGGCCTCATAAGCAGGGCCTCATCGCAAAATTTCGATCCAGTTTTGGATCGAACCTTTTTTTTTTTTTTGCAATAAAATAAGTCCAAAAGTTTGCAAAATCCTTAAGCACCTGATCCACTGGACTTTTTTTTTAATTTTTCTGGACTTGTATTTGCAAAACACAAAAAAAAACCAATTTATGTACTTTGAGTTACACTCGCACTCTACTTAAAAAACTCATTTTGCATAAAAAGTGGACTTGGCGCATTTGCCAGCGATTTCAGAACTGCTTCCAGTATTAAGAAAAAAAACGCTGGGGGAAAAATTTAAATTAATATTAATCCCTTAAAAGACGTCGCGACGTCTGCCGTATTAAGCTGACTTGCCTTCGAGTGTGATGCCACCTTAAGACTTCTGACACATCTTTTGAGATCCTATAACATTTCTTTCTTACGATTAATACCGTCCTCAGGACACACCCTTTAGACACTCGTATTCAACTTCCGCATTGAAACTTCCGTCAATTAAACACTCAGTGGTCTGTTAATTTGTTTTCTTTATTAATTTTCTTATAATTTGGTTTTGCACTAAAATTTTATTAGTCCTTACAAAAGTTAAAACTGTTTTCTCATAAAATTTTGTATCTTTTAAATATTAAAAAATGCAAATTATTTTATTTACATACATACAATTCTACAAATACTTGTTTTATTAGTTAAAAAGCAGAAAATGTCTTTAGCGTGAATAAAGTTATGGATTCATACACAGAGAAAAAAAGTTGTTAGACACATTTGTTGCATATGTGGCATGCCGCAGAGCTGAATAAAACAAAAATATACTCAAACTCTCGTATTCTTGCAACACCAAAACTTATTACAAATCACAGTCTTTGTTGGTTCATTTAATGTTTGTTTCTATTTTAAACTTTTTGATTTTTTTTTTCCAATTACGTTAAACAAAGTTTGGTTTTTTAAATTAAATAAAAATAAAAATGAAGATTATTAAGACTTTTTGAAGTTTCGCTAAAAAAATAATTAGTGGCAGAATTTCGAGTTTTAAAGATCTAAGGATTCTCTAAAGGACCTACATATTGGCCATTTTGGTTGGCCACTCGCTGGTTTTCCAACTTCTTGGCAAACTCGGGATCACTTTTGGCTCTTTGTTCCAAGCGCTCCTGTTGCAACTTGATGCCGGCATAAATCTGATCCAGACCCTTTTGTATTTCATCGGGTATAGCTGGTGGCGTGGGAATGTGATCGCCGGTGGCACGAAAACCGTGTTCGTCGGCTGTGTACTGAACATTTATGGTTTCGCCTTCGGGCGATTGGTAGGAATACTGGCCATGTTGCACCAACACTCCGTTCGGATTGACTTCGGAGAAATCTTTCAGGAAACCGGTTTCTTCGTGCACAATATTATTGCCCGTTTCGTATTCGGTCTTGTAACTGCCGTCTTCGCTTTGTTCTTTGTTGTATTTCAAAATTGGTATCCAAGTCGAGGTTTCACGCCTCAAGTGATGCTCCTCTTTTTCATCGTTGGGTATATTGTTGACGTTGTTGGGACGGTGTTGGGGCAGTGGCTGGGGCCTGGCTGCTACTGTAACAAGCACTGCACAAACACATACAATACACGGCTATAATATTACAGGTGGCGGGTAAAATGCAAGAGAAAAAAAAATTATTTATTAATAAAACCGTTTTTAGCACTTTTTATTAATTATATTTTGGTTCTCATTTTACTTACAAACACTTTCATTTTTATTTTATTAATTTGTGTAATTTTAAATTAGTTTTTTCTTTGTTTTTCTTTGTTTTTTTTTTTTTTTTGACAAGCAGGACTTTATTTATTTTGGTTCCTCGAATTTTTGAAATTTAGGTTTGTGATTTCATCCAATTGACAATTTTTATCCAATTCACAATAACTTGTTCCGCGTTTGTTTTAGCGCTGAAGCGTTTTTTGAAGAAGTGAAAGCAAAATTTGAAAAAAGACTGTTCAACCACAAGCCCTATTTAAGCTATTTATACTGTTGTGACTGCGCCTCCTTTAAGCCATCAAAGACACCAACAACTCCAGCGTACCAACAAGTCAAACAGCCATCCAGCCGCACAGTCACAAGTCACAAATTCACAGACACAAGATGCCTCTTAATTCACCATCTAAATGCACACGTTCACACAAATCGCTGTATGTATGTGTGTTTCAACATTTGCGCACATACACACTTAAGTGCATGCACACACTTTTACAAACGTTTATTGATCATTGATTAATACATTCAAGTAGAAGGGGTTGCCAGCTTCAGTTTTTCGGCACCCGTTTTGTTATCTCCGCTTGTCATTTCTCTTCCCATTTGTTATTTACTTTGTCTTCTAGAGTCCAATTTTCTATTTCTTTTTTTAATCTCAATTATTTTGTCTTTTGTGCTAAATTGTCTTTCTCTCTCTCTCTCTCTCTCTCTCTCTCTCTCTATCTCTTATATTCTGTTCTCATCCCATCTCATCTCATCAATTCTTTTTTTTACTCTTGTTGGGAATTTTTTCACCCAAAATGCTGCTCTTATTACCTTTCTCTCTTATCTTCTAATTTCATCACTCCTTTTCCTTCCCCTTATTCTCTTTCCTTTCCTCTCCAACCAGGTAAATTTCCGAGAGTTTCAACCTTTGGCTAGGCCAACACGCAGTCTTAGTAAAAAGAAATAATTTAAATTTGGACAATTAAACCTCATATTTTTTTTTAATTATTCCTTGTTTACTATATGCTAACAAAACGAGTTTGGGAAGGCGTTTCTTCTTCTTTCATTCCCTTATCACTAGTTATTAGTGATTTCACCACCAAATGCTACCGCTGGTTTCGTTAAAGTTGACAGATTATGTTTGGAGGGGTCATAAAATATCCCCGAAGCACATAATAATAGATATTTTTAATTCTATTGAATGTGTTAGTACTACGAGCATAATATATATGGGGTTCTTGTATGGGGACACCATATACATACATATATGTATTTATATAATACTAATACGGCGCTGCAGAAACTGCGTTCCTTTAGGTTTATAATTTTTCTTCTAAAAATAGTTTGTTGTACGGGGACACCTTCTTTCCATTTTGTTACCTCAACATTTCAGCTTTAGAAAGTCAGTTCCTTTTTGGAATCTCTCTACTATACGAAGAGGTAGGTAACATAAAAGCCAATATCGACCTCCGGCAAGTTATATGTGGCAGAGTGCTGCAGAAAAGGCAGGCTGTTTTACTAATTGTTTTTTCCCTTTCTTTTTCTGGCGCCCGCCGTTTTGGTTTGGAATGTGGAGGGAAATGTGAACTGGTGTGAGAACCGCCTTAGAGCTGACAAGACGTAACATAAATCATAAATGATGTACAGTGTCATATAATGAAGCCGGTGGCAGCAGAATGTAAAGGAAACATATTGATGTTATCCTGAAAATCCAACTCCAGTCATACGAACACCAGGAGATCATCAAAATTGTCAAATAATCATCATAATCATTTGAAAATGTAGTTATGAATAGAGAAGGACTTTAAGGATACGGGCTATTACAACAAAAACGTTTACAACGCTGCTTCCAAGTCTTCTGTTTTTCATCGATTCTCTTTCCTATTCCTTTTTCTTCCAATTGTTACTGTTTTTTGCCGGCTGTTATATTTTACTTCGGTCCTTTTCAACAAACATTCTTATCTCTTTGACATGTACTTTTCAGTATCTGGCAACCTTCCGTTTTCCATGATAATTATTTTTTTTTGGCAGATTTCCACGCCAGACATACATCTGTGCGCTGGTTGGTACGTACTTATGTATGTGTTTGTTACCGGTATGAAAAACAACCATCTCCAACAATGAAAATTCATCTGTCTTTTTGTATTGATTTGGCAATTTTGGAAGTTCAGTACAGACAACATTTTAATGCGAGAAATATTTACATACATTTCAGGTGGCATCAATATGCATTTAAGAGTACCACAACTAATGCTCTCTTCTGATATCGATTTACGTAAAGCTTGAGCAGAAATTTAAAGATTTTTTTCAGCTGATGCAGCGTAGCGTTGGAAGTAAGTTTTAATTTCGAATGTAGTGAATTTCACAAACACTATTGTTTACCTTGAAATGAAAAAGTTTTAAACTTAAAACCTGTAGAGAAATAACAGTGAATACCGCTTAATACCGCAACTTTTCGTGCATATAAATGGGAAATGCAAATATAAATGCTTTGAAATGTGGAAATTGTAGACTATGCAAGACCTTTCGCCTCACCTTGAGCGCGTTTCCCTTCCTTAAATTTAAGTAAAAAATATTGTGTGAGATGTAACCGAAAGTTGATTGAGGCCATTATGTGGGAAATGTGCATATAAAGTGCATCATCAGATGTTAAAATTTTATTTTTGTTAATAGTTTGTTTTAGTTTTAGTTAAATGAAACTCGAAATACTTTTGCATGACTTTTTTTTCATAAAATACCTTAAGTTATTATCAATTTCATTTAATTGCTGAAATTGTTATTTCTTTCACCATATATTTTTAGATATTTAAATTATATATAAATTAGCTGAGAATATTGTCACGCATTCGGTTTGCCAACGACTCATACAAAATATCCTAAATCAACTAAGGAATTCTCTGATCAGACGCACTTGATACCTTCAGTTGGCTCCGTCTGATTAGCGTATTAACTTCCCGATTTTTATAGTTTACAAGCGAATCATACTCATACATTTTCTGTTGTATTAATGTTACGCGATTAAGGCGGCCACTGCATTAAGCGCAAACTATTATTTTGGCCCTTAATGCATGATTTGAGAACTCGGTCTGTGTAGATACAGTATTTTGTTGAAAATGCCGTGTTTTAAAAGGAGAACAAGGACATTTTCCAAACACGATTATAACCCCCCAACCACACACACACGCATCCTGCCAATATCCCCGTTATTTATGACTTTGATGCATAAATTAGGCTTAATTCGACCGATAACTAGTGCATTGCACACCCTTCTGGGTAGCAGTTCCCATTGTCAAATCGTACGATTTCAATGGCCGGTTTTTGATGATAACGCCTTCAAATGTCTAATCTAGGAATCAGTAATGCTCGTAGTTGGATGATGATGGCGTGACTTATACACATATTCTGCTGCAAGAAAGTCTACAGCAAACAGTGAGATTTTTTGGCAGGAATTGCACGGTGTGTGGCATCGATAATTTTTTTTCTTGGTGTACTCACTCATACAGTAATAGACCTCATCGCTAAAGAAGATTTCTAACTGCCTCAGAACCGAGTTACCGACGCACTATTGGCAGTAGTCGCTTGCCTTCATCTTTTAAAGTTTTAAGTTTTCAGTTTAAAGATTTGCCAGTTCTTGCCAGCGACATAAAACAGTCTCGGATCTTGTTAGATCCAGTCTCGGATAGTTATGTCAGTAGGACGACTTTGAAGGCCGTAAAAAGTGTGAAATGAAGAACGCCAGCCCCCAGCAGAACACGGCGTTTGATTAAGTAATTTTATTAACGGCAAACACCAGCATCAGTTAAAATTCTGACATCCTCATCCCCGCAATATGGAGCTCCCAAAACCCAGTTGTGGCCCAAAAAAAAAACAATATTTTGTATTTCACAAAACACTCTGATGAAATGACAGCCCGTTCGAAAAATGTAGTCTGGATTAACAAAAAAAAAAAAAAAAAAAAACCAGAAGTGCATATAACTAAAATGCTTTAAGCTGGAATGAAAACTTAAACGTTTAATGCCTAAAACTGGAGTGCATATAAGCAAATGAAAAATGGATTTTACTTTCTTGTTGCGCACTTCTATTCCCCATCATTTAAGTTGTGCCTGTACGGACGAGTACATTCGAGTGGCTGGTAAATGATTTTTAAACATTTTTTGTTTCGCCTTTTTTTCGCTGCCTGCAAACATTATCTGTAACCTATAATTGCAAATTTTGGGATGTCGCGCATCACTCTTAATTATGCCGTTATTAAGTGGAAAAAACGAGTGAAGAAAACAAAAATCAAACTGGTTTTTAAATCAAATAAATATGTGCGAGTATTATCTAGTCACTTACATAAAGTGTATCTGGCATCTACAATTGTAAATATACTAGATATAGACATGCTTTTGTAGATTTGTGCATGTTCACATTGAAGCACTCACATGTCAAGGCATGTTTTAATAAATATGTGTACGTATGTGTGTGTGTGTGTGTATGGAAGTATATATGTACGTGTAAATATGTGCTTGTTATGGAAATATATGTATACCCGATACAATGTTAAAGTAAATGGCATTAAATATTCAGTTCGCTTCTCAATACGACATTTTGCAGTGAAATGGGTTTAATTGCCTTAATCGGAGCTTCGTTTTTGTTGCCTCATTTCTTTGAAATGTTTTGGTGAATGTTTTGGTGTTGGTTCAGTTAAACTGTTCAGACAAAAAATTACCAAAAATAAATATCATAAAATTGTCCCAAAACATAATAATTTTGCGACGTTAGGACCTGCCTTTAAGGCCTGATCTGAGGGTGGACTACTGGAGTGAAGTGGTTAATGGCCCATTAAAGCCCAGGCTCAAAATATGTTCACGCCACATAAGGCAACCGCTGCTCGGCAGCTGGGGTTATCTAATCCCTTCTGGCAGCAATTCCCTACACAGTTAACGGAAGACAAAGGTACCAAGTTGATGGCCCAAAATCCCTAAAGAACATTAAGAAGCATTAACCATTTGGCCTGTACATTATCCACTATCTTGTTCCTTACATTATGGAGACTGACAGGAGAAGCATCACCCGGGAATATGACTACCACAGTATCTTGCTGCAGGCCTCTTCCTGCGTTTTTAAGCTTAAACTACGCTTTGGCCAAGGTAGGCAACTCAATCTATGACCAATGCCAGAGTGCCAAAGTGCATCCCCGGGGGGCTTGTTGGTCCCCCTTCTGACAATTGGGATTCGTTGAAGGCTTCAGACTAACATGCATAGTCGAGATCATACATGAACTTCCTAAAGTTTTGGGTTCCGTGCCAAACGAGGGACCCCTTCCTCCTCTATATCTACAAAACACAGATTGCCCTGGCTTGAGAAAGGTCATCAGCGCAAATCCTGCCCTTGGGGGGAACAATTATGCTGCAATAAGAAATTGAAATAAAATTTTTTTAAATCAATGTTTTTGTGTGTATTCCAGCTGTCTATATGCCGACATTTCGTAGTTTGCTGCCCTAGTCACCAGTAGACTTGAAAACACTTTCAAAAATATATTCACACACTCTAAAAAGGCCACGAGAGTTAAGAGAAAATTATTCTAATAATATTCTCCGAAAAACATTTCAGGGTAATAGAAGGGATGTCCGTCGGCTACTAAAAGTTTAAAAAACAAATGATTTCATTTAATTGTTTTAAAGCTTCTAAAAACCATAATATATATGTAACTGGTTTTTGTGTTTTCCAGCTGCCTATATACACATATGTTGTATTTTTAAATTGTATAGTCTTAAAGTGATTAAATAAAATATTTTTTTTATGCCAAAAATTTAGCTGATTTTTACATACAGATGTAAATAACGCTCTTTGAAGCTGACAGGCATTACAACGTAACGTGACATCCATTTATACATTTTTAAAATTCATTGCGGCCTGGGGTATTGAAATCGGAAGCGCTTCATTATTGAATGGACTGCTTCAATTCAGTTAAATCCCTTGGCTTCGTTTTGTACACCCCTTTTACGCATTCCCCCTTTTTTCTAACAACGAACACAAAACCTCCGAAGCTTTTCTGCAATAACACCTAAAGTCTTTGGTAGGAACTGAAAGCACACACGTCCTCTGAACTCTTGGTCGAATAATCTACCAACTGCTCCATTGAGGCAACCCATTAGCCCATAAAATCTCCGAAGCTTTTCTGCAATAATACCTAAAGTCTTTGGTAGGAACTGAAAGCACACACGTCCTCTGAACTCTTGGTCGAATAATCTACCAACTGCTCCATTGAGGCAACCCATTAGCCCATAAAAAAAGTCTGGTGACTTTTGGCGGCCAGCACAAAGTTGGCCATCTCGATATTAGTTTTCGTTCGAACTCTGCCCTAATCGGTGTAACTATATCTATAGTTGCTCTATCTCTCCATCAGCGTTGGAACCGAATGCGTCTTCGTGGCAGAAAACTCTTTCAACATCTTTAATTTCCCCCCAAGCCACTGTTACACCGTTTTCCTCAAAGGAGATGCCCAAAGCACCTTGAGGAAACTGTACATCACACTATGACTCGTTCTGGGTGTTAAATTCCTCTCACGGACTATTTGGGGGTTAAAATTACTTCTTATGCGAATATACGAATTTTGGCCTATAGATCAAAATGGCTCTTATCATACTCGAAACAAGCAATTTAGTTTCCTTCGACCAGTTCAATAATTCGAGGCGCATAAGAACACCAATGAAGCGTAACAGTGATCACCATAAGTTTCGAGTCAAAATTCTTGAATTGACCTGAATTGGCGATGCTATGGCCGCGATTGTATATTGGATCCGAACATGGGAATCTCGATGTTACTGTTTTCGTGTGATGCTTCCAGTGTCATACTGGTCCGTTTAACAGGGAGAGCACCGTCAAACTTCTCCCTCTCCTTTTCTTGTTTTCGAATTTATTTGTAAAGAATTCATCGTAATTTATTACACTATTTCTGCTAAATTTAACTAAATTACGAGTTGTTTTAATAAAACCATTGTTGCCATTGTTGCTGACAATTTAGTTCTTAAACGAATTGGAAATAGTACATTTCGTTTCCATTATGCGTGCATGAGTTTGTTGAATGCATGCGTCTGCATGAAACGGATTTGAATGGGTATTTAGTGGTATGTTGACACACACTTACAAGCCTACATCTGTGCATAGGCCGACTCGGGGTCCGTATATATTTCTAAAAACATACCAACACACATACAAATGTACGTTTGCAAACGAGTACATCGTGTTTTTGTATTTGCAATTTCTTGAAATTATTGTGGCAAATTAAATCAAAAGGTTAAATATAGATTTCCAACATAATTTTGTGTGTTTGTGTCGAAGATTGCAAAATATATGTATATTTCTATTGAAAAGATGGCGTTTGAAGATTTGTTTTAAGAAAAGGAAAAAAATAATTTGTATTTCCTTAGTTGGTTGTTATTTGAAAAGTTGTGCTCAACTTCCACTCTGACGTTTTGCCACATTAAGAAATCGCAAGTCTGATCGACAATTTTGTTTTCTTTGGTGCAATTATGGACATTTATTTTTATTTTTATTTTTATTTTTATTTATGTTTTCGTTTTGTTTTTGGTTGTTGTAAATGTGAACAAAAGTAAATAAAAAGTTGAATAACCGCTTAGCCGGTAGGTTTGATTTTCGATTGTCTCTCTCTCTGCCACAATATTTGTTGCAATGTGGCATCGTTTTTCGTCAGTCACATTTAATTGTCGCTTTGCTTGTGTTGGTGTGGTCTGCTCTGGCCGCATGTATCAGTGTGTCTGTGCCGGCTGCAGCTGAAGTTGGTAGGCACTCGCGGCTGTAGCAGCTAAAAGGCTGCACAAAGCTGTTTGCAACCGAACATTGGGATTTGCAACTAGTTTATTTGCCTGCCGTTTGAAAAGTTTTTATTATTTTTGTGATTTTGGGCTGCTTTGTTGTTTAAATTGGGCAGTAGCTGCCGCCTCCGCTGATGAGCAACGAGGTTTAAGCCAAAAGGCCAACATTTTTGTGGAATTTCTCATACTTGCAATAATATATAGAGACAAACTTGTTGAGCAAATAAGACTGATGTTGTTGAATGCTGATTTATCAAAATACTTACGGATTTCAAAGACTGACTTTAAAATGTTAAGCCCAAATCTCAATAGTTAATGCTCGACCAGATTAAGTCTGCCATGTCAAGCAAAATCGCTTTAATAACATCGATGACAGTAAATAAAGTCAAATGCTCTCTAATTTTATTGTTTACATTGATTTTTGTTTATTTTCTTTTGTTCTTATTTTTCTTGGCGTTTTGTTTACAAAAAGCCCGAAATTTTATTTTCCCACTTATCGGGGTTGGCGTCCGACAATTTTGTAACAGAATTAAGAGTGAGAATTAATGTGAGTGGGCGCTCATCCAAATCTTGTTACTCTGCTTTCTGTGGTAACGAAATCCAAAATCGTAGGGTGGGCATAAATAACGGCTCGTTGGTCGGGCAGAAGCTCCTGAAGCCTTCAACAAAGGTTAATTGGCAAAACGGGGAACTGCGTGCTCCTGTCATGACTTGCAACCGGTGTCCTGGCTGAGATAAAATCGCTGGAGAAAAGTGGGTCTAAATATTTTCGAGGGGCTGTTGTTTTGCAACAGATACCTGTTTTAATAATGAACTAGTTGGCGAGGAACTTTATACGAGCTTGGCTAAGGCCTTATGGTAACTATGAGTTTTATATTGCCAGCTCTGGTGTTTTGGTTTCCTCAACGTATCCAACATAATAAAAGACTCTGGTGTCTGTGTTCCTCATATGCTGCTGGTGGATGGTGGTAGCTGCTGACAAGTTGCTCCGTGGATTTGGTACATCTTGAGGTGCAATCCCAACGCCAGGAAAAAGCGTTCTTTGGAAACAGAAAACAACAATCGCCTATACAAATTCTTGCAGATACAGCAACATTGTCCACGTGGTGAATTTGTCAAGGGAGATTGTGAAATTGATGTATATAATTTCCTGCTAATGTGGCCGAATTTGATAGGGGAAAAACTACATTTGGTGAAATTGTTAATGGGTTACTACCGGCCCCAAATGGTACATAATTGACAATTTATTGCGTTACGTGGGAGCACCATATAAAACAAACTCCTTGCTCGATAGCTGGAAGCATGTAAAATCCCCAGATATCAGAAGATTTCGTGTAGCAAAAAATCATAAGAAACATCAGGCCTTAACCAGACTCGTCTGTATATTCCCCATCATCCAGTTCCTCACTAAGAACAGAAATCTGTTGCAAGACAAATATTTGGATCGCTGAACGTAAAGCACTACTTTAGTGTCTACCAAAGCCCCTTCCTATGATTTAGGTTTTAGGCCATAGCCAGACCGTTTCAGCCAAAGCAGGCCAACACCAGGACCACTTTTTTGACGCATACCAAGGAGAAGTTGGAGAATTGAACTTTGCTGAAGGTTTCGGAACAACTTGAATAATCGAAATCATTCATGAACTTCATAGAGTTTGGGTTGCCACGTCCCCCCTTCCCTGCCCCAGAGTACACCAAGGCAAAACCTGTTCTCAAGGGCGAAGATGACCACGACAATGATTTAGCTCATAATTGTGAATTGATTGCAAATCCATTCCGCATTACCCGATTCCGTGCCATGACGCAAAAAGTTATTCTTTTCTTAATGGGGTAAGAAAATTGCTTTATCAATAACTTGGAGTTATTTTTAAAAATCTTAAAAAAAATGTATATGGCAACAGTTCCCGTTAAAGTATGTGTATATGTGTTTGAGGAAAAATATTTTTTCAAATACTCGTAACTTTGAATCAACGGCACTTAAATGTCAAATTCGCAAACTAGACTAGTTCGAATAAAAGCAACAAAAAGCACCGATTATGAAAAAATGCAAATAGAATTTCAAGGTCTTGCAGAGACTTTTATCGAAAAGGAAATAACAACTAACATTTTCCAAGTAAAAACACATCATCAACAACTACAAAAACTAATTCGAAATTGACGTTCTTACCATTTCAATATTTTGCTGCATTTTATTTTATTTGTCTTAACGACTTATTGACTTTTGGTTAAAGATATTGTTTTATTGGCCAAAGCAAAAACCTGTTCGAAGGCGTTTTTTGGTCTCAGCTCCAAAGTAGGTCAGTCAGCGTGCGCTTCACAGAAAGAGCAACACAAACCGTACTGACAGACAACGAAACTGAAGACGTCAACCTCCGGCAACATTTTTGTTTTTGTTTCTCAATATTGTACTATTTTAATGTTCAAATGTCGCAACAGGATAAATTAGTTGTTGGCAATTGAAAGCATTTTTAATGTTTGTGTGTTTTTGGCCCCAACTTGTTTCCCAGCTCTTTTGATTTTTTTGTATGTGTATGTTTTTTCTTGTTGCATTTTTGTTACTGTGTGTAGTGGTAGTTTCGTGCTGATAAGTTTCGCTTTCATTTTCATTTGAAGCTCGTCGTTGCAGCAACGAAAATAAAAAAAAAATAGTTGTTGCCTCAAATTTTGAAACTGGTTTTCTGGTAAAAAAAAAAATATGAATTCTGCTTTATCCAAGGCAGTTGAATAGTTGTGAGTTATTTTGTTATTTAATATGACCAACATATAATGCATGTGTGCATGAATTCAATTTAAAATTGGGAATACTTTTTGATTTCTTACAATTAACATCACAAGCGTTAGCTCTTATTGGAAATAGAGACAGAGATGTGCGGCTTGCGCCACATGACGCTTTAAGGCCTCAACAGTTCACAAACGATGTCTTATGTTGTTTGTAGGCTGTCAATGGCGCAACTCTGTGCCGTCATTAATTTGATTATAATTATATGTATGTATGTACATATATACTGGCATTCAAATTAAAAATGGTAGGATTATTACAAACAGGTTGCCGTTTTATTTAGAGAACCTCTTCACTTCACTTCACTTCCCTCACTTCAATCTATTTTAGTGCTTAGCGATGTCTGAAGGAAATGCGCCAATTGACCAGCGCCGATACCGTTGACAGTTGGAAAATCTGGTCGCTTCCTACTGTGGTATTACATACCCTTAAAAGGAAATTTAGACGATAATACAAGTCGTACGTAAAACCAAACAGAAAATATGCATACGAAATTATCTCCGTATTTTAGAAATGAGAATAAAAATCTTACGAGAGATTTTCTTCGGTTTACACCGTTCGTAAAAGACCAAAACAAAGTAAAATGTTTACATCAAAATACATCCCTGATCTAATGATGTGTGAAGGAATTTGAAAAATTTTAAAAAACGATGACAGCCGTACGACTGTTAAATTTTCATCCGTATATTCTCTCTACATACATCGTATGGTTTCATTACATATTGGCTCGTATTATTGATTTCGTACGGAAAGAAAATTATTCATTCCTGCGGTATAAGCTTTCCACGAAATCGATTTAACATCTCTGTTTTGATTAAATCAGAGCTGATATTGTGTCAGCTGTTGTTAAAAAAACATATGAAATTTTATGTTAAAATTTTTGAACACAAAAACACACTTTTCAAATTAAAATATAGTAAAATACCAGTTGCGGAAAATACATGGATGCAATAGCCTTTTTTGAGGGTAGTAGTGATAATGATTGTTTAGACGTTCGGGTTGAAAGAAGAGTTTTGCGGTTTAAAGCCGGAGATGTGCTGCAGATGAATGATACGGAGTAAGTAAAATAACGAAATTTAATGAAATATTAATTTTTAGTTTTTTTTTTAGAGGCTACAAGTTTAGGAAGTGATCGACAAGGAGCACTTTCTTCAAAAGTTAAACTTGCGGCTTGTTTAAGGTTTTTTGCAGAAGGCAGCTATCAGTTGGGTTTTTAAGGATTTTTTTTTATTTGCAATTTGTTTGTGTATTTTTCTCGTTTATTCCTATAAAAATATTTTTCACCTATAAAACAAATAAATTAAACTAAAGCAAATTTATTTCGTCGAAATTATATATTTTTCTTATAATTTTGTTCTTTCCGTCAGCTTTTCGTTACAAAATTTGAACGTAAGCAAAATAAATAAAAATATCTACATACATTGCGGAATCAATAATATGGCAATACCGGCATTGTAGAGATGATACCGCAACAACGGAAAAATGCGGCAGCAACGGAACCAATCATTTAAAATTTTGCTTCCGCACAAAAAATGCTTTCCGCAATCACGGAACGGAATCAATAATTCGACCCATTAAGTTTAGACGATACCATTCGTGCTCTTCTAGTCAAAAATTTGACTTATCGTACGACTTGTATCACCGTCTAAGTCCCCTTTAAGTGAAACTTTTTTTATTACATTTTATTAGTTTTTGTGACCTTTTTTAGCCTAATAAAATAATATTCATTACACTTTATTAAGTGGCTGTTATTACCAAGAGTCCGGCAGGTTAGGGAGACCAAAATTAAAAAAAAAAAAAAAGAGTTCCAGCTCAGTTCTAATAAGGCTTGGAAGGTTTTGTTAAAACAGCGTCAAGTTGTAATATTGAGGTTTTAATAGTGAAGAAGTCCCCAAAATAAGTTACTTTAAAGTTCTGAGGGTGAAAAATCAGCTTTAATAATTTCTTTTATAACAATTTAATAAAAATGCTTTCTCATATTCAAGACAATTTTATTTAATTTCTTTTTAATAATCGTCTAAGCAATATTTAATTAAATAATAATAAGAACGCAATAATTAACCAGGCCTAGATGGCATATATTGCTGGAATGCCCATCGCCCTCGGAATCTCAACGGCTGCTGAGCAATAGTTACATCTGGGGCAAAGGCTTGTCATACACTTCGGTCAATATATGTGACCCTGCATAAGAAAGTTAAGTTTCATGACTTTACTTTTATTTGGATTTGTTTGTAAGTAAAAAACCTTCAATTTTCTTATGAAACCGTTCGCAAGTCTCAAAAACATCATAAAGTATTATAAAACTGCAACTATATAAAATGGTAAAAACCTATTTAGTGCGTTTCAACAATGAAATGAGAACGCGAACAGGTATGAAACTGCAACACAGGTCGGGAAACTTAAATGGCGTTTTACCCAAAAAATTTTGTTTTGACACACTAGTTGGATTCTCGTATGCAGGATCACACATGGTTTCTGCGCACCTCCATATATGACATTACGCAAACAATTCACAAGCTTTAGGTACAGTGTACATTTTTGCATAATACCGACGACCGATTAAGGCACATCCAGCCCTTCGACAGCAGAATGCCTTCGATGAAGAGGGAAGTGCGTTTAGAGTGTGATAAATTGTGTCGACATCGCACTCTTTATTTAAACCAACGAGTTGAAGCATTAAAGCCGTCTGTCACGGCCTCAAGCTTTTGATTAAGGTCCACAACTTTCATGCTGAATTTTGCTTAATTCGGAGCCAATTGTTAAGTTAAGCCAGAGCCAGAGAAGCTCTACAACTTTCATTATAGCTCTGCAAAAATACAGCGTTTGGTACAGTTTACGGGTTATAAAAAAAAAATATAGGCCGGAGAAAACGAAAAGGAGCATGAAATTGAAAAAAATAGTGCAGCTTTAAGCTTCAAAATAGTCCTTTCCAAAAATGTTTAAGAACTTATGAAAATTGGTCTGAAACTGACAGTTTTTACATTTTAAAATCTATTTAAAAATGGTAAGAAACCAGCCGTTACATAAGAACAGATCAACATTTTATTCTTCAGGTCTTGCAGCAAAGAATCGTACAGTTGGGCAAATTGATTCGTGCCCTTGCATGTCTACCACAATGGGAAATATTTATTTTATTGACATATTTTTATCATTTTTTATGCTATTTGCGGAGTTTGAAGCTGAAGTGGAAATATGTTAAGAAAAATGCCAACTCATAATAAAGTTGCTTAAACATTTAACACAGTTACTGGATGTGAACGTGTTGGGATCGCATATTTCTTCACATTCTGCCTTAAACTGCTCAAATAGGATATAAGTGCCTTTACCACTTAAAGATGCTTTACAATATGTCTGTCTTCTTTGATAAATCGACTGAATGCGAAGGCATTAATCAACCGGCTGAACGAAAAATCTGTATCTTAAGCAACAGTTTTGTTTAGTCTTTTGTTCCGTTTTTTGCGGCTTAAATTATTTCAAGCTGAAAAACAAAAATTATGCTGGGCTGTTGCTATTTTAGGTTGGGCTTAAAAAAACAAATATTCCCATAGATTGTTTGATCTAAAACGATAATGATATTCTGCTCACGCGTCTCGACTGTTTGCAGTGATTAAATTATTGCTCAGCGTCTTTTCCATTTGACGGAGCCAAGTAAATGTCAACTGTCATCGGTGGCAATACTGTTTTATGTAAAATTCTTGTTCTAAAATAAACTTTAATGTCATTCATCTGTTGTGGTGGTTCTGGTTTCCTGCAAAATTCATAATTTGCAGGGTATTTGCTGGCGGTTTCATACATTTCAATTGCGTCGGCAAATTTATTTGGTTCGTTTTTTAAACAAAAATTCATATCAAATTCCATAAATCGTATGAGGCGAATCAAACGAAATTCATCAATGGAATAAATAGTCTCGTTGCTCTGATTATGTCTAATGCGCATGCGAAGTGTGTTCTGTTAATGTTTAATGATCTTGTTCATGTTGTGTTCTATCGGTGGCATGTCGGGAATAATAAATGTTCGCGCCTTTTACGTTCACAATCTACTATATGAGGGATTGCAAATTTGCTTTAATATATGGATCCCCATACAAACATTTGTACATATACGAGTATGTACGTGTGTAAGTTTGTTTAGATGTGTGCATTGTTAAGTTACAAGATAACACAAGGTGTAATGACTTGGTTAAGTTCTAACATACTTTTAGGCTGTAACAGTAATTTTGCCAAATTTATAACTGAATAACTGCCATCCAAGCTGTGTATGTGTGGCTGTTTGTGTGTATGTGTATGTTATAAGTTGTGCTAAGAACACAATTGCAACGAACGACGAACTTTTGATCGCATACGTCGTCGCTAAAAATAAATCGTGAAGTTGGTCGCAATTCGTTGTACTCGTTGAAAATTGAAAACAAAACATCATCAGCTGTCTTTGCAAAAAAGTAAACAACTTTTCCAATGTAAACAGAAGGTTTTTTATTCGTCTTTATTGTATTTCCCCTGATGAATTTATTCGGCGGTCGTCGTAGCATTAATTGAAAATATTAATTCAAAAACCGAGGAGATTTGAAATGAAATCGTGCCCGGAAAAGCGTAAAAAATGGTTTTTTGCCATAATTGTCATAAAAAACGTGTCGATCGATCATATTCCAAATAGTGTTTCTTTTACAAGCGATCACAAAAAACAACTACTCTGTTGTTTTTCGCTGCTGGCTTCAGGGAGAACTTGGATCCAATAATAGCAAAGTCGGTTGTTGACTGCAGAGGATATTTTACATGCTTTTATAGATTAGACTTTTCAGTTTAACACAAGTTACTTTAAACCGTTTTACACAAAACTGCAGAAATGATTAAGTCGCAAGCTCCCCGCTTAATTGATTTAAGAACAATATATATATTAAATTTTCCATAACTTGGCATTTTGTTCACATTTTCATAGGAACTGAATGAACCGGATGAAAGCAAAAAAATAAACGAAATCAAAATAAAGTTGTGCATTCCAAATTTTTATGGTTTTCAATTAATTTTGAGTCGAAAACCCGTTTCATTACGTGCCTGCTACTTGTCTATATACTGCAGTTTCTACTTTCCCGGTTGATTAAGAACCGCACCTGTCACGGAAACCGAATTTTTGCGATAAACGGACCCAAAACTTACTTCAAAATTGTTTCTGAAAACACTTGTTATTCATATACAATTTCTGAGAAAAGGAACAAAGACGACAAAATAAAATCGTCCGTATTATTACGTACGTCAGAAATCAACATATTGACAGAGATCTGGATGTCCCAATTAAGACCTTATTTTCAAAAGGTGTGAAAGCACGCAATGTCTTTAACTTTAGAGGCCATAATCGGCTGAGAAGAAGTGATACTCTTGGTCTCAATACAACATGCGAGACTTAAGACAAGCAAACTGCTGATCCTGATATTTTTGTGCAGCACTGTACGCACTATTTATAAATAGTTTTAGTTTTAATATTTGTATAATTATTGTCAGTTCAATTTAAAATTGATGATCCAATAAAGAATATAACGGAGGCAAAAATAATACATTTCTGATAAGTTTGTATTTTAGTTTCAAGTTTCTTTTTCTTCAAGTTACTTCTAATGCTGAGGGCGAAAGCGACAAAAAGAACCTGTTTAACCAACTGTTCCGGCTGTAGAGCTGGCAATGCAAAATATTAGGTAGTAGCGAAAACGGAAGGTTTACTGTACATCCTTTTCACAAAAAGAATATATTTTTAAAGAGAGACATATTGTGGTATGAAACTTCCTTCTGTTCCCATAAAACATTTTACGGAAATTGTTAAATTGTGATAAAATTGTTGTGAAACGATGCGATTGCGCAGACTTCTTCCGAGTCCGTTTTTAGATTACTGAATTAGATGTCAGTTATGCCAGTATATGTGGTCAAATTACTGGTCAAAGTGGGTGTAATATTCGGGTAACGCTGGGGAGAATTATTCACATTGGGGTCCTCTGGATCAGTAATCAATCAACCAACACGATTTGCACGACAATGAAGCATAAGATTTGTCGAAAGCAAAACCGAGCCTTAAGCTTAAACTTTGGCAACACGTAACATTTACCTAAAACATTTGTTGAAAGCAGAAAAGTCATTACGATACAAGTATCAATCTTTGAACTAAAATCTTTCAAAAATACTTTCTGTTTCCTGCGATTCAAGTAAAACATATTTCGTATATGTGGGTCAGTAAAACATGCGCCTGTGAGATACATGTGCGTGTAAGTTTGTAGAAAAATACACATAAACTTAAAATATAAACATTAATTAACAGACACTGCAATGAAAAATACACAGAGAAAAATCAATGTAAAATCAAGTAAAAACGATATTGATTTAACACTCTAAATTGTTAGTTGAAATGCAAAACCACGTGAATAACATTCTTACGATTTCACAGTACAAAAAAAAAAAAAAAATAACATATCACAGAACTGCTTACGGCTTTGACTTATAAAATGTGTAATTTTTATTATGACAGTATAAAAATTGGAGAGTTTGTGATAAGATTTCGCAGTTTTAGTTAAGAAGTGGTTTTGTGTTAATGAGATGTCTTCGTGAAACGCATAAAACTGTTAAAAATGTGAAACAGTCACTTGTACTCGTATATCTCTTCACAACTCTCATTTCACATCCACCATCAATTAGAAGTGAAGGACGCGTGACAACAGAAATTAATATAGAAATGAATATTGAAATCCAATGTTCTCAATTAATTAACTTAATTTTTTTGCTTTATTTTATATTTTAGTCACGTTTGGATTCCAAAGGTATTTAGTAAAAAGTGAACTAATTCCCTGTTTTATGTTTTAGCCTCCATTGCATGTCTCCAGTTCAGGAATAAAGCTTTTCTATTGGATATTTCAAGAGCGACGAATACAAAAAACACACGTACACCGACTGCTTTGGTCACGAATCGCAGTATATGAAAATGCGCACAATCGTGCCGTTCTTCGATCTCCCTGATGCCCGGTGAAAGTTGAAATAGATTTACATATTTCTATTTTCATCGCCGGTGAACGACCCACAACACAGTGTAAGAAACAAGTCTATTTAATGGTACTGTTTACTTTGTAGTAAGAAATTTTCAAGGACGTTCTCCAAATTCGGTCACCACCTCAAATAATTTGTTCCAAAATCAATTTTTTGTACTTGATTTTTGTTCATTTTTAACTAATTGTTTTAATAGGGTTTTACTTTTAATAGGGTCTCCTTATTAGTATTTAATATGGTAAACAACTCTGGTTTTGTTTTGTGACTCATACGACGAATTTATCCAGCGAATATTTAACGGCGAATCCGTCGTTCGTCCCAGTTCTGTGCCTACTTTTACTCTCGACATTTAAGGGAATCTAAAACGTAAAAAAAAATTTACCAGCTGCGTTCTCTATTTTGCGTGTAATTAATTTACTTTGCTGGTGCGTTTGCCTGCTATAAGTCCGCCTAGATTTCAAGACTAACATTTTGGTCCTTGTCATTATATAATAAAAACAGAATATCTATAAAAGTGGTTTTAAACTGACTGTTTTAATTTGTATGAGTACATGGGTTAGTCCCACGAGTCTCACGCACCTACATATTTTGATGGAAGTTCTTTGTAAAATATTGTCTCTTTTAATAACTGGCGGCCACTTTATCAGCTGTCAAGTGATTTATGTTTCGTTTGTTTGCAATATATGTATGTAAATAGACTGACGCCTGAAACCCGCTGCCAAATTGTGCAAATTGCCGTTGATCCCCGAATTTTGTTTAGAGCACACTTTTGGTTCAATGGATACGATCAATAAGCAAAACTGTCGTATTTGGAGTGACGATAGCCCTCAAATGTGTGTTGAGACAGCGTTACATCGAGAAAAACTGGCTTTGGTGTGTTTTATGGGATGGGGGAATCATTGGTCGTTATTTCTTTAAAAATGATGTTGGTCAGAACGTTACAGTCAACGGTGATCGCTATAGAGCCATGTTTTTTTTCTTTGTGGTTTCAACAAGACGGCACAATATGTCACACAGCGCGTGCCACAATTGATTTATTGAAGGAAACGTTTGTTAACCTCATAGTTTCACATTTTGGCGCGGATTTAGCGGCGCTAGACTATTTTCTGTGGGGGTATGGAAAGCCGCTCGTCTACGCCGATAAGCCCGAAACGATTGACCACTTGGAGGACAACATTCGCCGCGTTATTGCCGATGTACGGCCATAAATGCTGAAAAGTCATTAAAGATTGGACCTATAGATTAGACTACGTCCGAGCCAGCCGTCATGTTTAAATTATAGTGCCAGAAGATTATCTTTCGCATACAGTAAATATCATATCAATTTAAAAAATTCATCTTTGTTCTAGACCATTTCAAAGTTCCATAACTCTATAAAAACACTATTTATAAGATGCTTAAGCATTGAGGGGCGTACTTTTCCAACCGTTAGTATGAAGATTAGCCCATCTCTTTAACTTGGTTTTAAGAATCGTGTCGATATGCAGTAGATCTTTACAGCAACTGATCACAGACATGTTATAAGATGATGGGAAAGATACTATCCGGGACTGGAGATTTAAAAAGCTTAAAAATGTTTATTAACAGTGTCGTTAAATAATGTTCTTGGTGTCCGAACTTGGCGATACTGGTATCTTTAAATAAAATTTGTGTGAGCGGTAATCGACCAATAGTGGGATTGCAGAGTTTGTTCCAATAACCTGTTTTTGTTCTTCTCAGATCAGGATTATGTCATCTGTTTTTGGGAGTTTTATTCTGTTTGAAAATCTGCTTAACATCCGTACATGGTCTTCTACCCAGGCTTCATGTACGCAGTCTTGTAATGGCCAACCACAATCTTTTGTTTTCACTTGATTAAACTGTGAATGCCATTAAGTGACATTCGTTAAAATAGACTTTAAGTTTGGAATTATCGTTATAGCGATTGAATCAACATGAAACCACATTAAAACTTAGTCGTGTGAGTGTTTTGCGAATAAAATCTTACTCTGTTGTGTTTACTTAAAATTGGGCTGTCTTTTTTTTTTTGCCGTGTACTCCTCGTCTGTGAAATGTTAAAGCTAATAACAATTACAAGGTATTAATTAATACAAAACCCAAATTTGCGTTAATTGAACAACAAACAAAAGGGACATGCAAACAGAAAAATGCAAAGACATGAAGTAAAAAACTTGAATTCTTTTTTCTTATATTTATTATCTTAAAAATTACGTTCGTGGCGTCGTTAGTTGCTCTTGTGGTTGATTTCAATGAAATAAGACTCCCATTAGCACACATTTGCACTCGTGTTTACGATATCATCGATCACAGTGCACTCTTAAAAGACTGATGCCACTCATTGCGAGCATTTTGTATTACAACATCAATCGGCAAATCAGACAAACAAACTCTGAAACATTTTTATATTTATATGAATTTATTTATGTATTTGTATAATTGTTTATACATTAATTTGTTGATATATGTATGTATGTATGTATGTATGTATGTATGTATTTGTATATTTGCCGATGTAGGCGTCAGCACTTACGCGTAACGGACTGGTACATATTTGCGTTTCATATGACACCAAAATCAATGACAACAAGCAAACCGCTAGTGCTCTGTTTATTTATAGAAAAAAAAGATGTGAAAACAATTAAGTTGGAAAAAGTGAAGTAGACAATGCGAAATACACACTCGGAAAACAAAAACAATCATAAACAAACAAAACCAGCACTTGCGGCTTTCAACAGCAGTTGGGCCGGCGTGCAGTTATGACAAGTGGTTTTACCCAACAGAAACGTAAACGGAACAAAAATACCGGTTAAAGTTATTTGATGGCAAGCAAAAGATTTGACTTTTAATGGATTAAAAAAACTTGTAATAAAACTCATAAAAAGTTGATGGAGTCCCATCGTATCAATATTTGGCATAATTGATTGTTTAATAATAAGGTCACGCGATTTTTGTATTTCCCCTGAACGCAGGCAACACTGGTTGAGGTGGCAATATTCTAACAAACATATATACATATATATGTGGAATGATATACTGTATGTATAAAGTTGAGATCTTGTGGACAAGCATGGAATTAGTGACAAGCAACCAAAAATCTGATTAAATAAGCGCAGTGACCCTTAAAACTAAACCAATGAAGGTCGGCCTTAAGAGTCACTGTTTTACTTACGACTTGCTCTTGTAGACCTACAACCTAATAAAACGTCGCTAGGAAATGTGCAACAGTTTGAATCGCAGCATTCGGCGTGGTCTGTTTACATCATCTTCACCTAAGAATAGAATGTCCACCAGTCACTCGTGAACAATACCCAATAAAGGTCACGCTGTTGAAAGTGGTTAAGAAACCCAAAAATTATCGATTTCTAAATTTCGTCGTTAATAGTGGCTGACCTGTCCAATGTGATTCTAAAAACTAGAAATTGTTTCCGGTAAGTATTAGACACACGAGAGGACCCTTCCGTTCGTCCAGAAGTCGACCTCATCTCGGAAGATTATTGGGTAATTGAAAACTGTAGGTATTTCGTCAAACAAGATTCAATAAATGACAGCTAATTAGACCAATGAAGGTGCCGCAGTCTAACAGCTAACAATTGTCAAAGTTCAAAAAAATTCCTGTAGGGAGATCTTGTGTATAAAAATATTTATTTATATATAGAAATAATTTTTTATTGGTTTCATTCTTCATATTTTTTATTATATAGAACCCCAACTAAAAGCAAACTAACCGATATATCGGATATCAGCATTGGATGAACCTGGCAGAATACGGCTTACGGGCAGTTTCTGCATTTACTCTTCTTCAAAGCGCTGGCGAACGATGACATGCGATCTCGTGGGACAGGCACTTGATATATTATTTTAAAATTTTACTCACAGTTTTTTGTCAACGGATTGCAATGAAGTCTAATAGTTCAAATTTTATTCATTTTTTTAGAAGCAAAGAGCCGCGTTGGAGCGCTCATTTTAAAATAATTCAATAAAATCTTACTAAATATATGACAGATGATAAGTTCTGTGGATATATGTATGTATATACTCGTATATATGTATGTATATAAAACGCAATACAACATATAAAGCAAAAGAATTATGAAAAACTTGTGAACATATTAAATAAAAGCCAGTCAACAAAACAGCAACGACAGTTACGCGTCATAAACGCAACCTTCGCCATTCAGTGTTAAACTATGAAAAACTTGGTAGTTTCTCTCTCTCTCTCTCTCTCTCAATAACCATAGCCAAGTATGACATATCAATTAAGACTGTCAAACGGTTGCTTAACCATCGTTGCCAGCTCGGCGTGTTTCGAAACCATTTTCGGTGTGTTTTAAAAATTTTTTTAAGGCGCGTTTTTTCCTTCATTTTCGAGTAGTTTGAAATTTCAAAGCTGCTCTTAACATATGTAAACATTTGAGCAAAGTTGCCAGACTTCTTGAATGATTGAAAATAAAAAAGTCATTAGTTGTACATGTTTTTTAACCAGTTGGATTTTATATTATTAAACTGACAGTTTAGCAACAAAATAATAAATATATACAGTGACGTTTCTCAGTTGGTTGACGTTTATAAATGTGCAAACTTAAGATCAAAATATTACTGGGACTGTATTTTACTGAGTTTTTTTTTTGATTCACTATTGAAAAGAGAACAAGAAAAGTAACTAAACTGAAAAGCACAACGTATAACTGCATTTCTATGGGAAACCCCCAAACTTGGAACCAACTACATATCGACTACAATTAATGAACACAAATATCTAGTTTAGTTCTAACTAAGCCTAAGATTTTTCTATACTTAGAGTTGATAATTCCAAAGTTTTGTGCACCTTTTAGAATAGACAATGTCTATAAAAATGTGTTGACAATGACGTTATTTCGAGCGCACTGTACCCGTTTTTTTGCGTGTGTTCCAGCTCTCTCATCTTCATATACAAATTAATTAGATTTTTTGATTGAACCTACATTTTATGTATAAAAGTAAAATTTTCGCTTGTTGTGATCAAAAATGATATTCTCCTATTTTGGGCTGATAGCCCAGTTCATAAGCAAACACTAGTCTGGCGCAAGTGACGCAGCACAAAGTGCGGAATTTTTTGTAATAATATGAGAAGTCCTTGATTCCGTCCTTGTATGCGGCTACCCAAAAAGCACCTGGGAAAGTTTTACTTATTGCGTGCTCGGTTCAGGCAATAATAGTGCAAATGTAGGTCCAAACCGATGACTCTAAATGGTGGTGTCCAAAACGTTCGAATAATACCACATATTCCCCATAACTCAGGGCTAAAGTTACGCTGAAACTGATTAACAAAAATTTCAGCGAATTTAAGCACAATTTGCAATTTTCTTGCGGCCCTCCCTTAGCATTCCCTGAAATGTATGTGACTGTATGTGTCAAAAGTATTGATTTAATTCTCTTTCGAGTGCCACTTTTGTCCCCGAACTGTATTCATTTAGCAATTTTAGTTCTCTTCAAAAAAAAAAAAGATATTTTCAGTATCATTTCTCATGTTTTTTTTAAGTGTATTTATTCGTATTTGTCTTGTTTATTTTTACATATATTTCATTGTGGGACTTGAGGGAGATTTTTACAGAACATTTTTCGCCCTGCAGACACATTTAACTTAAACTAAAACTTAAGTTTGTTAAACTAATTTTACGTATGTAGATGCAATTGAAGTCTATTGAACGGACTGAGGTAAGTGATCACCTTCGGGTTGGAAGCCGTTTTCATCGGCCACGTATTTGAGAGTTATAACGTTGCCTTCAGGATCCAAATAACTGTAGGAACCGGATTGCACCAGAATCAGTTCTTCGTGTTCTTCAATCACTTGCCCCTCATCGGTTTCGGTGCGTGGCACCAAAATTTTTTTCATGTAACCAATATTTTCGACACGGATGCCGTTGGAGGTTTCGTAGCTGTCGAACGAATTGAAATTAGAAATAAGAAATTGGAATGAACTTGTGTAAATATGTAAAATATAAACAATTGTAATTAAAGTTTTATGCATGTAAATGTATTTATCTGTTGGTGTGTTGTTATTGTTATTTTATGCTTCAATGTTTTGTTGCTGCTTGCGTTGTTGTACGGTATTTGTGGCAGCTTCAAATATCAGTGTCTGAAGGTTGTCACGCTTCAAAGATAAGTTTTCTCATTCGTTGATTGACTAGACCTTTAAGCTGTTGCTCTGGAAGGATGACGATATACTTGTTTTGTCGTCAGTTTGATTAACTTTTAAATGAAACCAGAGCCTGTGTTATATCTTGCGTAAAAGCTTTTCAAGGTCAGCCTCGTCAATTTGTTATCATTTTTCATTTGCATTTAACCCTTCAGTGTGCTGTGGGCTCATATTTGAATCAGCTAATCGTTTCCCTAATATTCATAATGGCTGTAAAATTGTTTTAAAGTTTGTGGGGCGTAGTAAGAAAAGTGCACTGCCAAAGTTTTCTTTATGCAGGGTAAACCACCTTTTTTGTAATCTTTAAAAATTCATATCTATTCATCGGGAAACAATAATTTCGCGTATTTATTAGAAAAGCCAGATAACAACGAGACAAATCTTGAAATCTGGCAAAATCCGTAAAGGAACTATATTTTATAAAACTCTTTTAATTTAGTAGTTGTATTTTAAAGAGTTTTTCGGCCCTTAAAAAATTAATAAATAAAGTGCAGAGCTGGGGAGGTTAGAAGAAACCGGTAAGCCAGCATAATAAAAAAAATTCTTACAACTCTTTATTTATTCTCCGATAACTGTTTATGTTAAATAGGATATAATCATCTAATCGGGTCTGGTGGAAATTGCCTAATTTAGCTGCTCTAAGTTGAACCTATTCTGGCGACAGTTTTTAGCTCTTCGATTTCAAGTTTTCCCGGTTTTTTATGAAACAAAAATATGTAGCGATGCAGACCACTTCCTTGCAGATCTCCTGAATGAAAAGAAACAGCAATTACTTCACCCTAATCAAGTTTATTGCCTGGTATGCTGGCAGCCACCCAGCTCTGACTAGCACGGCTGTGCGCATCAGGCTCTGCCATTATTAGCGTGTGTTAATCAGGCCAACAAAACTTTTTTTAATTACGAGTATCTAAATGTGCTATAATTCTAGAATTTTCTCCAAAGCTTTTCGTTTTCGCTTAATAATTTCATTGCTTCAGTAAATAGTTTTTTCTTGAATATGTAAAAACAGTTGCTGATAATTTATTCAATGAAATTATGATACGATATTAGACAACAAATTCGTTGAATTTACGAAAACTTTTTAAAATTCGTGATTAAAACTTTTATGAAATTTTTTAAAGAAATTAAAATTTTCATTAACTTAATTTTTATGATAAAAAATTAACAAAAGAAAAACTCTTGCGTCCTTGATGCTCGATTTATTTGTTGCGTGTGGTTGAAGTGGCAAATCTAAAGGACTTTGGAGTTCGAAAATTATGTGAGGTTAAACCGGTTTAAGGGAAATTAAATATTGCGTTACGTTCTAGAAACAGAAACCTGAAACAGAAGCCAACACTTTAAATCAACATTTTGCCATGTTATTTTCTAGAGGAATTTTTGTTTTTTTTGGCATATTATGCCCTCACGCCAACAAAACCACATTGTCTTATAATTTGTTATTTTCCTTAAGGAATAGGTCAACTTTGCTGGACTTTTTTCATTTTCATATAACAGAAAACATCGTTTTAAGATCCCGTAAAAACTAAACCAACCTGCTGTTAAAACTGCCATCTGGATTATTGACATCGATCTGTTTGATGATGGTGGCAGGAGCTGTAGTTGTAGTCGCTACTTCGGCTGCTTGATCCTGAGCGGGACGAGCCAAAGCAAAAGCGAAGAAAATAGCGCTCAATAAAACCAAACCGAATTTGTACATTTTTAAAATTTTTTATCTAACGCTTTCAAATATATTATAAAATTTAAAATTATTTAACACTTGTTTGTGAATGCGTTGCTGCTTTATTTATGCACTAAAGAAGGTCTAGGTTGAAACAATCCACAGCTTTACGAATTCTAATCGCCAACAACTTTTGTTTTTTTTTTTTTTTTAAGGATATTTAACTCCTTGGAGCAGTTTTGAGGGATACTTAAATTACGAGTTGACAAAATAGACTGATGTCGTTATTGTGATGGGCCTCTCGTTTTATACCAGAAAATCAAAACGCTCAACACTTTTAACGAACAGTGAGCATATAAAAGAATCACAACTGGCAGGGGAAAAAAAATCGCAAGCCCACAACAGCAACAACAACTGCGAAGAAGTAAATAAATACTAGTTGTAGTACTTTGTTTGTGTGATAAGGTCGTCGAATAGAATTACTTACCAATTGTGAAGCATTTTTAGCATTCAAATGTGCGCGCTTCAGTTACGCACGTTTCTTCTTTCCTCCGTGCACGTCTCTTCCCGTAAGCGCTAAAAAATCTCGATCATCTCCGGCAAAACTAAAACGAGTGTAAGCAAATGATGGGCGCACTAGATAAGCAAAAAAAATATGTACGTTCGTATATTTTAAAGAGCAACAAAATAAAGTACTTCACATGTGCGAAACTTAAACTTCAGTTTTTAATTAATTGAGGCGGCAAAAAGTTTGAAAATTGTGATTTGCATTTGAACGGAGATGACACTGTTTGTCACAAAAAGCTACAGCTAAAATTTGATCAAATTTATCGAAACAGCGACTGCAAAAAAAGTTTGACAAAAAAAAAGGGAAGAAAATTTGGAGACAGTTAAAAAGGGGGCCAAACTAAAGTAACGATTGATATACCAAATGAACGAATGAATGAAGTAACGGCCTATAAAAAGATATGAGTGAAATGAAGGAGGTCCTTGTAGCTTTCCTTGCGGAAGTACGATGCCATTCAGTTTGAAGTGTTGGCACGATGGCTCTGTAAATTTTCAAGGCCTCTTAGGGAATATGACATAAAGAATTTCCGAAAAGAACTCACTGCTTTTGACGTGTTGCTGATTTTAATTTAACATTTCAAAACGAACTTCGTCAAAAGCCTTATTTGTTATGGATAGGATGTCATCCAACGAGTTTGCGTTTAACTAAAGGATATCGCCAGAGTTTGTTCTTTCTCCCACTTCACTTATTAGTAGGACTTCTATTGATGATGGCATTATTTATTTTTCGTTGTAATTCCAACGTTTTGAATATTGGTGCTGTGGGGCAAGTATGAATGCCTGCAGTCGTGCGCATGTGGTCCACTTCAAAGCACTTGGTTTTTTAACACATGGCGCATGAACCATAATGCAGTTTATTATCTAGTTATGGGTGCTATTTACGAGTATATTCGGGAATTGGAATCTTTCGCCAATTTGGACATGAAAGTCCAATTTGCTGTTGTTCGTTTGGCTGGATACATTTTTCAGGTCACCACAGAGGCTTTCAGGTGTCTCAGTTTTTTGAAACGGTGCAAAATATACTTTAATCCAATTAATCTGATTATTAATACCACATATATATGTACATATACGACCGATTGATATGGAATTGAACTGTCCTGCTGACGGGTAACGAGGACCATTATGTATGACTGGTGTACAAATCTATTAGTAGGGTATTCGCTAGTGCTCCCCTAAGATTTTAGTGACCTAGACAACTTATTAAAAAGACAACTCGTTCTTTGGTAGATTAAACTGCCTCTTGCGGTATTTTTCACTTATCTCAGGGAGAGCTGAAATCGATATCCCAGAAATACTAATCTCTCCATTCTTCATTTCACAACATGTTTTAATAGTTCAGGCCATGCCGCAGTAAACAAAGATGACGCAGATCTTTTCTACTGCGCATGTGACGTCACAAGTGCCCCACATTCGTTGTTTGCATTAAAAAATGTATCAGATTTGTTGCGATCATTATAAAATGCACGAAGGAATTAAAAAATAACCAATTATATTAATTAATGTTAATAAAAAAGAAATTAAATAATGTTATAAACTTATGTATTGTATTTTTATTTTGTTTGGGTGATTAAGAAATAAATGAGGATTCTATAGAATCCAGAGCAATTAAAAAATTGCCGTAAAGTAATAAAATAAATTAATTTAAAATTTTATTTAATTTTCTTTCACGTTATTTTTTTATTTTAAAATACATTTGAGACTTAAAAAACAGTGTTTTTACTTTCTCATCGCACTCAATTTGATGTGCCTGTTCCATGAGGAACTTTACGGGATTTTTTGTAACAAGTAGGACTTGTCCACTGTGTTTTTCAAGTATTTGGTTCAATCCTTTCACAGTTGTTTCTGTTGCTTCAGTTCCATCGTTTTCCTGTACGGAAATACCAGGAAGATCATCCTTTAATTTATGGAAAATATATAAATTAAGGTTATGACGATCGTCCTGGTCGGCAACTATTTTACGCGCTTCAGATAAAGCTTTTTCAGGTTTTACGCTAATTATGGAATTACATATTTGTACAAATAAAAAGCTTTAAAAATATCATAAATCAATTTGTGTTCAAAATCATCTGCTTTTTTCACTACAAAATTTTAAAAATAAAAGTAAAATGCAATTGACACTTTCTACGTCACACCACCAGCTGATTGATGTAAACAACATAACGGACCTGCGCAATGCTTAATCTTGTTTATTTCATTCACGAGTTCTGGCGCAATTTCTAGCTTAAGTGTAAGTCATCAAATTATGTAAAAACCTACAAAAGTTGGCAAAACATTTTTAGGATATTTTAGGCACAAGTGTATGATAATTGCGGCCAAGAAAGCTAAATATTTTAGGGATATTAATCTTTGAAAAATCAACGAAAATTCTTATTGTTCGTAAAAGACGTTTTGTCGTTTTGTTATTGCTTCACGGTCTTCGTTACATATTTGTCATAAAGGCTTAATACCTGTATAAAAAATGACTGAACCTTTCCAGTGTCCTTTATTATCGGAGCCAGGCGTAAACTTTCCTTAGTAGTAAATTTGTTCCTTTCTTTCTTTTACCAAAACACCATTTTTGTAATCGTACCGTGAAGTTTTATGTTCATACTATATCCTTCATTCGTTGCTTGATAATTGTTTTCTATCGCTATTATGCTGATATATTTCTAGGCATATAATTCTATAGCAAAACGTTGACTTAAATTTAGAAATTTCAAATTTATTTCTTATATTTCACACAAATACAAATCTTATCGTTTTTAATTAGTGAATCATGTTAAAGCAATTCCAACTTCCATCTCTGAGTGCAATAACTTCCATCTCTGGCTGCAATGATTAGTAATGTAGGAGTTTGTGTAATTTTACATCTGACTGTTTTTGTGACAATATTTTACTGCACTTGCCGATGGCTGAGTTTAACTACTACTCTCTCATCTTCGCTGTCATCATCGTCAATTAAAGACACAAATTCGCTGACACTGAAAGTCACCATCTCTTCACATTAACTTAACCGTTTTCTGTTTGTAGCATTGTGCGCGTGCGCATCCCAGTTGGCCAAACTTTAATGTATTTCCATTGAACTCCTGTTAACAGGCGTGCAAGAACTTGTGCATACAAAATCCGATGGATAAGAAAAACTACAATTTCGAAAGAAAAACTTAAATGGCATCAAATTACTCTCAACTCGTGTTTTTAAAAAGGGCATGAGCTGAACCACAAACAGCACCTGTCTGTCACTGGTGCTTATATTGTCAATATCAGACCTAAAGAAATCAGTTGTAGCCACTAATCGATGGTCGATGGTGCCGTTAATGTCGTTCTGAAAGAAATATGGACGGAAGACAACGTCAGCTTAATTTTCAGTTATTATTTATTGAATGGTCAACCATTTCTCTGAAGATTCACCCTGCTTGAGAATAGTAGTATTGGAAGGACAGTAAATCGGTGAAAATGCGCGAGACCGACTTCATAGTGGGACTTCATAGTTTTCGTAGAGAAAAGACTGCATAAATGACAGCCAAGTCGGCGGAAGCAACTTCCGCAAAATGGCGGCTGGCGATGGTGTCAAATTTCCGAAACTTTATTGAGGAAAATAATCAATATAATAAATAAACACAAGTTAACGATTATTTCTTCTCTGGAAGAGGAAATTAATAGAAATCTTGTTTATGGAAAAACCAATTTATTCATAATTTATAGATGGAAAATTCAAGTTATCAATAACTGTAACTTAAGTTATCGGCAACTTTTCTTTAAAAGGAAAAATTTTCTATTAATTGTCTATATAAAAGTCATGTTATCGATAATTTTTCTACAGAAAAGTCAGTCAATTTATCGATAATAGTTTTAAAGAAAAGTCAAGTTAACATTAAGTTTTCTACATAAAGTCAAATTATCGATAACTTTTCTATAGAAAATTGTAGCTATCGATATATTTTAAATAGAAAAGTCCAGTTCTCGAATAGTTTTCTGTAGAAAAGTGAATGAAATTCAAGTTATCGATAACATTTATATTAAGAAGCCAACTTATCGATCATGACAAAAAAAAATTAAATAATTTAAATCTTTTCCACATAAAAATCAAGCTATCGATAACTTGTCTACGCAGCAAATCATATAATCTAGAAACTTTCTATTAAAATTCCAATAAACGATCATTTTTCTGCACGAAAGTCAAATTGCCGACAACATTTATCTATAAAAGTCAAGTTATCCAATTTCTGCATATATTCGCAGCTTTGAATGCGCTTTGTAAAATGTATTGAAAATATGGCCAACTGGGACATCCAGCACACCCATACATACATAGAGGTGAATTATGCCCGTCTTCATATTAAAAGTGATCACTTGATCTCTTGGATTAGGACGTGTCGGTTACAAAAAGGTTGTTTTCTAAGAATTCCTTCGGTTGAAGGATTTTGGTTGCGAATTTTTTATTCTGGGTTTTTTTTTTATTCAGTGGTTTATTTTTTAGCTGCAATTTTTTAAACGTAATCGTAAAGTAAACGCAAGTGGTTTTTGGTTCAGAAGAATGTATCAAATTAAAAATTTTATGAATATCGTATTTTTTACTAAATATACAAAATGCTTTTTTTTACGAGGGCAGTTAATAAAATTATGATTATGGAGGGCTGGGAGAAGGAAGGGCTGCAACATTGTCTTGCAGAAGCAAGTTTCTTCTACAAAATTATGATTCCATTCATATGATTGTATTCATAGATTTGAATAAGAATTTCGGTAAAATATTTGATTTAAAACCCATTTCAAATTTTATTTAGGTATTGTTATAGCCCACTGTATTTGCAATACTTTAATTTTAGTTCTCAGCATTTATTTTTAATCTGCTAAAAACACTTTCAATTTCACAAGCGACTGAACTCAAATAATTTATTGTTTAACTTTATCTATAAGTTTAATTTAATGGCGTGATGTGTGCAGAAACTATTTAATCCAGAGTCTCAAATTAGAGAAAAGTATTGATTAGTCCCTTAGCACCTTATTGGCACAGAACGGGTTATCAAATACGGCTTTGAAGAAGTTGTTTTCGCATTCATCAAATAAGAGAGTAAATTTTTTTTTATATTGCAATAGTTTACAATAAATTTTAATCCAAAAGGATTTAAAGGAACTGGCCAACTGAGCCTTTGAAGGCAACGTCTTCTTTGGGATGGACGAGTACAACAACTGACGGCAATAGAAGAATTTCACTAAGATGGCCAATATTTATCACTTATAATGATTAATTCTGTAAGAAGAAAAATAAGTGCGATTCAATTTCCATTCCAAATCTTTTAGCGCATTTACAGCAAAGTGAAATCAAGTTCATAGGATCCAAATCTGATAGATTTTCATACGATTTCCCATACAAAAGAGAGTCTACTTTGTGAGTATTTCTCGGAAATATGTTCACAAATCTACTCCGTACCAAGCCATTCAACTGAGATTTTCTTCATTTTAGACTAAACAATACAACGCTGGACAAATAAAGTTTCATAGTTTGGCAAAGAAGAAAAAAATTCAAAAGTGCGGAAGTTTTTTTACGAGCCGCTGACATATAAAAACCAAAAGACTTGACATAAAAATGACAGCTTCAAAACTGCACTGGCTACTTAGCAAAGTTTCAAGCCGGAGTCTTGACCGCAAAGATTTGCTCTAGAAAATATGTGGCTTAGAATTATGAAGAGCAGAAAATGATCTTATTCATAGAGCAGAGTCTGAAAAATTCCTAGAACCATGACTGGTGCACCCGGGGTACAGACCTTGAAGCCGAACTAAACAAAGTTCGAGTGAAACACAAATCAAAGCTGGAACATCGTATAAAGCCGCCGGCTCGACACCTTTTCAAGAATTCAGTCAGTCAGAAGGCTGACCCTCCTCCCTGTGTTCCATATGTGCCATATAAAGCAGAATCAACAGTTCAAATAAAACTACACGAAAAAAGAACAGAAATGCGTGTGAATTCAAATAAAAGGGTTTTGATCAGCTGTTTCGTTATGAAATGAAATGAAATGACATAAAAACATACTCGTACATATTTAAGTATATCAGAAAACAGTCGTGTAAATGATATAGATTTTAATTGAAAGATGTCGATTTGGTGGAAATGCGCTATTAAATATAATTATATATATTTATGTAATAAAAGCTTTCACTCCAGCATGACATTTTGCCAACTTATTCAAGAAAGTTGCTGGTAAAAATGTGGCGGCAAGTGGAGACTCAGGCCCCAGCCTTAGCCATCACTAAGACAATTTAAATTTAAATTAAATTTAAATGTAATATTTTCTCGACGACACCAAGATCGTCCTAGGAGATTTCAACGCAAAGCTGGGCAAAGAAGACATCTTTGCTAGAGTCATCGGGAAACACAGCCTGCATGACGACACATCGGATAACGGACTCAGGCTGCTAGATTTTGTGACGGGGCGTAATCTCACTGTAGCAAGCATGCGATTCCCTCAACTCAACTTTCACAAAGGGACCTGGCGGTCCCCTGATCAATTAACCGTCAACCAAATTGATCACATTGCGATCGACGGCAGACACTCCTCCAGTATTCTTGACGTCCGAACATTCCGAGCCAAGGTAAGATCACGGATATCAGTAGCAAACCGGAGTAGAGCACGACCACAAGAGTTTGACGTCGCAAAGCTACAATCGCAATCGACCGCTGGGAAATTTGCCGGTCTAGTCTCCCTTAAGCTCTCAGAGAGTCCAGCCCTGCCAGGCGGAACAACCGATGAGGAATGGAACCGTTGCCAAAACGCCATCAGAGATGCTGCCTCTGATGTATTGGGTTTTAAAATGCCACCCGGAAAAAACCCATGGTTTGACGACGAGTGCAGGCAGGCACATTCAGGGAAGCTAGCAGCGTATAAGGCGACGTTGGAGAGAAGGACGAGAGCAGCTCGTGAGCTCTACGAACGGAAGAGATGGAAAGAACACCGGCTTCTCAAAAGGAAGAAGAAAGAGCACGACAAGCGCGTGATCGAGGAACTGGAGAGGTGTTACGGCAGGAATAATATCCGAAAGTTTTACCAACGGGTAAAACAACTATCCAATGGATAGTAGCTTCGGACAGAAGCCTGTCGTGACGAAGAGGGACAAATCGTAGTAGAGTCGCAATCGATGCTGAGAATCTGGAAAGATCACTTCTGCAGACAGTTTAACGGCGAAAAAAACACCGATTCCATCGCCAGGCAGAATATTCCACTCAAGATAACGGACGATGATGGTAGAGAATTCCGTCCCCCGACCTGAATGAAGTCAGATAGCAATATCGAGATTGAAATCAAACAAAGCTGCAGGAGCGGACGCACTGTCCGCGGAACTATTTAAGGCAGCCGGAGATGACCTGGTTGGGCGCATGCACCAGCTCATCTGTAAGATATGGTCGGAGGAAAGCATGCCCGACGAGTGGAATCTCAGCATCGTGTGCCCGATCCACAAAAAAGGAGACCCCTTCAACTGCGCCAACTACCGAGGAATAAGTCTCCTGAACATCGCCTACAAGATCTTCTCTGCCGTTTTGTGTGAGCGCCTGAAACCATTCGTGAACAGTTTGATAGGTCCTTATCAGTGTGGTTTCAGGCCGGGAAGTCCACCATTGACCAAATTTTCACACTACGGGTGATCCTGGAAAAGACCCAAGAGATGCAAATCGACACCCACCACCTATTCGTCGATTTTAAGGCCGCATATGACAGTGTGTATAGGGACGAGCTATACGAAGCCATGTCTAGTTTTGACATTCCTACTAAACTCGTCAGGCTGTGTAGGATGACGATGGAGAACTCTCGCTGCTCCATCAAGGTCGGTAACGATTTCACCGAGACCTTCAATGTCAGAAGGGGATTTAGACAAGGCGACGCACTGTCATGTGACTTTTTTAGCATAATTCTTGAGAAGATCGTGCAAAACTCACACGCCAACAACAGAGGCACGATCTTCCAAAAGTCCGTGCAACTGCCAACATACGCTGACGACATTGACGTGATTGGTCGAACATAGCGAGCCGTCAATGAAGCGTTTGCTCTATTTCAGTGGAGGCGGCCAAAATGGGTCTAGCGGTGAAAGAGGGCAAAACGAAGTATATGCTGTCATCAAAAAAGGACGCGCAACACCGACGACTGGGCCAGAACATCACCATAGGCAGCTATAACTTCGAGGTAGTGAAGGACTTCGTCTACCTTGGCTCCCAAGTCAACAGTATAAATAACATCAGTACCGAGATCAAACGCAGAATAACTCTTGGCAATCGCTGTTTCTTTGGGTTCAAGAGGCAAGTGAGTAGAAGGGCCCTTTCTCGAAAAACCAAGTTGACACTATATACCACTTTGATAATCCCTGTACTTCTTTATGGCGCAGAAGCATGGACGGTGTCGAAGGCGGATGAGGAAGTCCTTGGTATTTTCGAGAGAAAAGTTCTGCGTTCAATCTTCGGCCCTGTTTGCGTTGATGGTTTCTGGAGAAGAAGATTCAATCATGAACTGTACGGGTTGTACAGCGACATGAGCCTAACCAGGCCTCCACGGATCCAACGGCTAAGGTGGTTGGGCCATGTAGAGCGCATGGAGAATACTGCTCCGACCCGTAGAATCTTCGATTCCAAACCTGTGGGACATCGCATTAGAGGACGCCCACGGAACCGATGGCGCACACAAGTGGAGAGGGACCTCAACCAACTTGGTGTGCAAAGACCGTGCCAGCTGGAAAAGTTTGTTGGTTGAGGCCCAGGTTCACCACGGACTGTAGCGCCAAAAGAAGAAGAAGACGAAGAAGAATATTTTTTTTTAGTCAAAAACGAGTGCTACAAGGACGTGGTTAAGGACTTGTTATGGTCAGAAATGGAAGATAGGCATCTGCATAGACTTGGACTTCGTTATCAGGATTGTGCAATTCATGCAGAAATATAGCACTGAGCTAATCAGCTTTCATCTACTGTTCGTTAAGCCTACGAGATGTAAACTACGCTTTCTCTTGTAGGATGCTGTACAAATAGTTGACATCCTTAAGATTAATAATTAAAATCCTACAAGGAAGTAACGTCTAGTGTCTACGACCTCGCTGGCTTAAATTCTTTCATGTGATATTTATAGCGTTCACTATATCTGCAAACTGTTCGGGCCGAATGTTGGCTGTGAGAAGAGCCGCAGGGTACGTAACGCCATCCATTTGAAGTCACATGTCATTAGTATCTATATCATTAAATTCGATTTATAGCGGTTGCCGTTGACGGTGATGTTCTCAACAAAATATAGACTGACGATTTTAAAAATCATTCCAAACAACGACTTATCAGGATAGATTGTACGATTTCAGGCCGCATGTGGATCGATATCGTCTGACACACATTCAATAAGTTTGTTTGTTTGTTGGCGCACCCATAATTCCACAAATGGGAGTCAGCACCATTCCAAGACCTATTAAGCAAATAGCCGTCGTTGTCTATAGTTGTGTTCACCTTCAGCCAGCGCATACAAATGTATGTATAAAGTTGGATTCATCCAGACCTTATAATACTTATAGTTTATGCCAAACATATGCAATTAAATAGAAAGAAAGCTGCTCCCGTTTTGTCACATTCTTTTTTGATTTAAATAAAATTCATATTAAAAAAATCATTACGGAATCATTAAGACTTTTTGCATTTTATTGGTTTTTTTTTGGTTAACTTCCATTTCAAATGTCGCATGACGACCGATTTTAATATTTTGGTCACGTTTTAATCAATTAATGAATCTCTTTAATGAAATTTTCTATAATCCATAAATTTGTTTTTATGAGGTTTTATTTAGTGTTGAAGTTAATGAGTAACGTTTACATTCGTGTACGGCCAGCGCTTAGAAATAGTCTTAGGGAATTTTTAGTGTATGAGACATTCCACGTCAGTTCGGACACTCGCAGATGTGAATGATAAATATTTATAATATTCTACCAGCACCTCGGAGGAGCTGAATCAGAGCCGGAGAGAAATAAAGTTCCTGAGGCTAACGACTGTCGTAGTATCCAGGATTTTATAAAACGTAAAAATAACAACAAAAAGGCAAGACAACAAAGAATGAAGTCAATTCAGCGATGCTGCCTCCACTAACTACGAGCTTTTAACCTTTTCCCGTAAAAAACTTCACGCGCAAAAACGCCCAACCTCCTAAAAGTGCGATCATCCTCTAAAGTCCCACTAACATTACAACTGCTTGCGTCCCTATTAGTCTTAGTATCCACTAAACTGCTTCACAATCTGGGGACTCAGTTGTACGTTCTCAAGGCGGTACCCAAAAGCTAGAGGCAGAATAGTGGAATTGTGCCTGCCATTATGGACTAATCTGACTTTGGACCAACACCACTTGGTGAACTTGACAATGGCTCATCACCAACCCCTGTGGCTTACCAGGCATATACATATATATATACAGAGATGGCAACTTCTCGTGTTATGTGGGAATGGCATATTGCACAAATACCTTGCCCGAGAGCGCGTTCTATCTAACCAATTTTTTGGAGAGTAAACGCAAGACGAGGCACCTGTGTTGGGAGCTTGCATTCCTCAGGAAATACCTGGCCTTAACGAATTTGACAACAGCAACTCGAGGACATGTAGACCACGGTCCAGGTATGTAGCAAAGCCCTTCCTGCGTTTTCAAGTTTAAAACACAGCCAGAATGTTTCAGCCAGGGTAGACACCTCAACTCAACTCCTGCCAAGGCTTCTCAGGGACATTTTGGTGTCCGTTCTGGCAACTGACCTCTGGTAAGGCTGCTGAAAAACCGGCATAACCGAATTCATACATTAACTTTCTACAGTTTTTGGTTGCCATGCCAACGGAGGAGCTCCTTCCCCTCTATATCCCAAAGATCGGAGCGCTCCTGCTTGATATACGCCAAGGAAAAACCTGCTGCACATGCGATTATGATGTCGAATAATTTTGGAGCGAATTCCAGGTCTCGGAAGTTGATGTTTTTAGTGGAATCTTGCGACACGTTTAAAACAATTGGTTTAACTTAAAGGCGTTAAAAATACGAGATAAGTAAATAAATGATCCATTAAATTCATATACAGAGATCGTGAGTATTTATGTAATTGAGGTAATCATTTTTAATTTAAAAGAAAATTTTATGTTTCAGGCAGCGTCAGATCTGACCCACGTCTGTTCACCACAACCTTCAACTCAAAAATGTCAAATGTCTCATTCGACTACAACGACAGCGTTTGTTTGTCGCACAGAAGCCAAACTGCGGACGTTGCAGGGGATTCACATGTGGCCAAACTATTAAAATAATTCGAAGTTGTTACGTCGTTTTTTTTCGATAGATAACGGTTTATTAATTAATTATATATTTTATGGTGGCTTCAATTGGCAAATGATAGCAAATTATGACACGAATTTTAATTTTCGTAGACACGTCCGCAAGACACAGAATTTTTGACACAATGAATATTTTTCTATTTTATTACGTGTTTTTGTTTGTTTTTTTGTCTTTAATATTTAGCAGGTGAATAAACTTTTGGTCATTTGTTTATGTCTTTTCTATAATTCTGCATAAAACGTGATGTTTTTTTTAAATCATTCAATAACTGAAGCAAAATAAATAAAAATAAATAAAGCAAAAGACTTAACAGGTTATTTTGTGAATGAATGAAAACTATTAAATAAAATATAACAAAACGACGGATAAACTAAATCACTTTGAGTTTTCCACCTCGAAATACTAATTACTCTAATAGTTTCTGCCTTCGGGTTGGTGATACGGGTGGTCTTGCAGGTATTGCAGTGCTTTTATAACGGATTCGGGAATGGGTGGCGGAGTTGGCAGATGGGCCCCAACTGGACGATAACCGTTCTCATCGGCTGTATATGAAACGGCGTACTCATGACCGTCGTCAGCCACAAACGCAAATTTACCCTCAATCGCTTCGCCATCATGTTGAGCATCGACTTGTTTTAGAACGCCATCTTGTGTTGCCTTTGAACCATCTCCCAGCTCGTAACTATTTAATTAGAAATGAAATATGAAAAAATATTAAAATTCAGTTAATAAGACCCTTATAAAATCGCTATAAAGAATACAACTATTTTACTCGTATATAAAATGTTGAGCGAAATGTTGTCGTGAACGCATTAAGATTGTAAAAACAGCTGACAGTGTTGCCAGCCGCCCTATTCCAAAAGCTGCTAAGTTGAAGTTTTAATAAAAGTGGATGCAAGTCTTAGAAAATAGTCTAATTTTTATTGAAATAAAATAAATTACAACCAACATGTTGGAGTTAATGTTTTTTTCACACGTACTCGTACATCTAATAATATTTGACAAATACTTGACTTCAAAAAGCAACTCTTTTTGCAGCTCTTGTGAAAAAATATGACTTTCGGAAACCAAAGATGCTCGTAATAAAGAACTTAAAGAAGCTTCTGATACTGACTTTCTTTAAGTTTAATATTTTGCTCTTTTTAAGAACTAATTTAATTAGTACGAAAATATTCTAAAATTTCACCAAAAAATGACCTCGTAGGTTGTGTGACGTACAGAACAGCGAACAGCGATTACACGAGTGATTTTAAAACGATGTGTGATTTTAAATCAAGCGATTTGCACAACAAGCCTGCATTTTGCTGCTTAACAAGCTGTCAATTTGTATTTGTTTTAAAAGCGAGTAACAGATCAACTCATTTGTTTAAGTTTTTTAGTTCTTTTAAGACACGAGCTCTAGAATCCAAAGGCTACTCTTTGCAACGTGTGTGTTTTAGGTTCGAAAATTATTATTAGCATATTTTGCTTTAAAGATTTTAAATGTGGGTTTTAAGTCAATTCTACATAAAAATGATTATTTTCAAAAATGTTCCTTGGCGTTTTATTCTACAGCTGGGAAGAGTGACTGTAGACCGACAGCTGTTTTCATTTCATTTGTTTTTAAATTATATTACAAAAAGCAAAATGCAATCGAAACCATTTAATATATTCAGTAAAGGAATGCTGTTTTTCTAGTCCACAGTTTTTTTAATTCTATCATTCACTGAAGTACTTTTTTTGCACACATTTTCTCATTCTTTTTAATAATTTAACAAATTTTGTTGCAAAAAAACTTATAGATCATTTGTTGTATAGAAAAACTGCTTACTGGTAATGATATTTGCCATCGTATTTCACCATGGCTTCATGTGATATTAATTTCACTTCTTCGGCACTGGCCGCAACAGCCGCCCACAAACACAAAACAATAACAACTTTCATGTCTTTAAATTATCACAAAAAAATAGTCAGTGCAAGTAAATTTTATCGATTCTTCTAAAACGAACAGAACTGAAATGTCTAGAAAGTGAAATAATAGAATGCCAAGAACCAGATTCACTTTCAAGCTTTTATACATTTTTATTCGAAATATTTTTAGAAACACAAATTTAACATGACAACAACAACAACCTTATGAAAAAATATCTGGAATTGAAATAAAATGAATATAAATTTAGCAAAAAAAAAATGTCAATAAAATCACAAAATATTGTACGGGTTTCAAATTTAATTAGTGTCAGCCGATCATTCGAAATAAGTCAAAGTTTTTCATTTCTTTCGTTTCGAAGCCTGTAGCTTTTTGGGGGTGTATTTAAAGGGGATACTTTTCGTTTCTCTTCTTCAATTTTCTTAATTTAAAATTTCTTGCTTGAGAGCAGTTTGCGCTTTTATACAAGTCTGACTAGTCGTTTTGTAAGAATGCAACCCTGATCAAATGAAAAATCTTAACGTGTAAAAAAATTACTAAAAATTAAAATATTTTAGGGGATGGCAAATCTCTAAACTATTTGTCATTTAATTAATATTTTGATTACACACAGGAATTGTTTGAATTTTTGACAAGTCTTGATACAACGTCGTCATTTTAGCGTGGTTGACTGTGTTGGGCTCTGCAGCTGAGAATTAATATCGACAAGTACTGAAGAGTTTTTGCCTGTCTATTGATTTGTTCCGGGTAAAAGGCTAAGGAAAATGCAACTTGATGGGTTTACCGCCGAGTTTTATTTTCTCTATTATATAGCGATTAATCCTTGCAGTCGCCACAGATCGAGGTTTTATAAGGGGTTTTTTTTTGATACTACTTCACATGTCTTAACAATTCCACAGGATTTTTTGTTAAAGAAATCTAGTGATTTACATTTCCTCTTCACACCATCATACCTCGATTCAACTGAAAAGTACGAGTAGAACTTAAACTTTGATTAGGGGCGGCCAGCAGCTTCATAGCAGACAGGTCGGCCTTTGATTATATTCACCAGTTAAATGATTTAGTCGCTTTTAAAAAAAAATAACGGAGTTAAATAACACGAAATCGCACTAACATTTTGACATGGTCTGAACGAAATACTTCTCCATGACGTCATCACATTTCAAATACTGAGTCTTTGTCCGATGAGGAAACACGCAATGAATGACGGCCGCGAAACGTTTGACTAATCGATTTGCTTTTTTAAAAATCAAATAAAAAACTCGCCTTTTAAACAATTTTGTTAGTAAAAAATAAAATAAATAGACTTTTACACTGGGTGGATGACACTGGATGAAACTATAAGTTTTGACATTTGTAATGTTAACAACAACAATAATATTATAAATTAATATGACAGTGACACTAAAATTGTGAATTTTCTTGGAAATAAAATTTTTGGCCTCGACAAAATACTTTTTTCTTGATTTTGAGAACCTCAAAACTTTTGGCTACTCCCCGCCTAATTTGTTAATGTACTTTTAGATCTTCAGTGAAAACGTTTCTTGGGAGTAAATCCAGCAGAATTAAGACCTTAATTAATAAAGCAAACAGCATTTGAAGCTGAATATTTGCACCAGATTCGAATGTTCAAAGTCAATTCAATTAACAAGGCCTCTTTAATTTGCATTTAATAATTTTTTATTTGCTTCCTAATGCTCCACAAAATGTGTTTGAAAATAAAAAGAAAACATTTCCACTTTGAATGGAATGATAAGCCCTCTTAAGCCCAAAGCAGCTGTAATCAAATAACTAATTGTAAAAAATTTATTTGCACCTAAAATCGAACACAATTTACATTCACTGTTTTTATTGTTGTGAACAAAATACTGTGTGACATTCGTCCCCAGGGGAATAAATTTCAAAATGATTGTCCTTTTAACCACTAGTGCCTTAATTATTAAAAGAAGTGATTTGCTAAATAGCACAGTTTATATAATTTAAATGAAAAATCAGGTGGCATCATTAGAAAATGAAATTTTCAATTTTTTTTTTATTCTATAAGTGGCCGCATTATAGCCGAATAATTTCCAATTATTAAAGATTTCAGCTAAAATAGTGATAATAGTTAAGGCCATTAATTAATAGTGAATAACATAATCTTTAATTCTTCTTCTTCTTTTTAATGATAAGATCGCAATGGAAGTACGAGGTGTGTTAAAAAAAGATGAATTTTCAAATTTGGCAACCGATCAAACTATTGGAAATAAATAAATAAATACTGGATATTGAGGATTGTTCAAGCGAATCTGGTTAAGGTCTGAAGTTCCTTTGAAATTTCGGGTTACCAGCTCGATTGTTTGGATTTCTGCAATTTCAACCAAGGATCGGCCAGCAGGATTGATTAGATAGCCCGGGCTCTCAAGCAAGTGACTTATAATATCTACGACTTATTCCGACATAATGATACGATTAAGTTGCCACCAAAGTGTAGCTTGAACCTAAAAAGTCGCATGAGGGTAATTTTTTAATCAACAACAAAACAACAGCGCCATTTTCTTGCCTCAGCCATCGTGTTTATAGGATTTGGTCATGTGTTACTTTTTGTGTGTTAATAAATGAACCTTTTGCAATGATCTCAGTTCTACTCACCTGAAGGACATACCAGAAGTGCATACCAGAACTGCTTCGAGAATTGGTAAACCAGGAAGGGGCGGGATTGTTTTAAAAGCCACAAAATAGAAACTGCTAAAAAAATACATATTTTTTGAGAAAAATTAAGCTCAACATTAATAATTGTACGGACAACGTATTTGTTTTAAATGCATATTCGTACATGCAGCAACAAACTTATGATTAAGGTGACAGGACACGCCAACTTAAGTTTGTTATGAATTTGACCGGAATAACGGTCTCTCCCTCTATTGGACATCATCTTTTTGGGAAGGTGTTGCGAGATATATGTATGTATTTTTCGTGTGTTGTGTTTTGTGCTTCATTTTCCAGTTCGTTGCCGCTTCATTTGGCGAATTCATGAACCCCTTTAGCAGCTTTAAAGTTTTCAATCTCGTATCCAGAATAAACAACAAACAAACACAACATTAAGGTTTTTGTAAAGAATTTTTTATTCTTTATTTGCTCGCTTAAAGTTTATTTACACATAATTACAGATGTACATCATGTTTCTAAAATGACAAGCATTTAACAAACAATATTAATAATTCATAAAAAATATATTTTCTTCGATTACTTCGAATTACTGGTAATAATAAAATATATGTTCATATTTACATCATCGAAATGGAAATGCTGGAAAGATACAAACTCGAGGTTCTCTTTTCGATTTGTTTGTTTTTTTGTTTTTGTTTTTTTTTGTTTGTTTTTTTGTTTCAACAAAAGCAGTGATATCACATGGAACCGAAATGGCAAAGTTTCGGCGACTAATAAAATAATAGAGGAAATCAAAAGAGGAGGCGCGAAGGTCTGTCTCAGTAGGAGGGATTAGTGAACTTGGCCATGAGAATGTTATAGGAAAGGAGAAATGTTTCTGTGAAATGTTGTAGTTAAAGTACAATTTAACGATTAGCGCTATAAAAGTGAGTTATAAGAAGAGTTTATTTATGAGTAGAAGGTAGAAAACTCTTGATAGATGTGGTTTCTTATATGGCTCGTTCAGTCAGTGTTGTTGTTGTAAAAGAATTTTTGCGCAAAATAAGCGGAAAAGTGCAACAGGAATGTGTTAAAGTGAAGATGGTGGGGGGTGTATTTGCTAAAGAGAAGTGCTTAAATTTTATATTTGTTTTGTTTTTATTTTAATTCTCTCGCAATGAATTTGCAAAATTTTCTAAAACTTTTCTAAAAATTTTGCAAACGCATTTTTTTTTTGTTTATCTCATTTACTTATTAAAAGTTCAGTTGTAAATTGTAGTAACTTGGAAATCGTTGATCTGTTATCATTTTGTGTAATCAATTTGTGGAAATTTTGGACGTTCTTAACGACGCTTGGAAGGCGGCAAGCTTAACAAGTAGTCGAGCGCCTTTTGGATTGCTGGTGGAATGGGTGGTGGTGTGGGCAAATGATCACCTTGGGGCTGGAAGCCATTTTCGTCATCGGCTGCATAGTTCAAGGTAATGAGATTGCCCTCAGGTGAAGTGTAGGACACCGAACCGCGCGCTATAATCACATCGCTGGTGTCGGGCGAAGTAGCCTTCTTAAGGGTGCCAGTCTCCTCGCCTTTGATGCCATTGGCCGTTTCGTAACTAGTTAAAGACCAAAAGAATCAAGTTAGAAGTTTTATCCAAATGATAACAAACAATAGACTACAATAAGTCTGACGAAATTCATCATATATGATTGCAACTCAATAGATTTTATATTTATGGTATTTAAACGTCTTTAATCGCCTTGTGTTTAGACTGACACGCTGGCATGCATGATCATGCTTTGCTGCTTAAATACATACATATTAAATTATTAATTGTCTATGTATTCAATTATGCATATTTCGGTTGTTTTGTAATTTGGATAAAGTTAAAAATTAAACTTGTGTACAAAAAATACAAAAACACTTCATTTTAGCTCCTTTTTTTAGTGATAAAAGTACTTGCACTAAGAGAAAAATGTTTATATTTAGGATATATTATTTTTAGTTCAAGAACCCATTTATGCTGATTTATTAAAACCGATTGAATAAATGACAGCCAATTTTGAAGATGTTGTTTTAACCATATGGGAGCTATTAATTTTAAGAAGTTCGGAAGCCTCTATCGAAGGACTCGTACGAAGTCTACATTTTTGTAATGGAAAATTTTTGGGTGAGGAACAAATTTCTTTTCGGAATTGAAAAAAAAAACACAAGTTTTGTTAATGAATTTGTATTTAAATTTTTAATTTAGTTCCCTATTATGCAATTGACGCCAAAACCCGTTCAAATTGAAATCTTAGCAATTTGGATACACGAAATCTATTAAAAGCTGAAAAGCCGTAAATAAATTGAGATAAAAAATATTTCTATATTTTTATGCCATTAATTTAGTCAGTTCATGTCTTTTTTACTTGAGACTTGTTTTGTCGAGGGAGAAAAAACTCCCGCTTGTTATTATTCTTATTGACTTTAATAAACACATTTTATAAAATTTAAGTGATTTGTTTTTTGTTATAAATCGTTAATAGTCCCGTTGGCTTTTGTTTGTGCTCAATTTTGTGTGAAAGGCATTAATTAAATTAATTGTCAACTTTAATTTGCAAATTCATGAAATACAAACATATTGTTGGCAAATTCGTAGAATTCTGTTTTTTTTTTTTTATCAACAACAGCCAACATTAGAAATATATATTTTTATATTTTTAATGGGCTGGGGCATACAGTTGAGGTCTGATGTTCCGTTGCGATTTAGGGCTAACAACTTTTCCCTTGTCTAGGCAGTTACTGGCAGGTGAAATTTGTTAGCGCAATTATTGGAGATGTTGTAGTTCTTTCGAAGGGCTATTGCCTACCAACAGATACTTGTTTTGTTCCAAAGCCAGATGATTAAGTACTGAGGCGAACTGTTCAAAGGACTAATAGTCTAGGCGATTGTTGCCGGTGAAAAGTCGATAGACCTGTTTTTTCAGCAATGCGGTTTCTTTTATTGAAGAGATAAATCATCGCGAAGCCTACAAGCTGCACTGGGTCGTTGACAATACCATAAAATTAACCCATATTGGCAACTGCCGAAGTAAGTCCAGCCGTTACATGTCCTGCTCAGTATTTCTGACAAGGAAATTATTTTTAAACCATTTTCATTCACTAATTACCAAATTGTTCCGTTTTGCCTTGTGATTAAAATGATACTGCGTGGTACCCGTTTCATCCCTGTTTTTAATATTAGTGTTCTCCAGTAATAAATATATGACCTTAATAGGCGCAATGTGCTTTGCAGTTTTCGTAAATAGTGAAAAATTGCAAATATATAATTTATTCTCATGCGTCGGTGCTGTGATTTAATATTCTCCTTTTTTAATTTTTCTGCCTAAAAACAATTTGGTTGGAAAAACTTGACGACTTCTTTTAATTAACATTTGAGTGCAAGATTTTGTGAAAACTGTTTTCTTTAAAACTAAAACTTCTCACAAGAGGAGGCAAAAAGTGGTTTGTGTCTTAAGTCTTTTGTTTGACAAGCAGTGTAAATAAAAGCGCCTTAAGGTATGCAACACTTTTGTCAATTTTAAATGGAATCACCTATAATACTACTACTCATACTTACGCATAATTATAAGATCCATCTGGCTCTATATTTGATTCCTGGCTGACAATTGCAATGGGATCTTGCGGTCTGGCCAAAACTATTGAGGCAGCGCTGGCAAGAATCAATAAAGAAAGTTCCTAAAAAAAAAACAATAGGAAAATTGAAAATATAGCAACAACAGCTTTATTATATGTTCCTAAAAAACAATCAACTTCTGATCTGGATAAAATTTTGCTTTTCACTTGTATGGGACTAAAGTTGAATGAAACGAAAAACATTAATATTCTCAATATTCTCATATTATATATTCGAGTTTAAGTCAGTTGTAGGCGCTTTGTTTAGTCCAAAACTTTGTTGTGAACTTCTTCACTATACAAAATTAGGGGAAAAAATACTTTGTGTGCAATTGAGTAAAAAAAGTTGCCGTTTTGTTCTCCAAACACTAGTAAAGCCCTGATTTTATTGGTGACACAATATTGGCGCTCCCATTTAGATATGCCGCTATAGCGTAACGCTTTTCGCTTTTGTTTGGCTACTACAAGCGAGATCAGATCTTTGGTGATGGAAAAAACTTGCCCGACTCAAGTGCGAATGTAATCAATGGAATAGTACAAGTGTGTGTGTGTCTGTGTGTGCATTTCATTAATTGTTTGTTTAATTTTTTCTATAAAATGAAACCGAAAAATATGCAAATTGAAAACAAACAAATAGAATTGTTGGCAATTATCTCATTAACGCAGCTATTTTATTTATTTACTGCAGTTTTTAACTTTAGAATTTATTATTGCGAAATTTTCTTAAATTTGTTTGTCTGTTGAGTGCTTTTCGTTCACAGGCTTGGAAATTTAGTGCTTGTGGTAGCAACAGCAGCAGCAGCAGCCGTAAATTATAGTAATTTTTCATTCACAAAATGAGGAAAAATGGAAACAAAATAAAATTTGTAATTAATTTTAGTTGTAATGACCTTAAGGTCGTTTGAAGACGATTGCAAAAAGCCACCAGCTAAGACTTGAGTTGCAGCCACTTTATTCTAATGGCAAAATTAGTTTTAAATGAAAATGAAAATACTTAAATTCTTCTTTGTGGGAATTTAAATCGTGTTTTATTTTTGTAATTTTTTTTTTGAAACTTTTGTCATAAATCTTTGAGATTTATTTCTACTTTCAGAGGAGAAAACCATAAATCCCGACTATTTCTTTTCGTTTAATTTTCCTGCATGATTTTAATGATCCCGGAAATTTTCTTTTGTGTTTATTGTCGTGTTGAAGGGCCTTGTTGTGGAGCTGTTAACAGCTTTTCTAGTGTCTTGCCGTTAAATGTTGCTGTTTTAAATCGAACGTTGACTTTTTGTGCTCTGCTCCTCGAGTCAGAGGCAGACAGCCAGTCAAGTCAGTCATGCATGTGAGATGATCTACAACAAGTTGCATCAGTTTGTGGTTTTAAATGAATTAGATGTTTTTATTTTTAACTTCAGTTTTTAGGTTATTGGGTTTTTTATAACTTAATTTTTCTTCACTAATACCGAGATCAGGTGCGCTTTACAGTATTGGGGTGTGTTTATTAGTGGAAACCTTTTACTAGCAATAAGATGTTGAGGTTAAAGTTTGTCTAAAGCTGCTACTTTGTTAAGAAAAATACATGTTTCCTAAGCAAAGAGATGCAATTAAAATACAATTTTTGTAAAGTTTGTTCTTTGAAAAAAATAGGAAAGAATCGTTGTGGACTTGAACTTTAAAACTGAAACTAAACTTTTGCCTAGAATTTCACCAAACTAAATCTATATCTATAAAGTAGAAAGTGTGTTTTTTTTGTTTGTTTTTGTGTACCTGATAGGAGACCAGATCACTGGACCGATCTTCCTTATACAAGTAATTAAAAGTGGAGAAAATAGAGCACCAAAAAACTCACATTTTAAGCAAAATTTATTAAATTGTAAAAACAGAGATGGTTGCAAAACTGTATTGTCATAATATATATGACAAATTGCAAAAAGTATTTATAAAATCAACGAACAAATTGCATAATTTGAACGTCAGTTGAGCAAAGTGGCGATTGGACATTGTCAAAACTTTTCTTTATTTTGGAAGATGCATCCTTGCCTTGCATCCTTGTTTGAAATGTAGCATCGTGCAATTGTTCAAGTTAGTCAATGCGCATTCGCAATATTCAGCTTTCAACCCAAATCAGGCTGCCTGTTTTTCGGCCTTGAAAGCCAAAGCGGGCCAAGAGGGGCTTAGAACTGTATATAAGTAGTTATACATGAAGAAAAATTATTCTAATATGACGATGTGTAGATGTCATGTGAAACTATTTACATATTCGCAAAAGAAACATTTCCTGTGATTGCAGAGTTTTAAACAATTTTGATAAAAATATTTGACGACTGTTTAAATTGAAAGTATTTAGAAAAGCTTCTGTTTTGCTAGGAAATGGATCTCTTCTATCTTAAATATTGCAAAGTTTTTGTTGAAATCTGATCCAACTTGCAACCTGAACCTGAACCGCGAGCAACCTTCCTCAACAGTTGCTCCCGTTTCATTGTTTGATTCGTTATGAGGCAAATTTCTTTCCTGTTCAGTTTTAAAAACTATTTTTTTATTTAATTGTTTCTGCTATAAAAGTTTTCTGCTACAGAGAATCGTTCAGGTTAAGTGCAATAACTTGCAGCGCTTCTTAACAGCCGAGAATCAATCACTTGGCCAGCTCTGCTTAGTTCTCTGCCACTATTTGTTCTTTACAAAATAAGTAGAAACTTTAAAATGAATCCCTAATTCAGTATCAAAGAAGGAAAAGTTTTGCCAGTTGAAAAAAGAATAATAGTACGATTTAAAACGAAGTCAATGATATAAAATGAAATCAAAACGGAACAGAAACCGCATCGAACAGAACCTGTCAATCTCCTTGTAAATATATTTTTTATTCTAGGATATCAGTCTGCAAATGCATTTATTTATGTAAAAGAGGGCAAAAAGGCCAGCGCAAATAAAACAATAATTACTTAGAATCTTGTCGAGTGGAAGTTAAAATAACTATTTCAATGAGAAAGTGATTTAAAAACGAAGTGATTTAATAATGGCCACACTTTAATATTTTCTATGGCCACTTCTATGGAACTAGACTTGAATCCAAGAAGATTTTTATAAAAGTTCACATTGTTAGGCAACAAACAGGAGCCTGCTGACCATAATTATATGTTATTGGAAAAATGTAATGCAGTAGTCGACATACTGTATGTCGAACAGAGTATTTGGGCTGCAAACTAATTACATTTCATACTGGACTACGGGAGAACAATTTTTCATAAAGTAAAAAAGAATCCTGATTTAGTCTCTAATTTATAAGAAATTTTCAACTTTACAACTATAAAACAGACAACGTTTTTGCTAAAAACCCATTTTATCGTTTCCACAAATATTTGACATTTTTGTATTCCAGTTTCTTTAAAAAATGATTTATTAGCACTTTAACTTGTCAAGTTAGTTTTTTCTACTTCATATCAACTTACAATTTTCATTTTGACTGTTTTAAATTTAACTATTTCACAGACACTTTTTTATAAAAAAAAAAACTTAAGCACCGTCTGCTGATTAATCCAAATATTGTTAAATCCTTTCAAGAATTTCTCAAGGAGTGCGCAAGTACTTCCTTATGGCTTCAACGACGAAGTTGCTAATTGAACAAAAGATTTTTTTATGATCTCTAATGCCGGCTACCAGCGCTATTTATACCGTAAAAGATGCAACCAAATGCAGTTGAAGTCGCTTCGGAGATGCAAACCAAAGCAAAGCAAAGCAAAGCAAAGCAAAAACAAACAGAATCTAAGAAAAGAAAATAAAATCAAATGCACGGCGGAGAAGCAGAATGAAAACTCAACACGATGCACAAACAGAAATCGGTCGGTTTTTGCAAAAACAGGCAAAAAGTGCAGCAAAGAAAAAAAACTTTTCATTGGATGTTGTTGTTGTGGTTGTTGTTGTTGTTGTGCAAAAGCTTTTAACACGCCTAACTGTTAAGTGATGAGTTTAACTTTGAAATTAGAAATAGAGGAAGAAAACATAAATTTAAAGAGGGCGCACGGGCACCCACCCTACACTTGATACGGCTAAATGGCGATTCTAATCAATTTAGAGGGAAAGACGAAATAGTTTTGTTTTTTGAAAAATGCTTTTTCAAATTACCGCGAGTAAATTGAACTTAAAAAAACTGTTTAATCGCAAATTTGATTTCCTTTGGGGATGTTCCACCAGAATATATTAGAAATCTCTTTGAAGGATTGTTTGGTTGTAAAGGGTGTTTTTTTTTGTATAAAGGTATAAAAATTTAAGTTGGCAACACTTTTTTAAGTGGCGTCCTGCGGTTTGGCGTTTCAACATAAATAGACTGACGCCTGAAAAACACTTGATTTCCGTTGATGCCCAAATTTTGTTTAGGCCGTATTTGGACTGACGATAATCCTCAAGTGTATGTTGAGACACCATTACATCGAGAAAAACTTGGTTTTTTGGTGTGTTTTATGGGCTGGTGGAATCATTGGTCCGTACTTCTTAGTGTTAGTGCACCAATGACGGCTTTCCTGGTCTACGGATTTCACTAAAATTAAAAATTCATATTACATTTTGCCTCGCCAATGCCAGTATTAGTTTCTATGTACGGGAGATATTAATAACTACCTGTACCACGTTATCGAACGTTAAAGTTCGACAGAATTTTAAAATGCAAGTGATAAACTGAAAGTGCAAGCAGAAATATTGTTGCAATAAAGTTTTTTATTACCCTCTTTATCTGGCAGATAATTTCATATTATTCATTATTTTAATATGATTTTTGGCGTATGTTCGCTGAGGCTAAGACTTACAAGGTCCATTCGATCAGTTCAATTTTTGGCCATGTTACGCCGTTGGTGGCCTGAATATTGGCTGCCAATACTGCAAGAGTTGCTGACTTATCATAATCCCATAAAAAGTAATCCGGAGATGTTAAATCGCAAGAAAGAGGGGCTAGTGAACAGGGTCACTTCCAATGAAAAAAATAATACTTAATAAAATTAAAGTTATACCAACTTCATAAGAAAGAGTTTGAACTACAGCTGGTAACCCTCTAAATACACCGTAATTAGAATTAGAAGATCAACCAACCGTTATTACGGTCACCAAATTCATTTCGCTATAAATCGATTATCGCGCTGTATGACGGCTTGCGTCGTCCTTTTGGAATCAAATGTCGTTGCTATTGAGCTGATTAATTTTTGGCAATAAAAATTCAGTCAGCATGGCTCGATAGCGCTCACCATTCACCATAATGGCGGTTCTGTGCTTATTTCACCAAACCGATGATGGTGCCACCGCACCGCATCAATCAGTCAAATTTAATAGCGTAACTGTGATTCGTTAACGGCTTGACGTTTATCTTCGCTCCAAATACGGTTATTGATGTGCCTAGAAATAATCTTTATCACTAAATAGTGCGTTTTGAACTCAGCGAACGGACTTATTTTTTCCAAGTAAATTGACAAAAATTCGGAAGCGTTGCTCCAGCGTTAAATGATTCATGATCAGAAGCCATAATTATCGATATCGATAGTTCTCATGTACCTAAATATAACTTGGCCAGTTCCATGTAGCGCTCATCGTAATAATTTCCGATATGTTGTGATTATTTTAGATCTGTTTGCGGGCCTTAAATCGGTTTTCTTGGGTTCAAAATATTAACAAAGGTTAACGTTTGACATCGTGGAACAGGTCCCAAGTCTTTTATATCTTGAAGGCTCCGAATTTTATGTGAGTAGGATCTAATGATAACCTGCACAGTCTTATAGAAAATATTCGCTACCACAACAATTTATATGGAAACTCCTACATGCAGAAGTATTTAGAAATCATTCTATAAAAGTGAACTTTTACCGGAAAAACAGAAACAAAATCAATAATTGATTTTGTGATAATTTGTTATTAGTTTTCACTTTCCGATGCGTATTTCTTGGCGCTACTTCAAAGCTATCCAATAAAATCAACAATAGATCTCTCGATGCCTTTCTAAATTCAATTCGGTTTCTTTTTATTCTCGAACTGCAGCGTTTATATTTTCAGCCGTCGTTTTCCGAATATTCCGTTTTAAAGCGGTTCCATTATCTTATGCGATTGTTGAGATTGTGAAAAAAAATAATCACAGTTCTGATCCGTGGGATCTAAGCAGTTTTTACCCTACACCATTATAATGATAATTATAGACTACGAACAGACATACTTCGTCCGTAGTCTCAGAGCTCCAAAGTCTTGGCATTCGCTTTAAAACAATTCGACTATATTTGTCGAACGATTTGTTTTTATAATATTTGACATGTGGAAAATATTGCGCTATATGATTTGAAGTTCTCATACTCGAGTCGCATAAGAAAACAAATTCCCTTATTGAGGTGAAGGCGATTGGGAATATTGAATCAAGGTACTAAGAGTCGGTGACGAGGCTAAATTTTGGTCTCTTTAAACGTAAAAGTTGGACCAATTCACGATATTCCGTATTCCGATCACGTTCTAAAATAATATATCAGGGACTTATCCACCCGCCTGCATATGATGAAGTGCACGAACAGACTCATATTTCGATTTAAAGTTTTTCTTTCATCAACATTTTTGGAAAGTTGTATCTATCGTTTGGCAAAAGTGTTGCTTTAAATTATATTTCCAAATCAAATTATATTTTTTTTATTAAAAATTTATTAAAAGTTAATTTATTTCTTGTTTGTTTTTGCTATAATTATTATCATGTAATTGTTATTTTATCATTGGATTCAATTAACATCAAATTAACATTAAATTTATTTGATTTATTTTTGGCGTACAAAATAATTAAATTTAATAAGTTTGTATTTTCCACTTAACAGCACGTTTTGTAACTGATATTAAGGTGACAAAAAAAGAAAAAAAAAAAACAAAAGAGGTGGAAACTGTGAATACGGGCGCCGGCGATGATGCCGCCACTGGTGTTTGTTTAAGTGCAGCATTTAGTCAAACGTCGTGTGAGACGCCTTGATGCATATTTTTGGCTTTTCTCTTATTTTCTGAAGCAATTTATTTGTTTTTTTCTTCATATTAACAATTATGCAAATATTATTTTTTTGTTGGCCAAAATATTGGTCAATATGCCACTAGATGTTTCGCCACATCAAGTCTCACTTGTAAAGTTTTACATGCGTGTGCGAGCAACACCCGCTTTCAACGAACTCAAGGATAAAAGTTGTCATTTAACAACATTTTTTTTAAGCGAAAATATTAACATTTTAGTTTAATTTAAAAAAGTTGCTTTGTAGTTTTTTGGAATAGGTTTTAAGTTTTGAGTTCTTTATTATGCAGTAAAAACTGTTTCAATTCGCTCAACTTTCCGCAACCACTAATTTGTTGCTCTATTTGCTATTCAAAAATAGTTGCCTTCAACATACGACTCTAAAACCGTCACTAATAAGGACCAAAACTAATCTGTGTGAATGAAGGTGTAAAAGTGGCGGTCTGGCCCAAAAGCGCCTTTCTCAGTGTCGTTGGTCTAGTGTGATTTCGTTTGCAAGGGTCTAATACGTCAAGGAACCTGACAAGATCCTTCAACGGAAATCTTAGCGAGTCCTGTCCTATCCCCGCATATAGAAGTAGCCTGTAAAATCTTTTAAATTTAATTAATAAATAAAAGATATTTCTGTTGCCTGTTGTTTTGCTGGCGTCTGTCTAATCTGTTATATTATGATTCAGGTGCTGATGCCAAAGCATCATGACAGCTTCCCCGTGTGAGCAGCACATCTAAATGATGAAACTGTTACGATTAAAACGCTGGTGTGTCCATTAGCGCAAATGACTCTCCCATGTACGAGACCACCGGTTCGGCAGCCCATAAGCCAACACGCGCACGTCAAAGGAACACCAGATCGGCCAACATTGCTGCAGTCTGGTCCTTGGCAGATTTCAGCTTCGTGAATTTACCCTACAAGATCGAACTATAAACGATGTTCTTTTCTTGCTTGGGCTTCGGATCACTTGAAAGAAGACCGTTATGTCGATTAAGTATCTTTAACGGGACTGTACATTCACAAGCAGAGCTGCCACATGTATGACGCCAACCCATAAAAGGTTCGTCAGGTGCAATGTATTTTTTGAAAATGACCTTCACCGTCAAAGGCTAGCGCTACATAATGACGACAAATGATTTCTTTTTGCCCAAACGGACCGATATGGATGTAGATGACGCACAGTTTTAGCAGGGTGGCCATTTGTGTCACACATCGGCCGCCCCGCTGCGCAAGTATATTTTTCCTCCTTGACTTTTGCCTAACCGAGGTCATTGCTTAAACATAACTGAACCTGTGCGGCCGTCAGATCAGGGGCGGACATTTTTTTTTCCAATAAAAAACGAATTTTGTTAATACCCAACACAGAGAAATATCGTAAATTACCGTATTTTGTTATTGTTTCTTAAATTATATCAAAATAAACACAACAAATACTTCTAATACATTTTTTTATTAGATTCACTTTTATTGTTGTTGAAAAAAGAAAATCAGGAACTAAAAATGGCCTTAAAACAAAATAGTTCTACTTTGCGAGAGCCTACTGTACTAAGTCATTTTTAAGAAATTTCCGCATACACTCGTATAGTGTGAATCGTCGAACTTGGCCGCCCACTTTCATCCAATTATCGTTCATTTGTATGTTGGTATTTGTGAGCTCGTCTCGAACATGTGTTCACAGTTTCAGCTATTTCGGCTGTTTAGTTTCCACGTGAGAGGCATCAAAGTTAGAAGTGTTTTGCGTGCTCGGCGATTTTCTGCTGTCGAAAAACGTGCATAAAGTTCTGCTTAAAAATGGAATTAAAAGCACTTGAAATCTGAGTCGGAAAAATGTTTACAAGTGGTATAAGCAGTGCAAAGAAGGTCCAGAAGAATGACAACGCCCGCTCTACCTACCTGTACATCTGAGCACCACTGAGAATGTTGAGGAAATGAAGAAAATTGTCTTGGAGGATCGTCGGTTTACCATTAGATAGAGCAAATGTTTCGGACATTTTTGGGCATACAGCGTGTGGCAGCAATTTTGACAAAAACCTCTCTGGCTTTTTCGTACTTTTGATCGAAAATATCGCTGTTGTCAGGCCTCAGACCAGACGTCAGATGCCAGATTTGGCACCCCGTGACCTTTTGCTGTTTCCACGACTGAGGAGACGCCATCCTTGGGTTTTGCCACGGCTGAGGAGACAAAACTTGAATCACTGTAAAAGCTCAAGGACATACCAAAAAGTACATATCAGAAAAGCTTCGAGGTTTGGAGAAAAGCAGTGCAGGGGTCCACTTTGAACAGGACAAAATAGAATTTATTGAATATATAAATATTTTTTGAAAGCGAAAACTTAAAATTCCACTTATTTATTGAACAGACTGTTCGGGAATATTCCTTTGAAAAATGCTAATTAAGTCCTTTTCGAGGGCGTCTATTTTACACAAATCACAAATATGTTGCCAAAAATCATTAACCCGTTGGACATGTGTGGAAAATGTTGGTGGCTTCATTGCTGTTCTTATGTTGCTAAATTGACGTCAGAAGAAGAAGAATAGCGTTTAATCTTCATTTTGTGATCTGAAGCATAAATTTGCAGACAACAAATGAAATAAATACAAAATATTGCCAATAAAGACGACAAACTTTTGAGAAACAAACGAACTCAGAGAAGACGTACGAGTACGAGCATTTTTAGATGCCCACAGACAGTCAAACAATTTGCTTTGATACTCGTACAGTGGGGTCAAAATGCCAAAGCTGCAGCAGCACAACTGGCATTAACTGTTCGGGTTGCTGCTGGAGCAGAATTATTCATTTGTTGCGAGATGGCGCAGTCACATTTTCATTCTGTCGTCTTCCATTGAACGGATTCGCGTAAAAACTATTTTCTTTTTTTTTCCATATTTTTCCTTTTCTTGAAATTTATTTGGGCAACAGAGTGGATGGCATCGTTGTGGTGGCGCGGTTCGGTTCGGTTCGGTTCGGTGTGGTGTGGTGTGCAATTTTTACTGCTATGATTTCAATGTAATGTGCACAATATCGTGACAAGATTGTCCCAGAGATAATCGTTGCTGCTATAACTTCTACTTTTTCATTTTTGTTCATCTTCATCTTCGTCCTCGTCCTCGTCATCGTTTCGTTTCTTCTGGCCTCTTCTTTGCTTTAGTTTTGCGGAAAATGTTTTTTCCTCTTTTCCTATTCATTTATTCATGTGTTGCCTGGTCTGGTTACTGTGTTTTGTTTGTTGGTTGTTGGTTGTTGGTAGTGGATTGTGGGTTAAATGAGAAGTGATTTTATAAATAGTTTTTATTGTTTTTTCCGTTGAATCTCTTAAAATTAACAATAACAATAAAAATGCAAAAACTCGCAAACAAAATTAAAGCCTGGGGAAAAATTATGTCAAATTTAAAAGTAATTTAAATGAATTTATAGTTCATTTCATTGATTTATGCAAAATACATATTTGTTGTGTTTTTTTTTTGCACTTCAGTGTATTCGGGTTGATGTAATTTGCAAGTTTGTTGTTAAAGGCTGTTTTTTTTCTCTAAGTGAATGATTTTTCTATTATTTTGTATGTTTTTTTTTTTTTGAGATTTCGCATTTAAGCCATTTGAATATAAAAACATATTTCCAATAGCGCTAAATCCAAGAAGTTTATGAACCCTAAAATAGGAAAAAAATTAATAAAGTTTTTAAAGGAAAATATTTGTATATAGATGCGAGTATATTGAATTGTGTATTTGCTGGAATACTTTAATATGGTTGAATATGTTTAATTCATTTTAGTCTATAAATTTATTTAAAATTCGTTAAATTATTAATTACGTTTTCTGATTTTTTCAAAGAAACTGAAACCGAAGCAAGGACTTAGTTCGATTGGCTGTTTGAAATTTGTATAGGAATGAATTTTTTTCTCAAGAAATATATATTTATTCAATAACTTTTAGTTTTTCCCCCCCAAAAAAGATCCTTTGCGGTGGCTTTTTTCTATGTGCTTGACCGCCCTCCGTTATTTGCTTTTTATCTCCTCAATTGTTGCAAAATGCTCTTTTTTAATAGATTATTTTAATCTGGAGAACAGGAAAAAGTCGCCGTCGTGGGTCATATCTGATGCTTACACTGGCTGAGGCATGACTGCGGTGCTGGTTTTGATAAATATAAATACGGTGATGTACTTTCCGAAGAAATTTATATGGAAACCATATGAGCCAACCGAAGTGGCCGCATCCTCAGCAACTTCTCTGCTAGTGATTCGATTCTCCCTAACAATTTTCTTTATTTTCTCAACATTTTCATCGATTGATCGCGACCTCGGTTGAAAAGCTTCTACCACTTTCTGTGATTATTTCTCTAACTCAGAGTACAATCCTTTTACACCTAAAGATAAAAATGTGAAAACCATTCTGTATATATAATATTGTTGATTTACATGCTTCTTGCCAATAATATTATTTTTAAAACATGGCCAAAAAAAAAAGCCCTGGGTGGTATAAATCAGATATTCGTATGTTTTTCTGCAGAATTTCTGAATCAATTATAATAGATTTGCGGATTTTCTTTTCACAAAAATGTGATTATTTAACAAGTTTTGTTCAGAGTGCATGTGAAATTCATAGAAAAAATTATTTCTTTTCTTAAGCACTTATTTAAAACATACGGAACATTAAGAAAAGGCTGCAAAGTTTTAGTTTGTCTGGAGAAGCACCCAGAGTCCGTTGTAAAAATGCAGGACTCGAAATTTAGTGAACTGTCAAGACTGAAAATTCATAGCAATAATCAACAACATTATAATACAAAACACATAAAATATAGTTGAACTATATACATTATTGTCGTCACCAAGCATACTTTGGTCATTAACAAACATATCACTGTATTAAATTACCAGACATTCTTTTGCATTAATAATTATCATGGCAAATCATACGACTGTGATGCCAAGCTATGCAGTGGCCAGGATCACACAATCACTTATCCAAACATAAATTTTCAACATTAATGTTCGACTTTGTGCCACAAACTTTAATTGGGCTGCATTCAAAACAAATCCCTGGAAATGGCATAATTATTTTACCTGCATTAAATAAAACATATTTTCAAACATTTTACTGGCGACTTCTTTTAACTTGTAATATAGTGCGCTGGAGATAGAGTCAATGCCTCATTTCGTCAGCACCCTCAAAACCTCAACATCTTTTTTACGACATTTTCTACTTTAAAACATCAACGAAGCTAAAAAGCTCTAAAGTCTGCCCTCTAAATAAAGTAAAATTTTGCCTTCAGCAGATGTGTAAGTAATTCGTTCCGTATTTAGGGGGTTCCCCTTTACAAGTATTTAGCATAAAAGTACAGTTAGATGTTGTTTTCTTGTTCTTTTTCGGTTGTAATTTTGAAGCAAATGAAAACGCTTTAAGCTAAAGTATGAACATTCATAAACGGCGACAAACGGACAAGTGTTGATGTTATCCCCAGCCCACTGTACCACTATTGAAAATATTATTTGTATTATATCTTATAGGTTTGTTTTGCCGTTTTCTTCTATTCGGGGTCTTTTTTGCAAGAATTATTTTGTTTCTGATAAAAATATGTAGAAGAGTTCGCCACCAATTTCGCTATAAACTGGATTTCATTTAACAAATTCCTAATTAAGCCGATTGTAATCCACTAATAATATATGTAATTCTAATGGCTATGGCGCCATCTTTGTTCAGTTTGTTTTATATTTAGTTTTTCTGAAACCAACAAAAAAGATTCTCAGAATTTTGTTGACCAAAATCTGAATTTCACGTTTTTCAAATTTTTAATTTATTTGCATGCGAACAAAAAAAGCAGCAGAAAAAAACTGTGTGGCGCTGTTGAAATGTTTGGATGTTTGCACATGTTCATAATTTGCTGTTGTTGTTGTTGTTGCTTGTTTTTTATTTCGTTAATTTATTTATAGCTTTTTAAAGAATTTTCAGTTTATGCAATATTCGTTATTATTATTATTATTTTTTATGACCATAAACTCCTCGGCTTGAAAATGTCAGTTGTTTAAGTGGCGTTTGCCTTTTAAATTTTCCATAAATATTCTACTTAAAGAATACGAGTACCCAGCACTAGAATGCAATTTAATATATAATTTTATTTAAACATTTATCAAATATTGTGCAGAGTACAACAGAGCTACAAATCAGTATCTACAATAATATGATTGTTATCAGAAGATAAAAGAAACGAGTAATATTTTCTCATGTAGTATTTTTTATAATATAAAAAATATGACAAATTTACTTTTTTACTTTTTTACCCTACACTTGAAGAAGAGTTGAGTTAGGATTTTCTGTGCAACTGTGTTATTTTTGCCTTTCGGCGTTCTGGGTCGGTCATTGGCTGAGGAGCCTATCCTGGGCCGAAACGTGCTGTTTAAAGATGCAGGAAGAAGAAAATCTTTGAGCTGCTGTTGCCTTGCGACAGGTCTGTTTTTATGCCAGGAACGAACTAGATTGAGGGGAATGTACAGGCGAGTCTGTGGATTTCTGGGAAATTGTGTGAAACAGAAAGGGTTTGATAGATCGAGGGCTTTAGCGAGGGGTTTGTAATTTGTGACGGGCAAACTGCCACCAGTGTGATCCTTGCAAGCCACATGGGGGCGGGAATAAATCGTCACCCAGTTCACTCAAATAGAGTAGGTTCACAGCTACACAAAGGCCGTGCTGACATAATATCAATTCCAACATCTATCTCAGACATCTACCCACCCCTATTGCAAAGTCCTTTACCTCTACTTTGACATAAAATTGATCTGTGAGTGTCCTTCTAGGATACATTTTGGCAGATTGGGTTTTGCCGAAAAATATTGGCGAAAATTTCAACTTTACTTTAAAAGAATTTATTGAATTCGTTTTCTGTTCTGTGAAATACTTCAAAATTGTTTATTTCCCCGTGAGAAAGTTTTCCACCAGGTTTTCGAAAACAACCTACCAAAACAACAACAAAAACTATAGCAAAAAAATGAAACTGGTTTGGTTTCTTTGGCTTAAAAGTTTTGATGTTGTTAATTAGGAAATATTTTTGCTAAATATGCGGCCGCTGAAGGCGAACACGTTCGTTAGACGCAAATTTAGAGTAAAAATTATGTTATTGCGTATTTTAAAGATGGATTGTTCGAGGCAGCCTATTTTTTATTTTTACACAAAATTGTTCCATTCAATCGCCTTTCAGATTTCATAAATGATACACAAGAACATATTTATGGTACATTGTTTGCAGCAACAATATATATTGTTGTAGAGAACGCAATTTTTAAGACCGTTAGTGAGTTTTGGGCCAATTTAAATTTCACCAGGGACTTACGGGTATGTTGTTATATAAATCACGGAAACGTTTTCTAAGCCTCATACGAATTACATTTGATTTACCTATTTTCTTTCAGTGTAGTAATTTTACTGGGCCAGAAGGTTATAGATTTGTTTTTTATGCTCAATTGTAGAGGGAGGAAACTCTAGTTGATGTGTAATTGTTTAAAATATAATTACGAACATCATTTGTTAATTTTTTTAATAATTCTGTTTATTTTTGTTGTTTCATCGAGTGGTAGACACATATTCATGCACACACACACACACACACACACACACACACACACACATACAGACTTTTTGTAATAGAGCTCAAAACTTGGCCAATTCATTGTTGTGACTTGTTTTCTTTCGGGTTTTCTTCTAAACTGTTTTTCCTTTTTGTGCTTTTGCAGTTTTTCTTTATTGGCGTGTATATTTTTGTTTGCTGGTTTTTGTTGTTGTTGTTGTTGTTGTTAAATTTTAATTACCTCATAAAAACAGAATCATTGTTATTTTTGTTGTTGTTGCTGCTGTTGATTTGTCTTTGTGAATGACGTGTGACAATTAAACATTTTGCACTTTGTTTGTAGCAGTTGATATTTTTATTTAGTTTTTTCTTCAATTGTTCGCCGTATTTTATGATGGCAATCATTTGCCTGGGAGTTATAAATTATATATATAGAAAAAAAAATTAAATTCACATTAATTTTTATTTCGGTTTCATGGTGCATTTGTGATTTTTATAACTTCTAGGTGTGAGCAATTAAGCTGAAGTTCTGTTGTTGCAACACGTTGCTAAGGCTGGTTCCAACGATATTGTTGCCGATCTGCGGAGCAAACAATTAAATACGAAAATTGTTAATTGTCTTATTCTGCTGAATATATATTTTACTTCTGTACTTTGTAAGATAAGATGGGATTTCGATTTAATTTTGAGTGTTTCCTAATTGAAGTCGATCTGAAAATAAATTATTATTTGAATTAAATAAATCTAAGCGAAATGTGAGGTGATGACCTTTTTGTGATGAACAACAAGACATTCTTTTCGAAGAATTAATATGAAAATCATAAATCTGAGCACAAAATGATCACATACAGATGAGTTCCACGAACACGAACGTCTACAGAAGTGGAGTGTTCGATAAGAATTAAATTTTGACAAAAATGTCGGGCTTATTTTGTTTGTGATTTCACAAAATTTAAGTTTTTTAGAGGTTTTAAGTAGAAATTTAGTTTTATTGCAAGTCCATATTCGCATAACATGACACTTTTGACATTTTACTGATTGAAATATTAACATGTAACAAACTTGACTTCACTCGAAGATTAAAACTCTTCAAATCGGAAGTCAATATAATCGTTCCTCCGGGGCCATTGTTGGGCATTCGGCTAAATTGCTACACAGTATGGCAACACCAACTCATGTTTGAACGAATAGCGCACGGAAAAACACCAGCGACGTGAGTCACATGGGCAAGTATTTCATAACAAGTGAATTTCTCAACGACATGACAAAGTTTTTAATGGAGATTTCGCTTTGAAGGTTTTCAAGATGGAGAATAAATTTCATAAAGTGGCATCACTGCCACGGTTGATTATTTTTGGGTATACTGCTTTTGGGGTTATGCAGTGGAAGGGACACTCAACCAAGTTGCAAGTTCTTGCAAAACCTTCGCCCAAAGTTAATTAGCACAACCGGGATTAATGTGGCCTTGGATTGAGTTGTCTACCTGGGCTGGAACCGTTGGTTTCCCAAGTGCTGTTAATGCACCACCAGCTTAAACCTTGTTAGCAGGTGCTGATGTAAATCAATTCCATAATCTGTCAAAATGTATTTTAATCTATTTGCGTTAGTGGAAAAGTGCGAAGCCTATATCATGATCAAATTCCTCAGGTTCCACTTCCCCCTTTAGGCCAATGCAGTCGCGTTCTAAGCTAAATCTGCTTGGGTTGTAAAGTGCCTGAACTGAAATCAGCCAACCATTCCACTTCTCTTAGAACAATCTGCAACTTTTCTGGAGATATTATGTTTCCCTTCTATGGGCAATTCTTCAGAAGTCTTCGCATGTAAATAGCGGCGCCTCTATGGTGTCCTATGTGTTCCGTGGACTTGACTAAATTTGCTTATTTTTTTATACTCTCGACGGAAATGGCGATTAGGGTGAGTAGATCGCGGTGTCGAAATAAGTAAACAACGGGATTTTAGTCTTTGAGGTCCAGTTGTTCGTGGTACAACCTGAAAGCTGCGATGATGTAGCGTGACCTTAAAACGATCTCTGCAGAATTTATTATCTTGATTAGAATTTGCTAAAGGGCAAAGCTGGGATCCCACTATCAGTGCAATGTACGAATTTTAGTCATATTTCAGGTGCCGATAGTGTGAGTGCCGGTATTTTGCAAGTCTAGCATTCTTCGATTCCGAACCTGTGGGACAACGCATTAGAGGACGCCCACGAAACCGATGGCACACACAAGTGGAGAGGGACCTCAACCAAATTGGTGTGCACAGACCGTGCCAGCTGGAAAAGTTTGTTGGTTGAGGCCCAGGTTCACCACGGACTGTAGCGCCAAAAGAAAAAGAAGAAGAAGAAGCATTCTTAAATAGTACATTTGCCCTGTTGGACACATCGGAACAAGCCTTGCCAGATGTCACGATTTGGCCATCTCTGGAATGGTTAGAAAACATTTCACATCTTTTAAAAATTAATACGTATAAAGTCGCATAAGTTTTCTGTTTTTGGGAATAGTTCATTCTGAAAGTAAAACTCCAACTGCTAACAAGGAATTAAGCAAAAACACACTATAGTGTGATCACTTTGCAGCGGCCGATATGAAACAAAATAAATCGTCACAATGTTGTACCACCCAAAAATTAATTGGGCAATATTTTCAAATAAGTGCCCATATAGCAGGATGCAAATCGTCGCCGCCTGTGCTATTTGCGCCGCAGTAAAATATTTAAGCTGTTTTATTATTCCAAATGCAAAAGCAATTAAGAACGTACTAAAGTTTAACAGGAATCTTGTCTGTTTGCCAACTTAAATGGAAGCGTTAGTTGTGCGAAAGAGTTGAAAAAAAATAAATAAATAAATCAACATGTGTAAAAACATTGGCACCAGCATGAGCACGAGTGTCGGTTTTATCGACCAACATTTTACCAAAGATGGCTAATGTCAAGATGGGCATAAATTAATCGTAAACAGGTTTTGCAAGATGGTTTCTTTGATGGTTTTCAAATGTCACAAGTTTGGCTCAAAAGATGCACTCGGCCACAGCCACAGCCACAGAGACAACAACCATAATGACACAAATGTATGCACAACTGCAGTGAGTCAGTCAGTCAGTCAGTCAGTGAGTCGGCCAGCCAGTTGAACATGTACAAGCATGTACGCCTGCCTGCCTGCTCCATTCGTGCAACTATTTGCAAACTTTTTGTTTCAATGTTTGCATTTCATTTGCTCTTTTTTTTTTTTGCTTCTTCTGACATCTTATTGTCTTCTTTTAAATATTCATTGAAATTGTCCACTGCAGAAGTGTTCATTAACAAGTTTATTGTTGCTGAGATTGTCTTGTACCGCCAATAAATGTTATAAATTCAAATATCATTTTTTTCTTCTTAATGTTAAATTCTTTATGGTCATGCCAACCATCGTTGGTTGCATTTTCAATGCAATGTTGCAGAAACAAATTAATTTCAAATAAAATTGTGGCATTTTCCAAGCGAATGAAAATGAAACTATAGCAATTGTCATGGTCAAGGTGGTATGAAAAAACGTATGACAAATGTGGACTTGAAACACGTCCATACCGCCGTTAAGAGCATTAAAAAAGATCAACATAAAAATGACTTGAATTGAAAAACACTCGCAATTAAACACTTGTTTGCCGACTGCACGTCCGGCTGCTTATTTCGGAAGTATCACAAAAAGTGAATTAATTGTGTGAACGTGCGTTCAATTTGAAATTTGATAGCCGGCGTCCCCAATTCCATTTTTAGCTGGCACTGAAATACATCTACAAAATTATATCTTTTTCGGTTGCAAGTTTTCGGAAAATGCTTAAAATTGATCATAATAAACTTTGAATTTAAATGATTTCTTGTAGTCAAAAAATGCTACAAACAACCAGTTTTTAAGTTCAGCCAATGCTAGACAGATTGCTGAATTGATTGGTTTATGGCCTTATCCGGAGGCCGATCAACCCCAAAGTCCCTTGCTCGAGAGCTCTGGTCGTCTAATTCCTTCCGGCAGTAATTCCCTAGACGGTTACAGCAAGACAAAGCTACCGAGTTGGGTAGCCCCAAAAACCTTAATTAACATCAGGCCTTCACCAACTGGCCTGTACATTTCCCACCATCTAGTTTCTTACGAAGACCAGAAATCTGTTGCAAGACAACAGCATCTCGATGAAATTTGTATCACCGACCGTAGATTTCTATCCCGGTATATACCAAAACCCCTTCCTGAATTTTAGGCCTAAGGCACAGCCATAATATTGCACTAAAGTTCGGCACCTCAAACCGTGAACCGACAGCAATTGACCTTTGGTAAAGGTTTCAGAAGAACCTGCATAGCCGAAGTCATAGTTGCACTTCTTACAGTTTGTGTTGCCGTTGTCAACCGTGGGATCCCTTCCATTCCTCCTTAACTATAAGTTTTACGTGATATATAAAATATTTTGTTTGCATAGAGCGGATTTGCCGAGCACGTTTTTTTTTCATTCCCTCTTAAATTTAACGTCTTATGATGAGGCACTCGCGAAATGGTCGCATTTTGTGGGACAACATATTTTTTCTACCATTTAAAAATAAACCATTTTTTGTCTAAAGCTTGTTTTTTATTAATAAAACTTAATTCTTTTTATTTTTTGTTTGTCACAAACATTGACCTTCCGCTAAAATTGCATCCGTTAGTTGCAAGTTTCAATCTTTCTGCAGTACATGCGGTTGTTCAAAAGCATTAAAGTTTCAACTAGATCATAACTGACACACATACATACACATTCAAGGACGATTAACTGGAGCACAAATTGTGAGCCACATATTCATGTTTGGCAAATTTGTAAAATTTGTTGTTTTTGGTGGTGAACATAATGAAGACAATCACAGTTGCATCACTTGGTACTGCGTATGTTTGAGCGGATTTCGCGAAACTCCATTTACAAATGAGATGATGGAAAATGTCAAGAAAATCTACTAAATCTGGCTTCAAGTTTCAAACCTTCTAAGCGGGAATCGGCTAAACAAATGTCTGTAAGTTGGTTCAAATTTCCCAATTTATTCTATAACTTATGAATTCTGTTACTAGTTCATGCGAAGTAACTTCATGTACGAATTCATGTACGTATTGAGTGATAAGTGATTTTTTAATTGTTTAAATAACCGTTTGTCATAGTAATAATAACCCAAAGTGCTGATTGATTATTTGCATACGATTTTATGTGAATGATTTGAATCTTAAATAAATAATATTTGAAAACCTTGTTCTGTTATTGCTAATAAAATTATTGTGGAAGGGGAAAAAATTAATATTGAGAACATTAATTTTCTCGAACGGTGCACTTCCGTAAATATCGTAATCACCACAAAAAAAAAAAAAAAAAAATAAAAAATTATCACTATGAAAATGGGCGACGAAAATGGGAATGAAACAGGAGCAATTTGGCGGCAAAGAAATTTAATTTTTAATTTCATTTTTTTGTGATACATATAATTATTGTTCTTTTGGTTAAATATATTAAATGAAACGGAGGCAGATAGAAAATATATACTTATAAGTAGGTACATAAATCGACAACAGGCAAAATTCAGTTCAACTGATCCCTTTCAAAATATAAAGCAGCCAATAGCGATTTGTGGTAAAAGCCGCAGTTAGTAGTAACAGAGTAGTAAATAGAATTTAAAGATTGAAACCCACTGTTGTTCTCCAACACCAAATCCAAGATGGTGTCTTTTGTGTTTTCGTTTCTTCCGTTGCAAGATGCAAGAAGAAAAGAAATAATTAAAAACTAATATTGAGATTTTTTTTTCTATTCTCATATAAATAGTTCTGAGTTCCAATAAATTAGTTTTTTCGTTCTGTTGCTTTTCCAGCACGGCCTATTGATATTTGCCCAGTTAATTAAAACTTCACAGCGAGAAAACCAAATAGCAGTAATTAAATCTTATTTTTGTTGGGCATTTCTGTATTTTAAATTGAACACTTGCATTTCTGTTTCAAGAGCTCATCCATACATACACACATACATGTATATATAAAGGGTGGTTAAATTTCAAGGGCCGATGTTGATTTTGAATAAAACACAAACTATTTAGGAAATTATTGTAATTTTATTTTATTATGATGTATTGGTATTACTCAATTATGTATGGAACAAAATATCGGCCAAATGGGCGCCGCGACCTCGGCGGCACACCTCCATCCGATGGTCCAAATTTTCGATGACGCTGAGGCATAATGGAGGTTCTATGCCGTTAATGTGCCGAATTATCTGATCCTTTAGGTCTTGAATAGTTGCTGGCTTATCGACGTACACCTTTTCTTTCAAATAACCCCAAAGAAAAAAGTCCAACGGTGTCAAATCACATGATCTTGGCGGCCAATTGACATCGCCATTACGTGAGATAACACGGCCATTGAATTTGTTGCGCAAAAGAGCCATTGTTTCGTTAGCTGTGTGGCAAGTGGCACCGTCCTGCTAAAACCACATATCGTCCACATCCATATCTTCCAATTCGGGCCATAAAAAGTTCGTCGTTATCATCTCACGATAGCGAACACCATTCACAGTAACTGCCTGACCGGCCTCATTTTGGAAAAAATACGGCCCGATGATGCCGGCAGCCCATAAACCGCACCAAACAGTCACTCTTTGTGGGTGCATTGGTTTTTCGACAATCACTCTTGGATTCTCATTCGCCCAAATGCGGCAATTCTGTTTATTGACGAATCCACTGAGGTGAAAATGTGCCTCATCACTGAAGATGATTTTCTTCGAAAATTGATCATCCACTGTTGCCATTTCTTGCCACCATTCTGCCCATTCACGACGTTTGGAATGGTCAAGAGGCTTTAGTTCTTGAGCCAATTGCACCTTTGAAGCGTGTAAATGCAAGTCTTTATGCATAATGTTCATCAACGACGAGCGTGAGAGGTGCAATTGTTGGGAACGACGACGAGTTGAGGTGGACGGCTCTTCAGCCACACTATCGCGAACAGCAGCAATATTTTCTGCAGTACGAGCTGTACGAGCATGCACTGGTGTTCTCACATCTTCTACAGACCCGGTTTGCTCGAATTTTTCCACGATTTTTGCGATTGTACGCACATTTGGACGATGAAATTGACCAAAAAAATTACGAAGTGCACGATATGCATTTTGATTTGAACTCCCATTTTCATAATAAGTCTGGATAACTTTAACACGTTGTTGGATTGTGTATCTTTCCATGGTTCAAATTGAGTAACTCTGAAATAGAGAAATGTCAAATAAAATTCGGAAAAAAACTTGGCGTTTAGGTGTGGTTCACATTCAACATCGGCCCATACAATTTAACCACCCTTTAGATGTGTACGTTTTGCAATTAAGTTTAGATTGATGTTAAAACTATTTTGTTTGTTGACGCGTTTTTGGCGAACATGAGTACGAGTATCGAAAATTATTTAGGTGGCGGTATTAATTTGAGTCAAGGCGTCTTGCGTATTCAACAGAAGATTCTTAATTTACATACAAGTAGGTGGCGAACAGACATTCATTTGCGTTGACAGAATTTGACTGACACGCAGACAGATTTTCGAGTCTAAATTGTGGTTTAATTCAATGGGTATACAAAACAGATGACAGTTTTAATATTTAACAAAACCATAAAACTAAATAAGCAATTTTTTTCATGGTCGGTTTATTCTACGGCTTTTAATGATTTTTGCAAAAATTTTAAGCCAACAAATACAAGTGGTAAGAAAAAAGGAAAAACGTTAATTTTGCTTTTGGTAAATGCACTTATGAGCGCGCGCATGTGTGTGTGTGTGTGTGTGTGTGTGTATGAAAGGAGCATTTGCTGCTATTTGATATCATTTATTTGCATATTTAGCGAATTTACATTTTCCATGCAGATAAATCTGTTTGTTTAAATGAACGATTGTAATTTGATATTTGAATAGATCTGTATAATGTACACATTTAATTCAATTAATTTTATTAACAATGAACAGACACACACACACACACACACACACACATACATAGAGGCACGTACTCCAGCTGCAAATTGTGCCCTTTTCTTGCTTTTAATTGACAATTTAAAAACGAAAGACTGAAGACACAAGAGCGCCATAATTTCGCGTTCGCTTCTTTTCTTCACAACCCGATTTTTTCACTATAACTCCCACATATTAATTGCCAACTGAAAACAAACTGCAATTATTTGTTGCTTTATTTGTACAAATATTTTCAATGAAATTTGTCAAATTAAGCAATTTGAGTTCATTAAAAGCCAAACCAGTGGTAATAATATCTAATTAAATGCTATCAGTGAAGAAAATCTTTTCTTTTATCGTTGCATCGTTGCATTTTTGCTTTTTTGCTTTTTATTTTTCTTCAATAATAAGTTCTTCAGCTTCGAAGAGAGTCTTCAACGAGATAAATTATAACCGAAACCAGAACATCAACAAATACACGTGATGTAAATGTTAAATGTACTGAAAAAAATGTTGTATGACAACCCAGCAACGTTTCCGTGGATTAAGTAAATGCGACTGAAAAAAAACATACACACAAACAAACAAACAAGTAATTAAACAGCAAAAACAGAGTTTCTACTCTTTGTTTGAGATAAGAAAATTGAAAAAGCAACAAAGAAACTCTTTGTGATTTATTGCCACGACCAATTATTGGAAGATATTTTATGTGAATAAAATTGTTGCAAATAAAATTATGCGCAAAAGCCTCAATTCAGCCCACTAAATGTTCTGTTCAAGAAATTTTCTTTTTAAGAAAGTTTTACCTTTTATGAGATGAGTCAGTAGATGGTAGTGGTAACAATACCAAACCGCAACAAATGGTAAAAATACCATACCAGCAACGCCACCAGCGGCAGAGCTCATTAGGAAGATCAGATATCAATATAAATTTAAAGATTTTAGTAAATGAAGAATATACGTAGAGATGGTCAAGCGGATGTTCAATTGATCTTGTTAATTTTGTATCGCAGAAAGGGAATCACCACTGAAGAGCTGACTTTCCAAGAAGGCAACGCGACACACTTAGCACTGGTTTAGTTTTGCTTTCAGAATCCAATAAACAGTATTTGGGCTTAGAAGTGTTGGAATTTTTATTTGAATAATTATTTGAATATGTAATCGAATATTTAATCGAATATTTAATCGATTAATTATTCGAATATTTAATCGAAATATATGTAGTTGTTTGTTTTCTAGCAGGCATCTGCCACAACGTCCTTATCTGGCAGTGGACCAACTTTAGTTTCGAGGGACCCCTTCCGCTCTATTCCCCGAAAGCAGAATGCCCTGACTGGACATCAAATCGTCAGCGCTTAACCTGACCCCGGGGGAGCCGTCTGCAGACATCTGGATATATTTTGTTGTTTTTAACAAACTTAAAAGACCCACGAAATGGCGTCATATAGACAGCTGGAAAACACACAAAAAGAGCCAAATTTTTGCTTTTTGGCAACAGTACCGTTATTTGCGGTAGTTGCTGCGTTTTGGCCAAAATAGAGTCATGGACTTGGCATGACGAGAAAAATCGAACTGTTGTAGCACAATGTGAAATATTCGTATTGTTTCTCTAATCAAGAGAACCACAATTATATATTTTGTTATATCGTTTTTCTCTTCCACCTCCAGCGGTTGTAATTCTCTGTGATGCGATTTAAATCCGAATAAAGATGAACTTTATGAATGTCTGTTATTTTAAAAATTTCTTTAAAAATGTAAATAAAATTTTAGATCTTAAGGCGGTCATCTGCTTAATATTAAACAACAAATTGCGAAATATTTAAATAACTGGGTATAAAAAAAAAAAAAAACAAATATGAATAAAATAAATTTTTGTTTTACCCAATCGAATAATAAACGGCAGTGATGTGACAAAAGCAACAAAATCTTGTGTCACACGCTACTTTAAAGCCCGTTGTCAACATAAAACCAAAAGACACAAAAACAAATCAAACATTTTATTAATAAAATGCAGGTGTTAAATTTAAATTTAATTAAAACACCCATTTTTATAACTAATGAAATAGCTGCTTATTATCGAAATTAAAATGCCAAACAATAACGAAATGAGCTTTTAAGTCAAAATTCTCAAAGAATAGGGGAGGGGCAAAAGTCAACGAAGTGATTTTAAACATAATTGAAAGAAAATCGAACATTTAGTTGATATATTTTAAGCAGGATTTATTCATAGTTTTGAAGCTTCCAATTGCAAAGTAATTTGATTCACTGATTCCATTTTACCTGGACAGTTTTCTTGTGCTCATCCACTTAAAACCGCTAATTTGGAAGTATTTAAAGGGTATATCAATTGGCGCATATATTGAACTTGTGGGGCAAACAATTTCTAACAACTTTTTTATTAAATCGAAATACCTCAAGTTTTTGTATTTAAAGTTGTATTTTGCAATTGAAACTATTTTATATATGAAAAAATTTAATATTTGAACCAGCTGCGAAACATTTTGCATTTCAAAAACATCATGTCCAGCTGTCATTATTTTTTATTTTACAGCAGAAAATTGGCAGTTGACACACTGACTTGTCATATATTTTAGTTACCGTTTATTGTCTCGATCCTAATTTATATGTTTAATTTCTTCCACCTCAACTATTTGATTTTTTATACAAATTTAATAAAAATTTTTAAGTTTTTGATGTAAAACTAAAAAGACCTGAAGCTTGAAGAAATTTGAAGGTGTTAAACTCTCTTTCTCTGCATTAAGATATAATAAGATGTGACGGTAGTCTGTACACAAGAGCAGTTCGAGTTTTCAACAATTCAAGTGTTCAAATATGCAACTTGGAGTATCCCAAAAGGCTATTTGTATTTTAAGATATATGTATATAGTCGTCATCAGTTGCTATTACTGATTTCAGAACCGTTGTTTGCCGCAAGCACTTTATCATCCCCGTTTTTGTATTTACAAAAAGCTATTCTTCTTATTAGTTACAAAAAGCTTTAAAATTTTCTTTTGTGATGCCTAAAAGTATGCACTTTTGTTGTTTCAAATTATAGTGCCTGCTAGCGCTGACTAGGGGACGACTAAATGCTCAAACCACATTCGAAAATATGTTGGAGATATTAAAGCAAAAAACTTGGTTTATCAGTAATAGAAAAGTACGGCAAAAAGTTTTCCTGAATTTCATTTAAAAGATATGGAAAATCCACAGTAAAAGTTTTACATAAAAAATATTGGGAAACGTTTTAGCCTCATATTTTCGTAAAAAGTTATAGGCTCAAAGGAAGAAATGTTTAAAATTCTGCAAGGAGAAGAAAAGTAGTACCCTTTAAATTCTTTCAAGTCCTTGTAAAACAGAACATCCCATATTGTGCTAAAGGAAAATTATTTTGGAGATAGACACAAGTACAGGCGGTGGCAGGATATTCAAACACCCTAAATTAAGGTGTTCTGCAGCATAAAATCTATATATATTGAGATTCTTATTCATTTCTTGTCCAGTTCTAAAGAACAGCAAAACAATCGAGTGGCTGTATATTTAAATTGCATTTTAAGCAGCCGAGTTCTACTCCACCGTCATATTTCTCACATCAGGCACGTTTTTAAGTCTTATTGCGCAGCTGCGCATTTTTATAACTACTGGTTCCTGTTCTTTGATTTAACTTCAGAAGCCGCTGAAGAATTCCTTCCTAGTTCCTGCTTCAAGCCTTAGCCTATAAAATAGAGTGCCAGCCACCTGGGTCATTTTAGGCGACTGGTGTTTTGTAGAATTTTTCTTTCCAGCCCTTGACAATCCCCCACCATCATGTAGTTCCAATAAAAAACACAAATTCAAAATAAAATTCACAAATTCTTTTCTCAAGCGAAAAAAGCAGGAGGCTGAAAATTTATTAAGGAGAGTCAATGTTAAAAAAGCGAAATCCAGTCTAAACACTTTTTACTTTTATTTGTTAAATCTCCTTTCATGAAAAAAAATGTCAAAACTGATAAAGATTTCACTTTAAAAGCCGAACTTTCTGCCAAATAATTCTTTGCAGCTAAAGTCTATGGCAAGATGTCTAACTTTTTTGTTAAAACAATTTTAATTAATAATAATTTTTATGACGAAGATAAATACAAAATATTCCTATATCTTGTCGTTATAAGAATTTTATAGTCATGTTGGCCATGAATACCCCTCAATTACAGACCAAAGAGTTCAGTTGCCGCTGCATATGATTTTTTTTAACAACATAAAATCTCGTGTTCACAATGTTTTCATGAAAGCAGTTTCATACGCATTTATTAGTGGTCAAAACCTCAAGTTTTTCAAAATTTGTGAGTTTTTTTTTGCACAATTTTATTGACTGCAAGACATCTGATTTGAAATGTTTTAAAATGGCATAATTCAGTTGGGGCCGTAAAACTAATTAAAGTAGATATTTGGAGGCAGCCACTCCTAAAAAAAGAAATGAAAATCAAATGTTTTTTGGCATCATTGTGCGATTTTTGTGAAATTAATTGTATGAGTTTTACTTTAAATACTCGTAAAAATTTGTTATAATTGTGACAGGTGAATTTCAGTTTAAAAAAGTTTAACGTGTTTTTTTCTCTTATTTAAATATTCCTTGTAAAAAATATAACATTTTGAATTTATTTAATTAAACAATTAATATATTGAGAAGTTTGTGTGAGTGCGCTTGCGACCGCATTTTTCCCAGTCAGAGCTAAAGATCAGTGCGAATTGCAAACCTGTAGGACAATTAGAGCATTGAACTGCCAAAGAACAAACGCTTTTAACAATCATTTACTTCATTGTTAATTAACAGGTATTCACGAAAAGATGCAAAGATAAATTTACGTCGTATGGCGCCAAGAAAATTTCTTGCCAGAAGCAAATTTGCTCGTCTCCTTTCTTGCCTTTTCCTTGTGAAAACTACTTTGAAACACACTGTACCGTACAAGAAAAAATAACAACGTTCTCACAACTGATTCTAGCTGAGGGGACTAAAAAAAAACATATACGCCTTTCAAAAGTTTACATCTGGTACTCATTTTACGGCCGGTTCAAAATTGCCTTTTTGTACAGTAAATCGATGTGGCAAATATTATCATATTGAGGTTCTTGGTATACGATTTGTTCAGAAGAATTATTCACAACATCGCAGGCAATAGTTTGTTTGTTTGGTATTCCCTAACGCTCTACCTCTTCAGGCAATGAACCTTTTGTCCTTTTTGGAAAAAAAACAAAAATTTGCTTTGAAACAGGGGGATATAAATTATTATTGGTTGAAACGTTTTGTGAAAATATTAGTTTTAATATTCCGCCTCCGAGTACAATTTGGCAAACAAAAACATACATACAAGTTCCGCCATCTCTGCATATCATATGATAAGGACAAAATCGCAAAGAACGATGTGAAAGGAATTAGAAGTGGACGCAACATTAAAACTAAACGTCTAACGTGGCAACGCAAAAGTTGAGTCTTCACATCTGCGGCAAACGAATATCTGATATTTATTCAAATTTATGAAGTTCCTGGAACTCAGTTCGATTTTAGTTAAATGCCAGAGATGTGTATTCGTGTGCTGATTAAAAGATGCCTTCAAGCCAGTGAAAATAAAAAAAGTGGATTTTTATTACTTGTCCGTAATTGCAGTAAATTGGAGACAGTAAAAATGGATAAATTCTTGTTTTTTGAATAAAAGGCATATTTTTTGTCGTGCTGGGTGGTTGTGCAGCCAATAGTTTTGTGAAATATTTGAACACTTAAGGGCTAACTAAAATGTGCTTACACTACACTACGCAACACTGGAAATGTGACACCAACTCTTTGTAGAGGAAAGTGTTAAGGTTGTCAGTAATAGTGTTTGAGATATAAACCGTTCTCCTAATGCTGGAAACCACATCGTGTCATTTGCCGCACCGGCTCTGTGCTATCGCTTAATTCGTCTGTGCTTCTTACTATGACCATTTGACAACCAGTGTTGTCAACTCTGTGCGTTTCGGGGCATTTTAAAATTCTTGGTGCGCAAAGTTACTTCAATAAACATAAGAAATTCTAAACCAATAACCTGACAAATGCCTGAACTGGCAGGAAAAATTTTTGTCGGCCCAAGATAGTTTTTTTTCTTTTTGTGGCAATTTTTCACACAACCATCTTTTTTAGGCTGTTCCCAATATGATTATACTCGCAGTGCTGGAGGAGTGGAAGTACCAATATTTGACTAAATGGTTGTGTTATGGCTCAAATTGCATATTTTTATTCGTCTATAATTATTGTGAAATAGCGAAAAAGTGTAGGACGGGCCTTGTAAAGTGTGGGGCCTCATCTCACAATCGGGCACGACAACAATGTCTAAGTGTTCTTCTTATAATAATATAATACGTTTTTTGCAATAAATCCATTTGTTAAGTCCAACTGAGTCTTTCAGTATATTCTAGTATTATACGATGTCTGTTGAAAAAATAAAATGAATTTTCAAATTTCGGGGCTTGCGCACATTCGGTTTCTTTCCTGCCATAATACTACCCTCCATTTTCGGGCTTCTTTCTGATTGAGGCACCAAATAGCTCAATTTGTTTGGCCGTTCGTTTTGTTCTCAGGTTTCAGTATTTTATAGCTCACCCGTTGTCCGAAGCAACTGTGGGTTCGAACAATAAGTTGAATTTTAAAATTCGCATCGAACATTCTATTATCGTCACAGCTCCAGGTATTAAGACTGTTCAGTTTGCTGGTGAGAGGAGTTTTTGGTCGAAAAAAATTGATTTGATTGCACATGATTAAAATTTTGTGTAAAAAATAGTTGTAGAGAATCGTGGTATCACTTTCAGACAAGTTGCTGAAGAGGTCGGCATATCAAGGGGCTGGAGCCATGCAAATTTTTCGGAAAAATCGGGCATGAAGGTTGTTTCCAAATTGCTGAATTGTCACCATAGAGCCTTTATTTTTGGCCAAAAACAACAGACGTGGCACCAAAAATTCAAGAGAGCGATGAAAGGACAGCGTTTTGCTGAAGGGCAAGTCGGATTGGACAAAACCCTGACACAACTGTTTTATATCTAAGAGGGATTACTTCTGAGGGGATAAAACAGAAATTTATGAATACTTTTGTCTTATTTTTAGGGGAAATAAAATTCATCTCAGTTTTTGTGCCGACCTCGTTTGAGTGCAAAGACGGTTGATTGAGTTTTATAATGTTTTTTTTTTATTGAATGTGAGTTCAGGTGTTTTTTCGAGTCTTTTAATTTTTAATATTATTGAAATAAATAAAAATGTAACAAAATTGTGTGAGTGGTTTTGCTTCAAATTTGTGTTCGATAAATAACTAATAACTAAAATTAAGTCAACATTTGAATCTTTTTGTTTGAACAACATTAAAATTTTTCCTTTTAAAGAGATGGTGAATTGCAATGTAAAACAATGAGTGAATGAGAGATGGAATGGGTGGACTTGTTGGCTGGAGCATGAGACATGGGAAGGTGCTGTAGGGGCTAATGAGGGCGATGGGCAGCGGGCAGTGGGCAGTGGGCAGTGGGCATTGGAATGTGTTTGGGAGTGTGTGTTAATTCTCTTCATCGATCGAAATAATAATATTAATTGGCTAAACAAAATAAATTGGATATTGAAGTTTTATATAATTAGTGATATTCCTCCTGATCTTCTTCTTCTTCGGATTCATCCTCGGCACGTTCCTCGTTTGGGCCATAAAGAGCTTCCATTTCCATTTGCAGTTCGTGAATTTGCTCAGCAATGTCTTCGGGCATGTTCTCGATGTGTATGGACTTAATAGACTTAACCATGTTCTTGCTCATGTGATCGATGCGGAAACCGCGTTCATCAAACAGGGGCTTTTCGCCGTTTTCCTTACGCTTCTCATCGACATACTTGAGGGCACGGGCAATGGCAGCTGGAATTGGCGGTGGAGTGGGTATGTGATCACCTTCGGGCACAAAACCTTCATGGGTGCTCTTGTAGTTGACGCGATACAGCTTGCCATCATCGCCGGTGTATTCGTAATAGCCCTGGGCATGAGTACCACCTTCGTGATGGAGCTTAGCTTGTTCCTCGCCATAAATTCCGTTTTCGGTCAAGAAACTAAATGAATTTTTGTCATTGAATATGGAAAATTGAAAATATCGGGCGCAACTAAAACTTACGCATGATCATATTTGTCGTGCTTGCGAGCATCCTCCTGGTGCAAAATCTTATGGCGTCCCTCATCGTCGTAGTTGAACAGAATGCTGCGTGGTGTGGTGGTGGTTGTTGTTGTGGTTGTGGTTGTGCGCTCTGTGGTTGTGGTGGGTTTCTTGGTAGTGGTGGTCTGTGAGTTGTGGGGGAATTAATAGAGAGTAGTTGTAGAGTGAGTATTTTGTGGAACAAAACCCCTGATGAAGGGAAATTATGTTGGAGTAGGGATTAGGAGGTCTTTTAGGTGTCGGGTTTTAAGTGAAAAACCGTCATGCAATTAATGTTGTAATGATTTCGTTCTTAAATTTAAGTAAATTTATGATTATGTGAGTTATAAATGTGTTTGTTTTTGTATGAGGGGGCTGGCTATTAAGCAATTTTTCAATACTTTTATAAAATTTTCAATATTTAAAAGTTTCTATCGCATTTCAGGCAGGCGATGCTTAAGGCTAGATAAGATGTAAAGTGTTTTAATATATTGTATTCTTTTAACCCGCATGAGTAGTGTTTTTGGCATGCAGTTTAGTTTTGATCTTCTAATGATACTGATTCGTTATTATTAGGTTCGGGTTCATGATTGGGGAAACCATATTCCAAGTTTCCTTCATGTTCCTGATCAGGGAAACCATATTCCAATTGTAATTCAGGCGTTTTAAATTCAGCATTACTTACTGTGTACAAGTTGTGGCTGTTTAACAGAGAACGATAGAAATTTGTTAATGATTTTTAAATGATTTATCGTATAGTCGTATAAACTTACTCATAAGGTTTGACATCGTGAACATAAGGTCTGGGATCATGTTGGTAGGGCAAGTTAGAGCCGGCATAGGGTCCATAGCCACCACCGTAGGGATTTGGTATATGCACATATTTACCCAATTCACGGTTGTCATGCACATGTCTGTAGGGCTGTGTCATATGATGGTACACGCCTGTTAAAGAGTTCAAAATATGATTGAGTTTATTTCATAGTAGTGAAAGCACTTGATAAACGAATTGATGAATTTGTGGAACAGCAAATTAAGTTCGATTAGTACTAGCAAATGTAAAAAGGCGGGGCTTAAGCTTAAACGTACAAAATATGTTAATATTAAAATATTAATTAATAATTTTATGGGCCAGTATCGTGATAGCGAAAGGCGATACAATTAATTTGGGGACCAACTTAAAAACGATTTTCGTCGGCTGCAAGTTAGTGATTATTTTGCCGGTCTTTATAAAATTCAATTCAAAAAATTCTCATTGTCTCGTTCTCGTCTTGTATTAAGTTTTGACACTTTTTGTCCGTCTTTAGACCGTTTAGGCCGACTTTACATAAAGGAGTAGGTAGTCATCGCTGGCTGTCTTCATCTTTTCCGTGCGAAATATTCTTACTTTGTGGCCAAAGCGGATATTACTCCTCCTCTTTTTTATTTTTTTCTATTTTCAATGTTAATGTTTTCCGTTTATTTTCATATTTTTTCTGGTAATTTAATTTCAGTAGGGCCTTGTAGTAGTCGGAGATATATCTGTATTTATGTATGTAGTTTGAAGTTTGTGATTAATATTATGACCTGTGGCCTGAGTCAATAGTTTTATTATACATGTGACTTTTTCTCTTAACATAATATGAGGTTAAAGTACCCGTCAATATATGAATGGCTGAGCAGATAATCGATTCTAAATTTAATGACTTTTTCTGTATATGTACAAATTGCGATGAGATTTTTATGTGATTGCCAACATCTTTTGATGTTGTGAAATAAAATGCCATGAATAATGATGGAAAGGGGAAAAATGGAATGTTGTTTTTTTTTTTAGAAAATATTACGTTTACCGGCAGCGTCTGTATAACCGTATTGTTGACCTTGAAAGATATAAAAATTTAATACATTAAAAGCAATTGCATTTGATCGAATAAGACTGGAGAGATAGATAGAGAACGGGCAGAGCTTTCAGGTATATATTTTTGTTTAAAAAAAGCTTAAAGCTTTTGAAAATGTTAAATTAATGTCAGTAAATTATTAAAAATTTTATTGCCTTTGAAAAAAGTGTTAGTTTCAAATCGTAAGCCAGTTTTTCTTGAAGGTTAATTAAGTTGTGAAGTTGGCTAATTGGAAGAGCGTCTTTGTTTGCATGTGCTTTAGCGAAAAAGCTTAAAGCTTTTTATAAAATGAAATAATATTTTATATGCTTATTCCAACATGTTTCAATTTTAAAATTTTGTCTTTAAGGGTTCTTTTAGCCAGCGGCGCTTTATCACTGGTGCTAACGAAAATGGTTGCAGTTAAATTATTTTAAAATGTTCAGCCAAATTTCTTAGTTCCTAAATTTTTCTTGGCTTAGCCCAAAAAAAATATATATTGTAATAAAATTGATCCAGCATTCAATCCAATCGATTATTCCACGAATACAGTTTGCAATTGAACGCATTTGTTGTCTACACATACACGATCATGCAATATGTACGTCACGGCGTCACTAAACAGCGCATGCATTAAATATAAGTACATATTAAAAATGCAAATAGACTGTTATTACAATAAACATCATTTATAAAGCAGTTGTTGAAAATAATTTCTTAACGAAATACCTTCGTGTTGAGATCGAGCTTGATATTTACCATCACTTTGCGGACGATGGCTGCCATCATGTTGTGGAGCTGGGACGGCATTACACAAAGCAATACCAGCCTGAAATGACAAAAAAAAAGCGATAAAGTTTATTATAACATGAATTAAATAATTGTTGTTTCAAATTATAATAAATGTCTTCATTTAATATGATTTACTTGGTTATTTAAAGACATACAAATATTTGCAAAAAAGACGTGTCGCGGGGTGTGTTCTCAACTATTAATTAAACAATTTTATAACTAAAACTGTGAAAGGAGGTCTGGCAAGATTTATCTGTATTTGAGATTTATAACATTTAAAGTTGGCAGTCGCAAGTGGTTTAATAGGACTGCTGAGGAAGCTCAATATAAGTAAATGAAAAACAGTAACCGTACAGCGTTGCCAAGTATTTGTAGCCAAAACGAGTTGAAGTGAATGGCCTTATTCAATTAAGTAGCACAACGGACAGCGCCTATAACCGAACAAGTTTTGTACATCAAAACGTTAAAGAAAAAACTGTGTAGATATATCTATCAGCAGGAAACGTCAGTGAAAAATGTCGCGCCATGTCAGAGTGTCGGGTTATGGCAGAGTTCAGTGCATTAATATTGATTCTTTTTGAGATTTATACTAAAATGGCACTCCGAGCTGGTTATTGTCCGTATTCATTTTATTAAATTGTACAATCTCCTTCCATTTTGTACCGATGTTGCAGAAGAGTGGGGTTTTATTTAGTGTCTTTCTGCTGTAAAGCAGGACACAGTGTTGTGTTGCCAATTTTGTGTGCTGCATCTGCTTTGAAAAATTTTGCAATCAAAAAATGGTCTGCAGCCATTATTTACTGAAAATCCATTATTTCTGCATAGTGATGGAAATTTCCATCACAATAATGATTGAAGAAACATATAAGTACATGAACATAAACAGCTTAGCAACACTTCTTAAGCATTATGTGCTTCTACTACTGCATTTCGTATATTTATCATACGAGTTGTTGGAGGGAGATGTGAGGAGCAACTCTAAGGGATAATTGCACTCTAATTGTCTCTCTGCTCAAGCGCTCCGAACGAACGGGGCTTCCCATCTCCTGTGGATATAGTCGGCCTTTATGAACCAATCTATATATGTTGCATAGACTTGTGGTCGCGGATTCACTCCGCTTCGAACCTTATCTTTGCCCTCAATTTCGCGCTGGGTGTGACACTGTGTTTGAAAGTGTCCGTTTTATGAGCTATAATATTCTTGGTTTCGGAAATTAAACTAATCGCAAAACATAGACAGGTCACTTGAAAGCATTATGGTGATGCCACTGTTATTTCAGGGCAATACGGCAACGGCAATTATTCACTTGTGGAATGTAGTTGTGTTTAAGCGTTGAAAATCTTAACTCTAAAAAGTGTCCAATTCATTGTTGCGAAAGGCTAAAGTACCCCTAAACAATAGATGAGTCAGTTGGCAGCGCTATCGTTGAAAATATCATCTCGAAAAAATCTTGTTCTTAAGAAATCCAACCCTCCAACGGTCTTTAAAACCGATTGTGGGAATTTCTAAATTAGTCAATCTGCTAGAACTTAAAAAGTTTAAATGTTAAAAGACTTAATTTCAATTTCTTGATGTCGGTCTGTTTGTGTGTGTTTTTTTGTTTGTTTTAACCGTTAATAATACGCTGGGGAGTGGAGTTTCGTTCATGACAGCTTGTTTTCACTTTCGGTTGTCAGAGCATCCATCAAACATCAGGTCGGTTTGCATCTCATCGCTTGTCGAACATCAGGTGTATGAGTGTGTTTCGAGATGTTTTATGATGATGATGGTGCTGATGGTGAGTTGAGAGGCAGGCTGGCCAAAGGTTTAACTGGAATGGATGGCCACAGGGTTAAAGAACTTTATGGACGAAGTGAGTGTTCTTTTCGGATGTTTTTAAGTCTAGTGACTATTTATTTTCTGTGTGAGCAACAAATAACATTTGCAAGCTGCTGTTATTTGCTGAAACTTATTTTAATTAATTTATTGTCTAAAGACAGAAACAGATTTCAACGTTTGAAGTAAATGACGAACCTTCTTTTTTGTCTGCTGTTTTTCAAGACTTGATTTTAAAATTTTAGGTACGATTATCATCATCATCATCGTGTTCTAAATGTTTAATTTTTTTTTTTGCATTCTGATACACTTTTGATCTTGAAATTTGGGTCTTAAATATTTTTGTTATTTATAATTTTTTTTGGCTTTTGTTCTTTATTGGCTGGTGATTGCGAACTGATAAAAATTAAAGCTGGCTTTAAGTGTCGCATAAGATTTGCCAAATAATAAATTCTTTTTTTGAGTTTAACTAGAAAATCATCATTTGACTTTTATAAATTTAAATAAAAGCAGCAAAAAAATATTCAAAAAATGTGACAAATCTACTAAACTTTAAATGTTCGGAAATATGATTTTTTAGAACGACGAATATGAAGACAGGAATTAATTGGATTTATGAGCTTTGAATAATCCATTAGCGAACAGGATTTAGAGTGTTTTGTATTGTGGGCACATGTAGGAAATGATGGGGTCTTTCTTATGGGCTGGGAATGATGACCTTCCAAAACGCTGTTAAAATTAATTTTCTCCTCTGAAAAGGTTAAAATACAACGCTTTTGTCCTTAAAATTAAATGAAAAAAAAAAATCTAAACTCAAAAATCAACCGCAAATAAAATAGGAGAAACGACCTATAACAATTATGAGGCCTCTTTCCGTGGTATTAGGCCTTTACTGTGGCAGCAAGGAAACCCAAAAGATACTATAGAAAGAGCATTATATTCTTCCGAAGCAGGTAAAAAGTCTTTGAGCTGTTTATTGTTCATTGAACGAACACGGGCTCTGATTTGTTAACAATATTCGAATCCACTTTCTTCAAATAAGTTTAGGGAAATCTTATGAAAAGATTAACTGACAAAAACTTGCATATGTATATTTTAAAATAAATTTGCAATCAAATAATCGACTATTTGAATATTTCATCAATCGATCCTGCGAGAACTGCGATAAGTTGAAACGAACGTTTTTAAATGTTGATATTAAAAACGCTATTGCCAAGTTTTTACAAGTTTTTAATTAATCCTATTCGATTAACTTGGTTTGAAAAAGTTGTTTTGAATAATTTTATTCGATAAATTTAATTCTTCATTTAGTTCGAATAATTTTATTTAAACAATTTTCTTTAAAGAAATTTATGCGAATGATTTTATGCGAATAATTTTATGCGAATAATTTTATTCGAATAAATTTATTCGAATAATTTTTTTAAATAATTTTCATCCAGCAATTTGAAGTTGTGAGCAGAACAATGTGCTATTAAAAGTTCTGCCGTTCACACTACATTCACTTAATTACAGAAATTTTGAAATTTCAAAAGTTTTCCTCAGTTCTGGATAACAATATAATATATATATATACACATACACATGTACAAATGTATGTTTATTAAAAATGTTCCTCTCGAAAATAAAGGAATGAAAGATTAAGTAGTCTTGTTGCTTGTCAGATTTCAGAAAACTTCTTTAATTCCTTATATTTGAATGATACTCGTATGTCACTTGTAAAACACAATGTTGTTTCGCTTTTTTTCAAAAATAAATATTTATAATTTCACTTTTTCACAGCTGTTGGCTTGATTTTGGAATTTTGTCTACTTATTTTGTGCATTAGCAATTCCGAATAATTTTTGTTTGGGTTTATTTTAGCTGCAGTTTGTTCTTTACTCACCACTAGCGTAAGTGATACAATAAATTTATTCATTTTTATTTTGCTGTTTTCTTTAACACTTTGTTAATTTTATTTTGTTCACAAAAATTATTTAATTTGTTCTTTTTGTGTTTTTTTTTTAAATGCCGTATTAACAAACAGTTCGTTGGAGTCCTTAAGCTTCGATGGCTTTAACAGGAGTGTTTGTTGTTTGTTCTTAACAACTGGCATTTATATAAAAGCCCTGATTTTTCTTGAAACCTAAAAATCAGCTTCAGTTTTTGAATTTTAGGTACCACTACAAACAGACGTTAATAAAGCACTTTTAAAGTCCCCTGCATGTGCAGGCACACTGTGAATCGATGGATGTGAGTGTGTGTGTGTGTGTGAATGTGGCAGTAAAAATGTGTGAGTGTTTAGATGCGTGTATTTTTGATTTAGTACATTTCACTTCATTCATTCTCATAAATGTTTTTCTTATTAATAATATATTTGTTTTTTGTGAAGATGTCGAATTTAATTCTCTTGTTTGCAGCTTTACTCTGCGATATTTAGTGGAGCAAATCACAAGTCGGAATTGGTTTTTTTTAGGCACAGTTGTTGTTGTAGTGCTACTTGTTTTGTGATCTGTTTAAGTGTTGAGTTCAATAAAATTTAAAACATTTTGAACCTGAGCAAAAACAAAAAATATAAAAAATTACATATAAAAATAAATTGCATGTGTATTAATTAAATTAATACAAGTTAATTATTTGTCATGGCGTTTTTCCCCATCCAGCTCAAGAAAACCATTTCTTTTCCTCAAGTGATACATTTTGTTATTCACTATCTTATTTTAATGTTTGCCTTTATCGGAAACTCCTCTACGCAATTATTCAATTCAACAAATTATACGGGACTTAAAGCTCTATATATATGAATGTATGTATTTAATTTTAATTTACGTGTTCTGTTGGACTATAAACAATTTCAATGTCAGACAAAAAAAAGTCTGACATATTTTTCTGACATTGTTGACTTTATGTGACTCAACCAAATAGTTTTTAGTGAAAAGCTGCCAATAAAACTCTTTAAGAACCGGTTCTGGAATATGTGAACTTATTTACAAAAACTCTTTGATCTTGTATTTTAATGTGAAAAAAATTTCGATGGAAATCATTTAGAAATAAAATTTTAAAAATCTATTTTCACTAAATATGACTAAAACCCCCTCAAAAAAAAAAAAAAAACATATGAAAAATCACTCACTTCTTCAAATCACTTTTGAGTCATCCAAACACGTACACATGAACCTTGAAGGAAATGTCAATCGTGACATTGTCACCAGTACTACTGACTTACCCACTTACGTACCTTTTAGACGAGCAGAGCTTCTTTCTGCCAACAACCAACAACAAATTCAATGGAATGAAGAAGTTGTACAGGCTCCGTAGCGATTTTGGACTCTCTTTTTTTTTTGTAATTTTGAAACGAAAAGTGCTTTAAGCTGTTGTGATGCCGATTCCAGAAATGGGTTGCCGGTGAAAATTCTGACTCGAATTTTGTTACGAATTTTTGAAACCTCTTTTGTCTTTCTTCAAACTTCCTTAAATTACCATGACTGATATTAATCTGTATGTAGTATGTATGTTTGTATGCCCTATCATCTGGTGGCTCTACGATGCCATCACACCGCCTTGGGACTGTTTCAAGTAGTAGTTTTTATACGCATCGTTCCTATATCCCCCTGGTATTCGGTAAGTGGGAGATGGTTCAGAACTATTCGATTAATGTAGTTTTACCATGTTTTCTATGAATCTGCTTCGCTTCGCTCACAATGTTCTTTGTAGAGCCAAAGTTGGAACCAGCTTATCGTATTCGAAGGACACGTGTGTTGCGTCTTCCTCTAGTGCGTCACATGACTCACATCTGCCTGTGTGTTTAGGTTGGAATTTATATACACATGTATGCAGATACATATTTATTGAAGTTGCCATGATTTGGGCTAAAACTTCCACAAATATAATTTATTATAATATAATTATTTATTTTCTTTTTTATTGTTATTAGATTTTAGAACCAAACTGCGATCTCATTTATTTTATTATGTGGCTTTCTAATATGTTTAATATGTACATAAATATATAAGTATTTATTTATGAATTTTAAAAATATGTTTGTTGTTGTTTTTTAATATTTTTTTTATTTGTTTTGTTTATCTTATTATTATAATTTTTGTGTTTTTTTCATTATTTTAATACTTTTGTGCGAAAAAGTTTTTTGTTGAAAAATGAAGTTGTTTGTCTTAAATAAAAATTTTTTCTTAAAATATAAGTATATAAATATATACATATATATATGTATGTATATATACACGGTGGCGCAAAAATAACCTTCCGATATTTTTTGGCTGTAATTTAAAAAAAATGAAAAACTTTGATTCTTCTTGTGGATTATTTTTATTTGGTCTTTTAATTTTTTTTACATCAAGTCGAGAATATGATGTCATGTAAATGGCCGCCGCCACAGTTGATTGTCATTTGAGCCCTTTTTATGGCATTTTCCATCACTTTGTCCAAAACTTCCGGCGATAGGTCTTCACATTCTTGACGGATATTGTCTTTAAGAGCTGCAAGAGTCTGAGGCCTGTTGACATAAAACGGCGACTTCAAAAAGCCCCACAAAAAGAAGTCTGGAGCGGTCAAATCAGGCGATCTTACAGTGCAAATCACCAAAACGGGAGATTAGGCGCCCGGGAAATGCATCCTTCAGCATATCGGTTGTGGCAAGTGCAGTGTGTGCCGTTGCACCGTCCTGTTGGAACCACATGTTTTCCCATCCCAATTCATCAAGTTGCGGCAAAAAGAACTCGTTGATCATTGCTCTGTAGCGCTCACCATTCACAGTAACCGTTTGGCCCGCGACGTCTTCGAAGAAAAAAGGTCCGATGACTCCTCCAGCGAAAACAGCACACCATACAGTGACTTTGAGCGGGTGTAATGGCTCTTCGTGGGTTACACGTGGATTTTCAGTGCCCCAGAATCGTAAATTTTGCTTCCATGACATCCTCAGCTACAGCAGCAATATTCTCTGCAGAACGGCTACTCCGGGGTCAGCCACGCCTGCCAGCATTTCGTGTTGTGCCAGTCTCTTTGAGGCTAAACGTCGCAGTGTTTCACCAGTAGGCGTTGGACGGCTAGGAAATCTGCGACGAAATTCACGTTGTGTCAAAGTCACCGACCGATTATTGGTCAAATAAATAGTCACCAATATTCCGCGTTCTGCAGCAGTGTAGCGTAATATTGTTTATTAACGTGTATTTCGCATGTGTTTACTACACAAATGTCAAAACAGAACTGACATTAGGGACCAATCGCAAAATTTATAGCATTTTCTGATAGGAGGATTACTTTTGCGCCACCTTGTTTATAAATGTGTATGTATGTATGTATGAGGCCTATAGATGCCAGGACCAATTTCCCTACAACTTTGAGAGCATTTTCTTGTATGTCTGCAAGGAACTAAGTGCGCAGTTTGGACTTGTTCTGGAATGTTGTAAAACGTGGGAAAACGGCTAAAAAATTACCCCGTTTGCATTAAAGTTTGGAACATTTGTGTATTAATGTCACCAAACTTGCAGTATGGTGACAAGAGACGAGATCATAGGAGACAGAAACGCCTGGAACTGGCACCTGTTGTTTTGCAATAAAGCAAAATAATAACATGTCAGGAGATTTGCAGTTGCTGTTGGGTATTTTCGCATGTAAAATGTCTAAATCTTGTTATATGAGAGTGGCAGACAATCTCTATATATGTATGTTAATATGTTTGATAATCAGTCGATTTATAATATTTTGTTAATTACATGGTTTGGCATTTAAGCTAACCATATGCATATAGTTATTTTATACTTTTCTCTTCCGTATCGAAAATTGTTTAACAAATAAAAATCTTAGATTGATAACAGCGCTAATTTTGCTGCAAATCTAGTATAATTTTCGGCTTGAGCTGTTGGTAACACTGATTTGATGGCAACTGCACTGACCCATTATTTGTACATGTATGTATGTATATGTATGGATATGTAACAATATATTTTAAAATGCCACATACATACATACATCTTAAGCAATTACCAAATCTAGTAGCAACCCACAATTGTTCAATTTCTCACAGAGATTTTTATCTGGTTCACGACTAAATGAGACAATTGTATTCAATTTGAGACTGGGCAAAGAAAGGCATTTTTACGTGCCAAATATGCAATAAAGAGTATTAAAATATAGTCTTCGTTTTAATGAATAAGTCCGCTTCATGTACATACATATGTACATATGTATGTATGGACGTGCTAAAAGAGTGAATAAACATGTCAAGGCAGGTCATCCAGTCACTGAACCCCGCCAACCAAAAACCTACTCAAAGCATTTAAAGTGCAAAAGTAAAACAATCCAAGTTAATAATTAATGGCCAAATTGTGATGACACAAAACAATGCAAACCGAATCATCGAAATCTATAGCAAAATTTATTATCAAAAAAATTTCAATTTAAAAAATTGAAATTGATACACATACGAGAGTGTGTAGACGTCTGGACATATACTGGTACTAACATGGCGGTGAATAATTCTGCATACCTTTAATGAGATTAACATCAAATAATTAAAAATTAAGTTAAAACATACAGACACACACACACACACACACACCAATTTGAATGAAAGAAAAATTGTATTGAAACCGGTCAAATCATTTAAGCCCTTGTTGTGCGAATCTTTACGACTGGGGTGAAATAACGCGTAAATCATAAATTTAAGAGGCAACAGCTCAGTGCGAAAAACCATTTTAAAAATTTCATGAAATATAACAAGGAATAAAACCAGCTGAATAAATAATGAAAGGCCGGCTGAATCGTAAATAATTGTACTACAGCCAAATTTGAAACGAAAAACAAAAAATGCCCAAACCAAAAAAAAAAAAAAAAATATCCACAATAAATATCGAATTTCTTTAAAATTTCCATAAAAATTAGTAACTTATTCCTCCCAAAAACGATTAATTCATGACTGAAAGTTCAGTCCAGTTTCAAGTTCAATTTTAAATAAAACACGACTCTATTCACAATTGTAATTTCTGTCAATTGTGAATGATAGCGTTTTGCTTTAAGGTTCAGCTGTTCGCACCAACTGTCTGCTGGGCAGCAATTTAATCGATTAATCTTCTTGGTATAACCATAACGCTATAACCGCAACAACCGAATCTGTAAACATTTGACAAAATGGCTTCTCTCAGGATGAGACAATTTTCCAAGATTGTAAACATAAATATAATATTTTAATATGTTTTTCTTGCACTAATCCCCGTTTTTCTACGACCTCTACGATACCAAATATGCGATCAACTAATCGATCGATCAACTTCAATTTGACAAAACGAATTCTTTCAGAGACTTGAAAACAGTTTGAAAATTCAAACATAAAACCCATAACTGCCACTTGATACGACAGTTTTTATCAACTCCCTTTGGACAAAACAGTTTCTTGCCATAGAGGTCCTTTTGTCAAAAACTTAACACTTGTTTGGACTGAAGCGACTAATTAAATCAAAACAATTTTAACAGAGAAAAACGATCGCGAAATGTTCATTAAGTATTTGTTTATAATATCTAAGTATAAGATATATTCCATTTTGAAAACAACAAGTTTTGTTAGACACTTTAACAGCGTTTTCGCTGTATTGAAAAGTTTTTGATTTAGAACGATGACGTTTTGTCAAAGATTTCTGTCATAATCGTAAACAGCTGATATTCTGATTTTCTAAGTGTCAGCCTTGTCAACTGGGTGCGTTTTAAAGTTCTTGGTGCGCAAAATTTCTTCAATAACCATAAGAAATTCTAAATTTGGGGCGTTTTCTCTCCATTTCGGTAGGTTTTGAAATTTCAAAGTTGACAACGCTGGTCTTTCAGTATTGCCGCTTAAAGATTTTTTCGATTATTTTTTGATAAATTTTGACATTAAAATCAAATAACTAGATCCCTTGTGAAGCGCTTATCGCAATTATTTTTGTAATTAAAAGTTTCTTAAATAGTTTGAGAAATGGGATGGTGACAGTGTCGGCCGAAATCATTATCACAAGAGTCTGTTATTTAAGAACCTAATTATGGGGTCAAATTTAATCATTTAATTTAATAATTTTTCTCAAATTCAGAAAAGTCGGATATTTGATTATTTTCTATCATTGAATAAGCAGTTTATAATTGAAATCGTCGATCTGTTTTGCAATCTCATTGTACAATAACTGTTATTGAGCATAAGCGGTCATTTGTTTGTGTACACAACTTCGAATAAAAACTTCGAATAAAACCAAAAAAAAAAATGTTTGAGAAAGTAAATTAAAGGGAAGAAATGCGGCATAATGGCAACTTAAGTTGCCGCCCAATAATACAACAAATATAGACGATTTTTTTTGTCATTTTGATTGCCATACTTTTGCCAATCAAGTAGTCACAGGATTAACGCACCAGGGCTGTATTTATGTTCAATATTTCGCCGCATAAGGCATTGTGCAATCACATCGATTGGGCTATAAAAATAGGTCCAAATTGGTGCACTGCGGCTGTCCTACTTTAAGGCACACTAAGCGAGCTCCTTTTCAGCTTAGTTTACAAGCACTTTGTGAAGCAATTTAAAAAAATTACTTTTAGATGCTCAAAGCAATTATAACCCAGGGGAAACGATTGTAGAAGAGCGTTACAAAAAATTTTATCTGTTATTGTGGAGTTCCGTGCGAGGGTTTTCAAGTGAACAAAATGTTGGGCGAAATCATATTCTGACAAAGTAGATGAGAATGGCAAGTGCTAAGCCCAGATACCACTTACTAAAGCTCATTGTCGCGCTCTAATTAACAATTTAATTTTTTCGTCAGATCTCATTAGAAAAACTCGCGTCGTTTAGGAAAATTTAAACTATTTTTGGTAGCGAAATGAATATCAACGGATGAATATCAGCATTTATGGATAGAAGTTGAAAAGTATTTTGGCCGGTCTAGTTGGAATATATTTGTATTTGCTGGCCAAGCACAACGGGTGGCGGTCACAAAGGGGCGTAGGGGCAGTGGAAACTAGACGTTAATTCGTTAAATAATCGACTTGGATTACTGGCAGCGGTATCAATACGCCTGGGCGCTCGGGGCTAAGTTTTTTAACAAACGTTTGAGTTTGAGACCGCTAATCCGTAGTTGTACCGGAATAACTATTTTTTGTCGAAACAAATTGAGAATTTGACATACGAAACAAACATTAAAGCAACGTTTATAAAATGTTTATTAATAAATAAAGATTTTTTTCCAGGCATAATTTCGTAATCAAACGAGGCTCTACTCCATTAAGCAAATTTGTCAATATGCTCTCAGCTGAAGATCGCATTCCAACAAATTTTGACGCTCTATTTGAGTTAAATAATATCAAAACAAAATTTTAATTTACTTTTCTTTAAACAGTAAATACTTCTATTTATTTTTTATGCATGTGCCGAATTATTTTTATTATATTTTAATGGCCCGAAATCATAAAAGCGTATTGAAAAATTATCTCTAAAATGCATTATTCAATTTAATGCAATTTAAATTTTTTTTATTAATTAATTTCTTTATTAAGCTAAATTCGGTAAACTGGAATTGAGTGTTTCGGCAATGTGATAGATTTCGCTTAAATTAAATTAGCCTAAAAAACTGTTTCAGTAAAAACCATTCCAAACTGGTTGGAGGGGTTTGTTTGTCATAAAATCAATTTTGAAAAATAAACCAAAACAAAAATCAATCCAACTTTCTTTGGGGCATAAACTTTTAGAAATTTTTATTTTTTTAATAAATTTTTTTAATAAAATTTAAATAATATCTAAGTTTTTTGGCATCGTTTCACTTTCACAAAATTTTATAAAAGCATTTGCTTAAGAATAAAAAGTAATAAGTTGCAAACCGAATTACATTATCAGTGAGAAACACCAGTCATACACAAGAACACTGAGAGAGGGCTTATCGGCGGACACCGGAAACCGTGGAGTTGTTCCTAAAATCTGCACATTTCTAATAATATTATCGATTAGTAACTCTACTTCTTCTTCTTTTGGCGCTACAGTCCAGTCCAACAAAGTTTTCCAGCTGGCACGGTCTTTTGCCAGCACTCTCCAATTGTGCACACCAAGTTGGTTGAGGTCCCTCTCCACTTGTGTGCGCCATCGGTTCCGTGGGCGTCCTCTAATGCGTTGTCCCACAGGTTCGGAATCGAAGATTCTACGGGTCGGAGCAGTATTCTCCATGCACTCTACATGGCCCAATCATCTTAGCCGTTGGATCCGTAGGCGCCTGGTTAGGCTCATGTCGCTGTACAACCCGTACAGTTCATGATTGAATCTTCTTCTCCAGAAACCATCAACGCAAACAGGCCGAAGATTGAACGCAGAACTTTTCTCTCGAAAATACCAAGGACTTCCTCATCCGCCTTCGACACCGTCCATGCTTCTGCGCCATAGAGAAGTACAGAGATTATCAAATTAGTAACTCTACGAGGATCTAAATAATACCAAAGACTGAAAAGCTCAAACTTGAATTTAGTATTTTAAGGATTCCGCCACCCCCATGGTTTAGCAGAACATCAGAAAAGTCACAGGTTCTTTGGCCAAACTACAGTTTTACGAGTCGCATGTAAAAGGGAATTTAGGCGGTAATACAAGTCGTACGTAAAATCAAACAGAAAATCATATGAAATTATCTCCGTATTTTAAAAATGAGAATAAAAATCTTACAAGAGATTTTTTTACGGTCACACCATTGGTTAAAGACAAAAAAAAATACATCCCTGATCTAGTGATGTGTGAAGGAATTTGAAAAATTTTAAAAAAAGGTGAGAGCCGTCATCCGTATTTTCTTCTACTATGCAAAAATTTGACTTATCGTACGATTTGTATTACCGTCTAAATCCAATTTAAGGTGTGAAACATTTGAGGGAACTCATGAAGCTCAAGCTGTCAACTCAAAATCGTTCCTTAGGGCCGTGTTTCACTATCCTGTCTAGTCGTACGATGTGTGAAAAAACTAGTGTGTATTCAAACAGTTTGATAGTGTAACCCAAAAACACGCCTGTGTGACATATTTACAAACTTTTTTGAACATTTTCATAAAGTAATAGATAACGTGCGATCAGAGTTGCAGCTCTTGTGAAACAGCTGAGTCATAAGAGAAGAAACAAAACTCAAAGACTTCTTAAACCACTCCCTACACCAAAACCTTTTTTCTTTGTTTTAACAAACTTCGAGAGATACCTCGTGTGTATTATTTTGCAACAACGTTTTGTTGACAAACTGAAAACTTATGTATATCTTTTTTGTGCGATAGTGTAACTCTTAAGAAGCTATTTTGATGCGAGTCGGACATTTTTGTATCAGATTTTCCTGAGAATGGCCGTTACACAAGCCATGAGATAACTTAAACAACTTCCTTCCATCGCAACATTTTAAAAATAATAATAATTAAAGCAGAATAATTAAGAATAAACTTTCGAAAAACAAAATATGAATTGTTTGCCATTCAAATCTAGAATGACAAGAAACACAAGTTCAGAAAACATTAAATTCTCTTTAGAAACTATTTGTGGATACAAACTTATACATCAATGCGAATGGGCTGATCAGCTTCGTACAGAAATATATTCATATTAATAACTTTAACTTAATTACTGCTGCCGAAAAGAACCCCGAGTTGCTTATGGCTGTGCGCTTGTGGCTCTGTGCACTTATGCGACTCACACCCACACACTTGCACACTTTTCAAGGTCAGTGCTTAATGTACATTAGAGTTCACTTCCAGAGCAGCACACAGTGGAACAAAACTGACATAAATTGAATATTCGATTCAATCGGGCGAAAATTGTTACCACAAAACCACAAAACACGTGGTCAGCTGAAATGAAAAGAAATCCGTTTATTCCCAGCACTTCCTTTGGTTCATTCAAACATCTGCAGGGATGTAATTTTCAATAGCAACAGCAAGTAAATAATAAAACTAAAAACTAAACACGACTTAAATAAAGATTCGAATATGTCTATAAAAACATACAGTGGTGGCCATATAATTAGATGCGATTATTCCAATTTATTGTATATTTTAAAAACTTTTATTATAAAACTAAAACTAGTCCGAAGGTGTGGGAAATTAAAGTAAGTTTGAGGATGTTAAGCAAGATTCAGAAATTTATCCAGGGATGGTATTGGAAATTTTCAAATTGTACCAAATAGCTTGAAAAATTGTAGTTTCCTAACCTCAATTGGACTAACACACATTTCTTTTAATTTACATTATTTTTAATACAATAAATTTATTAAGAATATAACAAAAAAGGTATATTAAATTGCATTTGTACTGTAATATAACGGATAAAAAATTAGTATTCAATATGTATATTTACGTCTATTTATTTCGTAACAATAGCAATTTTGTGGATTCAGTAAATCTTTTGTTTGGATTAAGTCGCAAACAGTTTCAGTCCGTCTCTTTTGTTGGCTTCAGTTTTACTTTGATAAGAAAAGATTCTTCTTATATTTTGCTGATGAATGTCCAACTAATAATATTGCTGTGAATATTCCTGAAACATGAATTCATTTGTCTAATATTTTAATGCAGAAACTGTTGATTAGAAATCGCTAATAGATATTCCAATATTTCACCATCAGCAAAATTTCTAAATTGGGAATTTATGTAAAAAAAATTTTGATATTCGTTTGCAAACATTTTTACTAACAGTGGTTTTAGTTTTTTCACTGTTTGCTGAAACTGGGGAGATGCCTAAATTGTACTAAATAGGCCGCTGGTGTAGCACCAGGGTACTTTTCGAGTGTGAATGGTACCAACAAAAAAGTACAATTTTACCAATCCGTGGTTTCAACAAAAACATGTTTAAAAAACGTATGACATTTTTCAATAAAATCAAAGTGCAAAATAATCTGAAGTGGATTAAAAATAAATTTACTTTGCAGGCTTTACATATGCCCCTGCAAGCCCCGTTTAGACTTGAGCAGTTCGGCATGAATCTGACTTCACTACACAGGCAATTGCAGGAATATCTCGGTACACTCGTACAGAGGCTTTTGTGGCCCAGAATTTCTTTGTTATAACTATTTAATTTTTTTTTTGGTTGAAAAAATTTGCAATAAAGAACAACATTCACTATATTGAGTTTTCCTTTTTTAAACAAAGTTCGTTATAGAGAATTTTCACTGTATTATAATACGGTGATATGACTATTTTCAACTTGTGCGCACAATAATTGTTTTATTGACGTCTAAAGGCTTAAGGGCGAAATTGTGTTGACCACTTAAAGGGAAAGACGCGCATACAGCCAGAGATCGTAAAAGGGCATTTTTGAAGACTCTGAAAGATTTGAAATATTTTGCTCAGTTATAAGTGAAACTATATATATAAAAATATTACCGCGGTTACTGCGTATTTCAAAATTTTGTTAATTTATTTCGTCCACCACCAATAAAATATTGCCAAAACGAGAAACTTGTTTTAGAAGGTCCACCTCTACAACAAAAAGGAAAAACTAATGCCTGTAATTTGGAAGTACTAATAAGCAGCGCTTGGTCAGCCCAGATTGCCCCTTAAATTTCTTATATTGTATAATTTTGATTTACATACATAATTTAAAAATTAGCATTTTGTTTTGCTATTTCAGTGATTTTTATGCCTTTCATGAGGACACTTTTACACTGCTTCAAATTACTTGCTGTCCCACTGTGCAACAGCATATTTACTTATCTTTCCTATGCTATAATTTTATGAGCATTTCTGCAGTAGTTTATCCGATCTCTTATCGAGGCCGGAATGTTATTTTAACGACTCTTCTCAAAGTTCAATGTGTATCTTTTTGATAGAAGTTGAACAACAGACATAAGAAACATGTGCTGGCATAAAATATGGCAGCTCTGGTGATTAAATTAAATGTGGCAATTAAAAGGAGACACACATACACCCACACAGGCACACACACCCTAAGCCCATAAAAAGCGGGCGGTGGTTGTCTGGTTGGCATGCGGCCGGGTTCAGCGTACGATCGCATCGAGACCTTTTCGCACTTTTAACAACTACAACACATGTCGTCTCATAAATGTTTTGTGCGGAGTCTGTTCTGTTGTTTATGAACCATTTAAAGCGGTGGGATGCTGTCGATGGCGATGATCAGGTAGTCAGTCCAACCGTATGCAAATTAAGTCACATGTGTGAATCGAACGACTGATCTGTCTGTGGGCTTTTTTTTTAACCGTTAAGGACGTCCCGCGTATTTACCGGAAGGCTTTTGACACTTATTGTATTGTTGTTGTTGTAGTTGGTCAATATTTCTGTAGCCATGTTTCCTGTTAAATTTAATTAATTTTTTATTTAAAGCTCCAAACACCAACAAACGCATCACACACCACGAGCGCGTACACAGTTTTTACGACACAATAATCGTAAATATAATTTTTTTGCGTGAAACCCAACAACTATAGAATTTTATTTTAATGTAAATTAAAATGGAATTAAGCTGAAGATGAAGGGCTGATTAAGTTTAAGAGTGGAGGTTTTTGCGGCTTGGCTGTTTTTTTTTGTGTGTCTTTTATTGCACTCACTGTATTCACGCCTTTTTTTTCCGTTTGGGGGAGCCAAAGTTGGAGCTCAGAATAACTCAAAATCTTTATTTTTTTTCCAATTATATACATACACACATACATACACACATACATACATGTATTGCACATAAATATTTAAAAGCCATAAAATTTATTCAACATTTCACATCGCAATATTTTGGCAATGATTGATTGATGTTATAGTTGTTGCCTGTTTTTATAGGTTGGCTTAACATTTTTTTGGGCTTTAAATGTGGCCAGCAGAAGTGAAGTATCACTTTCGAAGAACATCTTAAAATTCTGTCTGTTTTCCAATTAGAACGGGTAGATGTTGCTGGCCTGTGACCAACTTCTTGTTTATGGTGGGGTCAGTCTGAAAACTTTTATTACAAAAACTTTGTCTGCATTACGTCTATTAAATGGCAGACGCACGTCGATGTTGACCAACAAAATTGCTGTGTAAGTGACGATCCACGATCAAACTCAGCTGAATCGGTGCAGCAAAAGGCACCACACGCATCCGGGCTACCAAAAGCAGCCGCCTCAGATATTTGAACCCAGTTATACTTCACACGCCAACATCATGCAGGGGACTTTCACATTAAGAGGTGCGAATACTTAATTCCCTGTGCCGCTTTACATACACACATTCATACATACACACATAAATGACAGCAATTTAATTCAAATTACTGTTCAACTTTTTTCCCTTGAGTCATTAAAAATTTAGACAGGACCAATACAACTTCCAACAATTGTACTCGTAACGCTTTTAATTTATTGGATTTTACATCAGGCTGAGATTATTTTGTTAAAAATTTAATGGCTCTTGATCTCCATGTCACCGAGAAATTAATTGTATGACAATTTTTTATCCCATTGGCGGACTCAACACTCACATTTAGGCGTGCGTGTGTGTGTGTGTGGTAACTGCTGTTTTATACAGCGACAGAAAGAAAGAAGAGGAAAACGTTACAATTTCATAAATTAAAACATTCGAAATTAATTAAACCAAAAGATGTGTGACATTTTTAAGGTTGTTATACATATTTTTTCTAAACGAAACGCAACGAGTATTAAATTTGTTGAGGTTTCTCTCTTCTCCTGCCAAAGTTTCACTGAAATAAGATTAATGGGTCGGAGGCATTTGCTTTATTACTTTTGATATTAATTATGGACGAAACAAGACTCTAAATGTTATTAAGGGAGTTCTTAATAATTAATATTAATTTGGAAGGAAGTTGTGAAATTGTCAAATTAATAAGTGACTTAAATGCTGATGATTAATGAACCAACATTTTACTCATCTAAATAAATGTTCAGGTTTATAGTGAACGGAATGGCGAAGTCAGCTGGAACTAGAGGGTGTCTTTTTGGGGCGGGGATATGTTTGGCTCATCTTCTACGAATTGCACCAAATACATAATTACACTGAGTGTGAAAAGAGTTTAATAAGCTAGAGGTTTCAAGCGCGAAGATCTCTCTAATTTAGAAAAGTGAATGCTGAGATTGGCATTTCGAAATTAAGTTTTGGTGGATAACAGAGATGCACAGTATTTAGTGAGGGCAGGTTTTCTGAGGAATTATACACGGTATGGTTGGATGGGGTCTGCAGGCAGTAACTTCAAATGCTTTCTAAGTGCTGGTCTGCGGATATCGAACCTGATCTTTAATTCGCGTAACAGCCTTTAAAACAAGAATAATATTCAAAATGTTTCGTGCTTTATCCGGCAACTGGCACTAAGTTTATTGTTGCAGTTAATATGTTGTTCCTTGTTTTTTATGAAAGTGTGGCAGCACTGTTCAGTGAATGAATATGTTTTCCAGAGATGAGTGTCTATATAAAAGAGCAAAAAGCAAAACGCTGTCAAAATAGAAACAACTATTTGACTGCAAAATTTTTATGTCGACTTGCATGGAAAATGCGGTCACGACCCAGTTCTGTTTGATCGTTTAAGGTAAAACTCTCCAAAGTAACTTTAAGCGCACAACAATAGAAGTTAAAATTCTTAAATTTAACACAAATTTTTAGTTGCCTTTTCCCCTGATTCATCGAAATCGAATTTTGCACTTAATTCCAGTTAATAAATCAATTTGAAAAATAAAAATTTGCTTAAATATTTTAACTGTCGCAAAAAGTTTGATCAACTTTTCGAACGGGGTGAGTGTTCTCTGTTTTTGGAAAAATTTAATAAATTAATAACTTTATATGTTTGTATGTTTTTTTTTTTATATTAAGCTGCCAAAACAAAACGTTAGACTTATATTTGACTTGGAAATGAAAACAAAAAATAATTAATGAATAAAGATTCTAATACACAAAATTAATTCAAAATTTTAATAATTTATTGAAATATCTGTTTTATAAACTGGAACACACATACGCACATGTTTTACTAAATTTCTGTAATAAACATCAAAATTAAGGTCCAAACTTGACTGCATCGGACATCAAAAATGAACAATTTCTTTTGGCGGAGTTTCATACCAAATATCCCAAAACATGAAAAATTAAATGTCTTAAAAAAAAATCTGGCAAGTGTAAGAATCACTATCCAGAATGACAAATGGTGTCTATTAAGCTTCGACCTCGTGATGGCGGACATTTAAGCAAATCACACGATCCCGGGCCAACAGGCCCCACCATAATTCAATAAAAGTCAATAAAGTTTATAATCATCGGCCTATAGCGCCTGCCACGGCCGGTAATGGTCTGCATTATAAAAGAAATATGGGCCAGTGGCGGCGCCAATTTAAGATTCTCACGAAACTGCAAAATATTTTTGAATAAACATTTTTTATTGCCTGAAGTTTTACAATTTGGTATTCATTTATCCGGATGCAAATTGGAGAATATTTCTGCAGATCTTTCGTTTCGCCTTCAGGCGTCTAAGCGGACTCTTCTATACTCGTATTGCTTCAATGCGAATCAGCAGCTAATTTGACAGGTGTTTGTAGTCAATAGCAGCTGTGTTGGTTTTTGCTAGCGCCCACCGAAACTCTGAAGTCCCTATTAGAGGCTCCAACCAAAAGCGACACATAAATTTAAGCGTAAATTTGAAAAGTGTGTCGCCACACGGAAATTCGCCGGAAGCAGAACTAGTCGTGAGAAAAGGAAAGATTTGCTTCAAGAGTCCGTTTGTTGGAAAAACTGGCGACAAAAACGTCAAAATATTATCTATTACAATCTTTTCAGACCATCTGAGGTCAATATTGCCTTAAAGTTCGAAATCAATTTACTTGCTGCGAAGAGGACTACGAAAATATGAAGTCCATAATATTGAATTTACAGTTTCGTTAAACAACTTGTCATCAACTAGTTTTCGAGTGCCTCATTTTGTTTTAGTGTCTAAGAAATTGCTGGCAGACCAGTACTCACGGGTCGACCCCTACAAATCTGGTGCATTGTACCAGAATTGGATCATGTGGAGGGGTTAAGAGGAAGTGGTGTGTTTTTATTCTGTTTTTTTTTGTTCAACTTTGAAATTCCAAGCACCAAAATGGAGCAGAGATGCTGGAACTGGAGCTGCGAGTTAGTCCTAAAACGATGGCAAACTAAAAAAAAAATCATTTATAGGAAATATTAAAACAAACCGTTTGGATCTTAAATAACTTTCTGAGTCTGAATGGAACACAAGTTTTTGAACAAATCTCAACTTTAAGCAGAGGAATAGATACATTTTCGTGTTCCTTCTTTTATGGGGCCTTACACTTAACACGGCTGTGTTTAACTGAAAAACATGACCGTTTACAGTGCGCAGAGCGTAAGAGTTTAAAACGTATAAAAGCACATGTTTTCTTAATGGAATTTAGTCATACGCAAGACAATAATTTTGTCATCTTCAAAAATTTCTGATCTGTTTTGCTTTTCGTTATAAAATGTTCATAGTAAAAAACTTGGCGCCAGCTTCGATTTTGCGCATTAAATTGCTAATCCTGATTTAAGTCTTATTGCGGTTAAAAGCTCATAATGGCAATGAATTTTTTTCTTATAAATTGTTAAAATATTGTTAAAAAAAAAAAATCCTGGAACTGGACGTCATATTTCAAACAAGTTCTGGTGAATAATTTCAAAAGCAGATTTCAAAGAAAACCAGAAATTCATTTAACAGCTTCCAATTTTTTAACTATAAATCCGATTTAGAAAAAACTAAAATTATTATTATTTGAACTCTGCTTTTGTGAGCTAAAGAAGGGAAGGGGCTGCCCCAAACCTCTAGGATGTCTCTGTAAGATTTCGACTGTACAGGATTTTTCGAACCCTTCACTTTTACTCCAGTTTCGAGGACAAATCTGTTGAATACGGTGGCTCAGGCATGATTGCGGTCCGGATTTTGACCCGAAAATTGCGAACATGCTGCGGTATTTTAGGTAAAAATTTTGGAACGAACTTCGCTGCCATACTTCCAGCTAAAAAATTTGTATAGCATGAGCCAGCCAAAAGTCCGTCATCCTTAGAAACTGATATTAAAGGTGATGCAACTTTCTTAATATTTTCATCGGTTGTTGATGTGCTGGGGCGTTCAGCTAAAACTGTGATCGTACGAAATGTAGGAAAGAGACGAGTGTACCAACGATAGTCGAATGTACGTGACTCACGACTCATTTTTAAAAGAACAAAACTCGTAGGAGTGGCAACAGATTTCTGCTTTTATTAAGGATTGGATAGTGGGGAGCCCCGTGCGAGTTATTTAACAATTACACTTTGTTTATATGCAGAAAGATATATGTTTACGCACAAATTTCTCCCTTTATGATGAAATGCAAAACCACGTGACTAACAAAATATGCGCAATCGATTTGGGTTATTGAATATTATGCACTTCATGTTTTATTTCGAAATATGTTTCACAATGAATTCGAATTTTATATTGCCTGGCGTTTCGTATTTATTGGATATCAGATAAATGGAAACACTTTAATAAAAACCGGGTTTCGCTTTGAAATATAGACACCTTCTTCGCTGACAAATCGAGAAACGATGACATTTATTGTTTCAAGCTTTATGTGAAGAGTTTCTCGACGACAGGGATTTCATGCTTTTGGATCTGTTGCGAGAAAGAGACAGCATTTAAAATCAAAATTTAAGCTTTCCAGCTTCATTGACAGCAAGAAATTCCAGCGAAAATACTCAAGTACCTTAAATTCACTTTTTGCCATATAATAAGGAATTAATTAATCTATATAAAATATATACAAATATATGACAACATTTACAAGACCTCCGTAATATTTTCATATTTTGCAGTCACTTCGTCGAAGCTTTTATGAAATATTTACAAAATATAGAAAAAAAAACCTTATAAAGTTTGTAAATCTAGTTTAATTACTCACCACAAATAAGACAAAAGTGATTCCTGCAATTAATTAAAAATGAATAAAAATTATTTAATTGCAGAAAATGTGTAAATAAGTGGGAATCACTGTCATTTAATTGCAAATGTTTTGCATTTCATAAACTGAATAATTAAAATCTTTCAGGAGTTTGTTGCCGCTCCAAGAACGTGCACTAAAACCATTAAAAATATCTATGCCTCCAAAGTGACTAACAACAGTCCGTGCCAAAGGTATGCAAACGGTAGTTCCAATAATTTATTTTATTCAACGACGGGTTTGTTTAAATATCTGACACTGCCTCACAAGGTCTTAGAGTCCAAGAAAAACGCTCTAGATATTTCAGATACGATAATAAAAATCCTTTGCTGTTTTATAAAAATTTAAGGAAAAAAAGGTAGTACGAACAATAACAATTTTGTGGCTTTAATAAAAAACTTTCAATGCCGGCGCTAGTGTTGATTTTTCAATAGTCTGGGGGGAATGAATTTTGCAAATATGAGTTGGCAACACTGCTTTATTTGACAACTCATTCAACAGCTGATAGTTTGCCCTTTGTTTGATTTGGTTTGACATTTCAGGCACCAAACAAACGCTTGCGAATTGTTGAATTTCTTCTATCAAAATAAAGGTTCTGGTGGACGTTGAATTTCCATTCAAAATTTGGTGGTACGATGAAACCCCTTGAATGGGTACGTAAATAAGCAGAGTTGTCGTGTTTGGATTGAGAATTATCCACAAACTTTTGCCGGAACACCAGAACATGGTGCGCTTTATCAATTGGTCCGTTTTTTTATGTATTGGCATTAATTTGAACAAGTTCTATTGGAAAAATTTTATTTGCATAATATTTCTACCTTCTTCTTAATTTAAATGAAATATTAATTTGTTGAGTTTTATTGATATTTTCATTGAAAAGTTTAATTCAGCTTAAAAATTTATATCGTTCAATTTGAATGCGAGAAAATTCTCGCCTACCAAAACGTTCTTTTTGCATTTTATTTCAAACAGAACGTACTTTTTTGTTTTACTCTAACAAAACGTGCAATTTGCAAATTAAAAGCCCTTTAGTTTCGTTCATCATTAACATTTATTTAGGCGACTTAGTGCGGTGCGATGAATTTTACAATAAGGAAGGAACTGGGCTCATGTTATGAAATAATCGGGTGAAAAAATATTCTTTGATTTTTGAAATAATCAAAGAGGTACGTTTTGTTCTGCGACTCCTCAACTATTAATGCTATAAAATTATTTATGCAATTAAAAATATATTTTTTGTTTGTTTTTTTTTACGACTTGAGCTTGTGTAACTCTCAAAACATTGTCCAATAAAAATAATATTGGAATAGCTGGTTTGCGGACGATAACTTTGTTTAAGACAGGTCCTGGCCAGTGCACAGTTTCCTGCCTTAATGGATTCTAGACGATATATTGAAAAGAATACGTGTGCGTATCTTTATTCCTGAAACCAGATGGACAAGGAACCGATTCACGTAGAGCTGTTTGGATTCATTTAATATTTTTAGACAATAAACTTTCGCATGAACTTTTCTCCCTCCGCCTGATTTATGCCCCATGGGGAAATAACTCCATACACGCAGTAAACAAAATTAATTTTTAAGAACCGATTTCAATAACATTTTTTTAGTTTGTTTTAAGGATGTCTTAAGGATTCTAACATATTAAAAACGAAGTATTGTATTACAATAAATAATAAATTTTTTAAGTTTTCTATAAAAATAGCTGCGAAAATTTATAACTTTGATAACGATTTCTCAGTCCATTGCAAATAATTTCTTTTTCCTATTCTCAAAAGCTGCAGTCATCACAGTTTCTGTCGTCTGCTCTACCGTTAGAGCCCACTGTACAATGTTTGTAGTAGTGTAAAAATAGTTTCATGTCATTTTAATAAAATTAAAGAAATTATTGACATGTTTTGACTACAAGTTGTTCTGCGTTTTTGTCTCCTCGCTGCTGAGATTCAAATAAAATGATGCTTAAACGTCCAGTTAAGCGATTGCAAAATTAGTCTTCAAATGAATTTCGGCTTAACGCGGTGCAAACACAGTATTTCTGTGAAGAAAAATTCAAATTCCACTAAGAGTGCAATAAACGTGTAAAGGAAAAATGCGCACAACAGAAGCAAAAATGCGTCAGCCCAGGAATAGGAAAAATATACAAATTATTTTAGTTCTGTTATGCGTTCTAGGTCTGGTGGGCTCTGCGCCGCAGGATAGCACCACTATAAAGCCGGGACGCTATATTCCAGAGTTATATGGGGCTGAGTTGGGGAAATACGTACCTGACGACAGTGGCAAATACTACCACATACATCGTCCGTACGATGGCGGCTACGGCGACACAGGCATTAAATATGTTCACGATGCTCGAGGAAATTTGGTGCCGTTTTCAACGAAATCCTTGGGTCCCAAGGATCATCTGCGCTTCATGTTGGACTTCAACTTTGACAACAGCGGCTGGCAAATAATTAATTTTGAGTGGCTGCGAGACGGTGACGAGCATTACAACTACAAATATGTCAACGAGAATCAATTGTTTATGGACAATAATGACAGCAATGGCGCTGGCCAAGAGGGCGGTGCCCCGCCGCATGCCAATGACAGCGCTGAGGACGAGCAACAAAACAATGAAGCTGGCGTTCATGTTGAAGGGGAATACAGTGATGAAAAAGGTTACAATTATTCCTACAATGATAATGACGCATCAGATCCAAATGTAAGTTGTTGCAAAACTAGTGCATATTTTAAGGCTGATGTGGCAAATTCAACAATTTGCATTCAATATTTTTCATGTCTTTTCAGTCGCCGAATCTACAGCAAGCGATAAGGGAGGTCATTTATTACATAGAGAATAATGTTTTACCGACTTTATAAATAACTCATTCATTCAATATCAGCAGCTGTTTAAAGTATTTTCTGGAGGACCAGAATTCCAAGTTCAAGGATTCAAAACGTTTGTTGAAAGTGCCAGCAACATACAAACCGTTTCTTAAAACTCGAATATGAATAATAAACGGCTGTTTATATCGTATAAATTTGTTGTTTTATTAGTTGCACTTCTACAGTCCTACAAAATTATTATGTTTATTAATTGGATTTCGCTGTTGCCTGGTTGTCTTACCGCATAATCCTTCCATCTTCACTCTATTCATATATTTTGTTATGCGGTAGTTTTGCATTAAGGACTGTGTTCGGCCAATTGTTTATATGTATGTGTAAGTGTAAACTTTGCTCTATAAATGGCAAAATTTTCGGCAGAAGAGTTTCAGAAATTCTACAGTTTTTATTCAGACGTCAAAGTGCTGATGTTGCTTAATGACACAGACGTTGCTGGCACATTTGAGTGACACTGTTTTTGCCTGCCAACAACTTATTTATTTAAACCAATGGAATGGATCCTTACAGGCTGGAATACAATTAATTTTAAATATTTTTAATGAATCCTTATTATCTAGAAATATTTTAAAATGTTCCAACTTCGAAGGTTCAAAAGCCGTGAACAGCATTTTAAACGTTATTGGATCAGTAAATTCTTTACAATTCCTTCTGAGAAAAGACAAAATTGAATAGCCTTTGGGTACAATATAGTCAGTCCACTTGTGAGTGGTCATTTAGCAGAGGTCTCAAGTTTCATTTACAACTTTTAAATCATTATTTAAAAGCCTGTATTGAAAAATTATACGAGTTTGAAAGCAAGATTTACAGAATGTCATTTGAAAACATTTCATAAATTATTCATATTGCCCCCATCTGCAAACATATTTACAGAATCTTGAAGTCTAAAAGCATTTGGAACAGACCTAATTTCTTTGAGAAGCAGTAAATTTGTCCAGAAATGTAAAAATAAAAATTATAAACAATAAAGGCCCTAAAACACTTCCTTGCGGAAGCAGCAGAACACCAGAAGCAGCACTATAAGATGAAGGTAAGACTTAACCCAATTCAAAAACATACCATGAAAGCGCCAGTTTCTCAAGTTTCCAGAGAAGAATATTCTGTGCCACCTTATCGGAAGCCTGACTTAGATCCATGAAAATTGCATCAACTTGTTAATGGCTAAGCACCGCCCAACTTGTTGTAGTTGAACGCCCAGATACAAAACCATGCCGTTCATTACAAATATTTTTTTTTATTAATGTGCTAAAAATTTTTGCAATTGTTAAATAACTTTCATATATAGGCCGGTGGTTCGAAATATTTGATTTGCCACCATTTATGTTCGAGGAGAGTTGCTGTGAAGAGTTTTCATTAATCCAAGCCTACTTGAGAATATTCACATGCCCTGCGGGTAATCCCTACCTTTTTGTAACCGTTCTAGCTTTGCATACCCCATTTTCCTTAAATATCCTTTTTTTATTAATTTTTGTTATGTTGTGGTCCTCTTTCCTCTTTTCTGAAAGTGCTGTGTTTGTTGTGCAGTTTAAACAACAAAATAGTGAACCAGACGGCTTCATCAAATTTAAATTTTTCGAAAGTAAAATAAATCCTAAAAGGTATGACGACATTTTCAAAATATCGAACCTGCAGGAAAATGAAAAACAAAATTAAATGACAATATCGATATCTTAATACAGAAAGGGTGGAATGTTTCCGAACGTTTTGAATCTTCACTATTGCATTCCATTTACGGGTATTACGATCTCAGCATTCAACTGCTGTTATTCTGACTGTTCAGTGGCCAGTGGCCAGTGCCCAGTGCGCGCATACCTTCGATACCGCACGCACTATCAAACGCCAATTAGCCCAACATTCCCCGCTTTGCGATTTTTGGTCTAAGTTGTATTAATATGGACTTGGCGCTGTTCTATTGCATATTTATTTCAGGTTGATGTGGCTTCCTCCATCTTTTCAAGACTTTGGTAGTGTCAATCCGTTTGCCATCAGGCAAATTAAGAAACTTCACACCAACAAAACTTTAGGTTTTTGGATCATTGTTATTTCAAGTGATAAAAACCATAAACGTGAAGACGATACTGTTGCCCTGTTGTGTCTTGACTCAACGTTAAGCACGACATTGCGACAGCGCTGTCACTGATATAAAGAAGTTTTAAGAATATTACAATCATAGTTGTAAATATGTATGTGCGCAGGACTGATCCATACTTTTCTAACAATAACTTTAATACTTTTGTTTTGTTTGTTTTCATATTAATAAATATTAATATTATTTTAAGGTTTCAAATAAATGAATACCGTGCGAACAAGATCTCACAAGATTACGTGAAACAATTCATGACCTCAATAAATATGTGCCATAGAAAACGTGGGCGATTAATGTAGTTCTTGTGTGTGACAGTCAGGAAAAGTCAACTACAAAACTGGAAAAAAGCTCTTTGCAGTTTCAGTTCCTGGACTAAATGTCAATGGCGAAACTCACATTGCCATGGGTACTATTGGTTTGCTATACCCTTGACAATTTAACACGTGCGTGCTATTGAGAAGGCACTAGTAGTAGGAGAGCTCCTGCGCTATAAGTTTCAGTGTCTGGCAGGGGAGTAGCCAGTTCACCGGCAGACATTGCAACCAACTATTATTATATGCCAACACTTATAGCAGATCTGTGTACTAGTAAAATGGTTCACGAGGAAGGTGGGAAGTGAGGGGGAAAATGGCTTCAGAGTAAATAGTGGAAAATAGTCAGCAAATGTGATGACTTGATGGCAACTCCCATCTGCCCAGCCTTCGTTCAGAGATTATTCATTGCAGCTCTTTTATGTACAAATTTGTATTTAATTAAGAAAAATACCCACAATATATTTTATTTTTAAAAACCCTTCACTTTAAGACTAAGAAATATTGTAAAATTTCATTTGTTTTTGGCATTCGCTTCCAAGTACGCCAAAAGCTTTGGTATATGGGGCGGTATTTTTGGAATGTGTTCGCCTTGGGGCTGAAACCCGTTGTCATCGGCCACATAGTCCACGCGATAAAGAAGACCATCGTCGCCTGTATATTCGTAAAAACCTTGTGAACGTAATCCGTCATCCTTTTCGAGTTTTTCTATTTTGCCAGCCTCTTCAGCCAAAATGCCATTTTCGGTTTCATATCTGCGTCAAATAAAAGCAGCAACAAACACATAAATTTGTATATAATTTCAGAAGGATTGTATTCGAAAAACATTTCTCAACTTACAAATAATGGTAACCATCTGGCTCTACTTTGTCCTGTTGACGTATTATGGCCCAGCCATTGCCTCCTGCGCCAGTTCCTTTGCCTTGTGACGACGGTTTCGCTATAGTTCCCGCACTGAGAGCATTGCTGTTGCCTGAACCCGCACCAGTTCTAGGTTGGTACTTGTTCTTATCGCCCACATATTTCCCACTGTCCCGGGCATCATGTACATACTTCACATCCTTGTGCACGTATTTGCCATCATTTGCGCCACGATAACGACCGTCGCTGCTGGGCCGATAACGGCCATCGGTGGGAGTTTTTGGTTTCGGTGGTGGCTGGTCACGCCCATCACTTTGAGCGCTAACCAGCAACACTGTTGCCAGGAGCAGCAGCGTAAAAACCTGAAACAAAATTAATCATTTCCTACAACTAAAATCCACACTTTTTACGCACCGTGGACTGTAAAGACCGTAACATTGCGTTGGCCAAGCGATTCGTGGCAATTTGTACACCCGCAGTGGATTGTGAAAAACTGAAACACTTTTAATGATTTTGTCGCTCTTTATATACCGGCCAGCGGGGCAGTGCCAGCACATGGGCATAAAGCTCTGTTGCGATCAGTCGCTAATTATTATTTACAATTTGCCGCCCGCTAATCTGCATGTCCATTTTCCATGACATCTTCATATTTTAATTATCGCAACTCGATTCCTTCGTAAAATTATAAATTTATTTAATATTCGCCATCAATGCAATTCTTGTCGATAAATAAGTTTGTATGGATTTAATGGTTAGAAACAAGTTGTTGTTCGCAAAATTTATTTCGACAACCGTCATCATTAAATGTAACAGTTTATGATGCATTCGATGGTGAGTGCACCCTACAGCGGCGTTTTCGGTTTGGCGTGACAGCTGTAACGCCATAATCAAAGTGTACGAGTATTTCACAAGCGACATTTCTCAGTTGCAATTTCCAAGCAAGTTCTCACAAATATTTGAGAAGTTTATAAAAGAGAACTCAGAATGAAAAAAAACAGATTTTTCTTTTTGAGTCGAAAATTGTTTAACTTGAATTGAGGAAACTCAAAGAAAAGAAAACTGATGTGGACTGCAACGAAAAAATTTCGTTTCCCACATCCATGAGATTCTGCGTTTATTATTTTCTGTAGAAATTATTTTGTCAATTTAGTGCTGGTTTTCGGTGGATCGGGTTCCTGCTTGGCTGCAATCGCTTTTGTCGGAGAGATACTGAGAAGGATTGTTGGCGAGGCGCATAATATCAGGCAAGTGTCGTTCTGATAACATTTTCTTCACATATTTGCTTTTGTAGTCTAACACAAACAATTTTCTTCCTGCTCAACTCACTTAATAGCGATAGAAGTTCCTGCTGTTGCAGTGTTTTTATTGCGGCCTAAGAAGCATCATCAAGTTACGGCGTCTACCAGCATTTTTGTTGCGGTCATCGAATAGTGTTTAATTTCATGTAGGTTTATAAATCAAACGGCAATAAAATTTAATTACAAAACTATAAATTTGTTTTGCCATTAAAATTCGATGAACTTTATAGGAACTTTAAATGAAATTAATTACAGCGGATCTTATTAAGTCATTAATTAAACTAAAAAAAGGGGAGTGGTCGCATTGCAAGGCTTGAGACAAGAGCAAAAGCGATGCTTTCCTTATGCCGTTTTTATTCGAATCTTTTTGTACACGTAAGAAAACTCTTCCACAATTCAACAAGGGAACCCTGTTGTTTTCAGCCGGTTACAATAGATGAATTAATTTTGAAATACATCTGTGCTGAAATCACTGAGGTCAGCGCTTCGAAACGGTAATAGAAGAAAACAGTGAGCAACACCTTGACATTTGATCGAACTTTTGGCACCTTTTTTTTGGCTTGTACCAATTTTCAACATTTCTATAACTCAGAACTTGATGCAAATTCTACCATATATTTTCCGATCGCAGAAAATCGCTGAACGCCGAAAATATTTCTAACTTTTATGCCTCCCACAAACAATCTAAATCGGCTAAATAGATGAAACTGTGAACAAATGTTCGCGAGAGGAGTGTACCAGCATAAAAAATATGATAATCGAAAGTATTGGTTGTTTATTTTAGATCTCCACAGTCTTGAATTGGCAGCACTGGTTTATTTGATTCATTTAACAGCTGATAGATGCTTTTCGTTGAGTCGACTTGAAATTTAATTATGAAAATAATGGTTCTGTTCGTCAATTGATATTGAAATTCCATTCAAGATTTTGTGCTCCGACGAAGCTCATTTTTGGTTGCAAATGTACCTAAATAAGCAGAGTTGTAATATTTGGAGTGAGAGTAATTCACATACTTTTCTCGAAACTCTATTTCATGCACAAAAAATTAGTGTTTGGTGCGCTGTATGGGTCCATTGGCCCACATTTTGCCAGCAACGATAATGGTCAGAGTTTTACTGTCAACTGGTTAAGTTTGAAAATTGGTTTCAGATTGCGACTCCTACGCGCCAGCCCTGGTGGCCGCTTGACCGAGATTTTCCATCCCATAAAGCCTGTTTCATTGCTATTAAAGACAGATTTATTTATTTTATTACCATAAAAACTCGTGTAACTCTAAAAAAAAAGCCACCTGGGCTTGGTCCGCGAAAAGCTTCGCCTTATTTCGCAAACAGACCTCGTCAATAAAAGTGTTTTCCTTCCTAAATATGATGCATGAAAAAGATAAAATTTGGAACATATTTTCAAACTCGACAAATTTTTTTCGCGAAAATGTTGACATAATTTTTCTTTCGTTTTATTTTAACTCATGGTGCACTTCTTCCATTTTATGGCCTACATAAGTAATCGTCCTTCAGAGCGGCAGAATCCACAAACTTTTGTCAAAACACAATTCCATCCACAGAAAATTACTGTGTGGTGCGTTTTATGGACTGACGGAGTCATTGACCCATATGTCTTCAAAAACGATGACGGTCAGAATGTTACTGTCAATGGTGAACGGTATCGGAACATGATTCGAAATTTTTTCGTAGCTCAATTGCGTGGCATTCATCTTGCGGATATGTGGTTCCAACAGGACGGAGCCACATGCCACACAGCGGCCGCTACAATTGATTTACTCAAAGAAACTTTTCATGAAAAAATAATGTCACGTAATGGCCCAATTAATTGGCCACCAAGATCGTGTGATTTAACCCCATTGGATTATTGTATTGGGGTTATGTTAAGCCACTTGTCTACGTCGATAAACCACAACCAATTGAACACCTGGAAATCCACGTTCGAAGAGTTATCGGCGAAATACGGACGCAAATACTGCGAAAAGTTGTTGAAAATTGGCGCCTTTCACGCGCCAGCCGTGGCGGCCACATGGGAGAAATCATATTTAATATATTTAATTTCACAAAATTTTCTTTCTTCTTCTTTCCAATAAAGCCCGTTTCATGGATATTAAAAATATATTTCCTTGTTTTATTATGATTTAAACTTGTGCCACTCTGTAAAAAACACCCTTTACATATTGTATCAGTTAGTAAATTGTGGGTATTAATAGGATGAAAAGGCATTAATTACAAAACTATCAAGGCAATGAGATATTTATCTGTTTTGAGACCCGGGTACTTAGAATCTGCCCCTCGTCTTTTTCAACGGACAACTAAATTAAAATACATGTTTCGTTAGGAGTTTCGTCGCTTAGAGTACGTCGACTTCAACGCAACGTATCAAAGTTGAGCAACTTTTAACGCACTGTGACAACAATCCGTTAGTTTTTTCTCTGTTTTGATTCAGATTTTTGTTCAAAGTACTCATTGTGCCAACCTAATCCGAGGTTGCCTTAACGCCAGTTAAAAAAGGCGACGGATAACGAATGACTGCTTCTATGTGTCCCGGCCTTTAATCTGTAATATTATGAATGCAAAAAACAATAATTACGAATCTCATTTTATTTAGTTCAAGGTTGCTTTAAAAGTAGTAAAAGATGACGTCAAGTCTGACAGCTGCGCTCCAGATGCGAGTGTTGTCCTTTTCTACTGCACCACATATTAATTGCATACCCACTTTACACAACCAGTTTTTTCTTTAGTTTGTGAAAGAATTATTGCCGTTTATATTATTTATTCTTACTTGCTTTTTCATTATTCATAATTTGTACTTTATTGTTTTGTGGCAAAATTTGTACTCTTCTACCCCGTTACGTGCAAAATTTTTTTTTGGAAAAAAAACCGCCTTAAATCTAATGTGTTAGTGATATATACCAGTGCAGTGTTGCATTGCCAGCAGCGTTTCTGAAGTCAGCAAAAATTATATTACATATATGATTTTTGGGAGGCGTCAGGCAATAGTTCAGGTGGACTCATAGTGCGACAGTTCTGATTGAACAAATTCCAAAAAAAAAAGAATTGACTTTTACGCGAATATATATCCTGGAAACAGGAAAAATATCGTTGGCCGCATAAGAGTTTAATTTTGTTTTTTTATTATTGGTTATGTGCTTAATTTTTGAGAAATTGCTGTAGTCTAGGCGCTGCTTATTAAGGTACATTTAGGCGAACGTACACTTAAGCTGACGTACGTACGTTCGTTTTGAGGCTTATCGAAATTAACTGTCACGTTACCGGAACGTTTCAACCTGTATAAAATAGATTTCTACGGCGCCGTTAAGCGACATTCGTGGCACTCATATGAATTAAGAGCAATGCGGCACATTTGCCCATTTTCGGTACTTTTGAATTGGTATCATTTTGGTTCATTAAAGTAATAATTGATTAATTATAATACTAGTTTTAATAATAAAAATGATAATAATAAAAATAATGATAACAACAATAACAATTTTAGTAGTAGAAAATAACAATAACAACAAAAATAATAATAATAACAACAACAATTATAATAATTTCACTAATATTTTTTTTTGTAACCTGTTTTATTTGCAATCTATTTTACAAAATTTAAAATAATAAGCAAATTTAATAATAATTATAAACATAAAATAACTAAAATAACAGCTCAGTAACAAAAGTTGTCAACTGCTGTACTATTTACATAAATATATACATCTTAAATATTATTTTCTAAAAGGTAGGTCAAGTACATGTACCCTTTTTAACCTGCGCACTTCGTTGCTATCGTCTAATAAATTGATGGCCAGCACATTGGAATGATGGCTAAGTCGGTTTAGATATCTGTCGCTGAAACGATTAATTTCTTCTTTGACCATTGCGATGCTAAGATCTTTGTGAATATTGTTGTTTCTGATGAACCAGGGAGCATTAGTAATTAAGCGAAGAGTTTTGGATTGATATCTTTGTAGAATTTCAATATTTGAATTGCTAGCGGTACCCCACAATTGTATACCATAAGTCCAAATTGGCTTCATAAAAACTTCATACAACATGACTTTGTTTTCTAAGCTCAATGTAGATGATGGTCCTAATAACCAAAACATTTTTTTGGTTATCAAATTTAATTGATTACGTTTCACTAGTATGTGTTTTTTCCAAGTAAGTCTTTTGTCAAGATGGAGACCTAAATATCTCACATCATCACTTTTTGGAATAGGGGATCCATTCATCGAGAGGGCAGGACAATCATTTCTTTTTAAAGTGAAGGTCACGTGAATCGACTTTTCGGTATTAACCTTTATATTCCATTTAAGTAACCAATTTTGCAGCAAATTCAATAGTTCCTGTACCATCCTTGAAGCTTCTGCTGCCAATCCATGAGATGCCAGTATGGCAGTGTCATCAGCATATGTAGCAATAGTCAAACCATCAATAGTTGGCATATCTGATGTATAATTTCACTAATAAAAATAATAATTATAATAATTTTAATAATGATAATGATAATGTAAGAAAAAACTTTATCTCTCGAAGCCAATTTAGTACTTTTCTCAATTTCCCTAGTACGAAAATAACTTAATATTGCCCATCACTGTGCCAAAAAGTTCAAAAGAAAAAAAATAACACACGAATAAATTATGTTAGAAAATATTTTGTTTATTTTATTAACGCGATATAAAAAAATAAAAATTTATAAAACATTTTCGTGTATATCAATATACATATGTACATACATACTCGTACATATATGTATGTATAAATATTTCTTACCTAAAAATAAAAGCAAATTTATTCTTGTGACAAAGAAAAAAACCAATATACATTTATTAGATTCCAAAATCAATTTAGTGCGGGAATGCACACAAAAAGTGCATTCTTAAGTACAATAACAATGGTAAACCTAAGTGATAATATGGATGATGATGATATAAATAAAACTAAAGAAAACACTAACAATAATGAACAAACTTGGCAATGTGTAACAACAAATAAACGCAAATGGATTGAGTCACCGAAAAAAGCTAAAAGAATAAATTCAGATGATATTCCAACTACATCATTCAATAGCAACAAGTTTGCTGTGCTTGATACTCATGACGATGAAGAAAATTGTGATCAAATTGCAACACCAAAACCTCCACCAATTTACATTCCCAATGTAGCAAGTATAAATCTTATGATAAGAAAATTAAGTGAAATTGTACCTAATACTGATTTTAATTATAAGTCTTTAAGGGAAGGTCAAGTAAGATTGATGATAAAGTCCGTTGATTCGTACAGAAAAGTCGTTAAGTATTTAGAGAGTTCAAGCATCTTATTTCATACTTATCAGCTAAAACAAGAAAGAGCGTACAGAGTTGTTGTTAAAGGACTACATCCGTCAATCCCCGCTGAGGATATTAAAGCTGAACTTGTTAGTTTAGGTCACTCCGTTAGATCTGTTACAAATGTGAGAAGTCGTGTAACAAAAGACCCACTTTCAATGTTTTTTGTAGATTTGGAACCAGGACCCAGTAATAAAACAATTTATAATATTAAACACATAAATCATGCTGTCGTCAAAGTTGAACCACCACTGAGAACCAACGAACTGGTACAATGTCATCGATGTCAACAGTTTGGACATACGAAAGCGTACTGCAAAAAACCGTATAGATGTGTTAAGTGCGGGATGGACCACCCAACTTTAGAGTGTAAGAAAACTGCTGATACTCCACCTCGTTGTTTACATTGTATGCTAAATCATACTGCAAATTACAAAGGCTGTAGAGTTTATCAAAGTTTAGTGTCTAGCAGAAGTAATAAGCAAAGCAGCCAAAAAAATCACGTCAATTCTTCGAGTCATATTGATTTCCCTCAGTTAAATAATTATACTGGCACCAATAGTGAAGCAAATAATGGATTGTCATATGCAGATGCTGTTAAAGGATCTAATATAAATGAAAATAGTCGTTTGGAAAGACTTGAAAGAATGATGGAAAATTTGATGAATATGATGTCAATGTTAATGGCCAAAGTATGCAAATAAATTTAAGGATAGCAATTTGGAATGCAAATGGAATATATAGTCACATAAATGAAGTAGAAATTTTCGTTAAAACTAATTATATTGATATATTTTTAATATCAGAAACTCATTTTACGAACAGATCATTTTTCAAAATAAAAGACTACGATTTGGTTATTGCTAACCACCCCGATAATAGAGCTCATGGCGGTGCTGCTATTTTGATAAAATCGAATATTAAATATGAAATGCTTTCTCCAGTTGAAGAAACTTTTTTGCAAGCTGCTGGTGTAAAAATTACATGCGATAATAATGAAATTAGTATATATTCTATTTATTTTCCCCCCAGACATAGCGTTACATGTATGGAATATGAAAACTTTTTTAAACAACTCGGTTCAAGGTTTATTGTTGGAGGCGATTTTAATGCGAAACATCCCTGGTGGGGATCTCGCTTGATAAATCCAAAAGGAAGGGAATTATATAAATGCATTTGCAGAAATAATTATTCTGCACTATCGGCAGGTGGGCCCACATACTGGCCCAGTGATCCACAGAAAATACCCGATCTTCTGGATTTCTTCGTTTTTAAAGGGATAGCAACGACATCTATGGACATAACAGACTGTGCGGACTTAAGCTCTGATCACAGTCCTGTAGTTTTGACACTTAACTTAGCTATTCAAACCTTAACAAAGAATCTTAAAGTACTTACTTCAAGAACAGATATGCAACTATTTACATCGTGGATAGAAGAGCATTTAAATCTAAATTTACAAATTAATGATGGGGATCAGTTGGAAGATATCGTTGAAACTTTCACCAATTTGATTCATGAAGCAGCTTTTATAGCTACTCCACAGCAGCAGCAAACAAACGGTTATAATGTTCGTCTATCGGCTGAAATAAGGGGGCTAATTGCAAATAGGAGGAGATTAAGGAGGATATATCAAAACACTAGAAGCATAGTTGATAAAACTAATTTTAACAGAGCATCTCAACAACTAAAAAAGCGTATAAAGGATTATAAAAACGATTTGTTAAGCAATTATTTGAAGAATTTGGATGCGGTAACTGTTGATAATGATCATAAGCTGTGGAATGCAACTAAATATTTAAAGCGGCCAATAAAAAGAAACATACCAATAAAAAATTTAAACGGTGTCTGGTGTAGGTCACACACCAGCAAAGCTAATGCTTTTAAGGAACACTTAGAGTCAACATTCAACCCATTTATTTTAAACAGTCCCATTGTAAGGGCTGATGTTGAGAACTTTTTAGATGTTCCTTGTCAAATGGATCGCCCCATTAAATCGATATCCCCAGGTGAAGTAGAAAAAGCCATTGATAAATTGAATAATACCAAAACTCCTGGCTACGATAATATTGATTCCAAGGTTTTAAAATCTTTGCCAAAAAAAGGAATTGTTTTTCTCACAACAATTTATAATTCTATTTTAAGGCTGAACCATTTTCCGTCGCAGTGGAAATATGCAAAAATAATAATGGTACTAAAACCAAATAAGCCCGAAAATAACGTTGCTTCCTATAGACCAATCAGTTTGTTGTCAAGTTTTTCAAAAATTTTTGAAAGGCTATTTTTAAAGAGATTAACGCCAATCTTAGAAGAGCAAAATATTATACCAGACTACCAATTCGGTTTTAGGCATAAGCATGGCACGCCAGAACAATGTCATAGGATTGTCAATAAGATCTCATACGCCTTAGAAAGAAAATTGTATTGTTCTGCAGTGTTTTTAGATGTGCAACAAGCTTTTGACAGAGTCTGGCACAATGGACTTTTATATAAATTGAAAACCCTTATCCCAGCGCCATTTTATTTGCTTCTTAAAGCATATATACAGGGAAGATCCTTTTTTGTGAGCATACATGAAAATTATTCAAGTTTCGGCTGCATTAATGCAGGTATTCCACAAGGCAGTGTTCTGGGTCCAGTATTGTACACAATTTTTACAGCAGATATGCCTACAATTGAAAATATAACGACTGCTACATACGCAGATGATACTGCTTTATTAGCCGCCAATGAATCACCGGTAATAGCTTCCGAGTTGCTGCAAAATCAATTGAATCTTCTTCAAGATTGGCTTCAAAAATGGAACATTAAAGTTAATAATTCAAAGTCTGTCCATGTTACATTCACCCTCAGAAAAAATGATTGCTCGCCTGTTTACCTAAATGGTACAATTATACCAAGTTGCATAACTGTAAAATATTTAGGGCTTCATCTCGATCGAAGACTAACTTGGAAGGAGCATGTCAAAAAGAAACGTGAGCAACTTAATTTAAAAACAAAAAAAATGTTTTGGTTATTGGGCCCAAGATCAAGCTTAAGCTTAGAAAACAAGATTCTGCTTTACAAAACAATACTTAAACCGATATGGACATATGGCATCCAGCTGTGGGGAACTACAAGTAATTCTAACGTTGAGATACTACAGAGGTACCAGTCAAAAACCCTACGACTTTTAACAAATGCGCCTTGGTTTATGACCAACAAAAATATACACAGAGATCTTCGAATTTTATTGGTCAAAGACGAAATAAATAACTTCAGCGAGAGATATCTAAATAGACTAAGCAATCATTCCAACGTGTTAGCAATCAGTCTTTTAGATGATAGCAATGAAATCCAAAGACTTAAAAGACTTCATGTACTTGACCTTCCCTTCCGAAAATAGAAAAAGTTAAAACTCGTTACTCTGTATTTTAATTAAAAAGTAAATTCTTCTTGTATTTATTTTGTTTTTGGGTTTTAGGAAACTCAATATATGTTATGTTGTTATTTAAGAGTCATGAAATTTGCTTATTATTTTAATTGTAAAATAGATCGTAAATAAAACAATATTAAAAAAAAAAAAAAAAAAAAAAAAAATTTTATTAACGCCTGTTACATTTGTAAGGTTTCTATAACGACACATACAACCGACCTACGTCTTTCTTAAATCAACCTTTTGTTTTTCTTAAATCAACCTTCGCATAACGAGGCCTTCAGACTAAATTTATTTTGCCTGATATGTAAATCCGTTTTATGTAATTCACGATTCCTCGCACAAACTTAAAGCGAGTGGTTGTGGACTTCTCCAATAAAATAGACAATAAAATATATTGCACTAATTAGCGATGTTTAGCGACTTTCTTGGAACACATTGAACACAGAATCGTTGTCGTCACTGAAAATGTATAATAATAAAACGCAGCTGCCACAAAAGCACCAATTCTCACCCCGATTTGAAGTTGAATACTAAACATGTTACGTATCTAGAGCTTTTTTGGACAAAACATTTCGAAACAACAGCTGTTTTTTTATGTATTAAGATTTTCTTTAGAATCGAAGCCTATAATTTTAGAGGCCAAAATATTTTCAAATTTGTGTGAGTAACAAAACGCCCACAATTTTTTCAAGTTATTTAAACTTTATTCAGAAATAATTATATACAGAAGTGTGTATGTATAAATGTTTACATATGTATGTATGTAGAAAATAAAACTATAACAAAAACAAAGGCAATGACAATTGCATATATTAGACTATTTTAAGCAGAGATATTCGACGACATTTTGCACTTGGGAAACGTTAACAAAAGAGTTTGTAATGAAGTGTGAAGGACTCATGACGTAAAAAATAAGATATTTTCGGAAGGAGACTTAGCCTCGTCGGAAGCTGTTGGGCGACGCAGGTTGATCTCTTGGCGGTGGGGCTGTGGCCAAATAATCTAAAGCTTTTTGTATTGCTGGTGGTATTGGAGGTGGTGTGGGCAAATGATCTCCCTGTGGCACAAAACCGTTTTCATCGGCAGCATAAGTAATTCGTATGGGAACTCCCTCAGGTGATGTGTAGGCAAAGAATCCGCCGGCAAACTGTGAAAAATAACAGAAAGAAGGATATTGAATACAAAAAAAAAAAACTTGGCAACATAAAGCGTAAGTTGTCTACGCGTTAAGTGGAAAAAAAAGACTTCAAAACTAAATTTTTTTTAATAAAAGTTTGTATTTTGTTTTTATTAAACGTTCCTAAAATGTAAAAAAAAAATTTTACTTTGGAACTGTTCACATCCAAAGAATCGCATAAAAACAAGCAAATTGAGAATATTGTTGAATCACCTGCGGCAAACGTTTGCCTAGAACTGGAAGAGTCGACTTCAAACCACAACCAGAGCAAACATGTTTAAATATGTTGCGTTTGATTGGGGAAATGAACACCAAAACGCTTGTTAAAATAATTTTTTTTTTTTAATATTTACCTAAATAATGTAGAATTTCATACATTCCATTAAGATCCGCCAGTTTCCGTTTAACAACTGTTTTTGCAACCTCTTCTAGAGGTTCGCATCAGACAATTTATTTACTGATTGAACGAATTGACTTTTGTGATTGATTGTTCAACAAAAAGATATAGTTCCCGTATTATTCCCTCAATTTCAATTTATTATACTAATGTGAAGCACTTAATTTTTTAGAATATTAAATTTCCGAAATTTTCCAAAAAAAAAGGAGTCCGTCTTCCGATATAGTTTTTGTAGCTCAAAAACTCGACTCGCAACATTTTATAAAACCCATTGTAAAGCTTTAAGGAACTTCGGGCACGACAAGACAGATGAGTGCATTTAAGATTTTTAGTTGCCTGCGCAGAAAACTGTGGAAAAGTTGACAGTCTATTTTGTCGAAGTTACTATTATTACAATAATTAATTAATTTCTTAATAGCGGTTGTCGTTTTCTCCATTTTGACAACTTTTCTTAAGTCTTACTTTAAAGTCGTTTATTCGTTAATTTTTCCTTCATTCGTCGCGAAAAGATTCTGAGCAAATGCAGGCCCAGTGTACAGCATTACGATGTTATATTAAGGCCTATCCCACTTATGTCCTTAGGCTTAGAAAACCTCAGTCCCCAAACTTGAATTCTTTCAACTGGCGATGCAATAACTGAAGTTTCTAGAGTTTTATTTTGTGTTGAGCCACATTTCTGCTATAAGATCTACTCCAACTATTTTTATCTAAATGTGTATATCCCCTTAAGCCCGCTTTTTGGTTTACAGCCATGTGTCCACCAGCAAGTCACTTGCGGTAGAATTTCTGCAAGTATTTACTGAAGTGTTTAATACTCAAACCGAGACCTGTCGAAGTAGTTTGTAGAAGTTGCTACGACGAACTTGCTGCAACAAATTGCAGACCCGTTGCCAACATATGCTAACATATACATATATTTTCCGTCCTTCGGCACTTCCTGGCTTCCTTTACTTCTTGACCAAACTGTGCTCGGGGATTAAGCAATTGCCATTTAATCTCTTCGTCGGGCGGGTCTATATCATTGGCTATTGCCTCCAAAGCATTGTGTTTTTTCATTTTATTCTTATAGTGCTTTTGAGGACGCTTCCATTAATTCAGAATCACTTTTTTGTTTTTCAATTTCACTACATTCTCCAAACGAATTTATTTCTGTGCATTTTCATAAATTTGGAAAAGAACGCAATAAAACATAAAATAAAACTGAAAACAGAAGAGAATACCATGTACCGTTTATCCAACGTATAACCGACTGCTTCTGCAGGTCTTCAAACCACTTGCAGTTCCCAGCAAGTTGTTCAAACAAAGCAACAAACACGGGTTTCCATATAATTGCTGCAAGTGACTTCAACAAGTCGACTTGTAATATGTGTTTACGAAAACTTCTGGAGGAAACTTCCATGAGAAAACTTGGTAGTGGACACACGGCTTAAGGGCTCCCGGATACATCAATCTATATATCAGTAATCCGGCCGTAAACACTGTGACTGCCAAACTCTATGTGTTTATAATTCTCTGACAACATCAAATGCGTTTGCTGGTGGTGTCAGCTTGTTAACACCATCTTGGTTATTAGTGTAAACAATGATCCTAACCGCACTGAACGCACCTCCTCCAAGACAACCAAGGAGACCATGTGACGGAAGTGTTCTGCTTTCATATAAATTACTGTGACTCTAAAACAAACCCTTCACCTATTTATGTGCTGCGGATAACCCTTTGGGGTTGTCCCTTTTAATTCGGTTTGTTGTGCCTGAAGCAAATTCTTTCCCGTTGAGATCAAATCGCACATTTTTAAATTCCAAAAATTTATCAAATGAGCGCAAAATTGATTTGTAAAACGCTTTAATAATTTGACGTAAATTTTTGTTGTTTGCAATCCTTGTCTGACATGTACAAATGATTACAGCTTAACGGGTTAAAATATTTGAACATTAATTCCAAACAAAGTTGTAAATACATGTTCAAATTACAGGCACTTGCAAATTGATGTCTGCGCATCATAATGAGTCTTGAGCACGACAGCATTAAAATGCAATCGATCTTTTGCATGAATATTTCTTGTCTTTGTCTGCTCACGGGCAAATTTTTCAAAGCATTATCGTATTTGTTGTTGTTAAATGTCATCTTCAATTTCGATTAAACGTGCCATATATTTTTTGTCTTGACTTTAAGTCAAACGTTCATACCATGAGTCATGCATCTATTCACTTCATTTGTTTGCAACAAAATTTATTGCTAAAGAGAAATCAATGCAGACGCCACTATCGAACTTTTTGAGTACAATATGAGACTTGGTGTCTTCTAAAGTTTGACAGTGGATAACGGCCACATTGTTCAACTTCGTCTGTGGAACTGGCTTCTGTGGGCTTTACCAAGTCAGCAGTCGCTCGTGTTGCTGAATAGAACAGAACGTGCAAATGAAAATGAACAAAATGGGGATAAATGAACAGAATGTCGTAATTGCAAAGACTCTAATCTAAACGATACCCAAAGTCGTCCAATGCGTCCCAAAAGCATTGACTGTGGCGTGACCATCGATCCACATGGTTTTAGTGATGTTGTGCTCAACGACGAGCGAAGCAGGTTAATGATTATCAATTGCTTTTGGACTGCCTTAAAAGATATGACTATCAACGCTAGTAGACGTTCCTGCGGAAATTTTGACGTTGTGCATGTGGATGCAATTAGACGGTTTCGGTGGTGCGTTATCCGGAGAAACCACAGCAAATATTTAAACGACGCTCTACTTCATACCTCGAGAGTGTATCGATACTTTTTTCAAAAGGAAAAAAAGGTCATGATATCTTGCAGACACTTTATTTTATTCAAGTTAAACGATAAGCAGCGCTTACCAGAAGGCCCCTGATTAGTTGGGCTCAAAGAGATTTTTATATTCTTACTTGAGCTTCAGCATCGCTGCCAGGGTTTTTCAAATATCCTTCTTCTTCTGCCGTTATGCCGTTACCAGTTTCGTATGAGTACTTGTAGGATCCATCAAAATTAACTTCTTGCTCTTGCCTCAGTATGGGTATTGGATCACCTTGGGGGCGGGCCGCTACAGAGCCTAAAACAATAGCAATCGCTAAGCAGATCTGAAAATGAAAACAAATAACATCGTTCAATATCTGAAAGTTGTTACAGTTATATTCTTTGTCACGTCGACGAGTAAAACTTTTGTGCAGCCTTTTTAGGCAAAGAAAATCGTTCACCAACTTCACTTAAGGAACTGGTAAAAGGCTGACCACCGCCCCTTGTGGCTTATCAGGCACTTATAGGTGGCAACTTCCTGTGATATTTACAAGCGATACATAACGCAAAACCTCTTGCTCCAGAGCTCGTGCTATCTAATCCCCTCTGCCAGTAACTCTCCCGACAGTAAAAGGTAGACGAGTTACCTGAGTTGGTAGTCCGAAGTCCCCACGAAACATCAGGCATTAACCAGACACGACTGTTCATTCTACAACATCTAGTTCCTTATGAAGAACAGGAATCTGTTGTAAGACAACAGCACAGCGCGGACACTTAGATAATGGAAGGTTTGAGCCATGCTAGGCTCAACACCAGAATGCCCAAAACGCATCCTGGATGCGCGCTGATCCCATTTTTGACTTTTTGCGAAATATTCGCAGGAGCCTAAATAACCGAACTCATACATGCACTCAATAGAATTTCGTCTGCAGTGTTAAGCTGGAAATACCTTCTACTCTTACCACCGTAAGCATAGTGCCGCCGTTTGGAATAAACGACGGCAAAGCCTGCTACCCGAGGGGAAGTAAAGTGGTACATAAACATATTTTATGTATTTACGGGTTTCTTTGAGATTTAAAGATACCTGAAAACAAATATTTGCCCTTAATTGGAGCTTTCACTGGTTCACTATTTTGGCGTTGAATCTTTTCCCGAAGTCATCGAGTCACACATTTGAAGATTGTAACTGAATTATTTTTCAGAAGACATAAATCCTTACTTTTACTATTTTCCGTAGTTTTGGATATTTTTTTTTTTTTTTTGTAGAAGCATGAAATCTGGTATATCAGCTATTGGGTAGCGTAGACATCAGAACGATGCATTTTTACTTACTATTGACCTCAATTTGATGAATTCAAAAAAACCCAAGAAAGATATAGGGCAATACTTGAATTTGTGAACTTGTCTTTAGAGCAGCTGTTGTTTCGCGACTGCTGATAAAGCTAAAATACTGGGACGAGTTGGTTAAGGACGAATGTCCTTAAAGTACTTCAATCTACCAATGTCAGCTGATCTGATGGCAGAATTATCTGGATAATTGGCTTTTTGGAAGGTATAAGTTAGCCCGAGGTCTTCGTATTTATTATATCAGCCTAGTCGTGAGGACTTGGTAAGTGGTAGACATTGCCATAGCCCATATAACTGGCACCGAGCATAGTCAAACTAACCTCTTTTTTTTTATTAATATGGTACATTTACATACACATGTTCATATGAATATAAGAGAGATGAATAAAAATTCTTATAAGAAAATGAATTACAATTTTTGTCAATGTTTTTTAAACTGAAGAAACTTATTTGGGATAAACCTTAATTTTAAGACATTTTTCATAGTTTTGAAATGAAAAATACCCTTCAAGAAACAACAATAAAATTCTTTAAAAATTTTATTTGCTAAATTATGTCGTCCTTTTTTGTGGTTGGTGGAATTTTTCGTGAAAACAATTCCGTTAAGAAAAAACACCTCAGAAGTGGATCTAAAACTGCTGCCTCTAACAAGATTTGCCAAATAAAAATTTCATGTTGACAAATCAGCATCCTTTAAGATGCAGGATGTTTTATGAATTTATATCTAGTCATTCAAATTCAAAGTTCCATTTTTTCTGCACAATTACGAAACGTCTTAAGTTTTGTATTTATTTGCAGGCGATATTTTTCGTTTTAACACACACACACACACATGCACTTACAAAGTTTTTCATCACAAACATTTAATATCCTGTTCTCTGTTAATGTTGTTTTACAAATGAACGAAAACCGCTACTCGCTCAGAATGGTCAAGTGGACTGAAGTTGGAAGCGTTTTCAAGTGTTTTTTAAGACTACGAACTTTTGACTACTGATCAGGAATATTTATACTTGCATGCCACAAAAGCATTTGCATCTGCCACCAGTTGCAAAGCATCCATACACGCTGCACTCGTACATGTGTTCTTTGAAGTTTACAAACACACACACAGAAACCTCGAACGGCTGCTGGTGCGAATATCGTATGAAATATGATGGAAGCCACACACAACAATAATGGTGGCGATAAATACTGGGATTCTCTTGAACTTTAAGAAACTCGCTGGCCACTGCTTCTGCTGCTCTGCGGAACGCCAATCTAGACAGTCAGACGTTGCAGCCGCCTGACTTCTTCGTCTCCTTCTCTTTTTTGGCGCTTTATTTCTAAAGTCTGTGCCGATGATGACAATGCAGAGGTGGGTGTAGTTTCAAATCATTCAAAGTGGTTGTGGAAGTTCAAAGAGTTTTGCAAGCTTTTGTTTCTGTTCGAAACATATTGTTCGATAAATTTGTTTAAACAACCAAAAAAGAAAAAACAGCGATTGCCCAGCAGAAAACAATCATTGAACAATTTGCATTAATTGTGGTGCGAGACTTTTGTAATTGAATAACCTGATTAATTATAAAAGATGACCCGAAAACTGCTGAAAAACTCATTGTTTTCTGGTAGTCAATGATTGTCCAGACAACAACAAACACACTATTAATGTGGCATATTCTATTTTTATTCGAACTGCAGTCCTGCAGCAGCTCTCACATTGTCGTAATTATTTTTAGAGGGCGATCGGAATTGATCGTGTTGTTTGGCTTTCGCGATCTTTGCGTCTCTCTCGCTCGCACTTATTGGCTGATTTGTCTGAGACAACAACATTGTTTTGCGGTTCTTTAGTGGAATTTCGTGTTAAAGACGCCATAACTTGCAAATTATGTACAGAGTGGAACAAAATGAGTAACACCATTGGAAGATGCTATAATTTCTGTACGTCCTTGATAAATATTTATAACAATTCTTTACACTTCACAAATGTCAAACCAAAATTGAACGCGATTTGCTATAATATATAAATAAAAAATATATTAAATTAAAAATATATATTTATCAAATTCTAATTATTGCGATATTCCATTTTTCAGTTGATTTAAATTATTTGTTCATTTAATTGATTTTGTTATTGCACTTGTTGTTGTTCAGATTTAAGGCAAACTGTGGTCGAACCGGTCATTAAGAGTTCGGTCCTAACAATTGCACTATTCAGCCAGTCTTCATCAGTTCAACTATTTATTTTATTTATATATCTTTCTTTTGGCAGAGCAAAGTTGCCAGACTGTATTACAGTTTTTTCCTTTTTTACCAACATATTTCGTATTATCGGCTTAAATATTTGACTCCTGTTTTATTCTGTAACCATAATTTTTTTATATTCAATCAATCAGTGAAACTGTCTGTAAGTTTAGAAATGCAACGGTAAACAATAGACATATACCCGAACGTCAGATCGGGTTTGTTGTGGGCTGTGAGCCGCCGTCGTCATTGATGCGAACTATGACAACGACATTACCGAGCCTGTAGTCAGGAGCGCTGTTTTCTTTTGCTACAAATCTAAAGGTTTGGACGTAGACGACATGTGGTTCTAGCAAGATGGCGCTACGAACCACACAGCGGATGCCACTGATATTTGGGTGGCGGCGAGATCCCCAAATTTTTAATTTCCCATGACACGGCCTCAAAAATAAGACTGAAGTTGGCTTTGAGGGCGATTGTGCGGAATCAAATCGCACGATCTCCGTGGCCGGTTCACATCACCACATCAATGACTAGGCTCTCAAATCTCTAGTGCAGGTTGTCCAATAAGATGGTTTCACAATCCAAACGGTGAATTTTTCAGTCGGAATTTTATATCCGTTCATCATAAAATTTCATCTGTCGTTGATGATAAAAATTTGTTTTAGTTCCACAACAAGTTGAAATTCTTACGATGCAGACACAAATCACGATGCAGAATCCGTCAAGTTGGGAAAGCTGGAGTTGTCGCGAGCGACGAGGAAGGTACGGCCGTCAACTCTTTTGCATACTTTTACAGGCAGATCTTCCACTTCAGCGACGGACGTATTTCGTGGGAGTGCAAACCCAAATCACGGCGCATATTATGATCTACGAAAGGCTGAGTTGTTTTAGCAGATGGACTGCCTTGAACTTTATTGCAGACACTCCATTTCCTCGTCGTACGAGTGTCGGTTCATTATATTCTGAACCAGTGAAGTTGAATTTATTCACTCCACTGCGAATAGTTCTCCTCCCCTTAAATGAATATGGTGACCGCAATATGAGAGAAGCCCTCGGATCAATTTGTCCGTGTTGTTGAATGTATTTCGTCATAAATTACAATAAATAAAAAATTACTTTCACGCCATAAATTCGGAGAAAAGATCGTCAGGAGTAATTTTCCCCTCTTGCTGGAACGCAGCAAAATCACGATTTCGAATTGATGACACAAACAGCTCGTCGAAACCCACTTGAATTGACGGTTATAATTCAGTTTTATATTTAAAATCAGCCATCTTTTCACTGGAACAATTCATTTTGAAATTTCAAGAGCAAAATTGAAATTGTGATAGAATGAAAAGCTAAAAAAAAGGAAAGCAGTCTCGTGGTCACTGATGACTAATAGTGTGTTGCCACTTAAAAAGCTCCTGAAAGTGTGAGACTCGTGTGAATCAATTACAGAGCTGGGAGGCTTTTGTGTTATTTTGCTCTCGTAAGAAACTGTATTCGCTTTCATTAGTCATTCATTGTCAGTGAGAATTTGAAATGGTATTTTCAGTTCGATTTGTTTATATTTTTTTCTTCTCTTCAGTTGATATTTCAAAGGGGCATTCGAAAAAATACCCAGTAGAAACTGTTGTGTTAGTGACACAATTTCGTAGCGTGCTAAGAGGCGCACAAATTATATTATAAAATGTATGACAGCAACCTGAATTATTGAGAATAACTTTTTTGCTTCAAGCCAACAGCAGCAGATTTACTGCGAGCAACTTGTGAATATTTTAAATACATTCTCAGCAAATGTCTTGGCTCGTACCGGCTGGCAATTTAAGCAAATTATAGTTTTTTCTACAAGAAGATCCGCCTGTTCAGTTTTTGAAAACGAAAAAAAAATATCATAAAAATTGTTTGCGTTTCATCATCAACATTTTTTTATTTATTATAATTATTTATTTATTTTTTGTGGTGTTCACGAGTACAATATCGGACATCAATTTGTCAGGCATTTAGTAGTTGTCTTTAGTCATGTTTATTGAATGTTTGTTGTCCGGTCTGTGAATTTTAATTTGAGGCAAACATACACATGTACGTACGTACGTGCAACATGTGAGAAAACACAAATATTCAGTTTTGTTAAAAGAAATACGAAGCTTTAGCGATGACCTTTGAAAAGCGTTGAATTGAATTATTACAGTTATTTATTTGAATAAAATTATTTATAACTCAATGAAATGCGAGTATATTTTAAATATCGCCGTTATCAAGAAAATTACCCATCAATTTTGGAAAAAAGCACTGAATTTGCCTCGTGAGTTCTACTTAATTTTGTTCATACTTTCGCTATTAAAACATTGCAAGTTATTGTACAAGTTACAAAAAGGCGACTGTGAAGGATAGTTTTATACTGTTATACAAATCTTAAGATTTGCCCTGGATATTGTATGGGAAAGAAACCCGAGGAACCCTGACATTTCGTTTTCACACCTTGAAAATTGTGAGTAGAAAATAAACAGCCGGATAAAACTTTAATTACGGGCGGCCATTAGTTTCATGTAGGCGGCAGATGCGCCGGGCTCTGAAAATATTCAGCAGTTAAACTATTTAATCGATATACTCGTCACTATACCAGATAACGGAACTATAGAATACAAGATTTCTTTAACATTTGACACATGACCTGAACCGTAATCACATTCCAAATGCTGAGTCTTTGTAGCAGGAAGACAACTGCAATTAAAAACGACTCGTCGCTATTGACTGCAATCACATCAATTAAGTAGAACATCTTATCGTTAGGCTCCTCAAAGCCAAAAGCCATTATGGGGGCGTACTGTCCGCGTTCTGCCTATTAACCTTTGGTGAAGGTTTCGGAAGAAAATGCATAACCGAAGTTCTACATGATTTTCCTAGAGTTTTAGTTGCCGTGCCAACGAAGGGATCCTTTCTCCTCTATTGCCCGCAAAGCAGAGTGTCCTGACTGAGTGCAAATCGTCAACGCTTAACCTGCCCCCGGAAGAACTGTCTTGGTTCCTTCGACTAGAATAGTATTGCGGGCATCAGTGTTTAACACCGAAGTGATATTCAGTTCCGGTTTAAATGGCCAGGCAGAACGCTGAAATTTTGGAAAACTGCCTACTGCTTAAGGGCCCCAGTTAAAGGCATTTAAAACGGCGAAATATGCATAATTAAGGCTCTACATAGAAAACTGAAAAGTGCCGTTACAATCAGAAAGACAGAAATCTGAAAGCAAATCAGAAAAAAATAAATTTTTAATTATATAAGATATTGTTGTACTATTGTTCTTCAGTCAGAAACCAGCTCTGGGTTTCTGGTTGACAGATTTGCTGCAGTGTTGTGTGTAGTGTTTTTTGGTTATGAGGGCATACCTCGGATTAAGTCCGTCACAGGGACAATTATGTGAGTCTGGTAACAACATCATAATAAATAAGTAATTAAATATTATAATAAAATTTTTTAAATATTTAAATGGGAATCATTAGAGCTCTACTTCGCATAAATGCTCTTAGAAAAATTCCTTATGGACGTGGTTGCTCATTTAAAAAACTAAATGGCTTTCAGCTTAAATTGAAATGAATTAGACTTTAACGAAATTTCGAAATTTTTCAAAACACAATAAAATTAAAATTATTGCAATTTAAATCAAAATATTAATAAAAAATTGTATATATGAAGTTTTAAAAATTTAAGCATAACATTAAGCTCTCATTTATTGAAATTTAGGTCTGGGTGAAGTAGTGAGTATTGCCGGATTTTTCACATTATTGCATATCGAACATTGTGCTATTAAAAATACTGGAAAATGCGAAACAAGTGAAAAACTTCGGGAAATAAAAACGCTGAGTTCAGGTGTGAAAATACTAAGAGTGGGACACACCGCTTGCCGCTGTTGGCGAAAATACAACCGTTGCACAGTGGCGCCATTTGACTTTTTTCGTTGCAAAAATCATATCTTTTGAACCGAACAAGATAATCGAATAATTTAAATTGCATGTCATAGATAATTGTTCAACCTATAAAATGAGCGGTTGGAGTGGACGCTACACCTTATAGGTGCTTACTTATGGGTTTTCAAAGTTAAAATTTGTGAAAAAATCCAAGTTTTGGTAACAAAAAAATTTTTGTTAAGAATTTTATATTTTTTTGTAGTTCTTTTGTAAGCTTTTCATGTTTTAAGATATTACCTAAAAAATTACAACAAAAGAGTTTTTTTTTAAATGATTTTTTCAATTTTCTGTAAAATATTCATTTTCTTGGTAAGACAAAGTATGTCTAAAATACAAATCATTTCTAAACTCTAATTTTTTTCTAACTCATCTATTTTATGGTAACAAAATCAAATTATTTTTACCAATCTTATATTTCTTAGTTCTTTTGAAAGCTTTTTCTGTTTTAAAGTTATTAGCCAACAAATTAAACAAATTTTTTTTCAATTAATTTTTTGAATTTTCTGTAAAATATTCATCACAATTCGTAACAGAAGGTATATCTAAAAGACTAATCATTTCTAAAGTATAATTCCATTGTAGTTCTTTTCGTGTCTTCACATGCCGCAGGGAAGAAATAAGTGGATCGGAAGATGCTGCTAACATGTTGAAGAGGTCCTCATTTTGCCTCACCCTTGATGCTTTGAACGTGTTCTGCAATCTATATTTTTTGTAAAATTTGTTAAGAGACTCCTGCGCTTCTTCAGAAAGCTCTCCAATTGGCAAAGACTGGTACTCAATTATATCTTTGCCATGCGCCAATATTTTATGGACGGTCGGGGTCAACTTCTTCTGTGGATAAATTTTTGCTAAAAGAGATGCAGTTTCCGATGCATATTCTCCAAATTTTGTAGAATTAACACTTTCTTGGCAGTTTAAAACATTCAAGATCGTTCCCAATCTTTTGACGATTTCATTGTCAATTCCAGTGATTCTAGTTACTGCCTCATCATTTGCAAAAAATCTCCTTGAAGTGTTTCCATCGTTTGAGTTACCGTATCCACACTTGGGGCAGTCTACTTTTAGTCCAAGTTGTTTCCAAAAAGCATTCTTTATTTGCTTCTTTCTGATCTTTTCCTTATCCTTAATTGATGTATTTTCATCGATGTTTTCATCTTGTTGTGGTAGGGTATACGCCAGTTTTAGCAAGAACTCCATACACCTTATCCTTGCGTGCAATGGTGACATTCCATATTCGTAATTCTCCTCGTTTGTAGAATCGTTTAAATTACCGAAGTTCTTCTGACTCTTTTTGCAAATCGGGCATGTCAATGTTGAGGTTGTTCCTGTCAGTTCGTTTACGACTTTTCCGTCAACCATGGTCAGGTGGAACTCGTAACTACATTCAATATATTTTCCTTCTCCAATTTGCAATTTTGTATGCTTAATCTTGCTTATTTGTTCTTCAATGTCCTTCACCGTGGTCCTTATGAGTTCTGCCGATTCCTTTGCAAACTGAAACATTATTGGTCGGCAATAATGCACTGATGACGGACGATGATTTTTCCAGTGTAGGGAAACATCAGATTTTAGCCGCAATGGAACAACAGATGCCATAAACATATTTCCGTCAGATATTGTAGTGTCATCGGAAGATATCCTTTGCTTATAAACGCTTTGTCCGGATGATCCATCGCAGCCCCATTTGCTGATCAATGTTAGTTTCTGAGGAAGAATTTCCACCTCATTTTCAGGAAGACTTTCCAACAACCGTTTTGCTGTATGGTCCATAAGATCCTGCAGATTGGCTTTCGCAGAGACTTCCGTAAACTCCGTACGCAATGGTCGTGAATTTATTTTGGCTTGCGTAATATGCTTGTATCCGGGGAAAAGGTCAGCCCCGTGTCGCATTAAAGATGCCCGTAGTATCTCATATTTCTCTTTGGAAAGTTCTAAGTCCAAAAACAGAGCCAAGGCTTCTTCGGAACTATACTTTTTAATATGTGCGTTTGTGGGAGTGGGAATGCTTTCCTTAATCCTTTTTAGTCGCAGTGGGCTTGCATCAGCAACAGATTTTGTAATCTGCGACCTAACTCGTTCACTATCCTTTATGTATTTAATAGACAGCGCATCCGATAAATCCTTCGTGGTCAAGTCATTGGTGGCATCGGCAAGTTTCCTCTTTCTTGTGAAAATTGAACACTCCTCCATACTTTTTTTTGGCCTTCCTTTTTCTCCTCTGGTTGATGTGGAGGGTTTATCTACTGCCAATATATCCAGGATGGTGTCTTCATTAAGCCAGTCCTCGTATTTGGAGTTGAAGATGTTAATGGTTCGATTGCATTTCACCCATTTTGTCTTAATTTTGGCATGTATCATACAAAGATTATTTTTTATACTTTTGCTTCTCTCAATATTTCCGTATAAGCTATCGAGTTCTTCTAAAGCAGCTTCCGCGAAACACGTTGGTGTAATTGACTTTCTAAACAGTTCAAATAGTTTTAAATTGTTCAACGCCATGTTTTCAATACTTGTTTCGCCAACTTTCAGTCGTAGACTAATGCAGGCATTAAGCTTGTTTTGCAATATATAGGCCTATGCTACCATGTCTACAAATGTACCTGTTACATGCATACATATGCATTTGGGCTGAATTATACAGTTTTGATATTATGCACGTAGCCAAATGAGATTTGTGCCTACCTGTACCATAAGTCAGTATTGTTCTTCACCATATGTACGCCAAAAATAATTTTTAAGTGAGGTGCGTACCTGCTTATTTCAATGAGTAGTTTTTTGTGCATCTTGTGTCTGTAACGGAATATTAGGACCAAATTTTTCGCCAGAGGCTCTCAGGTAGACAACTGACTCAAAATGCAATTTTCAAACTATTACATCAAAGTAACTGTCAGTCAAGGCATGTAAGGGATGCCCGCCATACAATTTCTGCAACCATGTCTTTTTAACGTTTTTTACCTGTAGAAGCCAAATAGGCACGTAAAGGCAGATAAAACCTTTTGAGTTATGTAAAAGACTAGTTAAAGAACATATTTTGAAAATATGGCGGAGGTAAAAAAAGGTAAATTTTTTTTATTTTCCGTCAAAGTTGAAGAATAGTGAAAAAATGGATAGTTTTTAAATACTGATTTACCTAGAGAAACACAAAGCAAACAGCACAATTTTTTTTATTGTTATACATTTAATAAGCACATCAATCACTAAAAACAAAAAAAAATACTATTCGTTGCCTAGTTTTCGTGATATTACACCTGAAATCGGATCAAACTACCTAAAAATTGTGTGTTTTTTTTAAATCCGAAAATTGGTTAACTTTGAACAGTTATGTCTTCTAAACTAAAAATCTGATATTGTTAAGAGTAGCATATTTGAGATCGTTGAAAAGTTTACTATAAGATGGATTCATTTAAAATTTCGCAGGCGCACATGAAAATTTTGATTTTTGCAACCTCGTTTGCTCTACGGGTGCCACTGTGCGTTGGCCGAAATGTCGCGAGGTGTATTTGCGTTTGTCTACAAGGTGGCAGCACTACATCAGCTGACAGTTTGTTTGCTACTCTTATTTTTGTGGATAATTAACGTCAGTTTAATGTTTTTCCACTATTTACAAATTTTGTGTCAAGCATCATAACTTTTTGTTGTTTAAATTTAAATCTATTAAAATCAAACAAAATAATAAATGCGATAAAATACGACCCAGAGGGTTAAAATACAACCAAATCTTAAAAGGTTGTATTGGCAAGATTGTGTTTTGATAATTTGTTTGTTTTGGGCCTTTATATTGTAGAATTTATTGTATAAAACAAAATTTACATAAATAATTAATGAGCGAAACGGCGTTTCAAACATGTTGAATGGGTTCAAAACTTGAATCTATTTGTTGTTCGTTTTTTTTTTTTTTTGGATGTGTCTGTCAGATGCTGTCAATATTTTTAGTTTTTAGGCAGTATTTTATGTCATCCCTTCGCGACCAATTTCTAGCTGAAAAAAAGACAAGTAAGTAAAAACTAGTTAGTTGGCATAATTAGCCACTTGGAATATTTACATACATACATACATACTTCTGTATGTACTAAAGTAAATCAGTAGTTTTCGGTTCAAAGCAGGCCGCTATAAAATCGCTTGCAAAATATAGCAACCACAACAGTTCTTGTTGAAGTCGTAGACCAACTAGTCATTACTAAGATGAAATCCTTTGTAAGTTATTAGTGAGTTAAAGAAAATAATTAACATCCTTTGAAAACATCTTTTGCGAAATTTCTTATTGCAGATTGTCCTTGCCTGCGTTTTGGCCGTGGTTGCCGCCTACCCAGAAGTCAATGTTCTGCGCAACGATGCTGAGGTGAATGTGGACAGTTTCAAATACGCCTATGAACTCGATAACAGCATCAAGGCCTCCCAACAAGGTCAATTGAAGGACCAGAACACTTTCCAAGTGACCGGCCAATACTCTTTCACTTCTCCTGAAGGTGAACAGGTCTCTTTGCAATATACCGCTGACGAGAACGGTTACCATGTTGATGCCGCCAGCCCCTTGTTGCCTACTTCCCCACCAGTCCCAGCTCACATCCTCAAGGCCATTGAATACATCAATGCTCATCCACAAAAGGAGAAATAAGTTCCAGGATACCTGAGATTTTGTTAAGTTTTTCACAACTTTAAATACATAAATGTTGGTAATAAATTTTGAATAAAAAAAAAAGTTTCTCTGAGGCAAAAATCATGTGATTTAATTAATAATTTATGCAATACGAGGGACCATCATTGGGTCAAAAAGGGCATAAAGTGAACGTTTCGGGGACATATTGTTACAACGCTTTGATTTGTCTTAAAAAAAAATTAAAACGCTTTCCTGAGACCTGTCATCTCACAATAAAGCTTTAAAATTTCTTGTCGTTCTGCCGCCACAACCTGTCAGTGTTGCCAAAGCTAAAGTGTTGAAAAACTAAAGAAAAGTAACACCGAAAGTATTTCTTTACAAGTTGAACAAAGATTAAAAATAGCTTCGCCTGTGTTTTGCGCAGAGAATTGGCTCCAGCTTCGAAAATCGCAACTAGTCGAAATGTGGTTGATATACAGCTGTAGGGCTCATCTCATCTCGGTTTTTACTTATTTAAACTTTTGGAAGGTAATTCAAATCGCCAGAACACAGGCTAATAAGAAGGTTTTATAAAATCCCATCGAGTTTGAATTTTATACTAATGCAAAATTTATACTAATTAAAATTTAAACGATTTTCCAGCATTTCACAATTTTAGAGAGAATCTTAAACTAGTCGCAGAATATATTTGGGGTTTGTAGTAAAAATTCTCGATCATGTAAATTACAAGACCAGGCACGTAAGCAGATACGGCGATATTGACGTATGTCAAGTGGCCAAATCATATGCGATGTACTTCCCGGTCATTAGCAGGACAAAAAATCGTGACAACGCAAACAATCATGAGCGTATGAAAACTAAAAACAACAACAACAATACAAATAGCTGTTACATTTCGAGGGGTTATAAAAACGGTTTCTTTTAGTAAAGAAGTTGAAAACATAAAGGAAAAAGGAAAAAAAAATGAGTGAAAGTCGAAAAAGTAATAATTATAAAACAATTAAGCGAGAATTTATTTTTTATGGCTGGTAGAACTGTTTTCGGTTGTACTGTAAATTAATAAGTTAAAATTAAACACATCCGCTCAACTACCAACGGAAGCAGCACTCCATTGGCAGCAAACTGACGCTGTTAAAAAGGTGGTAATTTTCATTATATGGCATCGCTTGTGGCATAGCAGGTTGGCTTTGCTTTCCCGAAACGACTTTCCATGTTTCTAATATGCTGGAGGCTTACGGCCTTTCTCACTGCACCTTCAACCGATGTTTTGTGGGCTTTAAATCTGGCCAATATCACAGGCCAGTCCAAATCATCAACACAATTGCTTACATAAAACCGTTTATTAGCGTTGCCATATTATATAACCGGATTTGCTATATAACAGCCATACTCCACTCAGCCCATGGCGGCAGTTCATCATTTGGTGTTACGTAGTTCCATACATTTTATGGACTTGTATAAACTCGTAAAAAAATAGATTCTAAAAACCCAGCCAAATAGAATTGTTTGTATCTGAAATCAAAACCCTGAGCTTCTAAAACTTCAGTTAAATGGCGTTTAATATAATTAGGATCAGAATTGCTTTAGTGCTTTTCGTTATATACGGGGAACTATGGCCGCATACCCTTGAGGTCGCAGTGCGCTTTGAATCGTTCTTGGTGGATCCGTATTCCTTCTGCCAACTTTGGCGCTGAAATTCCCTGGTTTTTTCTGATTTCTCTTAAAAGACGACTAATACCTCGCCTGGAGAGTTTCCCTGGCCGCAAAGATCTTGTCTTTTTATCTCTTCAAGCAACATTTTTATATCCTTTAATTAGACAAAATGCGCCGTTTGTGCGATAGGATTTTCTCTTTTCTATACCCTCCAATAATAAAATTTCTAACGTCGATGCGAATTTCTTTATGTGTACGGATCTTGACGCTTAATTGTATACCAAACTTGTAATAAACGCGTGGAATACTTGAACTGCTTGCAAACTCACGGTATTTAAATAGAAACAGTTTCCTAATACTGAATACAACAAAATATATTACACTGTTGGAATACTTTCGCCTGTCATTGTTTTAAGTATTTTTCGTCTGTACTGTTTTTTTCCAAGAAAAATTTAAATTTTTATGTATTTCCATCACCTAAAATGTAATTAAATGTATTTAGTATTAAAAGTTTTTTCCGTTTCTATTTGGTAAGTCGTTATCAGAAATTTGGGGTATGTACGAAGACTTAAGTCCTTGACTGTATGTACTGTACTGCCGTTGGTGTACCGTCCTAAAATATTACTTAAGAAACAAAGGCCTGCGAATTTTCTCCAGAGAAGTTGGACGGAAAATATAATTGACTGAATAACATCGTGGCCGCGAGGACGAGCAACATACCCATTCCAGCAGGTGAGTGCAGGATTTCCGGCAATCGTTTCTTTCTTGAAATGTATTCAATTTGTTTTGACATTTCGGCCGTAATATCGAATCTGGTATTTTTTTTTTATTTGGTTTTGTTGGCATTCAACTATTTCCTCTCAAAAGGTCTCTTTCGTAGTGTGGCATTTATTTTCGAAGTCGGTTCTAATGTTCAGTTCAGGCTTTCAATTTTGCGATGATGAACGTGTTCATCGGCCTGATAAGGGAGCTTAATGTGTTTTCCGTCCTTGGTCAGGTATTCACATGAAGCGAAAACCAGCCAGTTGTCCTTGTCCTTCAGTTCGCCCTGCTGAATGGCGGAATGGTATTTGAAGCTGTCAATATTTACTTCAGCTTCATTCTTAATAGCGTTGGCGCAATCGGCAGCCAACAGACAGGCCGGCACCATCTAAAACAGTTTCAAGAAACAAGACAGGGCCTTGGCGATTCTGCTCTGAAAAGGTTTTTCAATCAAAAGTACCACAAATTTCATAACCGGCTCCTCGGCTGTCATTAACTTGAGCATTTCTAAACAAAAATAGTTTCGCTAGATTTTTTATTTCTTTCTTTTAATATTTTTTGTTGTTTATTTGATACTTCAGCTGGTTGGACAAGAACAGATTTGAATGGGCGTGTGTATTTCAATGTGCTAAAATATTATTATTTTTTGTCAGTTTGTTTAAAAAATTATTGTTGAATTATTTGCTAATATTTGTGACAAAAGTTGTGATGCTGACATTTGCCAGCGAACATGTTTTCGTCTATCTGCGGGTTATTGTTGAAGTGAAGATGTCACTCCATTGCATTTGTTATGTCACACGCTGGCGGTCAAAGTGTTTGATGAGCAGCGTGAAGTAACAAAACAAAGCTGTCAGGTAGAGACTGTTTTTTATAGAGATATTGCATGAAGACAAAAGCACACGATGCAAGTTTCTAAATATTACAATCAATATGTTTTCGATTTGCAATTCATATTGTATATTTTTACCACAGAATTTTTATTAAAATTATTATTAATTAACACAATCAGAAGTTATATCGAAACCCTTTCTTGTAAGTCCCTGAAGGGAATTTGGATGTCAATGTCTTCAAGTCAACAACCGTTTTTGGTGATATTGCCAACAAACAAGAACAGTATAAAGATAGACAGGCTAATCTTGTGTAACTAGACTGTAGAAGTTTCAGCCAAAAATACTTGTTTGTAGCTGAAATCAAAAGAAGCTGATTTTCCTTTAGCCCTGCCCGCCATCCTCCGGAACACTTTTAGTGGTACACATTTCTGCTAAAAGAACTTACGAAGGCTGTAGAAATGTACTAGTGAATCTCCTGGTCTAATGCCGCCAACTGCAGTACCTGATCAGTACTACTCGCACGTGTTTAATGTCTGTAGCACAGAATATTCAGAACATTTGAAAAGTTATAGCAAGTCAGCAGTTCTGGTGATCATGTTAGTAGCGAGTCTACCCCCTTTCACTATTCACATTTCCTTCAGGGATGCTGTACGCACCTATAAGTATAATATATATAAGGACGTATTACACATACCGAAACACATACAGTGCGGAACTAAATTGTCGCACTTCAAGATTGATTGCAACATAAGAGATATTTTTAGCACTTAGAATTTTCCGCAAAATACAATCTAATTGATGGCAACTTTTCTACGATGCTATTTATTGTTAACGAAAAAATAAACAACAAAAAACTATCGAATATCGTCGAATAAAATTATTGCAACATTCGTAAAACTTGAACGATCCCGTCGCTTTTTTCATCGGTGTTTGATCTGGTAAAAAACAGATTTATCAATTATGCTGGAAGTGACTAACAAAACAATAATAATAGAACAACAGAATACATACATACATGTATTCATACATGTGTACATGTTTATGGTATGTATGTATCTACAGCAGTCAACAGCAGCTGTGGCGCCTTTAAGGGCACTGCGTAGAACACAAAAGAAATCGCTGAATTATCATATTGGGTGCGTTCTTTGGAGCTGCACATGTGGGGATATTAAAGCTTCCTTCTCTATTGTGCCTCCCGGCAAATTTTGTTGCGAACAGCCAGTGAAACAGAAATAAGGAGTAGAGGAAAAAAACAAAAGGAGAAAATGAACAAACAATGATTTCGTTCAGGTTTTTAGGAATAAAGAGAAGCCATTGCCGTGAAAATTTTTCATTTCAGTGTCCTTTGCCATATTATACGAGTGTATTTTATTAGCGTAAAATTTATTCTAGATTACTAGACCAGTCAACTCTAACTAAAACTGCAGAAATGGACTTTGTGTAAATATGTTTGGTTACCCAAATCTCTTTGAGATGCTGATGTCTTGCAGCAGATTCCAGTTCCTCTAAAGGGACCATATGATGGGGAACGTGTGTACATACATACATACATACATACATCGTATGAACGAAGAAACGTTGCCTTAAAAAATATACAGAACTTGTGCTGTATATTTCCAATGGCACCATAAGGCAGAGGACAGGTCGAATGGCTGTCATTGTACGCACATCTGTATGTATTTCTATGTCAAATAGACGTGTAGAAATGTTTGCATATTTCGTTTAAAAATCTTAAAAAAAAATATTTTTATTTATATGACATACAAACGCACATATTTTCCATAGAATTCGATCCACCAAATCCGTAATAAACATAAAAGACTTGCTTTGATGAGGCGTTACAATTATATAATTTTTAGCTCTCAAATTGGCTTTTTTCCACCTGGCCCAGCAAACAATTTTGTACTGCAGCGATGTTGAAAGCTAATCATAAGTATAACAGAGAAATTCATGAATAAACATGAATTGAAAACTACAATAAATGCAAAATATTTTTATGCAGTGCAGTAATTTGCATTATTTTTTAAGATCTAGAATAACTCGTCCATCTGCCAAAAACAACTCCAACAACGACTGAACTAATTTCGGCTATAAATACTCGAGCCTAGGAAAGTCTAACTATCAGTTAATTTTGGTTTGCCAAAAAGAAACAGTTTAGCAAAATGAAATTCGTGGTAAGTTTGACTAAAACTGCAAAACAATATTCGCAAAATACTCAAGAATACTCGTTTATTCCAGATTGTTCTTGCCTGCCTTTTGGCCGTCGCCTGCGCCGACGAAGACGTCAAAGTTATCAACAACGAGAATGAAGTCAATCCCGACAGTTACCACTACTACTTTGAACTGGACAACCACATTAAGGCTAATCAACACGGTGAACTGAAGGACAAACATGACTGGGTTGTGCACGGTGAATACGAATACGTGTCCAAGGAGGGCAAGCACCACAAGGTCTCCTACGTTGCCGACGAATACGGTTACCAACCCAAAATTGAAACCATCTAGATTTGTTTAACTGGAAACTGAATGAGAAAATAAATAGGACTAAAAGATTTTAATTATTACTGAGTTCACAAGGACTTTTTTAATTGAAATATTGATTGGGTTGGGGGGAAAGGAAGACACACAACTTTCATAAAAGACTGAAAATTCTGTTTTCTTTTCAAATGATTCTAGATATCAAATCATTTTGATTTGTGTCTAGAATCTGAATTTTGTGATATCCTTAAAAGAAGAGCTGTATCTGCTTTTTCAAGTCTTGGTGAAAATTTTGTTTTCGCTTCTTGGATTGAAGCCTCATTCTACGAGTGTTAGACTTCAATCAATTATATTGAAGAACCAGGCGTGTCTGACTCTTACACTCGTAAGAAGCGAAAAGTAAAACACTAACCTGTAAAGAGGCTCAACTGCCACAATTTAACAAGTGATCGCCAATATGGATTCCGTAAGGATCCTTATGGATGTGATCTCGACGAATAAATAGTGTCGTAGTTTAGGTATTTTGAAGACCGCGGCCTGATGTAGTACTACCAAAACATTTTGCTTTTGATGTTGTAAATGACTTAAGTCGAGTTTTACCAGAGGATTTCCTGATTTATTCAAGGACACTGCTAAAACTCCCTTCTCTGTTTTAATTTTTCTAAGTGACCTTCCAATAACTAAATTTCATACACACATTTCCCGATTATTGCGGCATTTATCTTTCGTATCCATTCAACTGTTTATTATATCCTTCAGACCTTAGACAGTGCGCTCCCGATAACATCAACTAATTTAAACGGTGCCTTTTGATGTTTATCAGTTTTTTCAAGTTTATAAATATGCAAATTAATTTCAAAATGTTATTGATACTGTAATAAAAAAAAATAGAGAGCATAAAGGAACCATATGTAAACACATTTCTATACTATATAGTTTGAAGGGAGACCCCTCAAGGGGGAACTCACTATACACGACATCTACTTACATATATATTTTAGTTGTTACTGAAGCCAAAAATGTTGCCTTATTTAGGGTTGATGTGTTACTGCTTTGCGGCTTGATTTGCATTTAGAATCGACAATGTCCACAAAAAGGGGCTGACGTTTTGGAGCGCTCATGCAATAGGATGTGGATGTTCTTTCGAGCGATATGTATAACCATCTTTAAGTTGGGGCGAGTGAATCACGCTAATCAAAGTCTGCATTAATAAACGAAATAAAAGCTTTTCTTGGAATTGAGATAAAGCGTAATGTTGCCTGGTCTAAATCACTTTTTCACAACTCTACAGAAACTTTCAACTGAAATGCAATTTACATGCTGGGGGCGCCGTTTTTCCCTTCCAGCTGTTCAACTAAAAACAACAGGTACTCAGTGGGGGCATTACCTCACCTAATCGTATTGGTTTCATATATTTTCACTCTGTGTTGGGCACTTTACTCCATTCAATTCTAACTATAAGGTCTGGTTCCAAAGAAGTTACCGTCCGTGCGTACAGGAAGTGTTCAACAAGAGCCCGTCCATTTAAGCTCGATAAATCAGAAAAGCGCACAGCGCTTAGCAGAGAAAATTATTTTCCATGCAGAATAAAATATCTCGTTAGGTCTCTACACTGGCCACTAAAATCTGTTGACGAAGTTCAAATAAAATATAACGAAAAGAATTTTTACTTTTTTATGTTCTAGTCTCCGTTGGACGTCCACAGCTCAAGAGTAAAATTTTTGCTTTTGACATTTCACGAGCATTTAACAAAAACAAAATGCCTGGCAATTCGCCGACTTTTGTTATTGTATTAGCGAGTTTGAATTCGCTTTTACAATTACAAACGAAGACAATATGTGAAATATTGAAATTATTTATTTATTGATTTCTAATTTTAGTTAAAATTCGGCCTCAAATTATCGAAAATTCACGATCCGAAGTTATAGATGATCACAACAACTGAACTCATTCTGATGTTCTGATGGAAATTATCTCGTCAAACCCATTCAAATGTAATAAAAAATTCTATGTAAATCATTTTTCAGGAACACAAGGATAAATGACTTAGAAATATGCGAATAGGTTTATGTGATAAATTGTACACGTATTTCTGTGGATCCTGGACAGGCTAATGATGTAAAATGTGCGAAATTTTAGTGCAAAAGTTTTATTACACGTAAATTTTCATCCATTTATAAATCTGTCCAGGATTCTCATTAATTGGAAGGCATTTGTCTGGCCGGCCTGTGAAAAATACCTTCGGAGATGCGATGAGTTTCATTCAAACTAAAACATTTTGATCTTAGTATTCCTCTGCAATTGATTATGATTATGATTATATCAGAGTCTTAGAAAATCACAATCATCAGAAATTATTACCCAAAATAAACGAGAGAGTGAAGTTAATAAAAGCAAAGTTCATTCTATTAGCAAATTCTTAAAAATGCCGTTTTGAAAGCCAGCCGCCCAAATTCGTAACTATGAATAAATTTATTAACCGGAACGCAATAACTTGGCTTGCAAAAAACTGCAATAATTTGCATAATTTCTTTCTAGCTGCGGCTAAAAAACTTGTTTCGTCGAACAATAGAGGGGGCCAAAATATGAACTAATTCCGACTATAAAAAGTCAAGCAAATGCCAGACTAATTATCAGTTAATTTTGGTTTGCCAAAAAGAAACAGTTTAGCAAAATGAAATTCGTGGTAAGTTTGACTAAAACTGCAAAACAATATCCGTAAAATACTCAAGAATACTCGTTTATTTCAGATTGTTCTTGCCTGCCTCTTGGCCGTCGCCTGCGCCGACGAAGACGTCAAAGTTATCAACAACGAGAATGAAGTCAATCCCGACAGTTACCACTACTACTTTGAACTGGACAACCACATTAAGGCTAATCAACACGGTGAACTGAAGGACAAACATGACTGGGTTGTGCACGGTGAATACGAATACGTGTCCAAGGAGGGCAAGCACCACAAGGTCTCCTACGTTGCCGACGAATACGGTTACCAACCCAAAATTGAAACCATCTAAACTGTTTGAAGGAAATTTGATAGATTTGTAAAAATAAATGGATAGTCTGAAAAAAATGCTTTAAAACTAAAAAATAACTCGTTGTTTAATTGTAGGAATACTCTGATTCTAGAATTTCGAAGTTGACTGTGTAATATTTTATTACATCCCAGAACAATTTGTTTTACAGTGGAAACTTCGTTAAGACCAAATGAAATCTATTTTAGCTTTCGCAAGGTTTTCGAAATACAGTCCCCTCGGGGTAACGCCAACTAATTAAGCCTGCGAATGTTAACGTTTACGGAACAGTTTGTTCAAAACTCTGCAAGAGCAGATTTCAAAATCCTATTGATTTTAACCAATTTTATAGCTCATAAATTAACGCCAAAGAATTGGAAAACGGAATGCAACAATCATCTCACTTCTATACTAAATACTTGTAAGGGGAAGTCCCTCATTGGGAGCTCGTTACTCGATGAATATGTTGTTTAAGAAAAAAGTTTGTTTTATTACAAGTTGACATGTTAAAGCCTTGTTGCTTGTTTTAACGATCTCTATGAGAACGTTATTGACGTTTTGTGCTGTTGACGAAATGGGGGTGTTGACGCTCTGAATAAAATTCTAAAAATGATGTTCTTGTACATATTTTTTGTTGTTATACAACTCATCCATTTTTAAAGAGAATAATATAAAGAAATTTGAGATAAAAACTTACGCGCTGACTTTGCCCGTGATGGGTGGTGTTGGCCGTGCATTTAGAAGTTCTTTTCGAAATTTTGGCTTTACGAGTACATATGCCTGATTAATGTCTAATAAAACTCTATGTCGTTGCTTGCGATTGGAAAACAACGCTTTTCATATTAGAAAGTAGTTATGAAAATCCGGAAAGAAAGGATGAAATATGAACAAACGGGCATTTTTTGCCGTAAAATCTTTAGCCACAGACAAATTTCCAGAAAAGATTTGAATTCATTTTAGTTTCAGGCTTTTTTGTCTTATATACTCGCATGTTTGGCAAAAATTATCGGAAGGTACTTAAAATTCGGTAGCAAGATAAAATTTCACACTTAAACCCTGTCTTCCCTTCATATATGTATGAAGTATGTAGTTTTGAGTTCTCAGTTTTAATTTATTATCAAAAGTCAGTGAAGCAAATTTTGTCTGTGTCTTAATAGAAGACAATTTGTATAAATAAGCGAAGCAGTTATAGGGACACTTCATTCAACCTTTCAGGTTATTACATGAAATAAGTGATCAAGTTTGACGTGGAGTTGCGTTAGAGAAAATAAAATAAAACATCACAGATTTTAAATTCAAGTCAAACAAAAGCCATGCAAGTGTGAGATAATTATACTGTTTATACTGTAATAGTCCCAGCGAGGAACAGGTTTTATAAGTTTTGGAAATATTTGAAAATTTGTCGAAATTAACTTTTTTTTTTTGGATCTATTCTTAATAGTAATTTGACTGCAATTCTAGTTTATAAAATAGTGGGGTTTGCAAATAACAAGAATCAACAGACTATCTACAAAATATGCTCAAAATCTATCACTTTCCACCGCACCTTGTGAAAGCGATAACTTTCAAAATGATCGGTTTCCATCACACATCTGAATGACCCCCCCATTTAGGAATCCAACTCAAACGTTCTGTAAACCATAATTGTCAACCACCAATTGTCAGAACACCGTCTTTATAATTTTTTTATGCCGCAGGGAACGAAAAAGCCTTTAGCTCTCTCAATAACGTTAGGAATGAATTATTCATAGCAAAGAGTAAAACAACCTGGACTCTAGTTGGAAAAGAAATAGGAAGTTCGGCCTGTATTCCACACTGGTGAACTTGATTTTTTTTTCGCTGACGATGGTTTCCCTAAGGATCAGCCTTTGGGACTAAGTAGAAGCGTTTAAAGCCAATCTTATTCTACATCTATGTTGCTCAAGGAGTGCAGTGCCCTGTAATCTGATAGCGGCAGAATTGGCTAAAATCAGGGTCTGTTTACAACAACGTAACACAGAGGAGATATAAGGCTTCCGCATAGCAAGTACAGCGTCAACTTATAGAGTCGGTACAAAACAGATGGTCCATTGAGGTAACCTGTGGTATATCGAAACTAATAAGGCACAGTTACGATTGCAGAGGTGTTACGATCCTGTAGGATCTTCCCCGCCACAGACCGCAAATGTGTTACATTTACTATGATTTCTGTAGAAGTTACAAGAATGAGGAAAAGGTGTACGAACGGAAAAGGCGGAAATATTCAGAGTGTGTTGAATTCTTTCCTACACCCTTTCGAAAACCATTTCCTTGTTCTTAGTTTTGCGGTGTTATTATACATTTTTAGTTTGGCGGCAATTTTTTGTGGGTGGGTTAATAATTAGAAATCTTGGCGTATAAAATTTTGTTGATTGTCTAGCAAGAAGGCAAGTAAATATTTGGAGTTTACCGAGTTTTACCTGAAACCCGTTTTTAAAACGTTCGGCAGCCAAAAGATAAAAGAAAACATTTAAAATTTATATTTGCAATGTACTCGCTTTTTGCATATATATTTTGATTCAGTTTCAATCCCAGTCGGCGGTCAGTTTCAAAGATTTATCTATTGCTCAATTTTGGGTTGGTAACCGTGTTCATCGGCAACGTAAGTGACCTTGTGGGGTTTGCCGTCCTTGGAAATGTATTCGTATGAACCGTGAACGATCCAGTTGTCCTTGTCCTTCAGTTCACCGTGTTGATCAGCCTTAATGTGGTTGTCCAATTCCAAATAGTAGTGGTAACTGTCGGTATTTACTTCCCTCTCGTTCTTGAGAACTGTGACGTCTTCGTCGGCGCAGGCGACGGCCAAGAGGCAGGCAAAAACAATCTGAAATGGACGGACGTTCTTAAGTGTTTTGTGAATTGTATGTATGTGTCTCTTACCACGAATTTCATTTTGTTTAGATGTTGCTTTTTGACTAACAAAAATTAACTGATACTGCAGTTTTTGTTTGATCGGGTATTTATAATCGAAATTAATTCGATACTGTTTGCATTTCTATTGGTGGGTTGCTGCTGTTGTTTCCTTTAGAGGTTCGGCAGCATTCTTTTAAAAAACAATTATAAATTTAATTAAACATTAAGTAAAATAAACCAGTTGCCATAATGACTTAAAAAAGAAATTATTTAAATTTAGTAACGGAAAGTTTTGTTCTAATATAAAACAAACGGTTTATTTTACTGCAACTGGTGGTCAACCACACGGTGCGACAAGGTTCTTGGGATAGAAAAATCACTATGCAGCATGTTTGTGTTCTGGCCTCAAATCATATCATAGGAAAACACTGTGACTGGTTTTTCAATCACTCATTTGCCTACATACCGGTGATATTTCACTGATGTGAAGGAAACCTTCGGATTTATAGAAAAAATAGATTGCTACATTTTCCTGAGGCTGGTAAGATGTCCTTTAAGTTGCTATGCTGGGTACTGGAACCTCTCCCCAATTACAGTATGCGCAAAAATTTTACTTGCTGGGACATTGTCGCCAAGACACCGTCTTGTAGTGCTTGACGCAAGTTTCCATTTCCTAGAAGCTCTCCACCAGCAAAAGTAGTAGCTGAGTTGTTCTCGGCAGCTGCAACGTAACAGCAGGCTGAGCCCTGGCAAATTTCGGGTTGCGTTTATTCTTCATACGAGTATTTAGTTTTCAGTTAATTTCGACGACTGCTCATGGCGCAATCGAAGCCAGGATTTAATATGTTATTTTAGAATATAGTCAGTGTTATACAAAATTGTTTTTAATTAATTTAAAAATGTCAAAGGTATTGGAAAAAAACACGCAAAAGTGGAGTTTTGCAGGAATTAGCCCCTTAAGCCGTGATAAGAGGCCAGACTTGACATCGCACAGAATGCGAGCGCACCTGTAAAACGGCATTGCCAAATATTTTCTATATAGAATATGAAAACCTGCTCCGAAACATGTAGATGATTAACAGAATAATAAAACCAATTAAATAACAAACAAAACATTTAGCAATTTAAGAATTTTTAGCATTTAACAACTTTAAATGAATGGATTTTTTATATATTCAAAATAAAAGATATTCACGACTCGAAAATAATGTTTAAACTTATTAGAAATTATTATTTTGGATTTAAAGTAATGAAATTTCGATTAAGGCAACAAATTAATTTCCATATAACCGCGGCAGTTTGAAATGCTTAAGGCTCAAGGAACAAAATTTTTTAAACTCATTTACGTTTTATTACCGTTTCATTTCAGAAAGTAAGATTAGAAACAGCTGAACAAATTCAAAACGAAATTGATACACTGTAAAGAAGCCTGTAGGGCCAGAGAAAATGTCGAGTGTCGAAAAATTCGAGCAACAAATAAGAAATAAGATTAATAAGAAACCAAACCGGTAAAAAGTAACTTCATGGAGATCCGTAAAGCTTTAGGTGGTTGAGAAGAACGAATTGTTCGTACACTTAGAAAAAAATCCAGAAACCTGCTGCATTAAAAGAAATATTTTTTGCTGATCAAGAACCAGATTTCTTTCCTTTACGTTCGCATGTTTGTGTAAGAAAATGCTAAAATATGGTTTTGGGTTACCGATTTTTTTCAAAATAAATTGAAGTTAGAAAAAATCCTGCTCATCATATTTTCCTTGTACAACATTTTGAATTATTAATTAAATAAGATGGAAATGCCTCAACAATAAACGTCGTTGTGAGAGAAGTATTAAAAGGCAAGAGCCAACTCGGAGGATGGGCCACTTTTTCTGTTGCAATCCGAAAATATTTCGATTTTCCGCACACTTTTGATACTTATTTGAAAAAATGATGCATTCCACTTGTTAAGCATTTGCTGTTGTAGCGACCCATGAGTTCTGCTTCTTTTTATATTGAGCAGAACTCAACTGTTTGTTCGGCGTCTTTTCATTCAGCTGTTCAATTATTTTGCCATTAACAAAATTAGTGTTTAATTCCAACATATTCAAAAATAAGTAGTTGTTTTATGATTGCTTTTCAAACAATCTAGAAACTATTACAAGCAAGACCGCTTCAGGTCACGATGGACCGTCAAAGAGCACTTGATTACCTTTAGAATTGTTGCGGATCTTCATGATGAATCAGCCAACCGATTGCAGACATGAAGGAACATGTGTTTTAATTAAGTATTTCGCAATAGTTTTTTTTTTACTACAATATAAATGGTTTTAATTCATGTTTCGATAGACAAAAACTTAATATTTTCTTACACAGAGTGCGTGGCCGGACAAATGCAATTGACAATAATTATTTTTTATTTAAGACGGCACCCGCAGAGAACGCGCGTTATAAAGTTTATTTTAAGAAGATGTTTGCAGCCGCAATAATATTATTTAAATTTAAATAGCACTAAAGGTCCTCCTCTCATTATCGTCAATATTGTGGAAAACAGGCAACTGAATAAAAGTAATCGCAATATTTTGCAATTTATGAACGCAAATGAAGGATGTACTTGCGAAAAAAAAAGTTCCTAAAGAGTCCTTAAACCTTGTTTTTTAACCTCAAAATATCGTAAACGTTAGATCCGAAATGTCCGCTTTTCTACGACTGTCACGTAAATCAAGATTTTGTTACGGTAGATTTTGGGGGACTTTTGTTCTCTGACATATTCGCTTGGACCTTAAACTTCAACGGCGCCCCAAGTAAGGAAAACACACCTTTGAATATGGTTGTAGCAACCTTATTATAATTAACGAAAACAACATCGCCATGATTTTGGCTCATCTGCAGAAAAATCCAGGGTCTTTGGTAGGAATCGAAAGGCTGACTCATGCATCGAAACACTCCTTGTTGTATTATAATTCATATTGTTGTTGTTAATATAGTTTTATTTTCTCTTGTTCTTAATAAAAAAAGAGGGATAAAAAAGTATGAAAACTTTTCGAATATGAATAAAAATTTGGTATATTAAAGTTTTTCTACTGAAGTGTTTTTTTTTTTTATCACAAGAAGAAGTAAAATGATTTCAGACAGAAAGCGGCATGTTTTGGAAATGCGGTGGTTTTAAATCGCGTTTGTGTTTGGAAAATCAGAAGATATCGAAAGTCTACTGCAGATCTTCATTGTACTAAAATGCGAAAATTTCTCGCACCTTAAAATACTCATTAGATATTAAAAGTTTGCGAAAGCAAAATCAGTTTTTACCTACTTTTCTGCTACGAATCAGCGTTTTGTTACCGCACAATTGGAAATGCTTTGGCAGCAGCAGAAAACCGAATCCCACGATAAGTGACAACCGCCAGAATTAGTTTGTTTTGTGTTTTATTGTCAGCATCTACGACAACTTGAAACATGGTTGAATACAACCATATTCGTGCGTTCACAAAACGCACATACATATTTAAGGTGGTGGTGCATACCACGCGTTAGTGAATATGTGCGCTCTTGTATCTAGTGAATGCTGCTGCCTTCGGCCGGCAGAGGGTTAAACGACTACAATTGACAAATCTGCTTGAGAAAATACATATATTCGAAATATAATCTCTTTATTATTAAGTTTTAAGGAAAATAAATATTTAAATAAAAACATATAAATTATCATCTTATATCAAATGAATGATGAAGTCGTCAGCATTTGTCCCACCTCAAGGATGACAGGAACGCGCTCCTAGTATCGCAGACATGGCAACCGTATGACATCATTTCTAATGTCTAGTTTCCTATGACTTCAGGCAATTCTTTATTGAAAGGGCAAAAACATGTTGTTGTTCGTTTATGGGAAACAACAAATTCGTCAAAAGTTTCGTCCAAAAATTTCTATGAAAAACCAGTTTCGCGCATTGAAAACGTTTAAGCCGCAGTGGAGCAAATGCAGGCTGGCCTAATCAAGTGTCTAAAGATTAAAGATATCTTGAACAGCTATTGACTAATATATAGTGCAATAAAGTTAAAACAAATAAATAGTGGGAACGTCTTCGCCACGATCAACGCAGCGGTATCGTGATCATCAAACTTGTCATGTTGAAACTCATGTTAGAATACCAAACACCACTCCTCACCAATAAATATCTCGTTTATTTATTAACAAATTAGTTTTAGCATTTTTAGACTCATTTGGAGATATTATTGTTCATTTCTGCTTTTTTGTTCAGACCAACAGCCAACCGGTCTCATTAAACATGTTAATTAACTAGTTCTTGTATTCGGACAAGAGGCAAGAAGCCAACAAAGTCTTTTTAAATTTTTTCAAATAAATAAACACATTAATTGTCGACAAGTTATATTTTAGTTCCCCACCGATTATCGCCCAGTAAAAAGTCACTAATCAAACAGAATTACGATCATAAATAACGAATATAAAAACGACAAGACTTGAGCACTGCCCAAATTGCTGACAAAAGTGTCAAAACCCAGCCAACTAACTGGCGCAGGGATGACAAATGCCAGCCAGCAAATCGACACAACAGAAAATAAAATCGAACTTCGAATCGAATTAAAACATTTGCATACATAATTTAAGATTTGTTGAAATTTACACCTGAACACATAAATATGATAATGCACTTAATATAGGATTAAGGCGACATTGGGTCTGGCAACACAAGAAGTTGCCTAATAAATGGAATACACACACACATATATATATATATTGCCTAAGTGATACGTCATTATAATTTAAATGGAATGCAAATAGTTTCTTAGCGGCGCTACTGAAATGAAATAGACTTTTTGGCCCTAATTAGCGATATTAAAACTAATTTAAGCGATTTTCATTGAACATCTGAACATAAACTTGGTCGTCATTCATCACTGAGGTGGCCACAACAGGTGAATTAATGTCACGATGAAAGTTTATTTTATATCATGGTAAAAATTCTGTAGTTTTGCAGCTTAAAAATATGTTTTAAAAGGAACTTTATGCTCAGCAAAATTTCTTCATCGCATCGGGTATAGCTGCGTATATAAAAGATTCTTTTTTTGGCAACATCCTTCGTAGAATTTCCTTCATCTATCGCAACAATTTTTTGCAATTTAATGTCCTGTACAAAGAAAAACTTATCACAAAAACTTCGAAAATATTTCAGTGGTACTATTTTGTGATCCAAAGTACAAAGTTGTATGTCCCTGCGAATGCAAAAACAAACAGGAAAATACTCTGTTTTGCAAGAAAAGTGTTTGACGTTTCAATGAAATTTGCGTTCAAACAAAAATTTCTCTGTTTTAGTGAATTATTTGATTGAAAATTTGTTCAGCAAGAAAATAAATATTTTTATTAAAGTAGGAGCCTAAGATATAGTAGCATATTAGTTAATAATTTGTTATGATTTGCTTATGCTTTAACTATTAGACTAACCGTAATGCGAGGCACCTCAAAAAGTTTCCTTGCCGGCAAATACTTTCGTTGTTTCAGCGCATAAATTTCATTGAACGGGGAAGTAAGAGCTCTTGCTAAAGTTTCTTTTTACAATAATAAAAATATTATGATGCAAAACAAAATTACAGATTCGCATTCAACAAAAATAGTAGATTAATCAAGAAAAAAGTCTGCTGAAAATAAATTTTCGTTAAAATTTAATTTGACTTCCAAATATAAAGATTTATAAAAATGAGCAGAAAAAACTATATTGCCTTTTACGGAACCGTTTTGTTGTTTTAAATATTTATCATAAATTACTCTATACAACCAAATGAATTTCATGTCAAAATAAGGTTCTGCCAAATGGTTCCAGTAGATCGGACTGAAAGTTGCCTCCTAGTCTAGTTATCGGGTAGAGAAAATCATATTTAGGATCTTGATGTAGGCTGAGCTCAGAAGATTTATTCAGAATATTGCCAGCAAACATTTTATTGGTATGCCTTAAACTTCTAGTTTTTCGGGGAATGGGTTTCTTGCGTTCTTTAAAAAGAATTTACCACGCAATTGATTGAAATATTTGGCAAAAATATTTACTATTAAATTCCACTACAAGTCTTCGAAGGCACTTGGAAACTTGGTCGATAATTGATTATGATAAATGGAAATCCCATTTAGATTTCACACAAATAACTGGTCAAAAACAAGGATTTCATTTATTCTATGTTAAACGAATATAAATCTACGCAATTTGTCATGCCTGAGTCGAGGTAACGCCTTAATATTCAAACGTCTTTTAAGTTCTTCGTTCCACTTTCTTAAGAAGACAGCATTTTGTACGGCGACAGTTACATTAAGCGATAACAAAAGCGTGGCATCAAATATTTCTTGGCAGAGGCTTCATAAATCTTCTCTTATTTTACAAATTCAACAAAAGAAAAATATATTCTACTTAAAACTGGTTTCTCTTAGTCGTTGATTTCATTTGTGGTGTCTCCTGCCCAAAACATCGTCTTGTTTGTACGATATGAAAACGAAAGTTTTTTTCTTATTCTTCACTTTCAACCGGTATGACTTTCAGTTGAATCACTAGTGGGTTTCGTGTCCAGTGGAATTTTAATTTTTGTTTAACATTAACCTTGAAAGAGAAATGTGTTACAGCCGCCGAAATAAACTTGTTATAAGATTGAGATAAGCAGTCAATTCAATTACAGTGTGGTGCAAATGTGTTGGACACGAAACACTTTGCAGCAAAATGTGCAAAGCGCAGATAAATACTGTGACAGACTTTCGCCAATCGAAATAAACCGAAAAGTCTTTTTTTAAGTGTGTGAATTAAAACCGTTCGAATTGGCTAAAACTTCCCTATTCTTATTAATTTAGTTCACTTAATCGCGCAAGTTCTTCATTTCTATAGCGAAAAAACACATTTATTTTCAATGTGAAACTGTAAAACAATTTCGTAAATTTATCGCAAAATTATTGAATAAAAAATGAGAAATGTTTGGGACAAACCACAGAGCGCCGAAGTTGAAAACCAGATTCTGGTTCCTGCTTAAATAACAACTTTTTCTTGCAGGTTTTTAGTGCAGTGATTCGCGGAATCAGTAGAATTTTTGTTTGATCGTGAACTTAAAAGTCTCATAAGCATAAATATGAGCTGATCCATTAACTTGTTTAATGGTTTTCTTCAGGATTATCCTGTCGTCTAAATTTAGTTCGCTGTTTTGGTCTATTTATGAAGGGAAATTGCACATTTTAACCACGGCTCAACATTATTAAACGCTTAACAGAATGCTGAGTTCTGTCGAAAAGGATTTTTGGGTAATTTATGCTGAACTACACAGTAAAAACAATGCCCAAATGGTTGCGATGTGAACGTGACAGAAAAGGAAGCGATTTTATATGAATTCATGGTGTTGCATTGCAATTAATTATAGAATAATCGGTAATAATGTGGTTTGAAAATGTTTTGAAAAAATCATATGTCTCTGCAGTGCTTTTAAAATGGCATCCATACGTGACTTTTCGAACGTGACATTATGTCCAAACTGACCCAACTGGTTAACAATTTGCTCTTAACAGTACCATTTATATACTTTTAGTATAAATAAAATGGTTTGCTTGAGAGAATATGCAGTCTGAGCTGTGTATGATACGTGACATTTCGAACGCGAAATTATTTATATAACGATCCAATTGGTTAAAGATTTATTCTTAAAAATAAACAAATATATATTGTATTATAAATAAAAATTAAGTGCCTGCCTTGAGTAAATATGCAGTCAGAGCTGCATACGGTACGTGACATTTTGAGCGTGACATTATTTATATATTGAAACAATTGTATACCGGCTTTTTTTCAAAACTAGATAATACATATTATTGATATAATTTCAATGATTTTCCAAGTTACATACGATACGCAAAATTTCGAACATGACATTATTTCTATAACGATTCAACGCAGTGAGGATTTCTTCTTAAAAGTTAAAACTATATGTTTTCGAAATAAATTCATTGATTTTCTTGGGTGAATTGGCAGTTCGAGCTGCTGCGTTTCTATTGGATGAAAATGAGATCAATTTTTGGAATATTAGGAATTGAAGAAAACTTACAATTAAACATTGACGGTCTGCTTTTTCGTCTCAGTGTATGAGTTTTGGCTTAAACTGATTAAATCAGTAAGAGCCAAAAAGGTCTCTATAGCCATATGGTAACAAGGGAATTTTTCGAATACTTTTAATATTTTTGATGGCCTTTCCATATATTTTGATAATTTCTCATTAATTACTGAAAATTTAAAAAAATTTCCATATATTTTGATAATGATTTCGGCATTTTGACAATTTCGCGCTACTGATTGGTCTACTTCGTACTTGCTATTGGTTTCAATTACAAAACGTTGCTGCCTCTTCCGCCCGATATCGATATTAAAATAACTTCGATCTGGATTTTCATTGCAAAAATTTAATTTTAAAAATTTCCACCGGATGTGAACTTCAAAAATTTACTTTGACTGCAGTAGAGATTTCATTTAACAAAACATACGCGCATTTAAAGCTTTTTCAAAAGCTTTTGCATTAATGTTTGCGCTTTAAACAGTTTTCAAACATACTTTAAGGCATCAGGGGAATAGACACAAAGTAAAAATAAGCACCTCTATATTGCTTTGCACGATTTTTCTATTAATACACAAGGACACAATTGCCATTTGATGTCAAAGCCTTCCCAGCCAGCTAAAGCACCTCAAACGAATCCTTTTAGATCAATTCTGATGACAAAAAACTGATTTAGTACTGAATTAATAAAAGGAAGAGTATCAATTTGCTTGAAAATAAGAAATAAATATGAAATATTTTACCTGTAGGGTACGATTTGCTCACAACAAAGAATAGAAACTGAAGCTTGCAGCCGGCGGACTGGGAACGAGCCCGTTGCCGGATCAGTTACTTTTAATAGCATCTTCAAATTTTTATATAATAATTTTGTAACATATTGACACCAGCCAAATATTTTATTGTTTTTACGTCAGTCCAATCACCACCAAATAAAACTATTAGTCCTTAGAGCCTAACGACAATATTTCTGTGTCTTCAATTACATACATATATCGTATATGTGTATATTTTTCTACGTGCATTAAGGGACCAGGCCGATTTCGCTGCAGATCTCGGAGCTTATAGGGGGCCACAAATGATTAAGACTTAAAATTGTGCTAGTTTTTTTATATTGTTTTTGTTTTGTTTTGGAAAGAGCAATAAATGTTACCGGCCCATTTGTTTGTTCTCTGCGAGTCCTGCTATCTAGCAAATCCATTAATATCCCGCAATTTGGCTTTAATAGGGACTAAATTGACGCTTCTCAAGAACAAGAACGCACTCATTGCCGTTTAAGCGGAAAAAGATGTGCGAGACCATTTAGTTTCTTGGGCTGCTTGCGAACTTTCACTAACTATGATTTGACAGCTGAGACGTTAAACTACGTTGGCATTTCTGTTCAGCAGGATTTGGCACGATTCCTTTAAGCCTAATTGAGGCAATTTACTCTGACAAAACTAAATCTGTTCGCCAAGTTCACAGCGCACTTCGTTCATTTTCCCGCCAACAGCGAAGATAATCCTTCAGGTCTAAACGAACCCCTACTGCATTATCTATCTTTATTTCTTTAGTGATAAGGCAGTTGCCGTTATTGTGAATGGCGAGCGATATCTAGTCAGGCTGGTTGAATATTTTGCTACCAAAAATGAATCAGCTAAACATCAGCGAGGGCGCAACTTGCCACACAGCGGCCTTAACAATGGATTTATTGAAACTTTCTTGCCAGCAGGGGTCCCCTATTCTCTGGCCAACTAGTTCGTGCGATTTAACGCCTCTGGATAACTTTTTAGGGGGCTCTGTTAAGTTCTTGGCTTATGCCGACAAACCAGCAAATCTGACCAAACTTATTGGAAAAAGTAGTCAAGAATTGGACTGATCGAACGGAACATAGAGCTGGTAGCCGCAAAGCACAAACATATCGTATATCGAAAATCATATCTAAAAAACAAATACCGTGAAATTATTGATCAAGTCGTTCGAACATCATCATCACCATTTCATGTTATCAATATATTTTTAATTGGAGCTTTATAAAATCGGACTGCAGATTAAATTCTGCAAATCTAAAACATTCCCTCTTTGCAATTTTAATGATAAAATTTGCTGTAAAGAAGTTCACAAATTGCAATTCGACAGATCTGGCAACACTGCATTATGAAATAAATGTATCGACTGCATCGTTAATGGCTATAAGTTACAGAGAGTTTTGTGGAGGAGCCTCTTGAAATAAAACATTCAATTCAATCGCATTTTTTTAAAAAATTTTTTTGTTTTATTAAAAAATATAAATTGACTATTTTCTTTAGTTTATGTGTGTGTGTGTGTGTGTGTATGTGACGTGTTTTTTATTTTCTGTTTCTCTTATTTTTATTTAGTGAATGTTAATTTGAGACACTGTCTTCAAGAAGAAAATTGTTTATTCGCCAGTCATCATTTCCATGAATTCTGAAAAGAAAGAAATTAAAAGAACACAATAAATTTCAAACAAAAATAAAACGAATTTTTCATTTAAGAGGAAAGTGTTGAAATGTGTGCGTGCGTGTGTGTGTGTGTTTGTGAGCGTCCATGTGTCAATTTGAAATATAAAAAATGGTGGTGGGAAGTTAAAATTGTTTTTTATGTTTTTTAAACAGCTACAAAAATATATAAATAAATATATTTTTCACATGTTGGAAGTGCAAGGTTAGAAAAAGTAGAGCACAAGAAGAGTATGCAGCTGTCAAAAAATACACTGTGCAAAACAGTCTTCTAAATTTGAACTTAACACATTTGCCAGACGTTCTGTTTACCATAAATTAAATTAAAGCCAAAACACTCACCATCGAAATCAACAGTACCAGAGCCATCAGAATCGATTTCTTCAATCATAATGTCCAGTTCTTCGTTGGTCAATTGATCGTCCAACTCGCGCAAGATTTCACGCAAACAGGAGGTGGGAATATAACCGTTGCCTTGTTTGTCATATAAACGGAAGGCTTCGCGCAATTCCTTTTGCATGGCCTCGTCGTCTTCTTCAACAATGAATTTGGCAGCCAACTGTACGAATTCGCCGAATTCCAAACGACCAGACTTGTCTTCATCGACTTCTTCGATAAGTTCTTCCAAGATCTTCTTGTCGAAGGGTTGGCCCATCAAACGCAAGATATCGGCAACCATTTCAGTGGAGATACTGCCACATTTTTGGTGATCGAAACTGTTGAAAGCCTTTTGCAAAACGGCGATTTGTTCGGGGGTGAGCTCTTCATCCTAAATGGAAAGAATAAGATTAAAATTAAAAAGGAACCACCGAAGTTATTCTTTAAGGCGCTTTTTTATATCAAACGAATTGCTCGCTCTATTCAGCGCATGTGAAACATATTTAAAATTTTTGTATATCCTACTTTTCAAACCACCTCGGGCTCTTATTACGGAAACCATCTCCTGCTATGCGCATATTTCAGACGAATCTAGATAAATTAAGTTTGCAATTAATTTTACTGTATTTACAAGTACGATTAATCTGAATACATTTCGACACCTCGAACACCCTTTCAATGATTATTTCTTGTAGATTTTCCTCATAACATACATTTTTTGAGCTTCAAAACTATGATGTCTTACGAAAAATCGATATAGTTATACTCGTAGGTTTAGATAACCATATTTTTTCTACAACGCCGACTTTTGTTCTGTAACCTTCCGGCGAGCATAAAGACATTGAAAATATGATCATTGGACCAGTTTTATTATTTTAAACTTAAGAAGAGATCTCGTGACAGACAGGGAGAACAATTTCATAAATTTTACGTACACACTGATAATACCGAACAGAATGGGCGAGGGTGCCCCTGTCCAAAAAGTATTTGATTGTGTAAAAATTACAATTAGATCTAAATGGCATTGCAGGCCATCAGCCAAGCGTCTGAACGCTATTTAAAAGGTCGGCTTCATGCAAGAAAAACTTACAAAGCCACTCCAAGATCGGTCACGCTCTGAGAAAGAAGCCACCTGTACTTGTTGGGGTTAGTTCTTAGTCTTGGAAAACTTTTAATTTTTACCGATTTATGTCACAAACGCGTCCATTATGTTTATCTTAAAACAAAGTGATGTTTTAAACGACTTCTTGCAGTTGCAGCGGCATTTAAAGGCCCGAAGTCTGGCTTGGAATAAAAAGGTTTCTGTTAAGTCTTAAATTAACGGACACATACTCATATTTTCGCATATTTATGGATGAGTTTTTTTTCGAAAATCGCACGATTTCGCAACTTATCTGCAGTTTCACAAGTACCGCTTTCTGTTTATAAAAATGTTGATTTCACAGTTTCTGGTTGTTGTGATCAAGGATTTTTCGTAGACCGGGATCTTTCATTCAAAATAATCTTCTAGAGCAGGCAAATAATTTCTTGATCATTTGCTTTATAGGAAATCACTTATATGGAATTGTGTATAAAATGCAGCAAATTTCTATGAATTTGCCTCACAGCACATCACTTTTGTAAAACTTTGTACAAAATCCAATGCAGCTAAAATATTTTACACAGATTTTTTTTGGAATTTTTATTGCAAAATTTGCTAATCGATGCACTGAAATATTTTAATTATTTCCGTAAAAGCGCAGTTTTATATTGATTATTTTATTATCTCTGCCGTTGCATGGCTTTACGCAGCACTTACAATGTTGGTATCCATAACGATTGTGTTTTTAATTCAAAGTGTAAAAATGTTGAATTGATCACCAAGATGCTTCTCTGGCGTTTGTTGCTCAACTAAATTTTCTTTTGGAAAATTTCATTTAATAAAAGATTTTCATCACTTTTTCCACTTTTCTTTTGTTGTACACAAACACACACACATTCAGCGTTAAATTAATTTTCCATAAACGCCCTCCTACACGAGCGCCTGCCCGCTCTGCAACACGCACGGACAGACATTCCAAAATGAAACATATTAATTAATGGCCATCGTTAGCATCGCTTTAGAAAAGCCCCATGGAAAAAGATTTCTTCTGTTCTTTTTGCGTTCGTTTTTAATATACTATAAAGTTTTTTTTTTCAAAATTGTTTGTTGTTGTTTTCTAGATAACAACAATATGCGCTCACACCCAAGCACACCCATACAAATTCCCCAAATATTGTTCAGTTTTTTAAGCGAAAGAAAAATTTTGTAGTGGTTTGCTAAGAATAAATCTTTTGAGATCGTGTGATTTCCTACACATCTTTTATGAGCTTGAGTACCCTCGATAGGCTGAATGATGAGACTTCTTGTTATTGGGGTTTTACACTGAGAAAATATATATTTTGTATTACTGTCATATGAAACACACTACCCTTTATTACAAGAAGCGCCAGCGTCCTCAAGTCGACGGCATTAGCAAAAATACGCTCTTGTCGAATTCAGTTGCAGTCGTTGGTGATAAGGGAGGGATTATAATACTCGGAAAAATAACAATTTTGGACGATTAACTGCTACAAAGTTCGTTTAACATTTTCGCTAATAATTTTGATTCATTTTGAGCGCTAACAAAAAACAGCTTGTGAAATTGCTGGAACTTTATCAGGCCTGTTCGGAAAATCACGCAGTTTCAAATAACGAACTGTTTTGAAATCACGCAAACGATTTGATGCTGTTCTGCAAACCACGAAAACGAGACAAAACAGATAATTTAGATTTGCTTTTGTTATTATTTTTCCAAAAAAAAAAAAAAACAAATTCCACGTATTTAACATGACTTGTGAAGACTATAAGACTACGGAAAGCCCAAAAATATCTGCGAAAAACGAATCAGCTGAGTGCTAGAGGGACAAAGTAAATCACGGCGTTGGTAAATAATTTCTTGGCGTTGTGAATGCATCCCGTAAAGTCGGCATAGCGGTTCAGTCATTAATATATGTCTATTATACTTGAGAGCCCAAAAGAATGGGACTGTGCATAAGTATTAGACACCCTTGTTTCACACTATTCGTTTAGTGTGACCGTGGCTACCAGTTACACCGTCCATTCGATCAGTCCAATTGTTCCACTACTATTGCCAATAAATCTGGCCGTTTGGCAACGATGGTGGTTCGCAAAGCTGCGAGCTGTTCGACTTAAAATATCCGCTTAAAAGGAAATCAGAGGCGTTAAGTCGCACGGACAAGGGGCCAGTGAACAGCAGCGCTCTGGGAAAGAAAGTTGTTTCCAAATTGAATTTGCAATTTTTGTTTTGTTAAATTTTTTAAGCAACAATTCAATCAACATGAACCGATAGCGGTCGACATTCCCCGTAACGGCAGCTGCGTGCTCATTTCGAAAGAACTAAAGACCGAAAATGGCGCCATCATATAAACCGCGCCAAACAGCCGATGTTAATGGAATGGCTGTAATGATGATTCGTTAACGGCTTGAGAAATGTTTTTGCTCCAGATACGGCCAAGCTGTTTAACCAGAAATGGACTTCATCACTAAATATGTATAAATCTTTGATGAAAGTGCGCCTTTATTTTTTCTTAAACGATTCATGATGAGTTGCCAAACTTCAGTGAATAGGAGAGTCACCACAGTTTCACATTCTCAGCTGTCAAACCAAAGTTATCGATAACGGTAGTTATCAGGCAGCTGGGAAACACCCAGCATAAACATGCACTGTGTGCAACTTAAGTAATTGTACAGGTAGCGTCTAAAAGTGAATTAAGGTTGAAACATATTCCGTATTTGTTGCAACTATAGTGACACAGACGCACAAAATTAACTTGTTTACAGCATGTGGAACTCATTGAGGAGGAGGAACTAATTGCTGATAAAATGATTTGATGGTTTCACTCTCTGCGCATCACTAGCAACCATTTGACTGACAGTGAAAGCCGCTTCATATATAACAGTTTGGCTAAATTTCATGTCAATAGGTCAAAAGAATAGGAACGCAGAAAGGCACCGCAAAGCAACCCAACTGCGAAACAAAAACTTCGGTATGAACACGAATACAGTTTGAAAAGAGAATATTCTGTACTTTGGATGGGGATTTGGGAGCAATAAAATCAGTTTTTTTCACCGTGTAGTACTTCACAAAATCGCCGATCAAAGTTTCCTTCACATGTAAGAAAAATCAAAGTCCAAGAGACAAAAATCAAATCATAGAAAAATCTAAAAGAAAATGGCAAAGCACGTAAATGTGTCAGATACAGCATGGAAAATATTTTAGACCTACAGGCACACACTGACTGAGTCACAACAAATAGTCTGCCATTATTTTTTCCAATGGACTATAAACGATTCGCATTTTATTGTCTTTAAAAAATAAATCAAACGAAATATACACAATTGCTTACGCATACAAAATAAAATGTATTTATAAAATAAAAAATAGACAATAAAACAAAAATGTTAAAAGGAAAACCTCAAATTGAAATGTGATCGTTTTAATTCACAACAACAATAAAACTCGACTGTTTATACGCAAACCGCTTTTGTATGTGAATCTATAAGATTTGATTGGACTAAACGAATTATAGACATTTATTTGTTTATAAATTTTTTGAAAATTTTTGGGAAAAACACAACGTTTGCAAAAAGCAACTGCAAAATTTTCAAACAGCCGCCAGCAAAGCACAACAACAACAACTCAATTATTCCATTAATTTTTACGAACGCGACGAATTTTTTGTTTTTCTTATTTGTCATCGGCTGAAAGATGCATATTTTATAAATTTCTTGAAAAAAAAACGAGCGTCAAGACTTTTTAGACAAAAATAAATTAATTCTAAATTGTTTTGACGGTAATTACATGCTTCGATGGCAGACGACACGCGCGTTCGCAACACAAAAAAATCACAACGCCTTGGGCGATGCTTCGGATTCACTTAAAGTGACCAGACCAATGGCTAATTTCCATAACGATGGCATAAACAATTTTCTTTTGCATCTAACTCACAGCCTGTCCCACGATTTCGAAAGTTAACGTTGTCAAAAGTTTTATGTAACACAAAACAAACGCTATCAACGAAATCTGAATCAGCGTTTCGATTGTAGCCCTTTCGGTGCTGGACTCAGCACTTTTTTGTTTAGCTGAAAAATGTATTATCTGGAAAATATATGAAACAAATTTTATAGAGCGTTTTTAATTTTGAACACCATTTTTTTCTGTGTACATTGAAATTTGCACGGATAGAACCGAAAATACGTTTTGAAAGTCAATGTGTTTCCCCTTTCCTTAATATATATATTTCGCAATGAATTATCACACGAGATACGTTTTCTAGAAAAATAATTATCTAGTCTTCAATATTGGAGCAGATTTAAAATTTTCCATTTCTCATTCCAATTGAACGGAAAAGATTTGCAAATCGTGCAAGAACTCTGATTGTGACTACACATACAGTGGGACCGAAACCACCGATAATCAGTTTCGGCTAAAGCAACAGTCACGATTTTTCTTCATATTATTTTATCTTAATTACATCTTAATTTAAACTAATTTAATGGGAATTTTTTCATTTTGAACTGTAATTGATGGATGAGTTTAAACGAGATCTTAAGCGTGTCCTATTTCCCCTTCAATGTTAGAATTCCACAAGACATTTTTCAAGGCGTACAGGTTTTCCTCTTTTTACATATTAATATCTCAACTTTTAAGTTTTAATAATCTTTTGCTCAGATGGTCATATTTTTAGTAAAGGGTTATTGTTTGTTGTATAAGGCCACCCTTTAGCTGAATTTTCTTCATGAGAACTCTGCCAGTTGGTCATATTTTTAGTAAAGGGTTATTGTTTGTTGTATAAGGCCACCCTTTAGCTGAATTTTCTTCATGAGAATTCTGCCAGTTGGGGATCCCATATCTTATGTAAGTTTTTAGTGTCTGCAGAGACAAATAGAGTTCTGGAAAGGGGATGCCTTTGGTTTTGCTTGCTTCAGCTTTAGTAAATCATTCCACTGCGAAAATGGGTTTTTCCTTTTTTTTTAACCACTAGTACAAAATTTCGAACCTGTGACCCCTGGACGGTTGGTTAAACTCATCAATCGCGGTACTCAGGTATAAGATAAAAGGTTTGTTGTGAAGGGTCACTTTTCAACTTGTTACCTTGTTTTGTAATTTTCCACTCTGTTGAGACTTTGTCGAAGCAACAGCATTCATCAGTCTAAGTTCAAGCTTTCCAACTTCTATGACCGCAAGGACTTCTAGTGAACTTAATCAAGTTGCGTACTTTCCCTCCTTTAGTAATTCTTTAAAGGCGACTTCATAACAGGCGAGGTTGAGAGGACAGCTGATTACTGTTTTCTGTTTTACAGTCCCTCGGCTGCCAATGATGGATGGATGAGTAACATTTTTGTGTTTTTTTACAAACGACTACTTGAGAATTTGCCGAGTTTTGTTGTTCTATGGGAGGGACTACCTGCCAGGAATTCGTCTGCGTTGCTTTGCAATACGACAAAATAAGTGACATGAAACTTTAACGCTTTTGAAAGGAATAGCAAAACAACAGCAGGAATATGTGATTTTTTATAACATCGCCGTAAATTCAGCCCTGCCAGTGTTGCAAACTAGTTTAAGCTGTCAGCAGCTGCCATGCACTTTCAAATCACTTAATTGAAGTGGACATTGCAACACTGTATTAACACTTTTGGCACTTTTCATAGTTTTTTTCTATGTCCACTCACAGATTTGTTGTTGTTTGGCAGTCGCACATCGGCTGAACATCTTTCTACAGTTTTGGCAGCAACGACAAAAAAAAAAATAAAAAAGAATTTGAAAAATTTTAATTTTTCACGATCAATTACTTTTTCGTGGCCGCATGTGGCGGTAGCACTTGCAATTGAGGAATTCATTTTCATTTGCAAATGAATCACTGGAAACTACAATATAATGAAAATATTTAGTGTGAATTATTTTCGATTTTACACTTGAAGTGCCTGCACTGTCATGCCGGTTCAAGTTCCAAAGCATTAAATATGTGTGTAGCAAATTATTGCAACTCAAGACAGGTGGCAAGAAGGTTTCTTTTCTTTTAATTTTGAATCAATTAGTTTTGTAAAGCTTTTATTTAACTTCTTCTTCTTCTTCTTCTTCTCTTGGCGCTACAGTCCGTGGTGAACCTGGGCCTCAACCAACAAAGTTATTCTTTGTTGTTGTGTCGTAACTAGTGTGTTTTTACACGGTAGGGAAGTTACCCCCACGCACAACCCCCGAAACCTGGAGGACCGGGTCCTGGTTTAGACCCCTGGACAGAGGGGATTCGCTGCACACTTTGGTTCACCTCTAAGCGGGTGCTGTAGGGGCTATCCAGGGGCGCCACGGGGAGGCAGTATGTCAGCTTGACCAGTCCATTTTCAGGGATCGCTGCTGGCTTCTCGCCAGGTTGAGAGCAATCAACAACTTTGCCCTGAGTGCACTGGCCCATTCCCCCTATTTTAATTTTGAATCAATTAGTTTTGTAAAGCTTTTATTTAACTTCTTAGTGTTGGAAAAAAGCGTTGGCGTAACGACAGACAGACCAACAAATTTTATGTGCAAAAATCCCAGGAGATGGAATTCGTTGGTTTTGAGCGGAAAAGGAATTTCCACAGCCAGTTTGAAAATGGCTAAAAAACCTGCTCCACAGCCTCTGATGCTTAATTGGGCAAAACATAAATATTTATACACAACTTTATTAAATGAATTATTAGTTTAAGAAAGTCGCTGTAACGAATGATTAACTGGTTGTTTTGACCGTAACTTTAAGGCAGCATAAAATAAATAAATATCAAAAACTCATCAATCAACACGTGAAAATCCCCAAGCAGTTAACATTTGATGACTTTAATGTTAGATCTTTTGGTATCAGCATAAAAATGTTGTAAACACTTGACCGCCGTTTTACACGGTACTTGTGTCACACGTTGTCCATTGCACACCGTTTTTTCTTATCTTAAGTAGTTCCTCTTACTTCAAATTTATTCGTCTGGTGACAGCAATGATGCAGCCTGAATACGCATTTGAATCTTATTAGTCCTCACGTGGTGGTACCTCGTAAATGTCATTACGTGGGACTACCACATAAATGTTTAATTATTAGACAAGATTTTATTAAAAATGTCCAGACATACAGTTTGGGTAGTGCGGACTACTGTTTTGATTTTTGGATATTGTAGGCACAATATTTTTCGGAAGTAAAAGAAATTCTTTTTGAAAATTATCAGATCTGGGACAAACCCCCCATTCGAAGTCGAGTACAGCTTCGTGTGAAAAAAAATTCGATGGCTGACATTTTTGCGATCTTGGTACTCGATTGTAATTCATATTAACTGAATTAAAACAAAACAAATCTGAAAAATTTTACGAAGGCCGATCAATAAGTCTGTGACTTTATGAATTTGCCGCCTGTTAATACAAAAGGCAACACTGCAACTCCTGTCAGCAGGCAACTGTCAGCTGAACAAGCTGCGTCATTTAGTTTGTGTTTGGCAGCCCTTGATAGCAGACTTCCGCGCGTTTTGAAAAGAAAGTGGAAAACAAGTGAATTTCGTGCTTATTAGGCAGTATTTTTTGCGGAAAAAACCATCACTCGAACCAAGGCCAAGCTTGATAAATATTATGGTTTACTGAATTTCGAAGTGGTCGTACAAGTACGAAAGATGTCGATCTCTGTGGATGCCCAGTTGCGGTATCCACATCCAAAATGATTGAAAAAATACACGATATGGAGATGGAAAGTGAGAGAGATTGTGGACGTCATAGGCAGCTCACATGGCTTGGTGGTTTCAATTTTGAATGATCACTTGGATATGAGAAAGCTCACCAAACGAGGGTGCACACACCTCCAGTTTCTATGGCAAAAATCTATGAATTGGGCGACGAACTGCTCCCTCTCCAACCTATTCTCCAGATCCAGCCCCGAGTGACTATTTCTTGTTCCCAAACTTGAGGAAATGGCTCGGCGGAAAGAGAAATCAGCTCACAAGTAAATGCCTATTTTGATGACCTCGACAATATCTTTCGGAACGGATAAACAAATTGGGGAACTCAAAAGCAGATGTTGAAAATAAAAAGAATTTTTTGTATACAAATTTTTTTATTTAGAAATTTTTCATAATTAAAATACTATAAACTAAAAGCCAAAAGCACCAGCGACAATGACTATCGGCTCTTTTGATATAAAATCCTGTGTTTCATTCAAAAAGTCACTCGTAATTAAAGTACATTCTCATGTTTTTGTCTTTTCATTTATCATATCGAGAATTGCGGGATACGCCCAATATTGCCACTATAAGAAGATATCGAGCTTTAGCTGCAATATAGACCCAATTGGAAATTTCAAACTTCTGAGTTAAGTATTAAGAAGAAATATTCCAAACTGAGACTCCTCGTAGTAAAAAATATGATTCTATGTTTAACGTTGGCAATTCTCCAGATAAATATATCTCTGTGGCCTCAGTTTAGATTTTTTGACATATGACTCTCTTGCAGCAAAGGCTCGATATATTTGTGACAAAAGCAATGGATGAATCAACATTCATAGACTTAAGAGACGTGGTCGGCTATCAAAAACAACTCTTAAATATATATGTTCTATCCCAAGCAAGTGCGAGTGTATGACCGGAAATATGTCCAAGTCCATATTGCGCTTATCGCTATATTGACAGCTCTCAGCAAAATGCTGTATTAGCGCAAAGTACTCATATTACTTTAAAATAGTGAAAAACGTAGCAAAGGAAACACAAAGTAAATCGTGATCCAGGATTATAGAAAAAGATTATCATATCATCGATCATAGATTAGCAATCGAGTGCAACTTGGAATAGACACATTTCGATAACGATTGCCGTGATCCACGTTAACTGCATTACGATGACGAAGTAGTCGCAAATCGAAGTAGTCGAAGTAGTCAAATGCAAAAAGTAAACTTGGCGGTTATTATAGACCGGTATAATCGGATGTACTCAAGGTGGAATTCCAACAAATATCAGATTTATTTGGTTTCTATAGCTTTTCTTACTACTTGCATCGTTCCAAATTTTTATTATATTATTATAAAGTACAACCCACTAAACCGTGCTGCCATATTTTATTTAGTTTCTAAAAAAAGCCACTAGGGCATATTAGACGCAAATTGCCTAAGATCGGCAGTTATTGTGTAAGTGAATGGATTTTTCAAGTTTTTTCGAATGAAATTGAAAAATTGTTTAACTTTTTTGTCTTAATCTTAGACCAGACAAGCCATAAATTAAATAAATAGAAAAGCATAATTTAAACGGTTCTTCAGGAATTTATTTCACTTTGGCCGTGCAAAACAGGGGAGAGTTGTTGCTAAACCTTTTTGTGCGAATTTCATACGCAGAACATCTGCTTTCAGCGAAACAAACTTCTAAAAAAAGCTCGAATGTGTTTCAATCGGAGTTATTCCATATTCAGCAGAAGAATTTGTTGCCTCGTTTATAATTGACAAAAATTGTTTGTCATAAAGAAAAACACTTCTGTTAAATGACATTTAACAAATTCTTGCGTTATTAAAACAATTTCATACAAGGACTTTGGCTTGGAGAGATGCCTACATTTGAGTTACAGCGAAACAAAAGCTCAGAAACCTTTTGCCCGCAACACATTAGACGCTGTCCCATTTGGTGTTGAATAGCACCATTAAAAGTGCTAACATTTTGTCTCTGGACGTACTTGTTCATCCTGAACTTAGCCAGACCTCTAATGAGGAGTTTTGGATGGAAATTAGGGCCCGGTTATGCTACATTGCACATTCTATAGTCGTTTACTCTCCACATCATTCCTGGTGACTTGTCAAAAGAGCCCACAGAAATGAACAGATGCAACTTCAACACTTGAGAAAACAAAAGGAGGACGATAACTCAGAAGGCATGGAAATGAAAAATAAAAAGAATGCTGTAACCAAAAAAAAAAAACGTAAGTAATTAATAATATCAATAATATTACATTCATATGTATGTATTTATTTTTGTATGGATGTATTAACGATTTCAAAATTCTTTGATCAAAAGACGCACAGTTCGAGAAATTGAGCCGATCTGTAGCTGGACATTTTGTGATTTTATTTAGATTTAGTGTGTCTCGCTTTGCATTCAGGGTCTTAATATACCAAGAAACCGGTCTAGATCCTTCAATGGGAGTATTAACAAGTCCTGCTGACACTGTAATATGGCAAAGAGTTGTATGTATCTTCTGTGTCCCAGTGCCACGCAGTTGGAATTTCAATAGCTCCTCTTCTTCAGCCCAATATCTGCCAGTGTCTGTGTGCCTATAACAGGTACATATAATGTCTAGTTCTATTCATTTTTAGCGCAACATTCCATCATCTTGGCATTAAAGCTCAGAAGCTTTTTGGTTCGTATAAGACCATCAGGGACACTCTAATATCTCACTACCATCGTTGTTATCCATTTGTCTAACTGTCCTTTAAGGAGGCTTCTATTAAATTGAAACGTTGTGGGAGATCTAAGAAAACTCTCTCAGGCACCCATTTTGGCGTAGAAGTCTGGCATCTCGATGCTTCTATGTCCCTCTTGTCCGGGTATTCAGATGAAAGAAACTGGTTTTCGAGGCACTAGACTGTTCCACCCGTTGTGTTACTGGAGTTTATTGATGACTTGTAGTTTTGACTACCACGGCCTTGAGTACTGATTATTTAAATTCCCACTCTCATGTATTCTCCTTTGAATTTGAAGGATGTGACACAGTTACCAGAGTCACATGCAGTTTCACGTGGAGTAAGAATATTGTGGTAGGCCTGCCAGGTCCCACTAGTTGGCGCGTTGTTTATTTTTTAAATTTAAAATTGTTAATGTATTCCTGCAAAAACTACTAAAATCATTTATTATAAATTTATGAACATTTTGATTGAATTTGTTTGATTTCGAAATGTGACAGCATTCAATCGCTCCATTTCATATTTTTATTCAACTGTCTCGACTGAAATATAACAACAGAATATTTTAATAATTAAAACAACAAGAACCATAAACATTAAAGAGATAGATATTTGTGTGTGTGCGTGTGTGTCGTTTGACAAGTTTGAGAACAATCCAAAATAATGTACAATTTGTTCCCCGACTGCTTAAATGCCATTGAAATATAATCGAGTTTCACAACAATAATCTGATCTTTATTTTTGTTCAAAGATGAATATGAAAGACATGATTTTTATTATCTACGATTTAGATAAAGTTTTCTACATATTTGCACTCTGACACACACACACACACACACACACACACATACAAACAATAGGTTGAAAAAAATCATGTATGAATGACTCGTTGCATTAAAGAATTGAACAAAAGAATAGAAACTCTTAAGCAGAATTTACAAAAAAAAAAAGCTCCAAATATTTTTCAGTCAATCCTTTTTCGTTTTAATTTCTCTTTTTGGTTTTCAAGACTTCGCCACAGTTTTGACACATCAGATAGCAAAATGTTCAAGACTAAAATTATAAAATATTGAATAAAAGATCCCTCAGAGAAGACCTGAAATATTTTGTACTTTCGAAAATGATTTTTCATGGTATTTTCAATCAATTGAAGTTTTTCGTTGCGAAAATAAAAACTCTGGCACTCGTTGCAATCCCATCAAATTTTGAACAAATAATTAAAGCCGACAGCGTTTGAAAAAAGTCAACTGGAAGGCAAAACATAAATTATAAATATGTACAATATATGAAATGTTTAAGTACTTTGGGCTTTTTTTTCTGCACAGTGTTATAGGCGATATAATATTTACTGTTAAAGGCCTATCCCAGGATGACGCGTTCGCCAACATAAAATTCTATTTTAGTAAAAAAAAAAGTCTAATAGATTTTGCCTTTTAGTCGTTATTGAAGTTGATTTTCTTGTTTTGGAGTCATTGTTTTGCTGGTGCCGGCATGAAGACGCAGCACTGTGCGCTGTTAGAGTTGGTTTCAAACACGTCAAATGCGGGAACGAACGAAAACAATGACTGGCCAAAGAACTTTGAACAAAAGTAAACATTTGTAGTGACAATCATAACAAAGAACAGGGTGACAGCAGCGATGACGACGATTTGATGACAATGATGATGATGATGACGATGGCAGATTATGAAGTCAACTTTGTGATTTCATACAATCAATCAAAATCAAAAATCAAGCGAACGAATTCCGTTCGCAAAAGAGATTCTAATAGTTTTGACAGTAATTTAAAAATGCACATTCTGATTAAAAATTATTACAAATTAAATGCACGCAAATGAACACACAAATGCAAAAAGTTTATAATATATAAAAAACACAACCAGCTTCAGAAATGAAGTCATTAGTGTAACAAAATAAGGAAAAATTCAACTATTCGTATATTTTGTAGTGAACTACTGACATTTTCATAGAAAGTCGTTTCCCAGAGATGGCAAATATTTTTAACCCATATTTATAATTTGGTTTACAAACTTATATATAAACATGCCATAAATGCAGAAAAAAATATCGGAGTATTGCAAAAACTTTTTAACTTTAAATCGTGTCTTTATAATTCATTGTTGGAAAGCCCCTGACAAGTACTCAGCGTTAAATCTATGCAGGCCTTCAAACACCAGGCCATTTTTTGAAATAAGATTTTACTGCTTCTGTACTGGCTTCCTTAAGGCTCTATTCCGAATGATAAACGGTAGCCGCATTTCCCAGCCTAAAAACCAAAATATTAATTATTTACATTTCCTAATGCTAAGCCGATTTTCAAGATATGTAACGTTTACGAAGGCAAACAAGATTTGGCCCAAAAGAATAAAGTTCAATTCTTAATACATTGTAATTTAATCGAGAGTGGCCACAATCTGTACTTGCAGTAAGGATTGTGAAATTGATTTACGTCAACACTTGACGGAGCGGCCTAATCTATCGCTGGATCAACTGCAATTGAAGAACTTGTCAACCACCGGCCCACACTGCGTAGCAGATAAACATGGGTGGCCACTTCTTTTACGTGAACATGGCACATAACACAAACCACTTGCTCGATAGCTCGGTCTATATAGTCCCTTCTGCCAGTTAGTCTCTAGACAGTAAAAGGAAAACGAAGCACCTGTGTTGATAACCTGAAACCACAAACGAACATCAGGAATTAACTAGACTCGTCTGTACAATTCTCCTTTTAGGTTAAAGCCACAGCCAAAATGCTGCATCCACGCTAGGCACCTCAACCTATAGCCACTAGCAGGATGCCTCAAGTCATTCCACGGACATGCTGCTCCCTGTTCTACCAATTGACCTTTGCTGAAGTTTTTAGGGGAATCTGTATAACCGAAGCCAGACATAAACTTCCTAGCATTTGAGCTATCCTTCCCCTCTATGCCCCGAAAGGCCTACTTCCCCAATTTGGAAAATTGAAAGGTTAAGTTAGGTTAAAATGAGAGATCCCATGCCATTTCACGTCCACCACAATTATTGCTTTCTTTTTAAAAATAATTGTAATAGCAGTGAAGTTGTTTTAGGTAGACGTACTTCGCTCCTTGCTCCAAGCCTACAAATAGTTTTGAGAGTTTCTTTTGCACATTTTGTCATTTAAATAATTCGATAAAGGTTTGTTTATTGCGTTCTATACTCTACTATTTGCTAAATGGAGCTTGATATTTGTTTAGGTTACAAAAAGCGCCACGTTTTGAGCAGGTGCTGCTTGTCGTATAAAAACTCGTACTGCATTGAAAAATATTCTCCCGTAATTGGAGGAACTGGAGAGGTGTTACGGCAGGAATAATATCCGAAAGTTTTACCAACGGGTAAAACAACTATCCAATGGATATAAGCTTCGGACAGAAGCCTGTCGTGACGAAGAGGGACAAATCGTAGTAGAGCCGCAATCGATGCTGAGAATCTGGAAGGATCACTTCTGCAGACAGTTTAACGGCGAACAAAACACCGATTCCATCGCCAGGCAGAATATTCCACTACAGATAACGGACGATGATGGTAGAGAATCCCGTCCCCCCGACCTGAATGAAGTCAAGATAGCAATATCGAGATTGAAATCAAACAAAGCTGCAGGAGCGGACGCACTGTCCGCGGAACTATTTAAGGCAGCCGGAGATAACCTGGTTGGGCGCATGCACCAGCTCATCTGTAAGATATGGTTTTCACACTACGGCAGATCCTGGAAAAGACCCAAGAAATGCAAATCGACACCCACCACCTATTCGTTGATTTTAAGGCCGCATATGACAGTGTGTATAGGGACGAGCTATACGAAGCCATGTCTAGTTTTGACATTCCTACTAAACTCGTCAGGCTGTGTAGGATGACGATGGAGAACTGTCGCTGCTCCATCAAGGTCGGTAACGAATTCACCGAGACCTTCAATGTCAGAAGGGGATTTAGACAAGGCGACGCACTGTCATGTGATTTTTTTAACATAATTCTTGAGAAGATCGTGCAAAACTCACACGCCAACAACAGAGGCACGATCTTCCAAAAGTCCGTGCAACTGCTAGCATACGCTGACGACATTGACGTGATTGGTCGAACACAGCGAGCCGTCACTGAAGCGTTTGCTGGTATTTCAACGGAGGCGGCCAAAATGGGTCTAGCGGTGAACGAGGGCAAAACGAAGTATATGCTGTCATCAAAAAAGGACGCGCAACACCGACGACTGGGCCCGAACATCACCATAGGCAGCTATAACTTCGAGGTAGTGAAGGATTTCGTCTACCTTGGCTCCCAAGTCAACAGTATGAACAACATCAGTACCGAGATCAAACGCAGAATAACTCTTGCCAATCGCTGTTTCTTTGGGCTCAAGAGGCAATTGAGTAGTAAGGCCCTTTCTCGAAAAACCAAGTTGACACTATATACCACTTTGATAATCCCTGTACTTCTTTATGGCGCCGAAGCATGGACGGTGTCGAAGGCGGATGAGGAAGTCCTTGGTATTTTCGAGAGAAAAGTTCTGCGTTCAATCTTCGGCCCTGTTTGCGTTGATGGTTTCTGGAGAAGAAGATTCAATCACGAACTGTACGGGTTGTACAGCAACATGAGCCTAACCAGGTCTCTACGGATCCAACGGCTAAAGTGGTTGGACCATGTAGAGTGCATGGAAAATACTGCTCCGACCGGTAGAATCTTCGACTCCGAACCAGTGGGCCAACGCAATAGAGGACGCCCACGGAACCGATGGCGCACACAAGTGGAGAGGGACCTCAACCAACTTGGTGTGCAAAATTGGAGAACGCTGGCTAAAGACCGTGCCAGCTGGAAAACTTTGTTGGTTGAGGCCCAGGTTCACCACGGACTGTAGCGCCAAAAGAAGAAGAAGAAGAAGAATTGGAGCCAACAATTTACCTTTTTCGCTGGCTTAAAGGAAGCCGTAAGACAATTTGAAGTCAAACTTGATTGAAGAACAAGTTATTTATCTCTCAATGCGATCTACGCAACAAATTTACAGAACATGTGTCTTTCGGAAAGCCCTTCAGACTTCGGACTAACAAGCTTGTTCTCAGTTTGCTGGAAAATCGATGCCCTACAATTTCGAATTACAGTCATAACTACAGCAACAGAAAGTTTATACTTAATAGAGCTCTTTCGCATTAGCGAAAGTGGATATGGAGCTCCGCTGCTTTTAAACTGAAACACATTTTGTAAAACAGTTTTAATCTCACGGCTTACAGCGCCCTTTGAATACGTTGTGTTAGTCCACTTCAAAGTTACTAGTTAAAAGCCATAAGCAGTTTAAATGAAAGAAAACGTGCAAAACAACTTATCTCATGTTCATGAACACGTTAAACCCAACAGCCGCCACCAAAAAAGATTTCAATACAAAAAACTCAATCTCCCAAAACTTTTCTGTGAACCTTTGAAAACTAAAAGTGGAGGTGTTAAAACATTATTATTATTATTATTATGATAAAACTGAATGAACTAATCAAAATGCAGTTCATGTGTATCTTCACCTTCTTCGAAGTCTTAAATAACTCCTATTACTCTGGTTCGTATTCCGCTTAATCAGCACTTTGCGTGCACTTGATTTCATTACGAATTCGATGCTTCGTCATACGAATTTAAGTGGAAACAATTGTTCGTTATTAGGAAAACACAACTATGAATATTTTTTGTTTAATTGTGGGTTTTTATTCGTTGAAATAATTAAAAGAGACAAGTTAAAGGCGAAAAATTCTATGTAAAAAGATTTGCACTTCTTTGGAGCAACAATACACGTGCATTTAAATGGCCGCCGCAACAATGAACCCCCAAAATCAGTAAACAGAAAAATGATACTTAAGAAATGAGTGCTAAAAGCCTTGTGGAGAAACTTGGCTTGTCATTGGGCACAACGCCAACACCCTAAATGCTCAATAATAAGAAAAAGACGTGATCTCTGATACGCATCGCTGCGGCTTGTCAGGCATAATTTAGACATTTTTGTGTTCGACAGCCTGGGATTGAAAAGAAAGCGATTGCTGGTGTTCGCTAATATTTCCTCAATCCTCAAATCATCTAGACTTGACTTGCGTATGTAGGTACCTGCTATTACGCCGTAATACCACGGCAAACCAACTTTTTCTAAATATTCGATTATGAAAACTTTTAAAAGCCCCCTCCTGCTAAAAAAGTTCGGGTTATCTAATCTGTGCTAGAAGTAGCTGTACAGCTCAGTGAGCTGTCACACCTTTAATATTTTCGTAGACTTCCTCAGTGATAGTTCTTATAAGCAAAAGTTCCATGTTAAATAGGGCGAAATCAAACCGCAGACACAGTTTAAAGGCAATGTTAATTCAACATGATTTCACTTTAAAACCCCATCGTTTTCTATCAACTATAAAACCATACTAAATGTTCTGGAACTTAATTAGTTCGGGATCTAAATCTGCCGTAAGACTACAAACATCAAGCTGTAAAATAAAAATTGTTGCAAAACTCAATAAAACACTCATTCGGTTTAAAAATTTAATAACTTTTTGAATATATATTTGTTTATACTTTTTTCAGACTATATACGTAAATAATAGCTGGCACATAAATAGGGGAGATTCACAACTGAACAAAATAACCAGAACCATAAGGGATTCGCTTCGAAACGTTAGACGAAGTTTAATTGGCACTGCGGAAATATCTTAAGGAAACGCCAGAAACATCTTCCAGAGGGCGTTCTGCACAGCTACGAATGGCTCGTATGTCACTGCGACGCGTTTTAAAGGAAAATTTACTGTTATGCCGATATAAGATGGAGGAATTAAAACCGGCACATCATCGGCAATGTCTAAACGCTCTAAAAAGAGCCCGTCATTGCGAAGCTGAAGAGGGGGTTCTTTTAAGTGATACTATTTTCCCTACTTAGTGCAAAAGAAATCCATTTTATAACCTAAAATAAAAAATACGAAAAACTTAATGCTTAAGCCACACATGGTGGCTTTTGAACCACCCTGTATATTGTGATGGTTACGTTCTGCGTGTAGCAGCCTATTTGTCAATATGAAGCCTTAGACAAATTATTAGAAAAGCGAATAAGATTCTTACGCCTTAAACTGTTCTATAGACTTCAATTCTGTGAAGACTTTTCTCCCCACAACTGGTGATTACATTTCTAAATGCTGTCAGTAGGGTGCATCGTGCAAATGTTTGTTCGTTAAGTCACACATGTTGCTTGTCTCTGCTTACAACTTCTTTTGGACTGTGAGAATCATAAATTTGATTTGATTCTTTCTTGTCGTGATATTAATGAAAACGGAAAATTATGAATATTTTTATGATAGAAAAAAGTTTTCATATATAATAAAAGAAATACCAAAGGAATTTGGCAATTTTTTTTCTGATGCAAAGAATGTTGTAATGAACTTTGTTTTATTGCACAAAAATATTTTATTAAAACCATATAAAAATGTGCATTTATGTACATAAATACATACATACATACATACATACATACATACATACATATGAATATGTATATGTATTTGGCAACGAGCAGATTCGGCTGTAAGCAGTTTCAGCCAACACTGATCCGCAGTTGAAACTACTAAATTCGAATGTATTAAAAACGAATGCAACTGCAAGTTTGATGAGACTTTAAAAGTATTAAATAATAGTTTATAATAACTTGTACTTGCAAGTACAACAACAAATACATACTGGCTTTCAATATATTTTACAATAAATGAAGTTATTTAATTGAATTGAAAGAAATTTTAAAACTAAAATATCAGTCAAGTTGAAGCCATTAATAAAAGTTGTACGTGGATTTGAGAAGCCATTAGCACAAGTATTTAGTTAATTTTTGTACAATAGGAAACTTTTTAATGTATTTTTAATTATAAAAAACTGCGGCGGGTAGAGAAGGCCCAATAGCAGTTGCCGACCAATATACAACGTTGCATGCCTTGTTCTTATTGTGAATTGATAATTCCTCATTGTGATACTTGACGGATCGAAGGTCTCAGGTTGAAATAAAGTTCACTGTAAAGAAACTGGCAAATAGCGGTGGCTGCTTTTATTCGGAGAGGCATTCAATTGATACTGTTATATGTATTTATTATATAATATTAGTCAGTTACTAGTTTTATTAATTTAGGTTTTGTTTCTAGAAACTGATATGTATACAGGGTGTGTTTTTTAGACCTGCCCAAGCTTAAATCCTAATGAAATAAAGAAATATATTTTTTTATTGGATAGAAAATTTGGGTTTGAACGTTCGTATTCACGCGCGAAGTTTTCAATAGGGGGAATGTAGGTTTTCGTGGAGGTGCCCTCCGACGTAGCCATTAGCCACACTGGGCGCTCTATTGCCTGGCCGCTGTTTTGCGGCTGCTGGATTGTTGGCTGCCCAAGCTGCCTATTGGATGGACCGATGATGTTGTTTTTTGATGTAATTGCTGTTTTGATGTTGCGGGGGGCACCAGTCCCTGGACCTGTGTGGAGCTTAAAACGGTAGTCCTTTAGGGGTACCAAGTCTTACCAGAGGTTTATTTCTGGTACCACGGGAGTCGCCGGCCCCAGGAACTTGTTCCTGCACGGCTATGGTGAGGCCCTTCGGGGACCCACGTGGTAGTTGTGGTTGATGCCCAAATCGCGGAAAGAGTTTAAGTTGGACTCGAATGTGGAGTTGCATGGAACCCGAACCCATAGAACGGAAGGAGTTTTAGATAGACTCCGACCCAAACCAAGGGGAAATCAGGTTCCAAATAACATGTGATTCTGTCATGCTTGGGGGCGCTGGAGGACGCATTGTATCCAACCGGTGAAAGGATCGCTGTGGGGCAAGGCCATACTGGCAGGTACCCACGCAAATCAGTCTCACATCTGTTCAATCGTAATCCACAGAAAATACTATAGTCCAAGTGGCTTAAATCACACAATTTCGATGGCCAATTAACTAGACCATTATGTGAAGTTATTCGTTAATTAAGAGATTCTTTAGCTAAATCACTGGATTAGAACCACATGTCAGCAAGATTAATGCCAACTAATTGATGCCCCAATAATGGTTTACAACACAACTGTTGTTCGGTTGAAATTTCTCTACTTGGTATTATCCTATTTTGTAGTATTGCCGTTTATAACCCTGTGTTTGTGCGGTAAACAAAAATGGCAAAAAATTACAACTCATCACTGGCAGTTGGAAAAACTTGTCGAGCTCATGGAGAAAATTTTGAAGCGTCTTTTCCATCCTCAAATTTAATCCATTTTGAACAAAAATGCTGCTCATTTAAACTTCTTTAATAAGTCCAACGTTAAAATAATTGCCAGCAATTATTTAAACAGCATTTTTGACAACTGCCGTCAGCAAGGAACCGCACAGTTGCGCATAGTTTTAATATGCAAGGAATAGCCGCACCTGGCACAGGTTTATGGAAATGTACCTGCACTTCAAAATGCTTCGCTATTTAAACGAAACAAATTTATAAAATTTGCCAAAAGTATGTATTTAAAAGCAATTCAACCACGACTACACTTTTTGTTCCTTAGCATTTGGTAGTTCCAAAGGATTCGAGTGATCGGGGATCCTTTTTCTTATACGCAGCACTTCAGTTGTGTTACAATCATCATCTTTACTTTTATTTAAAAAAAGAACACACTACAAATTTAACGTCAAAATTATTGTTTTATGTTTTGCCACAATCAGCTGGCAACTTTAACACAACAACAACAGCAACTTTTATACAAAATACAGTTAAGTTGTTTCTGTTTCATTTCAACTGAGTTGTAAACCGTAATAGGGCCATGAGTTACGAAATAATTAGAATTAGCCTGTACCATTCACCGCTACCAGTGACATTCTGACCATCAACGTTTCAATGATGCTTCGACAGAACTTGTGGCTTGTCCTCTGCTTATTTATGCACCCATTTAACCAAAAGCGGGCTTTATCGGAAAACGATGTCTTGAATGACGAACAGAACCATTATTTTGAGCAAAACAAATTTGAACTTTGCCAGCGCTGCTCTGGTGTAAGTCTATGAAGTGTCACGCCAAGCTAAACTTATAGTAACCATCAAAAAAACACCCGTTTTGTATATATGCAAGTATATAACTTGTTCTTACTTTAGGTGTTGCCATCAAATATTCTTTTCTTCATCTCTGTTCGTATATTCTTAATTATTCCGGTCTAAAAACAAATATTCAGAAAATTTGCTCATTTTCCACTTAGTTTTTCATTTACTTATATGTATTTAAGAAGCAATTCACAGCCTGCTTAAGGCTTGTGGAGCCTCGTGCAATATTTTTATAAGTAATTCAACGTCCTCTCTCTACTTAAACGTTTTTCTTAACCATTAAGAATTTCAATTAAAATTATAAATAAACAAAATCCATTTGAAGATGAGTCTGTTTGATTTACGACTAAAATTGTATGAATCTTAATTTTTGACAATAAAATAATTTATTTGTTCTTTTTTTCAGTTGTTCGAGTACAACTCGCGTGACATCAAAAAGGAAAAAAAACCGAACAACATTCGGCCTGACATTCCGAATGTGAAAAAATACTTTTCAAAAAACAAGCACCACCAGCACTAAAAACTAATATTAAATGTTTGACATTTGGTGCAAAAAGACGAAAAAGAAAAAACAAAGAAACAAATAATTGAAAGGTATTTGCAACTGATTTCAGATGATATACAAGTACGTAAGACGAATATTATACAACAACGACAACTTAATGGCATTTTGTGGATTTTTTTGTAAACGAAATCGATGAAATAATAAAAAAAGAATACCTTTAAAAAACTTGCCTCATTAATCCCTTCATTTTGCCATCGTGCGACATGAGAAACTTGGTTGGAAAAAGTAAAATCAAAAACATCTCAATAAAAAGACAATGACAAACAAAAGGGTGATCGATCTACTGGCGGCGGCGCACTTTGGCTTAACGGAGTCGCTAAACAGCCCGTGTGACATTTCAAGTGCGTTCACATCAAGATCGAGGTACAAAAAATATATAATATAAGTTTAATCACTCCTATCCTGATAACTTCAGCATTCCGTATTCCATTCCAAATAAAATGTTCACGATTGTTTGAATTCTGCTTTACGATCGTAAGTAATTCCGTTTCTCTAAGTTGTCAAGTTAGTAACAGAAGTCTTCTGGTTTTAAATTCCCTGATGATGATAATAAATATAAATAAATGGCATATTTACGGACAATTTGAAAGCCCAACTATAATGTGCTTAAGCTGGCTTAAGCAAACCTGAAAGTACACATAATCAAATGCAGACAACTATAACAGACTTAAGAATATTTTGATCAGGTTGTGCCAAATGCCATTTACTTAAGCAAATTATGAAAGTGACTGCAAGCAAATGGAGGTTCAAGCAGGGATTTAAAAATACAGAGGATAGGAGGACATTGTGACAAACCACAAGTAAATGGAGCTGGATGGAAAGACATCACATAGAGCTTTTCAGAATCCACAAATTCTTTTCAAAGTCAATAATCTAGATCAAAATTTTTTTAGAAAAACTAGAGGATCGTTTTAATAACGATTTTATGGTATTTTGTACACAAAACTATAGATTTTCGTTTTGATATGGAAAATTATGACGGACATTCTATGTCGGCCACATTAAACAAGAATTTAAATCATTCGTGCCAAATCGTTATCTCTTCAGTGGCAGCCTTTAAATGTTTAGGAGAGAGTAATTTCCCAGACTGCCAGAATAATATTTACAAAAAAATCGAATTCTCATCAAAGTAATACAATCGATATGTTCAACAGAGCAATGGATTCGTCGGACCCTCTTAACTCTAGTTTGGAGTTGGCCTATTGGATTCGAAATATCACTTTTGGGGTTAATATATCGCTTTCGCAATCAGCTTCTGTTCCATTTCAAAATAAACGTTAATCAACCTCGAGGCACGCTGTGGATTAGCCTCTAATGACGGCTTAGATCTGATCTCTTACTATTCATTTAACTTAGAAGCGGATGAAATATGGGAGTAATACATAAAAGTAATATTTAAGCAAACAAATTTAGTACAAAATCTAAGGTTTTACATTATTGGACCCGATTGGTAACAATAACTTATTAAGTATCAGACTTATACCGCCGACTCAACAACATCGAAGGCCTACTCTGCGCCAGCCCAGTGCACATTTTGTTTGTTATGCAGCATTTTCACTCACCTTGTACGTAGACTTTAACCGCTGACTGTATTTCGTCAATAATTTGATAACGTCTTCTACCTCCTCCACTTGTAGACTGCGTGTTGTGTCATTGCAATTGATTGTCGCAAGATGTGAAAATCGTGTCGTGCTACAGTTTCCGCTGCAATAGACTACAATCGTATTTCAAATACAGATTTGGCTTAAAATCAGAGTATCTTCTCTAAAACACACACAACAAACCTTTTGCCTTCTGATGGCAGAGATAACAACGCTTCGAAGTACGTGCACGTACGGAATGACTGGAGTTGTTCATCAAAGTGTCATCGATGGGTCGGTCGTGTTGCTGCTCAAAACAAACAAAATACTTTTTGACAAGTTGTAAAAAATGGATTTGGCAGACGACAATGATTATGACTGTAATTGTGATTTTAATTATGATTGTAGTTTTGGTTATTTATGACAATAAATATTTTAGGTTAAGCTCGTCTTGTCGACAGGTTAAGGGAAGTAACTCTAGGTCCAGTGCTTCTGCAAGAACTTTGATGCAGAAGCAAAAAATTACCAAAAGTTTGATACAACGAGAGCAGCATGTAAAAACTGTAAAAACTTATAACAAACGAAATAAATTTCTGATGAAAAACTACTGCAAGTAAAAAAACAGGGGCAATCAATTATGGGGTTGGGCAGTAATTGATCGCGTTTGCAGTAACTAAGAAGAAACGCATTAAGCGATTCATTGAAGAGGTTTTGCAGTAAATTCGCAATAAAATGTCAGTAAAATACTGCAATCGACAGTTGCCGCTTGTTTGGCTTCAAAAACTGCTCTTGGGTTGGCAGATGTGTGTGAAAATATATTTCAAAATTTATCACGTTGGGCAGAAACTAATCGCCTTAACAGAGCTCTGTTAGAGCGTTAACATAGCGCTGTTGATTACATAAAATTTGAGGGCAGATTTTCCAAATTTTGCGACTCAGTAGCTCAGATATAAGCGAACCAAAGCCCACGAGTTCTTAAAATATTTAAAACACGTCAGAGATGCATCCGTATACCCAGATATTAAAGGAAGTACCTAAGAAATTAAGATTTTTGGTTAATTTGATATTTGGAGTTTCTCTAGACGACGAATGAATTCCAGACGAAGTAAAGAAAATGTGTGACTAAAAATTATGGAACTTATAATTTAGGAGTATCTTTAGAGCAACAAATGGTTAGAATGCGGGTGCATTACAGCGGTGGGAATATAGTAGAATATGACTTTTTGGAATCTGAATTTCTGCACAGGATGTCTATAAGAAGAACAAAATGGGTGAGAGGTATTCAATGTCGCTCGCTGTGTACATCGGAAGCTGCTAGTGAATGGCAGTGACATTTTACTCATTCTCTTGGCATATAAATAATCAAATCGTAATTGATTTTGTTCTTAGTGGCCAATGCAATGCCAATGTATCCAAAAGAAAGATTATATTAGTGATGTCGAACGTGACAGAACGATATGCAAATGTTTGTCTGGACCACTTTTTATTTGAACTATAGCCCTGTCATCTATATTTAAGAAGACGATACACAAACATAATTCCGAGTCAAAGACAATTTTCAAATAAGAGAATTTCTCGAAGTGATTCGAACGTGACAAAAACAGAAGTAACTTCTGTAGCGCCATATGAAAATGTGACACTACGCAAAACATTTCATAAACTTTTAGTGTGATTATTTATAGAGTCTAACGTGACTTGGGAGAACACGGCCGAGAACGAGAACGAAGTGGAAAAGATGACCTCCACTGAGGAAGGCTGGAGTGCGAAACTTGGATGCAATGTTTGGCAGCCGTCTGACTCTGGAAAACAAAGTCAACACGGAAGCCTAGACGTAGTTAATATGGACGAAGCCTGGACATAGACACACTCTAAAGGGAACCACTTGGAAGTAATCCGAAAGTGGTCTCCAGGTGGACTGCACATACCCAGCGCGTTTAAGGTGGGTTTTTAAGCGAAAAGCATTTTCCCATCTTACACCCCAAAAAAATAGAGTTTTACTTGAAAATGCTGCTTAACATGTGTTTGGTTTGTTAAAAAAATCTTGTGCTGCGGGTCCATATGCAACATTTCGATTGAGACATTTTTACCCTAATGATTCAACTGTCATTTTTAAACAAAATTTATTCGTAACAGTGGAATAAGGATATTATTAAAAAAAATTCAAGAGTGAATCTGACGTTCGAGCTGCTTTTATTTGATCACAATCGCATGAAAGTGAGAACCACCTCAAGCAAGACCATCAGAAATAAGTTATTGCTTTCGGGCAACTTGAATAGTTCTCTCTAGTGCGTGAGTTGAAGACTAAATCACAAATACGAGTACTTCTCTATAAAAATATCGCCAAATTGCCCAACTGTTAATAACTTTAAATTTTCTGGCCATGGTGGTCTTTTTGACGGAAGTGCCCACAACTGGTTACCAAGTCAGTGGCGACAGTTAATCGACATAAATCTGACAATAAACCTACAAATTTCTGTACTCTTTTTTCTACAAGATACTTGTATTTCGGCCAGCTCGTGTAGCTTTTGCGAGCACAACTCCAATTCTTACAATTTATTATAATATTTTTTTTAGCTCAACCCAAAATAATCACTTAAGACCAGCGTAATATATTCTTTAACGTTTCTTGAAGGGCTCTATCCCAGACTTTTATGATTAATAACTTTTTTTCTTCTTTTGAAGCTGTTTTTATTCATAATAAATTGCAATTTAAATTTAAAGGTGAACACAATTTTGTACATCCGTCAAAACGTAACTTCACACAAAACATGTACGAGTTTTATCGGTAAATTTGCTTTTGTTCGTTCGGTGGTACTTGAGGAGATGACCTTTTTTCGGAACAATCGTCATCTGCGCTTTCAAATAATTTATCATACAATATTTATATTTTACTATATTTATCGTTTGCAAGTGATTTACTTCAAGTTAAATGCTGTTGCAGTTGCAAGATTTCCTTTTTTTTGGCAAACACTTTGTCAGGGGCAAAGTAATTTTTCAATCTCAAAAGGTTGCGAGGAGTTCTGTGGGTTTAAGGTTTTTCGTTTTTCATATAAACTTAAATTTATTTGATTAAAATTTCATTTTCCAATTGAAAAGAAAGAGCTCAAGTATATTTTTTCCACAAGTGACGAGTGTTTGAGCCAGAAGTTCAAAAACTGGCACAAAAGATCAGCATGTCTTTGTGTCAAAGTTTGTTTTCATATTATTTATAGCCAGGACGAATTCATTACGTGGTGAACTTAACAGCTCAGGTGATTATTTTTTGCTTCTAGGGTTCTTCGCCCTGAATGGTTTTTACTTAAAAGTTTCTTTTTTCAGGCCTTATTTATTCGAACTTTAAATTAAATTAAAAAATACAGAGTGTATTTAAGAAGTTTTCATTTGAACGCTCATTCTTTTCCCTCCATATTTCGTCAGCTGAATAGTCTAAGCGAATTAAAATTTTGACACAAACACAGCAAATTGCACAATATAACACTTGGCCACACAGAAAAACATAATCCTACATATATATCTATTGAATTGACTTTAGTGGCTAAATCGTTTGAAGGCCCCGTAATGCTTAAATGAGATTTCGATCATGTCAACATATTGAGGAAAATATGACTCACAAGCATTTAATACAACGAAAATTCATTTGTCTTTTTTCCTTTTCCATCTGCCAAAACGAACTAATAAACAGCGGAAAAAAAATTGAACATCATCATCACAATTTGTTGAGCAGGAGCCCCAAGTTTGTTTGTTCAGGTCGTTTGTAAAATTTGTTTATTTACCTGCCGATTCATTAATTCATTGCAGGCAATGATTTGTAATCAATTGGTATTCACGTTGTTATGACGTTGTGTTGTTGTGTGTTTAAAGCTGTTTTATTGAAGCTCCAAGATAAAGCAGACAACGATGCACAGTTTTACAAAATTGTTTGCAAATTTTCTGTCAATGAAATCATTAATAAATTGTTGTGTTTTGGATTGTCTTTGAATTTAGAAATCTTCTTCAGATGCAAAAATAAACTTAAGAATAGTTTGATAAAGTTTAAAAGAGCAGTCAGTTGCTGAGATCGCAATTCAAATTTCTGGCATTTTGTTTGTATTCGTTGGTTTCATTTAATTTTTAACTAAATTGAAACATATTTGTTTGAAGTCAAAGGGTAGCAGACGAATGACTTTTATTTGCAAATGGGATAATTATTCGCTTTTGAAGCAAACAAAATTGTTTAGATTTTCGCCGGTTGGCATATACGAGATGTCGGCACATTCGGAACTAGACATACGGCACAACTTACAATGATTGATAATATTCATTTAAAGTTACGCTGGACAGCCGTAGATTTTTAAGAACGTTGACGTTGACAATGCGTCAAAATAAACTCCACGGCAGGTTCTGCATTTGTGTATAGGAAAAGGTTTTCCTCGGTTGGCACAGCAACCAAAACACTAGGAATTGTTTGTATCACAGCGGTCAATTGGCAGAACGGAGACCAACGTGGCCTTGAGATGCTTCGAAAGGGGTATCCTAGTATTGGTCATAGGTTGGGGGGCCTACCTTGACTGAGGCTTTGGTAGATACTAAAGTTGTGGTCTACGTTCGTGGTCTGCCAGGTGCTATTGTGTTGCAACAGATTTCTGCTCTTCGCAAGGAAGGTTAAGGTGTGGTGTTCCTTAAGGCTTTCGGGCCATCTAGGGAATTACTGGCAGAAGAGATAGGACAGCTCGACCTTTCGAGTAAAGGTTTACGATTAATTTAAGTAACCGTTGCAAGCGCGTGGGCACACTATCATCCCCTTAAAAGCCCTGATTACGAAAACGTCCAAGAGCAATTGTTTTCAAGCTGAAGTACGTGACCACTTGTAAATTTCACTGGCTGTTAAACGAAAAACAAATTGATGGGGCTAAAACTAAAAAAGCCCCGATGAGATGCGATTGCGATTGCTGAGAACGAACCGTAACAATAATTTTGCTTGTTCGTGCCAAAATCAGCAGAATTAGAATGTTGATGCAACTTTAAATGCGTCTAAATGATGACAACAAACTTTAGAATCCAGTCACTTCGGAGCAGATGCTCGCACTATCGAAGCCGAGAGCTGCTGCTGCTCGATCATGGATTTGTTGACGCTAAAAAATGAAGGTTAAGTTTAAGTCAATACACTTCAGTGTTTTCAAAATATACGTTTTCTTTTCTTACAAGTTTTGGACTCATATTTGCTTTAGTTCTGCTTCAGTTTTGGTTTTTCTTTTGCTGAGGCCATTAATAATGAATGTTAAATGTTAAGAATTTTACAAAAAAAGAAGACATATTTTTGGCTTTTCTGTAAAACAAATAAATTATTTATGGCTAGAAAACAATACCAAGATTCATAATTATGCTGCACAATGACATTTTAATTTTAATGTTAAAATAACTGAGTCCACTGTCGCGCTTAATTCAGCCGCTTTGCAGTCAATTCAGTTTTCAAACAGATAAAAACACACTCGAGTGTGTGTGTGTGTGTGTAGATTTGAGAGCTCTCAATATATTCCCTTCAAAAAAAAAAAAGTAATAAGATGGCTTGACTTAAAAGTGATTTTCAATCAAAGCTTCGGATTTTGCTACTTTTATGCGAAATTCTGTCGCAAACATTTTGCGTAACTGTTGAACAAAAGCCAGAGTGTTTCAAAGTCTATTTTATCATAAACTATGGATGTTTTACTCTTCCACAAAATGATGCAAAATTAATTCGAAGACATCGTTTCATATTCAATTACAGCTGGAATTGTGAATGGACACTTTTTGCCAGCAAACCAAATGTTTTAATTAACTTGAATCCTACTTTTTATCCAGCCACTTTAATATTCGTTGCTTTTTTTTCCTACTATAAAACTTTACATGATACTAAAATGCACATTTAAAAAAGCTACAGTGTCGCTAAATAATATAGCACGATCACTGCTTGACTTCCTTCCATATAAGTATTCCATTTCCATTCGTTGTTTTATTTTCTTGGTCTTTATATTACAGAGAGAGAGAGAGATATTTGGGCTGCCTCATTACCCATTCTTTTTGCATATCAAAGAATTTTTAGCGAGAGCAGCGATAAAACGGTGGCACCATCATTCGAGAATGACGTAAAATTAATCATCCAATTTTGTTTTTGCATAATTTTTTACTTAATAAAAAAATTATAATCAGGCTTCCCAATTGCAAATTGGCATCGCACTATTCCATCCGACCACCCAGTATTTTACCGTTATAAATATTTAGTTTAAAATATGAAGAAATTATTCGTGTTTCAAACGACATTAATGAAATTAGTTCCATTTCATCCAAATACCGCTGGCTAAAAGGGTTGCTGCAGAGAAATGCCTGCTTTGAAACAGTTCGTCATATATTGCCAGATTGGAGCCCACAAAATATTGTGTTACCTGCTCGACTGCAAGATATATGAGCAAAAGTGTGACGCGTTCAAAAAAGTACCTAAATGTGACGGATGGGAGCAAAACTGTTATTCTGGATGGAAAAGGCTTCTGTTGGCTTGTGAAGCGGGGGCCTAAAGCAAAATACCATTCCCGATTTATATCAAAAGCCGTTCCAGTAGTATGGCTTGGAGCCGTCTTTTCATATAATGAAGTTGGTCTAATTCTTGCGATTAAAACGCTGTTGCATCAGCAAATTTACGTTCGCATACTACAAATTGTGATGTTGTGGTGGGGGTCTCGATATACCTTCGACGTGGGTCTTCCAGCAGGATAACGGGCCAACACTTTATGGAGTGACCTGCGCAGTCGGCAGATTCAAACTGATGTCAAAAAATAGGATGTCATAAATAAGTCTATGGCGACTAGCAATGAATAACTGTGGACTGGAGTTAATGAGTCGGCTAAAAAACACTCTTAGAAAACGGTGTGCGGACTTGATGAGCTGTATGCCGAAGCGAAGCGCTGTCGTTATTGCCAATTGCAAGACCAGAAAATAAAAATTAGCTGGTGGTGATTATGCAGCCACTGTTGAAACTTTTATCTTGTTCTTCTGGTCGAACGTTTAATATCGTTTCAAGAAATGTTTAAAAATATCGCCAGGTATGAAAATTTTTAGTAAAAGGCGAAAGATTTATTCGGCAACTGAAGAGAAGCCACTAGTCTTTAGTTGCTAATGCTTTAGCTATTAAGATTTATTATAATTTTAGTTACAGTAAATTATAAATAAATATGTACAATAAATTTTTACATTGAATAGTTAGAAAAAAGAAGAAAAAAATCTCTCATATCAAGCGAGTATTTTCTTTGTTGAACAAATTGGCTGTTTATGTTCAAAAATTCTCTTTGCGAAATTATTGGTTGACTCCGTGCATTCTTTCACACGTCCGTGTTCAAACAATTTATTAATTGATGCAGCGAAGTACGTTTTTGAAAACCACATTGTCTATGTGTGTTTCTGTGGAGTGACAAGTGCGAATACATTCAATTTTATCATGTTATTCAACGAATGTACGAGTTCATTTCTCCAAGAATATTATCACTTCAGTGCGAAATATATTTTCTTAGTCCCATCAAAAGTTCAACGACAGCAGCACATTTCTTGTCCACCCGCCATATCTGCCCGAGTTTCCAACATTTCCCTTTTCAATAAAAAAAAATAAAGCAGAGATCCGCTTCAGTTGTGACTTTATTAATAAGAATAAGCATTTTTGTAGACATCAATAATATTCAGCAATAAATTAAATTCAAACATATTTTACATGTTGAAATTTCCAAAACGAATTTATGAATATTCAGTCGTTAAAAATAAAATCGTTGTACAGCACCAGAGTTCCAGGGAAGTTCATGCGAGCAGACTCGAACGATGTTCTATTGTTTAAGATCATGATTTCAATATAATTTTGACATCATCAACAATTTGCTCAAAGCAGAGTTGATGGAGATGATTCAATGCGGATGAAAAAAACCACAACACGTTACTTTTTACACAGGGGTCAGCGATTAAGTTTTAAACATTCCGCTGCTGCAGCGACCAAATGACGGAACAATTTTGCATCTCGTTAGAGTCTAACAGTTAGACAAAACCAATTAACACATGATAATTAACTTTAAATTGAGATGTTTAATTTATTTTGATTAATTGCAGAATTGAAAGATAAATTCAGAAACGAATTAAAAACATCTACTTACGAAATGTTTAATGTTTAATCGTTGCAAGGAAAAATTGAGAAAATTAAAATTTTTGGAAAAGGTTTTCTGAAAGATAAAAATTTTTAACTTTTTGTTGCACCAAAAACTTCGAACTTTACTAATATTAATTTGAAAACCTTTGATTAACTCTTAAGGAATTTCTGGTATCAAATTTTCGAATTATTTCTAGCCGGAAAAATAACTCTGCAGACTGGCAGCAGTGGATTAAATTTATTGTTTCTGTAAATAGAAAAACAAAATCTCTCCACTTATTAATTTAATTAATTAATCCACAAATTGAAAAATAAATAATAATCATCAATTTATATCCTGTTTCTGTATTTGTCGCATCGAGAAACTTTTCACATGAAACAGGAAAATTCCAAGAATTATGAAGTTAATTGGAGCCAAAAGTGGGGCTTCTCACACAACCGTTTCTGTGTGCCTGCCCTGCGAAAGCCAACTGTTATTAAAATTATGTTCCAACAATTTTTGAAAAGGCGCAAGAAAGAGTGAAAGAGATTTTATTTTAGTTTGCGTAAAAAATTATAGTAATTATGAACAAAAACTATTTCTAAGGTCACACTACATATTTCATTTCGAGTCCAAATTCGCTGGAAAAGTGAGTAACAAAAAAAAGGTTAACAACACTTCAGTCAGAAGTATCGCCAAAGGATACATATTTCAGTTCATATTTTAAATGTGTGTATTCAGTCCGGTTGAAACCTATCCACTTCCCTGTGTCAGTCTCAGGTATCAAGAGAACATTAATTTGCTCCTGATTCGGTGTGGCCTTATACTATGACAAAGAGCTTCACTAGCCTCACATTATGTATAGGAATCGGCAGTACTAGTAGTGGCCGGCGAATGATCCTCCCATCCATGCTTTAAAACAGCTTGATTTCTGCTCAGTCTAACGTCCCTCAGTTGAGGTTCGACATCTTACAGTTGCCTTAACGGAGTTCCTGCCGTGCTTATAACAGAGCCCTGCCCAGCCAATTAGTCACCAACTTTCGTTGCCAACATAACCTAAAATTGTAGTCTTCCAGCGTATCGTTAAGGACACTTTTGCTCTCGCCTTATAGCTTCGATCGCATAATATACCCCCGATAATTTGTGAATTAGGAGCAAAGAAAATTCTAACTTTTACTCATGCGAATGCTGATGTGTCACGTGACAAACTCTGTTTTTATATAGTCCATATTAGTCCGAGCGAGTTATGATTGAAGAAACTCTTGTTCTTATAAAAGATAATAAGATTCATTGGAAACTATTTTAGTTTTTTGTTGGAAATTTTATCCAATGTTTATAATTAAGGGCTGGTCTACTCCAGGGAAAGTAATAAAGATTGGAGAAGAGCACGTGTTTTGTTTTTTGGAAATTTTTTAGCAATTAAAGCATAAGAGAAATAAGTTATTGTAAAACTTTATAAAACATATAAATTTATTATTACATTTAGGTGTTTATGTGTTACGACGCCCCTTAATCGTGTTGTACAAAGTTGTTGTGGCTTTACATAGAAAAATCGCTAATACTTGTTCCATTGGCAACACGGAGCGAGAATACAGGACATGCAAACTCTTACGTAAAGGCCTTCAGGCTCCTCGTGCTTTAAAGTTTTACGTAATTAAATCCGCTGATGGCACATGAATAAGGAATAATAATTCGGGAAGTTGCCGCTGTGAATGTAAAAGGGATGGTTTGTCATTCTCCATCACAGAGATCTATTAATCATCAAACCATTAAAATATGTTTGAATCCAACCTCGTGACAGTTTCTATTATTTGCCAGCAAGAACTTTTGTTTCGGCCAGCCAATAAATCAGACAGTTCATTAAATAAATAGGTGTCATTAATTTCCATCTTCTTTCAGAATTAACCTTATCAAGCGCTTGCAAATTCTTATCAGAAATCTGCAAAAGAATTGAGAAGGCACTAAATTTATTCTGGCTGGAATTTGGAAATAAACTTTTTATTGGCAAGTTGCCAGTGTGTGGTGGGTTCTGCTTGGCGTTCTAGGAGTTACAAATATAACTTTAAATGTTATTTCTGGACAAAACATCAAAAGCAGCTAAACAAACAATTTAACACTTTAACAAAAATACAACAAAAGAGAAAAAAAAACAAACGCTTAAAATTTCAAACTGTGAACTGACGTCTAGTGCTGAGGATCTGCTGCCAATTGTGTTACAATCCAGCTCTGGTAAATTTAACAATTCCAAATTTATTGACATCCGCCCCCTCCATTAAGGCAGCTTTTTGCAATTTTTGATTTGAACACTCGCATGCAACAATGACAGACAACGAAATAACAATAACAATATTCGAAACGGTAAAAACTGATCATCAGCAGCAGCAAAAACCGAAGCAGACAACACGTTGCACAAACGCTAACACATTCATTAACAATCTCAACTAACTGATAATTTTGTTGCACCAAAAATTAAAAATATTCAACAATTCTCGGTAAGAGGAAAAACTCCAACTCAAACGAAAATCACTTTTAAGCCGAATGAATGTCTTAAAATCTCATCAAAACACAATAACAATATTAAAGAACGGCGGCAAAGCTAACAATTTGTTGTTGTTGTTGTTGTTGTCGTTGGCATGTTTTAAATTCAAACTAAATACATATGTTTTTTTTACAGTTTCTTCAAAACAAAAAGAAAACGAAAACGATAGAAAAAACACAAAAATTCATTTAAAAAATAAATAAGAAGCTCAGAGGAAGAAGATGCTGTAACATGTGAAGTCGTACTCATTCTTCAATACATTTTATTACATGCAGGCCCGTTCAATGGGTCGGTCTGCTCCCAACAGCCGCAGAAAAAAACTAAAACAAAAGAAAAGCTGCAGAGTGCGCGCTGATGGCAATTTGTATTTATGGCTCTTTTGTGGGCTGGTGGTGCACTCGTAAAGATCTAATGTGTGTCTGCAGTACAAGTACTCGTACTTTTTTGTACTGCAGATCGATCAATAGCCAATTTATGAGCTCACACACACACACACACACACACACACACACACACAGCTAGAGGCATGCAGGTGTGTGTAAGTGTGTACCTACATCCATATGTATTTACTTGCAAATGCAATTTGCTAATAAAATTTATGAACGTTGCCTCAGACAGTTGTAAGTTTTATTGATCTGGCAGAGCAGGTCTGCGGCAGTTTGACGCCGAGAACGGTTGGCTGGACAGTGAACTGGCTGCACAAACATGTGCACACATGGGCCCAACTGATCTTATTCATTTGCCAGAGAGGCTCTCAGAACTTTGCGCTGTTGCAGTGCAAAAGCAAAGATTTTTATAAGCCCCTAAAAGAGTAGATGTGCTGGCGCGCCATAAAGCCTGACCTGTACTTTTTCTATTTAGGGTGATTATCTTCCTGCTGTTGTTGTGCGTTCTAAAGGGCTGATGAGGTCAAAATTTGTCAATTTATTGAAAGTAAATATTAAGTAAAATACGTGTCATTTTTAGACTTTTAGATTGATACTTTCCATTGCACTGATACCGCTGTTCTGGGCCCTGTCGAAACCGTATTGGCTATCAGCATAATCATATTTCAGTGATGAGAAATAAATTAAAAGGGTTACTTGGACGCATGAGGCACTAGTCTAAAGAATTTATGGATCCATATTTTACAAAAGCTTCTGAACTCTTATTTACATCCCTTGTTCGACCTAACCTTAAATATGGATCTATCGTAGGGGATCCTTCGTATGGAATCTGTTCAAAAACCACTTTTAATTTGCCTTTTTGTCGTATAATATCAGGAGTACTTCGACTGATTTGCTAACAGTAAAAAGTGGTTGGGATGTTGGCGCCGAGTTCAGACTTCGTGAAAGTTTTTACAATACATGTAAATATGAACTTGCAAAGTAAATTTAAAAGCTATAACTGCCCAAAATGCATCGAGTAACGGAGACCATATGGCCCTGATGGTGTGAACAGACTCTTAATGTTGTCTTTTTGTCTAACTTTATAAGACTTATGGCCTCACATGGGAAGTAGCAGCGTGGTTGGCACGAAATTTCTTAAATGAACCGAGAAACACTACAGATATCGGAGGCAACTCAAACAATGAGTGTGAGTGAGACGCCAAGTTCTCGAAAAACAAACAAAAAAACACAAGCCAGAACTCACTTAAAAAATACTTACGATGACGCGAGGGCTGTTCTTTACGATTGTGCTGCGTCAACTAGATATTAATGTTTCTAGGAGCCCAACTCTAACTTTGAAACTTCTTATATTGAAGTACTAGCGATCTGTACATCTTAAAAACGTGTCTCTGCATGTGAACATTTTATTAAATATAGTCATGTCTGGGAGTAATGAATTGACAATTCATTACTCATATCTTAATAGTTGATTAACAATATTTGAAAATACAATATTTCAGTACGGAAGTATAAATCTATTGACTGAAATAAAATAAATAAATAAAATAATAAGTGGCTGGTAAAATGACTATCAATAGTTGAATTATTACAACTAAGAAGAACAGAAACAAAATGTACAGACAAAAATATGTAAGAAAATAAGGAAGATTAAGGGTAATACACAAATATATTTAAAATGCAAGAAAAAACTTTAGAATTTTTGAAACGCAAGAAGTTTTTCCTCTCTGTGAGCTCCAGCAAAACAGAATTGTTATATGAGAACTGCTGTATAACTTTTCCTTATTCGCAATGTTATTATTCTGTAATTAGTTACTTATTAAAACTCTTTTTAAATCTAATGAAATTTAACCGGAAACTATACGCCCTAGACCCTTCCACATTTTCGTAAGAACTTAATGGCGAAACAGTTCAGGCGTGACTAAGTCAACTATTTGAATTCCAGGAATTTCCATACTAAAAAGTAGGTTCAATTTAATGTACAGAAGAATTATGAATTTTATATTTTTAATTTGTTTATTGGGGAATTATAAAGAAACTGCTTTGTGCCATAAATCAAGTCTTTTACGCTCTGTAGTTTATTAAAAATGCAAAGTGGAAATTGCCAAGCCCAAGGACTCAGTGTGCCAAATAAGTTCGAGGTAGCAGCTGCCCAACAAGTTGAATATGGCTGGCCCACCCATAAATACTGCCCAATACATTTTAACTTACGTAGAACTTAATTAAACGCTGTCCTTGTCAGCCTGAATCTGGTTTTAAGTCTTAAATATTTGTTTCACGCCGTTGTCGACAGAGACAAAGAGATCACTTTCTGTTACTTCCTTTTTTTATCCGCATCAGGATAAAGAAAACAATACTGCAGGATTCATTTAAAACTATTTTTGAAATACAAATTAAATTCCAAACAATATCTGCCCAAAACTTTATTTTTAGAAAACATATGGTCGTACATCTAATACTTTCTTCTTTAGTTACGACCCGATCCACATGGTAGAGCAGGACTGTCTATGTAACTGTTCTTCGATGCTTTATCGTAGGCGGGGATTAGACCCTAGAGCTCCACAGCTTCTGCTTTTTTGTTTGAGTTGATTTTTTGTTTGACTGTCTCAAACATTTCCGGCCACAGCTACAGACTCGACGCAAAAATACCTTCCCGTTATTTTAAGTCTTTAAATTAGATCCATGAGAGAATCCCTCTCACTCACTTTCCACAATATCTCATTTGCCCATTCTGCGAAACAAACTGCCCTCAGGTAGCGTCACTTACCGTTGCTTCAGTTAAAGAAAGAAATTGCCTGACCCGAACCCGGTTGAAGAGTTCGCTCTTTGTGTAACAAACAACAAAAACTAATCTCAGTTGAATTGTTGTTGCCTTTGCGTTGTTGAACTTTTCTTTGCACAAACACAAACTTTAAGTTGGCAACACCAAACACCAAATGTTTATTGTCATTGTTGCTTGTACCATACGGTTGTTATTGCTGTTGTTGACTTTGTTTAACGTTTTTCTTATTCGTTTTTTTTTTGTTTTGCAAAAGTTTAATGCATTTTATTGTTTTTGCATGAATTTTCTTACGTTGGGCGCCAAACAAAAGTCGAAGCGCTCTACTCAATCGCAAAAACTAAAAATAGCAAAAATAACGAAAATAATGTTAATAGAAGGAAAAATGTATAAAAGGCAGAGAACTTTTGATGTTTGATGGCACATTAGTTTAAACAACAAAACTTTGCAGTTCAAAATACTCCGATTTTCGAGCAAAGAATAATCAATCAAATCGAATTGTAACTGTTAGTGAAAAATAAAGTTATCAACAAACTGAACGTTTAATTAACGAATGTTTCAAAAAACATTTAGGCAAATACAATATTAAAATATTGCACAATATAAGGACTAGAACATAAAGATAAAATCAAAACAATATCTACCCTTAAAAATGGCGCTCACTTTTAAAGTGGTGAGTTCAAATATTTTGTACTAAATAGTGATGAAATGTTTTCTCTTCGACTATTGTGAATGATAAAAATGAAAGTGTAAAGTAGCACAAGCGCTCTGAAGGAATAGCGCCAAGGATTTACCTCAACGATCTATTGCATATTTTCTCAATAACTTTTTTCGGACAAAACTTCTTTCATCTACTTCTTCTTATATATATATGAGGTCTGTTCAAAAAATAAGGTGAATTTTCAAGTTTCCCGGGCTACGTGCATTCGTTTAACGTTGTTCATCTCACTCACATGTTCACAGTTTCAGCTATTTAAGCTGTTTAGTTTGTTTGTGAGCGGCAAAGAAGGCTTTGCGTGTTCGTCGATTTTCTGCAGTCGGAAAAAATGGACCAAAGAATGTTCATAAAATGTTGTTTTAAAAAAATGGAATTAATTGAAATCGTAACAGTGGCATACGGTGATTATACTGTGAGTCGGAAAAACGTTTATAAATCGTACGAAGTTGTCAAAGAAGATCGTCAAGATATGACTGACCACGCTCGCCGTGGTCGCTCCAATGTCATCAAAAGCCGATAAGAATGTGAAGAAAGTGTAGAAAATTGTTATCGAGAATCGTCGCATCACTATTAGCGAAGTTGTTCAGAATATCAGCACTTTACTCGGAAATTTTGGACATGATATAGCTTGTGGGAGTGACGATCGTGCCAAAATTGGTGGATTTAGACCAAAAAACTATAATTTTTCTGCAGTCTTTTACCCCCATGCATAAAGACAGCCGTAAAGCGGCATTTTGCAAGGATCAGAATCGGTTAAGGACATAAAAATGCGCATCAGAACTGCTTCAAGAAACAAACAGAAAAGATAAAAAGACTGGCACAAGTCTACTGTATCTGAACGGGTAAACTTTGAAGGGAACTGAAGAGAAATTCATTAAATAATTAATATTAAAACTCCCTTATTTTTTGATACGGTTTCTGTTTCATAAAACGTTTTTGTTTTATTTTTAACGCAATATGGAATGCGGCAATTAAAATAGACCTCACACTTTCTGCACTTGCAACCAACTTTCAGTTTAACTGACATTCAAGCTGAATGACAAGGTTGCCTCGTAAAAGTTTTGTAGAATTTAACTGAATGGTAAATACTCGTATACATGTAGTTCTGTTCACAACCTTGTGCAAAAGAACTCTGGTCATGACTATTTTTGCTCTATTTTTGCACATGTTTTAACCCTTATCCTCAAGTGATAATCAGGTCCTTGCCAATTTAATCAAAAGAGTCGTTGCCAATCATTGGCAAAAGTTTGCAATTGCATAATATCATATCATATACAAATGCACTGTTGCGGGTGAAGCGGCCCAAGCTCAAGATAGCCAATGTAGATTATAAACACAAGTGTAAGAATTTTAGAAAACTTTAATTCTTTATTCTTACTCTTTAATATGTTAAAATTCCTAAAATTATAAATAAATTTACAATTTATATACAAACTTATACAAACTTACATACTAAACTGCTGATATACTAACTTTTATGTATGGCTACTCCAAGCGAAGCTTCGTAATCCTTATGACCTGAACGAATGAATTTCTTAAATCTATGTAGGTGTTTTATATACTTATGTATGTGGTCTCGATTAAATATGGCCTCATAATTATACCGCGTGGAAAGTTAAAAGGAATAATTGAACATTTTGCCATGCTCATCTCTCTACATATCGATAACAGTAATGTCATATCAGCGATTTATGAGTGGCGGTAACAGTAATGTCATATTAGCGATTTATGAGTGGCGGTAACAGTAATGTCATATTAGCGATTTATGAGTGGCGGTAACATGCACAACATTGTGAATAGGGTTACGTCTGTGGTATTTTTTACTTACTTTGCATATGCAGTACTTCACAGATAAGTGATTATAATATGAGACCTTTACCCTGATTCACTTTGTATACAAGTATCTCTATCCTTTAAATACATGGCGCTCAATTGCGTTACCTTTATAAATGGCTCATACAGTTAATACTAATTCTATATCCGAAAATAAACTGTTGGGTACTTATTATAAGTAGTTATATAGGCTTAACTGGGTTATTGATATATCCTTTCAATACATACAAAGCTGCTATAACGCTGAATTAAGGACGTTCTGTTAAATGAGCCAGTAACGCATAAAAACTTTTCTGGAAAGAAAAACAAGAGTTTGCCTTCAATTGAAAACCGCAAAATAATAATTAAAAATTCTATTTTAAGTTCTTTTATAGTTCAATGATTAGAACCATTATACGCACACACTTGCGTTCCCTCTTAACTTTTGTACTATTTACCTGACTTGGCCGATAAGAGATTGCGCTATACTTTTCTAGAATGCATGCAAATTATAGGCTACAGAACAACGGGGGCATAGAGGTAATGTAATGATAGACATCTCAGCCAAAGGGTCAGGGATCATTACTAGACCCAAACCATTATTTGGCTTCCACAGAAGTCTCCTTAAAGCAGAGATAGACAAATGGGTGTAAGTATGTATTAATATTAGAACGAATATTAGAACTTGTGGTCCAATTGGACAGGGATAGCCTAAGAGCAGTGTCATTGACACTCACAGAACCCTATAGGACCCTACAGATAATATATATGTCCAACACAGTTACTTGCAGGTTCTGCAGTGGTTACAAACTGCGTGACACTGGACTTGCTAACACTCCCATTGAAGGAACATACCAGGTTCCTTGAAGAGAAAGGGCAGCATATTAGATTAACAGGAATTTCATTGCGAAGGGCATTTCGTTAAGTTTGAATCTAACGCCAGCTAAAGGCCATAAAGTCAGCAGCATAAAACACTTATTTTGCTGACTTGAAAAGGGTACCACAAATATATACCGGTTCTCCTTAAGCCTGCCTGGGGAAGCCTCAAATTAAAACTTGAAGCAAAAAAAAAAAATTTCTGTTTGATGTGTTAAAGTTTTAAGAAAATACAATAATCGTTACATATTAATTTAAGAGCTTCAATATATTCAAAAGTTTATAGTTTTCTAGGTTGATTCCGTTTGATTTAAGAGTATTAAAATGGGGGCGCGCTTAGCCACTAAAAATATGTATGACCGAAGTGCAATTTCTTTGTTGAAAGTGATACTTAGATTTTAATGAGATTGAAGCATCTCATTGCAACTCTGCACCAAGAAGCTAAAATCACAAATTTAGAGTTTTGATGCCAAAAAATCTTAAGATGAAAAGATAAAAAAATGGGACAATAACGCGAGAACTTATGGAAAAATTGTTGTTTTGTTTGAGATTCGAATACTGAGTGGCCGCCAGTTAAAACAAATGTTCACAAAATATTTACAACCGGCACAAAAACTATTGACCCAATTGAAGCACAAGATCAAACATTTGCTGGTTGGTGTCTAGTGAGTTGTAACAATTTGCTTTGAAGAAACCTGAATACAACAATAAATCACAATCGAAATGCTCAGAACTCAAATTTCAATTTGCTCTATTTAACTACAAGAATTCCTTGCAACAACTTGCAACAGTTTAGCGTCAAAAAGGTTATGCGCAAACAAGTACTCGCAAGTCGTTGCACAGACGTACAGACGTACATAAATAAGGCTTGAAGAGAAAATCGTACAACGAGATGATTTATTGATAAGAAAATATAATGATTTTATTTCCTTTTGTGGAAAATACTCGTACGTTTTGCTTGACAAGTCAGCGGCTAGACAAATGCGTTTGTGGCAATCTCAGATTCAGAGGCAATCACACTTAAGCTTTGTGCTCAGCTCAGGGCGGGGATTAATTACAATTTAATTCGGTTGCTCCAAATTTCATAAGCAGCCGTTAATTGTTTGTCAAATTTTAAAATTGTAATGAACACCCGCCGCCAACCAGCCATTCATCAACTACTTAAATATTTTGACTTGAACTTTTTTGCGGTTCCACTGATTGCTGAGACACGGGCGTAGTTGAGGTCTGAAAAATAAATTGCTTATAACTGCAATTTAACCTGAGTTGAAGACCGACCTAAAGTCAAACCCAACAAAAAAAGAATTTTGTAGTCTCAACACAACAATAAAACAAGAGTTTATAACAACAACAACAACAAAAACAAAAAAACTTAATGGTCACGACTTTAGGTAAAACTTCTTTTGTTATATTTGTTAAATAAAATGGAAAAGAAGAGGTAAAAAATTAAAGAAGTCACTTTTTACAGGCATATTCCACATACTCGTACTCGCGGTTGTGGCAACAAAGACTGCGGCTGCTTGGTATTCAGAAACAGGGTGCCTTCCAAAAGATCTTAATGGCAGCAGTGCAAGACACACACAACGCCATAGTGCCACAGTGAGCCTGTAAGCCATTAAAAGTGCAAACATTTCGAGCATGACTAGATGGATGTATGAATGAACGAATGAATGAATTTAAAGCCTTGTGGGAATAACTTATCTTTGTGTTTGTTTCGTTCGGTGGGTGGGTGGGCGGGCGGGCGGTCATGACTGACTGACTGTAAAATGAAATCTCAGTTTATTTAGTTGCTGTTGCGGTTGCTGTGGCTGTTTTGCCAAATAAATATTTTTCCCAATACAAATAAATGGGTTTTTAAATGTCATCAATTGGCTGAAGAAGCAATAAAAAATATTTCGTGTTTATAACTTTTTTTGTTGCCGTTGCCGTTGCTGTTGCTGTTGCTGTTGCCGTTGTACTTTTCATAATGTTGTTTGTTGCTATTGTCACCGATTACGTGTGACATCTAAAGGTATTTCTGCTATAAAATCTAAGTTGTTCCGTTTACTTCTCGTGTTTTGTCATCTTCATCTCCTTCTTCTTCTTCTTCTTCTTCTTGTTCTGCTCAAAAAGATGTCACTTGTTTTAAATGCAAATCGATTCTAAGACAAAAAGACAAACAAAAAAGAAAAACACTAAAACACACATTTTATTCAATTTTCAGAGATGTGCCTCGCGTTATGAGAAAAATTAGTTGCTAAACGAAGTTTTTGCTGAATTAATTAAAATATTTGAAAACATTGTTGGCAAAAGGTTTGGGCAGATTCAAGATTGCAATTGTCTCGTCTCTTAAACGAGTTCACAGACATGAAGCAGAGAAACGTTCATTAACATTCACAAATTGCGAGTTAAAAAGCCTTTAATAAAGTGCAGCAGTGCGACTCTTTGGGGTGACATAATTTATAAACCTTAAAGACTATTTTAGATTGAAATCGCAATGTACGATCAAATATGAAATACCACTTTTCTTGCCGCACACGCAAACAAAATGTACTGGCTATGGCGCCGAAAACAATTATTTCTACTACTAAAGATGAATAATGGGAATTTGGCGCTGTAGCTTCTAATTGTTATTTAAATATTGCTGATGTCTTACTTTAGTTTCTCCAATGCATTCATTGTACGCATTAGTCACACTGGGACAGTGTGAAAGTTTGAAGGCCTTGGGCGATTTTGCTGTCGATTTGTTAACAGTGCGAGATCTAGTTGCTGCGAGATTTCAACTTAAATCTAGTAGATTTTTAAGACACTTCCCATACAGAAGAAAATCTAGTTCCTAAGTAGAACTTAGTAAAATTTTCAATCTTCGTTTTCGACTAGTAAATACAACACTGTATAAATAAAACTTGGCAGTTTGGCAGAACAAAGAAAAACTGTGCGATTTTAAGTTTGTGCAAAATTTACTACACAGACATATACATTTTTTACTAATTTTTTTATAAGAAAAATAGAGAAATCTATTTAAAAAGTATGCAAGTTACACAAACATGCGAAAAGGACTGCGCGTTCTTCAGTCAGCTGCTTTTGTTATGACATAAAATCTTCATAAATGTCAGAAAATAGTGGTGGAAACGATATTGATTTCGAGATAGATTTTAATTGAAATCTTCAAAAATGTCCGCGATTAGTCGATTTTATATTCATTCACAAAATTGCGCCTCTCTGCAATTTCACACGGTGCAATATGATATAGATTAATTGGGAACGTCTGTGTGCAAATACATTTGCGTAGTAAATTTATAGACCGCTTTCACATTGGCCAACTTACAAGTACGTATGTAGTTGTGCAGGCCTGTTGCTCCAGGTCTTGTGTGTTGCAAGGGTGCCTTGAAGCGAAAGAATTGCTGATATCTGAGTACAGACATGCTGGTGCATGCAAAGAGACTTGTGCAACTACTCGTAGCTGGCCCATGTGAAAGCACTTTTATTGATGGCCAATAATTCCCACGGATAAAACAATCAGTAAGAAAATCGCAAACAAAATAGTTGCACATCCCTGTATTGCTTTTTTAAAGATTTTTATGAGCCACAACTCAGATGTCGACTCTTATATACATTGTAGCAGAAATAGATCGTGGGCAGGAGGAAAGGCGAAGGTAGTGTGTTTTTTATACTATTTTCTATAGCTGAATTCTGATGTCAGAATTAAGTGATGTAGTTCTGACTGCCCAGCGTCCAGTGTACCTTCCTTCGACACTTAAAGCTAAATATAAAATACATATAAAACACTGCCTAATTCTTTTTCCTTGCAATATATTTTGAACATAATGGGTCTTTTAATTGGGATTTTCCAACCTGTAATGTCCAATCAACAATGGGCGCATAAAGCCTTCCCCAACACAAAGACGCGAATAAATCGTTTTATCAAAATTGGAGTATTTCATTCGTAATATGCCACTAATAGGTCTTTCAAGTGATTTAACAATTTGGATGCCATTCCATACACACCTCCTTCCACTTACTTCTTACTTCAGCCTAAAGAAAGACCTTGTGCAGAGCATTCGCTGTTATCGTGAGTAACTACATACTGACAAGTTTATCCCTTACGAAATTGCAGACGCTTCAATATTTTTGTGTATGAAATTGAAAAGTGAAACGCAATACTCGTACCTGAAAGTTCTCTGAATGTAGATCTGAAAAAAGCGATAAACTTATTCGGTTGTTCTTTAAATGTTAAACGCTCTTCGCAATCAAATTGCGCTGCTGCACTTTTGTATGTACGAATATTTTAAGTTCAGTCACTCGTTCATTGTGTGGAGATTTTCAGGTGTCAAGAAGATTCAAAACAATGAATTAAACTGCATCTGGCTTGAGCTCGAAGAACACTAGAATATGCTTTTTATGACGTTTTATTATTACAGCCAAGATATACAAAATATATGTACATATATATGTCTTTCAGCCATGTTAATGTTTTGAAATGCACTCGTATATTAAGTCAACTCATCTTGTAGCCCCATTGAGATGAAGATGAAAACTGTGTTTTGTTAGTTTTTTGAGATTTATCAGTGATTGCCAGACTGGCTCGCTATTGTTGTTGATTTTAAGGATTTGATATTATTACTGCGCAGGCCTCTATTCGCCATTTTATTTCAAAAAAAACCGAACTACAGCTGAGCCCTTTGCACCGCTTCCATTGGATCAAATGACTTTGGGTACATTCGTAACTGCATAAAAACTTTTCATCCTTGTGCTACAAAATATGTAGAAGCGGCTTCCCTTGAACATATCGTTTTAATTTAACATGATTTCACATTAAAATCAAATATTCATTGTTGGCTCGAAACATGTCACTTCAACATGATTCTTGATTCCAGTCAACTGGAGAGGCCAATTCTTGCCTTTTACTCTTTTTCGTATGACAAAAACTAAAAATAAAATAATAAAAAATAATTAAAAAATCGTAGTGAAAAGATTCCAATTAATTGTTTATCAGTAGGAGACATAAAACGTTTCTCCAACAATTCATATTATTTTGAAATGTGATGATATTGTGGCTTGATTTTAATCACTTTGAGCTTTTAACACACGAACTTGGCTGGTGTATCTGTAGACCGTAATCAAGTGCTTGGATCTGTCAAGAGTCTCTGCAGAATAAAGGAAATCTTATCTTTAGAGATAAACACGGAAGAAAACTTTGAAAGACGGGAGGTACGAAAATCGTTCAGTTTCCCAGCCTGTTTAGAAAACGATGAGTTCCCAGCACACAGAAGCTGTACTTTAAAGTAAACAATGGCAGCTCTGTCAGATAAAGTATAATGAAGTAGCGGATCCCGCCTCATCGTAAATATTTTTTTTAGAAGCAGTCAGGCTTGTTGTTGTTGGGGTTTCGAGAGCTTTGCGTGGCACTGGCACTGGTTGACTGATTTGCTCCGTTATTTGTATTGTTTTAAGGTTCACATGAGGAATTTCAGGTCAGCCACGCTGCTCCTTCCTGTGTATAGTCATGGGTCGTGTCAGACATTTTTAAAAGTCTTTTAAAACCATATGGTTTTCGTTACTCCGCCCATTCTGTCCAGTTATAATTTGTAACATTATTTTTACAATTTATAAATCTATGATTTAATAAATAAAATAGGAATAGTTACAATAACAACCAAAATCAACTTTCATCTAATTTTTAATGTTGTTGAGTTGTAGTCATCAGTTGTTGTATTCTTCGTTTTGTTGTTGTTGTTTGTTTGGCGTTTAGCTGTTTAATGATATTTCGCTGATTCTGTTCAATCTAATAAAACAAATCTAAAAAAAATACTTACAACAGACTTTTGTTTTCTGTTTTTAAATACGTAAATTATAAACACTAAATTTTTTCCGCACTGTGGGTCATCCATGTGCCCAAATACTAAATTCGGCTCTTTTTCGAAACAATTTAAATTGTTACATCCAATGCCAACTTCTCTTTCATTAAAGTCAAAATTAAAGTTGATTTTAAGTTGCGTTAAAATATATAGAACACAATTTCTTTCTCAACACTTTAAATAATTGCAAATCTAGTTTCACTTAAACGATGTAGGACTTTTCCTCAAATCCTGCTCTTGTGGGGTCTTCTTCGATGCCAAGTATTGGAGTTCCTTTTCAAGCTCCCGAGCACAAGCTGCGATGCTCAAATTGTACAAAGAGAGCCCACGCTACAATATGGGGCACTGAATCAGGGGGGTGTTAGGACTGAAGATGGAACAAAAACGTTTTGAATTGAATGGGACAGGGGCACATCAACACCGTTTCGAAAATGCGGAAAGCGATGTGTGTCCATCGAGCAGGCAGGATGTTAAATGTCCGGAACTAGAACCAATGCCATGATCTTTCGCAACTATGATCAACATTTGTGATAACTTAAAAGTGGTGAAAGGCTTAAGAAACTTCGTGCAAAGCTCTTCAAAAAGCTTATGACTGAAAAATTCATTGTTTTTGATACATATATGCCGGGAAACCTCCCGTAACCGGACACTCATCCACTAAGGCGGTAGTTCGGTCCGATTAATAAAGGTGTTCGCTGATAAGAGACGGACACATTTTTTTTATTTTAATTTTGGATCTACACAACTTTTCATGTCCGGGTTATAAGAGGAGTTCAATATGAAACACCTTCAAGACCGAGTTGCCCAAAATTAAATAAATCTTGTCGATTTTATCGACTTGATTTTGCTTAAAGAATTTGCACAAATTCTTATCCTTGTGACGGCTGAAGAGCAGACGTTGATTATTTCAATGAGGCCATAAATTCTGAACAAGTTCGTCAGGGCCTTCCTTCAAATTTTGATTTGTACGGATTTTTTTAATTGCTTTTGCCAACACAAAAGCAAATAGAATTAATTTAAAAAAATACCATAAGTTCAAACTGAACGTGTGCAGTGTTTAAAAGGTGATGAGCGCCAACCAACGGCGGAGTCGCCTTTTTGGCTTTTTAGCAAAAAAGCAAAACTCAAACAGAAATAAGCGAAGAATTCGCTAAAGAACATAAACGACAAAAACGACAAAAACGAATGCCAGAGTTCAATAAAACACATGAGAACTCACATGGAAGTACGTCTACTAATCACAGATGGTTTAGAATCTTTTTTTTTTTTGCGAGTGCTTTTCATTTATTACTTTTATATACTTTTTTCTTCTTTGTTTCTAATTTTTATTGTCGCCTTGTCTCATCTTTATATTCAATCGCATTTTTAATTCGTATAATTCAAATTCAATACGATTTTCCCGTCTTAATTGTTATTTATGAAGTTTATTGCAGCAGAAAACATGCACTTTGGCTGTCAAAAAAATCGTTAAATTATTGCACAAATATAAAAAATCCAACCGAATGAGTAGTAAAAAAGCACAACAAGGCAGCACAAAATGTTTATAACTCATCGTACCTGTTAACAAAATGCTCAACATCATTATTACCATTTGCAATTGATGACGATGACGATGACGATAATGATGATCTTCATCGAAAACATCAATGTGTGTTGTTTATTTTTTTATTGCATCTCCACACCAAAGACGGAGCGATGAAGTCTTCCATCATGTAACATTTAAACTTTGCTGTTCAACTTTTGTTTTGCTCAGCTTTTTGTAGTGACCTCTGAAATATTTCATCTGTTTTATTTCACCTTTTTTTCGCTGCAGTTGAATGTGAGCGAGTACGTACAATAGTAATAGAAGTACACAGTTTCCCAGGGCATAATTTTAATTGAAGCAATTAAAAGTTTACGAGTATCGTTTTATGAACAGAGGTGCGTTCATGAGGCAATAAAATTTAGTTCTCGGTATTGAAGGACGTGGAACAACAACGTGGATTTGAAAGCGGCTAATATCAAGCGTCCATTTTCGAATTTACTCCTACGATTTAGGTCGATGCCGTATCAAACAATTTTTGGCGACTTCTTAACTAATTCCAATTGAGTAACAATTTGGTTAATTGATATAATATTTTAGTTGCATGTCTGAACAACTTTAATTAGCAAATTTTGTAGAAAAACTTACTTTCCACTATTTCGGTTTTTTTTTTGGCGTTGATTCGACCAAACACATTTTTTGCGCACTAAACACATTTCTTACAGAGTTGCACTTCAAGTTTAGTGAAATGTTTATAACAATTCAGTAATACTGGAGTGTTAATTGCAAAAAATGCATTTATCTGCTCAAATCAAAAGATGGCATTAAATTCGCTTGTCGCTAATATTTTATTTAATTGTGAATTTTGCAGGTGCTTCAAAAAAAATTTTTAAACTTTTATTTCATCGTTCTTGTTTTAAATTAATAAAAATTTTGTCTAGTTCAAAAAGCCATAAGATTAGCGCTCTGCTGACATTCTTATCGTACAGCAAGAAGATCAAATAAATGTATAACATTTTCAAAATGACAGCCGTGAAATAGTTGTGCAAGAGTTACACTTCAGTCTAACTAAGAAAATGCAGGTGTCCTCAGCTGACATTTCAACTCAAATTGATCACCACACAGCGTTGCCAATTACACACGTTGTTGCCAACCTGCTTCAAAGAAGAAAGAAAAACACTGAATCGATGCTTTTTCACTTTCAATTTTTATGCGTTTTACAACTTTAGAGAGTTCCATAGAGGAATTTGTTTTAATTTGGCTCTCAGAATTCACATCTGTTCAAACTGACCGTCTGAAATTTAATTTGTTTGTCAACTTAAATTATTTAAAATTCTTTTTATGAATTTAAATTCGTTTATTTTAGTTAATTTCAATTTGAGTTATTTAGTTTTTTTTTTAACATGAATAAAATAAGATAAAATCGAATTAAAATTTTGTGAATAAATGCGTTTTGTTTTAAGAAAAAAAGCTGGCATCGCTGACACCACAGGTTATTCATTTTTCACCTTCAGTCTCTCTCTCCTCTTCGCCCTACTGGACGCTGTTTGCTGATGCGTCAAAAGTGATCCCTAGCGATTCCAGAACAGAAATTATGTTCTTCATTATCAGAAATTGACGATAAAATAAAATTTGCTTCAAGCTGCGCAAATTGTCATTTTAACTGCTAAAGCTTTTGCCGACACAAAATTGTCACGAAACTTCAAACTATTAGTGTGATGTTAGACGAAGCTGCTTGTTACCGTTAAAATTGTATTGAAATGTCAGTGTCAATTGCAGTTGCTGACATCTCAATGCCAGATAAAGGTCATGTTCAGCACTCCAATTTGTTTTGATCACCGCCAGCAGCGCTATAAAAGAATCTTCATGAGTACATTTTTGTAAAATTTGATGCAGAAAATATTGTTTATTTGTGCTGCCGTGACTTCTTCTACATTTTCTTTTATTCAATCAAGTTTAAAAAAAGATAATTTTTAATCGCAGTATTGATTTACACTCTATCGTTATTGACTTTGGACACCGATTCGTTAATCAAGTATTTATTAGAGATTTACTTTGATTAAGTGAGACTATTACCCAGTTGACAATGTCGTGCAAAACGTGCCATAATATATTTAAATTTTTAAGATTCTCTTGAAATATGAACCGCTTTTAGACATTATGAAGTAAATATAACTCGAGTTTTAATAGTATCGAGTTAAAAACTACAGTGGTACTAACTTTGCCATCCCTGTTCCAAATACTTTCAACTCTCAAAGTAGCGTTCAAGTTTTAAACACAAAAATTTTACAATTATCTGAATGACTGTCTCGAATATTTTGACGACAATAAATAGATTTGACGCAAGCCGCTAATATTTCAAAACTGTGCACTTATAAAGCAAAAGAGAAAATAAAAAAGTGCGTGTAAAAGAAAAAAATTGAAATAAGGAAAATTTATAAACAGATCTCAGCCGGGCTGGAAGTATCAAAGTAGTCCACTATTGTCTAGGCTCCATATTTAAACACAAGAAGATGGAATAGAACGGCATTTGGATTGAGAAAAACCAACCACATCCGGCGAGGATTTTGTTGGCACTTGCGTGACCTACAACTTATTTTTAAGTTTTTTGATTTAGTTTTGCAAAGTGGCCTCCCTAAATGCGCGAATTTTGTAGATGCAAAATTTAAATAAGCGGACACCTCTAAGAGCCGAACAAAAATACCGGGACAGTGTGTGACCGGTTAAGCGGCTTACAATTTTGTCACTCACTGTATATTTATGGCAAGTATTTTCAAAATTAAAAAGACGCAGCTAAATGCAATATTTTGGCACATTCCCCACTCAAGGTCACTTAAAGGACCACGTTTTCAGTCCTGCATTGAGATGTTTGTTTCAGAACATTTGCAGCAACATCTTTCACAATTTATGGTTGTAGCCCCTTGTGGTAAAGGATTGTCCGGGGCAATTAATTGAGAATTTCCGGAAATTATTCGCTCGGCAAAAGTTTAACTTAAAAGTGCCTTTGCGTCCTAAACGGGCCCAACATTGCGAAGCTGCAAACTGGAGCTTTTTAAGAGACATTTTTTTTCTTGTATAACTTTTCTGTATTTTATTAAACAAATAAAAATAATATACAAACAAAAAAGCTATTAAATTTTTAAGCCCCTTTGCGACTTTTTTACATTTTTCCATTTACTATTTTAAATGCTGTTAATTATAATTATTAAAAATAAACAACAATTTTTGCTCACTTCTCCTCTTATAAGAAAAAACGAAATATAATATAATTTTTTTCGTCATTTAATGTCCACAGTTTTGCAACGAAATAACGAAAAATCTGAAAAATGTTGTACGTCAACCGAAGGGAATTTCCAACACCTGCATGTGGAGAGGTCGCTTTAGATATAAATACAAACACCGTGCTTACCCAGTTGACCAAACATACACCAACACTCAGTTCATGTGGTGCACTTGCGTCACAACTTATTGTTAAGTTTCTTGATTTAGTTTTGGAAAGTGGTCGCCCTAATGTTGTTTACTTTTCTGATAGAAAATGCTGCCAATTGAATATTTAGCATTTTTTCCCCTTACCAGGACCCTTAAATATTTAGTTGTACCTTTTTTATAAACAGAAAAGTACAAAAATATGCTGTTGTTATTAATCAGGTACTCTTTATTTGCATAAACGCAGATGAAACAGAGATGTAAAAAAGGGCAGTATCTTCGCCCTACTTGAAGTAGAGTGTACGATGCATGCGGCATGTTCCACCGGTCTTATGTGCTACATATTTAGAAAAGAACGTGATACTCCATCAAAAGGGTAGCAAATGTTCTAGAAGAGAACGCGATAAACCGCGAAATGTGTCATAAGTGTATAATTTTCGATAGAAGAGAATACGCCATAAGCCTCTTTTGAGGCCAGTATGTGTGACGTAGTGTTCAGGGATCAGTGAATTCACAAGCTTTCAGAAAGGCTTTTAGTAAAAGATGTCACCGATAATAAAGGCTCTGCTCTTATACTCCGCTGAGGATGATGGATAGACAAGCCAAATTCATTGGTACAGTCACCTGGTAAAGGTAATCTCTACACCAGGCGTGGTAAACTCAGTACAGACTTCTCTCAATAAAAACGATCGAATGCTTCGATTGCATTTTTTTTTTTTTTGCAATTTGAAACTTCTGAAAATTTAGAAAAATTTTTGAGATAAAATGCTGAAGTTTTTATTTGTTACACTTAAGCCCTTATACAGACATCGTTCCTTAAAATAATGCGGTCTGGGTTAGAGATTATTGGCGGCTTAGCAAAAACATTGGATACTCTGGAAACCTCAAGAATTGAAGGCGCATAGTGTAGCCTTTGCTACATCCATTTCGGAGTGTCAAGTTGAATAATTTTGAAAAGAAAGTTTCGAAACTGATCTATATCGATACAGTTGAGAATAAACCCGAGGCTTGGATGCTTGTTTTTCGGACCACCTCATGCTACATACATACATGTGAATGTATGTATGTATGTGTGCACGAGTATCTCCATAAATGTATTTTTTATTAGAATATTTGAAAATATAATAAATACAGATATTTAATGAGAAATGTTCGAACTCGGTGTTAATCCGTTATCCTTTAATGCATTTTTACAGCCGTTGCTGCTGACGTTAGTGACATTGACGCATGGCGCCCGCCTAGATAACAAATACTTACCGCCTCCGCCTAATGCTGCCACAGCTGGTGGAGGTCCTGGTTTGCAAGGGCCTGGTGGTGGTGGCGGAAGGCCGGGTGGTGCTGGTGGACCCGGTGGCTTTGGTGGAGGAGGTGGTGGCGGTGGAGGATCTGGTGGTGGCGGCGGCGGAGGTTTTGGCGGTGGCGGAGGTTCAGGTGGCGGTGGAAACAACGGTTTAGGTGGTTTCTCTGGTGCCGGTGGTCAAGGAAGACCTTTTGGCCCACAAGGCGGAGGTGGTGCTGGCTCCAGGCCAGGTGCACCATCTGGACCTTCCGCGCCTGCTGGTCCTGTCATACCCATCTTATCGTTTGTGAATGAAAATGATGGTGATGGAAATTATAGATTTAGCTATGAAACTGGTAACGGGATAAAGGCACAAGAGGAAGGAACAGTCAAAAATAAAGGCTCTGAGAACGAAATTCCTTCCGTTATGGGTACATATACGTACACTGCGCCGGATGGTCAAGTAGTTGAAGTTGCCTATACGGCTGATGAGAACGGTTTCCAACCTTCGGGTGATCTGTTGCCAACGCCACCACCCATTCCGGATGCAATTGCAAAAGCACTGGCAGCTCAAGGTATACAACCGGCCCCAGGTGGCGGCTTTGTTGGAGGACCAGGTGCTGGAGCCGGCGGTGGAGGTGGTTCTGGTGGTGGATTTGGTGCTGGATCTGGCCGTGGTGCAGGTGGTGGCCCCGGTAGTAAGCCCAGATGAAATTATTAAATCATAAAATTTTTGTTCATATATATTTATTTTTTGTAGGTTTCGGTGGCGCTGGAGGTGGAGCCGGTGCCGGTGGATATGGCGGTGGTACTGGCGCAGCTGGAAGTGGTGGTGGTGGTATTGGTGGCGGAGCGGGTGGAGGTGCCGGTAAAGGTGGTGGATTTGGAGGTGGTACGGGAGCTGGGGGTGGATCTGGTACCGGAGGTTTTGGTGGTGGATCCGCGGGTGGTGCTGGCGGTTTCGGTGGGGGTGCCGGATCTGGTGGTGGCAGAGGTGGTGGACTTGGAGGCTTAGGTGGTGGATTTGGAGGGGCTGGTGGCAAAGGCGCTGCTGGAGGTAATGGTGGGGGTGCTGGAGGTGCCGGTGGTGGAGCTGGTGGATCCGGTGGTGGTTCTGGTGCAGCTGGAGCTGGAGGTTTTGGTGGTGGAAGAGGAGGTGGCGTCAGTGGTGGCGGTGGATTTGGTGGCGGTGCAGGCAGTGGTGGTGGTGGAGGTTTTGGCGGTGCCACTGGTGGCAAAGGAGGTGCTGGTGGCTTTGGTGGCGGAGCAGGCACAGGTGGGGGCGCCGGTGGTGGTGGTGGCTTTGGTGGCGGTAGTGGCACTGGCTCTGGAGGTAGAGGAGGTGGTGCTGGTGGTAAAGGCGGTGCGGGAGGTTATGGTGGCGGTGCTGGAAGTGGTGGTGCTGGAGGTGTTGGTGCCGGTGGCTTTGGTGGTGGATCTGGTGCAGGTGGAGCTGGAGGTTTTGGAGGTGGAGCAGGAGGTGGTAGAGGAGGTGCTGGTGGTAAAAGTGGTGCCGGAGGTTATGGCGGCGGTGCTGGAGGTGGTGGTGCTGGTGGTTTTGGTGGAGGATCTGGCGCAGGTGGTGGCTTCGGTGGAGCGGGCGGTGGTAGAGGGGGTGCTGGTGGTAAAGGCGGTGCAGGAGGTTATGGTGGCGGTGCTGGCGGTGGTGGTGCCGGTGGATTTGGTGGTGGATCTGGTGCAGGTGGAGCTGGAGGCTTTGGAGGTGGAGCCGGAGGTGGTAGAGCAGGAGGTGGTGGAGCTGGCGCAGGCGGTGCTGCTGGTTTTGGAGGCGGAGCAGGCGCAGGTGGTGCTGGAGGTTTTGGAGGAGGTGCAGGTAGTGGAAAAGGTGGTTTTGGTGGAGGAGCAGGCACCGGTGGAGGTTTTGGCGGTGCCGGAGGGGCTGGTGGTGCTTCTGGTGGTTTTGGTGGCGGAGCAGGCGCAGGTGGTGGAAAAGGTGGTTTTGGTGGGGGTACAGGCATCGGTGGCGGTGGAGGTTTTGGCGGTGCCGGAGGTGCTGGTGGAGGTAAAGGAGGTGCTGGTGGTGTTGGCGGAGCTGGTTCCGGAGGAAGAGGAGGTGGTTCAGGTTTTGGTGGAGGTGCTGGAGCAGGAGGGGGCGCTGGTGGCGGATCCGGAGGATTTGGTGGTGGTGCTGGGGGTAGAGGTGCTGGTGGCAGTGGAGGTTTTGGCGGAAGCGCAGGTGCCGCTGGAGGTAAAGGCGGTGGTGGTGGCATTGGTGGCGGAGCAGGCGCAGGTGGTAGTGCTGGTGGTTTTGGTGGCGGTGCAGGCACAGGTGGTGTTGGTGGAGGTTTTGGCGGTGCCGCTGGAGGTAAAGGAGGTGCTGGTGGCTTTGGTGGCGGAGCAGGCGCAGGTGGTGGCACCGGTGGTGGTGGTGGATTTGGTGGTGGTAGTGTCGCTGGTTCTGGAGGTAGAGGAGGTAGTGCTGGTGGTAAAGGCGGTGCTGGAGGTTATGGTGGTGGTGCTGGAGGTGGAGGTGGTGCTGCTGGTGGTTTTGGTGGCGGAGCAGGTGCAGGTGGAGGAAAAGGTGGTTTTGGTGGAGGAGCAGGCACCGGTGGCGGTGGAGGTTTTGGCGGTGCCGGAGGTGCTGGTGGTTTTGGTGGCGGAGCAGGCGCAGGTGGAGGAAAAGGTGGTTTTGGTGGAGGAGCAGGCTCCGGTGGCGGTGGAGGTTTTGGTGGTGCCGGAGGTGCTGGTGGTGCTGCTGGTGGTTTTGGTGGCGGTGCAGGCGCAAGTGGAGGAAAAGGTGGTTTTGGTGGAGGAGCAGGCACCGGTGGCGGTGGAGGTTTTGGGGGTGCCGGAGGTGCTGGTGGTGGTAAAGGAGGGGCTGGTGGTTTTGGTGGAGCTGGTAAAGGAGGTGGTAGTGGAGCAGGCGCTGGTGGCTACGGTGGTAGCGGTGCTGGAGGTGGAAGTGGCTTCGGTGGTGGAGCAGGCGGGGGTGGAGGCGCTGGAGGATTTGGAGGTGCGGCTGGAGCAGGTGGCTCTGGTGGTCGGGGAGGAGCTGGTGGTTTCGGTGGTGGTGCCGGTGGTGGTGCCGGTGGTGGTGCCGGTGGACCAGGAACATCATACGTTCCTGCTCCACCTGGGCAACCTGGCCGTGGTCATGCAAGTGGTGACTTCAACCCTCAAACAGGCTACAATTATTAATCTGAATATAAACGATATTTTGATACTGTTTCTGCCACAAATACTCGTTACATTTAAGCATTTCCTCACTTTCCTTTCCTTTAAACTCAATTCTTGGGAATTGTTGCATCAAAAACAAAATTCAATTCAACATCTGACGAATCTATTTTTAAGTCTCCTTCATTTCTGCATTTAAGAATCCCTTCAAGATGACTTCTAGTACAATAAGTAACCGTTATTTATGTAACTGTTTGTAATTAATTTTTTACTCGTTAATTAAAATGAATGTTTGAATATGGCTGGTGACCAGCAAAATTGTGAAAAAGAATTGAAAACTCATGTTGAAATTGAAACAGCATTTGCCAAATTCTTTGTAAATATAATTAAGTTTGTAACTATTAAATAAATGGAAATAAATCAAATGATGAAGAAAATGGAAATATATAAACAGTTTGTGTGTGTGTTAAGAGTTCTGAAAAAAGTTCGTTTTAATTTCGGAGGCCTATTTAGTGCTTGCGTAACAAATATGTGCAACGGCTTTCCATGCGTGTTGAAACAAGTTCGTTTTAACGAGATTTCAGTGTATACATCTTTGTAGTGATCCAAACTAAGCAGAGAAGAATTTTCGCAAATATTTCCTGCACTTTCTTGCTTAAGGTTAAAGAATTCAATATAATTGAATTCTGGATCCGAGATTTTATGTTCTGTGTAAATGGCAGAAATCCAGGCTACTTGAAGATGGAAGATCGTTACTCATTTTCTTTTCCTGAATTCGTTGTATCAGCATCTGGAGGTCGTTATATCAGGCTGGTGGTTAGCGGGCCAGCGGCACTCTTGTCCTGTGAATCTTATCAATCACACTTCAACGGCACATAAGACTCCTATAACAAAGTCCTTACACAAGAAATTTGGAAACTGGTGGACCGTCCATTAAGGCCATCATCATCCATTCTTCTACAATGAGCAAAACTTTTTATATTTTAAGAATGTATTAACTTTTATTTTCCACGATGAGGCACATTTCTGCATAATTTGGCTTGAAAGCAATTCAACTAAAAAGCAAAATTATCCTAAAAAGTCACGGTATGAGGCGTGGGAATGATGTAGGTCAGGTCATTACCGCCACCGACACGCGATGTAGATCGATGATTAGCAACTTCTCTTTGCCTAAATCCAGTGACATGAGATCTCATGACATGATTTCTTTTTAGCAGAACGGGGCTACATGTTACACATCTGATGCTGTTTTAGTCATTCTGCACGAGTGGGTTGAGATTATGGTGGTCCCAATTCATACCAAGAAACCACAAAAAAAGTCAACGAATCCACCGCGGACTTTGGCATGATATTTTATTTGCACGCAAATGTTTTGCTCCAACTCAAAAGCAGAAAGTCCTTCAAGAAAAACGCTAACAAATTGGCATATTAATACCAAAATTGCGAAGCTTTCTATTTGCGCAATCAGGAGTGCTTTAAAGTATAAATTTGGTGAAATAGAGAGAGTCACTGTGAATACGGAATTTGCTTCTGGCAGTAAAAGAAATTATATCATGACGGAAACCAAGAGTTTTAAGATTTTGGAAATTAAATTTTAAGGCGTTACTAAATTTTTCTTCTTCTTTGTTTTAGATATTTTTCCAATTTCCTGTGGCTCTAAAAGTTGACTTTTCGAATTTTTTCTGAAGCTGAGCGAACTTGAGGGCTCAACTATGCGAGCGTTTTTATAAGGATGGCCGACAAAATAACTATAAACTTAAATAATAATTTTTAGACCGAAAAATATAATAATTTTAGAACGAAAAGTAGGAAAAACTTATTTTTTGCTTTCTCGTTTTCAAACATTTCGTTTTCAAAATAGATTTCCTAAAGAATTTAGTTCTATACTTGAGGGCTCTCGCAATTGTTGCAGTCACCCTGTTGCCGCTGTCCCGTTCTGTCGAACCCCTAAATTCATGCTGCACTTATTTTTGGATTTTCAGTACATGTATTTCATGCATTCAAATAATATATATATATTTTCTAAGTTCTTAATAGCAATTGGGGTAGCGTTAAAGCGTTATTAATAAGTTTGCAAAAAGGGGAGAAAAAAATATGAACAAAATGTTGGCGATGTGCGCCGATCTTCATCAGTGCTGCTCCTGCCTGTCCACAATCTTGGCTGTTGACTTCTTGTAGCGGCGGTAGGGATTGTAGCCGAAAGTGTTGACCAATTGATTGGGTCGGGCTCTCAACTCCTGTGTGGCCAACTGCTGTTGCTGTTGTTGGTCATTTTGATTTTGCTGCTGTTGGTTGTTCAGTTGCTGTTGGCGGTTTTGTTGCTGCTGCTGGGTAAGATTTTGCTGCTGCGGCAAAAAGTTGCCCTGTCCTTGCAAACTATTGCCGAACTGATTTGTTCCTCCCGTCAGGGTAGAACCGGACGCAAAACCAAATTGATTGTCTGGTGTGTATTGACCAGAGTTTTGTTGCTGCTGCAAGAATCGTTGTTGCTGTTGCTGTTGCTGTTGCAGTTGTAACGGCGTCAGCTGGCCTGGCCGTAAGTTAGTGGGGAACTGGCGGAAGGGCGTTTGGTAGGGATTGATGTTGGGGCTGTAGTCCTGTTGGTAGGGATTTTGCAAGCTGGCGGTATATTGCAGAGACTTGGCAATCGCATCGGGAATGGGCGGTGGGGTGGGTATGTGGGCGCCCTCAGCACGGAAACCTTAAAATTACAGGGAAACACGAAATTTTTTACTAGGAAAAATTATTAAGCGCCTTAATTACACACCATTTTCATCAGCTATATAGCGCACGGTTATGGGCGTGCCCTCCGGCGAAGTGTAGGAATAGGAGCCCTGTACAACCTGTGCCTCCACGGCCTCGCCCAGGCCCAAATTCTTGACATAACCCTGGGCCTGAGCAGTTGTGCCGTCGCCGGCTGAGTAGCCATAGGAAAAGCTGCCGTCGTAGTTCAACTCATTCTGATAGGCCGTTATGGGCACAAAGTTCTGGGGATTTAGTTGATTGAGATTGCGACCATAAACGTTCTGTTCGAGGCGTGAAATGAAACGATTTAAAGAGGTATTCAGGGAGCACTGATTGGATCTTACCTGTGGCAGTATTGGCGAAATGGGCTGCAGTGTGTTGAGCGGATTGAGTGTGTTGAGAGCAGTGGGAAATATCTGCTGCTGCTGTAGTGGCTGGCGTTGGCGCAGCTGTTGACGCTGGAGCGGCGTTTGGCGTTGAAACGGTGACTGATTGAAGAGCGTGTTTTGTTGACAGTGACATGTTTTCCCTACAAACGTTATTGTAAGTAAAAAGCCGGCTAAAAGCTAAAAATAAAGCACCAAAAAAAAACACAAAGAGACGGCTTTAAAATTGAAATAACGTTTTAGTTCAAGAAATTTAAAAAATTTATTTGCCGAATTATGGAACAGACAATCGGAAGGTGGTGACATCAAACCTTTTCTACAGTCACAAGGAAGATAATCTCTTCTTGGTTATTTTAACAACCTTGAAGGCTTCATACTGAAGTTGCTTTTAAATCGGGTGCAATATCGTAACCGCAAGTTATCGGTAAATTTAAATATTCATTTAAAAATTGGTTGTCGATTTGGAGGTTTATCCCCAAATCGTGGATTTTTGTTCGAAATGCGAACATACATATATTTTTGTTTGTTGACGCGGTTATTCAATGATGACAGTTTTTCCATTTTGGGAGTTTCTGGTGAACTTTCATTTTACTTTGAATACATGTTTTCCATAAAATCTGCAAAATTTCCAAGCCTGTGTGGCACTCCTTGAACTTCTTGTTTGGTTTAGACAAAAACATACTTAAACCAGCAGCAGGAAGAAGTTTCGGAACGATGACTGTTACTGGACTTGTTTAAGTAAAAAAACATGTTTTGTTTTTTTAATTTTGATTGTTACACAATTAAAAACTTATACATCAATCTCTTATTGGTTCGGATGGTCGGAGAGGTGAATGAAGGCATCCCAACTTTTACGATACGAACATGGAGGGGTGTATTGGGATGTTTTGGTGTGGGGAATTTAACTTTTGTTGAAGGTACGATTGACAAATTCGCGACTCCATCGATTTTAAAGTTCAGTACAAAAGACTTCAGAACAAAAATCGGCTCCAAGGGACGATTTTATGGTGGTACAAGAAAGCGATCCACAGCATAACTCCTATATCGTGAAGCAATTTTTAACTTTAAGCGGCAAGTCCGTGTTGCCACAGATTCGTTATCATCCGATTTCCATGAAGGAGCAACTGGCAATTAATATCTTCAGATATAACGAAAATGTTCTTGGTGAGCTCCATTCCATCTCGCCTACAGGCAGTTATAGCGGCTAAAGGATGCAATACAGGCCATTAAATTAAATCCAAAAGGTTTTTATTGGTGTGAGTAAATTGTTTAGCCCCTTTGGCAACTCTAGTAGTATTTCTATGTACATACATATGTACGGCAAAACAAATTATGCACTACGGGCTTTCAGGCGTGTACAATTAATTGATTTAGTGTACGAGGTCTGATCAAAATCACTATTACAAAAAGTGTTGAGGATGTTGCCGTATCGGTTGGAAAATTCTTGAAGTCCTTACGAAAATTTTTGCCATGAACCATGTGGCAGCGAAATTTGTCCCAATTAGTCGAATATAGGAAAACCAAGAAATTTTGTTAAACCCCCTATTTTTATTAACGGACCTCGTATGTATTTATATGTGAGTCACAGGGGGTGGGGAAATTAGGTGGAGTGACTTATTTGATTTAAAAAAACAACTGGAATATGTTTTGGGCAGGAGTTGATTCAAGTCAAGATGCCGCTGGCTCACGGCCATTTTAAGGGCTGGCGGAACCCGGATTAATTCTAATTTGCCCATCAGTGACCAATTCTTCCATCAATTACGATTGGCTTAAAACTTTTAGAAATACTCGAATTTGTTGTTAAATTTATGATCCATCTCGCGAAATCGTGAAATTATTAAATCCTATAAACATTTACCAAAAACTTTCTTCAGATATCCATGAAGTAGATTTGGGATCGGACCTGGTTAATTTTATTGATGAACGTGACGAGTTTGTTAGAATGCCATATGGACATATACAAACATGTCGTTACTTAAGTATAGAAAGGCCCCAACTAGTTTTTTTTCGCAATGGTGTTTTTTTGCAAATTTTGATAAATGAAAGGACCCGGTATTGAAATATTAAAAAAAAAAACTAATTTTTGAAAAAACAAAAACACGGAAATCTATTTACGGGGTTGGCATTTAACAAAACACGCCAGTTTTTTCTGTGTACAACATGTTTTCGTATATTTTTGAGCATTAAACTTTTTAAGTAGTTTTTGCTTTCACTCGATTTAAGCACTTTTTAGTTTGAACATGTAATTGAATGAATAATAAGTTTTTACTTCATTTTGCTATTTACCCGATATCTAATTTTATCCATTTGCGAAGCGTGAGAACTTTTACCACCAATTATCGAAATAAAGTTCTCAAATAAATTCACTGGCAATTTGCTTTAAACAAATTTCTATTGAAATGAAAACTTTCGTATGATCGTTGTTAAGTCCGGCTGGTGGCGCAGCGACAACTGAAATAAATATGTAATTGAATATTGGCTGATTGCGAGTATCAAATACTCATTTCACGCTCGACTAACGCGAAGCCTTCTCTGTCCGATTGAATGGCGCGGCTTGAAACTCTTTCTGACGATTTTCTTAATTTCCAAGCAAAAGTCGCACAAAAGCGTTTCAGTTAATTTCGCGGTGGATCCTCCACTTAAACTAATTGTTGAATTTCAAACAGAACGTGTATTTATATGAAATGATTCTATTCGCAAAACGCATTTGGAGAGATACGCAAAAAACAGCTAAAGAATTTTTGCATAATTATGCACTTACGGCCACAAACACACCCAGCTGCGATCTTGTTTATTACAAGTGTAAATGCATGTGTGTGTGTGTGTGTGTGTGTGTGAGTTGCGGAACAATACCACACACCAGTACTTACATACATACACACATGCGTGAAGAGTACAAGTGAAACAGCCGCCAAGAATCACAAAAATAGCGGTACCAAGTGCCGCATGCGCGTTGTAATCTGTCAAAACATCATTTCGTATTAGAACAAAATCAATAAAGTTTTACCTGCTTCCGGTTCGCGTTGAATGGCTTCATGGGCTGTTAAGTGCGCAGCATCAGTTTGATCTTTAGTCTTAACGCGCGTTCGTTTAGCAAAAATTTACTACGATCGGTTGCCGGCCACCAAAGTGGTTCAATTTATAAGTTTCTTACGGCCAACAGTGCCCGTTCGAAAAATAAGGCGAATTTAGCGTGGCACAAACAAGTGTTCACCGCTTGAGCCCTTTACCAGGTCTAGTCTGTTTGTGAGAGGCTTTAAAGTCAGAAGTGTTTGACGTGTTCGGCGAAAAAAATGGATTGAAAAGCACTTGGAATATTAATTGTGGCGCCCGGTGATTGTACTCTGAGTCGAAGAAATGGTGACAAGTGGTATAAGAAGATGGACCAGATGGGAATGACGACGCTAGTCCTGGCCATCCCAGCGCATCAACAGCCAAAGAAAATCTTAAGAAAGTGACGAAAGTTGTTATAGAGAAGCGCCGAATCGCTGTTAGAGCAGTTGCCGAGGATGTCGGCATATCGCTTGGCTCCATCTCTGCAATTGCTTTCGGAATTTTGGGCATGAACTGTGTGGCCGCGTTATTCGTTACATAATTGTCGAATTTTGATTATTGCTTGTTCGTAACTGCAATAAAACTACGCCGTAATCAGCCATTAGAGTTGTGCGGGTTTTGCCTGCGGCCAAGTTTGAAGAGACCGATGTAAGAAGCATGTTTTGCGGCAATTGAGGACAGATTTAAAAAGTGCATATCAGAACTGTTTCGAGTTTGGGCAAAGACGCGGATACAAGGGCAAACTGTTTGTGGGTTGGCCACTGCGAATGAGGAAAATGCAAATTCAACCGTTTACCAAAGAACAAAGTCCTGTTGGGCAGGTTCATGTAAATAATACCTTTAAAAGACGGTTTATCTATTTTATTTTATATATAGCGGTTTTTGTGTGTTTTCCAGCTGTCTATACGTTGACATTTCCTAAGTGCTACTGTTCTCGTCAGAAGGCTGGAAAACCTTTGAAGAATATGTTAAATTTTATATATTATTTGTATGTATCTAGAGCCATTCAGTTAAGTCGGTTTTTTTATTTTGAAATTCATTAAAAAGTTTTTAAAACAAAAGTGGGTGCTGAGACTTGAAACTTGGGGGGCTGGTGAAAAGCTTCCTGGGGGGAGCTGGAGCTTAGACCCGCCTACTTGTGTCGATTCTTGTTGCATCTTACATTAAGACATTGTGAATTCAGCCACGTGGCAGCATCGTCGCGTTCAATGTTTATTGCCAGTAATTTGCATTCAACTGAAGAGTTCAACAATATTTGCACGAATTTATGGTTTTTCTATTGACCGCTGGCAGAAGGACAAATAAATCTCTGTAAAGCAGCGAAAACAAAGAATCACTCAAGATTTTTATCAATTAGTTTTTTGTTTTTTCTGTTCTTTCTGTTTTTTGATTTACAAAAATTTTTGTTGCTTTTGCGCTTCGAACTTCGAAATTTATGATCTGAAAGTGGCTGCATTTTTTTAGATTTATGATCTCTGCCTGCAAATTTTTGGCTTTATGTAAATTTTATTTCTTGTGTTCATCAATCTTCAATAACAAAAAATTAAGTTTTGTAAAAATTTGGGCTGCTGGTGGAAAAGGAGCAAAAAAAAATACGTTAATGAGATTGTTGAGAAGAGGTTAAGGTTTTCATAAATTCCATCAAAATGCTCTCGTTCTTGAATTGTTTTGTAGATATTTTATTGGCGAGTCCCTCTTTTTTTGTATAAAAATTGCCCATGTGCGGCTCAGCCCAAAACATGATACGCAAAACAATGGGAAGCATAAATCAGCCAATTTGTAATGGTACGATTAATTTAGAAAAAGAAAACATCAGACTTAATTAGCGGGCAGTTTCGCAAGGAATTTATCTCGCGCCGAAAACACAGTTCACGGGAAATGGTTTCTTTCAGTACAGATTCCTTGGGAACAAAAAATACCAAAGTTGGCAACTCTGCGTCGATTGTCTACATTCAATTTGTCATCTGTCACACTAAAGTGACTAAATAATGGAAAAATTATTATTAATTTAATTTTATAGGCTTTAAAAAACTATTACCGGTACAATTAGACTTTTCTCATTTGAAAAAAATCTGCTCACACTACATACCTAAATATGTAGGCACACATGGGCATTTACAGCAGGCAATTCTCTCAGCTCAGCTGATTAAATTTTAGGCATCGGGGTGCGGGGAACATAAGATCACAGAGCACAGACCTGCTTGCACTTTCAATTCGTTTCACTTTCTTATTCGTACTCGGCAAGAAGCCCGAGTGTGTGGAAATGTGTGCACACGATCGATACCAGCAATAAGAATTGCTGTGTGTGACCAGCAAAGCAATTTCAAAGAAAAATGTGTATCTTTCTTATCAATAAGAATTGAACACAGTAAATTGTGACTTAGAATCGTGTGTGGCCTTGAAACCATTTTTTTATTTTATTTTATTTGTATTCATAAATAGGTGTTACAATTTTATAAATTTATGCCTCAGCGCCTTCAAGCCTTTATAGAGGCTAATGGCAACTTTTTGTTTCATTAAGAATTAAAATAAAAAAAAAATTAAAACTGAATTAAAAACAAATTATAGAAAATTAAAAAAAAATTGTTTAATAATTGTTACAAAATTTTAATTCAATCTACTTTTGCATACAAAAAGAACAAACAAAAATATGTTTTTGCTTCTGTCGACTATTAATCATACAATATATTTACATTGGAAGTGTTTCTATATTTTGTAATAGTTGACTTTTGATACGAGTTTTGAGTTTATAAATTGCATTTATATTGCGTAAATTTGCTTATACAACCCTCGTATAGGCAGTACATTTGTTGCATACCTTAGAACCAAGTCCAATGTAGAATACCTTAAAGGCCGATTAAATAGTTCTAACGCCCCATTCTGGCCAGATTGAAGTGACTTTAAATAGTAAGAAAAATGAGACTGAACAAGAGATTGACATTTAAGTAACATTGTGCCGATGCTAAGTTCGTTCCTAAATTTATATATGGCAGTATTCCCATCCCTGGGAAGTTCATGTCGGCCACGCTGCTACTTCCCATGTGAAGGGTCCATGGGTTGTAAAAGTTAGACACAGAGACATTTATAAAAGTCTGTTAATACCATCATGGGCACATGGTACTTCGTTGCCCCGCCCATTCTGTGCAGTTAAAACTTGCAAATTTACTTTGCAAGTTATAAAGTAAAAATTGAAAAAATATTTAAGCTGAAGTTTTGCATATTCACAAACAGCAACAATTTAGTCCCGAGCGTCCTGCAAGTATGAGAGATTAGGATGGACTTGGTTTAACAAAAAAAAAAACCGTTAAAGCAAAACAGAACTAATTTTATAAATATTTTTACTTTGAGATACAAATTGCTCTTATTTAAAATAAACGCCGAGAAATTTTTGATCCGAACACACACACGCATTCTGATTTGAAAATTTTACCTGCACTTCATATACAAATAAATATAATTATATTTCTTAATGGATAATTTTTTATTTTAGTTTTTTTTTACGCTCCACAGCTGGCTGGCAAGCCCAAATGTAAAACATGAATCCACAATTTGTCAATGACTTGACATGCAAACAAAAACAAAACCTTTTCTTATTCTAATTTTCACATAAAATACTCCAAGTGTAATTATTTAAATCGGTTTTTCACGCAAACAATTCGCGCCAAACATTTATACACCATTAATTCAATGTGAATGATTAACTGCCGTAATGCGAGATGTGCGATGAGTGGATGAATGTGCGTGCGCATGTGTGTGGTTGCGGCGTGCAGGGGCCCGAAAGTGCCTCTTAATAATTTTGGAAATACTACATACATACATACATACATGTGTATATCATATCTAGAAAAACTGGAGTATAGTTTTCTTTATAGTTGCACTTATGTTATTATAATAAAACTGGGGCCAGATCAGCACATCTTGCATCCTTCAAAATAGACCGAAATTGTATTTCAGTTTGATGTCATGGAACTCGATATCGAATAAAAACTATTGTATGTTAATAAGAGATAATGCGAGTAGTATTCACTGTCGAGCAGTCAACGAAATTACATTTATCATATAAAAGAGAACAAAACAATTTATTTAAGAGCGAAAAAATTACTTCTAAGCAAAAATGTGCTGTGAAAAAGTTTGCTTTGGAACAAACATTTTCGTTGTTGCGGCAAATAATTTTTGTTAAACCCTTAAAAGCAGGTACTGCAATTTTTTCCCCCAAAAAAAAAATATCTTTAAATAAGCGACAAACAATGAACAGTAGTTTTTCGAAAAATAAAACTCGTTGAATACCCGAAAAACAGTCATAATTTTGCCGGCCGAGTAAATAAAATCTAGAACATTAAATTAATTATTTTAAATTAATTTAATTAATTAAATTAATGAAATCACAATAGTTACGGTCCCTGGCAGGCATCATGTCTTCGCAAAAATAAAATAAAAATAATAAAAAAGTGATTTATTGCTGACAAGTTTCCCCACCTGTACCGCACTTTAAGTGCATTAAATTAATCGTGTGTGTTGGAGATCACTTGGTACTTGTTCGAGCAAAAAACACACATCGAACCGGAGCCATTAATAGTTCCATGCCAATTAAATGATGATAAATAAATTTAACTCTGCGCTGCGAATTCGCGTTGCTGGATTCTATTCACTTCGCTTAATTGTTCTCGTTGTGACGGTGACTCCTCAAACGTGATTAATGCGTTGCAATATAATTTTGGATTCATAAAAGGGCTGGTACAACATAAACAAATACTCGGGGCTTAACTGCACTCCAGATGAACCATATTTATTTACAGTAGGACAGAGATGCAAAATATTATGTATAGAGACGTCTTCTTACATGTACTTATTCCATCAATTGCGTGGGAATGAGAAAAATTCTCTGAAATACATATAAATCAATATAAAGGCTTATAAATATGGATGCTGTTTATTACCCGGTATATGGATGCACACTTTCGTACAGCAATTTATACTTGGAGTTCAGAGGCGGGTTTTAAAGATAAGATTGAATAAAGGAGCCCCATTTTACATTTTGCCATAAAGTATTATTTAGATTTTGCTAATCGAATTCATGAGTTCATGCACTGAGATGTAGAAGCAGCCTGACCGGTTCTAAAAATGCAAAGAACTCTGGACCGAAATTCCTGAAATTTTCACAACATGACACAACTTGGTCTCTGGATTAAATTACCCTACCTGTACCTTTTTCAATTTTTTTGCATAAGGAATTTTTTTTAAATTTTAGTAGACCTCTTTTTAGTATTTTAAAAAAAAGAAATTTTGGGTTATTCGAAAATATGGACAATCAAAATAGTTTGTTACTTGTGGACCAATTGCCTGGAATTAATTATATGCTACTTTTTTCAACCACGCCCACTTTTACGTTCATAACTTGTGTTTAATTATGTTGCTCTTCCACACAGTCCTTAACAGATTTTATAATATAGACGATTATAAATTCGCCATTTGAGGTTGAGTGAGTTTTCAAAATTATTTCTTATTTATTTTTTACGAGTAAATTTCTTTTAAATTTTATCAATATAGAAAAAATATCACATTTGAAATGTCACGTATCGAACAGATTATGGCTTTAAAAAAATCTTCATTTAATATTTACATTAATAATAAATATTTTGTACTTTTAAGAATAATTTTGTTTAAAAGTTGAATCCTTACAGAAACAATGTCACTTATCGATCTGGATTACGGCCTTAAAAATTATGTTTATAGTTTATATTAAATATATCTATTTTGTAGTTTGAAGAAGCAATATTCTTAAAAATTGAATCAATATGGAAGTTATGTTGCGTTCGAAATGTCACATGTCGACCCAGATTATAGTGCCCATAAAATACTCACTTAATCCACATTAATCATAATTAGGGAGGTTTATGTATTCTGTTATTTTTCAATTTTGTATAAAAGTTGAATGAAAATAACGTCACGCCCGAAATGTCACGTACCGGAGCAGATTACAGCTTTACAAAATATGTATATAATTTTTGTTAATTATATTTATTTCGCATATTTTCGAATAAATTTATTAATAAGTTGTATCATATGGAAATAATGTTCGAAACGTTCGAAATGTCACGTATCGATCCAAATTATGATTGAAAAAACATACAAGAGTACAGGATTTTGCGATCCAACTGCCAACATTTTAAATTAAAAATGTCACGTAATTGTCACAACAAACTTATTTTAGATTTCTGTTTAAAGCTCGCCACAGAAGCGATTTGCATTTCTGTCACGTTCGAACCGCTGTCTCCGTACCACTTTATTTCATGTGGAACCCAGTCCGCTATCACTTTTAATACAGATAACAATTCTTCGTTTGAACTCCAGTTTAGATGAAAAATTGGCCAAGAAGTATATATTTTTCTTTCTTTCATTTCAAAGATATACGACCATCACGTTCGCCAACATGCAAGTTCATATATATTTTATGTACAATAAATGGGAATATCAACGTTGTCGGAAGAGGGGACTGACTGTCCGCGACAGCTGAAGTAGGGGAATGTGTTACGCACAAAGTGTGTTTCTATCTCACGAAATCTGTTTGTGAATTTTGAAAAATGTACAATTGACTGTGAAATCGATAGTTTTTCTAGCGGTTTGGTTTTTCAGCTGCACGGTATTCGGAGATTTACTTTCAAAATGTATGTTAAAATGTAAAAAAGTACAAGTATTTAAAAGAGCATAAAGAACGAGCTTTTCTTTTCCATTTATTTTTAAAACACAAAATTTAAAATTTTCACTAGAAATGTTTTTCACTGAAAAATTTATGTTTTCCTGAACATATTTATACCGATGACCCACCAAAATGATCAGATCTACAATTATGAATAACTTTATAACCCAGTTTGTTATATATTTGAAGAAGATTTTTGTTTAAACCCAGTATCCTGCACGGCGATAACTTCATCAAGCTTCGGAAGTTTCTTAATTAATGTTTTAAGTCTATTAAGTTTCGATTAATGATATAATTTTTAAAGAATTGTCAGCAGAATTTTATAAATACAATTTAAGGGTTTCAAAACTTTGAAAAAAATCACGAAGTATACAAAAAGATATACATTAATATGAAAGGCAGGCAAATTTTTGACGATTAAGGATCCAAATGTCTGCATATTAAGAAAATAAAAATATTATTTCTTCTTACCACTTTCAATATTTTTAAAACGACACGTTTTCACAATTGATTTCTAATGTATTTCTATCGATTATGGTATATATGTAATTTGAATGTTTGTTAAGTATAAAGGAGGTATTACTGTAAAAGCTTTGCATTAAGCTTCCATCTAAAATGAAAATCTAAGTGCATTAAAAATTTTAAAAATGCCTAAAACTGTGCTACACTTTATACAGACAATTTGCAAGTTCTTCAAAACCCAATTTTCTGTTTTTAACGTATTTTGTTGAAACACATTTGAATACATTTCCTGTCAATTGAGAGCAGGCGACGATGTCGTAGCGAGAAACTTGCGCTTTATTGCTAATTAATTGACTCTGGCTCGTTTTCCATTCCTATATTAGGAAAACGTTTTTTTATATATAATTGTCGAGACTAGTTTTTGAAGAACGGTCTCCGTACTGTAACCTTAAGCTGGGGAACAGCTGCTTACTGTACCCTAATCTGATGCTGGGTGAACTTATCAATGGCTCTGCCCCTTGTAGCTTAACAGGCCCAGATCGGTGGCAACTTCTTCTCATATGTGGGGGTGGCACACAATACAAAACATTTCTTCGAGAGCTCAGGCTATCTAATACCTTCTGCCACTAATTTCGCAGACAGTAACAGGAAGACGAGGTACCTGAGTTGGTGGCCCGAAATATTCAACGAACATCAAGGCCTAAACAGACTCGTCTTTAGATTTCCCACCATGCAGTTCATTAGCTCCTAAGAACAGTGATCTGTGGCAGGTCAACAGCACGTCGAGAACATTTACATTACCCAGCCTAAGACACTAACCCTGTGTCCAGCAAGACCCTTCCTGTGCTTTTAGATTTAAGCCAGAGATGGGACGTTTCAGCCATGGTAGGACCCTCAACTTACGACCAGCATTATGATGCCCAAAGACAACCCAGGGTCCCTGTTCTGCCCATTGACCTTTGGGGTAGGCTTCAGAAGGACTCGCATAAGCGAAGTCATAAATAAAGTTCTTGGATTTTTGAAGGAAAGCCTCCCTCTGCATGACCCAAAAAGCAGAGTGCCCTGCTCCCCCGGGCCTGTCATATATACACAGAAAGCAAGATAAGAAAAATAGCTTGGCTTTAGTACGATGTCTTGGTAGGCCAATTGTGTGCTGGTGAGTCGAGTGGTGACCGCGAAATGGCTATTTGTGCATCTTGTAACGTTTACAATTTGCTCTCGTTGTCTTCTCTGAAACTTTTAATTAATCATAAGTGACAAAATAAGAACAATGGTGTATGGGTGAAAGGTGGTGGAGGGGGGAGAGGGGGACGCAACACTAAAATCAACTAATTGCTGAGGCACAACAAACACTTTATTCAAATGTTAATGCCTTTTTCCTTTTACTCAAACGTTTTAAGTATAATTTAAATTTCTGATAATTTGACATTTAAAATTTGATCTTTTGGCGGTAGTAATTTTAAAGCCAAGTCCCAAATTTCATTGGCCGCAGGCAATAAAATAATATCACATAAAGAAACTTGAAAACATTTAGTATTTTCCGCTTCGAAAGAAACAGAAATAATAATAAATAAAAACTCCTTTTTTTGATAGCAAACGATGATGAAAAGTTGCAGCACGTCTGCCCATCTTGCAGCAAAAGCTGTGTGGCAATGAGCTGTGGTATGCAACATTTATACAAAAATGTTTATCCAAAACGAAGTCAAAAGCGAACAAAAATGCAATTAAAATGTGGAAAATAAATGCAAAAAATTTGCTTAAATGAAAATATCAAATTGATAATAATAAAATTAATTGAAAAATCTACTTTATTTCGGATTGAATTTGAAAATTTCAAAACAAAATGAACTTAATATTAATTAATCTTTCGAGATTGTTGTTGTTGTTGTTGTTGCTTTTGTTATTTGTTTGCTTGTTTGTTTCTGTTGTATTCGCCTGCCAACCGCTATGGGAAATCGATAGACATGAAGTCTACCCGATAGAGGAAGAATCTATTGTTGTCGGATGATTGTTTTTGGGTTTGTACTTTTGGGTTTTTCTCGACTCTCTGACAAGAAATTATACTTAATGCTGACACCCATCACCCAAAGTGATGCTAAACTCGTCTCGAACAATACAATTAATCTTATTTAATTTGATTTTTTCTTTTTTTAATTCATTCATGCATTTTATTTTATTTTATTTTATTTTATTTTATTTTATTATTTGCAGTTGCACTTTGAAACAAAGAAAAAAATCTACCGCCAGTGAGTGGGTGGGTGTGAGTGGATTCGCATTCGTACGAGTTCTATGAGAATTTTCTGTGGCTCATCTCATCTTGTGATGGGAAGATTTGTTGTTCATTCGCTGCCGTGTGTTGTTTGATGCACTTTGAATACGATTTTAATTAATGCAACAAACTGATTTATGCATTTAGTTGCATCTTTAAGCAGTGAAACTTTGATTCAGTTAATTGTGTGGCAACAAGCATCATTTTTGAGAGGCTTTCAAAACAATCCAGTTATTGATCAATATTCCACTGGGTAACAGATCAAAACGACTTATTGCGCAATAAAGAAGCTGCCACAGTATATCGACGCTGGCCAGTGTTTTGAGAGCAAACAACTGATTCGGCGACTGTTTATGGACTTTATTTTGTTAAGTTCATCACCGCTCGCCCTAGCGATTTCCGACATGACGCGATTAGGTTCTTTAATTTGCGTGTAATCAGTTTGTGAATGGCAATATGTAATTTGATTAAATTGATCTACTAGTCTAGTCTTGCTCTTTGTAATAAAATTTCGGTTCTAAAAAAATGTCAAAGTTTGACTACAAACGGTAGAGCAAATATTGCAAGACGACGGGATTCCTGGATTTCTGCCAATCAACTCTTTCTGACGTCAACTCTAGCGGCCTCATGGACTTATGATCCACCCATTCCATGCAGTTATAGTTTGCAAATTTACTTTGCAAGTTATAAACTAATAATTAAATAATAAAGCAAAAAACGCTCAGCATTAGTTTGGCAGGACAATACGGCAGAGTATTTTGCGATTGGTATCTTATAGCCAAACAATTATCTGGCATCTCTTTTTCAGTTGCTCAACAACAACGTGTTAGAAAATAATTTTCAAAATAATTGCCAATGACAATAACAAAATACTTTAAGCCGTCGCACAAAAACAGTTTATTGAAACCACCAACATTTTGGCTCGTTTAAGGTGACGTATGAATAAATTAAAATATGTGACATTCACTAACGTTTGTTTAAATCCACACAAACACACACACACACACACACACCAAGTTTTGTTCGTGTCTGTTTCGGTTTTTTTGTGTGCGATAATTTACAAGCAATTTGTAGTAAATGATTTGTAAATTCAATATCTCACATGTCGCACGTCTTCATAGTTGGGCGATCCACACACATGAGCGCAAACGAACATGCAAATAATCATGTTAAACAAAATCATTTAAATCCAAACATTTTGTCGAGTCTTGTTTGTTGCCGATGTGTCTTTTACTTATTCATTATTTCTTTATTAAAATCTAAAATGACTTTTATTTGTGTATTTATTTTCCATTCGACTGTCTGTCGGTTGGTTCGTCTGTCTGTCTGTCTGTCTCTCTGTCTGTCTGCTTTCTGCTTGGCTGCAAGTCCGTGTGTGGCTGCAATTAAAGGTTTCACTTAGAGAAGTGCCAGTTTTGAGTAGGAGACATAAAAAATGATTCTATTAAAACAGTTCGAATGTAAATCTTAATCAATATTGTTAATTGTTGAGATGCACAAGAGGTACATATTTAAAACTATACGTAATTTTTACATATTTTATAGACTCTTACAAACGATGTCACTTGACATTTGCCATATAGACAAAAATGTGGCATTTTGGCTTGAATTAAATCGAGTTGTTAATAGAAACGGTGTGTAAAAAGTGAAAAATAATCATATTTAATAACTTTTTTCCGATTGGCGTTTAACTTGACATTTTGCGAGCCGAAACTGTTTCAGATGTAAATTTTTTCTAGAACTCTTTCATGTTTCGAATTCTTGTTTCATGCCGAAGATGTTGTTGTGGTTTTTACACTTGACTGCAGCTTATTTACATTTTTGGGATTTCTTGAATAGTTGTGTTGCCAACAAAATGTTAGAGTCATTAGTTTATTGTAATGGTTTGCCGCTGCCGTTGTGCAAAGACACCGATTTGTTGTTTCCGAGAGACCGAAAGACAAACAGCTTCATTAATGTGACCAACTGAAATTACTCTAGAGACTTTAAGTAAAACATCGAAATGATTCCTGTAGCCCTGTGACTTTTATTCGAGAAAACGAGGCTCAGATTAGAGCCAATTCATGTGAAATCAACAAATAAAACAATCCGCTCGCTTATATATCTTGCGCAAAATATAACGTTCCATCGTCCATTTTTTCTCTAAATTGAATTGGTTTTTAACACAAAACAAACTAATCATTTTGGTTGTCGCGTAACGTTGAATTCTATTTTGTACAGGTTTGTCAGCCCGACAACAAAACAAGAAAGGAAAACAAGTTTTTTATTACGCATCCTACGGGAAAAGCGCCTTCATGCTTCTTATCAAAGAGCGTACGGGATTTTTGTGCTGATTCGCTTGAGATATGCAATATTTTTAAGATGATCTGTAAAGTTGGTGTCCCCCCAGGTTGGATCCCCTGTCAATAAAGTAGCCATGGAAGTCTCTGCACTCTAAATAGTCTCGTTATGGCCGTTGTCTATTTTGTCTTACGGCGTCATACAAAGACGCTATATAGTGTAGTAGGTCCGACCATTTCTGTATACATAATGTAGATTCCTCAGGGGCTTAGATCCCATGACCTTCTAACAATATAATCTGTTCGGTGTATAACTACCAGCTTAGTTTTCTATCAAGAATAGCGTCCTGATATTTCACCTTGACACCGGGCTACAAGTTCAATTACATGTATCCTCAAAACCAGGAGGTCAACCTCCTTTTTTGAAGTAAGTGGTACGATGGTGTTCTTAGAGGAGTTGGTTGGTAGCCCAACTCCAAAACTCCCATGTTTCATCCAGGACATGCAACAGCAGTATAACAACCGAGTCCGGACGACTACCCTCGATTAGTACGTAGATGTCGTCCGCATAATCTATGGTTTTGTATGTTCACCAGATAAGGGTACCGATCAGGTCGTCAATTGGGACAGATCATAAGATCGGCGGGCATGTTTCCCTGCGCAAAGCAAAAGCGTCGTGTACACATTTTCATTCTTTAACTTTTAGCCGTCATTGCTTTAAGTACTTCACCTTGAGGGCTTCCCTGGGCCCAGCGGCAATTTGGCTTAGAAGCCGAACCAGGCTGTGATCGAACTCTTGCTCCGCGGCATCAGCTCCTCTATTGGAGTCCACGAGTGCGTACAGGGCAAACTAGTTAAAGATAAGAGCCTTTCCACAGTATCCAGAACAAGTTACAACTTAAGCTCTTGCGAACAGATTTCGAACCTAAACTTTTGCCGAATAAAACCAATCGATTGCAGTTGGTCATGTTCTTACAGACGATCACTTTTGAGAATGACTAAAGTGTTCGTATGATCGACCATGTAGCAGTGAAGTGGGAGTTTTCTTGAAATTTTTCTTCGATTGCGTTTAATTTTATTTCTTTTGTTTCGTTTTTATTTAGTTCTTCTTATAAAATGGCTTTTATGCCATCTGAGAATCTACTAACATTTATGAATATGGCAAGTAAATAACTTTTGCAATTTCAAATCATAATTCGCAAAACATCTCTGAATCCGCCACCAACACACGCACACCTGCATACAGTCAAGTACAGAAGATGTGGTCCAAGTATTGGGGTGGGTGAATTCAAAACCCATGCAAACGTGTAGAGCTGCGGTTGGATTTAAAGGTTGGTTTTGTGTTTTGGCATTTACCTTGGCAACTTCTAAATGCAGAAATAAAGAAATGCAGAAATAAACGATCATTTATTTTACATTCATGAACGTACGAATTGTTGTAATTGTAACGTATTCAGATGCCAGTGCGGACGTGTATCTACACGTACGAACATGTTGGAAACAAATTTTCAAATTCTTTGTTGAAAACAATTTATGTTTTCACAATTCAGGTGCATCAGAGTTGCTGCAACTGCAAGAGCTTCTTAATCTGTAGAAGTGTGTTTTCCTCTTCTTTTTTCGGAGAATTGATTCGGTCTATTATTAAGTTTCTTTTTTTTTTTGTTGTTGTTGTTTTATTTATGATTGAGGTGTGAAGTTGCTAAATCCAAAAAAATAATTATTTTAATAGCGCGCTAATTTACAAAGTCAAATTTGATCTCCTCCTGCTGCTTGCAAATTGGCTGCAGCTTAAAAATTGTTTTACTCTTGGGCTTAACATTCAAAAAATATTAATTTAGTTGGTTCGTTTTCTTGTTAAGCACCTCAACGCGCAAACATATTCACATAAATACTGGAATTGGTAATCGTTTTTGGGAACTTTATGATCTATATACACGCACAGAGGTTCCTCTTAAAAGTTGAAGCAGATATTATTATGTAAAAACTATTCTTAAACCAATAAATTTAAAAGTTAAAGATCTCTAATTGCGCACTTTTTAACTTTAAATTTAGTTAAAACCAAGACCCAATCAAGGCCATTATGTATGGAATATAACATTGTATTTCTCTCAGTGTGGCACATTCGAAAGGATGAACTTGTTTGTCTTGTTTGAATTTTATCTGTGGAAGGATTCTTAAAGAGCAGCTGTGGAGGTTTGCGGCTCATTTAAATTATTTCCAACTAAATAAAACTTCACAAAAAGCAATCGGACAACTCGATCAGATGACACCTTTCCGTCAGATGGCCAAGCTCTTAAATCGGTCGTGCTTAACGCTTGATGTCTGTTTAGGAAAGTGGCAAAAAATGTATTTGGATCAGCCAGCTTTTTGTTTAAAAATAAATTTAAGCTTGAAAACAAAAATAGTCTTGGATTTTATATCGGGTACTTGTTTTTTTTTTCTGTATGAAAACTGTTATCGATAACTATGGTTTTGGCAGCTGTGTTGACATTTCTGTTTATTAAGGTCTGGCAACTCGTCACCAATCGTTTAACGCCAAAAGAAAGGACGTTTGACGCTCTATTGCACAATCAACTTGGTGGCAACTTTCTTTGCCGAAATGGTCCTATTCCGTGGACCTCTCGTTAGTGCGATTTAATGCCTCTGGATTATATTTTTAATGAGGTTATGTTATTTCATAAAACAAGTATTTTTGTCTTGTATTATTTTTTCTCAAGATTTTAAAAAGCTCCCGGGGTTTTTTTTTTAAATTGGCTGTTTCTATTTTTGTAAAATTTTTATTTAAATTCACGATTTCTTTCACACGACGAATTTCGTGGCGAAATATTAAAAAATAAATATTTTCTGTAAACAGGGTGTTTTTGTGTTAGAGAGAATTTGAGTCAACAATTTCAAATGTTATTTGGAGCATGCGGACCCGAAATCGGGCGAGTACATGAAACTTCTGGAATTCGAATTGGCATAATTCGATATTAATTAAACGAAAATTCGTTTCCAAATGGTTAATTATATTCTATTATTAAACGTTTTTGTGCATGAAATAATTGTAGCATGCGATATATGATAAGTGGCTCCATCCTGTTGCAGCCATGTGCCAGCAGGATTAATGCCACTTGAAAAATAACTAAGCAAGAATTGTAAAGATTTCTCATAATTTGTGAAGACATATAAACGAATCAAATGCATCACGCGACAATCGTTTTGTTTAACTTCTTGCATAAGTTGAATCTTGAAAGCGGCTGTGCACCTCCTCATGTTCAGCAAACGGTGCTGCATGGATTGGCGTTGTCGCTCGGTTTTCTTCAATACTTTGCTGTACAGCAACTGTAGCTTGTTGTTTCTCTTTGCCCACTGTTTGACGACGAACGGTAGGCCTACTAATACTAGCAGCACACATATTGTAAAGATGGTCCATTATTATAAATATTCGAATTACAATGCAAGTGCACGTAAAATTCGATTTTTTTATAGGAATTGCAACAGTTTGCCAGCGTTGCCAGCTAAAACAACCATCAGCTATAAAACCGTTTGTCATACGAAACAGTGCTACCAGCTTAAATAACTTTTTATTCAACTACAAAGTTTATATTATTATTTAGTCTCACTACCTTTCAGCACCATCCTCAATGGCTTGACATTTGACTTTATGCTTAAAATTATGCTCCCACATTCAAAACAAGAATTTGTTCTCGCCCTGAAACAAACGCTGCACTAAAATCTTATTACGCTGATTTGCTAGCAGCGATCTTGAAATGCCAAAACATCGCACTAAAACTACAGCTTGAATATAATTTTTCTCACTTGCATTTACATGGGTTTAATTAATATTTAAATAAATTACTGTCGATTAAAAAATATTCTGTCAGAGTTTCAATTAATTTTGTTATTAACGTTGAAACTGCAATAATCTATAATTTAATAATTTATTACAAAACGATTGTGAAACAGACGAAATATTTAGTTAATATTTTTTCAATAATTTACAAGCAAACAAAATTTGTTTTTGTTATTGCATCGAAGTAATTAATATTAATTTCAGAGTTCACAATAAATAAATAAATAGTTTTCTAATATTTTATTAATAGTTATTAATAAAGAAATAAAACTTTCTTCTCGTTTAAAGCACCGATTCAAAATTGTTTCCAAACGTTTTTGAACTCAAATAAATACCTTCTTTTATCTTATCCGTATTAAAACTTTTTTGTTCTGCCCCCAAAATATAGGCAACGACTATTAAATATCGGAATCTTTCGCCATTTGATCACCATCTGACAGTTATTTTCACAATCTTTTTAATGCCAAATATTAACATTAAGTCAATATGTTGGAAAATAGGAAAACTGGATCTTATTCAATTTAATTTATTTATATAAAAGTCTATGAATATTTCCCTACAGATTGTATTAAAGGAAATGTTATAATTTTGGTGTGGCCTTGTCATTCCTGTCCCATCTCTAGACAGAGTTGTTAGTTTTTTCACATTCCTGGTTTTATTGCTAATACAACGCTGTCGCTCTTATTAATATATGGCGCTTTAGCGTTGACGCTAGCCGGTTGCCTAGGCTTGGTTTTATGTGTTTTATATATGAGTCTTGAGCCCGCTTTGTACACACTCACTGATCGCCTACGCTACGATAACGAAGGTTATCGTTTGCCATTTTTTAAAAGGCGATAAACTGGCTTGGCGACTATTTATGAACTCTATCCTGTCAAATCCGTCTGCCGCTCACAGTAATGATTTCAGTCACTATGTTTTTAATCCGTTTGCTGTTCCTCAAACCGAAAGGCTTTTGCAGAAGCGGCAATCTTATTCAGAAACTTCAAAACTGGAGCGTTCTCCAGCTCAGTTTTATACAGAGAAATATGTAAAACAGTTTTACCCGTAAAACATTTACTTAAACTTCGGCTATATAAATGTGTACATAATATCGGATATTATGCCGATCTATTTGCCAGAAGTTAAACTGCTTTCAATATCAGGACTTCAAGTATCTTGAGAAAAGCGCTTTGACGGCTAGACAAAGCAAAGCAAAGCAAAGAGTGCCACGTTCAGGCAGTTTAGCCGTTTTGCAAAACATTCCATTAATATCAACTTCAAAAAAAAAAATAAACCCTTAAAGAACCTTTAATAAATAATATGAAAATGCTTCTGCTTTAATAAAAACTATAAAGAGTTATTAATAATTTAGCTAAATTTTTTTTTAGTTTTTACATCTGTTTTTTTCGTTCCGTATAAAAACTACAATGAAATATTTGATATAATAAATTTGCCAACTGGCTGCAATGATCGGCAAAGGCCGCTGAAACAAAATATATTATTGCTGATTATAGAAAAATATATTTTTGAAATAAGTTTAAAAAGCCCAAAACGCATGTCCTGTTTATATTATTACGGACTAATTAACATTAACGAAGAATCAGAACCAGTAACAGAATATGCAAAAGGAATAAGAGGCAACACAAAATAAAGAGGAAGGACAAAATAAAGTTGGTACGAATTTAAAGCAACCGAAAAAAACCAAATCAAATAAAAATTCTTCTTTAAATATCATCCAAAACGAATTAAAGTCAAACCAAACGCCGAATAACTGCCAATATTGATGACTCAGATGCAGCCATCATTTCGTGTGAATCTCATTCGTCTGCATGAATAAATAACTTTTTGCAGTTTTAAGTTTTAGGTGCTTTTGTATTCTGTTAATAATAATAAATGAATGAATGAAAAGTTATCTGGCGGCTTAAAGTGTTACACATAAATATTTTATGACACTTGTGCTTGTTGCCACAAGTTTGAGGCAAAACTGTTCGCTCGCTTCGCAGCCAATTTGAAACTCTGCCATTTGAGATCATCGCAGATGGGATTTGTTTAATTTTTCGTGTACAGTTTCTTGCCTCCAATAAAGGTTAACAAATTACAACTTGGCTTTGGTGCAGTTTTAATGGTTCTGACATTTGGCCATTAGTTGGGTATGTTGTTCATATTTTTAAAATTAAATCATAATAAAAGTTTTAATTTGAATTTCAGCTCATGAACTGTGGAAACTTAATTAGTGTTGGTTGGGAAAGACTGCAGCCATCAGTGCCACACGATGCAGGGCTGGGACAAAGGTTAGGTATCAAGTCTCAGGTTGGGTGGTGGCAGTGATGCAGTCGTAGAGGTGATAACGGGCTATCACTGAGTTCAATTAAAATGAAAGGAAATATTTTCATATTTTCGTAATTATATAGATGTTAAATCTTAGATGCGCAAAAATAAAATGTCTTCCAATATTTTACTAGTAGTAAAAGTCAGGTCCCCTTTAAAGTGACTGTATTTTTCTGTGTCTACTGTTTTACATACATGCATACATCCAGGTACATGATAGTTTTGATTTAAACATATTTCATCTTAGATTATAGCTCTCCAGTCGTGTGCCAAAAAATTAAAACATTTTCAAAATGACTAAAATTTTTATTTAGTTTTGCAAAATTTGTGAATTAAAATTATTTTAATTCGAGTGATAAATTTGCATATCAAAGTGGTTTCTATTTTTTCTACACAATTTTTGCCTCATACACACAAACCCATTCATACATACACATGAACATAAATTCATACATACTTAAATACTTAATTATAACTGTGACTTGGAACAAAAATGCGTGGGCGTTGTTTGCTCTTTTGATTTTGAGCCATTCAGCAGTTCATCGTGTCGTAAAAACTAATAATCGCTTTAAGAAAAAGGTTAGATCTGCAAACGGTATTTGAAGACAAACTTATTTGTTAAACAGATTCGCTGAACTGTCCTAAAATACAAACAAAAAAGGTTTAATAACGGCTTTCACGTCCAAAGTTTGTTTTTTATAAAGATATAGAACTTTTAAATGGCATAAGAAAAAGATGAATTGTTTTGGTAGACATGAAATTTACTTTATTCAAAAGATAATTTTCTGGCCTTAAAATTTAAATGTGACTTCTGACATATGACCGCTACGGCTGGATGGAAGTCCAATTTTCGATAACTTCGAAACCTTCTTTAAATGAACTAAACAACAAAACAAAACGCTGAAGTATTCTGGCTGTGTTTAACATGTAAAATCTGTGGTGTTTCCTAATGATATACATGCAGTGCGTGGCCACATCTACAGGGATTCACTTTTTTTGGACCAGTAATCAATGCCAGAACTACGTTATGGGGAGGAGGAAAGAAGGAGCAGTGTTTCGCCATTTTGGCTGTTATTCAGAATATAACTGAAGATGTTCTGACTGTTCAGTGGCCAGTGCCCAGCCTACCTGCCTTCGACAATGCACAGTTCAACATCAATTAATCCAACATGCCCAACAACACTGCGCTCTATATTGTATTTATATGGATTTGATTGTTGGGTTATGGAGTGTTTGTAATTGCGTTTGTGTCATCGTGTATTTATTGCTATTGTTTTTTACCACAGTTTTTGATAGGAATCGAACCTATGACTTCTGGACTAATGGTCGAGTACTTTAGCAACTCGTCCATGCAGGCACTCTCTTGTACCCGAGGGGACAATATATTGTACCAGATTAAAGCGAGTTGGCTGAAGATTAATACCCTTAAAGCAATTCGGTCTACCAAATTCACATACTCGTCTGTCTAGGGAATTATAGAGTCCTCTTACTGTATCGGATAAACGTCCACTACTGAAACCATATTGTAAAACTATATGTAGAAAAAATGTCGCAGAATATAGTTTCTATTTGTTAAAATTTTTAATTTTAAGGTCTTGTTCCATAAAGAAGAGATAGACCAATGAGTAGCAAGCATCGCCTAGAAGTACTGGAATAGTACCGACGATCTTGTACATTTCAAACAGGTTTTGGACTGTGTGGCCTGAGAACACTGCTGGTGGAACTCACAGGACATTAGATACGCCTATTATAAGCAGGTAGACAGAATGCGCATTGCAGGTTTTGTGGTGAAGAAGAGCAATCAATGAAACACATGAGGACCATCTGCATGGCACTGGAGACACAGGCAACTTCATGTCAACATGCTAACATCACAATTGAAGGAGCTGGTCCGGTTCCTTGACGTATTAGTCCGCTGAAGGGAAAGCACACTAGATCAACGATAGTGACACAGCAAAAGGCTGTCTTGGGCCAGACCGCTAAAATGGTCCACTCATTCATTTAAGGTTCTGTTCTAAATTCAAATTCTATTGTCAGTTTTCAAAGCTCAAATATGTAAATAAAATAAAAGTTATGAAGAAACAACTTGTTCAGATACCAGGATTTATCAAACCCTTTGACTACCTCAGCAGTGTAAAGGCTGAGGTCGAGTTGGCACCTGGAGAAAACCCAATTTCTTAAAACTTTCTTTTGCCTCTTGGTAACTTGTTGTCCGCGGCCTGTCAAGTTAAGCGTCATCAATCTTTTGCTGTGATCATAGTTTCGGTTTCGCTGTCGTAATTGGTATAAATTAAAGTAAATTCTTTAACTTTGCAAATATTTAATGACCTGCTGTCACGCCCTAATGGTTGAGCAGATTTATGGGAATTCGAATATTGAGTTCTATTTGCCTCTATTCTCCTAAAATCATTTAATCGCTGTCTTACATAATTCGTTATTTGATTGAAAATTTATTTCAGTTGATTGAAAGCGAATCAAAGTTTGAATAAATTTGAATTCTAAACAAGACAATTTGCCTGATCACGATACACAAGATATTTTGGGAAATGGGGTTTTCCGCAACTTTTCGAGTTCCAATTACAACCAGGCATAACATTGCATAAATTAAAATGTGCTACAGTGAGCTAAAATAAATACAGATGCTTCACATGCCACCCATTTTTAAGATTCATCATAAAGGGCAGGTAGATAATAAAGCGAAACGGAGAAATGAAAGCGGAAAGCAAGATAAGTGTGAGGTAACAAAAAAACACGCTGCAGACCTGCGGAGTTACGCCACATGAAGCCTAGAACGCATAAATGCATGTGACACCAAAAGTCCAGCTTTACTTTCTACTTTTCTAGGCTCCGCAGGATCCCCGAAACAAACGTCAGCTAGTTTTGGCACCTGAAGCGTATAATTCACATTCTATTTCCACTGTCCAATTCTTTTGAAACTTGAGCATCACTATGAATTTTTGCTCAATATCATCAATATTTTTAGTGTTAAAAATTTAGTAACAGAACAGCTGATTTACAATGACAACATAAATTGGCGCATAAAAAACGTGGATTCAGAAAAGAATTAATAAAAACTTCTCTAAAGAAAAACTTCTAAAAAGAATTTCAACGTCAAACTCTATTAGTCCGCCTTCATTTTCTCATAAAATGTGTCAACTTCGATGCACTTTAAAGTAAAAATTAAATGGATTTATTTTTTGTTTGATTTCTATAATTTGTTTCATATTGACTTGAATTAACACTCTATTTATATTTCTATGAATATTTTAATTTTTTTATTTTTCCCTGTAGTTGAGACAAATGCAAAAAAAATATAAAAAAAACAACATTTTTATTGTAAAAACTCAAACAATGCAAAGGAATTCTAATCTGTGCTGTGAAGTGAAGTGAAGTGAAGTGCAAGAGCGTGTTGCGGATTTTTAAATAAAATTTATTACATTAATTTTTCATAAAATGTTTATTGTTGTTGTTGTTGTGGTTGTTTGTTTGTTTAAATCTTCACCTACACTTGTTAGACAGTCAGTCAATCCTCCTCATTTGCGGAGAAGCAAATTAATGGATGGCTGGGCATGTTTGGTCGTTTTTGTTGTTGCTGGCTTTTGAAATTGGCCAATCCCCAGATAAATTCCATTTTGATTTGGAACGCTAACAACAGCTATTGATGACTACTTCAAGTGTTTGCTATTTTTCTGTAATTAATTGTAATGCCTCTCTCCGCCAATCAAAGTTGACGTTCGACTGTTGGGTTCTCTGTTTGTTGTTTTTTCTGTTTTTTCTTTTCCTCGAGAAGAACCTTTTTGAAAAGTCATTAAGAGATCGATAAATTAAAGCTAAACGATGCGTTTTCTGCCAAGATTTTCAATCAACAGATGTCCATCGGTGTGACTGCGAAATGGCTGATTGATTCACTTTTAGGTTGTTTCACTTTTAGTCGTAATTTTGGGCAAACCTGAAGCCTGCAAATTTGAAACACACCGCGGAAACCTTAAAAACCTTTTGTTTCCGAAATGTTGTGGAATTTTTAATGGCTTAGCAATTGCAAAACGAAGTATATAAATGTGTCAAACCAGGGCACTCTGCGATTGGCGCAGCAACCAAAACTCTAGAAAATTCGTATATGATTTTGATTAAGCAAATTCTTCTGCAGCCTTCACCAAAGTTCCAATGGCACAACGGGCACCAACAAGCCCCAAAGTGTCTCTTGGCATTCGTCACAGATTGAGAAACCTTCCTTGGCTACAACGTTCTGGCTGTGGTTTCAACCTAACAGCGCAGGGGGGCGCTTGGAAAGATACTGGGATAGCTAAGCACCCTGGCTATCCTTGTCTTCGACATGCCTGTTGTCTTGCAACAGTCGCCATATTTTACAAGAAGTTGCCTCTTGTGTGACCGAAAACTGAATATCATGTTCTAGGTCTACGCTCCACAAAGGTTTTGCGCAAAATAATCAACTTCAGAGAGCCAAAATAAGAAATAGAAAAATTGTAATGGCTGGTATGACCTGATGTGATCCTTTAACATCCTAAAACGGAGTTAAAAGCACAATTATAATATGCGCGTCCTAGAAACAAGAGATGCCATCAGGAAATGGAAGAAATTAGTAGAAAAAAACCAACTTAATTATTTATAAGAACGAAATAATATTGATTTGAAGTCTACGCGCCACACAATTCTTCGATTGAATATGTTTCGAAATTATCTTCAGTGCATACAGAATTTTTAATTGATCACTGTTCCCTCTTCTCTGCTTCGTGAACCACGTTTTTATGACACTGAAACGCAACACAAGGCCGCCCTAAATGCAGCATCACCCGGTAACCAGCTGCCAAGTCGATTTATTTCTTTAGTTCGTTTTTAAACTGTCTCTTAGTCCACTGATGTTTTGGCCTTTAAAAGTTGATCAGACGTCAAGTACGAGCACTGGTTGGCATATTTAAAGTGGAGTTGTCTCGTTTAGTTAATGAAGCAGAATATTTTTAAAATGTGCTTAAAGCAGAACATAAATAACAACGAAAGCCGTTTAAGCCAGACACCCACTCAAGGCCATTTAGTATCTCATATTTTCAATATGGATGAGAAAGACATTTTTGAAATGATTTATTTCAGCATTTGTGCCCGTGTGTCCACTTATTGATGTTTATTAAAATGTATGGCACGAATAATAAGGAAACGCCAGCAAAATTATTAATCAACAAATCGTTTTCTACACGCGGACAAATAAGCATTTGAAATGCAAAATCTCTGCTTCGACAAATATTTGCCTCATTGTCACACAAGTTGCATCGAGCAGTTATAATGTTGCAATTAGGGATTGGATTTTAAGTTGCATGAGTGCCCCTCTGTTACATATTACCGGGATGACGAGAGGTGGTTGGCCCCTACATTTAACGTAAACCATAAAGAGTTTAAGAATTTTTAGAATCTCAGTTTGTCGATTGCGGCGGTAGTGCAGGATGGTGGCATATATTGCCCGACAATGTTGCAATATGGGTATATCTGTCCCCGGAAGGATTCCGCCATAAATATTTGACAAATGCAATCACAAAAGCCTTTTAATCAACGCGCCAACACTTAATACTCCTATTGCCTTTAATGTGGGCCGATGATGCCAACGTCTCACAAATCAGTTAATAAATTGCTTCAAAACGTGTTCACGTGTAAACTAATTCGCCGACTCAAATAACAATATTTTTAAAAGTAATTCTGGAACAAAATATTTATAATAAGGCAGTCAAAATGCTGCCCCTCGATTCGCTTTATCGTACTTTTTGTCTACACTATCCACTGAGATACCGACGCTACTCACTACGGACTGGATGTCATCAAATCGGTCGCGTATTACCCAACTACGAAGCCAGATATGCAATTTTGTGGGCGGTACCGGCAATAATGGCCTTAGACCTATTCACTTTGCATTCCAGTCGAAGTGCGCGCAAAAACGTTTCTCACGGTGAGTTTCTTACTATAATCAGATTATTTAGAGACATTGTTGCGGTGTCAGTTCTTTCATTCTTTCGATTGGTCAAACTATATTGAACTAGAATGAGATGGCAATATGACAGAAAGATCTGTTAAGAACTAAAGAAATGACGAAATGAAGAAAATCCGAAAAGTCGCCCGATGCTTATACAAGTTATAGCTTCTCCCATGATTTTCGAAAAATAACTTTTTTGTTTGCCTGCGTCGTGGCGTTAAAGGGTAACATATTGTTAACATCAGGACAAAAGTTTTGACTTGTAATAGCAAAATATGTTGAGTTAATAGGAAAACCCCATGATTCACACTTGTGCACTATATAATAATTTGACATGGTTCCATAAATCTGGTTGCATAAAGAATTTTAAAACAATTTCCTAAAGTTCATTTAATTGTTTTAAATAAGTGCTAAAAACGAAACGTAACAAACGTAAATTCAACATGATTATTTTTAATATTCTGCATTTTCTACACAGCAGATAATTAGATGCCAAAACGCGCGTGAAAGCGACAAGATTTCGGGTTGGCAACGCTTACAATTCCATCTTAGAATATTTAAAAAATAAGTTCAAATATGTGCCACTTTTGCGAACTCTTGAACAGCAGAAGATCAACATTTGCCTAGAAGATTTTTTTTTTAGATGTAGACTGTAATCGCCCTTAACGGGCACTTTCACTTGCCAGGTCCCGGCAGTACTCCATAAGAAAAGCATTGCAGTCGCTTTCCATTGAACGAAGGCTGCTCATGAGCGGACGCGGACACCCGCTGGACAGAAAACAAATTCTCTGGGATAGACATTTAGCATATTTTGGCCGATTTTTCGTGACAAATAAGCTGGCCAAGACTCTTAACTTGTTCGGTATAACAACAAGGCACGGTTTATCATATTTACTATATCACATAATTCAGTTGAATCGGGGCTTAGTAAATATTTCATCCTTGACATAAAGTTTTCCTTCTAAAGTGTTTTCTGCAATTTTGGCTTCTGTTTCTTCGAGTTGAAAATATTAATTTTTGCCATATTTGTGGTGCGTACGTTTAGTGCGCAAACCCATTCGACCAACAGCTTGTATTTACCAAATTTAGGGGATTCCCTCAAATGAAATAGAGCTGCATTTGCTAATTGTAAATTGGAAAGCATTGAATTGTTTATTTTTGTTCAATTAAATTATTTTCAAATAAAAACTAAGAATCTTAAGCAAGTTTTTGTTGCTTTCGATTTGTTAGATTTCTGTTGGCCAGACACTCCCCTTGTACGGAGACATTTCAATGGTTACTTCGGTATACGCTCAAGAGAGTTGCCACTGTATATCAGTCAGTCAGTTCGCTTGGCAAAATCATCAGCATTCAGATTCAGATTGGCAACAAAACAAACGCATTTTCAAAATGTACGAGTATTTTCACTCAAAAACTGTAAAAGTTTTTTTTCTTCTAAAAAGTGATTTCGAAAACTCCAAAGACCGCCCGTTTGTATCTAAAGTTTTAACCAATTTCTTAACCGCACCAAGTTTTACGTGTGACGGTGACCGCAGAATATGTTCTGTCTGTCAGTGCCAGGGATGGCTAAATGATGTTGTGTTCGCCTAATTAATTCTAATGTACACACACAAGAATGTATTACGTTTATTAAATGATTTTAACGATTAGTTAAACAGCAGTTCAGCTGAAATTTAAATAACGAAATTGTTGGCAGCGACAGTTACTTGATATTCACTAGGCGTAATTTTTTTAAGCACTTAACAGCGATAAATGTACATATTGTACATTAATACATACGTACATACATACATATGAACATCTAACTTGGTTATGCATAAATATATTAACATTCTGCACCATTTCACTACTTCATTTCTTATTCTTAACTTCGGCTGTTTCATAACATTTCTTATTAACACATTTAATTTATTTCTTTTTTTTATTGTGTTGCCGGGTTATGTTGTTGCTTTTGTTGTTAACCCTGACATTTTAGCATAAATTTTGCTTTTGCCAAATTAATGATTGTGATAGTTGCCACACACGCCGGACAGGCGAGAATCGCCAGCACACGCGAAAATATCGCCAAAGCTTAAGTTCTAAGTTTGATACGATTTGTGACGCGTCTTAAGAACTCATAGAAACGTGTAAAATAGGACACGTGAAAATCATACAAAAAGTACGATAAACGTTCCTAAATTTAAATATATTAAATATCTGTCTTCTTCCAGCTCTTGTATATCTAATAAATCAGAGTTTTTAAAACTTACCAGAAGCTTTTTTTCCAATTTTGGTCCTGCGAGATGGCAAACAAAATGTGAATGAATGCCTTACAAAAAATTAGGTAACGTTTGTTATTAAATTGCATACGTAACGATGATTTGTTGCCATATGACGGAAAACAGTTAACAAAAATCGTTAAATAATAATGGGGTTTCAACAAATTATGTGTTGAACTTAAATTAATATTTTTTTTATATATTTAATGCAAAAAGAATGTCAAATTATATTAAAAAAATACTTTTAAAAAAAGTTGGTGTTTTTGTCAAAAAATCCGGACCCATATAGAAGTTACCTCAAAGCCCTTTATATGCATTGTTTTAACTTATTGTTAAAAATTATTAAACAATTATGGAAAAAAATCACAGGCTAAAAATTTTGATATTTCCACATCCCAACAAAGTAGAGGAAGTGTTCAGAAGCTTTTAGTTCATACATTTTACCAGAAATTCTTATTGATTCCTAAAAATAAAATGCGTAGAGAGAATATAAAGTCGCCTAAAAAAACTATGTCTGCACCAAACGATTCTCATATCTTCGCAACTAATTCACTTATATTATTAATAAAGAAAAAGAAAAAATAACAACAAAACGCACACAAATTCCTTTTTTAGTATCGAATTTAATAGTTTTTTTTTTCTCGTGTTGTTTCTTCTTATCGCATTAAATGTAGATTAAATTGGGGCTGCGCAAAATGTTGAAAAAGATAGACCGAACAAAAAGTAGAGATATTGCAACAACAAATAAAACAGGATGCGCAACATGTTTGGCATGTTAAAGTGCACAAAATGCTTAATTTAATTATTGACAACGAGCAACTTTTTGCGCTTCTGATATAAAAGCTTCTCATAGTTGAAAAGATGGCAGCATTATTGTTCTCGTGATCATCACAGCACATTTTTCGTCAAATTTTTCAAGCGTTCCCGTTTTCATATTGTGTAAAAACAAATCAAACAAAATGTTCAAATTTGTAAGTGTTAAAATAAATCAAGCAAAAAAAGAAAACTATTAACATTAAAAAACAAAAAGATCATTTTAAATGCGCTGGTTGCGCAAGTGAACTGACGGGCAATCGGGCGCAGTATTTTTGTTTGGCGATTTTTGTGATTTTATTAAAAATAGTTTCGTTTGCAATTTTATTTGTCGAAACATGAATAATTTTAAGATAATGAATTGAATTCCGGAAATATTTACGTTTCACGTTTAAGAATCAATAATATAAAAGTCATACGGTGATGCTCAATCCGTTCAGAAGAATTGAGGAGTGAAATTAATCCAGTATAATATTCGAGAGCTAAAGATAAATGGGACGAACTAAAGTTGAACTAGAAAATGAACTATCTCGGCGGCCGACTTGACAAATGAACTGAACTTTGTTTGCTTTCCGAAATCGCAACAAAAGTCTTCATTGTGTGAAACGTAATAATACAAAAGAAGATACAACCGTAACCTAAAAATTAAAACTGATTAGAGATGTGTCTGTAGGTCTGGTTGCGTCATATCGTGGATCATTGATATAAAATAGCTAAAATTTTGTAAATTGTAGTTGGTACGAAGAAAATTTCCCGATATATCGCCAAAGCGATTTCAGTACTTCTTGCATGGTTACAAATTAAGTGCAAAGGACTCCCACGTTCTGGCCCGTGAATACAATCGCTAAATAGTTTTTTCAAATTCTTGCTTTAATGTCTTCAGTATAAATAATTTTAAATAGCGGGTAAATTATTTATTTTAACTCATGCCGGCAACAAACTAGTTTTCATATTCAGCAGAGCAATTTCCTGAAGTAGTTAATAAATTTGTTGGAATATGCACCTGTAAGGGATTTCATGGATTCACGGATTCACGGATTGTAAATAAAACAAAAATTTTTCAGAGAATTATTATTTGTATTCTGACAGAAGTATGTGTGGCAATTAGGCGTGAAATAATATATCGGCTAAACTCTCGCCTCTATGGTCCATATTTACAATGACTCTGACACATAATTGAGGTTCTATGTTGTTAATTTGCCGAATTATCTCAGCCTTTACCTCCTGGATGTGTTTTTGGGCTATTGACGTGCATTTTTTCTTTTATATATCCCCAAAGAAAGAAGTCTAACGGTGTCGAATCAAATCAGATGATGAAACGTGACATAACGCGGCGATTGAATTTCGTAGGTTGTATGACAAGCGCACGAATTGCATTTTGCTGTGAACGTTTATTTTCGTAAAAGGCTTCGGCAATCCTCTCTTCATGATTGAATTTGTCAAACACTGATATGAAGCAATTTCAAACTACGTTGGGCAAAACACTTGACATCAACGTGCCTGCGACTCACAATTAACATGAGCATTGTGGTGGGACCACCCTGTATTAGAGTTGCAAAATTGTATGTATGCGGATATTTCAGTCCACTAGTTTTGCTACTTACTAAGTAATAGTTGGTTTCTAAAATATTTTATGAGCCGCTTCAAGATGAAAAGTCAATAGAACTGGGCAATTTATGACAAACCAAATATGTAATACCAAAAGTTTAGAAATGCAACAATAAAAATATAATTGCCGTTCAATGTTCATTGTTGTTCAATGAGCAACATTGCAGCAGAATATATTGTTTGTATTTATAAGAAACAAGACGCGGCTTCAGCAAAAGCTTAAAGGGTTTCCTTATGCAAAGAAAAGTTTTATTGTTCAGAAACGCTCTTTAATCTTATTTCCTTTGCTTGGCCTTTAAAAATCCCATTTCCTCGAAAGAAATTTAACTTGTATAGCACCAACAACACTTTCTATAGCATTCGCATCGCTTTCGAGGGCCAAATTTCATTAGGATATCGTAAACTTTCGAGCTGTAAAAATATGTTTCATGCCATACGAAGTCAATGCCGAAGTACCCGTAAATAATGGCTCATTTATGTGATAATCTTCAAAACTAGAATAGCGGAAATTATTACAACATGAGAAGTTTTATAGCCCTATTATACCAAAATCTGAGATTAGGTTAAAGTTTGGTTGGATTTACTAGGCGAGGCAACCTCCGCATGATGGCATTTACGGATTTGTGTAATAAAGCTAGCTTTAGGCGTAAAAGCTAGCCCCTCTAACAACTTATGGCCATCGGACATAGTTTCGATAATAGTAGGAACTTGAGAGCTGAACATTTGCCGGACAAAAATAATCGCTGTTTAAAGAAAATGTATCCATGCAAAAAGGTCTAACAAAGCAAACTAATATATAGGGGATGGCAGCACCCTCTAGTTCAGAGATATATTATAAAAACTTTCTCAGCCAGCGACTAACAGACTTAAATGAAATTTGAAATATCTCCCTCATCCCAAATATCGTCATTGTCGTCAAATCAAGTCCACATCAAAACACTCTAGTTTCTACCCTTTCGTGTAGCTTCGGCAGCAATTATTTGACCAATTTTGGGGCTTTGGAATAGACAGACACTGTCAATCACATTAAATGGCTGTTGGCAGCGAGTAACCAGGAATTGAATTCTTTACATCCTCCTTGTGTGACTACGACGACGACTGCTGGAATAAGGGCGAGTAAAAAAAGCTCGCGAAGATGTTAAATGGCCTGATCGAACAAAAAACGATTAACGTTTTAATTGAAATTTAAAACAAAGATCTCAATATTATAAAAGCGCTACGTATGTCTTAAAAAATGGTATTCAGGTAGTCACAGAGGCACATCAATCGTTTCTAACGGCCTTCCAATATATCGATATAAGCACTTGTGTCTTAAATTAATGAGATCTACGGATTTTATATTTTCACATAAATAGAAGTATTTATGAAAATCACTGTAGCCTGAACGCGATCAGACCAAGTATAAATTTTGCTTATAGACATAAACTAGTAACTTTGGATCCGGTGGTTTGCTTTAAGCGCAGTTTAGTTGTTCGGCTTTTGTATACAAAAACTCTCCACATTTGCCGAGTTTCTAAACTTTCACCTGAATAAATAAATATAATTGAAGAACGGCGCCAAATGGGCTTTACAAAGAATGGGAATCCTTTCGGAGAATGTTTATGTTTTGCATCAAATATTTGATTTTTTATTATGAAAAAACACTGAAATTCAGAACTAAGGAGGCTGAAGTACCAGCATTACTATTCCGCTGCGCAAAATTTTATCCGTGTACATATTTATGTAACTGGGAGGGATTTTCTGGCCGTGATTCAAATAGTTGCCACCAACATTGAAGCCTTAATCTTTTGGCCTGCTCTTCCCGTTATAATTGTCACTTTGGGACAGTGGACACTTAGTGTTGTGCATTAAACCACTGTTTTTGACTTGCAATGAAACTTAGAGGGCCTTAAGATAAAGGCCTCTTGCCGACCTATCTTACATTGTTAGAAGTGAAACACCATATAAAGAGTATTCTTTTTTGCGTTTTACTTTTCTTTTTGTTACAAAAAGCAAACGAATTAACAATTTTGATAGGAACAGAATTAAATTGTTGTGGGTTTTATTGTTGTAATTAACAAAATTGAACTCTATTTTATGATTTCCTTTTAGCTAATTCTTTGCGCCTGCATTGCTGCCGTGGCTGTCGCTGCACCCGCCAAGGAACAAGACGAGGAAAAGGAGATCATTCCCATTTTGAAATCCGAAATCACCAAAGGCGAAGACGGTTCATACCAGCTGAACTACGAAGGCGGTGACGGTACTACTCGCGAAGAAAAAGCTGTCCTCACCAATGCCGGCACCAAGGACGAAGCTTTGGAAGTGAAGGGTTCCTACAAATACATCGACGAAGATGGCAAAGAAGTTGAGGTCTTCTATACGGCTGGTGTAAACGGCTTCGTTCCCTACGGCAAGTCCATCAACGAAGAAATCTCCGCTGTAGCTGAGGCTGCCAAGGATTTGCCCAAAGAAGAGGAATTCGTCAGAGTTGAAAAGAAACACAAGCCCGAATAATTCCCCTGAGAACGATTGTTGTGCGGTTAACGATGATGATTTGCCGGCCGAAAGTCTGAATTAGATAGAAGTTAATACGTTGTTGTTTAATTGGGCCTTCGATTCGATTAATTTTGCTTTGCATCCCAGCCCTAAATCTAAATGATTGCCTGCTATTTTGATTCTAATGCTTGAGCTGACGAAATCCATTAATTAACATGACAACAACCATTTAAGCCTAGTCTGTGTCTAAATATTAAGGAATGTATAAAATAATTTAAGTTCGCGTCATAAGCCAGCGTGTAAATAAGAAAAAAGACAACATGAAATAAACTTTGAAAATTAAATAATAATTTATTCATTGATTTTTCAATCGGTCAAGCGGCTGAAACGTTTTATTTTTAAGGCGGCATGAGATCAGAGATACGCAATTTTCTATGCCTTCCGAAACGTTGAGGAATTGTAGCGACGAACTTGTTCTGTAATTTGAAGGCAAAACTTTCATTCAGATCATAAGATGTTTGTTAAGTTGAAGAGAAGTGAAGTATTTGTTGTTGTGTGACGAAAAATTTAGTTTTTTTATTGGAATTGAAGACACGATAAAGAAAGTAGTTGCAAAAATTCGACTAACGCCGAATAAGATGTCTGAAAGAGAAGTATATCATATATTGCAAAGAAGATACCTGCGAATCCAATCGCAACCCAGAACAAACAGTTTCTAGGCTAGGCGCAACTTGTCTCGGTGTTGCAGGTGCTCTGACCACGAGTAGAGGACCTGATTCTAAGGTGTCCATAATTCCAATAAATTTACTCATAAACCCCATATCTGATGGCTGAGCGGCCCATCCAGAGCATCCGAAGGCCAAAATTTAGAAGAATTGTGGTTGCTGTGAATAGGTTGCCAGCGGCTGTGAAACGGCCCTCTCATTAGTTGATACCTGGGGCCAAATTACCGCTCTCGTGATCGAGTAAGAATGTGTATCGAATACAATTTCGTCACGTATCGAAATTAGTGTAAAAAGTACAAGATTTTCTGTTTGTTTCGTAATAGAATAAAGATATGTTTTACTTAAAACATACATATCGATACCTTAATATAGAAAGGCTCTAAGTAACGTTTTCCTAAGTTTTCAACTGTTTATATTTTTGTTATTTTTAGCCGAATCACGCCAATTCTTTTATCAATGATGAACTCGATTTAAGAAAACAACGATTTAGGTCCTTTTTATATTAAGGCAACGATATGTATGTTCGTAAAAACGACGCGACTTGCGCGCTTTTGTAGTATTAAAATTTTTTAAAAAAACAAACAATATGTTGTTGTGTTTATCGTGTTCTGAACCTGAACCTGAATCTGAATTTGATATTGTAGGCATTAGAAATCTAATTCGTGGCCAAAAGCGTTCCATTGTTACAGGCGACAGCTGGGTAAGTAAATTATTCCATACCATTTCATTAAAAAAAAAACTAATTCTTTACGATTCATGAAGTGGCTTAGGCTTTCAAAAGAGGCATTCGATTTTTATATTGTAATCACATTTAACAAGAAAATACTTCTGTTCGAGTGCACTTGAGGTAACGAGTAAAATTGAGCAGCTGGTACTCGATTACATACTCGTTTAGCTTAACCTGCAATCCCAAATTTCGACAGCAATTACTGGGAATGCGTTAATCCGTAGAAGGAAACTTTCGAACAATTTTACTGGCGTAATTTGCCACTACGAATAGAGCAAATATTGACTGATATTGTAGAAAATTTAGCTCAAATGACGAAGAAAGAAAACTTAAACGATAACCGAATGTATGTTTCCCGTGCAATTTTAAATTTCACTGTGTATTTGGAAGAGCCCTCGTATGGCTACAAAAAGCACACTTGAAAAATTATTGCTTGGTTGTCCAGCAATCATAATATTTTTACCACAATAACCTTTCGAAGAGCCAAAAATAAGACAGGGTATGAAGGCGAGTTATCACCTCCGTCATCTTGTTAAGACTTAGAGGAGATCTGCCACAGTTTTTGGTGTAAAGGCACCACCTTTCGCACTTTATCCTCAACTGTTATCAAATGAAAAAAACTTTCGCACTTAAGACGGTCTTGCAGAAACTTCAGAAACATTTGTGCTATAGACCTTTAAATATACACATACAAACTTATGTATATATTTATTTTTTGCTTAATACGAATACGAATGCAAAGCAAAAACAGCGATAAGAGGTATTTTAAAATAGCACTCGTTTTAAGGCGTTTGAAATTTGAAGAGTCATTAAACGTGTTTATCGTTATGAGCCAAATGAATACAAATTAGAGGATTAAACATAATACCCAATCTATTATTATTATTATTTAAAAAAATAATAACTAAGAAACATCCATGTGTTTTATATCTTCTAAAAACGGAATTTAATTAGAAGAGATTTTTATGTACCTTTTGCGAAAAGCTCTACCGATTCTTTAAAAATGTGTATATTGCAGCCATTTTTCATCACTTCGATGATTCTGAATATCTATTCAAGTCACAAGGGCACTTTAACGTTTTGTTAACAACTGGCAACACTGTTTCATGATGGCTTCCAACAAGTTCCAGAGAACAAAATACATGGAATTATAAACAAGTTCACTAATCTCATAATATTATATATGGCTGAAAAGAGAAAGTTTTTAGGACCAGCACGTGACGTGTGACGCACTGTGCCCGAACTGGAAAATAGACTGTGGAGAAGAAATATGGAAATTGCAGGCCTTGCAAGAATTCGTCATTTCTTGAAACTTTTAAGCAAAAGCAAAACAAATTACAAAAATCCGAATATTAAAATTTTTAACAATATTTTTGCGCAATTCGGTGTGGGATTTCCTTAGGGCCCAGAGTACAAGACTTTTTTTCATAAATATGTAATACGAAAAAGTACAATAAAGTTAGGCATCATAATAGCTGACGAAAGAGACTAAATAAAATCCCCTAGAATACGAGTATATATTTATATATATACAAATTTATATATATGAAATTCCTGAAAGTCTGGTTTTCATGCCCTCCCCTAGAAATCTATAGTGTTCCCTTGTTGCCTACTGGAGTTGCTTTGTTAGATAAATGCAGGCTCCCCGTACACTCAGTTTTATACAAGATTAATTCAGGTTCTATTGAGTTCCTATAGAACGAAACATGTTATTTGTTTCGAAGTTGAAGGAAGAGGGGGAGACCTTTAAAAAAAGGAAGTTAATTGTAAAAAAAGAACTAGTGAAGCTCTAAGGCACCAGTTAAACAAGTTTGCCTACTTCAGTTATATGTATAAAAATGTTTCGTTAGAACTTTAAAGTATTAAATAATATTGACTGCGTATATTTTAAGGGCTGTCAGCTGAGTCAGCAGAAAAGTATCCTTTAAGGAATTTTAAGTGACTTTTTGTTAAAAGTGTACTTCATCTGTTCTGGCAACAACAAAAGCTGAAAGTGACTTTTGTTTATTTAAGATTTTATTGCTCAAACGAGTCACTCACTTCTAGGGATGAAAAATTTCGTTAGCGTAAAACTTTTTGCATTAAAAGAACAAATTAGTGATTTTTTTCACCATCCTTATGAATTAGAAACTTTTTAAAACAGGACTTTTTGGGGATTCGCATTAATGTTTTGTAATTTTTACTAATACAAGTACAAATTTATGTTCCCAAGTAATAAGTAATTGGCCACATATGACCTTGTCCTGAAGGAAATGTCTATAGCGAAACAGTACTGGCCAACACTTTACAATCTCCTCGCTCTCTCTCCTCATTGAATATACCGGAGATTTGCCAGCATTTTTTTTATGACTTCTGCCAACACTTTTACTAGATACTAGTAAATGTCCTCATAAGGACGGTGGGAGGAGGCAAGGGAAAACCCGAACTCATATATATAAAGTTACTGTCACTGAACAGTGCAGTCCTTTGCCTAGACTCTTTATTCATATTGTAATAAAACTCACCCACTTGTTTCAGGTTTCGTTCGGGGTGATCAGAGACGGTGCCGTCTGTACTGGTCTTTGTAATATTTATGTTGTATGACATTATTTTCGCCACTTAATGTGCCACCATCCAAGTTGGACCGATCTGTAATTTTGCCTATAAATTTAAGTTGTTTTTAAAGAGAACCGGCTTTATTTATTAACAAATTTCCTAACGCTCACATACACGTGTTACATATAAATATTTAGATTTGCTAAAATAAAATTGGAAATTTATACCGCTGAAAACATGTACAGTTTTTTATCACAACTGATTAAACGGTGAATGTGAATAAATCGTGTTGATTCTTAAATTTATGGGTTTCTTCTTATTGATGCAGAATAAGATTTCTGCCAGACTTTTTCTCAACATTCGGCCAAATGCTAATTTAGAAAGGTAAACGACCACTGAAACAAATCCAAATTAAAATAAACGTTCCATAAATTTTGTTTAGCCATTTTTGTTGGTATCTTAAGGATTGATCATAACGGTGCAGAGAACGAATAAATATCGGCAGCGCTGATTTGCACTGTTAAATAAATTCGTTCTTTTGTTGTTAGTTTAGCCAAAACTGGGGTCTAACAGCCGCAGATGATATCGACTGCGCTGTCGTATCGAGTAACATTTCGATGCATATCGTCTAAACACAGCATCGTGTGCGACATGTGTCGTAAAACCATTATGAAGAACTCGCTATGGATTTCTGACATGTAAATATGTAAATGCTTCAGTAAAATTGAAGTGTAAAAATATCGAGATCGCCAACAATATTTTAGTAGTTTAGGACACATATTATAAAGCGAATTAATAATATTAACAGCTGACAGTCACTTAAGATAAATTTGAGCCTAGATTTAGCCTGACAAAAAGGCGTGCAAGGACGTTCTACGTCAGTCGCAGCAAAAGCTGAAATTAACAGCCATACTTTTGACATCGCCGAGTGAAGGGCTCTGACGTAGAGTATGGAATGCCTGCACGTGGAAAAATATATGATTGCAGCGACAATATTTCAGGAGCAACATATTATTATTAAATTGTATGGTTGTGGTTGATAATATTATATTATAAAATATACACATATTTGTATTTCATCATTGATATGACCTACAACAGTGTTATACTTTTTCAATATTATTTGTAAAGCTTAAAACTTAGTTACCACATTGTTATTATAACCAACCATATTATTATATTAACCAATCATATTTATATTTATATTATATAAATAATATTACTTTCACAGCCATGAGCAACCAGCCTCAAACATATTGTCATATATTAGCCAACAATACTTCTGTTATACAGCACAATACTATTTTTATGTCACAGTCATATTAGTGTTATAACTGGACTATACTTTTATATAAGTTTGTGCCACACTCAACGATATTATTGTCATTATCAACCATATTACAAACATCATTCAATCAAAGCATTGTTGTTGTGAAACATATTGTATTTTTGTCAAAGCAAAGTTAGGTAAAGGGAGCGTATTGCTGCTTCACTAATACTGTCACATACGAGTACATATACATTTTATACAACAATGCGTTAACAGTATGATTTCCCCCTCCTGCGTTGTATCATCTGCTGGATGTAACAAACCGAATATATTTATTAGGTTTCTCGTTTTAAAAGCCATATATTGTTGTGGTCATTATTTTTAAGACGGTTGGCTGTAACATATTATGGTTTTTCGCAATAATATAATTTTACCTCCACGTGACCTTCTCTTCTTCAGTGTTGCTTTTTCTATTTGATGAAATAAAACTAAAACGTGTATTAAGTTTTTAATTTCAAAAGTATTATATCGTTAGTCCTGAAATTAATATGGTTGGCCGTCACATAGTATGGTTGACCATAATAAGTTGGCAGTGACCATAGTATGGCTCAGAATAATATTCCCTAAGAAAAATTGAAAAATAAACTATAAGTCCGTGGCTAAAGCGAAAATGTTGAAATTATGAGAATATTATATTTTTACTGTGAACATACACTTGTTACATGTAAATATAATATAAGAGTTAATATGCTATTGTGGTCAGAGCAACTTTCCGGATCTTTTAATCACGGCTTAGGAGATTTTTGTCCTCTTCATACGATGCACGGCCCAGACGCATCAATTGACAAATCGAGTGATATTATTTCTTTATTTGTTACTCGATATCGATTGCGATCATCTGAAATTACCTTTTGAAAAAGTATTCTGTTCTTGTCCCTTGAAATAAAATCACAAGATTTTGAATTGAAAGCTTAAAATGGCAACGCTTTTTGTTTTGCCTCCGGTCATCTTTAAAATCATATAATTAAGAAAACAAAAATAGATTTCAAATAAAAATCTGTTCATCTTTTGGCCATTGCGATTGTTTAGATGAAAAAATCACTTAAATGATTATCATAATATGACAACTAAATAAACTTGGTTAAGACTTTGAAGCACAAAAGTAATTCCTTTGAAATTGAAGAAACGCGCATGCGCAGCATATTTTTAAGTATCTCTTCAGTATCTTCGGCATGTTAAGCTGTATGTTTAAGGTATCGGAAACACATCAGCCTGTGCTTTTGATAACAAATCGGCGTGAGTCACTTGTATGCAAATTCACTTCAAAAAATACTCATTAATAAAATATATAAAACAAAACCCATAAAAATACGTTGAACACTTCAAAATCTGAAGAAGAGTGTGAAATTTGGCTGAAGAAATAAATATTGTATAATCTTTTGTAGTGGACTTTTTGTTTAATCATACGTTTTTATTTAGAATCTACTACATGTAGAATCTATGTATGTGTGTTACTTCATTTTCGCTTTAATTTTTTTCTTTAGAAAAACAAAATATGTTAATACACTTTTTTGGCATTTTTTCAGTTCGTATAAAAATGCTGGAATTCGGGATGTTGATTTAAGTCTAAATACGCAGTTGGCCAAGTGAAGTGTTAAAATAGAATCTCAAAGAAAATAAAACCAAAAAATGTTCAAATTCGTAAGTGCTGAATTAATTTTGTAGAAATTTTGTTGTGCCAGAAATAATCTTTCTTGTTGTTCGTTTGTGTTTCATGCAACATTTTCTAAATGTTGCCAGGCTTTTGTGCCCGCCAACATGTTGATAAAGGCGAAGAGTAGAGCTGTAATTTTCACAGATTCAACTGCAACAGCATTGAAAGCCCGAACCGAATCCTGCAAGGAATAACTACAAACTCGAATTTTTGGTCTCGTCATGGCCACTATCATTAATAATGGGATCAAAAGTTGAGGAAACTTAGAGTTCTTCAAGGCCTTTTAAAATGTAACGTGAATAATGTCGTGTGAACCATTTTGGCATGATCAGCCGAATCACACGAAATGTTTTTGGAGTAAAAAAAGAAGTGCTTTCGGAAACAATCATCGCCTATTTATGGTTATTTCCATGATAGCTTGAGACATGTGGACCGTGACGTACACAAACTCATAATAAATAAATATGTTGGTCAGTGGTTTTTACGCTGTCACTTTATAAATGAGAACTTAGTCGTCGTTTACATTCTGCAAATAGTTTCTATATGTCAATTACTAGAAAAAAATTAATGAGAACTTTCATGGAACCACAAAAAAAAAAACAAATGCCAATTGCTGATTGTCCTTGTATGTGCATTGTTTTTCATTTTTTAAAGGGGCGCTCCTGATTGTTCTTGTATGTGCAATGGCGTATGTTTTTGCGTAGAAAAAAACCTTGTTTTAAAAATGTAGACTAATTGGAAGGAACGCAGTCAAGAACTTAATTAGAACGTACCCCCTCCTCATAAGTTTGTTGATGAGGGCAGAGACAGCCGCGAAAATTCGGTTCCCAGTTTAGAGTCCATAATCTAATTTCATGTATAGTTTTATATCTAATTGGAATTGTAAATTTTTTTCAATTTGAACCTGAAATAGACACTTGAACAAGTTTATCAAGGGACAATTAATAAGGAAAGCCTAAATATTGCGAGCAAATGTCTTTGAAAATTCGCCCACATTAAGAGAAACCCCTAATTTCATTTTGCTTGACGACCAACCATTTAATTAATTGAAAAACTAAGAACAGAAATGTTATTTCATTTTACATCTCTACTTTTATTTGCAGATCTGTTTGTTTGCTGCTTTAATCTCAGTTGGCTTTGCCGCCAGTGTTGGCAGAGTTGAGAGCTCAACAGAAAAACGTGAAATTATTCCACTACTCAAATACGAACGTGAAAACTATCCCGACGGCTCCTTCACATTCAGCTTTGAAGGCGGCGATCAAACTTTCCGCGAAGAAACAGCTCATGTTGTAGATGCTGGCACTGAAGATGAAGCCTTGGAGGTGTCTGGCTCTTACCGTTACATTGATCAGGACGGCAACAACGTGGAAGTCCACTATACAGCGGGTAGGAACGGCTTCGTGCCTGTGGGCACACATATTCTGTCCGAAATTTCAGCTGCCGCTAAAGCCGCTGCCGATTTACCGCAGGTCACGGAACAGGAATTCAAACGCAAAGGTCGTTCTAGTGACGACGTCACCGCCAAAGCAGAAGCACAAATCGTTGTAGAGCAGAACGCCGAAAAAAGCAAAGTACCAGATCTAAAGGTCGAAAGCCCAACAGTCGATGCAAAACAACTCGAAGAAGAGCCGAAAAAAGCAGAAGAAGCTAAAGCTGAACAAGTAGACCAAATACCAGTTGTTATTGTCCAGGAAGAAGAAGAAGTTAAAACAAAAACTGCCTGAGTTCTGAGCAAAAGCAGACAAAGTTTTTATATGTGATATGGCGTATTGATGAATTAACTCGATTAGATTTAAGTTCTATACACAAAAAAATAAGGAAAACAGCAATAAAAATGTTGATTTTACATGATTTTTTGAAAAATCGATTGTTTCGCTTGCTGCTGGGCTTAATTTCAATATACATACAGATTTAATAGATAAATTAGGCTCAGAAATGTATAATTTGGAATTGTTGTATAATTTGTAGTAGATGGTGGAGAAAAAAACGCACCAAGTTCGGAATTTCTTATGTTAATTGAAGAAATCTTGCGCACCCAGAATTGTAATAGGCACCGAGCCTACAATGCTGGTGAGAGCGAATTGTGCTCCCCATTGAAAACTTCCGGCGTATCCCGAAAGCAACTTTAGTTAGAACAGCAGCCAAAGCTATAGCATGGAACCCAGTCACCTACGTGGGCTGAAACGGTTCGCTTGTTGTTTAAACTTGAAGTCGCAGGAAGGGGCGTCAGTAATTCCTAATGGTAGGAGTGGTGCATGGTTCAGTGTTCGTTTATCCAAATGTGCTGTTGTCTCATAGCAAATGCCTGTTTTTATAAGTAAAGTAGAAATGAGGGCTAAGGTGATTTGGTGCAGGACTGATGTCTCTTAAATTCACATACTTGGCTCTGAACTCCGTGCTAAAATATTTAATCCAGTGCCAGTTCATAGGCTCAGTTACGAAAACAAGATCACTCAGATATCAGTCGAAGTAGCAAAGAAATTATGAGCCCAAGAGTTTCGTCCCAGAATTCCTAAGGAAGTGCTTCTGATCCAGAACCAACCATTACCCACTCTGTGCCGCGCTTCGTCTTGTCAGCTGGTGCCTTCGGATAACCGATATCGAATTCGTATTATTAAAGTCATATCTATATACATATGGACATGAATCAACATAAACAAAAAAGAAAACCTGAAGCTGGGGAACGACTTGCTGTTTCGCGGCCGCTACACTACCCGTCAGCATCCCTGTAGCCATTATTGTGTTTAACATATTGTGTCTTTTAATTAAGCAAAGCAAAAGGTTACAGAGTTGTACTTCCTAGTTTGAAATAAATGAGAAACGGACCCGAAAGCCTTGTTATTATAATAATTAGGTCACATGCCAGGAAGTCAATATCTTATAAACTAAACAGCGCTGACGAAAAGAATGTTTTGATGCCAAAAAATGTTATACTCTATTCTTTGACTTTGATTTCTGATGTCAGTTGGTTACGATTGTGAATTGCGTTCGAGTTATGCCGCACTTGCTGGTGCCTCACAGTTAATTAAAATTGTATTCGTAAAGTTGTTTCTAATTGAAAATATCATTCAGCTTGTCGTTCGCAGTATTAAGAGTCTTTGTTCGGCAAGTTGAATAAACCGCTCCGAAGGCGAGAAATGCCATAAAACAAATAAACCTTGATTAGTGCGCCTGATTAATCTCCAACTTTTGAGCGTATCTCTTAAGAATCAAATTATTACCATTTTATTATTTTGCTATAGATTGTTTTCCTTCTGCTAGAGTTCGATTTCACACTCGAATAGACACATGCATCAATTATTGTTTATAATCTTGTTATTAGAATGTCATACAAGTCTCTAATTCGAGCTGAATTCCGTCCCTGCTTAATGTCATGATATGAACACGTCATATTATTTCTAGAGTTTGTTTAGCCGCAGTCACTCAACCGAACAAATGTTCGATTCAACATCCATCTGTCGATCTGATGATCATGTTTTTAATGCCAACTTCATTCGATTCAATAAAAATAATTCACGCTTTTTTTACACAACTTCGAAAAATATATAAAAATCGTTTTGCCATGAATTTATTACATTATGTTTATAGCAAAAAAAAAACCAAACACACACACATTCACTGAACAAGAGGCATTCCAACACTGACAAACACATACACAACAATGCACGTATCATCACTTCCATAAAGTTGCTGCGAACGAACGCCGCTCATAAATTGCGGCCATAATTGTATGTATGTCAAATGTGAAAAATTTACTCTACTCCATTGAACCGTTTAACTGCTGAGAGAATTGTTTAAAACAGAGCGACAAGCGGCACGAATGTTAGACCTGCGGCAAATGCAAAAGTCAAGACGTTCAGTCAATCACTAGTTTCAACGCGAGTCTTAAAATACTTCAAATACTTTAGAAGCCGACAGGTTTCAAAAATATTTATCAAATTCAAGTGCTTTTGAAATTAATAGTTGGTCCTATGGGAGCAGCGTCTGGCACCAGCTCTTAGAACTATCAGAAGCCACTTAATTCGTGACAATGATGTAGGAACTTGTAAAATAAAATGTAAAATTCTAAGCAGAAAAATAAGTTTTTGGCGATTTCGGTGCATTTTAGGAAAACTTGTGACAGGCTGGAGTCAAGAGTGTGTAATTCGCTCGACCACAGCAGTCATTTCAGCGGGCGTTTTCAAGCCAGACATTCTCTCCTATTTGCCTACAAGTCTTTTGCGTTTGGACACGTACTTGTGCAAACTGTTTTTTTTTTTAATTCTTAAAATATTCCACATACCGCCGAATAGTTACTCTTGCTACTATTGGGTTCTATATACAAGGGGAACTGTCAATGAACCCCTACGCCGTTATGCTATGAATTTACGGATACCAGATGTGCCGGCAAGAGAAAATCAAGAGGTTCTCCCATACAATAAACTTTCAAGAGCATTGGATGCGAAAGCCACTTATTTTGGCAACTGGCTAAAACAGAAAATACTAAAACCACAGCAAAAACGAACACTAACGGGTGCTTTCATATATATGTACATTTTTCCGGCTACCGGCTGCAATTGAAACACACACATTCTTATGGGGACGCTTTGTAGAGGTATACAACTTTGAAATGGATGAATTTAATTTTATATATTTAAATTTCATTGATATGAAATTTACTTTATTCAAAAGATAATCTTCTGATATTATAATTTAAATATGAGGTCCAATTTTCGATGACTTTTTCCAACAGCTGTGGCAGTATATTGGTAATAGCGCGCCGAATGTTGTCGTTCAATTAATGCTCAATCGTTTCGGGCTTATGGGAGTAGAGTAGCGACTTCACATATCCCCACAGAAAATAGTCCATTGTTATATATATTCAGTTACATCTTTAACTTTGGAGGCCTGCTCACCCTAAAGTAGGCGTGACCGAAGAACAAATATTGTAATATTTTATCCTTTAAGACTGTCCGAAAATTTTTATTTCTGAAACTCTTCCTTTTTGTTTCAAAAGTATGAATTGGCGGTAGCGAAATACCTGTAAATACGTCACGGTAAATTCTTTTTTGGATATTACTGGAACCAGCTCCAGCTTCATTTGTTTAAATTCATTAAAAATCCAAGATTATTGGATAAATATTATGAATATACAAAGCAAAGCTAAAGCTGGAGCTGCTGTCTTCAAAATAATTAGCACTCAGGATCAGTAACTTCACTCAGGTATACTCGTACATATAACTTTCGACTTCCTATTTAGCATTTGCATACTGCCGGCCTACAATTACTTTTTTAAAGTTTAGTAGAAAACAGGCGGCTTTTATGCGCGAAAGCTGCAATTTACACTTCTGCGCATTTGCTCACTTCCATATTACGCTTGAAACGAAGAGTTCTATTTAAAAAGTCGCTGACCCTTGTTATTTCACATATTTAAATATTATTCCAAATCTTCATCTTTTAATTTGTTCTCCTTTCCTTTGCGGACGACGAGTACCCTAAACTAATGCTTAGCACTTTCCTTTCCGTATTTTGTCAATCTGACAAGTTGGAAGTAGTCACAAACTGCCACATGCCAACAAGAACAGTCTCGGTGAGGTGGTGCTGTAATTTGATCCCGAAAATACTACATGCCGTAGTGACGGGTAAATACATCACAGTTTCTATCTTTCTATTCAGGGCAATATGAAAAGACTGCTGCACGCATTCAGAGGCGTGTGATTGTGCTTCTACCACATCCCCAAATATACCATTTTGTTACACAATAACTGTTAAGCGAGTATGAAAATAACTGTTAAGTCCGTTAGTTTCCATCAGCTATTTTGTGTAGCGACACTATCAAGTATTCGATGGTTCGAAAAGTCAACAAAATCCCCAAAAGCCCAGCACTTTCGGGATGATCCGCGCATGTGAATTTTTGCTTTTCTAAGGATTGCCCACTTCAAATAAGAATCAAGCAATAGCGTATGTACGAGTAGTTAAACGTTTAGTCGTACATGTGGAGTATTTTATCGCCGGCATTAGTCATTTCCAATATTTGATTTATATTTTCTTTGCATGAAGGCCAATCAAACGTCGCGGTGGAGATGATGTTGCCGCATGCTGGAGTTGCATGGAAATTAAGTACTCGTAATAGCCACCAGACCTTTGCCGATGGGTTGGCTGGTCGGTTGGCTGCGAGAATGTTTTGCAAAAAGAAAACGAAACAGTAATATATTGCGATCATCAAACAGTTAAAAAATAATGATCGTGTAGTGGTTATAAATAATAAATTTCAACTGACATTTCCTACATTTATTTAATTCGTTTCTTTCTACTTATTTCTGTTCGAGGTTTGTTTGTGTTTAATTTGTTAAGCATTTCTATGAACCTGGTCACCAACCAGCACTTTGAGAAAACATTTTGTTTTCATTTGAAGCCAAAACGCTAAAGAAATCCGAATCCGAATCCGCATCCAAATAAAAGCAAAAGTTTAAAGTTGATACCAAACAAAAGAAGTATTAAAATGAACAAAAAATTGAGAAGAAATATGCAATCAAATAAAACAAGACTAGTCGTACCAAAATGCACTCCGGCACAAACTCATGAGCATTTTTAACTTTAACCGGCCGGCGAAAAAAGAAAACAAAAAACCAAAACGTGGTCTTTCTTCTTTTGTGTTCGTTGAATGTTTTACTGACTTCATTTTATTGCGAACCAACCGTTTAACTGGTATTGGATCACAAGTCGCGCTCGGCCACAGAAACGTGACCAACACCAAAACGGTTTCCTCGACGCAGGTCGTAAATTGCTGGAAAATTGTTTAAGCAAATGCCAGATTATGACATGGCAACACTTTTGGTTTGTCATAAACACATGAACATGTTTCCGACAAGTACGGCAAGGCACTAACAGCGTTGCCAATTTAAGTTTTGCAGTGCTTTTCCGCTATCGATACTGTTGTGGAGAATAATATGAATCCCTGCAAGCACGAATAATAACGAAATATATTGATGATATAATAAAGGAAAAGATGGAATAGAAATTGTATCTTTGAGTCCGAACCAGTGGGATAACGCAATAGAGGACGATCAGGGAACCGAGGGTGCACGCAAGTGGAAAGGAACCCCAACTAACTTGGTGTGCAAAATTGGAGGCTGCTGGCTAAAGATCGGGCCAGCTGGAAAAGCTCGTTTGTTGCGGCCCAGGTTCACCCTGGAAGAAGAAGATGAAATTGTATTTTCAAAATTTAATTCATTTCGAACATAAATACAAATTCCAAATACGAAGTCTGTTCAAATAATAAAAACTATCATCAATTTCTATTAATTCCTCTTCAAAACAGTTCCCCTCCGATACAAAATATGCGTTTGTGGCAGCGTATTTTCCAATCCTCGAAACAGTTTTGGTATGCCCTTTTAGTTATGTCCCACAGCTCTTTCAGCGATTTGGTTTCGGTCTTTTCAATCATAGTGCGATCAGAGACAGGGCGGCCGAGAAACAGAAAACGTTACAGGATTACAATGAGAGTTTCGTTAATAAACGGTGAAAGCTTCCAGTAGTATGTAGGAATGGTGGAAAATGTTGATCCTACTGCCGGATATCTCGTAAGTTAATTCCAAGCTTTCCAGGCCCTTATAAAATATCTAGGGTTCTGCGCAACGATTGGTGAAGATGTTGACGGAATCTGGATTATCAATTCAATTCTAATGTCTCTGGTTTTTCGATGACTTTAAATAACTCCATGGGGCTTAACTCCCACGATCTTGGGGCCCAATTAACTGGCCCATTACGTTAAAGTTTCTGTGACTAAATCAATTGTAGAGCGCGCTGTTGAACCCACATGTCACCAGCATTAATGACGGCTAAATAATTAATTCCTAATCATGACTCTACACCGTTCCCCAGGAGATATAGACCTAAGGGTCTGCCAGCCCATGAAGCGCGAAACCATAATTTTCGGTGAATATAAAAGTGTTTCGACAAAAGCTTGTGGCTTCATTCGAACAAAATTTTGAAGACAAATTCAGTATCGTTGGACGAACAAAACCATTATTTTGTTAAGAAAGTTTTAAAAATGTGTCAGCGTTGCTCCGGTTTAAGTCTACCCATAATGAAATGTCAAACCGAACTCAACAAAAAGCAACTATCAACCGTTAATGGACTGTCACATAAAACAGTATTGCCAACTCAAAGTTGTGAGTCTTAACAGAACATCAAATACAACGTGTGAACAGCTATTAGGAAGTTATTTAAGGTTCGTTATATCGAAGTGTCACCGTATTGAAACAAAACATTTGTTTACGCAAAACAAAACGAATATCACATTTTGAGATTTCTATGAAACTTTAGCTTTAACTTATTTTCATGTTATTAAACGCTTAAATTAGGGTCAACTGTAGAAATGTTTCGGAAGGGGGAGGGGGTTACGAAAAGTTTAGCTGGCAGGTTTGTTAATTTAATCGTTTGAACAGGTTGCAAATCTGGGGGAATTTTTATTTTTTAAATGTTTTTTAACTGCCAGGATGGAATTTTTCAGCTTTTCTTAAAGAGTTCTAATTATCTAAAAACTAAGCAATATTTTAATGCTGTCATAAGCCCGCATACTTGTACTGGTAAATACATACATGTGTTTGTATGATATCAACGAAAAAATCAATGTCTGTCTCATTCGCTTAACGCCTTTTTAAAATGTAACTTTTCCCAACAACAACAAACGGCAACTGCCGGCATCGTCATCGTCATCATCACAATCTGAATAAAACTCAGTCAGTAAGTCAAACTCCTCTTTTTGTTGTTCAATATTTTTGTACCAGTATTACAATTTATTTGCAAGATGTTGGAAAATCTAAACCAAAAACACGATCGCACACCAGAAAGAAACAAAAGCAAAATTGAGGAGAAAAAAATATTTTAAATGCTGCCGCTCTGCCAGCGGAGGTGTGTCTGGAATTTTGAACTTTACAAGTTGTACAACTTTTGCACCAAAAATACGCTCCACTGCACTTCACTTGGCAAGTCGCTGTTGTGTTGCGGCCGTTTGTTTGAAATTTCTGGCGATTTTCTGTTTTCTGCCAGAACATCATCACACAAGATACGAGGCGGATTTTCCGTTGTTTAGTACCATATTTAAAGATTTAAGATCATCGTTTTATAATTTGTGTGGTTTTCAAAGTTTTTTCTTTTTTGCCTGTTACTTGGTTTTGCGAACTTGGTTTGTGTGAGTAAAAACCTCATTTGAAAATGTTATATTTTTGGGGGATTCTTAACATTAATAATTGACCAATTTGTAATTTAATAAGTGAACGGAGAAGAAGCGGTTTTGACATTTTGCAGCTACACACACAGCGATGAATACGATGTTGATGCAACTTGCAAGTTGTAATGAAGTTGGTAATAAGTTGAAGAATAACTGCAGGGTACTTTCAGGTAGACTATTTGCTGGCGACAATTAAAAATCACACAGAAATTCTGTCCCACTCGCCAAAAAAAAAAATATTTTTAATGTTCAATAGAACATAAAGTTTTCAAGTCGATAAATAAAAATCCTATCCGAAGCGAACACTAATTGTTGACTTTTTTCAGATAAAATACATGTGAAATTGTTGCTGTGAACAAACCAGAACCAGGGAAAACCCGAGACTAAATAAGAGAAGCCGCAATCTCTGTAGACGTGTTGGTTTCTTGTTAATTTTAATGGGTTGATTAAATAGATATAATATTAAATAGATATAGTATAAGAATTGAATTTCTTTAGCTATAAACAAGAAGACACGAAAAATAAAAGAGGCAGCATTAAATTAGTACTCAGTGGTTAAATATGTTTTGAATACAGAAATTTACAGTTGAGGCTATAATATGAGAACATCCTCCTTTATCTTGCGTGCCATTCAGGTGGGCCATCAAGCCTATTTTCATGTCAAGCTATAAATATAGACCCTACAACTATGTTCTTGTTCACGTTCCAATTATTCTATGGTTGTCGGTCTTGAATTGGACAACATGCTGGAACAGTGCACATTTTTGAAATCTTTAAAAACACAATAATAATGATTAGCAGCCCCTAATTGGGTACCTGGTAAAAATTACAATCTGTTACAAAAGAATCTTATATATTTTTAAGCCATTGACATTATAATTTTGGCAAAATTTTACTTTCTAATTTTGAGGTTATAAACTTTTAATAAAGTTTCTTTTGTTTAAGTAAAACACGGAGAAACGTTTCAATGTTGTAAGTAAAACACTATAAAAGAATTTGAAAGCGATACGAATACATCAACATTGAAATTTAAAAATATTGCACAAGCAACCATACCCTGATCAACTCATCCAATCATACTTTTGTCACTGCTAATCAAAATTTAATCTTAAAATTGCAACCACAAACAATTCAGATTATAAATTCCATAAGTTCTTTAACGGAAAATTGTGCAAAAACGTAGTTTGGAAAAAAGTTTAGAGACACATTCTGATAAATTATTCAACTAATTTAAGTCTTTTTTTTCCTATACATTCGATATATTTTTTATCATATCAGTAAATTCTTACAGGCTAATATTTATCCAGTTCCAATTTAGATGAAATTTCCCCGATTGAAATATTCTCATACGAATGAAGAACAGTGGGCATCTGGCCCAGAAAACGAAATTTGTCTGTAAAAAAAAACTATAAAAATTAAAATGCATGATTTTTATTGGCCAACAGTCCAGACGTTGTTCGATTCGCCAACTTTTCAACACGTGCTTCGTGTTACCCAAGCAAAAGGAGCCGATTTAAATTCGCCGGAGTAATTTATTCGATCAGAAACAATTTGTTTTCAATTGCATTTAATGAAGTTTTCAAAATTGTAACAACCACTCCCACGCCCTGTTCAACAAAACTGGATATTAAATTAATTAGAGACTGAAGCAAATAAACAAACAAACAAAAACTTAATAATTTTAATTGAGTTTAAACCCAATATTTTATAATCACAAACTGAACATCTTTCAGTTGCGTGTCTGCAAACAACAAGAACCACAACAACACAAGTGAAAAAAATGAAACAATGAAACGATTGCAAGAAATAAATTCAAGTGATTGCTGCAATTATGTTGGCATCGCTGAGCCGAGATGAGATTAGATCTCATGATAGTAACCCAGAAACAAGTTCACATTTTATAATTTCGGATTTTTTGCACCAGGGAAAAATATTTATTAATACGAGTACAACAACAAGCACAACAACTCTCAGCTGTTTCATGTCATAAAGTGCATAAAGTTCCACTAAGAGATGCAATTTGCTACAAATTAAGGTGTGAACTGTTTTATCGAATGTTTTAGGGAAAACACAAAATTTTATACACTATAATTTAATTTTATACTTTTTTTTTTGCCAAAAAAAAACCCACCAACGGGACAAATTTGACGCGCACATAAAATATTCGGCCGAATTAAAATTTGCTCAAATCTAAAAATATTCATTTCGTTAATTTGTGGTTATACGAAAAATTATCCCACCGATTTGGACAACTTTAATAGAAAATTTGCTGAGGCCAGATCCGGGCCTTCCAAGGTCGCACATAAATAGATAATCTAAGCGCATCAGCATCGCAAACTAATCACAGATGCTGCGCAGGGATGCATTTCCGAACAGGCCCCTCTGTACAACGACGAAGTGTCAGATTTGTCATGAACAAGGCCGCTGCCTGTGAGAATGTGCTGGTGAAGCCCAACGACATTCACTCGCCAACTCTCCCTTCTGCAGACAACAACCTGGTTTATTTTTTTTTCGTGATTTGTGCAGGTATGAAACGAGGTGTGAAGCAGTTGGAAACTGGCCCCAGTTTCAGAAATCACAACTATCGAATTTGAAACGATATGAGATCCAAGAGCATTCAATATATTTCGAAAGTCCCACTATTTTATGTCTAGTTCGAGGTCACGGTCTCATGTGGAGATGATGTCAACTGACGCTAGACATCCTGCCCATGCAATATGGCACAGGCCCGTAAAAACTGAACATTTTAGATTTAGCAGGCTCAAACTTTGTTTTATTTATATGTAAATATAGGCAGTGCTTAACGAAACACTCTCTATTTTGAATACTTCGGCCTTAAAAACATCGCCACCCAAAATTGGAACTCATTAAGTCGGTACACAATTTATGAACGAGTTCACTTATTTTGTTGAATGAATGGTTGTGAGCGTCTGTCCCAGAAGGGCACTTTTATTGTGTGACGGGTTAACGGTAAGGGCTTAGTGCGCCAAGGAACCGCTCCAGCTCTTTCAATGGGTGTATCGTTTACCCAGGATATGGCCAGGAAGTAGCCTATATCTTCCGTGTTCCAGTTCTACGCAGTTGATAATCAAGTGTTCCATTGACTCGTCCACTTCACGGCAGAAACTCTTATTATCACTTCACCATATTTTCTACGATTGGCCATTCAACGATGGTGAGCAACAAAATTGGAGAATTTGATTTGTTTTAATTCCTACTATTTAAAAATCATTCCAAACGGGCTTAGAAAAGCATCTGAAAATCTTTAGAACCAATAGTTTTATTGTTTGGGGCTGTGCATCGAATAGTTGTTCATAATATGTATTGCCCGGTTATTTGGACTAGTGACCGAACCACTATAGTTCACAAGGTTTAGTCACTGGTGTACAAGTCCATGAAAGTGTTCGAAGAAATTATTTTATGATAAAAGATCACTATCGAAAGAAATTATAATATATTTTTTTATTTTTTTTTCCCATTTTATTGTTACAGTAATATTTACATTTTTACAATAATTTAATTCTTAACTTTAAGAGATCAACTCATAAACAATTTTTCTTCTTAATCATCTACAGCAGTTTTTATAGACTTATTTCATTTTACATATCATTTTTCGGTTTGGGAAAAGATATATAAAAAAAACCCATTATATTATATTAAAATGCGAACTATCCCCGTTCAACACGAATCCCGTGCACAGATTCTTCGTTACGAAAAATCAAATTAAAAGTTATAGTTCTTGGAAAAACTATTTTAATTCGAACTACTGAGAGGCATTTAAAAGTAAACGGAGTTTTCAGAGCCAGTCCGCAATTGTGCCAGTAATGCCATAAACATTATTGTGCGATTGAATTGGAAGAAAGATATAATTGAACGAAATTTATTATTAAAAGAAATAATTTTTAAACTAAATTTTTCCACTAGTGATTTTGTAACCGTGATTTCCGAAAGAATAATGAAACGAGCAGCTTAAAGTGACCCGGGCTAAGAAAAAAGAAACCAGTTCATTAAAAACTCGAAACTAATTCACCAGCCATTTGCCCCAATTCGTATGTGAACAACAAAACCCAAAATTCTACATACGTAAGAATGTTCTATGTTTGTTGTCCAGTGTTATTTGAACAACTTACGAATCTTCCAAATGCTAATCAAATAAATACAAAATATTTAATAAATTAGGAAAATTAAAAATATTTATTTACTTAAATTTATTACTCATTCCCAGCAGTTGAACGCTGAACGAAAAGTAATTAAATTTCAAGTCTGAGTGAATTGAATGAAAATAAATTTATTTTATTTCATTTAAGAATTATCTAATTGTTTCTAGTGCTGGTGGCAACAACTGTGTACATCATCTTCTACAGCATGTACAACATGATGGTGATCATCACCCGTTCGGTTGCAATGATGCATGTTAAAGTGATGTTGCCGCAACCAACCAACCAACCAACCAGCCGCCACGAACAACTACTCCTTGCCGCTGACAATGGCAGCGTGGCGAGAAGGTGGTCGGCGGCAGTTGGCGGTATTTCTTGCGATGATGACAGCTTCAAACAATAATTTAAATTTAAATCAATGGAAACGATTTCTTAATGACTAAAATGTATTCTCGCCGAAAAATCTACAAAAAAAAATAAAAATATTTTGTGAAACTGAATGGCTCTCATATGCGTGAATACATTCATATGTATGAATTTATGCATAAATATATATGTACATGTGCAGGTACCGAGTATGAGTGTTCAATATTCCCAGACTGCTGGCAGATTGGCCGTAGTGCAATGAAAATAATTCATATTGCCAATAAAGCCATAAATTCAAAGATCTCTATCTCTCTAAACAGAGTACAACTATTTAACGTGGTGGCAGACGAGGAGATGAAGATGCTTTGAAGTTTTTTTTTTTTGTTTTTTCTGCTCAAGAACTTTAAACGGAATTTTCAACTTCCAACTGGGAAGTCAAACAATGAATGTGAAAACACAGTTTGGATTGATGGGATTTTTTTTTTTTTTGATTTGGATTCAATAAATATATTTATTATCACAATTATTGTGCTAAAAACTTTTTTTTTAAATTCAGAAGTCCAGATTTCTGTCCTGCTTTATGCGTCTCTTAATTAAATAAGATCTAAGTGCAGAAACTCTTTATTTAAAAAAGCAAACCTGAGGGTTATTTATGTATCTGCATAATATTTGTAAGAATTGAAAATATTTCTAATATAAAAAAAAATCAAATATTGTACAATAAAAATTGCGGTAAGATCGTTCACGGACGGGATGTTGCTTCTAATATTATGAACAAATCTTTTAAGTCTATCGTATATCGAAAACGTAAGCAGCAGACGAGTTTTTATGTCGGTTTAATGCACAAGGTTGCAATTCTAAAGCGGCTGTACACTGAATTCTTCTTTTAGTCTCCTCTAGGCTATAATATTGTTATCTTGAAAGTAAAAATCATGTGTTAAGTTAGAACCCCGCGATTGCTGAAACGCATCAAATTGTATAGCCCAATCTTGTGATTGCACAATAAAATGCAAATGCAACCCTGATGCGACAATCCTACGACTACTTGATGTGGCAACGTGCGGCCAAAAGTGTTCCAATATTTCTTTTGTTGTGGTGTTGACTATTAGCGCCAATATATTCAGCTTCTTCTATTTATTTATTTACTTTACACGCATTCCTTCCATTTACATTTCCGTTATTCTAAATTAACAATTTAGTTCCAGTTGAGTGAAAAGTTTTGCAGATTTGACATTTACCGAAAGTGAGTTTAAAATCTGACAATTTTAGTGCCGAGAACAAGATAAGAAAAAAAGAAGTTAAAGCCAAGTATTATTTCACTCCAAAAGTGTATTATTTCACTCCAAAAAGTGAATTAACAATTTCTTTTTTATAGAAACCATTTTCCGCCACCCAAATACAGAATATATCAAAATTAAACCAGTTGATTTTTGGTGTTGCTGTCAGTTAGAACAATCGTGTGAACGGAGTGTGGCAACTATTGCCACAAAATCGTTTGCAGAATTCTGAGGCAATCAGGTATCTATCTAGAAAGTGGACAAATATTTTATTTGTATTTGTAGCCATCGTGTGATCGCCGCTTTATGTAAAACTTCTTGAAAATAATATTGAAACAAATTCATTTTAAAGTGACCAAAATATTAAATTATAATAAATACGAGCCTTTTTTATTGTTTTTAGAAGTTTTTAGTTTAGGGACGATATAAAGAAACTCAGGCTACACGGTGAGCAAAAAAAGGAGTGTTCCTGCGCACATGAAAACGTGATAGATTTAGAGTGTTGCCAGCGCAGCAATATCTTTCACATATAAATTTTAAAAGCGGTAGCGCTTGATGGTTCCAAACCGGTAATGTTGGACCATTCTGTGAAAATTTTAGCCATAAACTTTGCAATGACTTGCAGAAACACTGCAAACATGTTGAAAAATCAGATCGCACAGATATTCGAACAAACACCAATTGAGCCTGCGCAACGCCCAACTTTAAACGTATGCATCGCTTCTATAATTCTGGCGCTGTTGTTGTTCTTGTTGGGGTAACTGATGCTTTTATTTATTTGTTTTCGAACACAGACAAAAGATTAAGCAGCCATCAAAGAGGCAAAAACTGTACGAGTGCACACTCGCTTGTCGTCTGCAATGAATGCCGCGGCAACGTTACTTATACGACACACAGATCGCAGATCTCGCAAACCAGCGGCGGCAGACGTTGAGCAACAACAAAAACAGAAAGTCAGCCACAATTGCTGCAATTGAGCTTTTGTTGTAAATGCAAAATGTAAATTCTTGGATGGCTGTTGCTGAGCCAGAGCTTTTCCTCCTCTCCACAAACCAGTACTGGATTGCGAGTTACTCTCACTTTTTGCTTGATTGAAGATGCTGTTTGTTGTTGGGCTCGTAAGTTGTTTGTGTGTTTGTATGCGGATGTCTCAAACTGCAGGCAGTGGTAGTAGCTTGTTGTTGTTGTTGTTGTTGTTGTCGTTGTTGTGTTACACTAAATGCACTTGATGCGGCTGCTGTACGAGCGAGCATGTTGTGGTGTGGCGGTGGCGTGGCGTGGCGTGGTGTTGCTGATGTCGGTGGTGCTGCCAAGTTAAACGCAAGAAGAGACGACTACTTAATTAATCTAACGGCATTAGATTTGCACTGAAAATCATTTGTTTTCGATTTAGTTGCGGTGCTATATAAGCGTTTGCTTCTTCTGAACAAACAACAAATAACACTTGACGAGCCTTCAAACGTAGACGTGTCTCTTTGCCAAATCGCGTGTTTTCTTTAATAAGTATTTTTGCTAAATAACGTCAAAGGATACTTTTATTTTGATTCAACGATTTAACGTGTTTTTTTATTGAAAACAAAAAAAAAGTGAGTTTCGAAAAGGATATACATCCGTAAAACATTGCAGAACTTAATTTGCCTAGACAAACTCCTGCAGAAACACGTTTAAAAATTATATGAAAAGAAGTTTTGCGTTCATTGTTACAATGAAAAGTAAAAGTGCAAAAACACAGTTTGTGCAAAAATAAACACATTTGACTGCAACCTTTTGTAGCAACAAAATTATTATTGTAATTTAAAGAAAAAAAATTGATCTTTCCAGGATTCTTATCCACAAACTACGTTGACTCTAGTCAATGGACATGGAATTTTATTAGAAAGTTAATCGTATAACGAATAAACCGGTGGATTAAGCATCAACATCTTGAAAGAGTTGAGGAGTCATTCGCACAGTTTGTAGGAAGTTCATTGTACAGAGATAATTTTTATTTATTTGGTAACTTATATTCTCTTTGGCTATGGGTCAATCGTGTTCTCGTACTTTAGGACAGCCTTGGCCCCAAAACAATCGAAGAGTAAAGAGCGTTTTCTAATTCAGAAAGTTAAAAACAAAATAAAAAAAATGGTCACATTAACTGCAAGATTTTATTTAATGCGTGAAAACTAAATGGTGGGAAAAATTATATATCCCGCGTTTTCTAACGCGTTCAAATCTTATTACTCGGAATGTCTTAGCAACACTTTTCCATCCCCGATACTTGTAAGAATTATCAATTGAATTTTGTTCGTCTGATTCAAACTGTAGAAGCAAATTCTAGAGCCAAGTGTAATTGGAACGTGGAAAAAGTAATACAATTTATTGTGAGACTCCTGCCGGAACGCTTGGAAAAACCTAAAATTATATAGATTTCAGTCTTTTCTGAAGACGGGTTTGAAATCTGACCTTTGGCGGGTTTACAGATTGTCTTTCATATTTTGCTAAAGGCATTTCTGCGGAATATTTAAATGCTCTAGCTGCTCTGGACCCGCTGCTAAAAAGGATTTTGATATGCATCATTTCCTGCCAAGAGACCTAAACCGATGGTAATCAAAGTCCCGACTGATCCACACAACCGCTGGTTACCATGTTGCACACTACAAAGTTTCGCAACTGGTGGTCTTGGATCATCGAATAAAAGATCCTTTTGATAAACAGCTGGGGCCTTTCTTTTAGCTACGAACACATGTTCTAATCTAGGCATCTGCTGGCAAGCAAAAACGTCTCGAACCGACTCGCGAAAACAAAACCATGTGAGTTGTGAGCATTTCAGCCAAGTGCCCATCAGGCACAAACCATTATGGATGCCAACTGATATCCAAGATTCCATTCCACACCCTAATGCCAAATTTTGAGGCAGGTCGCTGCAATCCCTAATAGCCGGTGTATTGTTTCCCGGCGTCATAAGAAACAGAGTTATGGGCTTAAAACGCTTAAAGACAAAATTGCCACAAATCAGTATATCTTAAGCGTTAAATGGCCCACTAGCCTTCGGAATATCGTTGTTGTGTAAACTGCAGCATCTGGTTGTTATTAGTTTTCGGTTTTGTACAGTGTATTTCTTTTTACTTTATGATTGGGAGTCAAAACTTTATTAGCGAACGTTTCAGCTAGAGACCAAACTTTCATTGTACTGCGTAGTGCAGTTCATTGGCCAATCGAACGCAAACAATTGCACCCTTAAGGAAGACGGAAAGATGCCAGTTACAAGAACAGCAGAAATTTAAAAGGGGAACCTAAATTAAATAACTTTAATGTAGAATCATTTTAAGACAATATTAATTTCAAAAAAAAACTTTCACATCGTGTTGGCACAAGTGTTTCCAATCATGTTATAACAACATGGAATCATGTCAGGTTTCATTATTAGAACAAAACGCAAAATTTCTTGCAGTGCATTTACTTCTAATAATTTTTATTTTGTTGCCTGAAAAACTCAAGCATATTTTTAATTTTATACAAAACAACGATAATGGTCTGTTTTTTGTTCGGTTCAAAGGCTTCTTAGTGGATGTGATTACCCTTTAATGTCTATAAAGACACTGTTTTTGTGTTGACTCGGTATTCAGAGATTTTCCATTATATTTATATGTGTGTTGAAATATAGTAGATCGTGCTTTAACTCGAGAGCTACACAAGCAAACATAATCCATAGTTGGTGTTTGGATGTTTTCCAGCTGTCTACAGGCCGATATTTCGTAGGTGTCACCCTACTCATGAGTAGAATTGAAATTCTTTAAAATATATTCTATATATTCCACCATTCAACTTTATACTCAATTGAAAATTAAAAGAAAACACTTCTGAAAATATTTGCCTACGAAATGTCCACTGATAGACAGCTAGAAAAGCGTAAAATACAGCTAAATATTTAGTTTCTCTTTTTAATTCCTTTCAAGCGATTAAGAAGAGACAAGAATCGAAAAGAAAATAATCTTTAAATTTCGCAGGAATTATTATTTATTTCTTAATAGTTTTAACAGTTTGGCAGATATTCGGAATGTTTTAAGAAAAAAAAGGAAAATCTTAAATTTTGTTGCCACAAATAAAATGAGCTAAACTGCATTCAAATCCATTTGTAAGATCTGACTCGATTAACATTTAAGAGGTAGCGGCAGCGTTGCCATATTTTGTCACAAATTTGTTAAAATTTTTTTAATTTTAATAGTCCGATACCGTAATTAAACGGGCCTCAATTAAACGGAGATTTTTCCATTATTTTGTGCAGAAATTCTTCATTCAACTTTTTGAGAGCATTTCAGAGGCCAAATCAATTTCCGATTAATGACTGGAATGGGTTAAAAAGACTTCATAAAAAAAGTTGAAAGTAAGGAAATTGTAAAAAAAAAAAAAACATGAGTCGAAAACTGAAAAATATGCGTAAAAACTGATTTTTAAACAAAAAACTTCAGAACTGCTCACTGCTTCGAAAAGCTGCAAAATGCAGATAAATCTGCACATTTGGCAACGATGCGTGGCAGTCACATTCCAGAATGCCACCATTGACCTCGTCACGTTAAAATACAACCAATTAGTTAAAGTGACACAGTTCAAGCATCTAGTGAACAGTTTATTTATCAATATTTCATTACAATCCAGTAAAAGTTTACGCTGGGTATTCATAAGAAAAAAAGGACTAAAAAGAGTCAGGCCTGATTATGTGCGAAAATATTTGCCATGATAATTTACTTAATAAATCAATATTAACTAATAAAACGTGACACTAAGTGATAACCTGCTGTTCGAATGAAATATTATTTAATATTTTTGCTGCCACTCAAAATATTAATTCAAATTCTAATACACGAGTAATTATTAATATTAATCAAATGAAAGTCGTGTTTTCTTTCTTAATGTGCATTTACATAAATGATGATTATTTTTTATTCATATTTTTCACACAGATCATGAAATCATTTGTGTTTGCTGCCCTTTGCTGTATGACGGTGGTATCGGCCCAACGTGGCTTCGCCCCACCACGTTCGAACTCCATCGATGCCAACGCTGTGATACTCAAACAAGATTTCAACTTAAATCCAGATGGTTCTTACAACTACAAGTGAGTAACACCTCAATTTAAGACAAAACGTTACAATCTTTGAGCCCATAAACGCCCATTTAAGACAAGTCGTTAAAAAAGAACACACCCTGCTTTGAATTATTTAAACAAACTAACAATTTAATGCTATTTTGTTTTTATCAAGAAATTAACAAATATTTGGCCTTTTGTGGAAAATAATTTTGCAAAAACCTCCAAAAAAAAAACAACAAAAAGATTTATTAGCATACGGTGTGTTTTAGTTTTATAGTCGTCACGTCACTGTTTCGTTACCCAGACAACACAATTTACATAAAATTGCCAAGATCGATCTGCATGTCACTAAACAAATTTAATATGTGGAAGTGTGTGTGTGTGTGTTTGTAATGGTTGTACTTTATTTTCAGTTACGAGACGAGCAACGGAATACGTGCTGATGAGGCCGGTTATCTTAAGAATGCGGGCAATCCCCAATTAGAAGCTCAGGTAATTATATTCATTTTGGTTCACATGAAACTAAATAACCAAATTTCCAAAATTACTTAAGACTCATTCGACTCAAATGTTGCATAAGTGAAGTCATACACACATATGTATGTACATACATACTTAGATAGGAGTATGTGAATACATACACATTTGGGTGTTTGTACGTCTGCACCTTTAAGCCCCTTAAGCATTAATAGTCTGCAAAGCTTCTGCTGCAATAGCTGGAACAGCAGGCAAAAAGGGGATAGCAAACTTTCATAGCAAAGTACTAGTTCTATTGAATGCTTTAATATTTGAAGTATATAGTTCGAAAGTGCCACTTGCAGCACCCAACAAAGCGCAGACATACCAACTTAGGCGAATGTGCGCCAACACATAATAAAATACTTAAATGCATTTCGAAACTTTGTCATTCGTTTAAGCAATCAACGGTTTGTTAATTATTGAAAAAAAATCATATTTTTCTTTTATTAAAATTTATTTGATTAAAAACAATTATATTAATTAAAAACCAAACACAAATGTCTGCAATTAAGCCTGAAAAGTGTTTAAGTTCAGTGAATACCAAAGCGAATTCATAATAGTAAAATCTCTAGTGCAACTACAAAATGCGGCGAAGTTCCATGAATGTAAAATCATACTTAAAAGTTTTACTCCTGAACTGTTTGACATCCAAGTGAGGCTAAAGCGTAAAAAACTAAGCAGCTGTGCTGCCAATTTCATAAGTCATGAATTCGCCATAATACAAAAATTACAAACAATTTGCTTAAGCATTTCATTGATTTACGATTGATATTTATATTGAATTATAATATTTAAATTATGATTTATTTTTTTAGGAAGAAAATTAAATGTTTGCAGCAAAATTTTGACTCGCTTGACTCTTTGTTTTTTAAAAAGAATCCCTTAAACTTAAATACCAAACACTTGTAGGTAATTTATTACTCCCAACTCTGTAGACATTTTGGGAATTATTGGTTGTTAACAAGACAGTTGATTCGATTGCACCATTTCATTTTTTTGCTCTAAAAATGTTTCGCCCTGTGTTCTCAATCACTACTGGGAATGTACTCCTTCTTACCCAGGAAGCTTCCCAGCAATATTGAGTTATTTTCAGCCCTGCAAGTTTTCTAGTCTGTTGTTCAATTTCAACTATTCACTCATTTGTGGCAAATATTAGTTTTGATGTATGACTGCCAGACATCAGTTTTTGTTCGAAATTGAATTCAACCTCTTTTCCGCTGAAATTGTTTTGCAAAAAGTTGTTCTATTTTTGTGCATTTCGTTTCACAAGTAATTTTCTTTTTGGCTGTTTTATTACAGAAAAATTGTATGTAAAATGCGAGTTTTGTTCTTTTACTTCCTCGATTTAAGTAGTTGGAGAATTAGGTTTGAAACCAAAAGAAAAGTGTACTGATTTTGTCACACCTGTTTGATATAAAGGCACTTTTACTTAGTATTGCATACTTTCAGGCCAAAGAAACGCTTCTTAGCAACGTCTGTATCTCTTGAAATTCATGACATACTTTTAGGCTTTGCCAAAGTATCAACCAAATTAATGGAAGACCAAAAGCATTGATATCTGTGTTAATCATTTTGGTGGTCAGATTTAGCTAATTTTTTACATTTTTCATAAAAATAAAGCCAAATTATCGGCCATAATTCTATATTTAGTGGCGAGCCTTTAAGCTGCAGACAACTGGAAGTAGTTCTTTAAAGTAGATGATGAGCCTCAGTATCATATAAAGTTTTTCAAACTGAATTTGTATTATTGAATTTCCACACACAATTTCAAACAAAAAAAATGTTTGTGGTCCATTTTTTTTTTAATAAAAGTAGAGAAACAGTGAAAAGACAATTATTATCAAAAATTAAGCCAAAACAAAACTTTAGAAGTTGATCCAATAGAAAAAACTTTATTGTCGGGAAATGTACTTATTTCGCTTTAATCGTATAGCGTCCGCTAGTCGAAGGGTACCCGTACAAAACGCTAACATTTGAATCCAATATTTAAAACGATGCGTGTATCCTTCCAACCTTAGTCGCCAATATAGCCAACATCTGTTCAGAAATCTGCAACTTCTATTAACTTTTATCGATTTACAGGTAATGCAAGGCTCTTACTCGTACACTGGGCCCGACGGTGTGGTCTACACCATCACTTATGTTGCCGATGAAAATGGTTTTCGTGCTGAAGGGGCTCACATCCCAACTCCACCGCCAGTAGCTGCTCCTGGTGGACCCAGAGGACGATTCTTCAAATAAATTGCTTAAAATGCAAATCAACATTTAACTTTATTGATAAAGCCCCGTTTTTCCAAGCAAAAAAAAAAACAAGAGCCAAACAGTTGGCAACTTAGAGCATTACAAACATGTGGCAACATTTACAGAAAACAGCCTACACCACATGCACACGAACTTAAAGCAACCCCAACAAACACAAACACAAACACGCACACACACACTCTTCGCCCTCCCCCCAATAATAATAATCACTTATTTAACGGAGTTTTAAACAGTTAAGTTCATTTCAGGGTGTCACCACTTCTTGCCCCCCCCCCCCCCCACCTAACTCTTGTGTTTCCCCTCTGTCCTTTAGCTTTTCCGCACTGTCCTTAAACGCCTATTGATATCGTTAATATTTTCTTAATTAATTATTGTGATCAACGTCTGCTTATCTCGATTGCTTCAATACACTTTACCTCCCTGTATTGTTTCTAAACATTTTTAATTACACTGTATTTGAGAACAGAGATGCTATTAACAATTTATAACCACTTTTTTTTGTATGTATAAATATTTCATTTTATTTTAGTTCATAAAACACAATTTTTATGTAATTTGTTTTGTTAAAAAGTAAAAATACTTGTAAATGAATATCGTTTAAATTATTTGTAATAACAAAAAACGAAAAGGAAATGCAACCGCAACTGCAAATATTGAAATAAGATATTATTTGTTTTGTTAAGTATGGCAACTACGCAACAATAAAATTGCGCAAAAAACTTATGGCAAAAAGTGTTTTTCATTTCACACCCAATTCACATGTTGAGCAACTTTTTTGTTGCCTTGAAAACAGTAAAAAGAAGAGTAACGAACAACAAAGTTCTTACGAACTGTTTGGAGAAACGCACTAAAAGTGTGCGAAATATGTAAAAAAAAAAATAGATCAAGTCAGTCCTAGTTGGGGGCGCATACATTAAGGCATGACTCAACAGGCGGCGCATAAATTGAAGGTTGGGGAAAAGCGTTATTTAGATCTTGTGGCACTGGGTGATGCTTTCTGAACGTTACGGGGAATGCCTGAAGTCGATCGCGGCGTGTTAGATGAACGTGGAGTGCTGTGTCGTTTTGGGGTAGCTGTAGCTGTAGGTGTAGGTGGGCGAGGGTTGGTGCCACCAGCAGTTGGCTCTACTTGGTGTTTTTGCGATGCATTGCCTCCGTCTAAGCGGGTACTGAAATTTTGTTTTGAATTGCAGGCCAGAAACTTGGGAGAATACTTTGCAGGTGGCGATAAGCTCTTTTTCAGGCGTTTTCTAGCAGCCGATTCCTCCAGCTCCAAGCATTTATGGTCTTCAAACATTACAACCATATGAAGTTTCCGGCAAGTGCCCTCTACAAATCGCATGGCTTTATTTAGGGACTCAATTTTGAACGCCGTCTGCGATTTGTCATGTTGTTGATCATGCGGCCTGTGCAACTTTGCCACAGAATGCGCACAGCCTCGCACTACCGTTTCCAAAAATTCATATTTTGTACCCACTTTTAAAACCAACACATCACTGCCATCGCCCGCAATAATATCCTCTTGTCTGGCCATTTGTTTAATTTTCAAAGTCCGTAATTCCGTCTTGGCCAGTCGTAGACTGCGCGCAGCAATGGCTTGCATCCGCTTGTGCGGCTTGAACACTTCCTGCAGATGATTGATCACACTCTTCGCTTGGCCGTATTTGTAATAGGCGTAGACAATGCCTAGAAATAGTGTACCCAATATCATAATTCCTACTAGAGAGTAAAGTACCTGCCACAACATGCTATTGGCAGCGGACTCAGCAGCATATCGCGGAGCCCTTTGCACGTAATCGCTAACAATATCCAAAATCAGGGATTGGCAATCATACAGGGACAAACGTCTGGGGTGGATGCTAATGGGTACTTTTTGCGACATGATTTCCGTTGTGCGATCGGGAAATATGAAGTTCTTTACCGTTGTCCAAAAATAAGCGGGGGGTGCTCTGACTTCGCTCAATAAATCGGTGCAATGCTTTATTGCCTGACGGAACCAGGTCACACAAACTTTTCCCATCTCCAAGTCGGGATGCAGGGCCCTGCAAAACTGTTCCATATAAGTTGTGGGATGCTGTAAAGAACACAAGACTTAGGAGGAGTTTTGCATTTTTGTAAAAACTTGTCCGGGGCAGGGTCACAAAGAACTCGTTGCTCGTCGTATTTAAGTTTTATTGTTAATAGCGGAAAAATAGTGGAAAAGACTTATGTCGGCTTTTTAACTTCTTGGGGAAAATCTCTTTTTCGGTTCTGCAGCGAAAATCAAACAAAAATTTATTTTGCCAAATCAGACAATTGTAAGACATTCGCCGGCATATTTTCCTGATAATATCGTCAGAATTGACAATCGTATGTGTTTTTGATATTGTCAACACAGGCATTATTGGAATCGGAGTTTTTAGTAATATTTAAAAAAAAATTCTTATAAAGCCTTCAGATTTCATTTATATCGCGCCTTTAGAATAGATGAAACTTCCCGCGGTGTTTCTTTTATATAATCTCTGTCAACTGAGTTGCGTTTACATGGTGCAAGTTAAGCTGCACAATTTTGTTTTTATTTTGTTTTAAATCTTTTTAGTGAGAAATGATTCAATCGATTTAAAGTCGTTCGATCAACAGCCCCGCAGTAGTCGGTTCTCCACTGAGGGTGTCTGCAGACAAGCAAATCTGTGCTTAAAAAAACTAATAGACATCCCCATAGAAATATGGGGGCGTGAAACTTCGCTCACGTTACGAAATATAAAAAAAAAACTGAGTTTTTGTCAAAACGAAATTTTCTTTCTCAGCTGAGTCCACAAATTTAAAATGCGTATCAATCCAAATTGGTTTCATTTGAACATTTTACAAGTCACAATCTATAACTCGACTCTTTATATCAATTATCATAAAGAAACGGGCGGAGCACCGATCCAACGTTGAAAAAAGTTCATTTTTTCGGTCGGAATCATTAGCGTTACAGCGCGAGCAAATATATGTAGTCTGTGCTTGAAACAACTCGTAGGTGAAATATTCGGGCGCCGCCCTATCAAAACAAATTTAAGAGATTTCCAAAATTTCCAAATCTAACAGCTCAATATTGACAAACCAGAGTGTAAAATCTTAGATATCCTTTAAAGATGCGGATTCAAATGCAGCACAACTACGAAATACTTTTCATTCTTTCTTTATTTATTGTTTAAAATTGACTTACGTGGGCAGCAGGATGCAAAGTTGTCTCGAACGGCATAATGTTTTCCTTTTGAATATTCGCTGAAGCTGTTTATATAGATATTGAAAAGCTGATAAATTCAAATAATTTTCTTTTGTTTGTTTTAATGCTCGTGTGTAAAATTTTGACACTGGAAAACAATTAGGAATCAGAGGCGTTGAATACAAAAAATAAGGGGGGGGAGAAAAATCAATTATGTCTCAAATATGTGCAGGGGAAATCTACTACATCTCAAAGAAATTGTTTTGCTCCATCAATTTTACTTTTCTGATTTTGAAAAAATTCCTGTTTTATCGAACATGTTTTTACAATTTCTCTGGGGACGCAGGCTACCGACTACAATCGGCTAAAAAGAAAACGCTTAGAGAAAAACAATTATCGTAGCGACAAGGCAGCCACACGGCTGTAGGGTCTGGCTGCTGGCTTGTCGTTGTTCGCCACTACATTTGACTTCTTTTTGTGGCAGCGACAAAACACAAAGTAAAAGGGCAATTTCAGAAGATTTCGCCGGTTGGCAACAACAAAATAACACATATAGTGTTTTGCAGATGTCTAAAAGTTGGCATTTTGCTTCGCTGACACCGAAGGATACTCGTTGTATCAGAAGCTGCCTGGCTTAAGAGTTGTGCTGTCCAGCTTTCCATTTCAATTTTTAATACATTCACACTTTTTTACTATAAAATATTTGAGAAAGAAAAGCTGTGGAGCCGCGCTTAGAACAACCAAAGCTTAGAACGTCGGAAAGCGATTATTATGTTTCATATAAGAACATCAGCCGGCTATTATTTGCGCGCCTGCAATAGAATACTTTGTAAGCGCAGGACAAGAAGAGTCTTAGGAAATTGTGTGCCACCTTAAAAAATCGTGGGGTGGTTTATTGTGTGGTGGAGCCAAGGAAATGGCTGGAGGTTGAATGTGATACAACTCAATTTTCAAGTGAAAATGAAGTTGGCAGAAATGATTCCCCCTGAAACAACAGAAAAGTGTGTTTATTGAGGAGGGTCATCATGTCTTCCGAGGAGATTGCAGTTAAGTAGCGTGTTCCCCTCTACTAGAGCAAGGGAAAGTAAAATGGATCTAAGTGGAGGAAAAAACTTTTATTAAAGTATTTTTACAGCACGAGATCCTGCATAGTGGCACCATTTGCGTATGAAAAGTGTAACCGTCTGTCAGCGTTGCCACAAGTCTTGAAAGCAAAGCATCCCGTTTTGCAGAGAATAATTTATTTAATAATAATAATTTAATAAAAACATTTAATTTTCGAGTAGCCAAAGTCAAATAAGTGTGTGCTTAGGGCCACCTGGTACACATATATTATTTGAAAGATATTTCAAGAATACGTCCGAAACCTGCTCCCTCATGTTAGGTTGGCCAGACCAGCCGCATGGTTGTGTTGGCAAATGGAACTCCGAATTCTGCGCTTTTTGTAAAATTCAAAATTAAACTTGGTTTTGGAAGAAAACTTGGACTAAAAGAAAACGATTTCTCAATGATTAGATAAAAACATTTCCAATAAATAAGCGAATGTGTTGCCGTACTAAAATAGACCATAAAATATTATTCACGACGCAATTCTAGTGTTCAAGCAAAGAGTGGAATAGAGTTTGATTTCACCCTTCTATAATTGATCTGGCCGCACTCTCTAAAGTCAAGCGATTTCACGCGACCTTTTCTTAGTCTAAACCGCACTCCACTGATGTCCTTAAAGTCAATATAATCGAGGCCACTAGGAACTGTGGCACCGTAAGAAGCAGTGGCAGTCACTCTTTTAAATAAAATGAGAATTTTACTAATAGGTTTTGCGCAACTTATAGAAAACCACTATAAAGGCGGGCTTTTATGATGAAACTTAGCGGCTTGATTGATGATTGTTTTCTTTAAGTGTAACAAAATTACTATTGTATGGAGAGTACGCAGCAGAATAAGTGGAGAATGTGCAGGCGTTCCATTTAAAAGAAATGTTTTATTTCTTATTCCTGATGTCTTAGAAGGAAAATAAAACCAATAGACGGAATAGAATTAAATTTATTTATTTATTTCATAGGGCCTACAGCGTTCAGTCAAGTGTAGCGAAAGGCTGGAAAATCGTGAATAACAAGACTCTAGCCCCAATAAACGCCGCTCCATCCACCACCCCATCTAGGGCCACCCCATCTTGGGCCGCCCCAACCACTCCATCTAGGGCCTCCCCAACCACTCCATCTTGAGCCTCCCCATCCACCACCCCATCCACCACCCCATCCACCACCCCATCCTCCACCCCAATGACGGGCTTGACGATCTGCCTCGTTCGAATGCATCTCGCCGACATCAACCACATCCATGAGAATGTTGGGCTCTTCTGTGTCCTCCCCAGCAATGGCTTTAGCCGTTGCCAGTCCCACGACTCCCAATAAAACAATCAAGATTAAAAGCCGCATGATCTCTGTTGCAATTCGTCTAATTTTAATCCACCTGATTTCTTGTTGGTACGAACAGCAAATTGAAACTGCACTCATTAGTCCAGGACTTAAGCTTTTTATATATTTCTAAGTTATTTACAATTCACATGTGATGACGAAACCGCAATATTTTCTTTGTTGTAATTTATCAAGTGCAAGACAATTTCATATTATTGTATTATGACACTTTCAATTTCAAGCCGGGCATAATGAAAAAATTCTGTGGTAACGAGTGTGTGTGTGTGTGTGTGTGTGTGTGTGCAGATGAGCCTGCGCGAGCAAGATTCTGTTGTTTTTGTTACATTTTTCACTTTCAAAGATGTGATCTTAAATTAGCAAGTTTTTTTTCCCCACATTGTCTGTAAATGAATTTTGTGTAATTTTTCAGGTTATTCAAGAGTTCGATACTTTTTAAAAATATATTTGCAGGTATTGCCGGCTGCATTGCATTTTTTTTAAAATTTTGATTTTGATTAACTACTTAAGAAAGCGACATTGAATGGATTTATTCGAATAATTAAACAAATGACGAATTGATTTTTAATTCTATTGTAATAAAAAAAAATTCGAAAGAAATAAAATTTATAAAAAAAAATCCGATATGTGAGGAAATTCATTTGCGGCATTTATTATTATTATGGTTTCATTTCATTAAAAAAATATGATTTTAATATGTAACGCATTTCGATTGTGTCAGTTTAAATTAGTTTTTCAGACGATTTTCTTTAGTTCAACGCAAAGAGAAATAGATAACAAAAATATATGTAAGTAAAAATTGAAAAAAAATTGAAAAAAATTTTATCATATGACTCTGCAGGGGAAATCAAAAGAACAATATCCATCCTGACATCATTAGGGATTTTACCAAAGGGGAGAGAGGGGACGTAGAGAATTTATGGACTGATTTGACCACAGATTTCTATAGCAGTGGGCCAGCCACGCATGACACCAGTAGCTGAAGGAAATTTTGTATTTATTTATTTAAACGAAATGGTTAAATTTTTTGTTAATTTTTTAACAAAATATAAAATATAAAATTCGACAAAAACTCTTCGAAAGGATTTACTTTTTAAATTCATCAGATGTCTGATTAAATAAAACTGAATGACTTGAGCATGAAATGAGGCCAGCGTGATCAAGCGTTGAGACTGAATGACAGGTGAACGTTTAGCTGATTACTTACTTTTTGTGTCTTTAAGTCTCCTTCGGATGTCAACAGGTCGGAAGTAAAAATGTTCAATTTGTGAGATTTGATGTTGTGATAATGAGTTTACCTGATATGAATTCGCCTTTGAATTTGTTTTCTCTTTGAGACCCTTTTTTAAATATCGAACATGTTCGAATATGCGAACTAAAGAGATTGTTAATCATCGGTTTAAAATTAATCAAAATTTCTGTTCGATACGATACGATAGACCAATGTTCTCCTTGAATGACTTTACGGTGTTTGGTGCTTGAACTGCTGCCCACTCCATTCTTTATAAAACTTTAGAGCAGAATCGGTCAGTAACCGAATAACGGAAAAATTTGGATATTCGATTAAGCGAATGATCCGGTACAACACGCAGTTGGCATTTTACTGAGATTTAGTCTATTCGTCAGGCCACTTGAGAACAGATGAAATGTAGCAGTTTTTTCACTTTTCTTTTTCAAGCGAAAGAAACTGACATCATTCTTACATGAAAATTAGGACCTGTCGCGCGTTGTGGATCGATAATGCTCGCATATTTTTTAAGCAATAACAAATTTCCTTAAGTCCAACTGCACGACATATCGACTGGGGACAATCCAAAAGGCAACATCAATTTGGCACTAGAACATTTAAAGATGTCCTCTAAATCAGTTTCCGTGTAAAAACTGTAATTTTTACTTTTAAGAATTCAAGAACGACATTCAGTCGTGATTGAAACATAAAAAAAATGTTACCGGCTGGGCAGCCAATTTCACCAGTCATAAATTCAACACTGGTCAGATATTTCAGATATTTGAAATACTTGTATGTTCCGAAAATAGCATCAAACTTAAATGTAAAATTTAGAACGTGTAATCACAACTATGAAAAATTAGTGCAACGTTTCTCCAAACACAATCGAGGGACTTGTATGAGTGATTGGTACGGAAATCTTTTTCTTTTTCTTACTTTTCATATCAACTTTCCTGGCAAATCAGTTGCATATAATATGGAAACCAGAGCGAATTTGTATCACGTAAAATATGTATTCGTGAAATGTCAAAACTAAAAGTTTGCCTTTGAACTGTTGAGATCTTTCAACATTAAAAAGTAATCAGCTCAGTTCTCAATTTCACTTATTATTGGCATTCGCACTCTGGACATGGACTACAAACACAACAAACAAATTCTTAAATTAAGGGACAGCTGTCAGAATCAATTGGATGTAAAAAAATGTATTTGAATCTATAGTTTTTGTCATTTGCTTAAAACTAAATCGTTTGCGGGTCTAAAGGAAAACTTAAATCTAACTTAAGACTAATTCACAGTCATGTGGTAGCACACGATAGGTCCACAATTAATTCAGCCTCTATAATAGGGATTTCTAAAACTTTTATCGTGATAATTGATGGGTGCAATGCCGGGTTCATCATGAGCTGGGGCAGCGGCTCCTTGATTAATAAGTGGTCGCAGTTGTTGTCCTAAAAGTTGGCCCAGCAAGTTGGCTATTTGGGCTGCCTGGGCACTATTGGCGGCAGGCGATGTTGCGCCCCCGGGGGTGGGGTTAGCGGGAGAAACAGCAGGATATGCAGCAGGTTGCTGTCCTACAGCTGCTGGTTGAGCAATGGGCTTTGGTCTTGGATTAGTATAGGCAGGTCGTTGACCTGCAAAGCCCCCATTGTTTTGAACATAGCCCCCATAGTGCGCTGGGTAAACTTGTGGTCTGTAGGCGTTATAGAAGGGGAATAATGGCCTATAAAAAGGGTAACCGCCATAATAGTTGTAACCGGTGTAAAAGTTGGGAGCGTAACCACCATAACTGCCGTAGCCATAATAAGGATCCGATTGTGGTAACCCTGACCCCGATCCTGACCCAGACCCAGAACTGGGCCTATTTGCTGGTACAAATGGCACATCATAGCCTAAAAACGGTCTGGCAATGGCGCTGAGACCCAGACCCAATAATGGTTGAATAAAACCCAGGGTTCGACCCTGCTCTCTGGGTTCATCGTCTTGCTGACTCCGATGCGCAGACCTTTTCCGCTGACTTCGATAATTGTGTTGCGCCGTTGTTAAGACAACTAATGAAATAGTTAAAACAAATTGCAACAACCCTTTAAAATTCGTTTTCATTTTTGTTCTTTCAGACACTCTTGAAACACTTTCGATGTTGTTCCACTCAACAGCAGCGTTGAACTAAATTTTCCCTAAAGTTGCGTTTAAAGTTTTATGGAAATACACAATTTGTGGCTTCAAAATGACATGACGGCCTGTCTTTGAGAGTGATAACAGCAAAAAAATTTTTAATATTTTTGCAAAATTTCCAAATGCCAAAAATACTTGCAGACCTTCATGCTGAGTGAGTTGACGAATGTTCGTTATGGTGGCGTTAGTTCTGCAGTTGAGCGGATATCTCAAAGAAATACACGTTTTAGTCTCATTAAAAACTTGACAGCAGAAAAAGTTTTTTGCTTTTTTATTTGGTTGCAAAAGTTTGGCTTAATTTTCTGAACTTGGGCCTTCATTTTTCTGCTGAAACGCCCACCCCAGCCGCTCTTCGTTTTACTTCTCGCAACTCGCTATTAAATGTTACTATTTCTATTGCTGACAGTGACATTGAAAATATTGTTAGCGGTTTTTGTTTTGCTTGGCTTTTAGTTGTCTGCTTCTGGCCAACAACTTTAACGCACAAGACTCAACTGTTTGCGTCGACAGAAGGTGCGAATTTTTTAAGTACTTCCGTATAATCTTCCAAGCCAAATGTTGTAGACATCTGCCGCTTTCAATTTAATTTGTTTATAGATTAATGAATTTGGAACAGACTTTTATAGAGAAAGTCGAAAGCTGTTAGTTTAACCCACGAAGCGCCTTCACACAGATTTTAAATATTAGAGTCTGTCATTGTTTTTGAAGGGCACTTCCTAATAATTCGCGAACGTCTGATGGTGCGAAATCAAAATATTAAATAAATGACAATCGAGCAAGAGACTTGACATCCCATAAGACATTTTTTTTTTAAACCACAAGCAGTTTCATTTGATCAGGGTTCAGGCATTAGACATGATCAGGCATGTTCAAAAATCGCAAATTGACTAGCCGATCGTTTCGCAGCCCATAGTGTGCCGTCCTGGATGATATGATAATTGCCTCATGTCAGGCTAAAAGACAGATAACAACTGCTAGGAGCACTAGATTGTCCAAACCACTGATGACTAGGCTAGCACCTGCCATATGTCGGCATTTAGAAACTCAAAAATGTTTAAGTTTCGTTTTTGAATTCTATAATTTCTCATAAACTTTTAAACAAAATATTGCCGCTGATGTTTATGAAATATTGCAGAGTTACAAGGACTTTTTCAAGTCCTTCACTTCTCTTAATCAGTTTTTACATTTGCTCAACAATTAACTTTTTGCCTGATAAATTTAAATTTAATTAATGATGTTTTGACTTATTGTAGATTCTCAATACAACGACGTTTGAGTATTTTCTGATTTGTTTTTTAAATTAAGCGTAAACACGTGGGATTCATTTAAAAAGATTTCAGTAATTAATCAGCTCATGGCTGTCCGTTGACATCGGCAGCAGCGGACAAAAAATTAATGTTTGTTAAAGTCGAACAAAATGCTTTTGTTAGAAATCAATGGCAGCTAAATCATTTTAAAGGACAAAAACCATCCTCAAAAAAAGATATGGAATATGTTTGGGAATGGGATTGAAGCAGGTGCAGGTCTTAGTTTTCTCTCAAAACTAACATTGAAAAAATTAAAAAACAATTTCAAATAAAAAAATAAGTTTTACTCTTTATGTCGATTTTTGCATATTGGTAAACCACTTTCGTGTCCGTAACCCACTTGGCAATGAGTGTGATTTTGGAAAAAAGTCACGAATTTTGCTCAAATTCTACACAAAATACTCGTACAGTGAAATTTAGGGATTGAAATCTTGTCATCCATACAAGGATCTAAAGGGATCCAATAGACTAACCCTGATTGGGTATTCCAACTTTTTATTGGCAGCTAATAAAGAGCCAACTCTAGTTGTACGGCCCTGTATATACGAGCTCATCTACTGGCATATTCGAAATCTTTTTCGTTTGTCTAAATATGCCAGAAATTGGAAGCGTTTCTGAATCTTTTAAGAGGCCAACGCAAATTATTGAAAAAAAAAACAAAATGCTCTGCTGGTGTTCAAAACGGTGTTAAAAGAAATATATTGTGGAGAGTCTGGAGAAAGAAGGACATACATATGTTGTGGAGAATTAAGAGAAAAAAATAGTGTAACACAATTATTGAAATTTTCGTTTGTTCGATGAATCGAATATTTATTCGTAGTAACATGATTAGTCGATAACATTTTAAAAGGTCCAAATGTTGACTAATTGTGCTCACAAATGCTACAAAAAATATTTAAGCAAATATTTGAATAAATTATTCGAATAAAAGGCGACAAATTATTCGAATAAAAAGCGAACAATTAATCGAATAATTATTCGAATAGTTGTTCGAATTAAGAGCAAATAAATATTCGAATAAAAAGCATATAATTATTGGAAAAAAATAAACAAAAATACAGATTAATCGTTTGAACAAAAATTTCAACAAACGAAATTAAGAATAAAAATCGCTTAATATTCTATAAAAAGTAGCGGATAATTATTCAAACTTGTATTAGTACTATAAGTAGCACTTATTGGAATCACAGCTTCACTTAATTTTGCATTTCTATACAAGGCGAAGTTGGTGAAATGCATTTTCAGTTGAAACATTTTACAAACACAAATTAAATACTTGGGCATTTCACGAAGCTCTTCTTTGAATTCGCGCCGTCATTCTTGTTTTCTTTCTTTCTTAGTAACAATTAATTTATGTCTGTTGCCCAATTTTTGGTCAAGTTTTATAAAACTATTGATTTTTTAAATTTTCAAATAAACAACGAAATAGTTTTTGCCACTGGCATATTTGAGTTTTAAACTATTTTCTTTTTATTTACACTCTTCCACCGACATTAACATTATTTAATACTCATTAGTTTTTAACACAAACAACGTTTCGATTTACTTTCCATATCCAAAGCCTCCGCCAGAAGCTGAGGCCGATGCACTGGCAGAAGCACTAGCAGAAGCACTACTGCCACCAAAGCCACCACCAAAACCACTTCCGCCGCCATAAGGTCTTCGATTTGGCCGTCTGTAGAAACCACCTCCACCACAGCAGCCTCTGCCGCCAAAACTGCGAGCTTTGCGCACTAATTCATCTGCCGGATTTTCATCTAAATCCATTTTAACGTTGGCATCCACATTTTCTAGAATTTCAACGCCCGTTGGATCATTTGAGGCGGGATGGCAGCTGACGAATGCCAAAGTGGCCAGAAGTACTAAAAATGTTAAAACTCTCATGGCTTGAAGTTCTGTTTTTCGATTTGTAAACGACTTGAAACTAAAGCTTCATCCTTAGAAATCACTCAATTTATAGCAATTTTCAATTGCAACAAATTCTGTCTGAAAATCCCCACTTTTAATGGATGAGATTTTCTTGCATTTAATTGTTATTTTTTTTTTTTATTCGAAATATTTGCTTGTTCATTCTCCTTGTAATTATTTATTAAGAAAAAATAAGAAATAGTTATAAAAATAGTTTAAAAGCAACAACGACTCCTCATCAACGAAAATAGACAGACAACTCATACACTGTAAGAAACAAACTATCACTTTAGAAAAATTTTCAGCGGCTGCACTTCGATGGTATTAAATTACATCTCGCAGACAAAAAGTTAGCCGTTAATAAGACCCCGGCGAAATCCCCACTTGGAAAACCTTTAATAGGATGTAAATCCGATCTTAAACTGAGACAGTGTTGCACACTTGGCGATATTGTTCTTCCCATTTTAAAGAATTTGTAACTCGAAGGCAGAGTATACATTCCTTATGTAGCTCCAACAAAAGGCGCAACTGAATAAGATGCATACGAGGTCTGTACTAAAATTAAGATAAACTTCCACAATCACTTTTTTGTTCATATTGTTGCACTCAATTTCGAACATTTCTTCACTGTTTCGTCTATTTAATTTTAGAAATTAATCCTGAACTTATTGAAATTAATGTAGTTGCAATTATTACAGTTAATGGATATTTTATAAATATAAAAACAAAATTATATATAAATATTTAAGAGAATAAAATTCATTGAATGATATCAAAAAATTAAATGAAATTGATGTACTAATTTTCTTTCCTTTTTTCCGGAAGTCTTAAAATATTATTCTTATATTTGTTTTACCAGACTAATATTTTTATTAAACTATTAAAATCAGTGTCAACAATTTCGAGTTGAAAGTTTTCAGTTATTATATTTTTTATAGAGTTGATTAGTTTTGTTTCTAATCGTAAACATTTATTATCAATATTATTAAGACTAGAATATATTGTTTTAAGTTTATATTTAATATTATTTATATATAATTAATTATGAGAAATTTCAGTTTCTTTTCGAGGAGTCTAAAAATTCCTCAAATTTTGTGTAAAAAGTGGAACTAAGAGCTCAAAAGCACTTGCAATGTTAACAGTGTGCTCTGAGTCAGAAATAGGCTTACAAGTGATGCCAGCTTTTCAAAAAAGAACGACAAGATGAGAATGACGACGCCCGCCCTGCAGGGCCCAGCACCTCAACAGCCAATGAAAATGTTGAGAAATTGAAAAAAACTGTTGTGAAGAGTTGTCGAATCAATATGAAGAAGAAGTGGCTGAAGATGTCGGCAGATCGCGGTGATTGAGGAGATAAAAACTGAATCGCTGAGAGAGCTGAAGGTGCAAAAAAAATGGCATATCAGAACTGCTTCGAAGTTTGAAAAAACGCCGGCATTATTATATATCAGGGGCGACTACTTTGCAAAATATAAAATTCACTTAATTTGTTGACCACACCTCGTATATACGCATGTAAGTAATTTATCGGCGTAGGAATTGAGATTAGGCTCAAAACTCAAACGCCATCCGGCCACTCGGTTTTATATCGATATTTTATTCGACATTGAACACAAAATGAAACGGGGAAAATATATCCTTTTAGAACATTTTAAGGCATATTTAGAACTTGTTTGCAGGGAGCACGAATCACACTGGCTGCATGTTTAAATTGTAGCTGTTGTGATCAAATGAACAGACCACAATTTGAACTACAACCACAAAAAGGAATGCGAAAAATGTCTCTTAACAAGATGTTGTTGTTTATAATCGTAAAATAGAAACCAATAAATTTAAGCTAAACTTTCTATTCGATATAGTTTCGTAAACATTAAGTGAAATTTGAGGCGTTTTTAATATCGTTATATTTTATGCCAAACAAATTTCTTTCTTGCCAAGTTTGTTTTCAGAAACTCATCAGTTGTGAGTAACAGCCGACAGTTTTCTGTCCAAGAACAGTTAATTGTAAAAATGATGTAATAAATATTAAAAGCACTATTAATCGCATATTACTGGCAAAATTATTTCAAAAGCGAAATTTCCCAAGACGTCACGTCCGACGTCTACTCAAAACAATAACTAATTAATTGGGCAAGAAGCATTGCGTTCTCAAATTGTGCGCCCTCTCGGCCGCCACAATCAGCTGACGACTGTTAATTGCGTTGCAATAACTTCTGTTCTAGACAACCGGTTCATATACTCGGGCAATATGTGAATGATTTGGTGCCCCGCAGTTCTTTTGTTGCCATCAAAATATGCAGCATCATTTATAATCATAATAATTTTCTGCCAACGTCTTTCTGACAGAGGGGATGAGATGCGGAAATTGAATATGTAAATAGGGGGTATTTCTGGGATACGAGTTTTTGAACTTGGACCAGGAATAACTTTTTAGCAGCTGGACATCAATCTTGGGAAAATAAACTCCGGGATGAATTTCATATATAAATAGATGTGTTTTCAATTGAACTTAAAAATATAAAAATAAGCAAGAAACAAGATCAAGAAATAAAATAATTGTTATAGAGTAAAAAAAGTATAAATATATTTAATATAATATAATAATTTCTAGGATATAATACACTTGAACGTTTTTTTCTAATCCCCGAAGTAGTTCTGATCTATAATTTTGGAGAGAGCGATTCAGTTCTTATCCACTCAATTGTGGCAACACGGTGTCATTTCAAGGGTCTGTTCAATCTTGGAAAGACGGAAAACTTAAACCTGGTTAATACGTTGTCGGTGGCATTATTACGGTGTTGTTTTTAGCCCAAAAATTACGGTTTTTGGTAATAATTCTGCAATTTTGAAATGCACGTCGTTGTCACAAATTTCATGCCCAAATTCTCAAAAAAATTGCAACTGCTTTAATAACGATTTTAAGATTCCCCATAACAATTCTCCTGTCTTTCTCAACATTTTCATCGTTTGCTTATATGCTGGGATATCCAGCACTAACTCCCCATTTCCATTTTCTCGACATTCTTTGTAAAGCTTTTAGCACTTAAAACATTTTTTTAACATGTGATTTTGTGCCATTAATTATATTTTTCACTACAATTTTACGCAAATTCATTCAAACAGCAGAAAATCGCCGAACATGTAAAAAACGTTCAAATTTTCGGCCTCTCACACACAAACTAAACAGGCTAAAGAGCTGAGACTGTGAACTTATTCGTATGTTCGAGACAAGTGGACCATAATTAAGGCCGAACTTTGGAGTTCACCCAATATTTTTTCTTTTCTGACGAAGCCAACAAATTGTTGTGGAAATATTGTATTATTTTTTTTTAAATACTTTTTTTTTAAATTTATAAGAAATCTTAAGCTGCAAGAGTTAAATAATAGAATGAACAGAATAAAAAAGTCAAACATCTAATTATTACGAATATTCAAATTTGTTCTCGCGTTCAGTTCGGAAAATAAACTGTGAAGATGGCAGGAGGTCAAACAAGCGAACGGAAAACTTTAAGACCAAAAAGTTATTCTTTGCGAACTGCAGGGTATGATATTATTTTTGAACCTACACACACACACACACACACACGTACGTATTGTATGTCTGGTGGATCTTCATTGTTGTTGTTAAATTTCTAAATAAATATTATGGATCTGGTTTGTGGGGAATCACTTTGAAATTCATTGTTATTTTTGTTTATCTTGTTTGTTTTGGACTTTTTCATTAGCAGATGATTGTTATTCTCTTTTTTTTTGTTTTTGCTTTTGTTGCCATTTTCTGTTAAATACATTTATTTACTTACTTATTCGTTTAAACACTTCAATTTAAAATTTATCATCATCGCAGAGATGTTGCGGTTCTGTTTTATTTTCATTTGAAAAATCTCATTTAGTCTAAATATTTTGCATATGAATGAAGGGTGGCTGCTTTCGAATACTCTGTGATTTTGTCATAAAATAAAAGGGGTATAAATAAGTTGAATGTCTTAAAAACTTAGAAATAAAGATCATTAACTATTAAAACTAAACAAATAAAAATTCATACAAAACGGAACAGTTTAGTGTAAATTTTTTCTATTCTTAAATTATAGAAATTTTGTATAAATTTCATTGTTTTAGAATTTGAGTTTGAGAGATTCGAAATAATTTTTTTTTTTTTTTTTGATTTTACAGAAGGCCCCTTCCGTCTACCAATTTTGTATACTTTTTCGCCAAATAGTCACTTCACCCGCTATTCCAAAGAATTCCGCTGAAAGCCATGACCTCAGAATGCCATTGAGGACTTCCTCATTCAGTCTAACTTTAGTTTTAAATATAAAAAGTTAACAGGAAAACTTATTTATTTCGGTCCGTTGGTGAGAATGAAAAAGGCTCGCTTTAACTCTTAATTGTTTTCCAATATGTGAAACTGATGAGGATGAACAAAAGAATGCCAATATTGGCAGCTTATTTAGTTTAATGCTTTAAGTTTACTGACAAATGTTTCAGCACAAATTTGTTTAATGTTCTTTTTATTATTATAACTCGTTTAGATCTTCCTACAAATCACATACGATGATTTGCCACCATGATACGTATCAAAATATTACTCGATACGAAACTACATTCGATATCATGTGCGTGGATTATATTTTTAGTCAGATAGTTTTAAGACAGAAGGGCATATCAGATTAATTACGTTTTCAAAAAGCTGATCATATTGGATTGCTAAATTCCCATGACCTTCCAAATTTTACTACAATATTTTAAGTTTTTTCAATTAAAAGTTTTTACAAAATAGACAAAAGAATTAAAAAAAAAACATCATGACTTTCTACCATTTCCTTGTTAACAAAATATAGATTCTTGGTCTACACTTGGATTCTTGGTGGACACTAATAATTTGCTCAACAGGTTCCCAAATAACATTTTGGGGGATGAAAGTTTATCTCGGGAAGTCGGTTAAGCACAACAGACGTTTTGGGCTAATTCAAGAAAATTGCGCGATGTAATTCAAAAGGCAGCCAAAAAGTATTCAAAACAGACAGATGTTCTTTAATGCAGTTGACGAAGATTGTAAAATCCATTGTGCTCGTGTCTTAAGTCTTTTGTTTTTCTCTCGTTGTTTTCGATTTTCAAAGCATTTATTCGGCGTTATGATATAACTTTACATCGAACAACTCTACAAAGACTGTAACAATAACATCGTCTTCATCGTAATGTCTGTGCGGCATAAAATTCGTTTTTGAAATGAAGGGGTTTTACTTCAATTTTGACAGTTTTTTGGTTGTTAATGCTTTATGCATCACACAGTTGTGAAATAATATTGCAAGGTCGTGATTTAAAAAGCATCGCTGTGTATTTTTAAGTTGCTAAATATTGAAAAATTCTTTGTAGTAAATAAAGTTTGCTGTTGCACAAGATTTCGGTGGCACGTGAGCTGCAATTGCCTACCAGTCTTAATTTGGGTATATGTTAATTATGTGTGATCATCAATGTCATTAAATCAATGAAATCATTTTATTTTTTATTAACATTTTTAATTAAAAATTAAAAAACAATGAAAATTCAATAAATTTTACATGTCACCAAAAAATAAGCGAGACGAGTTGCTCAGGAAATGTTTACAGAAAAAGTAATTACAAAATACTGGCTATAGAAAAGACGCAAAACGAAAGTAAAAATAATAAGTCCGTCCTTAAGAGACAAAATTTTAATTTTATTAATGAACGAACATTTTTGACAGGCTTTTAAATCTGCCGGTTTGTCAACGTTTTTCAGTTAATAGTTCAGCTCTGTTCGCTGAGTTTCTGACAAGAATAAAGATCAAGGTGGCAGCACTCGAGTATTAATATAATCAAAAATATTTGAAGAAAGTTCCAATTCCACAAATTATTTTTTATTTATAATCCCAAAAGAAAATCAAAAATTGTTTAAGAACTTTTTCACACAAATATCAACATGAGAATAAGACGATCAGCAAATTGTCACACACGTACATTTTTGTAGATTGAGATATTTCTGAGAAATTGTTTTTGTTTTCCACATTCCCCTTTTCCCTGCTTTGCTGGAAATTGTGCTAAAACGTAATATTAAAATTTCGTAAACTTTCAAAATAAAACACATCAATATTTATCCACAAATATTTCAGTAGTTAAAAATTAAAAAAGAAAATAAATCGTATCGACTTTTACTTGCTGTTATTCTAGATACAAAAAATTTGTCACGTACAGGTCGCGTCAACATTCCACAACGGCAACTCTTTTTCATTGACATTGTCTGCTCGACAAGGCGAATCGAACATAAAATGTCCACTCTACATAAAGAAAAATTTTAGCCCTAATAACGTTCGTTGGGGCATAGAATAAATAGAGAATTTTACCGTTTTTGTTCAGCTGCCTACTTCTTATATTTTTGTTTGGTTTTAGTTTATGAACAAGAAAACTGCGCTTAACTATAATATAAATAATATTATTATCATAAACTTTCACATTCAAAGACGTCATCAATCTGATAAACTTCAATACTTGCCGTTCTTATTAGTTCACCATATTCTGCTATGCGGCATAATTGACTTGGAGCTGGCAAGACTTGCCGGAGCATCGTCTGTTCATCATCTTTTTGAATAATACAGCAACTATAAATTTTGTTGTGAACAACTGCTTTCCACTGGAAGTAGGACTTTTTGTGGAAAAAATTAAAGAATTCCGGCAAAATTTTCCAAAAATGTTAAAATAACATTGTACAATTTTGAAAGACATGGAAATTGTAGGTTCCATGAGCACTATTGGAATTTATTAGCTATTACCTTTTAAGCTCTATTGAAGAGACACAAACTTAAATTGTGTCGAACTTCTTGTGGTATTCATTGCAGGCACAATCCCGTTATCACACCCAAGTCTTTTAATGAAAAGTTTTATTATTTTAATTACTCGTACTCCAAATGTTCTTTTCTTAATTTTCCAAACATATTGTATGTATGTGATTGGATATTACTCGTATATTAAAAGTTTTATCTTATGTCAATAACATTTGAACTTTATTCAGTCGAAAGAATTTTTAACAAAACGTAGTTTTATAGCGTATTTTATTGCTAATGAAAATAACTGGCAAATTCGGCGCATAATTGAGCCATTTCACTGGATGTGTTCATTTGCAAAGAGGTACGCAACAAATAGAAACAATTCCCATTCAACTATTTTCTAATTTCAGCGCAAGCAATAGAACGAGTTTTGCGTGAGTCGGTCTAATGTTCATAGACATCAATGACCTCTGGCCACGCAAACCAGACAATCGATCTCAGCAAATAAAAGAACTGTTAATTTACGTGCTAATGAGGAAGAGTTTCGATAAGAATTTTAGCTGTTTTTGGAAAACCCGTATGTAAAAACCTTGTTGATTCTTTAGCGTATTAATTTTGTTTTGGTATCTGTTACTTATTCGTGTGCGTTTTGATTTGAAATTATTACCCGGCCTATAAAATACTGTTAAACTCCTGAAGACTTCGCAGACTTTGTTGGCTTTTCATCGCAAAAAGATCTCCATGAAACGCGCTTTTGCATTCAATTTTCGCCACAAATTCTATCAATATGAAATTTGCTGCCACAGTTTTGGTATTTGGGTTTTTGGCCGTATGCGCCAGCCTGCCCCTTGAGAATGACCAGCAAAATACTTTGGAAGCAGTGGACGCTGGAGTTGAAGGTGTCGAACATGTTAAACCTGTGCGCTTAGCCCGCAGCTTTGGCGTTTTAGGCTTGGGCGGTTTTGGTGGTGGGGGCCTTTACAGTGGCTTGGGAGGATATGGTGGTTACAGCAGTTATCCCATCGGATATGGTGGATATGGCGGCTATCCCATTAGACATGGTGGCTATGGCGGCTATGGCGGTCATCCCTTCAGATATGGTGGCTACGGTTATCCTGGTGGATATGGCAGTTATGGTGGGTATCCAATTGGTGGTGGTTATGGAGGAGGTTATAGCACCGCTAGCGCCACAGCTTCGTCCTCCTACGGAGGTGGTTTCTTCGGATAGATCTTTCGACTTGCGTTAAACTGTTATTATTAGAGTTGTACTAATAAATCTATTTATTTTCAAGATTTTTGTTTTATTTAATTTTTTTTTTGTGTGTAGATTTGTTCAATTGTTTTGTTCAATTGTTGGAATGAAAATGCAAATTCGATTGAGGCCCCTTATTTCTGATTCAACGCTTAATCCAAATAGTATCCCAAACTACAGGTACCCCTAGAAAGGACTCAGTTTGTTGTAGTCATTGATGGTGTAAGAATAATTACAATCAGGCCACTAATTTGCTTAACGGTTATTGATCAAATTCCGGATCTGTTCAGTTCTAATTTATGTCTGTTTACTCATACTTCACATGTTACCATATTGGCAAGATAAGTGTTGCCATTGTGTTGTATTTAACTTAGTTTAAAATCGATGTTATGCTTAGAGTTACTATTTCTTTAAAATATTGCTGGTCACGGAAAACGTCATGGAAAAAGTATTGGGTCATCGGGAAATTTATAGTCATCGAATTATAGCGTTTGGCTTTTGCATCGAAGAACACGTGGACCAGCCCCAAAACTCGTCTAAGAGAGGAAAAATCAAGATATTTTTTTCTTGCTCCGCAACTCATTCGGAGTTGGATTCTCTTACTGGGGAGTACATTTTAGTAAAAAATTTAATTGCGCCTTGTAGGCATAATTTCGCCCAAGCTTATACCGAAATAGCTGTGGACATTGGTCAGATGATAGTTATTCCAACTCTAACAAATTTACTTTCCAAAATTTCCTGTTTTCCAGTTGCTCTAAACGGGTCTTGATTCATCACGTTGTTACAGTGACGGGTCTACAAACAATTTAAGCCGCGTATATGGTTTGATTCTTTAGAATTATATTATAATTTTAACAACGATTCAAACTATTTTGCACTTTAAATGGCAAAAATCAAACGCTGAGAAACGTTAAAAGAACTGGCATCACAAAATAAAACCGTTTTACTATCAATTCACATGGATTTTGTTTCTATAATTGTATTAAATATATGTTGTGCCCAGTAGACTTATTTTGGGGACAAATTTGTCAATTAATCTCTCAATAAACATAAAATATTTTTTTTTAGGTTTAGAGTCTGTTTTTTCTCGTATGGCTCCAAATTAGCACAACAAAATATTGAAGTCCCTTCAGTTTATTTCCCTATTTAGTAGAAAAACTTTTTTAAATATTTTTTTTGCACAAAACATGAACAAGGGAGTGGAATGAAGGAAAAAGGCAAAAAGCTCAATCTTCTCCGTGACAATGCCGGTGGGCATTGCCGTGACCAGGATTCGAACCTGGGTTACTACGGCCACAACGTAGGGTCCTAACCACTAGACGATCACGGCTACCGAAGGCCTGTGTATCCGCTATTAGAAAAACCTTGCAGGTTGACTCAGGTCATATAACAACTCTTCGCGTGCGAACTAACTCGTATGATAACTTTAATTAAGCCATGTATCGTTACCTGAAATGCCAAATCACGTCACTAACAAACAAACTGGAACTCAATATTGAATAATATCCATGTCCTGCCCACTTTTCGCGCTCACATAATAAAAATACACGTGTACGTTGTTAATTTGCTTCTACTGTAAAGGCATTACAATTAAAACGATTTTACTTCGGATATAATAACAGACAGACCAATAGTTCATCGCACCCCTTTTGCCTGTTATTCTGAAATTACTTGGATAATAAACAGTAAACTGAGATTATAACACAATGAGGTCTATAACCGAACTAACCAGACTAAATCGCTTCCCAAATAGTGTATTGGAGACACAATAAAGCAATTCCTAAATTCAGGCATAATCGCTAAAAACATTGATTGGTGTCTGGCCGCTTATTTCCCAAATGCGTCATATAAATAAGAAGAAAACTTTAACTTTATAATTCAAAGCCAGTAATGCGTTGGTGGAACAAATACAACTCTGCACCAGCTGCAACCATTTTACTCCTCAACTCAACTATTGCCAAACTGTTGAACCTGTTGACTTCAACAGTGAAATCTTATAATTGGACTGCTGAATATTCAAGATCTTTCCACGGTGACTTGCAGAATTTGCAATTGAATGAGGGAATACTGTGTAGGATACATCTCTGGAACTGGCTGCCATTCATTCAGGCTGTTTGCTAGAATCAAATTTGGTGGATATGACGCTCAACAACACGTCAAAATGTTTTATCAAAATTGAAATTATATATAAGCGTTACCATAACTGCCTTAAAGAGAGGGCAACTCGTAGGCTAAATTTAAGTTCACTGGAGGCCACACAAGATCTGCAAAAAACAGATAATAGAGAGCGCAGCTGCTAATTTCATCTGTTTAAGACGTCAGTTGAATAAGACAACTGGAGCGTCCAGCAACTGCTGAATATAACCTCACATTATTAAAATGCACCGGTGAGATAGGAAAATGTAACAACTTTAAAAGTTAAGGGCAGAACTACCATCCACATAACTTGACGTTCACTTTGGGTGAAAGGAACGTGGTAGTGACTAACTATCGATATATTTGTCTAATAAAACCCCAACTTGTAAAAACTGCCATAACTGACTCGGATCTTGCCTACGATCAACCTGTTTTCGTTAATAACTCTGAATCCTGCAGCTGCAGCGATGAAATTTATAATATTTGCTTTAATTAATTAAAACCAATTGAACAGCTGTTACTTGAAACCCCCTATAAAGTATTTATTTCGACTAAATTTATATATAAAAAAAGTCACACACCTTCTTTCGTGACAATGCCGGTGGGCATTGCCGTGACCAGGATTCGAACCTGGGTTACTACGGCCACAACGTAGGGTCCTAACCACTAGACGATCACGGCTACTGAAGGCTTGGAGTCCGGGTCTTAAAGACGATTTTTATACGCTTATAAAAAGTGAAACGAAGCGTTTAAGTCCAAGCAAAAATGATTGAACCAAAGCGAGCCGAACGAAATGCAAATTGCTTCCGCTCCATAACAAACGAGTTTGAAGTTTAAATGCAAAATTTAATTACTGCTTTTTTGCATCTTGATTGATTTATGTATATCGACACCTGCCAATAGCGCTTATCTGATGGTGGACCAACTCTACTTGTTGTACTTTTCAACGGCCCACCATCGCTGTAAGTGACCTACCAGGCATATATATACATATCTTCTAGTGATAAGTGAAGTAGCTTAACACAAACCCCTTGGCAGTAAAATGAGGGCACCTTAAATCCTCAAGGAACTTCAGGCCTTAGCCAGACTCTATATTCCGCAACGTCTACTGCTTTACGGAGAACAGCAATCTCTGCAAGACAACAATACCTTGGATTACTGAGCGTAGATTCGTACGTCAGTGTCTACCAAAGCTCTTCCTGCGTGTTTAGGTTTTAACCACAAGCAGAAGGGTGCCACCAAGGTAGGCATCCCAACGTATAACAAACACTAGGCCACAGGCAACCTATTTGTACGTTGGTCACCGTTCTGTCAATTGACTTTTGGTTAAGGTTTCGCAGGAACCTGCTTGAACTCGCTAGAGTTTCGATTGCCATGCCAAGCAAGGGAAACCTACACGGCGTAAAGTAGATTAAACCAGTAAGATGCACCAAGGCAAAACCTGGTCTGGGGGGACCTGACGGTACAGTATCATTTCAATATTCTGAACATCTACAAGTTAGGATAAATGCCCAGTGATTGCACGTAATTAAAGGGCCGTAAGTCCCTTGACTCTATTTAATTTCACTATATTAAAAGGAAAATAGTTTTTAAGGCACTCTAAAGTCCTGCGCAATCAAAATTAGCGTTTAAACAGAAATTGGGCTTAACAGGGCTTTTAATAAATTATTAATTGAAAACAATTTCAAGACATTCACGAACAAGCTCCTGTTTTTGCAAGATTTCAAGTCGCTGTGCGCCGAGGACAAAGTAGGTGGTGCAAAAGTTAATTTAACAAATTGTTATAAATATTGTGATTGATTGTAGCTTTTTCGTTTTTTCTTTTTGTTGAGTTTGAAAAATAATTTGCTGATTTGTTCAATTGCTTGCAAAAACAGAAAACTGAAATCATTATTTTTAATCCATATTTTTATCTTCTCATTTGAAGAAATATCATTCATTATTCTTTATTAGTTCTTTTTTTAATTTTGAAAAATTTTAATATAATTTTTTTTGCTCAAAAATTAAAGAAAAAAACTGACTTGTGACTATAAAATCTCCTTGTCGGTGTTGAAGATCCACAGTATCATTTCTTATCTCGAACTTTTTAGAGCGAAGTTTACGGACTAAATAGTCATGAAATTGGTTTATCTGTTCCTGATCCTGTGCGTGCTGGCCTCAAGCCAAGGCTTTCCAAGGGATAACATCCTAGAAAATAGTTTGGCAACTGCAGATAATGAAGTGAATGATGAACATGTGCGTTTAGCACGTCATGGAAGAGGATTTGGTAACCGCAGATGGGTTGGGGGTGCCGGAGGTTTCCCAGCCAGCGGCGGTGGCGGATATGGCGGTGCGTTCAGTAGCTCTCAGTCCAGTTCATCATCGCAATCATATGGTGGCGGCTTTGGCGGCAATGGTGGTTATGGTGGTTATGGCGGCAACCGTCGTTATGGCGGTCACGGAGGCTATGGAAAATAATGATAAAAAGGCTTGAAATACAAATAAAAACTGATCTAAATCCTTGAGTTGGATTCTAAAACATTTACGTATGTGAAATTCTTTGAATAAATGCCTTTTTCGATTAATGACTTCATGTTTTTTATTTTAATTTTTATAAACTTTCGCGAATCAGTAACTCGACAATTTTGGTGTAAACACAATTGAGGCCAAAAGCCGCATGCCAAATTCGTTATCAAAACTGCTTTGTTAAGTAGATAAATTAAAATTGATAAGACAAAAAAATAAAGGTAATTTTTAAGAGTTTGCCATCAAAATACAGTCCTTGCGGAGAACTCCTTGAAATATTCCAATAATTTTCCTTTAAATGGAGATAAGTCAGGTACTGCGCCACCTTTTGAAAATCTAAGTGAAGGCAAAACGGGCCCAATGGGTCTATAGTGTAAATGGCTGCTCTGTATACACGAGCGCATTCATTACGAAATAAATGCGTTCATAAGAACATCTGTCCAGTTGGGGCAATGAGATCATTCCCCTATTTCTTTAGTTTGAGTAAACTTTTCGTTTTGTCCTCAGAATGTTAGCGGTAAGACCCATTATTCTATCATTTTATAATAATTTTTGGGCATATCGAGACCATTCGAAATAAATCTAAATTTGTACATCGAAAAAGAAGAATCGTTTGTGGCAATAACTGAGGTTTCCCTTATTTTCTAGCTTGTGCTTGTTATTGTAATTGGTCTAGACGGGAGAGGTGAGGTTGAGTGATCCAAAACCAGCTCTTTCGGTGGAAAATATGGAATAAAAACGCTTTCAAAGTGAAAACACGTAAATAAAATCAATTGGTTCTTCAGCCTTACGATTTCAATGTATAATCAGTCTTTTTGATATATCTTTTTTAATTTTTTTAATGTACCAAGGAATCAAGAGCTAAAAGTAAGGCTTCAATGCCCACCGTTCAGAGCGGTACTACCACTGTAAGTGTTTATTAGTGACTGTCCACTTGAGGACTTTGTAACCAGCAGCTCACAAACATACTTTTATAGTTTTTGCCACTTTTATCAGGTACGAATATGTGTTCTTGTAAAAGAGTCCATAAGGATGGTGGGAAGTGGTGAGGAAACATGGGCGTTCATGTACATACACATGTATGTATATAAATATGTATGTACTTATTTGCTGCTATTTTTGATTTCAGTTCAATATGTTATTTATTGAAGTGAAAACAAGGGCAAAGTAGGTCCTTTTTACAGTCTAACTTTGTTGGGGTTTTATTTATGTTTCGAGGGTAAACTTTTTTTAGTTGTTTAAATTAAGTAAAATGTTATAAACTAAGTTATTTGCGTGATCAGATGATGATCTCATATCACTCATGCACTATTTTTAAATCCGAGGCAATTCAGTCAACCTGTGCGGGTGAGAGGCAAAACTCTCAAAGGCCAAATAACAATAACACGCCTGACCGCACTTAAAAAATAATGACGATGACGCGAGAGCCGTTCTTTAGGCCAGAGGTGCTTTACCACTGAATAGACAAATAAAATAAAAGTTTTTTTTTTTTTAATTTTACTATATAAAAATAATAACATAAAATGGGGCAAAAAGGCGCTGGTATCGTGTAGCGCTACAAAGAGTTAAAATGTTCGAACTTTGCGCCTCTGCCTTTGGCGCATTAGATTTACATTGTGCTGCCGTACGTTTTTATATCATGTATTTTACTGTTAACAGAGAGAAGTGTACTGCTCGCCTCCCGGCTTGGCTGTACATTGTGTTCCAGCCTTTAACCTTCTACCACCTCCGAGAATGGATCTTTCTTGTCGTTACTTCAAAAAAAACCCACTCCTAAAACAGGGACTTCAAATTTTTTTCTTTATTTCCATATGTCTATGGAAGATACTACGCGCAGCCACTTAAATTTAGAAGTAGACATGTACACAATACAATTATTTCACACAACATTCTCTGGAATAGGGTAATTTAAGAAAAATCATGTGTTCAAATTCGTTAATAAATTCATTTTTTAATAGTGGATTCCAATAGTTTTATTTTTAAAATTTTTTTCCAATTCATTATTTATTCCCTTCCCGAATTAGTATTAGTACAATTAGTGCTAAAAAATTGAACTAACAGCGGACCTAAATGAGCTGAAAAGTGTGTTGAAGGAGTGTTGAAAGTTGAAGCATTTATTAAGATGCTGAAGGACTCCGAATACACGAGAGTTCAAAATTGGATTTTAATACCAGTAAGAAGCAAAAGCTTAAAATGTGGTCCAGGGGCTAACTTTGTTAAAAGAAAAAAATGGAACGGATTAATTTGTACCAAAGAGCTAATTCTTTACGACTATCGAGGAAATTGTAAAATATAATGATTTCAAATTATGTCTTCATTGCAAAACGGTGTTTTTGATGATCCTGGTGTAAGAAAACTAATAAAAACTGATGAATTTGACCAAGAAGTTTCCACTTGGAAGAGTGTTAAAATTGTTCCTAATAATAAAAAAAATTAATAACAAAAAGTAGCAAAACAATTATTTTTAATTTATTCTTGAATTTTCCCACTAAAAAACAAAACCCATCATGTTGTTATAGTCAGTTAACAAAGCCGCAGCTTTTTTGTTGACGGCGGCCGCCTAAAGAGTATAGACGCGTTGTTGTAACTTGGCTGCACTTGTCCCTGCTTAAGTACACAAAAGTTGTATCCATTGTTTTGCTGAAATTTTTGTATCTTGTTAGAAGAACACTTTTTTATAACATTTCACTGGATTCAAATAACCTAAATATCAACTTCGGTGTTGTCAAACCAGGCGGCGTCAAAATGTTCCATATATGTGTGTATATGGGTGTATACGTGTATATGTGTGTGTACGTAAAACCTTGAGGACGTTTGAGTCGTTGCCTGATGACATCCTAAAGTCTTAAATAACAAAATGCAAAAAAAAACCGATTCTCAACAAATAATAAATAAATAAAGAAAAGAACAAATTTAAATAAATACAATCATAACTTTTACAAATATTATTTGACTTAATTAACCCCAACATTATCGAATGTATTCGTTAAACAAACGCGTTTTTGAACGTGTAATTGTTGAACGGATTTGAGCTGGAATTTGTAATCATTCGCTATAAAATATCAGTGTTTGGGGAGAAAATCAATAGAATCGAATTGTTCTTCAAACCAAATTCATCGTCTTCAGTTCGTCATCAGAAATAATCTCAAGTGACAATGAAATTAATATTCGCAATTTTTGTTATGCTGCTGCTGGGAGTCGGCAAGAGTCGTGGCGATGAAGACAATCATGACAATGTCGATCAGGTGCGTGTGGCTCGTCATTATCATCACCATCATGGCGGCTTTGGAGGTTATGGTGGACACGGAGGTTATGGTGGATACGGTGGATATGGAGGCTATGGTGGACATGGTGGACATGGAGGCTATGGTGGACACGGTGGTTACGGCGGCTATGGTGGATACGGTGGATATGGAGGACATGGCGGTTACGGCGGTTATGGCGGATTCAAATAAATTAATCTGATGCAAACACTAGCGACTTAGATTTCATGTAAACTGATCAAGAGATTTAAAACAATAAATCAAAAACTTTATAAAAATTTTTTTCTGTTTTGTTTAATATATAAAACGCAGTTAATTGCATTTGTTGAAAAGAAGAACAAAAAACAATAACTAAAGTGTTTCAAACGATTCGAAAGTTGTTCTCACTGTGAACTTTCAAGTTTCGTTCCCAATTAAATTCTTGTATTTTATTTACGAGCACAAACAAAAATAGGTCAAGGATACTTCAGAGTGCGAAACAACAAAAACAGGTGCTTAAGTTTTAATTGGGAGTACAAAATTAAAGCTACAGAAGGGAATCTAAAGGGTATTAACCCAAGATATTATTTAAAGCAGTGATTACATGTTTCAATATAACTTGAAATAACAGCTTCTTGTTTTATATATTTTTTATATGAAGCCATCTCCATCTGGTGACTCAGAAATATATCTACAAAAGAGTAAAATTTTTATAGGATATGAAGTTTTATAGTGGCTTTGGGTAAAATCAATTCAAATAGTGGTTCAAATATTTTCGTCAGTGATCGGTCAAATGGCGGAGTGGTACTTGAATCAATGCTGCGGACTTTTTAAATGAAAACAGTGTTAACGATGTGTGAAGACATTTTAACTGATTTTCTACAACTGTTAACCGATAACCGATCCTCATAAATTGTGTTATACAACTACCGATCTTTCGGACTGACGAAATGTCCGCACGGTTTCAAAAAAAAATTCGTATGGGATCAAAATACACGCAACTTTTTGAAATAAAAAGATATTTTAAGTACTTATTTGCCGCTACTGGAAGAGTTACGCGACAGTCGTTTATTGCAAAAAGTCACTCGCAAAATGCAAGCGTAATTAGTGGTCAAAATTACTAATTTGAGTTAAAAATATCGATTTTTTTTGGGACAAGTTGTAAAAATATTTAAACATATACAAATACTTGGCAGAACTAGAACCTTCAAAATAGTAACAGACATAGAGCAGAGATGAAAAAGTGACTTTTAAAGAAAGATTAAAATCAGCTGACAGACAGGTGTGAATTCATTGACAGCTGATCAGAATGCTCGCGTATGTGGCTGATTATGCTTGAATGTCTAAATGTAAGAAAACGAAATAGAACTTTTTTTTTTTTTGGAGAAGTTGCAAAAATAATTTTATTTATAAATTGTTTGTACGAAAATTCAACTTATTTTTGTTAAAAAAAAAAACTCGTAGTAATTTTTTATTGTTAATTTCCAAATTATAATTATATTAATTATTATTGTCCGTACCGATTTGAGACGGTTTTTTGAACCAAAAATATATATAAATTTGGACAGAATGTTGTAGTCAAGGTTGAATGGTGTCGCGATAGCTGATTATTGTGGGTGCCTGCCAATTTGGTCTAACCCAATCACTTAAACATGGCAAACTGTAGTGATTAAGTATCAATTTTAATCACATGCCATTTCCAGTATGATAGTGGAATCGCTCATGGCTTCAGGTAGCAAAGCAACACCACGCTGAAATCCATATGAACATATTCTTTGCGATTTGAGTAGCGATCACAAGCTCCACCAGGAACAAAGGTCCTGGGGCTAAGAACACAGCAATCTGCAACATATAAACAGTACCGCGATAAGAGCAATAGCAGAACAATAAATCACAACGTGACAGGCACAGCAACACTGGAGTCCAGGAGCACAGCATCACAGCATCACGTTTAACAGCAAATTGTTGAATGATATACAGAAATAATAAAAAAGTTTTTCGTATCTCAATTGTCTGCCGCAGGTCATACAACGAAGGCCACATCTAATTTATTCAAAGAAATTTATGAAGAACGATTGACGCCCTCCAATTCAAGGGGTTTAAATTAATAATTTTATTCTTTTCGCCGAGCTGCGAAGTGCGAGAATAAGACTTGCAGATTGTGTCATATATCGTAGCGTATATTCAATACAATATATTGAAACCTTAATCACATCAAATAGCCCATCCACTAAAGCCACTTCGAATAATATTAAAAATATTTTTCTAGAGAAACACCCAGTACAATATCTTTTGTAACTGCTCTTGATTTCAATTTAGTCTCCTTAACAAATTAGCAACAATCAACTGACAAAAACAAAACAAAAAACATGAACTTGACAAGTGGTCAAATTGCATTATTAAACAATTCCCAGTTAAACGTTTTTAGCTTTTTAACAACAACAAAAATTAATATGTTTTGCTAAACTTTTGAGCTGATGTGACTGGCACTATTTGTTCTTGGCAAACAGCACAAGTTCTTTGTACATTTTATTTAAAGACTCAACGAACTTTCGGTGTTTTGGAAAGACCCACAATAGAAACCTTGAAAAAGCATCAAATCATGTTTGTGATTCAGTCTATTGGCGAAAACCAACATATTGATTGTGTGTGACAAACAAATTGCCCAAATTATTGTTTCCACTGAATCAGTCAAGCCTTTTAATTTTTAATACTAAAGTCTAAGGCTGCGTAGAAAAGTCACCGGTTTCACTAGTCATTCATAATGGAACAGTATTAATTTATAGTTTGTTGCTTGTTGATTTTAAATTCCACGTGCTTATCTGTGTATTCGTGTGTCTGTGTTCGTGTTTATTTACTATTGTGCGGTCACTGTTCGTAAACCCCCACCCGTTGATGCTAGAAATTCGTTTGTTTATTTACTATTATTTAGCGCTGATTGTAGCGTTAGAGAAATCAAATAAGCAAAATGTGCTTGGCCCAAAAGCTTACCACCACATTCTTTACTCACTCTATTGCTTTACACGGTTCAGCTTCAAGAAACTATTTGCGTGATAATAAAACTAATATGTCACACTTGTCTATTCTGTTGATAATTTTATCCATTCCTTCTACAATATGAGTCTCTTTAACTTCCATGTCTAGTACAAAACTTTCATACATCAGTACGTTGCTTAGTTCTTTCCAATCTCCACTTTGCCAATCTAAGATTTAATGGGTGTTTTGTATTGGAAAATGTGGGGTTTTGCCAAAATGGAGTTGAGCGCTCAGTAACGCTGTGCACCCATATATTTAAAAATGAACTCTAAAGTCTTTCTAATTTCCTCAGAAACCGATATTGTTGAGTGAATCGAGGCCGTAGTGTATTTGTAAGGGCACCCCGTACTAATGGCTTTCAAAATATATGTACTCGGCCTTATTAGAGCTAAATATATGGTTTGGCTGACATATTAGGACACACAATCTCGTAAAGAAAACGGGAACGTTTTAGGATATTGACAAAACAGGTCAGTTTTGTACAACGTGAATCCTAATTGATTGGAATGCGGTCTAATATTCGGAAAACCCTTATCTGAAAATTCAAATGTTGTGTAATGATTTTAACGGAGAAAGCCTTTTGCCATCGCCCAATATATTTTTGGTCATAAAATAAACTTGACAGACGCCCATAACAAGTTAAGGTTTCTCAGACGCTAATTTCTCATCTCCAATAACAACAACAAAACAAAAATCTTCACTCAAAACGACACATCTTGACGCATTGAATATAAAAACCCTAAAAGCCAACAACGCAAAAGAAAATCGATTGGGTCGGTCAATAGCGGACTAGATAACGAAAAACATCTACATTTTAGAAAATAATTTTTGAATATTAAATTACTTTTTTTTTGTTTTTTTTTTGTTGATGTTGTTGATTTCGTACTATTTTCGTTTTTGAAATGTATTTTTAGTTGATTTTAATTCATGACGTAGAAAAGATTTCACCCAAAACATTTTATGTGACTACCCAGGAAACACGCAGGCTGTGGACCCGATTATCCCAATTGTTAGTAAAAATTATATAAATATTATTCTAATTAGAAGATAAACAAAAATGTTGTTTATTTTATTCTCTTTTAACTGCAAAAAATAAAGTCATGTTTGTAAATTATTAGATTTTGTAGTATTGATGTGCTGTGGTCCAGATTACCAAAGCCCTTGGGCTCTTCTTTGATGAAAATGAAAAACACTTGCGTAATACACATATTTTCTTCGTGTTTTTCTGCCATACATTTGGTCGCAAATTTCTTGCCTGGATCCTTGAATTCTTTTGGGAGAATTTATTAACTGACTCAACGAAATTCATTCTTCTTCATTGTCACATTAGACTTGGTCATTTAGTTGTTCGTAAGCCTGCAAAGCTTTAGGCGTCCAGACCATTTTTGTTTGCTGGGTGGCTGTTGTTGTTGGTCGTTACGCAAACATGCGTGTTTAACGTCTAGCATTTAGTCGTGGAAGCTGTTATGGGATCGTAAAATGTTTTGTTAATGGGTTTATCCATGCCAATGCCTTTTCACATGCACGAGCATGAATGTGCGCATGTGTGTGATTGGGGTTCTCGTAGTTTTTTGTTTGCCAAAACGGCAGAACCGCTTTTGAGGGAATTAGCGAATGTATGAAAGTCATCCATAAAATAGTATTTTCTATTATTTCATATATAATGGAGCATCTTAAATTGTTAAGCCATCAGAATTGAAAATATATTTCAAGTGATAAGTTCACTTTCGGAGCAAAAAAAAAAATATTTAACGTTAAAAAATCGGCGCTGAAATGCGTTTCCTAGTGTGTTGTACTCTGTTGGCAGTTGTTGCCGCCGCTGCTGCTCTTCCTGCCAACTTCGTCGAGCAGCCACAATCTTTATACGATGTAGATGCTGCAAGTCATGAAAATGTTGGTGACCGTCAAGCCCGACAGTTCGGCTATGGTGGTATCCGTATTGGCGTCGGTGCTGGCTTGGGTGACTATGGAGGCTACGGAGGCTATGGAGGTCACCGTGGCGGCTATGGTGGCTACCGTGGCGGTTATGGTGGCTACCGTGGTGGCTATGGGGGTTATGGAGGTTATGGGGGATATGGCGGCTACGGCGGCCATGGCGGCTATGGTGGCAACCGAGGAGGTTACGGCGGCTACGGCGGTTACGGCGGTTATGGCGGTTATCCTGGAGGTTTCTATGGCTAAAGGGACTTGCAACTTATTTAAAGAATACTCAATAATTTTATGACTGATTGTGATTTTAGAATAATAAAAAAAAACAAAAGAAAAAACAAGTTTTAAACTATATTTTTTAAGTGCAAAAAATGCTCGAAACAGAAGATATTTCTTACCTGTTGCAACAACAACGCAAATAAAAGAAAATTATAAGGTGTCCCATAAAGAATTGCAGCTGTTGCTTTCTGCTGTCTAAAACGGACGCATCAACGGACACTTCTTCATCTCTTAAATATGGAGTTTCTTTCAGTTTCAGTTACATGTAAATCGATTAATCTGTACGAGAGTGCCCTCGAAATATTGTAATACAAAATAACAAGAAATGGAAGTCACATTTAACAATTGCAGGATCCAGTATTTAGGTAAATATTGCCCAGGCATATCGGCTCCATTTTCCCTAATGCTGCGGCTGTTAATAACTTTTTGCCGTCTCCTGATTCAAGTGCGTAATAAAGAAGCTGTAAGTTTTTTTTGCACTCTCTTAACCACCACGTTTGTGACAGTTTTTCGCTGCAGGCACTCATCTTTTTGAACCGCAAAAATGTATGTATGTGCGTTAAATAGATTTAATGTTTCCTTCATCATGAAGACGAGCAGGTTTTGGTCTAAGCCAAAGTCAGCGATTTTTGATTAATTTTTTATTTGTCTCTTTATTTCTGTGTATTTTTTTATGATTTGTTGTTCATCAATAAAATAATAAAACTGTTAGTGGAACTGGAAGACTTAAATATTAAGGGTCATATTCAGGGAAAACATCTTATAAGAACTTTAACAAAAGCGAACTTTAACAATAAGTATTCAGTTGCCATTTTAAGACTAACGTTGCCATAAAAGTGAAGATTATTTAAGCCAGTAATCAGTTTTATAAACTATATTTTTCAAGAATGTCATGGGACTTACCTTTTTACTTAAAAAGAGGAATAATATGGACACATCTATAGCGCTAGCTGAAATGCAAATCCCCGTAACTAAAACAACAACTTTAAATCGATTCCTTATGACGCATATCGTGAACATCTATGTCCTCTCATAGAATAAAACTTTCATATTTAACTACTAAAATAATATCCACTCATCAAAAATTATTACATCATTTCTAGCATAAATTAGCAAAGATTTTATTTAGCTGGTTTTACATTTCAACTGACGATGTTGCAAATATAAAAATATATGTGTGTATATAGAGATTTCTTGATGTCTTGCTGTGAACCCTAGTGTTCACACGATCGTTCTTGTTTCACTGTGACGTTTAAGTTTCTTGTGCAAATATTTGGCGCAGATTTTTGATTTTGCCTGATTTGGTTGGAAAATTTACAAGAACAGAATAAGTAAAACTACAAATGGAAACAAAATTTTACCTCTTTCATCTTTCTGCTCCTTGGCACACTTTTCAATATATCATTTTTCTCTTAAGTTTTATTTAAATACAATATATTAATGGAAACTCGTATTCATGTGTAAATATCCAGTTTTACAATATTTTCCCGAATGTTTTTGTTAATATTTTTGCACGCACCAATTTTTTCTTTTCTTACCTATTTTTTGACAGCTCGTTCGGCAATAAGATTTAAAATGAAACAAAATGGTTCGTTGTCCAATCAAAATTGGAACACAAACGGTGATTAAGGAGGAACTGCACCCTCGTGTGAACACGCTATTAAATATTTTATAAAATTATTTCGGATTTAAAGCAAAACTCATGCACTTAATTTTTTGTCATTTTAATAAAATTTTCCACAAGATGTTTTGCTCACGAATACGAATAATTGAAGAAAAAATACAATCTGATAATAATTCTAACTTTAACCAGGGATTTTAAATATATTTTCTGCTATAAAAAGCAAATCGAGCAGCAAACGTTTACGAAACGTGACGCGTTAAAATTGTGTCGCGTTAAAATAAGTATTAAAACTGCTTAGAAAGTAGAAGTTTTGAAGTTTTATCTCACTTGCCTACTTGTGCAGAACTTGACTCCGTCCAAATGCTATTTGGTTCCATCGTTGCAGAATTCTCGCCCTCCCTCTCTCTCTCTCTTTCTCTGAGATGCGCTTCACTTCAGAGCTGGCCACCCATGATTTATGATTACGTGAATTTGTTCAAGGCCTCAGACGAGCAGTTCGGAATCCATAGTTTGCAAGATGTACACATGTAAGTATGAGGCGCCACTCCCATATCAGTTACAAACAAATATATGCTGCACATGACAAGGCAAGCAACGATGCTATCGATAAAGCCCTTTATTTGATAGTTACTGGCGCCCCAACAAGAAGCAAACAAGCAGAAGCAAACAAACTAATTCACCCTTTGGAACGTCAACATTCGTCTGCGTTCTTGACAAAAAAAGAAACTGAGCAATCAGTTCAAATACTAAATTTTCGTTGGACATTTCTTAGATGGCACTTATCCAATTTGTCACGTGTCAACTCAAATGTGATTTGCCCTTAAGATATAATCATTTTTGTGTCTCGTTTGCGATCGTAAAACGAGTTATCAATATCATAACATTCAAATTCGCGATAAGAAAAGTAACTCCGCGGTGTACATGACAACAACAACTTTCAGACAGACATTTCTTTACCAAACCCGCATAAGAAAAAAAACCAAGAGATTAAAAATCACTTAAAATTCGTTTTTATTATGTTGCACACCACAACCGACTTTGCATACTGCGCATTTAAGACCTTCAACCCTGATAGCGGTAACGGCGGCGATAATAGTTGCCGCGTCCTCTGCCATAATACTGCCGAGCCAAGCGTTCGCCAGCATTTTCGTGTCCCTGACGGACTTCGTCGACGTCCAAAAGTGACTGCTGAACTTGCTGCTCCTTGACAGGTTTCACGGTGATGGCCGAAACACCAACAATGGCCACCAACAACAGGTAAAATACCAAACGCACTTGCAACATTTCAATTATCAAAAAATCAAACCGTCTGCAACGATGCAACTGAACAACGATAATTAAAGTGTGAATAAAAACAAAAACTGATCAATTTTTATATGGAAATTTCAGAGGAACGAAGATGGCGGCTGAAAGCGTTTCTCAAATGCACTCTACACAGAAATACGACATGAAATTAATTTCAAGTCTAGTTCCATAGTTAAAGAGATACTGAATAATACGAGTATTTTGTAATTTAAATTCTGGTATTTGGATAGACACGAAGTATGAGAACCGAGACTGGAGTCGTTGCTGAAATTGTTTTAGTAGGGCAGAACTATTGGTGCATAACCCCGAGGCCGTTACTGATACGGTGGCAGCTGCAATTGTAATTGCACTTGGCAGCTGGTATCAATTATCGTTTTAGCTTTAATTTCGTTGGGAATAACTTTAGCTCTATTGCGTATCGTTAAAACAATTTTCAAAGAAAAAAGTGATAAATTCGTATTTAATTTTGTTTTCTTGTGGAAATTCTTTGTACTATTTTTGGTGCTCGCAATTAATTTAATGTGTCATTTTTATTCACAGGCTTGAAGTACATTCGTGATAAAATCATGCAACAACCAAAGAAACACGTGAATTTTATCTGAGATGTTTAATTGCTGATGATGAATCATGCGCGTCCCAATAGTTCAAATTTTAAAACTTTTCTGCTTTCAGGCAGTGAAAAGGAAATCACAAATCTGTTTAGAAATATAATCGCTTTTTTTTGCATCAGATATTTTAAATTTTTCTTGGCATAAATTATAACCTTTTCATCGCTTCAAAAATACGTACTGCCAAGCGTTCTTCAAAACGGCAGGTATCGTATCTGCCTCTATTGTCCAGATCTCAATTCGAAAGCTGCGCTTCAGCTGCTCTAGAGTTTGAGCCTTTTTTAAATAAACCCATTCGTTGTGATAACCAAATAGAAATTAATCGAATGTAGTAAAACGAAATAAAAGCCTGCATTTTTTCTTGTGTATAATTCCGTCATCGCGTCAAAGAGTAATTGTGGCCAGGGTCGTCTGTGCTATTGCTTCACCCCATGATAAATAATTATTGGCTGTCGCAGTCGTATAAGTGCTTCAGTTCACCGCCATTGTCGTGGCCACTATATCTTAAAAAAAGTTGAGCTAAAACGCTGCCAGTGAAGTAGGGCTCCACTGGAAACAGTACATTGGAGAAACTCTAATTAGTTCAAAAATTCAATCAATCGCCCATCAGAGCAATTAATTCGATTGCCCATGGAACGTCTTCAAGATCGTGTGACTTAACGCCACTACACTATTTTCTGTGGGGATGTGTGAAGTCGGTAGTCTACGCCGATAAGTCCGAAAATGAACAGCGTTATTGCCGATAACTATATAATGGAATGTATTCGAAAAACAGCAACACATTTCTCTTCATTATACGAGAACTCAAAAGGACTTAAAGTGTCAGCCGATTACTACGAATTTGCACGTCTCTAGTGGGTATAAACTTTCAGCCACACCGAAATAGTCTTTTGTTGCCACGGCCAGCTGGTGAATAATACAAGTATATCAGCCAGCAGAAAACTTGAAACTTTGTTCTGTCTAGTGGAACGCACAGTTTCCTTTTACCGCATTTTTGCTCAAAATTTAGTTCAAGTTTTGAAGCAAAAAATTGTTGATTTACAGCTCAACAGCATTTTAAAGTCTTTGTCATTTATTACAATATGTATTTTAAGCACAGCCCTTTCTTTGTTGCCATTTCTTTTCATCTTTAAAGCGCGCAATTTTAAAATGAAAGTTCTATTTTATAGCATGAAAAGCACATCTCTTGGCTGCTTAATTTAGTACAATGCGCCAGCCCAAAAGTATGCTAAATATTAGGAAAGTTTTAAGTGATTTTCTTCAAACCAGCGGCAGATTACAACGTGATCTCTCAAAATCAAATGGTGCGAAAATTCCTTCAGTATTTTAATTAATTTATCTAGATAAATAGACTTTTATATGTCTTATGAAAAGTGAAAGTGAAAAAGTGTCTAGATATATTCTAAATATATATTATATATATCTCAATCCATTGATGTTTATATCTGTATGTACTTGTACTGGCTGCCATATACTTAAAAAAAAAAACGTGTACTAAAAGTTAGAGTATCCATATTAAATATTCTTTTTGCACACCAAGTTGATTGAGGTACCTCTCCACTTGTGTGCGCCACCGGTTCCGTGGGCGTCCTCTATTGTGTTGTCCCACTGGTTTGGAGTAGCAGATGCGCCCTACATGGCCGGTTGGACCTTGGCCGTTGGATCCGTAGACGCCTGGTCATGTCGCTGTACAACCCGTACAGTTCATGATTGAATCTTCTTCTCCAGACACCATCAATGCAAACAGGGCCGAAGATTGACTTCAACATACGAAATATGATCTAAAATAATTGAAATTCATACAGTTTTTGGCACACACACACATACATACATATTTTATTTATACAGAATAGCACTAAAAGATGTAAAATTTTTATTTTATCTTCCAAAGAATTTTAGTTTGTTTCGTAGTGGATATTCTGAGTCACAAATAGTGTTTCTATAAAATGTTGATAATTAACGAAATATTCATGTATTAGTATGCGAACCTATTCTTATATTATTAGAATTTGTAACCTACATATCGTTACTTTAATATAGAAAGGCCCTAACTCCTTTTTTTGTCACAAAAAATTATTATTATTAATTTTATTTTCTCTTTCATTAAACAAATATTTTGAAAATGTCGCTTCTTAATGAGCTTTAAAGCATTTCTTAATACTTTTTCGGGGTCTTTTTCCCCATCGTCATGAACTTAAACTGGTTAATAATATGAACATGAACTCATGATATTGTTATTTCCTGAGATGTTGGGAAATTAAGCTTTAAGCTTTCAAAACAAAATATTTTCAATAATTGTTGTAAGGAAATTGCTTGAGCAGTTTAACAAGATTATAAGTTGGAGTCTTATATTTGCTTGATGAAATATTTCCTTTTAACGTTCCGCCTTAAAATATAAATTATATAAACATGGCTACAATAGAAAATACATAAAATTCCGTTAATTTTGTTCTTAAACATTCACACATTTTAGAATCTGTTTTATAATTTTTGGTTCACTATTTCACTATTTTGTGTTTTATTTTCATGTCAGATTTTATTTAACAATTTGTTGAATTTTCTTTGCGGACTTATTTAGAGCAGTTGGGAATATGTTTTTTCTTCTCGAAGCTATTTAGTTGCACTCGAACTGTAATCGCAGCTGTTAAACACTCATGACATGAATTTCGGGTCATCATTCCAGACGAAAGACTTAAGACACAAACCTGTTCGTTTAAAGTCGCCCTGAATTTAAATCAGCGGCTGGACTTTTTAAGTTCCCTTAAAACGAGTTAAAAAACAAAATGTTTAACTACGAGTTCCTAGAAATAGTTGATTTTTATGGTTTATTTTTTTCTAACACAAAAATATGTAAAATATTTTTAATTTTTTAATCGAAAGAATTAACAATAAAAAACTAAAATTGTAGATCAAAATATTAAAAATAGAAGAAATATGTCAGTATATATTTTATTTAAATTGTTAATTTAAATTGAAAAAAGTTTATACGCCTCTACAACATTTTTATTGTAATTCATAATTCAAAAGGTTGTTGGTGTGTTTTCTGGCTGTCTTCCAAAATTATTTTAAATTTCCAAAAATATTGTTAAAGCCAATTCTTTTAATTCTCATTATCATTTTAGAGGCAATTGATTATAAAGTTGAATATTGTTTTTAAAGTTTTCTGACCCATCAGCAGCATATAGACAGCTAGAAAATACACAATACACAGTTATATATTTTGTTTTTAAACTGCTTAAGCTTAAGAGTGAAGAGTAAATCACTTGACTTAACAAATTTGCTTTTACTCCACCTGCGTAGTGAAGGAACTGATTCCGAAATGATTCAATATCCATTTAGAGTTCTCACGGAGGGAAGAAACTAACTATTCATTTGTTATATACTTTAAAAAACTGGTTTTTAAGATCCTTAAAGCACTTAATAACTCATTTAATATACATTTTGTCAATTCGATTTCAAAATTTCCAGCTCTGGATATATATTTATTGCCATTCAACGCAGACAGTCAGTCTAAGTCATAGAGTAGAAGTCACTAGAACATTTGATTAACAACTGGGAGGCACTAAAAACTGCATACTGCTGCATGCCTGAATGCTGGTTGAACAGGAGGTGCTAATAATCCCATTGAAGGAGCTGGTCCAAATCCTTGACACATTAAGCCCTTGAAGGGAAGGGGGACGCAAAATATATCCCTACTGGTGGCCAGACAATTGTTTGTTTGGGCGAGACCACCATTTTTAGTCATTCATTCATTCAAGGCTAAACAGCACAAGAAAGTTCTCTCGAAGAAAATATAAAGTTATTAAAAGACTCGTATATCTTGTATTTCATTTAACTTGATTTTCATTTAAAACATCAATTATTTATAACGATGTTTCAGTGTCTTTTTCCTTTTTCTGATTTCTGAGCTGATTTCAGAAACCCAAATCGAAAGTTTGCCTTGCAAAAAAAAACCCAAATGTTGGCTTCAAAAACTATTTTTAAGAAATTGTGACACTTTCTCGCCAACTTTTAAGCAAAAAACTCTTATTAAAAATTAACTAAAATTTTGTAATACGAATACAATAGATTCTTCAATATTCGCACACAAAACGAGGTGCTAATTGTTCAATAGCAAAAATATTACGAACTGTTTTGTGCCACTGCGAATAAGTTGGTAAAAAGAAAGTGGATATTAAATGGAGGATTAAACACTGAATTTGACGCAACGTACCTAAATATGGAAGTATATAAAAAGGTTAAAATGTGAAACACATGGCAATTCAACTTCAGTCACGCCACGAATTTACCAGCATGAGCAGTTCACAGACACTAAAAATCTTTATTTTCTTGCTATTTATGACCTGCTGGGTCTGTGCCCTGGAAACAGAGCCCGCGGTGGCGAGTGAGTCACTTCAACTGCGTGTAAGTAGACAAAGCCAACCGTCCCAAAGTGAAAGTGACAATAAACAAGAACAGCAACGAAATGATGAAGACACACAAGTATCGGCAAGATCGCAATTAGGACGCTCTCCCAGCTACGCTGACAGCTCTTTAAACGATTTGGCAGCAGTCGAAACAAACCCCGAACCAGCACGAAATGTTTTGCAAAGTGTAGCCTCGCAAATGAGACAGCTGAGCCATCCCTTAAATGCAGTAAATGCAAACGGAAATATTAATAGTTATCCTTATCAGGGTTATATGCCGCAGACGTTTTCTCCATTTGGCCATGCGGCACTTTCGTTTGGCCACCCCAATATGCCAGCGCCGTATATCGATGACATGGGCAATAAGTTTCCCACCCTACAACCCATTATCGGTTTGATGGGCCAAGCAATTGCACAGCCAGGCTTTGTGCATATGCCTTTAGGACAATTTACTTTACCACCCCTGAGGGCAAACAGCCTAAATATTAATGCGGCCTTGCCACAACGCCAGCTCAGCTTGCCACCGTATTTCAGTGCCTTTGGTGAACAAATTGCAAAGCCGCCACCAACCACCGGCTATTCGAACTTATATCTACCCAATTTTAGTGGCGCATCACCTTTGCCAGAGTTTTTAAATGAAGGTGTGTTGCCGCAGGCACCACAGCTGTCACAACAACTTATGCCAAATGCAGGCCTGGGAATAGCTACTCCACCACAAAATGGCTTAAATGCTGCTGCAGCTTTCTGGCCGGCGGTCGGCAGAAAGTGACATGGTTGTGGAAACCAAGATGACAGGTGGCTTAATATTATCAGAGATGGGCTTGGCTCACCACATACATTTTTATCCAGAAACTTCATACTTTTCTTTTTTTAAAAATATTAAATTTGTGGTTTATTTATTATATTTTGTAGGGCTTCTACTCGTATTAATTATTTATTCACTTTGTACTTTCTAAATTTTAAAAATTAAATATAATTATTGAATTCAAAATATCTGGACTATAACCTGTTCCGATTTGGCTTAAGGTTCATAATAGGAAAAATGGGAAAGAGCAGAATAGAATATTGAATTTAAATTTTTATTGCATTAAGTTTTTTTTCTTAAGATGCCTTCAATAGATTACATGCAAAGTGCTATGCAGCACCACATCTCGTAATAAGTGAATTGTCAGTTATAAAATTTAGTTTAAAAGAAAATATCCTTGTGTCAAATCGAAATTAAACAAAGAACAACAACAACTACACAACAACCAGAAGGTGTCATTTTGAAATGCCGTTGAGGAGTTTCAACTCAAAATGGAAGCAACATTGATTTCAGGACCAATATGACGATGACGATAATATGCAATTTAAGAAACTAATTCTAGGACCCTCCAGGATTCGTCTATTTTCGGTGGCACAAGTTTGTCTCTACTTATTTTTCTTTTGCATAGAAGAACTCAAAGTAAATAAGTCGCGGAAAAAACTGATACAAAATCACTGGCCAAGGCTCTGGATAATAAAATGTTAAAAAACCATCACAACTCAGTGCCTCTGTTGACTCACAGCACAACAAGTTGTTTGTTGAAATTAGAAATCAAAGAAAAGACATTTCAAAACTCCTCGATCACTTAAATTATTTCAATGTTTGAATTTTATTGAAAAACATCAGCGGTTTTCTTTCAAATTACATGACAATCTTTCGTTAATTATGGAAATTTGGATCTTCTTCTGGAAAAATTCACTTAATTGTACTGCTGATAGGCGTTGGCCGGACGTTGACGATACAATTGCTGCGAGGGTAACTGTCGGCGCAATTGCTGTTGCGTCTGGTACTGTTGTGGTTGTTGCTGCTGCAGCTGCAGCTGCTGCTGTTGTTGCTGTATTTGTTGATGCTGCTGCTGTTGTTGCAACTGATATTGGGCGGCCTGCAATAAGGCCTGCTGTAAGTGTTGCGGTCTGCCAATAGTGTTGCCAGCCACGCTGCCACTACCAATAATTGTTTGACTGGAAATGGACGGAGGGCCATTGCGCACACCAGAGCCCTTGGCAGAATTGCCGATGACAAAGCTATTGCCATTCGTTGGACGACCACTGGCCATGCCGCCAAAGCTATAAGCGCCAACACCAACTGGTCGCTGTCCAGAATTGCTCGTCACCGAGTTTAATTGGGCAGCTTTTAGACTGGACGTGAGATCGGAGGCACCATTGCGTACATTAAAACCTGAACTGGAAGGTTGGTAGCTCGTCTGGCCACCGCTTATGCCGCCAGAGCTTCCATAGCGTGTGGCCTGCCTAGTTATTCTTTGTATGATTTCCGGTGCCTGCTGCACATGCAAACCAACTACTCCCAGCTGAGCGTGGCAAAGCAGCCAAAAAATACAAAAGCAAACACAACAAAAATACTTCATTTCTCTCACAAACTTACGCGACAACGACTTGAGAGTTTAACAGAAACTATCGATTCTTCCAGCAGCATCTGTTCTTTTATATGCATTTGGAGAAATGCCAGTCAGCTGCCGCATTCGTTGTTGCACGCACAAACTGCATGTCATATTTTTTTTACTTAAGTTTTATTGAAAAACAGTTATAAAAATTTCATCGAACTTATATAACAACTCACGCACTTCTGGTTTGTTGCATTTCGCTTTAGAGTTCTTGAGAGTCGCTACAGCAACACGACGCACAACAAGTTTCTCCAGCTGTTTGCTATCGTTTTACTATGAATTATTTTTTCAAGTGTATGATTCACAACTTGCCATCTTATCTTTGGGCATTGTGTCTCATCCCATTTGCATTTCACATCCGACTAGTCAGGGATAAAATAAGGAAATGTGACTCTTGCTACACTGTAAAAAATACTGATATTAATATTCAGACTTTATATGCTTTTCCTTATAATGTCATAAAAATATAAATGTTTCGGGAAACATTTCATCGCCGGGAACTTTGTTGGGCCAAACAACCAATTTTGGACGACTTTTGCCGCCTGTTGAAAAATAATTTCGTCTCCAAATTCCGTTAAGTTTGAATGGTGTGTGGGTAGATTTCTTTCTTCCTAGTTCCAGTTATTTATGGTGTCAGACGGTCCTAACTGCCACCTAGTGAAACAGTCCCCAATTTTCAAACTACCCCCTTCCACCTTCGCATGAGGTCTACTGCAGAAGTATTCCTTTGCTTCCGATAGAAATCGGTGAATTTAAACTTCGTCCGACCAAATAACTGTTTTCCAGTCCTCTATTGTTCAATGCCTTTGGAGCTGTTAAGCGGCTCTGACTCTTAAAATAAAAATTAATAAAATCAATTCTTCATTTTAAATAACACGACTGGAAAAATTGCAATCCGGGAGCAGAAAAACTACATCCTTGTTTTCTAAGTCTCAGAAATATAAAATCCTTCGTTTCAGGGTTGAATGCAAGACGAGTTCGTAGCAAGTAAATTCTTTCATTGCCAAGCGAGCATTTCGTGTCTATTAAATTATCGTGACATCGTCAGAAACAGAGATTTTTTCCCTGGATCCGTTGACATGTTATGGAGACCGTAAAGATGAAGTCGTGCTGGATTATCGTTAGGAAAACGATGATTTTTACCCATGCGCTTGTGAACATCGAATTTTTGAATAGCAAACAAGGAAAATGCCAGGTATGGGAGTTTTAATTTCAAGCGTAAAGGCAATAAATTTTTCTTAATAAACAATTTTAATAAGAATTATTTTGATATGAATTTAATACACACACAGGATATATCATTAAAATGAATTAAATTTCTAGTGTCTAGATTTTTACAAATGCCCTAAACAAATAAAATGTTTCCCAGCCTGATACACACAGGAAAAAATGTTTGTTAAGAAGTCAATAAACTGTTTGTCTATTTTTTTCTTTTAGATTTCGTATTGATTGCGCAACCTGAACAAAAATTTATTAGATTTAGCCTAAAATATCTTCTGCACTAAAAGCTGTCGCCACCGGGTACTCACCGCCTCCACTGATTATCTCTCATGACACATTTGCCTACAAACAAAATAATCCGAATACTCTTGAAACTACAAAAGTTATCTGTTTATGGGAGGGGTTCACTTATAAAAGGTTCTCGCTGTGGGAGCTTTCACTGTATACCAAATTTCATCTAGTTGTAAATGTAGATCTGTTTTAGTTGAGATTTTATGCAAAAAGAATGAATCATAAAAGTATAAATTGTTTTGGAATTTGCCGAAGCCGGGATACAATTATAAAAATCCCTTAATTCAGGATCCCGGCACACCAGCTGTGATCCACATTTAAAATACTAGATATACGTTTCTTCTACTCATCTTACACTCCCAGTTGTTGTTTTCAAAGACTGAATCAGGCAACAACTTCACTTCACTTCACTTCTCATGCTGTGAGGGGGACTTTCTTCGAAGAAGAATTAAGTGTTGAACTCAAATCTAGTATTGAATTGTGTTCTTTTATTTAAATTGTTATCCTTTCTTTTCGGAATTAGTCCGTGAAATGATGCGAATTTCGCTCGCGCCCTAAAAACGCATCTGCAGCGATTTACGGCACTGAAAAGTCGACCTGAGTGAATGTCTTCTTGGTGCAGCTTCTGCAAGACCTCAAACGGTGATATTATGAATATTCTACTGGAGCCGATGCATTTTCTGTGCACTTAAAAATACATCAAAGTCATAAACACAAATTCCAGTTCTGCTTTTTTATCCATTCTATATGTATGTAAATAATTTGCCATCCGAACTGGTTCGATGGCTGCATGATTCTTGTTTCGTTGAAATTTCGTCGTACATTTTCATGTTCAACTGGAAATTGTGTCTCAAGTGTCAAGTGCACAGGAACAAGTTTCCAAACTATTGTTCGCATCTCGGTACAAATTTTCAGCTTAAAAATAGATTTGCTGATAAAACGTAGTCTAATGTGTAACGATTTGGCATAAAAATCAATAATTGCATTTTTTCATCAAAGTTGTTGGTCGTGGCTTTGTTCCTCTTTATCCTGTGAATGTTTACATGCATCTAATACTTGTGGCGATAACTTTTGATATAATAGTTGAGATAATGAGAGCAGAACAAGCATAAATTTTACATGCGTCATATTTCTATTAATCATATGAGAATTCATAAATCAGTGACAGCCGGCTGCAACTAAAATATTTATGCAAAAATTAAACATTTTTCGCAAACAATTTGTTTTGTGCACATGTTTTGTTTAAGGCATTTCGTTTAACTGCGTTTTAGTCATAAGTGCGTCATACTACACTGAACAAAACGGCACGGTTGCTACCCTTATTTTATTAAACTTACATGTATTTAAATAATCGAAGCTTTTGCGACAAGTTACACTGTAACAAATCCTTTATATACGAGATTTGTTCAACAAATAAAATGAATTTTTATTTTTTTTCCCCCAAACAATATTTATATATTCATCAACTTCTCTCTCTGCCGCTCTCAAAGTGATCCCCTTAAATATAATGCACTTCTGCCAACGTTTTTTTTTTGTAATTCTTGATTTGGTTTTTATCTTCTCAAACGTCACACAACGCCTTCGTTTCATCAGTCCTTTAATCTTGGGAGTAGGAAAAAATCGCAGGGGACCATACGATTTAGTGAATACGATGGCTGGGGCACGACTAAGGTACTATTTTTTGTCAAAATTCAGCAATTCTGCAATGAGCTTCTTTGCCACACGCTTCATGATAAAAATTTCCTATAAACCAGCATGGAAGTGAGCCAACCGGCAGTTGGGCGTCCACAGTGACCGTCATCATTGACATTTTTGCCATATTTTCTAGCATAGGAAACTTGATAGCTCACATTGCTTTTTGAAGAGACATCTTCATCATCCGGGGGTGGTTAACAACCCAACAATTTTGTAAGAAAACAGCCAATAAACATGTGGAAAGCGTTTGTTATTTGCTTATATGAATTACATTTTTCATACCTTCAATGTCAATGCAGTAAAGAAAATTTTGTAGAAAGCACAGGTAGTGCGTTTAACTCTACTTTTTAAATACGTGTCTCTCTTAAAAGCGTCATTAGCGCATTTAACTTTAGTTTTTAAATACTTTTCTCAGCTAAAAGCGTGCATTTAACGCTACTTTTTAAATACGTGTCTCTCTTAAAAGCGTCATTACCGCATTTAACTTTAGTTTTTAAATACTTTTCGCTGCTAAAAGCGTGCATTTAACGCTACTTTTTAAATACGTGTCTTCCTTAAAAGCGTCATTAACGCATTTAACTTTAGTTTTTAAATACGTTTCTCAGGTAAAAGCGTCAGTAACGCATTTAACCCAAATTTTCTCACTTAAAAGTGCGTGAATTATTTGTATAATGCGCCATTGCAACTTAGTCATTTCAAATACACGCTCTCTAATCAGACAGTTCATATCATTATAATGCTTGGATGAGATATCGCGTAGCAGTCCTCGCAGCGATTAATTTTGACATTTTCGATATGATGATTTGCACGTGCAAAGAACTCACGCACTAAATGAAACGTCCAAAAAACCAAAATTGGTTTAATATTTTTCACACAATTGATTGATTTTCATGTTTTCTTATTTGTTTTTTCTCGGAATCAAAACCAGGTTTATAAAAAATAAAAGAAAACTTTCTCAAGCTACTCCATAACCCAACTTTTATTTATATACAATACCATAAATTTTGAACTTTATTAATTCGTTATTGTTGTTGTTAGTGTTGAGCTTCTTTAGGTTATTTTAGAAAAAAAAATTATTATTTCCTTTTTATTATTGAGCGATTTTATTTTGAGCGAATTCAAGCAACAATTGAAATCCATATAAAACTGACTTAATAACTGATTAACAGGGGACAGTTGTTGGTTCGTGGACCCGTGATTGGGCTGCATCGTTGTGGTTGTAGAAAAGGCGTTGCCAATTACTGATCCTCTAGGAGTCTACCAGGCGCTGTGTCTTGCAAAAGACTTCTGTTTTTCGTAAGGACTGAATGGTTGCTGATGCGTCCTGAAAAGTTTTCTGCTATTACAATTTTTGCTTAGGCGAGATGAAATTTTATTCTGCCCACTGTTGAGCTGATAGTAAGCAGATGTTTTATTCAAATCATTAATTGTGGCGCCAAAACTTGATTGTCACGTTGCTCTACATTTTCCATTTTAACTGCAAAAATCTTAACAAGTTCTGAAGTCAACTGATTAATCACTTCTTTTCCTGAAACTAGTCCATTTGAATAGCGATAGAAAAAAAAACGTAAATGACAGACTCAATTTATGGAGTTTTAATTTTTTTATTTCAGTTCAACAAATGTAAAACACGACCTATTATTTATGAACTTGGTGAAAAAAATTAGAAGTAACTGCGAACTAAAACAAAGCGTCTGTTTTATATTGGATTTAAGAAAATATCATTAAATATTTTTTTTTTTGTTTTGTAATAAGAAACAGAAAAACAATTGTTTTCAAATTATCTCAAATTAAAAAAAAAAACTTTCTTTTTTATGATGATTTTGAATTTATGGCTTCATGCTCGTATTTTAAGTTTTCGAAAATTGTGTTTGACCCAAAATGCAATCCAGCCATCATTCCATTAAAAGAAGTTCGTACGTTTAATGGCCCTTAAAAAGGGAAAGGCCCAAAACGAAAAGCAGCCTCTAAGTAGCCCTAAAAAGTCATCAATCAAAATATGAAATGAAACAACAATCAAGTAGAACGAACTGAAACACAATTAATATCGAAGAGAGAAGAGGCAATCAACTAATATTTTTTCAAGATTTCGTGTGGTTTTCTTAATTTAGGGGCAAGATCAGTTTTCACATGGTCTTCTCAGGCAGATCGTTTCGAACAGCGGGATTTTGTGGCGCGTGTCTTTTTCCTTTCACCAACTAGACCCACCACACAGAACATATTCCACCAATAGTTTTCTAAAATTATTTCTCAATAGACGTTCGCCACCGGACTGGAAGATTGTTGAAATTGAACTAAGTCAACATTAGGACCAATAAGCAGTTTCAAGTCACATAAGGAGTAACTGGCAGATCAAAGGAATATACTATATTGGTATTTGTTTTTTTTTCTTGGACCATTACTCAGGGTTCGATCCCTACATAGGCTGTGCATTGTACCAGAACTGGGCGGCGCAGGCGGAAAGAAGAAGTAGTGTTTCGCTATTTGTTTATTCTATATTGCAGGGATGAGTATGTCAGGGTTCAACTGATGCTGTTCTGACTGTTCAGTGCCCAGAGTACATACCTCCGTCAATGCACAGTCGAATCTCAGTTAATCCCACATTCCGCGTTTTTGTGTGTTTTCGTTATTTTTTTATTTGAACAAATTTGTGGCTATTGGTTTTTTCACTATAGTCTTTGGTAGGAATCGAACTTACGGCCTCTGGACTACTGGTCAGATACTCTGCCAACTCATCCATCGAGGCATTGCTTGAGAGCTGGTGCTATCTAATTCTTTCTGTCAGTAATTCCCCAAGCAATGGACGAAGTAGAGGCACTTGAGTTGTTAGCCACACATCCCTAAGGAAAATTAAGCCTAGGCCAGACTCGCCTGTATATTCTCCAAGATCTAGTTTATCACAAAGAGCTGAAATTTGTGTGCAAGACAACGCCCCTTTTTGGCGTTTTTAGCCTTAAAGGCCGCAGCACAAAGCATCCGTCAACTGACGTTAATGCAACGACAGATGAGGTTGGCATAATCAGTACTTTGTTCTTTATTTTTGAACGAAAATCTAAATCAAAACAAGGAAAAACTTAACTGGTAGTTGTCAAGGCACTCAACGCACATTAAAAGTTGCTCAACTTTGATACCTTGCGTGGAAGCTGACAGCCAGAAAGGTTCAGCCTAGGTAGGCCCCTCATGCCACTGACCAACACTAGGATCCCTGCTTTAAGTCATCCCAGGGGCATGTTGGTCCCTGTTCTGCAAATTGACCTTCGATGAAATCATCTCATGAATAAATTTGCTACACTTTTGCTTGCAGTGCCAACTGAGGGACGGATCTCTTCTTTTTTACACACCGCAAAAGAGCGCAAATGCTCCAGTTTGATTTACACCAAAGCAACACCCGCTCCACCAGAAGGTATTCATTTTAATTCATTTATAAATATTTTAATTCATTTATAATATATTTTTCACAAAAGATGGAAAAACATTCTAAAATACAAGCCCCTGGTACTGATTGCAGCTCTATAACTTACCTTTTTAATCATTTCTATCATTCCTTTATTCTTTCGCAAACATTTTTAAGAATTACAACATGTTGCATTTTAGACGGCGATATGCAGATCTTATAAATTGTTGCTTTTTCTTCAAATAAAATATGTTATATAATATTTTCTACCATTTTTTAATTTGACGGGAATTCCTGGGAAATTGACAACCAATCCCGCTTTCCCCGCAAATATGAAACTTCAGTAAGTGAAAAACTCTTATGGACAAAGAAAACAGTTTTGCACAAGAAGAACATCAACTTGTTAAAAACATATTTACTTTGATTTTTTTCGTCTTTACTATTAAACATTTAAATTACAGGAACTACAACCGAGCAACAACAATAAAAGATAAGAAATTGCATTTTTCTCTTTTGTTTGCATTTCAGTGTGTAAAATCTTTACAAAAATGTTCGCTTCCAGTTTGAATGTGTTTGTTTTAGGTCTAAATAACCTTCATTCGAATGCATCCTGCTTACTGGGCCAGCTATCAGTGGGAAAATATCAGGGCGCCATAACAATGTATGAAATTATCTTTCACTGTTTGGGGGGGCATAACTTGAAATAATTTGAAATTTAAAGAAATATTTTTCGAACTAAATTTCATGATTTAAATGAACAGATGCAGAAGTAGACACAAAACAAGCGAATCTAACGAAATCGTATATCGTTAGCTGAAATGTAAAATGAAAGTAATCATGGAACATATCAACAACATCTTAGAGTGCCTCGAGGTACGAGTTGGGAGAGTATTCGACCAACAGTACAGAAGTCGTAGGTTCGATTCCTACCAAAGACTGTGGTGAAAAAAGCAATAGCCAAAAATTGGTTCAAATAAAAAAAATAACAAAAACGCGGAATGTTGGATTAACTGAGATTCGACTGTGCATTGACGGAGGTATGTACCCTGGGCACTGAACAGTCACAACAGCATCAGTTGAACCCTGACATACTCATCCCTGCAATATAGAATAAACAAATAGCGAAACACTACTTCTTCTTTCCTCCTCCCTTTGCCCTTAGAGGTCGAACCCTGAGTAATGGTCCCAAAAAAAAGGAAATCCATGTTCTTTCTAGTTTTTACTCTCTTTAATTTTATTAACGGAAATCCTTTGAGACGTTATGATTTTTCTTCAACTGTAAAATATTGAAAATTTGAGTTACGTGGTCTTGCATTTCAGCTGGCTGTACGTACAAATTTGTTAAGCATAAAGTTCTGATTTTTTAACAGCATTTCTGACTATAGCCCACAACAATTTTTTTTCGGTTGTTATTCCTCATTAAGTGCTATTCATTCCACTGCATTTTTTTATAAGAGAAATTTTCTTGGCGACGAGTACGAGGGTAATTTGATTGCTGCACTTCACTTTAACGATACAAAAATGCTGTCATTTCCCGCATTTTATATTGTTGTTGTAAGCAATTACAGTGGGCTTGCGTCAACATTCAAAAAAGTTTTTACTGAAAAATACAAAAGTTTTTATTAAAATTCAATTATACGAGGACTGTTCAAAAAATAAGTTGAATATTATTTTTTTTCACAAAAATTTATTTATTTATTAACCAATTTCTATTTTGCGGCCTCACAGCAGTCCTCTTCAGATGTAATATAATAATGCCAGCGGATTTTTCTAATCGTCGAAGCAGTTCCGATATGCAATTTATGCGATTCAGTTTTTATTTCCTCAATTGTCGCAAAGCGGTGCCATTTTAAGGGTTCCTCCAAAACTTGGAAAGAGGAAAAAGTCAAACCTGGTGAATATGTGGACTCAGGCCTGATTAGGGGGTTTGTTTTAACCCAAAAAAAAATATTACGGTTTTTGTTCAAAATTCAGCAATTTTGAAATCCCTCATTTTTTTTTTTTTTGATTTTTGGCGAGATTTTTAATTGCCGAAAATACCAGCAAAAAAACGTCAGCTGGCAAAAAAACTAAACCTGAAATCACGACATAAATCGCAAAATCAAATAACATTTTTGTAGCAGAACCAAAGCACATGGAATTTTTACGTTTTAAAATCACAAAATTTAATTTTTACACAGAATACCTTTTTTGTGATTTGAAATCACTTTAATTTTTATGAATGTGATTTTTAAAACAACCCCAAATAACATGTAGAATTTATACTCTTTCTATGCGCAACTTTATACGTTTTTCTATTCCGCACTATTTGTTTTGGAAACCAAAGCAAAAACGTGCAGAGTGCAACATACGAGTGCAGACAATATTTGTGGCGAAAGAAAAACGGGCCCGTTCAGAAGCCGACATGTCATCTGGAAACGATCAAATTCGCCACAAAAAAAATGATAACAAATTTGACAACGAACCCATCTTCACCATTTTTTTAATTATTATTGATTTGTTTTGAGCAAAAGACCTCATGCTCCAAGATAATTAAAAATAGTTATAACAATAAACTTAATCTCTACTGAAAAATGATCACATCGTTAAGAGTCCTCGTTAAACCGTCCGGACATGCAACGTAAGAGTTATGCATGTGGTCCCAGGTAGCAACGTAAAGTTTGTTTTAATCTTTTTCAATATCTTCCACTGTTTTGCATTCAAAGTAATATCAGAATGATTACCAGGTGTTGCTCACCTTTCTTGTCCCAACAATGACATGACTATTGGCCAGTGCTTTTTACAGCCAAACACAAATTAATTTTTTGGAAATCTTTCAAATGGCCAGAAAAAAGCTAAACAAAGAAAATTTTGTTGTGAAAAGTAACTCTGATTTATAAATCGTTTCCAGAGATTTAGTTCTTTATAGTTAAACATGATTCTAAACAACAAAAGTCTAGCAGACAGATTTTTCAAATTGAGTTTTATTGTCCTTCTTCTGGTTGTCTTACACATACAGACCGATTTAGTACCAGGGCTCTCATTTTTCGTGCGCTTCATTGAATGTTGATTTTACAATTTCACACTTGATGGGTTGTTTTAGAAAATATGCATTAAAATGCCAGTCTCATTTGAACAATATGTGCTCTACCTGTGTCCCCATAGACGGCATGAACAAGACGGGAAGATTGTAAGAGTACAAAAAGTAGAGTTGCCAGGTAAGGATGTGGCTGCCAGGAAAAGTAACCACGATCTAAAAACTAGTAATAGTATTTTAGGATTCACTGAAATTGATTAATTTTATGCAGTATAAGAAATAAAAGTGGTTTAATTCTTGTAATAAAACAACAACATTCAACTGGGACTCTGGAATAAATTATAGGCTATTTTTTCTGACGACGCCGAATTTGAAGCCCACTTTTTAAATAATGTGATTCCTTTCACTTAGTTTTTAACATATTTTTATAGTAAAAAACAAGCATAACTTCGCCATTTGTGGACCAATTATCAAAAATTTGGATGGAAAAGGCCCTTTTTAAAATAGAATTGAGGCAACCTTCTGCCGCAAATGTCAGCCCCTAATAATTTATTATCAAATAATGTCGTCTTTTGTAGACCAATTTTCAAAATGCTTATTGGTCAACTTGATTTTTTGTTGAAATGAGAGGGTGGTTTAATAAATTAAAATTTATTTATTATTTTTATTTTGTTTTGGTCCTTTGATCAGCCAAGTATGACTCAACAATCCAAATACTCGCACAATTGGATCCTTCACAGCCGAATGAAATTATTTTGAAACATTTACTGTCACATACAAGAAAAATAAGCAGTTCCAACTCAAGCCGAACAAACGCAACTTAGAAAAATTTTACTTGGTTTGAATCATAAATAATTACCTCTATTAATTAAAAAAAGTAAAATATATTAATTAAAAAAATAACCCACCTCTGAAACCCACCAACTGACTTTAAATAACATCCATTAAGAAAATAAGGAACAGGAAACCGTGAGGGCATCAACTTCCCCTCCGAGTCCATTTTTCAACCTAATTTAACTCAAGTCCCCAGTGAGTTCATCTCAACTTGAGGTAGGAACTACAATTTCCGGCATATTTTAAATATTAAAACCGCTATAATGTATCTCAGAAAGTATCAATCCTATCCTTAACAAAAGTCTTTTGTACAACATTTTAATGTTTGAGTGGAATTGACCAGCTTCAGTCACTTTTCGCCTTCTACAAATAGGAAAACCCCTGACATGTTGCAATTTTTGAAATGTAAAATAAGAAAGTAAATTACATTGATAATTAAAATCTACAAGTTCTGAGATATTTGGAAATGTTTAACCACAAATATCATATTCTGGCATATCAGCGCACGCACGGTCCTTTTCAGTACATATTTACAAAACAAACGCCCTTTATTCTGCTGGTGCTATCCCGCTCTTCTTTACTTTGCTCTATAGCATCCAGAACCTTCAAAGACCCGATGATTGTAGCTTCAATGACGTTGCGTGTAGATTACATATATTCTTATTACATGGCTATACTGGTTCTGCTGCAAGTTCTGCCAGTTGTTCGCTGAGTTTATGCAGAATATTCTACGTCGACTTTTAGGTCTGTTTATATATAAATATTATGAGAGAAAGCCAAAGGCCATCTATTTGTTGGCCGCTCTTTAGACCTGCAACTTCATTTGTATAATGCAGTGTGGAAAGGCACTTAATATTGTTGCTGAAAAGAAACATGATGGCTTGTACTACAAGTCCTTTTTGGACAGCAACTATTGGTGGTACAAATATATTGATAAATTGCTGTTCATCATTAAACTTTTTTCCTAAATTATAATTTTCGTGTAGATTATTATTATTTTCTTGCAACAAAGCAACAACAATCATACTAGCAAAAAGTTTTCATATAGAATGTATGAGCCTACTCCGATATCAGATCAGTTACATATATTAATAAAGTTTATTACATCAGCATTTTGTATCTCTTAAATCGGAAGCAGTTGCTATTTGCTTTCGTTTCGGCAATGGAAGTTGTTTGAAAAACTTTTTGGAATCAAAGAGCAGACAATTTGGCGAACAGTCCATCCATCCATTTGTCCATCTGGTGGCCTAAGGAATTTCTAGGCAAAGCTGCAGGCGAAAACAATATTTAGAATAGGTGCACATTTAGGCTGGAGCAAATCTAAAAAACTAAATAATTCCGTTTTAGAAATTTTTAAAAATATGTTCATTGGCAACTCTTTGCTATCCGTAAATCCTCTTTGTTGCGACGACCACAAACACATATTTAACTAAAGACGAATAAGTACAACAACAAAGTCATAAACAACAACGAAATACTTACACACATATGAATATTAGGGCGGTATTTAGTTTAGAATTTTGAGACGGTAATTAATTTTTCGATTATTATTACAAAGTTCGAAATACAAATGGAAAGGTTTCAAGTACTGCGTCACCAAAATATGGAAATTTTGTGAATTTTGGACAGCGGACGAAAAGCAAAATTAATTAATTAAGTCCTCAAAATTTTACAATTATTAAAATTAGGGCGCCCTAATTTACGAATGTATACAAAATAATTTAATCACTACAAGCCAACAACTATGCCACTAAGTCTTGCAACATGTAAACAACACCTTGTTGCATGTGCACCTTTTGAAAAACCGGTCATATCAATTCCAGACACAAAAGCCCTTAATCAAGTTCAAAGTGCAACAGTGTTCGACAGCACCTTCGAACGTACGCATGCACGAATGCAGGCACGCACAACTCAAAAACCAGAAGAGAAAATTGAATAGGAAATATATCCTGCAGAATGCAGCTTAACCGAGTGATTGAAATAATTTTCAGTGTTGTTTTGTATGTGCAATTTGTACTCGCCGTTCCGTATTCATGGGGTATTCATCAAAGCAACTACGATGCCAGCTTGGATCCAATTGTTTGGTCGCGCAGTTTTGTTAAGGATTCGATACGAAAACCTCGTCTAAATGCAGCAAGTCCTTTGGACTACAGCCCTGTAGGTGACGCACAAGATCGATATTCCGCAGGCAGTTTTAAGGATTTTATTAGATTTGGAAACCCTCGCCGGTCTAGTGGCAAAACCTGGTATAAGAAACATTCTTATATTGCCCCTAAAGGCAAGTTTAACAAAAATATTATACAACACATCATTCAGCGCAGACGACAAAAGCTGAGCGGACGACATCGTTACCAACTGCTTTGAAAATATTGTAAAAAAAACATTTGAAGTACAATTTATCCAGCCAAGGTGAAGTGATGCAAACAAAATCATGTGAAACGAAAATCGTATACGAGTGAAGCGCGCCAAATTACAAAAATTTAATACAAAATTACAAAATTAATTTTTCTAGTAGAAAATTAAACTTAATAAATAAATAAATAAGAGTAGACACAAAAATTCTGGGTGAAACTTGTTTGGAAAACAGAGAAGAAAGTTTAATATTTCATCGAAACTATTTTGCTTAATCCGTTTCCATGTTAAACTACCAGTTTAAACAGTTTCGTAACAACTTGATTTTATTTTGATTAAACATTATAATTGAATCAATGAATTTGTGTCATCTGCAAGGAATCAGTACCAATTGCTAGATAAAGGCAAGGGGCTACTGGTGATAAATGGTGTTATAAGTGAAATAAGATGAGACTAGAGAATATCCATATTTTTGCGTTGAATACAAAACAAAAACAGAAAATGTTTCGATGGTTTAAGGATTTAGGGTGTTTGAAAGTGCAAGCCAGGTGCAGATCCTGACGGATTCTGTAGCGCTGGTCTTCTCAGATATTAATTTTCCATATTTTCGATTTGTTAATTTTCAATTAGTTTTCTTCTGTCAATGTTCAAACTCTTGGCCACATTTACGCCTCAAAACTTTAAAGCTCATCAAAACTCCTTAACACTGAACTTCTTTTTTCTAGAGTATCCGATAGATTGGAAAACAAGAACTATCTGCTTAAAATCGCATCATCATCGCATAACAACTTCATTTCAAGAAGCTCAGTCTGTTGGAGTTCCTTTCCCATAAGTTTCCGTTGTCGAATAACACTTTCAACATAAATGTCGTTGCATAAAATAATGCGATATACCGATATATTTCTTTGTCGATGTAAGAAAAACCTACAATCTCAACACCGAGGCTCTGGCCTTGTATTGTAAATTTTGTCATGATATCTTTTTGTCATAAAAACCCCTAAGAAAGGCTTCAAACTGCTAGAAACTGGATTAAAAGCGGCTGGAGTAACAACTATTTATAGGACCATTTTTAGAGAAGGGCGACTCTGGTATTTCAGGCTCTCAAGTGGTCACCGGTTATCAAACTAGAAGGGCAAATGAGACTGAAGAAAGTTTCTTCGGATGGCCTTTAAGTCCCCACGCTGCACCAATTTTCATCGGCCACTTGTACGCCGATAAATTGGATGCTAAAGTAAATTTCGTGGTTGGCCCAACGGGCTCCTTAGGCTACTTCTTTGTCACAAAAATTCTTGTACAGTTTTAAAGTTTTCGATAATATTCATATATGTTCAAATCTTAAATGTTACATTTGCACTGTTGACCAAAAAGGACACAAGTCCCTTTCGCCAAAACATTGCAATTGTACCGATTCCCGACATCCCAGTTTTGGCAACATATAAAACAACAAGTATATATTTAACAGAAACTGACCGTCACGGCAGTTTTATGGTTTTGAGAGTAATTTATTTGGAAAGTAAGAATGTGGTTTAATTTGCCCAACAAAAAACGGCTGTGTGACCGCATTGCACCGATTGAAGTTTTGGCCGATATGAACCAAACTAAATTGTCACAACATGCAGCGGTAACGGAACTAAATTGTGCAATATTTACAGATTAGGCTATTTGTCCTCATAGTTGGTCAAACGGATATCAGGCTGGGGATAACTTCGTTTTTGTAAAAGAGGTCTGTAAGTGGAATGCCAAAAGATAAGTACATACATGCTTTAAGCAGACACCACATTTCGTATTTATCGTTCAAGCAGAATAAATATTTAAGCATTTCTTTTATTTCTTTTGTTGGTCCAACTTCTAGAAAAAGGGCTGACATCAATGCCGAACTTCTGTGTACTTTACGAATCATCATGTTTTCAAGTTCAAATTCGCAGTTGACAGAGAAGATACAATCTCTTTGTCCACTTGCGGGCACTTGTACCTTTTTAGCCACCAAGTGGCTGGTGTTACAGATCCATCTGAGTGATAGCCAAATGCGCTAACTATTTAAGCAAACAACTTAGATTAATTTTTAGACTTTTGATCAAAATTATTCAATTACCAATAAATGATGTAATACAAAATCGGGTTGTAGGAAACCAAAAGTATTTGGGCGACTTTGGCGAATGTTGTAAGCCCTGCAATGAAGTTTAGGAAGAAAGTCTGAAAATATTAAATGACATATAAATCAATAAATATCAAAAAATTCAGCAACATTTGATCAACATTATAAAAAAAAACTGCAACGATTCTTGCACACAAGTTCGATTTATTTGAATTCAGAAAACTACTCTATAGAAAATGTCATTGAAATTCGTTTAAAATTGAAAAACTCTTTAGAATTAGGGAAATGCCACAATATAAAACTACGGCAAGTTGAATTGTAGGACCAATATGTACACGATCCGATAATTCTATTCCGATATGGGGCAGCTTCATCCGGTAATTGTGCAAAAAAATTAATACAATTAAATCTACAATTTTTTTAATAATTTTTATTTTATATTATTCGAATGTTTATCGTAAAGTTTCGATGTGCAGCAAGAATAAATAAATGAAGAATGCTGGAACGCGCATAATGCCCCATCCATCTAGTATCTGCCTGCCGCAGCCTGAAGGCAGCACCAGAGATAAGAAGCATTTCCGAAATATTCACATTTAAAATGTAATCACAAAATGCAAACAGATACAAAAAGTTTCATATATATTTATTTTTATCTATTGGAGATTTATGTCACTATGTGCACTAATGGTCCAAGTTTCAATGACTCTGCTGCACAGAAACCACTGAATTTGAGCTATACCCACGGCTATGTGGATTTTAGAAGGATTGGTCGATGGCGGTTTAATGGCATAGACTTGCGACTTGAGAAAACAGCAGTAGAGAAAGTCTAGTGGCATCAATTCCCACGATCTTGGTGGCCAATTTTTGTTACCTCAGTAACATGAATTGTGCAGGGTGCATAATGTCCGATGTGTGAAACATAGCGCCATCGTTCTGGAATCACATGTCGTGTACGTATGTATGGTTCAATTTGGGTCAAACGAAACACCGCAGCGCTTGTCTGTCCCTGTGTCTTCCAAACTCACATGAAACGTTCGGGCTGTGGCTTAAGCCAAAAAACGTAGGAAAGGGCTTTGGCAAATACTCACAGCTGTTATTTCGGAAATCCGAGCTTTTGATGTCTTGCAATAGATTTATGTTCTTCGTAAGGAATTAGATGGTGGGGAATGTACAGGCGGGTCTGGTTAAGCTTTAATGTTCCTTTAGGCTTTCGGGGATAAGATCACCCGAGCCCTAGAGCTGAGATTGCGTTATATGCCGCTTTTACAAATCACAAGAAGTTGCCTGTTAAGCCACAATTCCATCAAGTGGGTCTACTACTATCAGATTAGGTCGCAATGGCTGGTGTTGATGTAAATGAATTTCACGATCTGTAGCGCTCCGTGGAGACACTGATGGTTTCAGAAACGAAGTTTTCCAAAAAAGTTCGGCCTAATAATGCCGGCGGCGCAAAATCCGCAACAAACAATAACTTTTTGTAGATACACTGTCAACTGTCGTATACGGCAATTTGCCTACTTGACGTAGCCTTTGATCCAAATAAACGTCTCGTCACTAAAGATGATCGGCCGCCAGCTCCAAATTTCCTCACATACATATATTATATATAACAGTAAGGATAACTCTCACGTCTGCTGTTGAAGCTTGTATTGAGTTTTCCCACAAGCTAAACCAACGATGATCAAAATTTGGAGTGCACTGTTGCCCACTCTTTCCCTAAAAGTTTCGCTAAAATAACCTGAATAAAAATGTTTAAAAAGATTTAATTTCTCTTTGAAAAAACTGGGAAAAGTATCTAAAATTATTCTATTATTATTCCGTTACTAACGGTTTACACGAGAAACTATATTGTATATCGCATTTCAATATGCACGCCTGGATGTATTTGTTCCCTGAATAATTGACATTCATCGCAATTGCAGAATTGGAAATATGTCAATAGTTTTGTAACAGATTAATACTAATTTTTTTTTTATTAATTCTTAAATATCGCATATTCTGCATTAATATTCAGTGGAAAGTTCTTTCTTTAATCAAGCCAGAAGACAGAATTTGGAACTTCTGCACTGCAGGCGGATTCCTGTCGCAAACAAGCTTTCAAAATACTAGTACCGTTTCTACACGAATATACACAGATCGGGGCAGGTACTCGTAATAGCATAAGCCACCACTGATCATATATAATTAGTGTCTGTGGCGCCCAAAACCTGCAACTGAAGACGTCATTGTACCAACATTTGCTTTTGTATTAAGGCTTCCACAGAGATCTTTTATATCTTGGCGTATAATATATATGTATATGCCCAAGCCGTATGAGGGGTAGCATCTTTCGCCACATACATACGTATGTAAATGCCGCCTATAGCAGTCACTTAAAGAAGCGGGAACATGGCAGCCAGCACAAACTTCTTGGCCACATTGAAAGTGCTCATGTCAGGGTGTGAAAAATTTGTCAACATAAACAGTTCGTTGATAATTTAAAACGTACTCGTTGCTGAATTTTTAATAAAACTATTTAGCCACCAAATTAACACTTCAAGCCCATGTACTAGTAGACAAGTCAGGTAGCTGGGGAAGAAAGAAAGAGATGAAACTATATGCATATCTCTCTGTGAAACGTCTAATTATTTGGCAGATTTGCTTGGCAAATAGTGAACGTGAGATTAGTATAAAAAGCTCCGCTCTCAACAATTGAGACTCAAACCTCAAGTGAAGTTACGGGTGATTATATTCATTCAAAGCGAATTCGACTAGAAAGCGAATATAAGATGAAGTATTTAGAACTCTGGGCGATTCTTTTGGTTGTTGGGCTTTCTGTCGTGGAGATCGAGTCTTTGCCCATAGCAGATCCTGACCACCAAGTAGCTGTTTTGTTGCCGGATTACATTCAAGCTGATTTACCCGCATCAACACATAATCCACAGAAATCGGTTGTCGCTCCTCTACCCCTGACTCTGCTGAATGTAGAAGACTCTAATAAGTCGTCTGGAGATGTAACGAAAGAGTATCAAAGAAGCGCACGTAATTTAGGTTTGGGTAGTTTTGGAGGCCTGGGTGGCCTAGGCAGCAAATTCAGTGGACTTGGATTGGGTGGCTTTGGCGGCCTGGGCAGCTGGGGCTTAGGTGGTCTCCATGGCCTTGGACTGGGCGGTTTTAAACCGTTATTAGGCCATTTTTTTGGTTGAAACATGAGCAGATCTGAATTAGAATTAGTTTTAGGATTGTTGTACAAATTAAAGTTTTCGCAAAATGTGTTTTTGAATTAAAATAATAAAAAAAATATTAAGTCTGAGTGTTTCTCTTTCTTTCACATTTATTTATATTTGATTATATTTTGGCTGGAAAAAAAACTGCTTGAAGGAAACGGGATCTAGAAGTCAAAATTCCACTTTGACCAAACAAATCATTTTGTATACTTTCGTTTTTAAAGTCATGTGATTGTAAACGTTAAGTCTTTAATGAAGAAACATTTAAAAATTGTCATTTCCCCCAGACTCTCACTAGGCTGCGATATGGCTGTCTGCTTTGGAGGTTTCTTATTCGTTTTTAGTGCCAGTTGATTGGGATTTACGATAATATGTATGTCGTTACCTGAAATACTCTCATATATTAAACAAAACAAGACTTTTTTTATTTAATTACCAAAATTTGAGTTACTCTTTAATAAATATAAAAAATATATTGTTTTGCTGAAAGACTGGAAAAAATTTGTTTGATTTTACATTCTTTTTGAGCATCAACAAAATTAAAGTTAAACTGTTAGTTTAAGTACAAACTGAAATGTTCAAAATTAATATAATCATTAGGGTGGCTCAAACTTAAAATATTATAAAATTGAATTAAAACAAATCGCATTAGTAGAATGTTCTGAACCGACATAAATATATTGTTATTTCGTTTCTAGTGTAAAATAATAAAAATTTTAGTTAAGTGGTTTTGCATTTCAGTTGACGATATGGATGCTTGCCATGTTTTGTAATAAAACATGTTCAATATTTTAAATTTGCTAATCATTGCAGTAAAAAATGTGTAATATTTCTTAGGAAATATTAATTGTGTGGCCTCTTTCTATCACGAAAATTACATAAAGTGAAAGAGGTGTTTTTGCAAGTGATTTCGAGGAACTATAATGACATCCGGATATTAAAAAGTGACTTAGTGCATACAGTCGAGGTTCCATAACTCGAAACACCATTATCCCAAAAAAAAAGTTTGACTTACGGGGACTTCGAATTATAGAATTTTTTGTCAAAATTGAACAAATGGTTTTTGTATTATTATGTATTTTTATATACTTATAAACGTACAATCATATTTATATATGTAATTAAAAAAATTACAGTTCAGTAAAATATTCAGAAATAAGTGACTGAGAATTTGCTCGTTTTTGTTATTTTCAGTAAAAAAAATAACTCCAATGGGCTTTAAACTTCGTAGTGCCCATTCAGTTATTGTGTCATTTGTCTGTAAATACAATAATAATTTAATGTTGGGAAAAAACTTTGATTTCTTGTTGGCTTTTCAAACACGTTTAGTTGCCATAATAACAAAAAAATCGATTTCAACTTTTATCATCCAGCGCGAATTATGCATAAAACTGATACTTACGCCAGCCGCAAAACTTGCAGGAACTACTGGGCAACATTCAAGAAGGAAATCGATCGTATACCACAAGAAATACGCAACACAGTCTATGACAAGTGCTATGAAAACAGCAGAAAACACAGAAAACGGTTCCCATTTAACTGACATTATTTTTCATAATTAATGTAAAAAAATAACATAAAATAATCATTCAAATTTTTGTTGATTCCATTCCATTTAATTAAAAAACAAACTTTAACTCCTACAGTGCATAATTTATTGGCCACAAGAGGCTTTATTTATTTATGTTGATATTGAGTAAACAAATAAATAAAAGGGTGAAAACTGCCCATCCCTGCATTTAGGATCCTGTCTTCAGCTTTTCCAGGGCCAATACATGCCTCTAAAGTTTTCATCTTTCATCCTTGGCAGCTTATTTTCATTTACCTTAATGAGATAAAGACTAAGAAGGGATGTCTTCAGGCAAGTGATACTGAAACATGCCCATCACATGCTTTTTATATTTTTCAGTGTCGTAATATATTTTCAGGATCATAGTAATCCACGATGTGGAACGTTAAGGTTCGCCAAGATTTTGAAAAACAGAAAACTGGTTAAAAGATACTGTTAAAACTATGCAATAAAATAAGGATATATAAAGTAATTATTAAGCCAGTGTTGCCATATTTTATTGCTGTACGTTGTGGGGAACAGCCAGCAAATCAGATTCTGGAATGATGCCAATTAAAAATTGTAAGGTTAATAACGATGGACCCATAATAAGGCACTCTAATATGCCATCGGAAAAAGAAGAAAGTAAAAGATAATTCCCAAGATTTGATATCCAGGCAACCTGCCAGCAAATTATCACATGACAGCAGCACGATATATGCTCGTATAATTGGATGTACCTGCTACCTTTTCTACTAAAAGTATAAACAAAATATTGATCAAAATTCAGGTTTTATTTTTGCGTTGATTTTATTTTGATTGAATAATAAATTTTTTTAATTTACAATGTTGAGCTTTTTCCTGACAGATGCTTAGCCAAAAAAGCCACCACCGATACCAAAACCCTTTACTTTGAATTTGGCCACTCCGAAGCCGGCACCAAAGCCTCCAAATCCGCCACCGTAGCCAGCATCGTAACCATTCCCATAGCCCCCATAACCAGCATAGACAGGATAAGACGGTACTGCTGAGATTACTGGTACTGTGGTTATAACTGGAATTGATGACACCACTGCCAGTGGAGGAGACACATACGAAGGAGCTGCAAAACCTCCACCTGCACCTCCGCCCCCAATCACTCCAGCACCGCCAAATATTCCTCCTGCTCCAATATGGCGAGCATTACGCTTGCCTTTAAAATCTGTTTTCGAATCCACTGCCTCCACCGATGACTCCCAATCACGTTTCTTTGAAACGTTTTCCAATGATGTTGAGGTTTCTATCAATTTCGAAGTACCTGGAAGTTGACAGCAGCCCGAATAAATTGCCGAAAACAGAACTATTATTTTCACAAGCAACATGTTTTTAATCCTTTTTTAAAGTGTTTTTTTTTGAATGGAAACTGTTTTTACTGCTGCTTGTTTCGAATAGTTGCACTCAATTAAATGTCGTTTTTATTTATGGTTTTTATAAATATTTTCAGCAATTTTAAGCCAAATTTACGAGAAACCAGCAATCGTTTTTACTGAATGTGAAATTGATTTAAACAATTTACACATTTTGCAGCACCCATGAAGGGAGCCGAGTTTTTGTTTCTACTCAACAAATCATCTTCAATGACGCGTTTGTTAAAGACTCTTGGTCGCAAATGTGATTTAATGGTAATTACAATATTGATCAGGCATTGATCCGCTAAATTTTAATGATATTTTTGCAACCTCAAATGATGTCTGTATATTCAGATGTAATTTTCATTCAAGGTTTTAAGCCATAGAAAAGACTTCATTTAGTCAAATATTTTCAAACTCATTCTGCGAAGACATTCAACTCTGTGGCGGCAAATACTCTTCTGTTATGCCGTGTTAATTTAACATTAAATCATATTAAGACCTAAGATGCTAACATTTTCATAGGAAGGAGATAACGTGATGGGACAGGTTTCAATACCCTGGAGCTTGAATCGGTTTAGACGCATTTCTTTTTAATGAAATTTATTTATATTCTTATTTTTATGCTTTAAAAGGTATGGCAGATGGATAAATGGAATTTGACATCAAATAATTTATATGTCAACACAAAGAAAATTTTGTACGCATGTAAAGGCTTTGTTGTCACGTTATGCCAAAATTATACTGAGCTGTTAGCCGTATTCTGATACTACTTTAAATATCAGCACTAGCATTTTGTTAATCAGAATAATACAAATGCAAAATGCCTCTTACAATCAATGTTGTTGTTGTATGTATATGTTGGCAAACGTGACAAAAACCCTTTATATATGTGTATCTTCGGAAGCGTTCACATATTTAGATAAAGAAAGAATTCCAATATACGATACGAAGAAGATGCTATTTAAAACGAAACATTATCTAGCAACTCAAGGTCGGCTTATTTTCGAAACAACAATGAACAATGTCACCCATTATATAATAATTACAGTAACAAAAAAAAAATCATGTTGCTTTTCTAAATGCTGTGACCATCAGGTATTTTATGCCTTTTTTTTACTCTAGTCGGTGGTTCATAACTTTAAGTTGGCAGCACTGATTTACTTGACAACCCATTTAACAGCTGTTTGTTTAATGTGGTTTGACATTTCATCACGGATAGACTTACAGCAGTGAAACGCTTGCAAATTACTGAAATTTTTTTTCAAAATAATGGTGCTGTCAACTGGTGGAGGGTGAAATTTGGTGTTCAAGATTGCACCTTGCATGTGCCAGCTGTGACTGCCACTTGGCCTAAATCATATTAATGTTATAAAATTTTCTATCCAATTAAGTCCGTTTCATTGATATAAAAAAATGTATTTGTTTTATTATGATTTAAATTTGCGTAACCCTAAAAACATACCCTGTACTTAATACAATCGTTTAACACTAAAATAAAAAATGGACTTGACTCTTGTGTTTTTTGCAGCTCCTAAAGAATTCCGAAACATTCTGCTTCTACAAAATCTAAACACTTTGTATAACCGTGTAACGATAACTTTAGCAATTCGAATTGTTGGGATAGAACTTGTGGTTTTGTTGTTTTTCATTTATGACTCTGTCATGTGTGAACAGATATTTAAATTTATCTTCAACTAAAAGTGCTTCTCACACATTTTGGGCTCACAAAATGTCTGCTCGATCTATTCATAACAACTCTGCTCTGGCATTTAGAAAATAATATTCCGATTCAAATTTCAATGTCATTCTTCGTTTTTACAAGCTCAATTACGCCGAATTTTTAAACAACATTTCACGCGGTAAGGTCACTCCTACCTAAAGAAAAAAATGTTAATCAGAAAGAAATTAGCTTTAAGTTGATTCTCGACGAGGGTAACAATTGGTTTTCTATAAAGCCAAATGGTTGGTCGTTTTTAGTCGTATGCAAATATTTGAAAATTTCTCCATATAAGACTCGTGTTTTAAATTAAAAGTCGATTTTATAATTTAAAATTCAGAAGTGTCATTAGCAATCACTTATAGGACGTGTTAAGGTTCTTAAAAAAAAGCCAAATTCTGGTGAATCCTGAAACAGTGCGGGGGTACTCTGGAAACAAGTGTTGGCCTTGTCTGGTTTAGTTACAGTTGGCTTCAAATAGTTATTTCAGCAAATAACGAAAAAAACAGAGTTGAATTTTTATAACATCTAGGAAAATTCGTTGCCAAAAAACTCGTCCGAAATTCCCCACACGAAGCGCACTTTGTAATAAATATATGTACATATTTTCAATTCTTGCGCCGCGAACGGCGCATAAATCAAGTACAGTTTGGGCCGAAAGTGACACTGGGGCTTAAAAGTTTAATAACTTTTTCTTTTATATATTTTGTTCAGATCAAAATGAGAATTTCTTACACTAAGAGTGGAAAGGCAAATGGCACTCGTTTTCAGCTTATCAATGATGAGCTCGTGTTAGGGCACTCCCCATAATAACATGTTGCAAAACTGGCGCTTTGAGTTCAAGTCACATGGTCACATGGTGATTTCGAGCCCATCTTGTTTATGTTCGATTTTAGTTTTGAACTGTGTTTCTATTAATTATAGCGGGTGTATTTTTTCGATCCCTATTCAGGCAACCAATTTGTATGAGTCAGTTATAGCGGCGAGTTCGTCGGTTGGCGCGCAATTCGTTGTTTGATCTGGCATCGCGGTACGATTTTTAAAAAGCCGTACGTGCACCGTATCGAAATACATGGCCCTGGACAGTTTTATAATCCTACACTGCGAGTAATACAAAAAACTGGCTATTAGTCTTTAAATTAATAATTCTTTGATTTATTTAAACTTTTTATATAATAGATTTTGCTTCCCTTGAAATATGTTCTCAATTATTTGTTCTCAATATCGTCATATACATTTTTTGTCGCACGATCTCACTTCAAATCGTTTGACCTCTAAAGATAACGATTTTTATTATATGTATGTAAGATAAATTTTAAAATTCTGTATTGCAACCCGAAATAAATTGACTATTAAAATAAGTTTCGCTTAAAGCATCGGTGTACTTTCGTCCCTGGGTTTTAATGATAATGGTAGTTGAGAGTGAACTTGAGTATCTATTGGTTGGGACAGAAAATTGGAGCTTTCAGCTAAAATAAATGACTGTTCTGGGCTGTTGTGCAGAGTTGTTTTATTTTCTGTTCGTTGTAATTAAGGAAAAAAAGGAAGATATTGTCATCCACATGTACATATCTGTGGCATTTTATCATAACAGCTTAAGTCGAATTTTAAAACTGCAAAAAGTGCATCTAAATTTATTAATTTGAGTAAATATTATGTTCTAATTAGCAAAATTCCTTTTTGTATTATTCATTATGTATTTTTTTGTAATTTTTCTTTAACCCATTATTGCATTATTAAATGCAGTTTTTCATTGAAATATCAGACAAACATTTACTTTCGCCTCAATTTGACTTAAGCTATTACGATTAAACTCCACAGATATATACATATATTTGTATATATATATATATATATATGATTCTAAGTTTAGTGCTACTAAATTCCTTCTTATATTACATGTTTCAATGCCTAGCTTTTGGTTTTTCTGTTGGAAAGAAAGAGAAAGAACTACAACTTATTGCACTGCTTTTCCAACACTTTTCTTTCTGCGACAAAATTTGCCTTCTTTTGCGTTCACAAGTAGAATTTTGCCAGAAGATACGTTCATATTCTGCACCCATTGTGCACAAGCCAACTGATAATTTCTTTTGATTTTTCACCGAATTTCCAAAACAGCCCTCGTACAACCAAGAGGAAGCCCATTCAATTAATGTTGTGAAATTCGAATTTTTTCAGAAAACCCCAAAAACCAACTTGCGAGTGATTTTTGTTGTTGTTTGTCTATGCTAAAAAGCTGGGCAAACAAACATCAACTTTTCAGCGGATTGGACTTAGTTGTACTCGTACTTCAGTGTGTGCTCGCCTGTTTGCTTTATGATCACAAAAAAAGTTCAGCTTAAAAAGACGAAATAGTTCAATAGACGGCCGGCCGTTAGTTTGATCGTTAGTCAATTATTGGACATTATGCTGGCTAGAAGTATTTTAAGTTTTCATCTGCTGCTGACAGCGGCAGTAGTTTTTGGCGCACCTATACTTAGCAACGGTGCAGCAGATTCGTTTGCATCAGCGACTGCGGTGGGTGGAGATGCGGTGGCCACAGTTTCAGCAGTGGCGGGCGGTGCAATGTCGTCCGCTTCAGCATCGGCCATCAGTTCGACGACTTTTAATTCAAATCAATTTGGCCTACTACAAAGCCCTCCCGCCATACAAAATGTGCATCTGCCAGTAGTTCAGAGTTATCCCACAGTTCAAGAAGTACCCATATTTCGGCAGCATCTGCCCGGCTTTGGCTATGGCGGAGGATTTGGGGGTGGTTACGGAGGTGGTTACGGAAATGGTGTTAGTTTTGTAGGTGGAGCTATTGGTGGTGGCGGTTTTGGTGGTGGTTTTGGACGTTATCGTGAGTCCTACTCATTTCGTGCCCGTGGTTTTGGTGGTGGCTTAGGCGGTTTTGGGCGCCGCGGTTTTGGTGGTGGCCGTTTTAAATCTCATTATTCCTCTGGTGGATTGGTGGCAGGCGGCTTGCTTGGCGGTGGACTTCTGGCAGGTGGTGGCGCCGGCTTTGCTGGTTAACCGATTTAAGGTCTTAAGTTCAAAAAATATTAATCCTTTTTTTATTAATAATAAATCCTTTTTTTTTTTTTTGAATGAAAGTGAATTACGTTTTTATTTCGAGACAAGCCATGTGTTACAATGTGCAAGTTAATAAATCATTTCGCTCAAAATGAATTCAACATATCGATTAGTTGTCGCAATTTCGCCGATTTAGGCGTCAACACTTCGAATATGAACACAACTATGGAAATCAAAAACATGACGCTACTTATGAAATAGACGCCTTTTAGATTGTTGTTTGTTAGTTTTATTTCGAACTGTGAATGCGAATTCATGTTTTGAAACCAATAGCGGACATGCTTTTGGGCGAAGTGAGACGTTATGCCGGCACCGGAAAATATTTTTAGTTTTCGATCGATGCTGGAACGAATTACTGAGTGTTTTTTAAAGTACATGACGCAGGGTATGGTGTGTATGGCCTCATCCACATACGTCAAGGAGCTGATGTTGTAGTTCATGAAGTTGTAGTGGGCCAAAGAGTCCAGGAAAGCCGTAGTAGTCAGTCGTAAATCGAGGGCTTGCAATAAATTGAACCGTTGTGTGGTGTTACGCATAACGATTGTTTTGTTCGGCGGATAGAAGTCATGGTAAGAGGGCGACAATAGTGTGTAGTCTTGTTCTAAAAGCTGAGATATTTTTCGCGGTACTGGCATTCGCCTTGAAAAGCGTAAGCTATCGAACATCTTTCCCTGATAGCCATTGCGTACTTCGAATGCGAGCAACAGCCAGGCGGCAAACAGAAATCGGGCGAACATATTCTTGGGTAAAATTCTTGGCGGTACAGCATTACCGAAAAAAATGGAGAACAATGAACAAATCGGTTTTTTGTTCTCAGGTCCAAATATCAGATCGCATAGTTCTGGTTTTGTTTGCACCGTCTTGATGAACACAAAGCATACAGTGAAGAATACTAGAAGCAACGACCATGTTGAGGGGCACAATGGATTAAGCAGTTGCTTAACGGGTCCGAAGCACAAGCCGCTACGAACAATAAAAACAAATCGAGTTGTGTGGTAGACATACGAACTGGAGAATTTGCTGCTGTTCGCTATGGTGGAACTGAAGCCCCCAAGGACGATTTCTGTACGTCCATCTTCGAGCTAAAAGAGAACAAATATATCAAAAGTTAAAAGATGCTTTATAAAAATAAATATATATACTTATATCGTTGCCTTAATATGGAAAGGGTGTATCTCGGTTGATTTAACTATAAAGAATCTAGAAACGCGGAAAATCGGGCGGGGGATAATTTGGGACTATTTACAAAAAAGAAAATGATCTCAATTGCTAAAGAACGCTGTTAGGTCTTTTCATTGCACTTTCAAAAGTGAGCGCAAGCTCCCATAAGGTATTTGAAAAAGACTTCTACCATCTTAACATGGCTGTAAAATAAGCGGAGAACTGGAACCACCCAAAAATAATAAATGTGAAAAGTAATGGAAAGGAGAAAAGGCGAAGAATAGAAAGGTAAGCAAATCGGTTATTATGAGGACACCAATGCCCCCAAAATCGGCGGCCACTAATAAAACACATACACATACATACATACCAAAATGTTTTCCGACACTTAAATCATACTCACATCTCTAAAGCATCCTGTTGAATGCTCATGCAAATTTACTTTATTTATTTCGTTCGTAAAACGTAAGCGAATTTTAAAATTTAGGGACTTAGCCACGGTCTTGAGAATAGCACCTTCCACGCCTCCCAGACGTTGGACACCCTCACTCAGATGCGTTTCGTTGTGAAAATCACCTCTAAAACTCAAAAATGGCTCAAGCACATGCGCCGTAACATTTAAATAACAGCCCTGAAAGTTGCTCACGTGATCGGGAAACAAAAAATCATGCTGCAGCGTTCCGTTCTCGTAGCTATTTATTTCCCGTATTGTTATATTTTTGCCACAGTTTTGTTCAGTGAACAACTCATACGTATAAAAACTGAATCGATTGTGATCAAACGATTTGGTCATTACCACCACATTTCCTGTTGCGTAGTGGGAAACGTATATCGCAAAGTTCTTAACGAAAAACGAAACCTTGAGGCAAGCAATTGCTTTGCGCTATAAAAAGACAACTTACATGAAGGCTTCGGCGGAATCGACTATGAAAATATTGAAATCCCACAGCCGATCATTGTAATGACCCAAAAACAACTGTATGGCAAAGTCTTCATTCAAATTAACCAGCAAATGGGTTAATAGAGCCGCATGGTACTTCTGTTCCACACTGCAAATCACTTGGCATTTCTCTGTTATAACCAGCGTATTCGTTTTGGGACTCACGAAACGTTTTGTCATGTTCACTGCCAAGTTGGTAAATTGAACGTAAACTTCACTTGAATTAATATCCACCACATTAATTTTGGCCTTCACTGTGGACAGCGAAAGCGAAAGAAGCCAAAAAATACTATAGAAATACATCTGCAGAAAGTTGCCCTTTTCGATTTGACCGTTTTGTATGAAAGTAACACCTCAATTGAATTTGCATTTGCTGGCATTAGTTTAAGTTTCACTTGCAATAGATAATTAATTAGTTAAAAACAATTAATTTAGCAACTGAATCTTATCTGACGTTCGAATATGCGCGCGTTGTGAATATTTTTATAAATAGCCTTGACTACACTAAACAACAAAATTTGCTTTTGTTGTGTTCCTCCACTAATTCTAAACAACGAGTTCATAAAATAACTCTCTATTGCTTAGACTCGTATTTTAGATTTGGTGGACACAGAAAGGTTATCACAATATGAAACATATCAGGATTGTTTTTGTTCAAGAGCAGTTCACACTATTATACTGTCTTAGATTTTCGTTGGATTTCGGGGTAAATGAAATCTTATGAGATTTGTTTGAGTGCCAAAAAAAAAAAACGTATTTATTTTTTTATTAAGTCTATGGAACAATTCCAAACAGACTGTTATAGGACATACAATCTAGTAAATAATAATATAACGTTTTACAACATTCAAGTTGGATGAGAAATAACTTACGGTTTCACTATCAGAAGTCAAGTACAGTCAAAAATATGGAAAACCTTGAACTGTTTTATACAGTTGAAGAAAAGTAGCGAAAACACCGCAAAACTGCAAATGTATTCTGAAGGATATTTCCTCGTCAGTCATTGGTTGGTTGAACGCTTATTTTGACATTTGCAATGCTAAATCCACATGAAATCAAAACTGGCAAACATGACAGAATTGCTAAATAAAAAAAACATGATTAGATTTTGACATTCTTAATGGTAAATCAGTATAAAACGGTTAAATCTAATACCAATTTTTCTAATAGTATATCTAGTTGATTTTAATTAATATTTATATATATAGTTTACAGCACTGTTGTCTGACATTTATCAAGATTTCGTTTCACAACGCAAACAGCTGACTAGAAAAGCACAGTTATTTGCGTTAGTGTTAATAACTTGCGTAACTTTTATTAAGTTTGCAGCCATTTCTCTTCTTTTTTTTATATAATCAAGTATTAATCAAGTAAAAATATTAAATTTTCCACAAACTCAAAGTCCCACACCTTTTTTTTGGACAAACTGTCAAATTTGTTGCTTGCAATGCTGTCCATAATGATGAAAATCACATGGGCATCTCTGGGTTAAGAGTTTGGCCAAAATCTATTCACGACATAAATGGGAAATCTTGTCACAATGTGCTAGATTTGGCATTAAATCTCTTACTAAGTAGATGCCATTTTGGCGTACAGGTGCTGTAACATGACAAGTGGGAAAACTCTGCGAGCTCAAAATCCGTAATTATGAAGGAAAACAGAAAAACAGAGACTAAATACAACGAGTACCTGTCGATCCGCGTAATCTTATAACAAAAAGTAATACAGTAGCCTCCGCTTAAATGTTCCCCATTTTATTGCCCCAAAATTCGCTGGCACTAATAACGTTAAATCCTGATGTATAAAAACAAACGTATTTAAATGTAGCCCCCTCTAAAAAGTATACCCTTTTAAGTGACTAATATTTTTTTCGCACAAAATAAATGCTCACATGCTACATATGTATGTATGTATGTACACTTGCGTATAAGCAAAAGAAACTAAAAAAAAGTTTATACAGCTAAAGTAGAACATACTAAGTTTGTATGAAGGCAATAAATTATATCTATTTCCATTCCTCCAAATTATGAAAATCAACTGACATTCGGTTTTCTAATTTTTGGGTGGAAAACTTTAATATCTAGTTTTCAAAATTCTGTGTGTAAGCGGGGATATAGCTCAGTGGTAGAGCATTCGACTGCAGATCGAGAGGTCCCCGGTTCAAACCCGGGTGTCCCCTGCCAAATAACTCTTTTCTGTTTTACTAAAAACCCCAAAAAAGTTACAAGTCTTCTCAAAATGGCGGCTTTCCAAAGCAAATCCAAAGTTTGCCAACACGATTTTGCTTCCCTTTTAATAGAAAATAATTAACTATTTTACTTAATACATGGATTGTGTTTAAAAATGTTGTACGCCGAAAATTGGAGGGTTCCCACAAGTGCGTATGTCGAAAACCAAACATGGGGGCCACACTTCCAATTTTTGCCTTTCAATACGCTTTTAATTTGCAACAAACTCACATTTTTTTAATAACACATTCACACTTTTTAAATGGCCTATTAGATTGCTTTCCACTTTGCCTTTCCATTGGGTTGGCAATTTTTGGTTCAATTTCAACAGCTGATCACAGAAAAATTTTAACGGTTCGCTTTGTGGCAGTAAAATACTTATTATTCACTAAAAAAAGTAAAACTTGTGCTTAATTCAACAAAATTGTGTTTATAAAAAATGTTGAGATTATTTTATGCCGGTATCACAGCTGTCAGTTCAAATGAGTCTTGACAAGCAGTTGGTGTTATCAATTGGAAACCAAGATATTGAAAGCTTGGCTGCAGCGTAAATTGTTGAAGCCCTCTTCCGTTTGCCATGAAGTAAAACGGGACATAATTGTGGCACTGATCGATCTTATATCTCATATTATATTCGTACAATAACATTTTATTGGTCGAACAAGAGCCGTGTGTAAATAATTTAACAAACAAATTACTCAGTGTATTTACGTCTACAAGTTGGCAGCACTGCGGTAGCTGACAATTTTATGCTGTTTTTATTATCGCGGCCATTTAACGTCAATATCTGCCACCTTGTAGATGATACAAAACCCCTTAAATATGTAATTAATTACAACATTTATATAGAAGTGTTTTTTGCGAATAAAAGCGGGTTTGTTGCCTTACAAATTCCTCGAACAGCGAAATGAAATCTAATATTGCCATTTGTTTTAAAATTTTCAATTTTTTTTCTAACATCAGACACACAAACACGTGAATGTTTTAAGAATGAAGTTGCCAGTTAAAAGAATTTTATCACTCCGCTTTATTCTTTCTATGAACTGGCAGTTAAATATTTTATGTCACAAGTGAATTCAAAGCAGGTAAATTCGCCAGTACAACAGAAAACACTCGGCAAATTCCCAAGCATGAAATGCTTGTGATATGTCAAAAAGAAAAGTTTTACTCCGGAGATGTCGACATATATATGTACATAAAAGTGAAACTTAAAAATTAATCAGTTGCGCTGTCAATTTCAGCTGTAATGAAGTAAATTTTAATAATAATATGTTCGAGATTGTTTTTGTTGCAATTGTAAGCTCTCAAATTTTTATTAAATTAATTTTTATTGAGTTGTTGTTTAAGCGTTTTTTAAAAATTACTAGTTTTTAGTATCGGCTTGGTGAAACACGTCATCAGCTAAGCTTTTCAAATGCTATATTAATAAGTAACATTCCAGAGAAGCTCCAGCGTGTGCGAGTGAGTTCTCCTTATCTGTGGCCAGACTATTTTACATGTTAAGGGCGTTAGAGCCATAAGTGCTATTGTGCAAATTACGCGGATACATTAAAAACTTAATTGAAAACATCTAAAACAGTCTGCAATAATTTTGATTTCTTAGTTAATAGTTCTAAGAAAAATATAAATATGGAAATAAGGGACATGGCGCCGAATATGTAAAATATTCCCCTCAAGCTACGGAATGTAATTCGATATGCTCTAATGGACGGAGGATTATAATCTTTGAAATTGGAGCGAACATATTGTTTTGCAATATACGAGGAAATGCCAGACTTGATGAAAACTTTTATTTTTCGCTCAAAACTTTCGCGCATTATTGAATTTTTTCGAAAATACATGACACATTGATACAAGAAAATGCTTTCGTCGATAGCGGTAAGAGAGTTTGAGTCGCGATTTTTCAGATTATGATCGTACAAAGTATCCGAAATGACAGCCACCGTCAAAAGTTGTTCACTCGATTGCAATTGTTGCAACAGAGTGTTGCAATCTTTGCAAATCAAAGTTTGATTGTAGGGATAAAAATTCGTATAAGAAGACGTCAAAAGCATGTAATTCGTGGCAATCAGTTCCGCTATAGTCTTGGGAACGGGTCTACGTTTTCCCAGTCTCAAGCTGTCAAACATTTTGCCCTGATAAGCAGAACGCATTATCAGCGCAAATAGCAGCCACAAGAGCAAAATGTAGCGGGCAAAGTTTCTTTTAGGCAAAACACGATCCCGCATCGAGATTCCCAGGAAAGTTGATACAAGATTGAAAGTTGGATCTTTGTTCTTGACCCCAAACATGAAATTGTAGATTTTCGAAGACTTAAAAACTTTTATCATTTGTATCAAAAGCGTGGCTAGGGCCAGAGTAAGCAAAATCAAAATCCACGTTGATGTTTGCAGGGGATTCATCAGTTGCTTCAAAGAACTGAAGTAAACATTGCTCCGAACCACAAATGTGTAGGAAGTGCTGTGGTGGGCATACGTTTTGGTAAACTTGCCGCTGTTTCTGATGGTCGAACTAAATCCACCCACTGCAACGTGGGCAGTTTTTTGCTCCAACTGAAAACGAAACGGGAAGGGAATATTTAAAATTTCATTTATCATCATAATTTGTAGTTAGTGAAGTGCATTCACATGCATTTTTTTGCGTGCAAGAGAAAACAAAATAAATTTCACTTTGGAATTCAGGATCTATAAAAAATCGCCCAAAACTCAAAAAGCCTCAAGTACATGCGTGTAAAGAGTGTGTCAATTCTACACCAAACATATGTTATCGGCCTTAATATAGTTCAATTTGGGCCAAAAAGAAATTGACTATCATTATACAAGGGCTTAGATAGCCGGAGCCTTCGAACAAGGGGTTTGTGTTACGTACCGCACTCACATATCGCAAGCAGTTGCCACCTGGGCGGTGTGCTTGGTAAGCCACATGACAGATTTCGAATTGATTTTATGCCAGCACCTGCCATGATGACCCTGTCTAGCAGTGGACCAGCTCTACTTGAGTGAACTGGGTGACGGTTCACTACCACCCCATGTCGATTGCAAGGCTCACAAAGCTGGCAGTTTCAATTTCAGAAAGCCAATAGGCATTCTGGAGCCGTGTCGGTCCCCGTTTTGCCAATTGACCTTTGGTGAAGGTTTTGGAAGAACATGCATAACCGAAGTCATACATGAACTTCCTACAGTTTTGGTTGCCGTGCCAACCGAGCGACCCTTTCTCATCTATTTCACGGATATAGGGGGAAAGCCACATGACAAGTGCACCAAGTGGAGTTAGTCTAACGTCAAGTAGGTCATATTGGTAGGCACTGATCTAAATCAATTTCACAATCTGTAGCACTCGCAGTTGATGCCGCAGTCCGCAGCCACCAAAACGCTGTTGAATCGCCCTCAACTCTGCCGTAAAATGGTCGCAACTAGCGCAAAGTTTATACTAATGAAATCATCAGCAGGACTTTGATTAAAATTTTTTTAAATCGGCATTACCTTCGAAGGAACGCCACAGCCGATTAACGTGACAAACATAAAGGCAAAACCAATTCCTAAGTGAGCTGGGAGTAATAATGGGGAAGAAGAGCGGAAATAAAACTTGCCAAGAATGAGATCCTGGCAAGAGCTGAGCCAGGCTTATTAAATTCAATTATTTATTATCCTTTATTGAGTTTCCTGTGCTTCCCTGCACAAAAAGTGAATTTTGTTTTAAGAAGAAAATGAATCTGCGAATTCCAAAGTCAAACATTACACGTAACAGCACTTTTTTAAGGTTTTTTTCTGAAAGAAACAAATTTTCTATGCAACAACTTCCACTTACGTCTCCAAAGCAACCAGTTGAATTTAGATAAAAATTAATTACGCTCTGCTCTTGTATAAAACTCATTTGAATGGTAAAATTCAATGTCTCTGCCAACAGCTTGAGAATTTCACCTTCAATGCCACTTAAACGTCGAATGTCCTTTAGCTGGGTTTTATTCTTGACATCGCCGTTAAACGTTAGAAGCGGTTCGTAAATTCTTGCAGATACTTTGAGAACACAACCAAAATAGTTGTTGAATTTTTTAGGAAAAAGAAAATTGTTCTTCAGTTTTCCTCCTTCAAATCGATTGATTTCTTTCACCGCGGGTCGAGTGAAACAATAACTTGAACTGAGCATTTCGTATGTGTAGAAGCCAATAAATTTGCTCATTGTTGTCTTGGCCATCACCACAACGTTGCTGACCCTGGAACTCTGACACAATTGGAAAATCTGTTGCAGGTTGCGCATGAGCATGAAGTCAGAACCCCAGGTTAATAAAATAAAAAAATAGAAATCTCGTTCATGTTCAGTGCTGGGAATAATAATACGCAGGGATCTGTTTAATGGAAAAAAAAAACATTTAACAAACTCAAAAATCACGTTTCCAGATTACAAAACAACTCAACTCGAACGATGTCCAAGAGTCGACAATAAACAAATTGTAGTCCCAGGGACGATATTCAGGCTGCGCAAAAAACAGCTGAATTGTCAGCGTGTCATGAAGATTGTTGAGAAACTCTTGCAAAAGAGTGCTGTGATATTTTTTATGCTCCTCGCAAGCAAATTCACACTTCTCCATAATAATCAACGTATTCGTCTTGGGAGTTATAAAACGTTTGGTCATGTACAGGGCCACATCTATAAATTCTGCCATTTTCATTTCACGAAAGTCTTCTAAAAAGTTTTTTTCATTTTCTGTAAAAGGCATCAGCAAAATAAAGCACAAGTTCAAATAAATCAACTTCATTTTACACAAATTAATTTCGATTTTGTGTCAACACGTGCTACACCAAATGCTAAAAGGACTAAACTAAATGACTTCGTTTTTAGTCCTCTGCATGGACGAGCAACGAAACGCGAAAAAAAGATTCGAAACAGTTTGATGCAGCGCCAGCGATAGTGAAGAGTTTATTGATGAGTCGCTATCAAAAGTTAATTACGAGTTCAGTGCGATACGAGACGGGCGTGTAATTGAAAATTAAAATTTTATTTCATTTTCATATTTACAACTTCATTTTTATTTCATTTGTAAAGAGTTTTTCAAAAATGGTCGGCAGATGTTGAAATGAAAACGGAAATTCCGAGTGGTCCAGTGTTGAATGCCGCACAGATACGGCTAAATTTAACTGCAGTCAAAGTAGCAGAAGTCGTAAAGTTTTGCGCTTTTTTTGACTTTTTTAATTTTCGTTCACCAATCACCAACTCTCAGTTATGCTTCAACTTCTTTTACATATGTATTTATGTACTCGTATGTATGTATGTGTAATTTCTCCTGCTTTAGTTTCTCAAAGTGCAAATAGTCGAAGTTTAATCACCAACAGAAAACCAAAAGTTATTCACTAAAAATCGCTTCAACAGTCGACATGTTCGAACGGTTTTTGCTTTGATTGACTTCAACGTTCAACAACTTCTGAAGTCAGTGGGGAATGGACAAGCGAGTCTGGTTGAGACCTGAGGATTTTATGATACCAATTCAAGTGCCTTGCCTTCCTTTTACTGTCTAGGGATTCACTGGCTGGACACAGTTTTGGATATGACTTTATGCCAGCACCTACCTTGACAGTGAATCAAATCCACTTGAGTTAACAGGGTGACAATTCACTAGCGCCCCTATGTGGTTGTTAGGCCACACAGGTCGCAATTTCTTATAATATCGTGGACGGCACAAATCATAAACCCCCTTCTTAAGAGCTCGGACTATCTAATCCCTTTTCCTTTATACTTTTCTCCAGAAGGAGCGAAATGACTAGGCGGCTGAGTTGGTAGCCCGAAATACACCAAGGAGCATCAGGCCTTAGCCAGCTCGCTTGACATTCCCCTCGATCTAGTTCCTTGCATAAAACAGACCTGTCGCAAGGCAACAGCACCTCGAAGATTTTCTTCTTCCTGCGCCTTTAGGTTTAAACCACAACCAAACGTTTCAGCCAAGGAGAGGCTTCTTAATCAATGACCGACCCAGAAAGCCAAAAGCTGTCGGTCCCCGTTCTGCCAATTGACCTTTGGTGAAGGTGTTGAAAAGACATATATAACCGCAATCATACATGAACTTCCTAGAGTTTAGGTTGCCGTGCCAACGGTGGGACCCCTTCCCCTTTATTCTCCGAAAGCAGAGTGCCTTGACTGGGTGTGACTTGACTTCGTAAGCGATTTCTTTGCCACTGACAACTGCATGAAGTGGATTTGGTGCACCATCAGGGTATCAGCTGACATAAATCAATTTCTCAATCTGCAACGCCGTAATGTATATATATGTACATATTTGTAAAACTTGTATAAATTTTATTTATTTATCTTTTATCAATTATATAGAAGCAAGTTTTGTTTTGGTTAAATTTTGCAAGATACGATTAAAAAAAAAAACAGAGTTCGTTATAAGAAACTCCTTTCTGTTTGCGAATGAAGTTAGTAGTAGTGGTCGAATATTTTAATTGAACTCCCGTTTTGTCCTCAAAGAGTATCGACAGATATTATGAGGTGATAGAATTCGGCGAACTGGAATCATTGTCATATTGTAGGGTCCCAGATCCCTGTAATTCCACTTGCTCCGCACTAGCTAGCAAATTTCTTTTCAAAATATTTAGGTAGCCCGTGTTATTCAAGTTGCTTTCGATAAAAAACTAAATTTCAGACTCCACTTATATTAGCGGATTCTTTCGTGGTAATCGAGAGTGTTACCCCTTCGCATGTAGTCGCACTGTGCTGGCACCTATTTTAATATCTGTTGTAGCTGAAACTTCCTGTACTATTTTAACAGTATCCTTACAACACGCACTATAGATCTTACTTCAGTCTCACTTAAAGTTGTTGGTTGGTCTGCACCTGACAGATTTTCTATTTTGCCGAATTTTTTGTTTGTCAACTATTTTGTTTGCAGTAGTGCCAATTTCTCGAAATGGTTGCCTTCTTTGAGACTAATTCTCTAAGATTAGAGGGAGTTTGTTTGCCCAGTTGAAGAAAATACTTAATTTACTTCATACTAAAACTTTATATCTTAGCGGGCGCAACTACATATTTCCCATGGCGGTTCTCACTCTTTTAAATATATGTAATACTATTTTAAACCTCTAAGTGTGAACGACTTTTTCTTTGGCATTGTAAACAAACGGAAACATCTGACTTTTATTTTTACTGCCACAAATAAACAAAAGAATTTTTCAGTTGGTGTTTCGTGAATAGAAATAAGATCTTAAAAAAATGCCTAAAGATATCGCAAAACAAAAAATTATTAACCATTTGGTTCAAAATGCAATTGATCAAATCGAAGTTAATGTTGTTAATTCTGGACGCTCCTGTGAAAATTCGAGCAATCTTTTCACTTCCTCATCAGCCCATCTTTTATTGCAACTTTTTTCACGTTTTCTTTCAATTACGTTTTTAGTACTTTCCATTTTTTTTTTTTTTTTTGATGTGTTCCATTTTTTAACTTTAAGAAATAGTTACGTATGTATGTATGTATATATATATATTGCTTTATTGACAGTGGCGCCAAATCTGACAGCTGTTTCATACCTGTAAATAAATGACTTACTACGTTTCCTAAATCTACTACTGTTTCTCGTATTGTACAGGTTGTTAATTTAGTAAATTAAAAATGTATAAATTTTGTTATATTTATCAAGATTTACTAAATCTACAATATGTGCAATCTCTACAATAGTACTTTTAATACGAAGTACGAGAACCGCTATTAAGAAAGTTTCAGTACAACCATAAAACAAACGAATAACCAAATATAACGGTGGTTTTAGAGTTATCTCTTTTATTAGTTCTCTTTTCTCTGAAAATTTTGATTAATTTGAAAACAACACTTACAGATATTATAAAAAATTCGTTTGCCCCCTCTATTTTGACGCTCACAGTATAAACATAATGTTTCCAACAATTTTTCATTTTTCGTTAACTTCGATTTCTTTCAGTTTAAATTTTATTTTCACTTTAACGGCATTTTTTTTATTAATCTTCATATTTCACACCCTGTGTTTTTCTTCAATTTTTTTTGCTTCTTTGAACGCTTCCATTTACAACAATAAACAAATTATTCGCAGCAGACGTCCGTCTCCCGTTATCATGATTTGGTTTTGCTGACATGCGCAAAAGTTACCGCCACTCTTTGCCGCACAATGTTGCCAACTCAAATAACACCGCACATTCAATATGCTGTCCATCTTAATCCCTTGTCATGCACGCTCAGTTCTAGACGCGCTATTGTTTTCACTCAAAAAAACCTGAAGAATTTTCGGCAAAATGCAACCATCATCAAGAAATTAATTCGAATTGGAATTTAGTTGTCAAACTCATTGAGACGAGTGCGGACGGGATTAAAGAACATAAAAACGAAATTTGAAGAATTACTAAATCGAAACAGAAGTGGAAGTGGTGGTGGTGTTTTGAACAACTGGCTGCACAGCACATCCAACTAAAATTACAACAGAAAAGTATTCTATGAAAATGATGATGATGATGTGTATAAGTAAAAAAATTTATATAAGAAAAAAATATTAAGCAGAAAATTCACATAAATTTTTAAATAGTACAAAAAAAACAGACATAAAAATTGATGTCTTGAAAAAATTAAAATAAGGAGAATCAGAATAGTCTTTTTACTGAACAAAATTTAATTTTATTTACATACATACAAATACATATGTACATATATATATATATATATATACTTATAACCATGTGTATATTGTACATGTATGGACCATATATTTTGTATTAAAGTGTTAAATAAATTATTTCGCAAAACTACGCGAGTTGATGAAAATCAAATGTGAATATTTAAGCAGATCTGAAGCCGAATATTTTGTTGCTGCGCGAATTGGCCATCAACGTCACTAAGATAAATTATTATTAAGAAAAAGAATAGTTGAAAGAACCAAAATAAAATTACCTCTATTATTACGAAAAATTTTCTAAAAATACTAACACTCAAAAAGAAAATTATAAAAATAAAAAAATTATGCTACTTAATCGGTCGGTCGTTCGGTCTATCGGTTGGCCAATGGGTAGTTTCGTTGTCTCTTAGTCGGGCTGGCTGGCTGGCTGACAAATGGCTCTAAGTGCATGTGGGGCTGTTTCTGTGTTCGTCTTTCGTTCTATTTGGGTTTTTTGTATTTTTGGCTGACAGGCAAGCAGACATTAAGCAAAAAAAGTGTTGTAACTATTTGTTAATTTTACCCACCGCCCCCCCCCCCCCCGACAACACCACTTTCTTCATTACAAAAAACAAAAAGAAACTAACAAAGCCAGTGAAAATTGAGTAAAAAAACAACACAAATTATTGTGTATATTTTTAAAAATAACCGCATACACGTTTCTCCAGGGATGCAAAAGTAAGCATCATATTAGTTTTGTAAGAGCCGTTACTTTACATAGGAAATATCTTATACCCAGCAAACACATGAAGAACAATTCTTCTAACAGAGACACTCAAAGAACTTCCATTACGTATTGCGAGTACTCAGTGTATTTCGGTGTAACTCATATAACCCTCTTTGTAATTTTTCTTTTTATGCCCGTAGGTCATGAAGCGTAGACTTCTATATTCAAAAAGTGTGTTTTCGGAATAAATCGCTGATTGTAATATCACTAGAAATTAAACTTTAACAAAAATTTGTTCCTTTTCGCACTTTCTCACAATTAGTAGAAATAGGATAAAGTGCTAGTTTTCACCTACTTTTATACACTAATCGTGTGATTGCACCATTAAAAGGGCTAATATTAGATTCAGATTGATTAACCAGCTGCAGCTTTGATACGGCAGTCCTGTAACTAAATGTTACGCAACCGTGCGGCAACAAAAATGTACGAATATTTGTTGTGCGGCAATTCAAGGGTGCAACACACGGCAATAATTTTAGTTTCTTCAACTAATTTACTGTCTACTATATATTGATAACGAATAATAATTTAAATAATCATTTATTCTACATTTTAATTATGTTTACAGTTTGTGGCAATTGTGTGATCTCTTTTTAAGAAGCAACAAGAAATTAGCTTTAGTTGAAATTTAAGTAACCGACGCCTAATAGTTACAGTCAATTTATGTCTAGTTTTTCAAGTGCAAAGGAAGATCTTTCTGAAGTAGTCGGTCATTACTCTGATGTTGTCAGAAAGAACACAAGATTTCACAAGTTGTAAAAACAAAAAAGTTACTGTTCCTGAATCGCTACATTCATGAATATAAATTTGAAATGATATTTTTTAATGGTTGTGTACAAAAACACAAATTTCTTGACGTTTATGTTGATTTATTCCATTTTTGTGAACGAAACACACGAATAAATACCCCCGGCAAATTTAATAAATGCCTTTGCACTGTCCCCTGTTTTAAATGAACGCATTTTGTGGTAAAACGGCTTAAGCTGCTAGTTCTGAATTGTTAGCAGTAATATAAAATTTGCATACGTTTATTGCAGCACTAAAAGCTTTTACCGATTTTCGAAAATTTTCATTCCAATTTTACATGGCGGCGTTTGGATAATCTTCTTGCTGAACACGTGCTATTTTGCATCCCTGGACTGCAGTCGTTTGTGTCGCTCGAACACAAAAACAGCCAAACATTGCCATACAAACGGACTTAATGTAAAAAATTTGTTTTTGTTTTTGTTGTGCTTTATTAAAAGAACTGCATGTGGTTGAGATTTTTGGGGGGTAGAGGGCTGTTATTGTGTCTGCCCCAATAAAATAATAAAAGAATAACAAAAGTGAAAAGTAACAATCGTGCAGCAAAATTTCATAATTCTGAAAAAAGTGTAATTTTCTGTGTCTTTCGTTGCTTCTTTCAGAAATTTTATTCAACAGAAACAACAACTACAACAAAGCATATGATTTAGTATAAATAGTTTTAAACACTGAAAAGATGTCACTTAATTTTGGGTTCTACTCAACAACAAGCCGTTTTTAAGAAACACTTCTTCATATTTATATGAAAAATTGAATTATAACAATTATTAAAAAGCTGGTAAGTTTAAAAATGTAAATCTAAAAAAAAATATTCCCTCAATTTACTGTGTACTCGTGCCAAAGTTTCGTTGCCTTCATGGGCATATGCTTTCGTATATACATACATATGGAAGTACATACATACATACACACATACATACATATTTTTAAAATATTCCCTTGAAAAGTTTTGCTTTTCTATTCTTTATTTAGTTTAGCTCCTGTTTTTGTATGTATGTATGTATGTATGTATGGGTAATACATATGTTTGTATATGTGTTCTTGTCCTTAAGCAAAGAACTGTTTAGTTACACACCCCCTCTTTCATGGCTTCATTCAAGCACTTCGTGCTCTCTGTCTCTTTTCGCAGGAAAACTTGTTTTCAATTGATGAGAGAGTGTAGGATAGAGAGCGAGATAGGGACCGAAAAATTGCTGAAGTAGTTGTAAAGAATATTAAGAACAAGCATTTATGTCCTTGTTACACATGGAGTGTCGTCTGTCTGTGATTTTGTTTTTCTTTTGTTTTGCTTTGACGCTTCACACACTCAGCAGAAGTAAAGAAAACTCATTATTTTAATGGAAAAGTGAACTGAAATAACTCACAGGATAATTGAATGCTAAAAATGGAAACGATGTATTTGGCTCATAATGTTTTTGTCATGCTGCTTCACAATTTGCACAGCAGTGCAGCGGTGGGCTCTTTTATGTTCTTTTGTTTTGTTCGCAACAGCATTTCGAATTGTTAAGACAAGCTGAAATTCCGTTGGAGACTTCTCAGGAAACGACATCAGTTTCTTTTTGATACGCGAAATCCTTGACAAATAAGAAGATTTGCAATTACGAAATAACTCATTCAGCGACTCGGCTAACGCAACTGACGGTGGACACAAACTATCAAGCTTGGAAAATCTGGTGACTCAAGATTTCAAAAACAATCGATTTACGATACTTTTCGTTTGTCCCGCGATCTCGAAAGAAAGTGTTGGTGGGCTTGAAGAAGGCTCGATGTTCCTGATGGGCTTCGGACTAACGGCTGTGGTGCCTTGACTTTGTCAACTGCCCAGAGAATTTATAATAGAAGGGGTTAGATTTCCCGAGCTTTCAGCGTGCTTTCGTTTTACAAAACCTGCAAAATTAAGAAGTGCTCTCAACATCATCTTTAAGAGCCATAAACATAGAAAGATACCTTTTCGACTTAAACTAGACGGCGAACGTTTCATCCGATGACCAATACCAGGATCCCTCTCTCTAGGTATCCCAGAGGCTCATTAGACCTCATTCCGTCAGTTAAATTTTGGTGTAGGCTGCGGAAGAAACTGCACTACCGAAGCCTAGAGTTTTGTTTGCCATGTCGGCATAAAGGCAAAGCCTGCTCCCCAGTACGAATGGAGGAGGGAATTAGATTGTTTCTCTACAATGACAAACCAATCGTTTTCAGAAGATGTAGGGATGTAAAGCCTTTTTAATAGTTCTTTTACATTGCCACGCAACCTAAACAAAATCTTTGTTTTTTTTTCTAGTACAAAGTTTCTTCCATAATATTTATTATAAAAAAACCCATCTAATTGTAATTTTGGTGTCCTAAAATCCAATTTTATCGGTTTTATGTTTAAAGTAGAATTAGTGTCGGTTCTAGGCGTCACAGAAACCACTCTTATCGGTTTTGTTATTGCAAATAAACGCAAACAGCTGTCGATTTGATATGATCCTTCTCTTTACTTGTGTCCAGGGAAAATACTTGTGTCCAGGGAAAATATCTTGGTTTAACTGTAAATAGCCCAAGAATGTGGAAAGCATCCTGAAATATGAACGCACAATATAAAAAATTAACTTACGCTGTGTCCGGCAGCTCCTTTCTGAACGCTCGTCCTCTAACAGCAAGTACGCAAAAATATGTATATAATTAATGCAAACGTAGACAACAGGTTGTTCGAATATCGGTTTGATTTGCATACGAAAATAACAAAACGAATTGGTCTCATGACACCAAATGAAACCAATATTGGGATTCAAAACCGACAATCAGCAAAACCGACTTGAATTCTAGGACACCCCCTAATATCCCTACTATTTTTCAGAGTAATGATGTATTCAAAGAAATTAGTATTGTTCTCAGTCCACTCGAATATTGTATCCACAATTGTAATGGTTTCATTTGTAATCATTTTAAGTCTTAAGGTGTTTTTGACGTCACGCTCGCCGACATCGGAATCTAAAATAACCTGACAAGCTCAATCGAGATTCTCATCGAAAAAATAAATATATCGTACAGTTTTTTTTTAGCTTTTTCTTTTATATTAGTACCAGAAACTCGAATAAAGTGGTAACTATATTTTTTTTGCAAGTACTCAGGTATTGATCCCTATATAGAGCGTGCATTGTACCAGAACTAGATCATGTGGAGAGGGGAAGAGGATGTCTTGGCATGTCTTTTTATGCTATTTAAGCCCCTTTTTTGTTCATTGCTGAATTTTCGGCGAACAGTACAAATATAGTGTAATAAGAGAATTTACCAAGTGCAAGGAGTTCAGATATATTAAGAAAAATAGCAAACAAAATTTAAAAATAATTCAAATTAAAGTGCACATTTTGAGCTCGAAACACTAAAAGTGTGGATTAATGCGCGATTTATGGGCAATTTGAGCAATTTGCCGCTGTTTTCCTGCCCGTTTTTTGCGGCTACTTATTTTTATAAAAAGTTGACAGCACTTAATAAAGTAAACAGAAAGCACATACATATTTTGTTTACAATTTTTATCGCTTGCTGTTTACAACATTTGTTGCTTCTTTCTATCAATTGATGAACGAAGAAAAAGTAGTGTCATAAGGACTAAAGACTTATGACATAACTTTTGCCTGCTTTTTGTTTTAACATATTTTACCTTTTACCGCGAATTTGGCTCTTTCCTCAGTATTGATCAGCTTAAAGGTTCCCTCTATGGAGCATTTAATTATAGAATTTCGTGTGTTCCCTCTGTCGTGTACTTTCTTTAATAAAGTGTTCCTTCCCTTGCGAGGCCACTCTTCTCAATATTGGTGTTCTTTATAGACCATAACTATAGTACATAATATAGTACAAATATCGCACTGATCGTTCCTGGGCTTAAACAACGAGAAGTTTGATGACTTAAATACATTAATGAATCTTGGATATGATACACGGGCGACATTATTCTCTTTATTTTCACTACATACAGCAGAATAGAGATCATAAATTTGTTTATAACTTTTAAAGTCCGCTTCTAAATAAATCTTTTTTGGTATACTGCCGGCGGTAGTGAGATTCCATTTTCGGCAAAGCTTCCAACCATTTTTGCAAGAATCTTATGTTTTTCAAATAACGCACTCTTTGTATTCTGTCTTTCTGCTTCGGTGAACAAATGTTTTGGGTGCCATGCAAGCCTTTTGAAGATACCCATAATCGTACCATTTTTTCGTTCAAACCTAGCGTTGATAGAAACATTTGTCTGCACACTTGGATACGGTTTGACTCGTGCTTTAAAAAATAGTACTTTGTGGAAGAGCGTTTTGAGTCTTCAACTGTAATACGTTGTCTACCTGAAGATTCAATAAGGTTTGTTACGTACAATTTTTTATTTTCCCACGACATTTTCCAGAAGGAGTCAAAAATTTCTTTGCGGATAACTTCGATGAAATAGAAGCAATGCCGGTTTGAACTCTTTTCACAAAACTTTGACTTACATGTGTCTTTCATTTCTCTGGGCTTATGACATTCCACATTTCCTTCTTCTTATCTTCTTACCTTCCATACGATTTTGTTGACTAGATATTCACCAATTTTGTCCAATTGTTTTACTCCCAGCAAAAGCATTCAGAGATTTATCCGACATATTTCAATTCCTTTTTATAATTGTTTATAATATTGCACCTTTTATTTCTCCAAAGCACATATTTTAATTTTTAAATGTCAATTGTGTCAATGTTGTATACACAAGCAAAAAGTTAGGCCTTTTTGCGTTTTACATTTATTCAATATTGTAGTAAGAGCTTTTTTATTTTGTCAATAAAGTTGCTATTTGTGTACGTGGAAGTATGATTTGTTTGGTGGTGATGTATTTTGATTAGATACATCGGAATTTGCAAACAAATCGATTTTGAGTTTTTTGTTAGTTAGGACGTTTTGCGTTTCAGGTAACGATATGTATGTATGTATGCATATACACTAATCATACATACTTATAGCATATACATACATATGAATGTACGTCGATATGTATAAATGTATGTACATTTATTTGAGAACTTACAATTTGCTCCAAACTATTCTTGTACACAAAAAAACCTTGTGTGCATTTCAATACACAACTGCAAATGTCAAATTTGACGTAAAATTTTATACATCATACGTTCAAATTCCATTCACTTCCAAACAAAACACATATGCACACACACACACACACACACTCACCCACATATAAATAAATTTAGCGCAAACACACAGTACCCCTCCGGGGGTGGAGATTATTTTAAGAAAAAGAGAAGGAAAGACACAAAAATAACATGTTTCAACATACTCGTAAGTAGTTCAAGGTTACTTCCTGTCAATGTAACTATTTTTTTTTTTTGTTTGTGTGTTTCTACACATTCACCTTCGCACACACAACTGAATAACTTTACGCACACAGCCGCCCACAAGAAGCACTTACTGCCTTGTGGAATAGTGAGAGTGCTGGCTCATACACACGAGCGAGCTGAGTACATTCAAGTGCATTTCCGGTGCAAATATTCACTGGACCCGGTTAATGTTGTAATGCATTGTACGAAACCGAATCGTGTATTCATTCGCTCAGGCTGAGGGTCTTTTTAATGTCGTCGAAACGAGAGAGCGGGAGAGCAATTTGTTGTAAGAGTCGTTTGGAAAATGCACAAATTGAGTTTGAGCTCAAAATCTTGATGACATTAAAGATCTCATTTTAATGGATGTGTGTATGTATGTATGTACAATATATGTATGTATGTGAACAAAAAAAGACATGCCTTGGGCATGTTTATGCATGAATGGGTAAACAATTTTATGTGTGTTTTAGTTGTTTTTTTTTTCTTTATATTTACATACAAACATACATACATATATTAATGTGTGTCCATATTTGCATGTAGACTCAGCATAACATAAACAATCGCTGAAATGTTTATTCTTAATTATTGAGAAAAAAATTATCGTTTCATATTTCTGTAAAAGAACACAAGAGTTTATAATTATATGCATATATTTTATTCTTAGTTGCCACATTCGTATTCAAACAATTTATAGTTTATTACAGTCACCTTAATGAGGAAAGGTCTTAACTCCACTTATTTCCAGTCGACTTGACTTGTTTTGCATTTTTTGATAAATTAAAGAATCTTGTATAGAAATATGCAAAACACTTGAGTTTGAAAAAAAAAAACTCGGTCAGATTTTTGTCCAGAAGGTATTTATTTATTTACTCGCATTCCTCAATTTCTATCTTGTCCTGTGCCAGTTTTTTTTTCCAATCCTTGATGCAGTTCTGATACACAGATTTTATTATGTTCTTGAGATCTCTCAACGATTCTCTTCAAATGATTGCAAACCGCTGTCTTTTTATGCTTGTCTTCAATCCTGGGAATAAGAAAGAGTCGCAATAGGCCAAATCTGATATGATAACGTTGTCGTTTGTGGCCACTCGCTTCATGACCAAAATATACGAAAAAATTGCATGACATAAACTGACATCCTCAGCAACTTCTTCAATCGTGATTCGACAAGTCTCCATAACAATTTTCTTCACTTTCAAAATATGTTCAGCCTTGTGCTGAGGCATTCAAGGTGAACCGTCCTCACTCACATTTTCTCGGTCTTCTTGTACCACTTCTTAACACTTTGGCTCAGAGTTCAATCGACGAGTACCACTGTTAACATTTCAAGTGCCTTTGGGCTCTTAATTCCATTTTTTTCCACGAAATTTGAAGCCAATTCTTTGTCTTATTTTTTTCGACAGCAGGAAACTTCTGTACGCGCAAAACGCATTTAACTTTTATGCCTTTCCCTAACGAACTAAACCTGCTAAATAGCTGAAACTGTGAACACAATTTCGAGACGGGTCTAGTTCTGACAATTTGCTGTCACATCTTTTCCTGTGAAATTAAGTCGAATTTGCTGAAATTCCCTGGGAAATGGTCTCAAACTTTATACATTTGTTTCGGTTTCACCAAGAGTCAATGCGATACGCTTTACCAATGGCGTGTTTTTAATGCCGTATTGCAAAAAAAACGATGCCATCGCACTTTTATCAGAATACATACAACTTTTCATTTATAATAAAATGATCATTTTTCCGATTGGTTTTATAAAAAATTAACAATCTCTATTCGATATTTCGTTCTCGTTTGGAAAACTTCTGTAAAAATCTAAGTGGCTCCTCCAACTTGAAAATAAAAATATTTATATTCAATTAATTTTAAGTTTTTGTTTATTCCTTGTATGTATTAAAAGTATTATAATAGAGTCTTACAACCAATATTTTCACAGAATGTTTCAACTAATTATCTCCCTGTTTTAAAGTTGATTTTTATCTTTTTTTTTTTCCTGACCCATTCCACGAAGAGGTGTAGGGTTAATCTATACCAACAAAATGTTGTTTCCAATGTTTTGAATAAATCTTCTGAACTCATCGTATACCAAACACGTACTTACTTAGAATCGATTTACTATACGAGGATGTAAATTTAAGCTGGCCGTAAAATGAGTTGCAGATGTAAGCTTTACGCCAATACACCTTCAGATATGTATCGTCTTAGTTCACTCTGCTGGCGTCAGTGGGCGGAATATTGTTATTTTGCTAAAAAAATTCAGTTAATAAAACACTAAAATTAGACTGACATCAAAAACTTTTGTGTTCGGATCGGCGAATTAATTTTTAATCGAAACATCAGAGGGGAATCATAATAAAATAAGTGAAAAATACAAATCAAAATAAATTTATTCTTCAGATAAATGATTTTTCAAAGAAAATGGTTTAGGAGTTGAAAAAAATGAAAGAATTTTGAAATCTCCAAAAAAAACATATAAATCCAGGGTTTTCGGAAAGACTTAAACATTAAAATATTTCTAAGAAAGAAAAAACATTTTAGCGTTTAAAAATCTAAGCACAAATTACCGGTTGGTTAGTAAAACGAAATCAAAAATTAGAGAACAAGAAGTGCCGAATTTGGTTTATCAAATTAGTCGTCAGGGAGACGGGTCCAACATATGCCCAAAACTACAAGTTGGGACTACACAAATAAAATTAAATACAAGATTGGTGTCCCACAAATCTGATATTAAAACAAACAAAAGCTCAACGACACCAAAAAGCAGCACTGGCAGCCCATTGTGCAGCAACCGAGACTTAAACGAAATTTTTGTAATGTAAAAATTTTGAAATACTCTGGAAATGCTACACGTTGTCAACATATCGAAGGAGAGAAGATTAAACTATAAAAAAAAAAAAAAAACAAAAATTAAAAGGACAATGAACAAGTTTTTAGCAACTGGACGGACAACAATCCTGGCAAAATAAACTCCGGGATGAATATTAAACATAAAACGATGTGTTTTTAATTATTTTAATTTTTACATAAATGTAAATATTTTGTTGTAAGCATTTGTTTTTCCTGTTGATGTTAAATTACATATTATTGCTGACTTGTGTTATCTGGTGTTTTTTTTTGTTGTAAAGAGCCCCAAAAACTAAGAAAAATCATTGTATTTTTAATTATTTGACCTAAAGTCGAACTTGAATTTATAAAAAATAATAAGAAATAAAGAAGGTAAACGAATAAAATGAAAAAAATCATTTTCAGTTATAACAAGAAGACAATTAAAAAAAAACTAAAATGAAGGCGATTAGACGATTTTTAATGCTTGGCTCTTAAGCGATTTATCATACAGCCACAGAAGTTGGCTAAAAGAATTTTTTATTTTATTTGTACCTACTAAAGAGTTCATCTGTGTTTCAAATTCAAAAAGTTCGTCTTTTTCTATCTTATATCCCTTAAGTGTGGCACTGAAGGACACACGATTCCCCCGCTATTTCAAAAAATTTGCATCTGGCAACCTTAAGCAAGAAATGATTTGAATAACTTTTTCATTCATTTATTTCTTGCTGTTGTCGTTTGTGTTTCACTATAGGCTCTTATATAACTACACATGAACTATACAAACATACACACACACAAACACACACACACACATGCAAACATTAAGCATAAATAAAGAATATAAACGGAGGATATCCTTTAGCCATTTATATTTGTTTGCTGATTTTTCATTTAGTCGCTGCTCTTGCACACTCCAAAATGCAAGGCATTCAAGAGTTAGTGACCTTTTTGTGTGTAATGAGTTTGTGGAACCATCAGGTTGGTATCCTTCGCTCGCTGCACTCGACTCGAAATGGGTACAACGACTGACTGTTCTGCATAAGCAAGTAAAAAATTGCACAAAAACATTCTGTTCCGTTTTGTGTCAAATGCAAAATGCGGAAAAAAGATAAATGGAAAGCAAACTTTTGTTGCATGTTCTGCCTACAACACATTATTTTTAATGAAAATTGCAAATCTGAAAAACAAAAACAAACACAAGCACAAACAAAAAATGCAACTGAAACAATAACATCAAACAACCAGCCACTCGTTTGCAGGCTCCACAAATTTTCCATCTCTGTAATAAATGTTTTGAAAACTACATTTATAATTCCATTAACAAACAACAGCGTTTGCCAAAAAAAAAAGTTAAAATACGAATACAAATAAATAACAAATATGACTTCGAGCAAAGAAAAAACTCCATTTGAATAAACATTAAGATTGTTGTTATGGTGGGCAACAAAAAAAAGAGCAACACTTTGGCTTTTGTCCAACACAAGTGGCACCACAAAAAAACCAAAAAGAAGATTCCGCACACTCAGGAATGTGCTCTATCAAACATTACAATTCTGTGGCACAGCGGAATAAGTGCATAAGTAGACTTATGCCCTAAGCACATGCATACATGTGTACAGACATATAAAAGAGTTTTTCAATACGGCCGGTTAGATGTTGGACGAAATTAAATAAGTCCCATGTGAAAAACATATTAACGAAAATCTTCTTTTATTTGATTCAAGATCCTTCGCCTAAGCAGGGAATGAATTGTACTGCACATGCCCGCCGCTACTTTTTGGGCGAACCCACTTTCAAAGACTGAATTTGAGCAATGGCCTCGGTTATATTGATTGCGGCCTATTGAAATAAGCCTGCGACATCAGAAAACCCCACAAGAAACAGTCTATCTCTGTCTAGAGTCTGATCAGATCACATGATCTTGTTGGCCAATTCATATCATCTTTGCGTCAGATAACCATAACCTCAAGTTGGTCAAACAGTGGGATGTAGCGCCATTCTGTCGGCACCATATGTTGTCTATATCCAGATCGTGCAATTTCGGTCGAAAGAAGTAGCGCTCGTCAGTTACCAATACGAACCAATTACTTCGCAGGCGCCAAATCCATACCAAACGGTAACTTCTTGTCACCTCGTGAATCTTATACATAGAAGTTGGCGTTTTCCCCAAACTTTGTAGACAACTGTGAAGAACCACCGTGTCTATCGTAAACTCGGTGCTACACAAACTTTTCACTAACGAACGCTTAATTTAATAATAAAGTTTTATTATTTGGCGCGATACTTTAACATGAGTAACTGAATATAAGTTAAGAAACTGAGTACGAATGGTTGAGTGTTCGACAGCCAGTCTATAGTAGAAGACGTAGGTTCAATTCCTACTGAAAACGGTAGGGGATTATGGCAGTGAAACAGATAACTTGGCGTTATCGAGTTCATATTTGAGAGTTGCTTCTTTGTCAACTTTAATCAACTTTCAGGCAGATTAAACAGACGCCACCAACACAATATGGCGGTCATAGGCCGCCAACTTCGACCCACGGCGGCGAAAAACTCTTTAACAACAGCAGGCTACAGAACTGCAAATGTTGCTTTGTAGTCATGTTATTAATTATGATGAAAACTCCGCTACTCAATAAATAGCTGAGGTGAAGATTGACGTTTCTAAGGGTGTCCCCAAACTATAATACTGCTTATTAAATATCGTAATTAATTGGAATTTGGCGACAGCTCTTAATGTCCTCAAATAGTTATAAAAGCTTCCAAATAAGAATTCAGAAGTACTTTTCAGAAATGTTTCAATCAACAATTTTTCTAAAAATAATCACAACAATCACGCAACTCGGTGCTTTTCACGTCTGTTTTAGTGGTCTTTTACGATTGCCAGCTTTGCTGCTTTTCCTTAACTAAGATGGCGCCAAGCCACTAATTTAGAGTTGTGCTCTTCCTTTCTAGAACTAAAATCTTTTTACATTTTACCTTAAATGAAAACTGTACAGTTTTTTCTTAGTGTTCAACTACTCACTAAATTGAAAATACGAGTACCTGAATATTTCACATTTTTACAGGCCGTTAATTGTACTTCGTTACGCTCAAAAAAGCGCCGTTTTGTATTACAAAATCCTTTTAACGGTTAATCGTAAATATTTCATCATCGTCTGACTTAAAAATGCAGTCCAACATGTACATGTTTCCTTGTTCTTCAGGCATCGTTTGACGAAGTTCCAAAAAAAATTTTTTAGAAATATAAAATCTTTAAAAACAAAACTTTCCAACACAAAAAACTCTGTTGACACATTCTAGTAAAATTTTGTCCTCCAAAAACAAGAAAAAGTCAAACTTTATGTTCATAAATAAAAACTTTATTGCCATAAAGAAATGCGTCTGGCTGGAGCATTTAATTTTGTGGCTCCACAGTTTCTTGGGCGCCTGTTCAAATGCAAAAAAAAAACAAAAATTATACGTACAGAACAAAATTTTCTCACTGACAAGCATTTGGATGAAGAAGCTGTTCGAAGGCGCGGGATGGGGTGTCTGCTTAACGTGACCAGATACCCCTGCTACATGCCTGCTACGCCTTAATGTTAATAAATAAATAAATAAAAATAAAATTAAATAAATAAATTTTAATAAATGTTCGAAGCTCATTTGTTTTAGCTTTAACTTATGACAGAAGGGACAAAATCCAGACAATTGTCGCCTTTTTTAAAGAAAGGAATGTTGTCCATTTTTGTGGCTTTCATAAATTTTTAATATTTGATATTTCGCTTGCGGTTTGGGGAAGTAATTGGAAAAGTATTGCTGTATTAAAGGTTTAGCATAAAAAACTGTTTATTGCTCAAGGAAAGCTCCCCTGCCATCCGAATTATAAATAAGTCCAGAAGCGCCGTAATAAAACTAGTAAAATCAACGGTACTTTAACACTAATTTTACGTTAAACTTCTGTGAAGGGAACAAACTTGTTTTGGTCTTCAATGCAAAACGTTTATAGAGTCTTTCTTCCAAAAATACATGCTATGTATCGTTAGCTGACATGCAAAATCACATAACTAACAAAATATGTGAAAGTATAACAACAATGTCCATGTCCTCTCCAGTTTTTACACGCACACGGCTGTAATAAAAACTATATATATAGTCGAAAGGACTTGTACACATGTGCGTCACTGCAAATGCAAGGCTCATGGCGTGTTATTGTCTTTTTACTGTAAGATATTCCTATTAAAATTGATGTGATTAAATTAAAAAAAAAATGTTATCAAATTATTTACATCTATTGTTTGTCCTGCAGGATTTTATATTTTCTGTCAATCTCTTTTGTGTCTTGCATTTCTATCTCTGCAAACAGTCTTTGGCATTTCATAGAGAATTAAAAAAATGTTACAGCGATTTATGCAATAGACACAAAAATGTATATGTCAAAATAAGCAATTTAGTAACGTTGACTAAAAGCTAAAATGGTTGACTAGAGATCAACTATAGATGACTCCAAAGCTCACTAATTTTCTTTGGCAAGTGTTACTCAATGTCTTACGAATGAGTTTCAGTTTCAGTTAACCACAAACTGGCTCATTTTGAGTTATTTCGTCCATAACGATGGGGTTAAATTGCACGGATCATTCAAATGAACAGAGTAAGTCGGTCATTTGACTGACCGGTTGTTGTTTAACAATTTATTGTACTTCAGCCAATGCTTTCGTTGTATTCTGGGCTTTCGTTCAAATGGTTCATGTTCGGCCTCTTATAAAATTTCCTTCTTTTTTCCAAAATAAATTATTTTCAGCACAAGCAATTCAACTAGTGGACGATTTTTTCATTTTCATTGACGTTTTCATCAGCTGTTTTCAGCAAACAGCAGGAATAACAGACATCACATTTAGTAGCTCAAAACCCGATTGACCGAAATGAAGGCATGGATCAGCCTTTGATAATTGAACGAAAATGACACCGGTCACTTAAATGAAAGACCGGGTACAGCTCTACTCACCTCTGCATCAGATTTTATGTAGTTTATCAGCCAGTCGTAAATGAGTTGGAATAATACTAATTTTATTATTATCAGTGAGTTCACAAAATCCCGACAGGGATCTTAGAATGTTACATAAGTGTACTTCCTATTTTGTTTCATTGTTACTTTACTTGTTCTTGTTGTTCTTGACAAATCTTCCGGTCACGTTATGCACAGAATACGTACAATCCTACTGCATGACAAGAACGCGAGTGACAACCATTTGCTTCGAACAAAATATTGGTGTGGACAAAAATTTTGGTATCTGTATCTTCTTCTGTGAGAGAATAAAACAATTTTCTTCGCAATTATTCTTAGATTTTAGCGGCTACTTCTAAAAGTACTTTTTGCACTTCTACAAGCTGTTAATACACATTTATCACATACAGTTTATCACCGGGCGATAGTGTCACCACATGCCAATATATATGAAAAGGAAATGGGATACTCGTAGAAACATGTTTAAACAACATTTAAAACCTAATTAAATTTAAAATCCTGTTCTTAAGCCTTTTTCAACTAAAATCAAAATTAAAGTTGATTTTAAGGAGACACATTCGAGAAAATGTTTATACAACTCATTGAAATTTGAAAGCAAATGTCATCTCTAAACAGTTGCATTTCCAAAGCAAGGAGACAAGTTAACAGGTATAAATTGTTAACAACCCTAAAATACTATAAAAAGAATCTTGAAGCAGTTGTTGAATCTATTCAACTGTTTTATCACGTGTGCACGCAGTACGAGTATATGTGAACTTACGAGTACATGTCAAAAAACTTCCCAAAGCGAATAAGTTTATTAAACTTATCTACACACTTACACATTCATATTATTTATATAACTTTTTATATGGAGACAGGAGGTTTTCCACTCTAAGTTTTGGCTGTTATGAATTTCGTATTTGCTTATGTAAACACGGCACTTTAATTTTTAATTGACGCAAAAAAAAAAGTATGACAATTTTTCGTCGCCTTAATTACAATTATGTTTTTCTGAATGCCTTCAACCAAGTTATTGTCTTACATTATACTACTTTTATGGAAAGGATAACTTCAGTAACAGCATCTTGTATATCTTATATATATATATATATATGCTTTTAGTTTCTCTATTTCTGAGTTTCGAAAAACTAATAATATAAAGTAAGTAAAACCCGAAAAACGCAATATAATATAAATAAATATGTAGCAGAGACTGTGAACAAGTGCTCGAGGCCAGTTTGCCCCCATTAAAAACATTTTTTTTTTTTGTCAATTCAATTCTTTATTTATATAACATTTGCCCTTATGAATTTACAACATTTTCCATAAAGAGTTTAGGCATTTTTAGCTTTTCTACTTAAACATTAAATAACAATTATTTGATATTCATTTACGATGTTATAAATATTTAATTTAGTGGCAGGGAGAAAATTTTTCAAAAACTTTATATATTTAATTTTTGGGGGGTTTTAGATAAAAAGCTTAATACTAGTGATAAAATTACGATGAGATGATCTCACTGATGTGGGCCTGAAAACATTAAATTTGAAAATTCCCATTATTTTCTCAACAGACACGTTGAAGCGTTTAGTAGGTTTTAAGCAAGAATTTTGTATAAAAACGCACAAAAAATCTATTTTGTTTTTTATTGGAAATAATATTATTCGAAATGCTTATTTATTTACATACATACATCCGTACGTATTTTATGAAAATAATGCCATTAGAAAACGAGCATAATTTTTCACTCGCCCAACTTCTAATGAGATCAATCGTGATATACAGACCAAAACGAATCGCCAGCTGTTACGTTTTTTAACAAAAATCATTCATATTCTCATGTTGTACAAACATCCTATCAATTATTTCCAGTTTAAGATCCAGACGACTTCTTGTCAAATATTTAGGGACACAGCTGCCTTCATGGGAGCTGAAATATCCAATTTTATCTCTCTAGCACATGGCAAACAAAACTAAACAGTAACGATATGTTTCCGGGAGGCATTTCCACAATTCCACATTTCTACAATTTTCTACACTTTAACGATTTCAAAGTTGATCTTCTGTTCGAAATTAATGACACTTTTCTATACGACTTTATTGAATAGAAAAATTTACAGAAAACTACTCCTGCAATCCCTACACTAACCCTTAAGTGAACTGTAAATACGAATATGTTTTCGAACACTGAATTCGTGTAACGCAAAGCAATTCTCGAACATTATGAACTGTACAAGTTCAGACAACAAGAGTTTGTTTAAGTTCTTAAATAGATATTTTTGACATGTTTCTGTATTTATGGCTGCAAACTTGTAATTGCAAATGTTCCGGCACGTGGCCTGTTAATAATTAGCGAACTGTTGTCAGAATATTGATTTAACAAATCGTTCTAAATGCGATTTTATTTGTTGAAACATCAAATTTGGTGAATCCAAAATGAATGCACATAATGAAGTACGACGAAAGAAACACAATCTCAGAGCGGCCGCCCGAGTGTTGTGTATAAATGGCGAATATGAGAACTATCGATAACTATGGTTTGACAGCTGAAGACGTCAAACGCTTCCAAACTGGGAAAATTTACTTTGAAATATAATAAACCTGTTCCTCAGGTATTTCGTCCATTTTATGGTCAACACAATCGGCATAGTGACCAAGCAATTGGCACAGTTGTTCACACAGATTTTGGATTTGACGATTTATCACGGTTTTGACGATTTTGGGTGCCAGAAAACACATGTTAACGATGTATGTCCGAATATTGACGATGCAAATAAAAAAATTGCTAACTGTTGCTCGTGGAGTTAATAATATTAAGCAGCAAAAGGCGTTGATAATTTGTGTAATTTTTAGTATGATATTATCAGCTTTTTGTTTTAAATTAAGTTTTCTATTGAAATCAAATAATAATATTCTGAAAAATACTTACATATATAACTGAAATTACTTTTAATTCATAATATATATCTAAAATATGAGTTATAATCTAAACTTTGCCATAAAAGTGTATTCTTTTTAATAAAAAAATTGGATTTTTAACTTTTGCTATTTTATGTTTTAAATAAAAGATGTTTTGTTTGAAAAAAAGACTTTTTACGGTGACGTTTTTTCACGACTTCACCGCCAAACTTGATGATCTAGTTTCTATACTGCCTGACAGCTGCATATAGCAGCACTAATTTTACTCTTCTCGATGCTAAATCCCCAACCAGAGAAAGAAATTTTGCATAGACAAACAGTAAATTGTGTTGTCATATTCAACGATTGTATGATCGTTAAAAGATACTGAATTGCAGCGTCACAGAGGACGCTCCAGTCATTTTGTGTATGTTCTTATAATCGATTAAAAATTAGAAATCGTTCGCCATTTGAATACGGGTTGGAGAAATCACCAACCACGTCGGGTACTTTTCAGCTGTTGTACGTGTAAAAAAAAAAATAAAAATTACCAGTTTTTCCCTCGTAGCTTTTATTTTACTTCAAACTAAAGGACACAAATTAGTTACTGTTTTCAGTTTGTGGATGCTTTTGGAAAACATTCATTGCCCCCCTGTTGTTGTTCATCTAAGTTTTTTTTGGATCATTGGATATTATCTGCTTGACTTCTAGTTTTCGAAAAAATCAGTATTTAAGAAACAGATTTTTCGCCCTCTGACTCCTAAGGGTCCGTAAGCGCCAGGTATGCTTTCATAATCAGTTAAAAAGTTTTGAAGGGGTACAATTTAGCCTGTCCCCAAATGATAAAAAATATAACCAAGATATAACCTCGTCCAGATAAGACTAGAAGTGTATTTAAAATTAAAACAAAATTGGCTGTAGACTCTCAGAGCAGTATAAAATCCTTGATACCCTGTTGTTGTATTGCTTAAAAGTTCGCCGAAATCAAGACAACAGTTTTCCTGTGATGACATTTTAATAATTCTTAAGCAATTTTATTGTTTAGTGTGCAAGTACAATCTTGTCTGCCCATGCACATGCATGCATCTGCAACATGAATGTACATATATATTTATATACTTATTATTATGTACATACGTACTTATGTAAAACTGTGTATGCAATAAGCGCAACCCCATTACCGACACTTATTGCGTATAATTTACGTATAATTGCAGAAATACATTTATCGGAGAGATCTCCCTCACATCTCTCACTTCTCAAGTATCGTTTTCTTTAAAGATTTCCACATGGCAGTTGGCCCAACGACCGTATTTTGATGACGGCTTCTTATAAATCTTTTTACTACCAAGTCTATTTGTAATTGCATTGTAGGGATTTTTGCTGGTCTGGGGTTTTTTCGTGGTCCCTCATTTCTAGCAACAGGCGACATTCGGGTGCCAAAACAACAACAAAAAAGCAGAAGATTAGACGCCCCATCACGAACTGTAACAATAATTATTTGTATCCCACGTCACTTTAGTTTCTATTGTATTTAACTGTGTTTACACTAATATTTAAGGAAAATAAGTTTTAGGCTATAGACGGTGGGTACATTCGTAAGTGCATAAAGGTTTTGATGGCAAATTTTATTGCTGATTTTATTGGTGATTAACGATAAATTTTGTAATCGAACACAAAAAGTTATAAAAATTTTAGCAACAAATTTTATTTAAAGAAAGGGGGAAAAATTACAGTTTTCTTGGTAGGAAAAGAAAACTAGTCCCCAAAATTAAGATTTATTTTGAAACTTTCAAAATGTTCTACTATATTTTTATTGTAAAATGCTGGATTTTTATTTATTTATTTTTTTTAAATTTTCTTACACCACAATAAATTGAAACTTTTATGTAAAAAATTATTGCATTAGAAAAATAAATTATGCAACAACTGCCAAAAGTTGGTGCAGAGCTGGTGCACATCACAGCACAAAACCTGTCGATAATGGGGGACAGGCATTAATTGCTCCCAAAATTTGTTGTTTCATTTTACCATTTCACAGTTTTATATTCTTCACTTGGCTCTTTTACTAGTTATTTCTCTATATCTTTGCAGATTTTCAGAGAACCACTTTTACTATATACAACAACGAAAGTCCAATTCAACCAAAAACATCAAGAATATCCTGCCGTACATTTTATGAATTATGACAGCTGAAGTAATGGCGTCAAATGACACAGTTTTTGATCCGGGTAAATAGCACGAAACCCATAACTGAATTCAATATATTGTAATATTCGATTTATTCATTTGAAGCACTTTCGAAATTAATTACGTCTCTCAAGGATGCCGATAGCCTTTCAAATGATCAAGAGATTGATTTTCTCAAAGCACTACTCGAGTCCAAAGAGCTCAATGCCTTGGTCAATGTACACAGCAAAGTTGCCAAGGTGGGGAGAGACGATCGCCTGGCACCCATCTTATCGACATCGGCAATGGTGAGTGTGACTTTCATTTCACAAGTATTTGGCTTGCGAATTGCCATTGTAACATTTTTCTTACGCTTACAGATACTTTACGAGGTGTTGGAACAGTTGTCGCAACGCTGTCACTTAAACGATGAATGCCGGGAGGCATTTCATTTGTTGCAAAAACCGCATTTACAAGTAGGGCTTCTCAATACTTTTGCCAAGTGCCATGTAATTGATTATTGAATTTGTTTCTTCTTTACAACTTTTTCGTGGCCGTTTTTGTGCTTTTGGCCTCTAGAGTCTTCTTTATGCCCACGATTGCATTGCACAAAAAGACTTTTATCCACATCTGCCTGAATTGCCCATTGAAATAGATGAAGATGAGGAAACTATAAAAATTGTGCAACTGGTGAAAAGCAATGAGCCCCTGGTAAGTACAAATGCCACATACATACATTCAACCTTTTAAATCTAACTGATGAACAACAGATTGTAAAACACGCTGTTACAGTGTTTAATCATATCAGAATTATATGTCTGGCAAACACTATATATTCTTATAATTGTATTTGAAGCATTTATCACCTTCATTGTACACATCCCTTCATCTGTCTTAACAACCATCTGATTGTTCACTGTCACAACATCTACTTCCTTCAAATTGGTTTAGTTATTTTTATTGATTACGATTTTACAACCCATAAACGTGACATTGTTCATTGTCTATGTCGTCATCGTCATCGTCGTCGTCATCGTCATCGCCATTGTCGTCAGCATCATCATCATCATCGTCTTTATCTTTTCAATTTCATCACTCCGCAAACATTCAATGTCCTTTCATTGTACACATTTCATTATCACTCAACAATGGGGGTCTGTATCACACCCACTACATTCCAAGTCATCGAAGTTTTTTTTTTTTAATATTTATTGGAAAGCTGTTGTGACTCACACTTTTGTAGAAATGTTCACACTCGTATGTATGCATTCACGTTGTGTTCGTCGTGAGCTTAATGATTGTGCTTTATTGTTATCTCTTTTCAAAGGATTGCCATTAAGGCTTTCAAAGGATGTTTTTCATTTTGTTAAGGCTTGCTAAGGTTAAGTCTTTTTTCTGCATCACAAGGGATTTGTTGAGTAATCAGATGAAAAAAATAGAAGTACGCAACCTTAAACAGCACCTAAATTTCTTGTCACATAATGATGACCCTGTTTTATAAGCAGGAATAGAAATGAATTAGGACATCTGGAGTCTTATGAATTAGCGAAAGAAAAATAGTGTCACTCAATACATCGTTTTGATGAAAGTAAAGTTGTGGCTCTGGATATCTCCAGGACATTTGATGAAGTGTATCACAGTACAAAACTTATTGCTTTTAGTGTTGGAGATGAGATCAAGTTAAATTCAGGTGGGCTGCGTTCTTTCTCTAACTTTATATATGTCAAGCTTCCAAATCTATCCATTCTTTTGCACATGATAGCAGCATTTGTCACGCGAACTCACTCAACGATGGTGATAACCCATCAGTGATTAGCGCCACAAGACAAAATATGAATGATACACTCGGGTTACAGTGTCTTTTGCTTGCTCCTCGATGCACGACTTGGAATGAAAATGCAATGTGCTGTTCGCTAGACTAGACTTTTTGGTACCTCATACTCATATGCGAACGACAGTGGAATACATTCATCATTTTTGGGCCGATGCTTCACAGGAAGGCGAAGAAACTCATTGAAGGTAGCAGAGTATGCAACTCTGTTAATTCCTTGAAGCAACAATGCACTGTGGAATGAATGAATGAATGAATATTGTTCTGACTTGATCACGGATCTTGTTCCAGATATCCGAGTCTTTTGGCGTCCTACAACTCTGTCGTCTAGGGCTCACCCATTTGTGGTGGATTGGTGAGTAAATAAACAGCGCAAAAGCATTTCCCGTCTCTTACAACGTAGGAAGTTTCACTAGTGACCAGGTTCACTAGTGATTCTTCGTTACTCCGCCTCCAACCCTCGGTGGCAGGTTTTGCGCTGGCGAACTGCGATGTCAGGGCATTCTGCTTATCGGCGTATAGCGGAAAAAGGTGCCCTCGATTGGCACGGCAACCAAAATAATAGGAAGTTCATGTATCCAACATGTTCTTCTGAAGCCTTCACCAAACCTCAATTGGCGGCACGGGGACCAATAGCCCCAGACTGCTTTTGGGCATTCTGGCGTTGATTATAGGTTGAGGAGCCTTCCTTGACTGAAACGTTCTGGCTGTGGTCTAAACAATGCAAGAAGAGCCTTGGAAAGATACTGGGATGGTTAAGCTCCCTGATGATCCTTGCCTTCGAAGTGCTGTTGTCCTGCAACAGGCTCCCTTTATGTATGAACTACGATAGAGGGGAATGTACAGGCAAGTCGGGTTACGGCCTGATGGCTGCCTTACCTGTCTGGCGATTTAAACAATAGAAAGGATTATACAGGCCGAGCTCTCGAACAAGGGGTTTATGGTTTATGCCGTCGCCATATTTGACAAGAAGCTTCCACCTATATGAGACTGTCAAGCCAAATTTCCGCGTTGATGAGCCATCGCCCAGTTCACTCCTGCAGGCTTGATCTATGGTCAGATAAGGCCATAATGGCAGGTGCTGACATGACTGAACTACATAATCTTTACTTACTTGCTATGAACCCTTTGGGCCACTTGTAGAACTCAACGTCACTCAGTGTAGAGGTTTTCCCCGGCCAACAAAAGCCCTTCGTAAATATTATTAGAAGAGCAAAATCACGTAACTAACATTTTCACTATTTTGTAGTAGAAACAAGATAAGAATCGTAACATGCCAGTGGAACTTGCACTTGCCGGTACCTACTTTCAACTTTCGCTCATAAAATGTCTAATTTTTATAATGAGAGAGTAAAAATTGGAGAGAATATGGATGCTAGTAAGGCGCTATGATGAAATCGATTTCGTGTGGTTTGTTAGTAAAGTGGTTTTGCATATCACCTAATAAATAACACGCTGGTGTTATTTATTCGCTTTTGAGCGCAACTAATGTTTTCCGGGGGGACCAGTGTGACCATTTTCGAAACTTCAAGGTATGATTCAATTGCATGACAATGTATAGGAAGGAATGCGGGGCTAGAAATCAAGCCAGCGCTATGATTTAGCTTTACTGCTAAATTGTATTGCTTTACGCGATAAAAAATAATAATTATAATACAAAAATTTAATCTTTTTCTTTGAACATTTTAACCTTTAAATCGATTATTGGCGCAATTGTTGTGTAGCTTTCAGGGAGGAAACAAATTGTAAATTTTTGTTTTCGAAAACGAAATGTGATTGAACCCAGTCCTTAAGTTGAAAAATTTAATTCTGAGCAAAATAGACAGTGGATAGGAGCCGATGAGGTATAATAAAAATTCATGCCAATGAGTTGGCAACTGTTTCTTGAACTGTTTCAATTCCTTAAACTATTTCATTTGTACAATTCAATACAGCAGTTTATTTGTGTGTGAAATGTTCATAAACAAAAAAAAAAACAGCAGAATACATTTCAAACGAAAAGGCGACTGTTTGACGGTTACAGCCACACGGCTGTTGGTGGACATGATGACTCCTTTGTCTATTATTCCAAAAAGCGTTTAACATTGAACAAAACTTTAAGACTCCAATTCAATGTGCAACTCAATCAATTGGTATTCCTGGAATTAAAACACGAATTTCACTTTTGCATTAAATCGCATCACATACTCGTACTTTCACAGTCATACAAACACCTTCATCACGTCCCAATTCCTGCACTGTCAGCGACTTAATTTAAAATATTTTTCAATATATTGTTGCGAAAATATAATTTGACTGTTTCCATTAAAACAAATCGATACGTGTTTCTTTTTTATTTCACTTTTTTTTAATTTATTAAAATATGGAAAAAAAAACTATAAAAATATATAAAAACACAGACAGGAGCACAAAGTGCGGAACCAATTGTTGTAAGTAAATGTCCTTCACAGTTTCCTGTCGAAGATCAATCACAGGAACTCTATTTTTGCTTTTATCTCACACAGTATCACACAAAATTTTTAAATAATTTATTTAATACACTTAATAAGTTGTTGTACATATAAATAAACTTACTGTTATTTTGGTCAACATTTTTCGAGACATCGGCTTTTAGTTGGCGGAATACGCGTTCAAGAAAACAATGTAATAAAATAAAATAAATGAAGTTTAAGTTCAATGGCACCAAAAATGCTGACACTCGATTTAATTTTTATTTACATAAAAAAAGGAGATTTCAATTGGCGCTGGTAGATAAATGTTGGCGGCCTCTGAGCGTCATGTTGCGTGGCTTCTGCGTAGTCTATTGTTTATTATTCAATTATGGCTGGCAAAAAAAAAACGGCGACAAGTTGCAGGGTCGAGCAAAGCGTCCAAACGATAAAACTTTACTTTCAAAAGTAGCATTTCTTAATGCGAAACTTTACGCACATTGTGCCCATTTCACGACAGATTCGCTGGCTACGTTATCAAGCGAAATTTAGTGTATATGGGACGACGCCAACTCACACGACTTTCTCTAGGTGGACAACCGTTCCTAAAAAGCTACGCCATCCGTGTCATTAGTTCGTACTCCATTTGATAACAATTTTGGTGAACTTGTCAACCACTCACCATGGCCCCCTTGCTGGCAACTTCTTGTGTTATGTGGGAAAGGTTACTCTTGCTCGAGAGTTCGGGCTATCTAATCTCTCGTGCCAGTAATTCTCTGGACAGTAAAAGGAAGACCAGGCACTTGAGCTGGGAGCTCAAAGCCCTGAAGTAACATTTCAGCCAAACTATGATGAAGATCCCCTTTATTGGAGGGCTCTGAAGAACCTGCATAACCGAAGTTATACATAAACTTTCTAGAGTTTTGGCTGCTGTACCAACCGAGGGATCCCTTCCCCTCTTTGTCCCGCAAAACATAGTGTTTTATTTCTTAATATCGGCCAAGGCTGCTACAAAAACTTGATCACCAATCTGTAGTGCCACAAGGACTTTACGAATAGCAGCTTGGTTTAGTCCCCTTCCACATCTAGCCGCCATTGTTGAGAGGCTTCAGATAATAAAAAAAATATATAAACGACACTGTAACTATTATAGGATTTTTGACTGGTTTTTGTATTAAAAAATTACTTCTTTAAACTAAACAAATAACAAAAATTTAATTTCAATACAAAGAACATTTAGTTCGAAATATCCTGTGGGCTAATTTTATATCTCGAAACTAAACGGCTCTTGCTTGAGAGCTCAGCAAATCTTACTCGCATTCGAATTCAAAAACTGCACTCACTAGTAAAACGCAAAAACGTGCGCAAACGCAACACGAATTTCAGTAAGTTTATTTTTGAGATTTTTGCTCAAAACATACACTTAAAACATTTGTGTCGTACTTTGTCTTTTAATTAATTGAATTCAAAATTTATTTCAAACTAGTTTCGGTTGCAATATTTGTTAGACGAATCTCTCGGTTTTCGCGGCATTAAAAGAAGTTTCCATTATTTTAGGGAGCCACCATTAAGACGGATGAAGAAACTGGTAAAATAATTATAGCCCGCATTATGCACGGTGGAGCGGCCGATCGCTCGGGCCTCATACATGTGGGCGATGAGGTCATTGAAGTCAATGGCATAAATGTAGAGGGTAAAACGCCAGCAGATGTCCTAAGCATACTGGTAAGTTGTTGCGCTCAGTGTGGATTTGAAAGCCTGTAGGATTGACATAAATTTATGGCTGAATTTAGCAAAATTCGGAAGGCACCATAACATTTAAATTGGTGCCATCCGACGGCAAAGGTGCCCAACGTGAGTCGAAAGCACGGGTACGTGCTCACTTCGATTACAATCCGGAAGTGGACCCCTATATTCCTTGCAAAGAGGCGGGCTTAGCATTTCAAAGGGGTGACATTTTGCATATTGTATCACAGGTTTGTCGATTACTTCTTCCCTTCACTTGATCATCCCAGTGCCACAAAAACCTATTTTTTGTTTTTTTTGTTAAAGGATGATGCCTACTGGTGGCAAGCTCGCAAAGAAACAGAGCGCACTGCTCGTGCAGGTCTCATACCAAGTCGTGCCTTGCAAGAAAGACGTATACTTCATGAGAGAACACAGCGCGAAGCCAGCGATGGAGAATCAAAAAGTAAGTTTGCTTCTCCAAAGCGGTGATTGGTTTTAGTTTGAGCCGCCGGAACTGGAAATTTCAAGAAACTAATTTTCATACATATTGGAGCTTTCGTAGGAAATTTATTATCTCCTTGTCGGACTGTTTGCTAGAGAACTATATTTACTTACGAGTACATACAGGAATACCTGCAGTTGAAAGCAACGAATTTGAAAACGTAACAGCATGAAAACACCGCCAAAAAAGCGATTTCATGACATGTGGAACTGAACTCACAGCTGATTACTCTTTTTTTATGTTTTAGTTTTCCTTCGATGTCACCACTTCAGGACAAACATTCTGGGATTTTTCCGAATTTTGTTGCTGTACTGATTAATTCAAGGCGAGTTTAACTGTTATGAATTTGTCGTGATCGGCACCTAAAAAAAATTAGAAAAACAAAAAAGAAAGTAGGAAACACAAACGTGCGCGTGTTTTGGAAATCACATGATTTCAAATCACTTGTGATTTCAAAATCACACATGTAATTTTTTGCTCTTCTGTAACTGACACATGTTTTACAGTTTTCGGCGTGGGTCCAACTCACATGCACATGGTCTCAACCTCATTAGTTTTAGTTTTGACGTCAATTAAATACTTTTAAAAAATAATGATTCTTCATTAAAATTTACATGAACAGTTATTGATGAATTTTAATGTAATTTAAGAATATTAAAAAGTTTTTACTAAAAAAAAAGAAATTTAAATATCGACACTTTTTTAGGCAATAAAAATCCCTAAATAAAATCACTAAAATAAACGAGTTTCTGGCAACAAAAATAATGTCTGTCCTTTTTGCGAAAAATCAGAAAAAACACCGAAGTAATTTTTGACATCGATGCCAGTTGAAAATCCCATACGACTTTTCAACGAAAATTGAAATTTCGCCACTTAAGTTGACTGTAATACGAAGCACTAAAACTTTACTGCCGTAATACACGTACAACTAACTCGCCAATAACTCTAAAATTTTGCGTAATTAAGCCGCCAAAGTAGGCATTTAAACGGATTTGTATAATTTTGAGGTCAAAATTTCTGTCTGATTTGGATGCCATCAGACAGAAATGCGAGACGAAGTCACAAAAAAGTAATTAGTTTTGCGGCCATTTTCAACTGTTATCAAGTCGTGTGGATAGATCCTTAAACTTGGTGGTATTACTTAGAGTCCTTAAAGTAATTTATTTGATTCACTTGACTTTAAACCTCTTTTGCTATGATCCGCCTCACCTTAAAAGTGCTCCTTTACAATTTCACATTTTACTCTGACATGATTCTTTGCGTATTGGCTGCATGATTTCACATTTCACCTATTAATTAAAATCACTGAACTCATAAACAATTTCTTTTAACCGCACGCTCCATGGTCCCAACTTTCAAATCATCGCATTAAACTGACATAAAATCACCTCTAACAACAAATTGGCACAAATAAACAAACCTAAACAAAAAAAACACCAAATCATTAATAAAACTCAGAAGGATCATGTACCTCAATTTGTAACACCCCGCCTGGTTCGCCAATGCTGCGATCCAGTAACAGCACTTCCTCGTGCCGTCAGCCAAAAACTAAAAAAATCATGTACGATTTAACAGAGAATGATGACTTTGATCGCGAATTGATTGCCACTTATGAAGAGGTGGCCAAATTATATCCACGTCCTGGCATTTATAGACCTGTCGTACTCATAGGAGCCCCAGGTGTAGGACGCAATGAGCTGAGAAGGCGTTTGATAGCCAGAGATCCAGAAAAGTATCGTAGTCCGGTGCCGTGTAAGTTTCATATATGTACATACATATTGTACATACTTCAATCGGTGACTAGATATTTAGTGAAAAGATTGCTTTTACAGATACCACTCGGGCCATGCGCACTGGCGAAGTAGCAGGTCGGGAGTACATTTTCGTAAGCCGCGAAAAAATGGATGCCGACATTGAGGCTGGTAAATTTATTGAGCACGGTGAATACAAAGGCCATTTGTACGGCACTTCAGCGGAGAGCGTCAAGTCGATTGTTAATGCCGGCTGTGTATGTCTGCTGAGTCCCCACTATCAGGCAATTAAGGCCCTAAGAACTGTACAACTGAAACCTTTTCTTATTCATGTTAAACCACCGGAGTTCGATGAACTTAAAAAGACTCGTACAGACTCAAGAGCCAAATCGACCTTTGACGAATCAAATGCTAGAGGTTTTACGGTAAGTTGGGGGCTTAAATAGTCCATTTTTGTAACAAAAAGTTTGTTTATGGTGAAATGAAAGAATTTCATTCGTTTGGGAAATGTCAAAAATTTATATATATTTAGTAACATTTTAGATCTGATTGTACTTTCAAAGTGCATCAACAAATTGAGCAGAAAATATTTTCAAAATCGATGGTTCCTTCGGAACCAGGCTTTCATCACAAGCCTGATTAATGCCCAAATTAGAGAAATATCATTCTTGTGCTTAGCCGATTTTTCTTACATATTTTTGCGTTCCCACAGGATGAGGAATTTACCGACATGATCAAATCTGGGGAACGCATCGACTTTCTGTATGGCCATTTCTTCGACGATGAAATTATAAATGCTGATTTGGTAGCGGCCTTCGAGAAGCTCGTCACTACTGTACAAAGACTCGAAAGCGAACCATTCTGGGCACCATCATCATGGGTCCAATAAACGCTCTCTCCGGTACAATTTGGGACACAACAGAACGAACAAAGAAACGGCGGCAGCTGGGCAAAAAGTGAAAGAATGTTTGTTACCCCCCCGCCCCACAAGAACGAACATTCAATTCGAAACCCCGAAACCAACAGAAACAAACACACAAAAGACAAAACACTGCTACAAAATATGCCAAACAAATGTATGTAATTATAAAGGAAAAACAACTGAAAAGCTAAAAAAAAAGGATTTTTTCGCAAACCAAACAAATTTAGACCCAGTAACACCAACACCAAAAAAAATATATATATTTTTAAGTTTAAGGCAAAAGAACTCATCAACGCATAAAATTGAATGGAGATCACTGGAAAAAATATATATAAATTAAAAAGGTAAACCTTGAAAAACACTCGTTATTTGAAGAAAATTGTTAATAAATTCCTGCTGTTTATTAAAAACAAAAACACACACAAACAAATTAAATATTTTTACAACATTGTTCAAGAGATTCACTCAAATCAGCAAAAACTAATATAAATAACAATGAAAATATTAAGCAAAACTGAAACAGCCATCATTTACAATGTTGCCAACTCTTTTATTTCGTATACAGAGATTTACTATTAACAAGTGATGTTTTTTTTTTTTTTAATTCAATAATTTTTTTAAACAAATTTTTGAATGTACCTTGCTAAATGTTTTATAAAATAAAATAAATTAATTGAAATTGTATTTAGAAAGAAATTAAAACAAAATAAACAATGAAATCAATACAATAACTAAAACTTGTAATAATTAAATTGTTATGATTAAAAGATATTCATCTATTTTACTACTTAATGACATATTACCAAAAACAAACAAACAAGCAAAAAAAACCAAAGTCCAATATTTAATTTTACATTACGATGACTGGATGTACAGACATCTTTAAAAAAAAAAAAACCAGGCCAGAAAATAAATCCAAAAACTCATTATTGAAGAATTCATTGAAATAAAAATATTTAATGTTGCCTGTCAAAGATACAAAATTGAGTGTAATTGTTATTTATCATGCAATAAAACCAAATAAAAAACGGAACAAGTTAAACCAAAAATAACACTTATGTATAATTTTCAAATAAAATTATTATAAAACTAAACAAAAACCTCTATTCTTTTAAACTCGTTTCCTTCGAACTCGTTTTGTAAGCAGAATCGCATTAAATTTCTCGTTTTCTCAAAAGGGGTTTTTATTTTTGGCGCTCCATTGAACCAGCGAAACCACATACTTTTAATCGATTTTAGTTCGATTAAACGTACCGGTATCGCGCGGGGGTGGGGGCAAATCATCATGGCTGAAATTCTTGCGGATCGTTTGGATCCTCATTCATATTATCTACTACTATGTTTTGCATTGCTGTAAACATATGATATATGACATATTTATACTTTGAAGAACTTTTTGCCAACCATCGCCGTCTGTAACTGTCGCTCGAATAGTATTTAGCTTCGGATTGATTTCTTGCCATTCATCTTTAAAATTATTACCAATGAAATCCTTTGGCTAAACTTGGCCTACTTTCAAGCTGCTGTATTAGCACTTCAAATTGCTTGTTGTTACTAATTTTAGTTAATATTTCCATTGCAAATATTTCCTTAAACAATTTGAAACATTTGGAAATTTGTAGTGAGTCATTAACAAAAATTTTGTCGACAAAATTAAAGCCAATCTCGGACAATGTCGCCGTCTTGTCGCCTCTAGTAATGCCAAAATGTTATCGGTTGTTATTAAAAGTGGGCCGTATTATCAACGGCAATGCCATTAGAGTGGCGTCGACATCCATTCATAATACGGGCGAATACTTTGCCTTCACTGGATTGAGGTTAGGTTGGCTATGAGGAACACAAAGATTTGCTTAGCATGAAAGTTAAGATGCGCAGGTATAAAATGATAATTTACAGTACGGGTGGTGCTGTCTCTCAATATCGCCCGCTTTCCTCTATGGAGGAATATATAATAAATCGTCAAGGTCAACGGTCCGCCAACATCAACAAGCTTTAGCACAAGTAGAAACGCCACCGAATCCATCACTAATATTTAAAGTTATTTTATTTTTAGGGAAAAAACACATAAAAAATTAGTTTAAAGTGTTTTTATTTACAAGTCCTGACATTTTGCGATGTCAGAGTTGCGTCTTTTTCAAGTTAATTTGCGGAAATGTTTTAGCATTTTATTAAAGAAGAATTATTAGAAAATAAAATTAAATTCGAATTGAAAAACAAACATGAAGCAGAACAAAACAAACAAAAAAATCGTTTTTGAATCGAAATTGATTTCCATCAAATTTTTTTTTTTTTTATTAATATAATTATTTATTTACAAACTCATCAAGTTAAACAATTTATATAGCGCAATTTGCTTTGAAAATAAAATCATAACATTTTCTTATTCTCTAATAATTTGTGGCTTAAAATCTAATTCGCAAACTTTTTTCAGTGACTCTGCATACAGTTCCAGTCTTCGTGTCATTGGGAAATTCCAGAAGTCTTTCACTTGACGACACAAGTTCAAATCCAATTCGGTGACTAAAAGACCATCTCTAAAACGGGAAAGCCCCTGCAAATGCAAAACATAATATTTCATTTAAGGATTAAAGTGCTCGGAAACATGTTGCGGGCAGACATTTAGGATACAATTGTGGAACTTTTTTTATAAAAGGTGGCCAGAATTTCGTATTAGGCAATATAAAAAAAATTGTTATGACGACTTCTTAACAAATTTTTAATATTTTATTTACTATAGAGAAAATTAGAAAACAAATTTTTTAAAAATTTCCAAATTAATTTCTGTTTTTCTAAGAATTTTACTAACTGCTCATTAGAAAAAACTACGAATTATAAAATGCGAAAATATGTTGACTCCCGAGCAGTAGAACCAAAACTTTTCCATAAAAAATATTTATTTTCCAAAATAAAATTTTTAATTTTAGAAAAAAAAAATCTTCAAAATATACTGTTTTAAATTTTTTTATTATGTAAATATATTCTGAATTATATTAAAGCTTTCTGAATTAGAATTACAGCTTTCTGAATAAAACCTGACGCTTTCAGAACTTGATCTCGTTAATGAGACAAACAGTGACGTAAAACACGAAAGTGTTGCGTTTTCAATTCGTTTCAAAAGTGTACAGTGTAATTTTTAATATTCGAAAAATTATCTGAAATGATCTGCAGAATTCTTAGAAAATAATCTGTCCCTTTTTATGCCAAATTTTTTATATTTTTAAGATTTAAAAAATCATCAAGACCACAGCCTAAAGCTTAACAGAGATGAGCAAGTGACGCTTAAAAATGAGTCAAATCAGCTGACAGAGAACTGTGTTATAAAACTCAGCTGGCTTGAGTTATAATAAGTTGATATTAAAATGATTTTTTATTGTTAATTGCCACAAAGAACAGAGAAATAAAGTGCAGCTGTTCCTTTTTTTTTTTTAAATATTGTAAGAAAAACGCTTTATTTTTAAATTCTGTAGAATAGAAAATGCGGAAAGAAAAGATGAACCTATAATTTGTTTCGTCTCGTTTCACCTCTGTTTTAATTTGTACTACTGAAACACAGTCATATTGACAGTGAAGGCACGAGACTAAAATCTAAATTCAGAAAAGTTTCGTCCACTATTTTTCGAATTAGCAACGATTATATCAATATCTCTTCTGCTTTTTATAGTTTCTAAAGAAGCCAAACAAAAGCGTAACAAATGAACGAAATGTGTGTGATTTGTGACTTTCACGCAAATTTCTTCATACACCGGATAGTAAGAGATTACATATTTATTTAAAAATTAACTTCAACTTACCGGCGTTCTGGTGCCGTCCGGTGCCGCTACATACGTTGAACCGTAGAAGGGCCCAAATGTTTTATGAGCTTTTTGCCCATCGCCCGACGTGTATTCGTTCGGAAATTCCTCACAACCAACACGATTTATAGCGACGGTAAAATAGCTATTCGCTATTGCAGCATTTCTTGCCTCGATCGACCACAAGGGTTCGCTTATAGCCCCAACTGTTGCTGAAGGATTGAACACAATTTCGGCACCATTCAAGCCAAACATTAGCCAGTTTTGCGGATGATGGCGACCATAACAGATGTTTATGGCAATATTGCCAAAATCAGTTTCAAAAACCGGATGTCCAGTATTGCCTTCCATGTAATAAGTCGACTCATTAAAATCGCCCACACGCGGTATATGATTCTTGCGATGTTTGCCAATGAAGCGACCCCTATTCGATATCACCACAGCCGTATTCCAAATGACATCGCAGTGCTCGACATCTCTTTCTAAGATCGGCGAAATGATAACCATGTTATAGGCTTTGGCTAATTCCTGTAACATTTTTGTCGTCGGACCTGCAGCAGCTTCTTCGGCAAATTCGCACCACGGAAACTTTTCTCGTGTACAGAACGCAAACGGCATGGCTGAAATTTATACACACATACATTCATACTTAAGTATCTAGAGATTACTTTATGGAAAACTTACTCCAAGCTTCTTGAAGACATAAAATATTGACTCCTGCTGCGGCGGCTGCCTTTATTATGTTGCTGATTTTTTTCCAAATGGCTTCCCGTTGCTTGTCAATGGGCTCCGTTGTGGCCAACTCAATTGAGTTTTGAATTGCTCCCACTTTGACTAGACGTGGTTTCCGTATTTGCTCTGGCCTGGCTGTCAGACAATACGCCTTCAGCTCAAAATCATTTTCGGCAGCAATATTTTTTGCATCATCGGGTAAATCCAAGATATCACTATGGATGTACATACATATATAAAGTTTTAAATTGCGTCAGAAACAGGGTTTACATAATATTTCCGTGTCCAAAAGTAGCTATCGCAGTTACATCAAGCAACAACAGCTGTTTTTAGTTTCTGTTAGGTCATTGTCGAGGTCCAGAAAGAAACATAATACGGCTTAATCGTTGTGAATGACAAACACGAGAACTTTACTCTTGATATTTTGACATCCAATCACGACTTTGCCAGTTTAACGCCTTCGACGAATACGTCTACTGACAATAAATATATATGTGTGTGTACCTGTTACAACTTTATGCCAAGTGTTATATGTATTTCACTTAATCTAAGGCCACTATTGATAAGGAATATCAGGCCTTAACCAGATTCGCTGGTTGATTCTCCACCATCCAGTTTCTTAACAGAAAGAAGAATCTGTTGCAAAGCAGGAGCAACTCGGGCAAAATTGGATCCTCGAAACCAACTTTGGTCATGGAGCACTCACCTATTATCGGCTAAGGATGTGCTCCTTAACCAAATTATCTACAAAAGTATCCGCTCCTCCCTTTTTTCAAGGCATCCAAACTTTGGTTGCCATCTCTCCTATACCCCAGAAAGCAAAGTGTCAATGTTAATAAAGCAATACCTGATGCACAGGGATAGATACTACGGATACACATGTGTAAACACATATATTTTCTAGCTTTCCTTTTAATTTCTAATGATGATTTCATTGAAATATCGGCCAAAAATTAATTTTCGTGTTATGGTAAAACTCCACTGCTTTCCAGTCAAAAATTAATCCTAGAGTTAATGTGGATTACCTTTACCACAACACAAATACACACTTGCGAAAAAAGTTCTCGGCTAAGATTGCCCTGTTCTATTGTGTAGCATTTTTATTTTTTAATATTTTACTCTAAAAACAAATTTTATATGTCATATCGTAGTATTTGCTCTCCATAGACAATTGTTACCAATTTATGCCAGTACAAGGCAACTACACATTTGTGGCGGTTCACACGCATCAACTTTTATTGCTCAATTTTATATTTTGTGGGAGAGTTATGAAACAGCAGAGTATACAATTTGTAGTTCTATCTCTTGCTTTCTTAGGGCAAAACAAAAAGTTGATGTATGTGAACGAGAAACTGAAGAAAATCCAGTACCTCATTTTTTGTATTTCTCGCATTCAGGAACTTTTCTAATAACTTGTGAAACAAAAAATGTCATCGTTACTCGATTTGTGAGAAAGAATTGTGACTGTATTTCAAAGCGAGAACAGGCAACACTAGTTACGTTTTTATTGGAATATATTCATGGATCAAACGAAAACGAAACGTGGTACACACAAAACAAGGCGCAAATTCATTGTGAAAAAGATTTCAAATAAAACGAAAAGTCAAATATAAAGATAAAATATCGACTGAAAAATGTGTCCTCAGGCGATAATTATGGCAAGATATCCTACGGTTTTCGACTAGTTCGACATTTAGGGATCCATATTGCTTGAGGAGAGGCGCAACCCTTGTTCACTGCAAGGATTGAATATTAATTGTCACAGTCCCGTCTTAAAGCAGCTCTGGGCTAAAGAACTGCTATCGCTTCATCGTTATAATTTTGTAAGTACGGTCTGGCTTGTTGTCTGGCCTTCGAGAGTTTTGCGTCTCACTGGCACTGATTGATTTATTTGCCTCAGAGAACTGCCAAAGTGCCAACTATAAGAGTCTGTTGACACCATCAGGGTATAGATTTTTCCTGTTTCATAGTGTGGGAACACTTTTTTATATTTTACTCTAAAAACAAGAATCAAAAATAGTCATCGAACCAGGGAAACAAAAAAAAATAATCTCCCAAACAAACAGCAATAAATAGTTCTTAAGATTTTATCGCTCCAACAGTGAGTAAAAGTATTATTTAAATTTTCATTTAGAAACAAATTATTGACTTGAAATAAGAGTGCTCAGAGACGCGCACAGTCTCTCTCTCTCTCTCCAAGTCAACCCAAGTTTTGCCATTTGTTTACACAGATCTTTTACGATCAGATGTTTATCTGAAGTTGAATGAGAACACTCTTAATCTCAATAAACAGCAGTATCTTCGTAATTATTAACACAGGGTGCTTGGGATTTGTTTATTTTTCTAATTAAAACTCAAGAACAAATGCTGAATTTGTGTGTGTGTGTGTGTGCGCGCGTATGAATGTTCAAGTGCGTGTTGGTTTCTGTTAGAAAAATAATGATTAAGATTTTCAGTTGTGATAAGATATTAAATTATTATATTAATGAATTGAGAGAAATGCATGAGAATAACAAATAACTTTTTTTTATATCTTTTGAAACCAAATGACATTTATTTTGCACAGAGACACACATATTTCTTATTAACTTACTCTTCTGACTTTCCGTATAGAATCCGTCTGACCTCTTTAAGCTCATCGATGGGAATATGTTTATCCAAACATTCTTCCAAACTTTTAAAATTTATCTCCGACATATCAATTTAATACGATTAAAAATCAATTCACAATAAAGTCTTAGAAGAAACGCACGTCTGCCAAGTACGAGTTCTGAACTGAAAATAATTGTTTGGTCACAAATTAATTTTTTCTATGACTCCCATTATAAGTGCAGCGACATAAAGCAGAGGTTCCGAAACGTTTGCAGAAAAAAATATGTATATTCTAGATTTCTTATTCCATAATTTGAAATGTTTTAAAAACGAGAGAAAATGAGTCCAATTGATTTGGGTCTCCTAAAAAAAAACGGAAATATACTTTGCAGGAAAATGTGTTTGCTACCGCCCTTGTCGATTGACAGTTATTGAATTTAAAGTAATCAAGAAATCAAGTGTTGCAATTATCTGTCATTAGAAAAGTCGCACTTTTTTTACGGCAAACATATATTTTCTCCCTGATAGTTGCGAGTTGTTATATAATAGTTAATATAAGGTTTTTATAAAATTGTCGCGCTTTATTTGGCACTAAAAATTATATAGAGTACATCTTTATAACTATTAAATAATAATTATTTAAATATATTCTTGTATTAGGAGTTTTAACATCCAAATATATGTCAAACTGAATTAAATGTTCGGTGTATTTGGGGTTTGCAAACTTGTGAAAACCGGCCGTTTGTGCTGATTCCCTTGACAGTGTTTTTGTATTGTAATTAATTGTAATAGTTATAAGCGATGATTTACAATGCGAATCATGTGCTCGCCTACGATTTGAGAATGGCAACATTTTATTGAAAAAAAATGCATAGACATTTAATTTATTTTAATTTGTCGAGAACGCTCTCTTTACAATATTTTTTAAATAAATTTATGTACATACAATCATGTGTATGTGTGTATGTACGTACTTTGATTTCATACAGATTTTGTTGAAAATGAAATTATTTGCACCAGGGCTGGAAAACTAATTGAAAGTAGCTGCAGTTGGAGGTAATGGGTCGCCACTATGTAATCAATAAAGAAAAAACATCATTCATGTTTATTAAGGACATGTTTGACAAATATTCAAATAAACATTTAATAAACCCAAAAGCTTTTTGAATGAAAAACAAAAATTGCGCCAAGTAGTTATAAGTAATATATTGGTATGGGTGTGTGTTGCAAACAGTGTTGCCATGACTGTGAAGAAATATTTGTTGTTTGCTCTTAAATAGTGCTGCAAATACCAAACAAAATTTAACATGTCAAAAACTGCTAAAATGTGTGTTTGTTTAAATAATAGTTTAATCATCATAAAGTACACATTAATTTCTGATAATTTGTCAGTCATATTTTACATCGTTGGAATAAAACAAACTTGATCCAAGAATGGCAAAAGTCAAGTGAAAAAAAGAGAACAGAGTCGTGTACTTCAAACTCTACCGCAATGAAGGATTTCGTTACAAACTTTGTCTGTCTGTCTTTTAATTTCCGAAGTGTGAGCGGAACGCAATTCAACTTAATGAAAATAGGTGAATTTTAAACTGATAATTTTAGAATGATTTAAGAAACATTTGCAAATTTGAAAGGGAAATTTTATGTGGCAACTGAATTAGAAAATTATGTAATTTTTTCATATTGACACAAACAATAAAACGGATTCTGGTGTTCAAATATGATTTCGGGTCATGTAACCGCCACGGCTGGCGCGTAAAAAAACACACTCTGGAATATTAATTTTCCTTTCGTACAATCGTCCAATTTTATTAATTTCAAGTATTGTAATAATATTGGCATCAATCATTATCAAAAAAAAAAAAACTTTAATTGATCGGGAAAAATGTTTACCGTTTAAATGTGGATTTGACCCTAAATATTCTTCTCGATTACCCATTTCCTTACGACTTTTTTTATTACAATAATTTTTTTTTAATTTTTGATGTAAATAGAAATTGGTTTAAAATTACCAATTACCTTAATTATTAAATTTTCTAATTTCATAATGTGATCTATAACTTGTATTATTTTTATTATTGTATAATTTTATTATTATATTATATTTTTTATACGTTTCAACAATTTGCTAGCGTTGCTTTGGAAATGGTTTGATAATAAAATGTTGAACAAAACTAAACAAAAGGAAACTATCAGCTGTTAAATAACCAACTACAATCTCTGACTGTGCTCGTGCGAACAGAGTTGATTTCAATGCTGGCAAAACTCAGTGCTGCTTATTGATACACAGGAACACGACTGCCAACGCTGCTTCGTCTGTTATCATGCGAGTTGTAAGCATTAACTAGTCAGGAACTTTCCTTTTGTTCGTGATATGAAAATTTAGTTTGATGTTCGCGCACATTTTTCATGTCGTAAAAGCAGCATCCAAGTGTTTCGGTTTTTTAAAATGGTGCAAAACTTAATTCCTACATGCGGCCGAAAATGCAATACAACTCATGTCTGGGCTGGCGCTTCAAACTGTTTCCCTCTGCCCATAACCTATTTTCCAGTTTCTAAACAAAAATAAATAAACTAAACCACATGGTTGTTTAAAAAAAGTGTTGCCAACTCCAACTTGTGAACCTCTAAAAAATCACCAAAGGGCTCTTATATTATTGATTATTTGTTTTTCATTTTCACGATTTCATATAATGAAAATTGTACATTTGATAAGAGAAGATCGAAAGTAAAAGTGTACGAGGTATTTTATAATACATAACCTAACAAATATGTTATTTTGTTTATATTGTAAAATATGTAGTCAAAATGTCGTTTCACAAAGCTCTTTGGACTTCAAGGCCAACAGCGTCCACAACAGAAAGTGCACGTAATTTTTTTCTATTAACTGGAGTCTTTTCAAATAAATAATTTCCTGTTCTTCGCAATAGATGACTATCAATTAGATCTAGTTGACCTGGACCTGGGAAACTTGCTTGATCAGTAACTTAGCTTTGTATCTCGTATTGCAATGACTGCAAAAATATAGCTGAGAGTGTTCATTCTCTAAGCGGATTTATACAGCACTGGTGAGGCCTGTGTTAGAATATAGTTCAGTAATCTGGGATCCATTCTAAACGTCTTGAATATGTGCAAAACAATTTTTGCTGTTTTGTCTGTGTGGTCTGAATTGGAGTAATAGTGTAAGTCTTGGACTTTATAACATCATTGCTGAGATAGAGCCTAGCGTAGAGGAAGTCTCATAGTTAATGTTGACCGTAAAATAGACGTAGTGCGCGATACTTATTTCGAACCGAACAATTTGGAAGCTTTGTTCAGGCATCAGTCCATTCATGTTGAAATACCAAACCAAACTAAACCTACATAAAGCACGTCACAGCTGGCAAAATGGCCGCCAGTTAAAAACATGCTGCCAACTTTTAGTTCATCATCTGCGTCCCATTCGTCATCATAAAGAATTTTTTTCGAAAAATATATGTACATCAAATTTAAATCAATTATTGCTAATTAAAAAGACGATATTTTTCATTTAGACGAACTAAAATTAAGCAGTTGCAACTTCGAGGTAAAAACAATAGAGTTAAATGCTGTTCGCACTTTGAATACTGAAGTAGGGGAAAAAGTAACGATGACCATCTATTTTCATACTTATCACCCAAATTTTTGTTTGTCTTCAAATTAAAATCAAACAAAATTCGCGTCAAATCCTGCAAATATTTGTGCATCAAATTAATTGTTCTTTAATACATTTGTTAAATTAATTGTTTGTGTATAATTAATTGTTTATATACAATATCTAAATAAATAAATAAATTATTGAATATTTCAATTCAAATATGTACATGTGTATCTGACAAAGAAACGTATGTAGCTAAATCTATAATATTTTTATATCAAATGCGTTCGTTTAACGAATCAATCAAGTAATAGAGGTTAAAAAAAAGCACGGATGATAAAAGTAAAATAACGGAAAATAAAAGTTGTAAAACAAAGTAAGAAGTTTGCCGGTTAATAGATGCTGCCGGTTAATAGAGGCACCTGTAACCCTGTAGGTTCAACTGTAACTCTGTTTTATTGGATGTTGTTATTTTGTAGCTGGCAATTACTTTAACTGCTTGCATACTCTGAAAGGTTGGCACATCCGCCGCCTATACGAAACTGCTCAGCTGCCCCTTGACGAGGTTTTATCGGGCTGTGTCTTTTCTACTACTGATTGGATTTGAGGTGTGATTGTGTGAAAACGAAATGTAACTCGGCGTCCACAACCAATAAATGTATATCGCAATGATGGGAAATCATCACGTGTTAATGTTGTTGTAGTGTTATGGTACACCTCATGTCATAATATGTTCATCATAATGTTAAACGTCAGAATGACAGCTAACATTTTGAATTGACGTTTGTTTACATTGAGCTTTTCTTTTTTTTTTTTTTTGGTAAAAAAAAATGAGTCAGAGTGCAAAATTGTTGAACAACAATTCAACATTAATTTTTAATGTTTTTTAATATACAAACAAGTGGCAAAATATAAAGAAAATAAATGAATTTCATGATAAAGTTTTTTGGTTAAATAATATAAACATATGGAGTGGCCTGTCCAGGATGCGCTTAATTGAAATCATGGCATTCACATACAATTATTTTGACAAGTTGTCTTCACCATGACAAACAAAAAATGATTCATGATATAACATCATCAATGACTACTCCTATATATTGATATACAACATAAATATAAGATTGACTTTTACTCGCCTGGGGCTACACTTATCATATTATAATGCTAATTCATCAGGTGTGGATAGAGCGCATCCAATGAAAATCTTAAGACTTGTATAATAGTGTAAACTGCCCTATGCAAATGGCAAAATATGTGTGTATAAATAAATTTAAATACTAGATTATAAATAACTTTAAATTTTCTTTTTTTTTCTTTTTAATTGTATATGCAATTCAATATGTTTTAAGTCGATATATAGTATTGCCGTCATATGTCTATATATCGTTTGATAACTTAATAACTATATAATACTTTTCTTGCCTATAGCATAAAAAACTTTTTATTGTTCCTACCTGATTAATACAGGTAATAATATTATTTATTTGGTTTTTTTTTTTCTTTAAATTGCATAGCAACAATATATTTTCTTCTGCTATTTATTATTAAATCGCTCATGCCTCGCTCATGCGCTTTTGCGCAGTTTGTTTCACTTTAGTTTGCAGTACTTTTATAATTTGTTTGCATAAGTACTCGTATATAATCTGGGGACCTTTGACAAAGCGTCTTCATTCTAAATCAAGAACTTTTCAGTACAGCCAAAAAGCCAAAAAAGTGACTAACAAAAGTTGTTGTTTAGAAAGTTTAATTGGTTGTTATGATCCAAACATTTTGCAATCCTGTTTCTTTCTTTCCCTCTAAAAGCGACAGTTTTCTTTAAAACTGCAACAAAATCCGTATAAAGATTTTCCATCAAAATGTATTTTAAACGAAAAAAAAATTAACCTCTATTGATACAGGACGTTTTATCCGCAACGAAGGCTGGCGTTCAACTGATTGAAAACTCAAATTTTTTCCACACTAGAGGAAAGTTGTTGAAACTTTTTATTAGTTTTTTGTTAGAATTTTTAAATTATATTCCATTCTCTAAAAGAAGTCGTTTCGTCAAATTGAATTTGGAGAAAAAAATTTGAAAGAGGTTGATTAGTCGTTTGTATATCTTGTGTTCTAAAGATCGTACAATGCGGGGATTAAAGCAAATGAAGCGCTTTAAAATAACACATTTACTATAACAATCTTGCAATTCGTTCTTAAATCGAGAGGAGTCATTTTGTCAAATGTCCACAGATATGCTTGTATGTATAAATAGAAAGCATTTAGGAAATTATTACATAAGATTAAATATTAAGTGAGTGTTGAAAATTTTAAAATTATTCTTAGACGCCTCTTAATGGAAGTATTTAATTTTTTAATTTAATTGTATATCAAATACATACATAAATAGTTATAATACAAAAAAAAAGCCTTCAAAGCTTAAGTCAGAAAAAAATATGCTTTTATGTTTTAAGTTTAATATTGTGGAAACTTTGTCTAAATCAGTTACAAAAATAATTTTATAGGTTTTTAGCGACAGTTCTTTAATATGAGCCTAATAGTTTATCAACGTACATACATACGAATACAGTGTGAGCCCGATAGCCGCAACCACTGATTATAGCAACAGCCAAACTTTTTGCATTAGAATCTTTATAACTGCAACTATTTTCAAAAATGCAATATTATTTTTTTTTTATTTACTTACAATCTTTTTTTCTCTAATAATATTTATTTTATTCAATAATATATATTGTTAATAATATGTATCTTATTCAGAAACGTGGTCTTATCAAACTCGCCAATGAAAACCTTTTAAACAACATTTGCTTCTCGCAAAAACTTATTTCTCTTTTATTTCATTTTGTAAGACTTTAATTAGGATTCTTTAATGTAGAGGACAGACCGTCATTTAAAACCAATATATAGGATCTGTGAAAACATTTAAAAATTTGGCAATTAAATAAAAGTTTAGAGCTTTAGGCAAACTAATTCATAAAAATAATTCCATAATTCTGGGTGTTTCTGCCGACAAGCAAAAAGCTTTGGGGTTTTCTATTTGTTGTCAAAAATTATAAAGCAGTTCATCTATAATATGGTCGGGCAGCGAAATTCGCACCATAAAAGCGTTCAGCATGGCAGGCTGCTGAATACACCAAAATTTAAAAAGTTTTATTTAAGTGGTTTTTAAAATAAAGATGAAGAAAAGTTGCTGTCTCTGAACAAATTTTAAAATCAAAAGCCATGTTTTTCAAATGAGATATTGTCACGCAAAAAAATTAATGGATTATTGTAATTGGTTGAAGTTGCGAAAATCGAGCTTGCACTGTATTCGTAACAATAAAACAGTTTTGTGTCCATTTTATTGGACTTTGCTTTAAAAAATTAGACGCCACTTTTTCAAAGCCTGATTAAATGCTATTAATTTGCCCTATTTCGTAGCAACCAGTTGCAAGGCGACTTAATAGCAGGTAAAATTGAGAGCTCAGCTGATGACCTTTTTTATGTTTAAGCCAATAATTCAAGTGTAAAAATGTTCAATTTAACATTTCACGAACACTAACTTTGCAGTTCGGCCAGCTTTATTTTTGTACTGGTGAGTTACCTGCTATGAATTCGCCCCGACCGATTCTATACTTTTTATGCCACGAACAATTTCCTTTAAATGTTCGTTCATCTCTGGAACTGTAGCCATGTCTGAGTGATCACTAGAATGTATAGAAAATTAGAACAGTAAAAGAAAATATTATTACTGACAATGAATTGAGCCGCCTTTATACCAGCGGTCACATTAACTCGATGTAAAAATTGCCGCTGGAACTCTTTATACTCCTTATCGACACCAATTAAATGTTATTAAAAAGGGATTTAGACGGTAACACAAGTCGTACGTAAAACCATAGAGAAAATTATATGAAATGATCTCCGTATTTTAAAAAGGATTATAAAAATCTTACGACAGATTTTTTTACGTTTACACCATTATTAAAAAGGTATAAAAATACATCCCTGATCTAATGTGTGACGGAATTTGAAAAAAAATTTAAAACGATGACAGCCGTACGAATGTAAAATTTTCATATGTATTTGTCCTGTATGTCATACGGTTTCATTAGATTTAGACGATACCATCCGTGCTGGTCTACTCAAAGATTTGACTTATCGTACGACTTGTATTATCGTCTAATTCCCCTTTAACAGGCTCTATCTATTGTATTTAGTCTAGGCTATCTAAAGGTACAACTAAGTTTAGATAATTCGTTTCAGCAACGAGTGTAAGACAGATAATTTTTTTGATATGACGACCACGACGACTCTTGGAATAGGGGGAATATGTAAGAAGCATAGGCCCACCAAAAGTCATACACAATAGCAAGTTAAAATTCCGATCTAAGAATTGTTTGAAATATAGTTAATAATAATTATTTTTGTGCGAAAATCTGTTATTTATTTCCTAATTGGAAGTTTAGTTTTGTATTTAATTTTTTACAAAAAATGTTGCATATAAGTAAAAAAATGTTAAGCATTTATTTATTTATTTATCTTCAAGTCAAAACATTATTTCATAACATTTGATAACGGTGAGAAATTATAAGTGTAATTTAAAAAACTATAGGTTTTTGAAAACATTTTGTATATAAAAAATATAGTAATTGGAGTTTAAAAAATATTCTCTAAAAACGAATAAAATGCGACTTAAACGGCGCTCGCATCGTAATTGGATGATGTTGATGTTATACCTTCTTTTACTTATTATGATTATAACAGCTGCATTACGTACTTATATGTATGTATATGGTTAGCTAAAATACAAAAAGGCGTAACTACCATAACATTCAAAATCGAGTTTTTTTATTGATTATTGTGAATGCCACTAAACTACATTCTCTTTACAAAATTTTACATTTCTGCTATCAAAAATTACGCTTTTATTAATTAAAAAAAAAAGCAGAGGGATTTACGACAAGTGTCTTTATTTGATAAATGCAAAACGACGTAATTACATATTTTTTCTCTAACAAAATACAATGAAAATGTTGTTCTTTGAAATTTTTCGAATAATTACATGGGCGACTTTTCCTGGCCGGTGATCCAAACTGTCAATATGATACCTACTTCAGTATACGCTCCAACTGGAATCGGACACATATATCTGAAGATTATTAACAAGGTCCACAAAGAATTGGAAACAGATTCACACTTGTTGCACTTTCAGAATTACATGAGCAGAGAAAAAAAATTCATTTAAAAAACGGCAACATTTACAGGATGTCAAAAAGTTTCTATCTGTAGACTGTCCTTATTTTTATGGCAATATTCCATTTCAAAAATTATTTTAAAATTATAAACTAATTCATATTAAAAATATTATAATAAAAACGTATAACTGTATTAGTTTATGAATATTATATATATTATATAAAAAAAACTGCAATTAAATATGAAAAACCCTTAATTTCAAATCCTTGTGCTAAACTTTAGTTTGATAAAAAACAGAATTTATTTATTTATTTAAAAAATTGTTATAATTAAAAGGGTAACAAACCAAACAATACAGGCACTAACAACTTAGGCTACCAGCTTTACGAGTCTTTAATTTTTTTATTTTAATATTAACTATTAGTTCCTACAGCTTCTTCAGACATTTCATATTTTACAAAATCTTCAACTGTAAGTTTAAACTTATTTGTTTTAGATACATCCTTTTGTGTTTCAGAAAAGCAGAAGTCCAAATGACGTACATATCTAAAAAAAAGCTCTTCCAATAATTAAGAAAAATGTTGGCTTCAAAATAAATTTTCTCCTTGTGTTCAAAGTGCAAATTTCGTTAAAAATTTTTATAATTTTCATTTTACAAAATTTTTTACTTCTGCTGTAAAATTATGTTTTTTGTTAGTTAAAGCTTTTTTCATTTTAGCTAACGATATGCATATTCCTTTCTATTTTTAAGTTTTTAAATTTAAAAACATTTTATTCGACATCAAACGAGGAATTTACATCAACATCATCCAATAATGCGTACACCCGTTTGTTATTTAAAGAATTAGTTTAAATAATTTAATAAGTATCAAGTCAAGGATATGGCAGGTATAAAATAACTTATAATATTTTCATTATTTCTAAAAACATTGCATTATTGAGCCGATAATAAAAATTAAATAATAATAAATCATAAGTATCTACTTGAATTATGGATACCCTCGACTGGCGGACTTGTTTGACGAACATGAGTGTTTCATAACTTATCTGACGATTTATGACGATAAACGGTGATATCTTACATCACCGTTTGCTTTGTAACGCACAAATACAGGGCGAAAATTTGTTGGATTTTTTTAGGTCAAGTTATAAAAACAAATTTAATATAAATTTTAGTTTAATTTACATACTTGAAAATACGTATTGCAAATTTTAAGCTCATCGACAGATATCTGTAAACAAGGCGAATTCATATAAGGTGAAGGCAAGATGGTAGATAGCAAATGAAAACAACCTATCAGCAAATCTAAAAACTTTATTGAACAAAAAATTAAAGAGACGTAACGAAAATAAATAATATGAACAACAGGAATAAGTTCTGGCAGACCCAAATTCTAGTCATCAAATCAAGTCGATTTAATGGTTACATCAAAGCGAATTAATTCCACAAGTGGGGCAAACTACCGTATAGAAAAGTTCCTATAGAGAAAATTTTCGACGGCTGACATTTTTATGGATTTGGATGTTCGGTCTTAATTTATGTATGTATATTATCTGCTACTTTGTTTTATATAGAATATAATATATAGAATATAAAACAATAAGAACAACAAAATAACTAATATCGTGTCAAGAATCCTTTTTTTTATTCGTCGTGTTCAGAGTCGAAGGATAACCGGAATACTGACATTATCAGAATAAAATAGTCATAGCAAAAATATTCCTTTTTCATTGTCTGAAGTTGAGGAAGTTGTGTCTTTTAAGTGAATGATTTTAGCTCCACCTTTCAACATCCACAGATTTAAAAGACGTTTTTACTTTTCACCCTTTTGGCTGGTGGTGGTTGTGAAAAATGTACCAAACGATATACAAAACAAATTGTGTTTCCGAACGATACAAAAAGCCATTGTTTGTTTGTTTGTTTGTTTTCGTAAATAGATTATCGAACTTTGAGCAGATAAGTTTCGATAATGATTGCCGTGACAACATTAACTAAATTTCAATGACGAAGTAGTAAATTTCGAATGCGGTGATTTGTCCACTGAACTATAAATTCGCCCAATACAGACTAAATGCCTCTGGGCAGCCACTTTGTAAATCAAACTGCTCTGTCGTCACTCAAGCTTTTTTTTTTTTTGCCACAAGCAAGAGGAAAAAAGTTTTGATTTCAAATTATCCCGTAAATCTCCATTATATGCACCTTCAACAAAACAAAATGTAAACAGATGACTAAATTTCTTGCTTAAAAACCGCCGCAATTCGTTATTAGACTTTTGTATATTTCAAGGTTGTAATACTTGTATCTCGCCTTACAAAACAAAATTACGATTTCGCCGCTGTCTGCCGGTCTAAGGCGCCGTTTAAAATTATAAATATAAAGATTTCAAATTAAAAGCAACGAACTTAAACAAAAACTTGATATAGAGTGGAAACATGATTTAGAGTTTCTTGTTGCATTTAAGAGCGTAGAAATGATTTATTATTTTTTCGAATTTTTATTTCGGGACTTTAAATGTTATTAGGGAAGTTATTAAGCATCGGAAATTCAAATAGAACAAACCTTATTTATTCTTTTTTATAATTTCGTGCTCAGAACATCCTCACTAATGACATTCAAAGTCCTAAAATTGTTATAACTTTGATTTGGGCAGTTTTCTAGAACTTCTTAGCATTCCATAAAAGTCCGCTAGGCGCGTTGCTTCCCGCCAGCCGGCTTCAACGGCGCCATGCACCGTCGAGAAGTAATGATCACTGGTAGCTTCGCCGGCAAACTGGACAATTGGTTTATCACAACGACTTTGGCTGAAAAGTGGTTCAATTGTAGGCTCTCCATTTAATATAGGCGGCGTAGTCACCACAAATAGAGGCTGCGCTAATTCCCGGGCACTTGTACCCACTTCTTCGGTATACATTGAACGAAATGAATAAGAACCTCTGAAGTTCTCGTTAGTATACCAAGCGGAAACTTTAAAATTACTTGGTTCGGGTATTTCCCAATTTAAAAACTTTCTAAACAAATACATGCAACCTCTTAAGATCTCATCCTCGGGCAGTGTTTCCATATGACGGCCATGAGCTCCAATAATCCAGCCACTTAGCAAGCGGGTTTGATTATGATCGCAGTAAAAGCCGAAAACATCTTCCAGCCAGGCTTGCGATGTACCTCTAATTTCTTCGACATCTGGTTCACGCCAAAGCATAGTAAAGCCCGTCCAATTCTCAGGCCAAAACTTTTCGGGAAATTCAATAAAAATTTTATTGACTGTGCCAAAAGCCAAACCATCAATAGCACGTTGTTTCTCCACTGGCAGTTTCGGTTCGAAGACCTTAAGATGCTGTTCTTTGAGCACGCCCAAAGAAACTGTTAATATCACATGATCAGCTACAAAAATATCGCCATCTTCGCATCGTATTTGTACACTACAATCGTTGCGGTTCCACTCAATTTTGTCAACCTTCTTATTCAACAAAATACGTTTCTCCAAGATGCCACAATCGGTTTTTGCTTCTCTGGATTTCATTAGCAAACGCAGAAATTCCAGATATCCTTTATCTTTCCAGTTTAGTAAAATATCGCCATCGCATTCCCAGTATTCTAGATAACCACGACCCGAAACGTCATCTAGGGTATCCGAAGCCTCTACCGAGTTCTCGAATTTTTTATAATTTTCGAAAAATTCCCTTGCTATCGCCATATCAATATCTGAATTCTCTGGTCTTCTTAAGGCTTCATAGAATTTGTTATTCAAATAACTGCCCAAAGAGCCATTACAATTCCTCAGCTCCATTTGTCTGGTAACCAGACTTTCATTCACAATATCCTTCAACCTCTGACTAACACACTCAGGTACAACTTCTCGATTCGAGCGCACGCACTGATATGATTCGTATACATCACCCGTTGACTCTAGTAGATTATGGTCTTGCGCCAATTCATAAACAATATTGTCTTTTTCTCCATGACACCACTGGGCACCGAGATCGATAACATTATCGGCAAACGGTATAGTGTAGATGCGACCACCGATACGGCGTTCAGCCTCCACGACAACGACATTCTCAAATCCGTAGTCGATTAGCTTCGTAGCGCATGCGATTCCCGATGCGCCCGCACCCACTATGACTATTTTTGGTGTGCTCATGGCTTGGAAGTGTATGCAGAAATTATTTTACGAGGTAGTAACAAGTTTTATGAGAAGACAAAGGGATTTATCTGAAAGAGCAAGAAACGGTTTTAGTTTTATTGAACAATATAATAATAACTTGCGTAATTAAGGTAAGAAAACAACAAATAGCAGAGCATCAAAAAGAAAGCAACACAAAAACTTAGACGGGTAAAGACTTTAAGTACGGAGTACGGAGTATGTATCCATGATCAAAACTAAAAAGCAACCATAAAACCATAAAACTCAAGGATCACCACATCCCACAAAAGAGGTTACATTCATCAGTTGAACCCTTAAAAGAATAAGATTTTATGTGAAATGCATGATTTTAATACACTTCACAATTTCGCATAATCAAAAAAAAAAAAGAGTCTATCTAGACTATCTAGATTTTCTAAATGAATGCAAACCATAATATGAGCAACATAAAACACAATAAATTATACTCTATAAAAACTCGTTTATTTCTTTAATTTGCATGTTCCTCATTATTTTCAATATTTTTAAGTTCGGCTCTAGGTCAAATAACAAAAACTGCAATGACTTTTATTAGTTTTCATTTATTTTCCAATATTTTGATTAACGTCGTTGATCACCTGCAGGGTTTCTCCAAAAAAAAAGATGATCAACGATGTCGATCGAAATATTGAAAAATAAACGTAAACGAAGAAAAATTATGGCATTTTTAATTATTTGACTTAGAGCCGAACCTAAAAGCAATAAAAAAAAATATATTAAAAAGGCACATTTTTATAAAATAAGTTGTCTCTCCCACTGGCTCTGCCTTGACGGAGTTGAATGGTACTTCTATTTATTTTATAACACAGCAATTATGTGTCTCAAGGAACTGGTCAAAAAAGTACAGCCAAGAGAACGTTTCACAGGCCAATTAAAACCATAAATTAAGAAATCAGGACCACCTCAACTATAAAATTTCACCAGCATTAGAGCAAACAAATAGATACTTTAAATCTGAGGCATTAAAAGTGCCATCACAAAAGAGCAAAATGTTTTTTTTTTGTTTTTTTTTATATATATATATTTTGTTTAGTTTTAAATTAATTTTTAAAGCAAAAATTTCAATTTTTAAGTTTAACAGAACCCTGCCACTGGGTGGTATTATTGATTCCACACGAAAGGTAAATTTTAGCGATCGACATACAAGTTGCAATTATTCATTCTTACCGTATACATTTTGCGCAAAGTAAATTTAACATTCCTGTTTCAATTAGTTAAGAGTTGATTTTGTGTCGCCTGATGGTACAAGGACCCACCCACTTTATGAAGTAAGTAAGTAAAATATATTAATATTGCAGGTTCCTATTAACAATTTTCTTAAATTGGCTACGCCCGCATTACCGCAATATGTTTAATTATTTGTGTGTATTTTATTGTATAATGAATATTTTAATTAAATCCTCAACCATCAATATTCAGATTCTTAATCTGTTAATCTTCAAACACATTTTTTTCTGTTCAAAAATAAAATTTCTACACATACACATATTCGTAACTCGTGTGTAGTCTGTGCGTCGCAATTTATTCTTTTCTATGGCACTCAAGTCAAGTATGGGCTCAAATGTCTTTTACCCGTGTTAACTATATATGAATATGTATATGTATGAATGTGTGCAGCGTTCTCCGATTGTGTGACTTTGCCATACAAAAGTCAGTGTTAAATTCTATGGTGTCGTTTCCCTTTTTATAGTTTCTCTGCAGATGTTTTTTTTTATTAAAATTCATGTTTTTTTTTTGCATATTTACTTTCACAGGCACATTCAGACATACATGCGTACATACATACGTATGTATGTATGTAAGTATTTAAGTGCAATCTGTTTGTATGCTCTCGCATACACAAAAGAATATGTGAAGTGTTGCACAAATATGAAAAATTTTTCATATTATGCACACTTAGAATATGTGTGTGAACACGAAACCCAACACGAACTAGTGGTCTGACAGATTCCAAGATTTTTTTCTTTTTTCTTTTACACAAAAGCAAATAAACAAACAAATGGCGCATATAATGTGTAAATCCAAAATAGAAATGTTTGCAGTCCCAGTACAATCTGCTCTTCTAATCCTTTTTTAAGGTTATTGCTGCCGGGAGTCGCCAAAAATTTGAAAAACTTGTGTTCGGACACAAATTTTATATTTGCCCTCCAAGCAAAGGATTTGCTCACTCCAGAGTTTTATTTATTGACTTGTTTCCTTTTTACATTTCAAACATGATCTGGCATCATTCGGTGTTCCCGGCTTCCTGCTATTATCGCGACAGTTGAAATTTTTGCATTGCAGGTTTTATAACTCTGCGCCAGTTTTCTATTCATTTTTCTTTCCCCTCTCTCAGTAGAAGTAGTAAAGGAAAATGCTGTTATTTTTTCATACATAAATCTGGTGGTTTTTAATTTGATATTTTCTCATGTAACTTATTTTATGTTAAATTAATGGTTTTTTTAAATTAGTATTATTTGGTCACCCTGTATTTGACCTACACAAACTTATGGTCAAAGTTGTTGTTACAATCGCTCTGTCAAAACACGTGTTGTTCTCAGAACAACAAGAGAACAATGTTCCAATGTGAGCAGAGATCTTACAGATCAGAGGCAAGACTTCAAGTTTTAATGGAACAATTACGAAACCTATTTGAAAGACAGTTTTGGTTCCTGTTGTAGCGAAAATTTAGTTTCCGCTCCAAGTCTGTATTCAAAAATATAATCACAGTGTTTGTAATTTATCTCAAATGCCTTTTACGTTGTAGGAAATTTTACAGTTCTGCCGGCTTTGTCTGGCTTATGCATGTGAGTTTAGCTTTCATAAGCTGTTGCATATTTATAGGGGCACTTAAGCGAATAAGAGGAAATCTATTTCGTCAAGCATCTTCTGTTTCAAATTTTGTTTATAAAAAAGACTGAATAGCTGTTGAAGGAATACTTTGTTTTTTTTAATACCCTTTTGGATCCAAAGTGGCTTTAAAATAAAGTATTAATACAGCAACAGAAACAAAAACAAATGTTTTAAAACACGTAACAAGAAAAAGTGGTTAAAATGTACGAGCATCAGAAATGAATGTTAACCCGAATTTTTAGATCTTCCAATATTGTAACAACTGTCAGATCTGAGAAAATTGTCACATTTTACAATATTATAAGATCTGAAAACGTGCAGAAGATAATTTATCAGTCCAGACGATTTTAAGGAAATCTTAAAACTTCATTTCCCGACTATTACCTGACAAAATTTGTCACTTAATACGGTTATCAAACTATTGATTGACAGAAATTACCAGATCTGTCTTTAGACATTTTCAGACGACTCAAGGCATTCGTGTGCTGGAGCATCACTGTCTGGTGAATTAATTTAGACATATGTACATATGTATGTATGTGTATAATATGAAATGAGCTTAAAATGTTTGTCAATTATCTGATAGTGGCAACGAGGAGTGTTTTCACAGCTGACAGATGTCCTACAATGGGCTAACAATGCCCTTTCTGAGAAAGTTGTGAGACGAAGGTGGTCAGTTTACGCAGTTGTATGTTGTTCAGAGGTTAAATGTTTGGCAAGAATCGAACCTGCTCTTCGGGACCTACACTCTGTCCACCCAGACATTTCTACTTCAATTAGTTAAAATGATTGCGACCATTGCTTTCTCTTTTCCAAACTTATATGTTTTATTTCATTAAAGAATTTTAAAATTTATTTGTTTTATTTTTGGCTGGTGACACTTGGCCACACGTTGAAATTGCAGCATTTACAATAATCTGTGGTACTAAAGCTTATATTATTCAGTTTTTGAAAGGATTATAGGCACTTGTTACACGTAATTCTTCTTTATTTTCTTTTATTTTTTTTTTATTGAATTTGTTTATGTCACCAGCAGTTAAAGAACAAAAAAAGTTAGACTTTACCTCTTCCGCTTTGTGCAATATTTGTTCTCTGTCTATTCATAAACTATGCAAACTTGTTGAATTTTTAAATCTGTTTAATTCTCTTTTTGCAATTTGCAATTATCTGCTTGACTTGTTTACATGTTTGTTTCAATGTTTAAAATAGAAAATTTCAAAAGGTCAAAGCCTAATAAAGATGGGCCATAACTTAATATGTTACACGCAACAGTTGAGCAACAGTTCTTTTATCTTTCTAAATAGAATGAGAGTATAATCATTATATACATTTTATTTAACAAAGATGTTTAACCAGCGCAGTCTCCCCAAATGAATAACATTTTTTAAATTAATTGTAATGCAAATAAAAACATCAGACATAATTATTTTTATCGTTTATGTTTGAGACATTAAACAATGAATGAATTGCCAGTTTTTCCTTCTTCATAGACGACTTTTCGAAACAAATTAATTCCAATTGCGGATTTCACCGCCAATGAAACTTCGAGGCGATTAGTTAAACGCCTCTTTTTAAAATAATTAAAAATTGTCCAGATTTTATAGCGCACTAAACGCTTAAACCTTTCCATTTCCGAGCTTAATCAAGCGACAGCCATGATTCTCTGCACTATCGACATTTTCTTCTGTTTCCTCACTAGTTCTAGTGAGTTCAGATAGTTGTGCGTGCAATGTGCCGATTTTGAGCACGAAATTTCAGGGTAAGCTCTGCTCGAGTTCTTAAAAAGCAAAACTTTTACTTCTAAACTGACTAAAACAAAATATAATCGGCTTTGCTTTGAGCTGTCATCTGTTACCGTCTGACTAAATCTTATACTTACATGTACATAAAAACAAACATATTCAAAATGTTCATTGTCATTTTCATATAAGTACATATGTAAATATATATGTACATGCATATGAAAATACATATGTATATACATACATAATTGGGTCAAATGTTTTTGACATTCCACAGATCTTAACAAATAAGATAAACTATTACAAGTGGCAACGCTGACAGCTGCAAAACACTATCATGGGCACCAAAATGAAAACAAAAACTAATAACGGTTTCCAATTGAATAGAAAAACGTTGTCGTTGTTTTTACACCCGGGTTTGTAAAAAATGGAAAGTCTTTAATTGCTTTTTGTTTTGCTTGGAATTTGGGTATTAATTATATTTCTTTTTCCAATTTTCCCGCAACCTGTTGTTTTACTTCTTCTGTATTTTCTTACAAATGAAATAATAAATTTATGATAAATCCCACTAATGATGTTGGCTATACGGTTTGAAAACGATACGCAAAATGTCTAATAATACTCGTATATATATAAGTATTTGTTCTTAAGCTGTTATATGCTGCCAACCTGAGCTGTCACATTGCGATTTCTAACTTAGTTTGGTGACAACATTTGCCATTGGCGACTTGACGATTTTTTGTGGCTTTTATTGATTTGCCACGAATATGTTTTAAGAAAAGAGTTCTGCATGAAAAAATTACATAGTAGCTTTCATTTTGTTGTAAGAACGTCAACAATATAAATAAGAATTGATAAATAGAATTCCTGACAACATGAATTTATTTAAGATTTACGAACATTTTTCATTTATGAATTGTAACGATTCTTTATCACCAAAATTTGTTGACATTAATGATGTTTTACAAAGTTTTTATGAATCCGAACATACTTTTGGATGTCTACGAAACACACGGGCATATGTTATCACGGGAGACTATTTCAGAGATGATATTCCACACAACTAATTTAAAGTTTTGTGCCGGGGCTTATAATTATAAAAATGAGGTTAGTACGTACTTGTTTCAGCTTTACTCTATATGCTGGCGATTCCCACTAGTAATTCCTTTTTTGTAAGAATATTTTCGGTCATGAACTGCACCAGTACGAAATAGAATGCAATATGAACTTCTTGACGCGTTATTAAGAGCTGCAACTCATATATGAATGTGACTAGTACATGTTGTACTTCTGTCGTAGAAGTGCTCAATAAATTTAATTGCCATACAATGTACTCCAAAAATGAAGTTAATAACGCTCTACATTTATCATAAAACTATTGTTACCAATGGAAATACAATAATTTCTGAATTCTTTTAAGCAAACACCTTTTTTAGTATTCCTTTCTAATTTTATTTCCTCTAAAAAAAATTAAGAAATTTACAATATATAGTTTGGCGATGTTTTTCTATTTTTGGCGATTTTTAGCAATTCAGAGTAAATATAAATTTTATGACTTATTAAAAAAAATAAGTGGAAAAAAATTAAAAAAAAGTGATTTGCCGCTTTTGGCGATTTTGAATTGGCGAAAAACGTCAAAATGTATGTGACAGACCTGCTGGCAACCATATCATGCACTTGCCAGAAAAGAAGGTTGCACTTGCGGATGTAAGGGAAGGATACGATTTAAACGTGATATTACAAAACTGTTGGTTTCAATTCAAAAAAAAAACTGCAATGCAAAAGAATATCATCATTATTCGTTATTAATTCTTTTGCAATAACTCTGTTGTTCTTGTGTCGTGAAACTGGGCATACAAATATGTGTGAATGTATGTGGGTACTCGTATGTAGTATTCTCAAGTCTATGGCAAAATGTAGGCAAGCAGTTTATTATTTTTTATATTAAATCGCTGAAATGGCGGAAAAGTTTGCCAAATAATGAAAATTGTTGGTTCTTTGAAATACTAAATAAAAAAACGACAATTTCCTAATATTTATAAATGCATGTAGAAATAATAAAATTCAATTATGAAAAAAACAATAACATTTTTAATGCACATACGAGGTCCGTTCAAAAAAAGGCATACTTTTTGTTGGGAAGGCTATCGGCCGAGCCAGCAATTTCCACGGGATTTTTAATAAATTATAAATACGTAATAAAAGGCTTGATTTATTACGCAATAACCTTTAGTAAAATTCCTTTATAATAAAATAATATATAAGAAATTCACATATTCAATATTAGCTTAATCTATTCTACATACATTTTGGTATGGAAATTCCTGGTAATTTCTATTATAGATTTTAAGAACAATCGCGTCTGAACCGCTTCACAGTTAAGCTCCTACAAAATGGCGAAGGCGGTAAGACATTTCTAGACAGTAAATTCGTTAAATAAATATACATACGTGTTGGAATTCTTATTCGTTATTCTTTCGAAATTGATTTAGTGCTACCAGATGGCAAAAGAATCATGAGGATTTTAGGAGTCGCGTTAACACTTTTATTTTTCTTAAAAAATATTCATCAATTTAAATTTCGTCCCCTCCTTAAGATAATATATAACTCGAAGCTGTTCTGATATATTCTTTTTGATGTGTGGGGCCAAACCTGCTGAATACAGTGGCAGACGCATAATCGCTTTTCCGATATGCTGAAACTGTGAATATACTAGTACGCTCGATATGATAGCATGACAAAGACGACAATCGATATTTGAGAATTCGCCTTATTTTTTGAACAGACCTTGTACTCTGACCACATTGTCAGTTTGCACCCACTTTTAGATATTCAAGTAATACAATGTTACGGTGTCCGACTTTTTCGTTTTTCCGACTATTCGTCTAAATTTCGACACAAGAAAAGAAACTGAGACAAGACTCTCCAAAAGAGTGGTACTTCGTTGATAGAAAGAAGTTCAAATTGATTTTAAGCCCAGCCCAACCGGAAAGAGGTATAAATCCTACACGCCTAGTTTCACATCACTGAAACCGGCTGAACTTTTCTATTCTACACAAGCTTCTGGGATAAAAATAAATCGGCGAACAGATCTTACGATATTCTCAAGTTCCAAAGACAATAAATTGCTTGACCTTGATTGTAAATAAATAATTTTCAAAAACATTTTTGAAATTTAATTTCTCTTTAAAAACAAATTTTAAAATAAATTACCAAATAAAAAATAGCTCACAATTTTATCAAAAAACTGTTCCCGTCAGCGATGGCAAAACTGGTACAATTATACTTATTTTTGGTACAATTCAAGCTCGAAAAGTATAATGGTACACCAATGGCTTATTTAGTACAACTAAGGAATCCCCCCCAGTTTTAGTAATTTTAGAGGTCAACTCATCATTGCAGTAATTTTCCTGTGAATAAATGTAGTTTCTAAAATAAAAAATGCGACAAAGGACTTCATGTTTCATAAACTTTTAAATTGTCCGAGGAATATTATCAGTTCCATATTCATGCGCAAATGTGGAAAAAATCTCAAATTCAATACTGAAATTGAACTTTTTTTGTTATATTTTTTTAAAGAATCTTTGTTATAAAAATAATTATATTAAAAAAATATATGTATAAGTCTTAGTAGAATTACGGTCAGAAAAGTACCATCTCTCAATCTACTTATTTGGTGCAATTTGGAAATTTTCAATGCCATCCCCGGTTGCCGTATTCAAAGTTAGGGGAAGTGAGCGAAATTGTGAGAGAGAAATATTCTTCTTCTTCTGGGGGCATATTGGTACAATTTGCAAGCAATCAGCTGTTACAAAAGTATAAATAACAAGCAAAACAATTTGAATAAATTTGGAATTTGAGATTTAGTCTTCCCGTGCTTTTCAACAGTTTTGTCTAAAAATTAAAGATATTTTGTTTAATCTCATTTTAAGGGGCAGTTTAGACGAAAATATTCAGAATCAAGGGAACACTAAAAACCAAATTCTCAAATATGATTGTAGCAGATAATAACTTTTTTATAATTGGGGGATTTGGAAATTCCTTTATACCATTACGAGTAATATTAAGACCTTCAGCTATAGAGTTCACGCGACTAAATAATGTAAATTTTTGGCTTCTCTCTGCTGCATTAATGTAAGGGAAGCTTGTGGAGGTGCTTGATTAAGCAGTTTCTTCCCTCTCATTTAGCAGAAGTGTTTTCTATTTTAGAAGCAGTAAATTTTATTACCACTTCAGTTGCTTAAATTCCATCACAGTTAGTCACGTCAATTTTAAGATGGAGAATAAAGCCGCTTTTACAATTTTGAAAAGAGAACATTGGCCAAAGCAGGTGACTGTTAGGTGCTTTCAGGGGATGCTGTCTATGCCTCCGATACAAATACTTGAACACTAACATATACATACATTAACATCACACAAAAAAAGCAAAACGGCCTTGAAACAACAAGAAAAGTCTATAGCAGCAAAAGTTTTCTTTACAAAATAAAAGGAAAAACAAATAAAAATATATATATTTTTCTTAAGTTTCTATATATCCATATATGTATGTATGTATGTATATAACTTTCTTATTATTAAAAGGGTGTTGATAAACAATAGCCCTCTCCTCCACTGTTGCACTATTTTCTAAGCCTCTCGATTTTTTATTCTACATGAAAATTTCATTTACAGATTGTTGTTGTTTTTTATGCATCTTCGCTTTTTGGCACGATCTGGTTTTGTTCGTGTCGTGCATGTTTGTACGTACTGCTGATGAGATGTTTTACATTTAGTTTTGTACTCGGAATTATAATATTCATAAAACCAACTTTCAGTATAATAATAAAAAAAATTTCAGAGTCTCAACTAAATGCTTTCTTTTTTTTTTCTTTCTTCCTCGAAGCAGGAAGACGGTGCAGAAACAAGCCCCAGCTGGCCAGGAGTTAAGTTAATAGTCCTTGAAATAAAACGATTAAAAGAATATCCATTGTCATGCATTAAACAAATTCGCGCACTACAAATGTTGCTGTTTGCAATTGTCGCCACGTAGCCAGCTACATAATTATTTTGAAGACGGCAGCCACATTTACAGCAATGCATTTACATGTATGTATTTCAGTACCGCCAATTCATATTTTTGAAATAAAAAGAAAGCGGAATAATCCTGTTTATGTTGACGTTTCAGAAATAACAATTTTCCTCGCAGTCTTAAAGGACCAAAAACTACAATATTTGTTTTTCAGGTCCGCTTTAGGATGAGCGGGCCGGCAAAGTTGCTGATATAATTGAATATATCTTTGGAACGTGAGATTTAACGCCGCTGGACTATTTTTCTGATAAGCCCCAAACGATTGACCACTTGGAGGACAACATTCGCCGCATTATTGCCGATATACGGCCACGAATGTTGGAAAAAGTCATCGAAAATTGGACCTCCAGATTAGATTAAGTCCGCGGTCAAATTTAAATTATAATGCCAGAAGATTATCTTTTGAATAAAGTAAATTTCATTTTTCAATTTAAAAAAAAAACTCATCTTTGTTTTATTTCATTTCAAAGTTCTATACCTCTATAAAAAACCCCCCTTTATAAATAGCACAAATACTAACAAATGAATGTATATCAAATTATGAATTATTTGTTGGTCAAATGTTCTCAGGCAATAAAAATCTAAGAAAAACGATCGTACAATATTCTTTTTTCATGCATGTATTCGGCTTGACATTTTCGCGTAAAACGATGTTGTTATGGCGATGCATTTACCTGGGATAGCGCATCATGGTTTTAAAAGATTTTAAATAAAAATTTGCAACCCACACAAACTTTCTACCCAGTTTTCAAAAACTTGTGGATTTCTCAAACTCATAGAATTAAGTGATGGGAATCGAAAGTAAAATCGAATCAGTTTTAAAAGTCGTGTTTGTCAAAGCATCTGATTTAAATAAATATAATAACTTATGAGTCGATTTCTTACACTTGTTTTGTAGCTGCGAGAAATAAAAATTAGTTTCAATTGCCGACAACAACAAAAATGGCCGTGTTGTCGTTAAAATAATATCGTTTCCTTAATAATGTGTGTCTTTTAATTTTGAAGTATTGCAGCCGGTAGCCTGCTGTTCCGAATATGTTTATTGCCTTAATATTATTTCTTCAGAGCAGTGACAGCTCTTGACAGTATTTTGTTTTGTGATTTTTTATGAGGAATGCATTTATTTAAACGCTGTCACTGAATATTTGTAAATTTTGAGTTGCGAGTTTTTATGACTTAGTGTGCACTATGTACTACATGTACAAACATTGCAAAATTCTTTTAGTATTTATTTGTTGCATTTGTTTTGAAATAAGAGCGTTTTTTTACTTTGAACTGGACATCAGCTGATTTGCAAGTCAATTTTTCCGGCTCCAATTTTATGACCGCTGTTATTGAAAATAGATTGCAAATTGCACATATTTTCTGGAACCTTTTTTGCAAAACCATAAAACTCGCCAGCAAAATAAAACTCGACAAATTTAAAAAAAAATGCAAAATCAGCACCAAAACAGTTGTTGTGAACTGGTGCAGTTGATATCACATGAAACGAAAAACGCAAGTGTAAAAGCAAGAACTATAACATGTGTGTAAATTGTCAGTTTTGAAAAACAAGTCCAGTTACATCCATATAAATCGCAAATCGGAAAGGCCGCTGTGAAGTACATAGTGTAAAATAGTAAAATTAGCTTTAACGTTCGTAGTGTCGGTTGTAATTTTTGTGGTTATTTACATATGCAAATGTTTTTTTTTTCAACAGTTATTGAAAACAAATTTACTCCAGGCATTTTTTACTTCGTTTGCAAAAGTTATGCAATATTTTTCTATTCACAATTTTTGCTATTACGATTTTATATATAGACTTTTATTTTTCTTTTAAAACAGAAGCATGAAAAGTTATAAAAACTATAGTAATAAAGTATTCTTGGTAATTAATTTTTCGAAATTTAACTATAGTGTGGACACTTATTTATTTTTTAACAATTTATTTTTATTTTCTAAACGTACATATGTTTAGGCTTTTATGTAGATAAGGCCATTTGCTGCTAGAAATAGATACATTCTAGTTATGTCCGTTTGAATTTCTTTAATAATCTTATAACTTTTAATTTTTGGGTCCCAAAAAAGTTTGATAAGCAGAATCATAATCAATAAAAAAAATGGATTTTGAATTTGTGTGCGGTTACATCCGCTTGCATTTAAGGTAGCGATATATAGTTTTGTAATCCCTTATTACGCCTTGCCACCATTTTGGCAACTTTGTTGGGCTATTTTCAATATCCTTCTGGATATAAATTGTATAGTCTTGAACACTCTATGGATATCATGGCTTGCCGGTGCTTATGCCAAATTGTCAGGACTTTGGACGCTACTAATTTCTATTTTGAATTACTTTTAACAAAAACTACTTAAAATCTTAAACTTTTCTTAACTTAACTTAAATATATTTTAGCTGCACCAGCTCAGTTTTTAGCAGCAGGATGTTTTCCATCAAAACTACATACTTTTACATTTGAAATACAATAAAATGTAAATGTTATCGAAACTTTCATTCTGTTCAAATAACAGCTTGTGTTAAAAAACAATAATGTTAAAAACGGTGCCGAGCCATAGGCCCAAGTGGACACACATTAGACAAAGACTTTAAAATTTCAACAGTTTATTTTTGTTCTTTTAACGGATTTTATCTCTCCACACAGAGTTGAAATCTAAATCAACAGGGTAGTTGCTAAATTCTAATTCAACTGCGTAATAGTTTTGAGATTTTCGTAGCTGTTTGCTGTTAATCTTTTAAGTAATCTGCTACCTGTGGTTTGTGTTTTGAAACATGTGCATTAGAAATAAAGTTAAGTATTTACTTCACTATGGGTCGAATTTACAGCTTTGAACGTTGCAGAATGAAATGAGGATACTATAGAGTGCAACGAGAATGAAATGGAGTTAAAGCCATCCGATGAAGATGATTTTGTAGTGGATCCAAAAAAGGCTGTAAAATCTGGGGAAGCTGTCTTGACTTTTAATAAAGCATTGAAATGGGCCGAAAGTGAAATGGTTGATCAAGGAGATTTGACTGTATTGAGACAGTTAAGAGAGTGGATCGTTCTAAAGCTGTTTGATTGAAAGCAACAGCAACTGATTTTTTTCCATAATAACTTGGTAAGTTTTTTCTTTTTTCAAAAAAATTAATTTTTTTTAACTCCAATAAACAATAAATAAAAAAATTTAACTTAAGGAACTTTTATATTTATGAGAAAAATGTTTGTAGATGGGAATTAGACGCCATTGGCAAATATGAACAATCTTACAACAGTGGACTGGGTTGGTTTAAATTAGTCCATATTATCGCGAGCGCACTGTACATCCGTAGGGATATAAAATCCTTTGACGGGTCTTCACTTTAAAAACAATACTTGCATTGGTTTCTTTCTTTAGAAAAACATTTTGCTAACAGAACACCAATACCGTCTTGTTTAATATGGTTTTGATACTAACACCCGATGTAAAGCATTTGTTGCGACACTCTCACTGAACAGCAACAGCAACTATGAAATTAACTAAATGTCCTTAAATGTAATCATTCTATTGTATATAAAGCAGGTCAAGTTCATATATGATATTTAAATTTTGTTTACTTTCCCCTAAAAGATTTATTGATAATACTAATTATATACATATGTACATACATAACGAGCCTTTGCTCCAAGAGAGTCATATCTCAAAAAACTCAAACTTAGAAAAATTTAAAAGCATTTTTCTCAACATTTTGGAAATTGTTGTAGGCCATAGAGACATCTCATCTTTATCCTTAGAATTGCCAACTTTAAGCATAAAATCATATTTTTCTTAATACGATGAGTATTCAGTGGGGAAGAGTTTTACATACTTGAGGTAGAAATTTTAAATTCTGTATTATGACTATCTTGCGGCAAAAAGTCGATAGGGTCTAATATTATTAGGGCTTTAGACTCATACTATATATTTATATAATTGTTGCCATACAAAAAAAATTAGATTTCCAAACATAATGACGGTCTTGAACCTAATAACCCGTACATTTTCTTTATTTTAATGTTTGGCTGCTATTTTTTATTTTTGCAGAAACTAAACCGCTCAATAAAACGAAAAATTCACCGATTATGCAGCGCATTAATTGCATTTTGTGTAACAAATTCTTAAGATATTTGTGGTTACTTTTCTAAATTGTGAAATTAATATGTGTGGACATTTGACAAAGTGGCTTCTCTCGAGATAAGTGACTGCCATTTAGTTCCAGCACGTTTTTAACAATTCCCTTTTGACAAAACGGATTCTTTGGAAAGCTGTCGCTTTGTCAAAAGCAAAGTTTGAAGAACTTGCCACTTGACTGATGTTATCTGGCCTAAGAAATGGTTGCTGTAGAAACTAACTGCCGAAGTGCTGGATTGGTGACACAATGGCTGACTTGTGTAGTTTGGGCCGATTGGATTTGAGGTTTCCTTGAGATTTTTCATTATAAGCCTCTTTTGCCGGATCTGAATCACTAATTTCATATTTAACAATGCATTAATATTTCTTTAGTCATAAACAAGTAGGTAAATATGATATTTATTTATTTAAAGAAAATACCTTATAAATTAATTTATAAAATACATAAAATATGATATAAAATTGATTTTTTTTATTGCGCTATATCTACATACATACATATATACATACATACACATGTATCATTTAAACAGAACATGTTATTTTCAAATAATAAGATAAAAAGCGTAAATTTTGTGCCGACTTCCTCAAAAATATTGCTTCCTAGAGGACCAAGTAAACAAATATTATTGTACATAAATGTTTTAGGGGATGTTTTAAACCACTTTCTTCCCTTTTTTGAGCAACTATAATACAGTAAACTGTAGGTATTTGCTTTTCATTCTTTTTTATTAATTTTGTTGTTGTTTATTTATACAAAATGTTTCACGTGTTACTTAATTTTATGTAAGTACAGATGTATATATGTATGTACATACACACATATAGTACATAGTACATATTTATTAAAATCTTTTTCTTTCAACTTTGCAAAACACTCACTTTAAAATTGGAAGTTATTTTCTTAATTCCATTTGATTTCTTTTTTAAATTTCTTTGGCTTTAATTTAATTCATTAAATATTAATGTTTAGCATGTACTAGACATACATATGCATATGTATTTATTTTTATGAAAAATATCTAGATACTTTTTGTCCGACACACCATCCGTCTTTCAGATTTCACACTCAACTGCATAAACAAGGCGAATTCGTTTCTAATAAGAAGTTTCCAAAGCGCAACATGATATTTTATTGGGTAGTTGTGGTGGCTCATGTGTCAAAAACATGATATATAATAAGTCTATACATACATACATATATGTATGGATATGTAGATGGGTGTAAAATGTAAACAACTTTTGACAGATTAAGCCCAAGACAGATTCATATAGCCACAATTTACATGTTCAATTCTTATTGATAAGAAAGATACACATTTCTCGGCTTCTTGCCGAGAGTACGAATAAGAAAGTAACACGAGTTGAAAGTACAAGCAAGTCTGCACTCATTTTATGTTCCCCTCACCAAGATGCCAAAAAGTTAATCAGCTGAGCTGACAGAATTGCCTAGTTTGAATGCCCACTTAGTTCGCCTATCGAAAATTGGGAAAAAGTACAGCATATGCTTTTGGTTTTCCCTAGTCATAGCAGGTGAAACTAAGAGGTCAGCTGATTACTTTTTTATATATGAGAATCTCTTGGATGTCAACATTTAGGAAGTGACATGTTGGTTTTTACATTTGTTGTTGTCTGGTGGCCTTACTCTGTGTGATTTCGTCTTGTAACTGGTACAGCGTTGCCAAGTGTGCACATTTATCCACATTTTGCAGCTTTTAGACGCATTAAGCAGTTTTAAAGTTTCTGCTTTACAAATCAGTTCTTACGCAAAGTGTGCAGTTTTTGTTCCATATATATTTTTAACATTTTTATATCTGAAGTCTGCAGTTTATCCCATTATTTGTGAAACAGTGATACGTTAATGTTTTTATAAAATCCTTTGTTTGCAACAGTGATCAAATGCAAAGCGTTGTGTTATTCTATCTTAAGTCTAATTTTATGGTTTGTAAATACAAAGCATAAAATATATTTTTGTCGTGCGTCTATTCTTAAATAACGCTTTTTTAAGTGCAGATTTTAATTCGAAAAGCAATTTTTTTATTCCAAATTTGCAGATTTCAAAAAAAAAGTATGGCAACGCTGATCTGGTATAAATCAAGGCGAATTTAGAAAGTTTAAATGAATTCTCATTGTTAAAGAGACAGCTCGACAAATGCTCTCTTACCCAGTGTTTGCATTTCAGCGATTTCGTCAATAAATCTATTGATTTTGAAAAAATTCTAACGGTTGTAAAGTGGGAGTTCTCGACATATATGTACATATGTAGGATTCGCTAACTCATGATGAACAAAATTCTAAAATGAGAATTAATGATATTAATTCAGTATATAGTCAAAGTAAGCTTTGCTGTCTAAAAGCTGTCAAAATAATATCATTTGCTCTTCATATATTGTTATTAAAAACTACACAAATTAATTTCTTAACATAATATGTATGTACATATACTGTCACAATATTTATGTATGCAAAAAAGATATGAAATAAATATAAACAACAATAATGATCAGAAGATCGCAATTGATTGCAAATAAATAAAAATTTATTTTTTCTATCCCTTTCTTTTCTACGCTACAAACAAAAAAGACATCCGAAATGATATGCTCATTGTTAAAAATGGATGCATGCAGATCTGTCAATAGAAATATGTGAAAATGAAAGAAAAGTGAAATTTTACTAAGTAATTACAAAACAATGTATTTTCATCACACTAGAGCTGTATTGTAACATAGACAATAACAGCACTACCAGTATGTACATATTTTATGTGCCTCGGTATGAGTTGGTAGAAGTTGTACGTTTGATTCCTATCAAGGACTTGAAAGAAATGTTGATGTTGTTTGTGTAAATATTTTGAAATTGTAACCATCCATTACTTTTATAATCACTTTTTTTGTGTGCTGTTAAATTTTTCTTTTTATTATACTTAGTTTTTTCTCTCTTTTTTAAAATGGAGAATATCGTAATTTTTGCTTCTACAAAATCTAGCCATTTTCTATACCGTGTAAAGGTACCTCCCTCCAAAGAAAGTGCTGCCAAATTTCGAAGATCATGACATTCAAAGTAAAAAAATCAATATTATTCGGAGCACTAGTTACTATTTAACTGATTCATATACAAAATGTTCATGTATTTTGACTATAATCTAATATTTTTAAGAAATAGGTTCGTATTGTTCATTCTAAGGATTTCATAATATTTTCATTTGTTGTTTTATTTCGCAAAATTATTTTCAATATAGATTTCTTTAGAATAATGTGGTTCTGGCCCCAAAAAGTAACCGTAAAATTAATCAGTGTATAGCTATTGATGTAAAGTAGTCGTTTGAAGAGACGACATTGAGTACTGGATACATAATTAATCAATAAATTCACAACTCTATAGTGCTTACTGTATACTTTTGTTTTGTTTTTCAGAATAGTTATCAAAAGTGTACAGTATTTCGGCAAATAATAAAATATTTTGTGAATGGAATACAATATTGCTGACCTAAATATATGTTCGATTAATATTTGCAAGAAATAGCAAACCCCTATGCATGTGAGCTTAAATTGATTTTACTCGGCATGTGCGGAGAAAATGGGAAAACAAAACAGCAAGTTAAAACCAGAAGTGCTGGAGGACTTAAAACAGAATACCGAATTCACAGATGCTGAAATACAAGAGTGGTATAAAGGATTTCTTAAAGATTGCCCCAGTGGGCATTTATCGGTTGAAGAGTTCAAAAAAATATATGGAAATTTCTTTCCCTACGGAGATGCAAGTAAGTTTGCAGAACACGTTTTTCGCACATTTGATGCTAACGGTGATGGTACCATCGATTTTAGAGAGTTTCTCTGCGCACTTAGCGTAACATCTAGGGGGAAATTAGAACAAAAACTCAAATGGGCATTTTCAATGTATGACTTAGACGGAAATGGTTATATATCGCGACAAGAAATGCTCGAAATTGTCACGGCCATATACAAAATGGTCGGATCGGTCATGAAAATGCCAGAAGACGAGAGTACACCAGAAAAAAGAACTGACAAAATATTTAAACAAATGGATCGAAACAATGATGGCAAATTAAGTTTAGAAGAATTTATTGAAGGAGCGAAAAGTGACCCCTCAATAGTTCGTTTATTACAATGTGATCCTCAATCGCATTAACTTACAATATTTAAGTAAGCAATAAATGTTCGGGTTTATTACTTTTTATTTTCCTAGCTCTTACCATAGTTAACTTAACAGCTGATATTTGTCTAAATAAAACGAAAAGAAAAAACTTCTAATAATGTGTTAATAAAATTCAGTTTTATTTAATATGTAATATATATATGTATGTATGTTTATTGAGAGTACTAATTAGGTAAAGATACACTGTTTTATTCCCAAGTAAGTATTGACATGCAGAAGTGGTTTACCATAATTTGTCACTAAAAACAATTTCTCTAAATATACAATCTTGTTTGGCTATCGTAACCATTGGCTTTTTCGATTGATTAGCATCCTGCACCTTTTGACGAATTTCGGCAGCTTTTACATCATTACGTATATAAAAGAGGCGTACAATTTGATCTTCTGTCAGCGACGGGTAATTACCTAATAGAGTATGTAAGTCTAGGAGCAACACTTCCACATCGCAAACAAGTAAACTGGAAAGCATTGATATCAACTTCAATGGTGAATCGCTAAGGGAAAGATTAGGTGCAATTTTTTCAAAAAATCTTTCCAATCGTTTTGCTTCAGAATTTATTTTGATTTTAATAGCTTCGCAGTCGGTCGATGGGCGTGACAGGCGCTTTGAGAGTAAAGCGCGAATATAACGTTTAGCTAATTGCTTTTGAGCTTCATTGATAACCATTTCAAAGTTGGCTGGAGTCAAATGATTGTAATCCTATAAAACTCAATTGATTTATTGATTTCCTGCGACAAATGAAATATTACCTGAAAATAATCTTCCAAAGTTATGCAAATTGTATCAACTGATATGGAAGTTGTTAGCCATTTCTGTGTAAACAGGTCACTAAAATGACCATCTAAATCTAAAAAGGCTTCTTCCAATAAATAACCAGCCGCATGGGCTCGTACACGTTGGAATGTATCAACCAATTTTTCGAAACACTCGTAGTGTTCAGTGCGCGCATTAGGCCAATATTTTTGCTTCAGTTGATGCGCCAAGTCTAGCATTTGTTGGCTGTTATTTACAATGGCAATAATGTGATGAGTAAAAAACTTAATTTGATCTCGGTTGCGAAAATGATGCTCCTTTAGTTCTACCACATGCTTCAAATATGTTTGACCAAACAAGTCTAGTTGACGAATACTCATTACTAACGCCTTAAAGGTTAAATCACTGTGTATGGTGTCAGTCACTTGCAGCAATTGATTAATCATATCAAAAATTATAACAGAGGCTGGGCTGTGATAATATTGTTCATCTTGATCGGGTGTTTGTTCAGAAAACCAATCGCTTTTATCCTTTTCTGCAGTTGTTGTCATCCATTCTTGGAAGTTCTTTTGCATATTACCCAAATATTCATCTTCCAGCGATGTTAAGTGATCGGCAGTAAGTAAAGAGCCAGCGACCTGATGTATGTTAACATTTAAGTCAGGATGTCGCATAAGCTCATGACCGGGATAAGTATTAATAACCCATGATAACAGTGAAACATATTCGTTTCCTTCCAAACCACCGCCAGCTATATTTTCGATCTGAAACATTCAAAAGTAATAAAAAAGACTTACGCATACATATTTTAATTGTAAAATAGCAAAAAGCTTTGTTAAAAACAAAATAAAAATTAAATTATTAAAATATTGGAGTTGTTTTCATTTTTTAAATGCTTATTTTTATACATACGTATGTACATATGCATGCATATATACATACATATGTACATGGTATATTATTTATTAACTTCAATATGTAGGAATTTATACTGCAAATTCATTTCTAGTCAAAGTTGAAAGGCAATTTAAGAACCAATTTTAATAAAACAAAATAAAAAAAAACATTTATTATGGGTCACACTTGTGATAGGTGTGGAGGTTTCTATCATTTTACCAACTCAAAATTCTTAATTCGATTCTCACAACCTCGACAATTTTCATAGTCTTTGAAAATTTATTGATTAGGCCGAATTAACTCATAGATTTTTTAATTATTTAAGCTTGTTGTATATAAAAAAAAAATACAAAAAAATTTTGTTGGAAACAAGCATTAGAATCGATATCCACATACTAGTTCAGTTCATAGTATCAGTTTATAAATAATACATACATACATACATACAAAATAAGTATGTATACATACATATGTATATGTACATATGTGCATATATGTATGTATATAGCTTTAGACTCTTGCAATTGCAAATCTGTTTCATCGTCTCTTTTACCACTTAAGAAATCTAATTTGGGTTTATTACATCATCAGTTTTCTGCTGTGATGACTATTTAACCAAATGAAAAGCTTTCTGCTGCGAATAAATCTACACTTCAAATCAGTGGGATTTCTGCAGCCACTCAATATACATAAATTCACTCAAAAAATTACAGGTAGTTTATCGATTTTTCATCATTTTTATTATGTAGCATGTGGATATGCATGTACATATGGACATACATACATACATGGTACATATAATACTCTAGATGGAAGTTAATTGAAATGTTAACAATTTCAAGCCGAAAATCGTATAACTTCACAAGCATAAAAAGCGTTCACGATTTGCTAATATTTAAGTTTTAATTTCTCTTTTTGTCACTATTTTATGAGTATATGTACACACATATGTATGTACGTATGTAAGTACACAGCCGGAGTAAAAATTATGTTAGTTTTCATTAAAATGGGAGCAGTGGCTAAAGAAGCTTCCCCCGCTTTTCGATGTTGAAAAGGAAAAATGTGGTTTGTTTAGCAATTTTGTAGAAACCTTCTTTGCTTCAATCAAAAGTATGGTCGCAATTATGTTTATCGACCATAGCTAAAGTATATTTGAAATGAGGATAATGTCTTTAGAACAGCATATTCTTGGCAACAAAATAGTGTAGCCGAAAAATTAAATTAAAGTTTTTTGAATACGCAAGGAGTTACAATTAATTCAGCCAGACGATACAAAGTTTTGATGGGAACACGCTGTTTATATACATACATACATACATACATATGTCTGTATATATGTAAGTAATTATTTATCAAAAGGAAGTTTGGTTGGACTTATACAAATCCACATGCTTGATGTACGGACATATGCTTTACTTTGCCATTGAAAGTAGATAAAAAAAATGGAATTGATTAGATGCTAAAAGCAAAAGAAATCAGTAGATAGTTATTTACCCCAAGGTTTTTCGTTATGGAACAATAAAAATTGTGAGGTTATACTTGACGAAGCCAAATTTCCACCAGAAGGCAATAAACCAACTAATAACACATTAATTAGAAGCAACAGCTCAGAGAAAGAAATAGACAATAATATTGCACTCCGTTTCGATATCACAAATACACCTGTTATAAATTATTAAGATGGCTTAATTACTATTTCAAGTGCAGGATAAAGTGGCACAATTTCAAATATGAATAAAGTGTCAAAGTTCTTACATGTAAGAACAAACAGGCAACAGAAGAGCAAAGTATTGAATTTACATTGAAAATTATAGTTTTGTTCTATTTGATTGACCGCATAATCTACCTTAATATAGAAAGACTCTTAACTCGTTTTTTTCTCAAAGCGATTTTTTCTTAAATTTTGAAAGATGATCTTCAAACACTTTATTGGTAAAAAAAATTCACGTGATCCGAATAAAAATAACAAAAATATAATGAGTGGAAAAAAGTTTCGAGACTTCAAGACTTTAATTTTTATTAAGTTTTTTCTCTCTCCCGAAAAGTTAGGAAAACGCTACTTAAGGCATTTCTATATTAACGTCTAGATATGCAGGTGTATATGTATATACATATGTATGTGTCAGTATGAAATAAATAAGTTATATTGTCGGCCAGAGTTTGTTTGCTACATTTTTTTTTTGTTATTATTCACTTTAGACTATTACTATAGCCTTTAAAGCTATAAAAATTATTTATTAATTTATAACCTGCAAAGAAATTTTTCGGAAAAATTTTGAAATTTGATCGATAAAATTCGATGTTGTTTATTTTTCATTCTAGCCAAATTTTCATATTATTTGGTGAGTTAAGAATAAATAGTGATAAAATGTTAACTCTTATTTTGGCGAAAAAATAAATATAGGCCAAAAATATATCATTAGCTTTCAACCACTTCGATATCGGATGTAACCTTTACGAAGAGTGATCGTAAAAAGCAGACTACTCTGTCTTACAAATTTTATTAGAACACTTTTCTTTTAATTCTCAATGTCTTTTCAAAGGCAATTAAATAAATAAATGTTTGAATGTTTCAACATATTTTTCAAAGATTTTCAATTTTACTGACGAGCAGGAAGCAGCTACGAAATTTTTAGTTACACTTAAAATTTTTATTATTTTATTATTAAGAATATAACTATGTATGCATATATGTACATACATATGCAGGGAATATTTACATATGTACATACATAGATATATGTAAAATTGTTAATTTGGATAAAACCGTCCAAGCATATATATATATATATATATATATATATATATATATATGATTTATTTATATAATATAATAAAGTATGTATGTATTCACAATCATTTAATTGAAATATGTATATACATTTTTCGATCGCTAAGGCTTATAAAAAGCCAAACAAAGAGTTTTAAGTTCTCCATAGGAATTATAAAATTATCTGATCTGTCAGAGTTCCGTTTCGTTTGGAACGGAATTTAATCCATATTTTTGTTCTTAATTAAACGAAAAGCACAAAAACTTGTACGTAATGAAATAATTTTTAATAGAAATTGATAAGCCAAAGTACGGATTGAATCCCTTTTTCGAACGTATTTGAACTCTCTGACATGGCTGTACAAACCGTTTCAAATGACTCACATAGTTTGATAGGCCCTCATGATACATCTTTACATATTCTTCAAATATGTTGTAGTGTGGTGGGAAGCAAGGTACACACAATGATTTTACAACGCGCAGATCAACTAAAATATTTTGTCGCAATATTTCCAAATCTCTGACCAACCACATTTTATTATCAGCTCTCTCCTCTAACTTAGATCCTTCAATTCTTGTTATTACAGCTTCTCTAAGAACATCCATAGCCATGGAGCGCCATTGTCTCGGGCGTCCAGGTGGCAGAAATGATGTTACCTTTTGTTGTTGTAAGGCAAATTGATCGTTCTTTTCTTCGCGCTCAATTATTCTCAGAGCCGTAACAATAAATTTTGGCTCTTTACGTACGGTATTTAGTGTTCGACTCAATATTAAACGTAACTTCTTTTCCAATGCTTGCGACACCGTTTCAATTTTTTCGAAATGGCGTTTGAGCGTTATTTTATCCGAGGCGTGTTGCTTAGGCTGTTTATGTAACTCGTAAAGCAAATCATCTCGAGCGTTCTCCAAATCAGCTAAGCATTGGTGCGCATTTAAAAGCTTATCTTCTTCTATCAAAGACATAGTTTTTTGGACACTGGCCTCAACATTGAAGATGTGCTTCAAGTTTTCCACAGCTGTGGCGTATTGGGAATGTTTAGTATTTTCTTCACGCACATCTTCCAATGCGTCATAAATTTCGGGTACATCTTGCATTATGTTTTCCAAATCCGCCATAGTTTGACTCACTTCCTTTACATCTTCAAGGCAAGTCTTCAATTGTTTTAAACCCACTCTTACACCTTCCAACTGATTTTGCATTCCTGTCTTGAGCAGAGCTTCAACAGAAGCTTTTTTGCGTGACACTCTGTTGCAATACTGTTCAACTTTTTCCAGTTGGCCTGGACGCTGAAGCATATTTTTTATATCTTTAAGGGCTGCCTGGCGCGCCTCCTCTTCCAACTGTTGCAAATCCATGGGCGTTTAACTTCTTGTCCTATATATGAATATAGTACTCTGTGCCGTTAACAAAACAAAATATAGCAAATTTGTAAACATAGAGAGCTTACCAGATGTGATAAGTTCTAACGTTATAATTTATTTAGGGCTGCCACGTTATTTGATACTTCTTAGTTTTCACTTTCTGTTCTGTAACATTCTCTTGGTAAGTTATTTCTTCCATTACAGAATATCAGCTGCTTTTAGAAAATAAAAATATATTTGCACAAATTTAAAATTGTTCAAAAACTTTTAACTAACAAAAAAGAAAGTGAAATTTTTAAAAAATTATTCTTATCATTAATTATACATCATATTCGGATATCGAGGATGCAATCTGTACGAACTATTAATTCAAAATTAGTGCATCGGAACAGGAGATGTTCAATCTATAACAAGGAATGTTTATCATGTGTTTACTATCAAATAGTTTAAAAAAAACTTGATTAGAAACATTTTATTCTGCATGTCACACCTATAAATAAGTTTTTATTTGTTTTTGCTGTACTTTTTGTTGAATTTATTATACAGAATATCGTTTATTTAGAAAAACTTTGTTTGCTCGCATTTGGAAGAAATTTGCCAAAAAGGCAAAGAAACACAGCAATTGCTTTTTTCCATATACTGGCAGGAAGATGTAACCAACAAAAAAGTGTTTTTGTCTATGAACTCTTTGAAAAGGTTTATATCTTTACTAGCGCGTTTCGCTTTGGAAAAAAGTTTGTCAGTGGTGCCAAGTTTGTTTTCTTCTCATAACATCAACAATGACTGATAGTTTCTTATTTTTACTATAATATCGTTAATATACAGTAAGCATTAAATGCACACATACAATAAATTTCATAACGGTATATTGAAAAGAACTTTCTTTTTCCATTCTTCTTTAATTACATTTGAGCACTTGTTTTTCAAAGCTTTTTTATTTAAGAATTAATATTTGAACAAAAATATGCAATGTCTTGTATTAATTGCAGAGGTACGAAGAGAAAAGGGCGTACGTGAGCTGACAAGCCTGAACTCAGGACAAAAATCACAAAAGCAAATAACATACGAGTATTTACAGCAGAAAAGGTCTCAGAATTTTCTTAATTTGAAGAATTGCTTTAAATAAAACAAACTGGCTAAAAAATTAATTTGAAAAGTTGTTGACGCAGTTGGACTTTTTAAAATCACAAAATTTTATACACAAAACAACTTTCTTGTGATTTCAAATCATTTTTATACAATATGATTTTCAGAACATTCCCGACGAACGATTTAAATTAATTTGTTTATTCATTTTCACAGTTCTTTTGTTGAAAGTTTTGCGCCATTAATCTTGTGAACATTTTATTATATATTTGGGATAGTACTCCCCTCAATTTGGTGAACATGAATGTCATGAAATAGACGAATTTTTATTTCGTGTTACAATGTGATAATTTGTTTATATATTTTATTGTTATTTTTAAATAATAAACTTATTAAACAGCTGGTATAAAATTAATTTTAACTGCATTTTATTGACAATTAATATCCAAATTATTCGGTAAACCGAAACCAAATTAAAAATACTTGCAAGTGTCATATATATTTTAAAGCTGAGTTGAAGATCCTTGCCTAGATTGTATAATAAATAAAACGATTCCTAAGCATTTTTATTATTCATTGATTACAAACTTTTACAGTTTTTTATTTTCATTTGATCTTAATACGTACATAACATGACATATTAATAAATAATTATACATAGATACATGTTTATATGATTTTTTTTTTTATTTAAACAAAAATATGTTTTTTGTTTTTGATAGTAGAGTAATAATACATTGGTATAAATATCGTTTATATAAATACATTATCGAACTAAGATTTCGACTCGAAAAAAATAGAAACTAAAAATGTGATCAAGGAAATAAATTACTATTAAAGTTTTTCGATTTTTATGATTTGATTGATATACAAGTTACATTACGGTTTTTTTCTATAAGAATTGAAAGTAATTTTTAATTCTTTTAGTTAATTACAAAGATACAAACACTTTACTGTTACTGGCTTGTGTTTTGTTTTTTATTTAGGAGCATTTAATAAACTTATGTATTATTGTTTGATTTAGAAACTCGTGTAAAGTGTTTAAAGCAAAATATAATACCCGAATAAGCACTGAATTTGTTAATTATTTACAGTAGAGAATGGATAAAATGTATTTCACAATTTTTAAATGTGATTTTGATTGTTATCGAACTCAGCGTGAATTCAGATACTGTATTCTAAAAAAATAAATATGTAGTTACTATATACTATAAACATAATAATAATGTACTCATATGCACTAATAAAGAAAATCAATAAATTAGAATGTAATACATAATTAATCAAAACAAAAATAAGCGAGCATAGGAGTTTACGAAACTAATAAAACAAAATTTATTAATAAAAATATATACACCTGCAAATACTTATGCAAATATATAAAATTTTTTAGTTGGATTTGACAAGCAAATTTTTTTTATAAAATCATACTTGACACTGAATTCCTGGGTAAAGCTACTATGAGTTGTTGCATATTTTGTGTACTAACTAATACACAATCTTCTTGGCTTGCAAGGTAAGACGGATTCGTCGTATGTATATATTTATGTATGTATATCAATATAGTCACATGTTAGAAGTTTAGTATGGCCTGAAAATAACTTTATTAATAAAAAAATAAATATTTAGCCTAATCATAAATATTTGGATGAACTTGTCTCCCACGAAAACACTTTTCTCGAGAAAAGGTTAGTCCAATTATAAAGTCCACGAGCACAAAACACAATAGCTGGCACCGTTGATGCCAACTGTCTTCATTGTTTGCATTCCAATTTATTTTAAATCTAGAATATAAAATCAAGTTTTTTGGAAAAATCAAACAAAATTAACTTTCCGGCCTTCTAATTTTTAACTGCACATACAAATTTACACTTGCTGCCCAGTAAATATCTACATATGTATGTATGTACATACAAATGCACTTTTCTTTATCTCCCTTGACAAAAACTGCAGAAAAAAAATAAAGAGAAAAAAATTCGAACTTTTTTCAATTCATAATAAATTTTTTTTCCTGGAAATTTTTTTTCGAAAGTAGAAGAGAGAAAATTCTTGCATTGCTGGCGTTCATCATTGGGCTGATCATAGTATTCTAATAACGGATTAATTATTGTTTAATTTGTGGTAATCATCCAAAAGTTGCCGCATTTATTTTGCAAAAAAAGTTAAACAAAAAGTTTAAAACACTGTTTGAATTTTTGATGGTTTACGAAAAATATGCTATGCACTGAAAGAAAAACCAAAATACATACATATGTATGTGTGTACATACATACATGTATCTAAATATGCCCCAATGTTCATATAAAATAATTTTTGGCAAACATTCTTTTTTCTTTCAAAAGTTAACGCAATAACGGATAAGGTTGGCATAATGAGTATGAGAGTGACAACGCTCATAACAAATACCGTATTTCAAATTAGTTTTCAGTTGAAATGTGCTCTGGCTTTTAATACTGAAGAATTCACAATGGATTGAAGTTGTTTATGTAAAATGATGTGTTTTTTTTAATCAAAATTATATTGGATCAAAAAGGCTACGTATTTTGTACACGTGGCTGAAAATTGTTCAAAACTATTAACTTAATACACACAATGAGTTTGGCGTTGAAAAAAGTCTGAAATAATTCAATTCCACCACGGCAAAAAATCGTTAGATAAATAGCGATGTTTTTATCGATGGCCTGGATAATATTTTGGATATATTGGCATATGTATGTATGTGTGTACATATTATTTTCAAATAATAAATGGGAAAATATGTGGTATAATAAATCTGTCACAAAACAATCATGCCAAAGAAAAGAATTTGCGAGAAGTGAGCTAGCAACCGGACCTAACAGTTAGAAGAAGGAACTTTGTTCTTTTAGTCCTAAGTTTCTCAAATAACACAAAATATTCACACAAATGTACAACATGCTTATTTACAAAAATCATCTGCAAACTTTTATCACATCCGTTGAACGTAAAACAATAAACATAATTAACAAATACATGAATATACGATATATATGTATGTACATATATTGGGCAAAATTGATCCCCATATGCAATATGGGTTTTTTGGGACCAGTATGCAGAGGTCGACCACCATATATGTATGCAGTGCATTGTACCAGAACTAGGTTATGGGATGAGGAAAGGAGTAGTGGTGTTTCGCTATTTTTGTTTTTATTCTACTTTGAGGATGTCAGAATTTAATTGATGATGTTCTGACTGTTCAGTACCCAGTGTACATACCCTCGACAAGAAATAGTCCAAACACCAATTCATTAACCCAACATTACGTTAGTGCTTGTATTTACATATGTATGTATGTATCATTGTGTGTTTTTATGTTAGTGTTGAATGTTCATTTCAATGTAAAGGATTTTGGCTATTGTGTTTTTTTAACAGTCTTTGGTAGTAATCGAACCTACGACCTCTGGAATGCTGGTTGCGTAACCTACCAACTCATTCTTTGAGGCATTATATTAATGTGCAACCAACTGTTATGCTAAAAAGTAAACAAACACACACACGTACATACATACATACATGTTTATGATCATCCGCTTCTAACAGGCACTATGAAATGGATTTCCATTTTTATAGTAAAAGACAAAAAAATAACATTAAATTGCAGTATTTTTTGTCGGCAAAAAATTAGACCTTAAGAATTTTCCTTGAAAATATGTACTTCTGTTTGCCCAATAAAAAACAGCTGTTCTGTGGAAAGTTTTCCATAATATTTCGAAATGAAATGGGGCTGCCATATTAATAAATAGCAGCAATTATTTATGAGTGAAACCTCGGACTTGAGTACAATTTAATTTGAAATAAAAATTTAACTAATTCAAATACAAAGTTAAAAATGAAGAAAATGGTGGCAATAAGTATTAAATATTTCCAAAAATAAATGTACGCTTGCCCAAGAAATATGTATGTATATATGGTGGTGTGATAACTTGGAGTTCTTTGACAAACTTAAAAAATTTATGCAAATCATAATATAATAACACTAAAGTGTTTTAAATTTACAAAAAGTAGTTGTTTGAATTGTAAATTGTTATTTTTAAGTGTTTTTTTTCGGATTCTCTACTTTCACTACTTTTGTTATTTATTACTTAAACATATGTATGTATGTCTGTATATTTTTTCTTTTTTTAATGAGGTACTTAGCAAAGGGAGTATTTTCATTTCAATTTCACAATTTAACATTTTAATTATACGATTTTTTTTAATATAATTTCTACCAATATTTAAAAGCGTTTGTTTGCTAGAACTTTGCACTAATAACAATAATTTTTTAATAATTTGTAATAAACCTTTACATATTACATTCATGCTTAACAAATTGTTGTCTTTTTTAATTTATTCTCCTGAATAAAATTTTTCTTATGCTTAAATATGTTGATAATTTATGGCAGCTTTAAACAAATCTTTTCAAATAAGCAGACCAGTTTTATTATCAAGAGCAACCGAATGTCAGTGCGATTGCCAGACTGCCAACCACTAAGTTTTGGTTGCGATAAAGGCAACTATTACAGCTGCTTTCGGCGTTAACATTTCTGTACCTGATTTATCATTTTATTTGACTGTATTATTATTCTCAGTGCATGGCAACTTAACTGCAGTGCGGTTGCCCTCCGAATCAAGTCATTAATCTTGTTCTTGCTCATGTGTTTGTAAATTTCTAAACTCCTTCCACATATACACATACGAGTAAATATCTTATGTATGTAGTACATATCTAATGAAGTAGGATTTCGGGTATTAGGCAAGAAAATATACGGTTTTTTTATGTTTTAAGCTCATCGCTTTAACTCAGCAGTTAATACCAGAACTAACGATTTACATATATCGTTATTTTAAAATCCGCACCACACGTTCTAAAGCCTCTATCAAAACCAAATTAATAAACCTGAACTGAGTTTGTACATGCATTTACTTTTACAAACGTCAATTTTTTAATTTTTTGATGCCTTAAAGAAAACAAAGTTCAAAGAGAAATATTCCTGGTTGTTTAACTTGAAACAAAGAAAAAAAATTAATATAGTAATAGAAAGTAAAAGTACAAGTTGAAAGCGCAGAAGCGCTGAAGCGAAACCGCATTATGAAGACTTTAATAAAGTGGTACAAACATAAACACAAACTTTTGCATCAATAACCAACTCGAAAGGGTATAAGTAGGCCGAGTAAGTATCTTTTATTAAGTGTTAGTAATTTTTAATACTTGATGCTAAAAGTTTCACAATATTTTTATAGATTGTTCATATATTCTTCAGATATTGGAAAAGAAGAAAATCGTTAATTTTTGCGGTAAATTTTACCGCACAAATATAACAACTGTCACTCTGATCCACTCCATTCAGGAAAAGTTGTGCTATACGAATCTACAGCTTGTTTCTGTAATATGAGGGAGAAGTTTTGACATCGCAAACCGTGAAAACACCCTCTATCATTTCCCTATTAGTGAAAAAGCCATGTTTCTGCATTTCAAAGTGAAAAGAAGCAATACTGGAATAAGTCCATTAAGCAGCTGTCAAAAGGCAATAAATAAATAAATAAGAAGACGAAAGTCAAAGGTGCAAAGCCAACAGAAGAGAAATGATGAAATTAATAGACATGTTAAGTTTCCAATTAATATATAAATTCCAACGTTTTTAAATAAACTATTAAGTATTCTTGTATATATATATATATAAAATTGTATGAAATATTCCTTTTCTGCATTTTTGGGATCTATTTTAATATTTTTTTCTGTTGAAATATACAATTTTACTCTGTTATAATTTGGAAAATATTTAAGTATAAAACTTTTCACAAAAATCGCATCTGCTCTGGAATTTCTCATAACTTACACTAAAACAGGTCAGTTGGCAGATAGTTTTCACAAACAGGAACTGTAATTCACCATTTTTCTACTTTAAATTTCCTTGTCGTATGTGAAAAAATGTTTAATGCGACAAATACGGAAACTTAATGCCGGTTCTGTACCAAAATAAAAAGACTTAAAAGGAGTCGGTGAAGAGGCAGCACAAAAACCCGTATTTTTGTTCAATTTCTTCCTTTACTTCCTTCCTTTTGTTTTGCGCCCAACAACTTTCCCATCTTCAAGGAACTATTATATGTGAGAATAATTAACACTTCCTTGCAGCATTTAATATTTTAATTCAATTTTTTCCACGTCTGTGTATTTTGTTCAGATCTAACCAAGAGTTTTTCTGAAATGGTTAGTAATTGCTCAGCCACAGCCACTCGCGTTAACAACATCAAAACTTCAGTTAAAATAATTATGGTTTTCAGAAAGTATTGTACCAATCTTGATTCTAAAGCGGCTAAATACATGCTGTCATAGTTATGTAATCTACACTTTTCGAAACTATTTTTTTTTAAATAAAATAATAAACGATTGAATGAGGGTGAAATGTGAATTACCGATAACGGTTAATTTTTCCTTCAACTGTGGGAATAAGAGTAAAAACAAGTACAAACATACTACATAATTTCGATTTGAATACAAGCGATAACTTATTTCTGGAATCGTACTGCCTCTGATAATTATAAATTAAAAACGAAATAAAAAAATTCAATTTCACAATTATTTAATTCCACAAGAAAAAATAAATAAATAAATAAATATAAATCACCATGCAGAAGACTTCAAAGTCCCCATGATCTGTATTTACAGCATTATTGGCAGGATTAAGAACTTTTTGTGACATCACAATACTTTGACAATTCAACGAACATATCATATCATGTATCTTAACTTCGCTTGAAACGCAATAAAAAAAAGGGACTAAATATTATACCGAACATATTAAAGAAGAGATAAAATTTTTCAATAATTAATAAGTTCGTTCTAAATAAAAAATTTTAAAATCTCTTATAAAAAGGAACAATTTAAAATAAGGATATGATAATGAATTTTTCCATACGGTTTACATAATAAAATCGAGTATATTTCTTAAGTCTTAATAACAAATGTTTTCGCTTTTCTTTTTGCAATTAATCAAACTTGTAGGGTATGTGAGTTGTAAAACAATTCTTACTGGTGTACATATTTAATGTGATATATTCCTACTATAAATGGGCATTCATATACAAATATGAACTATTATATTAAGGGGAGTAAAATTTTGAAGCGAAACAAAATGTGTTTCGTATTAATTGCTAATCTTTAAAATCATTTTTTCTAAAAATTTTCATTCTATGCTTATGCTTTAGATACATACATAATACATACAGAAACGTTGTAGATTTGTCATTCTGCATTTGTAGATTCTGCAAACTTTTAATTCATTGGATATTTGTTGTTTGTAAATTCCGTTTTATTTCTATTAATCGGGTAACATGTGAACAAAACTTACTGGAAACATGCCTCGCCGTGTTGGATTGCCTTCAATTACGCCCTCCATCCAGTTTTCGTCGTCGGTCCGCTCATTCAGCACAATTAATATTTCGCCTTCTTTGAATTCCAATTCGTCATCATTGTCCGCTGAGCAATCGTATAAAGCACGGCAGCGACGATGACCAGTCTAGAAATAAGAAAATAGATGAATACAAAAATGTACAGACACTGCTATGATCTTTTCAATCAATCAGTCAATCCCATTACATTCAAAACTAACCAGCCATTTGTTTTCACGCACTAGTGATACGTGCGAAATATATCGGTGCGTTCACATTCCGAAAACCAACAACTATAGATCACGCTGAATTTGCAGTTTCGTTTTAAAAAACAGTTAAAATTATAAAGACGAATTTTAGGAGTATTTGATTTTTAATTGTTGAAAACAATATTTGATTTCAATATGAAATCGTATTAAATTAACATGCAATGCTCTTGCATGTTAAAAGATAATGTAAAATTTTTGGAGCAAGAAAATTTTGTGCTCACATTACTGGAGAGTAGAAGTTACCTTACTTGTTTGTTGATAATTCCAATGAACATTTAAAAATACATTAGAACAAATATGAATCATACGTTGGAATAGTTACTCAAATCGATATGTATACAAAATACTCCGTTTTGACAGAATCACCCATTATTGACTCTAGCATTCTTCACATCGTATTGATCATTCTTGTGATATTGGATCCAGTCTAGCCGTGAGATATCTTAATATGTCACTTAGTCTAGATCCACATAGCGCATTATGGTTGGCATAAATCTAAGCATAAAATTGTTGCTTCTTAAATTTTCACAATGGGGAGTTGACTCTGAAACTTTTTTCTAACGCCAGTATCTATTTTTGATTAACATTTAGAATGAGTGGACCAAGCGTTGGACTTTGTGCATATTCTTCTTCTTTCTTCTTCTTCTTTTGGCGCTACAGTCCGTGGTGAACCTGGGCCTCAACCAACAAAGTTTTGATTCTTTGTTGTTGTGTCGAAACTAGTGTGTTTTTACACGGTAGGGAAGTTACCCCCACGCACAACCCCCGAAACCTGGAGGACCGGGTCCTGGTTTAGACCCCTGGACAGAGGGGATTCGCTGCACACTTTGGTTCCCCTCTAAGCGGGTGCTGTAGGGGCTATCCAGGGGCGCCACGAGGAGGCAGTATGTCAGCTTGACCAGTCCATTTTCAGGGATCGCTGCTGGCTTCTCGCCAGGTTGAGAGCAATCAACAACTTTGCCCTGAGTGCACTGGCCCATTCCCCCTTTGTGCATATAATACCCCGAAAACTGAATTATGGATCAATTTGATTGAATGTTTGTCAAAACACCGAAATAAATTTAATAATACTACTACTCACATAATTTAATTTATTTCCACTCGCATTTGTGCTGAGACCTTTTAAAAGATTATCTGGCGATGAGTTAATACGATCGTTATCACTGGATGACAAATTTGAATCGGCTGAATGATCTAGGCCACCACCTGATGAGTCCATATCTGTGTGCCATGATTCGTATTCAGCATAATTTGTTGATTGATTCATTAACTGAAATTATAGAAAACACAAATTTATATCTGTGATAAAAAATATAAGTACGTATTTTTTATTTTTGTACATTTTTAAATGAAATGAAGTACAATGAAACCTCCCATCGTCGCGGTATGATGACAGAGGCACATATTCTTTTATTTTAATTTTGGATCTATAAAACTTGTGCGATTATAAGAATTGCCCGTTGTGGAAGGTTTCACTGCAACTTAAATTTTAATAAAATCAACAAAAGAAATGTATATTTTTTTGCATAAGAGTAGATTTGAAAGCAATTAGTTAAGCAAATGAGTTTATAAAAAACTTATACAGCACCCTCAAGGACTTCGCGCTATTAAAGTAAGAAATAGAGTTCAGAACATCTTCAGTATAATTACGAGCCTAAAGAAGTAATCATTTTCCTTTTTTCTTTTCCTATTTCATGTTTTAATTTATCACCCACTGGAGCTAGTAAAAAATTTCGCCATCCATTAAAATCTGCCCGAATTACAGAAAGCGAAATACTTATAACTTGGTTATCTTTTTTGGTTTTTCTTGTGAATTTTTTGCGTCAAGGCTATCTTCTTTTTCATCGCGATTAAAAATGGAATGAACTGTCCCCTTAGATTCTGAGAAAGCATTTATGGGATTTACCTCCTTAGTAATACTACGAGGCAATAGCAGTGGCAAACAAAGCCAAACACGTATAAAAGAAAGTAGCATGTCCTATTTTTCTCTAAAGTATTTTTCGCATTGATGGATTTTGAGTAAAGTTATGTTGTTTTCAGGGCTGCCTGAAAAGTGATAAGAAAACCAGTTACAAGATGTCAACGTAGATATGAATCCTAGGAATACGAATACCTATTTTTACACTGAGAAAATATACTAAACAATAACAGCCGAACGTTTTTACCAATGCAAAAAATGTGACATTTTACATCATTTACATAAAGGATCGAATGTTATAACTTTGAACAAAGAACATGGAAAATAAAATAAATTTTTCGAATGAATTGAAGTTGAGCTAAAATATTTTTCCGATCGAAAGTTCAAGCACGATAAATATGATTGTTATTAGTTCATATTAAGGAGAATTCTCTGCATTGGTTTTCTTAAGTACCAATTATTTTGGTAAGTCGCAATATTTGAAAGTAAATGCAAGAGGAAAACCTTTACTAAGAACTTTTGTTAAAAGTATCAGCGTTTTACTCCTGCCCAAGCATGTAATAACGACTGGAGGACGATATTTGAAAATAAGCTCCCCGACATTGTTAATTTAGCTTCGAAAAGAGAACGCACCATACTCGATACACGACAGATTAGTGAGAAGATAAACAAACTCCCCAAGAAAACAATCTGTTAAACATGCAGTACAAGCAAAATAATAGCATATATAGTTCCGTGAAATCTTGCGTAATACGTGGAATGGAGTCATTCATTCACGATAGCAAATTAGAAACCAGGTATAGCTAGACCTAAGACTTATAACGTGACGGTTTCTTTTTGGATGATCATTAAAATGTTTGCTGTGAATGTATGGTTGCTAATAAATGACAAGCCATCGGAAATTGAGGAATTCATTATTACTCCTGTTTAGCCACTGAAATATATACCATATTAACACATTCGGCCGCGAATCGAAATGTATAATATGCAATTTGCTTTCGGTGTTGGTTAACCGATGCCCATTAGAGTGGCTTAATTTAGAGGAAACTGATCTATTATTTCTAAGGTTGTTGCAATAATCTCGGAAGATAAGCAAAAGCCCATTTGAAATCCTATTTCAGGAGGCTTCCTTGGTTTTTAATGGCATGTTAACTTGCTAGTTAGGCAAGAAAGTTGTTTAACGACAGAAGTGTATTTTCAACTTTTGATATTCAAAAATAATTCAAAATGCTTTCAGTGCGGAAAATTGAGAACATAACACAGATGTAGTGACGAAATTACCTTTTTCTTTTAACTACAAAAGTTTTTAATAAAAATTATATAATAGCTTAGGCACAATTGCCAGTAAACCAACCGCCCGGTTACAGGTCGACGGTTACAGATCAACGAAATTTATTTGGTACATAAATTAAAACGCTCAGTTCGTTTCTAACAAATATTCAGTGCAAGCAAAGTACAGATGTGCTCAAATCCATTAATTTTATTATCTTCAGGAAATATAAGAGAACACCACATTGACTTACAAAACAGAACATAAAATATATGGTTTGTTTTAAGTGTAAAGCAAAAGTGGTACTGTAAATATTAACAAGTGCCGTCGTTCAGTCATTGCGTTTATAATTTGTTTTATTCATTCTTATTCGTATCTCAAATGTCGCGGAAAAGTCTTCTCAAGTGCGACAATTTCTGATATTTTAATAATTATCAAACTAGTGTACAATTATGGAGATATAACTTTTTATAACATACGAAATTAAAACACAAATTGCCAACAACAAATGCTCAGTGCACTCAGCATAATGTCAACAAACTACTTCGTCCATAATTACCAAAACCACCAAACCTTGTTTATTGACTCTGTCTACTCTAAAACCTAAACCAAAACACAAAAGGTCTAAAACGTGAACTCTTAATAAAGCAAAAGTTTGGCTTTAGTAAATAAATGCAGACGATTGATTGTATGCAACTGATTTCGAGAGTTTGGTGGTTCCCCTATTATTACTCGTATGCACTATACTCGTACAAATATTATCTTTTTCGATTCCAAAGCTTTCCTGTTTTATTTTGCTACAGGAATAATAATATATATTTTTAACTAAAATGTGCACTGCACATTCCTAAACTATTGAACTCACGGTTCAAATTAGTTGACGTTACACTGAGTGCACTGTATGCATGGCTTTTAAGGGAAATTATGAATATAAGATTGATTTAGAATTGATGAATTAAATTTTTTTCTTCAAATCATAATCTTTCATTCATATTAAATACAAATTACAAACTCCGATAAATTGAAGTAAGAATTCGGAATTTAAATTGAATGCTTCGTTAAATGGCATTTATAAGTAGCTTCAAAAACCAATAACATATTTATAAAAATGTTAAATAAAACAAGATGAATTAACAAACAAATAAACAAGACACAACACAGCAAATTAAACAAAACATAGAACCTTTTTTACCGTTTCTTCGCTGGGTTGTGATAGTTTCATCAACCTATTATGTTTGCGCTGAAAATATTTCAAAATTAAGTGTTTGATTCAAAAAAAGGAAAATGGAAAAAATACACAAATACATAAAAACGGAGTAAAAACAAAGCGGTATTGTAATTAAATGTATGTGTGAGACTCTATATGTAATATTTAATCTACATTATTTGCCACTTCACTGCGTAAAATAAAAGCATTTGAAGTTTCTACTAAATAAGTAGTAACTAAGAATGTTCTCACCTTGCGGGGTGGTGCGATAGGACCCTCTTCCATTGAGCTAATACTTTCGTTTGATTGGCCATTTGCTATTTCGCGTTCTTAAACAAATTGTAAAGAGTTTTAAGATTTGTTTTTGCCTTTAAAGTTTTATTTATTTACCCGATGATGGTGGACCAGGAGGTGGTATTTTTGGACGTATTAAAGCTGATTTATCAACATGTTTAAGGGTAGGTATTTCACCTGCAGGTGGTAATACTAATTTTGCCCCCGCCAAATGTAAGCTGCGATTAAGAGATTCGCCGCTGGGCGAACGTTTATGGCCAAAGGTTGTCATAGCTGGTAATATGTGATGACTCATTGGTGGTCCACCGTTCGGATCTTGCGAAACAAGCTTGTCGAAGCGTTCATAAAAACCACCACTATGCACTGCTGAACTATTGTGGCCGACGATGCGAGGACTGCTATCAACAGATCGTAAATGAGGCAAAGTCCCATAATTGCCCTCCATGGATTGGTTTTTGTGATTGTGCGTCCGTATATCATTTGTATCAAAATTCTGTGAATGTCGTGGGGCATGCGGCAAAGTACCATAAAATGTTGATGACGTTGCATTTGTGCCAGGAGGTGGAGCAGGAGCTGTGCGTTTTTTTAAGGAATTCATATTAGCTGCAAATTTAAGATACGTCATTCATAGCAATTTTGGGAAAAAAAACACAAACTTTAAATTTACCTGTAGAGGTCGATTTTCGAGCACCACTTACAAATTCATTATTACTTCTTGATCCCAAACGTCCACTTTGGCTGGAGGCCGAACTTGGACTGGAACCACCACCGCCAGCACCACTACTTGTACCACCAGTGTTGATATTGCTCGCACTACCCAAATACTGGCCAAGTGCCATTTGCTGTTTTGGCGAGGTACTTGCTGACTGTTGATACATGGGCAGTGTAAACTGACGGCTAGGACAGTTAGCAATTGGACTAGAACTACTCTGTATAGAATCACAAGTTGAGGAACGAGAACGTAGAACAGGCGAATCACCACCAGCGAAACTTGGCGGACGGGAACGTTTCTAAATATGATAGATTTTTCAGCATTAATTAAATTATATCAAATGATAGTCACAGTCAATTTCTGACACTTAATGTCATTAGTAGTTTAGGTGAAAATTTAACATTTGAAATATGTAAGTTCAATTCTGTACAAATGGCATTGTACACTTTTCTTGAAAACAAAATTTGAATTTAACGCACAATAATGATTTGAATAAGCCTAAATGTTTTCTCCTTTATAATGCATACTGCGAATACCTGCGTATTCTGCTAACCGAGATGTTACGCAGGAATTTTTGTTTGTAATATATCTAACATCGACTTTATTTTAACTTCTTGAAGTAAATTTATTTGCTAGATTTATTTTCCTGTTTGTATATCAACTTGACTTCCACAAAACTTGAAAACGTTTTTTTGTTTTGTGATCTTACAAGTTTTTCATCGCGCCCTTTGAATACCAACGTTTTATATCTTTCATGAATAAATTTGAGAGCACATCAAACCACTATTTTTAACAAATCAACTTTTTTCTATTAATCGGGGCCGTTAATGACTTAACAATAGCAAAAATATTTATGCAACTTTTTTAAAGACAAAATGTACCCCAGGAATATGTCGAAATCCAGGCGTAACACACGGAAACCCCCATAGGCCAAAAATCAAAAAAGTTATTGTTTTTTTTAAAGCTTTATTGCACAAAATTTATTGATAACACTCTAATTTTATGAATCTAAAAAATTTTGTTGTTTTTTGGCGAGATTTATTGTTTGTGTCCGTTGAAAGTGGAGGTATGTTTGCATAGTCATAAAAGAAAACTTAAGTTTATCCAAAAAGTTATTCGCGATATTGTGGCAGAAGTTTCCAAAAACCCTACAAACATTAAATTTTAACTTATTTTCTACCATATTGAATAACAAAAGCTGCAAAAATATGAGCCCATAAAAAATAGCTGAAGAATACTTTTTTGACCTTTTTAAAGCACACGTTTTTCAAAAACTTCTTTTTCACGTAGACTTTTAGTGATATGGCCCTCATCTGCCCACAACGCCTTATGCATCAAATTGTAGGCTTTTTATCCCTCTTTAAATTAAAAAATATTGTGGCCGCGGGTTTTTGCATATTTTCGCATATGGGTGTGATTTACATAGTCATCCGACGAAAAATAGTGAATCGCATTTTGTTTTGTACTATTTCTTTTTAAGAATATGAGTAAAAAAGAAATTAATTTTTTTTTAATTGTTGTTATTTTAAACTTTATATTGCAATTTTAAGGTATTTGACTTTCAGTTTAAGTGAAGCTTTTGAAAAGTGTCAAAACAAAGGTCAAATTTTAATTCTTATAATTAATTGTTTTTGCGATAGTGATAAAAGTTTCAAAAATATCAATATGGAAATTAAAATAGAAGGTTTATTCTGTCAGTGCCAATTTTCTAGAATGTATTTGCTTGATATTTGGAGTTCTACAGCTGTTAATTAAACATTCGAAAGCAAACAAAATATTTCGAATTATGAAGGAAATATTTAATGCAGAAAAAACTAAATTCGACCTTAACAATTTAACAAAATTTACAAAACTTGTTTAAAACAACCAAATTTTCATATTAAAATACTTTATTTCAAACATTTTTAAAACAGATCTATAAGCCAATTAACCCTTAAAAGATCAAATGGTTACTGTGGCTACAGTTGTAAACATTTGTTTCCAAAAAATTTGCCAACTTTAAGTTCTTCGGCCATGAAATGAGCTGAAAAATTTTGAAGACCCTAGCTTTTTTAGTTTTGGAGATATTGATTTTTGACCGCTTTTCCATATAAGGGAAACCAATGTGCGTAAGGAGAAGTTTAGATTCGGCATTATGATATACATATAATTAGTAGAAAACATTTTTATTAAAAAGAGGTAGAAAAATGTCCATGTCAGCAACAACTTTTATTTTAAATTTTTGAGAAAACATTTAATTCTTGTTTCTTTTTTAAGTGTTAAACAGAATGCTGAGTTTGTTTTTCTAAGAACGGCTTCTAAGGTATGATTAATGAGCTACTTTTAATTTTCATTAACATATGCTTTGTAGAATAGGAAACGAATATTGAGGATAGAAGAAGCACATTACTTACACGCTCATCAATAACAGTATCGTCATCAGAAAAATCCGTTGAACCATCTTCATTTGGCAAATTCCAATCAGTATTAATATGATCAAAAGCACTTTTCTCCCGTCGCATGGCACATTCAATCTAAAATATTTTTAGACATATATAAATATAAGTGTGAACACATTAAAAGCGAAGCATTTCGGCTCATACCAATTCTTTACACATGGTATGCCCCATTTCTTTGGCTATATCCAGAGCTGTTTTGTTTTGCGAATTACGTATTTCATAATCGGCCCCGGATCGTAACAGTAGTTTTATACACTCCCGTTTATCGTGCAAAGCACATAAACTCAAGGCAGTATTTTTACCTGTAACATTTAGCATACTAGGTGGATTTGTGGTTTTATTGAGACCTTTTGGTGGCATATTTTGTATGAGGAAATCTACAATATGGAGTGTGGATCCCTGCTCTCTTAGCACTGCTAAGTGGAGAGCAGTTTCACCATCATCCCAAGAGGGCAAACAACATGTGAGATCAGCACCCTCAGCCCAAACCTGCAATAGTTGACTCATGTCAGCATTAACCACAGCTTGCTCTAGGTCACAGCGTAAATCATTTTCGTCAGCACATGTGCGCATAACGTAACGCTTTGCCACATATTTTGCCCGAATAAAATCATACCGTTGTTCCCTTCGAAAGAAAAAAACAAACGCACACACGCAAATTAAAAATATATTTATAGCCCCATTGATACGAAATACTTACATTGTACTTTCAGGTGTTAATTTACCTTTGCCCAATGTGGCTTCCATTATTTCATTTAAGGTATGATTACCCATGGCACGAGCTATCAACAGATTAGCGGTCGTTAAATTATCCAAAGTTAAACTTTGTATACGGGAATGATGTACACCAAGATCTCGATGCACGCCTGAGCATTGAATGCACACAAGTATCCCAAAATTCAGGCTTATCCAGGTGACGTCGTTGCGAGAACCACAATCGCAACATTGATCGTTGCCCGGCAACATTTGGACGTATCTGAATCAAAAATTACTTATTGCATAACATTAAAAGTTACGATTTTTAAATAAAGAATTACCTTATAACAGTCTTTTGTAGCTCAACTAAACTAGGACTCATTTGTGGATTTGCATGCTGGAATGCTTTTGCTAAAGCTTTTTCTTTACAATTTACCAAAACGGCCATCCAGGCTTTTTGGTCAGTTTCATCTTCGGCTTGAAAATGATATGGACGATTATCTGAAAATGGAATTAAATTATCATATCAAACCAATCAATCAATGTTTTTAAATTTAATAAAATGCTACTTACAACTGATTAAATCAAAACCTCTCTTATCGTCTGGCACTGGTTTAATCTGACACGTTAATAAATTAACTCTTGTAGGTGGTTTTGTTTCATCCGCATGGCATATGTCTAGGAAGCCATCACTGGTGACGCGACATCTTCTTTTCTGCCAAACTCTTCGCACTTTGCCTTCACTTTTCTTAAGCAAGTGACCCGAACGAGTTACCCCGTGGTGTTTGTCACCCTGCAACTGGTGTAATGAATAACCCGTTCCTCCCCCACCTTTATCCGTTGGAACATTTTCTACACGATCAAAATCGGGTGTGCTTCGCAACAACGTTCGCAGTTCCAATAAACTGCGGCGATCTTCATCCTGCCGTTGCTTGATTTTATGCAATTTATCACTTAAATCGCTAATGTACGTTCCAAAATGCTCGATTGTTTGGAGACCGTCTTTAAAATAACTAGAATAATAAGAAAAATTATGATTGTTAGAATTATCTGGAATTTATTCGCATTCCGATTCGAGTTGCAATCACTGATGTGACCCTATTTAAAATATATACATACTACATACACACATCCATACATGCATGCATACATACAAAATACACGATTCAAAAGATTGTGGAAGATGGAAATACGAGTATGTACAAACGTATGTATGTATGTAGTACATATTTTTATGTTTAATTTAAATTTTTTATCCGAATTACATTTTAAGTTTTGATCATAACATTTCGAAATGCTAAATTTTGTGATAGATATGTACGAAGACTGACCAATCCGACAAACTTTATCGCCATTAATCTTTTGAATGAGAATGACGAAATAAAACGACTGAAAATATATTATGTACTTGATCTTTTTAGCAATTTTGAGAAACTTAATATTCCTCTAAGTTTTACTCTCACTAATCTAAACTTGTGTTTCTGTCTGACAACCCTGCGTCAGATTTGTTTTTAGCTTCACCGCCAAGTGGCTTGTCAAATATCGCCAAAATCACCAAAATATCGCCAATATATAAAAAATTATAATTTTAGTTATAAAAATATTTTTATTTTATTACAAATATCTATTGTAATACATATTTAAAATTCAGTTCTGTTATAAGAAAACAATTAAAAATTGCATTGTTTATTAAAATTAGAAGTTTTGATATAAAAAAAATTTAAGTTCATTTATAAAAAGTACATTGGTTTAATATAATATGTGTATAAATACCTACATATGTAGGTATAACAAAAGGCATATAAAAATTAGATCAAACCAAGTAAAGCACTAGTATCGAGATCAAAATATTATTTTAAAAATGTTTTAGTGGATGTTGAAAAATAATTTAAGTACACATTTCTATTATGGAATCAAAACATTCGTATTCATTATTTTCATCATCATTATTGTTATTTGTATCCTTTCTTTTTTGAATTAAGTCTATTTAACATATATTCTGTTGGAACGAATGTTTTATAACATACGTTATTTACATTCATAAATGATATAATTAACAGTAAGGAATTGAGAAGTTCGTATTGCATTGTTGTCGATGCCATTTTTTTTTTTTTTTTGGTATTTTTAAGCAAATATAATGTATTATTAATTATTTCCTATATATTTTGTACTTTTAAACAACACATTCAACAATTTACTCTGTATATTTTCAGCTGTTTTAACACTCTTCATTTCTTTCTTTACCATTTGACACTTAGTTTTGTACGAAAGGCAGACAAATAAATGAATATTTAACTGCCATATTGAATTTGCTTTAATTCACCGATAACATATCACGTTAATCAATCTCAAACACTGTTCTAAAAGTTGCCAGGCAACTTTTTATCAAAGAATATGGAAATAATGTTATGCCATAATATTCGAAAAATATACAAAATTAATTGAGTATGAAAATCTCTAAACTCACTTTTCGAGAGGATTTGTATTTCTCAGTGGTTCAAAAGACATTGATAAGGCAAGTTAAATAATTTATTTTACTGGTTTAGGGTGCTGTTGCCTTGACAAGTTGTGATAGTAATTTAAGACTAGTGTTCTAGGTCGCAAGAAATTGGCGAAACGTATTCGATTCAACAGGAAAGCCTTCCCCATGCCCACTTTGAATAATTGAACCAATTAAACAGATGTACATTTGATTTTTCCGTAAAAATTTTGCTATGTATCTAAACAGATTTGCACCCAAAAATTAGTTTTCTACCAAAAATATTATTCACGCTACGAAAAAGAGCTTTCTATTATTGGCCTATTTAAATAATCATCATACAAGGTATTATTCTATAATGGTTAGCTCTAATATAAGTTCGATTAATGGAATATTTTAGTGCGACCGTTAAAAATTTAGAAATTATTGTTTTTTAAATAATTTCTAACATCGTAAAAATTTTGGGAGTTATAGACCGAAATATGGTAGTACCGTTCAGGAAAGAGTACAAAAGCATTTTACACAGTTTCTTTTTGTTTTGGAAATTTGGCAATAAAATAGTGGTTTAACAAAACTTTTGTTTAGGAGCCTCTGATTTATGAAAATACTTCAAAGCAAAGCAGGACAGCTGTTTTTCTTTAAATATTTTACTTAGTATGTCAAAGTTTGTTTACTAATTGCTTCATTTGTTGAAAAAATATATGCACATACATACATATGTACATCCATCCATAAATATTTCTATTTTGGTTTTGATAAAAGTAAAATATTTTACACAAACAAAATGCCAGTTGCGTTTGTGTAGTTGTATTTATTGTACTCTTGCGACTACTTTATAACTTTGGCTACAAAGAAAATAAATTTAAACACCCAATTAAAGAAGATAGTTGACAAATAATAAAAATAAAAAAAAAATATTTAGACAAATATTTTAAAATGTTTTTTTTTGTTTAAAGATTTGTATCTTTTTTAAAATTTTGGTTCCAAATCATAGAAGTGCCGAATCTAGATATAACGAGTTTCATTTACGTGTAGCATTTAAATTAACCATATTTACATACATATGTATTGTACTATATACATATATGTACATATGTGTGGTATTATTGTTTTTGTATTTAAAAATTGTGGTTTTATTGCGCATTAATCAATTTAAACTATTTTCTATAAAAGGTCTTCTCAGTCAATAAATAAATTTAAAAACCACAATAATTTAAAAAGGAACTCTGAATAAACAATAACATTATATATGCAATTAACATACTACTGCTATTCAAAATATTTACGTTAATCACAAATTTGGAATGACCTGCATGCGATTGCGCTTTAAATGGACGTTCACAGCTCAATTGATGTTCTGCTATTTATCAGCCATTTAAAGCCGTATATTTATGTCTTTAGGGCAAGCGTTCACATTAGCTTATTTACAAGCGCATGCGCGTATATGTAGAGAGGAATACTTCTTCGTCGAACACAACCAAACATTTTCTTTAATTTTATTCACACTGGTTGAAAAATGGCTGATTTCATATATACATATATGACAATTATAGTTGAAATATACATATGTACATATGATATGTATCGTCATATGATTTCATAAAACCCCAATGTTACATTGAACAAAATTTTCAAGATAAGCAAAAAACTGTGTATAATATGAGAAACTTTGTAAATTAATTTTTATTCAAGAATAAATTAATATTTGAAGAAAAATATCCGGTTTTTCGTATTACTTGGACAAATATGAATCAAAAAGCAGATAAGTGAGATTAAAAGTGGTTTTTGGCAATCTTAGAGCTTTTAGAATTTTGTTGATAAAAGCTTTATTTTTTAATTTGCAGGATTGTAAAACATATATTTTGATATAGTGCATCATCATAAATCAAAAATCGAGTTAGAAATTTTTGTAACTTAGGCCTTTTTTGAAATCATATGACGATATGCATGCATGTATGTACATATGTAGTATGCGTTAGTATGGTTGTACAATATACTTACTTATTCAAAGCATGATAATACTCAATGAAATGCTGCAGCAGCTCGATGCCAGTTTTTGTTTTAATTTCCTTATATTTCAGCAAATACTAGAAGCAAAAATTAAAAAAAAAAAACAATTTAAAGTTACATAAAACTTTTTAAGCAAAGTAGATACAGTGAGTACCTTTCGCGAACTAATATAATTGTATATTAACCAAACAACATTCTTAAGAAAAGTGAGGAAATGAAATTACAAATGTATGTGCATATGTAAGATAGAAAGTATTTAAATTCATAATATAAGCCGTCGAAAGGTAAAAAAAAATTAAAAGTATGTATATGTACGTACATATACATATATAAATAACTTCCCAAAAATTTAATTGACCCAGTTTTATTAAGTCTTTCCTTGCAGTAAAATAATTTTTAAATAAAATTTTCAAACAACTGAGTCTATTTAATCGCTCTACAGCTAAACAATTTAAAAGGAAAAAATACAGCTGTTGTTTTGTATTTCATAGCTGCTTATATGGCAACATTCCGCATGTCAACGAACTTGAAAAACTTTTGCTACATTCTTGTTTACATATTTGTATTTTTATACATTAAGTTTTTTATGCAGGGAAAAATTTAGCAACTGTTTATAATGCTGCTGGTGAAATATTGCCAATTTTAAATAAAAAAACAAAATGGGAACTCTAGCTTGCGTAATTGCTTAGCAGTTTTACATACATACATATATAAAAATTGATAAGGTCGAAAAATCCATATTATCTTTACAAAAAAATCGCAAGAATTTAAAATTGAAGCAAAAAACTGAAATTTAAAAATGAAGCAAGAGTTTTCTCTAATTAAAAAAAAAACACTGTATAAAGAGTTCTAACTCTCTAAAACATTAGGGCGCTTTAGCTGCTTAGCTATACATGAATATGTATGTACAAAAAATACAAAATGTTCGTCTGATCTTTGGTTAAAAATGAAATTTCTATTTTTAATCTTGTAAATTGATAGCAGACCGCTCCAATTCGCACTAATGAAAAGTTATATACATATGCATTCTACAAAAAATATTTATATATACATATGTACATAAGTATGTATGTGCTCGTATATATGCATGTATACGCATGTAAATACATAAAAGCAAGCCGAATTCGTAGCAGATAAATTCCACGAATTCCCAAGTATGTAGTTTATTAAATGTTTGTGAAATATAATATCAAAAACAATTATTTTACTTTTAAACTGTGTAATAAAGATCACCCTTTTTAATTCTCTTTCAAGATTTTTACACATATTGCTAGTCAAAATTCACAGAAACTGAAAGCTTTCATGTAAACTGCACGCAATTTGAAAGCAATTTATTCTCAAGATGTCATCAATCAGGAACATTTGTTTATTAAAACTCTCAATTGGGTAGAAATTTCTAAGTAAATTATCTTCAAATTTTAAAAATGTTGAAATAAGTGAGTCAGAATTTAAAACTAGACGGAAGAGTTGATCATTAAAACATAAAAAAGTAATCAGCTGCGCGTTCTGAATTCAACTTGTATAAAAAATTTTAAAATTAAAATGCAATAATTTCCGGAAATTTTCTGTCTTTTGCTTATAAAAATCAATTCAGTCTTTATACAATATAATTATTTATACATAAATATATACATTATCAAAATGCATACATATCGATACCTTAATATAGAAAGGCCCTAAGTAACGTCCTAACTTTTCAGGAGAGAGAAAAAACTTAATAAAAATGAAAGTTTTATAGTCTAATTTTTTTGCTATTTTTAGTCGGATCACGTCAATTTTTTTTACCAATGATGCATTAGAAGATCATCTTTCGAAATTTACAAAAAAAAAACTCGATTTGAGAAAAAAACGAGTTAGGGCCTTTCTATATTAAGGTAACGATATATACAATTGTATATTGATTTTAAACCCATTCGAATTATAAATACATTTTCGTATCTTTCACTGCAGCTGTGGGTATTTGTTTCAATTGATATTTATAATTAAAATTTGCAAGTTTCATATTATTTGCGATAAAATTTTAAAAGGTCCCACTGTGCAATGTAAACAAAAATATATGTATATCTTTAACTGAAATGCAAAGTCACTTAGTTAACAAAAACTGCTAAATCAGACTTTTTATTGATTATAATACACATGCGCTGTCCAATTTGTATTGCCATATAACGAAATACTTTCGATTTGCGTTTATAGACATTTTATATACGTAACTGCAAGTGCGAAATGTTAATTACGTGGTTTTGCATTTCAGCTGGCGGTACACATATAAAATTAACTTATTACTTCTGCCCAAGAGTGTGTCTTACATAATTAAACTTATATAGTTTATAGTACCTCGCATGTTTGTAATTGATAAAGCCGTCTTTCCTTTTCCATTTCCTCAGCAACGACTGCTGCGTCAATTTCCGTTCGTACCATTCCGGCTTCTTTGGCCTGAGCCTTTTTCTCTTTTTCAATTTTTATGAATTTAGCTTCGTAGTCTTTGGCTGCCTTATCAAAAGGTCTCTTCATTTCACCCTTGACACCTCTCAACTCACTTTTGAGCATCGTATCTACCGGAAACATAACAATGTTGTTGATGTTTTGCATCTATAGTATATAAAAAAAATGGTTTATTAACATTTCGTTTCTTTGTTCATATTCGGAAAAACATACCAAGGTTTTCATTAGTGCACTCAACTCTTTTGTAACCACAGAAAACTTAAGGAATGCAGCACCAATGTCAGGTTCATCTTGATCTATAACCTTTCCGCCCAAACGCTCTAATGCTCTCACTAGAAACATTTCATTGTCCACATGGGCTTTAAAATAAAAAAAAAAAACAGATTTACATCAGGCACTAACCTTTAGAAATTGGTGTTTAGATAAATGTTTTAAATATAGTAATAAATTTTGAATTTTGTGGATCCGTAATTTTTTCTCATACACAGTGATGGGTCATTGTTGGCGGTGACTTCTAAAGTTCTGTACATATGTACATGCATAAAAAACAAGATGAATTGTAAAAATTCGCGGGCTACGTACGTTCGATTGTGATCTTTTTAAGTTGGTCTCGAACATGTGTTCATATTTTCAGCAATTTAAAATGTATAATTTGTTTGTGGAAGGCATAAAGTGTTTTGGGTGTTCGTTCGGTGATCTTCTGCAATCGAAGAAAAGGATCAAAAAATTTGTATCAAATTTTGTGTAAAAAATGGCATTAAGTGTTCAAAATCATTTGGCTATTAGTCCGAAAAATGTTCACATCGTCTTGATCTTCTTTGAAAATAATGACGACGTTCGAGATGGCCGGTCCAACACATCAACGAATGAAAATGTTATGAAAATAAAGAAAATTGTTATGAAGAATAGTCGAATCGCTGAGTATGTCGGCATATCGGATGGCTCATTCTATCTATCTATTCTAACAACACCGTGCACATGTCTCAGTCCCCCTGAGACTGTTTCCTTTTCCGAAAATTGAATAGAGGACCCAGGTGTTTTACAGCGAGTGAGATAAAACTCGAATCGCTAAGAGAGTTCAATTGACATACCAAAACTTGTATATCAGAACTTGTGGGTGGGAACAAATTCTGCTACAATTGTATTATATCTGGATCGGACTACTTTTAGGGGACCATATAGAAATTGATGAATAAGAATTTTTTGATAAAATTAAAATTATCCTTTATATTATTATATCAGATCTGTTCTGTAAATCCGAATAGTCTACAATAACGAGAATTTTTTTGAAAGAAGCAAATTGGTGATCTACAAATTTGGCGAAATTCAACATAAATTTCGTACAAAAAAAAAAAATTGAAAATTTAGTTTTTATAGAAGTGTTTAAGAAGTAAACATATTTTAAGTTAAACCAACTTTAACCGGAGTATCTGAAGCATTTTTCTTAATCCTCTATAAGTTGCTGCCAGCGTTGTCAACTCGGTGATAAAAATTCCTTAGTTGGTGCGCGAAATTTCTTCAATAAACATAAGAAATTCTAAGTTTGGAGCGTTTCTTTCTCCAACGACAACGCTGCTGGTTGCTGCTTTAGTAATATGAGTTATTGGAAAATAGACGCAAAAATTATTGCATTCAAAATTATTGAGAGAATTGAAATTTTGAGTGAAAATATTGACTTTTTTGAACTTCCACTTATGTAAATGTTTGGTATACAAGCCATAAATCAAACTGAATTTTTTATTGAATATATTAGGGGGATTCACAAACTGCTCCAAGTCTTGCAATTTGTTTATTATGTTTGTTATGCAAAACTTTATTGTGCAAAAGAGAAGGAGTTTTATTTAATTTTTTCTGTTTGCTAGTTTCCTTTTTAATTTACAGAAGTCACTTTTTATTGTAATGCTAAGGTGAAAATTTATAAAACGTAAGTCCAGCTCGCACTTAACTAGATAAAACTCTTTTTACAACAGAAAGAGAGCAACTTTTATTAGAATTTGTTAATATACTTACTATTTCCTGAATTGTGAATGGCTTTGACTGCCTTTTTCAGTTTCGTTAATCCTTCACGGTCGAATTCCAAACGCTGCAAAGTAGAAAGCAGAAGTGATATGTACATGTTAGTATGCATGTCTGTTTATACGTTATTTGTAGGCAGTTATTAATAACAATTTGTGCTAGTGCAAAAAAACGATCTAAGTCAAGTTTCTCAAAAAACAATTAATTTTTGATTTATACATTTAATTATTTAATTAATTATTTCTTAGTTTAAAATATTATATGATACATATAGAGATGCATACATACATATGTATGTACGCATGTTTAAAAATAAGTAGTAAAAATATTAAAATAAAATCTCCATACAAAAATAATTTGCTTTTAACAAATTATATTTATTAAATTTGTGAGCAAGAAATCTTAAAAGCAAAAATAATTCCACAATTTAAAACAATTTTTTGTTGATCCAAAATAACGTTTTTTTTTATTCTACAATCCAAAAAAAGCATTTTTTATACTTTGTACCATAACTTATATCCATGACTGTATTTGGCGCCATATTTATCTATTATAGTAAATAAGAAAAAAATTTTATATACATAATATATGTATGTACATTGTAATATTTTTTAAGTGCGATGAGGCTTGTTGTTGTTGTTTGGACTTCGAGAGTTTTGCGTCTTACGGTTCAGTTGAGGAATTTCATGTCGGCCACAGAGCTACTTCTGGTGCAGTTATAACTTGTAAATTTACTTTGTAATTAAGAACTGCCATCTTAAAGATTTAGAAAAGTTGAAACCGACCGATATATGTAGATGTTTTTGGGCATAAAAGATGTGCTTAAAATTACAAAGTGATGAGATAACAAGGGTCGTTGTTAGATCTGATTCAAAAGTTACCACATTAATGGTTCAATGTGAAAGCATTGTTTGTGCACAAAAAAGTCCACAATTGCATAAAACGCTTTAAAAAAATTATACTACATACTTCTTAGAAATAAATTAATAGAAATTATATCTATGATTTGTCATTGTCCTAAACAGAATAGACAAATAAAACAAATTTTAAAACTTCGCAAAAGAAACATCACACAAATATTAAACGAATGTTGGTCGTTTTACTGGAATATTTTACTTTCATTAACATAATTTCTTTTATTGTAATAAGACTATATATTACTATCGTTCAAAAGGTTTAAAAATAGTATTAAAAAAACGTAATAAATAAATAAACAAAAATTTTAAATAGGATGTAATTTTTTAAGTTTTGAGTGAACTCCTACTAATTTTGGTTGGATGGACAGATCGGCATTTAACAGAGAACTAAAAAAAATTAATCGAGTAAATATTGCTGGAGTGGAAATGTGCTACACAAGCAATGCAGAAACAGTGCATTTAAATTTTAACAAACTTTTGAATTGTTCAACTAAAATTACAGCATATGTATGTACATATCTGTCGACTATAACTATTTAGCTATCCCTTGCTTCTAATGTACGTGTTCGGACAAAATTCAGACATTATGCCAAGATCTTCATTTAAAGACCATAAATACACTGGAATTTTTGGTCTAACAATGTACGGTGTCCAATGATTTATGATCGTATAACAGTCTTATTGACTATGCTGTGGAAAATATATGTACATATCGCACCCTAAATACAAAAGGGTCACAACTCAAAATTTTCCAAAAGTGACTTTTTTCCATAAATTAATTCAGAATACACATCTCTAACTACTGCAGCAATTTCTTTCACATCACTATCTTCTTTAACTGGAAAAACACAGTTATGTTAAATGTGTTGCTTCTGCACGACGAACTAAACATAAACAGTTTTTTGTCTCTCCTGAAAATTTTAGAATTTTGAGTTGTGACCCTTTTGTATGGGCATGTATTTATGTACAAGTTTTCGATCCAAATTCATAAAACATGCAAATTTTAAATGCCAACTTACGAACGTTTTTTTGCAAATACAATATCATTTTTGCGTATTTTTACTTCACACAGTTATCGGCATCTGATCTGAAGGTCGCTAATTTCTTTAATTTCACTTTTTGTTCAGTCTATGTGTGCTGTGATTTTAATCAGAAACTTTGCATTTCGTAAGTATTAACTTTGCTTCAGCAAACAAATTGTCTTGGTTATATAAAAACTGTAGCCTTTTTCTGCAATGGAAAATATTGTAATATGTACATATATAACAATGATTCCGTTGTCAGATCCGCACAAAATCCAGTCATTGTTTTTTTCACTAATTCAATTTATATCAAAATATTTGCTTGTTCATTATTTTACAAAGTTTTTTATGATTTTCTACGCCCATTAAAGAGTAGTCTATTAGCAGTAATTTGGGTAAAGCTAACCTGATGATGCGCAGTGTATATATACATACATATATACATAATTATAAAGCGGCAATTATAATTGTTGTATGTACATATGTATATAGTCTGTAGGAAAGCAAAAGCAATTCTAGCCGGACTAAAATATTTTCTGAGTTTTTGCCAAACGTAAACCACCATTTGCTATTACCAAACAAATGTACACACATACATATGTAAATATTTAAAAATTTTTAAATGTTTTTATTCAAATGGAGATAAAATTTGCAGATGTGGTGTTTCGTAGCGGGAGCAATCGATTTCAATTGATTATTTTCTTCTTGCTCTTAATGCACATTTTTTGTATTATTTAATATTTGCCCGACTCATTGAAGCCATTCATATTGCCGTCATATTTATTTTTAGTATTTTTAAAGTTCTTTTCGTATATGTTGTACATATGTATGTATTAGTTAAGCAATTTGTGCAAATATTATTTTATCAGTAGAAACTTGTTCAGATAACTTTCCTATCAATTAAAAATAATTTATTAGAAATAAACAAAAATTAAAACCTTTTACTAATTGTACATAATGAAGAAAATAAATAGTAACTAACTTTGATAAATGCAGTTTCATTTCTGTTTTGTTGTCAACAAAAAGATTTTGAATTAATCTTTAATTGGACCGTCTAACTTTAAAAAAAAAAAACAAGGCGTTCATGTAATTTTGTTTAAAATATGTACATATGTATGTATATTATATTAGTTCAATTAAAGTTAGAAAGCTGTTGTTAATCTTCCGAGATACTAGCAGATTCCCCCACCCACTAGAGGGAATTTTTATCCCAACCTAAATTTTAATAAAATTAAATAGTTTTTTACGATTCTTTTATAGAACCGTACCAACGACTTTTGTACCATCTATTGCTTAGATTTAAGCAAAGTACCAGCGACTGCCCTTTTAAATGTTGTTTAAAATATTCGATACTCTGTCAGTCAGTTTCGTTGCCCTGCACACGCTTACGTTACGTTACGCTGCAATTACTCTAAATTTGGCACATTAAAGTTACGATTTGGAAGTGTTTGCAGTTCAAGTACAATATTTACTGAAGATATCTTATTGCCCTAGAAAAAAAATCAAGTTTTTAACTATAAATAACAATACATTTTTTATTTTTTATTTGGATAGTCAAAAAGAATACATTCGGGTTAAAAACAGAGTGATAACAAGTGTTTTGCGTCGCGTTTTCTATATTTGATACATACAAAATGTTTAAAGTAAAAGATGCCAAAAATTGAAAATTACGGCCTCATCTGAAGATTTTAAAACATCTTTATTTGAAACAATACCTTTAGTTGTCATAGAAAAAACTCTCTGCTGATTTGTTAAAAAAAAAATGGTGGAAAAATATTTAAGGTGACAGTGGTTTTTTCCCTCTTCAGCCTTACAAGATGTAACTACGTAATTTAGTAGTTTTAGTTATGAGGATCTCCATTATTGAAATATTGATGACCCAAATAAGGAAATTGAACAGGATGCTGATAGCGATGATGGCCAAATTATGGTTTCTGCGAATCCACTGCTAAAAGTTTAAAATGAAGATACAACCTAATGTTTTGACATACATACATACATACATATGCAGTCAATAGGCTGTTGAAAACAATATGGAACTTTTTTGAGAAGTGAAACGCCAAAACAAAACACGTCAATGTTTAATGACTGATTTTTTTAACAAATAGATGTTACACTTTTACTAACCATTTGCAATGTGTTATTCATTGCTTATTGATTTGACCTAAATTTGACTATTTTTAAAAATTTTTTTTATATTTTTTCTTCTGTTATTGATAAAAAAAACTAATTTAAATGAAACTATCTCCATGTATTTTGTTTTATATGTGTGTACATATGTAGATATTTAAAAAGTGAGGAAAAAACTGTGGTTCAATAATACGAATTTTCCAACATTGCGAAAAGTTCTGTCATACTTTTGAATAGACGTCCAACATTATTTTTCATTTTTCGTAACCTTATGCCATTTTATTCATGGAAAACACATGTTCTAGACAAAACTACATACAAATGCTTATTTTGGCATACTTTGTTTTCACGGTAGATACGTTCCGCAAAAGTATGTGTAAAGCGAAAATGATAATGTTGCATAAAAATCCGTCAGAAACAAAGCAAATCGTAATTTTTGTCCTTTTATATATTTTATTATTTATTTAATGTAAAATTAGGCAAACAAATTTCAAAAATAGCAGTTTAATCACAAGGTATTTAAAAAAATAGCTCGTGTATTTATACACATTCTCCAAACTGAATAAAGAACAAGTATTTTGTAAAATAATTATTCTTATTTTTCTTCTTAATATAATAGTTTCCTGAAGTACTTTACATATTCTGCCAGCCTAAGATGGTGAGAGTATTTTGCCTTATCCGTTATTTATATCTGAAAAATACAAAACCTGCCCCCCTCCTATGATTAATATTGATCGATGTTTTATATTTCATTTGAATCAGTTGGTTACTTTCAAATTGGGACGAATAGTCTCTTCTACCCTTTCCAAGTTCTCTCATAATTAATTGTTTGGTATAAATAGGGGTGTGTCTACATTTTACAACAACAAAATATTTTTAAATATAAATATTATTATTTATTTAGTTTAAATATGTACATACATATATACATTTATGTATGTGTACAAACACATATTTACATAATAAAATTATTGCAACTAACTATTATAAATGGTAGAATACGAGCTGATATGGTTATCGACTCCGAATTGTAAAAATAAATATATTTTCCTCCTTTTAGAAGAAAAACAAAACTAAATCTACTCAATAAAAGGTCAAAATTGCATTGCAAGAATGTCGTTTTTTCCTTTACATGTTCAACAACTTGAAGTGACTTTAATTTATTAAATTTATATTATCTGAATTTAGTTAAGACCAAATTCTAGATAAAAATTCAACATAAATAAAGCATTCAAAATTCGATTATTTAGTTTTTGTATATACAATAGCAAAATGTGTATGTTTTCGCTACAGCAACACGGCCTGTCGTACTTGTGAATACACACATACACACAAACGTTTGTTATTTGATAGATATTATTATCATATTTATGAAACTTTTGTTCGCAAGAAAGTACTCGTAATTGCATCAAACAACATGAATGAACATACATACTTACATATACTATTCTTAATTATTAGTAAATTAAAATCAAACCCGCACATTTGCTCGGAAGAGTACTTGACAATGTTGGCACACATGTGCACATGCGCATGGACGTCAAAGGTGTAAATAGTACATATGTACATACATATATTGGTTTTTGCTGAAAAATTTTTCTCGTTTTGTTATGTTACTCCCCATTGATTTGAATTCTTCCATTTGTCATACGCAAGTGAATTTCGGCTGAACAATATACATATGACAATACAACATCTTTTTAAATCTACCTATTAATAATAAATGTAAAATTTGCTTATTGACATCACGCTATTATAGATTGCTTCATCCATTTTGTATGGACGTAAACATCTTTCACTTTCCAGTCAACGCTTGACCAGGAAATATATGTAAGTATGGCTATAATATGATGTTCAGATGAGAATGCGAGACAATTTTTTCGCTCATCGAATTGTGATTGCAATTTATACTGTTCACACGATACATTTTGATAATTCATTCTTATGTATGTACATTTGTATGTATGTATGTACGTAAACACGTATGTATGTATCTATGTATATTTCTGTACATATGTGTTATAGCGATTTGCTTTTTGTGCGGTTTGTTTTTATATAGTGCATAGAAAAGGAAAATAAAGATTATTATAAATAAATATATGAGTATACATAGGTTTTATATAAATACATATATAAGTACATATGCATATCACTATTTTTTTATTCTCCATTACGCATACACTTTTCACTAAAAATACTTCTATATTGTATATTTCTCATTTTGGCACACACATTATTCTTTATATTATGTTTGTACGTTTTGTTCTGATAGGTAACAATATATCAGATAAATTAGCAACCGACCCGAATTGAAGTTCATTTGAACGTGAGTTGTCAAGTTCACCTGTAGCGAAAATTATAGAAGATAGCAAATTACGAATATAAGGCTTGGTGTGCAAATTTAGAGCTAAAATCGAATTATTATTAATCATTTCACTTTCAAATCCAACTTCAATAAGAAGAAATGCAAGAAATGCTTTAATATTAAATGATGGTCATGATGTTCCATGTTTTCCCAGGGCCTTGTCAAATCCCTTCAATAATTTTAAGGAGCAGCAAAATCCAGCTAAGAAACCCAGATACAACAGGAACCTCACACACATAGAATGCATCGGGCTCGGTCGTTTAAGGGTGGGAAAAACTTTATTTACGGCGCAACTTTAATACTACAGATGCGACCCGCCCCTATGTAGTTATTGCAACGAGACACTAACAGTTCAACACATCCTCACTGAATGTCCCACTTCGAAAATCAACTCGCCTCTTGAAGAGATTCTAGATTGTTCTACCAAGAAAAATTTATCCAGGATATGGAGATCGCTGGAATGCCACGGTATCAGTAACGTTTAAACCCGGCTATCCTCACAATATTATATCGCCATTCGTATTATAAACCTTTCCAACTATAACATTTATTTATAATATATACATAGATATGTACATGTATTTTCGCTTGTACCATTTATTTTATCTACATATTTTCATTTTTCTATCTCACACCGTATCTTTAGTTAAACTGTTATTACAATTTTATTGTTCTAAGTTCGTGCGCAAATGGTCTTGTCACCCGGCGCTTATTTAAGATATTTCATAAATTAACTTTATGGAATATTAAATAGTAAATAAATAAATAATAAATGTATGTACATATGCATTTAAAATTTGTACTCATATAAACAAATTTATTACAACCCATTAACACTTATATTTATATTCTATAAAGCTGGATTCACACAATTGTTCCGATTATTTGACTTAATTTCTCTCTCTCACTCTCTCTCTCTCTATCTTGAAAGAAGGTAATATGTAGTAGGAAAAACTTTCTACGACAAAATATTATTTCAGAACAAATGCAGAAATCTTCAATATACTCTTCTGCGCTGCGTTACTCCTGCTGCTGCAACATGAGTCCCAATCTTAAGACAGTGAGATGTGAATATACAGCTTTTAAATGAAAATGTTTAACACCACACAACAAACCTTAAGAAAAGGAGTCACATAAACATAATTTATGTATTTCAAACCACAAATATTCTATCAGTAGTTTTTACAATTAAAAATAAAGATACGTACATATGTACATATACTTTCGCAGAAACAATGAACACGAACTCAGAAATAAAAACTGGCAGTAAGTAATTCATTGAAACATCCGTGAACTCAAATCAGTCCCCAGCTCTTTACGTAAAATAAATGTTTACATATATACATACTTACATATGTATGTGTATAAGAAATTATTAAATGCACATTACGAAAATGACGTAATTTATACGTACGAGTGCATATGCATGTATGTAGGTAAGATGTGAAGAGAAGAGTCTCAGTCTGGTGATAAATATTTTATTCTATAGTTAGAATGGAATTCAATTTTAATTTCTTTATTTTTTCCATATCGTCTGTTTTTCCATATTTTGTTGCTGTCATTTTTGGCAAAAAGCCAAACGAAGTGGTTGGGTGTCGTTTTTACTTTTAGATGCCACCAATAATTCTTCAGTTAGTTTGCTTTTGAAATATGTACATCAGGGAGCGATGATGTATTTTATCTGTTTCGCTTTTTAGTTCGCTGCTGTTTTATACGTTTGTCTGACACACATTCACTGGAATCTGTAAATAAAACAAAGCCGCGAACAAAATAAAATCACTTAATATTAATTCTTTTACTATACAGTGGAGTCTCGTTAGTTATGAACCAAAAATAGCTACTATTTACTTTAAACTGTGCAACATTTTAACGAGCTCAGTGGCTAGTTTCGCTTTGCGAACGGAATCGATCCGCTACAGATCGTAGACATGTGATTCCATTAGGATATGCGGCGGAGGCCATAATGCACACTTTGCATAAACGATTTGAGGACATGGTTAACTGTCCCAGAGATGACATGAATTGGGCACCAAGATCATGGATTTAACTCCACCAGACATTTTCTTGTTTGATTTCCTGATGTTGTAGGTGCCAATAAGTTGCAATCAACTAACGACTTAGAACTCAACAGACCGTAGCCGTTACTCAAAGTCATCTGGATCTGTGCAGCAACCATTAAAATTTGAATCACTCCCAATAATGTATTGTTCCATACATGTCAAGCATTTTAGATTAAAATGGTAATCACAAGCGCACAACACCAAATAGCATGTTTCATTCCATTTCACCATCTACTCGTCGTTATTGCTTGATGCTAAGTTAACGACCTTTATTATTTAATTAAAGATTTAAGTTATTGGAGTTTGAGATCTTCTTGCGTTTTTGTTTATTAAATTTATTTATTAAGGATTTCTCAATATTTCTATACTCCTTTGTGTATTTTCTTCATAAAATATGTATTCTTCAATATTTTAACAAGTTCCCACAGATATAATGCATTTCTACCAGCGTTTTTTACCAACACGCTGCCATATGCCCGATTTTGCTTGGCACTTACAAACCGATATAACTTAACCTTTAGGAACTTCTCTAAGTGATTCCACGACTCTCTATAACAGTTTTCTTCACTTTCACAACATTTACACCGGTGTTGGTCATTCACATCTTCTCGACCTTCTTTGAAAAGCTTGTACCACTTGTAAACATTTATGTGACTGAGAGTACCACAACCGTATGACATTAATAACATTTCATATGCTTTTGAACACTTAATTCCATTTTTAACATAAAACTATACAAATTGTCGAACACTTGTAATCTAAACACCAACAATCTAAACATGGTTAACATGTTCCATTCAAGAGTTCCCACATAAAAAAACGTGTGTAACGAGTAATATATCAATGTTTAATTATCATATTGTACAGGCTGCAATATTTATTTTAAGTAGTGTTTAAAAATATAAGAGATAATAAGAGTTTAAAAAAATAATGCGGTTTTTGGAAGCCGATTTCTAACAAAAAAAAAATTTAATGTGCCTGATGATATTTCCATAAAGTAAATAATTTTGCGTTTGATAAAAAAAATCTGAATTTTACCTGTCAACTTTTATTTCTTTTTGTAGTCGCCCAGAAACCGCGCATGGAGGGATTTTCGTTTCCAAAAGTGGGAATCAATTGAAAAATTATTTGTACTCGTCACATCACTAGCAAAAAATTTTTGTTTCTGACAACTACCGCTGTTGAAATATACACTTTTCAAGTATGAGTTATTTCACATTTTCGTCGGAAAACAATTTGATAAAAAGTTATGAATTAAACCGAATTAATTTAAAAAAAAATTCTTCTTAAACTATACCAATTTTTAAAATAATTTTTAAAAAACATTTACAGATTTTTGCGTATATTGAAATTATATTTAAATATATTGGTGCATTTACTACCCCAAAAAGCAAAAAAAATTATTATTATTGATGACACAGTTTTGATGCCAGCTTACATTTAATTATAAATATACATACATACATACGTACTATATGTATACATGTGTATAGATATGTACATATATATATAATAAATAAATAATTATATGTATGTCAACAACTATACACAAATTTGTAATCCATGGACCAGAAATAGTAAGCCTCGCTTCATTTTTCTTTGTAATGTACTAGGAAAAAATCAAATGAAGACGTATTTAAAAGGCTGTTAATTACTTCTGATCCGTTAACATCAAACACAGTGTAACCTCGGTTACACATTGGTGACTCTGTTAACGCAACTTTTCAACAAAAAAAAAACTCTTAACACAACTTTGCGTAAGATTGCTTTTATCTCTTTCGTTTTGTTTTTTGATTTGGTTTTTATAAGTAAAGTCAAAGCTGCAAAGCTTTTTGCACATATTCTTAGGATTCCGCACAAAAATCCTTTGAGTTTACCGCTTTCTAAGAATAACAAAAAATAAAAAGCAATTACTTCCGAAACTACAAACGAAGAAGTAAATTCTTAGATATATGAAAACGATCTAAGCATTCAAATTGAATAAGAAATTACATTAGAACAAAGTGAAACTGAAGACGAGAATGAAAATGTTATGTTAGGTCCAATACAATCAAAAAATAAAATCTCAGAACACTATAGAAAGCTTTAATTTTTCTTTACAATGGGAAGTGGAGAATAGCTTATCTTTGGAGGATATAATGGTATTGCAAAATCTTCGACAAACTGCAGTTCAAAAAAATATTTTGTCTACAAAACACAGTTTTCCACGATTTCTTTTCGGTAGCCCAAATCGAGCTCGTACTGTATATGGTTAGCAAATAAATATGTATGTATGTACATAAAAATTATTTTTAAGTTTTTTTTATATAATTTGTACTAACTATAAGGATCAACCATTAAAATTAGTACAGTGAGACCTCGATTATAAGCGATTCCATTAAGCGACAATATCGATTATCCTGGAAGAAAAATAGATTTGAAACTATAACTGATTTTTCGTTTGTTTGCTTTATGTTCTGCATCGATTAATAGTGGTTTCATCTATTATACGGGTATACAATAAAATGCGATGCGTATATGTGAAACGAAACATGTTTTAAATTTAGTAATTTAGATAGTGAATATATGTAAATAAAATATATAAGAAAAAAAACTCAAAATGACTTTCTATTACCCAGGAAAATCGATTACACATAATACTCCCGGCTCAGACCTTTACGTACACATAATCGAGGTCTTACTGTACTATACATACGTATGCATGTAGATATAAAGATACTATGTACGTAAATTGAATTCACATACACCGGTAAACATGTACATATGGAGGTATATACTTTTACTGTATTTGGGCTATTGACCTTAGACCGTGCAGTAATTCATATTTCTTTGAAGCTTGAAAAGAATTAAACACATACCTCTTCCAGTATAGCAATCGTTTGGCGACAGTCCGGCATGCGAGATGCAAAGGTTGATGTCGTTGGAGAATTGTAATCATCTCGTGTCTCTTCGACAAACTCAGCAATACCAATCAGTGCAGGCGGCATTTTATAAAACTAAAGGCACTGTGGAGAGTGCCACGACAAAGAGTGCAAAACAGTGTTAAAAATAATTTTCTTTAAAATTTTAGAATAACAACCAGCTGAATTAAAAGGCGGGCGCGCCGACGAATCGAAAATGCCAGTTTGTTTATAATTTAAAACAGCTGTGCGAATGAAGGGCTTTTTAGACTGCAAACACACACACACACTTATGTATACATACATTAACTGATGATAATGAAAATGGTAAAATCGGGTTCAAAAGGTTCTTGTAATTACACGGTATGAGATTTATTAAAAACCAATAGCTAAACTTAACAATCAAGACAGATGTGCTTTGGTACCACTGGATTCTTTATTCACATTTAGCTTCAAGTAATAACACACACAAAAGTATTCACGAAAGTGAAGTAGACGACACAATAAAGTGTCAGATTAAGTTCTTGTACACATTTTGTTTGTTTATACAATGTTTTTTTGTTTCTTATTTCTTTCACCATTTATGTGCTATTATCCCTTGCTATTGTTTAAAGCAGTTATTTAACAGAACAAAATTAAGTTAATCACGTACACATGTGTATGCTGTACATATAAGGCTAAAGCAATAATTAGTTTTTTAGTTTACTAAGCGTTTTTCATCAATCACTCCTAGATGACCGATGGCAGATATTACGTTCTGAAATATCAAAACATTCTCAAATACATACATATATGCATACATAGTACTTATATAGGTGTATCTATTTCTGCAGTATGATATACTACATACATACATATGTACATGTATAAAAATTTCAGTTTGCCTCAATATAAAAAATTTAGCCGCTTTTTGACGAAAGTTTGTTATATTCCTACGCATACATACATATTTACGTAAAAAGGAAACACATATATGCACCCATTCGCTCAAATATGCACAAACGTATTTGTTTCATTTAAAATTTTGCATCTTTTTGTATATTTCAAAATGAAAATTATATACATATGTATATGTATATACAAAGATATAAAAATTATTCAGATGGAAGGCTGTCACTTATGTATGTACATATATGTATTAAGAGAAAAAATATCATTTCTGCTTTAGCCCTTGTTTTTGTAGTGGTTGCAGCAACACCCATTTTTCGCCACTTAAAACCTTTTCGATAAAACAAAACGTAAAAAGATTTCAAAGTTGCAATTGTTGAATTTTTATTAAATGATTAAATGATTTTTAAACAGTTTTATTATTTTCCAGCTTTATAATATTAATTGCATTTGCACACTTTTTTGTTAATGTTTTATTGATCTTCCAGCCACTTACGATGTTTTATGGTGCAAAATATTTTGTTGTCTTTATTATAACTACTGCATTTGAGTTCGCAATTATATTTTTTTATTAATGCATTACAAAAGTTAAATACAAATCTTTCACTTCAAGTATTTGCACACAATTTTTTTTTGCTAATCTAATGGTGTTGCGCACGACAATAATAATAAAAAAAAAGTATAAAGTTATGTCAAAAATTGTTCCAATTGAAAACGCTAGTCAGCGCTAGTGTGAAGGAGAAGCTTGTATGAATATAGAGATCCAAGTCGACAAGCTATGAGGCGTCAAGCAGCTGCCCCCGAATTTGTTTTAGCTAAGGCCATCATCAAGGCGAATTCATTTAATTCGCCTTGTCGCCAGTAGCTACACTGGTTGATGATAATGCCGGTCACTGTTTTGCTCTATAGATTGTATCTCACATATACATAGTTGTGGTTTTGTTTAAAGTGATTAAAGAGTGTTAAATTTTTCCAGGCTGTATTTTTTTAGACGATTATATTGACTTAATATACATATATACAAAAACTTTACTTACTAAATAAAATTTGAGGTTTTTCCGTTACATTTAGGAAATTAAAAATATATATATGTTACCATTTTGGGACGTATTTTTGGAACCTTTCTTGCACTTTTACCTGTCATTCACAAATCTCTTAACTTATTTATACGGATTGTGAATATTTGAATCTCAAGTGACTTTTTGGAACATCTTTAACTGCTTTTATGGCAAATAACTTCTACTCTTAGCAACAAGTATTCTCATTTAAGATATATGCTTTTATGTGTATTAAAATCCTTCCTAGGAAACTAATAACTTAAAACATTATTCGTTACCTTTTATTATGGTGACACTATTCAATCGTTTAATTAAAATATAAGAATTATAATGGCTCTTTGATCGCTTTTTCTTTAGTGGCATATCGTTCAATGTAAATACATGTGTTTTCAAAGAGCATTAGCATTAGATCATTAGTACTGTTAAATTTTGCTTTTATTTTTCAAACAAGACATTGAAACATAAATGTGAACTTTGCGTCAAAAAAGCTCTGAGAATTGAAGCAACAGAATAACCGAACATTTCTCTTTATCGTTATTGGTGAATTTGTGAAACGCATACACAAGCCTTGTAATAGATTATGAATAGTAGCGATAAGTCCCATTCCTTCCAAGGCTTAATTTTGCGTTTCAGGAATCAAACTCATTTACACACATAAAATGTTTATAGGAACTATAATAATTTTATGATTCGGCAGCAGCTAAAAACCACTCAAGTTGACATATTGGCTAATTTATCATTCAAATGTTAACTTGACAACTCTGGTGGAGCCGCATTATACACTGAAGAAGAAGCAGACTTTTGTGAAGCAATTCCTGTTGTGAACCACCAAGTACATTATAAGATGGCTGGAAAAAGGCAAGCTACAACTGATCTTAACCACGATAACTGGGATCGCGAAGAGGAACCTGAAGAACGAGGCATGTTCCGTACTGCAACAGAAGACGAGCTAAAAAATCGTGTTATTAAAAGGGCTAAACGGAAAATTGCACCAGGCAGCGATGCTACCGATAGTGGTACCGAAACAAAAAGTGTTTTCAGTGGTTTTTCAGGTTTTGGAAAACCTTCAACTTCATCTGGATTGACATCATCGCCATTTTCTTTTTTAAATAAAATTCCAGCAGTAGCAGCAGCAACTAGTAGTGGTGTAAGCAGTGGTATTGCATTATCTGGTGGGACCACGCCAGGAACAAATACTTCGGAAAGCTCTAAAATATCGTTTTCTTTTGGAAATTCTATTGAAGGCGTTAATCCTTCAGATTCTAAATTGCCATCTAAAACGGCATGTGGAAGTTCAGAATATGCTAAGAAGCTTAGTAGTCTTAATCAGGCAGTATGCGAATGGATAAAGTCTCATGTTGACAAGAATCCTGTATGTATACTTACCCCAATATTTAAAGACTATGAGAAATATTTGGACAATATTGAAAAAGTCAAGAAAAATGTGGAGGTCGTGGAGACAGTATCTGAAATTGCTGATAAAGTAGAAAAGCCAATCAGTGCTACAGGTATGGGAAACTTCAAGTTTGCTATTAATAACTCAACAACTGACTCTAAAATTACACAAAAAACTTCCGAAACAGACAAAAAATCCAATGGATTTAGTTTTGATAGTAAAAACCAAGATACACTCCTAGCCAAACCCTCTACAGCTTCAAGCTTTAGTTTTAATTTAAAGCCTTCCAATTCACCGACTGCGACAACAACACCTTCAGAGACTCCAGTCCTTTCATTTGGTCATTTACCCAACAGCACCAGTCAATCAACTACAGCACCGAAACCATTTTCCTTTACGCCGGGCGGTACTCCATTTTCCTTTGGCAATATTAAACCACCAGAAGTATCTGCCCCTACTTCTTTGGAGAGCGAACAGAACGAAGAAGATGAGGAGCCGCCTAAAAATGAATTTAAGCAGGTTGTGGAGAATGATGCGATATATTCAAAAAAATGTAAAGTTTTCGTAAAGAAAGACGGAAATTTTGTTGATAAAGGCGTGGGAACTTTATATTTAAAACCGGTAGAATCTTCCGGCAAAACTCAACTGTTGGTACGCGCTGACACAAACTTGGGAAATGTTCTAGTTAACTTAATATTAAACTCTGCTATTCCTGCGCAACGTATGGGAAAGAACAACGTTATGATGGTTTGCCTGCCGACGCCGGATGTAGAGAAACCAACCTCTATGCTTCTTCGAGTTAAAACTGGCGAGGAAGCAGACGAACTTTTAGAAAATATTAAAAAAAGTAAAAAGTAAATTTTGTTGATATTGAATTTTTTATAACAAAATGAAAAACTCCAAAGTTGTAGTCTTTCATTTATGGAAGTTCCTTGATGTGACAGTTTCTGTTTCGTTCATAAAAAGTAAAGGACAAGTATATTGTAATAAATGGTTATTTTGTTGTATATACTTATATGTGCATACATTTTTTGCACGAGACGATTGAGATTACATAGAGCTATTCTATGTTCTTTAGGTGTACCCACATAAATATGTATGTATGTGTTTCTTCAAGGATACTGATATGATGCCTTTGTGTTCTTCAGGAATTTGTTGGTTTCGAACAAAAGAAAATTTATTACAAAACTGAAGAACATTAAAAAATATCTGGATGAGAAAGATTTTATTACTTATATATTTCTGAATCGAAAACAGCAAGCCATATGTGATTGTTATAATAATCTCATTCATCTTTTTCGGAAATACTACTTATTCTGTTCTTTATTAAAATATGTGTATAATTTCCAAGAAATTCCACTTGCAAGTTAAATTGTTTAAAGTTTTCTTTGCACTTATTTTAGAAGTCTCAGTCATTCTGCCCTTCAAAAAACATGTCGTGTAGCCTCGAAAAAGTTAGTAGCTTACTTATGTTAACAGTATTTCAGCTTTAACCGGCCGCTCTGAAAAGTTGACTGAAGTATGACTGCGTTTCCGTTATAAGGCTGGGTGAACAAAAACAGACACTACATGAACCGGAATATGCTCAATTTGAGGCAAGGTTGTATAATGGTTCTTGAAAATTGCGAGAATGACCAAATATCAGAAATAGCAATGAATTTGAAATGACGGCTGGTCATTTATCAAGCAATTAACTTGCTTTTCGAAAGCAATAAGGAGACATCAGCTGTGGCAGGCTTTTTTTCATGCAAATGGTCAAGAACTACATATTGCGGCAAAAAAGTTCCCACACAGGCAAATATTCAGGATTGACCGAACTTTATAAAAATAAAGCTAATGAAACAAATGTCTTTTATATAAAATCAAAATTTGAAAAAGTTAAATCTCCCGGGAACATTTCAGGATTCATGGTAGGGCTTTCCGCAGCAACCTTTCCAGAAAAAAATTCTCCATCAGTGGGTACAATTTGCAATATACAAATGTATGTATACAATTGATATTAAAAAGAAAAAAACTTCGATATAACGAACTTCGTTATAAGGAAAAACTCAATACAACGTATGTTTTATTGAGTCCCTTGAGAAAACCTCTTTATTGCAAAGTTTTTCATACAAAAATGCACTATATAAAGCGAAAAGCCTCTATAAAGCGAAATATTCATTCAAATGACTCAATATAACGAAATCAGAATAAATCCTAAATGGTAAAGTCCCGTTATAAAAACAGCGAAATCTAAATGTATGTACATATTTATAAGCGCATACAACGAAGTACTCGTACAAAAGCCTCTATACAACCAAGAACTCGTACAAAACACTCTATACAACGAAGTAAGAATAAAATTTAAAGCCTGATGAAATATAAGCTTTTATTAGCAATCTCATGTTAAATAGAATTTGAATAGAGAAAACTATAGTTATAACGAATTTTTTCGTATTTCTTAAAGTTTCTTTATATCAAGGTTTTGCTGATTATATTTATAGCGAAGCAATAGCTATAACGAAGTATTTTCGGATCCCCTTGGAATTCGTTATATCGAAGTTTCACTCTATTTTTTTTATTTTAACATTATTTTTACTTTGTTGCATAAAATACGTGTATTTAAAAAATGAATTGCGAAATGTGAAACAACTAAAGAAAATGCGTTATTTACTTCGTGTATAAATTTTTAACAATAAAAATATTTAACTTAAATATTTAAAATCATAAATTTATTATGCGACAATCCAAAAGAAAAACCATCCAAATAGAAAACATATTTTTATTTCGCTCACAAAATTTTATCAAAACTAAAAATATAAAAACTATTGATCATAACAAAATATGTATACATGTATGGAGTGTTAAATTACCCATATATGTATGTATGTATGTACATTTGAGTTGAAGAATTTACTATTTCTTAATAACCATAAGAATACCGATGTCATCAGTTAAGTTTTGAATATCATAGTACGCCAATTTTTCTATGGCTACCATATCGCCCACACCTAAAAACGTCTCACGATTGTTTACTGTTATTCGGAATAATCCCATTAAACTAATAAAGTGTAAATAATAACGCTTCGCTTTCTTTTTGGATTTTAGTTGCTGTGGTTTAAAACGCAAGTAACCCAACCATGCCTTCTCCTCCGTATCATAAAATGCATATTCCACACCCTGCAATTCAGTGAAATGCAAGTTTGAGGCGCTTGACATTCTCAGATCCTTAAATGCCTCCGCAGTCGTCTCTTGATCAGTGCAGCCTGTTGTACTCATACATTTTAACCAAGAAACTAATTCCGTGCGTGAGTTTGAGTTGCTAGAAGTAGAAGAAATGCCGCTTACACCTGTACAGTCAATACTGGGTATTCTTTCCATAGGCTTTGAACGGCGAACGCGTACTTTGAACGGTTTTGTGTTAATTTGTGCTGTTGTTGCTGTTGTTTCTGTCATTGTTGCGCTCGATGCTAAACTGTTCTGTTTTAATTGATCGAATATATTGTTTAGATGCTGGACTGCCGATGGTGAGTTTAGTATTAATCGACTGCATTGAATATTTTCATTTGACGGCACATGTTCCTTTTGAATTCCAGTAACATTGTGTGTTTTCCTAGTTTTTATTTTTCGGGATTTCGCCTTTTTCACTAACTTTGTATCCCGGCTTCCGCAATCACTTAGCGCATCATCATTTTCCTGGATTGTTAAGATTGAATTATTTATTCTTGTAGATTTTTTACTGTTGGCTGATTGCAACGTTTTAGTTTTACTTAATCCTTTTATTTTTTTCTCTTCGCGTTGCTTTTTTATGTCTTTTCTTTTTTTCTCTTTATAACGTTGCTGTCTTTCTATTTCTTGTTGATATAAGATAGTTAATATGGGTGGTTGACATATTGGCACATGACCACGCTTCGATCTACGAAGTGAACCGCAATCGGTTAAATCAGCATTACTACGGACCAAACCTTGGTTGTGTACTTCGGATTCCTGGGGAACAATCAAATGTTTACCACTTTTTTTAGTTTTTCTCTTGGGAACGGGATTAACAGGTTTTTTGAATAAGTGGTCATCATTATTAGCATTAAGATTACTCTTTACGATGTCATTTACGTCTCTGACTTCAAATGTAACGCTACTGGTATATTGATTTGTATTATTCGAATCATTTTCAAAACCAGGTGGTGGAGGTGGCAGTGTTATGTTTTCATCTGTATCCGCATATATTTCGTTCGGAGTAATAACATCAACTACATCTCCACGGAGAGTGTTGTGTATTTCCCCCGATATGGATATGGCAGGCGGCGGTGACACAACTTTTAGAGTTCCAATAAAATCATTTTGTGTTTTTGGAGGCGATTTTAAAAACGATGTACCCAATTCTTTTGACATTCTTCTTAAACTGTCATGTTCATCAGACCCGTTGAGATTATGTGTATTGAAAAGTGAACGCTTTGACATGTTACTTCTACACTTTCTTTCTTGTCTTTTCGAATATCTCTTTGATACATCCAAGTAATGCTTAAGAATTTCCGGTAATACATTCTCTTTGCTTAATTCACTTTTTCTGCTATTGCGTTTGAACTTTACTCGATCAGATGATTTTTCGCCAATAAAACTCGAATCCTTTATAATATTTTCGCTTTTGTCTTGGGGTGTTAGAGAGTCCCGGAAATTATAAGGTACTGGAAGCTTTTCGCCTTCCACATTTTCTTGATTTAATTGAGAATTTGAATGTTGTGTTACATCATCTAGATTCAAAAGCTGCTGTTCAGTTCGGTCATTCATTTGATGCTTGTTTTTACTGATGTCTTCCAAAGATCGACTTGGTCTTCGGCCTGTTGCAACAATTACCTGACCCATAGAGTTATGTTTTCGTAAGTCAAGTACTTCGTGGTTGCTCATTCGTGCCAATTGTTGAGCATACTTTTTATCCTTGAGCGATGTTCCCCGAGGAGTATTAAAAGGTTTACTTTTTCTCCTGCGTGGTTGTTTGTTGTTGTGAGCTGGAGGTGGAGTCTCCATCTCGCTTTCAGATGTAAGTTCCTGACAATTGTCTTTATTTAATTTTCCTTTTGGAGAAATCCGCTTCCCTTGATGTCTTTTTCTTAAATTGTATGAACTTGGTGCCAAACTCAAAAGTACTTCATTAGCCTGTGCATTTTCTAATGTTGATTTCGGAGTGTCCCCTTCATCATCAGTTAATATATCGGTTAATTTTAGATTGTCCTCGGCCTGCTGTAAGCTTTGGATTTGAACTACTGAAGAACAAATATTATTCTGTGAAACTTGGCTGCCTATGTTGTTATTCCCTTCTTGGCTAGAGGTCTTACTTACAGATTGATTGAGCGGAATAACTGTGACATTCTGTTTCTTAGCCGGGCAAACCAGTACAGTATTATCTTTTAAGTTCTTTTGAACTTCAGTTATTTCCACATTTTGTGTTGGAAAAATTATAGAGATATTTTTATGAGGTGAATTTCGCATTTCGAAATTTCCATTTTGAGATTTTTCTAAATCTGCTTCCTTTTGGCCACCTTTACTTGAATAACTTGCTTGAATTATTTTAGATCCTCTACTTTGTGTTAGAAAACAACTAGGTGAGTCTTGACGCACATTTTTTTGAGCAACTGATTTACAGTTTTGGTGAGACTGTTGACATGTTGACAGATTTCTTCTTGATTGATTCGATGATTGCTGTAAACTGGTAACCCGTGTATTTTGGTTATTACATCTGTCTGGCGTTAAAATAAGTTGACCAGGACTATTTCCTTTCTCAATATTAAAAGTGCGTTGGTTTAAAGGACTGCAGTTGTTCGATCTATTAACAATGGTATTATCTGTAGAGAGTTTTTGAAGTATTTTTGATTGATCTTCGATTTTTTTAAGTGTTTTATCTACAATACTCTCCATATAGCGTTTTAGCTCGGCGTCTTTATTTTGCAAAGTTTTTATCAATGTATCGGTATGTCCACAACAAGACTCATTAGAAATGGGATTATTTGCGTTGTTTGCCTCGACATTTTCAGAGTCAGTTATTGAGCTGGTATTTACAGGTAACTGTGGAGTATTATGTAATGGCTGTGAATTTGGTGTACTGCATATGGGAGGATTAAAATTTGAACTCTCAATTGTACTTTCAAATTCTTGCAGCAAAGTTCGTCTGCCTCCTGTGAACTTCCGCACACTATGATTTTTAATGCTAAGCCGTCTAAGCCTATCGGATGTAGAAACCGCACCACCACTTTTACGAACAGCCAATCTGTTTGACCTTTCTGCTCGAAAGGGGCTTATGTTTGTGACATCAAGCTGTTGAGCTGTTAGTGTAGGCAATGCCTGCGGTTTGGAAAATATAAACTTTTCTAAAACGGGTGAAACTGAAAAAAATTGTTCATCACTTACTACACATCCATTTTTATCTTCATTTATCTGCTTTTCAGTCGCTGCAGCACAATTTCCTTTTATCTGGGAAGATATTATTTCCACTTTTTTCAGTTGGGGTGTAGGAAGTTTTTCCAACTGAACTTCGAAACTCATCCGCTCTGTGTCACAATCATTAAAAAGAAATTTTTGTTTTCGTTGTCTTCCTTGTCTTTTCTTTATAAAATCGACAAAACGGTGCCCCTCACTGTCGTCATCATTGAAAAATGCACTTAAATCTACACTACTTCTGGCTTTAGACATTTTTTCGGATAAGTTGTCGATTTTCAGGACCTACATGTTAAAATTAATTTTAAAATATTCTGCAAAAAATTTTGTAAACTTATAAGTTATTTTAGTCGTTCTATTATATTTTCCACAATATTCTTAATCTTGTTCCAAATTCAAATTATTACACCCAAAATTTCTTATATATTGTATGTATGTACATATATTAAAAATGTTCTACGTACTTATAAAATTCAAATTTGGCGTCCTAATTAGCGGGAAGAAAACAGGCAATTTAAGTGCACGTGAAAAAAACATACTGTGAATAATAACAAATCGTAACAGCTGCAGCAGATATCATCTGGTAAACTCGTTTTGAAGAAAATAAATTCTACAATATTTCTTTCAAAAATTTCTTCTTCTAGTAATTGGTTCAAATATAATAAAGTTGGATTTTTTGTATAGAAATAAAAAGATACAATATATTGTTTGGTATGTATTAATATTTTTCACTTAATAAATTGTTGTATCTTAAGAAGTGTATACATTTTTAACATAATTTTAATAAAATAATTTGTCACCACGTGAGCAAACCAAAACTAATTCTAAGTTCTTAAAACAATTTTATAGTCTATTAACAACTTTTTGTTTAATATACATATTTGTGTTAGTATTTTACTTTACGTGCTAGTATATTTTTCTGTTTTTTTTTGCTAACATTGAGGAACTCACCATGCATAACAATGTTTACAAAACAGTAACAGCTGTTAGGGTATTATTTTTATCGCAGTAATATTTTACGCATTAGAAGTGGAATGGAGTAAAAACTCTTGAACTTGGAATAGTACATGGATTCTCTATGAAATGTCAAAAATCCCTGCACTCACATTTTTCCATTTCGATTTTATAGACGAAAATTTCTTTGAGAAACTGCCTGTAGTCTAACTTCTCTTATCGTAGAAGCTACACCAGATGTGCCTGGATATGTAATATTTTTTATTTATATAATATTTTTCGTAAATATGTTTTATTTTTATATAAATATTATTTTAGTCGTTCATTATATTGAAAGCCACAAAGACAAAATACTTAATACTTTGCAAGTGAAATAAATTAATTGACAAAACAAGTTCTTTTACAACACTGATACACTTTTTTCTTGTAAGCAAATACAGTAATCTTTTTCAACTCTGTAAGTTTGCCATTCACAATAGTTAGTATTCTTCTCATCCTTCATCAATAATATTTTTGCGCCAAATTTTGATTGCATTGTTACCAAACGTTACTAATTCCTTCCAAAGAATGGACAGTAAAGCTGATAAGTTATGGAAAAAAACAGTTCGAGAGCGTCAAAAACGTGTAAGGCCAGGAGAATGCCAAAAATACATTCGCTTGGTTCTGGATTCACATATTTTGACGTCAAATTATGGCCAAGAGTTTATAGCTGAACTGAATAGGGCCAAAAATGAAATAAAATACGATGTTAAAATGCTACCAATTAAAGATTGTATTACATGGGAACGCAGCATGGGTCAATTAGCTTTAGAAGCTAATGAAGTTAGTGGTCTAACCGATATATGGCAGAAGGAGGAACAAATAGTAAAAATCTTGACACATACGGAACTACTTGAAATCATTGAAATGAAAACATTGCCAGTTATTGCTGACAATTTTCAAAAATATTGTGCAAATATGCAACACATCGTGTTATTTTTACGGCCTAACGGAGCTATGTCTTCAAAAATATCGTCAGCTCTACTCGAACTACAATTTATACATCAACTTAAAGTTTTACAAGTTCGACCACCTGTAAAAAAACTGGTTAATCAAGTCATGTACTTAACCAAGGCGGTAGCTCAGATTCCATTTAAAAAACAGAAGTCTGAACTATTGGATACTTTTAAAAAATTTCTAGCAAATGACAAGAAACAGTGTGTTCGTGTCGAAGGGACAAATGGATTGGGCCGTTTGTGGCAGCAACACTTGAATCGTTTACCATTAGTCACACTCGAAGTAGCAGACACCATTATAGATAAATATTCTTGTCCAAAAAAACTGCTGGAGGATCTTGAAAATAATGCAAATGCAGTTAAAGAGATGGCCGATTTAAGGATTAAACGTTCCGGTCCTGTAGCGCTGCAAACCGATCGGCGAATTGGAGAAGTTCTGGCTAAAAAACTGTTTACGCTTTATAATTCCAAGGATCCAGCAGAGTTAATTTAAAACAATTTGTTACAGTTTAGCGTATTTATTATCTAATTATAACTTTAAAATTTAAAAAACGTATTAAAAACAAAAAGGGTTTGATAGTGCCGTATTCTGCAGACTCATGATGTAAAATGGAAGTTAGTTTGCCTAATACGGGGCCCATTTATACGGCATTAAAAGGGCTAGATAGATGAAAACTCTACACTGCATAGTGTCCTCTATAAAGACATATACCGAAACCACGATAAGTTCTCACACACCAAAGTAGATTTGATTAGACTATCTTGGGTGCCATACCCTAATCATGTGGGGCGGTTTTGTGACTCAGGCAATGGAATGTAGTTGTTATTATAAGTGTTATGATTTCATTTAGCAATCGAAATGTTGCGACTTTTTTGAAGTTTTAACTTACAAAATGTTTGGCGATTTCTATTCATACATATTTACATATGTATATGCGATCGATCGAAATACGTTGACGCACAACAAAAATTACGTACGAGAAAGCAGAAAAATGGAACGTTTTTGGAAATATTACATGTTGCATTTTATTAATATTTGTTTAAAACAATTACGTAAATTAATTTGAAATATAATACAAGTCATAAAGTAACACGATTTATATAAAAAAAAAATAATATTGTTGTTTAAAGAGTGGCTAAAATACGTGTAAAACCTAAGCACGCAGAGACAATGGTTTGTCCAACGCCCCAAACCATGGCATATATTGGCGACATGGGCAAACTAGAAGCACGATGAACAAATGCGATAACAGCACTACTTATAATACCACTCAAAGCAGGAGACAAAAACCCCATTACTAGAATCAATATAGAGAAAAAACGCCCAAATTTATGCTTTCTGAGTGTAACAAACGCTACCAGTGCGGCACAAGTATGAATGAATATTGAAGAAAACAGAGCCCACAAAAATATGTGGTACCACATTTCCCTAAAATTGTCTAATCTACTTTGCGACCGCAACCCCATCACATCTGCAATTGTATCCAGCTCATCACTATCGTCCAAATCCGACAACATAACAAACGATGCGAAGGAATATTGCTGGCCTGAAGTGGCAGCGGCAATAGTGTATAAAGGCAACAGTTTGATAAATAAGGATGACGTCGTTAGGGGTGAAGAAGAAATGTTGCAGCTGTAAGTCTAATTATGTTATTTGAGAAAAAACTAATGTAGAATGTTGATGTTGGTTCAGCCTATATTTTAATATTCTCTTTAGCTGACAATTTACAATGTGTAAAAATTTGCGTTTTTATTGGAGTCAATATCTCTCACATATACCCTAAAACATAATGAATAGAAGATCGTTTGTTTGAAATATTTCATATATATATTTTAAACAAAACATTCGTGAGCAATTACTTACATGTGTATATACATATGTAGTGTGTATGTATGTGCACCTAATTGCATATTTATATTATTGTATACATATGTACGCACTACATTTCAATTTGTGTTTTCTGTTATATGTATGTACGTCTTAATTTTCCTTTGAAAAGCCATCTATGCTGTTAAATAATATACATATATGATAATATATTAACTTTATATTACAAAATGTACATTTACCCAAGAAGCTATTTATTTTTTCCAAATATTATACGGTGAAATAGAAAATTCTTTATTCCTTCTTAAAATCCACCCAGCTGTTAGTGTAAAAGTTAAGAGCTGCCAAGTACTGTATATTTGTACGCTCCATTCGGATGACCGCTGGTGGTTTTTACTTTCCTTGCTAGCACACCATTATTGAAAAAATTTGAAAATTCAATGCTTCTAAATTTAATAATTTTTATCAATTTTCCAGTGGCTTAAGCAAACAGTAAATATTATTAAATGTGGTTCAATGTGAATTTATTTGTACTATATGAAACTAATATTAAAATAAATTCAAAAATAAAATGCATTGTATATTATGGTTTCTTGTGTGGACTCAATAAATTATTATTCAGTAAGGACACTATATACATATGTATGTATAAAAGGAATTGAGTCTCGTCACACAATCAAGCCGAATTAGGTAATTCGCCTTGTCACAGTATAGAAATTAATCATCAGATGACTATTTTTCTAGCCCTGAACAGTTGTTGACATTATTTTATTGTTAGTCTGGCAACAATAATAAAGACAGATTAAACAGTTTTTTTTTTGTTATTTATTTTAGATTAGAGGCAACGTAAAGAAAAAACATAAATGCATCTACTATATTTAGCCAACAAAGCGAAGAGATATTAAAAATTAAACAATAGAAATTAAAAATGATCAAAGCTATTTTAGTATTCAACAATCATGGCAAACCACGCCTCTCAAAGTTCTACCAGTATTTTGTACGTAAATTTTTTTTATTGATTTTCTATGTAAGTGGTTTGTGTTACTTCTCATTAAAAAAAAGAACTGCTTGCATTACAGAATGAGGACATGCAACAGCAGATAATTAAAGAGACATTCCAGTTGGTATCAAAACGAGATGACAATGTTTGTAATTTCTTAGAAGGAGGCAGGTGAGTAAATCAGTTGGCAAATACTTTTCAATAGCGAGGATAATGGAAATTTTTCAGTTTGATTGGAGGATCGGATTACAAACTTATATATCGCCACTATGCCACATTGTATTTCGTGTTTTGCGTAGACTCGTCTGAAAGTGAACTAGGTATTTTAGATTTGATTCAAGTTTTTGTAGAAACACTCGACAAATGCTTTGAAAATGTGTGCGAGCTAGACTTAATTTTCCATGCAGATGCAGTGCACCATATACTATCGGAATTAGTGATGGGTGGAATGGTGTTACAGACAAATATGTCTGATATTATGGCAAGAATTGAAGAGCAAAATAAACTTGTTAAACAAGAGGCCGGTATATCTGCTGCGCCGGCAAGAGCTGTCAGCGCAGTTAAAAGCATGAACATTCCACAACAGATAAAGGATATTAAATTGCCCGACTTGCCTCAGGCCATAAAGGACTTAAAGTTCTGACCAGTGCAAAGCTCAAACTCAGCATTTGTAGATAATTTTGTGTCACAGCGTCTCACTTCACCTACAACAATAAACCCATCGTCAGCAATAAGTTCCTTTGCTGCATATGCATTCAACTATTCCGGAAACGGGAACAGTTATAATCAGAACTCCGTAGCATTAAGCAACAAGACAGTTTACCCATCATCAGTTACACAGTTTCTTAATCAAAGTATTTATGAACAAATAGAGGATGATAATTATTCAAATAGTACTAATTTTCCCAATCCAGAAACAATAGCTTCAGCTTTTAATTACGACTATTATCAATCGCAAACGTGTATGGATCCGGAAACATGTAACTCATATGAATCCAGTAATTTGTTTCAAAAAGAGAAAAACGTTGCGAAAAATTTAGCTGATGTCGCTGAGGCACATGAACAAAATTTAAAACTGTTTCGAGAATCTTTTGACTTGGATGGCATGCGGCAACCTATGGAAAATAGTTTGAAAAAGAAACACAAAAAATCTAAACGCTGAAGCAAAAGTAAATGTGTTTTAAAAAACGCGACATAGGAACGTAAAAATCATACAAATTCTCTTCATTAATTTGCATGGTTTTTACATCCTCTCAGTGGGATCCAAACTATCTACAATATAGTTACAAACGTCCTATAAACTCTATTATACATATATTTAAAATGTAGTATAACTTTTGTTTTCTTAAATAAAAAATTAACATGTTTATTAAATATTTTACATGTTTTTTTGTATCATTTATGCTTTTCAAACCAAATCTCTAAGATAATATACAGAAACAGTTTGCACTGCAATATGTACTTTATTTTGTTGTGAATGTGTTTTAGCACGTTCTATTTAGAATGAAGCAAATGAACAAAGAAAAATATTATAGCCGAAACAAATAAGAGTGTCAATCAATGCCCATACAATAATTCTCTGACCTGCAGTATCATCAATAGTTGTTTAAAAAAATATTTATTGAATTTTTCTGATCAATGCACAAAATATGTATGTATGTATGCATGTAATATTGAAATGGCTGCTTTGAATTCACCACAATTCAACGCCCATCGTTTTGCATGAACTCATTCATCAATCAAGTTTTTGCAAAATCTACACTTGGGCTTTTTTTCTTATCTTATTATCTTACTATACTGGCTTATTATTGCCAGTAAGAATATTTTAAGAGCACAAAAATTGCCAGTGAAAAATACGCTATTTTCGTACTCTACTGTTCTTATGCATATACATACATACATTTGTAGGTATGTGCATACATAAAAATAATGAATATTTTCCCCTAATCGAATCAATTCTTCATAAATGCAAAAACTAAATTTAAAAAAATCTACAGAATATACATACATACATATGTACATTCATTTCTTAGCCTCGACAACCAATATTTGACCACATTTAAGTTTAAATGGTTGCACTCAACAACATTTTTTTTACATGGTATAGGGATAATTTGGAAAATACTGCATAGACTAACGGGTTTTTATAAAACTGAAAAAAATCAACCATTTTTAATTTAGATGAAAGTCTTCATAAAATATGAAATCGCGAGTGGTATTACTAATTACTTTTTATTTCTCACTCTCCCTTGGACGTCAACAGCTCAGGAGTAAAATACACTTGGACTTTCAACAATTTTTTGTTTTGAAAGAAAATAATTCATGTGAAGATTTTAGAGTGTGGTCCTTCCTGCCTTCCTCTTAAAGTAAAATTAATTTGAAGTTGCTTAAATAGTTAATTAGTTCAATCGAATATCTGGTTAATCAAACCAATTCGTTTAAGGCAGATTAAAAGAAAAGAAAAAACTTCTAGGACATGCCTGTTTCCTTCTAATGAACAAAAGTTTAATAAAACCACAAGCACGTTTGAATAAATAAAAAATTCGAACTACCACACCCATTTAATAAGAAATTCTTAGCAACGCCCAAAATAACATGAGCTCATAAAGTGCTTCTTAGGCTTACTAAAGAAAACACATTTTTAAACAACTAAATACTGAATAAAACAAACAGGAAAAAGGTGTGGCAAGTAGAGTAGCCTGCAGAAAGACCTTACTTGCAAACGACTGTTAGACCATTAACTATAAAACCTTAGAGCAATATGTATAGACACACATACATACATACATTCTATACATATCTATACCTAGAATAATACATTAACGTATGTACATACATACATATATGTACTTACATACAAAATAAATAAATATTAAACAGCAGCTTTATATGTATTTGTTATTTCACTACATTATGTACAGACATATGTACGTATCTTTAAAGTTCTCAAAACTCAAATATTTAGTATAGGTAAATACATAAAATACATACATACATATGTATACTCATTTCGCTACCTTTATTTTTCGTTAACAGGTATACAGAAGTACCATAAACGCTACATACTTGCTGGTAGCACCAAAAGCGTATTGAGTAGTTTACACTCTCAGACGACAGTATGCTGCATACTTACGAACACCATGTTTTTACACGTTTGAAAGGGATAGTCCATAAGGTGATACCATCCTAGAAACCCATTTACGGCCGTAGAACACTGCTCAGCGAAAGTACACAACGTCAGATAATTTTTATATGTTCATCTCCCGTACCTTTAAAATTGTGCTTTTGTCATTATATTTAAAAAGCAGAAACCAATTATCTATACTTTAGCTACATATTTGTTTTGTAACAAATTTCATACTCCTGCTTTAGTCATCCACAAAATATTACTTACGTTATTAAGGTCAGCTAATTAACATTTGTTGATCGCATGCTACCGAAAATTAACTGCCCAACTTTTAAATTCATTTTCTACTCAATGAATAAAAAACTATTTTCCTTTCGTCCCATCAATTTCAAAAACATTTTGGTGTGTACTTAAAATGCCGGGCATTTGTTTGGTTTATGTACATACATACATACTGTTTTATTTTTTTAAATATTTTTAAAATAAATTTTAAAGTAATCGTATGTTTATGTTGCTCTTAAAACTAAAATGCAAAGCTCCTTGTCTTAGAAATTTATATACAGAACACTGTACATATGTATCGTAAGCTGTATGCATTACTAAGCCTTAGGCATAATGAAAAATCTTCCAATAAACCAGCTGATATTTACACCCAAAAAAATTGCTTTTCATTATGCATTTACGCCTTCAAATTTTGAAATGAACATACTTATATACATACATAAATATATTTTACAAAGCTTTCTTAAAGCTAAAACAAATTATAAATAAAGTAAAAATGGCAATGATAAGACATGCAACATACATATGTTCTTTCTAGCGAGTCGATTCGATTAAGAAAGCGATACTATTTTAATTTACGTTTGCATTTTTAAAATTTTATTTGAAGTAAAAGAGGATTTTTGAAGCTGTGAAATATGTACTTAATAAATACAGTGGGGGGAAAGGATTTTCAATAAATTGCAATTTCTTTTTGTATTTTCTAGCTGTCTGTATGCCGGAAATTTATAGGTGCCGCCCTACCAGACAGTTCACTTTATTTTTTCCAACTTGTACAACATAGTTGCATCCACTTACAGAAAGAATTCATTATGTACTAAACACTTTTCAAGGATTGTTAAATTGAAGATAAATAATAGACTTGAGGCTTTATATTCAATTGTTTTTAAAAACGAAAAATTAAAAGAAAGCTCTTCTAATATTCAAGAACAGAAAACAATAATAAGTCTTCTTCTTAAGTTTGCTTTTTTTTTAGCAACTTCGGTTACTTTCATTTGTATTCATATAAACAGCTAGAAAACTTTAATATAATATTTTTTAAGATTAAAACGAATAGTAAGCCGAATTTTTTTCTTTAGTTAACCAAAAATTATTTTCCTTTTAGTAGCGGCAAGTACCTCGTTTGTCACTATGAAAGTGGCATATTAATTATTTGTGTAAATCTTTAATTTTTTGTGTTTATAAATATAAAATTTATTATATAATATTACAAATATTTAACAAGGTTGAAAACATAAACAAAATCAAAACATTTTCATTAAAATGAATTGAAATTGTTACTCTCGAAATGCAAAAAAACTTCGATGACAATATTAATTTCTTTCTTTCTTAACTTGCCATTAATCTGAGTATTTTTACAAATTTCCTTAAGCAGCTTATTATAATTTAAAAGGCGAACACTTTGTTGCATTCGTTTTAGTTTTTGACAATGTGAGAAGAACAAATAATTTTGTTATAAAAATTCTTTTTGTTCTGGAAACAAAGTCTAAGAATATTAAACAAAATGTAATTCTTTTGATTGCAATAATCTGTTACATATCACGACACCCGATTAGAGCTATTAGCAAATCATCTTGTTTTCGTATGGGTTCTTAGATGTTTTTTTAAATGATCACTGCGCATAAAACGTTTTTCGCATTCACTGCAAGCGAAAGGCTTTTCACCGGTATGTGTACGCATATGTCGATTGAGATCATCTTGCCGTTTAAAATTTTTAGCACAATGGCAACAAGGAAAAGGTCTAGTTGGATCATAAACGCTATCGGCCATATGATTTATGGAATCTTTTAAACGACTAGATTCTTCAGCCTTAACAACTACTGGTAAAAAAGTTGAACTTTGAGATATTGGTGGCAAATTAGCTTCTGGCATAATAGCATCATCGTCAGGTTCATTTGATTCGTCCAGTGATTCATTTACTTGTAGTTCCTCTACTGGCTCTGGCTTAACAACTAAATTATATTCATGTTTAAACAATAGTCCTTGTACTGAGGATGATAGATTTGAATTCAGGTTCTGCTCTCGACCGGGCATAGTAATCGAGTAATCTGTGCTACTTTCTGGTAGTTCCTGTTTAATTTTTAAGCTGTTTTCACACGTCAACTTTAAACAGTCTGTGGTTTGCTCAGAACAGGTAGCCAAATTCATATCGGGTGAGCTCGGATTACCGCTCATTGCTGAAGATGATATTGTGGGAAACGTTTTTAAAGTGCTGGGAGATACATTTTTCTCTGTTTTTGTTCTTTTCGTTATTGGACTGGTGTTTACGGACAATTGCTTAGAATGTGTTGCCAAATGTTTAGTCAAATGATCACTACGAGAAAACTTCTTCGTGCACTGTACACATTCGAAAGGCTTTTCTCCTGTATGCGTTCTTATGTGGCGATTAAGTTCATCTGATCTTGTAAAGCCTTTACCACAACCAGGTTCTTTACATACGAATGGTTTAATGCCGGTATGCCACGTAAGATGAGATCTTAAATGTGAACTTTTGCCATAGCTCTTTGTGCAGTTTTCATATGTACAAACGTAACGCCTTTTATTGTCGGAGGTCCCATTTACTGATGCTATAAGTTTGCTTGTTGGAGTTGGTCTTATTTTTGGAAATTTGTTTACAGCTTCGTTGATTGGCTGTAAATTAAGACCTGTATTTCCCTCAGCCTCACCGTCGGGCTGTCTATCATCAATATCCACTTCAGGTTCAGTTTTTATTGAAAAATCTGGCTGGAAAATACTGTGAGTTATATTAAATAAACCATAGTCACCATTCATTCCATTGAGTATGTGATCAGCTGCAGGTGGGAGGTTTGAGCCAGGTATAACTTTTGGGCCATCTATCATTTCAACTTTAATTTTACTTCCTTGACCGTAACTATTTTCGTATAACACACCCTGTTCTATTTTTATCGGGACTCCACCAACTTCTGGCGATATTGTTGGAGTGGGCGTGTCACTCAAGGTAGTCATTTCATTAATCATTTATTTGAATGTCTTTCTTTAAATTAGTTATATTTATAAAAAACTGTACAAATAAAAGCCTTCATTCACTGCTTGAGTTTTACGCCTTTGCTTTTTATTTTTCTGTGGGCGTTCCCTGGATTTTTCAACGTTTTTTTCTGCCCTGAAATAATAATTTGTTGTTTGGAGCCAGTGAGATTGCAGTGTAAAGTTTAGCAATTTCAATGTAAGGAATACACTTTTAATAACAATTTATTACATATTTGTATCTTTTCTTTCGAATAAACTTTAGTCTTCGATAACCATCCACTTCTTTCGACTATTTTTATATTATTGAGGAACTATTTTGCAAATTCTGTTTTGTATTTAGTTTTATCGCTTGCTCGTCTCTTGTCTAGAGTTGCCGTGGTAGCAATATTAACTACGATATTCCCACTTTGCTCTTATTGGCATAACCTTTTTGTTAATGGTGATCATTGTAATCAGAACAGAAACAACTGACAGCTATTTCAAAAACTTTTCCCGTATCCAACTCTTGCACCTTTTTAAGGAAATAATATTATATTATAATAATAGACGATCTTAAGATTTAATTAATAGCACTGTTTAATTTGCTTTTTCGAAAGAAAAACCTTATTCATAGAACAAGCAAAACATTTTTTCTTATGACAGTTTAATATTGTAAGTCATCCATACAACAATCGTTTAATAAACTTTTAATAAAATCAAATTTTTTCATTATTTATGTAGTTCGAAAATTTTAATTAAGCAATTAAATGTCAATATATAAGTTTCAGTTCTTATTAATAATATTTTAATGAAACGAAAACGAATAAAAACTACTTTATTTATTACAGAAAGAAGTTTATTTCGAAAAAATGTTATCAAATATAAAAATAAAAAGATTATATTCATTAAATAAATTTTGTTGTTACATATAAACTTCGCCCTTTGACCTACCAAGAATTTGACATCAATTGCTTATTGTATTTAGTGGTTGGAAAATAAGACGCTGACTACTCTGGAAAACGGTTGGATATATTGGTACTTGGCGCATTTCACAAGCGTGTTTTGTTCAATTTCGGAAGGTGGATTTTGTTTCTATTTATTACAACTACTACCGGCTTTTTGATGTTGGCAGTGACAGATATACATGTCAAAATCTTGATACTGTTTTGCTGTTCCGACTCCTAAACAGTACATTTGAAGCAGCCAACAGCTGTGCAATTTGTTAACCTTGTTAAAACTACCCGTGAGTTTTAATTTAAATGTATTAAAGTCGTCTGTAGTTTCAAATTTGTTGAAATAAATATTTTTGTTTGATTTGAAAGCAGCATACTTTTTCATAATGGAAGTAATTCCTGACGATATGTGGTCACCTTTTAAGCAGATGTTTAAAATCATTGAGCGTGCTATTCTCAGCCCTCGAGAAGATATATTGGCGAACTTAGAAATGTGCTTAAAACGAAATAAGCAGGTATTCACAAACCTTTTAAAGAATCCGCCAAAAAATGAAAGGAATCGAAAAGAACTTCAGAAACATATATCTCAAGGAATTCCAATTACTGCCAATAGCAGAACGCTCATTTTATCGAAAGATCTTGTGGATGAATGTTTTATTATATCTGACATGTTTGACTTGGATGAGTATTTGGCGTTGGAGTTACTTTGTACAGCTCAACATCAAATAAATCAGTACCCCGATCTTCCACGCGGGCTGATTGCGATTCTTTTGTATTATGATGGACGTAAAGCTGTTGCTAATTCTATTCGAGATTTATTTCAAATTGTGAGTGGAGTATCGTGGGTATCAGAAGTACCAAAGGAACTTACTTCAATAGCTTCCTCATTCTCCCAAACGCTTGTCGACGATGCCAACATATTGGAGAAGCTTGTAGATCTTCTAGAAGAAATGGATATTACAAATGAAATGGTAATTCTCACAAAGAACAGAGCTCTGGGATCTAATAAACATAGAAATCAAGTTGCGGAACTATTTGAAGAAATACGCATGTCCATAGCTATGGCGCTCTTCAACTGGTCGGCTCAAAGAAGTTTGCCTAAGAATATAGTCATCAAACTTTTAACAAATCTCTCCAAAAGCAAATCTAGTGAATCTACTGGTATTGTTGATGACACAACTCTAACTATGTTAATGGCAGTAGTTTATTCTTACGATACTAACATATTGCAGAAGCAGGATGATAATCGTTTAATAAATAACTTAAACATAATTAAAGACAGCGAGTTTGTTCAACAGTTATACAATGCACTGATGAGTGATAAAAGTTCAGAAAGCAACAATGATGGCATGAAAAATTTCATAAAGTTTTCGTTTGGTTTAGCCATATCCGGTTTGCGACATGCCTCTCAGTATTTACAGAATTCGTCATCTATAGTGACGGATTATGATGAACAACTTGTCGATGATGCTATAAATTGCAACGTTTTTCACTTTATTTATAACTCTATAATCGAAAAGAGTATTATTTATAAAAACCAATTTTTTTTTCGGCGTATCCATATGATTTTTACTGATTTCATTGACTTCATGCATTCTAAAGTTACCGAATTGAGAGGTCGGGCGGACGAAACGGCTAAGACTTTAATAAGTTTTGCGAAAGAGGGCTTGGAACCACCAAGCAATTTGGATCACAACTTCGAAATGCTACTACTGTGTATTGGAAAGTTCTACAAATCAAATAAGGCTGGTCTGGGACTTTGTGTTGAATATTGGGGTCCTCTTGAAACTTCTGCAAACTGTGTGACAACAACGCGATCTGTTTCTTTGTTTAAATTTATAAGGTTGGCCGGAGAGTTGCTACCAGCAACCCTGTTCGTTCCTTATTTGAAAATGATAGCCGGCTTAGCCAGCTGTGAAAGATCTGCAAGATGCACATTTAATCTTTTAAAACAGGCTTCAGGATTGACTGGCAGTACTGCCTTATCTTGGGAGCACTTCTTCTCAAGTTTATCTAGATATTATTCAAATTTAAAGCAAGAATACTATTCAGCCAGTGATACAATATATAGGAACCGCATATCAAGCCGCAATATAAATCCAGATGAAATTGAAGGTTTAAGGGCAGTTTTAGAGGTAATAAAAGCTGTTACAACGTACGATGAAGTAGCTCGTATTGCTGTATGTGAACATCCGAACTGGAACCCGCTTTACACTTTAGTGGGTCTATTAAGCTGTTCCGTGCCTTTGCACTTAAAAGCTGATATCTTACAAACGCTTTCATCGCTGGCACAATCGAAAGAAACGGCAACTCTGCTCTGGGAAAATTTAGAAGCTTCACAAATCATTGCTACATTGCCGGCAAATGTTCGTTACGACACGTGCAATCTAGAGGTTGAAATCGAGCAAAATGAATGCCGGCTTGAAAAGTACCCCTTAACTGAAGGCGTTTTAGATTTACTATACTCCCTAATTACAACTGTTATACCGAAAAACCTTGGTAGTGGTCCAAGAAAACCAGGTTTGGAACCATATTTACAGTTCGTCATCAATAGCATATTTTTAAAATTTTACAACAGAACCTACAAAGAAATATCAGAAAAATGGAAAATTGGCTCGAAATGCTTAAAGATAATTGAATATTTAGTGGACATTTATACCATAAACCCCAAGGATTTCAGCGAGTCCTTTGATAATGTTAGCCCAGCCGGTTTCTACATAATGCTTCAGTTGCACACAAAATCGGACATGCTGCGTCTCATTTTGCAAATAATAGATGACTCCCGCATTCAATTAGATGATTGTAAAAAGTTCAAAGGCAAGCAGTTTTTAGAAGAATGTGCTTTATACTGTTTAAGAATTGTAAAATTGGGACTGAAACAGCAGGATATTTACTTCGATGCCCACTCGAACGCCAATAGTGCCATTCTTCTATCAGGACTTAATAAAATTCTTTTAGATGTAAACCCGCGCAGTAAAAGGCCTGATCATATATTAAATTCAACTTACTTTTTAACATTTTTCAATTGGTTACCTTATCACACCCTGGAGGCTATTAAAATCCTTCATATGATTTCAAAACAACCTTGCGCCAATTCTCAAATAGTGGGCATATTTACGCAAAATGAAAGTACAAAAAATGTTATTCGTCATGCCTTCGTCGAATGTTTAGAAAGCGAATACATCCCATTAAAAACTGAATCCAACGAAATATATTCTGATGAGTTTGACGAAATTCCAAAAACTAATTTACAAATCAAAGAAGCCATTGTACGCTTAATACAAACTTGTCTCGGCCAACATACCCCAAATCTTGGTCAATTCCTTATGGGCTTGGAACATTTGAAAGATATTCAAATTAATAAGGGACAACGCCATGGTATTCTTGAGCTTGGCACCAACTGTACTAAATCTATTGTGTCGCTGTTGGAGAACCATTTGGAGGTGAAAACAAACAGTCTTTGTGTAAACACTGATGTGGAAATAGTTATGGAACGTTCATTTGAGCTGCTTCATTCAGTTTGTTCCAATCCAAGAACTTCTGATCAACTGTTGCGTTACTTGCGAACAAGGAACGATTTTCTCTGTCGATATTTGATGTTGATACCGCTGCTTAAAATGGAAAATTCACACGAGATAAATCAAATCAGCAATTTGTTAAAATGCGTTGCTATTGAATTGAAAACTACGGCTTCAAATTGTCAACTGAGCAGATTTCAGCACATTTGTGAAATATTTTTGGGAATAAGCTCGAAAAATAAACAGGAGTCTTCTGTCGAACTCACCCATTTCTATGGCAATGTCAATTTTGACACAACAAAAAACCTTTCCTCAGGTGCAAAGAATAATATATTGTGTGAACTTTTTAATAGAGTTGATCTTGATTTGCAGCCTATTTTACCACATCAGTGGGAATTTTTCGATAGAGCACTGATTGAACAAATATTGAAAGAGTGTGAGTACAAAACGGAAAAAGGCCATTTGTTGGTTGATTTAAAAAAAATGCATCAGATACTACACAGTGAATTGAAAATGGTGCAGAGTACCATTGCAAGCGGACAACGGCGGCTTATACTCCAAGAAATCGAGTCTGTTCTACTATATGCTCTTAAAGTGAACGAGCAGCGGAAGAAGCGTTTCGCTACAGTTAAATTTGTTGAATCTTGGGGGCATGTAACTGAAATACTTTTTAGCTGCATTACAAGTAGTGCATTCCCGGCAGAGAAAAAACAAGAATTGATCATTGAAATTCTACAGCGAATTTTAATAAAAGTTGCACCCAATCAAATTATTTTAGAAATGTCTGTCATTATCTCGGGAACAATACTACTGCTTCTGGTGAATTTGCGTTGCTGTTTTAATAACAATCATGAAGGCGATCTTAAAACAGTCGATGCTGGCGACTCGGATGTAAGTCAAACACAATCATCAAAGTCTAACACTTTAAATCTTAAATGCATCTTAAAATATATATTGGAGTGGCTAATTGTAAGCGGTGTTGCTTCCCAAAAGCTGAGAATTAATTTGTACGCGTCTTTACTAAACTGTCTTAGAATTATTAGGGATCAGAATATTAAAAAATCAACGAATGCAAAAGTTAATCAAAACTACATCAGCTGTTTAGATAGGACGAATCGAAATGGTTTCTTGACATCTGATTCCACATATGCACGCATGGCTGTTGAAGTCATTTTGCAGTTTGGAGAAAAATTAATTGAAATAATATGTCATGATTCTGTTGCCGGCCACGAAATCTGTAAAATGTCTGCCCTAGCATGCATAGATGTTCTCTTGGATATTGATACAATGTCCGGCATCATGAATTTTATATCAAATCATGGCTATCTGTCTCACATAGTCGAAAGTTTGGCAAAATCCGACGAAGAACTCTGTAATACCTTGTCAAACATACCCGACAACATGAAATATCTTTACGTTTACGAATCCAAAATGTCGATGCTACTGCGCTTAGCTAATAGCCACACAGGAGCAGAACTTTTACTTTCGAATAAGGTTTTAGATGTGCTGTCCAGCATGAGAGTATTTGACATGCATCCGGACTTAAAGCGTAGACAGGATTGGCATCAAAATGAAGTGCAAGAGTTTGTTCCAAGAGTAGACTCGCGTTACCGACAAATCTTATTTCCCGCACTAAATTTATGCGATTGCCTTTTAACAACTTTAGGCACTGAAAATTATTCAGTTATTTCGCAGGTAATGCATTTTTTGCTCTCCCACTGCGATATGATAGAAGTGGTTCTAAGATCAGGATCGCCATTTTCTGATCTAGGTTTGTTGCAAGAAGTTTCCTTTATAACTGGCATCATAGCGAGAACATTTAGCCAGGAAACATTAGCCATGGGGAACTCAGACTTGCTAGGAGATATAGCCGTCAATGTATACAGAATAAAGAAACTAATGTTATCGCTTTATTTGCGTTTTACCGTAAATGATGCCAACTTCAAAGAGATTCTAAAGTCTGGACACAATTTATACGAAGATGCTAATGAAAATTCATCTGTTCATATAACATATTTTTTGGAAGTGGCTGCAAACTTGAACTTGTTTTGTAGAAACATTGTATCGAATAACTCGGTTGATCATAGAACTAATGGACTTTTATTTTCACCAAATATAAGTCAGGGAGTCCACATGGAGGAAAATCGGAACACTACAATATGTCATCAGTACAACCTTGGCGTTATTATTAACCAACTAAAGGGATCCGTTGAATATTTTCATTCCCAGAAAACAATTTTGGACGGTTTATTCAGACAAAGATCTGTTCTTATTCATACCAGCTTCGATTCTTCTGCTAACGAAAAATATTTACAGATTACAAAACAGCACGAAGACAAGCAGATTCAATTATCGCTTTGTGTTCTCATCATTGAACAGTGTTTATATCTTCTGTGGAGCCATCTAGATTTCTATATGCGATACGTGTCTTCTAACAATCACGATATCGTTCTTCTCTATACCGATAACATAAATGGCGGTGGAACAACAAATGGTTTCAAATTTTCAAACGAGGAGTTGGTTATTTTGAAGAAGACTCTGATATCTGTTTTCAATGAAACATTCTCAAAGAAGCTGTGCTCGATAATAGACGTGGGACAAGACGACGAAACTGATTTTAACAACGCTCTTTTGCGAAGAATCCAGTCTATAATACAGTTTTTTCCTATTAAATAAAAAATATTGTCTCGTGTTAAATTAAAAATGTGTGTATCTGGCTTTTTTCTAAGATAAAGTCTTAAGCATTGTATTGTCACTTTTAAAACTTTCCAAATAAAGTCTGTTCTTTGAAAATTGTATTTTTAAAATTTTGAGGCAAAAGCAAAGTTAGATGTTTAAAAACAACAAACTTTTCGGCACATCCGTAGTCATAGAAAAATTATACTTTGAGTAAAAGTACAATTTTAAATAGAATTTTGTTCTGAATTTAAAATAAAAGTATTCTTTTGGTTAAAGTGTTATGCCCCTCTGTATTTTGGCTTTTTTAAGATCTTTTACTTTCGTGAGAAACGCTTTCCGCTAGCATTGTTTAAACAAATTGCTTTACTTTGTTTGGATGCCTACATAGATATGAGCATAGAGAAGTGAAACGTTAACATGTAGAGTACCAGTCGAGTGATGCAAATCTTAAAGAAAATATGTATTATGCAATGACCCGATTTACAGCTGAAACAAGACCAACATTAGATACAGGAGCACTTATTTGTGGCCAAAATCATTTGTTACAAAGAAATGCTATGAAGTTTTGAAATGTACATATGTATGTATTTAAGTACATACATACATATGTATGTAAGTAGTAATCAAAATCCATTTTACTACGTACATACATACTTTAAAAAACATCTCACAATTGCAATAACACAAATTGCGGCTTAAAATTGCAGACCGCTTCATTTTGAAATTTCGGATAAATGTCACGAGAAGAATGATATTTGTTCCTCCAAACAGCCTTTCTAAATTTCCATATACAAATGTGTATGTACATACAATACGTATAAAGGTTCTTTCAATACCATATGTAACATGTACTTATGTATGTATGTATGTACAATGGAATAAAAATATTAAATGATATGACAGAGTTCGAAAGCTTTAATAGAAAACTTTTAAGTTACAAAAATTCGAAAGTTTTTTTTTATTTGGAGAAGAAAATGTTACTTATTATTCATATGTATATGTATGTATGTAGTCTAAAGTGCTGTTTGATCAAATTTGTGTACGTGTTTGTATATTTTAGTTTGGTACAGCATAATACATATCAAACTTCTTTTTAAAATAGTTTTTAAAAGGAACAAACGCGTGATATTATTATAATTATTTTTACAATTTGGACAAACGATACGCGTGAGTCAGAATGTTGATGTTGAAGAACCTGAATATGCGCATAGTAAAAAAGAATATGAATTTTAAAAAAGTTGAAGAGAATTGAATAAAGAAATACATAGTTAAAAGTTTTGACACAAAAAGACACAATAAAACGATAACAAAAAATAAAATTTGATGATGGTGACATTCTCCAGATCGGAATCCAAGAGAACGGCCTCATCGTCAATATTGATAAAACCTAATGAGATTACAGAAATTAATCATAAAACCTGTGTTGGTTTTTTTTTTGCTATTTCAGGAGCTCATTTTCATATGAATGACAATTACACATACGGAACTTATGGGATTCGATTATTAAAAAAATTTGATTACTTGTAAATAAAATAGGTTGCACTAGTTTAAAGTACAACTCTGTCCGGCACAAAACACTGACAGTTGCTTTTGTTTTCTCTTCGCAGAGAATTCAACGAAAGCAGGAAAAAGTCAAACAGTTCAACGAAACCCGCCCAGCAAATATAAGTAGTCGGTCGGGAGAACCTACGTGTAACGAGTGAAAGAATTTTTGTTCTTTTTTGAAGTGATTAAGGTTGAATATGTAATTTTTAAACTTTTAAAAAATTAGAAATAATTAATTTTTTTTAACTAAAGCAAATAATTTACATCTGTTTATAGTTTAAAAAATAATTTTACCAACAACTTAACAAAGAAAAAGCTTATTTGGAGTCATCGAACACAGAAAGCGGCCAACAAAAGATGAAATAAAGTTGAATTGTAAAGAAATTTATTGAAACGGCATTTGATGTAAATACATAAATGAGGCAGAAAAATTAAAAACTAACAATAAATATATTAAATAATGTTAAAAACATACAAAAGTTGTTAAAAATTTATGAAAAAACTACTTGATCGGCTACTAAAAATTTATCCACAAACACACTTATGCACTTAACGAAGATTTACGTGCCGCGACATAAAAAAAGATAAAAGGCATTACGATTTTTTTGCAGCATTGGATTTTGTTCGGCCTTGCTCATATTTTACAAAAATACTCGTACTCTTTACTTAACTCACTCAGTCTATAAAGTACAGAGTAGCAGTTCGGTCGCTCAATGGGAACAGCGGGAATTTTGATTAAAGTTCATTCTGTTTTATTGTTATAATAAATTAAACTTGATATTTGTTTTACCAAAATATTAAAAGTGCGTAAGAGAATGACTTAATTGTAAATACATATGTATAATGTTTTAACCCATAAAAAGTGTTAACAAGATGTTAAAAATATTATAAGAATTTCCAAACAAAGTGCAAGAGAAATTTGAATACAAATTTGGCTTAAAAACTTTTGTATTTATAAAAAAAATAAAAATTTGAAAAGAAAAATTTCATGTTTTTTGCAATACAATTTTGCTTGCGTTTTCATTTTCTTTTTTGCCGACAATTGCAAGAAAAGTGAAATGTCAAAATGTGATAAAAAAAACCGGAGTGTATGAGTAATTTTTAGCTTACTCTCCAATTTTCGGCTCTTCTTGTTTTCTTTTGGTATAGCACTGCCAGCATAAAATTTTTCTTTCATTTTTGTTTGTTCTTTGTTGTCATTTTTTTTATGTTTTATTTGTTTAAGAATTTTAGATTAGACAACGAATTATCAATAAATTTTTTTTTATCAAACATAAAAAATATAAATTATTAAATTAAACATAGAGTGCATAATTCATACGTTGTAAGAAAGAAGGAACGAAATTAAGTTTTTCGAAGAAGTGCTTTTTTTTAATTAAATAACATTTGTGACTTCAAAACAAAATAAATATTTATTATCCTTAAGTATAAAGACCTTAAATTCAAATCAAAATGGCTGAAGAAGTAGATCGCAACGATCCCGAATTGAAGTATTTGTCGGTAGAACGTAACCAGTTCAATGATCCGGCAACGCAAGCTGAATGGACACAAAAACGTTTAGTTTGGGTTCCTCATGAAAATCAGGTTAGTAGATTGAAAATGATATCGTGTTATTAAATGTATTCCTAGTCAATGATATATTGGTTGATTATATTTTTTATGCTGAAAGGAACCGGGTTTCTTTATGTAAAAAAATTATCTGACTCAGGCCAAAAATACACACACAAAATCAACGACTTTTGTGACAAAGAATTTTTTGTACTTGTTGCCTTTTTTTCCTGTATTTTTTTATGCGTTTGCTATTTTCATGGTATGTATTCGAGTAGATATACATACATACACACATAAATATGCATATATTTTACAAATGACTAATCAATGAATTTATAATTGTATCGACAAATGTGTTTAGATAGGCACAAAATATACTCACACCTTTTCGAGCTCTTTATTTACATAAGTTACAATGATGCCAACTTAGTTTCTTTCTCAATTTATTTAATGCTCATTAGTCATTTTGGATTTTGGACTCAATCAATATTTTTCCATTTTGGAAACTGTTAATTGTGTTCCATTTCTGCGAATCTCATTTTAAGATTTTGTAAAATGCAAAAGCTGATCTTTAATGGGAATATTTTTTAGAACTATTTTTTTCAAGCAAATGGAATTCATTAATGAGTTGCGATAGTTTTAGAAAGGTGTGATTCTCTGTGAAGAAGTAAAAATTATTAAATAAGTTATTGGAAAGATGACAAGAGCTCAAAGAAATACTTCTGCTGACCACAAATGCAAATGTTATTATTGGTTTTTTGACAATGTTCTTTTATATTAGCCTTTTTCTTTCGCTCTTCAACATACATATGTACATATGTATATACAAAATTGTAGTTAGCATTTAACTTTTCTTTTGTTTGCGGCTGTTAATCGTTCTTTAAAATAGGTTAATGAACTCCTGTTATGAGAAATTCCAGATTTTTCTGTTGGTATCTCCATAATGAATTTAATATTTAGCGATATGGTTTTAATGGAAGTATTTATTGGCAAATATAAAGGCTTATACATACATACATACATAAAAATGTAAATAAGTTTTGTGAGATATTGCATTGCACGGACAAAACAAAATATTTCTATTAATTTAAATAAAACAATAAATTATGCATTTGACAAACTAATTGAACGGCTTCGGAAATGCAATAAGATTTTATTCCAATTTCTTTTCTTATATTTTGTTTTGTCTTGGCTTAAGAACCAATGTATCTTGTTTCGTATCAATTAAAAATATTAATTTTAATTAAAACCCATCAAAGTTTAACGATTGTGTTTTTAATTTATTTATGAATCTTTAAAGACTTAAAAAGTTTACAATTACTGATAATGTTTCACAAAAATGTAAACAAATTTAAATTACGCAGAAGTTAAAAATGGAAGCAAATAATTAAATTTCACCGAAATTAAATGCTTTATTTGGGATACTTGGAAAATCAATTATTTAATCATGTGTTTCAGTCATATTTGCAGGCAAATGTACATTGATGGACAGAAGTTTAAGTTTTTGAAAACTTGTGAAAATTAAAATGTGTTGCATTTAAGGATATTTAAAGATGCAAATATTTAATCATAAAATGCTCACCAAATAAAATGGATGAATTTACAAAATACCATTAATAATTGCTGTAGAAGACGTGTTGATATAGTTCAAGAATATCTTTAATATTTTTTAAGTTGTTCTGAATAATTTTATTTTTTGAATTTATAAATATACGAATACTTTAAACGGATTTAAAGAGATATAATATTTTCTAATGAGTTTTTTCGACAGATTTGCAATGAAAATGCCAAGATAGTCGTTTTTTGTTATGTCTATCTATTTTTCTCGTGTAGAAATTTATTTTCCGTTGCATAAAAATGGTGCAACATGAGTCACACACAGACTCCTAAGGGACTTAACACTGTACACATAGCTAGTTACTTTACGAAAAACGCGTCAAATACAAGGGAGTTTGTTATGAAAAAATTAAATTCATAAATCAAAAACAAAAAAAAAATTAATTCGTCATAAATATCAAATAAAAAACCTGGAAAAAGCATTGAAAATTTATTCAAGAATTTGTTGCCGATAATATTTTGGTGAACATTTTTTACTACATGATTATTTTTATCATTAATAATTATTTTTATTATATGGTTTTTATACATACATACATACGTACGTACTATGTACATACAGACTTAGCTTTGTCTTCAATATTTCTTTTTACACAAGATTTTTGTAAGTGGCAAAACCTGCAACCACATGATTGCCTATGTACATATGTATGTACTTGAACATTTAACCGTTTAGCAGTGCTCAAAAATATAGGGCAAAAAAGTGTTCGAAACTTCGAAACACTTTTTCGGATCTAAACACTAGAAGTTCATATGTGGTAAAAATAAAAAATAAGACAATTCTGACTAATCTCCAATTTACATATTAAAAATTATATTGCATTTACATACATACACATGTACATATGTATGCATGTATGTACCGTATGTACAGAAGAAAATTATTTGCACACATACATATACACATATGTACGTACAAATAAGGCGACTTCATAACAGTTGATAGTGAGAACGCAACTGATTTTTTTTAAGTTTTTGCTCTTCCTGGGATGTCAACAACTTCCCAGGAGCAAATTCATTTGTTTTACATTTTACGAACATTTAACAAAAACAAAATTCATATGTACTTAAGATTTTGCCGTGTTTATAAATTACACAAATTTGCCTTCCATACATATTTGTTTATTATTTTACAAAAACGAAATGTATTATAAGCTAATTATGATAGAGGCATATGTACATATGTATATAAATATGGTTTTACATAACATACATTTTGTGTACTTGTTAATAAAATCGTACTTTATATGTAAGTCTTATTATCGAAATTAGGTAGGTGGGTTTGTATGTACATACATACATACATATGTACGAGTATCTATATTCAAAAAGTAGAGCCTGATAATTCTTAAAATGAAAATGTCATTATTTAAATAAATGTCTAATCATCTTGTGATTCTTGAAAGACATCCTCTTGCGAAAAATCATATCTCTTTGAAAAACATTAATCCTTGAAAAAATTAGCATGAAAGGGTAAATGCTGATTTTAATAATAAAATTTCCCCGTATGCTATTTTTTTGTTCCCAGTTGTATGTCTCCAAGTCATATTATATATTATGTGGATTTAACTTTGTTCCATTACCAAAGTTTTAATAAGAAACTTGTGTAAACAGCTTAAATATTAAAATAAATATTGAATAGAGACAAACAATTGTACTCGCAGACTTTAAGTTATCGCCTCAATAGACTTCTTTTTAAAAATTGAGTCTCAACTATGAACGAACCAAAAATAAATGTTTGTATTCGCTGCAAACTGTTTAAAGAATATTCAGGTTCCACATTTGAAATTATCGATCATTTGCGGTTTTATTCTACAACCAACATGCATTTTTCAAAGAATGTATGCGTGTATAAGTGTTTAATACATGTGAAATCGTAAGCATATGAATAATCATGCATGCTTCAATACTTATAGAGGTTTGTGAGACCATTCGTTTGGGTGTTTGATTGTTGAATTCAACTGCGAAGCTGGTACAGGCGCTTTTGGAAACGTTTGTAAGATTTAAATACTAAGTTGTCTACTGTTTATAAACGGGTACACCATTCATACATAAGTTATTAACATTTGATTGCCCACATGGCGGCATTTCCTCAAGACAACAAATAACCAGTAAATCCGATTAGCTCATCTTTTTAATATTTTCTTCCAGCCAAGAGCTTAGACATTACTATTTATTACATGTATCCCATTTCTCTGAACAAGCCGCCATTTTATCAATCTCCACTACACAAAAATAAAAATATTTATTTAAAGGCTCCTTTGTGAGCTGGAGGAATAGTAATTTAACTCCTATTATAGGAAAACGTTGTCCAGGACTTAAATCGAAAATACTACACGAAAATTAATTAATTTGGTAAATTTTCAATTATTGGGTAAATTGATTTGAGTTGATTAAATTCCTGCTTAGATAATTCGTTGGCAGAATTCTGTTTCTCTAAATTTCAAAATTCTCATAGAAGGTAGCTTGTTTAGAGTTTGTATAAATTGAATTATTTTTTAAAAAATTTACACTTTTTCTTTTAAATATAAAAATGTTATATTAAAATCTTATATCATTTGGTATTTTATTAAATGTCTGCAGTCGATTGAAAAACAATGTTATTTGCACCTGGGTTATTATTTGATATGGCTTCATATTCCCCCATTTGATTTTTATATTCTAGACCAAGTTGTACCAAATGCTACAACTTTACAATCAACTTATAACATTTTACCGTGTCGCCGTTCGGACCACAAGCATTGGACTGTTCAAAGCAATGCAGAAATTTAAAAAAAGGAAACACTAATTTCTTTAAAACTAACATCAGAATTAAAGGGACTTTTAGAATATATTGGGTGTTGGACTTTTAGAATATATTGGGTGTTTTTTATTGAGGTATAGAACTTTAAGTTGGCATCACTTTTTTAACTGGCGGCCATTTTGTCAGCTGTCAAGTGATTAATATTTAGTTTGGTTTGCCATTTCATCATGAACAGGTTGACAAAAGAACAACGCTTGCAAATCGTGCAAATTTATTTCGAAAATAATGGTTCAGTTCGCGAAGTTTACCGCAAGCTCCGTCCATTTTATGGTCATCAGAGCAATTAATTCGGTTAACTATGGATCGTTTTCGCACTACGTTTACTCTATGTGATAATACGCATCCGCAGAGACGTCGAACAGTGCGCACCTAAGAAACAATTGCCGCTGTAGAGCAAAGTGTTGAAGAGGACCCGAATGAATCGATTCGCCACCGTGCACAGCAATTGAAGCTTTGTCCATCAACTTTTGTCCATCAAAAATTGGACCTGTAGAATTGGCTTTATTCGAGCCAGCCGCGGCGGCCACATGCCCGAAATCATATTTAAACATTAATGGCATAAAATTATCCTTCCAATGAAGCCAAATTGATGGACATTAAAACGATTTTCTTGTGTTTTATTTCAATTCGAAGTTCTATACCTCTAAAAAAAAACACCCTGTAAAAATCTTTGTGACAAATATTAATTTTTAAGTTTATCGGGATGAAATCAAACGCATTGGGCATAGAATAAATACCAAATGCCTTTAGTGTCAACTTAAAAGGAAACTGTAGATTCAAAAACTAATTTCAGAACATGCAAATCTATGACGCAAATATTAACTGTTAATTACTCGTATTAAGCCTTCTAAACTTCAAAAAAATAACTTTGATCGGTTAAATTCTGAGAAAAAGCTCTGTAAACAAAATACCTGAACGAAATGTGAAATATTATTTCCATTAACTCCTTAATGGTGGCTCGACATTTATCTATTGTCTTACACATGACTGGAATATGTGGAATGTCTATTAAGATTGGAAAATTTCCTTCAAACAGTTTACTCCGATAGTTTGTGAACAGGCTTACTGTCGAATATTGTTGTCCTTTTTTCTGCATAAAAATTGACTTAAGCCCACATATTAACCCAGAAAACTTTTTGTTATTTCCTAAAAATTAGCTGGAGTTCTCTAAAACCTGTTCTAGCTTCGTTTTTCCTTAAGCTGTGCCTTTTTAATTTTTTTTCTACAAATTTATTTCTTGCTGTTATTTCAAGCAAAGAAAAAAGAAATGAACCCATGCAGAACCACCTACAACTACTGGTGTTGGCTGTGTGAGGCTATCATCTTTTATATGAATTTGTTAGTCAACGTGTGCACAACCAGTAGAAGAAGACCAAGCGTGCAGCCAACAATTGCCAGATACCAAACGACAGCAACAATGATGACAATATAAAAAGCAGTAGTAATTGGAAACCACTAAAGTCAGTGAACCTTCAAAATTATTATAGAAAGATGTGAATGATACTTGAAATAGAATTATAAAAATAATGTTTTTAATAATCTGTTTAAAACAATTTTGTAGTTTGGAAAAAGACTGTTAAGAATTGTAAAAAGGTACAATGTTGCCAAAAACATCTTATGGTTTCAAATTACAAAAGAAATCTATTTTTGCATTGAAAAACAAACGTTTTGTAAGCCTTACTCATGGAGTTTGATTCAATGTTGTTTAGAGCAATATCATATGCTGATGGCATCGCAGCAGCAATAGCTGATAAATTCCCTGACGTTCTATCACAGCGTTTGATAACCTCTACCGTTTAAAGTCCCAACCATAAGGTGGGTAGAACTCTGACTCGAGTCAGACAGTGCAAAATACCTTGGTATCTATATTGATACTATATTGATTTCAAAATGTGTAATTAAAGGCAGACGATGTAATAAGTTTCTTTATATTTATGCCGGAAGCCCATTTGGGGCGTCTGAAGTAAAAATCTTTGGAATTTCTGTGCATTCTTCAGAATAAGTATAAAACGCATATTAATGTATATTGTGCCTGTTTAGTATTTGTAGAAAATAATTTTTGCAGGATCATTTCATAAAAGATACTTCGCACATCTACTTAGTTATGTTACTGAAAAGGTGATGTACGGCTGATCGATCTTATAATCAGGGAAATGGTCCTGAATTCGGTGATCAGATTACACGCAAGCGCAAGCGTTGTTTTGAAGAAGTAGGCAGAAGGGCATGTCTTAATAATGGGATGTATAATGAACCTTGCGATAAATGCTGAGACATTTAGCGTGGTTTAGGCTATAACGAGAGTAGCAAACTTGTTGAGGGACTACAGAATATACTGAGTGGAAATTCTATTATCTGCGCAAAATATATTTCAAAGAGATAGCAAAGCATTCAAATAAAAATTAGTAGTAGTATCGAGGCATGCGAGGAGTACAATTGAATACATGCGGGGAAACTAAATCTTCCATGTAGTAACTTCTGCAGAAGTGTTTTGTGTAAGAGTGAAATATCTGTTGAGTGCGTTACTGCTATTATTTACTATTTGGTAATATCGCAGAGTTATGTAAATAGATTGAATTAATTCATCTGAAAATCCAGTTGGCTGGTTTGATTGGCGGGCGACACATAGATTTTGTAAAACCTAACCTTTTTTCATCAACATATACGTTTTGTGCAAAATTATAAAATAAATTTATTAAAGTTCCTGCACCGTCCGGCATTACTGGTACGACAAAGATATATCTGCAGTTCAGCTACTTTTTGGGACGTCATCTGTACAAATTTTAACTGACTCTTTCTTGAATGCTGAATAAACTCTAATACCATAAAAAAATCATCGTTTAGAACGACTTTGGTCAAGTCATATACATATGTACATATGTATCTGTTTATTAGTCCTTAATTAGTTAAAAAGTTGTTACAAAAATATTGTATTACGCTTCTATAATATTTGACAGTTTTCAAACGGAGTTACTGCCCACAAATTTTAATCGTCTTAAACATTTTAAACCCGGCTTAAAAAAGTTTAATTTTTTTAAAAGGTGATGTAAAGTCAGTCAAAAAGGTGTTGGAATATTTTATTACAAATTATTTTTTCACACTATTAAGTGCTGTCAAAGCTAATATTTGAATTCTTAAATTTTTTCATTTTTGATATAAAATGAATATTTTAATTTTATTTCCGGGCTATTTAATTAACGAAAATTTACGCAGATTTATTGCCGAAAACTGCTGCGGAAAACGATTTGAACTCAAAATTTTTCTATAAACCTTTTCATCTGGCAACACCAGAAACAGTTCTTGGTACATTTTTATGTGATCTCTTTCTACTTGCCTTCGTATGCAATTGTATTTTGGTTTGTTTATTATTTTCTGTCCATTTTGTTTAAAATCCAAAAGAAAAAAGAAATAAAATCATATCATTGTGGTTTAAGGAAACACCAGTGCCTCGCCCACGTTGGCACCGCATTAATATGTGTGTGAATGCTTATGCGTGGTTTTTATTTTTAAGACATAATTTTGCTGTTGGTTTTTTTAAAATATTTTTTCGACGTTGTTTACATTTTTGTTTTATGGTTTTTACTGTATGCAAATTTGATTGACTTGCCATTTTCAACCGATGTATGCAAAATGGTGGGTCATGGAGTGAATTTATTTTAAATTGATAACGTTTCACTTGACTTCGAGTAATGGATGTTGGATGTTACGGGTCTTTCAGCTGGGCTAGTCCAAGAAAACTAGAAATTTTATAACAGAGACGCATGAACAATTTAAAATTATTTGATATCCGTTCTTAAAAATTTTTCACTTCTAAATTTCCAATAAAAACTTAATAATTGTGTAACCACAGCCGATGCTCCGGTCCTTGCATTGAAGGAAACTGCGATATCCTCGATACACTAAAACAATTGATCTTCAGTTTTCCAATTAAAATTTTTTCTTTTAGTAAGGTCGTTATTCATTAACGTATCATTTTGAATATTGTTAATTTTCTTAACAACAGTCTGCCATGTAAAAGAAAACCATATTAAAGTAATGAAGGGGCTTAGCCTTCGTTTCTTAAGGGCCTCTGTACTTTATTAAATTGAAATGAAACCTGTTTCTTTTGTGGCACTGCGTATATTGTTAATTTAAACTAATTTTGAGTGTAAAGAATTTAGTAATCTCATAATGTGGGCATACATAAATAAATAAATCCATATATCGCCATTATGAAATGCGAAAGGGCAAAGGGCTAATATTATTTTTTAAATTTTTTCGCAAGGCATAACAAACTTGCCAAATTTACTATATTATTAAAAATTTACTATATTAATAAAAATACCCAGAAAAATAGATTTTGCAGTCAAACTATATTGCATTTTGTATTTTTTTTGTATACTCTGTAAATTAAAAAAAAGAACATGTTGAGCCCCTTTACATTTTATATGCCGATATGTATGTATGTATGTGTGAATGAATGTAATGTAAAAGGTGTTTTCTATTGACTTTAAAAATAACGTCGCCAGATAATTGTGTTGTTTTAAATGGTCATATCTTAAACAAATGTATTTTCTTTCTTACATTAACCTGTTTGTTTTTTTGAATTGAAATGTTCACTGAAAACAAAAGTTCACTAAAAAGGAGGAGGCGTTACATCTGGCATGGCCTGACTAACAATCAATTTAAGCACTAACATTTTGTTTGATTATTTTCGCTTTTATGAGGGTTTAATGTTATTTACTGTAGTCAAATTTTAAACAGCCTAAAGCAATCCATTCTTTAGGTCTGTGGCAAGATAAGAACCGATACGAAAAACATTTTCCCTTTTAAAACCCGATTTTATATTCTGTGAAATTGAGAACCGTGCACTTTAGTATCTGTTATTTGTCGTACCTCATCCGTGGGCGACCTCTAATATAGACACAGAGGGCTTCCAGTGATGTCAAATGTATGACGAGCACTAACTTCTATGTAACTCTTTAATTTTTGCCGAACATACAATTTTTATTTTTATAAAAAGAAGCCTGTCTGCTTAACAGTATCTGAAAAAGTCAGCCGAATTTAGGGAAATATGACTTTTACAGAGCCATCCATTTGATTTGCGTCAATTCTAAACATTTTTTTGACTCAGAATAAATTCTTTGATAATTTTTTTTCGAAAGCAAAAAATTGGAGAACGCGCAAAACATTTCTAACTCTTAGACCTGTGAAATTTGATAATTCACTCAAATTTTTTGAACAGGCCTTACATATTTTTTTAGCAGCAGTGTTTTACTATTGTTTGAAATATCGTAAAAAAATATGTGTTTGTTAATCAATTTTACTGCACTCTTGTTTGTCTAGTTTTTAAACTCTTCCAATGGCCTAAAAATGTTAAAAAACATAAACATAAAGAACACAAAAAGCCACACCACTTGCAATTTTTTGTTGAGCTTTAATTTTTGCTCTACCAATTTGTCGCCAATACTACGTCGATAGACACTTTCCTATTGCTATTGTAAGTTTCTGCTCTTCAACGACTTTTCCATGATTTTTTTCGAAACAGCATAAATCGATTCCACATGTACTCCAATTGTACTTAAATTTTGTATTAAACGAGCAAATTAATGTCCAAACAGTAGAATATTTATTAAGGCAATTCTATTCATTCATAACAAATTTTGTACTGAGAATTTACACTGCTGAAAGTTTGTGGTCAATAAATACAGGGAAATAGTCAGTAGTCGTACGTACTATATTTTAATTAATGTTGAGGTTATTGGTCTTTATTTGTTTTCATTAACCATGAATCATTGCGGCGTTATTTTTATTTATATTCTGACAGTAAAAACAACAAAAAAACTACTTTTACTAGTTTAAAATTGGCGGTGGCTTCTCATTCTTTAGTTGATTGCACGTACTTTTATGTGTAGATAAGAGTGTATATACATATAGTGTCTAGCAAAACTGCAACATGATTATCACAGGAGTGAAAAAATATATCTTTCACAGTGTTTTCCTAAACCGTAAACTTCGTATAAACAAACTTAGCAAGGAGTTGCCCCATTGCTTAGTGTAGTGGAGTCCAGTCTCACGAGACTTGCGTCCAATTCATGTCACCTCTGCGAGAGATAAACATACCCTCATATAGTTTGTGCAGAATGGCGATCGCGACGTTCAGAGTATATTGCAAAACGCCATCTTGCTGTAACCAAATGTCGTCTTCGTCCATATCGTTTAATTTTGGGCTTAGACTATTATTTTTGTAGCCATCGCCATTGAATGCGTTGTTGGCCTTACCAATATCGTTTTCCAAACAGTACAGGGCAATGACTTCGTGTGGATTGATATCATCTCATTTATGTCAATTTGCCAGTTAACATTCCATTCATCTAAAAGCCTTTCGTCACTAAACATGTTTTTTCGTCCAAAATTGGAATTTTATTTTAAACACTTCGAAGTTCAAACGGTTTTATCATTTGGACTCGCTGTTCCTATAACCTGCCCTAGTGTTTTGGCATCAGTAACTGAATAATAAACAACGGATTAGACGGTGGCCACCAAAATACTGCGCAACCATACTGCAGCGTCAATTGAAGAAACCTTTGTAAAAATTAATCGCTTAAAACCATAAACTCTGAAAACGTTTTCTTTTACTATAAAAATTTGCAAAATTTGCGAAAACGTAAAACTATTCTGTGTATTAAAATAATAAAAACGGATTGAGCCATTTCTAAAAAAAACCTGAAGTGTTCAAAATCGCAAAATGAAGGTTAAACAAATACTATTTGCCAAGTGTAACACCAAAATGTTGTTCTACTGCTTCTTCAAATATTGTAATTGTCGCACAGATATGACCAAAATTGAATTGGAAAAATGTTTAACATCCAATCTTTCTTATTGTTCCATGAAAAGTGCAAAAGGTTAGACTCCAATGCCTATGTGCAAATGCTTTTATTTTGCTCCTCACTGTATTTCTAAAAGTTTTTATTGTTTAAGTAAAAAAGAAACACTGGCCTAGTAGCTGCCGCAGTGGAAGAAGTGAAGTTGTTATACTGGTTGTTGTAGTATTAATGGAGTTGGCTGCACCCATCGCAGATAATAACTGCATTATTTAAATTCTTAAGATTGAAACAGACGCCTGCAATTAGACTCGGCAACAGAGGAAAGTGGTTTTTCCAGATTTGTTATACAGAGACTTAAAACAAATAACAAATAACTTCATTTCCATTGGGAAGCACAACGTTCTTCCATTAATTGTATGCCAGTTCTTACTTGTGACGCGATAGACTTAAAAAATTTAGGATTTGTCGTGGAGCTCTAAACCTCTTATTTAAGTAGTTGTTTTTTTTTTTTTTGGCAGTTTTTCATTTTCAGCGGAATCGTCTTCATAAAATTGGAAGCAAATGCTTTCACTTAATAAAGACGTAATTTCCTAGCTTTTCTTTCTTTTTTGAAACGGATATGTGATTACAAATTGTAGAAAGAGAATTTATTGCTGCAGTGTTTTTCTCTAATTACAGTTCAGTTCTAAGCCATGTTATAAAAAGTAAAGAAGTAACAATTTTGTTTTGGTTTTGAGTCACACAAGTTTAAATCGTAATAAAACAAAGTGATATGTTTTTAATATTTATAAAACGGCCAGAAAATTCAATATCAAAGTTAATTGACAAAGAGAACCACTGCCCTGATGTAAATCTATACATAATGAAATGCCAAACTATAGTACAATACCGCCTTGAAGGAGCTGTAGACAAATGGGAAACAATCATCCTATAGAATAATGAAACATATAAAAAAGTTTCTGAGGTTTGATGCCAGGAAGGCGGAACTCACGCTAAAACTGGATGGTAGTTTAACCAGCACACAGTCTACTAACATATATCTATGTAGTAGCACATACGAGTACATATGAGTTCCATTCAAGGCCACTTAAACAAAATATCAGAAATTGGTTTTGTACAAACTCAATAGTATTTATATGGATGGAAAAGTAAGGATGCCGTATAATGGATCTATAAAGTAGGTCGATATTCTGTACACCATTGTTTCATATATTCAAGAACACCATAAAAAGTTAGGGCAATGCGGTCATGTAAATCAAACTTATAGTGTAGGATGCACCCAGTATCACTAATTCTAAAAACTTTTCCATTCCAGAGTTGTTTCATTTATGTGATAAGATAAATGTAAATTGTTAACTCGATACAATAAAATACATATGTAGTATGTATGTTGTATAGTAGATGTTTCGTGCATTAAGAACGTGAAGAGCTTTCGTTGGCTAAATGATGCCATTTGTTGTGTGTTGTCTACGGTCGTTGCTGGGTATGACAATGATGCATATCAGTCGAGGTGGATATTATGTTTCCGCGTTATTGACCAGTAGTTGTAATTAAGTTATTTATATCCAGTGTATGGTTGATTTTTGATAAATGAAGTAGAAATTTTCGTTAAAACTAATTATATTGATATATTTTTAATATCAGAAACTCATTTTACGAACAGAACATTTTTCAAAATAAAAGACTACGATTTGGTTATTGCTAACCACCCCGATAATAGAGCTCATGGTGGTGCTGCTATTTTGATAAAATCGAATATTAAATATGAAATGCTTTCTCCAGTTGAAGAAACTTTTTTGCGAGCTGCTGGTGTAAAAATTACATGCGATAATAATGAAATTAGTATATATTCTATTTATTTTCCCCCCAGACATAGCGTTACATGTATGGAATATGAAAACTTTTTTAAACAACTCGGTTCAAGGTTTATTGTTGGAGGCGATTTTAATGCGAAACATCCCTGGTGGGGATCTCGCTTGATAAATCCAAAAGGAAGGGAATTATATAAATGCATTTGCAGAAATAATTATTCTGCGCTATCGGCAGGTGGTCCCACATACTGGCCCAGTGATCCACAGAAAATACCCGATCTTCTGGATTTCTTCGTTTTTAAAGGGATAGCAAGGACATCTATGGACATAACAGACTGCGGACCTAAGCTCTGATCACAGTCCTGTAGTTTTGACACTTAACTTAGCTATTCAAACCTTAACAAATAATCGTAAAGTACTTACTTCAAGAACAGATATGCAACAGTTTACATCGTGGATAGAAGAGCATTTAAATCTAAATTTACAAATTAATGATGGGGATCAGTTGGAAGATATCGTTGAAACTTTCACCAATTTGATTCATGAAGCAGCTTTTATAGCTACTCCACAGCAGCAGCAAACAAACGGTTATAATGTTCGTCTATCGGCTGAAATAAGGGGGCTAATTGCAAATAGGAGGAGATTAAGGAGGATATATCAAAACACTAGAAGCATAGTTGATAAAACTAATTTTAACAGAGCATCTCAACAACTAAAAAAGCGTATAAAGGATTATAAAAACGATTTGTTAAGAAATTATTTGAAGAATTTGGATGCGGTAACTATTGATAACGATCATAAGCTGTGGAATGCAACTAAATATTTAAAGCGGCCAATAAAAAGAAACATACCAATAAAAAATTTAAACGGTGTCTGGTGTAGGTCACACGCCAGCAAAGCTAATGCTTTTAAGGAACACTTAGAGTCAACATTCAACCCATTTATTTTAAACAGTCCCATTGTAAGGGCTGATGTTGAGAACTTTTTAGATGTTCCTTGTCAAATGGATCGCCCCATTAAATCGATATCCCCAGGAGAAGTAGAAAAAGCCATTGATAAATTGAATAATACCAAAACTCCTGGCTACGACAATATTGATTCCAAGGTTTTAAAATCTTTGCCAAAAAAAGGAATTGTTTTTCACACAACAATTTATAATTCTATTTTAAGGCTGAACCATTTTCCGTCGCAGTGGAAATATGCAAAAATAATAATGGTACTAAAACCAAATAAGCCCGAAAATAACGTTGCTTCCTATAGACCAATCAGTTTGTTGTCAAGTTTTTCAAAAATTTTTGAAAGGCTATTTTTAAAGAGATTAACGCCAATCTTAGAAGAGCAAAATATTATACCAGACTACCAATTCGGTTTTAGGCATAAGCATGGCACGCCAGAACAATGTCATAGGATTGTCAATAAGATCTCATACGCCTTAGAAAGAAAATTGTATTGTTCTGCAGTGTTTTTAGATGTGCAACAAGCTTTTGACTGAGTCTGGCACAATGGACTTTTATATAAATTGAAAACCCTTATCCCAGCGCCATTTTATTTGCTTCTTAAAGCATATATACAGGGAAGATCCTTTTTTGTGAGCATACATGAAAATTATTCAAGTTTCGGCTGCATTAATGCAGGTATTCCACAAGGCAGTGTTCTGGGTCCAGTATTGTACACAATTTTTACAGCAGATATGCCTACAATTGAAAATATAACTACTGCTACATACGCAGATGATACTGCTTTATTAGCCGCCAATGAATCACCGGTAATAGCTTCCGAGTTGCTGCAAAATCAATTGAATCTTCTTCAAGATTGGCTTCAAAAATGGAACATTAAAGTTAATAATTCAAAGTCTGTCCATGTTACATTTACCCTAAGGAAAAATGATTGCTCGCCTGTTTGCCTAAATGGTACAATTATACCAAGTTGCAATACTGTAAAATATTTAGGGCTTCATCTCGATCGAAGACTAACTTGGAAAGAAAAGAAACGTGAGCAACTTAATTTAAAAACAAGAAAAATGTTTTGGTTATTGGGCCCAAGATCAAGCTTAAGCTTAGAAAACAAGATTCTGCTTTACAAAACAATACTTAAACCGATATGGACATATGGCATCGAGCTGTGGGGAACTACAAGTAATTCTAACGTTGAGATACTACAGAGGTACCAGTCAAAAACCCTAAGACTTTTAACAAATGCGCCTTGGTTTATGACCAACAAAAATATACACAAAGATCTTCGAATTTTATTGGTCAAAGACGAAATAAATAACTTCAGCGAGAGATACCTAAATAGACTAAGCAATCATTCCAACGTGTTAGCAATCAGTCTTTTAGATGATAGCAATGAAATCCAAAGACTTAAAAGACTTCATGTACTTGACCTTCCCTTCCGAAAATAGAAAAAGTTAAAATTCGTTACTCTGTTTTTTTTTTTTTTTTTTAAAGTAAATTCTTCTTGTATTTATTTTGTTTTTGGGTTTTAGGAAACTCAATATATGTTATGTTGTTATTAAGAGTCATGAAATTTGCTTATTATTTTAATTGTAAAATAGATCGTAAATAAAACAATATTAAAAAAAAAAAAAAAAAAAAAATTTACCTCTGATTGTTATAGTACCACGACAAAGATATGACACTGTACACTATACGGTGCACAAGTCGATTGCCGAGTTTCAAACGAAGTATATTTCGTAGATGCGGGAATCGCTATAGGCTGCTTAACACGACATATGTAAATGTTGCAATTTTTTCATGTTCCCGTATTCATTTATTCGTGTCAGAAAGTAATATTGAGTCTTGAAAACGATACTAGCCGTGAGTTCCCACTCGCTGACTGAGATTATTATTCATAGCTCCCATATCCTGCTATCACTTGTAAAGACTAAGTAGTATTGGAAATTTGATAAATAAAAAGAATAGGAGAAGAATTGGGAATATTCTATTAAGCATATTCTGAAAATTACGTGTTTTCAAATCACAAAATTTCTGAAATCCAAAATAGTACGACTAATATACATTTTAGATGTATGCAGCAAAAAGTCGGCATTTTTATTGCAATCATGTGAGTGTTTACGCAGCTTGGTTTTCAGAGCAGGCCTACAAATAATTGACTTTTTAGTTCTTTGGCCTGTTCGCTTTACAATTGGCGTGCTAAACAAATAAGTTCTATATATATTCTCTTCCAAATTGTCAATTTTTAGATGAATTGTAATCAAGTAACAACAATGAAATCCATCTGGTTTTTCTTTGTTTATTTATTACAAGAAAGAAAAAATGCCCCATAATAAATCACCCCTTGTTTGTTTTACACAAAAATTTGATTCTAGAATTAAGATTTTGCCAACACAAAACAAATGTCTGTTTTATGAAATGACAATTTTTGTTTTTTTCCTTAAACACATGTGACACTATCTTGCATATTTGGGCTTACAAGATATTTATCTGCAACATTTGTTTTATTTGTCTTTTACATAAAAACTCAAAAGTTGGGTTATGTTTATCTTTCTATATAATTGGAGCGTTGTTGTGTTGGCTGTGTCGTCATAATATTTTGTGTTATTAAAAATTGTACACAATCGCAGTATAATTTGATGTTGACATATTTTATTACTGCTGGTTTGCGGTGTGGTTTCTTATAGAAACAATTTATAAAACAAGTTCAAGGCTCTCAAGTGAAATTCCTTCAACTTGACGTTTAAGTAAATGCGAAGAAAATAAAAATCTGGCGATATCAGCAAAACACATGAAATACACATTCTAGAGCTCATCCGTTGCAATCTTAAACACTTGCTGCATTTCATACTGAATTAAATTGTACCAATTTATGGTTTGAATTGAATAGAAAACTGTTTTTTTCTTGTCTGTGTAGGTTCTTTATCTTCGTTTTTTCTTCAGGCTTTAAATGTTTGTAATGAGTGCGCAAAAAACTTAAGTTGTTGTTATTGTTAATGATGCCGTTTTGCATTGTGCAACACAACAGATTGTTAAGAGATTTTACACATGCTTAAACACCACATGCATGCTGTTTGATTTTGATATGTGTGTACGTTTGTTTAATCAAATTAAGCACATTGAATATAATGTGCTCATTTAGTACATGGAATATAATTTATGTACTTGCTCAGAATTATGTGTATATAAATTTTCACATCTGAGCTTGTAGTTTAGTTATATAAATGATTTTGAAATATCCAAGAACATTAAATATAACTTTAGCTGCAAAATGTCGATTGCCATTTATTGAAAAGCCCTGTGACTTCAGAAAATTCCACAATAACAGCTCTGGTGAGGTCAATTCGTACGATCTTCATGGCCAATTCATTCTCAAATTGTTCATACAGCATGTGCCTCGCTGCGTCTCACGTAGCTCCAGCCTTCTGAAGCCACATGTCGCCTACATCCAAACTATTCAATTTGGGTCAAAAGAAATCGGTTAACATAATCTGTCTCGGCCACAATTTCACAGACCGTACTTGTCTCAAATTTGGCCACCGTGCCTGGCGTAAAATGGGAACAAAGCGGTCATACTCATTATTATAATAATGTTTGATCTGAACGGATTACTAAACAACAGCTGCAGCACATTTCTTTCCAAAAAGAAATTGTTATTCCTAACTGTAAGCAAAATCTTTGATATCGCACCTTCACCTCAGGAAAGGCTAAAAAACCAGTTCGTAACCTTGATGCAGGTTCCTGGGTAATGTGGAAACTGCTCACAATGAGTCTCACAAACACCATTTGCAGATTGTCCATAACCACACCTGGAAAGAAAATAATAAAAAGCTGTACTCATTCGGGAAATATTGAATGTCAGCATTGTCAGTGCTTAGATTTCTCCAATTTAAATACTGCAGAAGTGGACGAATTGTTTGCTGACTATACAAACATGAGAAACCTGCCCCAACCACCTAAAATCAACGAGTTAATGACTATTTCAGCAACGTATTTTATTTTTATTGGCTTTGGATAATTGGCCTTTCCGTTTTCTAAACTACGTCGGCGTTTGCAGTCCGATTATAACGTTTTGTATACCGTTCAACATGATGTGGCCAGGGCTTCATTTTGGAAATTACTATTGTTTTTTTTACAACAAATTATAAAATTTATATTAAGTTTTTTGCCTTCTCTTGAAAGTAGACTCACCACAATAAATCTGTTTTTGTACTGAAAATGAGGAAATGCTTAACATGTCCGGGTTAAAACCAGAAATACATATTTTATTATACATTTTTTAACCAGTTTAAAAATGTCAAGAGTTATTCCGGTTGGATATTTACATATATGGGTCAAAACTTGTTCAAAACTAATATGTACTTATGTATGTTTTAAATAGAGAAAACGCATAAAGTAATTACAAGAAGGGCCAAACATATTTGGTTTAGGAAGGGTAATAAATTGATCTAAAAATTTATCGAAATTCGATTTTGAAACTTTTCTTTCTTTAGAAAACGATGGCAGATAAAACAAAAACGTAATAAAAAAACCAGTAAAGTTTGCTTTGAAGTATATTGAAGATTAAAGACTTATTTTTTTCCAACGTTGTAGAAATTAAAGCAAAACAATAGAATAGATTTATACATTTTCCATATTTCTTCATATTTGTTTAAACCTCTCAACCTGAAACAGCTAATTATGTAGTTGGAAAAACGGTGTATATCCATGAACACCGATGGAGGGAAAATTTTACGTTCGTGACGAACAGTGTTATTCCGATTTCGTTATTAAATGAAATTTATCTTACACATTTTTCTTCTGCTTTACAAAATTTGCTATTATAATATAAAAATATTATTTATAAAACATAAAAATATTTTAATTGAATATTTTACTAATTACAGGGCTTTGTCGCTGCCAGTATTAAACGTGAACATGGTGATGAAGTTGAAGTTGAACTTACTGAAACCGGTAAACGTGTTATGGTTCTTCGAGATGATATACAGAAAATGAACCCGCCAAAATTCGACAAAGTCGAGGATATGGCCGAATTGACTTGTCTCAACGAGGCGTCCGTCTTGCATAATATCAAAGACAGATATTATTCGGGTTTGATTTATGTAAGTGCATTTATTATCTTATATTTTTCCTAAGAATTAATTTCCATTTATTACAAGATTTTGGTTAAATGGAAAGATTATAAGTACAAATATTTAGAGCTTTATTATAGAAAGTAAGAGAATTTTAGTTAATTTTTACCTGTAATCATTACCTGGTAACATAATTGCAGTTCGGGTTCCGTTTCTAATGAAACTATTATTAAAGCTTTTATTTTTGTTGTACTAGTTGTTAAGTTTTTCTTTTGCTTGGAAAATAGCTGGTGTACATATACATATACGATTTTGAACACAAATAAAGTAGATTCTTAGATACAATTGAGCGTAAAATACGAAACTTTATTTAAAATGTATTAATCATTTTGCAAATTTGGAGGTCCCCGAGGAGTCTAAGAAATTCATCGTTAGAAATAAACAATTGTTAAAAAACAAAATAGATGGTGCTCTAATATTGGCAAGCACTGTATCTATTTAATTCGTTAAGTTCGTCATTCAGCTGTTCAGTTTATTTTGTTCACAAAAAAGATGCCTATTTAATAAATGTGTTTTCTGTTTAAAGTAAATAAAACCGTTTTTAGGTTACACTTGGAAAAATATCGTGTTTCTTTTTGTTTAAATTTTCATTTCATTGATAAATAACAAATAATATTTTTCGACTGTACAAACAAAATTGTAATGTAAAGTCTGGAAATTTGGAGTGTAATGAAAACTCATTATTTCGAAAAATTACGTTTTCAGAAAATATCTATTTTGTACACAATTTTTGGATGATTGAGTTTTCAAAACCGTTCTAATATGTAAAGTGGAATCAAAATAAAATATTTAATAAAAAATATGCATAAAATGCTGATGAAGATTATAATTCGAGTTGTTTTAGCTGCCTAGAATTTTACATTACAACTTCAGTACTTGCAACATTACAAATTCTTTAAATGGAAAAGGTGTTACGTAATTGGTTTGTAAAATAAGGAATCACAAATTTCTTAATTATATCACACACGTTAAAGAAAATGGCCCAATTATATTGCACTCTATAATTAAAGTAAATTTAAGCTCTTTCTGTGCAAGCACGATGGGTTACAAAGGTTTAGAAATTGCATTAGAATATTTCAAAAATGTGCCACATTATTATACCTATTTATATAAGGAACAGAATGAAAATAGTAATGAGTCACTCCTGTCCTGTCCTGCCTTGTCCTACCAGAGGAAGCCCTTCTTCGGTCAAAAGAGTTCTGTGCGTAACTATAAATAAACAGAGCAAAAGTCTCACTTTATGTAAGAAAAACTTGCGTCAAAAATGTTGTTACATATTTTTCATATCGTCTAAAAGGGGCTTAGAAAATAAAATACTGAATAAACAGAAGAAGCATTTTAATGACCTTCATCTAAAAAAGAAAACAATCACTCTAAACGACTTTTATGGTGAACTTCACAATCAACCAGACCAACTTCCTTTATGCTTTAAAAAAATTAAGACGTTAATAAATGCAAAACTAACTTGAAATTGTCTATATAGAGTTTTTTTAACGTTGGCAGTCTTTGAACTTCAATGGTGTTTTCATTTCCTTGACAAAAAAGTGTAATTGTATTAAAAACACGAATGTGAAAACTGGTTACAATAGGGATAAGATTTATATACTAATAAGCTATGGAAAATATTTGAAAACTACGTTGATGATGTTCACTGTGTCCAATAAAATACATACATATGTACGCAAAAATTGTAGTCACGTGCTACGCCTGTTCAAAAAACAAGATGAATTTTCGATTTTCGGGGGCACACATATTCACAATTTTAGTATTATTAAATTTTGTGTAAAAAATCAAACTAAGCCCTGAAATGTTAACAGTGGCATACGGTGACTTTACTCATCACCTAGAAAATGTTTAAACTTTCCAAAAAGGTCGAGAAGATGTGAATAGCGACGGTCGCCCAGTACGGCCAGCACATCAAAAACCCATGAAAGTGAAGAAACTGGTTATGGTGAATCATCTTGTTTTAAAAAATTTGAATAAATTTGCGATACTAATAAATAATAATAAAGTGATTAACATATCAATGTGAAAATACCGAAATGATGAAAGTGCCATCAATAATTTGCAGATGTCACGTAACAACGTTTATGAATTTCCATTTTATACAGATTGAGCCCCGTTCCGTCAACGTGACATGCGAATATCCATTCCGTTAGCATACATGGACATTTGCATAATTAGGTCTTAATACCTTAATAAATAGCGCTACGATGAAAAATTATAGCAACATTGAAAACATTTGCTCTTTACCTCTAGCAAAACGTTTGAGTTTTTGCTTAAATATATTTTTAACCCATTTATATTCCTACTTTTTTGTCGAGCACACAAAATACTTAGTTACACATAAATTTTATTTTATCTGGCAAAATAGGTAGGTAGTTGTAAAACTGTTTTTTTTTATTTTAAATTTTTTTTATCAACTACAAAACCTTTAAAACCAAAGCAAACAAATATAAATTAAAGCTTTAAGAAATTAATATGAAAAAATAACTTGCCAACCGAACAACTAACACTCACGCAAAAGTTTTGAATTTGTTTTTTTTTTATAAAAATGAAGCGGTCGTAGCCAAAAGGAAAAAAAAATATTTTCGCTTTGTTTGAAAAGTTTTACACTCAATTAAAATTCTTAAACAGAAGTCGATAAAATCACTGAAATTATATGATTTAAAAACGAATTCTTTTTCATTTTGTGGGTTTGTTTTTCTGTGTTCTTGTTCTTGTTTGTACTTGCAGCTTTTGCCTTTGTATATGTATGAAATTTTATTTAAAAAACACAAATAAAAATTACATGTATTCTCGTAATTTAATTAATTTGTATTCAGTTTGGGTTTCTGTAAGTGTTTGGTTTTCAAAATGACAAAAATCTTTTTATATTTTCGTTGTAAGGCAATTTATTATTAATGTTTATAATTGTTTGAAAGAAGAAACTGAAAAATAATTGTAAAAGACTGAAACGATTTGCAAAAGCTTAAGTTTTCGTGAATGCTTTCACAAATGAATAAAAGTACCATTTTTGGTACTTAAATATCTTTGCAGCAACCGGCTATACTATTATTGGCTTCAAATTCGCTCTATAGAAATGTGGAAGTAATAAGAGTTGATTGTTTTCGTAAACGCTGGAAAATGAAACAGATTCAGAATATGAAATCGATAGGTATTCTGTCACATCTAAAACCAATTTATATGCTTTGCGCCCACGATTTCATTTCAAATCGCTTCCTTTCTCATCACAATGCCTGGGTGTTTTTTGGGGCAAAATATATGTAACCTTTTCTTTAGAAACGAAAATGCTGTAAGGCTTTATATTTCAGTACCGAAAAGGAAAAGTTAAAATTTACATCACATCAAAAGAAGCTTCCGACGGGAAATGCAGAATGTCAGAAGTTAGTGAAAATTTCAGGATCAGTTTTACGATTTCGATCTTACTTTAGATGCATTTTAAACTTAAGCGAGTTTTCGCAAGAAAACTATGCTCTAAATTGACGAATTGGCAATAAATAGGTGTCTGGATAGAGGCTTGAATTAAAAAGTATATAGAGTCTATTATTCGTAATCGTTATTAACAAAGTTTGTTTTTTTAAATTGGTTTATTCAGTTTATATTAAAAAATAAATGGATTCTACCATTTTTCAAAGAATTAAAACATTTTTACTCAAAAGTTTCTCCGAATATGAAATACGGTTCTTAAAAACCGGCTCCATTCGGTTATCATAGGCTTTTAATTATATTTATACTCTTAATTTATACATCTAAAATACTCGCATATACTTTAAGCATTCCGCTAACACAAGTGTACTTGAGAAATGAATGTGACCTCCAGTAAATATTACTTTCTCTTTTGGTGTTTTCTTGAAATTTTGTTTTACTGAAAATATTTATAACTATTTTATTTGCTATCAGTGGTCCGGGGGTTTAGGTTTCATTTTTCGGATTCAATCTGTACCTCTAAAAATTAAACATTGAGATAAATTTATTTTTACCTAATATTGAAATCTGCAAAACAAAAACTTAATCTGTTTTCTTCACATTGGGTGATTCCCGTCCACTAAGAATAAAATTTAAGGATGTTGTTTGCAATAGTGACTTGGAAACGGCTATGACGCATACTCAAAATGAGCAACAGACATTAGTCATTTTCAATTATGTGTAAAATATCCATAACCTTTCCAAGCACTGACGTATTTTCGAGTGTTGTTTTGCTAGTCAAAATTAATCTCCAGCTTTATTGAATCATACGAATCAAAACATGAAATTATGTACGTCTAAAAAAAAGGAGTGAATGATGTCCAACTGTGACGAGAAGGCGCCAATTCTTTCGCGGCACATATTATTTAGTAATAAATTATCACTCTGCTGTATTGCATGCAAATTTGTTTAGACAATTGAGAAAAATAAATGTTCATAATATTTTAAATCGCATGTCATATTAGTGTTTGAGTAAAACCTTTATAATATCTTTTTTTTTAATTAGTGACCAATATAATACAATTACTGGAATAAAATATATTTCATTTTTAAATCAGTGCCCGATTTAAAATATTAAAACGTGTGATTATGATGACGATGGGTGTATTATTTAACAAACTGAAATTATATGCATTTGAGTTTAGGTAGTCAACTTTTGTGTCTATGGCATCATTTCATTATTTAGAAAAATAAACTAAAGCCCGTCTGGTGTTAAAAAACTGTATTGCAAAAAAAAATTTAAATCTAGAATGAAAGCAAACCGCAACTGTCAGATGCATTTTGATTTTTTTTCGCTTTGACTCTGCGCCAAATGACCACCAACAATGTGTGTCTACAATTGCAATCAATATAATTAGACTCTAGGGTTAAGGAATCAGCAGCTTAAGAGACTGAAATGTTTGTATGTTAATGTGACTAAAACTGTGTTTAATTTAGAGATAATGCTATTTTTATCGCCTCTCTTGAAAACTCAATACAATTAAATTCTTAAAGTGCCTTCAATTGTTAGAAACACTAAATTGATTTAATTCCAGTTTACATCAAACAGATTTTTACAACTAAGCGAATTTTAATTATATTCAGATATATGTAAATGTACTCAAAAGTCTAAATTAATCCCCTTGTGGTGTTTGCCAATTTAAAAACGCCTTACGACTGCGTTGTAGTAGATTAATAGACAAGAAAACTTCTTCTCATTGACCTTTGACCAAACCGTTGTAGGCGGTTTCAAAGTACACCAACCACAATACCTGAGGTTTTTCAGAGCGACAGCCTTAGAGTCCACTTTTACATGTACGAGGAGCTTATGAACCGATGTAAGTAGTAGTCTGCTTTTTTCAAAACCAAAACTGGGAAGAATAAAAAAGTAGTGATCCTACTAAAACAAAGAACAGGTTTTTATATATAAAAACCATATCTTGTACCTCTAATAAAAGCAGAAGAAGCAGAACTATAGTACTCGTATACCCACGATTCGTTACCAGTTATGACCTTTAAAGTAGATCTAGGTCGCCGTCAACGTTTGCCTTGAATGTTTGGCAGATTATTTCTTATCATGAAGTACGTCAATATGCGTACACTACGAATGTCACTAGAAATTCATCAGCGATGTCTGATTTGTATTTGGTGGCTGATATACATACATACAATTATTGTTGCAGAAAAAAGTTAAACTTTCGTTTATTGCGACTTCTAAACTTACTTTAATCGATTCCGTTAAAATTCTGCTGCCACTTAAATTTATTTTGCTGCCTTTGCCGCATGTATCAATTCAATAAACTGTTTTCTCTCTCATTCCCTCGTAATTATCGATATACCATGTTTGTTGTTTCTTATCTTTAAAACCTTTGTTGTTGTTGCTGCTCAGCTAAAGCAAGAAAATTCTCTTACGACTTAATTAATTGTGTTGCTACTTTCATCTATAGAACAACTTGAATTTGTTATTAATTAGTGAGAAATATTTCAATACATATGACTTGCTTTTGTGTGACGATGTGATGGTGTTTGTAAATTATTAAATTTTTTTTTTTTTAATTATTCATGTTTTGGGGAGTGCCTGATTCTGCCACACATCTGTACACATATTTGTTTATTCTCATTTTCTGTGTAGCCAAAGAATGACTGTGGATACCAAATTTCTTAAATGACTAAAAAAAGAAAATTTTTAAGTCAGGCGGGCAAAAATCATCATCATGTTATTGAATGTTTTATTTTATTAAATTTTTGCATCACATTGACGCAACTTTAATAAGTGTGATGGTTTATTTTTAAATGTTTATGTACCTTTAAATAGGAAATGTATTTCCGTTAAATGTTCAACGAAAGCAGAAATAAAAAACCCCATAAAAGCAATTGAACTTGTTTTCAAGTCCTAAGCAATTGGAAAATATTATAAATCACCCATTAATAACGAAACATACACACATACATAAAGTTACATATAAAACATTGTTAGCATTTATAAACTTTTGAAATTTTTGATGTAGCAGTTTGTTATTTTTGAGACTTTCCCATTTCCTACACAAAAGTTTGTGTGCAAAGGCCTGTTGCAAACCCTTGTTTGAAGGCGAAAAGCGAGACATGTCACAAAATCTGTGGTGTAGAGCTTGGAGTTTCCAATCTCTTCTGTCAGGTGGTCAAGCCACGTTGTCCCATTTAGCTAAAACTGGATACCCGAAAACAGAGCCGATCACCACACTTCTGTCATCAATAATTAATTACTTGCGATTTCAGTTTTAAACTAGAACTAGAAAATTTCAAGCTTCAAACGAGAAACTATGCTCCACATAGAAGCGGCCGCCAATGTTTGATAATATAGAAAAAGCAACACCTGCTGCCAGGAATCATCATCGATCGTTTTTATATATCTCTTAAATATCGCTAGGAAGAGAACTAAGCACATCAGCACGAGTCGTGAAACACTGTCATCGATGACTGTTTGATCAATTGGGATGTACTTCTTTGTTTATATGTATGTACAACATAACATACATGCATAGATTTGTTTGCTATTCAATTTGTACGGTTAATGCCACGATTGTTTCAGAACCATATACAAATATGCAGAAATGTGTGGCGCTTAAAAAAGTACCTTACGCAAATTAACATTCTAAATTTGTATAAATTCGTAGTATGTACTTGCAATTCAATTCAAATTATGCATGTTTTATTTTTTAAACATTTTGATAAACGCACGTTGTCTAACAAACTCTGAAACAGGGAAGTCGGCTCCTCCCTTTTAATTGCCTGACATAAATTTTCTGACAAATTTTACCAATAAAAGTTATTGACAATTATATATTTTAATCATTTATGAAGCATATCAACGTGCAACACCCACAAAACGAATTTACTGCATTTAAATAAACTTGCCTTTAAATTTATTTCTTTTAATTTTTTCCTTGAATATAAATTTTGTGTTTCTCATTTTTCGCTTTTTTTTCTTGAATTTAATTTAAAAAAAAAAGAAATATATCAAAAAAATTTATTTTATTATAAAATATATCAAATCATGCGAAAAAGAAATATTGCAAATTTGGTAATTATGAAAAGTGAATGCTAAATACTTATGAAAAACACAGTGGGCTGAAATCAGTAATATAAATCGTTTTAAATATTAGTTTTGAGCAAAAAACAATAGTTTTTTAATTGCCAAATTTAAGTACCCTGAGCGCTTACACAGTACGTCATTTTGGAAAACTCGTATTATTGGATTATAGTTCTTTCCCTTCGTTTATAAAAACCTAGATTAAACCGGTGTGCTTTGCTATACATCTTTTACATATGCAAAAAGAATTTTTAAAATTGATCCGCAAACACTTTTGTATATCAAATTTCGCACACAAAAATTTATGGTTTTCGGCAGAAAACAACCAAACAGCTGCATACCTAGAAAAACAAACCTATTCGAATAAATTAACCAGCTTGTCACAGACGGCACTTTCACCAACGACGATTTCGCATTTGTCATTCCCGATATTTGTTGATTCTAAAGGTACATTTAGGCCAACATACACTTAAGCTAACGTACCTACGTTCGTTTTTGAGTATACCAAAACAATGCAAAGGCTTATCGAAATTAACTGTCACTTTGCCTGAACGTTTCAAGCTGTATAAAATAGATTTCTACGGCGCCGTTAAGTGATATTCGTAAGCCAATGCTGGCAAAATTCATATGAATTTTTGAATTCAATAGCAATTCGGCACATTTGCCCATTTTCGGTACTTTTGAATTGGTATCATTTTGGTTCATAAAAGCAATAATTGATTAATTATAATACTAGTTTTTATAATAACAATGATAATAATAAAAATAATGATAACAACAATAACAATTTTAGTAGTATAAAATAATAATAACAACAATAACAATTTTAGTAGTAGAAAATAATAATAACAACAATAACAATTTTAGTAGCAGAAAATAATAATAACAACAAAAATAATAATAACAAAAATAATAATAACAACAAAAATAATAATAACAACAAAAATAATAATAACAACAAAATTAATAATAATAACAAAAATAGTAATAAAAATAAAAAAAAAAACAATTATAATAATTTTAATAATAATAATAATGATAATGTATAAATTACAATGTAAAAAACTTAATATCTCTCGAAGCCAATTTAGTACTTTTCTCAATTACCCAAGTACGAAAATAATCTAAAATTGCCCATCACTATGCAAAAAACTTAAAAAAAAATAACACACGAATAAATTATGTTACAAAATATTTTATATTTGTAAAGATTCTATAACTACACATACGACCTACGTTAGGTTTTTCTTAACTCAACGTTCGCATAACCAGGCCCTAAGACGTAAGCTGTACTTAAAGATTGAGGAAAAGGAAAAACTACTCAACTGTTCATACGTGTAGTCGTTTTTATATAAAAATATTATAAAACTTCTAAGGCTCACGGGTCACTCTTGTTGTCATGTTTGAACTTGCCAACCATTTGTTCGAAAATTTTCTTCCTGATTTGGTTGGGTCTTGCGAGCTGTCTAAAAGACATGCCCAAGCCGCTCTTTTGAAAAACGAAACTAAATACACGACTCTATTATTGAGGTATTATTAGTACTCGTTGTATGCCCAGAGATAAATCAAGTATTTTTAAACTTAATTCAATCCACAGAACTAATTAACCAGAAAACACATTCTGTGACGTGTCCTGTGATAATAATACTGAAGAAGCCATAGTTCTTTTTATGAGGAAGCAATCGAATATTTTGTGTTTCTTCCAGCGTAATTTAGATGTGGTCCTTTACGAGTACGTATAGCCACCAAATTTTTTTATATATTTTTCTCCATCTGTGTATTGCTCTTATATTTGTGTATTTATGGTACACACTGTGCATTATTTTTTTTTTGCTGTTTGAAATATTTTACATTTTCTTATAATGCGTTGAAATTAGTTGTAAAATTTTTAATATAAAATTAATTAACAGCTGTGTCTAACTAGTTACAAGCACTTTTAATATAATATTGAATAAACTTTCCATGGTAATGCTTAATTGATGCTTTGAGTCTTGTTTTATGACTTCAATCCATAACAAATCCATTGATTGCAGAACTTTACACATAACATTATTTGTGGGAGATAGGGGAAAGCGGACTAGTAATTTGTACAGCTCGAATTATGTACGTACATGAAGTTAGCTGCGAGTTTAAAATTTTGCATATGTTTTCATTCCTTGCTTTGCTGTAAGTAAGATAGAATTTTGTGATAAGATTCTAGATAATTCAAAGAAGAAAACTAAGGGAAACAAATTTAGAAGAAACAACTTTAAAATGCAATTAGATTAGATTGATCAAATAATTTAACCAGGATTTGTAATAAATAATTCTCTTAAACCAACGGAATTTCGTGAAATCGATTCGAATCGAGTATTGAAAATGTTCGATAGGTGTTAGGGTACCTACATATCGTTGGATGAAATAAAAAACCATGTAAGTGAGAAAAATACGTTTAATATATAATAGTTTTACTGTCATTTATAAGCAAACGTCGAAAGTAGGTAACTACAAGCATAAATTCCATAATATGTTGTCATTTTATTTCTACTGTAGACGTGTTTTTTTATTTATTGTTTTTCACTGCTACAAAAATGTTTGTAACAATTTTCTCAACAGTTGTATATTTTTTTATAAAAGTGTTGCTAATTAGTTAGACACAGCTGTTTGTATATAACTGCATACATATGCACATATGTATGTATTATTTTATTACATATAATTTATTTTTTAAATTTCATTAACATTTACATAATTAAGTGAAACAAAAAATATTTTCAAATTCATGATTAACTCATTTGGTACTTGTTGCCGCATATACTCACTCACTCACACATGCGCGAACAATAAAAATATACATGCCACTTAATCATAGCAGCAACATTTTACAATTGCTACCAAATTTGGCCATGCACGAAAAAAAGTAAATAAATAACATTAAATTGAATAAAAAAGAAAATCTTAAAATCATAAAACTTTATAAAACCACAAAATAAAATAAATACATAAATATCTAATGACAACAAAAAAATACGTTCTTTTCAAATATTTGCGAAAATTTAGGCCAATTGGAGTCTTTTTAATGCCAAATATTGCCAAACCGGGGACTTAATCAAACAAACTGTAATTTAAAGTTTTAAATTCTACGACCCTCCAACATTTAATTTAACAATTTTAAACCCACCCTCCCTCCCTCCCACCGTTAAAAAAAAGTTTTTTTTTTTTTAATTTGTTTGCACTTTGCTACCTTTTTTACTACCCCCAAATATTGTATCAAGTTAAGAAAAAGTAAAAAAATACTCTTAACCGAAAACGCAACACGATTGAAAACGTCGTCAACTAAAACTCAAATGTTGCTTACAGTTGCAACGTACAAAAAAAAAACGCGACACTTTAATTGCTTCAAGTTACATTGACTCAATTCTACATAAATGGCAAAAAAGCTGTGAAACCAGATCGTAGTTGTTGCTGTTGCCGTTGTCTCATTTAAGCCTGTCTTTCGAATGCACTACAAGCGACCAAAGTGAAGTGATTGCTCTACCTTGCTCACTGACTGACTAACGGACAGACCGACTCTGGTTGACAATCTTTTGGTTTTTAATTTTTTTTGCATATTTAATTGAAAAACTTTGCACGTTTTTTTTTAATTTTTTTTATTAGCAAATTGTACATGCAAAACAGGCGGGTGTATATGACTTTTCGTCAGGTTTGCTACACTTTGAGAATAAATTTTGTGAAATTTTTTTTTAGAAAGCTTGATTGTTTTTAAATAGGTTTTTAAATCTGATTTTAAGTTTTGAAGAGCCGTGGAGCAAATTTCGTTCCAATGCCATTAATTAGGAACTTTTCCATTTTTATCTCAAGAATAAAAATATTCATTCCGAAGTACTTCACATGGGAAAAGGCAGCCATATATTAAACTATAAACGATATTCTATACCTGGTGTATGTTATTTAAAGCTGTTTTCTAACGCACATTTGTTCACTGCAATATAGACGACACATCAACTTTATGTCCCAGTCAGTGATAGAATTCTAACATTTAGACCAAAAAGCGAATTCGAAGCCATTTTACCAAAGAAATAGAAAAACCTTTTGCATAGAAAAAATATAATTTTAATAGATATTCAGTAAGTAAATTTAATAATAAAGAAAAATTCAGTAAAGAGTATTTTTTATAAGCTTGACAGCTTAAATTTAAAATGTATATTATCACACGGAAATATTAATGGAATGAAATCTTGTTTATTAGTAAATCCCTAGTATATAATTTCATGGCATTTATTTTTAAAATATGATATGATTTCCGACATGCGCCCACGCTGAGATCTATTCGCTCAGCCCAGTTTTTGACTAATTTTTTCAATAAATCCAGCTGTATGGCGTCCACCATTGGCTTGAATATTGGCTTCCAATGCTTCAAGAGTTGGCTCCATAAAAAGTAATCCAGAGGCGTTAAATCACACGAACGAGCTAGTCAGTGAACAAGGTAAGTTCCAGAAAAAAAGTTGTCACCCAAATTGATTTTGCAATAAATCTACGGTTAATGGCGCTGTATGGCAATTTGTGCCGACTCGTTTGGAATCAATGTCGTTGATGTTTAGCTGATTAATTTTTGGTAACAAAAATTCCGTCACGCTATCGCGCTATGCACTCGCCATTCACCCTCTAAAGGCACCTCTTTGGTCTTTTCGAAAGAAATAAGAACCGGCAGGATTCCAAATACGACTATTTTGCTTATTAATGTAGCCATTTAACCAGAAATGCGCTGCATCTCTGTTGACCGTAAGGTAGGCGAAGTGTTCTATGAGCTTTGCAAACTAATTTTTTTAAAAGGGGAGTTTTCACAATTTGAAAACGTTAACGATTCATTATGACTTGCCATCGAAAGCTTTCTTTCCAGCTTTTTTTAATTCTGCGAAACATTTTTGTAGATCTTCACCCCAAATAAAAGTTTCACTGATTTAGCAAATCATTTTACTAAAAATGTGTGAAAAAGTAGTTTAAAAAAATTCAACAAACACAACAACATTTATTAAACTACTTCACTATTACGTTAAGAATTTGTAGAGCAAGATCTTAAGCTGCAACAATTATTAAATAAAAGAAAACAAAATGAAATGGTCTTAAATGAAAGAAAGGCAGGGATCGGATACGATACGCCTTAAATATAGCAAAATTTATTTTGCCTATTGCAACATTACTGGATCACATTTCTGTCGCTTTATTTGCAAAGAGTGGCAAAGATTATACCAGCTGACTGGTATATACATCAGCGTTCCTGTCATATAACAAAAACGCAGTTGTAAACATTTGCGCTTCTAATACGTACTCCATAATATTGGAACAACTTGATTTAATATATATAATAAACTGGCGACCTCATTTCAGGTCCAAGCTTCCCATAATAGCTATGCAGTGTTGCCTTATTTAAGAAATAGTTTAGCCCGTTTTTAAGTCGTTTACATATTTTGAACATGATGTTACATTCCATAATATTGAATTAAATCTTTGTACGAATTAATTGATGTATGACTTATTTTATTCCGCCTAATTGCTCCGAATAAAATGATCGACATGAAACGTGTAGTGCATTAAAAATTTCATGCACACTGGGAAAGAAACTCACTTTCGTGTAGTTTTTGTTTATAAATTCGTTTACGAGCCGCACTTTTAAATCACTTAAGTGGAAATTTAATTACAAACCATGTGCTTTGCCTAAAATTTAGTTGAGTTGGCATTAGTACTTCTATGAAATTTGCGTATTTTTTCGCATTAGTTTTCATATTCATTCCTCAACTCGGCAAAATGTTGTATTTCTTTGTTGTTACTTATTTAAATGACTAAAACATGTTGCTGTTGTTTTTGTATGGTTTTATTGAATTGTCATGTTTATTATTATAGTATCTATTTTTAATTTTATTTCAGTAAAATCTCATATAGTATTTAACACATTTTTAGGTGGTATTGACCATATTTGGTCAATTTATAAAAATATATTTACGTTGTCTGACTGACATCTAATTAAATCGTAAATTTTTTTGCTTTAAGGAGATCATTTAATTAAATTGTAAAATACAAACTTACACCATTTTAAGTGAGGCTTCTTAAGGTGACTACTGGGACGTTAGGGAAGCACATTGTAGCAAAGAAAAATTAGGTATTCCATTGGTTATTTCTTCTTCTTTAAATGCGGCTTCAATTTATTATTCAGTATGAAGCGACTTGCAACGGAAAATTGTTTCCAAAATATTTCGTTTAATAATGAAAATTGTTTCCAAAATATTTCGTTTAATAATGAAAATTGTTTCCAAAATATTTCGTTTAATAATGAAAATTAGAGTTTTGTCAAAAAGTTTTTTAATGTACTCACTCGTACATACTTCCAACAATGTATGATTTGCATCATCCAGTTTCCAACCATACAACAGCTAAATGTTAAAAAAAATCCAAAAGCATTAATTCTGTCATGTCTAAAAAGTTTTGTCCGCATTTCTGCCGAAGTGGCTGTTATGCGGCCTGCTTTACCCAATAGCATTGGTCGTGATACAGGTATGTATATGGTTCCATAATGGTAAATTATTTTATCTAAATGGTCTTACCGAGAGACTTACAAAAACTGAATCTTTTGCAAACCACAATTTAGGGAAATTTTGCTTGGAATAACTGAACCTATTTTGAATAAAAAATTAATTTTAGAAGATACATATTGGTATGGTAGAAATAAAATTGTTGAATTTAGCAAGTTAATTCGATTCAAGAGCGTCCAAAGAATCAAGAAAATGTTACTGTTTATTACACGTCGTCTATAAGTCAATGTTTGCCAACGTCTGTCGGATGATATGAATTTCAAAGACATGTGAACGGTATAACGTATCACACGACTTGAGGGCATGATCGTGCGATTAGATATAGTTTTTTCCTCGAAGGTTGCTTGACTCTATTCGAATAAACCAAAAACAACAGCTATCATAAGAAACAAAAATAACCCAGCCCGGTTTATGTGCCGGCGTTGTGCAAAATTGAACATGTTTGATTCGCGCTATGTAGCGCAGTCCCCACGCATATTTCTACAAAGCTTTATATTTTACTCATAATTTCATAATCTCTCACACATATTTCGCCTTATTTAAAATGAAATTAAGAGATAAAAAGCGACCCTTAAAATATACAAATCTAAGTTTGTATTGTGTGTTACAGCCTGTACGGCTCCGGGTGATAATGTACTCAACGGGTATAAATATAATGCAACCAGGATGGTTTATAAAATTACATTAAAAAATTAAAAGTTCAAACATAAAACGTTGCTTTTTTAGATACATTTGCACAAAGAAACAACTACAATAATAAAGATTTGAAAAGTTCGTGTTTTGTTGAAATTTATTTTAGTTTTATAATTTTTTCCATCAATTGCTTAGTAGCTGCTAACTTGTCTCAGCCACTCCTTTGTGCGATTTTCTAGCCACAATTTCTTTAGAAAATTGTCTCAGTTCCTCTGAACAAAATGAAATGCTGATGTTCATGTATTCATCTGCGAGTATCTATCCCATTACACAAACCGACAAAAGCAAATTAAATGTGATGACAATTGTATTAGAATTTGATGACATTTTAATACGAATAACTGATACACTTTAATTTAATTGTTATTCTTTGTGTGAATGCAAATGAAAACCTTGAAACACATTTAAAATTGTTGCATTCTTTATATACATATGTATGTACGTATGTATGTACATTGGTGCTCTCGATTGATGTGTTTTTGTCTTTTTTTCAGTATCAGTGTTGCCACTTAATCAATAAAAATATCGATAGATTTTATAGGAATATAATATATGTATGTGGTTAGAAAATAGCAAACAAATGTGTGTATATTTTAGTAGATTTAATACATAATAATACACAAAAACAAAATAAACATTTTTTATGCATATTTTAATAATTTCTTTACATTGTGTAAAATTTGCTCAGCATGGTCAACTAGAAGGATAAAAATGTACGAAAAAGTCGTTGTATGTACTCGTAGTGTAAATCATTTTGAAAAAAATTTAACAAAACTCAACTACAGCAATTTCTAGTACTTTTAGAGAGTATGTTGTTTTTGTAAGAGTCGAAAATAAAATGCATGTTCAATGGAATTCAAACCTTAAGTGTTATTTTACACCAAAGATTCATCTTTTGTACAGGATATCTACTGAGATATTTGGTCTTTCTCTTGCTTTAAAATTGTAAAAAAAATAAAGGACCAAAGTATATCGTATATAAGTATTGGCATTTTTAAATAGGCATAAGTTTAAGATCGGAAATGATCTTGATTCTCACCGCTACCTGCCATATCGGGCTTGTATTAATTATCTTTCTCACATGGTTGTTGGTATACCGATGTTCTTGACCGATATGTCGATCGACATTTTTCGAAAATAGTTTATTTAATTAAGTTGTATTGCTTTTTTATTTTTAATGGTATAGTTCTAAGGGAATAATAAAGGTTCAACTATGAAATTATGTTAAATTAACATGAAATGCCGATGAAGCAAACTGATTTACACTAAAGCTATAATTGTTTACCAAAAATTTTTGTTGTTTGTGCTTTCAAAAACTGCTAAAGCGATATTTCTAGTCTCTATTCAAAGTTTTAAAATTGGCGTCTACATTTCTTTTCAAGTTTTATTAAATGTATCTTTTTGCGGCAGACAAACTTTCACTATTGATGGAATTACCCTTCTGCGTTTAATCAACCTTATAAAGCTTAATGATCTTAATTTATTTTTTGGCTTTGCCATTTGAGATAAGTAAAATTTTTTACGACCGAAATCCATTAACTTGGAACAAAAAATTAATTTTAGTAAAATGTTAAGGATCACAATTCAAAATGAGATCATCGTAAACTCTTGCAAAAAGAAACAGAAATCAAAACCAAATAAACAGTAAATCATAAATCATATTACGTGATACTCTTATACGGCACTTACATACAAAATATCGTGAAAACATTGAAGTAGCACGTTTTCAAAAAATTGACATTTTTAACTTGAAGTTGAGTTCGTATTTGTCACCGAAATTCTTAACAATTTTTTTTCTTAGCTTTTTTTCGCTTTTGTTGATTTTAACATAAGTTTTTTTATATACATATGTATATGATTTCTGATTGAAAATTCCTTAAAGGTGATATGTTAATGTTGTTCAACAAAAACGGTCGTCATAAAATTATGATTCACTTGTTAGCAGTATTCAGTAGCAGCGCGTTGCCATAAAACAAACCTGAATTTAATAATTTGGTTCTTGTTGTAAGTCATGGTTGGCTTTAAGCCTTAAAGTTTAAGGCATATTGTAAACATGTGGTCTCTGCAAGTTTTCAAGTTTCTTTTCTTATTTATTTATATATTTATGTTTTCTAGTTTTGCATTTAAACTTTACTTGCTTAAATGTGTTTTTTTATCATCTGTTTCTGGTATTTCATTTTCAAACCATGTTTGGCACCACGCTCTATTTCTTTCACGAATACGAACACATTACGTTTTAGTTTGTTAGAAAAAAACAACAACCAAATTAAAAATGTATAAAAAAAATGTACTGAAAATCCAGCTCAAGCAAATTCGCCCCAATAAAAACATATATGAACTTATGTTTAAAACTTATGTTGTTTGGGCTCAGCATTTGTGGATGATGTAACACTTTGTATTGAGGCATGTAAACAAATAAATTATACAATATGTACATATGTATGTGTGTATGTTTCGAAATACAACTCAAAATTGAAGTTATAAGAAAACCACTATAAAAATTATCACACAATTAGGTGGCTGATGAGTTTAAAATTCGGCAATGCCAGTTTGACACGCGTGACTTATATATGTACATATGTATGTCATACTATCATGTTTTTTTATTCTGTATTTCTGGTTAACATCGCAACTACTTTAGCTGTAGTTCAAAAATCAGCATTAGAAAGGTTTTTGTAAGCTACAGACGGTGGCACACATTGGTCTTTCAAGCTCACTATTACCGATACCACTTCCAACTACGGTTGTAAGGAAAACTGAGAGTCAAGAGCACAGCCAGTTAATTCCGACGCACTTTGAGCGAAAAATTTGGCGATTTTTTCGCCAGAACTTACCCATTTCAAGATTTAAATTTCTCTTAATTTTTCTATATTTTTCACATATTTTACTAGAGGTTCAAAGAAGTTGAGATTCGAACGCAATTAATAAACAACAATTCGTAGGAATCACATACATATATAGTCTTACAATGACTATAGTCTTTATAAAATGGTTATTTTTGTGAATTACATTTAAAATACTTCAGAACGCTGTTAACGGACTTAAATACTAAAAACAGTTGGTTCGGATGTCTAGTTGTACTACGACGATTTGCCACAGCAACCTTTACCTTTTCCCATGAAAGGGCGGCGTTTAGCGATGACTGATGAAATAAAACTCGAATCGCTAAGAGAGCTCAGGACATAACAAAAAGTGTCTAAGGGTGGCAAAAATAGAAATTGATGAATAAATAAATATTTTTGAAGAAAATGTAAATGTACCGTATTTTTTAACAGACCTCGTATAATATAAGAAAGTATACAAATATAAAATGGTGAATAAATAAATGTTTTTGAGAAAAATGAAATTTGACCGCGTATGTCATAATTAAAAAAAATGTATTTTTACGTTCAGTATTTGACAATTTAAGTCCTGATATCCCCTCAAAAACTCTGCAATACCGCTCTGTATTTTAGCACTGTGTGCAGTTTTAATGCTTGTAAATCAAGTACAACTTTCGATCTCTTCTTTTAACGCCTTTTCATTTTTCCTTTATGCATTCACTTTTCATAGAAACTGACACTTTCCATGTGTTGCAATAATAGAATACAAACCAAAGTCGATACCATAATCGTTAAACCAAGTTTTGTAACCTATTTGTTAGTTTTTTTGTCATATACTATACAGTGAAGCCTCCCATAACTATGAACACCTATAACCGGGCCCCTTTCATACACGGACATATTTTATACATTCAAATAAAAATAAATAAATGTGTAACTCCCTCATTACCTTTAATTTTGCCTTAGTTTAAGCAAAATGTTGATGGCGCAATCAATGGTTTTAATTAATAAACCATTCGCACAAAACATTCCAAAATTTCAATCAACTAAATGACTGAATCAACGCACTGGTTCATTCTTGCGATATAAACTTTTGTGCATATTCTAAAAAATGTTCATATTTCATACATTAAAATTACATAAACTTATTTTTATTTCTTGTGTTTTTTGCAGACATATTCTGGTCTTTTCTGCGTTGTTGTAAATCCCTACAAAAAATTGCCAATTTACACGGAAAAAATTATGGAACGGTATAAGGGCATAAAAAGACACGAAGTACCTCCCCATGTCTTTGCAATTACAGACACCGCCTATAGATCGATGTTGCAAGGTAATTAATAATTGTTTCTTTATACACACTTTCGTCCTTAATACAAGTAATGGTTAAGTCAACCCGCCTGAGCCAAATATTTATTTTTCAAATCAATGTGGTGCTTATTTTGGTGGTTAGTGTTAATAAAATATTGACAATCAGACCTCGATTATCGATAATGGTTGGGACTGGCAGCATTCCTGATAATCGATTTTGTTATATTCATATATATGTAATAGAGTATCAGTTTTGAGTAGTTTTTTGTATATCCTTTTTTAATTTTCACTTCTTCAGTTTCAAAATTAAACTAAATTTAGGACATGTACATATGTATTCATATTCGAATTGCTTTTAATTGTTTAACCGCTTGATAGAAAAAAGGGGAAAAATTAAAACGATATAAAGAAACAAATTGTATTTCTTTTTGGTTAACAGATACTCCACTGTACATATACATTTGGCTTTATATATTATATTGCTTACGGCATATTTTTAAGTTCAGGATTCTAAGAGTTTTAGTTTAAAGAACTCTTGGTACAACAATTTGAAAGTCTCTGTTATCTTTGATAACTTTTGCAAACAAACCAATATTTATTAATGACCTTTCGCAGAACAGAAATTTTAAATGATAAGATAAAAACATTGTTGATTAAAAGAGAATAGAATAAATAACTCGTTCTGCATAGAAAAAAATTATTGTACAAACAATAAATTTCTAAAATTTTGCTCTAAAAACGCAACACACTGATTTTATTGTCCAAACGAAAGTTATTATAATTTTCTGAATTTCAGTTATTTAAACATTATTTCGTGTTATTTTTACTTTGGAAGTAAATAGAAGACATATCGTTACCTGAAATGCAAAAGGGCGTAACAACATATTTCAAAATTTTACAGGAGAGACAAAAAACTCCAAAAAATCAAAGATTACGAAGCTGGTGTTGCAATTTCTTCAGTACAGCATTAAATTGCGATGATGCATTTATTTCGTAGAAAAAAAAATTTCTTTAATCGTCATTTTTATTAGATGTGGGTTGCGCCCTTTTGGTTTAAGAAAAAACCAACTTTGTTGTTACGACCTTTTGATTTTCTTTAATAAAATGGTTGTTATTGACAGTAGGGCTGTAAAAATGTAGGAGGACATGTAATTCGATTTGCTCTACAATAATAAATGAAAAAAACCCATTTTGAATTTTTTGGTTGTTACGCCCTTTTGCATTTCAGGTAACGATATGTAAGAACACTACCACATTTACTTCCCTTCTGTTTCTTTTATTTCATTGGAATTATAATATACATTTTTTAAAGTATTTTGAGCTCGATTTGTGCAACCGGAAGTAAATTGGAGTTGTTGCTTTTATCGAAAAGTTGCAGTAAACGACCACTAAAAACTTAATATAAATTTATTATTATATTTAACTCAAATTCATTAATTTTTATTTTTTTGACAAATAGATGGTCGCTTAATTACAATAGCATAATTATAATTTAATGTTTTACAAAATAAAAATGATCTTGATATTTTATAAGTGTAGGTATATTTATTTGTATGTATGTATGTATGTACATATATGAATTCTACTTATTTAAAAAGTTCTGCGTTTCTGAGAAAGAATGTTGAAATTTTTGGAAATTGCAGCTTCCCTAAATTCTTGAAAGCAATACATTTTTCATAACAAATATAATTTTCTGCTCCCCACTCCATGCAAATGTCATGGGTTTTATTGACCATTATCTACTTTTAACTTTTTGTGTTCTTCTCTGCAATTTCTTCAGCTGAAAGGTCAGGTCTATAGCTTCGCTTTCATCTAAATAGTTCTGTCCTAACCATTCACAAATTTCATGCAAAACCTGACAGTACTGCAGATCAACTCGATTCGAAAAGCAAACATTTAAAAACTAAACTATATTTATATTAACTTTTTGGGAGCACAACTGTTTACACATATAATACAAAAAGAAAGAAGTCGTGAAATAGTCAATGGTTGTAAGAGTCGGGAAAACTGGGACGCCGCGTCTGCCACGCATATGTGTTCAACTTGTAACTGGCTTTGTTTTTCACATTGTTTTCTTTAAGTTTTCAGTAAAAATTACAGCCGTTTTAACTTTATTCTAAAGATTGTAAATTTTAACAGAATGATTGATGACTCATGCGTTCGTCTTGCATTTTTCAACTTACATTTTCAACATGCGTTTATCAATTAACGTTCTATCTTTCCACTTGTTTTTGTGCTGGTTTCATTACATTTACATATTTTATAAACTAAATGAAAATGTTTTACATACATACGCAACTACAACAATACCCCGGCTTGCGCTGTTAATTGGGACTGGACAAACGCAACGCAAGCCGATTAAAAAATAAAAATAAAAAGTTCACAGTATAGAAGCAATATTTTATAGCGAGTTGTCAATTATTATTTTTATTCTGAACTTGAGTAATCTAAGCCGAATACCATTTCCACGGTTGAAGATGTCAATCTTGCTGAAATTTGTATGAAATTATTTAAAGTTAGTTTGTTGGATTGTAATAGCTTTTTTTAAATAAATTTCCTTATAACAATTGATAGCTTCGGTCAAATTTTTGGCTTGTTACAATGCGATCTTCGTCCGTACCATTGTTTTTTAGAAATATGCAATTCCATGCGGCGCGAACTGGAACGACAACAATGCAACTTCGAAATCACAGAAATTTAAAACAGGCACACATTCAAAACGACGCAAACAGAGATATTGGTGTAGAATTGTATGTATGTACGTTTAAGAAAATTTGCGGCTTATCATGCAGCCATTGATTGTTAATATAATAATAGTATATTAAAATTATAAAAAAATTCAATTATATTTTTTAATGTACCCATATGAATGCTTACATAGATTTTGAATAAAGACCATGCAAAAAATGAATATCTGGAACTACGCTGACTCATGTGAAGTTGATAATTTCTTTTTTTGTGTTTTATTTTTTGTTATTGTTTTTAGTTTTGCTTTGGAAAAAGTATCTGTAACGTTTTAACTTCATCAAACCCAAATATGAAGAGCGTGATGATTCATACACTAAAATATTTATCAAGAAATTCAAATTAAAGAAAGTTACTCAGTCTGTTATCAAACTCCCTTTTTAAACAGCAAAATGACTTAATATTTATACATACACTCATACAAGTATGTACATATTTGTTTCTTTCTAAGGGGTTGTTTGGAAAATGTGCAAGAAAATAACATTTTACATACATACATATTTATATTAACACATACTACATATGTATGTATGGTCATATGTGCACATATATTTCAAATAAAAGTGATAAAAAAGTATCTCGTTCGAGATGCAAGTCGGTATTTATTTTCTTTATTTGTCATTTCCATATATAACCTCAGAAACGGGTTTCAGACCTGCCAAGGGTTTTGAAAGAGAACCAACTTTGTTTTGACGTAAGATATGTATTTGTGTCGTCCAAATTAAATACAATTAAAACAATACAAACGAAATTTAAAATTTTGCTTTATGTAGAGTTGACATTTTAGACTAGATACTGTCAATAGAACTTGTTGACGTTTTAAAATATTCAGGCAATGGAATGTTAACTTTAGCCCCAGCGCACTGTACAGGAACGTATGCAGCGTAGTAAAACATCGCACTTCAAGTGGCACGTTGCCTGCGTTTACTCTATATCATATTAAACGTAACTTCCATAATGTTACATAAATCCTGCAAAATTGTTGTTGACAACGGTTTAATTTCTTTGAGGGTCGATCCTGTTAGACACCGGAATCAGCTCATTTCTGACGTAGACTTCTACCTTTAAATTTTATTTGAATGCATTGATTAATATGAGAGTCTAAAGAAGAATATATACATACAGACATACATGCAAAATTTATTAAGATATCTTTTAGGAAGCCAACACGTAGAAATTAAATGCGTGCTAAAATTTAATAAATCTTTATTTGGAGATTGAAAGCAATTACTTAATTGGTTTGATGAAGTTGAAATAAACTAATATTTTTGTTTGGTTTTGCCAATTACTACTCTGCTGTGTAACAGAAAATAAAATTCTATGTTTCTTTAAGTACTTATAACAGTCGATTTGCGTCTAGAAAATAATAAAGCTGAATGTAGAAAGAAGATGATACTTGAAACAACAAATAACACACCCAAAATACCGCTCCAAAATGTAGAATTTTTTATATCTTTTTTTAGAAAACATTTAATAAAGAGAAGGAAATTTCTTGTTTAATATTGCTGAATACATTAAATATCTTTGCATTTTTTTAATGACTTTAAATTTGTTAAAAGATGTATTTTACACTTTATGTGTGTATATAAATAGAAACAGTATTTATTTAAATGGAGTTTCTTTGGAGAAGAAGTAACGTGGCTTCGAAATGTTTTACAAACACACCACTTGAAGTAATTGAACTAATCTAAAGTACACCCCAGTAAAGAAAGAAATTCGAGACGCTTAAGTTAGGCTCTGGAATGCCGGTTTTGTCGAAGTGTGCCACATTTTTGTATTTACAGTGCTGTCATACAATTGTAACTTACCACATTCGGCTATCTACCGACTTAACTGTGAAATAGACTGTATTCTGAAAGAAAGAAATAAATGTAAACTTTTGTTTAACATATACATACATAAATACACGTATAAAGGGGTTTTCAATAACGGCGGTTAGATGTGGAAACGCAATTAGGCAAGTTATGTATGTATGTGTGAGGTGAAGTGAATGAAATGGCATGCGTTCTGTTATGTACATATGTATGTAACATAACATCGTTTAAATTTCCGCCGTGAATATTTACATTGGCACCAAAGATCGAAATTGTCCATATTTCAGCGACTGCCGCACAGATACAACTGAATTTGAGAAATGGCCTCTATTATGTTGACTTCTAGCGGACCGACCGATTGTGGCTCATTGGCATATACCTGCTTCCGGAAACCCCACTGGAAAAAGTCTTGTGGGTGAAAGTGCACGATATTGAAGTTACTAATTTACGTCAACTCTTCTAGCGATCCGTGGAATCCGGGGTATGGCACGTCGCACCAATCTTCTGAAGCCACATTTCACTTATTTAGGCCTGCATCGTCAATTTGGGCAAAATGAAAACGACAAAGTTTCTTGCATATGACTGCCTTCACTCTCAGCTCACTACATACGCTATTAATTGGACTAATTTCCACATGATGGACATGTATGGGCAACCTGGATGTTTGTACTAAATGAAAATTTGAAAACTCAATTTTAATAATCGAAACCTTTTATTAAATAAATTTTACGTAAACTTCACTTATTCTGCAGTTTGAGATGTTTAATTTTCAATATTTGAGAACAAACTAATAAACGGACTATTTCCAACAGTTGACCATAGTTAGATAACTGTTATAACTAACGGTTTGCGTTATAACAATTAAGTAAATTAACAGATGATTAAAATATTCTTTAATATTAATAAAGAAGTCAAAAACTTGGAATCTGATAAAAGCGTAACACGTAAAAACATGAACTATTCCAAATTTTTTGTTTCACCTCTTCTTTTCTTTTGTTGTATTTAAACACACTTCGGAAGCCTAATAAGTATAAGTAAATAAGAGTATTTCTGATCACAAGTCAACGTCCCACCCATATTGTAGCTTGCCCCTCTGAATAAACTCTTGTCTAGGGCAGCTCTCAACATAATATCGGGAATGATTTTTTTACTTGGATTAGCGCAAAGCACGAAATACAAAAGAAATTTTGTTCCAAAATAATACAAAAAAGCACATGTTTCTTTGTTTTCGATAAGAGACTACCAATCGAGTACAATTTCAAATAGATGAATATTACGATTACCATTATACAAGCTAACTACACCATCATGACTAAGAACTCGATTTCGAATGCGGTGATTTGCCCAAAGCTCGGTTAAACTAAGAAAAGGCCAAAAGCAATATTTTTATTTGTAGAGTTTTTTTTTTTTAGGTCAAAACAATATTGCATCTGAGCCGTACTTTTTTTTTCATTCAGAAAATTCTTTTCGACAAATATTTTGTGGAATAACCAAAAAAAATTCAGTTTTTTCTAGTTTTATTGCTTAATTATGGAGCCACTTTTAATCAGTTCTTAATTAAAATGTTTGTTAACGAAACCATCAGTATTTATAGTGTTTGAACAAATGTGCGTGTCTAAATATTTCGCAATTAAATTTTCGTTATCTTATTTTAATTATTCATGATGGGTTAAATTAAAAAAAAGAAACAGAAAAAAGCAACCATATGGTGTCTTAAAAAGTAAACTAAATACTCGCTATTTCGAATATTTTACAGTAGATTTAAGTCGTTTTATTAGCGGTTGTCTTAAATAAAAGATTTTAAAAGTGATAATTCTTTACTAATATGTAGTTTAACTGATTCATAGTCTTTTTTAATGATTACAACTATTTGTGTATTTTGTTATTGCTCTAGATCGAGAAGATCAATCAATTCTGTGTACTGGTGAGTCTGGTGCTGGTAAAACTGAAAATACTAAAAAAGTCATACAGTATTTAGCGTATGTGGCTGCCTCAAAACCCAAAGGTTCTGGTGCGGTAAGTTCATAATTTATTTATTCTTAATATTTTGTATAATAAAGCACTCTAAATAAATTAGTCTTTATTTTAATTTTATTCAGTATTGTCAAAAACAAAGAAAATCTATTTGAGCTTGAAGCAGTTACATTCAACTTAAAATACCCGTCTACTGTCTAGTGTTTGCACACGGTTGATAAAAAGTGAGATAAAAATAAAAAATCGTTAAAAATGCTACACAGTGGATTGATCTGATATAATTCCTCAATTCTTTATGACTTAAAAGTTTTATCCTGCCTAAACAAGGAACTAAAATAGGTCCCGTTAAACATATTTGCTATTTTAAGCATCCGTATATCAACCATTTAAAAGTGTTCAATTTTTTTAAAATCAAAGCTGAATTTAAAAAACTATCAAATAATTTGCATTAAATTAATAGCACTGAAAATGTTAAAAGTGGCATACGGTGATTGTACTCTTGAGTCAGGAAAATATTAACAAGTGGTACAATCGACGCTCGCCGTGGACGCTCCAGCTCATCAACAAACGATGAAAATGTTGTGAAAATGACACAATTTGTTATGAAAAATCGTCTAGTCACTGTTGTTGATGTTGATAAGGATACCGGCATAGATTTTTTTTTCGTTCCAAAACTGCGGAATTTGGATTAAAAAACAACAACAATGGCAATCATGCTTTAGCGATGCTGTTCCCAGGATTGAAGAGACCTACTTACGTTTTGTGACGATTGAAGGGATGAAAACCGAATCGCTGAAAGAGAACAAAGACGTAACAAAAAGTGCATATCAGAATTGTTTCGAGGATTGAAAAAAACTTTGGCACAAGTCTATTACATCTGAGGGACAAAATAGAAATTAATGAATAAATAAATATCTTTTTAGAGAAATGAAAAAATTCTGCTTATATTTTGAAGGGACCTCGTATACTATAAGGACTTGGACAGTTTTAATAATTGAATATTTCATGTTTTGATTATCTTTTCTATAACGACCTTTCTTTCGTTACTAAGATTTGAATATTAGAAATTTCAAAAAGTTATAATAAGAAAGAATTCGGTGGAATATGCTAAATGTGTCACTACCTGTCTTAACTTTTTGTTGTGGGTACTCGAAATCTTCCTACAATACTGTGCCTGGCTTTCGAACAAGATCAAACGAATCGAAAAGGAAAACTTGAATTTTTCTTAAAGGAAGATATTGGTTTTGGTGTGTATGTATGTAGTATAATAGATACGATATTATTTCTTGGGAACTTCAAAAAACATTTTTCGTTTTTACAAATTTAAAAAATATTATTTGTACAATACTTTTTAAACTAACAGCTGCTGTGTTTGAGAATTAAACACGTTTTCGACTTTTATAGCGGCAAGAAGTTTTCGAAACGAATTTCCTTGAAAATCTAAGTCAATTTTTTAATAATTTGTATTAACTAAAATAATGAAAAATTATTTATCTTTTCGTGAGTTTCTGTTCACCTAGTTAATTTAGCCAATTCCATATAGAGTTAACAATTTACACATTTTTTTTATTTAATGACAGCAAAATTTATTAAAAAAGAAAAAATAACACAAACGAGCCATAATTGATTATGATATTATTAAAAAGTTTCGATTTTTTTTCGTAGTGATTAGTTTTTTCTGGCTCTCAAATTTATAAATGAACAAAGAACCTTGTCTAATAAGGAAACTTGTTCGTGAAAATGTTCAACAATTATATGGGAAAATAGTTTTTTGTTTGCTTTTGTGTTTTTTGGCTAATAATTGTAAACAAAGTTGTAAATTTTTTCGCTTAACAAATTTGGTTTAAACTTCTTAAAAGTTTTAACAAGTCATTTTTCATCTACTTGCTACATTCAGTCACAGTTAAATATAATAAGACGAAAAATTTAGAAATAAAAAATACATGGATTCGGAGAGGAAAAATATATTTAATTTCAAATTTACGATTTATTGACATTTGACGTGCACGCATGCGCCTTTAAAACTGCCACACAATTATACGATGTTGACAGACGTTTATTTGTTTGTGTGTGTTTTTGTTTTTTAATTTTCCATTTAAATTTGTTAAAACTTGCAATGAACTTGTTTATTGTGTACTTGAATGTAAAAATTTTTCTACAAAAATTACAAATAGTTGATTTTTCCACATCTTTTATGTATGGATGTATGTACGTGTAGAAACACACAGTTTTAATTAGCATTTAAACGACGAACACCATGAAACACATGCTACGTTGTTGATACATACAAAGTTTTTGTTTGTAGCAATTAAATGCTTAATTGAGAATAAAATAAGCCATCAACAGTAAAACAAGCAACTAGATCTTATGCATATTGACTTTATTGGTGCTGACTGCTTGACGAAACGAAAATCAAAATTATTTTAACAATTTAATTTACTAATGAAAATTTTGATTCTAAAACTGGGCCAAAAAATCTGAAGTTGACAAGATAATTGAACATTTTTGAAGTACGAAGTCTGTTCCAAAAATAAGATGCAAATTTTTCTCAAAAAATATTTGTATATTCATCAATTTCTATTGTATCCCTTCAAAGCAGTCCCCCTAAGACGTAATAAACTTGTGCCAGAGTTTTTTCCAATCCTCGGTGTGATTTTTGGTATTTTCTTGTGCTCCTCAGTCACAAAGCTCTATTCTTTTATGGGCCTCTTCAACCTTGGAAATACTAATAAGTTGAAGGGGCCAAATCTGGTGAATATGGTGGGTGAGACATGAGCCCCAATTTTATAAAAAAATTACATGGCATGAACCAACCGATTTGCCGGAATTCCCAGTAACTTCAGTTCTAGTGATTTGACGTCCAAGCGGAACGTCACCATGCATATCTTTCCGATTTTCTATAAAAAATTTTGTACCATTTGTAAACATTTTTCTGACTCACAGTTAACGTTTCAAGTTCTTTTTTATAAAAAATTTTGTGCAACAGAAAATTGCGGAACACTTCCAGCATTTACTGTCACCATATATAAAGGGTGATTTTATAGAGGTATAAAACTTTAAGTTGGCAGCACGTTTTTAATTGGCGGCCAATTTATTTTGGAACAAGTTGATCCGGATCAACTTTCGTAAGCGAATTTTGTTTAACGATGAAGTTCACTTTTGCTTGAATTGATACATCAATAAACAAAACTGCCGTATTTGGAGTAAACTATAATCCTCAAGAGTATGTTGAGACAACTTTACATCCAGAAAAACTGGCTCCTCAACCAGTGACCCACCCAGAAAGCGAAAAGGCTTCCTGCGGGCTTGTCGGTCCCGTTCTGCCAATTGAGCTTTGGTGAAGGTGTCGGAAGAACATGCATATCCGAAATCAGACGTGAACTTGCCAAAGTTTAAGTTGCCGTGCCAACCGAGGGACCCCTTCCACTCTATTCACCGAAAGCAGAGTGCCCTGACTGGGTGTGAAATCGTGAGCGCTTAATCTGCCCCCCGGGGAAGAGTCGTGAGACAGACATATTACTTTGTTTGTATGATGCCAGTAAAAAAATGTTCTTGACGCCAACGTGGTTTCCAAAACAGTACGGACAAACGACGAAGCCGATATAAAATCCGCACCGAACAGTAACTTATTGTGGATGCGTTGGCCACTGGTGAGCCTGAAATGCCCTTCCTCACATTGCTTACAAAGTTCGCAGCAACGAACCTTTATTGATATAAAGTTTTATCGTATCGTTTATGTAACTTGCCATAGCGCTTTGACATCAGTAACTGAATAATAAAGAACAGATTATACAAACGCCATCAAAACAACAAGGCAGTCCCAGGCCCCCCAAAACATTTAGCCGCATTCATTGAAAAATTATAACGCTTATTGATTCCCAAAATTATTACTCCTACGTCACTAATTCTCATACATGTATGTACATATTTACATATTTACGTAGATATTGAAAGATCAAGTTTTTGTTATTTTAGAAAAAAGCAAAAAGATGAAAAAAATCAATACAACAACATAATAATAATAATGCAATTTAGCTCATAGCCAGTAATAAATTCAGTGCTATGTTTTTTTATATTTTTCGGATTCTTAGGAACGCTTTTTAAATTATATTTACTACTTTGGCCTTTTTTTTATTAAGCATTAAGTATATCGTGGAATAATTTCTTGAGGTGCGCTACACGATAAATAAATATTTAAAAAAAAGGTAGTTCTATATTAAGCCAACGATGTGTAACTTTTATAACATTGATGTACATACATACATATGTACATATGTCGAAAACCAGTGCTGAGATTCCGTTTCTTTATTTTTAACATCTTGTGAATTTAGGAATTTCGATCAAATTTTATCTGAAGTGCCAACAAGATAAAAACTTTGCCACAAAAGCTTATCTTGGCAGTAGAAAAGATAACTGTTTGTTTTGTACTCATTCGTGCATACGACGGAAGATTTTGTTCAAGTCATTCTGCTTTTACCAGGCATATCAAAAGTAAAGAAGAAAAATATGTGCATATGAACATCAGACATTTTTTGAAAATGAGTCATTTGATCTTCAACAAAAGGTGTTTGTAAGAATAAAATACTCTACTCGCAAATAAAAGCTGAGTAAGCTGGCCTTATAGTTATTAAAACATTTGTTTTTTTATTTGTTTTGGCTAAAAGCAAATAAAATAATAAATGAAAAATATGGTACACCATCGTGTGTATTTGTTTTAATAACTGCCAAAAAAGGTAAAAATGAAATTTAATTGCCATAAAAATTATTAAATAACACGTAACTCGAGAATGTTTATTTCATCTGGTGCCGAATTCAATTCACACAGTAACATGTATTGTCACCAAAACAAAAAGTACTCGTATGTACATATATGAAAAACTCGAGGTATGTATGTACATACAGACATACATACATATTTTTATATTAAAATTTAAGAAGAAAAAAATTTTGATCGAAATTAGCGGTTTGGTCTAAAATTAAAAAGAATATTTTCGGCTTGACTTCTTATCACAGAATGTTGACAAAATATGTACATATTTAAAAATAAATCGTTTAAAATAATAACACTCAATTTCATTTATTAAAATTTGACAAATTTTTATTAACATATTCGTAATTTTTTCGGAAGAACATCTAATGTTCATTTATTTTCCCTTTGAATTTTTAAGTTGGACGGCAAATAGAAAGACAGACAGACGCAAATTAATGACAAGTGCTGATAACACAAAGGGTTTGAATCATTTAGACACACATTCGTTTTTACGAGCATACTGATCAATTCCCCCTCATTTTTCAGAAAACAACAAAAAAATTAGTACGGCGATGAGTTTGACAAATATGTATGTATGTATAATGAATGATAATGACGACATTGCTTTGTAGTACTTGCACCATTGATGATGATACTTGCTTGTTGTGTGCCCGGCATCATGTCTAATAATTGAAAATAATTTTGAAATCATATAGCGGCGGCATTTGTATTTTGTTCTTTCTTCATCTGATGAACCCCCATTGAGATTTGGTGTTTCTTTTATTTTAATCGATTCATTGAACGAATGAGCAATTTCATGTATTGAGTGAAATTGTTGTTGTTAACATTTTTACTTCCGCCCCAAGAATTTTTTCTGACGACTTTCAGAATAAAACAATATTCCTAAAATAGTTTAAAGATAAAATAGAATACATATTAAGAGAGTTTTGGAAGGAAAAAAAAACAAACATCAAACAATCAACAAGACGAACAAAATTTAAATGAAAAGCAAACATACACTTTCGTTTATGAACTGAAACACGGACGCAGGTGGCCAACAAACATAATGCCGGTGGGACGACGCAATCGTCAGATTACATTCATATATCTTGTGATGCATTTAATACTAATTCATGCAGATATTTAAAATTTATCAGTCGAAAACCCTTTTTCTTTGTTGCTTTAGACCATCATTGTGGCAATTATATTTGCGAATTAGTCGTCTGTAAGCTGTTTCTTTAATTACTCACGACATATTTTAATCCGAACATCCTTTTTTACATTAATTTTTTAGTTGTAGGGACTTAAGAAAATTAAGAATGTAAACATTTGGCTCAACAAAGTGAAGGTCTCAACGACCATTTATGCCATGGTGCGTGCATGTTCTTGTTGGAACCATTTCTTATCCAAATGATTTACAATAACGTGTTGAATAAAAAATCAATAATCACTTGCCTGAAGCGGAATTTAAGACCGCTGACGCCTTCGGTGTATAAACCGCACCAGACAATGATTTTTTCTAAATGTAATGGAGCCGCATGAACCTTATGCGGATTGCTCGCTCTATCCATAAACTAGAATTCTGTTTCTTTATTAAATACAAATATAAATAAAACACACAACTGAACATATAGTCCGCTGGCTTTAATTTTTGCATCAGTGGATTTTATAGGGATATTATTTCCTATTTTCCAAGTAGTGGACGGGCAGAGCCCGAGTTGCTGAGAATGGCGTCAAATTCATAAATTCGAGTCATGAATATTATTCACTATTGTAAATCTGTCTGTTCACGACGAATTTGGCGAACAGAGCACGAACTTTGGAAATAAATTTCCACGATTTTTGAACATTGTCTGGTTTTTTATGGTGATTTGTCAAAGTATACTGAAAAGACGTCAAAGAGACTGACATTTATGTCTGTCGAATATTCTACACCTCTAAAAAAAAAACTTTTTATCATTTATTATAAATACTAAAAATACTTTATAATACATTTGTAAATGCATATGTGTAAGCCTTTTAAGTATTTAAAATTTTTGTCAATAAAAACACGTTGATAAAGTCTGTTACGCGATGACTCATTTAAATTTAATCAATTAAAAACAAAAATATCCTCATACATACATACAATTTTATTTTAAAGTTTAACACTATCGGTAACATCAAAATGATTAAATTCACCCATTCTTTAATAGAGGTATTGCTCTAGCAAGCTATGAAAGTTCTCTCTTATCTAAAAAGCAAACAAAAAAACACATAAACAATTGTTGGTACTTTTAAGCACTTTTTTCCAAAATAGATTTTCTTTGTTTACAATACTAAATTTTATAAACTTATTTTACCCTACACCACATTCTATTCGATATTTTAAGGCGAAAGTAAGTGTTAACCAGTGAGATAAAAATGCCTAGAATCAAATAATAAAAATGCCATTTTACTTTAGTATGCTTTAATTTTCCGAGTGGTTTTGAGTGCATAGAATTAATTAACTTTGTTTGTTTGTTTATATTTCTAAATATTTTGTTAATTAAAAGGTTGTCCGTACAGGCTTTTAAAGCGTATCAAAACATTTATCAATTTTAATGGAAAATACAGTATGTTTCGTCGTTTGAGTTTGAGTGAAAAAAATCGTCCAAATTGTAGCTCAAAGTCACCGTTTTTGTACACTACTTTGGCGCCATTATTAACAGTGAGTTTACGCAATTTGCCCTCACCACTTAGCTAGTAGTACTTATACTACTAGAGGCGGACTTAGTAAATAGTACTTATAGTACTAGCAAATTCTCAATTACAGGCACCTGCTAAATATCTATAGCACAGATCATTGAAACAGGTATATATAGTATGTCTGTACAAATAAACCACAAATAACAGCGGTCCTCAAAGTCAACATAAAAAATGCCATCAGTACTTACACAATGTTCCATACAAAATGATATCAGCTGTTCGTTTTGTATTATAACCTCTATTATATGTGTTTTTACATTATTATCCGTAGAAAACCCCTGCGTTTTTGCTGCTTATCACATGCAAACATATTTAATTCAAATTGGATAATTCTTATTTCTTTTTATTACGTCCTCGTGGCTTGTTATTTTGCTCTTCGTTTATCATTATACGGGTAAAATTTGATCTTGTAACTCTTGATTTTTGTGATGGGTCGATCAAATAGTAAACCATTAAAAAGAGCAAGAAGAGCTTTTTCCATTGAGGACAAAATGGCTTTTTTACAACAAAAATATACCTATTAAATTAATTAAAACAAAACAAAAAAATATTTTGGAATATAGTTCCAATAAATAGTAATGATGCAATCGATTTTTTTAAGAAGAAGTTATAGACTTAAAGTTCTTAAAAAATTATCGCTGTCCAGCTACTTCAGAGTCAGATAAAATAACCGTATTTTTCAATTTTCCGCGCAAATCTGGGGTTCGTGCGTGCCGAATAATCGAGGTTCAACTGTATGTTCGATGATATCTCAAATTCATTTTGTTTCTATTTAAATCTTAAGACGCATTAAGAGAGACTTAACAAAAAGTCATGTTCTCCTTAATACACCAATTCAGAACCAAGTTTTGTTTAATCAACAGTTAAATGTATAATTTTTTTATAAATACTTATTTAATTGTGCAAAAATTTGGAAAAACAAACAACGTCCAAGAACAGCTGCATATTGTGTACTTTTAAAACGGAATAATTTGTTTAAAATTAAAAAAATATATTAATTATGTCTAGAAACTGTTACCCATACGAGTATGAAAGCTACATTTATAGTAAACGAAAGGCTGTACTCGTAGTATGGAAAACTCACTGTATTGTTAATAGAAAGACGATAAATCAACCATCGCAATCACTTTACTACTTTCATATGAAACTTGTAGCTCTTGATTGTCATGTGAAATGACAATACTTACACACCACGCGATCAAGAAGTTTAAAAAGCTGACTTACACAATTTTGTCACGAGTGAATTATCTTTTTGTGATCTCTTAATTTGTGGCGAATTTATTCAACTTCTAATTAAATTTTTTTTGGACGAAATTAATGCATTTCAGAAATTTTAACTCATAATTAAAACATCCATTCGAATATTTTTCTGTGAAATAAATTCATATATTTAGGAAATTTTATTGTAATGCATTATGAAAGCGTTCAATTAATGTTTTGAACAAGATGAGTGCATTAAAATATTGCATATCAATTAAAAAATAATCATTGTTTTACTGTTCTATCTCTATACCAAAAAAAGGTATTAAGATTTCATTGTCAACTTAAAATTTCTGCATTGCATTGAAGAAACTTACTGTATTTTCTATATATGTATGTATGTACGTTCATACCTATTGTATGTGCATATGTATGTTTTTTACCTTTTAATATTCTGCACAAAATTATTTTCCTGCAATTGACACTTTTTGACGGAATTCTTTTTCAACTTGCGATGGAATGAAAAAATGTTCAATAAATCTACTTTAAGTACTTAAAAAATCTGTTGAAAAACAACTTTAAATGTAAAAAATTACAGACTTTTTAAATGTTAAATGATTTTTTTAATTTACTTTGCATTACTTTTACATTATTATGGCAAAATAGCAATCTGAGTTTTGGTGTAGGCAAATTTTTTACTTACATATGTACAAAAATTTTGAATATATTTTATTTATTTTTTTAATTTTTTTCTATTATTTTTTTCTGTTTATTTTCATGTATACTTCTGCAAATATTAAATTAAAAACACGATCCCTTAAACCAAAAAAAAAAATATTAAAAAAACAACTTTTTGTAAACGCTATTTTGGTTGTTGTAACAATAATGTGGTTGCTGCTGCAAAATAAACTCAAAATCACTGATAAAAAAAATACTTCACTGTAAATAAAATTGTAAAAAATCTTATTAAAACCAACACACTATGTCAACATCACCAACCAACCAACAAACCACCCCACCCTCTCACGTTTCAACACACCTTTACTTGAAACAACATTTCCTGCTCAACAAATTATTTTTACGTAAAATTTTTAAAAAATCCAATTTGTATGTTTTTTAATTATACACCAATAAAGGGACCACATCCGGCTTTAATTATTGTAAGTATTTCTGGTTTTGTATATAATTTGTTTCTTCAGTTCATTTTTTAATTTTTAATTTATTTCAACGTTTTTTATTTTTGTTTTATATTTAAATAAGGGGTGATTTATTATAAAGGTACAGATTTCAAAGAACTTTTTAAGGAACTTTACAGTTCCGTTGTGTAACCAAATTTTAGTACAAACAACTTTCTTTCTAATCGGCATTACCACTTCGGTCCAGGTGTTATCATTTTAAGCCACTGCGTTATAACTTTCAGATATTAACGAATCGGCTAAGTGTAGAGCTCTACTCGGCAGTAATCGCATCACTTGTACTCATGGAACAATTTCGATTTAACATTTTTAGTGCATCTATTTTTTTGCATTATGTCTGAAAATTTATATTAAAAATAAAACAAAAAGCTCGAATATGTTACTCTCTCCAATACACATTTTTTAGATGTAAAAAAAACAAATTCTAAAAAGCAGGGAGTAAAACCCAATTCCAATATGTAAATTTAGTTGAAGAATATTAAATTAACTCGATGCTGGCGCAATTGCAACATAACTAACTGCGTATAAAAGACTTTTTGTTCCATCTTGAAAATGTTCAAAATGGAGGGTGTTAACAAAAGAAAATTACCATTCTCAGGCACATAAATCTGAAAGAAAATTGGTGGCCCAAAACCCAAAAATTAAAGTGACAAAAAATTAACCAATGCTAAAGTATTCCAATATCGTTAAAAAAATGCAAACTAGTGGGCTCGTAAAGTCTTAAAAAAGATTTCAACAATATCGCAGCACGAAAAGTACAAAATTAACACAAGTAAAGTCAACTTGCTTTGTGTCAAATCGTCGAATTAATATTAAAACTGCGATATGATATATATATATATATATGTATGTGTATAATTGTAGGAAAAAGTCTTAATTTCACCACATATGTATAAGGGGAAAAATACATGAAACTTACTAACGCTTTATGTGCAGCACTTGAAGAAAAATCACGCAGCAACCTTTGGATGATCAAGCGAGAAGTATATGTATGTCTGAGCAACACAAATGATCGGTTATCGCAATTTCGACGCGCTCAGGATAGCCTTTGTTATGTCATATCAAGGGCTACGCTTTACAATCTAACTAATTTAATTTTTATTAAATGGCATTTTTCATACTTCAACTTGTTTTAACCTCGATGAATCCTGGTTTGCCTCAGTGTAATGCAAATTAATAATTTAGGGAAGTTTATTTAATCATGAAGCTTGTATTATTGTACATGATGTGTACCTCCCAATGAATCACCCCGTTTTAAATTAGGTTTTCTTTTGGTTAATGGTTTTTATATTTGAATTAACATGTTTCTTTTTTCTTTTACCCATATGCTTTTTATTTAATTAATCACGTTTTAATTAAATTTGTGTAAATTTCCGTATATTTGGTTTTTTGTTTTTCTTCCCTTAAACAGTTTTTCATAACATTGTTATGTTTGGTATTCTAATGCATTTTTTATATCTATTTGTCATCCAATAACCAATTAAAAAAAATAACGCTAAACCATCAATCATATTCACCATGTGCATCTCCTCCAACTCCATTATCGTCAACAACATCAATGTGTATTGCCAACTCTTCAACCACTGCCGTCAACAACGATTTTTATTTTTTTTTTTATTTCTACATTATGTAAAATTATTTCTTAATTTTATATTATGAATTTCAATTCAAACTGTTCGTTTTAATCCATCCATAAAAACACATGAGTGTTACAAATTATTTAAATCATCACTGTAATTGTAAATCCCCATCACCATTCAACCTTTTTATTGTCGTCTTGTCTACAATTTTTCCATAAAAATGATCTTGCGATGCCCCAAATCTGTATCTTCCATTTTCAAAATATCTAGAGTTGTACTGCAGGAACACTTGCGGTAAAGTATTAGTGTTTTTCAAAAACTTTATGTATGTGTAATACGTTGTAATTTTCTATAGCCATTAAAAGAGAAATTAAGAGAGCATAACGAAAAAGGTAAACCCATTGTCGCAGCTTTGTAATGTTTTCTGCTGTCCTTTTTTAATCGCAAAACTTAAATTCTATTCTATTAGAAAATGCGAAATTCACAAAGGGCAGAATCATGAATGACATTTCCGGAAAACCTTTTCTCCTCTCTCATCATTATGAGATGGATATTTTCATGTGAAAAAATAACCGATGAATTGAAAATATAGGTTGAGTTTTCTAACGATATTTTTTTTGTATCAATAAATAATTTTGAAAGATCAATGTTGCCGATTTGTGGGTAATAACATACATATACTGTGTTTATATCCTGCTGCGTGTGTAATAAGCTCCACATGTCAGCTTTGTGTGTAAATTTGTTTTCATTACCTTTTAGAAAATTTTTATTCTTCTACGACATTTCTGCCATATACAAATTTTTTTTAACATATCTATTAGTTCCTCTCCAACAAACTTATGTTTTTGCTCCATTTTATTTCTATATGTACGGTGGAAATGATACAATTATAACGAATGAACAGATGGCTTAATTGAAAACAAAATACTTGATAAACTAATGTCTACATATGTCACATTATATGCATTCCAGTAAGCTGAAGTTTTCATGATCATAAGAAAGCTGAGCACCACTTTTATATTATCCAATAAGAATATTGGAGGGGAAGTCGTCACTACTCATTGTCGGTATTATCATGGCGTACTGCGATCGAACAAATATCTGAGCGCTTAAAATGCTGCAGAAGTAGAGAACATTCGGGAAATCTCTGCATTGAGAATTTGGTTCTCAACAGACATGTGTCTATAATTCTCTCTTCACATTTGTAACTTCGCGGCGGTGGTGTGTAGCGTAAGAGTTTATAATCGGCAACACTGTTACACATACTTAGGACTCTACCATACAAAGCACTTTCTATGACTGTGGTGCTAATGCAAACAGTATGTGGATATCAAACCGGTTATATTTTTGAAATTTTAAGTACGTTCGGAAATGGTAAATGCAGTTACTTCGTATTTGTAAAGTTGAAGTTCGCAGAAAAAGAAGAAACGTTTCGCAACGATGATGATGTCAGGAACGTCATTTGGCATCACTGTAACACACAGTTTTTATGCATTTCGGAACGTACACTTTAGCCGAGCAAATAGAGATTAATGTTAGGTAAAGCCAATCAGTTGTGCTTAGGGCAGTTGCATTAATTTTTGTCTGTTCCACAGGCATGTCATAAGTTTTTGCATTAAATTCAATTACGTTAATTACCATTTTTGTTGACGAAAACTGGATTAAACGACGAGGTTTTAATTTCTTTTAACATTTGCACTTATATATGCATAACTCTACTGGTGTACAAAATAAAATGGTGAAAGCAAAATAGCTGATTGATTTTTCTTCGTCACTTATTTGTTTATTCTTAGTATATCTACCTTGTAAATTCCTGAGCAAAATTTTACAGATAACAATTAATGGGTCCATTTACGAAATGGGTTTACCTTGTTCTCTATGCCTTCATAATTACATTCTTATATATTTCAAGCTTTTATATATAATGACACATTTTAGGATCATTTTGTAGCATTTTGATTTTATTTTTATGCAGATAATATTTTTCGAAATACATACATATATTTTTATTGGGTTTTTTTCAACTTTTCTATATTATATTTTTTAAACAGCCACAAAAACTCAAATAAAAAGGCAATATGAGCAAGATTCACTTGATCTAGCCAACAGACCTTATTAAAAACATGCTTCGAATATGCTAGATTGAAAGCGTTTAAACTTCGAAAGTTGTCGTATTAAATTTGTAAACTAATTGTAAATGACTTTGTCCTGTTTTGGGTAAAGTTAATATCGGCTTGCATAAAAACATTTGTATGGCATGCTTTTAAAACTCCATTGCAATATTAAAATACTAAATCAAATTTAGTATTATAATACAAATTTCAGTTATATAGCATATGTATGTATGTATTCGTACATAGTCTGATATCGATTAGAATTAATAACTTGGTATTCAAAGCCTCGATTACAAATAGCAATAACGGTTAAACCCCAATGCCTTGGGAAAATATAGTGAATAGCTGCTAAACTTCGCAACAAACGATCTACAAAAAATGCTATAAAAATCATAATAGAATAAAATAGCGCAGAAATATAGAAAACTGCGCAAACCTGCCCTTAACAAACCAAATGTTAGTGTGATATTTGTTCTCTTAACGTTTATAATACAATTATGTTCCTTTAAAATTTCATTGGGTGACAATCAACGTCTAGTACGTTTGTTGTTGTGACTATTTATTAGTTTAAGGCACATCAGTTTCTTCTGCTTTAGATGTTCAAATACATACTTACTTGCTACTTGCTTGCTTGCTTGAATTTTACTACGAATTAGAGTATTTCTAAACTTTCAGCTCAGACTTGCCAATAACTCACAACAAATCATTCTGCATTAAATCGGACTCTTGTTTAGTTTTATTGGCAGTTCCCAAAAGAAGCATTAAAGTTTGCTGGTATATTCGTTTCGTCCAGCTGCTTAATAGTGGGTGAAATTAGCCAAGGCGATGATATAACGGTGAAACAAAACGATTAAGTCGCTAATACGAGTTTTCGCGTTACAGGCCACTATCCTAATATGTACAAAGTTTGCAAGTTATGAATCAAACCCATTTGACAGAAAATATTAAAATAAATGTCAGTGCTAACGCACAGCTTCTGAGTTAAAAAGGTGGATTCACCCATGTTTTCTAAATAAAATGTTTGTGCGGACAATTCACTCATTTCGAAAAATTTGTCTGAAAAATAAAGATGTCGTGCAGAAATGCATTTTTTTTTATTTTTAAACTATATTGTATTTTTCAAAGAAATAGTACAACTTCATTCAACAAATTTTATATAATCAAATTTTGTAAGATGTAAGATTTAGCCTATTGGCGTTCGTAAAAAAATATTTTTTGTCTTATGAAGAGTTCCATCAAACTACATATAAAATATTATTTTTCCGGACAAATATTTTGTGCGGAAACAATGACTGCATCGACCTAAAAAGTCCGAAATTTAAGTAGCAAGTTGTGATTGTGACATACTTGCAAACATAGATGCAATTTTAAAACTTCTGAAATTTTAAAGAAATTTAACTTAAATACTGCGCAAGATCTCTTGCACAGCCGCACTTACGACGGGCAAAATATTCTCCTCCGTGGTATGATCAACAACGGATTCATTTGCTTAACGGGGTGCACTAACGCCAAAGCGAAATTAGTTACGACAAGATTTCAAGCTAATTCTAATACGTTTTAACGAAATTTCTCGTACAAAATGAAGTCTACTTTGTGAGTTTGTTTTGGAAAAATCTCCTTAATTCTACTGGTTACCAAGCGATGTAACTGATATTCTCTTCATCATGAACTAAAAATACAGGACCACATAAATAAAACTTTTGAGTTTAACAGAAGACATTTTGCTAAATGTCAGAAAACGGTGGTGAAAACGGTAAAAATGTTGTGGTAGATTTTAATTCAAAGTCTGCTACATAAAGTATAAAGGATCGGCTAAAGGGAGTTTCTTTCACAAATTTAAGCAGCCCACGTGATATTTTCTAAAAATTATGTACTTTGGAAAATATTGAGTTACTACAATTTCGTGCCGAAACATTTCTTGTATTTTTTCACTCTCCCATGACTACTTTTAGTTCCATTTCTTTTGGCTCAACTAGTTTTAAGGCATAAATTCTGTAGCTTTCAAACTAATTAAAATTTGAAAACAAATTTATCAATTATTACATCACCATCGTCTTATCATTATTTATGTATGTATCTCAAAATTGATTTCAGAACTTGCAAGTTAGTCTTAAGAAAACCTATAAAATCCAATGCAATGTACATGGTATGTCAGAAACAAAATGTTTACAATATGATTGCCATGATATAGAAAATGCTAAATTAACAGAAAATACCGGAAGCAAGTCTAATTTTTACAAGGTATTTTCTAAACTAAAAACAAAAATGTAATGAAATGGTTGTTGTGTAATTTTGAAGATTTTCTGTTTCCAAAACAACTTTCCATTATTTTTTGGTTTGTTTGTTCTAGTTTTGCCGTAGTAATAAATATTAATATGTATTTTAATTGTACAAAAAAAGTTTAAATAACTGACTAACAACAAATAGCATGTAGTTTCTGTATAAATGCATAATAAAATAAATTTTAATAAATTTGCTTAGTAGATGCTTTTTCTTTTGTGACCATTATTTTTTTTTTTTTGAATTCTTTTAGTTAAATTGAACTTAAAATACTCCATATAATTCAAAAATATGATTTGTATTGTATTTCTCTGAAATCGTTTTATTTTTTAATTATTTAGGGTGAATTAGAACAACAATTATTGCAAGCCAATCCCATTCTAGAAGCATTTGGTAATGCCAAGACCGTAAAGAACGACAACTCGTCACGTTTTGTAAGTAGTAAGCAAGACTGTGGGCCAAAAGCTTTCAGCAATTTTAAATATGTACATGTGTAGTTTATGATATGAACTTATTAATATTCCGTTTATTTAATTCAGGGTAAATTTATTCGCATTAATTTTGATGCTTCTGGTTATATTTCGGGTGCCAATATAGAAACGTACTTACTCGAAAAATCTCGTGCCATTCGTCAAGCTAAAGACGAAAGAACATTCCATATTTTCTACCAATTACTCGCTGGCGCTACGCCTGAACAACGTGACAAATTCATTTTAGATGATATTAAAACGTATCCATTCCTTTCAAATGGCAGTTTACCAGTACCCGGTGTCGATGATTTTGCCGAATTCCAAGCGACTGTGAAATCAATGAACATAATGGGCATGACTGCCGATGATTTTAACTCGATATTCCGCATCGTTAGTGCAGTGCTGCTATTTGGCTGTATGAAATTCCGTCAAGAGCGCAACAACGATCAAGCCACACTTCCCGACAACACAGTGGCTCAAAAGATTGCCCATCTGCTGGGCTTAAGTGTTACGGACATGACCAGAGCTTTTCTAACGCCTCGCATTAAGGTGGGTCGCGATTTTGTTTCGAAGGCCCAAACAAAGGAACAAGTCGAATTCGCTGTTGAAGCGATCGCAAAGGCGTGCTACGAACGCATGTTTAAGTGGTTAGTGAATCGTATTAATCGTTCGTTGGATCGTACTAAACGTCAGGGTGCTTCGTTTATTGGTATTCTCGATATGGCAGGTTTCGAAATTTTCGAGTTGAACTCATTCGAACAGCTGTGCATAAACTACACAAACGAAAAGTTGCAACAACTTTTCAATCACACCATGTTTATTTTGGAACAAGAGGAATATCAAAGAGAAGGTATTGAGTGGAAATTCATTGATTTTGGTTTGGATTTGCAGCCAACAATCGATTTAATCGATAAACCTGGTGGTATAATGGCTCTTCTGGATGAGGAGTGTTGGTTCCCTAAAGCCACCGACAAGACATTTGTCGAAAAATTGGTGTCAGCACATTCAATGCATCCGAAATTTATGAAAACCGATTTCCGTGGTGTAGCCGACTTTGCTATTGTACACTACGCCGGCAAGGTGGATTATTCTGCTGCCAAGTGGTTGATGAAGAACATGGATCCACTAAATGAAAATATTGTTTCTCTGCTACAAAACTCGCAAGATCCATTTGTGGTCAACATTTGGAAAGATGCCGAAATTGTTGGCATGGCTCATCAAGCTCTTACTGATACTCAGTTCGGATCGCGTACCCGTAAGGGTATGTTCCGTACTGTGTCACATTTGTACAAGGAGCAATTGGCTAAACTTATGGACACTTTGCGCAACACCAATCCAAACTTTGTGCGTTGTATCATACCAAATCACGAGAAACGTGCTGGCAAGATTGATGCCCCTCTGGTCCTTGATCAGTTGCGTTGTAATGGTGTGCTCGAAGGTATTCGTATTTGTCGCCAGGGCTTCCCCAATCGTATTCCATTCCAAGAGTTCCGACAACGTTACGAATTGCTTACACCCAACGTCATACCGAAAGGCTTTATGGATGGCAAGAAGGCTTGCGAGAAAATGATTGCAGCTCTGGAACTCGACTCAAATCTTTTCCGTGTCGGTCAGTCGAAGATCTTCTTCCGCGCTGGTGTTTTAGCTCATCTCGAAGAGGAGCGTGATTATAAGATAACTGATCTTATTGTTAACTTCCAAGCATTCTGCCGTGGTTTCTTGGCCAGGCGTAACTATCAAAAGCGTTTGCAACAATTGAATGCCATTAGAATAATTCAGCGTAATTGTGCTGCCTATTTGAAGTTACGGAATTGGCAATGGTGGCGTTTGTACACAAAAGTTAAACCTTTGCTCGAGGTAACAAAACAAGAAGAAAAGCTCGTTCAAAAGGAAGATGAGCTTAAGCAAGTGCGCGAGAAACTTGATACTCTTGCAAAGAGTACCCAAGAATTTGAGCGCAAATACCAAGTGGCGTTGGAGGAGAAGACCTCATTGGCCGAACAGCTGCAAGCTGAAATAGAACTTTGTGCTGAAGCGGAAGAGTCGCGTTCCAGACTGATGGCTCGCAAACAGGAGTTAGAAGATATGATGCAAGAATTGGAAACACGCATTGAAGAAGAAGAAGAACGTGTATTGTCTTTGGGTGTAGAAAAAAAGAAACTTGAGTTAAATATACAAGACCTCGAGGAACAATTGGAAGAGGAGGAAGCGGCACGGCAAAAATTGCAATTGGAAAAGGTGCAACTTGATGGCAAAATTAAAAAATACGAGGAAGAACTTGCACTTACTGAAGATCAAAATCAAAAATTGGTGAAGGAAAAGAAACTGCTGGAAGAAAGAGCCAATGATCTTTCACAAACCTTGGCAGAAGAGGAAGAAAAAGCCAAGCATTTGGCTAAACTAAAAGCAAAACATGAAGCCACTATAGCCGAATTAGAAGAGAGACTCCATAAGGACCAGCAGCAAAGGCAAGAATCTGATCGCACTAAACGTAAAATTGAAACAGAAATGGCAGACTTGAAAGAGCAACTTAATGAACAGCGCACGCAAGTAGAGGAGCTTCAAGTGCAATTGGCGAAGCGCGAGGAAGAACTTACCCAAACCCTGATGCGAATAGATGAAGAATCTGCCTCCAAAGCTGTCGCTCAAAAAGCTCAACGGGAAATCGAATCACATTTGAATGAACTACAAGAAGATTTAGAAGCTGAGAAAGCAGCACGAGCAAAAGCAGAAAAAATACGTCGCGATTTAGGTGAAGAGTTGGAAGCACTTAAAAATGAGTTACTCGATTCTTTGGATACGACAGCAGGTAATATTTTCTTAAATGTACATTAATCATTTTCCATTTATACAAAACATTTTATATTTTCAGCTCAACAAGAGCTGCGGTCTAAGCGTGAGCAGGAATTAGCTTCTCTCAAGAAATCTCTTGAAGAAGAAACTGTAAACCACGAATCAACGGTTGCTGAAATGAGACACAAGCATGTTCAGGAATTAAATGGTATCAATGAACAGCTGGAAAATCTTCGCAAGGCTAAAGCAGTGCTGGAAAAAGCAAAGAGTTCTTTAGAAGCCGAAAATGCTGATTTGGCAACTGAACTGCGTAGTGTGAATAGTTCCCGCCAAGAAAATGATCGTCGTCGTAAACAAGCCGAATCCCAAATAGCTGAATTGCAGGTAATTGTCCAACATACATAAATATACAAATTCTCACATACTTACATATGTATGTAGTATGTGAGCATTTTCATTCAATAAAACTGTTTGGCGCCACTCGCCGTATTAACCGCTACCGCAAAGCCTCCTTCAATGACTTAATAAAAACAATTGAAACACACACATGTTGCAATTTTGTATTTATATCTACACTTTATTCAAAACTTTAAGGTTTTTGTGGTTAGCGACCACCTTTCAACAGTTCTTCTTTAAGTTCGCCCTCCCACAAACAAATGACTAACGCTTTTGGAAAAATGTATATCGTTTGCAAATACACACATACATACATATGTGTATATTCAGTTGTGTTCTGTATTAAGTAGTTGAGCGAAGAGTTTAGTATGGTTGCTCTTTGTACTGGCAGCTTTTGTGTTGAGCTAGAAATCGAAATCGAAATTGAAATAGAAATTCATTTTCATTCATTGTTTCAGGTAAAATTGGCTGAAGTAGAACGTGCCCGTTCAGAATTGCAGGAGAAATGCACAAAACTTCAACAGGAAGCCGAATACGTAACAAATCAACTGGAAGAGGCTGAACTAAAAGCGTCTGCAGCCGTCAAATCTGCCAGCAACATGGAATCCCAACTTGCCGAATCCCAACAATTACTAGAAGAAGAGACCCGCCAAAAATTATCGCTAAGTTCGAAGTTGCGCCAGCTTGAATCTGAAAAGGAAGCGCTGCAGGAACAGCTCGAAGAAGATGAAGAAACGAAAAAGAACTACGAACGCAAATTGGCCGAGCTCACACTCACCATGCAAGACATCAAAAAGAAGGCAGAAGAAGATGCTGACATGGTTAAAGAACTGGAAGAAGGCAAGAAACGTTTGAACAAGAGTATTGAGGATTTAGAAAGGCAAGTGAAAGAGTTACAGGCTCAAAACGATCGCTTGGACAAAAGTAAAAAGAAGATTCAGTCCGAACTGGAAGATGCCACAATTGAATTGGAAGCACAACGCACAAAGGCAAGTTGATTTGATTTTAGGAAAAAAATTTGTATTTGCTAATTTGATAATGAATTTTTTATAAACAGGTGCTTGAATTGGAGAAAAAACAAAAGAACTTTGATAAAATTTTGGCCGAAGAAAAATCGATTTCAGAACAATTCGCCCAAGAACGTGATACTGCCGAACGCGAAGCTCGCGAAAAGGAAACAAAGGTGCTTTCATTAAGTCGCGAATTGGATGAAGCCTACGATAAAATCGAAGATATGGAAGCAAAACGCAAAGCCCTCCAAAATGAACTGGACGATCTGGCCAACACACAGGGTACAGCCGATAAAAATGTGCACGAATTAGAAAAAACAAAACGAGCCTTAGAATCCCAATTGGCCGAACTAAAAGCACAAAATGAGGAACTCGAAGACGATCTGCAATTAACCGAAGATGCCAAATTACGACTAGAGGTAAATATGCAAGCCTTACGATCGCAATTCGAACGCGATCTGCAAGCCAAGGAAGAACAAGCTGAAGAGAAACGCCGTGGCCTAGTTAAACAATTACGCGATCTCGAAGCTGAGCTCGATGAAGAACGTAAACAACGTACAGCCGCTGTAGCTGCCAAAAAGAAACTTGAAGGCGACCTTAAGGAACTGGAAACCACTATGGAAATGCACAACAAAGTGAAAGAAGACGCCCTTAAGCATGCAAAGAAATTGCAAGTACAGGTTAAGGATGCCTTGCGTGAAGCCGAAGAAGCCAAGGCCGCTAAAGAGGAATTGCAAGCTCTTAGTAAGGAAGCAGAGCGTAAAGTGAAAGCTCTGGAAGCTGAAGTAATGCAGTTGTCAGAAGATTTAGCCAGTTCAGAAAGAGCGCGTCGCGCTGCTGAAACAGAACGTGATGAGTTGGCCGAGGAAATGGCCGCAAACGCCACCAAGGGAACATTGATGATTGATGAAAAACGACGTTTGGAAGCCCACATTGCCTCATTAGAAGAAGAACTCGAGGAGGAACAATCAAACTCTGAAATTTTACTTGATCGTAGTCGCAAAGCTCAATTATTGAATGAGCAGTTGTCGACAGAGCTGGCAACTGAAAAATCAAATGCCCAAAAGAACGAAAATACCAGAGCGCTTTTAGACCGTCAAAACAAAGAACTGAAAGCAAAATTGGCCGAAATCGAAACATCGCAAAGAACCAAAATTAAGGCTACTATTGCCACACTCGAAGCCAAGATTACCAACTTGGAGGAACAACTTGATAACGAAGGTAAAGAACGGCTAATGCAGCAAAAAGCCAATCGTAAAATGGAAAAGAAAATTAAAGAATTGGGCTTAAACATTGAAGATGAACGCCGACATGCCGATCAATACAAAGAGCAAATTGACAAAGTAAGTAATCATGCAAAAAAGCATCAACAAATGAATGTACATCATGTTTACAATCGTTTTTACAACAGCTTAATAGTCGCATGAAGGTTCTTAAACGTAATCTAGACGAAACGGAGGAAGAACTACAAAAAGAAAAGACCCAGAAACGAAAATATCAACGCGAGTGCGAGGATATGATTGAAAGTCAAGAAGCCATGAACCGTGAAATCAATTCCCTAAAAACGAAACTTAGGTAAGTGTTCATTTGTAGTTTTCATTAATTTTATATTCAACTGCATTAAGAACGAATATACCGATTTTATTTTTTGCAATTAAAAAAAAAATATGTTAATTAGATCGATACAAGTCGCCGAAACAGAAAAGGCAAAGGCTTACTCGCCCAAAAAGGATCCTACTCTTATAATGAATTGTGAGGGTATACAGTAAACCGTGTTTTTAGTTGTAGAAAGTTAAAAAGATGTTTAATTTTTTGTAAATGTTTAACCAATACATTTAACCACCACACATTTCGTTTCGTACGGTACTTCGTTCAAAAAGAAAAACCTTAATTACTTTGTTTTAAACAATGATCGACAAATTTAGATGTTCAACTGTGTAAGTGTTTTCATTTCATTTAAAACAGGCTCCCCTCACACAGTCCCTTTAATTTAATTTACGATTGATTTGTTAACATTATTTACTTGTATATTTTAAATCTCTGTCGAAAGACTGAATTGTGACCCGTATTTTAAGACATTTAGTGTTGATTCTTTTATTCCTGCACGACTACTTATTTTCCCGTAAATTAAATGATTCTTCACAGAATTGCGATTGCACGTTTAATACTCCCTGGTTTTTGTTTCCTTATACCGCATTTATGCCCTGATAGATGAGATAATAGATAGTAGGTTTGAAGATTCTAAGTGTTTCTGCACACATGCAAAACGACTTTCAATTTTCTTTATTACGGTGAAACAATTTCAATTACTTTGAATATATTATTTTAAAATGGTACTCGCGGAATGAAATAAAGCGGTAGCTAAAATGAAATAAAACCGAAAATAGAAATGGTTAATGGTATCAGGAGTTCCATACAAATCAAGTTGATTGTTATTGCGGTTGTCATCCTACATTTACTACGATTTTTACCACAACAAATAAGTGGCTGCAATTTATTGCAAATTATTTACTCAACAGAGTTTTCTTTACCTTTTCGCAATTTTATTTTCATCTATTTTATATACAATAAAATTATGTCAAAGAGTTTAGATTGACTGCATGTATATGTATGAAATATATTGCATTTCAAAGCAGTTTCTAGCCATGTACATACATAATAACATAAAATCAGATAATACAGAACTATAACTAGGCTTTCAGCAAATCTTTCTGTATTTATTTAACATAATCCGAAATTCATAGAAGAGAATATCGTTGAATGGAAAATACTTCGGTTAAAGAGCAAAACGTGTTTTAAAATATAAAAAAAAACTCCTTTGATATGCAGCAACATGTTATTGCGTAAACTGAAGTTCAAAGTTCTCATTTTATATGAAAAGATGTCTATAAGTTTTCATAAAGTATGTCAATAATTATTGTACTTGTTCAAGATCGGCTGAATCATTAAATTTTATTGGGAACCTTAAACTCTCGCGTCCGCAGAATAAAAATAGTGCTTTTGTATTCTAAGCTAATTTTTGTAGCATATATTTTTTGAATTTGCTCTACACCAGACATTAACAAATTAAATTTCAAAAATTTTGAATTCTCTTAAATATAGCATCTCCGGAGATGCGATTTATCATGTTATGATGAATGGGATTTATGTTTTACCTCAAAAGATTTTTGAACTTTTTCTTGACAACCACGGAAACGTAAAATAAAGCCCCAGAAGTGTGTTTCAAATACTTTCAAATTCCAAAGGCTTTTGAAATTCTTTAAGTTCTAAATCTCTACCGTAAGATTTACAATACAGGACATCGATAGAGAATGTGACATTTTCTGGAAATTTTTTTTTAATATGTTCGTTACCACAGAACTCGGTAATTGGACATGGCAGTGAATTGACATAATTTGTTTCGAAACATAATTCTTTAATCTGGTTGAAAAGAGTTTTAGAAAGTGCATTATCCCCGTGCGATGTAACTAGAGTCATGAGGTTCTCGCTGTAGAATATGTATATACCCAGTGATTTATGGCAAATGTCAACAACAATACGCATATACTTACATAAGTGATGTCAACGGTACACATACGACAATGCCGTCGCCCAGGATGATGTTATTGGGATTTACTTTATTTATTTGTTTCTCACAAAAAAAATTTTAATTGTCGGCAAAATAAAGAAATTTGAAAAATGAATAAACAAAATTAGTGTGGTATGAAAAACAAAATGCAAATTAATGCCGATTTAACGATTGGTTGGCGGCAACATCGACTAAGTTTACAGACCGTGGCGTCAACAGCGGTCACAATAAAACAGCAATAATTTTAAAACAAAACTTTTATTAATTGTGTAATATATCTGCTTAAGAATCAACGTTTCACGTATTTATATCAATTGCATCAACTGTTTCAGAGCACGAAACGCAGGAAACTTTCCCGAGTGTTGTAAAAGTAAAAAAAAAACAACATTTTGCGTGCGCATCTAAAATTTATCTCAGCTTTCTAAACTTCACATATGAGCTATGGATAAAGTTTATGGATATATCACATATTTAAAAAATTAAAACAAAAATTGCAAAAAAATATACATACATATCTACAATCCGCGAATGTTGACGTTTATCGGATTGATGATGTTTGTGAATGTCAGAGTTTAAAATTAAAGCACCATCTTGACACGGTAGTTCAAAACGTCTTTTGTTTGTTGTTCATAATTTGAAACCAAACAAAAAGATAAATAAAATGCAACTGAACACAAAAGGATCATATGTAACTGTATTTCAATGGGTCATTCTTATAAGGAAAATCCCCAAATTCACAACTATTTACACACAGAGAACGTGTACGTATATTTTATTTTATCTAGAGCTGACGTTTTAGAAGATTCCGGTTGACGTTATGGAGTCGATGTCAATAAAAAAGTTTTGAATAATTTGCTAACTATATGCTGAGCGCGCTGTATCTCAAATTTTGGGCTATTGTATAGCCAAAATTTTAATTGTAACTTAGGAAATTTAAGCGGAAAAACAAAAAATAGGCAAAATTGATTGTTTTACGTATACACTGCATAAATGATTATCAAGACTTAATACAATTCTTTTACTTGTGTTTTGTTTTGTGATGAACAAATTAAAATTCTTTGACTAACAAATGCATGGTTTAAAATTTGAATGCTTCTTCATTGAAAAATGATTTTAATAATTATTTCTATCTGTTTATTATAGACGCACCGGCGGCATGGGCTTAAGTTCAAGTCGTCTCATTGGTACACCCTCTTCGAAGCGTGGAGATGACAGTTCTTCCGTTCAGGACGAATCATTAGACGGCGAAGATTCTGGCAATTAAATTGAATAAAACTGAAATTATTATTTCCATTCAAGTTAAAAGAAAATTAATTTTTTGTTAATTTTTTTTTAATTAAATTTAATTATTTTTACAACAAAAACCGATGAAAAAGATAACACTATAATTTAAAAAAAAAAAAAAGTTATTTGTAAAAAATGCGAAACGTGGAAACGAAACAAAAAGGAAACAACAATAATTAATTAAATAAACTATTGTTTTTCACTACTACAACTAGGAATTCTTCCTTTGCTCCAATTTACAAATTTCCCCAACCCAGCCCCCTTCCTTTACTTCGACTTAAAATCTACAAGAATATTAATTATTATTAACTACATAAAATTAATGATATTAAAATGAAAAAAAAAAATTATAAAAGAAATAAAAAAGTATTGGATAAATGCATTTATACATAAAAAAATAGAAGAAAAAATATTTTTATTATTATTTCATATGACATATTTCTTTGTCCTTAATCTTTTTATTTAATATAGTATTCGTCGAGTTTCGAATGATACTGATGAGCATGTTGTAAATAAGTGAGACTTGTTTCCATTGGCAACAAATATTAATTATTCTTTTAATTTGGCTTAAATAATTTTAAATTCAAATCAAATACATACAATAAAACGGTATGAAATTTTGTATTGTATATTAAAATACAAAATTAACAGCTTCAAATCGTGCTCCATAATTTTTATTTTTTTTATTCTTAGTGTCCTCTTGATATCATCCCTCCTTTTCTTCAATTATATACATACCTAAATACATACTTATTAATATATTTTAATTATTATTTAATTATATAAAACTTTTTTTATGCGACCCCTCACTTTTATTTTTTTTAACAATTTCAATTTATGTTTATTTTAAAATAAAACTAATTATTCCTTTTATTTTTAAAAAGTTTTTTTTATTTGTGTTAAAATTTTTAACTAGACCAAGTACTTGTTTCTGTTTTCATCTTAAAAAAATAATTAAATAATAAGCTATAGAAATAACAAAACTCGCAGTCTTTTTTATAAAACTAAACATTTAAATAATCGTATTTGATAAAAATGAATGAACAACATGCGATGCGGGAATAAATACTTAAAAATACCATTTACGATAAAGACAAAAGTTTAAGTAACTATTGAAGGGACTTACAGTTTCATTTTAATTTATATGTATTTGTAGTAGAAATATTGTCTGTCTAGCCATAACAAAATGGGTGGCTTCTCAAAAGTGAACAAACTTACAGAATTTCAAATCGCATTGTCCTGGGCACACATACATATATCTTTGTAATGAAAACAAAAGGCGAAATTTCCTCGAAAGAGATTGAAAATTGTACAAAGTTGTGCGATACGTACCCTTGTTTCGATTTCTTTTTGGTTTGGTTTTTCCATTTTGTTGTAGAAAATTAGGAGAACATTCTATTTTCTCCTAAACTGAGTTTGTAACTTTTTTAAATTTTTAAAAAAATTGAAAACGGCAGTTCAAGATTTAAATACTTTTGAAGCTTGACAAGAATAATTGAAAGTAATTTGTGTTACAACGAAAGTAACATTTTAAAACATGTGGGATTTTATATGCAAAATGCAAGTGGCTTCGCCGTTATTGGTTTCAAAGTCTGTGTGTAGGCAACATCGAACAGAAAGTTGATTTCTTGCAACTATTTTAAAATGAAACAAATTTGGAATGTGAAATGGATGCGTTTCTTGTCAAACCCAAGATCATATTACTATTTGACATGCGCCTGTTTCCGATGTCATTGATGTGGTCATAAGGTGCACAAATTATTATTTTCAACTTTTTATTTAAAGAACAAAAAGTAGACAAATTTATTTGTTCCCTTTTCATTTCTAAGAGCAGAAACAAAATTAACAATAGTGGATTTTTATTAACTAAGTCATTAATTTTTCATGCAAAATTAAAATCAAACGGTTATGCACCATTTAGTTCCAAAAAAATACGCAAATTTCTAGATATACATACATATGTACATACAGGTGTGTATGTATGTATTTAATAATATGTTTTTTTTTTAATTTTTCGTTTTAAATAAACAAAATTGCAATTTAAACATGGATTTGTTATTGCTCAATTGACATCAACATTATTGACTGATCAACATATTCTTCGAGAGGAAGTGTAATTTCTGTTAATTGCAGCTTTTTTAAAGCCAATATTTCAATTACGAAAACAACTTCAAAGAATAGCAGACCGATAGCAAGTCGTTGCGATTTCAGAACCTATTGAAATGCGTTTTGCGTTTTACAAACTATGTACACATGTATGTAACGTTGTGTTTTTCAGAACAAGGATGTATGTATGTAAACTTGCATACTTGACGTTTGAGTTTGAAGCCATCATACGCCATACAAAAAACCGCAATAAAAAGTAGTTGCATCCGCTTTAAAAAAATATGCCGTAAACATAGAAAAATTTACCATCAAAATTCTTTTGCTCATGAATGATAGGGAGCGCAAAAGTTTTCGAAATGAATAAGATTGTATAAACAACTGAGTGCAAGTATACATGTACATATGTCCATATTCTATATATATATATCAAATGTTGTATTAGAAAAATGTAAATACTGACATATGTACTCTTTACTTCTTATACACACAGCGTAAAAAGTTAAAAACGTTTTCATAAACCAAAATCAGTGCATAAGTATTTCTTTTAATATATAGTCGAATGCTTGTAACATGTAAAATTGAGAGCAGCTGATCATTGTCCTGTTGTTATAACACACCTGAGATATCCACAATTTAGATGCAAAAGTCATTATTTTATCAGAAGATAATATAATTTTTCCAAATGGTACGGTAGGAATCTCACGATATCCAACGTTAATGTTCGTCAACATTTTAAACTGGAAATTTTTTAAAAGTAAAGTATCTGACCTAATCGCAAGATATTGTGAATTGGTAGTCCGCAAATCAGTTGTGTGTTCTCTCAAATGCTGCTTTAAAACCGTATCGCAACGACATTAGTCGTCTTCCTAAACATATATGTATGTATACATATAGACACATACATACATATGTATATATGAGATCAAACAATATTGAAATACTAACGAAAACACTTAACGACACCTTCTTAAGTATATCAAAAAATTCTCTTGTTGAATAATTTGTATCAAAGCTACAGTTGTATTTACCAAATTACTAGGTACATGCTACTCGCAAAATAGCAGACAGGTTACATACATGTGTACATACATACATACATACATATGCACATGCATACATATGTACATACATACATATTATTATAAATTTCAAAACACAATAGCTGTTGACTTCTGTATAAAGTGGCAATTTCTCTATTGGAGACTAGTAGGTCCCATCAACTGCTTATATGAATTTTTATAATTTGTAATGGTAACGGGTAATTGAAAATACTTATGTATCTATTAATCAACTAAGAGGATTTCTTTACATACGAATTTATTCATTCTTAATATTGTTATATAAAAATTATTAAAAGCCACGTCATACTGGTTTAGAACTTAATAAAAAATTACTAAAACAAAGAAAATTTTGAAATCATTTAAAATGCATACATATGTATCATTCACATAAAAATGCTTTTGATACGGTTAACAGTGTTTGAAAGATTCTAAGTAGGACTACATTTTTATCAGAGCTATTAAAATTTTTGCATGAATTATGAACACATAAATTGAAATATTTTATAAATGCATTGGAAGTTTCTGAATAATACTTTCAGCTATTATGTTAGAAACATTTTAATTATTCGAATACCGAATTTAAATACTTCAAACAAAGTGTTTGGCCAGACACAATTAACTTTTCTAATTCATATGAAGTTAAAAGTTTCCATCTCTTTTTCCAAGTAAGCACAATTTATTGCTTTTGTCTCCAAACAAGTTCAACAAATTGTAATTCGCCAAAAGCGCCAAAGGACTAGTAAATGGCAACTTAACGCACAATTAAGGCACCTTCCTTTAAACTGTACAACATTTAATTATAGCGACGGCTCAGTAAACAAATGTTAAGCTAACAATTGCTTAATAATTTTTTTGCCAACGACTTCAGTCATGTAACAGAAACTACAAGAAGACCCTCAAGGCGAATTGACTATAAATATTTCAAAAAAAGCGGCTCCGTTTTAGTGTCCTATTGTGAGTAAATTTTTTATTGTGATTTACATGTGCTTATAAACATATGACTGAACATTTTGATTTTGGTGCCTACTCCAAGGTAAACACTCAAATAACAATAAAGATTAAAAGAAAACCGTACCAACCGTTACAACATGTACAAAATTTACAACGGCATCAAGTCAAAAGGCATAGAGCATATGAACAAAACCTGTATGATTGCAACACAGCTGCACCAGTAGTGAAAATCAAGGAAAACCACAGAAGTAAACAAAGTCGTGCAAAGCAACAGCAAAGAAATTATTATTCATAAACACTTGCTTTTATAACATCAGACACCTTTAGGCAAATCAATAATAATAAATTTAACATACATTTTTGTTGCTGCGCATCGACTCGGGTTAAAATAATCCGATTTTGCACCGATACAAATCACATCTTGGAAAATGAGAAATCGTACCGAAGGGAGCAGCAACTTCAGTACAGATACAAGTAGTAGTGATGAAGACGCTCAGCTGAAAAAACTGCATGCACGTATGTGTGGCATCGGACATCAAAGATACAATGATATTGTGCCCAGGTAAGATTTGTTATCAAAATAAATGTGGGAATGCTGAACATGTAAATAGAAGTTGAGTACCATATAAAAATACATAGTGGATACATATTTAGCGCAATCATAATTGATTGAACTTTGGCAATTTGTTTGAAGTCATATCAAATGTGGGGAATTTGTGTTTGCATTTAAGAAAAGTTAAAAGTTCCTAAGCTGATAAAACGTGTTCACTTGAATGTATTTATGTATTTCTTTTCACACACATGATACTGCTGATGTGGAATAATACGTTTTTGATACGAATAAAAGCGTTATCATTTATTATAAAAAACTGCTTAAACATTGTTTACACTCCAAGAAAAAATCAACCTTAAAACAAGTAATTGTGGGGTTTTAATGCCATATAATTTTTGTGCTTTTAGGTACCAAGTTGATTTTAAACAGACATACTAGATATACATACATATGTATGTATGTATGTATGTATACCTGTGTACATATTTTTATACATCCAAGTATATAATTTTAAACGGAGCGAGTTTTTTAAAACTATTTACAAATGTACAGTTGAGTTCACGTACTCAACATTGGATTCCTATAGGATCCCAAGTTTGCAAAAACTTTTCCTATAAATGAGTGAGGGAAATTTTGGAGTAACACAACTGAAAATTGCATACAAATATGTATGTAACATTTTTAAACTGAAATATGCACATCCATACATACATATATATGTATGTATGTATATAAAAGCGAATAAATAAATATGAAATTATAATGTGAATATAAATTTTAATATATATGCACATTTATGGTTCTTCGCTATCCCAAAAAAAAAGTACGGAAAACTACTAATATTATTACATATTTATTTGGCTGGAATTAAAGTATCAATTTCAATACTTTTTAATGTAACAATACATATATGTTTCCAATGAGTTAATAATATGTAATCTGATACAAAATTTGAATATCCTCCGTTAAAGGATATAGTACATTTTTATGGCACCGATATTGAAACTTGGCCACTATTAAATTTTGTTTCTCGTTTGTAACCACTCATCTGTATTCCATACCTCAACATGCACACACTTAGTTATACCTACATATTTACAAAAAAAAAAACAATATTAACTACTATTATCATATTTGTTGCAGACCACGCGTTTCACCAGGATATTGGCTCTGCTGCCTTCTACCAGTAGCCTTAATTGTTGGTTACTTAAGTGTGTTAAGGAATTCAATAGAATGCCCAGATGTACCAGTTAATTACAAAATCATTACAATTATTTCGGTAGCGTTATCGATACAGACAATTAGCTTCTTTATTTATCTTAATCTACAAGCCAAACTTTATAAATGGTTGATTATTTTTATACCGTTTGTGAGTGGCACCTGCATATTTAAAGTGTTTTTGAATGAAACATGGAGTTGGTCGCTTCTATGGACTTTATTTGCAACCATATTCTATCAAAGATGTTACATACTGGTAATGCGCAGTATGCCTCGCAGTTTTACTTACGGAGAAGCCTCAATTTTGGTGCAAGGTGTTTTGCTTTTTGCCATCAATTCAGTTTTACTATTGAACGGACGGATTTGTAAAACTTCGGCTCAACTTTACGGAGACCTGCCTAATTTAAACATTATCATGATGGTGAGTTTTATTATTGAAATGTCAATTGTTCCTTATAATTTGTATTGTAAATATGTATGTGTCTTTTTAGAGCGCATTACTTTGGCTGTTGATGGTTTGCGTTTTGTTTGCAGTATTCAAAACTTTACGTAAACCTGTTCTGTTTTATTCGCTAATGGCAATATTTGTGTCCGGTGCTACTTTATCGCCAGTTACGCAGCCGCTGCCCATAATTTTTGTTTTTGAATATTTATTAAGAGACTATAAAAGGGTAAGATAAATCCATTCTTCAAACACAATTCGCGACAATTCGGGTTTTATATGGAACGAATGCAACATGAGAAAGATCTTATTTGGTTGATGCAGGGACCTCAAAATAAGAAGCGTTTATATAGAAAAATATTTTTGTTTTATTCGAAATAAGAACGAAGTAGGCAATAATTTGTGTAAAACCCATAACTTAATTGAACGATTAGGAAATATCTTTAAGTCAAGTCTTAATTGAGGTCAATTTACCACACAAGAATTAACCAATTACAGAATGAAACCAAGATTGCATCGTAATCCATACCCACACAGTTATTTATTCAATTGAACAGATTTTACCCTACAGAAGAAAATGATATGTAAATACTGGTAAAATTAAATATAATACAAGCCACACACTTTAAGATCGTTAATACAACGCTTTGGTTTAGCAAGTGGTGTGTGTGTGTGTTTTACAGTTCCGATAAACTATTTCGAAGTTCAATAAAATCATGTGGTTGTGATGAACTCCTGCAGCTTAACCATGAATTCGTGCAAGAAGGATTTTTAAATGACCACACGGAAAATAAAAACAAAATGAAATAAAGTTGTGTGCAATCACGCTTAAAAATTTTACATCCTACAGAACATCGTGTTCATTTTGCAGCAAAAGAAGGGCCTGCATAATAAAAAAAAAATAAAATAGAAAAACATCAAAATTGGCAGAGACATAAACGATAGTTAAATTTTAATCATTTTATTGGGCAAAACAACGTTTTTAATAATAAATCACAGTCGTAAAGCAGCTGTGGGCTGAAGAACAGCTTTCGCGTCATTGTAATTAATATTCAGGTACGTTCAAGTATGTTGTTGCTGCTTGGAGAGTTTCGCTTCACACTCGCACTAGTTTATTGATTTGCCACATTGCTACGTCCCATGTGAAGGCATGGGTCGTTAAGAGTTAGAATTGCATATAAAAAAGTCTGTAAATGTACTTTGAAAATTATAAACTAACAAACAATTAAAAATATCTTGGCAATCACAAAAGCAACAAATGACAATTGAGTGAGTGTGAACCCTAATGTCGATAACTCAATTTAAAAGTTATTGCCTCAAGTTGAGACTTAGCTCTGCATAGGCTATAAAAATAGGAGAACATATGACTCGTCAGCACATCTGGTTATTTCAAATGCAGACAAACAAAAAAAAAAAAGAAAAACTTTATTAAAATATTTTGTTTTTTTCATTTCTCTGCGACAGCTCTACATAATACTCTTGTACTTGTTGTTAGTCGGCTTCACGGTTTTTGTTATTGGTTGGCAATTGCGTAGCAGTACCAAGCAGGCTTCAACACGCGTGCGTAAAATGTTTCATCTGCTGCTGGTGCTGGTTTATGTACCTGGTGTCCTATACGAATGTGCTTTTCTCTACATTGCTACCGGAGTGGCGCTTGCTCTCATGGCCATATTCGATCTTTTGAGAGTTCTTCAACTGCCACCATTTGCACAGATTCTAAACAAAGCATTTCTTTCCTTTGCCGACGAAAAAGATGCCGGCGTAATAGCATTTACACCATTCTGTTTGCTGATTGGTTGTTCATTTCCTTTGTGGATCCTGCCATGTCCGTGCCATCGAAACGAGTCGGGCGTGAATCCAAAGCTGTTGACTTTATTGGCAGGAGTTTTAACAATAGGCTTTGGTGACACTGCTGCCAGTGTGATTGGTTCAAAGTTTGGCCGCACAAAGTGGAGAAGTGCGTTTTAGTTGTGAACAAGTATTTTTCTTTTCTTTAATTTTCCATCTTTCTTTTTTTTTGTTTTTTCTTTTCAGACAGCTCTCGTACGTTTGAGGGCTCCATTGCTTATATTGTAGCTGTGCTGGCACCGATAGTGATATTATGTCTTCTTGATTTTCTGCTAGTAACACCCGTGCAATGTTTGATTTTAATTTTAGCCACCATTATCACGTGCTTGATAGAAGCCCATACCGATCAGGTGGATAATTTAGTTCTACCTTTAGTATTTTACATTATTGTAGGTTTATTTTAAAGTTCTAATGAAATTGTATTTAGTTCCAAGATTTTCTGTAATAATACAAGACTTTTTCGATTGAGATTCTTATTATTCATTGTTGTATTTTTCTTTGTTAAGTTTTATTTATTTAATAAAAGCATACAATGTCTATGCGTCTTTATAATATATAAAATAAAAATTTTATTCAAAACTGGCATAAATAAAATAATTATTATTGAAGATAAAACGGACTTTAAGTTGCGTGGAGCGCATCATACGTTCCATTAGTCAATGAATTTTAACAAACAGTGTATATATGTATGTGATTCGCTTGAAAGCAAAAACTTGAACATGTATGTAAGTATGTAAGTGCTGCGTAAAAATGAAATGCTTATCCCACGAATCGCACTTAACTATTTTGGAGTTCAAAAACTGGTCTGTGGAGTCTATATTTTTTCAGTTCATCTAAAGCGCACTATAGTGCTTTCTGACATGGCGTAGTTAGTTCAGGCAGCTTGATCTTGCCACAAGAGATTGGGGATTGTCATTATAAACCCTCTCTTTGAGGTAGCCCCATAAACAAAATCCATGGCAGTTAGATCGGGTGACCTCGGTGGCCATGGGATGTCCCCAAAGCGACTGATCACTTTTTGGGGGGAAATTTTCCCGAAGAAAAATCATCGAAGCTCTGGCTGTGGGTGTGTGCAGTCGCCCCATCCTGTTGAAACCACGTGTTTGAAAAGGACGATGGACGAGCTCGTAGGTTTGGCAAAAAGAATTCCGTAATCATGCGTCGATAATTTTCACCGTTGACATTTGTCGCCTGGCCTCGAGAATTTTCGAAAAAAAAATGATTTTCACGTAAACTGCTTTCAACCAGTTCCATGTTTTCGGAAGTCCTTAAAGATCGACTGGGCCCTGGCCGTGGGACATTCATAGCCGAAGCAGTTGCGCGTTTAAAGAAAAATAGAGCGTTTAATAGGAGATTGCAAAGCTTTATAGTTCGTCTTGTTTTCTTGCATCAACTCTACAACTTTAGGAATATTTTTTTGCAAGTTTGGTGTAATTATTTAGAGAAGGTTTTTTTTTTTTTTCCTTAAAACAGGAAGCAAAAACATTTTCAAAGATACTTTTAAATTATTTATAATTCTCAATAGATACCATTTTGTCAAATTCGGACAAAACTGACGTGTCTTTCACATCTTCAGATAATACGCTTTATGTTCATACATACATATGTATTTGTTAACTTGATTTTATATTTAAATATTTTATAAGATACATATGTACATACAAATATATAAACTTACATTTAATTTATTAATAAGTGCATTTTTTACAAAAATTGTCGACAACATGACTCTTAAATAAGAACATGTGCATTTTGTTACAGACATACTTGTAGTACTTTTTATAATTTAATTTAGTATCAAAATAAAAAATAAGGAAAAGAACAAAAAATAAATGAGTCACTTTTCAAATAAGCAATACAAAAATAAAAGAAATTTGAGTTAAATAAATTAATTTATGAACACAGTACAAAAAATTAAACTTATTTTTAATTTCAAGACAGTGAACTGTTCCGGCAGATGCAATTGAGGAACTCAGCACAAAGACAGACACACTTGTGGACAGTTTAAAATTTATGTAACAAAATAAACATTTAGTTTTACATGTTTAAGTTTTAAAGTTATAATTTTATAGCTGTATAAAATATAATTTGATTAAGGCAGTTCCATTAGCAATATGCAACTGAGCACGAAGTGCTGCAACATAAAATGCATAAATAGGAATTTTTCATTTGTTTTTTATCTTTAATTAATCTATAACTACTATGGGTTGGTTGTACATGTACGTAAATAGCTTAATAGTAACTGCTAGTGAACTAATAAACTTTATATGATGCTCTCATTAAAGGGGTTCTTGCTGAAAGTATTCGTGTTGCAAGCAGGCCAATGCAGAGGGTCGTAAACGTAAATCGTACGACAGCATTTGCTACAAGACATTTAAAACAAATATATTATATACATATATCTTTTTTTTTTTGTAAGCAAACGAACTTACTGCCAGCAGATCATTAGCATATTCACATAGATAAGGACACAAATCTCGGGGCTGTTTAGGATGTCGTAAGGGAAAGTGTTCTCTTGACAATGATATTGTGTTGGGCCACTGTTGCGCTGTGGGACGGCCGGTTAATCTAAATTCGAACAGCAAATAAATCAAAATATGCATTTATTACACAAAAATATATACATATATATAGAGATGTGTGTATGTTGAAATTTCTTACTCAAATATACGATCCAATTGATTTGCTTCGGAGGTGCCTGGAAACAGTGCTTTACGTGAAAACATTTCAGCAATGATGCAAGCTGAACTCCATATGTCCACGGAACTGTTATATGTTTGAGCCAATAGAACTTCCGGTGCTCGATACCACAGTGTCACGACGACTGAAGTTAGTTTCATTTCAAAGTCGTAGGTTTTGGCCAGCCCAAAGTCGGCAATTTTCAAATGACCTTGTGAGGAAATTAATAGATTTTGAGGTTTCAAATCCCGATGTATAATCCGGTGGGAATGAAGAAAATCAACTCCGGTTAGAAGTTCACGGGAAAGTCTCTAAGAATAAAAAAAAATGTTTGCATTAGTTTCAAGTTTTTTTTGTAGGGCATAAACATTTTACCTGTATTGTTGTGGGGGGCATGCCAGATTTTGGCAGTCGTTCTATTAAATCGGACAGATCTTGTTCCAAGTGTTCGAAAACAAGTAAAACCATAAGTTGACCTTCTCGTTCTAGGAACTGACAAACTTCAAATAATCTGAAAACATCATATAAAATACATACATATATATATATATATATATATATATATACATATGTATGTATGTATGTAAATATTTAATAATAAAAATCAAAATTTGACATCTGCACTTTGTGATATATGTATCGTTAATTTTTTTCTGCAAAGCCTACGCACAACTTGTATGTTACATGTCTTCTGACTTTCGTTCAATATTGATTGCGAGTTCAGCAAAAAAAACTGTTAAAAATTAGAAAAGTGCTCTATACGGTGAAAAATCGGTTTGTATGTTCAATATGCTTTAATTTGGTGTGATAAAATTATAATTAACAAAAAAAAAATGTTTTGTAGAACTTTTAAAAAGAAAATGAATCTGTCAGGTTTATGGAGTCATGGGAACCTTTCTGAACTGTTTGATTTGTATACATTTAAAGGAAAAACAGTCAGAGTTCGGTATAACAAATACCCACTTTATCGAATGCGCGATGTAAGGAATGGGTAATTTTGTAATATTAATATAGCCAATGTTTTAATTTCTGACACTCAATGTAACGACCGTCCGAATATAAGTAAAATTGTTGTATGTAGTACATATGTATTTAGAATAAACGAAAAGGTTATTCGTTATACTACCGTTATTTTTCTATATATGTATGTAGGTATGTATGCGCCCATGTTTCTAGTTGATGGGTTCGTGCGTATGAATTGAAGTTTATTGAGTTTTAGTTCAGTTTAGTAGTGCAAAGAAATATGGCCAATAGAAAAAGAACTTTTTAAATTACATAATAGACTAAAATTTTAGAAGAGTGCAACAAGAGTGGTACACCCTTGTCGATATCTTCCATATGTACATTAAAGAAAATAATATACCAAATTTTCACATTTCTGTAGTTATTAAATTGAATAAATTCATTTTATTAATCCCAAATGCAGAAAATGCGTTCAAACTAAAACTTTGCTCTATAACGAATCTTTAACTATAACGAAAAGGTCGGACATTACATCATTCGTTATACCGAACTGTGACTGTATATGATACTCGTTTATAACTTTGCGCTACAATACAGTTAATTTGAGAACCTTCTTAATTTTTATGTTCAAAATGCGAACACGAAACGTATGTATGTATGTAGTATATGCAGCTATTTGATTTGGTACTATCGGTTAACCAGCTCTGGATCTTCGAATGCAACATTGTCAACATTTCAAATTTACCGTTACTAGCGCCACCTTTAAATATCGTGTATACCGTATGTACTAAAAATCCACTCCATGAGAAAATTAAGCAGAAAAAACAAACAACTACAGAGCGTAGAGACATATTGAGAAACTACTCACGAGAGAATTGAGATATTTTAAACTTCCCCTATCGCAAAGCAATTTGTCCCAAAAACACAAACACGGTTCGACGACATTGTGAGGAGCAATATGTGCGAGAACGGGAAACGACAAAAACTAAATTCGAAACCAACATGAGTGTGTATGAGTACAAATAAACGAAGCTAAACGTTGTAGTGGTGTATCGTGTGCAAATTCCCCTTAATATTATGTATACAAAGAAACAAAAGAAGCAGAACAAAAAAATAAAAGAATATAAAAAATGTAAACACAGCAAATAATCAGCTGATTGGGAATTCATATGATCGCACAGCAAGTATTTAATTGTGATTGCAGCCGTGTGTCTGTGCATCTTTTTGGTTTTTGTTATTAAATAAAGTTATTGTGGATTATTTGCATAGGATGTAGGGAAGTACTTAAGAGGGGGGAAATGCTTTTAGTTTTAAAAGTACACATACGTTTAAACTACAAACAGTTTAAACAGAATTTTTAATACTGAATGACCGGTTTGCTTTGTTGTTGTTCTGTTTCATCGGAAGTGGATTGTGGATGTGTTGTGTTTCTTTATGAGGGAGTTTTTCACTACGCTAAGCAAAATGTTAAATTCTAATACCCCCATTTTAAAAATATCGCCATTAGTTGCTGTCGCAATATTATGTGCACATATTTAATTTATTTCAAACGTACTGTGTTAGTTCGTGCTGATCAAATATTCTGCTAAAATGTTTGCAGTCGAGTAGTCTTTCTCCTTATTTGGTTTATTCAATCGAATCGAGGGAAATAACAGCGGACCGGTAATTTGCTGTTATTTTATTTGCCCTCCTTTTAATTTTAACAGCGTCTATCGTTTAAATTTTAGCAGCAAATAAAAAATTTCCCCCGAAATTTATACCAGGTTGCTTCTTTGTTTGTGTGTTTTTTTGATATGTTTGCGAATATTGTAGGGGAGTCGATACTTTTTAATTTGTTTTTCTCTTTCAATTCAAGTTCCCCTGACAAAACGCTACTCCGGTACCCCTAACTCTTTCCTTTGGTTTGCCAATATTCAAAATGGTACTTCAGCTCTCTTCAGTGGAAGAGGAGTAAACTAAAGTAACAGAGTAAGCAAAGACAAATATTCGCTACAGCGTGACTTATCAGCATTTACGGCGCCGTTGTGCCGTCTACTTTGGATTTTATAATCACACATGGGTTGTAAAAAAATAAGCTAGAAAAATTTTTTAAAACTAAAACAAAGTCATGAAATTCATTTTAATAGACGATTCCGACTGCAAACCATCCCGAGGAGAAAACCTATTTTTTAATACCATCGGCAAACATTAACAAATACAAGGCTAACCATTCATTTAAACTAACAGACAACGAATAAATGCTCAATTGTTTGACTAGACGGAAATAAGTACGGACGGACGTACAACAGCAACATTCATAAAAACAAACACATCCACACACACACACACACATATTTTGCTTGATAAAAGTGTTGGCAATTTTTACCCAGCCAACATTTTATATAATTTTGCTCAAATTTCAAGTCCCATAATCCGTCCCACTTTTTTATATCAAACAAGGGTTTAATTTCAAACAAATTAATATGTACATACATAATTTTTTAATAATTTTTAGTATGATTTGTGTACAATACATACATACATACATATGTACATATGTATGTATGTATTGTACATATGTACATATGTATGTATGTATTCAGTTTATAGCTGCAAGTTTAGTTCTCTTTTTGTACCTATAAAAAAATCGGAGTGTCACCCGCCTGGAAAATATAGTACATATGTTTGCACAAATTTTCTAAACGTGTCGCTTATTCGCCTTCTGTCATTCTTCATACATATGTATGTATGTATGTGCAAGAACTACAGTTCATGTTCTTTTAATTTCTTTTACACAGGATACAATCCGCTAAAATGCAAAACTAATTTTTATTAAACGTGAGTAAAAATTGGAGAGGGTATGTAGTACATACATAGTATGTATGTATGTTCTGGGTGTGCATGATGCACAATAAATTGAAAAATTACGTGGATTTGCGTTTCAACTAACAATATGTAGATACATACATATGTACATGTACATACATATTTACTCCGTTACTGTTTTTCGACCAACTTTCTTTTTAGCGTTTTTGTAAACATTTTCACGATTGCTTATTTTTTCACACATAAAATAGTTGATTTTTGGCAAAGCACTCATCCAAATGCTGAGGGGGTATAAGTAGCAAATGCACGACTTATTGTTGTTCAGTTACACACACACAAACACGCACACACGCAACACAGCTATACACAAACGGTATGCTTCAAACATTCCAATAACTATTTAGAACAGCAGCGGCAGTAGCAACTACAACAATTATGTAAATGTGAAAATTAAATAAACTATTTTATTTGTTTAACGGCTTTCGATGACGCAGCAAACCGACTGACTATTGTAACCATGATTGGATGTAGAAAGAAATTCGCAAACAACATTTGTACAACATCAAACCGCTGACTTCCAGCAATTAATTCTTTATTTCTTGGTTTGTTAAAAAAAACTATTGCAAATATCTTGAGTTTACCTTCTAACTTTAATACTTTTGCTACATACATACATATGTATGTATACGTACATACATATGTATGTATACGTACATACATACATGTATATGTATGTATGAGTGGTTAGTGTGTTAAAACATGTTAGTAACTAAGATACATTCATATCGTTACCTGAAATGCAAAAGGGCGTAACAACCAAAAAATTTAAAATGGGTTTTTTCATTTATTATTGTAGAGCAAATCGAATTACATGTCGTCCTACATTTTTACAGCCCTGCTGTCAATAACAACCATTTTATTAAAGAAAATCAAAAGGTCGTAACAACAAAGTTGGTTTTTTCTTAAACCAAAAGGGCGCAACCCACATCTAATAAAAATGACGATTAAAGAAATTTTTTTTTCTACGAAATAAATGCATCATCGCAATTTAATGCTGTACTGAAGAAATTGCAACACCAGCTTCGTAATCTTTGATTTTTTGGAGTTTTTTGTCTCTCGTGTAAAATTTTGAAATATGTTGTTACGCCCTTTTGCATTTCAGGTAACGATATGTACCTAGTAGGTACATACATATGTACTTTTATTAGATTTTAAAAGTTTGACGCATGCGCAACTTTTTCTTGACGTCATTCTAAGAAAACTGAAAAATTAATGCCGTTAAAAAATTGATACAGTGAAGTGAAATCTGCCCCGCGTGTTTCTATATTTTTTTCATAACCGTATGGAAATAATGGAACCAATTGTGAATCATGACAGCCCGAAATAAATGTGCTATATAATCATACTAAAATTCCCCCAGCCCATCGAAAACATAATTAAGAATTCCTGTTTCGACAACAGTTACATCACAGCGGACTTTTCCTTTAAACTAAACAAACAGCAGCCATAATTTTGCTTTTCTCTATTAAATGTATCTAATTTTATAAGTATGAATAATTTGTCCGTCTCCACTCAAATTTACTTTGCCGCTTGAGAAGTGATGCCATATGCCATACATACATATCTGTTCAAAACAATGCCAAATATACATATTTGTATGTATGTATGTATGTATATAAAAAAAAATTGACAATCATAATAAAAATATATATGTACATACATAGATCCATATATACATACACACATATGTATTGTTTATTGCATTGTTGAAGCTTTGCCCTAGCGCTGCCACCGTGTTAATGTACTAAAATACAGCTTCTCTGATTTCACGTTCGTGTTGTATGACAGATTGCCATTTTGACATATGTAATTAAATAAATATTTTTTACATACATACATGTGTATGTATAAAATTATGTTTTAGATACGACTACATACATACTATTTGGAAACAAATTTCCATTATTTTGAGGATTTTTTTAAGTTATTAAGAAAATTTTAACTCTATAAGTTCCACACAAAGAAATTTTATAAAATTTTAGGTCATTATCTCTTCGAGTGATATGAAATTGTAGACAAAAAATTACCGTAAAAAATAGCACTTACTATTTGTACTGTATTTAAATATCAATTAAAATTATTAAAAAAAAAACTGTGCAGTATGTTAAATTTTTACAAATATGTACATACATATGTAAACACTTACATATGTATGTATGCACATATGTATATACATATATATGTAGTATGTGGGTACATGTACTTACTTAACAATATTTGGATGATCCGAGGCATTAAGTTGTTTTAAAAGTGCAATTTCACGCAGTGTTGACATGGGAACACCATTATCTGTTAGTGGTATGCGTACTTTTTTAATCGCTACAATCTTTCCCGTATGATTGTCTCGTGCTCTATATACTGTTCCGTAAGCACCTGGAGGGGTATTGAAATTTCCAACAGTCACATGGCACACACATAAAAACGCACGAACAACATAAACCCATGCACAATAGAATATTCCATTAGACCACAATGCCAGAGTGTTCAGTTGTCGATGATTAATGAGAGACAACCGATGGTAGTGAAGAGCATGAAAATAAAAATAAATCACATCAAAAACTTTTTAAGTACTTGTATTAAATTATGTATGCATACATACATACATAGTATGTATGTATGTATGTATGGATATGAAAAAAGAAAATGAAAACAAATAAATATAACAACAGCTTTCGAAACAAAAACAAACAAACAAAATCAAAACAATAACAAAAGGGTCAATGTCACAATTAATTACATTCATTGTTTTTTTTAATTGCAGCGAAAACAATTAATAATTGCCGACGATGCAGTTTTTCTCCTGCTGGCTGTTGGTGTAGGATTAAACGAAACTGTTACACATTGTGGAAATTAAGTCATTTTAAAAATATTACCTCATAAGAGATAAACGCCTTTGACAAACAAAAAGCAAAACTCAAAACAATTTGAAACAATTAAGAACAAGTCTTGAAAGTCAGTTTGAAAGTTGTTGGTTGAGTTTAGCATTCTGCACTTTTTGCGAAAAACCAAGATAAAACTCTGACAAAAATATATGTATTTGGCAGCTCATTGCTGAAATAATTAATTAATTTACATACATTCGTATTTGCAAATATTTTATATGAATCACTAAGGATGACTGTGAAATGTAATTTGCAAAATTATTAAATAATAATTTAAACATACATATGTACGTATGTATGTGTGTATATACATACATATGTTTGTGCCTAATTGCAGGGGCCGTAACTGTCATGATTAAACAAAATGTTTCTATACTATATTTATGTTCCCATAGAGTTCAGCAATTATTCTTCATTACATTTACTTGTCATCACCACTAGATGGTAGATTGTAAATAAAATTATGAATCAATATAGCAAACAAGAAGAAATTCGCCAGAGTGAATTTACATCTACCATGTGGCAGAGACTAGAGCAAAATTGTGACAATATTTGTATAACCCAAGCATATTATGTTTATTAAAAACATTGGCGAGCATAAGGCCCACCGGTAGACTTCAAAACCTTTGAAAAATATTGACGTTCAAAAATTAAACTTCATATTTTATTGTCTTTAAAACGACAATGGAAATTCAAAAGCAACTTTTATACAACAGCGAATATCCTTCGGTTACTTTGATTTCTACTTTTAAGCATTCAAAAAGAAAATCAATTATTAGAAGATCCACGACCCAGTTTACCATTATTTCAGAAGTTTCGTTACGGATTCCTGCATGAAAGTATTTTTATTAATTCATTAAACGAAAGAGGAAGATAATTCGTGACGCGCCAATCCTTCTTCAAAATTCATGCACAATTCGACAAAGTGTTTAATTTGTTATGCAAAGTGGGTGTCAAATATATTTATTAACGTTCGCCACAAATTTATTTGAATTATGTATGTACATACATACATATATAAGTATATCGGCTTAAAATTTCTATCATCCGTCTGACAGGTGCTGGCACTTTGAAATTTAAAGCTTTGGAATGAATTGGTTATTTAATTTGATTTATTAGCTAGAACATAAAAATTATGAGAGCAAGTTTCACGAGCAAAAATTATTTGTAATATTTATTTGGAACTACAGATTGGCTTAGATGTTTTTGTACAATAATAGGCATGCGCACTGAAAGTCTTAGGGCATATGATTAGTTTGTTTATAATGTACATATATATACGCATGTGTATGTAAATATTGAGCACTATGGCACGAGAGAAACGATACACATTCCTTTTATGTATGTAAATCGGTTGTTCTTTGGGGCACAAAACTTATCAATCGTTGCGAGTTTATCAGCATAGATCAGAGAATTGACTTAGATACGGCGAGGAAAAGTAGCTTAACAAAGAGATGGTGAAGAGCGGGTGAAGGCTGTATCTTAGGCCGTCCTTTTGGCACCAAGTGATTCGAAGTGACATGAAGACTATACAAATCATGAATAATTTGCTTATAATGTCAGGTATTCACGGTGATGTTGAAATCGGTTTCAGTCTCAAAGACCGATGACGTTGTCTGCATATACATTACCTGTAAGCAAGAAATGAGTTTCATCGTTGAAGACGAATTGACAATAAACATATAGTTCAACTTTCAGTGGATTCTCAGCCCGTTTACAGAACACATGACGATTTAATGAAGCTGCACTATTTTCAGTGGTGATGTGTGAAGTCGCTAGTCTATACCGATAACCCCGAAACGAGTGACCACGAAAATTGGACCTCCAGATTATACTACGACCGAGCCAAGTGTGCCAGAAGGCATATTTAAATTATAATTCCAGAAAATTTCATGTCAATTTAAAAAATTTTTGTTTTATTCCATTTCAAAGTTATATAAAAACCACCCTTTAGTAGACGTACACAGAATTCGTGCCATAAGTATGAAATAATAACCATACACTGCATTGTAAAAATATGTTCTCGTTGATTTCACGGCTTTTTTGTATTATTAAATATGTAAGTCTGTGCATTCCCTTTTAGTTGTTGTATTTTTGCAACGAATGTTGATGTCGAACATTTTATTAAAACTCGAACGGATTGGTTCGGTTGCGGTGTAAGATAGATTTTATTAACTACGGCTCGTTTGAGAGTATTTGATCATGCAAAACACAAACAAAGTGTTTTTTGCAGTTCACTGATACATGGACACGTACATAAGTACATAAATACATATGTGTTGCTTTCCCAACTTTGGATTAACATACTAAGAAATGATTTTAAATGTCATGAAAATAGTGTCAGAATCGGATAAAAGCAACAAATGTCAGTTGTAGAAAAAACAAGAACAATACAATAAAACATATTTTGCACCTACACACATACATATGTACATATTTAGACAACATACATATGTATACCTTAAATAAAAGCTTAAAGAACCTGAACATGATTTCAAATATTCTATAAAAGTATTTGGCATGTTTGAGAAGTTCACAATTTTTAGTTGGCAGCACTGCTTTATCTGACAAACCATTTGACAACTGAAAGTTCCTTTTTGTTTAGTGTGTTAAATTTTTTTTTTAATCAGAAATGGTTTTCGTCGTCCAACTTGTTGAATTTCAATGAAGTCCCTTTTTGGTTGCATGGGTACATACATAACCAGAACTATGGCACTTAGAAAATTACTGTTTGGTGCCCTTTATGGGCTGCCGCAGTCATCGGTCATTATTAGAAATTTGTTCGTTCATAAAAGTATTACATACGTATGTATGTATGTATGTACACTTAAGAGGAGAACAGAATTGTCGCTGTAGCACAACGTAACAAGTAGGGCTGCAAGCTGTCAAAACTAAAAAAAACGGCTGTTTTCAAGGCCAATGAACAGAATGTCTAGATGAAGAAGTAGTTGTAGTAAAAGCTGAAGCCCAGTATTTGAAATCAAAAACTTTGTCGCGCGACAATACATTGACAGCTGATTGTTAAAATAAATTACTTCATCAAAATAGGGAACGAATAACTAGGGCTACCAAGCTTTGTATAAAGTATTACATCAAATATGTATGTATGTACATATGTATGTAAAACACCGAATTTAATATTTCTGAAATAGAAATTGTACCAACATTTGTTTAACTATTAATTATGTACATATTAGGTAAGTTAAAAAATTTAAATATTACCTACATATGTACATACATATGTAAGTAAGTATGTAAGTATATGATAGCCATAATGAAAACTCAATATTCTGTTCGTATTTTTTCTGTCAAGGCTCTAATTACATATGTACGTCGTGAGCTTCTGCTACTACTTTAACTTCTTATTTCTGTACCAGCCTTTACTCGTTAAAGAGAGGCGTGCAGACATACATACATACATATGTACATTGTATGTGCATAGCTACATACATATGTATATATGAATGTATGTACATGCGAATGCATGTTTATTTATAAAATAGTTTCTGGGGTATATATGACATACATATCTATGTACTATATACATAGATTAACGGAAATATGTACATATATACATACATACATACATACATACATATGTATGTATGTATATCATCCCATTTACGGACAAACAAACTTTTTTTTAACACACAATTTGTGTTTTTTAAGAATTTGTAAATTTTATTTGACTAACCTGTGCCAATAACATTTAGTTCTTCGTAATTAAATGGGTCACCATCTCCAAATGTGTGTTGTTGCTGTTGGGGATGCGGCTGTTGTTGTTTTATTTGATGTTTGGAAGTCATGATTTTGTTTGTTTATTATATTTATTTAAACTTTTTTAGTTTATTTTCCAATTGTTTTTTTTTTTATATTAATTTTCACTTTTTTTGTTACAGATCCAAATAAATTTCACTTTGATTATTTTTTCTTGCATTAGAAGAAACGTATGAAAATTTGTTATGTTAAATGGGACAATACAGTTTAAATATGTACAAATAACAAATTTAGCTACGCACTACATACATACATACATACGTACGTACATAATTTTGTGCATATTAATTCTTTTAGAATAATATTTTAATTATAATAAATAATAAACTAATAAACACCGAATACAATATAGACGAAAATAAACACTTTTTATTTTTGAAGATCATTAACAAGAGATTAATAACAGAATTAAAAATAAAGCAAAAAATGCTGACTCTGCTATTTGTGTGAGTGTTGGAACAACAATAAAGAAAGCAAAACAGAAAGCAACAACAAACAATAACAGAATATTTTAACAGGTGAAGAAGAAAAATTAATATGTACGTTTATTTCGAAAGCACATATAAAATAAAAAAAGCAAAAAATCCATTTGCACAACACATACATGCACATAAAAGAATGTTTGAAAAAATAAACTGTAAATTTGACAAAGTTTAATGAAAGTCTAAAAACAGATACCAATGAGAAACAGAAACAGAAATAGGAACATCGATGTTCGTTATTTCGACACTCATGTCTGGATAACTTTCATTTTTTGTGGTGATGTACATAAGTATATATTGACGTATCAGACGTGTGGGTTGAGTGATGAGTAGTAGCTTTTTATCACTATTTGATAAAGTTTTGATGGTGTTAAAATTTAACACCAAAACACAATTCGAAATTGTTATTCTTGTTACATGTGTACATACATAAATACACATGTATGTATGTATGTAAGTGCGAACATACATTGTATGGATGCATTTGCCTTGAGGTCATTAAAAACTCTCCGATTCTAAAATGATTCGCCAATTAATTTGGGCGTGAAGCGATCACCACCCGTAATCTAGGAAGGCTTTATTCTGCAGCTTTTCCTCTTGGTAAACAAGTGCGCAGAAATATTGCACTATAATAAGCAACACAAGTTGCCACATTATTTGTTACCCCAATCGCCAAATCGGCAATAAAAAATTAAAAGAAAAAATATTTTGTTTCGTTTAAGCAATGTACATATGTATGTATGTACATACATACATACATATATAAAGTTTAAAAACCTTTACAAATCTGTTCACTAGTTAAATTCCTATTGTTATCTCCAACATAGTACATAACATTGCCATTAAATTCATATATGTACATACATATGTACTTACAAAAACATCTAAAAATCCATATTGGAATTGCAATAAAAGAAATACAACGGAGTCCCAAGGTATTTGTGTGAAAAGTAGCCTTAAAAAAATAAAATGAATTTCTCTATATTTTACTTAAAACTTTCAATTTTGTGAAGGAATCATATTTGCTATAACGGGCGTGCCAGCATCTCGCAGTGTTTAATTTACAACTATTTCAATTTTTTTTTATTAAATTTACTATTTTCCTACGCATTTCTTTTCAATGCGCGTTACTAAAACATACTACGGCCTTATATTTGTCATTAACTTAATGTTGCTAATAAAGTATTCATTAAAACTGTTATTTCGTCGGTTTCCTTAAATTCGACTTGATCACAGGTCACGGTTTAATTCAGCATAATTTTGTAACAGGCCATGTTCTTTTAAAATAAAATGTGTATTGTTGCGGTGGACATATGTACATATTTTGCTCTACTACAACTCTTATTAAGAGTGCGTGTCTGACAATATTCAAAAATGTACATACTGTATTATTAGTTCCTATTAATGTTGTATTGTAGAAAAATTGATATTCGATATTAGATTCATTTCAACTTAACGATTTTGATTATATCGACACATATTGCCACTGCTTTGAACTTCAGCAAATAATAAATTTAAAAAAATCAATTAAAAACGTTGCTGAAGTACGTATTTAACACTATTGTTTCATTGCACTTCTTTTTAAAATCCCGCTCTACAATCATAAGAGACCAAACACAGAAAGAATATATGTATGTATGTTTGAAAAGATAATATTATGCCTACTATTATCATACCACATTATTGTACTATTTCAAAAATGTAACACAAATTACTATATTTTCATTTTAGTTAATAATGTAAGTACGAGTATGTACTATATGTTTGTTTCGACCTACTTATCACATGCAAATATTTTGCTGTGCTGTGACTCAACAACGAAACATTTGCACATTACGGACACCATTTTTTTTTGAAAGCTATGATATGGAATGTTTTTACAGCTATGTAAGATATCTTGAAAACACAGATATTGTTCAAATCGTGCTTGAAGAATTGTTGTAAAGAATGATTGAAATTTTGCTTAGAAATAATCTGCTGGTGCAGAGGATATATTTTTGCATCCAAAATTTTAGCTTTTTAAAAACTGCATATTTTACTTCAAAATGTTTTGTTTATGTACATATGTATATATATATGTATGTATATCACCTTTAACTTGTTAAGCAGATTTTATAGAATGCGAACTTCAGTTTTTAAGAACAACATATTTATGTACATATGTATGTAGTCATGGCATACTCGTTGTGCTGTACCCCCAAAGACCATATATACATACATATGTAAGTACATACATTTCAATTCTATGGAAAATGAAACAGTCGTTTAAAACAGATTTAGAACAGAATGAATTTTTATGTACATACATATGCATTTTGTATGTAAAAGTCTATACTGATAGTGCCAGTATGAAGCAAGGCGAATTCATAGCAGGTACTTCAAGTTTTACCAAGAACATGATCTAGAAGATGCGGCGTGCAATATGATGACTTTATGGAAAAATATCAATCAAAATGTTTATGAGTACATATGTAAATACATATACATACATATGTACCATGGACTACATTCCAAAAGTTGAAATTAATGAGTTTGAAAAAAATTATTTCGATTTAAAAATAACGGATATATGTAAACACATTATTATGGCGGTTTTTTAAAGTTTCTTACACTTTCTTGCCTCGTAATACGTACAGACATTGGAATAACAATAGTTTTGTTTTAGGAAACTATTTGGGACTTACATAACCGGCAACTCTATCGGAAAATCAAATGCGGAAATAGAATGATAAAAATAGTAGTAGTAATGAAAACCAAAAACGTACGTACATTTATGTAAGTGTGTATGTACATGTTCATAACGAGTTAAATAGTGCAAAACAAGTAGAAATAAATAATAAAATACTGTAAAAATAAGACACAAAGAGTAGCAAAAGAAAAGAAAAATCTTGTGTTGTTGGTATAGTATAAGAATGATGACGAAGTTAGTTGTTGGTATGATGTATTACTTGCCGGTGATCGCTGCTGGCTGATTGCTGTCGGCTGATAGCAACGGTGGTGAAAAGAAGGGGAACACATGTTAATGACCTACTAATGTAGATAATTTAAGAATTGTTTTTGTTTTGATACGAAACTTCTAAAATAGGAGTATGTAAGTACATGTGTAAGTAAATGTACTTACATACATTCATACATAGATATGTAGGTACACTGAATGTATACGACATATGTATGTATGTACATACCATATGTACCTATACATACTTACTTATGCACATTTGTTTCATTATTTCAGCAAATTGAGTTAGCAAAAGTTCAATCAAATATTATTTTCAATTATTTATTTCAATGGGATAAGCAGAGAAGATAAACGTGGAAGTAAAAACACGTTGCTGAATGCATGCAGCAAGTATTTTTAGTGATTATTGCAAAGCAAAAATAAAAAATATCAAAAATGAATGGCAGACAAGACAGCCCACAACAACAAATACATAATAATTGTACGATGTACTCACATTCATGCCAATGTGTGTTCTCTATGTGAGTGGCATTTGTCTCAAACGTTTGGATGCTTGTTCATATACCAGAAACTTTAAAGCAGTAGCTGGACTGATAGACTATCCGACTGACAGAGAGACATGTATGAATGAAACACGTTTTACCGTTTTCTTATTTTGCTTCTTTTCAGAGTGTTCTCTTTTGATCGCATTGGATGGGACAAATTATAGTAAAAAGCATGCACATACATACATATGTATTCAATGTGTCTGGAGTACGGATTCGGGTAAAATATGTACAACTATTATTTGCATTTTGAATGTTGCTTTATTATGAAATAGCTGTTAAAATATAAAATTTTAGAGATGGTCTCAAAGGTGGGGTAACCAGGTAACAAATAAATTTGCTAGTGTAACAACACAACCGTGTGAAATCGCCAATAATGTATTTTGTAATATTGTTGCGAAACGTCTATTGCGCCCTGGTTAAATCGTTTTACAGCAGAATTGCCAAATGTAGCGATAACTCGTCAATAATAGCGAATTTTAAATGGATTCTTTTGATGGCAAACTGCACGCACGAAAATCCAGTCAGCGTAGGTTTTTGCCTCAAGCCGGTTTTTCTGCACCAGTGTCAGTCACACAGATTTTTCGCATTGCAAATATGATAAGCATTTTCGTTTAAATTAACATTTTATTATAACTTATGTACTTATAAAAGAAAGTCGTTTGACATTTAAAGAAGGACGTTTCGAAAACGAAACGGCTGTCATACTCAATAAAAGTTTGAAAACGCAAAAACTTTGCTAAGTGGAAGAATATCAATTTGCTAGTATACATTTAGGAGCTCATATTAGTTTTAAAAATTTTAGCATGCAAAGTTAGAGTTAAACAAATTTGTTGAAAAATTAGTACGTTTATAAGTAAAACAGAGCTGATTTGAAAAAGTAGACATTTTGTTTGAAGCTTCCCACAGAAACTTAGAATTTAAAGAAATGTTACCGCGATCTACGACACAACCTTGATAGCAGTTAATTAGAACGGCCGATACTGAGTGGCTGCTTTTTGATGCACTTCTTCGTCTATTGATGAAAAAGCTTAATTCTTATTGCTTGTATTGCTCGTTTTTTATCGTGATCGTAGACACAGATTCGTTCTTTTTGCCGAGTACGGATAAGAAAGTAAAACGAATTGAAAGTTCAAGCAAGTTAGTCAGTTTAGCTGAAAGAATTGCCTAGTGTGAATGCCCATTAATCAAAGTTACATTATAGGAATAATTTTCTTTCATCAACATATCAGTTTAACTGATATATGAAACAATAACTTAATTAGAGCAAATGGTACTTTTCTGTGAATTAATTAATAAAATGTACTTTAGGGTACTTTCATTCAAACCGACTTAGTCGTCTCACGGGTACGAGTAATTCATGTTATTTTTGACATTTTTTTTGGAATAAAAATAACCTTGTATGTATAAAAAAACCAAATGTTTAATTGAAATAGAAACGAAGACGAAGTAAAATGATCTTTAGCATTTTTATATTTGATGAAATAAAAAATATTAATAAAATAACGACCTGCTGTTTTATTTTTCAGATTTTTGTTTTCTAGAAATATTTAGACAATGTTGTTGTTGTTGTTGGCAGAGAACTTATCAACAAATGTGTGTGAGCATGTGTAAGTGCATGTATTTTTGGAAAGTTTTTTGAAAAACAATGTGTGACAATATTAAAATCTTATATTTAAGAAAGCAAAACGTAAAAAAACAAAAGCAAAATAAACGATCAGCACCTAAAATAATTTATATCAAGAAAACAAATCAACCACCAATATCACTAAACAAAAAAAGAAAAGAAATAAAAGCGAAAAAAACACACATTCACTATCAGGAAATACATACATACATATTCCTGTATGTATGTATGTACGTATGGTTGTGTTTGCAGCAACAACAAAAAATCTACAACTACAACGACGACTGCGACAACGACGAACATCACAAAACCAGCAAATACGATACCACAGCACAGCACACAATTGCCACCATCGAGATCGAACAACCTTCTACCATCCAACATTCGTCATGAAGACTCCAAGCACAAAAGCAACAACCAGCCAGCCAGTCAGCCAACTAGCGAACCGTCCATCCATCCAGCCAGTATTTCTGCTGCTTCTTTAATTTTTAATACAATTTTTTACTTTTTTTATTTCGGTTTTTCTTATTTGACAACTAACAACACATTGCTCTTCTTTTTTGCGCTGAATGCTGTTGTTGTTGGTGCTTAAACTTTTTTTAATATCTAATATTATTTGGTGTTTGCTGTTGTTGTTTAAGTACTATTTATAATTCTTCTTTATTTTGTTGAATTTATCATTATTAATTTGCAGCAACAAAAAGCCAGTTAAAATAATTTTTCGTGATTATTGTTGTTGCATTCATACTCAATTTCAAACAACACACAAATTTAACTTTTAACTCAACAAATGAAACCATAAATAACAAATAAAATGACTGACTAACAAAAAGTCCAAAAACAAAAAAAAACTGATCAGCGTCGTTTTACTTTTTATACTCGTTTTTTAATTTTTTCCACATTTTTTTGCCACTTTGTCTTTCATTTATAAAACAATTTTCATTTGCATTTTTCGACAGATATTTTGGCAAATTCGATAGGATTTTTAGCAACACTTCAAGTGGAGGCGAGTTTTTAGGGTTCTTAACACTTTTTATTCAATTAATTCAAACTTTAAATATTTTTCCAATAAATCTTAAGCAAAAGCATAGAGGTAGAAATATTTTCGCGTCGGCACTACAGTACACTGAAAGGAAATGCCAGAAATAACTCAACTGTCACAAAAGCCTCGATACAGTAAAAACACTGATTCTCAAACAAATCCACTCACACTCAAAGCAACTACTGAAGAAAAAGAAGAAGCACAAAAACAAACAACTGCAAAAACCTCATACAAATTTTTTTAAGAGAGAATGTCAGTCTACCGGCCGGACGGCTGGCTGGCTGGCCAACAAAAACTGCATGTGTTTGTTTGATGGTTTTGAAGTGACAAACCAGAAAAGCAACGGGGAAATTTATTAGAAAACGTACTGTTATCAAAAAACTGTCAAAAATCACCAAACAAAAAAATTATACACTACTACATGCATACACACACGTGCACATACCTAAATGTCCATAAAAATGTCTAAATTCAATTAGATGGGAATAACATTTTAAGAGCCCCGCATTTCTCCTTTTAACTCTCCTCTTTAACTTGAAGTCATGTTATATATAATTTATCGTCTTTTTGTATTTGAAAAAGCAAAGAACAAGAAAAACCAACATGATTGACTTTGCGGTTGGTTAGTTGCTTTTGCTTTTATTTCAGCTGGGGTAAAATGAAACTGATAAGTTTGTACGAGTGTGTGTACTTGATTCTCCTCTTTCTTTAATGTTAAGATTAAATTATGACCATTATTTCTCCTGCAGTGGGCCCAAAAATTAATGCCTTCTTTCAGCTCGTTAATGTCGTTGGTGGCGTAGTTGGTTGTCCCGAATAAAGTACCGATTTTATATTAAAGAAGGGATCACTTAATATCGTATACGTGTCTTAACTACTTTTTCAATTGAAGGCAAAAGAGCCCATTTTTCCCGGCTAGCTAAATTTTCACACCTACTGTCGTCGTCGCCGGGGATATCTTCTTAGCGGTTTGTAATCTCTGTGGCGGAAATTATTGGTATCAGTTTTTCTCAACTCCCCATACTTTGGAAGGGATCAATTATTTTTTGGTGCTAATTTTTCCCAGAGCTGTTTTAAATTGAAGGTTGTTGGCTGAGGCGAAAAGGTTGTTGTCTATTGCGTGTATTTAATGTGGGTATTGTCTATCAGTTGCAACTTTCCTAAAATAAGCCAGCCAATGGAGGGTTAATCAAACTACTCAAGAGAACTGAAATTCATTAAAAATTTATTGGATTTGTGAGAGATTTGCAAACAATTTTATTATTATTACGGCAATTTTAGGGAAATTAACTCTTGAAGTGTTAAGAGCGAATAAACAAGAAATTTATTCAACGGATTGTAGCCTTGACTGCGTAATTTTAGTATTTTGGTAAAAAAATCGAATAAGTGAAATGTATGGAATAATTTATTAATAGGAAATAATTATGTTTTATCAGGCCTTTCTTTAAAACGCAGTCCAGTGCTGTCATGACATTTTCGTGAAAGGCTAAATTTTCTTTTGGAAAATTACAACATTTATTTAGTTAAATAATGGCATTCATTTAATTTAATGCATTATTTCCACACCATTATCGAGTAATAAAAGCCTGTTTACACTGATCAACATGGAAGGAAGAAATAAATATGAAATCCGTAACACAAAAATAATATGTACTTAAACTTTAAAATGTGTGAGCAATCTTTACACATATGTACATACATGCATACATACATGTGTATATGAACAGTCCCAGAACAAAACATGCTTTTTTGGACTATTTGAAAATGTTGGAAAATCATCACTTGATTATTTTATAGCAGAATATACATATGTATGTTCCTTATTATAAAATGCATCAGAGCACAATACATCGGAACAAGATATGTTAAGGATATATGAATTTAGAGGACTTTTAGTCTGAAAAATGCACGGGAAAGAAAAAAGGACGTATTTTATTGAAATAGTACAATACAAAAATGTTTAATTTTGAAAAAAAAAATGAAAATTTTCAAACTTTTGTTCTTCAATGCAACTGCTCTACTCAGTATCCTGCTCTTTGTTGTTTTCCTTATATTCTTTTGGATTGTAAATAATTTCTTTGTACAGAATAACACCTGATTTTCTATTCAGTCGTTCCCATACCGCAATTTTCAACAGATTTGCCACATTTTGTCTCTTGTCAGCGTTAATTCAAAGAACTGTTATAACTTTTTTTTTATTGTAAACAAAAAAAAAACAATTTGTAGAATTTTCAGTTAAAACAAAAAAAAAAGAAAATCCCTCATCGCCCATTAGACATTATAGAGGATACGTATGTAAAATTGAAGAAGGAATATTTCCTCGTTTTTAAAAGTTAGTATTTTGTTCTTCATCGACATCAATTTTTTATAAATATGTAAAGGTTTTAATTAGAAACTTTGCAGTCTGATTTTTAAGAACACATTTATTAAATACTAGTCGGTTTGATTGCCCTTAATTTCTTATGAATTAATTTAAGATTTTCTATATTGTTATATTATAACTGTTAAAATAAAACAAAAAACCACGTTTTGTTGCGCATAAATTTTCTGAAGGCCACATTTTTCTATGTGAAGGGAAGAAATATTATGAAAATAAAATTTTTAGTCAAATTAATGCAAATACATCAAAAAAATATTTTTGTTGGGGAAAAGTAAGCAAAAAAATAACTTCGTTAGGGTTTCATCATTAAGTTGGTCGAGTTGTTACGAAAATTATAAATAAATTATAAAAAGAAATCAAGGCCATGATATAAAAGTGAGAAGATGAATATTTGCTATAAATCAATCAAGTTTTCTCAACACCCGCCACTGCCAAGAATAAGGATTGTGCCAGTTTTCGATAAAATTGTACTACAGCATTAGTTTTACATATTTATGCACCTATTCGTATTTTTTGTGTGATGTTTGAAACCGTTTTTAACGACAGAACGCATACGCATCACGTATAGTGTGAACTAACGTGAGTGGTGACGTTTGTCCGATTGTTGACGTTTGTGAATATACAAAATCAAGACAAAAATATTATTGATAAGGTATTTTAAAAGATTTTTTATTATTCATTTGTTCATTTATTCGAAACAAAGAAAAAAGCGAATATGAAGGTAAAGTGGAAGCAAAAGTACAATATGTAACTGCGTTTCTGGGAAAACCCCCCAATTTGGGCCTATTTGCAATTAATTGCATAAATATTTATTTAAATTTTACTACTTAGTTTTGTGGTTCCGTTGTCGTTTTAGACTAGTAAAGAAGGTGCTGATGTGTTCGAATGTTGACGTAGTTATTCCCAGCGCCCTGTAATATCGCAATGTGTACTTTCCTCAAACTTCAACAAAAAATAAATCGAAAATATGAGCACATAAAAAAAAATATCTAAAAGTGTATCACAATTTATTTGTACTTGTATTACAATTTGATTTACTTTTGGTCTCTAGATATAAAACACGAGGGGCCTGTATTCAAATTTTCGCAAAATATCACATTTTTTAAGGATCCTGTACAGCCTGGCATCATTGGCTAGGAGTTGCCTAAAGAGACGAAAGCTGGTTCACTGCATTTTTTTTTTAGAAACGCACCTTCGTATTTGAAAAATCGATACAAAATAAAACATATAAAATATTTCTGAAATACTTATTGTACATTTTGCAAAAATATGTGTTTTATTTTGTTTTGACTTTGCTCTGAATATGTAAAATTATTGAAAGAGTCAAAGTGGTTTCCGCCAAAAAATTATTTTTGGTTTTCTTATTGCTTCGTTTTTAAGATATTTTCCAAAAGAGATTTTTATGAAAAATATCAAAAGTCTATTTTTGATGTATTGAAATAAAAAGTCGTAGAATGAAAGTGCTAGTTTCGATCGAGGAATTAAAAGTAGTTCTCTAAAGAAACTTGCGGTCGAAACTGATTATATTAAATTTTCAACTCTTGTGGAATATTTCCATATAAAAGTTGTGTTGGGTACCACCGCGGTAAATTACAAACTTAATTATTAATGTTATTTACGTAATTGTTAGTTTAGAACTTGCAAGATAAATTTAAAAGTTAACAAGTAACGGATACCATATGCCCAGGATGGTGTTAATAGACTCTTATAATTGTTTCTGTGTCGGACTTGTGCAACCGATGTATTCACAAGGGAAGTAGCAGCGTGGACGACAAGTAATTTCTCAAAACAATACCATTATCTGAGACAAGTCAGTGAACCAGTGCGACTGAGCTACAATACTCAGGCCAAACATCAAAAACAAGCTGGACCGCGTTTAAAAAGTAGTGACGATGACGCGAGAGCTGGTTTTCAGTCCACAGCTGCTTTATGACTGCACATACATATAATTTTTAAGTTTTTATTTTGAAATGTGTTTTAGCTGCTGTTCACATTTTACACTAGTAGATCATCAAGTGTTAAAGCAGAATTTTTGTACTCGCTTATAGATTGACTTACAACGTTTTAGCAGTGGAAACAAACCGTTTAAGACATTTTATAGCTTCAGCACATGTTTGCAGCAGCTGTTGGTTGTGTGAACGTCAATTTTTCACCTAAAACAATTCACAGATATTTAATTTCGTCTTGCATTGACTAAAAGACTGTCAGTTGATATATTTTTGAGCGATTTGTTTTACGGAGAATTTATGGCTTTCCAGTTGAAGTAGAAATTTCCAATAATCATCTCTTCTCTACGATTGCATTTGACACTTCCAGCCTCTTCCAATTATTGTAGTTTCAATGCTGCACCATGTGCTCTGGGAATTTTAAGGTCAATGTGGATTGGAACAGTCATATGTGCTCTAAAGCAATTTGAATATTTTTCGTGTAGGTAAATACGATGGCCGAACTTATTGATCTTGAAAGCGCGGCTCCATGGCATGGTTCCAGTGCTCTTTTGTTTAAAGTTGACAGACAATTCGTTTTACCCGATGTACTGTATATTACTTTCAGTGTATTTATTTAGCCTTTTAGCTATAGTTTAGAACACTAATCGGATGATGGCAGACGCCTTAAGGCTGTCAATGCACTGCTTCTCGCACGTTCTTAGCATTGCTTCTCTTCATAGTACCCAAACAATTTGCTTCGATTTAACGTCATTTTAAAATTTTGGTTTCTTCTTCATTTCTGCGTTTGTGCACAGTGATGGAAATTTGCATCATATTCAGTCATTGGGCAAATAAATTTACTTGTGCAATAAGTTATTTGATGTTTTAGACATTTGGCTGACATTTCACTCAACGATCCTACGAAATAATAATCGAAGCAATATATTCTTGTACGTATTTTATTGGCAAGAAGTGGGATCGATTTGAAACATCAATTTTAACGTGAGACGGAATTGACTAAATTATAAACATTCTTCGAATGTGAAACTGACAAAACCAAGAACATAATCAACAAAAGTCTTCATATGAACGTAATAGTGAATTTCAAACGGAAGTACTTGATTTCTAATGGTTTCGCTGTACGGTGAGAAACGTCCTCAACAAATTTTAGGCCTAAATGGGGGGAAATCGCCCTCGCTAAAGTGAAGCCAATTTACTATTACTCGAGCCACAGCATGACAACTGTGTTAAAACGAGCTGAAATCTTAATTATCTATTTAAGAACTAGTGAAATAATGGTTGAAAGATTAAGGCCCACAGCGACTAAATTTTAAACTGCTCGCGAAGGTTGTTGTCCGTAGAAACTGCTGAAAAGCGGGCATTGTTTGATCGCTAGTGATTTTTGAAAGTTAAGTTACCAAAATAGGGTTAATCGTACCGTTCAAGAGAAATTATTTCATTGCAACCTTTTAGGAAGAGAAATAACTGGTTCCAGTACAGGTTCACAAAATTATTTAGTTTAGTCGCACGAAAAAAGTGGTGGGGAAATTTTGCTGGCGCCCAAAAAAGAAATTTGCTAAGAAAAGATTGTTGGCTTTGCTTAAAATTTTTTTTAAATTTATTTTGTTGCTTCTTATCAATTGAATTTAATGAGGGAAAAATTATTAAGGCGGGATCCCACTGTCGGCGCAAAGAGCACAATGTGTAACGGTTTCTATCGTGATAAATCGGCACAGATTTTCAAACTGAGGATGATTTATTTTCGAGCATCCACATTATCGTTGCATGCTGTGGTCACATTTTTGGATTCATATCGGGAAAATTTAAAATAATCGGCACTATACGTTCAGTCTATCGGTGTGCGATGAAGTAATGTCTGGCTATTTCTCTTCTTTTCGAGTTCTGTCTCTCACGATTGCGCAGTTATGATTATAGTTGACTATGATCTAACATATGGAGTAAAACCTGCCACGACGGTTCGTGGTTCTTGTTCGGTTATTGTAGGTGTCAGGTAATCAGAGCGCTACATGCGCATTTTTTTATTTTAAAGTTTCCTTTATTTTATAATGCTCCAGGCGACTTTATGGATTAGTATGTTGCGGTTGAAAAAACGTATTCAAAGTAGACTGTTTCTCCTGAGCTGAAAAACCACTTGTTCAAATTAAGGAGCAATTTTTTTCATTCCTTAACACACGGCAATGAACGCTAGCGTCAACAGGAGAAAGTCCAGCGTCATTGGCATTACTGCAAATGCGCATCAGAGTTGGAAAAAGAAGGACTACTATTTAAATACAACTCTGTTTGCTTTGTTGGAAGACTTGTGTCCGCATGTGAGAGTTATTTCTAAAAGAATTTTTAAACTTTCTGTTTAAGAAATAATGAATGTGTTGCGTCTGCAAAACTTCTCCGCTTATGAGTTCTACAATAAGATCTGTCTGTTGCCTGAGGTTTTACTGTATGTAGAAAATTTTCTGTTACAATGATAATTATGTCACTGATGATAGATTATGATTTATACGTTAAAGAATTAAAGTTTGTAAGAACTTCCGACAGATCTAAGCACTTTTGCTCATATGCAGAAATATTTTTGTTTTTTTTTTGGGACCAGTAGTCACGGCTCGACCCTGAGGAAAGAAAGAGTGGTGTTTCCCTATTTGTTTGTTTTTATTCTATTTTGCAAGGATGATAAATTACAATATTCGAAATAACGGTTTTCTTTCATGTTTTCAACAATTTTCAAAGCTGGATTAACCGGAATTCGAATGCGATTGTATTCAGAGTCAGAAAAATTTTTACAATTCGTACAAGCTCTTCAATGCAGGTCGAGCATGGTCTTTACCTCAATGCTAATAAATAAAAAGTGCTGACAATCAGTAAGACTAATTACATACAAGCCAGTGTGCCATGGATACTCATAAAACATTCCAAACTTAAACCTGGTTGAAAATGCCACAAATCTGCAACTTACCTTTAATAACAACAACCTAAACTGGTCAAGTCATAAATCTATGGCATAGGAGGAAAAATCTATGGCATGTTAAGAAGTCTCTGCGCAACACCGCGTTTGTAATTCGATAGGCAAAAATAAGCTCAATGTTGCATTCAACAGCATTGCCCGATATATTTATGGCCTTACGAAATATAGCAGAATATCTGATTTATCTTATCCCATCGACAACCTCTCTTTACTATTTTACAATAAACAGCCTGAATTTTCAATAACCAACAGCGGTTATAAAACAAATTCTCTTCCGTATCGCTCTTTTATGTGAACGCTGTTCGTCTCTGGAATGAACTCCTAATACCCAACTAGTAAGAGATGCAAAGCCCTTCAACTCTGAAATTTTAACATATTACGAGTAACTAAAACTGCACATTTTACATTTTGTTGCATTTGTTTAACCATCCTGTTGCAACACTACGATTTTTAAGGACAGAAAGAAAGAAAGATGTGAATGCAGAAAATTGTTGTGCAGAATCGTCGAATCGCTATTTGAGAAGTTGTTGAGAGTTCTGGCATATCGGTTGACTGCTGCTATGCAGTTTTTCCGGTAATTTTTGGGCATGAAGCGTCTGACAACGAAGTTCTCACCAAATTGGCTGAATTTTGATCTAAATAACTGTCGCATTAGCATTGCTGAGCAATTGTTGAATGACGTACATGCATGTACTGTAGTGCATGTATGCACTACTTTGTACCGGGGGTAGTTCTAATTCACGACAAGTTCAAAGGTTTTTTTCTTAATAAAAACTGGTTAGATTAGAAAATACACGAACAAAAAATTTTTTTTGCAATTTTATTTACATATAAATGTATGTATTGTATGTATGTATGTATGTGTATAAAGCAACACAAAACATATTATGCATTTCATGAAAATTCGTCAAATTTCATTCATTACATAAATAACATGGAATTACGCTATTTTGTCGCGTAGAAAGAAAACAAAAGCTAAAAAAACAATTTTCCAAAACTAAAATCAAACGAATAACAAAAACGCCCGCCCATTCAGAGCATTTAATGTATCGACAACGTTGGTTCTGATTTCCCGAAGATTCGAATTTCGCGATTTCTAATTTTCGAGCGTCTACTGTACATCGCTTTTACAAAGCCTAACTATATAGTCTAACCGTATATGTATGGACTTGTGTATGTGTGGATGTACTGTCAGTGGAAACAAAAATATCGTTGAAAAATGCGAGACTTGGGCGAAAATTATTTTCATGCACACCGCACTTCCTTTGCCAAATCAAAAAGATTTTAAAGGTTCTTATCTAAGAAAAGCGGGCATTGTTGAAGTTTTTTTTAAAAACAAATCAGCCAATACAGGGTTAATCATAGTCTGCACAATGCAAATATTTCACTGCCGCATTTTAGGCTGAACAGAAACAGATTGATCCATCTCTCTTCTTACGCAAGAATTCCAGGGAAATTAATTTTTGCAGAAGTTAAAAAAGAGGAAATTTGCTTTGGCTGGGCTGGGAAGATTTTTTAATAAATTTGGTTTTCGCATCTTAAATAATATTTCATAGGCAATTGAATTCAGTAGGTGAAATTTGTCCCTATTTTATTAACCTCTTGAAAGGGGTACGTTTTTGTGCTAAGTTTCTGTTTTAGCATATTTCGAATAAAACTAATTATCAGCGTGACCCTTTTAGTTTTTCACTGCTAATTTTAGCATTCCAAGTCTATATTTTGATTTTTTGAATTTCTGGACTATTTGCTGAGGTTTGTGTAGCACTTTTTTAATCTCTTAATTTCATGTATTTTTATTTCATTCCTCTAATCAGAATCTATGTCACTGCAAAAGGGTTGATATTCGTGTGGTCGACCACACTTTGCTGTTCATCAGAGCAATTTATGTATGTATGTATGTATGTACAAGGCAATAGTTGAATGGGACACCAAAATTTTTGTTTCATGTGAAAAGTTTCCCGATGCTCGAAATATGAAAACGAGGTACTGAAAATAAAATTTCCAACATTCTAAGATATATGTAGATAATTATTAGAACGAAAACACTCTAAGATTTTAGCATTATTTTTTGGCATTTCCAACTTTTTTATTAGTATTTATAATTAAGGAAAAATGTAAAATGAATTCAAGACAAAATATACATTTAATTTGAGCAATTTTTGAAGCTTGAATTTTACTGGGCATGACCGGACTTTCGAATATATCATAAAACCATTAAAAAAATGCATTCACGATTATTTTTAAAATTTCTACAAATTCACGCAAACAAAAATCACGTTCCAAAAGTTACAATTTTTGCTTCTTGCGTTCTTAAGAAGCGTAATAGACAATTCACAGCTTTTTGTTTTTGTTCTTTTTTGATGTTACAGAAGTCTGCACTAAAACAGAGACATGTTACAAATTAACGAGTACTTCTCTAATATCTCAACTTGTGGCTCGATTATGGATAGCAACGGAACTACAAAAACATTTGTGTTTTGAATGGCAACTTTTGTCAGTTGCCAAGAAGTTATCGAAAATGATACAATATTTTGACACATTTACCAACATGTTTTCCGTGAAAAACCACAAAAGTTTTAAGTGGAAATAAAATAAATTTTAAAATGCTTTCATCTATCGAATTATTTTTTGATGTCGAAGTAGAAAATATACAAAACGTAGCATCGCTTAGAAAGCAGTTAAGAGACAATTCTAATCTTTCCTTAATTAGAGTGTCAAATTGCTGCCTGGTTGTTGTTTTAACCAATTTCAAGTCTGGGAACAACAATTAATTAAATTCTTATGCTTAAAACTAAATGAACTTTACTCACATTTTTATCTAACACCGAATTTGCTTTAAAAACTTATACGGCAACCAAAAATTCTCGGCCACCTCTGGCAGCCAGGTGGTACCTGTAACATCTTTTTGGCAACTGGCAAGTTCGGTTGCTATCCATAATATAATTTTTAGCACCTTTTTAGAGCTTTTATAACCTTAAAACTTTACACTCAAATAAACGAGCGTGATTATAAAACAAACATTTTGCAAAGTAGCGAATTAAAGTTCTCACGTTTTGTTGAAGTTAAGAAAAATTATATTTTTTGGACGTCTGTGCGTCTTACCTTTATTAACATTTGTATTTAACTGAGCCTAAAATTATACCTCAAACACTTTGTGTTCCAGCTTACAAAACAGGATTTCTTTTCTTATATACTGGCTGGCGTGTTGTTTGTTTGCGCCACAGTTAGATTATCATTGCCAGCGTGTAGGCAGGCATTTACACCCCTGTTTGGTGGCTCATGATTTTATGGTTGTTTACGACTTGTGGTTGTTTACATGAGATAGAGATTTGTTAATTGAAATCCCTAAAAACAAAGGATGTTCTTTTCTTTTTTTAAGCTGCCACGTATTTAATCGCAACTATTATTTATTTATTATTAACTTTATTAAACTGACGAAAATTACAAGTTAATCATTGGCTTAAATAGTAGTTTCCTGCAAACTTTAGCAGTGGCGTGATCCAATTCTCTAGAATTTGGTTGTTACTGCAGCTGCGAATAAATGAAAGTGAGAAACAATTCTTCGGAAATTTGACTGCTTGTGCCGGAAGTCGTCTTCTTTTGTTTGGCAATTCGTTTCGCATGTGCCAGCTGTATGAACTATTTAATATTATTGAATTCCCTGAAAAATGATTATGTTGCACTTTTTGTTTTGTGGGAAAGCGACAACATTTGTGTTGCTAATTCATGTTGTGTATATTGTAAATATCTTAAAATCTATCGTCATCAATAAACATGGTTGCGCCCTAATCAGGTGAAAAAGCAAGTGTTTTTCTTGTTGCTGCCTTAAAATTTATACAAACAGCAATTGTTTTGTTTTTGTATGTAGCGGTATTTTGTTTCAAAACTCTCTCGATGAGTATTTAACATGCAGAAGAATAGAAGAGTTCGTTGTGTTTTATTTAACATAAATGTAACAAAGTGCAATGACAACTACTAGTTCACCTCTGCCTCAGATTTTAGTTAGTTTATCCGTGAGTCGTAAATGAGGCCGGCCACCCATCAAACTATCTAACGTCATTTGTATATATTTATGTATGTGTGTAAGTGCAAGTGCTCTTAATGCTCGAAAATACACTCACGTGCAAATCTCTAGTTTAAAGTAAAGAGAAATTTATTTCCAAAAAAAAATAACTTTCTTAATTTAAGACGGCCTGTAGAGACACTAATCTCTCTGCGTTGTGTAGGTTTCAGATACAAACCATTTTTTTTTGCTCGCTAATGGTTTAAAGAAGTTTTTAAACTGCTACTGAATTACAGTACATTTTTTTTAAATTTCCCCGTTAGCATTGAACAGATTATTATGCAGATGAATAAAATGTTTTTAGCGAAACTTGCTTATAGATAATTTCAACGGTATGGTTGGCGCATTTGCTAGCGAAAATGTCTCAACAGATGGTGCTGTTTACTCACCACGAAAAGTTCAATAAAAACATGTAGAATTTGCTGCCAGGTGCGAAAAATAATTTTCAGAAAATGCCAGTGTTAAGGATGGAATGAAATAAAGCAGTTGTGGTAGTGCCTGAAGCTGACCACTTGATTAGTAGAGCGGCAAGAGTTAATGAGAATATGATATCGAAGCTTTCTGAATGGTTGACAAATAAGGTTTTAAGAACTTGTATGAGTTTTTAAGCCCAGCCAGTTTTATAATTATCTATAAGAAATACATTTTCAACTACATTCATACTACATAAATATATCTCTGCGGAAACATAGCATACAGGGTGGGGCAAAAGTCACTGTGGGATTTAAAAATGTATTTACTTTTTCGTTTATATATATTATATATATATCTTCGATTCCGAACCTGTGGGACAACGCATTAGAGGACGCCCACGGAACCGATGGCGCACACAAGTGGAGAGGGACCTCAACCAACTTGGCGTGCACAATTGGAGAACGCTGGCTAAAGACCGTGCCAGCTGGAAAACTTTGTTGGTTGAGGCCCCGGTTCACCACGGACTGTAGCGCCAAAAGAAGAAGAAGAAGATATATTTTGTTCAGATTATTTAAGTAAAATCAAATATAGAGCGATTCACAGCTGAACAAAGAACCAGAATAATAGAATATCATTATTTAAACTCAAACTCAGTTGGAATGAATTACTACGCCTTCGTGAGAAGACTACTTTGTAACTTCACAATTGTCAGAACCGAATTGGCATTTACCATCATTCGCAAAATTTAAGGCATTTTCCGATAGGGTGACAACTTTTGCGAAACCTTGTCCTTGGATTTTAGTCAAACGTTTTAAATCTCTTCCATTTATTTTGCTTATTTTTTCCTACTTTCCCAGCAAATGTTTTACTCACTTTTTAAAGTTCAGATCTCTAGTAAAACATTTACAGTTTTTTCATCTATTAGAACTTATATTAGAATACTAAATTGCAAGATAATGGATATGACGTCCTATAATATATTTTTATATATATTATTATATTTTTATTTATTAAAGAACATTTATTAATTATATATTGATTTTTTTTTTAAGTATTTATTTATATTTACAATAATATTAAATCAAAAGTCGATTTTTGAACTTTATGAACTGAATTATTTGAATTATTTGCACATGAACTGAATGTGCAGTTAAAGTAATTGCAGGCAAAACTTTAAAGAAGTTTTCAGAGTTTTATCCATAAAATATGTGCCGAAATATAGGAAAAGAGTTGAAAGACAGCCCAACCTTGTGCCTTAACTTTTTACACCAACTGTATGGTGTTTTTTTTTTATTAGAGCCAGGGTAATAAAATGATAAGTTAATTTTATCTTTTTCAACGTTAGTTTGTTTTTTGATTTCGTGATATCTTTTTAAATTTTTTCACCTTGAACAGGTACAATTTAAAAGACTTCTAAATCTTAAATTGTAAAGCAATTTCGATTCTTAACCAAATACCGCTTCAAATATGGAAATATGCACAGAAATATACAGTAAGTAGACAAATATACATACAAGTATGTATGTACAGTGTACGCTCACCTTTGCGGGCACCTTTTCAGTCTCAAAAATGTTCCTTGGAATATTTACAATATTTCCATTTTCAGCGACCGGCCCTCCCACAACCGGACGTGTGCAAGCAATTTTTTCACACCACAGCCGAGTTTTTTACCCCATAATCGGACAGGTTGCAGAAATATAACCCTGTCTTTGAATGTGTGTTTGTTTGTTTCTATCTTATAGGAGACCAGACCGCTGGACCGATCCTCCTGAAATTTTCACAACATTTAACTTGGACTCTCGAATGGATTAAAGGCTAAATGCCTACTTTTACGGCCACATTTCTAAATTATGTTACTCCTTCCACTAAGTTTTTAACGGATAATAACTTCATCATTTGTGGACCAATTTTCAAAATTAGGGCCACTAAAACTGTTTGGTAAAATAAAGAGGGGCCAAAATTCGCCCCCAAAGAATAGATTATCAAATTAATTTGTTGTTTGTGGATCAATTTTAAAAAATCTTTTTTGGATATGAAAAAGGTACCTCCATTTTTTCAGAAATAGGGAGGGAGGGGGAGGGGTCCCAAAGTGCCCGCCCCCCAATAATTGATTATCAAATAACTTCGCCAATTGTGAACCAATTTTCACAAAAGTTCGATCTAAATTTTTTTAAGTGTGGCGGAGGGGTGTAGCTGAACACACCGGGCTATTCAAGTTGTTTCTAAAATGAAAAGGCATCTGAATTGATGATTGAATTTGTGGCGCAGTAGATATTCTGTTTATTTGGTAAAAAACGTATGAAATGTATTTGGCAAGATTCTCTTATTGCTGCGAAATAATTCAATTTCACGTGGAATTTTCCGCAACAGAAATTATTTCGATATAAGTTCACATATCGAAAAATTTGGAATATTATTGGTTTTTTATGCGGAATCGGCCAGTTAGATTCCAGCAAAATATTTTCTTTTTGCTGAAAAGTGAATAAAGTGGAACTTGCAATCACAGCTGACTGCGCAACTCTGACTGCACAATAGTAGAAAACAGCTGTTCGAATCAGCCATAACGTCGTGAGTTTTTGCCGGTACATATTTTTCAGTGATGCCGCGTAAAGACTTTGTCGATTATTTTTGTGTAATTTGCCATGTCAATGGATTATCAAAACCATGTTCGTTCCTTACTTCAACGTTCCTTAAACACTTTGAAAACTTGTGTGGGGAAAGTGTCCACCCAAATGATTATCACACAATTCTGGCATTTATAAACCTGGTTATGGTTTAATCATTTTTTCAAATTTCGATTTTCATGATGCAAATTTTAATTGAAATCGTTGATAAACTTTATTGGTTCGAACATGAATAAATTGTGCCATATTTGTTCAAATATTACGGAACTTATGGAGTAGGACGAAACATATTGGGAATAATTAAATATGTTTGTAGGGACAATCTAGAATGATTAGAATGTGTAAACGCTTTTAAAAGCCGCTGTTTCATAGAGCGAAATTCGTCAAACTCTTAAATTTTCTATATAATTCATCAGTTTTCATTTTTAAAAATTATTTAATCAATTATTTGACTGATTTCTGTAGTTTTTCAAATTTGGGCAGTCAGGCAGCACTGGTACCTTTAACTTTTTGATAATATCAGCTGTTTATGATTATGGCAGTACTAATCGATCGCAAAGTATTGTTACCCCCTAATATTTGTTTTGTTTTTGTTTCATTAAAACTCATTGTTGCACAACATTTTCCGCATTTGCGAACAGAATTTTCCGATTTTATAAATTTTATTCAATACACATTTAATTTTCTAGTTTGTCTCAGCTTTTTCGGGAAAATGTGATTTGAAACGTTTCGCTCTTCATACGTCCCTGTTTTAACGCGTACTTTTTCTGTACGGCTGCTTTGGGCTCTGCTGCAAAACACATCCGGTATTTAAATACATTCGATTGAATTGTTCTTCTGCTTCATGTTGTAATTGTTTCTCTTTAAGGCAATTTTTTAAATACAGTTTCTGCCATTCCTTATTATAAATCTAGAAAGAAAAACAGCCAATTAGAATTAAGAATATCGGGGAAAATTCAACTTGAATGTACCTTTGCCCTTTCATTTTGTTCCAGTTCCGAATATATTTTTCGATTCTCGATTTCGTTTCTAAAATCGGTTTCTTTTAGCAGCAGTTGAGCTTCTGAAGCCTTCCTTTCACAGTTTGCAGATATTTGAGACTGTTGAAGAAAAGAAGAAGCTATTAAAGAAAATTAGAAAAGTGGTTTGAAACCACAAAATATTGTGTGCATTCCATTCGCATTAAATCATAATCGGTATGGAATCACCGACTGTTTTTTGGAATATTTAAAAAAATGCAGTATGGAGAAGAGCAAAACATTACATTTATGGTTTTTTAAGACACGTGATTTTTAAACCAGGTGTATTCGTTTTCACTGTGTATTAGTCCAACACAAAAACTGTTTTCTTCTAGGAAACTAAATTTCTATACATGAAATTCGGTTCTCATGACATAAACTCGGTCTTTGATCTTGATTTGATGAATCAATAAAAGAACTTGTTCATTGAAGGCAACAAATGAACTAGTTCTTTAGAACTGAACTGTGCTAAGCCAATTTTGTTGCCCACCTTCAATAGCTGTTCTTGAAGCATTTTGTCGAAAAACGCTTTGCGCTGCTCTTCTTTACGAAACTTCTCTTCCATAAGCGAAGCCTGCTGATTTCTGTAAGAGAATGCGTTTTGATTACGCTGTATCAAAATTTCAAACTTAAGACTTGCTCTTCCTGAAACTCCTTTTTCGTTTGTTGGTTTTCTTGTTGCTGACGGTTTCTGTTGAAGTGAACGATTTGCTGATTTCTCAATTGGTTGGATCGCTCAATAACTTTGAGTAATTTGTTGGCATAAGTTTCCTGATACTCCTTTTCGTTGTTCAGACGCTGCATGACATCGTGCCACATTCGGTCGATTTCTTTTTCTCTTTCAAGTCTCAGCCTTTTATCTTCGATTTGGTAGAGTTGCCCTTTCTTAGAGTCTAGGAGCAATTGTTTGCTTTGAAAATGACGCCATGCCTCACAGTTTGCTCTAGGAATTTTGTGAAAATTAAAATGTGATGACGTTTGGCACGTTGTCTCTGTGTTTTCCGCTAAGACTTACAGTTCTCTTTGTTGATGTTTTAACTCCAGCAGTTCTTTTTCGGCTTGGACACGTTCCATATTCTGCGTGTTAATCCAATTCAAACGTTTCCTCTTTTGTTCCTTTAACGTTTCTTTCGCCAGCAGCACAAGTTCTTCATTGTGTTGGAGACTTTCGGTCTGCAGAATGTCTTTCAACCTTAAATTTAAGGACTCTTAAAGAAAAAGAGATTAAAAAAAGTTCAAAAGTTACTTACTTCTTTCGTCGATCGTTCACCATCTCTTCAAATTCGGCCAGTTTCTTTTTCACCTTAAAAATTATAACATATTTATAATATTAGTTTTACATTTTACCATTTTGCCCAGATATCTATTATTAACATTATTTGTGTAAGTCTGAATTTCAGACCTGCGCTCCAATTAGATTTTGAATGTATTTTTGTTCAGTTTTCTCCAGGAATTCTATTACATCCATTTCATGTAAAAATTTTGCACTAAATTCTTTCAAAACTTAAGTACGAGTTCTATGAGTGTAGGAAAATAATAAATATTTTAAATAAGAGTGCTGAGTTGTTATGGCAACTCTATTGGTAAGCAACTGTTTACGTTTTACAGTTACCTAATGGGCAATTAACTATAAAAGTTGCCAGCCTTTTACGCCCCGCTCATAAATCAGCTGTTAGAAAAGACATTTTTAATGCATGTATTTTTCACTAACATATAAATTATTTAATCCATTTTCAGCTGGACTGTTTTACTTTTCCAAGAGAAGTATCACTTAGACAATCATGTGGAATAATTTCGTATTATCTACTCTTGAAAAGAACGGGATAGAGATTAGAAAGATGTCATATATAGTATTTTGAAGGAGTTGTTATTCGAAATGCATGATCTAGTCTATGTTGTTTCTGTGGTGTCACAGAGCAACGGCAGAGTTGTTGGTAGGCTTGAGAGTCCTGTCAATACACTCATCATTTTGCTTAAATCGAATGTGATTAGTTTTATGTTCGTTTAGATCTGCCCAAGAGACTAAGGGTATAACTTTCGGCCTCTGTTTAAAAGTGCTTCTGGGGGGAGCAGGTTTTGACACGATATATCCCAATCTGGGACAGCTTGCAATCCCTGATAGAGTGGCGAAGCGGTTGCTTGTTTGGCATGGCTACCGAAACTCTAGACAGTTCATGTAGGACTTCCGCTATGCAGGTTCTCCCAGGTCAATTGGTCGAACGTGGACACACGTTCTTTGAGATATCTGAAAAGAGGGATTCTGTTGTTCGTTCTACATTAAGTCCCATAGTTTGGTTGAAACGTTAGAAAGGACGTTGGTAGATGCTAATAATAGAGGTGTATTTTGGGTGATCTGAACGTGTTCGAGTTGCTGTTGTCTTGCAACAGAATCCTGCTCGTCCTAGATGGATTTCGGTCTACCAACTCAGATGCATCATCTTGCTTTCACTGGCTTGAGAATTACAGGCAGAAGGGATTAGATATGCCGAGCTCTCGAGCAAGAAATTTGTTCTATATGTCACGCCACATATCACAAAAAGTTGTCACCTATGTGCGCCCTGTATGCCACTCACAAAATAAGGCAAGCTTAACCAGTGCAATTAGTCCACCATCAGATTAGCCCATATGGGCAGATGCTGATGTAAATCAATTTCACAATCGAGAAGTTTTGCGCATGTCCAGATTGTCTCACTTGCTTTTAGGACGAAAAAACTTCTCTCGAAGCTCTCTCGTTCCCCTTTACATCTGTTGTGTTGTCCTGCCAATGAAATATGAAGCATACTTGGCCTTATAGTGAGGAATTTCTTATAGAAACATTTTCAGATACGATTAATTTTATGGATACTTGAATGGCGGTAAAGATCTGTACAGTTTCATAATTTACTGTGTGTCGAATTCAGTAAACAATTAATAAGGTGAGGGTCGTCATTCATCCGTATGTAAACATCATCTTTCATGGATCAGGACTAGCGGTTCGGTCAACCAGACTTCAGGTTCACAGCCATCAACCGTCAATAATAGATATAAGTTTTTATATAGATATAAGTTTTTTTTGGAGACCCGGTTTATATCTGTTCATGTGAAAAAATACTCTTAAGACGGGTAAATGAATTCTTTTCCATGGAACAGTTTCACGTTGGGCAACTCAGTGGCGTAGGTCTGTTGCCAAGTATTTGTTATTCTTCCCCCTGCCAATGAACCTTATCTCTCACATCTACAACCACAAGACTTGGACAAAGTCGTAGCTATTAGGAAAGAGGTAACCAGTTACCCACGTGGCCAAACGTCGACAAGTCTGTGTTCATGCACTGTTTTCTGATTTCAAGAATTGTGTTTTTATGTCGTAAGTTCTCCCCTCGCTGCACTTTAGACTCGAGACTTACAAAATTTCATAGCTACAGCCATTAACGGGCTCCACTATTTTGTTAAGTCGAAAACAAATTGGAAATCATCGCGGCAGCTTTTCCACCTGCATTATAAATTGCGTTAAACCATAATTGTTCTGGTATTCTCTGCAGGATATGTACAAGATATTCCCACTACTAGTAGAAATGATAAAAATTATTTAAAGCAATTTAGATAAAATGATGAGTCCGATAGTGAATCTGAACATTTCTCTTTCAAATGGCGATACCTGCTTTTATGAAGTTGTAAGAGCATGTAACAATTTAACACAACACGTGTCTGAAGAGTATAAATTAAAATCGTAATCAACGATATAAATTACAAATTTTATTAATTTGGTTTTAGTATCGTACCGCCAGAGACAAATTATTGCATCTTGTGACACCGACAATAAAGTATTTGTTTTTACGATGTTAATTGCAAAGAAATATCATAATATTTGCTATTTTACGCTGCCAATGTTTTAAAAGTAATTCGCTACTTTAAACAAATGCTAAAAAATTAATGTAAATTGGACATAAAAGCTTTAAAAATAAAATTAATTTGACGTCTCAAATACTTACGCCTTTTGTTAATCATAAAATTCATAAATATGGGCATGTTGGTGAATAAATTGAAAATTTCTTGCTGTAATTACTTGCAACTCTGTCTGCTCTGTGCGGCAAAGATTTTCATAATACATACAAGTTTACATACATGTGTACATACATATGTATATGCATATATGTATGTATGTATTTGTTTTCCTTTTCTTGCGGCTGGAAAATCTATTGGAATTTATGATACATAATTTCAAATTATCGAAAAGTGAAAATAAAAGCCAAACTGAATATGAAATATGAAACTTGTTCAGAATACTGAAGCAGCAAAGGAGAAAAAATGGAATACTTTATTGTCTTTATTTTATTTATTAATAAATAGTTGGCGAAATGTGCCTACGGAGACCGTATGCCCAAAATGGTATTATATAACAGTGTATTTCTCGACCACCCCGCAACTAACTGTGCACGACACACGTCTTCACTTAGAAAGGAGCAGCACGATAAACATGGAATTACACAAAAGAAGCGTAAAACGTTTAACTAGTCGCAGCATGTGACATCGGCAGTGCTTTTTTATCGAATAGCATTTCGATACGTGTCGAAACCTTTAGGTAGATGAAAAATATTCCAAGTTGCACCAAGAGAATTTCTTATTTCCGATATTTTATTGCACAAACTCCACTCATTTTCAGTCGTTACTACCATCAATGAAAAACAGCTCGGAATGCAAATTTCTCTTTGGTGAGTCTACATATTTTCATGATATATAAAACGAACACTAAAAAACTGGAAAGTTTTTGCTTGTCTGTAGAAACATACAGCGTCTTTAGTAGGAATCGATCCTGCGAACATTCTATCAACTCATACATCGAAGCACTCGTTAGTTGGTTGAATCGTTATGGAGTGTCACGTTCGAAATTATTATGACTTTAAAAAATATACTCTATAAACAACCAAAGTGAATTAGAAGTAACATTTTTACATTTTTTTTTAATCAGTTTTATTTTTTCACTTTGCCTGTATTATTTTAGATTAATTATATATTAATTTTTATATTTTTTATTAATTATATATAAAATAAAAATTATATGAGATATTGTATTGTATAGTGCATTATAATTAATCTTGCATAAGATGATTTAAATTGACTCTAAAACAAAATGTGTAGAAAAACACTCTATAATTTAACATGTTAGCAACACTTCCTTTTTAGAAAGGCAAAACAAAATGCAATTTTCTTGTTAAGAACCTAAAAATTAATTAATTAGTTACATTCTTACCACTCAATTAGCAAAGTTCAAATATTATTCTTAGCACTGCAATTATAATGAAACTGGAAGCGAAGCTAAATCATCCAATTTACACATTAGCCCGCAATTTAGCTCGTTCATGGTCAAAGAAAAGAATTAATCTAAAAAGTCTAATAAGTCGTTAATGCGTTATTAGACAGTAGTGTTTGCTTTTTTTAGTAGATTGGCTCGTTCTGTAGGTTCCTTCTTTGCCAATTAGTATTAAAGTAGCCCTTAAACCCAAGCTATAAAATTCACATATGTTAAATAAAACAATATGGGTTTTTTGTGCTTTCCAGCTGTCTATATAGCGACATTTCGTAGCTCGTTCATAGACTTCAAAACCTTTAAGAAGTATGTTAAAACATTTAACTTTTTTTATGTTGATTTCACTACAAAACTGTGTGAGTTTTCGCCGACACCACGAAAATCACTTCCCTTTTTGTCACGTTCGAGATAATATTTCTGTTAGCGAGTTTAAAATGCCTTGCAACGCTTTCAATAAGCATTTTTATAATTTTAATTAAAAATTTATCTAAACATAGACGTCATATTTTACATTATGGAAGTGTCCATTTTTCCAAATTCCAAATTTTGATTCCGACATTAATTATATTTCATAACAACCCTGATTTTGAGAATCTATAGAATTTGGCGGTTGGAGGTGATTGCACCACATTACTGAAGGGAAAGAAACAAGCGTAATCGATTAATGTAGGCATCACACAATAAAAGAATCGTTCGCTGAAATGCAAAACCGCGTAACTAACGGTATAAGCAATATAATAATATGTCATGGGAATTGCACCTGCACTGACGTATTAACGACTTTGGTTTAAAAAGTATCTAATTTTTATTGTGCTTAACTGGAGGGCACGGCTATAGTTGATATATTCTTCATAATCAATCAGATTATCACTTTCGCATTTTTTATCAGTTAAGTGGCTTTGCATGCCACCTAACGATATGTATGTGTGTATCAGTGTGTAGCAGTACATTTATTATTTGACGTAGAGTTTGCAGGAGGAACAATGCAAAAGAAAATTAAAAAAAAATTTCATATACTGCGTACAGCGGCTGGCATAATATTAGCACCAGTTGAAACATTTTAATAATTTGTACAATATGTACGTAACTGATCACATACCGATCAATCTTAAAATATTCTATGGTACTAAAATATAAAGATCTTTTTCTATGTTATACGTCAATATTTATATGTATATAAATGTAATTAAGTGAACAAATTCCCAGAAATATGAAGACAACAGCAAAGGGAGTTGTTTTAATGAATACAAGTTTTTTGTCTTTTTAATTTACTTCAATACAAAATTTCAAATGCTCTTTTCTTCTAAAATAGTTCATAACAAATGAATGAACGTGTTTTACATGCAGCTCATAACACGCCTTCCTTGTAACAATAATTATTATAAATCGTTTTAATTTCAACTTCTCCTTTGAGCGCCTGATGCAAAAACGCATTTGATTTGCATAAAATAGCAGAACCTGAAAAAATCCACAGCCTGGTTGCCGCTTTGCAGCGATTTCTCGTATGAGTGCGCCAGCCAGTGCTCTCAGCTGTGCAGGGAAGCGAATGCCAAATAGCCGCCGGCTTTTAAAACCAAATTGGCTGTTGAAGTCTGGCATGTGTTTTGTCACTTTAAAGTATTTTCAATTATTTATTGATAAATATATTTTGAGATTCTGTGCACATGGATAATTTATACAGTTTTAATAAGATACATTTACTATAATATTTTCATAAGAATATTTGGCGAAAAAGTGCAATAAATCACAGCAAAATGTTAATGTCGAATTGGAATTGTGTATTTTTGGAAATAAAATAAATTTTTTGTTTTATTTAAATCGATATGTGTTTTTATCTAAAATCTAATATTTCGCAGTTGTCACGCCCACTTTTACAATTCTTTTTTTTTTCTTTAACAATTTACAATAGGTCGGAAATTTATCATAGAAAAGTCAGCTTTGCAAAAGTATTAAAACATATTTACTTTATGTGTGGGCTGGCCTGCACATTTCCAATATTTTTTTAAATTTTATTCTAAGTGAAAGAAACTACCGTTTCAGTTTTGGTGCAAGTGTTTTTTGTTCACATTGGAGGAGTCACGCCGCAGCAATACTGGAATATTTCCATTACATTTGCAATCCACTTTAATATTATATTTTTCTGCTGAAGTGCACAGTTTTTTTTTAGCTTAATTTTACAAAGTTTTAAACATTTAATTTAAAATTTCCAATAACTTATGTGGAAACGGCTCAACTGGCAGACAGACTGCATTCACCAAACGTAATTGAAGACACATCGGGAAACTAAAATTTTTATGTTCACATGTTTTTTTTTTTAAGGAAAAAATAATTTTTAATATAACTTTGGAAAGGATGTACGTAATTAGGGATACTATCCTTTTTTTTTTGAAAGAACTTACTTTACGGAAAGTGCTTACTATTAATTCTATTGGTTTTTTTTAAAATAATAACGCAATTATAATTGCGAGTAAAAATATCTATTTTAATATTATACAAGAAAAAGTCCAATGGGATAACATCGCACAATCTAGTGGCCAATTCATGTCTCCTCTGCCGCACCTACAAATGCCGCACCTACAAATCGTTTATATATAGAATGTGCATCGTGGCGATGCAATGTCTGAAACGGATAATTTACTGTTCGGGGAGTTTGATGATAAAAATGTATCATTTGGTCGCACTGTCTAGTCCTATAGCCTGTCATAGTGTTTTCGCTTTAGTAGCAAACGGTGGGCCAATTGAAGAACCGTTTAGTATTGCTGACACTTGCGACGCTTGTTAATAAATCCAAATGTTTTAAATTTTGGCACGCTTGCGGACATATGTTGATGCGTGTATGCTGTTAACCCCTTAAACGTCAGCAAATTGTAAAAAATAGAAACATTTTTATACTTCTTCACAAATTTAAATTTAAAATAGATGCTTGTTGGGTCGCCAAGACTCAGAACTTCAGAAAGAAAACTAAGAAAATGTCGGCAGACAAGTGATTTTACCCAATGGACAACTCAGCTGTATTCGCTTTAGTAGCACATTTGCTAAAATTAATCGAATCGAAGAGGGCCCAAAACACTAATGTGTTGCTCCCTATTTGTCCACATTTCACAGATGATGACCTGACCAGTTTACCAGAAGAATTTGTAAGCAGTGGACAACTTCAAGGCAAGAGTAGGTTTTTGTTTCCCTCTAAAATTACGAGTAAGATGTTTGTTTTAAGACCTCAATTTGTTTGTATCTGTGTTGCCAACACAATCATTATTTTGTATTTTAATCAAATATTAAAGTTAAAGCAAATTATTATCTTTAAATATTAAATTGCTGTCGGATTAAAGTTGGTGCGTTCAATGCGGTCATCTGCTGTTGTTGGACGCTGTCACAACATCGTTGTCATAATGCGCTCGTCGCTGTAGGACTCACTTCATCAGGTTGATGTGTGTTTGACATTTCGTCACGCTTCAACACAACCTGTGATTGTTGCTGTTTATACTCTCCTCGGCTGGCTAAAGTTTCGTTAAGACTTTCAATACTTTGTGATGGTAATTTGGAGGTTCGAGTGGACGGACGCAGAAGCGTAGTGCAAGAGGTTGCTGTATGCAGCTGAGTATGTTGCATGAAGACTTGGTAGATATTATCTGTAATTATCATTAACTTATATGTGCACATACATACATATGTAAAAATTTATATATTTTTTGCAAAAGTTTAAAGCCAGCAACGGACATTTAATTATCATGTTAAAAACATTATCGTTTTCATATGGCCAACAGATTAATATTCCTGCTTCTGGTTTTTGTTTGCAGCAAAGTTTTACAATTTTTTAATAGTCGGAATAAATTGTTGATGACTGAAAGTTGACACCTTGAAAGCCAAAAAGAAACGAAAATGTATTCGTTAACGTCAAAGAAAAAAATGTCCACTGGCACTTAAGCGCCATTAATCTGTTTCAAAAGTTGGCGCCAGTTGCCACACATCTGGGTTACAATTTAAAATTTAATACTATTCAGTACCTTGATCCGATATGGTTAATTTTCTTTTGAATGTGTTCCTCTTATTTTTGAAGGACTTCCAACACACCTCTGAGTAAAACAAATTGTGATGGATTTAGTGTGTGGCTGGCGTTATTGTTGGCACTCGCAACGCTGCCAAGTGACTGGCGGAGTAGCGGACTGGCAGACTGGCAGACCTGGAAAAGACAAGATTACAAATTTCATGACGAAACCAAAGGAAGAGGCTGAAAGGAGGTGGAGGCAGAATCAAACGTCCATGCGTATGTCTGTAAGTGTAAGGAAGTTTGTACATAAAAGAAAATTCAAACATAATTATGGCAATCAACTTTAATGTATTTATGCAGTTGTGTGCTAAGAAATTGTTCATTAATTTCTATATGCCACATAAATGCATACATACATACATATATACATATATATATGTAGATATACGTTTAAACAAATATTTGTTTATGTGAGAGTCAGTTTGATGCACAATGTTTTCAACTTTAATTAAGTTCATTTATGCGTTCAACTTGCAAGCACGTTGCATGTAATTGAAGTGATTATTCCCCCATTAATTTATAACGATAATCTGGTTCATGTATGATTTAACTCTTGCTGCAAACAAAAAGAAATTAATTGACTGAGGCAGTCATCGAACCGGTATTACTGTGTACGTGTTATTAATGAAATGTTTTATTAAATCTGATTCGTAGAAAATTGCGGCAGATAAGTTTTTAGACAAATTGCGCATTTGCAGGACAGTTCCATTTTAGAATTTCTTGGCGATTTGGTTCAAGTTTGTTCTATACCTTTGACGATTTTTGTGAAGTAACATTTTCAAAAATATATCGGTATTTCGAAAAAGTTGAACGTTATTTTTAATGAGACGTCCGTTCGGGGGCCGTCCAGAGCTGACAGAATTTTGTTCTGTCGCGAACTGTTCTAGGCGAGTAGCCAAATGTCGTAGTGTTTGCCCAGTTATTCGACAACAAAGTTCTATTATTATTATTATTTTCCTACAGTAAAAAGTAAAACGTAAAATTAAGTGAAACAGTTGTTGCAATTTCAAAATCCGTTTTACCATGTCATGTCCCGGCCGACAACAAATTAAGCATACACGCTCCGGGAATATGATACCTCCAGGGAATAGTTTATGCCTTGTGTATATTTTTAAACCTATCCACTCTAATTTTTAGGCTTTAGAGGAGAAGGTTGACACATCGCCTGACAAAGCAGAAAAAGCTTTAGAATTTCCCTTTATGATCTGTAAAAGTTAATGAGCAGAACAGGTAACAGCATGTCGTAGGTATGCCTTGAAAGAAGAGATCTTGAAGGTCATTTGGTTGAGGTGCTTACATTGGCTGAAACGTTCTGGTTGTGCTCAAAACCTAAAGTCCCATTAAAGTAGTATTGGTATATAGTGACAATGGGCCTCTATTTCCAGCTATTCCAGTGTCCCCGAGGTGCAACAGATTTCCGTTTTCCGTAAGAACTTTCAGGCGAGTTTAACTTTGCTACCAATTCACGTGCCCAGAGGATTACTAGGAGAGGCAATGAGTTTGTGTTATGGGCCGCCTTTTACATATCACAACAAGTTGCCACCTTCATAAATGTGTCTGGTAAGCCGCACCGGCACGATGGTGAGCCGTTGACAAGTTCACATGTGGAATTGGTTTACCGCCAGATAACGTCAAAATGGAAAATGCTGATGTAAATCAAGAAATATCGGCACATTGCGCTGATGGCCCAATTGCAGCTAAGGATATTAGAGACGCAGTATTGTGAAGAAATTTAGGACTCAGATTGTTTTTCACAACGATTTTTTTGATAGCGTTTTTCCACCTCTATTCAGATCAAATGTAATTTAGATGTTTCAAAAATTCTACGGGAATTTTTTATACCGGCCTGCAACATTTCACTCACACACATACGAGTATATAAAACTATAAATGCTTTGACAGAGTGTTTTTTGTTGCAAGCACCAAGAGAATCTTAATTTTTGCGGCACTTTTGGTTTGCCGACGCAATTTTAGCGACAACTGTTAATTGGCTGCAATTGTGATTGTGCATGTCTTTTAATTTATATGTTTCTTAACGGCATTAATTAAGTTTTTAAATTAAGAAACGCTTTGGTGTTTTGAGGTTTATATATCTCGGTCGTTTTCTAAATGGTGCAGCTTGGCTAAATCTTTAAAATCAATTTAGTTTTAATGTTAATCGATTTGTTTGCTTTCAATAAAAAAAAAACTTAGGCTTAAGATAACAGGAAATGAACTTAATTAGATTTTAAAGTGGCTGAAATATTTAAAGACACTTTTTCAGATTTAAATCGATATCATTCGTTTAAACAAGATATTGGTATTTAAATGAAATAACATTGTTGCGAAATTCATAAGATTTTTAGTATTTCTGTTTGTTTCGGCTGGTAATTGCTGAAATACAAAATTATTAAGGTATGAGATTTTTTGCGCCAAAAATTTTAAAACTAAAATTAAATCGAACTAATCGGACTAAGAGAGTTTTGTCAAAATAACCGGTCTTTTTTCAAGTTGATGTGAATTGCTTGGAAATCAGATGAGATACCATGAAGTGAATATGAATTGTGTTTAATTTTTAGCCTCGCCTGGTTTATTTACCACTCCTCATAGAACATTTGACGTTTTTATATTCCCAATATATACCACAGTGTTTTTTTTCCGCGTTATATCTTTCCCTAGGATTATGCGAACTTGCACTCTTTCCATTAGCTTCGCTTTTTAAAATATATTTATATTAGACATTTTTCAATGTCTATATTTTCTATCTGTGAAGTTTCATGCTATTTTCATTTCAGAATATTTTCTATAGGACTTGGGCCAATATCAGCAGAATCACTCACTTTTAATTCAATATATAGTTCCACTATATGGAAAACACTACGCAAGTGGAATGATGTTCCAGCTCTGATTACAATAGTTTGGACTTTTCATTTTTATACCCGACTTATGTTTCGATGTGAAACAGATTTGAATATATTGAAAAAAACGTCCTGAGCCTTTTTTACACAATTTTAATATTAACAGTAGGATTTTACGCACAACATTTTTTATCGGTTACAGCTGGAGCTTATAAAAGATTCAATACTACCCATAAATGGGAGGTACCGCGCCCACTTGCCGCTTAAATGTATGTACAATGGCTTGTGATTTTTTGCAGACATGTGGTAAATTTTGCAGACATGTGGCAAACAGATAAATAAACGTGGTAAACTCGTACATACTACATACAGTGCGCTCAGGATAATGAAAACCGCAACTGTAATTGCTTATTATCTTTTCGACGTTTATAAAAGTGAAAATTTAAGTTCAAAGTACAAGCGTTCTCAACTGAAAGAAAATCATAATATCTATACTAAACACTTGTACGGCCCCCTTTGGAACTAATTGCAAAAAATAAATGTACATCCATTTGTATTTTAATTGTTGCCAAAGCCAAAATTTTCCTTGATGTTTTCAAGATTTATGGTTTGGTTGACGGTCGCGACCGCACTGTACCTATACATGCAGACAGCGTTGTCACCTCAAAGCTTTGCTTACAATTTTTAGTGCTGCAAAAATTTCTTTAGTCCAGGTTCCCTGTTTTTTTTCGAATTTCAATTTGGCCCTGCCTAATGTTTTGGTTGCAAAAAGGTGTGAGCCGTATATGTGGATTTGGAACAACTATTTCCTTTTTTGATTTGTCATTTCAGTTGATCAGTCTGTTTAATTTTGTGGCTGCTACCTGTTAGCCAATCCTTTTTTGATAAGAGAAATATGTATTTACTCGCATGTATGTTTGTAAAATATCTAATCAAAACCTTGAATGACATCAGACATTCAGTATGCAGACTATTACGTACCAGGGATGACAAAATTGGTACAATTGTACTTGTTTTTGGTACAATCGTACATTAATGATTGCTATTGCATGACAATTTGTAAGGAAGAAGTTATAATTAGTTGTCGAGGAGAATATCTTTTGTGTTGCATTTTAAATTTACTAGTTTGCCAGATCTATAAAATTCATGTGTGATCTGGTGTTTTTTCAAATTATGTGCATTAAAAACTTGGTAATCCGCATAATTGATTGCAGAGCCTAATCCGACTTATCTTATTGTCCGGATTTCTGAATAAAAATTCAAAAGCATTGTTGTTGTATTAAAAATGAATGACATATTATGTATATTTCTTAATTATTTAAATAAATAAAATGATTTTTTCCCCCAAACAACAATGTTTCGGCCCACTGAGGGGAATAAATGAGATATACGAACGCTGGCGTTTGCAAAGGTTCCACGTGGAACTCTTTCTTCGGCGCATATATGTGTGTGTATGTATGTATATCTTTTTTAATTCCCGTATACTAGAATCATTTAGCAGAATATTGTAATTTTTTTCTTGTGTTGCATAGTGTAATAACTTTTAAATATAACAATCTATAAGGCAGCTTTTTGAGTAACAATTAATAAAAGATTTATATTACACAACAGTTGATTTGTAATCCAAATTATAAAGCTGCAATCAATTCGGATTATAGAGAACAAAATGTAATAAAAAATCACAATATGTCCGCACTTAGCGACGTTAATTTTATTTTTGCATTAACAGGGGAATCACCAACATCATTGACATTACTATACATCTGAATCCGAGTTGGACAAAAGAAGGACTACTAACTTTTTGTTGTAATTTAGTGGGAATGCATTTTGCGTAAAAAACTAGTCAACATGTTGGATTTTCAAAACTTGTCCGGTTGTGGGAGGTATTGTTATAAGAGGTTTTACTGTGTTATCTGCAAAAAGAAGAATTTAACTAAAGTATATTATTGATCATTGAAGCCAGAAAAGTGTCACACCTTTTACGAGATGAAAATTATTGGGTAAAAAAGAAACGATTCTACAAAACAGAAATTTAACAGGTTTTGCGTTGAAAATCACTACGATTTTTGAACCAAGAAACAAGTTTTTAAAAAACAATTGATAATTAAAAAAAACAAGAAAATATATTTAAATAACTTCTTAGAAAATTGCCACTAATTTCCCTCTATTATTCGTGCTTTACCTCTATTATCCGTGCAGCATTCATATGTTTTTTATTATGTAAATCTAAATCCGGTGTTTCCCCTTTTCAATTTCACATAAGAACATATTTGCGTTTTTATTCATTTAGTAAATGAAATTTGATCTGTTAACACCTGTTAAATAAAAATAAATATATTAAATAAATTTCTGTATATTTTAATATAATCTCTATTTCGATTATCCGTGCTGGTGCCTACCCCACGAGAGCCGGATAATCGAGGTTTAACTGTAATTATGAGTATTAAGTGAAAAACTAAGGCCCACATGAAAAGTATTTCTATTTTCTAGTACTTATTTCCCAGTTTTGAAAATAAAAAAACACAATGAAATGATGTTTAGACGTTTTGCTTTGTTAATCAATTTAATAAAAACTTAAATATTTTACTCGGCTGTGGCAAGTACGTTTCGTAAGTGTTGAACGGATTTAGATTCCATGCGATATGAATTCTTAAACTTACAACTTGATTTACATGCGAAACTTTTGAAGACGAAGTTGTTAAAATTCGTTACATAAATAAATGAACAGATTTTTTTTTTGTTATTTATTTAATATTTAAGTTTAGTTTCGATGGCCGTTTGCTTGCAATCTGCACATACCTGTTTGTTATTTATTATAAAATATTATTTGTGTCTTGTAATTGAACAGGCTGAATGCAGGTGTTAATGTTTATGATGGCAAATGCAGACAGATACATTGGACGGACACGCAAGCGAAAAGTCATGTGTGTACATTAGGGTGAACTGCAGCCGCCAGTTGCAGGACTATAATATAAAATATTTGACGCTGGTCACTGCTTTGTTACAGTTTTCAAGTTTTGTAAATGGAAATCAAACTTGCATTTAACACATCAAACTTTATCACATTTGCTCTTTTTGGGACGTTCTTGTCGGTCTTGGACAAAAAACTGACCACACATCAGTTTTCCATTTTGATTCTAGTTTAAACACTGCAATTTTATTGTGGCAATTCTTGAACTTATAGAAGTTTACGGAGAGGACAATAAGAATGGAAAAGTAATTCCGGTAATCGCCAACTTCAGGCAATTCTTTGTGTAGTCGAATATATGACATTTCTTTTCATTTGTTATTTGGCGTTTTGTTATACGTTCATATGTAAAACAATGACGAAAAGGTGTTTTAAATTTTTGTCGTAATATGTGATTATTTATTGGGACAGATGTACTTTTTTTTATGCGCTAAAATACAGATGTCAAGGTAAGCAAACAAAAAAATGTATGTGTGAACAATTGAGAAAAAGTTGGGCAATGAAAATTGCTGTGTGTGATTTTAGATTTAGTAGGTGATTTTCAAAAAAGTGTCAGACTGTTCCATGTAGAATCCAGTGGAAATGATATATTTTTTAATATATGTAAGCGCAAGCAAAAACTATGTAAGTAATACCCAAAAGAGAGCCATATTTTACCCCTTTGTGCAGTATTCTCAAAAATGTACCAAATACCACTGGCAGTTAAAACTTCTTAATGCCAACGCATTTAAAACCCAAAAATGGGGATATACTTTACCCTCTTAGCAGGTGTTTCGCGGAAAAGCATCGGAACGTATTTGATGGTTTTCCGTGTAATAAACATATTTATGTTTCTATCTGCCCCATCTGCCCAATGTTATTGAATCACCAGTATGTAGTTGTTTCGGATGTAACCAACAGAAAAGTATCTCCATATAAAATTTCAGTCCCAGTCCAGCCGAAGTCGTCAGCCAGCCAGTAACGCAACGAAAAATCATGTTAAAATCGGTTATAGAAATGATAAATTAACATCTTTATAGATGACTTTGCTGTTCATGTTAAATTAACATCTTTTTGTAATGATGAAAAGCAAAACGTTTGTTTCCTTTAAAGCATTTCGAATTAACGTAATGGTTGCTATTAATAGGATTAATAATAATAAATAAATTAAAAGTATAAGAATTTAAATAAAATTGAACTTTGGTCTGAATTAATACGTTTTCGACATAAAAAGCACGTCCACACAAATCAGATAAATAACACAGTTCAATGAAACAACTTGTTTGATTTGATTTCGTGTGTCAATGTTTCGTTGGTACAGCGCACAATGTCCTGTTTTTGTATAAAATAAAAGAAATTGCAATTGGCTGCAAGGCGCTGAAATTCGCTACATCTGTTCTTGAACAAACAATAGTTGCTAAAACAATATTCCAATAAAAAATAATATTTTTTCTTGTAAGAGAATAATTTTTAATTATTTAAATGCTTAATTACGCATATAACCGAGTAGTTCCAAGTTCGTATTTATCCCAAGACATGCTGTACATCGGGAACTACTTTACTATAGGTGACAAAATTACCATGTACAAGTCTCGATACTGAGACTTGCCATCGAAACACTTTCTTGGGAAGAGGGCCACCTTAATGCTCACATGCTCACAGATGCTTCATTAAAACGCCAAATATTAAGTATTTATAATATTTTACTAGTGAATTTCAAACAACTTAAGAGAATCTTCTTCTGCGCGTAGGCAAACTATACTCGTACGTAAAACGTAATCTTTAATTGCACAGCTAAAATCAGCGGCTCGAGTGATTTATGAGTTTTTAGCTACTGAAGACGAACTTAGGAGGAATATTTACATTAAGTACCAGCAGATCCACTCCATTCACTGCAAATACTTTAGCACACTTGTTAATGCATTCACAAGATGCCAAGCAGCCACGTTTGTGAAATTATAATCATTTAGTACACGCGTGTGTGCATGTCTGTGATTACAACTTACATCTAATATTTTAAACAAGTTACTGTTTTTTTTTTCTTTTTATCAGACTGAAAGACGCAGAGTGCTCTTCTGTTAAAAAATCAAATAAAATTCAACATTTGACAACTGTAATTTTTATAAATATAAACAAGCACTTTTTTAAAATATAATATTTTTTTACCAGTTTATTATTTTTTGCTTAACATTTTGCACGCGTTTGGAGGTTAAACAAATAATAAATTAATTGCAATTTAATTTTAGCAAAGTGTAAAACTGTAGGAGCGCAAATCTCAGAAAAATACGTTTTTAAGACAGACATACTAGTTGCGGTAAGATATTTATTTTTATGTTCACATTAGCCCAGTTTTGGGTGCCGCGGGGTGCCAATTTGCGCGAAAAGCGTTCTCATATTTTAAAATTGTTTAAATGAGAGCGTTTGCAAATGAGCAGAATTCTTCTTCTTCTTCTTGAAAGAAACAGCTCTGCTCACTGGGCAGTTTGCTTTTCTTCATACAGAGGGGTTCCTGGATTGGCGCGACAGCCAAAACTATAGGAAGTTCATATATGTTCTTCTGATCCCTTGGCCAAAAGTCAATTGGCAGCAGGAGACTTGCGAGGATCGTAATATTGGGGTGGCGATGAGCCTTTGAAAAGTTCAAAAAAATGCAATTGGTCCACTATGAGATTGGGCTATAATGACAGGCTATATAACAGAGAAAAAAAATATTTGAATAAAATTACTTTGAAGCTTTTCAATTTTCAGCGCAGCATCAAATTATTTTATGCTTTCTTGGACTAGAGATTTAGTTGTGTGCGTTTGCGTACTTCTGTTAAACTTCACTTCTTTTTAAGACAATCATCTGCTGGCTCCCATTGACACGAAATTTACGCAAAAAACACAGAAACAGACTTATTTGTTTTCCTAATCCTATAAAAATTTAGCGGTATTAAAACCCAAAGTAAAAAAATATGTATGTCTGCGATGCACAGTGGTAGAATTTAAAAAAATGCCATTTGACGAAATTGCGGCAAAAATTACTGTAATCTTGTTGTTGGTCTTTGTTGTTAAACTAAACAATAAAAAATTTTTCACACTATAGGTTTAGAGAATATAATGTAAATAAATTACAAAATTAGTTCATAAAAGTTATACCTTTTTTCTTGTGTAGTTTCCATGGCGTTTTCTTGGGCTCCACATTAAATAAAATTGTGGGTATAGATATAAAACTTTTTATAAAAGCATAAAAAATAGCTTCTGTAAATCGTTCTACGTCTGCTGTCCATCTTATACGTCTGTGCAAGTGGGTGGAAAAATTTTAGTACGACTGGAAGTAGTTTAGTACGACGTGTTTGCGTCTCTAGTATTAAAATCAATTTTGAAAAAAATTTACTTACAGCCAACAGCCAATTAAAAAAAAAGAGATCGCTTTTAATCTATTGCAATTTTTATTATTCAACAGCTGGACGAATTTAAAAAATTGTAAATTGTGTGAAAATTCGCATAATCAAGGTATGCCCAGCCACTACGAAACCTGTGAGGCCAAAACTTAAACTGGGGTGTGCGCAATTCCATTATAATGAAACAGAAGTGTAGGATTTGTAGCCAATTTTTTTGATCAATCGCCTACTGTGCACTGTACGGCCAGCATTGTTTAATTCAACATTCTTGTTAGCCATTAAGGAAAACCGCTTACATGCACCTTTGACTTCTTAAAAAAAAACTAAAGCTGAAGCATGAATTCGCTCCTCGCCCATTCTTCTATTCTTCCATTCTCATACTTGTCGCTCGGTGTCGTGTTAATTCATGAAATTCGTTTGTTGCTTGTAGTAAATCTTTGTTTATTAAATTTCATTTGTTAGTGTCACGGACCAAGTTCGCTGTCTGCTACGAGCAAATTGTAGTGTTTGTTCGCAAGAGGGTTTTCCGTTTTTTGCTTATTTTGTCGTAGAGCAACAGAGTTTACAACATTATTTACTCTGGTTGATTGATTAGTTTCGGTAAAAAGTCATATATAATTATGACTTTTAAAAGATCTTTTGCTCTCAGTTTTGTACATTGTGCTTATAACAGAGTGATATAAACTTATTCATACACGTGCACCTGCATACATGAATTTATCGATTTATTTTTACTGTATACTTTAAATATGCTATAATACTACAGCATAACATGCAGCTCATTTGTAAACCATTTAAATGCGCTTTCCCACTTTAAAGCGCAAAACTTTCTTGCGCTAATAATATGCAATCATAATGTATAAAAAGTTCGTTTAAAAGCATTCTTCCTTTTAAATGATGATTTTGTTTGATTAAAAACACTGAGAAGCGTGAGAAAAACTATGCACTTAAGTGCGTACTACAGTTTCTTGAAATTTTTTCCCTTTAAAAAAGGTTACAATAACGAATTGGAAAATGTGAATAAATCAATTGTTGTTAAATCGACAATACAATCGAAAATAACAATTGTTTTTTATACAATTAATATCTTTTTCTTTGTCACTTGGTTTTGCATACAGACACATACATACACATGTGTATATCGATACCTTAATATATAAAGGCCCTAAGTGACGTTTTCCCAACTTTTCAGGAGAGAGGAAAAACTTAATAAAAATTAAAGTTTTGTAGTCGTGAAACTTTTTTCAACTGCTTATATTTTTGTTATTTTTAGTCGGATCACGTGCATTTTTTTACCAATGATGGTTTGGAAAACCATCTTTCGAAATTTACAAAATACTCGATTTGAGGTAAAAACGAGTTAGGGCCTTTTTATGTTAAGTTAACGATATATCCATATGAGTGAATTTTGTTATTTTAATTTCAATTAACTATTGAAACCGAAATTTAAACTCATTTCAATTTAAAGTAGGGTGCTTAATTTTTTGAAGGACAAATTTCGATTATGGCCGATTTTTTAACATTTAACTCTGCGCTTTTAAGCGAAAGTAGTTTCACTTTTATAAGCGCTACTTTTCAACTTGTTATTAATTTCCCTGTTATTATTTCTTTTGACTAGTATGAAAATTACTTATTTTTTTAATTATATTACAATTAAGATTGTTGAAAAAACACAATTTAATTAAATCGATTTTTGTACGTATCTACAAACATAAAAACACAGAAAATATATTCGGAATAAACTTTGTAAATTTTTGGAAAAAAACTCTATTTACGCAAAGTTTTATAGCTCCGATATCTGTTCTTTATAGAATTGAATTGTCAAACAGTGTTATTTCTTAATACTTTTGTAAAATGTGGATTAAAATGTATTTGTTTTCCATTATCTGAATTGGACTTATCTAGATCGTTCTGCAGCCTCTTACTTTTGAACTATATATATAATACGAGTAGATGCTCTTAGAGTAACAGAAGATTGTTATTTCTTTCCGGGTTTCCGCGTGCCTAATCGAATTACTGTATGGAGTACACTTTCTGCGGTCTCAACAATCCTCCATCGCCTCTTTTCTCTGCACGCCAATCAGCTGTTGTCCTGGATAAACATGGGAACACACAATTGTAAAGATAAATTAAAAGCAAGTATTTACTAAGTAAAGCATCAAATGCAAACTGTGGTCGTGTGAAGCTCAAGTAAAACAAATCTTTCTCGCAATTGACATATACAAAATTCTTGATTTGGTTTTAAAATGTCTAAATTGGTAACAATGTTTATAGCAATACTGTTATTTTTTTGAGGTAACGCATCGCAGTCTATCACTATTTGTAATAAATTTAGTGGAAAAATATATTAATCATCAATTATATTGATACTAAAATAAAACTATAAAAGTTGTTGATAATTCAATAATTCTTGCGCTAAAATAAATACTTTTTGCTTGTAGTTCTGTAATACGGCTGATTTCACATCGAAATTTTTTTGCCTTTTGTTTTCTAAATTCTACACCAACTTTTCAACATTTTGAATTCATATTATTTCTGTCAAGCTGTTAATGTTTAATTAAATTGTAGTGGGTGTAAATATTTTTGTTGTTTGCTTTTTCAAACATTGTATTGAATTCTCATTACAGGAAAAATGTTCAAATAAGTTACGAGTACACACTTTGATAAGTACATATTGAATTTGTGAATGGGTTTTGATAATTCTCAACGAAAGAGGAAATTGTACTCGTACTGTGTTTATTCACCAATTGTATTCGATTTTTATTTAATAAATACAAATTTTAAATGCAGCTTGATTTGTTTTTAGGTTGTGTTTTGTTTAGGTTTTACTGCAACAAAATGTGACTGTGCCACACATCATTGTGTCTATTGCATTATCGGTTATTATTTAATTTTAATTTTTTGTTTCACTGTTTTGCGCACAGCAGGAGTTTGTGGAAGTAACTCGTGTGCTTTGTAAGTGGAATGAATGTGTGTTTCTTGAAGTAGCAGTTTTCGATTATGGAAGGTGCCTTTAGCACACGTGTTTGCACTTCCAGATCAAGTAAATTTAAACTTACAATAGGCGAAAAATAATTTTTGTAATATGTCTATTGGCAAACACAATATTTATTTGCCATTTTTGACACTATTTGGCTAAATGGCCAATTGGAAATGTCGTTAACAAATACATACTACTATGCAATTTGGTTTTATTTGTTACCTGCCATCGAAAAGGACTAAAGAATAAAATATTCTTTTCATTTCAAGATATTCTAGTGATTAAAAACATTGAAGTGACTTAATTTTCCATTGGGTGCCTTTTTGCTGCCAGAACAGAAGCAACACACCCTTCAACAAACTGTTTATTTAGATTTTTGTTTAACGGAAATTAAGTTGACAGAAAACTACGAAAGTATCATTGAAGGTGTCGTTAAGCATATTTTTTGTAATTATAATAAATATACTTGTAAAGCAGCTGTAAAACGATATTAGACATAATAGAGATTTCAGGCAATCTGATGTGATGTGCATTTTTTTTAACAAACCACATCCGGTATTCAAGTCACCTCTGAACATCAGAGAATGGCCAGCTTTATTGCAGTGTGGTTATAGAAAATGATTGGCAACGCACTTTTATCACTTCTAACTCATAGTACATGTGTATGTAGATATGTATGTACTGGGAGGAATGTCGCTCAATTATGTTCAGTAATTTCTTTTGCCCTGCGGTTAGACGGTCAAGTTTTTCTTTTAAGTGCTTGTCAACAAAAAGTCACTAAATTTGGAAGCAGTGACGTCAGCAACATGCAATTTTATTTTCAAGGTATCACCTCCATAGATGTTTTCAACCTGCCCAAGGATATTTTACTTTTATTGCAAAAAAAGATAAAAACAAATCAAATAAATACTTGTAAAATTAGTGAAATCTACTAGTATGTTTCCTTGACTGTGTAATTGAAACATTCCATGGAAAGAAAATTTGCGCCATGGTCCCCAGTGGGAGAGTGAGACTGTTATAATCACATTTAAGTATTTAGGTCAAAGTGTTAATTGTGGAATTTTAGTTGTCAAGCTCGAAAGCGGTACCACTTTTAAAGCTGTATTTTGAAATTTATTATTAATTTATTTTATGACGAAAAAAAACTTTTTTAAACAAATGTATATTTAAAAATATATTATATATTTTTTTTTTAATTTTAGTTGAATGCAATATTGCATTTATGTGTATAACTAATATAATTTTATTCAAGTGTTTATGTAACAAATAACGATAAATGGTCATGATTCAGAAAATGATTCGAACTAACACTTGAAAAGCTGGTCGGTCAAATAGACAACTTAATATATATTCGAAAGATTGTTTGACAAAAAATTAATTGTTCTACTCTTAATACTTATTCGAATAAATATTTAAGTTCTAAATGTTAGATATTCCATTATAAATTATGTTTCACATAAACGTTCTCATAATTATGATTAACATATTCGAAATCAAATCAATTGAATTAGAATTATTCGTATTAGTATTTATTCGAATAATTATTCGAACTAACAAAACTTTAAAAATTGTTTCTATCTGTTGTGATCGAATAATTATTTTTATTTTAAATATTGGCGCATATTATCCGCTTGAATTGCCGCACATGCACACATTAAATATTGATACATTTTTAGGAATTTGAATGCCGCACGTTTCCGCGTCAAGTGCAATCACACGATTAGGCTATAGAAATAGATAAGATTGGGGCATTGTGGCAATCGGGTGATCCTGTTAATGATTTGTTGTCTCTTTTTTCATTTCCTGCATTCGCCAATACTGTTTTTTAAGCCTATGACCCACGTAATCAAGTGATTTCATAAAAGTCCTTAGCAACATGAAAAAACTTTACATTTTGTTCAAATTTAGTTTATTTTTTATTAAGAAATTAGGGGCATATTTAGAAAAAAATTATATGTATTTGAAATGTATTTTAGTGAAATTTTCTATGGAATATTTGAATTATATCCATATTTTTATGAGTTTATTTGAAGAAAAATATTCAGTTTGTTTTACTTCCTGGGATATGAAAAAAAAGCTTAAGTCAAATTAAAAAGTCTTAGGATTTTTTTTTCTAACTTTAGGTTGAGACTCCTAAAGTTTTTTTCAGGAACATGCATTCCGAGACGCTGCATCACAATAATTAATTAAATCGTATGTGTTTATACAACGTTTATATAATATTTTGCAGCCATACAAATCGTGTGTAATTCTTTTTAATTTCGATCCAATAGTCAAATAAAAAACGATGTTAATATATTTTCGAAATAAATTTTGTTATAATTAATTTGAAAATTATGTCCAATCAATCAATCACTGGTTGTGGTACATACTTTTATCTGCGTATTTAAATCATTCAAGATTTTGTAGAAAATAGTGTCATGTTGTATCTGCATCCAGACGTCAAACTTCACTTTTTTGTACCAACACATGCGCTCATTAGCCGATGCAAATCAACAGAATTTGTCCACATTCTGTGGCAGTGGCGTTGTTGAGAGTCATAAATTTGCAATTTCAAAAACCTGCAGTTGGTTTGATTTTAATTTCGTTTTCGCGTTTTACTTCTACCAAAATCTGGCATATTTTTTCGTTTTTGTCAAAATTGAAGCCAGTGCCAAGTGTTGCCAACAAAATTGAGGTGGCCGAACTCCTTGAGGCGGAGTTAAAGCTTCTCATACAAAGAGTATATGAACTCTTATTTGTATACATGTTGGCCAGTGAATGTTTTATTGGGTGGCTGGGTTGGAAGTTGTTGTTGTTGTTGTTCTTGTTGTGGTTCAGTTTAATCCAAAATTGTGTAATATTGTCGACGTTATTGAGTGCAATTGTTGTTTTGCAGCTCGTTTGTGCAAACACTTTGCGACCGTTTAGTTAAATAATCGTTGCTTTTCAAGTCGTTTTGTATTAAATGAATAAATTATTTTCGGACTCAAAATTGTGGACAATTTGACAAGGGAAAATAATTGTTTGAATACGAACTTAAAATATTAAAGGACAAATGCAAATATGTATTTAAACGCCTTCATACAAAAATATGATTATAATTTAGTAACTACAAATGTAAAATGGAGTTAAAGTTTTGAATATGATAATTAAATTGAATGGCATTTAAATGTAGTAAATAAATTGCATTTCAGTAATAAATAATTGTGCTTTATATTATTTGTTATTACAGATATATGTTCATACATACATAGAGTTTTGCGAAGAAAAAAGTATTTAGCGTGTTTAATCGGCCAACAAATTCGTCATTTTCGTAGTGAGGAAAATCTTTGTTCCGTGGGCCATCAGGCTGAAGTAATTTAGCATTTCAGTATCACCTCTCATGCATAATTTAGTCGGATGTAATTCCTGGTAGATACAATCAGCTGAAAACAAAATTGTTTTATTATTTGGCTGTTGTGTTTTTCAATCAACAAGTTGCCTATTTTTAGTTGCCAAGCTCAGAGTTTCTCCACCGTGACTTTCGAACTCTGACAGTGGGTGGCACTTACATAAACATATTGTTGAAGGTGCATCAGTCAAATTGGCTGTCGTCATTTATTCTGCTATTTTGTAAATCATCGCGGGCCGCTATAACGTTTAACAAATCATGTAAAAAACAAATTTGTTTTATTAATATGTGTATTCCACTCGGTCAATGTTCCGCGCATTTCGTCCATTTTCGCAGTCTGATGGATCCATTTGAGGCCAATGGCTTAGTAAGCAAGTTTTCAACACTAATACAACAACAATGCAAGAGATCTGTCAAAAACATCTCTGCTGTTGGTGTGTGTATAAATCCAAGAGCTCGGCCTTTCGCGGACCATGACTGGGCGAACTGAATGTTAAGACTGAACCCTGTAAGTGTAGCCCTAAAATTTCCATAAAAAAAAATAAAAATTCGTCTTACTCGATAAATGTCAAGAAACAACATTTTTGGGTTTGGAATTATACCAGTTCACACGATGCTACATGCCACACATCTCGTTGGACATTCCGAAAAAACAATTTAAGGGCATGCCCAATTCATGTGGTACTGATGTAAACAGGCCACGGTTCTTTTAGAGTTTTTCTTGTAGGTGTTGCTGAAAGTAGAAGTTGAAGCGAATAAGCCACTAATCACAAGGCGACTCCTCAAAGCCAGGCACCACATAACTTTTCCTTTCCTTTCCCGGAAGAGTTGACAGCAACTTCGCTTTGAAAACAGAAAGTCGTCAAATACAAAACATACCTACACACATACATACTCATGTATGTACGTAAATATGCCGCTTAAAATTATTAAGCAGATGATAATAATGAAACATGCACACTGGTCAGTTGCAATAGTGTTTCCAAAGCACAACAACAATAACAATATCTTCACAAACTTCACACATCAATGCCAGGAAGTATGTACTCGTATGTATGCATGTATGTATGTGTGTGTGTGTGTGTGTGTGTGTGCGAATGTGTGTATTTGCCTTTTTGCAACGCGGCTCTTTTTGCTTCATGATGTTGAAAACAGTATTAAATCAATGTATCACGAAATCGGTAGAGATCATTAAATATGCATCCAGCACCGACAACATAAAAAATATCCAAAGAAAAACATTAAAAGGTGTTGCTGGCATCCGTATCTAATGAAGCATTAAATGAAATTGTTGTTTGGTGGTGTTCGGATTTGCCTAAAGCGAAAGGCCAAATAGATAGTGGTGCATTTTGTTGCACTCGTCAGAGTCACACCAAATAAACGTGACTACACAATATCACAATATCTAAATCTGAGCATCGCGCGAATAGATTGTACAACAGTGTTCACTCACTGACATTCATATTCCATTCGCCTGCACTTGAGCAGCATAATAAAATGCATGAAATTTATGGCAAATACTTTTTCGTATCATTTCTCTTCTTGCTTTTCGGTTTTGTTTTTTATAGCCTGTAATCTTGAGTGCGAACAAGAAACTGGTTCTGTTTTCAAAATAGAAAAATAAAATAATAAACCCTTTCATAATCCTGGCAAGCAGCAGAAGATCTCTAATATTTTTTATGAGCAACTATAAAATATTTAAGATTTATGCGAACATTAGTAAAGAAGGCATTGAAACGCCCAGTCGAACAATTGGATTCGTAACGGCGGGGTACACAATGCATTCGCATTGTCTCATATTTTGCAAAAGGCAAACCAGCCCTCGTTATGTTGTTATGGATTACTACACGCAGGGAAAGTTCTGTTTGAAATAATGAAGTGCTAACTAGAGAGAAGCGAGTCGAATGAAAAATGTTGGCGGCGACATAACGGTTCTGCGCTGATTTATTATCACCATAAAAAGCACCAACGCTAAACCTAAATACTACGAGATTTGCTACAGTAAAAGTTTCTACAACTTGCGCGAAATGTTCTCAATTGGCATCGGTGCTGGCACAAATCTCTAGCCAAGTACAAGCAAGTCCCTACTCAAATATCAGCAATTTTTCCCCCTTCAAACCATCGTTATCTCTCACATCTAAAAACACAAGACTGCCCAATGCGCAATCATCGTAATACACGTGTGTTCATCGTCTTCCATCAGTTACAACACATGGGTACTACATTTGGAGCCATAAAGCAGACACAAAATCAAAACTTATTTGTACCTCGTATAAAAAATAAAAGCGGATTGAAAATTCGGCTAAACTTTGAGGCGCCGATCAGGCCACCACTTCAGCGGCGACACGGCTTTTGTGAAAAGCGGCAAGTCGCTTAATTTGGCCATAAATCGCGCACTAATCATTACTTTTAGTGTTTCAAGCTGGAAATGTAAACTTTATTTTGAAAACTTTTATATTTTTTTTGTGCAGAACCTAATTTCTTATCGACAACTTTAGTAAATTTTTGACAGTTTGCTGCTTTTCTTAATATATCTGAACTCTTTGTACTTGGTAAATTTCCCTATTACACTATATTTGTGTTGTTCTTCAAAGATGTAGTGTCATAAAGGTTTAAGCGATAATGCCGTAATTTTCTCTCAGTGTACTTATTTTTGTAGGATCATAAAACTATTCCTTTAATGCATTTTGTTTCAGTTTTTACTACCGCTTTATGTCAATCTTTAACAACTTGTATGTCCCATAACAAAAATAACAACAATTCATGAAGTCATTAATTTTGTTTTTATAATTAGCATAAAATAACAACAATAAAAACACTTAGATTGCAAATGTGTTTTCTTTTTCTCCACTCATAAGAAGTCGTTTTATTACGCGCATACAAACGAATAAAATCAATTGAATGGCAGCAGCATTTTGAATGGATGTCTTTTGTAAGTCGCATTGTGTCTCAACGTTGGTGACAACAACAACAACAACAGCAAATGCATTTGTTTCATATAAAACCCAGCAAACATAAAAAACATTTACTAAATCAGCAACACTATTGGAGCGCATTGAAAGAGGATAGAATTTAAGTACAACAGTTTATGGGCTCTAAACATTTTTCTTTGTGGAAGTGCAAGTTTAAAGACTGTCTGTCTGTTCAAGGAACAAAAGATAAGTCGATAAAAAATTAAATTGTTGTTCGGTTGTTTGGGAATTCAGTAAGTTTTCCTTCAAAATATGTATATGTAAACAATTGATTTCCAAATAGTGTGTCTTTGTGCCCTGTTTTGCTAATAACTCTCCAAATCTACTCCGAATGCTATATGTTTGCTGGGTGTGTTTTACACACGTGTTCACTTTCCTTCCGTAGTACATGTGTCTTATATTCACGTTCAGGTATGAAATCGCCGACATTTTCAATTTCTTTAGATTTGTTGGCCAAACAAAAAAAAGAGTTGAATTCTGTTATAAGTGCGATTTTTGGCTGTCATTGTCGCTTTGTGTCAGTTTGTCATTGTATGCGTGACAATTTCGTGTTTGCGCTCAACTGAAAACAATAAAAAACCGAAATTGAAAGTGTGTGAAACACAATTGCCGGAATAAAAACTTGGGAAAACGATGTTTGTTAATGGTTTCTGATTTTGTGTTTTATATGAAATCGTTTTCATTGTTCCATTGCGCAACAGTTGTGCATGTATGAGAAACTTATTGTTTATTGAGAAAAGATTAAGGCCCCGGCGTTTCAAAAGATTCGCTTTTATAAGCACATACGAGATTTTTATAAAAGGAGTCAAACTGTGACAATTATCTGCTTGATGAACTGAAAATTTGTCTTATATTTGTTTTCGCTAAAATAATCTTATTAAATTCTTAATGACAGCGACAATAGAGGAAGTTTGATATGAATTAGAAATGCAGGTGCAAAATTTTTATTTATTGAATGATGTTTTTTGTAATAAAAAATGCCATATTTTAGTAAACTTAGGGTCTGTTTCACGATGTCGAACGTTGACGTTTATCAATATTGTGAACAACAGAAACCTGATTTAAAGTCGGACGACAAAGTAGCAACATAAGTTCCATAAATAGTCTCTAAATAATTTTTTGGTCTTTCAAAGTCTCGACGTCCTGGGGCTGGCTTTTAATTTTTATTTTGTTATTTGGAAAATTAAAATTGTTCAAGATTTTACAATTAGTGTTTCTTTTTCATACTTAAATCTGAAAAAAGTGTATGAGAACAAACTCTGACATGTGAATTTTGCTGTGAAATCTGCAGGCGAAGAAGACGTATGAGCTTTGGCGTGGCATTGCATTTAAGTCAGTTGGCGTAATGGTAATCTTAAAACATATTATTTAGCCATTCTTAGAACCGCCTGGAAGAAATTTGCCGCATGCAGAAGTGCAGAAAGTGAGAAATCAACATTGTTTGATGTTGATTTAATTATAAAAGTAGTTCAATTAAAGCACTAGGGGATTGCTTTTTTATACCAAATTTAACAACATGCAGATTTTAAATAATATTTCGTTGTATTAATGAATGAATTGAAAAAATGGAATGACATGAGTGAAATATAAGAAGTTCGATGTTGTTGTTGTAGCAGTTTACGTTATTTTATTAATGTAACTACAAATACATAAATACATACAATACATACTTATGTATGTACGTAGCGTTACGTTAATATGAAAAAGGGGTCTCTCAACTTTGTCTTAAAGTGGAAATTTATGCATATCTTGCTAAATTAAAGAATCTTGACTAGACATAAGCGAAAAGCGGGTTGTTAGAAAATAGATGAATTAAGGCGTTTGTATATTTAGGTAACGATATACATACATATGTATTTATGTAAATGTAACGAAACTGCGAAATATAAAAAACACGAGTCTAATCAAGCAAATTTTGTAAGAACATAAATTAAGTCGGCGAGTAAAACCTTGACAATAGTTGTCATTAGTTTTATATACTCGTACATATGTTCATACATACATACTATATAGTAATTTTTATATCCATATGTACATGTTTACATTTATGTTAATAAATAGACGTGTAATAGAAAAGTTGGTTGATAGGAAGAATGACTTATAAATGATGATGCCATGAACAAAACAAAATTTAATAAATCTCCGGCCCATGCAGCACTCGTCTTTTAATTTGTAAAACAGCTTTAATCTTTAAGTTATGACCAGATCTTACAATTCTGTCAGCTAACGAACAAATATTGTTAAAAATTTGGCAACCATAAGAGCGCTTTAAGTAGTCAATGGCACATAATTGACAAACATTTTTGTCTTGCAAGGTTGTCACAAAAAGAATTGGCAGAAGACAGTAATATTTGACAACTGTGTGTGATCACTTTTCGTTGCCATTGTCAGGCCATTTCTTATTGGCAGTTGGGTTTAAATTAATGCACGTCATTGTCAGAGAAATATTTATAGTGGCAACACTATCCATACATATGAAAACTTTAAGTCTTCTGGCGATGTCTGGTCAAATAATTTTTGTCATATAATAGTCTGAAATCAGTATGAACTGATAATTAGTGTAGTATAACAATGAAATTGGAAGGGTTATTTGCATTCGTCTGAATGGATAGTGTACCTTCCTTCAGCACAATGCCATCACATTGTCAGATCTTACAATATTCTAACGTCTAAGAAATTGGTGAAATAACTTTTAAATAGTAATAATATAAATTTGTGACTGTCTGTTTTGTGTTAAGTATGTCTTTCCAAAACTTTTCAATGTTTTTTTTGTCTAAATAATTTCCAATTTAAAAAATTAATGTGTTAAAATGATTGATTTAGAACTAAATTAGCAATACAAAACTTTCTTAGATCTAAATGTGTGTGAATTCCTTCCGACTTTGGAATCAGATGTGTAAGCAAATTTAGCAAGTATTTGACACATACATAATTACATTCCCACATACATAGATGCTACTAAACTACGCCACTGCTATGGTAAGATCTTACAATGTTGTCAGTAAAATAAACGTTACAACTCTGTAAATTGCCAAGTTTTCTCTTACAGAGCAGTTAGAAAAAGCAGTATGGGTTCACTTGGAAGACAACAATATTGTCTGACAATATCCAAATTGAGAGTAAAAACTTAAAAAATAAAAAACCGAAAACTTGTCAACACTTGACTTCACTTCGTCATCACTTCACTTTAACTGCTAAAAACACATTATCTAGCATTTGGCGGGAACATCGTCTGTAATTGAATTTGCAAACTTGTTACACTCGCATGGGATCATCCACCATCGAAGGTCATTTTTGAAACCAAAAGCATTGGGTTGAATTTTCGTATAAGAAAATTAAATTGCTTTGCAATACGCGTGTCTGGTCTATGATCACACAGAACCAATATGTGAGCGTGTGCGAGCGTAGTGCAACTTGTATCCCAACATTTTTGAAAATCTACCCTTAAATTTGAAAATGTATCTGTTGTGAAGACAGCAGAAAAAACAACAAGAAACAAATGTTGCAGCATTGGTGATATTTTGTTGTTTGAGTAAATGTTGCATGACAAAAAACAAACAAGTCTGCCAACTAACAACTCGATCGCCAAACAGCAGTTGTCAAGATTTGTTTGTCGGCAGTACAAGTGAGGACGCATAAGCGAATCGAGCGAATAGTTAGCGGACGTAAATCAAATCGTGTGTGATCGCAACGACGGAAAAGAAATACGCGTAAACGGATAAATTTCAAGTGATATGTGATTTGTTTTATTGATTAAAATTTTTGATGTGTTTTATTGATTAAAAATAGAAAAAAAATTACGGGTATTAAAAGAAAACTGGTTAATTAGCATAAAATTTGATTTAGGAATTCAAAAATACAGACACGTGCAGCACCCAAAAGGACTTGCATAAATATTTGCATAAAAGCCAGGCCAAGTTGAAGGTAGATACCATATAACTCAAAGCGGGTTTTAAAAAGTCATGCACTTCCCCTTTCCCACCTTTTGCCTTCTTGATCCCAAAACTGTTTGCGTACATTCTAACATTTAAATTCGTCAGAGATGCTGATTTCTGGCACATAATTTTAATATATGTAGTTTTTCTTTTGTTTGCTATTTTTCGTTTTTAATATTTGCTAGAGATATTTAGCAGAAAATTTGTTATTATTCATTAGATAAACAAAACGTCCATTAGCACTTAGCCTAGGAAAAAATTTTTTAATTCATTGAAAATTTGTTGTTCTTTTGTTTGAAATAATTAACATCTTTGTTTGTTCTTTTCTCTCTGAAGTCTCTGCGGCATTTGCATATATTTGAGTATGGCATATCCCAATACGAGAAAATATTTTAGACTTTTTATTCGGAGTTCTTTCTTTAAGCAAAAAGTACGACTCCTTGCGCTATGAATACTCGCACGTATGTAAGTGGTCATAAATTTCGTCAAGAAAATGTAATAAACAACAGGAGATAAGTTTTTTGTTAATGTTTTTGGTGCTGATAACTTACAAAAAAAACCTACTCTGGTACACAGAATATATTCAGTTCCAAGCCAAATAAGAGATTTTATTAATTTACGGCTGGCTGTACTTGTATCTTTATTTGGGTTAAGTCGTTTTGATAAACAAAGGCCGTTGTGCTTGATCAATAAATTTGTTTGTTAAATTGTTTTTTTCTTTCAATTAAACGTCGTATCAGTTGTAATTCATTGCATTGTATCGTAGTGGTTGCTCTGTTGTACCTGTGCACACTATTCCATTTAACCGCATTCCTGAGATATTTAACATTTTGAGTTGGCGGTGTTCGCTAATTCTTTTCGCCAATCCGCTTAAGTCTGAACTTAAATAAGAGATATATACATACATGCATAAATAAATAACTAACTAAACTGTTGGACAATTCACAATGCAACTCTGGAATTTTTCTGCACATGTACCACCAGTTAGATTATTTATTTTCTACATACTTTTAAATAAAGGTAAATGGGGCCAGCGTTAAATTCTTAACAAAAGAGCACTGGAAAGCAAAAAAAGAAAATAACTTCATTTATCGCTTGGCAGAATTTGCACTAATAAAACATTTCTTATCATCGCATATTTTTTTTTTTTAATATTCCAGGTTGTTTTATAGTTGTAACAAAATTTAACGTGTTAATATTTCGACATTCGAAAAATCGGTAAAAATTATGACGTGTTGCTTTTGTTGGTGGAAAACATTTGCAATTGCAAATGAAAAATATTTGTTGCAGCCAGCAAAACAATTAAAAACACCGAAAAATAATTTAACTTTTGCACAGTTAAAAAATAAAAATAAATTCCACAGAATGATATTAATTTTACTTTTAAAAGTCGCAGATTCTTTGTCAGAAATTTGTATATAATTTTGTCAGCTGTTTCTTTTTTTGCTTTGATGCCATTTTTAATCATAATAATAAACAAAATTATAACAAGTGGGCAGCGAAGCCGAAATGAGTCCCAAAAACGCCAATATCACGAATTGGCCAAGATGTAATCTGGTTTTGTGTTCCTTTGAGCGACTGTCAGAAACAGGCCGTTACTTTAGTTGGCAACACAACTATTTCCATGCGATGTTTCCCACAACATAAATAAGCGAATTGTGTGAAAAATTGCATATATTGTTTTGCTAACACAGTGGTAGCCTCACATAAGGCTAAGGAGTATTTAGAGGTAGTTACCGCGAATGATGGCAACTGGCCTGAACACGTTTGCATACGTTTCACACACTGCTTCAATACTTTAAGTGTTTGGCTTCGGAGAAACTTTGTTTATTTGTGGTTAGCTTTGCCTGTTCCAACAACTTATGTCTTTTCCTGATCTATATTTACACAATAAACGTATAAATATGCATGTGTTTATGTGAACTCTATCGCTTTTAGGTACTTGTGGTTATTGCAGTTGACCATTAATCAATACTCGAACTACATACATACATGCATACATATACATACATACATATATCAGTAAAAGTTGAAGGGGATCAGAGATGTGTGTGAGTTGATGCACATTCACACTAATTAATTGCAAAACATATTTCATGGTTTCAATCATTATACCGATAGACCATAGGAATAGCAACTTTGTATGTATGTATGTCTGTCTTATTGATGAGGCCTTCTTCTTTTTGGTTATCACTGCAATTATTCCTGACAAAAGGTTTTAAAGTAAATTCGGCCTCAATTAATTACAAAAAAATTTAAATTTCAGGTAGATGATGCTTGGCTCCAACTCTTTCAACACTGCAGCGCACACGCAAAATATTTCTTAAATTGAATCCAGAGGTTCTAAAACAAGACAAACAAAGTTTTATTTAAAGACACGAGAAAACGAAAACACTTGAAGTTAAGAAAAAAGATCAAGCTATAAAGCGCCACTAAACAAATTGTGAATTATTTATTAAAACCATCAGCATTTAACGCAAGAGCAACAACGCCTCTCATAAATTGTAAACAGCAGCAGCAGCGAGAGCGACAGCGGCGACGGAGGCATCTTGAGATAGTTTTCTCGTAAATTGCTTCTTAAAAAGTCAAACATATCAGATTAAAGTCGGCGCATTTACGCTCATGTGACGTCACGAAACAAATGAATAATCACAAACTTGTAATCGCCCCAAAACAGTGGCAATAATTGAATTTTGCAAAGGCACAATACAATAATAACAACAACAGGCTCGAAGCTTGCAATTCATTAAACTCGTACTCGCGGCATCAATTTCGTTAAAGAACATCATCTGCACAAAGAAATTCGTAATGAACAGTTTGAGGCCGAACAGTGTTTGCGACACGACTCCGCTCCAGAGGCTGGAGAGTCAGAGTAGTTGCAGTGAACCATCTTCGCCGACAATCAATGGTGGCCTGTGTATGGGTGTAACACCGACAGCAACAATTGGCGTCGCTGCTGCAACCATCGCGAATGGTGACTGTTTGGTGGGTGTTAATGGTCGCGTTGCTACTGGTCGTGGTAGTGATACGGCAACTTCGTCATCGACCACAACAACAAGCACAACGTTGTCGTTGAACAGTCATCATATTAACGCTTACAACAACAATAACAATAAGAACGAAAAAAGTTTAAATATTTTTGGCAATTCCGGTGTCGTTGGCAGTGGTGGCGACTGCGTTATCGCGCTCGGAACAGGTGGCAAGCACAAAATGGAGTTGTACGGCACCAGGAAAATATTGTGTCGTCTATTTGCCGACCTGATAATACTGGCATGCGGTAAGTGATTAAATTTTATACGCTGGAAGTGCGCAACTAGTATCTGTTAATATTTAGATTCTCTTTTTTGCTGTAAAATAATTTATAAATTTACATTGTAATGAAGTTATGAGGAAGCGTGTGATTATGAAACTATTAAAAGATGTGGTTGTTGTGAAAATGAAAAAGGCATCAAGGGGGCTCATTCAGTTAGTGAACTTACCGTTGCGTTTAAAGAGTTATTGCTGGTGTCCACTTAATTTTTCAGCTTAACGCGTAACCCAATATCCGAATAGTTAATTCCATTTAAAACCACGTTATAGTGCCTACCAAAATGATTTTATTTAAAAAAATGTTAAATGAAATGTTAATGATGAAACGGTTCATTGCAGGGATTTTATATATGTATGTTTGATATTTACTTCATTTACAATAGTGCGCGCAGACATAAATCGTAATCAATTCAACTCAATTTAATTTAAAATTGGTGGTTCTCAATCAGCGTTTGCGATTCCTCTTTGAAAATCAATTAATCATATGCGAATATATGGAACTCTACTGGCAGCGCGTCGTAATTATGCGTTTCATTTTTAATTGTATAATTTAGTGATTGTACTGAATTTTTACTTTACTGTCACTTCTTTAGGGATTTTAGATCAATTTGTAATATTCCACTCCTATTACATGTAGTAGTGGAGCTTAAATTTCCTGATCGTGGAAATAAGAGTACATGCCTCTTCAGCCTGGTCCAAGCATGCTTCTTAATTGCACAATTAAGAAGTTTATGCCATACGATTTATAATACAACAACTCAATTGATGAATGCAGCAATCAACGCAAATTTGCATAATAAATTGAGCAAAAATTAAAGCATTTCACCTATTCGATTTTTAATATATGAAACCGTGTAGCGTTTCTTCAGAATTTGGAATCATTGGGCGAGTCTGGTTAAAGTCTTTGGCATTACGGCCTACCGACTTCCTCTACTGCTCAGAAAATTACTGGCTGTAGAGGGTGGACAGCCCGAGCAAGAGTTTGTGATATGTGCCGCCATCAGCTTAGACCATCGTGTCAGGTGCTGATGTAAATCAATTGCACAATCTATTCCTGTTAACGGTTTGTCTTAAACGGCTTAAGAAATAATTTTTCGCGACTCATGATGACCGATGACTTTTATTCCATTTAAAATTTAATTACTTAAGTACATCCTAAAAAGTACCCGCTTCATCGTGGCGCACAAGAGATCATGACAGCTTGGGACTCAAGCCATCCGTTTTATGATTTTGTCTACAAACACATACATACATACATATGTGAGTGGGTATGTTTGTACGCATACATACATGCATATATCTAAATAAATGTTTACGTAGTAAATTTCTCTGCCTAACAACGCCTTTATGCCATAATTCACACTTAAGCCGTATTTGACATGTGTCAGGTAAACAAAAAGATGCTGAAGCCGCCAACAGTCTGCTCAAAATTTCTTATTTTCATTTCAATGCAGAGATGCCGCTGCCACCATGCGTGACCTACTGGTGCAAAAAACGACAGGGCAGTTGTATTGGCTGAGTTCAAGTGTGTCAATATTTTCCAAGAAAAATATTTACAAACAGAAACAACTACAAATAATAATGTTTTTAATAAATTACAAGAAAAAACATTGTTTAATATGAAATCCATAGTAAAATATTTTTTATTGAAAGACTGGCGGCGCCTCAAATAAATAAACTGAATACTTTTTAAATTTTGCTTTATTTGCCAGCAGTTTAAAACATTAAAGCCAATGCCAATATGTACGTTTAACTGCATGTATGCAAATGTATGTACTATATACATATAAAGTATATGTATGTATGTATGTATGGATGTATGTATGTATGTATGTACATACACATACAATATTTCAAATGGCTAAATTAATATATTTTCATATTTGCTGAAACACAAGATAAACTGATTTGAACGTTGTTATGGAGAAGATTATAAAACAGTGATTTCAAACGCAGAAAAGTATTCGTATTGTAGAAAAAAGTGATGTCAAGAAAAATGTTTTACGAGTATTTTATCGCTTTCACGAAAATAGTAAAAATATCTTCATACACAGCAACACGGTGAAAATAGTCTAGCGGCGAGTCTGTCCTAAATATTCACATTTAATAATGTAGAATGTAATACAAGTGCCATTGTGTGTAGGTAGTGACTCCATCATGTTGGAAGCACATCTCGGGTCTGGTTCTTTGTCCAGTTGTGAATCTATTCAGGTGTTATTTATAAAATCTTAAAAAAACAGTTTTTTACATACATACATATATAAAAAAAACAGGTTATTAAATGTTTAAACAAACCCCATGGACACTTTGATCCAGCCTATATTTACTACAGACACTTGTTCTTTTGAGGCCATAAGTAAACAATGGAGCCATGTTAGAACTTGTTCTAACTCTACCCTTTAAAATGTTCTCTGCTCTTGACATTTTGCTTCAAGAACTCAGGCTGAATAACCAGACATGGGAGGACGCAAAAACAGCAGCGGCGAATCGTGTCAGGTGGAGATGCTTTGTGGAAGCCATATGCTCCCGAGAGGGGTAATGGATTGAAATAAAAAAAATGCTCTAGATATTTAACATGAGAACTTTTGAGTAGACACACAATTTGGAGACCTTGGAACCAGAGACTGAAACCCGACTTTTTTTTTATAAATTGTTGCCAACATTTTGACCGTATATGTATATATATGTACTAGTAAAAGTTCTCGCATATATGAAGGGCAGTAGGAATGGGAACCGGCGACTAAGTAAACAGATTAAACGTTTTTTTTAAATAGTTATCAAAGCTGATGAGTTGCAGACACTTGTCTCAGGTTTCCTCCGGAGAAGTTAAAGTTGTCCATCATTTGGAAGAGTTTTAGAACGTTATGCTACGATTGCATTTAAGAGCAGTTTTTGCGTGTCGTTTGCAATGGATTTTATAACATTTCTACCAGCCGGAAATAATGAGCCATTATTCGTATGACGACGAAATGCAAGATTTGTCCGCGAGCGTGACCAGAACTATCCTTGACAGACGATTTTGCACTTGGTGTTTCAGAGACCACAGCGTGGCAAGTTTGAATGAATCATCCCCAAATTTTATTTTCTGTTAATTTCGACATTTTAATCAATAGTAACAAATTGTTTAGCTAATTAAATGATTTTGTTTGTTTTGGCTTGTAAGTTGAATTTTTAAAAAAAATTTTTCTCTAATTTATTTTTCTTTAATTGATTTTCTTTCTTTAATGGCTTCTGCACTTTTACTTTCATTCATTGAAAGAGAAGTGCTGACAGAGGGATAGAGAGAGAGAGAGAGAGAGAGAGAGAGTCTGGCAGTGAATGTTTTGTTATTGTAGCTTTCGAATAAAATTGTCGTTATCATCTTTTATTCTCAATTGAACTTTTTGCACTTTGTTTGTGATCTTAAAAAACAACAACAATAACAACATATAATATTTTTTATTAGAGTCGTACATATATGTATGTACACAGTTATGTGCAAATGAATGTTAGCATAAAACAACATTTAATTATTTTAAATGTGAAGTTGTTTTTATTTCATTTGTGCGACTTTTGCGTAATTGTTGTTTATGTAAAATAACTCAGCGCACAGTGGGTGCTTCGGACACTCAAATTATCTTTTATATTGTATTGAAAGCACTATGTCGGATTGAAAAATGCTGCAGGTATATCATTGCGCAATCACAACAATTCTTATAGTGTGGTCAGACGTAAAGCTTAATTGAGGCAATTCAATTTTAAATTAAACGATTTGCAAGTCACGCGCTCCTTGCCATTTTGTCTTTTCCAAACAATTTACTTCTTAAATTACTTGAGTTTATTATTTACATTAATTTATTTTTGTTTAGTATTTAAAATTTGTTGTTTGTTTCATGAAATTTTGCGAGAATGAATTAGATTTACATATATATTTTATTATTTTAAATGAGTAAAACAGCCAAACTGAAGAGCTTCTTTATAGCATGTAAAACTATTTTGCTTTGTGTTTAATTAAGAGAACAATATTGAACTTTGCATTTATTTTTCAAAAACTTCCACTGTACATTGCAACTTTAAGAAGTACAAATCCATCAAATTGGCCCAAAAGCCATTTGTCAATAAGATTCTTACTTGAAGGCTAGAAAAATGGCTCTGAATCGTAATCGTTCGGCCTTGGGTCAAAGAAACAGACAAGGGATTAAAGTAGACAGAACCACAAGCAGTGGGAAAGAAAATTTATTTACTCTTTTATGTTCTTTCCGCGATTTGAAAACTTTTACCAATTGCGATAAATCTGTTTTAAGATTTTTATAAAGTTTTATTTTATTTTATAAATTTTTATTTATATTTAAGATAACAATGAAAAATACTGCGTAGCCGGTGTTCTTTCGAAATGAAATTAGACATGTCATTTCCCGAGGATCTGATCAGTTTCGTCATAAATTTCTATTAAATTGGCGAGCGTCACCATTCACATCTTTTCGATCTTCTTTAAAAATCTTGTATCACTTGTAAGTATTTGTCTGACTCAGACCAAAATCACTGTATGTCGCTGTTAACATTTCAAGTGCTTTTGAGCACCAAATTCCATTTTCTACACAAAATTTGATACAAATTCTGTGATCCGATTTTTCGACAGCAGAAAATTATCGAATACGCCAAACACTTCTACCTTTTTTTTTATCACAAACGAACCACATCAAAATGCAAAAATACACGCTAATCGATTGTACGCAGTATTTTAAATTTTTTTTTAACAGATTTCTTATATAAAATTTTCAAAAATATAGAAATATGCTAAAATTTTGCAAATTTCTTTTGATTGTAGGTTTTAAAATACTTATTTAAAAAATCTCAGATGCTCAAATCAGAACTGCCAACTACGTACTTACATACATACTTACTAATGTACATATTTATGTATGTATGTATGTGTTTCTAAGCAGAACATATCATTACACTGCCTGCTCTGGTCTAAATTTAAGTCTTTGTTTTTTATCGCTAACATTCAACTGAGGACGGCCACTTTAAAATGATAAATTTTAGGTTACGTTTTCTGTACGAGAGGGAGACATACATACATATATGTATGTACTTTAAATACACATTTTCCTTCCGGTAAATCTTATATTAAATAAATAATAACCGAGTTTTTTATTTGTTAAATATATTTTTCCATGTTTGAAATCTATTTAGTTTGTTTCGATATTTTTGATATCGGGAGGACATTAAATAAAAATTTGGAGAAGAATTTTATTTTATACTGTTTGTTTGAGCAAAATGTGTTGCAATCAAACAGTTTTCACTTAAGCAGAGTTTCGCTTAAAGCGAACAAAACGGGGTGCCAATTCGACTGTATTGATTTCATCGTTAGCCCCCACCAGCAAAATAAAATAATTGTTCGGTTTGTTTCAATGTATGTCCTCTTTGGTCGCTTGTACGTTTGATCACGTGTAAGTAGTGCCGCTTTTTTACTTTTGCAAACATTTCTGCAGAGTACAAAGTTCGATACATTTTTTCTGTCTCATGCTGTTAAAATCGTTAAATATACACTAAGAGAAATCAGGCCGAAGGGTACTTTACAGCGACACATTAAAGTGCTTAACTAGACTGAAACCAAACCTCAATCTCACAGCACAAAATTGCAAGTTCTATTAATTGACCCGATCATTCATACACAAAACAGAAACAAAAGTTACCCAAATAACCAAATTACAAATGAAGGGAAAATGTTGCAAACCCGCTTGAAATTAAGAACAATCCAATCAGTCGAGGGGGGGAGTAATGAATATGTTGTTTAAAAATAATGGTTCCCAAATGGAATATCTGTGTCCATAAAGATGTAGTTAGTGGCTTAAACAGGTTTGTTCCACACGTATGAAACGAGCCACTGAAAATGTGCTACACGTAACAATGGGTTCTGTTAGAACTCCCTCAAATCCATACTCACTGATTAAAATGTCGCTGAAAATAATTTCTGAAGAGCTCCCTCTAAATCTTGGAAGGGTTCTGAAAAACTATATGAGTGGAATAGGTACTTCTATTTATGGCTACAGAATTTCGAATGAATATGTTGTGTCCCAAAGTTACATTGACATGTGTGAATAGGATACTGGTCGGTGAGTTCAAGAAAGACCTTTGCACTCTGAACGAACTTCGGCGCTTATCTAATGCTGGGTTACTCTGGGTGCCAAGATATAGCGAGGTGAAAGGTTACCAGAATGCGGGCTAAATAACCTGCAGCAGTCTAGAGTAGATAGCCAGAGGTAAATCTGTTAGGAATCATTTATTTGGAGCGTTGCCTGTAAATTCTCAGCGCCCCTTTAGACAGGGCATTAGTCAGGTTGCTTCTAAACGTAGGCAAAAGGATGTTGATAATAATTGGGAGAGTTACTACCGGTGGATTTCTAGAGATTGCCTGAGCTTACACCATTTTTGTTCTTGAAAAAGATTAGTAGATTGAAATGGGTTAACCCTGTTCCTTGACATTTCGTAACATGACATCCAAAAGCAGGACATATCCAGGCTACTTATTTTTATTTATTTGGCTATCTGGTAGGGCAACTTTTATATCTGAAAAGACTTCTCAATTGGTGCCTTCATTCCCGAGTGAATGTGCTAAGATGGATCACTCATTACAATCCTTCCTATCCTTTAACTTGTTTGCCTATTTCCTCATTTATGTGGCAAGCAATTTATTTGACGAATTGCGTCAAGTGAACGGAACAAGTTAAATATTTTCACCAAAAATCAAAATATTTTAATAATTCGCACCAGAGAAAACAGCGTAAACTGAGGCATTAAGGGAGTTGATTGAGGCGAAGAAACTAAAATTGGGCAGCATTTAACTGGAATCAATTTGAAGACAAACATTGTGTGGGCAACCCTGTATCGTTCTTTGTTGGCAACGAATCGAAAACTTTTGGGAGCCTCTGGTCTGAAACATAAACGTTGAAAACAAATCTAATTTCTCATTAAAAAAAATCACAGTATTCATTTATGCTGAATTATTGCGGCTGGTATTTATTATTATTTCACGTACTCAACTCTTGGGGGAGATGGATAAATGAATGTAAATTATTTAAATGAATATTTTGCTTTTTTTCCAACGAAAACAATGAAATAAAATAAGAGAAATAACGAAGAACTTACAACATTAAATGAATTTTTTGTTTAGATTCAGAGCAGAGCAGGAGAGCACTTTTGATTAAACAAACAACGAAAATGTAAAAAAATTAGAATAAAAACAAAGAAATGTTTTTTTTTCAATTTCAAATTATCTATAAACAAAACTGTTAATCACAAAATGTTATAAAATAGAACAAAAAAAAGGAGTAACCTTGGGTGGGAAATGTAAAGTGTTTGCGAAAATTTCAATGCGTTGTTTCACTAAAACAAAACCTCAGGCAAACTTAAATTATTCAGAAGGTTAATTTTGATTGCACATAATCCACATAATTTTGACACGCGTTCACACTCGTTCCGAATAAAATGCGACAGAAACCGGTTCATTGCGACGCTAATGGGATCTGAGCTTAAACTATATTTAAATAATCATTAAATATTTATAATCGAAATTTACTAATAGTTGCACTTTTTAACTTTATTTTAAATAAAGTAGACTTTTGAAGTATAAGAATTGAAGTATTGCAAAATAATATACATAAATATCAAATGAGACCTATTCCTGGAATAAATAGTGATTTGTTCTAGATACGGAAATTTCTCATTTAAGCATTTTATTATTGAATGAAAGTTTAATGGCCTTTCGGCGCCACAAAATTTTGAATTTATTCTTCAATTTATTTTCGTTTTTGCATGGGACATTTTTGCTCCACAGCCTATAAATCAAAATATCATCGAGATGCAAAATAATACGCTCACAAACTTGAAAACGAAATCACAGACACAAAATAATCGCAGAGATACGAATCGCCTATTTAATTTTTATGCTAAAATTTTTACGACTCATTGATTACGGATGAATTTTTACACTTGTCTTTTTACGAGCATGAGGGTTTTGAATTACTGCCACATTAAAGTTGTGTCCCAAAATGATCAGAGATCTTAAATGTTTTGCTGGCAAATGGAGTATTTGATTTCATAAAGTTTGCTTAATCAAGTTGTTAAGGATCATTAGCAATGCTGACTATGAAACACTTTATTTTTTTAAAAGCAGCAAATATTGTAAGCAAATTTGTGGGAATTTAAAACTTTAATATATTTCATTTAGTTTTTTGCTTGAAAATTGATTGAATTTAATGGTGTTTCATTCAGAAACCAAAAACAATTTGCGTTGGTGACATCCAAATCGATAAACATTTAATCGTAGTTTTACTTTGATGTTGTTGAATCATTAGGTGTCATAATGACTCTCGGAACCAGTGACACTCCATAGGGAAATTTCAGTTTATTGTTGCAAATGATTTTATACCGTGAACCATTGATAGTTTTAAGAACGAACCCGGTTTTAAGGGAAGGTGTTTTTTTTTGTTGGCTATAATGGGCTGATAACCTTGATCTTTACGATAAGCTGATATGACAGACACGCACATTGAAAAACTTGAACCGCTCGTGAACGAACAGGTTACATTGAACGGCTCTTCTATGTGAACTAAGTGATAGGAGCGGATAATGCACCGCTCGTTTACGCTCACGTCCTTTATATCGAATCTGCTTTCGTTGTTTTCATGCCATGTTTTTTTTTGTTTCCGTGTAATTTTATTTTCATTACACTTTTCCCAAAAGCTGAGAAAGATCTGACTATATACGGACAAGGAAAAATTGTCATCAGGAGGTAAAATGTTCGTTCAGACGATTTTAGGAATATCCTACACGTAAAATATGGTACATAAAAACTCTTCTTCTTTTGGCGCTACACTCCAGGGTGAACCTGGGCCTCAACCAACAAACTTTTCCAGCTGGCACGGTCTTTAGCCAGCGTTCTCCAATTTTGCACACCAAGTTGGTTGAGGTCCCTCTCCACTTGTGTGCGCCATCAGTTCCGTGGGCGTCCTCTATTGCGTTGTCCCACATGTTCGGAATCGAAGATTCTACGGGTCGGAGCAGTATTCTCCATGCGCTCTACATGAGCCAACCATCTCAGCCGTTGGATCCGTAGACGCCTGGTTAGGCTCATGTCGTTGTACAGCCCGTACAGTTCATGATTGAATCTTCTTCTCCAGAAACTATCAACGCAAACAGGTCCGAAGATTGAACACAGAACTTTTCTCTCGAAAATACCAAGCACTTCCTCATCCGCCTTCGATACTGTCCATGCTTGCGCGCCATAGAGAAGGACAGGGATTATCAAAGTGGTATATAGTGTCAGCTTGGTTTTTCGAGAAAGGGCCTTACTACGCAATTGCCTCTTGAGCCCAAAGAAACAGCGATTGGCAAGAGTTATTCTGCGTTTGATCTCGGTACTGATGTTGTTCATATTGTTGACTTGGGAGCCAAGATAGACGAAGTCCTTCACTACCTCAAAGTTATAGCTGCCTAAAAACTCTATAGATATATTATTGAGATCAATGTTTGGTATTAGATGATCTTAACAAAACGTTCGTCTCTATAAGGCCTATAGGCAAATGAAACCTTTTTCGTTCTTTCGTTTTCATAAGAAATAATAACCAGAAAATCAGGCAGTCAATAACTTGTGCAATTGAGTGATCCGTTTACTATTAAACTTCTGAGTTTGCACTTACCAAAAGAAGTATAAACGTACCAACTTTTCCAACTCTGGTATAATCTTTTTTCAAATAAATACTTACATGCAGCAACTTTAAAGATTCACAAGTGTTAAAATAGTCGACCTGTTCGGTATTCGGTATTCGGTTTAATGCATTCTTATAGCGAAAAAAGAAAACAAAAACACTTATTATTAATTTAAAATTTTCTTCCAACATGTCTTTGGGTGGAGCAATCGACTCCTTAATAATTTTAATATTTACGGGCAAACTTATTTATCAGCAATAATATTAACAGTATCTGCGTATCAAATATCAATTCATTTTTTTAAGCTTTTAGTTTAAGGAATAATGCAAAACAGCTGCCTAAACAATTTTATCAATTTGAATTATTTTTAATCTCGCAAATCACACAAACAAAGAGACAGTGATTGTTTTCGAATCCAATAAAATTATTTCGTTTCTTGAATCAGTTCATGTTTGGCTGCTGAGACTCAAACTTTTCGTTAGGCCAGTAACTCTTGGAAGCAACATGCCCACACCCGACAGTTCGGTAATAAGTTTTTTATATCTAATAAAAAGTTAGTAAATTTCTGGCCAATCAGCTTGGATTTGGTTTTCGAACTGCCGGGTAGTTTTGAATCAGTTACACCTGTGTGTTGGTGTTGATGATGGTGATATTGATACTAAATATATTTAATTGCCTTCAAAGAACGAACGAACGAACGAACACCTGCTTAAGACTCACGCTACACTCTTTCCAGCACACACGTACTTGTGACTTGGATGCTAAAAGACATACATGATTATTTTTTCGTACCGAACACTTAGGACTAGCTGAGCTATTGTGCTTCCCCTTTCCTGCAAGGGCTTAATATGTCAAGGAGCAGGACCAACTTCTCAATGGGAGTGATAACAACTCCTGCTCATCCAGCATATAGGCGTGATTTTGCCTGTGTCTCTTGTATTCCAGTGCCACGCAGTTCGTAATCAAGTGTTCCCTATACTCCATCTTTTCAAGGCAGAATCTGGAAATATTTGTGTTGGATATTTATAGCAGCTTATAATTGGCATAATGTCCTGTGAGTCCCCCGACACCATTCTTAGACTCTGCTTGTCCACTTTTAGCGTGAGTTCTCACCCACTCAACTCTTCACTCGTAGTAATATTTACCATTAAAACATACATTTCTACACTGTCCTCTAAAATCTTAAAAATTCGAAAGCACTACAAACATGATCTCTTCTTAAATAAACGTGAATGCTGTTTAACACTTCCTGCTAATTTATCTTGGAATTAAAATCGTTCGTCAAAAATGAACAATATAAATATAAAATTTTCAAAATTATTTTAACTGCACGGACATAGAAATATGTCGGTGGCATTTTATCATAAGTCGAAATTTAAAATTGCAACAAGTGCATCTAATTTGATTAACTTTTTTTGTTTTGCAAAATTCTTTTTCCTATTATTGATGCATTTTTTTTTTAATTTTAGTATAATAACATTTATTATTAAATGCACTTTTTCATTGCAATAGTTGTCAAAAACATATTTTCGGCGTATCTTGACTTCAGCTGTTATGATAAAACTGCACAGATATGTATGTGTGTGTATATAGATATATATGAACATTTAGCTATATTTATATTTGCATTGTACATTTAAAATTACAGGGGGGACTACAAATATTTCCTTATCTTTCGTACTTGCAGTTGGTCTACCAATAATGGGGTTCAGTTTATGGGGAGCTTCGTACAAACGTGGCTTCTTCTGTGACGACGATACGCTGATGCATCCCTACCACGAATCGACTGTTGCCAGTTGGATGCTGTATTTGATGTGTTTCTTAATACCAATTTCAATGGTGAGTAGAAGAACTATTTTTTTCTTGCATTTTTTCAATTTAATTGAATACAATTAGAGTTGTGTTTTGTGCCATTTTAATGAAGAAATTTCTGTATTTAATGGCTGCTGTCATAATTGTTTTATTTTAATGCTGTTCTAGCTGTCAAAGTAGTTTGTTTCCGTATATTATATTGTCGGCAAAAATCGCACCAGAAGCTATGAAAATTTATTCAAGAAGATGATTTTCTAAACAGGCACTTTAATAAGGAAATTCTTTTGCTTAAGCAAATGCACTCTAGTGGCGTGAGTGGTGACTAATTTAGTGTGAGACGGATGGATGACATGTCCTGCACTTACACGTATTTAGTAGTGAATATTTAATTTAGGTCCTATTTTATAAAAAACAAGTCATACCTTAAAAAATTGAACTGATGTGCAAACATATTGCGTGTATACGAGCTGTTTCTTTTCGGCCCGGAGTCTCAAGTGTAAGGATATATGTATGACATTTGTCTTTGTTTTCTGGAAATCGGCACAAGCTTTTCTGTGGCTTGAGAATAACTATCTTTGAGATATATATATATATATAAATATATACTATATTAGTGCCCGCTGTCATAAGACATTATTCTTACATTTTTAAAACCGTCATAGCAAATGCAAAATGTGTGATGAAAAATCAAAGTGATATTCTCGCTATAAAATATCATTATGGTCAATAAAATTTCATGCCAACAATATTACGAGTATTATACTGCTGCAGAAGGTTGGGAAGATCGATAGGTATTTAAAGTTACGAGTCGTATGTCTAAAGTTTTTTTTATTTGCAATTTATTTTGCTAAATTAAAATAAGAATCAAATTATATAACAAGTGTAGGAAGAGAAGTAACAAGAATAACTTAAAATGTCAATCTTTACAGGTACAAAAAAAAAATTAAAATAAAAAAATATAAAAATTACAGAAATAGTAACATTTACAAATTTACATTTTACTAGTTTCTGAGAGATGGTCAAGCAAATGTACTCCTTTTAGTCTGCTCGTGTCGTGAATGGCGTCTAATAAATTAATCGCGAGAACGTGGGCATGACAGCAAAGACGGATAAAATATCTGTCACTGAAATGGTTTATTTCTTCCTTAAATATTTAAGATCTTTATGTTTTTTGTTGTTCTTAACGGACCAGGGAGCTTTTAAAATTGAATGAAGTGTTTGTGACTGACATCTTTGCAGAATGTCATTACTCGAATAATAATACCGTAAATCGAAATTGGCTTTAGAATTACTTTGTGAAGTTCTTAATTTGGATGTAACACTATTTTTTTGCTTTTCACATTTAATTGATGATGTTTCATTTATATGTGTATATTTCTTCCATCTTAATCTTTTACCAAGTCAGTCCCAGGTACTTCACTCTATCGCTTTTTGGAATAGCAGAACCATTTATGAAAAACACAGGGCAGTAACTGGATGTCACTTGAACTGATTTTTCAGTGTTAACTTTAATGTTCTATCTCAGATGTATGTAAGAATCATGCGGAATAAATTCGACCAAAATGTAAAAAAAAATACATTTTTTTTTAAATTAATGGTGTTTATGGGTGGCCAAAGAAAAGAATTTGACGAAATTCTTTGTGCGTAACTGTTTTAAGAAGTTCCCGTTGGAGAAATTATTTTGACAAAAATTTAAGTTGTTCCACAATATGCGAAAATTTCGATAAGTATCGTGGTATAAAAGGGCTCAATTCAGTGTTTTCTATCGTCAGAATTGAAAGGTCTACAAATGCCATTGTGTAACACGCAGCTTCCATAAAATACATTCTTTTGTGCTCACGTACCCACGTCCAATTAATAGTTTTTTTTTTAAATAATAAATAAAAAATATTTCTTAATAAATCAGTTGGAAAAACTACCACAAATGTATTCAAATCAAACGCATAATACAAAAATAGGCATAAAGCTGCTCTTGAAACTCAAGCAATAACCCACTTGGCCAACTCTTTTGTTTATATTGTGAAACTTTCAAGATCGCAAGTACGTAGCAGTCAGTTTTGTTTTCAAAGGCGAATCAGCATGAATGATAAGTGATTAAAATACGAAAGAAAATTTCAAATTTATATGTTGGACTTAATTATTTTAAGCTGCCACACGGGGATCTTGATTAGTCAAGATACTTTCCACAAAGACTGCCTTCGAATCATATTAATTTTAGTGTTGACACTCGTTAGAACGTCTGTCTTATTATGAATATGGGATCCGAGATTTCTTCGCAGAAAGTTCGATCTTACAAATCGGCAGCATATAAACCTTTTCATTGGGATCTTCGAAATGCCTATTGCATTCCTTTTCCTGATTTCTAAGGAATAGCAAACTACGACCAGATGTTTGTTTCGCAGATGTATCGCTTCAGCGATCGTTCGCTGAATAAAGTGTCTGTTGGTCAGACGGGAATTGCCACTTCTGAGTGTCTGTTTATGTTTAACATGAAGTAATTATGCACATTTGAATTTACACTTTATTGTTAAGGAAATCACAATGCTAAAGACTGTTTATCTGCATTTTCAGATCCAGCATTAGAACATCGTTGGCAGCATTATTTATGTTCGCTTTGATCTTTATCCAAACACAGATACTGTATCCACTTGTTTGAATTCATATTTATATCTACTTGGCACAAGAATCTGTTGTAACTACAGACATTTTAACGCTCCTAAGCCGCCACTGCAACCGCAACAACATCACTTACATACATACACACACACACACATATACACACACATACTCGTATTTACTTTGCGGTTGCTGTAAGAAAAAAAAAATAGTTTTTTATGGCTGTTCTCTTTTATCTCCAAGAACTTGTTAAACTTTTTAACGCTTTATAAAAAGTGAACTTCAACAACAACAAAAACAACAACAACAACAGCAGCAGCAGCAGCAGCAGCTACAATGACTGAAATGCCGCAAATAAAGTTTTTTTATTTACAATTAAGATATTTAAAGATTTGTTTAGAGATTAAAATACAAAAAAGGCGTAGGGAAACGAAGGTTTATAGTCTTTAAAATTGTTATCCCATTATCGATATTATATATATGACTTTAAAAGACAGCAAAAGTGAACGCCAGTAGTACCAATATTTTGGCTCAATGGTACCAAATTTTACAGTTTTCCTTTGGGATATTTATTTCTTTTTCCAAAAAATCGAAAAGCGTTTCCCGCGATGTCGAACGATAACTTTTGCCAATATTTTGTTAGACAAAACGCAGATTTGTAAACCAACTGACCTAAACGTAAGATCTGGGATACCATTACTTGAGCTTGGCAGAACAGAGTTCGCAAATACTTTCCAAATCAGTTTTGTGCTCTTCAAAATCCTGGCTAACGTTGACGTTCGATGTCGTACGGCAGGCGGTTAATTCAATTAATTAAGTTAATTCAAAATAAAAACAAATCAGGAGATCTTCGTTGTTGAAAGCCATTGTGCGATAAACCGCAGAGCTGAAAGACCCTAAGATCATCCGGAGCCCTTTTGCCCCAACAACTAATTTAAGTAAAGCCTGAATGCGGCAAGTTAAAGAATTCAGCATCTTTCTTCTGTAAAAATCGTTATAACCGCTTCTTTTACCAAACCATTATTCAAATTAATAGGTAATTTTTATTTCCTCTAATTCTCACATTCCAAAATGTTTCACATGATGGCAGGAAATTGAAAGTAAAGCAACAGGAATTGCAAATTGGCATCAAAAATGTTTCTGGTTTCTGGTACCGGTTATAGATCTTACTACAAACCATCCGATAAATCGTGAAGGCATGAAATAAGTAGAGTGTGAAATCCAACAAAAATTTAGACTTTTTATAGATGGAGCTTCGTTAAGCACCATATTAAGTACTGCGTATGACGCTGTTGTAAAGCGTAATTTATTTTTCAACCAGTGAGTGCTCATCGTTTTTCTATTCAACAAACTTTACACAATTACCTTTTTCCTGTTATTTTCCCCTTTTCCATTAAAACCGCACTGACGGTGAAACGTGCAAGACGGTTAAATAAATGGCGAGCAATTTGAAAAACTGACCAACGAAATATTAAATTGAATTACGTTTTGTTTTATATAACTTATTTGCTGACAGGTCCACAAAGATCAAAGGTCAGCAATAATTTCAGCTAAAAATAAACTTTTTTCCTGTCATTCCGTCGACAGTCATAGAAATGACTAGAATAAAAATATTGTTAATAACGACAATAGTGGCAATAAAATCTTATGGAGAGCTTTACGCGTCTCTGTTGGGCATATGAGGATGCATTTCTCGACGTAAGTAACGCAGGAATTGTTTTCATTCGGAAGAACGTCACTATCACCACTAGTTGCTGCTGATACGCGTCACTCTTGAGCGTACAATAGTGTATTTTTCGATGTAAGTAACGCAGGAATTGTTCCAACGAAGACAAGGAGTCGGGTCACAGGTTCAAACACTGGGAAAATTACTGCCTTAAAGATCTGAACTATATCAGAGATGAGTCACTGCATAACCTGTTAACTTTTATTAAAAGTTTCCGAATGGTGCTTTGCCACCACAGAGTTAGTAGCACCACGTGAACTTTAAGATTTGGCACCCTTTCGGTCCCCAATGAAACCGCTTAACGCTGGCAGCCATTTAAACGTAACTTGAGGCACATAGAACCCATCTTGCGTTGTCCCTCATCTTTTTCAACTGACAACCAAGTTAAAGTACAGGGATTGTTGTAGGCTTTGTCTCATAGAGTACGACAACTTTAACGCAACTTATCAAAGTTGAGCAACTTCTAACGTACGTTCAGTATTTTTAAACTATCAGTTATTTTTTATTTATTTTGATTTTCGTTAAAAATTAAATATTTTATGTGCGTTAACAAAGTACTCATTGTGCCAACCTAATTCGTCCTTGCCAGTTAAAAAAGGCCCCGGCTTTACCCATTAATCCTTTGATTTTCATATCGTTAATTCCAAAAAAGAAAATGAAGTGTAAATCAATTTGATTTGCCCTCTTATCGCATTTGTTTTGTTTTTTCTTTCAGCCTTAAATTGACTTGTTGTATTAATTAATTAATTTTAACAGAAATTAATTTTGCATTTTTTTGTTGCTTCTTATTTCTTTCAGATTACAATCGTTGAGTTTTTCAAGTCAAATTCACACAAAATGCATACTTTTGCCAACTTATCAAGCAGTAATTACTACTTTTTGCATTTGGAAATACCCGACTGGCTGGTGGAGTGTTACAAACGTATCGGCCTGCTGATATTTGGTTCAGGTGTTTGCGAGCTGACCACAGATATTGCCAAATATTCCATTGGACGCTTGAGGCCACACTTTTTTGCGGTGAGTGTGAGAATGAACGCCGTTTGTTGGGCAACAGATTGAATTAGTGATAAGTAATTAATGGTGTACGGGAGGTAATATTTAAAAAGTTAGATTTCAGGAGTATTTGTTGATAGATTGGGCACACAGCACATGAGAAGAATAAACGGTTCAGTTGTTGGTTGGGTTAATCAGGTGAACAAAAAATACAAACAGTTTGAGAATTTCGAATTTGAATATTAAATACGAACACAAATTTTGAGGTCAAAATGTGCTCAATTGTATAAAGATCTATTTTAAGTGGACTCAGTCACGCAGAAGAGCTCCTTGGAATCTTGGATTTCCTTAAATTGCAAGAAAATCTTGGATTTCCTTAATTTGCATTAGGACAGTTCAATATTGGATGCAAAATGCATGGCAACATGTTTGTTTTTTGCAGTTCAACAAGAGAGTACACAAGTTTGCAATGACCAAATAATTGCGTTTACGCAACGCTTAAGTACGCACTTACATGCGAGGTGTGTTTAAAAATAAGGGAAATTTCTTAATTTCGCGGGCTACGTTTGTTTGATTATAATTTTTTTACAATGGCACACTCGTCTCAAACGTATTTTCAGAGTTTCAGCTATTTCACATGTTCCGTTTAATTTGTGAGAAGTATAAAAGTAAGAAGTGTTTTGCGTTTTCTGCAGCCGAAAAAATGGTTGAAACAAATTTTCATGAAGAATTGTTCAGATGCTATTAGAGAGCGGAGTTCATTCCAAAATTGCCTCATTTCGACCAAGAAAACTAAAAACAACACGGTAATCATGCTTTAGCCACCCGCCCGACTTTTTCCAGTTCCCAAGATTGAAATAGTGTATCGCCTGCCGTTGACGGTGAAAAACGTTAACCGATTTCCTTTGGCACACGTCCAACGATATGATCCTAGATTACATGTGTTTTCAGCACAGCGGACGCTATAAGACACATTCTGTATGAAAGACTTTTTCTTGTGAACTCTAGTGGAGTTTCACACAATCGACCGGTGCCCTTAAGTCTACTCGGTTCCGTGTCTACATAATAACATACATGAACTTACCAATAAAAATATATTTCCGCTAAAATCTAGGTTTTTGTATTCCACTTCGATAATTATCAGCCCTTATTGAAAAGCCTTTTAAATAAAAATTATCCTGATAATAAACGACAAAGTGAAGGTTTTTTGTATTTTATTTCTTTAGCAAATCAATAAAAAAATTATAATGAACAATTAGTTGCGTGACACCTGTTCCAAACATATACATACATACATGTGGACGTATTATTGGCATTAATATCAAAACTTTTTGTCCATAATTTAGCGACATCTTCCGGATTTAAGCAAAACTTTACTGGAGAACGACTCATTAATTTCTTTTATAAATTTTTAATAAAATTTTTATTAGTTTCCGAGTTTATCGCTTACAATCCAAACATATACATACTATATAAAGTATATACACATGTAGATATAGATGTATATATGCAGGGAATGTAATTTTCTTCAAAATTTAATTTTTCTTTGAAAAATGTTCAAAGGAAAAAAGTTGAAAAGCAACGCATTTAAATTTGTCTTTTATTTTCACTAATTTTTAGGTCTGTCAACCGGTTTTTCCTGATGGCTCCACATGTGATAGTCCCCTTAACGGAGCCCGTTACATAGAAGACTTCGCATGCCGTGGCCTGGGCTTTAACGCTAAAATACTCAAGGAAGCGCATTTATCTTTTCCCAGTGGCCACGCGAGTTTTACGTGCTTCACAATGATCTACATTGCGGTAAGTAGCAAACAAAGTCGGCGCAATAAGTAATACATATGTAGATGCCTCAAATACATATATCTTTGCGGCATTTGCTTGAGTTTTAATAAAACGAACAACATGTTGTTGGATTTGCATTCGCGTTTGATCGAATTCTCAAGAATTGTTTTTGTGTTTTTTCAGATTTATCTTCATAAACGCATGACCTGTTCGCGCAGCAAAATGTTCAAGCACTTGTTGCAATTCATGTTTCTCATGTTCGCCTGGTACACATCGTTGACACGTGTTTCCGATTATAAACATCATTGGACTGATGTTTTGGCTGGGTCGCTTATTGGTTCCCTTTATGCAATAATTGTGGTAAGTTGAACTTTATTTCAGAGCCGCGTTTGCCAGACATTGAATAAAGTTAATTCGAACCCAAGTGCTTAATTATTGTTAATTGTTGTAAGCAACTCTGAAAGATATATATTTTGTTTTATGGCTTGTGAGCGCTACAAATAAATTTGTTTAAGAATTATAATTGTAAATAAATATATAACTGGTCCTGGATTTGTTCAAACGGATCTACAGTCGTGTACAGTGAGCGCTACAAGTGCAACATGTTATGTTATAAAATTTTTAATAAACCAGTCGATGGAAATCAGCTGACGACTTTAACATCAACATCATAAATTTTTTTAAATATTTAATTCTTAACGGCGTTTGTCTTTACTTTTTTTTTAGACCTGCTCAATGTGGTAAGAGGGTGAAGATACTAAGTAACATTGGATTGGGCCGGTTGACTTCCTTATGGAATTCTATAATTTTCAGAATTACACTAATATCAACTATTATTCGATTTAAAGTATGAGCATTTTTCGTTTTGGCTGAAAAAGCCCAAAATAATAGTTTTATTTTAAAAATCTAGTTTTCGATTTACTTGCTTTAGTTTTAATTTTAATACAATCACTTTTACAATTATTTGTTTCTGAACAAGTTTTAACTACTCCAGTATTCGCAATATAAACATAAAAATTGTTTGCATTTAGTTGGGTTGGGGACCAGTGGAACTACAATAATTTATCAAGTGGGAGCATAAAAACAGGTGCTTTAAATTCTAAATTTCTGGAGTAAAATTATTATTATTTTTCAAAGCTATTTGAGACCTTCTCTATGAAGTTTTTCTTACAAACATTTTATTCACGTTCACGACTTTCCTCTGTGTTGATTCAGGTTATGTTATTCGGCGTTTACACTTGACAATCAGAATTGTCATGGCAATAAAAGCGAAAACGCTTATAATTGTCTTTATAATTATGACAATTCAGTTTAGCCAAAATGTCGAATGTGAACGTTGCGTTGCCAGCTGAAGCATTACGTGTTTTACACGAGCTACATATCCACAGATATATTGACTGAAATCTTTTATATTTAGTAATTTAAATGGTAACAGTGTTTCAATATCCCATCATCACATTAAAATTAGCGCGTAATATTTTTAGTCTTTTATATACAAAGGATTCTATTTACTGCCATTAAAAATATTCAAGACTTTTGCATGCAAAAGTGTGTCTGTATTGCTATTGTCATAACAGTTTTGGCAGGTGTAAACACCAGTTCTCCTTTTGTGGCTGCAGCGGTAGCCGTGTTGTTGTGGCTAATTCCATCTGTTTGGTGTGCGTTACTTTTGTTTGCTTTCTGTTGAAATGCATTTTTAAAATAGTTTAAAACTTTCAAGTGCTTAACAAAACCCAATTCACAATTTGAACCTCAACAGCAGTTCGTTTTAAATGCTTACACTTTGCATTATGACATGACTTGCACTCGGGTTTTGAATATAAAATTAATAAAATTTTATTCCAATATACGTTGCAAATAAATACGACTTCAGTTTTCCAATCATATATAATTAATCCTGTTTAACTGTAGTAAAAATATGGCAACGCCTTAACAAATAGTTTAAATTTCATTTAAATTTACGTTGCAAATAAATACGACTTCAGTTTTCCAATCATATTTAATTAATCCTGTTTAACTGTAGTAAAAATATGGCAACGCCTCAAACATTTCTTCATAAACAGCTGTTTATTAGTGTTCGCAGAAAGTTTATTTCCTGACAGAGCACAAATACAAATACATACATGTATGTAGATAATTGTGAACAAGAAATGGATCTCAGATGTTTGTATTTGAATTTAATTATTGTTTAAATACGGAGTTAAAACGCGCTCATTACCAGTTGCCAGACAAAAATTCTATAATATTAATCTGTTTTTATTGCCAAAGAAACGGCTTTCATGTAAATCTGCTTAAAACTTTTAATCAGTAGATGCTTTCAATGTCCGCCAAAGTTCCCATCCATCATATTGCCCACTATAAAAGAAAAAAGTCTCCAGACATGTGAACTAAAAATAATATTTTATTTATCTTGTATTTATTTGTTTCTTTTTAACATGTTCTACTATTTGCGACTTGTGTATTTTAAATCTCATTAAGTTTGAACATCTTTTAGTTTTAAGTTAAGTTTTATGAATTTCTAAAATACTTACATACATACACACTTATTATTATAAAAAATGTATTATTTTTACACCGCATACACCGCACACACACCAGCAATAAAAACTCTTTAGAGTAAAAAACTAAATAAAAATATACAAAGTACATAAAATTTGTTTTTTTTTTGGGAAAATTTATTTCTAACATTTTGTTTAAACATTTAAAGCCAAGGTAAGTTTTTGGTAAGTATTTTTTGCCAAAGTCGTTTGAATTTATGTGTTTTATGACCATTTAGTTGCATTCAACATTCAAACATTTTCTTGACTATATACGAGTACAGTGAAACTTCGATATAATGAATAATTCAGTTCTATCTTATAGATAACAATTTTGCGTTAAATTTTATTTATACTTCGCTGCTTCGCTGTACTCGTATGAAGGCTTCGCATATGTAAATTCTTTTACAATTTCAGTTGAGTTTGATTCTGATTTCAGGGTCTAGAGGTGCTCGAATAAATATTTATATTTCGCTATACGGAGTCTATCCAAGAAATAAGTTGAATTTTAATTTTTCTTCAAAAATTTTTATTTTTTTTATCAAATTTTATTTTGTCGCCTTCAAAGTAGTCCAACACCCATTTTTCAATCGTTGAACAAGTTTTTCTATACACTATTTGGTACGGTACTGATCTTTTCAATTGCCGCAAAGCTTCATCCTTTCATGGGCAGAGTTAATCTTAGGAAGAGAAAAAAGTTTTTGGGGGGAAATTGGGCGACTATAGTGGCTGAGCCATGATGTCACGGTATTGTCTTTCGGCCAAAACAATTATGAACTAGTATTGACGAGTGAGCAGGCGCATGATCTTGATGTAAAAGCTATTTCGAAAAGATTGCATGTCATGAGCCAACCGATATGCCTATAGATTCAGCAACTTCCCTAATAGAGATTTGCCTGTTATCCATAATAGTTTTCTTTCCTTTCTCAACATTTTATTCGGTCGTTCGGCATTAGAAACACGCAAAACCCTTCTAACAACTTTACAAAAAAAAAAAAACCATTTGCGCAGCCCTCCTTATTTTTTGAAAAGACTTCTGAATTTCTTCTCGTATGTTTTTATTTTGCATTAAAGCGGACTCAATAAAACATTCGTTATATCGATGTTTCACTTTACACACATATTTGTTTCTTTTCGATTCATTTTTGTTTATTTTATTTAAAAGCAATAAAAATATTTTGCTAATCTTTTTAGTAATTTAACATTCAGAAAAACATGAATTTTTATTCAACTATAAATGTCAATTTTTTGATTTGGACAATCATTTTTCTTTGAAGTATTTTTTTAAATTTTTTTCCATGGATTTGTAACATGCAAAACAATTTTTATATTTTTAATTACTTTGGCTCTGTGTTCATTATTAAAAGAAATAACTTAGAAAGACAATGTTATTTAACAGCTGCCATTTATTTGAGGCCAAGAAAATCATAGTGGCCAAGAAAATAATACAGTAAAGGGTCGTTCATTATGTACTTTCTGTGTTTATGTTTAAGCAAAACAGAGTGCTTATGAGCCGTAATCAAAATTTTTAGTTCGCGATTTTGCTGGGTTGCATAAATCGCCCTGAATTTTATTGCTGGCATTGGTTATATTAACAGTTGTGATGCTCCGAAAGCTTGTTGCTCTTGGTGGGGGTTTTTTTTCGGCGGAAATGTAAGAAGAAAAAAATTTGCCAATCCAAATTTTGCATTTCCTTGTGGCATGCCTGATGATACAATCTAATTACAAAATCAAGGATCTTGTTATATGATTACCGAGTGTGGTAACTGGAAATATCAGGTGTGTTTACAGCTTGAAGCGAGGCACACTATTTCGATTTCATTTCATGCAAATACGGCTTCGATTAAAAAATTCGTCTGCATTGGCCCGATAAATCAATCAGAGGAAATCTTCTTCTTTTAAAAAGCGCCAGGGCAGCTGAAAACTTGAAATATAGTTTTACTTCCGCATAAGCTGACAATATCAGAAAAAACGTGATATCTGTATCTTTGAAACCTGCCATCCGATTATAAAAGTAAAAGACATGCTTTAAAAACTGTTGACATTTGGACCACTCTGTTGAAACACTACAGGGTGTTAAACTTTCATGTCCTTATAGATTTTACAAATATTATCAGATTTTAGAGATAATATATCAAGTACAAACAGTTTGTTATATTTAGATGTCTTTATTATTTTGGCTTGTTAACGATTTTGTGATTTCGGCCAGCAAAGAGCAAAATGGTACGATGGTTTTCTTAGAAACTTTTGAAAGCTAAAAATTTTCTTTTTCACTATTTCAGAAAACAGCCATCAAAAGGACTGCAGCAGAAATTTTGAATGGCTTTATATTACATGGACTAAATGGAATAAATCGCTTAGGTAGCGAACGTGACATAACATACATACGTTATAGCTAAAGACAAGCTTTTATGTTTTGGCAAATATTTTTCTCCAATCTTGCAATAATCTGCAGAAATGGCCACCTAATTATTCCCCTAAACAATATTAAAACTTAAACAAAGAACTACATGACAGAAATTAAACCCCCTCAAAAAGTGCCTGATTGTCATTTTATGTATTCCCCCCACCCCTCCCCCCTTTTTTTTCACTATTTTTTGTATCCATTTCCCACAAAATTCAGACATTCAAATTTGGACAGGGAAAATGTCTAATTACTTCAAGTTATTTGCAAGACTTTGGCGTTTAAACGAATTAATTTTCTTTATCTTTTTGTGCCCGAAAGCGAAACTGTAGAAGAAATTTCAGTAAAACCCAAATTTTTACACCAGCAATTCGGCCTAAAATAAAAGCCATTAAATGTTAGAAATACTTTAATTAATATTTTAAATAATATTTTAAATAATATTTTAGCAAAAAAAAAATTTTGTCGTACTAGACGCTATCAGGGGCGGCATGAGATTTTCACACGTAACTGTTCACAGTTTTATTCATGTTTTAAGTTAAATTTCATTAACTAAAACTATTTATCAAATGCCAGTGGCGAAAAAAAGTTCCTGGTTTCAGTGCAGACTTAAAGTCTGAATGTAAAAATTATATTAATGAGTTTCATAACGAAATAAATTTTGTATAAAGAAACATTGTAGGCCTGCGATCGTATCGTTTCTTATTATGCGAGTATCTTAAGTATTGCAATGTAATTTGTTAAACGAACAAAGTTAAGATAATTTATTGGCTGAGATTAGGTTTGGCGTTTGCCCAATCCACAAGCCAAAAGAGAATTTTGAGTTGTGCAATTGTGTATAGGAAGCACCCAATAGACAAGAGCACTCGAACAGAAATGCTACCTACAGTGGCAGTAGAAACTGGTCAGATGGTATTAAGTATCAATTTATGGACATCTATAAAGGGCAGTTTACACTATTATATAAGTCTTAAGATTTTTAGCGGATTTTGGGCGAAGGAGATCTCATGAAATTTAGTGCGAGTGTCAGAAAATCTGATGATGTGCCACATGTGAAATTTCGTTTTCACATCTCAAGTCGATTTAGAAATACTCGTATGACTAGAATATACACAGATTGATGAAAACTTCTTTCCACGGCTTATATGAAAATACATTTCTATATGTATGTATGTCAATCACACTTCCGATTTTGAAACTTTGTATGACAAAGAAACCTCCCATCAACGGCTGCACACCACCGGCTGGTTCAACGTTCATTTAAAAATGATAACAAAACATCAAGAAGAAGAATGCAAAATACCTGAAGAAATGAAGCGTGTGACAACACAAAAACCATGTCACCAAAGCAACTAAAAATTCGTCATGCTTGTCTCGAATTTAGAGCAATTTACACTATTATAAGTATCTAAAGATTTTCCTCGGATTGGATGTGAAATTAATCTAATGATATTTGTTGGAGGTATCAACATATTTTCTTTTGTTCTCCGGCCCGCAAACTGGTTTTAAGGATGAGGGGTCCTTTGTATTAGGATTTGTCCAATAGCTCAAATATTTCGTCCTTGTGTAATAGTGTGAAAGCAAAATGTTCTGAAAGTGATGGTAAAAAATATGACAAGACTTTATTTCTTTTAGAAATTTATTTAAGCTATAAGTTTTCTACTTTGAACAGGGTTGCATTTTTGCCAAAGCAAAGAAGAAAAAGTGTAACACCAATTGGGGTAAAAAATTACTGGTTAACTATTTCGTAGCAGAAATGCGCTCAAATATTGGATTTCTTGACACTTCAAATTTCTTTCTAACAGATTTCAGTAAAGATAAGATATTGCAAAACGCCCTTTAACGTTTAAATTATTATGGTCTTGACGACCATCATTATTTATTTTATTTCACTCCTTAAGGTTTCTTTACATGATTCGAATAATACAAGTATTAAGACGTGTCTAAACTATTTGCGGAATGAAGAAAATCTTTACCTTTAAAAGCAAAATCTATTCAGTAAAGGAGAACTACGGAAGCAGAATTTGACAAGCGGATGGTAATCGTTTAATTTCTAAGACGTCTTAGGAAACGATATGTTTTCATCACACCAGAGTTGTATTTACAAGTAAACAATAGTAAATAGTAGTGCTATTTTACATACATATATAGTTTTCATGCTGTATTTTATTCTTTTTTTCTTGTTTTTTGCTCTGCTGTTGAGTGATTTGATTTTGGTTCTACTTAATCCAAATAATATTTGTTCTTTTCTTCTTAAACGGGACGAACGTTTCGTAAAAATTTGATTCTACAGTATCTTAACACTTGGTATTACAAAAGTGTTAATAGGCGATTTACTTTCACTATAAAAGTATCATTTGTTTAATAGTGCATTTCCAACGGACTCCAGTTACACAAAAATAATTTATAGATGGCGTTTGTTATAAGAAGTTCATCTTGTAGAACGCGTAATTTATGTACAAAATTACAGCTTTTTAACAGGAGCTTTGAGATCATGGTAGAATTTAGGTATATATATGGGAAGTCTGATCAGAATTTGGAGTACAATTAGCCCCTGGTGCAGATTTTTTTCTTTTTGGACCAGGACTCAAGGGACGACACATACATAGAATGCAGTGCATTGTTTCGCTTTTTGTTTATTCCATATTGCAGGGATGAGCACGTCAGAATTTAACTGATGCTGGTCTGACTGTTCAGTGCCCAGTGCAGATGCCTTCGACAATGGACAGTCAAATATGAGTTAAGCCAACATTCCGTGTTTTTTGTTATTGGTTTTATTTGAAAATAAATTTTGGCTATTGTTTTTTCACCAAAGTCTTTGGTAGGAGCTCTGGACTTTTGGTCGAACAGTCTACCAACTCATCCATCGAGACATCAAGATGTACATAAATGCGTTAGAAATCAGACTTAAAGGAGAGATTTATACAAAGATTGAATTATTTTACATTTCTGTACAGAGACAGAAAACTTTACTAAAAATTCCAACTTCAAGTTTACGGGTGGTTGACCAATATTTTGTTTACGAAGCAGGTTGCGAAAAATGGAAACATATGAAAAAATTCAATTATTTTCGACTTCAATCTCTTTTCCATCCTGTTTTATCTATGAGAAGTCTGTGGCAGAGATAGTGCTTCCTTATTTTCTTTATCAGTTTTTTCCTTATCAGTTTTAAGTAAGAAGAAATTTTCCGCTTTTCCTTTTCGATACACTGAACTTATTTATGGGCGACAATAGTTAAAATACAACCATTTGCTTATCATATCCTATTGAAACTGAACTGATCAGACTAGTTAATTATTTATTATTGCTTTAAAAATATACTAGATGCGTAAAGGGAAAAATGTTTACCTTGTGGCCCCCGCCACGTGATGAATTTTTATCGCTCTGTTAAGTAAATATTTACGACAACTGTCGAATTTTCATTCATAGAAGCCAGAGCACAAGGACATGCTATGATATTTTATAATGATTTATGGCGGTAATTGACGTGTCATTGTGAAGCCTTTTTAATCTGGCAGTAAATAGAAAACAAAATTAAATTTCACATCATCATATTTCATATCAGAGCTCGAGTTGTGATGGTTTTATTATGACGCTGGAGCCCACTTAATCATTCATTATGTTATAAAGTTATCAGTATTTGCCCAGATGAGTAAGTCGTCTATTGGGCTTCCAAATTAGAATAAAATAAAATGTGCCCTAATTCGAGAAAGTTCTTAAAAAACTTGAATGAATATAATCAAGGTTAAAAAGTGAAGGCGAATTTTAATATATTGCTGGCCTCGTCAATTCTTTGATAGTTTCCTTTTTATGTGGCTGCACCTCAGACAGATCCCCGGCCCTAAAAGAAGCGGCTTAACAAGTGCTTGAGACTGATTGTAGATTCCCACAGAAGATACATGATTAACTCCTCCATATTTTTCGTCCAAAAACCCTATGAGTCCACTACTTGATGACAAGCTTAAGACAGAGCCTACTCTATCGCCTACTCTATCGCCCCCTTTCCACTCAATTATTTCTCCTTAATGACCCCAACTACTAATCGGCTACTATAGTGTCGGTAATGCAACCAGTTTCACATAAACTCCCACCTTATGCCGGCTTAACATTTTTCTTTTTGTCATTCGTCTAATTACCCGATCGATATAATTATACCAATTAATTTAAAAGCCTTTCCCGCTTAACTACCCACAAATCTGAACATTTTCTATGCGGCAATTATCCCTAAATTATTGCATCCTATCCTGTAAAATAATTTTCTTTAAAAATTAAGCAACTAAATGTTTTTGTGATGTGACATTATTATATAGTTTTTATTTCACAAAAGTTATTAAAGCTATTAAAATGTCACACAGAAGCACACAAGTCATGAGAGTCAAACAATTACATTGTTGCACTCGTTTCAGGTTAACATTTTGAATTGCTGGCAAACAACTAAATACGGTCGCTTACCAGCACGCGAGGTATTGATTTATAATTTCTTAACGACGAAACACAAGTACGTGAGACATGTGAAAGCCACTAGAGCCCGCTCGCCCAAGGTACACAGTGAAATAGGAATGCATAATAGTGAGGGTCTGGTCGAGAACCGCCTTTCCTAATGCAACTATTGTTGATCTATTGTGCTTCTCATTCCCTTCAAGTGCCTAACTAGTTAAGGAACCGGACCAGCTCCATCAATGGGAGTGTCTGCAAGTCCTATTCACCCAGCAGACTGTTACCCATTGTCAAGCAGATGGTAAGCAAGTGTTCCGCTGACTCTTCATCTTCAAGGCAGAATGTGCAGGTTTCTGTGTTGGATGTGCCCATTCTGTATAGGGTCTTATAAAAAGTATAGTGTCCTGTGAGTGTGCCGACAGTATTCTTAGGGTTGCGCAAGCCTGACAACGAAATCCTAAGGTTTTCAAGCAGTCGTCTGAACTGACAATTTAGCTTCTGCTACCAATTTGTCAATGAATTGTCAGCACGCTGTCATGTCTAACAATATTCTAAGATCTGACAACTGTCTGTACATGGCTTAAGTATAATAAGAAATTTATAAAAAGAATTTCACAATTGATAAACAAATATGTAGATCAACTATAGAAAAATTCGCCTACAAAATAAGTCTCAGCAATTGTTCAATGTTAAGTGAAAATAAAACCGTAAATTTCTACAGTATACTTTTATCCCAAAAGTGGCAGTTTAACGAGCCTAAACGATGATAATCACAAAGTTACAGTGGCTCACAAGTCAAGCAAACAACAAATTTGACAGGCGATCACATACTTATATTGGAAGCGAAATGAAATTACGTTACAAATTTCATGTGGATACAACAACAAGAAAGTTGGGTGTAAGAACAGCAGATATTAGAAGCGGCAAAGAATGCACGTCTCAACATGTAAAATAAACTAAATACAAAATTCTATTGTAGATAAAGAGAAATTCCAGAAGAAGTTTTCGAACAGAAAAAAAATTAGACAATAAATTTTGGTTGTAAAGGGTGGTTAGATTTCAAGGGCCAATTTTGATTTTGAATAAAACACAAACTATTTAGGAAATTATTTTAATTTTATTTTATTATGATGTATTGGTATTACTCAATTATGTACGGAACAAAATATCGGCCAAATGGGCGCCGCGACCTCGGCGGCACACCTCCATCCGATGGTCCAAATTTTCGATGACGCTGAGGCATAATGGAGGTTCTATGCCGTTAATGTGCCGAATTATCTGATCCTTTAGGTCTTGAATTGTTGCTGGCTTATCGACGTACACCTTTTCTTTCAAATAACCCCAAAGAAAAAAGTCCAACGGTGTCAAATCACATGATCTTGGCGGCCAATTGACATCGCCATTACGTGAGATAACACGGCCATTGAATTTGTTGCGCAAAAGAGCCATTGTTTCGTTAGCTGTGTGGCAAGTGGCACCGTCCTGCTGAAACCACATATCGTCGACATCCATATCTTCCAATTCGGGCCATAAAAAGTTCGTTATCATCTCACGATAGCGAACACCATTCACAGTAACTGCCTGACCGGCCTCATTTTGGAAAAAATACGGCCCGATGATGCCGCCAGCCCATAAACCGCACCAAACAGTCACTCTTTGTGGGTGCATTGGTTTTTCGACAATCACTCTTAGATTCTCATTCGCCCAAATGCGGCAATTCTGTTTATTGACGAATCCACTGAGGTGAAAATGTGCCTCATCACTGAAGATGATTTTCTTCGAAAATTGATCATCCACTGTTGCCATTTCTTGCCACCATTCTGCCCATTCACGACGTTTGGAATGGTCAAGAGGCTTTAGTTCTTGAGCCAATTGCACCTTGTAAGCGTGTAAATGCAAGTCTTTATGCATAATATTCATCAACGACGAGCGTGAGAGGTGCAATTGTTGGGAACGACGACGAGTTGAGGTGGACGGCTCTTCAGCCACACTATCGCGAACAGCAGCAATATTTTCTGCAGTACGAGCTGTACGAGCATGCACTGGTGTTCTCACATCTTCTACAGACCCGGTTTGCTCGAATTTTTCCACGATTTTTGCGATTGTACGCACATTTGGACGATGAAATTGACCAAAAAAATTACGAAGTGCACGATATGCATTTTGATTTGAACTCCCATTTTCATAATAAGTCTGGATAATTTTAACACGTTGTTGGATTGTGTATCTCTCCATGGTTCAAATTGAGTAAGTCTGAAATAGAGAAATGTCAAATAAAATTCGGAAAAAAACTTGGCGCTTAGGTGTGGTTCACATTCAACATCGGCCCATACAATTTAACCACCCTTTAAATATAATCGTAAATCGAACTATTTAGATTGCAAAACATTTTTATAAAACATTATTAACGAAAAAAGAAATTATTTGTTAAAAAAAAAGGTCGACAAACTTAATCGGGATTACGCTGAGAGACAAAGAGTGAGTAATTTCTTTACTTAGGATTTAATAAAAAATAGCCCAGTTGAATGAAAGTAATAATATGAAATTTTGTCTTGCAAGTTTTTAAAAATCTTAGTGAAATACATCATTTTCTTAATTATTGGCACGTATTTAAGTCATTTCAATTCAATTTTGAATTATTTCAATTACAATTATTTGCCATTCAAAAAAAATTATTACCATTTCGCATCAAATTCATACTCAAACACCTGTTTTTTGTTTCTGTATTTCGCTCATCCATAAACTTTTCACATGAAACGAGAAAATTGAAGGAATAACGATGTAAGTAGAGACAAAATTTGGTGTTTCGCAGGCAACTGTTTCTGAATGTTTCGCCATGCGAATTATTTATGTGAAAAGTTTTCCGCAAGAATACAAAACGTTACGAAAAGAAAACGTTTTCCAATTTTATTTTAATTGTTAGTGTTCCTCAGCTGGAAAACTTATTTGAAATATTTTTCACAATTATTTTGCCCTTTGGTTTGTTCATTTATTGTTTTGGTGGTTTTTGTTTGAAATTAGATCAATGAAAGTGTTTCAATAAAAACGTAACGAGCGCTGCCTGTTTTCGCATTGAAATGCTGAGACACTTTTCTTACCACAAATCGAGAAACTACGATATTTATGGTTTCACACTTTATAGGAAAATTTGCTCTGATATTTACAAATACGATAAAATAATGATGAATAAATTTGTCTAGCAAAAAAATGTCTCTATTTTCCAACGACAAAGTTTCTGGACTCAATAAGTCGATATATTTAAGTGTTGTACTATTCTCCATTTTTCCATTGCGACAACCCGAGTATCTTTAGCATTTATTGGGTGAAAGTTAGACAAAGAGAAGGTTTGCCACATTAAGGTTTTAGTGTTAGATTTGACGCTTTTATACTATTTAATATAAGGAATTTCAAAAGAGTGCCTTTTGTATAACTTTGACTTGAACTGTCCTTTACGAATCAATCGTTTAGATATAAATAAAAGTAAACGATTTTGATTTATGTGTGTGTTTCTTTCTGGAGATATACAGACAAATCGCCATATGATTTCAAAAAAACTTCAAGTCAAATTCAATACGATTTTTTGTGTGATTATGATGCACAGCATCAAAATACATGTTCCTGCAAAATTTTACACTCCTGCAGCTAAAAATTCCAACATACCCAAGACTGCGAAGGCTATTTTTTGATTGGAGTTGTGGCCTTTTTGGTTTATATATCTGCAAGTGATAGAAAAAACTGGACATTTAATGAAAAATTACGCTTAAATTATAAAACAAAAATAGTTCGCATTAAATTTTTTTGATTTTAATTTAGGCTTTTCCGTCATATGATGACAACAATTATATTTAAATACGAAGTCCATTAATTATACTAATAAAAAGCAATAGTTTGAAAAAAAAAAAGTTTTCTTTAACTGTACAAGAGTTTAGCTTTTCTTTTTGGCAACCCTGGCCAGCACACACAATTACAAACATATCTGCACTTGGCTTGGAGACTTCTGCAGCTTTTGGTGCATGATATCCGTCTTACGAGGAAACTTGCACCATGACATTGAATGCAAATCTATGAATTCCATTTTCGCTACATCATTTGAAAGCAAAAGATGTGCATGTGTGTGTATTGGACTCGGGCTACACTCTTCTTTTGCTGCTGCACTCTCGTTTTATTTATGTACGTAACAACAAATTTTTTATTTGCCATAACACTAAGATTAAATATTTATGTCTATGATAAACGCTTCTGAATTTTTATCATCGTACGTACTTGCCAACGGCAGAAAACGAAACAAAGTAAAATCATTTTGAATTTCTTTTTTTTATCATTTCAAGTCCCATACAAATACGAACAGTGCAGCAATAAAAGAAAACACAAAATTTCATAATAGAACTGATAATAATTGAGGGGTTTTGTCTGTTTCTCGACATGACATTTGAAAGCGAATCGCTGCACTAGTTGAGAATAGCATTTCGAGCGGTACGGTCATGTTTCCCTTAACGGCCACGTTTTACGACTCGCAACAAAAACTCTGGTACGGGCCGGAGCGCAAGGATTTGTATCATGAGAAACTGACTTTGGGAGAAGCCACATTTTTGGCCTATTCTAAGAATCCCCAGAAGATCATACAAATCAATGATACCACTAACGAAAAGATGACTGCCCGGCAATTTCTCAATCATGTTAATGCTTTGGGTAAGAATTTGTTGGAAATCGGTGTGAAGCCGGGCGATGTTGTGGGCCTGTATGCGCACAACTGCACTCATACAGCAACTGTGATGGTGGCCTCGTTTTTGTGCGGCGCTCCGGTAAATGCTCTCTACCCTGGCTTCGATAAAGGTGAAGAAAATTCAAATTCTTTTTCGTTTTATATAAATATCGCATTTTGTTATTAAAGATAACGTACAACTGATTTACAAAACCACTACACCGAAAATAATCTTCTGTGATGTGGAAAACTATGAAATCGCCTTGAAAGTTTCCGAGGATTTAAATTTGAATTGTCGACTTTTTGTTATGAGCGGAGAACTTCCTGGAGTGCCGAGTATTTTAAGTTTAGTTGAACCGGGAGCCGATTATGAAACGGAAACGTTTGCGTAAGTTAAAACGTCATTAATACCGGTATTTTAACGCAAACTGTGTAAAGACAACCTGTAGCCACGAATAAGAAATATTTCATTATACAGATTTTGTGGCAAAGAATATTTTACGTTTTTCCCAATTTCTATATTGTTTTTTTTTTTTATTGGAGCACCAAAAAAAATTTTGCAAACATAATTGTTGATGAAAAGCAGTTAATTTTCCAACGAAAAATTACGCACAAGATGCCGGAATTTTTGTTTGTTAAATCAGCCAAAATGTTTATTGGAAAAAACATTTTTTTCTCCAACAAGTTTTACGATAAACTTTTTTTTGTACAAAAAATATATAGTTTGTCTAAAAATGTGGAGAAAGGAGTTCCTGAGAGAATTGCATTCCCAGCGAAATTTTCTATTGAAAAGTAAAGAGTTAAAATGTTTATAAAAAAACACTTCACTTCACTTCTAGTTCGGCATTTCGCTGGAGGCAAGTATGTACTTATCACTCCCGTGACTACAAAAGAGTCATTAGAGGAGCGGAACCAAGAAAGTTTTAAAAGCAAACGTGGGCTTTTCATTTTGTACACATTTTAAGCCCCGTTTCGATCAAGTTTTCTTTTTCTTAACGCATCGATATATCTGAATATGTGGCCCTACAATTGAAAACCCACCTAGTGTGTCAAATTTCATGGTTAATATTTTTGTTGAAAATCCCTTTGAATCAAAATCTTTATATATATTTTTTGGTGTAGTTTTAACGAAAACTATTTATTTTAGAAGGAAAATAGAATGATTGCAAAATGCTCTTTAAATTGATCATTTGTGTATAATATTCAAATATAAGATTTCTTTCATTTTCTAAGCAGTAACTTTTGTTAGTCACTTTAACAGTTGTTGGTTTAGAAAGAAGAGGTTTTGAAAAATGTCAGATAATAGTCAACTAATTTCTTCATTATATTTTCAATAAGTTAGACACTAAACAGTATTATATAGGAAAGTGTGTTTGTTGTGAGGTAAGTGCAACCAATCTTCGATTCCGAACCTGTGGGACAACGCAGTAGAGGACGCCCACGGAACCGATGGCGCACACAAGTGGAGAGGGACCCCAACCAACTTGGCGTGCACAATTGGTGAACGCTGGCTAAAGACCGTGCCAGCTGGAAAACTTTGTTGGTTGAGGCCCAGGTTTACCACGGACTGTAGCGCCAAAAGAAGGAGAAGAAGTGCAACCCATTACGAATACCGAATGCGAATGTTGCCGAGTGGAGAGTGGTGCAACTAAGTTTGTGTAGTACACGGTGCAAGAGTCTATTGGCAAGGATAGGCAGTGGTTCAAAAGCACTAACTGCTTCCATGTTCTTGATGGGGATCGAACGAAGCGCCCTCAGACTAGTTCTAATGGCAACGTTTAGGATTTTTTAACAGTTTGAAAGGATGATTAATTGTAATAAATTTTTGACAAAAGCAGTCTTAGCAGATTGTTGGTGGGCATTTCACTCTTATTTGGCGATAAATACTTAATAATATTTAGTCTGCTAAATAATTGCAATGATATATCAAGTGAAGCTTAAAACGTACAATCAAAATATTATGCGATTCTCTCCTCATTTAAAAAAAGAGAACAAAAGTCTGAAAAATGCATACACTTGATGTTTGCACGAATGATATAAGTAAAATAAAAGCTAAAATATTGGTGGTGGGAATTAAATACGAGCCATATCTGATGGTTCAGTTCTACAATATTGACAGAACAGCATAAACATTTGTTGCGTTGAATTTGGTTGTTTTTGTAATTATTGCACCTTCAATACATTCTGTTGTCGCTGCCAATTTTTACTGTAAAATACACCTCTGGTGCGATGAGAATACATAAGTTTCTGAAATGGTTCAGAAAATATATATTTACCGACCGGTTGTTCAATTTTGTATCCGTATTCTCTCCCGATAAGACTTATTTCACTGTACAATATTTTTGGACATGTCGTAATACATGTATTGCACTGAAAACACACCTTCATTCTTACTGTATAAGGAAATTTCGAGTTTTCTTATCGTTGGCTGACATGAAAAAGCCGACTTTTGTAATTAGTTATGAGGCATATCAACAACAATTTCTACTCTCATACAATAACTATATAAAAAAATAAATAAAATAGACATTTTATAAGAACCCGTAGCTAAATAGAGGTTTTGCATTTTCGCTGACGATATTCTGCTAACCCATTTTATCTGGCAGCTGGCAATTTATTTCGATATTGTTCTATTTTACAGATTTCCGTGCGTGAACTTGAATGGTGACAGTACGGCAGTGATTTTGTGCTCCTCTGGCACCACTGGCACTCCAAAAGGCGTACTTTGTTCTCATCGAATGTTGCTGAATCAAATCATTTAGTAGGAACTTAATCAATCAATCGGAATTAATAGATTTATAAACTCCTTCTGTTTTTTAATTTCAGCTTGAATTTGAAGTTTGATTCAGTGGTCTGTACCTTTAGTACCATGTATTGGGCTTCGGGACTTTGGAATTTGAACGCCTCTTTGCTTAATTGCTGCCTGCGCATTGTGGTCAACAAGCCATATAATCCTGAGTACATGCTGCAACTGATAGACCGTCATAAAATCAGCCACATGGTGGCTAGTAGCTCTCAAATGGCGGAGCTGTCCATGTACGAAGATCAGGCGAAAATCAAGAAGTGCCTGGCCAGTATTGACAGCTTTGTGGTTGGAGGCTCGAAAGTTCCTCTCATTGTGCAAGAAAAGATGACGCGTATTTTAAGAGAAGCCAATAGCAAGCGACCTGGCTTTGGTGTGGCCTATGGCATGTCCGAACTGTCGGGTTTGCTGTCGTACAATGCTGGCTTTCCTTTCGAATGGAAGAAGGGGTCAGAGGGCAAGCTCTCCGCAAACAAAAAAGTACGCATAATTAATAAGAACGGGGAACTTTTGGGTCCCACTGAACATGGCGAAATAGTTGTTTCCACGCCCTACAGCTGGTTCGGCTACTACCGTAACCCGGAGGCTACGAAGCAGGCAAAAAAGGATAATTGGCTGTACACGGGCGATATAGGATTTTTTGACAAAGAAGGCTTCTTGCACGTCTGCGCCCGCGATAATGATGTTTTTAAAGCGAGAAATTTTCAAATCTATCCGCAACTTATTGAGGATGTAGTTATCCGGATGCCAGGAGTTTTGGAGGCTTGCGTTTTCGGCTTTCCCGATTTGGTGGCCAGCAATTTAATAGCCTGTGCTGTGGTCAGAAAAGAAGATGACACCGGGCGCAAACTTACTGCCCAACATATCATTTCATGTGTTGAATCGAAAATGGCCAGCATGTATCATTTGTCGGGTGGCGTATATTTTATAGAAGCGATGCCGAAAACGAGCTCAGGCAAAATACAAAGACGCTACGTTTTGGACATTGTACAATTGCAGCTGCAAAACGATTAAATGTAGTTGCACGTTTTAGAAGCTATTTTTGTTGCAAGTGTATGTCTGTATGTTTTATGTTATTTGTTTAGGAAATAAAAAGTAGGAGCAGAAAGTTGCCGCCGTTTCGTCGTTTTTCTGTGGCAACGTGGTTCGAAATGATTAGGAGTGGGCGCCGGAAATTACCGTAAAAACACCGATTTGAAATTATTTCCAAAAGCGTTACACTTTATGCGAGTGTTGGTAGAAACAACTTTTCTTGCCATTTTTGTTTATGTTGTTAGTGAAAGTCATAAAGAAATGCCAGGGAAAACGTATTTTGAAATATTGTTGCAGCAACCTTATTTTTTTGCTGGAATAGTGGCATATTGTTAACAGTGTTTTATGGCTTTCGACATAGTTCTTATGTGTCGCCTGGACACAAGCCAAAGAGGTAGTGAATACAATGACAGCAGGCGAAATAATGGGTTGCCAATGATTATAAAAAAATTCAATTCTACTTCTGTTTTTAAATTAAGATTAAAATGTTATTTGCAATAAAATATTGATATGCTCGTAATTTAAAACAATGGGCCAATTCACACTTTTTTATATGTGCACGAAGTTCATATTCTCTGCTTTAAATTGGACAAAAGCTTTCCAAAACCTTTTTCAGTGGTTGTCCAAATTGGGTGTATTTTTAGAGGCTCATGACTTCGAGTTGGCGGCACTGCTTTCATTGAATATTGTTCTGCGATGAATCCCATTTTTGGTTGAATGGGTACCCCAATAGGACGTAGCCGAAAGTACCGCCGTTCGTATCATGGAATAGCAAGCAATTTTTAATTCATTCTGGAATCATATTATGCAGCGCAGTGATGTATTTCCGAACAGGCCCCTAATCCTGAATAATTAGTATTTGGCCAACAGTCTTAGGGTTGTAAGTTCGATTCCTACGGAAGACTCTAGCGAAAAAAAACATCCAAAAATTTTTTTTTTAAATAAAAGCAATAAAAAAACACAAATACCACACAAAAAACCCGAAATGTTGCGTTGACTGATGTTTGCCTACTTCTTCTTTTCTCCTCCCCAGCCTAGTTCTGGTACAACGCACTGCATACGTAGGGGTCGACCTCAAAAGGGTCCAAAAACAAAACCCCAACAATGTTTTCTCCAATTTTTGCTATTATAAATTTCAGACATTTCATAAGTGAAAATCGAAAGGAAGTTTAATTTTTAATACAGAATTTAAATTTAGTATTTTGTTTCTTTTATAAAATACTAAATAAACTACTAAAATACTGGCCATTTAAGGATACTTTTTCTCTACAGCAATAATAACGCACAATAACAACCAGTTTGGCGCATGTGTCTGCAACGAATATATATTTAGAGTATAAACGATCAGTTAAGAGTTCTTACAGGCCTGAACTCCCAGTCCATTTTCCAACTAAATACATACATATTTATACAGGTAACAAAATTGAAATTATTTGTCAAAATAGTAGTAGTAGTACTACCCATTACTGGGGCGTCAAAGGTCAGCCAATTGAAAACTTCGCAGGCATTTCCATCAAATTTCAAATTAATCGTATAACCGTTCTTGGACCGACATAAACACACAAAACCTCTGCAAAATTTCGCCGCACTTTAGTAGGATTCGGTCGAAAATATACGATATATAAAAAAATTTATTTTCATCGATTTTTGTTTGTTTGTAAATTTTCCGACTGTAATTTTTATATCTCTATTTGGGGCAATAACGCATCTAAGAAATCAGTCCTGCGACTTTTGGGTTATAAATAGCACTCGTATGATAACAACCCAATTTGTTTTATGTGATAGGGTAACACCTACGAAATGTTGGCATATAGACAGCTGGAAAACACACAAAATACTTACAATAGAGTTTATAAGAATAAATAGAAACTCAGTAAATATTTATTTTGTTTATAAAGACTAGACGTGGTTACTCTTACGACAACTGTCGGATATTTTTTAATGCGTTTGGCGCCGACCACATTTTTAACAGGACATTTTTAACAGTAACATTTTTTAAAGGACTAAAGTAAGATTCCTGGTAATAAAAAATAATTGTATATTGTTCTAAATTACACAAGTCCAAGGTTTTCGACATCACTATATGTTGCTGCAGTGCAATTCTGGTCTCTCTGTGTAATTGGCTGAAGTTTTGTTTTTACTTGCCTCTCTCTCTCCCCCTCTCAACAAATATGAATTAAGTACCCGGTCCGATACACTATTCCTCGCTGCTCTCAAAAAGTAACTAAAACAAACAAAACACTTCTTTGTAGACTCCATGGAATGCATTCTCAAACCTCCAACACTCATATAGTTCATTATTATTATCAAAATTTGTTAAAATTGTCTTCCAAAATAATACGAAATAGCGAATAAATACTATTAATTTTCAAAAAAAAAAGCAAAGAAGAACCACAACCTTGGACAAAAATAGAATTAGTATTAGGAAGGAAAGTTACAAAATTAGATTCAATGTAATTATATTTTACAATTAACTACATATTTCTTTTGCTTGAAAGAATTCCGGTGCGCTTTACCTTGTTAACCCTTTTCCCGGTGTACTCTACTGACAAACATCAAACTGCCAAAACTGACAGTGGCAATTTCTTGAATGTCTTTCGGCATTCGTGACTCACGCATTTCAAACAATTTCAAGGAACAGAAGCATTTTTCTGCTTGAGCGAAAGATTTCTCTGGCTGTCATAAAAGAAACTTCACATCGATGCCAGGGGATAGATGACTGCCTATTATCCGGCATTCCAGCTGCCACCACAGCCAGCATATTCATTCAGAGTTGCATTGAATTTGCATAAGATCTCTCACAGTTGTAGCATATTTACTGCTTTAACATTATGGCAACCAAAAGCCGCAGAAAACACACAATTTAAACACAACTTGCAACAAAGAATAGCAAAACTGTTGTCGCAAGACACGTTAGTGGCACTTAACAAGACCAACCAATTGTAAATGTTACAACAATAAACCACTCCAACGTGTTACCAGCATCTCTTAACTGTTCATAAGTTTTTGCAAGATGTAGTGTTTCAGGTGAGTGTGGCACGATGGCAAGCATTCAAATGCCTAAACAATGATCGCTTAAGCAAGTGATGCACGCAACTCAAAACTTCTGATGCCTGTTGAAAAAACAGCAAAAAAAAAAATGCAGTTGGTTGGTTGGATGGATGGACAGATGAAGGAATGCACGAATGAATGGATGACTGCAGGCCCAACCACTTTAACCACGAAGCCTGCCAGAGGTTCGTTCGACGAAACACGAAATCAATTTGAGCTGCCGCTAAAGTTATCGCATACCGACTGAGTGCCCACGCGAAATCACCGCAGTTACAAAGAAGTGTTCCAAAAATAAATGACAGAAGAAACTGCAGAAGTGCAGAATTATGCAAAACACTAAATGCCATCGATTACTCCGCATTGGATGATTGGAAGAGCTGGAGTGGCTGTGTAGTGGATGGGAAGAGTCTTCCTGGCTGCCTGCTTGAGATTATTACGCAAAATGTCTAAAGTGTCACTCTTAATTGTTGTGAATTTATGTTCGAGATGTTCCCCGGGGTTGTTCAGTCGGACTTGTATTTGCTGTTATTATTTATTTAACATTTTAATTTTTTTATAACGAAATCAAGTCATTTTCTAGGCTGATTCATGGCCACATAGAGACTGGGGACACTGGCGCTTACTGGCTCAATGAATTTTAAAATTATGACAGTAACGAACATTGCCAATGTCTGCACTCGATAAGAAGTTCAATTTATGACAAAATAATGTTTGTTTTTCTGGACCAAGTTCGTTTTGCGTCGCAAAGAGAAATCACAGTTTCGTCGAATTTGCTTATAATTGAAGTATATTTATTTTGCCTAGATGAGTCTCAAAGGTTCTGGTTGCTGTCTGGCACTCTATTAGCTGATGTTGTTTCAATTATTTTATTGTTCGGACATCTTATTTAAAACGATGTGTGGACGAAAGCGAAGTTTTCGTATTGTCATGATATTTACATATTAATTAAAAGTTTAATTAAGCGATGAAAGGCTGCTGAAGATGTTGTTTGTTTCGTATGCGAGTAGGTAGAAGGTTCGGTCTGTAACGTTGCTCTTAGGCAAACATTGTGCAGCCAGAGACAAAAGCAATCAATACCTTTGATGGAAATTGTCACCTTAATGAAACAGAATCAGTTTGAACTAAAGATTGGACAGAGAGAAAAAGATTCGAAAGTGAAAGCAGGGAAATGTACATGATATACTAAAAGTTCAGGCGAGTGTATGTGTACCGCTGTCATTTTCAGCTGCCACGCAGCCATTGACGTTTGGAGACGCATTGTCGTTTCAGCGTCGTTGCTTGCGTGTTTTAAGCACGGGAAATACTCGAAAATCGTTACGAAAGATTTAGGATGTTACAGTCATCAACCAGCGTCACCAGTGCTGATTAGCGTCTGTTGCTCTTCTCTTGCGTTTTGAGTAATGAGGTGACAACACAGTGACAAAACTTAAACTCTGCGGCGAAGGCTTATAATACAGTAATCTTAGATGATAGCAAAACCATTAGATTGTGTATTTTAGCTAAAAACCACCTTAAAATCTTGGTTCTCTCAGAATACAGTAAAGAAGACGCCATCTCCATAATGGTAGAAGCAGCAGCATCTGTCATCGGGCAAACTCATTATGCAGATGACAACCTTAAACCTTATCTTATAGAAAATATTCACAATAAGAGCCTTAACAAACGCAGCCAACTGAAGCATTCTTTGCTATAATGTGTCGGCTGCTAGTGGACCGTACGGCGTAATACCCTGCAATAAGCACTGAACACAGAATACGATAGAGGTCTACGCCTTCGCCATGGGAATGTTTCAGCAACATAGAAGCCTGGGGAAGTGTTTCAGATCTAAATGATTACCGGGTCCCAAAACCTACCTTCTCAAGAAATAACAGTTTCCTAATTGAAGAATCTGTAATTTTCAGACCTATCTGCGTTCAGGGAGAATATAACATCGGCGTAGGTAACAACATTGGAATTAAGAAAAATAGTTGATGTTGGAACGGCATTCTATTTTCCTTACTTAGGAAGGCACGGGAAAAATAGACTTAAGACCTTATGACCTTGAAATATAGTCAATCGAGAAATCCAAATGCTAACGTTGCGAGTAGGAGGGAGACATTTCCCAACTTCTTGGTATTTTATTGGGAAAGCATTAGTTCAGCTGTCTTTCAGAACTATGATCGGTGACATTAAATGCATTGATTTCAACTCTGGTCCATTAAGTTAAAAATGCTTTCCAGTAATTTGTCCCATAACTAACCTTTTGTAAGCTTCATTATTTAGTAAACAATAAAATACTATAAAATCGAAAGAGTGTAACTGTTTTTTGTGTGTCTCCCAGCTGTCTACTCTGTTTTTTGTATTTGTGAAATATGTTACGATCGTACAAATATTTTCTTCTAATTCTTAAGGTTTTTTTTAGAAGAAGATTTAATATAAAGTAAAATGTTTGAATAGATTTTCTAAAGGTTTTCAAGTCTACTGATGAATAGAGTGGCACCTACGAAATATCTATATATATTCGTAGACAGTTAGAAATACCCCATATTTTTTGACTCGATATAAATTGTAAAGGTTTAACTCTATAGTCCAAAAACAGTGAGATTTTATTTTTTTTTGGCTTAAATCTAACTTCAGCGTTCGTTAAGAGGACACCCTTTAAAAAGGGATATGCTATTCAAGAGTTTTGAAAGTGGAACTTTGTGGCTTTTTCTTCTTGTGTAGGAAAAAAGTTAAGCACACAATTGTTAACCTTAAGATTTAAAACAAATAAAAACTTTGTGACATTTGTACACCTTATGGATCCCATAACAAAAGTATATGAAAATATAACATCTTAAAGAGAGAATTATAATAACAGAATAAAACATGTGTAATTAAAAACGCGATGCTAAAGATATATCTATATATTGCGATCCTATGGTCAATGTTCAGGGCCTGAAACATCTCATTAAGATAATCCCAACAGAAGACGACAAGATAGATAGTATTGTAGTTTCTTTTTTCCTTTCTTTTATGGGATGACAGCTCAAGTTTTTTGCGCAATGGAAAGAATCGTTTTATTAAGAATTTTGAAAAAGGAGAAACCCCACGAATGTCCTCGTAAAATGAATTTGATTTTCTTAGGAGATCATTTATAGAAGGCGGGCGCTCTCCGGCTACTTGCTGATTTAATCTGAGCTTGTGACAGGCAAAAATTCAAAGGTTGTTGCATTTTAATGCAACGAACAAAGAGAAAACAGCAGTACAAATGACAACAAAGTGCGCGTATAATGGACACATTTGAACACAACGCGTCACGCCCTGTCAAACCGTAGCAACAGAAATTGTTTTACCTGTTCAGGCACACGTAAGAGCTGAGCTGCTGCAAAACTCCGTTTAATTGTTGACTTTTGCGTCTGTTGCATCACGAACGTTCTACATCGTCCTGCAGTTGTTCACTTCTACCACTGATCTCTGCGAGCACATGACAAACGATTTGTTTTCTCGAAGTGCATGGGCCTTCTCCCATGGAATTGTTGGACGTGATGTATGTTATTATGGGTTTTTTTTTACCAATAACTTTCCTTTGTTTAATGAAATCAGACTGGTTTCTGTTAAATAGCAAAATAAGGGAAACATTTCTTTGTGGTTATTGTGCTCTGTGGGGGGTTAATCTGAAATTAAAACGCACCTGACCGTATTCAATATTAATCAATTTGATTTTGTATTTTGCAATTGCAATTAATTTGAAATATTCATGTAATTGGGCGTAATTAAGGTACTTGACGGACCTTCTGAGAAGTCGTTACTCTAAACAATACTTACAAACATGCATACATACATTTTACCAGAACTTGTAGCCTTTTTAAGGAAAGAGGAGATTATCAATACGTGATGTTGTACCTGTCACTGGTTTGTAACTAATTATTCGAAAAAGTCAAACGGAATCTACAGCAACCCATTCGAATTAAGGTTAACAGGTTTGGCTTGGACTTGAAAAAATTGTTTCCAGCCACAGCCGTCAAAATAAACCGTTTGTTTTTGCTTTGGTTGCTTGTAAGCCGGCTATAGACTATTTGGCCGCATGGAAAGGCAACATACGCACTATTTAACTGCTGCATATACATAAAATTGGGTGTTTGCCTTATATCACTCCAGATAGCGCAAAATATCTGAGAATCAGATCTGATATTTTTAGATTCTTATCGCAAGTAACGCAACTGTTACTAAACGTCACTATATTAAATAAATTTTTAGCGTCTAGTGTTATTAATTTCTAACATTCTTCCATTGACTGATTAGGTCTTGCTTTGTAAGTATCTCAGGAAAAGCATCTGCCGTGCTTTTTCCTTTTGGGGATATACAACACATACATATGTATGTATGTATGTATATTGAAGATAAAATCCAAGCATTTAAAGTTTTTGGGGAGGAAAATAATATAAAAAAAAATAAAAAAAATTATTGCTTCCGTGAGAAAAAAAAAACACTTTAGACTGATATTTAAAACTGAAAATAATAATGTCTTTGTTTGTGTCATCAATAAAAACAACATTGAATCTACACACTTTTTATGTAGCAACAGCAACATGTTTGCCATCTTGAAAACTCACCAATGCCGTCAACAAAACTACCCTCTACACAGGAAACATGTTGCCGATTACAAACGAACACAACACATTCTATTGAAACACACACCAAATCTGTAGAACCGCACAAGCAAAGAAGAACAAAAACAAACCGAATACGGGCAACAAAATAAAGCAACTGCCTCGAATGTTGTCAGTCGTGAAAATCTGATTGCAGGAAACGCATGATTGTAGCGGTCGCGCTGTTCAATCAATCGGACTTGCCATTCTTGCTTTTGTATGCAGATGTTTTAGTTATTTAATTTAATGCCGTCATCATACGCAACTTGTTTATGAAAACCAAAACAACAACAGTGTAACGCGTGTGCTTTAGAAATATATATGTTTTGTTTACTTATTTGTGTGTAGGAATCTACTCGTATTGTAAATAAAATTTTAAAAAATATTGAGCAGAAAAGAAATTAAAATTTTTCAAAAAAGAATACATATGGACGGACGTACATGTAAAAAAAAAAAACTTAATTGATTATTGTATTAACTGAGTTGTACATGTGTTTAGAGTTGTTAAAAAATTAATGGTTGTTAAAACAAATGAAATTGCCCAAAACCAAAGAGCAGTACAAAATAGTATATTTTTTCGCACTGACAAATAAATTTCCACGTTGTTTGTATTTGCAATTTAAAGGTATGTATGTATGTATGTTATTTGGACCTACTTATCTACACACACACACACATGCATGCATATGTAAATATACATACATATGTATGGATGTGTTTATTATAATATTAAATAGATACATCAATTAATTTCCATAATTGGCTGAAATAGACCAACCAACACCTTTGCCTGTACAATTTTTTATCGTTAATTTTTCAGTTGTCATTGGATTTCTATATCAAGATTACTGTATGTGTTTGTTGTTGTTTTTGAACTGAAGAGAACGGAATAGACAACACAATAGCCTTAACGAAATTGTCAAAGTGCTGATTTAAGTGCCACAAAACTATCGTTGAAACAGAAACAAGCCGTGTCGCGGTCACGCTACATTTACACGAGCAGTTGTACACATACATACATATGTACGCCTGAACATATGTATTTATGTATTTGTGAGACATCAATGTTCTTGGAAGCATCTAGAAATTATATTCTTCTAGTTTCAAATAAATTTGCAGGCACAAATTATCGATTATATTCAGGTTTTATAGGCCACTTCCATCGCGAGAAATATAAAGCAATTCATTGGGCGTAACGTTATCTAACGTTATTATAGGGTGTTTTTTATTGAGGTATAGAACTTTAAGTTGGCATCACTTTTTTAACTGGCGGCCATTTTGTCAGCTGTCAAGTGATTAATATTTAGTTTGGTTTGCCATTTCATCATGAACAGGTTGACAAAAGAACAACGCTTGCAAATCGTGCAAATTTATTTCGAAAATAATGGTTCAGTTCGCGAAGTTTACCGCAAGCTCCGTCCATTTTATGGTCATCAGAGCAATTAATTCGGTTAACCATGGACCGTTTTCGCACTACGTTTACTCTATGTGATAATACGCATCCGCAGAGACGTCGAACAGTGCGCACCGAAGAAACAATTGCCGCTGTAGAGCAAAGTGTTGAAGAGGACCCGAATGAATCGATTCGCCACCGTGCACAGCAATTGGAGCTTTGTCCATCAACTTGATGTCCATAAAAAATTGGACCTGTAGAATTGGCTTTATTCGAGCCAGCCGCGGCGGCCACATGCCCGAAATCATATTTAAACATTAATGGCATAAAATTATCCTTCCAATAAAGCCAAATTGATGGACATTAAAACGATTTTCTTGTGTTTTATTTCAATTCGAAGTTCTATACCTCTAAAAAAACACCCTGTATAACTCAAAACAAAGAATCTCTAAAATTTGTTAATGCACAACTATTGAATGCAGCTTGTTTTACATTTTCACATGATATATTATTTTGGAGAGCAAAAAGAGCTCAATACTGGTTGCTTTCAACGTACATTGAACTCTCGATAACATCCTATTTATATAACAGGGCTGGGAATGTCAATGGCGACAGAAGTTGTGAACACCCCTCGATTAGTGTAGAGTTTAATAATGGTTCAAGGTCCAACAGCAGTGTTCGCTTTAATACTACGTTTCGACTTCATACCTTCCCGGCAGTGGAATTCTGCATTTTAAATCTTCTTCAAACAGTAAAAAGGATACTTTTGAGTTATTCGCCGTAATAAGTCGTGTGAACAATAATGGAGATGATGTTCTAACATGTAATGTGGTAACCGATCTCTTTTGGCTATTATTGAAGGATGTCACCGTTGATTTCAAATGAAAAAAGAGAATTTCCTTTGATAAATCACACATTCATTTTAACCAACTACCCCAGCTTATTGAAAAACCTTTCATTTTAAATGTCGGTGATCATTCAGAAAGTAGAAATAACGTGCACCAAAACAATGTTCAACAGAAATATATACATATGAATGTATGTATGCACCGCATCTAAGCCTGCCAAGATCATGCACCAAACTATGCTGCATGCTTATAAATAGTGCGGCACTTGGAGTGCAATTTCATCACTACAAAAAGAAAATATGAACATGATGTCTTTTTTCCACTGAGGAGTTATATTCTTCCATAAGAAACTGATCTACATATAGATACATAGTTATATGCGCTACACTTAAACACATCCTTACCTCATTATCGAGAGGCCCCAAATAAGTTTAATTTGGCAAATTCCAGCTTTTCTTTAATATAAAATTTTTAAAATTTGCAAAAAAAAAACCAAACAAAAATCATTTTCAAAAAATTATTTAGGGCTATTTTATGAATTTAGGGCCAAACATACACAAACTTATTTAGATGGACTGCCCGAATTCTTTTTGCTGGCAAACTCAAATTAAAACATTTTTATTGCAGTTTTTAAGTGTGAATGTACAACAACTCTTACGTTTCCATTTGTCAATAAAACTCCCACATTTATTAATTCTTAAGCATTTTGCTGTTTGTCACGGCCACGCTTTTACTCGTACGTACTCGTAACTGTAAGAAATTGCAACAACAAAAGTAAACATTTGGATTTTTCCCATCATAGAAAATGTAAAATCATGGTCAAGGTTGGCCATTACTCACTCCCTCACTCACTCATTCACACACTCGCTCACACACTCACTTCTTCGCCCGATTAGACAGCCAGTTGGCCGTTCGTTATGCTTCTCAGTCCATCCATTAGTTGGTGTAAGTGATTGGCTCCTACAAAGAAGAATGTTTGTGGGCAACAAATTGTTCGATCTCTGTTGTATCAACCGATTTATAAATGTACATGTATCGTGTATTTTATTTGAGTAGAGGGTATAAATTGTGTCAAATTCTCAGATGTTTTTTTTTCGGATGTTGTACTTTATTTTACCTCGTGTAGATTTTGTATCTGTTTTAATTTCTTACCTGTCAGCAGAACATCCATAAATGTGTGCATTATTCTTATTGTGTCGAACAAAAACCACAACAAGCAGTAGTAAGTGGGCGTTTTAAGAGGTGGTAAATGTATGTACCTTGTTGTAGCGTTGATACACTCGGTGGCCAGATTGAATTTTGTTTTACCATGTGGTGGGACTTTATCGTGAACAGGGTGAGGATTTATATGGGAAAAAACAACTTAAAATATGCACTACAATATATGAAACGTAAAAAGTGGCCAATGGTTTGAATAAATCAGTTTTTAAATAATATTTATGTAAGTGTTTCGGTAAAACGATTTCTTTTCGTATACATCTGTCTAACTGTGATATATTTTGGAAGCAATAATTGTAGTTCTTAGGGCCGCCAGTTGGTATATGATCAGTGCAGAGGATTACAAGAAAACCTTACAATTGTCTCACAATAAATTTAAGTATCTCAAAAAATTTTCACGATTGTCAGATATCTCACAATACTGATTTCTTACAATGGACTGAAAATATATTTTCTAACTAAGTTGTAAGGCAAAACTTGCCAGTTCACACGGTTGTACCATATTTTTTTGTAGCACTGCCAACAGGTTATATTATAAGATCTGACAATCTGCAGGATCAATAGCATGTAACTGCAATGAAAGCGTTTCATAAGATTTTTTTTTTTTGAAAATGATAGATCTGTAATAAGTCGACAGAAATAAAATTCATTTTAGACATTATTGTCACAACAATATTATGTTTTCTATTACGTTGCATATTGCTGGTACAAACAAACATAGTTTTTGGCACCGCATGTAATTTGTGTGCTTGTTGATATTTTCGTAGTTCTGTTGACTCCAGTTGCGAAGGGTTCGACATTTGACTTCAGCTTGATAAATGTGTGTGATAACCATATTATTCTTTTGTAATAACATAACTGAAGATATTTTGGTTGCAGCCATACATTTGAATGAATTTTAAGCTAAATTTGTTTTAATTACTTTCGCTGAATATTTTACTTTCTCAACGAACAAAAGACAACAAACATGCATTTGCATGAAAAATCGTGCCCTGATCGTGCTTTATTACTATATTGTCGCACACAAATCCTGCATCTTTTGCATATAGAGATAAAAGGAAGCGCCTATAAATAAATATCGATGGCTAAATGACGAAAAGGCGTGTTTCGATTTTCGTGAAGCAAAATGTTTTACAAATAACAAAGAAAATCTACATGTAGTCCTTTTTAAGAAAAAAAAGGAATTATTTCATAAATTCACCAGCGTTGCCATTTTTATGAATTTCATCAAATTTAGAAGAAAACTGTGGAGTGAAAATTTGCTATAATTTGGTTGTTGACGTGAAAAAAAAACTTTACAAAACGGATTCACTCAATTTGTTATCTAAAGTATTTTTGATCAACGAATATGTCTTAAATTTGGATTTTCCAAAACTCATGTTTTAAATAACAAAAATTTTCCTTCGGTTAGAATTGTAGGTTAGAAATTTGTAAATGCCAGAGAAACGAGTTGCTTAGTTCTGGCTCGGCTGATTTTTGAGGGTTTTGCAAAAGTATTTGTTTCTTAAGACCATTATCAGACCGAAACAATGTTGCCATTTGTGAAGGTTTATCTCCAATCCAAACTAAACGCTTTAAACTCGTGTTAATGCCTGACAATTACCGATAACAGTGGGGCCGAGGCGAATTCATGGCACGTATGTTTGTGTTTTTGTGAAAGGTCAAAAACATGGATATTATTCTGGAACTGTTGACATCAAAGTTGACAGCTGCTCCTTGATTGCATCAGTTCAATTAACATGACGATATTCATCATCATCATGTTTCGCCTACAAGTTCAATGTGATGAAGCCTATACCTTTAATTTTTATATCTAAAACCCAGCTGCAGACAAGACACATAAAAAAATATTGGAAATTAAACCTGAATTTCATTATTTTCAGTCGGTAAAGACGTCACTGGCACCAGTTAATTCTATTTCAACAGAGCACTCACCTTCTTGTAATTTTGTGTCTCGAGGGGCTAAATTTTTGCGATATTAACGAAAAATATTTGCCGAAGTTGAGTGATATAATTTCACACTCAATAAAGTCGATAAATACTCCTTTTGTGCTTTGCAAAGTATTTGGATTGCCGTCTTTTAAACATAAAGCACTACAAAGACTATTTTATTCCAAAAAAATGTTACCTCTCTGCTGCAACTCCAACGACAGCATTTTCCATACAACAGTTGGGTTTTTTCCCATCACGTAGAGTCTGTTTTGTGTGTTTTAATGCTTTTGCCGTCTACTACAAGTACAAAAATGATAATTGGTAGCGTGTTTGGCGCATGTCCTGAGATTTTGCTAATGACATTGAGCTCCATTTGAATTGATCGCATCGCTTTATCGCCGGGAGTAGGGTAACCGAACGAATGCTGTTTCCTTTAAATTTTTTTCATTCGATAAATAAGAGCAAAATAATTAATTATGCGGCATTATTTGTCGAAAATTGGCGCACAGCCAACAAAGAATGTGCTCTTTTCTTTCCCAGACAAATTGTTTGCGAACAGTTGAAAGCAATTGAATTGGAAGTGAAATTGAAATAATTTGCATTGTTTGCCCCACCAGAATACTAAGACCTTGAATCTTTGGATTTATTAATTTTAGGTTTTTTGTACAAAATATTTTTTATATTCTACTAAATCAAAATTAAAATGTGAAACAAGTTCTACTATTTCAAGTTGCAATTGTAACTTGCCAAAGAAAACCAGCAATTTATGGAAATTTAATATTTTTAAATTGTAACAAAATTTAAACTAGTCGAGGGATCGGTCTCGTTGGTTCTGTACTCGTGTTAAACTTGTCTAAACATCCGGCAATTGAATTTGATCGGCCACTACTGGCAGCGGCGTTCAGATTTCCTTCCGACGTTTCGACGTTTTGTTACTCTTAAGGCGGAATAAATTGTCTGTTCGTCGACTTGCAAGTTAAATGTACCAGCCAAGCAGTCTGTGGCCGTCCGTACGTCCGCTTGCAATTTCGCTTGTCAATTAAGCGTTTTTATGATGCCTGCCCGCTGCAGTTGTCGTGTTCATGACAATGAAATATGAAACGCATTTGAATTTAAATTATTCTTTATTTTTATCTTCGCTGAATACGAGTTTTAATCAAATTCATTGAACCTTTTGGTTTTAAAGAAAAGGTTAAAAATTCGTTAAAAAAAAGGCAATTGGCCATAAATTGATTTTTTTTTTGCATATTTCGCTGCAGCACAGTCGCGACCTCGTTTCGTCATTATCGTTTATTTTATGAATTTTTTTTTTTTTCAGTTTGGTTTGCAAAACAAGCAATTAATTTTTTATACTCCCAGTTTAACCTTTCGAATGTTTACTTAGTCCATACTGCATGGAGCATTAAACAAAGTGGCAAATTAAATGCATCTTCCATCTACTGAAATATTTGCTTGGAATTGTAAATTCTGTGACGTGCGGCAAAGGTAACCTTGTTATTTTTTCTTTCTCATTTTGTGGCATATGCACTGCGGTCATTCTCACGGCATCATTTGATGTCCTTATTTAGGTTTTGTTTATACTTTTATTAGTAGATGAACTTATTTTGACGAACATTTCGAATGAGAATGAGAGAGGAAACGTTTGCGCACTTCTTTATTTCGCTTTGAGTTCTTAAATGATTGTAGAAAATTATTATTTATATTGGACATTATGGAGGCCGAAAACTGTTTAATAATAATTTTCCTTTCTTTTTTATTTTAAATTTTGTTTTAAGTTTTTAACATTTGACTGAAGAAGTTCTCCAGAAGGACAACGAAATATTGAAACACCAAAAGAACTGTACACTCGAACAAAATTAAAAATATATAGTTATAAAATATGCTCAAAACATTAGAATCAAGATCTATTATAATATAAGTTTCTATTAATTTATGGCCCGTAGTTTGTTAGATGCAAAGAAAAGTAATAGTAAATAAATGTTCTCTACAATCATATTTCGATTATATTTTATTTGATAGATTTCTAATATCTGCAGAAATAAACTACCTGGTATTAGAGCGAACTCAATTTTGAAACGATTTCAATTTAAGAGGTGTGACGAACAAATTCTATTCATTTTAAAAATACTTAAAAACCATAAATTTGATTACGATTTTAATCCTGATTATACCAACGTTATAGTGTGTAATAGTGTGTTTTTAAGAGACAATCAAGACACTGTTTACAACATATTTGAAAAGTCTTTCGTTTTCCATTACACTGAAAACGACATTTTTCAAAACAATCGATTTCCATCGCACACTTGTATATTTTAAAGCTGCGTCAAAGCGTTTCCAAACAGCAAAATGCTTGGAACGTCGCCTGTGGACAGCGGCTACACTGGTTGGTATTAACTGTTATACTGGAAGATCCTGCAGAAATTACAACTGAATCCAATGAAATTATGAACACAAACAATTTGCTTCTACGCACGTACTGACCACCTTAAACCAATTTCAAAGAAAAAATAGCAGTCGTCTAATACCTCTGACAGACATGATTCTTGTATACTATACTATTGCGATATATATATATATGGACCTGCACGTTTATCTGGTTAGTTTACTACGAAAATACAGGCGAGCACTATCCCAGTAAACACATCTAATACCTCAGCATCTCAGTAAACAGTAAATATTATAACTATCAACTCTCAGAAATTAAAATTAAATGTTGTTCTGTTTCTTTCGCACAAACTACCAAATTTTGTTATTATTATTTATAGTATAATTCCTCGTTCATTTTTTAAATTATTTTATTAAACACTAAAAATAATGTAGAAACAATTGGTAGTCATAATGTCATATATTTTAAAATAATAACACAAAAATATATGACTGCAGTGAACATTTTGTTATTAATTAGAGTGCCATTTAGAAATTCTGTTGGCTGTTAAAAAAGCCATTTGTAAATATTTGATATTTAAATGCCAAAAAAAAAAGTGAAATAATCTAAAATAATAAAAGCTGTATTGTGAGTCGTAATGCCTGGCCCAAGGAATTGGGAACAATAAATGTATCGATTTAAGTTGAAGTGCTATTTTATTCTGCCACTATTCTATTCCTTTAAACTGTTATAAAATATTAAGACATTACAACAATATACGGCTCATAGTACACACGTTTGAATACCCCAACAGCATAAAAAAACAATGTTTGTCAGGTTGTAATAACTTTTTTGTTACATGATTTTTAGCCCTCTTCAGTATGAATTGAATGGGAGAAAATAACTCTTTTAGTGTAATAAATTAATGCTCTTTGTGTTCAATAGGAATATATATGTATAGGTTTGTTCATATACAGTGGCGGTCATGATTTTAGAACATACCTACATACATACATATGTGTATTTGTACAAAACGAAAACTTTGTCCATTCTTGTTCTAATGCAATATTTTCGGTGCCAAGATATTATTTTACTTCTGTTTTCTTTTTCCTTTATTTTTGGAACGAACTCCAAAAAGGTAATTTAGCACAAATTACCACAATTTATTTCCAAACAGACAACAGATTTCTGTAAATACTTGGTAGGACAGCCCTTGTTCTTTAAAATACCTGTACGTCTACTGGCCCTACTGTTCATCAGTCTGACGTACCGTCGCTGCAGTATTGCATACCATGCTTTTTGCATTCCCGAACACATACCGTTAAAGTTTTCAGGCTTAACAGCAGTTATATGTTGCTCTACATCGTTCCCAAGGGTCTACAGGATTAAGTTAACGGTACATACTGCCAACGTCATTCGCAACACTTTAATTTTCATGCCTCAAACAAAATAAAGGCTTTTGACTGTAACTCACATGAAGTGTGCTAACATAATGTCCACCACTGTATATATCCACGGGTACTCACTACGTACGTTCAGGTAACTAACACTTATTCAAAGGCTTATTTTAAACAGACACACTTGAACTCGCATCGCATATTGTTGTTACAGCTGGCAAATGTTGTTTGCATCTTATTAGAACTATTAAAAATAAAAATTAACTTTTAATTTTGAAATAGTACCGTAAAAAGCATAAAAATATTCCCTTCACATAACGAATGAGAAAACTTCCGTCTTCAAACCTATTGAAATTCACAATTCTGCACATGCGTCATTATTCAATATCAACAGTGTCTCATCATTATTCATAATTTTTATGTTGAAACTTGAAAGGATATTTTGCGCATTGCCTTTCCTTTTAATACTCGTACTTTGTTTCTGTTCTTTGTACTTTCTGTATGTCGTCTGCAACACAGTCATTGGCGTAGTTTTTTTGTGCTGGAGCTGTTGATTGGATTTGTAGATACAAATCACACAGGCACACAAGCACACACACACACAAATGTACAAATGCCTACCAACATTGTGCACGTTTGACATGTTGCTGGCGACTTGTTGCATTATTAATGATCATTTAGCAGGCTGCACCATCATTTGGACAAGCGGAAACATAACGTTGATGAAATATCCTCGACTACCGACCGCATCACAAATTGATTAATTATGCATAAATATACTCAATCATGTATTCGTTCATTCATTTCTATGAATGTGTGGGAATCTAAAAGTTTCTGATTGTTAAGAATTAATATTGAAGACCGGGTTTGTGCAAACAAATTTACGAAACGCCATTCATCGATCAACTGCTTTACTTATTGCCATTAATAGTTGGATTAATTTCGAATTGAATAAAGTATTTCAATTACGTTCATCGAATAATATTTCTCGCCCAACCGGTTAACCGAATAAGTTTTCTCAAAGTAGCGAATTTATTCGATTTATTTTTTTTTCTATTGCCATTAATATTAAAGAATTAAATTTCAAACTTCGAAGTAAAAGATATCAGAAAGTTATACAGTAAAAGCTCTGTAGAACGAATGATATAATATCAGACCTATTCGGTATAGTGAAACATTCGTTTTATAGTGAAGTTTTTGTTTGAAAACATCTTCAGCATTTGGTGTTATTCAATTTAATAACTACAGAGATGTGAACAAATTATTAACAAATGTTTGTCTTGTATCTCTCTTAATGGCAAAGAGCAGTTATTATAACTTTTTTGATATGTTCCTGCCGGGAGGAGTTGTTTCTCCAACATGAACAAATGTTTTGTCTGGAAGCATCTGCCAACACAAACCTGTTTCGCCAGCATTCAAAATTGAGGCATGTGTTAAACCCTCTTCTAGTATAATTTCCCGCAGCCTATTTTTAAATGGCTCTACTAAGTCACACCTCTTGATGATAACTTTTCAGCAGTCTCTTTTAGAAGTGCTATTCCATGCCGTTTCTTAAATCTGTCTAACCACAACTTGCGTACATATGGACGATTTTGGAATTACATATTTATTAGAAATTACCGACAATGATGTGCAGCTTTCGTAGTCACATTAACTCCACCTAAAGAAATTATCGCTGGTATACTGGCTGTCGATAACAATTGAATGCTATTGACAGACTTTAACTATTTTCGTATAACTGTAACACATCAAGTGTCTATTAAGATTAGAAAATGTTTGTCACGGACAATTTCAAAGGCTACACTTTCCTGATGTTGACTTCATGTGGCTCTAGGTTCATGTTGACTCTAGGAATATGGTCAATTATTTGCTTCTATTCACTTTATTAGTCGTTGTTTCGAACATTTATTGAATATAATATTTTTAGTGGGGTTAGTGTCGTCTATGATTTCATCACGTTAGCAAGTTCTTCCGAATGCGGCTACGTCCAAGACGTTCGAATTCTTTAGAAGGATTGTTCAACGTTCTAATAAACTGAATTGTTAGGCCATTTATATGTGTGTATGAGCGGACATTTACATACATTTTGTTTGTTGTCCTTAAAAAGATTAATCACAATATTCTTAAGCTCAATATTCAAAATAGAAACAGGAACGAAATTACATAACTTTTTTTTTTGAAAAAAATGTTGCTGAAGCAGTATCCGCTTCATTTTGCGAAAAGCATATGAAATGTATCTGGCAACATTCTCTTTCTGGTAAATGTTTCACGTGGAATTTTCAATAACAGCTGATTGCTGAACATATTTATATGTCCTGACATGGATTTTGCTTACAAACATAAAACAATGTTGCAAACTTTTGATGGAAACAACTTAAGTTACAGGTGGTTTGAAACTAAACTTTTTTTTGAAATATCGACGACAATAGAGTTCAGAAGGGTCGTGTCTTTCGATATACACTCGGACTTCGTTTAGCCAGTTGTGCGTTTTATAAAAAATTAGAGTTTGCTCAAAGTCCTTCAACTGTTTTCAGTTTATTCTCTTAATTCTTCTTGGAACGGTAGTTGCGAGAAAGCGCAGCCCTGCCGGAGATAGAATTCAAATATTTCGTTATCCTAGAGATTGATAAAGATGTTTATCCTCATCTGGGTTGCCCAGTGGGTAATTGCCTTTATATCAAGGTAATTTGCGTTCTCCTTTTCAGCTAAAAACCGGTTTATTGGTAAAAAAGGGGGGGGGGGGAGGGTGACTTAAAATTTTCAGCTCAGATTGCCTTTATAGACAGATATCTGCATGTCTGTAAAAATGTTTACAATTTCTCCTCTGAATGTTTCACTGAGTTTTCCAGTACATTCGGTAATTGTTTCATCTGAAACGCTGTTCGAAAATCTACAAATTCACACGAACAGACTCATTAATTCATCAAGTATTTTATCCAATTACAAGTATTTATGAAAAAAAAAGCACGAAAAAAATGAATTAAATTAAAAACAGCATTTTGAAACTTTTTCTAAAATTTAATTTAATAAAGTGCAAAAATATGAGTGAGTAATTATTTAAAATATTTTTAATTAACAAAGACACATTTAGATTTATTCGAGTTGATTAACGAGGGAAGTTCAGTTTAATAAGTGGCCTCATTCGCAACAACAAAAAGCAACAGTTAAAGCCATTAAATAATTATTTTTATATGACTAAACAAGTTGTTGATGGAAGTGTATCATAAAATTGGAATTAAAATAAAAACATTTACAAAAATCTTTCGCAGATTTGCAAACCAGATCACTGTTTAACACCAGCGCCGACTGGCAATAATGAGCGGGCAAAGCGTTGCGATGTCAAAATCATTAGATTTCATCTGCAGATAAGTATAATGAAAATATGTGATCAGGAAAATGAAAACAACTGCAACAAAAATGAAAAATCATTTTCATTTAATAGTGAGACTTTTAGCAAATTCCCAACATTCAAATTTCAATCGTTCGTTGCGCGTTTTTTATTTTCGTCCATTCACTCATTTTCAAAACAACGCCATTTGTTGCATCTTGTTGTTGTTTCTGTAGATGTTGATGTTTTTATGTTTTTAAGTCATTTCGAAACCTAATCCTGTTGATTTGATAATCGTGTTGGACAACTAAGCGAGTGTTCACCATAGAAACATAAACAGCAAAAGAAGACATGATCTCGCAGGTGAAAGGATGGGAAAACTCTGCCGATATTTGTAACTACAAACAACAACATGTGCGGGTTAAATTGTAAACAAAACTGATTTGTTGGGGTGTGTCAATTGTGATAGAAAAAATGCGTTTTGCAGGTCTATTCCATTAATCACTTATTATCGAATAGCCAGATGATTGCAGACGGCACAAAATTGTCACTAACAACTCCACGCCGGTTCGAAGGGTCTTGAAATACTTGTCGACTACTCGTATTAAATATAAAGTTCACCTTAGGCTAATCTTTAGATGACACCATTCCGCCGGAGGGGCAATAGTTATAGTTCTTCCAGGACCAACGAAACCCAAAGACTGCAATAACTATTTAGTTGGGGAGATAAAAGCCAAATCGCTGAGAAAGCTCAAGGACATACCGAAATCTGCATATGAAAACTGTTTTCAGGATTGGAAAAAAGCTGGCGCAAGTATATTACATCTGAGGGGTATTACTTTGAAGAGGAAAATGAAAATTCAGCTAATTTTTTAAGCAGACCTCGTAGAGTTGTAGTAAATAGCAGCTTTGATTTTACGAACTGTATTAATTCCTTATTCCTCGATAACTTCAAAGTTGGTTGGTTTTTGTTTATGAGATCATATGGTTGCATGGTACGAATATGAAAAAGAAAAATGCAAAACAATAAAACTATTTTTCGCTTTTTTCCTCCGTGTTGTTGGGATTGTCCATTTGACATGGAATGTACTAAATGAATTATTGTTACTCATACTCGTATATATTTCTTTTGTTATAGTTCCATAGTAATTGTTTATTAAAAGAAACCCTGAATGTTGTTGTTAAGTTTTATCTCACTAAATTAAATACTTCGTTTAAAAAAGGCCAAAGTTAAAAAAAAAAAAAAACAATTCAAACTCAATTTTTTAATGATTATGATACATCGTATCTAAATACATATTTGTGGAAAATTTTAGTCAAAAATAACGTTCTCACCAAAAAAATTCCACAAGCTCTAAGATTACCAAAACCATTCTTTAATGTGACTTGTGTCTTTTCGATATACATATATCGCTACAAGTAATACAAAAACTTGGTACTTCCCTTCAAATATTAATTGTTTACTAAAAATTAAGCTCAAACTAACAAGAAACGTTTAGTGTAAAAAGTTTTCTAATGTAACTTAAAAGTTTTTATGAAATCGTTTGACAACTTACATATATCTTACCGATGTGTAGATAACTATTTGGACGATTTCGTCTTTCATAACTTTAACGTTTTTAGCTTTAATTTATCTGGCATCTGTGTCCGTATGCCAGATTATCTCCCACAAACAGAACGTGAGACTAGACCTCGTTACGGATGCTCTTTTGAATGTCTAAAATCAAAATTTACTTTTAGTATCAACAAAAGTTTATTAAGAGCGTGTTTTTTCGTTAAGAGTGGCGTTTTTTTAATTTAAGTTTAAATTTATAAAAATTGCATATCAAAGTAAACAGCAAAGAATATGTATTTAATTTCTATACACTAATTTGTATTTCTATTAATAATATTTGAAAATACTTTCGCAGGTATTAACAAAGTATGTTATTAATATACACAAAGTAGAGCTTAAAAAACAAGTCTGTATGTATGTATGTATGTACATCTATGTGTGTATGTACCCAGTAGCGAAAATAAGGAGTACTCAGATACCTCCTAGAAATCCTGATTCCATCCATGATCCATTGTACCACTCACATCTTTTTGGAACACGTTGTCATTCCAGCTGCCACATTTGACAATTTATTGACATTTTGACGATTTTAAGTGCTAAAAACTACACGTTGACAATTTGTGTAGTTTTGTACTATTATTGACGTAGTTTAAAAATGCAACATATTGTACTACTTTTACAGCAACCTTGAACAAATTGAAAAAAGATTGATAGTGACAGCTCTTAGAAATCCATAATAATATTAAAGATTAAGGAAGGAAAATGTGTCATACTTTCTTATGAACCTGCAGTTTAAAAACACAATAAAATAGAGCAAAAACAAAAACGCGTCTTTTAAATACCAAATCACCAAGTTTAGAGTTTCTTGTGTTTATTGAAGAAGAAGAATAATTGAAGTTTCCGCACCAACTAAGGAATTTTTGCCCATTTTAACCTGTTATTAACCATAATTTGTTCACTGTTGATCAGCCATTTTTAGGCGTTTAGTGCTTTTTGTTTTGAACGAATTTTATTTACACACGCAGTAGTTTCATTAAAATAATAATACATACATACATATATAAATTAAAAGGTTCTCTTTGTATGTACATATGTATCTTTATTTCATAGCACATAAAGTGTTGAAACTAATGTGATTTTGTTGCTAATTACAATCTGGGCTTATCTGAGCAGGCCGGTGTTACATACACATATTTCTTTTAATAAGAAATGTGAATTTTTACCTTTTGTCTTATTGTACTTTATACTAGAAGTAAAGAATTTTACTTGAGAAAGAAATCTTTTTCTAAGCTGACATATTCCGGCAATTTTAGTAGATGGTTTTAACGATTTCCCCCGAAAATGATATATGTAGGTGGGAATTTACATTGGGCAATTCCTTCTGCTAAGCTGATTAAATTTTAGTCATGCGGGTGAGGGCAAAATAAAAAGAGTACAAACTTCCCCAGATTGATTGTCAAAAGACCCTACAATAAATGCAATCTTAAAGGAATTTTTTTTTTAAGTTTTCACATGAATGGTTTTTGAAAGGCCTTTCATTGTTTAAGAAAAAAATGGAATAAACTTTTTTTATATGTGTATTTTTCTCATTTTAAAGATTTTTTAGCTGCGAGTTTTGAGCAAAACAACTCTCTCTTGCAACGTACGGAACTCGTTTATCTGAATTTATATATGTATGTACAATATCATGACCATGTCTGATTTTTTAGCTTCTGCTTTCGCAAAAAAAAAAGATTATATTTCACTGCTTCTCTTTTTCCCTTTTAGAGAATGGAGAGCGAAACGTATATCTTATCTATCTTCATCAGTTAGACAAGAATGAGAATTGAAAGACCTGAACTAAAAAGGTCTTCCGAGTTTTACGCTTGGTAAATAAATTAGAATTTCACGAGTTTTGTGAGTCCCGCTTAAGACACTTCCGATTTTGCTCATCAATTTATCTCCAATTTATTGTTTCCATAAATAAATCTATGTAAAGCAATAATTTAATTATGCAAAAATGTATGATAAAATTCAGTCTTATTTGCAATAAGTCTGGGGCTGTGTTGCCAAGTTTTGTTGATAGCGGATGACCGGCTGTCTGTTGCATCTGTTTAAGTGCTGCTATTTCTGTTTGTACTACTGTACAGCCAAACGTAACAGAAATAAAACAAATCATTAACAAGTTTTGAAAATTTAATAAACAATTGACTGCCTAATTGCAATAAAAGCAAATTTTAATTTCTTTTAATCAAGACTGATACTAAAAAATGTGTTTTTCGCAAATTAAGATCTTAACAGGTTTAACAATTGTTCACAGAATCTCTCATTTGTCGAGCTTCAGATGATGACCTGATTGGATTTGAATGCAAAAGAAAAGAAACACGATTATGTTTTCCAGAACAATATATATTGTTACTGTTGACGGTGTAGGAGCGTTTTAAAAATAGTTACTTTTGCAAACACATATTCTTGTTTACGTGGTGAAGGCCGTATAACTCATTAACTACAACAAATTCTTGCCTACAAAATAAATTCTTTCTTTCTTTATCTGCAGTTTATCTGTTCAAGTTTACATTTTAGACCTCCTTTGAAAAGTTTACAAAGTTATTAATTGTGTGCCCCTTATTTGAGAACAGATTGCGAAATTGATTTGCATCGGTACCTGCCATATGGCTTAATCTGATGTCGTTTATCAGGCAATGTTTTGTGTTGTATGGGACGGCTCATAACATATAGAATTTGCTCGAGAGCTCAGGCTACTTAATCCCTTCTGTCAGTTATTCACCAGACAGTAAAAGAACGCTGAAGCACCTGAGTTGGTAGCATGAAATCCTTAAGGAACAAGAGGCCTCAACCAGACTCGCCTGTATATTCTCCACTTCCTAGTTCCTTACGAAGAACAGAAATCTGTTGCAAGACCGCAGCACTTCGAGGACAATTTGATCGCCGACCGTAGACCACCACTTTAGTATCTGCCTTCTGCGTTTGTAGTCCGAACATTTCAGCCAATGTAAGCAACTCAACCTATGAGCCAACACCAGGAGCCCTGTTTTAAGGCATCCCAGTGGCTCGTTGGTTTTCGCTCTTTCAATTGACTTTTGCTGCAGAATTCGGAAGAACCTGTATAATAAAAGCCATACCTGAGCTGGTTCTCTTTTAACTGTGAGAGCTCAAAATAATATCACTAGTTCGAATTCGGTCGGTGGCTTTTTGTTTTCAGGCAATTCTCTATTTTTCTTAAAAGAAAACAGATTTATGTGAAGTTTCTACAACGCAAACAATTGACTGATTTTAAGGGAAACTTTTTCAAGAAAATAATGTTTTCCATATACTAAAATGTTCACTGAAAGTGAAGTCGACAAACTGGGCTGCCATCGTTAAAATTTAAATATTTCTGATTATTTTCTCTGAATTTAAATACAAGTAGAAAAGCTGGTAAACTTTAATCGCCCCCTAGGACTTGAGAACTCTGATGCTCGAGTATTTTTTATTTTGTGATCGTAAGAAAATGAATTTTTCAAGGCAAGGAGTTTTTTGAACTCGTTCTACAAAGTGAAATTTTTTCGCAAACTAAAATTAGGAACCTTGGGAGTATTTTCTTATACTTCCCCGAGTGATAATCATTTCCATTCAACAGCTAAATGCTGTGATTCGTTTAATGGTTTCTTTTCTGTTTATTTTTGTTTTTATTGTGAAAAATGATCAGCTGTGATTTTGTTGTGCACGCTGCAATTTGTGGCATTTTGCCAATAAGCAGTCAATCTTGTTGCTGTTGCATAATTGGCAGCTTGTTGGATTTGCATTGAGGAACAACTTGATGTGGTGGCCGCAGTTGTTATCGTCATTTCTTATTTTGTTTTCTGTTCGCTGGCTGGACAATTTCAAGCGAAGAGAAATATGGATGTTGCTGCTATTTTCGTTATTCAACATGCTTATTACTCCGCCCCATGTTGCAGCATTGAATAGAGTTGAACGTTTTCTTTTTCGTTTTCGTTTAATTTTTGTTTTTTTGTTTTGCGAAGCCGTTTTCATCACTATAATTTTCAGAATCTGAACCAATCTAGAATTTAGCGATAAATTATTTTCTGTTTAAAAATTTGAATAACAACATGAATCGTTGTAATTTTTGTTTTCTTTCTCTACAAAATGTTGATCATGCCAAGACGGACATATTGGAGTAACAACTACTTGACTCAACAACTGCTTAAACAAATTGAATACAAATGGAAATATTTGCTCAGCAAATCCAATAACAAGAATTGTACATATTAATGTTTATTTATCTTATCTGGAACTCCTATATTTTGTGTAACTACCTGGCCGCATGAATACCTTCCTGCCGCAAGCCGTGAATGCTGACGGAAGCAATACCCAACCAGACTTATGGGACGATGGAAAAGGGAAGAAGTGGCAGACAAATGGAATGTACGAGTGCGTTTGTCTTGTATTTGCAAAAGAGCCTCTTGATTGTGTGCAAACATTAAAATGCAGCCGCATCATCATCACCATCATCGTCACGCCAGCTAAAAGTATAATGACCGACCGGTAGTATTTACCTGATGACATTTTTTGTATGTGGTAATGACTAACGGTCTCCACACAGTCGCATTTGGGCAAGAGTACTCCACCACAGCCTAAGACCCACAATAATAATCATCGCTGGTAGGCGTCTCGGCAATCGTGCAGCAGAACATGGTTTGAGTTAATATTTGAATTCACAACAATCTCATTTCCTTGTTGTCACAAGTTTGAACAGAGATCGAAAAAATCATCGTTGACGGCGCCACGCTAAGGAATTCCCTTAGATTTGAATGTCTGAAGTTCTAGGTATTATGACGACTACAGAATGTTTGTCAAGTATCATACAAGCCTTATTTATGTTTTTATCAGAGAATTTTAAGAAGATTAGCAATTATTTATGCACATTTAGACTGAACAGTGATTTGCAACTTATAAAGTATAAATATATGTAAATAAAGCGATGCTGCCGGCGGATTCTAATAAAGAGTTTTAAATTAACTATTCAAGTGCAAGATAAACTCAGTCACGCACGTTTGATAGCCGAAACATTTTTGCGAACAAAAATGATTTACACAAAACATACATAGATTTTGCTTTTAATAGCGTTACCTTACAAAAGCCTCCAATTTTTGGTCAACGCAATCGCAAGTTGTTTGTATAAAAAGTACCAAAAAACTCTAAACTAAAATGCTTGTAGTTGTCAGGTGAGGCGATTTTGCAACTTGTTTGACGTCTAAATTTTCAATTTGACGTCACAGTGATTCAATCTGTAATGAAGCTAAACTTGAAATAATTTATAACTAAATTGAAGAAATGCCACTGATCAGATGATTTAGGAAATGATACTGACACAGAAAGCAACACTTAAATTTGAAATTCTAGTTCCTAAACCACAATCGAAAAATCTTTTCGGGTCTATTTGTAGATCTGTCGGCTAAATTATTAAATTTCATCATACATAAAAAAAAATTGTATAGCAGATTGTCGGCCAATTCAGTGTCTAATTCAATATTTCTGCAATCGCATCGAAAGCCTTTCAGCCATTCCTGGTCGATCTTCCTTCTGTTCCGTCATATTTTTCTTTTTATTTCAATTTGCACTTCCCTCCAACTTCGTGTTTTATAATTTATTTAGCTTTTATTGCCTTCAAAGTTAATTGCGTATAAAATACGTTTATTTGCATGTTCGCTAAACGTCTTGGATTTACATACATTCCTACAGACACATTTTCATCTGTGAAGTTAAAGACTGATAAGAATCTCATCGGAGTTTTCAACGAAACGGAAACCACATGCCAGTTGGACATGAAGTTCACTAGTTGGCTGTTCGTTCGCTGAGCACGTGCTTGACAGCAGGCAGCATTTGCCAGCATTTCAGTTGATTTAATGAAAAATATTTGTTAGCATAAATTTCAATTATATATGTATGTATGTATGTATGTATGTATGTATGTATGTATGTATGTACATTTACTTTTTGCTTCGTATTAAGTAGAGCTGTGCAGACAACAGAACGACAGAACTGTTTGTTTGTTTGTTTTTAATTGAGAATGGACGTCAGTAGTCAGTCAGTCATGTTCGGGATCAATATTTGCAATCAAATTGTATATTTTGTTCATTTTGAGCAGCGGTCTTTATTTACACATACGAGTATTATTTGTTCATTTGCTTTTTGTATTTGCATTCCATTAATTCGATGTAAGGATGTTAAACGGCCCGTAAGTAGTTGTTTGCTTATTCGTTGATAAGCTCGACTGCGATCGGACTCATGCACTAGAAGAACAACACCAAATAGCAGGGTACGTATGGATTTCATTGATCGTGTATAGATTAGTACTTTAACTTCACAATTTAATTCTTTTGCTTATTTGTCAATAAAACACAATTTGTGCAATAAGTCGAGTGCAGACATATGGAAACGTTAGTGCTTACAAATAAATGTTAATCCTATAATACAATTATTTAAAAGTAATTTGAGTATTTAAATCAATTACAGTAGAATCTCGAAAAAGTTAATCGAAATATTCCTGTTAAATTTTTCGAACTATTCACCTTTATTTCGGGGTTCGATTCGGATTGCAAATTTATTCTGTATTTTGATTGTAGCTACATTTTTCCAAGTTTCTTCCACTTTGAATATAAATATGTAGATTTAAAGAGGACATAAAAAAATACGATAAAATATTTCATTTACAAAGAGAATCTATTAATTATGCTGAAAGTTTTATAAAATTTTTCGAACAACACCGAAACTAAAAGCTGCAAACTGAATGGAAGAAAAAAAACCTCCTTTATTTTTATGCAACAAAATTTAGGAAAATGAGAACTATAACAAACGGCGCAGCAGGATTCTTCACACTGTTGTCAAGTTTATTCTATTGCAATTAATTCTGTGATCAGAAACATAAACCGCCTAACCCAACTTAAGAAAGAAACCAGTTTTGCGTAATATCATAACCTACAAAATCCTCAAAATCCCATTTGTTTAATCTAATTTTTTTCTACATATAAAAAAACAAACTGAATCAAGGCGCTTTGACTGCTCTCACCATTCCCAATAAGCACCAAAATGTACTTAATTATGTACTTATTTTCACAATATTTAATTTTATTTAAAAATACTATATAGATTTCGGTTGTTCACGCAAAACAAATTCCCGCACATTAACATGTTGTCCATTATTGGTTTAAGTCCATATGGACTCAAGACCAGTAAATTATTTAATACAAAATGAAATCACAATTTGTTTAAACTTTCAGTTTTAAACTTAACAGTTTTATTTTACAATCAAGACTTGCATTTTATATTAGTTTTTTTTATTATTTTTTTTTTAAATATTTCGAGAACTACTTTTAGTTTAATTACCAAATTTTGGACAAACATGGACGATGACTGGGCCGGAACGTCACCATAGGCAGTTATAACTTCGAGGTAGTGAAGGACTTCGTCTACCTTGGCTCCCAAGTCAACAATATGAACAACATCAGTACCGAGATCAAACGCAGAATAACTCTTGCCAATCGCTGTTTCTTTGGGCTCAAGCGGCAATTGAGTAATAAGGCCCTTTCTCGAAAAACCAAGCTGACACTATATACCACTTTGATAATCCCTGTCCTTCTCTATGGCGTGCAAGCATGGACAGTATCGAAGGCGGATGAGAAAGTCGTTGGTATTTTCGAGAGAAAAGTTCTGCGTTCAATCTTCGGACCTGATTGCGTTGATGGTTTCTGGAGAAGAAGATTCAATCATGAACTGTACGGGTTGTACAGCGACATGAGCCTAACCAGGCGTCTACGGATCCATCGACTAAGGTGGTTGGGCCATGTAGAGCGCATGGAAAATATCGCTCCGACCCGTAGAATCTTCGACTCTGAACATGTGGGACAACGCATTAGAGGACGCCCACGGAACCGATGGTGCATACAAGTGGAGAGGGACTTCAGCCAACTTGGTGTTCAAAAATTGGAGGATGCTAAAGACCGTGCCAGCTGGAAAAGCCTGTTGGTTGAGGCCCAGGTCCACCCCGGACCGTAGCGCCAAAAGAAGACGAAGAAGAAGAACGCTCACGTTAAAATAAATAACATATCGAAAGTTCTTTTTTAAGCTTCCTATATTTTTGATCATTTAAGATAAAAAAATTTAATTTATGACTTAAATAAATTGAGCTTGGCACTTTGGTTCACATTAAATTTACATACATATATAATATATATATATGTATATATTATATATATATTCTTCAAATTTCAATACTCTTTTGTGTATCTTCTTAAGGGATTTTTCTTTTCGTTTAATTGTATAACTTGAATCACACAACACTAAGTTTTAAAATTCCTAAAAACGAAATCCTGCCTTCACTACAAACAGACCTGACAAAGACTTCGACCTTCAATCTACTGGACTGAAAAAGGTCTTGTCATTCAAACCATACAGATAATTTATTTGAGAATATCAAAAATATAAAAACAACACAAAACAAAACTGAAGTTCATTTCCAAAAAAAAAAAAAACATTTCATTCTCCACGCTGTCGATTGATGTCAAACAGAACAGAGGCAGCGCAATAAACTCAAACAACATCCTGGAATGATGATAATCTTCTGTGGAAGGTGAAAACAAGGGGCTGAATAAAGCCATTCATTCATCCATTCGTTCAACAAGTGAAGTGTAATTTATCTATGAAACTATTCTCTCAACTTGACAGAAAAGGGCTGACGTTCTTCTTTGGTGTTGATTTTAATTCTTTCCTTCGTCGTCATTTTCGTTGCAATGTTTGTAATCAAATGTTGTTCTCTCCAAACGACAGAAAACAATAATGCAGTTTTTTAAGTTTATGTATGTATATGTTTGTACATACTTACATACATATGTACATATAAGTACGAACGTATTCATACATGCATAAACACATACATATGTACATACTTATATATGTATGTATGTGGAACTTTAACTTATTCGACGATTCAAAAATACTTCACAGATCGTAGGTCACAAGCTACGTAGTAAGTACAAGCATACATACATACACACATACTTATGAATGTATGTACATACTTACATACATATTTTCATCTCAGACGGACCGATGAATCGCTATCTGATATGAAACTGATTCATTTTGATGGCACCGTTCTTGTGTACGTGTATATTCCATATGGAAATAACAAAGAAACAAACAACAATCACAATAATTGTGATTGACAGTCAATAATAAAAAGAATTACCTTCAGCCAGATATTAGAAAGATTGAATTCTTTGCACTATGGAACCACTAAATATGCAAACGACTATAGATCCAATATTATCGAAAAACATGGTAAATAAATTTTTTTCAAATTATTCAGTTTTCTGTTGTAGATTTAATTAATTGTTTTAAGAACTTTTTTATGTATGTGCAATATATAGACATGAAAAAATCCATTCACGAGCTGGCATAAATGTCAATAATTTTTATATTGAAAATTTTAAAGATTAACAGCACGTTTTATTTTTCACTGTCAAATTCTTTTGTATTATTAAAGAAAAAAAAAATCTGCTACTTGTATACTGTGCGGAGAATTCGGTGATTTATGGTGAAATTTTTGATAAAAAGTGCCAAAACGGCAGGGAAGTTTGGCGTTTTCGTCGATTGCCATCGACATAGTTTTTGACCAAACAAACAGACCGTTACTAGGTCACAACTGGTGACGAATCATGAGCGTATCTTTGTGACATCGACACCAAAGTCCAATCGTCCCTTAGCAAAAGGTCAGAAGAGTTAAGACTGAGAGGGCTCAAGGTTATACTAATACCTGCATATCAGAGATTGCAAAAACGCTGGAACAAACGCATTATATCTGAGGGGGACTACTTTGAAGGGGACAAAGGAGAAATTTATCAATAAATAAATATTTTTTGAGAAAAATGAAAGTTTTAATATTTACTTCATTTCGCTAAGTGCTTGCAAACAATCCCTTTCAATTCTTTTATTATAAGAAAATGTTGTCATGTCATAACAATTTTTTTTATACTAATTTCAATTGAATTGATTCCTTTCAATGACTGATGTGCGTTAATGAATCAGCATTGAAGCGTTGAAAGAATATCATAAAACATTAAGGAAATCTTTCATTTAATCACGGGCAGATAAATTTTAAATTATGGGTCATGAATCAGGCGGAAAAAATATCATATTTTACTACATAATTTTGAATAAGAAAAGCCAAAAAAACGTAAGACGTTATTGAGAACAATAAACAATAATAGCCATTAAATCTCTTTTTCTTCTTTAAGGTATCCTTCCAACACCTTTTTACCTGCTGCGTTAATCTGGATGAGTCATCAAAAGCCTATATTGTGATAATTTTACGCCGCCCCTGTTCAGCAAATAATGCAACAAAAACGTTACAAGGAGACGTAAAATAAACCGTGAATAAAATCAGGTGTATATTTATGCTGCCCGCTTGCTTTTTCATGTTCGTTCACGTTTATTTGGCGTGACTTCAAAATAAACAATAAAACGCAAAACACTAAATGTATGTAGAAAAAATCGCGTTTTCAATAGCGTTCTCTTCATCTCTCGCTCATTTACTGCATCAAGTTCAAAGTCACTAAAATAATAAACAAATACTTTTAAGGCAAAACAATAACAAAAGCAAAAATAAGAACAGAAATAGAAAGAAATAAGGCACGAAAACAATAATAAAATAAAAGGCAATTAAAAGCAAGAAAAAAAAGCTCTTTGTATTTGCTCTTCTTTTGGTGGAGCCTCTCCATACTGTATCTGTGTCTCTCTTTTTGGGGGGATTAAAAGTTTGTGTTTTATTATTTTGCAAACACGTTGCTTTCAAAACAGCTTACAAATGAGTAACGAATCGTCTGCGAGTGAAACAACACCGCTACGTCGGGCCGACGAAAAATATAATAATTCGCTGCAACAAACGCCTCCACAATCGTCTTCGCCGTCGTCAACAACTTTTAATAAACTTGAAACACGCGACTTGGCCCATAATAACAACAATACAAATCTAAGTTCATCGCTGACAGAGCCGACGAATTTGGCTTCCACAACGGTAGAATTGGCCAATCATAACAACAATAACAACAACATTCAAGTGCATTTGAGCCACCAGAACCATCATCAGCATTGCAACAACGCCGATAGCGAAATATTCATACAAATGGAAACAAACAAGCGAATTCTCTATCGAGTTGGCTTGGACGTCTTAATTTTATTATGCGGTAAGTGGAAATAACTATTTATTTATTTATATAAAATTTAAACTAAAACATCAATTTGGCATCAATATTTGCATAAATATTTATACTTACGTGTGTTTATTAAAGAGGAGAAAATTCCAGCTAAAATCGTTCCCCGTCTGTCGTCGTTTTGGTAAAAATCATAACAAAAGGTTTGGTGAATGTTGTTGTCCGTCACTAAAATTGAGCAGGATGCCAGATTATAAGAATGTGTCGCAAAAATGTCTAAAATTTTAAGAAAGTTAACAAAATTTTTCCATTTCCAATATTTTTGTTTTTCGAAAATAAGGCAACGAAATTCCTTTTGCCTGTAGAGATTTGTTGTCGTCCATACGCCAAATCAGACGATCTCGCTACTTCTTCCAGATAGGCGAAAAATGTGACTGCTGGGAAACCTATAATTACCAACCATTTATCAATAGATTCCGAAGTAGAAAAAAAACTGAATTTGTGTAACGAGAAATATCTATTCAGAAGCTTTCAAACGATTCAAATATTAGGCATACACGTTCAGAAATGTAGAGGAACTTCGCATAAACGACTCTATATGGACAGTGAACTCGCGAAAATGCTATCTAATTCGCTGTTCAAGCTTTCAAATTTTGTTATGTTTTCGGTTGTTAAAATTTTGGAACAAAAATGCATTACCTGCCTTCTTCTGGCAAATGAACCAAAATTAAGTACTTAGTCATATTATTCTGCATTGTAGCATCGGGTGATTGCTGCATTTTTCTTTTATTCCTCATGCCAATAAGTCATTTACAAAGATTTTTCTCCATTCTTAAAAACTCAAATGCGACCCGTGTCACAATTGCTTTGTTATTGTGTTTAATTTCAAAAATTAGTTATTAGTTTTTGTAATCAATCTGTATCTGTATATCAAGTTCTTTTTAAGATAAGATAAGAAAAATTTATTTTGGTAACATAGTGTGGCATAAATACCACAGTGTTATTGAAGCCAACTTTTATTTAAGTTATTTACTTCGTCGTTATGTTTGGAATTTATTAAGAATTTATTAAAATGCTGTCCCCAGATTATCTGCGATAGATACTTTAGTCACGCAGCCAGAAAAGGGAGGTTTGTTATAATTTTCGATCCAGTTATGGTCACACATACAATTGCTTATAATTAAAAGTAGATTAAAAATATTAGTGTGCATACATACAGGTCTACATATACATTTAGCTTAATAGAGTCGAGACTCTAAAGGTGTATTTGCACCGTAACACATACATACATATATTATGATATGTCAGGAAATGTTGTAGAATGAAATAAGTCTTACCGTGTAAAGGCAAAATGTATTGAATGCGAGAGAATACGGATACAAAATTAAACAAGCGGTTGGTAAATGTTTATTTTCTGAAGGTAAATGTTTATTCTCATCGCACCAGAGGTGTATTTTACAGTAAAAATTGGCAGCGACAACAGAATGTATTGAAGGTGCAATAATTACAAGCACAGCCAAATGCAACGCAGGAAACTTTCATGGTTTTTTGTAAATGTTTGTAGAACTGAACCATCAGCTATATAATTCGCACCGCTAATATGTATTTGCTTGGATTTCACTTATACCATCCGTGTAAACATGAAAAATATATACCACAGACTTTTGTTGTCTTCATTTAAATACGGAAAGAATTTCATATTTGGATTCTACAAAGTCGTAATACTTTGTACTGCCATGTAAACAGACCTTACTTTCATCATTGAATACATACACACATACATACTCGTACATAAAAATACATATGTAGATATATGTATTAAATGAAAGGTATTTTTTAAGTTGTAGTTAAAATGGTTTTTCTAACTTTGGCGATAACTGTATAAAAATGACAAAAACTTTGCCACAGGCCTCAGGCTTTAGCCATAATGAACACCATTGGTGTCACTTGGAGAAAAAACCAGAAATCGTGAGCTCACCAACATAAACCAAATGAAAGCGATTGTGTAGGAGGAATGGAACCGTGTTGTACCAGAATACACGAAAACCTCAGTAAAATCTATGCCCGATCGTTGAAAAGAAGTGCGTCGTCATGGAAAAAGTTCTCACTACTGAAGTAGAAATAAGTTTGTGTAATTCTAAAAACTTTTCTAATGACGAATCCTTTTTATAATTTAAGTGACGCATTTTTTAGTTTATGGTTCGGGATCTTGTTTTTATTGTTGAATATAATTATGTAGTTGTTTTTTAATAAAACGCTCCGTAAGTGCATCTTGTTAAAGAAAAAATTCTGCCTTATATCGATACATATGTATGTATGTATGTATGTATGTATGTATATGAACTTTATGGTCAATGTCGAATACCTCTTTCGGCCGCAGTAAATATGTACATGCACATGTTAAAAGGCACGTTTCCGCTCTAACTTGTGTCACCTTTTAACGCATACAAATAGTTTGTATGTATGTATGTACATATATAACCATAAAGGTATTTCTAAATGACTGATTAGAGTTTAAATTTACCACAAAATGTGGTGTAACTACGTCACAACTTGAGTATTTTTCAGCCGCTAGGGAATTCTTAAATCCGTTTCACGAACTGAACGAACAGTGGCAACTTCGGACACGCATAAAAACAGCAACAAAACTTTAATCGTTTTCAATGCCAGTAACCGGTTTTTTCTCAGACACACTCACCTCTTTTAACTACATTTCTCTGGGTTTCTTTAAATAGCACGATGTTGGTGAGAAGAAATAAGCCAGTAGCTCATGCGAGTACAATTTGGGTTGCAAAAAAAAAAACACTCGTCATTTGCTCTTCCCAAGTAATAATAGTTCTACAATATTAAAGCGAATTATTTATACTTGTAATAAATTATTTTCATTAAACAGAATTCTACGAGTTGTAGTAATTTTGTTCTGCGTAATTTTTATCATTGTGTAAATTAAGATGTTGAAACTTTGTCGTTTATAATTATATTTCTCGGAGCAACCAGGCATGGAAATTACAATGTCGTCGTAATTAGTTTTCAATCACACCTGGGCAGAAATAAGTAAAACTGAGGTGAAGTTAAAAACAAAAAATTTCACGCGAAAATTTTTTTGTTTGTAATTTTTTGCGTTTGATTTGGTTTCTTTTCATATTAAAAGTTTCGGTTTTTTATAACAAACATTTTGTTTAACTATTTTGTGAAAGATGAAATCAGGATTGAGATTTGTTGTAACCAAAAAATTCAGCGCTTTGAACATACATACATACATACATGTGTATGTACATAATTGCCTTGTTAGACAGGCTTGAATATCCACCATTTTAGAAGTCCTTGAATCCTCCTTTAAAAATAACGAATTCTCTTGACAACCCTTTCTCGGGCTCGGCACTTTCACCGCAAAAACGTATTATACAATGTTTTTTACATACATATACATATTTAAAAATCATATTTTGTTTTTAAAAAAGTTCACAAGATATTTTACGAAAAAAGAAAACTTTATTTTTTATAAGTTTTTGAAAATTGCTTATTATTTTCAGATTTATTTTTTTTAATGCTTATTAATCGGTTCCAAGCTTAAGAAAAGGATTTAATTTCCGTAGAAACACAGTTGGAAGTATTCATTGCACTTTACAAAGTAAAATTATGAAACCTAAGATTTTGTTTTATTGGGATTTTGTGGTGATTAAACATATGTAATTCTATAAAAGAAATCCAATAAATATTTTCACAGAGCGATTAATTTAAATTGCAAATTATTTGAACCGTTAAATAAAAAATATTACGGTGATTTCACAGTTGTTTTCTTTTCTCTGTGTATGTACGGCTGGGCGGGTGCAAGTTTTGTCTTGGGGTATACCAGACCAGCCCACTTTAGACGGATCACAATTGAAGTGTGTGCATTTTTTCTATGGCTGAAATTCCCCCTAAAGTCCCTACTAGGAAGCTAATGATGGAGTTGTTAGGGTTGCCGTTTTCGGCAGTTCAAAAGTTCGTAGCGCTGGTATTGTACACTATATGGCCAAAGATCACCATTTGCAACACTGGGGACCTGCAAAATAACGACAATCAACCGCTCACCACTACTGCATTGCAGGAGTTGATCATTATCAGTACATACATACATTTGTACTGATGATCACTTTTGGTGTATTTACATCTTCTAATCTTAGAGTGGTCAGTTCCATTCCGGAAATCGGTAGCTAATGATAATATCAAAAATATATACATTTTACTTCGTTCAGTGCGAAAGATACAATAGATGACCTAGACAAATTATAAAACGAGCGCTTGGGGAAGAGTGAAAACCTTTGCTGACTGGACGGACCGTTTAAAAGGCCCGTTCACTGAACAACTGAAGAAAGTGCTTGATTATTAAAATGATTCACAAGACATACAGATACATATATGTATATTATTAATGCTTTACAAGTTTTAAAGTTTTTGAGTTGTTTTTTTTTTCATTGAACAGTTAAAAGAACCAGAATTCAGAAGGTGAATGAACGCTGCGTCTGCATTAATTTCGAAGTGGGTGCGTCGCACAAAAATAAAAACAGTCATCGATTTGGAAATCACACAAATTATTTGTATTTTAGTGCCGGTTTCCAAAGAGTTGTAATTTACTTCTATGAGAACTTGTTGTTGTTCAAGAAACAATAATTCAAAACGTTCTGCTAAAATTTTCGTAAATTTTTTTCGTAAGTTCGTACGTTCCTTAACTTTTTGTAAATTTATTTTCAATGTTTCAAAAAAAAAAAGAAAGTTGCAAGAAAGTCATTATAAAAGCAAATACATACAATAAGAAGAACATAATGAAATTCGTTTTCTGAGTCACAGGCACAAGATTTTTACCGTGTAGTACAATAATGAATTGTGTATTAGACTGGCTCCAATTAAGCAAACCTTAAAAGTATTACAGAACTAGAGCCCATGTTTTCTAATTATTTTCAGAAAAGATTTAGAAAGATTGAAATGTAGATGGTTACAAAACCCAGTTAAATTCTAAGTGATATTAACTTTTTCACGAGAAAAAGAATAATAAGAAGAATATGGTCCACCGTGATCATAAATTTAAAAGTTATTAAAAAATTGCTAGAACGATACTGATGATTTTGTGTATTTCAAAAAATGGGCGAGCTTTGATGCCGGGAAGGCGGAACTCGTCCTAAAATTGGACACGGAAATTCTAAAGACATGTTGTCGTGTTACAAGCTCCTCTACAGAGTGGACGTATCCAACACAAACACTTGCAGATTCGGCCTTGAAGAGGAGCAGTCAAGGGAACACATGATTACCAACTGCTGGGTGAACAGGACTTGTTAGTACTCCCATTGAAGGCGCTGGTTCGGTGCCTTGACTTATTAAATCCTTGAAAGGAACTAGAAGCACAGCAGACCAGCGATATCCGCAGTGGGAAGAGCCATTCTACACCAGAACCCCATCTATTATTCATTCCTTCTAGTCGTTGTGTGTTTTTTGTGTATAATTTTTGCAGTATGAATGGAACATACATAAATCGTGCAATCGTTTCTCGTATAAACCAGGTTAAATTTGACCGATGGTATGAGTTATATTGGCTTATATAAAGTCCGCTGTGGTCGATAGACTGTTCGCGTATAGAAAAATAAAGAAATATATCTCTGAAAATTCTTTTTTATTATCAATATATAAAAAAATATTTTAGCAGAACTAAACACCACAAATAATCAAATATTAGCGAATCACAAGATTCACAGCTAATCACCAAATATGTACATATTAATTTAATGTTCTGTAATGATATTGAGTATCACAAATATTTGTGAAAACAAATTTCCTTAGAAAAAAATGAAAGCTTTTCCGCAAAGTTTAAGGCAATTGTAAACTCTTTATCAACTCTTTCGATATTTTGTTTCTCTTCATCAATACAAATTTATTCGAATGGGGTTTTGCGGCAAAAAAGGTCAACACTGAGTCATGCAAAGATAATAGCAGCGGCATTGTTCATTTTATTTAAATAACTTCGCGTTTGTTGGCAACGAAAACCGCTCCGCTGTGATGAAGGTGGTTGAGCGAGCATTTTTCAGTCTACTACACCCGTGACCAAACTGTTGTAGTATTTTCACGTAAAAACAGCGTTTCACCTTATAAATATTTTTCTCAGCTTATGGCTGTTTTATATTTCAATAAACTTAAGAGAATTAAATTTGGCACGTGTTGGAAAAATAAAAACACTTGTTGCTTCTAAAAATGCTTTGCCATTAATATCTTTACAGATGTATGTATGTACGAGAATTGTATTTTTTTATTGCAGTTTTATTTTGTTTTCTTAATCTACAATTAAAATAAATGTATATGTACAAATTTATATACGGCTGCGGTATAAATAAGAGCAGCATAATCACTGAAATCCTTTAGTTGCAAATAAAATGTTGCATTTGTTCATTTGTCCAACATGTTTAATTTTTTTTTGTATTTTATTCAATACTATTTTCAAACATTCATAGTAAATATTTGAGGTTGAGTTAAAAAACTAAAACAATTCCGTTTCAGAAATTGGGTCAGTAACAAAATATAGCAGCACTAATTCAAATCGCTGCTTTTTTCCATTTTAAGCCATACTTGATAAGTTTTCTTGAAGATGTGGCTTTCATCGAGAGATCCTGGACAATCCATATTTTGTTGAGTACTGCTTCACATCGTCTTTGCATTGAGTCAACAATCTTTTTACATCTTTCAGGCGGTTTTCAAAAGCTCATTAATATTTTTCGGCTTCGCTTCTGAAACTGCGTTTTTAATATCACACTACAAATTCTCTATGGGGCTTAAGTGTGGCGAATGCGTCAGCCAACCTACAACACTGATGTAATTGCTTCCAATGTATGTGGGCATTTCGACCCAAAATTTCTGTCTAATTCTTCTGCCTTTTTGAACAGTCTGTATTTCCTTTTTATTGTATTTTGATTACTTTTCCAAACGAAACGTAGAAAAAATGACCAGAAAGAGTTTGTAATCACTCTGTTTGTTGCGGAATTTCAAAAAATTTCCGTAAAAATATGTTTTGATTGAACGAACAGTGTTTTATATCCAAAAACTTATTCTTTCTTGCAAACCAAAGTGGTTGTTTTTGTTTTGTGGTTCATCTACAGACAAATATTTCGCTGATTCAGCAAATTATTTGATTGAAAATATTTACTCAGAAAGAAAACTGTTTTTTTAACAAAGTGTACAGTAATTTTCCGCAATATGCTTCCTAATGAGTAAATATTTTCCTGAAACAGGGAACAAGTTTGAACAAATTTATTGTCGAATATGTAAAAGCTGTTTTTTCAGTAAAAATATTTTAAGACAAAAAAACTCGTTGAATGCGGGCTTAAAGGTCCGCATTCCAAACTAGCCCTAATTTTTCTGCGAGAATAAAATAATTATAATAATAATTATTAGTTTGCGTAAAACGCAATTTAAGTTTCCCCCGTGTGTTGTATTTTCAATGCTGAATTGTAAGCGTTCTACTTTCATTGTTGAAACACACTAAGTGGGTTTTTACTCTTTTATATAATTAGATTTTTACATTCCTTTTTGATGTTTTTGAAACCGGCGAACGGTTTCATATGAAAGTTGAAGGTTCTTCAAATGCAATTTGAAACATTGGGCATTATACACAGTTTTTCCCAGCGTCGACACCGCAGTCACATTATCTCAAGGTAAAAGAAATGCCTCTGGTAGTCTGGCTGTCGTTAACAGTTGCCACTATTGTCTTCGGCCTACAATATGCCAAGGGTCTATTAAAATTAGATAATTGATTCTTGGAATATGAGGGATAATTTTTCATTGTCATTTTCACTCACATGATTTATCTGTTCTTTTTTTGAACGCTGACACGCCTATTTCAATTTAGTGTTAGAGGATTTTTTTTAGAAATATTTAAGATTAATATTTATCTTTGCGTGCCCATTCGAAATATAATCTATAAGACTAAGAGCATTTTTAGTAGGACTTGTCACAAAAACAAAAATCAGGTTTCCATCTGCAATAATTTTCAAAACTTAAAAAAGTTTATATACATATTTACTGCGCGCTTAAACTCGGCGCCCAATAAAAGACCCTTTCGATATGCACAGAATTAGGTAGATCAGTGGGTAGCAGAAAATGCCATTTACACTATTTTTATGTTAATATATATGTACATACATACACACATATGTATGTATGTAACTTGGTTATTAATAAAAAAAAAAAAAAGATTTCTGGAGTAATTGTTGCTTTGCATTTTCTCTTATCAAAATGTTATTTTAATGTGAGATTTGATTTAATTTTATTATTTGATTTAATTTTATTTTGATGTGTCTTAATGCCAAACGCGTATTTATTTGTTGTGAAGTTCATGTTGATTTGTATTGTTTATTTTAAATAAAAAATCGTAAGTATTCAAACGATAGTGCAGTGTGAATTCAAAATGAATTCAAGTTGTTTTAAGATAAACTGAAGTTATTGGTAATTAATTGTAAAAAACTTTAGTATTTAAGTCAAAATTGTAATACAGGCTGGTTTCAAGCAACGTACTACTGTCGTATGACTCTTCGGCCACCGGCATGGCCTTTTTTCTCTCATGACTTAAGTAGAGCTTTCGTTAGAACGTATTAATTAAGCGCCAGCATTTTAGATTTAGCTGATTACGATTAAAAAGTAGTCAGCTAGAAAAAAAAAATCGTTTCAAATAAATCTAAAAATAATGCGATTATTTTCAGGGTTTAATTTTAATTATTATTGATAACTTTCAGAACTTAAGAACCTTAAATACGAGTGCATGCCTGTAGCACCCGTTTGCCATGTAATTTCCCATTAAACTACTTACGCAAACATATTTAATTCTAATACTTGTAAAGTCAGAGAAAGACCGTGAACCTAAAAAAAATCTTTTGATTTTTTTTCAAAAACTGAAAATATGACTTCTGATGAACTGCTCGCTGTCACATCAATTTGTAACACGCAAATGCACTCGCGCTCGTATCTGAGAAAACAATCTAACGCAGCAACCCAACCGATGGATGATACTCATATTTTTAGCTCATACTATAATACACGTTGAACGTTCTTATGGCATATTTAAATAAAGAACGTTGAATGTCGTCTTCCATTTGGATGACATGAGTTTGAAACAAAAAAATTTCAGTCATCGAACCAGAAATTGTGCCAAGTTTACGATCGCTATAAAATAAATGCAGTCGGACAAATATTGAAATTGGAATTTATGTTGATGCTTTCCAGATAAACTAAATAGTATTTGAAAGAAAGGCAATTTTACCGGAAAAATATAAATAAACTTAAAAGCATAGACTAGTATTTGTAGCAGCTTTAAAAGTTGGAAAAAATCTTTACCAGCATTTGATGCACATCAACCTCAACTGTGTGTCATTAGAATTTCAAATTTTGCTTTGAAAATAATATTGAAGAAAAAGTTTTTTGACCTCCTGTGGATTGCTTTCGAGGCACACTTAAGTTTTTGTAGATTAGCTTATTAATGAATATTTTAAGATTACAAAATTTGTAAGATAATATTTAGAAATTTGTAATTTCTGCGCTCTCAAACAATTTTTTTTTGTAAAAAGCTAAATTCGTTTCAATTATAAAATAAAACTAAAGCTATATAAATATGTACAGACGACTGTCTGTTCTAAGATCTGATAATATACTCGCAATAAAAAATTCCTACGAGAAAATAAATAGTCAAGTCTGGTATTTGTAAGAAAATCTTGGCACATCTGGTCCTAGACGTCATGAGAAGACTTAAAGCAGTCATTTGTGTTGTGAGCAGTATTGGCATTAGAAGTATTGCTGCGACAATGCCTTCGTTGTCAGGTGCATCAATATGAAATTGTGTGACAATGGCTCACGGTTGTCAGAAGTCTGACAATATTACTGTCTTACAATAGACTAACATTTCTTTTTCTGGCAACCTTCTAAGAAAAAAATTGTTGGAAGACATTTGTAGATATATTTTACTGACAATATTGTAAAATCTGACAACTGTCTATACATACCTGCTTAAGTTTTACACTAATTAGGGCGGCAGGCAAGCAATTGGGGTATAGTTCTTTTAAAAACATATTTCTGTCATACGCTACTCATACAAACCACTTGTTATGATTTTTATCTCAATATTATTTATTAATTTTATAAAAAATATTTTTTATCGCAGCCATTTGCGTTGTTTTTGCACGAAATTTCTCTACCATGTCATACTTTCGAGGCCTTAAAATTGGACTTTAGTATGTGGGGTAACCATTAGAATAAGGTCGTTACATTTGGTAATCATGTTCAGTTTTAAGTTGGGCTTGCTTCAATGTCAGATTAAAAATTTAATAAACAAGTAAAAGATCTAGTATAAAGCGCTTCCATCTACAAATTTAAATAAAGCAAAGTGTCATCGGGCCTTTTTAATCGGTCGAAAAGTCTAAGGGTGTCAAATGTCCTTTAAGTGCGTGATCGGCTTTGAGGATCACATGATCGTGCAGTCCACTATGGTTAGATGGTACAAAGTATCGTCGAATGAAAACTGCTGCACTAACAGATTTTTCAATTTCCAAACTATTTCCAACGAAATACTGTCCTTCGGTACGTTCGCTGCTGATATTTTCTTTAAATTTTTTAGTGTGTTGGGGAGAAGAAACGCGCTTAGAGCTGGTACCCGATATTTGATTTGTCATTGACATGTCTATGGAATTTAATGTTTTTTCGAATCGTTAAATCGAATTTGTAAGAGCAACACCACTCTAATAAATTTCGGTTGCATTCCAGCAGCAAATTAACGTGTGGCCTAAGTTTCGTTTAATTACCTTCTAAAGAAGTTGGACAAAACAAATTTCAGATAAAATATTGATACATATAAAAATTTAAATGGCTTTTAATTCGTTGCTGCCTTTTCGAAAAAAACCTAAAACTTCTAAATTTAATATGTCAGAATGAAAGTGTTTTAGAATGAAAATAAAATGGGTTTTAATTCTTCACACTTGCCCCTGAAGCATTAAAACATTTGACATTCGATACTTTAAGTGCGAGTGTCACAACAACAAATTATGTCAATGGCTTCGACTTTGATCGTTGTCATTTTTCCTTCATGTATGTACATATGTATGTATGTATGTACGGTTTTAAATATTTCTTCTCAGAACTTGTGGCGCTATTTGGATTGGATTTTAATATCATGACAATAAATTACGGCGTGTTTATGTTTTTAAAAACTTTATATAAATTTATTGTTAGTTGGATTTGTTTTTTGGTCGGTGCGCACATTGTTTTGATGGATGGAGTGTTTTTATTTGTTGTTCGATAAAATTTTGTTCGGTTTTTATCGCTTTAAATAAATTTGAAAGTTTATATTAAAAACCAAGATTTATTAATTACTTTTCGTCCGAAACAACCTTATCAGACTTGGCACACATTTGCCTGGGATTTCTTACAATTTCATGTCATCGTTTCTTGATTTAAGGGTTTTAATTTGAAGGTTTGGATTTTGAAAACGATGGAATTAAGTATTAAGACATGTTAAAACATGCCTACTCATGTTATCAGTTGTGTATGAGAGTGTCATTTGAAGAGAACGAAACTATTTAATACTGAAATATGACTCAAAACGGAAAATTTTTTTTTTTGTGAATAGAAATACTGTAAAAGACTATTTTTTGTGGTTTACCTGAAGAGTTATAAGACTTGAATTTATTGGGATGTTCAGATTTTCAGTGCTAATGAAGCCAGAGACGTGCTGTTGACGAGTACTACGTTTGTAAATGGGGTTACATTTCTATTTTGGCGGAAGTAAATTGTTATGTCCAACAAAACTGCGTTACACTTTTAACGTTTATTTAAATATTTAATAGTTGTTTTTTTTATGCAATAAAATATTTACAACATAATTGCAAACAAAATAATGGGTGAGTAAAAAATATTAAAGGTGTTCAGCTCAGCTGAGCCGAAATTAAGCCTACGGATTCCGAAAGAAATAAATTATCAGATGTTATGAGATGATATTATTTGTCACTGTAATATTTATACACTAAATCAAAGATAACATTCAGTCTGAAATTTAGTTTCATTTTACTCCGAAATCAATGCATTAGACTTACCACTAAGGAGCAGTTTTTGTGGTGCAGTCATTTATAGAACGTTTTGAATTCACATTATTCGAACTTTTTGAACTGCGGTTTAATAGTGGGAACGCTAGAGCTGATAGAATACGCTAACGAACTGCGTACAAGTTTCATTATTAAAACACCTGCATGTAGAGGCGAGAAAGCTTCTGTCAGACGATATATTGATCACAGTTCTTACAATGATGTCGCAAAATTGTATTTTTATTTATATATCCCTCGCCGTTTGCAGATGAAGAACGATGTCTTCCGCAAAAAACTAGATCGATATAACGCGGCAATTGGTATATAAATACAAGTTCGATGTTAAACCTCTACTGGTTTTTGCATTAACAGCACCATTATTAAAACTCTGACCAACTGTAATGTAAATACAACTCTGGAATCCAATCCTCTTATAGAAAATTTGTCAACCCATTTACAAAAAAAAAAAAAAAAATCAACTAAAATTATTTTAATTTTCAATTTTTTGTGCTATTTTCCGTTTATATTCACTAAAATTCCGGGAAGCAATCACTGAATTGACGATTTATAGCGCTCGCGCACATGTTAGATTCTTGCGAAATTTCAGCTCATAATTAAATTGCAATACTTTGAGTTACGTACTCGCACCCGTAAACCCAAGCACTAAAAGAAATCAAGTGCGGACTACTAGAGCCGACGTATTAGATATGCATTCAATGTATGAACCGCAAGCGTCCGCAGTAAATTGTACGCTCCCATAGGCCCACGTACGAGTAAGACAAAGTATTTGAAAGTAGCAAATTTGTATCTGCTTTTCAAAGAAATTCCTCATATTTTTCCAGTGAATAAAAAAGAAATACTGAATCCGTTTGCACCTTCTGGTGAACACCCACAATGCAAAGAAAAAAAGAAAACCAAAAATGAAGATACTCGTACGTATTTGTCACTGCTCACATTTAGCGCTTAAATGACAAGTGTGGGGGATATTCGTGTGTATGTAAGTACGTGTGTAAATATGTATGTGCAATATGTGTTCGCACATATATGTGTGTATGTGTATGTGCATAAATGTTTTGTACTTCGTTGTCACAACCGCATTATGTGTCAAGTTCGTTTTGATATTTATTTTGAACAAACAACAGCAAAATCTCGAAAACTACTAAATTTAATATTTAGCACATTAATTTGTTGTGGTTTATGTTGTTTTTGCACGAAGCCAAACATGGAACGGCGAAATAAATTTACTCGCAGCGGTGAAATTCAGACAACAAATAAAATCATTGTGCTCGTATGCAAAAGATAAATTAACAAAAAAAAAAAAAAAAAGAGATACAGAAAAAAGTACTCGTATGTTTACGTGTTTGTGTTCCATTCATATCCATGTTTGTGTCATATCGTCGCCTAAAATGCCAAATATCATACGGGGCAAAAAGTTAAGAAATGTTAAGTTTCTAGAAACTTTTTTAGACTAGACAATTTTTAAAATGACCACAAATGCTGCTTTACCTCTATATTGGTGGGTGGTGAAGGCATTGAATGATCGGAATATTTCAATGTTTGTGGTATAAAAATTCACTATAATGTTCGCTGGACTGAATGCATTTTTCATGTCACAAACGACCTGTTGAAGGGCCCAGGATTTCTGAAACGGATCGGATGTCCTAAATACTTATACCACGGCAAATGGAATACAACTGTCATGTTTGGGCCTTCTTTTGGTGCTTCAAAGTGTATTTTTGTGGTTTCTCGATCGTGTGCAGGAGAGGGTGCAGAAGCTTATCGGCGACAGCAGGGGATACAACTCTACTGACTCACATGGTTACAGTGTGGGGCTTGTTGCACTATGTTCTCGCTACTACAATGGATTTTCCTGTGACGAGTACAGGAGTATTTTTCCGTAACCCGTGTGTTTTTGCCTAATACACGTTTATCGTTCAGAGCTCATCCATTGTGGTCGATTAGCGTGTGAATCGCACAATGTATTACAGATTCTTCAGTCGTACGGTCCGTCTGTGGAACATACTTCCGTAGACCTTATTTTCCTAGTACTGCTACAATACACTGCACAATTACTGGTCCAATGTCCGGCCACATTAATTTCCAAAAAAGTATGAACATTTTTTGTATGAACAGGCTCAAGTCAATCACTGCAACTTTGCAGTGTTTTTTTTACAAGAGAAAGGTTTAAGTATGAAAATTGGTATGAAAATGTTTGTTTTTTTGAGCCTAACGTAACACCCTGTGATAGTATATACAGTCCATAATAATTGATCCTCGAAATGATGCCAAACTTGTGTGCCAAAAGAGAAAATGTATTAATTTAATAGTACGTTTTATACCTTGGAAAGTAACTACAAGGAGTCTCTCGAAGCCTGGTCGCACTTAAAAAACAATTACGACGACGCCAGAGCTGTTCTTCAGGCCAGAGCTGCTTTACGACTGCAGATGGCAATTTTGTTGTTTCGGTAAAAACTTTGAACTGCATTAAAGACCTGCGAGATTTTAGGTAACGATATATTCGTATGTTTGCGAACACGTCTGTGAATATGTGGAAGCAAAAAATGTTATATTGTAAGTGCAGCGATAAATATGTTTTTATGTAAAAGCAACCCAGCATTCATTTTTTGTACAATTATTCCTGCTTGCAAATATCGATGGCCACCGGATTTTCAAAACTTTTGTTGTTTGGTTTTTAGCTGGCACACAGTTTCACGTCATTGCCAAATATGTACATACAACTTATTGCAACCAAACTGCCAGCATTAGTTTTTATTACTCTTGTATAAAAAGATTTCATGGTTGTTGTGGAATCTGAATGTCAGACTCAAAATCAGAATGGAAAAGGATTTTGGTGTCTTAGAAACCAATATTATTTTTCTCATTTTCGAATAGGAATTTTTGACAGATTCAGGGGTAATAGAATCAAATGCAACCGCATTTAAAAAGCCATTTTTTAGACCATAACTTGGGTTTGGCTACAATATAATATAAATAATATTAGTGCAATCGAACATGTTGCGAAACTGCAATAACATTTTTGGAACTACAATACAATATGCGTTACTATGGCAACCAAAACAATGGTTGCCGCAACAACGTTTAAAACTTCTTTGGCTGATGTGTCTTTTATTTCTTTTCCGTCGGATTAATCAACTTTAAATTACGCCTTTAGCTGCAACTTTAGTTGCTGCAAACAAAATATGCGTTCTCTGCACAAACTTTCTCCTGCGCTGCAAACAGACCAAATCAATTTGAAGGAAATGTTTGTTGGATAAATGTCATCAGTGAAGCTGCTCATCTTGCACACACTTAAAAGTGTCTCTTCAAAACAGTCAGTTGCAACGATGTTGCATGCGGATTGTTTAAATCAAAAATACAACACAGTAAGATTGAGCCCCCGATCATATGGATTTAAAGGAATTAATGAAAGTTTGTTGGTTCCAATGTGGGTATTTTAGTGTTGGTCTTAGTGAAATAAATCTCTCCGTTTGAATTTAGTAGAATTTGTAAAACATGTAATAATTATCAAGAAAAAGAGATTTGTTTTGTTTGCTGTACATTTATAAACAATTTATCGTTATTTTAATGTTTTGTTTTTTCAATGAGAAGTTTTAAAACTTTGCAATAAAGCTACAAATTGGTATCCCATACAATTTTATGTGGCGACCAAGTGGAAGTTGCAAGAATTTGTGAGATAAGAATCTTAACAAGGAATCGAACGTCTAGATTGGCATTTACAATTATTTTTTGCTGCTTATTATTTTTCCACTAAATGTTTTTCTTTTTCTTAAAAGTGTTTAGGTTTAGACCTGCAAATATGCACATATTTTTAGTAAATATTTAAGTATCTGTCTGCCACAAAAGGGCACAACATTGCACAGTCATTTGTGTTTTTTTCGCTGTTGCTTAAGGTTTTGGCATTCCATTTGCTAGTGGCCCTGATCAGGGATAATTTAACCATCAAAGACAATGAACCTCAACAAAACAATTTCCTTTTAACGAGTCTTAACTTCTAGCCCTTCTGTTTGCCAGTTGCTGTTTCTGGTCCCGTGTGTTACGTTTGTAGGTTTGTTGTTCTACATACTCGTGTTTATTTGTTTAGAAAAAAGGAAACGACAAGTACCGATGGCATTTGCTATGAAGATCTCTTGCAAAAACAAACTGTCAAGTCCAACAGTACAAGAATCCGATGCTCAGTTGTGTTAAACATTTACAAATGTTTGTTTTTGTTATTTATTTTTCATTAGGGTGGCGTTTTAGTCGTTGGCATCTAGTTTTGAGAATAAAATTTTCTTTAAATACGACAAAAAGGCCAGTGCCGCCGTGTCACATGAGTAAAACCCTTAATGCTAACATTTGGCATTATGCAATTTATGGTTTTATTGACGTTATGAAAATCACTAGTTTTTAAAAGAGCGCTATTGAAACCAAACTTAAGCTTTAGAAAATACTTCGGTTATCGCAAACGAACAATTCGCATTGAAAAGACAGCACAAATCGATTCGTCAAGTACAACGTATTATAAACATGATACAAAAAAAGGATAAAACGGTCCACAAGGATTATAGTGTTTGATGTGGAAAAAGCATTTGACACCGTTCGGTCCAATGGTCTAAATGTACAAATTAATGAAAGTAAATATTGACAGGTTGCCACAAGGTTCCCCTATTGTACTCGCTTTACACATCGGACTTCAACAACAGGATATCGCTCTTCTAGTGTCAAGCAAACTTACGAAAGCATCACTTAAGGAATGGAAATAAAATTTGCATCATGCAGTAAATACTATAAAAAAACTCAGACCGAAAGCATTTGAATGCAATACGACGTGAAATGCCTTAACCTGGATAAAAAAATTTCAGCTTTGCAAATCACATTGAAGAAACTTGCAAAAAATTCGCCAAAAATCTGTTCTAAGTAAATGGTCCAAACCAATAAAAATCTGCTTTATAAATATGTATCTAATCAGCCCAGCCCCATTTGGAAAAAAAGCTGCCGAAACAGACTTAAGAAAACTTCTTTAAATGGAAACAGGGTTTAACTTCTAGTCTAAAACTCTAAAAGTGTGGTATTATATTATAAAAGTTCCCCTTATCAATAAAGGAATGTAGATGGATAAATAGATAGAAACAGAGAGACAGAGAGAGAGAGAGAGAGAGAGATGGGGAGAGAAATGGCTAGAATACGTTATAATCCAAATCGGATTTTAATTGCATATAACGTGTCATCTATTAACATCCATATTATTATCTATTATTATTTTCGTATTATATTCCATTCTCGCTTTTAATTAATCAGGCAAAAGTTTAGTCTAGTTTTCTTTGAAATAATTTTAAACTAATACAAATAAAGCTTCAATAACTGCAATATCCGTAGATCTTGAAAATGGTATATAATTATGTAAATAAAACCCATAAATAAAAACACATCTTACCAATCAAAAATTAAGAAAAAGTTCACTAATCTGGACTTTCAACGACTTAAAAAGGAATTGAAATTTATTTCATGCAATAGCGGCATTATATGATTATGGTTCCACTCAAAGTTGTTTCAGTTGTAAAATGGAGAAATTGGACCCACCTAATGTCTTCCAGGTTTCAGAGTCTTTGGCAATGGTTGTTTTTTAGTATTTAACAGTGAATACTAAGAAAGAAAGAAAACAGCTAAAACCAACAAGTGAGTTGTTTTTATTTAAAAGATAAAAATATAAATAAAAGAAATAGATGTTTCTTTAACCACCGATAATGATTTAAGACAACAAATATGGCTATAAGAGCCTGCCTTTAACATTTAAATGGGCAAAACGAAAGACTAGACAGAACAATTGTTTTTAGGTTAAAAATAATTTATCGCTCTCTGTCTGTCCGACAAACATTGAAACGTTTTATTGTCATTCATAGAGTTCTTTTACATTTTCATAATTTGTTAGACGAATTCTGCTAGTAAAGGGTGGTTAAATTTCAAGGGCCGATGTTGATTTTGAATAAAACACAAACTATTTAGGAAATTATTGTAATTTTATTTTATTATGATGTATTGGTATTACTCAATTATGTATGGAACAAAATATCGGCCAAATGGGCGCCGCGACCTCGGCGGCACACCTCCATCCGATGGTCCAAATTTTCGATGACGCTGAGGCATAATGGAGGTTCTATGCCGTTAATGTGCCGAATTATCTGATCCTTTAGGTCTTGAATTGTTGCTGGCTTATCGACGTACACCTTTTCTTTCAAATAACCCCAAAGAAAAAAGTCCAACGGTGTCAAATCACATGATCTTGGCGGCCAGTTGACATCGCCATTACGTGAGATAACACGGCCATTGAATTTGTTGCGCAAAAGAGCCATTGTTTCGTTAGCTGTGTGGCAAGTGGCACCGTCCTGCTGAATCCACATATCGTCCACATCCATATCTTCCAATTCGGGCCATAAAAAGTTCGTTATCATCTCACGATAGCGAACACCATTCACAGTAACTGCCTGACCGGCCTCATTTTGGAAAAAATACGGCCCGATGATGCCGCCAGCCCATAAACCGCACCAAACAGTCACTCTTTATGGGTGCATTGGTTTTTCGACAATCACTCTTGGATTCTCATTCGCCCAAATGCGGCAATTCTGTTTATTGACGAATCCACTGAGGTGAAAATGTGCCTCATCACTGAAGATGATTTTCTTCGAACATTGATCATCCACTATTGCCATTTCTTGCCACCATTCTGCCCATTCACGACGTTTGGAATGGTCAAGAGGCTTTAGTTCTTGAGCCAATTGCACCTTGTAAGCGTGTAAATGCAAGTCTTTATGCATAATGTTCATCAACGACAAGCGTGAGAGGTGCAATTGTTGGGAACGACGACGAGTTGAGGTGGACGGCTCTTCAGCCACACTATCGCGAACAGCAGCAATATTTTCTGCAGTACGAGCTGTACGAGCATGCACTGGTGTTCTCACATCTTCTACAGACCCGGTTTGCTCGAATTTTTCCACGATTTTTGCGATTGTACGCACATTTGGACGATGAAATTGACCAAAAAAATTACGAAGTGCACGATATGCATTTTGATTTGAACTCCCATTTTCATAATAAGTCTGGATAACTTTAACACTTTGTTGGATTGTGTATCTCTCCATGGTTCAAATTGAGTAAGTCTGAAATAGAGAAATGTCTAATAAAATTCGGAAAAAATCTTGGCGTTTAGGTGTGGTTCACATTCAACATCGGCCCATACAATTTAACCACCCTTTATTTAGCTGCGAATGGATCTTGTTTATACCCGAAATTTTGCCTTTCTCCAAAGCCAAACTAATATTTTCATAACTTACTCGTAAATAAAAAACAAAGTACAATTAACTTTAACGTCAAGTCCAATTCTATTGATACAAAAACTGTTGATGTTGTTGATGTACATATAGAAAAGAAAACTCCATAAAACGTTGGCTGCGTTTTACTCTGCGTAGGCCTGGCCCAGTTCTGGAGTGTGTGTGAGTGCGTTAACAGTTTTTATTTTATTACCCTCAACATGAGTGTTTATATCAAAACATTAGAAAACACTTATTTGCACTTACAATTTGTTCCGATAAGACACTTCAGGCGCACACGAAGAAAGCGGTTGCGAGCGAGCGAGCGTTCATTTTCCAGCAGTTTCCATAAATAAAAAGACCACACTGACACTGCGCGCAAATGGAACACTGCCGTCGTAAAAATGCCATCAAAATCTCAATCAACACAGTTAATTTTTTGTGTCTCTTTTTTATTAAGATTTTTGTTAATGCGTTTTTTTAATTAAATTGATCAATTTGTAGTTGATTAAATTTTGTGTTATTTTTAGATTTATATTCTCAATATTTTATTGCGCACATTAACGGGAAAAATAAAAAGTAATAAACATATTTCATACCCTGATATGCCTTTCAAATTTCTACTCATGGTCACGCCATTTTGTGATTTTTATAAAACCTCAGAGTCGGACTTTCTTTCGTTCGTTGCAAACGCTTAAATGCGCAAAACTGCGTGTAAATATGACATTGTTCTCTATAAAAACTTGAGTTGATGTGCCAGATGTTGGACATCAATGAACTTGTTTATTTAAAAGTTAAAAAATTAAATGTCGCATAAGTTGGTCCGCGTAAAGAAATGACATTTTGGAATATTTTTGCGGCGCTGTTAGCCTGCACTGTGCCTTATTGTTCAGGCGCCACATGCTACCGGGTTCAAATCCCATCGGCTGCTGATGAGTAGGTCTGTGTGTCTATGAATTTTTTTTTGTGGTTTCTGAGATATGTACATATGCAAACGCTTAGTTTTTTTACATATCACTAGTATGATGTATACAGCAATTTTTCATGTGATATTGTAGAAAAAATACCTTAATTTTGTTTTGCACCACGTACGTCATCAACATGCCTCAATCTGCCCCAACACGTGAGTAATTCGAATATAGAACGTATTCCATATAGCGCCAAAATAATGCAAGTCCATAATGTGTTGCTGCTAATAATGAGGAGCATAATTTAACAGAAAATTAAAATCGCACTAACAAATGGTACATTGCAGAAAACGGTGCATAGAACTTGAATGCAATGAAATGGCTTTCAACGCTCTTGTAGCTCACACATGGTTCGTTTATCTACCGCATGTGTTTCTTTGGAGTTATTATTCCACATTTTTGCCCCACATACATACTTGTATTTATGTATCTATGAAAATATCCCAGAACAAAATAGTTTCACGAAAATAAACTTTACAATATTTGCTAGCAATTTGCAATAGGGGAACCATCAATACAATCCAAACCATTTTTCTTACAACCAGCGCAATTTCCCCTACAACATTTCATGTTTCTGTATTTGCACCCGAATTGACTTCCTATCGCAGTTCTCTCGCTCTCGCTCTCTCTGCTACGCCAATTGCAACATATATTATTTGTATTTTGGACACGTTATCGTTGCCATTGATAAGAAAGTCTGATAATGTATATATATATGTACATACATATCTATATATATAAATTATTAACGTATGAGTCATTGATTTATGCATATAATTGTGATATCAGAAAGATTAGAATGCCAATATATATATACATACATAAATATGTATGTATTGTACTATATCTTAAAGATATGGTAGAAAAAGTCTTCGCTCTAAAATATTATTAGAACAACTAGAAATTTGCAAAAAAAACACCATGAAAGGGATCGGAATTCCATGCAACGAAGAATTTATTTTAAGCGCTTAACAGATGCAGCTAAAAGTTAAAAATATGCGCAAAAATTTAGATCTACCTACGAAATCATTTTTAAAGTGTCTTTTTTTTAATTGTTGTATTTGCATTATTCTTTGAGCTCGAGTTTTTTTTTGTTTTTATAAAATATTTAACACTTCTTATCCGCTATTTCATTTTCATTTGGCTAAATTAATAATATATTTTTCCTGAAAAAGTTTTACAAAAAAAAATAATCGAATAAATATTGTAAAAAATTTTATTACAAAAAACCAAAAAGTTCTTTTTATTATTTAGCAGAAAAAACTCCATAAAAATACCCCATAATTCTTGTAATGAAACTTTAAAACTATTCCAAATAAAATTAGTCCTATTTATAATTTTTTATATTTTTTAAAGTAAAACCAGTTCTATTAGGATTAGGGAAAGTTAGTGGACATTGAATAATTGCGTTCAACCTCTGTTGAAGTTAAGAGAACGTATTTCTGAACCATTGAGTCTGATTCTGAGTGTCTCCAAATGTGGCAGATGATGTTTTTCTCTATGATATTATTTGTGCAACGTTTTGACTTCATTTATTCTGCGGTTGGACCTTTTGTAAACTTTCTTTCTGTCTTATACTTTTTCTACCTAAATTGATTTGCTTAATAAGCATATTGAGTCCTTACTGTGGTAAAATAAACTTACTTGTAATAATATAGTTTGAATATTATTAAGAAGAATAGAATTAAGAATGGCTATTAAGGTTTTATAAGAGAGAAGGGCAGATCGGAACCCAACACCCCAGATAATCAGTTCTACTCCAATTAGCACCAAAAATTTCTGGGAATTTTCTACATCAAAATATGAAACAGGTTCGATTTATGTCCATCTAATTGAACAGATCGAGTACATTAAAATAGAACTAAAAATGGCGCACCTGCAAAGGAAACGTTTAGTCACTGATTAATCCCAAGCTTCTTTTTCGCCTCTTTATAAAATGTTTTATGGTATTATATAATTATGTTAAAAGATTCTTATTTTTAGTTATTTTCATTTTCTCTGCCGATTAAGTTATTCCACGATTCGTGGTTAAAGGCTTCATAGCTTTCGAATAAGCTTCTCTTATTTTCCATGTGATTTGAAATAATATTCCTTCCAAATCTCATACTCGTACTTGATTCCTCAAATGCCAACGACTACACTAAATTTCTCATTAAACACTCTTCGAAATACATAAGGACCCAACAATTAAAAACACAAAATGTATGTTTTATTGTTTTATTTTGTTGCCACTTTCACAAGCAAAAGAAATATTATTTTATTGTACTTAAAGGCAACAAAAGTTAAAAAATATTTTATTTATAATTGCCGCTGCTCGTAAATATAAGAAATGAGGAGAAACCTCATTTTTTATTTTAATTTTATTTATATTTTATGGTCTTTATTCGTATTAATGCTTCTTTAATTCTTAAGCCGATGTCACAATAGAAAAAAGTCATTAATTTTTAACATCAACCCGGGGTTCTTAAACAGAAGCTTCAACAAACTCTTAAACAAAAGTCATGGAATTGTTTTGAGAGTTGGGAATTAAGAGGATTTCATAACACTTTTCTCAAGAACAAGCCAAAATGTGTGGACGGTCGGGTAGTCAATCCGACAAAATTTATCAAAAGTAGAACGATTTGAAGGTGGGCTGTTCGATCATGGTGGAAGCATTTGACATTTTTCAGAAATGGGAATATTGAAAAGAGAAAACGAAACCACTTTTTAAATGGATCAATTTATTTAGTTTTTTCCACTATCAGGCATTTGATTTAAAAAGAACCAAAAAGAAAATTAAATCTTTTAGTCAATGTGAAGACGGGTGTAATAAACGGTGTCCCAGCAGCTCAGCTGGTACAATACAAAAGAAAAGAGAAACGAAGCTAAAAAGAAAAATTTTTGAATTTTCAAAAATTATTTATTTCGGGTAAAATATTTTTTCTTTCAGTTTTGTGCGGCTTTCTCAAAACTCTTAATTCCTTTTATTACCAAACAGATTCGCCTCAAATAGAAGAAAAATACAATGATCATTGTTAAAGTATACATACATACATACATACATACATACATACATACATACATACATACATATTACTTATGTACGTACATACATATGTACATTCATTTATGTGCTTATATGTATATATCAGTTATTTACTTCTCCAACTTCACTACATCTTTGTGTCAACGATATAAAACCCAAGGCGACTCTGTAGTAAGCGAAATTGAGAGCGCTGCTTATTTGAGCCACCAACGAATACAAAATTGCGAAGCAGCTTTGCTTGTCTGCGAAAGCACTCAGAATCTTTGGGGACGTTTTTATGTTCTAGTCGTATTTTAATATTTAGAACTGATAATAATAGAAAAATAACAATAGCCTATAAGAGGATAAATCGTATCCATATTTGGTGGACTGAGAAAAATTTGCTGGGCTTGGAATCACAAAATAGCGCATATCTCACCTCATCCTGAATCTATGGCCTCTACGCCACTGAACTGAACAGGACACCAGAAAACACCAATTCTAGCGCTCGTGTACTTTGGGTTATTGTCTTGTTGAAGATTGACCTTTGAAGGATATACATGAAACTTTGTTAATATCGATACCGGTCCCATGCACGTAAATCTCACAGACCAAACAATAAAATAACATGAAAGCGGTTCGTGCAAGAACAACATCTTAGCAACCGGGAATACCCGAAAGAAGACACTTACGATAAGTCTTTGGTATGTCCTCAACAACAAAGTTGTTTTAGGGTTTGGAAATTTACAAATATTATTCCTATTTTTAATTATACCTGAATGTTTTTAATGCAATACTGCGTTCCCCAACCTTTAAAAACTTATAACTTCACTCGCCATGATAAATCTTATAACAATACGAGTACTTAAATAAGATAAGAACTTTCAATTGTTTGGCTCAATTAAATTTGGAGTGCAAACAAACAGAAATAATTATTTAGAAAATCTATACTGGAATAAACCCCACCTAAAGCCGTCCTTATAACAATTAAAACACTGCACTCTAGAATAGAAAATATATTTAACTATAATCTTAAGATGCCTTGAATAAGTGGCAAACAACTTGTCTGTTAGTTGGTTATTTGAAAGTAAAATATTTCACGGTTGCCAAGTATTTAAGTGCCACATGACTAGTACTTACTCGTATTTAAGTCATAGAGAACATAATACCGCTAATGCAGCCCAAACGTACGAAACACAATCACCTACAGATAAAGGAATCTAATGAATAGTGTAATTTTTGTCTTTGTCTTTCTTCCGAGTTAAAGTGCCGCTCAGACATTGACCGTGAATGCCCTCGTATGAATGAATGAATGAATTGAAATGGAAATTTAACAAATTTTTTACTTGTGCCCACTAGAAGCAAATGCAACTCGACACACACTCAAGTGAGTCGACAGTCAAAATATGTACCTACGATTCATTTTGTATGTCATTAGAGTTTTTTTTTTTGTTGCATGATGTTGGCCATGAATACAAAGATTTATTGCTGGTGTTTTTGTTTTTCTTTTGGGAGCATTAGATAATGCAGGAAAGGCAAAATCCCGGCCCTTCTGAAAGGACATTTTTATAGTTGAAAAGATTTTGAGCTACGAATTTGAAAGAGGCTTGCAATTTTATTCAACTACGCGGAATATTAAATTTGATATAAAAGGGCTCACATGTAGATATTAATTTAAAACATCACTTTATTTTATTGAAGTTTAAATATTTTGGGAGTGGCGGAAAAAAGACTCTCGAAAATTTTGAACTATTGAATACGTGGTTCTGGTCTCTTTCGCTGGCATATTTGGCATATTTTCGGAGAATAAACTTGATCCTTATTGTTTTACTTCTTTTCAGTAATTCTGTATTTGGTTTCCTTAAGCTTGAGGTGTTTTTGGTTTTGTTAATATTATTCCATTTATTATATCGAACTGCTTTGAAATTTGAAATTGCTTGAGAAAGAAATTAAAACATTTTTTTCAACACAAATGTTAAATAATTCGAAAAACATGATCTCGATCCTAAAGAAATTTATTAGCAATTTTAAAAGAATATTATTCCATCACTTTATGGGACTTTGCGCCTTATAAGAAGAATTGAAATTACACACACGGTATCTATCCATCATTGAAACTCGAAACTCACTATTTTCAACAAATTTCCGTATCAGAATGTTGATAAAGAACTGATTTGCTGGCGGGTGAAATAGGCCACCCGTACGAAACCATTTCCCGTATTTTATGCTTATATTTTGAAGGTGAATTTATGTTTTAATTTCTCTTAGGCAATATGCAATATCGAGGTAAAATCGAAACTTTCCCGTCCAATATTTCTTCGGTAACAAGGTTGGTCACCGGAACTACAGAAGAGATTATTATCGAATCCAAGTTAAAGCTGAGGTATCATCAGACGAGCTTAAGATGTATTAAGGGTTGCAACGATCATGTGCTTGAGACTTTTTTTTCGCAAAACGTGAAAGTATTCCACTACAAATTAAACCCCGACGCAAATTGCAATGATCACGTAAAAACTCTGGATCTTGCAAATAAGGTGGGGGACTAAATAGTTATTTTACCCTCCAACAGTAGTAAGAAGCAAAAAATGTAGTGGTGTAAAGAGCAGGTAAATAGCGTTCTGAGCAAGAAAATGAAATCTTATTTGTATTGGACGATCCAACTTCCTCAAGTTTTAAATAGAGCATTCAAATGGCGTCCTTAATATTTTCATCAACTTGAATTGCTCGCAACTGGAATTCAGTTTCATTATGGCCGCACCAAAATAACTCGACAACCTACAGAAGAGTCAAATTGTGCATAATTTATGCTGCCTGTGGTCCGTTTCAATATTCGATCTGTACTACGATATACTCGTACTGTTAGCGCACCCATTCTGTACTTTGCAAAACATAAATTGTTGCAGGTGCTTTTGGTCAGTGTTCCGCTCAGCTTTTTACAGAGAAAATACGATTCTTAACCGAAATAATATCACCTGCTCCTACTGTTTCCTTCTATTTGCGCTCACTTTCAGAACTGTTTGCTGCAACGACGAAGTGTTCCATGCGCCCACAGGGTTGTACGTTCTGTTCTGATTGTTTATTTGGTTCGTCGTTAGAAATAAAAAAGCCTACCAGCAACGACATTTTTGTGCCTGCAGTTGTTTGGAAGCCACAAAAGCATGTGGAAAAAATTTGTTGTTAAGGAGTGAATTTACTATGTTTTTATAGTTGTTGTAATCGCGTTGTTGCATTGTCGTCGATTTCTGCAGGTATTATGCATAATTAAAATTTATGCCATGGCCATGGCCATGATTACGCAAAAGCAATCAACAATCAAGCGTCAATTTTGAAGTCATATTTCGTTTGCCTGTTACAGTTTCCTCGATCGAAGATGCGAATAGAGATGGTAAAGTCAGGCACGGTGTTTGCAAGTGATGCGGAGGAAAACTAATGAGAGTAATTTATTGAGACCATCTGGTTATAGCAGAAAGTGAAAGAATATAATAACCGAACATTTTTGAAACTAAGATTATAGTTTCGTTCCTTGAGTTAGCATTACCTGTGGAATATGCGATATAAAGACAGTATGATATATGACCTAGAATTCATTGGTCCGGCTTCAATGGCAAATGTGATTGAATCCACGGAAAAATTTGTATGATGCCTTAGATTGACTTGATAAAGCTGCACTGGAAAAGTTTCGACACCTACAGAAGCCTCCAAATTTCGGACGGTATCGAAAAAAAAAGACCCAAAGGTTATTGACCTCCTTCAGATTCCATTTCTATTGTTCGTTTTTCACACATTATTCCTCTTATATGGACAAAAGCTAGAGAAATGCAACTTTCACAGTATTTTTTAGATTTCATGACAAACAACCTACAAGGACTTGTCTTTAGAAAGTTACTTATAAACTGTTCAATTTGTTATAATGAAATTTCTTACGTTTGCAATTATGGGAATGAACTACTCGTAACAGGTGGGATATCCGTGAGTTGCCTTTTAATGGTCATATATAAAAGTTGTTTTCGAAGTTTTTTTTTTATTTCTAGGTTTTTCGTAAAGCGGGGAAATAAGAAAACTGACTTGTTCCACAAAAGTTACTTTATAGAAAAACTAATTTTTATTACATAGATAGAATATTTTAAAATATGTGTTTCCATTAATAAAAGTTTGTATCTTTATAAATGAATGTCCATAATGATTCCAAGTGGTCTTTAAAAGACCTGTAATAGATTTATGTAGCAGTAAATTTAAACATTAACAAGTTCTTGTTTGAAAATCGAATGTGTAACGTTTCATCTTTTATTTTTAGTTTGTTTTAAATATTCAGGTCTGTTCTAAAAATCAGGTGATTTCAAGCCACATGCAGTTTCAAATGTGATTAGTGATTTTCGATGTGTTAAATAAAATGGCTGTAATCGATATCGCTTTGAGCAACAGCCACTTGAAAAATGCACGTATAAAGAAGAGGTACCCTCAAGATCTAGAAAATCGAAAATCTTATAGATACCATGAACGAAACGGTGTAAGTCGCCACAGGAGAAAAAAACAATTCTGGCAACAAAATAGTGTTTCTGGCGTTTCCTCAATTCAGTGCATTATTTGATATAAAATAAATTATATTTCATAAATAATCACTAAGAAGCACATTAAGCTTTTTATTAATTTAATAAATTATAGAGTTCAAATTAAAGTACCTGCAAAAATAGGAATGTGATTGTAGTGATTTTAAATCAGTTTCACGAAAAGTGATTTCCAGAACAGGAACAATTTTTTTTTTTTAATTATCCAATTACTCCGACCCGTAGAATCTTCGATTCCGAACCTGTGGGACAACGCATTAGAGGACGCCCACGAAACCGAGGGCGCACACAAGTGGAGAGGGATCTCAACCAACTTGGCTTGCAAAATTGGAGAACGCTGGCTAAAGACCGTGCCAGCTGGAAAACTTTGTTGGTTGAGGGCCAGGTTCACCCCGGACTGTAGCGCCAAAAGAAGAAGAAGAAGAAGTATTCCTGATTATGATGGAAACAAGCAAAAACAAAAAGTTTAATATATTGCATTTGAGGTTGACTGAAATGCAAAACCACGTAACTAAAATGTTCACTCTCTTGCAGTAGAAAGAAAATAATAATATGTCTTACGTCATGCCACTTGCAGGTACGTACTTTCGACTTTTGCTTATAAAGCGTCTAGTTTTTAATGTATGTATGAGAGCAAGAATTGTAGACGACATGGATATACTGTATGTATGTATATAATTGATATGCTCTATAATCGGTCGTTTTCGCATACTTTGTTAGTTACGTCGTTTTGCGTTTCAGCAAAATTTCTTAACATTGGCCATTCGAAGACCACCAATTTCGCCGCTTGCTCCGTTGATGGAGACGTGTCTTCTCTTTGCACCAGTTGTAAGAACTTTGCCACAAAAACCGTCGCAAAACACTGTGCAGCGGCGGAACCAATTAAGTACTTTTATGGTGTAGCCGCGCTCTTAAGCAACCGTAGTCCCAAAATATCTGTTGTTTACACTTGTTTATTATATTTTATTTATTTAAGAAAACGCAAACTAATGTGAATCACGTACATGCATACATATGTAAATATTTAAACAACTTCATGAGTAGTTACAATAGAATGGGTGAAAAGGTAAGACGGTCATCATGAAAAGAGCCGTTATTGCTATCTGCCGCCCTCAGCATGTTTCGAATAACAATGACGGTGCTTTGTATTTACTAGCGTCTGGGAGAACACTGCTCACATTCCCGTCTCTGGATACAGAAAAACACTAAAAAGTAAAACTGATCGTGTGACTTTGTAAAGTGTCTCCTTACGATACCACAAGTTCATTTTGTTTATAGCGGTAAATTAAAAAATAACTGCAACAATTGTAGCATGAAATTCTTATGTTGCATACAAACGTTTTGTTGTTGTTTTTGTTCCTTAATGTCATTTTTATTTAACATAAATGTACACAAATTTATGGGAATACAAACGAAAAAGTAAACAACAAATTTATTATTAATATGTGTTTGTTTGTTTGCAAGTACCCGTCAATTAAATTGAAACATGTTTCCGAATATATAAATAGTGAGCGGTGACAAGCATTTTTGTGGGCATACCCTTCGTATTTCAATAAGCAAGCCCCCATTTAAGCGCTAATTATGAATGTTTCGTATTCGACAATATGCGGCTGGAAGTTTTGAAATCGTTTTTATGGCTTGTTGTTGGTTCGCGTGTAGACAGACACTCTTTTTATAATTAATGAATTTATGTTCTGCTTATGTCAAAATTATGTATTTAAATTTAAATAAATATTCAACATTCTTATTAAATAGTACTTGAAAAACAGTGGGAGTAAGTCATTTAGTTATACAAACTCCACTATTCCTCGGCGGTTATTAATATGTTGTCTGTGTCAGGGGATTTGAATACTTTTTGATACTTACGTTCCAAAAATATTATTGTGTAATCGAATTCAGATTATAGCAATTATTACAGATCTTTCATATGGATTAGCACAACCGAAAAATTAATTATTGGCACTAAAGTTCTAAGTTTCAGTTGCAGCAACCAAATGTTTAGCTCACATGCTACTGAATTTAGATATGGCAAATGTTTTAATGTTAAATTTGCAATCACAGTAAGAAAATGATTGAGAATAATAATTAAAGAATAACAACAAATAAACAAACAACAACAACGAAATATCGTAATAAATTTACATATTCTCAGCAGTTTGCTTAAAAGCTGCTAAATGAGTTTTAAAAATATTGGAATTTTTTTTCTGCTTTATTTTTTTGTTGGATAAAATTGTTGAAAAACCAAAAAAAAATTCTTCAATACAAATTAACATGTTTCATAGCGAGCGCTACATGTTTGTTTCAAAAATGTTCAATGAACCACAAATTTTTAATCTTTAGTTCGTGCTTTAAATCTGTGGAGTTTCATCATAATAAGACGCAAGTAATTTCTTTTTTTTTGCAAATATTTCAATGGAAGCTGCATTTTAAAATTAATGTTATTAATAAAATTAGATGCACTTTTTGCAATTTTAAAATTCGACTTAAGCTGTTATGATAAAGTGCCCCAGCATAAAGCCGGAATGAATCTAAAAATCAAATCAGCTGTTGGCCAACAGGTTTTATTTAAAACCAGTCTGCACTATAATACTGAACGCTCCCCTAATACGTCCGTAAGACTTTCTTGAGTTGAGGTATATATATTTATAGGCCCCTAATGTTTTTCTTTTTATCAGAGTACATAATTACAAAAGCAACTATTGAACTATTCTTTAGGAGGCCCAAAACTATAAAATATTGAATGTTCTGGAAAAATGCGCATCTGCATGACATTTTTCAATTCCTATTCTTTTAATATTTTTAAATTCTTCTCAGTCAATATTCGTCTAGAAAGGGGTTAATTTTACGCTGGAGCACATGCACATGCTCGGCAGTGGTCGTTATCGTTCAGCTCCTGGCTCAGTTGAATTTCTTACGAGTGCAAAGTCTTCAAGTTGGAGTCATCGGAGGCACCACCAAATAGACTGTATTATATTCTTCAACACATTTTCACGGACAGCAGTTTGTTTTGTCATCATACGGAGGTTGGTCGATTGCTTGTTCTCTGTAGCACTGAACTATCCATTGCGCTACAAGAACTCCGTTCGGTGAGAGAATTGCTCGCATATGGATCTCAAAATGAGCGAAACACATGCGCGAATAAACTGCCGATTTCGAGAAAACGGCTTTCAAATTTCCTGTGCCAGATGGGACTTCAGCAAAGTCATAAGCCCCTAGTGGTGGCTGCCACACCCCGGATCTAATCCCTCTGACTGCAATAATTGTTCTAGATTTGAACAATTCATGTTTCGGTTTTTGTATCGCCTCCCTCTTTTCAATCACTGGCTGCTTTTAAGTCTATTTATTTGGATTTTCTTTGAAAAAGCAAACATTTTTTAGAGCAAAATTTTCCCATGCTCGAAAACAACTTACAATGAATTAAAATAACAAAAACAACACTTTTTTGGCGACTCGTCATTTCTCGCCTTCCACTTCCGTCAATGACACAAATTCTTCCCAAAATCACTCTTGTGACGGCGACATCTTTACAAAGCAACATTTTAAACTTTTTACACTTGTCACGTGAAGCAATAAAAGAGAAAACGAAGTGATAAAAACTGCACTTCTTTGAAAAACAAAACGACTTTGAAGTTTAAGTATAACAAAAAAAAAAGAAAAAAGAAAAAAAAATACATATGAAATAAACAATTCTTAATTGTTGTTTAGTTTTTGATGTTTGCTGGAAATTATTATAAAGATTTGAAACAAACTTGAAGCAAACTTGAAAAGAGCAAATTTGAGTTTGTACCTATTAAAAGTTCATTAAGATTCGTCTGAAATCTTTGGAGGCTTTAACGCGAAATGATATAAATTTAGTGGCATTTGTTCACCTTTGAGTTGCTGCGAACACGGGCATCTGTCGGTCTTGTTTTCTTTCCGATTCGCTTATTGAGGAAGCTGTATTTTAATGACTTTGGCGTTAATTTAGAAATTTTATTATAAACAAATTGTATTGATTTGTCTTCCTTATTATTTCGTTTTCGTTCGTTTTTTATTGGTATGTGTAGAACTGGTGGTTTGAAATTTCAAATAGTTTCCTTATGGCTTTGGCTTCTTTTATTTACAGTTGGCTTTCCCATTTTATGCTTCTTTTTATGGGGCGATGCGTATAAACGTGGATTTTTCTGTGATGATGAATCGCTGATGCATCCCTTCAAAGAGTCAACGGTCAAAAGTTGGATGTTGTACATTATAGGCCTGGTGCTGCCAATTACTGTGGTAAGTAAATTTTGTGTTCCTTTTTTTTATTTTCTTAAACTTTCATTTTAAAATAAAAAAAAAAATTATACGGAAAGGGCGAGCCCACGACTTCTTGCTTCCGTTCGGCAGTAAGAAGGTATATTGATTTGTTTTTTATATCTGTCATCAATTTCTATATATTGAAATATGTATGTAAATATTTATGTTCATTGAAAGTTTCTGCACAACCATGAAAGTAGAAAAATATTTGACAAAAATTCGGGAAAACTTGCGTACTTGGATTCAAAGAGCTGTCTGTCGTTCCACAACTTGACTTTAATATATGTATGTAGTATATGCATGTAGTTTCAGTAACAAAAGCCCAACTGAATTAAAATTAATTAAAAAATATTGATTGAGAAATATGATTTTTTATAAAAACTTATCAGAGTTGTCTCTGTTCTGTTTTACGGATCCAAAAAATAATGTCTGAAATACAGTAAAATATTCATTATATACCCACATAAAACTCATGGCACATTTAGCTTAAGGCAAAATTGTCTTTCTTCCTAAAAAACGGAGGTTTTTCTAAAACATTTTCAAATACATGAATCGCTGAATCAATAAAATTTTTATATGGAATCTGGGACTTTTAGTTTTTTTCAAGATGTGTTTTTTTTTTTTTTTTGAAAAAGTATTTGCGACTCACATTCGCTTTTAAACATTTTCAGAACCTCACCCCAAAGCGATTCAACAAGTAAAATTTCGTCATATCTATTCATGCCTTTCTTGAGTTTTTCGTTATCTTAAGATTTCGTTTTCCAGCGATATCGATTGCTCGCGTCATTTGGAAAGCCGAGCGCCTTTCCTATATTTGCTTCATCTATTTAATTTTAGACAACTAAAACTACAACTTTATTGCCATGATGTATGAAATATTTGGGGGAAGGGAACACATGCGCTCTTAACCTGCAATAAATGCTTCAAAAGAGTCAAATATGCTCTATAAATTCTGCAAGATTTTGAAAACGGAAGGAGAGTGATGGCAAAATGTGCATTTTAAATTCACTCACTAAACAACCGGCTTAAGCGCCTGTCCATCCCGCTTCTATTCAGTGTTTTAAAAGCAAAGAAATTTGCTTCATAAGAAAAGCTCGAGGTGAGAAAATGTTGAGGAGAGTTGAGAAAAATCTTCTGTGCCGTTGACAGAACACAAATACACGACACATCCAGGAAATTTTATATGGAATTTGTGAAGGTGGCGTCGATTCGTGTTCTGTAAATAAAACGCTACTCACATTAAAGCACGATTATAGATACTTCGCGTTAAAAACACAAGTCGGTGCCGGACTGGTACGGGGAATAATAAAATGTTCACCACAACAACTCACGTTACAGAATACATATTTAAAAGTTTCTTAAAAAGGGGGTTATTCGCTGTTAGCTTTAAGTTCACTAAGAGCTCTTACTCATAAGTTCACAAACTATATAAAATTTACGTATTTCCCATTAGAAGTTCCACTCATGCATGTTTGTGTTTCCTGATGTGGCGTGCATGGGCACGCATGAGCAACCGCAACTGATGACCTGAGTCGTGTCGATCACCTGTTTAAACTTAACCAGTGGTCCGGGTGTAAGAGCAGGATAAAAATGCAGTCATAAACTAAAAATATCCTTGTAAAATACAAAAATAACATGAAACCAATTATCTGATTGCTAAAGACAGCTGTCGCTTGTTAAACAGCCCTTTAATTTACGATACATCAGACACATCAGACACATACAAGCATGAAGGTGAGTCCGTCCACTCACAACATTAAGTCATTTAATATTGACTTGCGCCAAACTCTACTAAATTATGGAACATGTGCCAGTCTTCATTCTTTTCACTTTGTTTATTTACTTTCTACGTCTTTTAAAACTTTATTATTTTATTGCTGTTTGTTGCAGTTTGTTGTTGTTTAAATTTCAATTTTCAAATTTGTTTGTTATTAAGTTTTACATTTTGTTTGCATTACAAGACATGACCTTTCCAATTCCATTGCAATAAGGAAAGCAATTTATTTGTTTTATGGTGTTTGTGTTTTGTTTTCTTTAGGAATTGTCCGCTGCAAAAAATGCAGGGAAAAAAATTGTTGTTGTCTGGAGCACGAACTTAACAAAATATTCACTTTGTTTGTTTACTCTTAAATTGATACCCGCAAGTGATGAGTTCGTGAGTGGTATTTGAAATGTTCTTGTTTTCCATTTTATGGATTAAGAGGTTTGATGACTGACACAACATTGACAAAACATGTATTGACATAATACCGGGTGGTAACAAACATGTGGAAACGACAAAATATGGTAAAATACGAAGTTTTCTCGGCTTCTGATGCCAAAGCACCGTGATTGACTTGAACGATTGAGCAGCACGTCCAATTGATGAAACTGATTGGGTTTCGTTTGGGAAAGGGCGAAAAAGTCACAGTTTTCACTGAATTTAAGGAACGAGCAAAACTAGGTGCGTGCCTGGCGCGCCAACGGCTAGTGAGGCCATATCACCCCTAACGGCGAGCACTCCAGAATGGTAATAACTGCAAAATGTGGATGCCGACAACCACAAGTATGGTGGAGTAAGAACAGCGGTACGGTGCTATATAGTAAAATCCACGATGGCCATTTTATGTGAATGATCGAGTTATTTGACCCCACAGGTTCTTTTTCTTGTGGAGTTCCTTGAAGTCTATGCTAGCAAGCTACAATCGAGCGATACCCTTAAGGTCAGCAGAACTGAGGCCAATGCTACAATGCAGCGGACATTTGAACGACATCATCACATATAATGGCATGCATGTGTTCTTCCGAATTGAACAAGAATGTGGCTGGTCTTATTCTATTTCAATATCTATTCGCCCTCAGTGAAAGCCCTTTACAATAATCATTAATGAAGCCAATGGGGGAACCAGCATAAACAACAACTGCATCCCCGCAGCAGATTTGCGAACAAGAGTGCTAGAGAGCAAAAATTCGTTTATTTTTTCAGGGCTCGTCTTGTATCGTCCAATAATTTTGCATTCCAACAGCGCGCATGTGTCCACTTGGGTTTAATATTTCACATACGTTTTTTGTTTCTGACTCTGATCTGACCCATATTGGAGAAATAAACTCTGTTGATTTAATGAAGTTTTTCATACGAAAATTGTTTTCTAAACAAATCAATTTCAGAAGGACTACTGGTTGCATGCACTCATGTGCGTCCATATGTTAAACATTTCTGAATAACGCATGAGGTCCTAGAAACAAAATTTCAAATCAAATACAATGTTGCACCAAAAAGACGCAGCATGCATCGTTCTTCTTTCTCCATTCCTTTGTGGCCAAACAGTTAAACGATTCCCTAATCAAAACTGCTCGTATGATTAGAAGATAATAAACATTTCAATTAAATCTATAAATTATGGCATCGGATAAACGTTTTGTTTACTCTCAACTTTCGGTCGCATGACGGCCTTTATGTTCTCCATATTGAAAAATATTAACACCATCAAAAACAAAAAAAGACAGCAAACGTTTTTGATTTTAATGAACCCCCCCAGAACATACGGCTGAGTCCATCCATGTGCATGTACTTATTTGTGTCGTAAGTGTGTTCCTCTGGCTTTATTTAAGAATCAGAAATTTTATAATTTACAACATGGAAGTTCATAAATAATAAATAATTTAGGTCAACTTCTTAAACAATGCCAAGCCATTTGCTCAACACTCACACACTCCCTTTTGTTACACAATAAAAACTGAAATTAAATGAAATGGAATTGTGAAAACAAGTGTTTCAATATCGCAGCACAATTTTGAAATCATTGTAAATTATTGACACCATTCGTGAGCTTTTAAGTACTTAATGAGCTAAAAAGGCAAGAAAAACACAAGTTAACAGATGGTTTAATCATTTACATACGAAGTAGTCAACTTTTTGGGGGGAAAAAGAAACACCCTCTTCATTTGTTCGGGCTTGGCTTTTCCAATGACGCAAAATGGCGATTTATTAAATTCAGCCGACAGCTTGAAATGCCGGAAGACTTAAGGAAGCAAAAAAGAAGAAAGAAGACAGTGCAATTTTGTGGCATCTGAAGGCTTTAACACTAGCACTAGGCTAATCCAGTTCTTATTCTTCAATTAAACATTTAATCGGCATTATGAAACGAATGCAACTTTAAAATTAAGCGACTAATTCGATTAACTCAAAGACCAGAAATTTCATAAATTACACAATTTGTGTTCGATACGATTTAATTTCGATAGTTTAAAACTGAAACGAGAAACAGCTGATTAAGACCTACATACATACATATATTTAACCCTGGGTGCGGCATGCAAATTTTGTACACGAATATCTTGCCATTGGCTTCTCTGTTTACACATGCGAGTTGCAAGTTTACTTTTAAAATGTCGCGTTCAGGGTTGTACCATAAAATAAGGTAGTCCCTAAAATGATCCACTGGGTGTATGCGGAGATGGTCAGGCCTATTATACTTTATGACGCTCTTGTATGGTGGAGTAAGAACAAACAGATAACAAGGCCGTGCAGAGTTGCATATAAGTTATAAGATCTATCCCAACGGCAGACATGGAAGCTGTCCTAAATCTTATTCCGCTCAACACAGTTGTGAAGACAATTTTCATTTATAGAAGAGAAAAACTGTAGGCGGGTTACTAGTCACACGGCAATTCTCAAAGGGATCGGAGACATGCTTGATATGTCTGAAGCAACCACCAGGGCCTATGAAGTGTAGAATTCTGTTGCCGACAGGGAAAGAATGGTGCTCAAACCCCACTATTATTGTTCACTCACTCATTCAATTGTTTTATTAATACTGATGCTTTACAATAAACTAACTTTATAATATCGTTAAGACTTTATGACAATTTTAATGACATTTTTGCCGTAACCCAGTTAATTTGCATTAAGTTGTGAACAGAGTAACACGGTCTATCGTTTTGACTTTTAGTGGCATGCAAATGTCAAATTTTTACTGGCATGAAAATGTTGCTGCCAGCTGCCATTAGTGTTGAACTGAATGAGTGTTAATTAGTAAGAAAAATGTAAATGTATTGAGTTCTTCGAACTCTAGTCGCAGGTGTAAACTCTGAAGCAAGAAACACATGAATTACTGACTAATCATGACCGATTCTTCTGTTTGGATTTTTTTTTTTGAATCAACACTTTGAAGAAACGCTATATTTTTATAATTCGATTAATCGTCGGATCGAAATTATCTATCAAGCATCAATAAATAGTCTGGACACCCTAAACAGCACTGAAAACATAATTATTTTTTTTTTTTTTGGTTTTATAAATACCTCGATGACAGTTTGATTGATTATGAAGCAGTTTTATAATAAAATGCGTTTTAATAGCATTTCAACGTCTGTACGTTCAGCAAATTTATGTGAAATTCTGTCACAGAAAAAGTACGAAGAAAACGTGGCTTGTTTAGTTTTTGCTTCTATTCGCAAGAATAAGAACATATAGTGTGAACCAAATGATAGCATCTCTTCCTCATCTAAAATCGGTCGGTAGTGCAAAGCGATATGTAGTAGATTTGTCACCATGTCATTTCATCATACCAGGTCTGTTCCAAAATAAGGAGAATGTTAAAATTTCGCTGTCTACCAACATGCGATTATCGGTTTTTCATGTTGGAACGCTCGTCTCGAACATCTGTTCACAGTTGCAGCAATTTAGCGAGTTTAGTTTTTCTTTTGGTGAGAGGCCTACAAGTTTTTTGCGTGCTCGTCGATTTTCTACTGACGAAAAAAATTGATTTTAATGCGGTGATTGCACAATCGCTGTTTCTTTGGGCTCAAGAGGCAGTTGAGTAGTAAGGCCCTTTCTCGAAAAACCAAGCTGACACTATATACCACTTTGATAATCCCTGTCCTTCTCTATGGCGCAGAAGCATGGACGGTGTCGAAGGAAGTCCTTAGTATTTTCGGGAGAAAAGTTCTGCGTTCAATCTTCGGCCCTGTTTGCGTTGATGGTTTCTGGAGAAGAAGACTCAATCATGAACTGTACGAGTTGTACAGCGACATGAGCCTAACCAGGCGCCTACGGATCCAACGGCTAAGATGGTTGGGCCATGTAGAGCGCATGGAGAATACTGCTCCGACCCGTAGAATCTTCGATTCCGAACCTGTGGGACAACGCAGTAGAGGACGCCCACGGAACCGATGGCGCACACAAGTGGAGAGGGACCTCAACCAACTTGGTGTGCACAATTGGAGAACGCTGGCTAAAGACCGTGCCAGCTGGAAAACTTTGTTGGTTGAGGCCCAGGTTCACCACGGACTGTAGCGCCAAAAGAAGAAGAAGAAGAAGATTGCACTTTGAGTCAGAATGATGTTCACAAAGCGGTAGAAGCTATTTAAAGAAGGTTGATAAGATGTGAATGCCGTGGATGTCGCAGCACATCAACTAGTGATAAAAATATTGTTACGGTGAGCCGTTCACTATTAGAGCAGTTGATGAGGATGTCAGCATATCATTTGATTTATGCCAAGGAATTTGCTCGCAAATTTTGCGTTTGAAGGTCCACTGGGAAGAACGATTAAAGAACGGATAGGCGGAACTGCTTCGAGGATTGGAAAAAGCGCTGACATATTATATTTGAGGAGAGTTACTTGGAAGGCACAGAATAGAAATTGATGAATGAATTGTAAGTTTTTGTCAGCCATATTTTGCCATAATCAAGCGTTAATTTTACAAAAAATATTTCTGGCTTAATAATACTATCTCATTTATTTATATAACTACATACATATATAAATAAATTTATTAAAATGCTACAACATGACATAAAAGTATAAATTAAGATAAATTCGATTAATTCGCTATAAAATAGTCGGCTCGCAGTATTGCAAATGAAATAACAATTAGAGAATATTTTGATGGTATTGTATCTACATACATATAAGTATATTGAAAGGCGTATATGGTTGAACACGATAATAATATGGTTGACTGAAAGATAACATAGTAGTTCACAGCAATAGTATGGTTGATCATCGCAATGGTTTTGCTTAAATGTGCCAAAAGTAACGACGTGTAAAAGACGATGACTTAGTAATTATTGATGTTTTTGGTGAAACCTGAACTCGAATATGTGCAGATTCAAGAATACATTCTATTGGCTCTAAGTACTTACACACATCTCAAAATTAGGATTTTATACAATATACAGGACACGCCATATGCTATATAGTAAGCAGTTTGTTTAAATACGTCTATAAGATGACAGCGCTAGAGCAAAAGTACAACAATACAACAAAATCAGAAACTTAGTAGGACGAGCCTGTCAAAAACATTTGAAAAAATTCCAACTCCCAACGAAATTTTGTATTTGTGTAAAATTTTAGAATATTTTTTTAAACTTAAGTATTGGAAAAGAAATTGTTTCACAGCATTAAGTTTTGACACTAGATATCCACGAGAATAAGAGGATAAAAAAGTTGCCAGTTGTGGTAGTGCTGCCACCCCGTAGCCGTAAATACCAATAAACCTCGAATAACAGCGAAAACAAAATGTTTCATGATGGCTTTTTGATTTCTGATTCTTTCCAGATACTCATTGTCGAAATAATCAAATCCAAAAATCACGAAAAATATTCCAATGGCAACGTGAGCACACGAAGATACGTTTTCATGGATTATGAAATACCCGATTGGATGATTGAATGTTACAAAAAAGTCGGCATTTTCGGCTTCGGTGCTGCTGTCAGCCAATTGACAACGGACATTGCAAAGTATTCGATTGGACGTTTGAGACCACATTTTTTGGAGGTAAGCGCTAAGTATGGGCATATGTAGTTTTAAGAGAATCTCACAAGAGCTTCAATTGGTTTGGTGGTGTGTGTATCTATTTACACACTCATATTTTAAGAAGACCGAAAATTTAAGAAAAAAATATGTTGCGTTAGAAAAGTATTTTTTAACTGTATGAAGTATAAAATAAAAATTACTACACTTAGAGAAAACTTTGGCTTGAAACTCTATTGCAACACAACAAACAAAAAATATTTATTTTCTATCACTTGACATTTTCAAAGCGCTGCACAACTTTTTGAGGCCTCTTTTCGGCTTCATAATTGTAATAACAGGCGTAGGATCATATCGAAATAACCAGCGAATATTTTTGTGCTGAAGTTATTTTCGAAATTTCAATATCTAAGTCAGCGCATGCAAAACGTACGACCGAACTGTTGAAACTGCGTCTTTCCCGCACAATTGTCGGCTTAATGTGGCCAGTACTAACCAACCAGGGTACATAAAACAAACAATTTTGATAGTTTTGATTGTTACTTTTCATAGGCTCAACGACGCTTTTTTAATGCGGAATTTCCCAGCAGGTTTTATACATCAAACATTGTAAAAATGGATACCGAAGCTGGAAATATTAGCTAGAAAGCAGCTCTCAGGGCACAGTTTTGTCTGAAAATCTCGCCTAATCGACAAACACTTTTGCTAAAAAACAAGATATTAGTTTTGATTCGTTTTGAAGAGGACTCCAATTTTGCCCAAAAATCATCTATAATGACGATCAAAAAGCATAATTATTGTATATGGGACCGACAAAAAGGTATTGTTTCGAGCGAGCTTTCTTCGCCGGCGTCGCCATTGATCCGTACTTTTTTAGAAACGACTTTAGAGAGAGCAACGCTGCAGCCACAGAACTCGGCAAAACAATGATAAACGTTTTCTTTTGTCCAAAATTGAAGGTTGTTAACGCAAATGGTGTGTGGTTCCAGCAGGGTGGCGTCACGTGCCACACAGGAGACCGCACTGTGCATAATCTGCATGTACGATTTGAGATTATGGTTATATGTCTGTCTGTCTGTCTGTCTGCTGAGGTAATATGAATTGGCCGCACACGTGACTTATCTTCCTCCTCTCTTTTCACATCTATCCGGTCTTGTTTGAAAATCCCTCGCACTTGTTGAGCGATGATGGGTCTTTCAGTTTTCAAGACATTCGGATTTTCCAGTTATTTATGAGTATAATACGCAGTTTTTCGCATTTCAAAGAACATTGCGGCCGCTTTTCTTTTTTATATTGTACTATAATGCAGAACTGTCTGCACTTAGACAAATTTAGTACTAATTCACAATAAGAAGTTTCTACATTTTCATTCAAGTGATTTATATGTAGACATGTATTTGTATATTTTCATCTGAACTCCATTTAACGAACCACTTCATTAGAGCTCTTGGCTGGAAATTGCCAGTACCCGAATTTGATTGGTTGCAACTTTTGTCGTTCCTCAGAGTCTGTTTTCTCCGTGTATATTGTACAATGGTTTCAATTAATTCAATGCCTGTTGTGTCAAGGAGTTTTTATAACTTTTTTGACATTGAAGGGGACTTTCTGTTCTTTTCTGTTCGAAAAACGTCGCCAGCTGTTGTCAAGTTCTTGTTTAAGAACTCATTAAAAAGTTGCCCTAAAACATCACAGCTAATAAGAGCCGATGGGTTGGCTCTTCAAGTTTTCCCCACGTTTCCAAATCGAGAAAAGATGCCATTAAAAATGTCTTTCGAAATATTCTCCCGTTGAGTTATTAATACGATTAGACGCAGATTCTTTAGTAATTTCTTTTTCATTAAGCAGATGTTTCTTCAGCTGCAAGTCAATCGCTTATTCCATTTGTGGGTTTAATAGAAATGAAAAGCAAGTTCACTTTCAAGGTCTTTTGAATGTTTGAAATGAGTTTTATCTGCCCTGCCTCAACATTCTTTGTTATTAATAAAAAGAAATTCGTTTTTCTTTTTAGTTACAATCATAAAATTTTCATTTCAATATTTGAATTGTAGCTGCTTCTTTTGTCTCTTAGTTGTTGTTAAATCATTCGTATGCGAAGGGCAACTCTTTTCGCCTTGGCATTATTAATTTTTCATATTGAACTCTTAATAGTCCAGCCAGCAGATAAATAAAGAATGAAGCAGCAGACAGATTGATCTGGTTGTCTTAATTGTTACGGGCTTAAATTGAATGAAATGAATGAAGTTCCAATAATTTGACGTCATGCACTGAAATGGTAGATAAAGACTATGAGATTTTCATTAAAACATTTCAACAGTCTGCTGCGAGGGGTATATGGGAAGAGCCTGTGCAACTGAATTCTTAATTGACGCGAAATCGAATTGGCGGTCAATTTTTCTTCGAATTCGTGCATATCTGGTTTAAAAGATTGTTGTAGCGTCTATAATTTTCGAAGTTAAGCCCTTAGATTTTATCCAGCTTTATTAAGGCTTGGGCGTAGCAATCGGGCACGTAAACCAAGTGGTCACAACATTTAATTTGTTTACGAGTTAACGATTTTCTTAACTTTTACTCGGGATTTTGAAGCATCTGAAATTAACATTAATTGGCGTCTAAGATCCCGAATCATGAGTCCTATAATCCACATATATAAGTTGCTGATACCGGCAAAATCAAAACTTGAAAACGCATCTTTAAAATAATTAAAGCTTAATTTGCGTGTTAAGCGATTACAAACTATTAAAGAAATGTTTTTCCCAGCAAAATTTTAATAAATAAGTCGGTGTTGCCTGCAGCTTTAAACGCTTTTATGTCACTTTATATTAAAACATTTTATAAAAAGCAAATAACTTCAAAAGCTGAATTTGGTGTCTGGTGTCAACCATCCACAGCAATAACTGGGTGATCAAGATATACTTACATAAACTTAAAACTTACTATATATGTATTCATTATGTGTTTGTTGACTTTGTTTTTCAAGACCCTCAATGGCGTAAATATCTGGGAAATAATAATTTGTAATTGGCTATGTGCCAGCGTTTAAGCAGAGTCTTGTGACTACCGAATGCGTCACGCTTGGTATAAAAATTAGTGGAATACAAGACTTGAGGCTGTGACATTAAATCAGCGAATAGATTAGATTTGCAAAGCACACACAGGTCACCAGTTCCTGTGCCTGATGCGTCTCGTATCATTTAACCAACATCAGACCAATTCCTTAGACAGTTGAGAAACTTCAGTATTAAAAAATAGACTCTCTGCCACCTCGGTCAGGGATTAAAAACTTTTTCAATGTCTTAGCGAAGATGTGGTCACATTAATTATTATCTGGGGGGCTTACTAACCCCGCCCAAGCCAACTGCGTGGAACATCCATGCACTCACTCCCTTCAGTGCAGGTTTTCAGGAAAAACGGTGCTGCCCTAGACGACAAAAATCAGAGTGGCTTAATTCGACAATTAAAAGTAAAATCTGCGAACCTGAAAGAGTTGCACAGCAAATTTAGGATAGACAATTCTTGTCTAAACCAGTACCCGTGATTTAATACAATCTGCGGAACTGCCAGGGTAATTTTCAATTGTTTACACAGGCAAGACTATCGAACATGTTCGAACAAAAAGCTTAAAGCAAATCAAATTGGGCTTTTGTTGTAACCTTTTTTTAGAATGAAAAAGGCTGACCAAAAAAAAAAAACCCCAACCACTACCAAAAAAACAGTTTCAACTTCCAATTTGTGAAGTTATTATTTCAACATCAGACACAATTAAAATCTGCTACAAATCTTTCGAAACTTTTTTTCTTTTGTAAATAAAAATAGAAGGATTTTACGGCTGCACATTCCTGTCATACCAAACCTCACCTGTGTTACACAATAGAACTCAAAATACGTAGAATTTTGTTCAACAAACCCGAAAGAACCACAAATCAGTTGCAATTAACACTACAAGTTACACACTTTTGTTGTTGTCTGTTTGTAAGTAAAATAAAAATGACGGACTTATAAACAATAGACAACAAAAAGAATTTAAATCTGAACACAAACAAATATTTGTTTCTTTGAGAAAAACTCCATTAATGCCACCCAAGTTCAATGAAATAAATTTAGAAAAAATTCTCACACTATTGAGAGGAGATCTCGAATTCACAAACTACTTAATCCCCACCATTCAGAGTATCTCGTAAGAAAAAATTAAATAAAATAATAACAATATTTTGTCGTATGCAATTCAATGGAAAAAAGCAAGTCTTGAAATGGACTCAAGTTGCACAGAAATTAATCTGCCGCATCACGATGACTCTGTGTGCAATTCATGAATTTGTTGGTTTTTCTTTTTTGTACTTTCAACAGATCTAATTTTAAATTTTTTGCAAAAGGTACAAAGAAAAACAAAACGAAATAAAGCTGCTTAAAAGATTGCAACAAAATCACACAAAGGTTTCTTTTTCGTTTTTCGTTTTGTTTTGGCTAAATTCAAATTTCATTTATTATTTTTAAATGATTGTGGCACTCAAATCTACACAAACTCGTGCATTCACACAATAAAAAATCGAACTGGAGCTGGGAGATGAATGGGAAAAATCGGCAGCACAACTGATGGCACAATCAGCAGAAGGGGGAAAAAACAGTGAAAAATATTTGCTCCGATATTGCGAGTGAAATGTCAAGTAATTGGTTGCGTTGCTTTGCAGACCGCAAAGGAATGCATTCTTTCAAGGCACTTCTGGCGGCCGATTGTCAGTAAAGTTGAATTTTTCACGAAACAGGGCTATCGCTTTTGTTCGCGATATTGGATTTTCTTTATTCAATGTTGCTGCGAGAGGCCTGATTTTGTTGCTGAAAATCATATTCTTCTGAAATCACCACCATTCAACTTTCTGAAAAGTTTTAAGGTTGTAAATTAAAAAAATAAACGGCTTCCATAATCGAATACTCAAAGTCGCAGCACTTTTACCCGCTTGTTACAGGCTGTGCTTTTATGCAGGGATGTGCTCATTCTTTTGCTTTAATTTTATTTTATAGTGCTACATGTGGTCCGGTCTATTGTTCAAATCAAGGTGGTACTAATAATAACATTGTCTCAAACGAAAACTCTGCACTTACAGGATCGCCCTATATTAGGAAACATGGATTGCCGCGCGATAATGAAAAACCAATTTCCGGCAATAATTACAACAGCCCTAAATTGGTACAACTTTAGCTGTTGCGTGATGAGCGCTAGAAAAAGAACTTCTTCACTTAAACAGCAACTGCTCTGCCGTCCTTAACACATGAGTACGAGCATTTGCATTAACAGGGCAATCGTCAATGTCATACTTGCAAAAGAGATGAACTACTATTTAAATACAACTCTTCCGTTTTTCAACGCCATTTTTCAGTCCATTTATGATTTTGAGTAAAGTCGCCTATACGACTGCATTTCATATGGACACAGTAATGAATGTGTTGGATGTACAATATTTGTTCGGTTATTGGCGGTGTCCGATTACAGGAAGAAGTCTATTATGGGAGGAATCACTGAACTACTTTTATGCAGTGATCCTCATATAGGTTTTTTTTTACACGCATTTTCGAGTTGAAAATAGAACAACTGCACAAATACGGCACCGCAAATGCCTTTAACTGAAGTCGTTCGGTGCAAAATGAACTATTCAGGCAAAAGACTTAAGTAAAACGATCAAATCAGCGTTCCTCCTGCTCTTTTTCCTTGTTTTTTTTTGTGTGTTTTCCATTCCATTTTTGTTAGTGTCAAAATTCATATTCAGAAAGCAGCAACACAGTTCTTGTAATTATATACTGACACAGAGTTTGTTCACAGAAATCATTTTCCTTTACTGAGCTCTGAACTATTGAACTGCACGAAAGATATATTTCAGAAAAAAAGTTGAACTAAAAATATTTTACATGAGGTACAGGAGTCCAATTGCACCATTTCATAGTGAAAACGATTGCCATATCGTGAAGAGTTGGCACATTCCTTCCAAAGGATCCATTTCTTTTGCTCAAAATATTCCCTATTGCGAATGTCGTACTCATGGCCTTGTCGCTGCCACTATTCAAAGTAATCGATTACTGTTGGCAACGACTTCTTTTTTTTGTAACTTTGCAACAGTTTAAAGCTCTTGTTGCTGCACTATAAAATAAATCCAATTTTGAGAAAGGTCTTATAGCAGTTCAACGCCCCACAATTGAACTTAATTGGACCGTCAATTAGTCAAAGATACTATTCTCAAAATATGCGTCTTAAATTTATTTTTAGATTGATGGGAAATAAAAGAAAAATAACAGCGGAAAATTCGTTTTAGTTTGAAAACGTAAATAACAGTCTTTTATGAATGTTATTTAGATATCCCCCCCTCCCCCCGCCCACCGGCCCTTCCAAAAATATAACGATTAAACAAACGTCGCCATCTGTAATGTTGACTATATGATACCAAAAAGAGTAAATTTTTTTCATATTCAACAACCGAATGCACTAAATCAGTTAACAAATTGTTTGAACATGAACTGGCAAAGGAACTTGCAGATTCAAACAACAGTTTTGCAAAAAGAGTTGTTTTAGTTTTTTCTTTGTGTATAAAAGCGGATGGCCATTCAGTGATACGAGTTCTTTCACTCGCTTAATTTTCTGTATCCGTCATCAATATTTTTGTAACGGATTTTTTTTTATTGGACTCAAGCGCTTTGAGATCACAAACACCTGTTATTTTTAAATGAATTTTGCACAAAATTTGCTTCATAAATTAACTTTTAATTTCGGTTTTGTTTTCCACACACCAAAAGCAATTTTTTTATAGAGTCTGGTTTATCGCGAATATCTAAAGTTTAAGTTTGAAAAAGTTGTGTTTTTTCGAGTTTATTTTTAGTATTTAAGACCTGAAACATTTGCTTAAATGTTATTCTATACAGGCACATATTTAAATACGCTTTAATGTTTTAATCACGCGCGCAAAACACGCAAATCGCTGCAAAGAAAACAAAAATACCAGTTAATGAGCGGCGTGCCCATGAGCTGAAAACTGTTAGATCGGATAACTGATGGATTTTGCTAATGAATTTCAATTTTATAGTTTTTGAGATGGTAAATCATAAAGAATAGTGCGGACGAAAAATCGATAACGACCTATTTTGGTTCATGACATAAAACAAAATTAATGCAGACACAAATTAAACCGAAACTTTGAAACTCTTTTGAGTGTGAAATATGTATCTATTTGTACTAAATTTGAACAAACCAAACCGGTTTGCGATTTTGCCGAAGTTTGTCATTCATGTGAAATGCCAAATGAAATCGATTTTTTATGTCTTGGCTTCACTTTGTTCTGAATTCGCGACTTAAGAAAAACCCGCCAGCAGATCTGCAACGAGTTCAAATCGCACCATATCGGTGGCCACTTCTTGCCAGCCTGCCCTAAGTGTTAGGAAGATCGCCATTCTCTGGCAACCACATGTCGCCGGTATCTTTGTCGTCCAACTCAGGGCAAAAATAAGTTGGCACTTAGCAAAGTAACCCGGAGCGCAAGCCATCGTCGTAGAAATATGGAGAGATGATGTCAGCAAAGGCAAAGTCCACACCATACAGCGACGCATTAGACACTCTTCAGGCGTATGCGTTTTGGTTCCGTGAAGCTCAAAGCTAATTATGAAAATTAGACTCAGCTTCCAAACTGCTGCAGTGGCCATTCTCGGAACACACGCCGTTGACTTCGGTCGTTAAATTTTAACTAACGATAGAAATGATGCCAAAGATGCTCCATTAATAAATAAATTTGGTTTTAGACTAGAGTGGCACCTCGATTATCTGTTATGGTTGGGATCGATCGATTTTCCCGAATTACCAATTTTGTGTAGTTTTTCTTATATTCTCTATTTTATTTTTGAAAATTAAACTAAATTCAATATACATATATATATACGATATGTGGTTGTATGCTTCTGACTCGAATTCGAATTCGAATTGCACTTAATTCTTTAATTAAATTATAGTCCCAAATGATAGAGATAATGACGATTAACCGATACAACAAAGTAAAATATTTAAATCGATGTAAACAAAGAAAATTATATATATTCCCTATTATCTGAATTACCGATAATCGAGGAACCACTGTATTTTAATAATAATTATATTGTTACTTAAGTGCGAAAATATGACAATTTATTAAGTTGTTTAGACCAGAGATTTTATGGCATGCGACAATATGGAGTGAGGAAGATTTCACCAATAACTGTTTTAGGAGGAGGCGGCCAAACTAGTCCGGCGTCACCCTTCACTGCAGTTGGTTGACAACTTTCACTGCTGGACTTACACATGATACGATTGAAACTTATTGTTGTTCCCTGCAGTCCATGTAGACATGACACGGACTTACACATGACACGATTGAAACTTATTGTTGTTCCCTGCAGTCCATGTAGACAACTGGGCTACCGACTGTGACTCTCTCTCTCTTACCACGCATTCCTGTTGATAATCTCAAGTGCGTTACTTTAATCGGATCTTTGCGGTTCGCGGATTGTATTCGTACATATTAAGTTGTTTGCGTTGAACGGGCTTCAGTCGGTAGTCGAACGTAAAGTGTTTATTCCAACTAAATTTATTTTAACTTTTTAAGTGATTAAGGCCCTGCTTTATACTATTTCAAGGTTTGCCAGCCCATTCTGCCAGACGGTACCACCTGTGCGGATGCACAAAATCACGAAAAGTACATCATAGACTTTAGGTGCAGCAATACGTGGGCCACCAAACGCATGTTGAAAGAGTCCCGGCTGTCATTTCCAAGCGGACATTCCAGCTTTTGTTTTTACACGATGGTCTATTTGGCGGTGAGTAATTTTGAGATCCCAAACGGCTGCAATGAAACCTTCCAACTTGTTTTTTTTTCCATCGGCAGTTGTATCTACAAGCTCGCATGACTTGGCGTGGCTCCAAGTTGTTGAGGCATTTCTTGCAGTTTGCTTTTATCATGATTGCCTGGTACACGGCCCTGTCACGTGTGTCCGACTACAAGCACCATTGGTCCGATGTGTTGGCAGGGTCGGCTATTGGTTCGCTGGTCGCTGTTGTCGTGGTAAGTGCTATATAGTCTTAAATCGAGTTGTATCTCTACCGTTTGGTTTATAGCTAAAGGACATTTTTAGTTTGCCCAACAAATCAGTTGTTTTTCTCAATAATTTCAAGTATTTTAGAAGCATGAATTTATTAGCTTTTTATTACATTTTAAGTTTTGTTTGTTTTAAGTTTGATCAAGGTCGGTTGACCTTCCGAATGTTACTTTAACTGCACTGTTGTTTGGTAATTTGCTAGTCACACCCTCTATGTCATACATGTCCTTCTTTTCTTGCCTTTTCACTTACACATATTCTCAAATATTCACCTTCATTCTAGAGTAACTTGGTGCCGGATAAATGGTTTGATTGGAACACTGTTTGGCCCACTGTCCATAGCAAACACAATTAATTATTAATTCAGTTTTTCTTTATAATACAACTAGAAAGTTCCTCTTGCATTGAAGCAAAGAAAGAAGATTTTTTTAATAAAACTAAAGCTTAAATATGATACAATTGTTGCCTGTTTTTCTGTCGTCAATTCGAAAACTATTCGCAATTCTAGTTTCCGACACTCGCAGCGCTCTAATGTGAAAACAAAAACTGCGGACTAGTTGGTGAGTCTGCAAATAAGAACACAAATGGGACTCAGAACCGCAAGAACGACAAAGTTAGAAACAGTATTATGTGCCTGTAATCGAAGCACTTTGAAGATATTTGCGATATAATATACGAATAATTGTGCAGTAGTTTCAGTCGGTTTTTATAGTTCGCATCAACTTTGAAGCTCGGCAGAGATACAGGACGCTTTTAATGCAAAATAGTTAAAAAGTCTGGCTCCTTAAGAGCGCCTTGCAGTGTTTTATCACTTTAAAAAATTGTTTCTATAAAAATAACTAAATTAAGATTATGATCCGTGGCAAAATGCCACATGGTCATGGCATTTAACTTTGGACAATGTTGTTTTTACATTATATGCATTAAAAAGAACATTGTTTCCGTTTGACCAGTGCCGATCAGACAAAACTTCATTTGACATGGAAAGCTAATGAATGGAAATAATAACTACGAATTTGCTTTAGTGGCTATTCGTGTCATCAAGAAAACGGTAACTGAATTTTCCCGCTTACGTCATTCAATCATATTTTCAAGCTGAACTACAGCGAATTACGCGAAATGTCGAAATGTCGCAACTGCAAAATGGTAAAATTCCAGGAGGAAATAATATCACGTCTAATGCATTATAGGTAATTATCTAACATGGCCACAGTGGCGCCAAACGGATCACGCTGATAAATCATTCCGATTGCAGTCTCACAGAAGCGTCTGCTAATCAAGTGGAAAAAGGGAGTTCAGTTCATTGGCTTCAACTTATTGCAGTCGTTTGTTCGTGTGTCTGTGTCCAATTATATTGTCAGGTGCACATGAGTTTCTTTTCGCGCAAAAGCTCAAACATTGTATTCACGAGTAATCCAACGTTTTTATTGGCTGCGTCCTTGAGAGAGAAAAAAGCATAGAAAATATTGCATGTCGCAAGTGTTTCTTTAAAAATCGTAACTCTGAAAACAAAATCGGAACGAGTCTTTCATGCCTTCAACAAACAAAAAATTAGGAATTATTTCTCATACGAATTGAGGACGCAAATCATTAAAATCATGATTTTTCTGCTTTTGACGCGGAGATTTCTTTCGCCAACTTCGCTGGCAGATGCACTTTGCAACAAATCGTATTGTTTATGACTGTAATTTCAAATTAATGTTTGTCAAATTTCCAAAGTACTTTAGATTTATGACTTGCAAATGAGAAATTGTTGCAAAAGTTTCTGATTTGCCGATAAAGCTGAGTTTAATTTGTTCATTTGTCGACTCATACATTGTGGGCTGATTGGCTGAGATTTAATCCTGCTAATGCGGCTTGACAGATTTGCCAGTTTGGTTTGTTGCTGTTGTTGTTATTGGTATAAGCGGCATGGCAGTGAATTCGCCAGTCAGTTGCTGTCACGAGAAAGCCTTGTTTAAGGCCCAATTAAATCGAATTAGTGGCAAACAATTATAGACAACTGCGGCACCATGTTGACAAAATGTTTGTGAATTAAATGTTATTTAACAACCCTGTTGGAAAATTTGGTATGCATTTACCGCTCTGTGCACTGCAGCGGTAAATCAGCCGCACAGATACGGCGGAATTTGAGCATTGGGGACTCTACAAGCATCCTACGATGGCAGGTTATAGGCATGGACCTGCGACTTCAGGAAATCCTATAAGAAAAAGTCTAGTGGAATCAAATCACACAATCTTAGTGGCCAATTCACATCACTTGTGTGAGAAATTACCATATCGTTCATGCAGAATGTTCAACTTGGGGTCCGCAGTACTGCTGGAAGCACATGACGTCTATGGCCATATCGTTCAATTTGGGTAAAAAAAAATTTACGTCGTTTTTAAAACTTTCCATTACTTTGACGCAGGAGTGTTGGTTTGTTGCTACCGAACCGGTAGCGAGAGTTCACGAGTGTGAAGACCCAACGACCACAAAATAAAATTAATAATGAAGTTTTAGCACTCGGGCGTGTAAATAGACGTCGGGTTTTCCCGTAAATAGCTAAATAATAAACAACAAATAGTACAAATGCTACCAAAACAAATGGGGAAATCGCCGCCCATTAGAAGTCACTGGTACCATTTGCATAAACAATGATTTGCAGCGGCTGATAACTTGAGTAACTGGACAACTTAAACTGTAGGAAGGGAATTCATACACGGAAACGCGTGTAAGCAAATAGAAACCCTCCAAGTAGCCCCTGTAGGAGTAACAAAAATCTTTGAGTTGAGCCAGCAATTTTCCTTTTAGATGTTTAACAAACTACCGAACGTAGTAAAAGGCTTCATTCAAGCAGTTTTGTTAAAATTCCTTAATAAACAAAATAAAAATATAAAATTCATAATACTTTTGTGAATTAAATTCTACCTGCTTCCATACTAGAAGGAAATTGCTGGAATTCAGTAGTTGACTCCATCACGTCTGAACCTTTCCGCCATTAAGATGTCACAAAAAATGGCGAAGGCTCCAGGACACTTCTTTAACCGTTAAAGTTTCGTTAAATAACTATAAATAACTACATACACAGTATTATCAACTACGTACAAATATGTCGAAATTGAATTGGTTTTGCCGGATTAGATATAAATCATGGGTGTCTTGGAAGTCGCGTTAACACCTTGAGTTTCCTATAAATTCTCTTACATTGGAATTAATGAGCATTTTCAGCGTTTAACAAATTTGTAATGCCTGCATTAAGATCACAAGCTTTTAAATGTTTCTAAGTAAATACATGTACATACGCAGTATACTAATAAATATGTATGTATGTATGTACATATTTAGGCACATGTATATATATGTAAATATCTGCGAAATATTTTTCGTTCGTCATTTTATATTGAAAGCGATAGCAGAGTCCTCGAAATTAATGTTCGCCTCGTTCTATATGGGGTCGTCAACTCCAGATAAACGCCATTATTCTTATCCTGAATTTTGTTGCAAATCCGTAATCCCGCTGTCAATATTGTCAATTTATCGAGCACTGCCCACTCATGTTTGCTATTCTGAAAGAACATCTGACCGATCTGTTGTCTTGGGTTTCGTCGTCGGCATTTCTGATATCGCATTCAAAGAAAAACTTGAAAAGAGATACATAAAACACACAGTGAACACTAAAATCGAATGTGCATGTGATCGCACATGTGCGTTTACATATTGATGTAACAAAAGTATGCATTTGGAAATGTAAAATATGAATATTCGAAAATTCGTACATATGCATGTACGTATGTCCTAAAGTACAGTCTGGATTTTAAGCTAAAATCTATACATATGTTTGTATGTATATCTTGCAATTGAAAAACCCATGTTTTAGTTCATTTGAAACTAAAATTTTAGTTCGGGCTCTGTTCGCTCACCAAATAACAGTCATATTTTGCATGTCGAATTGTATACATTGTGAACAGACTTCCCTTCACATGGCACGCAACCTTGTCAGAGTGTGTAGGCCAGGCTTATTAAAATCATATCCAGCAGTGAGCTGGTGCGATTTGAAATAAATAGTAATGACGAGACGTGGCTTAAATAATGATTTATTCAGCCAAACGTATGTAAAAGAAAAAGGCCACAAGATCCATTACTTGGAAAATAGTCACTTTAAGTTTGTTACTTATTCTACATATGAATGTACACATGGACTTATAGATATGTATCACATCGGGCGCGTTTGAGATGCATGATTTTTGTCTAAGGACTCTTTCTGCCATTGCTAGCTTTTATTTCTTCGTCACTGGAGTCCAATTAAATTCATTTACTTTCTGTACAAACCTTTATTTATTGTACAACATTTCCCCCGAAAACAATAAACAAAATGAATTAAATAGCAGCTTAAAAGTTAGATACGTGCATAGTATGTGTGCGACACACTTTTAAGATTATCGATAATCAGTCAAGGCCATCCTAAATTTGTTGGGTTAAAGTGGTAATGACATAAAATTGACAACGACATCGGCGACACCAAGTAGAATGAGACAGATTTGCATGGCAAATTGCCAAGAGAAAATTGTATTGTCTATCCCCGAACAAGGGGTAAAACTTCTATTACTTCCACAAATGACCAACACTTGGCAGCACCGCACAAAAGAGAGTTTGTGTTTAGTGAGAATATAAAACAACCGTTATTTCATTTAATCTGCTGTTTTCAAAGAGATGTTGTTGTGAATGGGTTAAGATAAATATTTTATGTCTGGCAATAATATATTCCACTCCAACGGGAAAAATATACCACTGTTGTGTGTAATGCTGTTGTAATGATTGCACTGCATGCTTTTAGGCGCAGTTGATAAAAAATCTCCCTATTAAAGTTGCCACACCAAAAGTTTTCTATAATATCGTTTTGTTATTGAAATGTAACCATTTTTAAAAGTGAAAAAAGGTATATCCCAGACAACCACCCCTTCGAAGACTTAACAGTAGCTTCACTGTAGATAAACAAGTACAAATTACGAGTATTTATCTTTTTTCAATACACGTTCACCATTAAATATTGTAGTTCTGCACATTGGGTAATTTGAGCGACTTTTTAAGCCAAAATTAATATTTGGATTGACATGCACAGCTGGATTATTCGGTTTTTGTAAATAATAGTGGACATTTTTCGGTTGTCACGTTATGAAAAAAGGTTAAAAAACTACGAACGCATAAATTTGTTTGATATTCCGCACGATGAAAACACGCAAATTGGCGTATAAGCCATGTAGAAAAAATCTTAAGGAAACAATATTATTTCTAGATTTTTTTTTGCAAGTGGGCCTCGTGTTACCTTAATGATAATTTTGAAAAAAACGTTTGTACATTTTACTTTAAGGAAGTCAAATCTTTTTTTTTTTTTAAATATTCTATAAATTAATTTAAACGATAACGAAATTGTAAACAGTATCATTTTTTGCCATTTCATTATTTTCACAAATCCAAATTAATAGCGCCCATGTGCTGAAAAACACAAAATTTTTAAATAATTTTTATTTTTCAAAAATCGTAAATCTCATTTTTTTTCATATGCTGAAAATCGCACGTTTTGTTTATTGTGTGCGAAGGCACGTACATATGTATGTATGTAAGTATGTGTCTAAGAGTCTAGTAATATAATACTCTGAAAACTAAATCAAAAATCGAAACTAGAAGTTCAAAAACAAAAAACATTAATTCAGAACTATTTTCTGAACGAGTTTAATCGACGAAAAACATTATCAAAAGCTTGTGAGAAGTTGATATTTGTGGAAAAATGATTTGTTTGAGGTTAAGTCAGAACTACACGTTTGGTTAACGGAAGCAATAACGCCCGCCAAAACCTGTTGTTTTTTTTTTTATTACTTACTACCACCCCCCCCCCCCCCCCCCCCCTCTTCAACGTGTTATGCACGATTTCCTTCTTTTTATTCGTGAACTAGAACAAAACTTTTAATTTAGATACATCAAAATTATACTTTTTAACACAAATCAGCTGAAATCAGCTGTTGTTTACAGAAACTAAATATGCAGTTGGTTGCTTTGATATATTATTAATTATTATCTGTAGAGAATATTGAGTTGCAGCCGACGTTGTTGTTATTTTAAAAGCAGATAGCGCAATGCACTATCCCGTTATCGTATCAGCAAATGATTTAATTGCTGCTGTGCATGAGTGCAGCAATTTCGAGTGTTGACATAGAATCGACTGCCATGAAAAAAAGCGTGCCGGGATGGCAGTGAAAATTTCAAAATTTATTTTATGTCTATATTATTTTTATTACATAGATTAAGAACATGTATGACAAAAAGGGTACATTAAATTTCATATAACAAACAACCGTTCAATATTGAATATGGATAAACTATTTACATATGTATGTATGTATCAAGGGAATTAAGGTACGCATGGGCTTGTACAGCGTTTCCGACATCACAATTACAATTGTGAGAATAACTTACTTAATATATTTATAAATGCAGTAAAAGTTTTGTTTGAATTAAGCCGCACAGAGTTGCAGTTTGTAGTCTGTTTCGGTCTTTGGATTTTAATTATATTTTGGGAAGAAAAGAAATGTGGAACGGATAATATTCCTCTGACCATATTTGAATGTTCTTGAAACATGGATTAATTTGCCTCATTTCTTTTTTAGAAATTTTAGAAACTTTTGCCCAGAAATCTTATATATTTCTTATATATTTATTATTGCCTAATTGTACTAAATATGTGCCGTTGGTGTATCAAATACAAGCAAATACGAAATAATGTGAAATAAATAGAGGGGCCATTTTCGTCCAAGCGTCAATCGTTGTTAAAAACTGGCTATTTTACCATATTGGACCCTAAACTCATGCACTAAAATGAGCCGGCAGACTGTCACGCTGCTCGACTGCAATTCCTTGTTTCTGACAAGTTTTTTCTTTATTACATGTCGGGTATACAAAAAGTGCTCTAACGGCGACATAATAAAAGCAGCCAGCACTACAAATTTACTCCAGATATTGATTTAATGTGCTCGAATGACATGTAGTATTTAAAAGTTAGTAATTTGTACCCAGTTGCATCAATATGAAGGCAAGGTCACGTTTAGTCCCAGCTGACAGCTACAAGCAAACAAAAATTGTATAACATAAATTAGAGAACCAGAAATTTATTTCGAATCTGCAAAACACAACTCCATTTGGCTCGGAGTCTGATGGCAATAAGTAGAAGAATATCAGGGAAACCCTTATTTTTGCACTTTAGTCTTACTGAGCGTTTTCTTAATGCTCTTCTGGTTCATATTAAGTACTTCTATATGTTGGAAATGTATTGGATTTCCCGACACGTGTTGCTACGGCTGTCGCATGCGGGGATGGTACCCCAGCTCAGATTGTATAACTTAAATCACAAAGTTTCACGAAAGTGATCGGCTATTTACTAAAATCAGAAAAGACTCTCAGACGAGGACAATTTTAAAACACAATTTGTTGGCTAAAAACTTCATGATCCACCTAAAATGTAGGACATTCTGATGGCTTTACTATAAACGCAATTATGCATTTATGTATGTACATGTTTGCTAATCCGATGCTCTTTTTCTTTGCAGGCGAATTTCGTGTCCGACCTATTCGAACGGAAGTCCTCAAAATCGTACATTCTGCCCCGTTCCGCCAACGACACGCCACCGCGAACGATCACGACAAACGGCAACTGATTGCAACATTCTTTTTCAGTTTAAGTTTAACTTATTTTTAAATCTAAACAACAACAATAAAAATAACACACACAGCCACACACATTCTTTAACAAATTGAAAGTATTTTTAAAACTAAACCATTAAGTTGTAGCTGTAAGAATACATCACCTTAAAAACCAATTACATACATACAAACGTGGATACATATATATGTATGTATGTATGTATGTATGTATGTATGTATGTATGTATGTAAATTTTACTTAAACCATCTACACTCGCAGACACCGTTTACAAGTTTTAAGCAAATTAGGAGAAAAGCCGAAATAATATGGGACCCTGTACTAAAATGTTGATAATATTTTATAAGCAGAAGCCAGAAGCGATTCGTGCACGGCATGAACGGAGCCAGGCCCATGGAAGCAATAGAGGCGAGACGCGCGGACCTTTCGATTCGTGACTAAAGTATTAAAATATATGTAACTAAAATAGCAATTAATTTACTTATATGTATGTATGTAGTATAAAGAAAGCACCTCCAGTGTCTTCCTTAATTCTAAGAACGTTAAAATTATGAAGAACACAAATTTATCACGTTGCAACAAGTTACGAAATATTTGATTACACATTTTACTTCAAGCACCTTTTTATCAAAATGTTGAAAATGTTCAATTTTGAATATTGAATATTGACCACCCGAGACAAGCAATACAATTGACAAACGTTCATACAAAAAATGTTAAAATAATTGAAAAACTCGTTGCAAAACCAATTTATTTAATATGTATTTTAATTTAGCCGTCTTATTAAATAAATTATTAAATAAAACTACAAAGGAGAAACACGGATATAGTTTTTGTTCAAGTCAGATATGTAAGTTGCCTAAAACCAATATGGACATATGGGACACAACCAGGGGAGGCTGCAAACAACTCGAATATTGAGGTATTGCAGGCCTCAAGAATGATAACAAATGCTCGCTGGTTCTTCACCACTTATAATATTCGTGGAGCCTCTATCAAGAAAGAAACTAATAAGTTCAGCAAAAGATACGTCGACAGGCTCAGCAATCGCATGTACTAATGCCTGGGCCAGTGCCTTATTATTGTATTTAGATGACGGTGAGTAACCAGTAAGTTTCCAAAGGTTTCATGTTTTAGACCTGCCTTTTGGAAAATATCGTTTTGACAAATATGTAAATTTAAATATTCCTTTGAACTATTATTAAATATTAAATTATATATCGATGCTGTAATATAGAGAGGCCCTAAGTAAGGTTTTCCTAACTTTTCGGCAGAGAGAAAAAAACTTAATAAAAATTAAGGTTTTGTAGTCGCGGAACCTTTTTCAACTGCTTATACTTTTGTTATTTTTAGTCGCATCACGTCAATTTATTTTACCAATGATGTGTTGGAAGATGATCATCTTTCGAAATTTACAAAAAACTCGATTTGAGAAAAATCCGAGTTAGGGCCTTTCTGTATTAAGGCAACGATATACATATGTATGTATGGTATATTTTGGTCTCAGCGGCATTCAAACAAATGTAATGTTTAAGTTTATTATGAAATTTGCTAAATATTGTAAACATTTATAAACAGGTTGCAAATAAATAAATGAAAGAAAACTAATAATATTGTACCAGAGCAGGCGAGATCCGGCCCAAAATCTCACTACATACAATATTCAATTCTTCGCCCATATCGTGTTCGACGTAGACGTATTTGTAGCCAAATTTTTATTATAGTGGAATCGTGTACAATTTTGTTAAACAATCCATATAGTGAAGATGCCCCTATTTTATTTGACTATGAAACGTCCGGCTGTGAAAACTGTCAAAAAGATTTTCTGTTGCAGACGTTTGTTAATGTTAAGGGGACGCGTGATCCAAAAGAAATTAGTCTTTAAGAAAACAATTAAAATTTAGCTTTTTTTTTTGTCTTAAAATAATTTCGTACATACGTTGAAACTAACAACAACAATGAGGAGACTTGCTGGAGGCAGCCAAGTTCTTCTTTAAAGCTGTACAAATGTATGTACAGAATTCTCCTTGCAGCTTTACACTTGCTCTGCTAAGGGGCCGGTCTTTTGTCTTTCCTTGTTATTTCAAGTCTTTTTGCCTGGGGGGAAAAAGTGTTGGGCTCCTCCTTTTCATCACCGCATCACCGCTGCTATGGCTTGTCAGTGATCTGTACTTCAAGAACATGACTTTTACATTCAAAACAAGTTGTTAGTATTAAGGGGCTTTCCCTTTACAAATACAAGTGTTATTGAACAAACACAGTGTTGTATTTCTGCAATGTGGCTGTTTAAGGCGCAACAGATATATTTTGGTGGGAAAAACGTGTCTGAGTCCAGTTGTGGAAGAGGTATCGTTTTATACACGGTGGCCGGTTAGGGAAACCTGTAATTGGACGTAACAATATTTAGAACAAAAGAAGATTCATATTCCATTTCATAGTTTCATACTTTTATCAATTTTGTTCATCTTTTTTATTACGAAATGATCACAAGTATTATTTTTATTTCTTTGTAAATTATGACCGATCATTTTAAAATGTTAAGCGCAAAAATTAATATGCCAGAGGCAAGAATGAAGTTCTCTTTGTTATGAGAACTACTTTTTATTCCGTTTTGTTTTGTCAAGTCCACATTCTGTAGTGGGATTGCAGAGCACCTGCTCTATAGTGCAAATGCTTAATATATGTCGATAATTTATCTCGTAAATAAATTTGATGCTTTTGCCCCGTCTTGTGCTGCACACAAATCAAATTTGGAATACGAGACACAAGACACTTGTTGTCACAGACATTCATGCCAACTGATGACTATTGCCAGGTCACCGGAGACCCTAAAACACAACGATTCCTAATTCGTTCTATAGAAAAATTTGACTTTCGCACTTTCTCCCTGTACAGGCTGACTTGGATGCTACAATTTTAGTGCGAACTTCATTTGAGATACTGCAAAATCGAGTGATTTGTAGAGCACCAAATTGCCGTTTGCTCATCTCTAAACTTTTTTCAATTTTTAAAACAATTCCGTTTACTTACAGAACATACTCATATACATACGAGTATATGTACAGGGTGTTTTTTTAGAGGTATAGAACTTCGAATTGAAATAAAACACAAGAAAATCGTTTTAATGTCCATCAATTTGGCTTTATTGGAAGGATAATTTTATGCCATTAATGTTTAAATATGATTTCGGGCATGTGGCCGCCGCGGCTGGCTCGAATAAAGCCAATTCTACAGGTCCAATTTTTGATGGACAAAAGTTGATGGACAAAGCTCCAATTGCTGTGCACGGTGGCGAATCGATTCATTCGGGTCCTCTTCAACACTTTGCTCTACAGCGGCAATTGTTTCTTCGGTGCGCACTGTTCGACGTCTCTGCGGATGCGTATTATCACATAGAGTAAACGTAGTGCGAAAACGATCCATGGTTAACCGAATTAATTGCTCTGATGGACGATTATGTCGACTTGCGGTAAACTTGCTTGCGGTAAACTTCGCGAACTGAACCATTATTTTCGAAATAAATTTGCACGATTTGCAAGCGTTGTTCTTTTGTCAACCTGTTCATGATGAAATGGCAAACCAAACTAAATATTAATCACTTGACAGCTGACAAAATGGCCGCCAGTTAAAAAAGTGATGCCAACTTAAAGTTCTATACCTCAATAAAAAACACCCTATATGTATGTATGTACATATAATTTATTTCATTATATTTATATCTATTAGTCTACTAAATGTTTTTTCGAAGATGTTTGAAAAAATTTTTTTTAGCCGCTTGTCTCCTATTCTTGAGAGTTTAATAATTATTCCCGATTATCAATTTGGATTTAGGCAAAAACATGGCACTCCTGAGCAATGCCATAGAGTAATTCACATTATTCGAAAATCATTTGAGCTAAAGAAATATTGCTCCGCTGTATTCCTGGATATTCAGCAGGCATTTGACAGAGTTTGCCACACTGGTCTTTTATACAAATTAAAGAAACTTTTCCCGTCTACATTTTATGCATTCTTCAAGTCATACATAAGCAGCAGACTATTTTACGTAAGATTCGTAGATGAAAGATCTCATTTATTTATGATTAGAGCAGGAGTACCTCAGGGTAGTGTTTTAAGCCCTGTACTGTATACAATATTTACGGCTGATGTGCCTGTTTTGGACCTTGTGAATATTTACACGTATGCGGCGGACACTGCTATTTTAGCTTCAAACAATTGCCCAGTTGCTGCCAGTTCTTTTGTTCAAAACGAATTAAATCTAATAGAGTCAAGGTTAAGTAAATGGAGATCTAAAGTAAATGCTGGAAAGTCTGTACACATAATATTCTCTCTTAGAAAAGGTGATTGCCCTGACGTTTCCATGGAAAGAACACATAAAAATAAAACGGCAACAATTAAATATTACAAATAGGAAACTTAACTGGTTAATTGGTCCAAAATCTCAACTAAGTCTGGAAAACAAACTGAAACTTTATAATAAAGCTATTTTAAAGCCTATATGGACTTATGGAGTTCAACTTTGGGGAACAGCAAGTGCCTCAAATATAGAAATATTGCAAAGATACCAGTCAAAAACTATAAGGCTTATTATTCAATCTCCGTGGTATATTTCCAACGATGCCATTCATAACGATCTAAATATACAAACGGTTAAAGAGGTAATAAATTCATACAGCGAAAAATATTTAAAAAGACTAAGCAATCATGTACATCCTCTGGCTATTGTGTTATTAGACGATACTGATGAAATTCGAAGACTTAAAAGACACCATGTGTTAGATCTACCTTTCAGAAGTTAATTTTTTTTTTTTTATCTAAATCAATCTTTTTCTTATTATTATCTTTTGTTTTTTTTATTGTTTTCTTTTAACTTCATGCAAAAACTTTAAATTTAATAATTACTAAAACTTAAGTTGCTGTTATTGTAAATATAAGATGAACCAAATCTGTATGTTGTTTCTGTTAAATTTGGAATATTTCTATAGTTTTATACATTTTTATATGTGTAACTCTAAATGTCAACATAAATGTGATTAATTTTGCTTATTATCTCAATAGAAGATAGATTGCAAAATGAATAAAATACAAACAAACAAAAAAAAATTATATTTATAAGGAAAAGCAAACACATGTGTGTGCGTGTGTGTGTGTGTGCATGTAGATAAGAAAATCTCGCCATCGTATCTTTGAGCAGATAAAATTTAGTTTGTACATTACCAAGAGCATCTTTTACTTCAGTGCGGCGGACGGTTCTTTGTGAACAAAATTTAATCGAATCTGTACAACAATTTTAGTTTCTTTCGCAATTCGGTTTTAATAAAATTTATTTAATAGGACACACCGGTATGAAGTTTGATCCATTGTAAATAGCTGGTAATTCGAGTAGAAGCTCTTATTTTATTTTTTTCGCAACTTGTTTCTGTACGAAAAGAGTTTATTCCAATTTGTTCGTTGTTGGATACCAAGACTAGTGGTCCACCAGAATCACCGTTACAACTGCCAACACCATTTGGAGTAGCGATGCAAATGTTGGAACTGAATGATTTTTCACACTTCGTAACATTAAAAATGGCCCATCGCAAAACTTTACCTAAAGCTGTACCATCTGCCACAAAACCAAAACCGGTCAAAACCGCCTTTTGGCCGGCATAACTGTCAGGAGTATCAAAGCTGGCCAGGGGGGGCAGTTTAACGGGCTGTATTCCTACCGAGAAATTTGTGCGTGGAACTCTAATCAAGGCAACATCATGTTTCACTTCTGCAGGGCTATAATGAGGATGAACGATGACGTCTTCAGATGACACTTTATACATTACTTCTGGCAACCGCAATATAGTCACCCCTAAGCGCACATATACAAACTTTAAGTCAGTCAAGCAGTGGGCTGCGGACAAAACCCACTCATTGCTTATTATAGAACCACCACACCTGGTAATATATCTGCCTTTGATTTGTAGAAGAGCCTGGTAGGGGAACTGATATCTGGTGGCTATTTGGGCCCGTGTAATGCGCCCGTTAATATTGACATCAAACGCCGCAACCCATATTAAAAGCGAAGCGATGCCAATTAAAACTTTCATTTTGCTAACGAAACTAGTGTTAAAAACTAAAGATTTGGAGGTTATATACCCTCTTGAAGATAACAACTTATCGCAAGTCATGTTCTTTTCTGCTGTCTATCTACGTTTAGATATTATTTATTGAAGGATGAGACGTACAAAACCAAGGCAATAAAAGAAAAAAATGTCAAAGAATACAAAAAAGAAAATGTTTTTAAAGGCGTTAAATTAAACAAAAATATTTTGTTTAGTTTTTTCTTGATGCCTCGACTATCCGGCAAAGTCGGTCATCTGGTAAGAAAAATTTAATTTTTTTTTGCCTCAATTAATCGTTATTTCTTCTAGTATCGGGCGTTAATGGAGTATTTCTTCAAATGCAATGCTGCGTATATGTAGTATGTGTGTATGTAAAAGGACAAAACGATACTCCCTTGTATGCAGACGATGAATCAGAAGCATATCCATACAATTATATATTAAATTTAGAATTTTGGGAAGCGCCCGCTGTATTACAGGGGAATCGGAAAATCGGTTACCCAGAAAGTTCCTGGCTCCGAACATATAATTTTGCTACACGTTTGAAAATAAAAGCATAATGGTCTTGCTTGCAACATATACATAATAATTTGTGTATTATTTAATTGATTCAAATTTGTTTACAATTGATTCTAATAGTCGCCAGCTACTTTTACAGTTATATTTTGTACCCTACAGATATTAAACTATTTTCTAATGCCCTGAACGTTACTAACTAAGGAAAGAAGCGACTTCTAATGAACAAACTAATACTAAGCATTGCTGTACACGCACGCACGCACGCGCACTTGTGTACCACGTATCCAGGCACATAATTATCTTACTTTGCTCTTGTACAAACAAATAGCATACTTTCAGGCGTCGGCTGAGAAATATTCGTTACGCACCGTAGCCGTTCCTCTTTTGAATCAATGTCACTCTGTTGACGGTCTCGAACCCCAGTTTGTAATGCAACGCCAGCGATGCCAAGTTGTTTGTAATAACAAATGAAAATAAGTCTGTGTTGTAGATGGACAGTAGACGGTTTAATTCTGCTTTCATGATTAAGGCGGCATAACCTTTCTTCCGTTCCTCGCTTACAGTGTGCAAGAAACTGAAATGAACACGTATGTATTTGGAGATAAAGTAAATGCTTTAATTTGAATTAATGAAGAATTGAAATGATTACCCGGGGGTTAGAAAATCGTTTGTGCATATCCAGCAAACGGGCTGTTCTTGGCCGCGCCGGAACAGGCCAACTCCTCCGTTCAGTTGAAGTGACTGGCGAATCAAATTTAATGAGTTCTCTCCGCTATATGGCCAATGATCGTCTATGATTTTGGCATGTTTTACTGGATCCAAAGCAGCTAAATACAGATCTTCAGGCAAATTTCTGCAAGAAGGTTTCAATTATTCCTTTTTCTTGCCTGACTGTCCCGCGAAGTCGAACGCTAATGTTCGCCAACACTTTGAACAACCAGAAACTGATTAAAGGCAAACTTTCTGACCTAATTGCGGCGCGCTGCAAATCATTAACTTGAGCGATAGATGAACTTGAGTGAACAAAGTTCTTAAATTGCTACCAAATAATTTTTTTTTACGCTTTAAAACACTGGCGAACGTCAACGTTCCACATCGTGGTACAGGCTATAAATGCTCTTAGTGGATGAAGAATGAACTTACTCGTCTCTATTTAATAGTCTTATTTTCTCGGTCGTGATGTGTAATATATTTTCCAAGGGCGGATACGTCCAGTGCGGATGCTTTTGACACACTACATCGTTTACTGATTTGAATACGGACTCGTCACACATGACCTCCATAAATTCGTTTTGCCAATCAATCAAATTGGTCTCCCGGAGACATTCTTTCAGTTCTTCTCGGGACTTTTGCAAAGTAAATGCTGTTATTTCATAGTCCTGCATTAAAAGATAATTGAAAAGTCTTAACGAAAACATTTCCTGGAGCTTTTATTTTGCTTTCTGCTAAACGGACAAAAATATTTGTTCGCAAAATCAATGATTTTATACAGTTTTATCAAAAATCCAATAAAAAGTAAATTGTTTGCTGACGGACGGGGATTTATTTTCCCAGAAAATAAATCATTCATCGTCATTTCCAAGCCGGTCTTGATTCTCTTTTTGCTCCATGCCGGCATTTTAAATGCGCTTTCTAAAACATGGAAACTGGACCAACATAATTTCGTATTTGTAGGCAGGCTTTTCTTAATGGGACAGCAAATGCTTGCAGTCTCGCAGAAACACTTCTATGGATCTGCCACCTAGAGACAGACTCTTTGTCGTCCAAAATAGCGAGAATCACACAGGCCCGCCATTCCTTTTGGTTTTGCTCAGAAAAATCTATTTACACCGAAAAGACAAATTCTCGAAAACTAGCGCAACCATTAAAATCGTGGACTACATACATACATATGCATGTATCTACATACATAGTGTATATATGTATGTATATATATATATATGTGTGTGTGTGTGTGTGTCTATATATAGGCTCGTGTTTTATTCATCATTTTAAAGCCTTGAATGCCTGAAATAATATTAATGAAATAATGGAGCAAACTTCTCCCATATAAGAACCGAAGTTCCTATACACTGAAGACGCACCCAAATTTCAGACACTTTAATGAAAGACATAAGAAATGTTGAAAAGCTGCTTTCGAGCTAAACCGATAAAAGTGGTCCAAGAATCTATGGAATATTCGAAACTTACTTTGCTTTGCGTTATCGTCACTATGGTACAGTTTTCAATTTGTCCATAACGATGTCCGTAAAATCGAACATTCCAGCGATCCGAAATAATTTTATCACGATTTTTATTTAAAGTATCATAATGATACAAATAACTCAATAAATAATTATATTGACGTATTTTATGCGGCAATTCTTCTTTTAAAATATGAAGAAAATCGATTAAGGAATTCTTTTTCAATTCCACCAGAATGTCTGGACTTGTTTCACAATTCTGTGTCATTTTTAGTTTTGAGGTTGTTGTGCTCGGCGGTAGCAACAGAATTGAACTAAAATTGAGGCTATCAAAGAATTTTTAAATATTAGACGGGTGGTTGGTTGGCTGATAAGAAGGAAAGCAACTGCGAAATGCTTCAATGAACGTTTCGACTCGCGTGAATTCAGAAAGCAAAAAAAAACACGTGTTAGAAAAGGAATTTGCTGATAAAGCATTTCTTTGTATAGCAGACAGTCGTAAATTTGTAACACTTGTTGCTGTGAGATATTTCACTTCGCAAACAATATAATATGTATGTACATACATACATACATATTTAGGTTTGTTTGTACGGAAGTGGCCGTAGTACAAAAATGTATTAAAGTTGTACTGAAACATCAAAAGAGTACGAAGACTAATCAGATGAATTTTCTAGAATATTCTGGAAATGTTTTGGGATTTCTGGAAGCAGCGAAATGTCGTTTCACACTACCGTGAGTGAGTTGGGAAAACCACGTTCTGCATTTACGCGCTTTTGACGAACAGAAGTTGAAACCAATTCAATTGGCCCCAAAGGAAGCTGTCTTCTTTATTTACTTAACAGATTTACATATTTATAATTATGATAACAAAAATTTTACTTTCATTTGTAAGTACAGGGTGTTTTATTTAGAGGTATAGAACTTCGAATTGAAATAAAACACAAGAAAATCGTTTTAATGTCCATCAATTTGGCTTTATTAGAAGGATAATTTTATGCCATTAAATATGATTTCGGGCATGTGGCCGCCGCGGCTGGCTCGAATAAAGCCAATTCTACAGGTCCAATTTTCAATCACTTTTTCGAGCATATGGGGCCGTATGTTGGCAATAACGCCACGAATGTTGGCTTCCAAGTCCCCTAACGTTTCTGGTTTGTTGGCGTAGACGAGCGACTTCACATATCCCCAAAGAAAATAATCCAATGGTGTCAAATCACACGATCTTGGTGGCCAATTGACAGGTCCATTCCGCGAAATTATGCGCTCATCGAATGTTTCCTTCAATATATCGATTGTGACGTGCGCTGTGTGGCATGTAGCGCCGTCTTGTTGGAACCACAACTCATCCACATTCATGCCATCCAATTCGGGAACAAAATAGTCGGTTATCATGGCTCTATACCGGTCTCCATTAACGGTAACTGACTCTCCAGCATTATTTCGGAAGAAGTATGGCCCAATGACTCCACCAGCCTATAGAGCGCACCAAACAGTCAGTTTTTGTGGATGTAATGGCGTCTCAAGGGTCTCATGTGGATTCTCTTCACTCCAAATGCGGCAATTTTGCTTGTTGACGTAGCCATTCAACCAAAAATGAGCCTCATCACTGAACAAAATTTTGCGATGAAAATCAGCATCGAGATCAATCTCATTTTCGCCCCATACACCAAAATCACGACGCATTGCATGGTCTCGCGGCTTTAATTCTTGCACAAGCTGGATCTTGTAAGGTCGCAAGCCAAGATCTTTGCGCAAAATCTTCCATAAAGTTGATGGACAAAGCTCCAATTGCTGTGCACGGTGGCGAATCGATTCATTCGGGTCCTCTTCAACACTTTGCTCTACAGCGGCAATTGTTTCTTCGGTGCGCACTGTTCGACGTCTCTGCGGATGCGTATTATCACATAGAGTAAACGTAGTGCGAAAACGATCCATGGTTAACCGAATTAATTGCTCTGATGGACGATTATGTCGACTTGCGGTAAACTTGCTTGCGGTAAACTTCGCGAACTGAACCATTATTTTCGAAATAAATTTGCACGATTTGCAAGCGTTGTTCTTTTGTCAACCTGTTCATGATGAAATGGCAAACCAAACTAAATATTAATCACTTGACAGCTGACAAAATGGCCGCCAGTTAAAAAAGTGATGCCAACTTAAAGTTCTATACCTCAATAAAAAACACCCAATACATACATACATACATACATACATACATAAGTAAATATACATATATTAAATAAAATATTAATTTACACCGGGCACAACAAAACAAATTTACAAGGCTAGGAAAATATTCATTTAGTATTAATTTTCTATACCTTAAGCCAGGTCATAAATAATTAAGCAGCTGACAAAAATAGAAAGTTACGCCGTGAGAACACTTAAAACGTCAGAAAGGTTTAATGGACTGCGATTGAAAAATTGGAACCAGGACAAAGACCAATAAAAAAATGCAGAGTATTCTCCGGAGCATCTCAGTTAGACAGACTACAAAGCCCAACTGAAAGCGTTTATACCCGAAAGACCCCTTCTAGCTCTAATAATAAGACTTATTGCTCGAGATGGAAGTGTTGAACTTTTTATACGTACATATACATACATACATACAAAATATGCAAATTTAGTATAAAAAATCTGCGTTTCAAATGAAAAACCCGCACATAAATAAAGCGTAATTGAACATATCGCACCCTAAATACAAAAGGCGCACAACTCAAAATTTTCCAAAACTAACTTTTTTCCATAAATTAATTCAGAACACACATCTCTAACTACTGAAAAAATTTCTTTTACGTCACTATCTTCTTTAACTGGAAAAATACAGTCATGTCTAATGTGTTGCTTCTGCACGACGAACTAAACATAAACAGTTTTTTGTCTTTCCTGAAAATTTTAGAATTTTGAGTTGTGCCCCTTTTGTATTTAGGGTCCGATATATGTACATAAGTAAACGAAAAGCAAAGAGGAGCTGCACAACGGCTTAAAAGGAAAGAATTTCATTTTGTATAATCCAAACCATAAAATTAGACTCAAAGTAGATTTAATCAGTGTTGCAAAAAAAAGGATAAACTAAAAATGATCTCATCTAAAAATGTATGACTTTTACAGCTATTAAGCAGAAAAATCCATTGAATCAAACTCTGTTAATTAAGTAGCGCAATCAATAAAACGAACCAACAGTACAAAATAAGTAGGAACATGTGATTTTGAAAATTATGTTCTATTTTTGTTAATCTGCCAATGAAATTGAAGCGTCACTTTTGTTTCATTTTGGGAGTCAATTAAAAGACTCAGTTAAGCAGAGGATTTTTCAATTATTTTTTGTGGATATTGTCCATTTAACTTTTTTGAGAGCATTTAAGCCGACAATTATCCGGGGAATAATTAAGCGGAAATGACTGTAATGGAATAAAATTAAGACTTCAGCTATAAAAAAGTTGAGAGTAAAGAATTCACTTAAAAAATATGAGCCAAAAACTGCACAATTTGGGCAAAAACTGATTTTTAAAGCAAAAAAATTTCAAAATTGCTCAATGCTTCGAAAAATTGAAAAATGCAGACAAATCTGCACTTTTGGCAACGCTGGTTCCGAGTATAGAGGCCGATGCACATAGAATACGTCATGCATTGTAGTTTGGGCTTAGCTCTTGTTTTAGATGTTTTGTCAACATTGAACCTTTATATAGACCTACCCAAAAACTTGTCTATTACAATATCCGCAATAATTAGGGAAGCTGGATATTCGATTGGGTATCTTCAATCTGGGGAACAGGAAAAAAATTGCTGTTGTTTTTCATTCAGCTGTCACACGCTCCACACAAAATACTTTGCACAGCACGATCCAATTGATATGCTGGCATCCTCAGATCCAGCAGTACTTCATAAGCGGTTTCTTCAATTAAACGCCTTGCACTTATCCATAATCAACTGCAATCTATAGAGCACCTCTCGAAAAAATAAATACTTACAGAGGAGTACATATGCAAGCATATTCTTTAAGTGCTTCAATCCATATATAGGGGAATCCCGCTAATCTTGTTTTCAAGTTCAGTGCTACCGAAAACTGGATCGCGTGCATTCACGAAGCGAATGAATCGGCTGCAGGCAGGCCAAAATAAAAACATTAACTTTTGAGTATTAAAAAACTAAATACCTTGGACGACACATATTTACATTATAACGATTGTTCTTTATTTGTTTGTCCGGCAAATACAATATTTTGCGCTGGTTCCATATGTTTTCTCTATTACTATTATTCGGTTAATGTATTGTGTAGAAAACACAATTACGTTAAATGGCCTGCACAGATGCATCGTACTATTTCTCTTCTAGAGCAGGTAAGAGTATTAAAAAAAAAACACATAAAGTTGAATACCTACTCAAAGAGAAAAACGGCGAATAGTTTGCAAGTGGGCAAAATTAAAAGTTCTCTTCGGCCTTAAAATGGTTTGGGAAATGCTCTCCGGCCTCATCACGAAAACCGAATGAAAGTATCGAAAACAAAACTTAAGAAAGGTAAAACCACCACAATAAATGAGGGAATCAAGCAAGTGAATGTATGGATTTGTACATGGGTGTGCTCGTATAGTGGTTTGAACGTATGTAAGTCGAATGGGCTGGCGGTAAGTTGGTGAGAAAACTGGTGGTTATTTTGTTCATGTAAAGTTGGCTTTCGCATGTTGCGATGATCTCACTTTATGGTCTACAAACAGCTCGAAAATGATTTTTTATGGGCAATGTAGAACGAGAGCTCACTTGCTGGTGACGTACATTTGTAAATAATAAGTCACGTTACCAGATGTTGTTTTTAATGTTGCAGAAAACTGGGATCTCCTCAAACCAATAAATATATGTATGTATGTAGGTGTTTGCAGGAATTAAAAAACAGTTTTAATGAAATATTACATAAATATGATGTCGTCCTTTTGGATGTCTTTGGCAGTTTGCTTTTTGACTGTTTGTTTAGTTGTATTACCAGTTATATCAACTATTCACTCTACGCAGAATTGATGTATTGCAGCTGGAAGCATTTGAATAACTTATTTGGAGTATAATATGCAAACATATGTATGCAGACCTGCTTATGTACATACATATGTATGCACATACATTTGTATTCAATGGGTTTCTTTTCAAAGAAATATATTTTAGAAAGTCCTTAAACAAACGCAAAAGCAAATTTACATGAGACTACATGTCAAGCTGTAGTTACTTTTACAAGATGGCAGCACTACGGTTGCTGATAATTATTTGGTACTCTTATTCTGGTGGTTAGTTAAGATCGTTGAATTGCTTTTCTGTACATACATATACAAATTTTTTATTTAAATTATTATTATGTTATAATTTTGCGCCCGCATAATTAATTGGTCTTGAATATTTGTAAAACTTAATGCGAATTACATTTACAAAATTTTAACGAAGCGCAAGAGTAAAGAACGATGTCAAAAATGTTCACTCATAAACAATCAGTTTTCATGTATTGTATTTTTGTTTAACGGTGTGGCAACACCGATTTGCAAAGAGTAGTTTTGGCATAAACGAACTGCAAGTGGAAATTGCGTTTGTGTGTGTCATTTAGTGAGAGTCTAACCGTATTTGGTTTTGTATGAATATCACTATTTGAGTTTGTATCTAAAAGTATGTTGTTTGTGAACCGGCCTTAACTTCAAGCTGGCAACTGAACAAAAACAGTTATGAGTCGAAAGTTGCCACTGTGAACTTAAAAGCGGATAAAAGCGAAATCGTAGAAAATTAAGCAGTACTTCTATTTTGAAATAATTAACAAATTAATAACAACAAAAGAATAGCAAATAACAAAAAAAATTATATGGAATGTAAACTGGCATTTAAAGCCACATATGTATGTATGTAAATATAAAACAACAAATTCAGTTCATGAATGAACAAACAGTTTATGTTTAATTTTATGATTCTAATTGTAAAAAAATGCAACAACAAAATTATTTTATTGTGTGTGAATTTTTTAATAGAAACCAGTGAATTTCTTTAATGAATTAAAAAAGAAAAAAATTGTATTGTCTGATCTTAAGATTGGAAACAAAAATTGTGAAACATTTTTAGTATTTCACAAAAAAAGAAATTGAAAATCTCGTTGAAAAGCTTTGAAAAAGAAGTTACAACCAAAAAAAAAAAAATAATCAAAGTCCACAAATCGAACAAGTTCCATACATGCAAGTGGTTTATGGAAAACGCTGGTACAGAAAATAAAAGAAAATTTATTTTCTCGACTCTGGGAGCAAGTGTCTTCATTTTAAGCATTCCCAAATGTATGTATGTACAACTAACCAAACATTTGCATATATACAAGCATATGTATGTATGTATGTTTTTTTTTCGTTTTTGTTTCTATTCGCTCATATTCTTACTCGCTGTACAAACTTACGGCTCTGGCTCTTTTCTTCTCTGCTTTACTGTTTTTTTCTTCTTCAAGTCTGTTTAATACATCTGCACTTAGACAGCCCGTTTTATTTATTTATTATTACATTTTTGTGGATTTTTTTCCTCTGTTTTTTATATTGTTGTTTTAATCTTAAGAAATCAACTGCAGACTGCGAGACCTGTGTTGTTTCGTTCGGCTGGCACTGTTACTCGTAATGGGATGGTTTTTATGTGAAATTTCTCATAATGCCTCTGCATTCAAAGGAATTTTTACTTTTCTGCACTATGATCGTATTTAAATAAGTATATGTATGTATGTATGTATGTATATGACCATGTAGAATCACTTACTATTACAACAACACTTTATTTCAAATTAGTTTTTCTTATTTCTTATTTATTCAGGAGAAGAAAGGAATAAATTCAAAAGTTGTAATAATAATTTTAAGTTCGGAAAGTGACTCAAACCACCACTAAATTTGATCGAAATTGCATAAAAGAAAGTAGCCATCAAAACTTTGGACAAACGTCAACATGCGATGCTCATTGCGTCTTTGTTTATTCGAGAAACTTAATACTGCTTGGCTACAATAACAACTATTTAAGAGAATATATTGTTCTTTCCGGAACAATAAGATGTGTAATGTGACCGATCGCTCACTTCAACTCAGCATCTCAATAGGAATAAGAGTGAAATTAAAGTCTAATAAAATCAACAAACGCACCTCTAAAGTACGAATTACATACATACATACATACATACTTATGTATGTATAATCAACGTGTAAAATATTTGGCAAAGATTTATGAATATTTATCGCCATTTTGATTTTATCAGGAGTCTGAAATGAACCTTTGACGACTGGACATTTCGGGTATTGACGATTTCTCTTGCTTTTGCAATAAATTACTTTTTCCTAAATTGTTTTATGAACAAAATTATGCACAGATTTACAAATCGGAAATAAAAGCAGCGCACAGTACCTCGAGGAATTTTAAATGATAATCTAGTTTATAAGAAATCGAAATGCCATTTCCATTTCCATTTACTATATTTTAAAGTTGGCTTAACAAGAGCAATGTACATATTTACATACTATGTAAAATTGATTAGTGACGAGAAGGTCGTTTCCTAAATGTCGCAATGATTATATCGGGCATACATAGAAGGCACCTTCTTGTCATATGTGGAAGCGGTACATAAAACAAACCCTTTGCTTCAGAGCTCTGACTAGTAATTTTCCAGGCTATAGATAAAGTCGAGACACCTGAGTTGGTAGCCCAAAATACTCAATGAACTTCAAAATTCAAATAATGGGAGTCTGTTGCATGGCAGCAGCACCTCTTTACCTATTACCTGCCATTTAAACCGAGAATCCACATCTCCTCTATACACCGAAAAGCAGAGCTCCCCACTCTGGAATACACTAAGGCTAAACCTGCTACCCGGGGGAGTGCATTATAATTATATTAAGTGTTTCAGAAATGGGCTGGTTAGTTAGCTCTAAAGGGGCATTAACTGTCGTTTCTTGATGTCTTATTAGCACGATCCTGTTGTTTTTTTAGGACCAGTACTCAGTACACTGACTGTTCAGTGCTCAGTGTACATACCGTCAACAATGCACAGTCAAACATCAATTAACCCAATGCCCAACATTGCGATTGTTGGATCTTTAAAAAGTGTTTGTATTTATGTGTATTGTGTGAGCCATACTGACGGTCTTCTAGCTTTGCACATGGGGACGCCCCTTATAATTCCAATCAAGATATCAAGAACTGACGCACATGTTAACCCTTCTACCGTAAAAGATTCGGAGAATGACCCCTAAATCGAGTCGAACGGACATATTAGTAAAAACATTAGAATTTTTTTTTATTTTAAAAATCAAATCTTTTAAGGCTCTGTCTGGTCCACACAATTTTGTGCATGTGGATGTGGTGTATGAAAGGTTTGTGATGATGATACCCGTTTTTCTCTGTGACCAAGTGTGTGCAAAAGAAAGTTAAAGCTTTACTTTATGCTGTGCGAGTGCAAGTCTAGTTGGTACTCGTATTATATTATTTTGTAAGAAAGAAATACTCACTATTTTCTCAAAAACACTTCTATACACATTAAAATTTATATTATTATCATTTATTCACGCATGCGCACACACACATAGAAATCTTCCCGTGTAAAAATGGTTTATTTCACATTGGGTCTTACACCCTACGCCAACACAAAAGTTGATTAAGTTTGTTTGTTAAAGGAGAAAGAAGTGTTTCCGGGATTATTGACGTCTGCAAGGTGGCAGCCGCTAGAGCCAAATATAACGGTTACGTTTGTCAAAAATTCTACATGACAGAGGTATTGCATTGACGTTAATTGTCCACGAGAGGAATGACAAATTATCAGCTGGCACATCGGGGACGTAAACACAACATAGTTTGTTCGTATCTTAATGTAACGAGGTGCACACACTGAAGCAATTAGTGTTGTAAAAGATAGACTACTTTACACATATGTATGTATTTATTAGTGTCCTTAAAGCTGCGTGAGTCGAAAATAAATAAGAAACGTAAAAGGACGTCACGTGCTTTACGTACGGATATTTGTGTAGTTGAATTACGTTTCGATGCAAAGTCGATCAAGTGTAGCGGTGTGTATATTTTGCTTGCAATTCTTCAGGCAAAACTACTGTTTTAAAGATAAAACGTGTCAAGTGCACAAAAAACATAATAAAAGATAATGATAACAAAACACAGTGATGTACATACGTATGTATGTATGTGTGTATGTAAATTAAACAAAAATAATTTTGTTTTCATTTTTAAAAATAACTTCACACTCAAAGTCTGATGTGAACATATTTATTCTTAACTTGTATACATTGATGTGACATATTAAAGCACATGCCAAAAACAAAAATGGTAACTGACGATTGTGACATTATTTATAAAAAGAAAATAGCGTTCGCGATTACAAATTTGAAAAAGTTAGCCGTTGTTTGTCGAACGTTAAGCAGCTCGTACTCGTATATCGAAAACAAGCCTTTAAAAGACAACCTACACGTATTTAGATTCCAAAGTATCAGCTCTGCTTCACTTCAAATCCTAGTTAAAATTTATTATATTGCAACGCTTTTTCTATTTAACTATTTTGAAATGAAAATTATGGCCCGTTGGCAGCACTTCCACATTTTATTGCATGTGTTATCATTTTGTACGACTGCGTTATCATCATCATGGTCAGTTGTGGGAAGAAAGTACTAGAGCTAAAAGAAGTCTCCATGTCCATAAATAATTTAGGGAGATTCTTATTTACTTATTTTATCTTCTGCTGTTCGTAGACTTTCTTTTAATTGCTTGTTATTCATCTGCTCGTTGCGACAGTCTCCTGAAGGGAAGTTACCTGCGCCTGTTTGTGCAGGTAACAGCATTGTCAACAGCATTTTAGGCTGCTTTTTAGAATTTTTTCTGTGCGCTTTTTTAAAACATTCAGCATAAGTTTTTAGTTCAGTGTGAGAACACAATCTTTGTACAATAAATTTCAAAACCACAGTACACCATTTTTACAATCATTTTTATAGACCACAATAACAACAACAAATCATATGCACGAGGCTGTTGTGGATAATTTGTATTATGTAAAGAAAAAGAAACATTTCATTATATGAAATTTGCTGTCCCTTCTAGATTTTCATCATAATTGTTTTTGTATTAAAAATTGCTGTCGAGTCGGTTAAACAGTTTAGCAGAACTGTTATAATTTTTATGAAAAATTAATTCAACCAACATTTTAAATAAAAAGGAAATTCAAAAATTGGTGCGTTTCTTTTTAAATGACGCTCTTTTCTCCATTTTGGTGCGTTTTGAAATTTCAAAGTTGACAAGTCTGGTGGGTTAACCTTTTGAGGTTATCACAATGTGTTTCTTCCGCTGCTATCGTTTGGGTAATTATTTGCTAAAGTGATGTTGACGGGCCAGGGGAAAGAGGCAGCTTCAGCTCAAATTACTCAACTGACAAGTTGTGGAGTACATATCGAAGGCATTTTGAACAACAACAAGTTTGTTATAGTTTTAAGAAAAAAGACAGAAAATAGATTTTAATAAGATTCGCAAAGCGAAAAAAAATATAATGGGCTTGTGAAATTAACGTTAGTCATTAAATTAATTTTTACCAATTTTTAACGAATCTTTTTAAGTAATTGCATACTTTAACTTGTTAAGTATAAATTTAATTGGTAATTAAATATTATGCAGGCCACTGTGTCACAATTCAAAGCATCTCATCTCTGCAGTTGACTGTGTGAGACTCGCCGCAAACAAAAAATTCAATCCAGCCTAGTCCCTGTATGACAGAAGCGATTCACACAAGTGCCTGCTATGGCAGCCTAACTTGATCATGGTTAAGAACGCGGCTGACATAGGCCACCGGCCATGTGTGGTCCGTCAGGCACACACGGGCTGTAAATTCCTCCTACAGCTGCTAGTGTCTTAGGTCACAGTTCAAAACATCAGTCTGGTGTTTTTTGTCTGCGTTCCGCCAAATATTATTTGGTAAAAAGGTGATGCATAATAAAGTCATTCGACCTTCAAGAGTGCAGCAGCCAAAACTCCAAGATCCCAAAATACTTGCTCTACCTGATGATCAGTAGCAAACAGTAACAGTCTTCTGTTTTGTGCAAAGACTTATTTCAATCAATCCTTTCATTAAGAAATGGCGTATTTATATAAGTAGGTCTATTAAAAATACGAGGCCTGTTCAAAAAATAAAAAATTCACAGAAGGTCGAGAAGATGCGAACGGTAATGTTGGCCGCGGATACTCAAGCGCATCAACAGCCGATGAAAATGTTGAGAAGGTGGTGAAAACTGTTATGGAAAATGGTCGACTCAGCATTCGAGAAGTTGGTGAATATGTCGGCATTTAGCTTGGCTCATGCCAAGCCGTGTAGTAACGAAGTACGTTCCAAAATGTCTAAATTTTCACCAAAAGAAAACCGTCACAGTTCGTAATATAATGTGGCCGGACCTGCGCGGCTTCTTCCAATTACCGAGATTGCAGATACCTAGGAAAAGACGGCGTTTTGCGCCGATTAAGAAGATAAAAACTGAAATGTCGACAGCACTCAAGGACGTGCCTAAACCGCATAGCAGAGCTGCTTCATGGCATATCTGCGAAGCGGACAAAATAGAAATTGATGAATAAATAGATATATTTTGAGAAACATGAAAATTTTACTTATTTTTTGAACAGGTCACTCACATTTTTTTAGAGCCTTTTATTAGAAAATTACAAAAAAGAAGGCCATTTACAGGTTGCAACAAATGGAAACTTACTGGAGCAACAGTATTTTTTAATATTTTCTCGTTGGCTTTGGCTTTTCCTTTAAGCTTTAAAACAACATTTTTTAAGCCACTACTTGACTTGTTTTGTTATACACTGAGGCCAAAAAAAAAGCATAAAATATTTAAAATTCCGCTAAAACCTACAATAGAAAAAAAGAACGAGTAAAAAATTCAAAACCCAAACAATAAATAAAAAACCGGATTGAAAACAATTTGCCGTTGAAGGGGTGGTTCCATGAAAGCTGGCAACCTTAAACTGAGCGTGTACACGTATTCTATCAAACACCAGAACACACACACACACACACACATACACATAAGCACATATATGTATATATAGGGTGTTTTTTATTGAGGTATAGAACTTTAAGTTGGCATCACTTTTTTAACTGGCGGCCATTTTGTCAGCTGTCAAGTGATTAATATTTAGTTTGGTTTGCCATTTCATCATGAACAGGTTGACAAAAGAACAACGCTTGCTAATCGTGCAAATTTATTTCGAAAATAATGGTTCAGTTCGCGAAGTTTACCGCAAGCAAGTTTACCGCAAGTCGACATAATCGTCCATCAGAGCAATTAATTCGGTTAACCATGGATCGTTTTCGCACTACGTTTACTCTATGTGATAATACGCATCCGCAGAGACGTCGAACAGTGCGCACCGAAGAAACAATTGCCGCTGTAGAGCAAAGTGTTGAAGAGGACCCGAATGAATCGATTCGCCACCGTGCACAGCAATTGAAGCTTTGTCCATCAACTTTTGTCCATCAAAAATTGGACCTGTAGAATTGGCTTTATTCGAGCCAGCCGCGGCGGCCACATGCCCGAAATCATATTTAAACATTAATGGCATAAAATTATCCTTCCAATAAAGCCAAATTGATGGACATTAAAACGATTTTCTTGTGTTTTATTTCAATTCGAAGTTCTATACCTCTAAAAAAAACACCCTGTACAAACTTTATTTGTTTACCAAAAGCTGGAAGAATAACTTTAGATTCGTTTGTGCAATTGGCGAAGCAGAAAATAACTGACTTGTGTATTTGTCTTAAGCAAATAATTTTATTTTGGTTTACAAATAATTTTACTATTTACGATGTAACGTGTAAGCGAGATCTTTTGGAGAAGAGATTAACAAAACGCAAGAACTCAATTGCGATGCAAAGCGGCACTAGAAATTGAGTTGATTGGCCAGTTTTACTTTTAATGCTGCCGCTATTTTTGACCACCAAATACTCGTACATAAATTTTCCTGTTTCCGTATGTCAAATATTTGCCTGTCCGCATGTATGTATGTATGTATGTACGTACGAGTATTTACGTATTTGTTGAATACGTCTGTTAGGTTCCGGTTTTTTCAGCTTTCATTTTTATCTCCGTCCATTTCGGATAAGCCGCACATGGGAATGTGTTTTATAAGAAACTGCTACGAAATATGTACATACATAAAAGAAACTCGTGTTGCGAAAGCAGAAACTATATTGACGAAGAAAACAAAAATATTAAACTGCACAGAAACAGGGTTTTGAAAGAACATTGGAGAGAAAACACAGCACTTCTCAAGCAGATGAAACACAAGACATTGAGACATTGAGACGTTAAGATCATTATGGCTTTTCAAAATTTTCTCTTTTGCTGATTGAAAAGTAATTAAAGCGATTTAGCTGTTAAAGCAAAATCTAACAAGTATTCACCAAGTACACGGGCTCGTAAGTTTCAAAGACACATGATTCATCAAAGAGAAAAGAATTAAACACACTGACGTTGACTTAAATAACGTTTTGGGTCTGTTAAGTTCTTTGTTTTGTTCAATTTATCGGCGATTGAATTGAATTTAAAAACATATGTATGTATATTGTGAAATCGGTGCAAGCTTTTGTGCATCTAAAATGTCGACATAGTTAGTGCTCTTATCATAAAGAGTTTGACTAAATATGGACTTAGTATGTGAGCGAAAATATTCCAAAAAGTTTCCTTTCAACTAACAGTTCTATTGTTTTTAGTTCCGTAAACGGGTTTTTAATGACGGGCTTAAATTTCCAAATGTTCTACAAAATACTCAATTTGGCATTTGGAAAGAAGAAACGTGCATTTAGAGAGCCGCCAAGCCAACTATTATAAACTTTTTATTAGTACATCCACTATAATAACAATAAAAACATTTAAAATAATTAAACCTCCAGATTTATAGTTTCTCTTTGTGTTTATTTCTGATTTCATTTTATTGACTTTATTTAAATATTCAAATACTGCATTTGAATGAGAAAAACTATGACATATACCCAAAAGAGTGGTGACTGTTTTATTTCGAAGACGAAAAAGTTGTGATGGGCATTTTAGAAAATGTATGTTATCATTTTTCATAAATTTTGTGACTTACACAAATTTTTACTTTTAAATATATTTTTTTTTTAAATTAAGTCTACATCGAATTGCCATGTAATCATAAACAAAAATTAGTTGATATTGTAAAGAAATGTTTAAATTTGATTTCTGCTGTAATGGCTCGAAAATATTGATGAAAAAGCATTTTTATTTTTCTTCTCACAAACAAATTTGAGATTTTTTTAAATTAATTATTTTTAACTTTGTTCAAGTTAAAAAGAAAGACTTTAAATTTTTAATGTTAATTGTTTAATTATTAGAATAATAACACATTCGATTTAGTTTCGACCGGCGATTTAAGACCGAGTAAAATTGTGTGAATTTGGTTAGAGAACGCAATAATGTGAATTCGTTTGGAAAACGAGAAATTGACTGGGATTCGATTTACAGAACTGTCTCGTATAATTAAAAAAATATAAATTACAAAACAGAATGTTATACTTTCTCGCTCGGTAGTCGAATGTTTAAAGTATCACTGCAAAAATGTAGTGTCTGTAAGATACGGAGCTGCAATCCAACCAGCTGCCAACGATTAGTGTGGCGACCGCGAAGCAAGTAGTTGTCCCCCGCATTCAATTACTTTTTGATCTTATTTAATAAAAACTACATACATATCTACATCTAAATAGAAAATATTTCATAAATATAAGTCCGCTATGATGTTATACTCGAAGTTGTAAGAAGGAAGGAACTCAAGCTTAAAAGAAAAAAAAATCTGTATGTGTAAAGGTCGAAAAAAAGACTGAATGAACCCGTTTGTTTTGTTTCCACTCAATTGAAAATCTGTACATGTGGTTTGTTTTTAGTGACAACCAAAAGTGTTAGTTTGTTTTATACTAAAAGATTGAAAAACTTTTTCTTTTCAAAGATTTGTAAAAAGTAATTCAATTTTGTGAAAAAAGAGACCAATGTACGATAAAAAACTTATCATCTTATTGGGAGCAAAATTATATTTTGTGCAGCAAATTCAATAAATTTTGTTGCAATGGTGAACAGGGTGTCTTAAAGAAATTTTAACAGAAAAAGTAATTACAAAATATTTGCTACGAAAAGGAACGGCAAATGAAAGTAAAAACCAATGAGGCTTTCAAAAATCCAGTTTAAAAAAAATGTTGGAATTGCGTAATTGGGCCAATGAAAAGGAGCCATCAATCATTTTATTTGTATGTTAATTTTACTTGAAAATATTTTGCTAAATAAATAATTTATTCAACTAGATTCATATCAAGTGCACGTAAAATGATATCAATAGTTATTCTTAAGAAAAAAAAAACACATACAAAAAGCAACAGAATATTTATTGATTGAAACAAGTTTCTCTTTTCAATTAATCATTTTAATTGTTTATACATATATGCACTATGGCGTGGGATTTTTGAGCAAAAACCATTAACTGATCTGAGAAGTGTCAGTTTTAAATAGTCTTGTTCTAGAAGTTTATTCGATTAAACAAAATATTTTAGCTGTCAAGCTATCGACAATATTGTTCTTCAAAATAAATAAATAAAGTTTTCAAAATTGTTTGTTTTTGAATTAAATAATAGTGGGTGCATTGAATTAAAAAAATATAAGAAAATCCCAACAGCCTTTTTGCAATGAAATCCTCTCGACAATTAGTTACCAAATGTAACGTAATACTTTAGGTAATCGTTTTGATAGGCATTTTGCCTGTTTGGTCCAGTTATAATAAGCATAGTAGATCGATCTGTCATCAACTCCCGGAACAGCCCAGAAAGTCAAGGCCCTCAGCCACAGTCGCTCGAATAGAAATAAGTAATTCTGAAAACAGTTTTAGCGGTCCACACTTTGTCCCTCCTCACAAAAGCAAATCTTTTAAGGTTCTCCATCAGAATTCTGCTGCCAAGCCGTATTGTACGGACCGATTATCATCCTTAAGGGACTTCGGTCCACCACACCATATACCCTTGTTTGCGACTTGTTTAGGCAATCACTTGGGCAAGGAGGTGTTTGTTATATTTCTAGAGGCAAACACTTATTTACCTGAATGTGTGCCCTTTTACTAGTGCCACCATCAGACCGCCATTACAACTCCTTCTCATATTGGTGGTACAAATTATATCTCTTTGACAACAGTTTCACAATAAGAAAAGACCAAAAAAAAGTACTACAAGCACAAAAGTAAAAAATTAACAAAAAAAAAAAAAATGGTGGTGGCGCTTCTTTTCACCCACAAGCATTTAAAGATTTTATTGGTTTCAAAAGACAATAAAGTTTGTTTTCGTTTTGCAAAATGTTTTCAAATAACTAATTGACATTTTAACACCCACCGTGCAGCAACATATTTTACTGCTCCGCTCTTTTTATGGCTGTGATCTTAAGTGCCGATCAACTGGTGTCGTGTTCAACTTGTAATTGTTTTTTAAAGATCGATCACCTTTAAAGACCGTCAGCCGTTTAATGAGGATTATTAACATAAACTCTTAAAGCACATCGCAAGTGAATCCAATTGAATTCATGATTTGGAGAATCGCACATTTCACTAATTTCTAATTTGACTAATTTCTTCGTAAAATTAACTATTCGTTAAACATATTGGAAGTATTGAATTGATTTAATTATTTCTTTAATCCAATTATCGCATATGAATTTATGGAGACCAGAATTTCGCAAAACATGCAAAAATAGAAACAAGATGCGAAAGCTTCAACACCGGTTCTAACAATTTTGCTCAGTTTACGCATCTCGATTTTAAAACCTATTAAGAGAAAAAAATATTTTCATTAGTTTAAAAACTTTTCAATTTACCTGAAAGAAAATTTCACTTTTTTTGCACGATTAAGACACTAATGGAATTAAATTTCAAACAAACTTTTCAAATTTCGTGTTCTAATTAACTTGAAAAATTTATGCGTAATTAAAAATGTCACACACCGAAACGCATTACAAGTTTTTCTTTCCAGTAAACGATTCAGAAACAGAAAAAAGTTGAATACAATCTTCTGCCAACAGCTAAAGCGCAAAATACTCGTACAGCAAAAAGTTGTTTGGAACCGGGCTAAAAATAACTTTTGGCCATAGCAAAGAAACAGCTCAAAATCAAGTAGAATTGCGTTATTTTTCCACCATAAGTTTTACATACGAGTATGTACTTACTAGTACATACATATGTATGTATGTATGTATGTATGCACTATGCAAAGGTGGTCATGTCATCAAAACATTCAACGTTTAATTTGTTATCATATCAAACAACAAATTTGGCATCTTCTACGCGTGCTCCCCAAAACTAAAACAAAATAAGAGAACGCATGAGAGAGGGAGAGGGCGAGGGCGAGCGAACAAAGCATTACGAAAGTGTGAAAATGAAGATGGTACATTCCTCGCACTCGGTGGCGAAAGTCAACTGAAGCATCCTTTCAGCCAAATATTTGAGATGACGATTTTCCAGTTCTGAACAAGTTCCATCTTCTTGGAGCAACAGTTTCCTTCTAGTCCTCCGTCTACAGAAAGCGCAAGGTCGTTTCGCATGGTTCTCAAAGGGACAGTGACCGGTGATTACCGGCACTGCGATTCTCATATTATCAAAAAGTCCTCGAAATGAAACATGTCGGCACTGAGAACCATCTGCCGTTTGCCCTGTGAAAAGTTCAATAACCTCATCCCGACGGGTTGCAATGCTATTGCCGTTGCTGAATCGATGTCTACGTCAAGGTGCTAGTGTGAACGTGTTTGCTGTTCACAGCACCCAAAAATCACATAAAAGTAGCGGCAAGCAAACTGATCGGTATACAGACAACAAGTGCTCGCATTTTATTGCCAATTGGTGGACATCAAGTGAACGTTAATGTGCAACAGGATCTAATTCAGGATCTAAGCTTTTTGTGTAGTTCTCTTCGAGCTTCAGGTCATGCTTTGAGTAACGTCAACGCCGCTTTAAGACTATCAAAACTGTTTTTATTATGAAATAGAAGAGGAAAGCGAATTGTAGGCCAATTTGTATCGGGGCGACAACTACAGCGGAGGTAAATTTTCTAAAAAGTTTCGTCAAGGCATCTTTAACTGCTTCACCGTTCCACTGATCCAATCCAATCCTATCAAAATCCGTTGCGCAGTATTATTCCAAACGCCAATCAATTGTGTTGATACAACTTTACAATAGAAATTTTCGCTTTTGTCTTAATCACTTCGCCTTTTGCACTGAAAGCGCCGCTTCTTTGAAGTTTTATAGTTGGTTTTATTAATTTCATCTTGTAAACTCTTCCTCAACTTTAGGATTTTATTGAATTTTTTGTTAACGATTCTCTTTTTGTTCAATTCTTCGAATTGATTTTAAATTACAGCCATAAGTTTTATGGTAAAAGTAACACCAACAAAATGATCTTCAGTTGATTTGAATAGAAAACAAAAGATGTGCAGCTGAAGACAGAAAAAAAGAGAAATTAAATCTCAAATATTGAAAAACAGACAATAACAACAACAATAACAACAACAACAACAACAAGAAAAATTTAAATAATAAAATAATCATTTGTTAAACAAATAGATGTTGTTTAAAACTATAAAAATATGCCAAACATAGATTTTGCATGTGAAATTTTACAGTGGAATGACTTCTTAAATATTTTTGTGCGAAAAAGTCTTTAGTTGGTGCGCGGTGCCTTTTTTCTTAAATTTCGGTGCGTTTTTTAATTTTTGGTGGCACCAAAGCAAATTCAACACATCTTTTTGTTGTACCTACAATAACTTTTCATGGACAACAGCAACAACAACGTGCTTATTATTTACTTCAAACTAGACTCCGTTTAATGTAGAATAAATCTCAATAATATTTTGTGATAAATAAAATGTTTTTCTTAAAACTTTGTGGGCATTTTCATGAAAATTAATGCATATTTGAAATGAGATTTTTCTTTATAATTATTTCTTAAAAAAAATTTTTTTTAACTGATTTCAAATACGAGTACATATTGCGTTTTTGGCGTTTTTTAAACGTTTAAACGATGCTTTTAGGCCGTTTTTCATATATCTTCACGCATAAAGAATCCGAAGAGCTGGCATCGCTGGTTGTTGGGTATTTTGTACCCGTTTCTTTCTGTCTTTTTGTAAAAGTCTACTTTATGCATCTTCTATCAGTTTCATATCTGTCTATTTTAACTATTAATTTCATAAGAGCTGTAGATCACAGACTTTACAAATCAACGAGAACAGTTTGAACCATCAAGTTATTGGCGACCTTGGAAGGTTTTACGAAGCATAATATATGTGTGACCCTGCATGCGACCCTGCATAGGAAACCCCACCTAGTGTGTCAAAACAAGTTTTTGAGTAAAACGCAATTTAAGTCTCCCTTTTCGTGTTGCATTTTCATGCCGTGCACAAGTCATAACCCAAAAACAACAGAACAAAAACATATTTACATTTTCTGATATATTACGGAACTGCAATATCTTTTCAAAATGAAATCAGGTTGTTTTAAAATTGGCAGAATTTATATGCATGTTGCTATGAAATAAAAAAATTCTGAATTAATTTGATTTGAATCGCCATATTTCTTCTGCCTGTGGGCCGGTCTATTCAAAAAAAAAGAAATCATGTTTAAAAACGAAAAGCAAACGCTAAAGAAAGTGAAGCGAATACATTTGGCAAAAAAAGAAATGGTAAAAAGTCTTGAGTACATATTTTCAAAATACGTCATCAATCATTTGGTTCGTTCGTTCGTTGTCGTTGCAGTAATTTGTATAGTGATTGATGAAATGTAGATTTGCGTGAAAAGCAAACGAGCGTAAGTAACTAAAACTTTTACTGTTATTGGAGTAGAAACCAAATAATAAAACAGCATATTATGGTGTGTTATGAATTGAAAAAAACAACAAAAGAAGTTGTATTACGCGAAAATAATTGCAAAGAACATGAATGTTGTTGATTTGTATGTCTCATTATGAATGAAAAGAACGATTTTCAGTTACATGATTTTGCATTTCAGTTAACGGCATATGAGTTGCAGCTACCTGTGCTGGGGATCACTGTTAAAAATGATGGCAGTTATCATTATCATTGCGCTCACATCAAATGTCAGCAGAAGAAATGCTCAATCAAGATGACATATGAAAGTGTTTCTTTAACGACAACAACAGAAACAAATCAACACATAAAAATGTAAATTCTTTAACTGTTTTTTTTTTTTAACTCAAAATCATTCTCCACTTCAGATCTAATCATTCATATCATTTGTTGTTGGTTTTGCCACAGCTTTGGCGTATCGGTGCAACCATCTCTGGCCTGAGGCTGAACATCTTTTCTTTTCTTCTGCGAATAACAAATTAAATGCTCAAAATGCAAATCCCCAGAAGTGAAATGTGTGTTTGCAACAAAAATCAAACAAATTGTTTGGGAAGTATTTAAAGAAAAAATATATGTATGTAGTAAAAATGAAAGCAAAAGATTTAGTTTTAGTGTATGCAAGTGTCGAGGAAATACTTTGCTGCTATTAAAATGCTCGTACAAGAAGTAAAAAGTGAATTGTTTCAGTTGAATTGAATTGGATTGGACTTGCAGAAAATTTTAAATCGCTAGAAATGAGTTTAAAACGGAAGCGAATATTAACAATCATTTAAATTTAATTTTGAAAGCTTCAAGGCGTTAAGCCTGCTCTCTTCCTGGCCAGTTTAACGAAACGTAACGGCAGCAACAGGCACTGGCTGATACCCGCGGCACAGTCGCGCTCGTCTCCAGCGTCCGCTGTTACACCTGCCCGATAACAAAAACTGTTTTTAATTTTCAAAAACAAAAATTTTAAAAAAAAAACTCTAAAAAGTACTAATTACCTGTTTTGTATTTCATTACTCGTACTATTATTAGTTTTGTTTTATGCCACAACACAAAAAGTAAAAATTGCAAGGTCATTCGTTCGATAGAGACCACATTTTAAGCTGCAGTCAGCTGAACAACAACAACAGCAACAGCAATAGCAACAGCGACGACAATGAAAACATTCAATTTTGAGGCACTCAAACGAAAATGAAAAAATACTCTATAGACAAAAAAAAAAAAAAAAACTGTTGTATTCTTTACGCTCATTTAAATCTGTTATTTGTTGCAAAATGTTTAAGTGGGCGTTTATTTACTTGATTTTTTGTGTTCAAAGTAATCGTAATAAAATATACAAAGTTATTAACTTTGAAGCAATTTTTTATTCTTGTGTAACTTTAGTGGGTTTACTTTACAACAAACTTTAAATAGAGAAAGAAACAAATCATACGATATCGAGCAAAATTTATTGAAATTCTTCATTCTGGTATCATGGCTCTCGATATCGAATGAAATGTATCGTATTCGTGACGGCATTCGATACCAAATAATGAAATACTTTATGCACATTTTAGCTTTCATTTTGTCTATCACCGAATTGTTCTAAACGAGCAAATGACTATTCGCTGTCCACCAAATCACTCGATTTGTCAGCACACGAAACAAAGCTCGCAAATTTAAGCATCAAACATCAGCTGTTAATAGATTTAACAAGTACATATATTTTATATTGTATTAAAACTGTAATCACTTACAATGTCTGGAGTTTCAATTCTATTCAAAATTAAACAGAACAGATCGTGGCATTGATTTACGTCACCGCCTGCCCTTATGATTCAATGTAATATAATGCAAAACCCTTTGCACGGTGGTCGGACTATCTAGTCCCGTCTGCCAGTTATTCCCGAGACAGTTAAAGGAAGACTTAGCACCTGAGCCCACAGTTTTCAAGACAGATCAGGCCTTAACCAATCAACTCGTCTGCACATTCCCCACCATCCAGTTTCTTACGAATAACAAAATCTGTTGCAAGACAAAAGCAGCTTGAGAATGTTTCGATACCAACGTAGTTTTGTGCCTCGGCAGCTACCAAAGCATCCTTCTGCGTTTTTAGGTTTAAACCACAGGCAGAACGTTTCAGCCAAATTAAGTGCCTCAACCTATGACCAACACTAGAATGTCCAAAGGCATCCTGGGGGGCATGCTGGTTCCTGTTCTGCGAACTGCCATTTGTCTATCACGAAGAACACCCCAGTTTGATGTACGCCAAGGCTTAACCTGCTCCGCGGTGGACTAACCGAGTACACGTCGGTGGCAACTTCGTGTGTTCGATGTTGCAAAACAACGGCACATCGCGAACATTTGGATCCCCGAGTGTAGACCACAACCCCGGTTTCTACAAAAGCGATTTTAACTTAAATCGCCCAGTTTTACAGTTTAACAGAATTCTCCAATAAAAATTAAAATAAAGACTGAATTCTGTCCACTTTAATAATAATAATTACAGAAAACGTAATGATCTTGCGGCTAACTTCACTTCTTAGTGCGCTGTCAAAATTGGACTTTCTAAATGCATGGCGGTGACGTCGGTTTGATTCGTTTGGTTTCTTTCATACAATTTGTAAGTGCATAACACCTTGGCCCGCTAATTTAGACACGTCTGAAACGAGTTTTGCTATGAAAAGAAAACACTGGATTTTGCTGGAACTAAAGACAAAACTTTGCTGGAACTAAAGACAAAACATTTTGTATGAGGTATCACGCTGTCCGAAACACTTTTCACACAAAATTTCAAAGTTTCTATCTGATCTGATATTGGAACAATTGCATTATATCCTTATGGCAGATGTCGCGGTGGCCAGTTGTCTTATCTCAATATCTTATGTAAAACTTTAGTCAGACTGGCTCTGCCTGGAAAATATAAAATATACTGTCAGGCTCACTTGCGATAGAAAACCATATGAACAAATATCGTCGAAACGTCTGGCCGAATTTAACGCACATAGATTATTGCGCGAGTCTATTTCATAAAGCCACTACAACGTAATATCAGCAGTTATTTTTAAAGCTGGTTATCAAATTAAAAATAATTTAGAATTCAAAAACTTATAGTAAATAAAGAGAAATTTAAGATCAATAAAAAATGTGCAAATTTTTATTAAACAAACTTTTAGAAGAAAAAATATTTGAAGCTCTAATTGTTTTTTTATTCTCTATGAACACAAAATATGATCTATTTAAAATACCAGTATCAACATGATGATTAAACAAAAAACAATAGTATAAACTAGTTATACAAAAAAATTAAACTTTAGACACTTTCGTTATCTGATATCGCAGATACTTTCCGCCGTGAAAAATTCACAACCTGGTGGTAACATGTCACAGCTGGTATCACGATACTGTGGTAAAAACGGTGAGACATCAGCTTTCTGTTGTCAGAACAAATGTATAAATAATTGCTGACACAACGTGTGCAATGACTGTAACCCATTTTCTGTTTGCTCTACTATCGTGTTTACCTTATTTTTAGTTGGAAAGACTTTCGTACAGTAACAAGAATAATCGAGAACAAAAATAAGCAAAATAGGGAATTTGTTTACGTTTGTAAATTGTTTTTGCCGTTTGTATTGTTGTCGTGCTGAACGACGGTTTGTCTTGATCGTACAAACAAAAATTGTTTACACGGTGGCAGTAAAGTTTTACATCAGCAACATAGAAACTGATGAGAACGTACAAGTAATAACACAAAAGACTTAAGAAACAAGCACTTTGACAAATTATATAGAAAACTTCTGCCAAAACTTGTGAGCGTATCAAGTCCAATTACGAATGACATTAACAATTTTGTATATCTAATAACAAACATATTTGAGTAGGCAGCTAGATTTACAAACTAGACATCTGTAACAACGAGTTGCCCGGCAAATCTGCGCTTTTGCTAAAAGACGACCGCATCAAAGTGTTCAGTGTGATGTTTTAAAAAACAATTGCAAGACATCGACATACTCGTGTGTACATGGCAATTTTTGACAGCCGAATTTTATTATTAAAAGGGATGAAAAAATGAAAAAAATCAAACATATCAGTTTTTATAGTCCTTAAAAAACACCTGATACAGAAGTTTTGTTTACACTTCGGCGAAAACACTATAATGGAGTTAAAATCTATGCGTGATTTGTGTAAGTTGTTATCTGAATTTCGGGTCAAAATATTGGAATAATAAACGCGCATTTGATTTATACAGCTGATTATCAAAATAAATGTTCGATTACTGAAATTAATATCACCAACAAATAGTGTACAAACTCGAATAAAAGTTTAGGTAGTTATTCGAATAGAAATTCAAATACATTTGATTGATGTTCAAATAATAATTTCGCTAATGAATTTTCGAATAAATAAACTTCAAATAAAATTTGGCAAAATAATTCAGGAAAATATTTGAGTCTCTGGTCGCCTAGAATTACGAAAAAAATGTAGTTTGGAAAATTATTTGTATAAATATGTATGTACAAGTCGCTCAAGCAAAAGGTCTATCCCACAACTGGCACAATTTTTTTTTTTTTTTTTTTTTTTTTTTTGTAATAATCTGTTTTATTTGCAATCTATTTTACAAAATTTAAAATAATAAGCAAATTTAATAACAATTAAAAACATAAAATAACTAAAATAACAGCTCAGTAAACAACAGTTGTCAACTGCTATACTATTTACATAAATATATACATCTTAAATATTATTTTCTAAAAGGTAGGTCAAGTACATGTACCCTTTTTAACCTACGCACTTCGTTGCTATCGTCTAATAAATTGATGGCTAGGACATTGGAATGATGGCTAAGTCGGTTTAGATATCTGTCGCTGAAACGATTAATTTCTTCCTTGACCATTGCGATGCTAAGATCTTTGTGAATATTGTTGTTTCTGATGAACCAGGGAGCATTAGTAATTAAGCGAAGAGTTTTGGATTGATATCTTTGTAGAATTTCAATATTTGAATTGCTAGCGGTACCCCACAATTGTATACCATAAGTCCAAATTGGCTTCAGAATAGCTTTATACAACATGACTTTGTTTTCTAAGCTCAATGTAGATGATGGTCCTAATAACCAAAACATTTTTTTGGTTTTCAAATTTAATTGATTACGTTTCATTTGTACGTGTTTTTTCCAAGTAAGTCTTTTGTCAAGATGGAGGCCTAAATATCTCACATCATCACTTTTTGGAATAGGGGATCCATTCATCGACAGGGCAGGACAATCATTTCTTTTTAAAGTGAAGGTCACGTGAATCGACTTTTCGGTATTAACCTTTATATTCCATTTAAGTAACCAATTTTGCAGCAAATTCAATAGTTCCTGTACCATCCTAGAAGCTTCTGCTGCCAATCCATGAGATGCCAGTATGGCAGTGTCATCAGCATATGTAGCAATAGTCAAACCATCAATAGTTGGCATATCTGATGTATAAATTGTATAAAGAATTGGGCCTAAAACACTGCCTTGAGGAATACCAGATTTAATTGCACCAAAATTAGAGCTTTCATCATTGACGCTTACGTAAAAGTACCTTTGATAGAGATATGACTTGAGTAACAAGTAATAAGGTGCAGGAATTAACATTTTTAGCTTGTATAGCAACCCTTCGTGCCACACTTTATCAAAGGCTTTCTGAATATCTAAAAATACAGCGGAGCAAAATAATTTTTTCTCTAAAGCATCAGAAATAACTTCAACAATTCTGTGGCATTGCTCTGGAGTACCATGTTTATGTCGGAAACCAAATTGATGTTCAGGAATTATGTTTCTTCTTTCTAAAAAAGGTAGTAACCTCTTAATAAAAAGTCTTTCAAAAATTTTTGAAAATGTAGGTAACAGACTTATAGGTCTGTATGACGAGACTAGGTGATCAGGCTTATCAGGCTTGGGTATCATAATGATTTTAGCACATTTCCACTGTGATGGATAGCAGTTTAATCGTAGTACTGAATTGTATATCATTGTGAGGAATATTATGGCTTTTCGAGGTAAAGATTTCAAAACTTTAGAGTCATAATTATCGTAACCAGGAGCTTTTCTATTGTTAAGCTTATTAATTTCATTTTGTAACTCTGATGGCGCTATATGTGTTATGGGCCAATCCATTTGGCAAGGTACATCAAGAAACTCAATAATTTGATCTCTATCACATGGATTGCTTAAGTTATATGGAACAAAAGTGTCTTCCAAATAAGTTTTGAACAAATTTGCTTTGTTTTTGTCACTTCTACACCAGTCTCCATTATCATCATTTCTTATTGGAGTATTTCTTTTGGTGGGTCTTCTTAGATACCTTGTTGCATTCCAAAGACTATGTTCGTCATTTTTTGTTATGTCTAACTGACTTAGGAAATTTTGAATTGAATTATTCTTGTATTCCCTTAGACTACTTTTCAAGTGCTTAGTTGCTCGATTTAAATTAGCCTTATCCGCAGGACTCCTTGTTCGATGGTAAATTCCTCGTAAATACCTCTTGTGCGCAATCAGTTCTCTTAACTCTGTAGATAATCTAACATTTAAACCACGATTTTCGATCTGTTGTGGCGTTGCCAAGAAAGCTGCATCATGTATCAGGTTATTAAATATCTCCAATGCATCCTCTAACTCATGATCGTTTGCAATTTGTATATTTAAATTCAGATTTTGCTCTACATATTGTGTGAAAGTCTGCATATTTGTCTTAGAGTTAATAATTTTAAATGTTTTTTGAATGTTTCGAAGCGCTGCGCTAAATGTGACAATTAGAGGATTATGATCAGAACTTAAGTCTTCTACATCTATTATATCTAACAACGTTTGAGGTACTCCATTAAAAACTACAAAATCCAGAAGATCTGGAATTTTTGAAGGATCACTTGGCCAGTACGTAGGATTTCCAGTAGATAAGGAAGAAAAACGGTTTTTTGTAATACACTTGTAAAGCTCTCTTCCTTTTGGGTTTATTAAACGTGATCCCCACCAAGGATGCTTTGCATTGAAGTCCCCACCAACAATAAATTTTGGCCCAAGATTATTAAAAAAGTTTTCGTATTGCTCACATTTTACTGCGTGCCTTGGTGGAAAGTAAATTGAAAATATGTTTATACTTCTGTTGTCACATATGACTTTAATGCCTGCAGCCTGTAGATATGGCTTTCTTATTGGATCTAACGTTTCATATTTGATGTTTGATTTAACTAAAATTGCTGATCCTCCATGAGCTCTTTCGTCAGGGTGGTTTGCAATTACTAAATCGTAGTTATTAATCTTAAAAAAAGATCTATTTGTGAAATGAGTTTCGGATATTAAAAATATATCTATATAATTGTTTTTAATAAAAATTTCTGTTTCGTTTTTATGATTGGAAAGACCATTTGCATTCCATATTGCTATTCTCATATTTAACTCCATAACTTCTCCATTATTTTTGTCATCATATTCATCAGACTTTCCATCATTCTCTCCAGTTTTTCGATACGAGAATCTGCACCTGATTTTGTTACTACATCTGCATATGAGACATTGCAATTGGCTTGGTCAGTTTGTTTATTTGAGTTACCGGTCAGCTGTGGATATTCCTTTGAATTTATGTTAAAATATGTATTTCTTTGATCAGATGAGTGTACTCTTTGCCTATTAGACCTTTTTGCAATAATATTTTGATAAACTGTACAACCTTTATAACTAGCAGTATGATTTAACAAACAGTGTACACAGCGTGGTGGTGCTTCTAAACTTTTTCTACACTCAGACGTAGCATGGTCCTTACCGCACTTTACGCACCTATATTCATTTTTACAATAAGTTTTTGTATGCCCAAACTGCTGACATCTATAACATTGTACTAAGTCATTAGTTCTTCTGGGGGGTTCAACTTTAATTGCAGCATGACTTAAGTATTTTATATTATAAATCTCCTTGTTGTTTGGGTTTTGTTCCAAGTCGACGAAAAACATAGAAAGTGGTTCTTTTGTTACACGGCTTTTAGCGTTTATAACAGATCTTACTTGATGATCTTTAAGTAAAAGTTCAGCCTTAATATCCTCGGTAGGTGTAGTATGGTGAAGGCCCTTAATAACAATTCTGTAAGACCTTTCTTGTTTAAGTTGGTAGGTATGAAAATTTATATTTGAATTCTCAAAATATTTTATAGTTTTTCTGTAGGAATCTATTGTCTTCACCATTAATCTAACCTGGCCACCTCTTAAAGACTTATAACTAAAATCATCAGAAGGAATTACTCTTACAAGATTTTTAACCATAAGATTTATATTATCAACGTTTGGTATGTAAATTGCTGGAGGCTTTGGTATTTTTTGAACGTTTTCTTCTGGTTCTCCATCATCAATATCAAGGGATGCATACCTGTTGTTGGATGTACTTGGCTTTTCGTTTTCTTTTTCTACTTTTTTCTGTTTCCGTTGTGGTGAATCAACATGCTTTCGCTTTGTAGGAACATTCTGCCAATACAATTCAGTATCACTACTCTGATCATTACATTGACCTATAGTTTCGCCACTGCTAAGATTTACCATTTCAGTAAGCATCGTTATTTTTAAAGTTGAGGAAGTAAGTTTGCTTGTGCATTATCAGCACAAAAATCGTCTTTGTCGTACTAATAATTCTTGAAAGACTGCACTAATCTATTTATTGTTATTTTTCTTATTTTGGTGTTTTTTGTTTTTTTTCTTTTTTTTTCCTTTTGTAATTTGAAAAATATTTTAATTTTAGAAAATTTTATTATTGACACAAAAAACACAACCGCTCTCTATGAAAGTTTTTAATCAATCCAACTGGCACAATAAACAGATTTTTCTTATCTCTGATGTGTCGCCGTGTGTGAACACTCGCAATTATAATTTTTCAAGCAGCTGAAATTGTGCTGATTGTAGACAAGCAAGCGTCCAGTTAAGCCGATAATGGCACAATTTCGGCCAATTGAATTGTAAAATATGGAGAGTCGACAATCGGCACCGACACACGGGATGATAAAATGAATTTTCAAATTGTATCAAATGGCTCGTAAAATTTGATGCTTTATATTGCCTTTTTTTGGTAATATGTTTGGATTGTGGTTATCTTCAATATTCTGTTTCTAAAATATTCTCGAAATTTTCGTACATTCATGCTTCTATAACTATTTGGTCGGATAGTTCGATACCGGGCTTGGCTTTGTTATATTCAATAAAAGCTACATGTTTTCTGAAACATTTTCTTCTTCGCTTGGATGGTTCTTGCTCTCCTACACTGGATACCAGCTGTGAGACATGATGCGTTGCCAGAACTCTATCGTTCCGCGTCTCCTTCTATTTCAGCACAACTGTTCTTGGACAAAGTTTCTGCATTTGGCTTAGTCTTCCAATATTTTTTAATCGGCTCTAAATATGCTATTTTAAAAGATATATCAGGGATCTTTTTAAAAAAGAATTTTCGAAAAAGTCGTAATACTTAATTGCTTTGTTAAGTCAACGATATGTGTCTCGTACTCGTGTGAATACGCTTTACGGAATGACGGCAAATACACATACATCAACAATCTTTTATTGATTATGTCTTAAATCAAGAAAATCGAGAGTGTTTTGGTTTAAATAACCAAAATAGTTGCCAGTAAACAAAGAAATAAAATATGTACATATAGATTAAAAGACAAAACCACTTCAAACCGCTTTATAATCGTATTTATCACCACAAATCGATTTTTTTTTTGTCTGCTTTCTTCTTTTGTATTTCTATGTCTTCGTTGATGCTATTTGAAAAAGTTATAATCTTGGGTATTGTTTAATTGTATTTCAATTTGTTAATTAAAATATTAGTATATAAACCCCAGCATCGCTTTGTTGTATGAAACTGAGAATATTGTAGGGCGACCAATTCATGTCTTTTAGTTAAAGTGTGGAAAAAATTTGGAATTTTCATCTTCTTCAAAAATGGGTTTGATGAAGACGAATTTCAATGAGCTCAACAACTTTGTTAATTATTGTGTTTGAACAGCTGTTTTACGGCAAAATTCCAATAAAAACGTAACTGGTTGTGCCCGTTTTCCTCCAAAATGCAAAAATATTGGAAGTTTCGGTATTACTTTCTCCTTACCGATATGAAATCTCTTTCCATATGCTACCTGATAGCAGTTAAAAGTTTCAACGCTTTTGCTTTTAGGGCAGTTCGAATCTAAAATATAAGAAATTTAAAAAAAATTAAAACTTAAAACTCTTGCATTGCCCTCTAGCTTTCCCTCTCCCTCTCTCTTCATTTGCGATGCACTACTTCCAACTCCAACATATTGGAGGCAGCGTTGTCAGCTCTGTGCGTTTTAACATTTTTGGTGCAAAAAATTCCTTAATTGGTACGTTAATTTCGGTGCGTTTCTAAATTTTTGGCAGCCCCATAGCAAATTCAACAAAACCTTTTGTTTCAGTGTGAGAAAACAATCTTTGTACAATAAAATACATCTGTTTCAATATCATTTAATTCAACACTGCACCATTTTTACAATCAGTTGTATAGACCATAATAAGAGCAAAAAGTAATGATTTTATAAAGAAGTAAAAACGTCTTGTTGTTGTAGATAATTATTATGATTGTAAAGAAAATGAAACATATGAAATTTGCTGTACTTTTTAGATGTTTTTGTAGTAAAAATTGTTGTCGAGTCTGTTAAACAGTTTATCAGAAATATTATGCTTTTTATGCAAAATTAATTCAATAAACATTTCAAATAAAAACTTAGTGCTCTTTTTTTTTGTTTTTGTAAAAAAGTGGGTTTTTTTCAATTTCGATGCGTTTTGAAAGTTGATAACGCTGATTAAAGGCTAAACAGCAGCAGGGTCAAAATATTCTACAAAAGCTTTCATCAGATTTACATGAATTTTTTATTGTATCACTATGAGTTCCCTTCTTATGCCCACTTAGAGCCGGTTGTCTTAAACTTTCAGATAATGTAAACCCTCTTTAATTCTTCAATCTTCTTCAGTGACAGTCTAAAAAATGTCTAACTAACCATCCGATGCAAAAAATATATATGGCAACACTAAAGAACACAAATAAGTAAACAAAATAACGTGGCGTATAAATTGCAAAATAATTCTTGTCGATGTATATAAAAAATGTTGTTATTTGCTAATTTGCATGTTTACATTGGCGGGCGATAAAAGTAAAAGAGTGAGGAATTTGATCAAATTTTTATGCAGTTTTAGGGTGCAGTGTTGCTTTTTCGTACATGTGACACTTGCAGTGCTACCACTCTTTACTGATACGAACGCACGGCGCATTATATGCAGCACATTGATGCATTTACGACCAGGCTCAGTTTTATTTTTAAAAGTTAATTTACGGTCTCTTTGTTTATTCTGCAATACTGATATATAATAATGAACATCTTTTTAACATTTTGTTGGTTTTAAGTTTTTTCCCCACTGTTGTTTTTTCATTGGAAGTGCCAATATAAATTTTTAATTTCACATTTTAAACTATAAATTAGTTGATTGTAAGACATTTAATATACACATAAGTTTAATTAACTTTTTGAAAAGTGAATAAGAAACCGCTTTTTTTATTTGAATATCTTGATTTAAATTTTGAATAACAACTCAAGTTAAATCTTGATGAAAAAGTTGTATCTATTAAATTTCACTTTAATTCAAATTTTGAAACAATGACAGCTAATTTTTTTACGTTCATTTATTCATTAATTTCCACGCACATACATACATACATACAACTGTATAAATTAAAATGTTACATCACATGTTTGTGGTAATGATCACTGGCACTAATCTCAGCTTTTGCCTTCAGGCATTCCCAACAAAATTCTTTACTTGCGTCATCGCTGCTCATGGGGGCAACAGTTTTTACTGAGGTTCGTGACTACATTTCGTGGTTTTCTTTAGCTCTACACCGAAAACAAGATCACTAAACTTTTATATTGTATAAAATATAATTTGTTTCAATAAATATTTTTGCTGATTCCGAAAAAAAGAGAATTTTATGTTTGATGTTTGTTTAATTTGTTTGTTTAAATTAAATTAAAAAAAATATATTGCTTATCATATTTAAGTTGATGAACGTTTTGATTGTTTTCGTTCAGCGACCTATTCAAAGAATTTATTGACTGATTCAGCAAAATTCCGTTGTTGAATGCGAGAAACAAATTTGTTGTGCGGATTCATATCACTGTTTGATATCGTTACATAGAAATTCATAATTCTAATTTTACCAAAGTATAAATATTATTATCGTTTAACTTGATAGAAGTTTTAGGTTAGGTTGGAAAATTCGAGGGTTGAGGGTCCATGTCTTTCGACATTGACTTTTGCTTTCATTACGTCAGCTGGACGTACTTTTTCCAATTATCTCCTATAAGCTGTCAGCTTTTATACAAATGCGTTGCTCCGCACGAAGTTTCCCAACTTTTCCAGTATATGTAAGTCCGGTAATCGGGTTAAATCTGATCACTATGGTTAGCCCAATATCGCGTTATTGATAATACTTTGAAGTTTGTAACATATTTAGAGAATATTGCACGAAAACTGATCCGAAACACACAAGTCATTTTAAACTTTAAACTGGGCAATTTATTTACTTATTTGTAATTTTTCAAAATATATGGAAACCCGATATACGAATTTCGGGGCCTTGGAGCAGCAAAATAACAGATTCGTCACTCGATAACAACTGTTCTTACAACTAAGTATTATATCTACCTCAGCGCTTACTTCCAAGTTTTTTACATTTCGGCTTCCAGCTGAGCCACTAATCGTTGTTGTTTTCCTCTAAAATGCTTACGAACGTTAACGTTCGAAATCGTGAAACAACTCTTGGGTGCTCTACTCTACGATATGCCTTATTCTGAACTCAGTTTTGGCAGCTTGTGGAATAACCGGTGTTCAAGGGGATGGACGTGCACTTTCAGCTTTTACACTTTTAGACTTGAGTTCTTTTTGTACTAGAGCCATTTGTCGGGGAGCTTTTAAGCGGAAAAATGGAAAATTTGAAATGTCGGAGTCTTTGTCTGTTATTTGCTTATTCGATAACTATTTTTACTGTCATCAGCAATCGTCTGTCATATTTCCATACAACTGCTTAGTTGCTGGAATAAAACAGAGGATGTTTTTAAATACTCGATCAATAATATGACTTTCTAGACTATCGATCAAAAGGTTGAAATGTCTGTGGGAAAATAATTTAAAAGTCAATTTTCTTAAGCTTGGTACCGACTTTGGCATGTGGACCACACGCTTTGTGCAGCTCTCAGCCAGTTGTTGCCGCTTAAAATATTTAAAAAAAAAAATTCTTAAATGAGACACTAAATATTTATATTTGCTGACACGATAGAAAGGAATAAAATTTGTAGACTGTTTACATTCGCTTAAAAGAGGTTCTTCAATAAGAGCGGGTAGATGTTAAAAGTTTAATAAAGTCAACCACGTGTGGGATATTAACAAACTTTTTTTGTTAGAAGGACCCATGAACACGAGTAAGTGAAAAATATAGCATCGTTCAAAGGTCAGACGCAGTTTTTTACGGTGGCACGAATCCAAGTGGTCCAATTTGTGATGACTCTACCGCACAGATGCTGATGAATTGCAGCAAAGGCCTCTGGAACCACATGCCGTCTGCAGTCATATCGCTGAAGTTTGGCAAAACGAAACAGGTTATCATCATTCCATTGCACTCGCTGTTGCTGACGTACAGCCTCACCAGTGTCGTTTAGATGCATTGTCTTGTGGTGAACTGGGTGTGTCCTGGCCTCGTCACATTCTCGTCTACAGCAATTTTGTTTATTATTAAAACTGCCCCTCGTCGCTGAAGACGATTTTTCGGTTTAAACTGTTGTCCTTGTCTCTATTTTCAGTTTGGTAATAAATTTGTTGTATCGTTTGTAGGTTATGGCGATGGTGCTTTGGCGTCAGTAACTCAATAGTAAGCAACCGAACCAAAACAGCTTTTCGGTGACAAGCCGCCAACATCTAACAGCGCTAAATGAAAACCCCTCTATATAAATAAATAAATAACTTTTCATAAAAACACAAGAAAAAAAAGCAAAATATTACATACAAATGTGTATAAAGACACTGACGAATTTGAAACCATTTGGCCAACACTCGAACAAATCATTCGAATTGCCTCATTAGTTTAAAAAGAAGAATAATAATAAATATTTCAGTAGGCCTCTGGACAGGCTTGGACTTCCGTTGGTATTGAGTGTTTTCTTTATCAAATTCAAATTATATAACAACCACAAAAATATGTGTTCGAATGGCAAAAAAGTTGAACAAATTTGTATTTACAAACAACAAATTCACCCACGAAAAGACTTGTCGACACTTTGAAATTTGTATGTCATAATTTCCATCAATGGCCAAAAAAAAAAGTTAATAATTTTATTTCAATTTGCTGCGTACAAAAAAATTAATAAAGACCACCAAATTTGGTTAGAAAGGCCAATAGTTTTCAAAATGACAAAAAAAAAAATGCGACATTTTTAATTAAAAAAATAAACAAATAATCACTGTTTATTTTAAATAAAAACCACGCATTCATATCATCAAATTTTAGATCAAAACGGTGCTGACTTTAACAATTCAAAACATTTTTGAAAGCCTAATTTGAAAAAAAAAATAAAAACATTAAAGTTAAAATGCCACCCACCCATTCAGTGAACAATTTGGACTGAAACCATCCACAAATCTCTTTCAAACGAACAATATACACACATACATATTTTATAATTAAATTCCTACGTCACCCTCGTTAAAAACACATGTTTACACTTATGAAAATAGTATTTTCGTAAATATTTATAGAGAAGCCACAAATTCATTCATAAAACTTATGTTTTCGTTTTGTTTTTGCCAAAAAACTGAAAACCAAAAATTAAAATTAAAATGTACTTTTACGAACATCCGTCATTAGTTGGGAAGTGAGAAAATTTAATTGTCTGAAAACATTTCACTCACAATATTTGTATGAATACGAACAGAAACTCAAATGCAAACCATGATTGTCTTGTTTCACTGTTCAGATAATTTATGACGCCGTGTGAACACGTGAATCCCTGACACTTCGAATACAGCCTGAAATAAGACAATAACAGTGCAAATTATTTACAGGAAATTTTCTTTTCTTTAATTATGTTTTAGTTTAGTTTATGCCTTGTAATGCTAGGAACACAGTTGGGAGGAACGACAAAGTTTTTGGCCGCGAATATTCGTTGCCAATAAACAAATAAAACACATTTGTCCGTGAGAAACTAAACACAATCATAACGTCGACCGAATTCGCCAGCCGCAACACGACTTTATAGCAGCTAGGCTGAAAGTCCATAATCCCCTGTCCAGTCCTTTAACCATTTCAAGGATTCTATAGTAACAAAAATTGTACGTATGTGTATATGTATGTACACACGTATATTTGCCACATTTAATGTTGATCGCTATTACGCTTCATATGTTGTACGCAGTACAGCCCGCAGTTGTTGGCAACTATTTTGCTGACAGTATTCTCTAGATATGCTCTCTAAATATAAGCGAACAATGTGTCAACCACAAGATAGATAGATATTCAATATTGCACTATGGGACAAATGGATCATTTTATGTGGAAAATTAGTAACGACTGCAAAGTGATGCCAGTCAAAAGAAAGCCTGTGAACACTTTTTGCGCAAAAATATTACACGTTATACATAAATTGCTTAAGGCTAATTTGTTTTGTAAAATAATCAATAAAACTTTTGCTTAAAAAATATACATTTTTTCAGTAAATATTTTTACTGATTCAACAAAAGTAAACGAATCTTATTTTTAGTGTTTGTTCGAATAAGTGGCTATTTTCTTGTTTGAAAAGAAATTGAAATTACAAAAAAAAAAAAAATATTCTTATTGGAAAAATGAAATGAATGGGTTTGAATATGGTGAAAGAATGGTTCCCGGTATACACTAATACGCTGAAAGCTGCCCCACTTTTGAAGAATTTCAAAAATTTCTCTGAAATTCAAATTAATAATACCCAACAAAAACTAAACTGATTTACTATTGATCTAGAGTCCAGTGTCAATGATACAATAATTTTCCTCAAAAATTTAGTATCTCTGTTTCGCTGAAAACAGACTACTAACATTAATGCTAGGTGCTAGCTTTTTACGACTAGAGGCTGACTAGTGGAATGTAGTAGGTCTAGCTTTACACCTATGATGCCTTTCTGCGATACATAAATGATATATATTCGTTGTATTTGCCATTAAAAAAAATAAAAACCAACATAACGGTTTCGTAATGAATTAGTAGATGAGCACAATTGTTCCTTTTAATCTATTACAAAACTGTCGTGGGAGTTGTCTTATATGCGCCTACCCCGATAAGAGTGATTGCAACTCAACAGTGGTGGCCGACAGTCACAAACATGCACATATGTATGTACAAACCCGTATTGGGAGGAAGTACTTGCTTCTAAAGAATTCTATTTCTACCTGTTCCAGCACTTTGCAAACTAAATAAATAAATAATAGAGAAAAGTAAAACTACTTTTCATAACTTCGTTTTTGTTTGTTCATTTCACTTCCATGAGAAATTTGAACGAAAAGATCAAATAAATCAATTCGCTTGTAAAAGTAACCCGAACACTGCTGACGCTTCGTTAGTTGACATACTGCGACCACAGTTTCTGGGAAAAAAAGATGTACTCGTACATAAACAAAAAAAAAAAACTGTTAGCGTTTTGAAGCACTTTGTATTATATTTTTTTTATTCAAGAAATAGCCATAAGAGCAACATTTTTAAATTATAATCTTTAATTTTTATTTTTATTATACGAGTAGAAATAAACAACTCTAGACAAATGAAAAACGGGTTGAAGGAGAGGGCAACACAAGTTGCCGTTGGTTATAACTGTTACAAAGTGAAGTTGCTGTGAGTTTGCTAAAGGCTTTTACTGTTCGTGTTGGCGACCGAACGAGTTGCTGTTTCTGTTGTTGTTGTTGTTGTTGTTGTCTTGGATATATTGGCCATAAAAAGGCATTTTGTATCGTTACTTGTAAATGATGATGACACCATTGCCATTGACCTCTGGCAAGTTGAAGACATTTACTGGCTCTCATACCCATTCCATCATCTCCGCCAAATGTGTTTGTTTAACGAATGACAAACGGAAAAACGACAGATAGAAAGAAAAAAAAAAGAAACCAAATAAACAAATCAACCACAAGTGCAGGGTCTTTTATTTATTTATTTACTATTTGTTGTTTTTATTATTGGTGTTGTTGTCTTGTTTGTTGTAGTCAAAGGAGCCAGTTTTTGTAATTATTTCTTTCTTTTGTTTTTGTTTTTCTTCTCAGTTGTGTGAATTTGTATTTTGTTTGGGGTATTTGTTTGTTGCAGCTGTTTTGCTTGTTGCCACAAAAATTATTCGTAAACGAAACTCAAGTTCCTAAAACATTAAATTAGACACAAAAAAAATTATATCTTTTGTTCGTTTTTTCTTTACACTTGTTTTAAGTTCGTTGCATTCAATCACATGTTGCATTATTAAATTGCTGGTTGCTTTGTTTTGTTTTATTGTTGTTGCTGTTAATGCAGCTCAAATGCCGTGTTTTATCGCTTGTCCGTTTGAATGCATGAAAATCTGTTGTTGGCAGCCTGTGTTTCGGTCTGTGTTGCACCAAACACTTCTTGGCATTGTCTTGCAAATACTCTAAATTTTTAATATGATTAATAGGCGTTACAAGTCATAAAATTCATTGTAGTTTTTAATAAAACTTTAATGGCTTATTGATTGGTAAATGAATGATTGGCAGTGGATTAGCGAAATATGAAAATTTCTTTTACATGAAGTGCTTCTGCCGTCAATCTTTTGTTTTCAAGTTTGGGTAGAAGGCCTCTCCAGCTCACATGTGTCATATAAAAACATTAAAAAAAATGTACATTTTCGATGTTCCAGCAATTTAGACAGTTGGTTGAAGGCCGAAGAATAAAACATCAAGTTCGATTTAGAAAACAAATTTCTTATAGTCACAATGCATTTACAGTGGGTCAATAAAGTTTAGGCACACCAGGATTTCCAAGACGAATTTGCCCACACGACTGTGACTTTTTAAGTTGAAAAGCTCAAACCAACTCAAAAAGGCCTTGTAAGGCCTTGTGAGAAAAAGTTTAAGCACACCTGTAAAAACTTATATATGAGTGGTTTTTGTGCGTTCGCCGGTATTTTAAAGACTGTAAAAATAACTTGGAGACCAGCTATGAACTTTTTTCGTCACGGTGATCTCTCGTTCATATTATTGATTTCCACACTGCGATTAGGACAGGTAGTTTGCGTTAAATCAGTTTTCTATTCTTCAGAATATTGGCGAACGTTTACATTCGACATTTTTTAATATCCTCGTGGTCGCTAATCCACTCATCAGCTTTCGCGGGAGGTTTGAATCTGAATATTAAATGCTTATTGTGGTGCTTTAGTTTCGTTTTATCTGAATGTCATGTAGCAAATATTGCTATTGTAAAGCAAATACATCTTGTAATAGTTGGCAAATGCCACCACAGCCACGACTATTACCACAAGATTCTAACATTTCATACTACGAGCACATTTTTATGTGCAAAATGTACAATGAAATTGATAATATGTGAACCAAGTCAAATTAAATTTACGCCCCAAAGATACAAGCCATAGTGTAGTAGTACTTGCACCGGTGGTAGCAACAAAATAATTCAGTTGAAATTAACATCCATATTTCGACTTATATACAAAAGTAATGGAACATGTCAGTATAGACCAATAGATAGTGATTTTATGCGCGCTTGAAAAGCTGTGAGAAGAAGATTTTGTGAAATTCTTGAAAAACGTCAACGTTTTAAATCAAAACTACCAGCTGCAGGAATAAAACCCTGAAAGCAATACTGCCAACAGTTTATAATGAAATGCTAATAACTTTAAATTTAATACTTAATTACTCGCAGGGGAACTTAATGCATTGGAAATTTCTCTGCGACATCCGTAAACTCACATTCACATTCTGGTATTCGGTCAACTAACCCATAAAGCTACAGTGCTGCTTTTTTTAAAGCCATGACCCCTTCCATACGATCTATCTGGTGAATGTCAATGTCGGCGTCAGCACAATACCACAGTCGACATCACGTCGACAGGCCGTCATCATTGCGCAGATGCTAAATCGGTACTAATTGAATATATTGTGCTGACGTTGTGTTATTGTCGATAATAAAAAGGAAATTTATAACATTTGTATAAAATTTGGCATTTGTTTAGTTTCTGGTTTAATTTTTTTATTTGAAATTTTGAAGACTGTGTCCTTAAGGTTATGCAGTGTTGCTTTTTCAGGAGATGTTTGAATTCTTCTGCTTCTGCTTTATTTTTTCGCGGTTGTTGGTGGGGGGGGGGGGGGGGGGGGATTATGTAACTCTTTTCAAGCTCTGAGCATTTTTACTTCAATTTCAAGATACTGAACTGCATATTATGCCCACTAACATGGTTAAATCAGACATAAACAGTTTGCAATTTGATAAACATATTACCATTTTATTCTGCTCAGCTGGGACCGGTGACTTTTTTCCGCGGAGTATAATTAAATCTATAAAATTTTAAACTATATGCCAGTTTACGGTTGTCGAAACTGTTCGTTCGTTCGCATGATTGCCCCTAAAACAAGAACAAAATTAAAAAATGTTGCTCTTATTTTACATGTAATTAAGCGAACGAACGAACAGGTTCGAAATCTGGAAACTGGCACATAATTTTATTATTATTATTTAGTTTAACAGTTTCGGCACAAATTATCCAAATCGTCTGAGTTTTTTTTCGAGGCAAAAATGTAGATGCAAACTGTATAGTTTAAAATCATCATGTTCTCACATTTGGATTTTATCTTGAAGTTTTTGCTCAGTGTGATTTCTTATTAAATTTGCCCATTTTTAAAAAATAAAACCTTCGCCGTCTTCAGTTTATATTTTAATTGAAATGCACAATTTAGTTATTAACATTTGGAAAGTTTATTATTTTTATGTTTTTCTTTCTGTTTTATGGGCTTAATGGCCAACAGTTAAATTTGCAAGATTTTTGCCATTATATTTTAATTATTTTTATGTTTGGTAAATTTTTATTTTCTTGCTCAAAAATTTGCAATCATTTGGTTTGAAAATCGTAAAAATCTGCATATTTAATGTGACACCAGCCAGCCGTTCAACTTTCTGTGGCATAAACTCTGGTTGATGCAGTTGGCTGGTTGGTGCAGTACAATCCACTAGAGAGAAAATTATGAATTTGTATCGTTAAGTCGGTCTCGCGTTAGTGGCGCTTAACAATAAGTATCCATGTACAATATCTTTGGTTTTAGATGCTGTTTACAGAACACGAGTGAGCGATACATCTAGAAAACTTTCATGAAAAGCTCTCGCGCTTTTCAGTGCCATCTATTCAAATTTTCTAGACGGGTGGCCTATTCGTGTTCAGAATATTGCATGCATTTTGCAGTCATCATCATCATTTCAAAGAATGTTAATGTGAGTTGATTAATTACGTTTCCTTCTCCAATAGAAACATTTAACATTTGTTACGCCTTTTGCCCCTTTGCTGCGTAATTATTGTCTGGTCACAGAAAGGCTATTTTATACTAATGAGTTTCGTCTTTGGAACATTCTTCCACTAGATCAGTAGATAAAAAGCAACAGTAATAATTTAAAAAAAAAAAATTATTTTATTAATTATACATAAATATATACATACATACATACATACATATATACGTACATATATATGTGCATATTTTATTACACGAGTTAACCTTTATTTGTTTTACAATCTCTATTCACATGCCGTAATGCTTTCCTACACGATAAATATAAGAATTTGTCTTGCTGTGTAGGAAATAGAGATACGAATAAATAATTGAAGAAATAAAAATTGCCCAATCACCGGCAACACTTGTGCAACTATTAGAAAATACAACGTCATAAATAATGTGTGTGAAATGTGTTTTAAATCATATATTCCATGCGAAATTTTACTAAAATATATTTCCAGCAAAAACTATTTCTTTTTTTTTTTTAATATAACCCAAAACGGTGTTTCTTTTTGAAGACTGGGGAACTTGTTTTCAAAAATGTCTGGGGAACTTGTTTTCAAAGTCGTACAGGGAACTTGTTTTCAAAAATGGCCGGCTGTTGACTGTAAACATTTCTAATGTAAGCACATCTTCGTGCTTACAAGTCAGGTATGACTGTGATAGGTGCCACCGCAATGAGCAGAAGTCGCTCAAAGAGACGGACAATAATATACAAATTTGGTCATTCACTGGGAAATAATGCCTAAAAAACTGCTATTTACTGACCACACATGGCGATTTGTTAAAGGCATAGAATAAAAATACAAATACTTTGACTACTGATTTAAATATATCGCACCCTAAATACAAAAGGGTCACAACTCGAAATTTTTCAAAACTGACTTTTTTCCAAAAATTAATTCAGAGTAGACACCTCTAACTACTGCAATAATTTCTTTTACGTCACTATCTTTTTTAACTGGAAAAATACAGTTATGTTAAATGTGTTGCTTCTGCACGACGAACTAAACATAAACAGTTTTTTGTCTCTCCTGAAAATTTTAGTATTTTGAGTTGTGACCCTTTTGTATTTAGGGTGCGATATGTACATATATATTTTTCTGATACCATAAAATTTTTATTAAATAATTCTTTTTACGGCAAAACTTGGTTTGTTTTGAGAAATTTGTTTGTAGGCTGGTAATTTCTTAAACCAATCTGGCAACTCTTGCTTAGACATTTATCTCATTTAGAAAAATTTTACTTGCATTTTGCTTTGGGGACTCGTTTCAGAGACGACGCGAATTTTAATTTTAAGCTAAAATTTATTCTTTTCTTTGTGTTTCTTTGTTAAATACGAGTCAAATTTTTATGGAATCGAGAAGGATGTCACTATTTGCATGTTAACAGACTCTTTTAAAAATAACAGCAATCAAAATTTTATTATTGAAGTAGTAGAATACGGAGATGTAGCAATAAATGGGGTAACGGAAAACCAATCCTGGCAGCTCACGTCATTGTACAAAATAAATTATATTATACACACCAGGGATGGCATTGAAAGTTTCAAGATTATACCAAATAGTCGTACCTTGAGAGACTGTACTTTTCTGACCTCAATTGTACTAAGACTTATTTTTTTAGTTTATAGTATTTTGCCTACACAAATTTATTAAATATATAACACAAAAAAGGAATTGTACATTAAATTCCATTTGTACTATAATATAACAAAAGACCATTTACATATAAAGCGAATTACGGAATGCACTGGATTTTACATCGTTTTTGAGATCATATTTACAACTTTGACAATAACTTGCTTGATATATTTATTTATACCATAATAACTGCTATTTTGTGGAATCAGCAAATCTGTTGCTTGGATTGAGCCGCAAATAGTTGCAGTTTGTAGTCTGTTTCTCTCTTTGGTATTAATTATATTTTGGCAATAGAAATTTTTCTCCAAATCATATAAAATATATTTATGTGTTCACAGTAAAGTGACTACAATATTGAGTTGTACTAAATATGTTGTTGGTGTACCATTGTACTTTGAATAGTACCTAACAAAGTACATTTGTACCATATTTTTCCATCCCTGATACATTTGTACGAGGACAGTTCTTGCATTCTTTCTATCTTCATGTTTACTTAACCCATTCGTAAATGCCGACAAATTTAGAGAAAAATATTGATATAGGAAGACACATGTCATGACCCATTTTTGGATTATAGGGAAAAGTCAGTATCTACCCGAACAAAGTTTATATTAAGTTATTCTTTGTTTTTGCAACAACCCCAGTACAGTTTTTTCTTTGTGGCAAAGAACAAGAAAGACTAGTAACAACAACCAAATTTGCCCACAGATATTGTGCAGAAGCCGGCCGGGATATATTTCTTTTCATTTTTGACCCGTTGCACGTGTTGTGTACTTGCCGGCGATGAATTTGCATGTGATGCCCTCAGCGATGATGGAGAGTATGGCAGGAATCCAAATGCCAACCAAATCTTTGGTAAAGAAGCAAAACCTGTTCAGAGTAAATCTAAAGCTAGAGATGCAGGGGTTGTTATTGAACTTCGTGAATCCAAAATACTATCAGGGCATGAAGTAGGAATTGTTGTCGATTGTGAAGATGTTGATTCTGAAAATAGTTCAGACCAAAAAAAAAACTGGACTTAGAATATAAATAAGTCGATTTAGCTTTGGTTCAACAACCTGTGGAAAAAAGCCATCAAGACGCGAGTTCCCATCATGGATTGTACTATCAATTTTGAATTGCGGTTGTTATATGACTTGGCATAAAATTATTTAAAAATTTCTCTTAATATGATTTTATTTGTAATTTAGTTATTAATTGTCGCGCAAGTATCAGGTATTACAAGTTACGGTTCAATCTGAAGCATTCAATACCTGTTTAGAAAAAATATATGGTTGGGCAGATAATATATTCAGATCACCATATCAACTATTTACTTGCATTCACGTGCGATTTACGTTGTAGCATTTTTGAAGTCCGTTTAGGTGGAATACTACTGGGGCTTTATCTTTTAAAATTTGTTTGCCTCTGCTCGGATAATTCAATTTCTGCTGATTTGTTTCTTTTTAATTCTTTTTTAAAGTTGCCTTAACGTTCACACCCAATGCGATACCTTCAACAATTCATTTTATTTACATACATATGTAAATATCTATGTATTTCCGTGTTTGTGTATATTATTAATATTAGTATTCTACATACATATGTAGTATGTATTTCAAAATAATTTTGTTATTTCCACAGTTAAATTTATTGCTTTTCCATTTTTTTTTTTTTTGTATGAGCCACAATATGATCACAAAATTCAGTCTTAGGAGCGAATACAGCGAAGCAAAGAGTGAAAACAAAAGTCAGAAATATTAGCCTACAGCTAACTTCATGTATATATATAATTCGAAGGAATTTCTGCTTGCTTAGGTTTGGTAAATAGCAAAGCCGTCAGTACAACCCCACCGGTTTTCAAAACATGCTTAACTACAGCTTGAAAGTTTTAAAATCGCTGCGATTTCAAAAACGTGCAAATGATAAGAAAATCACTTGTGCATTATTTACCACCAAAACCACCACATTTTGCATTTTAAAAGATAAGTAATAAGTAAAAAAAATTTTCCTAATCACCGTTTTTATTAGACGCTTAAGTTGGAGAAATAAGGAAACTTGTGAGTAGCAGTTTCAGCCCAACAAAATCACTAAATTCTCCCGCATCTATGACCCGATTTGTGTTAAGAATCGCATTATAAATAATTCAAGTGTCGGCTTCTATAATCAATTCCCCAATAATTGAAGTCTACAACACACAATGAATTTAAGCACTCACTTTCAACTACATACGATCTTATCAAAGCAGCAAATTTACACACAAAAATAGATAATTACGAAATTTTATTTATTTCAACAACTTAATTTTTATTTTGTTTTTGGTTTTGCTTAACTTTCATTACAGATCATTTAACACGAAGCTGAAGTGGAGTCAATGATTTCTATCCAAGTGCATTTAAATAAAAATAAAAAAATAAACAACCGCCAGTGAAACAAATCGCACTCACGCACAATGAGAATGCACTTGTGGAATGCCAAAGTCTTCAGCGCAGCTGCGTAAGTTTTTGCAAACAAAGAGAAACGTACAGGTACGAAAAACACGCACTAATTGTTTAATTTGGCAAAAATAAAAGTGAAAAAACACATTTTTTGGCAAGAAATCAACGCGGCGAGTGCACCAGAGAAAATCATCACAGAAATTATTCACCTTTTGGTGAAAATTTTGTAAAACGTTCAAAGGTTTAAAAGCAAAATAAGAAAAGTTATACGTGAGCAGGCCACTTTGCCAATTACTTAAACGAAATCCAAAACGATTTTACACCCCAACAAACCAATTAGCAAGAAAGCAGCAAAAACCCGAAACCAATAATTACTTGATTAAATGTATTTTTGAATTGTATTAAAAAGAACACAAGGAATGTATTATATTTAAATAGGAGTGAGTAGTAAACTGGAGCCTCAAGGAAAACATCCAGTGCAAAACTGAAACATTTTCATTTGAAAGCGAATTGCAACAATATGATCATTAATTTCTGTTGCATGCAACCGTTTCAATATTTTTGCAAAATATAGCAAGACTCAATTCATCTGCCTGCCACATCACAATCAATCACATCAATTACAAAAGTGCCTCGTTAAACTGGCGATTGAATTTCCTTTGAGTTCAGATAACTGATTCACAAAAATCGTTTAAATAATACTTGTGTTAAATTAAATAATTCGTTGTTTGATTCGAACACGTGAAAATGTATCGTCCGAACTTTTACGAATCAACATGTTTGCGTTGTAACGAAACCGTTTATCAGGTGGATCGTGTGGGACCCCTAAAGGATTTCACATTCTTTCACTCGGGCTGTTTTAAATGTGTACACTGCGGTACAAAATTAACGCTCAAAACCTACTACAACAACCAGCACAAACAGGACGATAAGGAGGTAAGTCTTATGTGTATAAAAAATACTTGTTTTGCTCCTTTTTTATTGAGAAAAGTACATTTTATATCTAAGTCTGATAAAATAGTAAATAATTTTTAAATGCAACTAGAAACATTCAACTCTTCATGCCGGCAACTTCAAGAAGTCGCGAGAATGTAAAAGAAAACTAAAAAAACATAAATTATTGTAAACCCCCAACCAGAATGGTCTGGTCTAAAACTTTTATACTTTTTTGAATCTAATCAATTTTCATTTTATTTGGTTTGGGGCCACCATTCGTTGAGACCATTTTCCCCCCAAAACCTAAAAATGAAAAATGACCCCGCATACAAATAAACATGATTAATGACCTCCAGGTGAGAGACAAATTAATGCTTAACATTACACGTGAAAAAACGTATGTATGTCTATACAGATTTTTCCAGACAACTTATGGGTGGCGGAACTTACAAAATTCATTAGAAATATTTTCCCATCCGAATTAATTAAGCCCAAGTAAAGCAAAAGCAGAATATTCCGAGCTGTTCGGAAAATCACATTTTATACAATAAAAGTGATTTGAAAGCACAAGGAACTGATAAAATTTAAAACGTCAACAACTTTTACAAGTCATTTTTCTATTTTCTCGACTTTTTTATAATAAATGTCATAATATATTAACTAAATAAAGTACTCAATGTGATGTTTATTAAATTTATTTAAAACAAAATCTGATTTTCAGCACGGCCCTGACTATTCGTTTATGCAACATTAGAGTGTGTAGCTTCCCTTTTGCTTCTCTGTAATAATTGCCGACAGACTAAAAATCTTCAGATGAATTGGGTGCTGCGCAACACCATCGCAGTTCTAGTTTTTGTCACATGTGAAATGTCACATTTGTGCCCGTTTCATAGCATTTGCTATGGTCTTCTGTAAAATTTGTGGTAATACGAAAAACTGTTGATATTCCTGTCGACTATTCTCTTCAAGTGCTGCATTTGTGTGGAATTGGTTGATATAAGTCTGCGACTCGACGTAGGCCCAAAGAAAAAGAATCGAGCGATCTTTCTGGCCATGCCAATTCAATGAAATGGGAAATAATCACATGTTCACCAATCCTCACTCATTGGATTCTGGCAGTAGGAAGTCGTTAAGGGACAATAACATTAACCGTCAATTACTGAGTCAATAACTGCTCCCGTGTCAACACCCCAACACACAGTAGTTTTGAGTTGATGGCACCTCTTCTTGTGCATCACACACGGGCTTGCAGTGCCTCACACACAAATATTTTGTTAATTGACGGCCCCGTTTAATTAAAAATTATTATTAGCCGCTCCCTCGCTGAGAGTTTGAAAATTCACTGTAACATTCGTTTGGTTATTTCCTACTGATTCTTCTTCGTAGTACTGGACTCTGATTGAGTCGAACGCGAACTAAGCGGCCCAATCTTTACCGACCGATTATTGATTAAAACCCCGATATTATTGTTCCACGCTAGGGTGGACTATTGCGCTCTATTGCTTGTCAGTTTGTAAGCAGCATCCGTCTAGTTCACGTAATACTGACGTGCGACGTTATTAATATTCTGATAGGCGCCATCTAGTACAATTTACTTTTCTTATATTTTTGCACCCTCAAAAGCAAAGAACTTACAAACAACTACAAAAAATTAATTTACTCTGAAGAAGCAGCAAAATATTTGCTGTCTAATAATTTAATATTATTGATTTATTAAAAGCAGTTGAGCAGGAGTTGTAAGTAATACTTGTTTTTGCTTTCAGGTATATTGCCATTCACATGTACCAAAGAGTGGACCTGGTCACTTGGACAACACATCGGTGGGTATAAGACAAGCTTTAAATGCGCCGCGTACAAATAAATTTGTCAACGAACAAATACGTGGTGCCCGCTCCGAAGTTGACGGTAAGTTTTTCTCTCCATAAAATCCTTGTTCAAACTGTTAATTGATCATTAATTCAGTTTCAAGTTTAGTAGCAAACAGAGTCAAGTTTAGTTTTCTTTGTTTGGTAAATACGTACATAAGTATGTAGTTCATTCGCAAATTAAATTTAAGTCTGTTTGTAACTATTTTATGTCTGCTAATTAAACATTTCAATTTATTTTGTCTTTGGCCGGTTCATTTTAAGTGACTTGACAATTTGTTTGTCGAACTTATTTCTTTAAAGGAAGTTTCGGCTCAAGACAATCCACACCGAATGGTTATGGCAGCCGTGAGGTTAGTTCGCCATCGCAAAACGATTCCGACTACAAATATGGACGTTTCGACGCAAGTGCGCTGCACATCGCACATGCACTCAAACAGACTGAAATACAAAAGGCCTACAATAAAGCGAGAGAAAAACCAATCGATTTCTATTTGGTGAGTGAAATTTTTCCTTTTCTATTTTTGTTTGTGGGCTCGCTTTTAACACGCGTTTTGTTCTAAAAACATAAAATTAAAATTCAACTCAATGTAGCAAAACTGCTTGTGTCTTAAGTCTTTTGTTTGTTGGCAGAATTTGTGGAAATTGCTATTGATCAATTATTGCTTTCATAATTAAATTAAAAAAAAAACGATACACAAAATAGGTAAAAAAAAATTTAAGATTTGGTTACAGAATAAAAATTATTCTTGCTGACAAAGTGTCGCTAAAAAGAAAAAAATGTTTTCACCGAACAATAGCCGTCCCTGCCTTTTCCTTAACAAAAAGTTCACAAACAAAGGACGTCCAATAGTACGCACCTTCGTTTCCACGGGTCTCCAGTAAATCGAAAGGCAAAGTTTTGCATCAGCTATTCTGTAATATGAATTTAAAATACAAATGGCGGTGTTCCTGGGCAGGGCATTTAGTCAGCCGATGGCATGAATTTCTGTGACAACAAGTGTTTTGTACCTAAATTTTATTTATTTATACCAATTTTATAAAATGTCATAAGTGCCAAATAAATTATTCAAGCCAACAATTTGCACTATTACAAGATAGAAGGCACAACTTTCAGTCGCTACAGGTGCCCCGAACTCCCACTGAATGTGAACTGAACAAGCCAGAAAAAATTGATGGATATCAGAGTCGTTTTTATGGCATTAAAGCAAGAAAATATTGCAATCCAATAACAGGAGTTTTCCAGCATTACGAATACACCTGACACTACTTGTGTCCATAATTCGAACTATTGGATGTCCACTGCACCATTTCTAAATACAGGTTTTCTACGTGATTACTACTTTAATGCATGTTTGCAATATCTTTAAACATCTGAGCAATTATTATTCTAAATTAGCTCTTAACATGCTATACAATTTAATTTAAAAAATCGTTTTTTTTATTTTCAATTGATACCAGAAAACAATAAACAAAAAACCAATAAACGGTAATTTTAAATTAAAAGGTATGAAAAAACTATTCCGGTTTAAAAATATTTTCAGTTGCCTGCCCTGCTTTGCCTTCAGTAGTTTCAAACTTTATGGTCAAGAATCTTTTTTTGAATTCTGTTGAAAACGTTTTCTTTCAGCAAAAACTTTACTATTGTTTCGGTAAATTTTCAGTTGTTTTTTTCTATTGCAACTGTAACATTGTGTTAATGTAATAAATTAAGACCATATTCAGTGCAGAACATCCGATTAAAAAAATAACATAAACATATAGTATATAAAAGGTGCAGAAGAACAATGGCTGAAGTAGCAAAGAAATTCTAGTTGTTTGTTAAGAGAGCAACATACAGACAAACAAACAAACTTAACGAGCCATCAACAAACCAAACAAACGACCAAGTTATCAAAATGTACTTAAGCACAATTTAACAAAGTAACTGTTCTGCTCGTACAGAATTGCTTGTGCGCCTGTATTTGTGTACCACACACACACACGTACTTGGAACAAAAACAAAAGCTCATGTGGAATAGAGAATCAATGCAGTTATGAAATTAATTGCCATTGCGGTCAAGTGGGCCTGCAACAAATACTTTTTGTTGTGCAGGCACACATTAAGTTATTGGGAATTTCTTGGAACCGAACTCACTACCGGTTAAGCCATCGAGCCTTTTCTTTTCGCTTCGTTCGCTTCGTTCGCTAAGCATTACAGGTGTTCACATAAACTATAATATTATAATAAGTCAATATTTTTACGAGCATCTAGTCCAGAGTATCCAAAAACTAAATATGTAATTCTCATTCAATTCAGTCAATATATCATCGAACTTTGTTCACAAATTGAAGTATACGAGATCTGTTCCAGAATTAAGATGAAATTTAAACTTTTGCGGACTACGTACATACATTCGATTATTGTTTTTTTATATTGTTACACTCGTCTCGATGTGTATGTGTTTACACTGTCAGCTATTTAGTATGTTTAGTTTGTTTATGAGAAGCATAAAAGTTAGAAGTGTTTTCGGTGTTCGGCGATTTTCTGCCTTCGTTAAAATGGATTAAATTTTTGTTCTAAAAAGTTGCTCAAAAGTACTTGAAATTTTAAGAAAGGATTTTTTATTTTTGGAACCAGTAATCAGGGGTCGACCTCTATATTGTATCAGAACTGGATTATGGAGTAGAGGGTAGAAGAAGGAATGCTTCGCTATTTTTGTGTTTATTCTGTATTGCAGGGATGAGGATGTCAGTATTTAATTGAAATTATGGTCCGACGTAACTTCGACAATGCGCAGTCAAACATCAATTAACCCAACATCCCCAACATTGCGTTCTATGTTGTATTTATATGGATTTGATTGTTGGGTTATTGAGATATGTATGTAAAGGGTGGTTAAATTTCAAGGGCCGATGTTGATTTTGAATAAAACACAAACTATTTAGGAAATTATTGTAATTTTATTTTATTATGATGTATTGGTATTACTCAATTATGTATGGAACAAAATATCGGCCAAATGGGCGCCGCGACCTCGGCGGCACACCTCCATCCGATGGTCCAAATTTTCGATGTTCTATTTCGGTTCTATGCCGTTAATGTGCCGAATTATCTGATCCTTTAGGTCTTGAATTGTTGCTGGCTTATCGACGTACACCTTTTCTTTCAAATAACCCCAAAGAAAAAAGTCCAACGGTGTCAAATCACATGATCTTGGCGGCCAATTGACATCGCCATTACGTGAGATAACACGGCCATTGAATTTGTTGCGCAAAAGAGCCATTGTTTCGTTAGCTGTGTGGCAAGTGGCACCGTCCTGCTGAAACCACATATCGTCCACATCCATATCTTCCAATTCGGGCCATAAAAAGTTCGTTATCATCTCACGATAGCGAACACCATTCACAGTAACTGCCTGACCGGCCTCATTTTGGAAAAAATACGGCCCGATGATGCCGCCAGCCCATAAACCGCACCAAACAGTCACTCTTTGTGGGTGAATTGGTTTTTCGACAATCACTCTTGGATTCTCATTCGCCCAAATGCGGTAATTCTGTTTATTGACGAATCCACTGAGGTGAAAATGTGCCTCATCACTGAAGATGATTTTCTTTTTTTGCATTTTGATTTGAACTCCCATTTTCATAATAAGTCTGGATAACTTTAACACGTTGTTGGATTGTGTATCTCTCCATGGTTCAAATTGAGTAAGTCTGAAATAGAGAAATGTCAAATAAAATTCGGAAAAAAACTTGGCGTTTAGGTGTGGTTCACATTCAACATCGGCCCATACAATTTAACCACCCTTTATGTATGTATGTATGTATATCATTGTGTATTATGTGCTTTTTGTTATTGTTGTTATTTAGTTGAAAGACTTTTGGCTATTGTTTTTCACCAAAGTCTTTAGTAGGAATCGAACCTACGACCTCTAGACTGTTTATCAACTCGTTCATCGAGGCACTCAATTTCTGCACTTCGATTCAGAAAAATATTTATGTACATACAAGAGGTACAAAGCTTTTCAAGGAAGCTCGAGAAAATTTGAATGTCGGCCCTCACCCTGGCCGACATCCAGCATATTAACAACCGAAGAAAATGTTGACTAAGTGAAGACATTTATTAAGAAGAATCGTCGAATTTCTTTAGAGAAATTACTGAGTAGTCGATATATCGATTTGCTCATGCCAAAGCGAGAATCGCTGACTTTCGTCCAAAAAACCCGCCATGTTTTGCCTTAAAACAACATCGTACTCATCTTCGTCGCCTCAGCGACCCTATTCACCAGATTTAGACCCCTGCATCTTTTTCCTGTTCTTCAGATGAAGGAGGCCCATAAAATGATCAAATTTTGCAACGATTCAGGAGAGAGCTCAGGACATACCAACAGTGGAATAGGGACTACTTTGAAAGTGACAAAGTAGGAGTAGATGAATAAACAAATATTTTTTTTAGATAAATTTAAATTCAACTTATTTTTGGAACAGATCTCGTACAATCTAATACCAATAGACTGGTAATTTAATTAATAAAAATCATAATTTCATGTTTTATGTCTATGGGTGAGAAGAGAGGTGGGCACATTTAAGATTTGCGGCCAGCACACAGTCTTCAAACTTACATACATACATACATACATCAAAGTTGAGTTAAATTTCATAAAATTTATATTTTCTAGCAACGATTATGTTTGCAGCTTTCCTATTTACTCGTATAACAGCATATTTCCCATGAATTCACTATATTTTCTTTACGAAAATATTAACTGGCGTTCGTTCACCATGACCATAAAATTATACATTTTATTCGGCTTAAAAAATTTCACGCAAGTCTAAATAGACATTTTTACGAATAATGTTGGATTTCAGATATTTTTGTTTATTTACTGCAAAAGTAAACAAAGAAATATATGGTCGTATGAAAAAAAAAAAAAAAACTCCCGCTCCATTTTTCCAACAAGCCCAACAAAGTACTTGCACACATACATACATACATACATACATACGTTGGTACTTGAATGTGCAACTCATGCAAGACTTTGTCTTTGGAAGTGGTCAAAATCATATAAAAAGCCAATAGCGATACAAAGAGATTATTTCACAGGAATAAAAAATCGCACTCAACTTGTTTGTTGTTGCTGTGTATTGACAGCACAAAAACTTGATGGAAACACTGACTGGCTGTATGAATGAAGAGTTTTTTTTCGGTTTCGTAAATCAAGTGAGTGTGTAAGTATAAGTTTATAAAGCCGTAGACAGCGTTGCCGCCTCGGACTTACGAGAAAATATTTCGATTTTGAATTTTTTCTAATTTATATTTTTATAAATTTTTTTTATTTAATTCTTAATATTTTTATTATTATTTTCCATGTCTCATAAAGTTTAAAGGCGGGGCCACTTAGAATCCGTCATGCGTTGTTCCTTGATCTTTTTGAACTGACGTTAACGCGGATTACAACAACGGACTAGTTAACGTCAGCTAAAAAAGGCGACGTATTCCGTAAATAATAAATATAAATATTAATGGGTTACGATATATATATATATATATATATCGCAACTGTTCATCAAAAGTAACACAACTCAAAAAATTCTATTTTCCACTTTTTTGAAGGAAACAGTGTACGATTACCACATCTAACCACTGTAAAAATTTTGGTATTGTATTTGTAATATTTCCTGAGAGAAATGCCGTTATGTCTTTCTTTGCGTACTCATATTACTTTGCGTAGGCAATCAGTTTTTTGCCTCTACTGAAAACTTGTAAATTTTGAGTTGTGTTACTTTTGATGAACAGGTGCGATATATGTAGTTAAAAAAACTATTCACAAAAACAGAATAAACGACAAGGCACATACATAGAGTCCGCCATGCGTTGTAAGCCGCACTAAACAGTAATTATTTCAAAATGTAAGGGAGTCTTATCATGAGAGCGCTTCTTTAAAAAACAATAATTCTGCTCCTCTACCTACTCGTTATGCCAGAAATCAGTCCCTCCGATTACGATGATTTGACCATAAAATCCTGGTTCCATTTCTAATTGATTCTCAATCCATTCACCGAACATCTGTATGGATGTAGAACAAGATCTTTCCTTAAAACTTTCTAAGTTGTGGACACTTGTGGATACATGTGATGCATTTTTTTCTGCATAAATTTGTATATTTTCTCAACTCAACCAAATTCGATGTCGCCAATCAGTTTCGCAAAACTTATCTTCTATTTTGGCATTCAAAATAATAAATTTTGCTATTTGATCTTTTGATCTATATAATAGACATATAGATATATATATATATGAAAATTCATTATATATTTTATTTTATGTTTTAATCGGAAGAAAGAAAAGAAATCTGTTTCTTGTTCGTTAACAAGAAAATCTATTACTTTCGAGGGCTGGCAACACTGGCCGCATATACTCGCAGCTGCTTCATTGTTGGTTCGTCTGTTTTAAAGTGTTACGAGAATCTGAATGGCTGATTGCTTTTGTTACTTTCACTTGAATGCATAATTTAGTAACGCAGTTGTTTTCAATGGTAGACTGCAAACGCGAGTAGAAAATGAAACAGAAATCACACAGACAGGACAAGTGACTGTTTTGTTTGCGGTGCAATTAACCCATATAAGATGCTAAATATATGATGTCTGGCCGTTTCTGAATATGGAGAAATAACATGGCTTTTTTTAATTCCGAAACTGACAAAAATTTAAGCCATTTAGCTCTTTTGGTACTATGGAATTTTAAACGGTTATTTGATGCTTTTGAAGTCCCAAAACTGCTTTTAATACGAGTATTTTTATGAATTTATAGCTGAATCTTGATGTGTCATAAACTTAACATACGTTGGTTTACCGAACAGGATTTTAGAGAGTTATTTCTGGACAACTAGTAGAGGAGAGTGATTAGAGAATGCCATTAGCAGAGTTCCACATCTTTTGCTCTACGTCTATTTTCAATGGGAAGTTATGGGGCGGACAAGCCACCTTAATTTTTATGTTGACGTGGGTCCAACAAAATATACTTATATGTATAAGTAACTTCAAGGTTTTGTAAAGGTCTCCTTTTGAAATTACTTTAGAAACTTTCAAGAACTTTTTTCTCCAGAACCAAAAACGGCAGCACAGTACAGCCAGTACGTACATACGTGTGTATGTACATATGTATGTCCTTCAATGTAGAGTCGAATAATTATAGTCCAAGTGGTGTTATTTCCCCTGATGATATAACAAATGCTTTAACAGATATTTAGGTTGTTCATAAAATGAGCAAGAAGTGAGCTAAACTTCTCGGTCTACAATTATTAATGTTGCATCGAAATAATACACAATTAACAGCTGTTGTACAACTGTTGCCAACTTATAGTTCTGTACCTCCAAAAACAAACCATTCGACACTCCTTTTTGATTTTTAACCAAGATTATTCCAGTTGATTTCATTATATTTTAAACAATGTTTTCTGCATAGAATTTTTCAATGAGACTTAAGTTTTTTGGGAACTAACAAGACATCGATCTTTATATGTACATCTAAATATATTTATGAAGGCCTGTATCATATCACAGAAATGGAGATTGTTCAGTTGCGGTATACAACACAAGGCCCTTGTTCGGAATCCCGCGCAATCTAATCCCTGCTGCCAGTAATTCCGCACCGAGTAAAATGAATAATAGACACCTGAGTTGGTAGCCCGAAATCCTCAAAGAACTTGATGCCTCCAACTGACTCGCCTACGCATTCCCCATCATATATTTCTTTGCAAAGACTCAGAAATAGAGAGAGGGACTATTTTCCACATTTTTTTCTTGCACTCACATAAAACTTTTAGGATTGAGGTTTTTCTCCCTGGCGCGGTCTCTGAGCACCATTTTGTTTTGATGGGGTCTGTGCAATCGGACGTTTCTTTCATTTCATTATCAAAATGTTCGCTGACCTAAATTAAATGGCATGAGCTGAGACGACAACTAATTCCAGCAGGATGGCACGACGTGCCGCACAGCAATTGAACGTAAACTAATACCTAAGAGGTTTTAAAGCCGAAATGAAGGACTGCAGCTATAATTTACACGTATTATCTGATCTCAAACTGAAATTCGTTTCACATATAACAATAAAATGAAGGAATATGTCCATGGAGAAACATATGTACAGAACTTGCTATGAAGCAAGTGTAAACGGGCACAGAGTTTTCTTAAGATCTTCAATGTTATTTCTGTCACAAATGTACTTCCAATATTCCAAAGATTGCTACTGCGACCCGTTCCTTTTTATTTTTCTGAGGAGCCTTTAGAAGCACATATAATTTTCTGGTTAACTCGCTTATCTCCGTATGTAACGGGCTGGTCCAACAGCACTCTCTGTCTCCTTGTTTTTCTTTCTGATCGAATTACAAATCACTACAAAAAAAAAAAAAAACAAAACAACCAGCAGACCGGACAAACACCTTAAAATCATGTGGTCATCACACCAGCAGACTTTTTTTATATTTTAATTTTGATTTCTTTTTTGCTTTTTTGCTTTTTTCACAAAACTAAAAATTGCTGCAACCACATTTTTCACGTCTGTACGCAAGAGTTGTTGATAATGCGCAACAAAGTACTCGTATTCGTACTCGTATAATTGTTGTTTGCAGCCGGGCTTGCAACATTTTCTTTTGTTTATCAATCAGTCGCTGTAGTTTTGTTTTTGTGTTTCAATTTCTTAACGCTGCTTCCGTATTTGGCTTAAATGTTTTAAAGCATTTTGTGTTTTTTTTTTTTTTGTTACTATTTAAGGAAAGTTGTTTCATGTTTTTCAGTTGTTACAATAGTTTATCAAATTTGTTTGTAACAAGTTGGATTGAAGCCGGTTCTGCCCTACAGCGTTATGAATGGAGACTTTGTTCGCACTTAACACGTAAGTGTGTATGTACGTGTTTATAACCAACAAGATTTTTTTATTATGGACTTTTAAGGCAAAGTTGTTGAAAATTGATCAAATTGGAAATTCACAAGATCCATAATTCATACGAGCAGTAACACTCTGGGGCAAACAACTTGCCTTTTGTTTTGCAACATCGCAATGGACCACAAATGGACTTTGATAGAGCAGAATTAAAGAAGACGGCTTTGATAAATTCTCCCGATATCACGCAATAAATATCTCAGACAAGTGATTTAAATGATTTTATGTGCCTTTAGAAACTTAAACGACTGATCGAAACTTAACCTAAAAATATATTTAAGGTGTAGGGAAGTAAAACCGCGTTACTTCCTTTTATCTGTTTCCTTCCACAAGCGATTAGCGCCGACCAATCAGCTACCGCTCTGGCCATGTTGGTACGAAACACGCACTTTTGATTTTTTTTTTGGATCGAAAAATAAGAAGTAATTTAAAAAAAATTTAGGAAATAGTTTAACGTCTATTAAAAAAATAATTTGATTTCTCATTTTTTTCCAAAAATTGTATTTATTCATGAGTTTCTATTTTGGCTCCTTCAAAGTAGTCCTTTTTATCATTGTCTGAAATGTTTTAGGAACGATTACCGTTCATATTTCTCTTCTACTGAATTCATTCTGCTTTTACACGATACAACTTTCTTTGTTTCACAAAAACTTTTCACAAATCTTAATATTTGCAACATCAGGTACAGGCAACTTATTGAAACCCCTCTACGGCGCAACCGATTACAATTTTTATAACTGCATTTTTTTTTAGGAAATAATTTCATAAGTGTAAAGAATTTTTACTTTTTGTTAACGCGACTTCCAAAATCCTCATGATTTATATCAAATCCGGCAGCACCAATTCAATTCCGAAACATACATTGTCGCCTCGGCCGATAGCCCTCTCAACACTTTTTGCTTAAATAAAAGCTTATTGGATTATTGCAGTTTTCGAGCAATAAAAACGCCGTCCCATATAAAGTGCCCCTATCAGATGAAACTACCTGCAAATATTCTTGATCTCGTACGCAACACTGGGATACTATCCGATTTCAATTTCATGAAATCAGTAAAAATTCAAGGTTCTGTTGCGAGTGAGAGCAACTGTTCATAATCTTTCTCTTGGCCGCTTGATAAGATTATAAAATAAAAATAAGGTTGGAAGCCCAATTTTGTTGAAAACTGTTGTCATACTCAAAGTTTGACTGACGGAGGGTGAGTTTTGGAAAAAATTACCGTTCTTCTTCTTATACGGAATATCATGCAATTTTGTTTCGAACAAATTGCCATCATTGCAATAAAATCAGCTGTTTGAAAATAATAAACAAATTAAATGGTATTTTAGCTGAATAAATTAATATACAAGGGAATAAATAAATATTAAAATTTGAAGTGAATAAATGTGGAGAAAATGTTCTGTTCTGTTGCTAATTTTTTTTTTCTTTGCTTTTTCTTCTTTTATTCCGGAATAGAAATGTGCTTTCTCTCTCTCTCTCTCTCCTCTTACCGAAGTTTGAGCAAAAAGTAAACAAAATAGAACTAATATTTTTTTGACAGTTTGCCACCCTTAAATGCAAGAATATTTTGCCACAAATCAATCATAATGATTCTAGTTTCCTGCGTTTTTTTACGCCGGTAATAAATTAAATCTGGCAATTAATGCTGAAGTGCCGAAATGTTTTCATTCAAATAACTCGGTATTCGAAAACCTGAGAAAATTGTTTGTTCCGCGTGTGATGTTGTGGTTTACTCATGATAACATTTACCACCGAAATAACTGCTACTTTTGTTTGCAACCATTCACTTTAAATTTCAACAATGAAACACATTGTCGGAATTTCGCCCATTTTTAATAACCAAAAATGTTGCTTTCAATGTCTTGAAACGTTTGTTTCATTAAACAAAAAACTCATACATATGCATGAGTGTTAAATAATCTTTAATTGTTTAACTTGTTTATGACTAAAAAGATTTATGAAATTTCTGATTGAGAAAAAAATATGTATGTATGGATGTGTGGATGTATGTATGGATGTATGTATGGATGTATGTATGTATGGATGTATGTATGTATGGATGTATGTATGTATCTATTAAAAAATAACTTTATTTAAAACATTTTGTAATTTTTCTTTCAATGACTTGTTGTATAAGAGATGGATGCAGTTAAGATTAATATCTTTATGGAAAATATCATTCAATAATTTCCACCTCTCTCTCTCTCTCTCTCTCTCTCTCTCTCTCTCTCTGTCACTCTATACTAATGATGCCAACTTTTTAAAATATATCGATAAAGCTGCAGTCAGGGAGGCAGCCTTCCGCCCACATCAAATTTCAAAACTACTCACGAGGCAAAATTATCCGATTTGAAAGATTTTACATCTGATATAGATTTTATAGTTTCATTATTTCGTGGCAGCGGCAAAAATCGCGCCAGAAACTTATCTTTTATCTATTTATAATTATAATTATTAAAATATATTATTATTATTATGTATACAAATGCAAATATGTACATACATACATACATCAGTTTAGTTTTTTTCATGTTGGCATTTAAATTTCTAATTTCGTAGAAGCAGTTAAATAAACTTTTTGTAACAAACATTTGTTATTGCGTATTTTATAGCCGAACGGAGTGAGATATCTCTGAAGCAATTTGGATCAGAAAATCGAGCCGACATCTGACAACATTCAAGGCCATCGCCTGCCCAGTTACTGGTACTCTTTGTGTATTTGTACCAACGAAAGAAACTGCTATAGAACAATTGCATTTTGAACCAAAATTAACCATAATTTTTTTGCGACTTCTTTAGGCATTTTTTAAGATTTTATTTCTTTTCACGGAACACAAACTGAAAAATTCTTTTGTTGAATTGTGGCGCTAAAAATATCTAAGCAAAAGTCAGCTGTGTCGGTTTGTTTACAATACCAAAGAACAAGTCGCTCACACTCAGGGCCAGTTTTTAACTTACAAATTAAACGGCGTTTAAACTTAAGTTCTGTTTAAATACCGAATTCATTTTTATAGATCATATTTAAATACAACTTAAATCACTGACCACGTCCATTTAAATACAACTTAAGTTGTTTATACTCGTACTACCATATGATTTTGACAGTTCTGCAAATTATGAAAATTACGCATTAAAGTTTTTTCATTATTTGATAAAAATCGATAATCGAGCGCAAAACGAAAATGATTCTTAAGAGTGAGAACTGGCGATAAATTAAATTTAAAGCTTTTAAGCGTTGAGTGAAAGTTCCCCTATAATAGACCAAAATCTCTGCCGCAACTGTTAACTTTCGCGAAATTGAATTTCTATACTTAACTTTTAAATTCAGGGTTGAAGTTTGAAAGATTTTGATCATTTTTTATTGAAGTCATAATACAACATCAATTTAAAATTTTTATATTATTTCAATGCAAAGAAAAATGTTTACGGATTTGACACTCTGCATGACTTTACGTTTTAAAATAGTTTATTCAAATTCTTTCAATTATTTTTAATTTCAATACAAAACGTAGTCTGCAATTAGAAAATGGCAACGCCTGATTGCATATTCCCATTTAAATAAGTGCCGATTTCTCAAATCACATAATTTTTCCCCCGCCCGCCAAAAAACACTTTTCGATCTTTTTTTTTTTAGCAAAGCAGATATCATTTGCGCACCGAAACCAGCGAACCAACTTTTAGCATGATTTTAGATAATTTTTTTAACTCTGCCACAACAATAAGAACAGCCGTGGTGTTAATAAAGAGTTAACAAATTTTTATTAACACCGATGTGGCAGCAGATATGAGCAAATTAAAAATTTCAAAATAAATATCGTACAACACAAAAATATAATTGGCTGACAATTGCAAGATGGACAGACAGACAGCCGGCCAACGAGATGGCATAACAAAAATGTTAATAATAAGCAGCTAAAAGCAATAACAACAATTTCTTGCTAAACAATTATTTAAACTGTTACTTATACGAGTAGTGGAGCCGAGTAGCAGGTAGCTGCTTGTATTTATGCATTGATATGGACACTAGATACGGGTACACACACATCCAACAAATGCATTCAAGCCTAAACATGATTGTTATAATTAAATAATCCAACAAACCATTAAAAAACAATAGAAAATTAGTTAGAAAGAAAAATCGTCTGTTGGTAGTTTGGCGACTTCTTGACACGAGTGGCTCAAAAATATTCTGCAAAGTTTGACGTATTATCCGAAAAAGTTATTTTTTAAGTTTTTAGAAAACTTTATGTGTTCTTAGATTCCTTTGGGGGGGGGCAATCCAAACCAGGACACTCTGCTTACCGGGGTACTCTACTTAACCGCTTGAAATGGTAGCAAAAATCCTGGGAAATTCACGCGTGACTTCAGTTATGCACGTCCTTACGATACTTTCACGAAAAGTCTTTTGGGGGGGAGAGCGGGGCCCTGGGATACCTTGGGAGAAGAGTGCTGCTATTGGTCATATGTATGTAGCTTGTGTTGGCTGTGGCTTAAACTCAAATGCGCAGGAAAAGGCTTTGGTCGATACCAAATGTCTTCGAGGTGCTGTTGTCGTGCAACAGATTTCTGTTCTTCGCAATTTAGTGAAGGTTACACCTTCCGGAGCTGGATGGTGGGGATTGTACAGGAAAGTCTGCTATTCTTTGAGGATGTCTTTGTTGAGCATGTCAGGTGCCGTGCCTTTCTTTGCTGTTTAGGAAATTACTGGCGGGAGAAATTAAATACATAGCCAGAGCCTCCGTGTTATGTGCCGCTTTCGCTGCTGATGTAAATCCGTTTCATCTGTAGTTGCACCTGTCCAGTACTTCAGTAAGTGTCCATTCATGTATTACAATTAAAGATCGTCGCCCTTGTAGTTAGTGATTTTGATATTTCGAAGTTATAAAGTCAACTTGTAATGGCTTGTCGCCCGTTCGAACGGATGTCTCAGTATGGAACGCGTGGCCAGGAAACAGCCCATTTAAAAAAATAATGTTTATCCTGAAACTCCTTATCGTTTTAAGGCCTATTGCTTATTTAACAGCCGCCGAGACTCAAAGAAAAGCGGCCGAGTCAACATAAGACCTGCGTATAAAACTGAATTTTTCTAAATTATGTTTGAGAATAAACTAATGAACAGTGGGGTGGCGCTAACAAAATAATAACCAGAAATGTGTACCTACTAAAATACATAAATATATTTTAATTTTAATGTTCAAACAATTGCTTTACATTTTTCTGTGGTCTATTAGGCTCGAGAGGAGCAGGCACACCTTGAAATGAAACACCGCAAAGAGGAGGACGAACTGTATCGTAAATTTGCTCGCAAGCGTGAAGAAGAAGATCGTAAAATCCAATCGGAGTTTCAAACAGAATGGGAACGTGAACTGCAGCGACTGGCGCACAAGTTTGAAAAAGAACTGGCCACCACGCGTCGCAACCGAGAAGACCAAAATATTCTTACGCTGCGGCACGAACAGCAAAAAGAGGATTTGGAGAAGAATATGACGTTGAGGCGCAGCAAAAAGAAGGAGAGTATAACGCGAAAAATGTTGGAACACGAACGCTTTGAAACTGCAGCTCTAGTCGATCGCCAATCGAGTGAAATGTTAGAATTGATAAGTGCCCGTCGCTCGGAATACATGCAAAATGAGAGCATCTTTTTGGACGATGAATTTAGTGAAGGTGTAGCGCCCATGGAGTATCCTATGCTGGCGCCGCTGCCTTCACCGCCAGCTGTTAGCAAATTCCAAATTTATACGGATCCAATTGAGTTCGAAGATGTTGATCGTATAGCCATTTCGGTAGCGCAGGAAGATCAGAAGACCTTTACCGATTTAGTGAGACAATTGGTGGGACGTTGTACAACCGATATTGAAAAGGCCCGTACAATATTCCGTTGGATCACTGTGAAAAATTTGAATGCCATGCATTTTGATGATAATCTGCGAGGCGACACCCCAATGGGTCTTTTGCGTGGTATCAAATACGGCACAGAAAGCTATCATGTGCTGTTTAAGCGCCTCTGCAGTTACGCTGGACTGCACTGTGTGGTCATTAAGGGTTATTCCAAAAGTGCTGGCTATCAACCGGGAGTTAAATTTCAAGATTCACGTTTTCGCAACTCGTGGAATGCCGTTTATGTGGCGGGGGCTTGGCGTTTTGTTCAGTGTAACTGGGGTGCCCGTCATCTGGTCAATGCCAAGGAGGCCCCCAAAACGGGAAGGGGCAAAAACGATAGCCTGCGGTAAGAATCTGTACATTTTATAATTTGCCCAACTTCTTTTTTAAACATCCCTCTATTTTCCAAAGTTATGAATACGATGATCATTATTTCTTAACGGACCCTCGCGAGTTTATTTACGAGTTCTTTCCCCTGCAAGAGGAATGGCAGCTACTGAAGAGGCCCATTACGATAAGAGAGTTCGAAAACTTACCATTTGTACGTTCTCTCTTCTTCCGTTACGGTTTGCATTTCGCTGATGAAGGTTACGGAGCAGTTGTGTTCACGGACGATACAGGTTGGATTTACTTTTATTGATTTGCTTTACAAAATTTTTTAACGCTTTCTTGCACTTTCAGGAGCTGCCACAGTGCGCATTGCAATGCCAACCGACATGCAAAGCTGTCTCATCTTTCACTACAATTTGAAGTTCTACGACAGCGACGAAGATTCATACGATGCAGTTTCTCTTAAGCGTTTCGTTATGCAATCGGTTATTGGCAACATTGTGGCTTTTCGTGTTCATGCACCCTGTTCGGGAGCGTTTCTACTTGATATTTTTGCAAATGCTGTAACGCCCCAAGAATATTTAACGGGAGAGCCCATGAAATTCAAGTCTGTTTGCAAGTTCAAGGTAGGATTTGTTTGTACAAACGATTTCATTGTTGCCCAAAAAAAAAAAAAATTATTAAATTTTTAAAGCCCCTGGTGGCTTCGGTTTCTTCACGCACTCTTTTCTGGTGGCTGCCGTTCTGAAATAGCCTCGTCGAACGTCCCAAACTTTGGATGAGTCTCTCATTCCTTGACTTTAATCAACTTTAAATTATCAAAAGATTAAAAGAAACTGAGCAACAGCAATAGAATTGTGTAGAGCGACTTGTCTTTATAGGCTCCAACAGTTTTTAGATCAACGGCGGCGGCTCCAGAATATTTCCATTTATAACATTAATTAATGAAAGTGTAAATTTATTAAAATTACTTATTAGTAACAACAATATAAATATGTATGTTTGTGTTTCCGTCTGTTGCAGATCTGTTGCGAAGAGCTGCAAACGGTAATGGTACCTTTACCGGACTGCGCCAGCGGCGAATGGGGTCCCACCAAAGCCACAAGACTTTTTGGTTTAATACCAATAACACATCAGGTAAGCGAATTTATGCCACTTCACAATCGAGCACAATCATTTAATTTTATTCTATTTGTGTTGCATCTCACAGGATCCTTTGATATTTGCCGGCCGCAGTTTGGATTTACAATTTAGAATGTCTCGACCTTTGACTGACTTTATGGCAACGCTTCATAAGAACGGCATTGAAGAGAAAAAGCTTTCCAAATATGTTACGCACAATATTTTGGATGATATTGTTACGTTTATAATTAAGTAAGTCTGCTTTGTTGTAGATCTGGGAATCTGGGAAGGAGGGGGGGTAACAGGTTGCGGGTTCGATTCCCACACCAACCACTCAGGGTGTTTCTGCAGACAGTTTTGTGTTCGATGTTAAAAACATCGGCTCGCTTATTTGATGCTCAATAAGAATTTGAGTTTTTAGCTCTTCCCACTTTGCATACTCAGGCCTATTGCAGTTCCCAAACTCGGCGTGCGTTCGCAACAGATTAAGGACACTGAACTTGAATTGTCTCGAATCTCGAATGTTTTGTGGAACATACAATAATAAACGGTGCGAGTTGCCAGCAAAAAATACTAAAAGTTCTTGTAAGACTACTGCGGAATCAAAACAGGGCTGCAGCGCTTTTTCGTCTTATCTTATAGTACAACGACTTGGGCAGCAGTTGGTAGCCTATTTATTAATTCTTGTTCTTTTACGGCCTAACAAAAATTTCTGTTCTTAAAGCTTATCCTGCTGGGACTCAATCCCTCCATTTGCGTTCGGTAGGCCAATCATCTGAGGCACGGCATCTTCTCTAAAACACCTATTGCTTTGCTGCAATGCAAAACTTTGCTCAGCTGGAAAGAGCTGAAACATTGAAACATTCATGCTTATTTCGGTGCTCGACAGGATTTTTAGTACAGACTAGAGATTTTATAATAGACTAAGAAAATTTGGCTGAAGTTTCCTTAATCTATTGCCAACTTTCTTGAATCTGTAATAGTTTGGAAGAGATTCGAGTCTTATTTATTTAATTTATTACTAGTTTTCGAAGATTTCGAGAAACGCAATAAGACTGCACAATTCAATTGCTGCAATAGAAACCTCGACCAAGAGAATTATTAGAGAATATTTCTTGTTCTTGTTCGATTTACAGGTGATACGGCTTGAAGTTTAAAAAGGGTTTTAAATAAAAGCGGTTGTATGTTCTACATGTGGGGCAAATTCTTTTAATATTTGAAAGATCCATGCGAAATATAATGTCGTTCAAATGTTCGCAACTGCCTGTTATTATCGCACGGATGCCAGCGGTCCAATATTCAATGACACAGCCGCACTGATGAAGTGCAGCAATGGCCCAAATTATGTTTATTTTAAAGGTTTGTTGGCGTGTGATTTCAGGAAACAGCACAAGAAAAAGTCTAGTGGTGGCCAATTGGCATCGTGGAACGTCACTCTCCTTCAGATCACATGTCATCTACGCCTATACTGTTCAGTTTGGGCCAAAAAAAATCGGTTATCATCATTCTGTAATGTCTGGCTCCCCAGGGGAGCAAGTTTTGCTTTGGCGTACTTCTCAAAGCGGGACACTCTGTTTTTTTTTGGCAATAAAAATTCTACAGGCAATAAAAACTCTACACAGTTCATCATGATTTTGATAAACATGTTCTTCTGAAGCCTCCAGCAAAGGTCAACTGGCAGAACCGGCACAACATGCCCCCCTGATGCCTTTGGCATTCAGGCGTTAGTCACAGGTTGAGGAGCCTTCTGGCCTTGGTTTAAACCTCAAAACGCAGAAAGAAGCTTGATAAATACCGGGGTAGACAAACTACCTTGTTGATCCTTGTCTGCGAAGTGATGTTGACCGGCAATTTGCTGTGTTTCTGTAAGGAACTAGATGATGGGGAGTTGGTTAAGGCCTAATGTTCCTTAAAGACTTCAAGCTACCAATTCAGTTGCTTAGTCCTCCTTCAACTAACTGGTGAATTACAGGCAGAAGCGATTAGACAGCACCAGCTCTCGAGGAGCAAGGGGTTTTGTTGTGTGCCTGGTAGGTCATAGGGGGGCCGTCTACCACTTCATAAGGCAGGTGGTGACGCAAATCAATTCTGCGATCTGTAGTATTTGCCGTTGTCGTTGATGGTCACACCAGCGAAGTTGCCAAAAGAGTATAAACCAACTACAAAGACGGCGCAAAATCCATATCAAACAGTGACTTTGCTTGCTTGTAGAGGGCCACTCGCTTCGATAATAAAGTTGCATAATGTGGATGTGCTGCTCAGTCGTCATGCTGCTTCGCCATCAGCAACTGAATAATAAACAACAGACCAGACAGATGCCACAAAAACAAAAAGGGCCGCCAAACACTGGCCGCCAACATCCACCCACAATCAATTGAAAGCCCTTTTCGTTTTCACTGAAAGCAGCCGGAGCCAAGTCAACTAGTTTATGTTTCTCCAAATTTGTACAATCTAGAAAAAGATTTGCAACTAAAAATCATTTCTAAAAATATTTCTGCTTTTTTTTATCATGTGTATTTAAATATCTTGCCATTAAAAGGAGGCGAAAATATACGCCCACTTTTTAATATTATTCCATTAGCGACTTAATTTCCATAATAGAATCCTATTTATTTAACAGCTGTATGTGTGAATGTCGTATATATGTATGTGAATTGCGCCATATAACAAAATTACATGTGTTTTTTTTTCTAGCTTTCCGGAAGAGGGACAATATGGTTTGGACATCTATACACGGGAGTTGGGTGCACCACCGCATCACAGTCATCATCACAACAACTCCTCTTCATCCTCCAGTGAAAAACATTTGCTGACACATTGTTGTAAATATTTAATTAATTCAACGAAACGTAATTAATACGATGTCTGTCTCTTTATGAAAATATTGAGAGAAATAGTTTGTATTGTTTTTATGTTTTATTAAAAAAGCACAGAAAAAAAACTTGTTTATTTAAAAGGAGATAAAATCAGAAATTTGTTAATGCATTTTGCGTCAGATGGGCACAGTGGTGAGCGTACAAATGGCATCGCATTACAGCAATTCGTAGTAAATCCCATAGATAATCAACAGCTGCTATTTGCCGGCCTTCAGTGCGTGTGTGTGTGTGTGTGTGTATAGTCGTGTTATGAAAATTCGTACACAGGCGTTACAGTGCATTAAGTAATTTTTTATTGTTTTGTTAAACTTATTTTTAAAAATATTTCTATGCAGCTTAAACTGAAACTCATCACACGCGTTTTTTTTATATTCTAAAAATATGTACTTGTTATTTAAACGATTCTACAATGTGGCGTTTTACGTGGTGGTGGTGGTGGTGGTGGTGGTGGCACCCTTTCGAAAGATGCTAATTTTTTTTTTTTTTGCAAATGACGGCCCATGTCAGTTCAGCACAATTATTGAGTCCCATTTCTCCGAATTGTAATATGTGTCTGGTTAGTTCGCTAATATCAAAGCAGAACTGACGCCTGCCACCATGTGTACAAGTTTTTGCATCTTCCGAGAGGATGACAGCTGCTGCGCCTCCTGTTATAAACAGAATTTTCCAAAAGACAACCAGTATTTTAAACAACATTTTATATAAATTAATTGAAAAACTAATTTATTATCAAATATCTTGGCATATATTTTCTTGATGTCAATGCAATGACGCACTTACATATTGTTTCACTTTTGTTACTCACTGTAATTTATTAGTTTAATAAATCAAGGTTTTTATATTTGTTTGTTAAGTTGTATATGTATTTAAAAACTAAAGCTTAATAATATTCTAACTGATATTCACTAAAATAATTTTTATGATTTATTATTTGTTAAATGAATAATCCAAACTTTAAACACGCGAAATCACATTATTTTTAAACAAATTTATCAATGTATAACAATCACTGGGTGCTATACATGGCAAAAATAAGTAATTTATTGTAATGTAATTAAGTGTAAAGTATACAAAAAGAATTAATTATAATCGTTAATTAAATTAATACAAATTTTTAATAAAACATTTTATATCTGGCTGTTTTTATAAAAATTCAATTAAGGGGTATGACATGAAAACAGGGTTGGTCGTCACGCATACAACCAAATAATCATCTTCTTGTGGCTGGCAGAACCTTTGAGAATACCAAAATAACTCTTCATATATTTCACATGATGTCTCTTCTATTTATTTGTGCTAAAAATTTGGTTCTCCGCCTATAAAAACCTAAAAATTAGCAAATTTTTGAGAACGCTGCTGGGTTTTATAGAAAATAGTTTTGCTTCATTTGGGACAATGTGCGTGATTTACTCTGTCCCTCTGACAGTCGGCTGGTTTGTTTTTTCAAAGATATTTTCGAGGCTGCCATACTCTTAACAAGTCACATAAAATACCCGCTATTTAAATGTAGGATGTTTTTCGTATAAGAATATTAACAAAAGCAAATGTAAATCAGCTGTTTTCTTGGTTTTCGAAAAACTAAAACCACGCCGAAGAACGAAAACGCTCGTGATTTGAAATTAAGGGATTTTCAGAACAGACCTTTTTAGTCATTTTAGTATCAATATTACCACTTTGTCTCAATGCGTTTCAATAACGATTGCAGCAATCCAAATTAGTTACGTTTCGATGGCAAAGAATTCGATTTCGAATACGCTGATTTGCCACCCCCCCCCCCCTTTCCTTTTTGGTCCTAGGAATTTAAAGCCTTTTCTCCCAGATGATTCATAGCAACAACAAAACTCGGCAAATTCCCAAGTGTTTTATTTTCGCAGAAATGTTTATGAATTTCAATTTCACCTGTTTTCCACTTGTTCCAATAAAAATCCAAAAAAGTTTTCTTCAAAATTTTATTTTCGTTTTTCTTTTCTTAAAAATTCAAATTTTAACTTATAAAAATTTTAGTCGAAATTTTTAAAATTTAATGGAATACATTTTCAAATTTGTGTTGTTTTCATTTCTCCAATTTTTAATAATGACAAATTGTAAATAATATGGATTAGAGTTCCGACTTTTCACTATAAACTTAAATTAAGTTGACAAAATCAGACAAATTTAAAATTCTTAATTTATGGGTTTGTTGTTTATCTCTTAAGTCTGGAATTGTGTTAGTAACTGTCTCGTTCGACGTTTGGCTGTTAAACAAAATCTGTATTCTGTTAACAATTGCAGACTTTTATGCTCGTAGGCAACATTTAAAGTTATTTATTGCATTTTGTTAGTTCATTACATTAAGATGTTTTGGTATTTAAGAAGGCGCCTGCCCCTTTTCGATATTCGGCTTTTTGCAAAAGACTTCACTTTAACAATTAATAAAAGAAAGTTTTAAATGAATGAACAAATGAAATATTCTTTTAGACTGGAACAGATTTTGTTTTTATTTCTTGAAAATAAAAAAGCGCCTGATTTAGTACTTTTTTCTTTGTTTATGGTGGGCTTGAGTTTGTTCTTTGTTTGTTTTAGTTTAAGAATTAAAACATAATTATATAATATTTAAATGTTATTTTAATGTAAATTTCCGAATTTATTTGTTGACTTTTCGTAATAAAGAAAAAAGTATTTCTGTTAATAAATTTAGAGAAAGATGTTGCATAACAATATTGTAAGAATTCAAAATTATAATTCTTTGTATTTTATTTTACATAAAATTAACTTAAAAATACAAAAAATACAAAAAAAAAAACGAAAGAAATAATAAACAGTGTAGCAGCACAAGCTGTAGAGAATTAATAAGAAATTTATTGTAACGAATTTATATTGTAGAAAAACGTTGCTCTGTTGCTTTATTTAAGAAGTAAAAATAGGATTTAATTTTATCAAATAATTTCTTTTCTATTTTTTGTTTTCTTTGTTTTGTTTGTTTGTGTATGCCAAAGTATTTGTGTGTGTGTGTGTGTGTGTTCTATGCGAATAAAACTCTTCCTCTTCTCTGTGTGTATTTGCCTGCAATTCCATATCGCCTTTGGAGCAGGCAACGGATGTTATGGCGCGTTTGCTTATATGTACAGATATAAATGTTGTTGTTGATGTTTTTTGCTTAAGGAATAGCTTTCTAAAAATGCTTGCGTTGGTTGTCCTGAACACTGAAACGAAAAACCGAAAGGAAAACCGTTCATAAGAAATCGTAAGTTTTAAATACGTATATTTTTATGATACTTTCAAGGGTTATTTACAATTTTTTTTTTTTTTTTTGCAAAATGTGTTCCCAACAACTGGGTTTTAATGTGATTCTCATTGATTTCTTGTTTAACTTTGGCCGATTTTTGTAGGCCCACCGTAAATGGCTTATGCAGCAATCGCGGTAAATTTTGGGACTAGAATGAATACAAACCGGCTGCGGCAATCATGTGATTAATTGACGTGCGGCAATCGCAATGCCAAAAACAATACTTTTAGGTTCTTCCAGTAATTTACTTTCCTGCAAGTTTTTGTGAGTACAACAATAATAAAATTTAACACATTCACTTTTTATTACATTTCGATTATATTATTGCGATGCTATTGAAGATTTCACATGTAACGAAAGGGAAGCAAAGAAGAGTTATTTCCCAGTGGGCGTACGATTAATGGCCCCCCTTTTTTTAACCACTCCCTCAAATTCTTATTTTTTACTGTGTTTCTTTGTCCAAATTAGCACAAATCAATTTCTTTTTTTTTTATAAAAAATAATGTTCGACTGCAAAAAAAAAAAAAAAACAAAAGAAACCAAATTTAAAACACATGTGTTTCTATGAAATTGGGCAATCATGTGAGAGCATTTGATTGAGACTCATCCATTTCACTAGTGTGTGTCCATTCAGCACAATAAAATTTGGGCCAGATTGATGTGTTTTGTGGCATCGTATTTTTGCCAGGTTTTATAAAACTACATTCGAAAGAAAAGTTAAATGAAAATAATAAAATAATATTTCTATTGTTTTAACTTGAAAATCCTGACACGGCTTGTTTAAAAATAATTAGCTCAGATGAAAGTTAATTTTAATTTTTATGTTTTTAATTTAAAGCAGATAAATTTCCTTTGAAATCATTTCGTTTAAAATGTGAGTTTTTCGATATATTTTACATTTCAATTTCATGTTGTTTTTGAAACTTAATAAACTGGTGTATTTTTGGTTTATCATTTCATTTTGTATTCCGATGTCGAACGTTAACGTTCGTTGACACTTAGAGCAACAACAGAACTACGTAATTAGTGTCAACTAATAAACACGTTGCGAGAAGATACATAAATGTGAAAAAATATCAGGATCAATCAGTTCAGTCAGTGAAATTTGATAAAATGTGTCACGCTAAAAACACAACTAAATTATTCGGTTTAGGGAATCAACTTTTACACGTGCTTGACGCACGAGGTGACTCGAAGATCTGAATAGAATGTGTTAGAGGTTTTCTTCTTTCGATCCCATTTCGTTTTTTGCATTTATTATTTTCTTTTTTAAATGCCTAAACATTCGCAAATGTCAAACTTGATAAAACCAAGAATCATTTAAACGAAAAACATTTCAGATATATTAAAAAAAAAAAATACACAAAATGAAATACATAATTTTGCTCACATCTTAAGGCAATTGATGAAAGTTAACTTAAGGGCATAACCCATGTTGTCGTACGTTCACGTTCGCCAGCTGTTTGAACAACTGCAAAGTGACTATACAGTAAATTATCGCACCTGACTTAATCTCTACTTTTCAGAAATCATCAATGCACTTGGCAAAATAAAGTTCAGAGTCTCTAAAATAGGTTTTTGCCCTTTTTGAAAATACTGGCGAACGTTAACATTCGATGTCGTGGGACAGATGTTAAACTTTAAACATGTTAAGACTCTCTCCCCCCCATTGCGATGCGAATAGAATAAAAAGGACATTCTAAGAAAAACAAATTCGGTACTCAATAAAGTTTGGTGGAAATTTTTCCAATTGGCAGCAATTTTTGTTTGCCAACATTTTGCCTAATGCGGAGTATCAGGCGAACAGACCAGTTTTAAACTGATAGTTGTTTTGTATTACAATTAAAGTTCCAGCTTAAATTCCAGTCAAAAGGAATGAAATTTGTAGGAATTTCATCAGCACTTTTAATGCAAATTTTACATATTGTGACGCTCTTTTTTTGTTGTCGTTTTTTTTTTCGTTGAAACTCGTTTTCGTTAAATTCTTTGTTATATAAATCCAGCATTTACGTTCGCAATGATTTCAATTGACAAAAAGGTGAATCAGAGGCTTGACAAAATGCAAAAACCTCTGATTTCTAAATTGTTTCTGAATCAGTTTCTTTCTTTCAAAATCGGCGAAGAAATGTTAAACATCCATCCAACAGAAATCTAAACGTTTGCATTCGAAGACAAATTTAAACCTGCCAACAATCAATATTGTGTATAAATATGCAGAATCCGCAGTGATTTAACTCGCCGCAAAACCCAGGATTTTGGCTTAAATAAGCGGGCAAAGCATTTAAGCGAATGTGTTTCATTACAACAGGTACAATCAGGTTGTTATCCGAATGTGTTTTTTATACTCTTCTTTGGTTATCGATTAAAGCTTAACTTGAGCATTTGTCATCCGATATTTTGGCAGTTATTTTAGCCTTTAAAATCATCAGCTTGCACTTGAGTTACATGCATTTTTTTTTACAAAATTGTTTGGAGCAAAAGTTTGGAAATCGTTGTTTGTGGACTGAATTAGAAAACAAATGTTCTGCAAAATTTCGTCCCAAGAAATTTTTGGAAGCCAGTGCGTTACAATTTTTTCCCAACTTGAAATGTAGGCAAGAATAAAATTAAGCTTCTAGTAATTTTTCCTGCATGACAATCGATTTCTTTTCTTCAAGATATTTAATGATATTTCGCTTCGTGTTCAGACTTTTTTAAATATCAACTTTAAATAGTGAAAAAAATATAAGGGAAATTGCATTTTGAGGTAATTAAGCGTAAGTTTTGTTTAAAAAAAGGAGAAGAAAATACCAGCGACTTTCAATGCAAAGTTAATAAATAAAAATCGTGCGACTTCATGCGTTTTAGCAGCTCAGAAACCAAATAAATGTTCGAAAAGCAAACCCACTTTAATTTCTTTTTTTAATTTAGATACACATTTATTTACTTTAAAGGCTTTTGAAAAACAAAGAAATATGTACATATTTGTGGCCTACTAATTGCAATTGGACGATTTGAAAGTGGCAGGTTTTACCGCTTTAAGATTAATTAAAATGCTTTGCAATATATACAAAGGAAAAAGTATTCTTGGTTTGTATTAATATTTAAATTCAAATGGTTTTAAACCACGCGTTTTACAGATATTTTTAAAATTATGATATTTTAATAAGATTCGTAATAGTCGGCACTATTAGAGTTAAATGCTAAATAATTAAAAATATCGCTTGTTTTACACAAAATTGAGATTTAGCTCTAATAGAAGAAAAACACTAATTTCTCTTTATGTGGCGTTTAAATTTGAGAGAAGTGAGAAGTGAGTGGCTCTCTTTTTGTCCTCAATCAGTGTCAACTTTGCACCAAAAATTTTCATAATTTTAAATAGTCGGCATATTGATGCCGCCTTCTTGGTAAATAATTATTTTCTTTATAAAATTCCCGAAATTTGTTCGTTCGGCACCTACTTTTTTCTGGAGAACGCCACAAAATTACTTTAGAGACTTAATCGGTATTATTTTTGTAAGCCTTTCAGAATTATTGCAAGTAGTTTGCGAAACAGCGCGGATCACTTGATTTAAAAGGCTTTTACTTCTTCGCTGAACAAGAAACACAAAACTGAACAGCTGTTGCGTGTGTCTGCAGAAACACTCATGACTCTTTGTTAGTGGTCGAACACTCTACCAAATCGTGATGGTGTTACTTAAATAACCACATATTAAAACACCAGTTATCGGGTTAGGGGGATGGGTCACAGGATACGTAATAAAAACAAGTCGCAAGTACAAATATATGTATGTACATGCATATACCAATATGATGAATGTGCATCCGTCTCAACAATTCAATTTCTATAGTTTTTTATGCAATTCGTATTAGATCTTAAATTAATTTAATTATATATACAATAGGGTTGTGAATAAATGAGACTGCACGTAAAGCTTTCAATGTATTGTATGTATATCGAATGCGCAACTTAGCAAACAGGATGAAGGACAAATAATTTTCAAAAAATAACAAAACCGAAACCGAAATGTCAACATGGCATAAACAACTCTCCAGACTTGGCCATTAGATTAGGACATATAGTTTGTTACAATATGTATGATTTTATGTTAATTATGATGTAAATATTTTGTTGATGATTTTTTTGTTTGTTTAATTTTAATGAATTATTTTATTGTTTATTATTATTGAATGAAGCTATAAATAAACATTGTAAGAAGACAAGGGATTTATTGTTATTACTTAAAAATCAAAACAACAAAATCACTAGTCTTCCACACAATGAGTATTTCGACAATTGACAATGTCAATTCCTTTGATTTTAATGATAAAATAAATGTTAAACCATGACAGCACCAAGACACTTATAAACACTATTATTCAGGTGGTAGATATATTAAAGTCCTGAATAAACCCAACACCATTTTGTTTTTTTTTTTTTCATTTCAATTTAACATACATAAGTACATAATTTTGTTAGAAGTGATTAAGATATTAATAGAAAATAAAGTAAATAAAATATAATAAATAATGAATGAAGGGAAAAAAATGCATACTTTTAGGCTTTGTTTGACACCAACCTCTGTTGCAGCAAATACTGGGCCATTTGTATTTGCTTAGGATTGCCGGAAATAGTAATAATGCGGTCAGATGAACCAGGCAAGGGCTCATCGATGGTGATGTAAGCACCAGATTCGTTGCGAATGCGTCGTATGCGGCCGCCACCCTTGCCAATAATAGCACCTGCCAACTAAGACAAACAATTAGCGAATTCAAATTTTCTTTTCTGGCTATAAGAAAAAGCTACTCACATCTTTGGGTATGGACACTTGTGTACTGTTCTTAGGATCATGACCTTCGGGCAGATTACCAGTAATGTTATTGGACACATTATTCGAAGGTCCAAAGCCCGAGGAGCCAGAAGGACCACCGCCACTCATGCCATTGCCCATACTGGAAGAGCCACCAAAGCCGCCTTGATTCATACCACCACCAAAACCTCCTTGGTTACCTTGGCTGGCGAAACCACCACCGAAACCATTGTTGCCAAAGTTTCCGCCTTGGTTACCGAAACTTCCGCCATTATTGCCAAAGCTATTACCCCCCATGGGTCCATTGGCACCGAAACCACCATTATTGCCGCCAAAGTTACCACCAAAGCCACCACCACCACCAACACCGCCGCCGCCGCCACCGCCACCGAAGCTGCCACTACCAAAACCGCCACTTCCGCCGCTACTATTGCCATAGCCACCATCATCATTAGCCCAGGGATTTATGAAGGGATTGTTATCACGGCTGCGACCACCGCTACGGCTGCGATCATTGCGACCACCGCCGCCACCACTACCACCACCACCACCACCACTACCGCGTCTATAATCACCGTCTCTATCACCACGGCGACCATCTCTGGATGGGCGGCTGCTGCCGGGTATGTTGCCGTAGCCGCCATATTCATCCGCATACATGCGATCATAGTTTAGGGGGTCATAATTATGCACAGCACCCTTGATGGGGGTATCCCGTGTCAAGGAAACGACTTCGCGTATAGCATCGATTACTTCGCTTTGTTTGCCCACCGTTTGAACCACACGATCAGTACTTTGTGGGGCAACATTGGAGAATACTTTCAGTATACGGCAACCAATTTTCTAAAACAAACAAAAAATTATGAAATAAATTAATTACCAATTATTTTAAGGAAAATATACAAATTATCTGACTAGATCAAATGGGAAATAAGTTTTTTTTTTTTTTGAAATCATCAAAGTAATTAAGCGGTTTAGATCTCACAGTGCATAAAAAGTCGTATCGAAACGTTTGCAAATTTATAATGAAAATATTAAAAAATTTAACCCCAAACCACAATTTTCTATTTTTAGAAAACATAAATTTTTCTCTTTTTTTCTACCATAAAACCAAGAAGAAACACAAACCGAGTTTTAGAAATCTATAGAATAAATATAATATATTTAGAAATCTATAGAAATAATACAATAATTATATGTATGTATGTAAAAGAAAACTAAAAACCTGGTTAATATTATTTTTTGTATCAAATATATGTACAGTGCCTCAAAGTTATATTTTGGGACAAATATTGTAGTTTGTAAATTTTGAATATTTTATTGAAACCATAAACTCAAAAAAAAAAAACTTTTACTACAATTTTACTACTAACGTATTAGTTTATTAGAAACATTAAAAAAATATTCAAATATTATTGTAAAAACAAAACAATAACAAATAACCTTAAACCACTTGTAAACTTCACGTCAAAGTAATAATGGGACATATGGTAACATTGCTTTCATAATGTATTATAACGGGATATTTTGCAAAAAAAAAATTTATTTAAAAATAGCGTGAGTATATTAAAGATATTTGTGACTGGTTAAAAATAAATTTATTGAATATGGCGCCTCGTGGTTCTAAGACATCTCCAGAAATAAGGCAACTAATAATGAATGGAGCATTTGAAAACAGGAAAAACTGTTCGCAATATATCAGAGATAGTAAATAAACCTAAATCTACGGTATTTAATATTATTAAGCGCAGATGCAGATGCAGAAAATTACGAAAGATTTTTTCAGACGTGGATGAACGATGGCTAGTACGTCAAATCAAAACAAAACCTCGCTTAAGCGCCTCCAAACTTGCTGCAGAGGCCGAATTACACTTAGGGAAAAAGGCTAATCCAGAAACTAAATATAAGAAATGTGTTAAGAAAGCATAGTTTTAATGGCCGAGTAGCGAGAAAAAAACCCTTCATAAATACGGTAAATAAACAAAAACGGATAAATTTCGCACGAGAGTACAGAGATAAAGATATCACATTCTGGAAACAGGTTATATTTACTGACGAGAGTAAATATAATATATTCCGATCAGATGGACGTTCATATGTATGGAGAAAACCCAATACTGAGCTCTCAGGACAAAATTTAAGACCGACAGTGAAACATGGTTTAGGATCAGTTATGGTATGGGGTGCAATTTCAGCTGCTGGGCCAGGTAATCTTCACATTATCGAAGGGATTATGGATCATAGGTAGTACATAAACATATTACGCGCAAATCTTTCTGAAACAGCTTTATTTTTACCAAGACAACGACCCTAAGCACAAAGCTTTTAATGTACGGAGCTGGTTGCTTTACAATTGGCCACACGTGCTTGAAACGGCACCACAATCACCTGATCTTAATCCGATAGAGCACGTGTAGAGTCATTTGGAGCAAAAATTAAAAAGTAGACAGATATACAACAAAAATGAACTGATTGTGGCTCTAAAGGAGGAATGGGCAAGCATATCACCCGATTATTGCCAAAAACTTATTGGATCAATGCCAAATAGACTAAAGGCGGTACTACAACAAAAGGGACTACCAACTAAATATTAAATATAATATGTACAATTTTGTATTAACTTTACTTGTTACTGTATCTCATATTGTCCCATTATTACTTTGATGTGAATTTTTTATGATATTTAAGTTTGTTTGCTATTATTTTGTTTAAAAAATAATTCTTCAATTTTTTGTTCCTGTTTTGAATAAACTATTACAATAGTAAAAAAATTGTAGCAAAAGTTTTGTTTTAAGGCTTATGGATTTAACGAAATATTCTACAAACTATTGACTAGAGTAGTTGTCCCATTATAACTTTGAGCCATATATATGCATGTATTTTATGGGGTTTTACATCTCTAGAGCAGCGTATAGTATAATAAACTGAATTATGATTTCTCAAATATAAAACACAAAATCTGAAACTTAATCACCCCTATCATGAATAATTTTTCGCCCGAAATTTTTCCCTTTCCCTAAATTTGCAATCGTGAATTAATTTCATGTGAAAAAATTCCCATGTTGGAAAAAAATATGGCATCGCCGATTTTTATTCCCGTCAGTTTTTTCTCAAAAAATATGTGACCAAAAAATTAAGCACAATGTATGTAAGTAGTTTTCTTGTTATTTTTTTTTTTTTTTTTTAATATGTAGTAGTTTTTAATTGTTTGATTTGATTTTTAAAAGGAGTGGAAATGCAAACAAGCTACAGCTGGCAACATTGGTGGATATAATGTGTGGAAATCCTGACATTGCCAAAGGGTTGCATAAAGAGAAGAAGGAAACTGTGACTGACTTCTGGAGAAATTTAGAAATCCAATTAAATAGTCAAGGTCCGCCTTCAAAATCAATAGCCGAATGGAAAAAAGTAAGCATTTTTCATTAACATGTTCATAATAATATTCAATTATTGTTCTGGTATATTAATAGGTTTGGGTTGATCAGAAGCGGTATGTTAAAAAGAAGGCCATTCAAAACACGCAAAATCGAAGAAAAACTGGCGGCGGCCCAAACAAGGAGTACAGATTTTCTGCAACAGAAGAGGCAATATATAGTTTGCTATCGCTAGACGAGAGTGTTGAAGGCGTAAAGGAAGCTCAAGTGTTTGGGTTGCAAAAGGCATGTGAAAAACGAAATGCTGAAGAATTATGTGTTATTGCCGTGGACGACGATGACTCACCTGCAAACTTAAATATAAAGCAGCCTTGCAAGAAAACTAAAACAAATACAACAGGTGTCCTAGTGGAAGAGTTAGAAACTCAGAAAAATCCTTATGGCCATTACGGTGAAGGCGTGGACGACGATAATACACCAGCAAACTCAAATACAAAGCAAGAAAATACTAAAAATAAAAATACATCCATTCACAATAGAATGTTCGAATTGCCACAGCTGTTTATTTTATTCCCTAACAATTGGCGATGCCAATTTATTGTTCATGGGAATAAAAAAACTATTCCCCAGAATTTATTCCCTTGAGATTCGCGATAAGGGTGAATATTTATTTTATGATTGCTTAAGTTTTGGTTGCGTTCAAAATCAAGGCAAATGGAGTAGAAGTACTCGTACACTGAAAAAAATTAAATTAAAATTTTCGTATGGCGCCAAGAACTTTTTATTACAGTACAGTAGAGTTCCTGTTTCACGAATATTTGATTTTGCAAACAACGCTTTTAGCTAACAGCTGCCGTTGCCGTTTTATTTTTTTCCCCCCTTTCATAAGAAATGTAAAAAATAGGTACTAGAGTTTAGATTGCAGACGAATATTAGTTTATGACACCCAAAATGGCGGCAACCGACTCCGAAACTATGCCGCCGATGTGGCCAAAACCGGTTTCACTAGAAAGTTGATAATGTCAAGATGGTTTCAGACAACTGAAACTCTGTATTCGTTACATTCGATCCATTCATGAAATCAATATTCGAAGGTTCCCATACGAATATGTTTTCTATTTGGATAAATTTGGAAAATTTTAACTTTTAATAGCCCTATTAAAAAATACTTTTGCTTTTATGTACATACATTATTTATGAATACATTATATATACATGATTATATATGTAACTAATGGTGAAGAAAAATGCGGAATTTTCGGATTTTTATTTAAAATTTTTTTTAATTATCATATGAAATAAATTTTAAGTTTAAAGTCTTGTTGCTGCGCTGAACTTCCGCAATAGTAAGATGGTTTTTTGACCCAATATCTGAGGAATCATTCATTTACTTTTGCGAAGTCCATCAATGATTTTTGCAGAATTAGCAATTTTTTTTTTAACATTTTGACACAAACCCCATTTATTTAAATGTTTAAATTGAATTATCAAACAAATGGTTGTTCTATGATCTTATTATTATTTTTAAAACTTGCTGATTTTTTTTAAAGCTTTTTCATATGGAAACAACATTTTCGGAATAAAAGTGGTTGGAGTACTTCCCAAGAACTTGGTTTTTTCAATCAGTTCTGACACAAAAAAGTAATTGCGTTTGGGGCGGAAACTTTTTTGCAATTTCGCCAAAAAGAATGTAATAGGACTTCATGCTTTTTTATACCCTATTCTAGTACTTTGCTTTGCCGAATATTATTCGGCATATATTCGATGATAAGCGATTAAAGCTTAACAAATTGCTGGTGGGATTTTATTAAATGCCATGGAACTTGTGACCTAATGAAGTCAACAGTTTTAGCATTTTACGCATTCCAATGAATTTTTTGCGCGTTTTTTTAGAGTCTTCTATATTCTAGGCCTCTAGAAAAACAGCCGATATATGTACGTGTACATCTGGCGCATTAAATATTTAAATTTTTTTTGTAAAAAGGAATACTTGTTTGTGACTATCTTGGAGGCACGAAGAGCATAGAGGAAATAAGATGGCAGACATCTGCGTCACAAAAGGGTGTCTGAAGACCCACTACAAATTTCGGCTGCAACAGATGTGTTTTTTAGGAGTGACAGACAAATGGTTAACAACCACTGTGGGGAAGTATTGGGACGATATTAATGATTTTGTACATGCCAAAAGTTGACGAGCTTTGGAACACGGAACTTGCGCTAAAACTAGATAGGAAAAGCCCAAGAATGCTGACGTTGGCAGCCAGAACACATTATGCCTGTTATAAGCTTCTATATAGAAAGCAAAACAGCGCTTGCCGATTCAGTGGAACACTTCATTACCATCTGCATGGCAATGGGAAACAAACTACTTACTTCATGCCTACATGCTGAGTGAATAGAATTTGAGGACACTCCCATTGATGGAGCTGATCCGGTAACGTAACAAGCTCCCTTGAGGGGAAGGAGAAGCACAATAGAATGGCGAAGGGCCGTTCCAGACCAGAACCCCGCTATGAATACCTTGATTCAACAATTTTGCATGCATTCTTTTTTTAACCTTACAATTTCACTTTCCATTATACATACATACATATCGCACCCTAAATACAAAAGGGACACAACTCAAAATTTTCCAAAACTGACTTTTTTCCATAAATTAATTCAGAATACACGTCTCTAACTACTGCAAAAATTTCTTTCACATCCCCACTATCTTCTTTAACTGGAAAAATACAGTCATGTCTAATGTATTGCTTCTGCACGACGAACTAAACATAAACAGTTTTTTGTCTCTCCTGAAAATTTTAGTATTTTAAGTTGTGCCCCTTTTGTATTTAGGGTGCGATATGTATGTATCTCGTAGGAAGAACTGGGTGGAACACGCCACAGAAATTCTAACTTTTAATTCTGTCCAGGAAGTTTTTTGCCAACGAAATTTTTATTCATGAGTAGGAGATGAATGAGACAAGAAAGAAAATTACTGCGGAAATCACATTCATAATTGGACTGGGTGAATTTTTAATAGTTTACAAACGAATTATCAAGGACAAAATACGTTTCCGTTAGCAAAAGAGCAATAATTCAATCGAGCGTCGTCCCACCATGTTTTGACAAACGGTGCATATGAATAAATTTAATTAAAACTTCTATCAACATTAAAACGGTAACAAAAAATAGCTGCAATTCTTAAAAAAAAAACTGCTTCAGTTATTTAAAACTCTAGATACAGTCGAAAAACTGATATTTTGTGAACAAAGGCCATTTTTGGTTCCCAGGCTCCATCCAGTCTTTTTATTTTTTCGACATCAACAAAACAAAAAAGTATTAAAATACAATTAAACATGTTTTAGAATCAATTTTTCATATGCGAGCAACACATACACACATACATGCATACGTACATACATACATACGTATGCATGTATGTGTGTACGTGCACAGTTTTTTATTCATTTTATTTTCTCACACAGTCACTGGCTTTCACATGTCGACCACAAAAATTCGTAACTCAGATACAGTGAACGAATGGCACTAAATATGATGCAACATATTCTTTTATGTTTAAATGAATGGGTGGATGGCCGGATGATGATCATAATGATGATGATAATGATGATGATAATGATGATGACGATAGCGATAGTGACGGTAATGGTGAAGATGGCAATGTCAAAGACACACGCATCCATAGAGATATGTATGTACATAAGTGTGTATGAAGGGTTCGTCATAATAATGTATGTACGTAAATACCTGAAAGGTAAAAAAAAAGAGGAATACTGCAATTGACAAGAATGTGCATACATGCATGTGGATGTATGTTTTTGTCAAAGACTGTCAGCCAGGCAAAAACAGGAGGTTATGAGCTCGTAGCCATCCAACCAAAAATAAGAAAAGTACGAGTTTTTTTGTTCTCTCGTTACTGACTGTCATTTTAGAATAGCAGTTACAAAAAAAAAAAAACGCCCGGAGAAAAGAGGTCCTTTTGTACTTTGTGTGTTAAATTCATAAGCACATACACATTTATAGATGTCTGTACATGAAATGAATTTATTGTAGGTCATATCTTTGAACATGCGATTACATACAATTTGTTTTATTAAAGTTTTTCAAAATGTTCTCATCGCTTGCAACTGACCTGTTGTTCGCCATGGGTCACTAGATTTTTATTTTCGGAAAGAAACGCTGCTTAAATCTCTCTCGAAAATATCAAAGACTCACATTTTTTTGGGAATAATTTTTAGATGATGTATAAGTGTGTTAAAAACAATATATTTTATGCACTTTTAATACGTTCTTCATAAAAAATTGTCGGTGCGCCAAGATGGTAACAATGAGGGTCTAAGGGCCCAATGGGGCAAAAATTTGCAACACAGAACTACCCGCGCTTTTGTGGCATTTAACAAACAAACAGAAAAATGTATTAGACATGAAATCAAGAGTCGGTCCTAAAAGTTTATATATATTTAAGCCGGCGGGAGCATTACTTTGTCTCTCTTATTTTTTTCGTAAGCGTAACTACTCCTCTCTAGCGCCTTTCTTTAGGCGATTTGGAGAAAAGAATTATTATTAACATACTACGTAAATTTTTTTCCTTGTATTTTCTAGTCCTTGTCCATTAAAGAATCAAATGTAAGACCGGCTTTCATGAACCAAATTTTCTTTTCTCTATTTAAGCAGAAACAAAATTAGTGGCATTTTTTTATGAAATCGAATAGCGAAGTTTCACGCGAGAAACAAAAAAAAAAAAACATTATAAAGTGTGATTATTTATTATTATTTCAGCTTTTCTAATTTTGCTCCATCGCTTTAGTATTATTCAACTCGTAACATTTTCCCAACAGATATTTATTTATATCTAGCCTCTAATTCCAATTCCATTCTTAAAATGGGGTAGCCTTGCAGTAACCGTTTAAAAACACTTTCGAGTAGTTTTTGAGATATCAACCATCATCGATTAGATCTCTTTCTGGCAATTTTCAGTTCTATATAATCCATAATTAATACAAAAGCTGCGCCAGTAGAATAAGAAATCCTCACCATCCGTTTAATAAATTAAACAAAATGAGAGCCACAATAAATTTATAAAAAAAAATTATTAAAAAAATACTTATTTCATATTCAAATCGTTAGTTTTGAGGCCTAATTGTTTACTAACTTGCATTCAACATGAAGTTAATGTCGTTTTAAGGTCTTACAATGTTAAAGTTGTATGAGGCTGGACGGTATCAACTGGAACTGCAATGTCAGTTCGAAATCATGTTCACTTGTTCTGAGTAAAAAAATAAACGGCTGCGTGTGTTGACAAACTTAAGACAATTTTAATTTCATACGAAACGCCAAGGAAAAATGCTCAATCCCAGTTTCTGAATTTACAAGGCCCCTTGGCATCTTCTTCTTGTATCCCTGTATCGAGTACATTGTTCAATTGAAATACAATAGTCAAGAAAAGTTCAAATCAAGGACCGTAGTTGACGTGGTAAGCATATGAACAATGTGTATTTAATTGTACATATCGATACCTTAATATAGAAACGTTTTCCTAACTTTTCAGCAAAGAGAAAAAACTTAATAAAAATTAAGGTTCTGTAGTCGCGAAACTTTTTTCAACTGCTTATACTTTTGCTATTATTACTGGGATCACGTCAATTTTTTTACCAATGATGTGTTGGAAGGTCATCTTTCGAAGTTTACAAAAAACTCGATCTGAGGAAAAAACGTTGCACAAAGAAGAGCAAATGTATGAGATATGTTCCAAAAATGATATGTCTGAATTTTCACAATTTCGCGGGCTACGTACAACGTTCGATTGTCGTCCACTCATCCCAAACATACATACATATATTCTCAGTTTCAGCTATTTAGCATGTCTAGTATGGTTGTGAGAGGCATAATAGAATAGAAGCGTCGACAAAAAAAAAATGGATCAAAGAATTTACATAAAACTTTGTTTAAAAAATTAAATTAATTGTTTAAAAGCACTCGAAATGTGAACAGTGGGAGGAATGCAGTGATTGCTCTGTGATTCACAAAGAGAACAACATTTTCCAAACAGCTCGTGAAAGATGTAAAAGACGACGGAAGTGAATAAATTTGGAGATATGGAGATGCGACGAATCGCAATTGTAGGACGATTTGAGCATTAAGCGTGTGGCAGCGAAGTTCGTTCCAAAATTGCTAAATAATAACTTTTATTAACTTTTTGACTAAAAATAACCTTGTAATCATGTCTCAACCATCATATTTGGCCGCCTGAGACTTTTTCCTATTCCCAGTATTGAAGAGGCTAATGAAAGGTCAGCATTTTGCAATGATTGAGGGGAGATAAAAGCCGAATCGCTGATAGAACACAAGGGAGATACAAAAAATTGCATATCGGAACTGCTTCGAGGATTGGAAAACACGCTTTTAAGTCTAAGGGGTACTAAATTAAAATTTATCTTGTTTTTACAAAACAAAAAAGACGTCGTAAATAGTTTTTTACGCTTTAGCCAAAACAAAAAAAGTGGTCCGTCCCATAATAGCAGAGAATCCACTTTTTTCTTGAGTATTCTATAAAACACACATACAAACGTTTGTACTTCTGAATGCCAACGTTCTTCTTCTTCTTCTTCTTAGTTGGTTTAACTGGTGCTTGAGTGCAAAATACACTCATAAAATAATACAATAGGTGTTCCACAAGTACACAAACCCAAAGTCTATATTCTATACAACAAATATTATCATTACGCTTAAATGTTTTCTTTTATTAATTTGTTTTATTTCCTGTAAAATTCCTAAAACCCCTTTTGAATTCAAGATACTTAAGAAACGACAACGTTGGCTGTTGTTCTTTTCGCCTTCCTTTAAGAAATGGAAATATCCTTAAAAAGGTAACATGTTTCATAAATCAGCAACAGGTGTCCGGAAATTATAAAATTCCTTTTACTTTAAAATCACTTCAAATATAAAAACAAAAAATTTCTTCGGTTGCCCTTCGAATTAAAATTTTTCGTTCGTTGTCTGCTAAATGCAGGATTCCTTGTTTATTTTATTATTTTATCAATAGTGAAAAAAGAATATTGAAAATAATACAAAATATTAAAGAAACTCTTAAAGGAACGAAGAAGAAGCCAAAAGTTGGGGGGGTAGAAACAAATTACAAAAAAAAAACCAACTGCTGGAAAAATGAAAACAAAAAACATCCGGTTGCCATTCCAAAAGCAGCAAAATAAAATAGCACATCCTGTGCAAGTGAGTGCATACTTATGCATGGGAGTGTATATAAAAGAAATATTCAGGAGCAGTACAGAGTTGTTTTAAAATAAGAAAGAAAAATTTTTAAAAAATAAATATTGACAGGCATTAAAAGAAAAGAACATAATAAGAACAAAAAGCTGTGAGGAAGTTGAGAAATGAAAACTAAATGCATTTAAACTAAAACCAAAATGCATTTATGTAAGTGAAATTCAATATCATTTATAATGCAGCTTTAAAAAAAAGGAAAGACATTTTCTAAGGATGTGCATAAATTTGAAGGCTAAAAATATACTAGATACACAAACAATCTAAACTGCACTACAAAAAAGATTCCAATTTGGATATAAGTGTTTTCATGAAAAAAAGGATCAGGCAAAAATTAAGCAACTCCATCTTACTCCAATTTAATAGGTTGGGTTTTTGCTTTCCAGATGAATTGGAAATAGAAAAACAAAATTTCGAGATTATTGGGGATTTCCGATAACAAACATAATTATTTAAAAAAAATTTTAGCTTTCAAAAAAAAACACTTTTATATGTATTTTAAGATCAATAATAAAATTAAAATAAAATAATAATAAACAACAATATAGATGATTCTTACAAATAGGGCACTTTTTATCACAACTTTCAGATTTCGTATTTTTAAATATGTAAATTTGTACTTTTATAAACTTTGTTGGCAGCGACTTTTTAAAACAATTATTGCTCTGATACTCGTTAATATAAAATAATAATAAAAGAACCAAAGGTACGGCCCGCCCTAAAAATTATTTTTGAATTGTTATAAAACTGGGATTCGGAACGTTTGAACGGGGCTTCTAATTTGGGGTGAAAAAATAATCTTTTGCACAAAAGGACGCGTTTTTGAAAACCATGTTGGTGAGGCCATCATCTTCAATAATACAACTTTATTATCAGTGTGTACCCATAATTTGGTCTATATCTCACTTCTTGGGCACTCTGTAATTGAACGATATGGACCCAACAGGGTGGCCGCTACACGGCGGACACCACTTAACATATTCTGCGTGAATGATGTGAGGATATGGTTATCCATGACAGAGGTGACGTAAATTGATGACCACATTATCTTGGTTTCGATTGCATTAGAATTTTACTGGTTCTTGCCTTTTGGCAAGGGGTTTATGACTTGTGCCATGCAGCATATTATGAGAAATAGCCACCTATGTGAGAATCACAAGCCACATGAGGCGCTGGTGAAACGTCACCAAGGCAGGTGCTGGCATAAATCATATCCAAAAGCCCTTATTGGAAACCCGCCTTTTAAATTGTAATCGTAATATATATTAGATCATTTCAGTTTGAAATTTAAAGTTTTATAATTTCAGACGCAGTAGCACCAAACTAGTAAGAATTTCGTCTCGCTATTAAAAACTTTTTTTAATAATTTTAAAGTTTTTGCGGGAAAGTCATTAAATTTGTTCGTTCTGAACTGAAAGAAATAGATAAAATGGTGCATCTTCTATTTACAGGCACAACATTTAATGTTGTTTGACTTTCCTGAATATTGTTCGACATTCCAATTTGAAGAATTTTTTAATACTGATTTAAGGCATTTTAAGTTTGAAATTTAAAGAAAAAAATTCATGCCAATTTTTAAGAATAAAGATATTGAGTCATTTATAAATATGTAGGTAAATAAAATAAAATTGAATAAAAAAAGAGTATTTGTCATATCCATCAAAAACTATTCGAGTATATATTATACCAGCCATGGGCAAATTTTTAACTTTATTAATGACATTTTGAAACACATATTTAGTTTATTCAATTTCCTGCCAGTTTCCTTTTTCCACAGGATTCTTGAGATTTCTTTTTTCTTTTTTTTTCATTTTTTTGTTTATTACAGATACAAAAGAAAACAGGAAATAAAAGGGAAAAAGTCTTTTCATGTACAGACAAACTCCTTATGCTTTAATTAGTAACAATTAAACATACGCGCTACATATATATTTATTACGAGTACATACTGTTATCGTATTTAAATAGGGAAACGTGTCTGAATATGCCCTATTCGAAGTGTACTACGGCGGCTCTCTGGCAGGACTTTTAAGAATTATGAAGTGTTGTGGTTTCAATTATGTCATACTATTCCGTTCGTTTATCAAAGTGGAATACAAAAAGGAAGAAAAGCTTAAAAAAATAAAAACCCAATGAGTCATTCAGTATACAATACATTGCGTGGTTTAATGATTTGAAAATGTCCTTTTTTTGTTTCTTTTGTATATATATATATATATATAGATGTGTGTTTGTGTGTGTGTATATAGAGTATAAAGTACAACAATGGTATGGTGCGCCTTTTGTGTCCACAGGGAGTTATTTGCGATGGCTGAATAAATAGTAGAGTATAAAGAGTATTTATTTTTCACATACATACATTTACAGTTTCACTTTGCATGTTTCTAGGGCTTTAGTTATTGTTATATTATTAAGTTTGCATTTGATATTGCTGTTAGTGTTTGTTTCCGTTTTTTGCCGCCATTAAAAATATGTATGAACAAAAAGTTCAAACATCAAAAGTTCAGATCACACAAATGCCAACTAAATTATTAATTTGCTTAGACATCAAAAAATATGCCTGTACAAATGTACTCCATTTTTCAATATTAGCAAAAGTGGAAACAGACTTGTGACAGGGATGTGTTGTACACATGAAAATCATACATAAATTCTGGTTTGAGAAGATGTGCGTCAACTGAATCATACGAAGTCGCATAATAGACCTAATCGAAAGGCAGATTTGATCTAAAAGGATTTCAGAAAAACATAATTTGTAATTAAAAAAGAAAAACATAATTGTAATAAATTTGTAATTAAATATCCTCAGAGTAATTATTAGTACAAAAATTATGATTATTCCAGCCCCTATTTCTATAGGGCAGCGTAATTTAAAGAAAATGAAATCGAGACTTTTCACTTAACCCTATTACCACACATGTATGTAGTTCTTAAAAAGAATAAAAAAAAGGTATTCACCGACCCTATAAATTTGATGAATGCATTAATTTGTTTTGTACAATATGGTTTGAAGTGAAATATAAATAAATTCTTAGGAATTTCACTTTTTGAATGCATTCATTTCATGAAACGAAATGAATTGAATTGAAAACACAGTCACTCACAATTGTAATACGCAAAGTTCTCTTCAGAAAAATATATTTCTTTAAGTTGGTATTTTTCTTTATTTTATTGCCTCAGGGACAGGTTTTTCTTTTTTAAAATATTAAAAAAAATTGTTTTGCTTCATTAAGTTTTCTGAAGAATTTTGCCATTTAAACAATTTAATAAAATTAAAAAAAATATTTGCAGGTTTTGAATTATCTTTTATCAATTTAGCAACATTTGATTATTTCTTTTTAGACTTGTCAGTGATAAGAACCGTATCAAACATGGATATAATTCACTCGATGAATTCATTCAAAATTTAACTTCAATACTTTATGTTTGTTGAAAGGAATGCACTTGCAATTTTCTCCCATGAATTTTTTGACACGATAAATTAAGGCATTAAAATTGTTCAAAATAAGAATAATTATAATTTTACTGCTTTAATCACAAAACGTAAATGAGAATCTCTTCTTTCGTAGTCCATTTCAGTTTCGGACAGAAAAGAAGAAACCAAATGTTTTTATACAATTCGGACATTGGTTTTATAGCTTTCGAAAACTGTGGCCGAGGAAGCACTTCGAAAATGAGCTCAAATCTTTTTGATTTGTTTTGTAATACTTCCTGATTAAAAATATATTGCATTATTTCTATGAATTTTTGCAACCACTCACGTTGTAAGAGTTACGCCAGTTGCTGACCAGAACTTCAACTGAATTTAGTTATTAAGTTTTAGCAATTCCATTTCATTTATTTTAATTTTGATTTTATTTCCTATCACTTGAAGACTTTTGAATGGGATAATTATGAACATTTATTTATTTGATTCCTTGTCAATCAATATTCAAAAACTGGTCACTGGTCACTGGTCTTCTTAAATGTTTCAAAGACATACAGAATCAGTATAAAAGTTTATATTGACAAGAAAAAAAACAACAAGTTAAAACGAAAAATGCCAAATCTGACTACTTTTGCTCCTTTCTGAGCGCTTTACCGCATATCAATCAAATATTCAAGACCTAGTTATTGCCAATTGTTTCCAGCAAAACTTATCCAATAATTTGTCCGCTCTAAAATCAGTTTAAATCACTCCTTTTATACCAAATAATTAAATTGAGATCCATGTGAGAGAAAAACAGACTCAAAAGAAGTTTCATAAATCGATGCTACAAACATTAATTGTAAAACATTTGCCACAAACGTCTCCTATACAATCCTTAAAAGGACATGGCGTGAAATTCGGTGGCAGCTTAAGAAAGGAAATGATTACAAAAGCATACACAAAATAATTACGAAATATTGTCACAGGAAAGAAAAGTGTGAGTAAAAATTTGCTTTAGAGAAACTTTAAACAGATTCTAAATTGAATGCTTAAAAATTGACACTATAAAAGCTGGTCACAAAGGGTCGATATATGTACATATGTATTTTAAACTTCAATGAAGTTTTTAAAATTGTCGGCAGTTCACTCACCTTGAGTTTTTATCCAAAATGAAGCAAAATTTAGGTTTTAAATATCCTTAAATGTTTGGAATGGAGACAAATTAAATCGCTTTGTTTAAACATAATTTGAGAAAACTTTGCCATTTTCTTACACAATTTAGGTACTTTCTAATATTCTTTTGAGTGGCACTCCTTTCCCCCCGTTTTCACTTTAAAATTGCTCGGTATTTTTTCTTTTTATATATAAAAAGTACTTTTTTTTACTTTTATATGAACTATATATTTGATTTAAACGTTAAGGAAATGTGTTCGTTTTTTTATCGTCCAGTTGGAAAAACAAAATAAATACGAGTGAGTTGTTGACACGACCAAAGTTAATGTAGAACTGATTAGCATTTAAAAATTTCAATGACTATGTAAAGCCAAGTAAAATAATTTCAGTTCAGTATTTTCTTTTGCTTCTTCCGTCCTTTCAACCCCTCCTCATCTTTTAGCACAACAACTACAATAACAAAATATCTATCCAGGCTTTAAGGCACTGAAATGTTAGTTGGTATAGCAGGAAGGCAGGTAAAGTTACTCATTCATATGAACAACCGTAAGGGAAAAAAATCCTCCCAAAAAAAGCAACAACAACTAAAATTTAAATGAGAGAACGAGGCAAAAAACATAAGAGAGCAAACTAGAGAAAGCAGAAGCAGTGACAGCTGGGATTAAAACAAAAAAAATATGTGCAGCTACACAAACAGTTGGTGTTATTTTCCTTAAACATTTTCAGCCTTTTCAGCCTTTTTTTTTTGGTGTGTAGAAATTCAAGTTAAGCCATCCATAAAATTAAGCCAACCCCAACCCGCCTAAAAATAAAACAATTCAACTTTAATAACAACGAAAGCCAAACTTTCAGATCAGGGTACAGAATCGTAAATTAAAATCAATCTGTTTTCCTTCAACGCTCCTTTGAATTTGACAACATTGACAAACACAGACTTTCTAGAGATGCCAAAACAAGTTTTTAATAATTTTTCTCTTCAAATTGCTTGCATTCGCTCTCTTTCCTGATTTTTTTCTTACTCTTATTTTAGTAGTTCATTGTCATCATCAGCATGGCTGTTGTTGTTGCTCTTCAGTTCTTTATGTTTCTTTCATACAAAAAGGATGTGTTAAGGATTTTTTTCTTGTTACTTAGAGTACAATGGCATCATTTTTGTTTCCATAGGCATGTGATGTCATAGTAAAAACAACAACAACAGCAACAACAACTGCCAATACAGTATACAGTCTACAATATTGTTGTTGCTTGTTTCTTGTTTCCTTTTTTTATTCTAACACAAGTTTTTGTCAGTGGTGTATGCATGAAGATATTTTTGTTCAATATAGAACAAATATTATATTATATATTCCTCCTAACCGGTATTTTACTCGGCTTTGTCATGTAAAACATGCGCATTTTGACTCGAAAAAAAAAACCAAAAAAAAAAAATAACCAAAAAATTCACACACTCTCAAAAATGCTATAAAAAAAAAGGAGACCTTTAACTCAACCATGAGAATAATAAAAAAATTTTAAAAAAATGTTAAGAGTAGAGTCCACACAAATTGTTGGTCAATTAAGCATTAATAATTATTTGAAGGAAAATGCTATTTAATTTGTACAGGAACTGACTGGGTAACTGCTAAAGGAGGGTTCACAAAAACAGGATAAAAACGAAATTTAATATTTCTTAACAGACTACAGACAAATTTGCGAAAGGCTCAAAAACACCAACAAGAGAGTTAAGAATTCGAAAAAAATTGTTGGTCATAATATTCAACTCTGAGCAATAGGGAGGCCAACGAATCGACAAATATCGGTATTATGAACTCTATGGCACAGGAATGCCATGTTTTTACAGGAACAACCAGAATGTTGATCAAATGTGTCGAACAAATTTTTAACAACGCGTCTCAGAAGGACGATGATGATAATCTGTGCAGCTATTGCAGCCCCAGCCCATTATTTTCCAATTGGCTTCTCGGCCAAATTTAATTTGCTGCAACATTTTGGTAAAAATTCTGTTGTGGTTTGATAAACAAACATATATATATATATATATATATATATATATATATATATATATATACAGATGTATGTATATACAGATGTATATATCATCATAGAAATGTGCATTTTGTTTTTCACAACATGCAAATTCTCGTTTTGCTGCAAAATATTACAATTCAATAACGGCTGACTGCTGATCTTATTTATACGTCCAAATATAGGTCTTGTTAACAAACGCAAATCGGCAATATGAGTAAAAAAAATCAAAGTTGCTCATCATTTTTCGCAGCTTTGAACAGAGTGTTTTCTTTAAAAGTACAGAGTACCTGTGTTCTACTAACTCTGATTTTTTTATTTTCCAATTTTTTCAAAAATTTTATATTTAATTTTTTTTTTTTGTTACTTGAATTAAATGACAAAGGAAAAGTTATCAGCTGATCGCTAAAATTCCAAGCGAAATGAATATTCCTCGGAATTGCAAAGAAAAAAATGTTGGCAGAAATGTTTTACTGTTGGAAAATCCTGAAAATCCTGCTGCCTGACACGACCATGCGATTTTTCACAATGTGAACGGAGTTCTACTTCAGGAACATTTCTTATTTGTTTCGTTTAAATTTTCGCGTATACCCTCCTGACATCATTTCGCACAAAGTGGTGAACAAAATCCCTACTCAATGTGACTGCAAAAAAAAAATTCGTTAGATGCCCTTAAAACACCTATTTAAATATAAAGAAAAGATCTTTAAAAACGTTGTACTGCAACTAAACTCTTTAATAAATTACGATTTATTTAATATGAAAGAAACAACTTTAAATACACGTCATTTTCTACTTGTAAAGTACACATTAAAAATAACCTCAAAAGAGAGTAAAGAGAACTATATTTATACGTAGTACATATGAACTATAAAAGTATAAATACTAAAGAGCTTTGCAGGACAAAGCAAACACGAGCACAGTTGCCAGATAAGTTGCCAAATTTGAGAGGGATGAAATTATCAAAGTCTTCAAATGAATTATCATATAAATATATGAACAAATTGTCAACAAAACAGCTTGATTTTTTTTTAGCAAAATATTTATTTCCTTACTGAGTTTTTATATCATTTGATTGAAATTGTAAGTTCAAAAATTTAAAGTGTGTTACAAAAACGATCTGTCAAAAACGCCAAAAACGGAGTTTAAATCGTCAAGCCAAGTCAACAAGATATTTTCAGCACTTAAAATCGTCAAAATGGCAATAGGTTGTCATAAATGGCAGCCGTGAATACGAGACCGAAAAATGAATTTGAAAAGGAAATATAAAAACAAACTCTCTTAACCGTCCATTTCCAAGATTGTATGTTCATAAGTATGTGTGTATGTAGGTATGTATGTGTGTGTGTATGTATGTACAACAGTCCTTAAAAATCAATGTATGTACATAAGTATGAATGTACATAAATTGAAATTCCAACAAGAATACTAAAAACTAAACTACGACGACTTCGTGACGGCAAAATAATGTGCACGAATATAAGTTAAATATAACTAAATGTATTTGAGAAGGAAGAAGAAAATATTTTAAAGTTAACACGCATTTTATGCTTCACACCAACACAAATTTATTTAACAAAAATTTAATAAGAGGGCATTGAAGCAATTTATTAAAGAACTTGCAAAGTTAGAAATAGTGTTTGAATTTGCACTAACGAAAAAGAAACACACGACAGCGCCAAATGTACATACAATACATACATATTTACATTCATACTCGAGTGTACATAAATACTTGTACATACATAAGTACATACATATTATGTATGTATGTACATATAAAAAACGGTATAAATTATAACAGTGTGAGATGATGACATGCAAAGACATGCAAAAGGGATAAATAGGATGTGTGTTAAAGGTATGTAAAGGATGTTTTGGCTTAACAAAAGAGAGATAAAAAGAACTCAAACTGAGTGATATCATTTAAATAAAAATACAAATAACTTTTATTAAACAAATAAAAGAGGAAATTCTCTAGGTTTGTTTTTGTAACATGCTTTCAACAACGAATGAAATTGTAACTGATTGTGAAACATACCTTCAGATCTACATATGCTGATGTTAATAAATTTATAAAATTGCAATACAATGAATTCATAAAAATTCAATACAATATTTTTATTTGTAATACGAGTATTAAAGCCAAGCTGAATTCTGCTCTGCGGGAGTTCAGTTCGTAAACGACTATAAAATATTGCGTAGCAGAGCTTAAATCATATCTTATGAGCTGCCAAGACAAATACCTCGTAGTAGTCAACCAATCGAACTACGAGTATCTGGGCGAGAAGCTGTTCACAAAGTTCACAAAACGGTAATAGATGATCATCATCATTATTGCTGAGCCAGCTGAAAAGTTAGGCATTTTCGGATCGAAAATTTTTAAGATGAGACGGATGTGCGCAAGACGGATGCCGCGTATTCTCCAAGTAGAACACAAACGGCACGCCGTGCTATGAAGACGACACGGAAGTCAAGTTTTTGCGTCGATTCGTTACCATGTACTCGTAGGTATGACACATGGCTCCATCACCTCCCACCTGAGACAAAGGAACAGTCAAAAGGGTGACTGGAGTGTCTACTTGCAAGCGAAAAAAATTGTTAAGCGAAAAAAGATGTTCCAACAAGAAAGAGGTAGAGTCTGCGGATGATAGTTAATTTAAGCATCTAGACAGTTCTTACTCTAAACAGGGTTTATGTTGAGAAATAAACAAACAAAATTCCAGTTTTGTTGTATTTTTTTTTTTTTTTTTTTGTCGACTGTTTGCAAAATCAATATTTCAGAAGTATTTTAGAGTTGTATGTGCTGAAGTCAGCCCTTTACATGCAGACATTATTACTATTATTATTATTATTAATTTGACTAGTCAAATTACACTAAAGTTTTGATCGTAAAACCATTAAAATTGTTTGGCGGCGGCAAATCTTAAGTTTAAATTATTTATATGACGAATTATTTATATGCCGAACCTGCACAAATGTCATTAGTGTCTCATTATACGGTTTCCCAAAGAATTGCACTGAACATAGCCCGGTATTATTATATTTTGTAACCCAATATATATAGATATAATATATGTATGTACATATATGGATATACATATTTATTTTTGCCAAATTGGTTAATAATGTTATATAAGTAAATATATATTTTCGATTATCAAAAACCTCTGAGCATAACCTTCACAACAATGTATAATACTCGTGCGTATTCCTAATTGATTTGAAATGTATTTAAGAACAAACAAGATTCTTTTGAAAATCCCATGAATGAAGTAAAAGAAAAGCCAAAGATATTCCGTTTGTGATATGTCGTGGAATAGAAAAGTTTTAAGTTCTCCTAAGGGCGTACACGAGACATCGCTGATTGATCAAATATCTTCAACATGTTTTACATTGATTTGCTGCAAAAAAAAAATATGCCTCCATCAAGACAATGCAAATAGCCACCTTAAATCCTGAATCGTTTACAACTTTTTATCATAATCATACAACGCATGTAAGTTATTGTAAATGTGTGCAGATGCAATTCCCTGCAGATGTTTATCCGTTTCTAACGTTAAAAAATAGATTCCTAGAAAACAAAAAACCGAACTTTTCAGTAAACGAAAGAGAAAAAAACTGACAATTTTGTAAATGGTGAATGGTACAAGATCGATCGAACCTAAAGGACTAATGCAACGCACCAAAAGGCAGATGGTTCTGAATGAGAAAAAAGCAAACAACAAAGCGAAGAAAAAGCAGAGAAATGCCGAACGAACCGAACCAAACAAAAGATGAAAAACGAAAAATTCCAAAACATTGTTTCTTAACACCTGTTCGGCATTTATTACCTACTCAACTGTTTGGAGTAAAATCCAACTGCACACTTACGACAGACAAAGCGTCAAACGACAGCTGAACGAATGAATGGTTTGACAGTTGCTTCATATTCCGTAGGAAACACAAAAAACAAAGTAAGCAATACATGAATTCATGCATGTTTAACAAAAACAAAAAATACATTCAACACGCAGTTTTAATTTAGATTTTTACAAGGCCCGAGACTCAGGCAAACAACACATGCCCAAGAGCATACGAGTACAAAACTAAAAACAGATGGGGCACAATAAAAATTGGTTCCTTGTTTCTCTTTCTTAAAATGTGCCACACACAAAAAAAAATTATATATGTATTTATATACGAAAGACAGGCGGCACAAGACAAAGTTAATCGGCTTTGTAATGGAGACAACACCAAACAACTGCAATCATCATCATCAATACATATACAAATTTACATTTCTATTCAATTAAAATGCACACACACACAAACACAGACACAGACACAGACACCCTCGTGTATCCTTACAAGAGATAATCATTTGAAACATTCAGGACATACATGAGGTACGTTAAGAAATAATTGTTGTGCCGTCTGTTTTTCTACATTTCTTGACTGAACTGCAACTAAGAACAGCATACCTACATACAAACATATTATTAAGAGAAGTAGAGAAACGCACGCAACATGTGGCAGTTGCAAAGAAAGTAGAATAAAATTATTCTACCTAGAAGCAATTAAATAGAGCCAGACAACAAACATTCGTTGGATTACATTATCCAACTGTATTTGTGTGTCGGTTTCTGTTATTAAGGGGTGGAAACGAGGGAGGGGGTAGGGTCCCTCATATGTATGTATGTGTGTGTGTGTACACATGTACTACAAGACTTCTCAAATGGCTCGAATAAAATGAATGCATCAAGATTTAATAAACAGAAAAGAAATTCAATGTACTCACTCGTAGTATGAATTTCTTAGACACTGTAAATAAAACTGTTGCTTCTCATCTAGATTGAACAACAAGAGGAGTAGGAGGAGCATAATCATTTGTAAGTTTGTTCTCCGATTATTTAATTACGCAAAAAAATTATATGCATATAAATCTGATTTACATAAAATTAAGTTTCTAATTGCTATGCTTGGAAATTAAGTTGATTTAAAGTTTGCAACCACCAGATATATGTAGTTGGTAAGATTTGTAAGCATTTAAAGCCACTAAAGGAGCTGGACAAGTTAAGGCAAATTGTAGACTTTACCGAGAACAGTGGTTTGTAACGTGACCGTTAGCACAAGATAAGTGTGTTAGTGACAGGCGCTGGTTGCATTGAAATTCTGTGTAAATTCAGACCAAATTACGTACAGGAATATAGTGCTTGGGTAAATGTTTTTTCAACTAATAGTACAACAAATATGTACATATCGCACCCTAAATACAAAATTAATTCAGAATACACATCTCTAACTACTGCAAAAATTTCTTTCACATCACCACCATCTTCTTTAACTGGAAAAATACAGTCATGTGTTGCTTCTGCACGATGAACTGAACATAAACAGTTTTTTGTCTCTCCTGAAAATTTTAGTATTTTGAGTTGTGTCCCTTTTGTATTTAGGGTGCGATATATTCCTCACACCGAAGCTCGTGGAAATCATTGCTTATGTTTGACCAACTGTTCGTTTGGTGGCATCGTTTAAAGCTACTAAAAGCATTTGAGCAAAAAAATAACCTGTTCCACGAAGTGTGGCCGCACTTGGAATAACATATTTTATCTTAAACTAATATAGGATAGTGCCTGCCATGGATAGATATCCTACCGTGAATAAATGAAAATAATTTTCCCATAAAATTGTCATTGTGAATTCGATGGGATAGCTTGTTTCCGCTTTCAGTTCTTAAGCAGATAGTTGTCAGATCATACAAGTAAAATATGCCTAAAAAGCCTAACAAATTGATTGTCTTACATGTTGTCAGAAATATCATTATTATCAGTCTACTGTAAGCCAGCGCAATATTGTCGGATAACTGACAACCCTGCGAACACTCTTCATTGCTTTTGTCCAATAATGTACGTCCTGACAACCATCATGGCTTTAGTGAATGTAGTCTAAGGAATATACATATATAATAAGATCAGCTACATATGAGAAAGTATATCAAAAATTTATAATTGAAGTAAAAAAACCGAAAGCTTTACAATAATAAATGTAGAGTGGCACAAAGCTCAACACACTGTCAAAAGATGTTCGGAAATGGCGACATACATACATACATACGTCAATTATATTTGGCATTTGACTAGAGCGCAGAATAATTGTATTTGCCAATAAGCGATTGGTGGGCTTTGCACGAACTTAAATGATGCTTGAGTTGAACAGATTGGCAACATAGAAGAACTTGCGTAGTCGCGTCCGGTGCCACGCGAAGGTTGGTGCAAACCTTATACATATTTCCGTACAAAGTACAAACACAGTGTATCAGTTAATGTCTGAGTGGTGTGTGAGTTTATGTAGAACCATCCCTAAACTCAACCGCGAAGACAAGGATTTTAAATGAGCTTCGAGGTGCATTTTCATTTATATACGGTTTCATCTTCATACCGTTACTGCCACTGGCGAATGCTATAAGTCCCAGATAAACCGTTTTTAGTGTCACAATTAAATGAGTGGAAGCTGGTAAACAGTTTGTTACAATAAGAAGGTGCAAGCGCACACGCACAAGGAGCCGGAATGAATACTGTCAAGGAAGAGTTTAGTTTCCTAGTCGCAAAATCTCACGTTTTGTTGCTTTGAGATGCCCAGCAAAATCGCCAAATTTAACCATCGCAGACTTAATTCTTTTGAGGCGGTCTTAAAATTGCCAACAAGCTGCAGACAATTGCAGTCATTTTGATAGTTTTCATGAAAGTTGCAATAAATCGAAACGGGTATTAATTTTTCTTATTCCAGTTTTTAAGAAAATATTTTATCAATAGTGCAGTCCTTAAGACTTGAGATGTTCGACTTAAGGCCAAGACAACAGGCCAGATAGTGGCGGCACTTAAGGCATACTCGCAGTAACTGAATATAAAACTAAAACATTTCTTAGCCTTTTAATGACACGACCTCGACTACAAATTTATGGCCACAATTTGTCATTTTGCTTAATTATTAACAAGCCTCGTTTGAAGTTGCTGCCTTAATGACTCAACAAATAACAGTATTAAATTCAGCGCAGCGTTTTCTAAACTTTTAAAAAGCAAAGTTTCGATCTAAAAAAAAAGAAAAAAGATTATGTGGCAATCGTAAAGAAAACAAGTACATTTTATTACGCAGCATTCAGTGTTTGTGTGCGTTTGCTGCGTGTTCCTGCTGGCTGGCTTTCTTCAGTTTAAGTACAAGAACTTAGAAGAACTTCATTTTACCCTCGCTTTTATGCTTATGCTTACAGAAATAAATTCTTCCTGTCACCGAGGAGGAGACTTTCAATGTTTTTAATTCAATAATATATGATTACTTTGACCCAGTTACCAGAAGAAGCCAGCAACAACAAAAATGCAAACTAACAAGGAGTAAAATCATAATAGCAAGAAAAAAGTTAAAAAATTACATATTTCTCTTGCACATCCATATATGTACATACATACATACTCGTACATGCATTCCATTCCATTCCACGCCACAGCCAACAATAAAGTCGTGTATGCGTATATGGAAGAGGCCACAAACAAAAGGAAATGCATGGCCTGAACAAACACAGCATCAAACTCAATAACAATGGACGCACTGATGATGATGATGATGATGACGACGACGACGATGGTAGTGGGTGGTTGTACTGGGTTATTCCCAGAAAGTCATTCATAGTCGTATAGTTGGCTTTAAACGCAATTTCAGACATTTAAGTGAAATGTTACAGAAACACAAACGCGCATTGTACTAAAATTTCCTTAACCGACACCACAAAACAGAAAAGAAAAGAGACAAGAAATGATGAACTAAAAAATAAATTGCATGCGTGTTGATTTCGAGTTTACACAACCATAATTCTTGCTTTTAAGTTTCCATGTACTTTATACTTGGTCGTATCATAAGGTTCCTTGTGGATGCCAGCAAATGATGACCGAAATATTTATTTTCGCCTTGCAAGAGTACAGAACTACAACAAGCTGGTTGGGTATATGGTGTTTGTGTTTCGTTGTTGCTGTTGCTGTTGTTGCATAAGTCTGTGTGTGGAAATGGAAATGAAAGGCGGCGACGATGAAGTCATATGAATGAATGTGTTTGCTGAGCATAGAAATAAGTTTTACAAACAAAAGGATTAAATTTTATTTCATTTTTCCTTTCAACCAAACTCGACTGCAAAGAATACTTAAACTGCATTTTTTTTTACTTTAGTTTTAGTTTTTCCTCCACTTCTCGCCGCTTGTTACCAACTCTGCAGGATATTTTCCAGAATGATGCAGAAAAAACACAAAATAATAAAAGAAAAAAAAAGGAAAATGGTTTGTATGTGGTTGTGTGTGCAGCATGTGCTTCAAAAGGATATTTATCAGCACAACTAAATGCAATGCGTGACTAAGTCTGCACTTTATTTAGTTCTTTGATAGCAGTATTTTTCTTTTTCTGCTCGAGTTTTAGGAAATTTCTATGGCTATTTGTTACACTGGCAAATGCCAAGTAGGAAATTTAGAAATTCATTTGCTTATTTGAAACAGTTAAAAATATATTTATTTTAAAGATTTCGAAATCATCAAAAGATTTGAAGACTACTAAACAAAATATATAACACCTTAAAATCCTTATACCTTTTACTTCGAGGAGTAAATGAGAACTATTTCTTTTAAGAACAATAAACAGAAAACGCACAGAAAACAGAAATCAGCTGCAATGAAATTCTTTTGTAGATCCGCATTCACAGTAAAAATGTTCGCTGACTAAAGCAATTTTTATGAGGTCTGTGGAAAAAACAGGGGGAATTGCCAATTTTCTAAAAAAAAAAAAAAAGTTATTCATCAATTTCAAAGTAGTCTCCCTCGTAAATAATACACTAGCGACAAAAACCCTATTTCCAAGCCCTCGAAGCAGTTCTGATATGCACTTTGTGGTATATTCACCCGTCTTCATGGGCTTCTTCAATCTTGGCAATAGCAAAAGGTCGTAAGGGTCCAATGATCTGTTGAATATGGTGGCAGACAGTGCTGTTTGCGTTAAAATAAAAAAATTACGAACAAGAAATCTCGATTGGGCAGGTGCAGTAACAATTTTGCAACGAACTTCGCTGTCGCACGCTTCATTCCCGACAATTTCCGAATAAAAGTACATGGCATGGGCCAACCGATATGCCAACATCCTCAGCAAAAACTCCATAATATTAATTTCTTCCCTTTCTCAACATTTTAAACGCTTATTGATGTAGTCGGTCGTCTAGGGCCAGCGTCGCCATTCACATCTTCTCGACCTTGTTTTAAAAGCCTGTACCACCCATTCGAAAATATTTTTCTGGCTCAGAATACAATCACCGTATTAACATTTCAATACCTTGTGAGTACTTAATTCCGATTTTTTATACAAAATTTTAAGCAAATTCTTTAATCCATTTTTTCGGACAGCAGAGAACCGCTTAACAAGCCGAACTCCTCGAACTTTTATGCCTCTCACAAACAAACTAAGTAGCTGAAATTGTGAAAATATGTTCGGGGCGCGTGTACGTAAATTGAATGTAATTAGACCGCGAACAGACCTCATATACAGGGTGTTTTTTATTGTGGTATAGAACTTTAAGTTGGCATCACTTTTTTAACTGGCGGCCATTTTGTCAGCTGTCAAGTGATTAATATTTAGTTTGGTTTGCCATTTCATCATGAACAGGTTGACAAAAGAACAACGCTTGCAAATCGTGCAAATTTATTTCGAAAATAATGGTTCAGTTCGCGAAGTTTACCTAGATACTTAGATGCTGATTTTCATCGCAAAATTTTGTTCAGTGATGAGGCTCATTTTTGGTTGAATGGCTACGTCAACAAGCAAAATTGCCGCATTTGGAGTGAAGAGAATCCACATGAGACCCTTGAGACGCCATTACATCCACAAAAACTGACTGTTTGGTGTGCTCTATGGGCTGGTGGAGTCATTGGGCCAACATACGGCCCCATATGCTCGAAAAAGTGGTTGAAAATTGGACCTGTAGAATTGGCTTTATTCGAGCCAGCCGCGGCGGCCACATGCCCGAAATCGTATTTAAACATTAATGGCATAAAATTATCCTTCCAATAAAGCCAAATTGATGGACATTAAAACGATTTTCTTGTGTTTTATTTCAATTCGAAGTTCTATACCTCTAAAAAAAACACCCTATACATACGTCAAAACAAGTTGCTGTTTTTTGAAAATGTCATTACTTTGGTGTCAATATACATACATACGTTGTTCTTAACAAGATAATGTCCAAATTGTAGCTAATATTTTATTTTAAATAAAAATATCTTGATATCAAACACAAGTTTTATTGAAATCGCGAAACCCCAATTAAATCGATGAAAAAGATCCATCACTTTTTCTTTGTCCCGGTTTGTCCAAAATTTTGTAACCACATTTGGATTATGACACTCTGATACATTAAAAAATAATGTTGCAATCAACAATAATTATTACTACGACTTTTTCGTACTGGGTCAAAATGTTGGCATTTGAATAAATTCTAATTCATGACCATTTTGTATAGTTTTGACTTTAATTTTACGCTTGTTAGCTTTTGAAATGAGAGTTTGACTTAGAGAGCGGATCCTTCGTTTCTAACTATGTATGTATGTACATATAAGAAACTCTTTGGCAAGATTTTTGCAGTCATAAAGTATTCTTTGCTTGTATTTTGTACTTCTCCTTGATTTTAATGTGAAAATTCTTGTGGAAATTTATATTAAGATGTTTTGCTTTTCAACACATTTGGGCTTGTTGTTGTTGTCTTGTTTTAAATGCTTAAGCATAAATGTGTTCGGTTTCCTGGTAGAATTTTTAACAAGTTTTGTGGTGCGTGAATTTAATATTCAACGGAGCTTAATGACACCATTTTTCCAACAGCAGTAATAATCTGTGTAGTTGTGGCAGCCGGTGTACAGAATCGACTTTTAGATTCTCTTCTGGTCTGCTTTATTATTTCTATTTTTTTTTATAGTTATTCTAAAACAGGATAATAGGAAAGAAAAAGTGTTATATTTTTATATGTGTGCGCATTTTAAATAAGGATGTTGTTGCCATTTGTCTCGTGTCTCCTTTTTTATGATGGTCTTTATAGTGGCTTAGCGGTGGTAAACTGTCTTAATGGAATATAAAAAAGCGGAATGTTGGCAAAAAAAAAAAATAGAAGAAAAGTAATAGAAACAACACAAAATTGAAAAGTGACACACAGTCATACATTTCATAAAACTTTTCTAAAATTCTGAGTCTAAGCTGAAGTGCCGTAGTTTTGCAACTACCTTAAAATAACTTTTAAGGATGAGATATATAAACGGGATTAGTCTATTTGGAAGTCCCTTTGGACGGATATACTGCTAAACAACATACATGTATGTAAGTAAATCGAAGTGCCTATTCTGTTCGGACAACGTTCGCCATTATCAGAGACACTGAGCTGGGTATATTTGAGTCTACTAATTTAGTAAACAAAGGAAACAACTTTCACACGACGACAAAGCACCAGATCCACTGAAAGCATCGCTGTGGAGTGTGTCTGCAAGCTCGGTGGATAAGTTAGTGTAGTGTTTGACCGACCAACAGCACCGAGTTTGCAAAATGGTCGTATGGACTTGCCAAAGACTCTGTGCGTTTCTGCAGGAAGAAAAATCGAGAGTTCGCAAACCATGACTTGGCGAAGTTTGCATCAGGGCTTCGGAGGAGCCACAGGAGCCGTAATTAACAGAAGCTGTTAATTACGTAATTATCTTCAGGAATAAATTCCACTTCTGGATAAATTGTCAACGATTTCCACCCACTATGGACAGAAGACCGTCCCATGCATCTTGAAAAAATTCCGTTTGATGTGGATTGTGGCCTGGCATAATATTTAATTTTACACATAATGGCATCGGCAGGCGTTTCAAACATTTATAAGATGTTGACGATATCTAAAACGTATTTTGTTTCATTTAAGTTTATAGAAGGGATGCGCTTAACAAAAAGATGCTGTGTATTTATTTTAAAACAAAATATATGACCGTAAATAGCTGCTGTCGTCGTCTTTCGCAACTGGCCATTTAGATTGTGTCGATATTAAACTTCTGGATTCGCTAATTGTGAAATGAAAAGAGCAACGGTAACGTGATAACAGATTTAATAACTTGGATTTTGCACAGACGCCCTCCCTGCCATGGCACAACTCTTTCACCTTCTTTTCAGCTGTCAGCAAATATCTGACCTCGCAACTTATAAAATTTAGTCACACTTTCTAGTTTTTTTTCTTTTCTTAACGATAAAGTGAAATCAAAGTTCTTTGTAATTTTTAATAAAGTTTCAGTTCAAAAATATTTGCAAGTGCAGAAAATTTTTCATTAATGTTATAATTAACATTCAAAATCTGTTTCCGGCCCTTTTAGGAGGTATTTTTAATAGAATTTATGTTTCATATTTTGAATTTTCTGTACTTTTAAATAAATATTTTCTACTTAATTTTAAACACATGTCGCTACTTGATCATATTTTAAAACAAAGATTTGTCGTCTGTTTCAAATTAACACATCTTGTTTTTTTTTCTTTGTTTAGAAACTGTTTTGACATGTGCCTGCTGCAATTGTCCTGCCACAAATTTTATTACGATATTGACTCTGCCCGTCTCCCGTTTTTAGTGGATTAAATCTTATAAATAATTTGTAGCAGCTGCTTTTTTTCCATCTTTGTGCAAACAGAATTTAAAAAGGAAATTTCAAAACTAGATTACTGTTATTTATTGCTCCTTCATCCTTTGACTTGTAACGTTTAGCTTTTTTATATTTTTTCGCGTTTTTTTTTGTTTCGAAATTTCAGTTTTAACAGGTGTTTTTGTTTTGCGTTGTGTTGTCTAATAAGAGGAAGCATTTTTGTTTCTGTTTTCCTGTAACTGGCAGTCAGATCATTGAGGCCGCTGCTTTTATTGTGTTTTTGATGGAAGGATTAAAATCAGTCACAGCTGGTTTACACTTTCGAAGCATAATTTTTGATTTTATGTAAGTGTGTGCGCACATGTATTTATGTATGTACAATATGAGTACTTGGTGTTAAGCTCTTACGCTGGTTAACAATTCTTGGTTTGCTAAACATTTTTTGTTCTATTAGTCATTGCAGAGAAAAATCTTTTATTGTAATTTCAGCTGTTGTTTTCTATAGATCTTAACTAGAAAACTGAAAACATTAATGCATTCCTGGAATCAAATAGGTATCTTGGATGTTAGTTTTCCTTTGAATGTATTTCATCCCTGCTGTAATTCCAAATTGAACAAAAAAAAAACCAAATAAGTGACAGTTCTTTAAATTTAATGTATTGTAACATTTGATGTTTTTCAAATCTTGAATTGTTTTGAACTTCAACGCAATAAATTTAAGAGAACACTTCCTGTGTAAATTTTATTGGAAATATATTCAAAGTGGGAGGGAGATTAAGCATATAAAATCCAACTTAATTGTTTGCTTAAGTTCAAGCAATAAATATTATATTATACAACTCTGTGCGCGATAGTCAAATAAATAACAAAATGTTACCAACGGTTTCAGATGAGAGAGGACAGACACAAGCGAAGGGCACGTACAAACAAGTATGGCGTCTTGAGGACTTAAGTATTTTTTTGGGAGTAGCAAAATATTGTTACCCTGCATTAAAGTCATATTATTATGGGTTGGGTAAGTTTAGGTTAAGCAAATGAATGCTTCTTTTTCGCCAATAGCACAAAAAAACCGAAACGGTAAGCGAAGATCTGAGAATTGAAATTTACTTTATTGACCTCCAATTTAAGTACTTTTTACTTCACGTTTTGGGGCAATAGTCCTTATTCACAGCAAGATTGAAATGTATATATGTTTGTATATGTACATAAATACATTAATGTGTGCCACTTTACCCCAAAAATACATCATTTGCCGAAAACAAATTATTAAGTCTACAAAGAAAACTAATTTATGAAAAAATGCGTGAAAAGTCCAAGTAATTTATTTACGTACACAGAACCTTTTAAAACATTTGAATCGATACAAAATAATTGAAGAGTTTTTTGTGCGTCCTGTTAAATGGCAAAAATGCGCTTGTCACATTTGCAAGTTAAGGTGACGACATGTACATACTATATACATACGTATTCAGGCTCTTCGTTTCGATTTAATTAAATCAATTAAAAAGTATCACCCGATAACCAGGTGCATATTCCGATATATGCTAAGAACTATTTTTGAAAACAAATCGCTTTAAAAACTTTTATAAGCATTTAATTAAAAAAAAAAAATAAAAAAACTTTTCATCGTATTGTCTACGAATAATTTGGTATACAAAAGTATGGACCGCAATAAAAAGCAGTGATCAAAAAATTGTAAACGAATTACATTCAATATCTATCGTTTTTCATTATATTGTGCATTCAGAATTCACAAACTGCTTTGTCATTCCTTAAACTTTCCCACTGATTATTTCGGGTTTCGCAGCCTGAAGTCAATGGCGGCGGTTTGGTAAGAAATTTGCCTTTGCCACAAATTTCTTATCTTCATTGAAATGAAGATGTTTTGAGATACGATATTACTATTTTGAAAAAATAGTATAACTGGAGAGGCAGGCACTAGACTAAAATTCGAACTAAAAATTATGTTGAGAACTTATTATGAGCCAACTTCAATAAGTTTCAGACACGACGGTCGTAGACTTCTGACAATCGGTCTAATGATTCTCGCCTTGCTAGAAATTGCACAAAACAAGCGAAAAGTTAAAATGAGGCTACATGTTACTGCATCAAAATTCATATTTTCTTTTACTCTTAAGAAAGGATTAACTTAAAGTTTACAGAGTGCATAAAATTGGTATATTTTATGCTGGAAAACAAAAAACAGGGCACCATTAGGTTCCCCGAATTAATCGTGACCTCTTATTGCACGACGAGCGAGAAAACTCAAGTAACGTCTACACAAGCCGGCACATACACCAAAACAATTCGCAACATTATTTGCCATAGAAATTTTCAACATATTCCTAAAGAATTCACAGCTTAAAATTAAAGTAAACTTTGGTCCAAGATCTTATTTCAATGTTGATCCTTTAACGTTTTATGTGTTCGATTTCCTGCTGGTGAATATAAAAGCAGAAGAAAATCACGAATTGTTCCTCTTCCTCATTTGACAATAATTAAAATTTATATTTTAAAGTTCCTTCATAATGATTAATTTTCTGCAAGTTTTTCACACAAATTCTGCAACACACGGAGAAAGAGTGCGCGCGAGAGAGAGAGAGAGAGAGACACACACTCCCAAACATGAAAATTGAATAAAGCACAGTGGGAGATTTTGCAACAAGAATAATCTTCACAAATACGCCTCGAAAGATGAAATGTTCAATTCAAAAGAAAAAAAAAATAAATCCTTAAGGGTATTAAATATTTTGTTGTGGGGTTTTATAAAAACGGTATTTTTTATCAGAAGAGAGAAAAACGTGTCTAAAAACGCCTGGTGTTATAACTGTTCAGATGTATGTTAAAAAAAATAACAAATTCTCACTATTTTGTTCTTGTTTCCCAGGTAAACCAGAGGTGTATTTCAGAATAGTTACAATTTATTTTATTCTGCCGTTTTGTTTTAAGGAATTTATTTTGCAATTAAACTGGAAATAAAAAATTCTTATCAAAACAGTTTTTGATGTCAGCAGGGTTTCGGTGCTAAACACACGTGTTCTGCAGATCTCTTTTCAGTCGTTCTTTTGAGCCTGGCTCTGTTGCTAGATTTAAAAATTCGCGGCGTAGATTGTCTAATCACAACTTGTGGAGGAGTCAACTGCTTTAAGCACTAACGAATTCGCTCAAAAGTCGCTTTCGCGACTCGGCTAATATTTTGCTAATAGTGTTTAAGATATCAAACTTCTTTTGTATTTGAATATTTTTTTTGCCAGATTCAGCAGCTATAACTTCCAAGGTAGTGAAGGACTTCTTCTACCTTGGCTCCCAAGTCAACAGTATGAACAACATCAGTACCGAGATCAAACGCAGAATAACTCTTGCCAATCGCTGTTTCTTTGGGCTCAAGAGGCAATTGAGTAGTAAGGCCCTTTCTCGAAAAACCAAGCTGACACTATATACCACTTTGATAGTCCCTGTACTTCTCTATGGCGCGGAAGCATGGACGGTGTCGAAGGCGGATGAGGAAGTACTTGGTATTTTCGAGAGAAAAGTTCTGCGTTCAATCTTCGGCCCTGTTTGCGTTGATGGTTTCTGGAGAAGAAGATTCAATCATGAACTGTACGGGTTGTACAGCGACATGAGACTAACCAGGCGCCTAAGAATCCAACGACTAAGGTGGTTGGGCCATGTAGGGCGCATGGAGAATACTGCTCCGACCTGTAGAATCTTCGATTCCGAACCTGTGGGACAACGCATTAGAGGACGCCCACGGAACCGATGGCGCACACAAGTGGAGAGGGACCTCAACCAACTTGGTGTGCACAATTGGAAGACGCTGTCTAAAGACCGTGCCAGCTGGAAAACTTTGTTGGTTGAGGCCCAGGTTCACCACGGACTGTAGCGCCAAAAGAAGAAGAAGAAGAAGTAAATTGTTTTGTAGCTTTTTGTCTAGTCTAGAATTAACCGGTCGGAATTTCCAATTTTTAACTTTGTGTTTCTTTCCGATTTCGAAATTATGCTGAAAAAGACTTTTCGCATATTTTTTGTTTTACTATTTCTTACTCCGTATAGGAAAAAAGGTATTTCCGTTTGGAAATTTATATCGAAAACAAAACCAATAGTTTATAATATAATACCAAGGTCGCAGAGTTCAATTCCGCTGGCAAAAGCAATTCAGTCTGTAATTTGGTTCCGCAGAAGACGAAAATCTAAAAATATAATTTTTAATTCCTTTTATAAAAATGACAATTCATGCCGAAAAACTTTCACTTTCCGAGGATACAAAATACGCATTTAAGTGAATGGTATTTCCATAAAATTTATGAACAAAAAATCGTTTTAATAGGTTAATAATTTAAATTATACCAAATACTTTGTTATATGCGGGTAAGTTATAGAAATTTATTTCGAAGACAATTTGTTTAAAAAAACAGCAGTTTTGACAATATTTTATTGACATTCATAAGAATTTATTCACATTCAAATAAAATGAAGCGACGTCGTAGAAAGCTGTCCAGTCTAACCTGACTAAAGTCAAATTTTCTTTAAAAGAATTAATACCATAAAATATTTATAAATTTTCTTTCTTTGTTAAAGAATGGAAAAGAGAAATTAATTCTGATTAAATAGTTATTATTTCAATTGTGATAAAGCAAAAGGTGCGTGTAACAAACCAAAATTTTCATCATTCACGCAACTAAATAAATACGCAAAATCGATTGTGACCTTATTTTGGGTACAAGCTCTACAAATTATTCATATTAATGCAACCATTATTACAACATAGACGAACTGTAATCTAAAGTAGTCCAGGTACTGGTTCTTTTCGTTAGTTTTAATATACATACATAAATTAACGAACATTGATATTAATTTTTTATTATTAATTTTCGTCGACATCTCCCATGGTGTGAAAATGTTTCCAAAGAATGCTTTACTTTTTAATGGGTCATTATAAAAATCTTGAATAAGCTCAAATTTTATACATTTTGCAAGCAAATTGCTTTAACTAATTCTTCTTTGCAGCATTTTAAAAAGGCGCGCCAACCGTGTACAAACCAATAAAAATCAACCAAAAAAAAAAAATTATTGTATGTGAAGAACTTTTGGTATGTTTTTCGTGAGAAATATGCAATTCGCAGCATAATAAGGTCGACAAGTACAACTTTGTCATCATCAACTTCTGTGCTTTCGGTAGACAAGAAGCAAAAAATTTGGGAAAATTTCAAAAGCTGATAAATACACGAAATACAGTGGAAGAAATTTCTCAAACCATTCATTTGTATTTGGTTTGTGTGTTGCCAATTTGTGTAGAAAATTTCAAGTTTTGCTGTTTTTTTTTTTTTTTGCTAATTATTTTGTTCAGCTCTCTAAAGAAAGAATTGAAACTAATTCTGGAGGCTATCGTTGTAATTGTATTTAAAGTTTCATTGTTAAAAAATCAACAGGAAAAAAATTATTTAAGAGAAAAGAAATACTTATGTATGTATGTATGTATGTATTGTATGTATAAAACTAAAATATTATTAGAAAACTGGATTGTTCAAAACAGCTGTCAGTTTTATTTTTATCTTTAAGTTTTTGTTGCATTGAACAAGAGTCGCCGCAGTTCTTTAAAACTCCGAATCTTGCTTCATTTTGTATTCTTGTGTTTTTATCTTACCTTTTACCTTATTGTATTTAAAATAAAAGGATGCTGTTGAGAAAGCTACCAGCTGCTTCCTTTAAATTTTGTATATGTATGTATATGACTGTGTGTAGCAGCGTATTTTTCATGAACGCCTGCATAAATTATTGGTTGCATGTGTTTTTATTTTTTAATATGCATATGTGCATAAACAAATATACATACATACATCAATTCTCCACACATTTTCAGGTAACTTGGTTTTCCTATGCCAGCATTTAATCGGTTTTACTTTAAATTAGATCCAGCTTAAAAAAATGTGTTTTTCGTACAAGTTTGTTTGTGTTTCGGAGCGATAAATTTGTATTTCGAGTCAGCATGACTTGTATGTATTTAGATATGTGCGTATCTTTTGAAATCTTTCCTTCAACTTTATGTAGTCTTATGTACATACATATTGCACCCTAAATACAAAAGGGGCACAACTCGAAATTTTCCAAAACTGACTTTTTTCCAAAAATTAATTCAGAATACACATCTCTAACTACTGCAAAAATTTCTTTCACATCACCACTATCTTCTTTAACTGGAAAAATACAGTCATGTCTAATGTGTTGCTTCTGCACGACGAACTAAACATAAACAGTTTTTTGTCTCTCCTGAAAATTTTAGAATTTTGAGTTGTGACCCTTTTGTATTTAGGGTGCGATATGTATTGCAACCAATGACTTTCTGAATGATCTGTTATGCTCGTATTCAGCTGTTTGCTTGAAGTTTAAATTATTGAAGAGAAATTTTGGTGGCAAAACTTTTATATGGAAAAATATGATAGTTTAGTATTTTACTGTTTCAGTAAAATAATAATTAAAAATATGCGACATCAATTTAAAAACTAATCAAATTGTTTGCCCTTTAGATATGCAGTGAACTCGTTGTAGTGTAAACTTACAACTTTATTACTTTAGGAGAATACCCAACTTACTAAGAAAGAAAATTAAAACAATGTTACTTTCAAGTTATTCAGTATCAGATGTCATTTTGTATGCGATAATGGTGGGATTTTTTGCAAGAATAGGGGGTGTGTATTTTGTTTCATTCGAGACTTTCCCGCAGAAAATTACCGGGATCCTTCACACTTTTCTGCAAGTTATTTTGTTTACGTTTTTCTGCTTTTTTTATTTTAGAGATCTGTTGTTGATTTAAAATCCGTTGAACTGCGGAATGAAGGCTTTTTGGAGTCCGTTGAAAGTGGAAGAGTTTTTGTTTTTAATTGGCAGGACCCTTAAATCAAATTAAAAACAGGCTGTCACCAACGATTCTGTAAATGTGTACACAGAACATTTTACGCTTTCAACGGAATATATTGCAGTTGTGTAGAGAAATAATAACATGTAATTTCAAATACATACTTCTGCATTTGACGTGTGGAAAAGTTTCTGTTAAAATTAATACCATCAAACGAAATCGTTCACACACGTATAAACATGCAAACATACTTACACATGTATGTATCCAAGAGTTTTCAAAGGTTTTAAAGCAAACATTATCAGTTATATTGTCCCAATTTCAAAGTAGGTCAGCTAACGTACAAATTAAGAAAGGATATTTATCCAGCAATGGAATAACTTGCTTGCAAACAACAATCATCAAAACTTTAGAGGTTTTTAAATGTAACGTAATTGACGCATTAAACTTCTTATATAGTGCCTTTGATTGCATCATTATTCAGATCTAAAATATGCGAACCTTATTTGTTTACGGGGACACAGTTTTTTCTATTTTCAATAAACTATCGAAAAATTAAAATTTTCGCTTAAAACTTAGTACAATAGCCACTCACAAACTATTATTTTAGGCAATCAGAGATTCCAGAAATGAGAATCGTAGTGGCAATACATGTATTAATTTAGAACTTCTTTTTTGTACATTTTGAAATATTCACGGTTGTTTCAATCTGAATTCAGTCGGAACAATAAAGGAAATCATGATAGTGTTCAGTGTTACTTGGTGTTGTAGTTTTTTTTAGCATTTGGTTGTACAATTTGACAAGTGTGTTCATATTATATAGTCTTCAATGAAGTGCAAAAACCGGTTAACGAAAATGCCAAAAACATAATTATCTTTAAGCGACTAAATTAAACTATTGGAAAAGGCTGGCAAAGGCGTTCAAGGAAAGCCTCAGATTTCAATATTACTGTTATTCACCGTTAGCTATATACAGCTGTTGTCAAAATAATAGCACCACTAACACGCCTGATTTCAAACTGGTAACAAAATCTTATTTATTCAAAAAAAAAAAAGCTTTTGTAATTTTTTTCAAAATCATTAAAAATGTGTACAAAAAAACGATATAAAGAAAAATTATTTCATTTAAATTCAAATTAATATAAAAAAAATAACTTTTTCCCAAAAATCTGAAAAAATCATCTGTCAACATGGTTTCCTGTGGTTGTAATGTGAGTAGCTATCCCTTACGTACTGCTTTTAATATTTAGTTGCGTTACCCTTGTTAGAAATAACTGCTTTGCAGCGTCTTCCCATATGACCAAGTTCTCAAGTTCTGGCACCTCTCTAAGGAAAAAGAATGCCAGACCTATCGCACTCTCACCCAAAGATCATTATTGGTAGTTGGTTTGACTTCGGATACCTTCTTCTTAACATCAGCCCACAAATGTTTGATGGGATTTAAATCAGGAGACTGTGCAGGCCATTCCCATCAAAGCAACAGTATTGTCCTGAAACTATGTTTTAGCTTTTATACCAGTATGTCTTGGGTCATTGTCTTGTTGGATGACCCAAATCAGTGGCAGCAGTACTTCAATGATGATGGTAGTTTACAGTGAATAGGCCCAACACCGTATTACGAAAAACATCTCCATGGCATGATACGGGAACCTCCGTGTTTGACAGTCTTGTTGGGTTATATTTCAAATTTGGTGGCCTTCTAACATAAGATCGTGAACCCTTTCCACCAAATAAAACTATTTTGGACCCATCTGTCCACAGAATATTACGCTACTGCACAAGTGTTCAGTCTAGGTGATTTTTAACAAACTGCAACCGTTTGGACACATGCTTATTTGTTAAAAGAGGGACTCTTCTTGGACTGTGAGTTTTTAGATTATATTCTCTAAGTCTCCTGCATATTGTCTCAGTGCTTATTGGCAGTTCTAATTCTGTTTCACTTCTGCAGCTGACATAAAAATATGTGGCGCTACAGCTTTTCGTCCACGTGTTCCGGCTTTAAATTGAAAAGTAATAGCATTTCTTATCATTTTATTTAAGAAACCTAAAATATTTCGAACTTGCGAGTACGTTTTTCCTTCCAACTTAGTTATTTTTTAAATTAATTTACGTTTTTTCACTTGTACAGTGTTTAGCACGACCCATTGGGAACACTAGAGCGACAAAATTCTTACAAGTTATTTTGAATAATACGTATGCCAATATCTAATCACAGTTTTTATTTGTTTTAGAATAATAATTTTTTAATTGGCGATTGTTTTTAATTAAAATTAATATCCATGCTATTATTTTGACACTTCTCAGTAAATTCAGTTACGCTTTTGAACATGTTTTTAAATAAACCAGAGTTATTTCCCCAAATATACTTGTAGTAACGGAACTGTACAGTTATAGATAAAAATATACAAGCATTGCAACAGAATTGCGCAATGAAATTAAATACATATAGTGGTGCTATTATATTGACAGCAGCTGTATGTATATCAGTATGTATGTATGTATGCCTGTATCATATCGAACGGAATGGATTAAGATTCTCAGAATCACATATTAATGCAGGCGTGTATCTAAGCAATAGCTCCATATGTTTTGCTGTATGGTTTTTAATAAAAATGAAAAGAAAAAAACACTATACCCCATATTTTATAGTTAAATTCATACTTATTTTTATATAAAAACAAGTCCCAAAATTGTGAAAACAAAGCGTTTATAATTTGCAAGCGTCAAATACACATGTTCTAGAAAAAACACATTTTTTTTTTTGGAAATCACAACAACGACAACAGGAATATTCTCGGGATATTTCAGTCCCATCTGCAGTCTTCTTAGCGTCGGCCGGATAAAAAATGTTTCAACATCTATACATATTTTTCACTTCTTATCTATCTGTTCTTTGCGTTCCTTGCACTAAATTGATATTTCGAAAGATCTCAAGTAAATTCTATTGATGAATTCGGCCAATTGAAGAATGGCTGAATTAATTTTTCTCGATGCCTAAAAGAGTAACCGCTGCTTGATGCGCTGCAATTGCACTGATAGATAAGAGACGCATACTTGAGTGCTTTAGCTGAGCTCAACAGTCATGTATTTATTACCATTTTTGGCATTACAAAAATTTGTTCGCTATTTTTGTTCAACATAGTGCACAATAACAATTGTTTACATTTAACAGCTGTTAATTTGGTAACATTTGAATGTTTCAAAGACGTAACTGTTGACCTTATTAATCATTAATGGCTGGATCAAAACAGATGATTGCTGTGCCCAGCAAGGGACTGAAGCGAGTTTAAAAGTGCTTTGGAGAGGAAGCTTGAAGGGAAACAGCTCCAGATGTGGCAGTGACTTTAACCGATGAACAATTATTCAAAAAAGATACACATACATTGTTTTTATAAGCTCTAAAACTGGCTACCTTATAAATGTTGCTGTTTTGGTTCGCTTTTATGTAAACAAAATAACTTTATACTCTATAAGTAATTGTTAAACCGTATGCTTTGACATTTCGAATGTAAAAGTTTTGGAATATGTATGTATGTATGTGGAAATCGAAACTATTTTACAAAAGAAATTATCATTTGCTGTCAATTGGCACTACTTACATCACGAATTTCTTTTATCTTTTGTCCACCTTTGCCAATGATACAGCCGGCCAAACTTTGGTGTATCAGCAGGCGAACATCATATTCATTATCGCGCTAAAATAAAAAATTATACAATAAAAACTCACGTTAAAAGTAGCACTTTGAATTTAACTCACCTCTTCGTAATATTTTAACATTTCGGTTATAATCGACATGGTGGCGTCCAGTTCGGCCGATATTAAAATGGTGCTAATGGTAAAAGACAGAGAAGAAAGAAAAGGGGAAAAACGTTAAAACATTAATTACTTAAAAACACATTAACTGCTCTTATTGCATTTTTATTAGTATAATATTCTCATCAACAATTAAAAAAGTATTAGGACGTCTTCATAAAAAGAACTTTCTCCCGCACATACACTTAAGGGCATTTATTGAACAGAAAAATATTGAATGCAAAAACAACTAGCAGCTTAAGTTATAACATTGTGGCTGATTTGTATTGTTGATATTGGTGGTGTAATTACAACAAAACTGCAGCAAAAAAACAATTGCGTATTATGGAAGTAAATTAAAGAATAATTTTTCTAAATATTAAATGTTAATAATGACGTAACGGCTCAAAACGAAAAGGAGGTCATTATCCTTTTTAAGGCAACCACCTTAGACAGAACATTAATAATATGGGTTTAACTACAATACCATTATGCTTTAGTTGCTCATGTGGCAATTTGTTAAAATTTGTATGAAACAAGGACACATCAAAAAAGGTTTGGTTAACCAAGAGTTAGAACAAGATATAAAATAATGCTGGCAATGAGGATGACGTTGTTGATAATGAGTTTGAAGGTTTATTAGACATGAAAATTATTGAACGCTTCAAGAGTATATGAAGAACGTTAACGTAGCGACAATAAAGCAATAAAATTATAGGCAATTTAATGTAGATACATATATTTAGAGGTAGTATTTCGAGGGTGGAGAAGTCATTTTCAACCAGGGGGGAAGTTGGAGTTCGTGTTAGATTAATATGGTATTTTCTGTTTTATTACACACAATCACGTTTTCTACCTGATATTTTAGATATGAAAAGCGCAGGAACATAAACACACACACACACACACACAATTAATTAAAATAGGAATGATGAAATATTAAAGAGAAAGTATACAAAATTCGACATTTTAAAACATTTTCCCAAGTTAATTACACAGTTCTGTTGCTTTTTTTTCGCTCTCTTGCCTTAATCGTTTAAATAATTCATATGAAACAAAACAATTAAGAAAAATAAAGCATGATTCAAGGTACCAAATAGTGAAGAATATTTATAGCACATTTTTGGGACATTCATCATCAAAAACTTTTATCCACGTAGAAGCTTTCTTGTTTATTTCAATTAAGGGCCAAATTTCACCAACATACTTATTGCATTAATTATATGATAGTTTAAGGAATTGTTTACTAATTAAATTGAACAGTTGCGAAGAGAACTTATATTCTTAGTTTATTTATAGAAGAATAACTTTTTCAATATAAAAAGATTGGCATTAGTTGATGGCAGGAAAGAGTGCAGCAGTAAAAAAAACACCATCTACCAAAAGACAAGAATCGTTGGTTTTGTAAAGGTCGTCTTCATTGGAAATTTAACATAGATTTTTTTTACGGCTAAATTTATATATTTGTAGCAGTTAATTAAATTTGCCATGTGCTTAATATAATTTATTTTGCGGAAACATGGTAATATTTTATTTATACACTACACTAATTATTAATAATGAGTTTAGATTATTTTAAAATTGCCGAGAATACTACCCAAAAAACCACAACATTCTATGTGTCATCGAGGTTATTATTATGTGCACAACAAAAGCAACAATTTTTCGAATTTAAAAATATATAACAGTAGTTTTCCAAAAAGAAACCTTTCTGGTATAATTTAGAATTCATGAAAACGATTGTAAAAATAGTTTGCTGGGAATGATTACGCACACATGGGGGGAAAAAGAATGCCAGCATATATTTAAGTACAGCCGTGAGTTTAAAAAACAAATTATAAATGATTATAACAAAGGAAAAAAAGAAATTTCAATCGCCAAAAAATAGATCCATTGTTAATAGATTGATAAAAAAAATGTAGGTCTGCTAACGATGTAATCCTACATCATTGAGGCGACGCATCGTGTAGGCCTTTAAAATAGAGCTTTAGAAAACCGGGTTCTTTCTCAAAAGAAGGCGGGAAATAAACAACAATTTGAAAAGTTGGTTTTGCAGCTTTCTTAAAAATATTACGCTTTTTCCGTTTTAAATTGAATTTTGCAAACAAAAAAATATCTGAACTAGACTGCAAAACCGAAAACTGTGCTTTTCAGAGTCGATGTTCAGTTTAACAAATACAGGTGGTTTGTGCACTCTGTGGGGCACAATTCAGAGAAACGCCCGGAGCAACGAAATTATAATTAAGTGAACTTTGAGCATGGAAATGGTTGCGTAATGGTGTGGAATTGTTTTTTGACAAAGAAAGTTGATCCTTTTCTTTCCTAGAAACCGAAATAAAACCACCGACAACGATTTGAAACACAAATCGAAGTTGGTAAAAGACTTCTTGAGAGATAATGGGATTCAAGTCCTAGATTGGTCGGCACAATCTGTGGAAAATATGATGTTGATCTAAACGGAGCCGGAATGGGAACAGATTCTACACTTGCCAACATAATTCCGTCCAGGCGTCGCAGCTGTGAATGTATGTACAGTTTTAAAAGTTAAAAACTAAAGACTTAATAAATTTATCAATACGGTCAAGATGGAAAGTTTCAACTTAAATCAATTAATTACACATCTTTTAGCATTTGAAATCTTAGAAATTTAATAACGTTTTCTCTTTTTAAGTTTTAGTTTTAAAATGCATTCTTATACCCACAATACAATATCTTTTGTAGTTGTTCACAAGAGAGAGCAGATTACAGAAACATTTTTGCATGAATAATTCAATGTTTTTATCAAAAGCTATACGATACATACGATGTTTTAATTATAAAGAGGTTGTGAGTCGATTTGTTTGTTACTTTACAGAAAAATCCAAAAACTGACTACAAAAAATTCTATTTATCTGTTCAAGTTTTTGTGGCTGTAAATATGATATTTTCGGAGGTATTTTCATCACAGAATTTTTTAGGAAACGTTAAAAACGAAACTGGAAAAGAAATATCGAGATAAGCTCTTTCTATATTAACCCAACTGTATGTAAAACTGTTGAAGGCAGAAACTGCGTTCAAAGCTACGAAAAATGTTGAGCATCATTGAAATTTGTCGTATATTTCATAATTTGACGAATTGTTTTTCTTTGAAAGCCTATTAAATTTTTTTACCTTTATAAACAAAACCTATATTTGCAAAAAAAAAAAAAAAAATAACACGTTTTGTGCTGAATTAGTACAAAGAAATTAATTAACTTTAGAGAGATTTCAGGGCATATTCAATTGCAAAAAAAGCATAGAATCGATGTATATATTATTTTATTATTTTGCTTAGCTTTTGTATTTTAACGAATAGAAGCTTAAAAAAATCGATTGGAAGAGAAATAATAGAATTTTTTCAAGTTAAAAAATGCTACGGAAAACAGCATTAGCAAAAAAGAAGGGGCTGTTCCATCTGTGAGCGTAGAAAATAACAGTTTTACAGTCTACGTGAAGAATGGCCAAATCAAGATCGACACCAGACTGTTGATCAGGCATGTTCTGTGAAAAATAAAATATAAATTGTGAGCGGAACAGCATATTAAACATCTTTATCTTGGACAAATAATAATAGAACAATAGAAGAAGTTCTCTTTTTGATACGATTTGTTTTTGAAAATGACGGGATTTCAATTAACGATTAATGTAAAGCATAAAACGACGGAAAGAAGTGTTATTGAATGACAATTGAAATTTTTGTCTTATTATGAACACTTTGTTTTTCCCAAAGAATTTGAAATATTGTAACAAAGAAATGGAAAACGAACTTGAAGGCGAAATTGATATATAGTCAAAAGTTTTGTAAGTTATAGTAAGAAAAATGTCGATTAACAATTTTAATATTTACTAAAGAAAATATGGTTTAAATAAATCGTCGAACTTTTATGTTCGTTCAGTACACTAAAGGGCAAAATACTACATTAATCATTTTATTTCATAGCGCGATTAAGCTTTTAATCAGTTTCTGTTTTCAGTTTAAAATGTTCGAGAACATAAACGTTCGACATAGTGAGACACATCATTATAACGACGGTGACATATCTTCAGACGCATGTTAGCAAAAAAAAAAAAAAATACTGTTTAACGTATCGGGTTTAAGCACATCAGACTCGCACCCCATTAAATTCTGATTTACTTTTAAGCCGTTTCTCTTGTGAGGAATATTAATTCCCGTACTGCAACTCATTATTTTTCTTATATTAAAATTCGTGTTAGGTTTTTCGGATAATATGAAATTTAAAGTTTCTACAGAATGAAATATTTAGTTCTTTACTACGTAATGATTTTCTAAAGTCAAACATGGAACGCTTGATTCAAAACTGAACTCATTAGGCGTAAGTGCAATTTAAGCCTAATTGTGATTGGATTAGAGGGAAAATGTTTATGATCTAGTACTCAGGACTCCCTTTAATTGAAAGCAGTTTTGCTTATTCCTCGTTTTGTGGAATATTGCAAGCAATTCATATTATTTTTTTTTAACTTTCTACACCATGACCAAATCCCTACAAAAAACCGTCGCGTTACAGATATCGCAAACAATTGTAGTCAATTTACTAATTAAAAAAAAAAAAAATTTGGCAAAGAATTTAGAAAACGAATATGAAGGTATCAACCATAGAAAGACACACTTAACATATATACAGGGTGTTTTTTTTTAGAGGTATAGAACGTCGAATTGAAATAAAACACAAGAAAATCGTTTTAATGTCCATCAATTTGGCTTTATTGGAAGGATAATTTTATGCCATTAATGTTTAAATATGATTTCGGGCATGTGGCCGCCGCGGCTGGCTCGAATAAAGCCAATTCTACAGGTCCAATTTTTGATGGACAAAAGTTGATGGACAAAGCTCCAATTGCTGTGCACCAATCAATTCATTCGGGTCCTCTTCAACACTTTGCTCTACAGCGGCAATTGTTTCTTCGGTGCGCACTGTTCGACGTCTCTGCGGATGCGTATTATCACATAGAGTAAACGTAGTGCGACAACGATCCATGGTTAACCGAATTTATTGCTCTGATGGACGATTATGTCGACCATAAAATGGACGGAGCTTGCGGTAAACTTCGCGAACTGAACCATTATTTTCGAAATAAATTTGCACGATTTGCAAGCGTTGTTCTTTTGTCAACCTGTTCATGATGAAATGGCAAACCAAACTAAATATTAATCACTTGACAGCTGACAAAATGGCCGCCAGTTAAAAAAGTGAAGCCAACTTAAAGTTCTATACCTCAATAAAAAACACCCTATATATATATACATATGTATATAATATATGTATAATTGCAGTCAGGCTAAGAGAAATCAACCATAGACAGACATAGACTTAACATATATCTGTAATACATATATAATTGCAGAGGGGTTAAGAGAAAAAGTTATTTTTACTGCAAAGTGTGTCGAGCACCAAGATACGAATTCACACATTTCCAATACGTTGGAAATATTTATTATTTTGTTTGGTTAGTTGTGTGCTGTTAGCCATCAAAATATTACACTATTTTAGTTTTTTTTTCTGGATTCGTACCAATTATAGTTTCGATTTCGAATAAAACAAAGAAGAAAACATTTGTTTGTGAGTAGCATGCATTAAGATCTATGAATGTAATAGCAATAAAAGTCAACGAAGAAATAAAGAAAAAGTTTCCACCGGGTGCCTTGTCCCCTGAGGTTGGTGGAAGCCCTATAGTCGTTTCAAATTTAACTTATTTAAATGGCGTCAAAATTTGAAGCTCTTGGAAAATCCCAAACGAATCTAAAGCACAAGAATAAATAAACATTTTCGATACAACAACAAAACTAATTGATTACGATGTGCCAAGGTGTTTGTTAAGTAAATTTCACAGATAACTACAATATTTTAATTCAATCAAATCATATTCAAAATCAAATCTTATTATGTGTATCTAATAAATAGCAGTTTATTTGGGTTTCTTTTCTTTTTTTTCTTAGAAAACTTTTATTTAACAATTAAAACCCAACAATTGGAAACATTTGAGGTAAAAAGTGAAAAGTAGTGGTGAAAAATCTGGAAAATTTTTCGACAAGATGAAATTTGTTGGCGAAACAAAAAAAAAAAATATTTATGAATGTTCTGAAAAACACATATCAATATGATTTCAAATAACAAAAACAAGTAATGTGAATTTAAGTTTGTCTATTTTTGCGACTAGTTTTGAAAATCACGTGTTTTCAAATCACGATATTTCTGAAATCAAAAATACTCGATATGCGAACAAAATAAATTTTGCACACTACAAATTATAGTATTTTGCAAAACAAAAGCAACAAAGTGGACATTTAAAAATTGTCTCATTTCTGTAACATTCCTGTCTTGTATTCTGTTTACCACAAAAAACTGAATTATGTGTGAACAAATCGTACACAAGTTAACAATAAAAATACTGCATCTTCACAAGTATGAGGCATGCCCCCCAACCATTATGTTTTGCTAATTGTAGATTGGCAAATTCACTTTACAGATTCGTTGCTCTGGACAAAATGGGACTTTATTTCTTTTGTTGTGCATATCACTGTAAGTGATACATATTTTTAAGCGTCGCAATCTTAAAAAAAAAACACTAAAGAGAATATTAGCTTTCTGTTGCATTTTGTTATCATATGAATTAAAGTAACTTGATTACGAGAAATAATCATATACATATATTTTTGTCTCAAAAATATGTTTTATTTTTGTGGTTTCTGGGCCGTTTTTGACTATTGGGTTCATAAAAAAATACATGAATGCTTGACAAACGAATAAAACTTTACGCCTGCATATCGATTTAATAACAATATTTATTCTCGATTATTCGAGAATGTAGTATCATTAACAAAAACTTTTAAACCACAAAAAACTGTTTTTTATTTAACCATTTATTCTAATAATAAAGTCGATAGTATTAATCAATGATGTTGTGTTTTGCATGTGGCCTTCGACAGGCTGGTAAAACCCTACGAAAAAGTTGCCATGTGATTTACAGAAAAATATATGATTTTTAAATCACATGTGATTTGAAATCATGTGATCTTCACACCACACTTGAACAATGGCAACAGTTCGTACTTTAAATTAAAAACAAATCAACTCAGACACAAATTTTTGTTGGTCGACATACATACGTTTTTTTCATTGTTAAATAATGGCTTTTATAGAAAAAAAAACTTCCATAAACTACTAAAAATTAAGAAAACGATCAAATAAATGTCCATCAAGGAATAGTAAAATTAATACAATTTGTTAAGTTAATTATCAACCAAATGTATTCGGAATCTAATACAATTTGCAAAATTTCATAATCTTTTAAAATCTATGTTAAATTCTAATTGCAATAGATCAGAAATATTTAAAAAAATGAGACGTGGGTATCTAGAAGTATGTAAATAAAATGTTTTAGAATAATTTTCTTGACATACAAATTTGTTTGGAAAAATTATTTGGCTTAAGATACGATGATAAAAAGAAACTTAGGCCTAAAAATTGTGTATTATATAAGATGTTGTAAAAGTAAAAGAAAAAAGAGTTTGTTTATAGATAAATCTTTACCGTTCAGGGCCTTGGGAATCGTCGACAGACACAGTGGCTTTATACTGCAGAGCAAGAGGTTTACATATTTTTATAATTAAGTTGGTGACAACAATGGTGGTGTTTGATTTTGATTGGCGATGGTGGTTGTTGGGTTGGGCACAAATATAAACAACAGATTTTCATATCAATTGGAATATATGTATATTGAACAATTGATTGATATGTGTATAGTGGCATATAAACATAATCATTTATATGGTGGTGTGGTCCAAATGGTAACAATGAGATCCAAGACATTTGAGAAGGTACGTAGTTGAGAATTCATTTAAGATATTTACACACATGGCAGGCGGTCGGTCAGACGGTCGATCGATTACAGGCATTCAGATAAGATCGGGTCGGATCAGATCAAATCAAATAGAGTTGTTTGTATTTAATGGATGATATTGGTCAAACGGGCATTTAAATTTTAAGACATTGTTGTAGAAATCGCCAAAAATCATATGGATTTGGTTTGGTTCATAGTTCGGTACCACAACATCAAACGGGCAGCGATCAGATCAGCATAAAATGGGGCGGTCGATGGATGGATGGTTGGTTGATCGATATATTTATTGGTCAGATGGCAGAGGTCATTTGAGATTTTTATTTTGTAGTTGTTGTATTTGCAAAGCAACAAATCAATAAGATTTTGTAGCATTTTGGTTGGTAGTCATGGTGGTCATGGTTTTATTTCATTTTTGTTTTAATTTATTTGGTTTTAATTCATTTTTGTATATTTTGTTTTAAGTTTGTTTATTGGTATTAGAGGGGGCGAGAAAAGAGAAAGAGAAAAAATTATAATTTAATTAATGGTTAATTGCAAGGATTATTAAGTTTTTATTTTATGCATTTATATTCAATTATATAAATTCATAAGATATAAAATTTAATTAAGCTAAAGAGATTCATAAAAATATATGTATGTATTTTAATTGTAGCAAGTTAAAAATGGCCTAAACCGCATTTGTCATACATACGTTTATTATTATGTACTACATAAGTACATACATACATACGTATATGAATATTGAATTAGTTAAAAATATATTTTTATTATTAAAAATAAAGTGAGTTTGTTAACAAACAAATACCAGTAGCAGTTCAAAAGATACTTGTAAAAGCATTAAGAATTGTAAGTAAACCAATAAAACCTTTAATATGATTTTTAACTTGCATTAAAATTATATGAAATAAAGGCCACTAAGGATTAGACAGGTCCTGAAGATTGTTCTAAGGACAATGAGATAAGAATTTCTTTAGGGATCTTTGAAAACTAAGACATGATTATTTGAGAAAGAATTATGTCAAGAAAAGGAAACTTCTAACATCAATGACAACAAACGAAACTGACTGGTTTTACAATTAAGAGTACAAAAAAAGGGCAAAGATTTTACGTAGTATAGTTTTATAAAATTCAAAATAATAATAATATCCATACATTTAAAGAAAGAATATGATTAATAAAATAAATTAATGTCTGAAAATAAAACGTACCTGTGTGCGCATTTTCTGTATATGTTGTCCTCCTTTGCCTATAATAGCACCGGCAATCTGGAAAAGAAAAAAATAAAAAGCATTAGTTACATATATACATATATATCCAGATTAAAAACTTCGAAATATGTATGGGCGGGGTGTTTGAGGAAATTTAATATACCTACATATTGGATTTGTAAAATAATCGGGTGCGGAGTATAGAAAGTTTGAAAACGATTCCTTATAAAAACTTGTATGATGAACATGTCGGGCTTGCAAATATTTAAAAGTTCACAAGCAATTTTTGTTTTGCAAACATCAACAGCTTCAAAACTAAAAATTTTACCATTTACCAGGCTTGTTCAAAACATAAGATGAATTTTAAAATTTATCGGGCTACGTGCACACGATGTGTGAAGGAAATTATTCAGATGAATTGTCGACTCACTATTAGAGAAGTCCCTAAAAATGTCGGCATATCGGAGCAAAAAACAATAACACAATCATGCCTCAGCCACTGCATTTAGTACATTTTGGCCTCCTGTTCCTAAGATTGACAAACGAATTTGTTGTCCATCATCAATTCGGGTCGAATATATAATTTTAACTTTTAAAAGAAGGGCTTTCATTTCGTTTTATAATATCTCTTTGAATTTATCGTACGAATAATTGAAGTGCTCTGGTTTAAAATTTGATTGATAATCAAGACGAATTTATGTTTCCAAAATAGCAACTTTCAATCCATTATCTATTACTGCGTTGCTGCCGAATTTGAAGGAAGGAACTACGTCAAATTGTTTCAACCTTTGAAAATACTCAATATCCCTGCAAGGATATGACGACATACCCTTTAATTGGATTACGTTGAATAGTTTAACACGATTAACTGCGAATATGGCTCAGACCTTTTGGACAGATTCAATATTTTTGTAAAGTAAAAATAATTTTCCCAATTTGGATAAAACGAAGAGAAGAAACACAAATTTAGAGCATCTTGAGAAGCGACAACGTTCTATTCAGACAGCAACGTCGCTATCAAACTCCTTTCCTCGTACGCACATTAAAGATTTACAATTAATCTGTTAGTTTTAATTTTAATATCACAAATTATGATTAAAAAACTTAAATAACTGAACATTGTTCAAAAGAAAAATTTTATCAGTTTGTATCGGACCATGAACATCAACTGTTATTGCCCAACCTTTTCATTTCTGTAAAAAAGAAGCAAGAAGAACTAAAAATAAAATGTATTGCTCGAACCCGAGTGGTCCAATTTTCAATGGCTCTACCTCGGAGATTGAGAGAAGACCTCTTCTATGTTGACCTGACAGGAATCGGTGGATTGCGAATCGTTGGCATACACCAAAGGCGTTAGGAAACTACTTAAGAAAAAGTCTAGTAAGATCACATCAAACGGTTTTGGTGGCCGGTTCACATCACCTCTTTGAGAGATATGTCGACTTCCATGCCAATCAATTTAGGCCAAAAAAGCTGGTTATCATAATTCAGTAGCGCTCGCCATTATCGATGATGGCTTCACTAACATCGTTTTCAAAAAAAAAAAAAATACGAATCAATGACGCCACCAGCCACAAAATCCGCACCAAACGGCAACTTTTTGAACTCTCACCTGGCGAAGCTTGTGCGGATTGGGGTCCTCTTTTAACACTCATTTTGATAATAAAGATTCATCATTTGGTCGTGCAGCTCAATCGTAACAGATTAGAAAGACGCCACCAAAATAATATTGCACCGCCAACATCTACCCATTCCAATTTACCACCGTTTCATTAACACCGAATATTTATTTAAAGGATGTGAATATTCATTTGAAGTAACTTGTGCCGTTTTTTGGCATTTCTTTTCACAATAAAATTGTATTCACTCTAGTATGACTTATTATTTATTGATTTAGCCTGTTGATATTTTATAAAAATATTTGATAAACTTACATTACTGGGTATCAAAATACGAACTTGGTCGTCACTACGACGACTGCGTTTTTCGGAATGGGTTCCATCATCATGATTTTCGCGTTTAGTTTTCATTCTCTCTAAAAATATACAAAAAACAAATCAAATATTAACAATTGCGAATGCGAAACCAATTAAAAATAGTAAATAGAAAAGTATGAAAAAAAGGAATACAAATCTACCATAAGACAACAAAAAGTGTTATAAATATATATATATTATTAATATGTTTTTTTATAACAACCACTACAAAAACAATTATCTGCAGCTATTGAATGCTAAAAAACAACTAAATCTTGAGTTTGTTAAATACAACTCAAATAAAACAATGTTAAGTAAAAAATAAATAGATACAAATAAATGTATGCTTGTATGTGCCGGGTTTGTACTCATATATTTGAAGTAATTGTTCAATTTTTTTTTAGCAAAGAAACATACACAGATACTCTATCCAAATAAAGGCAGAGAAGTGGTAAGCTTTTCAGTTTCTATTTTACGTTTTTGTAAATTTTTTATTAAAGACTCAACAACATTGCATTCATATGAAAATAACAAATTTATGTAATCCATTTTTTTATTTTATTATCTATGAACTGAACCAAAAATATTTGATATATTTTGTTTACATGTTCAGCCTGGTGGTGGTCGACGATCAGTTTCCCATGTAATGGTTTTAAAAACGAAACACTTTTTAATGCGCACTGTAAGCAGCTTTATTATTATATTATTATTTAAGCGTTCAACAGATGTTGATGAATTGTTTCTACCTGTCAATACGGTCGCAACTTAGAACTGGGTGTCGTTTGAACTGTAGCAAACAAGAGCTGACAGACTTTTAAAGAAATTTTTTTCTGTTTGTATTCGTACAAAAAGTTTATATACACATGTAAATATATATAATAAGGTTATAAGCTTGCAATTAATTACAACTACGCCACATGTTCAATGTTTTTTCTTTCTGCCAAAAACAGTCGAGATAAGAAAAAGGGCAACGGCGAGATGTCGTGACAATAGCTATCGAGTGGCGAGACAGACAGATGAATCTCAAGAATATCCAGAAGCGAAAAAATCTTTGAGTAACTTTAAGCTTGGCCGCCTCCTCCAGCTGAAATACATACTTTCTTATCAATCATAAATAATAGCAAGAAAAGGCCAGAAAAACAAATTACACCGATGATTTCATATAAAGTTTCCAAGAAGATAATGTTTTTGTAAATTGTGATAATGTGCTCGTATAATTTGGTGTGGTATATATACCACATTACCAGACCACAGTAAACCACATAACTTTGAAACTTGATCAGCTTTCTGAATAGTAATTAAGCTAAGAATTGAAATAGAAAACCATCGAAATCTGCAATATTTTACCCGAACTTACTCTACTTTTTTTTTTGTATTAAAAGTCATATTTTACTATAATTAAGTATTTTTTAAGTTTTTTTATTTTTCAAGTATTGAGAGACACAAAGCGATAAAAGAAATAATGTTTTCGAATAACTTCAAACTAAGCTTTTTCCGTTCTTCATAAATAATATCTTCTCATTTTAACTGACAAAACTTTTAAGCGCAATTTTTTGCTCCAGAGAATTTTTTAAATTATGTTTTGTTCATAAATAAATGTATGTAACATTTAGCAATTCTTTTTCGTTTAAAATTAAAGTGGAAAATCGGATTGCGGAATGACACTTGGAGTGGCGTATAGCAAACTCCACTCCGCCACAGTTCTAATGAGAGCAACAATGGCATGAAAATTGTCAAAACAAAAACTCATACCTGGCAGGAGATTATGCGCAAGCCACTTATGATGACGGTAAAGATTATGAGGCATTAATATTGGCAATAAAAGGAGACTCAGGAACATGCATTTCATAGGATATTGATTATGAAACGAGCAATCCGCAAAAGCTAATTAGAAGATATAGAACAAATAGTAAGAGGATAATGCAGGTAGGTAAGAAAACTACTAAAAGAAAGAAGTTATCCACCTCCGATGCCACCAATACTATCTGCTGGCCAGAACTGTGAAGACTCTGAACATCTTTCAGCATGATTATGTCATGGTACAGAAGCTGATACTACACAGGTGTATATCATCAAGGCATGCAAACTGCTAAATCTAAATCTGCTTCAAAAACTAAGAAAAAGTAAAGTCTGCTTGTTAGATTTGTAGCGTTCAGCTACTTTTCCTCCACTATATTTTATTTAACCCCATGGGTTTCTTTTTTCATTACTAAAATGGATTGCAACAGTTGGTCGATTTTCATAAAATTTAAATATGGCAAAAAAAAATATTTATTATATATATTAATGTTGCAAAAGAAGACAATAGTATTTATTCGGGAACTACTTTCGTAATGTTAACCCTGAGAACAGTGTGGTTGATAATACAAGCATCATTGTAAGTTTTACAAATCATATGTTTACATGGCATAATATTTACAAGTATTTGGATTTGATGAATATTGAAGAAACAGTAAATCTGTTTGGTGTCCGCCAGTTCATGACTGAAATGATTGGCTCAAAGGAAATATATCGAAAGTAGCGCTTTATATACAATACATGTGCACGTATGTATTTATATTAGAAGTGATTGTATATAAATAAGGTTTTTTACACACATTCTGCACTACAAAACAAAGAGAAATATCTTCCGTAGTATTTTTGCCGTTGTTTCGTCATCAGATGAACTTGATTTTTGGTTCAAAATAAATAATTTATTATTTTATTTCAGATAAATTTTCTTCCTCGTTTAAATATGTACAGTGCAAGCTCGGTATTCGCGACTAACCATTATCGCGACAGTCCGGTTATCGCGACAGCTTAATTTTGAACATTGCAGGTTCCTTAATCGCGACAGTTTACAAAAAACGAGGTTCTATTATCGCGACTTTTATTTGTTTTCTTAAATTTTATTACAATGTCCAATTTTAGTACAATTTATGTCCAAAAAAGGGAAATCCCCGTCTTTTGGTATGTTAACTTTTTAAGATGATTTTTGTATTCAATTTTGTCAGTTTATTCGGGTCATTTGTTGTGTAAACATATCTCTTACTATGGGAAAAGTTCAACGTATTTTAAAACCAACAATTTCTCAAAAAATAGAGATTTAAAAAAATGTTAAAAATGGAGATTCCATAAATTCCATTTGCGTGAACTACAAGTTGCAAAAGTCTTCGGTTTATCGCATTATAAAGCAAGAAGATTCATTAAAAAAGTTCGAAAGAAAATATCAAAGTCCAATATCCGAAAATCCGGGAACGCCTTGCTAGAATTGGAATTGGAATGGAGTAAAGAGGATAACATGCCGTCAAATATTTTATAAAATAGAATTCAGGAAGAAAACGAAGATCTTTCAACTATTGCAACTTTTCAACTTTTCACAAATGCTGGCAATGATAAGCCGACAACAGCACTATATGCACTACGCAATTTAGCTGTTATTTTAAAAAATAATTTACCAAAAAAGCAACTCAAAATCTCAAATTTCGTTAAAAACGTTTAAAATGTAAATAAATCAATAAAAATAAATCTAATATCAAAAATTACACAAAATTTACCAATAAAATTTTGGGTTCTGTTATCGCGAAAATCCGACAAATCGAGATTGTACTGTATATGGATCAACGTATGTACATATCTATTTATATATAAAAATGGTGTAAAAAATGTATAGTAATTCATAAAATGAGAACGGCTGGGCCGATTTCTGTAAAATTGTTTGTCAGTTGTTCGTATTTTCGAGGAGAAGGAGAAGAATTTTGGAAAATCCCTCCGGAAAAGTCGGAAAATTGATTTTTTGTGTACGAAATTTTGTGTGAAATTATTCCTTAATGGCTTTCCAAATGAAAAAATAGAAAGTTCTTGGTGTAAAACATGGAAAATTGCGGAAAATGCGGAAAATTGGAAAATTGATTTTTTGTATGAAATTTGTTCATCAAATCGCTCTCTACTGATTCCATTCAAATAAATCACACTGAAAATTTAAGTATTTGCGTTGTATTATTACTCTAAAGTTTGTATGAAGGCTTAAAATTGGGGCGAGGCAAAGTTCGCCGAGTCCGCTAGATGTATATAAAGAATAATAATTTAGGAATGAAGCGACGATAAAAGCAACAAAGATATAAGAGCCACAACTAAAATGACAACATCAACGGAAATAGTGCCCATTGTTTTGTACTCCTCCTACTCTTTCGTTTATTTTCTTCAACACATGTTTTTTATTTTGATATTTTTCTTTTTATAAGAAAAATTTGCATAAAACATCAAAAGGAAAAAGTATCCCGCAAGAAGATACACAAAACAGTATTGTAAATTGAATAATAAACATTCATTGTTGCATCTGAGCTCAAGCTAATAGGATTTTATTAAACACTCGTTCGTATATTGTAGACAAAACCTGCAAAACCGGCTCTAATTTTTTAGAATGGTGTACATTTTTTGGGTCTGCAGAAGCAAAATGTTCACAGATTAATTGAATACGTTATTGAAAATGTTATATATGTTTAATCTTATTCTGTGCAAATTTATGCATCAGTTGTCCGTTTAAAAATAAAATGCATCCAATCCATTTGTGCCCTAGATATGACAAAGATTCCTTTGTTATTATTTGCAATTACGCCCACAGAGATCTTCTACTTATAATATACGACGGAATAACATACATATAATGAATGGCACACTTGTTATTGCATAAAATAGAATTCAATTAAATTGCCGCAACTTTTAATATTGAAGTTCATGAAGGTGTTTTCTCTTCAAGTGGCACACAAAGGCTTCCCACTTGCTTCAAATATGAATTAATAATAACAACAAAATTAACACTGTGCTACACAAAGTATTCTTTAATTGTTAGAATTTCTGGCCAATAGTACACATTCAATTTAATTCAAGTTCTGATAATAGTTAGAAGCAAAAGTCCTCAAACATAAAAAACGACTTAATTAAAAAAAAAATTATTTTAACGAAAATGGGCAACACGTGGTCTTGTTGAGGAGTGTAATTCAACAAAACGTGCACTAAAATAACAATGACTAGAATGGTTGTTACTTTTTGTAAGAATGCTGTAAGAATCTTTTGCAAAATTGAATTTTTAATAGTTAATTATAAGCACAATAAAGGCTTTCAGCTGTTTATTTTTTTTATAAAAAAAAGTGCTTTTCGAGTGGCCTGATTAGCTTGAGCTTGATTAAAAGTAAAAACAATTGAAAGTACATATGTATGTATGTATGTATGTATGTATGTATGTATGTATCTACATAAGTATATGATGACACCCAGCAATAAAAATGTTTACTACCAACAGCTAGCAATGGCTGCTTTATATCTATTTTATACAAAATATTTGCGCTATAAATGAACGTTGGAATCTTTATGACAAAGAAAAGCAATTTTTGACATTTATGTACATATACATATATATAGTATTTTCCGCTTAATTGATTCCCGCTTAATTGATTTGCCCGCTTATTTGATCAATAAAAATTACACTGTAAATTTTCAATATAAGTTTCAATAAGAAAAATTCCCGTTTAAATGAGTCCCGCTTTATTGCATTACCCGCTTAATTGAATCATAAAATAAAAACTATTTTTGTAAATAGCATACAAACATACCGCTTAATTGACATTTAAAAATTCTCTTTTTGTTGAAAAAGTCAAATAGTCGACTTTTGGTTTTCGTGATGGCATATAGTTACAAAATTGTGTGGCAGCCATTCAAATCATATGTTTTGTTTATTTTGTACAAAGTTAAAAAAAAACGCCAGTGAATTAAAATCTATATGTATATAAATATTATACTGCTTTATTGATCCCGCTGCGCAATTATGCGAAGTTCTTTTAATTGAGCCAGTGAATCAATTAAAAGAGTATCGGTTTAATGATATGCCTGGTTAATTGCAACAAAACCTGTGCATTTTTAGAAAATCAATTAAGCGGAAATTACGGTAGTGCATTTCAGAATGTAGAAGCAAAAAAACTGATTTCCGTGGAACAAGTTACTTGGGCGACAGCATGAAAAAACATGTAAGCTTTTTCAATGCCGAAAGTGTTAAACGTAAATGTCAAAATCACACACTCGCACTTATTATTACGTTCCTGTTTAATGCAGTTTTTAAACAAATTAAATAAAGTTAAATTTATGGTCATGAGCAACTGATTTGATATACTAACGAGCGTTTTCAGAGGTATTGAGCTTCTGTCAAACCAGCCTTCATACTGTACTAATGAAATATGTTTCACATCAATTTCACACTCTATTCGCCACACTTGTAAAGCATATTCGTGCATCTGAACAACAAAAATGCAATACTTTGGATTAATGCATTTTTTATATTGGATAATATTAATTCACATCGGATGCATACAAAAGAACCCATCGCCACTGCAACGATGAGTCTGACACACGACTTGAACTTATCAATCCGGTGCTGTTCCCAGCAGTTTGGTGGCTGTAAAGTTTGAAGAAAAGATCTTTCCTTCATCCATACAAGATCCGGCAGGTGCAAAAAATTGAAGCAGCGGACCATCAACTATTTCGTGTGTTCGGTAAATGGGGTCAAAATCAACTTCAACCAGATTTTTGTTGTTAAATCATTTTCAGCGATGCGGCTCATGTCTGACTTAATTGAAACCGGTGCCAGCATTACCGTGAATGGCGAACGCTACTGGCAAATTATTAGCGATTTCTTTTATTTCTCATGTCATTTTAAAACCTTTGGAGCAGAAGTGAAACCATAACTTTTTTCACTTAAGCGACTGGCCATCGAATTATCTCAAGAAATGGACCTGTGAATTGTCCACTGTGATATGATATAATTGCAATAAGTACAACTGATAGAAATTTCTTGTTTTGAAGATTTCTACTTTGCAGAAAATACAGATTCTTGTGCCGTATATGGAGGAAAATCCATTACTTGCTACAAATCAACAATAGAAAAAGAAAATTTTTTTACGCTTTCAATTGCCGTCCGGAATAAGTTAAAAAAAAGTTTAGACACGGTTTAGTGATCACTACAAAAAATGTTTTACCAATTTGTCGTTAAGTGTAATTCTCAAGTTTAAAATAAATAAAGTAAAGTTTAGCAGAGTCAAGTGTCTGAGGAAGACCTTATTTATTTACATATAAAATTACAATGTTCGGCATATTATCCATAGATAGTACAACAATTTAATTTGATAATCACAGATCTTGAAAGCATATATTTAGTTATGACATTTTCAGAGGAAAAATAGGCAAAACCTTTATTTACAAAAGTGAAGTATAAATTAATTTGGAATATATACATGTATATAGTAGGAATATCTTACGATAACAAATTTATACGTGTCATTTTCAATTTAATAATTTCAATTCGGTGCATCAATTAAGACGATTGTAAGGATTCTTGGTATTTGCTGATGCGTTTTTTTCATGAAGTTCATGAATTGGTTCATAGCGAGTTTCGTTGTGAAGAAGCTCAGTTGCGTGTCTCCAATGTTTGATGTATATAATCTTAAGACTTTTATTTTGAATAATTTGTAATTTCTTTAAGTGTTTTTTTTTTTTTTGCTGTATTGTACCAAATAGGACACGCATATGTCATTGTAGGTATTATCACGCTCTTAAAAATTAGACTTTTATTAGTTAAATTAAGAGTTGAACGTTTATTTATTATCGGCCACAGAGCTCTTAGGGTTTTTGATAATTTTTTACATGTTTCATAGAATATGTTTTGCATAGTTAAGTATTTTATCGAGACAAACTCCAAAGGTATTTAACATCATTTTCTTATTATTAGGCTTTCGTTTTAAAAATGTAGTTCACGGTTTGGTATTTGGTATTGGGGAGACTTATTGTATTGACGAATGCTTAAATGACCAGAGTTTATTGCAAAGCTTGTGTAACTGGCACAATAAAACATAACATTACGAATAATGCCACTGGCCACCAAAATACTTGGGACATATTTTTCAATTTGATTCCTATCAATTTACAAACGTTTGTCGTTTCAACAAACTCTTGTTTTCATATCACTCTCAATTGGAAATATATTCCTTGTATTTGTTGAACAAATTTTGGATATTGTTTAAATATATAAAACAAAAGCCGCTTTGAATTTTCAATAACCAAAACAAGTTTATATATATACAGTATGTTAAGAATAGCTGAACCAAAGAAAAATTTTTGTTTTTAAAACTTTATCGCCATAAAAGTATACTTTTTATTGCACAGCACTTAGTTTTTTGATTTATTGATTAGTAGAATGAATATCATGGCGGATTTGGCGGAGCATATCGACCAAAGGGTGTGGCAGACCTACCGTTTGTAGAACTAACAATAAGATCCCACTATCGGCACAATATACCGATTTTTTGCAAAATTCGTGTTCCGAAACTCTAAACGAACAACATTTGTTTTTTGCCCAGAAATTGTACCGCTTTGAGCGATCAACGTGTTTTCTGAAGCGCCGACAATATTGAACGCTGTTTCGCACAACGCTGAAAAGTAAAGAGCTCAAAATATACAAAAAATCACCAGTATATAAATATTTTTTTAAACGCTTGTAAATGGATTCTAAGCTCTTAAGTTAGTGAAGGGAGGGGAGAGAGCTCGAAGGGAAGAGAAAAAAGCCCCACACTACTTGATTGTGGGCTGATAGTGTGAACGTATAGTGCCGATTATTTCTATTTTTCAACTTATTCGGTATGAACTACAACATGCAACGATAAGGTTGAAGACTCAAAAATAGATCATCCTAAGATTTCTTTTGGCACAATAAATGTCGTTACACATCGAGCTATTTGAATTTATAAACTAATAGGAGAACTATCGTTAACATAAATCTCATATGGTTGCTTATTAACTGCGAAAAAGCTCTACTGAGATACTCGTCTTCAAAGTCCCTGTATAAAGCCTATTCAAGATTTGTCCGTCTATTTGCAGAGGATACTTAATAATCGGCAAACAACTAACTAGCAAAGCATTAAAAAAAACTGGAGGCGTGGCTTAACATGCAGCGTATTGCAGGTGCCAAAGGTGGCCATATTGAAGAAAATAATTACATGAAGAAACACTCATATGTATGCATGTACGAGTACATATTTATGTATATATTTGAATTTTTGGTTTTGTAAAAAAAGTTTGTATTAAACTCAACTCTCTTTTCATTTTTTTCCTTGTAAATATGTTAACAACCATAATGCCTTTAATGCTAATAAAGTGGAATTGTTTATACTTTTTCTTGTGTGTAAACTCATTCTTGACCTACTGTATGTTAATGGCAAGGAAAATATTCCGACGGAATTCTTGTTTACGATCGATCAGTACATCTGTTTGTCGGGTAATGAAAAGAGCTTCATCAATTATTGTAACATAAAAAAGAATACCGTAACAACATGTCGATCGACTATTAAAGAAGCCCTGGAGCACATTAAGGGACTGACAAAGTTGACGGACCATATAAACATGACTCATATTACGAACAGAACGGTGTAAATAATTGAAAACTTAAAGTGAAATTTTGAAATAAAAACCAAATTTTTATTCTTGTTCTTGCATAACCAACCCAACCGAAAATCAAAAACTTTTGACGATGATAAACGCCCGGCTCTGGATTCTTCTATTGTATAACAATACTGAATGTCTCTGTTTATGAGATAAAATGTGGCTTAAATGCTAAAGCTCTTGTAAAACCGAATATTGAAAATACAATTCCAGAAAATAATTTAATATTTTAATTTTGAAAATGTTTTTCGTTTTTATTTTGTTTTAAAACTTTTAATGTATGTGTGTGTATACAATTGAATGTTGAATTATAAATTTAGTTATATTGAAGATAAATATAAGACTACTACATTTTTACACTTGATATATTCAATTACCTTTTATTATTTTAAAACGAAATCAATACATACATAAAATTCTTTAAGAATAATTATTATTTGTTGTATTATTTTTTACACAATAGTGTTTTTATGTCAATATTATAGTCAAGAATATCACAATTAAAATTAATTTTTTGTTTTTTAAAATTTTATAGTTTCACTAATTATCACAGTTTCAATAAGATTTTTCTCAAAAAGGAGCAACAGCAATAAAATTTTAATTTTCAAAATGTTAACAGCTTAAAAACACACAATAAACTAATGGACATTGTTCAAAGACCAGGTTATTTATTAGAAAAATTTCCCTTCTAGACTAGAGTGAAAAAACCTATTGATTGCAGCAGGAAAAAAGGATTCAGGAGCAACGAAGACGACAACTTTTATGGTCATCAAAACGGAAATAGACCAATCAAAACTTATTTAAATAAAAAAACTCCACCTGTTTTATGGTTTACAAAAGAAATTTATATGACCGCATGTCAAACTACTAAAAGGCATTAAAATAGATCGGAAATAGTCACTAGACTAGATAGAGGGCTAATCTTAATATAGGGGTAGCATGTAGTAAAAAATCATTTACTGCTGCACAGTGCAGCGACAGCCACCGCAACAAACAAGGGCCAATAAAAATCCTCCACATAAATTGATCATTAAGAATTCAATAAGAAATCTAGGAAAAAGGAGCAAATGCCGTTAAAGCAATGGAATAGATAGAGAGAAAAGGACAGTTTTTTCTCTCAAATTAGGGGAAATATTCATTAAGACCCCTGGCAACCAAAAATAATTACAAGTCCAACTAAAAATGCCACAACAAATAGTTTTTTTAGTACTTATTATTTATTTCACTCTAAAAGTAAAATACATTTCAAGCAAAAAAAAAAGACAAATAAAACAACCCACACATTAAAGATAAATGGGAAAAAAGTTCGGAAAAAAAACTTTTAAAAATTGCATTTAATATTGACAAGTAAATTTGTATTGAAAATTTTAGAATTTCTAACTTTTTATTAGGGTAAAAAATGTTTTTCGTGATATAAACTGTTTTTAGGACGAAAATAGTTTCGACGATTTGAATAATTCGAATTTTTAGAAATTTTTAATTCAAGTTTTTTTTTATAAACTTTAAACTATATTTTATTGTAATTATACAAAAGGAACAAACAAAATACGAGTTTAAAGCTATTTCCAGGTTTTATGCAACAAAATTAATGGATCTCGTTCGAGAAAATCTAAAACTTCTACGATAAGACACAAAACGGAACAACATTTTTTTCCCCAAGTTTTTTTGTTAGGAAATTTGGATTTAGCAACAAACAAATTATGACGCAAACAAAAGATTTAGAGAGGGAGGTCACTAGAGAAAATGATTAGGTCAAATTAGGGAAATGTTGGATAGAAAGCAAATGCAAGTTCCCAGTTTTAATAACAATTGCCTACTACTCCCTGGCCCATGACTAACGCCTACGGATGGATATTTGTCGTATTATTTGTGTTACATTAAAAATAATAATAATAAAAGTGCCGATGAAATATTGATAACTTCAAGTAAAATTTTGCTTTTCTGCATGTATTGGAAGGTGCAGTGAAGTTTCTTAAAACAACCATTTGGGAATACTTTCAAAAAGGTTGCTGATTTAACTGCCAAATGTACAGACAAAATTTCATTCTGGTCAAAAAATAACGTGAATTTTCACTTTTCGTAAGAAATATTTATTTGTCCATTTCTATTTAGTTAGTCCCTTTAAAAGAAGTTCGCTGCAAATATAATAAACGTTCTGATGTGCATTTCTGATCTGTACCTGAGCTCTCTGTCTTCAATCTTGGGAACAGAAAATAGCAAAAAAAAGTATTAACAAGCAACGCCGAGTGAGCGAGCAGTTGCATTATCGCGATTCACAAGCTCCATGCCCAAAATTTCGAAAAAAAAATTCCAAACCAAATTTTCTAATAGTGATTCGACGAATCTCCATAACTATTTTCGTTTCACTTCCTCAACATTATCAGCGTTTGTTGAGGTGCGAGCGTTGTCACTCACATCTCCTCGTTCGTCTTTGAAAAGCTGTTATCACTTGTATACAAATTTCCTGACACAGACTACAACAATTTTACCAAAAAAGACATCACTGTTTTTTAATTATTCTCTTTTGTAACTTTTCAATTTTGTTTTTGATAAGGCAGAAAATAATCACAAACAAAAATAATTGTTGCCACACTGTCCGCTCAAAGCAAACGAACAAAATTGTGCGAAAATGCACATAAAGGGTGGTTAAATTGTATGGGCCGATGTTGAATGTGAACCACACCTAAACGCCAAGTTTTTTTCCGAATTTTATTTGACATTTCTCTATTTCAGACTTACTCAATTTGAACCATGGAGAGATACACAATCCAACAACGTGTTAAAGTTATCCAGACTTATTATGAAAATGGGAGTTCAAATCAAAATGCATATCGTGCACTTCGTAATTTTGTTGGTCAATTTCATCGTCCAAATGTGCGTACAATCGCAAAAATCGTGGAAAAATTCGAGCAAACCGGGTCTGTAGAAGATGTGAGAACACCAGTGCATGCTCGTACAGCTCGTACTCCAGAAAATATTGCTGCTGTTCGCGATAGTGTGGCTGAAGAGCCGTCCACCTCAACTCGTCGTCGTTCCCAACAATTGCACCTCTCACGCTCGTCGTTGATGAACATTATACATAAAGACTTGCATTTACACGCTTACAAGGTGCAATTGGCTCAAGAACTAAAGCCTCTTGACCATTCCAAACGTCGTGAATGGGCAGAATGGTGGCAAGTAATGGCAACAGTGGATGATCAATTTTCGAAGAAAATCATCTTCAGTGATGAGGCACATTTTCACCTCAGTGGATTCGTCAATAAACAGAATTGCCGCATTTGGGCGAATGAGAATCCAAGAGTGATTGCCGAAAAACCAATGCACCCACAAAGAGTGACTGTTTGGTGCGGTTTATGGGCTGGCGGCATCATCGGGCCGTATTTTTTCCAAAATGAGGCCGGTCAGGCAGTTACTGTGAATGGTGTTCGCTATCGTGAGATGATAACGAACTTTTTATGGCCCGAATTGGAAGATATGGATGTGGACGATATGTGGTTTCAGCAGGACGGTGCCACTTGCCACACAGCTAACGAAACAATGGCTCTTTTGCGCAACAAATTCAATGGCCGTGTTATCTCACGTAATGGCGATGTCAATTGGCCGCCAAGATCATGTGATTTGACACCGTTGGACTTTTTTCTTTGGGGTTATTTGAAAGAAAAGGTGTACGTCGATGAGCCAGCAACAATTCAAGACCTAAAGGATCAGATAATTCGGCACATTAACGGCATAGAACCTCCATTATGCCTCAGCGTCATCGAAAATTTGGACCATCGGATGGAGGTGTGCCGCCGAGGTCGCGGCGCCCATTTGGCCGATATTTTGTTCCATACATAATTGAGTAATACCAATACATCATAATAAAATAAAATTACAATAATTTCCTAAATAGTTTGTGTTTTATTCAAAATCAACATCGGCCCTTGAAATTTAACCACCCTTTAATTAAGATTCTGAAACCTCATTTAAAATGAACAGTCTTAATTTAAGAACAAATTTTTCACGGTTGGCTGAAATAGACCTGTCCCCTGTCCTGCTCTTGAACGCTGCAACATTGATTTTGTTGACAGTAAAATTTTTATAAACAGGCTCTTTGTTGTCGAATATCAAACCACTTCAATAAAAATATTTGCTGATGTTAAGAATAATTTGTTTAAACTTTTTTTGAAAAATACCTTAAAAATGATTAACAAAAACTATTTTTATATAAACAATCTTCCAGATAGAGTCCAAATCAGCTGCCATAACTATCGCCAAAGAATACATATTTTAGTTGATATTTATAATTTTATATTATGTTTAACTTTTTGTTTTGTTTAAAATGTTTGTTAAAACGACGAAACTTTTTTGTTTCCCACTGTATGCGAAAAGTTTCTCGTTGCGGCAAATACATAAACGAGGTGCTGCCTTCAACAAAAATCGCAATCGAAAATTAACCTACATCTGTGAAGTACATATTTTGTAAATGGTGCGATCCCAGACCGTTTCAGAGATCAAACTCTTTGTTACGATTCTGGTGCATTTCAACTCTGTTTTTCATGATTCCATTTAGTTTTCGAAAATAATTTTTTTAATCCTTTTTCGCAGCTTTGCAAAGAAAAGCCATGTTACACTAAGTATTTGACGATTTTGCAACGTCCGTGCATTATAGTGTAGTATAGCTATTTTATTGACAACCTTGCAATTTTCTTGTATAGCAAAAGTTAAACAACCGAATATAAAACCGGTTTCTTTTACATTTATAGTCGCACTCTACGAAAAATACGTAAATATGTATAATGATAAAATAATTATACAATATTGAATCAATTTTAATCAATTATTTACTCGTGTCAATATCAGCTGACTTTTTCGCCTTTTGCATATTTTATCAAGCATAAGAAAATTTTTAAAAGATAATGTGTAGCAAATAAAATGAAAATATGGGGTGAGGAGAAGGGGTGCATATTAACAGCAAACCATCATCAATTGTACTGTACTTCTTGCCGTCGATTCATTTAATATTTATAATTACAAATAGTACTTCTGGCAAATAGGACCCCAAAAGAATAGAAGTAAAGGAATAATAAAGACTAAGACGTTTTGTCGTTTCACATTAAAGTTAAATGGTTGAGAAAGTCAACAAATTGTGTACAATTTTCTAAACAAATATTTGCAGTTAAACGATGTTAAAGCCCTTGTTTTTTATTCAAATACACATACAATAATTAAATGTTTAAAACCAACTTATGTTGTACATCCAAGGAAAAAAATGTTCATGCTTTTTTGCCATTAGATTTTTTTTTCTATTAGAAATTAAACAAAACATATTCATATTTTTGCTTATCTATGAGTCTAATCTTGCACTGTAACGTCGAAGGATGGAGTCGAACCCTGTTTGAGTGATGGCCCAACTTATATATATTATATTAGAAGCTTGTATTGTAATTGGCGTCAATCAGTGATGCCAACTAAACGCACTACACCAATAAATATGTTTGTATGACATATTATTATATATTTACAAAATATTGATTTCAATCAAAATTTTATTTGTACTCCTAGAGCACTCATTCAGAATCAACAGATTGCCAAAGCACAAAGATTTTAAGTTTATGAAAAATTTAAATAATTTCAATTGTTAAAAAATGGTACAAAAAAATTATTTTTTACAACAACCTTATAAAAAGGTTGCGCTAAAGAAACAAGTCGGGGACGATTAAATCGGGATGGTGATGCCAAACCAGCAAATTACGCGACGTTCGTCAGTAAAATAAACCGTTTTACCGATGGCGTTCTACAAAAAAATACACCCTGGTCATTCCTCCCGCATGAATGTCGCACATACAGCGGTTTTGGACCGGTTGTAACGGCTATTCGTGCCCCAAAAATAAAGATTTTTTTATTGATGTAACCACTTAAATGTAAATGCTATTTTCGACTCAAAAACCCCCTCTTCGCTATTGAAATTGATGAGGGTGACGGTTGGCTAATACCTGACAACTTTTTGCATTTCGTAAGGCAACATGTTGCAGTGTCTGGGGCAATAACCGTATTGTAGATTCCCTTCTCCCGTGTCAACGCAGCACCAAACAGTGACTTTGAGCGCATGTAATGTCTTATTGTGCTTGATATGCAAATTTACAGAGCCGCAGAAACTGAGATTTCGTTTATTGGTGAGACTGACTATGACTTTAAGACTACACACGACTGATAGTCAACAAGTATTAACGCGAACATGTGTAAGTCCTTTACCAAAATTTGCTATAGAGACGGATGGTCTCGTAATGCCCAATTGGCACCACGTTTGATTATTGTTTCTACATTATCTGTTCCGCCGAGCCGAGCACGTAAGCGAGAGAGTGTTTGCCCAGTTGGCAAAAAAAAAAAAAGATAAAATCCTTCTACACTCTTGCGAAATATAGCGCTCCATTGCTTATCGGTTTTCATAATGCAGCTGTCTAGTTCACAAATGTCAAATATGATTGACGTATTACGCCATTTGCAAATAATATAATATCTTCCGATAGTATGATTAACTTAGCGCCAACCTGTAACATTGTACCAAGCATTCGAGTAAAGTTTTTAGTACTTAGAATAATTAGCATTAATATTGAAAATATTCTAAGCATGAAATTAAAATCCAGCTCCATTCCGTTCTCACATTCGAAAGGAAAAACATTGATCATTTTCCATGTTGCAGACACGTTATTAATTTTCACTGCAGTTTTGACTATTATGCGAACGAAACTCACGTACACATGCAATAAATTTTATACTCACATTTAATTCATTTATCACAAGGTCCTACTTCTAATTATTGCAATTTTAATGCAATTAGTGCGAAAGCTTTTTAAACGACAAACAAACAAAAAATCGAAACACTGAAAAGAGTGTCACTCGAAATAGGCACGCACACACACGGACACACACACACACACACACACATATATATTCATACATACATTAAATTTAAGTGCATAATTTTGGTATTAAGTCACATTTATGAGCCCGTCATTAAAATGTATTAGAATGATTTTTAAGGAAAGAAAATTATAAATCATTTGAAATTTTCAAGTAGCAACGTTTTCAATAGCGCAAGATTTCTTTTTAAGCCTGCAAAAGCTTGGCCAGAACCAACATTTCCCTGTGAAAAACAGTGTTGCTTTAGAATAAATATAAATATGGCAAGTAATCGTCCAATATTAAAGCCACACATACAGCGGCCGGCAAAAGTCTACTTACGACAACAGTTCTTGACATTTTTTGAGACCAAAGTTGTGTTTTTATAGATTTTAATTTTTTAGAGAACAATGAATGGCCTACAACTTGATTATAGTGAGCTGGCAAAAACATGAGTACCCCGAAAAATGATTTAGTCAGAAACGCTTTTATTTTTTTATTCACAACTCCAAACCATGAACAAATTCTAAAAGCTCTAAAACTTCTTTCACTGTTTTTCTTACATCTCTTTCATTATTTTCTATTTTGGTAAATCTCAACAAAACCATACATAATGCCTTCTGCCACAACTTTAATCGACTCCAGGTGGGCTGAAATCACGCTGCAGAATGTGGACTGGACAAGTCAGAAAAAAATGTATGGATACCAGAGTGGTTGTTATGACAAAGAGCACCTATAGGAACACGTAGTTTTAAAGGGGAAAAAATATTAGTCCAATAATACGGATTTTTCCCACCGTTACGAAAACACCTGAAATTATACATATATCGCACCCTAAATACAAAAAGGGGGCACAACTCAAAATTTTCCAAAACTGACTTTTTTCCATAAATTAATTCAGAATACACGTCTCTAACTACTGCAAAAATTTCTTTCACATCACTATTTTCTTTAACTGGAAAAATACAGTCATGTCTAATGTGTTGCTTCTGCACGATGAACTGAACATAAACAGTTTTTTGTCTCTCCTGAAAATTTTAGTATTTTGATTTGTGCCCTTTTTGCATTTAGGGTGCGATATGTATGTATGTACGTAGATCACACTATTGGATGTCCACTATATTTGCACTTTGCGATTCATTTATCTGTTTCAATAAAGTTTTCGACTTGTTCCTCATAGACTTTTGCATGTTGTGCTGTATACCACGTTTCTCCCACAAGGGCGGTCAGTCCTTTATTATCGATCTTCTTTTGATTTGTCATTTGTGGTCTGCTTTTACAATCTTATACGTTCCTAAGCCAGAAATTAATTATTTTCATTTTATATCTTCCGATCTATTCATTTGTAAGGTATTGGACGGAGGGTTAAAGAATCTAGTGAATTGAAGTTTTCTAGCTAAATATTTATTTAATAACAATTCAATTAAAATTTAATTCAATTATAAATAATGATTTGTGTTTCACAAATTTATACACACAAGCAAATTTGAAGTGGTTGTATGTGTCCGTTTTAATCATAAAATAGAAGGGTAGTGGTATTGTTTTCGTATTATTTTCATATAAAGGGTATTTTTTCAACTGGGAAGAAGCGGCGTCTGTCTAACCTGTTGTTTAACCAGGGCAAGTTACACGATTGAGTAGCTCCCCCAAATGAGTCAACCAACGGACGTCACGATGTACATTTTGCACGAACATCACATCTCTTGCAAAAGCGACTTTAGTTTGAGTTTTCAAATTCAAAATTTTTAAACCAAACCTCCAAATAGATGACTTCCAAATTTATTGCAAAAGGTCTTGCAAGCATGCAATTGCAAGAGCGAGAGAGAGCTTTTGGAAAACTATTATTTCCTAAATAATATTATCTAAAACAATGACAAAGAATGAATCAAATTTCAGGCAAAATGTGGCTTTCATTTTGAAAATTATGTCAAGCAAATAAAAATAGGTTAACCAATTGACTTTAAATAACTAAATAATAGTACTCGACGTGTAATTAGTAGACATGTATTAAATAGGCCATTAAAGATATGTGATTTTTATTTGTATTTGTACATGTGAATGTAAATATGTATTTAAGTATAATCAGCTAAAATATCCCCATTATATAACAAATCTAGAAGTGTGCATATTTTTGTATTGCGGTTTAGATTTTTTTTTTCTATTTTTCTTATTATTTTAAATATTAAAATTAGACTGAGTAGCTAATACGTGGTTAAATATTGAACACGTAGTATATTATAAATATGTGATGACCACATGTTCATACACATTTATTAATCAGATGTTTAGTTTCTCATACAGAATATTTAATATTTGTAGAATTCTTACAGCGGTGTATCCTTGTATACCCTATTTATAGCTACTAATTTGTTATAATTACTCAGAACTCTTCTAAAGAAAAGCAAAAAAAATATCAAGGCGTTAATTTAAAGTAAAGCAAAAGTAAAAATTGTGTTCTTTCGAATGTTTTAAAATCTGCACTCAATTATATTTGTCCCATCACTTTTAAAATGAGAATATAAAATAAGGATGACTTTGTCGTTATACATAAACATATGCAATATTTGACACCTACAATTCAGCGAAGTTATTAAAAGGCAATTTAGCACTATTAATACAAGTCTTTTAATTTTTATTAGATTTTGTAAGAAAGAAATCGAATGAGATTTGTCGCATGTGTCATTTCTACATTTCGCTTTCACACCATCACACCTCAAATAATAAGCAGAAACTAAACAGCTGAATAAAATGCAACGGACGTGCCGATCTTTCGGCAATCTAAATAAATTACTATAAAACAAAATTACATTAACTTTCCTGTATGGTGTGGCTGGAACACATTACTATACGGTAACCATATTCCAACGATTAACGATGGCTCGCCATCGTCTTCGAAACGATCGACTACACCATTTGCATTATTTAGAAATGCAACCCTGATCGAAGGTAAAATCTTATGCTTGAAGTCGTATCGTATCATTTTTAATTTACTAAATATTTTGACAGCTGCCACCTAAGCTTTCTTAACATCTTGCACCCGCCTTTGATCAGGTGTAACTGATGAGATGTAACCAAAAATATTGAAGTATGAAAGTGTCAGGATTTTTGGATTGTGGACTTTTGTTCAGGAAATATATAAAGCTAAACGATTAAAAGACAAATTTAAGCGAGATTGTCCGATCATGTTTTAGAAGAATCTCCTAATAATTAACGATCAGATTTGGTGGCCGTCTTAATCTCAATACCAAATGGGTTTTATTGACTCCGATTTCTTAATTTTTTTTAAGTCTTTATGCAAAGAAAAACCATAATTTTAGTTTAATTTCGAAGTGTGTTGGAGAGCTGCACAATTATTATTATTATTCACTTTCTGACTTTCATTTTGTAGAAATTAGAGGAAAACTGGTTGTTGTGAGTGCTATTTTTGCAGTTGTTAACAACATTTCAATCGCTAAATAAACATCTGAGTTGTCAAAGCTGACGAAATATAAACTTTAACAAATAATTCGTTAAAATTTCCTGTTAGTGACAACTTCTCATTTAAATTTTTTTTTTTAGTTTATTTCAGAAAAAAACTTTTTCCCCGCAGCATTAATAACAAAATTTTAGTTTTTCTGAACACTTTTATCAGGTAGTGAAATGGTTTTTATTTCTTCTTTTCTATTTCTAATAAATCTTTTTGGTGCTTACTTAACCGTTTCGTTTCATCGACGATATTGAATTATTAATTTCCTTTAATATCATCGCCTGTCCATGTTTTTAAAATTATTTTATTATTTAAGATCTCAAAAATTCATTGATTTACAATACAAAATATAAGATTATTAGATCAATAGTATTAAAGAAAATGAAAAAGAGCAGCATGATGACGAAATGAAAATTAAAAGAATTAAATTATAAATCAAGGAAAAACAATTGCCTATGCTGGACAAAAGCTAGAAAATTTTCATGTTGTTCATTTAGCCATTATAATATATGTATGTATGTATGTACATACATTTATACAACAATCTACACAAGTGTCAACAGCTTTAATGAGTTTTTCCTGTTTTCTTGTTGATGTTTTTAACTTTTTTGTTTGAAGGAAAATGAACTAAAAGACTGAATTGAAATTAAAGAAAGCTTCGTTTTAAGTCATTTCTTATATGAACTGCCTCAGAACATTGTATAATTTCGGCCTGGTCATACACTTCGATATAATTTCTTCATGAAAACTGAAAACAAAACAAACCAACTGTCTAAATTATTAGAGATGTGCTTTAAAAAACAATAAACAATCGACAGCTTTACATTGCTGTTATGGAATATAATTTTTGTATCGAATTGATGACGACCTCGATAAAATTTATGTTTATATTAAATTGGTGACGATGACGACGATGCTGCTGAATGGAAATTGCAATTGTTTTTTTTATTGATTTTTATTTTTAATTTCCTTTAATTCATCTGCTTCATTAAAAATTTTGTTTGGAGCAGTTCTGCCTTTTTCGACTAGTCTATTTCCGTGCCTGAAACTATAAATTATACTCTACACTGTCGAATTACTAAGACAAAAAATTTCAGCAATTTTTCGCCGGGAAAGTCCATTTTCATAATGCTGAATTACCAATTCTCGTTGCTTGATTGTAGTGCGTCGTCCCATTATTTCAAAATGTATCTCCGAATCAACTTACTGTAGGAATCACATTGAAAGGTTACGCAAATAATTGAAATTGTACTTATTGGAAATTTACCGTTACATGATAAGTAAAGTCAATGAAAAAGATCTTACAATAAACTGCTTGAAATAAGCTGTGACTATAGACATACCTAAGTTTTATTATTTTTAATTTTTAAGATTATAAATATGTAAGTTTTAGAATAAAATAACAATTTTTTATGCAGATACGAAAGTCTTCTATTAAATTCTATATAAAGTTTATCAATATTTTGCTTCATTTAAAACTTATATCGACTTTAACTTGTTTAGTGTGGCTGTGAACCACTGTATGTATTTGACGACAAAAACTGTCAGGAGACATTCGATACAAGAAATGTGTGCATAAGTATATGTACCTACAAACAATTTTCATTCCTCTAAGTTTAACAGAATATACACATTTATTAAGGAATTTCAGAAAAAGTAGCAAATTTAAAGGCAAACCTAAAACAATAGTAATTACAACACTGTTCAGTTTAGAAGACCCCCGCCATATCGTTCATAGAATTTGCGTAAAAAGAATTATTATCACTCCGATGCGTTTGCTGTGGTTTTGGTATCACCAACGTCGTATTAAAAAAGAATTTAAGGACCATTCACGCCGCCGCAACAATAACTATTTGTGTATGCATTGAACTTCAATCTCATATATTTATCAGTTTTATCCGTTAGACGAACTGCTCAATCGTGTAACTTTTGCCTCAATAACTGAGTTAACAAATAATACATAAATCAATATGAAAATAAGATGATACACATAAATAGCACAATATAATCACCCAAATTGCCACATTATATAAATATTATTATGTTTAAAATAGTAGGAAAATAACGTTATAATAAGGATCAATATTTTTTTGAGAATAAGTGCCAGTGTATGGATATCGAACCTGTTCGTTCGTTTTCATAATTACATTTAAAACAAGAACATTTTTGGAACGAAAATATTTCGTCATAGTCCAAAAAAATATTATAAAATTTGTTAACCAAAATAACCCCTTTATGTGTTTTATCCCAATCTAACAATATTAACCTTGTTGTTATGTGCAGAGTGAGAGATGGTCATTTTATAATTAAAACGGTACCGGCTGACAAGTTCTATAATTTAAAGGCAAAGCACGAAATAATGTACGACAGAACAAATCAAGACACGAGCAGGACACAAGCAACTAAACCGCACTTCCAAGCATATTATATAATCAAACACACACACACATACATACATAAACAAACAATAGCAAACACATGTCTTGTATTAAACACGCAAACCTCAATATTGCTATGTTTTTTTTTTTTATTTTACAAAAGCAACAAAGACAATATAATCACTTTGATGATAATAATGATGATGACGACAAGAAAAAAAGTTGAAATACTACAAAACAAAATTAAAAAAACGGAAATAAGGACGGAAAGAAAGGTTGTCCGCAAACGTGTAGAAGGAGTAAAGACTACCTGTGTTAATCCTGTTTGTCAATAGTCCTTGGGAAACACACTGTAATTCAGCGGAAAAATATTAAACACAAGTTAGTCGTATGTTAGTTAGTATGTCCTATGACAATTACTAATAATATGACACATGCATATGCATACAGCCTTGTGCGTAAGTATGAAGTGTTTGTGTGTGTGTGTAGGTTGGAATATTAAAAAAAAATGGACAACCCGACAAGAAAAAATATTCTTAAAGAACCTGTCGAAAACAACATATGTATGTATGTATGCTGATGGGCGCCACGTCACAAAGTAGATGTTCAAGAACATTTGATATGTCATAGAACTTTATACGAAAATGACCACCACCCCCAAAAACGTACAAAAGTCCCTACAATCGACCTCGTTAAAGAATCTCTTCTGAATGAAAAGATTGTCTTAATTTTATTAAATCTTGACTTATGTACTAGTCGTAACACGAGAACTCCCCAATTTCTTACAGCTTTCACAAAACAAAAACCCCTTAGAAACATTTCGTTGTGTACTGAACATTTTTGTTCATTAAAAAGGGAGTGGGTGGGGATAAAAATAAACCATTCGAGGCCATATCAAATGCTTGAAAAACCATAGACACACAGATAATAAATTACCTTATTGCTTCCATGCCAAAAGATGAAAAACCGTGCTTGAAAACAAGAGATTTTCCCCAAATTTTAATAGTATTGTTTAGTCCTATATTTTTTTTGTCGTTTTAGTTTTACTTTTAGTTTTTCTTTTAATAAATTTTTAAGTTTGAATAATTTATAAAGGCAAACTTGTTTTTAGTTTAAGACTATTTGATTACAATTATAACAATAAAAGTGTTGCTACTCATCATTTGATAGCTTCATAGATTTTGTTGATTGTTCAAATCTATTAATCTAGTTCAACATGTATTATCTTACACTGTACATATCGCACCCTAAATACAAAAGGGGCACAAAACAAAATTTTCCAAAACTGACTTTTTTCCAAAAATTAATTCAGAATACACGTCTCTTCTTCTGCTTTAACTGGAAAAATACAGTCATGTCTAATGTGTTGCTTCTGCACGATGAACTAAACATAAACAGTTTTTTGTCTCTCCTGAAAATTTTAGTATTTTGAGTTGTGCCACTTTTGTATTTAGGGTGCGATATATAAGAGGTATGTTCAGAAAATAAGACGACTTTTTAATTTTCTCAAAATATATTAATTTTTTCATAGATTTATATTTTGTGGCCTTTAAAGCAGTGAGTGTCAGGTAAAGTAGACTTGCGCCGTCGTTTTGTTTCTAATCCTCAAACAAGTTCTGATATGCACTTTTTGATATGCTGTGTTGGGCTGGGCTCTCATGGCAATTTTCTTTGTATTTCCTTAATTATCGCGAACAGGCAAAAAATTACGAACGTGCAACTATTTTCTTGACCAAAAACGAGCAAATTTTGGTTCATGCCCAAATAATAAAAAATATGTTCGAATTTTCTTTTTTCTCTTATGACTCAGTTGCTTTACAAAACTTTCAACTATGATCGCTGGTAATCTATAATTTTCTAAAAATGTTCATAAAAGTTAGCAAATCGGACAGACTTGTCAGAAAAATCTGTCGCACAGGTGTTTTTGAACACACAGGAGTTTTTTGACACATCGTATCGTTTATCCGCTGCTTTGCCATAAACGAATCATTATTTTTTCCCATTAAACATGAAGATAAGTTTATTAAAAATGTGCCAAACAGCGCTACAATCTTTGAATCGCTCAGATGTCATATTTTCCACATTACTCAGCAACCAAACTGTAAATTTCCTACAAATCTGCTAACTATGCATTCTAGTATCCCAAAAATGTGCAAATTTCCGCCCTAAATCTGCACCACAATTAAAAATAAACTCCTAAATCTAGGGGTGATACGATTATTTTGCAAACTCTGCCGATTATTAGAATTTTTAGTACACTTTGATTTCGCTATTGTGCTTTATCGACTGACTTCTCAAATCGTGTTTCTACACCGCAGCACACCGCAATAATTTGTCCGCTGCATATTTTGGCAAACACATTTTTCTTTCAGAATGAATTAATGTCAAAAACAGAAAACTCCATATAAAGGGTGGTTAAATTGTATGGGCCGATGTTGAATGTGAACCACACCTAAACGCCAAGTTTTTTTCCGAATTTTATTTGACATTTCTCTATTTCAGACTTACTCAATTTGAACCACGGAGAGATACACAATCCAACAATGTGTTAAAGTTATCCAGACTTATTATGAAAATGGGAGTTCAAATCAAAATGCAAAAAAAGAAAATCATCTTCAGTGATGAGGCACATTTTCACCTCAGTGGATTCGTCAATAAACAGAATTGCGCATTTGGGCGAATGTCGAAAAACCAATGCACCCACAAAGAGTGACTGTTTGGTGCGGTTTATGGGCTGGCGGCATCATCGGGCCGTATTTTTTCCAAAATGAGGCCGGTCAGGCAGTTACTGTGAATGGTGTTCGCTATCGTGAGATGATAACGAACTTTTTATGGCCCGAATTGGAAGATATGGATGTGGACGATAAGTGGTTTCATCAGGACGGTGCCACTTGCCACACAGCTAACGAAACAATGGCTCTTTTGCGCAACAAATTCAATGGCCGTGTTATCTCACGTAATGGCGATGTCAATTGGCCGCCAAGATCATGTGATTTGACACCGTTGGACTTTTTTCTTTGGGGTTATTTGAAAGAAAAGGTGTACGTCGATGAGCCAGCAACAATTCAAGACCTAAAGGATCAGATAATTCGGCACATTAACGGCATAGAACCTCCATTATGCCTCAGCGTCATCGAAAATTTGGACCATCGGATGGAGGTGTGCCCATTTGGCCGATATTTTGTTCCATACATAATTGAGTAATACCAATACATCATAATAAAATAAAATTACAATAATTTCCTAAATAGTTTTTGTTTTATTCAAAATCAACATCGGCCCTTGAAATTTAAACACCCTTTACTTATATTGTAGCGCCAACGTTAAGAAATGTTAAATGTTTTATGAAGATGGTGGATGATGATTTTTAACAAAGAAGAAAAGCTAACATTTCAAATTATTTCTTTTATTTATTTTCTATATAATTTAAAATTAATTTAATATACAAATAAGAATTTCTGCTTAAACATATCAACATGGATCTTAGACTAGGTCGACTTTTTTGAAAAAGTCCGTTGTCAGGAGGAGGGCAGTCACAAACCCTTAAAACTATCAGCTCGTCGAGTGAAAGAAAACAAATTAACGAGTTTAAGTCAACTATTGATGCGATTCGGTTACTATAGCCAACGCAAAAAAGTACATAATTATGTCTCTAACACACCACATTTAATAATAGCCAAAGAGCGACAATGTATTGCAGCTGAAAACTATTACAAAAACAACAACAACCAAGCAATATCTAACTTAGCCTTGGGAATACACACAAATGTATGTAAACACCAACATACATACATCGATATCGCTCTATCGAAATAATGCCAGCCTTTTTAATGGAAGTAATTGTAGTAATGCCAGCAACAGCTAATGCCGAACTGTCCTTGCAATTAGTATTCCAACCATCCATAAATACCTAAAGTTTGCCTCCGAAAGACTGTATGTATGTATTTATATTCCATAGACATATTGAGCGTTTCAAATTATATTTGAAAAATATATGTACATTAACACTCACACGTTTGGAAATGTTTAAAATTGGTCAGCGAAGAAGCATGTCCTTTTTTTAGCAGAACCGAACAGAACAACGCAACCACAGAGACGAAAAAAAAGTGGAACACAAACTTTATGTCGAATGTGTGATACCAACAAACATTCGTTTTGCATTAGATTTGTAGCTTTCGGCACCATTTGAAAAACAAAAATTGTGTGGAATACTTTTGTTTTTACTCGGAAAATAATAACTATTCCTATAAAGTATTTTAGTTTGATAATCACTTGTAATTTTTTCGCTTTTCACGCAGAAATCAAACTACAACGAAAAATACGAAAGTGACGCGATTTACAGAGCAACAGAGAATCGAAACCATAAGCTGATAACGTACTGGCTTTTGTAATGAAGCTTGTTTTACTTTGAGGAGTCCTACTCTTTTTCTTCAATTTTTTTCTTTTTCAACCAACTTCTAACAAAATAATTGGAAAAAGTGCAAAATTACAACTAAATAAAAGAGATATAATAAAAAATAAATTAAACAAAACAAATATAAGCATAATAGCGGGGAAAACGCAAGAAAAACGTTCAAGTTCCTAATTCAATTAAGTTCCTATAGAGCCAGACAGGCCAAGAAAGTCAGAAAGTTAAAAACTGTCTTGCAGCATAAAAGCAGATGGTCACTCAAATGTTTGCCGGGCTGTGTTTGATGTCAATAGATGTGTACAATACAATACAACTTTTCCTAGCACAGCGCAGGGCATACAAGTATGTATTTATTTTTTCGTAGTCACATGTGCACCACTTTTAAAATATATTTATTAAGTTGTTTTTTCATTTCCCTCCGTTTGGACAGCCAATAAAGTTCTTTGCAAAAATTATGACCGATATGAAAGTTAAGAAAAGTTATTATAATGGTGAATAGTAGCAATAGACTTATCGAAAAATTTCTGACGTTCCTAAAATGTTTATAGCAATTTTTAAAAGTTTAAGAGTTAAAAAAGAAATATGAAAAAACGCCGCCGCTAATTGAAACCTTCGATTTCTTTTTTTTTTTTGTTGCAAATACGATTAACTTTTCTTTAAGATTTAATTATGGCATTTTATTTTCCTATAATTTCATTAAACAATGGATAAATTTTTAAAGATGAAACTGTTCGAACTGTCGAAACGCATTTCTATTATTAAAAAAATTATTGGCCAACTTCAAAACTTACAGCCTTAAATAAAATTCATTTGGTTTGTATAAAGGGAGTTTCAATAAGATCGGGTATATGCTGAAATATGATATATGTATGTAACCAGCTCTCTGTGATGTATTAACGGTGTTTGTTTATTCGGCTTGAAACAAAGCTCAGTGTGGAAATTTCTCCAACGTGTAATAGACGTGTGGCAAGTTTATTAATTAAAAGAATTACAATAGACACAGACTTTTATTGCTCGAACAAGTCATAAAATGACTGACATAGGAAATAACCCGGCTCATTTGTTTAATATTTTGATACATGTGAAGATAACTTATTTATTAATTAAATTAATTATTATTATTAATTAAACTTATTAATAGCTTTAAGGCTATAGAATTTGCATATCCCAAATCAAGCGCTTTATTTTTTTGTTTTTATTTTAAAAGAAATCCAATTGAACCAGCCAGTTTCTTGAAATTATAACATCAAAGATATTGCAAATTGTAGAGATACGTTTTTGTTTTCTTAAAATTTTGTACAATAATGCATGGAAAATGCCTAAAGACAAACGCTTTGCCACTGGCGCATTTAAAAGAATCTGATTAACTTAAGTCTTCCTTAATTGCGTCCACAATGCAATTATAGAAATTCTAGTTAAAATCTAACTATATATATTCACTAAAAAGAAACAGCAATACACAAATCACTGTTTTATTCATTTCAATTAAGAAAAAAAGTTCTCTTAAATGCTAGTATTGTTTTATTTTTGGCCGATAGCCACTTTTTTTCGTAATCATTGTGACAAAAACCAACCGCCTTTACCATGATATCGATTGTTATCGTTCGCCAGTATTTTGATTGTCAAATAACTGGCTTATAAACTATTTACGATATTTCCTTTACTAAGTGTATCATCAGTAGCGTCAATAAAATCCGATATGTCAAAATTAACTCAGTTGTATTTGTTCTTGATCAGTTTTTCTTCATTCGAAGTGTTTACGAACGTTAGCACTCGACATGGTGGGACATACCCTAAGTATTACACTTGTCACATTTGTGTAAATTTACTGTCATTTTGAAGTTTTTCCGTAAAATTTTATGAGTATATGTGGCACGTTTACGTTGAAATTATTTACAAAGAAACACATACTCGTACGTACATACGAAAACACTAGCAATTAAAAAATTTGTTCCTGGGTTTAACCGTCGAATCTGTTTTGGATATTTTATTAATGAGTGTAACACAGTTTAAGCGAGATGCATTTAAAAGACATATACATACATATATATGTAGTTACACGAATTAAATGAGTGAAGGAAGGAAATTGTTTCATATTATTTGCTCGTGTATGACTTTGTTTTGATTATGTAGTGTATTAGGAGTGATGAATCTATGGGAAAATTCTGTTAATGGGCATTATCAAAATGACGTTATCACGAAAGCGGAATACCGCATTTTATTGCAATCATTTAAAGAAGCGCTGGCAGGTTTTTTAGTTAAATGTAGTCAAGAGAGAATTGATTTAAATTTTGTTCTTATGGCATGTAAACAAACAAATAGATAAGAAACGAACGTAAATATTTATGAGCTGGGCGTCATAGTATCTGGCCATAATAATTTGTTTCCCATTTTGTATATGACTATTAATGAACAATGATTGATCTAAGAATTCGATAAATAAAAAAAATCCCATATCATGGAGATAAAAATTATCAATCAATCAATCAAGGTCACTTTAATAAATAGCAGTCATGGCCAACAATACTTAAGCCACAGGTTTTAATAGAAATACAATTGTTAACGTTAAAACTGGTTTTGAACACAATCCAAATGTGCTTAAACAAAGAGAACTCTTTCGAATTTCCTAACATCATTAATTTTCTTAATTTAAAGGGAGAAGCGAAGAAAAAAGCTTTAAGATGGGACGTGTTAGTAAAAATGTTTTCTTTTCAAGCAAAAACGTCAAAACACAACGTAATCGAGCGTAAAATGGCCTAAAAAACCTTTTTTCGAGTTTTCTTTTTAATGTTCTATACAAAAGTTAAGGCATCATTAGAATTCAAAGAACTTTAACATTTCATTATTGTAAATAGACCGAAAGTAAGTATCATTCTGTTCCTCCTGATACTCTGTGGCAAGTTGTGCGAAACATTGAAAGACGATGTTGATGTTGTCGATAAACAAGCGAAAATACAATTTTTATGAAGTGTAGCTGATGTGGCAACAACAGAAGGAAAATAATTAATTCACGTAAACCAATTAGTTTAATTTTTAAGAATTATTTATTAAATGGTCAAAAATGCTAATAGTAAAGAATATATAAATAAAATTAATCGTCTGCCGCTGATATTTGCCAGTAATTCCCTGGCCAGTAGTGAAAGTTGAAACTTGAGTCTATAGCTCGAAGGCCCAAAGGAATATCAGGTCTTAACCAAATTCGGCCTATGACTTGGCACTATCCAGTTCTTACGAATAATAGCAGCAGCCCCTCAGCAATATTTAGATCACCAAAATAGCACAAGACACCACACCTCTACCATTAATAATTACCGATGACCTCGCCGGCGATTTAAGGTTTAGGTTTGTGGCAACACCAACAATCAGCTGTTGTGATGGTTTTTGGCTTGTTTGGTTAAAAATAGAATTAGTGTCTAAATTATATATTTAGAGTTAAAAAAAAAACAAATAAAAAAATTCTGTAAAATAGGAAGTATTTGAATCAGATGGCGGCGAAAAGGAATGGTGCTTATGAAAAAACTTTAAAGGAATTGAAAAAATAGACAAACAAAATTATATTTTAATTTTAAGGAGTTATTGGATCTAGAAATGTTTGCAAAATAGGATTTCTATATTTTTGAGAATTACAGCTACTTTGAAAATAGTGAAATACGTGAAAATATTGGCATTTGAATAATCCAGAAACTGGTCAGCTTCTTCTTTACTGTCGCATTATTTAAAGCAAAAAGATAATGTCTACACCATCATCATTAAAACAAGTTATAAAAAGTCTTATTAAGAAAACTAACATTTAAATCCAAATAAAAAGCAATACTTTAGGGGAAAAATAATGAAGACTTATAAAATTTGCCTTTCGTCACCTACAATCAGGGGTGTCACAGAAACTAATCTTAATGAAATTGGATTCAACGTTGTCAGTTCGGTGCGTTTTAAAATTCCTGGTGTGCAAAATTTCTTCAATAAACCTAAGAAATTCTAAACTCGGTGCGTTTTATATTAAATTCACCTTTTTTGCATTTGCACAGATTGGATTTTAAACTGACATAAAAAAAAAGATTCCTGTCGTAAAATACAATATTATCGGATTTCTGTTTTAACTAGAATTAGTATCGGTTTTAGGTGTCACAGGAACGAATGTTCTCGGTTTTGTTATCGGAAATAAAATAATCAGCTTACAGCTGTAATTTTTTAGCAGAAAATAAATTTAGTAGATAAAAACTACACTTTATTCTTTTAACAGTTAGATTTTTGCGAATATTTAAGTAAAATATGTTAATAAAAATATACTGTTAATTTTAATCGTTTTGGTTTTTTGTTACAACTCATTTCAAGTTGCACCTAATGTGGACAAGTAAAACGTTCCGCAACTTTGCGTACCTCATCTAGAATAGTTGATACTGTAATTCTATCCAGGCATATGCTAGATTCGTTTCCAATAGCTCTATACGGCTCTTCAGTTAAAAATTTAAAGGAAGATGCTTGTTGCAGCAATGGCCTGTTCTTAGAACGTCAAAGGGTTTTTAATTGTATCTAATGCCCGTAAAAGGTAATAACTTTGGAACTGCAAAACAGTTTTAAAAATGAAAGCAGGTTATAACAAATGTACTTAGTTTAGGCAACAAGTTTTAAGAAAATTTTAGTGCAAATATTATACTAAAATTGATGAAACTTTTGATTAAAAAAATTGTATTGAAAGCATTAAACAAATGAACAAAACATACAACAGCTGATTCAAATAGCGGTTTTATTTGCAATCGAAAATAACAAAACCGACTTGTTTTTCTGACACCATATTTTGGTGTCACACTTAGATTTTATGACACCCATGAATATAAATAGAGCTCGCTTAGTGTTTGTATCGTGCACACAAAAATATTTTATGCCAGCTACAAGCTCCTTTTGAACCGAATGACATATGTGTGGCAAAGATAAGCTGTTTTAAAAGAAATTACAATGTGAGAGGTTATAATATTGCAAATCTTATCAAACAGCCAATTTTAATAGGCCAACAGAATTGCTTGAGTCTCCACGCATGTGCAAAACATATCCTCTGTTAGTAGATTCAGTGGAGGTTTTAGAATTTCAAGTTGGCGGTTTCAAAGGAAATTATTCGTATGCAGAAAAACTTAACTTTAACTTTAATATGTTTAAAAACACACATTCAAAATTTCATACATTTAGCAACCAAAAAGGAATTATCTTGCGAAAAAAAGAACCCAAGGCAGCATATTTCGATTGTGAAAAACAAATCTTCTTTAAGTCGACTCGGTTAAATGTTATCTTTTAAGTTGATCATTTTCATCCTTAATTTTTGCTTAACGAAAACGTTGTTTAGAACTTCCACCAAATGCATGTCTCAAATTTATCTGTTTGAAAAAATTTCCAAGTTTGATTGAGCATAAATTATCAATTCAGAATCACATTCAATTGTTTATGTCAGTTCGCATGCAGCCGTTTATTATTTTAAAAACAGACTTACAAGACATTATAAGCAGTTTGAAGTAAATTATAAACAACTACTTACTTGTCATTGTGAACTAAACAAGTGGTCTGCTAGCAACAGTATTTGAAGAAGATTTTTTTCTATATTTTATCAGTTAAATTTTATTAGAATAGTTTGTAACTGTTTGCAAAAACACGTTCTCTTTTATTTATAGTTTAATTCTGTAAGAAAACAAAAAAAAACACACAAAAATTATTTTTCATAATTTTTCGAATTGCAAAACTGCCTAAAATTTTTAAGAATTTGTTTTTAGACATGCAAAGTGCAGAGTAAAGAATAATGAATTCGGTAACGTAACGATTCTTCAACGATTTTTCACAGAAATGAATAATATAAACTAAAAACTAGTTTCACATGTTTTTTGTATTTAAACTGCCAATAGCGGATCGTCAAAAATGATCTTACAAATAGGAATTGAAAGTTATAGGCAAAATCAGAAGCTGGACCCTCAAAGATCTAGATGGTAATGAAGTGTTTTAAAAATATGTTTAAAAAAAAAATAGTGTAAATGTACAAAACGTCAAAAAAAAAATTACAATAACAAAAAGTTGACTGAATTTTAGGTCACATTAAAATTATTGACACACGTCAACTTTTACTTTAACTATTGATTTAAGAATTGGAGCACATGTTTGGCTTAATTTTACGTAAAATATATTGATTTCTGCATTTTGTTTATCGGCATGAAACGTATGACAAAAAAAAATTACAGCTTTTTTTTTACTTGCCGATTACTAACGGCAACATTTAAATGTATAAGAAATCAAATAATAAAGCAGCGACTTATTGCAAAGAATAAATGTTGGTTGCGTATGGTAAAAAAAAAGATTTAAAAACAATATTTTTCCTATCAACTAAATCAAAACAAATCTATAAATGGAAAAGTATGTATTTAGTTCAATGACAGCATGTATTTCAATAAATCGAAAACTATAAAAAAAATCAATAAACAAAATACAGTTATAGGAAAATTATTTGTGAAAATTTTGTATAATTGTAGTGGTGTTCGATACATTATTGAGTGGCACTAGATAACAACCAGATTACTTAGGACCGACCACTCAATTAAAGGACGTTTCATTCAACAAGTAGAAAAATAATTGTTTTTTTTTTTTAATCACAATTTCGTCATCACACTTAATGTGTAAAAAGAAACTTTCAATGGCGAAAGTATGCCGTGAACTGAAGAACTGCATACATATGTAGCTGTATTTGCCGGCGGCCTGTCTACCCACGCTCTACTTTCGGCTAAGTATAATGTACGATGCCAATTCGTATACCCATTGTATGAACAACATTTTTAAATTGTGCCGATTTGTGCCGATTTTTATCGACTACTAAAAAGCCGATCAAAGTTGCCGATTACTACCATTATGCTTACACAATTGTTTGCAAGCAACTTGCTTTTCAAAGTAAAGAAAAAAATTCTCGTATACAAAAAATAAAACTGCCAGTAAGTGCAAGGACAGAGAGAAAGAGAGAGAGAGAGAGAGATTGAAAGGAAGAGAAAAGAGGCCCATATTACTACATCGCGGACCGATAGTGCGAACGTATAGTGCCGAATTTTCAACTTGGCCTATATGAAACGAATAATATTACTACAAAATTTTGTATATAACATTATATTAACACAAGCCGATCTGATAGTCCGGCAGCCAGTGCTTTAAATAAGTAACAAAATAAGTAACAAAAAAAATTCTTTGCTTATTTTTAGTGATCATTTTTCCTTCCGTTACTGAAAACAAAAGACGATATGCAATTTTTGGTTTGAAATTTCTTACCGTTTAAAACCACAAAAGGAAATGATTTAACCGACCGCTTTGAACACAACAATTAAAAAAAATTTTGTACACATTAGGACATACTTACATACATAATTTTAAACAAATTGTAAATCGCTTTGACCAAAAAAGGCTGTTTTTGGTAAAATTTTGTTGTAACAGGAAATATCTAAGAGTAATATCGGCGTCGGGGTTTTGCAAAACATATCCAAAATCGTGGGCAATGTTAAAATGATTTGACATTTCAAAGAAGCAAAGTGGAAACGTGTTTTCTGGTCAAAGAAAAGCACACAAAAATACCACAAATCAATATGTTGGATTTGGTATTCATATGGTGAACATGTAAATTGAAAATATCAGCGAACCTGAACAATCGACAACTGCAAAATCAGAGTTCTTCATTTCAAGGAATTCAGTTTGACGATTTTTCTCCCCCAAAAACATGCTTCCAAAAGGTGGCACACAACTTGCTTAATCGATATAACCTATAGAAGGTAATAAATTCCCGATTAAAAGAAGCATTGTATGGCAACGCCAATCTTTTTTGGCGTTATATTTGAAAAATATTGTTAAATATCCCTCTTCTTCTAAGTTTTACAAAAATTGTAAAAGGTACGTTCATTCAAACAATATATGACAGTTTGGCTTTTCCCCGCGTATTTATTATTCCACAAAATGACGGTAATAACCTTCCAACAACCTCTTGTTTGTGAGTGCATTGAACTAAAATATGTTACCACATACCAAACTATTACTAAGCCCAAAATTATTGAAGATCAAATCTGATCATCTAAACCCAGACTTAGGAGAATGGAAAAACAAGAAGAATAATTAACCAAACAGAAGTTCGTACAAATATTTTAAAACAAGTTAAGCTCTTTTAATTAAAAACCATACGTTCCTGAAAATAACTTACATTCAACTCCATTTAACTGTAATATCTTTTTTTTTATAGAAATTCACCGGTCGTTATCAATATCTTTGATTATGATTTTCCACAAAGTCTCCTGAAAACACACCGGAAATGTATCTCTAATACTAGCGATGCTGGAAAAAGTGTAATAAGTTATTCCAACTCGATCGCAAATGTTTTCAGCACATGGCTGTCCAAATTTATTTCCTAACTCAGTGGACCACATAACTTTATTGTCATTATATTGTTTTAGAAAAAACGTTATTGCATGTTTGAATAGGAACGTGTATTTGTGTATCCATGTCTTTGCATCTTTCTATTACTAATTAAAAATATACAATGTTTTCTAAATCAATCTAAACAATCCAAGTTCATATAGGCTCGAAATTCTCCAGAGGATCATGTTTATCTTCAATTCTATATAACACATACATTGCAGATCTTCTCTAATTTATATAATTTATAAATTTTGCCTTTGAAATTATAACAAAGGCAAAGAGCTGTAATAGAAGTAACCCTATGTTTCAACAGGTGAAAAATTGTATTAAACGTAAATCACATGCAATAAATTTTGGCAAGCAGAATGTTATATTCTTTAAGCCAAAATTAATATGCAATCAATCTCGATTGAATAGCTCTAAAATATCAGGAATTTAAGTGTTATTTTAGATAGGTACTGAGGTAAAATTTGATGCATTTATGGACTCTTATAATAAACCCATTCGTTAATCGAAACTCTAAGCTTTAAACCTATATTAAAATCAAATTTTACATGCAGTACTTTCTTATTCCGCCCCAACCGATGACCTACTCGGCTTCATACACTGGCTGATTTGTAATTAGTAGGATGTGAACTAAAAAGACTGTTAGAAAATTGTAGATGCATTATTCTTATTCGGACTTTGTTCACATTCATGAGCTGAGCTTGCTGCAATTTAATCAGTTTTAAGTAGGCAAGGCTAAAATAAAAGTTTGAATAGGTTTTGTAGAAATTGTTCTCCCAATTATTAAATGTATGTGCGTATGTATGTATAAAGTGGTGTGTATTCTAAATAACAAAAAACAAGTTAATAAGATATTTTCTTCAACTCACCATCTATAAAAATGTTACAGTTACTTCAAGCAACAAATAATATAACCGATATTGCTTTCCTAGAAAGGAATAACTTCGTAATATTGCTTTTCAATAAAATAATTTTGTTACCGTTTTCTCTGAATTATATTTCATCTGAATATATCGAGGAATATATTTTTTTAGTAATTTCGAAAAAGAGCCACAAAAATTCTATTAGGTTGGGTCATAGGAAGCCACCATGTGAAACAAAAACAATACAATACGTGAAACTTACAAACGAAAATAAAAACCCAATGTACTATTATAATAATAAAGTAGCAAGCAAGTTCAGAACGTGGTATTGTTGTAGTCACACCATCTCTTAGTTTGTTGGTGCGTTTATGCTACCCCTTAAATTATTTTTTATTAATAATAGTGTTATTGTTATGAGGTGAATGTACTTAATACTATTATAAGAGAGCAGATGACAAAAGAAAATGTAGTTAAGAAATTTTTATATCACAGAATACAACACTGGACCTAGTTCTGCTGGAGCATGCGTATCGACCAGGGGATTGCAGATGTACAATAGAATACAGACAAATAAGGCAAAAAAAAAATTGTTTAAATCACAAAATAAATCACTTTCGCTTCATATATCAAATTTTTGGACAAGGCAAACAACTCATATGCAAAAATCATTATGAGAAAACTTGTCATCAAATACTCGTACCCGGGAATCTCAGAAAAATTAAAAATATTTCTCAACACAATCATAAAACTGAACGAGAAGCAGCCAGTCTTGCATGAAAACACAAGTTCAATCAGACAGACAATGTTTGGCACATTTTTATCACAACTATATTAAAATACTTGATACTTTTGTATTATCATTGATAAAACAGACAGCCACTCCGACACTCCTAACAAAATATAGTTTTCACGTTTGTATACACATGTACATATATACATACCTTTTGGTGCAATATGCGTCAATTAAAAAATTTCTTAAGTTCTTTCGTATATTAACAAATTTGCAAATGAACTTCGGCACTGAGGAAATCTTTATTTTAGTTTATTTATATAATTGTTATATTTTGTAATTGTTACTCATTAGCACTTATTTATTGCAAAAATTTATAGATTTTTATGCGGCTTCCACAAACAACCAAAGACGGCGGAAAAAACAACTAATAAAATGCGCGAGCGAATAGAATAAAATTGCAAATGGCGACAACCGAACGAAGCGAATTGACTTAGTATTACAACCCTGTTTCCAGTACAAAAGTTTGCAGCCATAAATGATATCACAGTTTGCACCGCAATTATTCAATTTACTAAATTCGATAGCAAAATATAAACAAACAACCAAAAAAGCGCGATTATCAAACAGCACAATTATATAAATTTTGTTGAAAATGTCGGATATGCACGAAATTTGCAACCAAGATCAATACGAAAAATTCAAGGACTTTGGAAATCAAGTATACCAAGAATATGAGGAGCTTTATAAATTGCAAAGTTCAAAACTAATTGCTGATCACTTGGATCCATTTGCAAACATATTGTTGGAACATGAAAATATTGTTTTAAATAATAAAGAGGAGTTGATGGAGACTCTAAAAAGCAATATAAGAAAACAAATGCAAGCAGCGTTAAATAATCTTTGGCATGCAAATAACGTGTCAGAATCATTGATTTCACTGGAAGTTTTAAAGGACAAATTCAAGCCGTATGAGGGTCATAAATGGTAAATACATAAATGTATTTCTTACGATTTACAAAGTGCCTAAGTCAAATACCACCTGATAATGTCCTCGAATGGTTATGGAGCTATATAAAAATACGTATCCAAAAGTTCGATTTCAAGACGTACCTCCGACCAATTCTGTTCAGATATATTTAGCACTATCCACATTGGCATTTCATTGCAGTTAATACTGGGAACAAATTTTTAATGTAATGGCATTATAATGTCCTTCCTAGACAGTAGTCAACATTCATGCTTATTACACTTTTCGAAATATTCGAGAGTTTGTCATAAAATAATAAATGTTCCCTAAAGTAGAAAAAAACCATAATGTTTATTACGATTCTCGAAATCTTCGAGTTTGCAAAAAATTAAAGAAAGAACACTTTGTTTTATTAGCAAGTCCAATATTTCGAGAATCCTAATAAGTATGAATATAAAAAAGATAAATTCAAAAAAATTTACTTTATTGAAAGTTATCTTTACAAAATTCTTCAAACTGTTTACATTTGCCACAATTAATAACACGATGCATTTTCTTTACATTTGCTTTGCCCATAAATAACCAATACTAGTCACCGAATCGACCGTATTGATTTACTTTTAATAATTTTTCTTTATTTGATAGGAATTTGGATACGAAAACACCGTGGGAACTTACAAGACCCGTGCGCATACGCTTCAAAGAGAATCGTCTACGTTATCTACAAGCACAATTGAACTATCAGAATAAACAATTGAGTGAAATGCTACAAGAAACTGAAAACCTCCGTCAAAATCTCCGAGATGTCAAACAACAGCGTAACTCTTTATTAAAAAATATTGAGGATAGTCGGAAAAAAATAAAACTGGGAAAAGCAAAAATAATAGATTTACAACAAAAAATGCTTTCAAATAGTGAAGATAATATTGAAACGGAAAAGAAAGGAATCTAACGGCAATTTTAAAATGTATCACCATACAAACTAATGCATATTGTCGCTTAAAATTAAAAATGACTATAAACATACTACGTATGTATGTATGTATGTATATACATACTTAACTAAATTTTAGTTGTTTATTTTGAAACAGAACATAATTGTTAAGTCGAATTTTAAAGACCATCTTTTTTTATTAGTTTGAGAAAATATTACATGTTTTGTTTGGCAAAATTCATGTTCGTATTATTGATTAATTCTTTTTGTAATCTTTGTTTATTAACATTTATTCTTAAATGTAGTTTTTCATTAAAGTATATGCCAAAATTTATTATCGCTTTATCTTTACTTAAGCTATTATAATAAAACTACATAGAATTTGTGCTCAATCCTCTGCTCACAACCGGAATCTGTATCATGGTCATAAAATCGCATCAACTGTAAAAACGCAGTCTAATTTAAACGTCAGCAAAATATATCTGTATCGAAACACTTTTACTAAAAAATCCCACTCTGACACAAAAAAAGAATACAATAATTACCAATTATTAGCTTTGGCTGTGTTATCATCGCTTAATACTTTTATTATATTGTTAAATGTTCGAATCTTTATTCGAAAATACTAACAACTTTGAATGGATTTTAATATTGGATGTTTACCCAAACATTTTAGTTGTGCAAATTTAAAATGCGTTATACATTTTTTGCAATTAATTTAGTAACTTTACGAGACAATTTTTCTTCGAATAAATAAGTATTCTTGTTTCTATTTATTTTCACTCCGCCAAACCATTAAAAATATTTATGCATCGTATACGATAACATAAAAAGTCATTCGGTCGGAACTGAAAGTTACAGCAAAAAAACTTATTAGGCACAATTAGGCTGAGGCCCGTTATTAAATTGCATAAATATTTTTCTTACACCCTATGAATTGCCAGCAACTTGGTGACCCAAATAAAATTGATTTTTTTTAACAGCCGAGTTGTCATTTTGCTTTTTAACCACACACACACGCAGTGCATGTGAAAGAAACTTGAATTTACAAAATTGTTGGATTAAAATTGTAATAATTTAAAAAGAGCCTTTTAAAAATGGTTATGCAAGAATTTCAAGCAGTTATTTTAGCAGCTGGGAGGGGTACACGGCTGCCCGAAGTTCTAGGAAATATGCCAAAGTGCTTGCTACCAATTGGTCCTTACCCACTTATTTGGTATCCTTTAAATTTATTGCAGCAACACAATTTCCAGGGTAAAAATTACATACATATAATATGCAAAATTTCCCAAAAACTGAATGTTAATTTTTTCCTAAGAAACTATTATTTTGGTTTTGGAGAGTGAACGCTCTGAAATCCAACTGGCAGTGGAACGTTTGCCTCTTAAAATGAAGCTGGACTTTGTAAGCATACCCACAGACAACGATTTCGGTACTGCTGATAGTTTACGTTATATACACGATAAAGTTAAATCTGACTTTTTGATATTGAGTTGTGACATTGTTTCCAACGTTTCATTATATCCTTTAATTAATAAATTTCGGCAACATGATGCTGCTTTGACGGCACTTTTATTCAAAAGCGGATTTGAGACAGATACCACCTTGCCCGGACCGAAAACCAAACACAAACCAGAAAGAGATTTAATTGGTATACACCCTGAAACACAACGTTTGTTGTTTCTGGCTTCGGCAAGCGATTTTGAGGAGCTAATGAATGTTAATGCGCATCTTTTACGAAAGAATGGCAAAATGACTATTTATTCGAGACTTGTTGATTCACATATATATGCCGTCAAGAAATGGGTGCTGGACTGTTTGCAAAAGGTAAATAAAGCAAGTTCAAACTTCCACATACTTACATATTATTATTACTATTACAGAAAGAAAATTTTTCCACTTTAAAAGGGGAATTTTTGCCATATTTAGTAAAGAAGCAAATGTCCAAAACTGCAGGTATTGGGAATAACTCTAATCAAGCTTCAGATACGCAATCTGAATTCGGTGTCAGCATGAAACAAGACGGAAATATATTTGGGGTAAGTTTTAACATACACATATTAAAATCATATTGTGATCTGTAGTTGACAAACCCACAGTGGCTTGATCACCGATCTGCCATCTCAAACGCTAAACTTGTCAAGCAAACCTTACTATGAACTGATTAACAGCTCTCAATTTTTTCGATGAGTTGTTAACAAAATTACTATAATTAGTGGCCCAAAAATTTTATTTAGGCTCTAAAATGTATTTGAAGTATTGGTTTTGATATTATTATTTTTTAACTGTGAAAATTAACTTTAAAATTAGTTTAAAAATGTACCTTTAATAAGTCCCTAATTACGTTTTAATTTTGTTATTTCAGTTCATTCCCAATACAAATTTAGATCAACAAATTTTAAAAACCACGCTTTATAATGACAATAAAATTAAACCTTTGTATCATGGCGATTTGTTAAGATGTTATGCACTGGAAGCACCCAAAGAAACAATTGGATTAAGAGTGAATACAACTCTTTCTTATTTTGCAGTTAATCAAAAGGTATTTCCTTTATTAAAAGCAGTAGTCGCATGAAACAGAAAAAATATATATGTATGTATATTAATTGTTATTACAGATTTCCTCAATTTGGCCTTTGCTGTGTAATGGCCAAGAAATACTCTTAATATCTGCCAATGCCGTTGTTAACTCTACACAAACTAAAGAAATCGCTGTAGCAGATAATGCCAAGTTGTCTGAAAAAACGTCATTAAACTTTAGTGTGTTTGGTCCCAATTGCTTCATTTACCCTAAAAATATTGTCAATAAATCAATAATAATGTCTCATGCTGTCGTGGAAGAAGGGTAAATAATATAATATTTATTTTGTGCACTTCTCAACTTTCTTATGTGGTTTTTAATCTTTTTAGTTGTAACATAGACAATTGTATTATTGGCCCGAAGGCTGTAGTTAAGAGAGGTACAAAGTTGAAAAATTGCCTAGTTGGTGCTAACTTTGTTGTTGACGAAGATTCATTTTTGGAAGCCAAACATTTGACGCATGCTGATGGTTATATGGAAATTGATATACAGTGAAGTTGTAATATCCATTAAAAAAAAACAAATTGAAATACATTTATAGAGATATGTAGTATGTGCCTATGTACATATGTATGTATACTACATATGAACGCAGTTTCCATAGGCATGTACTTTGATACTGTGTGTCATAATCATGCAAAAATTTATTTAATTGATAGAAAACAACATACATACATATGTAAGTAAATATTTAAAGTGTGAGAAACACCTTACGATCGAGGTGTATTTATGTCCACGTGGGAGTTACGATGCGGTTTGTATACAGAAATATGTACATACATACATATGCCATCCATTAACCTCCATAAGTCAAGGTCTTAGGACTGGCTAAAATACTCTTATTTATATCAGTAACATTTTCTCATACACTTCCCCATGCATCTCAACCTGGTTACAACAATTTATTAAAATATGAAAAAACAAGAAAATTAGGGAACCAAATAGATGAGATTCGTCTCATAAACTTTAAGGATAGTTTTGAATATGTCAGGTATGGAGTGTGTCAGACTAGTTCGAGGTGAAAAGTTTTTCTAAATAAGCCATTACTGCATAATAAACTCATTCTATAGACAGATTTTTATAACTGGCAACATTATTTCGCCGGTTGTAGTTTGATTTGACATTAACGTTCTTATTTCAGAATATAAGCTTTTACATGCCTGGCGGGAATAACATTTTACTGTGATTTAAATTTTCAGGGAAATGATTGTTTATATTTATTTCGCATAAATAAAGAAAAAAATAATGTCGGCAAATGGCGAGTCTAATGAAACAAATACCAAAACAAGCCCTCTACACCAGAATGCGAAAAGTCCAACTTGTTCAAGTGCTACCGAAATCGTATCATATAATCCTACGCTGGCTGAAAACGAATATCATGAAAATGAGTTGGAGTTGTTGAAAGGTGATGCAATTGGCGAAACACTGTACAGTGAACGTTTTGTCTTAAATACACTTCTGAAATTGGGTAAAATTAACAAAGATCTTGAGGAGGAGGAAGATGTCGAACGTGATTTATGTTCACTATGGGACATGACTTTGGAAGAGGATGTTGTTAAATATTTATTAAATCATGAAGTTGTAGACCTATTTGCCAGTATAATTAAAGATACAGAAGACAAACGTCTGACTGAGATTTTGGTTGGTATACTGGGCAATATGTGTAATGTACAGCAAACAAGGGATCTTTTAACCGAGAAATCAGAAGTTGTGGAAATATTATTAGATCTAACAGCTGGTATGGATTCTTTAACCCTTGAACAATTAATGCGTCTTTTGGCGGTAGTATTTATAAAGATGCCCGAAGATCAAATAGAAAAGTGGTACGAACTTATATCAAAGTCGGAAAAATTTGTGGAAAATCTGTGTTTTATTTTAAATAATGCCGCTCATCACTCGCTTATTTTACAAACGCTAGAATCGCTAAATGCAATGCTAGCAAAGTTTTTTGTGCTTAAACTCTCTCTAGCTGCAGAAAATGGGAAAAGTGTTGATATCAGCAGCAAAACAAGTTTTGAACAATTGTTTGTCCGCCCAGATGTAATAGAGTGCACTATAGAAGCTTTTAATACTTTGGTTAAACGAGACTGTGATGATCAGGACTGTTTTGATGCATCAGAAATACCGAAGGTTATATATAAAGCAAAACAGACATTCTGCAATATTCACAGTATACTAACTCAATATCAGCAATTATCAAGAGAGGCATATGAAACCAGTAATGATGAAATTTTAAATTGCTTTAAGGAAATATTGGAGCCAATGGCTGATATGGATAGTGTTACGACTTGGCAACAGCATGAGCAGGATGTTTTGGAAACATTAAATGATGTATTAAAGGTAATAAACATGTGTTTTATGTTTTAAATATTTAAACCCTGAATTTAGAGTCCGCTTTAAAGCTTTACAATGTATTAAGCTGTTTTTTGTGACTTCTCCAGCTCTCTACATGTCAACTCAGTTATTTGACACAAATCGAATTAACCGACTGATACTCGTTGAACAAAAATTTCAAGTGAACAGCAAAATCAGAGTACACTGTTTTTTACATATATTAGTATTAGTTTTTGCAAAACTTTTCTTTCTTTTGCTATAGTCTAAAAGGACAATTCTCTGTAAAATTCTAAATTATTTTAAGGGTGATAGACGCCATCGAAATGATTGCTGTCACTCTTGTGTACGTGTGCCTGAAGGCAGAAATAAAAAAAAATTAATTTTTCATCAAGCGTCGCTGGTGTCATATATATTAACAGATTTCCACTAATACTACAGGCATGTTTCCCGCTTTACGTCTACACATACATACTTACATATTTCTTTAAATTTAAAACTATATCAATTATGGACAGTTATTTAGTACAAACAGTACATTACGTTTTATTACGGTTTAAGCTACAGAAAGAGTAATCAATGTAGGAATAAAAGAGTAACGTGTTCAATTCCTTACAATTTTTAATAAAAAGATCACAATTAGCATAAAACGCTGACGAACACCAACAAGATTTATTTTCAATTAAGTGAACAATGTTCGCCATCTATATTTGTGTGTTTGTTTGTTTGTACATTATAGGAGACCAAACCGCTAGACCGATCTTCCTAAAATTTTCACAACATTTAACTCGGACTCTCGAATGAATTATAGGCTTACTTTTACACACATTTTTTTAAATTATGTTACTCATTCCACACAATTTTTAACAGATTTTATAGTATAAGCCAGCATAACTTCGACGTTTGTGAACCAATTTTCAAATTCTTTTTTTATATGGAAGAGGTTTCGTTTGTTTCTTAAAATAAGGCTGGGGCGAATTGTGCTCCCAAAAAACGTACTATCAATTACTTTGTTGTTTGTAGATCAATTTTCAAAATTCTGTTTGCTTATGGAAAAGGTCCACAAATGATTATTGTGAAATAGAGCGGGGGTGAAATAAAAAGTTCTTAAATTAGTTAGCCCAGCGTTTGATGAAACCAAGCTGATATCTGGCTTTACTCACAATTATATGTCTAATAGAATTTAGTAAAATTTCAAGATCTCTGAAAGTGCAAACATTTTATAGCCTACGAATACCCAAAATATTTACATTTATTAACGTTCAATTTCATTAAATTCAAATCACACCAGTGGAAGAAGGACTTTAAGTTTGTTTGCATAAGTTTATGCTCATCATATTTATTGTACATAAAAAATATTTTTACCTCATCACCGCACATACATACATAAGTATGAATGAGTTTTTGACAACGCTGGGTAAGTCGTTGATAAATAATGGAAAAAGAAGGGATACAAGCTGGCTGCCCTGAAGAACACCAGATGCATTAAGGGTTGTATGTGTGTACATATGTATATTTTAAAATACGATAATTTCAAATACTAGTCAATAATTTGGTTTTTGCAAAGATTGATTTGATTGTATACTTAAACATTTTATTTGCAGGTCTTACCGCAGCCTGTTGATTCTAAAATCTTGAAATGTTTGCTCAAGTTACTCCATGCAGTTGATCAAGAGCAAGTCAAACAAATGCAAAACTCCTCTCAGTCCAATGGTTTCGAATCAGGAGACGAGGACGAAATTGATCACCAGATTTCCTACACGTTGATTTTGAATTCCCTTTACTATTTAATTTTAAAAGCCGATAGCGATATACTAAAGCAATATATTTTGGAATGTCCACAAATACACATTGAGAAATTACTGCAAACATTTGAAGAGCCTTTCGAATCAGAATATGCGAAAAGCTGCTACTTAAAGCTGAAAACGGCTGTAAATAAATAAAATATATTATACAAAAAAAATTATTGCTTTTGTTTATTTTCCTAAAACAAACAAAAAAAAAAAAATGCGGGAAATCATTAGTTTAATTTTGCAATAGATTTTGATTCAAATTTATTTTATACAAAATACGATCAGCTGTTTTGTTCTCAATAAAAATTATTGAGTGCTCTTTAGTATCATTTACTACCGAGTCAAGTAAGAACTAAAGCTGTTCTCAATAGATATCATATGCAAACACTTTGGCTGACCTCCGTTTTAATATAAAATTTAGTTTTAACTTGTTAAATTGGCCTTGAATACTAGATTAATTAAAGATTTTAACAATCTCTACTATTGAAAATGATTTAATTTTAGAGTTGGCTCAAATTAATATTGAAATAAAGTGGATTTGTAAACAAAATTAAAGAAACTGGGTTATATCTGTTAAGCGGTTTCCAATAAGTTTTTTTGGTAATAGGAAACAATAAAAATAAAGAACAAACCATAATTTGCAATATATTCTTCCGATATTAGGCCTGTCGAGTATTTTCAATATAAGAAATATAAAATTTAAAAAAAACAGCCAGATTGTTTTTTTCAGAGGCGCAACTTCCATGTACATTTTCTAAGATACACTTTTAGATAAAATAAAAATATATAATTTAAGAACAATAAAAAATGTTAACAAACCTGTTCTTCTAATAATTCAAAATCATAAGAATCTCACTCATATAAAAACGGAAAATTTAAACATTTTTGATAGCACTGTTTTATAGTTTAAATATTTTATTTAAAATCACTTTAAAAGCGTTAATGTCAAATACTCTTTCTTATGTATACGATTATTTGGGTGCATTGTCAGTCATTTGTAAACGCATCGTCTCCATCCACGATGACTTTCCTAAAGTAACTGAGCTATTGCAGTTGACTTTTAAATTGTTGGCTTTATTTTCATTTAATAACCACTTTAACTGCTGCTTGTCTTCTGTCAAAGCCAAAGACAAATGGTTCAATGTGCTGTCCAAAGTAATGGCTGCGGAATTTTCAGCTCCTGTCAAGCAAACATCGATTGAGGTCTGTTTCTCTACATCATCAGATATGTTAATTATACACTCTGTAAGATTTTTGGCCTGTATTGTATTCTGACCATGTAATTCGGATAGTTGTAAGTTCATCGAGCCTCCATTAGTTATAACATTTAAGTTGCCGTGCACTCCAGCTTGAAGAAAAAATATTTTATACTATGATTTGAATATTCAAAATATTATTAATTATTAAAATCAAAAATTTATTTTTCATCATTTCGCGACATCTTCCCGAATACCATCTAACTCCGTGTTAGTTTTTATAAAAATTCAACTAGTTCTTTCTGAGTTTATCGCTTACATACAAAACGTGCCCCTTTCAAATTTTAATCGTTAACTAAAATGCATAAAAGCGTAACTAACAAAAATATAATTTTACAGAAGAACCAAAAAACGTTGTAAGATGGAAACTATGAACATTTTAAACGAATTTTTTTCTAATTTCTCTTGAAACACAAGCAAATTTACTTTTAAACCAAAAAAAAAAAATTAATCTTTTAAGAGTTAATTTAGATACGCCTTTATGAGTTCTGTTTTACTGAAAAACATATTGTTGGAAATATTTCATAAAATAAATAAAGTCGGCTTAAAAAGGGAAATCAGTTTATTGATTAAAATAAAATATAATATAAGGATTTGAAATTAAAGGCTTTTCCTTTTTAATTTGAGTTTGTTATATATAATATATAACATTATTCATAAGTTATTTTATAAACTTTTATTAATCATGCTTATTAGTTTTCTCGAAATATTCGAAAGTTGGTAATAGATTGAACGAAATTCGAGTGTTCTTTCTTAAGTCTTTTACAATCTCTCGACAATTTCGAGAACCGTAATAAGCATGAATGTGATTATTTTATATACATGGTGCATATGTACGTATAAATGTATTTTAAAATTATTTTTGAAATGGAATATTGTCATGCAAATAATGAAGTCTGCAGGTAGTAACTTTTTGAGATCTTTGCCATTTTCTATCTAAATGAAATTTTTATTCTTTGCTCATATAATTGGGAAGGTGCAACAAGTGTGAATCTGTTTTCAATTCGTTGTGGAAGCTGTTAGTAACCTTTAGTTATATTTGTTTTGAATTAAATGATTCCAGTTGGATCAGTTGACAGTTGGATATCCGCCCTTGTTACCTAAAATAATAAGTCGTCCATGCAATTTTTCAAAAAAATTTCAAAACAAAACAATTTCATTATACATAAATATTTTGTTAGAAGAAAATGTGTAATTAAGCCATTTTGCATTTATCAAATAAAGAAACTTGTAGTTACGTCCCTTTGTTTCTTGTTACTAAAAGTGCCATTATTTATCGTAGAAGTGTAAAATTTTTTAAAGATACATACATATGTAGTATTCATAATAATCAGTGAAAAACTGGATTGTAAATTGTTTGTTAATTGCGCTTTTTTGCATTTTAGCCAACGATATAAGTATGTATATACATTTGTATATACTTAGTAACATACAATACAAACTATAATAGATATTTCGCTCTAACGGTAAATCTTACTCATTTTGAGATCGCCTTTCTGTTGGATTGTTACAGCTGCTTTTTTATGCACATTTTTCAAATCCAAACATCCAGTTTCGGTTACAAATTTGGATGATTCTACGTAACTACAGCTGGTGGTTATGTTTCCCTGACTGGTTTTACATGTAATATAATCACCTTGCAGTTTGTCTAAAACAATATTCTGGATGTAAAAGAAATGAGAACTAATTAATAACGGTTAACATACATATACACATACATACATATAACATACGCATGCATGTATGTATGTATGCTTGTTGAATTATAACTTCAAATAATGTACATATGTATGTATGTATGTATAAGAGAAGTTTTTGATGAAAAATATTTCAAGACTTACTCCTAAATTCTGCGTTTCAATGCAAGTATGTTTTCCGAGCAATATACCCCGACAGTCAATGTCTCCGTCGCACGTAAATAATTCAATGTTTTCAGAACGAACATTTTCAGTTTTTATACATTTCTCCCCTGCTATTTTTAACTTATCACCATATATATTATTCACTGTCACCCTTTGACGAGCTTTGATTTCAAGTGCTGCCTTAACAGGTACTGCTAGTTCGCAGTGGAAATTAGTGGAATCAGTTAATTTTCTAACTAAAACTTCTGCACTACGTTCATCATCACTCACTTTTACCTCCATAGAGGCGGTACAATTCTTGACTGGATCACCATGCAATTCAGCTACTAAAGCGTCACCATCCGGGTACATATGAGGATCTGCAGAATATACTTTCAAATCGATGTCGGAGTCAATTTTGATATTAGCGTAGGGATTAATGTAGCGCAGTACTTCTTGATGCACTTGTTTCATGTCGGCATTCGTAGTAGTGACAGTTTTACGCGCATAAAAACGCGGCTTCAATGACGAATATTGTATAAAATGCACCAGTTGACGAAGTATAACCATGACTTTATTACTTTATTTAGCAAAAATAAATTTCAATTAAATGAAATTACTTTGAGCACAAAATACTTAGCATAATACTTAGCTGTAATACTTAGCAGTATTTTGTGTTCTGTGCTTTCGAAAAAAATTACTCAACAGCTGTAAAGCGTAGACAGGAACCGTAAAAAAGCAGGATGTCAAACAACTTCATAATTCGTTCGGTTAGCAAAAAAAAAAAAAATACTGATATAAATACTTACATATAAAAATCAATGTATACATATATAAAACCGATGTAAGTATATAAGAAATGTGTGATTACTGTTGGACTAAGTTTTCAGACTTTACGTTGTTGCGTTCATATATATTTTAGCTTTATTTGTCATAATTTTGCTGAACACTTGTTAAATCCCTACAAGCTTTCCTAAATTTCATTGGTATGCAATATATGTGAATTTTTAAACTTACATCACTTTTTTTATAAAAATAATAATGTAAGAGTTACATTTTTAGTCGGCATTAAGCAGCAAAAATGTCAGCGATAACTCTTCCATTCATTTAAATTTAAAAAAATTGGAAAGCTATGATTGAAGTTTGAAATATTTAATGGAATGAAAATTTGTAAGCAAATTGTCATAAAATTAACAAGGCGTGAGTGTAGTGGTAAACAAGTGAGAGAGAACTTAAAATTTGAAAGAAAACCAAGTAACCGAAAATGGAAATTACCAAATCAATTCAGAAAATAATTTATAGCACTTCAAAAAAAGTCACTTTCAGAATGTTTATGTTCCAAGTACCGAAAATGGACAAGTTCCATAAATTATTAAAATATTTAATTTTTTTGACAGCTGTAGTCGCAAGAAAGATCCGAACTTCTTTTTACAATCGAACCTACAACCTCTAAAATCTTGCTCGAACACTTAAGATATTATCCATCGCTGCAATTAAGAAAAGCAGTACGTTTTGTAAATTTACACCACAGTAATACCTTGATATAGGTTTTTTGGCTTATATATAAACAAATTTTGTAGCTGCTGAATTTGATTTCACCATGTAATTTACGTCATCGGAGTTGCTGGCAATGCAAGGTATATACACATATATTAGAAAATATTATAAATTCGATTCCAGTTTGTCTTATTTTTTCGGAAACAGCCGATTTGTATGCTGATGGGCTGTCAAGTTTTAAAAGGAACGCTTTTTGATAATTTTAGCCTGGCAGTACTGGCAAAATGTATTAATTCAGGGCTGTTAAATAAGCAACACACAGTAAAACATATGGAACCTTAAATATAAAGATACGAAACAGAAAACAAGAACACATAATGTCTTTTGATACAATTCCTAAAGATTTGCGTGGCTTAAGGGCTTGCTTGGTTTGTTCATTGGTAAAGGTAGGTACACATTTCCAAGGCAAAAAAAATTACATACATACATATATGTACATATGAAATTTCGTGCACATAAGTATGTATGTATGTACATTAATGTTTTTGTAAGAGCTGCTACAGCTCTTGGATCCCCTTTTTATTTAAAGCACTTTAAAATGTATCTGTCTAATTTTAGTCTTTCGATCAATTTGAGTACGATGGTTGTGATAACTGTGATGACTTTCTGCGCATGAAAAACAATAAAGACAACGTCTACGATCACACCAGTAATAATTTTGACGGTATAATTGCCCTGATGTGTCCCGAAGATTCGTGGGTAGCGAAATGGCAAAGAATTGGTAAGCTTTATTAAATTTATTTCTTTTCCTGTTTTAATCGGCTACAATCTATTACAACTAGGTCGATTTTCAAGAGGCGTTTACGCCATTTCCGTATCGGGTAATTTGCCACAAGCCACCTTGAGAGAAATGAAGAGTCGTGGTATTCCTTACAAACCAAGAGATACCAGCCAACGTTAAGTACCATATTGTTTCATAAGAAAATAGGTACGACTTAAATATTTAAAAGAATTGATAATCAAAAAGAAACACTTTTATGCTAAGGTTGCATGTTTTATTTGTGCCAAACAAAAGCAGTCAAGTGATTTTAATAGCAAACGATTTTGAATTACAGAAAACACAAGCAATTAGCTTTTTTCTTTAATTTTTGAAATCGCAACAGCAAATACCATTTTGAAGTATTTGTTTTAAATAAAACAAAATTGGTTAAGAATGAATAAACAACGCATTAAGTAATTTATTTAATCGGAAAAATAACAAAGTGAAAGGATACAAGTTGTTGACGGAGTCGAACGTTTTAAAAACGCAAAATTTTATACACAGAAAACGTTTCTGGTGACTTAAAATCGCTTTTATAAAAAGTGATCTTCAGAACAGCCCTGATAAGCTTCTTCGTTCCTAATAAAGTTAATACAACATTTTGTAATTAAAAATTCAAAAAGTTGCTAGCCACACTGATAACGAAAGTTCCATGTACCTATAATTATTTGTGCAAACAGAAAACATGTATTTTACAGTAAAATTCCTAAATAATTATAAGGTAATTGCCCTACTTTTAGGTATGAACTTCTTTTCACTCTGAATAAAGTTTATATTGAAGTTTTTCAATAATTAAAAAGAATCATTTAAAATAATTAATGCAGTAACAAATAAAAGCCTGTTGTATGAAATTTGAATTTGTTATATGCAATTACACATATTCCTAAACAAACTGATAGCGGTAGTTCCCTTTACTTTCAGAATAAGCGTTCTTGGACTGGACGAAAAACAATTGATATGTTCATTATCGGTCACATATGATAAAATATTTTATTTTAAGTGTTCACAAATTCATAACAAATATTATTACTTTATAATAAAAAAAAAAATTATAGATTTATATAAAATTAAAAAATGTGTTAGTTTGTTTTAGGCAACAAATAGTTTTCTCAACTACAATTGGTCCATACGCAGACCTGCACCACCAGCTGTAGTTGCAAACACGCCAAAACCAGCTGATTCCAATTCTTCTTTTAATTTCCAATACACCTCGTTGCTGGCATAGTTTTCAGGCAATAAAACAATTGCATAGCCGCCGGCACCCGCACCAGTTAATTTACTGAAAAATCCACGTTTAAAAGCAATTGAGAAAATCTGTTCTAATTTGGGATGGGTGACACCAATTGCCTTCATAAGATCATTATTGATTTGAAATAAACGTTCAAGTTTTTCAAATTTTTCGCTGTCATCTTGGCTATTGCCAAATTTTTCATACAGAGGAATAGCATCGTTAACTAACGCTTCACAAGCATTCCAAATTGCGTTGATAACTTCGGGAAATTGTTCCCAGAGATGGCGTACCTTGGCTACAATATCGGCAGTTGATCTTTTTACTTTACTGTCTACCAGCAGAATATTAAGTGGTCTCTGTATTTTAAGTGTTTCGAAGGTTTGCCCCTTAACAAATCGCAACATGCCACCATAAGTACATACAGTATTATCTATACCTGACGGAGTACCATGCATTACGCGTTCAGATTCATAGGCCCAATTTGAAATTAAAGCTTGGTTTTCAGGTTCATTATAATTACTGAGATTGAAATGATGAGCATAGAGCAGAAAAGCCGCTGCTAAAGCTGCTCCGAAAGAGGCAGAGCTGCCCAAGCCTGCTCCTATATTTAGTTCGGTGTCAATGTTGATGGTAAATGCTTGAGTTAACTCCAGTTCCCGCTTCGGTGACGATAGCAAAGCTCCAGCTAGAAGATAATATATTGACAAAAAAGCTTTTTGTGTCTGCAGCTTTTTTGGTGATCCTTGTTCCAATAGTTCTTCGTGCTGTTTGTTTAGTTCGCTACGCACTTCTTCCAGCAACTGGGCACCGCTTTCAAACTTCTCTTGAGCAAACTTCGAACGGCAATGTTTTAAAAACTTATTAAATGAATCGACTTGTATTTCAAAGTTTGTGTTTAAAGCTTCCAACTGCAGAGTAACAACACGTTTGCCATTTTCAGCCGCCGTGAACTGTAACGTTGTGCCTAAGCCTATCACAGCAGCCAAAGCAGGCTTTTGATAGACAACCGCATGTTCTCCATGCAAAATGATCTTGCCCGGTGATTTCACTTGGAATTTCAACATTATGTAATTCGCTTTTAAAAACAAAGTTTGTAAAAATATAATGGGGTGCCGAAAATTTTTTTTCTGTGACCTTTTAGTTTTCCTTTTTTTGGTAGAGTGCACGATGAGGTCGCATAAAATTATTTATTGTTTTTTTCGTTATAAGATCGAATTACAATTTGAGAAAAATCTTAAAGTATTGATTATATGTATCTTTTTTTTTTGTTGCTAACAACTCTTTACGTCCAGGTTATTACAGTTCAGAGCTTGACTTAATACTGTTTAGTTTTCGAGCTTTAAGTTTTGAATTTCAAACACTTTACTTTCACTTTCTTTGCAATCTTCAATATTGTTTTTGTTCATTTGTTAGACTAAAAAAATACTCAAATTATAACTAGCTGTTGCACAATGGATTGTGGAGTAAATCGTTTGCTTAAAGTGATGCTATTTCGCTATTCTTGCAATATGTATGCATTTCAGGTGAAAACTAATTTAATAATTTTTTTGGGGAAAGCTTTCAGTCATGCTGTTTTGTATAATAAAATTAAGCTCTATTACTACATATTACATTTAGTTTAAGGTTGGATTTTAAGGGACTGAAAACGTACACAATGTCAACATATAAATATCTAATGACAAAAAACAAAATTCCGAGTCCTTTACATACAAGCCTATTGTTAAAACAGCGGGCATTTTCCGTTTTGTAAGATCCTAACTTTAAATAACACTAAGTTGTATTAATGGGTCTAAGTACGAAGATAGTTTATTAATAATAATTAACAAATATCTATGTACCTGAGTGTGCAAATTATTTTATTTAAAAATAATTAGGAAAATTTTTCTGTCCTACTGAAAAAACATGTAATAGATTTTTAAAAATATTAATTTTGAAAGAAAAAAATTTACCATAGTTTTTAAAAATTTTATAACTTTTTCATTTACATATATAGTTTTTTTGAAGGACCGAGTGTACGTATGTGATCAAATCCGATACTATCCTTGAACTCAAGGCCAACATCGAAAGAAATATGTTAAGGAAAATGCTTTAAGACAAGACCAGCCAACAATGCGAAGCTGAAAATGAATTTCATTTAAGTAACATTATTATCCACACTTAGTGTAAAATTTTATATTTTTATATTGTACATATCGCACCCTAAATACAAAAGGGTCACAACTCAAAATTTCCAAAACTGACTTTTTTCCATAAATTAATTCAGAGTACACATCTCTAACTACTGCAGCAATTTCTTTCACGTCACTATCTTCTTTAACTGGAAAAATACAGTTATGTTAAATGTGTTTCTTTTGCACGATGAACTAAACATGAAGTTTTTTGTCTCTCCTGAAAATTTTTGAATTTTGAGTTGTGCCCCTTTTGTATTTAGGGTGCGATATGTATACGAAAAAATTGTTAAAATTTTAAGCTCTATGGTGACGTTTGCCCTCACCCCCTTCCACTTTTTTTTTGGTAATTTTTTTTACAACGATTATAAGTTATTGTTGGAAGGCAAATTAAATATGATGCTAATTTGTCTTGATTACATATCCTCAAAATTATTCCAAGCTTTAATAGATATTTGATTTTTATGACCTCTTTTCGCATTGTTTTAGTTCGAAACCCGCCACAACCCATTGTGCTTATGCATACATACATTTGCATGTGTCTACATACATACATGCATACATATTGTGCAGTTGCTGTCACGCTGAGTTACATTCAGTTTTATTCTCCATTTCTTTTTTTTTGTCAATAAAATGAAATTAAACATTCATTCATTTGTTTTTCTTTTTTATTTTTCACTGTTTTTCTCTTGCTGTGTATTTACTGTAGCTGCTGCACTTTCTCCCACTCTTCTGGTGTGTAGGACTTTTGTGAAAAGGCGTGAATTTCTTTAAGCTCTTCTGCTATTGCCGTATTAACCAAACGATGTTTTTGCAGCAATGTTTTACCTTTAAACTGATCGGATACAATTGTCACACTAAACTTGCCACCGCAACCATCTGATTCATCTATGGCTTTAACATATTTTGCCTGAAGTTGTTGGGTTAGTTTGTCTTCTAGATATTTGCTTGTGTATTTGCTCATTTTAATTCCAGTTTTTCTTTAATCCAGTGGTTTATTTGTCTTCTAGAATCTTTATGCTCTTTACCTAAATTTAATAACTTTATTACGCGAACTAAAAAGATTACGTGTTTTATATATGTATGTACATATAAAAAAATGTGTGTTTTCATAACCTACCTATCCGGTTTTTTTTACGTTAGTTTGTTATTATTTACTGTTTATACGTTTGTTTATACACACATATCCACACAATAGCAATGACATTTATATGGTAACGTTTTCAGTGATGCCATTTCAGCCGTTTCAACGCATGTTTTCTAATTATTCTAATCGCAAAGTAATCGAGCTGAAAATATTTACCAAATACATATAATTGAAATACGAAAGCATAAGCGTAGTGGGATCTTTAAATAAATAAAAAATTGTACGCAAATAAATCTTATCTGTAAAATATATGTCATTGTCTTAATGAAAAAAATACATGGTGTTTGTGGAAAAGTGAAAAATAAAGCTTCGATATTTTCGTATAGAGAATATCGCCTTACGATTTGTGGGTGATTACGGTACACCATATCAAAATCTGTGATGCTGGAAAATGTTACAGTCTTGCAGTTAAATTGACATTTTTATCATCAACAAAATTCTTAAATCTTTAAGATTACCAACATTATTTGTCATTATGTCATATTTGGTTTAAAGACATTAATACATACATATGTACATATATTTCTTCAAATATTAATTATTTAATAAAAAATTTAGCTCAAATTTAAAAATACTTTGAATCACATCACTTTACATATTACCGTTTTGTGCTTCTCCTCAATGCATCTTGATTTTCTCTTACTTTTCCGAAAACACGTACGTTTTATGTATGTACATACATACATACATATGTGTATGATTGATCTTGATATCATTTCAATGCTTTTAAATCTATGTATCTTTCAGGATACACTGGCGATATTATAGTAAATAAAGTTTTTCTTCCGGAAGGAAATCTACTCAGTGCAAGAGCTAAAATTTTTTATCTAAAATTGAAGGAGGCAAAATCTTTTGTATTAAGTACTTTTGATTTTTATATTATTAGGGTTTTGACAAAGAAACGGTGAACTGTTTGGTGCTTTCTGAGAACCCTTCCAACTATTGATTTAAATTTTTTTTCTATTCTGTGAACAATCTGCCGTGCTGTGCGTATATCGATCGATATCAAAGGAGTGTGTAATCTTTCTAAGAACGTGTGCTTGGCCTAATAAAAACAAATAATATTTGTGATATTAAAAATTGGAAGAGGTTTTATAGAGCAGTTCCGTAACATGTCAGGGGTTTTACAAATTTATTTCTTATTCAGCAGGGCGACTTCGTTTTGATTATTAAAGCAATTATTTAATATTAAAGCGATCAATATTTTGAATATTTATTAATTTATTGTAGTTTTTAATTTACTTATAAAGGCAAGCAGTGTAGCACCACATTAACTTATAAATAAGAACTTAAGGAATGTTATAAGACGATAAAAAATAAACTTACCAAGTTACAATATAAAATAAAATAAAGCTGCTTAATTTCAAGTACTAACAATAAATACTGATGACTTTTAAGAAAATATTATAATAATAATCAAACCAAAGCAAATTTAACTAGAGCATTTTAGCGAAAAATATGAAATTTTTAAGCGTATGAAAAATGTTCATGTCAAACTTTTCTTTATTGTCTTTCATGCACATTTTTAAATACTCTTGACCTTATAGAATTTATTACAGGCTGGGTAATTTAAAAACCCCAAAACTATCACCTAAAGTTTAAGGTAAATGATGAAGATCATAGAGTGTGTACAAGGCCTGTGTGCGATCATAAACTAATTTAGTGTTTTTTAACATTTCCAGCAAGGAATCTCCTATGCGGTCTACATTACAACAGACTCTTTTTAGCAGTTCACCCTGTGTCGGCAACGCATACATGGCCAATAGAGCAGCTTTCCGTAACACCCATGGATGATACTTGGCTAAAGTAGTTTCGTAGGCAGTCTTACAGCTTCGGTGTACTTCATCATTTTCAGACAAAATAGCTAAACGACTGAGAAATTCGTAAAGAAATTCTGGAAAAAGACACCAAATTAAAATGAAAAACTGTTCAAACAACTGAAAAATACTAGCGAGGAAATTTAGAAAAATTCGTAAAAAAATTCTGGAAAATGACACCAAATTAAAATTAAAAACTGTTCAAACAAATGACAAATGCTAGCGAGGAAATTTAGAAAAATAGCGTTTAATCCCGAAATATAACTACTTACCTAGACCCCTATGTAAACGTAACAGAGTTCGACTACCCGAAACGTATTTAGTATCGTTTAGTAAATTTTCATCTTTTTCATATAACATCATTGTTTTAATAGTAAGAAACTTTTCAGCTTTCTCTTGATCGGTCTCCTTCCGCAATACGTTTAAAATATCAATTTTCGACCTCACATCACTGTGTACAAAACCGAAAACCGAGCCCAATAAATTAAAAAATCTGTAAGTAAAGCAATTAAAAAATGACTTACAGAATTTTTCTTCTAGTAAGCATTACTAATAAATTATTCATGTATTTTTAATATTATTATTATCTTATTACTGAAAAATGCCCATCCAAGGCGGGTTTAACAACACAAAAAACACCTACGGTGTTCTCGGCAAATGAACGCCCTCAACGCCTAAACAAAAATATATTGTTTATATGTATATCATTCCCATGTTAAATCGACTTTGTACTCATTTAGTTTAAAATTATAAAAGCAATTCACAGTGTATGGCTCTTAAGAAATACATAAATTAAATACTTCTAGTGTGCAATGCATAGAAAGTTCAAAAAACTTTATGAGCTATTGAAAACTTACTTGTTTATTTCTTCGTATGCTTTGAGGTAATGATCCATTGAAACGTCATCATCATCTCTTAAGCTGTCCTGAAATATTTGTGCTACTTTTTCTACGTCAAAACGTTCTAAAGTCATTTTTGTGTTTTTCTGATATTTTCAATTTGACGTCAATCTTAAACTATTGAACTAAAAGTTTTAATTTCACCAAATCTTTTGGTAAAATTATTTGGCCTAATCATAGACAAAGATAATTAAATAAGTACCTACATTGATATTTTGTTCTTTTAGCTTGTGCGAATACGAACAGGGTGATCTGAAAAACAATCGAAGTATGTTTTTATGTTAAGCAACACTACCATCATGCATCGTTATTATATTTGTTTATTTCAAATTACCAGAATTATTGATGTTAATTGTTTTTTCGTTAAAGTACAATTTAACGTTAACCAAACATTTTATATGTATGTATATTGGTTATTGTATTTACAGAGAATATTAAATTAAGATAATCAAAAACCAATCTAGTATTAAACATAAGTATTTTTAGTTTTCTAAAAACTTCAGCACGCAAATATTTTTGAAGTTAAAAAACTCCAAATTTTAATCTGTAAAAGCTTTAAAATCAGAACAAGTTGAAAGACGAATCCAGGAAGCGAAAAAATATATTATGTATTAATTTTAAGTGCTGTATAAACCATATTCATTTGAGACATCACATTTCGTATAAAATCTTTATTTTTTCATAAAGTTGCATACATGCATGGCGTTGATTTAAGTTGAGAAAGGTTATCGAGGTTTTCTTAAAAAATATTAAAAATCCATTGCAAGTCTTTTGCATTAAGAAAAATTTCTATAAGAGGCGTTGAACTTCGCCACCACTGCGTAACAAAATTAAAACTTTCTAGCTTCTTTTTTTGCCGAGGATTTGTCTCGGGCACCTTTGTGTAAAGACTATTTGTTGACATTGGGCAACTTAGTTGCGCAAGTCTTGTGGTTGTAGATGTGAGAGGCGGCCTGAAGGAAGATCTGTTGCTGATATTTGAGTACAGACATGTTTGTACTTGGCAAAAGACTTGCGCAAATATGTTGCACAATGTGAAGCTGCTCTTATAGCACCGATGTGAACTTAGTGCCTTTCGTACTAGATTAAGCGCGAGTCATAGTAGTGCGCACTTTTTCGAACTTGGTGCTATGAATAACATCTAATTTTCTCTGAATAATTTCAAATTCTGTCACAAACTTATGTGAAATTGCAAACCAAATTAGAAATAATTTTTTTAAGGAGTAAGTTTCGGGCAAGTAAGTTAAACAAGTGAACTTCCTCATTTTATTTAAATAAATGTAAAGGTAAAATCTGAATTGGTGAAAAACTCGAGATATTCGTTATCAAAAATATGAAGAGGGCGTTGCAGTTTGAGACCAAATTATTTGCAAATTAATGAATATCATAGCTTTTATGATTCCGGGTAACTGCCACGCTGACAGACGAGCAGGGGAACGGATGGTGTAAAAAGAAACAGGTTATTCGGTTTATAAAGGTTTATCTAACAATTGTAGATAGTACATATGTACATATGTATGTATGTACGTACATGGAGAGATACATTCATACACAACTAAATTGTCATCTGACTGACGTTGATATCGTTATTACATTGTAAGTCTTGGAAATTGGAGAAAAATGTACTACATACTATATTTTATTTTAAGAATCCTTCCTTTTTCAAAGCACTTGCTAGACTTATTCAGTCTATACATAGTATATGCATATAGTACATTCGTATGTAGGTATGTATGTATGTATGTGTATACGTACATATGTATGTATGTACATATTTGAACAGTGACCTGTTCTTTTCAGAAAGACAGTTGATAAGTAATTTTCTGTAGTTTTTTATTTGACAACTGCTGCTCAAGTGTATTTAAGTATATACATATGTATGTATGTACATATACATACATATGCTCCTGCTTCGTTTAATTTGCAGTACAAAATTTATTTAAAAAGGACAAAAGGTAGAGAAAGCAACTGGATATGTACATATGTATGTATGTACCAACAGAATAATGTTGGATATGTACACACACATATTCACAACACATATGTATGTACTTATGTAGGTATGTACATATGTACTTACAAATTAGAAACGCTTATGTATGTATGTATGTAGTGGACATTCCCGAAAATTCAGCATGGTAGTGTTTTCTTTGTTTATCGAGAATAAACTATGTATGTATATACATATAAGCATAAACAAGTGCATAAGGTTCGCAGAAAATTTTGTTTAAAATGTGATAAATTTATTATTAAAGGCTACAAATAACAACCAAACACTGCAAGTAGCACTTTTGCATATTCTTGACTGCATCATAAAATACTTACAATACATACATACATACATACATATATACTTATATGTACATCTTTAAGGACCTTCCAAGAACACAGTGTAACCGTTTAAAGGCCTTATTATTTTTTACTTTCGTTCACCGTGCCGTGCCATTCTTTTCTGTAGCAAATATCTTCTAACTATTTCTCTGTTAAATTTTCTTTCTCAAAACATAGTTTCCCGCCCATTAACATTATAAGTTTTTCAATGTCCATTGCTTTTTTTTATAAAATACAATCTTTTCATTCTTTTAACACAACTTTTTTAATATTTTTACATAAAACAAACTAATAATGGTTGTACTTAGTACTGAATTCTATTTTCTACAGGTTTGGCAGCAACAGAACAAAGCTAAAAAGCAAATACAAACTACATGTACGCATTTGCAATTGAGCAGAAGCAAAACAGCTGATTCATAACAACAGAACGTAAAAAACAAATTCGGTTTTAACATTATAGTGCCCGGTAATTTAAGCTCAATGAAATTTAAGTTGTATGTATGTATATAGATTATTATGTAAATGCGGTTTCACTTTTTTAGTCATACATAATTGTTGTTATTTAATTGCAGTTAAAGTATGGCAGCAGCATTTAAGACGTACATATGTATGTATGTACCTATTAGGGAAAATTTTGCACCGCAAATTTTTTTGAAGAACGATTCTTAAGAGTTCATTTTTTAGCGCCAAGGACATGAAAAATTATTCTAACAATATTACAACAAATCATTTTTCTTTAGTAGTGCCTGCTAGAAGCGTATGTATGTCTTACATACACACATACTTACATATGTACATTTGTTTTCTTTTTTTTGCAGAACAATAAAAGCAGACACATAAAAAACTATAACATTTATTTATAATATATAGATAAGTACATGTATTTAAAATATATATGTACATATATATGTAGATATAAGTATGTATAGTACTAAAGCAAAAAATGTGCACTTTATTGAAACATACTGAATTCTTTGGGTTAAGCCCGGCTGGCCACCCCAATATGAAACCGTGTTACCTGTACTAAAGTGCATAACACCCATACATTTACAAACAATCATTTTCCCACTTATGCAAACGCATTCAGATTTGCCCGTCGCACACACACAATTGAGCGCCATGTTTAATTTAAAAATATTTTAAACGTTAGCTTCGCAACACCACAACAACATCAAAACAAATCATTCGCTAAGCAACGTTCAACGGCTAAAGACGTTTTGAATTCTTAAACGGTCTGAAAGATAGTGAGTGTTGAGTAGTTTTTGTGTATTGTTTACGCGAGTGGATTTGTGTGTTTAACTGTGAGTAACGGTCAAAGCAAGAGTACATAATTGGATTATAAAGAGAGCTGGAAAAAACTTGGCTTAAAGTAGAGAATTTTCGACAATAAGAAATACAAGGAAAGCAAAAAAGTCAAGTGTAAATTAAATCTTTAACAAAAGAGAAGAGCAAGATAAAACAACATCAGCGATCTGTGTAGTTTGCTTGTACTTTACAATTCTTCTATTCTTTTATAATTTGTAGAGATCAATTTGATCGCTTTTTCTTTTATTCGAAAAAGCGAAGCAACAGCCAAATAAAGTTTATAGAACTACTAGTTTTATACTGACTCTCAAAGAAGCAACAAAACTTAAAAAGAAAAAGAAAAAATTTTAAAGCGTTTCTTAATCGACACAAACGAACAAATCTCCCAAGTTAGGGTGTGGTGAGCTTAAATAAATAAATAAAACTAATTGCATTTGAATATAAATTATACAAATATATAATTTATAACAATTTATAAAAAAAACTGAGTTTATACTAAAATAATCAAAATGTCAACGAATAGGAGAAATTTACTTTTGTCACAAATCACCATTACAAAGGTTTTCACATGCTTTGTGTTACTGATGACGACGTCGGGTTTAAAAAGCGCGCAAGCCCAAAGAACACCAACCATCTCCTACATTACACAAGAACAGATTAAGGATATTGGGGGAACAGTAGAATTTGATTGTTCTGTACAATATGCCAAAGAATATTCAGTTATATGGACGAAAACCGATGGGGATTCAGTGTTTTTGTCGACAGGATCTACATTGGTCATTAAAGATTCACGATTCTCGTTGCGTTACGATCCCAACTCATCAACTTATAAGCTACAAATAAAAGATATTCAAGAGACTGATGCTGGTACTTACACCTGTCAGGTGGTAATTTCTGTGGTGCATAAAGTAACAGCCGATGTAAAATTATCGGTAAGACGTCCGCCTGTGATTTCCGACAACTCGACACAATCTCTGGTAGCAAGCGAAGGTAGTGAAGTTCAAATGGAGTGTTATGCAAGCGGTTACCCAACACCATCGATAACCTGGCGTCGGGAAAATAATGCTATATTACCAACTGGTGAGTAAATTATGAAAAATAGTTTATAAACTTTTCCAATGATTATTTTTTTAATTATGTACATACATATATGAATAACAAAATATATGTACATAGTATGTATATATGTAGGTATGTATTTACGTACTTTACTGGCAAGACTTTGTTGATCAGAAAACTAAATGTGGAGATTTGTGGAAAAGTCAAAAAAGAGTTATGTACATAAATATATTGAAAACTAAGCAATGTAATAATTTAGCGGTTTTAAAATGAGTACAAAGTATATCTAAATATGTATATTAGATCCGAGCTTCGAAGTATTTATTTTATTTCATTGTAAACGAGACATATACATATCTCGTCAGATTATATCTTGTTCACGAAATTTTAAAAAAATTTAGTACTTTTTATAGTAAAAACCTCAGCGCGTCACTCGTTTATGTTTTAAGAACATAACAATGCGCCTTCATTTTCGTTTTAATAGAATAAAATATGCAAATAAACTCTCAAAGGAAAGAGAAAGTTTATAATACTGAAACAGGAAAACAAAAATAAGTGAAGTTAGATGTCGATTAACCTCAATTTCTGTTTTCACCAATTAGATTCACTTTCAAGATCTTTCAGATACCTACAATATGTATGCATTTATGAAAACCCTTTTTTCCTAATTTGAAAGTAGAAGTATTATTGTATTCCGACATTCAATTTTGTATAAATATCATAAATAATACCTTAAGTTTGAGGTAGTTATTTAAATACAGTGCTATTTAGTGATTTAATAGCTTAACGGCGAGTTTTACAACGTACGTACCAGTTGTACATATCTTTAGAAGAAATAAACTAATTTTTAAAAGGTGAAATATTGCACATTTCGGTATTTGAAAAGAAATTTAATAAAAAGAATTTATGAACTACAAGCATGCAGTTTTATAATGAAAAATAAATAAAATTTGAAAAATTAGTGAAATATGTGCACACATTTTATTTTGGATGCTAATTTAACAAAAACCACATAGAAACTGTTTGTGCAAGAAATTGCTTATACTGTCAAGGAATTTGTATTTGGCGTTTAGGGAAGAGAAAAATAACTACCTGATCTGTGAAGATCACCTGATAATAACTTCGGCTTGTGCTCCTTTATTAACAAACAATCTATCATCTGAGCACATACATACATCCATAGATATGTATGTATGTAAGTACATACCTATAAGCAATTTGAAAATTTTTAAGATTATGCACTGCGTCTTTTATGACAATTATAATCATATTAATACTGATCTATACTTTGTGCCAAGAAACACCAAAAACTTCCTTTCTTCATTGAGAATTTCAGGTGGGTGGGTGTTAACAAAACTTTGTTTTCAAAGTTTTACTTAACAAATGCTGTTTTTTTATTGACAGCACTGTATCCGATAATGTTAAGTTACTCACCCTCGCAAACAACAAAATACGATGTAGTATAAAAGAGCATTACAATACTCATTTCTTTATACATACATGCATTTACTCAAGTCGTTTTAAACTCATTCTCAAAACCTGTTTTTCTCAATTAACTTGGTCTGAATCAGACATGATGAACAACGCTGTCAAAACGACACCGTTTTCAAACTAGAAAATTTCCTCTAATCAATATCTTAAAAAATAATAATTAAAAGTGTTCACAATTAACGAAATGCAACAAAATCGTATTTATTGTTATAAAACAAATGCAAGTATACATACATACATATATAAAAAGTTATGTATATAATATACATACATGTACTACTAAACAAGTAATTTAGAAAATAAAAATCTATACAGAATTTATGTATGTATGTGCATACATTTTTGTATAAATAATGTTTGTTTTAGTTTCATTTGTTTTCTATAACTTGTGCACAATGGGCCAACAGTTGCAAAATGTTATTTTTTGTTTTAGTTTTTCACAAATGTAGTCTCTCTCTACTATGGATTATTTTCTTTGCAATTGTTTTATTAGGTTTCTTTTGTGCTGCTTATTCTTCCATTTATTGCATTAGAAAACAGGTAGTAACATGATACTTTTATGCATTTAAAAGGTTTACAAAAGATATAACAAAAGCTAATTAACCTCATATAGTATATATGTACATATGTATATACATAAGTATATACATATGTATGTGGATACATCCTCATATTTATTTCACTCATTCGTTTGCAAATTTCCTATGGCTTTAAAAAGAGTGCCGTTCATTTAAATTTTTATGAAGAATTAATGATTTAAACGGAAGGATGTTTTTACTTAAACACTTTATATTTTCTTCTAAGCGTTATAACATTTCTGCTCCTCTTTTCTTTTTAATTTGCAACCTTAAGATTATTTTCAAGTTTGAAATTAAAATGTTTCTGTCTTTTTTTGCCATGTGAAACAAAGCATTTTTTTTTTAATTTTTCTGCACCATTCCCGCGTTTTTAGAGCCAGCCTGATGTATAATTTCTGCAAAAGGAAGATACATAAACATCTACTTGCAGTTTAAGGACGCCATAAGTATGTCCTTTTTATGCCCCCAGGCATTATTCTTTTATATGAATCAAACCCCGGCCGAAAATTATCCTTTTTGTAAATGAATGTTAACGAATAAAAAGATTCGAGTTTTAATGATAACATTATTTCTTTAAATAAATATGTATCTAATAAACAGATAAATCAATAAAAAAGGAAAAGTTCAAAGATTTGCCCCATTAGCATTTGAGCTTATACGCATTTCGCTTTTTGTGTTAAATTCCCCTGATATTAAAAAAAAACAAAAATACCCTTCATTTCGTATTAAATTTAAGGCGAAAATTTCCAAACTGACTTTACTGATTATCTTGAAAATAAAATCAAATTCAAATAAAAAAACAATCAAAAGCCGTTAAAATATGCAGGATTAACACTTAAGGAAGAATGCTGTTGCTGCTGCAGCCATCAAACCATTATCATCAACAAAACCAAAACAACACAAAGGAGCACAGGAAAAAAGCTTTTCAAGCAAAAAGTTTGCTTTCTCAAACCGTTACCAACATTTTAAAGCGCACAAAGCGTTAGCAAATATAAAGTCAGTTACATACTTTTTAATGGTAAGATTCACACTTTACCAGAAATTTCTTTTATTAAAAATAAAAAGCAAAAAAAAAAAATAAATAAGAAATGAAAATTTATATATTGAATGTTGGCCGTGAGGAAGGAAGGATGTGTTTTAACATAAATAAAAATTTCAAAAAGAAATCTCATCCTACTTCCTTGTATCCAACCCAACTCATGTTTGAGCAGAAGCACAGGTCTACCAAAGTCTAAATGACGTCGATACGTTTGAGGATTTGACAACTTTAGCACGCGCAATTTGCTTCCGCATCTTGAAAATGTGCTCAAGCAAAGAAAATGGGTGGTGTTTGGGCAGACGGAGTATGCACATTTTTTTTTGCTTTTTTATCCACATACTGCAATCAAATAAAACACAAAAACGGCGAAGACAATGTATACAAAGCGATAATAACGAAAAAAGGGGACACACATATGAAGTACATTATTATTAGAACAGAGAATCCCAATCATCTCTTACCCTCCATATTGATGTTAAAAACAAGAAAATGAAAACCTAAATGGCAATTATTATTTAATTCATTATTGTAAGTATTGTTAAAATATTTCTGTTCTGATTAATGAAAATAAGAATAAATTTTGTTTTCGTATAAATAGACACACTAAATAACAGACAAATATTTGTACATATGTTTAGTTTATTAAGAAAGAAGAAAACACTTACACAAACGAATCGAAAAGCTCGCCGATTACCAGATAAATTACTTGTGTTGGTACATACATATATAGAATTTAGTAATAAATACCCTTTAAACTGCCATTGCAATATAATATACGATACGATATTAAAATTCTTGAACATTACATTTCTGTATGTAATGTAAATACATATTTTAAATAGGATGTTTTTTTACTAGTTGTATAAAAATGGGAAGAACGTTTTGCTGATTAAATTTAAAAGATTTTTCACATCAACTTATGAATGATAAAGTTATTCAATAATAAATCGTAAGGTTATACAAAGTGGCTCTTTTGAATTGAAAAAAAAAATTGGATCTTCATATGTACATACATGTGTGTATGTATGTATGTATATCCATAAAGTCAGAGTTATGGTGTCTACTCTTATTTTTGCGATAAAAAAAATGAGGAATATGCGTCCAAACAGGTAAACCAATTTTTTAAAGTCGCTTTAAGTACTGATCGAAAAACTAGTATACATACATACGTACATACATACCTTCTTGATTTAAAAATAGTTTAAGAACTACTGCCTTAGACTTTACTTAAACATACAAAATAACAAGTACAATCACAAAGGGATAACAACAACAACTACAACACCAAAGTATTTAGAATCTATTTTTTATAAAAACGGGCACGGTAAATGCAAACAGTTTGCAACTAATGTAAACAAATCCAAACAAACAAAAAAACCATAACGAATCCGTGACAAAAAGGATTCGTTACTTAAGCTACATAAAGCATACATACATACATTTATTTTAACGTCCTTATATGTATGAAGCAGTAACGTGTTATATTGTTTTTTCGTTTCTTCTAAATGTCATACTTCGTAAAACCAACAATGGGCTCTAACGAAAATACACACATACCGACTTACACATTTTTTTAGCGAACACAAGAAACATACATATTTCTTATGGCAGTATAGAGGAGCAATACAAAAGCAAATTAAAATGAAAAATATACAATATAACAAAAATACGTATATAAATTACAAGGTACTAATAATAAGGTAACAAAACACTGAGAAAACGCCCGACAAACGTTGCTGCAGTGTAGATAGGATGACTGTTTGTTACTATTGTGTGAAAAATAAACAAACATGCAGAGTTTGCAAACAACGCTTGAACTTACATACATACATAGTAAAAAAAACTCCCTTTAAAAATTTAAAAAAGTTAACCTCTTCTCTTTTCTTGTTCTTTTTTTACTTTTGCTAAAGCCGCGTGCTACCAATAACTAGTCAAAACTCTTTAGTTCTTTATGAGAAACTTACGACTCTTTCAAAAGAATTATAAGAAAAAAATATATGAGTATGTTTTAGCAGTGGGTATTCGAGAAAAAATTAGTACGCGAATACGTATGCATGTATGTATGTATGTATGTTTGCATAAAAAACTATATCAAGGTTTCAGGGTTACAATTACCAAAAAAAATTTGTAAACACACATTCCCATACACATGCATGCAACTTGTACGTATGCACATATGTAATTGCAATTGTGCATACCTACTCACAACTGTAAAACAACAATACTCGTGCAAATAACCGTAATTAACGGCAAACAAAATCAATTTGTTATTCTTTCTTTTCACTTTTTTTAATTCAAAACATAAAAATGCTTAATGAACAAGGTAATTCAAAAAAAAATAAAACAAGAAACAGAACCAACAAATACTACCTCCCAAGCCGCGCGGTCTTCCTCTTCTTTCTGATGCTTACCCTTTTTATTTGTTGTTATTATTATTCAAGTGTTATTAAAGTTCTAAAAATGCAGCTGTGTTACTTTATCCTTGCTTTGCATAATTTTTTTTAAATGTTCGCTTAAAATTTTAAAGTAGAGGTTTGTTCACGTGCTCTATGAGCCGTTAAATTGAAGACAATACATTTTGTTTTTTGTTGATATATTTAAGTCAAGTGAGAAGCTTTAATGTACATACATACATACATACATACTTTGTACATAGTATGTACATACATATGTATGTAGGTATGCATGTATGAATCAACTGTAATTAACATCAGTGGCAAAAAGGTTTGGTGCCTTAGAATTTATTAGTCATCATTAAATGAGATGCTGATTTTGCTTTTGAATTCATGTACACACATGTGTACATATGTATGTATGTAAGTATTTGTGACAAGGTCATCATTTCACGCTTGTTTTTTGGGCCGAAGTTTTCTTAAGAGAAAATTGTTTTCTGTAAAAGTTTAAATGTCACATTAATTTGAATTTCTCTAAATAATCGCGATAAGTTCACAGAATGAGTTTTAAATTTTATTTTATTTATTTATTCATCTATTGAAAACATTTCTTATAATTAAAATTGTAGCAAACTATAGAATAAAAGCATTAGGAACTCAGGCTATCGGCTTTGGAGAGAGTTTAAAGTTCTTTTTTATTGAAATACATATGTACATACATACATACATATATGTATATATACAAAGGTATAAACCGAATTTGCATAATTTTAAAATGTAGTATTGAGTCTTGTGGTATTGGAATACATGCATACATACATGTGTACATACATATGTACATGTGTACATACATATGTACATGTGTACATACATATGTACATATGTATGTATATGTAAAAAAATAAGCTTTACAATAAATACAAAATAGGCTTTCAAAATGTTACATATTTTTTTAAATACATTTTTTTTTATATCAAGATAATAAGCAATTCAATCACACTTATTTTGACATTTACAGTTACAAATATTATAAATATATTAGTACATATATATGTATATGTATGTAAATATAGAAATATCCCAAATGTAACAAGAAAATAAATATATAATAAACTTACATTTAGAGCAATACAAAAATAACAACAAATAATGAAGTATGTATGTATGTACATACATACATACAGAAAATTAAGTAGAACAAAATTGAGCAAAACATGTGAAAAAAATTTAAATTTTTAAATACCGTCGCGAAAAAACCAAATATGGTTACAATTTGGTTACAATTTTAATTTTTTATTTTAATTTAATAGTATTTGTGCACTAATTTTTCCCCATTTTACAATGACACTTAAAAGTATTTTCAAAACAATTACTCTTTGTAATTCACTGCGATTTAATATTCGAAAACATAAGAGAAACTAGAAAAGTAAAATCCAGAGCACCAAAACATTGAGTTGGAGTGATTGCAAATTACATTTATTTATGTATTTTATTTATTGGGAACATACCTGATGTTCTTGTTAACAATTTTTTACATTATAATGTATTTTAAGCAACTGAGTTTATTTAAGCGCTTGAAAGCTATGACATTAAAAAAATTAAACGTAAGTTTGAATGTTTCTGTTTGTGTACATGACGGCATATAGACAGCTGGAAAACGCAAAAAAGCAATGTATTTATTTTGTTGCTTATAATGAATTTTTCTAGTTTAATGGTACAGTAAAAATTCGATGATCCGGATAATTGATTGCAGACCCCAATCCGGAGTAGCGAATTATCCGGATTACTACGCATGTATGTATGTATTTATTAAAAATTATAATAATTCATAGCAAAATTAAATATAAAAACATAAATATTAATTTGTATCGTTCAGTTAAAATAAAAAAATACACGTTTACATACATACATGTGTACATACATACTTAACAATAAATAATATTAATTTCGTTTGACAAAGAAATCTAATACGGTTGTTTGTCGCGATCTTGTTAAACTTCTTTCTAAGACTTGATCACGTTATTCATGAAGACTTAAGAGTTTTTCTACTCCTACATCATTTTCTTCGGCCCACTATATTGAGACATCCAAACTTTGTAGAGCATCCTTGGCTTTTACGACTTGTACAAGGGGTAAATTTTCATCCTCTTCATCTTCTGAGGATATCTGAATATCTGATACCGTTGAATTATTATCGTTAATCCATTCTTCTACTTCTTCGATATTGAAACTTATTTCAAGAGTTTTGAAGCATGTCTGATAAAAATATAATATTATTTTCATCGTCATCTAGCCTTTCCTGCCAAACGGACAAAGGCAAATCATCTTCAGAGTCCCATTTATCCGGAAACAGTTTATTCCAGCTGGATCTAAGTACTCTATCACTGACTCTTTTCATATTTGTCATCCAACACCCTTCCACTCACACCTTTACTAAGTTCTTCAACAATTTTTACTTTATCTAAAATAGATAAAGTCTTGTGTGCTCCCTTCTTCAAAGTTTTTTGAGATGCCAAAAAGTTTTAAATTTCTTGGGTAAAAAACAAGCTTTTTGAGCAATCAAAAGAAATGGTTTTAAATTTTAATAAAACTATGTACAAATAAGAAATTATTTATTAGCGTATGTGATATTTTTTTTAAAGATCTCTTAATCTTATTTTATGTTTTTTTTATTATATGTTATACTTATTTTTATTTTTAATCGTTTTTATATTTTTAAATAAAATGAATTCCAAATACATTTTAGTGTTTTCTTTTAAAATTTAGGTACTTTTGTAGAAAAAAAGTTTTTTTGGAAAAAAAGTTTTTTTCAGATATAAGAAGTTTTTTTAAAAAAATATATGGTAACGCTGCTCATATCACACTATTCTAACTGTATTTTTCAAAGCATGCTGTGATTTAAATAAAAAATAAATAAAAAATCCGGATTATAGAATACGCAATGAGCAGCAAAATAATGCCTGGATTACCGAATATTCCGGATTAGTTGAGTCGAATTTACACTGTATTTTACAGAAGATTTATTAAATTCTTATTTTTGTTGAAAAGATTAGAGCCAATTTGAATAATACAGTGCTTTTCGCTTAAAGCGAACTTCAAGGAACTGATCAAATTTGTTCGTTTTAAGTGAAGACATCAAGAAACCATTATTGTGTGTGCACATGTCTTTTTTTAACACTTTGGCTATTTATTTATTATTATTAAAACAATTTTAGAACATTGTAGTCTTTAAAAAATAAGTTTATTTAGTTTTTAAAAAAATCGGTTATTTTAATTTGCTTAGTATTAATATTGGCTTCATTTATATACACTTCCACTTGGGCCAAGTGGTCAAGAATTTGTTGTGGAGTGTCGTGAGACTGAAGAAAATTTCTTACACAGGTTACTTACAGTCACATTATTGGCTCTTTTCTGGGTAAACCATTTTAGAAGACAATTATCCAGTTCCTTGAAGGAATGGTTTTTAACTTTCTTTACACTTCTGGCGTTTTGCTCAAAATTATTTAGCACCAGGTGGTTATTTCTCCAAATTGTAGCTATTGTTGACTTGCTGATGCCCATTTCTTGGCATATTTGCTTTTGTTTTACCCTATCTTGTAAGCGTTTTATTATATCAAATTTCTCTTTTAAAGAAAAACACTTTCTTTGTTTTGCAACCGCTGCTACGGCCAACTTCTAATTTTGTAATTTTCAACTGCTGAATTCACATCGCCTTCACACAAAAACAAAAAACAATTAAACCTAGGGGAAGTACCTGATTATAGAGCATACGACAAATAAAATACAGCGTTACCAAATTAAAATATATAATTTTTTATTCATGGCAACACACTTCTTGGTTCGTTTTAAGCGAAAAAAAAACAATTTACATGCAAAAAAAGTTTGTTATAACCGAAAGTTCGCTTTAAACGGGTTCGTTATAAGTGAAAAAATGTTCATGGTTTTATAGAAATAAAAGTTGGTACCTTCGAAAATGGTTCGTTTTAGGCGAAAGTTCGTTTTAAGCGGGTTCGCTATAAACGAAAAATACTGTATATTAAATTTAATTTTTTCGCAAGAAAATAAGTTTTATGTGCTGGTTACAGAACAAGAAGGTTTGTCACGTCTTTAAAATCTGAATGGAATATTCTAACAAAATTCAGAGCTTTTCATGCTAATTTTTCAGATGAGCCACTCATTCGTGTTCTGTAAACAGCTGACTAGTCAACTTCAATGTTCTTCACAGGGATTATTTTTACCTCGGTAAGTTTTTCGACCTAGTAATTTGAGCAGAGTAGTTTGTGGCATCGCTCGCGTGCTTAGCACTCCAATCTCATGGTATGTAATTATCTTGAAAAAATCTACAAAACTTGTAATAGAAAAATTGTTAATATGGCTAAACAATTATCTATCGGGCATGTTCTGTTTGGTGTTGTTGTTAATCTGAATATTAAATATTATGCCAAAAATTTCTCATTTTCCACTTGACTTCATTTAAGTGCCAATGCGTCTATTAAAAAATGAATTCGCAAATAATTTTAATATTTGAATAACTTTGTTTAAACTTCCGTAAAATTTATTCAAATTTTATTAATGTTTTGAAATTGATTCTGAAGAATTTTACCAAAAACTCCCCCTTTATTTTCATATAAACAAACAGAAAACAGTTGCTTATTGTTAAATTTGTTTATGCGTTATTGAGTTTTGAAGCTTTTAAATTGCTTATTAAAAGAGTGAAAAATATTGTATTAAAATTTAGGTAAAATATCGCAAACAGTAGCAGAGGGGTGAACAGGAAACTGTGAAAACACTGGTTGTACAATAAAACTATGAAAATGGGAAAAGGAAAAAAGTCGGCGATCTTTAAATTACATCTTGAAAATTATTAACGAATAAGTAACAACAAATTTTGCAACAAATTAAATAGTCACCAGTAAGGGTTCAATTAACCGTATCATACGATAACACCACAAGAATATTTACCGCCATCGATTAAAGGTGTAATATCCATAACAGCTGTTTGTTAAATTCCGAAATGCAATAAAAAGCCTCTCAGTTCAGCAATCAGCTGTTCAGGACTATAAAAAAAAACAATATTCAACATTTTTTTAACAACTAGATTTGAACGAAAATTGTGTAAAACTCTGAAAATTTTAACGTGTAAAAGCAAAATCTACTAATTACATACCATGTAACTTAGCAAGAAAAGAAAAATAATTGTAATACAAGCTCTGTCCTTTTAAATAATTAAAAGCGATAAATATAAAATTAAATTTCTAATATCCTTGGCTAATTCGTGGATATACATATCTATGTAGATAGTTTATAGTTTTAGAAAACATTTTTTTGGGATTAGTACTCAGGGGTCGACCTTTACATGTGCAGCGCATTGTACCAGGTTTGGGCAGGAGGAAAAAGGAGTAGTGTTCCGCTTTATATTGTGTTTTTTTAATTCTATATTGCAGGGATGAGTATGTCAGAATTTGATTAATGCTGTTTAGATTGTACAGCGCCCAGTGTATATACCTTTTCACCAGACTCTTTGGTAGGAGTCGAACCTACTACTACCAACTAATCCATCGAGGCATTCATATGTACATACATATGTATGTATGTGGCTGTTTTGTGTGTTTTCCAGCTGTCTACTATAAGCCAAAAATTGAATATAAATATATTTGAAAATATTTTTCAAATATTTGAAATCTACTGATGAGTAGAGTAGCACCTACGAAATTTCGGTGTAGGGATAACTTTTTGCTATTTAATTTGTGTAGCTTTAAAGCAGTTAAATTAACTATTTGTTATTATTATATTATAATTATTAATTAAAAAATTAAATTCAATTCTATTCAATTCCTTTATTTACAATAACAGATGATTCTATATAAGAAACTTATTTTTAATTGTAGAGAGTTTAGATTTATGTAAATCTTTTCTACTCTGATACTAAAGAATATGCGAAACTAATGGAAGCATATGGCGGACATCATAACAATATGAATGAGTAGGAAAAATTTATAAAAACACCGTACGTATCTTCCCAGTTTGGAGCACCGTAAAATATAACTTTTAATATTATTCTCTTGATTATCATCACATCTTATTAAGAAACGGATGTAGAATTCTCGTTGCTATGTTGATTTTGTGAATGTTGTAACGAATATGTTCTTTGCAATTTAGGTTTTGATTCAATAATATATGTACCTAGATATTTAACTTTTCCATGTCCCATGAAATCTGAACAGATTGAAATTGTAGGGAATGCTGTGGTGTATAACACTCCTTTCTTCTTCGCGTGAAGAAAATAGCTTGAGCTTTGGAGCAATTTATTGCAATTTTCCATTTAATGAAATAGATTCAAACAGCTTCTAGTGATACTTGCAGGTTGTTTCGTATATCTTCTGCTAATACTCCAGAGCATAATATCGCTGTATCGTCCGCAAATATTGATGCACTACATCCATTCAGAACTGGGAAATCCGAAGTATAAATATTGTACATCAGGTGTAAAAAACAAGAAACTTGATGGCAACCAGTGTTGATCGTTCTTTTGTTAGAGTAGTACCTGCCCAACTGAACCTTTCGCGATTTTTGAAAAAGGTATTTAATATTTACAAAATGTTTTGGTAAAATATTCTAACGAACAGGAAAAAGGATTATGAGAAAACTGGAAAAACTTTACACGATTTAAAAACTATAAAAATTAATATTAAGGAAAAGTTGCAGTTGTTTTGTGTGTGTGTGTGCGTGTGTGTTGCCAGCTGTTTATTATCGCTGTTTATGACAATTCAGCATATGTATGTATGTATGTAGATTTAAATGTTTTAATATGTGGCACATATGAAGTGTTGTCATACAGACAGCTGGAAAAACAGCAGTTTCTTGATTTTATACAAAATTTTATAGATAAAAACTGTAACATCTTTTTTTCTGTGGAGTTATAAATAAAAGTGGTGCATAAATATAATTTCATAGGTATTAAATTTGATTTCAGTAGCGTTTCATGTTGTTCAAATGAAAGCTGAAATCTGGCTGAATTGTTGCCCAAAGCAGTTGTTTTTTTTAATATTAATTAAAATGTAAAGAGTGTTTTTATAGAGGTTAGAGGAGAACTTTGAGTTAGTAACACGTTTTTAAGTGGTTTATGTTTAGTTTGTTTTGGCATTTCAACATGAATATTGTTTTGTGCAGATTTATTTTGAAACAAGACTGCCGATGAACCCGATTTTCATAAGGGAATTTTGTTCAGCGATGAAGCTCTCTTTTGTTTGGATGGATACGTCAATAAGCAAAACTTCCGTATTTGGAGTGATGATAACCCGCAAGTGTACGTTGAGACACCGTTACGTCCAGAAAAACTGACCGTTTGGTGTGCTTTATGGGCTGGTGGAATCATTGGTCCGTACTTCTTTAAAAACGATGCTGGTCAGAAGGTTACAATTGATGGTGACCGCTATAGAGACATGATTACAGGCTTTTTCGTTCATCAATTGAACAACCATGAGGAGCAGGAGCTGTGGTTTCAGCAAGATGGCGCAACATGTCACACAGCTCCTGCCACAATTGATCTATTAAAGGCAACGTTTCGGACACGTGAATTGGCCTCCCAGATCGTGCGATTTAACACCGCCCAACTATTTTCGGTGGGGATATGTGAAGTCGTTGGTGTACGCCAATATGCCCGAAACGATTGACCCCTTGCATGATAACGTTGTTGTCAGTATACGGCCACAAATGGTGGACTAAGTCATCGAAAATTGGACCTCCAGATTAGACTACGTCCGAGCCAGCCATGACGGTCATATGCCGGAAGTCATATTTAAATTATAATGCCAGCAGATTATCTTTCGAATAAAGTAAATTTCATGCCAACTCATCTTTATTTCATTCCATTGCAAAGTTCTACACTTCTATAAAAAACACCCTTTATAGGCTGCTCCATCTAGAATGGTGTGAGTTGCCAGCTAAAAGGGAAACAAAAAAACAGAAATCTTGCTTAGCAAAGGTTGCTGGGGTAAATGAATAATCGCTAGAATGTAAAAAAAGTAAAGAAAAAAACTTTAAGTAACGGTCGGTCGTTGTTAAGAAGGTTTTCAAGGCGAGACACCGCAAAGCAAAACCGAGCAAAAGAAAAAGTATTATAAGGAAAAGCAACTTAAGAAACAGGTATTATAGAAATTGTGTAAATAGAAACGAAAAGAAAACTACAAAAATTAGGAAATAAAACTAAAAAGTGGTGCAATGCCAACAAACATATCTATCGCGTAGCACTGATGTTTCCAACATAAACAAAATAATTGTTTTAAACAGTTGTTACCGCTGGTTTTTTCTTTTCTTTTTCTCTTATTTTAATATTAATAATAACAACTAGAAAAGCAAACTAAACCATCCCATTAAATGAAATGAACCCTGCAAAGTTGTCTGTAAAGTTGACTAAACTCTAGTACAGTTTTTAACCATTCATTTTAACTCCGCTGGGTTCAATGCAGTGCCCGACTGATTATATCAAACATACGAGTACATTTGTGGTTTTGTATTTGTTTAGCTGGAGGTTTATGGAAATTTCTCATTATTAGGAACAGTTTTTACCTTTTTCTCTTATATTCGCCATGTTCTAAAGAGCACTCAAGTCTGTTTAGTTTCAACACGGAAAACATTATTTTGCACTAAACAAATAATGTATACAAATGTCCCTTTTTGAGGATAATTATTATTTCGATTATGTATTTTTTTACACACAAGTTTTACAAAACCCGTTTGCTTTCGGCTCAGTCAAACGACCATCTGACGGTCAGACACAAAAGCAATATTGTTTAGTCAGACGTTGAAACGCGTGCATGATTTATTTATTTGATTATTTATTCTAAAGCTTACGCAGTGTGTTTGCTTAGGCCCAAAGATACTTTTTGGATGTAGTAGATTGCAATAAAAGATTTCGGAAAAAACATATTCGAGCATTTGAGCAGCATTAATATTTGTTACACGTCTAAACTACATATCACTTTTTTTTAAGTCTAATTGCGTTTTTAATACTTATTCGCCCTTGCTTGTCACAAAACGGCACAATTTTCAGGGTTAATTTTTGGAAAACAGGATTATCTACTAGATTTATGGGAGGGGGTTATTTTCTTACTACTTTGTGATTGGTTGCTCGTTTCGCTTGTGTAAGATTTTTTAACCACGATTTAACACTTCCTCCTTTGGTTTTTAATTTCATTCAAAAATATTTAAATTGCTTTATATGTATGTACGTACTGGCAAATTGTAGCCATTTTTCATTTAATAATGATAATCCTCTGAAACGCAATCACTTCACCGCCTCTTATGACAATTGCAGCAGTAGTTAGTCTTCGGAAACAGGATGTTTACTTTCGGCTTAACTTTAATAGACTTGACACTTGTATGGGCACGGTGTGTTCTTTGAGCGCTGAAAATAAAAATGGAAAGCATTTAACTGAACAGTTGTTTCATCTCTTTTTTCACAAAAATAACAGATATTTTTAAACAACAGTTATATTTTACGTTAATTTTTCCACACAAGGCATATTTATATCTAAAATAGTTTGTGTTTTTTATTAAATACTATTTTATTTTCACGAAAATAATTCATATTATTTAATTTTCTCACAAAAGTTACAGTTGCACTTGTTATAGATATATTTAACTCTCTGAACTTTGGTCGTATTTAAATTAGATTATTTTAACTAAAAACGAAACAGTTTAAGGAATAAGCAAATGAATAATGCTCTCCGCATGCTCTACCCTAATAAGCTTCTCTGAATGTGATATGGTGCAGATTTATTATCACGTTTGAGTAGCCTGTCAGTACATCATTCATCTCAGTAGACCATGATGGCTAAAAATGATTCTTTGTTTTATTTTTATAACGGAGCAAATAGAATTTTAGCGATTGAGTTCCATCAACTCACGTCGAAGCAGGGATTTTGCCCAATCTTTCTAAGCAAAAGATTTTGTTTTCGCACAGTCGGACATGTATGGAGTAATCGCTTGCCCGCTTAATCCCATGATGGGTGCAAATCCTCGCCTTCGAAATCAAGTGAAAGAGAAAGTTTTCGATGACTACGATTTTTTTGGATCATGGTATTCGATCGAAATTTATACTGCCTACTACTAAAAAACAAAAAAAGTGAACCAGTTGGCGATAAACTGTAAAATTGTGCAAAAAAAATATAAAGCATTTGTATTTCACATCTCACGACGAATCGATTATTGCCATTATAATAACAAATATTCACGACAAAAGCAATCCTTTTTCATTACCCCAACTTCTGTAAATACATATTTTTGGACATACATATGTCGACGTGCGTAACACCCATATTGTGCGACTAGATTGCCCCTATATTGATTCTTTCGGGTGGTGACAGCTCTCCGCATAATGCCAAAAATTGTTTTGTACTTGGATTACCGTATAAGGTACTATGTGCAAAGTTGTCAAACAAACAAATTGTGTTCCAGAATAATACAAAAAGCTGGTGTTTGTAGTATTTTCGTACTCGATTTCCAATACCGCGATTTGCCCCCTCTCTTCATGATTGTGGATACATACATACATATTTACATGCATATGTATGTAAGTATGTACATACATACACATACATATATACCATGTATATGTACATATATATGTATGTGTACATACATACATATGTATGTACATGCATAATTCTGGCTGTTGGTAAAAATACATATTTCCAATTTCAAGCCTGGCGGTCGAACTCAATTCTCATCTCAATTTTCTGTTAATTTAATTAGTTTACATAATTAGACAGGAATTTCTCCAGTGTCGAATTTTTTTCAATTAATTTTTTTTATTAGAAACTTGAAAAGCCAGATGTAAATTTATACCCTCAAATTCTGCTACTAATTCGATTAAATAAAGCACAAATTGTGGAAAAATGCCACAACATTATGACTTTGATTTATTATGGGACTAAGAAAATTTCTCTAGAAGCCTATTAAATTTATTTTTATATACATACAAACATACTCACACAAGTATCTGCATACATACATACATACATGCAAGAAAATAATATAATCTTCGCAAACCTAAGGGTCACACATATCCATATATACATATACATACAAACGTACACAAGTGTGTACATAAATATATATGTATGTATGTACATACATGTGTGTACGTACTTATGTACAGACATTCATATCAATGTTTGTAAATACGCTGCAAAATTAAAAAAAAAGTATGTATGTATGTATGTATGAAAAATCACAACCTTTATAACACCAAAAGTGGGTGCATTCACATGTCTCAAGAGCTTGTTATATGCTCGATATGCTATAATATACAAAAACGACAACTACATCAAGTAAGAGACGAAAAAAAAAGCAAACGGCAAAGTCATAAATGTAAAAAAATATCAGTAGATGAGAAACATACAAAAGACATTTCTCCTCATTTTTGCCTTTTGCTCATACTCTCACAAAACACCAAGGTCCCCTGTGTGTTCTTCTTACCGATGTTATAGAATTTGCGCCATGTTCAAAACACGAAAATCAATTCTAAAACGCGTTATTATGCTTAATAACAATAACTCAAGCATGGAGCCGCCTGTGTGTACGAGCAGAATTCATTTTAAAGTTCAAAAAAAGTGAAAATGTCTTTTCTTTTTCTTTCTATGGCTAAAGCGAAAATAAATAAAAAGAATTCCTTAATACGAAGCCGTTACTTTTCTCTTAATTGGATTTTGTGTTCCAAAACAAAAGTACACCTAAAAATGTTCTTATTCTCATGCATGCATATAAATATGTATGTGTATATAAATATAAATTGTAGGTTTGTATGTGCATATGAATGTATGTACCCAGCGGGAAAAAGAAAAACTACAGCTGTCGCTAGAGAGGCTCCCTACTTGTTCTTTCAGAAATAGGCCAAAGCTCAGGAGTTCAAAAAGTTAATAACTTTTTCGTTTACAGGTACATACATATACATACATGTATGTATAAATTTTTTCCAGATTATATAATATTAAAAATAATGTCACTTAAATACACTGACGAGCTCCTCTTAGAGCATTTTCCATTCATGTAGCGACTTACGAGTCTAGCTGAGTAGAATGCCTTCTGCTAGATGTCGCCGGTGTTTCGTTAACACTTTGCTGTACACGTTCAATATTTTCCGCAGTTCGGACTAAACGTGGTCTACCAGTTCGTGGTAAATCTCTTACGGTCCCATGTTGGTGGTGACGATGAATTAAGCAACGAGGGCGAAAGTTCGACGCTAAAATGTCGACGAAGCGTTCAAATAATGGAACGTTGATTTAAATAATCAAATTCTATTATTTTGGATATTTGTTCAGTTGTGCATCTCTCTATTATTTATTTACCAGGTGTTATTTATATAATCTGGAAAAAATGTATGAACGGAAAAGTTTAAAACCCTTGATGACTGTTGGTACACACTGTACAAGGCCTACCTCTCTTAATTCCCATACCCTTCAACTTACAGCGAATAAAAGTCGCCTTTACGGCTTATTTTTAAAACATATTCAGCACTTGGTTGTTGGCAGAACAACTCTGTTTGGCCTAAAATGATGACAGCTTTTTTAATTTAACAGATCTGTACTTTTATATGGTATTTGTATAAGTATGTTTTATACTTTGTTTTATAATGGCATTTTAAATCTGGCTTTTACTTTGGCAAGAAAGAAAGCAAAACAAAACGTTTTACTTCTTCTCACCGTCTCCCTCATAGAAGGGAATGTAATGTGGTATGTGTGTGTGGTATCTTTTATAACGGAAGAGTCGAGGCTTTTTGTGAGGAAATTTTTACTATTTAGATGAGAATTCTAATTCAATCTTGAGGTAAGAAGGTCCTCTGAAGTTCACCACTGGGTATGTCAGTACATATATGTACATAATTATGTTCTAACATACATACGTATGTATGTGTGTGTATGTATGTATGTATCTCATATGTATGCATGTAAATAATTTTACTTGCTTCTGTTTTTAACCAGAACAAAATGTCAAAATTACTCCTGTTATGCAGAGTTGAGTTTGACAAACACCTCCTCTTTCAACAAGAGTTATTATTTTATGCCATTTTTTGTTGTTATTTTTTTCTTTCGCATATTTGTACAATGTTTGCACGTTTTATGCTAAATAAGTTGTTTGTTGTTCTTGTTGCTATTATCCTTTACACATATCCTGTGCCATTATATTTTTGTTTTCTTTCTGGTTTTGTTGTTTTTCGTAATTTGGATGTATGTATGTACATACTCATGTTCATTCTACACACATACGTATGTATGTATGTGTGTACATACTTATTGTTCTTAATTTCTCTTTTGTAAAAAAAAAACAATCAGAAGTCAGACAAATTTAACAAGGCTTGCTTAATTTAAAAGCATCCCGATGTTGTTTTGTTGCACAAACATACACATACATATTTTTTAATTCCAGAACGAAATTTCTTAGGAAATCATTAAGTGTAAATAAAGGAAGATAAAGAACAGGATTTGCAAATTGAAATATTTAGACATTTCCTTAAGAAAAATTTAAGGCGAATATTTTGAAAGACATTAAGTATTCAGGTCTGTTCTGTAAACCGAATTGTCTTTAAAAACGAATAAGTTTTTCAAAACGTGCAAATAGGTAACATTCAAAATAAAGTTCGAATCTAGGCGACGTCATAACAGGTGAAATTAGGAGAACAGCTGATTATTTTATTTATGTTTTAGTATCCCAAGTACATGAGTATGTATTTTGTTTTGTTAGATATTCGTGGAATGCCTGAAACTAAAATTTTACTCTTGAAATGTAGACATCCAATAAAGGTTAAAAGATAAAATATAGTCGGCTGTGGTTTCGATTCCCTCTTTTATGAATTCGTCTTAGAAGTTAACACTGTTTAGGTTAAAAAAACCCCTTAATTACTTCGAATGCCTGGAACTATAGTTAAATTTTTCCAAAAGTGAAAAAGGCGCAAAAATATCAGTCCTTATTAAAATTAATAAAAACAGATGACTTCAACTTTTAAATAGTAATTGTTTTATTTATTTTTCTTCAGTGCTTTATTACAATAGTAGCGTGTTTGATTTATGTTAGACTAGACATGTTACTCTATTTAAAACCGAGCAAAACTACATACATGTATGACTTCAGCTTAAGCACCAAAACCAATAAAATGTCTTGAAAACGGAAAATTTATCCGTATGAAACTATGAAAATTAAAAAAACTGTAGGGAGAACTCCTATTAATTAAATTAAATGAGAGCAAATGAATATTGAGAACAAAGTATAAGAGATATAAACAATATTGTTAATGCGAATATCTCGTTGAATCTTCAGAACCAAGTCAGAAAAGAAAAGTTTTTTGTCTTCTTATCACCAATAGCTCAGCCAAAGCAGATCCTCATTAGCTTTATTCTTGCCAAACCATTAAACAAATATTTCTTGGTTCTTTTCAATTTTGCTGAACGAAAAAACGGCACCACAACTTCTCTCAAACTTTCCGAACTGCCACATTATTACACCTTCAGTACAACTCAATGTTTTTAGGTTCTATTGCAGATAAATTTATGCAGATTATACATTCTGCCGGAGCGCCGTAATAAGGAAGTGGATTTCTTGACTTGTCCTAAATCCGGCTGGTTATTAATAAATATATTTCAGAAACCAAATTTATAAAATTTTCATCATGGAACGCCAATAACATCCCTCACAATGTACACGTAGTTTATAAAGGAAAACAACTTTTGAAATAGTCAAGTCTGTAGTGAAAACTCGCACACCATTTTATTTGGATGTCAAACGACACATCGTTTGGTTATAAAATGCTAAGCTCAGTGCTTTACTTATTCCGCGAAGCAATTGGACCACAATAGGGAACATTGACTTGGACAAATTAAATTCGGAACTGTCATTGTTATGGTTAAAGGAGCAAATATAAAAAAAGTTAGTTATTACTGCGCTGTAACATCATGTTAAAACACAAAAACATTTCCTAGAAGCTGGAAAACACTAATTGTGTAGTCATAAGCGATCAAATAAACATGAAATTTGAATTATTATGAAATTGAAACTGTAATTAAAGTAAATGAATTTACAATTAATAATTGAAAATAAGAACTGGCTGCAGTAATCTTTTGGTTAAGAAAATTAATTTAATATAAAAAATCATTCAAATAGTCCTTTTTTCATTCAATAAATCACGTTGAAAAAAAGTTTTATGTTTATAAATACTTGTACTGAGGTAAATTAATATTTATCAGGCTTGTTCTGCAAATCGCCTGATTTTAAACACACGCGCAGAAATTTCCCGAGATCTGTAAATCCCACCCTTTTTGTGTTTTTCGGCTTGATTTCCAATGGTAGAAAGTAGAATTTTTAGGTAGTTATTTTAAATAAAACAATCAATTGTGTAAAAAGTGAATTGTGTAATTTATTTAATTAATTTGTTATGGCGTTTATTAACTATCTCGTATAAAACTTTTTCTAAATAAATTTAAGTTTCTTAAAACCTTAGAAGATTTTTGTATAGAAATTTTGGCTTAAAAACAAGTAAAAAAAATATTTAATTAAATTACTACAGCGCAGGACTTGCTTGTGGAATAAACTCTTCCCCAGAAAGAAAAATCTTTAAGCTTAAAACAATAAATAATTACTGTTCTAAAAAATATGTTAAACAGTATAATTCAAAGAAAATATTTGCTGACTCGAAAAAATTTTCAACTGTTAAATGTTTTGTTTTCATCATTAAATAATTTTAACAAATACAGAAAACATATTTAATATCGTGGTAAAACGTCTGTGGGCTGAAGAAAAGCTCCTGCGTCATCCTAATTATTTCTTAAGACCGCTCAGGTTTGTAGTTTTTGTTTGACCCTCTTAGAGTTTTGGATCCCGATCGCACTGTTTAACTGATTTGCCTCCGATGACTGAATTATATTGCCGGTTACCTGGGGGATATGATGCTCTTAAAGCCATCTTGACCATATATAGTCTTCGTTCCGATGCCCATTCATGCTTTGCTAATATACGTTGCAAAGTATTTAATTTTAGAAAAATAATATCTTCTGGGCAATAATTTAACAGCCTGTCCCACGATGTCGAACGTTAATGGTCCCCAACATCAACATTTTAAACCCATTTAAGTGTAACATGTCCGAAAGCATTAGATGGATGAACTTGACAAAATGAAATAAGCAAATAGTTGTGAAGTCGGTGTCTTGCTCTTTAAAATAACGGCGAACTTTATCGTTCGATAATGTTTCCAATTTATGAAATTCGACGAAAAATAACCAGCAGATTTTTGATTGGCCAACATCATCATAAGTGTGTCAATAAATTTAACCTTAAATCTTCAAAATATGTATTCATAGAAATTGCTGATATACAGCATTCAGCATCTTACGCCCAAAATCTGCCTAATTAAAACTCATAATTCTCAACTTATGAGTTTCACAATCAATTTGTTCATGTTGAAAGGAAAAAAACTATAAAAACTTTTTATTTTTTTAGATTTCATGAAATATTTTTTAGGCAGTCAGTCTTGGTGAGAGGCGAAAAGCCGAACGAATTTTAACGATTATTTTTCTTCTTTCATTTTTGTTCTTTATTAAAAATGTTCCTATAAATTGGCGGTACTCAAAAACATTATTTTATACTTAAAATGCACAAGACGTTAATTAATAATACTCGTACAATATACTGTTGCTGACGATAGCAATCATGTTTGTTGCTTTTGTATTAAACAGTAGCAGAAGCTTTAAAGTCCACACCCAATTATGGTTAGAAAGTCAAGTCTTTAGGAACATCTGTCTTTTTTCACTTAATTATTCGTATGTACGAGTAAAAACCTTAAATTTGTAGTTGAAAATTTTAAACACGTTTAAGTTGTTTGCTAAAAAAAACACCCCATTTTCATAGTCAACGCAAATACAAAAAATTGTACATACATATTTTTTAATGCATGACAGCATTTGTGGCTTCAAACACTAGAATGTGGCTAAATAGTTGGATGAAGTAACTTTCCTCCAACAATTTTGTAATTGTGCGTATTGAATTAAAGCGAGAGAGAGAGAGAGGGAGAGAGGGAGAGAGAGAAAAAGTACATTATAATGGTTAAATAACGGTAGTTCTATTAAAATTTGTAGCACTAACATTTTCCCAAATCCTACATGACTTTTTACCATTTTTTGTAACGCTTCGGTAATTGTGAACATTTACAATTAAAATACATTCAAATAATTGTAGCATAAATTATGTTTAATGTGAAATCGTTACAAAAGACTTTTTAAACATAAAAAAAAGCCTTTCCAAGTAACGTTTTACTTACCCCAAAAGTTAAACAAGTTTTGTGCTTAGGTCAATCAAGCTGGCGGTATGAAAACGCAAATTTATTTCAAAACAGTGATATGAAAACTGTTTTGTAATCCTCAGCGAAAATAATCAGATATTTGTAGTAGTTTTTTTAAAACAGAAAACGCAGAAAAAGAAGGTGATATCAAAACTGGTTCCGTGTTCCGCAGTCAGTCTTAAGCTAACTGAGGCGTAGACCCTTTAGTCTTAGTAACACAAAAAGCAGGAGGAAGAAAACTTAAAAAACTATTTTCAAAACCTTTGGAATATTCCAAGAATCTCCGAATTAACGTTTAATCAAATAAAGATCAAGCTCGATATATTTTTGCCACAAACTTTTTGGCCCAAAATAGAAGCTAAAACTTATTTTTCAGTAAAAAATTTAAGTTAAAGTTTAGCCGATATTTTTCGGCTGGAACGCATTTAACAAAGAAAGTTTATTTTTCACGATTGAAAAAATATATATACATACATATATATATAAAATATATATATAAAAAATTGAGTAAACTTGCAAATTTCGCCGGCTACGCCTATTCGATTATCGTCTTTTTTTACGTTGATATACTTGTCTCCAGCACATGTTCACATTTTCAGCTATTTAGCATGTTCAGTAAGAAATGGGCATACGATTATTACATCGAAACCAAATTCAAATCGTCCTAATGAAAGAACCCGCGCCAGACCAGGGTAGCCAAGACCGAAAAGTGAGAAATTAAGTGCCACGGGTTTCCTCTCCGTTTTCTTCGATTTCTGTGGCGTATTGCATCAGAAGTTCTTGCTACATGATTGTACGGCTCATAGGGAGTGCTTACGAAAACCGGCTTGCGGTGGTTTTAATCTTGAGCTAGAAAAATTTTTACAAGTGGTATAAGCTTTTTAAAGAAGGCCGAGAAGATGTGAAAATGAGATGAAAATGTTGCAGAAACTGAAGAAATATATGGGTGATTACACAAAAAAAATTAAAACAATCTATTATTTCTGAGAGAATAGTTCAATTGGAATAAAACTTCCCACAGCCATTGGTAGAGCTATAGAGGAGCTTAAACTGTGTTTATTTAAGTCGTCTATTTTTTGTATTAAAGTTTCTTCAAGTTACATGTCCACTAACGATTTAAAATGTAATATTTTTTTGGAGTGATTTCCAAACACAAGAATCTCATTTAAAGGCACAATTTTACGATGCACAGAAAATAAAATTTCAAATAGAACAATGTTGTTTGTACATTATGTGGTAATCATTTGTTTTTAACGTAACTAACGTTATATATACATGTACATACATGTGTGTATTTATATATGATTTATAAAAATAGAATAATTTTGTGCTTTGACGCCTTTAAAACACTGGCACTACTGGTTGTGACATCCAAAAAAGACATTTCTTTTAAACGATCAGTTTAATTATTCATTAAAGAAATAAAATCCTCATGATAAATTTATGTATTTTTAATTGTTTTTAAAAATTTTCTTATTCACTGTTATATATAATTATGGGTTTGTTACCCAACGCCAAATGTCAAAAATGACGACGCTCAAGTAGTGCAGCTCTTGAAAATAGAAGTGGGTAAAGTTTAATTACAAAAACAAAATCACACATGTTACAAGTAGACTCCCTGAAAACAATACATGATTCTTGTAGCAACAAAAATGATAAGACATTTTTATTTGTAGACAGTTTTGAGAACGAGAATGACGAGTGATATCATAAATTTTACTTACCTGAAACAAAAGCCTGCCAACCTTTTACAAAAACAGGATGCAATTTTAGTCTTTTTCAACCTGTTTGTGTGACTTGAAGACATTAAATGAGTTTTCAATAGTTCGATTTAAAAACCACCAGACGTTGGTAATTCTATTTACGGTTTTTTTTGTTTGTTTTTTGGTAAGGAAAAAGATAACAATTTATTACTTTAAGGGATGGTTTTTTGTTTTGTTTAGAACTTGTATATTTTAACCATAATAACAAAATCGTTAATGATAATTTTTATTTGTTTCACTAAAAAAGGCAACCGAAACATTTTTCTATGCTTGCACGCATACGAGGTCTGTTCAATAAATAAGGTGAATTTTAATTTTTTTTTGGAAGACAATTAATTCGCACACGCTTCAGGCTCTAAAATTTCCGAAAAATTTGTATGGCATGAGCTAACCGAAATGCCAACACCTTCAGCAACTTCTCTAATAGTGATTCGACAATTTTCTTCACATTCTCAATATTTTCAACGGTTGTTGATGTGCTGGGGTGTCCAGGATGAACGTCATCGTTCACATCTTCCCGAAAAGTTTGTACCGCTTGTTGTAAAAATTTTTGTGAGCCAGAGCACAATCACCGTAACTTTTCAAGTTCTTTGACTACCTGCTTCTAATTTTTACACAAAATATTATGAAAATGTGCCTCTCACAACCAAACTAAAGTTGATAAATAGCCGAGACGAGCGTACAAATATAAAAAATATAAACGAATATAGAGAGCCCAGGAAATTTTAAAATTCGTCTATTTTTTTTTGTGCAGACCTCGTAGGCATATAAATGTATGGACGTACGCAAGAATTGTATTTTTAAGTTTAATTTGGATTTCTGTTTCTCAAAAAGAAAAAAGAAAAAAGAAAAGGTGACAAACTCTGTCACTCACATAAATAGTTGAGATCACTCAGTGGAACGGCGTTTCTTTTTTCTCACATCAAACAAACAACAGGTAAAATTAGGTTTAAGCAAAAAGCTGTTACCACCACGCAAATCATGTCTATCCACAAATCGCGCCATTTTAAAATTAAAATTTTGAAACCCTTATTTTCTTGCGCTTCAAATAAACCAAAAACAAAAAATGCCACCTTTTTTTTGGGGGGGGGAAAAATACCACCACACATTTTTAGTTCATTGACGACAATCCAAAAGCTGTAGCAACCAATCACCATCATTGTCATCACCATCGGCCTGCGCCAGCCGTTATAATGTTAATATAATTGTCTACAGTTTTCTGATTTTGCTATTTTAACATGTATGTATATATTTTGCTTAAGGTTTTGTTGGTTAATGTTGTTGTTATTATTGTTGTGTTGTATCCTGTTTGCGCTGTGTTTGCCAGACAACAGTAATTGTGTACGTTTTCTGCCACGTTTTATATTTCTTTTTTCTTCTTTCTGTTTGTCTAGCAGTCTTTTACTAATTTCCTGTAATTTTGCACGCATTTCTTAATTTTTATGTTGTTTTTCTTGGACTTTTTTTTATTTTTCTTTTTACCTTTCAAATATTTGCATGACATGAAAAATGCTCTTAAGTATTCCTTAGTTTTCCTGCAAATCAATAAAACTCTTACTCCGTTTTAACAGTATCCTGTATCGTTGAAGTGTTCGCGTTTATAGTTTACGTTTGGAATATATCTTTTTTCTTTTTTGCTATTACTCATAATATTTAAATGTTGGCGATGCCTGTGTGCTGATAGTGATTGTCGTTGTTAGTGGCAGAAAAAGGGTTAATGTCCTCGCAGCAAACTTTAAGGTGGATGTAAAAGGAATGGAAATGTCTTATTTGTGAATCATCATTTCTGCGAAAAAAAAAATTAATGTTTTTAGGCAATATAAAGAAAATAAACTGAACACCACAAGGGCTAGAGAATGTGTTATTGAGAGCTGCCCAACTTTAAATCTTTGTACCAGTATCATCGGTTTTTTTTCGTCTGAAAAATCTATCCCTGCCATCGTCAATGGAATGTATTATCATAGATCTCTACAGGACGAATTGTTGTAAGGGATTCGATGTAGCGTCGCTCCTCGATTTCTTTTCAGTTTGCAAATCTTATACATATGTATTTCTCTATCGTGTGCGGGTCCAAAGTTTATTCGCCACATTGCTAACAGCCGAGATGTTGGTTAATACTTTTTACAGACTCTTTAATTGTTTGACCACAAAATTATTATTTTGCTAATTAATTTTAGTTTAAATTGATTTTGAAAGTTGAAACAATTCCAAATGAACTATTTTCCATCCGTTTTGAACGCCGTATTATAACAACTAAGCAAAAAAGAACTTGAAAAATAATCACACCCATCAAACTGAGAAGCGATTTTGTCAAAAAACCACATAAAATCTATGTTTATATGTATGCAAGTATATGTATGTATGTATGTATGTGTGTGTGTGCGATTGTTCCTTCAAGTTGCACTAAAGATTTGCTTTTGAAGACAGCAATTCGATCACTGTAATTGTTGAGGGAAAACAAATATTGGTTCTTAGAATCGTGTAATTTTTTCTCACAAATTTCGGAGTAAATAAGAAAAAAATTTATTTTGTACAAACATTCATTAGAATGTTACTGCAAAAGAGTTCGTTACTACAAACAATTCAAAATAAATTTAAATAAATAAATTTACACGCGAGTACATTTTCTTTCAGATATAATTTCATTTTAGTTTTGTGGGTTTTGTGAAAGATGAGATGAAGCTGTTATCGCGCATGATGTTGCAACATTAAGTGGCTTTCTGAAACATATTCCACCACTGTATGTACATACATAGATTCATACATATGTATGTATTGTATGTATTTGTTTAATTGCTGAGCAATGAACAAATAAACATTTTGAAATATTGCGAAACAAAAGTTTCTTCCAATAATTTATTTCTTTTTAGTTACATACATACATCTGTATGTATATCCATAACGCAATTTCTTTTACCATGTTTTAGTTGCCCTTTTCTCTGTCCAGCTGGCACTTCGTATCACAATCGAATATTTAGACAATCAGTTTCCCGAATATACATAAATTTATTTTGCGATCATAAAGGATACTCTCTTTGTGGGACAATGACACCAGTATCAATTATAATACGATGTCCAGCTTCATTTTTGAGCAATTTTTTGGTAATATTTATACAATCAAGTTAATGTCGATGAATAAAGTGGTTTCAAGTGCCACAGTCGAGTCTTTAGAAAACGAAAAACAAAAAATTTCTTCAGAAGGAAACTTTCTCTAAATTTTCAAAATGCAACTGCTATTTTTAATGATTTATTAAGAAAATATAATACAATATAATTCGTGCCGGTTATATATACATATTATATAATATGTTTCTCAATATTGGATTGCCATTTTTTCTGCCTTTAATTATTGTCTGCTACTTTTTACTGAAGTATAGGGTTCCCTTTAGCATACAAATCGCTTTGGTATCCATCAATTTTTTCTGACTTGTCCCGTCTATATTCTGTAGTGCAGCTAAAAGATGGGCCTTCTGTTTTCTTATAGTGCAAATGGTTGGTTTAGATAATTTATATGATAAATAAATTGATTCTTGTAGCATTTTTTTACTGCAGATATCAAATTTGGAACACACTTGTCACAAAAACTCATACCAAATGATGGCTATTAAGAAATTCCGCCTTTTATATTACGGAATACCAAACAATTTTTAATCCATAAGTTATAAAGTAGCCAATGAAAAAAAATTTACCTTTTGCACTACTGGAAATTCGTGTAAGTGAAGGTTCTTATTATCGGACGTTTACTGTATTTATAATAACAGATCTATTATACAGTCATAACAGATCTACTGGGTTAGGGCTTGGGGTTTTCAGAATTCAAATACGTTGTTTTTGATTTATTATTATTACGTATTTTCAATTCCCTAAACTTTTTGAGGGAAACAAAACAGACTGACTTTTTTCCAATGAAAGTGTTGCCATATTTTTAATTTTTGCGAGCAAAACTTAGTAAAGAATAACAAATTTCCATGAGCGTAACAAAATACGAGTGCTCACAAAACAGATTTTTAAGTATTTGCATAAGGGCGGAAGTGCAGATTTATTGAAATTTCGGGCGTAGTACAGCAACAATCGACATATCCGACAATTTTTCGTACACATTCTTTTACAGCAAACCGAAATCTTGTAGAATTCAAAGAAAATTTATCTCAAAATATAGTGCATCGTTTACAGCAATGTTTCTGCCATTTATCAAGATTTCATAGTATTTGTGCGCATTTCTCCTCCTTTTATACAAACAAACAAACACAAACTCAAAGTCCCGCGCTTTAAAATTTTTCTTGCCAAACTGCCAAGTTTTATTGGCACAATGTTGAGTTTTGGTACTGAGTAGATTTTACCTACATTTAGCCATTATTGTAAGCAGCGTTGCCATATTTTTTTTTTACAAAATCTGCTTTTCAAGTAAAAAAAACTGCACATAAAAAGCGTAATTATAGCTGAACCGAATGTAATAAAGTAATTTGTTAATTTTACAATGCTACATACAATATTATGTATATAGCAGCATAAGTAAAAGGAAAGCAAAATAGAGCTGCTTAAAGGAACAGTATTTTGTGTTTTATGATTAAAAACCATAAAAATAGACTCAATGCAGAAAAACACAACTCTTTGCATTTCAGCGTTACAAAACAATGATGTATTAAAAGTTTTATCTTGCTACTGTTTACAATATAATATATAAATATAAGACTTCAGAAATAAAAGAGTTGACAATAAAAAATGTGTATCTAAAATATATATGTATGTATATAGACCAAAGACTGCAAAAACTGTATAATTGGCTTAAAACTGCTCAACGCTTCGAAAACCTGCAAAACGCAGATGAATCTGCTGACTTGGCAACGCTGGTTGTAAGTATTTTTCATGTTTACACGGATGGTATAAGCAAAATGAAAGCAAAAATATTGGTAATGCAAGTTTAATGGCCAGTTTTTAACTTAATATTTAAATACGAAATTAATTAATTTTTCCTTATATTTAAGTTGTATTTAAATATGGTTTCATTTTAATTTAATTATGATAAAAGTATGGTAGCACTATTAAATGTCAAAAAAAAAATATAAACAAATTCTTCATTTAACAGCTGCTTACTATTTACTTAACTTAATATTAATATTAAAATATTTTGTTTTAAAAATTTTGTGGTTTCGAAATGTTTGCCTGAATTCGCTATTAAATTCTCGCTCCACATCCTTCCACACATTCACCTTTTGTTCTGCACCAACTCGGTCAGTATTTTTTCACTCGATTATGCTGCTGTTTTTTTTTTATCAAATAATGAAAAAAACTTCAATGCGTAATTTTCATAATTTGCAGAACTGTCAAAATCATATTGTAGTATAAACAACTTAAGTTGTATTTCAATGGACCTGGTCAATGATTTAAGTTGTATTTAAATATGATCTATAAAAATAAATTCGGTATTTAATAACAGAACTTAAGTTTAAAAACCAAAAATCTTTTAATTTTTAAGTTAAAAACTGGCCCTAATAACTGATTTGTTGTTGTTAAATTTGGTTGTTTTTGTTATTATTGCTGGCACCTTCAATACATTCTGTTGGACCTGCCAATGTTTACTGTAAAATACATCGTCGCTGGTGTGATGAAAATGCATATGTTTGGAAAACAAACATTTACCGCCCGCTTGTCCAATTTTCTACCCGTATTCTCTCGCACTCAAGACATTTTGCTTTTACACGATAAGACTTATTTAAATTTTTAACATGTAGTAAAATATGTATGTATGTACATGTTTTACCGTGAAAACGCACCTTAAAGAGCACAATCAAAATGATTTGGCAGGCTGACTTGGTAGCAAAACCGAATATACATACATACATACATACATACATACATACATACATACATACATACATACATACATACATACATACATACGTACTGTGTCATCAGTCTTACAAGCAGTTCTGAGATTAAGAGAAATTAAATTTTTTTCAAACACTATTCAGTCAGTCCACAAGTGTGACGTAATATGGTTTCTTTCAACGCTGGGAATAACAAAAACTATGGTCCGGAATTGGTTTAGCACATTCGGTAAACATGATACCCAGAAAAGTTCTAATAGGGCTACCAAAAATAGAGATCCATCATTGTAGAAAACACACAAAAAGCCGTCGTAACACGTAACTTTTTTTTTCAAAAGCAACCATGAAAAAGGGGCCATCTTGGATAAATTGGAAAATTTAAATTTAAAGAAAAGTAGCAATAAAATGTATTTGCATCTTTTTATTAAAAGTTGCATTAAAACTTTTTTGTGTCTAAAGGTTTTTCATTCGCCTGTAAAATAATAAAATGTCAAGTTACGCCCTTTTTGTATTAAGCCATCGATATGTATAACTGCATAGAATTTTAATGAGCTCTAAAAAAATTAATTCAATAATTACGACAAATAACATCATCTGACTGTTTGTTTTGTTGCTGCTCTCATTAAATTCTACAGCTTACTGTAAGCTGGTAATAGAAGATGCAACTACAAGAACAACAACAACAACAAGAGAATTATATGACAGGCATATTTAAGAATAACAAATTAAATGCAATTGAAATCGACTCTTTTTTTAACGACTTTAGCAAACTTTTTCTTAGTTCCATACAGAAATAAGTCACGTTCTTAATGAATCATGCATGACATATGTATGTATGTATGTATGTATGCATGTATGCATGTATGTATGTACGTCCTCATGTACTACCGACTTCAGGCATATAAAATACTTAACATTTTTCCTGTTTTTTATTCTGAAGTAACTTCAATTACTTAATGAAATGTCACTTAAAACTCAACATATAGACAACTTCGAATATACATACATATATATGTATGTATGTATGTATGTCTTTTTTATTCTAAATCATTTAATTTACTTACGTTAAGCTGGAGGGGGAGGAAGGGCAAAGAATTTTACAGTTTTGCTACCAGCATGATTTGATATACATACATACATATATGTACATATATGTATTTATGTACGTATGGGAATGCTACAGAATATGAATTCATAAGCTGACATTAAATTTATAAGAACATGCATATTTACATGCATTGATACCAGAACGAGGGTGTTCAAATCGTTCTTAGCTTAACCGGTTGTGTGTTCAAATATACTATCCGGTTAATTCAAAACTGGAAATTTACGATTAAATCGAAACGGTTTGCCAATAAAATGATTAGCTGCATAAATTCTTTTGGAGTCGGAACAGTTTTTTTTTTTTTTTGGATCAGTATTCAGATGTCGACCCTGTACTGTACCAGAACTAGATGCAGGGGAGCAGGTTTTTGTTTTGGCTATTTTGCCATAAAAATTTCATAAATTCCATTTAGAAAAAATCTACCTGCTTGATCTATATCAATTAATCAGTCACATTTCTAAGCTGTGACTAAATTATGATCAGTTCAATAATTTCAGTTTGTAAATATTTCCAATAAATGTAAGTGATATAGAAAAGAAAACGTCGTCGCACATTTACCGGTTTTACTCGCAAATACGAGTATATTTCGCATTGGTTTCTAAATATTAGTGATCCTCGGATCAGGTTGGCTAGTTGTGGGACCACACTCGTGTTTTATTCACCGGTCGACTTTTTGAGTTTATTGTGAAAACTTGGAAGGTGTTCCATATTGAGATTAAACGGAGTGCCAGTTTGCGGATATCGAACCTGCTCTTTCGTATATATGCATTTAAAACAATTTTAATGTCTTTTTTAAATGTATTATTCAAATATATATATATATATATATATATATATGGTCAGTAAGTTGTCCAATCATTATTATAATAAAATTGATTTTTTTTAACAATTAAAACATTAGTTCACGTAGAAGTAAATACACGTTAAGGTCTCGGTCTCGTTATGCGAACGTTGGTGTAAGAAAAACTTAACGTACGGTCGTATGTGTAGTTATAGAAACTTTACAAACGTAACAGACGCCAATAAAAAAACAAAACATTGTGTAACATAATTTATTCGCGTGTGATTTCTTGCCGAACTTTTCGGCATAGCGATGGACAATGTTAAGTCAAATTGGAAAAAGTACTAAATAAAATATAAATTATTTTATATTGTAACTTAATATATATGATAATGTACATTATTATTATTGTTATTTATTATTTTTTATTATTATAATTGTTGTTTTTGTTATTTATTATTTTTTATTTATTAGTTTTTGTTGTTATTATTATTATTTTCTACTACTAAAATTATTATTGCTGTTATCATTATTTTTATTATTTAAATTAGTATTATAATTAATCAATTATTACTTTTATGAACCAAAATGATACCAATTCAAAAGTACCGAACATGGGCAAATGTGCCGCATTGCTAGTTAGTTCATAGGAGTGCCAGCATTGGCTTACGAATGTCATTTAACGGGCGTAAACATCTATTTTATACAGGTTGAAACGTTCCGGCAACGTGACAGTTAATTTCGTTAAGCGTTTGCCTTGTTTTGGTATGCTCCGAAACGAACGTACGTACGTTCGCATAAGTCTACCTTTAGTCGATTCGAGTTGTGGTATTGTATTTAATTTCAATATACATACATGTGTATGTATCTTGATTAACTGTTTTAGTTTTAATTTTACGATGACATTTTCATGCCGTTTAAATGATTAAATGAATGCCCTAATACTCGTAGATAGATTCTAGTACATTGAAATTATTAAAATTTTTGTATTATGTACAAGGAAATTGTGTATCAAATAGATATGTATGCCTATATGTATGTATGTACGAATAAAAGTTTTAATATTTTTATAATTCTATTGCCCAAAAGTAATTAAAGTCAATGTTGTATTTTTATTTCTTCGCCCGCATCGTGTTCATCATTCTTTCCTAAGCGTTTAATTGTTTTCCCTTTACTCATTACGTAGATTTTTCTTTGCCTCGCACACCACCCTCCACACAAAATAGCAACAATATTCCACATCCATCTATAAAGTACTCGTACTTAAGCAATGAGTTCATGACTGCAAAAAGCATTATTCGAAGTTATTGAACTGTGCATATTTTTTACCGATAACAATAAATTAATTGCACAGAAGGATCAATATTGCAATAGATTTAAATTGAGAAAAAAGTAGAGAGCCCAAATGAGGGTCTATTTTACCATTTGATACACAATTAAGTATAACAGGCTTTTTCTAGACGGAGATCCTTCCTAAATAGTTAACATTAATTAAAACAAACATTTGCTTACGTAAAGGTATGAAAACTCGCATTGGATGCGAGGTGTGTTCTGTAATTTTCGTAATTTTTTTTTTCCTAGTTTTCTTAGAAAAACTAAACTCCTGAAGAGGTGCGGTACTGTAGAGCTGAACGCCATAGCAGCTGGTGCTCTTTTGGCCCGTCTTCAACTTCTTATTTAAATACAAAATTAACAATGCATTTCTATTTAAATTGTTATTTAACTGTAATTAAAGTGTGGCACCATCACTTAAAAATCCAAATATTATGGAAGATTGTTTATTGCACAAACAGAAGTATTTTTGAAGAAATATTTCTAGAAGAAACAATCAAAAACTACGAAACGAAAGCTCATACCTACCTTCGTTTACTATATGCAATAAATATATACATACATACTGTATATGTATGTATATATTAATAATATAATAATAAGTACTTTATCCCCTCTAAAAACTAGTAGCAGTTTTGAAGGTCCTTGGTTTTCTCAGCGATTCGGTTTTTATCTCCTTCATCGCCACAAAATGTCGGCCTTTCATTGATCTCTACAATCTTGGGAACAGGAAATAGTTGCAGTAGAGAAAACCTGGTGAATATGGTGGCTGAGGCATGATTGCGGTACTGTTTTTTGCCCAGAAATTACAAAAAACAGTAACAGGATATATCTACAGGTACATCATGCAAAAGCCAGGAACTGTTTTTTTCACAATTCCGCATGTCTCGATGATTTCGACAGCAGAAAATCGCCAAACACGCAAAACATTTCTAATTGATATGCTTCCCACAACAACAACAAAAATATACATGCTGAAACTGTAAACATATGTATCTGTGGCCTCTTATCATAACAGCTTAAGTTGAATTTGAAAATTGCATCTAATTTTATTAATTTGTAACAATATAACAATGTTGTTGTTTGACGAAATTCTTGTTCGCATTAATAATAAATATGTTTTTATAATTTTGGTTTAATAACCTTTATTACTGAGAGCAGTTTTTCATTGAAACATCTTGCCAAACAAATTTATTTTCGTCTTATCTTGACTTAAGCTGTCGTGATCAAACTCATAACATTAAAAACAAAACGACAATCGAATGTATGTGGACGGCGAAATTAGCAAATTCACCGTATTGTCTGAGCAGACCTCGTATATAATTTTTGCAACAATTCAATTGTGAATTTTGTGCACTCTTTTTCTTATCATATCATACACAGTGGCCCTGCCTCACACATAAACGTAAATACACCACAGTGCTCATTACATGTTTTGTTGCTGTTCAGATTCTGTTGAAATGCAGTGCTGTACACGTACTATGTCACACACATGTGTGCAAGACACAATTGTAGTGTTGGCAACTCTGTGTTGCCGGCTATTTTTTGTTTCTTTGCTCTGTTTCATTTTTGTTTGTCTTGTTTGTACGTAGTTAATACACTTCCGGTTTTTAGGCTATATTAAAACACAGAGCAAGGCAGAGAGGCAAAAACCTAAAAGAAAAACTATAGGTTATGAACCCGTTAAATGTTAGGTTTCATCATTTTGTTGTTGTTTGTAACATGTACATGCATGCATTTGTATTTTGAGACACATAATGAGCGTAACCTCATTTCAAGTACATCATACAGTGAGTGGTGAGTGCATCGTTATGAACAAAAAGAAAAGAACTCGTTATACACTTACCAAACCATGCACACACTCATATGCGTACACACGCGCGCACATACAGACATACATACATTTTTTTTCAACATGGATGCGTTACTTACTCGTGAGTTTAACTTTGCTTTTATTTTTCCTCTTTTTTATTTTATTTTTTTGTTGTGTTGAAAGAAGTTTTTATCGAGGAAGAAGTTATAGAATTAAACTATTTTAGTTCTTGAAATAATAAGAGCGCAGTATAATTAAAAATATGTATGTATCTGACATTTAAAAATATGTATAAAGAAATTCTGAAATTGTTTGAAGATTTGTGGTGGCTCAAGACTTCATTTAAAAACTGAGAAACATGTATGTATGTACTTAAAACCAAAAGTATCGTATTCCTCCTCGAACTTGACTTGACACCTACACACATACATACTTTTGTTTAATTTGTATTTATCAATTGGGCAGATATTTATTTTTACGAGTATTATTCATAATTTTCTTTTCATTTCTAATGCCTGTCATTTATGATAAATAAAGATTTCTGTTTCGAACTAAAATGGCAAAACATCATTTCAAAAATATAGAATTTGTTCATGGTGAAGTTTGATAGTTTATGTTAGAAGTAATATAAAGGACCTTAAGTCTCAGTGCTTCAAACTAGAAAGAAGAATTCAAATTACACGTATCATAAAAATGTAAATCAAAAGAGTTAATCTTCTAGACAATAGAGTTAATGTCTTTTGTTTTCAATAAACTTAAAACTGCAAAAGCTTGTTGCTTTGGTAGGAATCGAATCGAATCGAACCTACGGCCTCTGATCCATCGAGGCAAGAATCTCTTTTTAAAATAAATAAAATCCATTTATATACCACAGTGTTACTATTTTTAAGGACATTGAGAAGTATGAAACTGTTCTGAAGAAGTTGATATTGGCTGCACAGTTTAAGATCATTGGATCCATTTTCAACGAGGCAAGAACCGATTTACAGGCAGGATAGTAAGAATGCCAATGGGTATGAATGAAACCCAGTATGTCAAAACTGCACCCATGGAGACTAAGCAGCTATTTCCTTAATGGTCTGTGGTACGTCTTGCAGAACGTGGTGATGGGTAATAAAGCGGGGCATCTTCTTTTTTCCGGCCAGAATTTTCACTTTATAATAAAGGAATTCTTAATCACAGAGAATAAAGATATTATAAATAATAGAATTAATTAATTAGTTCTTTATAAATTTCTCACTTTTGAGTCGAGTTTTGAAAATAAGGAAGACAAAAAAAAACTGAAACATTTTGGTATCAAAAGTTCAACTGCTTCATAAATTTCAAAAATATAACCTTTAGGTTAAGCATTTTTAAAAAGCATTATTTTTATAAAACCAAATAATTTATCTTGGCCCACTATGGCAACACTTCACTACCTACTCTAGTTAAGAATGCGCTTTAAACCAAATAAGCCATTTGGAAAATAGCGAATAAAACGGTTTTAAACAAAATTAATACGAAAAAAATATCCAACTCGTAAATTTCCTTAAATAAGACCCTGAGGTTTTTTGTTTTTCCTATTTGCAGAATTCAACAAAGCAGCGAAAAAAACTGCGCAAAAAAAAAAGAAGGAGAAAAAATAAACAAATTATGGAAGGTAACTCCCCAACCATTAGTTAAATTGCATATTTCTTTCTATGATGCAGCTGTTTTCACAGCAGGCTTATTCGTCTTTTGCGTTTCCCTTTTTATGGTTTTTCTGCTGCTTTGCAAAAATTGAGTGCTTGCAGTTGTAGTGTGAGTACTGTGCAAGTACAATATTGTTTTTGTAGTCGAGAGCGAGCGAACACAAAGTACATACTTTCATAAATTTTCCTGAAAGATGCAATGAACTAAAAGGTCATTAACGTTGTTATTGTTTTCAAAGTTTAAGGTTTTCCCCTCTGCCTCTAACAGCAAACAATTCGAGTCCTGGATAAAAACATTTAACCGCAAAAGTTTATGGAAACAGATCACAATAAACGGAATTGATTTTTGGCATAAAACAATTTACCCTAAATAATGAAAATAAAAGCCACAAATTAATTTTCCAATATCAGGATATTGAAAACAATTATGCATTCAAAAGTACCAGGGGTTCAAATACGAAGTAAGTAGCACAGGAACAGTTCATGGTGAGATGTAAATCACTTTACGGCCAACTTGCAATGAGTGAAATGAAACAACAAACACTTGACCAAACGCAAAAAATCTAAATTGTACTTGAATTTAGCGTACAATTTTAGAGATGAGGGAGGATTAACAAGTTGTTCATGCGTAAAAAATTATTTAAACTGCAAAAACTTTTTATCTACAAATCGTTAATCGTTTGCAACGTTGCAGGCGGGAAAACGAAAACAGGATTCCGGCAAGAGATTCTGGCTGAAGAGGGAAAAATCTGTCTATTGGTGTTTTTAAAATTTTACGCTTGTCGTGTCATGTTTGTTTTTGGTCTAGTCTTTCGCTGGCATCGCACACGAACTCATTTAGCGCCTTCGTATTAAGCAACAGCTCTGCGACGCATGTCAATATATGTACATATGTAAAATACTAGGGGACAAGTTTTCGTAGAACTTGTCTATTTGTTAAGTGTTGTTGAAATCGTAAGGGGGCAGAGTGCGCTTAGCTCCAGCATTTGTGGAAAGTTATGATCCAGACAACAAGATTCTAAGATTGCTGTTGAATTGCACGTTTTGTTATTGTACAATTAGTAACCATGTGTTTTGTTGGAATGCCAATAGTATGGTAATAGCCAACCATCTATACATACATGTATGTATGTATGTATATAAAGTAGAATAGGAGACCAGACCGCTCGACCGATCTTCCTGCGATTTCCACAACATTTAACTCCGCGACTCGCGAATGAATTAAGGGCTACTGTTTTTTAATTATGTTATTGCTTCCACTTAGTTTTTAACCGATTTTATAATGCAAACGAGTACTTGTGGACCAATTTTCAAAATTATTTTTGCATATGGAAAAGGTGCACACCCTACACCCCCCCTTTCCCAACACGTGCCAAACCTTTATTATTACTGTATATTTTGCACAGTAAATTTACAATGTGAAGCTGCACAGAAGGGGCGGGTTAACGCCTAAGGCATTCTCGGTGACCCCCTTTCAGCAACGTAGTTTACCCGCCCACCAATTTCAGTCTTCAGAGACCAAAACTCTCGAAGCCCAACTATAAGGCAACAAACTTGACCTTAATCGTAACGACTAATTACGTAGACGCGAGAGCTTTTCTTGAGCCCAGAGCTGCATTACGACTGTTATAAAATATATTTTCTGTTAATTCAAAGGCTGAAAACTTCATAAGCAAAATAAAATATTGTATAATTCAAATCCATTTCAATTGTATTAAAGTTGTGTTCCACGTTTTTTTTATTTTTTATTTACAGATAGCGCTACATATGTGGGTAACATTTTGAAGATCAAATCGGTTAAAAAAGAGGATCGCGGTACTTACTATTGCGTTGCGGACAATGGTGTTTCTGTGGGCGATCGCCGTAACATCAACTTGGAAGTGGAGTTTTCGCCAGTGATTACCATACCACGTCCACGTTTTGGTCAAGCTCTGCAGTACGACATCGACCTGGAATGCCACATTGAAGCCTATCCGCCACCAGCTATTGTCTGGCTCAAGGACGACATTCAGTTGTCCAACAACCAGCACTACAGCATTTCACATTTTGCCACCGCCGACGAGTATACCGACTCAACTCTGCGCGTCATCACCGTTGAAAAGCGCCAGTATGGTGATTACGTTTGCAAGGCTGTCAACAAATTGGGGGAGGCTCAAGCTCGCGTAAATCTCTTTGAGACTGTGATACCCGTTTGCCCTCCGGCCTGTGGACACGCGTATTATGGTGACGCTGAGCGCCTGGCTGCCAGCTCATTGGCCACGTTAGCTGTTTTGTTTACCGCTCTGTACGCTAGATAAGCAGTTTGTTCACACAAAAAGTAAAAAGTAGTGTAGCCAGTGAGTGATCGAGATGTTTAAATGACGAATTTTGACTTGAAGAAAAACAAATACAAACAAACATTCCAAAATTGACAAAAACACATTTCGCTACATTCGAAAGAAAGACCTTCAAAGCATTCCAATACCAAGAACATTTTTTCGATTAAGAATATCTTAATTAGGATTTGTCTTCTTTTTTTTTTTTGTACGTCCATTATTTTTTTTTTTTTTTTGTTTACAAATAAGTTTTTTTTCTCATACAATATATGTATGTAAAAGACAAACAAGTATAATTTTATAATTTACCCTTGACCCGTCCGCTAATTATGTATACAAAAGTCTTTTTAATAAATAAAAGGGACCCACCATTTCTTCTACACACATTTTCAAAGAATCATGAGGTAAAAAAGAACCCGATTCTTGAGACGACACTATTTTTTCTACATAAACTATCACAAAAACAATTATTCATAAAAAGAACTCCCATTTAGTAGCTATAACTTCAACTAAATTCAGCTCGGAAAATATTTTCTATTTATTTAATAACGCATAAAATATTATCGTTTAAAATTAATTAATACTTTCTTAACGTAAGAGTAGAATGTAAATTTTCCGTTTTCAATATAAAAAATAATTAAAAATTATGTCAATTTATAGTACATATCTGATAACTTCTCCCAATCTTCTTTTAGTCGTAAGAAACAAACAAAAAAAAAACCGAAACCTTTAAAAAATTACAAAATGTTCTGCAAAACTTTTTCATATAAATATATTTGTATGTATAACAAAAAAGAAAAATCATATTTTAATTAAAACTAAATGTATGTGTAGTTTTTACATAAAGAAAAAACATAAATATTGTATTAACTAGTAAGTTTATGAAAAAACAAAATCATTCTGAGACCCATACCAATTTATAAAAATACTGGGTGTAAATAAAAATGAAACAAATTTATAATAAACTGTGTATGCCTCAATTTTGTACGAAAACAATTTTTAATAAATTAAAACAAAAAATATAATAAAGTTTTTGTTTGTTTTTATTCGGCTTGTAAGGCCCCAGGTACTTTTGAATGATTGTAATGACAGGATAAGCTGCTGCCAATTACCATCAAGTATGTTCTGAACGTCGCGTAGTTTTAAATCATACAAACGATTTGGTGCTACTCTGCAAACCAGCAGCATTTATCGAAAACAGCTGATCTAAATTTGCTGATTTTGTTAATATTCCTGCAAAAAAACATACTGCCCCTAAATTGCATGTATTTTGCACGACTTGTTAAGCCTAAGGCAGTGTCGAAAATATCTTCGATACAACCAACCAGCTGACTGCTGAAGGGACAAAGTAAATCTCGGATATTACCCAACGAGCAAAACAATTTCTTACAAAAGAAGCACAAACTTTTAGCAAAAAATAGATCGCAGACACATCATGTGAAATATTGATAATGATAACATTTTTATTGAATTTTATACGGAATTTGTATATATTGTAAAAAATACGCAAGTGATTTCAGTGCCACCATGAATGAGTTAATGGAGTATTCGACCAAACCGTCCAGGGGTTGTGGGTTCGATTCCTACCAAAGACTCTGGTGAAAAACAATAGCAAAAAATTTGTTCAACTAGAAACAATAACAAAAAAAACACACTACCCAAATAAAGGGTGTTTTTTATAGAGGTATAAAACTTTACGTTGCCAGCACGTTTTTAACTGGCAGCCATTTTGTCAGCTGTTAAGTAATTTATGTTTAGTTTTGTTTGGCATTTCAACATGAATCGACTTCCTAATTGTGCAAATTTATTTTCAAACAAGATTGTCGATGACCCCGATTTTCATAGGCGAATTTTGTTTAGCGATGAAAGTCACTCGTCACTAAACAAAACTTCCGTATTTGGAGTGATGATAACCCGCAAGTGTACGTTGAGACACCGTTACGTCCAGAAAAAGTGACTGTTTGGTGTGCTTTATGGGCTGGTGGAATCATTGGTCCGTACTTCTTTAAAAACAATGCTGGTCAGAAGGTTACAGTTAACGGTGACCGCTATAGAGCCATGAATACTGGCGTTTTCGTTCATCAACTGCACAACCATGACGGCGCAACACGTCACACAGCTCGTGTGCGATTTATGGAACGAAACGTTTGGTAACCGCATAGTTTCACGTTTCGGACTCGTGACTTGGCCTCCAAAATCCGGCGATTTAACGCCGCTAGACTATTTTCTGTGGGTATATGTGAAGTCGCTGGTCTACGCCGATAAACCAGAGAAAATTGACCACTTGGAAGAGAACATTCGCCGCGTTATTGTCGATATATGGCCACAAATGTTGAAAAAAGTCATCGAAAATTGGACCTGCAGATTACACTGCGCCCGAGCCAGCCGTGGCGGTCATATACATCAGCTACTCATCCCAACACACTCATCCCTACGTCCAGCCTAACCGAGTCCTTTTACAATGCACGGCATATATAAGGGTCGACCCTATTTACATTACCGGTTTAAAATCACGCCATTTCAATACTTTTTTGTGGAGATAACCTTTTATGTGATTTCAAGTTCCCAAAAACTGATTTGCAGAACATGCCCGGAATTGCTGATTGAAAAAAAGTTACCCATTAAGTGGCGGTTTTGACAACTGCGAACGGTTTCATATGAAAATCGAAAGCTTTTTACATGCACATCCAAATAAGAGTGAATTCATGAAATTTGGGTTTTCTTGCGCAGCGTCACATGGTAGATTTGTATATAAAACGGAGTGTGTTTCCAGAACATTTAATTGGGACTCTGGAATGAACTATATATAGGCCACTCTTTATTTAATCAAGCCCACTTTTTGAAATTCTGTTATTCCTTCCACATATTTTTGTAATATAAACGAGCATAACTTCGCCCTTTGTGGACCAATTTTCAATAAGACCACTGAATTGTTTTGCTTGCAAATTGGGGTGTCGGCCCACACATTAGTCTGTCTTTTGTCGACCGATTTTCAAATTCCTTTCCCATAGGGAGAGGTCCATTAAAATGTTTTTTTTAGATGAAGAATATTTATAATTATATAATTTTTTTTATTTCATTTTATAATGAAATAAATAATTTTTTTTTATTTCATTTCATAATGAAATAAATAATTGTTTCTATTTAAATTTATAATGAAATAAATATTTTTTTTTATTTCATTTCATAATGAAATAAATAATTTTTTTTTATTTAAATTTATAATGAAATAAATAATTTTTTTTTATTTCATTTTATAATGAAATAAATAATTTTTTTTTTATTTAATTTTTTAATGAAATAAATATTTTTTTTTATTTCATTTTATAATGAAATAAATAATTTTTTTTTATTTAAATTTATAATGAAATAAATAATTTTTTTTTATTTCATTTTATAATGAAATAAATAATTTTTTTTTTATTTAATTTTTTAATGAAATAAATATTTTTTTTTATTTCATTTTATAATGAAATAAATAATTTTTTTTTATTTAAATTTATAATGAAATAAATAATTTTTTTTAATTTAAATTCATAATGAAATAAATAATTTGTTTTTATTTAAATTTATAAAGAAATAAATAATTTTTTTTTATTTCATTTATAATGAAATAAATAATTTTTTTTTATTTAAATTTATAATGAAATAAATAATTTTTTTTTTATTTCATTTTATAATGGAATAAATAATTATTTTATTTCATTTTATAATGAAATAAATAATTTTTTTTATTTCATTTCATAATGAAATAAATAATTTGTTTTTATTTAAATTTATAATGAAATAAATATTTTTTTTATTTCATTTCATAATGAAATAAATAATTTTTTTTTATTTAAATTTATAATGAAATAAATAATTTTTTTTTATTTCATTTTATAATGAAATAAATAATTTTTTTTTATTTCATTTTATAATGATATAAATAATTTTTTTTTATTTAAATTTATAATGAAATAAATAATTTTTTTTATTTAATTTTTTAATTAAATATATATTTTTTTTTATTTCATTTTAAAATGAAGGTGCGTAGCAAAGCACCCACCTATATATATTACGTACTAAATTCGGGCCCTAAACCAAATCTGTTTTCTATCAACGCCATTTCCACCTCAGATTAAAGAAGCCTAAAAGTCAGGCAAATACAGCTGGACATGTGTATGGGGCGTCCAATCAAGTAGTCTGAAGTGTTTTTCTCATGAATGCTATATTTTGTGCCATATTTATATTCTATAATTATAAAACAAACAAAAATACTTCTACGCGCATTTCTCATGGAAGAAAATCAAATATGTAGATACACCCATACAAACGTTCACTTGTATTCGTATGTAAAAAAACAGAAAACCATTCTTAACCTTATGAAGGTTTTTGATAAGAATCATATAATAATAATATAATAAGTTAAAATTTTTTCCAGATGTTTTTCGCTTAATTTAAGTTTCGATCAAAAAAACACACGACACAGCGGATCCTATGAAAAGAAATAAAAAACTTATGTCTTTATTTCCTTGGATGTTATGAAAGTGAAATCTATTTTTGTTTGTTTAAGAACCCCACTTTCATCAGCAGGTCTTACATCGTCAGCTGAAATTCAAAGCCACGTACATAAGTAAAATTCTAGAGCTGGAAATAATCATGAAATTGCATGCATTTCGCGTAATATTTACGATGCGAATCGAAAAACGCATTATAGGTGTTCTGGAATTCACAATCGCAAGAGATTGGGCGATTTCAACTCGCAGGCATGTGCCGAGGTGAACTCATGCTTTTTAATTGAACAGAACTTCAAAGCAAAGATTAAGTTATTCGCAAGTAAAATAAAACATTTTTATTTTTGGAGAAAGAAAGCAAAAAATTGCAAGTTCTCAAATACATGTAATATAAATCATGTGATCTGTGTGTGTTAATTTGATAAGACAATCACACACACCACATGTTAAATTGATAGTCTTATAAAAATGTTATTTTTAAATAATATTTTGCGTCAATTAAGTAAAAAATTGAGTGCTGGCGATTTGATTTAAACGTCTGATTTATTAGATGTTGCAGACGGCAAGCAAAAGGCGCTGTCTTCGGAACACCTAAAAATCGAATTAGCATTTTTCAAGTCGATTGGCGCTTCCGAAACGGGCGTTTGCAAGAACATGTCATGGGACCTGCATTTCCAGTTATTTACTTTCGACTTTAGTTTATCAAATGTCTCATTTTTATTATACGAAGAGTAAAAATCGGAGTCGACATGGACGTCAACTATATCCATGTCGACTCATGCTTCACGATCAATGAAAAACTCGATTTCGTATTTTTTGTTAGTTATGTGGTCTTGCATTTCAGCTAACGATATACTATCATGTATCACCATTTTCCTTGCGTTCGAGGTAATTTGCAATCAATCAATGTTTCTAGTGATCCATCCATATTAAGAATTTCGTTTTATAAATCACAGCGTCAAGAATTATAAGAAAAAAATTATTAAAGGATTTAATATTTTTTTAGAGTCACTCACGCAACGATTCTCCTGGGCAGTCGTTTACACAATACTGTCGTCTTCTGGATGGAAACAAGAGTGAGTTGTTTTCTTTGTACTTCAGGTGTAGAGCAAGATTCAAACCCCCTTTGCCTCTAATTTCACAAGCAATTGTTAAAATGGAAATGTTTTAGCTTCCGTTTAGCCGTTTCTGCACATACAGCTTTTCCTCACTTTCAGTTATAACGGGTGTTTTTTTACGAGTATCTGCATGGGCACTATCGATATACACGAATGCTTCGACTGAGCTGAGAATGTTAAAGTGCGTTGACATTTCTGGTCAGCAAACTTTGCAAGACATCACGAATCGTTTAACGCCCCAACAACGCTTCGAAATCGTAGTTTTTATTTAAAAAAAAAAATAAATATATTCGCCAAGTTCATAGAGCACTTCGTCCATTTTACGGTCAATACGGTGGGCCCAGTGTGCTGCATCAATAAGCAAAATTTGCCGTTTTTACAGCAGAAACAATTCTCAAGCTGTTAACGAATCACAATTACATCCATTAAAACCGACTGTTTAGTGCGATTTACAGGCTGACGGCATCATCGGTCCTCATTCCATTCGAAATGAGCCAGGACCTGCTGTTGCGGTTGTTGGAGAGCACTATCGATCTATTATATTGATAACATCAAGGAAATTTAATTCCAACCAGACGACGCAATCAATTTAGTGGCGCTGGTTCTCTTCACTAACCCCGCATTCTTTTTATGGCACCATCTTAAGTCATTGATATGTACATACATGTCGACAAGCCGTGAATCATTGGAGTCCAATATTCAAGGCATCATTGACGCCATACGGCTTATTTTTATTGCAAAAATTAGTAACAAATTAGTCCGATGGACCACTTATATTTTATTTAACAAATTAGAATAAAAATTTTCTTTTTTAAAATATTTTCTGCTTGTATCATCATTTTAAGCTTCGAAGAAAACATTTCGAAGTGAACTGGCATAGAGAAAGTTCTGGTTTGAGGCGTACTTTGTAACTAACTTTTCCAGACGTCCAGGAGAAATTGTTGACTTCTTAATATTTGAGTATTTTATTGTGAAGCTGCTAAAACCCTTTTCCAAAATCAAAAAAACACAAAATACCCTTTTCTGTTACTGTTTTTCGGAAATCATTCATCATTTTGTTTATTCTGTTGAGCTTCCATTTCATATCGGGTTTCCATAATATAAATATATGTATGAGTTTTGTCGTTAGTTGAACAAATATCATTAAAAACCAACATTATTATTAACTTAGGCCAATAAATGTCTTTTTTCTCTCCTTGCAAAGGGGACTGCGCGTTTTGTGATTAACCAGCAAATGTAACACTCATTAAAACATATACACATACGAGTACATACAAAAACATTCCCTTAAAATTAGCATGCCAATTGCAACACTTCAAACACCAATAATTCACTTAATAGATTTGCCAGTCGTGGCTATGCGAATATACATCAGCAGTTCAGCCTCGTAGTCGGCATATGATTGATTGTTAAATAGCCTGGTGGAGGGTATAAAGTGGCGTAAAGGATTTTCAATTAGAAAATCATAGATTTTTTTCAACTTTTGTAAATTACGCAAGGAATTTCTTGAGCAAACATCAATTTTATCCAGCATTTCGGTAATGCGATCATGCTGATGTTTGACGCGTTCCTGAAATGCTTTCGGGTCAACTGAAATGGAAAGTCAAATAAAAATTATAATTAACAATAACCGTCTAATATTCAAATTGCTTGTGTCACTGAAAAAAACAAGTTAAACTACTTCTTTACCTAAAAATGTGTCCAAGTCTATCTTCAAATCATTTGAATGTTGTGCAATTAAATCCGCCCACAAAATCTGATTGCGGACTTCCTGCAAAGCGCCAAAGGGAGTTAATAGAATGCCTGGAGCCAACTGCAGTGTTGAAGAGAGTTCACGGGATTCGATTACTAAAGGATTTGGTGCCAAATAGAATGCACTGTCGGTCGGTAAGGGGAGAAAATGAAAGAAATAATAAATATATTTAAGATTGATTAGTATGGAGTTTCGAAACCAAATAGTGTTACTGTTAATAAAGTTATAACTAAGTACAGTGGTGAACGAAACTGACAACATTCAACTGAGAAAATATTTGTTTTGTTGCTTATATGCAGCGAAAGTCCTTGTGACGCCAGTCAGTTGCTAGATTTCGTCTAACTTTTGTTTTACATTTGGTGCGATCATTTTTTTTAAATCTCTTTTAGCGTAGTGATACAAAATATGCAGGCTAAAAACATATATATATATATATATATATATATATATAATACCAGCGACCCATTTGCCCTGTTCAGATTTTTGAGAATCATCATCCTTTCAATTACTATTTTTCAAACAATTTTAAGTTGTCTGTATTAATATTCGCCCTTATTCCAAAAGTCGCCATCATCGTCACCGCCAAAGAGGTCCATCTCGTACTACCGTCTTCGGTAAGAATTATCTGTTTTTGACAGACAACTGACATTTCTTAGATCTAAAAGAATTCTTGTTGACAATAAGTAAACCGCAGCAAAACTTTTTACGCCGACTCTTGGAATAAGAGGATTTAATTATAAAGAGAGATTTGTATTTCTGCAGGTTTTTAACGAAAAAACTCGACAGGTAGTGAAACTGATTCTAAAAATTCGTTCACTAACATTCCCTAGTAAATATCCAATAATGTTTAGAATTAGTGTTTAATAAATTGATGAGAAAATTATTTTCATCGCAACCGCTACGGAAACTTTTATTGATAGAAAAAAATATGTTTTCTACAATATCAAAAAACATATTATTAATACCTATAAAAAACTTTTCAGTACCATATACATACATATATAGTTATTTCATTATAACTACTTTTATACCATGTTCTTTATACTTTTGTAATAACCCTTATGAAAAATATAAACGTCTTCGTACTCGAGACTGTTTCAAAACCTGTAATTACTTTTTGACTTATTTAGCTTTTCTTTTCAAAACTTGTTATAAATTATTTCATGCAACTGTTACTGCGTAGTAGTTATTAAATAGTGTTTTGAATTCTTTTTTTAAATTCATTAAGAGCAACTTTACTGACCAAAATAAAAGAATCCATAAATAAAAACAGTCAGTTTTGGATGGTTATAAATAACTACAAAAATTACTTCGAGAGAAAAGATATATTTGTTAGCAAAAATTATAATTTGAGTAAGAGACTGTAACCCTCCATGTGGTTGTGGTACAGGCCGTATATCTTATCAAACTCCTAAATACAATCCGGAATCTAAGAATGCTATTATAGAATTTTATAAATAAATATGCAAACCAACAAGGAACAGGCGGGATCGTTTAGTTTATATTCAAAAGTCGCTGACGTGCACGGAGAGTTCAAGAAAATTTGTTAAATCCTCGAAGTTGTCAACAATTGAGGCGGACAGTAGCATTTACATGCCATTGGGATAAAACTTTAAGCACTCGCAGGGTGCAACTTATGGCTAAACTAAAGTCGATTGGTCATTTACTTCGCCGTAGATTGGAGTTATTCATGCATTCGAAATATAAAGTTCTTGTTGAAATTGACAAGTTTTGGCTAACAAAGGACCATATATGCATAATCTGATGCGAGAAATTAATATTCAATTATATAAACTTTGCTTGAAAGAAGGTGTTTACGTGATGAAATTAGAGCCGTTGCTACAAAAATCTGGAAAAACGTAATAAAAACATGGGATATAGAACATGACTATCCAACACTAAGAATGACCATCTAAATTAAATAAATTATAAATGGAATGATTTTACAATTAAGAAATTATGGGCCATTAAAACCGCTGTTTCTTTTGAGATACTCCGTATAAAAGAAACAAAAATTTGCATGTCAAATTTGCGTATTAATATATCGAAGTAGTTAAATAATTTGCCTTCTCAAAAGTGTTGTTCAATTTTGGTCGCTATTGTTTGTTCTAAAGTAATAAACATAACAATTTGTTTTGTTTCCTACCATTCTTTGCTTATGCAGGACAAGTGGCTCAGTGACAATTCACAAAATGTATTCAGTTCCTTCGTGTGTGGTGTCAATATAGTATTTTGTGCCTGAGGCATTAATGTTACATCGCCAGCTCCAAACATGCGCCGTGTCGTTATTGAATTATTCAACGGGGATATGGTTGAATCAAAATCTAATTTTGTACTACAGAAAACATTGTCGTTGCTCATCTCAAAACTGTCTACACCCAATAGAGAATGATTATTGCAATTGGTAAGTTTCAACTTAGTAGGCATAAAGTTTGACTTCACATTTTTCGTTGCTTCCAAATCTTCCAGTTGGCGTTTCATTATATTTTTAGAATAAATTATTTTATCCTTTATCTGTGTTAACTGCATCATATCGTATTGTAGGCGATTGACAGAAGAATTTATTTCGCCGTAAACTTGTTTAATTGAGCCAAGAAGTACCTGAAATTCACAAACATAATTTCAAGTTAAATTAAAAATGCGATTACAGTTTAAATACTTATAAAATCAAGCAAACTTATATTCTTAAAATAGTTGCTTAAGCATAAGTTGTATCCGCATAAAATGTTAATACTGTGATCCGTTTTGTTTTCTTTTTTGAAAAAGCTTTAAACGCAAAACCGCAGAACGCAGATCAGGATCGTTTTCTACATGGCGAAGGCAAATTTGCAAACACGTAATTTCCATTGCGTGTTAATATTTAGGACCAGCTCGTTTTGAACAACAGACAACTGATTAACAGCAAAGTAAACGTGGGAAAATCAACATTGGACGCTATTCAGTTTTTTGTTCTTCATGCTCGGTGTCACAAATTGAAGTGTTTATATTACAGTGTACCTACAAAAGCTTGTATTGTACACGACGGCCATCAAACTTTGTGTGAGGGTCTACCACTCTTTACAACAAAATGTCTACACATAGACAGCCGGAAACACACACATATTTTTTCGCTAAATGTAATCAGTACAGCTTCAAAATGCACACAGCATTAGTGTATTCCGAGACCGTCAGACACTTCTCCAGTTAGAGTTTATGTGTACGCTTTGAATCTCCCCACTGTTATGAGAATTGAGTCTTCTCAATATGTTGTAAATCTTCTTTAACAAATTTGTGGCGTTGTATTATTTTTAAATTACACAGGCAATAAATGCTTTTGGTATTAAATAAAATTAAAAAAAAATATAACAAATATTTTACTCACTTCATGATTTTCCAGGTGTTTTTTAGAATTCTGTATTTCCGTTTTCAAAATTTCAATTTGCTGCGTTATATATTCATTTTGGCCTTTATTAAAATTAAGTGAATAATATTGTATCACATAATTGCGTATGATAAGTTCGTTTTGTTCCGAATCTGCATCAGCATTAAATATTTTTACTTTTTCTAAGAGCTTATCTTCAAAATCATTAAACGCTTTAACATATTGTTCCTCCAAACGTCTGCGTTCCCAACAGGCAGATAAATACTTTCCAACCAGACTTAAAAATCTGGATTTTGTTTTCATGAGATTTATTTCAAAACTTGTCAAAGTTTCGCGATTGCTTGCAATACTTAAGTGAGATTCGCTGCTGGTGCTTTTATTAAGAGACGTGATATATTGCAGTTGATCTTCCTTAAGCCGCATAATTGCATTGAATATAAGAAAGACAGGAATTTTGGCAAAAATTGCACGCAAGTTTGCCCAAAGCTTGTCTTTGGCTTCTTGTAATTCTTGTGCTGAAAGAATTATAATGTCAAACCAAAAGATTGTTTTTATTTGTCTCAACTATTTATTCTTGATGCTTACCCTTTGAATTGTTTTCGCAAAATGTATAAAAATCCTCTAGTTCCTTAAGAGCTTTGCCTACAGCTTCTATGGCGTAACTTTCACTTTTGTTGTCATTTGTTAACATCACTGGCATTGTGGACTCGATTCTTTCTCTGTTCTCCTTCTCGCTTTTTATTTTTTTATCCAAATCTTTGGACTTGAGATCTAAAATATGTACCTTAGCTTCCAGTACATTGCATTTGTTTTCCAAATTAATTTGTTGTATATCTTTAATGAAAAATCTTTTTCTTACAATTCAGCTTATTTAAACGCCTTAAAACTATTCTATATATACAAAACATATGTATAGGAATAAGTTTTTAGTAACTGGACAACAATCTCCGGGGGATTTTTTTTTTTTATATATAAAAAGATGTGTTTTTAATTTAATTGTTTTAATTTTGACATGGTAAATGTAAATATTCTGATAAATCCCGAAGATGATCAATGATGTTGATCGAAATGTTGGGAAATAAATAATAAAAACTAAGAAAAATCATTGTATTATTTGACCTAGAGCTGAACTTAAAAATATATAAAACTTATGTATTTATATACAATAAATCAAAAAATATATCTACATATCGTTTTCTGAAACGTAAAATGTCCTAACATTTTATTAAATTTTAAAGAACAAAAAAAAAACCAAACGAAAAACACGAGTTTCTTCAATATATTAAGAAAAAATATTATGAAGAATTAGTTTTTGTGTAAAATTTGTGCAAACGTGCAATATATGAACTGTTGAGTTTTTTAGGGCTTTTGTATCGTATTTTTCTGAAACTATAAAATATGTATGTATGTATATTGATTTACAGTAGTAACTCGATAATCAGTTATAACGAAAACCGCCAGCAAGCACCGAATAATTTTATTTCAAAGCAATAAAACGAAACTTTTATTCACTGTCATTCCAACTTATTGATAAAATTAACGATTTCATACATTTGTATCACATATTTCTACATTTTTCTTTGTTTTATTTATTTTTCGTTTGTCTGTGTACATTAAAAAGTTTGAAGCACACATTTATTGAAAAACCCTCTTCCGGGCAACACTAATGAGTTTTGGCATTATTCATTATATATATACAGAAAGAAAATGCAAAATTTACGTATTTTACAGTTCTTAAAGTCATAAACAATATAAAACCTATAATGAAATAAAGAGAGTTTTTCATATTGAAATTTTGCAACTACTGACGTTGTAGCGTAAAATTTTAGGCCGACGCAACAATCGAGGATTCGCAACTATCGACGTGTGCCAAAATCGAGTAACTACTGTAATAGTATGTATAAATGTTATCATCAAGTTTATAATCCTGATCAATACATTGGAAATAAAATTGATTAAAAATTCATTTTTTTATTGGGAATTTCATTAAATATATCATAAGCCACTAGCCTAATGCACTTGACTACAACAGTGTTATAATGGAATGTTGTTATAAAACGACGGCTGTCAGTAGTTATCAGTTCATTTTAATTCAGTAGTTTGACGTGTAATATTTTTTTTTTGTTTTCCCCAACACTATTTTCACATAAATACTGGGGCCAACTGTGTCAATGTTGGCCACGCAAACAAGCAACAACTTAACATTAACTTACTACTGTAGTCGCAGCTAGAGCTTTTTAATTTATCAATAAACTTGATGTTTTTGTTTGTAAAAGTCTGATTTGTTTGGTGGTAACATACTTTGATGAAATACATTGGCACTTGTAAAAAAGAGGATGCGGAATTTTTTAGTTAGGGCATTTTACGTTTTACGTGGCGATGTGATTTAATAAAAAGAAATTTGTTCATGAAAAAAAGAACTTACTTGTCGCATTAATGGAAGCGGCCAGCACTTCATATTCCTTTTTGCGTTCATCAAGACGTTGAATTAAGTCCTGTTGTTTCTTTTTAAGATCCTGCACTCTTAAGTGTGTCTGCATTTCATGGGGTAGAAACACACGCTCGAAAGCCTTAAAGAGATTTATTTCAAAAATAAAAATAGATTCTGAAGTTAATTTTTTGTGTACTACAAATATAGTCTGAAATAACTGTTATTGTATCTTACGAATTCGACACTTTACTTTCGAATTGCACAATGATGTTGTTGACATGAATGATTTTTTCAACAAACGACTTTTAAATAAAATGCTTCACAAACTATAAATTCTTTTGCATCGATTTTTTTGATTCGAAACTAAATTACACATGTTTTCAGAAAACAAAATTCTTTGACTAACAAAGAAAATGTGTTACGTTTTCAAAACCGCAGCATTTATTATATCAAATTTCAAAACACTGGAGATTACATCTTTCCGGTTAAGTAACAATTTGATTAGTGTTTTTGAGCATTCTTTGTTTACATAATTCAATTATTCAAGGTTTTAATATACATTATATCAAAAATAATATATTTGAAAAAAAATTGCGACAAGGATTTTATGTTATATAGTTTTTTGAAAAATCATGTAAAGTGTATTTCTTCTTTTTAAATTCATATTTTCGTTAACAATCTTTCTATGAATATGATTCGTATTTCTCTAATGTGCAAATTAAACTAGACATGCGTGCATACATGTTTCTTACTCATCTTATTCAAACGAGTGAGTTCCTTATTTCGTTTTATTTATGTACGTTTGTTTGATTGTTCAAAATCAATTGGATGGATGGAAAATGAAAAAACAATTGAAAATTAGTCGACTAATCAAGCTTTCACTGTACTACATACATATGGACATGGAATGCTCCCATACCCAAGTAAAATTTTACCCACACAAAAAAAATCTATCTACGCCAATGATGACAAATACGCCCCTATGCGGCATAATGTCAAATTATGTTTTTCTCACCGATAAGACACGACCTTTGATTTTCTGCACTTTATGTATCAATATATTCTCCTTTACTTCCTGCACTTCTTGTTGTGGACAAACACAGCGCATTAAATTCCAGAAATAGTCGCGCTGTCTGGATTTGAAAACACTGTAAACGGAATTTAAAATAGCGTGTCAACTTGTTTTTTTATAAGACGATTTATATCCTACGATTTTAAAGCATCTTCGCCTGGAATTGCATCTGGTGGGCATCCCAGTTTTGTTGCCCATACACGGAACGCTTCTACATCATCATCAATTGTCATATTTATAGAATATCTAATGTTTAATAGAAAAAAAGTAAAATTTGGCTACTAATTAAAATTGTTTTTAAAACTTGTCCGCCGAAGGCAGGTACAGTGCATCCAAGTTGTTTTGATCAAAGTAGTGCCAAGTTAATTTCGAAACAGCGCTACCTACTTTCAAAAAATGTTGACGATTTCTTAGGATATGGTTAGAACCACGAATGTTACATACATTGCTTTAAACATATAAATATTTATTGAATTTTGCACTTCTATAAACTATTTTATATTAACTAGAACTTAAACCAAGATAATTGATATTTAGTAATAATTTAGACTTGCACTCTTAAACTAAATGTTACCTGTTTGTACCTACTTTTCTTCAATAAGTATATTAAGTAAAAATCAGTTTCCCAATACGGATAAGATTTTGGTTGCAGATGACATATTTTGCATAAAATCGTGCTGAATACGTCATAACATATACGAATTAGTTAGTTGTCAAGACATAGCTTTTCACGTAAACGTATAAAAAAAACTCAATTATAGGTTGCAAAGAAAATTATTGTTGTCATCACTGTTGGAACTCTGCCTTGAAGGATTTGACAGCGCGCATTTTTTACTACGGCAACAACCCTGTCATATGTGTTTCTCTTGTTTTTTTTTCATTCAAAATATTCGTGCACTGCTACAGAAGTGAATATGTGTTTAATTCTTGCAGATAGGTGTTAAAATAATTAAACATAAACAAAATTATAAGATTATGAAAACAACAATGAATTATGTACAAAAATATTTCAACAGACAGCAGGGAACTGGTAAGTCTTTGAAGGAATACCAGTAGAATTGGAGTAAAAACACTAGTTTTTGTGGGAAATTGCAACAATAAAAATGTTAAAGAGTCGCAGAGGAGTCATGTTGTGTGCAATAACAATGTAAATTTGGCGCTTAATAATAACTTTTGGCTCCAAAACTCCCTCTCTTAATGAAACCAGGCGGGAAATATATTCTTTGGCTTGCGTTGATTAGAGAACATTTTTAGTTCAATGCAAAATGTTGAATAGTTTTGAAAATTATTTTAAAAAACTGCTGACATTTCATTGTAATGTATGTATGAATGTTTCTGTCTATTACAGCACATGACCTGAGCTATGACTTTGCCCTAAGACGTTTATGTGTAGCAAGAGAAGATAGTTGGCGTGGTATTTCGCCATCTACTTATAGCTCCGATTTCAACCCAGAACCGCCTTTATTTGCTGCCAAATTTGCCAATTGTGAGGGCTATCGGCATATGTTAGCCATTGCTAATGAGGATGGTAAAATTGCTTTGCAAGACACAACCGTACGTAACCATGAACCGGAGGAAAAAGCTTTAACAGCGCCCCAGTGCCATTTTAATGCTGTTTTTGATTTGGAATGGGCGCCAGGACAAATGCGTTTTATCTCTGCTTCTGGTGATCATACCGCACGACTTTGGGAAGTAACTAGCAGCGAGATAGTTGGTGTACGGCCATTTGTGGGGCATACGCGTTCAGTAAAAACAGTAGCTTTTCGTAAAAACGATTCCTCTGTATTTGCCACAGGTGGCAGAGATGGTGCTATTATTATCTGGGATACCAGAGCAAACTTGAATTTAGATATGACACCAAGAGCAGATAATTGTATATATAGCGGTCATGTTGGCGGGCCTGGTACGCCAGGTTCTCAAAGAAAACGCTCACGAACCCCTAATATACCACCCAATGCAACATCTAGCAGTATAACAGGTTTAGCTTTTCAGGTAAGTGCAGTCGTCAAGAATAGGGAAATATGCCAGCGAGAATGTCGCTATTGCCGGAACGGTTGAGTTACAGGCTCGATTCTTTTCTGGTTGTTTCTAAACAAAAGCAAACAAACTAAAAGAAGTCGTTTAAAGTTATATAAATGCACTCTACAATTAAATCTCACTTCGTTTTCCAAATTAAAAACTTTGCTTTCCCAAGCTGGAATTTCAAATATCAATTTTATTTCAAACAACTCAGTTTATTTAAACTATTTAAAGTTATAGAATAAAAAGATTTTTAATTGTGCCTATAAAACGTTTAGCACCTGCAATAAGTTCGGCATGTAGACAGCTGGAAAACCTAAAAAAATTATATTTATTTATTTATTTAAAGAAAATACCTTATAAATTAATTTATAAAATATATACAAAGACAAGCGCAGGGTATCTAGACCATATTGCGCGCATAATAATCGCTTCTCGGCCTTATGGCTAAGATCAAAGTGTAGTAAAAAAATTATATATTTGTTTTTCTAATTTATTTTCGTTTTTGTAACATGCCTGTTAGAAAAAGAATACAACTCAAGTCTAATTCCTTATCTTTATTATAAGAATAATAAGTCGAGAGAATAATGTTTTCCGTTTTATTTTAGGATGAAAACACTCTGATTTCTTGTGGAGCTGGTGATGGTATTATCAAAGTTTGGGACTTAAGACGCAACTACAGTACCTATAAAAAAGAGCCGCTTCCCAAACATAGTTTACCATATGCTGGCTATTCAACATTTAAAGGCTTCACAAATCTAACTGTAGATGATTCAGGAATCCGTTTGTTTGCCAATTGCATGGATAATACAATATACTGCTATAATTTGCATTCATATTCACCAAAACCCTTGGCACGTTATCGTGGCCTTTTAAATAGTACATTTTACATAAAATCGTGCCTTAGTCCAGACGGAAAATATTTGCTAAGCGGAAGTTCAGATGAAAAAGCTTATATTTGGAACTTGGAATATCCCGATGAGCCATTGGTGAGCCTGTCCGGTCACACGGTTGAAGTAACTTGTGTGGCATGGGGTTCAACGCATGACCGTCCAATTGTTACTTGTAGCGACGACGCTAGGCACAAAATATGGCGTATAGGACCGGAAAAGTTGTCTGCTTCTGAGATAAATGAAAGTTATCGCGGACAGGCGGAGTACGTTAGAAAGTTTTCAAAACCAACCAATTATACAGCATCTACGCATAAATATAATCTAAGGGAATTAGAATGTACCCCCAGATCTCTCAAGAGGATTGTGGAACAAAATGAGCGAACGCCTAATAGCGTAGAGAAGATATCAATGAAAAGAAACTTTTTAGAGATGTTGGGTTGTTCTACCGCAAATCCGAATAGCGAGGATTGTGGAAATATTGAAATACATGAACCAAAGAGACCAAAAACTATAGAAACCCGTGGGCGAAGATTATTCAGTCCTTGTTCTTCCAGTGCATCAGGTGCCTCAACCAGTTTGGCGGCTGCTAGTGCTTCGAGAAGTATTTTTATACCGTTGTCTAGTATTCCGGAAGAACGTCATAATAGTATTAATGACAATAACACAAGTCCTTTAACCCGTCATCATGAAACCTTAATAAATAATGATTCGAATCAAGAAAACAATCAGGAACCATCCCTTCTACAAACCCCACCCTCGAGTTTTCTCACAAAAGTGCTGAACAATAGCAATAACTCCTCACCATTAAAAGAAAGACGTTCGGATTTAGAAATGAATCTTTCACCAGCTTCTTTTACATCTCCCCCATCTACAAACACACAGACCAGCCATACACCAACGCAACAACACTTTTCCTCTATGATATTTTCACCCACTTCAAATTTACCGAATTATGTATTAGATGGTGAAGCGCCACACCTAGGGATCATGTCACCAAAACGAAAACTAAAGAATAAAGTAGACTGGCTTACAAAAATACGGAAACAAAAGATGTCTTCAAGTCGAGGTACCTCATTGGCAGAGAAAATTCATGAGCACCAGTCACAAAGTCTTACAGGCACAGCAAATGAAATAAGTAGTGGTGGAGTGGGTACAGTGACACAAGTGTCGTCGCCTCGATTGCAGAGTCTTCGTCAATCGGAGAGCAGTCCACGGTCAAATTCCCCTCGAAGACGTTTATCGCAAAATCATCTTTCGTCGCCCTCCTCCTCCTCTTTACATAGCCCACAGCAACCACGTACACCCACTTCCAGCAGAAGAAATAGTGAAACTACTCTTCTGCGTTTTTTTAGCGTTCAACCCCAAAATTCAACGTCGAACTGCTTGCCAAAACAAGAACAGCCATCATCTTTGAACATTGTTGATGTCGGAGAAATGAGACCCCTGACGCCAGTTTCTAGTGACACGTCCCTCAATCATAATGCAGCCTCATCAAACAATATTACTAACTCAAATGGGTCTTGTTTTCACCAAGCGTCCTCACTGGCAACCGTCTGCAAAGAGTGATTTAGTTTTTCCTAGTTTTTGCTTATATAGAAATTAGCATTCACTTTTCTATTTAGTTATCTCTCATTGTTTATTTTTACTTAACAAAACGTTGTTCGTCTTTTATAGATTGCACTGCACGTAAAATGCATTTTAATTTTTACATCTATAAGTTATTGTTTCGTTTTTATATAAAGCATTAAATTATTTAATATTTAATTTAAGCATAATTGAATTTTATCAAAACTATAGTTAAGAATCCATTGAAATTTTTTAAATTTTATAGATGACTTATTTTCTACTTTAGACTTAAAATGTAACAAATTGGTGACCAATTTATTAATATAAAAACAAACCTACCATCATTTCCATTTTGGAAAATAATTAACAAAAATAATAAAGACTTATAAAACTATTTATATTTCAAAGTTGTTCGTTTGTACATTTTTTTGTATTATTATTATTATGCTTTATTAGATTTATAAGTAAAATTAGTAAACCTAATGCATGTTTTAAGGAGCACTAGCTACGTAGGCCGTCGGCTCTAGGTAATAATATAAAGAATTTAGGAGTTATTATTAATTATAATAATTTAATATTAAATCATGGTTATTAGTGTTTGAATGACAAATTCGGTCTGAGTTATAAAATCACAAATTTTTTTTATAATATCTTGAGTAGGAAATTTTAGGAAATTAGTTTTAAAAATAGTATATCTAAGTTTCTTCAATTGTAAACACTCGGTTAGAAGATGATTGACAGTGAGCGGCATGTTACATTTAGGACAAGATGGAGTTGGTTGTTAGTATGTGATTGTGGGTGGCATAAGTGTGCCCATTTTTTTTATAGCAAAGCAACATTAGATACATATGTTTTGTGGGAGTTTACACGGGGAATCAAAATTAAACGATTTGGATCATAGTGGTCTACCAAAACTAGTAATCCTTTCAAACCCCACACTCAGAAGACCAACTCAGTTCATCCTTCAATTACGGCGCAAATATGTAGTTTTAAGTTATATATACATGTATATGTACAGGGTAGGCCAACTTGGACTGACTGATTTGAAATGCTTATAATTTTTGTATTTTAAAATTTTTTTATTTAATTTTTTTGCAAATTAGAGTATAAATTATAAAGCTTTTTTAAGCTAAGTATGAAAAATTACATCTTTTAGATGGCGTCGATTGTCCTATTGGCAGTTAATGGCTCTACTACAGATCAACTTTTAGAATACGTCGTAGCGATGTTCTGGAGATGTTCAATTGAGCAGCTCGTCGACGAGTAGACACAGTTGGATCCGTGTGAACACTTTGTCGTACAGCTTCTATAGCTTGTTCAGTGCGAACAGGACGAACAACATTTCTTCGTAGTTTATTACCCACTGAACCGCAATTCTCGAAACGGGCCATTAAGCTTCTTATCATGTTTACACTGGGAGCCTCTGCAGTATTAGAATGCTGACGGTATTTTCTTTGCGTTGTAACAATTGATCGTCCGGAAACATAATAAAATTCAACAATTTTTACACCTTCTTCCACTGAGTATGATGACATTATAAAATTTTATAAATTTCTGTATTATCTGGAAAAATATAAAAAGTACAAAAGTTATAAGCATTTCAGTCCAAGTTGGCCCATCCTGTGTGTATAAAATTGAAATACTTGTAGCAAGTGGTTTTTGTTTTCCATACAAATGTTAAACCATTATTTTTCTCGCTGATTGTGTATTTAAAAATCACTTATGATCTAAGAGTTAAGCACTTCCAGCAGCTCAAAAAGGATTCATAGTCCGAGAAAGCGAAGAGAAACGAACTTTAACCAAAGGCTTTGCTCATCAGCCGGATACCCGAGTAGGAAGTATACACAGTTCTTAAACGGACGAAAGTATATATGTTTATGGCAACGACGTTAGAAAGATATATGAACATTCCAAGGTAGTGGGAATCATGGACAATTCACATCTTGTTGGATATGTAGGCACATAAATTACTGAGTGATCGCCAGAATGGATTTCCCGGGTGATCTGGTTGCATTCATGTCGCAAAAATGGTGTCATGCCATCCATTATTTCGGCGTTAGTAAAGTTGAGGCTTTAGATATGTCCAAAGCATATGATAGAGTGCGGCAATGGGGCTTTCCTATCCAAACTTATTGCTTTTGTTGTTGGGGAAGAATTCTTTCGATTTATATCGAGGTTTGTCAGTAACCGCAGATGGGATCTCGCCCAACGATTTTAATAATCTTCTGTGTCAAACCCTATTCATTCTTTTGCGGATGACAGCTGCATTTGCCATTCGTTTTCAATCAGCTATAGAACACGACTATCAGTGAATCGGCACAACATGAACGACAAGCTGAACAAGGATATTCATCTCTTGGTATAAAAATTTAGTGTGATGTTTGCTGAACTGAACACATTTTTCATGTGGCAAAAGAAGCAGTCAAGTGCCTTGGATTTTTAAAATGGTGCAAGACACACATCACTTCATTTGATCTCCTTAATAGTTTAGCCTCCTTAATGAAGTACCGAAAATGGAATACAACAAGTTTTGAGGTTACTCGACAGTGTGCATTAAACTGTTTATGGTTATTATAATGGATTTTGCTCTGACAAGATCAGGAACCTTGTTCCGGAAACCAGAGTCTTTTTGAGTAGCATAAGCCTTAAGATTCGTGTTCTAAAGACTAAGAAAAATTTCAAGCCCTGGTTTTGAAATACAAATGAAATATGTACATATGTATGTACATACATACATAAGTATATTTTTTATTGTGCGTTTTCTGAAGTAGATACAGTTTGTAAAAAAATGTTTTCAATACTAAAGAAAATTAAAAACTTTAAATGAAATTTTAATTTTTGAGTAAAACTTATAAATATATATTATATTTTTTTTTTAATTCATAGGATTTTAGATGTTTCTAAGCATATTTCAATAAAAAAAATAACAAAATCGCAATTAAAAAAAAATATTTCGGTTTGCACTCTGTAAAATAAAGGTTTTTAAAATTGTACTGAGTGCGTATTCTGTAGGTATTTTTCCCACTCTTTTTTTTAAATGATATTAATTTGTTTTTGTTTTTCGGAGACCTTCTTCCGGCTTTTATCTTTAAATGAACCGACAAATTGTCTATCGGGTTTAAGTCTAGACCTTGTGCCAGGGTATCAATTACTTTTCTGAAAATATATAGCAGCCAGCATCTAGAAATATATGATTTATGTTTTGTGTCGTTATCTTGGTAAAATTTATATTTTAACTTTTCGGGGTTTTCATGATCAATAAATCCGAGTTTTCCGGCACTACTACGTCATTCGTTTTTTAAAATATTCAGGTAGAATTCCTTAGTCATTATAGCGTCCAAGATCCCTATTTCCCCAACACCCTTAATGGATATACAACACCATAACAGACAATTTTCCGAGCTTTACTGTTGGTATTATATTTTTATTCTCTAAAGCCGTCAGAGGATTGCGCCAAACTTTTTTAGGCCCATCATGGTAGTAAAGCATTACCTTCGTTTTATCACAGAAAATTACGTCATTCCAGTATTCCAGAGGAAATGAAATGTGGTCAATTGCAAAATTATTCATCTTCTTAATGTTTTGCGCGGAAAGCAGATGTTTTTTCCTGACCACTCTTGAAGAGTACTTATCGTTTTGCAGCCCTTTTCGAGCCGTCTGATGAGAGATATCTACTCAACATTCATTATTGATGTCAAGTGCTATTCCTCTGGTACTTAAATGAAAATTTCGACAATAATTTTTAAAATTTTCATTTCAATGCACCGCGTTACTTTTTTTGGTCTGCTTGATGTTTGTTTAGGTTCAAGTCTACCTTCTCTTTCAGCACGGTTAATAACGTTGTATGCCATCCTTAGGTTAAGGGAGAACATTTCATCAATTTCTTTGTGAGATTTGCTTTTTTAATAGTTAAAATACACCAGCTGGGTAATATTTTCATCGATTCGATTTCTTGGCATTGTTTAAACTTAATAACGTGATCACATGTGTGCGCGTACTGAATTCATTTGATCAGTAAATGCTACCTGCTATCATTCATTTGCAATGTCATCAGTAAAAAAAACATACATACTTGTAATAACTGGGAAAAATATAAAGATTTTTTTGTAGCATTTGCCTTTTTGAAAACATTTTATTACATCATTCAAAGTATGTAGGTAAAAATTGTTTTGCAGTGTTGTTGCTGTAATACATGCGTTTATTACTCAAAAACAATATACGAATAAATGAAATTTGTTGTTGTTATTCTAAAATTTAGCTTTGAAAATATTTTTTTTACAAACTGTACATACACATATGTACATTTGTATGTATATAGTACAATAAATATTTTAAATATATGTATGTATGTAGAATACAATTATTGTAAAAATGTTGCATACCGGAGAGGAAACGCATTTCAATTCTATTGAGGAGCATTGACGTAGGCACCAGCAAAAATAATATTCTTCTTGTTCCAAATCATATACAAGAATGGATGATCAGCTCGAACTTCTGGGTTCATCAACAACATTCTACAGGCCATTATCATCGATGTAGCTGCAGCAGCCTCACAGCCGTCTTCATTAACTTCAATGCAGGCTTTATGGATGATTTTCGACACAAACAGATCTTCGGCAGTATCTAGAATTTTGTTAAAGTCTGCGCTGCATCCAAAGGCTTTTGAAAGACCCATCTGTAGGGAATAAAAACATGAAAATATTTATATATGTATGTACATACACATGTGTGCAATAATTTGTTACTTCGCGTTAAAGTTTTTATTTTATGTAATCTTTGGGCCTACGCCACCATAACTGGCCTAATCGCTATATGGCAAAATTAAGTTCATAAATGGCCACCAATTTAAGTTTTTTTGCCTTTCAAAGTACTGGTGAACGTTTGATATCGTGGGACAGGCCGTTTATTGTGGCAATATTAGTTATTTATGTTTTAATCTCCCTTGGATGTCAACAGTTGAAGAGTAAAATTTTTATTTTTGACATTTCACAGATGTTTCATAAAAGCAAAATACATACTTGGGCTTTCGACAAGGATTGTTGATTGTATTGACGAGTTAAAGCCATAAATTCGCCTCTAACTTGTCTATGTACATACATACATACATACATATATTAAAAGGTACATCGTTAACGGAAAACCAAAAGCCATTTATGTACATATGTATGTATTTTCAACTTTTGCTTATAAAATGTCAAATTTTTATTATATAAGAGTAAAAATTAGAGAGAACATTATCAATTAAAAAATCGATTTCAAATTTTTTTTCACTTACGTGACTTTCCATTTCGGGTATAAAATTTTGGTTGTTTTTTCTTCTCATAAAAGTAAATAAATGCCAAATAATAAATCTTATCTACTTCTGCTGATAATTTTCAGTATCACAATTTGGACGTTAATTTTGTTTTTGCTATAAATTGTCGTTATTTTTCTACATCAAGTATAAGATATTTATAATTTATGTCTTTCAGATAAGACGAATTTCGCAGATCCCCTAAAAGTTCTAATAAATGCAGTGGAAAACTTTTTTTTTTTTTAGCAACATGTTTATTTTTTTATGGTACTAGTATAAATATTTACAAATGTATGTACATATATATTTATAAGTAGTATTTAAGTTGATCTAGTAGAACATTATTTCGTTTTTAAACGTATTTCGACAGTTTTACTGAGGGGCATTAACAAAGGCACCAGCAAACAATATGTTCTTTTTGTTCCAAATCATATACAGGAATGGGTGGTCAGCATTGAAATTTGGAGACATCGTAGCGCAGTAGAAACTGATCATTACGGCAGTAGCAGCAGCTGCCTCACAACCCTCCTCATTCACTTCAATACAAGCTTTGTGGAAAACATTTGACACAAATACATTTTCCAAAGTCTCGAAAATTCTACTGAAATCAGCCCCACATCCAAAAGCTTGAGTGACTCCCAACTGTGAAAGAGAATGCAACATGGGAGAGTTGTGATTTCGAAATAAAATCTGATTATTAGCGAATAATAAAGAATGAAAATGATTAATCTCTCCTGCTGATTTGCAGTATCACCAGATTGATATTGATTTCTTGTTATAAGTACAAAAATACATACTTACACGAAATACTCATGTATGCTTCCCATAATTTGGAGAAGGCTGCCTTCTCGCGGCTCTTTAATAGACAATATTGGCCAATTAGTACAAACTGTATTTATACATGCATTTCCATTATAAATTCGAATAATGCGATAATCAAGAGAACGGAAATTTTTGAACGTCATAGGAAAAAGCGTAGAAAAGCATTACAAAACACTTAATAAAAGATTTATAAAAATAATAAAATATCTCTAATATTTACGCTCTTCATTTCACAAAACTGATTTATTTGGAAGATGGTGGTTATATACAGAATATTTTGGGAGAACAACAGGCACAGTGATTACCTTTCTACGATCTGAATTTTTCTGTTTCGGGAAAGATTTTACTCACATACTACTCCAGCTGTAAACAGTTACATATATACACACATACATACATATAAGGTTTGTTTTATTTCGCATTGAGGTTTTAGGAATATTACGGTTTAGTTTTTGAAATTTGTAGCTTTAGTTTTTCATAAAAAAATTAGCAATATTAATTATTATTATTTATGAGCTTATAATTTATCAAGTAAATTCGCAAATTATAACAGAATGGGCGAAGTAACGAAGACCATGTATCCATGATGATAACATTGTATTATAATTGTGTCTGTGTCTAACAAATTCGAACCAGGAATTTCGTATCAGCGTGGCTGATATAAAGTTCCTCAAATGAACCGTCAAACACTACAGTTATCGGACGCAAATCAGTCAATCAGTGTGACTGAGCCGCAACACTTTCGAAAGTCAAACAACAACAATAATCCGCTCGTATTTAAAAAATAGTTATGATGAGCTGTTCTTCAGCCCAGAATTGTTTTGCGAAAATAATATAAGAATATTTGATTATATATCATGCAAATATCGAATAAATATTATTAGTTTGATATACATACATACATATGTACATATGTATGTATTAGAATCAAGATAGTTTTATCTATGATTAATATTCGTTTATAGTGAATACGCTGGTCGCATAATCGGGAATAGTGCTAAAGGAGCTTTAAGTTTGCTGATAGTAGTTAGCGTTAGCAAATCTAGTAATAGGTATAAAGAAATCAAGTTTCGATTCTTTTATTGCTCAAGTTTATATGATGTACATACATACATATATACATACGTGTTGGAACAGCATTGTACATATGTATATAATTTGTAGTTCTTTCTCTTGCTTTCTCCAAAAAATTAGCAATAAAGTTAATGTGTTTGAAACGGCATTAACTAAATAACTTAGGGATGAGTAATTGGCTATTATAAAAGAAATTATACAAGTGCACATATATGTACATACTTATATGTATGTATGTGTACGTATGTATATGGGATGGTGTACGTACCTATTTTTATCAATGTAGTAATATTTTTTCTTTCGAAACCATCATAAAAATTTTTGTACAATTACTTTTGTTGGAGTTTATAAGGGAGAGAAGTGGCTATCGGTGGGTAATTTATTTCAATAATTGTGAGTTAGTGAACAGCAAGTACTTTTGATATTCACACACACTCTTAAGCTTTTGCATGCTTACAAAAAAATATCAATTGAATTGCTCCATTTTACGCATGTAGCATGATGTATGTATATATAAATACATCTATGTACTTATGTATGTATGTACATATACATATGTATATTGCTTGCTTAGCATTTTTAATCTTATACTAAATAATATTCTTCTAACCTCCTTCAACACATTGCACAATTCCACATTGTAGTCGATTTTGAATTTTGGAAATTGTACATATACCTCAACATCACACATTTCATCCGCCAAGTCCACTAAATTAACATCTTTTAGTTTTGCAACCATATCGTTTAAACCGTCGATCTGGTCTGGCAGTAAAACCAACATACTTAGATCTGAATCTTTGTAGGGCATTTCCACAGCTTGGCAGCTTAAGTCTTTAAAGACACCATATCTGAACGTTGCCTTTTGATTCATATATTTAACTTTAACAGTTTGATCTTTGGAAGTCCAAAATTCTCCCTCTTCTGTGTGTGATTTATCGAATTTCTTTTCCCAGTCGCCTTTAAAATGCAAAGCATTTAAAAGCACTAAACGCGTAAATGAATCGAAACAGTCCGCTTGAACCAGTTCTGTTATTTTGCCAGCGGTTTTGCTTTTCACCCAGGTATTTATGGTTTTAGCAGCTGCCTCGCTGGCCGCAAAATCAATTTCTTGCGCCTCTGCATGGTAATGTTCTTTTGTTAACGTAGCATATTCAGGCTTAAGATTAAAGCCTTCCTGAACGTACACTTTATTGGCTATTTTCATTAGTTCACTATTTTTGTATTTTTCCAAAACATACTGGACAGTAGCACCTACTTCTGATGGAGTATTGGAAACATATTTCATTGCCTTGGCAATTTCTTCGGCAGTTTCTCCATCAGCACCGGCATATGCCAAAGCCAAACAGGTCTGTATCGAAAAGGGAGAAAATACAATATTCTCTTGGATACTACCTACAGACAATTTATTAAAAAGCTCAATGGTGAAATCTGAACCTTTACGAGCAAATTGTAAATTTAAATCAGACATTTTTACTGGTTAAAAAAGTTAAAATGAAGTTATTTATGCGTATAAGTATAACTTTTCTCCTTCACGTTATGTTACTGAATGCGTTTAAAAAGCAACTAAAGCTCCAAAAATATTTATTTATTCGACGTTACCTCATTTACAAACTAAATGACTCATGCACTCATTGTTTATCAATATTTTGGCTGCAGCCACGAACACTCAGCGGCTGAAATTGCCCCCAAACACCGACGTTTGGATTTTTCCATTAAAATGCTGGTTTTGTTATTTATTTGCTTATGACAGAATAGCAAGCATTTTTTTAAGCCTCTTTTGCTCGATCAAAGTTTATAATTTCGGATTTATTTTAAATATTTCAGGTGTAATGACAAGTTTTAAAGAGAAATTTACTATATAACTACTTTTTCTGCAACGCTTTTGTTTATTTTTAGTTTGTTTACATTTTCACAATTGCTTTGCTTTGGTATTGCTGCACTTGTAAAAAAATGCCGCAAGAAGAGAAGACAAACTTGACCGGACTAGATAACTTTTTTGCAGAGTTGCACGAATCGAAGTATGCTTACAAAATAATTTTTGTTATGGTAGCAATTACGCTTAAATTGATTTGAAAATTCCATAGAGAGAGATTAATTATAATTTTCATTTTTTTGTGCTCAGCCTAATCGACAAAGAAGATAATTAATTTCATAATCAATATATTGTACACTACATAAAATTTTTCTAAGCCTAAATTTATTATATGAAAGCTGGGTTTTTTGGTTTCTTAATGAACAAAAATTAGCTAAATTTTAAGTACAAAGACAAAAATAGCATGAACAACAACCTGCAGCCGTGTTGTCTTCTTATCCTCAATATAATCGTTCTCATATAAATGTGTGTATTTTATTATTACATATTATATATTAATGCATAAAGAAAAAGGGATATCAACAATAATGATTAAAGTGGACAGTCTGTCATAATATAAAGCAAATATAAAATATGGTTTGTGTCAACGATTTCCAAATTTTTGGCTGGCAGCTTATGGACATTATCTATTTCATGAACCCAAACAAACAAATTGAAATTAGTCATTTGTGCCTGCGTTGCTTCTGAAAAAAGTACATTGCAAATATCAGGTAAAATGGTGTTTCAGTAATACTTTACTTTTGTGTCAGCTTTGTTTCATAAATATCACCTGGCAACAGCGTTGCCAAAATGATGATTTTTTTCCATAAAATATAATTTTTTTTCGGCATATGATGATTTTCTTCTCAAAGCTTCTGGCAACGCTGCCTGGCAAGTTCTAAGCGATTAATTTAATAAATACTATTCTGCGAAACACCCTGTCGTTAGAAATTCCCATAGATTAAATCAGCTGTGAGCCAAAATGAACAAAAAGCAACCACGAAAAATGAATAAGTTTTATAGAAGTTATAAAAAAGTGATAAAATTATTAAAGTGAAGTACAGTAAATTAAAGCCAGTTTAATTATGACAACAAAGAAAGCATTGTTAGACATATTAAATGATTATTAAATGAAAAGAACACTACGTGGAATAAATGAAACTAACTTATTAAAATGCAGCGCAAAAGAAGAAAATATTGAGGCTATATTTGCAAGAAGGTGGTGATATTGCTTATATATGTATATATACTTAAATGAATTGAAAGTGAATTTTGTATTGCTCTCGTTTAACAACAAAAATAAAACTATTAGAACGTAATTTTTTTAAGATAAATAGTTGTTAAGAAAAAAAACAAAAACCACAATCCATCAAGACTGCACGAATAGCAAAGGAGTTAACTTCCATCTTTAATAGACGTCCATTTTCAACAACAGCAATTATTTAATCAAATTAATACCCAACCTCAACATGAGAGGTATTGAGGCCAAAGTCGTTATATTAGGATCTAGGGGTAAGTTTTATCATTTACCTCAAGTTCTTCAATTGACCTAATAGTTATTAAATATGAGTAATTGGTTTTTTTATCCGTTATGAAATAGAACACCTCAATTTAATTTTAAATTATTTACTTGCCTTTCATACAACAAGTGACTTGCTTCTTCTTTTCATTTAATGGTAGTCTACTTTGCCACAAAAATCGATAAGCCTCTTGCTTTTTTTGATGGTTGGTCGACGTAGTAACCTTGAGAAATCTTTTCCACTCTTTTTTTCAATCGAGCTTTTCTTATTTTTTTATTCACATATGCAAGAAGTAAAAGAGCTTGTTATTTTTTTATTCGCTTGCAGTCTTGAATAAAGATTTCATGGGGGTCTTATTATAATAAAGAATAAAAATTTTCATTCTACATAGAATCGATTGGTATTACTATTTAACTACAAGGAATGGATTCTGGTAGTTGATGTGTTTGTGTGCATGTTGAGAATTTACGTATGCAGAGCTTATGTTATATACGGGTTGATTTGGCTCGTTACTGTCAGCGGATTCCAAAGCTTCCGACTTGCCCAACAAATAAACCTTCAATATGGAGTTCAGCGAAAAACATAATATTTGAAGTATAAACGCAGATGCTCAGCAAAAGCGTTCATATAGCACTTAAGATAATTCTCACTGTCAGCATTTAAAGGAAAGCTATTTAAGCTGAAAGTCCATACTAGGGCTTGGTTAAGTTCGATTTTTGAAATCGATTAATCGAAATTCAAAATCAATCTTTTTTTACAACGATCCAATTTTCATTAAAAAAAAAATCCAAAATTTTTAGTCATGCTAGCGAAGGCATAATTTCTTTTGACTAATAATGATTAATTTATATATGTATGTAGTATGTATACCTATAAAAAAATATGTTTAAAACATCATTTTGTTTTAATAATTCATCTAATGAAAGAGAAAACTTTCTACTACAAAAAGGTTGGGAATAGAAAAGCTTTAAACATATTAAGGAATTATACTTTTTCAGTCTTTTTTATTATAAATTCCGTACGGTTTTGCTAAAAAAGATGTTGGTTTATGTGCTCGTTGCTTATTCTGCTCCTTTTGCTGAGTAATAATTAATCCAGCCTTTTGCATTCTAGAGAACATTTTTGCTGTCAGTAGTAACTAGTTTTAATTAAGGGAATTTTTGCTAAAAATCGATTTCCAACTGGAATCGGCGTCGATTTACCAATCCCTAGTTCATACCACTCATTATATGCGTAGTTGTTTTTTAAGCATTTCACTCTGCAAGAGTGAAAATATCTGTGCATGCAGTCAATGTCAAAAGAAATTGTACGGTATGTTTTGTGATTAAAAGGGCTTATTTTTTGTTTTAGAAAACCTAATTTTTCTATTTACTCTTTTCTGTACAAAGCATTGAACAGTGATCTAACAACATATAAATTAAAAATCAAAATACTTTAACAAAAATAAAATTAGTACAAACAAAATTAAAAACACTTCACACTAAATGTGTCAAAAGAAATTTTAAAGCATAAGTGAATCTTATGTTTAGTACTTTGTTTGGTTTGCCCTCGCCCTTAAAACCGCTTCTAGTCTTATTGGCATCGATTCTAGCAATTTTGATGTCACCTCCTTTGAAATTTGCGACCACCTGTAAATTTTTAAGGAGTCTTTACTAGCGATGTCTGTTTTTCTAATTTGCCTGTCTAAATGTCCCCAAAGATGTTCAATCGGGTTCTGGTCAGGTAACTGTGGGGGATGAATAACAGCCATTCTTTAACTATTTTAGCGGTGTGCTTGGGATCGTTGTCTCCTCGAAAGATCCACGCTCCGTTTAAGTTTAATTCTGCTACGGCAGGCACCAAATTTTCTTTTAAAATATTAAAACAATCTGTTTTATTCATTACACTGTCAACAGATACTGGGTGTTCCGCCATACAGCCATGCTTCACCGTAGATGTATATATATGTATGAGTAATATAAAATAAAACTAAATCAAATAGTATTGCTGGCAATACAAAACATATTTTGTTGTTAATACCAGCAATGCAATGAGAAAATTCAAACACCTTGTTTGGAATTTTGTTTGAAATTTTAAACTGAATAGAGGAGACTAATTACATTATTTATAAGCTCGCATCACAAAAACTGTTCCCGTACTCCAAGTTTGGGCAAGTGAAAGAAATGCCGGCAGAGAAAAAATCTTCTTATTGCACTTTTTAATTTAACAGATTGGTAAAATTCTGAGGCAATCAGCTGTTTAGAAAATATAAACATTGACCAAATGTAAAGAATTATAAGTAGACCAATTTAAATAGAACTTTTAATACAATAAAATCAAATATGAACAAATGTAAATACACGCTTGAGTTGTACTTTCATATTGTTTTTTTGAACATGTACTTCATTTAGAAGGAATAACAATAATAACACGATGGCAGCTTGTAATGAATTTGAAGCACTATTTGCGGAATTAGTGGTGACATCAAGCGATTCGGAAGGTGACGAGATTTTCGTCGTGATATTTAATGCTTGAATTTTTTTTTGAATTTTTATCTGCGCCAAATGTTTTTTTTTTAATGAAAAGGTTAAAACACGGATAGAAATTTAAAATTTTTCCGTCTCTTTATACATTTTGGCTAAGTTTAGTTTATTTTGGTTTGATTTTTCAAAATGGAGCATATTTTAAATTTAAGGATCTGTTATTTCAAAAATTTCAAGTTTTGTTTCGGTGTAGTTCTTGTCAGGAAAAACAAATCTCTGAAATTCTTTGTTTTTATTTACAATATAAAAGCTATAAACAATGATTTGGACAAAGAAATAAACTATATTATTTAAGAGTGCGAGAGAGATAAATAAAAGTCGTAAAATAAGGACTGCAGAATGAATCTTAACTTTTGCTAACATTTTTGACAACAAATAATTAATTCTAAACAAACTGACTTGGAAGGAAACATCTTTCAATCAGTTTTTCTGTCGTCCTAAATGCTTTAACGTAATTGTGGCACTGGCAACTGGTTGTAGAGTGGCAACCTGTTCAAAATTGTCATTATTTGCTGGGGAGTTTTTGGTTCTGTAAATATGAGATGTTCCAAGAGTCTCAATTCGACTTATGGACGATCCAAAAATTTTGAAACCATAAGTTTAACAGATAATGCATATAAAAATAAACACTTAAATTAAAAGAGAAACATTTTAAACTGGACTGATTGGCGAAACGTAGTAATCAGTCTTTAAAAACTCAAAATTTCTTCAGAAATAATGCAAATCACAAAAAATTTCACGCCAATGGAAGACAAGAGGAAATTTTCTTTTCTTTTTTTTTATAATAAATTCATTACAGAAAACGTTCGCCCTCTAATTTCAGTAGTGTCGACTAGAAATTATTTTAAGAGAAAAAGACTACAATTTTAAGAATTTTTCACCAAGAATTTTATAAGAAAAAGTATCAAGCGGCCGAATTAAATCATAGTCTCACCAACTTAATACTATAATTAAAAAAAAAAAGAAAAAACGCCATGAAACTTTAGACTACTTTACTTGTATAAATGCTTTTGTATTTTGAAATTCTTTGTTTTTGTATGAACTCATTGCAGAAAAATGTATTGGCATTCGCATTCGCATTTTCAAGTTCTTTGTTTTTAAGGGTATGTAAATATTTGTGTAATAAATATTTTATTTATAAATGTATTTGTTAGTGCTTGCCAATGCCACTATTAAAATTTTTGCTAATTTTCTAAACCTTTATTGATAAGACAGTCGCAAATCATTTTTAAACAAATTGATATTCTAAAGTTTCATATTGATGACATCCATTTACAGAAATGTTAAAGATATTAAAATAGTTGCTGTTACAGAAACCATCTTGAAGATTTTCCTACTAAATTTCTCAAAACTTTTTCAATACATTATTTTCTTGCACTTATCGAATTATGTGTGTACGACGGCCATTCTTAAACGAATTTCTGTCACTGTGGACCACTTCTTTGATGTTCTTGATAGTTTTTATTTTATGTGTATGACAAAATGAGTTCTAAAGCTTTAGTTCGGCCTGCTGCAATGTTTTTACTTTAGTTTTGATAGATAATGGCATACATACATACATACATTGAACGGTTGCCCATAACATCCATTTGTTTTTGCTATCAAACACAAAATGTTTGTTTATGATTCAGGAATTAGTTTGTAGTTTCCATGTTGCATTTAATTTTGTTTATGTGTGTGTTTAAAATAAATATCACGAAAAATATCTGAAATATTTGTAAAACTAGAGACCGACCATAGAAGCAACGAATTTTTTAAATTGTACGGAAACTACAACTATTTCAGCGAAAAAATACAATTTTTTGTTGAAGTTTTTCGTAGCCCCGATTCAATGCAAATGTATTCAACACAGTTTTATAATTGTATGTTTTTTCTGAATGTCCAAATGTTTTGCGCTACAATACGTTGTATCTGCCTATATTAATTCATTTGAGGACCGTTCACTGAACTTTTCTACAACTTTGTTTTAAATAAACTTTTTATATTTTATTTATTTCTATTTTGCATTGATTTTTCTTCTATTATTACTCTTCCAGTAATAGGGCTTCAGTTGTTTTCCAAACAGCTTTAGCTCTTTAACTTTAACTAATTTAAAGTATGAAGGAAGGTTTTTAATCGTTAAATCTATGTTCTCCTAAACAAAATGTTGAATGAACAAATTGTGCAACCCCAACAATTACTCAGACTTTTCGATAAAAAATCCATTATATATCTTCTTAATAAAAATTTTCATAAACTGATATTTTATAGAAAATTTTTGTTCAAAAAATGTTTAATAATTAAATTGTAGTAGACACTTGCAAACTGGAACTGAAGTAAATTCGAGTTCTTCTGAAATTAAAATCAAAGTTTTCGCAATTAGAACTGACGCTTCTATTTTTATATTTAGCTTTCGTGTGTCTGCCACGTGTCACTTATGTATTTGTTAGTGTCCGGGTATTTTTGCTCATTTATGTGTAAAATTTCAAGGGCGCAGTCATATTTCGCCGGTCTTAGTGTGAAATTTTAAAAATATATAATAATAAAGTGTTTGTTCTTTTATAAAACGCCAAATAAACTTAAAAGGAATATTTTATCTTTAGAAACCAAGAAAAAGATATTGGACAAGATAGAAAAGGCGTTCGAAGGAAAACGTTTAGGTCTTGATTTTAGAGTTAGAAAATCTGCCATCAGATACATACATACATATATGAAATCAATTAGACCTTCTATGCCTGTATTATTAAATGCAGTTTACAACATCTATCAGAAATTAGATCTACAACAAAAATAATTTTAATAAAATAATATTTTTTGTGATCATTTTATACAAATAAAATTGAAAATATCTATGCAGGAGTATTTTGTTTTATACTTTCTAATCTAACGTGCACTTTAATGCTGTGGTTATAAAAAAACAAACCTTTGGAAATTAGAACTTCTTGTTAATTAGAACCACTCCAGATACAAAGTGTACAGTCTATTGTGTACAGTGCACTCGGGCTAAATTGACGTCTATCACTTTGCTGAAATATGTGAATGTACACATTTAAGAACAAACTTTTACGGATACTGTGTTTTATAGAGTACTTGGTATTCGTTAGTTGCACCCAAACAAAAGGAGAGATGTATAAAGTAACTGCGGCTCCAAACATGTGGCGGTACTTACAAACATACTTACAAGGGGAACCCCCCAAGTTCCGCAACTAATTACATCTATTTTAATTATATACTAAACCCAAACATTTTTCTGTATTTAGAGTTCGTTCGCCAGTTTTCAGGTTTTATAATAGACAGCGTCGACAAAAATAGTGCTGACATTTTGGACGTGTTGACGAAATAGGGTATTGATGTTACACCGCGCGCACTGTATATTAAATATCTTACAGCAGTTTAATTAGTATTTAATAGAAATATATTCTACAACATTAAATTTGTATAGAAATATTTTCGATATTAATATTTTTTTATACAAATTTTTTCGATAACACAAATTTTCCGTAGGAAAAATGAGTTCAAAGTGACTTTTCTACAAAAAAGTTTTTATTAACATTTTCTATAAAATTTTGGAATAATATGATTTTTCTATAGAAAGACTTTCAATACCATGATTTGACAAACAAATTTGGTAATATTATTTTTCTATAGACAAAATTTCGATAGAAAAGTCATTACAACATGAGTTTTCTACAAAAAAAAAATAAAGTGCTTTTTATAGAAACATTTCGGGAAAGATTTTTCAATAAACAGGTTTTTCGATAACATTATTTTTCATTCCAATATAAACATTTTCGTGATTCTTATGGAGAAGCTTCCGATAGCATAAAATTTTTTATATGATTTTTCTACACAAAAAATATTAAGTGACATGAATTTTCTATAATAAAATGTTCAAAATTGCGATTTACATTTCTATGGACAAAATTTGGATAGACAAAATATAATGAGATTTCTACTGATATAAAGATTTTTCTATAGAAAACGTTTTCAATAGGACTTTTCTATAGTAATATTTCCGATAACACTATTTTTCCTTTCAATATAAACATTTTCTTTAGGATAGTTTACGATAATATAATTTTTCTAAAAAATAATTTGCGATATAATTTTTCTTTCGAAATTTTTTCGAAAACAGTTTTCTTTATTCTATATTCGATATCATTATTTTTAGAAAAATGTTATAGTACATAGATAAATAGAAAAAGTTTTTGATATTACGATTTTGCTGCAGAAAAACTTTTCAAAAAGTAATTCGTCTACAGAAAATATTTTTATTACATGATTTTTCTATAGAAAAATTTTCGAAAACATTTTCTACAGAAATATTTTCGATCTAACTTTTTTTTTGTATAAAGAAATATTCGATATTATGACTTGTCTGTAGAGAATTTTCGATATTACAATTTTTCTGTGTAAAAATTTTTGGATAGTACGATTCGCCTACGGAATATTTTTCGTTAAAATGATTTTTCTATAGAAAAACTTTTGATACCACAATATTTCCATAGAAAAATGCTTGATAACACAATTTTTCTTTATAGAAAAATATCGAGAAATATCGAAATCATGTTCGACAACATTTTTCCATAAAAATAATTTCGATATCATTATTTTTCTATAGAAAAAAAAATCGAAAACTTTAGTTTTCATTTCAATAAAAAAATTTTCGGTAACATGGTTTTTCTGCAGAAACATTTTGTGATAGATATCATGACTTTTTCACAGAAATGAATAGTTTTTTCTAAAGACTATTAGAGGTCATTTTGTTGATTAATATATTAATATGAAATATGTAGTTCTTTTTTTTTTGCGAATTAGATTTTTGTGTAAAATTTTAAACAACAATTGAAAGCAAAAACTTTTATTTTAGACAGATTCCAAACAAAATTTGTTTAACTAAATAATTATTGACATGTTTTGCCAACTTTCTTAGTCGTTTTATGAAAATATTTCCGATTTTTTGAAAGTATCATGTGCAAATGTTTTATCTATTTACAGCCAAAGAAATGTAGTGAAAATAATTACAAACTACTTGAGAACAATTTCAATTGCTATTCCATTATTTCTTTAATACATTTTCTAAACAGAAACATTTATGTATTTCACTTAAATGAAATGTCTTTAATCTTATTTTATCTGATCTTTTTTTATGGTTTTTAGGGGTTGGCAAAACATGCCTTGTTACCAAATACATTAAAAACACTCTACACAAAGATGTTGGTCCCACAATAGCGGCTTCATTTTTTACTTGTAAGGTCGTTCTGGATGATGTTAAAGTACAATTGCAAGTAAGTGTTTTTGCTGTTGTTTTCACCATAAAATGAGTTTATGAAGTCCATTTCGCCTGCCAAAAATAAAACGAAAAATTATTTCGTTCGATTAATATTAAATTTGTTTTTTTAAATAGTATAAATGAAAAGTTTGCAGAAAAGTTAAGAAATTTAGTTGGCATTGCCGAGAAAAAGAAATTGCAGTTACCAGTAAAATTTAACTGATTACTGAAAACTAAGTGCACTCTTGCGCTTGAAGAGTTTTACGCGGAAGACAAAGTCCACAATTTCATCCACTATGGCGGAAGCTCCTTAAGGGTAGAACTACAAACTAAACAAGAAATTTAATAAGTTTCGTTTTATTTTTTCTCAGATTATGATGTGTACAAAATGGCAATTTGTTTTAAACTAAAGGTACATTTATGCGAACGTACACTTAAGATAACGTACGTACGTTCGTTTTGGAGCCTACCAAAACAATGCAAACGCTCACCGAAATTAACCGTCACGTTGTCGAAACGTTTCAATCTATATAAAATAGATTTTGACGGCGCCGTTATATGTATGTATATGATTGTCAGATATGACTTAAATAGCAATACGGCACATTTGTCCATTTTCGGTACTTTTGAATTGATATGATTTTGGCACATAAAAGTAATAGTCGATTAATTATAATACGAATTTTGATAATCAAAATAATAATAACAAACAACAACAACAACAAAAAATAATAATAATAATAATAAAAATAATAATCATAATAATTTTAATAATAAAAACAATAAGACATAATAATGATAACGTACAAATTACACTGTTAAAAACTTGATATCTCTTGAAGCCAATTTAGTTTACTTTTTCCAATTTCACATGTACGAAAATAACTTAACATTGCCCATCACTTTGACGAAAAGTTCACAAAAAAATCACACGCGAATAAATTATGTTACACAATGTTTTAATTATTTTATTGATGCCTGTTACGTTTGTAAAGTTTCTCTAACCACGAATACGACGTTTAAGTACGTTAAGTTTTTCTTACATCAACGTTCGCATGAGGAGGCCTTAAGTATGAAAAATAATGTCACTCGGTTTTCAGTGTCGCAACGATGGGCTCGTTTTAGAGCATTTAGACTTTGCCGATGGTCTGCGGGTTTTAATTCGTGCACTAATTACAACTTATATGGGAATATATATTTTTTTTAAGTGGCGTTGTTGAGCAGAGCACCTTCTGGTAGATGTTTCTGGCGAAATCGTTCACTTTTTGCTCTACACGTTCAATATTTTCCGCAGTGCGATTAAAACGATTTCCACCGGTTCGTGGTAAATCTCTTACGGTTCTGGTTCTCTGCTCAGTTGTGAATCTCTCCATTATTTTTTCGCCAAAGGTTATTTATGTGATCCGAAACAATAAAAGAAAATATATATACGAAAAGTTATTAAATTATTTAACTCTATGGTGACTTTTGGACCCCCACGTATGTATTTAATAAAAGCACTGCGCATATTTGTTACGTTTAGAAACACTATTTTGCAATCGGTTGGTACTTCCAGTCGAAAGTCATTTTTTTACTAAAAAAGATTATCCGCGATTCAATTAAGCGTGAATGCATATAATTTATTTTCCTTTTTATACGGTCTCAACCGTTATGGATAATCGAAGTCGTACTGCAGCTTCAATAATAATAATAGTATTAACAAAAATATTTACTTACTTTTTATCCGCCCTTATTATACAAGGTGGCGCAAAAGTAATCCTCCTATCAGAAAATGCTATAAATTTTGCGATTGGCCCCTAATGTCAGTTCTGTTTTGACATTTGTGTAGTAAACACATGCGAAATACACGTTATTAAACACTGCTGCAGAACGCGGAATATTGGTGACTATTTATTTGACCAATAATCGGTCGGTGACTTTGGCACAACGTGAATTTCGTCGCAGATTTCCTAGCCGTCCAACGCCTACTGGTGAAACACTGCGACGTTTAGCCGCTCGCCTCGAAGAGACTGGCACAACACGAGATGCTGCCAGGCGTGGCAGACCCCGGAGTAGCCGTTCTGCAGAGAATATTGCTGCTGTAGCTGAGGATGTCATGGAAGCGCCGTCGATATCGACCAGACGACGTGCCACGCAAATGGGTGTCAGTCGACGGTCTTTACAGCGAATTTTGATACAAGATTTGAAGATGTTTCCGTACAAAGTCCAGACGGTGCATCAGCTGTTAGCTGCTGACCGCCAATCGCGTCTAACATACGCTCAAGCCATCCTTAATCACCACCAAGAGTAAGATGATTTTTCATCAAAAATAATCATGAGTGATGAGTCCCATTTCCATCTTAGCGGGTACGTAAATAAGCAAAATTTACGCTTCTGAGGCACTGAAAATCCGCGTGTAACCCACGAAGAGCCATTACACCCGCTCAAAGTCACTGTATGGTGTGCTGTTTTCGCTGGAGGAGTCATCGGACCTTTTTTCTTCGAAGACGTCGCGGGCCAAACGGTTACTATGAATGGTGAGCGCTACAGAGCAACGATCAACGGGTTCTTTTTGCCGCAACTTGATGAATTGGGATTGGAAAACATGTGGTTCCAACAGGACGGTGCAACGGCACACACTGCACGTGCCACAACCGATATGCTGAAAGATGCATTTCCCGGGCGCCTAATCTCCCGTTTTGGCGATTTGCACTGGCCAGCAATATCGCCTGATTTGACCGCTCCAGACTTCTTTTTGTGGGGCTTTTTGAAGTCGCGGCTTTATGTCAACAAGCCTCAGACTCTTGCAGCTCTTAAAGACAATATCCGTCAAGAATGTGAGGACCTATCGCCGGAAGTTTTGGACAAAGTGATGGAAAATGCCATAAAAAGGGCTCAAATGACAATCAACTGTGGCGGCGGCCATTTACATGACATCATATTCTCGACTTGATGTAAAAAAAATTAAAAGACCAAATAAAAATAATCCACAAGAAGAATCAAAGTTTTTCATTTTTTTTTAAATTACAGCCAAAAAACATCGGAAGGTTATTTTTGCGCCACCTTGTATTTGCATTTTAGGCTAATAAAATATAAAGTCCATATAAAAATAATCGCTGTTGTAATTAATATGATTGTATTCGTATACTGATAGTGTGACCATATTAAAAAAATAATTCCTAACAATTGGAATATTAACAAAAACACAACTGAGAGCAATTTTTATGGTCAACTCTTTTGTATATTTATTTTAAATGGTGTAAAATTGTGTGATAGAAAAAGTTTGAATGTTGATAAAGAAGTAACATTTGAAAAGCAAAGCAAATATTTCACATATATTAATCTACTAAATTAAACGGCAACACGCAACGGAACTCGTTTTGCGCCAGCGTTACTCGGACCTTGAAACAGAAGCTTTCAGCTCTAGAACTTATTATTGTTTAAAGTTGTATTAGAAAGCAAAACTAAGAATTTGAAAAGAACTCTGTAGCTGCAATAGAACATAGAGCGACGTCGAACTTTTTGAAATTTAGACACATACATACATACATTTTTGTCCAAATTGGACAAATTCATGATTAAATTACTTATTGTTTTATTTCGTTTATGTGGCCACTTTTCATCGAATTCGAAAAAAAGAAAATATTGTAAAATATAATCGTCTCTCCCATGATATCGAACGTTAATCAGTATTTCGTTCGTCAGTATTTTGTAGGTTAGAAAACTAGTTTGGAGACTAATTATGAACTTTATTTTGCCAAGTTCGTCACATTCATGATTTCCGACATGTCGCGTTCTGATTTCTTAACTTAATTTCAATCAGTTTTCTGTTATTCAAGAAGATCAGAGACTACAATTAAACATTTAATATCAGAAATTGAATTGCATTATTTTTATGTTTTTTAGATTTGGGATACTGCTGGCCAGGAACGTTTTAAGGCCGTTGCTCCAATGTATTATCGTAATGCAAATGCTGCCATATTAGTGTTCGATTTATCACAATATCGAACTTTTAAGGAAATTAAATCATGGATACAGGAACTGCACCGAAACGTACAGGATCCCTTAATTTTGACTTTGGTGGGCAACAAATTAGATTTACATTCAAATAGAGCCGTGTCCCGCGAAGAGGCCTCCCTATTCGCCAACTCAATGGGTGCAACTTATTTCGAAACATCTGCCGAGACTGATCAAGGTCTGGAACAGGTCTTTCTTAGTACTGCTTTAGGATTAGTGCGTCTAGCGAAAGAAGGCAAATGCCGTTCTATCAGGCAATTTGATTCTTGCGATTCAATTTCGGCCTATACCAACAACAACACAGCCTTCAATTATACAGCTCAGGCGATAGGACGACGTCATTTTCATGAGAACGGCTCGGTCATACATTTGCCATCGGTGCCAGTGGGTATACCAGTAGAAGGCGACGACATAAAAGCTACAGCAGAAGGACGCTTAGAGACTCCCTCTTGGAGCATAGATCACATAGCATTGGGCGAAGTGGAGCCGGTCAGTTGGTGTTGCTAAATGCTTAGTCCAAACAAAAAAAAAACTCAAACACAACACGAAGTATAAACTAACATTAAATACAAGTAAACAATTGTGATTTTAATATAAAAAAGAAACAAGCGAGTATCCAGTAAAGCAATTTTTTTTTTTTGTAAACAAACCACAAGAATCTTTAGATTAGAAATACAATTTGTGTTTTTAGTTTTAATATATCTATTACTTTTCTTCTGTGAAATATTATAAATAATTACATCACACATGTAGAAAACTTTTTTCTATATATGTACATACATACATACATGCGTACAGACATACATACATACATACATATATACATACACACATACATATGTATGTAGGTATGTGTATTAATAATAGTTTTAACTAACCATAATTTGTTTGATGTAAAATACAAACGGAAAACAAACTGAGTTGACCAAAATTTCCCAACGAATTTCTTTTTGCTTATTTTTTTGTTTTGGTTTTTATATTCATTGTATATGTACATACATACATACATACATATGTACATATAGTTATATATTTTCCTACTAACCAAAACTTGTACTGATGCGCATACAACAGTTTTTTCATAAATTAGAAAAGTTTTCTATTTCATTTGTAAAAGGATTATTTATTTATAACTAAAAATGTATACATACATATTTACAAAATGTATAACAAATACTTACATACGTATTTAAACAAACGACATGTTTATTCATGCTCATTATCTTCTTTAAAAACTGGAAACGAACATACCCACATACCCAGATATGTATGTTTGTATGTCGTATGTACAGATCCATACATACATACATATATATGTGTGTGTGTGTTTGTTTGTTTTCATACATATAACCAAAAATATTTAAATAAGAGACACAAACTTTCATGTAGCAGTAAGTACATACATACATACATACATACATATGTATGTATGTGTTATTTGGTTTTAAGCTTCATTTTGGCAAGGAAAACATACAAATTAAATAAATAATTTATGAGTATTTCTATTTAACATCATATATTTACATACATTTTAAATGACTTTAAATATAATAAAGACAAAGTGTATTGTTCCAATCTCATACTGAAATAATCAGACACATGCACGATTTTTATTGAAATTTTTTAGTAGAAAATTTCGCGCAGGAAACGGCAGCATAATAAATTCTTTTAAATATTGTTGAAATTTACTTTATCTTTCCATTAAAATCGTTATGTCGGTTTCAGAGTAACACAGATACAGATGCATGTAAATTTCAATTTCTATTGCTGTCGCATTTCACGTTTGAAGACGTACGTACGTTTGTATGTAAAATGTTTCTCGTATCAGATTTATGCAAATCCATTAATATCGGTTGGGGCATGAACTGTTCACTTCGCCTTCCCCACACATGCAAATCGTTTGTTTAGTTGCAGACGCTGGTGTAATTTTATAAATATAAATATATGTAGTATGTACGGCTGTTCTGAAAATCATAATAAAAGTCATTTGAAAGCGCAAGAAAGGCCTTCTGTGTATAAAATTGTGCGATTTTAAAACATTCAGCCACATCAACAACTTTTTTAAGTCACATTTTATTAATTTTTCGAATTTTCTATTGTGTATTAAAAACTTCTAACGTTATTGATTTCTTATTTTATTTGAAACAAATTCTCTGAAATTAAGCAAATTACAAGGGACCTTTTTTCCTGCTGCAAAATTTTATTGCCTCTTGTTATTTTTTGTTGTTAATTCAGAATTGATTTTCATTGTCAGTTGGCTCTGTTTTTTGTTTCCGTATGTTTCCGGCAAAAAGGGTGTGATTTATAGAGCACCAGAAAATGACTTGAGTGCTTTTAAAAGCACATGTGATTTTCAGAATAGGTGACTGCATATGAAAACCCACCACCCACGCAATTTAAGTTTCACCCCTTTGTGCCGCATTTTCATTGTGTGATCGTTCATTGTTGAAACACACAAAGTGGGTTTTTACTCTTTTATATAATCGCGAACGGTTTCATATGGAAGTTGGAGATATTTTGCATACAGCTCATGAAATTTGACACACTTAAGTGAGTTTTCATATGGGGTGTCTGTCTCACATTTACTTCGAATTCCACCATAAATGTGATAGAAGACTAAAATGATGTAACTTGGTTGTGTAAGAAGTCAAGTTAGCAAGCCAAGCTTCTGGGCTAGAAGAGTCAGCGTTCGAGTTCGACTACTTATCTAATGAAATAACATTCCTCTTATTTCATAACAATAGGTGGCGGTGGCTGCAAAGTCTCTAAAGCCATCACTTTGCGCGGGAACAAGGAACGAGAAGATGTTTAGAATTACATGGCGATATTTCTCGGTGGTGGAAACAAAGCATTCCGGCTGTCTGTAGACGAAATTGAGAGCCGCTACCTATTGCAAACATTATCTGTCATTGCCAAAAGATGCACCGAGGTAGGCTCAATTTCCTTAGTTTCCGTTTGCGTAGTCTCAGAGTGTGAACTAATGAACATTATGGAGACAAGATGACTTGCAGCAGGGAACATCATGTAGCAGATTAACTCAGCACGTCCTTGTCTAAGGAGAGACTCCTCATGTTTTGGACTCGTGTTCGTTGGAAAAACATTTACAGTTGTTTTATGTAAATGTTAAATCTTAACTATGACGGTGGATGTTACTCGCCGGAGGTTTGTCCAGTTTTTTTTTTTGTTAGAAAAGAAGAAAGTCTACTTTTTAGAAAGGACAAATGCATCCGATCACAGTACAGCTATCGTTTTCTGTCTAACTATATACATATAGTATAACTATGGACACGATTTATGCGGCTGAAACGTTTAATTAGCGGCTGCTCAGCAAAATTACTTCTCCATCAAGCCATTGTTTTGAGCGCTGTGTGTGAACTGGCTGGAACCAATTTTCTTAAAGCCAATTTGCTAATGATTTTGCTTAACTGATACATCAGTTGATGTATGAACGTCAGTGCTTTTATGCGCTTTTTTCTTCCGTTTATATGGGCCTGTTCTAAAAATCATATTTTTTGAAATCAGGTGGTATCAAGAAACAAAAAGCAGGTTTCTTGTTCTTTTTTCATTATTATTCTACAATATGATTCATTATTATTCATGAAAATGATGCTGATGACAATAAAACGTTTTAATATTGTTGAAGTAACACAACTTTTGTTTTGAGAAATATCGTGATTTGAAAACACGTGGTTTGCAGAACATGCCGGTAACTCATAGGACAAACGCTTTTCTGCCAAACCAACATTCAAATTATATATGTATGTGCGTATGTTTGTATGTATAAAAAATAATTGCATTGACTGCGAAACAAATGTTTAATTTTCTGTATCGTTGTTTTATTATCTATCAATTTACATACATATAAAAAACTGCATAGTTTAGGCTGATTGTTTTGAAAGAAAATCTAAAAAGAAAGTTCCTTATTTTTATAATAAAATATTTGGCCACTACCAACTACTAGAGCGGCTACTTTTGCGCTGCGCCTCTCTTGCTTGTCACAACAGCATCTAATAGTTTTGGCATCGTAATTACTAACTTTTTGCACTCTTCAGGGGTTATTGAGTGCCAAATTTCCGGTGTTTTTCCTTTCAGTGTTGGCTCACCTTGCTGCTTGATTTTCATGAGTGCCCAAAGATTTTCTATAGGGTTGAGGTCTGGATGGGAGGATGGCCAATTCAGGACATTTATTGTCTTAGAGTTTTGCTGTGTGGGAAGAGGAACCATCATATTTAACGTTTATTCCTCCCTGCTGTTCTTTTTTTAACACAAAAATACAATATTCTTACATAAATATATCCATATGTACGTTTGATGTTAAAAACTTTAGAAATCTTTTGTTCGTTTATTTGTTTGAAAATATTACGAACAAAAAAGTCTCGTCTGGTAAAAAGCAATTTTATTGTTTTATGGAAATTTCATCCAAAAACGTCTCTTCTATTAAAAGATAAAATCTATTTCGATATGTGGAAATAAATGATAATAAAAAAAAACACAATTTACAAAACCAAAAGGAAAATGGAAGAATGCCGCATTATATTGAATTAAAACTTTTCTTGTTTTACAATTAAATGTGAATATAAATACCTTTTCCTTTATGTTTGTGGAATCCATAAAATGAAATGAATAAAAAATTTAAATTGACGACCGCTGAATACAAGAAAGGAAGGAAGTTGGAAGCAAACAGTTTGGAAAGATATTTAACGATTTCACTGAAACAAAGATAAAGGCGGCCAAACGGGTAAACAGAATTTCAAAATCCAACAAAAACACTTCACATAAAACAATAGGTGAGTTATTGATTTAAAGTTTTTTTCCAGGTTCACAACTTTGGGTTGTTCACACTGTTTTATTTGACAACTGATGTAACAGCTGATAGTTGGTTTTACTCTCCTTTAGTTAGACATTTGCTGGGCACGGCTGGCACGATAGCACAGAATATTTCCTATCGAAATAATGGTTTTGTTCGTCAATCTTATCTTGTTATTCGCCCATTTTATGAAAATTGTAATCCTTTGTCAGATCGGCTAATCGGACACCGTCAACTATATCAGTTATATAACAATAAGACTGACATTATATAGTACGCCACTGTTCTTTGGAATCGCAAAGATCTTACTTTTAATACTGGGCGGATGGGCTGCATCACAACTTGATGTTCATTTTCCATACAGAATTATGTTCGGAGACGAAGTTTACTTTTGCCTGAATGGATTCCTAAATAAGCAGAGTTATCGCATTTAGAGCGACCAGATTTTGGCCGAAAATCATAACAGAAAATTACTATTTGGTGCCCTTAAGTGAGCAGCGAAGTGATTGCTTCTTCCAAAGAGATTATGAGCCGAATATTACTGTTAACGGTAAACAGTAGAGGAAATTATCACACCGTTTTTCGTACCTCAGTTAGACATGTGATTCCAAAAGTCCGAAGCCACAGGCCACACACCCCACTCTACAATTAATTTAATCAAAGCAGCTTTTAACCATCAAATGATTTTACGTTTCTCGTTCTATTAATTGACCATCAAGATCAAGTGATTTAACCTCATTGCATTAGTTCTTCTGAGATTGCCTAAAGTCAGCCGATAATATTTAGCCAATGGAACCACCAGTTAGTCAATACTCGCTGATTGTGAGCGAAATACGATCGCAAGTGCTATAGCAGTGCATTAGAATTGGAGTTCCAGATTCCTCACACATGTATACATATGTATGTTCTAACTAGAATATATAGATATAGTAATCGCGTAATTGAGAAAAACTATACTATTTTCCTTCTTTTGTGTGTCATTAATGCGAAACCTTGTTTTAAAAATGCTTTGCCTTTATGTAATCAGGGGCTAATCACCGCATACAATATCGACCATAGTATCCTATTGTATAACATTTCGATTGATATCGTAGAAGCAAATGATCTTATGCGATATGTTGCCGCCCCTGTCGATTGCTGTTACTATGCTATCGTTGTCAAAGCCTTTTAGTGCTATCACTAGTCCAAGCCTCAAAAACTTCTCATGTAAAAATGTGTCTTTTTATTTCACTAACATTCCCATATTGCGCCATATTTTTAATACATAAAGTACATATATTCGACATTCATTGTAACTTTGCCTTTAATATATGCACAATACATTTGAAATACATATTTAAACGCCTGAATTTCACAGTAAAAAAGTATCAAACTAATATGAGGCGCTCAGCGCAAAACCGGAACATTTTGAAATAAATACAACAAAAATGCCCTATTGCATAGTATAACACTATACTACCTGCTGAAAACTGTTTTTCCTCTATGCAAAGTTCAAAAATATGTGGATGCCATAATGGCCCAAGCCACTCAGGCCAAATCGAATCCTAGAAATAAAAAAATAGGCCAGAAACGCATCTTACATTTAAAATTTTTAAAAATCAACTTTCTTTTTTGTAAGTAAAAAAAGTGTCACAACTACACCAAAATTGGACCAAAGAGGAAGACACCCACCTCATAATAAGACCAGCATTTCTCGCACCTACCTTAAACATATCGATTATGTACAAGCTATATCGTGGAACTGTAGAAATGAACAAAGTTGTATCTGAATTCGTTTTCACCAAAATCTTTTCAGAAAACCTTAATTTGCATTTTCGAGCTCCAATATCCGACAGCTGCAAAACATTTGATTCTTTTAAAGTAAAAGTCGAAGCCGCAGGTGATCCTTCTGAAAAGGAAAGTATTACGAGCGAAAGAGATTTACATCACCGAAAAGCTGAATCAGCTAGAAGTGGGATGCAATTGGACTCGCAACTTAACAAGGAAGATCATGCAGTTATAGCATTCGATCTTATGAAAACCCTGCCGACACCAGTCATTTCCACAGGGGTAGCTTACTACAAAAGACAGCTATGGACCTACTGTCTTGGTATTCAGGACCTTATCACGAACAAGCCATTCATGTATACCTGGAATGAGGGAATAGCTTCACGTGGCCCACTTGCATTATGCATTACGTGAAAGCCAATGTCAATTGTAAGAACTTAATAGGGTATAGCGATCAAACCGGAACATAAGAATGCGCACTATTTGCACATACATGGTCAATAATTCGACCTTCCCACTGGAACAGATAGACCACAAATTTTTAGTATCTGGCCACTCATTCCTACCATGCGATCAAGATTTTGGTCTCATTGAAAAGAAAAAAAATATTATAAGGACATTTTTACGTCTGATCTTCACGGCAAAAAAAGAGAACCATTTCACTTGGTAAAGATGACGGCAGATGATATGAAAAGCATATCCTTAATCGAGAAACTAGTGACAAACAGAAAAATCTCCGCAGGCAAGACTTCAAAAGCTGAATGATTTACGATTCTGTGGCTTCGATTCCAAAATGTGAAGTCATTTATAATTCAATACAAATATTCAAATAACATAGAGGTTTTATTTAAAGAAGATGATATTTCAAAGAGGAACTCCAGCAAGTTTGTAAATTTTTAATTGCAACCGCTTTATCCTGGAGGACAATTCATTCAAGCTGCAAAGTTTAAGGATTTACAAGAACTCAAAGAGTTCATACTTCCTATAAAGCATATATTTTATAATAATTTAAAAACAATTTCGAGAGCCGAAGAAGAAATTATTAAGGAAGAAGACGAATAATTATTATTATTAATTTGTATTATTTAAAACGCTAAAAATTATTTTTGTTATTTATCTGAAGAAATTTTTGTATGTATGTAATAAATTAAACCAAAATGGCTTAACCCTCAGTTCCTATCAATATATTTTTTTTAAATGGATTCCAAATTGGCCTAAGCCTCTTTAATGTTTGCATTAACTGTTTAAAACAGTCTTTATCTAAGTTAATTAAGACCTAGTGATTAACCTAAAACAAATATTACAACTAATATTTATTTACGATTAATAAACAAATTATGAATATATTTTAAAAACTTATTTTCTTTGGACTTCGTTTTTCTCAGAACCATTTTTTTTTGGCTTAGGCCGTTTTGGCGCTGAGCGCCTCATATATCCCGAATTATTTAATATTTGTTACTTATTTAGGAATTATAACGTTTTGCAAATAATAAAAATTAAAATAAAGCAAAAGTTGTTATTTGCACGTTAAAAATCTGGTTAAAACTCCAATAACACGATATATGTATGTACTTACAGGTGTAGCATCGTAATTTTGAAGAAAATGGAATAGATTTAGCGAATGCTATCAACTCAAATTGCGATACATTTCGTTCGATATCGAGCAGTGCGATGCCAAAATGAAAGTTTTCAATCAAATTTGTTCGAAATCGCCCATCTGCGAAATGTGAGGTTATGCAAATAGACAGGAGTCTTGGAATAATTTGTCATTAATTAATTTCTTTTCTTTGTTCTTTTATTGTTTATTATTTAATGAAAAATGCTAAAGTCTTTAAAATTAATAATTGCTAAAACTTAAGTTGTTTTATTGTTAATATAAGATAGACTAAATCTGGACTTGTTTTCTATTAAATTTGCCAAATTTCTATAGTTAGATACGTTCTTATGTGTGTAACTGTAAATGTAAACATAAATGCCATTAATTTTGCTTATTATCTTTATATGAAATGATAGATTGCAAAAAAAGAATATACAAAATAAAATTAATTAACTTGTTCGCAGATGTGTGTTCTAAGTGTTTTTAATGGCTTAAAGGTTAATTGGGGCAACGGGTGTACGGTTGCCAGGCTTGCAATCGAAGCCATCAATACATAAAAGAAAAAAACCAGTACAAACATGTATCTTTTACTATGAAATTATATTTTAATGACAGAACGCTTTAATCCTTTATATTTGAAACAAAAACTAAAAATCAATGTTTATTTAATTAATACCATGCGCAAATATATTAATTAATTAATAAAATGAAAAAAACAAAAATACATATATTTTTTGTAAACACTAATACGATTTTATAAGATTATTGCGGAAACCGAAAGTGAACAAAAAATTTTAAATATATACATATAAGTATCTGTTTTTAGCTACTTGTGTAGTGTTTGACAATGGCAGCAACATCAGTTTCATTAAAAACAGATTTTAGTTCAATATATCGATTTATATAATGCCCTTAAACACACATAATCACTTGTGATTGAAGAGTTTTGTTATTCCCGGAAATAGGAACAATATACGAAATATTATACTAATATTGCCTATAATTTCTTGATCGTTTTCAGTCTTTAAGAAATCGCAAAACTCATTACAACAGCCACCAAAGTTTGCCTTACCAAGCAACTCCCTTTCTAGATATTCTAGACAAAGTCTGTTTCTCTCTTTTGTCCAATTTGAAAACATTAATGTGAAGACGTCTGTCTGTAGACAGCGTTTGAATGTGGAATGGAAAAAATAAGTTTGAACATTTTTGCAAAATGTTCTAAACCAACCAATTTTTAGAAACTCTGTCCATCTATCGGGCACTGCCTTCTGTTTTGTGTACAGACTCGGCTAAAACTTTTAATAATAAGAAGCCGGTTTTTATTAGAGCAGCACAAAAACCACACATACACATAAATCAATACTTTCAACAAAAAACCGTATATGTAGTGATAAAAACAGTAGCACTGGCAACCCTAAACGAGGATCACTAGGCGTTCGAAGTCGTGCTGATCTGATCATGGTTGAGGTGCCTACTTTAGGCTAAAGTAAAACATTGGTTAATGCTTGATTCATCTGGTTTTAGGAAGGCCAAATATCTTTGGAGCTGCTGTTGTCATGCAATAGAGTGGCGAGGTGCTGAGCTCAGTTGTTTCAGGTCTAATACCTATTATATGCATTTTGTCTATCTTACTTAAATTGCGTTTTACTTAAAAAAAAATTCGTTTTGACACACTAGATGGGGTTACTTATGCAGGGTCACATACAAGTATTATCAAGCAATCGTGTACATGTCTACCAATCACCGTCATACATTCTCTTTATCTTTTTGTTTCCACATTCTTTACAATAAAAAGTCGATGTGAAGTGTAGCACGTCCAAAGATTAGTTAACATGGTCGTACGTACATAAATCTAAATTATTGCTTTTAGGCATTCATTGTTCCATCATACGTAAAGATGTGCCACACCCAGTTGACCTTTCCTTCGATCGACAACACAGTACATTGCCGACTTTTTCGCAATTAAAAATTGTGATAGATTCATATCCCGAAGATTACATGGGCCATAAAGCTTTTCAGGGCAAAAATCTAGAGGTGGGATGATTAGGAGCAATTTTAGATTTTTCAAAACCTCTTTCAATTTACATATTTATATTAAATTTAATACAAAAATAAGTACCTCGATATCTGGCAGTTTCACAGAAAGTAAAAGAGCAGAACTTTCATAACTTTGATACGTTTTTATTTTTATTCCTAATTGCGACAAAATTTTAGAGGTACCTATTTGTTGGACCCAATAGTATTTGAATTTAATTAATAACGAAATGGATGAAAGGATCAGGCTCTGGTAACGGAGCGTAAACTACCGGCTACTGAAATGTATGTGCCACCACTAGTCTATTAAAATATGATCTTTTTCGCAATGCGACCCTTTTGAATTTATTGTGCTTCTTCCCTTTCAAGGCCTTAATACATCAATGAACCGGACCCGCTAATCCAACAGGAGCTCTAACAACTCCTGTCCATCCAGCGTATAGGCATGAAATAGCCTGTATCTCCTGTCTCCCGCTGCCGCCGAGGTGGTAATCAAGTAAATGAGTGAATGACTGAACGTTAGTACGATCATGTTTATTCTCCTTTGGAAAATGTGACAACTAGTTGGCCAGTTGGGTAAATATATGGACACCGATACAAACACTGGCTTTTCAGCTGTTTAAGTGTACAAAAGACACCCTCTTTGGGTCTCTGTCAACACTTAAAATAAAACAGGCCTAATCTGTGGTTACAGTATGAATATTAAAGTAAATATTTACAATGTTTAACATTTTCTACCGGCTTCCCTGCCTAATAAATTTTACTGGATGGATGGTGGCTCCGTTGATTTATTACAGTTTCTCTCTATTCCGCTTGAAAAAACATTTCTTTTGACGATGGCGAAGACATAAGAATTATTAACCGATAAATATGCTGGAAAAAGCTGTTAATGTGAGAATAATTTATGGGCAAGAGCTCGTGTCGTCGCCCGAACTTTTTGGGCACTTAAGGTGGTACTTCCTTTCATATTTTGCCAGCTTAATGAAGACTGGAAGAGCTACCCATATGCACTAATATAAGTATTTGATTTAAGTGAAGAATATAATTCTCGAGTCATGGGAATTATTTTTTAAGTGCGGTCAGGCCCATTGTTGTTGTTTGGTTGGCCTACGAGGGGTTTGCCTCGGATAACTGTATTGTTTCACGGTTCATTTGAATAATTTCATATCGGCTACGCCGCTACTTCCCATATGAAGGCATCGGTCGTATAAGTTCAATACGGAGGCATTTCCAAAAGTCGGGTTTCGTTACCCGGCCATTATGTCCAGTAAAGCTTATAAATTTAATTTGCAAGTTATAAAATAATAAATATATAAATAAAATATTTTATGTCAGATAAATCAGGCTGCAACTTAGTGCGATATCTGCAGTTGTAGTCTGTGACAAAAGTCTATTTTGGTTTAGAAAACTTAGCACATAAAAATGTATGTAAAAAATTGGAGAGAAAAATAATGAATTACACGCGTATATAATAAATAAGAACATTAATAGAAGGAAAAGTTAAAATGCCGTAAAACTATAATTTGGTGCCCATAAATTCGGATTATTTGGTAATCCGGACCTCATTCCTCAGCTTTATAATCTGGGTGGCGTACAAACTGTAACGTAAATAACTATAACTGTCACTCCAAAAAAAAAGAGTTTCTGTTTCTTTGTTACTGCAAAAACCAAGTTTTTTGCTGTGTTTTTCTAAAACGTAAAAAAGTACCCAGTAAAAATTGTTGTTTTGGTTCTTGTTATTTCTTTTGTTGTATATTTCGTCGTTGTTTTTCATTTATTGCGATTAATTCATCATTCAATATGTGTTTTAAAGTCATCAATAAAAATAGAAGTTGTTAGAGTGTTCGATCAAGAGTCGAAGACCTCGACTCTGCGTGTTTGCGATGACAAGCGAAAAATTTTCCAGAAATTGTTAAATAAAACGACGAGTACTTAAAAAAAGTATAACAAAAACTTTGGCTTTTAAGTTTTCATTTCATATGCAATTTAATCCGGTTAATCTACAAGTAACACAGATTAGGGTCTGCAATCGGTTATACAGATTATCAAGCTTGTACTGTAATCTATTGTAAAATCTGATTAATTTTCAACTTACATTCATGGTAGATCAACTCGTTCCACGCCAATTGAGGGGAGGGAGCCTCTAGTTTCGAAGTCAAAATCAGGTGCACGCGCATCACATTTTATTTTATAAAGTCAAGTTCAATATAAATTATGGATATATAAGTTATATAGTTAAAAAAGTATGAAGTCCTTACGCCACTACATTTTTCTTTCATTAATTGATAGATTCATTGATAGAAAGAAACAATAAAGCGTTAAAAAATGTTAACAAAACATATGATTTTTGTTTATTTTATTAATCGCTGTCAACGTTTCATCGATAAGAAACCGCAAAACCGAATAGAGAAAAGTGGCAAGTCTTTTAATTTGGCCATTAATCGCGCATTAATCAACACTTTTAGTGTTTCAAGCTGGAAATGTCAATTTTAATTTGAAAAGTTTTAAATTTTTTCTCTGACAGAACTTGATATCTTATCGATAACTTTAGTAAATTTTTTAGAGTTTGTTATTTTGCTTTATATATCTGAACTCTATTTATACTATATATTTTTGCACTATTCTCCCAAAATTGACCAATGAACAAAAAAATGCAGTGTTTAAGGGCTTGATAGTTATTCAATTGCACTTTAATTTTTTTTTTTGTAAAAATGTTCATAACCTTAATTTGAATATGCCGCCTATTATTTGTGGTAAAATACGCCTCTACTCCATTTGGCCATTCTAAGTAAAATAAGGCTCGACATATAATATGAATAAGAATGACCAAATTTCCACTTTCACTCATTTTCCTTATTACTTTTAGTAGAAAACGTAGTTCTCTTTAGTCTAAATATAGGGGCATATGACCACTGGGAGCAAAATCTGTCACAAGGATCAAGTACTTTGTACGCATTTTCATTCGTTTCTGAAAATTCTGAAAAGTGAAAAAATAAAAAAATATTTACAAGCGGTACCAGCTTTTGACTGAAGGTGGGTGGGCACCCCAGCACACCCCAAAAACCGATGAAAAGGTGGAGAAAGTGAAGAAAATTGTTATGAAGAATCGTCGAATCACTTTTACAGAAGTTGCTGAAGATGTCGGCATGAAGCTTGTGGCAGCGAAGCACGTTCCAAAATTGATGAATTTTAAGTGAAAAACTTTCGTATGTTTGTGATTTTTTTTACCAAAAACAACACCGTAATCAGGCTCATGAAAGGACGGCGTTTTGTGACAACTGAGGACATAAAAACGGAATCGCTGTGAGAGCTCCTGCTTCCAGGATTGGAAAAAACGTTGGCATAGCTGTATTATAATCGTATCTGAGGCGACCTACTTTGAGGGCGGCGAAATAAGAATTAATAAATATATTTCGAGAAAATTAAAAAATAAACATTTTTTTGAACATTCCTCGTACTTCTTTTAAGATGATTTCAAAGGGAAATATTTTACCTGTTATTTAATTTTTTCAATTATCAAAAAACAAAATCTTAAAATATAAATGAACAGCCCGTTTGTGGCCAAGTGTTCTTTTTGCTGGTATTTTGTTTGTTTTTCAAATTACTTGGAGATTTGATTTAAGGAACTTTACAAATAAATTGATATTTAATTTACGAGCATTTTCCTGAATAAGAAAACAATTTCAAATCTGTGGGGCTTTAAAAATACGTTCTTACCAAAAATATTTTTATCCCAACTCTTATTTATGAATTAAAAATTTAATAGAAATTGTTTATTTGAAAAATTTTATTGTTTTATTTTATAATTCCTGTTGGCATGAAATTATTCTTATTTGCTTTAATTTATTTCTGTGTTTGTGTTGGTGATTGAAAAATTTTATTTAATATAAATTCAATTCATTAGATTCAAATGTCTGTTACAATTGAGGTTTTAAAACTTTGGGTTTTATTTGTTTTTTCTTTTGGATTTGTAGTTTATCAGTCTCTCTGGCAAGCAGCTGAATTGTGGCATCTGCACTTCAGTTACAGATAAAAGTGCAACTGGTGCTGCAAAAATGAAAAGGGATTATTGATTGTGGCATAAATGCAAGAAAAAAAATTTACATCTTATCTTGAGTCAACTGGCGACAAAATGTTTTAGAATATTTCCAACTCGGGCAATAGTTCCATCTATGACATGAGGGAGGTTTTTGGTTACATTTTAACAATGTTAAATATTTAAAAGAGAAAAAGGCTGAAGCTGCCATCTGCAAACAAAGAAAATATCTCTAAAAAATCTAGAAAATTTCAGGTTGCCATGAAGAAAATACAGGGAATGAATTCGAATTAAGGCTAAGGAAGGAAAAAGTGCACAAGGCGGATTTTTGTGCGTTTGGTACAGAAAATGCAGCGGAAAAAATTCTTTTATAACATTTATTTAAAACAATAACTTTCCAATGCAAAAATAAAAAGTCGCAGGAACTTAACCTTAAAAAGAAAGTTTTATTACGCTGTCATATAAAATAAAGCTCATTCGAGGAGTTTTATTTTTACTGTTATAAAATAAAACTCATTCCATATAAATTGAAATTAATAATGTTTCTCGAAATAGTCCAGTTTGCCTACATACACACATTTTGAAACAAAAGCCAGGTTACGATATCCCTAGAAGGTTGTTTTACAATATTCAACTGTTCCACCAGGACCAGCATTTGGATACGACAGAGTTTGTAGTTGGCTCGATTTTTGAAATAAATATCGTCCGTACATATATTTCATACCAGAAAATCTATCGCTAAGGCTCTTGCAGAACTATTGACAAAATTGAAAACATGCTCGTTGATGACTTGCACCTATTTCGGGAATATGGTTCCCCCCAGTAGTTGAATAGTATATAAATCTTTCAGAACTGCGCACTAAAATAAAATACTAAAATATCAATAAGATTCTCAAGATCTTTTTCGCCAACATGTTGGTCCGTGGCAAGGTATTTGGTCTCGTTAAGCTGGGTTTTTTAATTTCGCTATTTGTGTAGTGAACTATCGTACAGTGCGCTCAGGATAATGTCAATTAACTAAAACCGTCGTCAGACTGCTGACGCCTGTGAATGCCAAAGTGTAAGATTATAATACTAGTGACGCTGTAGTTCACAGCGCAGCTTTATTCGCCATAATTGAAAATGACAAAATATATAAGAAGAAAAGAACTGAACACTAAAGGACAATATGTAGCAATACCGTAAGAGAAACTCCGAAGTTGACAACTAATAACACAAATAACGTGTACGTTTATTTTAATTGTTACAGAAGCTTCAAATTTCGATTATCTAGATCTGACCTTTTAAGTGCGATTGAAGTTTTCGAGTAGACAGTGTCAATAAATAAGTGTTGCCGTTTCGGGATATCGACGCATTGGGGTGTTGCCGTTATACCGATGCATCGTATTATGTATGTCATAAAAGCTTTGCATACTGCTAAGTTGCATGATCTACTGCATGATGAATTATATTTGTTCACGTAAAAAATCGGAAGGGCACCTGCAGAGAAAAAAGTTGTGAATAAGGAAAGTGAAGTCTATTCTAGGACTTAGTCTCAAAATATTTTTCTCTCCAATTAATATTTTCGTTTGTTAAACAAAAAGTGTTATTAAATCCACGGAAAAGGAATTACAGGAGACAGAATTTAGTAAGACTTCGTGGCTAAGAAATTCGGTTGGTAATCGTGTGTCAGCCGGGCGTCAATCAGCAGCCAACAGTTTTTAACATCTAAAAGCGACTTTCGAGCAAAATTCAACTCATTTAATCAACTGCAATGATGTGACAACAAATAAAGTGTCAAATTCTCTTTCTTGTGGAAAGTTCCTGTTATAAATAGGCTGATCGAAATTCAAGAAACCTTTTCATTAAAGATAATGTGTGTCTAGTTTAAACTCACCTTGATAATTGTACTCGTATGAAGTTATTAATCCTTAAAATTTAATGACAATTAAATTTCTTTTGCATTAATATAATAAAAAAAGCTGTCAAGGTATAAATTTTGTAAAATATGAATACATACATATTTAACAAAGTGGGATTACTATAAAAAAGGCATTTATAATTTTTTTTCTAAATATCACTTTTAACTTTTGCTGGCAGTGCACTTCCCAATATATTATCCTTAAATTTATCTCTGAGAAAAGCAGATATATGGGAAAAATACTTAAGTAATTAAATATTATTAAAAAAAAAAAAAAAAACACCGCAATCCTAAATAACTTTAAAAAAATAATAAAAACCGGCACTTAATTTGTTACCCGCTTTGAGCAAAAATTGTATTATTATAATAGTTTGTTTTTTCTATTGAATATTTCATAGTTTTTGTTCTTCTCCTGTGAAATAACAACGAAATCGACATCCCCCTTTTTTATATTAAGCCACCTATTGGTACATTTGTCCAATATTTGAAATTTGTTTATTAATTTTTGCAGACCCCACCTTCGAATTTAAAAACTGAAACAAAAACTAAGAAGAGACGCAGTCAACCTTTCTTTTTACCGCTGGGTATGTCAGCAATTTAGCCATGCATACGTGTGTGTGTGTGAACACGTTCATGTGTACTTGAACCGAAGCACATGTTTTCGGGCAAAACTTTCTCTAATAATAATCAATGACAGTACCAGCAACATAACAATTTTGAAACTTTACTTTTTGGTGGGGAAAGGGTCTTCAAAAGAAATATTGTTACAAAACAAACTTATAATCTTCCCCAAAAAAAGTGACGAAAGCGGAAAGATAACGGTAGTATTGCCAATATTGCCCTGACAGCAAAGTTAAACAGAACATGAATGAGAAACGGGCGTGAAATATATGAAATGGCTAAAAACTCATATTTGTAACGTGCAGTATTCAATTGTTTTTAAGGAATCTCTTAGGCTTTAAAGACATTTTTGTAGTACTCACTCGTACGTCTGCATATATTTTGCTAAAAAGCGCACACTTTTCAAATATACTAATACTAAATTATTAACATATTTGTTTACAGGTCCTGTTGCGGGTGAAGCGGCCCAAGCTCAAGATAGCCAATGTGGATTTTAAACACAACAAGTGTAAGAATTTTAGAAAACTTTAATTCTTTATTCTTACGCTTTAATATGTTAAAATTCCTAAAATTATAAATAAATTCATTATACAAACTTACATACTAAACTGCTGATATACTAACTTTTATGTATGGCTACTCCAAGCGAAGCTTCGTAATCCTTATGACCTGAACGAATGAATATCTTAAATCTATGTAGGTGTTTTATATTCTTATGTATGTGGTCTCGATTAAATATGGCCTCATAATTATACCGCGTGGAAAATTAAAAGGAATAATTGAACATTTTGCCATGCTCATCTCTCTACATATCGATAACAGTAATGTCATATCAGCGATTTATGAGTGGCGGTAACAGTAATGTCATATTAGCGATTTATGAGTGGCGGTAACACTCCCCCACAGTATGGCGAGATTTCGAAGACTTACTCTACTTTCTTTCAGCCACGTCTAAAACCGCTAATTTTGCAGCAGGTCTTTCTAAAACGCCACAAACTGTCAAAACTTTTGCCTTTCGTACTTATCCATCTTCGGATTTGGCAACTTCGATGACCTTTCCTTTTGGCCACACGTTTCTCGGGTTATTTGGATCGTCGCAGCTGCGCCATAAAAATCTTTGCGCATGGCAGTCTTCATCGCGTATATAAATCTGATGGAACATTTGTTCGATGTCACCACAGATTGCAATTTGCCTTTGTCGAAAACGAAAAAGAATAGCTGCAAGAGAAGACAGCAATCTGGCCCTTTGAGCAGCATAGAGTTAAGTGAAATACCATTTGCCTTCGCGGCCGCATCCCAAACTATTCTTGTTTTATTCGGTTTGTTTTTGTTAAATACCGGAAACATTGGTAAATACCATACATTTTGTTTATCATCTTCATTGTTTACTTTGGCTATGTAATTTCTTTCAAAATATTCAGAAATTGTTTTTTCGAAATGTTCAAACAACTCTTTATTTTTTCTTAGAGTTTTTTCGAGACAAATCAGTCGTCTCTTCGCCATATCAAAGCTTTGTGGAAGTGTAATATTGTCATATCGCCACAGCAAAGCTGTCTCGTAATGGCCATCGCATCTTTGTTTCGTATATGTTTCTAGCAAACTTAATGCCCTTTGGTCATCTTTTCCAAGAGCTGGAGTATAGTTACTTATCCCTGCTAACTCAGTTGTATAAAACTGTTTGAGTAAGTGAGTAAGAATTTGGTCGTTTTCACCTTTACACTCGCAAGAGTAAAAATTATATTGAATTTGGGCCTTTTCTCCAACACTGGAGTTGCCACATATTAGCCAGCCGAGGCGAGTATGTAAAGCGACGGGTTCGTTTTTCTTGCCTTCTTTAACACGAGTTGGCACACATAATTTCAAGTTATTTAATCCTAAAAGTACATCTGGTACAGCATTTTCAAAATCGGCGATGGGTAGCCCTTTAAGGTGCGGAAATTTTTTACGTAACTTTTTATAATTAAAGCTCTGACTCGGAAGCGATAGTTGTTTAACCGTACGAACAGAAATAGAAAATTCAGTTTTATTCATACCTGAAATTTTCATTGAGACTATTTTTGAGTCTTCTTCGTTGCGACCTATTTCACCTGTCCATTTCAAGCATAGAGGTTGTGACTCACCATTTAAATCTAGTTTATTAATTAATTGTTCATTTACCAGACTTACAGACGAACCCTCGTCTATAAATGCAAAAGTATTAAAACAGACTGCTGTCGACCAGTCATATGTGGCACTAAACAAGGGCCATTCTTCAGGAGTGCCGGTAAAAATTGGAAGCTCTTTTGGTACTGACTGCCGCGTGCTTATTTGTTGTTGCGAAAGCCTGTGAGAAGGTAATATAACAGGTTGGAGGTTTGATGGGTTCATGGAAAACGTTGAATCCATGTAACCAAATTGTACAGGTGTCTCTAATGTGTGATTTTCTGCATTTACGTTGTCTGAATTATTACATAAATTTGCAGTTGTCGGCTGCTGACGGTTCGTTGTTGGGTCATTAATAAATGAAGACATGTTATTAACGAATGACGTAGTTGTACATACGGGCGGAGTTATTGTTTTTGTCGTATAAACTAAGTCATTACTTACGTTTTGGCAATATGGTTTAGTAGTGTTAGGCATTTCTTGCGTTGTTGTGGCTTGTGGTACAAATGTGTAAGGTGGCGTTTCAAACTGACGAGCTGCGGAAACTATATTTTGGTGTGCGGTTGCAATAGCCGAAGTAGGGAGTTGGATTTGATTATTTAACCACTCATGTACAGATCTGACAGCTGAGTGTTTATTAACTGATTGTGCGTCCTCGAAGTCATCTACTGCTTGTTCGAGAATTTGGTATTTCTTTTTAATGAAATCTCTTTCAAGTTGTGTCTCTTCTTCTAGACGTCGTAGCTCAAGAGCTTGTCGGCGGGAGCGGGAAGCGGCCGAAGAGCCACTACGAATGGAAGAGGCAGAATCGATCGTGATTTGATGTTGTACCGTACAATTTTGGCAACTCCACGTAGGTTGGTCTTGATTGCTGCTGAGATTGACACATGGTAAATGAAAATTAAGATGGCACTTGCTGCATTTTATAAATTTTTCGTTGTCTGTGGACTTGTTGCAAATGTGACAGTTGTTCAGTGCAGGACTTAACTGAGTTGGTCGTTGACGACTTAGTGGTTGACCCTGTGAGGGAGTGGAAGGTTGCATTCTGTTAGGACTTACGTTTTAACACCCAAGATGATTCCTTCAAACGATCCGATGAGGCACATAAAAGAATTTTAATGTTGCGGGTGAAGCGGCCCAAGCTCAAGATAGCCAATGTGGATTTTAAACACAACAAGTGTAAGAATTTTAGAAAACTTTAATTCTTTATTCTTACGCTTTAATATGTTAAAATTCCTAAAATTATAAATAAATTCATTATACAAACTTACATACTAAACTGCTGATATACTAACTTTTATGTATGGCTACTCCAAGCGAAGCTTCGTAATCCTTATGACCTGAACGAATGAATATCTTAAATCTATGTAGGTGTTTTATATTCTTATGTATGTGGTCTCGATTAAATATGGCCTCATAATTATACCGCGTGGAAAATTAAAAGGAATAATTGAACATTTTGCCATGCTCATCTCTCTACATATCGATAACAGTAATGTCATATCAGCGATTTATGAGTGGCGGTAACAGTAATGTCATATTAGCGATTTATGAGTGGCGGTAACAGGTCCCTTAAACAATATATCTGCATAAATCACATTAAGTCCCGAAAATTTTATTAATAGAAAAAATGTGAAAATTATCTAATTGAAATTCCGAATCATTAATTAATTTTGATTTTGATGTTGATGTTTTGCCTATTACGAGTGAATTAGTGACCTGTACAATTCTGCAAGGATTGAGAAAGTTTCAAGTAATTACATACTTCGATCAGCATTATTTCAAAGTACGCCAAGCATCCCCTAAATCAATGTTCATGTGCATGCATTATTTCTCTTATCGTTAAATTGGCATCAGAAGGAAAGAACAGCAGAATTGTTTATCTTTAAAAATAAAAGAAAATTCTATTGTACTTTCTATAAAATGAATTACTATTATTTAAAAATTACTAACAAGTGAAATGATGTTCGAAATTAATAATTTTACAGTTTGCGTTTTATTACTGGAAGCAAATCACTGTTTTGGTCAAAATTTAAACAAAATGGAACTTATTTGAGAATGACATAATGGTCAGCTTGTCATAGTATTTTCTGCGAAATTTTTGAATAAAAATATTTGAATAAAAAAACAAACCAAACGTCATATTTTCGTAAATGTCATCCAAACCAAACATAGTTGCATTTTTGGATAACTTGGGAAATATTTATAATAAATTATATCAAGTTGAGGTAATTTGCTGACAGATGGATAGATCGGCTTTATTGGGAAGGTGTGCATAATGTACATCATTGAGTGTGGGCCGCTACTCCGGTATCTACCAGCGCTCTTTCTTTCCCTCAAGTAATGACCAACAGCACGATCCCTCTTTCAAGCCATACCAAGGCTAACTTGGTCCTCGTTCTGCCAAAAGTAAAAAAAAAAAAAACTGCAGACCAAAGTTATACCTGAACTGCCGAGAGGTTTGCCTGCCGTGACAACCGAAGAACTTCTTCAAGCTGTATATTCGAAAGGCAGAGAGTCCCAGTTTGATATACGCCATGGCAAAACCAGCTCTGTGGGAAATCGGAGGAACAATTTAAAACTCTAATCTTTAAAACATAATCTTTGCTTTATAATTAAAGTTTTTATTTTTAATATATTTAGTTATTGTGTAAAACTCATTTATTTTTTACTAAAAACCCTTTTTGTATTAAAGACTTCATTTTGGTTTTTAAATTTTAAAAACATATTTTAAACGTTTTAGTTTTCATATTTAATGTGAATTCTTTTGTATTTCATTTAGAGTTTCTTAAAAACAACAAGGCCTATATGAGATGTCACTGAAGTTTTCTTATGTGTTGTTGTAGCCTGTCGCCGCCATTATGAGTGGAAAACAATATCGTCCACGTGTTGGGCGCAGCTTCACTGGCCCCTAAATCAGACTGGAAGTGCACGATGCCCTGGATTATGTTGGGTTTGAGAGCCACCAGCTGTGGTTTCTAATTCATTCACAATCTCGGATGCCTGAAATCGGTGTCCGTGTGATTCAATTCAGTCGTGCCAAATAAATTTGAATAATCAGCGGTCACCGTTTACGATGATGGTTTGGTTAATGTTGTTCTGAAATATAAATACGAGCCTTTAGTATCAAAACCAGATAAAGCGATTGAACCGCAAATGACCATCTCTGCTGAAGATAAGTCTGTTTGCAACTGCTGTGGAGTTTTCTGGATATTTAAACGCTTTTGAGTCTCATGTGACCTGGTATCAGCTAAACCTTCACTACTTTGTTTGTTGACGAGTCCATTCACGCAGAAATGGGCATGATTGCTGTTTTCAACTGCTGTAGTGCCCATTGAGGCAATACACAAACAACAGTATTTATACCCAATAGTCCTCCCTTTTCGTTTAATTCTTTTTGAGTAATGGCAACTCTTTTGCGAGTGCGTCCACATCCCATCTCATAATTAGTTTGAAACACAGATCAGAGTGATGATTATTGCAATAGTTGCAAAGTGAAAACTTAAAACTATAAAACAAGCAGGGGGAAAAAAAAGAAAACGAAATTATTACAGATAAAAGTAATGTAATTTTTCTTACACAACCGGGTTCAGTTGTTTTACCCTTCAACTCAAACATAAAAAAAGTTGTAAATACACACATGCATAAAACTTATTAGAGGAAATGTCTGCACGAAAGGATGTGGCTTTTAAAGTGAAGCACTCGCATGTTTATCTCTTCATGAAGCTGAATGTGTGTGGAGGTGGAGGTTCATGCTTGGAAAAGCATTGCCGATTCCCAAAACAATGAAACGAATATAAATTTTAAAATGAGTTTAATTTGACTAAAAGGTATTCTTGTTTTCGAACCTTTAAATAAATGAAGGAAAAGGGAATTTCCGTGTGGTTGTGCAGAATGTTATTCGTAGAAGAAATTCAAAAAAATCTTAATTTAAATTTGATTGATGTCGTAGCAAAACCGATTCGTTCATTGAAATCACTAAGATGTGTCTATATAGCTATACGTGGAAAACTTGGCCATTGACATCGATGAATTAGTTAATTGAATTAATCTGTTCAGATCGTGTCCGTTGATCGATTCGCATCAGGAGTATTTAGGAAATTATGCGCTGTTTTAAACAACAACTTAATTGGTGTTAATTTAATTTTGTTGGACCAGAATACGATCCGTTATTCATGCAATTAGGAAGAAAGGGTCTTTAGCCAGTCCATTACCATAGACTTGCTTGCTTGTACACAACTTTATTTGAGTTGCTCATGTGCATGAACCGTTCCTGAGTGAAAAACTGCTCATTGCGAATTGGGCCTTCCAGTGATGTTGACACTTATTTTCAGATGACTATAAAGCCTTAAAAACATTACGCTTTCTTAACAAAATGATCGTGTGGAAAGTGCTGACTTTTAAGCTTTCTATGAAATTAATACATATATATTTTAAATAATTAGTGGCAAAGTTTGTCGATTTTTATTTAGTTGAAAATTACCGTCCTACAAAATTGCAATTACCGTATGATAAATGCAAATTGGCGCCTCGGCGCCAATTAGGCACCGTAATGTCCTATATTGGGATTATAGTGGTCATCCTTTATGTAGTAGTTCCTTCTCAATTTTGCTGGCACAATCGAATATGAAGACAGAGGACTGGGACTTAAAAAGCTGATACGTGTGTATTTTATTTGTATGGACCAGATATGTTGACCAGTTCCATTATTTTGTTAGTTTTCTAAAAAATTTAATGCCAGTTTACCCTTTAGCGCTCGCGCACTATTTTTTTTGGTAAATCTGGTTAACATTTATCTAGTTTTTAAAATCCATCTGGACTTTCTGGTTTCCTCCTTTTAGGTAGAGATTTTAATATCATTGCTTTTCTTTTTAATTCTAATAGCCAATGTTTCAAGCTTCTTTAAAATCAGTGGGTTCTAAAATTACTTTATATAATTTATCACCATATAAGATCTATTTATATTCTAAACATGATTGTAATCCGTTAAGCCTTTTGGAAGTTGAATCATTTATACTCCATTGTATTATCAAAAAAAAAAGTCTCTTGTATGGGAATACCCTATATTTAAGCTTGTTTGGTGTTTACTAACAATTATGAGATTACAGACATAAGAGTATTTTGCGAAACTTTGAGGTCTCTAACTGTTACAGTTCACAGGCGACTGTACTTAGGAGAAATTTATTTTCATGGCGACACCCCGTGATTGGCATTTTAGGTCTGCTATTATAGCGATCAGAAAGTTTCAGGAGCATCTAAGTAGAAGGACGAAAAAGAGAGTGACTTTCACGCTATTTGAATTGCCAGTTGGACGGTCATCATAACGAAAACAATACGGCTCCATTTACTGCTTATGGTGCAGAACTCTAAAAAGGAAACGAGTATTTTTGTAGCCTCTTTTACCAACAGTTTTTAAAAAATTAAAAAAAATTCAGTAAAAATATTGCTGCAGGGGCAACGATGTCTTACGTCAAAACTTCTTGTTTGCAACAAAAATGTTCATCCATTCACTGATATCCACTTTCAGACAAAAGTTTCGCTGATTTAGCGAATTATTTGATCGTGAATATTTGAAAAAAGTTTTTGTTCAGCAAGAAAACAATTATTTTGTGTGTACTTGTTGTGCTCAGGGTTGTCATATATTTTGTTTTAAGTGCGTTTTTTTAGTTTTATTTTATTAAAATAATATAAATAAAAAACATACAGTCGATAATTAATTATTTAGTTTGTTTCAAATTTAATGTGAAATAATACAAATTTAATAAAATATAGCACCATTGTAATAAATATATTTGTATCTATTTTTATATATGTATTTACATATGTATGTGTATTATGCAAGATATTAGACCTATTAAATTGTCTTATTAACTTTCAAAGTAAATTATTTTCATTAAACGAGGTTTGCACAGTTGCTATTATTTATTTTTAAAAAATCTTTAGTTCTAAAAATACCACAGAATGTTGAAGTTTCCAATTTATTTCATTTTGTAGTTTTATTAAAATTAATTTGTGAAAATATTCGCTCAGCGTTGGCTGTGGTTATAGCAACTACATTGTTGCAATAAAAGGTATTGTAGTAAGACGAATAAAATTTAAATAAAATAAATTCAAATAAATCTTACAATATGCAAACGCTGATTGTGATTTTCATCGTTTGTGATTGCATTCCTGAAATATATTTTCATTTCAGTTTTTATTGAATATATAAAATCTTTTACTGAAGTTGTCTGCCAATAAAAAATATTTGCTGAATCCACCAAAAACAACTAGTGAGGCCCTGTGAATGGTATTTAATATTGGGTATTTTGTTTTAGAGGTTTACAATTTTGAGTTGGCATCACTGCTTTATTAGACAGACTATCTAACAGATGGCATGGATGTGTTTTTGTTTATTTTATTTTTGTCTTTTTATTATGGGTAGAGGAATTAAAGCGGAACGACCATCGTTGTTTGAAGCACAAATTGATATTGAATTCTTGTTCAAAACTTTGTTCTTCGGTGAAGCCCATTTTTGGTTGAATGGGTACTTAAACAAGCAGAATTGTCGCATTTGGAGCATAATCCACAAGTTTTTGTAGACCCATGATTACATCCACAGAAAATTGGTGTTCTAGATTGCGCCTTGTACACGCCAGTCACATGGCCGAAAGTATATTTAAACATTAATGTCACAAAATGTTCTATCCAATAGAGTAACATTAAACATATATTTATTTATTTAATAATGATTTCAACTTATGTACCTCACAAAAAAAAAACACCCTGTGATAATCATAAAACCAAACACACACTTCTAAACACTATACAAACATAAAAGTTTTTATTTGTAGCTGCTATTATGAATAATTTTCTCACGTTCATCTTAAACTAATAAATTTCCTCATATTGCGTAAAAGTTAGAGTTTGTTAGAAGAAAAGCGAAAATTTGCCAAATTATAAAATATATTTCATGAGTGACTTTGACAACAACCGCAACAACATTGGCTGAAGTTAATCATCATTGGCAACCATCTTGATGATAAAAGTTTAAATGTGCCGATTTATATTTGCGTTTAAATAAACAAATTTATGTTCCATTTGCAGAACATTTGCAAACATATTTACATACATTTGTACATATGGGCGTGAAATAACAAAAGTTATTAAACTTTTTTTGAAAAGAACATAGAAATAATTTAGATGGATTTAAAATATTAAAAATAAAATTGGGAAAGTTTTAAGAATATTGAAATTTATTCATTTCTGTTTCTTCCTTTAAGGCACCTGGAAAAATGTTTGCAATTCGAACAACCAAATAACAACTTTGGAGTAAAAAAGAATTTTGTAGAGGCTTAAAGGCAGATCAAAGATTTATAAAAGTTTAATATGTATTATTGTAAATTACTTATAATTTTTTTACGTTGACGTTGCCGTGCAGGAAAAATTTCGCCAGAAATGTTAAGAAGTTAATTTTTAAAGCTATATATATATATATAAATATATAACAGTCAATATTCCACGATTTGAAATCACTAAAAAGCTGTTATATACGAATCTATCTTTGCGATTTTAAATAGTCAGCTAATTGGCAAGCAATTTGAAATCATGTTTTTATTTTAACACTTTTTCTGAACTCATAATAAATTGATCACAAGAATCATTCAATGTAGAGAACTCACGAAAACATGAATTAATTTTTACCAGCGCTGTTTACCTATTCAAATGAGAACAGTCTGGCAGCTTTTGAAACGCTTGTTTCGCTTTATCAGTTTTGATTATTTCACTGTTCACACGGCACATTCGTGTTTTATCTTAACAATTTTTTTATGTATTTAAAAACGTTATTAGGCTCCTTAAAGGGCTTAAAGGGATATGTATGCAATACACATGTAAATCTTTTTCGCACAAAAAATATTTCGGTTTTTAAATGTCATTATAACAGCCATGTGTGTCTAACATTTTCAAAAGCCTTTAGGAGAAAGAAAATACTTAATGAAATCCGAAGTTTTAAATTGTTTATAAAAATTTGTTCTTTTTGTGCAGAATTCCAAATTTTTTAGGACTGATGCACTTCAAGACATTGAAGTATAAAATGTTTTTTTTTTTGAACACAAAACATACTTAGGATCACGTTCTGGCCTATAACTCTGGCACCAATCGAGTCTCCACCTTTAAATTTTCTGCAAATGTTGAAGAGGGTTTAATACTTGACATATATTTTTTTAAGAATTTTAAAAAATATACTTTTTCAGATATGGAACTTTGAACTCAAGACCCCAAAAAATTACCTTTGACCTTTTCTTAAAAAAACACAATATGCATATAAGTTTAAAGGGTGCACTTTCACCTTTAAAACGATACCAAAAAAAATTAAATTACCTTGCATAGTTCAAAAGTTCTATCCCCTTTTGTAAGGAGACTTTTGCGATTTTTTTAACAGTTCTCACATCTTTTCTGACGTCATATTTCGGAAGCCGAAAGAATACAACAGTTGTGGTGAATTTCATTGAAAGCAGAAGTGTTGTATCCGAACGGCATGATGGTTTGACGTGTTTTCACTCTATTTCTTTCTTAAAATTTTATATTTACAGGTAGCGTCATCAGGCCCTTGTTTGGCATAAAAGGGCCAATTCAATTTATTTATTTATTGTGTATAATTTTATTCAATTTATTTGTTTATAATATGTACATTTACATTTAAATTTAAACTTTACATTTTAGGTGTTCAAAATTTGTCTTTTTTAACTTAATTATAGATCTGTATTTACAACATTCTGTAAATATATATGTATATATATACAACCTTTTTTGTTTTGGAGGAGAAAGTTGTCAGAAGCCTATTTGATATTCATCTGAAACTACTCATTCTCTTGTACTTAACTAAGACTAGATCAAAACCTATGATGACATTAATATGATTGTAACTAGAATTTTGACATTTGATATTAAAATTTTGTGTCAGCCTCTTAACCTGTGGGACAACGCATTAGAGGACGCCCACGGAACCGATGGCGCACACAAGTGGAGAGGGACCTCAACCAACTTGGTGTGCAAAATTGGAGGACGCTGGCTAAAGACCGTGCCAGCTGGAAAAGTTTGTTGGTTGCGGCCCAGGTTCACTCCGGACTGTAGCGCCAAAAGAAGAAGAAGAAGTCAGCCTCTTAATTCCAAACCGGCAATATCATGAAGGCGTGCCGTAGAAAAATATTAAGGTAGATTATATATAAGTTTAAATAGCTTGTTTTGAGCTAATTGCAGCTTTTTAATATGACAAGTTGCGCACGTAGACCAGTAGGGGGCTTTAAGAAAAATTTACTTTAAACTTATTTTCTTATTATTAATGTTAAAATAAAAGGGGTACAGAATACGGGTTAATATGTCAACTTTAATTATTACATAAAGTATGTGATCTTTAAATTTAATTTTTGGATCAATTAAAAAGTTATTTCAATAATACTGAGCTGAGCGCTTTGGTCGGCTCAATTGATATTACGGAGCTAGTTCGTTCAGTATCTCAATATTTGCCTTTCACACTATATTACTAATTTACTCACACTTTTAAAATTTGAAACGAATTTGATTTAGAATTTTTCTTACAATTTTGTGTTTCAATTTGCAGTCAAGAAATCAGCTGATTACAATTTCAATGACCAAATTGTTCGTCGTTTTTGTTCGCAAACATTTTACCGTCATAGTCTTTTGGTGTTGTATTGTTTCTTTTATTATAAATATAATATTTCCTGAAAATTAAAAGAAATTATTGAAAAATATATGTATGTATGTTTGTGAATAAAAATATTTCCTTGTCGACCTCTGTCTTTTTTCTTTTTCTATTATTTTGTTTATTTCTTCTAAAACTTTCAATGAAGCAATAATTTTCAGTTTCTGTCTTAACGACATCTTGAAAACAAATTGCTTTAAAATTGCAGCCTACTCCGAGAAAAGGGACCTACCTAGTGTGTCAAAAAAACGGGTTTGGACTTAAGAGTGGATTCTGGTACCTAAAAGGGTGTAGAATAAGATGAAATGAGTTAGATTTTCTGATAAAAATTGATTTACCCCATAAAAACGTACAAAACAAACTTGGGAAAATCTATAAAAATGAGAAAAACATTAAAATTTAATTTTTTTTTTGATTTTTTGGTTTTAAATTGTTATTTTTTCGTCAGTCTTCGAATTTTTTTTTAGAGTTTGGACTTTTTTTTCGGTGTTTCGTGATCTGGTACTTTTCGGCGCTTTGACTTCAGCTTTCTTTTTCTCGTGATGCGGTGCTTCGATTTTTTTTCTTGCTGGCAGGTTCAGATTTATTTTTCGATTATTTTTTCGCTTTGGGTTCAGTCGGCTTAGGAGCTACAAAATCCCTGTCTGAAGAATTTGTTTATTAAAAATGTTTCAAAAGAAATTCAAGTTTTTGAAAAAACAGCAGTTTTTAAGGCAATTTTATTAGAAAAAGTAATTATAAGATATTTACTAAAGAACAGAACGGTACGGAACGGAAAGTGCGAAAGTATGCGTTAACGCTCAAGTAAGTCTTCTTAGAATACGAATCATATCAAAGTTAAAAATAGATAATTATTTTGTAACTTTTGATTGAATGGAAATCGGGGCAGCTTTAAGAGAAACAAATTGCTTTCGAAAATTTATTATAACTCACTGAATTTTAAAGACTGCTTACTTTCTAGTATAGCTTGTGAACTTGGCAAATATCTGGAGTAGGTTAGAACTTGGATCGGAACACTTTAATACTGGAGGGCCCCTCAGTTAAACTGCTTTCTCCTGCGGAGATTATTCGATAAACTTGTTTATACATACATTTTTGTGCACACACACATATTTTTTCTTTGTTCAGCGACAAATTGCTCATTAGCCCTTATTTTCTCTAATTAATATTATTTAGTTTGCAAACAAAAAATTGTTCTGATTTTGTTATGCATCAAAAGGATAATTATATCCCTCGTTTGATTTTCCAGCGCTAAAAACAAGAAGAAAAACAGTTTGTTTGCCACCACCACAATTTTTCAATTGAAGTTTTAAGCGTGAGTACCGGCCTCAAGGGAATAAAACGCGTTGTGTGTTGGTAAAAGATGGCAGAATAGGAATAAGAAGGAGGTAATATTTTTGAGATCGCTTTTTGCATGTTGGATGACCTTTACTCGTTATAAAACGATTTGTTATGTGTCATCTCATGACACCGAATATAAAAGGAGGAAATAAAAAACGCAAATTAGTTCGCTGGAGATAAAAAAGAATTCAAACAGATGAAAACTGAATTGTGAAACTTTAAAAGGCACATCTGTTACGGGTAACTACTTGTATCAGCAGCAGCGAGAGCGAAACTCGTCTTGCCTGTTTAAATACACATAATTTTCCAACGTATGGCTGTTTCCACGCATGCAAGTACATATTGTACATATTTTGATTTTTAACCCACAAAACTAATTATTAAATGTAAATATGTAAAGGGCTTGTTTTTGTAAACTTACACAAGTTTATATCATAATATTTTTTTTATTACAATTTTATTTAGAATCTTTGCAATATAAATTATAAAATATCAATGAAAGCAACAAATACTTAAAACGAAGAATTGTTTAACGAATAATTTAGAGAGAGAGAGAATTAAACATTTTGATATACTCTGTATTAATTCATAAACGGCAGATCTAAAATGTGTTGTCTCTTCAGTCTTCTGATTTCGTCGCTATCTTCTAAGCAATAGCTAATCGTTTGACATGCTAAGTCTTTTTATTGCAGCTTCAACTTTTGGAATACTAAGTTACCGATTCAAAGCTCTGCAGTATCCAATAAATGCAGTAACAAATAAATAATAATATTAGTGAAACGGCCTCTAATGTTTAAATACACTTTCGGCCATGTTACTGGCGTATACAAGGCGCAATCTAGAACACCAATTTTCACCATTCACCATTGACAGCAACATGCTGAACATCATCGTTTTTGAAGACATATGGACCAATGACTCCGCCAGCCCACGAAGCTTGCCAATTAGTAATTTTCTGGGGATGTAATGATGTTTCGACAAAAGCTTGTGGATTATTCTCACTCCAAATGCGTAATTGACGCTTATTTAAGTACCCATTCAACCAAAAATGGACTTCATCGGAGAACAAAATGTTAAATAGAAATTCAATATCAAGTTGTGCTTCAGCCCATTCACTGAATTAGCGATGCATACGATGGTCGTTCCGCTTTAATATCCGTAGGCATAATGAAAAGTCAAATCAGAATAAACAAAAAGCAACTGCCAGCTGTTAAATGGGTTGTTAATAAAGCAGCGTTGCCAATTCGAAGTTGGGAACGTCTAAAAAACACATAATATTTGTATATACAGTAGAATCTTGAAAAAGTGCAATCAACTTCTTCGAACTATAATTTTTTAATATTTTTTTTGGACACACAATAAGTCCACGCTAATAGTTTTCCCTAAATACATTGATCAAGCTTTTTAAAGTTTCCTTTTTCTGCTGCAAATCTAATGTAATCTGATTTGTAATGATTCTTCTGCTTTTTGACTAAACACTAACGACTAACACAATGTTGTTTGTTGTTGGAGATGGTCACAGATTTTTGCAGCTCAAAATAAGAATGAATTTTTGGGACTGCAGTAATCCAAGAAACAAATTTACCGGAGAGAAAGTACCCAAATTGCCACTATATTCGCTCGGAAAGCGAATATATTGTGGAATAGATTTAATCAGCCCCTACGATTATGGCCCAATCTGACGATATTTTCTAAAGGTTGTAGCAGCGTTTTTAGATTTAAATCACGGCCATAACGTTTCAGTCAATCTCAACCAGAGTGGCTAAAAGCGCCCGGAGTTCATGTTGGTCCCCGTTCAGCAAATTCAGCTTTATTAAAGGTTTCAAAAGAACCTGCATTGCCGAAATCATACATAAACTTCCTGGAGTTTTGGTTGTCGTGCCAACGACCTGGTTTTTGCGTCCTTTTACAGGGGCACGTAGAGGCTGAATTAGAGTTACAGGTATTTAAGTTTTATGCTTATTAATTTCTTTGAGAGTCTGTTGTATTCGTCGGCCGAAAAAGCCAAAACCTAGGGTCGTTTCCTGCAAGAGAATAGGGAGGCAGACACAACCATAGAAAGCAAAACAGCTTCGAAGTTTTGTGTTCGGTGTTGAAAACATGTTTATAAAAAGGTCTGCATCATTCTGATTGACACAATTATCAATGCTTAGGTTTTGAAGCTGGGAAGACATCCTCTGATAATTGTTCTGCTGACATTTATGTACATCGCACTTTCTGCAGCAATTGTGACACTTAGTAGTAACTAAATTCATGATTTGCTTTGAAAATATAGAAACTTTTCTCGCAATGTAATAATTGCTGGATTAAAGGTGATTAGAGTAACTTGTGATGGTGATAAATCAGTTCAACTTGAATTTTTTTTGGTTGAGTTAGTTTTTTTTTCCAAGTTTATGCATTTTCAGCAATTTTTTTTTAAACTTTTTATTTGACATTTTCCAAAAACCGCTTCTGAAGAAGGTTTCCATAATTACACGAAATACCGAAAAAAAACTTTGTAAACATTTTATACCAAAAAAGAAAAGGCAAAAGGACGGAAGAAAATTTCAGATTTACAGGCGTATGTATGTATGTATGTCGCACATTTTCCATGGAGTTACCCGTAAGAAATTCTGAAGCTGTTTGTTTTTCACTTTTTCAACACCAGCTCAAACATGAATGTTGCATCTTTGCCCTCATGTTATAGCGAGGAAGAATATTTGTGTATGAAAGTTGGAAATGTTTGCGGAAAAAACCAAACATCGAAAAAAGGAAAAAATTATGCAAATTTCCTCCTTTGTGGCTTTAATTTGTAGCAGATAAGTGAAAAAGATAAGCATGAAGACAGAACAGATTCAATCATGCTGTGTACCCTACTGGAAATAAAGTGGAGACATTTCTTCCAAAAAAAAAAAACTGAAATCTCAAATGAAATGAAGAGAAATTGGGAATTATAAACAAATTAGAAATCTTTGCTTTTGCTAAACTGACTTGAATGGTAAGAGTTGTCAACTGTCGGTCAATCATTTTGACTGGAAAAAAGTACATTTTACTTTCTGTGTGGAAATATTTGCAAAACACTTGGATTTTGGATTTTGTTCCAGGTTCTTGTTTTTATTTTTATGTACAAGCCTCTATAATTACTTTCTGTTGTGTTTAAAATAATTAAGAACCGGCATTTTTTCTTCTGCCTCCGAACACTTTCTTCTCAACCGCTTAAACCAAACTTTTCTACCAGACTGGAATGTAGTGTTCGGTAGAGACGGACTCTTCTCTAAATGAAGCTGCTCGAGTTCATTTGCATATTTTTTTTCTGTAGAAGTTATTTCTGCATGTGCTTGTTGGAATGTATTCGTAAGTTCATGTGTGTGTGCGCACGTATATGAAATCCCAGCGAAGCATTTTATTCGGCCATAAGATCGACTTGGAACGATTGAATTCTTCACTCTTAGTAATAAAAAGTCAAATATAAAGTAAGTGTGATTACGGCTTAACCGTTATTAATGACTTTTCGATTAACGAAGAAGTGCAAACAGTGTTGCCAATTCAGAACAAAACGCACTAAGAAGTACTAAATGGTAAAAGTAAATTAAATTAAATTAAAATTTTATTTGAACTCTTGGACTCAATTAAATTTAATTTAAGCCGAAATGTTTTAAGATTTTGTTCCACATTGAGTTCCTTAATTGATGTAAATAAATTGTTTTGGAATTCCAATTTATATTCACAAAGTTTGAATAAAATTTTTGTTTATTTCAGCCAAAAATATCGGTATTACGTTTCATTTTCAATCACTTTTCACTCTTTTCATATGAAGTTTGACAGTTGGCAAGAACACAGCTGAGATACAGACGCCTGGAGGGTGTGTTTAAATTTAAAGTTCGAAAAAATTGGAAAATTCATATTTAAGAATATTTTTATAAAACTAGTAGACTGTCATAAATTAATATTTAATGTAGTTGCAAAACGCATTAAAAGCGCAAGAAGTTAAAGTGAAACACATCGACTCTCAGGCAAAAATGGTTGATTCCAGCGTTAGATTCTGCGAACCACCAAAACGTCTATTTGTGGTTCTAGAATTGAACATATTTAAGAAAAATTTTTTTTTTTTAGCAGGAAGTTTTTGCAATGAGTCATACGCTTCATTTATGGACTTTCATTAAGCGGTGCCTTGCTTTAAATTTAAAAAAGAACCAAGTGTGGGCTGTCGATGCCATATTTGATGTCATATCTGCTCACATTGTCCAGTGTGTTCACTCGTCTAGACACTGGCCTCAACAATGAATATGATTTCTTAATGAAAATAATCTTGAGTTTCTTTCTACCTGCTGCAGGCCAATGGTTGATTACAATCAGTGCTGAGGCCAGTTGAATTTCGTACGGGCACAGTTCCAGGTGATGAGACCTAATTAGCTAAGTCGCAGTTTGCAAAATGGCGATTTCTTGTGAGCCTCGCCTTCTCCTGCACACTCCTACAGAAGACAGCAATCGACAGACATATCTTGCGATTCTCTCGGCACGCAGCCATTTGTTCGAATAGGACAACCATTTTGATTAAACAAAATTATAATGTGCAAAACTATTCGAAGTTTACATTCCTCCAATAAGGTTTGGTCAAATAGCTGTATAAATTTTGAAGCCCTTATCCCAGGAACTTGAATAATTTTTTGAAAAAGATTGAAAAGGCCTAAAACAGTGTGTTTGATATACTCGGACTGCGAGTATCAGTCAATTCTTACGAGGATATGTTGAAACTCGCTTTTAACGAACTTTCATTTTCTGAAAGTTTGGTGGGTTGTGAAAGAAACCTTTTTGTGAAGAATTTTTCTCGACAAAAAAGGAAAATAAATAAAAAGATTTTACGGCTATTGCTTAATAAATTTAATATCGTACTGCAATTTTTCGCTGAAACGGGCTATTTTAAAATGAAATGTCTTTTAACAAGATTGTGCTTTACAAATTTTTTTATATTTTTATTATTTTGAAATAACTTTAAATTATATACAATACTTTGAAATACTGGTATATATTAAGTTTTTACGGGGAAGTATTTTGCTGTTGTCATATATTTTATTTTACTGTGAGTAGCTAAATCATTAAAGTAATTCTCAGGGCGAGCTCATAGCAGGTGCACTGACGGTACGGCTGACGGTGTTTTTATATTTTAGCTACAATCACAAGTTTGAGTTAAATTTCGAACAAGTGGCGGTCTACATCCGGGAGGAGCAGTTGATGAAAAACTCCTAAAATATAATGTACCAGTACAACAATGTTCTACTCAAAAGATGTATAATTGACTTATGCGAATTTTTAGCGTTAGGGGCCAACCTCACGGTGGGCTAAAACCGTGAGTCGCAAGATTTCACCATCGGCACCATGTGGCATGCAATATTAGCAAATTCTTGCTGAGGAGGTCCTTCCTACCAGCAATTCTTCAGGAAATTTCAGAATTTTTATACTAAAGTCCATAAGGACCATTGGTCCTTAAACTGAGTCAGCAAAGCTCGTCACTAACTAGTTGGTTATAAAAACAGGCATATGTTGCAACACAGAATCTTAAAGACAGTTGAATATCAAAAGTCTATCATCATCAGAAACTATAATGTTTGTGCCTGCGATTAAACTTTCAGCCAAGGTAGCCATCTCAAATCATAACTTGCACCGGGATGTTTTGTTACCAAAACTCTTAAGGGCGTGCTGCTCCCACCTCTGCCACTTAACTAATAGCACAAAAAAATAATCTAACTATTCTGTATTGCCAAGAAAACCGTAGAACCAAAGAATTTATACACCAGAATTTTCAATTTAGGAAAAAAGCAAAAGAAGCAGGAAGCAGATTCACTTTCGAAAAGTGAATGAATTGAATGTGAAACTGATTTACATCAGCACCTGCCAATTCTACGGATTGAAATTATCAAGGCGCCTCATGTGGCTGACTAAGCTCGGCCCTTTTTTTAAACCCTTTGCCCGAGGGATTGGATTATCTAATTCCATCTGTCAGCAATTTCCTAGACAGTCGAAGAACTTTGGTGAAGGTTGCGGAAGATCGCAACGAATCATAGTCTTGCATTGATTGCCAGAAGTCTTGGTTGCATTTTCATTTCGTTATTTATATATAAATAAAACTAAAGTTGGCACTTCTCCCAAAGGATAAGGCGAAAGCTACACGGCATTTGATAACATTCAAAACTTTAGGCAAAAAGGCGAAACTTATATTAAACATGTAGTTCATGTGCCAACATTTTCATTTTCATGTGCTTGCAAAATCCTGCAGTCGCAAGCAGTCAATGTCGAACTATTTTCTACCCCAGCTGACTTTGAAGGATTTGTATGTGTCTTAATTTATGCGCAAAATTACTTAGATTGTGGGTGTGCGAAGTTTGTCAAACGTGTTCATCAAAAGCACAGCCAGAATTGCACTGAAATGACGTTTAGACAAATATTGTTGTGTGCTTTGAAGCTAAATCTAGCAATAAACTGCACATACATACATACATACAATGTGAGCGCTACTCGTCTATATGCTTACATCTATGTATGTATGTGTGTATGTACGAGTGGAGCTCTGTGGGCGAATTATATTTTTTTCCAAAGCAGCCTTTATTTCTTCTTCTTCATGTTCTTTTGGCGCTACAGTCCAGGGTGAACCTGGGCCAAAACCAACAAACTTTTCCAGTTGGTACGGTCTTTAGCCAGCGTCCTCCAATTTTGCACACCAAGTTGGTTGAGGTCCCTCTCCACTTGTGTGCGCCATCGGTTCCGTGGGCGTCCTCTAATGCGTTGCCTCACAGGTTCGGAATCGAAGATTCTACGGGTCGGAGCAGTATTCTCCATGCACTCTACATGGCCCAACCATCTTAGCCGTTGGATCCGTAGACGCCTGGTTAGGCTCATGTCGCTGTACAACCCGTACAGTGCATGATTGAAACCATCAATGCAAACAGGGCCGAAGATTGAACGCAGAACTTTTCTCTCGAAAATACCAAGGACTTCCTCATCCGCCTTCCACACCGTCCATGTTTCCGCGCCATAGAGAAGTACAGGGATTATCAAAGTGGTATATAATGTCAGCTTGGTTTTTCGAGAAATGGCCATACTACTCAATTGCCTCTTGAGCCCAAAGAAACAGCGATTGGCAAGAGTTATTCTGCGTTTGATCTCGGTACTGATGTTGTTCGTCAGCCTTTATTGAAATACCTTTAAATAATAAGATTTCGCCGGATCCTGAAAATAAGCGTTTATGTCAACGATAATCTCTTGGTTGGATCCAAGCTTCATGGCATATTTCTTGAAAATTACAACAATAACAGAAAATAGTGACAAGCAGATAAATCTAGAGAGTAGATTAGAACGGGCAAGTACAAATTTTTGCACTTTTGCAAACTGATTACACGCTTGTCTACGCGTGCATTGTACTGGTGCAAAAAACCCTTCTTGTTTGCTATTGTGGATGCGGTCGTTTTTGCTTTAAATCAATATTGAATCCGTCTAAATAAATATTCGCTACCAAACGTTTTGGTCCATCCAAAGTAATCGATAGTACTCAAGAGCAATTACCTGCACTTTTACGTTGAGGACTGTCACACCGGGCTGAACAGCCTAACAGCTCGGAGTTATAATATATTGGTCAGAAACAAAATGATTTTTACTGGACCAACCCCACACTTACACAGAGAACAACAGTTAAGTAATAATCTGCTTTTAGTTTTACCACTTTTTTTGTCTTAAACCAGCGGTTTTCATAAACGATAGGAAGAGTCGCAAACAGTAGGCGTGAACGATTGAACGGAATGAACGGAATGAACCAACAGAATAGTCTTTGGCAATTGAACGAATACGACCGGTCACCAAAAATGAACGAATTGGCACACTTTTAGTTATTCGGTGACCAAATCAAAAAAAGTTTGCAAATACCAAAATTATTATTTAATATTTTTCCGTTATTTCTTTTTTTTGTGCATTTTATTAGTAACAGATAATGAGGCCAGTGATAGATTCAATGTTGTTACGCTTGAATTAAGTATAAAGCGCAGAACTATTCAACTGTCATCGTATGTTCCCCCGAGGGCAGCTTTTGCATTGACAAACGGGGCGTCAGGGTACTCTGCTTTTCGGGGTATAGAGGGAAAGGGGCCCCACAGTTGGCACGGTAACCTTTGCCTCTTGGCATTCTGGTGTTGGTCGTAGGTACAGGAGACTATCCTGGGCTGAAACGTTCTGGCTCTTGTTTAAGCCTAAAATCGCAGAAAGTTGTTCGGGCCCTAGAGATTCTTGTCTCCCAGGGGCGCTGTTAATGCCTGATATTCCTTGAAGATTTCGGGGTACCAGCTCTATAGCTTTATCGTCCCTTACCTTTCTGGCAAACTATAAAGCAGGAGAGGTAGTAGGTAGCCCAAGTTCTCGAGCAAAGGGTTTATGATTTGTGAAGTTTCGAATATTATAAGAATTTTCCATCTGTGCGAGTCTAGAAAGCCAAATGGTGGTGTTAGTGGGTCGTCGCCCAGTTCACTCATGTGTGGGTAATCCATTGTGCAGGCTGCTGACATAAATCAGTTCCAAATCTGCCAGAGAACTCTCCTTTCGGGTAACAGGTTAAGCCTTGCCGTATACGAGATTGAGTATTGAGGGGAAGGCTTACCTCGGTTGGCACGGCAACCAAAACTGTAGGAAGTTCATGTATGACTTCGGCTATGAAGATTCTTCTGAAAGGTCAATTGGCAGAACTGGGACGAACATGCCCCCTGGATGCCTTGGGAGTTTCTGGTGTACGTCATAGGCTGGCCTGAAACATTTTGTCTGTGGTTTCAAACTAAAAACACATGGAGGGGGTTTGGTACAATAGATACCGAGTTGGGAAACTGCTTTGGTGGTACAAATGTCTTCGAGGTGCTGTTGCTGTTGAAACAGATTCTGTTCTTCGTAAGGAACTAGATGATGGGGACTGTAGAGGCGAGTTGGTCAAAGAATGATGTTCCTTGGGGATTTCGGACTACCAACTCAGGTGCTTAGTCTTTCTTTTACTTATTGTCTGGAGAATTCGTGGCAGAAGACATTACATAGTCCAAGTTCTAATGGGCAATAGTGTAGCGTTGCCACAGAAAATCGACCACAAAAACAGAGGCTGACTTAAAACAATTCCACGATCTGCCTTCGTATGTATAAATATGAGAGTTTCCATCATCAAATCATGTTTATACAAATACATACAGACATACATACACGGGTATGTATGTACGTACACGCACACATACATACATAAATTTCTAAGTACTGGTCGGCATGCAATTAAAGATTTGTTGGCAAACAGTTGGATGCTTTCATGTGCGTAAGTTGTTTTCAGTTGGAACTTTCATAATTAAGTAAGTAATTTTGTCCTCCGGCCATGTGTTTAATGTCAATCACATGTCGCCCTTATGTGGTTGCTGTAATAACTTTCACAAATGATTAAAATACGTTATAAATAGAAAATGCTTTAACTTTTTTATGTATAAATTTTCGGGTAAGTTTTATCTAAAAAAATAGTGAAATTAATTATATAAAATATAATCAATTTAGCCAATGGAAGCACATGATTGGGCTGATAAAATTCTAAAAGGAAATTTATCAAACTATAGTCATATTTTTGGGAACAAAAAGAAAAGTAAAATTGGAATTGGATTAACAATGTTGTAATGGTTGTGTGTTGCAATAGTTTGCTAAGCAATCGGTTGTAGTATTAAACGACCGCAAAATAACTGCAATGGCCAGTCTTGTTATGGTCCTCATCAGCAATATTATTGTCATGATCAACCATATTATTTGCTTAGCGATCATAAACGACCCAAGATTTTATTTTATTTCAAATCAACTATTTTATTACTGCTACCGTCCGCATCTTTGCCATGGCCAAACATATTATTGTGATAAGTCACCATATAATTATCGTGACAAATCATACCATTTGCTAAAAAAAACCTTTTAGTTTTCTAAACGGTTTATAGAATTTTTCTTTTATATCTAGATCTAGAACATGTGGTAGCGGAAAGTGATGTAATTAAAACAATACGCTGTCCACAACTGTCCACAGAGACACCAATTAAAAATAGTGGCCCAGTTCATGGTGAACTTGCCAGCGGCTGATTGCCGGCCAGAAACCAGAAACCACAAAGGCATTCATGAAGTACATGAAGTTGTGAAGGCCATATGCCACAAACTATTTTTAAGCACTGAGGCCATGACACTCGTCAGCTACTAAATCCAAAATTTTGTGTTAATCCTTTGAATTTGTTGTGTTTTATTTTTTGCAAATAAATCCTATAACTCTAGACAAAACAGCCGTTAGTATTTTCTTTTTTTTTACTAAATATCTTTTTAATTACTCAAAAAACCTTTATTTACTGAAATCTGCCCTCCCCTTACCGCCCGTTTTGAACACCCCCACCACAAAGCTGCCCATGTTAAGCGTCACATTTCTTGTGCTGAGTCAAAGATAAAGAAACAAAACGAAATTCCAAGAAAAATAAATAAAAAACAAACCTTTTTATTTTAATTGATTTATATGGTCAGGTCGACAGTAAATATGACCCTGACCTCGAGTTAAACAATGGCTTTTGCTGTAAATATTATTTTCCCCATTTCCGAAAAATTAAAAAAAAAAACAGCCAAAAGGATAAAAATAGCAAAGGAGTAAAATACGTAATGGGGATTCATCAATAAAGGAGAAAACATAAATAAACATTCTTAGCCCGTCGAGTAACAAGATTTTGTGAAAATTTATTTTTATTTTACATCCGAAATGTATGGGTGATTCTATGTAATTAAATTAATGTGAACCGAAAGCAACAAAACAAACAAACAATTAATGGTGTTCTGCAGGTTAAAGAAGGATGTTTATTTATGCTGGAAGTCCTAAATTTACTGTCGTGGCTAATTTTTCCTGCATACAAAACAACACAGAAAGAAAATTAAATTGTTTTTGAACTTGTAGCACAAAGTGGAATAGGACGACGTAAATCAGTTGCTTATTTTATTTTTTCCACAAATTTATTTTTGTAAATGTGACAAAGTTTTGGTTTTACAATTTACAACACGTGCGTTATAATAATTAGGTTTTTAAATTTCAATTCAGAAAGGTGTTAATTTTCAACTAATTTATCTCTCCGATTTTGATTTTGTTAGACAGTTTGGATACGATTTTATGCCATATCTGGCAGTGGATCAAGTCCATTTGAGTGAACAGAGTGACGATTCACTAGCGCCCCTTGTAAGGCTTGTAAGGCCCACACAGGTCGCAATTTCTTATAATATGCTGCACGGCACAAATCATAAACCCCTTGCTTAAGAGCTCGGGCTATCTAAACCCTTTTGCTTTATACATTTCCCCAGAAGGAGAGAAATGACTAGTCTCCTGAGTTGGTAGCCTGAAATCCGCAAGGAACATCAGGTCTTAAACTACCTCGCCTGACATTCCCCTGAATCTAGTTCCTTGCATAAGAACAGACCTGTCGCAAGGCAACAGCACCTCGAAGATTTTCCAATTGATCTTTGAAGAACATGCATAACCGAAACCAATGGCGCATGCAAGTGGAGAAGGACCTCAAGCAACTTGGTGTGCAAAATGGAAGGCTGCTGGCTAAGCACCGTGCGAGCTGGTAAAGCTTGTTGGTTGGGTCCCAGGTTCACCCCGGACTGTAGCGCCAAAGGAAGAAAACTAATAATAATAAATGATTTAAGCAATTTTTCAATTATGAACTGGCCTCGTTATGGATAAAAGTGCCTGCAGGGTTCTACGAAAATTTCTATTCTAACTTTGAAATTTCATTATATTCAAGTATGAAATTTCAAAACGCCCTAAAATGGACAATAAAAGTGCTCGGTTTTGTTTTCTTTGACGCAAAAAAAGATATAAAAGAAATAAATAAAAAATATTTTGCATTAAACATTTTAAAATGTTAAATTCCTTTAACATATTTCCTTTACGTCTTACAATTGTTTATGGCTTGTCGAATATTTGAATTTATTTTCTAAAATTCTAAAGCAACTCTGCTTTCCTCTGACATCTTATCTAATTTTCTTATCAAATATTTTCGCCAAATACTGGCATTAAAATCTTCACTTCAAATGAAGAATACGAACAAAAAAAGTTAAAAAAAAAACCGGAGATATTCACAAATATTTATTGCTACAACGAAGAAAAATTCTGAAACCAAAAATATGAACCCTTTTACCGATTCACAAGTATTTGTTAGAGACTCCTTCTCAATTGCTAAGACATTTATGACAAACAAAGCCCTTGTGTCATCGTCATGTATATTTATGTATTCATCGTGAGCACACGGATCACAGTACACAAACACAACCACTCATGCGGACTTGATATGAATTTATGCCATTTGCAATTTATTGTATTCGTGTAGTACAAAAGAAGATTTCGCTATAAACTGCCGGTTGCAAAATACATCTTGACATAAATGAAACCAGTTAGAATTTGATATGCGAAATAGGGACATACATTTTAGTCGGTCTTTACTCTATTGCCGCTGTCTTCAATTCTGTGACAACAGCCGGGGTCGACATAAGACGAAAATAATGTTTTAAGCGATATTTCAATGGAAACCTCTACTCAACAACATGTGAAAATAAAAACAAATTGTAAAAAGTTCGTGGAGAATTTAGAAAAAAATTTTTGGTATACGAGGTCTGTTCAAAAAATAAGGTGAATTTTAATTTTTCGCAAAAAATATGTATTTTGTTCCCGTTCTTTCCAATCCTCAATCAGCGATTCGATTTTTATCTCCTCAATCGGTGCAAAACACGGCCCTTTCATGAGTGTGTCATCAATATTGGCTGAGCCACGATTATGGTGTTGGTTTTGGCCAAAAAATTACACTCATGCGATGTTTTTCTTTTAGTTAAAATTTAGCAATTTTAAAATGAACTTCCCGGGGCACATGTTTCATACCAAAAATTTCCGAAAAAATTGTATGCCATCAGCCAAGCGATGTGTTGAGATCCTCAGCAGTTGTAGCTATATTTTTGAAATTTCAAAGCAAAAACTCAACTCCTTCCTTTTGATATAGAGCCTAAACTATTTTACACCCCTTAAAGACTGGAAAGGTACCATTGTACCTTCAAGGACTTTGTATGAAGAAAATTAATGAAAAAAAATAAAAAAATAAAACTAATTTCCTTCTAATTTTCGATTGTTCGCTAGAAATACATGTTCCAGTCCTCACAAATAGGTTTTATGCGATTTATGCATGATTTTCATAAATATATATAGTAATAAATTTATGAAGGTACAATTTTACCTACTCCGTCATTTAGCGCTGTAAAATTCTGCAATTCCTACTTGAATTTAACAATTTTGAAAAACTTGTAAAAATTTTCCTGGCTCCGAGTTCAGTCACCATCTGCTACTGTTTACATTTGAAATATTTTCCAGATTTTATACAGAATGTGATACAAGTCCATGCAAAACCATTTTTGCGACAACAGCAAATCGCCGAACTCGCAAAACACTTCTAACTTTTATGGCTCTCACAAACAAACCGGGGCATCAACGTAACAAAGAAGGACCATCAAATGTAAGTAGCCCTCGTAATATCTGCAGAACTAATAAGTCCAGACGTACTGTTCGTAGTTTATAAAACGCCAGAGTTCTGGGAAACCTTTAGCTCGTTTTTGTGTCTCAGTTTACCTTCAGTATTTCACTGCTTCACATTATTGTTTACACGACAAGCTGGAACAAAAGGACCAAATCGAACAATAGAATGTTCTGTCAAGAGCAGTAAAGATAACAAACAGATACAGCCACATTTGCATGAAACTGTTACTCTTTCCGAAATTGTACAACGATAACTTTAATGCCGAATAATGTGATGTGATACATATAAATTCTCAAATCGTTTTGTGTCAATGATGTTGTTGAAATTTTAAACAGTTGACTGGCTGCTGAGCGGAATAAAATAAAATCATAAAATTTACGGTAATAAAATTTTATATTGAAAACTGAAGTATTTAATAGTGCTGGGATTTTGAGCAGGAGACGAAGTGAAGAAAATGAAATCAGGCAACGTACTCGTATCATATAAGGAAAACTCTGCTAATTGACGTCCTAGAATATTATTTTGAATTGGCAACAAAACAACTGAAATGTGTTTCAAGCCGGACTGTGATAATATAAAACTAAATATACGAGAGTCGTTTGATTTTGATAATTTTAATGCTGAAAATTCTCTTAGCAAAGACAAAATGTTGCCAGACATCTTTCACATGTTTTTCGATGAAAATGAAAACAGTAATAGTTTTACAAAATTTGTTCATGAAAAATGTAAGCGATTTTTTTTTATGGAAACATTCCAATGGGAAATTTGACTGGGAGTGTGAAACATAAAGCAGCAAATCAGGTTACGTTGACTGTTTTTTATGACCAGACTCCTGTCGAAGTGTGAAAAAGCTGCAGCACGTCAGCCTTTGAAAGCTCGCAAACTTGTTAAGTTTAACAAAAATAGAAACAGTAGACCGTATGTTTCAGTAAAAACTGCAATCAAAACCAAAAAACGCATTTTTAACACAAAATGCGAAATTTTGATCATTTACGATTTTAATCAATCAACAAAATTTTTATGGAAAATCAAAATCCATTTGTACTTCAGCCCATTAGCCGTATTGGTATTGCAATACGACAATATATGGGCTTTAATTCTTACACATGTTGACTTAAAAATGTGCGTAATAATGCGTACATCAGCGTCCAATTGAATGAAACAATCCATAGTTATTTGAAATAGTCGATCAGACAGGGAATTATGTTTGTCATAAAATAGACGTCGCTAAAGTCCATCTAAATTGATAATTAACAATAAAAAAATGTATTAATATTAACCAAAAAACTTCTTAATATTAATTAGTTTGTAATCAGCGGCTAAATCGGTTGGCAAATAAAACAGTGCTGCCAACTTAGGGTTGGAAAGCGGTGCACACTGTAGCATTCCAAAACAAATTGTCACTAACGTTTTGACAGTTATTTGGTGATTTTAGTGATCTCAAGTTCATTGCTATATTGTGAGTCCATTTTCAGCGTCGAGATGACGTTTGCTTTGTATGAAATGAGACGAACAGGAGATATCTGACTTGCACACATATTTTTACATATAACAATCATCTTTTCTCTGCACTCTTTGGGCTTGGAATAAAACTACAAGAGCAGGCAAAATTATAATGTTATTGCTTATGGACGAGGCTAAACGTTTTAAAATCACAAACTTGATATCAAATCGCTTCTATCAAAATCAAAATGATTTTTGGTTTTTGTGTACATTCAGATATTCGTACATAAAGTGAAATGTGCGTCAGCTGATTTTACTCTTTCTCAAAAGTCACCTTTTTTATGTCTGTTGACTTGGCTGCAGCTTGAATTTCATGCCTTACACCCATTGTATGGACAGGACAATTAGTTGCTTAAATTTAGTGTTTGGGATAGGTTTTTCCCAGGTGCATGGAAGGCAGAAATTTGCGCCGCTTTAAGGCAGAGTCGAAAATCAAATCTGATTTTTTGTCTGTTTCTGTCTGCGTTCTGTGCGCATTTATCACGAAATTTTATCGCAAAAGACAATAACACATCGTTCGAAACTTTTATGTTTCCTAAACTGAAATCAACTTTTCATTTATTTAACTTAAATCAAATAGGAAAACTTATTTAGATTTTTTACCATAAATACTTCTTGAGTTGTCTTAATTTTTAATCAAGAAATTTGTTTATATTTCCTACAATAGTTTGCAATAAGCAAAACAAATAATTTGGCAAGTCAGTTTGTGTATTTGTGTGACTATTTTATCTACAATTTGCAATTTGAACTTGAGTTAAGAATGAAAATATGTATAAATATGTAAGTTTTTAAGGTTTTGGGTCTGTTCCAAATTTATGTATTTTTATTGTAGTAAAATTTTCATTCTGCAGAAAAACTATTTAATTTAAAATTTTCCTTTTATACTGGCAGCTGCTTGACTTTTGTTTTTTTTTTGCGGAATTTATTGTCATCTATTATTAAATTGATGTGCTGAATTTGCTGCAAGGATGGCAAAACGAAGGACTCAATTTGATTTAAACTGAATTTGCTGCTGTTAAACGTTACTGCTTTCCATCAGACCATTCCGCAAGCAAAATGTTAACGAGTTGTGGAATTAGTTCATCATAAGACATGTCCTACAACTTTTTAAAAGAAAACTTTTTATAAGGTTATTCACTAGTAGGTATAAAAAGGCAAAAGTTTTTAAATGTTGTTTTGAAAATGCTTCACTTGACTTTACCCTGCCACACACTTAGTACCGCAAAACAATTTAACAAATATGTAAGCAAATGAGTTATTGGCGCTGTAATTTTGCCAGTATTGGTTAGAAAATGACATCTCGTTATTTGACATTGTGTTTTGTTCTAAAGTGTTTTAAGTCCCTACAAACTAACGCCCGAATTTTTAAGTTTTGAAGGCAAGAACTTTTTTTAAAACGGTTTGTAAGTTTAAAGGAAAAGTGCCTTAAAATAAGTTGTTTCTTTTAAGCGCATAGAGCTGCTGACGGCCGCGAAAAGCCCAAGTTATACTAAAAATTGTATAACTGAATGTGTGCGCCCTGAGTACAGCTGGAACTATAAAAAGAAAAATATTCTATTTATTTTTTTTACTGTTTCATTTTTTAAGATGCTGCAGATTCTGTAGTGCTAAAGAACGAATTTGTTAAAAGCATAAAAACTTTGTTTCTTCTTCTTCTTCTTTTGGCACTACAGTCCGGGGTGAACCTGGGCCTCAACCAACAAAGTTTTCCAGCTGGCACGGTCTTTAGCCAACGTCCTCCAATTTTGCACACCAAGTTGGTTGAGGTCCCTCTGCACTTGTGTGCGCCATCGTTTCCGTGGGCGTCCTCTAATGCGTTGTCCCACAGGTTCGAAATCTTTGTTTCAGTTCGCCAAAAATAGAGAAGAGTCCTGCAAAAGATATGTATATACATGTGGCAAGCCTGTTCAGATAACCTTGATAAATAGTTTTAAAATGAATAAAAATTTTGAGGCTGAGGAATAAAATGTAAAAAGGAGATGGATAGAATAAAGGCTGTTCGCTTGGGACATCCCAGTAAAGATACATGTTGTTAATATTTAAGGGTTCTTATGTACATATGTATGTATGTATGCATGTATGTATGTGAGTAAACAAAAGAAAAAAGTATTTATGTATAAATATAATATTATATGAAATAAAAAAACAAGTAAAATTCTGAGGAAAAGAAATTACTACCGCAATTCAGTGGGCAAATATTATTTGGTTATATTCTTAAGCTTCTATAACAATCCTATGAATGTAAAGTTATTATAAACATGACTAGAAAACTATTACCGCTTACAGCAAAGCTTATTCTATAATTAGACTTTCTAGCAATATTATAGCAGTCTTCAGTTCAGTCTATAAGAGTACGAGTACTACTAAACCATTTTTAATAATGCGTTTATAATAGTAATCGCAATACTTCTCAAAGCTTGTCTAAACCGTTTTGGTTTGTTGGGTTAACACACACTCGCACGCACACACAAACACATATATTGCCACGGAAAGAGAAAGAACAACTACGATACAGCGTAAACGCTTCTTGTTCTAAGAGTCGTTACATGAAGTTGTCAAAAATATAAAAAATTACCCTTAAAAACTCGCTTTCGACAAAAATTCATTATATTTAAGAGAATTCATAAACCCTTTAGAAAAATATTAGATTTTTGTCGCAACTACAATATTAAACAAGTGCAAATATTTTGATATTGGGCTGTTGTGATGGGAACAACGTCGGCGACGTCGCGACAATGACAGCTCTACTCTTCGTTTGAGGTGGAATGTATGTATTTTGGCATTCGTTTAATTTTAAATTCATTACTTTTCATATGCTCGACTAAGAACTTTCAGTTTAAACTTGTTCTCGTTGAAACAAAACTACTATTTGATTTTAGTATGAAAATTAAAATTATCAGCGCTGTAGCCATTTGCCATTATTATTATTATTATTATTATTATTTTATGTTAAACAGGAGTTTGTGTTAAAAATTCAGTTAAATATCTATTCTTAAGCCTTATTAACACATTCATGCCCAACAACGGTAAGCACTAAATCAGTTAATAAATTGTTAGATTGCGGGCCTGTAACGGAATGCGCGGACTCACACAACAATTTTAGCAAAACAGTTAGACGAAAATATGAAGCCAAAATTACTTATATTCTTATTCCAACTTAAAAAAAATTTGCTAATCCAAATAAATTTTTTTTCGGCTTCTGGGAACAATTATTAATTATAAGATTTGCTTTTTTCAGCCGAATCAGTGGGAGACAGTTTTCAAAGAAGAAAATATGAAATACAAGATTATTTTTTTGATTTTAATTTAAAAATAATAAAATATAGTATCTATCGTTTCCTATCGATCCTTAAGATGGTCCTTTTATACATATATTTTAATTGTTATAAAATTTTTGAGTGGCTGCATGTTTGATCTGCGAATGCCAAAAAATTAACCTTATGAGAGAGAGTACGTTGGACCGATTGTTTTAGGTCAACTCTACACAACAATTTAGTCGATTTTTCCACGTGTCCGATGGGGAGCCATTTGTCCCCTTTACACATGTCTTTCTCCAACACTTACAAGATGCGAAGAAGTGTCTAAAAATTTGTTTATTCTGTTATTATTATTTCATTAATTTGAATTTAATTTTTCCTTTAATATAACTGAAATTTGTTTGTAATGAAAAGTGTGTACTGGGGATATTCCGTATTTTGAAATTTAGAAATACGATCGCGGACAGAATATGTCAAAGCGGAAGGGCAGCCGTTCCTTTCATGCATAACTTTCGACATTGAGTTGCTATCTCCAAATTCTAGCCTTCGCAGTTGTGTTCTTAGCTGGCATGAATCCTTAAACTCTAACGCTGGTGAAGTTGCTAGAACAATAGCAAACTCGGTGATTTCCGATGTTCGTGAAATGTCAAAAACATACAGTTTACTCCTGAACTGTTGACATCTAAGGGAGGCTAAAGCATGGAAAATGTAATCAGCTGTTCCTTCAATTTCATCTAGTATGAAGTTGCCTCCTCAGAACTATTGAGTGCTGCTGGATTCTCTTTAAATTTTTTTAAACTTTCTTGCTCAGGCTGGAAGCAAAGAAAACCAATTCCGGCCACTGACTGGCTTCCCTTTTTTTTTTTGTTGTCAACAGACATTTCTCTAATAAAAATTCTTTTCCTCCTGTCGCTTTTAGCAAAAATCAGTGAAAATACCTTTCGAAAAAATGCTTCCTTCATGTTTGTTTTATTTGGGAAATTTGATTTTATTTTTCTCTCTGCCTTTTTAAGACTTTATTCCCAATGAGTTTTAAGCGAACAGTATGTAGTTTTTTTTCGACTTAATGAAATTTCGGTTTGTTGAAACAATTTTTTCTTTATTATTTTTTTGAGATACTCACAAATTCGACTTAAAAACATAAAAATAAAATGTTCTACTTGCCATTTAGTTTGATGTCAGTAACAAACTTGAACAAATTTATTTATTTTAAAAGCCATTGGTTTAATTCGGTTTTTTTTATTCTAAAAAAAAAAAACTAAAACAGATTAAGGAACAATAAAGTGTCCATTAGTGTTTTTTATGACAGTGTTGACACGAGAAAAACTTACTGGAACATGAAAGAATTTGTGAATTTGAACATTTTTCAGGAGAAATTTCATTGTTTGCCGCAAAAACTTTAAGTTTAAATTGTATCTAGATGGAACTGTTGGTGTTTCAAAGTTGAAGTATTCTTTATATGATTTAGCTTTTTAGCAGGCGAAGGAAACTTTTATTTACCAGGCTTCTTCATATTTTTAATGAAATGAAAGGTCTTGGAGTTATTTCGCATTACAAAAAAAAAAAAAAAAAAAACAACATGAAAAACAATTATGAAAAATTTATTATGTTAAAATTAACACCTTTTTGATTAGATCTCAACAAATAGTGTCCACGAATCTTCTGTTCAGTTGCCACTCCGATGGCCCATTTTATGCTCATTAATATTGCTTTACTATTAGCAGAATGGTGAAACCATTTGAGTTTCCTGGTTAAATAGACAATGAACCAATACCAGAGGCATAACGAAGCTAAAGATCCGCGGAAGAGTAAAACGTATTGCTGCTGTAACACGAAGTACTGCAGAAGACGTCGAAATGTCAATTTGTGGTCCTTTAGAACTTGTTGGCCTTTATTTCTTGACTACGTGGAAAACTTTACATATAGAACTTTATATATATAATATAGATCGTGCGAGAATTGCTACCACACATTTATCGTTTGTATCGAATTTTTTCTTAAGCTCTTATCGAGTTACAATGATATGCTATAAAATCGACCGGTTGGTGCGACTTACGCGCTGACGGCATCATGGATCCTCCTTCCATTATTTTTTTTTTCAGTTATATTTTTCATTTTATTTCTAGAAAACATATACATACATATCTACTTCTTCTTATTTGACGTTTACATGCAAAATACATACATTGACGTAATAATTAAGTAGATGTTCACACACATTTACTTTTTTTTTACTTAATATCTAGAATAACACGCGAGGCCTTGTGACATGTCTGCGGTACAATAAATATTTAGAATAAATTTTGATTTATAAACATAAAATATTATTGCGAGGATAATAAATATTTTCATAAACTTCTTTTATTTTTGAGATATTTGCCATATTCGTAATATTTCTGGGCATTTCATTGTAAAGTGTACTAAAGTATGTTTTTTTTAGAGTGTCACAACTTTGAGTTGGCATCACTGCTTTATTTGAGCACCCATTTACCAGCTGATGGTTGCTTTTTGTTTAGTTTGCTTTGAAATTTCATTATGAATCCACTTACACCAGAGCAACGCATGCAAATTGTTGAAATTTTTAATCAAATTAATTGTTAAACTCAAAGAAACTTTTTATGAAAAAATAATTTCACGTAATGGCCCAATTAAGTGGCCAGCAAGATCGTGTGCTTTAACCCCATTGAACTATTTTCTTTGGGATTATGTTCAGTCACTTGTCTACGTCGATAAACCACAAACAATTGAACACCTGGAAATCAACATTCGAAGAGTTATCGGCGAAATATGGCCGCAAATGCTTAAAATTGATGTTCCAGATTTCAGAAATTAATTGCATAAAAGTTTTTTTCCAATAAAGCCTGTTTTATTGATATTAAAAATATTGTATTGTTGTATTATGATGATTTAAACTTGTGTCACTCTATAAAAAACACTTTTTGCATTCCACAGAAATGGAGGTTCTTGCTGGATGCCCTCAGGTATAGTGCATCTCCCCTATTTTATATAACATATTTACCGCAGATTTTCTCACACTAAGTGGGTGGTAATACATCCATATTTGTGGATGATACGGCGATTCGCAGTTCAGCAACACTGATGGCTGATATATTCTCTAACCTTCAAAATGCGTTAGCAGAGGTCTACGATTATTTTACCGTATGGAATATTACAGTCAATACGCAAAAAGTCCCAAGCAATCTAGTTTCCCAAACGCCGCAAATGACGTTACCTGCCTCAACAACCTATTGTGTGCAACAACAACTTAATAGTATGGTCTGACAATGTTAAATATCTAGGAGTTGTACAGTCGTACTTGCTCCAGAACTCAAATTTAAGAAACATTGTTTCGAATAAAACCCATATATTTAAATCAGCATTTCAAACTATCACATTTTATGCTGCCCCATTCTCGTGTACTGCTGCACAGTGTCATATTAAAAAATTACAAATAGACTTCTAAAAATTATGATCTTCCTTGGCATTATTCTACTGAACGGCTTCACTCTCTGGCTCACGTTGAACTTATCAACATACGTACCCACAGGCTTACTAAACATTTTGAAATCAGACGCCATCACTCCGAGCTTAACTCCGTCAATGACCTCATCCTAATTTCATCTTCCTGACTTAAGTCTTCTTTTATTAAAACGAAAAATTATCAGAAATGTTTTTTTTTTTTTAAATTGAACTTAAATAATATAATAATATAAAATATAAATAATATAATAATTATAAAATTTTGTAGAAAGGAGAAAAAAATCCTTAAATCTTTAACTTTGTTAAATTATTGTTCTTCATACTGAAATTGCAAAATCAAATCAAATAAAATAAATGAGAAAAATTTGAAATCAATATAATTTTCCATGAAGTAAAATTCTAGCCTGTTGCTGGCAATTTAGATTAATTGTCAATTCATGTTAATTGAACATGATATCAAGTCAAAAGTCCATATTTTCCAGTTTCCAGAATCGTGTTACTTTATTTCATGTACTTTCAAAGTACGAAAAAAAATCGTTTTCTCCTTTTTTAACCTTTTTCGAAGTTAAGTGCCCAAGATTGGCAACCTTTTGTAAAAACTTATTCGCATGAAATATTTTTTGTCCATTAAACTTTAATAACTCAAATTTTCATGCAAACATTTTTTATGACTTTGAGATCTTTGGCCTCTGGGCAACAATTTGCTTTCAACTTAATTTGAAATAAACATTAAAAAAGAGCAAATCTGGAGTTTCTCAAGGCAACCGAGATGTCACTGCTTCAAACTGACCTTCAGCGAAATACCAAAGACTTTCCGTCTGCACAATTAAACTAATGAGAATTTAATGTTGCTAAATTAAAAGTGCTGTCAAAACATTTTATGATGCATGAGACCAAGTTGTTCATAAAAATAAATAACTATTAAACGGAGCAATATTTATTTTTGCCTTTCTTTCTTTTTTGTTGTCATTCATTTCGTCTAAAATGTTTCCGTTTGGCAGTTCATTCACGCAATTATTTTAATATACGGTTTCATTTATCACTGGTCTTGACAATGTTGTCTGGTCGCAACAGACGCTCACTGTGCAGCGAAGTCTTAATGTATGAAAGCGAACAACACTGAAAGGCAGCCATCACTATACACGGAGAAAAATGACGGAGCATAAAATTAACATGAAAACCTATTGATTTTAAAATATAAATTAGTGAATCAAAACAATACTCGTATCATTTAAATTGAATGTGCAGCGGAGTTTTGCAGGCAGGATTTTTTTTTAAAATAATTCAGTTTCGGGTGAGTGAGAGTTTAATGAAACTGCACATCTGAAAGTTTCATAATAGGTGTGGAACGGGAACGATGCGGCCGGCCACCTGAAATGGCTTGTAAAGAAACTTTGTAATCAAAGTATGTTTCCAATTTGGTGGGATTGATTATGTCTTCTGACTTAGAGTTTAATTTCTTTTGTTCTTTCATTTCTTGGATCCAATTCAGCTCGAAAAGTATCAGTTGTTATTCTATATTCGTTAATTATTTTCTTTTACTGCGTTTAATCAATAAATTTCATCATAAAATGAAAAATTACATTGTTGTTGAGTTCCAGTGAGAACAAACAAATATTTAAGATAAATTAAAAAATTAATTAAGCATATTTTTATATTCTGCGTCAATTGCTGAACGGAAGATCTAAAATATCTGCTGAGCCCGTTCTAAGAGTGCAATAGCTAAATGGTTGATACTCTTAATTTACCTTTCTAAATAGCTGCCGCTAAATCTTCTAATTTCATCCTTAACTTTCGGTATATTAAAAGTTCGGTGAATTGCATCCTTTGATACAACTCTTGAAGCATTAACAATATCTCAATGTTCGAACTGTCAGCGTCACTAATCTGCCAAAATAGCTAATTTATTAATTATATTCAAGATTCTTAATAATAATTTATTAAATATAAGGTCCTTTCGTACTGAAATATTTTAATTTTTTAAAGATAGAAACCAACCAACTCGAACAGACTTAAAATTTAAGCTACGGCACAGTGTGCCGTAAGTCCAGATGGACTTGAATATATTTATTTTTTCGTTTATTTTCTAAGCTTAATATGTTTAGCATTAGGAATAAAATCAGGATTAAGAATAAAATTGTTATTTATGAAAACTATTGGGCAATTGGTCACTTATTATGGAAAAGTTGACATGTGATGACTTGACAGTGGTTGACACTAATTATCCATTTGTGCAATCGTGTTTCAACTGCACTTAATTCAATCTGCTTCAGATGCTAAATTGGCAGCATCGTGTGTATAAGTTGCAACCAAAATGATTTCAGTGACTGTCATAGCTGATGTGAACAGAGTGTACAAAACTTTCACCATTACACTGTCTTGGGGTATTTTAATAATTTGAAACCAATATTTATATATAACTTGCAATAACAGCTAAATTTTTCTGTTTTTGCATTGCACTTTACCAAAACTAGGTTATGGTGAGAAGGGAAGAGTAGTGCTTCTTTAGGGCACATTTTATCCGTTTTCTAGAGAAAACCTTATGGAAAATACAGTTCATATTGTTTTAGGCCATAAAAGGCATCTGTTTACCGTCCAGCTGTTTACGGCAGGCAGGCAACAGACAACAATTGTATAACCCAAACAACCAAATGGAGAATCTCGTACATTTCACACCAAAAGTTTTAAATCTACTGCAAAAGTCAATTTTTAGATGCCGCTTTAAAGATGTACAAAAGAAAAACTTTATATGATTACAAGGTATCATCAATAAAGTGATCAAACACCAAGTTAGAGACACACAAACTCACGACAGCGCTAAAGACAGCTGTCAAAACAGCTATTGTGTGTTCATAGAACAAGTCACATAAAAAACGCTTAGTGTATTTTTGACAAGTAATCAGCTGACCATAAAAAGGTATAATTAACTTTCCGCATTATGAAGGGAACATTTATTGAAGAAGAAAATATAAATATATATTTATATATAAATATATATATTTATAAAAAAATGAAGCCAAGTTCCTTTTTCAATGTACAAATAAGTAACAAATAAAGGAAAAAAGAAAAAGCTTTTAGAACGTGCGTTATACAATTGGGCGCATTCAATGCGCTAGAGTGTTTAAAAGCACGATATTCGTCGACGCATTAACGCACGTTATGTTCTTCTACCTTAACACTAGAATGTTAAACATCGTTTCTGAGGTGAAGTATTTCTTTTGATTTCAGATATTTATTTGCGATTTACTTCTAGCAAATCGTGTGCTCGCACCAACTCAGTACTGACGTATTTTGTACTAGTCTATTGTGTATAACTCAAGGCTGTAGCCGCAAAATCAAGGGCTGGCCACTATGCACCTTCTGTGGAATGTTAAATATGGCAAACCTTCTGCTTATAGCACAGATCAGCAAACTATGGGCAATGTGGCATAGTGATCTCCACAATGTTTTCTAGGTTACGCTATTTACGAGTATTTATTATATATTATATATATTATATATATAATTGGATCTAAGGTCTCTTAGAAACAGCTGTTTTTATTTTGCTTTTCGCTTTTTGTTAAGGGCCTCTTCATACTTCAGACTAATACAACTGATATAAGAATTTTACTGTTATATATTTGAATAATTAAGAATTGTATTGTGTTGTTTTTAGTTCTATTATTATTATTATTATTATTATTATTATGATTATTATTATTACTATTATTATTATTATTATTATTATTATTATTATTATTATTATTATTATTATTATTATTATTATTATTATTATTATTATTATTATTATTATTATTATTATTATTATTATTATTATTATTATTATTATTATATATGAGGAAAATACATTTTTGTTGCTATTTGTTGCATGCTGAAATTTCTTATTTTTTCAAACGCCTCAGAGGCGAAGTTTATCATTAAAGAGCTAAAAAATATGTTCACTATTCAAGGGATTAATTTCTATATTTATTATTCGATTGCCGATAATGTGTTTAAATATAAGTTTGTAAGTTGATGTGTCAATGAATAAATTTTGCGCTTCTATTTCAAATTAAAAGTGATTTAAAAACAAACTTATTGTTTGAAAATAACATGAGATTACAGTTATTTTAATATGTTGCTGCGGACTAGGCCGAAAGCATGTTGTTGTTAATTTCTTCTACTGACACATTAATTTAAAATACAATTTAGTTGTTTTGAAGTGAAACGGAGTTGCTTGCGATTTGTTTGACTTACTTATAACATAAAAAGCGATTGAAGCAGAATCGTTAATAAAAAAAAACTTAAAATTAACAGGGTTTTCAAAGATTATATTGTTATTTTGTCTCTGTGTATGGAAGGGAGTTTCATATTTGCTGAGAATGACTTTTACCAATTAAAGCAGCATTTAAAAGTATTAACAACAAGAGCACAATTTTACTGCTGCTTGCAATTAAGAGAGTCTGAAAAAGTGTTTAAAAGGATTCTCAAAAATCGCTTAAATTGAATGGTACAAAAATGCAGCGTAACTGAAAGCAAATTTGGGAGTCTTACAAAACTGTAAAACGTTCTTACATACACATTGTTTTCATGTTCCTTATGTTTTTCTTCTGGACGAACTGGCCACAGTTTCTGGCTGGGCATTGTCCCAAATACAGATTGAGGTGGAATGAGAGTGTGCGGCAGACATGGCCTTAATATAATGACAAACTCATTAGTGGCTGGAAGTTCTCAGCTTGATCATTTTACTGACGGGACTTGGTGTCTTTTTCTTTTGCAAAGAAAATATCAAACATTCTTCTGTTTTCTTCTTTACCAAGTCGAACACTTAATACATGGAAGCACAAATTTTTGAGCAATTACTTAATTCCAAGCCATCTGGGCTATAGAGAACTAATAGGAAAAATTTGATTAGTTATTTCAATGCAACAAGGATGAACTTTGTGCTCGAACAACAAGAATTCTAGGCTCTAGGCGCATCTTGAGAACCATTTTTTAAACTTGGTTCACACGTGTGTTAAAATTTTTTTCTGTTCCGCTCATTAGCTCTGTAGTCTCATGTACAGATGTGATGGCTGCAAGACAGGTTCGTGGCAATAGTTGCCACAGCCCCGTTATACGAGTACTTTGTGTACAAAAAGTTAATTGAGTCGGAAAGTGATTAAAAAAAGGTAACATGAGAAGACTCTAAAAGAGTTACATGAAGGAACAGTTTTTAGTTAAAATATATATTCAAATGGATACTGAAACAATCGTCGCAAAATTCTTCGCCGAATGCCGTATTAAAATTGCAAGTGAATTGTAAATCGAACTGGAATGTAAAATAAGTGAATAGTTATAAAGAGTGTTTTTTATAGAGTTATAATAGTTAAGTTGACAACACGTTTTTAACTGGTGGCCATTTTATCAGCTGTGATTAGTTCGGTTTGGCATTTCAACATGAATCGACTTCCTAATTGTGCAAATTTATTGCGAAAATCATACTTCTGTTCGAAATACGTATCGCCCACAATTGATTTATTGAAGGAAACATTTGGTAAACGCATAGCTTCACGTGGCGGACCCGTGAATTAGTCTCCAAGATTGCGCTATTTAAGACCGCTGGACTATTTTCTTTGGGGATATGTGCAATCGCTAGAGAAGCCCGAAACGATGGAAAACATTCGCCGCATTGCCGATATACGGCCAGAAATGTTGGAAAAATTCATCGAAAATTGCACCGCCAGATTAGACTACGTCCGAGCCAGCCGTGTCGTTCATATTTAAATTATAGAATTAAAGAATATTTTTCCAATAAACTAAATTGCATGTCAATATAAAAAAAATAATCTTTGCTTTATTCCATTTCAAAGTTGTATACCTCTATAAAAAACAGCCTTTATTTTTTATTACATACAAAAGTAAAAGTTTATACAATAAATAAGATAGTAAAGGGTGGTTAAATTTCAAGGGCCGATGTTGATTTTGAATAAAACACAAACTATTTAGGAAATTATTGTAATTTTATTTTATTATGATGTATTGGTGTTACTCAATTATGTATGGAACAAAATATCGGCCAAATGGGCGCCGCGACCTCGGCGGCACACCTCCATCCGATGGTCCAAATTTTCGATGACGCTGAGGCATAATGGAGGTTCTATGCCGTTAATGTGCCGAATTATCTGATCCTTTAGGTCTTGAATTGTTGCTGGCTTATCGACGTACACCTTTTCTTTCAAATAACCCCAAAGAAAAAAGTCCAAAGGTGTCAAATCACATGATCTTGGCGGCCAATTGACATCGCCATTACGTGAGATAACACGGCCATTGAATTTGTTGCGCAAAAGAGCCATTGCTTCGTTAGCTGTGTGGCAAGTGGCACCGTCCTGCTGAAACCACATATCGTCCACATCCATATCTTCCAATTCGGGCCATAAAAAGTTCGTTATCATCTCACGACAGCGAACACCATTCACAATAACTGCCTGACCGGCCTCATTTTGGAAAAAATACGGCCCGATGATGCCGCCAGCCCATAAACCGCACCAAACAGTCACTCTTTGTGGGTGAATTGGTTTTTCGACAATCACTCTTGGATTCTCATTCGCCCAAATGCGGCAATTCTGTTTATTGACGAATCCACTGAGGTGAAAATGGACGATGAAATTGAGCAAAAAAATTACGAAGTGCACGATATGCATTTTGATTTAAACTCCCATTTTCATAATAAGTCTGGATAACTTTAACACGTTGTTGGATTGTGTATCTCTCCATGGTTCAAATTGAGTAAGTCTGAAATAGAGAAATGTCAAATAAAATTCGGAAAAAAACTTGGCGTTTAGGTGTGGTTCACATTCAACATCGGCCCATACAATTTAACCACCCTGTAAATTAATTGAAAATTTGCCGTAGATTCTTGGAGTTTTTATTGTCTCCATTTTGCACATCAAACAGTGACACGCTTGTCGCGTCAGGGTTGCATTTGGGTGGTCAAAATCGCAATTGCCACCTGATTCACTTAGTAGGGATATAAAAGTGAGTGCTGTTAAGTTGAGGCAAGTGCCATGCAAACAGAACTTTATGAATGTGCGTCATACTCATTACATTATTCATAGAATGTATTGCCTCATTGTAGTACAAAACATAACTAAACCAACCCTGTACTAAGTGGTGAAAGAACATACAAATATCAAACAAGAAAAAGGCCAGACGAAAAATCTAAAAATATGTTTCATTGAAATGGTATTCAACATTCGTTTCGTTTTATTTGTCTTTTAATACATTCGTAAACACCATCATAAAATATTCTTAACAAGAAGAAATATTGTTTTCGAAAACAGCCTAAATCGCATTAGTAAATCTGCTTAATGGCCAACAAACCCTCATTTTATTGATAAAGAAGTATTAAGGCTTATAAAGGAAATTGTTGCTCAATAAAAATACAATTTATGCTAATACGCGATTATATAAATAAATTGGAAAAAGCGTAACTCTGACAACTATTTTAGCTGAAGAAGAAGCTGCTGTTTTTAGTTGCATGAGCACTATCGATATCGATAACTGTGTAGACATTTCGATTGTGGTCGGTTAGGCAAGTCATGGTCGACCTCGTGAGCTGCAAAATTACCGCATTTAGAAAAAATAAATTTGATTTTTAAACAAAAATAAATATCTTGTCTCATTCACCATTTAAATCTCAACGTAACCAAAAACTTATTGTCACGAAAGGGAAAGTGGGTTGTCTAGATGTTGTCGTGATGTTTTAGTGTGTGTGGCTGTGCATGTACATATATTTTTTAATACAATATAAATTGCCTAATGGAACAAGTTTACAAGTCCTTAATAAATAAGATCACAGGTCTGAACGCGGCCTCCACAGCATCTTAAATGAACCACTGACATCAACACCTTCCTTCTGAAGACGGATCAATACCACAGGCAAAATTGTCAACAACTCGCCAAGTTCCCCAGATGGCTTGCTAGGCACATAAAAAGAGGTGGCAACTTCTTGTTATATATGACGACAAGCGGCACATAACACAAATCCTTTGTACGACAACTCAGGCTTCTCTTCTTCTGCCAGTACTTCCCTGTACTGCAGAAGAAGTTGATTCACGTGAGTTGGTAGCCCAAAACTCCAAAAGTACATACATCAGGCCTGAACCAGGCGCAATCGATGATTTTCCAATATCTAGTTAATGACTAAAACAGGTATTTGTGCAATTTTTGTTAGTCAATGTTTTGGCCTAATTACAAAAATTAACTCAAATTGACAGACTTATGTCACTTCGTCTTTGACCTATATATATACCCTATTGAAGCCTTGAGACTTGCTGCTGTGTTTATCGAATCATATTAAATAGTAGCGGTTCTCATGCTTCGTTTTAAAGTGCAATTGTAGAGCTTTTACATATTGTAGATTTAAATCTTGATAAATTTAAGACTTGACAACAACAAAATTTATATATATTTAATTTACTAATTAACAACCTCTATAATACCAAAAACGCAGCAAATTCATTTATTTACAAGTATGAAACAGCTGGCAGATTGAGCACCATATGGTTTTGTTTTGCTGTTATCATTTCAACAACTTCGATTTGATCAATTGCATTTCGAACCAAATCGTTAATAATTTTTTCTTTAGGCATTTTTTTTAAATATTTTATTTCTTTTCACGAAACACAAACTGAAAAATTCTTTTGTTTAGTTGTAGCGGTAAAAATATCTAAGCAAAAGTCAGCTGTTTCGGTTTGTTTACAATACCAAAGAAAAAGTCGCTCACACTTAGGAGATCGAAATGGTATTATATTTAAAAAAATATATATAAAAGTATTTTAAATATAATACTAAGAGTGAGAACCACTAGTGTATCAAAATTTAATTTGAGAAGTAAATGTGCGAAGGGTACAAGTTTAAAAACACTCACGCACTTACTATTTACTTGAGAAGTAAATACGTGTATAGCAGGGATGGCATTGAAAATATTTAATTTCTTTAAAATATATTATTTTTATGATATAAATTTATAAAGAATATCACAAAAAAGGCACATTAAATTTCATTGGTATATTATTATTTACATATAAAGAAAGTTATAGTACACACGCCGCTGTTACATCGTTTTCGATATCACAATTACAATTTTGATAATAACTTACTCGACAGATCGTACATATTTATATCATAACGTTTGCAATTTTTTAATTCCGTAAATCTTTTGTAATGCAATTACGCCGCAAGGAGTTGCATTTTTTAGCCTGTTTCAGTTATATATTTTGGCAAGAAAAGATTCTTTCCACACTTGCTAATGAATGTGGAACTGATAATATTCGTCTGACAATTTTGGAAAAATCTTGAAACATGAATTCGGTCGCCCCATTTTTAATTACTAGAACTGGGCAGATTTTTTTTGATTCTACTAAATATGAAAATTTTTTTCGAGTTTGAATAGTATCAAAGAAAGTATAATTGTACCAATTTTGTCATCCCTGCTGTGGAGTGCAAAACTTTAAAACACATTTTATTGCAGTCTGTAGCAAAAGTTGAAATTAAATATATTCTATCGCAAGTCCATTTACAGTTAAGATTTATTTATTTTTTAAATTTATCAAAACTGATCCTTTATGAGCTTAAAATTTAAAACTATTGTAATGAAAGCCTCCAATGCATATTTGCAGCATTTGTTCGCTCTTTGTTAAGTACAATATAAAAAAGGAAAGAAAATAAAAGAATTTGAAAGCATTTGTTGCGGCATAAAATATAATGATAATAAATAGTAATTTCCACAATTCCATTAGCAAAGTCCAGCAATCACATACTCATTTGTGAAGCAGCAGCGAATGCAGTTTGATCAAAATTACACTGTTTCTATGTTTTAAACTTTTTTTCAACAATTGACAACTATTTTCATAATATATGTATATCGTTATCTATTTATTGTATATAATTTTAAATTAGCAAAATATTACTTTTAATAATAATAATATTAATGATTTTATGCCAATTCCAACTGGCCCAGTTATATGGAGCGATTTTCAATTTGGTTCATAATAGAAAGTCCACTTTTGTAAAACGACGGTACAACTTTCAATATTTTTAAAACACTAAAAGTTAAACTTTTTTTTATAAAAACACAACACAAAATTGTAAAGCTTTATGGTTACCGGCAGAGTCCATGAAAGGAATCGAACCTATAAACTGTGGGCTGTGCGTCGGAAACTTCATTAACTCTGCCAGCGCGGTTCTCACTCAATTCCCAAAGTTCCCATTAAAATTATATCGATGATTAAAACTGGATTCATTCACTTTTTCTGTCCAAAAATTTAAACTGATTACTAGAAAATATTCATAATTTCTTGTGGTTGTATCGGAACCAATGTGTTTTTACACGTTAGGGAAGTTACCCCCACGCACAACCCCCGAAACCTGGAGGACCCCTGGTTTCGAGGGTTGTCACCTCTAAGCGGGTGCTGTAGGGGCTATCCAGGGGCGCCACGAGGAGGCAGTATGTCAGCTTGACCAGTCCATTTTCAGGGATCGCTGTTGGCTTCTCGCCAGGTTGAGAGCAATCAACAACTTTGCCCTGAGTGCACTGGCCCATTTCCCCCTAGAAAATATTACCCAGAGGCTGAGGAGAGATGAAATACGAGCTCTGCTCAAAAAAAAGTAAAGTTAAATTTTTCTAAAAGAGTTTTTATTTATTCATCAACTTTTATTTTGTCCCCTTCAAAGTGGTTCCCCTCCGATATAATACACTTGCGCCAGCGTTTTTTGCAATCCTCGAAGCAGTGTTTATATGCGTTTTGTGGTATGTCCGTCCTCAGTGATTCGGTTTTTATCTGCTCAGTCACCGCTATCTTGAGTCTCCACAATCTTGGCAACAGATAAAAGTTTCTGTAAGTTCTGTAGTTTTGAATAGAATTTTGCTGCCACCCGATGCATGTCCAAAGTTTCCAAAAAAATTGCCGGGCACGAACCAACTGATGTTCTTCTCCAATAGCTTTTCTTCACTTTCTCTACATTTTGATGGGTTTTTGAAATGCTGGGGCGTCCAGGGCGATTGTCTGCATTCACATCTTCTCGACTTTCTTTGAAAAGCTTGTACCACTTTTCTGATTCAGAGCACCTTCACCATATGCCCACTGTTAATAGTTCAAGTCCTTTTGAGCACTTAAATTTTTTTAAACAAATCTTTGATCTATTCTTACTGAAAGATTTAGCCACTATTTTCTTTTGCTAAGTTTCAAGAAATGTCCCCGCAACAAGAAATTTCCAAGCAAACGAAAAGGCTGCCTTTATTAAGATCCTTGGGAAATTGTATTGTTTCACGGATAATAAGGACAACACTAGATTAAGTGCATCGCTTTTAAAGCTGACTAAATTGGTATTTATACAAATAGGACTTATTTTTTAATACTCTCGAAGTACAAAATGAAGAAACTAAAGGATACTCGATGCAAAGACGTTGTCGCTAAGAAAAAATATGATTAGAACATTTTGCTTATAAAAATCCCATTTTCGATGGAATATCAGGGTCCATAAATTACAGTTAGCACACAATTATGCTAAACAACTCGCATGTCTTTGTTATGCTCTTTCATTTCGTCATCGTTCCGTTAACGGTGAACAAATTCATGCAGCAACATGCACATTCTAATAGTTTTATTTAATGGTTACTAAAACCAGCGAATATAATTTGTTTACAAAGAAAAGATAAAGTACTTTGACACTTTTGACGTTATGTTTGCCCGGTAGCTCGTTCACCAACACTCTGACATTTTAATTTAAATTTAAAAGCACGCCAGGTTAGAATTAACGGACATCTAGCAACAATAGGTTGGTATTGAGGTGCATTTTTAGAATCTATGATGATATTAGGAAACGAACTCACTTCCAGACTTAAGAGCAGTTTATCAACGACAAAATATAACATCGGATGACACTCTCAAAATGTCACAATATAAACATTTTTAAAGCAGTTTTATTTTTTTCCGTCCGCAAATAAAACTTATTGCCAGTTAATTTCAAAATATTTTTTTTTTTACAGCCGGCCCACATTTTGGCCGTACATATTCGTGATTTTAACTTATTGCATATTCAAAACAGAATCTTCTTGCTGCCTCTTGCTGCGATGAGGAGGTGGAGTTAATGGACTACTTGATTGCCAAGTGTCTGGCATGGGTGGACCAGTAATTGCAAATACTGCCATCGACGGTGCTGATACGGTATAGTTTGAAAAATGAAGAGAAGTCGAAGCTTTTGCTGCATCAGTCGTTAACTGAAAGTCATTTGAATAATATATGGAAATAATTTATGCATATAAAAATACAACAGTTTTGAAAACTCTTCAAAGTCTGTGGAAGATATAATATAATTTAAAAAAAATGGGCGTGGTTGAAAAAAAGCAGCCTATAATTCATTCGGGAGTCCGAATTAAATGTTGTGAATATTTCAGGAAATTTCTGGTCCAGCGGTCTGGTCTCCTATAAGGTACAAACAAACACACATACTGTCTTATACATACATACATACATATATACATACATACATACATACATACATACATACATATAGAGATAACACCATAGATTTTGTTCAAAATCAGAGAATATTTAATACAAGGAAGATGTACACAGATTGGAAGCCACAAAACAGCGCATAGAGTATATGGGTATTTATGAGTACAAAAGTCGACCCGCCTACACATATAAGAGACATCAATAGAACAGCAATTTTTAAATTAAATCTTACGCAATTATTGTGTGAATATAGAAGGGCTTCTAATGTAAATATTATGCTCTGAGTTTTAAATAATGTTTAAGTGATTTTTTATTTATAGATATATGTAGTTCTTATTGAATTTTGGATTGCATCTGTCATAGCCAGCCTGTGCCAATAATGACTTTGGGGCGCTGCGACTTTTCATAACTAATATTTTTGTTTTAAATATATATCTTTACATAAATATAAAATTAAAATAAATTAAAAAGCAAGCTGATTAGATTACACTGATCTATGGGAGCAATTTTTGGATGTTACAGTGATACTTGCATACAACGAACTTTGTTATAATCTAAAACTGAATATAACGTATCTGTTACTGAACAGCTCCAAAAACAAAACCTTTTAGGGCAAAGTTTTTCATACAAAAATATATAGCGAAATATTCCTTCAAGCATCTCTATGCCACGAAATTAAAACGAAAGCTAAACTGGCAAGCTTTCTTTTTATAACGAAAGCGAAATCTGAAGGTGTTACAAAGGGCACATGGACGGCCTCAATAAGAGTAGAAGGAGAAGAAGAACTTACACAAAATCCGTTACAACGAAGTAGGAATTAATTTAAGAAAAATTAATTTCTTTATAAAGATTGCATCTGATTATTTCTACAATAACTGTTATAAAAGTTCACAAAATAACTTTAATAGAATAACTTTTTAATATCACTTATAATCGTTGCGGTCCCTGTTGATTTCACCATATAGTTTCAGTTGTTTGAATGTTTTCACTTCACTGTCAGTAGACATTCGAGCAGCGGGAGTTTGTTTTTGATTTTATTCACCAACTAAAACAATCTTCAAAGAAATGAAGAAATTGTTCAGCATTTTTCTTTTTCTCGTCTCCTTGTAAGCAACCGACCAACAACAAACTGTCCTTGAAAAGGAATTAAGGTTAAAAAAGAAAACACTACCAGAATGCCATAACAACAACCAGTTTTCTTTCTGTAAAGTTTAATTATTCATTTCGATTTTGTAATACACTGACAATATTGCCTTAGCCCGGAACACCTAAATGCAGGTTTTCTCACATTTAACAGAAAACACAATCGGTTTTGTTTGAAACTCTTCCTGGCACTAAGTCTTGCATTATCATAATCTACGCAGCCGTTTGAAGCTTTCGACCTCAATTGCATTTTAATTTCATTTTCACCGATTTGTATTGATTAACCGAAAATTCAATTGAAAATGGTGCAGTTTGTCATACGACCAGTTAAATCCCAATTGTATTGAATTCAGGGATTTTTGCCCTCATTGTTGTTTATAATCAAACAAGTTTATTTAACTTAAAGCTCTCAAAATCTGTTGTGAACCCCAACGCAAATCTGCTGCATGCCTGCTGCTGATGCCTACACTTTCACTCACACACACACACACACACACACACACACATGAACAGACGCACAAACATATTAGCAGCTTAAACAATATCTGCATACAGTTTATGTAGCCTCAGATCTCTACGTATGCACAATATGTACATAGTACATACATATGTTAATAAACTAATACGGTAACATTTGCATATTTTAAATGGTATAAAACGAAACGCGCTCACACCCCCCCCCCCCCACTCGCCACCCAACACACACACACACATACGCATGTCATCGAGCGAAGCGAAACCTTGTGTTTATACAGCATTAAGCGGTTTAAAACAAGCCCATACATTGAAGAACAATGTTCATAAAATACATAAATATGTACTCGTCTATACATGTGTTGCTCATACAACTCACACCCACACAAACCCATACAAACCCACACAAACACACACACTCACTCTCTCTCCCACATACACACAAACTATTGGGTGGGGGGGTTCAAAAAAAAAAAAAAGATTTACAATTTGCATATTCCTTTATATTGCTTATTGTTCGGGGCTTAAGCGCAAATGTTGACTTGGAAGGTGTTGGTTGAGTCACAGTGGAGCTAAAAACGTCTATTTCTATTTCTTTGGCTAAAGTCTAAAGTTTGCAGGGGCCAAATATCGGTTGGCAAAACTTAAAACTTGAGCAGATGCGCTGTTCAAAGGTTATGAGAGCATAAGAGTTCGTAAAGGGCAGGTGCTGGTGTATCAGTTCGGCATTTTAAAGGTATTACAATCTTTATATACCGGATCGAACACTAGTAACACCGATACATCTTGTTCGGAAACAGAGAAGTGGGTTTTGTATTTATTTTTCAAGAGTTTCGAACCGGGGCAAGTAATTGGGGCAATTTATAACTGGCTAAATATCGTTCAATTGTTGTGATCTTGAATGCAACAATTAATGTTTGAAACCATATACGTAAACAGAGCAAAGTTTTAAATTTATTTCAACTGTGTGGAATGAGTCACGCGGTACATTCACAATTGCACTCGATCACACAAAACACTTTGATTTTAAATCATGGGCTCACGTACGATTATTTCAAAATTTGCTTGAGATTTGTGAACACCCACAAAGTGTTTATTTCGAATCGTCCAGTTACACGTGATTATTTTTAAATTTACTTACGACCTGGCAAGAATTACCTGCGTCACGGAAACATCATCTCAACAGCACGTCCATCTAATTCTACATGTTAAACGCTATTTGCTTTGCACTGTGTTATGCATAAATTGTTTTATCTTAGTATGAATTTTATAATGGAAGGATGCGCGACTTCCATCGGGGGAGAAAAACTTTCATAAGCCTTCAACATGTTTGTTCCAACGAACAAATGTGTTTTAGTTTCTGTAGTTAGATGGGCACGTGTGAGTGAGTGAGCGTGTCTGTGAGGCGCTTCTCTTTGTTGATCTTCTGCAATTGATAACATTTATATAAAAACAAAAGATAGAAAGAAAAAGAAAAAAATAAGTACGAAATGTTAAACGATGCAGGCAATTTTAAATCATTAAATATTTATTTTAAACTTTCTTTTATCTTTTTCTTTGTTTTGCCGTTTTTGTGTTTCAACTTCTTCGGTGCTGTCTGTAGGACATTTTGTCTTCTTCCAAGCGAAAGGCGTCCCCCCCCTTTTTCTTCATTGTCTGTCAACTTCTGTTCGACATTCGTTTAGAGGCAGGCCAGGAAGTGGCAGACAACAATACAATCAATACAAACGTGCTGGTGGACGGACACGTTGTCACGTACATTAAAATTGTTAATGTTTTATTGCTGCTGGTTTCTGTTGGTTGTTGGATTGATGTGAATGTTTGTTTGCTCTTTTGTTTAAAACGGCATCGTCACCTGTATCACGTGAACAAGGTGAGAAAACCATTTGCATTTAGTAAAATTTCCTGTTTCGAACACCTCAAGAAAGTAATAAAATTAAAAAGCTGATGTTTTTTGCAGATCTGTGCCATCAAATGGGGCATAAAAATTTTAAAAGAACAAATAAAACGAATTTATATTGTAAATTAGTTTTTCTTTTCACACACAGATTTGTTCAATTGCCAGTTCTAAGATTTTGTCTTGCTGTAAAAATTTTGTTTCCTTGAATTTGAAATCGCAACAAAATTTTTTCAGATTTGAATACTGAAAAATAGGCGCTGGCTTAAATATAAAGTAATACAGACATTAAGTTGAAATTTTAAGGCATTTATGAATGATTTTGCTAAGCAGAATCGAAAAAGGAGCAATTTTTTTAGTTCGCATTTTTATAGGTTTTAGAAAAACAGGCGGCAAAATTAAATTAAATGACATTCACTAATTTGCCTTGAAGTATTTCCTCAATCTTTGAACTGACGCTTTTGAGTAACTAAATAGATGAATAAATGAATAAATAAATAAATAAATAAACATATAAAAATTTCTTCCTTAAAGAAGAAAACAGACCTAAATCATAGGAATGTCGGTGGCCTCTTAAATCGCTTGTGCAGAATGATTAAACTGCTGATGTGGCATTTTTAGAACCAAGTCTAGCTCATACTTTTGCTTTCCACTTGAACCAGTACCCAGAGGACGACTGAATGCAGTACCCCTAAAGGTGTTCTAAAAAATCTATTGTCGAAAGTTATAGGATCGAAATTTTAGCCAAACATTTCTATTGTGTTCTTTGAAAAACAAAATCATATTAAGAATTTGTGGATTTTTGTGTACTATAAAGTGAAATCTCGCCTGACCGGACACTCGCCATCGCTTTATTTTTGTCGGGTTAAGAGGTTCTTAGAGGTGTCCGCTTATGAGAGCACTAAACCTGCTCTTACTTTCAATCTATTTTGAAATGCTACATTTCATTAGCACTAGACTGTTTCAAATTAGATTGGTACAGTTTCATCCGATTTGTGACATTTTGTGACATAAACTAAACAAACAACTTTTTCAATTAAACCACAATTTCTTTGCCCTTTTTAGCACAAGAACCAGTGAACTTTCGTTAACAGCGGAATCCCCCATATCAGTAACATTAATACCCAAATAAGTTGCAGTTGGAAAAATAGAACTACTTTTTTCAATATAACTTTTATTGCTGCGCTTCAATGTTTAATTCCGTTTCGGAGAGATATTTTGAACGAAATTTCTGAAAATTTGGTGTCTGCGTTCGGCTATTAGAATATCAGACTGTGGTAGTGCATTTTGTATGGAACAACTAGTGAACAGTTTTTTCTGTGGTCATGGGAGGTGCCCATTTATGGAAGCTTACACTGTACTGGCACATAAATACACGACTGTACTGTACACGACAGTACGACTGAAGACCGAATTTTCTGATATATCTAATGTACGATTCACTTGCCAATCGAGCCAAAGTGGTCTTCAACTTCTGGCCGATAAATGATGTCCTTTTAGAAAACTGAGTACAGGCGTGTATCAGATCTTAGAATTTTACTGGCAATGAAAAATAGCCATCAGGAGGTAAATTGTCAGGTCATACGGTTGCCAGATTATTGCCAGATCTGTTTTCAGATCCAGCCACTAGACTCGAAGTACTCGTATTTATATCAACGTGCAGTTTTGCAGACAGAAATTCGGAAATTTTAAATATGAATTTTGATTAAAAAAAAAAAAAAAGAAACCGTGCATGATCGTCACTTTTTGCCTAAAAGAGCACAGGAATTATGCCTCTGCCACCGCTTTCATCAAATTGAACCCCTTGCACTTTTTTCTGTTCCCAAGATTCAGAAACGCTTCGAGCATTGAAAGGGTACAAAATAGAAATTAATGAATAATTAAATATTTTGTGAATAAAACGAAAATTGAATTTAATTCTTAACAGACCTCGTATGAAGTCGTATTTTTATATTATATGAAGTCGAATCGTTGATTTTATTTTTCTATTGCTGCCAGAGGCCAAAAATATTGAAAATATTATTTTTGCATGGAAGCACCCCACCTTAAAGGGAGGGAGCGAACAATTATTGGTGATCAGTCTTACATGTCACCCCGCCACAATATATTCTACAGATATGCCTTTAACAACTATAACACATATTTGTCTTTGCAATTATATACTTTGTATTTCAAATCCAAATATATGAAATAGTAGATTTTCAAACAAATTATTAGTATTTATTTTATTTGCCACTTTTTTGCAAGTCTTTGTTCAATGAAAATCTTTAGAAGATATATAAATCAATTCAATAGAATGTGTAACAGATTTTGAGTAGTACGACCTACATAAATGAGCAGCTCATTCATCAGTTGATAATGACATGATTTTGAAACGTTCCTACTGCTCTAGATTTCGTTAAAATTTACTGCAAATTGAATTGAATTCAAGCTCACAAATATGCGGCTTAATTTTCCATATCAATAATTTATAAACATTGTCCTTTTTTATTAACCTGCAACTATTTAGCAGTTTTCATTTTAGTTAAAATATTTGCCATAATAGTTGTACAAATTTCTATATTTAAACTTCAATTTAACAAAATTGCATCCTTTATGGCTTTTAAACATTTTCCGGCGCATTGCAGCAGAGGGCCTAACTCTCTACTACACACACACACACATACACACACACATACACACGCGCGCACTCACGTATACCCGTCATTAACATCATTTCCAACACAAGCACACAGTCATTAAGTTTTAAAAGCTTTTGTTTTGGCGTTGTAAAATTTTACGAGTGGCGGTCTCTGTCGACGTTGTCACAATAGTTGTTGAGCGACTTTACACTGGCAATAATTTGCACAAACAAAAAACGATATAATTATGAAAGTTGTGTTGAAAAGCAAATATTAACACTTTTGTGCCTTCAAATGTTTACAGGCCGAAGCTCCTGGCTGAGCAGAGTTCATTTAATCGATGACTGCATGCAAACAGGAATTTGTTGACGACGCGCACACATAAACAAATTGTAAAATTAGACCAGACATATTTTATGGCCAGAAGCATCGTGCAGCTGGATTTGAAAACGAAATGTTTTTAGTCGGTTTGAAACAGCATTAGATGTTATTGGTGATAATGTTTGATTTCTTAGAATTTGTCCGTACAAAGTGCAGGAGCATTAAGTATTCGGGCGTTAAATAAAAGCAATTGCAAAGTAAAAGAAACTCAAAGGATTTAGGTCGTGTGCAGATGGGTTGTAGCTGTAGAGATTGGTAAATCGACTTTGAGAAGAAGAAATACTTTAAATTTTCATATATCCAATGAATGCAGTATTAATTTATATGATATGATTTAAAAAATGTTTAAAGTTTATTCAGGCCTTTAAAAAAAATTCGCTTCATTGAAACGCTCTACTGAAAGCAAAAATTGCCCCATAGACTGCAAAAGGTTGGCTAAATTATTACTCAGCAAAAGGAGCAGCACAAGCAGCGAGCACATAAACCAACAACTTTTCTTTTTGCAAAATCTTACGGAATTTGTAATAATACAAAACATTAAGAGATCAAACTACAGCACTATAAGCGGATGACACTGCTTTAATAGCAACTGGCAAAGTCTCGAAAACAAGCTTGACAAATCTCTCATAAAAACTAAAAACTATTTCGAAAAATGGAAAATTAAAATGAAGGATTTAAAAACACAGGCAACTATATTCCCCTTTAATAAATCGCCAAAACGAATACCTAGTATAGGATTTTCTATTCAGGGCATACAAATACAGGACTCAGTAAAATATTTAGGAATTACCATCGATAAAAAATTGAATTTCAGAGAGCACATTTTTCAAACATGTACTAAAGCCGTAAGATGTGGGAGAGCCCCCTTTCCTCTGCTAAATCGAAAATCATTAACCTTAACCAGAAAAATAAGTTATTTCTTTATCGAATTCGTGTATTCGACCGATTATGACCTATGGATGTCGGGTGTGGTCTTCTAAATGCGCAAAAACCCACCTGAAAAAGCTTCAGATAATCCAAAATAAAAATTTGAAAATTATATATAACCTACCCAGACGCTACGCTCCAATGGACTTACACAGAAACTTCAAAGAAAAACTATTTGAAACTGTAATTTGTGAATTAACACAAAGATTTGAACATCGCAACAGATTTTCAAACCATGATTTCATACGAAATTTGTAGTAACTTCAGGCGTAAGATTCAATGCAAAAATTTTTTTTTATAAAATACAATATTGTATGTAGATATAAGGTTTTTAGCTGTCTTTTTTCTCCTTAAATCATTATTATATTTTCAATGTTCTCCTATTTCCGTATAAGAGTTTAATACTTGGTGCAATACTATTTAGTAATATCTCAAAAATTTTATATATAAAATATATTTTAAAATAATTGTATTGTATGATGATAGAAAATAAAAATGAATGAATGAATTTGTAATAAAAAGGACTGAAAAAATACCATGCGTTAATATTTTTTAAAGCATTTCTATTCCCGATCTGATACTTTTTGTAAAATAAACTTATTTAATAAATTTAAAGTACTTTTTGTATTATAAAGTTTTCTCTTTCATTCCATTAATTATTAAAGCAAAGAATGGCCCAAAGTTTTAATGGAACAAATAAGGTTTTCGGTTTGTAACAAAATTTTAAGCCAGTTTAATTCTTAAGTTCTAACAAAATTATTTGAAAATTATTCAAATAAATCTAAACAATATAAATATACTAAAAGTATGTCATATTTGTGATATATAGTTTTACATTATAATTAGACGAAGAATGAACAAATAATGGAACACCCTGTTATTTCTTTGTCAATATTTGTCTTTAAATTTATAAAAATCTGTAAAAAATATGGGTTTTAAAAGCTGTGAAATCTCGGCTCCCATTGAGCGCCCAGATTCCTTGCGCTGAAGCATATGGACACCTCCGTGTGACAAATTCCGTTACTTTCAACTATTAGTAATTAGGAAAAAGGATTCTAAGGTGCTCATTCATTATTCTTCTGAGCTGAGCAACATTATGATTGTTTCTTATATTCGTCAATTATAATATGCCACGCCCATTTTAAGCTTTCCAATTACAGGCGTATTGATTTCATATCACAAGAATTGACGTTTCGATTAAAGATTCATTTATTTTTTTGCTCTTTTTAATTGACTAAAACGTTTTCATGTTAATCAGTATTTCTACCATCCGCCACTGCCTGTCTGCCTTAATGCCAGCAACGCTGCCTAACTTTACACATGTCAGCAAAACAAGTTTTACACACATAAACATTTACAATGTGTGCGCGTGTGGGTTTCCCTTCCCTTTGCACGCCTTTGACTTTGCCGAAACTTAAGTTTTGAGGAAACTGTCAACTTATTTTCACTCATAAACACAAAATTACTGCTGCAAGAAAATTGCTGTTGAATGGCTTCCCGTCATGTTGTAGCGGAGGCAACATGTGCTTCGTCCATTTTCACTGCTTGTAATGAGGCAACACTTTGTGCACCAACAACGACAACAACGACAACAACTGCACAACTTACATTATTTTATTGTTAAACATTTCACACATACTTGCACATATTTACACATAAATATTTATGGGGATATGGCGAAGATGGTATATGTGTGGGTGAGCGCGCGGGCGTGTGTGAAGAAGTTGTAGCAGCAGTGACATAAATAATAAAAATACATACATGAAACACTTACATTTTCTTTTTTTAATTTCAGTATCAGTTTATTTAATAATGTGGAAAAGATTTTCTTTTGTTTTCTTAACTGAAACGATTTGGGTTAGATAATACAGTAATTGGTGGCGAGTTTAATAATGAAATACACAGTAAAAAAAAATAAAACTGATGAACTAAGAACAAAACTTTTGTTTCAAAACAGCGAAAACATATTTCTTTAAAACGTGTTGCTGAATCAACTGACAAGTTCAATTCACTGCTGAAAGGAAATAGCTAATGGAAACTAATATATTTTTTAAACTACTTATATAATATTTTTGCGAGTGTAGACACAAATTTCTGTCACTTTTTCCTTAGGTTCTTTAAGAGGATTTTGATAGGATTTTTGACCAGTATTTCTATCAACAATGACAGTGTAACGAACGGCCAATTCAAAGTGACTGGTCGCGCCCTTATTGCCTGTTCCACGATATCTAAAGTCAACGTTAAAAAGCAAAGTCCGATTTGGAGACTAACCTAATTTTGCCAAGTTCGTGTTAATAATTCCCAACATATCACAATTAGATCGGTTGGTTACAGAATTTTGAAAATGAATAGGTATTGTGTTGTTCTTAATGTTGGCAAACGTTAACGTTCGTCAATGCGGGCCAGACTCTTAACATTTTTCCAACAAACGTGCTTGTTAACTCAGCTTGGGGACAACAGTTTTTGCTGATTGAACTGATAAAATATTTAAAAAAAAATTCTCTTTACCAAAAGAGCCTTTTTCCTACACTAGATATAAATGATTTGATTTTTTTAAAATAATTTTTGTTTTTTTTAATCTACCAAAATATCGTCATTGTATTCCAAAATTGATTGCCTGTGATTTCAGATTATTTAGCTCTAATAACTTACGCTTATTTGTTGATAACTTTTATAAGTAAAGTTTAGAAAAAAAAAAAATGGAAATTCCTGGGAGGGAAAAACCTCATGTCTTTGGAATTTTTTCAAAGACAACAATTTTTTAGCAAAACAATTAAAAGAATGGCTGGAAGAAACGATTTGTTTGTTGAAATTTTAACAGAGAAAACAAAAAAAGTTTTAGGTACAATTCTGTTTTCATTTACATATTTTTTCATCGCCAATCGCACTAAAGTTTTTTTCCTCTAAAACACAATCATTTTTTTAATTCCCGGCATTATTTTTCCTATAATGCGAGTGTTTAGGAAAATGTCATCACAATTGGGGTTTGCTTTTTGGGGTTAAAGGCAGATGGCAAAAGAGCATGTGACGAAAGGCGAACTTACTCCTCAATAAGCCTTTATGGTGAGAATTGTTGTTGTTACTGCCTGGACACACAATGCCGCCCATTTACTTTATATGCAGCTCTCTTGAGTCATTTACTTGTGGCAAAATCATTTGGTGAGTGACACACTGCGATTCCAAACGACAGGCCTAAACCTGAAAACTATAAATGTATTAGAATCAAAAATTCTGATTTTAAAGATTGGAAAACATTTTCTAACCATATGTTGGCCACTTCAATCAAATTTTTTCTCAGTTTCAGTTCTTTGAACAAAAAAACTTCCATAATGAAACTAAAGTGGGAATATTTTAATATGGACTTCGAAATAAAGGAAAACGATCTTATTTGCACGAAGTTATTGAAAATTTCCTCAATAAGATACAATGTTTTCACCACATTTTGCGTTAAAAACATAATTGGAATTTATTAATTTGAAATACGACGGATCTATTAAGGATTCACTGCCGGAAACTGATGAATACAATAATTCTTTCCTTTAACATGTATTTTATTTACAGCCATCAAATGAGCCATTAGAATATGACCAGTACTCTTTTGTATGTCAAATTGTTTTAGTTAAATTGTTAGGAACTAAAGGACTTCATATGAAAGGTATGAAACTAAAACAGGCTTAAGCGATAAAAGCATCCGTTAGCTTGAAACTTGAAGTGAATGTTGAAGTTTAAAGTAATACTTATACTTGGACAAAAGAGATACAAAGAAAAACCTTCTACTCTAAAAGTTGTTTGAGCCCTTTTTGACGAAAAAAGGCGCATCATTCACTGGTGTTTGAACTATTCACCAGCTCTAATATATTAACGTTACAGTAACAGCCTTTCGTTTCTTATTTATGTAGTTAATCGCTTTTATTGGGTTCGGAACACCGGTTGTCGCCACGGTCGTCAAAGATGGCGAGGAGAAATTGATTTGTTCATGTAAAACAACAGGATGCCAAATCGAAATCCAAATCGTTTAAAAGCCAACATTTTTTAAATCTTATCGTTGCGTGTTTTAACAGCCTTAAAATGCAAATTTATACATTCCTCTTTATTTCATGTTTATTTCATACAATAGTAACACTTATGTGTGGAGCTGTATCCTCACTCATTTGTTTCACTGTATTAAGCATTTTAATATGGAATTCAAGCGGAAAACGAAACGCTAAACTTGCTTTTGTACACCTTTATCACTGTGTCTAAATTTGCCTTTTCTCTACATGTGTTTGCATATCGTGTTTCGTTAACAAGAAATGTCAGGCAACATCTTGACATGGCTATTAGGCCAATAGAAGAGTCTTAGACTCCTTTAGGGCCCAAATTACAATTGCTCGTAAAATGAAATTTTATGTTTTAGCAAAGAGCGAAAGAAGGGCAGGTGTTTACAATTACACTTATTTTCATCCATTAATATTTATAAAGCCATAGTGCTGGCAACATGTGGCAAACACATAGATTTTGTTGTGCTGGTGTCTTTGATTGTTCTATTTTATGCTTTCCAGTTATTAACTTAAAAAGGTCTGTCTGGTGATTGAATACAAACTGTTGTTGTTGGGCTAAACTCACAAGCTTGATTGTATCGCCACTTTGAACTTTCTGCTAACGAAAAAATCGCTAGAAAACCTTTTTTATTGCAAACTTTTTCACACAAAAATACAACCATAACGAAGAAGTTCTGTTTCTATAGAGCAAAATATTCATTCATATGAAATCAAAATCAACAATTTAGTAAAAGGATTTTTTCAATTACATATTCTGGTGATTATATGGCAGTGAGTTTTGGATATGAGGATGAAACTTGAATATAACGAGCTTCGTCGTAGCGAAAAATCAACGACTGTTTTATTGAGCCGCTAGAAAAAACCCACTTTATGGCAAAGTTTTTCATACAAAAATACACTGCAGCTATAACGAAGAAATTCCAGCTGTCTCTATAACGATATGAAAAGCAAGCCGAGCTCGTAAGGTCCCGTTAGAAGAACAATGACGTGTTTGCAAGTGTTGCAAGAGGCAGAGAGTTCAACTTCACAAGATACATGCGGTTGTTAAGCATCGATCAAAAAAAAAAAAAAAAAAAAAAAAAGAGAAAACAAAAAATAAGTGATAACTTAAAAACAAACAACACCACAATAAAAAAATCTAATAAAAACTGAGAACTGGAAAAAGAGAGATTTTTTTTATTGTTTATTTACCTCTTGCAAAGTAAGTTTTTATAACCATTCGCAGGTAAAATAGAACTTGGATCAAGAAAACGATTTTGTTGAACATTTATTAACTGCTTTACAGGGATTTGTTTGGATCTCTTTGAGATTCGTTATATCGTAGATTCACTGTGCCGGCAATTAACTTAGCATTTTTCTCATTTTCCATAGACAGCAGTATCGAATTAATGTAGTTGGGATTTTTTTTCGGTTCATATCTAAAATAGAGATTCTTTTGTCAAATATCATTATTTCTTAATAATAATCGACCAGTACTCGGGGTTCAACCCCTACATATACATTGTCCCCGAACAGGTTTGGAGATGTAGAAAAGAAGGAGTAGTGTTTCGCTGTTTGTTTATTATATTGCAGGGATGAATAATTCAGCATTTAACTGATGCTGTTCTGACTGTTTCAGTGTCCAGTCTACATAACTGCGACAATGTCCAATCAAACATCAGGTCACCCACCATTGCGTGTTTTTGTGCTGTATTTGTGTTTTTTGTTATTGTATTTTTTTTGCAATATTTTGTGGCTATTGTTTTTCGTCTTTTTGTAGGGATCGAACCTACGACCTCTGGACTATTGGTCGAATACTCTACCAACTCATCCTTCAAGGCACTACTACAAACTCATATCGATGATTAGATCTGGAAATATTTTCGAAGTGCTGACACTTTGTGACCGGCTAAAAATTTCAATTGTTTTTCTTCTCAGCGCATTTAAATATTGTTGGTTTATAATTAAACTGTTTTAAATAAAAAAAGTTAACTTTTTCAATGTTAGCCTTCAGTTGTAACAAAGGGAATGCATAACGGAACGTTACAACTCTCAGTTATAGCTTGTAATATCGGATGCACGCATACAAATAGAACTTCAGAACAGATTCTTTATCAACAGATTCTTTAGCAACTCTGTAGGTTTGTGCAGTGGAACCAAAACTCCCATTTGCAGTGCGACCACCGTTCATCTATTGTGTTGTGCTTATTTTTTCCCTAAACAAATTTCTGTATCGCTCCAATTTTCGTACATATTCCAGTGAAGCAGGAACGTTAAGAAATCGGACCAGCTCCATCAATGGGAGTGTTAAAACTTCGGTTCACTCAGAGTAGAGGCATGTGTTAGTCAGTAGATCTTATTAGTAATTCTTCCTTTCGCTCCAAAACTTGCAAGTGAGTGTGTGGGTTATGAACACTTTGAATATGTCCTTGTTACAGCCGTAGTGTTCAGTGGGTGCACCGCATCAGAGCCATTGATATCAATATAAAATTTCCTCACAATGGATTTAATCTATTCCTTTAAGGGGACCCTTGTTGGCGTAAATGTCTTGAGGATTTATGTACAATATAATAAATGGGTGGACTTATGGGACAAAACAAAACTAGAACAAATGGCAATTAAATTTTATGTATTGTAGATTATATAGTTTTTCACAATAAGAGCAAAAGCTAATAATATTATGGACAATAACAGGCGACACTTATGGGACATTAGAAGCAGCCTGGAAATGGAAAATGAGTATTTCGCTATGCAAGAACGTTTAGCATTAGATGTTGGTAGTGACTGAAGGGCTAAAATCAGGCGTTGATTTTTCTTAATTTATATTGTATTTTCAGATTTTCTCTCCCTTTAATTAATGCCTGTAGTGCGATTATCCTTCTTACTTTCAACTGAAGCAATCACATTCTTGCTACTGATTGCCTTTCCCTGATGGCCCATAAATTTTGTTCAACTTAACATATTTTTGAATGACTCATGTACCGTCAAACGTTGTTTGTTGTTTCAAAATGCACTATAAATCGCCTGCGATTTAATTTATACATTTAGTTACAAATTTCGGCAATAAAACATGTGTGATTTAACGTTTGCAACACATTTCTATAACAGACATTTCTAACGTCTACTTAAAATAATAAATGATAAAACGAACTGAAAGAGCGAATAAATAAATATGAGAGAAATACATTCGTTTGTCTTTGTTCTATAAAAAGTGTTTTTGTACGCAGACACTCAAACACTCTTGAGCTTAAGGCAAAACAAACAGTAAAATGCAAACAAATCACCTTCAAGGACTTGAGCTGAAGAGGACGAGCCACTTAAGACACATAAATTATTTCATTTTGCTGTTGTTAAGTTTACGGAATACTGAAATCAATAACAAAACGCTTTAAAACTATTTAGAGCAAGTCAACATTAAACCAGATGAAATGATGTGTTGCCAGCACTTCCGTGCAAACATGTGAAATCAATAATGAACTCTTTCTTTAACAACTTAAGTAGGTTGTGTCTATCCAAATGGCAGGAATTAATGACTGGAATAATGGTGATATAAGACAATCTTAAGACCCGAAGAAATATGTTTGCTTTTTTTCTTGAAAATTTAACATGTTTGTCTTAAATTTATGCATTTCCGGTATACAACAGCGATAGAGAGATACTGATATTTATTTATACATTTTTGAGTTTGAGATGCCACGCACGCAAAACTGGCAGTGACTTGTCCTTAATGTGAAATTCAAATGAACAATCAACACCATTCAATTTTAATTTGTGGCCGGGTGTTTCTTCATTTCATTTTCCTTTCGTTCAGACTTGTTTTAAGACATTCACCATTCACCATCAACCATTAGCCATTTTGCGTTCGTTTTTCCATATTCAGTCATTTTGTACTGTGGCGTATAAGTGATGAACGATTTGTTTCTAAACGGCGAATATTACTTATGCGTACAGTGAAAGCTGAGAGAGAGAGAGAGAGAGAGAAGTGAAGTGAGAACAGCATAAATTGTATGCGAGGTCTGTGGAAAAAGTAAGCTAAATTTACGAAATTCACCAGCCACGTCCATTCGATTGTCCTTTGGATTCTTTAGGTTGGTGCATTGATCTCGTGTTCACAGTTTCATCTATTTAGTACGATTAGTTTGTTTCTGAGAGACAGAAGAATTAGAAAGGTTTTGCGTGTTCTTCGATTTCAATGAATTTGCATGAAACGTTGTGTGAAAAATAGAATTAAGTGCTCAAAAGCACTTGAAGTTGTAAGAATAGCAGATGGTGATTGAACTGTGAGTCAGAAAGTCAGACTAGATATGAATGACGGCACTGCCTCTGGACGTCCCAGCTCATCAACAGTCGATGAAAATTGTGAGAAAGTAAAGAAAATTGCTATGGAGCATCGCAATCACTATTAGACAAGTTGCTGAGAATGTTGGGCCTATCAGTTCGTTTTAAAATTGCTTAATTTTGAACAAAAAAAGCCTTACCCAGATTTGACAGCGTGCGGCTTATTCCTGTTTCCAAAATTGAACAGACCCCTGCAGGTACGTTGTTTTGTGATGATTGAGGAGACAAAAGCCAAATCGCTGAGAGGTCGCAAACACATAAAAAGTGCGTATCAGAACTGATTTCACGATTCGAAAAAAACGTTGGCACAGTTGTATTCAGCTGAATTATAAGAGATGAGTTTGGGCGACTCATAAATTGGCAGCTTGTCAGAATTTTTTAAGGATTTATTCTGCAGAACGTGACGGCATTTTAAATCGGAATTTCTCTCGGTTGCATAAATGAGGTACAAACAAATAGTATTGATCTATATCCATAATTATATTTAACATTGAGATGGCCAATCAAGATTACTTGGCAGAAACTCTACATAAACTTGCGTTATTACTTTTTCAGCCATCACTACTGAACAATCCGAATGCAGGTTCTGATGCAGCCTAAAGTGTATGAACTGAGTTTTAGCTCTTGCAAACTTTATTATTAGTTCAGCGTCATGGGAGATCATGGTTTGAAGTTCTATGTGATATTTAAATGGAATAAAAATGATAAAGTCATTTGCTCGCCTAAAAGTCAGCAGACTTATGTTCAAACATTAAATTTTCTATTCAATTGTCTGTAGAGAGAAAAACGTTTTAAAACTATAAAAAAAACCACAAAAAACGGAGTAGTCTTTTTTTATATCTTACTTTTCTCAGCTTGAAAGCAATTGCATTAGTTCATTCTTTTCAAATTTCATTATAAAATTCAAATACAAGGTTGAACATAAATATTTTTCGTTACTTTAAGTATTTAAAAGTTGTTAATAGTCAGTTGAAGTTTTTTTGCTTTAATTTATTTTTCTTTGGTTTTGTGAATTTTACTAAAATTAAAATTAAGGAAATATTTTATATATTTCACTCGCCAGCAGAAGAGCCAACTATTGATTTTCGATTTTTAACTTTCTTTGAGGAAGAAAGAAAATATATGTATGTGTATTAAGTACATAAGACTGGCTGTATAACAGCTGACTGAAAGCAGATTAATGTTTTTCACATCAGCTAGCAAATTTCAATTTTTATGGCTTCATTTTTATTTTCCTTAAGACAACACTAAATTTGTTTAGCAAGCAATAATAGTGGGGCAGAAGATGAAGAAGAAGAAGCAATCCAAAAATGAAAAAGAAAATGTCAAAATAAAGTGTTACGACTTCCAAAAGATTTACACAGTTTAATGCGCTTAAGTCAAGGCAAAGCCATTTATGTAACAATAACAGGAAACTAAAAAACACATATAAACACAACCGCATCAACATACAAACATACACACACACACACACACACACACACACACACACACACATACAAGACATAAACCAAACTATTCGACCAGCAAGAAAAAAAAAAAGACCAGCCATTTATTCGTCTACATACAAATCGTCAAATTACAATAGAAAATAATGAAAGTCTAGGCCATCAAATAAAAAGAGACCGAACACGATGCTGGTGATTATAGGAAAAATGATGAAAATGATGATGAACAAAACTGGCAACGGGAAAACTAATGGTGGGGAAAGTATTTAAGAAAAAAAATCGCCTTCAACCATCACAGACCGTTACGGAAAAGGCAGCACGAAATGAAAAAATATTTGCCAACTGAATGTGACGCTGTAATTTCGGCGAGTACTGAAATGGCCAAACCAATTAAGTCACACAAATACGCAGTTGAAAAGCCAACCAAATAAACTCAAATTAACTGGGCTATATAGGATGGACTAAAAACTACATAAATTATTTCATGTAAGAAGTCAGCGCATAATGAAGATATACTTTTCGCCAAGAGCCCTCAGAAAAAATTGTGGCGCCTCCAAACAAACAGCGCTGCGTAAAGTTTCTTAAACTTTTAAGGAAATAGTTATTTCGTACAGTCGATTGCTAATCTGTTCGTTTAACAATATTCGATACTCTTGTCGAAAAATATGGTTATTGCCTGCTTTATATTATAACATCTTACACTTCTAAAAGTAAATAGTATGCCAAGTGACCATATAATTTGAAAAATGTTCAATAAGCCGACCTTAATGTTTAGAAAAAGAATAACCTCAAAAATACTATTGCCCCTTTTAACCATGTTATGATGAAGGGTTTTTCAGTTGACATGGCTAGATGTTGGCGGCGGTAGAAATGGGCTGCCAAGTGGTTAGCAGAGGACCTCCAACAAACAGCTGGAATACCAATTTTTACCATTCATTAATGACAGCAACATTCAGACCATCATTTATGACTCCGCCAGCCCCTAAACCGCATCGAACAGTAATTTTCTAATTCTCACTCCAAATGCGACAATTCTGCTTATTTACGTACCCATTCAAGCAAAATATTTTATTCATCCGAGAAGAAAATTTTGAATGGAAGATAAATATCCATGGAGGAACAGCACCATTATTTTGATAAGAAATATTTCCAAAACTTGCAAGTGCTGTTCTGTTGTAGGTCCATCCACAATGAGGCGCCACACCAAACTAAGCAAAAAGCAACTCTCAGCTGTTTTGTGGGTTGTCATTTAAAACAGTGCTGCCAACTCAAAGTTGTCCACCTCGAAAAAAACACCCAATATTAGCGAAAAAGCAACCTTTCAATGTTGTCTAACAAATAAATTTCTAAAAGGGCTTCGAAATCAAAAGTTGGCACTATTCCTTGGAAGGATTGTGGCAGATTTCAAACTACTGACAAATATGTTCAACTCGTTGCTTAGCGATTTCTGTGCGGCGCCGAGCAATTCCCGAATTTGAGTGAGAGTGTGTGTTTGTTGAAAACGGTTTGAATCGAATTGTATGAGGCCCCAAAACTTGTAATACCTAAAAAAACAAACATATGTATGTACGTATTTGTGTCAATAGTTGATTGATGAACGTATCGTGAGTAATCCGAAGAGGTTTCTAGTCAATGTTTCCTTTAAAACCATAAGCTGGTACAAGAGACTTAAAATAACCTGGAATACGAAATTTGATAAGTCAAAAGTTTAGTATTAGTTTAGGAATCCTAGAGCTGGTGTTACTGATGCTGGAACATATTCAACTTGATTTTTCGTAACTAAGTTTGTATAGCGAATCAAAACTCCCAAATATTGAATCAACCCTTTGTTCTCCATATGTAAATATATTGGAACACTTGCGGACTAAGTTACGTTTGAGTTTGTGTATAGAGCTGCATATTTTCCAGCATTTATTTCTCGATCTGTGCGAATTTTGAGCCAGCGACATTATTTATCGGTAGTTGGTTAGATCATCATCATTGTCAGCGGCCAGCGCTATAAAATGATAAAAACTGATTACTTTAGTACCACATTGAACGATATGGACTTCGCCGACGAGCCCAAGCTCGATGGCCATACAATGGATGCCGCGATACGATTGTCTGTCGCAGAGGTAGCGTCAAAAATTTTGGTGGACAAGATCGTGAAAGTTGACCCTGTTAGATTGTTTTTTTTTATGAAATTTCCTGACATCTATAAACGACAGATGCTCCTAAAGTCAACATAAGTCAGGCCACTACTCACTTTCAGCCGGCAGAGTCATTAAACTTTGAACCACTCGAACTCAGCCTCGCGAATTTGAACTTTGTTATATTTTGCCTATAATATTTAATTGAGGAAAACCCGTTCCAACTATGAGCAAAAGGTATCACTTAACACTTGATTTAGGTGCAAATGTAAATTAAAAAGATGATTATCCTTTAATTACGGTGTTTAATGGTTTGCTGGGAAATGCCCCAAAGCTTTAAACCCTTCTTTATAAATATAAGTTAAAATGTGGACTATCTTTGATTTATAAATTAAGAAAACTTAAAGCCGTTCAGCGTGAGATTGTTTGCTGGGAAAGGATTTACTTTAAATACTTTTCGAATATATTTATATAGTAATGCTTGCAACAAGATACCCTCACATTTCCTGTGGCAAGAATATAGAAATGCAGGTATTTAAGTAAAAAAACAAACACATTTAAATATATACACATAGAAAAATAATTACTTCAAATTGATTCTTATTAACATTTTGATGGCCGTTTTTTGCATTAAAAGTGCTTCACTTGTATTTTTTCCAAAAATTTGAGGGAAACAAAATTTTAAAATTCTTGTTTCAAAAGCAAATTTTGTAACGAAAACAATTTAATAAATTTGTATTGTTATATAAAATATTTATGAAATCAAAAATTTCAACCGGTCGTCGCCAGTTCCATATTCAAGCAAAACAAGATCTGTTTCCTTGAATTTGAGTTGTGAATAAGAAAATTAATTTTCTCAGTGTAGTCGTATGTTGCACTTAATATGGAAAGAAAACAGAACGTGCATAATTCGGTATGATAATCTTTAATAATCACGTGCATGTTGTATTCAAAATACCGAAAATATCAACTTGTTAAAAGAAGTGGAGGATTAAAAACATGCTGTTACTATTTCAATTTCGAAATGTTTGAATCCGCAACTGAACGGAATGCACGTGTGAACGGTTGAGTAAATAAAAAAAAGGAAATGTTTCAATAAAGAATTATATTTTCCACAAAGACACACACTCGAGAGTATTAATCGGAATGTGAAAAGGAAACAAAGGAGAGGTTTGAGAGATATTATTGACAAGATATTTTAAAGTTTTTCAGTGACATTTGCCTGCAGGTTGGCATTGACGTGTACAAAAATAAATGAAAGCCGCACATTATTGAATTGTCTTAAGCGTAATGGCTGCGGAATGACAAAACTAATTATTTTAAATGTGACATATGCAGTTCATTTTAAGATATAATTGCAATAAATTTTCGCACAGCACAAAGATGCTATTAAAAATGTGGAAATTTCTAATGGATTTAACTGAGACCCTCAATAAGGGATCTAAAATTGTGGCGCAAGATGTAGTTGCAGTTATCGAGCCTTTGATTTAAGTTAATATTAATAGATATACAGACAATACAAATTTGCCAGCAAACGGTAAATTGTCAGCTCGGATGGCCTTAAGAAAATCTTACAATTTTAATGCCTAGTGGAAATACATTTATCTGCCAACAAAAATTTTTAGTTCATGGAAATACATTTATCTGCCAACAAAAATTATCCAATTCAACAACAAGAATTGCCAGAAGACTTAAAGCATTCATTTTTATGGTCAGTGTTGCCAAGAGAACTATTTATATTGTATTGACGTTACTGTCAGGTGCATTAATTTCAATACATGTGAATAAAATGTCTGGCAACTATTTGACAATGGCAGCGAAGAGCATTCTGTCAATATTGCCATCATACAGTTCTGGAACATTGTAAAACAAAAATAAGGAACCACATGGCGGTTAAGGTCTGGTGTTATTTACGGATTTTGAATAACCGCTCAGGTGCTGTGACTTGCTCGACTGTGTACGGAATTGCTGAAAGAAGATATTAGATAGCCCAAACCCTGGATTAAGAGGTTTATAATGTGGCTAAACGTAATCATGGTAAACAAACGCCTGAAACGTTCTAAAAACGCAGAAGGAGGTATTGATAGACCGATAAAGTGGTCTATTTTCAGTTACACTAACATTTCCGAAGTACTGGCGGCTTGAAACAGATTACTCTTTTTCGTATGGTGGCGAGTCCACCAAATCTTTCTTAAGGATTTGTGGCAGGCAACACAACAAGTTGCCAACTTTGAGCGTTTGGCACGACGTTGACAAGTTCTGCAAGTGAAGTTGTTACACCGTCAGACTGCACCCTGGTGGCAGGTGCTGATGTATACCAATTTCACAAGCTGCACATGTACTTGTATAAGTGAGAACAACACATCCTCTGTGGTTTGCTTAAGGCCTATTAAGCCACTCATTCTCTACAGGTTTTTGTAAAGCAGAAAGATTTTTGGTCGAACGAAAATTAAATCGACGTAAAATGCATCTCTTTTCTCTGTGTATATTTCATTTGCGATTATGTTTAATTAACAATATTTTCCTTTTGTTTCTAAATCAGGTTTAATCAACTCATCAACTAAACTTCCGTTTTCCTCCACGACCCTGGTTATTTGAAAAATTTTATTAATTAGTCAAAGAGACGTTCACACGTTACACATTTTTTAATTCAACCCTTTTTGTTTTTTTGCTTTTAAATTATAAATTTTTGCAAACAGTGTGACACGTACGACTGCACACAGCAAATAATAAGGTACAAATCTTTTTATTTCCGTACTTTAAGGTATTTCAAGAGGAAATTAAAAATAAAAAGGTTTAATATTTTACACTGAAAAAAGTTATGGAGTAGGGGGAGGGTGTGTTGAATTCTATATATATATATATATAATATATTCTACATATGAGATCGGTTCAATAAATAAGGTGAACTGTAATTTTCATCAATTTATGCCCTTGAACTTTCTTAGCGATTCGGTCTTTATGACCTCTAATGACGCAAAACAACTCCCTCGTATGAGTGTCTCATCCGCAATAAATCGCTAAAAAACTAAGCACCTTTATTTTGGACAGACCTCGACAGACAGATACATATTTAGTAAATAGACTTTTTAACATTTTCATTGTAAAATATAACAAAGAATCTGTTCTTGGTTGACGACAAAGTAGTGAATTTTTTGTTTGAATAAATAAAAAATCGTTTTCGAAAGTAACAAAATATTGAATTTGGCTTTTCTGCTCAAAATTGCCAAGAGATTTACATGTGTTTATATTTAAATCTAGTTGTGTAACTTATTTTATGTTACCCTGTTCAAACAGTCCATTACTACTATATAAATTTGTTGCAGTTTTTACTTTCATTAATCGGCGTTTTTGCAATCTCAATTAAATTTTTTAATTTTGACTTTTATTATAAAAAAATTGCAGCTACTAAATGTGGATGGCTTCAGCTGCAACACCACTGATGCTGCCTTCGACTCTTTTTAATTATGTTAAATGAATTGAACGCAGAAGAAAACGCAGCAGTGTTGCCAGCAACAGGTTATTTCAGAGACAAAATTTCTTTCTATTACTGTCGCTTGAAGCTCCACAAAAGTAGGCAAGAAGGAATTTTTTTCCCTTAAATATTCTACCAAAAATATTTTCATTGTCGAAAATGGACTGGAAGTTTTTGTCTAGCATCGTAGTATTTTAATTGAAAAAAGGGTTTCGTGGGAAACAGCGCCAAAAGAAAAAATGAAAAGTCTTGAGCGTTGTTTTTCCTGCTTAAAGTTTTTGAAATATGAAAAATTATAGCAAATTTTTGAAACGAAGGTTTTCACCAAAAGCTTTATTAGATATTATTAATAAATATCGATTGCCGAAAATCGTATTAAGACCGTTTCTTCGGAGGACAGCCTAGAATAATCATCAATTGTTTCATGGAATATATAATATATAATAGAATTGATTCTATCCATAAATAAACCCATCGAGAGGCCGTCGTTACAAAGTCTAAAAATTCTCTACTCATTTCATTAATAGGATTTCTGGTTGGCGTTCTAAAACTTTGTTATTGCTTCCAGAATTATTACATATTTTTTGTGATTTAAATTACCTATAAAACATTTTTTTTTTGCTTTTTAAAAAAAATAGCGGTTTGTGTTTCAATATCCAGTGTTAAAGTTAAACTTTACGAAATCTGATTCAAAATTATACCTCGTTTGCTTTTGCTGCTTTTAATATGTTTCTACGGTTTTCTTACAAGATAATACAATAAAAATATTAAGATCTGCCTAAAGACTTCTATAGAATATACAAAATCTTATCTTGTGAAAGCAAATTGGGGCAAAAATACGGTTGCAAAGTTTCGCATGCGTGCGGCAATTGCTTATTTAAGGCCCAGTTGCACTCGCCTCCTAGTGTTACAGATTTTTTGACAAACTTTCGTGAACATTTTCATAAACTGATAGATTAAGTGCGATCAGGTTTGAAACTTTTGCAAATCAGAAGTTTTTCGAATCACGCGTGGCTGTCATGTGAGTGAGCGTTCAAATTAAAGGGGTGAAAAAACGCTTACGAAAATTAAGTTGCAAATTAAGAGGTATAAGTCTCTTTAATATTTATTGTTGCGACTTGTTATAGTCTGAAGCACTTTATAATAGGGAATAAAGTTGTTTAATCGGGTGAGAAAATACTCCTTGATTTTCCAATATTTTAATATAATCGGAAAGACTTGAGACTCCTCAAATATTATAGAATTGCAAGCATCAGTTGTTTTATTTACTTTTCACTCAACTTTTTACTGATTTTACTTTCATTCTGGCCTGCAGAACTGCACCCGTCTCACTGACAGTATTTCTTAAATGTGGTCAGGCTCGTTGTTGCTGTTTGACGTTTGACAATTTTGCGTCACACTCCCACGCATTTTCTGCGGGTGACTGCGTTATTTTGGGTTTTTTTTTGCCGAATTTCATTTTAATCACAATATTTCTTTTAATTTGAAAGCAAAGATTACGCAGATTTAGTCAAAGAAGAAACTGGAAAAGTACAGCCATACTTTGCTAATTTACTTTGAAAGTCAAGTATTAATAAACAAATACTTAATGCCGGTGTGTAAAGTTAAAAAGAAGAAGAAGACGTTTTCATTTATTAGTATTCTTCTATTCCTTTTTATATTCCAAAAAAAGCATTCGTGTAGAAAGTAAATGAGTTGGCAGCACTGTAATATTTCAAGCTGGAAATGCAACTTTTATCCAAAACTTTTTGATTCACTCTTTCTGGATCAGGGAATTTGTGAATACAAACGTTGATACAGGGCAAAAGGATTCTGAAAATATATTTTAGTTTTGCTGGGAATACTATATTGTAACCAGTGTTGGCAAATGTGCACATTTATCTGCGTCTTGCAGTTTCTTTTTAAGTGCGCAAATTAGACAGTTGCCATATCGAATTTCAAAATTTGCTTTTTTAGGCCATCAGTAACAAGATTTACTGTTATTTAGGCGATCACACAACTTTTGGTCTCTCCTTCGCAACATATTAATTCTATTGTACAATATCTTAATACTTTGTATTACTGTCTACACGTTTCTCAGGTTTTATGTTTAATTATTTGTTGATTAATTGTAAACAAGTACTCGTAGTTGCAAGCGTTAATTAGCGGCTGAATTATAAGCCAATAGCTGGATTTAAAGCATTTTAATCAGAATAGAGGCAAGTTTATTCTGTTCAGCTCAAGTAAAGATGTTTAATATGCGTATGTTTAATAGAACCATGTTATTTTATTGTTAAGAAGATATTTCACTTTATATAAGAATGACATGGTTGTATTCAAATTTGTTTGAAAATGAATAGTGCGCCTAGTGTCACTCTTTTAAAAATATAAAGAAGAACATATTTCCATTATTAATTGCGACAAATTGGGGCAGCTTGTTGTAGGCAATACGCCATTGTTGTCGCCAGAATATTTGGTAATTTCTTTCAGGTTGATTGAAACAAAGTTAACGAGTGTAGGAGGATAGACGCTTAAAAATTCTGTCTTTAATGTGAGTGACAATTAATTAGCACGTGTGATTTCACATGACGTTTACAATCAAAATTTTTTGAATTTTTAACCGTTGCCTGGGATATATTGTTGAACCATTAAGCGAGAACACATTTTGATCGTGAACAGTTGTTTTCCATCCAATGATCAATCAAATCAAGCCGGAGGATTTCACACCATTAACACAGCAATAATTTTAATGGTGTTTAATCTGTTCTTAAATAATTCCTTACATTATTTTTATTTTATGTTAGAAGACAAAATATTTATCAAGTTATAAAAAGTTTTGTTCCCCACTTCAGAGCAAAATATTTTTTCAACGCAAGCCGTGTACTGGGGCGCAATCAGCAACACTTGCAGGTTCATTAAACATAAAAAGACCAAATAATAATAAACAACATTTGAACCCCTTCCTCGCGCCATATTATTTGTCGTTTAGCTTGTGCACTAATTTTTAAGTTGTTGTTAATTTTAATATCATTCATGAGTTCTATGCTCTGGTTCTGTTTTTTTTTTTGTGCAACGGGCAAATAATTTCAACATACAAATTGCACAAACATGCTTGTGCAGGCAATTATAAAACTGCAAACATTCCGACATAAAGTAATGAACAATATTTTGTGTATATGTGTGTGTGTGTGTGTGTGTGTGCGTGCGCGCGTATCTAAATATGTGCATATGTGTGTGTGTGCGTGCGCGCGTATGTAAATATGTGCGTATGTTTGTGTTTATTGTGTACTGTTATACACATGAACACACACACGTATTGCAATAATATTTACTTCTGCAAATTACACGGTCAATGTTGGAGTAATTCTTTAATTAAATAATAACATAAAACATTATACAATCACGTAACGGAAGAGTGGCATTTTTTGCATTTTTTGCATTTTTTGCATTTTTTGCATTTTTTTTTGTGTATTAGTGAATTGGTTTTTTTGCTTTTACGATAGTTTTCTTTTTCCTTATTAAATAGTCAATTATTGTGATTTCGAAAGCTTCATTTTCTAGTTAAAAAATAAAAAATAAATATCTTCAAGGCATGCGGTACTCGTGTTACTTTTGCCATAATAATATTTTATTTTACAAAAACAATATCGTCTACAAATTATTTACCTTTAAATGCTTTTCGTGAATTGTATGGACCTCAGCATAGAACTGTCGAGACTGTTTTAGTCTATACCATCCAAAATTTTGGGATATGCCATAAGTAACTACATACATATATGACGTCTGTTCAAAAATTAAGCTGAATTTTCAAAATTTTCTGGCTTCGTACATTCGATTTTCTCCGTGAGAGGCATAAAATTTGGATGAAAGAATTGGCATCAAGTTTTGTGGCAAAATGGAATTGTATACATAAGTAATAGGAAATACTTGAAATGTTACCAGTGGCATGAGGTGATTGTACTCTGAGTCAGAAAAATATTACAGGCTTTTCAAAGAAGTTCGACTGGATGTGATGACTACGTTTGCCCTGATATCCATAACTGATGAAAAAGTTAATCTAGTGAAGCGCCCATGAAAGAACGGCATTTCTTGACGATTAGCAAGAATCCTGGCTGCAGCCGATATAAAATGTTTTACAGCTAATGGGGAAACATAAGGCTAAATATGTCCTTCTAAAACCACCGTAAGCCACGAATATCGTCTTAAGACGATGATTAAAGAAGTTGAGCAGCCACTTGTTCGTCATCTAAAAGATTTGACTCAGCCAGTCATTCGCCATGTGATGCCCTCTCAGAAGCTTTCCTGAGTCAAGAAAGGCATGGAGCTGGAATATTTATAAAGCAAATATACATATAAGCAAGAAAGTGAATTAAAGAAATTAGTTTTTGCTTTGTACTTTTTCTTTTATAAGAATGCAAATTTCTGGCACCACCCTTTTGGTGTTATTTATGGCCAGGTGGCATTATCGGTCTACATATATATATTTGAAGTAGGCTAGACTGAAGGTGACCTTTGAAGCAAGCGCGATGACAGCATAATAACAGGCTTTTTGTTTTTTCAAGCTGAAGATCGCGACGTCGTCGTCATTATGGCTTAGCAAGGCGGTACTACACCACCTGCAAGGCGCGAAATTATTGGCTATATTTTAGTTTGCTGAGATCGTGCAGCACTACTTTTGTGGTTGTTATTGCTTTGATGTTGCGTGAAGGCACTGGAATGAAAACATATAAAATATTATCAGCCTTAAAATCGGTCAATCCGTTTTGGATATAATTCATCAAAAATACAGATTCTCTTAATGCGCGTCTTTATTGTTCCCTTTGGGTTGATGTTGTTGATTAAAGTACAACCATTTTGCATTTTTATTATTAGTATTAATAACATAAAAAATGTATTTGTGGAATTATTTTATTTTTTTTTTCTTTGCAAAACTTTATGGTATTTTAAAAATTTAATTGATTTAATTTTCTTCCTCCTTATTTTAGTTGTGCAATTAGTATTTTTTAAAAGTTTTTTTTGTAATTATCATATGACCGCAGAGGAATTTCGTCCGAAGTGCTGACGCTACTCAGTTATTTCAATTTTTTTTTTTATTATTTTCTTGTTGCGGAACCTGCGGCTACAGATCGAAATTCACGTTTCATAAAGAGATATTCAATGAGTTTAAACTTTTTTTTACATAAATAACTTTTTTGTTGGAAGCTGAAATAAAAGTTTTTTAAGCCTGTAATGTAATATTTACATACACATTAAAAAAGGGCTAAAAAAAATTTGCTAAGCATAAGTGTACATGTGTATTATACATCAGCTTTTATACCGACATATATAATGTGTGATTTTTAGTCGAACAAATTTAATTACATATAATAAGATGACAATAAAAAATCTTTGCTTCATTTGCCTCCTATTTAAAATTGAGGTCCTCGAGGCGAAAAATGTTGACAATTAAATGCAATTTTATCCCTAATATAGAAAAATACGTAATAGGGAAAACTATACACAGAAAGGGGACTTTACACTGCAACAGATTGTATTACGACTTGCCGAGATCCTTAATAACACGTGTAAAGGTAAGTCTAGGCGATATGTTGAATCAGCAAATTTATCCTGACACTCATATGCTTAAAAAATACAACAAATGTCCCGTATCAGGCGTCCACACGATATTCTGAAAATAGGATAATTTTTAAATTAAACATATGTATGCCGGCAAATGATATTAAAACATATGATTTGGCATACAAATGTGGTGTCTACACGATATGTAGAACTTCGTGTTGTGTCGTGCGAACATTTCTTTAAAAATGTCAAATAAATCAGCTTTTAGTGCAAAATATAATACTTTTAGTGTATTTGTATACATAAAGTTATCGGAGGATATGTCGCTAGCCGTTGTTCGGACTGCATTTCGTTTTGATGATGACGATAACGAAGTAATATTTCAAAACGTAGTAGAATTTGGAAAAACAAGTGGATTGAAGAAAGAGAGGTGGACTGGTTCTACGCAAAATTACATAAAGAATTGAAAGAGAAGCAATTTTTATACAAGAACTTTCCACGTGCGGATATTCAACAGTTTAAGAATGTGCTTTGTTTAGTAACTCCATTAATTGTAAAGAGGACACTGTAATCCATAAAAGTATAACAGCAAGAGGTCGATTTATTTTAGTGCTTCGTTTCCTGGCTAGTGACGATTGCCCAAGAAACCTATTAGCACGGTGTTGGATGCGGTGTATTCAGGGCCCTTGGGCAGATATATAAAAATAAGGCAACTTTTGGTTTGTTGCAGATTTACTATTGTAGATGCCAGCAAATTCAATGGAATGGAAAGATATAGCAGATAAATTAAAATTATCTTTCAACAAATAAACTGTTTCTTTTACGTTCCGTTTGTTACCCAGCATAAGACAACTGATTTAGTGTTTCAAAGGATTTACAAATTCACTTTCAGTGCTTTTATTAATGTATTAAATTATTAAAAGTATAATAATTAAAATGAAGAGAATTATCGCAGGGAAGGTAAACTAAAATGCAACGCCGAAGGGAAGCTTAAACTGCTGAGTGATAGTGTGAAGGCATCATATAATAATCAGAAATTCGACATCCTGTAAAATCTCATCGGTTTTGTAATTTTTTTTTAAGATAGATTTTTTCTTTGATCAGTTTTAAATTGCTTATGAAATACTAATTCAAAGTCGACCGCTTTGTAGCCGATAGCCTGCCGTTCCTTATTAAACACAGGCTCAAAATTTTGTAATATCTTTATTGCACAGAAATATATTTCAATGTAATTTTGTAATATTCAGCTTCGCTCTTTTCTATATTGCAATTATATTAATGGCTAAATAGTTTCAAAGGCCAGCATGTCTAACGCCGAAACTATTCAGTCGCCGCTGATCAAGACTTCATTAAACTTTTCATTTTCTACTCATGTTTTCATTTTCAGCTTCTTACAATGTCACACCTAATTTTGTATGACTCTGCCACACAGATTGGTCTGGGATATTTTGATGCAATTAAATCGCCCGTATGAGGCTTTTTTGCATAAACATGCAAAAGTGGGAATGTCCATGAGAAAAAATCTAGTCTAGTATAATAAAATTGCAAAGATCTGCATAACCAACTCACGTCACTTCTGCGAGAAATAATCTTGCCCTCAAAACGTTTACAATAACGAACGTAAGTGTTATCGTGACAAGTTGCACAATCGTGTAATTTATGCCGGCGCCTTGCCAAAAGTAATTCAGTACTAAATATCAGATTAGACGGACGTCACCGAACAAAATGGCGGCCATGGTCGCCAGCATCTGTGCAAGCTCATTGAAAAACGGTTTGGTTCTACGGCTATTGAGATATATGAACTCCTTTAGCCGGCACAACATGAAATACCGCAAGTTTTACTTTTCGCTGGGTTCAATATTTTAAACTCTCACATACACACCATGTTCATACTTATACTATTTTCGAAAACTCATTATTTAAGATTTGCATAATCATGCATTAACTTGTTTTTTTTAATATTTTGTATGCACGTTGCATGTACACGTGAAGAAATAGTAGGGTAAATAAATATTCACTGGAGTAAGTTTTTATTGCTGCTGAACTTGGGCAAAAGAAATTATAAAATTTTACATTTGCTGTTCACATTCCTCTGTTATATTAATGTCACAAATAAACTACATCTGTACATATATTTTATGATTGGGCCCAACAATACGATACAATACGTTTTACAATGTGGAAAGTTTATGTTCGCCATCATTTTGAACTACAGAAAACTGATTATAAGCAAAGAATCTGTGGTAATTTCTACATGTTCCAAGTCAAAATACTGGTAAGCATTAAAGTTCGCTATTATAGGACAGCAAACAAAAAAAAATACCAGAAAATTATATATGAAAATGTTTGTAGAAAATGTAAATTATTGAGCAAATTTAATGACATAGAAAAAAAGTATATCGGTGGGCAATTAAGTTGCACAAGTCGCTTGCCCAAGTCATGTGTTCGTTGATGTTAGGGGTAAAGTCAGCTTGAAGCTTCACAAAACACTTGTGTAAGTAAGTTGCCCAATGTGAGAGCGCTCTGTATACCAAAGTGAACACTTACACACTTTTTTTCAATACGCAGCGCTTTCGTTTTGCTTTGCGAAGTTTTAGAAAATCCGCGTGTAACACCCGCTCAAAGTCACTGTATGGTGTGCTGTTTTCGCTGGAGGAGTCATCGGACCTTTTTTCTTCGAAAACGTCGCGGGCCAAACGGTTACTGTGAATGGTGAGCGCTACAGAGCAATGAGTTCTTTTTGCCGCAACTTGATGAATTGGGATTGGAAAACATGTGGTTCCAACAGGACGGTGCAACGGCACACACTGCACGTGCCACAACCGATATGCTGAAGGATGCATTTCCCGGGCGCCTAATCTCCCGTTTTGGCGATTTGCACTGGCCAGCAAGATCGCCTAATTTGACCGCTACAGACTTCTTTTTGTGGGGCTTTTTGAAGTCGCGGGTTTATGTCAACAAGCCTCAGACTCTTGCAGCTCTTAAAGACAATATCCGTCAAGAATGTGAGGACCTATCGCCGGAAATTTTGGACAAAGTGATGGAAAATGCCATAAAAAGGGCTCAAATGACAATCAACTGTGGCGGCGGCCATTTACATGACATCATATTCTCGACTTGATGTAAAAAAAATTAAAAGACCAAATAAAAATAATCCACAAGAAGACTCAAAGTTTTTCTTTTTTTTTAAATTACAGCCAAAAAACATCGGAAGGTTATTTTTGCGCCACCTTGTATCAATATACCTGGTCGTTCATTAGAAGCAGTTGCGGAAGAAGTAATTTTCACATTATTTGCTATTTTTGCTTATCAAACTGATTCTGCTTATTTTTTAAGACCCAACTTAAAAATTGTTATGATGTTTCTTTTCACCTCCAACCTCCAATTACTTCTTCTCACTTTGGAAGCGAATTGAGAACGCAAAATGTTTGCCTTTTATGTTTTCTGGAGACGATAGAGACGTCATTATTTGGAGACACCCGTGTTGTCGATTCGTTATCCTTGTCCTTCGATTACCTGGAAAATTTTAAGTAAGAATCTTGCATGAATTGAATCTGTTCGAAGATAAAGAAGCATTTTTAGCAACGAATTGTCTTCGGGGGATGCAAATTATTTCATTTTAAATCGCAAAACAATCCGCAAGGTGTTAATGAATCGCTACTACATCCATAAAAATTCCCTATTTGGTGCGGTTCAAGTGCTGCAAATCACTATCGAGACATGCCGACCGATTTTCGTTTTTAAAAATCAATTGGGTAACCACGAACGACCAACTTGGTTCCAATAAGAGGACGTAACTTGCCATACAGCACGTTTATCTATCAATCGATATATTAAATTTTTTTCCAAAAGTGCGGGGACCACTTTATTGGTCTCCCGTTCGTGCAATTTAACATCTTCAGATTACATTTTATGCGGCTACGCTAATTACCAGCAAGTCCTGAAGTATTGACAACCAATATTCCAGCCAATATTGATGTCATGCGCTCATATTTACGGGGAAAATGGGCCATATGACTCGGGGCTGCCGCACATAATATTTAAAAAGAAATTATCTACCAGATAAGAAATACAACATTTTTTTCAACCATATTTCTGTCTGGTATTATCAAGGTCAAGCTCCTAAAAACATGGCGCTTCTTCGGACTGTGAAGCGGGGCTTAATTCACGTAAAAGATAAAAATCCGTTAGAAGTTTTGGCAAGCACGACATAATATTATTGAAATTTTCTAAAGCAAATTAAGATCAATTGTATATCATATGTACAAAAAATGTAATCAAATTGAATGAAAATAATCAAGACAGCCGGCATCAGTGTTGCCAACAGTTACATATTTTATTTGTTACTGGAGAAATCTTGTTACGGGAAAAAGGTTTGCGGTGGCAAATAAATTCCTAGCGATTACTTATGATGAGACTGGATATATTTTTTGTGATTGGTAACGTTTTGGCAAACTTTAGGTTTTCTAAAACTATTAATGAAAGTTTCACCCTTTTTTTGCGTGTACTAAGATTAATAGTCCTTTTTATGTTGGCATTTAACTGCTGTAGGACTTGTGAAGTTGTATTGGCAATACCTACCGCTCCTGCACACATATCTAACCAGCAACTTTGTGCAAATGCTCTCCGGCATTTTCTTCTATACGAGTACTAAGAAATTGTGCACACAGGAACTTCCTGCCAGGATACTAATCTTACGTAATTTTGTATGAATAAACATAAATATGCAATTATTTGCTATTCAAGGAAGAAAATAAAAGAAAACTAATAAGAAACACTGTATTTAATCTTGAAAAGTACATATACATATATTTTGTGAGATTAAAGAGACGAGGGGTTTTTGCCATGTGTTGAAGAGGGAAGGAGGGGAAAAATTGCAGAATGAAAAAAGAGGAATGCCGAGAAAAACGTTCTAAGGCATAGGGAACTTTTAATTGAATATTTTTTGAACTGGGAAGAAGGAAGGCAAAGTGGCAGCATAGAACTGCCAGTCTACTACTGGGCAAAATATCACCAGGCAAAAATTTCAAACATATTCAATTGCTAAAGTGAGAAGATTTAATTGGACAACTGAGTGATTTTGCGCCAGTCAGCCAGTTAAAATGCACAAGCGTTTTTTCGTTTCAATAATTATGCGGCCCTATTGCCTTAAAAGCTTTTCATAATTAAGCGTGAAGAGCTGTAGCTTAAGCTTGTAGAATAAGGGAACTATAAATGTAGTTGGCAAACTGAAATTGATTAACCTAATGTGATAGTGAACTTCTCAAACTAACGCCAGGCACAATTCCTGAAACAGGGGAGGAAGTCAATGCACTTGATTTATTAACCAGAAATCCTCAATGAACATCAGCCTTTAACCGTACTCGGTTGTAAATTACCCGCCATCCAGTTCCTACGAATAACAGGAATCTGTTGCAACGCAGCAGCAGATCTAAGACATTTGGATCACTGAACGTAGACACATACTTTCGTATCTACTAAAGCCAGTTATTGTGTTCAGGGGATGACCAACATACGGATGGCTCAAGGCATCCAGGGTTACGTTGGCCCTATTTTGGCAATTGCCCTTGGGCGAAGTTTTGGGAAAAACTTGCATATCTGAAGTCGTATACCACCAGCTTCTCAGAATTTTGGTTAACCTGTCAACGGATGAACGGACTACTTCTGCTCTTTACGCCGGCCAGCAGAGCGACCCAGTTTGGAATACTCCAATGCAAAAGCTGATTCCCGACACAGATTCCCAGGCTAGCACAATAGACAGCTGCAAAATACTTAAAAAGGCAGTTATATTTTTTTTTGGTGTATTTAGCTTTGAAGCGAATAATAAACTAAATAATTTTGAAATGATTTTCCAAATCGGTACGTGTTTAGATTAAGTGTTAAGTGTTAACACATCATTCAAATGTTAATAGGTATGTTTTTGGTTTTAAGCACCAGCGTAGATACATCGATCTGAGGAGGATTAATTCCACTACACTGAACTTAATCGATAGGAAAGACTGGTTAATAGCAAATTTTTTTTAAAAATAAATTCCACGTAAATAAGCCAGTTTTTAAAGGCTATTGAGCCTCGGAAAACGCTGCGAAGGTGGAATTACAAAATAATAAAATAAGTGTGTAGCAATAAGTAAATTGAATCCTTTTCATGTTAAAAGTTTTATTTGTTGTTATTTTACAGCCTGTTTTTAATAACAGAATTGTAAACATTTTTTTAAACGCCAAAGTTTTTTATTCACAAGACTCCAATTTTTAAAAATGTATTCAAATTAGATTCTGAATAATTTTCATAATTTTGCCAGCATCAAATTTTATGCCAGTTGCGCTAATTGCTAATATTTTATTAATTAAACTGACTTTATTCGGTGACTTTAACCGAATTCTGCTGCAGTTGTTGCAACTGAAGAAGTTTGGTTGGCAGCAGATTAGATTTTGCCACTAGTTTGTCTATTTCCTAGACTACATAAAACCTGCATAAGTCATGTGAAAATAAATAATAATAAATTTATTCTTTGAAAAAATTATTCTTGATTTCCCAAAAACATCGTGTGAGTTGAGAAAATATTAAATAGTTGTTTGCTGATTTCAAATACATATACCACAAGCGTCACATTCGTCATTGTGAAGACGCATATTGTTCAATTTCCTTTTTCCTACACATCACCAATCAGGCTAATCTTGGACCAAAAAGAGTGACTTTTCAACAACGAACGAACGAAAAACAATATTTTAAAGGAATTCCAAAGCTGCCTTTTTTGTCTAGTTTCCAGCTGCTTGCAGGTTTCAACCTATTCGTCTATGGATCGTACAGCTTTTAAAATAAATTGGATATTATGTCTGAGTTTAAAATTCTCTTATTAGTATTTTATTATCGTCGCGAATAATCAAAATTTCAAGATTTTGAATTAAGATTTTAAGTTTTTGTCACGTTTTTCATATCGGTTTTATTCTGTTGCCTTCGGCAATCTTGTCAAATTAACTTTCCTCAGAAAATTTCTTAATTGCAATTTAAAGTGTGTTTTAAATTTATAAATAAGCGATACGATTTGCTTAACAAATACCCAATGAATACACCTGGAGTGCAGGAGGTGTGTTTGTTTAATTTTTGTCAATTTACAGTCAAAGGATGTTTTTTTTATTACTCGTCCCGGCGTTTTGTGTTTTGTTTACGCAACATTGACTTTTAAAAGCACGTGCTTTAATTTCTGTTTTAAACAAACACGCACACACGCACACACGCACACACACACACACACACACACAGTCAAAGCTATTGTTACAGTCGGCAAAAACCAATAAAAATACAATTGAAGCATTTGTTTGTTTATGTTTTTGCATATTTTCACCATGAGGTGGGTTTTATTGAAGAGAAGTAAATAATGTGTTTCTGTTAAAGGCAACATGAAATGAGAACGGCTTTAAGGCGCAGGTTTCCCACTGTGATGTTTTCGATGTTTATGTTGTTGGTTGTAGGAAAATAATATTAAACAATTTCATTAATTTAATTGAAATTAATTGGAATTCGAATAAAAATCAAGCACAAAATTTGTACTTAAATAAAAATCAAATAATTAAACAAAAATAGGCCAAGTGCTGGAAGTCACCAGAGTTCGGTAGCTCTGATTTTTGTTTCCAAAGTCCAGTAGCTTAGAAAGTTGACATCAGCTAAGCCTGAATTTAACATAAAGCTCAAGTTGTTTGCGCTCAGCTGAAGGCTATATTTGGTAAAGCCGGCAAATGAACCGGGCTGAATGTCTTAAAGGCCATGTTGTGCAGCCTTTTTGGTTTTATTTATTTCTTGGTTTTATTTATTTTTTGCATTTTAAGTGAAGAATTTTTTCTTCTTATTGTTGGGTAAAAATTAATTTTTAAATATGGTTTTATCTTTTAGTTTGTGGTACTTTTTTATTTTTGGATAAAAATTTCTTTTACAAATTTGGGGTTGTTTTTTATTTTTTGTCATTTCTTTTTGCCAGTTTTGCGGAAAACTCAATTGTAGTCATTACTTATACTACATATTTTAACGACTTTTTCCATAGGCGATTATTTTGTGATTTTTCTAATTTCTTAGCAAAATAATTATCAACACCCTTTCGCGACTTCAAGCGAATGATTTTTTGCTAGTTTCATTAATTTTTGGTTGAACAACTCCTCTTTTAAAATTTTGAATCAGATGTTATTGTATTTTGTTTTTCCGATTTTTAGTTATTAGTTCTTTGATGGCTTTTTATTTAGGCGATTTCTGTAATTATTTGTCAAAAATTTACTTTTGTAATTTTGGATTATATGGGATTAATTGACGTTTTTTATTTAGACGATTTTTCTCGTAATTTTTATAATTTTTGTGCGAAATTCATTCTTGAAACTTTTGGGTTGTTTTAATTATATTGTATTTTGTGATATTTTTTTAAATAAGTCGTACAGGTTTCGATATGTTGGCCTATTTGGTTTTATTGGCGACTTTTCATTTAGATGAATCTTTTTTTTGATATCAGGACATTTATTATGTCAGTTTTGAGATTTTACTTATTTTTTACTTGCGATTGGTTTCTTATAGAACGTTTTAAGAGAATGTGTAAATATTTTTATTGAAAGCTGGACTTAAATTCATTTCCGATTGTTTTTTTGTGTTGCATTCAAAAAAGGAATTTATGTATATGTTGCTTTATTTTTCAACCTGCCTCAATAAATTCTTTACTAACATTTGGTTTACATTCTATGTTCTTGCTTCGATGTTGTTGTGCTTTCACTTTTAGCCTAATGCCATAGTGGTTTATTAACACACTTCGTGTTTGTCGGCCAGCCGGAGACTTCGTGCCGTCTTGTTTTTGCCTTTCGTTGTCTGTTATCAACAGCAACGAGTTCCATCGATGCTATTTTACAGTTTTTATGCTAAAATCAAAATGTTGCCCATAAACATTTCGGCCTGTATTACTAATAGTTGTGACTAAAGGCCCGAAACTTCCATGGAAAGAGCAAATCTTATTGCTCCTTTCCATGGAAGTTATAGTTAATTTAAGCGGCTGTCAAAATTGAACGAAAATCTTAAAGTAACTAAAAAGGACATGCAACTGGCCGTAAAATATATAAATTGACAAACATATAAGGTGTTTAATGCTTCTTCTTGCTTGACTAACGACGCTCTGCTATCAGCTGAGAAACAGTCGTCTTGTCAGTGCAACTGTAACCAAATTACAAATCTTAATTTTTGAACAATTTTCTAAAAACAAGTCTTAGGGGCTGTCAAATTATTTACCCTATTGTTTTGTCACATTTTGCTCTCCACTATCACAGTTCTGCCCCAAATAACTTGTTAGATTCTCAGCCAAAATAATTCCCAAAGCATTTTCCCCGTCTTAGTCCCAGTTTTTGGCATCTCCTTCGCTATTTGCAAAAAGTATAGCAAATAAACCGAGATGTATTTAACACTAAACATACAGATGCTACAACTGCTGTTATGACCATCAATGACGGCGCTGGTTGTCGACAGTTAAATCAGTACGATGTGAAACGTGCCGCGTAGCAGTTGTTGTACTCGCATAGAAAATCAATTTGCAGTTTCTTCCAACACAAAACGATCCCTAAAACGTTGGGAGGAATAAGCGAACGAAACGAACTTTGAAAATTTAAGCTTTAATAAAGAATTGAAATTAATTAGATATATATCGGATATACATATTATTTATACTATGGCAGTATAAATAAATAAAAACCAACAAAAAAATTAAATAATTTAAACTAAAATTAATTAATGTTAATAATTTAGTGCACTACAGTGGTAATATTAAAGGGGTGGTAAATTCAAAAATATAAAAATAAAACCCAAAATATAAAACAAAATAATTATGTACATATAATTGATAAATTAAAGAGTTAAATCATAATTTAAAAAATTAATTCTTATATAAAACATTATAGTTTAATGAAATAGTTATACAGTTAAATAAAAAAAAATAAATATTATTAATGAAAAAAAGTGTTAAAAAAAATTACAAAATTATTAATTGTAACTACACTGAACAAAAAAATTATTTTCTTTTAAATTTGCCACAAAATCATGTTGGCCTTGTCCCACGATGGCGAATATTAAAATTCGCTATTTTATTTAATTGAAGGGTTAAAAGCTAAAAGACGTCATGCCGCCACATCGGGAATGATTAATGTGAGCGAAAGATGAACTTGGCCAAAGACGGTTTTCTGGCCTTCGAAATATGGGCGAACGTAGACGTTCGCTGTTGTGGGACAGGCGACCAATACATATCGATGTTTTAACGCTATTGCCATCTATTTGTGTAGTCTTACACTGAAAAAAATTGTTATCTAAGATTTAACGAAACTAACTTCGTATGGCGGCAAGAACATTTTTGAATTAAAGATTTTGGTGTGAAGGCAACAAATTTGGATTACCGTGTAAAATTAGTTAAAGTTTGTAAAAATTTTCTTGGCGCCACTTCAAACACATGTGAATTAAGTTTTTTCTTGGGTGTAGGGCTCAAGGGCCGAATAAACTCTATAATTTTTAGTAATAGCGGCTCCAATAAGCTATCGGCAGCTGGGTATCTTAAACACGGCATATGTGTGAAGTGAGACCCTGACAGACTTTTTAAATTTTCAAAATAGGGCTGCTTTTGCCATATTTTGCGGAAATTATTTTACGAAAATGGGTTTTCCCTTTTCGTGTGATTACAAGCTGCTTTGCACTCTACTGGGAAAATTTAAAATGCTTGTCCAGTGAATAACTGGTATGAAATGAAAGGAGCATCACACAGCCGATGCAAACGCAACTTCAGTAACAAGTGGAAAATTTTAATAGGAACAGCCATATAAATTATTTTGCACTCTAATTAAATTTTAAAGTTTTTTTTTAGCTTTAAATTAATAAAACAAATTGCTGAACGAAGCAAAAACCTATTTCTAACATTTTCACTCGGCATAAGATTATATAATAGTAAATCTTAGGAGTAAATCTTATAAAACACAAAAGCCGTAAACCTTAACATGAAATGGGTGGTGCGACAATAATATGGTTATAGCATATAAATAATGTTATAGATTAAAAAAAAAAAATATAAAGTGTAGTATTAAAAATTTTGCATTGGTGCAGCCATGTAACATTGTTCAGTCCAATCATATTATTTAACGTTATTGATTCTAGTTGCTTACTTTTTTCCTAATTATTTTTAATTCTCATTAGAGTTGAGCCAATTTTGGTTTTTTACTCATTATATTTTATTTTGATTGGGAAAGTTGCTTCAGGAGTGTAGACTTACGAAAACAGGAAGTTTTGCCAAAGTGAACTGAATCAATATTTCACTTTTATATAAAAGACCAGACATCAAGCGTAGAGAAAATTTCACACGAATAGTATGTTGGCCTTGTGGATGTTGTCAGCTCAACCATAGTTTCTTGTTCCTGTATATATATATATATGTTTTGCGACTTGAATCTTATAGCATTTTCTTCCTGTTTATATATGATAGAAGTAAGATTTAAGGGCCTTGAAGAGATCTAAAATATGCGAGTAAATATATTATGATCTTCGACACTGGATTTGTCGTAAAAACAGTTTAGTTTTGTGCAACGAATAAATGCCTGAATAATGATGGGGATCTGGTCCAGAACGGCCCTTTGCACTGCCACCGGCATTGCTCTATTGTATTGTACTTCCCAGGGTAATTAGCGGTAAATGTTAAATGTATACAAATCTGGCCACCTCTTTTTTATACGAGCGGGTTCACTCCAGTAAAGCCAACGTGTTAATTGGTTCTTTAGGAATAACTGAATTTATTTTGAAAATCTGACAGCACAAGTTTCGGTCCTAAGCAAACAAAGTTTTTAATTGATATCAATATAATTTATTTATTGGCACAGAATCAAACTATAGCGTCTGTATATATTCTGAGCTTTACTGGTTTTTTTACTGGTTTTTTTTAACAAAAATGTATGTTATTGTTTGCATAAGTTTTTGTGTTTTCATTCTTACGACTAGACACAAGAAGCTGAAAAAAAGAGAAAGAGGAATAATATACGAGTACATTCATTAGCCATCGCTTTACCGTCTTGTTCAGCTTCTGTTCTATTTTGTGCCATTCAGCGCTTTTTTCCCGACTCTTTATTGTCCGTTCAATATGCCCATATTTGTAGACTTTCTGGCAACATCGTGTTGTAAACTCATGTGGCAGTATTTTTTCTTCTTCTTACTTTGTTTTGATTTAAAGCAAAATATAAATAAAACTTAAAATCAAATAAAATATATTAGACACATGGGATGTTTTAAATTCTGTTTTGCTTTAAAATAATGTTTTTATTTTAGATTTGGGCTGTTCTGATATTTCATTAGTTTTTCGTGGGTTTTCAGTTTAATTGCCTCTCCACACTGTCCGTTGGTTTGGGATAATATTATCCAACACATAAAATTATATACTTTGCAAGAGGGGATTATGTCTTTTAAATGTTTGTCAGAAAATATTATTTATATTATTATTAACCATCATGTCGTGCATTTAGTTGGCGGGTTGTGTAAAAATTTTGTATATGAAGTTAAATGGTTTCAATATTTTTCATTCCCTAATTACTCCCAGGGACACAAATGAAAATGCCCGTTTTGAAAATATTCACTTGATTAAACTAATAGAGAAAAATTGTTGCTCTTTAGCAAAAATATTTTATTTTTTAGATTCCTTTAGAATAAAGAGAAAAGAAAGATTTTCTTAAAACAAAAGAAGAGATTCACAACTAATAAAATAAGAAACTAGTTGAATGCGTCATGAATTTGTTCATCTACCAGCGCCTTGAAAAACACATATATTTTTGGTTCTTGCTTTCTCTTCTACGGACTTATAGTTCTTAAAAAGAAGTATCCCAAATGGGTTATAGATGAGAACCACTCTGCGTTTAAAACCACTCTTTTTTTTGCCTTCTCCTATTTATTGCTTTAGAAGGATATTTATTTCGTTGCTCCTTTGAAAGGTCTGATGATTTTCTGGGCACGAAATCATCTAAAATAAAGGATGTGCCTTTTGCTTTGATATGGACTCGCTGTCAGTAAACACTTGCCCTGGGGACCAAGTTTTGCCTGGGGATGTATCAAATTAGAGCAGTCTGCTTTTAGTGGTATAAATAGGAAGGTTGAAACGGAGATCTTCATCATAGATCAATTGGCAGAACAGGGACCAACGTGCCCCTGCGATGCCTTAACGGACAGATCCTGGTGCCGGCCAAAGATAGAGCTACCAATCTTGCCTGAAACTTTTTAGCTGTAGCTGAAACCTAAAAGCGTAAGAAATGGTTTTGGTTGATACTGAGGCGATGCTTTACGTTCGCTGATCCAAATGTCCTCGATCTGCAGGTTGTCTTACAACAGATTTCTGTTCTTCCCAAGGATCTACATAATGAGTTGGTTAAGTTTGGATGTTCCTTCAAGACTTCATACTGCTAATATAAGAGTCTTGTTTTCTTTTTACTAACTAGAGAATTACTGGCTGAAGGTATTAGATTTCCGGAGCTTTCGAGCCACTACTTTGTTGTTACGTCATTCCCACAAAGCCACACGGGGTGGTGAGCCGTCAAAAGTTCAGTTTAGACTATATTGGCAGTTGCTGATATAAACCAATTCCACAGTCTGCCGGTAAACATTTTGCTAACATCTATTTCACAGTTATACGTGAAATTTTCCATTCATAGCCGTTCCAAACTTATGAAAGTACCAAAAAACTACTCTAACTTTTCCCTGTGTTTCCCTAATTATTTACTATCATAGAGCTGTCAGGGCTATACGATATTTGTAGTATATGAGTTTTGGAAAGTTTTAATTTTTGCCTGAGCATTGACACCGTAACAGATGGATGAACGTATGCGATTATAAAACTCTTTATTAAGTCTTTAAGTCCTCTTAAAAATAATAAAATTATGGTCAAACAATTGTTTAATTAAAAAAATGCCTTAAAAACTACAAAAAGTTACTTCATTACAAAACCCCTCCACACAAAATTTTGCAGAAGAAATTACTCGAAGCTTTTAAAATACTGAATTTGCAAGCAAAAACTTTACAGAATTGAAAGCAAATTAAAAATGAATTCTTAATTTACGATTTGATCTCAATTAAATGAAATAAATAATTCATAAGCAATTCTTCAATTAAGAAGGGAAATAGTCTATGAATTATTATAAAAAAGAGCTGAAAGTCTATTTGTAAATACTTTATAATTTATAATAGGAGACAACAATGAACAAGAACAACAACAACAACGAGAAATGTTTTCTTAGCCACATTTCGTCTATTTCAAGTAAAAAACTCCAAGAGTCCGGTGACGGTTTACGGCAGGTCAATTGTTGGCCCGACAGAAAGTCTGCATAAATCCTGCACACAATATTCTTAAAGTGAAAATGAAGTCACAATTAATTACGAACACCAATTTAAATATCAAGGATTCTTTTCGTTTCTTTTTGTTTTTGTTATTAATACTGAAAACGCCCTCAGACTTAAAAACCAAAAAATGCGAGTAGTTTAATTGGACTTGAAGGGCGAGAGGGTGTAGAATGGATTTATGGGATAACAACAATTGAAAAATATTGAAAAGATTAAACACACAAATACAGTGAAATGGCTTAAAGTTAGAAAACGATAAAAACTTTTAGAAAGCAAAGATTAATTGGGGGAATGTATGATTCTTGAAAAATAAATAGGCTTTCTCGATAAGTATCCGCAGGGCTTTTTCTGGAAAGTTTTTCGCAGTGTTACTTTTCTTTGAACCTGAATGTTTGCCTGCATTTTATTATTTATTAGTTTTTTAGCTTTACTTGTTACTATTTGTTTAAATCTTTACGTTAAAATTATAAATAGAGCTTCAAAAAGAAAATACAAATGAATATTTGACTACTTATACGAACAGAGATTCGAATATTTTTTTCAAACATCTTTTTTTTTTATTTTATACTAATAATTACTACTGCACATTAATATTTAACACTTTAACAAGAAAACAGGAATCGAATAATTACTTGAGGAAATATTCGAATTTACATTGTAATATTTATTCGAATGTGTTTTTTACAGACATCAATGAAATCAATTGATGTTATATAGCAATTAGTTTTTTATTTTAGTTATACTAATATTTGTTCAATACAATAAAAACAAATACGAATAATGGTTCGAATAAATTTTCTCTACTTTCGCTATACCAATATATTACAATTCTTATAACCGGTTGTGTTAAAATTCAACACATCTCCAAAAAAATAGATAAATAATAAAATAATAAATAAAATTTAAATAATTATTCAAATAAATTTTCTCAACCTTAATTACAACAATAAATTCTTCCCAAAAAATTCAAATAATTATTCGAATAACTTCTATTTAATTTCGTTATACTGATACGTTACAATTCGTATAATTGCAACAACACATCCTCAAAGTATATAAAAGTAAATAAAATTCGAATAATTATTCGAACAAGTTTTCTATATTTTCATTACACTAATAAATTACCATTCATGTTGTGAAAAAAATTCAATAAATTTTCAACTATTTAATGCTATAAATAAATATTGTTTATCCATCAGTTTTCTATTTAACTGCTACCAATAAGTATTCGCTTAAATGCGCTACGATAATCAATTAAACATTTGTTTGTTTGGTTATAATTGTTATTATATAAAGTGTTATTATTTGACAAGTAAATTTCTTACTTGTAACAATAAATTACTGTTTGCATATATGTGTACCCAGAAATTCAATACATATTAAAAAAAAAAACCGAATAATTATCCGATTAAATTTTCGAATAATATATTCGAATATTATTTTGTAAAAAGTTTAATGCAGTTGATAGTAGTTATTTATCAATCAGTTTTCCGATTTTACTTACGCATACCACAACAACAAAAATTCAATAGTTATTTCAACCATTATTCGTATATTAAATACAGGGGTTATTCGAAAAAAATTTCGTTCATATATTCGCATGTTTGTAGAAAATTTAATAAAATTTATGGATAACACTTATCAAAAAGTTTTGTAACTAATAGTTATTCGAACAAAACTTTCAATATTCAGATACTCGTATCTGTTTCCTGGAAACTTTAATGGAATCAATACACAGTAATAATTCACTTCTGTGCATTTTCCTTAAAACTGATTAAAGTTTATAATGAATTCTAGTGATTGCCAGCAGACATCTAATAATTACAGATTCCTCAAGTTTTACCAGCAACTTGGTAATGGATAACAGTTGGCGGGACCAGCGTTTAAGCTGTAAAGTTGTTGCTAAGGAAATGCAAAAAAATATTGAAATTCGTTGTGATTACGTTTTGGTATTCATTGCGGGCCAGAAACTGTTGCTTTTTATTATTATTTTGTATAGGGTGTTTTTTATTGAGGTATAGAACTTTAAGTTGGCATCACTTTTTTAACTGGCGGCCATTTTGTCAGCTGTCAAGTGATTAATATTTAGTTTGGTTTGCCATTTCATCATGAACAGGTTGACCAAAGGAACAACGCTTGCAAATCGTGCAAATTTATTTCGAAAATAATGGTTCAGTTCGCGAAGTTTACCGCAAGCTCCGTCCATTTTATGGTCATCAGAGCAATTAATTCGGTTAACCATGGATCGTTTTCGCACTACGTTTACTCTATGTGATAATACGCATCCGCAGAGACGTCGAACAGTGCGCACCGAAGAAACAATTGCCGCTGTAGAGCAAAGTGTTGAAGAGGACCCGAATGAATCGATTCGCCACCGTGCACAGCAATTGGAGCTTTGTCCATCAACTTTTGTCCATCAAAAATTGGACCTGTAGAATTGGCTTTATTCGAGCCAGCCGCGGCGGCCACATGCCCGAAATCATATTTAAACATTAATGGCATAAAATTATCCTTCCAATAAAGCCAAATTGATGGACATTAAAACGATTTTCTTGTGTTTTATTTCAATTCGAAGTTCTATACCTCTAAAAAAACACCCTGTATAATAAAAAAATACCGCCTTTTTTAACGGTTGCTGCAGTACATCCGAAGCGGTTGAAACTTTTTTGCATTTCATGTTGTCAAAAGTACTCTGGACTTATGAAAGATGTATTTGTTTACAAACCTGTCTTTTTATTTCTTTGACTTAAAAAAACTTGCAAGCAATTTTTGCACATGTCTTTTAAAAATGACAAAAGGACAGCCAATTCAATGCTAAAATCATCAAAAAAATCTAAACTTTGTTTTAGATTTGAAATAATTTTGGTTTCAAATTAGTATCATTGATTTGTCGATTGAAATCTGGATATCAAATATGACCGTGAGTAAATACCAGGATTTTGCAAATTTTATATATTGTAAAATAAGTCTTACTGTTGTCACCTGTGATAAGTTTTATTTATTACTGGTTAATAATATTTTCATCATATATTGAAAACCTTTAAAAATAATTTTTATTTTTAAAGAGATTTTACTTGTCTTATACCTGAGATATTCAGTTATTTTAGTTTTACCTTTAATTCTTGTCCCGCTTTGTCGAACAACAGAAAATGACTTAAAGATAAGTTAATTGGCCTAATCGCGTCATATTAAAAATTAGTAGGGTCACGGCTAAACAAATTTGGTAAAAAAAAGCCTACAAATCAGTTGCTGGATCTTACAAATACTGGTGAGCTGACAACCTAATTTAGGTCAGTAGGGTGACGGCTAAACAAAGTTGCCAAAATAAAGTACAGCAATAGGCTATAAATCATTTTTTCGGCCTTTCAAGTACTAGTGAACTGAAAAACTAATCATTAGGGTGACCCGTAAATACATTTGGTAAATCAGTTTTTCTGTTTTCAAAATACTGGCCAATATTAACGTTCTTGTTGAAGTCTCCTGCATAATAACAATTAATTAATCAATAATTTGTTTAAATTGGAGCCTTCTTTAAAATTATCAAAACAAAAAACTGAATGAATAGAGAAATTGTTCTTAAAAAAGCAATTGACAAAATTTCCATAGAGTATTTTTTTTTTGTCTCGTGCTCAATCGAACATGTTATTAGTGTTTTGTAGCACGATAAATTTAAAAAATATAAAACTATATAAAAATGAATAAAAAATATTGTGCACGAATAACTGGCAGCGAATATGTGTGGCGTTTGCCTTTTGTCACGCAAATATACTCTTGAGATTTGCCTTGTTACATCGTGAAAAGGGGGAAAAAAGAATTAGAATTGTTGTGTTTGGCTTGAACACTTAAAATTGTAAACAAGTGCGCGCAAGAACCTGTTTGGCGTAAAGTGGTTAAATTGTTCGAGCACTTCCCTGGCGAGACCTTAAGTGACTAATTTTCGTAAAATTTTACTACAATCATTGCAGCCTGTTATGTAAATTATTTTTGTTTTGAAGGTAAGTGCTGTTTGTATTCTACTTATTTTGTTTTAAGACTTAATTTCCAAAAAAAAAAACAAATAAAAAAACAACACCTTAAGCTGTTTGGTTTCGTATCAAGTTTCCCGCAGAGCATTAACTGACGTTCTCGTTGAATAATAACTTTGAAAATTGTTTTCGGGTATCAACATCAAACAGTGTTTACAAAATGGTTCAAAATAAATAAATAAACATAGAAATGAAATTTTAATTTTGTGACAGTTGGAGATAGTGCAAGTAAGTCCCAATTTTTTTTACTTTATTGGAGCTGCTTATGGAAGGTAATCGTACAGAGTGGGCCAAAATTCAGCTTGGGCACTAAAAATTTAATAACTACAGTAATTTCCGCTTAATGGATTTTCTAAAAATGCACAGGTTTTGTTGCAATTAACCGGGCATATCATTAAACCGATACTCTTTTAATTGATTAACTGGCTCAATTAAAAGAACTCCGCATAATTGCGCAGTGGGATCAATAAAGCAGTAAAATATTTATATACTTACATATATGTATGTATGTATAATAAATGAAACGTTTTGTTTTGCATTGTTTTTGTGTCAAATATTTTAATTCCTTTATAAAGAACAAAACAAATGTATTTACACTAAATATGTGAAAGCACTTAAAAACAGAAAACAAAATAAGTAAATAAAAATAACTAAAATTTAATTAATTGCATTAAAAAAGAGATCAATATGTTTACTGACTAGAATCCATTTGCAGCCAGAATTTGTGGCTTAAAACAGCTTTCGACTATATTCTTTTCCATGTTCGTGTGAAAATAGATTGTTTGGTAAAAAAAAAAAATCCCGAAGGATGTTAAGAGAGTTCAATACTTCTTTGCTTGCCACATAATTTTGTAAATATATGCCATCACGAAAACCAAAAGTTGACTATTTGACTTTTTCAACAAAAAGAGAACTTTTCAATGTCAATTAAGCGGCATGTTTGTATGCTATTTACAAAAATAGTTTTTATTTTATGATTCAATTAAGCGGGTAATGCAATAAAGCGGGACTCATTTAAACGAGAATTTTTCTATAAAACTTATATTGAATATTTTCAGTGTAATTTTTTTGGATCAAATAAGCGAGCAAATCAATTAAGCGGGAATCAATAAAGCGCAAACTACTGTATTTCGTTTATATATATTATATATGTATATCTTTCAGATTGTAAAATGGAATTGTTTGACACAACTTATGGAAAATACTGTCACTTGAATTCGCTTTCTTATGGAGTATTTTCTAAAACACTTTGCAAAATGTATGTCTGCAGCGCTCGAACTTCTGCAGCGATGTTGCTGCCTTAAGTTCAAAGGGACTGAATCGTGCGCTTTCAATATTTTCCGCAGTGACAATTTCATGTGTTCTAACGGTTCGAGGCAAATCTCTTAGGGCGCCGTGACGATTAATCACTGACTACAATAGAAAAAACTCTATTATTCCAGTTCTTTGGGCAATCACATTATTTATTCGCCACGTGTTACTCATAGACTCTGAAAAATAATAATTAAAAAAATTTTATATATAAACGAAAAATCGATTTTCGATTTCGAAAATCGAAAATTCCATAGTGCATCTAATGTTTACTCTAATTTTAATCAAATTATAGTCTTTTATCAATCATACGCATCGTTCAACTATGCCAGCACGTAGATATTGTTTTGAGTAAAATTAAATATTACTCATACGTTAAATTTTAGTGCTGCCCCCCCATAAAGGCAAATCCCTAAATGTCGGTGTTTTTGCTTCTAAAGCAAGGACATGGGACAGATTTCTTGTATATTCGCCAAGTTTTTTCGCATATTAAATTATTAATTAAGTGAATATATTTTAATTACCTTTTTTTTTAATTTAAAACGCTAAATAGATTTGCTTTTTGAAAAATTCCTCAAAAATATATCAATTGTGGCTTTCAAAGTTGATGTCAACAATAGCTGAGTGGAATCTGCTATTAGAAATGAATGAGTTATTAAATATATTCTTCATTTCTTCTACTTCGGCATTTAAAGTAATTGTTTTAATATGGCGATATCGTTGGAGGCAGAAACTTATCAACCTCGCTAACGGATAACTCATTCAGAATGCCAGTACAAGAAAGTCTTCTCATTTAAAACAAATTTAAAAAGCAAACTTTGGTTTATTTTATTCTGTAAGCATGTAAAATCTCGGGCAGGCTAAGCGTTGTCAGGGCACTCTGCTTTCCGGTGAATGGAGGCGAAAGGGTCCCTCGGTTGACACGGCAATCCAAACACTAGCAGGTTGATGTCTGACTTCGGTTATCCATGTACTTCCGAAACCTTCACCAAAGGTCAATTGGTAGAATGCGTACCAACAAGCCCCCAGGATGCCTTTCGTCATTCTGGCATTGGTCATTGGTGGAGAAGCCTATCCTTGGCTGAAACGTTCTAGTTGTGGTCTAAGCCTAAAGACGCAGGATGAAGAAAATGTTAGAGGTGCTGTTGTCTTGTGACAGGTTTGTTTTTATGCAAGGAACTAGATTGAGGGGAATGTACAGCAAGTGTGGTTAAGGCCTGATGTTGCTTGTGGATTTTGGGCTACCAACTCAGGAACCTCGTCTTTTCTTGCCTTCAGCAGATTTGTGTGAAGCAGAAGGGATTAGATATCCCGAGCTCTTTAACAATAGGTTTATGATTTGTGTCGTCCAACATATTATAATAAATTGCCACCTGCGTGAGCCTTGCAAGCCACATGGGCCGTTAGTGACTTAAGTGGAGTTAGTCCACTGCCAGCTAAGGCCGTCATGGCAGTTGCAGACTTATTCTGTTCAAATGCGTGCATGCATAAACATGTTCACAGTTTGCTGTAAGCCCGCATTAGACGAAAAATAGATGTAATTAAACAACAAATGCCTTAACACATACGTTTTTTTATCGTTGCCCAAAGACAATGGAATTGGCGGGAAAACATGAATGGAGGCATTCATTCCTCTGATTTTTTAATTTTTACTTAAATCAGAGCTGTATTTTTTTTAGCTTATCAAAACTCGTCTCGTCGGAGATTAAAAATTAGCATAAAGTTTAATTTATATCTCTGATAAGAGCCAACAATTACAATATAAATCCCCCCCTCACATAAACAAAAATTTCTTCATTTGCCATCGAAGTCATACTCACGCCCTAAACGAGAAGATGCGACTAAACGAATTTCAATTGCTTATAAAGTTCAGACTTAATTACTTGCTGTGCGAAATTTTGATTTTCTGCAGATTAAACGAATTCAATTTAAGAGAGCGCTAGAGAGGGAGAGACAGAGAGAGAACAAAGCCAATCGGTCGTGCATTAAAACAAACTTCGTTTTTATAACGCTTTCATTTGACAATTATTTTAAACTTTTGTTACCGCAACAAAAACAAAAAAACAAAAAAAAAAAAATAACATTTAACTCATGTTGCTTTTGTAAAAATAACAAAATACCACCGCCACGAAAAAATACCCTTGACTGTTAAACAAATGTTAAGAGGTCCTTTTACGATGACACTCTGCTGTGACATTAAAATAAAAGAACTGTTGGCCTTGTCTGCGTTTCTGTATGAGAAATCATTTTCTACGTGTTAATGGCCATTATAATGCGATGAACTGTCAACAGCGAGACACAAAATATTAAAATAACGCTTTAAACTTTTCATTGTGGTTGGTGATTGGGGGGGGGGGGGGGGGGGGAATTGAAGGCAATCAAAGACGGGTTTATGCAAATACACAAACTGCAAACCCGCAATAGAAAGACAGTGTTTTTGATTGTGATCTCAGAAAAAAAGTCCAGGATTCAAAATGTTTGCATATGAAGTTTTTTAAGAGTTACTTTGGGGGGAGGATGTGTTCTTCCTCCTACCTGCCATTGCTACTCCGACCGTTATGGAGCGGTAGTCTAAATTGAGTGGCATTTCACCCAAAAGTTCAATTATTACTGCGGCTGTAAGTTGCCCAGTACGTTGCTCATCAAAAGTGAACTACATCGGCTTGGCCATTCTGCATGTGTCGCGATTACACCATCCCTTTGCTTCTTCCTGAAAAAAGAGTCTGCAAACACTTTTAGTAAGACCCAGGGGAATTCTTTAGTAGGATCCATATAGCCTTTAAAAATGTAATCATATATGAATCCAATGAGAGCAGTGCCGCCTGGCTTCGACTAACAATTACACAATTGCCCCAACTATTGTAGAAATGAAATTCAATAAAGGCTGGTATTTTCCTGAGTGTTTCAGCCCGAAACACACCGGAGCAGAGTCGCCAGTTGCATATCGCCAGTTCATCACATAAAACTTCAGATTCTACTATCACGTTTTTCCACGGGCCATCCCGTTCACCGCGTTACTTACACACGACTCTCTCCTGCAGGGACTTGTGAACCTGAACATTCTTTTGAAATCCATATGAGGAATAATATAGTTTAAATTTAATTAATTAATTAATTTAATTAATAATGAAAACTTACTACGTGCAAACTTCAAAAATAAACAGATTGCTGTCGTCGTCGTCGTTGTTGTTGTTGTTGTGTAAAACTAATTTTGGAGCTATTTTTAATTTCAGGTTCTTTTCAATTGAGGCGGAAATTTGTACAATAAAATAATTTTCGGTTTCTGGCTACTTTCCATACAACTAATTGGTCGTAGGAAGAAAAGGCGGAAGTATATAGAGAAAAAACTATATACTCGTAGAAAAGAAAATATAATAAAGATAAAATCAAGTCGAAAATTAAATGTTTATGTATGTAGTTCAACAACGCCTTCACTTTCGTTTGGTAAACGTTTAAAGACAAAAGTACAGGGTGGCACAAAATTAATCATCCCAGCAAAAGATGTTATAAGTTTTGCCATGGGCTTGCACGTCAATCATATTTGACACTTGTAAACTATGAACTTTGACATGTGCGAACCAGCCAGCTGCAGCATGCAAGTGCAAAAGCAGTGAAGCGCTATACTTCACACCAGCCTCGTTTAACTGTATCCACTTATTTTGTTCATTTGCTAAACGTATCGCGCAAACAGGGCAAATATTCCGCCGCTTAGCTGCTAGTTTCGAACGGAATGGAAGCACAGAAAACCGTGCAGGTTATGGCTGCCGATTTCACTGAGAACGAAGAAACATTAACCACACGATGCGCCACGAGTGGTGTCTCAGTTGGTGCCTGCTGATCATCATTCTCATATGAATTACTGCAGGGCCATCCTCAATCTCAGCACACAAAGAGGACAATGTTGAGTCACAAATTTGCTCCGCAATTGGATGCTTATCTTTGCGCCACCCTGTATATGAACACTTAACAATTTCCTTGTAGTACAAAGGAAATTATTCTCATGAAATTTGAATATAAAGAAATTCACAAGTTTAAACTACTTCTGCAGTTGATGAGGTGTATTTATCATAAAGAAAATTATTTTTTACGAACATGTCAAACAAAAAAAAAAAAAAAACAAAAAAATAAGAATCAGAAGAACTTTTATGGCAGACAAAATTTCTTTGCCACATTTCGTTTTCAGTGAAGCCGTAAATTGTCATTAAATCAAACGAAAATTTTATAAATTTTATGCCATTTCATTCCGCAATATTAAATAAAAATAAGCTGATGTGAAGTCAGCAAAATTCAACAAAATTGTCTTAAAATATTTATGTGCTCGCATGTTGAAAGACAATTTTAGAACCACAGATTCCAATAGAAATTTAAAATCTTTCTGTGTCACTAAAATGTGGATATACAGCAGAAACAAGAAATGCCTTCTCATTGGCTCACCAATGCAAAATGAAGAGGATGCGAAATATGCCAACATGACTCTAAAAATTAAAATATCGTTTTAAGAGGCACACGCCAGCTCACGCACGCACCCACTTTGGAGTGTCAAACTCTTTCATTTCAAAGTGTCTGAAGTGTTTGCTTTAAAATGCTTAATTCTATCTATTCACATCGTATTATTTTGGAAATTTTTGTGATAGACAGAAAACTAAATAAATAAAGAGAAAATTGTTTTTGTACAATATGCATAAGAAATAATATATAAAATTAGTTGCAATATTGTTTTTTTTACATATATTTTAATCCTTTTGTTGTTCTTTCAAATATTTGGTGTTCTTCAAATTTTATGTAAAATAATTATGCGCAAAACGCACTGCAATACAAAAAGGCGTGCGAGTGTGCGAATTGTGGTTATTCGAAACATACGTTGTTAATGAACAAATAAAAACTTATTTATACATTATGTGTAGAATTTTATAATTTTATAGCAGTTGTCAATGAAATGTTATCAGAAAACGAACAAGACCAACAAATCAGATGTTAAACAAGAAGCCATAAATTGCCACAAGCGCACAAGAACAAGTTTGAGCACGAGATAAGAAAAAATATTGTAAGAACCTTAAACTCACACATTCAAAGTGGAAAATGACATGACACAACTTTAGCTTAATGTTGCAGGAAACTTAATAGTTATTGCGGCAACAATACCATGTTTTCTGTAATAAAACATTTCCAAGTTGTCGCCTGCCACAATACATGTAGTACAAGAAGCGACGGAGAAGAACAGAGTACCCAAGACGAAATGATAGATTGATCAGATGACGTTGCCCGATAAGGCCAATACAAAATGTTGTCATTCAGATTGTTTGGCACAGTTTTAAAGAAAATCATCTTCCCAATCATAAATAAATGAAAATAAAATGTTTTTTGTTACAAACAGCTGCAACTTTGTATACTACAACAGATGCACAAGAACCTTAAATAGCGGTAAACCGGGTATTTCCAAGCTCTTAATTTATGGCAATTTTTAAACTAAAAACAATGAAAAGTTTTTTCTTCCTTTAACTGTAATTCACTTGCTGCTTTAATCATGATATGGTAACTACTAATTATTAATATTAATTTTAACAATTATATGGTTGTCTATAATAAAATTGTATTTAATTTTATTATTCAAATCTCTTTTGTCAAGTACTAGTTTTTAGTTTTTACAAATAATTTCTATTTGTTCTATTAGCTATTTCATAGTTGTTGGGCTTTTAAAAGCTGACCCGCCTTTATAATAATTTGTACTAAGACTTGTCAAAAACTCATATAATAGTACAGCAGCAAAGTGCCAAGAAAAAAATTACAAACAATTTCTTAAACGATTTAACTTCATAATTTTTAGAAGTTTTAGACTTGTCATTTGATCAGGGTTGCATTTTTACAAAATGCAAACTCATTATTCGAATTTTGCTCTTATTTATTATTATTTTATTTTCTTGCGTTATAGAATTTTGCTCTTACCTTCACTGCTGAGTATTTTCAATGGCCGGTATGTCCGTCGCCCACAGGAAACTGCTAAGAAAGCAGTTCAGGCTGTAATACAATTTGTCGCAAATGAAAATTATATGAAGTTGAGAGTGAGACTCCATCAGTTGTAGAAATTTAATTTCTATACGGCTCGTTGACCGTTTCAGCGCCGCCAGCGCGCTGTCGCTGATGGTCTGTTTCGTCATCATACACAGGCCGAAAGTTTGGAATGTGTTGATCATATGGAAACGTCAACATGTCAAAAATTAGAGTAATTTTCAGTTATAATAGTTTTCGCCCTCGTCTTTATATGGGAGTATATAGAATGCTAAACATTCTGAAAGGCCAGCAAATCCGCCGCCCACCTGAAACGGTTCAGCCAGGGTTTTTCCAATCCAATCACCCCCCCCCCCCCCCCCCCCCTTCCACATTCATCCACCCCCCGGTTTCAGCATAAGCGTTAACTTTTATTGCCATGAAGCTTAAACAAGTCAACCGCATAAGATCTGGTTTTACTTTCGGTCTATATTTATTTTATTAAACTCGTGCGATTTGGTTTTATTCTTTTTGTTGCTGGGTTAATCACTTATTTTTTTCAGTGTGTGTTTTGTATTTTTATTGCATTCTCTTACACATGTTCGATTTCGTTTGAGCATCGCACACACGAAGTGCTAATAATTTTGATTGGGCTTAGGCTCAATGATCCACCCAAACAGTCAATTAAACAAAAAACGAATTAATCGGTGATTTGGGCAGTGGGAATTAAATTGTTTTTAAAATATTCGTAGTTTATGAAAAGGATGCCACTGGACGACTACGCTTGTGCATGTCTTGAAAAATTGAATTACTGACACAAGGATTGGATATACCGAGTTCTAGGTCAAGGGGTTTTATGTTATATGAAATGGCTTTTCGGAAGCTGAATAATCCCGAGTGTTGTTGAAACCTCATCCCACTCGACAATATCTGATGACCGAGTAAAACGATGCACTGAAACTCTTGTTCGGTCCCAGAAAATGGCATAAAATCCATTTGAAATTGTCTGTGCCTTGTTCTGACATTAAATTAGAATTTTGTTTATTTGCTATAAAAAATTTCCAACTAAAGGGGTCACATTCTTTCCAAACTGTCACTTATTTGCAAACAACGTGTTCCTATTTTGCTTGCGAAGTATTAGAGAAATTTATATTTGGACACATTGACACAATTTTGCAAAAGTGTTTGGGATTTTGTGGTCGAGTTGTCTAACTTTTATTTTACTGTATAAAAATTTTATCAATGTTAATTCAAGTATAAACAGATTTGTTTGTTCACAAGAAAAGAAGAAGAAGCTCATAACATAATTACAAATAGACACAAATGCACTCATACTACGACTATATATATATATATATATGAATATGAGACAAAGATAAGCGAATCAATATTCAATATTGCGTTTGTTTTGTAATAGAGTCTTACACTTAAAGAGGCCTTTTTTGCAATTGCTGAAATAAAGTGCATGGCCCTTACAAATGGGGTGGGTGTTAGATAATGCAATTCCACTCCCCTTTAAACTTCTTTCACGAAGACTTTAAGTCTAACAAAACTCATGTCATCGCACAAATTCAACTACATACATCGTCAGAGTCCACCAAAGTCAAACATTGAAGATGCAGGCCGGGCATTAGAAGTTTTGGTTTTGTTTGCAACTCCAGCGAATGCGATTGAAGCCTTTGAGAACCCCTGTAGTGCTTAGTACTATAATACCCAGTGTTGAATTTAAAGGCCTTATTTGGTTAGAGGTCTTGTAATAAATTACAATCCAAATAACCAGAGTTGCATTTAAAAACAATATATTGCCTTTGATTAGACGTCCCCTAATATATTACAACTCACGCAACTAGTGTTGCATTTAAAGGTCGCATATCACCTTCGATTAGACGTTTTTTAATCATTACAACCCAGGTAACCAGTGTGGCACTTAGAAGCCACATATTAGCTGCGGTAACGAATTGTAATTCACTTCACCAGTATTGCATTTAAAGGCTGCATATTGCTTTCGGTTAAAGGTCTTGCAGTAAATTACAACTCTCATAACCAGTGTTGCATTTGAAGGCCATATATTGCCTTTAGTCATACTTACTTGTGGAAATATTGTCCGGCTAAACTTTCATTTAATTTCAACAGTTTTCAAGTTTTTTTTAAACATGAAAGATCCTTCGATGCTTAATTTTTGCGAAACAATTTTCATCAAAAATTCAGATCAAGTTTAAGCAAAACTACGACTTAAACACCTAAATTCAGGTGTAATTTTCCAGCTCTAAGTAGTCGTTGTTGTTTCTTTGAACGTAAAATGCAGCGATACAAGTAAATTTACGATTATTGTTGCAACTCAACACAAAATCATTATTATTATTATTATTGCCTCAAAGATATAAATTTCAGAATTTTATTACTGTCTAAAACAGATATAAAATTTAGCCTTCACAAAAACAAGCAAAAAGAACAACATGAGCGAACGCACAAAACACAATAAAACGTTTTATAACAACAATATTTAGCACTTAAATCAGCAGTTTGATTGGAATTTAATGGTTTTAAAGTTGCTTTAGCGTGAAAAACAAGAAAAATATTTAATCTCACTTAATATTTTTAAAATAATAAATATTTTAAACATTTAAAGCACAAAAGAATTTTAAATGCACCAGCAAGAAATAAAGACTATAAGCAAATGAATTTTAAACAAAATAATATTTATAACATTTTTTATTAGTTAAATTAAGCTGTTTATGCAAAACAATGCATCGAAATTAATCTGGGGCTTTAACATAAAAGAAAATAGTTTTTATGGATTGTAAGCGAGATATGAAATCATTAAAATATATTTCAATTTAAGTCTAAGGGGATTTAGACAAGGCGACGCACTGTCATGTGACTTTTTTAACATAATTCTTGAGAAGATCGTGCAAAACTCACACGCCAACAACAGAGGCACGATCCTTCAAAAGTCCGTGCAACTGCTGGCATACGCTGACGACATTGACGTGATTGGTCGAACACAGCGAGCCGTCAATGAAGCGTTTGCTGGTATTTCAACGGAGGCGTCCAAAATGGGTCTATCGGTGGAGGAGGGCAAAACGAAGTATATGCTGTCATCAAAAAAGGATGCGCAACACCGACGACTGGGCCAGAACATCACCATAGGCAGCTATAACTTCGAGGTAGTGAAGGACTTCGTCTACCTTGGCTCCCAGTATGAACAACATCAGTACCGAGATCAAACGCAGAATAACTCTTGCCAATCGCTGTTTCTTTGGGCTCAAGAGGCAATTGAGTAGTAAGGCCCTTTCTCGAAAAACCAAGCCGACACTATACACCACTCTGATAATCCCTGTACTTCTCTATGGTGCGGAAGCATGGACGGTGTCGAAGGCGGATGAGGAAGTCCTTGGTATTTTCGAGAGAAAAGTTGTGCGTTCAATCTTCGGCCCTGTTTGTGTTGATGGTTTCTGGAGAAGAAGATTCAATCATGAAAGCGTCTACGGATCCAACGGCTAAGATGGTTGGGCCATGTAGAGTGCATGGAGAATACCTGTGGGACAACGCATTAGAGGACGCCCACGGAACCGATGGCGCACACAAGTGGAGAGGGACCTCAACCAACTTGGTGTGCAAAATTGGAGGACGCTGGCTAAAGACCGTGCCAGTTGGAAAAGTTTGCTGGTTGAGGCCCAGGTTCACCACGGACTGTAGCGCCAAAAGCAGAAGAGGAATTTAAGTCTATCGGTATTTAAATGCATGTGAAAACTAAGAACTTTATTCTTTTTTAGTTGTTGTCTAACGGACTGTTCAATAAAACTTAGGCCCCTCTTAGACGACATGTTTTTCACGCTGTCAACTTTTACATGGTTAAATGTATTAAGACCTGGGGGAAGCTCAAATAATACAAGTGTAATAAAATACGATAAGAAACTTTACCGGCCATAAGACTTTAGCAATTTCTTGACACTATTTTGCATTCAACTCATTATTAACCGAAATAAACTGCGCAGCGTTGATTTTCATGAAAACTAAAGCATTCTGGTTTGTCATCATGAATGTGTTTTTTTCCATTTCAATATTTATTGGATAAAATATATATACAAAATTTTAATGCTGAAAAAAATATATATCTTAAGTCGAGCCAAGCCAAGACAAAAGTTATGTCCCTGCGCGTGCTATGTCGATAAAATCAGCTGTCTTGTATTCGGATGGCCGCCGAAGTTGAACGGAGGTTTCAGGGAACTCGTGAGTTTTGATTGTACCGCCGGACTGCTGTGGAGAATTTTATCCTGACGCTTGTGAATTTTTTCAATGTTTGATGCTGATGCGGTACCCCACAGTAGAAGCCCATAGTACCATATTGACAAAAGTTTGCAATTATAATTTCTGCCAATTGAACTGCTTTTAATTTTATCCGATTTAGTTTCTCCATCCTGTTCGCCTATAGTCGAGCTGATTATCGAATTTCCACTAATTCATTTCACACTTCACTGTGTTGCGAAATTAGCTGGAGTGATCCTATTTCCTAAGGTAGCGTGAACGGTACAATTTTTCCCGTTAAACTTTAGATGTTTCTGAAGTTTTCAAAAGTCTTTCTGTGAATTTCGCGACGCTTTTTGATGAACGCTGAGAGATGCTCTGGCACCTTCGGGTGTGTAAACTTTAAGAACTATAGTCTTGGCAGAGGCATGAATTAAATACACGATTGGGTTCCCATATGCTGCTTTAAGGAACTCCAGCTTCAATTGCCGTAGGGGTGGGCCTAATGGGTGTTTACAGGCAAGTTGTACTTAATTTGCATTAAAGCACCCTGCAAAGTTTGCAACAAAATCCATCTCAAAATCATTTTAAATTTTATTAATGCGGATGTTATTTAATTACGCCAAAGCAAAATCTAGTTCAGAAGTTGTGGCTGTTTAGTGCCCACTGTGCACACCCAACATCACAGCATTGCCTACTTTTTTATGTTTTATTTTGCATTAATACGAATGAATTTGTTTGCTGGGTTATTGAGTGTTTATATATTTATATATGTATCACTATATATTGTGTGTTTTTTATGTTTATATTTTTAATTGAGTGTAAAGAGTTTTTGACTATTGTTTTTTCAGCGAACCTACGACCCCTGGACTGTTGGTCGAATGTTCTTCCAACTCGTACAAACATTAAAAAGAAACGGCCTTAAATTTAAGTAAAAGGTTTAAGCCACGCTTTTTAAGTCTGCTGCTTCCGTTATGGAAATGAAATTGCGATATATGTATGTCGGCAAACAGTGTTGTAAACGATACAGGGCTGGAGCTGTCTAAATTAAATTAAAATTAATTAAATGCTTGAACAATGAGTTTTATTTTTCATAAATTTAATAGTTCCCTTTCACTTCTTTCAATTACTTTGCATATTTAGTGATGCGCCCGCTAAAACTAGAAAACCGTATTTATTTGTAACTGTGTCATACAGCGAAATCGCTTTGAGTGTTTTTTGCAGTTTCGCCAATATATTGACCCCATTTCCCATTGACACACAAAAGCCTGGCAATAATGATTACGATTTCTTCGATTTTCTTTTATATTTAGTTCTTTTGTTTTCAGCAAATATTTTCAAAAGTGTTGATTTTTATGATCGAAAACAAATTGTTTGTATTAACGAAACACTTTGATAATGACTTAAGTTTTCATTATTGGGTTATTAACCATAAATATGGAAAAAACAACTAAAATAAAAAGTAAAACCATAACAAAATCACAAACTGAAGAGCTTCAAATCCGTCGAACTGTCTGACAGCCAAACATTCAATCATTTGTGGTGGCTGTTAGTCACTTGTAATAGACAGAAAAAATAAAAAAGAAAATGGAGGAAAAACAATTAAAAAAGGGAAAATTAAAATACTGCTGTTGAGCATGAAAAACATTTTCATTAAACAACACACTCTTTCAGTGGGTATCGTCGTGATGAAAAGTTAATCCAAGGATAAGTACGAATGTTTCAAAACAAGAACAAGAACATGAACATGAAAACAACGACAGCCGTTGAGGCGAAATTCAAGCCGAAATAGACAGCGCACAAAAGAATTGTCTGTAAACAAACAGGACCGATTTTCATTTGACCTAAAAACAAAAATATAACAAAAAATGTTTGCTTTTGTTTTGAAAATGGATTTTTGTTTTATTAACATAAATTTCAGCTAAAACATTTTGCCTAATTAAAAGATTTTTCTCAATTAAATTGTTTACTTAAATCTTTAATTAAACATTTTACTTTTAATTAAAACGGATACATTTGAAATAAAACAACATCGCATCACACCCTCCAATCCGTTTGAGGTTTGAAATTTTCCAAAGCACCAGGGTTGTTCACAGTCATGTCGGGTCCTGTTTAAAAGATACGATGTTTCCTTGTCTTTGCTGCCATATTTTATAATTTTTGTTGCTACAAAATAAAGTGCAGAAGATATTACTGAAGGGTAGTTTACACTATCGTACAAATCTTACGATTTTCATTGCTTGTTGAGACACAGAAATCTGATAAAAATTTTTCCGTTTACATTTCGTGTTCACACTATCCAGCCTAAAATAAAATGAAACCTGATGCCAGGCCGATGGAGCAGCAATGGCCAACAACTAGATGGACGAGTGGACAAGCGGGTAATACGACTAACAAAAAAGAACGAGCTGAGGCAAATTCTAATCAAGAGTAACCGAATATTGGGTCAAGTCTCGGACCTGGAAAACAAAAAGATCTTGCACCTAAATATTTAAATTTACAATGTTTTTGTTCAATTAAATATTTCATTGGCTTTTAATAAAGTAAACCAACAATTCTGTTCATTGAAATCGAGAACAGGGCGAACCAGAGTTGCCACAAAGTTCACAAATTTAAGAACTTCTTGGTTTATATATAGTAAATTTTTTTTCCAGATTGGAAGTAGGGAAAATAACGCCACTTAAACGGCCCCCGCGTTTTTAACTTCACCATGATAGTCTTGGTTTAGAGCATTTAGACGTTGTTGGTGATCTGCGCATTTCAATTCTACACTTGGAAACAGGTGTTTTTTAAATCGCCAAAGTGACGTACACACCATCCCCTTCTGGAAGCTGTTTCTGGTGGTTCGCCAACCCTCTGCTCTACACGTTCAATTTTTTCCGCAGTGCGAAATAAACGTGTTCTCCAGTTTCGAGGCAAATCTTTGACGTTTCTGATTCTTTGTTCCGTTGGGAATCTCTCCATTATTTATTCTTCAGCTGTTGTTTACGGGATCTGCAACAAAAATAGCCAGACATTTTTATAAAGGAAAAATTATAAAATTTTTAAAGCCACCCTGTACTTATACGTACATATATATTTTCATTTATTTATTAAGTGGCGTTTCACACGCATCAACTACTACTGCTCCAGTTTCGTATTATATGGTTAAGTGATGAAACCGCATTATATATTATTTATGGTACTTTCAATTTCTTTGTTACGCGACCAAACAAAAAGTTGGGCAGTAACAGTTGATGTGTGTGAATCGGCACAAATAATTTTATAAAAACTGTTGAAATCTATTGGATTATATTTTGTAGCAAATTTCCTATTCTGTGTGGTAAAAATATTTTCTTGTAAAAAAATATCTACAGCTAGAGCTTTAAGTCCATCTTAAGGTCCAACAAGATTCCTGTGGCAATAGTTTCGTTCATCACTGCATCTATTTATATAACATTTAATGGAAACTTTACATTTCATAGTTTGAAATTTTGTTTTATTGGATTTTAAACAAATAGGAAAACAACAACAACAACAGATGTTGAGTGAAAAACATAAATATGCAACTTGTTAAGCAAAAAAAAAAAGAAAAAACAAAAATATTGGGTGTTTTTTATTGAGGTATAGAACTTTAAGTTGACATCACTTTTTTAACTGGCGGCCATTTTGTCAGCTGTCAAGTGATTAATATTTAGTTTGGTTTGCCATTTCATCATGAACAGGTTGACAAAAGAACAACGCTTGCAAATCGTGCAAATTTATTTCGAAAATAATGGTTCAGTTCGCGAAGTTTACCGCAAGCTCCGTCCATTTTATGGTCGACATAATCGTCCATCAGAGCAATTAATTCGGTTAACCATGGATCGTTTTCGCACTACGTTTACTCTATGTGATAATACGCATCCGCAGAGACGTCGAACAGTGCGCACCGAAGAAACAATTGCCGCTGTAGAGCAAAGTGTTGAAGAGGACCCGAATGAATCGATTCGCCACCGTGCACAGCAATTGGAGCTTTGTCCATCAACTTTTGTCCATCAAAAATTGGACCTGTAGAATTGGCTTTATTCGAGCCAGCCGCGGCGGCCACATGCCCGAAATCATATTTAAACATTAATGGCATAAAATTATCCTTCCAATAAAGCCAAATTGATGGACATTAAAACGATTTTCTTGTGTTTTATTTCAATTCGAAGTTCTATACCTCTAAAAAAAACACCCTGTAGTAGTTTAAAGTCGTGATGAAAATCAGAAAAGATTGTTTCCAACAATTCGTTTTCTTTGACAAACGGACCAACTCCAGACTTGCTTGTACGAACATTTTATTACAATTTCAATTATTTTTCTGTGGAAACATTTTAACACGCCCACACAACTGTGTTTTCATACACATACATGTATACATGTGTGTGTGCGTGTGTGTGTGTGTGTGCGTATGGATGTGTTGCACATTTACGAAATGTTTTTGTTTTGAATAATTTTGAACTTTCGCATACGATACTTTTGGTACAAAATGGCAATTGGCAGCACAAATATAAAATCTTTTCTCTATTTGGAAATTATTTCCGAATTTTTAATACACACACTCGTACATACCAGTGAAAACCGATGAGTACCCACTGCAGGTTTTCCATACTCATGTGACGCTGTTGCCAGAAAATTTTGTTAGTAATTTATCGAATCACTCTACAATAAAAATCTGTCAATTTACTCGGATAGAGGGGACTAAAAATAAGATATATGTTTATCTATATCATAAAAGTTCACATGTGGAGTTCAATTTACGGGCCGGATGAACAATTGCTCTTGCTTTGTTTAGTTTTTTGTGGTATATGATGTATTCAGACGATTGGTTCTGAACGTTACACGCAACATGTTGTTGACAAACATTTAGCCACCGAACTCTGTAAGAAAAGTGTGTTTTTGTCCTTTTTTGAAAAAAAAAAGAATCAGTTGTCAAAACATTCTTATTTGTTCCCATGTTTTACAGTGTAATTTTAGCCAAATCCAATAATTTTGTATTCAAAAATATCATTAACTTGACAACAACCACGTTAAAACTATCGAAAAGAAAAAAGGGTTGTAATACCAAAAAAACAAGGTCGATAGCTTTGAGTTGGGCAGCACTGCTTTAGTTGACAACCCATTGAACAGCTGATAGTGGTTTTTTGTTTAGTTTCGTTTGACATTTCATTACCGGAGCAGCGCTTGCAAATTGTTGAGTTTTTTGTTTTTTTTTTTGATCAAAACACTCGTATTGGTTCTGTTCGTCAATTGATATTGAATTTCTATTCAAAAAGTCGTTCTCCGATGAAGCCCATTTTTAGTAGTATTTGGAGTGAGGATAAGCCACACACACGACTTCTGTCCGAACACCATTGTATACACAGGAAGAAACTGTGTGGTATGCTTTATGGGCTGGAGAAATTATTGGTCCGTGATTACAAATTATTGCGTACCAACAGGACGGAGGAGTCACATGCCATATAGTGCGCGCTGCAATTGATTTGTTCAAAGAAATCTTTCATGGAAGAATAATTTAACGAAATGGTCCAATTAATTGGCCACCCAGATCGTGTAATTTAACACAATTGGACTATTTTCTTTGGTTTTATGTAAAATTACTTGTCTACGTCGATAAACCAGAGATAATTGTAGAAGAGTTATTGGCGAATACGGCGAAAAGTTTGTGAAAATTTGTGTTCCAAATTGCACCTTGTAAGACGCGGTCGTCGCGTCACATGGCCGCTATCACATTTAAACATTAATGTCATGCAATTTTCAATCCCATGAAGACCGTTTGATTGATATGTATTAAAAATATATTTTTTGCAGCATCGGCATTGGAATCGATCACATGGTTTGTGTTATCATTTCTCCTCTAATACAATATTCATACGGTAATAAGAACCACTGGGTTCGTTGTCTGTAACACGATTGCCAACCCTGATGTTCAAACAATTTTTCTGGTTCCATTATGGAAATATGCAGTTTCTGTTGTTGCTTTCTTTATTCATACTTTCTAGTTCAGGCAAACTGGCGATAACTTGTCACCAAAGTTAGAGCCGATAGTAAATTTGTTGTGGTTGCCAACAAGGTCCAAAATGAAGCCAAATGTTTCACTGTAAAAATTTTGTATGCCGAAAGGTAATGATTCAATCAAGATTAGGGTGCAAACCGTGAATGAGAGAGATACGCGTTTAATATCTAAGACAATTAATTTTCTAAGACATTTTAAGACAATTCTGGCTCCAAAATTATCCGTCTTGCCTCAAATCAAATCTAATCTAAAATGTTAGCCAATCCCAATCCCAATCACAATTAAATTTGCCTAAAAACTCTGGCATGCAGTAATTTTGCCCTGAGACAAAAGTTTAATTTACGACTCCTATTGTGAGGGTTTCGTCAATTTTTAATATGATTTTGGTGATCATAAAATTTCTAAGAATTCAAACAATTGTTTATTTTCGAAACATTCAAATAAAAAGTCAAAAAGAAAAATAGTCTTGAGAGACTTAAAATCTAGTTGTTCATATGGAAATTAATTAATAATAAACCTTAAAAGGTTTCCTGGATTAAACAATCTAAAATGAGTAAAAAATCAGTGCATTTAAATGAATTTAAGGCAAAAAGAAAACAATTTTTGCCAACACTAATATTTTAGTAAATAAATGACAAAAAAAAATTATAAAGAAAACCCAGGGAATAAACAAAATTTAAACTATTAAATTGAAATTTTTTTTTAAGAATTATTTTTTATTCAGTTATACTTTATTCTACAGACTAAAACCACATTCAAATTTAAGCCAAAAATGATTCAAAATAAAAACCATCAGGATAAATCTTTGACGTTTTTTTACAGCATAAAATAATGGAAAAAATACTAAAAATACCAAATAAACACAGTAGTATAAAAAAATATAAAAAATATATAATCTTGTATATCTAGATATGTATATATATATATATATATATATATATATATATATATAAAACCACTACGCAGATTAAGCGTTTGAAATGAAAAAGTTATTTAAATGGAACGGTCTTACCAAAAAAAATATGTACATATCAGAAACCGAAATGCTAAAACTTAAACGCGAATAATGTTTAAGGATTTAATGTAGAATGTAGAAAGAATCGCATTAAGGGTATTCCTTTAAACTACTAAATGTAGCAACCCTAAAACTGAGTCCATTTGGCAGCACCTCGTAAAAACTGTAGGCAAGACTTTTTATTTATATTGTCACTAACTGAACTTATACAGATAAATAAATAACTAAAATAGTGAAAGTTTTTAAATTTGAAAAAAACATTTTGCGGAATGAAATGATTTTTCTAAACCACCTTCTGGCAAGGCATATGATATGAATGATGATATGAAGGAGTTTCCTATAAATTATAAAGATTTGGATGCCCGTTTGCTCACCATCGGCCTGCTTTCCACATCCAAATATTTTGCGTGCGCCTCCTCTTCAAAATGTGTACCTTTCAATGGGCTGCTGGGTTATTTTGAACGCTTCTGATAAATTCTTGATCAGGACTGTTTTGTGGCCGTTTCATTCTATGATATATTTCTCCAGTTATTAGAGTCATACCCAACTCTGTCACACAAATTCTTCGATTGAACTTTTTATTTCGATTTAGGGCCGTATCAATAATTAAAGAATCTATATATGACTCACGCCATCATTTGCATCCTCGCTTCGCCCTTTGTTCCCTTGTTACACTAGTTCTAAATATGTTCTTTTATTGTTCATTCTTCATTCTTTGGGCGTATACGAGTATTAACTTAATTCTGACCCATGCAATTATCTCCGGTTTATCGACATAGACAAGTAATTTTACATAAAACCAAAGAAAATAGTTCAATGGGGTTAAATCACATTTGCACCATTGCATGAAATTGTGCTTTCGTGAAACATTTCTTTCAACAAATCAATTGCAGCGCGCACTAAGTGGCATTTGGGTACGTCCTGTTGCAACCACATGTCAGCAAGATTACTGGCATCTAGTTTAGGCGCGTTTTTGAAGACATAAGGACGTATGACTTTGTCGGCCCCTAAGCGCACCAAACCGTAATTTTCTGTGACTGAAATGGTGTTTCGCCAAATTCATGGTACATACGATGGTCGTTTGGCTTTAATTCTTGCACAAGTTGAACGTTGAAAGTTTTTAAGCCTAAAGCTTTTTGTACACTGAAAGGAACCAATCTCTGTTGCTGAGAACGTTGACAAATTGTCTGACATGCAGCTGATTAGTATATTGTGCTGACTTGAGTACTTGGGGAAAGGTGTTACCACCACTGCACTGTTATCAGTCAGCGCTTGTAATAAAAGCAAAGTTTGAATCTTCTTCTTTACGCTTCATATTTAAATATATACATTCACATGTTTCATTCAAAAATATTAATACCTCAGCCTTTATCGAAACGTATGTAATTATTTCTGTGTTACACATCTTAGAGTTTCTGCTAACGATATATGTTAAGACATATAATAAATTTAAGATTTAACAGGTCTAAGAGCAAATTACCAGCCTAAGCGAATACCCCTTTTATTTGCCGTATTTAAAAGACAGGCACAAAAGCTTTAGCAAATTATTGTACTTTAAGTGAGAAACGTCCAAGGAAAATAAATGAAAAAAATTATGTGTTTTTTTTCGTTTTTTAAACTCAAATACGCTAAATATGGGTGCTTCCATAATGTTGAATGGTGACAGAAAAAAAACAAACAACATATTGGGGTTCATTATTAATTTAGGTTTCAATTCTTTAACACCAAAAACATATGACGGTAAAATGTTTGCCAACCACAGCGAAAAATGTGCTCATAAAACTGTAATCAGCTGTTTTATTGACTGCAAATTGAAGCACAAAATTGAAGGAAAACTTCAATAGAAGATTCTTTTCAATTTTTAAAAATGTGAGTGTATTAGTAAAAAAGTGTGAATGTATTAAGAGTTGAAAGGCAAAGCTTGACCGTGTAACCCCCAAAAAAAATTACAGCTGCTAAGAAACTCTGTAATCTACACAAAACAGCTGCAATTCCTAAATGCACAAAGTCAAAACAGTAGCGTTTCGAACATGACAAGAGGGACAGTGGTTTGAGCAGACGAAATTTGGGGCCAAACTTAATACGTGTAGAGTTTTGGGTAACAATGTTGTTTTAAAGTGTTTTGTGGTTTGATTGAAACAATTTGCGACTGTGTATGTTTTCCTTGAAAGCCCTAACCTGTGTAACATCTCCAACGTGACATATCTTTCCACAGCGATTCATTTTAAAATCATTATTCTTAAAAGTATCAAATATATATTATTAATATAAATTAAATGAGCACTAAATATGGGCAGTTTTGGATACCAGAATATACAAAAACAAAAACATGAAACTGCGTTCGTGCAACTTGACAATTCACGAATTTATGTTGAACTTGTCGTCGAACAGGCAGTTCTTAATAGTCTTTCATTTTATTATCACGGTGAATCTTTTGGACAGAAATGCCCATATGTATCAGTCCTTTTTTAGTTTTTATACGCATTTGAGTTTTATGTTACAAGTTTTAGAGGGGCCCTTAAAAGCACATTTTTTTACACTTGCAATAAGTCACAAATGACTTTGAGAGCGGGTGGAATTAAAATTTTTCGATCATATAACAGGTCGAGGATCTCGCCAGGATATTGTTTAAGCAGAGCCGCCATTTTTGATAAAGCAATTTTATCTTTTGCACGGGTTTGGCTAAACAGATTGAAGGAATGACGCGGTTGTATCACAATTTTTGTAATTGTTTTCTATCTCACATACGAATTTGTTATAATCTCTATTTCTTCTTCGGATTGACACACAGAATTGGCCTATTTTTTAATGCAATATGTTAAATTTCTAGCGTGGAGATATCACATATTCCCCTGTTTTATTTCGAATTACCTGGGGCCAAGTTTCGTTTTACCCCACTAATTGCGTTATGATACAGAAATAAGTATAAGAATGCGTTCTAACTGGCCTGACACATGAAGGCCCTCAAAATATTACCGCGGCTAATACGTCTTTTAACATTTTAAGCAGGCAAATAAAGTGCATATTTTCAGGCGTTAAATAACTTTTCCTACACAATTCAACATTAATGGCAATAATTGCTCTGCTAACAAGAATTTTAACACTTATTTTAATACATCAAATGCCCTGAAAGGAGGCAGAAAATTGTATGCAAAGTTTTTAAGACGTTCTTTTGTTGTTATTTTTTGTAATTAGAAGTGGATCCTGTTTTCTGTAAATAACTTTCCGTTGCAAAAAGACGAAACTAAAATAAAACTTTGCTTCTGAAAGCAAGAAAAACAGTTTCGAAGTAATAATAAAGAAGATGAAAGAAAATCTGAAGTCCGGAACACTTTTTGTTGTTGTTTTTGTTTTTGTTTTTGAAAAAGCTTAATAAGTAACAGATGACATAAAGCAGCAAATTTTCATCGCTTGATGTTTTACAGTTTCCTGGCTCTTTCATGGCCTCAAGATTTAGCGTAACGAAAAATCTATGATTAACGCAAAACTTCAAAGCAAATGATGAATTCACTGCGAGCAGCCCTTGATGAATTTTGTAAAACTAATGAAGGCTTCTAATTGGTGGAATTGTGAAAAGTTATTAAATTGCGTTCTTGTCTGATTTGTGCTCTTTAACTTATAAACGAAGGACTATAAACTGACATGTGATATGTGCTTTTGGAACGTGTGAGTTTCTAGAGAGAGGACTAAATGCGTAACTGGGAATTTAAATTTTAATAAATCCTAAATTGGCCTCTGGTGGCAATTGAATAAAGTTTTTTTTTTTAAACAAAACATTTTCAGGGCAAACAAATGTTTGCCATACATACAATATTTTTGTTATTTTATGACACAAATATTATAACGATCCATCATATAATTGTTAAAACTAAAAATACAATTCTGAGTTTAATATTATTAAAACATTATTAATTCAATAAATCAAAAGTTATTAAGGAAATCCGTCGATTTTTTGGTAAAGAAAAACCCGCGTGTGGTAACTTTGTCATTTTAAAAAGCAGTCGAGAACTGTCACAGGACTAAAACTAAACGGTTTCCTAACTTTTCCATATTGATCTCTCTCTCTGGCTCTCTCACTCTGTCAACCTGGTAGCAGGTTTTGCCTGGTCATATTCCTAACTTGAACACTCTGTTTTGTGAGGCATATGGAGTAAGTGGCAACCAATTCTCTAGAGAGCAAATGCCTGACTATGGTTATGCTGGAACTTGCGAAGCCTTTAGCAAAAACTGACCCGCCCACACTGATCATTTAGCTGAGCAGCTTATCTTTGCCCGAAACGTTGTGGTTGCGTCTTAAGCCTTAAGCGTTTCTGATGATGCATTCAAATATACTAGATACCTGCAAGGAACTCCACAAAACAATTGATTCTTTCCTCAGGTAACTTAACTTATTGTGAGTTCGGCACGTGCTCTGCCGTGCGGTTCGACCATAATGGCAGCTACTAACTCCAATCAATTTCATAATCTGTACTAATGCGCCAGAGCTACTTTATGTTCCCTGCGCAAGTGCTTGCTCTTCTAGCACTTGTACAAGTAGCTGGGATACAGTTGGCCCTTAATTCTATCTGGCTATTTAAGTTGTTGGCAAAATATTTAAATACTAAAGCTCCAACCAATTGAATGTGATATATATTATAGTATAACGACGGACACGATATTAAAATAATATCTCTTACTTGAGACGGTTTTTTTGGAAGGCAGGTGACCCCTTTAGCCATGCGGCTCATTTATAATTTAATTACTATTTTTACCTTAAAATGGATTTAATCTCTTAAAAAAAAGACAACAAAAGCCAAAAAATTAACGCACGTTCAGTAAATTGTTGGTTGTTTTTCGTTTCATACATTTTTGCTCAAACTCTTACGCGTTCAAATATAAAAAGTTTAAGGACACGGATGTTTTTCGTTGTTAGTTTTTTAAAAAAGAACAGTGCGTTTAATGTTCTCAGATACTGCATATAATTGCCTCATTTTTCATAATATATAAGAAATCTGATTATTTACGGTCTGCTTCCAAATGAAGCAAAACAAAAAAACAAAAAAAAAAAACATGCAAAAGGACCCAAACGATGTGCTGCGAAATATGAATAATTTTTTTTATCAGTTCATACTTTCCTTTCCAGAGAGGCTGGACTGCACGGCATGTTTCTGTTCCTTTTGTATTTTGTTTTCAAAAAGATGTTGTTTAAAAACAGCACGAGAAAGCAATTAAAGCGAGTGTAGCATATAAATAATGTACGCTGTTCAAACAAAGTGTATGTTTTTCAGCTGTTTGAGTGCTGGTTGCTGGTATCCGTGAACTAAAGGATTGTGGAAAGTTGGGAAGGGAGAAGGGAGGGGTTGGGGGAGGCAAAGTCCTTATACGCCTACTTGAATTACAACAACCATTCTGCTTAGGGGTAGGGGGCAATTAAACTGACTTTTCTTTGTTTTCCTTTCATTTTCGCAAGACAAATTATAAAATAATTTCGTAACTCCTTTAACATTTTCTTAACGAGTACTTTATGGAAGTGTGATTATATTACTGCAAAGAAAAACACGAAAACATTTTCTCTGACAACGAAAATCCTACGTTAAGTTATTAAAATCAATTTATTATTTATATTATATAAAAATAAAGTCCACATTTGACAGCGCACTCTTAATAATTTGTTGCAGTTACCCCAACAACATGCTTTGGCATGTCATACTCTTTACCATCTACATTACTAAGAAGTAGTCAAGTAACGACTTACAACTTACCGTGTGTAGTATTAAAAAAGTAATGAACTACTTGATTATTGTCTGATATAGAAGCAGTTGCTCTGGGCGAAAATGCACTTATTATCTCTTTAAAGAAAATTGATTAAAGAAATGAAAGCTCAAGGTTTAATTTTTTAAAACTCGGCATTTGGCACATGTTTGTTGCTTTTTTTTTAGGTCTTTTGCTGCAATTGGCTTCTCTAATGACCAAATGACTATTTTAGCGGCATTTTGAACTTGACTCCAATAACATGGTCATAAGAGTGTCTTTATTAAAATTTTAATTCATTATTTTTCAATAGAAATTTTCGGTGGGAAGGAATCTTATGATGTTTTGCCGCCTTGTAAAATTAGTGCGTCACTAGTGAAAAGCGATAGAGAGGGATGTGGAGGGTTCAACCATCGTTCTTACTGCAAGTAGAGCCCGTAATTTCCTATAATTCCTAAAGGAACAGAGATTATCCGTTATTGGACAAGTGCCAAGCAGCTGATTAATAGTCTTCGTCTCGAAAGCCTTTGGACAAGGCGCTATATAGTCACCCTGGTCTTTTGAGGTGATAAGAATTGAAATTTGTAATCTAGGCTTGTTAAGAATTTAGGCTTTTTTGAGAGTGGTAAACTGTTTTATTTGGAGCAATTGTGAACCTGAAGACTTCATTATTTGTACGGGTAACTTGCACTCCGCAACTGCAATCCCGTTAATAAAAATCTAAGTGAAGTTTAAAGTTTTAAATATGCCAGTTTCTTGAGTATGAATTTTATATTAATATTATATTAATAGAGAATTTTTTGCTTTTTTTAATTGAAAATAATTATCTTCATCTCTTGATCCAGCTTTTTTACTTTTTTACCTCTTATTCAATCTAATTGCAACTAAAGATGTTTTAAAAATTAATTTTCCTCTTCTCTTGATTTATTCTTCGTTTGCTTAAGATAATACCAACTCAAAGAGAAGATGAAAAAAGCCCTTTTTCTAAAATATTTTTTCCAGGCACAAAAGCTTAATTTAAAAAAAGGCAGAAATTTAATTTGTTGCCTCCTTGCAGTCAATATTAAAATTACTTAAATCTACAATATTAAAAATTTAACATACTGCGTATTGCAGATACTCTGTTTTAATGCTTGAATGAATGAAAGGAAGCTTTTCCTTCAATTACTGAAAGGAAGCTTTTTAAAGTGCACAATAAAGTAAATAAAAGCAATGGGGGGACAAACTGAACAAGAAATGAAAGGAAAGGAAAGGAAATGTTGAAAATATGGAGAAAGTGAATCATAATAAGAGAAATTGCTCACCCATTTCAAGAAACTTTTCGGTAATTTTGAACCAAGTTCCTTCCAAAATTGCTGAATTTTTTTTGAAAAAAAGAAGAAAACTGTTGCGAGGTTTGGAGAAAACGCCAGTACTAGTGTGTTGTAGCTGACGGGGAACTGCTTTGAAGGCGTCAAAATAGAAACTGATAAAGAAATAAATGTTTTCTGCGAAAACATTAAAGTTCACTGCTGTTTTTGAACAGACCTCGTAATATAAACATTTTAGTGGTTGGATTGCGTTTGAAAACAAAATGTTTGAAAATAGGCTTAAAGCCTTGCCCACGGTCGTTGTGTACGTTTTGCTGGTTGTGGCGTTTTGCTGGTAGAACATCATTGTGATTGATTACATGTATTCATTTAGCTTAAGTTGTAGGTACGTATTTTAGCAGCTCAGTTTAGGCATTAAGTGAAACCGACACATAATCAATAAATAAAGGCTTTTGGCCAGGGAGCGCTTTAGACTGGACATGACTGGACATGATGGATTTGGAAATTGAGTTGGTTGCTGCAGCCACCAAAGTCGTTATTTTGTTGATGGCTTAAAATTGTAAAATTTGTTTCAGATAATTTGTATCAATGCCAAAAACACAGATTTCAATTTGAATATGATTTATTAATATAAAATGCAAAAACTACAAGTTTTAGGAAGCTGACAAGAAAACCCAAAAACAGCCTAATTCGCTCCGGTTTCCCGTCGATTTATTTGTTCTATATGTTTTAAGATTGCAAATAAAATAATATTATGGAAATATGAAATCATTATTGATTTTATGTCGCTGCCAATTGCCGTCAATTTAACATGATACATATTAAAACAAAATGTTTATGTAAAGCAGTGGTCCAGCTAAAGTGGGCCATATCAGGGTTTTCTTACAACAACTCAAAAGGCATTCTACCCGCCCGTATGTTGCAATTTTACAGTTCGGCACACCTCTGTTCTTTAAAACCCCCAAAAAATTGTAAAAGAACAATTCTTAATAATAATTTGCCAAACGTCTTCTTTTTTGGTTACTTGGGTGACTTCAATCTGTATATTAGAGCTAAAAGTACAAGTATTTCATTAGACAAAATTGATTAACTGCTTTTAGTACGAATGAAGCACTAACACAGACCTTCGTGCGATGAAATTTCGATAAGTTGTCCGGCAAAACTATTGGGTTTCTCTCCTTAATCTGCGCGCAGGAAAAATATCGTACTAGAACGCGTTATTTTATATAGCTTTTCACAAAAGTCTCACTCACTTTTCATGTAGAATTAACACGATTAAATCGTATTTTAGATTCCGATATAGACGCCAGTTGAATTTATTTATTTAGAATCAGATGTTTTCCAAATTTGAAATATAAAAAAATATATTAAATGAAATTAAATCAAATCTTATTTTATATTGATTGTGTTTTTTTTAAATATTTTTTTTTAGTTTTTTTTATAAAATTTTATTTCTCTATATGGTATAAAAAACGGAATGTGTGTTTGTTTGTTTATTTGCTGGTGCCTTATAGAAGAGCAGATCGCCGGACCGATCCCTGCAAATTTTCACAACATTATAGGCTACTTTTTCTCAACCACGCCCGCTTTTACGCCCTCTTTTATTACTCCATATAGTTTTTGGCAGAGCAGAGAACGAGCCATTTGTGGACCAGTTTTCAAAATGGAATGGAAGGGACCACCAAAAATTACTTTGTAAAATAAGGAGGTGGCAAAGGGGTGAAGTCAGCACACCATACCGGGTTAATCTAGTTGTTTAGACAATAGACAAACAGATGCAAATGTACATGATAGTATTAAATATTTTGTAAATGTATGTACGCCAGGTGCTAAAACTCGCTTTAGCTTTATCGGGTGGGTTTCCTATGCAACTATAGGGAATTTTGTACGAAGAACTTTGCACAAAATTTTTTTGTTCAAGCCACTCAATAAAAGTTTGTTCTATCGAAATATCACTGTACATCAATAGTAAAACAATACAAGTGCTGGCGGCTGAGGCTTAATCTCATCTCCTCTGGGAAACAGCATTTAATTTACAGATTTGAGTTCTTTAGATTTCATATTCAGTGCGTGGAAACCGAATAAAACATTTTAAAAATACCAGCTGCAAGAAGAGCGCAAAAATAAAAAGTTGACAAATTGAAATGATGTAATAAGAATCAATTTAGATATTAAAATACCTCCCAAACCGTTTTCTAATTAAAATACTATTTGTCTTAGCAAAACTACTGACAAGTCGTGTGTCCTAAGAAGATGTTGTCTGCCATCGTTCACTCATTGCACAAAGAAAATAATTTTTAAATTATTTACACAGAATTAAATGGAAAAATTATTCTTGCGGATATCGACTTTTATTTGTGTCCTTTATTGTTAATGGAAAGGAAACGAATTGTTAAGCACTGAATGTCTTTTTCACAGAACTCCGTGGCCTTTATTTTATTATTGTAGTTTAGCTTGATAAAAGAATACCTGAGACAAAGTGGGTGGCCAAACGTATTCTCGAAAAAATAAATTACTATTATTTATGGCCAGAAGTCTCCAGAGGAGAGAACCTAACGAAATCGGCTTCTACAATATCGAAGAAATCGATTTAAATTGAGTTTCCCTTTTGTCTTGGCCATTGTATTTAGATGTTTCTGTTCTTATTAAAATCAACTGTCTCATTATTATTTTGTGTTACGTTCTTACGTCTGTCACCGCCATCTCTTTTGTGTGTTGACATGTAATTTTTTGTTATTGTTTTTCTGGGCCTTCAGCACTTGACAGGGAACAACAGCCCGTTGACAGGGCGCAGATATTCGTACAATATTATGTTGGTAGCAGGAATTGTTTTTGGTCACAAAGAAATATATATTTACATGTGTATGTGCTCATAGTTACCTGAAAGGCAAAACGCCGTAACTGAAAAATTATTAAATTTGCGGGAAAAGCAAAAATTGTGCTAAAAACAAACAAAAAAATCACGACTTTCAATGCGAATGCGAATGCGAATGCGTTCAATACAGTAAAAATAACATCCTATTTCTGTATGATTTTTTTTCCAGGTGGGGAATATATATTTCTCGAGGCTTTTTTGCTTCGTACTTTTCTGCAACTAAAAGTTTAAATTTAATGTTTTAATATAAATTGTCTAAAATAAATTGATTCTAATTAAAAAACGAGGTCTGTTCAAAAAATAAGTCTGCGATTTTCTCACTTACTCGTCCCGAACATGGGCTTGTAATTTCAGCGTTTTTAGAAGCCATAAAAATGTCTAGTCTTTCAGGGATTTCGGCTCAGGGTAGTATCGGCTTGAGCTTTTTGTTCCTTTAAATTTTGCCAATAATCCTGTTTTTTCCATCCCCGTAATCGGTTTTTAATAGTTATATACTTCGATTAAAGACCGGTTTGGAATTTGTTGCTAATGTATGACGTTTTGCGTTTTAGGTAACGACATGTATACATGTATTCCTGACAACGCCAGGAAAATTAAATGTAGAATACTAAAAGATACAAACTGTAGGGACAACTTAGGAAAATTTATAGCTGAAGAAATAATAAAACAATGCAATTTTTTAATATGAAAGTATTAATTCTAAGGAAGGATAAAGAAAAAGATTTTCGTTTGAATTATTTTTTGATTTTTGTTCAACAAAGTGCACATTATTAGACCTTGATTTGTGTCCGAAATAGCGTTAAGGGATGCCCATAACATTCGGGGATGTAAGCGGCGATATCGCTTAAAGTTTAATAATTTTTCTTCTTTATAATTTACATGATGACAAAGTTTGTGCGAAAGTGAAATGTAAAATTGTTTTCTTAAAAGAAAATGTTTTCTAATTAATTTTCTTTTTTTTTTTTGTTAATTAAACAAATGAAAGAAAATTCAGCAGAAGAAATTTGGGGACAAACAAACGCGCGAGAAGAACAACAATAATCGGCGAAATCAAAAGTAGGTCAAAAACAAATATTTTTCTATTGAACTGTTGACGTCTAAACTAAGAAGGACTAAAACGTGTAAAACAATCAGCTGCGCTGTCAATTTCAGCTGTTGGGAATTTTTGAAAGTAAATAGAAAAGAATTTATTTTAATTTAATTTTAAAGCTTAAAAACTATTTGATAATATAATAAAATAAAAAAATATAAAATAAACGGCAAATGTAATTAGTAAGTAATAGTTAGAGATGCATCAAATCTGAACCGATTTTCCAAATCTTTGAAAATCTATAAAATTTTCTTGGTTGCGGCAGAAATAGCAGCTGGGAAACAATTGGTTCCTTGAAAATATGATCAGGTGGACGGGCATCTTAACCAAATGACCAACACTTGAGCTCTACTTTTAAGACATCCTGGCAGGAATATTGGCCGCTATTCTACCAACTCATCTTTGCTAGGGACAGAAACGGTACCACTGCGGTCCACTTATGAACATGATAAGGTATATTCCGTCCAGTAGTTCTGGTGCTATCGGTTGTGTAAAGCAGCAGCAAAAGCGAACACATCAATAATATAATACCAGATAAATGTAGACAATGATTAAATCCCTTTAAAGGAACGTTGAGAATATTAATGACGTTCACTTTTAGCTGATCCGTTAGAGCAAATGAACGGAAAGTTCCCAGCACTTTCATAGAAGACAAGATGGTTTCGCATTTGCTACAGATAAGAGGCCGAGGTCCGACATAGATACTCTGGCTGGTGGCGAGGCTGGTGCATGGATACATAAGCCGTACCCTATTCTTAGCCTAAATAGTAGAAAAAGATTCATATTTTCTCATTTTCTGCATATTAAATTTACTTTCCTCCTTTTCTTTGCTAGAGCTAAGAAGCTTTTGAACTGTATCCTAAATCACTGTTAACTAAAATAAAATCTAAATATAAATTTTTATTGGTTTTATTTTGCAGGTCCACATTCAACTATCAACAATAAAAAAACACTGGTAAGCAAATAAGTTTTTTTCTGACAATAATTTAATATCAAATTGGACACTGAAAATGAGTTTTTCTTGATCTTTCCGTCTCTGAACAGAACATTATAAATTAAGAAATATAATAGAAAACATTAAACACAATATGGAATACAAGACTAAATGAAGAAATATCAAAATTGCCAAAGAATGTCGTCAATATTACGAAAAATTATATTAACCAAAAAAAAAAAAAAAAAAAAAAAACAAATTATTAGAATTCAGCACGTGTTTCGTTGTTTAAAATTCTATTTAAGCTGCTATAAAAAAATACCAAAAATGTGCTTTAATAAAAAAAAAAGTTAAAACTATGTAAAAGATATGAACAATAAAAAGTTCTTTTTATAATCTAAACATTCTAGTCAAAATTTAACAAGGAAAACTATTTTTTATTGAAAGTAAAAGGAAATAGAGAAAAAAGGACACACAACTTTATAATCTCTTTAACTTTTCGTTTTCATTCCATTTTAATATCAAACTTAATTTTCTTCACAAAAGAAATAAACACAAACATTTTATAACTTTGTATAGAAAATCTGTACAGAAGTGATTTTGATGGCACCACGTGGGACTCAAAGGCTGATACACCGGAGTCCTCTTCAATCTCTCCAACAAGGGCGATTTCCTAGACAGTTAATACAATATTGTAGAACATGTGATATTCTACCAGACCTTAAGCCAACTCCGCCCAGTTTTTTTGCAAGCTGGTTCCTTGCTGAGTCCAGGCATCTAAGAACAATTTTAGGTCCCCAGTGCCCTCTAATTCTGTTTTGATATTTAATGACAGCGGGAAACTTTCACGTGCACAGTCTTACTGTTTTCACAAGAGCACGAACTTTTTCCTCAAACACATTTCAACTAAAAAAACCAAACTTGTCCTCAACCGCTCAACAACTACAACAATTTTTTTTTGACAATTTGTGAACTAGAAGTCATCGTATTTATGCAGAGTCTCTTAGAAGGATGTTAAAAAGCTTAAAAGACACGAACAAGCTAAAAGACTACAGCCACTCACAGAACCCCCTTGACAAATGTATTCAGCTGCCATCGCACAGCAGCAAATCTGCACAAAACACTTATACACATAAAGAATCACAACCACACACACACGCACACATACACACACACACACACAGCCACACCCACTGAACATAAATTTGCATGCGATTGTTTGCGAAAAGTTGATTTGAAGCTTCTGGGATATTCATTTATGGCTGCCTTTTGACAGTGTCAAATGTTTTTGGGCCAAAGACTATTATGTAGATTAATTTAATTTTATTTAACACTTTATTAAAACAAACTTTATTAAAACAAACTTTAATAAAATAAAATCGTTATCACAGAATTTCGCAAAAGAAAACGATGGGTATTACAAAATTATTGTAGTTATCAGCCAGGAAACAAGCGTTTCGAATGGCCGGTAGAAAGTGGATGGTGTTCAGTTTTGCAAATATTATTTCAGATTGTTTTTGAAGTTTTCTGGAATAAATAATGTATTATCTTTTAGTTTTCGATTTGGACTTGAGTTGTTTGTAAAGGCCAAAGAAATAGATTTAAAGCATCGAATATCTTAATTTATAAGTTTCTTCTGTAATTGGTGAAAAAAAAAACTTTGAATATGGCGTGAACAATAAATCTAAAATAAATTTGACTGAATTGAGCATGTGGTATCAGTCGAAAGAACAACTACTGGAACAGACACTAGAGCAAAGGCTAAACAAAAAATACTAGGGCAAGTACTAGAACAAGTTATAATTATTTAAGCAAATAGCAGAACCAACACTAGAGCAAATGCTAAAAAAAAGTATTGTACTTAAACCAATACCAAAGCAAAACAGATACCAGACAAATAATTGAAGAAGTATTAAAAAAAAAAACAAAATACTACAATAGAAAAAATACTAGAGCAAATGCCAGAACAAACACTAGAAAACAATATTAGAGCAAAAACTGGAAAAAAAATACTAAAACCAATACCAGAGCAAATAATCCAGCAGATATTAGAAACAATACTAGAAACCAGGACAAATTCTGGAACAGATGATAGAAAAAGAACTCAGAAAATGTTAGTGAAAGTGCTAGAATAAATACCAGAACCAATACCAGAGCAAATACTAGAGCCAAAACTAAAGCAATTGCTTGAAAAAATACTAGAACAAAATATATTAAATAACTACAATACTAGGACAAATACTACAGCGAAAGCTAGAATAAATATTCAAAAAACATACTAGAACAAATACTAGGGCAAACGCTGCACCAAAAACTAGAACCAATGCTAGAGCATGTACTGCAACATATATTAGAAAAAATACTGTATCAAATGCTAGGGCAAGTGTAGTAAAGCAAATACTAGACGGAATACTAAATCTGCTCCTTTTCATAGATTAAGCTGCGCAAATTCAAGGAATTATTTGCCTTAATCTTTTAGTGAGTAACACATTCACTGCAAAGGAAAATTGGCAAAGTTTTTGCCTGAATGGGAACCCATTAAAAAGGAATTTCATTTTTGTTTAAAAAAATACCAAGTAATTATGATTTGGAATAAGAACGCTGGTAACGTGCTAAAACATAATTAGATGACATTTTCAGAGGACATGGAGAGAAACTTTGTATGCACAACGTATTTTATATCAGTTTACAAAACATACATAAATGAAACGACGAATTAAAGTCATCACTGTAGGGAATAAGTTTTGTGCACCAATTCTGTATCTCCATGTGGCAAGTGCGGTTGCAGTGTCTACCCGCACCACCTGCTGTTCGGAACCACATTATGTATGACACCAGGCTAGAGAAATTCCCTTGGTTCAACTATGATTTAATAATGGTTCAAATATGATAAATAAACAAAGTTGACCATCTTTCTGATGAAATGTGAAAATTTTTGCAAATTTTTCTACAACTTTGTTGAATTTTTTGAGTCCCGTCACCAGTTTTAAAATTGCTGGCTGAGAAGGTCCTTCATTAAACGTGATCGCAAAGTTTTCATCACTTTTGTAGTACAAAGTAAATAGTTTTTTGCGTTCTTGAAATGTATATTATTTCATTTTTATTAGTTGTCGCTTTTGATAATTTTAAAATGGCAGACAATTGAAAATGGAACATCGTATGGAATTGCAATATGAAGAACTTAAACAGTCAGAGGACGAAAACATACCGAAAATAAACAAAATTTTAATTTGAAAATATATGATGAGTCCAATTGGAGGTGGGGCACAACATTTACGCCACTCGTTACTGGGGCACAACATTTACGCCACTCGATTATAAAATTTTACAAAATAACACCTAAAATAAATTTTAAGAATTCTGAATGGCTGTCCAATCATCCAAATCATTATTTCATTAAGAATTTATTAAGAATTTGTATCATTAATTCATTAAGAAAAACAACTTCCAACTGAATTGAGTGGTTTTTGTGAAAGCAATTTGCTGGGCGTTTTCAAAATCTACCTAAAAAAATCCATCTTCCGCTTTAGCAGAATCCGTTGACAAGACTTTGGCTTTCATTTGTGTATTTTACATTGTCAGAGAATGACAAAACATTTATTAAACAAACGACAATTTTACTTCACTGACGTCAACTTGTTCTGCAAATCTTGTCTCTTTGATTATCTTCTCTGTTGTTGGGTACGTCATTCTGTCAAGGCTTTTCGTATGTGTGTAAATGTATTTATTTAGATTTATTATTATTTCTTTTTTCCCCATCTGCCATTTGCAGTATCACTGGCATTAAACTAATATGATTAGAAATTGAAAACAACAAAAAGACGAAACCAAAGAAAAAAAAAGAGAAAAACACTTTCTGAATACAAAAAGACCAGCAGAAACAAATTTGCTGCCGAATAAATCAAATTATTGAAAATAAGCTTGACAATGAGATGTGTTTTGGAAATTTTAAAAGTTTTCTTATTATCTAAATATAAATACTCGTACATATTGTTACGTGTGTGTTAGAAATTGGAAAGAGAATTCCAGTTTATATATTATCTAATTTTTCTTGACTTCACCAACACTAAGAAACTGAACTCCTTACGCTTTGACTGCTCTTTTTTAATTTAACTTTTATATCTAAGAAGCTGAAATTGATGGCAGATTTATGCATTAAAATCGCTTTATCTGCCAAACATCAGGAAGTGCCTGGCCGTTGAGCCTGCAGCAACAACAAATCCTTCCACTTCACCACCTAAAATTAATCGAAGGGAAGATTGACGCTTAAATAAACTGGGCGGTGAAACGTGAAAGCCTTTTATAGCACCTACAATCCTAAACATAAATATATGCAGATGTATGTTAAAAAGAAAATTATCCTAAACTGATCAATTTCTTTCTCTTCTGCTGCAGCTTGAAGCAGAAACTCTATAGGTCGTTAAAATACGCCAGGCCAGATTGGTATTTCCATACCAATCAAGTACTCGTCTTGATCAATGTTAGGATAACTTTTGCCACCGTCTGACAACAACTTTTGTAAATTCAAATCGGCTTTTTCATTAGACTATTTTTTAGCATTAAACACATTCGCCAACCACAGGCTGCCGACTTCAATAGGGCAAAAAAACCCCCCAAAAAAAACAGTGTTGACAATGCAACGAAATACGTAAATTTAGCGCTCACAAATATTTGTTATAGTGAAATAATATTAGAAAATTTATATCATAAAGTATTAAATAAAGAAATGAAACAATTAGGTCCCCTAGTGCGAAAGTCAAAAGCGTTATAAGTGAGATCGGCGGGGCACTCACGGCATTGCCGCCAGAATTGTTATCAGCACTCGATTACTATTGACAAAGAATTTGTGAAAGAAATTGACTTAATTTTTGTCAATAAAATATTTAGCGTTGACAAACGAATTTGTGAGTTCATATTTAGCAACTTCTTTTGGAAAACATTGATGTGACTAAAAACGAAGAAATGGGGACAAAAATTAAAGTAGGAATTTTTAAACCGTTTCACACTCTTATTTCTGAGTTAAGCAAACGGGTTTCAAAGGACCACAACGCCTTACAATTATTACAATATCAAACAGGCGTGGGAGGAAATAGGCAGAAAACAAAATTCAGTAGCGCCACCAATTAGAGACAATGAGGGCTGGCAAAACATTTTTCTAAACAATTATATACTTCTCCATAAATAAAAAATCTTAAATTAAGTTTTATTTTGCATAAGCGGGGACAGATTTTAAATCTAAACTAAAGAAACAAGTGACGCACAACGAGGTACCACTTTCGCGGTACAATTCGGCCAGCAATTGAGCCCTCAAGTTATGCAAATACAAAATGTAGCTGAAATGGAATTTAGGAATTTTGTATGGTAATGAAAACGTGCCTGCGACTTCGGCAAATGCGAGAAGAAGGAAACGGGCAACGGCTGAACTCAATGAATTATTTGAAACGCGAAATTTGCCCCACAGATTTCCTTTGAACCTTGAGCATTTCTTTATTTTCTGCATCTACTACTTTCACTAGAGGCACACAAATTTCCAAACAAAATTAAATGACTATCAAAATAAGATTTTCAAAAATTATCGATAACAGGTCGATATCAAAACGTCCTCCCTAATGAATACTGATTTATGGTCGTGTTGACGTCGACAACAAATAAAATTCTCAGTAGTTGAAAATTGATGATGGCGTCGACAGCGAGCGTGGAGTGACATAGAGGAATATTTTCATAATATCGGGTGAAGTTTATTTCCATGCTGCTGCTGCACATTGGTTTCATTTACTTTCCACCCACTCCGGCACACTATGCCTCAAATGAAAGCTAATTGCCTTTGCCTTTAGAATATAAATATACACAAAATAGGGTTTTGTTTACATGACTTTTTTCGATATCTCTTGAATTGACCTATTCAGTGTCTACACGCGGAATGAAGTGGATGCACTATTATATGCTTTCATTTGATATATAGATCGTTACTCTGCTTCTTATAATTCATAAGCGATTATATCTTCAGCTTTACATGTGACCTGCAGAACATTTTTCTTCTGTTTTCTATGCTTTTTTAAAGGATTTTATTTTCTGAGGCATAAACAGGACATGTGCTATGAAAAATCAGTAAAAATTCTAAAGTTTCGCCGCTATAATACGAGTGTAAATGAACCAGCTGCTTGATATGTAGCTGCCGCGTTCAAAACAATCAAACATATTGTTTAGAGCGAAACCATTTTGCTTTTTTACGCCAAAATGCAACCGATTATGGTGCCTTGTCTACAGCCATGAGCCAGAACCTTCGGATGTTCTTGCCATGAAAGATCAAAGTGGTATTCGTTGGCGGGAATATATTTTTTATATTTTATTGCTAAAATACTTATACAATACTTCTGACGAACTTACTTTTTATGCCAGTTAGTACATCCGGTCGTAAATAGATCAGTTGATCTGTCACGTATGAGCTGTTGCTTCGATTTTTTTTCCATTTCATTTTTTTTTCAACTATAAGAATTGATTTATCCACGAAAATGTTTGCCCAAACTATCGATATATTGATTGTCTCCAAGGATGAAACCAATATCTAACCTAAATTTTCTCTGCGGCTGCGCCTGTAATATACATACATACACATGTATATGTGAAGGTTGATTGTTTTCAGAAATTTTCATACTGATTTTGTTGCGGACAACAGCAGCAAATCCAATACCTCAATACCTCAGTATGTTTAATATACAGCTGTTACTTCCTTAAAATCACGCAAAAAGCCGGATAGCGTGGCCCAGCAAAAACCAATTCAAATAGATTGCAATGCAAAGATTTGTTTCATATCAGACATGCAAGCGCATGCACGTGCCACGTACACGTACAGAACATGTACATATGTATGTATGTGCATGCATATGCATGTGTTCTAAGGAGAACAATCTTAACGAGTTTATTGTTCTCTATTACAGCCAATTTAACCATTTCGGTACTATCACACACACACCGTTTTGACTTTAATTCGCTTTCACGCACTCATCACGTGAGATCATTTGAAACATTTGAAATGCACACGAAAAAAACCACTACAACTGCACGTATCCGGCTCATACATTTCTTTGATATTATTGGCCCTTTTAAAACGAAAAGAAGTTAAAACAAGAATTTTTTGCTAAAAATGTAAGCGAAGATAGACAGAAAAAATAATGATTCTGCTCAAATCTATTTAGTTGCCAATTTTTGTGTCGGCCAACAAATCAAATCTGTAATAAATGTTTCCACTCTGTCAACCAGTTACTTGGAAACGTATAAATCAAATTCATCAAACAATTCCTCCTCCGGCTGAAATGCAAACAGACAGACGCATGTTTGTGCTCCGTACCAGCACAAAACATATGAATTCATATTTACCGTTTTTCTTTAGAATCATCTACAACTGCTACTTTTTATGTGAATCCACATGGAATGAAATCAAAAATACCAGTAACTATTTTCTGTTCGTCATGTGAGCGAAACAAAAATTTGCAAAATGCTCAAACGAAAGGCAAACCGCGTTGGCTGCAAAAATGCCTTTGGAAAAAATTTGATTGATGAGATGGCCGACGAAAAAAGCGTCGAGTTGGGGGAATATAAAGTTAAATGATTTTTTTTTGAAAACCCATCAAATTCATAATAAATTTTTTATTTTGCCTTTTACTGGCAGCCCTAAAAAAGTTTAATACATTCAAGGGAAAAATTCAAGTGCATGATTGCTTTCAATCCTTCTCCCTCTCGTGGCGGACAAAAAAATTATATAAACATACACACACACACGTATGCTTCGAATTCCAAGGCCTTCTTAAAGAATTTAAGGACATCTTCGAGAATTGTCTTAAAATGCACATCCCCCTAAAGGGCTAAGGGGGACTGGAATGATTTAAATGAGCTTTACAGGACATGCTGCTAGAGGTCCTGTTCACACTAATTTACTAAAGGGGTTATAGTTTGTGCCAACGTAAGAGGCAGCATTAAAGGGCTCATTAGTCGACTATAGAAATCCTAAAAGTATCCTGACTGTAACTGTTGGCGGGCTCATGGAATGCCTGAAACCGTGTTATGTGGTTTTGACCCGAGCAATAAATAACTATTTTGTATTGAAATTGATGGACGAGAAATTTGCTTATTTGCATTTCGGTACAATAAAATGTATAAAAACAAACAGAAAAAACATATTCCGTAGAATATTTGCGATAAAGGCATTCCAGTACCTATTAAATAAATAAATATCAAATAATATACAAAAATCAAATACATAAAAGTAATGCAGCTGTTCAAAACAATGAGGAAAATTGTACATATCCAGGACATATAAATACAAATAGTGCGAACCTTTTTTGTTAATGGTACCAATAATATGTGAAAAATGTAATAATAGATATGATTTTAGAGTTTTATATATATAAATAGCGTTTTTTTTATTGAAGTATAAAACTTTAAGTTGGCAGCACGTTTTTAACTGGTTGCTGTTTTGTCCGCTGTCCAGGGATTTATGTTTAGTTCTAGTTGGCAGTTCAACATGAATACACTGACGCCTGAAGAACGCTTCCAAATTGCGCAAATTTGGAAACGATTGCCCTGGATCGCGATTTTCATAAGCGAATTTTGTTTAGCGGCAGCTTCATCGCTTGTTTGAATGGGTTTGTCAATAAACAAAACTGTCGCAAGTCAAGTCTTTGTTGAAACACCGCTACATCCAGAAATACTGACTGTTTGGTGTGCAGACCATACGCTGCTGGAGTCATTGGTCCGTACTTCTTTAAAAACGATTCTGGTCAGAACGTTACAGTCAATGGTGGCCGCTGTAGAGTAACGATTACCGGCTTCTTCCTTCATCAATTGAACAACCATGATGTGCAGGAGCTGTGGTTTCAACAAGAAGGCGCAACATGGAAGACAACTCGTGCCACAATTGATTTATTGACCCGTTTCACGTTTTGGACCCGTGAATTCCCTCCAAGATCGTGCGCTTTTATCAAAATATTATTAATTATATTTTTATTTTATGTTACAGACCTCAATTTGATTGTACGCTGCTTTTTTATGTTCTTAGAGGCAAAACTCCGCATTATGAACCGAATTTGAAAATCATAATTTTGCAATATTTTTGTGTTGTAATTACGGAAAACGTGACATTTGCATAAATCGTTTGTAGCATATAAATTAGAGTACCTCCATATATAAATTTAGCATATTTTACTCAGAAAAGGAAACGTCACGAATCTATTAAAGTCTATCGTGTCTGTATACAAGTTTAACAACTTAAAAGATTACAGATTATTCAAAGAAAAGTACTAATCATCATCAGAGGCAGTTTTTGTCGCGTAGCCTTGTAAGGAAATTCTATTTTCTATGGCTGGAGACGTTACGGTTACATTTTATTACAGTCAGTTAAGCCTTTTCAGAGTTGCCTGTACTCGTATAACAAACACGAGCAGCTGATTAAACTACATTTGCATTTCTACGGCTACGTTCGGCTAAATGGGCCTGTAAACCATACAAAATATAATTCAGCTTAAAGTTTTGCTTGATATTTGTGTACATATGAGTAGAAACTATTAATCGGTTTAAGAATTTTGGTTTTAGATTTAAATCAAAAATGTGATTGATTTTATTTTATGAAAATACTAATTTTTAATATTAAAATTGAACTCTTATGAACTATAGAGAAATCAATTGTTTAACGAAGAAAGTTGATGAATGGGCAATAAGTCTTAAGAAGTTCATAGTTCGCCATCAATTGATCTAGTTGGAGTTTATTATTATTATTATTGCCTGTCCACCCAAAATATATTCAGCGTTCCTGGAAAGACAAAACATTTAAAATATTTCCAGGGTTTTATACATTCATGTTTGCAGACAGTCTTGTGGGCAAATATGCACGTTAATAACTTTTCTTTTTAGTGGAAAACAAGTAAATTTATATTAATAATGCTGACATTTAAATGTGTATGAACGTTTGTTGGCTTTTCTTGTGGACAATATTTAAAAGGTTTCAAAGATATTAAATTTTTGTTTTTTTGTTTAAACACTTAATTTCGAAGTTATTGCATGTGTTTGAGTGTAAGTATTAAAGAAAGTTGTAAAGAAAATCGAATGGATGTGATTGTTATTTTATTAGACTGAATTGAATTGAAATTGGTTATATATTTTGAGTTCCTTCAAAATTGAAGCTGTTAATTAGCCCCGACTCTGGCAGCACATTGTGAACTATTTCGTTCTGTGGCTTTTTCTAAACGAAACCAAAGCCGAAGGAGTTGGTTGGTTCAATCGCTTTTTTTTAATTTATATATTCTTATTAGATGTATAAAATTTATTCTATTTGTTGACCTTTTATGTTTCTTATTATTTGCTTTTATATTTTAAAAAATGTTATGATTTTTCTTAGTTTTAGTTTATTTCGCAATATTCATCTTCAGGGTGTGTACAAAAAAGAACACAAACTGACACATTTATGTAAAAATTAAAACACAGCTTCTTATATATAAAAGTCATCCAGCAGTTTATTTCCCTAAGATTGTCGTCCAGTTGCTAAAAACTTATTCATTGTCCTTTTAATTTTTAGTTAAATGTCGGTATGTTGGCGCGCAGCTCTCAATATCTTTTTTGCAGTTTAATCGTTTCGCCTTCGATACGTTGATAATGTGTTGGAATTTCAGTGTATATTGAAAATTCTTTTTAACATAAAAATTATTTTATTAATTATCCAACTTAATTAGTTATGGAAAACTTAAATAATGCAGAATATAGCCCAGAACTAAGTACAGTGGGGCCTCGACCATTTCTTATCTTTATGTTTTTGGTATAGTTTAATCGTCATTAACTCTATTATTTGGGACTACAATCGTATATCTTTTTTAAATGCAATTCGGTGATGTAATTATACCAATTATATCACGAGCTGGAAGCGTATAATCACGTGTTGAATTTAATTTATTTCTGAAATGACAATAAAAAAAAAACTACACAAAATTGTTATGCTCGTGGTTCCAAACCTTAACGGCTAATCGAGGTCTCACTTTATTTTTTTTATTTTGTATTTTCTTAATTTAAATTTTGTACGATTTCTTGTTGGTAGATGAACTGATGGCGTATTTTGCATACGGTCATGGCGGTTTTGATCGCTCAGGCGAGTTCCATGTACCGATAGTGCGCCTCAAACTGGATGTTGATAAAGTCTTTAATAAAAGTTTTCAAAGTCAAATAGATTTTAAAGTAAATCCGGCAAGAAGTGTCTGATACAGTTTGAAATTAAAGGCGTCAACATATTTATTATAAATGTAATAAATGGGAATTTCAGAAGTAGAAGAATCTAGTAAATCTCTCTTAAATCTCTACAGCTCTAAACTTCACTAAGAAGGCCTTCTTTTGTTAAGCCTCATACGATTTTACATATAAAAATGTAAAAGTTTATTACAAAACCGTATACATATATCAAATATTGGATAGTGATTTCACGGAATGCGGCGCGCTTTAATTATTTTTAAATCTTTTCCACAAACTGGTCGCATCGTTGTCTTGAAATAGCCTGCAGTCCGGCAGTCCACCAGCCGCCACTTGCCGCAGTTTATTTTGCCGTTGGCGCCGTTTAAAACATTTTTCCTTTTTGGCAAAATGCGTGGAAATTTTTCAATTCAATCGCTCTATTACTTGCCCGCAGTTACAAGGAAGTATGGTAACACTATTTTATCTATTTCCACTTCATAACATGGAATTAAGCCTCAATTTGAGGTGTGATTTAGAAGCTGTGTTAAACGCAACGAAACATTTTAAAGTGGACTGGTGCCAGTGTGGCCTAATCCTACTGTGGTTTAAGCACAGAGTGGATACAAAAGCGTCTAATAACACCACCAGACATGACAGCGTCGAGTGTTCAGCATTTAGGTTAGACTTATTGTTAAGATTTAGCACAAGGCAGTCTTCATGCCATAAACTTAAGTCTGTCTGCAAAGGATATAAGTTGTTTGGCAACTATTCTGTTGCAAGACGGCAGTGCCTCGAAAAATATGTTTGTAGGTGCCGCTGGCAATCCGTGGTCAGTCCCCTTTCTTTTATACGCAATAGTCGTAAGAAAAGCTAATCCAAGGACTTGCAATTCATAGGAACGGACTTGTGTTCATTTCAAAATAACACTTTTAAGTAATTAAATTAATGGAGTTAAGCCGAAGGATGAACACAAAATGTTTTGCTGAAAAGAGATTTTACAAATAAAATCGATTGCTCTTGTCTTTATTTCTGATTTTGTCTAGACGTCATTAGTTTTGTTTTCGGGCTCTGCTTTTTTGCTGTGTAACCCTGCGGTTTAAAATAACATAAATATAGAGAATGTTTTGTGGCGAGTTAGTTTTTAGCTCAATGGCAAATATTTAATCAAAGCCAAATCATGTACTTCGTGAAGACTTTTTCGTTACAAATGGGTTTCTTTTAGCAAATAGACACTTATTTTAAGCGAAAACTAAAATTAATTCAAGAGATCATGGACACACACTAAAGAGCTCTTCAAGTTGTCTTAATAGCCTGCCCTACATTCGTATAGATGGTTGTATGTATGTGTGTATGTATGTGTGTATGTATGTGTGTATGTATATTGGAAGAGAAAAGAGAATCAGTGCAGCCACTGAGTTGTTTGCCAAGCAAATTACGATGTTTAAGAATTCGATTGGCGCTATTGAATGAGTTGAGCGATAGTAATTGGGAATGTGTGTTTTACTAAAAAAAAAACATACAATATAAATAAAATAATTATATTATTTGATTTACATAAAAACAATAAGAACTTAAGCTCAATAAAGCGAACGCCTTATGGGGGAAAAACCATTGCCCTTGCGGTGACTTTTCTGTGCTAATTGTTACGAAGATCATGTGAAAGAAATACCCTCAAGGAACGCCAATATTTGGTTTAGTTTGAAACATTATATGTAAAAGTTTCGGGGTGTCTTGTAAAAAAGGCCCGTTGTAGTGAGCAATTGGTGAGCTGAAATGCTGGGACGAGTTGCGCAAGCGTTGATCACGTTCAGTCTCCCCAAATCTGAGAATTAGCTATTTAGCAAGGATTCTGTTATGGAAACCAATATCTTAAATTGCTATAACTTGATATCTGTATGTGCCTAGAGGTGATAGTGACCAGTTCGAATGACAATTTAGGCCGATTGTTATATAATACAACGATGTTGACTGAAATAGTAGCGATTTCGAAAAACAATCGTTCAGAAAAAATTGTTCAAGCGCGAAAAAGGTCGGATTATTCGAAATGGGAATGAACTATTACTAAATGAATGAACTATTACAAAAAGCCGAAATTGGCCAATATTTTACATAAGTTTTAGTCATACAAAAGCAATGCAGGGTTTTCCTAAAGTCGGAACTGTGTTGAGTCGCTGGGCCCGTTGTTTGAGATTTCAAAATATTTACATACGGAAGTTGTACACTCAGAATATTGAACAACTTTCCACCTGTTCCAACCCAAAATCTGGCCTTATAACTGAAGCGATGTGTTTTAATGGGAAAACGTGACAACTTTTATTACCAATTTTTCTCTTACATCTAGTTGGTGATACCAGATACATAAATAAAAATAATTGCAAATAGTGGTCTAATTAAATAGAATTGTTACGTTTTTTTAAATAATCGGCTTATTGAAAACTTCATTAAAAATTCTAAGAAATGGAATGAAGTTACAAGCCAAGGAATGTATGTTGTTCCAGGACGAAGTGTGAAAAAGGCTCCCCACAAAAAAATAAACGAAATGGATTTACTTATAATGATAGAAAAAACTTTCATGTATTACAATTTCGTTTGCAACTTTTAAATACAACGATCCATACATTTATCGAAATGTTAACATATTTTCATTGAAGCCTTTTTGTAACAATTTAAAAATGTTTCCACGCTAAAGAACAATGAAAGCTGTTATTGTGATGAAGTTTCAACCTTTCATTGTGTAGGAAGAAACAATGCGAAACTTTTAAACAAAAGTGGGAAAAAACACTTTAAGCCCAAGTGAAACACACAAATTTACGAGTGTGTTCATTAGGGCGGCCCTCTAAAGTAGATATTATTATTTTTTTGTTTACAATCAAACATTAATATTCGTTTAGTACAGGATATACGAGTACAATTAACGAATCTTGGGAACAATTACAAATATTGTGTGTAGCGATATTGTTGCGCATTTATAACTTTCCAAAAAAAGAAACTTTGAGCCATAAAAATTTAACGACAGCAGGCAAATTATTCCATCGGTTTTGTTTTTCTTATCTTTTTATTACAACATATTAATCATAATTTTTTGTTATTTTGCCAAGAAAAATCTTAACACCGACATTTCGCTGGTGCCAGTCTAATCGTCAGTAATTTTAATACATCAGCATCAATATATGAAGCGCACACGTTAAATTTGTAGCAAAAGCAAATAAAAAAAAATCATTTGTGTCAGCCTTTGAGTTCATTTTCATTTAGATTTGATTGCTTTCAACTTTGAATTTTTTTGTAAATTAATTATATAAGAAGCCTGACATAATTTTTAATTTAAATCTTTCAACAGCAGATAATTTTAAACTTTTCGAGATTTGCCATTTTTCATTACGCACAACAACAACAAAACACATCTAATAAAAACAAGCAGAAAACAGAACTTTTTGCCATTTCTTTGATTTTGAAATAAGAGTAATTTTCATTCTGCCTTGTCGCATGCGCTGCTGAAAATCTGGTTCTTATCATTTACAGAAAGTAATTAATAATGCCGAAACATAATTCTCAAAATTGTGAAATTTTGTACAACTCCCAGTAGAACTTGATTTTCACTCTGTCCAGGAACTTCGGTAGATCGCGTTTCGATGAATTTTCATTATCTTGAAATTAAATGTAGTAACCAGATTTATTTATTTTGTTAAAATTAATGACGGAACCAGAAAACAAATTAGATTCAATAAATAAAGTCCTTGATACTGAAATGAATTTACAATTATACTGGCTGGGCGCAAGATAAATTGGGGCTGATTTCTAGAACCTGCTGAATAAGAATAATTGAGTAAAAATATGGTGTTGTTTTGACAGAAGTGCGAAAAGTGTAGATGTCAAAACCTAATAGTGGATATAACCCAGGAAATATATTTTCTTTGCTGTATACAGCCATTGGGTTGAAACAAAATTTTTATGTGGAAACGATTTCTTCAATAGGATTCATAAACCAATTTTGAACAGTTTGACTCCAACATCGTCGTCGTTTTATTTTTAATATAATAAAAACAACGATAATTTTAAATTCACATAAATTACTTGCAAATTAGTTGGTTTTATTTCTCCTGAAGATTAAGACAAAACTTTTATCACAAGTGTACGCGGTAGTTGCTGTTGTTCTGCTCAACTTGGGCTGAAAAATGGCAATAATTAAATAAAAATTGAAATAAAGATTGAAATAAAATCAATCAAAAGGATATAAAATAATGGTTTTTCTTCGGTTTTTTTTTTTTCTTTCTCCAACATTTATTTCGTCGGAGATGCCAGATTTAAAAACTACACACAAGCGGACAAACTAAATATTGCAACACAGATGAACAAGAATTAAAACACAGAAGAAGTAGGAATTAGAAATGGCGTCAGTTGCAATTAAGAGAGAAGCAGATTAGGAGGGAACAGTTCTGCTACGAAAAAAGTTAAAAAAATTTTGGAATTTTCAGCGCTGGATTAAAATCACTTTCAGCCCAAAATTTCTGTCAAAATCTGTAGCAACAGGTGTTCAGTGGAGCATAAACGCAACTGTTTTGCAAATTCAAACTAATATGTTTTATTACTGGATTGCAATGAAAGGCCAAGAATGAGGGTATTTTGCATTTGCACTTTTGCAAGACATTTGCCGCCATTTTCCTCTTACTACTTTGGATAATATGTAGTTCAATTTGAAGCTTTTCTTGGGGAATGTATTTTAAACACCTGGAAAATTAAGCATAAAAAGCAAAATATGTTTGCACTTGAAAAGTGCTTTTGAAACAATTTCATAACTACCAAAAAAAAAAAAGGAAACTGCACATACGGACATATCACAAACATAAAAAACGAACCGAAGAAGTGTTAAAGTTGCTGTTCAAACAGAAATCTCCAAGTTAAAAAAGGGATTGCGAATAAGTACATGCTGCATAACAACAAATGCAAATAGTATGTTATTTACACCTCTTCGTCCTTGAAATCCTGATTTCAAATGCAAGCCAGATTACATGAAGAAAACATGTTTTTTATTGCTTTTTTTTTACAGATCAGCGCTAAATCATAAAAACACTGTTCATTACTGTGCAAATGGAAGTGTGGGCATCCTTTTTTCAAGTGAGTACATGCAAATACGCACCACGTATGCAGATTCACATACTTAAGCATTCACATTCCGACGCACACAAACAGAAAATAATTTACATACATACAAACGCATGGTGTACATGTGTTAGAAGTATAAAAAATATAGCAGCCAAACGAGTTGCCATAAAAATAACCTTCAAACTTTTGTATATTTTTTCCACTGGAAACGGTTACGACTTGAAGTGAGAGCGCAAAAATTACAGCACAAAAAATTAACAATCAAAATGAAATCCTTTTACAATAGCTTTCAGGCAAAACTCATCGTTCAAACGCTGACTTTCTTAAAGGTTTAACTAGACGTGCCATAACCATGAGCACAAACATCAGCTGTTGGCAGCCGTTGAAATGGGCAGCGCTGTGTTCGATTATTGGTGACATACCGTACGGCTGTGGCCACCACCATGACCCCGACCACGACCACGACCACAGATACCAAAAGAATTTGGTACTTACCACGGTGCGGTAAGCAGTTGATTACTAAATTGAAACACCTGCTATTACACTGTGGACATTAATAAGTAACCTAAAGGATAAGCAGCTGTTTATGGTTACAGGACTACTAATTAGTGGTGGTAAATAGCTTGTGGATTATGGCTCGTCTAAAGCCAAACTGCTTCTCTCAGTGCAATGTGTGCTGCATTTCAGTGTGAACGCCCACAAATTTTTACAACAAGATCTGTATCAGTATGAAAATTATGCCAAAATTGTGCCCATTGAGAAACTTGCAGTCATTTGTTGCATTTCAATAGTGTGAACGCTTAAAATTTTGTAAAATCAAAAAATCTTAATGAACATTTTTGGCGAAATTGTTGCGCCGGGACACAGGTGCCGTCATTTGTCGTATTGAACGCTTACAATTTTTTGAAATCAAACAATTTGTACAAAAATTGTGCCAATTGTGGAGGTTCAAAACGAAACTTACAGAATGGCGAGCAACCTCGACAGTCATTTGTCCCATTTCAATTCTATGAAAATTGTGCCCATTTTGAACATTCAACACAGTGAAACTTTCACACAGTGTCTAAAGCCCAGCTCCTACTGCCGATGAAATATGCCAACTTTTGTTGCATTCCATGTGCCGATAGAGTGAACACGCGCACAATTTTATCAGCAGACAATTTGCGCAAAAGTTTCGCTCAGTGTACACCAAATTATAAAATATACACAGATTTTTATCCATCACTTCTCTGCTATCATTCGTTTATGAATATATATTTCTATATATATAATAATATTAAATAGTACATTTATGCTGTTCAAGATAAGAAACCAAGTCGCTTTTACCGACTTTACCATCTCTGGTTTTGAAAACAAAATATATATCACACTTAACTTTTATTTTCAACATTGACGCTAAACTACAGCCAACAATCACTTTTTCTGGCTTTGGAGAGTTTGGACAGTTGTGGGGCAACAAATAAAGCAACAGCACCATGATTGGCCCCATAGAGCGGAATATGAGTCGATATGAGCTGGAAAAATTCTCACAAGATGCGACAATAATGGGACCACTAAAAAGTAGAGTGTTTAAAATCTGTGCTAAGGTCCCATAATATAAAACGTAGCAAATTGCACTCTTTGCACCGATAGTGGGATCTTCGAGGCTTGAACATTTGTAGAAAACTCAGCTGAAAAGTACTTGAAAGGCTGCTGATAAGCGGCAACAAAATGTATTTGGACAGGATTACAACACCAACAGCAAGTGACTTGTCTGTAAATTTAATATATTGTGCGATTTTCATTAAAAGAAATTCTTGGCAAGTGACTTGTTTGTGTTGTGTAAACACTACATGAATCTCTAACAACCAACAGGTGGGTGATTTATCAGCTTTACAGATTCAGGGAATATATTCAATGAAATGCGGTAAGAAAAGTCATGGATGAGATGGTAGAGTATTCAAGCAACAGTCGAGAAGTTGGTTGGTTGGTTGAACTTCAACCAAATACTCTGGCTGTTTCGGCAGACAAGCAAAACGCTTTGCGGTTTTGTGTCCATTTCTTAAAAACAAAAAAAAAAAATATTATAAATAATACATCAAATATTATTGCTGTCATGTTAAAGAAGAAGATTTTATAATATTAGGGATTTAAGGCAAAGCCAAATCTAATTGCTTGCTTTAGTATCTAAGACATTTTATGACTTTCTATTTAATAAGTACAGTGCGCTCAGGATAATGTCAATACACTACTTCGTAAGCAGCCCAACACTCTAAAACAGCAACGGAGTCACTATAAAAAAGCCAAAATTTTGGTCTTAGTAATAATTAAAATAGAGATAAATATGTTCTGATTTATTTTAGATATATGTGTAATTAGTTTGGTATTCGGGGATTCCCCTTATAAGTATGTTTGTGTCTTGCGTAGAAATTTTTCTGTTCAGTTGCTTTAATCTGTTTCTTTGTTTGTAATTAACGAATAACTAAAATAGCGCATAAATAATATTTTGAGCTAAAGTTTGCTAAATCTTACATGTCACCGCTCACGTTGTTAATTAGTTGACGTTAACCCAGAGGTCCACTGTAAGTCTAGATGTAATCTGGCAAATACATTTTAGAGAAATTGATAAGTTTGAGCAGAAGGCGCAAACTGGAAAACCAATTTTGATCTGGTGTAAGTCAGAAAATAAAAACACTATCAGCTGTTAGAAGGGCTAACAAATAAAGCAATGTTGTCAACTCAAATTGATATATATCATTAGCAACCAAAATATCTCTGTAGATTTTTTTTTTTGTAGTTTTACATTTTAGCCAACGAAATATATTTCTTTAAATAAATATTTCAGCAAATTTCAAATAAAAAAAATAAAAAAAAACTGCAATAAATTCTCCTTTGCACTCATTAATCTTTTCTAATTCGGTAGTGAAATTTTTGTAGCTTTAACATGATCTCATTTACTTTTCAAGGGGCTCAAGAAAAAAGCACTTCCCGTAGTCAAATTTGTGCATAAAAAGTCAGTTAAGTATTTTACAGCATCACAATTGTTATAAGAATAATACAATTACGCATTTGCGGAAAAAATCGTAAACGGCAATAAACTACAAACAACAATAACAATTTCTACTTCCGCTTCAGTTGTAACATCATGGCCATAATTTACCTGGCGGCAGAGAACAACTCAAAGAGTCACTATCAACCGTCAAAATACTCAAGGTTGTGGAAATGATGCAAATAAAGCAGTTGTTGTCATTGTTGTTGTTGCTGATGATGATGATGATGATGACGGCGATGACGCTTCGTAATCAAATTCGTTGTCGTTCAACAGAAATCTTATAAAATTTTGTTTGAGCAAAATAAACTTTTTACGAGCATCAGGCTAAAAGTCAAATTTTATAGTTTTCTGTGTGAGATGCGAGTCCTTTTTCTACATCTTCGCTGATAAAATGCCAAGAATTTTACTAAAATATAAAAAAAAAAATCAAGAAAACGAAACAGATAATAATAAAAGACTTTACTAAAGTGCCATTTGAAATGCCAGAGAACTTTAAATTATAATAATATTAGAATTTAATGAAATTTGTTAAAGAAAATAATTGGTTTGCAAAGAAGAAAAAGAGAAGGAAAAACAGCATGAAAACTATTCAAATATGAATAAAAGTTGGCTAAATTAAAGTTTTTCTACGGAAGGAAGAAGTCATTTTAAACAGAAACCGGCATGTTTTGGAATCGCGGTGGTTTTAAATCGCGTTTGTGTTTGGAAAATCAGAAAATATCGAAACTCTTTAAAACACTCGCACTTTAAAATACTCATCAGAAATTCGTAATAGATTAAAAGTTTGCAAAAGCAAAACTAGTTTTTACCTACTTTTCTGCTACGAATCAGCTGTTTTGTTTGCGCTCAATTGGAAATGTGGTTTGTTTTCCCCCTTTTCGCTTTGTTCTGTTTTGGCAGCAGCAGAAAACAGAATTCAACGACAAGTGACAAGCGAAAGTATTAGTTTGTTTTGTGTTAAAGGATGGAAAAATTTGTGTTTGTCAAATATTTTTAAAAGAAGTTGAGTTTTATACAATAAAAAGAGAGCAACTGCCGGTGAAAAACTTACCACCTTATTGGGAGGAAATTATATTTTGTGCAACAAATTCAATAAAGTTTGCCGGTTTAGAGTAATTAATAAACATTAGCTGTCACGTCACGGAACTGCAGACGAAAGTAAGAATGCTTTCGGGCATAAATAGATAAACTGTCTGGAGTGGTTCTTTAAAAGAAGAGAGATTGTGTAAATAGTCTACAAAATATATGGCGGCTTCATTAACTTGCAATGCATTCGTTTAAGACCAAATCATTTTATTACCCAAATCAAAATAAAATGTTTAAAAGCCTGTCCAATGTCGTGACCGGTGTGAAATCACGAGATTTCAAAGTTTCCTTTAACATATTTATACTTAATACTTTTATTATTATAATGGAATTTAAAGTTGTTATTACCTTAAACAAGTGTTTGATAAATTCACGTGTCTAAATATTGGAGTTTTATTTTGTTATTCTTTAAAGGTTGGGGCGCTTAAGCCCGCTTCAAATTTCGAAAAGTTTCGCTGTCATAGTGTTGTCACTTGATGACATTTATAATTGCGATACTCTGTTAAGTTGCCAAAAACGGATCCAAGTTTGGGCAACAGTTATTTTGACACACTTCGTGATATATGGTCACGCCATCACGCTGAAGGACTGTGAATATCGCCCCTCTAAACAAAAAGGTTTTAATTTATTTGGAGACTGGGTTGCTGTTGTCACCGCACCCTGATCGATGGTTTCTTGTCTAAAAATGTGAAGGGCAGCGGCTTTTCGCTTGAAAATGCTGACATAATCGGGGGCGATATGTGTAGCATGTGCCATACGACCGTCGTCATTGATTTGTTGAAATTAGAATTCGGCGAAAAGTTTATTGCAAACCCATCCTGACTATTTGCTTAGTAGGTCGACTTGCAGTGGCTGGCTTATGGCGATAAGCTGGCAACACTTGACTGAGCCACTGTTTCTGTTATTCGTGCCATACGGCCAACAATGCTGGAAATAGTGAATGTACTTGGTCCAGAACAGATGCTGTCGTCATATACCTGAAGCCTTTTCGATATTTAATCGCATAAATGAATTTGGTTTTTATGAAAATTTCATTTATTGTTACAAAAAAAAAACTCTTCTTATAAGTCGAAGTAACGAATTATATGAGTACTTTTTTGACAGCTGCCAAACAGAAACAAACACCAAAGAAGACATTTGGAAAGTATGATTAGAATGTGCTGACACTCACATTTCGCAAAAGAGAAGAAATCCAAATTCGGCGTGCGAAAAGTTGCACTTACAAAAAATTTTGTTATTTGAAATCGCAAGCAAATAATGAAGTGACTTCTAAATGAACTTGTGTATTTAACAAAACACTTGTGTTTTAAAAAACTGCATTATTTTCATCGGTTTTAATAAAAAATTACCAACGCCTCGTTTAATTAGCGATTTCCGAGTGCCAGCTGTTCTTATTCCTGTTCGGAGAAAACTGTTACCAGACTTTTAGACTTCTTCTTCCTCTTTTGGCGCTACAGTCCACTGGTTCGGAGTCGAGTGATCTACGGGCTGGAGCAGTGTTTGCCATGTGCCTGTACAGTTCGTGATTGAACCTTCTTCTTCTCCAGAAATCAGAAGATTGATTGAGAACTTTTCTGTCGACCAGACCAAGGACTGCCTCATCGGCTCTCGATATTCCGCGGCATAGATCAGGACAGGTTGAATACAGTTATTCTGCGTTTAATTTCGATATTGACTCTTAGACCCAGACATGATAAACAAAACGTGCGATTTTCAGCACATGAAACCATGACATTTGCGAAAACAAGTGATTTAAATATTATGTGCGTTTTCAGCACTTGGGCGATAGACAGCTGGAAGCTGTATCTTCGTTTTGTTGGTTTTGCTTTGTTTTGCTGCGTTTTGCTCTGATTGGTTTTCATACTATTTAATGTTAACCAAAATCAAAGCAAGTTTAAACCTTAAAGCCCAAACAAAGCGGAATAAGTAAAAAGAAAATAACAAAAGAAAAACTTTTCAAAGTTGCTTTTCAGTCTGAAAGTACAAGTAATAGAAAAGTTTTCTCAGTGAACAAAAAAGTTTTGCCTTCAATCAAAAGCACATTTAATCAAAGATTTGACTTATTGGTTTAGGTTTTTCTTCTTAACACTAACAAAGACGTTTGTTATTTATTAACAGTAAAACCGATATGGAAAGAACTACAAACTTAAGAAGACCGCCGGCAAAGAAAGTGCATTTGGAAACATTCTTGTGGCATCTAGTCTACTCCAGCTGAGATCTATAACAATTTGTGTTGTTGTTGTAAAACCTACAATATGGTATCGTTTTAAACAGAGTAGTATATAATATTTCAACAGTTTAATTGTTATCATGTCCGCTTTTCAAAACATTGATGGCCGCAATGAAATCCTTTAAAGCAAAAGTTTTGACGATTTAAATTTTTTAAAAGCCAAAAATAAGATTTAGAGACTATTTTTATGAACAAAACAAATGAGTTCGTTTGGGCCATTCGGTTTGCTCTTAATCGGGTTTGTTTTCATTGTTCATGATATTGGGGTAAAGGCCACAAATTGCTGTTGTGTGGTCGACAAGTTGGTTGATGCCTTCAACTCTATTTTAATGTGCGCTTTTAGACTCTGCTAAAACACTATTCAAAAACTTCTATACGGGTACATCGAACAATCAATAAATATAGAAACTTCAGTCCGTTTTTTAACACTTATTATTTACATGTAAATTAATGAAAACATTATAAGAATCCACATCAATGTGTAAGAAAAGGGTTTTCTTGCCGGTGTAATTAGTTAAACAAAATATATTTTTATACAGACGACAGTTCCCTTATTAACTTGCCAGCCATCTGGATATATACGAGGAGTACTATTTATATTTCGGAAATAGCAAATAATAGCAACAATTTTTAAATCAGAATAAATTTATTGTTCTTCGAAATGTTCCCCTTGATGATCGATATGATCTTTAGCCACCGTTCTAACCAATTGTCTCACAAGTTTTTCCATTCCTTGGAGGCACCTGCAAGTGATGGTTTTTGAGCGCTTCGACTACTTCTTCGGCGCTCGTAAATCGTTCATCACACAGTTCACCTTTGATATTCGGGATCAAGGAAAAGTCATTGGGTGCCAAATCGGTACTGCACGGAGGATGAGTCTTCAATTCGATGTTTTGACTGGCACAAAAATTCACTTGTTTGACGCGATGTGTGAGAGTGAGAAAAACGATTTGTCTTTGGCGATGGGTTTTACTAATTTCTGCCAAGATTGCCGTGTACCACTCGGAATCTCTTGGACGGTCCTAAGTTGTTCTTTTAGCCAGGAGCTGTGGCCAAATGACCCATTCGGCCGAAGAAACGGGCGACCATTTGTTTTGCTCTGCTTCCACCACGAAAAACAATTTTTGTGGGATTTCGCTCGCCTTGCAATAGCCACAGGTTTCACTGCCAGTTTTATTTCTGGCTCATACGAATATATCCACGATTACTCACCTGTCACGCTGCTAAACACCTCCTTTGAAGCACCGCGGACGAACTGTTTAGTAATTTCCTGACAGCAATCGACGCGAGCCTTTTCTTTGACGAGAGCACATATTTTTTACAACTAAGTGTTCATTTAATAGTGAATGTCGTGTCATGATATGTCACACGACGATCTGGCATTTTCAGTTCACGCACTGCATCGATGTTTTGTGCCACCACCGATTTTGGACGACCTTCACCAAATTCGTGGGCGTTCGAACTACAGCCGCGATTGAATTCTCTATACCAGCGATATATAGTGGATTTTGATGGTGCTTTATCGCCATACAAAGAACTCAGTTCATCGACACAAATATCCTTCTTTTGAAATTTTTTCTTAACTGGCTGTAAACAAAACAAATAGTGTCAAACTTTATTATGGTGTTGCCCAATTTTAGCTATTGACATTAGTGTTGCCAGCTCCCGCAATATATATAAAACCCCTCGTATTATATTTCCTACAGCTGAAGGGTATTTCATTCCAAACGATACCTTTCTGGACAAAAGCAACACGTTTTTGTGCCTTTAGGCGGGCGATTGCAGTTTCCTCTCTAGAGATTTTTTCTCATGTGTTGTTTGCCGCACTTAAGGCTTCTGCCAATTGTTTTTCTATATCGATTTTCTCAGTAGGTAGTGGGACAAACTGTAGCCACTGCTGAAATTTTCCCCTTCATTCACAACCACGTCATTGATGTCACTCCAGCCACGGAGGATACAAATCCTCACACTTAAGATTTTTACTTTGAGTTTCAGTGATTTTGGTCTGCCGTTTAAATTCGCTAAATAATTTTGTTTTAATAACTTTACACTGTTATTTCCAACGCCATGTAAAATTCTCCTGCACAAATTGTACCCTGACCACAAATGCCACATACAACATCTGGCATCTGGTCCTTTAGTATTCACGCTCTAGAAGCAGCTGGACGACTAAACACATATTTTGTGTTTATTCTCCTGCATGTGTGGCAGAGCTACTGCACACGTAAAGTATCAGTGACATTTGGTACCGCTGTGTCGCCGAACGTTTTTATAGCAATAGTGTACACACTAGTGCACAAGTATTAACCGTAGTGGACTTATCAACCCCAGATACTTGTGCAGCTTATTGTACCCATCATTTTGTCCTTCTTCAGCGTTTGCACCTATTCCTTTTGCTGTTAAGATTCCTTTATCACCCACAATATCAAGTGTTTTACTTCTCGACCCTTAAGTGAATTAGTCATACGGATCAGTATTCTGGTATATATTGGTGTTTGCTGTAGGCACAGATTTAGAGGTTCTAACTTGCCTCCCACTAGTAAATTTCCAAGACCATAAAATTTACTTCTTTCCAACATATATTCAATCTTGAAACAAACAAAAACTAATTAACAACAATTCTCTTAGCCTTAATGCTGTGAAAACAGGGTTTTAAGTTGCTGCGAGTGTTACATTGATAATATGATCCTCCTTCACGGCCGAATAAGGCCACCAAAATTAAGGGTATTGCGTGCAAGAGGGTTTGTCTGGTATTCCAGATCATCAGACCTGTTTTACACCTGTCATTTAGTGTTATTTATAAATATTCGTGTCTTCTTATTCAATCTCACAGCTCCAAGTGTTGCTTGAAAACTTTGCGCAAAAAAAGTTCATGGAAAAACTTGTTACTTGTTTTGTTGTTATTGGCACAGAAAATGCTTTTGTTTTTCTTTGTTGTTTTTTTTTTTTTGACAATTCACATCATAAATGTTTAGTCTGCGTGTAAAATTATTGTCATAAATCACCAAATAATGTGCGCGCTGATACAGAAACCAGACTTCCAAATCGAAAAGTTTCAGGCAAACAACTTTGAGCCATAAACAACTTCTTTGTAGGCGCGCAGGTAATTTCGTGTTAAAATGTGTTTTTGTTTGTAGGCGACGAGAAAAGTAAATAGGACGGAAATGATTGTCTTTTGTTTTGGCAAGAAAAACGCTCACACGTACAAAACAAAACAGAGACATCAGTGAAGCAAAAGTTAAACAAGTTGTTTCTTTTGTTGAAACTTTTCCTTAAAAGCCAAATAATTCAAAGGTGAGAAATCGTTTCACTGGAAAGCATTTTCAAAACGTTTTCTAAGCAGAAGCATTTTTCCATACAAATTACGAGGAATTGCTACTCAAGTGAAAGTGTAACTTCTGTTGTTTGAAGTAAAAGGAGTTTTAAAGCGTGGACCAGTTTAATTTCCTTTTCCTGTGTCGTTGTTTAACAAGTCGTGCCATTGTCACTACCAGCTGCGTTTTTGTTATTGTTTCTGTCGCTACCATCTGGCATTATTGTCATGATCAACTAAATATATATATTATTTCTGTCCTGTTTTGTTGGTAATTAGAATTTTTGTTGTCAAACAGGTTTTTTATGCTTTCCAAAACTAAGAAGCAACATTTTCTTCATATCATATGGCTGTAGTTCGTAATTTTCTTTCTTTAATATAATATAAATAGTTCTGAGTTAATAATATTATATGGTTTTTGACTCCCGACCATACAACATGATTGTTGCCCTGCCTTGGCTAAAATTATACTAATATTTTATCAGGATTCGAAGTAGTTTTATTATGTCCTTTATATTTTTATGTTGAAATTTGCACTATTGGAAAGGAGTTTTATTTTCATTTCACATTGATTGTACATAAATTATTCACAGAGTTAATTTTTCACTTGCTAAAGAGTGACGGCACAACCAACTAAATTCACTTTTTGCTAAATACCTGTTTAAATACTTTCTTTAATTATTGATTGAGCGCTTCCTTAAGGTCCATGCGTGGCAGCACAGTTGCGAGGCATGGAGTCGATGACATCTATTTAAGGAAATTTGTTGCCAAGAATTTTGCTGCTTAGATGTTCTATGGAACTGAGCGGGGCACGATATAACATCCATCCTGTTTGTGTCATGCCCCTCTTTTGGCCATTTGGTTGCATGTTTTAGTTCCCATTCGTAGACCCATTTTAGTGACATATTCTAGAGTTGTGAATTATTCGCCATTGAACTTTGTTCAAATAATTGTGTGTTGTTGTTCGGTGAAACGATTAAATTGAAAAAAATTATTCGATTAGGCGATAAAAAAATCGATTAAAAATTATTAAAAAAAATTTAAATAAAATTATAAAAAAATTTTTAAAAAAACTTCAAAAATAATAAGTTATTATTGCTTATTAACAAAGAAATGCTTTTTGTTAATTTGAAACTTTTTCAACAGCGAGTGAATTAATTTGAAAATGTTTTAAAGTTTGACTTGAAAAGAAAACAGCTGACAGAATTGTTTGTCAACGATGAGTTTAACAAGAACATACAATTTTTTTTCTGAAATACGAGTACTATGAGTACCCAGCAGGGTTTTCGGCCACCAGGCGTTGAGATTAGTTACCAGCAGGCTACAGCGTTTTTTAACTTTAACGTATAAGAATAAATCAAATTCTAAACGTTTATTAAACTTATTTTTTGGTTTATAGAATTTTGTGTTTATTATTTTGTATTTATTCTTTTATATTTAGGTGAAATAATTAAAAAAAATGCAATGATTTTTTTTCCTACATTTTCTTTATTTACCGATTTTTACTCTTCGACTGTTTGACATTAATTAATCAATTGGTTTGTTATTCGAAAATTGTCATATTAAAATTATTCGCATAAAAGTGTGAGTGAGCGATTAATCGAATTACTTACAGCGATGAAGCTGGGCAACTCTTTCATATTGCACTCTGCATCTGCCAGTTAATAATTATTTCCACTTCATTTTTCTTGCATATATTTCGGCACATTCTCTATTGCGGCGTCTGCGGACGTTCTGTGTAGAATTGGTTCCGGCAAATAATAATATTTCACTTTTATCAGTCCGTAGGATGTTTCTCCACTTTTCTCTTCTTCCATTCCTTGCAAATAATAAATAAATGATGGTTTTCCATCAGACGTCTGCGAATGGTGGAAGTGCAACGCTATTGAACAAACCAAAATGCTTCTGAATCTGGTTTGACGAAGCTGAAGGATCACTTTTACGAAAATCATGTACTATTGAAGTTTGAGTTTGAGCACCGCAATACCTGCTTAACTTCTTTATAGTTTTTTGAAATTTCCAACTATATTTTTCTTTTCTTGATCACGTCCCACTATTGATCAAAAGTTTTATTTAAAAAAATATAAACTTAAGGTTTTGGGGTCTCAAATTCATATTTACTTTTTAGTTTCTTCAAAAAACTTCAAAATTATCCTATTTTTATGACTGACGTGCAAAAACTTTAAGGAAAAAACTGATTAAAATCGACGCTGTAATAACCGTTATAGTATTGAACGGTAATAAAGTTGCCAGGGGAAAAAGCAACAACTCTCATATTATAGCGCGCAGCTGCCTGTATGTAAAATTAAATGTAAATTTAAAAAATTAAAATTTAAAATTTACTTAAATTCAATTGCGTGTCTCTGTGGCATCACGGAGATTCCTTAAAATATTGTACATACAGACTTACGGTAGTTTTATTACAAAATTTGCACACAACAAAAAATGTGCTTCTTTCCATGTGTTTCTCTATCAAACTTTTTTTTATCCGACAAGTAAAAATGTTTGTTATTTCATTTTTAATTCCCAGTTTAAATGTTTTAGTCACTTTTATGATGCAAAAAAAAAAATTCTGCTGAAACAAAAAATTATTAAAAGTTTTTTTGGCTGAAGCAAAAATCTTGGTAAAAGTGACAAAAGTCTCCTCCGGCTTCACCATCGCATAAAAGTCTTAAGTTACACTGCAAAAAACATTTCAGGACAAACAAAAATTCCAATATGAAGAACTATTGAAATCAAAATTTTTTCCTCAGCTTCATTTTTATTAAAGATATTTTAAGAAAATAGCGCTTGTTTTGTGTTACTTTTAGAGATATGAACGGAAAAGGGCATAAATCAAACTAATAACTGTTTTCTATAGTCTAAAGATTTAGAATTTTGTTGATAAGGACGTTATTTTTAACCGTAGGAACATATTCCTTGATATGGAGCATCAGAATCATTGAAAAAAATCGATTTGGAATTTTATGTCACTTAAAGCTTTTTAAAAATCATGTGACGATATGAACGTTTTATTCCAATGACTTGTAAGCACAGTTGCTGTCAGAATGTTCATCACAATTATTATGACAATCAATATTCAAAATTAGGCAACAATAACCATAACAAATGCTGCTTAAAAGAATAACTATAATACAATACTATTGTTGCCGTAACCATATTGAAAGGTGCTTTTTGTTTTCACTTCTCCTCTCAGTGGTGCAATTTGCAACAACTTGTTGGTGTCTGCTCGCAGCAGAACTTTTCAACTGACAATAGAAAATTAAATTTTAATTTCATTAAACTCTTCATAAATGAATCGTCAATAAAAGTTTTGCCTAAGATTTAGTTGTTGTTGCGCCGGTCTAGTTTTGTAATAAATCTCACAAGTCAACAGTCATATTATAGTTGCGGGTTTCTGCGTTACGGGTTTCTGCGTTAGCAACCAAAAAAATATGCGAAAATAATTAATTACCAAATCCAATTGCGTGTGTAGGAGAAAAGGGGCGGAAGGGGGACGATGATGGTGCTGTTTCTGCTACAATTAGAAAAACTAATTTATTTACCAAACGGAATCCGGACGGCTAAACAACTCCCAACTGAATTATTTTCTTATTTTATTTCCCCAACTCCAGATCAAATGTAATGGAAGCAGGTTTTGGGAAAGTGGAAAGAACTGTTTTGTTTCAAACACCCTCTTCGAAAGCAGTTAATAACATTTTTGCACACTCAGGCATGAGTTAGATTCTTATGTCTTCGGATACATGAACAACGATTTCCCTTATTTCTTTACTTCCTTAATAGCTATAATTTCATTAGGTTTCGTTTGTTGTACTCCTTAATATATGTGATAAACAAATTGTTTTATGGACTTCTGCGAATCCGGCAATTTTCGCCGAATTTACCTTTGAGGGAAGAGAAAAGGACGGACGATGTTGGGCCCTTGTTTTCTGCGCGGCCATGTGGAAGTTTTCACGAATTTTTTTATTTATTTCTTTCCCAGTTTCGTGAGGATAATTGCATGCAGGCAAAATTGTCAGCAAATTGGATCAAATAAGTGAATGGAAATGTAAACCTTGGGTCTAAGAAGAATTATTTTAAATTCATAAAGGGACAAAGGATAAAGGCAAAACTTGCTTAGCCGATTGTTTTACACAGCACAGTGACACATTTTGTGTCTTTTCGTTGCAGAGCCTGAAACCTAAATCCGAAGCATTTTGAATTCAACAGATTGTGAAAGTGATCAGCGTAACCAACTCTGCCATGTGGTTTGAGATGTGATCATCTTTAATCTTCGTTGTTAGTTCGTCAGATGATAATTAAATAATTTTGACCAGCCAACGTTAGTGGCTTTCTCGGAATATGCATCCGCAAATATGACACAGTATCTGGCAAAATATTCAAAAATTAACCAAAAAACTTCTCCTGAGATTCTGAAGAATATTAAAACTTATGTAAAACAATTTTAACGTAGACAGGATCAATTAGGGCGGATCCAAATCGCTTCTATTTATACAATGACACTGAATTCAGACAAAAGTTTCGACTAACAAAAGATTTTGAGCACAAAGCCCTGGAAATAATTGGCCCACATTTAAAAAATCACACAAAATCCATTTCTATGTTGAATTACAGCAAAAAAAAAAAAAAAAAAAAAACAAAATCCAAATCCAAAGTTGTCATATTTTATTATTCGGAACGGCCCTTTGGCGACGTTTAAACTTTTTATTTGCCGGCTAACTGCTCTTAGTTTGCACTTCGCGGTTTGAAACCGGCTCTTAATGTTTAGAAAAAAAAAAATAAAAACTAATGAAACTTTCAAGCGAGTTTGTAAAGAAATTACCGCACAGCACTTTCTGCCAGGGACTAAAAATAACCTTTGACTTAATGAAACCTAAAAGCACAAGATCTCAGCATCTTTGACAAAGAAAACAATTTCTATGGAATAGAAAAGTATCATTTAAAAGTGGATGACTGGCAAGAAAATGTCACAATTGAATCAGGTCGAAGAGGATTTCATTACATTTTCGCGTTTTCGATGAAAGCTGACAGTCGTATAAGCTGTCGCCAGCTCCAATGGTTTGAGAAGTAATAAAAGGGAAATGGGTTTCTACCCCTTCCTCGAAAAACAGCTTTGGGAATCACTGTCCAGACCAGTTCTGGAATCTGCTTTAGTTGTATGGGATCAAAAGCAATTCCTGTCAACTTCTCTCTATTCGTCTTGGTCTAATAAAACTTTCAACATTGAAAAATCGCTGTTCATATTGTTTTTGTTGTAGCATTTCTGAAGGCCGCTTGACTCATTTGAGTGCGCAAATCCTACTTCGGGCCAACAGCATTATGCAGAGCACGAAATATTCAATGCTGCCAGACTTAAATACGAGTATTACTTTGAAATTTGCGAATACTTTAACGGTATCGCAAGAAATCTCAAATGAAGACTGGCACTTCAGTGCAATTCGTCAGTTTGTTTTGGATATACCAGCAAAAGTGAATCAAAAGGGCAAAAGCACACAATTTGTTCTCACGACTACAACGTGCAGGAAATTGCTGATGCGTCGCTATAATAATTTGCTGTTTAAACAAAACACGTCATGACGTTTTAGCTGTTTCAGCCGAGTTCTGGCTCCCGGGACTTTCATATTCAATCATTTGTTAACAAAAATACTCTAATGCTTTTAAATTAATTGGCCCTATAAAAGGAGCAGTTTGTTAACAGATATTTAACTTCTCATAGTTGTGTTCAGGATAAGATAATTTGGACCGAGTGATCAGACAATTAAAATCTCACAAGAGTGTAAATCAATTTGAGAAAGTTTCTTACCAATATTGTCAGTCACTTCATGATATACATCTGGATTAAAGTTTAAAAGAATACAGCAAGTGAACGCACAGCGGTTTCTTTATGATAAGAGGAAACAAATACAATAAAACAAGTCTATTGAATGAAACAAATGCAAACAGAAAGTGGAAGAGAGGCGAGAGGCGAGAGCGTCGACAAACTGGCTTAAATATTGCAGCAATTGTAAGATATCCATCGCTGTAATAATTTCGGGTGGCAGGACAATCAGGTGCCGAAGCTACCGAGAAACTGAGAGACAGTTTGAATAACTACCGATTTACTTTGAGAAGAGTACAACAAATTTTTTTCCTTAATAATTTCGAACACAAAAAAGGCTTTATTAATGCATTATGATTAAAATTGGTATCAGTTAGCGCAACTTTCTTATTATATGTATTTTCAAACTAAACGAAAGTGATTTTTGTTTCTCATGAATACGTTTTTAAAATGATTAGAAAAAAAAATATTTATTTTTATTAAAAAATAAATTTGTTTATATTTATTTTTATTAAAAAATAAATTTTTTACAAATTTTTTTAACTCGCGACATACCTACAAGTTTGTGCAAAACTTTTTCCACTGTCGTAGTTTTAAAAGATGAAAGACCTTAATCTTGGTCGAAAAGATGGCCAATTAACTGTACAGGCCAGATTTCTGGCATTTTGCATCATTTCTGCCTGCAGTCTGACGTTAAGCAACAAAAACTTATGGTCTCATGAAGCGATTAAATTAGACGATCTTATAGGCCAGCGTAATGCCTTAAAGAAACAGATTACGTGACATGGCAATGCCGCCCTCCAACCGTCCGCCACAGTTCGTTTCGTTGATGTAAGAGAATTTTATTTGGTAGAACACCATTTACGATTTGGGATGACGCCTCCACCACACCATATAAACACTTTTTCCAGCTCGTAGCGTATGACACACGGAGTTTGCAACGTATCAGAATGTTCATGCACGAAGCCACAGAGATGAAGATGTCTCTCATCACTCATGATACGAGTAATTTCCAAAAAAGGAAAAAAAAAAAACCACACCCTCGACGAATTATTACGCAACAAAATCGAAACAAAAGCGATATTGATGCAAAATAAATTTAAAGCCAGGCTCGATCAGGGTAACATGTGAATAAGAAGCAGCAAGAAATGTATTTTGAGAATTGCATCAAAGGATACGAGGATAACCCGTAGACTTTTGCTACCCCTATTTAAAAGAAAGTGGACTTTTTTCATCTGCAAAAATAATTTTAAAAATATGTCCCCAAATGATAAAATTATTTGATAATAAATTATTTGCCCTTCCCCTTCATTTATAAAAATATTGGCAGACCTTTTCCATATGCAAAAAGAATTTTGCTTTCGATTTCCACAAATCTGTTGAAAATTCTGTAAAATTTAAAAAAAATACTATAATTCACTGCAGGGTCCTAGTTAAATGTTGTGAAACTTTCGGGAAGATCGGTCCAGAGGTCTGTTATTCTAAAAGTTACAATCAAAAAACACACGTTCCGTTTTGTATGTCCAGATTTGACGACATCATATCTAACTTGCCTGCTGAATAACCCCCGGATTGGGGTATATTTTCAATGTCAGTTTCGTTGTGTTCGTATGAAGTTAAATTACCATAAAAACCACAAACTAAAGTAATATTTTTTCGGAAAATTCGGCCTTTTATGGGTTAAAGACAATATATGAGTTCGCCGTAATTCTATTTCTGTGCTTATTTTTTTCGGACAAAAGCATTGTGCAAGAAACCACTCCTGGCGAAAATAATTATATTACAGAGCAGAACAATTCCGATAATTAACAAAAGTAATATGCCAGCTGACACATCGTTCCTCATCAACTATAACTAGACTCAATTATGTCCAAAACAAAGACACAGTAAAGTCCAGTCAAGTCATGACAAGTTTTGAAATGGAAATTTACGAACAAAACATATTTTTTCTGCTTATTTTACTTTATATAATTGAACATAAAAGATAATAATGAGACCAGAGCAGTAAACTTTGGAGAAGAATATTTTCCTGTGTACAAATTACACACACAAATGGTATTCAAGGTTTGGAACGAGAGTAAAATCCATTTGAATTTCGCTCAATTTTGTTGTTGTTGCCACCACGCAAATCTAAAAGAATGTTTTACTCATGTCGTGTTTTTTCCTTTTCTCGTTTTACGTATTTCAATTAAGTCTTAATTGAAAACAAACTAATCCCTGACCACGTAAGTATTACAAAATCTGCTTTAAAAGTGGCTGGTTTTTTAGTTATATTAAAGAAAACTGATTGAAAACGAAAATAGATGCGAACATGATTTCTTGACAAAACCGGCATAATCTCAAACAAGACGGAAGACATGTGGCGCCAAGCACAAAAAACAACTTTACAATCAGTAAAACCCTTTAACCTGCTGTGCAGTATAAATGTTTCGTTTTGCTGTCTACAAATAACAAACAACTTTTGCTGGGACATTTGTGCCCGAGAGCTTTACAAAGGCTTAATTTAATGGTTCGCTTTTTAATTTGTACGACAAAGTTTGCTCGAATGTCACCGTTTTTGTTGCTTTAATATATTTAATTTCTTTTGCCGATAATTTGAAACTGTAAAAACCGGTTTTTTTTAGAAACTTTTAAACACTTTTTATTGAGAAATTGTTCATTCATTTAGTCCACACAAAAATTCCAATATGTACACCAACCATCTATATCACTCATACGCACCGGCCCATTGCTTGTCATTTTGTTACAGCACAAAATTATGCTATAGATTAGTGGGGATTACAGAGTCGGTGTCGTATGATTGATATTGAATTACGTTTTTAACGCTTATCCGCAATTAATGTTCCCACTCGCTCTGTACTCATATTTGTTTTTGTAGAAAAAATTAGTGAGATTATTTTTCTTAGTCTCATCAAGTGAGTAGTGAAGTGTGTATTTTGTGCCCATTGAAATTTATATCACTCATACGCAGCAGCCAAATTTTTATCACTTAAAGAATTTGGCTGCATACGCGCACTATATACAGTAGAGTGCCGTTAATACGTAAACGAAAGGGACCTGGAAACTTTTTCGAATTACCAGCCCTTTCGATATAACGATATTTCGATTTAGGGGGGTTAGTATGAGCGAATTTCGAATTCAATTTATTTAATATGTAGAACAATTTTTTGGGCTCCTTCAATTTTTTTTGCTCCATTATCAATGACACAAATCATGTATTGTTTTTGCAGGACTGATAACGTTTTATGGGTACGAGTGTCCAAAGTGACCACGAAAATTTTAAAAACTTCCATCAAATATTAAATATTTCATAAAATATAACGATGAATGTCATTTTTGTTGTCTATTATTGGCTATTAACAACCAATTACGATTGATGAGAGGTTAAACAGCACTTGTATTGCAAAAAAAAAAAAAACGAGATTGCGAGGATTAAAGCGTTTTTTCAAGGGTTCAACATTTTGTTAGGAATTATTCAGATTTTCCAATTAAAGGGGTACGAATAATGGCGATTTTACTGTATCGCAATTATGAAACTTTTTTCAAATCAACACAAACTATATTCAAGGACAATTAAACATTTTTCCAATTAAATAAAATAATTTTTATAATTTTACAGGAATTTTCTTTCTTACTTTGCATTTATGTTTTGAACCGTTATACATTCTGGTTGCTTTATGATAACGGAGGTTTCAATTTTATTGCATTCAAAGACAAGATCTAAAAATGAATTAAAAAAATTAAATCATGTCCTGGATCATGATCATTCAAGTTCCTACAGCGGCGAGTAGAGATCCTCTCCATTAGTTTAACTAACTGTCTTCTTCTTCTTCTTCTTTTGGCGCTACAGTCCGTGGTGAGCCTGGGCCTCAACCAACAAACTTTTCCAGCTGGCACGGTCTTTCGCCAGCGTTCTCCAATTGTGCACACCAAGTTGGTTGAGGTCCCTCTCCACTTGTGTGCGCCATCGGTTCCGTGGGCGTCCTCTAATGCGTTGTCCCACAGGTTCGGAATCGAAGATTCTACGGGTCGGAGCAGTATTCTCCATGCGCTCTACATGGCCCAACCATCTTAGCCGTTGGATCCGTAGGCGCCTGGTTAGGCTCATGTCGGTGTACAACCCGTACAGTTCATGATTGAATCTTCTTCTCCAGAAACCATCAACACAAACAGGGCCAAAGATTGAACGCAGAACTTTTCTCTCGAAAATACCAAGGACTTCCTCATCCGCCTTCGACACCGTCCATGCTTCTGCGCCATAGAGAAGTTGAGGGATTATCAAAGTGGTATATAGTGTCAGCTTGGTTTTTCGAGAAAGGGCCTTCCTACTCAATTGCCTCTTGAGCCCAAAGAAACAGCGATTGGCAAGAGTTATTCTGCGTTTGATCTCGGTACTGATGTTGTTCATACTGGGAGCCAAGGTAGACGAAGTCCTTCACTACCTCGAAGTTATAGCTGCCTACGGTGATGTTCTGGCCCAGTCGTCAGTGTTGCGCGTCCTTTTTGGATGACAGCATATACTTCGTTTTGCCCTCGTTCACCGCTAGACCTATTTTGGCCGCCTCCGTTGAAATACCAGCAAACGCTTCAGTGACGGCTCGCTGTGTTCGACCAATCACGTCAATGTCGTGAGCGTATGCCAGCAGTTGCACGGACTTTTGGAAGATCGTGCCTCTGTCGTTGGCGTGTGAGTTTTGCACGATCTTCTCAAGAATTATGTTAAAAAAGTCACATGACAGTGCGTCGCCTTGTCTAAATCCCCTTCTGACATTGAAGGTCTCGGTGAATTCGTTACCGACCTTGATGGAGCAGCGAGAGTTCTCCATCGTCATCCTACACAGCCTGACGAGTTTGGTAGGAATGTCAAAACTAGACATGGCTTCGTATAGCTCGTCCCTATACACACTGTCATATGCGGCCTTAAAATCGACGAATAGGTGGTAGGTGTCGATTTGCATCTCTTGGGTCTTTTCGAGGATCTGCCGTAGTGTGACAATTTTATCAATGGAGGACTTCCCCGGCCTGAAACCGCACTATCAAACTGTTCTCGAATTGTTTCAGGCGGTCACACAAAACGGCAGAGAAGATCTTGTAGGCGATGTTCAGGAGACTTATTCCTCGGTAGTTGGCGCAGTTGAAGGAGTCTCCTTTTTTGTGGATCGGGTAAACGATGCTGAGATTCCACTCGTCGGGCATGCTTTCCTCCGACTATATCTTACAGATGAGCTGGTGCATGCGCCCAAGCAGGTCATCTCCTAAAAGAGTTCTGCGGACAGTCCGTTCGCTCTTGCAGCTTTGTTTGATTTCAATCTCGATATTGCTATCTTGACTTCATTCAGGTCGGGGGGACGGAATTCTCTACCATCATCGTCCGTTATCTGTAGTGGAATATTCTGCCTGGCGATGGAATCGGTGTTTTGTTCGCCGTTAAACTGTCTGAAGAAGTGATCCTTCCAGATTCTCAGCATCGATTGCGGCTCTACTACGATTTGACCCTCTTCGTCACGACAGGCTTCTGTCCGAAGCTTATATCCATTGGATAGTTGTTTTACCCGTTGGTACAATTTTCGGATATTATTCCTGCCGTAAAACCTCTCCAGTTCCTCGATCGCGCGCTTCTCGTGCTCTTTCTTCTTCTTTTTGAGAAGCCGGTGTTCTTCCCTTCTCTTCCGTTCGTATAGCTCACGAGCTGCTCTCGTCCTTCTCTCCAACGTCGCCTTAAACGCTGCTAACTTCGCTGAATGTGCCTGCCTGCACTCGTCGTCAAACCATGGGTTTTTTCCGGGTGGCATTTTAAAACCCAATACATCAGAGGCAGCATCTCTGATGGCGTCACTCAATCGAATATGTGTATGAGTATAAGTATGTATTTATTATTTTCTAAGATTTTACTTATCTCTACTTTGTTGTTGTTGTTTTATTTAATTTGAAAAATGTTTAATTGTATCCGAATATAGTTTATCAGCTTCATTTGTTTTGCAAAAATACTTTTAAGTCTGCCATTATCGAGAAGGTGCGTTAATTTAGTCTACATTTAGCAGGATGCAGTTCAATTTGCGAATTCTCAGTTAGTAGATATTAAATGAATCAAACGACGAAACTGTACAATACAATGCAAAGTTATAATGATTTCAAACTATTTCAACTTTTGATCACTTTCCTTTTTTATCTGTGTATCTCCTGTACTGAAATTTCCGCCCCATAATATCTTTCACTCCGGTGACAGATGACCACAATGAAAGAATATCCAAGTTTGGAAAAGTTTCTTAAAATTAACTTTGAAAGAAAATAATATTGTAGAATGCCATACATTTGTGGCAAAAGCAAAACCAGGTTCAGTTCATTTTGATGACTGGGTTGTTTGAAAAATTGCTTTTCTCGAGCCCACTTTTGCTGGTTAATAACAATAAATACATTTAAATCATTAATCTCTAAAGGATTTGTTTGCTTAATTAAAGACCGTATATTAATGTGCTGCTAATATTGAAAGGACACATTATTATTTCGAAAGGACATCTTTGTCATGGGGTTGCGTTTATTTACAGCATCGTTCGCCCCACCTGTGTGGAAAGGCGCGCTTACTGTTTGTCATGGATCTGAGACCTCTTAATGAGACGGAAATATGTTGGCCACTCTATTTTTTAAAACTGTCCATCAAAAAAAACTCAGAACTTTCAGAAAAGAAGAGCCAAATTCGCACATATAAATCTTTGATATATTTGGTTTTTAATTACTTCGTTTGCCGGTACGTTGAACAACCGGCTTCCAACGAAGCCATTAAAATCGACTTTTATTACTTTTGTTTATAATTTTGCTCTAAATTTTTATTTATTTTACCTTTTTGTAACAACTCATGAATAAACAAAATCATTTCCTTTTTTTGTTTTTTTTGTTTTAACGCAACCAAATGTTTCCTAAAAGTTCACTTCATTATGAACATAATTTTCTCAGAATTGGAACGGCAAATTGTACAAACGAGGTAAATGCAGGCAAAAAACGTGGTTTGGGTGTTTTTAACCTTCACAACAACAACTTGCATATTAAAATATTCTTCTAATTTGCTGATATTTGGCTTTAATTGTCCCGAAAACATTGAGCGAAATTTTCCCCCTTTTCTCTATGATTTCATATGAATGTGGATTTTAAGCCAAGACAAATTGACGTAATTTATTGCCTGCTGTCGAGGTATATTAGAAAAGAAAATATTGCAACGTTTTCGAGAATTAGACAGCTGATAACATTAGAAAATTCTGTGCCCATAAAGTGTCCCTTTGGCTGAGTTTTAAAACTGCACAAAGAAAAGGCTCTTAAGCTGTTTGCCACGCCTTTAGAAGCGCTTGACTTCAAGCTGAAGTTAATGTTTATTTTTTAAACAACAGTCATAATATTTAAAATTTTTCTTTTTATTTCACGTGTAGCTCATTTCTGTGATTTTTTCGCGATGACAGGCAGGGAAAAACAGAAGAGAACAGAACAGAACAGAACAGAACCTTTTTTGTGTTTTTCGTTAGCAATTAAAACTTTTCACATTTTACACCTTTTCTTAAAATATTTGCTTTTACACCTCTTTTTGTATTTCACTCGTTGTTTCCGAAGCCTGTGAGTACATTGAATGGATGGGAAATATAATTAAATAAACAACAATTTGCTTAAGATCTAAAAAAAACAACTTTTTTAAAATAAATGAAAGGGAAAATAAGAGATGCAGGTGTGTGAGAATATGTTGTACTTGCAGCAGCTCTTGTTACGAAAGAAACAAAAGTAATTGGCTGAATCGAGTTGGAACAGCGGCAACGGCTTTGGGAAATTGCAAGTCAGGGATGGCAAATGCACTACAACTAAAAGTGCATATTGATGTTCAAGTCTAGCTTTGATTTTCAGCGAGATTAAAAAAATAATTTTTTTTTGGCATTTCTAAAGCGTTCCTGGCCTGAAGCATAACCCTCAAGTCATCGTTGTTCTAACTAAGTTCCTAAGTGAAGCTTCATAAAATTGACTTACATCAGTATATGTCTCCCTTAAGGCCTAATCGGATGTTGAAGCAACTCTACTTGGTCATGTGACTCACCGGGCACACACAGATTGGCAGCTTCTGGGATATTTCGCTAGCCAGCAAAAGGAAGTCGAGACACCTGAGTTGAGAGCTCGATGTCCTCCAACAACATCAAGCCTGAAACAAGTGACCTTTATGTTCCCCACCATCTAGTCACTTGCGAATAACAGAAACAGAAATCTGTTGCAAGACAACAACATTCCAGGTGATCCTGAGAGTAGATTTCTAGAACGCGGCATTTTAAGATTTAAGCCACAACCAGAAGGATTCATCCAAGGCAGGTATCTCAAGCTATGACCAATACCAGGATCCCTCTTTCAAGGCATCCCACTGGCCTCTCCGACCCCATTGAACTTTAGTGAAGGTTTCCGACAAACTATTAATAAACTTTTGGCACCCTTCTGCTTCCGCTTCCGGAAAAGTAGAATACACCAGTTTGATGTGCGCCAAGGCAGAACCTGCTTCTGGGCTGTTTACACCACTTTTACTTCTGTTCAGGATTACAAATAATGAAATATAACCATTATTTCAATGTAACTGCAAGTCGGCTGGCGGCCCTTTTCGTTTATGCCACCGCTACGTTTGTTGGTACATGTGTATATGATGTTGTTTAAAAACAAATGTTGTCAGCTCGCATCGCACAATTTATTGCTTTTAAAGGTGCTAATGCTCGAGCGTATAGTGTTACCCTTAATGGAAAATCTGCTTAAATAAATACTTGTTCTTGGTTGTTGCTCCTTCTCCCGTCAGAACATTAATCGAGGCAAATATTATTCATATTACCCACTCACAGCTCACAGCTCCACTGGGTGACTGGTTGGCATTCTCCCACCTCTGACTTAGTGTTGTTTCAAGGTACACATGCACGTTCTGATGTTTGTAATCGTATATCCTTTTTCTAATGACATTTGCGCCAGTTTATTAGTCAAATAAAAGTGTGATTAGTGCTCGTATTTATTAAATTCCTTGGAAATTTAATTCAACACCTGTTTTTAATGTGTCAATATAAAATAACATTGAAAATAAATTAACGAGTCAACACACATACTTTTAAGGAATCTGTGTAGTTGTGTCTCGGGCACTTAAAATATCCCAGGAGCAAAATATTTCAATTAAACTTCAAATCAATTCTATTTAAATGTTGGTGTGTTCGTTCGTGTCCGTGGCGACATGACGTGGTTATTGTTTGCATTAAATATTTAATTTAAGTGCCTGTCAAACAGCACATTAAACAATTATTTAATTTATTTAGATAAAAACAAATTAATTTCGACTTTATAGTTCTCTGCTGGCAGCCGAAAAATTAGTTCGTGTGCATTTAAATATGTATGTATGTACGTTTGTAGGACATTGTGTTGGAGAAAATATTGGATATATTGAAAAAATCGAACGGAACAAAAATTACGTTTTCTAAATGTCATGATGACGGTGCAACAGGCGAGTGGTTGTTTCTTGCAAACAGCAAAAAGTTCCCTGATTTATTGCCTGTCCGGCGAGGCAACATAAAACCGCAAGAAACCAGAGAAGAATAATTATTCCTAAAAACATGTAAATTAATGCTACCAAAAAAATGCATGTTGCCGCTTTTTTTGCTTGTGTGTTTGGCCTGAGGAAACAAAACAAAACCAAAAGCTGCCAAAACCAGTTGAAGTTTCTAAAGCATTTTACTCAAGATGTTTCTAATTGCCGAGGCTGGATAGTTGTTGGCGGCCCGCAATACCAAATGTTGTTTTGGTGTCCGCCTACATCGTAATATTGAGTCAAACGTTCAAGTGCTACAACTGTATCATCAAAATAAGAGATAAGAGTTAGTGCTAATTTTGCGCCCCTAACGTGTATTATATGGCAGACACTGTAAACAACATGTCAACCCTAGTAAGATAAAAAAATACTAGATCAGGTTAGAATATGGCCGTAGCCTATAAAAGTGTGCAGAAAAACTCGAGACAGGAAAATTCCTTGCACAGAATAAATTATGGAAATTGTTAAGGATTTCATTGCGATTTTTATTGAATTCGAACGTGGAAAATGCGTTTCCCGTATCCAGGAAATTTTTCTTTCTTTTATCATTATACTTTTAGGGAAAAGAATTTCAGAAACATATAATTCAATTAAAGTTGTTTTGCAGCATTACAAATATTTTTGTTTTGAAGGCATTTCACTGTATCAATAATTTTTTTTTTTTGGGCAAAAACCTATAACTTTTCGTTCTTGCATCTTTGCAACAAGTTTGTCTGTTCACGAACCTGGACTGAATTGAATGGACAACATGCAGTTCCAGCAGGATGGCAGCTCATTCTATGCAGCAGACACCACAATGAACATTTTGCATCAAGGATTTATCTCGCAGAGGTAACGGGAATTGGTTAAGATCGTACAAATTTGACTCTATTGGATTTTCGCTTGTGGGGTTTCCGAAGCTTGTGGGGTTTTCCGAAGCCGTAATCGACTTAAAGTCATTTGCACTTATTATGACAGACAAATGATTTGTGTAGGAAGATAAATTTATTTGCAGGCGAAATAAATTATTGCAAAACAAAACAATGAACATTTTGGCCACAAAAATTACTTATTTTTGGCGAATATTTTTGCTGATGCATGACGTTACAATGTGATATTTGTTTAAAGAAAATATGAAAAAAGTTTTCGAGGTGAAAAGAATTTTCTTTCAATTAATTAAATTTAAATCTGTCATATTTTATTTTTTATTTATAATGGGATGTTTTGTTTCATAACTCATTTTGTAAAGCTGTTGCTTAAATACCCAAAGTCAATAAAATATTGAACAACTTATTAACTGTTTCAGCGAATCGCTTTGTTGAATATGAAAACAAGTTTTTTCTGTGAACCTCTTATCCAGTACAAAAACACATTTTTAAAAATACAACAAGACCATTAAACAATTTGCATGTTATTATTAAAATAAAAAGGAAAGCAAAATAAAAATAAGCAGTTTAAGTGGTTGGATGATCTAAAGAAAAAAATATGGATGGAAGTCAAATTGAATTAAACGAGAAAAGGCGACCGTGAAACGCCTAGCAGTCCCCCTCCTAAATACTCTACAATTTACTAAGCAACTAGACTTATTTCAAAGCCTTAATCATAGCAGTGAATTAAAAACTTTTATACTTATTTAAAGAATGAAGTCTGAACGTTTCGAAATCATGGAAAAGTTTTCTTTTTTAAATTTACACTAAAAATAAGAAAATAGATTCGACAAGAAAGTAAATTCAATAATAAATAGAAATAAAATTGAAGAAAGAACATTAAAGTCCGTTTTCGACAAACTAACAGAAAATCTAAAATTCGTTATAGCCTATAAAAACGAATGGCGAAATAGCATTTTTCAGATGTTCTCATATATAAGTTTTGAATGTATTTAAAATAAATTGGAAAACTAATTAAAAAAAATTTCATAAAAATGGTGTGCAGCAAAAATACGGACGCTTTACAACACTACAAACCAAACACACTTTTTAGGAAAAGCACTGACCACGAAAATAATGCGCTGGTGGCCGAAACATCTGACTTAAAAAACGTCATACGTTGCAAAAGTGTATGCGGTCACGTTACGGAATACGTGACATGTTCTCTTTAGGTTTTAAGAAATCATCAAGAAAAGCAATAAAAAAATAACCTCTAGTTCAAACGACTGTCTAACATTCAAATGTTTTGACACAAAACTGTATCACTTCAATCAGCCAAATCTAATTTACAATCATTTCGCCAATTTTCTTAAAAACAAAATATATTTACGGATTCAGTTACAGCAGTTAATGCAATTTTATCGCACTCAATTGTTCGCTCGAGTTGAACAGGATGCAATAACACTTTTTGTGCCAAACTTTTGCCAAGAGAAAAAAATTTACTTGATTTAAACGTTTGCCTTCCTGCAAGTCGGCAAAAAACTTTGGCTTTATATCAAAATTTTATGGACTGTATAAAATCGAAACAAGGTACAATATAGCAGAGGCAAAAAACAAGTGGCTTTGCACAAGCGTATGAATATATTGTAGAACGTACGAGGGTAGTTCGATGCGTGCACGACTACTCGTATAAAGAAGTTCTTAGGCTGCTTAGCTGCCACCTTTTAACAAACTGCTATAGGAGTTTAATCATAGAACATTAATAGCAATTGAAAATAGACAAATTGTAGTTCAAACAGAAATTAATGAGTTTCAGTGCGAGTCAAAATCTTTAAACGTCCTTGCGCTGACTAACCCCGAGCTCAAACATGAAAGCAAAAGCCTGAAAGTTGTGATGCACTTTCAAGAATGATTTTAAGAAAGCAAAATAACAAAGAGATAGAAACACTGTTGCCACCTACAGGGACTTAAACACAATTGTTATTCTTTTGCAGGGGCATGAAGAAATAAATATTTTATTTTCTTAAAATATACATAAAAACACAATTGATGTGATGTGTTTTTATAACAATGATCTTATGAAAATACATACAATAATAATTATTTTCAACTATTGCAAGATAAATTTGTGTATGTAATAAACCTGGCAACTCTTAACCGCTTTTATTTGCTTTTGACTTTCTACTTCACGATTTTTTTTTCCGTATAGACATTTTTACAAGTCGCTGATGTTTTGGCACTTTCGTAGAAACGACGAATGAGACATTTCTAAGAAAGAGTCCTTTAGGCAGGACCTCGACGAAACCACTTTCATGTGTACATGCAGCGTAAGATAAATATTTCACGCTGCTAAGTGGCATAAACCCGTTTAACTGGGACCTAAACTTTTATAAAATTATTAATATATTGACTGAAACTTGTTTCTGAGCATTTTTTTCAAGGAGAGCTCAAAGTTTCTCCCAGCTGTCATAAACGAATTTTCAATTTTGCTTTCCTGTTTCGATGATTATTGTAGTTACAGAAGAGGATCAAACAAGCGTAAAAGAAGCGGCTTAGAACAGTCTTCAAATATTAATTCAAAGGAGCGAAACTGTCCCGAAAACTATAATTTTCTATTTTGCCATTTCATTCGAGTTCCCAGCTAAACTATAAACCGCCCCACCAGATTTGCCACATTTCGCGCTATATGGATTAAGATGACACAGTGTTCAAATATGAAGGAGCTGCTTTGGCAAAACGCAGCTGAGCCATTGGTTTCAATAGCCACCCTCGCATATGTGTGTAACAGAATAACAAGAGAAAATTATGCAGATTTTGTATTGTAAATATTTTCGAAACACATAAAACAGTAACAATTAATTTAAGTGGAAATTTGCCAGATTCGGTTTTATTGAAAGCGAAGCCAGCCACGAATGTGATTACAAAGTGAAAGTGAAAAAAAACAAATAGACAATCTGAAGTTCAGACGCAGTTTTTGGTGGAACAGACTCAAATAAAATATGCGAATACACGGGCTTTGTTTTCCCACACGAGTATCCTTTTGCTGAGCTGAATGAGTAGACAGACATTTCAGTCCTTTCGACAAAATTCAATAAGTTGATGAAACTATTCTCCTGGAATATTTGAATCTAGTGTGAGTCTTCTTTTTTCACTTCACTTTTTCCAACAATTTGTGTATTTTCCTGACAAGCTGTCAGTTTGTTTGAAATTTGTACCAAATCCACAGAAGACGTGCTGACGCCGAATTTCGAGCAAATTTCTTTTGGCAGGCAACATTAAGAAGGTTGGTTGAAGGTGCTCGCTCCATCTAGATATGCCAGCAATGTGCTGGAGGGCACTCCATTCTTGTTGCAGGCAATGCCCAGGGCAAAGAATCATTTGAGCTAAACGCCCCTCAGATCACAAGTGAACCACCAGCGCTAATTCATTTTGGAAAATGCAACTTCTCCAAATCTTGCCAATAGCCTGTGAATCCAACTTTCTTAGTTTAAGAAATATTATAAGAGTGTTAATGATCGACTTCCAAACAATGTTTTATCAGTGTCTGTTGAACGTGATTTAATTGTAACTATAATGAATTATACATCTCTGGGTTTGACAAGAAAAATAAGTTTTTGGAGTTGTCATTTATTAATATTTAACATACATTTTACTTCCTTTTTCTTTAGCCTGAAAACCAAAGACCACGTTTTTATGATTGTGAAATAGTTGAGAGATTGGCGAAATAGTACTTTATGGAACTCAAGTGTATGTAAAGGGTGTTTCTTATAGAGGTATAACTCTTTAACTTGGCAATACGTTTTTAACTGGCTGGCGTTTTGTCAGCTGTCAAGTGATTTAGTGATTTAGTTCTAGTTGGCAGTTCAACATGAATACACTGACGCCTGAACAAGGCTTCCGAATTGCGCAAACTTGGGAGCGATTGCCCTGGATCCCGATTTTCATAAGCGAATTTTGTTAAGCGGGAGCTTCATCGCTTGTTTGAATGGGTTTGTCAATAAACAAAACTGTCGCAAGTCAAGTCTTTGTTGAAACACCGTTACATTCAGAAATACTGACTGTTTGGTGTGCAGCCCATACGCTGCTGGAATCATTGGTCCGCACTTCCTTAAAAACGATGCTGGTCAGAACGTTACAGTCAATGGTGGCCGCTGTAGAGTGACGATTACCGGCTTTTTCGTTCGTCAATTGAACAAACATGATGTGCAGGAGCCACAATTAACTTATGGGAGGAAACGCTTGGTAACGTAAATGGTGAATTGGCCGCCAAGATCGTTCGATTTGACGCCGCTACACTATTTTCTGTGGGATATGTGAAGTCGTTAGTCTACGCCGATAAGCCCGAAACGATTGGCCACTTGGAGGACAACATTTGCCGCGTTATTGCCGATGTACGGCCACAAATATTGGAAAAGGTTCCCGAAAACTATATCTCCAGATTAGACAATGTCGGAGCCAGCCTTGGCGGTCATATGCCAGAAGTCATATTTAAATTATGTCAGAAGATTTTCTTTTATGTTATAAAGTCTGTTAAAAACTCTGTGGATGGAGTAACACAATATAAAAAAGTGGGCGTGGTTGAAAAAAAAAGAATCAAACCTACATTCCGCTTTCTGAATAAATAAAATATAATCAATTTGTAATTTATTGACATGAAATTTAATCAAATAAATTTGCAGATTTTAGCTGTATTTGGTTAAAGCTGAAGAATGCGCCCATTTTCACCTCTCGCTGTTCGAACAGTACACCAGGCCTTTCGCCCAGAATGTTTTGTTTTTGATGTGCCCACTCTACGGCATTCTGTGGCCAAAATGTCTGTTCTGTACAACAACTGCCCTCATAATCAATTACGGCCGAATGTGTAATTAAAGCTTTTGAAAATCTGTGTTCAGGCTGCTCGTCCTTATGATTTGATTAAATATTGGGGAAGAGACTATTGGACTTTTGTGCCAAAATGTGTTTCATAATTACGGCCGATTTGCATAAACTTTTGCCTTCAATTACATCTTCATTAAAAGCTCTTCTTATTAAATGTTCCTGGGGGTACTTCCAAAAAAAAAAAAAACAAAAACAAAACACTTCTTATAAAATTTGTTGCTTTATGCGCATTAAGATCACAATTTGATATTAAGAGCCCGTTCTGTGAGTTGGGACACAAATTGTACTTCTTTATAGAGACTAAAAAACTCATAATTTTTGTTTAATCACTTTTAATTGGCCATGATTTGTAGTCGAGGGAGTGGGATGGAGGAATTCATATTTTTCCGCGGGCACTTCTTTTCTTAAGTCTCGAAGAGTTTGTTGGTTCGGCAGATGAGATTTGCAGAAACGTAATTTGAAGAAAAGTTATCAAAAGTGAGATTGTGGCCTAATTAAACGAGCCGACCCAAATGTGGTGAACGGAGGTAAACGCTGGCAGTAAATAAATTTATTTTTTAATGGAACAGGTCGTAATGGCTTTTAGGCTTTTCTTTTCAAACACAACAAAGTGGAAGAGCTTGCCAACAACAACAACAACAACGGCAACAAGAAACCAAACTTTAAAATGTAACAATTTAAATAGTTGCATTTGAAATACTTGAACTTTTCAAGCAAAGCCTGAAGATAAGTACAGAAGAGTTGGGGCTAGAGGACCCGCTTAAACAGGGCGTTTTTATAAATCATTTTTGCGAACTTCTCATACAGAATATTATGGTAAGAAAATACTCCTTGTATTTCTTCTCAAAACTTTTCTCAATAAATGAGTTGTTTTTTTATTAGAAACCAAAAACTAATTTTCTGCCTGGAAAAAAATTCAAATACAAATTTGGCTCAGCAGAAAATAATATTATCTGGCATTTTATATTCTCTTCATTAAAAGAATTGGGCTGTATCTGTTTTTGTTTGATGTCGTGAATTCCAAATCAATTGAACACTAAAGTTATTGGCAAAATTAATTGCTTTTAAAAATTTTGTCCTGTTTTATTAAAAAAGTTATTAGACTATAAAAAATATAAGTTAGCGGCTGTTCCGTTTTGATTCACGAACATTCACGAACACGAACAAAACTCATGCCGGAACCTCATAATTCGACTACAATGGAATGACTTTTAATAACGGATGAAAACTTTCATTTGATTCCAAAATATAACAGAATAGTTTAAGCTTAAAAAAATGGAAGTTTCAACTTTCCTTTTGGGATGACAAGTTTAAGGTATAAAATTTGTTTTTTTTCGGCGAAAACTAGATTCGCAAAATATTTGATAGTTTTCTAAGCAGGACTTTCGAGCTTCGAGAGTCGAAGCTGACTTTGTACGCTGAAATTACACTTATTGAGTCTGTTCTACCAAAATGGACCAAATAAATACTGATGCTACTTGTGCCACTAGTGAAATTTTCGCCCACAAATCGGTCGCCATTACCCTTCTACACAAATGATTATTTGCACAGTGAATCCATTGGTTCTGCAGGCAATGAGCCAAGACCAGTTGCAGTCCGAGAATGCCTATTCATTTCGTAAACCCATCTGCGAGGCGGGTTGCCGATTTCCAGACGCTACCAGTCCACACGAGACGTAGAAAATTACATCACAAGAAACACACTGTTTTGTCAGTGGTGGCCAAGTACCAACTTTTGTTCTGTTTGGCATGAATTAGGCTGTATAGACTGTTAATTGCATATATGGTACATGTGGCTTCATCAGTTGGGCGCTGCGTACGGCACAGTTTATATAATATTTGGCGATCTTCACGTAGAGCGATTTGTTTCAGAAGCCTCAAACAAGAGCGACCTTCAACCGAACTTATGACTCACTTTTAATTAATAATAACTTTGAAGTTTCAAATAAAACCGGTTCATCATCTGCTGAGCCGGCAGTTTAGCCACAAGTGTTTTCTTTTTTTAAATGGAAAGTCATAAATCCTTCGGAGTTGCCCGTAGTCAACATTAAAATTATATGTCATTGCAATTTTACCACAAACCATTCGCGTACTTGAATTTTTTCCTAGTGACGATCAATGAGTTGGTCCGAAAAGTTGTCGTCTCTCACTTATTTTTGGGCAACTGTTTGAAATATCTTAGACTCATATATGTCGTCTGGAGATTATGTAAAATTCTTTTTCACAAACTTTAAACTGGATAAATGAACGTAAAAATGAATAAATTAATACCAAAATTTAATGTTCATGCAAATGAATAAAAAATGTAAGTCTAGGCGAAAGCGGCCCTTCGCCACCATTTACCACCATCTCTGATTCACCTTTCCTTAATTAGTTTAAGACGCCAAGGAACCGTACCAGATCCGGTTCCGATCCGGATCCGATCCGGGTTTGATTTTTTTGCTAATTGCTGTTGTTTTTGACACAAGGGTTTTCTTTTGAAGAATTTTCGCCAGCTTCGCCTGCCAAAATAACTTCATGTGCCATTTGGTACTTTTCTCGTTATTTTGTGCATTTTTGTCCATTGAAGTGGGAAATTCTTGTTTGCTTTCAACGATTTTGCCTGGAACTGGAGTGCAACTAATAAGTCACAGCAAATTTAATTTGCAATAATCTCTTCAGTTTGTAGCTCTGAATTAATTGTTTTCAGTAAAAATTAAATAAATGTATTTGTTTTATCATTTATTTATTTGCAAACTGTTTATAAATGTTCACAACATTAAGCAAATTTCATAACAAACTTAAATATTTTATTTGTTTGAGTCCCCAGTGGAGACCAAAACATACAAATGGGAAAATATACATAAACGGATGCACGTGTAAATATTATTTAATATTTAATCAATATCAAAGTCAATATTTTCTAAAGGGCGAGTCTAAAACTTAATATTTCCTCAGTGTCGTTTAATAAGGCAGGGCGCACGACTTTAGTGCATGTGATTACGGAGCCCATCGACGAGTATTTTGCTGAACCTATTAATTTTGTCCTTGATCGAGTCTCGATGAATATTATTATTAGTCATGTGCCAACGGGCATTTGTTATCAGTCCTGAGATCTTCGCCTGCCATCGCTGCAATACGTCGTTTCCCATATGTCCATATTGCATTCAGGATGTTTTTGTGAAACAATACTTTGTTTTCACCACTTAACTGAGACCGAATAACCAATACATCATTTTAGTGTTGATATTAAGCCATTCTTTTTTTAGCTTCCCCCAGGAGGAAGGTTAAGCGCTGACGATTTCACAACCAGTCAAGGCACTCTACTTTCACGGAATAGAGGGGAAGGTGATCCTCGGTGGGCACGGCAACCAAAACTCTAGGAAGCTCATGAATGACTTCGGTTATGCATTTGCTTCCGAAAGCTTCACAGAAGGTCAATTGACAGAACGGGGACCGACAAGTCCCTGGAATGACTTTTGGCTTCCTGCGTCGGCCATTGGTTGAGGAGCCTCTCCTTGGCTGAAACGTTTTGGCTGTAGTTTAAGCCTAAGGACGCAAGAAGAAGAAAATCTTCGTGGCGCTGTTCTTATGCAAGCAACTAGATTCAGGGGAATGTCAGGCGAACTGGTTTAGGGCCTAATGTTCCTTGTGGACTTCGCGCTACCAACTCAGGAGCCTAGTCTTTTCTCTCCTTCTCAGGAACTGTATGAAACGAAAGGGATTAGATTAGCCCGAGCTCTTTGGCAAGAGCTTTATGATTTGCGCCGTGCAACATATTATGAGAAATTTCCACCTGTTTGAGCCCTGCAAGCCACATGGGGTCGCTAGTGAACCGTCACCCTGTTCACTCAAATGGATTTGATCCACTGCCAGATATAACCATCAAGGCAGGTGCTGGCATAAAATCTTATTCAACTATTCCTTTTTCAGTTCTAATATGGTTTTTCCAAGTATCGCCACTATCCAGGTGGATTCCAAGATATTTGATACGATTAGATTGCGGTATTCGTTCTCCATTCAGAAAAACTGACGAACAATCTCCTTTTCTAACAGCGAATGTGATATGTGAGCATTTCTCAGAGTTCCATTTATTTATTTGAAGACTCAGTAGGACAACTATTGTTACCTATTAGCGCTGCATAAGTGGCAACTGCAACATTGAAATGTATGTTCTATATATATGAAAAATTCACTAAATCTGCAGTAATAAAAAGTCTTTGGAGAATTGTTCATACATTCCCAAAAATAATGCTAGAGTCGCTAAAGTCTAAAACATGTTTCTAATGCCCTCGTACTTGCAATAAAATCCCGGAAAACCTACACAAATTGTATGAACTTTTCCATTTCGTATTCAACTACTCAACCATTTAAGACCTTCTTTGGCAGAGAAGTGGCCGTTTTGCTTTCATTTCGTCTATTTTTGAGTTTCATTGGGAAAATGGAAAAATTGCTACCAAAACAAGCAAATGGACCGTAATACTATTTGGTCAAATGAGCAGTTATTTAGACACGAATCCATTTAGTGCGGGTTTCCTGGTATATAAAAGCTGAACATGTTGGCAAATTATAAATAATAACTATAGAAGACCAGCATTACAAAAACCTCTCCTACATTCAAATGAGATGGTCTTTTTTCGGTTTCATTTAAATGCCAGTTATTAAAACAAAACACCCCTTTTGTAGTGTTCCTTAGCATACAAAAGCTATTCTTCTGCTAATCGCATTAAAGGTGACGTACTCAATTCAGTTGTTTCTATTGTGTTTCCGTTGAAAACAATCCCAAACCAAAGCCAATGCAATAATCCGACAGCATATCGAATCGCAAACCGAAAACAAACAAAAAAAAAGAAAACTGTGCAAAAGTATGAATAAAAAAGTTTTAGCATGAAAACAGCAAAAAGAAAAAAAAAGAAAAAATAATTCTAAAAGGCTTTAACTCACGCACTAACTCAAGTGTTATGACCAAGAAGCAGAAAGAAGAGAATGGCTTAAAACTCAACAAAAAAAAAAAACAAATACGGGTAAAAGTGTTCTATCCGGCTGTCCCAAATCTCAAATAAGTGCCTTTTGTTTCGAACAACATGGCAAGACGGAACTGTGCTCGCACCACATTAAGTACAAATGTGTTCATGTTGGAATTTGAATGGTGGGTTGAGAAGCTCTGACGTACAAATTGGCAAATTGGCATCGAAAAATGCACCCGGCACATGAGATCTGTTGCAGCCAAAAGTTGTGCCGTCTGTATTCTTATTGTGAAAATGGTTGATTATTTATAGTTAAATTATCTGCTAAATAAACTTTATTCATTCCTGTACTGCAAATATATTGCAGGTATCAAGTTCTGAACACAAGGCACTTCTTGTCGCAGAAGTCCATACCAATTGATGACTATAAGGCAGACGCAAAACTACTCAGCCGCAAAATACCGCCAGTTGTTTTATGGAAGAGTAAAATGTGTTTAATTCGTGCTATAGAAAAGTGAATGCGAAAAAATTTCTCTTTCACTGGACTGACAATTCATGGAAACGAACGTGCGTTCTAATGGCGGTCCACTGTTATATAATCACTTTATTTTAAGAGCATTTCAAATCTTATTTGTTACCTCATTATCCCTCAATGAATGTGGAAATTATTTGATGTGGATGCTAAAAATCTTCTCTGTCGACTTTTTTTCGTAGTATTTTCTTAGTTGTAATAAAAAGACAACTGAAGAAGCGGTGGAGTCCAGGCAGCGCTATTCAATTGAAAATAATATTTGTTTCTCACTACAAGAATATCGTTTGATCTCAGCGAGATCCATAAATTAAGACGCTGCTGGTAACTGATAGGGTTTGTTCCTGAGCAATCCACTATTCACGAGGTCTGTTCAAAAAGTTAGTTACATTTTAAAACTTGCCCGGGCAACGTAGATCCGATTATTGTGCTTTTTTCATAGGCACCAGTTTGATTGTCAGCAGCATAAAAGTTGGAAAAGTTGGATTTTCTGCTGCCAACAAAAATGCATCGAGAAATGTGTTAAATAAAATCTTGTCTAAAGCGTGAAATTAAGTGATCAAAAGGTGATTGTACTTGGAGTGAGAAAAATGTTTAAATTTCAAAGTAGCACAAGGTTTTCAAAGACGGCCAAGAAGATGTGAATGACGCCCCAGCACCTCCACAGCCGAGTAAAATGGTGCAAAACTGAAGAAAATTGTTATAGATAATCATCGAATTGCTATTACAGAAGTTGCTGAAGATGTCGGGCAAACCGGTTGACTCATTCTTTACAATTGTTTCGAAAGTCCTTCACACAAAGTATGTGGCCGCGAAGTGCGTAATCAGACCCGATTTGACCCCTGCGACCATGAAATGATAAAAACTGGATCACTTAAAACTGCCTGTCAGAACTGCTTCGATCGTTGGGGGAAAAAAGCCTGGCGCAAGTGCATAATATCTGACGAGGAGCTGCTTCGCGAGAGAGAACAACATAAAAATTGATAGATAAATAACTAAATAATGAGAAAAGTTAAAATGCACCTTGATTTTTTAAACACACCTCGTATGCACAAAATCGCGACCAACAAAATCTCCTTTACTGATTTCGCTATAAGTTTTTTCCAAATTATTTTTCCTCAATTGCGGACATTGCAAAATTTCTAACTGCAACGCACCAGTTTTGTTGGAAACTAAAACTTTATTTAATCTACTAATCAAAAAAGAGAATTTAGAATTTATAAATTCAGATCTCTAAAGCGAAATGAAAAACATAGAAGTATTTTAATTTCATTATTTGTATGTTGTTCCATCGTGGTTAGCTTTAATTTAATGTATCAGGGATGGGTAATTCAACAGGAGGTGTTAGTTTGATCGGTGCGACTTTTAAGGATGCCTGTCCCACGTTGCCGTTGCCATCACTCCTGTAAACAGTGGCACCGTCCTGGCTGAAGTACTGGGCCACACATATTCGTAGAACTTCTTCCTAAAACTTAAAAGCCTACTCGATATGCTTGACCGTGTATTCCCAGGCATTTTGGTTTTATGGCCCCGTTCAACATGTCAAAACTTCTAGCTAAAATTTTATACATAAAATGTTTTCTATGCGAATCCCCATTTTTGCGCTTTCGTCATTGAAAATTAATATTGAATTATTAAAAATTGGTAAAAAAAAAACCAAAAATAAATTAGTTTGGAAACCAGCTTTTATGCGATGGATTCCCCTTTGCAAACGAGCATGCTTGTGCATGATTGCGTGTCCGTGTGTGAATATATCTCGAGCAATTTTTATTCTGTTATCATTCGTAAATTTAGCTTGTTTTGTTGTAATACATTTACATATATATATATGTATGTATGTATGTATGTATATAAAAACAACCTCATCTCAAACAATATTTTTGTTCGCTACAGAATTCCCATTTGGTATGTTTTGTGTTGTTGTGCTGGAATTGTTTATTTCAATTTAACAACATGAATTCAGACTCTTCAAAACAAAAGATTTAATACGATACTTTTCATTACTAACACATACACACACACGTATTTTGGGGCAATATTTCGGACACAAATTAATATGTTGCCACAGTTACATGCAAGTCCTTTAAACAACTTTCAGTAATAATTTAAGCCATCGAAAAATTAGAAAGGAATACGAAAATAATTTTGTTTTTTTTTTGCAAATTATATTCATTATTAATTTAAAAACTTTTATTTTTGTAATGAATTTTCCGAAACTTTTCAAAACGTCAAAATTTGTTATGCGCTTTAAATGTTTATCGGGGTAATTATAAGTGTAATATGTAGGATATGGCGGCATGCATTTGCATGCACACATGAAACATTTTTAAGCTTTATTCGCCTTGGTGACCAGTTCGCGTTACCTCAGACACGTGTAGGCTTAACAGGCGTGAAGTCGTGTTTGCGCTCGCCCCAAAGAACTTTAGATTTCACAAATTATATTTGGGCGAATTTGTATTCTGAACAATATTGAACCAGCTGAGGAACTGAAGTGTGTATCACTGTAGACAGTGGCTCATGGCCGTCGAATAGAGCAATTGGAAGCTGGCCTTTATTTTCTTGAAAAAAAAAACACTGGCGTAGAATTTGTCTAGTTGTCATCAGTACACTTGAGATCCGAGAATGTCCAGGGCAATTTGAATGCGGATTTTATTTGTTTTGCAAGCCGTGTTGGACAGGCCAGCAACGTCTATGACCAGAGTGATGCAAAGGGGAACAAGCGTGATTTTATAAGGGGGTCCCGTACGCTACGCAGCTCGTATTTACCTGAACATTTTTTTGAAGCTATTCTAAAGTGACATGTGGATTATTTTCCGCATAAATGTCTCTCTAAACGACTACAACTTTTCGGACTCCACCTTAAGCAAAGTTTTTTATTTTCAATTTAATGACAAGAAGCCCTCAATAACCTGTTTAAATTTTTTGGCGAAATTTTCTTGCGCGCTGTCTTAATGTACAAAAAATATAGTTATCGAGGAAAAAGGTAAAAAAAAGTTTTCTCATACGGGTATATTGTCAGCTGCAATGTCAAACAACGTAACTGACATTTTCACTGTTTTGCAGTACAAACAAAATAATAACCTGTCCCTGTAGTTCCCTATTTACTTTCGACTCTCACTTACAGGATGTCTAAGTTTTATTTTATGAAGAGTAAATATTGGAGAGTTAATGGCTGTTGTTGATATGCTTCAACGATTTCACATTTTTGGTTGGTTAAAGGGCTTTTGCTTTTCAGCTAACGATATACTAAATAGTGTGATTAGTTCTTTTCATCGATTAGCTGAGAACTCCTTCTTTGTGGTTTTCTTTGCTTAGTTTTCTTCGGCACTTTTATGGGTTTGTTATCATTTGTTTCGTTTTTGTTTGTTATTTTGCTTCCAGGCAATAAAACTGTCAAAGTTAAAGCAAATTAAATGGAAACTTTCAAATTCATGCACAAGCAAACAAATGACGTCTGCTTTGGCGTTGCACGTTGGGGTCTTTGCAAAAAATGTGGACGAAAAATTATTCCCTGAATAAATATCTGATAAATAAAAGCGAATAGGACAGTTTAAGTATCTGAAATGCAAACTTTTGAACAACGTAAAAGGGCTTTTAAGCTGTGCCTTTTCAGACTGAAGTGCAAAAAGAGAAATCCGTAGGATGGACACTTTGAAGTGATAAAATTTTGTTTTATTGCAATTGTTATTATGTTTGTTTAAGGTCACGCTTGTTTCGCTCATTTTATGAACTATTTAAACTGAATCCACATTTCAGTAAACAATGAACTACATCCGGACAACAAAGAAATATAAATTCTACCGCTGTTTGTGATGCGTTTGCAGAAAAATTCCAGCCAGCTGATTTTGCGCCACACACAAGAACACGACTATTTGTTCACTTGTAGTACTTTGTTGCGTGACTTGATTTCCCTCTCGTTCGTATAAAATTTAAGTGGCTCAGAAGCGAAAGGCTCCATCCAATCCACATGGTATCCAAGAACGAACAATACATCGTGAATTTTTTTTTTTTGGATTTTCCATACTTCTGTGAGAACGATGTTGTCGTGGTCAGAAATGATTGCAGCAGGTGGGCCCACCTTCAATATTTGACTGCAGCACGATGCTAGATGATGTCACCGCTGGCCGTAGAAAGTTTATAATTTGAGCTCTTTGGGTTTTTCTCATGAGATTTTTTAAGTCGGCGGCTCTTATCAGTAAAATTTAAAATTTGCCGTCTAATACCATCGAAATTTAGACATTTGTCTTGGCATCTGTTTGTATCATATCCTTTAAAAGGATAAGGAATTTTTATAAAAGATATGTCGCAAACACACACACACACACACTATGTTTTGTTTATGATTGCAGCGGGGAAGCCCCTAAAAATAATAATACTATGTAGATTGCGCAGAGCTCAACACAAACCCCGTTGCATTAAGAGCAGTGCACAAAAACTATTTCCCTATTTCCAGCAAAATTTATAAAAGAAAGGACACAAATTGAAAGAGCATCAAAATTAGTGTTTCAATTTTTTATATTAAAGGCTGGTAACATCATTTTCTCAGAATTTGCTTCGATCTTGCCCACTGTCTGTGGGTGTTAACTTCAACTGACTGCTGCGGTTTTATTCTATCGCTAATTAAAGGTCAGTATTTTCATTAAGAGGAAAAAAAATGATGAAACTAAACAAGCGTTTCACATGCAGACTAAAAGACAAGGCGCAATTCACGCCCTTTATTTAATTTGTTTGTCTTTTATCAACTCGTAGTAAAGAAATAGGATGAATGGCAAGAAATTTTAAGTTTCAGCAGTAGATACACACACGAATGGTTATATATATGTGCCGACATATATAATACTTTTTAAACTGCGGCATATTCTATTTCAGGAAGCTGCCGTTCCCCTCTCCTCTGCCTGAGAATACAGATGCCAGCTGAGTGTCTGTTCGCAGTAAATAGAATGAGTCATAATTATAGTCAGGAAGAAAATATGGTTTCATCTGCTATAAACCGGAAAACCCGTTCTTGGATTCTTTAGCCGCAAAAGGTTGTTCCCGATTCAAAACCAGTTGAAGTTGCTTTTAATTTACTTAACAACAGACTTGATCAGACAAACTAATTTGTTCAAAAAAAAAAAAAAACAAACTAATTTTAGTAAAGAAAAAATTTATTCGTTAGAAAAACTTATTTCTTTCGAATTTGCCTTGATAGTTTTTTATATCTAAAGGCCGGGGCACATCATGCACGTTATCCGTCGCCTGTTTCAACTGTCAACTTAGTAAGAAAAAAGTTTGTCCAGCGGCTGCTTGGTGTGGACGAGTGCTGCTGTCACTTGTAGGTAGGAGCAGGTTACCTGCCATACACATACACTAGTTGCTGGACTGTACTAGTACTGGTAAGTCAATCGATACGAGTATACGTTTATTCCATGTTCCGAGTCGTATCGACTTACTAAAACTAGGAGTTGTTAAAGGGATGGCAGCTGCGTGATCTGGTTTCATTTCATTCAAACCTGAAGCTGGGGCTGCCAGTGTCACTTACAAGTTTGCTGTTAAAACGTGGGGGGGGGGGGGCAGAGCCTTGTTTGTACCTGCTGAATGCGCCATTTGCACGAGGGAATAACTTTTGCACTGACAATACACGGCCTTCACTATCCATTCTAGCTGCATTCATGTCAAGGCCCAGATTTTAGATGGCATGAAAGGAAACTAATACATTTACACGAGAATGTATAAAACGGAGTATTTATTCTTCTTCAATCAGCGGCTAATGATCAGGTTGTTCTGCTGCTTTGAGTCGAATGCCATCTGGACCTCATTCCTGTGTTTCTCCGCATTATGCAGTTCGGTAGATGGACGAAGGCTGCCAGCAAATCAAATCACCTGTTGAGTGTCGATTGATTTAACTCATTGCAGCGTTTTTCAAAATTGTGGTGACGTTATTCATGTTACCACTTGAGGAATTTGTTTACAAAAAGTTGTAATAGACGTTTTCGTGTCAGCTTGAGTGAATTTTTTTTTCCTACAATAGCGTGACAACGCTACCTGAAAAATAAATGATGCAAAACAGGAAACAGGGCGGAGACTTTTATACCTTTTTCATATGATAGAAGTCTGATTCTAATTATAATTGTATTAAAAAATTTATTGAGAAAAAATCGTTGATTTGTATATGAAACCCTCTAACATTAACATGGAATGTCCAAACAAGGAAAATTATAGTCATAACGTTAATTTCTTGTCGTCATTAACCAGGGCTTAAAAATGTGTCCGCCAAACAGCCACAGCGCCAGAAGATAGCTGTGGGCGGAGCTATCAAACAGCCTTTTTGCTGCGCGGCTGCGGCTGTATAAATTTCAACAGCTCAGCCACAGCTCAGCTATTCAAATTACAGTTTGAGGCTTTGGCTGCGGCTGCGGCTGAGTCGGTGAACAACGAACTTGGGCTGTTAGTCAGCTACTGTTAACACAGCAATAAGAAGTAGTATAAATAAATCAATAAACATTTAATTGCAAAAAAATACGAAATTGCTGCAAACCATGTTCGTGTTCTAACCTTGGCGTAGCAGGTAACTGCTTTAAAACATAATCAGACACTCCAATTATTTTAATGTACGGCTCTGCGCATAGAAAATAGATAGATGCTGTTACTCAGAATTTTTCTAGTCACTACAGATATGGCAGCCAGTAAAATTGTACAGCCGCAGCGCAGCTTCAGCCGTATGACTTTGTTTTGTAGCTGCGGGTGTATCGCCGGCTGCTTAAATTTACACAGTCAGAGCTCCAAACTGCTGAAGGATGGATGAAAAACAGACAGCTTTTCCGAACCCAAGAATGATAAAATACAGGTGGCGAACTGCGCAGGTTTTTTATTGTACACAAAAGACAGCTGTTGATAAGTGACGTCTCATCAGTAGAACAGTTTACTGGGCACGAATAACTTCATAAAAATATATATTTGAAAGTGAAAAAGTGAAGAAAAATTTAATATAAATAATAGAAAACAACTTTCGTAAACAACACGCTGCCTTGCTTGACGCACGACACATGGGTGCATGCCACAGATTAAAAAATCAAGAGCCCAGGAAACGAGAAGCACGTTCAGCCTTACATAAAGGCCGACCACCTCAGTGAAGGCGGCTTATCAAAACCAATTGAACACATGATGATTAAAATGCAAACATTGACACAATTTTTCCAAAAAAAAAACAGCAAAGAGTTCTCACAAAAAGGAGCCGGGAATTGACCCGAAATGCAGAGTTCGCCAGTATTTTAGGACTTGAGTTCTAAACTACGAAATTTCCAAATATTTTGATCCCAGAAAGAGAAAAATTTACTAAATAATTCAATAATCTGCTTTGCTTTGATTTTTATTTATTTTAATGCTTAAATATATATAAAAAAAAAACTGACTTAAGAATTCTAATTTATAATATTTTTATCATTTATTCAGCTGAGTGACCAATGCACTAAATTACACATCCCTGGCATTTTGGTATATGATTAATACGCCCAACGTTTAAGTTACGAATTTTCTTCCTAATTTTGAAGCAATAAGTTTTAAGACTTAAGACTTAAGAAGATGAGAAAAGGTATAAAAATTTCTTACAAATTTCTGATTTTTTTTTAACATTTTTCAATTATTTATAATTTTATTACTTATAAATCTCATATCTTTATTTTTGGAAAGACAGTCATTATTGGTTAAAACGTTTTTTTCTCACGTTCTCTTGCATTTCTATGAATGATTAAACTTGTCTTCCTGCGTCATATTGTAGAATACCAAATTATTTTATGTGTTGTTTGCCTGAAAACTCACTCATACATGCGCTTAAGTTAACAACACTGGCCACGTGCCGGACCGTGCCGTGCTTAACTATAATTATTTTTTTCCCCAAAACCCGTCAAAGCAGTTTCAACTTGCACATATTCTTGTTAATGGACTTGCCAACGTTCTATCTGTAAATACACACTAAGGAACGCATTTGGCCATCACATTTTCAAACAGATTTCCATAAATCATTTGATTTTACTTGAAAATTGCTGTCTACAGAGTGTTTTAAGTCTCGTTAAGAATAATAATTACGAGAAAAATCTTGATTGTCAGAATTAAGCTACAAAAACTTTAAACCGAATAATTTGTGCAAAGAAGTGAAACAAAGAAAAATTAAATACAGGAAATAGTTTGGGAGAACAATTCAATATGTTCCAGTTGTAGACCAACTCCGTTTCAAGCTGCAACATTTTAAATAGTTGCCGCTTCTTTTGTTATCTTTTTCAGCATTAAAAGTCTTTATATGCAGAATAATCTTTAATTAAAACTCAAATACTGTCCCCAATTAAGTTTAATTTTTTAAACTATTTCCTGCAACTGCCATTTTTTCCCAGATTTATGCAACAAACATTTCTAATCAATAACGATATCAGGAAGCGCAGTTGAGTTAAATGTTTTTTAATGGAAGGCGTAGAATATCAGCAAGTTAAGGTGCTACAATAGTACACACAGTTGTCTTTCTGTTTGCTGGGTTGCTGATAGTTCTCTCACCAGCCCAGCTGCATTTCTAGCAGCGGCTGTTTATGCTTTAATGTTGTTTAGTAGCCTCGAACAAGGATCACTTATCCCTTTTCATGTATCCAAAGCGAGGGTGGCCGTCAGAACGACAACTCCGCTGTTTCGATGGCTCCGGTGTTTTGTGGTGGATCCATAATTCGTCCGGAGTTACTTAAACTCGTTTGCATTGCGTCCGAATACTTCCAAACTCTTTCTTAGCGGCGTCCCAACATCTGGAATAAATTTATTCATGTCAAACTTCATGCTCCGATCGGCCAATTTATATTCCATATATGAGTATTTAATCGATTATTTCTGGCGTGAAAACTTTTGCTGGGTGACTTCAATATTTGATACGATTTATGGTGGTGTCGCCCTTATTTTTTAGGTTTAAGTGCAGAATTTTCCTTTTTATCTGTTTTAATGGCATTTTTGTTGTGATTAGTCGGCACATGTTTCTTGTTTTCTATTCTTATTTAAATTAACGAGGCTGTTAAACATCAACGTCTCTCAAAAAGCAGCTTCTGCAAAATTTGACAGCTGGTGGCGTAATAAAAGCCATGACAAGTTGCCTGATTGCACGGCAAGTCCAAATGATTAGTTAGACTTTGATATCAACAGGAGAGTTCGCAGACGCAAAATTTGTGCGCGTAGTCTCCATTTTAGGACAGATGAATGTCTGTGTTAACAAAAAAAAATTAACTTATAGAAATTTACCAGGTGGAATGAAATCCAAAAACGTTACAATTTTGTGTGGACTTGTGCGTGCTTTTTTGAGAAGGAGTTTGGTCAGGCAATCACCGCCAACGATGAGTACTAGAAAACGATTCCTTGTGGCCCAAATTGAAAGACATAGACGCAGATGGAAGACAAAACTCACGATTTACGTTCTGTATGAATAACGAAGGGCCTTCGTTATCTATGACAGAGGTGACTTGAACTGGCCACCAAGATGGTGCAATGGCACCCCACTAAACTATTTCGTGGGGGGGTTTCCTAAAGTCACACGTCTATGCCAATCAGCTGCAATCCACTGATGCCCCTTAAATCTATAAAAACTTGATAACAGCTGCAATTCAGCCTAATCTGTAGGTTCATGCTGCCATAAGAAGACGCGGCGGACATTTAAGCGATGGTAATTTTGTTAAGCGCTTATTGCGAAACCCTTTAAATGACATTTAGCTTGAGTAGCTTAATTTTAAATTGCTGCTCTGGATATATAAAATGGCAACTCTTAGGATCCAGTCAATGATACTTAAAGTGTTCCGCCGTTTGGCTTCTGGTAGCGTCATGTCGAAGATACTGTAACACTAATTGTTTGTTCATTCACAGGATTGATTTCACAGGATGAGATTTCGTGGGCTTGCAACTCCTAGAAGCGATTTTACATTGAAAAGAGGTCTTTCCTTGACACATAATGAGCTAGAAAAATTCTCATATCAAAACTTAATCCTAACGCTGATATATACAGACAATATATATGTATATAGGTGAGGAGGTAAACTTTCCGAAAGTAATGGCAGGACGCACGATTCCTTTTGCGCCAGCTCTCAATATCTCCCTTGTACTTAAAAGCCTTTTTCTAACCAAACAGCGGGTGTCTTTTCTTCTCTGCCTTCGTAGAATTTCGTTTGTTTTCCTTTTTTATGTTAAATCCGTTTTAGGGTTGTTGGCCTTCGTAGCATTTATACGTTTTGCGGGGAAGGTTTAAAATATGGTATAATCTTTGCCTTTTTTTTTATAAGACGGATTGTGTCCCCGAAGGCTTCTGGAGAATTTCAAAATATTGACCGAAGAAATAATTTAATTTCAACGTTTTAATAAACACATTTTTCCATCATACAATAAAAAAAAAAAAATAAAAGTGTTCCTGCGAAAGCAGCAGCTGACACCCAATTAAGGCAACGTAATCCTTAAGAGTGTTTGGGAATAAGACGGAAGTTTTATTCTTTGCGGCGGGATATTCAATGAAAATAATATTAAAAGAAACGAAGTTCTAATCTGTTTTGTGTTTGAGTTTTCAGCTTCCAGCAACTGGCTTTTAAGGTTTATTGATGATTTTTCTTACCATTCATTTTTCTGGCTTCTTGGAAACTGTTTTAGGATCAAATATTACACACAATTTCAATTGTATGAAACGGAGTACATGTTTGTGTGGGTGAAGGTTTCCTGATGCTTTCCTTGTCTAATGTAATTTGTTCTGAAGGCAACTGTTTTCTTCCTTAATATGTTGTTCACAGAAACTAATACAATTCGGAGAGTGTCCAGGGAAATGATGATTGTAGTCGGTGAAGTCAACCCCTGGACCTTAGAGTCATCATTTTGCCTGCTGTTGTTCGGTTATTTTACAGAATTTCGGAGAGCAACAACGACTCTTGGCGCTGGAATTTTTTTAATTATTATATTTGTGTCTGAGTGAAAAAGTATATGATTGAGGGAACAATATTCTAAGTGCAACTATTGTAGTTATTGTTGGCTTATGTGAGTGCTCCAAACAACTCAACTATTTATATAAAGTACAAGATATATTCCTATCAATTTGACTTCATACATATATGACCGCCATAGACTCTGAAACTGGCCAACCGATGTACGAGTGCATCAAAAAAGTTTCTTTAGAAAGTTAACAATAGAACGATCGTTTAAGGCACCACACACTATGCATTAGATTCACAAATGCCACTAAAAGCTGATAAATAAATGAGCATAACCACCAGATATTTGGAAATTCGCATTTAATTACCCCTCTTAATGGGTAAAATTGGCCCATCAAGAAATAATACGCGCGCTAAGACAGCTTGCAACCCAAGTCCCACTAAACCTGTAACTATAAACAAAATGGATCAACAAAGTGCGGTTCTCCAGGTTTTTGTGAATTTAACTTAAAAAAATGGGCTAAAACCGATCTTCAAAAATCATAGATCCAGAAATAAGACTGAAATGGGGCTGTTGAGTTTCCCAAAACAAAAAAAAAATTTAACTCAATTGAATTAAAATTTCGACAATTTTTTAAGGTTTTAAATTGATTCTTCTCTACAGAAACAGCTTCCCTTCAAGTTTTTCATTCTATGGTCATGACATATTTAATACTAAAATAATTAATGAACTTTTAATATTTTCATTAAGTTCAGCAAATAATCGTATCATTTTTCCAAGAATCTACTATGTCAGAAGAAAGAGTGCTATTTGCATCCATATTCACATTATTGTTAAATCTAACTAAATAATTGCCGCAGGCAACCATGTTATTGTGGTAAGCTGTCATACTGGGGTCACATCAAATTGTATTATTGCCCAGGTGAGCAGAGTATTTGCCATTATCTTCACTCTTATGATAATTATATTATGTTTGTGGCCAACCATATTAAAATTAGACTGAAGCTTCTACTATTTGCCATTCTCTACACTGTTATGAAATAATTAATTATTTGATACTTATGGCCAACCACATTAAAATTAGACTCGAGCATTCTATGGTGGCGGCCATCTGAGGTCTTCTTATTTGGAAGAAATTAAGAAATTCTAGTCTTGAACATCAATATTCTTGTTAACGTCAACCATATAATTATTAAAAGCAACATTTCTCCTCTAGAAGGGCAAAATTAGTGAGAAAAACTGCAAAGCTATTAAACGCATTACTAAGAAAACGGTTTATTGGCAAAAAAAAAAAACTACAAGGAATTTGATTACATATTCCAGGTAAATGGGAGAATTATTTGGGGAAGCTTTAATTCGGACTCTGTAGATGTAAGAGCGACTGGCTGAAATAAAAAAAAAATATTTAGATTAACGGCTCCGATTAGTCGTGTTAATGACATGGTCCCACAAAAGAAATATGCAGAAGGGTACAACCATGTGCGTGGTCTCACAAACAAAAGTTTTGTTAGTGATTATAGTTGGATTGGCCACGGGATGGCAGGGTAATCAAAACGTGTAAATTGACTGGCTTGGCATGCATTTAAAGCAGTACAAATTCCTTCCTTGATAACGTTAATAAGACATTTGCTCTTAGAATGGTGAACATCATAGAAGTTTTAAACATTAACTTTGGTTAGCCATGACTATAATATGGTTACTTTTTACACTAACATCTGTGGCCATACTGATATATTTGGTCGTAAAATACTAAATTTTGATCGTGATTTTGCTTCGGTCGGTCTTGACAATAATGCGATTCATAATGGCATAAGAGCGATGATGGCTTCTACCATATTATGGTTGATGCCAACTCGAATATGGTGGTGTGTGGGCACGTACATACACTAATAACTTTTTGTCTATTGTTTTTTACTTAAATTTTTTAAATTTTTGCATAAAACTCCCACTTTTTGAAATTTATTTCCAACTAAACTTGCACTTGCTGTCAAATGACGCGGAAATATATAGCAAAACTGTATGTATGTACACATGTATGTATGTGTGTATGTATGTATGTGTGTGTGTATGTGTGTATGTTAGTCCTGAATCGATGAAAGACAACTTTCTTTCTAGAATAAACACTTTATTAGTGAGAGCGATAAGATAAAATTGTTGGTTGCACATCTCTTCAGTTGTTCCTCCGAAACTAATAGAGAGAGAGAGAGAGCAACAGATTGCCGGTAACTGAATTTACGTAAGTGTAGAGTTGCAACAAAATATATTGTGTACAACAATAATTGCGGAGTGTATAAAAATATTACCGCCTTTCCTCTGTCTATGGAACAGAACTTTAACAGCAATTTTGTTCTTTTTATTTTCAGACTTGACTGCCGCCACTTCCGCCACCTGTAAAAACTATTTCCTACCATTAACACGTTGTGGCAACATGAACAATATCCATAAAAGCTTTCGCTATTAGCCGGCGTAGTTTTTTCCTCCGCCAAAAAGAGGAAAAATTGCGAATGTGGCGCCATGTTAATAATGACATTTGAAATAAGAAGTAAAAAAACTGTCCAACATTTTAATAAAATCTATTACACTCGTTATGAGCGAACAGTGAAATTGAAGCACTTAAATATTCGAAGATAGTCGGTCCCAACACCAGAAATAAAAGTTGAAAAAACGAACAAAAAAGGGGAGAAAGTGAAAAATTGGACAAGGGGTATTTATTTCTGAAGCCAAAAATTCCTTCCTGCATTTTTTACGTCCTTTTAGCCAAACGATGCTGGCTATTGATGTTATTATCAATTTAGCAAACATTATGCTAATCTTTAATGGAGTTATAGTATTATCCAGCGAGGCAGATGCCACTGCCCCTGCCACTGCCACTGGCACGAACGCCAGCGCCAGCACCAGCACTTTTAGTGTTCTTGCAGGCCTTCAGCAGGAGTTGAAAACGATGCCAAACGGAGGTGTTTCAGCAAGTGGCAACGATTTCTTGAACATACGTCACGAACGTTCCAAGCAACGCCCACATGCAACAACAGCCGGGGAAAAGCAGCCCACAGAACATTTAAACGTGTACGAAGCCAGGCCAGGGCCCACAGGATTTCAGCTGCAACACGAAATCAAGACAAAGCAACGGACGGCCAATAACATTGTTGGCAATATTGCTGACGCGGAAGATGCTGATGCTGCTGCTGATGATTTTGATGAGCATCATTTATCACTCCCGACCCAGCGGCAATTGAACAAGTTTTCACAAAATATTCATTCGCACACAAATAATGAAATTAATGCTGTTCTTAGGAGTGCAACCAACATCTATATTCTTAACAACGTTACAAGAAAATTGAATAATGGCAATGACAGGGGATTGAGTAGCAGCAGGCGAAATGTTACCAGCATGCATGAGGCCACCGAGGCCAGCCTTCATTTGAAGCCACCTCCTGCAGCCGAACATGCCGCAACACTGAAAGCTGTGACCCACAGAATACGAAAATTGCACAAAAAGAAAATCGTTGAGAGTTTGCGGCAACTGAATATTGACAAATTCAATACAAACGGTGGTCATTTAACCAAAAATCATCATCGCAGTTTGCTGGAAGCTGAACATCTTCTGCAACAACAGCAGCGGGAGCAAACCCAGCGAACAGAAACAGCTACAACCGCCCACACAGCAGACGGCAGCAACCAGCAGGCCACCAGCCCAGATGCCAGCAGCACCCATCAAACAGCCAAGGAGTCAAACGGAAACAAAGCTGATGTGGCTTTCGATGGTGTTGACACAAATGAGAGTGAAAATGCGTTTGATTCCAGAAACATGGTAAAGGTGGGAGATGCCAAAGAGGACGCTGACGATGACAGCACTAGTGATGAACTCGTTGCTGCGAATCAAGCTGACGACGAATCAAGTCTGTTGGATGATTTCTATGCCAATGATGACAATAATTCAAATCTTAGCAACGATGAGAGTTTCGATGACGATGGCGATGATGATTTATTGTACGGCTCAACAGACAGTTCTCTATTGAAGGATGACAAATTCGAAAAGCCGTTTAAAAACTTCTCCTCTGAATTCATCAAAGATGTTGACAACAGCGTCGATTTGCAGGATAGTGAGAACGAAACTTTCTTTACTACCTGGCAGGATATAAAGGACTTGCACACGAACACCTTAAACTTTACAAACCCCGCGAAAAGTTCTGCAAACATTTTCAAGAATCTAACCCAAGACCTGTTGATTGATCAAACTAATAATGGCTCTACTGCCACAGACTTGCCCATTGATCTGCTAGTTTCGTCTGTAGATTCTCTGCAGCAGCCTTTAAAGTCAGGTAACAGGAGTCAAGTTTCTGCACCTGCTCCAGCCCAGCGTTCTTCGCTTTATCAGAAACAGGAAATAACTTTTAATGATTCAACTGATTTGGCACAAGACGCGATTTCAGCGGCTGCTATTAAAAACATGATAACGGATGACGCCTTCAAAGAGGAGAACGGCGATGATGAGGATGACAATAGCATCCAGTTTAGTGATTTCCCCTTAAGTAATTTGGACGACTCCGCTGATGAAACCGAAACTGAAGTTACGTCTGAAGTGGCCAGTGACGATGACACAAATCACTTTCTCGAGGGTGTAGTTGATGCGGCCAATTCGGAAGAGGTTTACGATTGGGACGAAATATCGCGCAGTAATCGTCGTGACTTAATGCACGGTCGGGACGTTGTTACGAAATTTTTGCAAATCGTTGAAACGCAACACTCGCTCGGTTCGAACTGTGAAGCCGGAACTTCACTGAACTTAGGCGAGGGCGTTGTAGATCGTTACGCGCAAGACCGCTTTCGTGTTGAAGCTGAGGTGGCCGTAAACCGTGCCAATATGTTGACAAGGTAAGTTTTTTTCACTTGTTTAATCGGTGTTTTCGTTCATCTAAATACGAAAAAAAAGGGCTGACTGTTGCCCGCTTTCTCTTTTACAAGATCAAAATATGCAAACACCGGACATTTGAGAGATCTAGATGGGATCGACACTATCAATATCAATTTAAGCGGAAAGTCAGTTCATCATATTTATAAAAAGAGAGGAGCGTATTGGCTTTCTATTTCTTTCAAATCAATGAGATCTGAATTTCATGTTACCTGTTTCGTTCTGCCAGTTAACCTTTAGTGAGAGATTCATCTGTTCTCTTCCCACGGTTTCTTTGTCAAGACAATTGGGAACTTGGTACGCCAGTCTTGAATCCAGAGGCGAGATGTATGGCAGACCAGTATCAGGTTATTGGGGGTTCTTGTGAATGTGCTGGACATTAGTAACTGCCATTATGGCCCAATTACAGTGGGGATCGAATCGACGAAATGAACTCCACGTGCCTTGTAGGCCTATAAATTGATAATTTTCTTAGGATATTTAATCTTGCAAATTTAGAGAGCTCCTACTACTAATACTTCAGACAAGTTAGGACTAAGTATGTGAATTTGGTGGACCAAAGTTTATTAGAAACGTTAGTCCTTAAACCTGCCCGTCTTAACATTCACCATCCAGTTGTTTTGGAAGAACAGTTATTTATTGCAAGTAAACAGCCTTTTGAGGATTTTTGAAACCCAGACCACAGGTCTTAGCAAGTTCCTGAGGTCTCAATTTTAATCTACAACCAGAACTTGTCGGCCAGGGACCAACAGCAGCGTCCTTCTGCCACGGCATCCCACGGCAAATTGGTACGTATTTTATCAAGTCTACTGTACCCCAGAGAGCAGAATGCACCAGTTTACAACATGCCAAAGCAAACCCGGCTTCCCGGGGAAAGATCTTTTGGCACAAAATTCCTGAAAGTAGTGGATACCCGCCAAGACATCCCTAACCCCTCTATTGACGCCATCTCTGGACGGATGCAAAGCCTGTAGTTTAAGTTTTTCATTTGCTGATGCATAAGAAACTTCCATTAGCGCCTTTTGGAACCATTGAAACCAGAGCATCACTCTCAAATGTCTGCTTTATAGTCTACACTTTCCGACTAATCATCGACACACACTGATGCCGGTTTTGGCGACTGATTTGCTGTTGACAAAAGAGAATGGTCTGGTGGACTACCTGCCTCGCGCCTTTCTTCACAGCACATACATATTTACATCAGTATAATAATTTATTACTTATTTGCAGCATTTTAGCCTCAATTAGGCAGAAGTGTTGCCTGTGGCACATTCTCATGCAAATAAAGTTTTTCCTGTCAGCCCATAAATAAACATAAATACTTATAAACAGGCGGGCTTGCGCCGGATAATCCGGCAACTGGCATACCCCAGCTAATAAAAATGTGAGCACAGCCTGACAGACGGAAGCGTGCATGTGCTTGTGAAGTTCTCCGCTTCTTGCCGGAAAATTCCTGCTACAAATACGTCTACGTGAGTTGTATTGTATTTTGGAAAAAAATTTAATTTGTTTATTCGAACCGTTTTACGGGTTGCAAGGATAACAAAAAGGATTATTTATTATGAATATAATTTTTGTTTCATGCTCTCTCATGCTATTAAACAGTCACCCATAAGGGTGACGGCGTTTTTATTAGTTAGTCAAGACCAACCAATAAAGAATAGAAATGAAGAAGGTTTAAATTAATGATTAATTGGGCATTTGTTAGGAAGAGCAGCTAAAAAAACCTTTCACAATATTTCGTTTTAGCAAAACAAAAGAAGCCAAAACATCTTGATTAATGGAGAAACTTTAATATATCCAGCAGCTTTTCTTATGGTATTATTTGTTAAACATTTTGTTTGCCGGGCGTCATAATGTGTGTAGACGGCAGCCAACTGGCCTGAAGACTGGACTACGTCTTAGCCACCCTTTTGAGCACTAAGAAATATGACCTACATTTTAATAAGAAAAAAAACAACACAACCTAATTGTCAACATATTCTTGAAACCCTTGAACGTTGTTTAAAGAGTTGAACAGGGCCTTCATGTTGTTCTTAATATCTGACATTTATAAACTGCCATTAATCACTAATGAGGCAGGACATTAAGTTTCGCTATAATTTTATTGTTTTAAAAAGGGCATATCTTCGATCTTCTCGTCCTTACAGTGGAATGTTTATGAGGGCTTTGCTTGTAGTAAACAAGGATTCTTAAATGTGGAATCGTTCTTTGCCACAAGTCATTACAGCTGTCTGGTAACGTTGCCACAGATTGATTTTGAATCTAAAAGCCTTCCTTTTTAAGCCTCATGCCAACAGAAAAAAAACTTTGAAGAGAGTGACGGGTGGTACACGGACACTCATGAAAGAAAGAAAGAAAGTTAATGAATGTCAGCAGTAAAAGCTGATGTCTAACAGACGATTGGCTGTCTTATAATGTTGCCAGAAGTTGATTTTGCACTCAAATACCTTCCCCTTTAACCCTTATGTGAGTGGCAAAAAAAAAAAAGGAAAACAAACACCTTTAATTGAAAGACTGCGGTACCTGTGTATCCATTACAAAATATTGTTATTACGCACTTTTTCTGTCACCAAAATACTCTATTCAGTGTCACTGCAACCATGTACTGTTTTTTCGCCATAGGGATGGTGTTGCGTTAACAACACGACAACACTAAATGTATGTATATCATGTGCTTATCTTATGACGAGGTAATGAGAACTGGCTTGGTGGGACAGTGGAACCTAAACGCCTCCATGGATTTATTTGAGGCTCTTTTTGAAACCACAAGTCTAAACGAATGCGTTACGAATTCCAACGGCCCCTCAAAACAACCATAACCCAGGGCATCGATAAAATTTAATTTTACTTATGAGCCAGAGTCATGAAGAATTCAACATTTGCGTTTCATGGCATCCAGCAAAACTGAGACAAGAAATTGTTTGCTATTTCTTATATAATGACAGTGTCCTAGACCTTTTTTTAAATTAATTATTGCATTATAATTTGTTTATTATTTCAAAAGCTGATTAATTTACAATATGCAAGATTGTCACATAGATTGTATTGAAATTAATTATAAATTCTAATACAAAAACTTATTTTCGCTCATTAGCTTGTCTGCAGGATAATGATAAGGATCATGGCAATAAAAAGGAATAAACAACTTGGGTGGTATTTCACACATACCCAAATAACCCAGAGAAAACTTGTAATGAACATATTCTGTCTGCCCCTACTTCGGCATTTTCAGTACAATAATTATTTTAATAAGGGGATGTGATTGCAAGTTCTGGTCCCTCTCGCTTAAGGACTCAAAATGCCACTACAAAAGAGTTGTTCGCTTAACAAGTTTCATTAAGGACATCACAAATACATTTTTGCCAAGAGAAACTACTTCTTTTCTAACATAATAATCAAGTCGTTATTTGATTAGTTCCAGTTAATATAGATGGTAAATAGTATGATATTCAAATGAATGTTGTTCGGTGAGTACAACTTAACACTTAACCAAGAACCAATAATTCAATGGGGACTAAGTTGAGGTAATTGCCAGCAATTAATTAAAAATGAAATATTATGAAAACCAAATGAGTTCATTGCCTGTACAGCAATTTACCCTGTTACTGATTAGGACGTTTTATGGTACCTTTTGGAGTGTTCTGGTGTGTGAACACACCTCAATGGAATGAAAGACTTCGATGTTACTTTATAGGAAGCCAAATTCATCTATAGAGAATATTTTATTAGCAATTTACCAGCATCGATGCCTTTGAACTATATAAAACTTTGTTATTTTTAGGCTGCGAAGCCAAACAAAAAGCCAAATAATTTCAAACGCGCTTTCCTTTGCCAGCATTTGCGTGCTGCGAACGTCTCTTATGCTATAAATTTCTGCAAAGAAAACAAACTTGAAAAATCGTTACGCTTAAGCTGAACCAACTGCTTTCCATTGCTTTTAGTCTACTATTACTACGGATTAAGTAAAACAGAATAGCCCTCATCAATCAATTGTTGGGGCGTTTGTGCCGGAAATGTTGCAAGAAATAAGATTTGTATCTTAAACTGCTTTATATCCGTGGCAGTAAATCACTCCTTCCAAAGCCTTTAGACTAAACGTTGATACGCTCAGGGCATTTGCAACAATATTTATATGGATGGTTCTTACAAATAAGTTAAGTTTTCATTCAGAATAATAACTTGTACGAGGCCATGCAAAAACGTGAGAATTAATGGTGGCCAAACATGAAACTCAATACGAGTTTAATCACATGGAAGGCAAAACATCATTTGCTCGATTTAATTAATAAAAAGCCAGCAACAAAATTGATTATGGCATATTAAGAACCCAACAACAATCGGGTGTAAACGCAGAAATGCATGTGAAACGGAATTGTGATGGCGTGGAAACCTACAAATGAATAATTTAACACTTGTTTAGTATATTTTAGTGCTGGATGATTTATAGCATCTGTCATGGTGCCACAAATTTGAAAAATTTGTTTCATACTTCCTTAAAAAGGACCCTAAGCAGACATCCATAAAGTTTTGAAAGCCTTTACTGGCCCAGAAATGCAGGGGACACTCTGCTTTCCGGGCTATTAGAAGGGGAGATGTTGTAAATAATTATACACCATCGAAGATACCCAACATGAAAACACGAGATTGTTTATTTTAATAATAAAAGATTTATTTCAATGACACCAAAATAGATGGTCGAAAGTTCAAGAAGCCTCAAATCGCCAAAAACCGGAAATCACAAGAGCCAATAGAACGACATTACAAAATATAAATATCAGACAAAAATATAACATCAAATTCGAAGTCCGTACTACCAAATTCATTAATTCCCAGTTTAAGAAAACATCACTTTCAACAGAAGCAGTAACTCGATTGTGGCGGTAACCAAGACTCTGGGAACTTCTAGTGGTACCTCAACTGTGCAGGTTTTCGCGGAACTTTACTTCAATGCTTAACCAGCAGATGATGTTGATCAACTTTTTGATATTCTTACTTTGGCTGAAACGTTCTGGTTGTGTTTTAAACCTAAAAAAAATTATCAGGTTGTTGGTAATTGCTGATAAGAGAGAATTGGTGCTGGGCTCTATTACGCCGAGGTGTTGCTGTCTTTGCAACAGTTTCGTGCTATTTGTAAGAGCTGGACGGTGCAAAATTTTTGGGTGAGCTTGCTGAAGGCTTGATGCAGGCCTTGGATTTCAGGCTAAGGACTCAGTTGCCTGGATTTAATTAATGTACTGCCTGAGCCCTCGAGCAAGGAATTTTTGTTAAGCGCCGCTTTTCAAATTGGTCCACTTGGTCCACTATTAGATTATTCCATAATAAAATGTAATCAATTTCATAATCTGTGCCAAAAAAAATGTTGTCTGTTCTGCAATTGAATGTATGCGAATTGCTTGGACCCTACAATTTCATCTTCTGATCTCTTGCCTGCCTCTAGTTATAGATTTAGTGGCATTCAATTTTAAAATTAAGTTGAAATTTCATGTGGAATTATGCTGCTAATAAGGAACACTTAAAGAAATTTAATACGCAATATGGTTGAGGGTAGCCCTGAACAGATTCAGTGCAATAATTATTTTTGAGACTTATTTAAATTGTTAATCAGGCGTGGCAATTAAGTTGAAAATTTTGAATTCATATTGTTGGACATCAGCACAATATCGTAATTGTCAAGAAGTTGTCATACTATTTGCTTGGGTAGTGAAAAGTGTGCATCAGGCGAAGTGACTGTCTTCAGAAGTTTTATCACACGCATTTGTAATGAAAAGAAAAGGTAAAACAGCGCAGGACTAAATGCAGCGCCTTTTAACAGAGACTATGCTGGGAAATTAGTTCAGTCTATTTGGAGAATAAACCTGATTTGACCAAGTTTCCAACAAGCTAATGCTCGACATCGTGCGGCAGAGCCCCTCTTTTATTGCGAATGTCGGCTCAATAATATTCCTAAAAAATGTCTTCTTGCGGCTGCAGTTTGATATAATAAAAGTTCTAAGGCTGGGGGGACGAAGTCAAAAGCTTACAGTATTTATTTGTGGAAAAGCTATAAGGGGGGCTCCCAGTATTAATAGTACTAAACAGTGTCCAAATCATCCACTTACGGACGGTATTACTATAAAAAAAAGTATGAGCTGCAACAATTACATAATAAATTTTATCATTTGCAACATCTGTTTGTACTCACAGTCGAACAGAATGTCTGCGGCGAAGCGCAGTGTTTTAGGAGAATTAAAGTTGTTATTTGCCCGAAAGCCCCAATCCTGAAGCCAAATGTTTTCCTATTTACATAAGTACGAGTATTTATCCATTCAATTTTTACCGCTTTTTGTCTGCTTGTTAGCCTTTTGACATATTTGGAGCTCTGGTCCCCTTCAACCAATGTTTTATCCAAGTTTAAGGAATAGAAATTGAACGTAAACGGAAGTAAACAGTTTTCATGGTCTCAATAACGTTCAGCAATTGAAAACATTTATTTGTTTTTCTCTTCTTTTGATTTACGAAATTTAGCTAAATGTAATGGCTTCCTTCTCTTTGTGTTTTTGTTTGTTTTTGTTGTCTTATCAAAGAAACTAGAAATAACAAAATCGTGTAAAACTGTCGAGGCGCAAAATCTTTTATAAATTCAACTTGATTTTGTGCCCTGCTCCACTTTATCTTGGAAAGAAAAGAGAAAGACTAAATTTCAATATTTACTTTTAGCCGAGAAGTTGATAAGTAACCATTTTTATGGCTTTAATATAAATTAAATTTTATATAAAAACTTGCTGTTCTTGTCTTGTCTAGTAAATTATCAGGCTTTTAGCCAAAAGTTTTCTTTCACCTGAAAATTACATTTTCTTGTTTGAGGCTAAACTGGCTTTAATAGAGACGTGGGTAGAAACCATTTGCTGTTTGTTCAAACCGGTTTGTCATTATGCGGGTGCGATTGTCTCTCTTTGAGGTGGGAAGGGTAAATAAATTGATTTTCGAAAGAAGTTCGCAGTTTGCCAGGTTTTGTGTAGGAAACATGACACATTTAATAGTAGACATTTTATACCAGTGATTACACTATAGCAGATGATTTTTTTTTTATATCCGTGTAAACGCCTCAAATCTTTCAACTGTCAACGTTTTATTTGGATTCTGTGTTTTGTTTGTTTTGAAGCAAATCACAGAACAATCAATGGCGCAGCTCAATATGTGAGTACAAACTCGCAGTTGATTCTTTGCAGTACAACATGTGGGCATTCAGAAAATAGTTGCGTTTGTCCACCACTGATATGGGCAGCCTTTTGCACTACATGTGTGCGTTTATTGAATTTGTTAAAGTGGCGATCGTGCAGCGGAGATTTAGTCGCTAGCAAAGACAGGGAAAGACAAATAGGCGAGGGTTCCCGGTTTCTTATACACTGCACGGGTTTGGCGCTCTTAAAATATATAGTCCAGTTTTATGAATATGATATTTACTTTATAGCTGTTCCAGGCTATTCCTCTGCAACAAGTTCTTTTTCTTTTTTCAGAATATAATCGATTTATGTCTGATAAACTGGCATTGCCAAGGAGTTGAAATCAAAGGTGCGAGAAACCGGAAATTTGATGTAGACTTCTTTGTATGTGGTCTTGGGCTGGAACACCCCGGCGGCTCATTGTTCAGAATAGTTTGCATATAGTTTGATTAGTTTTTTAGTCTGACTAAGATTCTCTTTCTATTTTGCTATATAAATGTATAATTGTTCTAATTGTTCTACTCTAACTTGTGGCAGTTATTTATATATATTTTTACTGATTGGCTTCCAGTTTTATTTTTAAAATTCTTTCTCGCTTAAATTGTAGAAAAACGATTATTTTAACCGAATTTTTTTTGATCGATTTTCAACACCAAATTTGACTATTAAAAGCGATTTCTTTTTAATTAATTTAATTTGAACTATTTCAGTGAAATCTTTGGAATTCACAACATTTTCCTGCGTGTATGCACTTAAGCCCAGACCCAAACCACAAGAACGCAAAACACGTGGCCTAATCTTAAACAATCTGTATTAAAACCATATCTTGCCTTGAAAAAATAAACAGAATAAGGGTTCAGAAAAGATACAAGTATAAAACTTCTGAAAGTTTGTATATTTGACATTTAACCACTTGGAAACAGGGTGGCGCAAAGGAAACTTGCGCATTTAAGTGGGCCTTGAAATCATTATTTCAATATGATTTTTCTTTTATTTTACCAGCTGCTGTAACACAGAAAACCTTATGGCTGTTTTTCGGCGATTCAATTACGGCTGATTTTCCGCATTTAAAGATTTTTTTTACATCATAATGTTTTTACTGACATAAACTGCAGTAGAAGCTTTTGCATATTCAATAAATATGTTTAACTGAAACAATGAAAATATTCGCCGTAGAATTAAGTTGCTTAAGAAAATTGCAGCACTTTTTTCAAATATGTTGAATCAAAGAATTCTACGAATCAGTAAAATTTTTGCCTGAATAGCGATCCAAAAAGCAATTTCACTTCTTTTGTAGCACAACTTAAGTTTTTTTTCTTTACCATAAACATCGAATCAAATTCACTGGATCAGAAAATACTTTTACGGGAACATATTGAAAATCTACAACAAACAGCTGCTGTGGACAAATTTTTGTGTCCCTGTGATCAGCAGACAGTTTCACTGAAACATTTAGAGATTCTACAACAAACAGTTGGTCTTCGAAGAGATTTGTGATAATTTTTTCTACGGCAGAAGACTTGAGAAAATACACAACTAAAATAACTGAATTTTATTTTGAATGCCCACAATAAATGAATTATTTGAACGCAGCGGATTCAAAGCCGTTTGTTAAAACTAAAAAGTGGGTCATGAGCAGCAGTTCGCAGTTTAAACAATTTCACGAACTAAAAGTGAAATTCTTTCTAAAGAAAGAAAATGTTCGCAAAGTGGCGGCGAGTGTGCAGGAAAATCCAAAAAGGACGGTTTGGCTTATGGCCTACAACATCCTCTTCCGAGATAAATAATCCAAAGAAACTAATGATTTCATACACAAGCCGATAATGAATGTGTAACTCGGTTTCTTAGTTTTACGTTTCTATGGGGGTATTTGCAGCAAAGCCCACTGTGACAAGAAATAGTAGTCCAGCAGAACCGCAAGCCGCCTTATGTACTGCGCACTTCCATCTCGCCGGCTGATTTGATAGAGTGTTCGAGCAACAACCCGGAAGTCATAGGCTCGAGTCCTGCCAAACACTCTGTATGTTTCTGCAGACAAGCGAAAAGGTCTGCGGGACTTAAAAAAATCTAATTATAATAATTTCTATAACTTCAAAATTACCAAATTCCACACTATTAAAACATTTGCATCTCTTTTGGCCACCTTGTAGCCAAATAAATCTACAACAACAAATAGTCAGCAACTTGCAAGTGCATGTAACAGAGAACAGAATGTGAACTCGAGTAAGAAAGGAAATAGTTAAAAGTTATACAATTGCTACTTATATTTGCCTTCAGGCTATAAACTTGAGAACTGTGCAAGTTTTTTTAGTTTTTCTTTCCATTTGACGAAGGAAAACGGCAGCAGAACTTTAGACTTTGGAACAAGTCGTCAAAGGGGAGAAAGTTGCACGCTCCGAGTGCAAACAATCTGGCGAAAGCAGTTCAAAATGTGCGGGTTTAAATAACAGTTTGCAATTGTTTTCCATTTAAAGGATTGTTGCTTGTTAAGTAAATTTGCTTAAGTGCAGATGATAAACCAAGAACTTTAAGCTAAATTCCTAAAATTAGCAGTTTTCTTGTTGGATTCCATGTGGACTCCCATTTCGCTAACAAATGACTATGAACGAAGCTGATGTTGTGGGTGTCTGTTTTATAAAAATATAAAAATTAATCAATTCTCACGAACGCAATTTATTACTTTATATCATCATTGTTTTGTGAAACTAAAAAAGAAATTCTCCCAGCTCTACCTGAAAGAAAAAAGACCTCAAAAAAAAACAAATCTTTTTTAACATAAACTTGAGCTTAAAAGTAAAAGTTTTCTTCAGATCTTCCTTTTTGTTCGTAATTTTCTGCTGCCCATTTGCCAACAAATGCAACATGACAACCCAGACAAACCAGCCACCAACAACAGCAGCTGCTATAAATAATGTGGGCATTGAGTTCCCCGCCAACCACTTCGTGCTGAAGATTCCTGTCCAGCCGATATTTAGCGCAAAAGTTACCATGAAAATGCTTAAGAAGCGTAAAATTCGAAGGTAAACAAATTGAGATTTAGTTTTTAAGGATTTGAGCGTCAATCTGCTGATGGAAAAAAAAAACTGAGCAAATATGTCCCAGTTGAAAAGGACAGAGGAAAGAGATCCGGCTAATTAACAACGAATTTCTTGTTAACAAAGTTTCCATTTCAGCTGCTTAAAAGTCTTGAGAGAACAAAATAAATTTGTAATAATGAATATATTTGTACTCTGATGTTTGTATATTCAGGCATTCTGGTGAAGCTGTCGTGTGGCCGGGGGAAGTACCAAACGTTTTCGATATAATTTAAATATAAAGTACAATTTGAATGCAGACGGTTGGGTCTTTGATATTTGTAGAGAATTTTACCGGAAACGTTCATTCCATCAAATACAAATAATGTTTAACATCAATGCACGACTCTACTTGATGGAAACAATTTATTTTCTCAAATAACACTCTTGGGAAAAATAAAAAAACTTAGTCTTCGTCTGAAAGTTGGCCTCGAAGTGGGACCTCAATACTGTCATGATACGAGATTGGCTTTATAGATGCGCTGTGAAGACGATTCTCCTCAATTCTTCTAAAGCCTGGCCTTTTGTACATCAACAGACCGCAGATTCAGTATCATTATTTTAAAGAAAGTTCAATTAAGTAGCGGTCCCAGAACCAAAGGAGTTCTCATGTCTGTATCGTTGAGCAAATGGAGCAGTTCGATATCTTCATACAATGAACAAATACTGCATGTTACGCCACGAGAAATGTCAGCAAGTTGCCGAATATAGACAACAATACGGTAAAACATTGAGGGGAGAAATTGTAAGTAGCCAGAGATGGGCTTTAGCATATTGTTTCTGTTAAGTCAGGTAAAGTATTATAGGGAGCCATAAACGATTCCTCTATCTATATAGCGGCTTACACATCACAGGGGTGCTAAAAGATTCAGCGACCGATTGTGTAACTGATGTACGTCAGCACCTGCCATGTGCCTTAATCTGATCCACTTGGTGAACTTGTCTATGACTCATCCCTACTCTCAAGTGCCTCACCAGGCCGACGTACTGTGTTATGTTAAAGTGACATATAGCGCAAAACTCTCGCTAGAAAGTTCGTGCTTTCTAATCCCTCCTACCAGTAACACCCTCTATAGTGGGAAAGGTTGAGATACCGGAGCTTCCAGCCCAAAATCCCAAAGAAACATTAAGCCTTACCAAAACTCTTTTGAGAGTTCTGCCCCACACAGTTCTTCGGAATAACAGGAATTTTTTTGAAAACAACAGCCCCTCGAAAACTGGCCCCTATAATAAGTAGCTACCAACGCCCTCTTTCTGGGTTGTTCGGCTTAAGCCAAAGAATCTCAACCTACAACCACCAACAGCATCTCTCTTTCGTGCCACACCAAGGGCACGTTGGTCCCCGTTCTGTTAACTGACGTCTGCTGAAGAATTCAACAGAACCTGCTTCCTAGAGTTTTTGTGGCCGTATCTACCAAGGAAACCGTTCTTCTTCTTACCGCAAAAAGCTGAGTGCCTAAATTTTAAATTCAGCAATGCAAAGCCTGCACTCCAGGGTGAGATTCCCCAACAATTAGTGTTACCAGAGAAAAATTATTTATTAATTTTTTAACTATTAACGGACCCAATTTTTTGTATTCACTGTAACACCGCGAAAATACCTCATTTATTAGAGCATTTAGTTATTTCCTTTGGATTCGATCGCGTCGCAATTAGATCAAGTTTTGCAACTTATATATGATCTGTTCAAAAGCCCTCGTCAAATTAAATGAGATCAATGGCATCCTGTGCATTAAAGGAAAACAACTACGGCCACTCACTACCTTATTGTCGGGCAGGCCCAGATAATGGAAAGACTAAAAAGAGGCTGGCCCAAATGTATCGATTTTAAAATTAGTATATGTTCAAATACAAAGTATTCATATGCTGCAAAAACTGTATATTGTCCAGTAAGTCTCACACAAATGTCGGACTTCTGCTGATTAATTGGCCAGCCCTCATTGTTCGCAGACGGCTAATCTGTTGCAGAGATATTTCGGTTTACTTGTATTTATATATTTCCAAAGATATAGAGACTGTAGAATGCATTTCAAAGCCGAATTCATACCCAATGATGTTGCTAAAATAATGACTCATTTTGTTTCTACCTGAGCTATCGCAATACAAAACCAGTTCACGGCCGCGTGACTAAATTAAAATTTATTGTAAGTCCAACGGATCAGCATATTATTAAACGAATTCTTTGTTTCAAATTCATGCACGGGGAGCAACCAAATGAATATCCCGTCATTGAAACGTATGTGGCCAACGGACAACGCTGCTGCCCGGTGCTGTGACATTTAAAGCTTTTCAAGGTTAATGCACGTGCATGAGGCACAACTCCAAGGTTTGTAGAGACTTCAAATACAAGGTGAAGAGAAAATTAATGTACAAGAAATCAGAAGCCGAAGAACTCAAACATCTCCCGAAGAAGCAAAGACGCGGTCTTCCTAACACTTGAGGCCACTGAAAAATATGTACATAAGAGACATTTTTCCACAACTGGCAAATAAAAAACAAAATAAATTAAGATATTAAACCAACGCCAAATTTCAGAGGGAGGATATTATAGTTTCCTTTATATTACGATTAATAACAAAATGTCAACACAATATTTCGAAGTAGTGCCGCTTTAGCACTGGGGTGGCCGTGACTAACATGCTGTCACGTCATTGCGACTATTCTATTACTTTTACGTTCTGTAATTGTGAACTAAATATTTCGGATTCATTTGATTGAGAAAAGGCCTGAGAGTGCTGGGCGGACCACTCAGAGGACAGCTCTACACAAGGGGCATATCCTACACAGACACCGACTGCGTGGCACTGGGACACAGAAGGTATATCCTACTTTATGCCTACACGCTGGGTGAGCAGGTGACCAGGACTTGCTGGCCCGGTTTTTGATGCATTAAAACTTTGAAGGGAAGGGAGAATAGATGCATAATAGATCAACAATGGTCGCAATGCGAAATATCGTACTGCGCCAGGCTCTCATTCACTCACTCATTTAATTTATTATATCGTAACACATAAAATTACTACTAAAAGAAGCTCCACAAGTGATGAAATGAATAGTGAAATTTGGCAGGTGAAGAACATCTAAATGCATCAAATCCATGTCCAGCACTTTTACTGGTTTTCTTCGGCATTTTAAAATGTCTGACAAGTTATGCTCTCTTCTGTATTATAGAGAAAAAATCTTTTGTACACGAACATCCACACAACACACAAATTATATATTAAAATAGGGCTATTCACACATACTAACTGTCAGTGACATAAACAATTGGTACCACAACTGACATGTGTAGTGGGTGAATGAGTGGCTTTTACAAATGGTTTTACAGTCGCTTTTATTGTTTTTGTTGTTGCTATTAAACCAACCATCTCTCACAATGAAACAATTCCGCACAAGAAATGCACAATATTTTTTTTATTGCAGTTTTTATGACTGATTATTTGCTTTCACTCTGTTTGTTCAAGCGTTTCTTTTAAGTACATGTGTGGGTGTGTGTGTGTGTGTGGGTGTGTGTGTGTGTGTGTGTGTGTGACAGTCAACACTTTTGTTTTCCTGTAGTTAAAACTTTTACTGCTGCGTACAGTGCAATTACGTTTTGTGCGAGTTGATAAAAGTTATGATTTTCCTCGTTGTGGTCATAATTTTTATGATTCTGCAAATAAACTCAGAAGATACAGAAACAAAATGCAGTCGATTTCATAAATGGAAAATGCTTTATAAATTCATTTATCGCAAACACAAGTTGCATTAAATAAAAATATTAAGGACAGAAAATATGTATGTGGAAAGATAATATGAAAATGCTTTTGGTACAACATCGTTAATGTAATAATACGCGAAGGGCAGACAAGGGTTAAGAAGCAGAAGAGATCAACACACATAAAAGTAAATAACAACAAGAACAACTGACGATAGTTCGCCGACAAAATACCAAATGCCGAACATACAACGCAATACCAAGAACACCCAGTGGGTTGGCCACCAGCAGACAACCAGTATTTAAAACATGTGCTAAATACACATATTAAAGCTTTTGTAAATGTATTCATATTGTAGTAGTACGTCCATCAGCCACATCAAAGCGGCTTTGGCGCGATGCTAGAGAAAAATTTACTTTGAAATGCTGTTACACCTGCAGGACATTTTGCGTAACGTATTAGTCAATTTATGTGTGACAGTAGTTAAATTTCAATAAATATTAAATCCAAATTTAAATGTGGTCACACGCAGCCATAATATTTACAAATGTTTCAAACCTGTAACCGCTGGGCTAATGACACTCAACGTGCTTGTCCCATAGCATTTAGTAAGATTGAGTATGGAAAAATAAATCGTAGTTATATGCAATAAATAACGGAACGAAAGAAAATTGTGACTTACGGTACCTTCCAAATCACCACAAAGAGAATCAGAGTGCATCAGCACATGCAACTGGTAAAACTCTTTAGCTGAAAATTCGTGTTCTGTTTGGCAACGCGTTATATATTCGTAGGGAGGGCAAGGGAATTTGACGAATCACTGACTTCCAAGAAATAGCGCACAAAAGTTTGAGGAAGGCGTCACACCATCCGCATAAAGTTTCACTATCACAAAAACTGTGGCTAAGCGCTCACGACAGCCAGACATTAACCATAATTTTCATCAGAAAATATAAAAACACAAAATTATTTAATTTACGACGATACCAACTCGCACCAGATTCCAGAGCAGGCACTGAAAATTTTAAATTTTGTACCAAATTGCTGGAAACATGACTTGATTTGCATATTTACATCATAACAATTGGAATTTTGTGAATTCGGCAAATCTTTTGTTTGGGTTAAGCCGCAAAGAGTTGCATTTTATAGTCTGTTGTTCTCGTTAGTTTGCTGATGAATGTGGAACTAACAATATTCCTCCGACAATTTGAAACTTTTTTAAAACTTCTTGAAAAATGAATTCATTTGCCTCGTATTTAATTACTAAAACCGGGGGGAGTTCCTTTATTGTACTAAATATGTCAATAGTGTATAATAGTACTAGAAAAGTACAGTTGTACCAATTTTGCCATCCCTGTTCCAGACCGTCTAAAACATTATTTTATATAGATTGCGAGCAGTCGTCACCATTGTCCCGAATGTCTTTGAGAATCAACCTCATTTGGCTTGAGTTGAACTATTTGAAGAACAATGACATTCGATATCAGAATCGAAGGGCTCTATGATATGAGCAAATTGTACGTCACGCATCAGTGATTTAGGGCATGGTCAGGTGACGTGAAACTGATAACAATTGACCACCGAAATCGGTCGCCTTCAAAACCGCAAAATGCAGGCTACATCTTAAATTCAAGGGGATTTTAGTGGCATTTCATGCTATTAGAGATCAGGCCTAATAACATGATTTCAACAGCGAATTTTCGGTCTGATCCAAAAAAAAAAAACACCGGAGCTACGAATGTCTCATGCCAACCAAACATCTTCCATTTAAAATAATCTTAACGTTCTGCTATATAGCAACCTGGCAAATAAACGAAACTAATACAGTGATCTCCTTGATGAAATGGAATTATGTCAGTACCGTGCATAAACGTTTCACAACGTACGCGTACGCCTTATGCAATAAAACATGTATTACACCTCCGTGCCTGGAATGAGACATCAAATACAGCTTCGCCTGACCAGTTCATGCAACGAGGGAGGACATGTAGGGCAAGCAGGAGCAGATAATCTCTTTCCTTAGACTAGACTGTTAAAAAAGGATTAAAAGCTAAAACAATTTTCGAACAAATTAACACCATCAAATAAAGCTTTATAAAATGGAACGAAGTCAGTACCGTGCATGAGTTTTAATCCATGTGCTCTTTATAATACATTTCTATCAAAATTCTCAAAACCTACAAAATAAGTTAAAAAAAGTCAAGTTTTCAACATGAGCTGTCTTTTTTCTATAGTTATAAATTAACAGGCCCGCAATGACTTTTATTTTTCCGCTTCATTTATTCAACTTCTTAAAAATACACCAAATAATTAATTGTTTTTGTGAGGCGCACGTGTGTGAGTCATCAGGAAAATCTTTCATAAAAATTTCCTCGATGAACCGTCCATTTGCTTCACGAGCAGAAACATTGTTCCTCTCAATTCTCATCCTCCCTTCAAAATTACTTAAGGAAAATGATGAACAAATTTTACTTTACTTTTGTTTTCTTAGCGAAAAGTTAATTTGTTTCCTTTTTTTAGTGAATATTTTGTGCTAACAAATTTTCTTGTGATTTCCGCTTGAGTTTCCTGAATCGGAAATTTTAGTACAGTTTATTGCTTTTAAAGCCCCAAGGGCTTTGGACGGACTTTTACATCAAGCTTCAGTGATTTATAAAATTATTGCTTTGGACGCAAGACTTTGAAGTAAATTTAACTTTTGTGATACAAGAACATTTGAAATTAAAGTTGTTCACGAGCAAACAAATTGTCTGATAACAGAAAAAAAGCGATTGCTGACTGAAATGCCAGTTTACTGAAAATCTAAAGTCTGCCATTAAACAGCTGGTCTAATCATTAGATATCGGGGATACTACCATATCGGTTAAAATTTCTATACGAGTTCTGTAAAGGTCGTCTTGAACTGTCATACAACGTCGTACGGTTCGCTCACAGGAAAAGCTTTCTTTTTATGAGAAATCTGTGCGACTTTGAAAAATTGCATCAAAATCGTTTCTTAAGCGTGACACTATCACGCAAAAACCATATGTTTTTCATATTGCCTACAATATATTGCTTATCATTAGCAAAGTTGGAAAACTTAAAAAAAGTTTGTTAAAAATAAGAGAAAGGTCTTGGTGTCGGGAGTGGTCACTTCTTGTAATAAAAAAAGGTTCGAATTCGCAACACTGATCCCATAAAATCTATAATTTAATAACAATTTTCCTAAACGTTTGCAAATTGGACAGACTTGTCAGAAAAGTCTGTCACGCAATTGTGTTTTTAGGTCACACAATCATACTTTTAGACTACGACTGGATACGATAGTGAAACATGGTCTGCGGGGAGTCACCGTGTGCTATAAACAGACGTATAAAGCGGCGTAACGTTCAGGAAAACGTAATAGGTTTTTGCAAACATTTCGTACTAAGAAAGAGGACATTAAACAATTTGTGCTCCATAATATATTAGTGAAATTAAAGTTTAAAAATTCATATAAATACTTTTATTTGTGTTCATCAGCTCCGGGATTGAATGGTTGTAGTACGAGTACATTTTGGAGATAAACCAGTTCCTCAGGATTATTCTCCTTGTCGTACTATTTTTTTGTATTTAAAACCAGATTTGCTTTGCCAAAAGGACATTCAATTACACGTTTTCGTTTTTGCTGACAGGCAGTCTCTGGCATAACGTTCGGAATGAGTTTGGGTGGGGTAGAGGCAAAACATAGCATCCAAAATGTTAGCCATGGCCTGGCTTTAGTCAAGGTTTATTATTTGTAAATGCTGTCGCCCCAAACTACAAAAACTTTCATATGATATCTAGTGCCATGCGGCTCAAAACGAAACATTTCGAACCATTTTGCTCGATATCGAATGGCATGACTAGACATACAGTGACCCCGCTGTCGTTCCATCCAACAAAACAAAAAAAGAAAGGCTCAGATGGAAGCTTTACACTTAATCATGTGTCAATATGGTGATAATTGATACAATGGAAGCAGTTAAAATGAGGATTTTTGTCAAGTTGCCACCAATTGGGGCATATTCTAGACAGAAAAGCATCGCTGTCGGCTCCTTCATTTGAATTTCATTCCTGTACAATATTTGACTGAACTTTCTCGTTTATGGAATAAGATTTTTATTGTGGTCACCTCCTCTATGCCCGCCTTCGAAGTGGTTGCGGATGAAGAACGAAATTGCTCTGTAGTGAACCGCAAAAGTTTGAGCTGCAGACGACGAACGCGCATTAGGCAAGAACAAGATACCTGACGAGCTTTTGAAGTTTTGAGTAGTGTGATCTTTTGAATTGCCAAACTCATTGTAACTGTGTCCGAGAGCAATCCTAGCAGGACAACTAAGCAACTTCAACCTGAAAATTTGGTGCCAGAGAAACTAAGCAACTTCTTTTCAACTATTCTTTCCTTGGTCGTTTTTTTTTTCGATTAGATATTTTAATACTAAAGTTCTTGTATTATTCTTATACATTATGAAAATATTTTGTTCTAATTTAATAGTATTTCGTGGGGCTTGGAGAACAGCTTTGTTTTAAAATATCGTACAAATTGAAATACTTTCCATACGTCAATTATGGTTCGCAAACAAATTCTTCTTTTCTTTTTTTTTTGTTATCAATTTCATGGTACTCGTGTTTAACAAACATCTCTCGTAGTACTGAAAAGTTCATGCATTGTTAAGTTTTGTACAAGTCAGTATGTCGTTGTTTCTCTGTGTCAATCTGCCCGTCTGTTCTTCTATGTGCCCCTCGCGCTCACTCTCTCGCTCGCTCTCTGGCGCTCTGTCTGTTCCAGTACTCGAACTAAGAGTGTGTACAAAATGTAAAGTGCATAAGTGACATTCTTGTTAAACACATTGTAAATACAATTTGCATACAAGAGAACATTTTCAACGTTCTGCCTGCAAAATGTGTCGAAAAAACCATGAATTTAAACAAACATTTTAATAGGTTTTTGTTTTGTTTATTTTGTGAAATTTAAACAAAATTATGGCAGAAAAGAATCGCAATGAAACAGTAAGAAGAAATTTGCTGGAAAATTAAATTATTTGCATGTGAAGTATAAAAATATGGGAGATCTGTATAAAAAATAAGGTGAATTTTCCCACTCCGTGGACTACGAATATCGATTATCTTTCATTTTTCAGCAGCATGAGTTCGTGGGAGCCATCAAAGTTGGAGGTTTTTTTGCGTCGTCGGCGATTTTCTGTTGTCGAAAATAATTGATCAAAAACCGTGTATACAATGGAACTAAATGCCCAAAAGCAGATGGTGATAGCGCTGTGCCTGAGAAAAATGTTCACAAGTGGTCTTGGCTTTTTAAGAAGGTCAAGACCAGTTAAATGACGATACTCGTCCTAGACGTGCATTGAAAATGTTCAGAAAGTAAAGAAAATTGTTATGGAGACTCGTGAAATTACTATTGGAGAAGTTGCTGAGGATGACGACACATTGGTGGGGTCATGCCATGCACTTTTTTCGGTAATGTTGGGCATAAGGCTGGTGGCAGCAAAGTTCGTTCCAAAATTGCTGAGTTTTTAACAACAAAGAATCAAACGTGGCCTGGTCATCGCTCAGGAGTTGTGGAATGGGGATCCAAACTTGTTTACAACATTGACATCGAAGTCTAATCGTACATCGTATGCACATTTTTCGATGCGTTTAGTTTCGGCAGCAGACAATCGCCGAGCACGCAAAAGACTTCAAACTCTCTGCCTAAACATGATAAAAAGGTAAAATTGTGACCATTTCTTCGAAGCGCGTGTACCAACATAAAAAATATGAGCCAACTTCTGTTTTGTACAGACCATAAACAAAAAAAAAAAATGTATTATGGCGTGCAAGAGAGGAGCCTGTTTTAATTTTTATTTTACGTGTTATTTTAACGTCATTTGTTGGTTAAAAGCTCTTGGAAAAACATTTGCATCCAGTTATTGATGACAATTTGGCCAACAAGTTTTCCTTGACTGTGACTGTGAAAATCTTCACAGCAAAAAGCGAATGCCACGAGACACAGTCCATGTGTTTTCCAAAAATTGAATAGGGACCCAACTCTGCTACATATTTTCGTCACGAACGATTTTTGTGTTTTTTTTTTACAACGTGTTTTCCATGTGAAATTTTGAACAGAGTATTAAAATTAAAATATATGTATAATACTTTGTTCAAAATTCAATGAAAACAAATCTCCAAATATAAGAAAAGTTGTCCCCAAATGGCAACTCTGGCCGCTATAATGTGTCCATTCCCGCTGGCTTAAAGAACAATGTTTACACGTTGTATCGTAGTTTTGATAAAAAATTCATGATTTGCTCAGAAGTTTCTGTTGTTTTTTCCTCCACAGGACTGTTGGTTTACGCTCTTCGACGAAAAAAATTGCCGCATCCCGGAGCTGGTGCCGGGCTTTATGACAAAAGCTCTAGAAACAACTCAAAGCAAACTAAGTTATACAAATTAATCCTTTTCTACTACCACTTTGGGTACAAAGAAGCTTAACAGAGCCCACTTTCTTTTTATGAGCCTCTTAAGTATTTCTTAGTATTCATGTATTTATGACTTAGAGGGAAACAACAGGAAAATCACAACCGCGGTTTATGGCTAAAATAAAATTTAGTGTTCATTTCGCTTTTGCCATAAAATAAATGTCTATCGTTTTGAAAGGAGCTGCAGTTCATTCTAAAATACCTTTTAAGCTGATTTTAATTAAATTTTCATGCCTTCCAACGTACAAACAAGTGTCGTGCTACAAGCAACGACTCGGCCCGTGAGTGCTTTTTATGAACAAACAAAAAAAAATATGCTGCATAGAATATTTAATATATGCCAACTTAAGTATTTTGTGTGATTTATGAAACTTTTATATATTTGACTGAATTGAATTTCTGTTTCTACAAATATTTCCTCTTTTACCTGCATCAGTAATATGTAGTTGGCAAAAGACACAAGTTTGTATTCCCATTTCCATTCCCATTTCCATTCCTGTGCTCAAGCACATTCAACATTTCTGTGTGCTGGTATTCAAATGTATTCTCGCATAAAGTTTTTCTCGTTTTTGTTGCATAAATAATACAATGGATGCCAACCGTACCATAAAAATATGTGCATAAACTATTATTTTATAGTTTGTTGTGTCAGCAACACGCTCATGCAATGAAAGAACTTCTGTTTTAGGCAATTTACATGCACTTTCCCAGCAAACATACGCATGTTGCTTTCAGTATCACAAATATCATTTTGAAAAGAAATATTAAACTAAACCAAAATCAATAAATATTCTTCTATTTCTGTTATTACATACTTTTGCTGCTTTAAAGCACATAAAATAAACGAATCTCCTGTTTGGGGCCTGCTTAAAGGACGGATAAAGTCTGTATTTGGACCAGTTGCTTGTTAGTATAACGCAACAAAATAAATAACGAAGGAGTTGTTTGTGGGCGGGCACAAAAGTTGAAAAACAAAGGACTATTTTGGAGTATCAATTTTGTTAATCACTGTTAAGTACTATTTTCCCCGATGGATGAGTTGGTGAAGTATTCGACCAGCAGGCCAGAGGTCGTAGGTTCAATTCCTACCAACAAGTCAGGTGAAAAAACAATAGCCAAAAAAATTTTTCAAATAACAACAATAACAAAAAACACGCAATGTTGGGTTAACTGATCAGTTAAACTCGGACATACTCATCCCTGACTTTCCTCCTCCCCAAACCCAGTTCTGGTTCAGTGCACTGCATGTGTAAAAGTCGATCTCTGAGACTGGTCCAATAAAAAATAAATTATTAGAAATGCACAGCGATCGAAAAAACGATTTTCCAGGATCAATTTTATCCCAAGTAACTCGTCCGGCTGATGCACGGACGCTCTTCACACGCCCCGAGAGGACACGACAGACAAGAAAATCATCTTACAAATAGAGCTGGTAACGTTTTGTTGAAAAAAAGGGAACCTGTGTTGTTTTTATATATATTGTATATTTTCTGTCAACTTGACTATCACCCGGGCTTCGGATGGGGCTACTTTCGCTGCCCCCGGCTGTAATTATAGTTTATTTGAACACAAATTTAAATTAAAAAAACAAATTTGTTTCATATGTTTGTAGTTGTTTTCGTTCAACAACAATTTTTCAAAATTATAGAGTTTTCATTCCGGAATTCCTTAACAGATTCGTATTCACAAAAATCATTAATTGATTCAGCGAATACCTTCATAGAATATTGAAAGAAATCCATAAACGAACATGATACATTTTCTGCAATTAAAATAAAGAGTAGAAAATCAGCATGTGAAAGTTTGAATATGTTCTTATCCAGTTCAAATGTTAATAAACCAACTATTCACTACTTGTACTCCGGCATTTTATATAATTATACATTTCAAGTATTGACAGGGCACTGGCAGGCAAGTGCTTCCTACTCTCGCTTACAGATAAATAACAATTCAAAGTGCCCCTAAAAAAGAGTGATTAGAGTGATAATGGCTTAAGAGCCGCTAACACAAACAAAATATTTAATGTCTTGTATTACAATGGCCAAACTAACAAAATTAAAAAAAAGGCAACAATGATTTTTCATTTTGCAGATATTTTAGGCTTCGTTTCGATGAAGCTCTCCCTCTTCTTTTTTGAACCGCTACGGAACGCAAAGTACTTTTATTTTTATAAAATAATAGCCAAGTAGTTACTTGATTACTTCCAAGTAATGTAGGCGGTAAAGAGTATGTTCAATATCAGTAGTATGTTGTTAGATAAGTGCAGCACATTGCCGAGCTCCCGCTGGGCACGAGTAGGGTTTAAATATCTTCCTTTATGATCTTTTTTTCATTTCGAGTACAATATTTAAATAAACATTCCATATATTTCAAAAGAAATATATAATATAAACAAATATAGATTATGACAATATGTTTGTAATCGAAATGAAAGATCAAGGCAGGATCCTTTTCCCCATAATGAGGCAACATGTTCACTAGTTTTTATAAAAGTGATCTGTAAATGAATATATGTCGGGTTCTATTGATCAGAACAGTGAGAGAAATAAGGCAACGAGCAAACGCCAAAACATTTTTACATCCAACTTTTGGCTCGTTCGGAAATCATCTATAATTTTCTACAGGAGCTGAACCTTCAGTTTCAGGATTCCTGATTCAGACGCGTAACATGTGTCTAAACGCTCTGCTAACTCAACGTGTGTTATAATTTTTCATCCAAACCTTAATAGTAATTGCAGAAAGTGCTTCAAACAACCATTTAATATATATTTGGGTTCTTTAATTCAAATGCTTGCTGGGTTATCAGAAACATTGTTGTGTCAAAACCAAATAAGCAACCAGCAAAATTTAATCTTATAGTTGGGATTCAGTCTTTAAAATAATTGTCGTTCAATTTGTTTGTATCTTAAACGAGACTAAAACTGATGAAAGGAAAAACATCTTTTCTGACTTTATGGAAAACTATTTGAATTAAGTCTGTCAATAAAAAAACAAAAATTCCCGTTTATATCAGACTTTTACAGTTTTGTAAAAGCTGAAAACATATCTTTGGTTGCCGTGACAATAGACCAAATAATAGACTGAGAGGAACTCCATTGTTATATGGTTGGTTGCAACAATATTATATGGCTCTACTTCACAATATTTTTAAATTTATTTTAGCCGCGTTCTTTATTCCTTTGTCGGTACTTTACCTTGATTAAAGTATTAGAAAGCTGAAAATTTCGAAAACAAAACAAGACGTGTTCAAATATGTCATGTTGTGACCAATAATTTGCGATGCCACAAGTTTTTGCAAGTTTTATAAATGTTCTAAATATGCAATGAATTTTGAAGACCTTTTTTAATTGAAAAATATAAAACGCGAAATATCACTCTGAACTGTACGATCAGCCGATTATCATACGGTGAATGTATTGTGAGTCAGAAAAATATTTACAAGTCGTGTAAAATCTGCAAACAAGGCGAACACCGAATGCCCCAGTATCCGATGAAAATGTTAAGAAAGTGAAGAAAATTGTTATGGAGCCAAAATTGCCGAAGATGTCAGTATTTCGATTGATTCATGCTGTACAATTTTTTGGGAAATTTCGGACATGAAGCGAGAGGCAGGGAAGTTCCTTCTAAAATTAGTGAGTTTTGCCAGCAAGAACCGTATAATTTTGGCCAGAAATAATACCGTAATCATGCGTCAGTCGTCGTATTCACCGGAATTGGCCACCTGTGGCTTTTTCCTATTCCCTAGAATGAGGAGATCCACGAAGAAATGGCATTTGCGACGACTGAGGAGACGAATTTGAAGAGTACAAACCAGGAATTCCTCAATAAATTTACATTTACTTCGTATCTTAGACAATTTCGTATATGTAAATGTGTTGTCGGTATATCAAAGATTGCCTATTAAGGTATTATTTTTACACATCATCCGATTTGTCATAATACTGACGACTGCTCAAACGAATCATGTAGTTTGCGGAATTGATTTGCACAAGTACTGCCAATTCTACTTAGTAAATTTGAATTTGTCAAGGAAAACCACCGTCCCCATGTGCCTACTGCTTGTGTTGTGCAGGGATGATGCGTAACACAAACCCCTTGCTCGAGAGCCCAGCATTTTCAAGGACAGTCAGATTTATCTAAGTATCTGATGCAAGCCAACAGCACCTCGAGGACCTTTGGATCAACGATCGTAAATCTTTAACGCCGTATCCAGCAAAGCCTCTTCCCATGGTTTTATGCTTAAGCCAAAGGCGCAACGTTTCGGCCCAGATAGGCACCTCAATCTATGATCAACATCTTGGGGGCAAGATGATCCCCGTTCGCTAATAGATCTTTGCAGAGGGTTTCAGAAGAACCAGCATAAAGAAGCCTGCAAAACTTTAAAAAACGCAAAACGAAGCAGGTATATGCGCAAGTATGTAGCCCCTCAATTGAGTTGGCACGAGCGCCTGCTTTCATAGGAGTAATATTAGTTCGCCTTGTAGGCGATGTTTACCCTTTCAGGCATAAATTCCTTCTCTAAAGCAGATTATTTTTTTAAACGATTTCAGAACTATTTTTAGCCCTGGATATATGCAAAACGATAGACGCCTCGTAATACGTTCAACGCATGCAACAGTTCTTATTTTTCTCCCCACTCGTGGAAATTAATTTATCATTTTGAATAGATTGGATCAATAGAATCTGTTGGTTTAGTTTTTTTTCACAAGTTCTTTGTACAGGCGCTTTCTTTTTCAACACATTTCAATAAGTCCTTCTTAGAAAATCATCAAAATCGTAGAAAACAAAAGCCAACAAAGAAAATTACAATTTCTCTTTTTCTTATAGGCAGGAAGTACAGACTTATTTACTGGGTATTTTTTTACAGGCTTACAAATTTGAGTTGGCAGCACTGCTATATATGACAACCCATTTAACAGCTGTTAGTTGCTGGTTGTTCAGTTCGGTTGGACATTTCAGCCACTCCCTAGACCAGAGCAACGCCGGCAAGTTGTTGGACCTTTTCTCCAAATAATAGTTCTGTGCTTCCATTGATATTTTGTTGTGGGACGAAGCCCATTTTTGGGTAAACGGGTGCGTAAATAAACAGAGCTGCCGCATTTGCAGTGACGATAATCCACAATCTTTTGTCGAAACATTATTATAACCATAGAAAATTACTGTTTGTTGCCCTTCATAGAATGGCAGAGTGTCCCAAAAAAACCATGATGGTCCAAATGTTATTGCTAAGGGGAACACCAGCAATTATCACGCTGGTGGCCAGATTGTGGCTTGTACACGGCAACATGGCCGAAAATTTCCTATCCGTTTTGTATTTCTTTATTTTATTGTGATTTAAATTTGTGTAACTCTAAGAAAAAACATCCTGTAACAGCAAAGTTGTATGATTTCCACTAACTGCCTGGTCTGTTAGTCTCAATTATAAATTGGTTTTGGCAGTTGGGCAGATGTTGTTGAAGATGGCGAAAAACACAGGAAATAGCAAAAAGTTGTTAAAAACTGGCTTGAAAAGAATTATTCAGCCATCAAAGAGAAAATGAAGAATTATAATTTAAAAAGCAGAGTGTAGGAAACACTGTAAAAAAAACTGCAAAGAAAAATGATTTCAGGTTTTAGCCTTTCAGTTTCTTCGATGAAGGCGAATTCCGCAAAAAAAAACTTCTAGTATATTTCTATCTTGATTTTCTTTTCTGACTTGGACGCTTTTCTTCTCTCTGCCAGTTCAACAAACTGTTTTTTCTTGCCATTTTCGGTTTTTTAGCATTCATTTTTCGACCCTGTTTCTTTCGCTGGAGTCTCGTATTTACAAGTTAATGTCTGTCTGGTTTTTAATTTTCTCTGTTTTCTGGGGAAAAAAGAAAATAATATTCGTTATTAATTGAGGGCCACTCTGAACGGCACAAGACTTTATTTGTTCCACGAACAAACAAATTTGGCATTTTTGACATCGAGTATGTTTTGTCTAATACGTGACTAAATCTGAATGGAAATTTGTGTCTAATTGAAAAAAGTCATATTTAACTGATGACTAGAAATTTTTTTTTGACAAGTACTCCGGGTCGTTCCCTATACATACAATATCATGCAGTGCATTGCACCAGAACTAGCGTATGGGAAAGGAGGACTGGTATTTCTCTAATTTTGTTTTTTTTTTTGTGCTAAACTGTTCAAATGTAACAAAAATTTCAACACACTTTTAAGCTAAAAAAAATCATAGAAGAGGCATCGACAATATTTAAAGCTTTTGGGATGGTTTCATGTTTTAAAAGGGAAGGGAAACCATCAATTAAACACTTGCAAAGATCGGTGCTGTTGCCAGTCTGCAACCATTTTACATGACTGTTATGTTTTTGTGAGCGCATAAATGTCGGTGAAAAAGACTCTCTCAATGTGCACTAGTCTTTAATCGATTGACATGACTTTTTTGTGGTATTTTGGACAGTATAAGACGGCTGGATTCAGCCCATCATCTGGTCGCCTACATCATATTAATAAAAGTTTCATCTTGTGGCCAATGTATCAGGGTCAAATACAGGTACGCAACAAAGCGCGAAAAATCCGATTGTAAATAGTTTCGATTTCGAACCTGTGGGACAACGCATTAGAGGACGCCCACGGAACCGATGGCGCACACAAGTGGAGAGGGGGGCCTCAACCAACTTGGTGTGCAAAATTGGAGGACGTGCCAGCTGGAAAAGTTTGTTGGTTGAGACCCAAAAGAATAAGAAGAAATAGGTCGATATCTGTACTATTGAAACTCTCTCGAGCAAAAGTGACCCATTGGGCACTCCCCTAGAAATAAGCTGGCCAGCTTTGGCCATGGGTCAACACGATTTGTGAGCCACAGCATTTTACAGAAATAGTTCACGTTCACGATCTTTCAATCAAATGAAAAAGTTCGGCTAAATCTTTTTTTATATAATTTATTATTTCAAATTACTTTAAATTACACATTTTATTTTTCAGTATTAATTTGTTTGTCTTGTCTGCTTATAAACCATTTGGCGTGACTCAGTTTGCGGCGTGACTACGTTAATTTTACAACATTTTACAAAAATGCCATTTAATTTTCCGTTCAAATATTAAGGTTTTTCAAAATAAATTTGCAAATCGCTAAGCAGTTGATGTAAAAACCAAATTCTGATTAGAAGAGGTTTAGAAACCACTGAATCGTACTACTGATAGATTATCTTCTTAATAAGTTTTAAGTATGCAGAGAATATGTGTTGGCGAAAACGCCAGTGCTGTCACCTTAATAACCGGAGCGTGATTAAGAAGAATCTATATAGTTTGGGTTGCAGTAACTGTTTTCGGTCAACCACCGGTAACCAAAAAGTCTATTTTGCTGCAGACGGCGTGAGGCAGCGACAACAGTGGCATTTGTGTCATGCGGTTATTTGTCGTTGTACAGGATTTCATTAAGAAGTTTATTGCAAATTGAAAAAAATAAAACTTATTTCATTCTGATACCATTTTGGTTGTATTGCGGCAGCCACAACTTTCTCAACATCGTTGGCCACTAACACTTTACCACAAATTGCTCTGCTATTGTCAATTTCTTATTTGCCTTGACTTCATACATTTTATTGACTTGCTGCCACAACTCCCATCAATCCGCTGGCTGTGCTTGCGTGTCGCGTATGTCAAGATGTTGCCGATAATACACACACTGAAACTGCCCCAGAATAACATATTAACGAACCTACACAATTAAAAGTAACTTGACAATTCGCAACTCATACTCATCACAGCTTAATCATAATTTTCTTTCGAGGAAGAAGAAAATAACTTAACAAGGACTCATATTACATTTTGGTAATCAACAGGCTCCATCAACAGGCAATAATAATACGAGTACAAACACACAAGCACACGCACATCTATACAAATCTGCGCATGTGGATGTGGATGTGGATGTGCGTGTTGCAATTTTCTTTAGCTAAAAATAAACGATTTCTTTTGGTGAGTGCAAACGACTGGATAACAAGAACTATAAGGATAATAGAAAACGGTGACCTTATTTTTGTTTTTGCTTTTGTTTTCTGCACATAAATTCGTTTAAGTTCGTTTCTTGTTTCAGACGGTTGGAATGTTTTCCTTTATCATCCATTAGTTCAGCTTATGGACAATGGATGTGCAGCAAATGAAATTTCCTCTGCCCTGGCAGTTTGTGTAATCATTTTATTTTGCAACGTCTGTGCATTTTAAATAGAGTTCCTGTTGCTGGCGAAATTTTTGTACGTGTCATCAAGCAGAATTTAGAAAAAAAATCAACTTTCTGAATGAAAAATATTGCGGCTTTAGCGTGTAATAAAGAGAAAAGTTTTGAGAGAAATAAAATTACATAGAAATCTTGTCACATAAATAACAATTCTTTTAGTTTTTTTTTCTTTTTTGAGAAGCAAATAAATTTATTCAACAAACTGGTTTCATTTCACTTAAGAATTGAGTCGCTACCAAAACATGTTTAAAAAGCATCGATTTGTTAATATTGTGAGGTTATGGTTGTAGGTCGCCAGCGTGTTTTTGTTGTTGGCTCAATTAGAAATAAAATATGGCAAAATATGTTCTTACTTAACGTACAAAATAAGAGCGATTTTAGGAACATTTGCTGCATACTTAATATTTCGTTTAAACTTCTAGAATAATTTGGCCAAATGGACTCGCCATAAAACATTGTTAGGGCCGCTGCTTTACTGCCTTCATCATTAAAACATGTCACGAAAAAAATTATACCCGCCTTATTGTACATAAAGAAATGAAACAAATTTAAACACAAACACGTTCCACAATTCATTTGCTATAAAAACTTGTCATGACATAAAAAAAAGCTGCTTTAATTTAATTTTTTTTTTCTTTTTCATATTTTATGGCTACCCGATAAATTGGCTGCGGTACTCGTATGTTGCACTGCCACCTCCGCCTCAACAAAGCAAAGTTTCCAATAGAATGTCTAAAGTTTTTAATTTTCGCTTGAGGCATTTCTTCACTCTTGTGCTATTCGGTCACTTAAAGCTTAAAGGCATCGCACAAGATTTGTCAGCTCGTAAATGAAGCATCTGATTTATGACGCAATTTTATAAAAAACGTGACATTGTCGCTGTTTTTGGGCGACGCCATAATTTTGACTTTAAGTTGTACAGGCACTAATTCGTTACCAACAATTAAGGAGTTTCTGTACAAAACCTGACTGTTCCCCTTTTTGTTCTTGTTTTTACACAAGTTGAGAAAATGTTTTTTTTTGGGAATGCAATTTTTTTTCAATTGACAGACGACAAGATTGGCAACCACTATGACAGGATTCAAAATTTTGCCATAATACATTTGGAATGAATCTTAAATTTGAAATACCAGATTACAAGAGTAATCAAGTTCTGTTGTGTGCTCTAATGGAATTCTAGTATTCTGTTTGCCACCACTGTGGACTAGTCTAGTTCTGCTGACACTAATTATGAAATCTTATTTTGTATTCTTACAGTCGTTTTATGGTCACGGCAATCAAAATCCTTTATATGTTGATGATTATTTTCATCATCATCTTCAAAGTCATTATTGTCATTTATTATATATTGACATACCGAGAGCGCTCTTGGTTTTTAGTCCACTCCCCACCGAATTGTTTCACAAACACGTGTCTCACATCATTTTTCTTTCACACTTTTGTGTTGTTTTTGCGCACCAAGATAGTTAATTAAATTTCAGAATAATCAGATTTTATTCTGAAATTGTTAATGGCAGTGAAATAATTTACTTTTGGCGTAATCCGGCCTTTTACTGTTTATTTTGCGGGGGTATAATCACCGAATTTCAGCCCAATTTTATTTTAGATGAGTTTTCATTTCAATGTTACTCAGCCAAAAAAAAAAAAAGGAAAAAATTAAAAATAGTTTTGGCCAAAAATAACAAACAAACAATAATCAAAAATTCCAACAACGCTCAACAACCCAGTAAACAAATCCACATCAATACAGGATAGAACAAGAAACGCAATGCTGGGGATATTGTCTCCAAAACTTTAAGGCTGGACCACAATGTGCAGCTGAGGCTGAGCTGAAGTCGTGTCTGGGATGGGGGCTGGACTACGAAAAATTTTCAAACGCAATGATGAGGCGCGATTTCATGGTTGCCAATTACAGCGAATCAAGTTTTGTTTGCAAATGCATTGAATTTGCCGCAATGACAAATAATAATGGCTACTCTGGCTATAATGGCAACATACAATAAAAGAAATTCTGTTAACAATTTGCTGTTATCATTATAAACAAATGAAAAAGTTTTTGATTTATAAATTTTCTTCAATAAACTCACCTTTATATTTTTTTCTTTTTTAATTCGATTTGAAGCACAACTTCATTTTTGCTCAAACATTTCTTTGCTACGTAAAAATAACACAATATGTTAAAAAAAAGTGTCGTTATCGTTTGCAAACTTTACACCTCAGCTTCAGTCTCAGCTTCACATAGTGTTGCCATACATTTAACAGAGAGAAGTATTCATCTCGCCACCCGCCATTTCCAGCCGTCAGACTACAGTTTAAGTTTTAACTTATTTCGAGTCTCTTCAGAGACTTATAATAGAATATTATCGAAATAGTTTCCCCAAAATGTTTCTGTTTTAAATGTAATTGTGCTTTTTGCAAAAATAAATTTAAAAACAACACCCAGTCCGAATAAATCTTCTGAACACGCCATAAACTAAAAACCTAAATACCTGAAAGACTTTCTATGTCTCACTGACTATACGAGGGTGCAAACTTTAGTTGGCCGCAAAATGAACTCCAGTTGCAAGCTTTTAAAACGCCGCTACGCACATATTTCTACCAGAACCAATTCCCCGATTATTGTTATTTGGAAAAAAAAATCATGTTGTGGTTTAATGTAATTCATTGAAATAAATCCATAAAGAAGTTTATTTTTACACAAGTTGCATTTTATTTTTTCTGATATCGAAATATTAAAAATTACCAACAATTAAAATAATCAAATAAAATTAAGCAAAACAGAAAATTACTTTTATATCTGTACGATGATGGCGAAACGTTTATTAAGAATCAGTGAATAACAAACAAACAAAAAAAAACATAAAAATAAACAGCGACAACAGAACTGATCCCTCCATAAATACGAGTCTGGAGCAATTTTTATCGCGGGTATAAGATTTCGTATTTTTCGTTATATATGAAAAACTTATCGAGAATTAATTATTTTTGAATAACAATTTACAAGCGACCAGCCCTTCCTTAATAGTTTTTAATTAAATTAACAGATCGCATTAACCGCCTTTTTTGTTTAATAATTCCAATGCCATAAATTTATATAATTTTATATTTTTTTGGTTTTATTCAATAGTTCTGTCAAGTGTTGACGGCCCAACTATTCCGTCCACTGCCGCATGTCAGCCACTTTTTTCATATTGTACATCGTTCTTCCCATTTTGTTTTTAAATGTTTTTTTGTTGATTGTTTCAATTGGTTTTTATTTGCAGACTTTTCAAAATGACTTCAGCAGCTGCCCAGGCCGACGTTAATCTCCTGCACGCTTCCGTTTTATCAATGGTCGAATTCGATGATGACATTTTTGCCGCTGGCAACTGTTTCGATTGGAACGAACACCCCGCCCAACCGGGCCTGTTCTGTCCATTTGCTTATCGTTTGCCGCCACCAAATTTGGGCGCAATTTTAGCCAAAGATTTGGCCATGGAATATCACTATTTGGGCAATACGTCTGAATGGTTTTTTCAGGCACGCAAAAATGCCGAAAAAGTTATTGCACGTAATGAACAATATTTAAAAGGTAAGACTTTTTTGTTTTGTTTCTGTAGTGGAAAATAAATATTTTAATTTTCGTGCTCATCGTTTGGCTGGACATTAATAAAATTTATTGAGGTTTTTCATCAATTTCATTCGGCTTTTTGTGTGTGTGTGTGTGTGAATGTGTGTTGTTTTCCTCTGCAATTTTTTTTATTAAAAAAATATTCTTTTATGACGATTTATATTCGTGCGAGATGATACCCGTTAATTTATTTCACAGAAACTTTTGATTGCATTTTAATGACGATAGAATTGCAAACTGCAGTGTTTTTTTTTTTTTTTGCCAGAAGCAAATTATGAATACACCTAATTCTGTTTTTACGCGATAGATACGTTCCTGGAAAACTCGCATAAAAAACCGTGTAAAAAACGATAAAGTATCTATATTAAATGAGGGAATTGCTTCAACGTATGAAATATCAGCTAAAACAAGATAAATAATTCAAATTCATGTTGCTTTAAACAAAAAACAATGGAAAAAATAGTTCATTTAGAAAAGTAATCACAAAAATCATAAAACTTAAAAACAAATATTTTTGTTATATAAATATATAATATACAAATTTTTTAATCAGTATCACTTTCTGATAAGCGCATTCGCTGGCGAAGGACATCACTTTCAGCGCAGGAAATATATTTTCGAAATCATGTTCAGTTGCTGTTAACGGTACCGGGAGTTTGGTCACCAATTTCGTTATTAATCGTTGAATTCCACTTTTTATAAAATTGTTATATAACTCGCGATAACTACCCATTAATAATTTCAGTTCACGTTGGAATTTCGCGGCTCTCTTCGTCATCATCACTAATTTCTTTGGTTCCGCAGGTGTCTCAACCGCAAAACCAATGATTTCATCATCGGTAAGTGCCTTATCTAGCAATAATTCGTCAATATCTGCAGAGCCCGTTTCTGGTAAAAATACATGCTTTTTTAGATCGCGCTAATCATCAAATCAAGTCGCGTAAGAACAGAATGAAATATTTATTTGGCAACGCTTTACAGCAAATTCGCGTAAAAACCGAATTGAGTGTATAGCGAAACATGTGCTCTTCTCTCTGCTAGAGGAGGGCAAATTTAGCCCATAGCAAAATATAATATGCGGCAATCGGCAACTGTAAACGTTCATTTAATTCTAAATACGACTCTGTAAAAACAAATCACTGGGACCACAAATGTTTTAAATAGACGCGAAATTTTTAAAATGGTGTCGTAAAACTGTTAATGGAATCATGCACAACTTGAAAATCGAAAAATTCGGATAAAAACATCTTAGTTTTATTTCTATATATGAATGTCTTTGCAAGGAGCAACGAAGACTCTCGTGAAATGATATGAAATTCCTCAAATGAACCGCAAAATACTACAGTTATCTGAGGCAAGTCAGTCAACCAGTGAGAGTGAGACGCAAAACTCTCGCAGGCCAAGCAACAAAAACAAGGCGCGGCAGCTGTTCCTCAGCCCAGACCTGCTGTACTACTGACTCCTTGTTATTTTGCTTTGCTTGTTTGCTTTTCTCAGCTCAGCAGTAGATAATGGTAGACAATCAGCTATACCTGAAATCCATACGTTCCTCACAAATTCTTATATTCGTATAAAACATAAAAAAGAAATAATTGGGCCATTTCTCTTGGAGAAATAAAAAGTCGTGCACACGATCAAACAAACCATCAAGCATTTGCACACACATCTGATGTTCAAGAAATAAAACCCGTCAATCATTATTTGTAACAGAGTTGTCCTTAGAGCACGTGTTACGTATTTATCCGAAAACCTGCTTTAAGGATTTTGTCTTTGAATGCATTTCCCCCTGCGCACTTAAATGTGAATTAGCGTTTAACATCAACTTTTATCAAATACCCGCGATAGTTATTTAATAGCGAACTAGAAAAGTTTATGAAACAGGTATTTGCAAGATTGGAGCGTCAAATATGTCTACAGTTTTAAATTTAATTTCTCATTTAATTGCTTTTGTTAACAGAGACCATGTAATAAATTAGAGAACCTGTTAGTTTGACAGCTGGGATCTACTCGTAGGGATTGATTGATATTGCTTTTTTTGAGGGACAGTGCAAGAACTCTGATGCTGAGTACCGTGTTTGGCCTCGAAACTGTTGATGGCCAATTTACTGCCTCGTTCTGTATATTTTTTATTCATTTGTTATTTCAATTTAATAAAAAATTTAGCACAAACTTGATTTAAGCCTGAATAATTTTATTTCCAGGACCATCAATCATCATGATTCGCAACAACCAGCATCTCAATTTTATCAGGGAAATTTATAATTTTTTTTCGCTTTGGTGTTTAAATAACAAAATACATTTTAAACACAAATTGCAACAAACAAAAAAATAACATGAAGCCGCCAGCCAGCCTTCAAAGCAACAATATTATTTTATTCACGCAAAAATGAACTGAAATGATTAATTACCTTCATTCAATTTAAAGTTCAATGTATCCCGTTCACATTCAATGATTTCTGCGCGGAATGTTAAAAATTGTTTTAAATTTTTCAACAACTATTTGTTTGATGGTTGTCAATTGGAAAAAGTGGTATTTGTTCATTTCGCTTAACCACAAATTTTCAATTTCATGAGGTCGCATAATTCAGTTATTAACATCTATTTGGTTTTCTTTTTACCAACTTTGTTAACATATTTGTGTTGCATAATAAATGAAACATAAATAAAAATTAATATAAACATTAAAACCAGTGCACAAAAAACTGGTCGCTTTGGTTTTAAAACAAATTAAACAATAGAACTAAAAAACATAATAAAGAAAAAAAAGTGCAACATACATTCGTTTTGAATTATTATTGTGGTGAACTTTTCTTGTCTTTGTAAATAGAATATAATAATAATATAGAGGTGTATCGGAGACCCCAAATGAAACTGCTTTCACCTGCCTTCAAAAACGTCAGAAGAAAGTATTTTGCGTTTTTAATTCGCTTAGAAGTCTACAATTTAACTCAAAGAAGTCATTGAAGAATATTATTTCAATGTCCCTGGGGAAAGTAAATTTTATATACGAGCGTATTATTTCGAAGTTTAGAAAATTAACTAGAAAAACATGTGCACACATTTTCTACCACAATCATTTTTTCTGTTTCTATTTCTGTCAACAACACAAAACGGCAAAACTTTCTGCTTGTCTGCAGTAACACCCAGAGTGTTTGTTAGGAATCGAACCTGCGGCCTCTGGACTTTTAGAGAACACTCTGCACTGAAGCAGCCGGCATAATTATAGCTAAATATCAAGATCTAAATACGATTTCAAATAACTTTCTATTTTTTGAAAATATCCTAGTTTCTTCCCTCCATATCCTGCGTTTTTTGTAGGCTACGGAAACGTAAGAAACCCTAAAGAACGCAGTGCACTCAGATCGACTCGAAACTGGCAAAAATCCGTTTGGAGTTTTTCTAATGGATTTCCGATATGAATAATGGACAAAAACCTGCAAAGCCTGTAGGAATCAAGCCACCGATGTGAGGGCTGGTGGTGGAACACTCTACAAATTTATTCACTCATTGTAGGTGCGAAAAAAGTGCAAAAAAGTTTAAAAGAAACCGAATTAAAGACACTGAATCTGGTGTTTCCAAATCGCTAAAATTTAAAAAATTTATGTTTTTTTGATCGATTTTTCGAAAAATGTTATCGCAGTTTCGAAACCAAAGCCGAAGCGAAGTCCACATTCTTTAGAACCCTGAAAGCAACAGATTTAAATTTCATGACAGGGCTGATAATTTAAAGACTCGTAAATGTCTTCTCGAAAATAAAATTTAATATGTCTATTTCCCATTTCCAAATAAGCAGTCGAAGGTTTTAATACTGCGCAAAATATTCGAATTTCAGCTTAGGTCTCTCTTTTCTCTCTCTCTTTTAACTTAGAGTATTTATGCCAGTGAAGTTGAACTCTCTCAGATTTGAGCTGGTGCCTCAAGGTATATTTTGGGTTATACGACAGCGTGAAAACAATCCAACAAAATAAACATTTTTTATTCAATATTTAGTTTTTTGAGTTGTTATTAATTTTTATAACGATAACCAAATATTTCTTGTTTATAAAAAAATTTAGAAAGCCCCCAGAAAGAAGAAAGAAAATTGCAAAATAAATACATTAAAATACTATAAAAATATTTTACTTTAATTATTTCTCAATCAATTTTTCAATCCAACCGCATAAAAAATGTTATTGTACAATAAAAATGGACGAATATGTTGTGTGCTTAAAATGAATATATATTGCCATTCGAATAAAAATTATTCGGCTAAAAATTATGCGCATATTCGAATAATTCTTTTTTCAATTTTTGTTTGAAGCAAAAAGTTATTAATGAATATTGGAATAATATTTTTTGGATTTCATATGTGAATGTTTAATATTAATTAAAAATAGCGGTATATTTTGTTTGCTTACAGTTGGATTGTCATTCGAAAATTTTTTCTGCAAATATTCGAAAATAAATTAATCGGTTACTCGAATATTTTTTTTTGGAATCAAAAAATTTTTCCAATTTAGAATACAAAATTAATTGAAAAGTTGTTTGTCGACTGCTCGAATAATATTTTTAAGCTGGGTAAAATTACAAAATTTATTCGAATACCCGATTGATAGCTACGGCTGTTTTTTAATACTTTTTTCTTGGCATTCGTAAATGAAACCCAGTATAGAAAAATATAAAAAACAGCCGCATAGATCAATCGGATATTCGAATAAATTTTGTCACTTTTGTTCGAATGATAAAATTTGATTAATTTATAATGAAAAATTAATCGAATGCAGCGACCAGGAGCTAAATTATTCAATAGTTCAAAACACAAACAAAATCTGTAGTCGCTTAAGAAGGAAATGCGGGTTTCAGTTTCATAATGTTCGAAACCCTTCAAAAATTAATAATTGAATAGTTTTACAGAATTTTCAAATGCATAAACCATGTGATCATGAAACCTCATTGTACTGTTCGAACAAACATTGAAAAATGATGAAAACTTATTCGAACGATTAGAAAAACCGAACAATTGGCGGCACTACATCGATTACAAAGTTACTTCAAGCTGTAATTTGTAGCAGCAAATAAAGTGTTCGCAACTATTTTCAATAATAATGATGTACGTTTTTTTTTCAAATGATCTGAGTTTTAATTAAACATTATTGGCCGAGAGCCAAAACAAAGAATTAAATAATAAATATAAAATGCTGTAAAAACACAATTTACAATTTTTTGCTACAGTTTCTGGTTGAAAAAGAAGTAATTGAAAATGAAACAGGTTTTACTCGTACTGCCCTTAAATAAACTCTTAATTAAACAAGAATATCAAAATGTTTGGAGTCGTTTTTTAAGTCCTTAAAAAACGTTTAAAAAGTAGAGGGAATCAAGAATTGCAACGATTGATAGCGGTCGTAATGGTGAAGTTAAGTGCCCACATCACATGCCCAGGAAAGTACCGGCCTATCAAAATGTGTGTTACTATCGGTGATTTTAGGGACGCTATAGTTGTTCCGCTGAGGACTTCGTTTGCAGACTGAAATATGATACAACATGACGACGGATTCCGACATGCAGGAAAACTCGAGGTGGTCGATTTCAGATCACAATTCCATGAATTTTGCATTACAGCCAGCACCAGCCGTCAGATAAAATTCAGTTACTAAAGATGACATTGATGAATCTTCGCCGTAGAAAATGGAAACTGATCCTAATTTTCATCAAAAAATCAACTTTTGGGGTCGAAAGCCACTTTTGCATGAGCGTCTGTAAGGCGTAGCTGACAGCTTTATGCGTTCATTTTGTACATTAGGATGACGTTGACCAGACCAAAACTGGCAACAGCGAGCACCATAAGTCATGCCACATGTGACTATTGAGAACATGCGATTTGATGTTGTTGTGACTTTTTTTTGGGCTGCAGCTCTGAGCAAATAAGCCGCAAATAAAGGGGCCCTCAAAATTAATATTTTGAACGCAGGCCACCCAGCTTTGCCAGGGCAGAAAGACACATTATATTAGATTTTGTAAAATATGGCAGCAATAGGCTTTAACATATGAGATGACAGCTTGGGAAAACACACTTTATATTTACGCCCGGGGGTCTGTCTCTCTTGCTGAGAGAAAAGCGAATATAAAAATCCTTTCTATGGCTAAAACTACGCTAAAGAACTGAGAAATCAAGCAATACAAGATTGGGGTTTTGTGCTGGGCAGCTGCAGTAAGTGTTTCCCGAGTAATTTTTTCCATGACCGATACAAAGAGGATGTTGAAAAGGCAGTTTATAAATAAGTTAAGTCTGGGATAAACGCTGGCACAGAAGCCTCAGCTTAAGTACAACTGACATGTTCTTTTCTGAATCAAGACGCTCATTAATGGTTGTTTTCAAAACCCACTTTCTAAAAAAAATACTTAAAATGTTCTTCTCATTAAGGAAAAGTTTATATTTTTTCAGTACTTGCGTCAAGTTGCTTAAATGCTGAGCAGGGTATAAATTTCGTCCTTATTGAACGCCTCTAGTCATTTTGTGGAAAAAATTGAAGTTGATACTTGAAACTTTATTAAAGTTGGTTTTTTTATTGTTGGAGTAATTTTTTGAAAAAATTAAACGTCATCCTCCTCTCAGATTACTTTCGGTGCATAATTAAAACCGGTTCCTTTTTGGTTTTTTCTTTTAAACTCTTTTAGAACTTTTCCAAAAGGCTTCGAGACACATTCGCAAAAAAAGAAAATGTGTATGAAATCCATTTCATTTCAACTTCAATTTAGTTTTTGTTATTGTTTCCATTTAGAAGCGCATTTGGTTTTCCAAATGGATATTGAAAGGCGGAGACACGTTTGTTTTAAAATTTAATTAAATCTGTGTTTTAATAATAAATATTGGAAAAAATTTCAACACAAAAATTGCAAAGTTTTAATACTCTTCTCCTGAAATGATTTAAAGTCTTGAAAACTCTAACAAATATCACATCTCCAGCACCCACCCCCTCGTTCAATGATGAGGAAAAATTCACTTGATTTTCTTAAGTGTCTACTTAATTAATACCTGTTATTTGCATACAAATTTCAGTTGCTTCTTCCTTTCATTTTAAAATAAACCTTAATTTGTTCATTTTGTCCTTTCAGCATTTCATTTGTATTCCAACAAAACCGACGAGCGCATCGAAGACGACACGCTGGCTGTGAAATATGAAGACGGCAGATGGTCGAAGCCGTACTACGATTGTGGTGGCGGCAACATTTGGATGTTGACATACACTGTTCCATTTTTTGGTCACGAAAATTCCACCTATCACTTCAAGTAAGTTTTCATTTGATTGGAAAAGAAAATTAATTAAAGCCCTGTCCGTTCGCACAACACAGTGGTGACTGACATCTGTAGATGTTGAATTCATATTCATTGACCCAGGAGAGTTAAAAGTGTTGAAAACATGGATTTTATTGCAACTTTCTACAAAAAGGGGGAAACACTAGAGTTTTAACTGTAATGCGATCACAATAGAGTCAAAAGCTTTTTCACACAACAACAAAACGACACCATTCATTCTCTCTGATATACGGAAGGACACACCCTGTGAACAGCAGGATTCCTCTAAAAAAAATTTCGATAAATTCTTTTAAAGCTTTTTTGACTGGTTGGCAGGAGTTTTGGTTATCAACAACAGCACGAAATTGGACTTGGATATTGGATCAGGAATAGCTTTCAAAGATATATGCTGTTCTAGCTAAATATAGACATGAACTCGTCTCTCAGAGCACAGACATCGATGTCTAATTGCGTTATGCTGTATCTGAGGCGCTTGAACCGAGGACAGGTAGAAATGTCTAGTTGAGTCATGTTGGTACCCCGGGTAGCAGGATTTGCCTTGAAGCACTCTGCTTTTCGTAGCATAGAGCGGAAGCGATTCTTCGGTTGGCATGGCAAATAAAACTCTAGGCAGCATAACTTCGGTTATGCCGGCTCTACTGGGGTAGAACTGCCCTGGATCGTCTTGGGCCACCCTCGTATTGATCACAGTTTGAATTGCTTAATTTATGTGCTGGTCGCGGTTGGTGATCCGACCTTTTGCCTTGCAATAGGTCTGTATAGTTCGTAAGTCAAGGTGTTTGTGATGTGTGCCAGCTCCACTTAACACGAGAAGTTGTCGCCTGTATGTGCCTGTTAGGCTACATGGGGGCAGGGGTGAGGCGTTGCTCAAGTTCATCCAGTGGGGTTGATCCATCGCCAGATTAGCCCGTAAAGTCTGGTGCTGACATAAATCAGTTTCACAATCAAACCCAAACTAGTTTAAGCTGCCAGCCAAATGGAATCGCTTGTCTGCGTACAGACTTGCTCCTTCATACCTGTTACTCGGTGTGATCAACTATCAGGCCATTTAAACGCTATTATTTATGAGTTAAAAAGACCTGAATTTGAGACAAGTTACTTTTCAGTTGTGATGGTAAAATCAAGGTGAACTCTATGCGCACATACAATTGCAATATATATCTTCAGCTGAAATGTAAGACTACGTAACTGGCACTTTTACTATTCTATTGTACGACAGAAAACAAATAACGTGACTTCGATTTTCTCTCATAAAATGTCTGTGTTTTATTATGTGAGACTAAAAATTGGTGATCGCATAAAGGCTGTCGATTTAGGATTTGTGTTTATTTAAGTGGTTTTGCATTTCAGCTAACGATACCTAAAAATAATGGTATGTATGTTGCTGTTGCTGGTGTTGACTTAGATTTCTTGTAGGCTAAACATGCGTATTGAAAAAACTTCTCTGCTATATTGAGTCGCATCATACCCCGCCAATACAATCGCCATCTTTTCAGGGTACGTCCTATTTAAACTCCTTTTTGCTTTCCTCTTCCACTGTACAACATCTTATATGAATGTGTGCCTTCAAATTACTCGGACGCCAGGCAAATTTATGAAAGTACTTGTGATTGCCCACATATTAAGGCTTTTCCTGCTCACATTACAATTTGCTTTTTTGCTCGTAGTGCACCTGCATCCTTTCACATGACGATTTTGTCCTCTTTCGTTTTTCCTTTCCTTGGCCTGGAAAATACAATTTTCTAGACAGTTACTTACTATTACACTGCTTTTGTTTCAGCATTCGTTTGCATTGTATTTCACATGGAAGAGAGTTTGTCGGATGTGTGTTCACACATTTTTTCAGCATTAAAGGTCAGAGGTCGTTTCTAATTCGAATCAAGGACAGGGCACTGTGTCGTTATGTGTGTGTACCTGGTCTTGTGTGGTTTATGTTAAACAAAAATGTATTCAAATAAGGTTGTACTGACATTTGGTCTGAACTGGAGGGTAGATCGAGTAGCAGATGATTATTCTGTTATAATAATTTTTAACTCTGCGCTACAGCTGTTGCTTAAAGGTGGGTAAACAGCTGCAATTGTTTAACATCAAGCCCGTCTCCCACTTAGCTGGGTATGTAGGAAGTGCCTGGTGTTGAGGAAATAATCTGGGGAAAACCACAGCCACCTTAAGATGACCACTGCAACCCAATGATATGCAACCACTATGACACTTTCACTTTCTGCCTGTGGCTTCGCCAAGTATTAGTCTGAGCGTGAATCTTGGCAAAACATTTACTTCTTTTAACGTTAATTTACTAATTAACGTAGGAACTCCCTTCAATCATTAACAGACACGTGCTTTTTGCAGGTGCTGCAGTTCTTCATTCCTAAAATTAAGTCATTTAAGGTTTCAAATCATAATTTTTTTCTTAATTACTTCATTTTCAGCTTAAAGTCAATACTTTGTTCAAAAATTAGTTGTTCTGTAACTTTCACTGGCATCTAAATGTGGTGGGAGGGAATATTCACGAAGGTCTGTTTACATGGAAAACCAAAGTGTTACCACTTTTTAGAATGCAAATATTATAAATTTATAAAGAGAACAAAAGTGTGTTGTAAGTATTTTTCATGTATTCACGGATGGTATAAGTAAAATCAGGCCAATTCAACAAAATTCCTAAACACTCCTAAAATAATTAATTAAATCTTCAATATATATAAAACACACATTTGTTTGTTTATTTGTTTGTGCCTTATAGAACACCAGACCGCTGGACTGATCTTCCTAAAATGTTCACAACTTTTAACTCGGACTCTCAGATGAATTATAATCTACGTTTTTCAGCCACGACCTCTTTTATTAAATTTTGTTACTTCTTCCAAATAGTTTTTGACAGAGTTTATAGTATAAACGAGCATTTCGTCAGTTGGGGACCAAATTTTCACCATTTTTTTGCATATGGAAGACGGCCACTAATAGGGGAGGCAAATGCGCCCTCAAGACATGAACTATCAAATAACTTTGTGGATCAATTTTAAAGTTTTTCTTCGCGTATGAAAAAGGTGCAGTAAATTTTTTTTTTTTGGTAAAGGAGGAGGGGGGGACGTGTCACAAATTCCCCACCCAAATAATTGATTAACAAATAACTTCGTCAATTGTGGACTACTTTTCAAAATTCTTTTTACATTCGGAAGAGGTCGGCTAAAACTTTATAAGAATTGGAAGGGGGGTAGCAAAGCACAGCCTGTGAATCTATTAATTTATAAAAAAAGGCACTGATTTTGTTAACTTTTTTATAATTTTTTACTATTTTCAATTTAATTTTAAGCCAAAATAGAAGTTGAATGCAGGTTTGTTCATGGTTTGTTTGTTTGGTGGTACGAATGAAACAGCTGCTGGTTCGGTTCAGCTCTACAATATTTACAAAAACCACATGAAAATTTGTTGCGTTGAATTTAATTGTTGTTGTAGGAAGTTCAATACATTCTGTTCGCGCTGCCGGTGTGCGATTCTCTAGCGTATTCAAACGATAATTGTTCGTTCGTTTACAGAAGTTAATCATTCTCAGTTTGTGCCATTATCAAATAATTATTATATTAAAATTTTAAATTCGTTTTACTTAAACGCAAAAAGTGAAATGAGTGGAAAATTTGTTTATTTTTTCGTTCTTCTTTATATTTTCGTTATTTTTCGGCAAAGTTGCCACGTAGTTAATGAATTGCATAATCGTTAGTGTAAACCACAATAGTTCGAGGTAAGTCAAGTTCTGGGGTGCTGGCACTCGACACATTTTGCTTTTACCCGATAAGACCTAATTCATTCTACAAAATTTTGTGACATACTGTAATACATGTATTACCTTCAGAACACACCTTTAGCGGGTGAGTGCAAAATTGTAAGGAATGCATTAATCGGGTATAACTCTGTTTTCGTAACACCTCAATAATAGTGATCCGTATATGTATGTCGGATATTAAAAATGATTTGCATGATATATAGTCCTTCTGGCTGTACCGTGCGGAACTGAAACGTGAACTCTTCTGAGAATATAAGACACTTTTTCGGTCCATTTAAATGACAATTTGATCATTCTGTGGCAGCTCTAATCTTGTTTATTGCAGTTCGCATTTCGTGGGTTGAATGTGAAAGCATCACAAATTACTCACTATAAATTAGACCAGATTTGCAGCACAAAGTGGAGATTTTAAGAAACTATTGATCAGTATTGATCATCATCATCATTACAGCGAAAGTTGATAACCGAAAAAACTATTTTTATTACTTAATAGAGAATATCGTAGTAGACTGGTTGTTGAAAACTGGAACAATGATCAAATTTTGCAAGATGATGTGAGCCAACCAAAAGGAAACTTCTCGAGAGTAGTTGAGATGCCTTTGAAAAAATTGTTTGGAAACAATAACGACACAAGTCAGGTGGCTGATCTTGTCAATGTAGAAACCAAAAAATATTAAAGAAATAAAAACAAGCAAGTTTCGTCTGCCTCATTCAACTACAAATTAAAACAAAGTTTCTGCGCATATTCAACAGTGTGCACTTCAAGCCAACGCCTAGAAAAACTTCTATTAAAGAGAAGAATACTTCGGTATTCTAAGTAATTATATTAACCGGGCGATGTCATTACGAATGACTCTTTCGAATGATTGCTGCAAATAACAAACAAACAACGCGAATATGTCTATATTGAAGTTGGCAACTGATCGCTCTGACCAGCATCGCTTCTAAAGAAGTACCGACCAATGATTCCACCAGCCCATAAAGCACAACAAACAGTCAGTTTTTCTGGGCGTAACGGTGTGTCAACATACGCTTGAGGATTATCGTCATTCCAAATACGGCGGTTTTGTTTATTGATGTGGCCATTCAAACAAGCGATGAAACTCCCGCTAAACAGAATTCTCTTATGAAAATCGGCATCAACGGAAATCTTGTTTCAAAATAAATTTGCACAATTTGGAAGCGTTGATCAGGCGTCAGTCTATTCATGTTGAAATGCCAAATGGAAAAAAAACATAAATCACTTGACAGCTGATAAAAAGGCAGCCAGTTAAAAACGCGTTGCCAACTTAAAGATTTTTAAAATAAAAATGACGTCTTTACTTGATAGCTTCTAAGGGATGTAGATGGTAATTATTATGATGTTGAAAAGTAAGTTGTTAGGGAAGCGCTAGGAATTAAATCGAAGTTTGTTTTTATCAGTGACAAAGACCAAGTCACGAAATTATTATAACACGCCCGTTTCAAAAAGTGAATAGTTTGCATTTCAAGATTCTGCGGCATATTTTTAATAAGTACTCGCCTATGCAGCATCTTCTACGTTTGATGTGGCTAAGCCTGAAAGGCGTATCAGCATAAGGGGTTTATATGCCTTGAATAATGGTTATTCCTGTGGCTTGTTTCCTTTCCGCTCCCACGACAATTCTTGCAATGATTGTTTATTAATGATTTTTACTTTAAAGAAGTTGCGTTTGTTTTCCATTAACATTTGCTTGACTTTTCTTCCGTTTCACTGCAGATTATTTATGCTCGTTTGTGTGCAAGTAAGGATTTGGGTTTGTCCCTGGTGCATGTTCGTGTGAGTGGATTTCCTGAGAAGGACACATGTAACAGCTTTATTTGCTTTTCATTTAAAATGTTCACATTTTCCTTACACCTTCAGTTGAGGGAAGAGTCTTAAGTTTTGTTAAAGTTTATATGTTGTCAGTAATTTGGCATTCTGATGCAGTTGTGTTCAGTGGAATATACTGGTATGATATGGAGGTGTTTTGTAACAGGTTTGGGACTCGTTAGAGCCGCAAGACTTTTAAGGTTGAGAAAAATCTGAAGCCAAGAAATAAAGATTTGGGGAAACGTACAAATGCAAAGAAAAAAGATATGGAAAACAAAATGTTTTAAACAATATCTCAGACTCATTGCAAGAAAGACACACATGCAAACATTGCCAGCATTTTCTGACCTTTACAGTAGGGTGCCTTCCAACAGAGACCACATTTTTGAAGCAATAGTAGGAACGAACTGATATCTGTGGCTGAACTATTTGAAAATTGATGTTGCATTGAAGCTCTCACTGGAGTCCAGTATTTGCCAAAACAAATTCAGACTATAAAAGAGCAAAACTTGCCATTTGCCACCGCCTTCCGCTTGTCAAATCACGGTCTAGTTTAGGAGTATTGTGTAAACTTTTTATTTATTTTTCTTCAAGTTTTATCCTTGGACTGGCTCATACTATACCAATCACAGGTTGTATTGCCTTCAAACAGCACGCGTTGTAAACGAAAACATATAGAAATTGACAGACGCGCGTGCGCACGACTTATGAAATTAAAACGTAATATAAATAATTTAATCTTACGACTATCTTTAAAATCTAACTTAACAGTTATTTATGACACTTTTTCCATTTTGTTTTTCAGTATGAAAAGTACAAGTAAATATTTCTCACTACATTTTACTTAGTGTCACTTGCCATTTGTTAGTGCTCAGTTGTATAAAGCCCTAAACACATTCGAGACAGCAGACTACAGGCTGCAATGTGTCAAAATTAAAACCCACGCATTCTTATGGCACACGATCACACGACCACCTTTGTAGCCGTCGCCAGTTTGAATTTATTTCTACTTTTCTCAGCTACAAGCCGCAAACAGTGTGGACACTATAACAAAACAAATTGTATAGGAAATTGGTGCTTTGAAATTCTTTGTGAAATTATCTTTCCTTTGGAATCCTTTTGATAGAGAAATATTTACAAAGTTCTTATAAAATATATATTTGAAGCAGCAACGCACAACAGAAGTTTCTAGTACAAAAGCCAGAAAACCGAAAAACGAATATATTGTCAACACTCATCTCTCTCTCCCGTTTTTCACTTTTTCAATGGTAACGGTCGCGCATTCCGTAGCCAACAACTTTGTAAATACAATCGCTACATATTTATGTAATTCAGATCACGGCTTTCGCAATTGATTCGATCTTTCTTACTATTTTCATTCGAATTTTCTGAAAACACAAAACTTATGAAGCCAAAATAGTCTGATATTTGAATAGTTTTTATAAGAAATAATTTAAGGCCGTGATGCGCTGTCCCAAGGCACACTTGACAAGAGGTACTCATCGCTGCAACAACAATTTTTTAGTCCGTGGGCGTGGTCGGAAACATAATATTCTGCAAACAATTTTCTTTGATTATTATTGTTGCCTGTCACGTTATGGCAGGAAAACTTTACCAACAAATAGTTCATAATTATGAATTCGATGTAGATATAATTCGTTCTTTTGTTATTTATAGTACGAAAGATATATTCAGTGACATGTTCAGTTTTCTAGCCCGCCCTCACAAAAGTAGGCGTGGCCGGAAAACAAATGTTGCCATTTTTTATCCTTTAAGACTTTTTTATTCCTCGAATGTCAAAATAAGGGATTTTTCCACTTGTTTTTTATTTAAAAAAATGTAAATTTGGCATTACTGAAATAGATGTAAGTAAATCCATTGCAGTAGTTGCAGCTGCCGTCTTTAAAATAATTATGTGGCGGCGACAATTGCAGCTGGCAGCATTTGTAGTGTTGTGGTCGTGTAGCCTGCTGCCTCGAATGCCTGTTTGCCATGTTTTCTTATTGCCTTTGTTCAGGTCTTTTAGTTTTATCTGGGGCTAAGTAATAAGCAGCAAGTTCATTTCTGATAATAATGGCTTTGGTTGTCTTCGTTTATTAGTTTAGTGTAGGGGATCTTAAAACTAAGCAACTTTTCTGTCTGGCCAAATGTGAAAACTGAAAATGTAACAAAAACACGTATGTAGACGTTTCCCTAAATTGTACCAGCAGATGCTATTGGTTGGGGGTGATTCCGCTGTAACACGAGTGCGCTAAATCGGCGTCAGGCAATTGGAAAAATGTTACAAGGATGGTGGTTGCTTGGGTCCTACAAACTCACTCTTTCGATTAAAATTTTTCAAAACATGAAACTCAACAATTTTCTATATCATCGGCTACACATTTTTACTGCGTTGCAGTACAAACAACATAATATTGTAAAATATTATAGAGCTTTCACTTGGACTCCGATTTTCATGTAAAAAAAAGTCTAATTTTAATTAAATGAGATTAAAACTTGAAGCGGATATAAATATTGTTGTTGTTGGAGCATAATCAATCAAATAAATTAGTTTTCATTTTTGACGGATACGTGCTTTTGTGTTTCTGCTAACCATATATAGGATTTTGTGTTCCTAAATATATGTGGTATTTTATCAGTTTCTCTTCTTCTTCTTCTTTTGGCGCTACAGTCCGTGGTGAACCTGGGCCTCAACCAACAAAGTTATTCTTTGTTGTTGTGTCGTAACTAGTGTGTTTTTACACGGTAGGGAAGTTACCCCCACGCACAACCCCCGAAACCTGGAGGACCGGGTCCTGGTTTAGACCCCTGGACAGAGGGGATTCGCTGCACACTTTGGTTCACCTCTAAGCGGGTGCTGTAGGGGCTATCCAGGGGCGCCACGGGGAGGCAGTATGTCAGCTTGACCAGTCCATTTTCAGGGATCGCTGCTGGCTTCTCGCCAGGTTGAGAGCAATCAACAACTTTGCCCTGAGTGCACTGGCCCATTCCCCCCCCCCCCCCCCATTTATCAGTTTAAGTCTGTTTTTTTAGAATTGCAAAAAGTGCATCTAATTTTACTGATTTCAGGAAATATCACATGTTTTGTTTGGCAAAATTCTTTTTCGTATTATTTATATTTTTTTTTTTTGAATTTTGGTTTAAAAGCACTTATAAAAAAACTTAAGAACTTATTAACGCTCTGGGTTTTGTTTTACCATTTTCATTTATTAGCACATTTTACTCTCATAGAGGTCGTCATTCAAGTGAAATATGGCAAATATGAAAATTGGCAACGTCGCCCAAATAGTATCGAGATTTCAAGTATAATAAAATATTTTGGGTCCTACAGACCCAACCCAACTGACGCTGGATTCAATAATTGTATGATAAACTATATCTACTCTGTTTTTCCCTCATCCATGGTCCAGGTGCAGAGTTATTTCGTTGCCCAGTTTTCTTTAATACCTAACAATTTAAGGCGTTGCCCATATCGAGGTCAGAACTTTGGACTCTATGGTTGAGCGTCAAAAATTAGACTAACGAGACGTTAACTTTTCAGTATTCCTTGGCTCTAACAAGGCTATTGACATGGTTAATCATGAAATGCTTTTACATGTCGAAATATATTCTTAATTTTTCGAAAACTTCTATTAAACTTAAATCCTGTTATCTCTTAAATCGGTTTCAATCGGTGTTTGTGTGAATGGTCTGAAAAACTAACTGTCTTTAGAGGAGTGAATGATTTGCCAAATCCAGTTTCAAAGTGTAAAACACATCTATACGCAGATGATGTATCTTTAAGTTGCACCATTCGTGATACAAATATTGGAGTTTCAATTCTTAATGCAGAAACAAAAAAAAAATTAACTTTTGGGCCAATGCGAATGGCCTCCGGTTCAATCTCAGCAAATCAAAATGCTTAATAATGTTTAAATCCCGTCATTTCTAAAGTCATTGTTATTAATGGTGAGAAAATTGAAATCGTATCTAAAACTTAAAACTTAGGAGTAACTTTTAACAATAAATTAACCAGGAAAGACCACATAAAGTTGGCTGTAGGGCAAACTTATGCACGTTATAGTCCAGACAATATTTTACCCCTTTGAACACAGGAATTTTACTGCCAAAAACATACCTGGGGTCCCCGTGTTGCATGAATGTGAGTTGTTGGGAAGTTGTGACTCCAACAGTAGAAATTCAATGTTTAACAATAACAAAAAGATACGTGCACGAACTCAGAAGATTTGACCCTGTTTCCAGTGTTAACAATAGTCTTTATTATTTCTATAACTTAATAAAAATTCGCACCCGTATGTTCTGACTGTGGCTTAAACCTAAAGACGCAGGAAGATGAAAAGCTTTGAGGAGCTGTTGCCTTGCGAACATATTATGAGAAATTGCGACCTGTGTGAGCCCTGCAATCCACATGGGGGCGCTAGTCAACCATGACCCTGTTGACTCAAGTGGATTTGATACACTGCCAGATGTAGCCGTCAAGGCAGGTGCTGGCATAAAATCAACTCCAAAATTCTGTACAGGAAATGAAAACAATCTAAATAAATAAAATAAATGGTCTCATGTTTTACACCAGAAATGAGCACTTGATATTTTGCCAGGTCAATATATTTGAGGGGGGCTTCATACCAACTGTCTAGTACTCTCACAGTACTGTCTTCTCGACCATCAGGGGATCCATCCGAAATATAGATTGAAGCATTAATTTTGTAGATCGTTGTTTATTTATTCTTTATTTATTTATAAGTCGTAGATGCGATCTTTTTGTGTATATGGAAGTATCATTCTGAAGGCAGAGGTGTCTCATTAATATAAATAATGTGAACCAACAACAGTTCTAGCCAATGAAAATGTTTTATACTATTCAAAATAGTCTTTTCAAATCCAACCATATTATTGTCAGTGCAAACTATTGCAATCACATTCTTATTTTTTATAAAACAACGATGGTTTCCAATGCCCCAACCTATAATTACATGTATGTCGGTCGAGCCCATTAAATAATAGAATAGCTGAAATACGCAATCTCAGGATAACTTCTTGATTAATTCAGTTAATTAATGTCGGCATGGACAGTACCCTGGTTTCAGCACCAAATCGATGTAGGAGATTTTTGCCAGACTGATCCTTAAGATCCGACCGACTATTCAAACATTTGAAGTTTCAATCGCATTTTTCTCAAAAATGTCTGATCTTCATGATCAGAATCATAATACGCAAATAAAGGAGGGATTAGGACGAAGGCCACGACACCCAGTTCCTTGGGTTTGGTAGAAATTATTCTTAATAATTATTCTTACTTATATAATATAAATATATATAAACGAGGAGTTATTATTCAATCTCATAATTTCATTTCATTCTGTTTAATTTAATTTCTTATTTAAGTTATTTTAATTTTATATTTGCATTGATTTAATTTTACTAGATTTTTCAATTTAGTTTTAGTTTTAACTTCATAATTAATGTTTTCCTTAAATATTGTACGTATCAGTAGTGAAGGCCACTTCTTCGAAACACACAAGTTTCTTAATCCTTTTGTTGTTCAAGAACAAAACTTTAAACCTTAACAAAAGTTTCATTATAAACATTCAATCTTAATATAAAAAAAATGTCTTGCCATCAAAATCAGTTTCATTTCAATTTAAAGCGGAGCATTCAATTAGAAACTGACATATTTTTTCTGCGAAATCGTTGTTTTGAGTTGCACAAAAGTATGAAAGTTAAACAGTCACAGGAAACAAAACATCAATTTGGTTGAGGGGCGAAATGAGGACCAATCAGGCCTTGCCTTGGGCCTGGTTTTGCCAGCAAGAGCAGAGACAGAGGTTTCATATTCTGTATATCGGTAGCTCGAATGCAGATACCACGTGATGCAGAAAGAAATCGAACACGATGTGTTTGATTGACAACATCAACAACATTCATATCCTCTCCAATTTTCACTCTCACATAATAAAAATTACACGAATTATATATCACATGAAAATGTTAGCATTTCAGCTGACGATATGCGCCTTAAAAAACTTTTATATAATAAAGAAAATCAAAGTTTAGGAAGACCCTAAATTTCATTTCATTTTTAATTACATGTCATCGGGCAAAACAGTTTAAGCTTCACCTCATTCTTACGTAAAAAAACACAATGTACGACAAAGTGACAGGGGCCCCACTTGCAATCTTTAAAGTACACTGAAACCAAAAGTGTGCAATATTTTAGTGAAACTATTTATCGATTTGAAACGCTTTTTCGATGTATGACAAATAATAATGTGCCCATATACTATATGTGGGTATGATCCTGGCCCATGATTCAGGCCGCATTGAACACACGGTGCAGGAAACTTTGCCTTTGGGGCAGGCACATTCTGTATGGATCCGCAAGGTAAGATAATATTGTACTTTGTGAAAAATATAACGGTGTCACTTCACACGATCTACTCTCTGCACGTGAGATGAGAACATGGCTCGATGACTGAGTTATGCGCCTCATATGGCCATTCCGTTACTACCACATATTACTGGTGGCCGTCCCTTTTAACCATATATCAAAAGAAGTTGTTAATGAATAACTTTTAGCCCTCTATGTTCGCTATAAATGTTTGTTCTACGCAGCTCTCAAAGCAGTATGGACCGTTGATGCTGCCAGCGCCCGAAATCACCACTAAGTATTGGCTATATTTTGATGTATTGGAAATTCTTAAATCCCATGTGGGCTACTAAATTTTCATTTTCTTTTGGTTGCCGGTGTTTCCGTTCCTTCAGAAACGAGCACTATTGCAGAATATTTTTTGTTAAAAATGATTTTCAACTGCCGCTCACCTTCACGCGGTCTCAAAATACGACACAAACTTGACCTAAATTCTTAGAAGAGGCGCAAGCTCGCCTGTCTCGCAGTCACAAGCTCATAGACAGTGGCAATGTTTCCATCAGCAAAGAGCTGCTGCTTCCACTTGCTCCACAGATAAGGACTCAAACAGTTATGTTGAGCGTGGGATAACGGGTGGCAGCGTTCCCAGCGTTTCCCGAACAGAACATCAATTTTGTCATTTCCACACACTCGCAAGCGTTTTAGGTTTCCATGGCGCTTTCCAAATCTGCTGTACTTTGAAGTATTGAAGAAAAAGCGATAGACACGCATATCGCGACCTTAAATGCAAACGGACGTTCTTTTTACCAAACCACATGCTCAGGAAAATATTGATCTAATTTAGCATGAAAAAAGGTAGAGGGAAGTATTTTGCCCAAATCTATTTCAGCTGCCAACGTAAATTTATAGTAAAGTTACGCTCGACATTTTGATATAGGAGATTTATTCTGCACATACATTTGAATATAAGCAAAACATATATATCAGAGCTCCTCTGTTTGTATATTTTCTAGTCAAATAAGTTTCCACACTATAAGCAAATTTTTGAGTACAAAATTGCCAAGAATATTATTATTGATTTTATAACGTTTTCTGCTTCTCGTGTTAAAAACTGTAGTTACGGCCGTTTGCACTTAAGGTGACGTCCCGACTCGGAAACTGAAGGCTAAACACGATCCATGTATAATATATTTGATAAAACTCTGCAAAGAGGAGAAAAAAGACCTGTTTCACGATCCCGAACGTTAACAATTACAAGTACGAGTATTTGACACGAGGGAAAGCCTTGTTGGCGTTCCATTCTTAAGCTTGAGCTCGAAAAATTGCAGGAAAAATTGCCGGAAAAGCAACCGACAGAAGTAACGAGATGCCCTGCTGAGAGAAGCCCTGATAAGTCTACCGCTTCAGTTTTTATCGCTGTTCACGTTTCTATGCAGATAGAAAAATAAATATGAAAAACTAATTGAATTAATATTTTTGCTGCAAAACAAGAAACGCCATGCTACGATGCTTCTCCCTTGGGACGGGGCCATATCTCTTTGGAACGCGAGATGAAACATGGAAAAGAAATTTGCACAAAATCTAATTCATATGTTGCACATTCCTCAAGCACATGGGATCACAAAACAAGAAAGATAAATTGTTATAACCAGAGAAGTTGGCAACAGGAGTATAAATGTATGTCAGGATATGTCTGCAGCAAAAGGGCTGTTAGTTTCCCAGATGAAAGCATCAACATTAGAACGACTCAGTTTTGAAGAAGGAGGCAACGTTGGTCTTACGGGGTTGTTGGTTTGATAATGTGTGAAAAGAGCCGCGGTCGGTACTAGTAACCTAGAACTCATTTTCAATGCACATACATATATTTCATGACTCTGCCATTCCCTGCGAGGCGCACGATTAGAAATTCGTATTCAAAAGTTTGTATCGAATTGAATCCAGTTTTGCTTCAATACCATCTTTTTCGTGATTCGCTCTGCTGAATAGAAATTCTGTTTTATAAAAATATTTTATTGAGGAGAAATTTTCACTGCCAGAATTGTAGTAAATTAAGAAAAAATTTTTAATAGTGGTTTGTTATTGTCAATTTGTGACGTTTTAATTAATTCATTGCACAAAGAATCAAAGAAATTAGTAGACAACTGCACTTTTTCTTCTCACAATGACAGGCAGCTGTAATTGCTTTTATTTTCCTGATGTTTTCGTTGTGGGTTTAATAATTTAGTAAGATTTTCAAATAATGCTGGGAAAACACCTATTGCTGCGCAGCAAGCGATACCCTTGTTAAACTATTTAAGCCGAACAGGGCGGGATTTTTAAGTTTCATGTGTTACTTCAAGTTTCGCGAAATGGCTGGCAGTTGGATCCTTTTGTAGGTGTTCTTGTTTTTTTTTTTGGCTTTGACGAGTTTGTCACCTTCGGACCCAAAGCAAAAAGTTCTAACTGTGCAGACACTTTAACGAAAGTAGAGTTTATTTAGCAGACTTATTGCAATGCCCCATTCTATTGCTTTTTATATGCTTCCTATTCATTCCTTCATTGTTTTAAAGGGATGCAGGATATAACTTTACGCTTCAACTGCAATACCCGCCCTCAGTCGACCTCAAGGAATGACTTTTTCGCATCAGATTCGATAATATCATTTACAGATGAATGGGGTGGGGGGCAGGTACTTTGTGTGCGCTTTACGAAATCCATTCCTTGGAGTCCACTATCCCGGCCAACGACAATGTCTTCGACAGATCTTGCAGTTGCTTTCACCACGGAATTTCGCCCCAACAGAAGGGCATCGTAGGAAGTTACTGACTGTCAAAACATTTCCTTTCTTGTATTAATGACTAAAACCAAATTTTCATTAAATAGGATTTTAAGAAGCTACATTTTTTTAGAACAATTTTTATAACTATTCCCACCTATTCGAAGAGTCGTCATCGTCGTCATGCAATTCTCTCTTTTTCACTTCTCGTTGGCAAAATTAGTCTACTCCCAATAGACACAGGGCACAATCGAGACTTACGACTGGCTCACATAGAACCTGTCGTTGGCTTCCAATTGTTGTCGACAACAAGTATTTATAATGACGGCAGTTATCTTGTGTCGATGACGACTCTTGAGATGAATCCCATTAAAATTCATAATAATCAATGAAAAACTCGATTTTAAAATTTTTGTTAGTTACGCCTTTTTGCATGTAAATTAACTGCCAATAATTAGATGACCACAACCAGTCAACATCAAGTCAACTTAAGACCGCAAGGGAATACCAAATTAGTGTTGACGTTGATTAAAAGCGATGTTGCCTTTAAATTGCCGCCGACAAATATATTGGGCATGATTATTCGAGAGAAAAAGTGGTTTTAAAAGCATTGAAATATTTCTGCTGTAAAGTATTTCCTTCAGCCGAAGAATGATGCCGCGCTTTGCTTTCTGCTTTGTTGTGCGAGGCATAGATTTCCGATAACACTCTAGTGTCATATAAAATAAACGACGATTTAATTGAATTATTGTCCGACGACTCTAATCAGTGATTTTTACAGAAACATTTCCTCGGCATTTAATTGTACTTAGAAGAAATGTCGTCTACGATCTGCTTAAGTTAAACGCCCAAAAGTATTGGCTCTTAAGGCCTTTTTTTCCCCGTCTCGTCGATGGTGAATAAACAGGCTGTTTCGCTCCACATGGACACATGTATATGTGTGTGTGTGTGTGTATTAGATGTTACCGTTTGGATTGAGTTCAAGTATCCCTTGAGACAATTAAAAGCCACATCTGCAGAAGCTTCAAATTTTTCATAAATGCGTTGCAATTAAAATGGTATGAAGGGAAACGTACCACTTGCCACAACATATTGAATGTTTGAAAAAATAGTCTTAAAGCCAAAATTTTACATTTTCACTTTTAACGCTTTTAACTGTTGCTAGTCTGGATTTCATTCATAAGAAAACAAATCCCCCCCCCCCCCCCCCCCCCCCCCCAGCTGACAACATTTGGCGAGCGAGTACACACGGGAACACGTTTTCTGCTGAACGCATCCCATAAATTTAATTCTCAAACTCAATGAAAAGTAAATAAATGTTGCTGAAGACGACGAGCGCACGAGCTGGTTTTTCTGGCCGCAAATGGGCGGTTTGATGTGGGATTTCAGGCCCTCGAGTGGGATAACTGGATCAAATTTAAATATTGAAAATGGCAGCAAATTTGTTATTAAATTATTTACTGGTGAAAACAAATTGCTTTCAATGAGTTGGGTTTGTGGAGGGGGCAATAACTGAAGCTTTGACAGCGTTAAAACACATGAATTTATCTTGTTGTACAATAAAGGGGCGCGAAAATCAGAACATATTGAAAATTAAAAAAAAAATAGTCTTAGAGTCATAAGAAAAGGCAGGTTTCAATGGGGAATTTGTAGGGAAAGTAATAAATAATATAAAATATATTTTTAAATTTGATTTGGGCGCCAAATACTTCACAACGTAGTTTTGCAATTTAAAACATTTACACTTGAGTAAAAAAGTTTTCGTGCGATTAGTTGACAACAACAAGTCTAAAATGTTTACCGACTTCTATTTATTGTTAATTTGTTGTTGTTTGTTGCTTTGTCAACAAACTGTTCTTATCGAGAAGCCAATAATGAAAAACGATTTATATTTAAAATTACAGTCTCGGCCAAAAGTTAGTGCTACCTAATTTTACTTTGATCGTCAGTTTAATGTAACAGACTTGGTTATAATATAAAGTAATTATTGGTTTCTATTTGTTGTTTGGTGGGCATTAAGTTTTTAAATTTATAAAAGCGAACGCCACTTCCAAAATCGCCATGTTTTGCGTCTAGTCTGGCAACGTATCTTTTGTGACAACTTAATGGTAAAACAATTCAGACGTGATTGGATTCTAGGAATTTCCACCCTAAAATGTAGTTTAATTTTTAATGCTACAAGTATTATAAATTTTACATTTTTATTTTGCTTTTTAAGGCATTCCAATAGAACTGCCTTGCATTGAAAATCAAGCCTTTAATTAGGCTCCATAGTTTATTCAAAGTCCAAAGTGGAAATTGCTGGCGCGGCCGATAGCCGAATATTTTTAACAAACGTAAAAACTTAAACGATGCTGGAACTCGACTTTAAAAATAAAAACCTGAACACTAATACTTAGTTGGGGACCATTTGTTTTTCGTGGAACCGAGTTCACTAAACTTTATGTCACAACCGCCGGTGAAATTCTCTCCCATTCTCCTTGAGGCTGTAAAATCAAATCAATTGTTTTTCGAATTGCTCTTTCTCGTATTTATGAATTAATTTTGTTTGTTACAGTACAAACCCATTCGTTTCATGTCATCAAATGACAGCGGTGGTGGCAACAGACGCGACAACGTGACGTGACGGCTGACTATAAGCTGTTAAAGTTCGCAGAGCCCTATTGACTGTTTAATGGGTAACTTTGTTTGTTAACGAACGAAGCCGTTCATTTCACATGGCGTAATTTTGAAACAGTGGAATAAACAAACGACAGCCTGCTCGACAGACATGCGTGCAGCTGTCAACAGTATAACCGCTTTTAGCTGTTGCAGCAGTAAATATTTTCACTGATTGTTTAATGGGTGTCACTTTAAAATAAGTCTTCTGCCGTCACGTCAATATGAAAATGACATAGACTTGTCGATGAGTGAATATCAATTATTCTATTATTATTAAATAGAATTTAAAACTAAACAATTAATTTATATTATTTTGTGTAAAATGTATGTGTATGCCGTGCGGAATGCCGATAATTGAAACTAAATCATTTGTTAACGTGCAACAAAAACTTTAGCTGGTTGCTGCGCGCCTCTATTTTTATATAATTTATGATTTAATGTTAAACTATTACTTTGTTTGATTTTCCATAAGAGTAAATTTTGATTTCTTGATTTAATTCGCTACTCAGGCGGAAAATTTATGCAAAACATTAATAAATAAAGGCATTTTTTAAGCTTCGTCAACTCTCTTCTAAAATTCGCTCGGCAAAGAATTTAATTCAATTAAAATAATTACGTTTAATAAAAGTATCAAGTATTAAACAAAAATAAAAATTATGCGGCGGTGAAAATCTTATTGGCCTCTAAAATCACAATTAAACTCATTTTGTTGTTGTGCTTGCGAGTAATTGAAAAATCGACGCACTTTTCAATAAATAACATAATTATTAATTATTATTTCGTTTCTAATGTAAAAGAGTTACATGATTTTGTACTTCAGCCGACGCTATACTTACAAAACTTGTTTATGGAGACATTGACTGCCTTGTGTAGATTGTCTGACGGTTGTATGCACCGCAGAACTGAGCAGCTTACGGGCTGGTTGCCAGATGTCACCAACTGTTTAAAAAGAAACTGTTAATCCCATTAAAAAAAAAATACTAAATACTTATATTCTTCTGTCAGCTTTTCATTGTTAGCGCTTGTCATCAGCTTTAATCTTCGGTTTTATTGTCGTGATACACAAATAGGCCCCATTGCAGTTTTATATCGTATGACTGCAAGTGGGTGTATGACCCAAACCTCACTTCAAGGCGATTATAAAATAAAAAAATGGTTTTTGTGCTTATCGAACAATTTTTTAATCGTTTAATGTACTATAAACTTTACAGGGTGTGTCCACAGAAATATGTACATGACATATCCCCTCAATGTTTTAGATCGGTTTGCTTGGGGTAAAACACAATTTGTCCAATTACTAAATTCGATTACAAAAGTATAATTTTTATTGTCAGCATCATAGACAAGTAATAGTTTCTTCGAATAACCGGTTTAAAGCGGGAGAGCTGATGACTAGAGTTATATGGCTGATCTGTGAGCAATTATTGAAATAATTTTATTATATATAAACAAATATATTGAGTACAATTTTTCTTCTTCGCTATTATTGGCACCTAATTTCTGCAACAAATTTTAATGGAGTCACCACCAACTTGAATATCTAATAGATTTTAAAAATTTATCTTCATTTTCGGAAAGTCAACTTTATCAATAGACATAAAAATGTCGGGGAGGGCGGCACTTAAGCTATGCCGGCACATAGACATACATACATATATATTTTGGTTTAATATAAATTTCACAACTTTAAAACAATAACAACAACAAATGGGGCTGTTAAAGACAGTAACTTTTATTTGCTTCATTTGCTGTTTAATTTGATTGAAACAGACGCGGTCAATTGTCAAAATTGATTGATGTCTGTTGTCGACACGAACTGTGAAATGGGCTGAGCTGAACATCAAAACGTACAGTGGACTCCGAATAAGGTTTATGGTTAAATTAATGGAAGTCAGTAGAGTGCAATAGTGAGCGTGGTTTTATTTCACTTTAATTTAATTATGAATTCTTAACTTGTGCCCCAAATAAAGTATGACTGCTTTGGCACTCAGCTGAGCCGATAAGGTCTAACGTGTAAAAGGAGTAGTTTAAATAGATTACTGAAGTCAGCCGACAAAATTTCTATATCACTACGTACAACCATTTGATAAAGTGCTGGCTGAAATCGATGACATCGAGCCGTTTCACTGTATCCGGTAAGACAAGGCGTCTGCAGACATATTTTGCAAAATCATCCAACTGATATAAAATTATTTGTTGCACGCTCCCATCTTGGAATTGAGGAAAGTTAAAATATTGCAACTTTTATAAAGTGGTTCTGGTACTTGTGTAGCACCAATAAAAAATTTTTGCCGGCTTCAAGCCATCACACCGAACAGCTATTGCCAATAAATAGCATCTCTTTTCGGTATATCTCGCATCGAGAAACTTTTCACATGAAACAAAAAAATTAAAAGTGCGGCTTTCTATGCGAGAACTATCTGTCCTTAACCCTGGCATACTACGGCTACTTTATAGAACGTTAATACCAATGTGCCGTAAATTTCATGTAATATTAAAAATCCCTCTAAATCGTAAAATTATGTGAAGTTTGTTTTCTGGTACCTTCAATTTTTAATTAGTAAAACATTATTACATCAAGGAGCCAACGAGAACACAACGTTAATGAAAATAAATTTAAATATTTCTTCAAGTTCTTGGTTTTCTTTTGCTTTGGTTAACCTAAATAAAGGAAACACATTGTATTATTTATAAAAAAAAGGGAAAAGATTCGCTTATTATTTTTCTAACCGAAGGGATCTTCAACGTTTCCCGATGCGAGAAATACAGAACTGAAATGTAGTGGCTATGTCAGACGTAAAAGCAGACACAAACACTTTGGCAGTAGAGGCTACAGTGTTCTTTTTGAAAAATCTGAAATGGCTGTTACGAGGAACAGTTGAAGACTCCTTCGAAAGGATTTCAAAGCCGCCTTTCTGGCAAAAGACATGTTCTACACCATTTCTTGCTCCTAAACGTATTCGGCGCAGTGCTGGAATTTCCTGGCAAATTTTCCACACAACTTTTCTTGCTCCTCATGCATATTAATATTTTTATTTCTCGCCCCCTTCTTTATGAATTTCCTTCTAAGGAGTTTTTAATTTATGCAAAAAAGTTTCTTCTAAACAATACAATGGAAAAAGTTTCGCTGTCGAAGTGCAGGAGGAGATGCATTTATCTTCATATCTCAAATATTTGATTGTCTGAAAATATTTCTCCACCCACAACTTTTCAAAGTCGTAAAAATATTCATTAAATGTTTTCCTTCTATTATTTGCTTGTTTTCTTTAAGTTTAAGGACAGAGTTGTTGGTGTGTTTCAGAAAGGAACTCTTTATTTTTTTTATTTTCTAGTAAACCAACATAAATCCATTCGAAAAAAGCTTTTGCAGTAACCCAAAATTTTAAAGTTTAAAGTTGTTTTTTAGAAAATATACAAATTAAAAAACAAACAACAAGAAAAACTTTGCGATAATTAGATACTGGAGTTGAGAAAGTTTTAAGATTTGTTGCTCCAATTTCACCTTCGTGCTCGTTGCTGCAGCAGTTATGAAATGATACTTTTGCGCTGGCGGTTGCTTTTGTTTTGCTGATATAAATTTGTTGAAACAACTTGTTTGCCAAACAAACAAGCAAACAAACAAACAAAGCGGAAACTAAAAACTAAGTTTGTTCACAAGGCACAACAACAGCAAATTGCATTAAGTATTTTTTAATGACTGCTGAGTAGCAGAAAAAGAACGACAGGAAGTGTGTGAGAGAGAGGAGCAGAGGAAACTAAGCCAAGTTTATACTTGTCGTTGGGCTTGTTAGTTTATGTGTTGAGAAAGTTTTTCCTTATGCAATCCAGCAGCTGCAGGTTTGTAAGCGTTTACGGGTGCATTTAGTTTTATGTGTGTGTTGAGGTCAAGTGTATGTGTGTGTGTGTGTGTGTGTGTGTGTGTGTGTGTGTGTGTGTGCGTGTGTGTGTGTGCGTGAAAGCGTAAAAGAAGGCAAATCTGATAAGTACAGAGTTGGCAAAATCGGTTATAAAATTATTGAATATGACAAATTTATAAAAGGAACGTTCCGCGAAGCATTCGATAAGTAACACTTTTTCTAATACAATAGAACTATTCGAATGTATTTCTTCGTGCTTTGTGTTAACGATTCACTACTCCCACAAATACATATAATTTTTTATAATTATAGTTTAAGGACTGACTGCATGGCTAAGTTCTACTTTTTCAGTAAAACAGATTAATGTTCTTAAAAATGTTTTTATTTGAAGAGGATTCTTATATAAATATTAGAAGTTCAGTTATTCGAACGGGTTTCTGATAGCAAAACTCAACACCTGGCCATTCGAACAGGGTTCTTATAGGAAAATTCGAAAACGGGTTATTCCACAGGGGTTCTTAAAACAAAATTCGAACGGGGTTTCTATATAAAATTCGATACCTCAATATGCGAACCGGTTTCTTTAATCAAAACTCGTAACAGCGTTAATCGAACTTATTCCTTAAAGCAAAATTCTAAGCAGGGTTAACCGATCTCTTATAGAAATTTTCACAGTCCGGTTATTCGAACCGGTTATTTTAGTCAAAACTCGTAACAGGGTTAATCGAACTGTTCTTTTATAGAAATTTTCGAAACCCGGTATTCGAACCGGTTCTTTTAGTCAAAACTCGTAACAGTGTTAGTCGAACCTCTTTCTTATAACAACGTTCTAAGCTGGGTTAATCGAACCGGTTTCTTATAGAAATTTTCGAAACCCGGTTAATATTGTATGTTTGGGATCCACGATGTTCAGATATGTAAATATTTTGCTGAGAACACAAAATTAAAATAAAAATCGCGACCACCGGCCTTGGAAAAATGCCATTTAAATACGAACTTTTATGCTCAATTTCTTGCAAAATAATATATAAAAAAACTTTTTGAATTTTAGGGGCAATTTTTTATATTTATAATTTTAGTTTTAAAACTCCACATTTATTTTAAAATCTCTCACTTTGAGTGAGTTTTTGTCTCCATTCATTGACTACATTTTATTTGGACAAATCTGTTGCGACCACAACTTACCGCATTGAGCGTCCAAATTATAAAACTTTGTTATCAAAATGAAGGTTTTTCAGTACAAATTTCTAACGTTTTTTACGACAGATGCGCTGTCCCGACCACTCGACGCTACAAATTTCTTTAAAAGTCTCTCACTTTGAGTCAATTGCTTTTTTGACAAAAGCAAGTCTTGGTTGGACGTTATCATGCGGTTTAAGCGTGCCCAGTCATGGTTATGAGAACGAGCAAGCATGCACTGAACGAGAACACTTGCCACGAGTACTCAGCTGGCATTTCAATATGTTAAATCTGGTACGCGATTGTACAGTCCAAACTAAAGTTTTTATGCATAAGTTTTTGTAGCTTTGCATATTTATTTCAAAAAAAATCTTAAATGTCTTGCACAAAAATTAGAAAAACAGAAACAAATTCCTTTGAATGCAAAAAATATTTATGTAACTAAATGCTGACACAAGATTTGCTCATAAATAAAGTTTTATCGAAAAAAATTAATGAGTTTCTACATTTCCAGCAGAAAGTAATGATCACACATTGAACATTAGTAAAACTGCTGAGCTCAGGTGTGTTTGTCGAAGCCCGTAATAATCCTAATAGATACATTTAAAAATAGACAAACAGCCGTCATTTGCGCCCACTTTGCGCACTTGAGGCGACGACAGAAAAAAAAACAGCTTTTAAGTGGCATTTAAATGCAAAAGCAAATGAAGAAACCAGCTCAGAAAAACAAGGTCTGGGTATTCGTACTAATGTTTTAATGTTTCAAAGGACAACCAGGTATAAAGAGTGAATAAGATAAATCTGCGAATGGGTTACCCATTTAGTACCAGTATGACTTAAAATAAATCCATAGAATAGCAGCGGTTTTGCTTCAGGCTCACCGCCGACCATCGGAGACTCTGGTCTGTTTCATGTCAGTAATACCGAACTGAGGATCTAATTCGTGCTGCCAAAGCAACTCCTTTAAGACTTCAAAAGGTGGTCATGCCCCTTTGAAAGTGCAGGTTCTTTGGCAACATCAGTTTTTGTGCGAACGCACATTTCTGTTGGAAAACAACAATTTGAAACAGCATTTAGGCTCTCCAAAACCGGGCACCATCATCAGGAATTTGCATAGAAAGTTAGAACTTTTCAGCATAAAGATAATCCTATATCAGAAGGAGCGTGTGACGTTTTTGAAGATGAACCGAGTTCTTGCGAACAACTTTTCAGGGCATCACTTCATCTGAGCTACCAGCATGTCTAAGAGTATGTACTCGAGGGGGAGTCTAAAAATACAATGATATGTCCTTTAGGGTGGTGACTGGAAGTGTGGGTTCGCATCCCATTTCTTATCAATAATATTTTCTTTAAAGTTTTGGTTGCGTTAATGCTACATGCAGTAGAATTACTACCAGCATCTCCTTCTTAAGGCCACACCCAAGTCTAGGGCACATCTAGTGGACCAACATCACATGACTGAAAGGATAAAGGAGGTAGATTGGCCGCTCGCTGACCGCATGAATCAATAAACTGATGGCTAATCATATTGTTGGCATGCGAATCAATAAGCGAAGTGCAGTCAGAGTGCCGATGAAACGCATTGGATGCAGCTGACCAACAACGAGGAAAGGCTCCAAAGGGATCACCTGTCATGTGCCCGCAGTCTGCAATAAACATTTATTGCTTTTATTTACTTTGATGCCATTAAATATTCTACTTGAGCACTAAAGTTGTTTCTGTTAATATTAAACCGTTTAAATAAATTGGTAGACACAAGTTTAGAATTTAGTTTTATGTTATTTTTAATAAAACAGATTTTTTCAGTTAAGAAGCTTTACACCGGCTTGCAATCGTCTTCAGTTTATAAAAAGAACAATTTAGTTTATAAAAAAGAAGGCACTTAAAATTGGAATTTAACATGTTGAAAATTTTTTGAAAACCATTTGTTTTTCATAGTGCTGCCATTGTTTCGTTTTAAAGAAAAGGCTGGAATGGCTTAAAAAAATTGGCGAAAAATTTACTCCCCACTGGGTCAATAAGAACAGACAGAGACTGTGGTTTTGGTGAAACCTCAGTAACTTTCTTCAAACGTTAATTGGCAGAGCGGTGGCCTGAGGTACTGGGTAAATTCCTCATCTGGTCGAGGAGTCTGTCCTGAGTCGAAACGTTGTCACTGCCCTAGTTCTGATGATGGTGGTGTGATGCATGGCCATATTTTAATGCATCCAAATATCTCGTAGGTGCTGTTTTCTTTGAAAGTTTTCATAAAGAACTGGTAAGTCCTCGTTGGGATCTCGGATCCTAACTTTCTTAACTTCCCAAGGAATGGTGAGGGACTCGCAAGCGTTTGATATGTGCCACTTTGGCATATCGCAAAATCTAGAGTGCCTGGTGGTCCACATAGCGCCCGTGGTGAATCCTTGATAAAATCATCCATGAAGTGTATCCATTGCTCGATTAGGCCGTCATGGCAAGTGCTGATGTCTATCAACATCACAATTTCTATCCCTCTCTATGGCTGTTTGCCAGCAGAATTGGCATTCTTTACATTTATTCGCGAAGTCTCATCAAGAAAAAAAGTCACAGCATCAGTTGCACAACGTCAGACTCCAGAATGGAGACGAAATAGTGCAGATTTATTTCTAATTAAAAAAGTCATCCTCTGAAACTGCACCAACAACGAAAGTATCAGAAACTCACTTTATGTTTTTGCCAAACGACTTTGCCGTCGTTGGTAATAAGACTTTTAATTTTCATCATAAAAAGTAAATCTGGCTTTTTTGAAGTATTTCATGAAATAGTTTTATTTTCATGTTGCAAGTACTCGTAACACTGAACATAAATTCTGTTTTAGTGTTCTAATTTCAACACTTAAGTTGCCCCCCCCCCAAAAACACTGTGATTTTCTCTTCAAGAAGCACATTTCCATCGAAAACTTTTTCCAAATGGGGCGCGCAAACAACACGTAGACAAACATCAGCGCTTAAATTCTTACGAGATTTATTTAGTTTTCCACAATTTCCAATTTCCACCCCCCCCCTCTACTTCTAGTTGCAACTTTCAGTGGCTTAGAGAACTTTTACGACATCTACAACTTATACTCGAGCAACACACAATAAACTCACACGTTTTGTTGCTTCTCGAAGTTTTCGAAAAACTTGTTAAACAGCATTTCTTGTGTTTAAAGTCATAAAGTAAAAGTTGTAGCAAAAGTGTGTTGTGTATTTAGGGGCTTCGTTAAAAGAATTAAATAAATTTAATATTAATTTGTTAATGCTAAAAACTCTTCAAAATATTTATACCATAAAAGGTGGGGAGGATTAACTGACAAGTTGTGATATATCTCTAAGCAACTTTTCAAGTGTGAGTGCGATGACACAAGAATCAGGGTGTAGCAGATGAAAACTTCTAAATATTAGATTTGAAGTCAAGTCGCTTTCGTGCAGCACAGAAGTCAATGTCAACATCATGTTGTCAGCTTTGATGGCTATATCTGGCAGTGGATCAAATACTCTTGAGTGAATAGGTTGACGATTCACTAGCGCCGCATATGACTTATCAGGCCACACAGGTCGCAATTTGAAGAGCTCCCTTCCGTTTCATACAGTTCTTCAGAAGCAGAGAAAACACAAGGCTCCTGAGTTGGTAGCCTGAAGTCCACAAGGAACATTAGGCCCTAAGCCAGCTCGCCTGACATTCCCCTGCATCTAGTTGCTTGCATAAGAACAGACCTGCCGCAAGGCAACAGCACCTCGAAGATCTTCTTCTGCGTCTTTAGGCTTAAGCCACACCCAGAACGTTTCAGCCCTCCAGTGACCAACCCAGGTCCCCGTTCTGCCAATTGACCTTTGGGAGAAGGTTGCAGCAGAATATGCACAACCGAAGTCATACATGAACTTCCTAAGGCTTTGGTTGCCGTTCCAACTGAGAAGGAGAGTACCCTGACAGAGTGAAATGGCCAGCCCTTAACTTGCCCCCGGGGGTGTCAATTTTTAAGTTTATTTTTGTAATTTCCATTCACTCCCTTTTGTCTAAGCGTACAACTTAGGCCATCGGCGTAAGCCAGCGCACCTTGGTTGTGCGGAGTATGTAGGAGCACATTTTCCAACAGACTTTGGTAAATGGGAATCGCCTTAACTTTTGATCGAAATGGATATCTGTGACGGTCTGGACTATCGCCTATTTTAATAGAAAAATAAACTAATTCAGAGTCCGAAGTGAAGCAAAAAGCACGCAGCGAACACTCTCTTATCTCGAAAACCAAACCTAATGATGGTACGGGCCGCTCGTGCTCAAACTCTGTAAGTGCTTTTCTTAAGCCTTTGCAAAGGTATTCCAAGCTTTAAATTTTACTTTTACAACTTGCCGAAACTAGTAAAATTTACTTTATTGATAAGACCTTTTCTTGTTGTATAACGAACGGGCCAGAACAGAAGCTTAATGGCGTTTGTTTAAAGCGTTTGTATTCACGTTGTGGCAAATGAGAGGTGCGCGTGCATGCGGAAGATGATTACAAAAAGTTGAATTTCAACTTGCTGAAAGTTTGCGCTATAAAATAATTTCTGTATTTTATTTCCCCCCCAATACCCTTAAAATAAAATTGCTTTTAAGCAACTCTTTTTAAGCAGCTTTTCAAGACATTTTTATTTTGTGTTCCGAAAGGTTCATGAACAGTGTTTCCTTAATACGATCAAAATGGCTACAAGAGAGGTAGTGGAGAAGCAGCAAAGTTGTTCAATGTTCAAATGAAAGATTTTCACTAGCCCTGTTGCCTAAAGGGCACATTGAAACACCAGCCGCACGAAAGTGCCTCTTGAAAGTATTATGTGTTCATTAGATTTGCATGGGCAACAGTGTAGCATTTAATTATTAGGTCTGTTTCTTGCTCTATTGTTTTATTACTGTCTTTATACACGTTTAATGGTGCTATAAAGCCTTAACAGGAGTCTGCCGATTATTAAACTTTTATTGCAGCCGATAGCCCAGTTCCAGTATTTGATAAAGTGAAATTTCATTGTATTCGTTTTATAGAATCTTCATAATCTGATATAATTAAAGAATAAACTTGACCTCCAGAACTCATAAGTCACATTAACGGGTGCAAAGATATACATATTTAGTAGTTTTAGTATTTTTAGTAGTTTTGGTGGAATACGATTTCTTTTGGCTCCAGCCCTTAGCCGGTATCGCTACTTTTAGTTACGTTATTGATATCAGGGATCCAAATTGGCCACATTTGAAAAACTCAATTAATAACAGTTCTGAAAACAATTTTTCCAAAACATATTTTTTTTGCATTTCAAATTTCTCATATATATTTATATTCATCAAAGTTTTGTTACACTTTTCTCATACGTTGTGTCATATAGAAATGTCCGTCTCTTCAGTAAGTTTTTCAATTCTTACTTCAGACATCAAAATATGTAAGAAAACAATAAAAACAAAAATAAATGATTGTTTTTTTAAGTAAATTAATTCTTAAATTTAAATTTAAAATAGGATGTTTCTTTATTCATGCGTAAAACATTTTGATAATGTGTTCAACGTGTTTAAAATGTTTAAAACGTCTTCATGAAATAATCTTTACAAAACTGTTTGCAAATTATGAATTTTTCTTAAATCATGTAAAAGAAAAGATTCTGTTGATAAATACAAATGAAAGAAGAAAGTAATTGGTTGAGGGGGGGATCCATTTGGACTCCAGTTCCATTACTTATTAAGTAAGTCTTAGCTTACATGTGTAAATGCTGCAACAATATATTTTAGATGCCACGACACGATCATATATATAGCCAGTCAAGTGCGTACTTTAAGTTAGAGTGCCTCGATGGTAGTAGAGTATAACCCAAAAACATGCAATGTAGGGCATCAGTTAAATTTTGACTTACTCATCCCTGCAATATACTAAACATATAGCGAAGCACTACGCCTTCTTTCCTACCTCCCCAGCCCAGTTCTGGTACAATACACTGCATACGTAGGTCTTGACCCCTGAGTGTGATGATCGCAATAATTACAAGTTCAAGCTCAATTGAGTGCTAAAGAGTGGTGTAGCAACCGCTAAACTGCTGTTGTGTCCCCCTCTAAAAATATGTTTACACTAAACTTTCTTGTCTCATTTCACAAAAAATAATTCGACAATATTTCTTACGTATAAATAGAAAATATTTGATAAATATGACGCCTATTAAAAAGTTTTATGCAAAATTACCTTAAACCACAAGAAAAATAAGTATTCAAAACCAAAAATATAAAACAGAGTCTTGCTATTTTTTATTTTTTAATTTTTATTTTTAAGGGCTCCAACTGTATTTTTCCAACTTTACTAGTTTTATAATTGAACCAACTAATCATGTAATTACATATAACTGTATCTATTAAATTTTGTAACAGGACTTATTATAGAAATTTTTTCATAGAATTTCATTTTCTGTCAATTAGACAATTTTTTTGTGTTCAATTTGGAGTTGGCTGCGTGCACTTGTTTTGTTTGGTGTTATTTTGGTTGGTCGCCCGAAACCTGAATAGAGAAAAAATTGTTAAACTTAAACAACAACAACTCTTCAAAAGTAATTTCGCTTTAATCCAACCAAAATCTCATAAATATTCAGCCAAGTATTGCGTACTTTAAAATTGCTGTTTTATTAAGAAGAAGAAGCGAAAAATTCGGCGTCACTTTTTCGTTTCCATGTGGCCGCCTCAAGTTATGCACCATAAAATTAACATGAAGATTTTAGTTTTGGCTGTTTTTAATTGCCGCCATCTTCTTCCTTCAACGGAACGTGTGTGTGTGTGTGTAGGCAGTCAGACTACAAAGTGCTGGTATAACAGTTTGACTTATATCCTTTTGGCAAATATTTACTATAATTGTACTTGAATGTTTAACCCTGAAAACATACATTTTTAGTGGCTCAAGTGGCAAATCTCTCCTGCATTGGGCTGGTTTTTCGTAAAAAATGTATGTGCATTTTTATAGCCCAAAGAAGTATTTTTATTGCGATTCATTTGTCCCATAAAACTGTAAAATTTTGTTGTATCGTTTGGTATTATTTTGTTTTTATTTACATATATTTTAAACTGGTGCTCGACATTTTGTTTAATGTTTTGATTACTTTGATTTTAAGATGTTTAATGTGCGAAACTCCACTTAATCTTAATTTATTTTATATTAAAAAGTAGATCTAAAACTGAACGCATTGGGAATACAGAGAGCCTACAAAATGTATAACAACAAATTCGCTAAATATTAAAATTTTTTAATGCATCAAATTCAGAAAAAATTTAAAGGGCATAGAAATAGGCGTTGCCAGAAAACGTACAATATAAAATGGCCTTTTCTGGCGAGCAGTAACCGCGTGAAGTTATAAGTAGCAAAACCTTCGAGTTCTAGGATTGTGTAGTAGCAGATTTTAGGGAAACTGAGTTAAAAAATGTTTGTAGAGCATAAAACAAAAAAAAATTCTTTAAAAATGTGCACAAAAATTACCAAAAAATTATATACAGTGTATTCTCTTACAACGGACACTTCGAGGAAGCAGCCACCTGCCATAAATGGCCACTTTTCTAACTCTTAGTTGTATATCAATTTCTCTTGTTTATGTGAATAACCCGTTAATAATAGGATTTTGCTTATTCCGAATGACGCTCTATTTTTTTTATAGGTGTGCAGCTTTTCATTCACTATGATCTTATATGGGGCCTTTGTGGAAGCGCCCTGCTTTGATAGCAGAAAAGAATCTGCCACCGTTAGCTCGTGCTCAGCTCGCCAGTGCTTTCAATCAAGTTTGAAGCCAAAAGCAAATTCACCTCAAGAACTTATAATTAATTTAGATGACGAAGCCTTCATCAATGATAAAGTCGGTTTTTTGAAGAAAAAAGTTAACTGGGCTAAAGCAAAACTAATAGTTTCTTTATATACGAGTATCTCAGGGACCTTGACGGTGTTTAACTGCTAATAGATCTTCCAATACCCCACCAAAATATTGAATTTTGGGTTAGAACACGTCAAGCTAAAGATTAGGATGTCTTTAAATCTATTTGAAAACCTTGCACTAAAAAATTGAACTGCCAGAGGCGGGGGGATGAATATTAAGGCATAAGTAATATTTGGCCTGATAATAGAAACTTTTTCAGCCAAATATTTTACAAACTATTTTCACTTTTTTTGTACTCTTCACTTAAGCAAGCAAATTGTTCAGACCCCTGGGGGTTCGCTAAAGCGAGAGCACACTGTTGCAGCTTGCCCTAGTAGTGCTTTTCAAAAAGCAAAGCAAAAAACTAGACAGTTTTTGTAAAAACAGGTGGTGCCAGTGAAAAAGGGCACTGCGCGCATTTTTGGTTGGTACAAATAAATATTCAGCTGATATTTAGGCTTAAAAAGTTGCTGTAACCGGTGGAAGAACATGTGAAGATTTTCTTCGCAGTGAAGATGTCGCTGCAAAGTACAAATAGGTGTAGCCAAGAAAAAAGGAAACAAACAAACAGAAAAAAAACGGACAAACAGAATAAACCGAACACGAACTTTCTGATTTTAGGTTTCTGCACAAACCCAATTCCGGATTGTTGTTTCCTTGTTTATCCCCTTCTTTTGGTACTTCATTGTAAGGGAAAATTATGGAAAATGAAATTCATAAAACATGAAGCAATAAATTCTTGATGACAAAATCTACGCCAAAGTAATAAAAACCTTCATGAAGATTCATCTTACAGACAATAATATAAAATAAAATTTAATGAATCCTTTTTTAAGAAAATTAAACTTCAGAATATTAATACAATTTGAGGTTATAAAATTTTCCCCGATTATTGACAACTGACGATTGAAGAAAAACAACGTCGTAAAAAAACGTGAATATTTATTACAATATATTCGTTTCGCAACATGAAAAATTGGTCGCTACTGAAAGAAAACCGGAATATAATAAAAATCTTGTATAATCTGGTCTTTTGCTATTGAAAATAAAAGCTTTTTGCGTTTTATGTAAATATGACGCCAAAAAGTTGTACAGCAGGATTTTGTCCTTTCATGAGCTTGACATATTCAAAATTATTTTACAGACTGTATTCTTATACCTGCGGGTACTATATTCCGGGAAAGAAGTTGATATAGAGCCAGTTCCTTTGTAGGAAGTATTTTGTAATGATTTCTATAATTTCAGTTTTTCCACTTAAAACTTAAAAGTCGGATAAAACTCACAGAAACGGAGTTTTGAACTCATTTCAGGAATTTTATTCTCGCTGTCAGAAAAATTCTTTGCAATAAAAACAATAACTTCGGCAAATTTGGCAAATCCATTAAAGCTCTTATTTATATATTTTATGTTCAATAATTTCTTTGTTTTTTTTCCTGATATTTAAATTTTTATAATTTGCTGTCGGTCTATGAAACTCTTACTCGGAAAGGCAAATTTTTTCCCTGTGTGTTGGCGAAGAGACCGGCGGAGTTCTTTTTTCATTTGACTCGGAAATTAAAACTACAAGAACTTCGAAACGCCTTCATAAAACGTTAATTAAAAGTATGAAGATGAACGCGTGCCCGGAGTTTTGTTCCCAAGACAGTCTGAGACGTTCCAGATTGGGTAACACCCAATCATGAAGATGTAAGGATCCATTTTCGGGGCTTTGAATGTTTTTCAAGGTGATGTTGTTCTGCAACAGATCCTGTTTTAATAAATAACTAGAAGGAAACAACTAAATTAAATGGCTTTAGAGATTCGTGTTAATTATGAATTTCGATCTAAGAATATCAAGTTTCTTGGCGTATGAAGTGTCTGAGGACGGACTGGCAGGATGGGTTACATGGGGACGCAACAAGGTTTTCATGCGTTAATAAAGTATTTCCACAAAATCACAACTAACTTCTTTCGCCAGTAAACAAAATATTGTTAAATAATATTTACAAAGAACTTTATACATGAATGTATATAATTTATTGTTAAAAGTAAAATTGTTCCTTCCTAGTGTTTGTGTATGTTTGGGTTTTAGTTGGATAGACAACTAGATTATCCTCCCCTCCCATATCAATCCATTTACAACAAATTTATGTGAACCAAAGTGGGGAAAAAACGCGCGCAATTTCGAATTTCTTTTATATTTAAAATGTTTATTTTCAACGCATCGTGACAATATTTTGCTTTTGATGAACTGTTGAACAGACTCGAGAGAAATTTTCACTACAAAAACAATTACTATGAAAATCTTCATGGGGCAGCAAATTTCGTACAATGAAATGTTTCCCTGTTTCTACATAATACAGATTATCAACAACTACAAGGCCCTTTTACTTTGTGCCTCCGAACTTGTTGTTGCTATTGTGTGTAAAAATGTTGCACCGTTCAATGAAATGGTAGAAAAATCGGTTGATTTTATTCTAAAAAGATTTGTTTCGAAACTGAAACAAAAAGTTGTTTTGAATTTGCTTTGGTGCCGCCAAAAATTAAAAAAACCAGCGAAATTTCCCAAAAACAGGGAATTTTTCGCAAATATTTTTTAACTATTTTCGCATCCAAAATGCTGCGAAACGCACGTATGCATTTGCATCACTCATACGCAGCCCACAAATCTCACTCCCATGAACAAAATCTGTGGTGGTGGCCCGGGCTGTTAGATGTGACGATTTTACGTCATTTTGGTGTGTTTTTTTTTTTTTTTGTGAAAATACAGGAAAACGACTATTGACGATTTTTTCATAAAAGTTATTGTATTATGACGATTTCTGGCAACACTCACATAAATATTGTTTAATGGCAATGACTAGAAAAGAGTTTCAAGTAAACGTCAAACATGTGCAATATTCATACATGCTGAAGAAAGAAGAAGACAAATACAGAACATTTTCATGATCATGTACATTTTCTAAATGGCAATAACTTTAAAAACACAGCCGGAATTTTCAAGTAGCCAGAGTGTGTATTGATCTTGATGTAAAGGACTTGTTTTTTGGACTCATTAAAGTCACAGACTGTGAAGCCAAATCTCTATATAATGCAATAACCAATTATTTTGAAAAACACAAAATAAACTATAAGAGCAACATGATAGGATTTGCGGCCGATGGGGCAAACAATATGGCCGGTAAGAATCTATCTGTAGCAAAATTATCCAAAGATGACATTCCAAACTTAGTATTTTTAAAAAGTATTTGCCATTCTCTGGCGCTTTGTTCATCATATGTTTAGAACCACTTACATGAAATATCTACAATTATATGGGAAACAATTATATTTTCGAAATACAAAAGTTATTGGAAATTAAACCAAAAAAAAATGCTTCACCCATCACAAACCAGGTGGTGGCTATAATTAAAAGCATTAGTAGTTCGAATTCAAGAATTGTATGAAACGCTATAAATTTATTTTGGCTTCGCTGCTAATATCGATGCTGCTAAATATATGTTAGAAAATTTAAATGATATAAATGAGTTGTATTTTTGTTTTTTAAAATACATTCTTAACGCCATAAATAATAAGAATAGCACTTTTCAAAGTGAAGGTGTTCAAATTCATATGCCAAAACTTTTTAAAACTGTTAACAAATTTTTCAAAAGAAGATCAGGTAAAAAATAATCCGTTTGATGAAATTAATTTTTTGACACTGAACATTTTTTAACTAGGAAAGAAGTCTACCTTGGAGTTTACGTTAAGGAAAAAACTACTCAACTAACAATTACTGTTGAAGCTCACAATCAATTTGTTGATACTTGTGCAGCCTTTTATGTTGAATTGTGCATTCAAATAAATAAAGGATTCGATTTCGGAAATTCTGTTACAGCTCCATCTATTATTTTAAATAAAAATACTTCTTTACTTTCTTTGCTAAGAAGTTTTCCTAATTTGGTACCTAAAGGCAGATGCCAGTCAATAGAAAATGAACGAAGAGAATTGGGATTTATAAATTTGGATGAAAGAGTATTTGATATCAATATCTTTTGGGAAAAAATCAAATCAATGAAGTTATAATAAATAATAAACCTGCTTTCCCTAACCTATTAATGACTTAATGGTCTTACCACATTTTTAGCCAAATTAATTTCAATAAAACTAAAATCCGAAATTGTTTGGAAACCAAAACAATTGAAGGAATTTTGTTTGCAAACGATTATTTCGAAATGAATTCTTCAGATTGTTTCAGTGCAAATATAACAAAAAGTTTATTAAAAAAAACAAAAACACCGAGCAGATAATTTGTACGATTCGTACCAGTTTTAGTCAAAAAATATGTTCATAAAACATAATTATTAATGTTATCATTATATGGATGTATGTGAATTTTTCTAATTTATTTTAAATTGTTTTGTTTTGTTTGAGTAAAAATTGTTGAACTGTTTTTTGTACAATAAAAACCCCGTTTTTTTTAAATAATACATTAAACTTGCCTGCTATTTGTAACGTTTTTATATTTGACGATTTTGTTTAGTGTTCGTGACGATTTTGATGAATTTCGCTGCAAACTTTGAGGATTTTTAGAGAAAAAAGCCGAACAGCCCTGGTGGTGGCGGTATCTTATGCGTATATAAGAAAATGCGATGCGTATGATTGATATTGATGGGATTGCTGGGATTTCAGCAACCCACCTTCGCCACTTAATACGATGTTCTTTTTGCAGTAATTGTCATCTCTCTGTTTCTTAACTCAAACAAATGTCTGCAAAGAATTTTACTTGTTTGGCTCGTAGGAATGGAATCCTCTACCAATTAAAATAATCACAAATTGATATCACTTTTAATGCAGATTTTCCCTGCCAAATGTTGTTGAAAGTATTTATTATTATTATTTAATTTTGTTTGAAAGCTTCTTTGCTTGAATAATCTGAAAAAACTGAAAAATTTTACAATATCTATGTAAGTATGTTGGTCTTGGTTTTGCTGCCTTGACAAATACATATTTCAACATACTATTGCACCACACAACTCAGATTTATAGTCAATAGTTATTTCACTCAATTTGAAAGCCATAAGCTGTTGCGCAAATACACACATACATACATACATACTTGGCATGTTCCTCTTAATCTATTTCTCAGTTACTCAGCAGCAACATTGAAAGACACAATTCTACCGCATCGACACACACAACACACACACACACACACACACATGTACATACTACATTTGTATGTATGTAAGTGCGGCAGTGCAAATATCCATGTATGTATTTGAAAATACGAATCGGAATTCAAAACAAAACAAAACGTTAGTTGGTTTTCCACATGTACTGGGTGCACAAGATCTAGAGCTTGGAAAAATATTATTTTAGAAATCACAAGTATCCATTAATGGGTGAGTGTGTGTGTGTAAGCGGTATAGCAAAAACAAACACATGCATGAGCATGATTGCATTATTTGCAAGTGCGTGCGTGTGTGTGTGCATGTGTGTGTGCGTGTGTGTGTGTATTACAATAGGATTTCTCAGTTCTGAGAATTCGAATTTTTTGCAATATACAATATATTTGCAGAAACTTATCTCAATTAAACAAACATAAATGCAAACATGTGTAGATTGTAATAAGATTAAATGTGGAATAGATTTTTAATTGTTTCATAATAAAAAGATAATAAAACAAATATTCTTCTTATGAATTATTAGTGTTTGTGGCCGTTGCCCAGTGAAAATTTGTATTCTGTGATATGGGACAAAAAGAACTTAGAAAATGGTTTTGCTAGTTTCAAAGACCGGCTGATATAATGCAAAAGCACATCATTCGTCTTATTATTACAAAAAAACTTAAGAATTATGAAATAACTACTGACCGAATAAAGTCGAAAAATCCGCAGATTCACCAGTCATTACATTTGGCAAAAATCTGGTTGAGGTGGCCGTATATGCAAAAATTTAATGTTTGTAGTCGCGCAACCACAATACATGAAATGCGAGGTCTGTTTAAAAAATAAGGTGGATTTTAATTTTTGCAAAAAAAAACCTTTATGTATTTATTCACCAATTTCAGTTTGGTCTCCTTGCTCTTCCGATAGACGACAATTGTGTCAAAGCAGTTCTGAAATGCACTTTTTGAGCTCTCTCAGCGATTTCGGTTTTATCGCCTCCATTGTCGCAAAACGCAATTCTTTTGTAGGTCTCTCCAGTTGTGGAAACAGGAACAAGTTGTCTATAGAGTGTCGATGTGAAAGCCATGAATTGTTTTTCCATAGCCCCTTACAAGTTGCAGCGCCGATATGCCGGGTTAACGATTCCCCATAACAACTTTCTTCGCTTTCTCAACATTTTCATACGGGTGTAATTCACATCTTCTTGACTTTCTGTTGAACGCTGATGCCACCTGTCAATATAATTGTGAGTCAGACCACATTCACCGTGTTAAGTGCTGAAAAGCGCGCCCTTAATTCTGTTTTTTACGCAAAATTTTATGCGAATTCTTTGACCCCTTTTCCTCGACACCAGAAGATCGTAATAACTTTTATCCATTTCACAAGCAAATAGCTGAAACTGTGAAAATATGTTCGAGGCGATTGTACGAATATTAAGATATAAAAATAAGAAAAGCTCTGCAGCCAGAAGTCATCAAATATAAATGTAAGACTCTGCCTGAGACAGCGGCATTCCGCACAACAAAACAACTCTGTCATATTGTCGTATTCAATAGAACTTATTGAATTTATTTTGCTAAAAGCCTTCAAAAGGGCTGAACGATAGTAAAACCAAAGCAGAAAGAATTTGAAAGAAAAATTCCTGTTAGTCTTATAATGTTTGCTGGGTTACTGCAAGGAAATTCTTTCAACCAACAATTTTATTGTTCGAATGTTTTTCCAACTGAATTGAAAAGTTAATAGTGCACAAAAATTTGGGCTTTACTTAATTGCAATCAAATGTAGTTTTATTCTGAGAGTTCACACAATTATTTAGGCCAATGGATTAATGGACTTGTCTATAAATTTCTTTGAGACTCAAACTTACATAATAATTGATATTGCCGAGAGAAATTTTCACAAAGCTTTTTGTTTGCGTGTACGTATACAACCCTGCAATTACTCAGCGTCTCAATGGCGTAAAGAGAAATCTAGTAGAGTTGCATTTTTAAGGGGCGTTTCAATGTCGTCGTTTTTAAGTACCCTGATTTTCTGCAGGCTGACAGTTATCCCTTGGCGTTTCTATTAACACTAAAAGCGCTGCTGAGCCTTAACTTTTTTCTATTTTAATTTAGATTTATGAAACTTCATGACTTTTATTAATTTTACGTAAAAAAGTGCTTTTGTCCCTTCAGCCTTTTAAATAGTTCAGAAGAAACAATACGTATTTCTTTGTATTTAGAAGGTGAAACGAAATGGCGGTGCTTCGTCGGGGATACGAAGCTTGCTGTAGCTTGGACAAGAAATGAAGAGGCAATACAACTGGCATATGTGGAGCATAACGCAGATATGAAACTTGTGAAAGTGCTTGCAAACTAATATTCGCAAAAAAAAGATAAAGGATATCGTAGAGTGTCTACGCGAATTACAAGTTGAAAGCTGGTATATAACCCCGGAGGAAAGGGGGCGGCATTTTGTATATATTCAAGGGCAAATTAGAATAGTCTCACTATGGGAAATTCTGTCCCGAAGTAACGAAGTTTTTGAGAAATCAAGTAGACGTCAAGGACTGAATGAAGACAAATATTTTACGATCTCCGAAATCTGCTATTTCCCCTTAAATGTCGTTACCGAACTACTCAATTTATGAGCTCCAAACTTAATAAATAAGATCAAACGTTTTGTATGGCAGTTGGCAGCGATAAAAATAATGTCATAAAGGCCTTTCCTTAAGTATTTAGTGATCAAATGATTAAATGATAATTTTTTTTAATATTTTAGATATTTTGTTTATGATCAAAAGTTCAATTTAACAAAAGTTTTAATCTTAAGTTTAAGAACAAATTCTAGCAAACTTTGTACAATAATATGCGGCACGGCTTCCAGTGTTAAGCCAATTAAAGCTAATCCAATCGGCCACATCGATACTTTGGCAGTTATAGCAGTTAACAAACACATGAATGCCTCAATGGAAAGTTAGTGGATTGTCAGGTGGTAGTAGGTTCGATTCCTGCCAACGACTCTTGATGTTTCTACCGACAAGTTAAGCGCTGTACAGTTTTGTCTTTGTTTTATAAAAAAAAAAAAAAACAGCTTAACTGCTCGAATAGTAGAGCACCTCATAGTTTTTTGTTTGCAAGACACTCTGAACTGCTTGTGGTTGGAACTTAAGTCGAAAGATTTTACCAATCGTGAGTGCTGCTGTTGAAATAGACGTAAGTCAAACCGAAGCCTTGATGAGTTATTCTGAAGTTCGAATATAATTTTGTGAAAAATTCTAACATACTAACAAAGGTTTAAGGTGTAACGTCTTGAATTGCACTACGGGGACTCCCAAAAATAATTATATCTACTCAATACATACATACATGTATTATGTATATATTTTGAACAAGAAATAATTTCAAAATGTGTCACGTTTTACAGACTTAATGCTCTGAGCATGTTTTCGGTCTTCAATGTGAAATTATGATATTCCCATTTTAGCTTTTTCAAATTCTTGCCACTTCACTGAAGTTATTTTAAAATAACAATAAACTTTAAATATTTAGCTTTCAAGCGCAGGGGAAAGATCCCCCACGTTGTAACTCAACATTTAAAAGTGGAATGTTAAAGCAAGTAGTGAGGAATTGGGTATACCAAATAACTTTGTATTTTTCCAAGGCAATCAGCCCTAGAACGCACACGCCTTGCAAAGCTTTTGTTGATCCATAACGGCTCCAAACACATGTACACAGCAATTAAGCATCTTTGGAAAGAATCAGCCAGAAGAGTAAAAACAAAATATGCAACATATTAGCCCAGTTAAAGGGGGAATGCAAAGAACGTTACAGTCCATGGTGACCGCCATAGAGCCATGCCCATGATGTGCAGGAGCTGCGGTTCCAACAAAACGGCGCAGCACTGGCTGTGTGCTACAATTGATATATTGATGGAAACGTTGTATAGTTCCCAGTTTCTGACAGTTGAACTGGAGTCTCAAGGTCGTGCACTAGACTATTTTATGTGGGGATGTTTGAAGTCGCCAGTCTACGCCGATAAGCCCGAAACGGTTGACCACTTGGAGGACAACATTCAATTCCACAAAATGATTTTTAAAACTAAAAAAGTACGAATCCATCAAATACGGGTTTTTTTCTAACAAACTTTGGCTTTGAAAAGTTTAAATGTATGTTTCAGTTTAGGGAAAACTTCCACTAAAAAAAAAACAAGTCCGAACATGCGATGGAGCCACTGTACTGATAGAATAATAGTATCAGTTCCACAAAATGGTTTTTAAAAATGAAAAAAGTTAAAAGCAACCAAGAGAAAGAAAGATTTTTATCTGGAATCAATCAAATAAGATTTTTTTTTTGCAACTTAAATTTTAAATCTTTGATTGTCAAAAGAAACGAAAGAAATAATTGTCTTGTTGTCTCAAAACGTCATTAATTTTCTTGTATTGAGAAAAGAAAAATCATTCATTTTAAATTTTATTGGTATAGAAAGGAAAGGCTCTCTCTCCTCGTTTCTTATGTTTTATACATACATTTATATTTATGGGTAGAAAAAAACCCCAAAATCATTTTAGATACGTGATATTTTTTTAAATTAAATATTTAACATGTGTTTTGTAAATACACTTTTTACACCATCTTCAGCCAACAACTTAAAAAACTTCTGAGTTTTTGTTTTCAAAGTCTCTAAAGTCTTGAACCTTTTTTTTTTTTTTTTTTTTGTTCTCGAAAAAGAAACTGTCTTATCATGCAACATTTTTGTTTTTCTTAACCTGTCAAGCAAAACAGTTAATATTCCTGAACAGTTAATATTCCTGAACAGTTAATATTCCTGGTGTGCAGTTTTCGTTTTGTAAAATAAAACCATGATTTATGTTTTAGGCGCATCTTTCGAATCCTGGGAATACAGCAAATACAGAAAAATAGACAATTCCGTTTAAAATACCAACAGCTGAGAAAGAGAAAACTTTAAAAAATATAAGAAGTTGCAATGTTATGCGTTGCAAGAAAATGTTGAAAGCCAATTCCGGAGTTCTTTTTTGTCGCAAGGGATTTTTAGAATTTCTTCGCTATTGACAAAAACACCAAAATGAAACTTCTAATAAATAATATTGAATTTAAAATTTAGACGCCGGTCGTTTAGCGGCCACAATCTGCCAGAAATAACTCACAGGCGCTTTTGAGAAAATGATTATTCTAATTATAATTCAACTTTTTTCTGCTGCCAATAAATGCTTTAAAATTTCACTTTTATTAAACATAAAAGAAAAACTAGACATTTAAAAATTACAAATAATAATCGAAATATATATAAAAAATAAATTCATTTTTGGCGCTACTTTCTTTGGGGGCTTAATTAGTTTTTAAGTTTCTGTTTCTTAAAAGATTCTTTTTTTAAGATTTGTTTTTTTAAAAGTATTTGTTTTTTTAAAGAGGATAATTCCTAAGCCGTGCGGTTTTATGAGGTACTTTTGTGAGCCACATTTTATTTCTAAACTACTTATGATGGTTTTTCAAAAGCTGCTTTGAAAAAACATTTATTTCAAAGAATTTTTTTAAATAATAAAACTCTTTGTTTAAACTGCGTTCATTTTAAAAATGGTATTTTTCTTACATAATCTGTTTTCAAAATACAAAAATTGTTTAACAAATACGTTTTTAAACGCACCTTTGAAAATATATGTTTTTTTTTTTAAATGATTTATGTAAAAATGCAATAAAACTACAACTATTTCTTGAAAATTTTTCTTTTAAACAGCTGTTTTTTCACGGGTAAGTTTTTTCGTTTGTTTTTTTTTAATAAAATATTCTGTTGCCAGCAGGTGCTTTCGTAAAGTCCCTTTTTTTTAGTACTCTTTGAGTAAGTTACTGTTTTAAGTTCCAGTTTAGGGTTTGCGCTTGCCAATAGTCGGCTTGAATCTCTTTTAAAAGGCTCAATGTCTCGCTTCCAGGCCGTTTTTCTATAACATTCTATTGGTGGGACAAACGAATATTTATTGCATAAGGAAACCGTAAATTAAAATAGGCTGGAGTAACTCTTAGAAAGAAAGAAACGTTGCCCGAAAGACGTTGATCGAAAAGATATTTTGCATAAGAGTTAAACACAAGCAAAAAAAATATGTAAATGGTCCGTTTTTTGTATTTGAAAATAATTTACAACAAAAGAAAAATCATAATAAACTTCACTTCATTCTTTTCCTATTTCTGTTCAACAAATAATTTTGTAATATTGTGCTCAAACGATGTATTAATTGATTCAATGAAGTCATAAACAAATGACAAAAACCTGGCATTTAAGGTTTTATCTTGGCCCCTTATTAATATAACCAACAATATAGATCACGAGTGGCCATCACCAGAGTGAAATTGTTTCATTCTGCTCTGAGAAGAAGCTGTTTCACAGAATATATTTAATTTAATCAAAAATTACTCAGGCCATGAGATCTGACCCAGACACATGCCACAAAACGTTGACCACTTGAAATCCTCAATTATGTGAATAGCAAATTTTTATTCAAATACATATTTTTATTAATAGAAACAGTTTTATGCAGGACTAGAATTGTACAATCTCTTTTGTTAAACAGTTTTTTAAAATTTACCACTTCATCCGGTAGACACGTTTTCGTAAACACTAAATGAGAATTGTTATTCTCAGAATTTGCCAAGAGTCGTTCGTTGCATGACTACACATGCGTTTGCTGGAGGAGAAGAGACGTTCAGTGAGAACATCATAAACTACACTGAGAAAAGGGAAACTTACGCATAATATTTCATGCTTCAAATAATTCGTTAATTTGTTAAGATTTGTAATTTTTTAAAACAATTTTTATATAAAATATATTATTATCATATTCGTATATGTATGTAACTTAAGTTGTAAAGTGCTGCCAGAGTTTGTGGACTTTGTTTGTTTGTTTGTTTGTACAGGAGTCGTTTGTTTAATAGGGCCTCATAATCGATACTTTTCTTCTCACGAGAATCCATCATATTTCCTTTCCTTATTTCAAGCCAATTTAGTTCACTTTCGTCATCAATGATCCTGCTGCTGTTGTTTTGCGTTCCAAAATACTGCTGTCTGCCGATGATGGTAAAAACTGTTACCTCTTTTAACGATGACAATGGAAAAGATAGCAACACAAAGCTACCGAGTTGGTAGCCCGAAATCCTTAAAGAACAGCAGGCTTTGACCAGACTTGCCAGTATATTCTCCACCATCTAGTTCCTCACTAAAACAGTTGCAAGACAACAGCACCTGGAGTACAAGGATCACTAAAGAATCTGAATATGCCAGTTTCTTTCCCAGTTTCTTACTGTCGTTTTAAGATAAGCCCCTCAAACTATGCCGAAAGAATGCCGAAAGGCATCCTTGGGGCATTTTGGTCCCCGTTCTGCCAATTGACCTGTATTGAAGGTTTCAGAAGAACATGCCTACTCGAAGTCATACATGGACTTCCTCGTGCTTTGGTTGCCGTGCCAACTGAGGGATGCTGAGAGTGCCCTGGCTTGAGAAAGGTCACCAGCGCAAAACTTGCCCTGTGGGGGTACAAAACAATTTTAAATTTTCTGGTCTTGCCGCCGTATCATAACAGAGAATTGCCAACTCTGAAAATTCCCCTATTGATGCCGAGCGCTTTTTTTATTCTGGGCCTGATTTGTGGTGACGTTCATTCTGAGTTCCTACCTGCTTAAATATTTGATGATTTCGTTTACAAATACTTGGCTTAAGGGTTTCTTCCTACTGCGTTTATGCAAAAAATTGACTTGATTTAAAGTTCACTTCGTATTTTCCACCCTGATGTCGTTTTTTTTTTTCATTTTTAATTTAAACAACATTTTTACTGCCCGTCTGCAAAAAAACGTATTCCAATTTCACTTGATTCATTAACATTCGAGAGATCAAAATAAATTACAGGTTATTTAATTTCCGAAAAACGTAGACTTCTGATCTTGATCTTAATGTCCTTTTTAAGGCTGTTTAAGTTGTTTTTTTTTTTATAATGAAAGACGAAAATCTTACATATATTTTATTTTTTGCTCTTTAAACTTTTTATTATGCACCAGAAAATATTTTCTCTTAAATACTTAAGATAAATAGCTTTCGTATGTGAATAAAATCTTAAACACACACAACATTCTGCACAAGCACTTTCATTTGCACTCACGCACGGCGGGTAGGGCCACAATAAGCATTTTTATAATCAACCAGATTTGTATGTATTAAACACTTTGAAATATATGTATGTGTGTGCTTGTGTATATGTATACATCTAAATTTTATGTAACACCCACGCACACGCACACGCACACGCACACACTCGCACTCACACCCTCACACGGTCATGCAGCCCGAACATCGTTTACAATTTTTCATTCCTTTAAGTAAATGAATAAGAGGACATTTATTCTAATTTGTATTCAACAATTTTTTACATGCGTTCATATAAATTGTCAGTTTAGTTGAGTAATAAAATAAAGAGAAATCCAACAACAGAACAAATCAAACTATATAAAAAATATACATGTATGTGTGTGTGTGTGTGTGTGTTTTTTTTTATAATATTAAAATAAAAAAGGAACAGCAAAACGGATTACGGAATTGTGTATAAGATTAAACTTTGAGAATGCAGAATGTGTTTTTGCTTGTTCGTAGACGAACTACAGCAGCGTGCAAGTGCACGCGATATCTTTTCGATAAGATCCCTGCCAGCAGTTGGCAGATTGAAAAGAAATGTGAAAACCGCCCAAATATGAGAAATATATTTCCGACTTATTTACAATACGTTTCACAATTGTAAAGTGATTAACCGCAATCGTGCAAATATCACTTAAAAAATGATTCCATTAAAATTTCCGGCACCAAGAAGGCAACAAGTATTCAAACGTCTCTTTATTTCCTGCCAACCTGTTGGAAAGTGGAAAAAATTTGTAAAAGACCCCTTTCCTCCAAATTGCTTAAATATGACAAACCTGTAAAATCTGTAAAGTTTGTGTTCAATCCTAAAAGGATCGTACATATCGTTTCTGTAATATAGAAAGGCCCTAAGTCGTTTTTTTTAAATCGAGTTACGGGAAATTCCGAAAGATAATCTTCCAACACATCATCGCTAGAGAAACTTGACGTGATCCGCCTAAAAATAACAAAAATATAAGCAGTTGAAAAAAGTTTCGCGAATACAAAACTTTATTTTTTATTAGGTTTTTGCTCTCTCCTGAAAAGTTAGGAAAACGTTGCTTAGGGCCTTTCTATATTAAGGTATCGATATGCTTAAAATATGAGTGCACATAATTTTAAGCCCTTAAAGAAGTCTCTGAAACCAAGAAGAAGATGTCACAGTTCAACTGGTAGGAACAGAAATAAGAAGGCAACAAGTAACTAATTCTCTCAACCATCAAATGCATTTCATTTAAAAACCGATCTGAGTTCATAAATCATTTTTCTCAGAAAATCTTTTCTAGCAACATATTCCATTATTCAGTTGTGATTTTTATTTTTACAAAATGCGGGCTGGGTTTCATCGAACAAATAAAACACACCCCGCAGTTTACTCGTGTAAACTGTTTCCTAACAAACAACCAGAACTGGCTGAAGGCAAATGCCTGCATCATTTAATGTTCAAATTCAAGCCGAAGTAAATTTAAATAGCATTTTGCAGAATACAATAAGAGTTATTACTATAAAGTCTGGGTAAAGATTTTCTTTTCAATTGTCCTGCTGCTCGAGCGCAAAGTGCTGTAGTCGTGAGGAAGTAGTCTCAGGAGTAGAATCGTGCATCGGCAAATGTTGTGGGCCGGCAAACGTGTAATTGAAATACCTTGAAAGGTTCAACAGTCATGCGGTGCAGCAATCACAGTCATAAAGTCTAAAAATGAATGGCTGTGAGGCAATAATAAAGAAAAGTGCCAAATAGGGACTCTAAAAGTTGACACTAGTCATGTTGGGGCAGCCACCTTCATTGTTCTGACATTTAGTCCATCTGTTCCATCAAATGAAAAAAGTGGAAGCGTAAAAAATCGCATACGAATTATGACGACGACTTTACATGAGCAATAACGACGTGTGACGCTCTGCACGAGCTATTTCCAGACATCACCCACACCATCGCAGGCGCAGGTAATGGGAAGTGGTCACAGCAATTGTGCAATTTGAGAAGGTGTTACTTGTTCTGGGGGGTACTTTTTTAAATTGCAGATCTATACAAATCAGCCACACACTAGACAGCTACAACCCACACAGTTGATCAAATTCAGGCCGATCATACAAACTTTAACATTCTACAATAAATGTCTGCCACCGAGCAAAGCCCCGCGACACAATCGGCCGTTGTACTTATAATGGCATCGATGTCTGTCACTCACAGCTTGTTTTAAGTATTCCAGTGCTTCATGAGACAAATTTTAAATTCTGAAATTTCGCAGACAAAAACAAACAAACAAGTCTATTTGAGACACTGGTAGACACATGGAACCTCCCACCAGATGGCATCCCCATCTATTTAAAATAAACACTTATTTTCTTTGTCAATTTGCTGCTGAGTTGAGAACGCGTTCATCTTGAACATTTGCCAGACTTGTTTATATGTATTTTTTTTTTTTAACTTAAAAATAAAATTATTCATCAAAAGAAATATGTACTTGAGAAAGTACAAATTAGCTGACACCAAAACAAATAAGCATTTCAATTGCAAATATGTATGTAAATGTCTGCAACAACGCGCCAGTGGAAAAAAAACTCAAATACTGGTGAATTTCTTAAGGAACGGCATCCACTTATTCTGCTTTGATGTTTCCTCAGAAAGGCCTGTAAGTGTAAATACGAGATACGAGGACAGCGAGATGAAAATGCAAATCTGTTTCCACACTCACGAACACATTTAGGTCACCCGTGATCTATTGGGGAAGGGGGGGATTATTGAAGTGCTGGCACAAAGAACTTGTGACTATATCACTCTTTTTCGCCCAGATTCTTGGACACGCACCTATTGTATGCTACCGGTGCTTCTTATTAATTGTCTCTGCGGCACATTTTATTGTGAAACTGACTACTCCGACGAAATTCTAACTTCAAGCTCCTAAAATTGCAGTTGCTTTTATTTGAATTACCCGCAAATATTGAAAATATTTAAGAAAAACATATCATTGTATATTTTTAAACAATTATCTATTTTATTTTGTTAATTAATTTTAAATGTATAAATACGAGAAAAAGAAAATTAAATGAAATTTGAGGCCATTAATAGCTGGCAACTTGTTCAGATAAAAGCGAAACAACCAGGAGTTCTGCACAGAGATAAACTTAATCTCGTCGTTACCTGCCGTTGGCAGTGTATGAAATCTAGGGCTGGACTTGTCAACGGCTCGTCACCGTCCCCAATGTTGAATGCAAGTCACACGCAGGTGGCAACTTCTTACTCCCTCCTGTACACAGTTCAAAGCCAAAATACAGTGAGACCTCGATTATCCCGAATGGTGGCGGCCGGAAGCATTCCGTATAATCGATTTTCTCGGTTAGTTCACCTTTTTCATTTATATGAAAAATTCATTATTTATTCAACGATTTAATAAAATATATTAATTTTGGAAAAAATCAGTGATTGATAAGGATTTTATTTTGTGTAGTTTCTTAAAAAAAGTCCTATAAAATAGTTTTTCTCTTTTTAAATTCAGACTTTCGTTCTGTGAACACGATTCGTATTTAGCAAATGTGTGAATTAAACATACGGGCCCACTTGATTTTGATTCAAACGAGTGATTCCCCTTTTTTTTCTTTTTATTCAGATTGTGGTTGATTGTTAAAATTCAGTCGGAAAAATTATGTTTAAGAGTTCCGAATAGCAGCGATTAATCGAGGCAAAAAAATAAAAGTTAAGTGAATCGTAAATAGTTTCGATTTTCAGTTCAGATTTTCTTTCTCAGCTACTGGCATTGCTGGCTAATTGAATCATGGGTAATCAAGGACTCAGCGTTTAAAAGTCCATACAGGACAGCACAGTAGTTCTTACAAGGGAACAGCATATCGTATAACTTTGGGCCTGTTATCTTTATTGTGGGGAATTCAGCACTTCTTCTGTGTATTTGAGTCGGAGCCAATAGCCAGAGCTTTAAATTCCAGGTGGGCAGTTAGCAGCGTGTCTTGTTTCAAAAACACGAGCTAAATAACTTGTGATGAAGAATATTTAGAGTCCTGCACAACAATAGCCCTGTTTTTCCGCGCTAAGGCTTCTTAGCGTCAAGACAATGGAAGCACTCTTTCTTTACCAGATAACACTGTCGGATCGTTTCAAAAATATCAGCTCAAACCTGATCCTCAAAGGTAAACTCTCCACATACATTTGGACCGCCACCATAAAGAACTACCAACTCAATCTTCCTACGGCCGTTCATTATTTTGCGACGATTAAGAAGATAAAAACCGAATCGCTGAGAGAACACATGCCAGAACTGTTCCGAAGATTGGAAAAAAACGCCACCACAAGTGTAAAATATTTAAGGGGACTTGCTTTGAAGGACACAAAATAGAAATTCATGATTAAATGAATATATTATAAATTTAGCTTATTTTTTGAACAGACCTCGTATATCCAATTCTAGCCCCTAAATGTAAGTAATTGTATGTGTGTGTGTACATATGGTTCCGGTTATGATTTGTTATGCCTTTCGTAAACTGCGAGAACAAACAGGATGCAGAAGGCGAAAAGAATTACAAACAAACTTTTTTCATGGCAAACAAATAATCGTCGTACATGTTTGTTAACAGAATACGAAAAAGGAGTTTTTGCGCTTTTGAAAACAGCAAACAAAACAATAAAAACAAATCGGATAAAATAAAATTTACCGAAATCTGAAAAGGAGAGAGGTATCCTTAACAACAAGCAAACCTCTGGTGTGTAATAGTTAAATAAAATAGAAATATCTTAGAAGAGGCCATTAAGGCCATAGTTGCTATAACAATATTATGTTCATTGGCAGGTGCATACCATCATTTTAAGCACACATTTATTGCTGTTAAGAATGTGCTTTATCCTGTCTAGTAACAAGAGGGCAGTACCCACGTCCCTTTTTGCTTGTGACTGCCAAGATAAAACTGTTAATATGAAGATGATTGCTTCCAAGTCATACTTGCCTACCGGCCAAGGATACTATTGCCGTTATTAACAATTTTGTATTTTTTGGCTTAAGCCACTGATAGAAATTAAAAAACAAACCAACAGGGTACAAAATCTGGTTCATATGAGATTTTGGGATAAATCTAGCAGATTTTAATGAAATTTCCCATACAAGACGAAATCTGCTCACCTCTACTCGATGTCAACCCAGTGCAACTGCCATTTTCTGGGTTATAAACTAAAAAATACAGCCCCGCCCAAATAAAACTTGACAGCTTAACAGAAATATGTTAGAAAAACTTGACATTTTATTACGTTATTTGTGATAATAGAGGAGACATGAGTACAAAATTAGGTAGAAAGTGTGCCAGTTACACACAACTACACGCGTAAATTTGGCGTTTTTAGACAGCTGGTTTTGTTGTGAAATGAAACTGTAATAAATGACAGAAAACAGTGCTGTAAACGATATAGATTTTGCCATAGATTTTAACTTTAATCTATTCGATTTTGCCTTGGCGTCAGTGCACTTTCTAAAGGCATAAGAGAAAGCGGTTCTCCGTAAATAGCAATAAAATAATTAGAAAATTGGCTGAGGTGAGAAGCAGAAGGTCAGTACTGCTACGCCGATACCTCAACTCAACCACTGTCAATAACTTCAGGCAAAAACTGAGAAAAGAAGAAGAGGAAATATGATAAAAAAAGTCACTGTATTTCAACTCTAAAACTATCAATGTATTTCCATGACTGAACCTGCGATATTCTCCAGTTTAAGTAGTGCAAAGGTGCACGTTCCATCTGGCCAAATTGGCCTGCTAGGATGGGACTTTGAGTAAGGATGCAAAATCTGCACAATAACCATCCTAACTAAAGCCACAGGAAACTGGTGTATTTTCTTCGTATTAACTGGTGGTTCTATAGTGGTTTGGAATTACAAGCCGCCCACATCGGCTATAAAAAATCTCTTTAAAAACTTTGAGGTTGCCTCTTCTTCCATGACTGACTCTGACAAATAGTCTCAAATAGTGTTTTTTGCAGCAATAGCCAACTGATGGTTTCATCGAGCTCATCATCACTGACTCTCTCTGTGCTGAAACACGTCCTGCAAAGTCTTTAGAAATCCGGTTGCTTTTTACATGATGGAATCCAGCATCACCATCATTGATCTAAACAACAGCTGTTCTGTGGCTCTAATAATTTTTAGTAACACCCTGCACTCATTCGCAATTTTACAATATATTTTGGAACTTGCGGGCCTATATCGCATTAAGGCTTCTTCTAGGGCAGACCAATTTCTTTCCATATTTTGTATGTGTCTTAAGGCTAAATTAAGTTCTTTGAATTTAAATTCAAATGCGTTGAAGTATTTTGTAATAAAATTCTAGCGAAAACCGCATTTCCATTTATTTATCTCTATTACGAGAGTAGAAACCTAAACGAAGCCGGACGTGAAGGGGCACCTTCTTCCAGTGAACATGAAGCACAAACTTTTTTGAAAACCCAACCTTTTATTACCATGAGAATCTCTCTTTGCACACAAAGTTTAATACATTTTTGATGTACAAACAAAACTCTGAAAAAACCAAAAATATATAAGAACTATTTTTCACACTTGCCGAACAAACCTACAAATTACAAACAAAAGTGGAATAACGAACAGACACGCCCCGCATAATAAAATGTTCAGTAACGTCAGCAACTGCAATTTTACTATTTACCACAGCGTTGCAGACGAATGCAATAAAGCTTTTGGAGTTGTACCCAGGAACGACATGAAACGAAATTCATGATGATTGGAATGCTGTGTGCACAACAACGGAGCTGCTGTTTTCCCCCGTGAATTCGCACTTGAACCCAACAACTAACAAAAGTCTACTTTATGAATTCTATGTTTAGAGCGCTGCCTATAATCGTAGTTGCAACAACTACTAAATGCGCACTAAATGCGAGTATAACTCGAATGCTGCTATTAAGCCGGCAACATGTGAGAGTTGGTGAAATGGTCTGGAGAGATTGTGGTTGCAACGTGCAACTTTAATTGTAAGTGGTTCCATTGTTTAAAGCATTTGGTGCACACAGAGAAAATATTAAGGTAAAGACGATAGCAACAGGATAAAGTGATGCACATAGAGAAAGTCCTTCATCTAACTCGTTTTCTGTTCGTCTCGATGTCAGGACATGCGGAGTATTCCATATGGATTGACAAGTAGCCCACTTGCGATGAAATCATATGATTGACACCGCCACGGGGGATGATGGCTCGTCCCAAGTTCTACTCAAATGAAAAGGGTCTGAGCCAAAATCCAAACCAAATACATGCCCGTATTTTCCGGATTGTATAGATCGCTTTTGAATCTCACCGACATTGCTGTGAACTCTGCGCAAGTTTTCTTCGTTGCAGTTTTTTGCTTAAACAACTATTTCGGGTCGTTTTCCCACAATGTTCGGCGCTTGACTACTACTATTTAGCTACAACTCTGGCAGTAGTGCAACGACAGCAGTTCCTGTATAGCTAGAAGCCCACCTGCATACTTTAGTATGTTCTAGATGAGAATAAAATAAATGGTTTTGCATTTGGCAATAATTTAACAAAAACGAAATGATTTTTTTTTTGCCTACAAAAAAAAAATTATAAATAATATAATAATTAAACAATAACTCAATTATAACGCTCGCCTTAAAGTCGCCTTCTATCAGGCCTGTTCTGAAAATCACTTTATTTTAAATCACATGTATTTTTACCAGCACATGTGTGATTTTCTGGTGCCCTTTTTCGTGTTGTTCGATTTTTGATTTTCAGTTGCCAGAAATACAATCAAACAGCTGTTTTCTTTAGATTGCTTTGAAATCACAGAAGTAAATAAATCTGGGAATTTTTTTAATTTTAAAGTATTTTCTGATTTATTATTACGTCAAAGAAAAAATAACAAATTGATTTGAAAGTGTGGTTGCCGTCGCCGAGCGCTTTAAAATTACAAAATTTTATACATTGAATACCTTTTTTGTGATTTCCAATCAGGTTCTGTGATGTTTTTTTTTTTAAAGATTAAATTGTAATAATATAAAAAACATTGTACTTGAACTATTCTATATATTTTTTGATATTTACATATATTTTGTAGCAAAAATAACCCACCAAAAATTTTAATTTTAATTGATTAACATTTAATTCTATTAAATTCACAAACTATCACCAGTGGACATCAATGAATTGCAATGAATTGCCATTTCCCATTTTCCATTTTTGATGCTTGGAAATGCGATGAAATAACGATAGAAAAAACTTGTCTGCTCACAACCTTATAAATATAAAACGGCTTGTACTGGTATCCCACAATAAACCATACGACTGAATTGAATATTTTTTTCAGTGTTTTTTCTTTTGTGTGAAATATTTTTAAATACAAACACAAACAATATCAAAATTTTGCCTGAACTCTTCTTAGAGGTGGTTAAACATATTGTCAGCGCTGTAATTACTCGAATCCACTTCTTCGAATCCTTCTACGCAGGGCGTAATATTTTGGTTTCGTCATTATGTCAGCGGCGATGTTTTAATTATAAATATTTTTCTTTTGTTTTTCATATACAATAAAAATTTGGGGTCTATTATATTTCTTGCTAACGACTACTTTTTCACCGGCACGTAAATGATCCCAAATAAAAGCATTAATTAAAACTATACACATTTTTTTGGTGTGTTGGAAGGCATTTTTATGATATCGACACTTAACACGAAAAGTGTTCTAACGAAATCTCTTTAAAGCTGATTAAGAACTGATTACGGCTTTTGCGAAAATCCTCTTTTTCCTTTAAAACGAACAAGAATGGCGAAAAATAAGATTCCATTTCAGGAAGTGGAATACCTTTCACTTAAGATATGATAGACGTTTTATTGGCTGCTTATTTCATGTCTGTTTTGTTTTTTATTTGTATTTTTGCAGGGGCACATCTGGCATTGATATCGATTTGAGACGTGTCGACATTGATCAATGTCCCCAACGCAATATACCAGGCTCCACAAAACCCCTTAACATATTCGCTGGCACCGACAAATGTAAGCAACGCACCACGATGGTAAGTGAACGCCTTGCCGCAATGAAAATTATGGCTGCGAACAAAAGGCCCAAATAATACAAACATAAAGAAAAAGAACATCACAATGAACAGCATATTAAGCGGAAAAGAAAAGAAACGAAAAAAAATTTTATTTGCAAAGTATTTTTTGGTAACGAGCTCATACACACCCACACACATACACACACACTCACACACACACATTTCCTTTTCCACTATAAAAACGAAAACATTTTAAAATTTACAAATATTTTAAAAGATTCTCTTCCAACCCATCTTTTTTATATTCTTTTTCTGCATCATGGCTTTTGTGTCTCACTAAACAATTTTATTTTCTGGTTTGTCTCCGCACTTCGCGCTCCTCCCTCGGCTGCTGCAGTGTGAAGCCATACAAGGATTGGGTTTTCGCCGAGGCTCGTACAAATGTGTTTGCCGCAAAGGTTATTATTTTCCAGACACTACAAGCCAACATAAATATTTTAATGGCAGCCTCTTGGAGGAGGAATACGAAAAGCTGATGTTGGTATGTATTTTGTGGGCTTATTTTGTCAGAGTCAGAGGCTAAACAAGTTTCAGCCATTCTGTTGTTTTTTTTTTTTGCTCTTTCACCCTCTACCGATATATACAAAAAATTTACTTTTTAGTGCTTTTTTTAAATAAGTTTTATTTAAATGCTACGAAATTGTAATAAAATGTTGCCTTCAGCGTTTGTGCGATGGCTGTTATTCAACGAAATAATATTCATACGCCAGAGGATGGAACAGCGCATTTTACCGTTGCTGGGTTAGTTTTTATTTGTTTAAGCCCTCTTTCAAGTGCACTAAACCAACAAACCAACAAACCAACAAACGAACAAAAAACATTTACTTTAAACTGAAGAGAAGCAAATTTCAAACGTTTGTTTCTTGTTTTAAGCAGCAAAAAGAAGAGATTTGGGAAGACATAAATTCTGTACATCACAAGAAACTATATTCGACGGGCGGCGTCACAGCATTATTGATCACTTACGATAACAAAACGAGTGAATTTGATTTTAAACATTATTGGGTGGTTTTGGGTTTTAGCGGCTTAACACTTTGAGTTTATTTCTGTGTTGTTGTTTGACAACCCATTTAACAGCTGATAGTTGCTTCGTTATGGATAGACATAGACGCGAGCAACGCTGGCAAATTGTTGAATTTTTTTCTTTTTTTTTTATCAAAATAACAATTCTCTTCGTCAAACGCATTTCATGCATTTCATTTTGTTGCCAGATAAAGTCCAGTTTTGGCTCAAGGCCACAATTCTTTTTCAGAAACAGAAAATTACTGTTTAGTGAGTTCTATATGCCGGCGAAGTTATTGGTCCCAGTGTCTTCAAATGGTGTGAAACGTGGTGTTCCAGATTGCGGTACCAGGAATTCCAAAAGAAACTCAAAGGTAAAAAATATATATTTCAATTGTCGCAATGAGAACCACAATGGACTTTTGACAAGTTTTCTTGCTGTCCTCCTCATTAAGGACGATTGGAAAATGGTGTTTCTTTTCTTAATGCAGGATAAAATGTTTGGCGTTCTGCCAACTCCTGAACTTACAACTTGAGAATAATTAAGATGCTGCGGTCGACGAGTAACTGGTCGGCTTTGTGTGGGCAAAGATTTTATTATGCCACTCTTTAGCTGTAAAAATACGACCAAGTACGAGAAGTACTTCGCCGGAGAATGTTCAAGACATCTGTGACCCTCAGTCAAGCAAACTGCAGATCGCATTTAAGAAAGATATATTTATCTAGATGACTGAAAACATAATAAAAGTTCACAGCACCAAACAAATTTGCAGAATTAAGAAGAAATTATTAACAGCTGATCTGACAGAGGCTTTAAATTTTAATTTGTGCACAATTTGCAGTCCTGAATTAAAAAGAAATTATTTGCATCTGATCTTTGGAAATCGTATTAATTATATTTCACACTTTTTTTTTGTAATTAAAAACGTTTACTGATTTATCGAGAATATATTCTCTTCTATCCGAAGATATTCAGTATTCAATCTTACAGTTGCGAAATATGTTTCTACATCTATTAGAATTGGCTGCAGTTTTCAAAATTCTCGCTTTTATAACAGCTCGAAAAGGTTACGCAAACTTGTGAACCATTTAAAGCGGAATGGACGCAATGAAAAAGTTTAACAATCGTGTTTACAGTATTAGTGAAAAGATGTTATTGTATGTGACACCGGCGATGTGTGACGGCAATTCGACCAGCACATGGCCACGAGACTGACAGCAAGCATTTTGATCGTGTCTATCCCCTGTCAAGACTTTTAAATGAAACACGAAATATTACAAAAAACTGAATCGGAAACGTATTGTTTCGCTGTTACCTTTACTTTTTATAAGACGCATAAGTAGAAACAGTGGTGAAGATTTTGAGCTTTAATGCCGGTGGGCCAAGTATTCTGTTTTATTCTGTTTAGAGAAGCAAAAGGCCGGCTTAGACTCAAGAACTGTTGTGGATGTCTGATCAACTTAAATAGAAGGTTTTATTAAAAACCTCCACTCTACTATAACTTTCTTTTAACTAAACTTTTAACTAAAGAAATGCGCCTGGAACTTCTAATACAGGCGAGTAAATGTTTAAAGGATAAATAATATAAATTGTGGGTGAAGTATCACTAAAACTTTTCCTTTAACTTGAAGCCAGATTTGTACGACTTTTAGAACATAATAAAGGAGCATTCAACTGTCTGCTGCGTTCTCTTCAGTGGCAGTGACTCGACTTTGCCGTCTTCATACAGCTGAAGTTTAGCAATAATGCCGGCCGTATTGACTTTCAGAGCTTTAGTCAACTGCACTTATAGTGCGACCATAATCGTGCGACTTTAGGAAAGCGCAGAAGATAAAGTGTATGCGGGTCAAATCTTACGGAATTGGTGAACAGTTTAGGTTACTTCCTGCGAGGCATACCTTCAGAATGTTAATACTTATTATGCATCGTGACGTACCGCCTTCCTGCTGGAACCAAATATTGTCTATTATCATCGTTCTTGACGGTGATGGCATCATTAAGCTGCTTTGAACACAATGCGAATGCACTGCCACGTGCACATTCAGATCCTCTTGCAAACGCGTTCGGACTGGCGAACATTAGTTTTGATCAGAAATTTGTATCATTCGGGAGTGCTGCTCAGGAGCGCAACTTGTCCTGATGTTTTCGCTTCCGTAACAGAACAAACAGATAAGACAGACGACACCTTTCCAATTGAAGATCCTTTATGTACTCATAATTCGTACTATATAAATATTTTTGTATGTATGAATGAACATTTTCCAAGTGGAAATTCTCTATAAAGATGCGCTTAGAGTTAAATAATAAAGTTCACATGCTGATCGTGAAAAATTCAAAGTCTCTTTCAGTCCTCTTTCAGGAACAGAACGATGTCACGTTTTTGTTCTTGCTGCTTTCTTCTTTCTTTCTTTAATCTGCCATGTCCGGCTACTTGTGGGGAAAAACTGTTTAAATTTGATACTGTCATTCCTTTAATGTTTTCTTTTAGGGCAAGAACTCCACCTACAATATTGTGAACGAGTACGAGTGTCTGCCCTGTGCCGAAGGCTGTGACTCCTGTGAAGACGGCTCGCCCTGCATCGCTGCCTTGAATTGGCCAATGCGTACAAGCATTCTGGCACTGGCTTGTGTCGTAATTGGTTTGTTGCCGCCAGCTGCCTGGTTCACATTTCGATATCAACAGGTTAAGGTATGTGCAAATGGTTTTAATCTGTTCTTCTTGTGATTTGTGAGTTGGAGCGTTTGACTACAAACCAGCTTTATGTGTTAAACTCAAAGGCAAGAAAAACAAAAACGAAAATAGAAATGAGTCCTTAATAAACAACATTAACGTTATGGTCGTGTGCCCAATTCTAATGTCGGTGAATGTTGAAATGTATGTACATTCATATGTTTTTTTATGTAACAATAAATGTTGCGACAATGTTTCATTAAGTTGCAAACTTTGTATTTTGACAAACAGAAACTTTTGTAAGTACATTTGGACAAAAAGCAGTTTGATGTTTAAAAAAAAAAAACGAAGTCAAAAAGGTCGACATCGCCAACACAAGCATTTGCGTCAAACTGAACTTTTGGCCTTAAGCCACTTATGAAGGACTTTTAAATATTCGAGGAATTGGATGCCCACAGATTTAATTAGTTATACAAAGAAAACTTAATAAGCCGAAAGCAGATATCAAAAGTGAAACTCTACGGACTCGCTACTGGCCTTATCACCAGCACCACTGACTTCGTATATCCTTAACATTGTAGGCATTGATCAATTGTTGTTGTACGAGTTGGTACTCCACCGGGGACATTTACACTGGAAAGTAGACTAAATTAGCGTATCCTTTCAGGAATTTTTTGCCTGGCATTGAGAACGCACTAGTACTTCTACCGACTAGATTTTACAACCAAAACCGCACCAGCAAAACCGCACATTGGCAAAGCTGTTGTCACCACTGGCTGGAAGTGGTATAGGAAAATAGCGCCAAAGTAGACAGTGTAGACGCTTTGTTGCTAGTGGCCCCCAAACAGTCGATACTTGTCCACAGTTTTTCTTCTTCAGGGAAGGTACCTAAACTAGACATATAAACGCCCTATTATTTGACTTTTAATAGCATGTGCTGTTAGAAAAATCAGAAAGATCCCAGACAATTCCTCTTAATGGATCAACATTGGCGTAGTTTTGTTTGAAAAACTTGCACCAAAGCAAAAATATTGAGAGGTGTATTTGGAAGAAGGAAACCGCACAGAAAAACATTTCAAGACATGATTTCGATTATTTGTGCCAGTTAATAGTGCCAGTCTGGCTTCGTAATATTCTCATTGATTTTCCTTAAGCTAAACAAATGCCAGTATCATTTTGTTCCAAAGTTGGTCTTATATCTTAACTTGAAATGTGGCGAGTAAAATTTAGTAGTTTAATTTTAAGTCGGTCTGCAATAATGGGCCCAAATCAACTATCGGTTACGTGATCGTGTTACGATAAAGATGCTTTGCTTATATTTATTCGAGTTCAAGTCCAATAAATAAATAGTGCACCATTGGAAAAAGCAATAGACTCCTGCATGATCCATTCAGAATCAGATTGCCGTACATTTGTCCTTCCCATTTTAACATTTACTTCTGGCCTTCAGTTTAAGTCAAGCGATTAATTGTAATCTGGGGAGCATCCATTGTTTTTGTTACTGTCATAAAATTAATATATATTACGATCGCATAAAATTTCAACCATCGAAAGTTTTCTTTCTATTCGATTTCGAAAGCGTTGACCCATCTCAAATATGTTCTTAATTCAATGACGACTAAAGTATGGCAACATCAACATAGTTTATTTACCAATAATATGGCAAGGCTGTCATAGAACAGCTGTTTGTTATTGGAAGAACAGAAGTACTAGTATTTTTAAAGAAAAGCTCTTAATTTCCAAAGAAGAAAAACTTTGACTTTGAAATTTTAAAGGTAAATATCACGCCTTATATAAATCATGTTTTCTGTTTTCTTATAGTCCCTTTAAAGTACTCTAGAACGTTGATATCGTCACGACTGCCACAACCACTAACAAATAGTGAGAGATTAATTCTTCAATTAAAAAAAAAAACAGCTCGAAAACAAGTAACTTTTAAATTTAATTCGCTCACAAAAATTTAACCAACAAAACCAATGAATTGCTTGAATTACTTGAAGCCAAAAAAATAGCAAAAAAAAAAATAAAACAAAAAAGAAGTGCCTTCTTCGAGACTACTCGTACCACATGCAGTATCGAATGTTTGCTTTTATTGCAGAATGGTAACAGGATAACTTGTTTGTAGTAGACTCCAATATTACGAACAAGTTAAAGAATTTACGCAGAAGAAAACTTAATATATCGTTCGTTAATGGGTTACAAAAGAATTGATTTTATTCAATTTGCTCGTGTTGGCCTCAGCGACTCCAGAACAGAACGTTATTATTTTATGTCTTGTCGCGTGACAAAATACAAACTAAACAAAATTTTTTTTTAAGAAAATGGAAACGCTACAAAAAAGGCCGCAATATAAAAATGTTGGTATTTTGTAGGCAGTACAGATTTCGAAACAAAAATTTTCAGAGATTACGAATTTACAATGCAAACAATCTGTTAAAATTTTAATCGTGTTATTTCAATATATTTTCCAGTTAATTTAAATACTTTTGACTTCACTTAATAAGATTTACTGAGTGAGTACGAAGCAAAAAATGCTTCTTAAACGTTGCGAAATGAAATATACAACTTTAATATTGAGTACAATTTGTACAACTTTCCATACCCGCTCTGTTAAGTGAACAACATTTTTCGAAAATCCATGAAAGCTGTTAGTCCTGAAACCTGATTAAGAGCATTTTTCTAACCACATACGATCGATTTTGTTGTACACGATGTTGTCTTTAGAGTTACACAAGTTTAAATCACCACAAAACCAAAATTATCGTTTTCATTTTAATGACACCGGCTTTACTGGACTTACAGTTTAAATATGATTGCGATCGTGTGGCCGCCGCCGCTGTCGCGCAATAAGCGCAACCTCAACACTACTGTTCACATCCTTTTTGCACCACAAGCAGCCACATTTCGCCAATAACTTCATCTTGATTCCTATACAAGTGACTCTACAAGACATAAAAAGATATAATCCAATCTATCGAAACTAAACAAAAATAAACCGGATGAAGGTTGTAAACCTCAAAAAAAACACCCAATATATTTGTATATATTTTCAACTGCATTTCAGGTGCAGAAGTTTTAATAAATTTCCCACAAACATCGTTCAGTTAACAAAGCGGGGTTCACTACTGGCCCACTCATTTGCACACTATAAACCTATTCTAACAACTGGTAATTGGAACCCAGAACTGTTGCCCATCCGTCTGGCAACAATAGAACTTTTATCTTTTGAGATTCAGATACCGTAGTGTGAAATGCGGCGTATTCCGGAGAGCGGGCTATATGATCATATGTCGTACGACATACTTGGCGTGCTGAGCGAAAAATAAAGTACTTGGCTGTTACACTCTCATGTCGAGTAACTCATACTTTCATACAAAGTGAAGTGAAGAGTGAAGGCTGTGCACTAGATGGCGCGAGAATTAGTTGTTAGTGAGTGAGTCAAAAGTTATCAACTACTACTTTTTGAAATGCTTCACAGATATTGCAACAAAATCGTCAACCAAAGTCTATTGGCTTCCATTAGGGCACTCAACTTCCGTTCTTTGAATAAATCCTGCTGCTTGCAAACGTCTTGAAAGTACTCCCTTGAGGATATGAGTATCTTTTAATAACAATCTTCATGGATGAACGACAAAGCTTTTTGGCTGGACTTGCCTTGCGTATCGAAATTACCACCTGCCAACACTGCATTCACTAGAAGCTTCGGTGACGCCAAAGCCGGTTTTTCGTCATTAATATGGAAAGCAAATCTTAGCGCTCACCGAAGCTTTGTTGGAACAAGGTTCGACGTACTCGAAACAAAGAAAGTTTTGTGCTTGACAGAACAATATTTAGCAAATAAGTGAGAATAAACGACAGATATTCGTTTTCTCCAAAAATTTATTAACACACAAATTGAATTTCAAAGTTACTTAAAACTTACTTTTACTTACTTTTTCGTGCTCAATTATCAAATGCGTATTTTAAAGGAATAGGGATTCTTCCTTTTGTGGCAACTTTTTTACTTTCTGCCAAAATCCATGTCTACCAAATTGTAGTAGAAACACATATTTTTTTCTTTACTAAATAATTTTCGCTAATTACTGATTTCATTCAAAAGTCAATCTGAATTTAATTCACACTTTAAGACCAATTTAATAATGACAGCAACTGAAGACATTTTATTTGCAGGTGGTACGTGCCTCCAGTCCAGCTCTGCTGCGTGTGATTGCACTGGGCGCCTTCTTCATTTATTGCACGGTAAGTTTCCGTTTCGGTTTTTGTACAAGAAATTTATTTTAATTAATATTAATTAAAACTGAAATATCCGTAATTAAATAAAACAATGAAATTTGACATCTTTGCTGGCAAAAGAACAACAAAACCAAGTTTTTCAGCTAAACAGCGTGTGATTAATTGGAAAGTCGGATAAATACATTTCATTTGTTATTGTTGGACAAACATTTATTTTTCCAGCATTTTCTGTTAAAAGCATGAAATAAGGAAAAGTTTTAATGGGTTTTAGTTTTGTTTATTTAATTTTATTAATCCAAATTTGCATTGTTTTCTTTTATCTGGCCAGACTCAAGGATAGACTACAGATCTGCACAACTTTATTCACAAACGTGAGGTCCACATTAACCCTCTGACACCACATTTTTTGTTCACTGTTCAATTATTGGCGAACAGTAAAAATATAGTGTAATAGGAAAGTTTATCAAGTGCAAAGAGTTCAGACACACATATTAAAAAAAATAGCAAACTGTGAAAAATTTACTAAAGTTATCGATAACAAATTAAGGTGCGTCAAAAAAAAAAATGTAAAAGTTTTCAAATTAAAATTGACATTTGCAGCTTGAAACAATAAGTGTTGATTAATGCGCGATCTATTATTAAATCAAGCGATTTACCACTTATTTTCTGTTCGGTTTTGCGGTTTCTTATAAACGAAAAGCTGGCAGCACTTAATAAAAAAAACAACAACGAATGTTTTCTTGCTCTTTTTAACATTTATTGTTTCTCTCTCTCAATAAGTCCATCAATTAATAAAAGAAAAATGTGCCATAAGGACTTAATTAAAAAAAAAAGAAAAGTGAATAGTAGACTTTAAGCTGGGAAATGCTTCTTGTGAAATCGTTAACAATAGAATTTTTGGGAATCGAACCTCAGAATCACGATAAACAAATTGCAACACTGCCTCTTCTATTCTTCTTCTATCGTTTAAAATACGTACATATTGGAAATTGGAGAACAGAACGCACGTTTTTCACTCTTTCTGTAGAAAAATTGAATCTTGACAAAATTGATGCAGAACAAATCGCACCCTTTTGCCTAGAAAATTTTACAAGTAATCCCGGGTAACAATTATTTTTGCTTTGTATGAAACTTCCTGTTTGTGGATTATTTTATTTCTGCAATTAATATAGTAATTAAATTAACCAGTTCTATACAAAAATTAAGTGCATTTCATGGTAGAGAATAAACGTGCTGTATATTTTCTGGGTTCATGTTGTACCGGATTTTCCTGCATTTTGTTCTGCAACTTAATTTTTTTATATAAGTTAAATTTAAAATTGTATATTATTGGCACAGGATATTTCAAATACCAGTTATTTTAAAATTCTTTGTTGTTGTTTGGAAACAGCTGGACTATACCTGGCCGATTTTGATCAAAATCAGACGCTTGGCGCTTAAAAAAGATTTCATCAGTTATTATTGGCGTTTATATGTACATTTTGCACAGGATGGTGCAAATACAATTTTTTTTAATCAAACGTTTCATTTTTTTTTTTGGGAATTGACCGATATGACACGGATGCTTGCTGCTGCTTTTTAAATTATAAAGTTTCCTTTTGAGTCTGATCAATTTTGCTTGGCTGAATCAGAGATTCAAATACCAGGCGCTTAGCGGCACTCGTCTAACTTACACAGGCTGGTTCAAGTATACGTTCTTTTTAAATTCCGTGTTATATTTTTTCCCCCTTTAATTTTCCCCCAAAAGTTAACGGAAAAAATAACTTCTTAAAACAATACCTTAAAGTCTGCTTCACATCTTTTGTATTGCAGTCCATAATGATCTTAAGAAAATTCTTTTATCCAAGTTTTCCAAATCGATTTAGTCCATTTAAAGCAGCTCAGAAACCATTTGGCTATTTCAGTTATAATGCATTTTAAAATCCTATTCAGTTTGTTTGAAGTGGAAACAAATAAAACTAAATTATATCCGATACGTGTATTGTACGTATGTACGTATGTACAAACATAAATATTAAGACCAACAGGAGCAGACAAGTTGGTTTGTTTTTTAGCAACAAATAAATACAAAAAAATAAAGTTTGAGGAAGAGCTTTTCACAAATAAAGCACTACGCAGCAAATAAGTATTTACCTTTATCCGGCACACCGAGAAAAATCCTGGTAAATTCTGTTGAAAGCATTAAGATTTAAGAACTTTTATTGGGGATTAAGATTTCCTGAAGAAACTAAATAAATTTGTAATGGAAATGGCTGCGATTCATTTAAAAGTAAGTGGATTTCATGTTGAATTAACATTATAACTCAGTTTCAGTCATGAAAACTTAAGATTACAAAAACTACGGTCAACCTGACGTCCATTCTTGAAATAGTTTAATAATGATGTTATAAAATACTAATTCAAAAAATGTTTACTCTATTTGAACTCGACTTCGGCCTGCATGGGCCAATTTTAAATACTTTCCTTAGGTTTGAAATATCGGATGAATAAAGTGTGAGTTCAAATAACACAATTCTTAGAAACACAACATAAATCCGTCTGTTGCCAAATTGATTTTGAACAACTTTTTGGGTTTTGGAAACAACTGCATTCACGTTTGACCTTAAAAAAGGCCACGTTTACCGATTAAACCTATTTTAGAGTACGTGACTACATCACCCAACAACATTATCGAATTGGATTGAGTGCCAATCCACATGAAATGCAAACCAGAGAATTTAAAGTTGCACCATCAGCGGTTCATATTAATTTAAAATTCCTCAGACTATAACTAATAAAAGGTAAAAAATAATATAATATGGGTCAAACCAGTACCTTTAACTGCCAGTGCTGCAGATCCTTAAATTAGATGATGCGGACAGCAGCATCAGGTTCCCACTACTGTTCAAAATAGCAAACGATGATTGCCAACTCTAAGCGCTTTCAGCAGCATGTGTAGTTTGAAAACATTCGTAACGCTCCGATAGTGTGACCAGATCAGCGAGATCGTGCAATTTGATGCTGCTGCCCTCGTTCCGGTGAATTTATGTAGATCGCAGTTCAACAAGGCACAAACGGTGGTCCTCAAAGTCCACACAAACGCATCAACGCCTTGGTCAAGTTCCGTTTGACTAATAATAATTTCTATGTTATTTGCTTCTTTCATATAAACTTAAATATAGCAAACGCTTAAGAAAACACCCCTAGTTTATTGCTACACTTTTAAAATTATTTTTAAACTTCGAGAGAAAAGTCAGGGAAAATCTAAGTTTTCTGTGATGAATTTTAGAATTTATTACAATAAATATTTATAGTGCGAGTATTTCAAAATGTTCATATTAAGTGCATGTCACATTTTCAATGTGACTGCAACTGCGTATCAGTTTAATTTAACGCGATCTGCATGTAAATTGAACAATGAAGACAGCAAAAGTCTACTTTAACATTTTTCAGTGTTATTTTATCACTGAACAACATTAAATTATATTTCAAATAAACGACAGTTCGCAGTTCTCTGATTTTGTTATAAATTAACCATGACACAGAGTTCGGCACAAATCACTCGAATATTCGCTCCAATTCAGCATTTTTTCTCAGTGTATGTGTTTATTTTTCATTCAAACAAACATTGAATATGAGTATTTCCTGCTGTTGGGCTTCATTTATTCACCATAATAACGTTTTAAGAAAAACATAAGTCTTCGCTTCTAGTTTTAAAACAATTTAAAGATTATTGACTGCGTGCAAATAGCAACAAGAAGAGCAAATACGAATAGGAAAAGGAAAAGGAAACTGACGACAACCAGCACTTGGCAACTCGCATGTCATAATGGTAAGAAAGTTTTCCACATTCTTTTATTTATTTATTTTAAATCAATAGTTGTCATTTGGAGTGCCAATTGTTCTGACAAACATCAAAATTATGCCTCCAAAATAATTTTTCAAAAGTTTAAAACAACTTAGAATCTGCCTGAATGCGCTGAAAAAGGCCAGAGCACGAACATCAAACAATTCCTTTGGTGAAGTGTTACTGAGATGCGTTATAGCCTGTTTTCTTGGTTATCTGCTTCTTTTTGTGCTAAAATGAAAATAACGAAAATACATTCGCATAAATCAAATTTAATTGACTTCAAATTGATTCGAATGGCCTGTAATGTTGCCTGTAACATACTGGCATACAGTTTTGCTTGCGATAAGTAAGTGGTCATGTATTTTAAGCATTAAATATTTGTTCATCAAAATGAAATTTATTGGGCATAAATTTATGCTTAAATGGCCTCTGAATAGGCAGAAATAAATAATATGAAGAGATAATCCAATTTACTATACAAAGTCCTTAAATATTCTCTTGCTTCAGATTTATTACCAATAACAAACTGGATTATTTTAAATTCGTTGTGTCAAACAGGCGCCTTCAATATATCACATGTATCTACAAATATATATATTATTAATCTGAAATTTGAAAGCCTACAGAATGGACAACTCAACACTCATAATCAAGAAAAGGAAAAAAGATTATTTTAACCAGAATTAAATCTTTTCTTCTATTCCATTAAGTTCCCACAATAAGATATTAAAGGAAAGCAGAGTTGTTAAGCGATTTTCAGCTTTTGTCTCGCTTAAAGCAAAACAAAACCGAAAAAATTTCGAAATTATTTATTCCATTGAAAGATCTATCGATGTCGTAATGTGTGGAATGCAATATGCACAATTACCGACCGTGATGGCGCTGAACGACCAGCGCAACAAATTTCCAATTCTTCATGGCTCTGGCGCCATATTATTCGGTCTATAAGGGCTTTGGAGGCCGCAATGACTTATAACACACCACCCCACCAGAAATGTCTAGCAGTCAATCGATCTCGGTGGCCAATTCATCACATCACCACCACTTGAGATTACCATTCAACAAAATCACTGCCGGAGTCCATATTATCCAAGACAGGCTAAAATTAGCTGCTAGCCAAATACCTATAAAACTTGCCGTTGCCAATAATGGCAAGGACAATTCCTTTTCCAATGGAATCCATACGCAGGATAAATTAGCCCAATATATAACAACATTATTCCCTGAAGTGTCCATTGATCCCCGAAAAGTCTTCAGCGCTGGAGTTGGTATTTAGAGGAATATGCTCAACTGGCCGCTAGGCAACTTCACACGAAGATATCTCTGTTGTCACTTGCATTTGGTATGGGTGCAGCTCTAGACCTAAGATCCCACTATCGGCGCAATGCACGCACTTTATACAAACTTCGTGTGCCGAATGTACAACATTTTTGAATTCGGTACGACAAGCGCGCAGAAATCGTGCATCAATATGATTTCTGAAGCAACGATAATGTGAAAGCTTTTTCACGCAACGCCGACCAATGAATCTTTAAAAAATTCGCCGATTTAAAGCGCCTATCAAAGTTTTCGATTGGCACCGATACGATGACACAGTTGCATGTTGTCAAAGTAGAAAAAACATACACAAAAAAAAACTTTGAACTTGAAAAATAAAAAATATACAATAGTTGAGAAATGGACTCGGGAGGGGATAGTTGAAGAGACCACCTCAACACCGCTCGAAATGAAGGGAAAAGAGCCACACACAAACTTCATCGGAGAACTGACGGCCGAAAGAACTTGTATTTGATTGTCGTACGAGTATTGAGCCATCGCACTCTGGACTAGGGGACTTAAGTTTGGACTTCTCCAAGACAACTCATTTAGTGGCACGTGTTGGTGAGTTCTAATTGAATGACAGCCATCAACTGGCAGGACCTCGCACAAGACTGTGCAAACTCTCTCAAACAAAAGCGTTCTTTTGCTACAGGCGCCTGTTTCGCTATTTAAAGCGTCCATTGTTTTTGTTGTTTCTTAGTGTAAATTATTTTGTTTGTTTTTAATTTAAGGATTTTTTTTCTTTTCACCCAGCAACTTGACATAAACTCCAGCTGTTGTTCGAAGTGTTTAAACTCTTTAATAAATATGTTTAATAAAAATGGCAAAAATATTATCAAAATAAAAAACGCTGCAGGAGGACAACTTTAAGCAAAATATGCTTAAAGTCTTGTACAATGTTTCTGATAACTGGTTTATATGTGCGTGTGTGTGTACAAAAACAACAACAACAACAACAGGAAACATGTACATGTGACTTCTGACAATAATAATAACTTTCATTGTTGTTATTTAATTTATGGATATTAAAGTCTTAATAGTTCAATTTTGCAGATATTGTGTGCGCCCTCTCGTTCCTTTACTTTGTTCTTTAATATTTTCATTTTGCTTTATTCCTTTAATTTCATGGAAAAACAAGAACATTGTCATGTACCCGAATCCGAATTTATACACGTGTACAGCACGAATATGGCTGAGAGAAATTGGATTTTCTTTAACATATGGAGCGTTAATGCTGAAGACATGGCGGTGAGTAGATGTAACAGGGACAGAGTTGGGGAGGAACTTTATCGCATGACATGTTATATTTGTAATGAAGTTGAAAGAAAGGAAAAAACAAACATTTTATGTACGAAAGTTGTTGAGACTGAAGGGGGCAGAGATATTTAGCAATTTAATGATTCGCCCATTTAACATCAATGCGGTATCAAGTCTGTTTTTACAAATTCAAATTCAATTTGATCTCAATAACCATTCAAATCTCAATAACTTTCAAGATGATCTGAAATCTGCTTTTAGTTTTAATTAAAATATTTTGAAAATGCAACTTTAATATGACTTAAAAGAACAATTATCGGACTAAATCGCTTAAAAACGGGCTCGTGAATTCAGGTACAAAAAATATGATTATTTGCCGTCAATGTAATTATCCTTTCCATATACAGTCTGCAATTTTACTGAAATACAATGAAACTCAGTTTATGCCAGAACTAGAAATGGTTTCTCAGACGACTGACTGAAGGACTGTCCACAGGATGGGTAATGCAAATGCTCACGCGAAACCGTCTAGTCACTTCAAAGCAGTGTTTGGCATAATCAGAAGCAATCTGTGTACCGCTTTGGAACCGCCGAGCAAATATTGAAAATATTGACTCATCACATGAACAGAACTGGATTGGGGAGGATGAAAGTCAGGGGTGAATGTCAGAATTTAACTGATACTTTTTTGACTGTTCAGCGCTCAATGTCAAATATTAACTATTGGCTCTTTGGTAGGAATCGAACCTACGACCTCTGGACCAGGTACTCAGTAATATGTAACAAGGAAGTCCGTGATGGGTTAAGGCCATAGTTTTTGGGGATGAACGCCGGCTCATCAGTACCCTTGAAAAGTGGTTACCGAGATCTTTTGAATTTATAAAATATTAACTGACAGTGACAATGGCGACTCATTTCGGGAAGAACACGCTGTTGCCGAGTCAGGGCAGCACACAAGTACATGAAAATTCCCATAATCTTAGGACAAATTTCTATTTCCGAAGTTGAAGAAATTAGTATTTTGAGAGTCTTGGACGCTGGACTGAATAGGAAATAAAAATTTTTTCCCGATAGAATTTTATGCCAGCCAGAAAGTTACGGAATTTTTAAACTGGATTCGTAAAAAGGAAACTGAAAATCTTACCTGCTCACAATCAATTGAAAACCAGGAACCCAAACAAAAATTGATGAAAATTTCGAAAATAAAAACCTCTACAAAAAAGAATAAAAAATTCACCGAGGTCTAATTTTCTGTAGGACCAGGCAAAAGCTTAAGCATCCAACATACGAACAAAATGAATGAGCGAATTTTTTGTCTGAATGAGAAGCACGAAGAAATTTCGCCGAATTAAAAAACATTTTTGTTCAATAAGCCCCTAAGATTTAGTTTTTGCTTTGATCGCTGGATCAGCAGACATTTTTAAACTCCTTCATATTGGTATCGAATCTGAAGAAATGCGTGATTTGATATTTACAATAAATTCGGTGGAGTAAACGTTTCTTCACGGAAATTGTAAACTTCTTCCGCAGACATCAGCCCAGTATAGATCTTTCCAGTGATTAGATGCGAAGCAGGAATGTCACAAGGCCACAAAACTTTTTGTTTCGCAGTTCAACAGTAGCGGTTGAGCCAACACGAAGTGGATGCAGTAGTTCATCTCAGCCGCTGCTGTTTAGTTGTTTTGCAGGGAATATCTACTTATATCAGATGCGACTGCGACCTTAACAGTTTGTCTGTGATACTATATCTTATAGAACAACTAAGTTGTCCATGCATTAAAAAAAAACATGAGAATATGTGACTTCAGAAAGGCATCGAACAGCCGGCCAAATACACATTGACATTTTGTAGGGCTTCTTGGCACTCATATTCATATTCATTTGTTTCACAAGTTATGAAGTCAGTGCCAGTCCAGGCGAGGGACATGTTGCCAAGCGTGTGAAAAGATACCAGTCATCTTTTCCATAGCAATGAAACGTCAAAGGAAAAAGTCTATTTTGGGAAGGCCGTTTGTTTGTTTATGACAGGAAAAAGTCTAAGTATCACGATTTTGAATATTTTCACCTGCTTATTATTTTTGCTTCTGTCAAATCGTTTCCTTCGCGTATCTTCTTCTTATTTGATTAGTTTATTTATATTAATCCTTTTATTACTTTTCGTTTGCAGAATATCCGTAATTTTTCGTGTCCGTTCAGCAAAAGCGGTAAAAATAACCGACGCTGCTCTGCTTAAACGTCTTGGTTGTATTTGTGGCGCCATTGGAACGTGTTTGTTGGTCCGCACTCTGGTTTCGCCGCCTGATGTGGTTGTTGGTCGAACAGCAGACGATCTGAAGGCATTTTTATGTAAGACCGACTGGTGGGACTACACATTTACGTCAAGTAAGTAAAACGACAGCAAACTGCCGCATGGCAGCAGTTCCCGTAACATTTTATCCTAATTTAAAATATTTTAAGTGCATCACGTTTAAATTACATTTAAAACACTCGGAAAATCCTTACACTTAATGCCTGAAACAGTCAAACGACTGCAAATGCTTTAATAAATTAGAAAATATTTGAGAAGCCATAGTTCCAGACTGTGACTGTATGTTTAATAAATATTTTTTGTAAATACCCGTAAACATTTGGGGAAAACTTTTCATATGGACGTAATCTGTTAAAAAAGAGCGGAATATGCAGACATTTTCTTCAAACAAAATTTATGCGTTCATCAATTTCTATTTGGTCTCCTTCGCAATAGTCCCCCTCCGATATATTGATGTATCCTTTAATGGTGTCAGTGATTCGGGTTTTGTCTCCTCAATCATCGCAAATTGCCGTTCTTTGAGGGGTTTCCTCAATCCAGGCAGGGTACCAAATCTGGTGTTATTTTTGGCCAAAAAAATAGCGAACAAGTGGTGAAGTATCAGCAGGTGGATTATGATGAAGCCATCAATTATTTTCCCACAGTTCTTCGTATTATTTCTCGCAACTTCAAGAGAAAAGACTTTACTAACTGTACGACCATTTGGCAAGGACTGCTGATCAGAATTCAGGCACCCCCGCGAAATTTTAAAATTCACCTTAATTTTTGAACAGACCTCGTATACCCATAAATTTCACATATCTACTTTTTAATTAAATAGATGAAGAAGGATTAGTTCAGGCTTCTTTTCTTTTTTTTATTATATACAAACACGTGTAATTATACGGATTTGAGGGAGGGAATGATTGAGTTTTATTTAATTTCGAATCCATATTTAAATTTGGCCCCTTAAATTACTTCGCTTTTACGTTTTTAAATACGAAATTGTTCTAAGAGAATAGATTACACTTTAATCGACTATATGGGTTATACAAATGTATATATCGTTACACAAAATGAAAAAGGTTGCAACATAATTTTCAAATATTTTTCAGAAGCGATAAAAACAATTGATAGAACACAAACTGCACCGATTAGAAGAACTATTCTTGGAGAATGTTATCAGTGATTTAGACTTTATTTATACTATTGTTTAGATAAGTGGCTTTCACCAGCTCCTGTATAAATTTAAAAAACAATCAGTGGCCTTTTCCACTTTATATGACGATATGAAACACAGCTCAGGAAAACAGACAAACTGTATTCATCAAAACGAAAAGAAATGCAAAACAAAACACAAAGAAACCTCCCATTTAAACACAATCATCCAAACGATTTGCTCAGTGTATGTGGAAATTATGTTGGAACAAAAACTCGTAGAAATGAATCTGAGTAAAACAAACATTTTTCAATGTTGATGGGCTTTTTCTGTTCACCAAATAAATGAAATATTTAAAGTTGTAAAAGATGAAATTCGAAAAGAAAAAAGTGCCCTGAAATAACTATTAAAACAGTTTCTAGATATTGACAATTATATAAAAAATATTTTTTATTATTGCATAAGAGAAAAGTGGCCTCAAAAGCTCAGTTCATTAAAAACAGCCATTACAGAAAAATCACTTTGAATAGCAGTCTTCCGCACCGATGAAAGTGGAAATGAAATGAACAGCCATTTAATTACCCTTAAAGTTGGGCTTGCAACATGCCGGCTGCCTGTTTCAGTTGCTCGGTTGCTCGAAAGAAAATCAAGCAACTCGACTTGTAAATATTTTTCACATTTATTGTCAATATGGTGGCCATTGGAATTATCTCTATTAATACGTTTTGACCCTACAACTTAATTTTACATCTGCAACAGATAAAGCAGCTTAAATATGCTGTTGTTGGCTGCAGAAATAAATGCTGGCAGTTTTAAAGAATCGTTGGGGAAAATGAAAAACAAGGAAAATTAAAACTACTCATGTTGCAGCTTAAAGGCTGAAACACGAGCATAAAGATTTTTAAAACACCAAAATAACATGCAAATAATTTCCGCAAAACATGAGCAGTTAAAAACTGTATTCAGATAAAAGTGCGCAACAAACATGTTTAAAGCACTCAAATTGTTGCAAGAACATGTTGAGATGCTTTTAAATATTGCAGAACCTGGCACTGCAACTAAGTTAGAGCGTGGCTCTAGATCTAGTTCGGTGTTCGGTTAAATACGATTTCACTGTTTTTTATGTTTTATTTCATTATTTTTTGCACAAGAGTTTTGCTGTTGAGCCACACCCAAAATAAATTTAAGCTTTTTAGCTGACAACAACAACAAACAATAAATTTAATAATTTTAAACAAATTGTTGAAGTCGGTTGACTTAAGACTTAAACAAAAATTATTTCAAACACAAAATTAATATCCTATTGCATTATTTTGACCTGATCTTTCAAAAGACCATATGCCACTATTATCAGATTAAAAAACCCGAGATTAGGTCCACATAAGTCGGCAATTTGAGGCTTCACTTAGAATTCTCTCACTGGGACACTTAAATTCGTGATTCGTTTCTAGCACCCCAATCATGATGGATAAAAAAAATATGTTTCGCCACGTAAAATTTTGAGAGCGAAACAAGTTGTTTTAATTTGAAAAATCTGGAGTATTGCAGAGACACAGCAAAATAATGGTCTGGATTTCAGGAATTACCGACTCCGAAATATTAAGTCATCCTTGAAGCTTTTGAAACCTGAATCTCACATAAAACAATCCAGCAAAATCATTGATTAAAAGTCATTGACCATGATTTTGATAATTCGGGCGTTTCATGTCATTTCAATGTTATTTCATATTAAATTTACAGTAGTATAAGTAGCTTCTTCGGCTGGCACTAAAGTAACTAAGTTTTGTTGTTCTAAAGTCTGTTCCATATATCAGTTTTGTTTTTCACTTTTCTGTTTTTATTCCACTTCTTTGACAAATTAATTTTATTTAGATGTGAAAAATAACTCGAACGGCCACATCTCATCTTCCACATTAATCGCAGTTCGTGGTTTCAAAAATTTTGCAGCTTTCGCTGGAATTTCTTTTGCAATAATGTTTTTAATTTCAAAAACCCCTGTAGGACAAAATCAGAACCTCATAAATCTCAGTGGCAATCTGCCACTCAATATCAGATTGTGTATAAAACAGCTAAATAAATCGGATAAAATCGCGGCTGGTATTCAGTGTATTTTAGTTCTTGAAAAGCCTCTAATTTGTAAGAAAACATTTACAAATTGTAGTTTTCTTGACACGCTCCGAACATTTTCCTTGTGGAAAGTCCTTTGCCCGTTCTAGGATTGTTTCCTATGGCGGCTCGTTATCCAAAACGTGTAATCACACTATTTATCAATGCCTCTGATGGCCCAGTTCTTATATCGAAATAGGACAATTTGATTCAATAATTAATGGTCAAATTTGAAAATAAAATTCAATAGCAGAATTTCTTTACGTTTTCAATTTCTAAAACCTTTTTTCCATCGTTCGGAGAAAAATTCAATTCAAAGTTGCGAAGTTATAGATCATTTAAACTTTTGGTGCCGCCCTGACTTTTTTATATATTAAAAAATTACAAATTTAATTTAAAATTAAATTATATATTTTTGAGATGAACAAAATCAACTTTAATGAATTCGCTGATAACGATTTTGTCAAATAAACCGCATCAACTTGGGTAATAACTCTGTCAGAGATGTTAACAAATTTCAGTTATAATGTGACCATTTTAACTCTTCAATTATTCTGGGTATATTTTGCAGGTTTTATGAACTCTTTGCTTGATTTTGTCAAACCATTCAAGTATTAAAGTATTTGTATGTAGAATAACTGAAATATTAACGCGTTCTTAAGACCGGGAACCCCCCTTTTCATATAGAAACGTGAGTTATTGTAGATAAATATTAGTAGACATTTAATGGTAAAATGGATTCAAAACATATTTTAATAAATACATAAAACTTTTTTCTCTGAAAGCTATTCAAATCCTGAAGGTCCACGTTCTCGACAAAAATTATCGACTTGAAAACGAAAAAGGAGCAGAACGAACTCATCATGATTTTCATTATTATTCTCAAACTGTATGTGTTAAAGTGTGCCAATAATCTTTATTTTGGCCTGTTACTTTCAGTTGATTATTTCGGAAGTTGTAAATTAAACTATTCGTTTAACAACATTTTTCGACTTGTTTACATACATTCAGGATTCTTGCCTAGACCCTTCCCTGGAAATAAAATAAAAACTCTACATTCATTTGAGCATCATCTTCAGTATTCTGTGCGCTTCGAACGACCTTGTTCAATGATATGATTTTGCGAAATAAAAGGCCACGTTAAGACAATCACAGTCAAACAGCGCTTCGCTTCGCCATTAAAAAGAAAAGATTCTTGTTTTTCCTTTTACAGCTACAAAAGTGAATGAATAAGTGACAGCGGGAGTTGTTTTTCTCTTTTCTGTTTCTTATCTTTGCACACAGCAGCCGCGTTCATGTGCCAAACGACTCAAGGATCTTATATCGAAATTGTTTATGTAGTTAAAGATTATGATGGCGGTCTGCTGGCAGATGATAATTGTTTTAGGGTTTAGTGGCAGGTGCTTTTGCAGGACACTTTTCTCTAGCCACACTTTTGGAAACATTCGAAACAAAAGGAGGAACTGAAACACCTTAAAGAAAAATAAGACTCTAGGAAAATGTCGTTAAGTTTAGGAGAGAAAAACGTGCCACAACCCTGACTTTCGGGTTGAAGTGCTGCCACTCAACCGTTTAGTGAAACGGGGTTTTATTGCAGTTTTGTTTGCACATCATGTGATGAAACCGAGTTAAATTTTATTTATACAGTTCGTTAAATTAGTTATTCCAGTGCATGTAAATATTTCTTTTTTTTTTTTTTTTGCTTTCTTAAATATTCGTGAAATGTCAAAAAGAAAATGTTTACTCGCACCAACCTTAAGCATAAAAACCGTCAGCAGGTGGGCAGTCAATTTCAGCTGCTTTGACGGCGCCTTAAATTCAAAAGTAAAATATTTAATTTTCATATTTTATGATCATTTAACAAAAACCAAATAAATACGTGGAATTTTGCCGGAATCTGTTGTTGAATTAGCGCTTGTTTTTCTAAAGCATCTGTGAATTTGCTTATGAAAAGCCACTTAGAGTGTCAAGTTTCATGAATTCAGTTCGTTGGAATTGTATGCAAACCGTTCGCACATCACAAAATTATATAAAAAAAATTATATAAGAAAAGAAATGAGTATAAAAGTCTAGCACAGAGGGAAACCTAAAATGGCGTTTTACACCAAAACTTGTTTTGACACACTAGGTGGGTTTTCTGTTGCAGGGTCTCAAATGAATGGGGAAAACAATCGGCAAAATATGTGTCTAACAGAAGGCCCATTCTACATGTTCCCCAGCCGTTCTTGTAGTGAAATTATAGACATAAAATTATCACTAAGAATTCTGATGATATAGTTTGGGTGCTTTTTAATTCATTCGCCAGAGCATCTAATACATTTAATAAGAAAACTAAATTTCCGATAAAAAAAAAACATGATGCAGTTCGGCACTTCCACAATTGGACACAAGCGCTATAAGGAAGTTAAACAAGTTAGTAATAGATTGGTACCAAGCAACCAAGTTGCTGGGAAATTCATAGATATAATAAAAATTATATTAAATGAGAAGAGTTGTGGATAAGTGTAGGATACGCCGGGGAAGGTATGAAATACCCTTGAGCAGAACTACGGATCGAGCAAGGGAGCAAGGGAGCAAGAAGTGTCTAAATTAATGTATAAAATACCTGGCACTAGTAACCAGTGCTGTAATAAGATTTATATAGACACAACAGGTAAGAAACTGAAACTGAAAATAGGCCTCAAGGCATTCAATTCATTTTGAATGTCGCAGTCGAGACCCTACTTATCAGTACTGCGATACTCAAGCCATTCAGTCACTTTGTGTCCATATTTAATAATTTAGATATTAAATGCTTTGAAATCTGTTGCCTGTGGGGTTGGACTGCTTATGGCTGAATTAACCAATTAACGGCCACTGTAATTATTCGGAAGATTTGATTAATTACTGGGGAGGGCAAACGAAATGTGGAATTATTTATCACTTTCAGTTTTCACTTTCTTTGTTTAATACTCGTATTACATGTCCATATAATTAATTTACAATAATGACTTGCTTTTCTTCTCAGTTATTAGTTTAATTGTTTTCTAGTATTTTAGTATCGCATAATTATACAAAATGTTTATTTATTTGGCGGTAAACATGTTCGAAAGCCTATTTGAACGCTTTAGTTGTTTCATAAAATGTCTTATCCCAGGAAACTGCTCGAATACTAAAATTATCATTAAGTCTGACAATTTTGTCTGTAACTAATTCTATATGAAGTCTCCCAGTTGAATAAAACCATGGAAGGTGGTAGACTGGTTTTAACAACTTGTTTGTAATATTTGCAATTTTTATAAAGGACAGTTTGCACTGGTCGACTACACGGGGGTTGCCTAGTAAATTATTGCTTATCGGCAAAGCTTAGGGAGGCATTTCTGATAAACCCCCTGAAAACCATTAAAAAAATCTTTCTGGAACTCTTCCATATGCAAAAATAATTTCGAAATTTGGTTTATAATGAATTCAAGACAAAAATTTTAAATTAATATTTTAGACAAGCAGTGAAACCTCTTATAACCAGACACTCACACGGTCGGTACTTAAGTCAGGTTCGTAGAGGTGTTCGCTTATGAGGGCTGTACATCCTTTAACGCAATTTTGAAGCTGAAAACCTTTTCCGTTTGTGGTTGCAGCAGATAGACTATTATAAAGAAAGTTCTTGCCGATGTTTGAGTTCATTGTTTGTTATTAAAAATTACTTTCAGTTTCTCTTAAACTCGCCAAGAATCCTTTTTTTTTTTGCTAACATTTTGCTTTATTTTCCCACTTTTTTCATTTCAAATACTTTCAGTGGAAGTGGTGTTTTTAGCTTGGGGTGTACGGCTCTGCATCATGGTGCGCAAAGCTCCCTCTGAGTTCAACGAAAGCCGTTTTATTTCGATGGCCATCTACAACGAATTTCTGCTGACATGTTTTCTGAATGTGTCCATGTAAGTGTTGCATTATGCTGCTGTTATCTTTCCTGTCTTTCTGTTTTCTATTCCGTTTACTTTTACAGGCTTTTCTTGCAATCGCCAGCTAATCCCGACTTACTGTACATCATATTTTTCTGTCACACCCAATTAACAATCACTCTGCTCTTGGCCTTGATATTTGGCAGCAAAGTAAGTAATTCTAGTTCTAAATGTGGCAATTGAAAACAACCCAGAAATAAGAATTTCTGTTTTACGACTTCGAACGCTTTTGGGGCGGCAAAAACAACACAAGCTGTATATGCGGCAAGCAAATAGATTTTTTCGTTCGAGAACGTACTACAAGCCCCCCAAATGTATTGGCTTTACTTGGATCTGTCATGGTCAAGTTCTGCCTCTGAATTTTTAAATCGCTCTCACTTTTGTTTTATTAATGCGCTCCCAGTTTTAAAAACTGATTGAGAAGTGGCTTAAAACATTTATTTCCATTAAATAACGCGCAGCAAAAACTTAAATAATTCCCCTTTAAAAACAACGAAAAATGTCTGCTCTTGGAACAAACAAATATTTCAGCACACCAAACAAATTGACCCACCCTTGTGCATAAACAATGGAAGACCAGCTTCCACTTTATGACCTTTTAACTTTATTTCAGTCTGCCATTGAAAACAAAAGTAATTCTATTTATTGAGTTGTTTACTGGTGCGTTTCAGTTGGACATTTAAAATTAATGCTCTTGGCTTGTGTATTTGTGCCTTCAGGTTTATATTGTGTTGCGCAGTGGTAAATCGCATCAGGAGAGTATTGGCATGGGTGCCAAGTCTACGGGACCTAAATTTAATTTTCGCCCTAAAGTGCGAACTTTTGCCAACCCCAGCTCTGCAACGACATCAACAGCGCCCGCAGCGGTCACAACATCGGCAGGTAAGTGCCAATCGATATACAAATGAATTTATAAAATATTGCAGTCGCTCGTCAGTTAAATTAACAAATAAATCTCTAGAAATTGTTGGCATTTCAAATTGATCTCCGGGGAGGGAGTTAAAGAACAGAGAATCTAATAAGTGGCAGCTCTTTTAATAGAGCAACAAAATTATCCAACTGAATGTGACACTGTCTAAGGCCGGAAGTTTAACGTTTCTGATTAAAGCAAAACAATATTGGCTCAGCTAATGGGCCCATCAGCCGTTTTTATGAGTCCGGTGTCTATGTCCTGATGAGATCGAGCCAAGGATTTCTTACTAAAATTAGTGTTATCTTGACCTTTTCATTCAGCTCAACAGCACCTCAACTATTGAGTCAATTAAAGTACATGGTTTGAATCCGCAGCCATTTCGCAGTTGTTACCTCAGTTTTTGTTCAGGAATAACTTGTGCGCAAAAAAGGTAGATGAACAAGCCCGAAGAGGTTCTCGAATGAATAGTTCCCAAGCACCGTCGATACTATCATGTTTAAGCGGCAGCTTAAAGATTTTTGTCGTACGAATGACAAGAGCCTTCCCTTCGAACCACCTCCAGCAATAAGAGTGCCTCACCCTGCCACAGAATCTGTAAGTGTCTTCGCTGGACATGGGTGTTTATAAGAGGCGTAATAACCAGTGTTTTCAGGCCTTTCCTATCCACTTATAATGTGAGTTCTGTCCGCCTGCCTTTAAGGCTTAGAAACTTTTTGGGCTGTACATGATGGTTGCTACGATCATATCGCGAGTTCAGAATGTTCAATGTGGCAGGCAGCATCAGCTGCTACAGTTCCAAAGAGAGAGGAAGAGAGCTTTAAGCAAGTTTTTTTTTTTTAAACTTTTTCATATTCTTTTCACAATTTCTAAGAGAATATTTGTTGAGATTAAACGCCACTCGAGGTTTCTCCCAATAATCGGTGAACATTTTTATTTTAATCTCTAAAGTTTTCCGTGGAACGGCAACAAAAGCGCTGATTGTAATATGAAAAAAATATGCTACTGAAAGATAATTCCAGTAACAAACCCACTTAAAAGAAGTATCGAAACGGTGCAAGTTTGCAGGATAAATGCCAAAAATTATACTCCCGACAAGCAGAAAGTTCAGATAGCAGGCAAATCCGTTTAGTATTGGAAAAATTTTGGGAATCTGCATACAAATGGCTGGCACGTTCAACCAAAGTTCAAAAGTTTCAGCTGACAATTAATTTCTGTCAAAAAATGAAAGTTCTAAAACAAATCTGCTTTTACAGAAATATAGACACAGGGAAAAAATACAACAACATCAGAAATACGTTGTCAATAATCGATTGTAATAAATAATTTATCATTATCATAAATGTTTGTCTGTTTGTGTATTAAAATTTAATTGTATTTTTCGTGCCAAGTCTTGACAACTTAAAAGTTAATATCTTATTCTATTCTTAATGTTAGCACTTACATTTAATTATACCTCGTCCATTAGGATTTATTTATTTGTAAAAGCGCAAAACAAAATGTACGGGAGAGATAAAAGCAAACAACTTTGTTTCACACGAGCCACTATAATGTACCGAGTGGTTCAAGTGCAGCATCAACAACAACAGCAGCGCATACTTTCCAGACGTCACAGACACGGTCAGCGTCAGCGGCATCAAAGGAAAAGTGTCAACTAATGCCTGCTGGCCATGTGAGCTGTTGCTGATACAATATATTCTTAAAGATTATTTACAGATTTTAACTTCATGTCCACCCTCCAGTCAGACTAGACTATTCCGTTCGGTTATTGCAATTAAAAATTTCGGTTCCACATGCCACAAATGCTGGGCCAATAAACATATTCATCGTAAGAAAAAGGATATGCTGCAATTAATGATGACAGCACTTTGGCTTTCGTGTCGCCCTAAAGTTTAAAACTTTGAAAAAATAAAGAGTGCATTTCTGCGAACTATAGAACTTCGGAAAAGTATAACTTTCAAACAAACACAGTGTCACAGTGATGAAGAGCCAGACCGGAACAACGTTTAAAAATTATGGAAACTTATTTCCAGAACTCGCGAATATGATGTTGAAAAAGAAACTCTGATTTAAGATTTCGTTATTCCTTATGAGTTTCCATGGCCCTAAAAAAAGCACTCGGTACAAAGCCACGCACACACAGTTGTCAGATCTTGTAATATTGTCACATCGTACAATATTCTATATTCTTTTTTCTGAAGGGCAGCTTATTGCATAGAGAGAGAGAGAGGCATAGAGAGAGAGGCAGAGAGGGATGAAGAAGACGGGTGAGGAAAAACTTTCTAACCACTACCTTTTAAATAGTTTTAAATAGATATTTATTGGAGCCTGCGGTCAAACGTTGTCATGTTGGCAAATTACGTTTCACTCTCTCTCTTTCTCTCTCTCGCACCAGAATCATATACAGAAATATATCTGCCAGTTAAAAGGCTTCAGTTCTCCTTCGTTGTCACCACAATAACGAGTGTTGGCAACCCGAAATTATCAATGTTTTTTTTAGTCTTCCAACCTTAAAGAAAAAACGAAAATAAAAGCAATAACAATAACGAAAGTCCAAACGCGTTAATACTCGTGTTTGAAAAGAAAAGCATCACTTTGAATTAAAAATATATAAATAAATTTTGTATGTATGTGTGTGTGTGTGTGTGCTTTTGTTGTAACACGAATTTTTGCCATGACATTTAAATCATAAATATGCTGCTGCAATTAAAAGCACCGTCTCTATTACATCAGTCACATCCGCAACGTACCCAAAATCGTTGGCAACCTATTCGTTGGAGAACATGCGAATGTTCACGATGACATATTTTTCTTGTTGTTCAGTCCAATAAACAGTTGCGCCTATATAAAAAATATATGTGTGTGTGTGTGTGGGTGAGGCACGTGTCCAAAATAATTTTATTCAAGTTTTTGTTGAACATGAATGAAGATTTGTCAAACATTGAAAATTCACGCAAAAAATCAACAAGAAATTAATTTACTCGTTTGTTTGTTCAATAATATTCGAAAAGTGAGAAATGCGAGTATTTTACAGGACAAACAAGTTCGAAATTGAAAATCTACCAAACCCTACTGCCTGAAGGATCTAATATTTGCAGTTTTCATGCTCGCTAGTGAATGCTCTTGTAAAGTGTTAATACTCGTAGTAAGTATTTACCACACTGCCGCAACGAAGTTCACTGAACTTCTGTTTAGCACGCGGTGTGTCGGTTGTAGCAGACGAGATCGTCAATCTGCAAACAAAATTAATTGATTTTATTTTGTTACATATATTTTTAAATATGTGAACCGTTCAAATAGGGAGGAAAATAGTGATAAAAAATAACACTCTTGAAAGTAAATTTATGCAAATAAAATAGACAGACCACGAAAAACATTTTAACAAAATCTTAAAAATCGTGGTAAACATGAAGTACAACTTAAAGGATGAAGCCTGCTACAATTTATTCAGGACACATCACATCCTTCTGCTTGTGTTAAATACAAACTTTATTTTTGATGTGAGCACAATTGTTATGCACGTTGTATATTTTGCCTCCAAATATGCAAAATACAATGAAACTTGGCTATAATGAAAGAAAACACATACATACGAGTAGGTGCAGGTAAAGCCTTGAAGAAATTCCAACCAAAAACCGTTAGTGCCGGTTCACACTGAACTTTTTGTTTTTCTGTAAGACAGAATAAGAAAGAACTACAATTCACATACATTTCTGGTTCAGCACTCTCTCACATAACATAAACTTGAATAATGAATAGAAGTTGAGGTGTGTGAACCGGCACTTACACCAGTAAATTATATTTCACATAAGAATTTACCTTTGAAGAGATAAATATGTTTGTGGTTTTCCTACAATTATTTTACCCTCTCTAGAAGTTACAGCACATTCGACTTCTTCAGTTTCTTCCTACTCCTGCTCATCCTCAACTTGTGGTTTATTTACTCTAGTACCGGTATGTCAAAAATGGTACTTTTTTTGCTGCTATTCCAAGTCGAAAAGTGCAATGGTACACCCATGACATATTTAGTACCATTAAGGAATTTGCTCAGCTTCAGCAGTTAAAAACGAGAACTTTCGTTCCACATTCATCAGCAAATGTGCAAAGAATCGTTTCTTATCGAAATATAATTGTAACCAAAAAGAGAAATAGACTACAAACTGCAACTCTTGGCGACTTGATCCAAACAAAAGATTTACTGAATTCACAATATTGCAATGATTATAATATAAATATATATTAAGTCAAAATTGTAATTGTGATCTCGAACTCGATATAAAAGCCAGTGCGTTCCTTAATTTCCTTTTTTCTTTAATGGCTTGTATATATTCAGTACTGAACTGTTCTTTTCTTTGGTCATACTAAAGCATAAATGATATATATATATATAAATATATCTATATAAATTATATAAAAATAAAATCTATGTAATAAAGATAATATGAATTGAAAAAAATGGGTCTTACTATTGTACAATTAAGGTCAGAAAAGTACTATCTTTTGAGCTATTTGGTACAATTGTGAAATTTTCCTGCTCTAGGCATAACTTCATCATCGTTAAGTGCGCCAGTAGAAGTGATGTTGGCCACTAAATTAACTGCGCTACACCAAATTGTTTTGTTTAACAATTTCTTGCTTAGATTTGTCACAATATTAAGAATCTTATCCTCAAATGGATGATACTCGTTTAAGGCGTTCAATGCACTCATTTTGAAAAGCATCACGTCAATACTGACTATATTTCTAACGCCTTAGATTTGCATTCGCGAACATTAAGAATTTGTTCGCTTTAAATTGGATTCTTACTTCTTTGTGTAGAGGAGTGTTTCGCGGTATAGAGGGCAGACACATTTCAGATAGATTCATCCACTGTTTCCGTACAAAATTTTTGAAGAACTCCCAACTTGAATTGTTTTAAATTAATATTTTGTTTAGACAAATTTGAACTGTAGGCTGAATTTTTTGCTGACAAAGTTGATTCGAGTTGCCCATTCTAAGCATAAAACTTGTGGAGGTCAAGCAAAACTGATGGATTTTCTCCAACAAATGCGTTTGCATGAATATTTCGCTATATATAAAGGCCTCACGACACGACTCAGAGTTTCTTGTGTTCGTTTTTGTGTGAAAATGGTTTCTTTCATTTTAACAAATTTTGTTGTATCGCAGCTTCACTGTATTTGTCAAAATTCTCTCATGTACATATTTAATAACATAAAATCCGTTCTAGGAAACCAAATGAAGTTTAACGAGTAATAAACATGTGCGCCACAAACATTTATTATTAAGCGCTGCAAATTAGTTGCTAAGCCACAAGTGCTTGTCTCGATTAGCCACGTTAAAGTGTTGTTAACGTCGAAGCACTTAATTTCATTAGATGGTGAAATATTGTTTTAAACGCTTCTGATATTTAATTTGACTTTAGCAAACCTTTTAAATGTGTTATTATTAGTATTTGGGCAGTAATTAATCAGCATTCTTGCACCAGATTGTTGTCAGTGTATGAGTCTGTGTGTGAGAGTGTGATGATTTTCAAATGGAAGGCAAATTAGTTTGAAAAGATTCATGTAAAATTTGCTATAAAAAATACCAGGTAGCAGCTAACGCCATCAAGTCTATAACTATAAACTGAAGAAATATTAACAAAAAGAATACGAATACCAACGGAAATTTAAAGATAAATTTGTATAAGTCCAGAGTGGGTTTCAGGCTTCAAACTGTTAAAGCCTAAAACTTATACTGAGAACGACTACGAGTGCTTTGTTGTAACCCGTTAAAAGAAAAACTTTATTCAGTGACGGTGGCAACTCTAAAGCTGGCAACAATTATGTAGTACGATATAACAATCGGCTGCCATGCGGGCAGTTTGTAGAATCGACAGCTGCGCGTATGCACAACTTTCGCTAAGGCAATGCAGACCTTAGATGTTTCCTACACACTGTCGGTTATAGCGATTGTTATATCCCGCTACAATTACTGGAATGTACTAGTGAATATCTGGTTTCAAGGTCATCCAGTGGAGTGTCAAGTCAAAGGACACACAAATCAGTAGTTCTGCTGACAACGTCACCCACTGGAGTGTCAAGTCAAAGGACACACAAATCAGTAGTTCTGCTGACAACGTCACCCACTGGAGTGTCAAGTCAAAGGACACACAAATCAGTAGTTCTGCTGACAACGTCACCCACTGGAGTGTCAAGTCGAAGGACACACAAGTCAGTAGTTCTGCTGACAACGTCACCCACTGGAGTGTCAAGTCTAAGGACACACAAGTCAGTAGTTCTGCTGACAACGTCACCCACTGGAGTGTCAAGTCAAAGGACAGACAAGTCAGTAGTTCTGCTGACAACGTCACCCACTGGAGTGTCAAGTCGAAGGACACACAAATCAGTAGTTCTGCTGACAACGTCACCCACTGGAGTGTCAAGTCGAAGGACACACAAGTCAGTAGTTCTGCTGACAACGTCACCCACTGGAGTGTCAAGTCAAAGGACACACAAATCAGTAGTTCTGCTGACAACGTCACCCACTGGAGTGTCAAGTCGAAGGACACACAAGTCAGTAGTTCTGCTGACAACGTCACCCACTGGAGTGTCAAGTCAAAGGACACACAAGTCAGTAGTTCTGCTGACAACGTCACCCACTGGAGTGTCAAGTCAAAGGACACACAAATCAGTAGTTCTGCTGACAACGTCACCCACTGGAGTGTCAAGTCAAAGGACACACAAATCAGTAGTTCTGCTGACAACGTCACCCACTGGAGTGTCAAGTCAAAGGCCACACAAATCAGTAGTTCTGCTGACAACGTCACCCACTGGAGTGTCAAGTCAAAGGACACACAAATCAGTAGTTCTGCTGACAACGTCACCCACTGGAGTGTCAAGTCAAAGGACACACAAATCAGTAGTTCTGCTGACAACGTCACCCACTGGAGTGTCAAGTCAAAGGACACACAAATCAGTAGTTCTGCTGACAACGTCACCCAGTGGAGTGTCAAGTCAAAGGACACACAAATCAGTAGTTCTGCTGACAAAGTCACCCACTGGAGTGTCAAGTCAAAGGACACACAAATCAGTAGTTCTGCTGACAATGACACCCACTGGAGTGTCAAGTCAAAGGACACACAAATCAGTAGTTCTGCTGACAACGTCACCCACTGGAGTGTCAAGTAGAAAGACAGACAAGTCAGTAGTTCTGCTGACAACGTCACCCAGTGGAGTGTCAAGTCGAAGGACACACAAGTCAGTAGTTCTGCTGACAACGTCAATGAAGAGTCATCAGTGTTTCCTCGTTGTCTTCTTCCTCATAAATAAACCAAAGGGAAAATTTATTTTCAATCGGCCTGTTTGAATACATTTCCAGTAAAATCCAGTTACTAAGTGGTTTGGTACGCATTAACAAATTGTCTTCCATGTAAGAATTTGCATTTCTCGGTCAAAACTCTGCTCTCACTTACAGAATTTTTTGTATGGAAACGCTGCCCAGTAAAGATTCAGTAAATAATTGTAAAAACTTATGCGTTAACGAGCGCATGAAATATGGGAACTGGAGGTGAAAATCTGCTTTCGTTTTCTAGTCATCGAAATTTTCTATTCTCTTGAAAAGGCATTATTTGTGGGGCTCCCCGCTGTCTATGGCATGAGCACACCCGATAAGACTTATAGGTCCGTTTAGTGAATTTCAAACTTGGCTAGACACCAACAATAAGTACATATATGCCCACTGTCATGTTGCTGATAACTTGGGACAGTGTTCCAAATTTTGCTTTAATACTGAACTTGTTACTTAATTCGATTGAGTTTATTTCGCCACAAGCTTTGCAAGCAGTCAGAGCAACTTAATTTGGCTTTTGTTAAAGGCTTCTTTTTATGCATTTTTTTCTGTTAAACATTTTGTAATCGCCATCGTACTACATTTTCAGGACACGATAAAAACATAGAACAATTAAAATTCTGTGCAGCACTCGCTGTTAGAGGCCGTTTTCTCTTTTGTCCAGCTGCTGCTGTGTTATCGGCAATCAACTGTGGAAGCGCAACCAAAAACTTTCATTAATTCTTGCCTTTTTTCCCTCCGTTTGTCTTTTATTTTCCTTTAGAAACAAAACTGTCCGATCAAGAGGCCTTAGAGGAAATACGACAATTGAGCGTGCAACTGCAACGAATACAGGAAATGGCGCCACCCACGGGTGTGGCGGTGATGACTATTTCCAGTTTGCTGGATGGTCTAAAAACACCCACCAGCATGGTAATGGCTACAGCTGTGGCCGCACAAGGAGCAGTTAGTGGCATAAGTGAAAAGCAATTAACTGTAGGAAGAGGAAAACCGGAAGCCCTGCCTTTGCTTTCGTTAAATGAAGAAATGAAAAAATACCAACAGCTGCAAGTGCCACAAAAGGTAACAGCAACAGCAATAACAGCAGCAACAACTATGATGCTGTCGACAACAACAAACAATAATGTTGCCATTGCGAAATCAATACCAGCTATTGAATTGCCGTCCAGCCAGGTATCGGTAACAACGACGCCAACGCCGACAACAACAACCACCAACAATAAAGATTTAACAAGAATTGGGCAGTGGCAGGAAAAAGCTGTTAACACCGAAATCATAGGCAGCTGTGTGGCAGAGGAAAAGTTTACGCACTGGCAACTGCATGAACATATCGTTTGTCAAAGCTGCTATGAAAAATGTAAAAGTCGGCGTGATCATCAAACCGCCTCCGCCAAACTTGACAAATGTCAAATTCTGGGCTCCCCCCAGCCAGAGGGCAGCATTAGTTTTAAGAATATTAAGTTGGACTGCATGTGTTCGCAGTCCGATGATCTGGATCAGCTTACAGAGTCTGAACAACATCATCATACCATCAGAAGAATAACAAAACGTACTGCCGCCACAAATACGCCACCAAGTACAACGCGCAAGCGTGCGGCTCTTGCCACGTCACTGCAACCAGCCGGAGACGTGAAAGCCTTCAGTTCCGTCAGTCTGCCCAGTGACGAAAACCAGGGTAGAAATTTACCACAATCCAATAGTTTTATAAGTTCGCCGCAGTCGCAGTCGAAACAACATAAAATTTGTGATAATTGTAAAAATAGATTCAAGAGAAAAGATTCAGTTGGCAAAGCAAAAGCAGCTGGAAATAGGCCACAGCGCCAGCGCCAGCAGCAGCACCAACAGCAACATAGAAAACTAAGTAGATTAAGCAGTAGATGTAATGAGTTGATAGCAGATATTGAAAATTCCAGAGCAGCAAAAGCAACGACTTCTTTTTGTACAGCAGCAAGTACAAGACAACAACCCAAACAACAACAACAACAAACGTCATATGACTGTGCTGAAGAAGCACAATATTCCACCGACGATATAATATTCTATACAACAACTGATACCAGTGACAACGACGACGATGATGATGATGATGATGATGATGACGATGACGAGACTGACGATGAGCAGGCAGATACCAACAAAGAAGATGATTTATCTTCGATTTTATCGCACAGTAAAAGCGATACGCGAGTACCTCTCAAACTTAAGCCTCATCACGCCACAATAGAATTTAAGTGCATATCATTATCGCTGGGAAATATAACAACGAGCACCAGTATAGCAACAGCCACCTCTTCCACATCTTCTTCAACACAACCCGAATTAATTAAGTCTAAAGCGGCCTTAGTAGGAGCAAACAACACCACAATACAGGTGACGGCGACAGCGACAGCGGTCGATCCAGCTGCCGCCTCGACCTCGACCTCGGCCACAACGACACAACCACAAAATCCAACAGCATCGTCATCGTCGAATGGCGGCAACAACGGCAAAGCGAAACGTCCCGATAAACTGGTGTTGAATTTAAATGATCGTTCCAAATTCACCAAAGAAGTTTCCGTCTGAGCAAGTAAATCAAAACAGTTTTGATTTCAGTTATTTTAGGATATAATATTTAGTTGCAAGCTACCAACAAGCCTAGCGTTCCCCCAGCAAAGCGCAAGGGCACTATATTCCTTTGCAAGTTCGTTTTTAATTTGAAATCACTGTCTCGGTTTTTATTTAACAAAATGTTCATTGGCTCGAGCTCCGCCATCGTTAGAATCGTTTCTAAAGCTTCAGTCAATATTTAATTACATATTCTGCGGTATATTGCGGTAAAACCTCAAATTTAGATACTCTCTTTCTATATTGAGCCAACGATACATTTTATTATGTTTTTTTTTTTTTTTTTTTTTTTTTGAGTCACGTATAAAAATGTTGATATTTATAACTATTTGGAACGTTAGGAAAATATTAAAAACGAATTAGAATACAGTAATTTGCATAAATGTAAATGTGATAATAAATCTAAAACAATAACAATTTTGTTATAAATTGTTTTCGAAATTTATCCACTGCTTGACACTAAAAACCAACTAATTTTTATTTTTTTTTTAATTCAATTTTCTCGTTTAATTGTTTATTTTATCGTTGTTGTATTTTAGGAATGAAGTGAAATAAAATTTTAAAAGAATTTTTAGTAATAAGTAGTCGAAGTTAAAATTGTTAAGAAATTTTTAAAGAAAACGACCAATTAGAGCCAAAGAGGGTTTCGAATGAAAAAAGTTCTTTATTTTCTGCCACAATTAAGAACTTCATTATCAGCTGCTTTGATCGGCTGATCTTGACGAGCCACCTCAATGTTAATAATAACGAGTTGCGTGTTTAATTGAAATAAGTTCAAGGCCATTCCAGGTGTCAATTTTGCAAAACAAAAAAAATTTTAAAAACCGGTTTTGAGTTTTCGTTTTTAATTTCTTACAAGAAGCCAAGAAATAAACAACTCATTTCTTTCAGTGCAATACTCCCTTTGTGAAGTCCACCGGCTTAAGATTGTCAATGGCATTACATATTTAGCAGCGCACTAAGCAACACTAACAATTGCCTGTTAATTGCAGTGTTGCCGACTTATAATTTGTGAACAACTGCCGAGGGATTTCACAGATGTAGAAAGAATTACACATACATTTTTTTTTTGTTTGTATTATAATTAGAATATTTTGGGCTGTGAAAGATGCACAAAATTTGCTTAAGCGACCGGCCCATAGCAGTGACTCTGCCATCATAATAATTAGAAGAAGAAAAACAAGTACTTCTGCAGTTTGTGGCAAACAGTCAGAACTTTTAACAAAACTTAAGGCAGTCTAGATTCTTAAGGAAATGATACTGCCAGTGTTGCGCCCTTCCTCTTTATTCTGCAATATCTTTGTGGGGATAATATGGGACACAGTATCTTCTTAGTTCGCCAAATGCTATTTATTTAAATTACGATACTCAACATTAAGTATGAAAAAACTGAAGCAGAAACGCTACAGAACAGTTGTAGGTTCGATTCCTAACAAAAATCTGGGTGCTGCTGCAAGCAAACAGTTTTGTATTTGTTGTTTCAAAAACGATTGCAAGGTCTGCTCCAAAAATAAAGTGAATTTTTTCATCAATTATATTTTTTCATGAATTTCTAATTTGTCTGCTTCTGAGTAATTCCGCGCAATGTAATTCACTTGTACCAGTGTGTTTTGCAAGCATCGCAACAGCCCTGATGTCCTTGAGCTGTTTCTGCGATCCGGTTGTTGTTTTTCCAAGCGTTGCGAAACGATAAACGAATGTACGTAGACCTTGAAATTGCAAAATTCACTTTATTTTTCAAACAGAACTTGTGTGTGTGTGTGTGTATGTACAAATGTAGAGAAGTTCAATGGAGAATAATTACCTGCTACGAATAGATGTCAAAATTTTTTATTTAATATAACAGATTTGAAAATTATGCAGGGCCCTGCGATAACATAAAATTCTGTAATAAAAATTAAACACCCAGCGAACACTATATACGCGAGCCAATAGGAATTACGTACCAGGTGTGTGTAAAAACACACAAACCGGCAACACTGGCTTATAGTCATTTATCTACATGGATTTACACATTCTTTATGTCTCATGCGAGAAAACAAACTTCTAAACATCCACACACACGTCTCGGAATTACACAACATCAGTGTAATTGCACAAAAAATCGGCAACACTGGCCCGTAGCAATTTATTCACACGCATTTACACATTATTTTTACGTTCTAAAGTGACGAACAGACTTTCGAAATCCGCAATTTATAAATAGTTTAATTGATTGACAAGGGAAAACGTATGATTAGATTAGTTTTAATATTAAAGAGGTTTCTTCGAATCAAGTTTAATTATTTCTGTACAATTGATTTGTAAGCAGCCTTAATTGGTCCTAAATATTTGATTAAGAAAATTATTATATTACGTTTTTGTAGACATGTTTAAAATGGCAAAACTAATCAAACACCAATACCTCTTTGTCAGTTTGAGATATAAAATTGATTCGCATCATAAGACAACGATTTATGCAGCTTTTAATGAGCCCCAGGCTGTATAAATTTTATGAATATGAATCACAAGTCCAGCACATGGATTTCAGATTGTCAAACACGTATTAGAACAATATTAAAGTTAAGCTGCCGATTAAATAGGTAGTAAAAATGTACTGTATATTAAACGTTTGCTGAGTCGTAGTGGGTTTTTTTCCGGTCACGGTGGTTGGTGAACTTTTTTCCAAGTAAAAAACACACAAATTTCTGTTAAGAAGTAAGAATTTACGATCTTGTTTATTACTTTTCATCTAAGTTTTTATGGATTTTTTATTATTTACTTATTTAATGTACAAGAATTAAATGCTACAATTGAATTTAATTACAGATCACGCTGCTTTCATGGGCTTTCTTCGTTTTTTTTTTAAGTTTGTCATTTCACAAAAGCGATTAAAAATGCTGATTAATTTTATTGCAGTTTTATATAAAAAAATATTAATTTTATTTTTGATTTATTATTTATTATGTAATCTTTGATCTTCTGAGTTTCGACTTGAACTCAATTTACAAATAAATTTTTTAGCTTTAATTACAACTTTTATTTTCTTAGGATTTAATTGAGTCAATTAATAGGCACTAAAAAGAAAATGCTGGGCAATTGAAGTGTCGCCTTTTGAAGCGATAACAGGTTTTTAGTGCGAAATTATTTTTCTCATTATTCAAATTACAAAATATATGGAAATAAACAAAATCTGCAACTCCATGCACTTTAGCGCGATGTGGCCAACATTGGGCTTGACTATTTCCCTCCAACAGGTTAAAAACTGAGTTGCATGCAGCAAAAATATGGTGGTGCGGTATTTGCTCACCAACATGGCCCACATGTCACAGTTTCAGGCGAACTCGAAAGTGTTTGTGAAGTGCTTGGTCTTCTCTACATTCTTGGTTCACCGGAGCATTATGAGACGTTGCTGCATCAGCTGTCATCGGTATAAATTTGACATATACAGCTGGCCAGTACTGCCAACGTTCAGTTGGCAACACTTCAGTCGCCTAAACCCATATAAAGCACAAGACACAGCCTTATTTTTTAGGTTTTGAAAGTATCATTTTCTTTTTAAAAGATATTAATTGAATTTGGTTGGGCGTTAATTTATTGCGCACAAACTACAAATTAAAATTGTAAATGTCGCTTCTTGAAATGTGTTCAATTTTAGAACTTATTTCAAGGACATTTCAATTTGTTTGACTCGCCTAAAATGCCGCATGAAATTGCTGATCTGTAAGACCGTAACAATTAAGACATTTGTCTTGCCTAAGCAAAGGATTCGCAGTTTATTTTACCCTCTTTTTAATTTTTTATGCCTAAATGCCATTTATATTTTCTTTTTCAGGGTATTTCTAAATAAATGAGAAATTAAAATATATTAAAAAAATAATATTATTGAAAAAAAATCCTTTTAAGTTGTGACAAATTGCAGTGGCGTTATTTTTTCATGAAATGAACTGCTAAATGCAAAATATAAAACTCTGTTTGTTAATTAATATAATATGTTGCATATCTGTTAAATTAACAACAACAACAACAACAAAAATTTAAACCAATAAATAATTAATTGTAGCATAGAAAACCAAATGAACTAAAAACTAATTAAAACCAATTGTAAAATATTGTCTCAAAATTTAATCTCCCCAAATTGATGTAAAACTGCTGTCTACAATCGATAAGTAAAAGAAATCTGTAAACCTATTATAGAAGACTTAATAGATTGTAAATTACTCTTATAAATATCTAATAACACAAATGCCAGTTGAAATTGCCTTGTAAATATTGTACAAATTAAGAAAAAAAAAAATAAAAATAAAATGTACTTTTTTTTGGTTTCGGCATTTTAGAAACGTTTTTAATAAATTTTTCTTTAAAAAAAAAAATTCCTGCAATTAAATAACACTTTTTTCTTTAAATTTCACGCCAACTTTTTGTCCGCTATAACTCTTCTTTTATCTATAAACTTCATGCTAAATTTGTAAATATTTAATAATATAAATACTGTAAAAACCATAAACTTGTGTAGATATTAATATTATTATTAATTGTTATATTATATAAATAACTGTAAAATTTATAATACTAAAGTGTTTTAAAGAAATTTCAACAATAAAATTTGAAGTGATTAATAAAAGTTGCACCGTCTGTTTCAGTAAAACCGAAACGTTTGGAAGGTAAGACTGGCTCAAAAGTTACACGTACTAAAGCGCTGAGCAGTTCCATATAGAGCGCTTTCCGTCTTTAAGTTGAAACAGAACAAAGTGTTTCTGCAAAATGCGCACAACATTTCTAAATTCCCATTTGGATTTGGCCGACCCAAATGTTTTCTGAAGCACCGAGATAAAGCGGGTGCTCTTTCGCACTATATATTGCCTTTAACGGCAACTAAAGATGTAATCACGAAAAAGAAAACATGACTGGTGTCACATCCCAGACACCAAATCCATATGGAAAAATTGCGCCAGAAAAGGTGCAAAATGGTGCTCCGCTTCCTGCTGTAGATGACAATGAAAGTAGTTTTCCAAACGGCAAAGCCCAAACTGCTACTGTCTGCGTTTTACCAACTACAAAACAAGTTTCATACTAAATACTCGCAATAACTAATTATTTTTGTTCGCAGTTCTCTAAATAAATTTAATAGGAAATACACAGTGTTTGCCACATTATTTATATAGCGATTAATGTTGCAATAACGTTTAACCGCTATAAACTTATAGAACTTAAATACTCTACACGCTTAAAGGCAACTAAATCCACCAAAATGTCATATGAGCCAACGCAAAACACCGCATGGGTTTCTTGTATTGACGCATTCATTGCAATTTCAGTTTCAACTAGTGGAAATGAATTCACCTTGTAGTAAAACTTTGATATACGCAAATCCCAAATGAATTTTTTAGTCTGTAAAGTTTCAAAATTCGTAAATCGAAAGAAAGAAATCACCAACAACAATTTGGCTTCGAAAACAATTTTAAGCGAGACAAGGCGTGTCACTAATTCGACGGCTGTCTCTACAGTGTTCTATTAATTACACCAGTTTCGAATTAGAAATTATACGCAAGTGAATTTCTATATTTTCTTTCGACTCCCAACCAGCATAATTGCTTTCGATTATTCTTTATTTTAATAATTTAATTGAGATTTATTACTTAATTTGTGTCACGATGGCCCCAATTACAATAACTATGAGAATTTAGGCATTTACGTAGAAACATTGGGGACTTTTTAACACAGTGAACTTAAAGAAATCGAAAAGGTTTTAATTGATCAGAACAAAATGTAACAATTGTTAGAGGTGGGATAAAAATATGTCATTTAAACAATTATTAAAGCACCAATTTTGCCTGATGAGTTTCGGAGACAGAAACTTCGATACAATCACTCGTATCTGTCAATGTGTGTGTCACTTATTCAGACCATTTGAATAAATAGCGTGTAAGTGATAAAACTGTTGTATCGTCAAACCGTAAATCAGCAGCCAGACTACGTGGAAACGCGGCTGCGGAGAAGGAAAACGTTGCCGTTGAAAACGGGGAAATCTTTCAGGAGAATCCAAAACAAGAATCCAAAATTCACCATGAGCTTGAATTCGTTGAAAAGTCGCAGCATCAGTTTCCGAACAAGGCGACGGTTGGTTTGGAGTTCGGATTGGCACCACCGTGGCTATATAGTGCTTTGAGAACGATATTTCGCAAGGTCAGAGCATGATCATCTCAAGTGGTGGAGATGCCATCCATGCCACTGTATTCTGTTAGATTTGTTCTTGTGGGACTTTACTAGGCGAATAAGTCATGGTGCAGGCCTCGAAGCCGCAATAAACCGTGCAACTTTTGAAATTCACAAAAGCGATAAAATCTCCTCGATAGGGGCTGCACTTTTAGGGAGCAAAAAATCTCAATTTATTGCTTTATTTATATGTGAAAATGGAAAGCCCTTAATGGAAGAACCTCTGTAATGTTGGCTTTTGAAATTATTGAAAAACAGAAAGCAAATAATTCTGCTCAAGACTTCAACCTGTTTTTGTGCCTACGAGGGAGCTAAAATAACTTCCAAACGCCAGCAACTGCGCTCCAAGTAATTTCTGTTCTTAAATTGTCGTGATAGCGAATTGCACCGCAAAAGAAACTGAAGGCATTTTTTACTTGAACCTTTTTGCTTGAGAAGCCATTTTTTGTGACAAATTCAGGGCCACAACATTTCAGCTTTTGGAAAATTTTTCCAAAATACTTTTGGCAATATTGTCCTTGTCCGAAAGAAAATTTTGTGGGAAGTTTTTTATGTCCAAATACACCACTGTGCAACGTTATTTCTATGAAATTATTTCCTGTGTGTTAATGAGAGCAACAGGAAACTTGAAGTCTTCAGAATATTTACTTAATTAGTTATTAAATATAAAAATGAAAAGCAGAAAACATAAGGTCTGTTCGACAAGTAGCTGGCAAAGAATTAACTAATTATAAACAATTCCACTTACACTAAAGTTTTGCGAAACAGTCACAAGAAATCCTTCCTAATCAGTTCAACTGCAACTAATCCGTCAACTTCAAGTCATTCCAAGAACTACTTTTAACCCTCCCTTTTTAGGCAGCTCAACGCTTAACGTTGTCACAAACGATTTTTTCGTAAATGGGTCAATATGGGACTTGGTTGAGGTATTATGAAAAGCATTTGATTCTTTCTAACACAGTTTCAAAGTTGTGGCTTTTCTTGCAGACAATCCCACTTTTACGTAACACATTTTATTAACAAGTCGGGGATTCCCAAAATTAAGCACATCTTTTCGTTGAAATGAACTTGAATTGTTTCCGCTTCTATTTGCTTTTTATATGCCTTCATCAAAAACGGACATACTCATCACAACACTGAAGCACTAATTTATCCAGCCCTGGCAGGCTAATAAATATTTACAAAGACGTATAAAAAAAAATTCAAAAGCCCAATGAAAACATTAAAATTGTAATTTTTTAATATTAATTTAAAAAAAAAGATCTTTTCGCACAAATTTTTAATGGTTAAGAGTCAACGCTAATCTTTTGAAATAGGAAAAGAATTTGACGAAGATTTATTCGCTGGGATTCAAAGAAGGAAACAATTGAAAAAGAGTTTTGACTTCCAAAATGTTTTACCCGACCAAGCTGCCAGTTTCTAAATATAGAAGTGCATACATTGAGAATAAAAATAATAAAGGAATAAAGCAACCAAATTAATTAAACGGCGCCCCGCGGCAATAGCGACATGAAGTGGCGTCGACTTTCTCCTATTTGGAATGAACTATTTTTTTCGTTTTATACAGCGGCCACAGATACTCTAGATGTGATGAACATAGAGCAGAGCATGTGGTTTGGTGAGATTGAGTATTTCCACTAGTCGACCCTACGAAGTAAATTCAGGCGCACTTGGTTTTAGTGTGGACTGCAGTTTGTTACTAGTGAAAGCGGCAATTTGATCTCTTCTCTTATAAAAAGACTCCTATAGAACATGTCTCGAACAAACCCATTCTTGCATGATTTTTTGCCAAGCAAAGAAACCCAGCCCCTGCCTCGGTCACTTATCGCAACCTTCCATTTAAATGTTTGTCTCTTATTAATTTATGAAATCAAAAACCTCTGATTGCTTTGAATTAATATTTCACATGTGTAGGTTTTGAGCAGAGAAAAAGTCTGCCCAGACTTAAAGCAATTGAGCATAAATCACTGACCTGCTATAAAAGGCCATATGCCGGACACTAATATTCTACAAATTGCCAGTTCAGTCATAAAACGAGCAACACCAATTGGAAAATCAAGAAAATAAATGGCTGATAAGCCGAATAGTTGGGCATTTTTTAAGCCCCACTGGATCTGCTGGAAGATATTGGGCATTACGTTGGATTTTGGCAACAGCCCCAAAGGTTATTTGCTCTACAGCTTTCTGCTGAATGTAATGGTTACAATTTGTTACCCCGTGCACTTGGCTTTAGCACTATGTCGCAATGATTCAATGGCTGATAACATCAAAAACCTGGCTGTCTGCGTCACTTGTGTGGCATGCAGCACAAAATTTACAATTTATGCCACTAAACTGCAAACAATACGAAAGTTTGAGCACATTCTGCTTCACTTGGACGAACATATTACGAATAAAATGCAAAAGGAATACTTCCAACGCTTGAGGAATCGCTTGCGAAACATTTGCATCGTGTTTCTATGTTTCTATTTGTCGGTGGGCGTAACGGCTGAGTTGTCGTTCATATTTCGTGAGAAGAGAAGTTTGCTGTACCCGGCTTGGTTTCCCTTCAACTGGCGGGACTCGACCAGTTGGTTTGTTGTGGCGAATGTTTATCAAATTGTGGGTATATTCGTTCTGCTCCTCCAGAATTGTGTCGATGATACCTTTCCGCCAATGGCTCTGTGCGTGCTTTCGGGCCACATAAAAATGTTGTCAATACGTGTGGAAAATATTGGGTACGACGAAAAGTCTCTGCGCCAGAATGAAGCGGAATTGCGAAAATGCGTTGAACATCAGCAGAGATTGTATGAGTAAGTAAGAGGCTGAATAGTAGAATTTTTAATAAAATAAATTTTTGTGACGGAAATGCTTCTAAAAGGCCGCATTGAAAAGATGAATGCAGAAAATGAGAATCAAAGTTACAGCTCTTCAATAATTTATTATATTCATTCGAAATTTAGATTTAAATTATAAACGAGAATTAAAAACTAAGTGGAAAGAATAACATGATAAAAAAAATGGCCTTAAAAGTAGCCTATAATTCATGTAATAGTCCGAGTTAAATGCCGTGAAAATTTCAGAAAGATCGGTCCGGCCTCCTATAAGGAGCAGCCAAACAAACACAAATTCTGTTTATGTAACAATAACAAATAAGTTTCAAACAACAATAAATTTTAACTAAATAAATTTGTAGAAACAAAAACGAACCCAGAAATATTATTGTATATTATTGTGGTCTGAAGAAATCTGTTGTGCCCGACATGATATTTTTACATTTTTAATGTTGGATTTGCAGTCAACCGAAACCCAGAAAAGCAATATTTAAAGCCCGCAATATAATATCACAAATTGCATACCTTTTTCCATGCCGTCTAAATTTTTATGGAGGCCCCTAGAGATATTGCAGCGCCGCTTCTGGGAACCAACGTCTTTCTTTTGTTTCCATTTCCATTCTCATATTGTTCTGATGTTGTTGTTTTAGACCTGCGAAAAATTTGGTAAATTTTCAATAAATAAAATGTTTTTCGAATTTATTTTATAAGTTATAATATTTAAGCCGTAAGTGAAATATTTTGGTAAGCAGACACCCAAATTCCCATTTTTTTTTTATTTCAATTTTTATACATACATATTTTTTAATTCTAAATAGAGAACTTAAAGAAATACTCAAATAATGGGCAGAGATATATTCGAAAGGTCTGCACTATAGTATTTTGTATTAAAATGCGTAAACTGATGCAGAATGCCGCGGCGACAATACGGAAATAGGGTACGGTGGACCTAAGACAACCGTAACACTATTTAATAGAAAAAGAGTGAACGAGATACCCACTTTGAAGATAAGCAGCACCGAGGTTATACCCAGGGAAGGGGTTAAATATCAGTCATAAAAAGGGCTGCAAGAAGTCGATAGAACTACTTGGTAGTTCCTGCTGCGCTATACTTTATGGCGCACTTTTATCATGGAGTAAAAAACAAACAAGATGCGGCCATAACGACGCCGTTTAGAGTGCAGATACTTTTATATCTGTGCGTCACAGGAGCTACGGCGGACATAGAAAAAAAACTGTGCCGAAGGAAGCAGCGATGTAGGCAATCTGTGACCCTACTAGTCATACCTTGAAATACTAAATCGGATCGGGGACACAGGTACTTGCAATGGCTCAAGCAAGCGACCGGCAAAATAAGAGTAGGACACGAACGGATCCAAATGCAAACTATGTAAATGCTATCCGAAAGGGTGTAGATAGGAGACAGGAGACAGTAGTTAGGATTAAATTACTATCGCAAAGTCAGGTCTATCTTGAAGTGCACTTGCACTTCCAGAACCGTATTGGAGTGTTGCAATGAACTGAACAGCCTAGTGGTTCACAAATAGTTTCATCTGGTCTGGTTTCCTAGAGGTAAAATACCCAGTTATCCGAAGATGTTTATGTTTCTAACATAAGAACTCACATCGTTGTGAAATGTTACGGATTCCAATCCGGAAAATCCTGAACATTGATCCAACATTTTCATTATTTTTCACATTTGTTCACAGATTGCACAACACCATTGAGGACATCATCTCGTGGCCCGCCTTCATACAAATGTGTATTAGCGGCACAAATATCTGTCTGGCAATTGCCGCTTTATTATTCTTTGCCTCAACGCCAGTGGATGTTGTTTACTATATATTTTACTGCCTGGCCATGCAGTTGCAAATGTTTCCGATGTGTTATTACGGCAGCAGCTTTCAATATCTATTTGATCAGCTGCATCGTTCAGCTTTTGCGAGCAATTGGACAGGACAGACGATGCAGTACAAGAAGCACATGATTCTATTTACGGAGAGAACACTCAAGCAGAATGTTGCCATGGCTGGTGGCATAGTGCGCATTCATTTGGATACATTCTTTTCATGCTGCCGAGGGGCATATTCACTGCTGGCGGTCATAATGAATATGAAGTGAACGCAGGTTAAACAAATTATTTTGAACTATTTAAACTAAAAGTTTTGCAAACATATTTTTCGCCATGAAATACTTGTATTTGTGTCACTTTTAAAATAAAAGCTTCGAGCAAATTGTTTAAGGCTAAAAGGCCTTAAAGCAACATGCCCAGAATATTTAACAATTTTTTAACTGGACTAAAAATGTTGCCCTATAAGTAGATAATATGAGTGCAGTAAAAACATTTGAAATTTTTTTCTTTAAGCTTGAGGCTTTTTGATTTCTTACAAAAAAAAAAAAAAAAAATGATACGATTTTGATGTCGTTTCTTTTAGGAAAAATGGAAAATTTTACATAAAAAGTTCAGAATGAAAAAGATAAAATAAAACTTGGAAAAAATGTTAGAACTCCTTCTATTTGGACAGATTGAACGCCTATAGTTTTGAGCTAAATTTTCTGTGCCTCTTTTAAAATTTATTCTGTCTGTCTTACTGGCGCTATTTAAAATGGGAACATTATCAGAATCTGAATTGTGATTCGAATCACGACACAGAGTTGATAACGGCATATTTTATATTAAACTAATGTTTCTATATGCCAGACTATATTCCTCTCATCAGATTTATGTCCAGCTATTTTATTTATTCTAAGATGTTCCCACATAAATCTCATTACACTGTTCGCCATGAAGTAGAAGCCATGAAGTTCTGTGGAACCTGAGTCTTTCGTCATTACGACGAAATGATTTAAAAATGAAGGCCTATGATTCTATTGCCATCGTAACACAAATGTCTGTTGGGTTTCTATTTCTATTATTTTATTTATTCCTTCTAAAGTTTTTTTCTTGATGACATGTTGCAAAACAACTGGTTTGAATGGCAGCAGCCCACGTCACGTGAAGAATTTGAAAGCAAAACCTGATCATGTAACCGCAGTGTAACTAAAGGAACTGGGACTTCGCTGTCTAGTTTTAATTTTACCGAAATACGAAAAAAAATGCTTGTGCTTAAAATCAACAACATTTTTTCTGACAGCCAATTATTTTCTTTAATATCAAGATTTTCTCTGGCATTCACATATCTGGCATCTATTCCTATTTTTCAACAGGATTCAGTGTTGCGCACTTCAAGCCCTGAGTTCATTAATCAAATTTTCGCCTAAAATTTTAAAACATAATTTTTTTTTTTTGATTAAACAGGTAAAATATTCGTTTTCTGCTCTGTTCTGCTGACGGTACAAAATAATGCGCACAGCATGATGAGAAACAGCACAGACAGGGCCAACAAAACGGGTATCACTTCTATTTAACCTGTCCAGGTAAAAGAAAAATAATAAATAAAATGGAGCAGAGCTTCGCACGCACCAGCACCAGCACCAGCACCTTAAACAAAAACACAAGCTGTTCAAGGACACAGTTTTTACATGAAACATTAAAGCAAAAATGTTCTACATTTGTACAATACAAGTTCACAGAATGCTGAATATAACGATATGCAGCAGAGAGCAACAATATAGTAATGGTAGTTCGATTAAGGTCTGTTGTATGCACCTATGAAATATTCAACGCCAAGTCCTGACAGGCACTTTGAGCAACAGAACTGCCACTTACAAAGAACGGCGAGAAATCGACAAACGTCAACACTGTGATTCACGGCTGTGGCGGCTTAAGTTTAGCGAACGTCCCTCTAGTACCAAATTTATGCAGCAAGTCGAGTCAGATGTAGAGGCCAGTCATTTCAATATCTTAATGGGATTTTCGGGCGACATGAATTGAGTCGTACCAAGTAGACTTGGCATGCTAATCGATTAATGTTTGGTCAATTAATCGAACAATTTTGGGCGACGATTGTATGGCGATGAGTCCACTTTTTATGCCATTATTCGATGAAAATACTTAAGGACGAAAAATAAGAGCGGAGAAAAAGTTTGTTTCATGCCTTAAGTTGGGAACATTCTTCAGTGGCAATAATTTCTTAAAATATTATTGGAAAGCTGAAATTGATGCATGTTTGTTGTTGAATCTGCAACACATTAAGCCGCACTCGACGCTCTTGAGGCACATGCAGACTGATAACGTTCCAAGCGCGGCATTATTGCTTGTTAATATACTGATCGCTGGAGGTTTTTAAAATGGTTTCTCATTGTTCTTAATTGATTTTCAATTAATAGTTAATTTAAGGTTATTTCAACGTATCTTGAGTATTAAATTTCAATATCTATTATTTTATTTTTAATAACAATTTTTTATATATCAATGACCTTAAAGGACCTAAATGCGGAAATACTGCGGCAAAACAATTCGCGCAAATTATTAGGCTGCTAATCCTGATATGCAGCGTCTGTGTTGTCCTCAGAGCCACAGGTCGCAATCCCTTTACTCGACCGTAAGATAGACAAATGGGAATTTACATCAGGCAACTCTTGCAGCTCAGCTGATTAAGTTTTAGCCATCGGAGTGTGGGAAAAACAAGATGAGTACAAACTCCCTTGTACTTTCAATTCGCTTAACTTTCTCGTTCGTAAGCGGCTAAAAACGCGAGTGTGTAAATGTGTTTATACGATCAAACAAAAATCAGAGCGACACAAGCAATAAGAATTGCGATGTGTGAACAATACAGAAATTTCAGTGTAAAATATCTCATCGTCTTTTAAAGCTTAAAACATGTCATCAGCGTTTTTAAAAATCTCAGACAAGTAGTCCAGTGCAGGCGATCTCTCTGTGATATCGAGAGCCAAATCCGTTGTGGCTTCATCGCCAACGTTTAAATGTCAATACAGTCATGGAGTGAACTACTTGTGTAAGTGCCACTGTAAAACTTCACGTTCGAAAAGAAAGCAAAAACATAAAACGGTGGAAAGATGACATCATTAAAATATTTTCGACATAAAGTTCATGCACCAAAGTGCACGTTTCTGTGCCGTCGCCAATCGTCAAACACATGTAGGCCAACAACCACACACACACACGCACACAGACACACGCATCCACACCTGGGGTTAAAAAATAAATGCCTATTCCGCGAAAAACAAAGTAGCAAAAGCGGATGTGCGTGTGTGTGTTTGTCAGATTTCTGGTCCGCACGTTTTCCTTTCGTTTTTTGTGTTTTTTGTGTTTTTTGTTTGCATGTGGAAAAAATCGAAATTGAAAAATAATGGCCGCAACGAGACGACGATGGTGCTGCAGTGATATAAATAATAGAATTTAAAAAATCACGTTTTTTGACACATTTGCATACAAATAAAATCGCAAAGTTTTACAGTAAATGATTTTAATGTACTCGTACCTGAGCTGGATATACGACCATTGATCTACATACATACATACATACGAGCATACAAAATAAATAAAAAAATTGCTGCCAATTTAATTTCAAGATAAAAATCATATCATTAATTCCGGCACTGCGAATCGGGTGGATTCACATAAATTCTTTTGTTGCAATTTTCTATCACGAATTTATCATTTAATATCCCGATTTAATATCACGTTTATCCATAATATCCATATCGATTGTTCATTAATTATTTTCGAGAGTTTGTACATCCGTGGTCTCGAACGTGACACTCGCACACGTTTAGAATGAAAAAAGAAACGACCAATAAGAATTTGCGAGGCCTTTTTAATTTAAATTATGGCTCATAGGCTGTTCTATTGTGCTTGTGTTTGTTAAAGATGATCAAGATGTCAAAAAAAAAAGAATATATAGAAAACCTGATGATAATCTTTGTTTTGGGTGTCAGGGAAACTTAATAATGCTGCTTTAGAAGCTCTTTGGTTTGATTGAAAATAAAAACTCTCGTGAACTGGAAGTCCTTAAGCGGCTGTTTGAGAGACAAATGTGGACGCATAAAGTTCAAGAGGAGTTGCCAGGAAAGCTTAACAACGTCAATAATGAATTGATCGGCTGAGCACTAAAATTGGTTACGTGAAACCTGTTTAAGCCTTCAAAACCCATTGTTTGCCGGCAGCGACTTAATTATTAGATTTCTTTAAGACCAAAAGCCTAAGAAAAATTCTGCTGGTCCGCGAAGAGGAGCCTATTTCCAATTAAATGGATTCGTCAAATTCCTAATTAGATTGACAAAATTTGCATTTTGCGTTCAATAGCAGTTGTGGATAAATTGTTGTTTGAATCTCCGATTTCCTTTAGAGCTCAGTATTCAAACAATTTATTAGCTGATTCAAACAATTCCATTATTGTATCAGAAAACAAAAACAAATTGTTTGCATTCCATAAACGCAGCTTGAAAAGTTTAAAGCGATCATTTTATAATCAAAATACAGATTTTTTCAAAGTTTTCAACCTAAATCTGGGATTTGGTGGCGGCTGGCAGAAGTTTTTTCTCGATGACCACTTGCTGTAGACAAGGCTTGGGACTTAGTTTAATAATATAAGTATAAGTACAGAGTTCTGAAAATATTCTTAAAGTGTCCAATTTGCACTTTGATGACATTATAGCAATTTTAGTGCAGCTGCCTACTTTGTTTCTTCAATAAGTACAGCCTTGGTTCCTCAGTGATAGTGGTTTGAAATGGTAAAAGAGTGTTTGGAAGCGAGTTAGTAGTTTTTATCTTTATTCACTACAAACGTACAGAAATACAACTCTTTATAATACAGGGTGTTCGGTTTAGAGTTACAAAAGCTGAAATCATAATAGAACAGAGAAATATATTGTTAATGTCAAGGCAAGGGGCTTTATTGGATAAGAAATTTAATGACTCCTCGAATGTTGATTTGCAGATGTTTAGTTGCCTCCATTATGTTTTGCGCTGGCGACCTTTATCCAAAACTCTTAGAATTTTATGCTGGACTTCGATTACATGTTCCACTGAACCCTTCACCAAAGATCAATTCGCAGAACGAGGACCAACAAGCGATCGGGATGCTGTTGGGCATTCTGGCTTTGGTCATAGGCTAAGGAAACTTCCGCGGCTGCAACGTGCTGACTGTGTTTTAAACCTAAAAACGCGGGAAGAGCCTTTGGTAGATACCGGAGTAGAATTCTATGCTCGGTGATCAAAATGTCTTCGAGGAGCTGTTGCCTTGCAACAGAACTAAGGAACTACATTGATGGTCTGTCTTGTTAAGGCCTGATGTGCCTTGAGGAACTCGCGGGGCCAACTCAGTTGCTTAGTCTTCCTTTAGCTGTGTAGGGTATTACGCAGGCAAAAGGTTTTCTCGAGGAAGGGGCTTGTGTTACACGAAGCAATTGTAGCATTCATTCATCTTTCCTCAAAAGATTGTGTTGAAACCACATGTCAGCGAGAATAATGCCAGCTAATTAAGGTACGAAAAACGTTCTAGTCATGTCCCTATACTGTTCACTATTGACAATAAAATTCCGACCATTATCTTCTCGGAAGACATACGGACAATAAAGCGCCCCAACCAGTAATTTTCTATGAACCCTCAATCCAAATGCACATTCAACCAAAACTGGCCTCAATCGGAGAACAAAATTTTCGACGGAAATTCAATATCAATTTGTGCTTTAGTCCACTCGCCGATCTGGCGGTACATAAGAATTCCTTCCTAATGAAATGTCATGGTTTGTCAAATAAAGCAGAGTTTCCAACTCAGAGTTGTGAACCTCTCAGCAACCCTACCCAGACTTCACGCATATACAAAAAAAAAAAAACATTATAAATGTATGCGGTCACATTAACAAAAATTATTGGGTATCAGCGTAATTATCGGTGACTTGTTTTTAAGGGTTTGTAAACGGTTGGTTGAACGATGGGTGTCATAATAACAGGCGGCACTGAACGCCATCTAAGTAGTTTTATAATGAGCTCAGCGACAGGGAGTTAATAATACTTTTGATAATCACATACTTGGATTGATTAAAGTGCAAAGTACTTTTCTTCAACACAAGTAGAAAACCAATTGTTTTCAGAATGGTTATTCACATGACAGCGCCCAAGTGCGGGAGAGACGTTTCCCAGGTATTGACTTTAAGTGAATCCTAAAGTGCCTCAGTTGGTTCAAGTATTTGCAAACATGCCGGCGAAGACTCAAAATGTGTTTGCTGACCTCGATAGCAGTGAATTCTTTTCCATGAATTGGAAACTGTGGAAGTGTGTGGGTATAATTTGGCCCGGGAAAACTGCGAAGCAGCCACGCTGCTCAATGCGGCTCAAGCATCTGATGTGGAACTATTTTATTAACATAACAGTGACTTGCATGTTTCCGTTGCACTTATTTCTGGCAATTTTCAATCCAGTGGCCACCACAGCGGAATTGTTCGATAGTGTCACCATATTTATAACCAGCCTGGGCGGAGCCACTAAATTGATGTTGTTCAATTTTAACATAAAAAATATTAAAAAGATGGAAAAAATTCTGCGAACTCTTGAAAAACGCATAGAGCAGCCGGCAGATAGACTGTGTTTTCGGGAGCAGGTAAAGCGTACTTTAGTCTTCATGGATCGCATGTACCTGGTTATATATGCGGGTGTGGGAGTGTTCGCCACCTTGGCCTTTATGGTGCGTGGCGAACAAAAGCTGATTTATCCCGGTTGGTTGCCATTCGACTGGAAACAATCCAGCCGCCATTTCTTCGCTGCTGTCTGCTTCCAAATATACGGCATAGTTTTCCAAATAATGCATAATTTGGTTTGTGACAGTTTTTCGCCGAAAGCGTTGCGTGTTCTGGCCGGTCACATAGAGTTCTTGTATAGTCGGGTGGCTCGCATTGGTTACGATGAATCCTTAAAGTTGGCGGACAATGAAACGGAGCTGCATAAGTGCGTTTTACACCAACAGGATGTATATGCGTGAGTTGGCTTTCTTTTTCACTTATGTATGTATGTATTGAACGAGTTCCCTAAGAATTCACAACGGCGTAAAGTCTTCTGTTGATATAAAAGACATTTCATTAAGGGCTTCCTATATTTTTTTTCAATTAAAGACATATAAAAAGTGTGCAGGATATTTTCAAATATTTTTCATTCATATTTTCAATAGTATATTTTCAATTTTCATAGACATATAAAAAAATACTTATATGAAATTTACAACTGCCTTTTCAGGGACAAATGACAAGCGATAACTTCGTGGATGAGCTTTTACTTTTCATTATACCCCATTTTGATACACGGGACTCGTATATTGAATATTTTTTGTTAAATGTCCGGAAAATGTCAAAACCAAAAATTTCGCCTTTAAAGTGCTGGCGTTCTGATTTTTTTTTTCACACAACTCCAGAACGCTTCCACATGCCGCCAGGAGTTCGAAGGACTCACCACACTGACAATTTCTTATTAAATTTTGCATGTGGGTGAATATTTGACATTTGCAGGCCGCTAATTAGTTATCATTTTAAAAAGTTGATGCAAATTTACTCGATTACCGGCCGCAACATTGTAATTAAATTGTCAATTTGTTAATTGTTGCTTTTATTATTATGGTATCATTATTGCAAAAAATAAACGCAAGTCCCTTAACTATATATTTCAACCATTTCCCCTAAAACATGCCGTTTTGATGAAGTTGGTAACTCTTAACTCAAATGTTTAAACAGAGAAGCAAATGTAAAGCACTTCTTCTTCTTCTTCTTTTGGCGCTACAGTCCGTGGTGAACCTGGGCCTCAACCAACAAAGTTTTGATTCTTTGTTGTTGTGTCGAAACTAGTGTGTTTTTACACGGTAGGGAAGTTACCCCCTGTAGAATGTAAAGCACTAGAGTACCATTATTTCGAGTTTATTTGAAATTGATTGCGGCATGGATTTACATCGGCACTAATCTGATGGTGGAGCAAGGGGGGGCACTTGTTAACGGCTCAACAGACACACAGAGATATGATACGTGAAAGCGGCGAGAGCTCGGGCTATCTAATCCCTTCTGTCAGTAATTGCCTGAACAGTAAAACTGGACGAGGCACTTGAATTAGTAGCTCACAGTCCTCCATGAACAGCAGGCCTTAACCAACTCGCCTGTACATTCTCCATCATCTAGTTCACCAAGAACAGAAATTGACAACAGCACCTCAAACACATTTTGGATCGCTAAGAATAGAACCCTGCCCCGGTATCTACCAAAGCCCCTTCCTTATTTTTAGCTTTAAATCAGCCAGAACAAGGCTGGCAACTTAATCTGTGACCAATACCAGTATGCCCCGAAGCAACACAGGGGCGTATTGGTATCCGTTCTGCCAACTGAAGGTTTCGCAAGAATCTACATAACCGACGTCATAAACGAACTTTGTAGAATTTTGTTTACCGTTGCCACCGAGGAACCACTTTCCGTCTATACCCCGAGGAGCACAGTGCCCCATCTGGATATATGTCGACAGAAAACCTGCTTCACGCAAAATTAAATCTGTGGAAATCCCGCATTAAAAGAGAATCTGGTCAAATTATACATTTTCTAAACCAAATTGAAATTCAAAAGCATAAATAAATTAGAATACTGCGTGCAAGATCTGGACTCAGAGGCAACCAAATTGGTGCACCGCTTGTGTTAAGTAATTTTTAACTTTCCTGTAAAAAGTCTGCGATTCAACCCATAAAACTCGTATGGTCGTGATTTTGCTTAAATTAGATTGAGGTCGCAAGTTGGTGCTCAATACCAAAGCCTTAGTTTGGAAGCGAGTCTTTGATCTTTAAACTAATTTGCTGATGCCTGCAGCCTTTGATCTTCAAACTAACTTGCTAATCTCTTGACTCTTGAGTCAACTATTTCTTTGTAACACAGTGATCATCTTGTTTCTTTTCTCTCACACACAGATTGTTCGCCACCATCCAAACAGTCATTTCATGGCCCATATTCTTTCAGCAATTCGCATCGTTGGTTAATATCGGTGTTGTCATGGTGATGCTTATTTTCTTTGTCACCGATATCTTTCAACGCCTCTACTATATGGTGTACTTTGTGGCCATAACTCTACAACTCCTACCAGTCTGTTATTTCGGCAGCGTTTTTGTTATACTTTTCGAAAGACTTCATTACGCTGTTTTCTCATGCAACTGGATTGGACAAACTAAAGGTTTTAAGCGTCACATGATGTTATTTACGGAACGTTCGCTAAAAATCACCATGGCCAGGGCTGGTGGCATGTTTCCCATACATTTGACAGCCTTTTTCGCCACCTGCAAGGGAGCGTATTCAATATTTACTCTTCTCATAAGCATGAAATGAATAAAACCAACCAACCAACGACTTGTAACTCGAAATCAAATATGTAATAAAATATGCATGTGCGCGCACAGGAGCTGAAGGAATACGAAAGTGAGAGGGGTCACGGAAGTGCAGTGAATTGGAAATGAATTTATGACTCTATTCGTATTTAGAAATTTGCACGAATAAACACACATTTTCTGAAGGTTGTTTTATTTACTGTATTGTTTTGTAAAACTCCACGTCCTAAAACTTAAATAAAATTCAACTAGAGGCGAGTGGCAATTCAGTAGCAAAATTATCACATTTTAACAACAAAACAAACAAAATTGCAGGGCAACAACATAAAATAAAAGATATAATTATTGGGTTCTAAAAACGAACTATTGTACAATTGTTTAAACAAAGTTGTTGTTTAAACAAAGTTGTTTTATAAGAAGATTGTGGGACCAGCGAAAATAAATCGTTATAAGAAAAATTCGTGCCTCAGTAACTTTCCCTTCTAAGAGCTGCTAATTGGGCCGACCACCAGCGTCCAATTGTCTCAATTTCATTAGACTTGTAAAAGTCGCACAAGTTTTATTTGGACACCAGCAGTAGCATTCACTTTTGGTTGTACTATTGACTCGGGACTCGCCACCAATATATTTCGGAACAAATTTCGCATCTAGTCTTGCAATGATGTTGTTTGATTTGATTATTTGGATGTGTCCATGTATTTTAATAGAAACGTAAAAGTGTCCTTTGAAGCATGGAAATACAAACCTTTTTGTTAATTATCCTTTGGGTGCGTAGTGAACGTTGGGCTGATAAACTGAATTCTTTATGTGATTTGATTTGTTCTCTCTATCTATTTCATTTTTTGTATTAATTTTTGTCAGTTCCGCGTGATACTTTACCTATTGCCCATGAACTGAGCTGCAGGAGCGGACGGACTGTCCGCGGAACTATTTAAGGCAGCCGGAGATGACCTGGTTGGGCGCATGCAACAGCTCATCTGTAAGATATGGTCGGAGGAAAGCATGCCCGACGAGTGGAATCTCAGCATCGTTTGTCCGATCCACAAAAAAGGAGACCCCTTCAAGTGCGCCAACTACCGAGGAATAAGTCTCCTGAACATCGCCTACAAGATCTTCTCTGCCGTTTTGTGTGAGCGCCTGAAACCATTCGTGAACAGTCTGATAGGTCCTTATCAGTGTGGTTTCAGGCCGGGGAAGTCCACCATTGACCAAATTTTCACACTACGGCAGATCCTGGAAAAGACTCAAGAGATGCAAATCGACACCCATCACCTATTCGTCGATTTTAAGGCCGCATATGACAGTGTGTATAGGGACGAGCTATACGAAGCCATGTCTAGTTTTGACATTCCTACCAAACTCGTCAGGCTGTGTAGGATGACGATAGAGAACTCTCGCTGCTCCATCAAGGTTGGTAACGAATTCACCGAGAACTTCAATGTCAGAAGGGGATTTAGACAAGGCGACGCACTGTCATGTGACTTTTTTAACATAATTCTTGAGAAGATCGTGCAAAACTCACACGCCAACAACAGAGGCACGATCTTCCAAAAGTCCGTGCAACTGCTGGCATACGCTGACGATATTGACGTGATTGGTCGAACACAGCCAGCCGTCAATGAAGCGTTTGCTGGTATTTAAACGGAGGCGGCCAAAATGGGTCTATCGGTGGAGGAGTGCAAAACGAAGTATATGCTGTCATCAAAAAAGGACGCGCAACACTGACGACTGGGCCAGAACATCACCATAGGCAGCTATAACTTCGAGGTAGTGAAGGACTTCGTCTACCTTGGCTCCCAAGTCAACAGTATGAACAACAACAGTACCGAGATCAAACGCAGAATAACTCTTGCCAATCGCTGTTTCTTTGGGCTCAAGAGGCAATTGAGTAGTAAGGCCCTTTCTCGAAAAACCAAGCTGACACTATATACCACTTTGATAATCCCTGTACTTCTCTATGGCGCAGAAGCATGGACGGTGTCGAAGGCGGATGAGGAAGTCCTTGGTATTTTCGAGAGAAAAGTTCTGCGTTCAATCTTCGGCCCTGTTTGTGTTGATGGTTTCTGGAGAAGAAGATTCAATCATGAACTGTACGGGTTGTACAGCAACATGAGCCTAACCAGGCGCCTACGGATCCAACGGCTAAGATGGTTGGGCCATGTAGAGCGCATGGAGAATACTGCTCCGACCCGTAGAATCTTCGATTCCGAACCTGTGGGACAACGCATTAGAGGACGCCCACGGAACCGATAGCGGACACAAGTGGAGAGGGACCTCAACCAACTTGGTCTGCACAATTGGAGAACGCTGGCTAAAGACCGTGCCAGCTGGAACACTTTGTTGGTTGAGGCCCAGGTTCACCACGGACTGTAGCGCCAAAAGAAGAAGAAGAAGAATATTATCGGATATCCATCATCCTTCAAATAGTCATATGCAGTTTATGAAGCTTAAGAAGAACTTTCGAAAATCGATTATGCGCTCGTAATTTATAGCAAAGGAGCAAAAACTGGCATGAAGGTTGTGGAGAAGACACATAACGCAGCCATTAGAATTGGTCTATGTGCTTTCCGGACCACAGCTATACAAATTTTACAATCTGAAAGCGGGTTTGAAACTCTAAACACACACGCCAACAAACTGAAGCATCATTAAGTTCTCGAAATTAGGAGCGCATCGTAACCTCTACTGTCTCTACTGCGAAAAAGGAAAACAGATTTAAAATACCCATCGACCCTGTGCCAAAATTTTTAAAATATCAGAAAAACTGAATCTGCAACCAGCAATCTGGCCTAAAGAAAATCATCCCCTTTGGAAACTAAAGCCCGAAGTTTTCATCAAAAATCTGTCAATCTTAAATAAATCTAAAACCACACCTGACATATTTAAACGCACTTTTAATGAAATCTACTCTTCCTACAAAGAAAATAACTGGAACTGTGTTATTTACAGGCGGTCCGAAATCTGATACAAACGTTGGACTTGCAGCAGTCGATGAAAGAGGGTATTTAATGTTTAATGGCATTTTCCACCTCAACGCCACAGCGTTTGAATCAGAAGCTGAGGCTGAAACTGTTCTAAGAGTTTTAAGACTACCCAGGCCAAACAACAATATCGTAATAGTATGTGCGGCCAGCCGATCCGTGTTTAGCGCTGTAATTAACCACAGAAATAAAAACGAAACATTTTTGCCTATTCGACAACTAATGATACAACAGCAAAAAAAACAAGGTTAAGCTTAAGTGGGTGCCAAGTCATACGGGTACATCGAGTAATGAACACGCCGACGAAGAAGCTACAGCAATAGCGGACTTAAACAGTTCACTAACACAAAATTTGGAACCCCTACAGCCACTCATATAAACCTACAGCCACCGTCCTCAACCAACCGGGCATATGAATAAATGCGTTATAAGACTAAGACCAACACATACCAAAATCACACATCAACACTTTATTTCAAGACGTTCAGAACCATTAACAGTCTTTCAAATTCTAAAAAATGGTCACTCATCAAATCAATCCCGGATGAAATTCTGTAAAACCTCAAATATTGTAATTCTAATATTTTTAATATATATCAATTTCTTCATTATCTAAAACTTGTCAACGAAATTTAGTCGCATTTCATGATAAATAATAATAAAATGAAACCAAAACACGAAAATAATCTAAAAGCGACCCTCGAAATTTTATTAACAACCGTTTAAATGTCACTTGTCAAAGTGTCGGAAATTTATTTAACATTTTGACACCCCCTTCGATAAATGTTGGGCATAATTTTTCAGCTCTTTTCCAATAGCAAATTAATTAAGTTGAACTCATTAAATAGTCAATTAACTGACCGATAACAAACCGAAACAACTCTAATTCATATTCTTGGCCTGAGTACAATTAATTTTTATATGTATGTACTCGTATATGAACATATATTTTTGATCAACGCTGTTACGATTTCTGCTGCCCTTCATCCAATGGAAGCTGCTCAATGTACGTTTCCTGAATAAATAATAGGACATTTTATCCCAACTTAGTCTCAGAAAAGAAACCAACTTGTAAGATGACAAGTCATTTGGACAAAACGACCAGGTACGAGTACAGTGTCTTACTTACGATAACACGGCGGCTGAAGTGGGAGTGGCGCCAGCAGCTGGTGCCAATTCATTAAAAACAAAAGAGCTGGTAGCAGCGAAAGAAATATATCAACTAGACAAGAATTTGTGCTGGTAAGTATTTGTTTATGCAAAAGTTGTAGCCAGATTTAAGGCCAAAGGCGGCGACAACTGTTGAAGCAAACGCCCAACTAAAACTGGAACGAGAAACAGTTGGTGAAACTTAAATTCCGAGCGGTAACAAATTCATAAAGTACGATTTCGTGCAGTGAAGGAAGGCAAGGAGCTGAAGTAAATTTTGTAAACACAGTGCAGATGGTGGAGAGTCTAAGGAAGCCAAATTCATCCGAAGACAGGTACACACAACCCAATTTTCGTAGGCGTTCGTACGTCATTGCTTTTCCATGCCAGACGTGTCGTGTGTTTTCCACGAGCTCCATGACGCATTTATTGTGCAACATGAGCGGGAAATAATTACACATGATTTTGGAACCATTTGGAATCCGCATACGATCGAAAATTCGTGAATGTGTTTTTATTGAAAGTTCTTAACGGACCAATAAAAAAATAGATCACGAAAAATATAATCACTGAACAAAAACACATCGCCAATCACTTGTTCCGTACATCCGACGATTCTTTCCATTTTATTTTTAATTTATTCGTTTTTTGGTCTCAAATTATCTGCATTCATAGAATAGAACCTTATAGGAGACCAGGCCACTGCATCGAGCTGCCTGAAATTTTCACAACATTTAACTCGCACTCTCGAATGAACTATAGGCTGCTTTTTCTCAACCACGCCCACTCTTAATTCCATTATGTTACTCCTGCCACTTAGTTTTTAATAAATTTTATAATATAAAAGAGCATAACATGGCCATTTGTGGATGTGGATGCAAGAGATTCACTAAACTTTTTTTGGTTAAATGAGGAGGGGAAAAATGTGCCCCCAAAAATGGACTATCATATTGTTTTGTTGCTTGCGGATTCATTTTGAAAATTCTGTTCGCATATGGAAAGGTCTACTAATTTTGTCTGGAGGTGTCCCAAATTGTCCGTCCCAATAATAGATGATCAAATAACTTCGTCAATTGTGAACCAATTTTCAAAATTCTTTTTTCATATGGAACAGTTCGACCTAAATTTTTTTTACAAGAAGAGGGGCGGTGTAGCAAAACACAACGAATTGATTTAGTATTACATATATGTAGATGTATATTAGATACAGTTTGTAAAAAAAATGTTTTCAATACTAAAGAAAATTAAAAACTTTAAATGAAACTTTAATTTTTAAGTAAAATTTATAAATATATAAAATTTTTTTTTTAGTTTACAAAATTTTAGATGTTTCTAAGCATATTTCAATAAAAAAATAACAAAATTAATACTTATAACAAAACAATAATCGCAATTTAAAAAAAAATATTTCGGTTTGTACTCTGTAAATACATAAATGTTTTCAAAATTGTAGTGAGTGCGGTAAAAGGTTTTCTAAATTGTTAAAAAAATAAAATTTTGCCTGCTAGAACTTTGTGTGCCCACCTTGAGCATCAACTACAGCTTCCAGACGTCTACCCAACGAGCTAATAAGTTTTTGTATATCGTATTCTGTAGGTATATTTTCCCACTCTTCTTTTATAAATGATATTAATTGGTTTTTATTTTTCGGAGACCTTCTTCCGGCTTTTATCTTTAAATGGACCGACAAATTGTCTATCGGGTTTAAGTCTCGACTTTGTGCCAGGGTATCAATTACTTTTGCAATTATATAACAGCCAGGGTCTAGAAATATATGATTTATGTTGGTAAAATTTATATTTTAACTTTTCGGGGTTTTCATGATCAATTAATCCGAGTTTTCCGGCACTACTGCGTCATTCGTTTTTTAAAATATTCAGTGGAATTCCTTAGTTATTATATCGTCCAAGATCCCTATTTCCCCAACACCCGTCCTGGATATACAACACAACACCACACCATAACAGACAATTTTCCGAACTTTACTGTTGGTATTATATTTTTATTCTCTAAGGCCGTCAGAGGATTGCGCCCAACTTTTTTAGGCCCATCATGGTAGTAAAGCACTACCTTCGTTTTGTCACAGAAAATTACGTCATTCCAGTATTACAGAGGAAATGAAATGCGGTCAATTGCAAAATTATTCATCTTCTTAATGGTTTGCGCGGAAAGCAGACAATGAAAGATGTCTACTCAACATTCATTATTGATGTCAAGTGCTATTCCTCTGGTACTTAAATGAAGATTTCGACAATCATTTTTAAAATTTTCGTTTCAATGCGCCCCGTTACTTTTTGGTCTGCCTGGTGTTTGTTTAGGTTCAAGTCTACCTTGGGAAAACATTTCATCAATTTCCTTGTGAGATTTGCTTTTTTATTAGTTAAAATACACCAGCTGGGTAATATTTTCTTCGATTCGATTTCCTGGCATTGTTTGAGCCTAATTACGTGATCACACGTGTGCGCGTACTGAATTCATTTGATCAGTAAAAAAACATACTTGTAATAACTGTGAAAAATATAAAGAATTTTTGTAGCATTTGCCTTCTTGAAAACATTGTTTTACACCATTCAAAGTAGGTAAAATTTGTCGACAAGATGCTAAATAACAGTTACACTTAAAAAAAATACAAATTAATAAAATTTGTTGTTGTTATTCTTTTTTTAAAATGAAATTCCTAAAAGTGTTTAGCTTTGAAAACTTTTTTTTTTAAACTGCACATATATTTGTTACAGCAACATCGTTGGCAGCTGCAAAGAAAACAAAAAGTTGAAAAAAAATTTAACTTTGTGACTCGGCCGCTTCTGGCAGCGTTGCCGCATTTTTTTAGTTGTGAATAATTTTATAAAGAAAGTAATACTGGCGCCATCGGCGCTCACTTGCCGCTTACATCAGTCTCAAACTTTAATACTGTCAACCGAAATTCTGTTAATTCGGAACTGCTGGCAAGATCTAAAAATTATTGTTATTTGAACACTAATTAATAGTTCAAATTCTATTTAAGTCTTATTAAAAATTTAAGCATCGCTGCCATTTTAATTAGAAAAATTCTAGTAGTCTAGTCTGCTGACGCTCACAAATTCGAACCCATGCAAATTGGAATTTTTCTGATATTAGAACTAAAGTATTCATTACATTGCAAGCCCTGAAATTAGAACTCTTTGGCATTGGAAATAAAATTGAAAAAAATGGAATTGATTAAATACGAGAACTGTTTGCCAACCCTGGCAACATCAATACAATTTTTTGCGCCAATAACCTCAGGCGCAAAAGGTCATATGTAAAGCCCGGCCAACCAGCCAAATCAACGCAGAAGCTGAATATTCATGACGTCAAGGTAGTGCTCTGTATTTGGTGGGACCAGAAGGGTGTTTTGTATTATGAGCTAATGAAATCGGCTCAGCCGGTCAAAAACTATTTGGCATACCGTGAATGAGAAGTTTTGACTCATCCGCCTTATAGCCCAGACCTTGCCGCACAGAACGCCCTTACTGGAATACGCTTCACTTCAGAACAGGGTATCAGAAATTGGCTTGATTCATTTTGTAATTCAAAACCAGAGCAGTTCTGTTGGCCCGGTATCCATATGCTACCAGAAAAATGTGGAAAAGGAGTGGCTAACGATGGACAACACTTTCAATCATGTATCAACTCATTTTATTAAGTTGTATACAATAGACGGTGGTTGGCGGCAGCAGGGTTGCATTTAAAGTTACTGCTCGGCAAATGGAAAAAGTCACAGAGTTATCACAGAGTAATCACGCGAAAAGACGTGTTTCATTAGTTACGGGCTGTTACAGTTTATTTGATGTCTTAATATTGCGCTGGATTTAAAACAATTACACTTGTCGTTCGATGACAACACGACAAGACTTTTTTGGAAAACATTAAATCGAACCTTATTTTTTCAAACAGATGGAATAGAATGATAGAAATGTATTACATATTCTTAAAAATTGCAATGCGGTGAGCAATTGTGCATGAATCGTATCTGAATATTATTCCTATCGCAATTGTTTAACTAAATTTTCAAGTCCAAAAAAAAAAACAAATACTTTTGCTGTACACTGTAACACTTTCAAAATGTTTCGCGGCCTTACGGCCCAAAACTAAAAACTCGTTTAAGAATCTCTCACTTGAATGTATTGAAAAAAGTACAGTGTTTAAGAAAACCAACACTCTAATGCGGATACTGTGCACCCGTGTTTCACTTCAAAGCTCTAAATGATCTGCATTATTGGATTTAACGAAGAGTCTACGCACATTTGTGTTAATTTAATAGTCACTTCGTCCCGAGCAATCTTTTGCCATCGTTCTGGCTGTTTTCTTTGATGGTCGTGGTCGTCATTTATGCTGCCAACAGGTGCCACGGCAAAAATGTTTTAATGAAATCACGTACAAGAAATAAATCAATCACTTGCAGAGACGTTTGTGAAATGTACGGCAACGGTTTCAGTAAAGATGAACGAAAAAGTAAAAAACAACAACTACAAATCTTATGGACTCACATAAAGTATGAATTTGTCTATAAGACTAATTTTTTCATAAACTAATTCTGTGTGACAGCAATAGTTTTGCTGAATAGCAACAAAAGCGAAAGAAAATCGATGAAAAATAAATTTATATCACGATGATTATTAAGGATATGAACTGCTTTGATGGCAAAATTAAGAGTTTTTATCACCAGATAAAAATAAACCAACTTAAAGAATAACAAAAAAAAGTGCGACATAAATTTGTCCGAAAATGCCTGAAAGCTGTTGTTGTTTCTATTTCTTTTTACAGCCCATTTCTTACGAATTTAGGTCCCTTACCCTAATGCTGGGCGCATCCCACAGGTACTGAAATTCAGACTGCACTTTTCTATTAAAACCAAACTATGATTGTGAATTTAATTTGCATTAGCAGCTGCCAATATGGCCTGATTTCATGATGGACTTACACTTAGTGAACTTATCAATGGCTCACCACAACGCCCATTTAGCTTATGCGGCACACATATGTGCCACTTTTTGTGTCCTGCCGCTATATCTTCAGATTGGAGGGAAAGCTAAGGCAGCTGGGTGAGTAGAACGAAATCCTCAGGGATTCCCCTAACGTCTAGTCGATTACAAAGAACAGAAATCTGTCAGGAGATAACAGCCCCTCGAGGACGTTTGGATCACAGAATGTAAACCACAACCCTGGTATCTGCCAAAGCTCTTTCCTGCGTTTGGGGGTCTATTGCACAGTCAGGACCTCCACAACGAAGGTCATGCAAGAACTTACTAGAGTTTTGATTGCCGTGCTCACTGAGAAACTTCTTCTCGTCTAAACCCGGCACGCAGAGTGTCTCAGAAAACAATCGCCAGAACCAAAACCAGACCTGCTCTTCAACTATATTGTCACACAGCCCTAATTAACCTCTCAAGGGAGTTGAGCGTTGTGTTGAATAAATTTGGGTGCAGCAACTTAGTAATCATCGCTGCTGCCCCTGAGAATGAGAGTCAGTCGATTTTGCCTCTTTTGCAAGACATGACCTGGATACCAGAACATGGACTGTTTTATTTTGGGCTACCTACGCTATCGGTTCATACAAGTATTTCTTTCAAGCACCACTGTGTGCGCTTTAGGTGTCCACATGCCAATTTTTCACATACTGATTTTCTACAGGACGCTGCTACACGTCACTTTGCTCAGGCCACATTGGACATTCTTTGGGAGCGATTTGCCGAGATTTCATGTGCCTGATTTTAATATCAGAGTCGTGGAGCTTTGAACATTTTGAACGCAACAATAACATCGACAGGCCTTTCAAATAAATGAAAAGTTCACAATTCATTTTATTCACATCCGTATGTACATAAATTTAAATATTGAAAGCACTTAATGAAATGCGTATGCCTTACTTTATCACTTCCTTAAACATTTCCATACCTGACCCGTAGCACTTTTTATTCTGTTTGCAAATGCAAGTTGAATGTGCAAATTAGGCAGCTGTGCAAAAGTTGCTTTTTAAGCCGTAATAGAACCACATACAAACATATGATTTGTTGTTTTTGTACGAGACTCCCGTCATGCTCCTCATTTTAGCATACGAGCACTCGGCTAAAGGAGTCTACTCAGAAAATGTTATTCACAACAATATTTCTAATGACTGATAAGCTTTTGCAAATGTTCCGCAATGAGCGTAAGTATTAACTTGCTGGAGAACATAATCGTAGTCGCATAATGGACATTTTCTTTTACACTTGAAGAAAAGCGTACGCATGTTTGGAAAAGTCGTCACTGAAACAGTACGCTGGAACAAGTGAAATCAATGAAATGCTGGACTTTGAGCTTTGCCGTTTTTTGTGGCTAAATCGCACAGACCTGCCACGGAAAAATCTTCTAACGTTTTCAAGTCGCATGATCCTGGCGGCCAATCTACACATTTCCAAATCGCTCGTTCAGCGACATGGTCTTGAGTTTTAACTGACTGCAAACTAGACAGTGGATGTTACCCGGCCTTTAAGAATGAGTTGGAAATGTATTCTAATTGGCATGATGATTCCTAAAATAGCTGAAAAATCGGAGAACGATTCAATTCTTTACTTGTTATTAAAACTAAACAAATGAGGAACTAAAATAAATTTGAAGCAAAACGAAGGCTACAAATTTGTTGGTCTGTTTCCAAGTTATAAAACTATTATTAATTATCGCCTTTGAAACTGCATTTACGCAACTTTTATCGCTGGTCTTGCGTCATCGAACTCAAGACTTTCCACAGTAAGTCAGATACCTATTAATTTTGGAAAAGATTTTGCACCAGAGCCAGATTTTAAAATTGATTTATGTCAGCACCTTCCACCTGTGGCCCAACTCTACACCAGTAAACTTGTCAACGGCTCACTAACGTCCCCATGTGGGAAATTCTTACAATAGGATTCACGGCTCAAATCATAAACGCCCTGTCGAAGACCAACGTCGCAATGCCGAAAGTTATCCTGGGGCCTTGCTGATGCCCGTTCTGCCAATTGACTTTTGGTAAAGGTTTCAGAACCGAAGTCATACATGAATTTGCAAAATTTTTATTGCCGCGCCAACCGAGGGACGCCGTTCCCTCTATTCCGACTGGATGTAAATCGTCCCCCGGGGGTAATGCGACCGACACTTCATAAAAAAAACTTCATTATTTGTTACGTGCATACTTTTTTTTTTTTGGATGTAAAATAGTTTTACTATTTACAAATAACACAATAAAGTACCAGCAAAGAGATGGGTAGAAATAATAATATTTTTCTACACTCGTAGGGCTCAACCTACTTTGCCCCTAAACTTTTATAAACCTTAAAGATGTCAGACAAAAGCACAATGTAAACGCAGATGACAAAAGTGCCGTTTAACGCAAATAAAATCAGCTGTTACAGCTTTCGTGGAGGTGGCAGCGCTGAGAAACAAAAAACACTTTATGAATTTGGGTTGAAATATTTATTGTTTGGCAAGAAAAGCACGAAACGCGGTGGGAATATATTGAAAAGATGCCTGTAAGATGGTGTCGAGTTTTTTTTCTGTTTCTTGTTTGCCCAAAAAAAAAGGAAATTTCCCTGCGTTTTTAAAAAATACAAAAAAAAACTTTATATTGTAGTTCCGGCATAGCTTTAACAGTCTTGGCATTATATTTTCCGATATACAGGCCAGCTGTGAAAACCAGGCGATATCAAATCACATGTATTTTTAAAAGCACACGTGTGATTTTCTGGTGTTCTGTAAACCACACCCGTTTTGTATTTTTCGGTGTTTCCGTTGGAGCGGTTTTCTTTATTCCGATTGTTTTGAAATTGAATTGTTGGAATTTTTGTGGCAGAGAAGGTTTCTTATATTTTGCTTAATTTAAAAGTATTTGTTTTAAATAAAACAGCCAATTGCGTAAAAAGTTAATAAACAAAACATTTAATTAATTTATTATGATTTTTATTATACGCCCCATGTTCTGAAAAACCCATTTCGCTTAAAATTTTCGATTTCGATTTGAAAACGCCAAATAGGTGTTCTCAAGAACGCATATCGCTGGACGTTCTAGTTTTCGATTTAAAAACGCCAAACAGGTGTTCTGGGAAACGAAAACGCTAGAAAGCTGGCGTTTTCAAACCGCTAGTGTATGCTGAAACGATCTGGTCGTTTTTATTTAAACTACACTCGAAAGAGAAAATAAAATAATGTAAAATTTTAATTTAATATGTTTTGTTTTTATTTGAAGAAAAACTTTTAACATTGTTTTACTATTTTAATTAAAAATATGCAATTTAAAATTTTGCTTTGTGTTTGTCAATTGTCGGTATCATTTGTTTATTTTTCAACTGGCGATTTATGCAAACAGCTGGTCAAATTGATCTTCGAAAAAAATTTAGTGCTAGCGGCGTTAACCTATTCGGTTATTTCTTTTCAAACTTCTGATAATGTATTATTTGAAATTTATTAAGTTCGCATATTTTTATTAAAAAGTAGAAAACAATCCTTTGTTTGCATTTGTGGTTATTGCACTGATATTTTACAAATAAAATAAATAAAATTAAATAAAAAAGCTGCCTGTTACCGTTTGACAATAAATATTAAAATTTTAAATACATTCATATAGCAAGAAAATACGCTAAAGGCATTTTAATTTTAAATATTTTCCATAAAATTTTTTATTTTAATCATAAAAATAGTCGGTTTAATTAAAAACTATTTCAAACAAAATTTATGTTTTGACAATTCATTTAATTGACGAATTTTTTTTTGAATAACTTTTTCTGTTTTTATTTTTTGTTATTATAAAACATATGTTTTTTCTTTGTTCGAACACAATTTCGAAAAAGGCAAAACGCCAGCAAATCGCTTCGTTTTCAGAACATGGTTAAATGCGTTTTGCGTTTTAAAAACGATTTGCGATTTGAAAACGCAGCGTTTTTCAGAACATGGGTGATAGAAAAGTGTAAAAGAAAACAAAGTGATTTGAAAAAGTTATTGACGGTGCTGAACGTTTTGTAATCTCAATGTTTTGCTCACGGAGCACCTTTCTTGTGATTTCAAATCACTTTTATAAAATGTGTCACAGTTTAGTAACGTTCGTTTTCCTAAGTGTAGTCTGAATTGTCGCTTGCTTTTCGGTCTTGTTTTATGCTTTTGCTTATCCGAGTTCACTTAACGGTTGTCAGTCACTTAGAGACCAGATAAAACAAACTCGCAATGATGGCAATGAGTATTTTGTCTAAACTAATGCAGGGGTCGGTGTGAGTACGTGTCTGCTTTCACCAAATACTCTTACGCTTCCAGTAAGTACTCGTATGTATGAATACATTTATGTATGAATACATTTATGCATTTACGACTGAAGTCACGTGTATATACGGGTTTTTGTGCACGCAGTTTCTAACTGAAATTCGTTCATGATTTTCATTCCATATAAACATCTTTTTTTTTTTTTTTTTGTTTTTGTTTCTGTGGTCCCTTGTTTTTTATTGCGAATTTAGTCTGTTTTTTAGTCGTGCGAGTTTCACTCTTGTTCTCATTATTTGCTTGTAATATCTGATCATTTCTTTCCTTTTTTAAGCTGCGGCAATATTATTGATATTGACTGTCGGTTTTTGTCAGTTTATCCTTTATGGCTGCACTTACAGATTAGGAAAGTTTTGCAGCATTAATGTCTTTGTTAACATCGACAGTGACAGCAAAATGTGGTGAAAGGGAGGGGGAAAAAATCTGAAACTCATTTTATTCTTTCCTGGGGCAAAGATAAACGCACAAACAGAAAACATTCTAACAACAATCAGACGTTCTGCATGCCAATGAATACGAATTGAATTGAATGAATTATGTAAAAAAAAACTTCGAGTACGAAATAACGGAAGTTTGACAGGTGATATCGGCCATATTGTGGAATCTGCAGCATTGGCTATAATTGCTATGAATGTGTTGATGTGGGTGGCAAAGTTCAATGAATGGGTTCTGGACTTGTGAAGCACTAAAACTAATTTTCATTTAAAAGAAAGCATCGGCATTCAACGGAGGCGGCCAAAATGGGTCTAGCGGTGGAGGAGGGCAAAACGATGTATATGCTGTCATCAAAAAAGGACGCGTAACACCGACGACCTGGGCCAGAACATCACCATAGGCAGCTACAACTTCGAGGTAGTGAAGGACTTCGTATACCTTGGCTCCCAAGTCAACAGTATGAACAACATCAGTACCGAGATCAAACGCAGAATAACTCTTGCCAATCGCTGTTTCTTTGGGCTCAAGAGGCAATTGAGTAGTAAGGCCCTTTCTCGAAAAACCAAGCTGACACTATACACCACTTTGATAATCCCTGTACTTCTCTATGGCGCGGAAACATGGACGGTGTCGAAGGCGCATGATGAAGTCCTTGGTATTTTCGAGAGAAAAGTTCTGTGTTCAATCTTCGGCCCTGTTTGCGTTGATGGTTTCTGGAGAAGAAGATTCAATCATGAACTGTACGGGTTGTACAGCGACATGAGCCTAACCAGGCGCCTACGGATCCAACGGCTAAGATGGTTGAGCCATGTAGAGCGCATGGAGAATACTGCTCCGACCCGTAGAATCTTCGATTCCGAACCTGTGGGACAACGCATTAGAGGACGCCCACGGAAACGATGGCGCACACAAGTGGAGAGGGACCTCAACCAACTTGGTGTGCACAATTGGAGAACGCTGGCTAAAGACCGTGCCAGCTGGAAAATTTTGTTGGTTGAGGCCCAGGTTCACAACGGACTGTAGCGCCAAAAGAAGAAGAAGAAGAAGATCGGCATTGAGCGAATATTTCCTTCCTGCCAGAGGCAGGACCATTCAATTCAGCAGGAAATCATCAATGAAGGTCCAGATTTTGGGCTGCTGATGTCAATTTTGAACCTGTTGGCAGCTAATGTCACTTTGAACGTTACGCACGAGTGATTTAAGGACGTGGTTATCCGAACACAGACAGATCAGTCTTAAAAAGTGATAAGTTGCAAACTGCGACAGCCTTGCAGCCAATATAATCCGTATCAACGGTCATATCCAGCCTGATTTATGTATTAAAATTAAAGGAAATATAATTTTTGGGCGTCAACGATTTAGATTAAAAATTTCGACTAGTTTTCGTTAAAACTGAAATGAATGGCTCTTTATAAGAATCTACTATTGAAATAGAAATTGAATGCTCACTGACAATATTTCAAGATGTTGCTGGAAAAACTGTGTTTCCGATATTGCAGCGTTTTTCAGCATTTTAAATATTTTCCAGTAATTTCATCTTTTCGAAATACATAATGAATCGCAAGGTTCACCATTGCGATTTCATTTCGCAATGCAATATTTCGAGGTAGTTCTTAACAGCAGGATACTAAATATTTGCATGTAATAAATCTTTTTAATTTTATAGAGAAGGAAAACCAATCGACAAGGAAAACTTCTTATTCACAATTTTTTTTTTACACAATTTCGCGGCACCAAAAAAACAATCCGAAAAGAAAAAATTTTTATTTCTATTGGGCTCTCTTCTTAATTGTATAAAATAGGGATTTCTTATTGATTTCATTATTGATTTATGTGTATTTCCAAAAGGTATTCCTTATTGATTTCATTAAGTCCCTAAATGATCATGTGTTAATCATCTCCTTAATTTTCGTAATAAGCGATACCTTCTCGATTATATTAATTTGATTGTCCTTTTTATATATTTGTGTATATTAATCAGCATTTTTTTGCCAGTTATATTATTTATTGGATCTTCAATTCTAAATTGAACCAACAATAAGTATTCAAATCGTTAAATTAAAATTTTTAATAAATAGACCGGCCAGTGCTAGACAAAAATATTGGGATCAGCAGTTTCTATCTTGATTGTCTTGTGTCTTGCGTATTTGACTGAGCGCCAGGCTATACCTTCTTCTCAGCCGATTGTGGCCTCTAAAGATAAATCAGTTGCGTGCTAGAGGGGTAGGGTGCAACTCAAGTTTGTTACATATATTGTGAGGACGTCTAGATCTTTGTGAATACTGTACTCTTACGGAGGATTTTATTTTGTCATCTTTGAATTTTCTTCACATTCGATGGAGAAGCGGTGGCCCATAATTGGATGCCATAGGACCATATGGGTTTTAGTTAGAATGGAGTTGTACAAGAGGACTTTACATTTCAGGCTCAGTGTAGAATTTCTGCCGATAAGCCAATTCATTTTTATCAGCTTTGCATCTGCGCGGGGTTTCCAAGTTAGGCGACGATCCAGATGAATACCAAGATATTTTACTGTAACATGTTGCGCAATAGTCTGGCTGTTGGTTTGTATTGGCGGGCATGTTTCCCAGCGCCAAGTAAAAGTGCCATCTACATATTTTAGTTCATTAACTTTTATCCGCCATTGCTTTTGCCATTTTTCCAGCTTCCGGAGCGTTTTCATGAATGCTTAGAAAAGCTGTGCCATCAGCGAATGTTGATATGTGAATGTCACTGCTTAACGGCAAGTCAGAGGCGTACATCAAATATAAGAAGGGGCCAAGAATGCTGCCCTAAGGAACTCCTGCTTCAATCGGATGTGTTGGGCTTAAAACGTTGCCTTCTTTAACTTTACATTTTTGGGAATGTTTGAGCGTAAATTTTTGCTTTAATTCATCAAGTAGACCTGCATGCCACACCTTATGAAAAGCCTGTGAAATATCAATGAAGAGCACTGAACAATCTTTTTTTTCCCCTCGAAAGTTTTCCTAATCACATTTACAAGTCCGTGTATCTCATCAACAAGGCGACAATTTTTTTCATGATATTTTCCGTTTTTCTACCGCAATATTTCGCTGCTGCAGAAATTTCGATATATGTCTGTTTGTATGTGTGTTGCCGCTCATAACTCTACATCTATTCAAATTAAGGGCAGTGAACAAGTCTGAAGAACAAATACTTGTAAATCTTCCTGAGCAAATACATGCATATGTAATTAAAAAGATCCAGAAAGATACTGGTAAAAATAATTATTATTGATAAAAAAAAACAAAAATGGAAAATAAGTGGATTTTTGTGCGTAGTGAGTGCGGAAAAAAATTCCAGCGGCAACCAACTCATGCTGGTAGTTCCACTGTGCCATCCAAAACAAAGCCCAAGAGAACTAAAAGCGCCTTCAAGAATAGGAACAATAAAAAATGAATATATAAAAAGATCCTTTTTGAAACGGAAAAGTTTTATTAAAAGAAGTGATCAATCGACACGTAACAATATTGAACAAAATTTAAAGCGAAAAATAAATACATTTTAAACAATAAAAAATATTCAAAGACTACACACATACATATTTCCGAAGAGAAAAAGTGATGTAGAGTTAAATAAAGATAGAAAAAGGGCTAAAATTATGAACAATACAATTATTATTAATTCACTATCTAAAAAATATAGAACTGCTGCTGAGTAATAAAAATATCGATTAGCTTTAGGCGAAGAGGGTTTTTGGAGATACGGAAATGACAAGTTCAAATTTAATAAAGATAATACTATGCAAATCGGAAATTGCAAGTGGAACGTAAGTCCGGGATTGTTTGAACTGATTTTTCATTCAAAACGACTTCACTACAATAAACCAGAATTGAAAACATATAAGGAAATACTAACAAAAACAAATGACCACCGAAGAAGTTATAAATCAAATACTCAAATAAAGTGAACAAAATCATTCAAGTATCACTATATAATAAAGGACTTATTTTCTCCAAAATCTCATACCCTAAGAAAGGGGAAGGGATTATTCGTAAAAGTCTATAGACAATCACAATCCCAACTATATATATTGGGATGGCGCAAATGAATTGGTAGATAGATTACGTCTAGTTCTTGCGTCAGAGAATAACGGAATAATTTCTGTCATCGAAGAACTGAAAGAAGCCAATTTAATATATTAAAATACTGAATTTTATTAATAAGTTTGTAGAGAGTTCAATCAATTAGAATTTAAGAAAATATTAAGTGATATAAAAATATTACGAGAATCGATTGGCAAAGACATGTATGAAGATGTTAAAGTGATTCAAAAAGCCGTAAATGATCAATTAATTTTTTCAAATAGAGATTTCATAAAGAATATCGAAGAAAGTTTTCGTATAATTGAAATATATATTGGAATGACGCAACATCTAATATCAAATACTTAAAATAGCAAAAGTAAAATAATTTTTCATTAGACAATACAAACGCGAATACTTGTTGTTTCACAGCTGGAGGTCATAAGCGGAATAAATGATTTGCAAGAAAAAGGTCTCTGCTCAAGTTGTAAAATTGAATACTAATAAATTAATGTAGGAAACACAACGTTATAGTATGAAAAAATAGTAATAGATACTCGCACACTTGTTGCGTTGCACAGCTGGAGATAGTAAAAGGCATTGTTGACTTGAAAGAGGATTTTAAAAAGTATATGAGCACAAAAGTAAAGAACCAATCAATAATAATAAGTAAAAACAGGAACTGAAAGACATGATAGATGATGAACACTGATAAGAGAGAAATAGTTAATGAACTACACAAACAAGCCAGAAAAAATGTTGAAAGAAGGCGAGTTATTGTGGAAGGTATCGATGACTTGTGGCAAGCAGATTTAGGGAAATTATGCCTCAAATAATAAAGGTTGTCGTCATCTTCAGACAGTAATAGATACTTTTTCGAAAAAAGCGTGGGCTGCACAGAATAAAACTGCCAAAAATGTTACATCTGCTATGAGAAATACTTTTAATAAATATAATAGAAAACCTGAAAATTTGCAAACGGACGATGGCAAAGCATATTTTAATAAAGAAGTGCAACAACTTATGAAATTAAAAAAGATCAATCATTAGTCAACATATAGTGTTCTAAAGGCATCTTCTATAGTGGAGCGATTTAATAGAACATTAAAAGGATTAATGTGGAAAGAATTTAGCTATCAAGGAACCTACAAGTGGACTAATAACTATAGAACAATAAAGATGACGCCTAATGAATTAAATTCATCAAATGAAAAATGTTTGTTGGCCCACAGCCTTAAATAATTTAAAAGTATTTAAAAAGGTTTGGACTACAGAGATATTTAAAATAAAGGCTATTCAAAACACATATTTTAACACATATTTACGGGAAGACTATCAAAGGACATGAAATAAAAGGTGCTTTCTATGAGCCAGAGCTAATGAAAACGAAATTTTCCAGAAACATATTTTGGTTGGAAAAATGTTAAAAAGGAAAAGCAATAAACTTTCTGTTAAATGATTAGGCTTTTCATCACAACACAATTCCTGCATAGCAGGCACCCCAATAATTGAATGGCATAAGAACCGTCACAAATTCGCCAAGCAATTTATTCATTTATCAAACGTCAAAATGTCAATTACATTAACACTTAATGGAGACGCCTCAGTACTTACAGCAAACTATTTTCCACCGATACAGCTCAATGAAAATTATGTTTGTGGTTAAATCACTTTTGATACACATCGTTCAATACCGACTGTGGACTTAGAAAACAACTTATTTTATGTTGGCCAATATGAAATAGAAGTTCCAGTGGGATCTTAGGAATTAATAGATAAACGAATAAATATCATGAGTTAAATAAACATGCAACACTTGATGTAAAAGCAAATTATAAAACATTACAAACACAAATAAAATGTATGTATGTCTGATAGAATTTATTGCAATAAGGAACGTTCTATTGGACGGTTGCTTGGCTTTAGCAGTAGAGTATTGGAACCGGGTATGGAGAATTTTTCTGATAAAACAGTTGATATAACAAAAATTAATTCAATAGTCATCGAATGCAATATTTTTAGCGGATCGTTTATAAACAACACGTGTTTACACATCATTTTACATCAGTTTTCCCCGAACGTCAGTCCGGGATATAAAATAACTGAAGCTCCAGCTAATGTAATATATTTACCAGTAAATTCAAAAACAATTGATAGCATTCCTTTAAAAGTTGTTGATCAAATCACGGAAATTTAATAAATTTTCGTGGTGAAAAAATAACCGCACAATTGCATTTAGAACCAATAAAACCATGAATATATTCAATAAAAGCGAACAACAGAAGGATTCGTCATTCATTCTACCATCGTCAACGGCATACGAAGTAAAAACGGTAACGCGCTGCGAAACCATAAAAGAAAGAGGTCGCCAAAACTTGACTTGACGTCTAAACTTGTGGCAAACTAAAGTTCTGAGCGCAACAAACAAGAATTTTTTCAAACCTCAAATTGATAATTCAATTATAAAAAGAGACTATTATAAAAATATCGTTTAAAAATAATAATGAAATTCGTTTATCAACTCAGGATTTGTATGTCTTACGAAGTGAAAGTTACTTATACGAGTACATTGAAGGATTTGCATCGAAAGAAGATTCAACGATATCTTCTGCTATTGAACTACTTAACAATTGTATGGCCCATCTATTCGATGAAATTCGATATGAAATTAATGGGGTAGAAATTGATAGAACACGGAATTGAAAAACTGTGTATCATTGCATAAACCTGGAAGTGATTGCCTATTCAATGCTGGATGGTCACCGCTAAAGGGGTATTTTAATTTTTGTATTCCTTTTAAAATATTACTAGGATCCGCTGAGAACTTTAATAAAATAATAGTAAACTCGAAGCATGAATTGATTCTTTTACGCTCTTTAGTTTTTAAATCTAACACTTTAAAGGAAAAACTCAAGTTGACTTTATTACACATTAGTTGGAAAATGCCACACGTTCAGCTTGCTGAGGCCTACAAATTGCAGTTATATAAAACAATTATATCCTTTAAAAGTTGGGATATGTACTACTACCCTTCTTTAATGGAATGTTAAACTGGCCAATGAAAGCGAAAGACTCCGTTTCTTGCTCTTAGGATTTCGAAGCCGGGAAAACATGTAGCAGCATTGCAATTTGATTTGCATCTGGACTCAGATACACATCCGTATGATGATCTAAGTCTACAATTCGATAGGAATCCTTTTGCTTTGCTTTATTATATATCTACTTAAAATTTCAACCAGCTACTATTTAGGTGATTCACAACCTCTACTCTCAAGAGAAGATTCTAAAACAATGGCCCCAATCACTGTCTTAGATGTAACACATCGAAACGAATCGGTTGAATCGGGACCCAGAGATATTCGCATTGAATGGAAAACTCTTAAAAACATTACAGAAAATATCTCTGCATATTGTATGATTATTGTTACCGCCACTCATAAATCGCTAATATGACATTACTGTTATCGATATGCAGAGAGATGAGCATGTCAAAATGTTAAATTATTCCTTTTAATTTTCCACGCGGTATAATTATGAGGCGATATTTAATCGAGACCACATACATATGTATATAAAAACACCTACATAGATTTAAGATATTCATTCGTTCAGGTCATAAAGATTACGAAGCTTCGCTTAGAGTAGCCATACATAAAAGAATTTTAATGTTGCGGGTAAAGCGGCCCAAGCTCAAGATAGCCAATGTGGATTTTAAACACAAGCGTAAGAATAAAGAATTAAAGTTTTCTAAAATTCTTCTCGACACCATCCGTTGACAATAGTGACACGACCACGTTTTTTCTCACTTTGGCAACGGATGTTGTCAAGTTATTAAGAACATCTTGTTCTCTATTTGTTACCATTTGTTGTCATTCCGACAACGAATTGTTCTCATTTTGACAACGTTCCATTCTCACTGTGACAACAAACAGTTCTTATTTTGATAACATCTGTTCTCACTTTGACAACAAATCGTTCTTTGTTTGACAACGAAGCGTTCTCGTTTTGACAACATTCGTTCCTAAGGGAACAAGGCGTTGTCATCTTGACAACGACTCGTAGTCAAGTTAATACCATATGGTATTTTTGCACCATTTGTTCTTAATTTGACAACGGGCTGTTCACAACCAGACAACGAGACGTTCACAACCTGACAACGGAATGTTCATAACTTAATGATTTATGCTTTTCGTTCTCGATTCGTGAACAGATTTGTTTTAAAATTGTGGACGCTTGTTGTGAATAAGGTTGATCACAACTCACACAAAACAAAGAAACACAAAATAAAGAAAAAATAAAAATAAAATAAAAAAATAAATAAAAATAAAAATAAATACAAATAAAATAAACATAAAAATTAATAATTAAAAATAGTTTTGGTTCGTTTATTTATGAAAAGTACAGTTTTTACATTTGGTACGATGATGTATGTTGAAATACGACCTCATCAGTTCTTTAGCTTCTTTCTCTATAGCAACTGTTTTACTTCTGATATTGAAGCAGGAGAACAAGTGTCAGGTCCACATTTTGTATTCTCGTCTGACCAACAACAATCTTTAGAGGGTTCTCCATGTTTATTTTTCAACGGCTTAAGATTATTCACATACTCCAGATGTGACTGAATATTAACAAGTTTATGTTTATCTTCATCAGAAACAATATTGGAAAATCGTTTCATGAAATTACAAATATCTTTTATTACGGTTATTCTTTCCGCTCCTCCATATTTATATCTTTCATGTCAAAACTATTCAAAATAATAAATAATACAAACATGGTTTTATATTATACTTGTTTTCTTTTCATTTATTTAAAAGTATTTACATATATAAAATATACTTCCACTTGGAGGGCTGCTTGCAGTAATTTTTCGTCCTGATCATCATATAGATGTAAGAAAGTTAGATCTAAAGGAGGCAAAATTAATACCTCCTTTATTTCCAACATATCAGCTGGGACATCTTCATCTTCATGTAGATGACTTAAACAGAAATCCAAATCTGCTGAGGATGACGGTTGTGTTGATGGGGTTGATTCTGATGTTGTTGAGGTTGACGGTTGTGCTGATATTGATGATGAAGATGGTGGTTGTGGTGCTGATGTTGTTCGGGTTGGTGGCTGTACTGAGAGTATAGACTCTGCTGTATTGATGTTGTTGAGGGCGGTGGTTGTGGTGATGGTGTTGGTGTTGGAACTGATGAGGCTAATGATATTCTTGCATTGATTTGTGAGGGTGGGGGTGAGAGGGCGGAGGGGAATGGCAAGAACATCTCCCTTACCCAATTGTCGTGAGACTTTTCCTCTATTCTTTTCTGGATACTTCTGTATAACGGTCCCTTAGATCGAGGCATCACAACGTTGTGTTGTTTTTTGTAATGCCTCCTCTGATTCGATATCGTCGGAAATGGCACATCTCACACACTTTAATTTTTTCATTTTATTTTTTTTTTTAACAAAAAGTTCACAGAAAAGTACAAATATAAATGGAGATACTGCGTGTCACGACTGTAATGAAAGTAACGTAAAATGTTTGTCCTTATATATAAGAGAGGTTTCTATTGTATTTTAATTTACACTCAACTCAGATGTGGAAATATTAAGTTTTTTCCGCATATTCTAGCCCTTCTTCAAGACAATAATTAAGAAAAGAAAAAATAAAATTGAAATATTTTTGAAAAAATATGAGCACATATAAAGTGCCTAAAATAAATAACATCTGCTAGACATCTGCATGCCTCTTAGAAATAAGAAGAATGCCCCTTAAAAATTTATGACTGTGGGAAAAAAGGGAAGACATTCTTCTAAGCTATAAAGGACAGATGTTTCACAGATAACAAGTAATTTATGACCGCGAGAAAAAATCCTACTAATATACATACATTTGTCGCGCTGGTGCTTAACCTTGTTAAAGAATCTGAAAACCTTTTTGAGCAGGCACCTGCATGTTCAAATTTGGAAATAGTATCCCAGAAGAGGGTCGTATAAATATTTATGACCGCCAGAAAAAATCCTACTAATATACATACATTTGTCGCGCAGGTGCTTAACCTTGTTAAAGAATCTGAAAACCTTTTTGAGCAGGCACATGCATGTTCCAATTTTGAAATAGTGTCCCAGAAGAGGGTCGTCTAATTATTTATGACCGCCAGAAAAAATCCTACTAATATACATACATTTGTCGCGCAGGTGCTTAACCTTGTTAAAGAATCTGAAAACCTTTTTGAGCAGGCACATGCATGTTCCAATTTTGAAATAGTGTCCCAGAAGAGGGTCGTCTAATTATTTATGACCGCCAGAAAAAATCCTACTAATATACATACATTTGTCGCGCAGGTGCTTAACCTTGTTAAAGAATCTGAAAACCTTTTTGAGCAGGCACATGCATGTTCCAATTTTGAAATAGTGTCCCAGAAGAGGGTCGTCTAATTATTTATGACCGCCAGAAAAAATCCTACTAATATACATACATTTGTCGCGCAGGTGCTTAACCTTGTTAAAGAATCTGAAAACCTTTTTGAGCAGGCACATGCATGTTCCAATTTTGAAATAGTGTCCCAGAAGAGGGTCGTCTAATTATTTATGACCGCCGGAAAAAATCCTACTAATATACATACATTTGTCGCGCTGGTGCTTAACCTTGTTAAAGAATCTGAAAACCTTTTTGAGCAGGCACATGCATGTTGTATGTGAAATTTTGATTGAAATTCTGCACTAGTTGTTGCGCCCGTCGTGAAAAAGAATTTCCTTAAGCCGTACAATTTATTCTATATATTATTTTACTACTTCCATTCAGGACAGTCCTGTACGCCGAACAGTTTTCAGCAAAATTGTGCGAAATAAAAAGGCTCTGTGATGATATAATAAAACAATCTGCTTAAAATTCTTTTTATGACTTTTTGTCATTTGGTGTTGAAAGTTTTGCTTCAATTTGTTTTATATAATTTTTCAATTTGTTTGCTTTTCTCAGTTTTTTTTTTTTTGCGCGCTCCTTAACTTTTGCTGCGTAAAAAACATAATGTGTTCAAAGCAGACTTGAGTGCATGCACATTCATGTCTTCTGGTGTGACTGAGTTTTTATATTGTTTTTATTGCAGCTGTTGTCGTATATTTAAGTGTGGATTTTGTGCTAAACTTAAATTTTTGGGACTCAATAAACATTATAGTAGAAATAATCTCTTGGAAAATGCATGAAGACTCACAATAAACATAAAAACTAACATCTTGATTGCAATTTTATGTTTGCCACAAATGGAAAGCACACACACATGCTACACTTTTCTTCACTTTAAGTGAGGCGGGGCCTTAAGTTGTTTATAAATATGTACCTTAAGCAAACTATTAAAAGCCGAGACAGCATAAAACCAAAATTGCACTGAATTTCAAAACGGAGTAAAAGAAATGGGTCTGTCTTTCACGTAACAGTCGGAATGGCAAATAGGGACTGAAGGTGTAACTTTGCAGGCCTGGATTTGGTGTTGGAGTTGCTTCTTGCACTTGTTGGTGACAACTTCTACAAAACAAAAAGCCAAATCTGCAGTAAGAAGGAAAATCCAATAGGAAGTTCAAAAACACACAACAACAAACAGATAATTTTATGGTTGGGCTTCCCAACTTACAGTAGCCCAACTTTTCGAATTACGGAAATGCTGCGCTGAGCTGAGCAAAAACAACCAGAAAATTTTCTGAGTTGATTTTGGTGTATTTTTTTTTTTTTAATACCATATAAGAATTTAACAGCCGTGAATACTTGCTGGTAGTGCTACCTTTGTTTGGTGTAAAATACAGTTCCGGCTTAATGAGAATACACCGTTTTCTAAAAGAGCTCTGAAAACATTTTGCTTTCACATACAATTTTTTTCAATCTACATAAATTTATGACAGATTTCAGTCTTATAAGGTTGCCTTCAGTGAAAGCTGACCCCAAAGAAGGGGACAACTTAGGATTCTAAAGCAAAAGCATTTTCGCTTCGTTTTGTCCTTCAATAATGCAATTCACAAAAGTATCGTAAATCGGTAAAATGTTTGTGTATCGTTCTGTCCTTCGGAATTTTTACTAACCCTTAGCCCTAAGCTCTTCAGGGCCAAGTGGTTCTTTTTCAGGACTGCCAAAAGTGGCAGTCTTCTAGTCTGTTTGCGTTTAAGTAGTTTGTATTGTAAATTTCTATCTTCATACTTTTCAGACTTTTGTCCTCTATTGAATTTTTCTGTCATTTTTGTTTCTTATCACCATAAAACGGGTTCTTTTTAGAGTGTCACAACTTTGAGTTGGCATCACTGCTTTATTTGACCACCCATTTAACAGCTGGTAGTTGTTTTTTGTTTAGTTTGCTTTGGAATTCCATTATGAATCGACTTATAGCAAAACAACGCGTGCAAATTGTTGAAATTTTTAATCGTCACTTCACTATGAAGCCCATTTCTGGTTGAAAGGGTACCTAAATAAGCAGAATTGTCGCATTTGGAGTGAGGAGAATCCACAATCTTTTCTCGAAAAACCTTTACATCCACAGAAAATTACTGCTTGGGACGGTTTATGGGCTGGCTGAGTCATTGGCCCATATGTCTTCAAAAACGATGATGGTCAGAATGTTACTGTCAATGGCGAACGGTGTAGGGACATGATTCGAAGTTTGTTCGTACCTCAATTACGTGGCATTAATCTTGCTGGTATGTGGTTTCAACAGGACGGAGCCACATGCCACACAGCGGTCGCTAAAATTGATTTTCTCAAAGAAACTTTTGATGAAAATATAATTTCCCGTAATGGCCCAATTAATTGGCCACCAAGATCGTGTGATTTAATCCCATTGGATTATTTTGTTTGGGGTTATGTTCAGTCACTTGTCTACGCCGATAAGCCACAAACAATTGAACAACTGGAAATCAACATTCGTAGAGTTATGGGCGGTATACGGCCGCAAATGCTGCGAAAAGTTGTTGAAAATTGGTGTTCCAGATGGTGCCTTCTACGCGCCAGCCGTGACGTCCACATCGCAGAAATCATGTTTAAACATCAATTTCATAAAATTTTCTTTCCAATATTAAAAATATATTTCCTTGTTTTATTATGATTTAAACTTGTGTCACTCTATAAAAAACACCCTTTAAATATTCGCAAGAAAATTTATTAACTGAAAAAAAATATTTCTCGCGAAAAGACTACAATTATCAATAATAAATAATACGTGGCAACGCTAATACCTCCGCTCTTGTGCAGATAATCGGGCGATAAATTATTATCGCAATTATTTCGTGATGATGGCAAATTTTTCGTGGCTCCCAGCAAGATTAAAAGTGAGGCAAGATGATTCGCGACTCGTTCTCAAAATCTTTTTATTTGCAACAATTTTTTAGGCGAATAGGAGAGCAGGTCACATGCCAATTTGGCGTTTTACTTAATTTAATTCAAAATAAAAATCCATTTTTATTAAAATACTATTTTGTCTAGTCAGATCATGTCTATTACGCCCCCCGGCAACAGAATCTCGCTTTGTTTTTGGCCGATTTCTATGGGATATTTTCCTGCATTTTAAGTAGTTTTTTCTTCTTCAAGTTGGTATTTTAAATGTTGAAAAAATCACGCCCGCTCACTCATACAGTCACACATGCAGACGTGTCATATTCGTATTACAGCCGTCATACAACCAGTCATGTGTCAGTTTGTTTCATTATTCTGAACACCAGTATTACAAAATTCAGTTATCTTCAATATTGAATTTGTATAAATAGAATAGAGAACCAACCCCCAGAACAACAATAATCCAAATATTTTTTTTTTAAATAAAAATTGCATTTCTCACAAATTACAACAGATACAACGAATAATATTATTCATATTTATTTTGTGTGTTTTTCTGTTGTTGCCTACGACTAGAACAAACGTATCGCACTGAAAATTATATATTTCTGGTTGTTGTTGTTGTTACATCATCTATGTCTTGCTTATACTGAATACAAGTCACGTCTTGTATTCACTTCAAATGGAGAATAATTTCATCTTGCCAACAATAACTTGGACTGAGCGCAGAAACATTTCATCATCCAACTCAATTATTATTTGATTTCTGTTTTTTGGGTGTGCCCGTGGTGCGGGTGTTTGGTTGGTTGGGGGGGGGGGGGGGGGGGGGGAATGGGGGTGAAAAATTATTTAAAGACAAATAAAATGTCTGTGGAGCATAAACGGCTCCTGGATCTGTTGAGCTTGTACGAGGCCAGCCTCAATTGATGACGCCGACTGCCACAAGTTGTAGTCTACGAAAAACCGAGTTTTCAGACGAGTGCCTCAGTTTCAGCTAAACATTCTCACGTTTAAGAGAATTGTGTTTAGGCAGAGACTGCACTGCGCCGATACTCTTTAAACGTATAATTTTCATGGCAGAAATGCTCCGCTCAGTCACTTTCATGAAGCGGTTTTCAGTTGGCTTGCGGCATCTGTGTAATCGGTAGATTATTATTCAGCTACTGAGGCCAGAGCAACCTGACATGGTCCTCATCTCAAATGCGAAAACCTTACTATAGAAATAAGGATTCGCTGGTGCAAAATTTTGCTTATCTTCTTCTTCTTTTGGCACTACAGTCCGTGGTGAACCTGGGCCTCAACCAACAAAGTTTTCCAGCTGGCACGGTCTGGAAGTTGGTTGAGGTCCCTCTCCACTTGTGTGTGGCACCGGTTCCGTGGTAGTCCTCTAATGCGTTGTCCCACAGGTTCGGAATCGATATGGATTTCACGCCGGCAGCGTCATTGGTTCATGGTTTTGTGAAAACGATGTGGACACTGCGCTACAGACGACCGATTTCTTTTGGTCCAATTGAAGGATATTCTGCATGAACGATTTGAAAGCAAAGTTTTATGATGTTTCCTCAAGTCGCAACTGCAAGCATCCGATGGACTCAATGTCAATATAACTGCAACTCCAATTCAGTTGGGTCCATGCATTGCTTAAAAATTGAACCCTTCGGATCGGTGACGCCGTAAAAAGCAGCAGCGGACATTTGGACAATATTATAAGTCATGTGTATGGGCACACTGATGTCTAGGAAAATGTTTGTGATACTTCGCACACGGCATTTCTGTTCTATTTTAGCACGATCTGTTATAAAAAATTGTCAGGTAAGAATAATTAAATCCATCTTATTTTAATTATTTTCATTTTATTCCATTTTCAGTTGAAGATCTACTCGTTGTGACTGAAAAACCTGATACTTATACACTGTTATTGATGATCATCATCAGGTTTATAAATTCCCTTGTGTATCATCGCTTTTAACTGTCATCAACTTCTGATCAGGTGAAATATTCGCACATCCTGTTTGTAAAAACGGAAGAACGACTCACTCTTTCACAAGAAGAACTATAAAACCAAGAACTGGGAATTGTAGGGCCAATCATTTCTTATACACTCCGCTTAAGTATCGAACATGCACCTGATCCTACAAGTCGGCCAAGGAGCTTTTTTCCTTATCCAATCACATTACAGTGCACCATTAATACTGTGCGCCTTCGTTTCCACCAACTTCTAGTAGTACGAAAGGTAATTTCTTTTGCGCTCTCTGTTCTAAAGCACAAATGGAATGATGATGAAATTTAGTTTTACTTTAAAGGTTTTTTTTTTGGGGGGGATTTTCCTCAGATGAACTGCCTCATAGTCAGTTGTTATGAATTTCTGTGATAACGAGTGTCTTGTGTCACGTGTTCAAAATTTGACTCATACTTACAGTGTGTTTGAAGTACAAAATAAGCCGGAACACTGAAATTTATTTGCGAAATTAGTTGAAAATCATCTAAATCAGGCGTTTGCGCTATAAGACAACAGAAGGCGCGCAACTTTCAGCTGGTTAAGGGCCACTGAAACATAAAAAATATAAAACTAATAGATATCGGTGGTCTTTATGATAAAAAGCAAAGTTTGAATTTGAAGTGGAAACCAACAAAACGAATTTTCCAACATAACGAAAAGGCCCGACATTATTTGATTCGTTGTACTGGAAGGCCATTGTGTGAAAAAAAAGGATACACCCGCAACAATAAGAGTATCATCAGCTCCTTGAGGCAGGTAATAGTATCATCTTTTACTATAGATACAATCTCCTGTTGATTGGAATTTGCTTTTTTATCGTACACTGTTAAGCTGCATTAAGCCAACGAACAGCGGCTAACAAATTAGAACAGTCTGCAGCTGACATGCTCGTAAATGCCTACAATTAACACAAGTTATAACAAATCTTTTGAGATATTTACAAACGTGTTGGATTTAATGTGCATTTAATTTGATTTGAACTTGAATTCAACGCAAACTTCTCAGCAAGAATTTAAATGCTGTGTAATCTAATGATAAATCGATACACATTTAGGCTTCTCACAAATAAATGTTGTATTTATATGATGTTGCAAATTGCACACAAGCGGGGGAGAAAATGCACAATCGAATCTTTTACTCAAGTTGTTTTATTTTATTCAACAATGATTTCATTAAGAGTCTGTAGTCAGCTGGAATTATTCAAGGAAACGAAATCGAATTATCAACCGAAATGAAATGAAGAAATGTAATCAAAGTGTAAAACAAAATAAACTTTAAGGCAAAAGGAATCCCCATCCATGAATAACTTTGTGTGCGATAACGTATCACCGCACACACCCCCACAGGCCCACACACACACACACACACACACACACAAGCAAATATTCACAATAAAATATCTTGATTTGTGTTGATATAAAATCCACGTGGGTGTGTGTGTGTAAGTAGGAATATAATGCAAGGAAGAAAAAACACACACAAACCCCTATTAGTTGAAGGCCTCCGAAAACCATTTAAATGAGAAAAAACGCAAAAACTTCAAAACAAACCCCAATCACTCATATCCGCATATCGTTAGCTGAAATGCAAAACCTGACCAAACATCATTCGAAATCAAGGTTTTGATGGGTCATGATGCATATCAACAACATTCTCTGTTCTCTGCAATTTTAACTTTCACACATTATATTGAAAACGAAACATTTCGTATTTATTTAGATGTCAAGGTTTGGATTAATTCCGCATTTTTGATGTTCCACATGTCACATCCACATATTTTTCAACCTCAACTATAGTAGCAAAGGATCGAATTTTTTTCTTATATGTATCTGATTAAATCTGGCAAATAATCTGAATCTTTATAAAACTATTTTAAAGTCCACATGGACTTTGGGGTACAGCAAGTGTTTCAACTATAAAAATAGTACAAAGACAGCAGCCAAAAACCATAAGGCTTTTTGTTCAATCAATATTTCCACTGATGTTAAAGATGTAATAAATTCGTGCAGCGAAAAATATTTAAAAACATGTAAATCCCCCGATGTTATTCGACGATACGGATGAAACTCGAAGACTGAAGAGATACCCTGTGGTAGATCTACCCTTTCAGAAGTTAATTTTTTGTTTCTTATGTTTTTATCAACTTCATATTTCTTATTATTTTCTTTTAATTTAATGCTAAAACTTTAAAATTAATAATTACTAAAACTGAAGTTGTTGTTATTGTAAATATAAGATAGACTGAATATGCATTTTTTCTCTTAAAAATTGGCATATTTCTATAGTTAAATACTTTTTTTTTTATGTGTAACACTAAATGCCAACATAAATTTTGTTTATTTTGCGACTAATTTTGTTTATTGTCTTAATAGAAAAATATAGATGGCAAAAAAATTTATTTAAAATAAAAAATTTATCTGATGACATTTTTGACAAAAAAAAAACCAAAAATTTTTTTCAATTTTATATGTTTTTCTTTGCAAGCAGATATTCATAAAAATAAATGTTTTCCACCAACATCCAACATCTTTAAGTGGCTTTTCTTAAACGTTACTTGTGAAAAACTTTAACTTTTTTTTTTGCCATAAAACACAATTTCTATTTAAATTTTATTCTATTTTTTACTTTTATTCTAAGAAAAAAAACCGAGCATGGAGTCACACAAAAACTTGCTCAACAATTTGCGTATTTCGCAAGACCAAGTTATGAATTGTGGGGATTCTGAAAACTTCGCTTTTTCAATGTGTGTCGAAACTTAAAACCCATTCAAATGTGTTATTATTTGGCTTCTAGCGTCAAATGGTTTTTCATTTCAGCTCACGATATAGCCTTTAGACACACATGTATGTATATTTAACTCAAATTAAACTTTAATAGAAATCCAACACACATTCAGCCTCTAAAATATGCCTCGGAAATTATTGCTGAAGCTCCATCTGTCGAATTGACAGTAATTTATTCACAACGTTTTTTTTTTTTCCAAATTATTGGGGATGAATAAAACCGTTTAATATTGTAACATCTGACAAATTGAGTGTTCTTTTGGAGCAACGACGTTGAGAGAATGTGGACACTGTTGCCATGTTGTCAAATGTGCCCCGATTTTTATCGGCCATTTGGGCGCCAGAAATGTACAACACCAGCTGCCTGCTTAACTTTTCCGCGTTTTATTACAGCAAAAACTTATTTACCAAAGGTTTTATTTTTAGATAATATAATAAGAAGCAATTTAATAGTATTACACGTTTGAACAAGTAACAAAACAAGTAACTTTTAACAAAGCAAAGCTGATGCGCCGACTTTGCCATCTCTGGTTTGAATGCAGCCGCTCACAACATGTAAACGCTGTGCAGCAAGTTTTCATAAAAATTAATTAATTATTATCATTTAAAATTTCTAGGAAACATAAACGCAGCATTCCGTGATTTAGTTTGTCCACTAAAACCTGGTAGCGTGATCACAATATACCGATTGTTGTCGCATTTGGGTTTTAGCCGAAATGAAGCTAAAAAATAGTCACAATATGCCACGACAAAGGAATTAGACAAAAACAAATTGTGCAAAGATTTCAAATGTGTGTAATTTGGTTGGTTGTGGCGATATTAGGATTTTAGCTAAAGAAAAGCCCCGCAGTTTCCAGCGCGCAAATAAAAACAGCGCTTTTTGCCTCTAATCATTTTCTAAGACAATCCAGTTGCTCTCGATGAAACGACAACGATTCGTTTTCTACAAAATTTACACACATACATTTCTGTAAAAATTTGCTTGTACTCAACGAACATGTGAAATCAAAACCCCAACTTTTGTCCAATAAAACTGTTGGTTGATTCAGCGAAAATATTTTATAGCAGCGCATTCAAACAAAACTTTAGCTCATTCAGCGATATATTTGATTGAAAATGTATTTCAGAGAAACAGTTTTTTTCTTTGTTTAGCAAGAAAACAAACTTTTTAATTTTAGCTAAAATATTTTTCAACAAAGTAAAAACTGATTGACTTACATATTTGACAGAGTGTACGACGCACACACACACGAGCATGGCATCATTTTCGTGTTCACACAGTTTTCTTAAACTTTTTCTCATTTCGCACAATTACATACTCGCATTTCGCCAGTAAGAGAATCAACGAAGGCAAAATGATTTTTTATGCCAATCAATGAAAATCGAACAAGTCAAGAGCGGCAACAATTTGTGGCGAAATTGAGTTTAAGCAAAAACAATTTATTACATTAATTTATTATACTTTCTTCTCAGAAATGCTGCAGCAAATGTTTGTTGGAATATTTGTGGCAGAAACATATTTCATAAGCAATTAAATTCAAGCACCACAAGTAGAGGATTATTTTCGTATTGGCATGTTCAGTCATGAGTAAAAATGTAGTATTTTTATTTATTTTATAAAGCATTTTATTTGCTTGTGTTTTTTTTTATATCTAGTGTATTTGGATCTTAGCACTGGAAGTGAACAACTTTTGTTTGCATTCAATTTGCCTTCAAACGTCGTGGTAAAAGAAAGACGCTGCCGAGAAGTAGCCTAAATAAAGTTGGTGTTATGAGTTCATGTATGATTTTTGTAATGCAGCCAAACGCCAAAGTTCGTTCATTCATTCATTAAAACCTTTTACAAATAGAAGAAAACATTTTGGGAATCGTTAAACAAACGCCATCGAAACTATGAATAGCTATTAATTTGTTTGCGTGCGATAAACAAAGTTCTTTTCCCCACCCAACCGACAGCAAAAACTTTTCAAATATGTACACGGCAAAAGCCAGAAAGATATACGATCCACAAATTTGTAACTGTAATCAATTTAAAGATTGTGTGATGTTCAACTATTCCTTGGGGCAGGAAAATCATTTTATAATTGATGTAATCAAGCTTTTGGCAATAGTCGGCTGGCAACTGCAAAGGTCATGCCTTTTTTTAAATTAGGATCACTACCCAGCCGATGATCCCTACGCAGTCTATGCTTTGTAACGGAGCCAAAAAAAAACTAGGTTATAAGGAGAGGCAAAGCGACAGAGAGCGAGAGAGAGAGAGAGAGAGAGAGAGTAAGAAGTGTGTGAATACTTGTTGTGAAAGTTTGGTACCTTGTAAGAGACGGGAAATCGTACGACTGAAAAACGAGTTCTTACTACAGTGCGTAGTGCGATTGCCACTTGCCACTCCAGTGCAAAATGTTGAATACTGTAGGACTGATAAAACAGTGCATCGCACTCCTTATAGCCTTGTTCCACCGAGCAACATCTAACATCTTTCATCAATTTGTAAAAATGTGAAAGTCTATTGAAAAAAATCAACATATTTCAACATCTTTGAACGATGATCCCTTTTCATTTTGTGCCATCTTACATATTGCGTAATTGAAGGTAGCAGCAAACCTTGCGACAAACGTTCATGCTCATGGCCACCAAAAACTCATCTTCATCATCATCTTCTTCCAGAATGGCCTTCATTATTTCGCTGCACTGCATTAACATTTCATTTTGTTCTTGCACAGCCACAACTAATCCAGTTATTAATTTATTTTCAAAATTCATTTCTAAATACTTATTTTTCACTTTTGTGTCTTTTTCTTTACATGCGTTTTTGACAGCTGCATGAATGAAGGATGAAAGCTGTTGATTCACATTTTTAAAAGTTTAAACAAACGAAAATTTAATACTCAATTTTCGCTTGTTTTAAATTTCAGAATCCAATACTCAGCTTCGAAGCAATTTAAGGCCTAATTGCTGTCTCTTTGAGGCCACATTTCTTAAACAATTAACCAAAACTGGTCTGCTACTTATTCCCATCGTGATTGGGTGTGGAAAATGGCAGAAGAAATCCAGACAACGTTTTTCTTTCAATGTTCGTTCGATACGTTTGCAAATTAAAAACTGCTGCTGAAAAGTTAGAAAGTTAAAAGTACCTGTAGTTTCTGCCCAAACAAAAACTTTTTTCCTTCATTCCTTTCAGTCAATTATTTCACTAGATTAACGACAAGTTTGTCCGAATGTGGCCACCACAAAGAGTTTCGTTCAATCAACAAACACTTCAACACAAACTTTAAAATACTCGTATGTAAAATAAAGAAAATTTTTGCTAAAAGTTTTTTGAAACACCTCTTGAAACAGGCCGTTTTAAAAAATATTGTATCTGTGCAAAATTTGGCTCCAATTGCCCGCAAACATCTTTAAGCTGGAGTTATTTTACAGGGATTTTTTTCAATTCTTACCGGTATTATGTCTTTAATAGTTCATGTTACGGCGAATTTGTCACTTTTCAATTTTCACTCCAACTTTTTGAATTTAACACAGCGACAGATATTAATTTTTTGTTTATGAAAGATTCCAAAGAAAACAATTTATGCCTTAAAACTTGCTCGAAGAACTGTCAAAGCCAAATATGCCAAAGTTTTAAAACAAGTTAATGGCTTTCGAAAATGCTGTTGCTCAAAATAACCGGCTTCAGTTTAGCACAACTTTAAATGTCACAACGATCTTTTATTAGTCTTTATTGATGTGTCTGTACCAGCATATTGCTCAGTTGGGCAATGGACATCAGACAAGTATTCTGGATTCAAAACAGGCAACCCAGTCGACTGAATGAAGCAGAGCATTTAACAATTTGCCACCACATATCCCATATCCAAACACGTCCTAGATACCCTGTCAGGTTTCAAAAGAAAGAAAACACTTCCAAACGACTTCTTGAAGTCATGAATTTTGAGTTTGTTGCAAAAGCATTTCTGTGCTCCGATTTACCCTCATATTAGAATTGGTGCTGCCCTAAATTACAATAATCTGAAATCTTAACAATAAACTTAAGACGAGCGATCAACCGTTCCAGGGGTTATTTTGCGAACACACGTCTATTAAGTATTGAGCAGCTTCAGGGTAAAGCACGAAAGAGTTTAACTTTCGTAAGTGACTCTACATCGTTTGCCCCGAATTATTAGAATGTGTTTGCCAAATAATGTATTCCGCGTTCGAACCGTTATTTGGTCACTTGCTTTTTGAACCAGTGGACAACGCGAAACATTGAACAGAACACCCATTTTAATAAAACCATTCTAGCATTCGCACGTGACACATTTACATATCGTTACCTTAATATAGAAGGACCCTAACTGGTATTTTTTTCTTCCAGTTTTTTGTAAATTTCAAAAGAGGATCTTCCAACACATTATTGGTAAAAAAAATGACGTGATTGGACTAAAAATAACCAAAATATAAGCAGTTGCAAAAGGTTTCGCAACTATAAAACTTTAATTTCTATTAACTTTTATCTCTCTTCTGAAAAGTTAGGAAAACGTCACTTAGGGCCTTTCTATATTATGGTATCGATGTGTTTGTTATTAAAAATACTTATATGAATGCAAACTAAGTTGGGCCAATTAGACTCGAAACCGTTGAGGCCGCAGTGCTGCTTGTTGGTAGCCGAATATTCCAAAGGAACCTCAAAACCTTCACCAGATTTAACTGAAGCTTCTACACCCTGCAAATGTTGCGAGGCAAACGTTTGGATCACCGAAAATGGTCCTCTATAATCAACATCTACCAACGCCCCTTCTGGCGATTTTAGACATAAACCACAGCCAAGTAAAGCACCAACACCAGGACCCTTTTTTCAAAGCTTCTAGCGGCCCGTTAGCCAAGTTACGTAAGAGCCTGCATAAGCGCAGTCATTCCGGAAGTTGGCGTTTTGGTTGCCATGGTAACTGAGGAAGCCTTTCCCTTCTATACCACGGAAACCAGAGGGCCATGGTTGGGAGTAGACCAAAGCAAAACCTGCTCCTCGGGGTAAGTGTCACTTGGGATGGACAATGGTCAGGTCATACCCATTAGCAACTTGTGCTAGAGAGGAAGTGGACGCTGATGGAATATAGTTTTAAAAGGACGGCGCTACATCAGATCAGTGATTTAAGAGGATCATGTCCTCTGACATGAAGATGATGTGGACTGGCCACCGAGACACTTTAGCAAAATCATCCTAATCCATGACAAGCATCGAACTGAATTTGATTTATGCTTTAGAGATGCCAAAAAAACGCCAAGACAAGCTGCAGCAGACATTTGCTGAATGCTTTACGTCTCATATAATAATCCTAAGCACTTTGTGGTATTTAAATACATCGGAAGAAAATATTTCATTAGAAAAAACTCTTCACTTGTAACAACATTCACTGGCACAAAAGCAACGCAAATTTACATGCTCGGCTTTTTCATTCCTTCTATTTTTGCATCTGCTCCGGCAACTTTTAGAACTCTGAAATAAAAGCCATGTTTTACTAACTACGGAAATGAGAAAAGCACGCGTGAAACTGTTGTAGGAACGATAAACAAGCTGGTGCATGCACTGACAGGAATGCATGTCTTCGTACGTTCAGGTGCGACTTTGCCAACAAACATAAACTTTTCAATTGCTAAATAATACATTGAAATTCAACAAGATTTTGGTTTTTTAGCAAAAAAAAAAAAAACAAGAAAAGAAACTTTGAACGTGAATGTTGCACTAATTTTCCAACTTTTAAATTAAATGAAGGTAGAGAAAAGCGTGAAGTTTTTAGGTTTTTCCATTTGAGGCCGATCCCAACAAAAACTATTTGCTTAAACAGCGAGAATGTTACGTAAAGAGAAGGAGCAAAAAAGAGCGCATTAAATGTCAAATAAAGTTCTATTTTTCTTGCTAAATGGAAAGTGAATCAGCTAAACTTTGGTTTGAATACGGATCTAGAAATCCGGCGAAAATAATCGTCCAAAATCAGCATCTTCTGGTATATATTTTAATTTTCCGTTCAAAATGGAAAGCAAAAATACTCGCCACCAACCCAACGGGTCTCAAATTCGACAATTTCATTTATTCAACTGCAAATAGGTTTCGTTTTTTCATTGCTAAAGGCAAATGTTTTACCGCTCCCAGGCCCATTCAGGAAACATATATCTGTTAAATATTGAACGAGTTTAGGCCCAGATGCGAGTCTACTTGCACATTTCCAAGGAAAGCGACAATGTGTTCGGCAGATAATAAGTTGCAGAGCCGCTGTTTTCAATCACATCGGAATGCGAATTGTCAACTGGAGGAAGTTCGCGAAACGTTGCACGGACAGAGCACACAATTTCATAAAACAATTTCATCATTTGCTCACTTTGTTGCGCGCCATATTTGTTCACAGAGATCTGGCAATCGACGTACATATATAGCGCTCCAGTACTTTATGGTCCTCCCCGAGTGCCGCATACTCTTTTGTTTTTAGAATTCCGCTAAGACGCAACTGCGCTTTAGAGACGTGACAGTAGTATTCGTCATAATTCGAGTACTCAGTTGGACTCGATTAATTTCAATAAGTTTTAAGTTTAACATTCCCAGACGCATTGAAGTCGAAATCCCTTCGATTCAGTGAAGAGTGGGCTCTCTAAGTGCTAGACGGTCCTGACTAGCGATATTGTTTACACCCGATATATACCGATTATTTATATATTTCTTGCAACTACAGGCTGTTCGGGTTTTGATATTTTCAAATGGGATTTTCTTAATTGAAGGGTCAGTCGGGATATTTAAAATTTATATATTAAGCATCCCGCGACAGGTTGTTATTATCCAAAATACTGGCAGTAGCTGGGGAAATGGGCGCACAGTTGACCACTTGTGTCTTCAGCGATAACCTGTTTCCCGTTAATCTGGATTTGTTCGCAGTATAACCCAACAGAGACTTGTTCAGAAAGTTCAGTGAGATAAAAGTATATATTCGACATCTGTGTCAAAGTCGGATTCGAGTTTAGTGGCTGGTGTTCGATCTAATACGAGTTATCAACAGCGCCAATACTGCCAACACAGCTGACCCAACATTTAAAAAGTTCAGGCATAATTGCCTGCTTGCACTTGTTTCATGAGGAAGTAGTTTTGCTGGATCAGCGTCTCATATTCACGCATGTCGCAAGAAGAAAAACTCAGAACGGTAGTCCTGGTTGCACATTGGAGTGTCAAATTTAATTTTAAACTAAAATAAACATCCATTGCAGCAAAAACTAAGAATTGAGTTTTCCTTTGTAATATTAGCAGGCGGCTAATTCGAAGAACAATAGATCGTTTTCGGACCACATTTACTGTTACTGATAACGTGCATCCCATGAGACGCTGAACAGTGGGCCGTTCTCAACAACTGGGGTTGTGTCCTTCCACTTTATGGAAGATTTTACGAAAAGATCTTGGCTTAAAAGCTTTCAAGATTCCACTTATGCAGAAATTAAGGCCAAACGACCATCGTATGGGCCGCCAATTTGGCGAATGGGCTGAAGCAGAAATTGATATTGATTTTGAATTTCCACTTAAAATTTTATTTTTCGATGAAGACCATTGGCTGGTTGAATGGGTACCTAAATAAGCAGACTTGTCGCATTTGGAGTGAGGAGAATCCACAAGCTTTTCTCGAAAAACCTTTACATCCACAGAAAATTACTGCTTGGGACGGTTTATGGGCTGGCTGAGTCATTGGCCCATATGTCTTCAAAAACGATGATGGTCAGAATGTTACTGTCAATGGTGAACAGTGTAGGGACATGATTCGAAATTTGTTCATACCTCAATTACGTGGCATCAATCTTGCTGGTATGTGGTTTCAACAGGACGGAGCCACATGCCACACAGCGGTCGCTAAAATTGATTTTCTCAAAGAAACTTTTGATGAAAATATAATTTCCCGTAATGGCCCAATTAATTGGCCACCAAGATCGTGTGATTTAATCCCATTGGATTATTTTGTTTGGGGTTATGTTCAGTCACTTGTCTACGCCGATAAACCACAAACAATTGAACACCTGGAAATCAACATTCGAAGAGTTATAGGCGGTATACGGCCGCAAATGCTGCGAAAAGTTGTTGAAAATTGGTGTTCCAGATGGTGCCTTCTACGCGCCAGCCGTGACGGCCACATGGCAGAAATCATGTTTAAACATCAATTTCATAAAATTTTCTTTCCAATAAAGCCCGTTTCATCGATATTAAAAATATATTTCCTTGTTTTATTAAGATTTAAACTTGTGTCACTCTATAAAAAAAACACCCTGTACAATTGTACCTTTACAGTCTTCAAAGAGTGTAGAATATCTTAGGCCCTGTATCAAGGGGAAGGAGTTGATTTCTTGCTTTGAAATTTCAGAAATATATATTGTATGTTGCTACAACTATAAGTTTTAAGATATCAGAATATGTGTCTTGTACTCGTATATGAGAAACAAGTTATTGCAGTTTTATAATGAAAAAGCTAAAATTTTAGCTCAACAGTTCTATGGGGGTTAAAGCTCGTATAGCAATAATCTCCATTAGGCCTAATAACTTCCATAGTGGAGCTTCCGATGGCAAAAAATTCTCCAAAAGAAAATATTCGATAATGAAACCAACTGATTGACATAATTTCGGTTGTTTTTCCAACTAAATACTTATAATTAATTGATGAAGTTTCTGAACGAGAAGCAAACAATTTGTTATGGATTTGTACTAGAGTTCTCGAATATGGGACAGCGTCCACTAGATCATTTAAGCCGCTTTTGTCTATTTATAGTCTAATTATAAGTTATTGCCCAACAACTAAACGATGAAAGAAAAAGACTGATTGAAACAAAATTTGCCAACTTTGTATTGCAGTTATTTATAATCAAAAACTTTTCCAGGGCTGTCTATGTGTATGTGTGTTTGTGATTTTTCTAGGTGTGAGGGTTCGATTCCACAACGCGTTAGAGGACGGCCACGGAACCGATGGCACACACAAGTCGAGAGGGACCTCAACCAACTTGGTGTGCAAAATTGGAGAACGCTGGCTACAGACCGTGCCAGCTGGAAAAGTTTGTTGGTTGAGGCCCAGGTTCACCGCGGGCTGTAGCGCCAAAAGAAGAAGAAGAGGGTCCGTGTGAGTTATTTTCAATTCATTATTCTTTTGTGTTCATGTTAAATATATTTTCCATTTCCTATAAATCGTAGAATGTTGTACGATTAGGGAGAATTTTTGTTGTTGCTTTTTGTTTTTGTGGGAAAATTACTATTTGTTGATTTGCTGTCAATTCATTCGAATTTTTGCAGGTACTTTCCAAAATTAATGGAGACATTGTGATGAATGAAAGCAGCGAACGAGTCCTTCAAGATAAAATACCCAACTCTAGAAGCAGCAGAGAGAGGAAACGAAAGTACATCCGCCATTTCTAAAAGCATGACTCGGTTGTGCTAAGGCGTCACACAGCCAGAGTAGCAACCTCAGTTATATGACCAACTTTGGGCCAGAGTCGTGGTACTTTAGACATTTTGGATTCGCACCATCCGTTTGCTTCAGCCATCTGCTCCATGTTATATTTCGTTATTATTTATTGCATTTAATTTTAATGTTATTCAAATTCAAGGCTGAAAAGTTTTAAAACGTTTTTTAATTTGCACGTATTTTTTCTATTCTTTGTAAATATATAATAAACTGAGAATTCCTGCTTAATATTTCCACTGAACACTCAAGCGAAAAGAATTGTAAAATTCAATTTTAAAAATTTTATTACTTTTGACCCTTTTAGCCTGCGGCATAAATGTTTATTTTTACTTTTGCTGTAATACAAGCTCCTGAATAGGATGCGAAATCATAAAAACACATGTTTCTACACATGTGTGTAAGTACGAGTAAATGTTAGTTTTGACAGCTTATTGAGCGCATTTGTATTTGGTGGCAATAACACACAAGTGGCTTAAACTCATTTATATAAATTAACAAACATATTCTTTTTGTGGTTTTATGATGTGGGCGAAGAGATAGTGATGATCCATATGACAACAATAACAATAAAAATAATAAAGGGATACAAAAGCGGGGGAAACTTGTTTTTCTTGTTGGCACTTTTGCTCTGGACCTGGAAACTCGTTCATAACACTTTAAAAATACAGCAGTTACACAAACAAAGTCATTGTAAGTTGAGCTTTTGGAAGGTGCTTCCCACAATGACCACTGACATGATAATGACCTGCTGACATGATAATAAAAAAAAGCTGTGTAAGAAGTTACTGAGAAATCAAATCTTATACCGGTTATTTCCACAGGAACATCGAACAAACGGTACAAGAATACAAAATTAAAGGAAACAGGGAGAGAAAAGACCAGTGTCACCAAATAAAACTGCTCTCCTTAAGCGTGGACTTATTTGCTCTGGACAAACAATGCAGACTATATTTGATAAAATAATGCTAAAGTTTGCAATGGGTTCGCTAAAGTGATTCGGTGCTCTCCTCTAGTATTAAAGATTAGTTGAATGCGAGTTCCAATATAAAATTTGTTATCTGTTGTCACGGGCCTAGATTAGATTTTTTAAACACTGAGTCGCCATCTGTAGGCCCATTTTGGCATATTGAACGATGGCTTTGTAAGGGTCATATTTTCTTCTCTAACAATATCCGATTTTGAGGATTCCTACCCAACCAAATGCATATAATTTTTAAATGCAAAAAAGCCACTTTCATTTCTTTAAGGTTCGGTTCGGACGTATTTATCGCTGTTCGTAAACAGAAAAATAGCTAAAGTTGCAAAAAACAATAAAAATTCGTATTTGCGAAAATATTCACAGGGAAGTCTTTAGAAGCTCATTTTATTCCGAGAACAAAATCATGGATAAGAAGCTGCCAGCAACCGCGTTCGGGCCTGCTTGACAATATTGAAAAATGGGCTGACTTTATAAACGCGTGTTGCTTTTTAGTAACACGTTCTATACAATGCAAGCCTGCAAACTTTTATACTTTATTCTGGTCCCCTTTGCCACACACACAAGAAAAGGCCAGCATCCAAAAAATTTTAGCAGCAAAATAAATTCAACATGCAGCACAAGTGCCAAGCAGCAAAATAAGTAAGAGGTTTTTCTGATAGTTTAATATATTTCTATATTCATTTATATGCCTTTTTATTTTGGATAAATGGACTCATGATTAGAAATATAGAAAGAATTGCGTGAAAAAAAAGAAAGAAAAACAAATTGTACTAATGGAAGCCGTTTTGTCAACTCGGTGGTTTTTGGGGGTTTTAAACATTTGTTGGGCCAAAAATTTCTTAATTGTCCTGTTTTTTTTTGTAATTTCGGTGCGTTTTTTAATTTTTGGTGGCTCTAAAACAAAGTCAACACAACTTGTTGTTTCAATGTGAGACAAAATCTTTATACAATAAAATGCAACAACGTTGTTGTTGTTGCAGATAATTAGTACCACGTAAAGAAAAAGAAAAATTTTTTGTGGCAAAAATTGCTGTCGCGTTTGTTAAACATTTTAATAGCAAATTTAATTGAATAAACATTTTAAATTAAGAAACATTTTGGTGCGCTTCGAAATTCCCAACGTGTTTTGCAAAATATAAAGTCCCGTTTTCACACATTCCGAAAAAATAAAATGTGCGCTTTTGCCATTAATTTATTATGAATGATACAATGAACCGAAACGCTGTTGGGGTTGCAAATTATCAGTCTACAAAGTTTTAAGCAAATAACTAAACAATGTATGAAGCTGGTGTTAATGCTATTTCGATACATTGTAAACATGTGTAGGAAGTCAGCAATGTTTTGCTTGCCATTTGTGGTATTAAGACCTAATTTGGTTTTTCGTACGTTTTTCCATTCGCAGATACTTTTTGAGGCCGGTCCAACTGCGTTCAAGTCTGAATGCAAATTGCTTCAGACACAACTTAGCCTTTCTTTACATCCATCTGGGTTCAATTGCGTAGCAGTTAAGAGAATGTCCAAGGTCTGCTTATTCGTTGTTTTCCGATCGGAAAGTAAGAATAAATGTTCACAAAAAATTCATTTCTTGTCACAACTTTTTTTTTTTTTGAATTTACCCATCACAACTGATTGACAGCCGTAAACAGGAAGAGTTTCCCACTGTCCAAAGAGAAAAGAAAAAACCGGCAGAGAATTGTTATTCATAATAAAAGTGATGACAATGTTTTCCTCCTAATTTTTTCTCTTTTGCTGTTTTCTGGCGCTTTCGTTGTTGTTCTGTCGTCTAAAACTCTGAGAGAAATAATTTGTATAAATTTTTTTTATATTTAAAGCAAAAAAATGATTAAGTACGATTAAAACAAAATGTATGTCAAAACGTGTAATATTGGGGAAAAAAAGCAACCAAACGCGAAATCATCTAATATTTTTCATATGTACATGTGTGTGTGTGTTTGGGTGTGTGTGTATGTGTGTGTGTGTGTGTGTGGATAATTCGCATCACTCATACGCGCTAGAGTTTACAAAGAGTCGTGTTAATAAATTCATAATTAAGAGTAAAAAAAAATAAACTACCGAATTATAATATAGATAAAGGCTTCCGAAGTTGCGAAACCCCCAGTTAAAAAACATCAATAATACAGCCTTACAGTTTGTCTGCCATTAAGCAGAAGAGTAGAATAATAAGTAAAATGTTTGGATTTTCGTTTCAATTGCCCTTTAAAAAGAAATATTATTTTACAAAACAATTTAAAAATTTTTGCTTTCTAAAGGAAATCGTTATCTTTTCTTTTATTAATATGCCGCGTATATCACAAAAGAAGAACTGTGGTGGGCAATAAATAGTGGTGGGCAATAAATTTTGAATGTGGCTTATTAAGTTTGGGCCATTTCAAAAGCTAGATGAGAATGTTTCCCACATGAAAAATTTTATTTATTTATGGACACAACGAGTATGTCGGTTTTTCGGCTACATGTATGTACATGCGTGTTATCGGCCCTGGTTTTCCTTTTGTTATTTCCTGTACAACTACTTTATCGTCCCCCGTTGTGCTTAACAAAAATCTAATTTGCTTTATGTTCACCGTCACGAAAAACTGATCATGCCATAAAGACACGTTCTGATACGAACTTTACGACTTCCAAATAAAAATGATGATTAAAATTTTTTTTTTTTTTTTTTGTACTTCCCCCTTAAAGTGTCAAGCATACGACACTAATGCACATGCACTGATTGATGGTTGTAGGTGATTATGTCCTTAAATCCACACTAAGCTTCATGTGAAGTGAAATCATGGACTTTGTATTAGTAAATTTGCTACATTAGCATTTCACGTCCAACTCACATACGACTTTTTACAATATTAAAATTAAATATTGCTACGGAATAAGTGTGGTGAAGTTTTTACAATTTGCACAATTAATTTTAATAAATCCTTTGGAAATGTGTATTAAACAAAAAAGTGACAAAACTGAACGCAAAAAATGTCACTTTGTTCAAAGATGCATTTATAAACCAACCCTGTAATAATGCAATTTGTTATTTCTTTAGAACAAAACACAATTTACGAGAGAGTGGAACACCCTGTTTTTCAGGGTTTTTCTCTTCAAAATATAAAAAAGGAATTTTAAAATTTTATTTAATTATAATTTATAATTTAATTAAAAAAAAATTAATGAAGAATCTCCCATATGCCCAAAAGCAGCTCAATGTATGTAAATGTAAATGATACTTAAATGAAACGCTTTATTGAATTTGAGCTTTTTCTTCCTCTTCTTCTGATGTAGCGAATTTCATTTACTTGAAATGTTAAAATGTTCTCGAAGCATTTGTGTACATTTGACAAAGAGATAACAAAAATGTTGGCTACTTCCCGAAAATTAGTCCAATTGGCACTAAACCATATCGTTAGCTAAAATACAAAAAGGCGTAACTAAAAAAAAATTTCAAAATCGAGTTTTTCATTGATTATTATGAATTTTAATGGCACTCATCGATTTTGAAATTTTTGCTAGTTACGCCTTTTTGCATTTCAGCTAACGATATGCACGTATATAAAGTAATTCAGTTTTATATGTACATTTTCAGCAAGTCCTTTGACACGCGGTTAAGTGCTACATTTAAATAAATTAAATATATATTCTTCACCAGATGAGAAGATGAATCCACAAACTGCCAATAAAAGAATAAAATAAAATATCCCACAAATCTGCGAGTGCCTGTTTTGGAATAGATCTGTGCTGGTACAACAAGAAAGCAACAAATTTTCACAACAAAGTTGCCATAAAAACTTCTAGGTTTGTCAATGTGTGCGTAATTTCCAGCATGTGAGTGACATTGTGGTTCCCAGCCTGCCGCCATTCGTGCGAAACTTAAGCAGTAGAGTTCGTTTCCTAACCTGACAATATTCAGTTAAAATATTGCTAAAATCAATATTTGTTTCGTTTTAGAGAAAGTTTTAAAGGATATAAATTTGCAAAACAGCGGAAGGATTGCGTGCTTTAAAGCTGACAAATATTGTATAAGGACACAAAAAAAACATACACAAAAATCTTTAAAATCTATATGGAAGTTAGAATAAATGTGGCGTGTCACAACGGGCTGAACAGTTCGGAATCAGTTTACTCTGATCTGGGTATAAGAGGCGTAACGAAATAGGAGACATCAACGAAAAATGCGGGGCTGCTGATGTTTTTAATGAAGCCACTCTATTATTTGCCCTTGACAGCTGTCACAAGACCACAAAGAGGCAAAGAGGAGCAGCTACTGAAACAATTGGTTAGAAATGGCGCGCCTCTGGAACAGGAGATACAATCTACTTTATGCCTACATGCTGGAAGAGAAAGATTTGCTAGCACCCCATTTGAAGAAGCTGGTTCGATTCCTAGACACATTTTATGTACGACAGCAGAGCTCAAACTCATGCTGAACAAATTTCTTGGAATTCGAGCCCACAGATTTAGCATCGCTCACATAATCTCATATATTCGCAAGACGTTACCGCTCTTGCTAAGTGCAAATGACACAAAAGAAGTTGGAACCCCTCACAGATCTTTATCAATAAAACGTCTAGAGCCATGAAATTTATATCTAGATAAATACAAACGAATTTCAGACAGTAAAAATCAATAGAATATTCCATATAATAAGTAATAAGATAAATATCCCATATAATAAGTCTGAGTTTGGTGCAGATTTTAGGAAAGAAAATTTTCCAAATAATTTTGTTCACACGGTTTCTCTTTAATCTATTACAAAAATGTCGAGTGCAAAATATTAGCGCCTTTATTAAAGTTTAAAAAAAACAAGAAAAAAAAGGAAAAACCGAAACATTAGGAGTAAAAATGGCTGATATTTTATTAATTTCCACCATATCGAACCTTAAGGTCCTGCCATCTGAAACATTAATGTTCGCCAGTATTTTTAAGGATTAAATACTGATAAAATATTAAATATTAAATATTAAATATTTCCTAAATATTGCAACTAATTTTTCTTAGATATTTTTTGTTCGAAACGTTGCCGAATGTTAGTGTTCGACTTTGTGGGGCAGTCCTTTAGTATCTTTTCCTGTTTTTTAATTTTATATTGTTTTAAAAAACACACAAAGTGAAACGCTTGTAGTTGATTTTACTGCCATCCATCATCATGTCTTTGGCCACTTGGAACTTGAAGCGTTTTAGTTTTCAAGTTTTCTTCTTGATAAAAATTAACCCATAATTTAATTAATCAACAACTTGACTACGATAATGGTTCTTAACAGAAACCTTCCCTGGCAAGTTCTTGAACGTATTCGGCAAAGTGAAATCTTGCATCAGTGGCATGCTGCAGGACTCGCCATAAGGTTGTTGCAAATCGTGGCAGCTGCTGAGAACGTAGATGTCCACGTTTTCTAATACCTTGGCTCACGGCTGCAGACATTTTCACTTTGCCGACCCGGCCAAATATCTGGGAGCTGCCTCATTATGCAGCGGCTCAGTCCCAGTAGCTCTAAAAACGTTATCAAAAATGCGAATGCGTGGACCGTAACTTCACAAATTTTATTAACTGTAACTCTCAGAAGCCAAAGCTTTTATTACTGAGAAAATTCCAACGCCAACATCGTATTCAAATATGCAGCTTGATCTCGCGAACTATATGGAACGTGTTAAGTTGACTGATTTCAGCAAAACTATTTGCCCGTTTTCTGAAAACGTTTGTTTTATATTAATTTTGTGTCGGTGTTTTCTTCTTTTATTTACTTAATTAATTGGTTGTTGGTTTCGGTTTTGTTTGCCTCTTAATTTGACATGTAAAAGGAGCGCAGATATTTTTCTTACATTTATATGTAAAACACACGTTCCAATTACAGTCACCGCCAACAGTTTGAACCCCAACAAAAAACACGATAACGAACAAATTGGTTTCTTTCAATTAGTTTCGTGTATTGACAGCAGTTGCTTAATTGCGCCGCAGAATGAACTCTATCAGCCCAAATGTCTGGCACCGTTTAGTCAGACATTGATCCAGTCTAGCTGTCAGTTCGTTAGAACATGTCCTCCTTTGCGTGGAACACTTTGCTTCGGAAAACGTTTAGTTCATTTATGAATATTTGCTTAAAACTCACTTAACTGAAACAACATTAAAAGTTTGGTGAGAGCAACAGCAAAACAACAAGAAACTAAGAAAGTTTTGTCAGCGTGTTTAACGTTTAACATGTGAATTTACTTTGCTTTCAAGTCAACAGTGACAGCTGCTGTCATTTTCGTAAAACATCATTAAATCTTCGAAGAGTTTATCAACAATCACAGCGTCTGCAAATCTTAAGCTGCAGTATGAGGGATATGTGTCCTGGTTGTGCTGTGTTGTGTTGTGTTGTGTTGTCAATGTCAGTGTCATGTGGCAGGATAAAAACGAGAAAGTTTTTGCTTCAAAACTTTGACTCTGTCAATAGCGAGCGTATTTGTTGTGCAACTGAAGTTTTACAAACTTAAAGCAATTTCTGAAATTTCTTAAATGGGGTTTTGTGTGGCACTTATTTAGCGTGAACTGTAAGAAACGTCTAAGAGAACAGCTGTGGCATGTATGAGCGTTTGGAGTACAGACATTTCGTAAAAAGAATATAGTAAATACGATATTAATTAAGACATTTTAAGTTGAATAAGATATAGTTAAAGTACATGCAATGGCCATGCAGTGTCCCGCCCCCCCCCCCAAAGCCGGGGATTCATGTTAAAAAGATATGCTTCCCTCTTCCGGCGAGCCTGAGGTTAGCATTTGATGCAGCAACAGATATCGGCCAGTTCGGCTATCAGGCTTACGGCTCGATAGGATAAAGATTTAATCCTTTTGGGGAATGACGTGCTCAGAAGCAGAAGAATTGCTTGATGCCTTTAATTTCACTCATTAGAAGTGACTAGAAGAAAAAGAAAATGATCTAAAATATACTCAGGCACATGCTCTAGTCGTTTCCTTAGGGAACCCTTTAGTAATTTTTCTATATCACTCAGGCTACTTGATACCTGAATTGCTTTCCAGAGGGGTGGATATTTTCTCTAAGCGAAGGTGTAATTTAGATTCATGAATACGCCTCTGTATGACAGATAAGTTGTTGTAGACAGGCTTAGCGGCAAGTCGGGCAAACTTGGGTGAACTAGTGTCACCCCAAACTCTACCTTGAACCTAGTACTTTGTCGCATTAACGCTCACTTTCCCATTAGGGAAGTATTCAACATCGCCATGAAGGAACTGCACTGATTAGGCAGAATAGTCTATAGACTAAACATGACAAGAGAAGAACCGGTTCCATTTGGTAGAAAGTGTGAGCACTTATTTATGCGCTATCTGATATTACAACAACTACGTCTTACAAAAGATGCCCAGATGCACAAACGAACTAAAAATTCCTGTGGCTTTTACTAACCACTCCAGAGGTATGTCAGCTTTAAGCTTTAATAATAAAAACTTGAAATTTTGAGAATGGATCAAATATTCCGAATTAAAACAATGGGCTGGCACCTGCCATACAAAAAAATATATGAGCATTTTTTTATTTTATGAGAAAATTTGCACTAGAGATGCGAATTTTGCATGAGAAATGGAACAGATAACGAGCAAAGTTCTAAACAAATTAAACTGTACGGGAAGTGTTTATCAGAGTTAAACAACTTTAATTCAAGATAAAATAAACGGAAGGTTGTTGAAATATATAAAACATGTGTGTAACTGCATTGGATCCAATCTATATATCGCCAGCTGAAATGCAAATATTTTTAGTGTCTTACAGTAAAAGCAAATTAACAGCATACACGTCAGTAGCGCAGCTTCATAAACTAGACGTTCGCTCATAAAATATCGCCTTTTGATTATATTAAAGTAAAAATTGGACAGAAAACGAAGTTGGTCGATGTCCATCATAATCAATTAAATAACGATTTCGTATGTTTTGCAAATTATGTGGTTTTTCATTTCAGGTCAACAGATTTTAGAGCAAAAAGTGCTCGATAGCTATTTTATTTTGGACCCAAACCAAACTTTTAAGAAACATATTCGTCACAACATCCTTAAAATCAAGAATTTATATCCATTTATTAATAAAAATGGTGGTGAAATGCTAAAATACGAGAATAATATTAAAAGTTATATTCCGCTCATTTGATGCCGATTTCACAGAGTGGAGGAAGGCTTCATGACTCTGATTTCTTTTTTTTGTATATTTTTGCATTACAAACTTTGCTGGACAGAGTTCTTTTCAAAAGAATGAGTTTTTCCTCTTAACAAAATTCCTTGTAACGAGGTTTCACTGTATATAACATAAAAACAAATAGTTCATCACTCATACGCCACCATACAAAATTACTCAATCGCATTAATACAGTCTATCTCACGCAATGCAATCTGGAACATAGAGATGAATTGTACGAATACTTCAAAGCAGCCAATGGACTATAACAGCAGCTGGAACTTGAATCAAGTTGGGTAGGTAAGACCGGATGCAGTTAGTAATCTTTCTTCTGTAATATTCTACTAAACAAGGCAGCAGTAGCCTGTCTGTGGAAAAAACACGAGAAAAGGTCAATTCGATTAAAGAAAAATCCATTGGCTATTGCAAATATCAATATACCCACAAGGCCATTGTAATGCAAGTCTGTAATCCCTGCTTTTAAATGTGGAACGGAAAAACCTTCGAAGTCATCTGAAATGTTTTAGCTCGTCCCAGCATCTTTTCGTTGCTATCCATGACAATGAAAACAAATTTCATGTTTTACGACATCTTAATACTGTCTGTTTGAAGTGTTGCCCAGCAAAGTAACCAGACACTCACTGACACACATGTTGTTAGATATGAAAATTTAATATCAAGTGCGGTCCAGCATCACTTTTCTAATTAAAATCGTGTTTGCTTCTTATAATCATTTCTTTTCTTAAATTCTCTTTTGATAAATGAGTTTCAGTCTTTGTGGGATTTTAGTCTTTTGTAAGAACTTCAGGACGCCATTCTTGTGTGACACTGTCGCATGTTTTTTAAGTTTTTTTTTTATATGTTGCCGTTAGAAATTCAAGTGTGGATAATCCCAATTTATGACTGACCAGACTTTTTTCATTTTGGCCCAGTTGCCTAAATTTATATAGATTTATTATTAAAGTTGCTATTGACTGTAAAATGTGCTCAAGTGAATAAAAAATTCTTTAGCAAAATGTTATTGATGATTTCTATTGCATATTAAGAAAATACAAAATGTAAAATACAATTTCCTGAAACTTTTCTCAAGTTTCAGCAATTAAGTTCAGCATTTGATATATAATAAAGAATCATTAAAAGTTACAGTAACAGGTTCAACAACTAATCGCAATATTTCACATTTCAACTAGAAATTTTTCCATATAAATTATAATCCTTAATTTGAATCAAAATACAGTTTTCCAACTAAGTTTGGAATACTATTCGTTTTATATAGAAATTCCCAATTTCAGTTGAAATTTTCTCAATGATAATGATAAACTTGAATAGCTGGATTTTTAACAGTGATGAAGTAAAATTTTTAATTTCATTTGAAAACTACTTGCAATTAAATTAAGTATCGGAATTTCATTTGAAATTTTCTCAATATTTTTCAATTTCATGAATTGAAAAACCTCTCAATAAAATATTGTATCGAAACATGCGCAACAATATTCCGAATTTTGTTGGTCTATTTGCAACTCGTGTCTTTAACAAACTCAAGTTAAATAGAGATATTTTATTGGTTGCTTCAAACAAAAATGAACATTAATGAAATCTGTAAATATTTACTTTGCAACTTTAAAACATAATTTACATGTTGTGTGAAAAAAGTATTCAGTGCACATTTTTCCTTTGAAGTCCACTAAATCCATCAGGTTACACTTATTGAGCTGCCGACTCGCAAAAGTCGCCAGACGTGTTACTTTAAAGTTAATAAATGATAAAATTGATTAATTTTCCCTGCTCGATAATATTTCATTAACTTTTCCTAAGAAAGTTTGAAATGCTGCGAATTACGCAAATTCCGATATAATAGTATAAATCTATGCTTGAACTTAAATGTTGTGAGATGTCAAATTATCATATTTTGCAGTTTGTATGAAGTCTTTCTATAGTCCAATGATCTGCCCCCAAGTACTTTCTAAAAACAATTTAATTTTATATATGTATATCATAACCCCTTAATATTTATATTTATATCGACTTAATGAGACATCGAAAATAATTATAATTAAAAAAAATAAGGATATATCATTCATAGATAAAATCATTCGAAATATTTAGTATTTCTATATCCGAAAGTCGGTGACAAAGTGTTAAATAGTGGCTAAAAATTATGTAGGTATTTGCGAGATTTTCATTTGTACTTTAACAGACTGTTGGTCGCGACCACAATGTGACCAGCCCCAACTCGAACATGTTCAAACGGTTCACACATCAGATCGCAACTGCATCAGCCAGAAAGGCTTTGATAAAACAATTTTTTGCCTTCCGATTCTGCAGAAAAGACTTCCTTCCATTAGTCCTCTCGGCTTTTAGAATCACGGCAAAAAAAAATGTATTCTCTTTTTTAAACGGCCACTAGGCAGCTCAATCTGTGTCGCCTGTAAAGCCTGTGTGCTCTTGCTGGACCATCTTGTAAGTGTTGTACCAGTGTCTTGGAGTTCCTAACCTGATTTGGCAAGTTCAGCCGTTATAACACAGCTCTCCCTAAGTACTAAATCTCCTGGTTTAAGCTCGAAGTGACTGCCAGCATTTCTAAACCCGTCAAGGTGTCACTTACGCATCTGTTTAGCGGATTAATGCCATCCTTATCATCAATGGCGCCTTCAGTCAGATATTTCAGTCCGAATCCTGTACCTGAAGCTGATATATATAAATGTTGCTCTTGAATATTGTACACTCAAAAAAAAACAACACCAACATTCATACGAATGTTATAACCAATACAGACACTTGGGATGAAGAGAGGAGCCACAGGACACAGGAGCTGCAGGCTGTTTCGTGGCTTTATGCTGGGTGACTCGAATCGATTGCTTGAAGATGTACAACTTTCGTGCCGTCTTCATAATTTAAAATACCCATTTTCTAACAGATTTAGTGTCAAACCGTTTACAAGACACTGTTTAATAATATTTATTAGCGCTTTATTACCTATTTACCCACTGTGCAACTTTTGAATAGCAGAAAAGAAATTAAGAGCCCAACAAGTACGACAGATAAACTTGAGAAAATAAAGTCAAGTGCCCCAAATCAGTTGTTTGGCTATCGACGTACTAGCGAAGTTTGAAGTCGCGGGACAGCCGATTATTTTTTAAAAATTTCGGGACAATAACGAAAAATTCCAGTCTCTCTTGACTTCCAAAACACCTAATAGAACTTCTGTCAATAAATTCGACTGACTCCTGCACAATCCTTTCACTTGTCGCATTTCTATTTGGTGTTACATTTGATTTCCCTCAAACTTTATTTCATATTTCCGTAAATAGTGAATTTATATGTCTAACATTTTAATACTCTTACAGGATTTGTCAGAACATCTGACTTTTTATCCACTTCTCTGTTGGTTTTTCTTGTGCTGAATGAAAACAAATGCAGGACCTGTAAAAAATTGTTTGTTAAAAACTTTTCTTGAAATGGAATTTTCTTTAGTGGGAATTTTCGTTGAATGCAGCAGAGGTAAAACTACAATGAAACTAAAGCGAAGAAGAAAAGTCCACACTGATTTGTTGTTGTTAACTTGTCATTCCGGCAGGTGGTTCTCAAATCCATAGATATTTTAATCCTTTTTCTTAAACTTAACCAATTCTTGGAATGAATATGTTTTGAAGAAGATGAGAAAATTGAATGGCGGACTTTTTTAAGCTGTGGCGATTTTGCAAACACCAGCGGTTTCAAAATCGTCACATTAGCCACCTGCATCAACTGGTCCACGAACTCAAGGCGTCGTAAATAAGCGGTAGTTTTGCAGCAGGGTTTCTTTTTTCTAAACACTTAAACTTATTTACATTGAACACACACGTTAAGCACCTCTGGCAAGTCTTTATTATCCACGTGGTTTCATCTCGACCCAGACTATTATCTGAACAGCTTTTGTTTTCATTTGGCGATCGATCGCCTCATGACCCCAGCGGCGCAAAATCCACAGAAAATAGTAGATTTTTTGTTATCCAAAAATTCTCTCGTAGGTGTTCATCAATTGCGTCACAAAACGGTGCTTTGGCATCAGTAACGGCATAATAAACACCGGATGAGACAGATGCCACAGGAAAATAACATGGCAGTCACGGCATTCGTTTTAAAATATATAATATATTTCTTGCTTAATTGTAAACTGCATTTAATGTATTTAATTACAAATTTTGAAATGCTTAAAATCTATTATTAAAGGATAAAAGTAGGACTTTTCTATAACAGTTTGTTTTCTTAGAAATTTGATTTTTAAATCTATATTTTGAATGGAAAGATAAGACAGTGGATACATGAGATTGAAGAGCATTTTGACGAGCACAACGAAAGTGCCTTTCCACCTGCTGGATATCAAATACCCCAAACTGCAATATGCTGTATCATGTTTCCGTAGCGTGACCCTCGTTCAAATTTAATGCAGTCTAGGGTTCTTCACACGTGTCAAGAAACGAAGATTGTTCTATGTCCGACATTAATTCTCTGATACCTTGACGAAGTTAAGCTAAAAATAGTTTTTATATTTTTCACATCAAGTGTGAAAAAAGATTTAATCGCTTCTCGATATGCGAGAAAAAATGCTGTCCTTGTTTCAACTATTGTCACGTTTTGACTGGAATGTCAAATGAAATCAAAACGTCAAAAGAAAAACAAACTAAATTTCAATTGCAGCAAAATGCAAATTCATGGTGGTGGTGGAAACACAAAGTTAAACATAATTTAAAATTTAAAGTATCGAGTAAAACTTTATTCTGAAGTGTTGCCAGCTTTTTTAAATACTAACATTCTCAGCTGATCTGGCAACGCACAACGTTTTGATGTACAACTGCTATTTGTTTTGTTGACAGTGAGTTGAAAAAATTAATTTGGCCAAAAATGGAAATTTCAAGAGAGGGGTTTCTTTGGATTATTTTTCACAACTCTCGACGCGGATTATCTCAATAATCATGTGTCGATGAACTGAGATCTTGGTATGGCGATAAAGCGCCATCAAAAACCATAATATATCGCTGGCATAGTGAATTCAATCGTTGCCGTTGTTCGATCGCCGACGAATTTCGTGAAGGTTGTCCACAATCAGCTGTTGTGCAACAAAACATCAACACAGTGTGTAAACCGATAATGGGGCATCGTCGTGTGACATATCGTGAGATAAAGGCATTCGATTTTTAATGAACACTTCGTTCATTGTTTATTGCGTCGATTGGTGTAAAGAAATTACTAAAAAGTTCGACCGTGGTGCTTCAAGAGACATGTTTAAGATCGTGACAGGCGAGTAACCACGAACAAATGCGTCTTGGCCGGAAACAAGACAGCCATCGACCCTGTGGATATTCCAAATGGTGGTCTGTTTCTTTCGCCAAAAGGACTATGTGGCCATTATTCCGCTTGAGCCACTCAGGACGGCCATATGTTTACCGGAAGTCTTCGGAAAAATTCGTAAAACCATCATGACAATGGGAACTGTCACACATCTCGTCAAACAAGTGGATTTTTGTGCCAGTCAAAACATCGAATTGGAGACTCATCTTCCTTGCAGTATCGATTGGGCAACCAATGACCTCTTCTTTGTCCCGATTATCAAAGGTGAACTTTGTGGTGAACGACTTACAAGTGCCGAAGAAGCAGTTGAAGCGTTCAAAAACCATGTCTTGCAGATGTCTCGAGAAGAGTGGAAAAACTTTTGTGGCAAATGGTTTAAACGAAGGCAAAAGTGTGTCGATCATCTAGGGGAACATTTTGAAGAACAATAAATCCATTTTCATTTAAAAATCTTTGTTTTTATTTGCTATTATCAAAAGTATGAGGGAATGTGTATTTGAAAATAGTTTTTGTTGATAAAAGTTATTATTATTTTTAAGCTAAAAAACGCACTTGAAAAGTGTCGCGAATTGTTTTGGCAACTTTGTACAAAAATACAAATTTGCTACATTTGGCTCTCCCTTCCTGGGATATTGTGTTCTTAAATAAAAGTGAGGTTATAAATCGAATGTTTACATAAGACACACCTGTCAAATAATCTGTTTTGTTTAGATTTGGAAAAGATTAGTGCTTAACGGCAGACCCTTCACATGGTTTATTGAGCAGTTTTAATAGCAAATGATTTTTACATATTTTAGTTCTTTTTTTGGTTTTTTTTCGCTTTTTTTTGTTGTCGATACAGAATCAAAAGGAGAAAACAACTTTTCTGTTTCTGCTTGAGCATCTCAACGAAATCATTCTCATCGCAAGAACAAGTTTTAAATTTGTTTGAAAATGTTTTTTCTTGACTGGATTCCGTTGGTAGAAGCAGAAAAATGAATGAACGAATGAATCTATGAATCATGTGCTCGTTCGACATTGAAGTTTATTGAGAAATTTTTAAAATGAAAAACTGCATTTGTAAAACTCAATTCTTGTTTTTTTTTTTCTTTTTTCCGGTTGCTTTCTTGACTTCATTGCAGTTGTAGCGTAAAATATGGCATGAACTTTTTTTTGTCTTTTTGCCCCCTCCTGTCCTGTCCTGTCCTGTCCTGTCCTGTCCTGTCCTGTCGTGTCCTCTTTTCCCCTAAGTCAGCTTCTGCAACACAAAACTTTTAACTGCTTTTTTCATGCTTTTCAAAAGAATGCATAAATTTGAAATGCTTGTAAAATGCAGAAATAAATTTCGATTAAATTTGCCAACGAGTTTAACGATTTGCTTAGACCAAAATGCTGGCACTCGCAAAAGTAGAAAAAAACCGAAAAGTTCGATTATAAATTTCTCTTTAAAACAATCAACAGAAATTTATGATTTGTTTTTATGAAATTTGTGGATTGCGGAAAAAATATCGGAAGCATTAATCACTTTGAAAAACAATTTAGCCATTTTCTCTTCTTAGCGCTTCGACTGAACGAGTGATAAATGTTTGCAGTTTGTCAACAAATCTGATGATGATGAGCGGAGGTAATTCACATGAATTATGCCAGCAGCATCCAATGACGGATGTATTTAAATGATAAATTTTAAGTAGCGGCAACAAGAACAACAAACAACAACCAGGACTTTAGCAAATAACTGTAATTTGAAAACTGTCACCATCTCATCTCTTCAGCGATTTAATGAAATGTTGGTGTTAAAATTGTGTTCATTTTGTTTTTCAAAAACAGCTTAAAGCCAACGATTGCAAATTATTGCCTTTACAGTAGAGCTTCGAAAAAGCTTAAGCGAAATGTTCCAAAGACTATTAACTTTTGCAAGCGTTTTTTGAAATTAAAATGGCTAATTTGGACTCAATGTCCGCACTACTCTGCTTTATCACTTTTTAAATAAACAGTGAACAACTCACAGGCTTTACACTGCAGCCTGGAATATTTTTATGCAGCTGAGGTGCAAGGCGAGAAATATAACTCTCTCGGCTAAAAATAAAATATATTGTTGCAAAAGTATGGCAACTACAAGTAAATCTAGGCCTTAAGCTGAACATTTTAACTTTTTGCAGCCCCTTCCGACAACTCCACTTCATAATAAACCGAATAATAACTTGTTCACGCTGTAGTGCAATTTTTATTACTTTCAATTCTTTTGAATTTTTTTAACGAATATTTTTATTTTGACACAAAAACAAAAGTAATATTTTATTTATTTTGGCTATTAAGATGACACTGATTGTTAACAGTTTGTGGGGACACATTATGTTGAACCAGAGATGCCATTAATGTTTGTCATTCATAAAAATTTATTGCATTTGATTAAGTGGAATTGATTTGCGTCAATCAGCACCTGCCTAAAGAGGCCTAAGCTGACGGTGGAGTGAACTTTACAACGGCTCATAACCTCACCCCATGTGCCCTGCAAGGTTCAGACAGGTAGCAACTTCTCGCATTACGTGGGGACGGCATATAACACAAACAACTTGCTTGAGAGCTCGGACAATCTAATTCCGTCTGCCCGTAATTCTGTACACAGTAAATGGAAGACTAAGTACACGAGTACAAGTCAAGGAACATCAGCCTTGACTAAATCGCCTATACTTTCCCCACCATCTGGTTTCTTAGGAAGGACACTCGATCACAAAGTTATATACCACAGCCTCTTTCTGCGTTTTTAGGTTCTAGTCACAGTCACAGAACTCCCGACCTTTGATGAAGACATGAACTTCCTAGAGTTTTAATGGTCGTGCCAATCGATGTTCCCCCTTCTCCTCTCTAGCCGGAAAAGCAGCCTGTCCCAGTTTGAAATATTTTAAGGCAAAACGTATTCCCCAGGGATATTGATTGAGTACAATTTTAAACCATGAAATTACGCCTCATCATTGTGTTCGCATAGTTTTCGCACTTCGGTCTTCGCCTCAGCTGCATGGCTGGGGCACAGCCTTAAAACTATGTGCAGACAATTATCAGATGTTGCAATATTGTGATATCGGACTGACACGTTACTAACAATGACAAATTGGCAACAAGAGGTAAATTTGTCAGTTCGGACGATTGTACGATAATTGTGTGACAGTCAGTTGATTTGCCAACGAAAATTGTCACTTCAAAAGTTGGCAAATCTATTGCTGGACATTGACAGAACTTCTAAGGCATAAATATGTTTGAGCAGTGTTGCCAATAGAAGTGTTTCTCCGACAATTAAGCTGTTGGCAGCTGCATCAACTCAAACAATAACAAATTATCTGACGATGGCAACGAAAACAGTTGTCAGATGCCTGACGATATTCTTGACCAACAAAAATTTTGCACTTTGAACAACTTTAAGATATTTGCCATGCCTTTAGCTTGGGGACTAATACAATTTCGTGGGCGACAGTCATGGATTTTTGTTTGGAGGGATTACCATAGTCCAACAAACCCAACTTAAGGTTCAGCGTTGCCAGTGAGAATATTTTAAAGTACCCAAATTGTTATTAGTATCATTGAAAAGTTTATTGATACGCGTTATAAACCTTTTCCTTTTAACTTTAAATAATTCATCAAAAATAATTTTCCTTTTTACCATTTTAATTATAAGAACTTTAATTGAGATTTCAGCTCAGTCGGGCTACAGAACAGCTTTCACGTCAGCGTCATAATTATTTTTTAAGGTCGGTCAGGCACTTTGAGAGTTTTGCTTCTCACTCGTACCGGTTGACTGATTTGTTCTGTTTCACGGTTGATTTGAGGAGTTGCATACCGGCCACGCTACTTCCTAATTAAAGGCATGCGTCCTATTTGTTGGGCACAAAAACAATTATAAGAGTCTGTTAACAATCTTATGGGCATATGGACTTTGTTACTCCGCTACTATTTCAGCTAATTGATAATTTCGTGCTTGAATAGGATTCGCAAATAATTTATTATCTTTTAGCGCCCCAATAAGAGACAATAAATTAATATGAACAGAGTCTACATAAAAATATTGGGATCAGCGCATCATTAACATTTTTAATTGCAATTATTTTATTTCTATTAAATTTAAAATAAAATTTCTAATAACTTTCCTTCTTACTTTTAAAAAGGGCTGCAGCTCCATTTCATTAAATTTTACCACATTCTACTGTTTCTTTTTTCTTATTTTTTTTTATTGCAATTTTACTGTTTTTAATTTAAATTACAAGTTTTTTTTAAAAAGAAAACAGAAAAGTGAGAGTGAGAGTGACAGGAAAGGTTATTATTTTTATCACCATTTATGACCGCCAATTTATTAAGGAATTTAACACCGGAGCTTTAATTTAAAATATTGCAGTTCCAAAACTAAATGATGCGTTAAAAGTAACAATTAGAAATATGTCATGATTCCAAAAGCATTTCTTACGTGAAAGTTACAGTGAGAACCGTCTTAATTTGCATTTGATTTAGTTTCTGTTTTCAACCAGAAAAAGTTGGAATATTGGGAATTGAGTTTCTCGATTTTGTTTTCTTCTACAATTCAAACCCCTTCAACTTCTCTCTTTCGTCTTCTTATATCGGGTGTTTGTTTCAGCTGTATGAATCCTATCGATATATCGATAAATGTGGGCGGACAGCTGAGAATGTGAAACTGTGTTGACATTCCGGTTTATTAAAATTTGACAAGTCATCATGAATCGTTTAAAGCCAGAAAAACGCTTCTGAATCGTGGAATTTTACTGTTCGTGAAGTTCATAGAGCACATCGTTCATTTTATGGTCAACACAGTCGAAAATTTGGGTATCGCAGAGGTAGCGCAAAGTATTGAAAAGACGCCGAATTGTGGATTCTTTGTCGTTCTCAACTTGTTGACCTTTGCCCTTTGACTACGAGGAACATTTCATGCAAGAATGTTGACTTACGTGCCTATAAAATACAGCTCGCACAGGAGTTAAGTCCATTTGAAAGCCGATTGGGCTCATGTGAAACTGGCCAGGGACGAACATCTTTATCAAGGATTTGTTTTTAGTGGTGAAAATCATTTCTAGCTAAACGGTTGCGTCAATACGAAAAATTTCGATATATTGAGCGAAGACTGGCCACAAGTCCATTAAAATTGGCTGTTTTGGTGTGGCGACAATATCGCCAAGAGCTGCCGTTACGCAAAATGGCGAACGCTATCGAGTCTCTGAATTTTTGTTTCGAAAAATTAATCAACTTGTTTCAAACCAGACGGGGCAACTTGTCATACAGCGCAACTAACAATCGAATTGGTGACAACTTTCACACTAAAAGTGTTTCTGTTCACTGGACCCTCGTTCGTGCCATTTAACGCCTCTGGCTTACTTTTTATGGAACTAGTTAAGGCATTGACTTCTGGCAACAAACCAGCAAGTCTTAACGCCAATTCCACATTCGTAAGAAAAAGCTATCAATTGCTCCAATGGAACCTGTAAGTCGCAGCGGCGACGAACGACGAAATTATTTTAAAAAAATAAATAGAAAAAAATTCATTCCAACAATTTATTGCTGCTTTTTATTATATAAAGTTTTCAAGCTCTTAAAAATGTACCCTCTACAGCAGCCCTTGCAGCAACAATAGATAAATATAAATGGTTCGCAGAAGAGTGCGGGGGCAAAAGCCAATGAACTGAAACAAACACACTCTGCTCTTTCCTCAGTGTACGACTGGCAACCAAAATTAAGACGAAAGGCAACTGCTCTCGACCTCAAATGTATTTAATTTATGTTTAAACTAATTGCCCAGAAAAACATTAGTTACTTTTCAAGTTCCTCTAGAAACACATTCAAAGTACTTTAAACTTCAGCTTTTCTTACTTCCAACAGGAAAACGAGAAAAGTTTATGGCTACAAGTTATTTTTCGCACAGAAAACTTTAGTTTTGATAAAAAAAAAACATGCATGTAAAGAAATTCCGAACTTATATGTACAGACTGTTTCTCAGAATGTGCGTTCGACGAAACCAACAAAAACAAAATGGCAAAATATTAATAAAATACTTCTTCGTTTCTTGGAAATGGGTGGTTCAGTAAAATTATTGTTCTAAAATACCGAGAAGTTTTTGTCAGCAACAAAAAGGTCGGCCACAAACATTTTTTGAACTTTGCGAACAAAATTGTATACTTGTCGCATGTGCAAGAAAATACAGCCAAGGAGGGTAATGGCAGGACAGAGTCCGGGTCAGGGTCAGGGTTCATGGAAAAACAAATTTACAATAATTTCATGGTAATCGCCTTGTGAATGGTTGTAAGTAGTACTGAGGAGCCTTAATTGATTGAGTTCTATGCTCGTGCAGTGTGACCAGAGCCTAAATATTTTTGGTAGCTAAATTGCGTTAAAAGACAAGAAACAAATATCGCCCAATTTAACACTTCTTTTTGTTTCAAAATATCCTTATTTTTCCGAACTTGGTTTAATTTTCCAACAAGTTTTCATTTTCTTTGAATGCATAAAAAAAATTTCTAAAAAATAAAAAATAATTGTTGAAAATACAATAAACAAAAAGACCCTCGTCAAACGTTACGACATTGGAAGCCCGCTTTTAACTCAGCAAAATAAGCTAAATTTAGGTGGAACAAAACTTTGGTTTTACAATACAATAAAGGGTGGTTAAATTGTATGGGCCGATGTTGAATGTGAACCACACCTAAACGCCAAGTTTTTTTCCGAATTTTATTTGACATTTCTCTATTTCACACTTATTCAATTTGAACCATGGAGAGATACACAATCCAACAACGTGTTAAAGTTATCCAGACTTATTATGAAAATGGGAGTTCAAATCAAAATGCATATCGTGCACTTCGTAATTTTTTTGGTCAATTTCATCGTCCAAATGTGCGTACAATCGCAAAAATCGTGGAAAAATTCGAGCAAACCGGGTCTGTAGAAGATGTGAGAACACCAGTGCATGCTCGTACAGCTCGTACTGCAGAAAATATTGCTGCTGTTCGCGATAGTGTGGCTGAAGAGCCGTCCACCTCAACTCGTCGTCGTTCCCAACAATTGCACCTCTCACGCTCGTCGTTGATGAACATTATGCATAAAGACTTGCATTTACACGCTTACAAGGTGCAGTTGGCTCAAGAACTAAAGCCTCTTGACCATTCCAAACGTCGTGAATGGGAAGAATGGTGGCAAGAAATGGCAACAGTGGATGATCAATTTTCGAAGAAAATCATCTTCAGTGATGAGGCACATTTTCACCTCAGTGGATTCGTCAATAAACAGAATTGCCGCATTTGGGCGAATGAGAATCCAAGAGTGATTGTCGAAAAACCAATGCACCCACAAAGAGTGACTGTTTGGTGCGGTTTATGGGCTGGCGGCATCATCGGGCCGTATTTTTTCCAAAATGAGGCCGGTCAGGCAGTTACTGTGAATGGTGTTCGCTATCGTGAGATGATAACGAACTTTTTATGGCCCGAATTGGAAGATATGGATGTGGACGATATGTGGTTTCAGCAGGACGGTGCCACTTGCCACACAGCTAACGAAACAATGGCTCTTTTGCGCAACAAATTCAATGGCCGTGTTATCTCACGTAATGGCGATGTCAATTGGCCGCCAAGATCATGTGATTTGACAGCGTTGGACTTTTTTCTTTGGGGTTATTTGAAAGAAAAGGTGTACGTCGATAAGCCAGCAACAATTCAAGACCTAAAGGATCAGATAATTCGGCACATTAACGGCATAGAACCTCCATTATGCCTCAGCGTCATCGAAAATTTGAACCATCGGATGGAGGTGTGCCGCCGAGGTCGCGGCGCCCATTTGGCCGATATTTTGTTCCATACATAATTGAGTAATACCAATACATCATAATAAAATAAAATTACAATAATTTCCTAAATAGTTTCTGTTTTATTCAAAATCAACATCGGCCCTTAAAATTTAACCACCCTTTACAAAAACTGTGAGCGAAGATCTGCTGTACGACACCCATCGATCTATGTAATCGGTTGGCCGTTATCGTTTACAGTTTTCGAGTTCGAAACATCAACAGTTTGCGATTACGACTATAGAACATTTCCGTGTATCTTTTCCTTAACTCTAGTAGCCCAAGTGCAAAAAATAAGCCAGACACGCAGCAGGAACACTAAATCAGGTAAAAAATATCACTTTGTTCTTTCAGTTTAAATAACTTTTTAGCGCCAGATACAGCGAAGTATTTTAGTGATTTGTTCATAAAATACGAATTCAAGTTTTTCTTTCTAAAAGAAAACGGATAAAAAATATATAGTTTTCATTTTGGTCTCTCCAGCTGCCTACATCCTGGAGGTGAAGTTGTTGAATTTCGGTTCTTCGTAAGGAACTGGTTGGTGGGGAATACACAAGGAGGGGAAGTGGTTCGCTATTTTGGTTTTTATTCTTTTATTATTATTGCAGGGATGAGTATGTCAAAATTTAAGTGATCAATGCCCAGCGTGCACAGCTTTGACAATGTTCAGTCACACATCAACTGAACATGCCCAACATTACGATTTTTTTATGTTGTATTGATTGTTGGGTTATTGAGTGTTTGCAGTTACATATAAAAATATTATAAGACAAAAACACTAAAAAATAATGTATTAATAATTTATTAGTACAAATCTTAAAGGAAAAAGTTTTCGTAAGGTAACGCCATGTCATATTTTTGCGTCTGTCTTTAACTCCTGAGGCTCGATTTCTTAATTTATTCATCATTTCTCATATATACGAAAAACCCCTTTATTTAAATTTTATTTTTATAATTTATGAAAAGTATCATATATTCAGGTCTATATGTGCCCGTGTTCATTCATTTTGGACAAATATCTGTCCGTAAAAATGTGTCAGTTTATAAATAAATAAATGACGCAATGCCAAACAACTCTAAGGGTATTACAACGACTGGTTAGCATAAGTCACGCGTGAGTGAAGGGATCACCAACAATTGCCAAAGTTTTTTTCTTGTGAAAAACCGCTCACACTGCAAAAAACATTGTCTTTTCCTTTCTTTACTTAAGTTTTATTTTATTTTATTTAAAATACAATGAAAAGAAACGTCCCTAAATACGAGTACAAGTTTAATCCGACAGACAGTGTAGCTTCTACGCCCAACGCCTTATGATTTTGTAGCCTTTATCTTCACCAGCTGAAAGGTGCAGGACAATAACAGCAAAAAGTATAACAAAAATACCAGCTTAAGCTGTTGAAAGAATTGAAAACGTGATGCTATTTTTAAAATTCTTTTAAAGTTTTGCTAAAGCCTCTTTTCTGTTTTTTCTCTCACTGAAATTGAAACTGTTAACTATTTGCTGCTCCACTGCCCTTAAGTTGTCTACGGCAGAAACTTAACTTTCGCTGAAAACAGATTGTGTGAAAAGCGAACGGAAACACAAACGTGTGTGCGGTCATTACAACTCAATTAAGAGTCACCCATCCATTCGCTGCGGCAATAATTTGTCACCAGAGGGCACAAGCAATGACTAACAGCTTTTATTAATTTTTGGTGACTTCTGTCTAATGATGCAGTGACAGCTGATTTAATAAATTCACTTAAATTTAATGAAATTTATTTTATATATCCGCCAAATATACGATATATGTCTATTTTGAAATGAAGTGAGTTTCTGGGTTATTGTAAGTGAAGGGAAAAAAACTTCAGCTGCATTCGGGCAATTTTCTCGATGTAAATAGTTTGACGACATTTCTCTTCTTGTGATAGGAAAGAGTTGAGGGGGAGAGAAAAACTGTTCCGGAACATTTCCCAGTTTCCAGCTTTCGATTGTTGGCGGCCTTACTGACCAAATAAGGCAACCGCTGTCGAATTAAGCCAATATTCGAGTATTTCATGTGACTGTCTTCATTTTTGGTAAAACGATATATCAACAAAGTCAGAGCCGTTATCAAAAATGTACTTCGAATTTGTATAACACAGTGGTACACTCCCCTAACGGCACTCTCTCAGATTATAACAACTTCAATTAAATTCTATGGAATAACTTTAAAAACAATGTTGATTTATTAATCTGTCGTTACGGCCGGAAACTATTTTGCCGAATAAATCCTAAACCTTAAATTCTTTAAATTCTTAAATCTGCAATAGAAAACAAACAAAAATCTTAAAGTAGTTTTCAAACAAACACAAACAGAAACAAAACAAGAATAGAAACAACAAACCAAATGTTTAATCAACCCTTTCCAGCTGGCAACTTTTTCTTTAGCACAAAATCTGTACGAGTGCGTGTGACTGCCTTTGAAGGCATTTACGGCAATTTCACCCAGTTGTTGTTTCGTCGTTACGGAGATTTTATGCGTATCCAATCTTAATGCGCTTTCATTTCAATTACAAACACATGTTAAGTTTTGAGAAAATTCCAAGAGCTTTATAAATTTGGACTTTTCTTGTCTCTTTCGTTTACGAAACACAGGAAAGAAGGACGCTTAAACTGCGAGCGGTAAAGCAAAAAGACGTCAAATACGAGTGCCCCTGTACACCATGCGGTTTTTATGGTACTAAATAAATGTGTCAGAGTTTTAAATTAAAAGTATTATTCTTATAGGTCCTAACAAGGCGTCTTTAAAATAGGTGAAATTGAGATTAACTTTCTTGCGCCTTCGCTACCCCTGGATGCCAACAGTTCAATAGCGAAATTTTGCTTTTAACAAAAATTAACTTACTTGAGATTTCGACGTGTTTTGTTAATGTTTTAGCAAATTCATATTTCCTAGTGATGAGCTCAGGAGTAGAGTTGTTGTGCTGGAGCGGAATCAAATGGCTTGTATTCGTTATCTGATCCAATGAAACAGAATCGGAGTGTTTTGTTTGCTCAGACAGAAATGAACCCCAACCGGAAATGTTGTGCACAAAAATAAAACAATTTCGTTCGGATTTTGGAATTATTCTATTTGTTTTGGAGGAGATTGGACAATTCCCTTCTATAATGGCTGCAGTGCATTCAGGAGTTCACTATATCAAAGCAGTAAGAACGGTAGTGGCTATTTTGGCCACTTGAACTTGACGAATATTTTAGGCACAAATACAAAAACACAACGTCAAATTCGTTGACCAGATAATTAGCCGTTGTATAGGTCTCAGCGAAGCGTATAAACCCCAACTGGCCAAGTGCTTTGCGACCGAATCAGTTAAGGCCTTTGTAGCCTTAAAATCTATGAAATTTTTTGAAAAAACGGTCTTTTAACTAATTTCGATATCAGCAATTTTGAATTAAATTTATAAAAAATCAAAATTACAGTCATATCGTAATTTGGACAAAAATGGAATAAAAAAGCAGAGCCACCAGGCCAGGTCACATTGACACAGTCGTTAGTACAGATGTGAGTATGGCCCTACCCCACGGTAATCCTATCACCGTTTGGATACAATGCGTCCTCAAGCGCCCCCCCAAAAATGACAGAATACCAATTCGATCACATGTCTGGTTTGGGGCGGAGCCTATCTAAAACTCCTTCCGCTCTATGGCTAACGCCACACGGTTCCAATGCAACTACATTCTACATTCGAGTTCAACTTCAACTCTACCCGCGATTTGGGTAACAACCACAACCACCACGTGGCTCCCCGAAGAGCCTCATCATAGCCGGCAGGAACAAGTTCCTGGGGCTCCCGACTCTCGTTCGTACTAGAAGTAAGCCTCTGGTGAGACCTCGTAGCCCTAAAGCACTACTACCACTTTTAAGCTTTCGAAGTTTACTGGAACCGCGACAGCGTGGACCAACGCAAGTTCAACTCTGAAATGTGTGTGTAGTAGAAAGTTGATTGTTTTGTTATTAGAGAAATGTTGTGTCCTTGTGAATGCGTAAATGCCATTAAATTTATTACTAATTGTAGTGATTAAAAAGTTTTAAACAAACAACATTGTGTTAATAATCACAGATTTATTAAATTATAAAACTAGTAACTTGTAGTTTGCTGTTTTGAGTGAAAAGTCTGCTTTTGTGACTTTTGTTATGAGCTTAATTGACTTCTTATCTATTTGGCCTATATACGCTTCTGGTTAGAAAATTATTTTATTACCAATCACTAAACATTCTAATTTATGCTAAAGGAAACTAAAACTGATACAATTTTGCCGTTTAAAAATTAATTTTCATGCTCTATAAACGTGTCTGTATATTTAACAGAAATTGTATTTGTTGTTGCTCTCAACCTTGATCTTAATTACATAAACAATTGCGCAGCTCAATTTGAAATTACATGACTTGCAGTTTATATGAAATTTATTTTAGTAAAATTTCAATAATACAAATAAGTGAAAGAATATCCATTTATAATATATTTTTTTAATTTTTCTACATTTAAAAATGGAAAAATCTTGAGGCACCAAAAACAGTTTTAAAAATTAATTTTGTCTACGATACCGCATACTTTTTATTTGTTTTTTTGTTTCCACAGTTTTCATACATACTTTTTTTTGGTCCTTCGTAGCGTGTCTGAACCACTGGAAGCCAATAACTGATGTAATTTTAACAAATAGTTAAGTTTTTTCTAACTTTGCACATCATTTCATCAATCAAATCGATAGAAAAGATCAATCCGTATGAGATCAAACACAAACATGTTGGTCCTTCGAACCATTTTTAAACCACTGGAAGCCAATATTTGATGTAATTTTAACAAATAACGAAACCCAAACATGTTGGTCCTTGGAACCAATTTTAAACCACTGGAAGCCAATAACTGATGTAATTTTAACAAATAACGAAACCCAAACATGTTGGTCCTTGGAACCAATTTTAAACCACCGGAAGTCAATAATTGATGTAATTTTAACAAATAACGAAACCCAAACATGTTGGTCCTACGAACAATTTTTAAACCACTGGAAGCCAATAATTAATGTAATTTTAACAAATAACGAAACTCAAACATGTTGGTCCTTCGAACCATTTTTCAACCACTGGAAGCCAATAATTGATGTAATTTTAACAAATAACGAAACCCAAACATGTTGGTCCTTGGAACCAATTTTAAACCACTGGAAGCCAATAACTGATGTAATTTTAACAAATAACGAAACCCAAACATGTTGGTCCTTCGAACCATTTTTCAACCACTGGAAGCCAATAATTGATGTAATTTTAACAAAGAGTTAAGTTTGTCATAAGTTTGCACATTATTTTGTCAATCAAATCGAAAATGGAAAAGTGCAATCCACATGAGACGGAGTTCGGAGTAAATAGAAATTCTCATAATGTTCATACCACTTTATCGTGCTCAATCGATACCAAACACAAACATGTTGGTCCTTCGAACCATTTTTCAACCACTGGAAGCCAATAATTGATGTAATTTTAACAAAGAGTTAAGTTTGTCATAAGTTTGCACATTATTTTGTCAATCAAATCGAAAATGGAAAAGTGCAATCCACATGAGACGGAGTTCGGAGTAAATAGAAATTCTCATAATGTTCATACCACTTTATCGTGCTCAATCGATACCAAACACAAACATGTTGGTCCTTCGAACCATTTTTCAACCACTGGAAGCCAATAATTGATGTAATTTTAACAAAGAGTTAAGTTTGTCATAAGTTTGCACATTATTTTGTCAATCAAATCGAAAATGGAAAAGTGCAATCCACATGAGACGGAGTTCGGAGTAAATAGAAATTCTCATAATGTTCATACCACTTTATGGTGCTCAATCGAGTTCAACAAATATAGTTTTGAAATTAATCAAGAAAATACAAAATTTATTTATTCAGAACATACAAATTATTTTACTCGTCATACCATTTTCGTCAAACTTTTCAATCCACCCTCGCAGTTTTACAACCCAATATATTTCAGGCTTGAAATAAAAAATTTTGTGGTATTTTGCAATGCAGAATTTAATTTATCATATTGTGTCGATGTTCATAATCAGTGATTTTAAAATGGAACATTAATTTTGATACCCTACACGAAGCATTGAAAAGGCTGTCAAATTCTAGTCTGTTGGTATTAAAAATAAATAAATTTTATTTGATGATTGATTGATTTGATTAACTTTATTACTTTTTTTATTATATAGGGCGTGCGCTGTATGATACGCACTTCCCTTCGGTTTGAACCACATGCCTGGAAGGGTAGTTTCCACTACCCTTAGTTTCCACTTTCTTAGCTTTAAAAAAACTCATTTCTCTATAACGTTGATGGCAATATTTGGTCCACCACCGTTTTTGAATGTCTCTGTCGTCCTGTAAATTGGATTACTTCACTCTACCGACTCAGTCCATCGACCAACATTTTCTACGGAGAATCAACATTAATTGTCGTTTCAGCCGATAGCCGGTGTCCGTAAAACCCTCCACATATGGTGAAAACATCGTCGAATTGACTAATGAGGATCTTCCTCAAGACTTTACTTTCACCACGGGCAGCAGATTAAGTTCTGACATTCCGCTTTCCCGAGTCTAGAGGAGAAGCGCTCCATCGATGGCAACGAAAACTCGAGAAATTTCATATATGACTTCGGTTTTACAGGTTCAGGTACAGGTGGCAGGTAGCAAAACTGAGACCAACATGCTCCAAGGATGCCTTTGGGCATTCTGGTATTGGACATAGAGTGAGGTGCCTACGTTGACTGAAACGTTCTGGTTGTGGCGGAAACCTAAATGTACGGGGAAGGACTTTCGTAAGTAGTGAAGTAGTGGTCTATGTTCAGTGATCAAAGTGTACTCGGAGCTGTTTTAGTAAGGAACTAAATGGTGGGGATTGTAAAAGTGAGCCGGGTCCTTTGAGACTTCGAACTACCAACTCAGGTGCTTCGATAGCCTCTACTGACAGCAAGAATAAGACAAGAACAAGAAGAATTTACAAGAACTTGCCACTTACGTGCGATTGATAAGTCAATGTGCGCCCATAACATGCAGTTGTTTCACTATCAGAGAGGCTGATGTACATCAATGTCAACAAGATATATTCACTGAAACTATGAAATTAGTAATTGCAAAAACCATGGCACCTGTAGGTCAAGCAGGATTTAATTTTTTGTCCTGTTTCTTTTCAATAACTTCGCCCAAAATACCCATTAGCGGATATTTTGACGGACTGGAGCCTATAAAAGATTAATCATTACGTTTATGTGAAGATAAAGAAAATGTTTGTTCGTTACATTAATTTTTTGAAACACCTGCAATAAACAACTTCTCCGTAAAAGATTTTCCAATAATAAAAATATATTTTCCGTTCACTTGTGAACCATAAGTCGTTCATTCGTTCGTTAATTGACATGGAAAAAAGGGACAAACCTCTCGAAACTGTTACTGTTCTCAATAAAAATTTCCCAGCAGATATAATTTTCTCCGAATGTGAATGAAATCAAGTTGCAGCGCACTTTTCTTTCGACACAACCAACAACATACATATATTTTTGGCGTTTAAAATTTTTCTTTTCACCTTCTATTTACTATTTAAATGAGAAAATAATTTGTATTTTGAAATTGTTAAACAAACGGAATGTTTGGCCAGCTAAAGTTTTCTGCGCAAAAAATATATAAATTGGTTTAATCTTGATTTATTTGCCTCAATACAAAAAAATCATTCAAATAGTTTATGTTTATTTAATTTAATTGCTGGAGTTTGTAGTTCGCACAAAATCGGATTTACAGTCAATATTTGTGAGCTCCAGTTGTTTTGTCGGAAAAATAAATATGTATGTATGTAAATAAATAAAAAAAAATAGAGATAAAAAAGTGACAAGAAATATAATAAATTAAAAGTTAAATAACAAATCATAATACATCTACACACTAATAAATCAACCAACAAAAAATATAAAAGTGGAAAAAACATTTTCACGTTTTTCGTGTTTTTAAAATTTGTATGGCCTCTTCACAACTCAATACAGATATAATTTATTTGCCGCTCAGACACTCTTATGCAAAACTAAAAAAAGGAGTCCAGGGTAAGTGGCCAAATTATTCGGACAACTTGATATTTATTGGAAAATTTTTATGAAAAAATATTTGGTTGATATTTTATGACAGATTTTTTTTTTGAAGTAAAATTGTTAAAAGTTGTCTAAAGGGAATTGACATGCTGCTGGAAAGAGGATACAATTGAACTGAGTTGCCAGATAGAATTGGTCCAAAACTTGGTCAAGTCCAAAAAAAAAAAACAAATCTTTAAAATCGTCTACAGTATATTTTAAAATTACAGGAACAAACAACATTTTTGTACTGAGTTGCCAGCTGGAAATCGTCAAACTCTAAAATGTAAATCTCTCAAATTGTCTAAATTCTATTTCCAAATTGTGAGAAGAGGCAAAGCTTTTGTACTGAGTTGCCAGATAGTACTGGCCCAAAATGGTCAAATTGCAAAATCGTCAAATTCTGAAAAGCAAATACATTTAAGTCTGTTTAAAAATTTAAAGAAGCAGAATATTTTTACCAGAGTTGTTATAGAAAATTGATCCAAAGTAGTCAAATTCTAAAACACAAATCTTTCAAATTGTCTAAATTCTATTTCAAAATTGTAAGAAGATGCACAGTTTTTGTACTGATTTGCCAGAGAGAGTCAAATACTTTCAAATAGGCTAAAGTCCATTTCAAAATTATAAGAAAAACCAAATTTTTGAGCTGATTTGCCAGATAAAACCTGCCCGAAATCATCATAACCTGAAAAGCAAATCTTTAAAATCGTCTAAAGTTTATTTAAAAATTATAAGAAGAAGCAACTTATCTGTACTGTGTTGCCAAATAGTACTGGCCCAAAATCGTCAAATTGCAAAATCGTCAAATTCTGAAAAGCAAATACATTTAAGTCTGTTTAAAAATTTAAAGAAGCAGAATATTTTTACCGGAGTTGTTATAGAAAATTGATCCAAAGTAGTCAAATTCTAAAACACAAATCTTTCAAATTGTCTAAATTCTATTTCAAAATTGTAAGAAGATGCACAGTTTTTGTACTGATTTGCCAGATAGAGTCAAATACTTTCAAATAGGCTAAAGTCCATTTCAAAACTATAAGAAAAACCAAATTTTTGAGCTGATTTGCCAGATAAAACCTGCCCGAAATCATCATAACCTGAAAAGCAAATCTTTAAAATCGTCTAAAGTTTATTTAAAAATTATAAGAAGAAGCAACTTATCTGTACTGAGCGTCCAGATAAAATTGGTCCGAAATCGTAAAGTTCTGAAAAGCAAATCTTTTTAAGACGTTCTTAAAATTATAAGAAGAAGCAAAATATTTGTACAGAGTTGGCAGATAGAGTTGGTCTGAAATCGTCAAATACTAAAAAGCTGATCTATCGAACCTTCGAAAGTCTATTTTAAAATTATAAAAAAAAAAAACAAAATATTCGAACAGATTATATTTTTATCGTCTTCATATAAATATTGCAAAATTCAAATTAGTGCCTCAGACATTAGGGAGGCTGCTGGACCAAGTAAACAATAAAATATATTATATTTTTAAAATTTTATATTAAGCCCAGGTATTTAACCGAAGATAATTCGTGAACCTGTTGCCCCTCAACATGTACACGCTTATATTGAGACCTGGTTCCGAATCACAATTGGAATCAAATCTAATAACTTTCACAGCTAATGAAGCTCAAAAGCATAAATTTGGTCTTCTTTCTGTCTGCCCTGGAGTTTTATTGAATGTTTCTTTAATTCTGCACTATTCAGATTCAAATTAAAGTTTGCTTAAGATTATTTCATTAAAATAACGATTCAAAATAAAGTTTGCTTAAGATTATTTCATTAAAATAATATGTCGTTCAAATTGTCAAAAAAAAACGTATATCTTTGTTTAATAATTGGAGGCAGAGAACCTGAGGACTGCTTTTAAATGCAACTTAAGTTTTAACATCTGTTGCTAAATTTGTTCCAACTATAGACAGAATTGAAGTGGGTGGAACCAGCTGTCTTTTAGGGCAAAATAAAATAGACTTAAAATTGATACGAGCACATTTGGTTGCTGTTGATAGTTATAGGCCAGTGTCTTTAAGAGGTCACACATTTATGTTTCATAAATATGTAAATGAGTTGTTGACTTCCTCTCTGTTGGTTAAAAAGTTCTGCAACGCTACCAAAACGCACTTAGAACGGTAAACCTTAAACAAAGTCCAACTGTTGTCGCCTAATGATCAAGTTTTTCCTGTTTGTCGTTCAATCACGCAACATATTCTGGACTGAACGGGACTACTTCAGCACGCAACGGCACATCATTCGTGTGTATTTGAATTTTGTGGCGTACAAAGTGCTTTGGCCAGTGATGCCAACTTTTTCAAAGCGCACGCACTCACGTTCATAAAAAACGCAATAAATGCATTAAGTGTGTTTGTTTAGGGCTATAAAAAGAATTTAAATTGTTGAAAAAAAAGTTTTATTACCAAAAATTTTACATCATCATAAAAACTTCAACAATTTCACATGAACAACATTCATTCTTAAAACCGTTAAAAGAAAATTCCTCCATAGCACTACCGGAAGCTTAAGAATGCACTAAAGGCCCTAAAATTAAACAAGAATAATCAGCAATTCTATGTTATAACTCGAAAAGCAACGAATCTAGTGTGTAAGTCACTAAACTGGCATCGCTGGCTTAGGAAAAGCTCTTATATTAAATGAAAAACTAAGTGGTCTAAGAATTGAGCTTGAAATTTATTATTTTTATGTTCCACAGAGCCAAAAATTCCCAATCGTGAATAAACGTAAATGAAAACTATATAATAAAAACTGTAAAAGTAACATTCTTCAATGTTGAATGTCTTTTTCTGTGGCAATAAATTCTAAATTTATCAACTTACTTGACTTGAATTTTTAGATTTAGGAATATATTATTTTCCCTTTAAGTGAGTTCTTATTTAAAATCAGCATTTTTAAGTTGTCTTTATCAGCTTAAAAGTCCAGTTTAGCATCTGGAGTTCGTGTTTTCTCTGAAATTCAAAGCACACCACCAATCACGACTGTAATTTAATAAATTTCTAAAGAAAAACGTGCATCCAGCCAGTGTGACACAAACTTTGCGAGTCTGTTCTCATTTGCATGGCGCTTTCATGCGGCAAACATCACGTGCACCGCGTGCCATCGACTTCTATTGCCATCAAATAATGAAACCACCAGCTTTAAACAAAATCTTTGTAAATTTCTAAAATAATTATTATAATAATTGCAGTGACTTATACTCGTACTTGTGGCGCAATAGAAACCAGCACGTTTTTATTTGTTCAATGTATGAAGATGTAGTAAAAGCTTTTTATCTTTTGATCTTTTGTAATTATTATTTAACAATAAAAATGAGACAATTGTCGACTAAGAAAGATTTGAAAGTGTTTTGATGCAAATGCAACGCCCTTTTGTAAGTGCTGACATTTAAATGGAATTTTAAAGTGGTTTAAGACACTCGTAATCATATTTTCCCCTAATTTATGGCATTTGCATTAAAATTTATTTAATCGACTTGCAGGTAACAGAAACCCCTCTGTTGCCTACAATAGTACAATAATGTATATCTTATATCAGGTAAGAGTTGAACCTTATGCGTCACCAACCTTAAGTTCGAAACTGCTTGTAATGTTTTAGATTCAAGGCGAATTTATAGCAAGTGGGGAGACAACAAAACGATACAAAATCCCAAATACATACATACAACATATGTTGTATGTTTTTGTTAAATGTTCAGGAGAAGTAAGAAAGAATTAAATTTTACACCTGATGCGACTAAAACATAAAGAAAGTAAGCGGCTGTGCGCTGCATTTCATTTGCCTTGAATTCGCCTTGACGGAAACTAAATTTGTTTTGACCTAATGGCTCGGATGTGTTTTGTAGCCCAAACATATTTGAGGATTGATCGTCATTTTGGCTATTGTAGGTGCTAAAAACGACAGGATGACGATTTGACAGTTTATGTCCTCCCATTGACGATTTTTAAGTTTGCAACATCTTTTGCAATATTGATCTTAGTAAAAAGACATCTACAGATGGTGCTTTTGGAATTAATACAGTATTTTTCGGTTAATTGCACATCAAAATTTGCACAACTTTTTGTTCAATTAACAAATACCCGCTTAATTGAACAATTCGTTCAATTACAAGAATCCCGTTTAATTGAACAGTTTGTTCAATTACAGAAATCTCGCATTATTGGAACTACTAATGAATTAAAAGAAGTCGCATATGTCTTTGGCACTTTAAGTTTTTCAAAATAATTTTTTTTTACCTTAAACGAATAAACATATGTTTTCAATTAGTAGAGATGCCACCCAGTGTTTTTCACAAATGATGTCAAATATGTATGTATGTGCAAAAATGCCAGATTATTTTTCAATAATAATGCAATTAACCGGGTAAAAGTAAGAGGAAATTTATTTCTGATGACATGAATTTTGAACCAATTAAGCGGGAAAATCAATTAACCGGCTTCAATTATCCGAGGAAATTTACATGTGTTTTCGTTTGCAATATTTTTTTGCCCGATCATGTGGTTCAATTAAGCGCGGAAACCAATTAACCGTAGGGTCAATTAACAAAAAGGAGAAACGAGATAAATGTTTAATTCAGTGTTATAAATTTACGTTTCGTTCGTACTTTATGCCTTTTTTAGCCGCAATATCAGCCGTTTTCAAGCGCTTAAGAAATGGTTCCTGAAAAAGCTATTAAACTTTTAGATTTTTGGAAAAATGTTTTAGAAAGGCCAACCATCTTGAATAAATTTTGCCACATTCTTCAGCAAATGTGGAAAAAGTGTCAAGTCAAGAGAACATTAATAAAAATAAATTTAAAAATTATGATATTATGAAATCTGCTGTAACATTCTTTGGCGCCCAATCTGCCAGCTGTTTCATACTTGTAAATAAATGCACTCACTACGTCTACTAAATCTACTACTGTTTTTGGTATTATAGAGGTTGTGAATTCAGTTAATTAAAAATGTATAAAGTTTGTTGTCAACTTTTAAATTTATCAAGATTTACTAAATCCATAATACAATATGTACAGGCTCTACAATAGTACTTTAATACGAAGCGTGAGAACCGCTATAGTAACATAATTTAAAAAAGTGGGCGTGGCTGAAACATAGTAGCCTATAATTCTATTCTATCGGTACAGAGTTCCGGTTTTCTATAAGGTACAAACAAACACACATTATTTTGGCTGTCTGTGGAGTTTTATCATGACAGCTTGAGTCAAGATAACACGAAAGCCATTTTTTGACGGATATTTCAATGAAAAACTGCATTTAATGGTAAATGTTCATAAGCCAAAACTCGGAAAAAAGAGTTTTGCCAAACAAAATCGGCAATATTTCCTCAAATTAGTCAAATTAGATGCACTTTTTTTCAATTTTAAAAGTCTCACCCCAGCAATTCACTTTTTGAAGGGAGTTTAATCAGGTAATATAGTATAAAAGAAGATATCTTTATGAAATTTTATGTGGTTATTAACGCATTCTTAAAATAAATGACTCTGCTGCCAAGCCAGTTTTGCTTCATACCATCAATTTTTACTTTCTTACCAAATGTCATAACTGCGTTGTTTATAACAGCCACAGATATATTTTTTTACAAAATTCAAATTCAAAATTCAGTTTATTGTCTGATCAGCCTTGTTATATCGTAAATCATTCAAAACGTGCTTAGAAAATACAATATTAAATAAAGCGAATTTGTTTTGAAGACCAACTTGCCTTCAAGCGGCTCTCCACTGAACTTGCATCGAGCTTCTTTACTTGGACTTGTTTTGTGTTAATTGAGGCTTGAAACAAACTTTTCAAAGTTGCGTTCAAACAAACTGTCTGAACACGTTCCACTTTAGTTGCAAACGGGTCTTCTCTATTTGCTCCATTCAACATGGTAGTATTTTAACAGTTAGAACCAGGGCACGGATTTTGATGACTTAAACAATATATAATACTTTTCTGCCCGCCATTAGTTTTATGGTTATTTTACACTATTATTTTGCCAAAGCAACAACAAAAATGGAAAAATATTAAAATTATACTTTTAAAATTAAATTTTTTTTTAAAGATATTTTATTGGCTTGCAGTAAAAAAGTAGAAAAAGCAACTATTAAACACTGAAAGAAAAGCCTTAAAACTTGAGCTTAATTTGGCGATGAAAATGTGGAAATTATTATTCAGGTAACGACGGGGTTTATTAATCACTTTAGGGCTAAAAGTGATGTCGATGACCAGAAATGATTGTTCAGGTAACGGGGTTTATTAATCACTTTAGGGCTAAAACTAATAGCTGCTCAATATTTTGTAGGTGCCAACCTTCACTTTTTAAAGGCATTCAATTGAAAAATTTAATGATTGAGAATATTTTTCGCCGGCTTCTAAGTCTACTGATGGGTAGGCTGGCACCTGAGATACATTTAAAGTTCGCTATAACGAACTCTGTTATAACGAACAACTCAATCTAACGAATGTTTTATTGAGCACTTTGGAAAAATTCATTTATTGCATTTGTTTTTTATTGTTAAAGTACCCCCATTTTTATTATCGTTCTCCATATAAAATAGAACTTGATGAAGGGAAGCTACAGCCATAACAAATTTGTTGCGTATTTCTTCAAAGTTTGTTCTACAACGAATCAGGACCTATAATCAAGTTTTTTTGGATTCAAAGTTTTGGCCTGAAAACACCGAAGATTTTAGCTAAAATAAAACCCATTTCTTGCTTTGAGGAGATTCCTTGCGCGCATTTAATACGATCGCGCAATTCTGTATAGGCAAAAAAGTCCAATTCTTATTTTCTGCCCTGAATACAAATAGGAACATTCATAAAAGTTTCCATCGGCCTTAATAGCTGTTTACAAGCAAAATTCACTAAATTAGTACTCATAAATGATTAATAGCCTTATAAATGTTTTATTAGGCATCCCAAAAATTTTAAATTTTATTGTTGGATTTACACTTCCTTAAACCAACCACAAAGTGACCAGTTGACATTTCGTTTTCTAAACATACATTAACTATAAAAAATAAAATAAATAAAATAAAATTTAATTGCAAAAAATAGTTTTTGGTAATATTTTGGAAAAGTTGTGAAAAAATACTTTTATAGACTCAATAAATAAAATTCGATTAATAGATAAATGTAATCAATATCCCAGAAGAAACAAAATTAATATTCCAAATATGGAGAATATTGAGTTCAAAATCAAATACTAATTTAAAAAATCCATCGTGTGCAAAATTGTGGATTTGGGAAAAGAAAGTATCATGATCTGACACCAGCAACTCTCGATTCATTCATTTTATTTATTTTTCAACAATCAAAACACTCTTGATAAATAAATAGAAGACACACAGAAATAAAATAAAGCAAACAAAATATATTAGTGATGTTGACAAAGCCGGTACTACTGGCACGCTTTTATTCGTCTTACTTTACATGGGAACCGCACGAGACAATTATTGCCGTGGCAATTGTCGAATTTGATTGCCGACACAAGATCTTTTGAACACCTACATATTCAGCAATTATTGCCAGAAGATATTGCCGAGCAATTACATACATATGTTTGATTACAAGCTGTCAAATAGTGTTGTGATTTGTTTGGCATTTAAATTTATGGCGAAAAAACCCCTCCAGATGACGCTGAATACTAAAAAGTGAAAATAATTTTATACCAAATAAAAGTAAGTACATATTTTATTGAGAAAAAACTATTAATATTATTGACTTAAGGAATGAATGTGTGTATGTGTTTCGCACAAAACAAAAGTATTAAAGTTTGACATCGACAAACAAAAACGGTCATTTTATGTTCTCAGATATTTATGGACGTGTTCACCACCTGCAAATACATATTAGCGAGATTAGCCATCCGATGACGTAATTATGCCGGCCTTATTGCTTGTATCAAGACTTAACAGAGTGCCCTTGTGATCGCTCTGTTACTAAAATTAGATATATTTTGTGAAATATTTATTGCCAAAAAAACTATTTATAAAGATATTTTACGTATTTTTTTTTATTTATTTTTTTTTATTTATTTTTTTTAAATCTGTTGGAACATTTAAATGTATTTAAAAACTATCTATTTACTTTATAACCGGGTTAATCGAACGTGATAGAGCATCACTAACAATAAAATGAAACCCAACTAAGAACAGAGTTGCCGTACGTAATCATAAAATCACTAAACATCTTTAAAAGCTACAGAGCTGTTATTTATAAGAGGTTTATTGGACACAATAAGAGGTTTATTGGACACAATAAGAGGTTTATTGGACACAATAAGAGGTTTATTAGACCCAATAAGAGATTTATTAGACACAATAAGAGGTTTATTGGAGGTTTATGGGACACAAATTCATAAGAGGTTTATTGGACACAAATTGTTTCATAACTATTGTATTTATTATGAATATGGCTGACAGACTATAGACGCTAGAAAGCAACATCAAAAGCTGAAAGTCCATAACACGCGCTGTATGCGCCAGAGCGTTCCACGCGTCTGTGGCAAAACTGCATTTGGTATAACTGTGTGCGGCAAGTTATACAGCACAACGAATAAAACACTTAAGATAAGATCACACGATTGTCAAAATGCACCAAACTGGCCCAATTTGTATTGTGCTGATATTGCGGAAAATAATAAATTTGCTCCAACCGAATTTCCTGCAGTCACATGATTGCCCCATTTTATAGAAAATTTATTGGTACAAGTTGGCGAATAATAATTCTGTGCCAATAAACGCTGCCATTTGATTGTTCGAACATGCAGCAACACCATGTACAAGGTGGCGCAAAAGTAATCCTCCTATCAGAAAATGCTATAAATTTTGCGATTGGCCCCTAATGTCAGTTCTGTTTTGACATTTGTGTAGTAAACACATGCGAAATACACGTTAATAAACAATGTTAGGCTACACTGCTGCAGAACGCGGAATATTGGTGAGTATTTATTTGACCAATAATTTGGCACAACGTAAATTTCGTCGCAGATTTCCTAGCCGTCCAACGCCTACTGGTGAAACACTGCGACGTTTAGTCGCTCGCCTCGAAGAGACTGGCACAACACGAGATGCTGCCAGGCGTGGCAGACCCCGGAGTAGCCGTTCTGCAGAGAATATTGCTGCTGTAGCTGAGGATGTCATGGGAGCGCCGTCGACATCGACCAGACGACGTGCCACGCAAATGGGTGTCAGTCGACGGTCTTTACAGCGAATTTTGGTACAAGATTTGAAGATGTTTCCGTACAAAGTCCAGACGGTGCATCAGCTGTTAGCTGCTGACCGCCAATCGCATCTAAAATACGCTCAAGCCATCCTTAATCACCACCAAGAGGAAGATGATTTTTCATCAAAAATAATCATGAGTGATGAGGCCCATTTCCATCTTAGCGGGTACGTAAATAAGCAAAATTTACGCTTCTGGGACACTGAAAATCCGCGTGTAACCCACGAAGAGCCATTACACCCGCTCAAAGTCACTGTATGGTGTGCTGTTTTCGCTGGAGCAGTCATCGGACCTTTTTTCTTTGAAGACGTCGCGGGCCAAACGGTTACTGTGAATGGTGAGCGCTACAGAGCAATGATCAAAGAGTTCTTTTTGCCGCAACTTGATGAATTGGGATTGGAAAATATGTGGTTCCAACAGGACGGTGCAAGACACATGCATTTCCCGGGCGCCTAATCTCCCGTTTTGGCGATTTGCACTGGCCAGCAAGATCGCCTGATTTGACCGCTCCAGACGTCTTTTTGTGGGGCTTTTTGAAGTCGTGGGTTTATGTCAACAAGCCTCAGACTCTTGCAGCTCTTAAAGACAATATCCGTCAAGAATGTGAGGACCTATCGCCGGAAGTTTTGGACAAAGCGATGGAAAATGCCATAAAAAGGGCTCAAATGACAATCAACTGTGGCGCCGGCCATTTACATGACATCATATTCTCGACTTGATGTAATAAAAATTAAAACACCAAATAAAAATAATCCACAAGAAGAAGCAAAGTTTTTCATTTTTTTTTTTAAATTACAGCCAAAAAACATCGGAAGGTTATTTTTGCGCCACCTTGTAGTTACCAGCAAATATGTCTATTTTACAAACTTTGGTTTTTGTTTATTTTGGTGCACAAAATGTTTTCCTTAAAAAAACAGAAGTTAGCGGCTGCTTTTTATGTTTTAAATTCTTTAAAAACAGACCAAAAAAAAAATAAAAGAAGTTTAAAAAACGAACCGTATGGGTCAGAGATTGGCTGCAAAAGAGGGCTACTGATGGTACGTAGGAGAAAACTCTAAAGGCGTTCCGAGAAATAGACAACCAATTTTTTCTCTTAAAAAACTTCATTCGAATGGATGATGAAACTTTTAATGACTTGTTGGAACTGATATCACCATATATAATTAAGCTAGAAACAAATATGCGCAAAGCTATTCCGGTACGCGAACGCTTAGCTACTACACTCCGCTTTCTTGCCACCGGAGATAGTCTTTCGTTTCGTTTTTCGTATTGCACCAAATACGATATCATTATTTACACCAACTGTGTGTGATGCTATTTGTAAAGCTTTGAAAGGCATATACTTAAAGGTACGTCAGCGCTAAATATATATGGATACGGGTATTTCAATAATTGTGCTATTTTTTTCATTTAATGCACATATATATGTGTGTACGTAGGTGTCATCAATACAAGAAGAGTCGTTCCACGTTGCGTTTAAATTCCAAAAGTTCGAAAACTTTAATACTCACGAAAATAAATGAAGGCTCGCAAAAAATGAAAATGTTGGTGCGTATTGAAAACTTTGATTGTCGCATAAAGAACACAATAAATATTGGCACACTTTTAACATTTTTATTGCGACGCGGTTGCATTTAAAGTGTTCACACGCTTGTCACATCAGGGTTGCATTTGAGTGGTTAAAACAAGCACAATATTATTCGCGATTGGCGCATGTACCAATTTATTGTGCAATCACACGATTGGGATACAAAAAATTGTGAAAAATGGTGCATTTTGACAATCGTGTGAATAAGTAAATCAATTTTCTGCTTTTTTAGGCAACATTCAAAGCGATCAGCTGTATTTTTGTTAGTTAGACCGTAAACAAATTTGCTTTAACAGGTAAGAATGTTTTAAGCAATTCAATGAACTTTGTTCTGCATCACATTTCTTTTTTTTTTAATTGTGGGAACGTTGCGGCGAAACACCCCCCTCACATTCGTTCACGTTCGTTCACGTTCGTTCACGTTCCACCCAAAACAAGTGGCGAGCCCAAAATCGTCAAGTATTACTTTAGTGATTTTTGCAAATTAATATATATTCACAAATTCCATAATATTTCGTCATTAACAATTTTTATTAACATTAACAAATTTACACTACAGCCGCAAAATACGTGAATGCGAAATGCAAAGATTGAAGTGCGTTGAATGCGTTGACACGAAAGTGCATGCGTGGCATGGGCTTTACGTTAAAGGCAACAAACGTTTTGGGGCATTTTGCTTTTTCTTTTGTTTTTTTTTTTTTAAGCACCAACGGTAACCCTGTGTGTTGGATGTGCTGTTTGTTCGGTTCCACTGATATCGCATTGATTTGTATGAACACACAAATTACCCTTCTCTTTGATTCATTGGCAATCTCTTAAATGCCGCGGTGTGTCTGTGCGCGTGTTTTAAACTTGTTGTGAAGTATCTTTTTCATTTAAAACTGAGCTTCAGTTTTTCTACATATTGTTTGTTTTTTTAATATAAGTAACACTTTTTTGCGCATGTTTTTTTTTTTTTTTTTGTTACTGTTTCTGTGGTTGGTTTTATTTGCTTTACACACACACACACACACACACACACACACACACACACATGTGTTTACTTTTTAAAGTTTTTTTATTTGTTGTTTTCGTTCAGGTATTTGGAAGCTCATTTCAGTTTAAGCCTGCAGTTACGTACCCATTATTCAGTTGCGAATTTTGTACAAAACGAAGCGGTTGCCTAAACTGATTGGCTGTGAAAAAATAACTGATATTCTTTTTTTTTAATTAAACTACAGAAAAACATATAATGGCCAAAAACTGAATACTTGTGATCAAGAAAAACAAAAAAGAACGATGAAAAGTAAACAAACGATTACGAAATTTTTCTAAACGCTGATTAAGTGTTAAATACAACAAAAGTTTATGAAATCTGAAGTGAAAGAAGTTTTTTGAAAAGCCAGTTACATAAGAATTTGACGCCACTTTTGAAAGATCCATGCATTTTTTTTTAATTTCGCAAATGACAAGAATACATAATTAAATTTGAATAAAATTGAGGATACATAAACCTAAAAAAATAATTAAACGAAGTTAAATAAATTTGTCTTTGCCCAAAATGTTCAATATACGGAATCATCTTGACAAGGTACGTATGATTTGTACTTAATTCGTACAGCAGATATTTGCTGCCCATAACAGGAAATAAAAGAAAAAATAGCCAACAGGGTGGACTTTTCCACATTTTTGCATTCATTGCAAACATTGCGAATATGCCACAGAGTGCCACGATATACCGGAATTGGCCACACAGTTCCTGTTGTTTGCAGTAGTTAAAGGAAGCTGGCAAAAAAAACGGAGCCTGCTCTTTTACTCCTTGACAAAAAAGCATTTATTATCTGTCACTGCAGTGTTGCTATAAAGCAATTAAAATTAAATTAACTTAAAAATATAAGAAACAAACAAAAATACCGGATTTTACTACAATTGACAGGAGCTGCTCCTTCACTGCGAGTGCTCACAGGTCCTGTTCACCCAGCAATTAGGCATAAAGCAGGCTGTATCTTCTGTGTCCCAGTGCCACGCAGCCGTGTACCACAGACTCCTTTTTTTTCCCAGCAAAATCTGCATCAAAGCCCGGACACTTTTTCGTATATACAAGACCATCAGTAACGTTCCAATATTGCCCACAAAGTCTAGTTCTCTTTTAAGGATGCAGTTCCGTTCAGTGAATATCATCTTGGTTTCTGGAACCCAGATCAGAGTAATCCAGTTCGGAGCCGCCACGTTGCTCAGCTTATTGTGAGTCTTGAATACTATACGAGGGAATTATAATTCGCACTTCTATGCTTTCCCTTTTGGAGAGAGTTTCCGGAGTTTCCAGTAAAACGTAGAATTCCACCTGGAATATTGTGTTTTTTCTTGCTCCAAGTTATTGAGCTGAATTTTTTAGAGTCCACTATAACTGCTGCATTTAGCACTTCTGTGAACCTGGCAGCCGAGCTCCGCTTTCGGAAACACGTGTGCGCTATATTTCCGAACCCCTTTAGGATTTGACGAGCACCTGTAAGAGTTTTTTTCACCAAGCAAAATCCGAAATCCATGAATTTGTTGTGCATTAAGATACATGAAATAACGGGGCTGCAACTATCGCGACCCTACTGCATCTGACTATGTGTAGGTTTGTCAGTGCGCCGCTTAAGCCGTTAGCTGGTTGTTTGGCCTGTTTAAATCAAGTTAAAGCGCCAGCATTTGCCACCGTTTGCATTGAAAACATTTTTCTTTTGCCTTTTTAAGCTGTTTGTTTAGGTTTGTATTGCCGCAAGACTCGACTGCGTCGTTCAACGAACTCTGTTGCTACTTTCCATTTTATGTAACTTTTTGTCTGCTATTACGAATGAAAATTTCTTTCTTTTTTATGTATTTTTCCTTATTTGTTTTCATGTTTTTAGCAGCGCTGAGCAACGTTTCAAAACTCAATTTCCAAATACGATTTCTTATGAAACGGACTGTGTGTTTATTATTTAAATAAATATTATAAAATTCTGTTGCCCACAACAAAATAGTATAAATATATTGTTAGAAGAAGACTTTTAATTTCAAAGTTAATTTTAAAATACAAACTAATAAAACAAAAAATTTTGGCACTTAATTAAAAGAATTACAAAATACTCGCATCTACTGGGAGACTTCAAAATTCCCGTTTATATCTTTAATTAATTGTTCTTCGATGATAGCAACCGGTTCGATTCGAAACGTACTCGTATAATCTTAAAGGGAGCCATAACATTTGTTTCTACTAATCACAACAACAACTAATGACAGTACACAGTTACAATATGCAAATACTGAATGTTTGTTTTTATTTTTTTCCCCCCGTTTTTGTTTTTGTTTTTGTTTTTTTGAATAAGTTTATTGTTTCGTCATATGTATGTGTGTGTGTGTGTGTGTGTGTTAACCTTTATTCACCTTTTTCAAGTTCAACCTGACCGGTCTAAATGTGACAAGTCGAGTTGGTGTTACAACAAGTATCGGATTGAAGAGAATTGAAAGGCCAACAAAAAAATTATATCTAAATGATCGAACAGAATTAAGCTGCAGCTTTACAACTCCGTACAAACGGTTGTCAATTGACAATGAAAATTTGCCAATAGACAGTAAGTTGTCAGGCCACTTGCAGGGCCAGGCACTTATCGGGCAACAAATTTTGCTTAACCAACAAAAATTGTCACTTGTCTCTGGCCAGGACGTTATTGTCAGGTGCACTAATTGAAGCACATCTGTCATTTGTCCGTACAGCTGTGTCCGGTCTTTCATTTAAGTGACCGGTCATTATCGTTCAATTATCAAAAACTGATCCGTTCGTTAGTTTCGGTCAATCGGTCAGTTTGAACAAACAGTACGCTGAAGTATGGCAACTCTTACGATGTCTGTTGTTCTTACTTACAATGGAAGTGAAAAACTTCAACTAGTTTAATTATTTTGGAAAAAGAACGAAACCACAGAATACAACGAAAGCGTTGGCTACCGTCCAATGCATTGTTGAACGAGACCGGGTCAGTTAAATGACCGGCTCACTCGGTTCGTTTGAATGATCCGTTGAATTTAAGCCGCTTGTTGTCAGCTGACAAAAGTAATTTCGCCTTATGTTTTTAACACCACTGAACAGATTGCTTTTTCCTGCTCTGCTTAACTCTCACTGACCTAGTTCGCTTGTTAACGCACTCTATTGTTCAGTTCATTTCAATTAAACACCAATAAATCATTATTGAATTAAATAGAAACAGTAAACGCGTAAGTATTTGCATGTGAAGTTCTAACGTCTGGCAATACATTAGAAAGTTTTGTGCATAACTGTGAATGAACGTTTAGTTGACTGAATCGTTCAATTGACCTAGTTCAGAGCTGAGGCGCACAGCTCTTGTGGACGCTAAAAACACACATTAAAGTCTACAATAAAACTTATGGTCCGGAGACAGGCTTTAGCCTTTTCCTTGCGGGCTGTGAAATTTTATCACGACTTGTAGTTTTATAGTCGCAACACTATAATTTACGATTAGTTGGGTGAAAGTGTTAAAATTACCATAAATTTTAGAAACCATTAGTGCGTGTAATGTACGAGTACGAGTACGAGTCCATTATTTTCAATAAAATTATTAATGGATTTTCGAACCTTAACGGTCGCCAGCATTTTCAATAACTTAAAACTGACCTAGTCACGACATGTGTTGGCGTCAATTAATGCCGGCGATAGATGAACTTGACAAATTAAAGTTCATAAATAGAGGCCAATTGAGTTGTTTGCCTTTCAAAATTCTGGCAAACTGTAACGCTCGTTATCGTGGGACGGGTGACTAAGTTAGTCAGCTGCCAGCTTACTTTTTTGTTACAAACATTTTATAGGTAAATAAATATGGAACGTGTGTGTGTATATTCCGCCAATCATTTTGTTGGCATCGCAATCCAGTGTTCACAGAACAATAAAAGTGGCTGTCGTACTTCATTATTTGCGTCGAATTCTTTCGTTGCTTTGCAAACGTGCGTTTTCTCATTAGCGATGCAATTTTCGTTTCGTTCAATTTGTGTGTAACTTTTCCGGTTAAAATTATTTGTTGACTGGTTTATTTGGTTAGTGCGGCCACTGGCGGCTTAATGCTGTTAATCCCCTGAACCGTAACAGTGGAAGTTTTTCAACAAAAATACAGAAGAAGTTGAAATGAAAATATTTATCGCGTTTCAACGGTGTTGAAAACGGTGCTGCCATTTTAAAACAAAAACACGGAAGAAATCCGAATAAAATATTTTTCGCGTTTCAGCTGTCGATCGATCGTTATCGGCCCATTGGCAGCGAGGTGCACAGCCGTTTCGGAGAAAAGGCTGAGAAACGTATTCCTGTGCGTGATATTTCCTTGCCAGACCTGCGCATACCCATTTCCTTGGGCCGCGAGAAACAATTCTCATTGTTTATTCCCCACCATAGACGTATTGCTGGACGTTTGATTGACATTTTTATGGGTATGCGTTCGATAGATGATTTGCAAAGCGTTGCTGTTTATGCTCGTGATCGTGTCAACCCTTTCCTTTTCAACTACGCGCTCTCTGTGGCTATGCTACACCGTCCGGATACCAAGAGCTTGGACTTGCCGTCGTTCGCCACAAATTTCCCTGAAAAGTTTGTCGACTCCAAAGTGTTTCGTCAGGTGAGAGAAGAAGCCAGCGTTGTGTCGGAAGGCAATCGTATGCCAATTATAGTGCCCAGAGACTACACTGCCTCCGATTTAGAACCTGAGCACCGTTTGTGGTATTTCCGCGAAGATTTGGGCGTAAACTTACATCATTGGCATTGGCATTTAGTTTATCCTTTCGAAGCTGGTGACCGCGCTATTGTGAACAAGGATCGTCGTGGTGAATTGTTTTACTACATGCACCAGCAAATTATTGCTCGTTATAATCTGGATCGTTTCAGTAACAATCTAAATCGCGTTATCAAGTTCAACAACTTTCATGAACCACTTGCTGAGGGATATTTCCCGAAAATGGACTCCTTAGTTGCAAGTCGCGCCTGACCACCGCGTTTTGCCAACACTGTCATTCGGGATCTGAACCGTGAACTGGATCAAATCAAAGTGAAAATTGAGGACGTAGAGAGATGGCGTGATCGCATTTTTGAAGCCATTCATCAAGGATTTGTCGTGGACGAAAGTGGTAACCGCATTAATTTGGACGAACGACGATCGATGTCGAAGTGGCACTGAAAAAATTTTTAATAGGTAATTTATGCCCCAAAACACTCCAGATATGACGGAACAAAATCAATTTATATTCATAGATTTTTAGCCCGTTTTAGCCCGAAACCTGTTCTGAATAATATTCACACCATGTTGAATCACTGGCTCCACTTTCGTGAATACACTTTAATGATAACAAATGGAGCAACCGGAGTACTTCAGGCTTCAGAAAACGCCGGTCTAAATCATGTATGAATTCACATATTACAAAACTATTTTCCTCCAACTATTTTTGGGTATGGATCTATTATATCGGATCCTCATTCATACGAATAGTATTGAAGCTGTTCGTGGTCATGCGGGGAACTCTTTTATTTCGCTGTCGTATAATAAAAGATTCCAAACACTCTCTTCCTTAAAGGAAAAGTCAACCTTTTATCTCGATAGTTTGTAAAAAGTCCATGTGTATATATTTAGTGAGACGTCATCAGTGTTTATACGTCTGTCACATCAATGGACGATTCAGGGTAACTATTTATATGCGGCCAATTATACGCAACAGAAGCAAACAACGGCGAAAAGTAAATTGACTTTTTAAACATCATTCAAAGCAATCAGCTGGTTTTGATGGTTAAGCCGGCCCGAAAACAAATTAATTACAAGAGAAAACTTTTCTTATTTATACAAGTGGTGATATTTTAAAGAACAGACTGTAATATATTCGGTTATAGATCAATTGTTCTTGTTGATATTTGATATATGGGGGCAAAAACACCATTCACGATTGGTTCCAAAGACGATGGCATGACACCAAAATCGTCTAGTTTTTTCTAACATTCAACAAATTCCATCAATTTTTTGAAACCTGGAATGGTAAATGGTACTATTTTTTATTTAAATTAACAAATTTACACAACAGCTGATTATTATTGTGCCGCAAAAGAATAGCACATATGACTTGAAGTTGAGAAACGTGTAGAATCCTTTGAAGGATTGAAAACCATAGAATGCATTGACGCGAAAAAGCGTCTCATGGACTCACAGCTTAAAAATCTATTGTCGTAGAATAAATTCGTACAGTTTTTGAAGAGCAATCCAGAGTTGTGGCTCTCAAATAAGAGAACATTTGGCAGGTTTTTGTTAGTGAATAGTATCCTGCACATTTTCCATATCACGGCCTCAATAGTTCGCCTAACAGACTTACATTTTACTAATCACACTTTAGAGACTATTTAGAGTTTGCAATTGCCCTGAGCGAACCACCTTACGGCGAAGTCAGTCCTTATCTAAAAGCTGTGCAAACTACAAACTAAATTTGTCATTTTTCACAAATTTTCCAGCTTGTGGTGCAAACACCGGGACTTGATAAGATAAATATGTTTATGTTAAGACATTCATTATGCGAACATGAGCAAAACAGATTTATAATAATGAATTTGAATTGATTTGAAAAATGAAAAGTAAAAAGTTCAGTTATACATATAAATAAATCATAGAGGGGGTCCGGCCGATAATTGTTCTTCGCATGTCTAATCTATTGTGTTAGGCCTGAAAAAGCCAACATCTCCTGTACCGCAGTTGGTAATCAAGTGTTCTTTACCGCAAAACAGAGTGTTCAGTTCAATTTCAGGAAATCCAACCTTCAAAGAAGCACATAGACAAATTATCACAAATTTCATGCCTGGTTATTGAGGAGGTTCAGAGTATTTCATTGATCCATCGAACAATTTTTTTTTTTTTGTTTTTCGTATGTTTTTTCGTGTTTTTAACAAAAGTTTTTGTTGATACAGCGAAATTTTTTCGTAGATCTCATTTTACATAAAGATACAGCTCAAACTGGTGAAAGTGTTTGAAGTTCAAAATTAGCTGCACAGAAAAAATCTTCATCACATTCATCAACGCAATTTGCTGAATCAATAAATAAAATTTTTGAATACGCACCGATACAGCAATTCACGGATTCAAACAATAATTTTGCACAAACAGTTTTTGAACGAAATCAGCCAATTTTTCGACTAAAGAAATTATATTCCCTCAAATTCCTGAAACAAATAGGGTTTTAGCATTTCTTTAAAAAAAAAACATCCAACATAAGATTTTTTTTTTTTTTTTTTTTTGAATCAGGAAAAATATTAACCAAAACAAATAAATGTGTTTGAGAACAGTTTGATGGTTTTACAACAATTTTTTCCTGTGCAATGATGGCCAATACCAACACAACATTTTGTTATTTTTTTCCAGCTGTTGCGAGCCGACCCGACGCTACTCCATATCACTCGATTTGTGTTTTTCTTTTCAGTTTTATCTAAGAACTCTCTTTTCCATGTACATACATATTGTACATACATACATACGACATAAAACTGTTGGCCTAAAAATATATAAAATAAAATTATAAAAGCAACTACAAACAAGACCAGATCCGCTGTTGACAAAAATTCGGAGCGAAATAAATGCCTGACAATTGGCAGTTGGTAAAAATGTCTTTTTATATTTTATGTAAATAAAATATGAAACAGAATAATAAAAGGCCACTCGTGCAGAGCAAAATGTGCATCAAAAGGTGGGCATGAAAAACGAAATGAACGCCAACTGAATACAGTTAAACCAGACTGAGTCGAATTCACAATTTGGTGAAATGGTACATGAAGATGTCACTAGTAGGAGTCACATTTTGTGCTAAAAATATAAAAAAAAGAGTGAATATAAAAAAAGAGTGAAAACCATTAGTAAATTTGTGTGTTATTAGTCATAACGAACATTAACAGTTGACTTCGATGCGGTGTCCGTTTTGTACTGGAATCATTCAATATTGATTTATGGTTATTTTCTAAAACACACTTCGATGTGGGCTACGAGTACATGTTTTGGCGCAAACACATTCCTCTATTACTCTGACTAAATCAAAATGATTTTAAAGATTTCAAAAACACTGCAAAATTAAAAAAAAAGGCCAGAAATCTAACCCTTGGGCGTGATTTACTAAGATATTATTGGTGATGGCGTGATTTACTCGAACACCATTTACACCATAAACTACAATCTAACTAACCCATCCCTGATGACAGCAAATCAGCAGGCATTTGACGACGCTGGTTAAAATATTATCAGTTGTGGTTCTCCCCCGCCGCTTCAAAAAAAATTGTTGCTTGCACTTGAGCCGCAGTTTAAAAATAAATTCAATGTTTTTGTTTCTACAGCACGTTTGCGGATATCGACGTCAGCAATTAATTATTTTAACCAGGTCTCTGGGTAAAACAACAACAACAGCAACAAAACATGCCAGCCTGAAAATCATTTCAACTATAAAGAGAAATAATATTGTACATCAATAAAAAACTGATTTTAATCAAAATGATTTTGGGGTTCTTAAAACTTAGACAATTTTCTCACTTTGCGTTTGCATTTCTGTGCAAGAGGTTTTAAAATTCCAAGGACCTGAAAGTTAAATACAACAATTTTGTATAACTAAATATAGGGCCATCAAGGGCAAAATAATACTAGAAAGTCTGACAAGTAAATTTTTTTTATGCTTGAAATTTAGCAAAAATGTATGTTTTTCTTATTAATGGTTTTTGTTTTCATTTTGTAAGCGAATATATTTCTTACTTAAATTCAAAGACTCCCCTCCCAAACATGCGGAGATTAAACACAAATTTTCTTATTATTTCAATACTCTCATCCGTATTAATAAATCACTAGTTAAGCAAAATAATTGGTTAACGGTCGTTCAATAGCTGGACAAAGTGGTTTATGATGGTCAACCATATTTTTGTCATGACAAAACAGGTGTCAATGTCCGATGATTTTATTAATGTCAATATGTATGTTATATAAAATAGAGCACGTGCCTGCCGCTGCTTGACTGGGTCCCAAAGACCAAGACTGTACAATGTTTAGTACCTCTAAACTAAAAAATCGGGCGATTAAGGCACAAGAAAATGTGATGGAAGTAAAAAACCCACAACAACACAGATTGTAAAATTGATTTGTGCCAGCACCATGACGTGCCCATCTGTGGATGGAGTAATTTCCCGAGTTGAAGTTGTGTGCGGCGTTGGTGCTTTCTTGAGACTTGCACAGCGAAAACAGGCGGTAGTTTCCAGCATTACGCTAAAACTGTACGCGATAGCTCGGTCTCTGTAATCAATTCTGTTGTCAGCAATTCTCTGGACAGTTGAGCACATCAAGGTGTCTGAGTAACAAGAAGTCCACAAAGAACATCCCGCCTTAAACAAATGTTTCTCACCATGCAGTTTCTTACAAGGACAAGTACTGATTGCAAGTCAAATGCAACCGAGGTGTTGGCATTTTTAGGCTTAAAACCTGGGCTTTGCGACCTTAGATTTAAACGTTTCAATCAATCAGCAATGCCAAGATCTGTATTGCAAAGCACTACGGGGACATGTAGTTCCCCATTCTGCTAATTAAGTTTTGGTAAAGATTTCAGAATTTCCTAGTCAACCAAATCATCATACATTCCCTTCCTACAGTTCCTCGACTGAAGTAGCAACCAAACTTCTAACAAAGAATCCCTCTATGTCGCTGGAATACGGAGAGGTAAAACCTCACAAAAAACACAGGTGACTTTTTGATCATTTCTGCCTGGTTATGATTTCTTAATATTTTTGTTTTAAATCTATTTTGGTGCTCGCCAGTATATTCGTGTATTATCCCCTGTGCCAATAATTAATAACAATACAATAAATAAAATAATAACATCTCTGCTAAATGTTTACTTTTGGTCATCATCTTAAAAATCGACACTGATCGCGTATAAAGAAAAGAAAAATCGATCAATGTTTTGACAATATACAATTAGTAGGCAAAGTTTCGCTTTTTAAAGCCGGAGATATTCGGAGAACTATAAAAAGAAATGAGAGGAAAAGTACGAAAAAAAACCAAACAACAAAACTTTATGCCTGAATCACATGACGAACTGTAACCACCCTGCCCTGGATCAACTTATGCTTAACTGCACGTCTCTTAGGGCTGCGAATTTACAGACTTAGTTCCGACCTGCTCATCACGGGAATTCTTAACGATTTTGTAAAATCTATTACATATGAACCGACTCTTATCTAAATATTTTTGTTTAATCTTCTCTAAATGAGTTTAATAGTTTAGTTTGTTTTTACATTTTTTTTAATTATTTTAGGTAATTCTGACAACGCAACTGACTATAACAAAAAAATTTATAATAATCTGGTAGTTGTAAAAATAGTTATATCATGCCACCAATTTAAATACTTCGAATTGTGGCAGGACAATGTTGGCGGGCAATTAAAACCTCATGTTGTTCTATTTATACAAATTACTCTCAATGTTTGTTTATAACAAAATATCCTTCCACAAAAATTACTCTAAGAGTAACCAACAAACATTTATTGGCATAAACTTAGGTTTAACCCTTGTATACTTAATACGATTACAACAAATTCGACTTACCGCTTTCATTATGAGTCGTGTTGTCTGTTTGTGTAAAACACTTTAAACACAAAACCGAAAGGCTGCAACTCTGCAATACAAAGTAAAAGGGGTACAATTAAAATATAAATAAACAACGTCAGCAAAGACACAAAAAATCAAATAATAAGAAAAAAATGTACACAAACACGAGAAATACAACCCACATTGTAAAGTTCAATGAACTGTCTGTGCGCAGTCGAAAAATACGAGTATCTGTGTCGGTGTATATTATTGAAAACCAATAAAACTGGTAATAAAGACCAGTAATCTGGAAAAAATTAATTTATTTTTATAAAAATAAGTGAACAAAACACCACATAAATGCAAAAAATGCTGAAGCGTAAAATAAAAAATTTTATTAAAATGAATTTTTCAACGGCTATAAAAAAATATTGTACATCAAATGAATTTTGATGTTCGAAATTTCTTAGTTTTAATTTTGGTAATTTTCCTTTTGTGAGTACCACTTCACATTAGGGAGGTTCGTGATTTATCGATGCATCGTTAACGGCGAATATATATCGCATAAATGTCGATATATGGAATAATACGAGGTCAATCGAGGTATCGATACATTTCTGTCGATGTATCGATGTACATATTTTTTTCGTAATTCCACAATTTTAAGGTGCATGGAATAATACGAGGTCGATCGAGGTATCAATGTATTTCTTTCCATGTATCGATATATATATTTCTTTCGATGTATCGTAAACCCACCCACAATTTTAAGACTTATTAAGCCGCTGGCGGGATCATCATCATCTGCTTTGGGGTTGGGATTACAGAAGTTGGTTAACAAGTTTGACTAAAGAAAACTGAAGTCACCATTTATCGGCTTCATGAAACCCTTAGAAGTATGACTCAGGTACAAAACAAAGTTTTCCACATTGTACAACAAAGATGGCCATTTCCGTGTCAATAAAATAATGATTTGCTAAAGTTGAACTAAAAAATATTGGAGCATGAATTGACTACAACAAATAAGTATCAAAAGTGTAATTGGCCTCCATTAAATATTTTATTTACTTCCAAAAAAAAAAAAAAATCAATACGATACATCGAAAACATCGATTGTTGTAAATGCTAAATCGGATCGGCCAGATGCATCGTCTGCGACAAAACATTCGTTTAGTTTTTATTTGAACTTCCCTAATTCACACTGAATGCATTTAGACGATTTACAAATACAAATTGGCTTAAGCTTTAGAAAAAATGCTCCAACAAATTCGTAGAAATGAAAAAATTGAAATCGAAGAGATCTAAAAGTTATTAGCGAAATATTTTTTCCAATTTCTGACTAAACAAAATTGTTATAAAGTCCGAATGTATTGCCACCAGGGTTCAGGGTTGACCGATTTTGTAGAAGCAGCGTTGTCAACTGGGTGCGTTTTTTTAAAGCCGGGTCCCCCCCCTTTGCTGCATTTTGCAGTGCAGAAGCAAGAAGATAATTTTCTGTTAAACAGAAATGTACACTTTTTTAAGCAAAAGAAAGAGACCCAGTTTCAATATATGAACTCGGGACTTCTGTCAGAATTTGTTTACTCTTTGAAGCAGTCGTGGTATATCAGCGATGCCGTTTTTATCTTCTTAAGAAAGATATTTCATATTCTACTTCGTTCCCAACTCAAAACTTCAAGCAATTAATTCAAAAGCTGATCACAACAAGGACAAAAAGTGCTGCAAGTGTAGAGTTTGAAACGACTAAAAAGCGTCAACTGATCATTTTCACAAAAATTCTCAATAATCAATTTCATATGAATTAAAAAATTTTAATTTTTCAAGGCAAAAATGAAAAACAGTTTATTTTGAACTGGCAGAAATCTTTTCACATGACACGCGACTCTTGATGATATTTATTAAAGATGTTAAATAAAATCATATTCAAATGACTTTTTAGCTGGAGCAGTTTCATTCATTCGCACGACATGACCTATTTAACCTAAACGCTGTATTTTAATACGTCAATGTCGGTATAGAGCTCATAAAGCTCATGATTCATTGAACAACGATATTCTCCAGACTGGTCCAATAGACTTTCCGAAAGATTTTCCTCTCAATTAAAGCAAATATAATCTGCATAATACCACCATTCCGAAAGCAACGTCCGCACGGAGGGCTGTCTGCAGGTAAATTTGACAGTAAAGCTTGTTGATTTTAAAACAACGTGAACTGCTTTTGAAACAAAACTTTATAATGACAAAAAGAGTTGATTAATTATAGTCTTCCAATAAGAAGTTCCATTTTGACATACAGAAAATCCAATTTAAATTTTCAAAAACTACAAATCTTTATGCAAAATTCGATTTTAAAGTTTTCTATGTTCGATTCGATTCGATTCTATATGTCACCAAACTATGCAAAATTATTAATGAAAAGCTTTAAATTAACATGAATCTAATTGATTTTACTGTAATGGAAAACAGTGCAATAGCTGCTAACATTTTGACCGGTAGCTGTGACAAATTAAAAATGTTTATAATTTTTATTTGTAAATTTGTTTTGTGTAAAATTTGTGTAAAATTTGTTTTTTTTTCAAGTATTAAAAATGTTTGTTCAAACTTTTATAGACAAAATGAAGGGCAACCAGAGACTTAATCGCTTAATTTATGTACGGAACTGATTAAAAAATCAGTAATTTTCTTGCAATTAAGTCAAATATTTAAAACACTCTGATCACAAACATCATAAACCAGTTAATAATTTTCAGTTTTCAAAAAAAAAACGCAGCTATTTCATGTTCTTAATAAATACAATTCTTTATCAATTCTTTTTTGCAGCAGCCATCTTCATCGCGTCTCTTAATTTATTTCAATGTCAAAGACATTCATTTAAAGATTTTTTACGCACATATTTATTTATTTCAGTTATATTGACAGAAGTTATGTTTTGCAAAAGATCTTAAATTCTTGAGAAACAAGGCCAGCCTGATCACGATTTAAGTGCTGAAACTTAAATCAGAACCCAAAATCAGTTGAGCACTCAACTTAAAAATATCCTGTTTAAGCATGACGATGCAAGTTTTGTAGCGCAACGGGCATAAATCAATTAAACGCATTTCGAAATTTATTTCTTCTGATGTTGCACACAGGGCCGGTTTACTTTAATTTTGTTTCAAAATAAAAACTTGCTATTGATCGGAAAACAATCCCGTAACCTTTTACTCTCAAGGGACGGAAAATTAATGTTTCAACTCCTTTTGCACACTGGGCCTGTTTACTTTGTATTTTTGTTTCAAAATAAAAACTTGCTATTGATCGGAAAACAATCCCGTAACCTTTTACTCTCAAGGGACGGAAAATTAATGTTTCAACTCCTTTTGCACACTGGGCCTGTTTACTTTGTATTTTTGTTTCAAAATAAAAACTTGTTATTGATCGGAAAACAATCCCTTAACCTTTTACTCTCAAGGAACGGAAAATTAATATTTTAACTCTTATTGCACACTGGGCCGGTTTACTTTAATTTTGTTTCAAAATAAAAACTTGCTATTGATCGGAAAACAATCCCGTAACCTTTTACTCTCAAGGGACGGAAAATTAATGTTTCAACTCCTATTGCACACTGGGCCGGTTTACTTTAATTTGGTTTGAAAATAAAAACTTGTTATTGATCGGAAAACAATCCCGTAACCTTTTACTCTCAAGGAACGGAAAATTAATATTTTAACTCTTATTGCACACTGGGCCGGTTTACTTTGTATTTTTGTTTCAAAATAAAAACTTGCTATTGATCGGAAAACAATCCCGTAACCTTTTACTCTCAAGGGACGGAAAATTAATGTTTCAACTCCTTTTGCACACTGGGCCTGTTTACTTTGTATTTTTGTTTCAAAATAAAAACTTGTTATTGATCCGAAAACAATCACGTAACCTTTACTCTCAAGGAACGGAAAATTAATATTTCAACTGCTATTGCACACTGGGCCGGTTGACTTCAACTTGGTTTCAAAATAAAAACTTGTGATTGATCCGAAAACAATCCCGTAACCTTTTACTCTCAAGGAACGGAAAATTAATATTTAAACTGCCGCTCGAGGTTAATCTTGAACAATCATATTCTTATTCAAAATTTATTCATTTATTTAAGAACTCCAAGAGTAGAGTATATGAATTTTGAGGCAAATGCGCTTGAACATGGATGAGTTGGGTGGTAGAGTGTTCGATCAGCAGTAGATTCGATTGTACTCTCAAAGATTCGCTTTATGTTCTTTTTTGAAACAAAAAAAAAAGAAAATTTAAAAATGTTATTCCGCCGTGAATGAAGTTTCAATGCCAGTTTTTTTTAACATCAATATAAAATAAAATGAAAGCCAAATATTTCTTCACTTAAATCTTAAGAATCTCTTAAAAATTTGGCGTGGAATGCTGTCAAAATATTACAAAAATCTTCAATAAAAAAATCTGTTCATATTTAAGGCCAATATTCTTAATACAAAATGTAAGAATTTTTCGAAATGGATTAAATATGGAATCCAAATGTTAACTTCCTCCCAGAACCTTTTGCTGTATCGCAATTTTTATTGTATCGTAAATTGGTTCTAATAATTGCCGTTGACTCAATACAAATTTTCAAATGGAAAAAAGTTAAAATTACTACGAATTCGAATTGCTAATGCAGCAGCCTGAAAGTAAGTGAAGTTTAGCCCAAGGATTTCATAGGGGCCCAATTGGTTACAATTCTAAATCAAGACAAAGATAAATTCTATTGGAGCGCCAACTAGAGACAGCGTTCAGGTTTGGAGACATTTTAAATGTAAAGTAAAAAATGGTAGCCAACAATAAAGCTGAGCTCAAAGCAACAGGTGGAGGCCGGTGCAAATTATTACCGCTCTACCCTTTGGCAGAAGCTGTTTCTTTCAAAATTGTTGATCCCCGCTAACAACAAAAACACTATATTTCCTCTACAGAAATGCATTCATTTCTCATATCTTATAGCCAGACACAAATAGTTAAATAAAATTTTCATCGCAACTCGCTCAGAAACTGTGGACTTATTTGCGCATTTTTATTGTACAAAAGAAGAATTCCTTAATTACAGCGTTTTACTCGTAATTTTATATAAGAAAAATAAACTTAGAAAACTGCTGTTGCACTCTATCTGTCTGTCTGTCTGTCTGTCTGTCTGTGTGTCTGTCTCGAAATCTTTTAAAGACAACTCTTTAGTTCTGTATGAAGGTAAAATATCTGTCAAGTTCAATAAACTTATTAATACAATATCAATTTGGTTGTAAACAAGCTCTCACTGCATGCGCGTGGCTGTTGAAACTTGACCCTCCTCCTCCTCCTCCTCCTCCTCCCCCCCCCCCCCCTTCAATAGTGTTTTAATGAAGAACAGAAAAAATATGCATATCATTGCATTTCAAACGTGACTACCACTCAGTCGTCAAGTCAGGTTGAAATTTAATTGGAAATATTTTTCTCGTGTTCGATAGAAACACTTTTAATTACACTGGGGAAAAATGGCGAAAAGTTATTTAAATGAATTTATATGCAATACACACAGTGTGACAATTTAAAATGAAACCCTTTTACACTTGTTCACCCCACAAAAATAAGAAAAACCCAAACGAATTTAATTAATTAAAACTTTAATAAAACGGTTATTTATTATTTGGAGAAAATGTTGCAAATATACATATTTCATTTCTGTTTTTTATTTAATATCGAAAAAGGGTTCATACAACCTGTTGACATTTGACGTAAAGTACCATCTCTAATCAGCTGATTTCGAAAAATAAAGTTACACGAATGAGAGAGCGGGTCACGAACCCATAAGATATAAGTGTGTAAGTGACAAATACTATATTTGAGTAGAAGATTTTCTAAAAAGTTTCCTAAAAATAAGACTAGCCACCATAATAAGTTTAAAGAAAAGTTCACGGACTTGGATATGAATCAACTGGCCCAGGAACTCCAAATTTTTAGTCGTTTGTATGCCGGCTGGCATTCGGAGCGCTTAGATAACTCATTTCTTACAACGAGGCTCACATTTGAATGAATGCCAAAAACCAAAGTTGCCGTATTTGAGACCATCCTTAAAAGCACCATAATGCGATTAGTGTGATAGATATAGTGAATAGAAGGGAGTGTCTGGCTTAAGACCGCTCATCGCACTGCCACCATGATTAATCTATTGCGTTTCCAAGTGATCACAATCTGAGCTGCAGCTCGATATGCGCGGCAGATTCATTGCAAATTAGCATATTCGGATCCGTCACACTGTAAGGGCTTGCGTGCGTCTTTCAAATAATAGACAAATTTTGCTAACAGTCAGAAATATATTAAATAACATTGTTGGACTACAACCATATTTTGGGTTGTAAACAACCATATTATTGCCATATAAATTACATACTTTTCCCACGAGTGCACTTTTAAGTGAACATGATAAGTAAAACACACATTGTGGACAACTCTAGTTATGGCCCAAATTTTATAAATTCTCAGAAAGTTCTTCTACGATCTATTTTTGGGAAGCCCTTTGCTCTCCGAAACATTATTTGAGCTCAAAAATTGCTGTTAATTCAATCAAATGTTCGATGTTTTTTTGCTTTTTTTTATTACTTAAAGCATCGAAAAGCTAAAGAATTTTTTAAGATGATATTTAGGGTTAAAGCAAGATTAAAACGGCACAAAAGCACAAGGATTTAAGAAATTGACACAAAATGCACCCATACATACATTTGTACACCTTTTAAATGATCATTATCACTATTTTAACTTGGTAACGACAATGGCGATGCATTACAGCCAGTTTATAAATATAATTTGTTTAGTTTTTAACATTTTCTTGCGCTCATTCATTTTAACCTCATTGTCGTTAAGCGACCGACGCAGCCGTTCATTTTTATGAATAAATTTTTATGCTTAAATGTTTGCATAATAAATTCACACGCTCTTTTGTTTACAAAAACAAAAATAAAAACAATTATTTATACACATAAACAAAAACAACACCGGAACTACCTTGAACTCGAAATATATAAAATTTGCCCTGAGAGGCTGAATTTTAATTAATTGAATATTTTTTGTTTCTCTTTTCACTGTTAAAAACACAGACCTGCATGTGCTTGCGATGGGCATCCAGTACTTTCCTTTGGGGCCCAAAGCGAACAGGATTTTATTGAAAATGGCTCGCAAACTAAAAGACTAGGACAGAGATTTTGGGCAACCTAAACTTGTTCGTCTTGTATTAATAAATAATAGAAAGTGGCAGAGAAAAGTACTCATTTGATTTAAATCAATCGAACAAAAACAAAAAAATTAACGTGTCACGTATCTTTTTAAACTCTTTAAATGAATTTTTATTTATTGTAATTTTGACGCAAAGCACATTTCCAATAATGTTATAAATTGCATTGCGAACGTCGTTTTACAAAACTATGTCCTTTTTGCATTCCTTAATATCCAACGGACTCTCACTTGATTAGTAATATGTCCATACAGCTGCTTGTCAACGGCCCACTAACGCCCCCGGTGGCTCAAACAGGCACAAATCACAACCCCTTGCTGAAGAGCTGGGGCTGTCTAATCCCTTCTATTTTGTCATTCGCCAGAACGAAAAGTAGCCCGAAATCCTATAAGAACATCAGGTCTTAATCAACTCGCCTAAGTTCCCCCTCCCCCTATCTTAGCAACTTACACAAACAGAATGTAGGGACTTTTTGGTCTTACCTTTGGTGAAGGTTTCGGAGGAACATGTTTAGTCAAAGTCATATATGAGCTTCCTAGAGTTTTAATTGCCGTGTTAAGCGAGGAACCTACACCAGAAAGCAGCGTGTCCTGACGGTGTGCTCGTCAGCGCAAAACCTGCCGCCCAGGAGTAATTCCTCAGACAGTAACAGTAGGAAGAGTCACCTAAGGTGGTATTTCGCAATGCGCAAGCAACATCAGACCTTAACCAATTCCGCGCCATTCAGTTCCTTACTGCCGCTACTTTCTTGTGTTTTCAGATTTGAACCACAGCCAGAACGTTTCAGCCAAGGTAGGCAACACCAGAATGCCTAAAGGCAACTCAGAGGCTCAACGGTTTCGGAAGGAACTGTTCAATCGACGTTACACATGAACTTCATAGCGACCCATTCCTCTCTATTTCGATATATGTACGTCAAGGCAAAACCTGGATAAGTGATATTGTCACATTGAGGCATGAAAATAATTAGCACTGAATTTGGCTTCCATCAAACCCTTATTTTTATACTTTGCGCCGACAATATACTTAGGAAATTAAGACTTCTGATGTGTTCTCGTTTTAATTTGCGTAAAAAATACAAGATCACTATACGCACATACATACATACATACATACATATATTGTTAGAAACGAAAAGTTTTTTTTAATTTAGAAAAATGAAAATTTATGTTTAACTTAGAAACTGGCTTTGCCTGAGAAAACCCGGTTGTAAACCCAGACTGAAGGTGTCCTAATAACCTTATTTTATACAGTATAATTTGCCTTTTGAAGCAGAATTTGATCGCAGACCGGTGTAATTATAACGTGTATTTTAATACCGTTTAGCCGTTGCTTTTTTTTTGGTTTGGAAGCCCGTTAAATGCAACCTTAACAGCAAAAAGAAACTATAAGCAATTCACATCCACTTAATTTATCATTTAAAAGTTTGTTATATATCTAATTATAACAGTAAATGCTACATACCCAGCGAAAACTGGTTAATCCGTTGCACTTATCGAACAACATACATTTAATAATTTATTGCCGTTACTACTTATTGCCAGCATTACTTGGAAGTAGTCATGTAACGAACTGATTATTATTATATATTATGACTTTTCAATATCGTACTATTTACTGTCTGCATTACTTGGAAGTAATCAAGAACAACTTCTTGCCAAAAATGCATTTATTACCTCTTTAATGACAACCGATCAAACAATTTGAGTGATATTTATGCAGTTTTGTAGAAAAAAAAACTAATCAAGAAACGTTTTAAAATGTTCACAAAATTGGCAAAATCATAATTTGATTTGTTTTCAAATTTTGTTAAACTGGAAATTTTAAGGGCGCTGTTTCAAGGGCTTTTAAGTCATTCGCTTCTCTAGTGGCCCTTGCGTAGTGACATTTGAATTACATATCCGTAAGCCAGAGTTGTGCCACACTGCGGCACCAAATAAATTATAATTTTGGAACAAAAAACACAAAGAATAGTTTATCTCCAATGATATCGCCATGTTCAAATAATTATGGAAGTAGTGCAGAATACGTTTCTCAACGTTTCAACTGATTACTTTTCAACAGAAGTTTTCGCTGGGTACTTAAGCAAAATTGTATGTGTGTGTGTGTGTGTGTGTGTGTGTGTGAGTTTGAGTGTGTGGGCGCGTACGAAGTGTCTTGGAGAAGAAAATAGTTAATAGACGTACACTGCGACACCAAGACACCAGAAATTATAATAATTTATTTAATTTGCCCAAGCGACAAAAAATCCGGTCAAGTTCGGCTCAATCATATTTAACTTTTTTGTTTTCCTTGTACTTGAAAATTATATTTTTCTAATTAAATTAATTAAAACTAAAACAAAGCAAAGACACGTAAGAAATTAGTTGTTTGTGTATGAACTTAAAGTAATTGTTCAAACTGCACAGTGGGTAATAAGAGATTTTTTTTGGTATAGTATAATAAAATTAAATTCACTAAAAGTATATTCAACAGTTTTGACTCATGAAATTTTAATAAACAAAAATATTATATTCCACTTTGTTTCTTTTTTTTTTTTTTTTTTTTTTTTTTTGAAATAGTATTTGATGTTTTAATGAAAAGGGAACTACTTATACACCACCCGATTGGTCGCCTCACGTCATCGGAACGTAGTACCACTTTCGATGTAAAATTCGCCAAATTGTCAGGAAAATGCTGAATTCATCAGAATGACTGTAGCGGTTACGTGTTTCGGCAGATCTTTTCGTCCTCGTACGTTTACCACGTAAGTGGATTTAAATTCATCTGTTACACACTGCGAACAGTCTTCTTCGTATGATGATCAGAATGCCCTTCTAATGGGCGAAGAGCGCGGTAATGATGCTAAAGTTGTCAAATGCTACCAGTATATCCAACTATGATTGTTTTGACAAATTGAATAGATGGCAGCCAAATTCGATGGCTGTAGCTTGAATAATTTTTTAAATTTTATGCCGTCACCTGATTTTAAAAAGCCATAAATTACAGAAAATTGAAAATCGAGCTTTTGGCTCATATTGATGCAATGCATCAAAATACATGTTGTTATAAAAAAAAATTCTAAAAGCTCTAGAACTACCAAAACATTTTTTTAACTAGACTTACGCCCTTTTCGGGTCATTTGTATGTTTGCAAGTGATAGCCGTTTCCCACCCACCAACATCGTTCCTCTTTCATCAATTTGTAAAAATGTGAACATCTTCCCATATATAAAATCTATTGAAAAAAAAACTCAACATATTTCAATATCCTTGAAAGATGATCCTTTTTCATTTAGTGCCATTTTACATCTTGTGTAGTTTAAGGTGGCATCACTAAAAAATTTGCCATATCGATTCTTAAGATATAGATATATGTATATGTATGTATGCAGAGATATTATGTGTTTGTACATAATTACAAATTATTGTACATATTTTGACTTAGAAACATCCAAACCTTTCGAGAAACGTTCATGCTCATGTCCACCAAAAACTCATCTTCATCTTCTCTCAGAATGGCCTTCATTATTTCGTTGTGCTGCATTAACAGTTGATTTGGTTCTTGCAAAGCAACAACTAATTCAATTATTAATTTATTTTCAAAATCCATTTCATTTTTTCTTTAAATGTGTTTTCACAGCTGAATGAAGGATGAAACCTGTTGACAATGCAAACCGTTCTTTTACATTTTCTTTAATAAAAACTAGTCTTAAAAACATTTTGATTTACACAGTTGTTCATATTACAACTTTTTGCATCTGCTGCGAAATTTTGGCAAATTGTAAAATTAAAATCTAATTTAAATTAATATGTATGTATGTAAAAAAAATCAGTAAAAATGTAGCTGGTCGTGACAATCATGTGTCAGTGGTCTTTGTTGACCACTTGACATGCCAAAAAATATGGATTTAAAATAATAAATATTTTTCCTTTATTTAGTTGTTTCTTTCATTAATTTACTTTCTGGGGTGTTTTTGTTAGTAACACAGAAATATATGTAAATATTCATTTCGTTTATATGTCAATTATATTTAAAATCTATTTGCAGTTTTGGCCTGGCGATGCTATAGAAAATTGTGCCAAAAAGAGGGCAAAAAGTACAATAAATATGTCTTAACAACTCACTCAAATTCATTAGTATTTATTTTGCTGGGTTCTTTGCGTCCACTACAAGAAAACAAAGCACAAATAAAGCAGCTGATTCTTGGCATTGCTGCCAGTTAAAAGAATTGTCTGGCTGATCGGCTAATTATCACCACAATCTTGCCGCAGCCAAATTTCTATCAAATGACACAATCATACGGCTGCAGAGAATTCGATTGGTACAATTTTACTACTTATTAGCAATTCAGCACAATAAAAATTGTCTCAAATTGGTACATATATTTGTGGCAATCGTGTGACCCCATCAGCTTTAGTCTAGAATGACACAAAGTATTTGCCCGCAAATGCAAATTCAATGTTGCCAGCAGCGACAATTCCTAAGGCGGAATATGAAATCTAAATTTCATTTCACACGGTCAGGCCTTTTTCAAATATTTTATATTCATTTATAATTAAATACGTCCCGAAACAGCAGCTCAAGAACAATTATAATTTGTTGCTGTTTTAGACATGAATTTGTTTTTTTTTTTTTTATTTTCCATTTTTATAAGCAAATTCATGTATTTTTCTCTACTTTGTTGAGGCTTAATATTTAATTCTGTTTTATTTAGCTTTAAAATGCTGTTGATGCCCGAGAATCATTTTCAGTTTTAATTTGAATTTATGGAGTGAACATTAAATACAATATTTTAAACGTTTCCATTAAAACTTTCTGGTTGGTGTTTTTTACTATTGTTGTTGTTTTTTTTTTTTTTGCTTAAAACTATTTTGTTTAAATCGGTTTTTGCCACAAACGTTACGTTCGATAATGGCTTTTTCTTCACCTCAAATAACACATGAAGTAAGTTGTTGTCTCCCATTGTGTTTGTTGTGCGGATGTTTGTTTAGCTTAAAGTTTAAATTAAAATTTCTAAAATTTCTTAAACATTAAAGCGTGTCTTTTAACTAAATATATGGTTGAACCATTAATCAAGGGCATTAGCAAATTTGCCTTTAGACTATTGCAATGCCCGTTATTGTAGTCTAATCGGCGCAAAAAAAGTATATGGTTGCGTCAACAATGTTATAAGACCCACAGACTATCACTAAAGCCCATAGTTGTTGCTGGTACTATTATATTGTTATATTTACCATATAATTGATAAGGTTCAGCACAGTGTTATAAAAAAATACAAATCCTATACCATATTCTTGCTCAACAGTGTTGTAATTGTAAGTAGCCGTAATATTAAATTAGAAAGTTGCCATATTATTATCACATACACGTACATATAATATACGATCAGACGACTAGAACCACTTGAGTTTCTTTTAAATACTTTTTTGACTAAAAGTAAAGCTAAAAGGACAATGTCTTAAGATTACAACAATAACAAAGAAACTATTAAAATTTAATGCAAGAGTATTTCAAGGATCTTCTTCTTCTAAATTAAATTCTGTTCCCGTTCATTTGATTACAACCATTTAACTAATTTTAATGAAAAATATATTATTTTATAATTTAATGAGAAACATTAATTGTACCTTTATTAATACAGGGTGCTATCGTTTAAATGTTTAAAATAAGTTCAAATACACGAGACTTTTCATTCAGAATCAGTGACTTTAAAAGAACTACAGAAAATTCTCACATTGTGTGAAAGCGAAGTTTTTTTTTTTTTTTTTTAATATTGTTTTATTTACGATCTATTTTACAATTAAAATAATAAGCAAATTTCATGACTCTTAAATAACAACATAACATATATTGAGTTTCCTAAAACCCAAAAACAAAATAAATACAAGAAGAATTTACTTTTTAATTAAAATACAGAGTAACAAATTCTAACTTTTTCTATTTTCGGAAGGGAAGGACAAGTACATGAAGTCTTTTAAGTCTTTGGATTTCATTGCTATCATCTAAAAGACTGATTGCTAACACGTTGGAATGATTGCTTAGTCTATTTAGGTATCTCTCGCTGAAGTGATTTATTTCGTCTTTGACCAATAAAATTCGAAGATCTTTGTGTATATTTTTGTTGGTCATAAACCAAGGCGCATTTGTTAAAAGTCGTAGGGTTTTTGACTGGTACCTCTGTAGTATCTCAACGTTAGAATTACTTGTAGTTCCCCACAGCTGGATGCCATATGTCCATATCGGTTTAAGTATTGTTTTGTAAAGCAGAATCTTGTTTTCTAAGCTTAAGCTTGATCTTGGGCCCAATAACCAAAACATTTTTCTTGTTTTTAAATTAAGTTGCTCACGTTTCTTTTTGACATGTTCTTTCCAAGTTAGTCTTCGATCGAGATGAAGCCCTAAATATTTTACAGTTATGCAACTTGGTATAATTGTACCATTTAGGTAAACAGGCGAGCAATCATTTTTTCTGAGGGTGAATGTAACATGGACAGACTTTGAATTATTAACTTTAATGTTCCATTTTTGAAGCCAATCTTGAAGAAGATTCAATTGATTTTGCAGCAACTCGGAAGCTATTACCGGTGATTCATTGGCGGCTAATAAAGCAGTATCATCTGCGTATGTAGCAGTAGTTATATTTTCAATTGTAGGCATATCTGCTGTAAAAATTGTGTACAATACTGGACCCAGAACACTGCCTTGTGGAATACCTGCATTAATGCAGCCGAAACTTGAATAATTTTCATGTATGCTCACAAAAAAGGATCTTCCCTGTATATATGCTTTAAGAAGCAAATAAAATGGCGCTGGGATAAGGGTTTTCAATTTATATAAAAGTCCATTGTGCCAGACTCTGTCAAAAGCTTGTTGCACATCTAAAAATACCGCAGAACAATACAATTTTCTTTCTAAGGCGTAAGAGATATTATTGACAATCCTATGACATTGTTCTGGCGTGCCATGCTTATGCCTAAAACCGAATTGGTAGTCTGGTATAATATTTTGCTCTTCTAAGATTGGCGTTAATCTCTTTAAAAATAGCCTTTCAAAAATTTTTGAAAAACTTGACAACAAACTGATTGGTCTATAGGAAGCAACGTTATTTTCGGGCTTATTTGGTTTTAGTACCATTATTATTTTTGCATATTTCCACTGCGACGGAAAATGGTTCAGCCTTAAAATAGAATTATAAATTGTTGTGAGAAAAACAATTCCTTTTTTTGGCAAAGATTTTAAAACCTTGGAATCAATATTATCGTAGCCAGGAGTTTTGGTATTATTCAATTTATCAATGGCTTTTTCTACTTCACCTGGGGATATCGATTTAATGGGGCGATCCATTTGACAAGGAACATCTAAAAAGTTCTCAACATCAGCCCTTACAATGGGACTGTTTAAAATAAATGGGTTGAATGTTGACTCTAAGTGTTCCTTAAAAGCATTAGCTTTGCTGGCGTGTGACCTACACCAGACACCGTTTAAATTTTTTATTGGTATGTTTCTTTTCATTGGCCGCTTTAAATATTTAGTTGCATTCCACAGCTTATGATCATTATCAATAGTTACCGCATCCAAATTCTTCAAATAATTGCTTAACAAATCGTTTTTATAATCCTTTATACGCTTTTTTAGTTGTTGAGATGCTCTGTTAAAATTAGTTTTATCAACTATACTTCTAGTGTTTTGATATATCCTCCTTAATCTCCTCCTATTTGCAATTAGCCCCCTTATTTCAGCCGATAGACGAACATTATAACCGTTTGTTTGCTGCTGCTGTGGAGTAGCTATAAAAGCTGCTTCATGAATCAAATTGGTGAAAGTTTCAACGATATCTTCCAACTGATCCCCATCATTAATTTGTATATTTAGATTTAAATGCTCTTCTATCCACGATGTAAACTGTTGCATATCAGTTCTTGAAGTAAGTACTTTACGATTCTTTGTTAAGGTTTGAATAGCTAAGTTAAGTGTCAAAACTACAGGACTGTGATCAGAGCTTAGGTCCGCACAGTCTGTTATGTCCATAGATGTCCTTGCTATCCCTTTAAAAACGAAGAAATCCAGAAGATCGGGTATTTTCTGTGGATCACTGGGCCAGTATGTGGGACCACCTGCCGATAGTGCAGAATAATTATTTCTGCAAATGCATTTATATAATTCCCTTCCTTTTGGATTTATCAAGCGAGATCCCCACCAGGGATGTTTCGCATTAAAATCGCCTCCAACAATAAACCTTGAACCGAGTTGTTTAAAAAAGTTTTCATATTCCATACATGTAACGCTATGTCTGGGGGGAAAATAAATAGAATATATACTAATTTCATTATTATCGCATGTAATTTTTACACCAGCAGCTTGCAAAAAAGTTTCTTCAACTGGAGAAAGCATTTCATATTTAATATTCGATTTTATCAAAATAGCAGCACCGCCATGAGCTCTATTATCGGGGTGGTTAGCAATAACCAAATCGTAGTCTTTTATTTTGAAAAATGTTCTGTTCGTAAAATGAGTTTCTGATATTAAAAATATATCAATATAATTAGTTTTAACGAAAATTTCTACTTCATTTATGTGACTATATATTCCATTTGCATTCCAAATTGCTATCCTTAAATTTATTTGCATACTTTGGCCATTAACATTGACATCATATTCATCAAATTTTCCATCATTCTTTCAAGTCTTTCCAAACGACTATTTTCATTTATATTAGATCCTTTAACAGCATCTGCATATGACAATCCATTATTTGCTTCACTATTGGTGCCAGTATAATTATTTAACTGAGGGAAATCAATATGACTCGAAGAATTGACGTGATTTTTTTGGCTGCTTTGCTTATTACTTCTGCTAGACACTAAATTTTGATAAACTCTACAGCCTTTGTAATTTGCAGTATGATTTAGCATACAATGTAAACAACGAGGTGGAGTATCAGCAGTTTTCTTACACTCTAAAGTAGGGTGGTCCATCCCGCACTTAACACATCTGTACGGTTTTTTGCAGTACGCTTTCGTATGTCCAAACTGTTGACATCGATGACATTGTACCAGTTCGTTGGTTCTCAGTGGTGGTTCAATTTTGACGACAGCATGATTTATGTGTTTAATATTATAAATAGTTTTATTACTGGGTCCTGGTTCCAAATCTACAAAAAACATTGAAAGTGGGTCTTTTGTTACACGACTTCTCACATTTGTAACAGATCTAACGGAGTGACCTAAACTAACAAGTTCAGCTTTAATATCCTCAGCGGGGATTGACGGATGTAGTCCTTTAACAACAACTCTGTACGCTCTTTCTTGTTTTAGCTGATAAGTATGAAATAAGATGCTTGAACTCTCTAAATACTTAACGACTTTTCTGTACGAATCAACGGACTTTATCATCAATCTTACTTGACCTTCCCTTAAAGACTTATAATTAAAATCAGTATTAGGTACAATTTCACTTAATTTTCTTATCATAAGATTTATACTTGCTACATTGGGAATGTAAATTGGTGGAGGTTTTGGTGTTGCAATTTGATCACAATTTTCTTCATCGTCATGAATATCAAGCACAGCAAACTTGTTGCTATTGAATGATGTAGTTGGAATATCATCTGAATTTATTCTTTTAGCTTTTTTCGGTGACTCAATCCATTTGCGTTTATTTGTTGTTACACATTGCCAAGTTTGTTCATTATTGTTAGTGTTTTCTTTAGTTTTATTTATATCATCATCATCCATATTATCACTTAGGTTTACCATTGTTATTGTACTTAAGAATGCACTTTTTGTGTGCATTCCCGCACTAAATTGATTTTGGAATCTAATAAATGTATATTGGTTTTTTTCTTTGTCACAAGAATTTGCTTTTATTTTTAGGTAAGAAATATTTATACATACATATATGTACGAGTATGTATGTACATATGTATATTGATATACACGAAAATGCTTTATAAATTTTTATTTTTTTATATTCTTTTTTTTTTTATTATTTTATTGATTAAAACACGTCCGCCTTCTACGAAAGTTTTTGAATTTTTTGTGAAAGCGAAGTTGAAACGAACAGTTTATGCGTCCAATATAAACCAAGCAAATTGCCCACATTTATAAGTATTCCTTTTATGGTGCTTATTTGCCTTAATTCGCCTGAAGATTTATTTAAGTTACCGCCGTTCAAAATGCGTACTTCCATTTTCTCGTTTAGTTTAAGTCTTATCTAAACAGCAATAAAATGTTTAAACTTAAAAAAAACCCATCTTGGCTTAAAATAGAAAACAGATTTATCTTTCCAGTTATAAGCACAACAATTGCTCTCTAGAGGCGCAAGTTATCAAGCAATCAATCTTCTGGTTTCGTTGTTATTTGCGTTTTTCCGTTTTCGTACGAAAATCGCATAAAAAACATTTTTTTAAGATCTTAAGATTTTAACCTTTTTTAGCTGTTACTTTTGTTAGAAAATTAAAACTTGTAGGCCTCGAAAGGTAGAGGTGTTTCAACCAGAGATGTACGATCGTCTGGAATTGTCACGCGTGGCTCCCGCTCAATTGGGACCGGCACGCTTAATGCGTGAGTCACACTTAACGAAGATCCACACAGATGCGCGATTGTCCTGAATGCCTCATGTCACGCGTGAGTTGCACATAACTATGACTCACGATCTAATTGGCTTCGAGCCAAGTGGGATCGCAGAGAAGTGGGATTGCCTTGAATGTCTCACGTAACCCGGAGATCCCACCAACTGGGGACCCACTTCCTTGCTGGCTTCGAAAGCTTGTGGTCTTTCAAGAAATCTGCGGTTATGTTGATTGTGTCATAACACACGTGCGCCACCCCTAATCGGCGATTTTAAATTCAAATATCAAGCGTGAGCACAAGTATAGCAGTTATTACTCACGGACTTTCATGCATTCACCATAAAAGCATTCAAAATTTGCTTTTAACATTCATTTTGTTAAAGTTTTTTTGAGTCTCAGGCATAAATTTAAAAAAGAAACAGGCCGGTGCTCTTAAAGCACTAAATCAAATCACAAATACAAAAATAAAAAGAGAAAAATTTAAGTCGATGCTTCATAAAATCTGCTGCTCAACCAACTCAACAGGAGTACAAAAAATTGTTATATAATGCGTTACTCTATCCATAATATATTAGTGCTATTTTTTATCTCTGATATCATCCAGAATACATTCTTGAGGAATTTAGAATCTTGACATCTCTACATAAAAACTCTAAGGAATTAATGAGAATTACTAATTATCGACATATAATAAACCAAAATAATTGTATCAAAACATACAACAAATAAATTGTATTTAATTTTAAATGTATATTGTTTTTCTTAAATTATTTATACAATGAGTCCAGGCATCAGTAATGAAATTATTTGAAATTGCTATTATTAAAAAAAAAAAAAACAAAATAGGACGCTAATTGTCGCCATATATTTGAGCTGTTGTGAAAAGGAGATGACCAGTGAGAGAGAGCAAGAAGTACAGATTTATTATTTTAAATACTTTATTTTGTAATTTTGCATTTTATTAAAGTAATTAATTGCGGTTGTGTAGACCAGCCCTTCCTCAGATTCGTTCAGTTTGAGCCAATGAAGCTTCAAAACGACCTTCAATGTTGACGAATGTGCCAGGCTTTAGCAGAATTTATGAAATCAGGTATGTCAGAGGCACTTTCTTCCACCACATCGCTGGAGTTAAATATGTCAGTACATTCATTGTCGGTGCAGACATTTTCAGAAGTGCGAACTCTTCTTTTAAGTCCGCATGCCCGTACGTTCATCAAAACGGACGAAGTTTATGATTAGACCATCAGAATCTGTTCGCTTCTTGTGTTTGGGTTATTGGAGCATCCGATTATGGACATACGTTTTGTATAGAAAAACTAATTAACAGATTGGATTGGTAAGATTTGTGCGGTTATGGGAGATATCCGTTACTCTGCAGTAAAACCTCCCATAACCGGGTAAGTGTTTTAGATCCAAAACTGAAATAACCGAATAACGGTTGAGACACATCAACTTTTATTGCCCAACTTTTGGTTTTTCTACCAGAAAGAAAGAAAGAGAACTACAAATTGCATATATTGTTGTTTCGGCGTTCATTTCCATATAATACAAACTTGAGCAATAAAATTTGATGTGTGTGAAGGCCGTCTAACCAGCGGATAAGAATACTGCAACAGTGAGAGTCCGATTGTGGTAGGTTTCACTGTATATGAAAGCAACGGTAAGCAAAAAAAAACTAAAGGCTGTTTATAATTCTTAAATTTTCTGCTTTTAGTCCGCCCTCACGCCCTGATCTCTAGTTTCAAATTATAGGCACTTCTCCTCAGATTTACAGCCTATAATGAGAATTTAAATTAGCAACAAAACCGAATTCCGATTAACCATTAAATACTAGAGATGAAAAAACTTATAATTTGAAATTTTGTCTGCTAAAAATTTATGTATGAAACGAGTTTCGATTGTCTGCGATAAACTCCCAAGTCAAATAGATGGTATTTGTTTTTATTTCTTCGCAAATAGTCTAGTCGTTGTTGTCTATTTGTTTTTATTTTCACTTTTAGTGATTTAATTATCATAAATAAATATATGTGTATTATAACTTTTGGTTTCTAAGCATCTAAATTCCAAAAGGTTCTAATCATTTTCAGATCTGAAACTAGTTCATATGAAATGAGAAATATGTACGTTTATGATGATGAAATTGAGCACAATTTAGTTTTAGTCATCAGTCAACCGCTTGAAGCCCCATTGCACCGGACCAAAGCCCAATAGAGTTTAATTTAAATATGGGCATGACAAATATAAATATGATCGGTGCATGATGTTTGACAGCAACAAGTCACATGACACATAATGAGTTGCTCATGGCGGTCGAGAATAGTTTTTCTATTGCAGCGCTGTATTTCACCGTACTTTACTAGACTGTACTGTAGAAATGCACAATTACCGAATGTTTTAAGTTATTTCAAGATTTAAGGAAGGACAAATGTTTTGTAGAGCTGAAGGGTATTTAGGTGAAGAGCGTTACCCTTTTGGTTTTAAAAAATGCGGTTCAAAAAAAGATAATAATATAAATTTAAATTTAAAAATAAAAAATTTATTTGAACAAAATTGTATTAAAACACTAGGAAGAAGAAGCATCGAAGGTTTTTTTTGATTTCATCTAGTTTTAATTTTGTTCTTCCCAGAACAGGTTTTTTATTTTATTTTTTTTTTTTTTTGTTTTGTTTCATTTAACTCGTATATTTATTAACAAAGTTATACACATTCTCGTATATAGTGTCTGAGCGTCGTACAGACTTTATTGATACACTCAACTCCACAATCAAAATTTCAAAGGCGATTAAACGTATATGTAAATATTTAAATTTATTGAATTTCAACATGAGTATAAGTTTAATTAAAAAAAATAAAGTGAATTTACATTTTTTGCAAAAAATGTTTATTTATTCAACAAAGAATATGTGTGGCAGCGTTTCTTTCCCATCGTCGAAGCAGTTCTGATATGCAAATGATTGGGTATGTCTTTGAACTCACTTAACAATTCGGTTTCAACTCTTCAGTCGTTGCAAAAACACGGCCCTTTCACAACCGATCTGCCAACATGCCCAGCAACTTCGGTAATAATGATTCCACGGTTCTGCATAACAATTTTCCTCACTTTCCCAACATTTTCATCGGCCGTTGAGGTGCCGGTGCGTCTCGAGCGAGTGTCGTCACTCACATTTTGAAAACCTTGTACCGCTTGAAAACATTGTTCTGACCCAAAAGTACAGGCATCTATCTTTGATTTTATTTTTTCAACAGCAGAAAATTGAATATTTTCCTTATTTATTGAACGGACCTCGTATACAGGACTGTAATGGAGTGCACAATGGGCTGAACAGTCCAGACGGGTCGAAATCGGTTCACTTTGGGTTTAGTTTCAGGACATGCAGGCTGTGGAGGTAAAGAAATGATAGACATGTGCACTAAAAAGAGGCACAGGGGGATTCACTGGCCTCACTCCACACTCGTTGCCTTCAACAGTGGTCTCCTTGAAAGAGCGACAGTCAAACAGTTCCAACCTTACGGATGGGCTTATACATTCCAAAAAATTTCGGAGTTTTGCTGCCAGGAGGGCGCTAAAATTGGGTAAAAAACCCAAGAACACCGACATTGGTACTCACATGTCTCTATGTTTGTACAGAATGGCTTTATTTAACATATCAGGTGACCCTTTTTTGTGTTATCACTCGCAAAACTTAAATATTTATAGAATATCATTTACAAAATATCGTATTTTGTTTGCAAATCATCGTTGTGTCGTCCCCATGCCATTTCATTTATTTACTCTTGATTTTTGATTATTTTATTTAAAATTTTTAATGACAATCAACTAAAAATAATTAACAGCAGCAAAAAATTAACAAACAAAACTAAATATATAAATAAACAATTTTCACATGTAAATTAGTGATAATTAAACTACTTCAATTAACAGATAATTAAACAAATCAAAGAGACTTTATCACTCGTTTTTTTTTCACTCGCTCGAGCTTTAAGCGAATCTCAGAACAACAAAACAGTGTGAATTTTAAATATTTGCAACTGCATAAAAGTCATTAAATGTAAAAAGTAAATAAAAACGTCGTAATTGAGTGCAAATAATAATAGATATATATTAAAAAAAGAGAGACAGACAGCAAATAGTTGCTGAACAAAAAAAAAATCAAAACAAATTAAACTTAGACTCCGTCTAAGTCCTGCTGGTCAAGAAAAAAATGAACACAAGCGAATAAAAGAGAACGAGTATTAATATAAATTAATAATAATAATATAAACGAATAATTAACGAAATCTCATTTTTGAAGGATTTTTTGGACCCATTTATTAGCAGTTTTTAAATTCTTTAAAGACTTCAGCATTCGCATATTAAAACCCACATACATGTGAACACACACCTAAAGAATGTTTCGCTTGACGCCAGTAGATGTTGGCGGCCTCTGACCGCTCCGCTCCTTCCGTAGCTCCTGTCTAACCTGTTGTGCAACATGACAAATTAGTCGATTGGGTAACAGATACGTCCCATATAGACTATATGTAAAACTTCATCAACAAAATGAGTGTTGGCTGAGAGCCCCAATTTTGGTCGAAAAATCATCTTTGCCGTCGACGCTCACCGATACCTTTTGTATCGAGAAACTTTTGCATTGAAATGTGAAGCAAAAAATTTCATCGTTTCTTGATTAGTGTGAAAAAATTTGTCTCTATTTCAATGTGAAAACCGGCAACACTGGTTACGTTTTTATTGGAATATTTCTAAAGTCAAATTATAACGAACTGCCAAAACCAGAAACGAATTGCCAAACAAAACAAAAAGCAAAATAAAAAATAGTGAAAAGTATTTTAAATAAAAAACAAAGTTAAAAATATCAAAAACAACAAAAATATTTTTTGGGTATAATTATGGCTGAAGTGTTGCCAACCTTCTTTCGACTCCATATGAAGGAATGTTTATGTGGCAACCTGTGCTGTCAGCGGTACCACATACCAATTACTCAGTAGTCTTTACCGGGTACCAGCAAATTATTACAGCATTAACGAATGAAAGTGCAATAATTTTAAGTTTTTATTGAAATCAAATAAAATACAAACCATTTTAATTTTTAAGATCTGTGCAGAGGGAAGATTTAGTCCTACCGACGGCTCCCAAGTGTACAATATTTAGGAATAGTTTTTCTTCATAATAACAGTTATTATTTTTAGGCTAAGAAATAAATTTACCCGAATTAAAATAAATTAAGTCTGTTAAAATTTATTCCTGGTGCGCCGTTGCAAAATGCCACTTATATTTACTACATACTGACACGCTTCTTCCCGCATCTTTCCACTATTTGTTGGAAAAGAATTTTTATGACATGGCAACAGTTTTGCGAAAAATTTCACTTTTTGCTTCATTTTGCACCGTTGGTCTTTCAATTCTGTGTCTTGGCTTTATGTTAAAAGTTTCTGGATACTCTGTACTTTTTCGAAAACGCTATTGGTTAGGCCATTGCCATCACACGCGAGCGCTACAGAATGATTCTAACCGATTCCTTTTGCCCCAACTGAAACTATATGGACGTAGACGACATGTGTTTGCAGCAGAATGGTGTTACATATGTGCCACAAGCCGGACACCGCGTTGCATAGTGTGCAGGTGACGTGAGTGTGCCACTAACTTCGTGCGGTTTTACCCCACTAGCATTTTTCTTATAGGGTTTCTAAGGTTCCAGCGGTACCCATTAACTCAACGCTCTAATACAGCCGGACCGGTCTGACAGAGCCGCATTTGAACCACCCCGCATAAATCTTTCAAACAAAACAGGAATTCGCGTTATACCTTCTGATGGTCTTATATTGCAAATTTCTCTAAAGTCCCAAATTGATTGCGGACAAAAAAGTGAATGGGCTAAATGTGCCATATATTTCTTTAGGGAATATACATCTGTATTTCTTTAAAAGAAAATTAAGTACATAAAAACATATTTACATTTTATTCAAAAAATTCCTAAAGCATTTTACATCAGCTGCTTCTAATTCGTAGAAAAAAGCCTTTATTTTCTTCAAATCTCGCGTCATGGGAATTATTAATTATTTTTCAACTGGAGTGTTTTATGTATTTATTTGAGGAATTTTGTGTCTGGCACTTGCCATGCGAAGGCATCGGTTCTATAAGTTCGATACAGAGATATTTATAAAAGTCTGTGGAAACCATCAAGAGCATATGGCCTTTGTTATGCCCTACCCCTTCTAAGCACTTCTAAATATATAAATTTTGTATTTTTCAAATCCTTCAATATTAGACTTATTGTACAATGAACTAAAAATACACACATACAGGTATACAGTGGTGGACATTGGGTTAGCACATTTTAATGTTTACGGTATGAGAATTAAGTGTGCGTTTTACACGCACGTGTTGTATATATATAGCGTGGTCCGTATATTCCGTTATCTTTTTCTATCCTCTTTTGCCCTTTTCATTCAAATTTTCAATTTATTGCAAGAAGTGTTATTTGGAAATTCGACATTTTATCTATTTGAAATCCCAAATTGGTAAGTTTTGTTAAAGCCTTAATTGAAAATTATTATAAAATTGTTAAGAACGGGAAAACAAAAAATAAATATGGCTAAAAGTGGTGCACAGAGGAGCAGCGCAAGATTATTCATCAAATGAAATCGAGAGGAAGCACATCCAAGCCAAGCCAGTGCGCTAGGCCTAGAAAGTCCACTCGAAACGAGGACTCCTTTATTTATAGAGCTTCAGTTGCGGACCCCTTTGAAACCTCAACTGAAATTCAAAGGGACGTTTCAACAAAAATTTTGCATCCACGTCTCTTCACGAACAGTTAGAATGGAAAAAAGTTGCGTGGATACATCAGTCGCACGTGTCGAAGAAATATTTGAGTTCCGAATTTCATGTGTGCGTGAACACTTGGACAAACCCCTGCTTTTTTGTAAAAATATCCTCTGGAGTGACGAATCCAAGTTCTGTTGTTTCGGTTCTGACGGAAAACGTTATGTATGAGGCGTCCTTCAGACGTGCATCACAGCCCCAGCTACAGTTCACGCAGGAACAACAAAGCATTTGATGTTTTAAAATGGCCAGCTCAATATACGCAGCTTAATCCTATAGAGAACCTATGGAACGATGTGGAGCAACACATTGCAGCTGTTAAGCCCAAAAATTTAAACGATTAAGGATCGGATATAGAAAAGGCTTGGTATGCACTATCAAAGCAAGGTTGCATGGGCCTGGTGGACATTATCCCAGGAGATGTGCGGTAAGACTAAAGAATAAGTGCTGTCCTACTAAATATTAAGCGTTTTGTTTAGTTAATTTTAGTTTTTGTGGTTGTACAGATATATTTTTTGTTAATTTGTGCTAAATTAGGTCTCGTTTTAAAAAAATACTACAAACGAAGAAAAAATTTATATAAAATAATCGCACATATTCTTGCCACCCATAATATTAATATAGTAAAATATCACAGTGATAAAAGTAATTAATACTTTACAAAATTTGTTTCATTATAAAACTACAACGAGGTATGTGCTAACATAATGTCCACCACTGTACATATGTGCATACATATTTAGATCTCCATAAAGTAGTAAATACTTACAGAAAATTTAAAATGCAAAAACACGTTTTATGTTTTAATGCTTTAAAATGTTTTTCTTTATTTTTTGCGCTCTATATGTCATTGTTTGCCAAACAAACTATAATAAGAGCAATAAATAAATCCGTGATTAACGCACACATCTGCTCCACTTGAGCAGAATGTAAATTTCATTGTGAAAATAACTACAAAACAAAAGTTTTATATACATACTTGCCTACGGCGCACAATGGGCTACTATACAAAAAAAAAAAAAAAAAAAAAAAACATAAACAAGTTTGGAGTAAAACTGCACAAAAATCATTCAATTTAAACGGAGATGTGGTAAAAAAAAAAGTATTAAAAAAATTGGAAAACATGATACTACGGTCTTGTCCCACAATGTCGGTAAAACACTTGTGCCCCTTAATATTCGACTTGCTGGAACTGGCGATGAATCTTTTAAAGTATGTAATAGTTGTTTACTCTAATTTTATTCCATTCTTACGAAAATGTTTCTTTTATTGTATAATAAAAAATAAATTTATTAATATATTTAAATAAATATATATATATAGCCGATTTCTATTTATTTATTTACATACTATATTTAAATGTTATTGCAATTAAAATTATCATAAATCTACTACGTACTAACGGCAATTGCCCAGAGATAATAAACCCGATTCTGTTATGTAAAAATTTGAAATATGTGGTTTCATTTACCACATGAATTTGCTCTTATTCGTTTTTGTCTTTTAATCAACTGGAACTAGTACCAATTATATAACCATTATTTTTGTCTATACACATATATTTAAGCCTATCAGAAAAGTTCTGGAATCACCGTGATTTTATAGCATGAACTATTCATGCGAGTGGTTTTAAAACCACGAGGTTTTTAATACTTATTATTAGTTTTCATTATTCCAGATCAGCTAATTTTTTTGTTTTCAAACAAATGTTTATTTCTTTAAATAGTTTGCCAGAAAATATATAATATTACCGATATAGGCAAATAAGTTGAAGAAATTCTCGGGTTATTTTTAAAACAAAAAAATTAGCATTTGTAAAATAATTAATTTTATTGCCGGAATAAATCAAAAACAAATCATTTTATGTTCTTTGCAAAAACAACAATTACGATCTGTCCAATGATTTGATATCGCCAGGCATTTAGCTTTAAATAACGAGATATCACAAAGTTTCTTTCGTGTAAAATAAGCAATTTTATTGCAAAAACAAAGAAACAATTAATCATTTATGTTGTTGGGACTTAATTAAAAATCTATTAAATGATTTGAAAATGTCAGGCATTTGGCTAAACGGCTTCAAACCACACGCACAACACCTTTTCAATGATTTCAAATCACTTTGCTGCAGAGTGATTTCCAAAACGAATAAAATTTTAAGCTTCATAAAATCGGCGGCAACTTTAGTCGAATTTTAAAACTCCCAAGAGTGCATCTTGTTCTATTAGTTTGAGGAATTACATATTACATGTTTTGTTTCACCCAATTCTTTTTCGCATTATTTGAATGATTTTTTTTACTATGAAATGCAGTTTTTTACTGAAATATCTGCAAAAATTAATTTTCGTCCTATTTGACGTAAGCGGTTATGATACAACTCGACAGAAACAATAGAAGGTGAAAGAAAACTTATCAATTACATATTCTGCTAACCTCCCACTGTGCAGCAACTTCTGAAGACAAAGAAAAACAAATTAATACGCACAATTTTACCCTTTCGAAACGAAACATTTGCCAATTGAGTAACAAAGAAAAGAAGAAATGAAGCATTCAGTCAACAAACTTGGGCTTTAAGTGATGGGTGATAAAATTGGCTGGAAGAAATATTTTCAGACTCTGGCCCACGCTGCCAGTGTGGGCAATAAAGTGTATTAAAATGTTTCTCTTGCTACTCTTTCTTTTTATGGTAAATAAAACAATTCCTACATAAAGCTGGAAAAACTACTCAAATTTAAAGTAATATTTCTGAAAATCTTTATAGAGGGTGTTTTTTATAGACTGACACAAGTTTAAATAAAAAAATATATTTTTAATATCAATAAAACGGGCTTTATTCTAGAGAAAATTTTATGAAATTAATGTTTGAAATATGATTTCTGACATGTGGCCACCAGGGCTGGCGCGTAGAAGCCGCAATCTCGAACACCAATTTTCAACAACTCTTCGCAGCATTTGCGGACATATTTCGCCTATAACTCTTCGAATAATGATTTCCAGTTGTTCAATTGTTTGTGGGCTTATCGACGTAGACAAGTGACTTAATATTTGGCCAATTAATTGGGCCATTACGTGAAATTATTTTCTCATCAAAAGTTTCTTTGAGTAAATCAATTGTAGAGCCGAATTTGACGAATAGAACAATTAATTTGATTAAAAATTTCAACAATATGCAGGCGTTGCTCTGCTGTAAGTCGATTCATAATGAAAGTTCAAAGCAAACTAAGCAAAAAGCAACTGCCAGCTGTTAAATGGGTGCTCAAAGAAAGCAGTGATGCCAACTCAAAGTTGTGACACTCTAAAAAAAACACGCTTTAGCTGGCCAAAATTGTCTAAAGACGGACTTAAATCCATTAAAAAGATCCAATTAAAAATATGGACAATGAAATGTCACTTTTTGCAAACGATTTAGTTTTTCCCCTAGAAATGACGCTGCATAACCTCTCATAATCTATTTATGTACTTCCATTCTTGTTCTTATAAATTCCAGATGCGATTTCCAAGAGGCAGCAGAACAATAAAGAATAAAATTGGTATGAAATCAAGGCTGTAACGTGAAAATTAAGTTGGTATGAACACAATCGTAGGACTAGACTATATTACCCAGTCCACTGTTCTAGGGTTAAATAAGACTGCAAACTTCGTTGAATCACTGTCGAATATTTTACAAAAAATTGTGTGTCATGCTGCAGACTGTTTTGAGTGTCTGTCAAGTAAATATTTTGCTGTTAACATGTTATTTCGATTGGATGTTGTGCATTCAAATTGAACAAAAATCAAATAAAGTGCGATAACTTTAAAAAGCTTCGGGTTGTTTGTTTTGTTGTTGGAAAAACAATGTTTTATGCTTGGCTTATTAGCCTGCAACAGCTTGCGGCAAGATGACCTTCTGGTAACCCACATTTTTCCTTTTCATACAATAACTTTTTTTCCTTCTACAAATTTATTTACTTATATGCGCAACCCAAAGCATAAGAAAGAAAGAGACAAAACATGCGCCGATTGTTACACGTTTGTGTATTAAAAGCAATTAGAAACAATTTTTCACTTAAACATACAGACACACACTCACACACACACACATACATACATACATATTGTAAGCCGAAGCAACAACAACAACAACAACAATGAAAACAACATTTTATTTAAGTTACCAAAATAATGGAGAAAAAAATCAAACGTCAAGTTTAGATTTTCAATAATGCGCGTACCAGCACAGACCGAGCTGCACTCTGTTATGGAAACTTATTATTTACCTGAATGGTGCAATTTCTATGGCAATTTCAGTCAATATTTATTGTTTCTGTTTTTGAAACTTATAATTACAGGCCTGACTTGTTTTTCGTAACCAACAAAAACAAAATAAATATATGTACACACAAGAAATTTACATTCTAGAATTGAGAAACTAAACAAATTTTTGTATTTATGTGAAAGATTTTGACATAGAAGCTGATGATGCAGCTTTTCATAGTACGAGTATTGACGCCTTCGAAACGATTTTGTTTGTTCCAAAGCCCGCATATTTGCAATGAAATTAAACAATTTGAAAATTTTGGGGAAGGATAGCTTTAAGAAATAACAACCCATGTATGTATGTATGTTCAGGGTGTTCCAAAAGCAGTCACTTTGTGGCACAATAGCTGTCATTTATTCAGTCTAAACCACGATGACATGAAGCGCTCCACTGAAAGCACTTGCAAATGCAGAAATTTTTGCACCAAAATTTTTACTCAATGTGTACAACATTTTATGGTCATTATGATGATCTACGACGTCCCACTGAGAAGGTATTAAGCAGAGTTTTGGATAAATTTAGGTCAACTGGTTCAATCAACAAGAAAACTGTACATGAACGAACCCCAAGAAGATCACAACTCTTCGTGAATGTGCGCAAGAGAATCCACTCACAATGACTATACCCGTTTCGCTGACTGCAACTTGAACACTGCAAACGCTCAAAATCTAAGTAACTTTAAAGCTGATAACAAGCGATCACAGCCGGCGATAAATGAATAAGTCAACAAACAAAATTGTCGAATTTGGACTTGACTAACCCCCCTTAGATCCAGATCAAGCTATTGCTTTATGGACATTCTCAAAACTTTCTGCACAGGTTCTTTGGAAACCTCCATCAAGGGCTTATTATTAGAGCGGGCAAATCCATGATGACTCAAAAGAGAGACAACCTAATGTTGGCCGTTTGACTGAAGCCCAATATCGCAAGAGGAGGCGTTCACAATAGTATGTTTGAATGTGGTCGTTTAGCAACAGAGTTCTGTTATTCATAAGATGGGTACATGAGGGAGGGCGGTTATATAACATTTATAAGTTTCCCCCGTGGAATTGCTCCTCCCTCAGACTAGACCATAATCACAAGTTCTGCTGTAAATCAATTTCGCAACCTGTATATTGTTGACTGATTTTATCATCGATCCATATTAAATGGAAAACAACGTTGACCACACTATGGCCGCTAATGACCACCTGTCTGGCAAACGTTACGTATTTTACACAGACTATTCGAGAGCACTGGTGCGATTTGATAATCTTACACGTTATTCCTGTCACATTGTATTTGTCTTATATTGGGTCGACTGGCGAACAAAGCACTCGCTACGGCTATCCCCGTGGCCTCGCGAAATCAGTGAAATCCTGTTCGATTTGTACGCCCATTCCATTCCATTTGTGGGCATTTGTTATGATCAAAATATAGTGGCATCGATAGACATTTGCAGTCAATGAAGCATATCCCTGGGTTGTGAATACACACTTTATTTTAGTGGAATTCGTAGATAGAGGACGCACTTAAGGAAACGCCATATTTAACTTTTATTTTGTTACACAAATAGTTCATTTTTTTACTTGTATTATTTAACTGAAAACTGGGTGTAAGACAGTTTATTTGAAACCCACCACTTTTATTCTTTGACGAGTCCATGTCCGTTAAAATAATGGTGGAATGTATTTAACATCACTGGGTGAAATTCTCATGAGATGACCATCAGGTAGCAACTTCTCGTATTATGTGGGGACGACACATAAACGCAAATCCCTTACTCGAGAGCTAAGGCTATCTAGCTCCCTCTGCCCCTAATGTCCTAGACATTAAGTAGCTGAGTTGATAAGCCGAAATCCTCTAGGAACAGACCTGGACATTCCCCACTATTCAGTTGCTTATGAAGGTCAGAAATCTGCTGCAGAACAGCAACACCTCGAGGAGACATTAGGATCACCGAGCCTAGATTCCTACCCCTTATCTGCCAAAGGTTCTTCCGGCATTTTTAAGAACGATTTAGCCGGTCGGGCAGGCAGCACCTACTAACCCATGAAACCATTATGATAAGTTGGTAGTCGAAGCTGTCTTCTGATGATGGCGATGACAAAAGCTTGCCCATTGGTGCAATTTCGAACAATTCTGTTTTAATACTAAGTGATAAAATGGCCACTTCAAGCCAAACGGTTTTCAATTCGGTGTCTTTCCCTGTGAAGTTGCAGCACAACAACAAAGTGTGTTTTCTATTCGTGAACAAGTCAATGTTAACAACCATAAAGGAAAACAAGTATGTCTGTGGCAGTTTCACTACTTCATGTTCGTCTTTTTCTACAAATGTTTGCACTTCTAAAAAGTTGTTTTGGTTTTCATTTACTTATTGTATGACTCCAACTGCATACAGATTTCCAATAGCGAATATTTTCAAGCATTTTGTCTAACTCAACATTTCAGAATATTTTCAGCAATCAAACGGTTAAGTTCGCAAAAAGACAAAACGCGCAGCTGCAACACGTCTAAACAAACAAATTAATATTAATACGGGCTGAAGCAGAACACAAGAAAAACGTTTTCAAATAGTTGTTGGCAATTTAAGAGTGGCAGCATTTTTGTGGGTCAAACCAGAGCAGCAACATTTGTAACTTTTGTAATCGAAACCCCCACTTGGCAACATTAAAACCGAAAAACCGAAAAACAGAAAAACATTGTTTCGTTACAACAAAAACACAAACAAAAAAGTGGTCCATGTAAAACATTTTGTGCAAAAAATATCCAAATAAATCCGTAAAAATGCCAGCCTCATGTAAAGGCTTGAATTGTTAAATGAGTGCTTGCAGCGTCTAATGTCTTGAGCTTGACTTTGCAGCAGCGCACAAAACGGAATTGTTGATACCAAAGTGTTGTAACTAAATTGTTGTAACGCTGTAACCAGAAATTATAACGAACGGCAAATTTTTGTTAACATTTCGTTCGAGTCGTGTACGGTCTGAGACACAAGATCAATGTGGCATTTAATATCGTTTTGAACTTTTAAGGCGCAACTGTGTCCGTGTCTGCATTAAAGTTTAATTAGAGCCATTCCGGTGTTCTTGGTTTATTAAACGTTTTCGTGATTTTCAACTTTGAAGTGTTTGTTGTCTTCTGAGGTTTCTGCTGCCTAATCCAAGATGAGCTTCAACAATGACGTTTGTGTTTTCTTTTATTTTGCTTATATTCTTATTAAAGTCTTACAAAATCAGAGCCTTAAAAGAATTTAAAGTTGGTATATGAAATAAAACTTGGCGTTGTTCAAGGAACGTGTGATTTGACAGAACAACAGACTGGTATATTTGAGGTGATGAAATATTAATTGGACTAAACAATAAATAAATGTCTATACGAGTCTATGAAGAATGTCATTTATAAAATTAAATATCGTGCCTTATAATCGTACGAGTTCTATTCAAAAAATAGTGTGAGTTTTCAAATTTGGAGGGGCACGATCACTCGGTTATCGTTTTTTTTTTTTTTTTAACTTGATACACTAGTCTCCAACATACGAACATGTCTCAGCTATTTCACATGTTTATGTGGTTTGTGAGGGGCCTAAAAGTTAAATATCCTGCAGTGTTTTGCTCTCGTAATCAAATGGATCTAAGAATTTTATGCCCATTTTTGTGCGTGAAAAATGGAATTAAAACGGGAGTAAGAGAAATTTTTACAACTGGTACAAAGATGGCCAAGAACGTGTGAAGGACGACGTTCGCTCGCCCTGGATACTCCAGCACATCAACAACCGTCATCAAAATGTTGAAAAGATGAAGAAAATTGTTATAAAAAATCATCGAAGGAATTTTATAGAAGTTTGTCGAAATGTCAAATTATCGCGGTTGGTGCATGGCATATTTTGGGGGAGGGAAGATCAGTCCAAATTTGCTGAATTTTGAACAACAAAAAAAAACGATGTTTTTGGCTAAAAACGACTCTGTAATCATGTCTCAGCCATCGTATTCACCAGGGGTTGGGCCCCTGACAGTTTTTCCTGTTCCCAAGAGAGAAGAAAACCCATGACAGTGTTTTGCGACGATTGAGGAGTTTAAATCGAATCGCTGAGAGAGTTCAAGGATATACAAAATCATATACATATCAGACCTGCTTCGAAGATTGGAAAAAAACTGTGTATTTTACCTGAGGGGCAACACTTTGAAGTGTTACTATAGCTAAAAGGAAGGCACTACTACTCTGTTTATTTGTTAAGCCTGATCAGATTAATGAAATGCCCGATCTTGCCAGAGCCAACACCAGCGAAATGTATTATTAAAAGGAAAATGCAATGTATTGTATTGTAAATTGTCGCCATTGAATATCGTCCATGTTCCCAGGCAAAAATATCATTTAAATGTTGTTTTATTTGTCACTTGGCGGAACAAATTCCAATACATTTTAAAGCATATTTTTGTACAAACAAACTTGGAAAGAATAAAGTTTGAATTCAGTATTGATTGTAACATGGATCGACAACCGTCGTTTTATTACAAGAAAAGTTAAGTTCTTGCCCTAAATTACAATCAACTTGTTGTGAAGGCTGCAGTTTGAAAAGATTTACTTTGAATTTTTTTTTCTGGCTAAAGTACAAAAAAGATTGTGTATTTATTATAAATTGGAGCAGATCTATTCCGACTTCCTATGATTTTCTACACAAACTTTTCAGTCTCATATTAATGATTTTTCCTTCTCAGATTTTGACAAAATTTTTCTTAGTCAAAAACTTTACAAAAGCGAAAACAACTCCAAATAGCAACTTGAAATTTTGAAACCATTTTTACATTTACTTATATTTTTTTTTGCTTTAATAATGAAAATTAATCCGAAATATTTGATATGAAAATTGGCACTGGAAATACTGCGACAGTGATTGATTTGCGCGCAAAACTTTCGGCAAGCGAAGCCGGAACGCAAGAAACAATAAAATATTAAATTCTTTGAGCCAGCGCGCGCGTGAAAGGCGGAATTTATTTATCCATTAGATGAAAAGTTTTTACAAGGACGACAACAGCGAACGCTATAGATAGATAATTACCAACTTCGCTGGACCGTTAAACTTGTTCGCCGACTTATGCGAATAAATATAACCCATGACAATATAAAAATTAAGCTAAATTTATGGCGCCATAAAAATGGACACCAAATAATTGTACAGGCAGCCATTTGCCCCATGTCATATTCCATGCAAATGGCATTGAAAGGTCCTGAAAGTCATTCGAGAGAATCTCACATACAATTTGCTGTACTCGTATGTAACTCTAAAGAGAGCAGGGATGTGTTTAACTAAAAGTTATTTACAATAACCAAAATAGTCTTATGTGAGTGCACTCTTTTAAGGCTCTGATTTTATGTTAATGGTTTCCAAATATGTAGCTTTTCTTAGTTGTTCACATTATGGTGTCGTTGTTGTTGTTGTTGTTGTTGTCTTCTTTTCCATTTGTATCTTTCTTAATCAAACATTTTGTGTCATTCATCTGATGTGATGTTTTCTTTTTTTATTGTTGTTGCAGATAATTATAACTGCCATGGATCGGTTCGTATGGTTTGTTTTGTTAGTGGTCATTTCGCATCTTGTGACGGAATTTACGCGTGTCACTGGTTATACTAGAGGGTCTCGCCCAGATGTGGCCATGGTAAACGACGTAAGTAAGTAAATGTTGTGTCTGAGTTGTTGTATTTATTTCTTTGTTTCTTTTTTGTTTGTTCTCAATTATTTCTCTTGCATCTTTAAATATTTGCAAAAATTTTATAATTTTTGCAATTTCATGTTGTTTTTTTATTTTCTTGAGGTTCTTCTTCATGACTTGCAACTTATAAATATTTATTGTGCACTTGAAATAAAATTTACTATTCGCCTGCGATTGTTTTCTTTGCATTAATGACGCAAAAGCCGAGAATCATGGCAGAGGTATAAAATTTTGTGTCATGACCTGAGGTGCCATTGAGCGGCGTGTGACTCAAAGACTCTGTTTAAATGTTAAGACACGAAAGATAAAGTTTATTGAGCTTTGCCTCTGTTTTATTAGCTTTCTTTTTTGATTTAAGCGCTGCCAAGAAATACATACATATATGCAAAAAGTTCGTAAAATGTTAACCCTTAAACGTATCAAAACAGGTGCGATTTCTCAATACAACTTATTACTGCGAAATATTGTTCCAACGAAATATTTTAGAGGATAAAGCAGATGTGCCCGCACTCTTGTCATTGGCATACTTTAAGAAATTTTTTCATTTTAATAAGAACATGTCTCCAGCTTAAACAAACACCTCAGACCTGTCCCCGAAGGTCGAATGTTAACGTTCGCAAGCATTCTGAACAGCTAACAAGTGTTCTGACAACGCTAAATGTCAGAAATCATGAGAGTGAATCATAAATGAACCTTGTGAAATATCCTTCACACATAATCTCCATATCATTTATTGGCTTTTCAAAGTAGTGGCGAACGTTAACGATCGTTATAGTGGGACAGGCGATTCCACCCAACAATAAAGTTTACAACAAGTTCGCAATGTCGCACTTGTGATCTAATATTGTTTAAAGAGTTGCAGACAAGAATTATGATTAAAAATGTTGTTATTTGGGAAAAGTATAATGAATACTCGTTATTCCGAAAAAAGCTCAAATTCACTTGTCAAAACGAAATGATCCAAATTGGAACAGCTCAAATTTCTGAAGGCCTTCTGTAGTCGCTGCTAAAAGGAATTTTTGCGGAATTTTTTGTCGTTATTACTTTCCAATAGAAAAATCAAATCCACTAGACAACCAGAATGATGATGGATGATTTTCCAAAAAATAAGAAATAGTTTGAAATAATTTTATTTTCCGATTTTCAAACTGCATGGTAAGATGGACATATGGGCACTTTTATAATGTCGAATGTGACAAAATTGAAAACGATATAACCAAAAAAAATTTTTTTTTTTAAAGTTATAGTCCATAGAAAGCGCTGTAATCTGTGTTAAAGTTAATGAACGTTGGCATCACGAATCAAAGAATTTAAAGAAAACAAAACAGCATTTCGAACGTGACAGAAATGAAAATAGGTTTAGTGGCTTCGTAGATCACAATTTCAAACAACAATTAACTTTAGAGTTGTCTTAAGATGTCTTTAGCTTGATTGAAAATCTGGTAGTTGTGTACGTTTTTAAAGCCTTAATTTGGGTCGATACGTGACATTTCTGAGCGACATTGTTTCCACGATGATTCAACAACTGGCTAGCAATTAGTTTGTCTTAAGCAATTTAATTCTTAAAAACAGAAGTCTTTAATTAAAAAGTTAAGGAAACGTGTCTTCATTCATTCCTTTATTTTGTAGTCGTTGTCAATAGAAAAATTATGAGGCAAAAATTTAAAATAATAATATCAGACATGACGCAGCTCTATATATCTCTGCTGAGTGAGTGTGTTTTTTTTTTGTTCCTCTACGGCACTCTTGCATCAAATTATGACATCTGCTCATAATGTTGCTTTCAAGAGGGGCAGTTTTTGGCAGGCCTGACCGTTTGTTTTTACTCATTGGTATAACGAATTCCGAATTCGCTTTCAAATTTTCTGTTCTATGATTTAACGAAGTTTCGAAGTGAATATTCTGAGGACTGTTTTGTGCAATTGATTTTTATGGAACCTTCATTTTTCGTAATTTAAAAATTCTAAATTTCAAGAAATCTCACTCTTCTTATTTATTATTGAACTTTTAATTACTTTAGCACTAATCAAGGGAAGCTGCTTAGTTCTTTTTCTAAATACAGGGTTTTTTTTTTAGAGGTATAGAACTTCGAATTGAAATAAAACACAAGAAAATCGTTTTAATGTCCATCAATTTGGCTTTATTGGAAGGATAATTTTATGCCATTAATGTTTAAATATGATTTCGGGCATGTGGCCGCCGCGGCTGGCTCGAATAAAGCCAATTCTACAGGTCCAATTTTCAACCACTTTTTCGAGCATATGGGGCCGTATGTTGGCAATAACGCCACGAATGTTGGCTTCCAAGTCCCCTAACGTTTCTGGTTTGTTGGCGTAGACGAGCGACTTCACATATCCCCAAAGAAAATTAATTATTGCACAAGCTGGATCTTGTAAGGTCGCAAGCCAAGATCTTTGCGCAAAATCTTCCATAAAGTTGATGGACAAAGCTCCAATGGACGGAGCTTGCGGTAAACTTCGCGAACTGAACCATTATTTTCGAAATAAATTTGCACGATTTGCAAGCGTTGTTCTTTTGTCAACCTGTTCATGATGAAATGGCAAACCAAACTAAATATTAATCACTTGACAGCTGACAAAATGGCCGCCAGTTAAAAAAGTGATGCCAACTTAAAGTTCTATACCTCAATAAAAAACACCCAATACATAAATGTCAAACAAATGACAATTTAATTTGACAGCTTGTGTCAAATTGTTAAACATTTTGTGCAAGTTTGACAGTTGCCACGGACGGCCTATAATCGTCTTGTTGTTTCGGTGGCGTCTGTGTAACCTGCTGTTTATTATTGTTCAGCTGCTGACGCCACATCATCATGACAAGTTACGGGACGACACTAACCCTTACGAGGTTCACCACAAACAGTTATTGTTTGATGCCGATTTCGCCTCAATGGCATTAGTGGTCGACACTCGATACAAGTCGCACCATGAACGAACCCAGAGGGGATGTGCATTGACCACCAACATCGTTAGATTTGAACCCACCAGCTTTTTTTTCAGATCACCGCTCTACGCCAATAAGCCACGACGGATATTTGTGTAATATTTGTGGCATAATGGCTTTTAGGGATCTTATGCCTCACACAAATCTCATTTCATTCTATTCCAACATCTGACCGCTCTTCATGACAAACCCTTTATCTCACTTTTTTTGTCAATATGTTTTTAAGCGACAGATGAATGCACCACCCTAAACAAAAATTTTAATAACTAGTTTTCAATCAAATATTGATTTCAATTTCTCTGCTTTATTACAGTCCTCAATTCAACCTATAAAAGTACAGAATCAGGTACTGTATCCTGGTCGGGAATATGGACTGTACGGGGAGCCAAACCAACAGTATTACAGCGGCAACAATCTCTACAGCAACTACGCCAATAGCGGAAACATTAAAGATCCCAACTCTGGTGTTAACAAAAACAACTTCTTAAGTAGTTTATTTAATCAATTCGGCAATACCAACAGCAACCAATATAAACACGAACCAGCACAGTCGCACATGTCAGACAGTGTTAACAGCAACAATTTGCTCAACTTGCCGGCCAGTGGCCAGGCAGATATCAAAACATCCGGATTTCGAACCCTCCTCGACAGCATATACGAGGTAATTGAGAGGCAAAGAAAGTGAGATGCCGCTGTCTTTGGACGAGGGAAAGATATCAAATTTAATTAATTTTAAAACTTGTTTCTGGGCTGCATGAAAAAACAAACAATTATTTTTAATTAAAACACGCAAAATTGTGCCAGAATTTTAACGCAGTACATTTTCTCTTTTTCCATTATCACAGATACCGATATCAACGCTGCGTGCAGTCAACGATTTGGTGAGGCGTTTAACAGGCGGTTTGTTGCAAACCCAACACCAAGACCAGCCACCACAACAAACCCAACACCAACCAACAAAATATTCCTTTTATCCGTCTTATACGATTCCAAACTCATACTACGACATGCCCAGAGCGGTTGGTGCAATACAGCCCAAAACACAAGTTGAAATGTTGAATCAGAAACGGGCGACTGCTGCAGCCAGAACAGCCCCGGCAGAGGCGAAGCCAACGATTTCCTCCACGTCCACGTCCACGTCCACGTCCACGTCTACGTCCACCTCCGGAAAACCAGCCCTCAATGTTGGTCGGCCAAGTTAAAGAGAAATCTTTCAAGAAACGCCCAGAAAGCAATAAAACATTTGTTGGCGACGGCGACGGCGATGGCGTAGACGCTGGCGGTGGTGGTGGCTTTGTTGGAGCTGGAGTTGGAGTTGGAGTAGGAGGACTGGAAGCAGTACTTTGAATGTGTTCCTGTACTAGCAGTTGTAACTGTGTAAAAGTATTTCTTATTAATAGATTTTTAATTTAATTTAATTTATAGCAATTTCTCTTTTTGCTGGCGTTAAATAACATTATCTAGATGTTTCAGCAAAGAATGCACAGACATTTTGCAACTTTTGGAAAGCAGTTTTAGCTTTTTTCACTCACTCACACACACACACACACACACACACACACACACACACACTCACGATTGTGTGAACTTAACGCGCCGATTAAAGTCCTTTTTATATAAATTAGAAGAAGATTTGGCTGCCGTTTACGAAAAGACAAGACATAATATGCATTTCAAACAATAGCTTTTGAAATTAAGTTCTTTAGACAAAAGGTCAGAGCATTTCGAAATGTTGCTAAAAACTTGCGTGAAGTTTTAACCTCAAATTAATCGAATTTACGCACCTGGTCTGCGGATATCTGTGTTAATGGGTTCAAAAGCAATTATCGCTTGATAGGAAATTTACATCAAAGGCATTTCTAAAATAGAACTAGTGACAGGCGATAACCAAAAAGTGGTTTCAACGCTTCTCATATCATTAGTGAGAAAGACATGAACAAGCACGCACAGTAACCCACACTGCCCTCTATCGAGACCAAAAAAAAGTAATAATATTTTTACTAATTTGCCAACATTGATAAAAGAAAATAAAAAATGGAACTCTTTAGCTGCCATGTGCATATATTTCCTATAGAAAAGCCACAACTGTTTGCTGCTCGGTTTGTTTCCAATAACAAAACCGATAACAGTGTCTTGTGTGACGCCTTAAAACCGATACTAATTCTAGTGCGAACATAAAATCGATAGAATTGCTGTTCATGATAACAAAGATTTGTTGGTGTCTTTTCGATAATATTGTTCTCTGGGACACCCCCGAATATTGTTTTCATTCAATATTTCCATTGAAGCCCCCTCCTCTGTAATGGACAGTTTGCGTTGGTGTTTTGTACGCCTTTTGATATTATTCACTGTATTTGACGAATTGTTGAAAATTGGATCCAGTTTTCTTTCAATTGTGAAACAATCACACATGTGTGTGTGTCTGTGTGTGACCTTAAGCCAAATTATGTAAATTTTTGGCATTCAATCATAAGATTTGCTTTAAATTCTGTATATTTTTTCCGCAATACTCTGGGCTACAGAGTATTAGTATTGCCTTATAGCCTGTCCAAGTGTGTAAGTGTGACTGTTATAGCGTCAGCTGAAATGCAAAACTAGATACTATTTTACAGTGGAAAGAATATAATAACATACAGGGTGGGCCAAAGCTGAGAACTTTTTGTTTATGTATGTGGCCGTGCACTTGAAAACCCTTTTTTTTTTTTGTTAGATTTGGCTGTAAAAAGCCCAAGACATCGGAAAGTAATTATATATAGTGAAATAGTGTGTTTCTGCAATGAAATGAGAACGCACACCTTACGAGTATCAAACGGCAATAGCATTTTACTCTAAATTTTGTTTAGACACACTAGGCGGGTTCTCTTATGCAGGGTCACATCTTTTTTTTCAATTTCTTTCGCATTATACAAAAACAAAAAGGAATGTGTATGTTAAGTGTGAGGCGCTCTTTCCAGAGCATTTTCCAGAGCATCTTTCTAAATTTGCAAAAATATTTTAATAAAATTCTATTATTCTGGTTGTTTGTTCAGTTCAGTTGTGAATGGGCCCAGTATTTATTCTCCAATTGTTGTATACAATTTATAGAATATGAAAAAATTGTTAATAACTAGTAGACACAAAGGAAAAACTTAGTCAAATATTTAGACTACTGGTAAGTTCTTGGTCTACAGGCTGACCTGTTCTTATGCCTTGACAAATTGGTAATTAACTAGAAAATATAAATTTATTATTTAATGAGCAGAAAAGTGGGTAAGGACACGAATGCGGTTCTTGTACAATCGATTAAAAAATTCGAATTCGCCTTTTTTTTTTTTTTTTGTTTGTTTGTTAATTATATGGTTTTGCAGTTCGGCCAACGATAGATGTGTGCTGCCACATTAGAATACATACATAAATAGATTTACATATGTATATTTGTAAGTAGTTTTAAACTTGTTATAAAGTTTATTGTAATCATATTATAAATTAGTTGTACTCTAATGTAATTTTAGCAACTACAAGTTGTTTTGTATTTCATTATGATTTTATGTTTGTTGGCGAAAATGTATTCTAACACACACACACAAACACACACACACATCCATGCATCCATGCATGTATGCATGTATGTATGTGTGTGTTCTTATTTATGTTAGTAGTTTGTTAAAGTCCTACTCTGACTTCATAGGAAGCAGCCTGACATTAATTTATGCCTGTTTAAGTTTGTACTTTTACTGCAATATGTTAGTTAATGAGTGCGTACATACTTGCATGGCCAACTGTATGTATGCACCAGTAGATGTGTAGGTATGTAATTACATATGTCCAATATATTATGTTAATGTATGTTTGTATATTGAATTGATCTTATTAGATTTAAAGTGATATGGAATGTTTTTCTTATACCCAGAATATACAAAAATAAGCAAAAAAAAAACACGAAAAAATAAATGAAATTTAATTTAAGAAAATGTATATATATGGAGGGGGGGTATTACTGACTCCTCACCTCCAGCCAAATTTGGCAGAAAGAAATATCGATCCCTGTTTTAATTCTTTACCAGTTGAGTTTTGTGCCAGCTGCTGGCGAAGAAAGACATTTGAAGGACAAAAAATGGGTGTGTTGTTAAGTCAAATTTATGTGAAATAACGAAACGTAAATATGAAAATAAAATAACGATACAATGGCCCATAGTCTATGATACCCTCTAAATCGGAAGATGTCTTGCTAAGAAACGATAGGGTGTAAGACAAACAATAAAGAGGTATCAGAAATGAGTATTTTGCCCGAGTTGGTTGGAGTCTGCCAGTTCTGAAAGCGGGTGTAAATAATCACACAGATAAATCACAAGATAAATTTTCTGTTAGTTTGAGGTTTTCTGCAGAAGGCAGCTCCCAGCAATTTTATTAACAACATGGCCCAATCCAGGTTTTTCAAAGTGTAAAATAAGTTGGCGAACAAACTGGAAAAAATTTGGTATTCCAGATATCGATGGTAACTTCGTGCTGAAGTTATTGCTGCAAATTGCAATAAATTTTTTAATCATAAAAGATAAATTGACACATGAAGCACAACATTAATGTCATGATTATAACTAAGACTTGATTAAATAGTTCAGCTCAAAAATTCTCTAATAATTCAAATATGGAAAATCAGTTATTGCTTCTATTTGCAATTTACTTGTATATTTTTCTCTTTTACTCCTATAAAAATATTTAAAAAAAAAATCAAACAAATTAAATTAAAGTAAATGTTGGCTTTTGGTTGTAAAATTTGAGCGTAAGCGAAATGAAAAAATTCATTTACATTGTGGAATCAAGTATATGGCAATACTGGCAGAGTATAGATGATGCGCTGTCACAAGGGAAATATACCGTAGAAACGTAATGAATAATTGCTGGCGCACAAGAAATGCTGGTGGCAATTGCGGGAAGGAGTGCAGAAACGTGAAGTGGTCGTCGTTCCCAACTGGTTGGCCTTTTTCCTTTAACTACATGGAAAATTTTACGAAAGCCTCAGAGGCTATAAAATACACCTGGTGCAAGAATTGAAGGCAAACGATCATCGTTTGCGTCGCATGTTTGTTGATGAGTATTTTTATCAAAGAACTGTGTTCAGTGATGATACTTGAAGCGCAGAGAGTCCCCCAACCATTAATGAATGTTATATCCATTAAAATTGGCGTTTTGATGCATCAATGGTCGAAATATGCAAGTAGACTGTGATTGCAGAATGTGCTGACGTAGCAGTCTCGACTCCGAACCAGTGGGACAACGAAATAGAGGACGCCCAAGGAAACGATGCATAGTTGGAGGCGGCTGGCCACAGATCGTGCCAGCTGTGCCTTTTGGTTGAGGCCCAGCTTCACCCCGGACTGCAGCGCCAGAAGAAGTAGCAGAACCGATTATTGCAACATTAATTCGGTGACAATTTTCTTTCCCAAAGTGGTACTGTTCACGGGCCCTCTCGTTCGTGCGCAAAGTCATTGGTTTATGCGGCCAAGCCAGCAGCTCTTGAAGCATTGAAAGTCAATATTCCAGTCACCATGGATGGCATACGGCCAGATTTATTGACAAAAGTAGACAAACATTAGACTGATCGACTGGACGCTTAAAAAGTAAATGCCATAAAATTATCCATCAGATAATAACAAGAAAAATTTCATTCCAACATTATTTCCATGTTGTATTAACGTTTGAAGATTGAGCGAAACAAAATTACTTGAGATTTTTCCATCAAATATTTTTTATATTTGTTTTTTTTTTTTTTTTGTAACTAATACTCAGGGGTTGAGCCCTATATATGGTGTGCATTGGACCAGACCTAGATCAGGGAGAGGAGGCAAGAGGAATTAGTGTGTTTTTTATGCTATTTAGCAGAGATGAGAATGTTAGAATTAAACTGTTGTTGTTGTTCTGGCTGTTTATTGCCCTGCATGGCGGTTTTTGTTCTATGTTGTGTTTATATGGATTTGTTTGCTGGGTGATTAACTATTTGTTGTATTTAAGCATCTGTATTGTTGTTTTCGTTGAGTGAAATCTAAAGAATTTTCGGTTACTGTTTCGGTACTGTAAAAAACATTTAATAGTATTTTTTGTTTTTTTTTTACCAGACTTTTGGTCGAATACTCACGCTAACAACTCATCCGTCGAGGCACTCACTCTAAATATGTATTAAAGAGCGTTTGTTAAACTTTGTAATCAAAAACACAAAATTCAAAACAATTGAAACTCCGACTTAGATTCATTGTAACATGACTGTTCAATGTGTTCGTGTTCATGTGTCGCGTTCACATGGGCGTGCCAGTCCTACACACATATACCCACACACACACACATATTCACACATATCGCTTACAGAATAATGGTAAATGTTTACATTGTAAACAGTTTTTGATAACCTGAAGTCCATAATAACTTTTTTTGTGTGTTTTCACACTCTTAGTGTTCTAATGAATTACGATCTGCTGCGATCATTAAGGCATGATCTTAAAATAAACCCATTAACGAGTACCACAAGTTGGTATTTCGTGGTTTATATTTTTTTTTTTTTGTTTTTAATTCTAGACATTAATTCGAAATGTACACAAATTGCGCTGTTTTGTAGTTTTTTGCGTGTTTGCTGTAGAGAAACTAGATTTTTTGGTAGTTTCGTTCTTGTTCAGCTAAAGGGCTAAATAAACGACAGAATATGTGATCATTATATTGTACAAGCAATTGTAATATGCGTTGTTTCTCAGCGATAAAAGTTTAAATTTAAATACTTCAATTCAATATCTTTAAGCGTTTCCGTATGTTGCACAGTCAGAAATATTTGGATTTAGTTCGTTCTAGTCCGCAGTTGTTCATTATTTAATGAAACGCAAGTTCGTTGGTCGTTCCTTAATTACTGGAAAGAATGAAGATTTTTAATTTATTGATGATATCTGGGTGGCAAATTTGAGGTTAAGAGCACCGATCGATTGTGACGTCATCCACCATGTCGATGGTGGTTGGTATTGTCTCCTATAAGACAGTTTCCATTGTTCACCCACAAATGCTCTTCATCTCTACAGAGGATTTTTCATGTTCGCGTGCAACTCCTGGGGCCGTTGAGTTTTATACGGCCAATGACTCAAGTCTTGACGCAAACTTCGCTAAATTAAAGTTTACGAAAGGACGAGGTTTTGGGCAGAGCAAGTAAGTAACTGCCTGCCCCAGGCTTGCCTGCGTCCTTTCACAGACCGCGTCAATTTTCTCTACCGATATAATGCTTCTCAGAGTTACGAGTGGCAGCTTGTTCGTCTGGCAACCGTTCGTCTGGAATAACCACCAAACTTTGACGAGTCCACTGTAAAGGCCCCTCGTCCGCCGTCAACAAGCGCAAAATTTGCATTTATATATATTTAAATAGCAAAGTTTGGTCTGGCTGCTCAGTCATGTGACTTGTCAATGCAGCTGGGGCATCAGCAACTGAATAATTAGCAGCAGATTAGACAGACGCCACCAACACAACATGGCGGCCATAGGCGATTGTCATCTACCTTCAACCAACCTGAAACTTATTTAAATATTTTGGAAAATTTATGTTGATCAACAATAAAGTCTAGAGCAAAAAAAAACATGTTGGCAATACAATTTTTAGGGGAAAATGAAAATTAAGTTTCTTATCAGTGTGTGCGGTTTTTGTTCAGTTACACGTAAAGGGTGTTTTTTATAAAGATACAGAACTTTGAAATGGAATAAAACAAAGATGATTTTTTTTTTTAATTGACACATTAAATTTATTCGAAAGACAATCTAAAGGTCCAGTTTCCGATGACTTTTTCCAACATTTGTGGCCGTATATTGGCAATAACGCAACGAATGTTGTCCTCCAAGTGGTCAATCGTTTCGTTTCGGGCTTAACGGCGTAGACCAGCGATTTCACATACTATATCTACAGAAAACAGTCTAGCGGCATTAAATCGCTCGATCTTGCCGGCGTTCCGTCGTTAATTGAATTAATTCCTCTGATGGACGATTATCAACCATGATTTTCAAAATAATACTGCAGAATTCGTGTTGAAATGCCAAATGGAACTAAACAAAAATCAGTTGGCAGCTGGCAAAATGGCTGCCAGTTAAAAACGTGTTGTCAACTTAAAGTATAGGGTGTTTTTTATTGAGGTATAGAACTTTAAGTTGGCATCACTTTTTTAACTGGCGGCCATTTTGTCAGCTGTCAAGTGATTAATATTTAGTTTGGTTTGCCATTTCATCATGAACAGGTTGACAAAAGAACAACGCTTGCAAATCGTGCAAATTTATTTCGAAAATAATGGTTCAGTTCGCGAAGTTTACCGCAAGCTCCGTCCATTTTATGGTCATCAGAGCAATTAATTCGGTTAACCATGGATCGTTTTCGCACTACGTTTACTCTATGTGATAATACGCATCCGCAGAGACGTCGAACAGTGCGCACCGAAGAAACAATTGCCGCTGTAGAGCAAAGTGTTGAAGAGGACCCGAATGAATCGATTCGCCACCGTGCACAGCAATTGGAGCTTTGTCCATCAACTTTTGTCCATCAAAAATTGGACCTGTAGAATTGGCTTTATTCGAGCCAGCCGCGGCGGCCACATGCCCGAAATCATATTTAAACATTAATGGCATAAAATTATCCTTCCAATAAAGCCAAATTGATGGACATTAAAACGATTTTCTTGTGTTTTATTTCAATTCGAAGTTCTATACCTCTAAAAAAAACACCCTGTATTATACCTCTAAAAAACACCCTTTAAATACATAAATACATATTGTGTAAAATTTCAGTTTGCATGATATGGAATATAGTCAGATATTGTTTTTTTCTTCAATTACAACAAAAGTTGAGCTCTTTGTCATTTCATATAAAACCTACGATTCGCAATATTTTTTATGTTTGCATTAATAATATAAATTTATGTATGAAAAATAGTTTTGGGTTTTGGGCACCTGCGCATATGTACGTATTGATCAGCGTAACCAGATCCTAAAAACTTTTGCAGCTAAATTGGCACAAAAACAGCACTAAAAAATTTTAGTACTAAACTTTATGCTAAAATGTACTGCTTCTTCTCTGTAAGCAACTGTTTTCTTTTTCCTTTGGCAGTGATTAGTGGGAATTTACATTAGGCAATTCTTTCAGCTGAGCTGATTATTTTTGCGCCTCGGGGTGAGGGGAAAATAAGATGAGAGCTTGTACTTTCAATTCGTTTTACTTTTTTACTCGGCAAAAAATACGAATTTGTGCAAATTTGTGTATAAGAACAACAAAGCAGTTTCAATGAAAAAATGTATCAATCTCATTAATAAGAATCGCCTAATTATTTATATACAGCTATGGACGGAGAAATAGCGCACCTACGTACTAGATAGTAAAATTGGCATGAATATATTATGTGTTTCTATGCTATTATTTTGGCCTACTTTGCTTTTCCGAAAATTCTTTGGAAGAGTTCCGTTAACTTTTAAATTTCTTTTCTTTTAGTCATATTTTATTAAAAATGAAATTTTTGGGTTGGACACAGAAATAGCGCAATGTTATTTTTATTATAAAAAAAGGAGTTCATTTTGGTGGTAAATTTTTGTCTAATTTTACAAAAATATTATTAATTTTTAATTTTGTGAACTAAAATGGGTGGGCCCTCTACCCTTTTCCCTTCAAAAGGAAAGGTTATTTGGTACCTTTACCAAAAAGGTACAAAACAAACAAAAATTGCAAAAATAATTGGATGCCTGACAAAGATGATATACGAGTACAATATCATCAAATGCGTTACTTCGGATGCAAATTTGCTTAATGTGAAGAAAAATCGGAAGAAGGCACCACGAAAGTAAACAATTCGTGAGGACAACGCAATCGTTAGAAAAAGTAAGCCAGATCCTTTCAAGTCTTCGAGAACAATAACGACGGAAATAAATGAAGAATTTGGGTTGAATGTGTCCAGTCGACTTGTACGAAAACGCCTGAATGAAAATAATCTTTATAGTCGTGTCAGTATAAAAAATAACAACTACTGTCAAAAAAAAAAAATATATAAAATCCGGTATGTCTTTTGCAAAATTCATAAGTACAAGGACATCAAATTCTGGAAACTAGTACTTTTCACTGATGAAACTAAAATTAATACGATTGGTACTGACGGAAAAATATTTGTTCATCGAGGAAAACACCCAGAATTCAATTCCCGTTATACTACAAAAAGAGTAAAGCACGAGGGTGGTAACCTGAAAATGTAGCAATCGTTTTCTTGGTATGGAGTTGGGCCTATATAGAAAGAATAAACGGAAATCTGGATAAGTTTTCTTACCTTAATATACTTAAGAATACAATGAAGCCATATTGCTTTGAGTTCATGCCTCTGAACTGGATTTTTATGCACGATAACGATCCAAAACATACGGCAAAAGTAGTGGAACAATGGATCTCCAAAGAAAAAATTACTATTCTTGATTGGCTTGCACAAAGTCCGGACCTTAATCCCATAAAAAAATTTATGGAACAATGTCAAGGTGAAAGTTGGGCAAAAAAATTTATGAATTGCGATGAACTGTGAGCGGTTTAGTGGAACTCTATTCCTTTGGAGAGATACCAAAAGTAAATAGTAAGTTTACCTCGCAGGTGTGAAGCAGTTTTGTTAAATAATGGTTATTCAGGTATTAATGGTATTAATGAGGTAAATAATTCCACCACACATTTGAAATTATTTTGTAAAAAATACATATTATTATAGGAAATCCAAATAAGTGCGCTATTTCTTTGTCCAGTTCAAATTTTGATAAACTAAAGTTTTGTGGAATTATTACATTACTAAACACTATATATATATATTTTTTTTTTTTGGTTTCTTTTCGTTGATACTGAAGTAAACTAAAATATCAATCCGAAATAAATGTGTAATTTTATCTATATATCAAATTATTAACCATTCCATATTGTTGTGGATAAGTGCGCTATTTCTCCGTCCATAGCTGTATATGGCCTTTCAAGATTACATATCCATTGAATGAAACAAAATTAGTTGGCAAAATAACCTATTATTTATTTTTTAAATATGAAAAGTTTTTGAAACAAAACATATCGTTACCTGAAATGCAAAAGGGCGTAACAACATATTTCAAAATTTTACAGGAGAGACAAAAAACTCCAAAAAATCAAAGATTACGAAGCTGGTGTTGCAATTTCTTCAGTACAGCATTAAATTGCGGTGATGCATTTATTTCGTAGAAAAAAAATTTCTTTAATCGTCATTTTTATTAGATGTGGGTTGCGCCCTTTTGGTTTAAGAAAAAACCAACTTTGTTGTTACGACCTTTTGATTTTCTTTAATAAAATGGTTGTTATTGACAGTAGGGCTGTAAAAATGTAGGAGGAGATGTAATTCGATTTGCTCTACAATAATAAATGAAAAAACTCATTTTGAATTTTTTGGTTGTTACGCCCTTTTGCATTTCAGGTAACGATATGTATATAATACTTCAGTCTTTTTTTTTCACACAAACTTAATCGAAATTAATTTGTTTCCCAATTTGCGGGATGTACTAAATTAATTTACTTTAAATTATGTAAAATTTATGAATAAATTAGTGAGTTATTACATATTGAATACATCTGCAAATGAATGCTCTTCATCATCCTGATGACTGATTATTAAAGTTGCTCATGTGTGATAAGTTTTATTAAATTTTTGTATAAAGTCATTTGTAATTTTAAAGTTATGACAACATACGCCGCATCTTATACACTCGCAAAGAAGGTTATTTATGGCGTTTAAACTCATTCAATTTGTAATTTTTGTTTTTATAAGATTCATTCTACTGGAAGCCCGTTCAACTCACGAAAGGGATTTCATTTTATGTGTTTTTGTATTGGTGTAATGCGTTTATCGAGAATTCTATTGTGGAATTTTGGTTTGTGAATTCATTTGAACTCAACTTTCGCATTGCTGTTCCAAGGATTTTGTATTTCCTTTCGCCATAGTCTAGCATTTATTTAATCAAAAATTCATGAAAATGCCAAAGATTGCCCACAGACGACATGTTTTCCACGCTGTAAATGTCAATTTCTACGCTGCAGAGTAACTACAGGTCGTGTGTGGCTTCGAAAACGTTGCTTCTGTAAAAAACATGCGCAATGTCTGCTGACAATGCTTCGGTCAGAGCGTGCTCTAGTTTCTATGCTTGCAACAGCTGACACCAAACTTCTATGCAACACGCAAACATTCGTCGGCGTTTGATTTTGTACAGTTCATTGGCCGACTGAAACAAGAATTTGCAAGATCCAAATCCAAAAAAAACTTCAAAATCTTGTAGTTAAAAAAAAAAAAAAAGAATTACATAAAATTAATTAAGCCATCGGTACTTTAGAGATGCCGTCAAAAACTACTAGGAATTTTGTAAAGAAATGATGTGGATGTTTATCAAGGGTGTGGGTTTTGATCTTTTTCGGTTTTGAAAGCCAATATTGGTTTTAGTTGGTGTCGTGAAACCAAGTCGGTTTTCTTATCTTCGAATGCAAATAAAACCAATATTCGAATCAGCTGTTCTTTACATTTGTATAATTGTTTACAATTTCAATTATAATTTCTTGGATGAAATATAAAGTGTGTTTATTGAAAGTATAAAAAACTTCAATGTTTTTAACAAAAAAAAAAACAAATAAATAAAATAAAAACAGCATTGCTTTGGAAGAGCGTTCGGAAGAGTTAAGAACAAAAACATTGCGAGATTGCAGCAATCAGCTGGAGCTGCCGAAGATATTTTTTATAAAGTTTATAATAATGTGCCCTGGCAATTAAAGCTGCTTTGCAGGTTTATAGGATACTAGCGACTACACAAAGAAGCTTTTCGGATGGTCTTAGGCGCAATAAAACAGCATCTTTCCCGTTCTAAGATTCCGCCAATACTGGAAGAAGATGAAGAGCAAGAAGACGTAAAACTAAAATGGAAAAAAATGTTTAATAGTGAACAAATTTAGAAAATTAGCTTTCCCCAATCAATCACTTTTACCCAAAAATTAATTCTGATTTTCAAGCACTGCTGTTGTAATAATCAGGGCTGATGTCAGATGTAAATGTACATGAGCGCTTGTCTAAGGCCTAAATTTAAAAACCTCATGTAAATTAACCAACTTTGACAGACATGAAGAAAAACATTTGACTTAAAAAACATAAGCAAAAACATGTCACCTGGGGGGGGTGGTACCTTAAATAAAGAACTGGAAACAGAAAAGCGAAGTGCTAAATTCAGCTCGCAAAATGCTGCTATTGATACAAAACATTTTGCTCACGCGCACAAGCCCAATTTTTGAGCGCATGAACAAATGCGAACTCTGACTGTGTAAAAATAATCAATTTTAACAGCCTATTACAAGGATTAGAAAAGTTGAATTTTCCCTGGGCCTAAGAATATGCTTCTATTTTTAGGCATCTGCTTCAAAAGCTTTTAGTGCGATGTGTATGTGTTTTAATCAGTTTCCACTGAATTACGTTTAACAACAATTGAAATAATATTTTTAAATAGTTTTTAGGCTGAAATACCTTTTTTTTCACAAGCGTTCAGAAACACTGTGAATTTCTGATGCTGACACGTTCCTGCCGTTTAAGCGCTGTTTTGGGACCAGTACCAGAACTGGGTTATGGGGAGGAGGAAAGAAGTAGAAATGTTTTGCTATTTTTTGTTTTTGTTCTATAGTGCAGGGATGGGGATGAGGATGTCAGTATTTAACTGACATGAGGTCTAACCCACCATCCCCAACACTGGATTTTTTCTGTTCTATTTACATATGTATGTATATGGATTTGATTGTTGGGTTATCGAGTGTTTATTTTTTTTTTTTTTTACTTATGCACGTCTCATTGTGGTGTGTGTTTTCTGTTATTGTTTTTAGTTGAAAGAATTTTGGCTATTGTTTTTCACCGAAGTTTTTAATAGCAATCGTAATTCGCACACGAGGCTTGCGGATAACAATTTTCCGGTTTTTTCTAAATACATTTTGCATAAAAAATTAATAACGAGTTTTGCGATCGCACATTTTCTTCAACAATCAACAATAACAACTTTATACAAATTTGCAGAAACAAACTTACAAAAACACTAGTATTATTCGAATATTTCTTGTTCTATCTCGAAAGAAAAGTGTAGTGGCTTTTTTTGCATTTCCCCCGAGATCTTATTGAAGGCTGCATTAAAATTATAATGCAGTAGACGCCCACAAGCTGGAAAAAGTACTAAACAAAAAGGGGAGTCACATCGGCCATGTTCATATTATTTTTGTTGGTGTTGCCAAGTCTTTAATACAGCTAAACCTCGTTTATTTTTGGGGGTTTTTAGTAAAGCCCTTATGACACTACACTCTTTGTTCATTCGTCAATGTTTTGGAGAACAGTGCAAAAATATAGTGTAATAAGAAAATTTACAAAGCGAAAGTGCAAAGAGTTCAGATATAATAAAAAAAAATTGCAAACTGTAAAAAATGTCCAAAAGTTATTGCTAAAAAAATTAACTGCTGTCAAAAAAAGTAAACTTTTTCAAACTAAAATTGACATTTCCAGCTCGAAGCACTAAAAGTGTTGATTAATACACGATTTATGGCCAAATTGAGGGATTCATGGATTTTTTCCGTTCAGTTTAGCGGCTTCTCATAAACGAAAAAACAAAACAACAAATGTTGCCTTTTCTCTCTTTTTTTTGCTCTTTTTAACATTTATTGTGTCTTTCCATCAATCAATGCATCAATTAATGAAAGAAAACTAAAGTGTCATAAGGGCTTAACGGCCACATATTATTTATAACTCCTTTAAACCGAATTTACGTCTGATTTTGCCGAAGATTTGTGTTTTATTATTATTGTGTCCATATTAATATCAGCAATAAACTTCATTCAAATCTAATAATTCCCGATTCTTACTACATACTTATTTACATATTTATATATACATATATCTAAGTATATGTATACTTGTGTGGTTTTATTTATTAAGTGAGTGAAATTCCAATCATTTAACACCTATTTTATGGTTATGACTCACTCCTCCAATTAAAAAATCGCCAAACTTTAATTATATTCAGTTGTTAAACAAAACGTTGAAAAACGTGAACAACATTTTTGTTAAATCTTTTTTTTGTATGCAAAATATCTAAAAATTTTTGTATTTACGGAAAATCTGAATTAAAATTCAATTTCGCCAAAAATTTACTTAAACTATTTTCATTTAAAGTGTAAATTTCCAGCCACACTTTCTTTGCACCGATTCATTTTTTGATCAGATATAAATACAAGTTTTTCTTTGCAGAGCAGCAACAACAATTGTCACCGGCATTACCATTTTCTGACCTGCACTATCATTTTACTACACTGTATTATCATTTTGCTAACATTCTCTGCAACTAACAGCTCAGATGAAGTTCGGTTACTAACAGGGTTGTGAAAAAAGGTTTGGGTTGTGATTGTTGGCAGCTGTCAAGAAGACACGTTTTTTTTTTGGTACGATTGTAGTAAAATTTCTTAATGTTTTTACTAAAGAAATAATAAAAAAATACACAAAAAGTCATTTGTATGTATTAATGAAAAAATATATATATATATTTGGAAAAATCTAACATTTTGAATTGATGTTTCCTTCAAAACGTACACAAAAGACTATCAATTAGTTGAGATTAGTGAAATTTATCCGGGGCCGTTAAGTGCCACGAACAAGGGGCCCCGTAGCTCTCTTAGCAAAAATTCGACGCAAACAAATTTTGTTCTGTCTTCAATTCTCGCACGAGCTGTATTTTATAGGCAGTTAAAACAAGTTCAGAACTCATAACAAATCGAAATTTGCAGCAATATTACCTTCGGTACGCACATTTCTTTGTCCTGTTGATGGTTTTGCATCGACAGGACTAAAAGTAGTTTGAAAAGGATTGCACAAACTGCTTGCTGCCTTGGCCAATTATTTGGGTTGCAAACTGGACGAAGTGCTCTATGAACTTTTTTTTTTTTTAATTTATTTAAATCTATCATCATCACAGGTAAAAATATATACAAATAGTTCTTATACACCCATTTTGAGTTATTACTATATTAGTATTACAACAAATTTATATGATTTAGAATTAACTTAAAATAGACATTTAAAAGATTTTATTTACATTATAGGGAAAAAGATGGATAAAAAACCTAATAGGAATTAAGAGAAATATTTACATTAAGTCTTGTGTCAACTTCATATAAAGTTGGAGAAGAAAATAATACTATAAATTTCTTATCAAGGCAGAATTTGAAATCCGCTCTATGAACTTCGCGAACAGTATATTTATCTGCTTCAAAGTAAATTTCCACAAATCGGAGTCATTGTTCTGGCGTTAAGCGATTCAAGGTTTGAGCAACTACTTTACTAAACTGAAATGTCAATTTTGACATTCTCAGCTGTCAAACAATAGTTATTGATATCTCTAGTTCTCGCCGCTACATAATCTCGGTTCAATATCTCGGTTTCAAGTTGATAATACGAACTGTTGTTAAAACTCATTTCAATTGTCAGCTGCGGTACAGGCTGCATTCAAATGGATAGACAATTTCACTACAAAAAATGCCTTCGACCAAATACATGCCTATTTTTTTTTTTATAGATTTTTTTTATATTTAGAGATAATCACAAGAATTTGTATAAACACAATTTTACTGAATTAGGCACAACTTTTACTTTTGTATTGTTTAGAGTGACGCGCAAAAATTTTTCTGTGATCAGCTATTATTATTATTGTTAATTGAACCAAAAAAATTGCAACTTAATGGAAAAGTATAAGAGAAACCAGTCTGGTAGTCAATTTAAAAAGTATAATGGCCAGTTTTTAACTTAAAAATTAAACGGTTTTTAAACTTAAGTTCTGTTTAAATACCGAATTTATTTTTATAGATCATATTTAATTATAACTTAAATCACTGACCACGTCCATTTAAATACAACTTAAGTTGTTCATACTACCATATGATTTTGACAGTTGTGCAAATTATGAAAATTACGCATTGAAGTTTTCTCATTATTTGATAAAAAATATTCAATAAATAAACTCGCCGCTAATAAAAACATTATACTATTGTGTTATTATTAATATCAACTAAAACAATGAATTCAGATGAAGTTCAGTTTACATTAAAAAATAAGTCAATGTATTGCAAGTGAACATTTGCTGGAAATAGTAAAAAAAAAAAACAGCAGCATAATCGAGTGCCAGAAGACTGACCGAGTTGGTGCAGAACAAAAAGTGAATGTGTGGAAGAATGTGGAGCGAGAATTTAATAGCAAATTCAGACAAACATTTCGAAACCACAAAATTTTTAAAACAAAATATTTTATATTAAATTAACTAAAAAGTAAGCAGCTGTTAAATGAAGAAGTTGTTTATATTTTTTTGACATTTAATGGTGCTGCCATACTTTTATCATAATAAAATACCAAACGCAATTTGAGACTGAAAAAATTAAACCATTTTTAAATACAACTTAAATTTAAGGAAAAATTAACTAATTGCGTATTTAAATATTAAGTTAAAAACTGGCCATAAGTGTTTAAGTAAAAAAATGTGAGTGTATTTGCAATATTGAAATAGTATTGAATTGTATTACCTGTATAATAAACACCCGACTTTAAAAATTGAAGAGCCGAATTAAGATTAATTTAGTTTGATTTTTCTAGCCAAAGTGATTTTTATATTCTAGAACAAAAACAAATAAATGAAACGGAATCTAATAGCCTTTTAAGACTGACCAGATTTTCGTGAAACGCGTGGAAGATGTTGACAACAACAGCGTACATTGTCAATATCTTTCATCCCTCATTTATTCAGCTGTCAGAAACACATTTAAAGAAAAAGACATAAAAGTGAAAACAAAGTATTGAGAAATGGATTTTGAAAATAAATTAATAATTGAATTAGTTGTTGCTTTGCAAGAACAAAATCAACTGTTAATGCAGCACAACGAAATAATGAAGGCCATTCTGAGAGAAGATGATGGTGAAGATGAGTTTTTGGTGGACATCAGCATGAACGTTTCTCGAAAGGTTTGGATGTTTCTAAGTCAAAATATGTACAATAAATTGTAATTATGTACAAACACATAATATCTCTGCATACATACATACATGTCTATATCTTAAGAATCGATATGGGAAATTTGTTAGTGATGCCACCTTAAACTACACAAGATGTAAGATGGCACTAAATGAAAAAGTATTATCTTTCAGAGATGTTGAAATATGTTGAGTTTTTCTTTTTCAATAGATTTTGTATATGGGAAGATATTCACATTTTTACAAATTGATGAAAGATGTACGATGTTGCTCAGTGGAAAAGACTATAAACAATCAAGACGGCTGGCATCAGTGTTGACAACTATTGAAGATTTTGTTTTCACGCAATTTATAATTGTGTCAACATTTTCTCAATGAAACAATTTGTCAAATTCCCTGCCAATAATTATTGATAAGGCTGCATATATACACAATACATGCACCTAAGATTTGGCATTATTTATCTACCACTTTTGGTACAGTGTATCAGCTGGTTTACTCAGGGCAGCCTTTCCACGTCCATTCCGCTGTTCAATCCAACATACAACATACTTTGTTTACGTGGTCTTGAGCATCGCTATTCGTTGCAACATAATATCTTTTTTTCCCCGTTTCATTTTCCTTTATCAAAATCCATTGCATCCATTTTGTCTACCCCCTTCTGTACCGTTAGCCAGAAATGCTTCTTATTGCATCTTTACGCAAAGATCATTGAACGTAAAAATTGCAGTTGGCCGATAAGAATTCTTCTGAAATGGAAATGAACCAATAATTTGTTAATTTTTATTTAAAAAAAAAACAACAAAAGAAATTCCTCCATTAACAACAAACAATAATGATTTTTTTTTTAACAAAACGAAAAATTTTAATTATTTTCCTGATACGAGTAAATATTTTCGCCACACACAAAAAGCGAAAACAAATTACTTGAGAAATATTTACACGTGTATGTATGTATGTATGTACAAATGTATGTTTGTATGTATATTCATAAACATGTATGTAGATATGATGTATGTAAATATTATTATGCGTAGAAGTTAAGCGTCAACAATAATATGAGTAAGAAAGCAGCATAAAGCCTGAATCAGATAATTAATATGCCACATGTGCAGTTAGTATTGAAATATTATGTTCCAAAAAGGAGGTGATAGGGAGGGGGGGCAGGCAGGATATGAGCAAATCAATTCACAATCATTCGACCACAAAAGTTAAACGCGTTTGTTCATCTGTGCAAGAGAATTCATTCGGTACCGGGTCTTTCTTTATTTTGATATGTTTTTTTTTTTCATTTTATTTTTGAGGTGTTTCTTAACACACGAGTTGTTTTTTAATTGGACAAAAAAGTTTAGCAAATCTGCTATAACAGAAAAAATATTTCTATGAAATTTTTGGCACAGTGAATAATAACATTCTTAAGATGGCAGGTTGGCTGTTTGGAGGCATTTTTATGGGTTGTTTGAAAATCCTAATTACGATTGGAGTGTTTTCGTAGGCCTTGTAAAATTTGGGTATCAAAAACTATTCTTTAAACTTTCGAAATAAATTTCATGACTATTCATTGCAAATGGCCGGCACCTAAAGTATGAGAAGTCCAACAGTTTAGAGCTGGTTTGTCTGGATTGTACAGCTGGCCAGGTATTTATATATGATGTTCCTTAAAATTCCCTAAAATATAAAAATCTGAGTCTGAAGAAGAAAGCGTTAAACAAACTTTTTAGTCACCAAAACTAAAGTCCACAATGAATTAAATTAAATTACTTAGAATTTAACAGTAACGATTACATTTTGTAATCTATTGTATCATTCATTAGATTACAAGTACAACATTTTTAAATTTTATATTGTAATTAAAAATTCTGTCTATTACAATAACATTTTTGTTATTTTAGTTGAAAGCAAATGGTTGAGATACAATTTCAATTACAATTATTTAATTAATTATTCAAAAGTTGTGTTCAGTCACAGATTTGTGAGTCCAGCTTGAGGCAAAATAGTTCTGTTGCTCACTGTACCTAAAATTTTAATTACTTAGTTAATTATTCGTCCTTTATGTTGGTCTTAAGAGAACAAAAAACTTCTCTGCTTTCAATAAATTTAGACAAAAGTCTGCATTTTAATCAATGAAAAACTGAGCAAAATTCAATTCATACAAGTCTATGAACATTTTAGCAAATGGGTATAAACGCTAATTGGAAATAAACAGAAACAGGTTCATGGTTGGTCACAGGTGGGACCTTTAGGGTGGAGAATTTGGTTTGAAAAAATATTAGAAAACAATAACTTGTTGTTGGTAATTAAATAGTTTTTAGTATTTCTAGTCGCTAATTTTTTAGTATTTTTAATCTGGCGCTGGCAAATATAACCTTCGTACGACCACTTGCTTGGCCGCCATCGTGGTGAGGAGTATTTGGAACGATGCTGATGGTCTTGTATAGTGCCAAATGGCGCGATAAAACTTTCTATTCAGCCCAAGAACACTGTTAAAGCCACTCACAGTGCAGTGTTCTGTACTGCTCACAGATTGAGCGCCAAAGAGAAGCTGGCACTACCATTGAAGCAGCTAGACTGGATCCTTGAAGGCAAGGCAGAGCACAATAGATCAACGCTTGTCACAATGCGAAGTGCAACCATTTAGGACCTCCCTTCTATTTATTGAGTCCTTCAGCCAACCGACTTGGATTCTAAAATAATTTGGTTTTATTTTCTCATTATCCGTTTGAAATTGTAGCCTCACGTGACACCATATTTTGATTCAAAATAACACCAACCTGCATCATTGCAGCTAAAACTAATTAATGTTATAATACAAAGAAGGTTATTTAAACAAAAAAAAAAAGCTCTCCATGTACTCTGTACGTGTGACTGTATGTTGGCCGGCTTCCTATCATGCATCACTGCCTTTGACCGAGTCTTAATATGTTGCAACAAGCAAAATTTTATGGTTCTTTTACATGCATGTTTTTTAGTATCTGATTTTGTTTTACTTTTTGTTTTAGTTTTTGTTTTGATGAAGCAGAAAGCTTTAGTTACACTCGCCCTGAGCGTTTGCTGAGAGTTTGAACAACTTAGTTTTCAGTTTCAACAACTTGGTAGTCGTAAACAAGCAAATAAAAGCCGCATATTGAATTAATTAGGCGAGTGCCTTAAAAAGTTTTATTAGTATTGGTTGTTTTTAATTCGAAGAACTTGGCCTCACCAAATGAATTATAATGGCAAAAATGTCATAAAACTTTTACAACTTTGAACCTTTAAGCCTTCAGTCCAAGTTTAGGAAATACTGCTTGTAAAAACAGGTGATTCTTTGAGACCTGTTTTGCTACTCTTAAATGAAACAACAAATTTGAGCGGCCTGCCAACTTTATGGCCTTAAATTTTTATTAATGGATTGATAGTGGCGCAGACGTAATTTGGGATCGCTGCTGATATGGTGGATACCAAGTCACGATTTAGGCGGCCAGTTGGCACATCCAAAATTTGAAGTTGTCTACTTGTCAACTCAATTTCACAATAAAAATACTGTTTCGTCTGCCACCCGAGGCAAATTATCGTTTTGCTGAAACATAAACTCACCGGCATCACAGAATTTAATTTCACGGCCGGTTACCATGACGCCAGCTTTGCGGATGATGTGGCGCTCTCGTTTTTTAAAGAAACCACCACATTTTTTTTTTTGTGTAACGCTGTAGATTTGTTCAGTAACTCGTTCATTTCACCTGTAACTCATCTCTTCATCGACAAACATTTCGTGCGGAATCTCTAAAGCCAATTGAGAGAATTTACAACATAAATTTATGCTCGACAGCTATAATTCGACCCGGAAATTTTGGAACATTCGTATTTAGTGGTATTGTCAGGCATTGCTAATTAAAACCTCCACATTGCCCGTACTTTCGTTCTTAACACTGCGTTAATCGCTTATTTCTGTGGTTAATACTCAGAATTTAAGTTTAACTCCGTATGGTGGCCCAATGCAACCGTCCTTTTGCCAGCTTTCATGATATCAGTCCGCCAAAAAAAAAAAAAAATTCTAGAAGACATGCTGTGGTCTGGCATATATCGATAACGTTCGCCATAGTTCAGGTTTGGAAAATAAGACTATACAGACCGTACCAACTGCCAAACAAAAGTACTCGTATACTTCTCTGCACTCCGATTGTGCCACATTCTTTGTATTGGTTTTTTTTTAATTATTTTTAACACTAAATTGAAAAAAACATAAAACTTAACAGTTTCAACATAATGAAATTGCAAAATATTACTGACGTATAACGAACTTGTTCCTTCATTTGTACAACTACATTCAAAATGTTGTTTTAACGAACGTATTCGATATCTGTAAACTGGTGTTTAATTTATCACGCCGCTGCTCTTGCGCTTTCGATTTTTAAATGGTGCTAGAAAAAACCGGGGTTAATTGTTCCAACTGTCGCCATTCTTCTAATAGCATGAAGTAACTTCAACTTTTTATGAAGCGTCGCAAATAGGAATCCGAGTTCGCCCAACTAAAACACCGAACATGTCTGCGTTGTTATTTACAAAGACCATCGATCTTAGTCGGAGATCGGACAATCCCAACTGAGAAGCAACACTGCGTTACAAAAATCTGGAGGATTTTTATTTCCTACCGATCCTGAAGTCAGGAAAACCACCAAGGTTTTATTTTATAAGTATGTATTGTATGTACGAGGTCTGTTGAAAAAGTAACGCGGATGTTACACTTTCACGTACGTTGAGTCTGTATGTTGATACATTTTTCCCGAACATGTGTAGGCAGTTTCAGCTATTCAGCAAATTTAGTTTGTTTGTGCGAGGCCTAAAAGTTGAAGCTGTTGTACGTGTTTGGCGATTTTATGCTGCCGAACAAAATGGAGCAAAAAATTTGATGGAAATTCTTTTACGTCAGAAATGGAATTGAGTGCTCCAAAACACTTGAAATATTAATAGTGGCATACAGATCTTGGTGCTCTGAGTTGTGCTCAGTACATCAACAACCGATTGGACATATGGAGAGAGTGAAGAAAGTTGCTAGGGAGAATCGTACCTTGAATCACGATTGGAGAAGTAGCTGAGGATGTCAGCATATCGGCTGGCTCGCTCATGTCTTCTGCAATTTTTTCGGAAATTTTGATCAAAACGAACTCCGTAATCGTGCCTCAGCCATAAAAATTGAGTCGCTGAGAGAGGTCAAGGCGTTAACAAAAAGTGCAGATCAGAATCAAGATGGGACAAATCGCTGCCGCAATCTGAAACTACTGGGACTACTTTGATGGAAGCTGAGGAAATAAAGCAAATATTTTTCGAGAATTCAGAAGTCACTGTGTTTTTGAAACAGACCTCGCACACCACAGCACTTAATTATTTAAATTAAAATTAACAGCAAGACTACAGGTGTGTGAGTGCCAATCGCAAAAAGTTTCCAAAGTTGTTGATATTCTCTTTCTCTCCAAACTGCTCAAACACAACACTTTTTCTCCCATTTCTTACGCTCCGAACAAGTCAAAGCTCGATTTTTATGAAATAAAAAATTATAAGCTTCCGTTTAACATCTAAATTAAGTGGCCCATAATGATAGACAATGTTTTGCAAAAACAACAGAAAACATCAATTGATTTCGTATACAAAACCGTTGACCAGCCTGCAGAGCCGCAGTGTTCACACAACCAGCGAAGCGCCAGCTGTCGAATTTCAAATAAACAAAAACGGAATTAACAAATTTTAAATTTAAAAACAAATAAAAGGAAACAAAAAGCCGCGCAATATATCGCCAGCCAACCGCAACACAGTCGTTCGGTTGATGCTTTTTTGGAACTGATGCAACAAAAGAACTACAAAACCTGTTCGAAATAAATATATTTACACTTGTTTTAATTTCTTTCATTAGCTGCGGACTTACAACGCGTTTTACTGTTTTATGCAAAAAAAAACGTAAAACAAACACTCGGCGAAGAAATTGATTTAAACGTGTTGGGCATCAATAAATAGTTTAAATAAATTCTATTAACACGAACCAGCCTCAACAAAAAAAAAAAAAAAAAAAAAAAACAAAATTCTGCAAATAAAACATTTCAAATTCCTTGAAAGGCAAAAAAAAACATAATTAATTACATTTTATTAAAAGAATATTGTGGTGAAATTTAATTTTCGCGCTTAATTCGCTTTAACGGAATAATAAATAAAAACCACCGGAATTAACAGAAGCATAAAAATGAAAAGTTTAATTTTAATAGCGTGTTTGCTGCAAACTGCACGTGCGGCGCCGCAGGTAAGCCCCTTAGCATTTACTGGTGTTTTTTTTTTTTATGAAATAGTATTGAATAACATTGAATTTTTCTGTTTGTTAACGCACCTTAAATTATTTTCCAATTCCCATTAAATATTCGACAAGGGTAATCAGAACGTTTTCTGAAGCTGTACTAAAATCGAGTTTTCAAATCTTGCCAATATTTTAAAAGCAGACAATCTTAAAATGTTATTTAAAGATTTACAGAGCTGCGTATTCAAGAAGTCTGGCAATCTGTTAATAAACTAAATTTTACGATTCTAATTGCCAAAAAAAATCTATTTTTCAACATCTCTTTGGAATCACAAATTGCTTGATTTAAATCCCTTAATTGTTCAAATTATAATTAATTTAATTTGACAAAATAAACGTTTATTTAGCAATTACTAAATCAGAAAAGAAATTGTTAGCCCTTCTGCAAGTGTTTTCGATTTTATATTTCATACAATTTTCTCAACAAAAACTATATCTTTTTGTGCCCGTATTTTTGAAAAACAAAAACACATTAACATTTTTACAGTCAAAAAGTCTTCAAACAATTTTCAGTTGACAAATTTTTTCGGATAATATATAAAGCTAGTTTTTGTGCTCTTTCCAGCTGTCTATGTACATTTTTTTTTAAGTTTTTTACCTTCAAGGCAATTAAATAAACTCAGTAGTTTAAAAAAAAATGTTTTTCTTAAATTAGTTTTTAAAAACAAAATTTTGTTTAAAATATTGTCAATAAAAACTGTAACAAAGAATTTTCATTTTTAATTAAAAATTATTTGAACAACAAAACAACAAAAACAAGAACAAAAAAAAAAGAAAAATCCCAAAATAAAATTGGAAAACTTTTTTAAAAACTTGTTTAAATATTATGCTCCTGTCAACGCCAAGCCCAATGGAATATTCCATTTTGCAAGTGAAGTTGGCTGCGAAAGCTTGAATTTGTTTTTTAAGGCATGCAATTTTAGCTGCTTTCGATTTAGTGTCCAGTTCAGTTTAATTTTTACTTAAACAGTTGAGGTAGCGATATTGTTTTTGAAACAGCCTTTTCAGTTGGACTTTGTGCAAAAGAAATCTAATTAGAATATTCTACGAGTACATTTCCATCTGAGCCATTTACTATTCACATGCTAAATTCCATTCAAGATCTTAAAGCGTGGTTTGCAATCAAATTCTAACATTTACTATACATACATACACTGGGGAGCAAAAGTGTTGGAATACTTATCGATATACCTTTAAAAGCTTCATAACAAAGTAAAAAAAAGCGTAAAAATTAAATGAAAATTTCTACACTTATTTTATACATCGTGTACACGTTTTTGGCTTCCCTTTTTCAATTAAGCCGCTACGTAAAAGGTGAGTAGTAGTGAAAAGGACAAAGTACGATCAGTAACTGACTATTAAATTTAATAAGTTTAATAATATGGACGGACAGTTAAACTAATCAAATTGAATTGTCGGTGTCGGTGTCGGTTGCACTGCTCTTTAAAACAAAACAAAATACAATAAGAATAAGACTTAATAATTGTTATCAACTTATTGGGAAATCAATAATGAACAAATTTAATAATAGTCTCACGAAAATTGACTGTATTTCTCCCGTTTGCCCCGGCTAAATGTTAGTTAAGATAACCATGCATGCCACCTTTTTGCACTTTAAGAGCCAAATACTTTTTGTTTCATTATAATTGCCATAATATCCCTAATTAATGCAAATCAAGCATCATCATTGCAACAATCATTAAGCAGGAAAGGCAACGTCATGGAGATTAATTAACAATATTTTGTTGCAAAAACAACACGTGTTGTATGTAATATATTGTGTCCGCAACAACTATTGCAGGTTTTTGTGCAAGAGCAGTTGAGCGCTCTAGTGCTGGATTGTATCCGAATTGTAGTCGCATTTGAATTTGTTTGTTTCATGATATTTAAATTTATAAACGTTGAGTTTGGAAGAGAATTGCCCGCTGACCGAACAAGCCAAAAAATAATATAATAATAATTTGCAAATTTGTTTTGCAAAACAAAACAAGTTTAACATAAAAATAACCCGATTATGTTGTAGAGCGTAACATCTGTATGGAATATATTTTGTGGAATGTATTCTGTGGACTATATAACACGTGGAATATATATTTGTGGAATGTATTTGTGGAATGTATTTGTGGAATGTATTTGTGTACAATATTTTTAGCGCGTGGAATATATTTTGTGGAATGTAATGTGAGGAATACCTTTTGTGGAATGCATTTTATAAAATGCATTTTATGGGCTGTATTTTATGCAGTGTAATTTGCGTAGCGCAATAGGTGGAACTTGTGCATTAAATTCCTTTTAGTTGTGTAGAACGTAATATATGGAACGTATTTTATAGTATACATTTTGTGGAATATATTTTGTGCAGTGTAATTTGTGGACCGCAATTTGCGGAACGCAATATGTGGAATTAGTTCGTTAAATCCCTGCTAGTTGTGTAGAACATAATACATGGAACGTGTTTTATGGTATGCATTCTGTGGAACGTAATATGTTCTTAAATTTTTAGTTATTTAAGTTTGCAGAAGTATAAATACAATACAAACTCTTTAAGCCGCACACTACCTGATTCGAAGCATCCGATAATGCAGGAAATTTACATTTTTCGGGCAGTTTACAAACTTTTACCGGGCAAGTGTTCTTTTTTCATAGTAAAATTTTTTCGTTATTTTACCCCTAAACAAAACAATTAAATATTTGTGTGCGAGCAAGAATTCAAGAATATGTAAAACATTTTTGGTTTATTTGGGTTTTGCGTGGAGGCATAAATATTGGGACCTGGCTTTCCGTCGAAAGCAAAAGGGAAGACGAAGACTGTCTATCTCATATTCAATTAAAAACCAGAGATCCTCTGTGTGAGGATTTGAATAGCATTTATTCTACTTTTAAAACCTCCGCACTAATTTATGCCTTTCTAAAATCAAAAATATTGGCAGCTTAATAGTTCTTTGAAGGAATCTGAGAATGTTCAGAATAAAGTCTCCAACAAAGAGGCAAGCGTGAACTCTTTACAAAAGCTATTTTTGTGGGCTGGCCAAACCTAAGCGACAGGAAGGGATATTTTATTTTTAAAGCAATTTATAAATAGAGCAGACAAATGACATAAAGATTTGTGTGTTCGAATAAAAATAATATACTGTAGTCCGGACGATCCACTGATCCGGACAGTAGCTGAAACTATATCTGCCCGGCTTAGAGAAGTTATACTGTATAATCAGAGATAAATGGACTTACACTGTTGTGACTCAAAGCACTTTGTTACCCAAACTAAGTTGAGAACCATCTATTTGCTGTTTCTTTTCTTATTGATTTTTTATTTTTTTATGTAGATTAAAACAAGAGATACTTAACGCGAATATTCTGGATTTTCTTGGCATTGAAATAAGTGTTGCCCCATGTAACAATTTCTTTTTTTAAATATGTTTTACTTTAGTATATATAATATATCAATTTTTCATTTGATAATGGATGTGGGGCAAAAATAAATGAAAAACGAAAGAAGTCCCACCCACTAAATATATAGGGTGTTTTTTATTGAGGTATAGAACTTTAAGTTGGCATCACTTTTTTAACTGGCGGCCATTTTGTCAGCTGTCAAGTGATTAATATTTAGTTTGGTTTGCCATTTCATCATGAACAGGTTGACAAAAGAACAACGCTTGCAAATCGTGCAAATTTATTTCGAAAATAATGGTTCAGTTCGCGAAGTTTACCGCAAGCTCCGTCCATTTTATGGTCATCAGAGCAATTAATTCGGTTAACCATGGATCGTTTTCGCACTACGTTTACTCTATGTGATAATACGCATCCGCAGAGACGTCGAACAGTGCGCACCGAAGAAACAATTGCCGCTGTAGAGCAAAGTGTTGAAGAGGACCCGAATGAATCGATTCGCCACCGTGCACAGCAATTGGAGCTTTGTCCATCAACTTTTGTCCATCAAAAATTGGACCTGTAGAATTGGCTTTATTCGAGCCAGCCGCGGCGGCCACATGCCCGAAATCATATTTAAACATTAATGGCATAAAATTATCCTTCCAATAAAGCCAAATTGATGGACATTAAAACGATTTTCTTGTGTTTTATTTCAATTCGAAGTTCTATACCTCTAAAAAAACACCCTGTATATATATATTTTCTTAACAGAAACAGGCATTCACAAATAAAGTCGATTTTCTAAGGTAGTTCTTGTAGGCGATTTTAATATGAAAAGCTTCAAGGTGGAGCGCACGCACGGGCTAGATCATCAGCAGTGGCTTGACCGACATGCTAATGACAGCATCTCGATCGATTAATTCGAGTCCTCTGCCACACTCATGTCTAAAGCAGTGATGACTTCTTCTATGCGCATCCTAACGGCTCGATTTGGATTGATATTATTTAATTATTAGCTCAGAAAGAGGACCAAGAGCACGATAAACTTGACACAGTGTTCAATAATTTTGGCAAATCTTCAAGATTTGTAAAAGTTATTCTGGTATAAGTCTTTGCATGATGATTGGCTGAAGTGCATTGTCATGAATATGACAGCTGGTTTGACAGTTCCTATCGAAAGTTCTAAAACCCCCCGATACACGTCCATATTTCAATTGCAACGGAAGCAATTACTCAAAACCTGTTGCCTATTGTGGCTCCTAAAATCCACTTAACATTCTCTTGTGCCTTGTGCCTTGTGCCACAAATACTAGATCTGACTACTCGGTTGTGCAGACCCCTAAAATCGCCACTACCACATCACTGGCGCGTTCATTAGTTTCTCTTTTGCCATGTAAAAGCTAACGAATGACAAAGTATTATTGTTAATATTTACGGACGGGTATAAGTACATGATGTTTAAAACTTAATAAAGCGTATAAAAAATTAAAATAAACTATTAAAAGCTAACAGAATATTAATTAATATAAATCTATACGTAAATATTCCATTAATGGCAACAGAGATTTTTTTTTTTTTTTTGCCCTTTTCTGATATGTAAAATATGCTTGAATAAATCTGGAAGCTTTTGAAGTTAATTGTGCACAATAAATGCAAAAATGTCGGCCTCTTTTGGTTCTTGAATCATTATGGCGATTGACTTTTAGAAAAAGGCTCTTAGAAATATATTCATATTTAAACTTGTGTGGAGAGTAAAAGAAAGCTGAGCATCGTGTACATGTCGAACTACTGACGTCAAACTTTAAATTTAGTGATTTGGAACTTAAGGATGCATTCAAATATATAAAAATCTGAAATTTAAGTATCCGTGTCTTGATGGACAAGTTGCCAGAGTATGTGAGCAACTGTCCAGACGTCATGGGTTCGATTCCCAAAGAAAATATAACTGCACATAATCCAAGCACCCATCCAAGCACCCATCCAAGCAATAGCAATAACCAAAAATGTTTGCATTTAGCTAAACAACAACAATACTAAATTACAAAAACATAAATTTATACAACAAACCGGCAAATACGTATAAATAAAACGTAAAACAAAAAAAAAACACTCCATGTAGGGGCTGTTCGACTCTGCACTGTTGAAGGTATGTCCACCTGGCAGTGAACAGTCAGAACAACTTCAGCTAAATTCTGACAACCTCCTCTCTGCTAAATAGCACAACAAAAGTCCTACTTGCTCCTCCCCCCAAAGCCAGTTCTGCTACAATGCAGCGCATATATATGTAGGTGTTGACGCCGGAGTCCTGGTCAAAAAGAAAAAACACAATTACGAAAGTCAGTGTTAACAATTAGGCGTGTTTCAACTGCCTTAGACCACGTTCGTGAGCTTTAAATGAAAATCCAAAATTCTGCCAATTAAGAAACGTTTCTGTTACACGTTAGCAAGTCTGAAATTTCCATTCTGCAAGATCTTCTTTCAAATTTGAACAGTATTTCATATAAGTTCTTAAATCGTTTTAGGCCTTTCTTGCCTTAGGCCTCAACATGTTGAAAGTCTTGTGATTTAGAGTTTAAATAGTTCAGTTCAACATTTCAAAACAAAAAAAAAAAACTTAAAGAATTGCTTTAACTAAACGAAACTGAAAAAATTAGTATCTCATACAAAATTACAAGTAGAAACCAATAACAGCATTTGCTGAATCAGTTAATAAATTGTTTGAAGGCAGATCTCGCAAAGAATTTGCGGAAAACACGGCACAGCAGTGCTGGAAAAAGTAGTTGTTGAGCGGAAACCGAGAACAAGGAATAAAAATTTTGCTGAACCAAATTTTTTTTATCACTTCGAACATAAGAGAAGGGCAACTTTTGTTGAATCAGCAAATATATTTATTGAAAAACACCATTTTTTTTCAAATATCTTTATCATTTTTTCTGCATAAAATATAAACGAAACTTGATGCTTTAAGATGAATTTTCTTTTTCATTATTTTTATTTTATGTAACTTTTATTTTATAATTCAATTCAGTAAATTAACAAACACATTTTACATACAATAGAATATGTATATGTACATGCATTTTTGAAACTATAAACATAAATGTGGACCATTAAATTTATTCTAATTTTATACACATTCATAAATAACTTTTTTTGCTGCACTTGATATATTTTAGCATAAATTAAAAAACGCCAACACACCACAATTCGTCCATATTAATACGATACGAATGTATAAAACGAAAACAAATAAATACATACATACATACATATTGTATAAATAAATTTAAGTGCATTTAAATCGACACACACACGCACGCACATTTAATCACACAAACAGATTTCAGAGAATAATACAATAACGCATCACAAAATATGATACAACAACGATAAAAGGACTCAAAGTCCACCCGTAATTTCATAAAATCTCTTGATGTGTTGAAATAATCTAATCTTTATTAGGAAATATATGTATATAATTACAGACCAGCTCGACATTAAGCAAGAAATATAATTAAGTTGCTGCCTTGCGAACGGCTGCTTAGAATAATTAAGAAGACAAAAGATAATTACGTGTACAAGGCATGACTTTGGATTAGTTGGTCCACAGCCGTTTGTTGAAAAACCGACATAAGTCTATTTACATATAAATTTTGTATTTGTCAGTCAGGATCAGAGTTGCCAGTCTAGGCGATTTCCCCCTAAATATAGGTGGTTCTATTAGGTTTAAGTTTAGGCGTACAAATATCTGGCGAGAAAATTTCACGTTTTTAGGGCATTTAACTATTTCCTTGTCTGTACAATAACTAATAATTACCGTATTTTGCAGCTTGTTGTTGATTGAACGAAAAAAAACGCCAAATTACCATCTTTGAATATAGCAACTAAAAGTACCATATTTTGCAACTGCTCAAGTTTGTCGTCGTAGCAGATGATTTAGTATCAACATTTTAAAATTTGCTCCTGCTTATTCGAGTGACCGTTTTTCTTTGTTTCGTGGCATATAAAAAAGTAAACTTTACCAAATAAAGGTTTTTTAAGAGATATTATTTTTGCGCAACTTTCAGTAAAATGTTAAAAATTTGGCGATTTGACTTGACAAGTCAATTTAATTGAAATAAAATGCGTTAAGAAAAAAACTACCTGCCAACGCTGATTAGGATGTATAATAAAAAAAATAAAAAATATACGAATATTCTTGCATAAAGTATCTATGGGGCAAAAGATCTTCAACGTGTTTAGCTCAAATGGCGCTTCTTAAAGCTGAACGTCACGCTCGTAGGCGCAGCTTTACAGCTCTTAGTGCTTCATGCAATAACTCTGTTACATTTCAATTCATTTAAATGGGCAGAATTGTATCTCGTCTTATACATCTACATACATATAATCCGGACGCTTCTTCAAACCGATAACCGAATACACACAAATGCGCACATACTCGGGCATATATGATTCGACGTACTTATTTGACCTTGACCGTCTCCAAAGCATTTTAGTTTAACAATTTAGTTTATTTCTAACTTATCTGCAGCAAAATACATATATTTATTTCTAATTTTATTTAAAGAAAATTGTTTTTATATTTTTCCAATTGGAAACCAAAAAAAAAAAAAAAAAAAACGGTGAATTAATTAATTAGTCCACCTTAAACTAACAACTAACAGGAACGGCCTCAGTATTATTAGATTGTCCCTGTCCGTTTAGCACTGAAGTAACAGACAATTAAATTCATAAAATTATCAACAACGCATTATAACTAAAAAAGCGGGGTCATTAGTGTTCACAACAAAAACAACAAATGCGGATAAATAAAGAAAATAAAAAACGCAAATAACACAAATAAAATGTTAATTGTCATTAGAAAATTACATTTTGGAAATATTATAGACAATTATCACATTAAACTGAAAATAATTTGTGGCAACCAAAAACCCAAAATTACTTAAATATTTGTTATCGAAAACAGTTCACACTTTAAATCTCAGTTCAATTGATTAAATTTTCGTTTAATTACATGTCAATAAAAATTCTATTTTTATGTTTCTTTAAAAAACAATTAAACTGTAATGGCAGGACAATGACAATTGACGTACGTTTAATTTCGAAAATTAAATTAAATTTAAATACTGAAAGATGATAAGAAATTTGGACGAACTGATAAACCGTAAACAAAACCAAATACAACTATTGGTTAACCGATTCTTTGTTCATTGTTGCATTTGATGGCCGACCTTTACCAACCTCTTGGTATTTTTGTTACATTTATACATAAATAATTAATCAGGACGCTTCCTTGTACTGATGTTGCATAAAACAAAGGAAACTGTAGCATTCCAGGGCGGATTTTTTCGCAATAAAGTGCTTTGTTTGTGTAGTAGTTTCGTAATAGATTGTGAACTTAATTAAAGCAGTACCTGCCCTGATCTGATTGTGGGCCAAGTGAAGTTGGTGAACTTGTCAGCGGCTCACCAACACCCCAAGTTGCCTACCAGACCAGCTAATTGGTGCCAACTTGTTGTGAAATGTGTGTAGCCGGCACTAAACACTTGGTCGACAGCTGTGGCGTGACTGACCGTTTGTCAGCCTTTCTCCAGACACCATGATCCTTGTTGCAAAGCATATAAGGGCACGTGGGTACCCGTTTTACCAATTGGTTCAATCATACATCAACTTTCTAAGGTTTTGATTGCCTTGCCAACCGCACCGAAAACCCATCTTGTCTTTTACCCCGAAATGCTGCAGAGTGCCACCAAGACAACACCTGCTCCCCGAGGGTTTTTGGTAATAAGAAAAAAAACTATCGTTGCTTTTAAAAGATATGAAAGAAATTTCTCAAACCGTGAACAGACGCTTATCAGATCGTACAATAATGGAAAATTTGACAGTTGCCACCAGAAGGTAAATTTTCTGTTCAACTATTCAAATGCCTGAAGATTGTCTGACAATAAATTTGTCTGCCAACAAAAATTGTCAGTTCAGTACAGTCGTCATGGACCAAATTGCCAGATCGATTGTTACACATCGCCAGAAAACAAAGCAGTATTGCCAATAGAAATATATATATATATGCCAATGAAAAATGATTTTGCAATGTCTGGCAATTATCTGACAATAGCAACGGAGGGCCTTCTGACGGCTGTCAGTTGTCCGACTATACTGCTGTCTTACAGTGGACCGACAAATGCTATTCCTGACAAAATTCACAAACTTCTCAGCCATATTTTACTGACAATATTATGAGATCTGGCTACCGTCTGTACATATCTGTACAAACGCTTTGTTTTGCTTAAATTCAGATAAGGGAAACACTTAATGAAATAACTTTTACTTTCTTATGAACCACCACTGAAGCCTTTAATAAGACCATTCTTAAGACTTAAAAAAAAAACCTGCTTATTTACAAAAAGTAACAGCTTTTAAATTAATTATTTTCCAAAAAGTTATTAAACTTTTCATATATTTAAGTCACTGATTCTAAGTAGAGTTATTAAAGGCAACAACTAGTTAACGAATAAATGAGGTCACATTTACTAATGACTTGATTCACAATTACAGATTTTACAATTCACTAAATACGATTACTCAAAACAGGTGACTGAAAGCGCGACCAGTACCAGTATAAAATACTCTAAAAGCAAAACAGGTTCTCTTGTCTTATTTGGATCAGCAGTGGAATTTTTTTTATGACTTTGCCTTAAAGCAAAAGTAACATAAATGCGACGCCAAGAATGAATGGCGAACTTTACAAAATAATAAAACCAGGAAATTCTATTACAACACAAACTGCAAAAGTTTCCAGTGAATTAATTATTTAATTAGCATCACTGGCAAACAGTTAAGGTAAATTAGCAACAGCAAAGACAAAGACGGAGTTAAGCGTTTAATTGTTTATTTTTTTATGACTAAATTATAAGACAAATAAGACGGAGTATTAAATAATAAATCAGTATTTGCAGCAAAAGGAATGGAAATTTTTAATTTAATAAAAGCGCAAAAAATTATGAAAGTTATTAATCAAGCTTTTTCTGTACTGCATTCGCTTGCTATACTTTGGTCGGTCTATTTGAATCCCTTTTCAAAAACGACGACTGTCAGGCTTTTTGATAGTGACATTGCAAAATGGTCCCAGTTCTCAGACGATTCAACTTTTGCTGATTAATTTCTTTTTAATTCTCTATTCAAATTTTAAATTTGTGTATAAGTTATTTTATTTATTTATATACTTTCGTGCTTATAGCATATAACCAATAACATATATTGTATAAGTATTGGAAAATAATCCAATAAAATTAGTTACTTTTAGTCGCTTTCAAGTCTTATTTACAGCGAAGCAAAGAATCGAAAGAAATGTAACCTGCGGCCAACTTCATGTATACAATTCGATCGTGTTTCCCAACACAACCAACTCCATATTGTAAAACTTTAAAATTGAAGCGTCGTAGCAGTGAGTTAAGGCCAGAGCCCATAGAATCCCTCAAGCATCATCCGTCACCTTTTGCAAATCACGTTAATGCAACTATGGACTATGGTTGACACAATGCGTACTTTGTTAACGCATATAAAATCTTTATTTTTGAACGAAAATTTAAATCTAAAGAAAGAAAAAATTAACTAATAGCTGGCAAAGTACTCAAGTACGTTAAAAGTTGCGCAACTTTGATACGTTGCGTTGAAGTTGATGTACTTGATGTCAGCTCCGGTCTTTATTTAAACAGCACAGCATGTATTTTAACATTTTCAATGAGATTTATAAAAATTGTCAGCTGGTTACTCGTGAAGAATTGATACAAACGCGCTAAACATAAATTCTGGCATCCTCACATATGCAAAATAAAATAAAATGGCGACTATTCAAAAACGTTCCCTCTAGCCCCCACCCCAATTCTGGTGAAATGCACTTTGCGGCAAATGCTAAGTGCTCTTTGCAAGAGCATTAGTTTAACTCTTTCTCTTAAAGTCTACCAGGCAAAAGTATTTGTGTTTTAGCATTTTGATAACATCACACCCACTTCGGATTATGACAAAAATTCTAGTCATTGTCAATAATTAATTAAAAGAATGCGGGCAAAAATGTTCAAAAGCCCGTTCAGTATGATACGAAATTAATGCAATTTCCTGATTTTAGATCAAATCAAATCGAAATTAGATCATTTCATATAAATTTTAACAGTAATTGCAGTTTCGCCGAAATCCACTTGCCAAAGCAACTCTGGGTTTCTGTGGACTACTAAAAGGGGATTTAGGCGGTAATACAAGTCGTACGTAAAGCCGAGAATTGTGTAAAAAAATATTATCAGCTGTTTTGAAAATTAATTCGAATTTGTATCAGACTGCACACATCTCAGATATCGCCTGTAATTTTAACTTGAAATTGCTTGATTTTTGGTCTATAACATTTCAAGTTTCTGGTGAAACAAATATGAAAATATTCAAGGTTCACTTCACTTATAAGCTGTGTTTACACGATGAAATATATTTTGCGCAGCGTAAATTTAACATCCCTGTTATAATTAATTACGAGCTGTGTTCGTGTCAGCTGATGGTGAAAACATATGGAAAAGTTGAGTTTTCTTTTTGTTCCGTTACCGCAGAAACGGAATGAGTGATGGCAAATTTTGCTTCCGCACAAAAAATCAATGAATAACTAGACCTAATGATTTTCCAGCCGGGAAAGAAATTGTTTTTCTCGAACAACATATAGCCTCGAAGCTTGCAGTCAGTTTCTAGCTGAATTGCATTGAATTATGGTTGCAAACGCTAAATGGAAATTGAAGAGAATAGAAAAACGAATTTTCAATTGAATTTTAAGTACAGTGAGCGACAAGAAAAACACCTGAAAATGCATACTATTTGTCGGTTAATCTTTAACGAGTGCAATAACAACCTGCTATCAGAATTTTCCAAAAATGCGCATGCAAAATCTAAAAACAACCCGGTTTTTCGTAGCTGGTTTTATTCGGAGCTGGGCATCTAAACAGAAGTACCAGCGAATAGAAAATGAAAGTTTTTCCTATAAACAATTCGAAAAATTTTCAAACCGTTGTTCATATTCTCTTATCTAGTTTTATTTAATGGTTTTTTCAAATTTTTAATGAAAAATTTTAAACAAAACTAAAATTAAAAAATTCCCTGACGACAGAAACAATCAAACGAACTTTGTCCGCAAACCATTATTTCAAATTTGATATTGTACTCGTACATTGTTTCAATTAAAAAGAAATTAATTAATAAACTTCATGCACACGGTTTGTATGGAAAATGTTATTTAATATAAAACTTTCATAACGCATACATACATACATACATACATACATACATACATACATACATACATACATACATATATGCATAAATACTCATGTGAGTACATTTCATGTAAAATTCATAAATTATACGAGCACTTGCTTTGTTTTACTAAACAACGTTGAATTGTTTTCGAAATAATATAAAAGATTTTTTAAATAAAGCAAATTTATTTTGCATATGATTTGGCAATATTTCAAAAAAAACATTTTTATATAACAATATAATTTTAACCATTTTTTTTTAATTTTATAATTTAGTTAATTCATTATCTTTCTTTCATTATAAAGATAAAAAGTTTATAATAGCGACACGACATACACTGAAGAGCAAAAGTGAGCGTTTGCTTTTACTGCAAGTGTCATAAAATGATGAATAACTACAGAAGTTTTGCAAAACTAGTCCATGACTATTTGAATCAGAACATTTTTTCGGCAAAGAAACGCTTTATATTTCAACATAATCCTCTTTCTATATCAATACACTTAATCCAACGTCTTCCCAATTGCTTTCAGTTGCTTCCAAATAATGGGTTTCTCAAGGCCCTTACAACAGACATTTGTTTTGATCATGACTTCTTCATTCGACCCTAATCTGTCAAATGGGTTTCTCAAGGCCCTTAAAATAAGCGCTTGTTTTCATTATGACTCCTTCATTCGACCCAAATCTCGTACCATCCAGAGTTTTCTTTAGGTTTGGAAAAGAAAAATAGTCAATGATAGAGTGTGTGGAATCACGACACTCATCTTGCGAATAATTTCTTCTTATGATGTACTCACGCAGTTGATATTCCAACTGCCTCAGCCACCTTCCATACTTTCAGTCTCCCATCTTTCAATATTATTCCATGAATTTATCGACGAATTGCGGCATGATGATATCTTTTTTAACGTACGGGGTACAACCGTAACGACAGTCAGTCAACCACTTCTCAACCGTTAAAAATTATTGGTCTGCACTATTCCCATAGTACTTATCAAGCCTGAAAAAGTCACGCTGCAGGATCCACCAGAAAGTGCTTAGTACGGTGTTCATAATCCCTTGTTTTTAAGCAAGTTTTTCCTACGTCCCGACATACTTTCCATCAAATGTTGCTTTAATTGTCTAGAACAATTTTCACATTCCACCTTAACACAGTTCCAAATCTCCTCTATTTTTGGTTTTATACAGCTCACAAGCTCTCACTTTCACTTTTCCTGCATAACCGTTTTAATATCTAAATAAGCAGTCGTTGCATAGATGAGGAATTGGCCGTACGCCTACAAGAAGTAGTCCAAAGGTGGCAAATCACACCAGCGAACCGGTCAACTCACAGGTCCTTTGTTAAGATAATTTGATCACCAAAAGTTTGTTCCAATAAAGTGATGATTTCAGACGCTCTATAGCATATGGCACAGTCTTGTTGCAGCCACTTTTTCCCCAAATGATGATAAGAGGAATAAAATAAATCACGAATCAACGTTCGCCATTCACAATGAACTCAATGTGCGAAGCTTTTTCTGGAAATAATAAAGCCTCACGAGGATTGCACACTCTCTTTTTTTGTCTGCCAAAAGATTTTGTCAGCAAAAAATGAAGACGATCTGACAATAAGAATCTAAATCAATTCCCAGTCGGTTCTCAGCCCATTCTAGAAAGAATTAATGATCCGCTGTCGTTTATTCTTGCACCGGTTGCATCTTGTTGAGTTGAGCGCAGGCCACTCACGTCTACAGTGTCGTTGGCTTCGTCTGTACGCACAGTACCGTGTAAATTATTTGGTCTCTCTCTTAAGATCCTCAGTTCTTACAATGATGCCAGGCTGTATATATTACCAAATTTAAATTTTCGAAGATGGCGACAATAAAACCAAGTATTAGTGACTGTGGCTGAATACATATGGAAAATCAGATTACAGCCGCTAAAAAATATCGCCAATTGCTTCTTCTTTGCCTAAAGTAAAAATAAATCATCCTAAAAACTTCACTTTCTCAGAGATAAACATCTACTTTGTAACCCCAAGTTCTCTGCGACTGTGGACTCCCCTTACAGCGACCTACTCACCTAAATGAACAACAACAAGTCTTCGAAAGCCTTACAAAACCGAAAACATAACAGGAGTATTAACGTTCGCATAAATCTCGGCAGCTTGAGTTAATATATATTCCTGAACCACTTACGAAGTCCACACAACTTTCAAAAGGACAGATCCAAATAAAGAAGTAAAAAAAGTGAAATAATTTAAATCAAGTTTCCTTTTTTCGCCCTAAAAATCCTACGTGTTCAAAAAATACTTAGTGGTACCATCACTCGGTGTGACAAGAAAAGAGAAGGTGTAAAAGAAAGTGAGAGCACTGGCAAATTTAATTTAAATTGGCCTCTTGGTTGACAATACAAAATCCTAGATTGTCTCCTTAATGGAGAGAATAGTCTAAAAAATATTATTGCTGGGAATAAAATTGTTTAAAGAGGCGTTTAAAAAAGGACGAAAAAAGCCACAGATAACTTGCGAGAAGCTTGTGTTTATTTCCCAAAAGTGTGGCGGGACGCTAATTTTAACCGATTGAACAGAGACATATTTCTTCGACGGCTCAAACGTGTACGATTACTACGCACGAAGACATAAATATACAAATATTTAAAAGCATGTGGGCCAACTAGTCCACAATCTCATGGCACAAATGTACAATTATGTACTTTACCCAGTTAGCAACTATTTGTGCACCCTACATGCTGTAACTAAACTGACTTACGGGAATGGAATAGCGTTCAACAACAGCTGTAAATGATGAATCCTTTTTACTAAAATTAGTGTGTTCCCTCCGGCCAAAGTTCAAACTTTATTGGTGACCACAATATCTGTCTGACTGGACTATTCACAGAGTGGGAAGGAAACACCCAACACCAGCTAACACGTGACAATCGCGAAACGCAAAAAACGTTTTAGTTCGTGAGTAGGTGCAAAGAATGCGTAGACAATAATTTCACGTGACTCACATGTGTTTGGGCTTTGGCAGACCTCAACTAGGCGAATTTTGTGTCGTGACTTAGATGATGAAGATATACGATAAAACAACACGAAGTGCTTAAGCTGAATGGGTCCTACAGCATTTGGAAACTGAACATTATGTTCAGAAAAGAGTCATTTTCAGCAATGAGACTAATTTCTACCTGAAGTGACAAGTCAACAAAGAGTGGGGGGGGGAAGCCTTGTAGATTATGGAACGATACCAACTTACATGCGATGCAAAGTCATCCAATTCGTACCGGAAAATGTTAAACTTTGTTGAGGGATTTTCGCCTAGGGATTCACAGTTATATATTTCTGCCACCATCGTCAAAGTCCCTAATTGGTTCGCTCCATATTGCATGACAAGGATTTCAACTTGGTTTACACAGATCGACTCTAGACGCCAACACACAGCGCATGCCACATTTGGCTCGCTAAACAAACGAGACAAGGGCATGAGATCATACAGGAGGGAAGAAAAATATGAAGTGGACACCGAGGTCCTGTTTTCATAAGACTATATTAATGAATCATAAACCGCCGGGAGGTCTCAAAGCCAACCTAAACCCTTATTCAAATTTAAATTGGAAAATTAGAACAGTTGTATGATGTTGTAGGCCAGACCTAATGGCATCTCTAGGCCCTACAAACGCACACCAAATTCTGGTCCTGCTTTATTTGCATATAAAAAAAGGACGTGTTTAATGAAAGTCTGCACGAAGTCCAGATTCTAAGAGTAAGAAAAAGATTTAGCTTAAATTTTTTTAAATGTGAAACAATCCAGATACTTCAAGAGCTGATATTTCTACCAAATACGACTATTAATCAAAAACTAAAATTAAGTCAAAGCCGGAACAGCGGTGGCCTCATTCTGTGCTTAATTCATGCCCTGAAGGGTATAAACGATTCGCCGCTGACGAGTTCAGCAATTTTCCCCATTTTCACTTTCTCTCCTGTTTGTTTTTTGTGGTGAATAAAGCTGCAGTCTCCAGAGTCCTTCTTATCTCTCACAGGCACCTTTGAACTAGTACCAAGTAAAATAAAAAATAAAATAAGATCACGTTGACATGTTGTCTGAGCTTCCGGCGCTGGCATTTGCATGTATGCATTTCCCAAATTGCGTGTTTTTTGCTTTTCATTTCCGTTTTCCTGCACGTTTTAACGCTGATGCTGATGCTGATGCAAACGGAGGGTGTGAGAGAATTTAGAATGTACAAACTGCTTTGAGACAAATTTGCATTAAGTATTTTTGTAAAAATGTAGTTGTGTTTGTTCCAGCCAATGCTCTGGCTCATGATTACATACGAGTATGTATGTGTGTATGTGGTTACGTTACATGCTTGCACACATACGTGACAACACGTGTTTCTTAAGCCTACATCTGTTTTTAGAACTTACATTAACAATTTGTTATGAGCACAATGTAAAATTATGGAAATTATGCGGTATATGGCCCAGCAGTTAAAGAAATTGCTGTCGTTGCTTATCGTACAGCCTGGTCACTGGCGATACGCGATTCTATTTCTTTGCCTTCGGAAGGAAAACACAACGTAGCCCTATTTGTAGATTTCATGAATTATGTATATAGTGGAACCTACATTCCAACCACCCTTTTCCATTTCCAAGACATATTTACTTGACATATGAATAAATGAAGCGCAATCTTTTTTTACCCCTAAAATACTATTTATGGTCTAAATTTTATTAGATTGTTTTGTCGTGCAGACATTTGTACTATTTAACACATGTATGGAGACACCTTATATTTGCTGCAGCTGTAGGGCCACCTACACATTGAGAAACCAAAAATTTAAGGTTAAAATTTACAGGCCTTAAAAATATTTTTTGTTTGTTGCATCAAAAACTGTCTTTAGTCTAAAATATTAACAGCACTCAGAGTTTAGGGGATTTTAAATTGCGACTATTTGCAATTTTCAAGATATTGAATTCAAAATATTTTTGCAAAATCTTGTGCAAATCAGGTTACAGCTGATAAGAATAACTCTTTGAAGAAATGAGATATTTTTCGAAAATGTTTAAAAATTATGATGTGAATTAAAGTCTGTATATTTTGTGACAACAAGGTTTGCCTGTTTCTTACTTTTACCACTGGGTACACAAAGAACGTACACGATACAGACGAGCTACAAACGTAAATGCAACCGTGTGCACATTTCTGGTTAAATTATTGCTTGAAGAATTTAAAGAAAATAAGTTATTTTTTTCTTTTAGTTTTTATTCCGTTTTTTCTTATTTAAATAATAATTTCGTTGGACTTCATGTACATACATACATACATACATACATACACACATACATACATACATACATACATACATACATACATACATACATGCATACATACATACATACATACATACATACATACATACATACATACATACATACATACATGTATATGAACTCAAACATATTTACATAAGTTTTCAATAGAGGAGGGTAAACGATAGGATAGAATAAAGCAAAATAGATGCTTGAGATACCATTTGGAAGACCTGCCGCACGGAGGACAAATCATCGCATGGAAAATCGAGTACTTTTTGTCATGGAAATGCAGTTAACCTGGATGACAGCAATCGTTATCATTTTGCAATACAATTTGTTTTGTACATCGTTCACAATTAGTACTTTTTGTATTAATCCAAATAAAAAATCATTGCTGGCATTATGCTTAGAGATGTCACTAGCCGAAAGAGACGAGGTAGCGGCACGCTAAAACATGCGTGGCACGGACATCGACATGTGGCCAGACCTAATTTCGAATAAAAAAGTATATTTTAGAGCCTCCTTTGACGGTCGAAAACGTCTTTCACACCGATAGATGTCGAAATATTAATATAAAATGATTTTCTACAAAAGACATCCCTTAATGAACGTGAATATATAATGGCAATATTCGATCCATGCTCCGACTCTGAAAATCACGTATAGACAAAAACATTTAGATACACTTAGTTTTTCATGTTTTTTTACAATTCTGCAATTTAACACAAATTAACCATTTTTTTTTCTTTTTTTTGTTATAATTTGCAAAGTAAATTTACAGGTTATAATTGCTGGAAATAGGCGGGTAACGAATACCATATGCCCCTGATGGTTTCACAGTGTTGTTTTCTAAGTGTATCACTGCACATGGGAAGTAAAAGCGTAGCCGACGTGAAATTCCTCAAATGAACCGTAAACAATACAGTTATCCGAGTTCAATCAGTCAACCCGTGCGAGTCAGACCAAACAACAAAAACAAGACTGCCGGCACTTAAAAACTAATTACGATGCTGCGAGATCTGCTTTTCAGCCCAGAGCTGCTTTACGACTGATTAATTTGTTTTGTTTCCCTCCTCATCTTTTTTTTACTTTTTGCCCAAATTGTCAACTTTGAAATTTCGAAACGCAACAAAATGGAGAAAAAAAACGCACCAAGAATTTCTTATGTTTATTGAAGAAATTTTGCGCACCAATAATTTTAAAGTGCACCGAGCTGACAACACTGCTTCTAGCCATAGGCTAACACCAATGTAAAAAATAGTAGCAGGTAATATGATTAACATGATCCAAAAAATTCTAGTCAGCGAAAACTTTTTCTAAACGATCGTTCGTTCACTCGATTTCGAACGCGATAACTTGAGTCTGGTGGAGTCAGATCGCTTCATCTTCAGGGCCAACTCACGTCAACTCTGCAGAATGTAACTTGTGGCGTGCGCTAAATTCTAATTAAACCACCAAACGAAATCGGTAGCAATGGCCGCTAAATCGGTACCAGTCACTTTTTGCGGATGTACTGCCACCTGGTAAAACTGGCATGGACTGGCAGTTGCCTGCTGTTAACAAAGCAGTTCGTTCAAAAATTCACCTTCTCGCCTAAGAGCGTCCTGTTCCGATTGCTCTGAAGCCCATTTAGTTGTCTGATGCGAACAAACTGGTGAATCGTGCAAGTTGTCGTGGAGCAACAAATTAGACAGGCACCATGAACACGACCAAATGACAGTCGCAGGCGGCCAAGCTCTACCGCCGTCAACTGAAACCACTTAAATATTATTCAAAAATCCAACAATTACAGTGTGTAGAAAAAAAAAACATAAAATTTATTTGCGAATAAAACATGTAAAGATTTCCAAACAACAAAATTGCATTTAAATGCACATGAACAACTTCAGTCTACAATATTTTTTTTAACATCCATTTTTACACACACAGGCACGAGCACGAGCACGTTTGTAGTTTCAGACATTAACACCAAATATTTTCAAATTAAACTCAACGTCATCAGGAGCCCTGGACGCGAACCGTATTGTGACGAAATTCCTCTCAATGCCACCTTCCACGATTAGTACGGAAATATCAGTCGGCTGTAATTTGTCAATGGCAAACGTGTGAACACCAATTATGGCATATTGGTTGTTGAAACCAGCCTGGGAGTGGAATAGAGAAAAAGCTAGAACTGAAACGCCAAAGCCAGCAAACAAACAAATAAACAAACAAACAAACTCACATTTGGGTATTTAATATCCAATATTGTGGAACCTTTCACAGTAATATTTTCATCAAAAATTACTGTTGAATATCTGGTATTGTGACCCCAGGCATAAGCATCTGACAAGTGGGAGTTGGTGTTTGTGGTCGATGGTGGCAGCGGTAGTGGTAGTGGTAGAGGTGCTGCCCCAGAACTTAAAACAGATTTGTCAGCATTTAATGGCCTTAATTTGCTGCTGGCTGTTGCATATTTGCTTGTGGCTTCACTTGTTGCTGTTATCGATAACAACGAAAATAACAATAACAGTAAAAATTGGCTGGTGTTAGTTCTGATCGGATTTACAGCTTTAAAGTAAAATTTTAGTAAAATCATTTCTAAAATCTTTTTCCAAAATTTACAATAATTATTGTGGACAAAATGGCACTTGTAGAACAACTTGTTGAGACTTCTAAGTAAATATTTCTGCTCGCTTTTGTTTATAAACATTTTTATTTATTTAATGCCAAGAGCAAAGTGCTCAGAAATACCTGTAGCCCAATAACTCTTTTTTACCCTTTGAAATGAAAATTATTCAAATAATTGATATGAAATATAAATCCGTTGGGTCGACTCTTAAAAGCGGTACTCGTACAATAACGAAATAACACAGTTCAGTGTTTGATGCAAATGTGTTGCAAAAGTGCAACGCCTCCCGCCGATGTCATCAGATAAGTAGTAAATAGTTGGTTTTGACAGTTCACGAACACTTAACAAAAATAAGCTGCATTCACAAAAATAAGTGATAAAAAATAAATAATCTTCTTCTTCTTCTTCTTCTTTTGGCGCTACAGTCCGTGGTGAACCTGGGCCTCAACCAACAAAGTTTTCCAGCTGGCACGGTCTTTAGCCAGCGTCCTCCAATTGTGCACACCAAGTTGGTTGAGGTCCCTCTCCACTTGTGTGCGCCATCGGTTCCGTGGGCGTCCTCTAATGCGTGGAACACACAGGTTCGGAATCGAAGATTCTACGGGTCGGAGCAGTATTCTCCATGCGCTCTACATGGCCCAACCATCTTAGCCGTTGGATCCGTAGGCTCATGTCGCTGTACAACCCGTACAGTTCATGATTGAATCTTCTTCTCCAGAAACCATCAACGCAAACAGGGCCAAAGATTGAACGCAGAACTTTTCTCTCGAAAATACCAAGGACTTTCTCATCCGCCTTCGACACCGTCCATGCTTCTGCGAAAAATACTATAAGAAAATTGACATCTCGAAAGACTTCACCATATTTAGAAATTTCTTCTAAATAATGAACTGTTTCGTTTTGTCGGGTTGTTTGACAATTTTCGGCAAATTTTTTCCTTGTTTCGATTTATGGAGGTAAAGAAAATATTTATTATTTTTTGTGCAACGTGAAACAAAATGGAATTGGAAAATAAATTAATTTAGGCTGAACCAATGTGTGTGTGTGTGATCTTAAAGCCGTTCACAAAGTAGTCATTGTGCCCACGTAATCGGTGGTTGCGTTAACCGCATAACGTATTCTATGTGTGGCGGCCCTTAGGCGACTGCTTCGCAGCCGACAGCGCTCCTTCGTTGATGGTATATAAATAAAATATAATATATAAATATATTTCAGTCATCCGATACCAAAAAGCGAATTCACTCTTGTGTTACTTAATTTCGCTGTCTGCTACTTTCTAACTTTCACTTCGGAAAACGCGTGCAAGAAACTGTTTCGCCGCTGGCGATCGAGGTTTTATCAAATTGTATATCTTCTACTTTTATATTTTATTGGATTTGAGGGACGAGTACTTGGTGTTGTCTCAGAGTTGCAATTTGAGCTGGCCATCTCTGCCTGTTCCCGGTTAACTTTTGCTTTTCTTATACTCTCAATGCTCTGATGATATTGTCCAACCATTATAATTCAAGTTTTGCAAATTTTGTTCAAATCTTTGTTATCGGTCTATTTAAATCTGTATATTTTAACCTAAAGCCGATATCTACAGACTTTGACGTTGACGGCATTTTAAGCGTCGACAAGCATCAAACTTGATAAGCGCGAGTCATTTTTAAGCTGTATTTTTTTATGGTGAAACCTGTATTAAATATAATAACTTTTAAAAAGTTAAATTTTTACACTTTAAAATAACATTATTCATTCTTAAATTATTAATACACAGCATGTCGCCTAACCAATGATCAATTTATGTTCGTAATTATCAAGTGTAGAGTATTTTAACATTTGAAAAATAAATCTTATCAAGTTTGTTGCTCTTTTATTTTATGTACACACATATAGCCAGCCACTCTTCTGTTCTAATTCTTATCAATTTCAAACTACAGTAGACTCTAACAAACTAGAACTCTTAGTAGTTGGAATTTCAACAAACTAGAATCAATAATTGGAACACATTCAATTTGCATGTTTTCTTTGAAATTTGCCCGGTTCTTTTAGTTTGAAGAAAGTAAAAAAGCAAAGAAGGGGAATCCCCAAAATAAAGGATGGTCTCTGGTGTCAGTTTTTTTGCTATTTGTTTGTGCAAATATTTTACAATGTGAATAGTTTATCGGTTTATCCTTATAACGACAATGAAAAAAATACTGGAGAAGATCGGCAGAGGTGTTCAAGGACAGCCTTAGAGTGCCGCAAATAGCTGTGTGCCCAAGCAGCCAAACCAGACGCATTCATATTCACTTCAAAATATTATTTTCATTTGATAAAAAAAAACCAAACCAAAAACTAGAAAATTTCGGATTTCCGAATGTCTTTGAAAACAACGTGTTTCCAATTCCCAACCGTCTACTGTAAAATTAGTTTGTGAAAAATGTTTGTATATAAGATCGACCCATCGTATATGATAATGAAATAAGTGTTTTGAATACGAGACATGTTTGTTGCGGCGAGGCGTCTGGAAGAGCTACTGGATCGCTTTCTAAAGAAAGTATCGTTTTGAAAATAGAAAATACAACAGCGATCAGAGTTTATGGTCATAACGATTGTATTTTTACTATTTTTATTTAATTGCTAAAGTAACGAATTGTTAACGATTGAAAAAATTACATTAATGAAAAATAATCAAAAAGATCTAAAAGTAAACGAAAAATAATTTGGCTATTTTCAGCGTTTACTTTGGCTTCTTTTTGATTATTTTCAATATATCTCTTGGCATTTAGCACAAATTTTATTTCTTTTGTGAGAATTGACGATGCAAGTTGAATGTGGAGTCCACAACCGCAAGATGTTTGGCGACTTCAACTCGCCAGCATATACTGAGGGGAACTGGTGTTTTTTATTTTATTTAAACCGAACTTCAAACTGGCTATAAAGTCATGGCCAGGTAAAACAAAACATGTTGCCTTTTATGTTTAGCGATAGATTGTAAAAATTTCAAGTTATATTTAAACAGCTGATTTGTTAGATGTGGCAGAACAGCTGAAAATCAAATTAGCGTTTTTCAAGACGCTTGGCGATTTCAAAGAGCGCATTTGCAAGAACATGTCTGATGATGTTTTTTCAACTATAACATGCAATAGAGTGTTATGTGGCAACTTTTTGTAATAGAGATGATATTGTAAGTGACGTAATGCGTCCTCAAGACTCGCTATTATAGGTCAAATCAAGCCAGGGAGGTTATCGTGCATAATATAGTGGCTTCTCAAGGCTCACTATCGTGACTAAAGTCAAATCTTATACACAAACTCATTTACTAGTTTTATTGGCTAAAACTTACGTGACTCGAATAAAAATTCACTCATACATATGTATGATGTATGAAATTTTGCGCACCAACTAAGAAACATTTTAAAACGCAACGAAAATGCTGCAAAGCGCACCGAGTTGACAACACTGGTCAAGACTGTTGGTCGAACCCTGTGACAACTCATGCCATATTTCTAGCGGCAACACAAACAAACATAAAGTTTCTCCTGTTAAGAGTTTCACTTCTAATCCAATCCAATTGCTTGACAAGATCGCACATTATAGATAATAAACAGCTCTTAATCAACTCTGTTTATATTGATTAAGAAAAACTGAATCTGAGAATGCTAAAGCAAAAATTTTATAAATATTAAATGAAAAGTAATCGTTTGAAATTCTTTCCCTAACCTCAAAAACTCCCAACTACATTTGAAGTATATTTTTCCAAAATAGTCTAATTAATTACTTATTCATTAAATCGTAATCAATCACCCATCACAAAATGTTGACCAGAGAATTACATAACTAAAATCATAAATCATCTAATTTATTATTAAAAGTTATTTAAATTCAACAACTATTTCAATTGTTGCTTTAATACATATCCAATGATATACTATACAATGAGTTACTTTTGGCAATAGCAGCAATGCAAGACTCAGCAGAAACAAAATTTTGGTTGTCGGCTTCGGTTGGGCCGAACAGAAACCTTTTTTTTCGTGAATAGCTCTAATGCACATTAATAAGCAGAAAGGTGGTAAAATTCTTATCGTGAATGAAGTGAATACAATGAGTTTGACAAGGTGCGTAATGGTCTCTTAGAGCAGTGAATAAAATTTTGGTTTCAAAACTTATCTATTGATGTCACAACACATGATTACTGATGTGTACACAGGTTTCTTTATTGAGATTAAGACAAACAAATTAATTTAGGTTATTTGTATGTTGCCGGTTGCCAAAAATTATTTTGTTACCATCAAGGAAAAAAAATCGATAATACCTTTGGCCGATGGCATTCATCGTAAGCACTACTTTTAACATGAAACTAGGAAACTTCCTTCCTCCCCCTGTATCTGTCAAGATGCAGGAAAACCTGGTCTGTTGGTAAATTGTAAACTGATAAAATAAATCATATATCAAAACTCTGCGACAGGAACAAGTTTATAAAATTTAATTTATTTTCGTTTGTGTGAATATGTTATAATAATTATTACGAACAAACGTTATTTCTACATACACATTCTTTCATATGCCGTTGAAATCAGCTGAAAAAGTGGCTAATAAATCAAGTTAGCAACACTTCAGCCATAATTATCGCCATTGAATACATTCTTTATACGCACTTAACATTCTTTGTTATTTAAAATATGTTTCACACTCAATGTTTTCTCCTTCGTTTCGCTTGTCAACTTGTTTCTTGTCTTGACGTTTAATTTTTATGTGACATTCGCTCAATGGAAGTACAAATATTGATGGTTTTCACAATGAAATACGTCTCTGTATCTCTACATTTTTCTCACAAATCGCCAATTGATGAAATTCTGTATTTTACTTTTTATCTGAAAAGCTGCTCGATGCGCAAAATACAGAAACCAGGTACTAAGAGACTGAGTGTTGTTGAGTTTATATATGTATTTAATTTTTAGCTTATACAGAAGATCAGGGTTTAATTGGGAAACCTAAGATTGATATATATAAACTGCAATTTTCCATCAATGCCTACAATTCGAGTCATATTTCATTTAAGAAAAACAGATTGATTTACATCAGCATCTGCCATTATGACCCAACCTAATGTTGAAGTAAGTCCACTGGCTGAACTTGGCTTGCAAGCCATATCTACATGCACAGTCCCCTCCCTTTGCGGCCCAAGTTATCGTATTTCATTTGCCAGTAGTTCCCTACATTGACGCATCGAAATCACATCAAGATTTATCAGCCCTAATTATACTCTCCAGAAAATTCACCACCATCCAATTCTTACAAACAATTGGAATCTGTAGCAAAACAACAGCATTTCAGGGACATTCGGATGTATCCCCGAACGGCTCTACCTGCGCCTTTAGGATTAAATCATAGCCAGAACCATCACAAACAAAATATTGCTCCTTACTAAAACTAATGGCTGTTGCGTGACTACAGCCCTTATAAAACTAATTTTTTTTCATTAATTGATGCATTAATTCATAGAAAGAGACAATAAATGTTAAAAAGAGTAAGAAAACATGTGATTTTGTTTTTTTATTAAGTGCTGTCAACTTTTCGCTTATAAGAAACCGCAAATCCTAGCAGGAAAAAAGCGGAAAATCGCTTAATTTGCCCATAAAACGCACATTAATCAACACTTTTATTCAATTTCAATCTGGAAATATCGATTTTAATTTGAAAAATTTTAAATTTTTTTAACAAAACCGAATATTTTAGGGGTAAATTTTTGACAGTTTGCTATTTTTCTTAATATATCTGAACTCTTTGCACCTGGTAAATTTTCCTATTACACTATATTTTTGTACTGTTCTTCAATAATTGAACAATGAACAAAAAATACAGTGCCATAAGGCCTCTACTAGACGCACAAAGGTGGCAACTTCCTGTGCTGTGAAAACGCCATAAAGTTTCAGCAAAGGCAGGGACCTCAACCAATAACCCGCACCAGGATCCTCTATGAAAATCTTGCCCCAAGGCAAGTGCGTACCCGTTCTGCAAATTAAAAATTGCTGAAAGTCTCAGAAGAAGCCATCAAGCGAAAGCGCAAGGGAAAATCTTCCCCACCAATTGTCTAAAATTAATTAGCGCATATTTTTCTTCTGAGTCCTGAAACTTTCCATTCTAAATACTTCTTGCTTTTTGAGTCGTGTTTCCAAACTCAGGTTGCCGAAAACCTACAAATTATATTAAATCTGAACAACTTTGTCCTTAAAAAAGGCTTGCAGCAATACTGCAATATGATTTAACAAGACACCCGTTTCAACTCAACTGGTTGTTCCTCTACTTGCCATTTATTTTCTTGGCGATATATACGAAAATGCTTTTAATAAATTGTATAACTTTGTAACATTTTGCAAATGAAATATTTTACTCGTCCTTGCATCGCTCGTTCGCAAACAAGATTTTGCCAAATATTTGGTTACTGCCACAAGAACAAATTTTCCACTATTGTTTAATGATACGAGTACAACAAACAGAAACCTTTTATTTTTCAAACCAAATAGCCATCTGTTGCAACTGCGAAGTGTGTGTGTATTTCTTGAAGACTCACATTTCCTTTCCAACCATGGCATAGATGTGCCAGTAATTGTCTTAGTTTACGACTCAAAACAGAATACAAAGATGACTTGTTGTTTTGTAATTGTGTTATTTAGTTTTTCCTTTAAGTTTTGTGTGATTTTTAAGAACAACACTTGACCGCAACAAAACGACCATTAAACAACTGATGAGAATTAAACTTAACTTTTCTTCAAAACTTGATAACGGGAGTTTTTTTTTTTTGTTTACTTGGCACCCCCTCGTTCGTTTATACGCAACGGTGAAGTGAAGTGAAGGGCCAGATGTAAGGCCTTCTGAAAAACTGTTTTCGAACAGACCAGCTGCAAAATGTTTATATTAAGAAGGACTATAAAAAGCTTAATATTGCAAAATTCAAAATGCGCCGCTTCGTACTGCGACCATTTGTGCTTCCCCTTGTCTTAAAGGAGTTAGTACGTCAAGGAACCGGGCGAGCTACTTCAATGAACAAGTTAGTGAGTTCTATTCGCTCAGTGTACAGCCATGAAGTTGTGTGTATCTCCTGTGCGCCAGTTGGCAGCCAAGTATTGACCAATTGTCTGTGTAGGATATGCCCGTTTTGTATAAGGGCTTATAACAAACATAATGTCCTGTTAGTGTCCGGGCACAGTGGTTTTAGGCTTTTCCTATCCAGTTTTAGCGCTAGTTCTGTCCTGCTGATATCAAAGCTCGAAAGCTTTTCGGAATGTACAAGACCATCAGCACGACTATATGTCTCCTCGATGGTTGCCACCCATTTGCCTGCCTCTCCTTTAAGGACGAATAAGAACTCATCTTCCTCTTCTTCTTCTTCTTTTGGCGCTACAGTCCGTGGTGAACCTGGGCATCAACTAACAAAGTTTTCCAGCTGGCACGGTCTTTAGCCAGCGTTCTCCAGTTGTGCACACCAAGTTGGTTGAGGTCCCTCTCCACTTGTGTGCGCCATCGGTTCCGTGGGCGTCCACTAATGCGTTGTCCCACAGGTTCGGAATCGAAGATTCTACGGGTTGGAGCAGTATTCTCCACGCGCTCTACATGGCCCAACCATCTTAGCCGTTGGATCCGTAGACGCCTGGTTAGGCTCATGTCGCTGTGCAACCCGTACAGTTCGTGATTGAATCTTCTTCTCCAGAAACCATCAACGCAAACAGGGCCGAAGATTGAACGCAGAATTTTTCTCTCGAAAATACCAAGGACTTCCTCATCCGCCTTCGACACCGTCCATGCTTCCGCGCCATAAAGAAGTACAGGGATTATCAAAGTGGTGTATAGTGTCAGCTTGGTTTTTCGAGAAAGGGCCTTACTACTCAATTGCCTCTTGAGCCCAAAGAAACAGCGATTGGCAAGAGTTATTCTGCGTTTGATCTCGGTACTGATGTTGTTTATACTGTTGACTTGGGAGCCAAGGTAGACGAAGTCCTTCACTACCTCGAAGTTATAGCTGCCTATAGTGACGTTCTGGCCCAGTCGTCGGTGTTGCGCGTCCTTTTTGGATGACAGCATATACTTCGTTTTACCCTCGTTCACCGCTATACCCATTTTGGCCGCCTCCGTTGAAATACCAGCAAACGCTTCATTGCCGGTTCGCTGTGTTCGACCAATCACGTCAATGTCGTCAGCGTATGCCAGCAGTTGCACGGACTTTTGGAAGATCGTGCCTCTGTTTTGCACGATCTTCTCAAGAATTATGTTAAAAAAGTCACATGACAGTGCGTCGCCTTGTTTAAATCCCCTTCTGACATTGAAGGTCTCGGTGAGTTCGTTACCGACCTTGATGGAGCAGCGAGAGTTCTCTATCGTCATCCTACACAGCCTGACGAGTTTAGTAGGAATGTCAAAACTAGACATGGCTTCGTATAGCTTGTCCCTATACACACTGTCATATGCGGCCTTAAAATCGACGAATAGGTGGTGGGTGTCGACTTGCATCTCTTGGGTCTTTTCCAGGATCTGCTGTAGTGTGAAAATTTGGTCAATGGTGGACTTTCCCGGCCTGAAACCACACTGATAAGGACCTATCAAACTGTTCACGAATGGTTTTAGGCGCTCACACAAAACGGCAGAGAAGATCTTGTAGGCGATAGTTGGCGCAGTTGAAGGGGTCTCCATTTTTGTGGATCGGGCAAACGATGCTGAGATTCCACTCGTCGGGCATGCTTTCCTCCGACCATATCTTACAGATGAGCTGGTGCATGCGCCCAACCAGGTCATCTCCGGCTGCCTTAAATAGTTCCGCGGACAGTGCGTCCGCTCCTGCAGCTTTGACATACTGCTTACTCGTGGTGCCCCTGGATAGCCCCTACAGCACCCGCTTAGAGGTGAACCAAAGTGTGCAGCGAATCCCCTCTGTCCAGGGGTCTAAACCAGGACCCGGTCCTCCAGGTTTCGGGGGTTGTGCGTGGGGGTAACTTCCCTACCGTGTAAAAACACATTAGTTTTGATACAACCACAAGAAGAAGAAGAACTCATCATTTTGTCCATTGAACCGAAAAACTTTAGCCTTATCGTTAGTAGAATCGAATTAAGTTGAAGATATAAAAATAATAATTATACTATAGTAATCACCCTGTTGTAAAATTTCAATCTGTTACATGAAACATTAATCTGTTGATGATTACTATAACTTGTAATTAAAATCACAGACTAAATATAAGAAGTCCGCCATGTTAATAGGACGAGAACGATATATTTAGAAAATCGAGAAATGCTTCTAGTTGTGAAACCGGATTATGTAGAGGTGTATTACTGCACATGATTGATTATATCGTACTATTGTGACAAAATAAATGTTTTTAACTTTATTTCCGAACTAGATGTCTTAATTACAAAAATTCGTTAATTTAACAAAGCAGACTTCGCATTCTGAGGATCAAGTGTGTTCCTCTTTTCGGCATATTTTCTTCTATTAGATTTCGGACGACTAGTTTTTGTTTGTGATATATCTGGCGAGTCTACTTTAACCGGAAAATCTATTTTGCCTGGATTTTATTGATTCCAATCATTATTAGTATTAATTGCTTCTAATTGATTACAATTATATACCAAAAATATTCATAATGCGGTGCTATAACTGCTCTAAGTTATTGACAGCCTTCTCGGCTCGTCAGCAAAAGATATTGCCAACGTTGCCAGCTTCTTTCGCATCTTTTATTAAATAAGAAAGATCGCCAATAACTTCTTTTATAGTCTCATTTTAATGAAATGATTTTGAAAATAAAAATATCGAAAATGTTTCAATTCATATAATATATGTACATATATAGGATCCTTGCATACTGAAACTTGTCCACATTTCCCTTAATGTTATGTAGCGGCACAACACCACATGACGACATAAAACCTTCTTCAGGCTTCGCAGTGGTCCTGCTGTACTTTGGTTAAAATTTGTTTAACTTTAGCCGGCGAACATACTTATTTTTTCCCATCGGAAGAGACTCTCTTAATTTTTTTTTCTCACAAAAATAATATTCTTTTCCATTTCTCTCTCTCTCTCTCTCTCTCTCTTCTTTCGGTTACGCTTAGCCAATAATGGCTTCTGCCGGGAAATTCCTACAAAGAGTCCAGCTTCTCGCAATCGGCGTTTTACTGTGCCTATAGATGGTTTTGCCGCCTTTTCACCAAACACTGCAATTCGTTTCTCATTTGCTGATTTACACAAATTTTTTTCGATTAGCCAACAATTAAGTACATCTTCACGAACTTTCGTAATTCGGCTGTTTTGTTTACGGGCCATCTTTTGCGTAGTCAAACGCTTTCTTAAATATTGCCCGACTTGGAAACGGATTGTGTTTGAAACTTTTAAATCTAAACCGATTTCCCGCTAAGTGCTTCCGTCCCGATGCATTTGTACAATAATCTTTCCAGTACTGATATCACAGCATTCGTTTTGACCATGAAAGAGCTTTACAAATATAGAACACACTCCGTGCAATTGCAGTTAAATTGTCAAACTACTATGAAAAAATCCACAAAGAAAAATATAACGGTAAACATAGTGTTGCCATTGAGAATTTAAGATGAACAGAGTTGGCTTAACCAAATAGTATGAAATTTTAGTGGTTTATGTAAGAAATACATTAAACATCAACATATAAATATGAAAAGTGCGATAGAATTGGGGGCAGAGCCGCTACTGCTTTTGCCGTATGAAAACTCAACAAACTTTTAGTTTTGAAATTTAGACTTTTAATCCTTTATTTAGATCTTTTTTATTCTTTTGCATATAATAGGGCAAACGGCGTTGCCAGATTTCAAGCGACTCACATTGTCGTTTTGAAAAAATCATTTTGTAAACGCTTTTAGAACCAATTTTCGAGATGGATCAAAAGTCTTCAAACGTACATACATATATACGGTTGCTAGTGCTTTGGCTATTAAGATTTATTATAATTTTAATTATAGTAAATTATAATATATACTTTCAATTATACACTCAACCGAGATTCGAGCAATTCGTACTGGTTTCCATTTCGAATTTTTTATTTTGGTTTATATGCATTCCGCAAACAAATCGTTCAACTAATTATTATCTGGTAGTAACGCTGCAAAAGCTTAATGGCTCTCATAAGCTCTCATTTATATTTAAATAGGTTAAACCGGTGTGCTTCGCTACCCCGCCCCATTATAAAATAAAAAGAATTTTGCAAATTGGTCCACAAACGACAAAGTAATTTGATAATCCACTTTACTTGGGGGATGGGCGTATTGGAAAGAAAATTAGCTTATAATTCAATACAGAGCCCAAGTGAGAAATGTTGTAAAAATGTCACGCAGCTCGCTCTAGAAATCTGGTCTCTGATGAGGTACAAACATACCCAAATTCTGTTTTATATATATAGATTTTATCAGTGATTCGTAGTATTCCATCTTATAAACGAATTTTAATTTTAAGTACAATAAAATTTTTAACGAATTAAAAAATAAAGAATTTTTTTTTTAATAATAGCGTTGAATCCGCCGACCTTAGCACGTTATTCAAACTCGTATAAAAGTGCATCAGACATGGATACGGCGCTGCCATTTGCTGGGAAACTTAATATGAATAATTCTTAATTTGATTCAGATTTTTTTTTTTGGTGTAGCACTAAAAACATGTGTTAAAAAAAAGAGCAATAGGAATATGTTGAAATTAAAATAATACCAGAAATAAACAAAATTGTGTAAAGCCTAAGGAAAATCACCAATCCCCCAAGTCCAGCTCTTTGTCCTCACTGCAAAACAGAAATACACTCGATTTAGGAATATATCTGCTAGCCTGACAACACTGGGCCCGCCAGTATATTCATGTTGGTCTTCTCTGTGCAAACTTGATTGCCTGTTTCATTGTAACAAACAACTTCTTGATTGTCGAAATTGTGTTTTAAACGAACAAGTTTTTTAGCTGCTCTTTAACATATCGATATTGAACTACAATGGAAAAAAAACGCCAAATTGCTTGACCAACTTATTTAGACGTTAAAAGCCAAATTACAACTGTTGTTACAGATGACTTTTAAAATTAGATTTTTTGTTGTTTGTTGTTTTAAAATCAATTTATTCTTGCTGGTACAATGGAAAAGTTGATAAACGACCAACCAACCGCACAATTGAATTTAATTTTTAAGCTGCCACCGCAATTCTTTTCTTAACTTTTTGTTTAAGTTTTACTTGAACGATACGGGGAATTTAATACAAAATAAATATTACATAACACGTATGTATGTATGTATGTACGAGTTTTGTATGAAAGCACACACACTCTTACATACATAAATATGTTTATATGTAACTTGTGCGTTAAAGTCATTTTGTAAGACTTCTTTTTTTCAAGTGCAACAACTTTGTTTCCCAGTCTTCGTGTAATTTCGCCTTTTTTTATTTGAGATTTTCTGTTCTTCTTTTGTTGCATGTTGGTGAAAATATGAAGTGAAAATGAAGTAGCAGTGGACACTCTGTAGCACAAGGTTGGCTCCGGATTTGAGTTATTTTCTTCTTTTCTCGTTTAACCACGAAGTTAACAAAAGTGGTTGGTGGTCTAAAATTCGTCATTTCATTTTTATTCTTACAAGCCGTGGGGTGTGTGTGTGTGTGTGTGTGTTTCTCGTTTCAACACCACGCCTGTTGTAGTAATAGACATTTTTGACCAAAACGAATGATGAGACAAACTGTTACAGTAAAAGGGTATGAAAAATTAAAATCTATTAACAAAAGATGTGTTTTGAGTCCTACAAGTACAATAGATATACACGAGTGTGGATGTGTGCATGTGTTTCTTTAACTTTCTTGCTTTTTTTTCTGTGTGCCTTAAACGTGATATTTTCATAATCGAATTAATGGTTGCAGCACTTGACAAATGTTTTGGGTGGCAGCACAATAGCCTCAGTTTAAAAAAATTGCTTTTGCCGGAAACATATGGCGCAGAGAACAGCCTGTTTTAGGTCAGGTTGGCACTAAAGTGCATTTTTGAGAGCCAAAAGCACTTTAAACTTAAAGAAAAAACTCTAAAACTCACTATTTTGAGCTGAAAAAAAGTCACTCAAGCTTTTTTTTCAACTTAATCGATAATTGATTACAAAAGATATTTATGCTAGGAAACGAACGAAGAATTTCGCTTGTGGCGACGAATTCGCTAGGTAAATATTCGCTAAATGTTTTTTTTCAGCTTTTGCGTTTGGAAAGAAAATTTAAAAAACACCAAATTAATACTTTTTCTTAGTTTGGCGCTAAGTATCTACATAATTTTGTTATTTCGAGGCATTAAAAAGCACTAAGTTGGCATCACTGATGGCATAGTTCCCAGCTCAAAGGCAAAGACAAAATATGGCTATAATTTCAAAGCATTAAGATATTTTTCACTTTTGAAACTTTTTGATCCCAGCATTAAAAACAAATTACTGACCCCAAGGCCACTGATAGTAGAATTTAAATTTAAATAAAAGTCCAAGTCTATTCTGAAAATTATGAAATATATTAAATGAAAAACATTATTCCCTAAATAAGATTTGTTTTCATTTCTGAAATTAAGAAAAACAGAGAGCAACAAGATGTATTTAAGGAGGAGTTTAGAGGAGTTCTTCTCCAAAGCAAATTTTATTTTAGTTCTTAACAAACCGGTGACCTTTGCACGCCACACAGCCTCTGTCCTGTCCGGTGAGGTCGTTCTCGCATATCAAGGCTAACTGGGCCTCCTGGGCGCTCTTCCCTAAAAGAAATGTTTACCATAATGAATGCGCAAAATGCGCATATATCGAGGCTAACATCGCCCCTGCACTATAGTAGTAGATCTGCTATGCTGAGAGATCCTGCCCGAAAAACGCTGCCTAATTTTAGGGCTACGCTGACGAAACACCTTCACACAGTCTGTATGCAGGCAGGTTAATGGGAGATTTATGACTTCTGTATGTAGTTGCAGAAAAAACTCCACCTTTCTAGTGTAACATCGAAATACCTAGGCAGGCCCCTACTAGCAAATTTCCTAGCAGAATGGATTAGGCAGCGCAAACTCTTCAACAAGGGATTTGTGCTAACACGCGAACTTGCCACCTGTGCGTCTCTGGCAAACCACATGGGGCTGTCAAGCTCACCAAGTAGAGTTGGTTCACCGTCATATTAGGCCATAATAGCAGGTGATGACGTAAATCAATACCAAGGATCTAGTACCTACGCAGGCAATACCAAGTGGACTGGCTCTAAACACAGATGCCAGCCAGTATAACTTGTCTCCATTAACTTCCCTGTGTTTAAATTTCAAAATATTATCTCATTTAAAATCAATTTTATTTGACCGGCCTAAGGTTTGAGAGTTTGTAAAAGAGGAACTATTATGTAAATGAAAATTATTATTTTTCTTCAAATGTATTTCCATGTGTTGCCTGCACTTTTATAAACGACAGAACTAGCAAAAACTCTATCAAAGGTGGCGCCAATTAAGCTCGTTTCTCTTTCTACTCATTATCGTTTTGTTAAATTAATTTTCTTTTTACTGTTACTTTTTTATTGTTGATTGAGTTCATGCTTTTCTCTTTCAATTTTCTAGCTCATCAGCTTTAAGGATGGCAAAGTGGGTGTAAATATTCTGGGTTATCATGCCGAGGCCGGCTTAGGCGGTGGGGCAAACGGCGGTGGTCTGCACGCCTCGGCTGGCACACCCTGGGGTCAAAATGCTGCTGCCGGTTTGGGCGGTAATGTAAATGGTAAGTTTTTTGTTACATAAACGCTTTTTTTTTATAGCATTAATCTATAGAGACAAGTACATATCGATACCTTAATACAGAAAGGCCCTAAGAAACGTTTTCCTAACTTTTCAGGAGAGAGCAAAAACTTGATAAAAATTAAAGTTTTGTAGTCGCGAAACTTTTTTTCAACTGCTTATATTTTTTTATTTTTAGTCGGATCACGTCAATTTTTTTTAGCGATGATGTGTTGGAAGATCATATTTCGAAATTTACAAAAAACTCGATTTGAGAATAAAAACCCATTTGGGGATTTCTATATTAAGGTAACGATATGTAAGAGTGCATAAATACGCATACGAGAAACGTTACGTATAATATTCTATGGCTACTAACGTCTACGAGCCTTAAGCACATATTTTCTAGTCCAAATATTTGTTGTTAATAATTCCATTCCATCCAGGGCGAATTCCAACCTTTCTTTACTTTCCTAAAGGTTTATTAAACCAATATTTGTTTGTGTTTTTGAAAAACAAAACACTTCTACTGGGTAAAAGAAGAAAGCAAAAGCAATAAAATTTTCCTTTTTTATGTTGTTGTTAGTTTTGCTATTTACACTTTAAAACGATACTTGTTATCGCCCTGGTTCTGTTAATTAATTTTATTCTTTTTTCCTCATTTAATCAACTCGATTTATTCTATGCTGACTGTTTCCACTTTTGCCACTTCTGGCCACACTTTTCACATTCTCTTTCGGTCAGTTTGCTTTACGAGTATTTACGCTCTCATTTGTTCCAGCAGTTGTGCTCGACTTGATGAATATTGCAAACGCCGTGTTTGGAATTAATTTTGCTGGTTCAGTGGTAAAAAAGGCCCTTCGGGTCCATACAGAGCATATAAAAATGCCATTTTGCGCAAATAAGTAAAGAAATCAATTTCAAAAGATGCATTTTACAAAACTTTCTTGATTTATACTTGAAGAGAGTAGAACAATGTGTAAAATATGTCTCCAGGTAGAACTGATTAATTTTCTGCTGCAGATATTTTGATTTCATCCCAAATTTGGCAAAATTTTGATTCTTCAAATTCGAAACTTGTCATATCGACTCGTAAGCTGTTGACGCCATCTTTATTCGCTATCTAAAACTATGGTGACCCTGTAGGTGCCCTTTAATTTTAGCTGGAGTTTTAATATAACTCCTAACCAATTCATATACATACATATCCCCTATACACACTAATTTTTGTTGCATTCCCGATTCTTCGCTATGTTTCCCGCAGCGCCATTTCCAGATTAAGGAAATCTACAGCTCCAAACAAAAGCCCGCTCGTTGTCGTCTTTCATTATCAGCTCTCTATGTTAGACTTTAAATAAATGTGAGATATTATCGAAATTTTTTATTCGTTAGGAAGACCTATTGATGGCATATAAAATTTGCACCACTTCACTGGTTGGCTATACATCTAAGATGTAAAATTTTTCACCCATCCAGAAGTTGATTTCATCGACCAGTTTTTTATGACGAAATTGCGACAATTTTAGCATTTGAGCGTCCATGGCGATTTGACAAAACCATATGACAGCCAATTGGACGCAGATAACTTCAAGAACATGCCCGGCGAAAACTTGGTAATATGTTGCACTTACCCAACTGGTTATTTTAATATATATATATATTTTAATATATTTATATATTTCTTAGTTTTAATGCAATTTTTTGCATTATTTTAATGATTTTTTTGCCACGCAATTTCGGTGAATTTTTACAAAATTTGGTTACAATTGAGTACAGCCATATTTCGCATATAGCCACAGGTGTTAGTTATTAAAAACTGGAAGCAGAAATTTTCAATTTTCATACTATTTACTGTCTGCATTACTTGGAAGTAATCATGTAACGACTTGATTATTATCTTATATGTATGTAAGTAGTTGTTCTTGGCAAAAATACATTTATTGGCTCTTTAATGAGAATTTATTGAACAATTTGAGTAATAAATAAATTTAAAACAACGAGGCTTTAAGTGTTTACAAAATGAAAAAATCATCGTTAGTTTTTTTTTTTTAATTTTTATTATTTTAGCAAATTTTAATTTAGTTGCCCGTAAACGTAAACTTGCCTCCAATGAAGCAAGAAATGTTAAAATAATTACTTAAAATGCCGAAGCAGAAGCAGTGAAGACTTTAACTGATTTCTTTTTAATGGAAATTTTCGCTGGGTGGCTGCTCGGCAGTCCCTATTGGAAGACTTTCCGCTATATTGGAGTTAAAGGTCGATAATGCCAGCTTGAAAGTTCTGAAGCAGAAGAACACCAGAGTTATTATTAAAATTAGTTCTTGTTGCTGAAATTTGCTTTACGAGTAGAGCGGTCGTTAGATATTTATACGCTGTACACGCTTTAAGCGCCTTAATATCGGTCCGGCCGCAGCGAAGACATTCCAGCAATAATGTGGAAATATTAAATGGAAGTGCAGCTGAGTGACCACAACGAATACGAAATAAAAACTAATTAAAAACCTGTTTAATTTTCTATGAATTATCGTTTATGTGTGAATAAATATGAAATGTATAAGTCAAGACAAGTGTCCGAACTGCTGGCATTCATATTTTTATAGACACATCCACAGATGTACATATTTATACTATATGCATATAAACATACTTGTATTTTTATATAGAATCCTGTAATAATATTCGTTTGTTTCCCTTCTTAGGACGGGCGGGTGGTATTTTGTATGCTGGAGCCCAAGCAACACCAGATGTTGGGGCTGGCGCTGTTCTGGGCGGTGATACAGCACAAGGCGGTTACAGCGGATCCGAGGCATATGCCAACGGTAAAGTTAGCAGCCATACCCGAACTATTGCGGCTGGCAGTACACAAACGACCCATGAAACCGCCTACTATCCACAATATCCATTAGAACCAGCTGCTGACAACGTAAATGCCATTCAAAAGATACGCCCACCCAAAAAATATCATCCATTAGAATCGGTAAGAGAAATAAGACAACATGAAAACTAATTTACATATCACAATAGGGTTACTATATGTATCCGTATTATTCTTATATGTACTTTGAAGCGGATGTTGAAAACTATCTTGAAAAACAGTTTGCAAAAATTGTTTGTTATTTTAAATTATTAAAAGAGAGAAAAAACGTAAAGACATGAAATAGAAAGATCTTAAATATATGACTTTAATTGATTTTTAAACGATTTCTTAACTTTTATATATTTTTTGCAAAAATAACAAGTTGCTATTTTGAACTTTTAAGTTTTCTTTAACTACAGTGAGACCTTGATTCAACAACAAAGCTCGCATCTCGGATAATCGATTTTCCCAGATAATAGAGTAACAATTTTGAGTAGTTTTTTTGTTCATACTTCACTTTTCTTAAGCTTCAAAATGAAACTGAACACATGATTATAGGCTTCTGAATTGCCCTACGCATTCCCATTTGCATTATATTTAATTGTTTGATCAGCAACCAAAAGTACGCTTGTAGCGCCCAATAATAGAGGTATAGCAAAGGAATAACATTGAATCGATGTAAGGACCAAAAATTGTATATGTCTTCCCGATTAATCGAAGCCGCACACAGTCTTTCAATTTTTATAAACTGACATTTTTTACTTGTTACATTTTACTGAAATAATTTTATAACATTTTCACTTGTTGCTCAAGAAGTTGCTCTGTTTTGTACAAAGTTTAAAATATTATAAGAAAACAAACTTAAAAAACCACAGAAAACTATATCAAATTTCAAAATAATTATTATCTCTATAATTGAACGTTTTCTCTAAATTTTAATGACAGCAGACCTTTTTGAGCCAAAAACTTAAACTTCAAAATATTATATATTATATTATTTATAGTGTAACTTGTAGAAAAAACAAATTAATAGATGTTATGGTTTTTTATAAGGAGATTTCTGAATATTATTTTATCAAAATTCTAATATTTTTATCGCAATTTTAAGTACGATTTTACACAAGAAACGGATGCTGCCAGAACGCAAAGCCCAACTATTCAACAAACTAAACCAGTTGCATCAATAGTTTTCGCCAAAACCATTAACAAAACTTCATTTGTCACACCACGTAACAGCGCAGAGCGCAACAATGTTGCACCAGCAGCAAACATTGATTCAAACGCTAATCACAATCATCATAATCATTCAGCCAACAATGATTTTATTACTACAACATTGGCACCACTGGTTTTATCGCCAACACCCTCAGTCGCCTCACCCTCTTCCGTTTCATTAAGCCCTTCTTTAAATGGTTACAAACCAAACGGAAATATTGCCAGAGGTGTTTATGATAATCATCCAACTGCCATAATTATAACAAGAGATAGAACTAAACTGCGAACTCATAATCTCAAGCACCGTCGCAATCATCAGCAAAAACGCATTAAGGCGAATCGACAACGACAAACTTCCAGCACTAAAGTTAAAGTTGTGAAACAGGAACAGCAAGAACGACAGCAACAATCTGCTGTTGATTTGCCACATCAGCAACAAAATACGCCACAAATACTTCTACAACAGGTAGCAAACCACTAATATGCAAAATTATTCAAGGACGGAAAGGATATGAGTACAAGGCAGAAATGAAATTAATATATTTATTATAATTAACTGGTGTTAATGGTTTACACACGTTATGCACAATCTTACATACATACACAAACACACCACACACACACACATACAAACATACCTACATAAATGTTTATATAGTTTCCCAGGAACATGTTGATGGCTCAAGCAACACCTCATACAAAGAATTTCTATATCTAGTGCTTGCAGCTCGAGACAATAAATACAACAATACAAAAACAACAGGCAATTTGTTTGTGTATATATGAATATAAGTGTGTCGAAAAAAGTGTGGTTAGAAATTAATATGTTAGTTAGCGCTTACTTAACCCTAGACTAGTAACGCAATTTGATCTTACGTTAAAGCTAAAAACACAGCGCAGAATATTTTCCAAAAGCGATTCAATTATTTTGGCTTTTTACGTCAAACTTGTTTTTATCTCTTATTTTTTAATAATTACAATAATGGAAGCAAAAGTAGACGGAAAAAATAAAAGCAAAATAAAATAGCTGGCGTGGTGACAGTGTTCGCCAAAAGTGGTACAAAGGCAACTAAAATACATGCAGACCCGTAAAGCGGCCTACACAAGTCCAATGTAGAGCACTAGCCCATTAAATATGTCTCACAACATTTATTCTCAATCCGCTAAAAATATTATTATTGTGTATTTATAAAAATTTTATAAAACATAAAGTACTAGTAAGAAGCTGGCCCCCCGAAAAATACCAAAGTAGCAAAAGTACTGTAAGTCGATTCTAAAATCTGACCGAAATCAGGCACAACTGTTTCGTAGAACATCAATTTTGAATGGGATACGCTTCGAGCAGAGCTTTCGGGTGCATGAACAGAAATTTTCTTTTTACTTCACTACATACGAATCTCATGCAGTGAGTAAAATATTACCTCATTTGAATCTTCCAACTGTGTTCATTGTAAGTCCATTATCATATTTAATCATTTTCTCAACATCCTTTACTAGTCCTATTGGCACATTTTTGGTTTTTTTTTCCCCACAAGTTTCCCCTTTAAAAGATTTATAGCTTTTTTCAGCTTTTCATAGTCCGTTAATAGTCTGCAACTCAAGTAATTAATTGGAAAAGTTTTATTTCATTTTAGCATTTAATAAAAACAAAGAATATTTACGATAAGTGGCGAAAAGAAAACTTATAATGACAACAACAATATGTAGTTAGAAAGCGTTAAAATTTATATAAATTTAATACAGTTACATAAACAATTGACGGGGTAAATATGTAGGTACTTGTATAAAAGGAATAATCTTGAAAAGATATACATTTGGGTAAAGGAAACCACATAAAATGCGGTATATGTCAAAAAAGGGACTTTCTCAATCACTACTCTTTAGTACTCTTTTGCAAGATACTAATTATGAAAAATACTATTTTCAAGCGGCTTCTAAAAAGGAAACTAGTGCCAACTCTTTCTATATCCTATAATTGTTTCAGACAAAACCTCTGGACTCACAAAGTATTCATCGCATATATATCTATATATATATATATATATTTTGTTATCGCTTTCTATCTACTTCTATTAAGCAAAATGCATTTAAGATATTATCCGTTTGAAAAGCTTTTCCACATCATTAAAGTACGGAATGCTGAATTGTGCAAATATCCGCCGAGGTTTTGTCAAATCACTTCATGAGGACCAAATTCCTTAAGCTGAATTTGAAGTAGTCTACAGGCGTCAAGCCGAAACACACATTAAGCCACGTGAGAAGACTTTGCCTCAACATCGCCTGATGGAGAGTGTCGAATACGGACTGAAGTGTATGGCATAAACAAATATCGCTGGTGCCTTTAGCACACAATTCAGATCCAAAGCAGTTATTTATCATCCCGCTATAGACATGACTAAAATAATATGCCCGATGGAAATGGCAATAGTGAAAAACTAGTGAACCACTAGTGATTCGCTGCTGACTTTGTGACCAGTGCTGCTGACTAGCCATAGCCTTTACACTATTCTGTGCTATAAACATTTGATACGTGCGTATCATAAAGAATGTCCTACGGCTATACGCTACTACTGACCAGATATTCTACATGCAGGCGTTAGAGTCAGGGATGCCCAAATTCATGTTTATAATTCCTGTCAAAACTTTTGCCACTTATGTATGTATGTATGTGTTAATAAGGAGAGCGGGAAGTTATAAAGGTAACTCGAACACAATTGTTCTCCGGTTGCCTTTAGGGTTCGTTTTCAAAGAAGTACGCAATAGTGACTTTTGGATCAGATGCCCAAATTTCATATATTTTGATAGACTGTATATATCAAAACGCAAATTGTGGTCGAGTTTCCGACTGCATAACATTCTCCGCACACTGTCACGAACAGCAGCGATGTCTTTAGCTGATCTTGTGCTTCTTCTTAATTTGCCAAATCAGTGGACTAGATTGCAGTCTAGACGTAAAATAGGCGAATCGCTTGAAACGTTGAAACAACTCCCGCTTTGTTAAAAGAATGTTCTAATTTCGATGCATTGTTGAACCTGAAACTCTTTCAAAGTGATTGAGAAAAACATTCTGAAGGGCAACCAATTCGACTGATATACGATGTCTGTTCGTACGCTCGATTATATTTCTTTTCATGCCATGCAATTTTTTCGTAAATTGTGGGCATGAAACGAGAAGTGCCAGCATTCCAAACAATTCCAAAAGCAACAATTTTTTTGGTCAAAAACAACACCCTTAGCATGCTTTAGCCATATTCGCCACCGATTTGGCCACCAGGGGCTTTTTCCTGTTCCCAAGCTTCAACAGGCAAAATAGAATCAACAAATATTTATGGAAAAAAGTGCAAATGCGCCCTATTTTTTTGAACAGGCCTCCAATAATAGGTCATTATCAACTGTCTTCTTTGGCAGGTGAATTGTATAATTTCGTTTGCTTGAAGAGGTACCCTTGCAAAACATACCTTCGACATATTTGAATTCAACATAAAACATATATCTGTTTTTATTTACATTAAAAGAATCTTACTTGGGTGGTACAGACATTTAGTATTTTTAGATCTGGCGAATTAATAGTTCTCCTTGTTCTGGCGCAACTTCCATTTAATTTAAAATACAAATATTCGCGCTATTTGGAAAATTTTTAAAATCATTCAAATATTATTTAATATTAATTAACATCTTTATAAAGTGCTTTTTTATAGTTTTGCTTTTTAAATTCATTAACTGAATTCAATTTAAATACAAATGCTTGCTGGGTTACATGCTAAACTGGTAGTAGCAAAAAAAAAACTGAAAATGTTTGGCTTGGGCTTTAAGTCTGTATGTATGTGTATATGTGTGTGTGTGGTTGTGTGTCAGCAGTTTGGCAATATATTTGGAAAATGTGTTTTTCTTTGAACTGGTTCTGCAAAACATCAAAAACTTTGAATTGTTGCCTGATGGCGAACTAATAGACTCATAAGTTTCTTTTATTCACAGACTTTTATTTGTTCTTTTCTGTTTCTGTTTTTGTTTTTGGTTTTGTTTTTGGTTTTTTTCGTTTTAACAGCAACACGTACTTGTATGCAGCTGAATTTAAGCATTTTTTTAGATAAGAAAATAAACACTAATTTGTGGAATTATTTCACAATGCCGATGCACACATACACACATACATCTGGACATATCGATAAGGATGCATATAAATCAAAAATAATATATAATAAAATGAATCTATATGTACATATGTAAATATTTTAGAATAATAAATGCGGTTGGATTCACAGTAAAAAAACCAAATTCAATTTGTTTCTGACATTTTTATATAAAATAAATAAAATGCATGTTATTTAAGAAAAGCAAAAAAAAAAAGAAAAGAACTTTGAAATTTTTCATATACATTTGCGTAACTTTTCACTTGCAGCATCAATATCAGACTAAACGTCAATTGATTGCCCCACAGCCACCACCGCCACCACCACCTCACGATTTAGTGGCACGTCCTTGCGATTCGCTCCGGCAAGAATGCAAAAATGTCAACAAAGAAGTGCGTTCCGATATTGTACAAGGCGCCTTGCAGGTAAACCCAACAAAAAATATATATAAATTAATAAAAAAAAAAAAAAAGTAAATAAAAATTAATATTTGTTTCAATATTCCCACAGATTCCGATTGGTATTTTGCAATCCCTACAGCAGAGTCTTGCAAATTTGGGTTCCCACTAACGTTGTACGTACAGACCACGTACATAATTTCCATCAGACGCGCATTAAATATTCAATGGCGAAATTATTCAGCGTATTATTTTGTATTTAAAAATAGGTTAGACCTCTTTTATACCGACAAAAAGAACGACTAATAAATACCCAGTTCTCCAACAAACTAATCGTAAAGGATTTTAATATTTTTGCATATCAATTTTGATGAAAGTAAATGAAAATAAATAAAAAAAAATCAGCTGACATTTGTAATCGTTAATGGGTGGGAAAAGCAGAGCTGTGCCACTCAGCTATGAACTAGTTCAATTGAACGATTCCGTAAACTGAGTGAAGGAAGTGAAGGATTCATCACTATTGGCGATTTTAGATGAATGCTAATTGCTTTTTCATTCTATTAACAAAATTATTGTACTGTAATGAGATGTTTTTCAATACGTGAAATGAAATCAGATTTGTGTGAGATATGAGCAAAAAAAAATTATTTTCACTTAAAAAGCCCGTGCACGCCATTACATACATACTACATACATAGAAATGTATGTCTGAAATATTAACAAAAAGAAAAACTGAAAGACCCATGCGGGACGTTGTGTCGTTCAATTTGTGCAGTATTCCCGGCTGCTTGCGTTGCTGGAGATCCTAGTGGTGCAATTTCAGCAATGGCCTGATTGTGGCCGATCAACAATGACACAGTCTAGTTTAGCGGAGACTGCACCATTAGTTTCAGTGCTAAAGAGCCAGGGCGTAACTGCACCAGCTACACCAAACATTCAGGCCGCCGAAAGAAAGAACTAAAATAATGCAATAATCATGCATATTCCAAGAGTGGCAGTCGTTGCCACATAAAGTCGATAATCAGAAATATTTCCACCATCAACCCGCCGTTAAGAAAAATTATCTAATTTAAGCAGACATTTGACTTCTTACACGCGTAAAAAAAATATATGTACATAACAAAATTCAACTCCTGTCGACAGCGACTATACTAAAGGCATTGTAGAATTAGAGCACCTGAGACGACTGAGTCTGTAGCAGTTTTTGGCACTGTTGAAGCTCATTCTGCAACAGTGGGAGACACATGATTCCATCACAGTACACCAGAGTACCCAAAGAACAATAAAAGAAAGTGGATTTCTTGGGAAGAATTTACACCGAAAAAGGCTAAGATAGTCTGATCGACGGCTCCACATTTGTGCAATGACAAAATTCCATGAATTCGACAGTTCTTCAATTGCTGCGACTGTTTGCTGTTTCTGAATTTGGCTGTTAAACATCTCACAATAGATGCCTATTTTGAGTGTCTGGAGAAAACTTATTTTTTGAAGGGATTAAGGAAAACTAAAATGACTTAATGCATGAGTGAATTATCAAACTGTCCTCGTATAGTTTGTGTACCTTGTTTCATGATATTTCAAGCAGAAAAAATTTTTCTAACAGTTAAAACCTAAAATAGAACCTAAAGTTTACTTTAGCTTAACAACCATTTTTTAGAGCTTCAAAATGTTAATTCTCTAAATGAATTTTCGACAATCTAATGCAAAAACTGTATTCGCTGTCTTCCACTGTGTGATTTATCACCCTCCCACTCTGCTATTTGCAAACGCGGAATCTAAAATATTTGGAAGCACTTTAAACCGAGAATGTTGATACAAATTATTACACAAAACAATTCACAAGACTGTAATAACAAACAATCAGCATTAAATCAAAAACTAAAACATGTATCAACATGGCGAGTACATATTTCAAATTAGGGGAAGTACTGGAAATGAAATAAATTGAAATTAAAATGATTTCGAGGGCTGTTTAATGGATGGACGAAATGTTTGTGGCGGATGCTGGAGGAAATACAACAAAACAAACGGTATACAAACAACAAAATTCCACCAAAAAATTTGGCCTTGACAAGCAATTTGCAGTTGTGGTGAAACAAGTTCATCCTTTATAACTGCTGGCGCTGTGAACAACGAAATGTACATTAAAAAGTGCCTGCGGAAAAGTTTACTTTCTATTAAAAAAAAAACACAAAAGTGGTGTATCAGGATTTTTCTGGCCAGATGTGACAATATCTGGCACTATAGAAGAGAAGCAAGTGAGTGGCACCAAGCAAACAGCTTCCCTTAACTGACCAAAAAAAAAGCCCATCCGCCAAACTATCCAGCACTTCATCCACATCAATGGTACTAAAAGCCCAGCGAAAATTAACAGAGACTTTAGTAGAAAGTGAAGAACCTCAAGCAAAAAAGTCACAGATGTGACAGTAAAAGATCTAATGAAGCGGATTCCTGGAAAAAAATTTTAATTCTTTAAAAACAATTACAAACTCGTATAATTTGTACAATTAAGGGCCCGTTTGTAAATAATGAAGAAAAAAATCACTTTATGCCGCGATGCCATATTTTGGATGCTTTTCTAGCACTCAACAGCTGCGAAAAGCTGGCAAATAACTTCATTAACGTAATAGTAATTTTATTGAAAATATGGAATCAAAAGGAGACAGTTTTCTGGTAAATTACAAAAAAATACAAAATCAAAAGATTCCTTGTGTTGCAGCCGAAGCAAAAACAAAGAAGACTAATGCCCAAAATAAAGAATTATTTTGAAACTATAAAAAGAACCGAACTCTGTATGTATTTCTTGGCAATTTCAGGATTACCATAGAAGTAGACGTAAAGACGTTTACGGACAAATGCCTGATTTGGTGTTTATTTTGGATTTCTGTTTTTCTGTTTATATTTTTTTTTAGTTTTTCCTTTCTCTTCCCCCTCAACAAATTGAAACTTTTATGTCCAAATTAGTGCATCCAGCAATTATTTGAGCCAACAATTGACATAAATTCCTTCAGAGCTGCTGCATTACAGCACACAAAACTGTTGATACGAGTATACAACACTGGTTTTCATTAGAATAAGGCCACTCTGGCATACATTTATTTTACATTATTATGTTTCTTTTTCATTATAAATATTAAAAAATTATTGAAAGCCTTCACTATACAATAAAAAGCTAACAAAACAGTTTTGGGAAAACAGTTACAATATACATACATTTTTTTCACATTTTAAACGACTGCGTTAAAATGTTTTATTAGAATGAGGCCAGTTGGACTTTTAGATGAGAGAAGTGAGGTTCTGAAGCAAAATACGGCAAAACTCTTTGAGGAGCTATTTACAAGTATACTGGACGTTCCAACATGAACACGCTCCCATACATACCGCCAGAGTAATGAAATTCTGAATTCAGGCACAAAATGTCAGCGGCATGCAGTGGCCCCATATTCACCAGACCTTAATATTGTCGAAAACGTATGGGGCTGGATGACTAGAAACGTATATGAAAATTGAAGGCAATTTGCTATGAAGCACGTCTGGAGCGAGATCTTAAATTCTTATATGATTCCCCTCTAAATAGAATATTTGTGGTAATTTCCACCAAGGGAGGATGCACAAAATACTAAAGCGTACACCTTTTCATAATGTGTTAAAATAAAACAATTGAAAAATTTTGAAGTTGTAAAGGGTGGTTAAATTGTATGGGCCGATGTTGAATGTGAACCACACCTAAACGCCAAGTTTTTTTCCGAATTTTATTTGACATTTCTCTATATCAGACTTACTCAATTTGAACCATGGAGAGATACACAATCCAACAACGTGTTAAAGTTATCCAGACTTATTATGAAAATGGGAGTTCAAATCAAAATGCATATCGTGCACTTCGTAATTTTTTTGGTCAATTTCATCGTCCAAATTTGCGTACAATCGCAAAAATCGTGAAAAAATTCGAGCAAACCGGGTCTGTAGAAGATGTGAGAACACCAGTGCATGCTCGTACAGCTCGTACTGCAGAAAATATTGCTGCTGTTCGCGATAGTGTGGCTGAAGAGCCGTCCACCTCAACTCGTCGTCGTTCCCAACAATTGCACCTCTCACGCTCGTCTTTGATGAACATTATGCATAAAGACTTGCATTTACACGCTTACAAGGTGCAATTGGCTCAAGAACTAAAACCTCTTGACCATTCCAAACGTCGTGAATGGGCAGAATGGTGGCAAGAAATGGCAACAGTGGATGATCAATTTTCGAAGAAAATCATCTTCAGTGGTGAGGCACATTTTCACCTCAGTGGATTCGTCAATAAACAGAATTGCCGCATTTGGGCGAATGAGAATCCAAGAGTGATTGTCGAAAAACCAATGCACCCACAAAGAGTGACTGTTTGGTGCGGTTTATGGGCTGGCGGCATCATCGGGCCGTATTTTTTCCAAAATGAGGCCGGTCAGGCAGTTACTGTGAATGGTGTTCGCTATCGTGAGATGATAACGAACTTTTTATGGCCCGAATTGGAAGATATGGATGTGGACGATATGTGGTTTCAGCAGGACGGTGCCACTTGCCACACAGCTAACGAAACAATGGCTCTTTTGCGCAACAAATTCAATGGCCGTGTTATCTCACGTAATGGCGATGTCAATTGGCCGCCAAGATCATGTGATTTGACAGCGTTGGACTTTTTTCTTTGGGGTTATTTGAAAGAAAAGGTGTACGTCGATAAGCCAGCAACAATTCAAGACCTAAAGGATAAGATAATTCGGCACATTAATGGCATAGAACCTCCATTATGCCTCAGCGTCATCGAAAATTTGGACCATCGGAGGGAGGTGTGCCGCCGAGGTCGCGGCGCCCATTTGGCCGATATTTTGTTCCATACATAATTAAGTAATACCAATACATCATAATAAAATAAAATTACAATAATTTCCTAAATAGTTTGTGTTTTATTCAAAATCAACATCGGCCCTTGAAATTTAACCACCCAATATTTTCAGTTATTTATTCATGTGGCCTTGTTTTACTGAAACATAAAAACAAGGACTTTCAATTTATTTATTTTTAAAAACATGAATTAACGAGTCACTGTTATTTTCTCAAATCATCTGGAAGCGTTTTTGATTGCAGAAAAGCATGTCCTTTGATACAACAACAACAAAATAAGTTAACAATTAAGACTGTTTTAAGAAAAGCGACACAAAAATTCGTTAAAAAACCTGGCAGCCGGCGCAATCCCAATCAAGGGCCAGTAGGTAGTGAGGGTCATAATTGCCGAAACAATCAGGCCACATCACAGTAAATGGCCGTTCGGGAGGGTTGTCAATCAAGTAACACAACCGCTCCATTTTTCGTTCGTCGGCGGCCGCCTTAACATAACCACCGGGTGGTATGATGGTTTCTGGCATGAGCAGTTTGCCTTTAACTCCCTGTTTTTGCTATTTTATAGGTGATACTTTTAGGAACGTGCCCCAGTGATGCACAACAACTGCATTTCAGAACGTTCACAATATTTTCTTTCCCATGAACATAATTTTAAAATTAGCAGCAAATCAATTTCATTTGCATTAAGACAAATTTATGCAAAAATTTGTTCATGGTCACTCCATAGTCAAAGAGTACCATGTAGAGCTATTACGTAATACGTAATCACACATATGCTCGTATCTATAATTGGATTTTAAGAGTTGTGACTTTTCTTTCAATTGCTAAGATCAGTAAAGTAAGAACTTGGAAATTGTTTCATGCTTAAGTTAAAACAAATGAAATATTTGTACGCTTGATCAAATACATGTTAAAGCCGATAAAAATTTGTTGTGCCTAATATTTTGTGGGTCCATCTTGAGCATCAATTACATGCTGGCAGACAGACGTCTTCGCATTGATTGAACAAACTTCGGAATGTTATATTCTAATGGTATATTTTCCAACTCTTCTTCAGTTGGTATTTATTCGATGGCGGTCTCTTTCCTTCCTTTATATTAGATGAACACACACATTTTCGATAGGTTTGATGTACGAACTTTGGATTGGATTATCAATATCTTTGGTGGCCGTGTATAGTAACCAGTCCTACATAATAATAATTTTGTTAGAAAGTCTTTTGGAAAAACGCAAAAGATTCAATTGGCGTGCTGATTTAATTGCTAAAGAATGCTTTAAACACAAAATACACATTCAATACATTCCTTCTGTTAGAAGAGAAGGAGTGAAATATTGTGTTGGTTTTTTGCATCGTTTTAGTTGAGTTGTTTTTCTAAAAAAAAACAATACGACTTTTATTGTAAGACCTTGTGTCAAGTATGAATATGGAGTGAAGCCAACAGGCCTGCTGTTGCTGCTGCAAAAGAAAGATAACAGAAAAGACAGCCGAACTGTTTGTTTTGCCCTCAGGGAATTTAAAAAACGTGTGTACCTACACACATACACACGTGTTGCTCAACTTATCAGGAAAATAGACCTAAATATTGGCCAGAGTATAATAAGTGTGACCACAAACCCGAACAGTTTATCTTGAGTGAGAATTAAATTAAATTTTTAGCGAGCTGCGTTCTGTTCTCCATACCCAGCAAGCATTTTGAATCGTAATGGTAACTTTTTCGATATTAGCTCATTTTTCGATCATAAACGATACTTTCGTTGGCCCAAAATGGTACCCTACAGGTACACAAATCATTTAAAAAATTCGTTTGCGATTTAATTTAATTGATTTTATTTTACGATCATCGAGGAATCTGTTGTGGCTCATTTTTAGATTGTAAATTATATACACAATTTTTGATTATATTTCAACTCATTTTTAAACGGTTTTCTAACTGTAAATTACTTGTAATTGGAATTATTTCATTTACGTATTACATCTGGTCATAATTATTTATCAGCAATTACATGTAATTGTAATTGTAGAAATTTTGTACTAGATTATAAAATGTTATCAACACAGCCTAAGTCTGACAGTTGTCGGCAGTGGAATAGTCGCTGTCCACTTATACGAGGAACCGAGCTGATTAGAAAAAACTTTGCGCACATCGTGTCTCATAAATTCTATGGCACCATTACAATTGCTTAGTTGACTTTGCTAACTTCTTAGTTCGGCTTGCGCTGACAACTTGAGGATTTGGAACACACAAATTGTCAAAAAAATATATTCACACGTCTTTTATGTACGATTATGCTACAGCGGTTCTCAGGCTTCGTAGAGCTTGTAAATATTGTGGATTTAGTAAATCTTGCTAAATTTAAAACAAAATATATATGTACATTTTTCATTTACTATATTAACAACCTCTGCAATATCAAAAATAGTAGTAGATTTAATAAACGTAGTAACAGCATTTATTTACAAGTATGAAACAGCTGACAAAATTGGCGCCACATTGTGTTTTTTGCTGTTTCGGTTTGCTTACAATGCCAAAGAAAAAATGGCTCAGACTTAGAAGTTTAAAATAGTACTATATTTAAAAGTCTTTTAAATATAATACAAAGAGTGAGAACCGCCTATATAAGTACCGTCATGAGTTCGAAGCCAGCCAATTAAAAAGTACCCGAAGTGTCCATTGTTGTGGAGCGCTATCAGAATATCACAAAGATGTCAGATGTAGCAACGACCTGGCTTATATGCCCTCGACGCTTCCAAACGGCTCACAGATTGAAACTCTAAGAGAAACGTGGCAAATGATTTAATTGTGTGGAATTAATATGTTTTCTGAAGCCCCTAATTTGGGAAAAAACGAAAGAGAAATTGATAACTCATCAGATAAGTGTTTTGTATTTAAGTCAAGGTTATATGTGAAGAATTTTCCCTTTTTTTCAATATAATATAATTAGATATATATTAAGGCTCCCCAAATATTGTATTAGGGGTTTTCACTATTGATAGTAAAATAACCTTGTTAACTTTGTTAATGCCACATTTAATACGTGGTTAAAATACTACTCGTAAACTAAAATGAATTTGAAATCAGTTTCAATCAAAATAGTCTATATTAAATTTTACTAAAATTCACTTCGCCAACATTTTACTTTCTTTTGTTTTGAATTGTGTTTGTTTATATACCTGTATATACATATGTAAAGGGAAGTGCATACATACATACATACATGCTACATACATTTAAATATATCTGTCCTGTTTAAAATAATTCACAAAATCATTGCCAACGTTCTTAAAGGCACAAAAATTTTGCATCACTGCAATAGAGTGGCCAGAATTTTTTGCTGAAAATCCGACATTATTGGTACAAAAAAAATTATAACCATAAACATAAGAATTAATAAAAATCTTAACCACAAATTTTATAGAAAATATATAGTATCAAAAAGTGATAGTTTTCTTCTAAATTAAAATCGAAAAATGAAAAGAAAAATTACAAAACATGTTAAGGCAGAAAAAAAAGCTGATCTCTAAAACTAAGAATTACAAGCTGGCGCAAAAATAACCTTCCGATGTTTTTTGGCTTTAATTTAAAAAAAATTAAAAACTTTGATTCTTCTTGTGGATTATTTTTATTTGGACTTTTAATTTTTTTTACATCAAGTCGCGAATATGATGTCATGTAAATTGCCGCCGCCACAATTGATTGTCATTTGAGCACTTTTTATGGCATTTTCCATCACTTTGTCCAAAATTTCCGGCGATAGGTCCTCACATTCTTGACGGATATTGTCTTTAAGAGCTGCAAAGGTCTGAGGCTTGTTGACATAAAGCCGCGACTTCAAAAAGCCCCACAAAAAGAAGTCTGGAGCGGTCAAATCAGGCGATTTTGCTGGCCAGTGCAAATCGCCAAAACGGGAGATTAGGCGCCCGGGAAATGCATCCTTCAGTATATCGGTTGTAGCACCTGCAGTGTGTGCCGTTGCACCGTCCTGTTGGAACCACATGTTTTCCAATCCCAATTCATCAAGTTGCGGCAAAAAGAACCCGTTGATCGTTGCTCTGTAGCGCTCACCATTCACAGTAACCGTTTGGCCCGCGACGTCTTCGAAGAAAAAAGGTCCGATGACTCCTCCAGCGAAAACAGCACACCATACAGTGACTTTGAGCGGGTGTAATGGCTCTTCGTGGGTCACACGCGGATTTTCAGTGCCCCAGAAGCGTAAATTTTTGCTTATTTACGTACCCGCATCACTCATGATTATTTTTGATGAAAAATCATCTTCCTCTTGGTGGTGATTAAGGATGGCTTGAGCGTATGTTAGACGCGATTGGCGGTCAGCAGCTAACAGCTGATGCACCGTCTGGACTTTGTACGGAAACTGACTGACACCCATTTGCGTGGCACGTCGTCTGGTTGATGTCGACGGCGCTTCCATGACATCCTCAGCTACAGCAGCAATATTCTCTGCAGAACGGCTACTCCGGGGTCTGCCACGCCTGGCAGCATCTCGTGTTGTGCCAGTCTCTTCGAGGCGAGCGGCTAAACGTCGCAGTATTTCACCAGTAGGCGTTGGACGGCTAGGAAATCTGAGACGAGATAAATTCACGTTGTGCCAAAGTCACCGACCGATTATTGGTCAAATAAATAGTCACCAATATTCCACGTTCTGCAGCAGTGTAGCGAAACATTGTTTATTAACGTGTATTTCGCATGTGTTTACTACACAAGTGTCAAAACAGAACTGACATTAGGGGCCAATCGCAAAATTTATAGCATTTTCTGATAGGAGGATTACTTTTGCGCCACCTTGTATTTTGAAATCATAAAAGAATCCAAAGTCAAGTATGTGGTTCATAACAATTTTCGGATAACCATAAAAGTAGAGTACAGACGTTCCTGATTTGGTGTTTAGTCTTTGATTCTTATTTTTCTATTTATTACTTTTTAATTTCTCCTTTTTTCTTGCACCACAACAAATTTAAACTTTTATAGAAAAATTATTGCCATCGACAATGGCCAAAAACTCCTGCAGAGCCGCTGCATTACAGCATAAAAAAAGTGTTGATATATGAGAGTGGTGCCAGGTATTTTACAGGTGACACTTTTAAGAACGTTCAACTTTAGTAATGCGCCAGTGATGCACAATAACTGCATTTAAGAACATACCCATTGTTATCTAAGTTTATGCGTAGCGATTAAAAGCTTTGAATAAAAAATCTTCGAGAAAATAAAAAGAAATTTTGTATCGGAATATTAAAATGTATTCCCTAGAAAAACATTCCCTGCCCAAAGAGTTTTTATACTACACTGTTGCGATTGCGATATACTGCATGAGTATATACGGAAGTATTGTGTAATCCAGAGGCGTTAAATCGAACGAGGCATCAGTGAAACGCACCACTTCTGGACAGAAAGTTTTCACAACTTTGATTTTGGAATAAATCTTTTGTTGAGCGCGCTGTATGTCAAGTTGCGCTGTCTGCATGGAATCAAATAGCGTTGATGTTTAATGGGAAACAAAAATTCAGTCAGCATGATCCGATAGCGTTTGCCACTCACCATAACGGCTGATCCTTGCGCTACAGCAGCAATATTCTCTTTTGGGTGCGCGCACATTTCGTTATCTTGAAGAGTAAAATTAAAGCGAAAACTATCGGGAATTGCACGAATTGCTGGCTTACCGTTCCGATTATGTTGACCGTACGACGTACGGACGAAGTGCTCTATGAATTTCTCGAACAGATTATTTTTTGTTTTTGTATATTTCCACAGTTTTGAAGCGTCGAGGCAGCTTGACATTCTCAGCTCTCAGTTCATACTTATCGATATACAACAGGGAGCCGAAATGAGTTCTGCTCTATTTATTGTACAAAAACTAAAATAATAAAGCAAATTCAAATAATTTTTTTGTCATTTATTTTATGTTTAACATTCAACAAAATAATATATAATCCAAAACTAAAGCCATCAGGTTCTAACAAAAAAAAAATATAAACAAAACCTAAACAACTCGCATTTATTAAATTTTTAGAAAAAAACACTTTATTACTTATTTATTCTCCCAAATTATTGAAGATATTTTATCCGTTAAGTATGACATATGACATTTTGAACCCAAAGGACTGACGTTTTCTCTAATTTCAAATAAGTTTACTTTGTATTGTATCAAGTGATGAAAATTAAGTCAATTGTAGTTTCAATGTTTTCAAAGCCAAGATTAAAGATCAATTTTGTAGGATTATTGTTGACGTGAAACCTCAGCATTTAAGCGCTCCAAAAAGTTAAATATATAAACATATATAACGCGTTTCCCGTAAAGGTGTTTATAAACATCTGTGGCCATTTGACAAAATTTCCAAGATTTTTATATGTATGTAAATATGTATAACATTTTAATGGGCTTCTTTGGCTCTAATTTCCGTGTTTCTACGGCCTTTTGAAAGCAAAATAAGCAATCGACTCATCGAGCTCTTTCAGATGTTTCCCCAATTTCTATTTGACAAAACGACTTTGTTCAGAAAATTAAAAATTGCCATTTGACAAAACAGCTTATCTCCATCTAGTTCTAGCACGTTTTTACCAATTCCCTTCTTTCCAAAGAAGTCGTTGGGTCAAAATTAAAGTTTCAAAAACTTACAACTTGTCTTGACTTAAGCAACTAAAATCATTTTCTAATTTAATCTACATAAATTTGACAAAACGACTTGTATGAAGTATTACTTGTATTGTATGAAGGGTGTTTTTTATTGAGGTATAGAACTTTAAGTTGGCATCACTTTTTTAACTGGCGGCCATTTTGTCAGCTGTCAAGTGATTAATATTTAGTTTGGTTTGCCATTTCATCATGAACAGGTTGACAAAAGAACAACGCTTGCAAATCGTGCAAATTTATTTCGAAAATAATGGTTCAGTTCGCGAAGTTTACCGCAAGCTCCGTCCATTTTATGGTCATCAGAGCAATTAATTCGGTTAACCATGGATCGTTTTCGCACTACGTTTACTCTATGTGATAATACGCATCCGCAGAGACGTCGAACAGTGCGCACCGAAGAAACAATTGCCGCTGTAGAGCAAAGTGTTGAAGAGGACCCGAATGAATCGATTCGCCACCGTGCACAGCAATTGGAGCTTTGTCCATCAACTTTATGGAAGATTTTGCGCAAAGATCTTGGCTTGCGACCTTACAAGATCCAGCTTGTGCAAGAATTAAAGCCGCGAGACCATGCAATGCGTCGTGATTTTGGTGTATGGGCCGAAAATGAGATTGATCTCGATGCTGATTTTCATCGCAAAATTTTGTTCAGTGATGAGGCTCATTTTTGGTTGAATGGCTACGTCAACAAGCAAATTGCCGCATTTGGAGTGAAGAGAATCCACATGAGACCCTTGAGACGCCATTACATCCACAAAAACTGACTGTTTGGTGTGCTCTATGGGCTAGTGGAGTCATTGGGCCAACATACGGCCCCATATGCTCGAAAAAGTGGTTGAAAATTGGACCTGTAGAATTGGCTTTATTCGAGCCAGCCGCGGCGGCCACATGCCCGAAATCATATTTAAACATTAATGGCATAAAATTATCCTTCCAATAAAGCCAAATTGATGGACATTAAACCGATTTTCTTGTGTTTTATTTCAATTCGAAGTTCTATACCTCTATAAAAAAACACCCTATAGAAGTAAATTTTTTTATTTGAAATTTAATTTCTTTTTTTCTGCAGTTTTAAAGACAACTATCGGAAAAAAAAAATCGCAAAATGTTCATTAAGTATTTGTGTAGAATATCTAAATATAGGATTTGTTTTGGTAGTCACTTTAACAGCTTTTTCTCTCTACTGAAAAGTGGTTGATTTAGAAACTGTCCACAGATATGTCCATATGTTGACATGGAATAAAATATACTGTGTTATCCATGCTCAGCGTGATTCACATAACCGAGTTCGAATACAGTGAAAGCTCTCATAGGCGGACACCTTCCGTCGGCGAAGATTTTGTCCGCGAGGTGGAGATGTCCGGTTATTGGAACGAAATAAACAAAAAATTATATTTAAAATTTTATTACATATTAAATATTTTAATTTTTATTAAATAAAAAAAGTTACAAATTAGATTAAAAAAATCTAATATATTTTTATGTTTCTCCCCATAATAGCATTCTAAATATTTCAAGGGTTCAAATGCTGTGTACTGTTCTTCCGCAAACTTCACTAAACGTCTAACTTCTTCTAAGGCTACTTTTGTTGATATTTTGTTATGGTCATCGATTCTACGATACGTATGTAGGTCATTATTTTCTGATGAGGTTATTTCCACTTCATCGACAGCAACTTCTATAACATCAGATTCTGTTAGAAGATTTTCATCAATAGTGGCGTACTCAATAGATTCTACATTTTGTCTAACCAATTTCGAAAGAATAGATAAAGGAATTATCATCCTCTGCATTTAACTCTGCATTATCAAAATCTTTAATAAATCCTGCTTTACCAAAACAGTTTTTAATGGTTTCCGGTGTTACTTTTTCCCACGATTGTTTAATAAAATATAAAGCATCGAGAACATTTATGGTTTTTTTAAGGTTTTCGCAGAATCATTAAATTCAATGCTTGACAAAAAATTTGTATGATCACAGTTCTATAGTGCACCTTGAAGTTTTGAATAACACCCTGGTCTAATGGTTGGCAAACTGAAGTGGTATTGGGAGGCAAAAAAACAATGTTTATATTTTTTCCACTCAGACATGAAATCGCGAGTCATCCAAGCCTTCTTGTTGTGTTTCCAAAATGCTGGTAAATCTTTGATGTTCACATTTTTAAATGCCCGAGGTCGAGCTGCTTTTCCAATCACCAATAGTTTTTCCTTTTCCCCTAACATATTTACGCAAAACAAAATGGTGAGCCTCTCCTTAGACAACTTTCCACCAAAACACTTTTCTGATTTAAATGCCATAGTTTTATCTGGTAAAGCACGGAAGAAAAGACCACTTTCATCAGCATTGTAAATGTCGCTTGGCTCATAACCAGATAATATAGACGAAAATTTGGCCTTAAACTCTGTCACATCTAACTGATTTACGCTTGCAGCTTCTCCAGAAATGCACTTGAAATTGATGGAATGCCTCTTACGCCACTTGTGGAGCCATCCATCAGAAGCAATCACACTTGAAATCATTTACTCTACATTTGTTCTAATATTTTACTACTGTTTTTTTCATGCTTTATTTTTTCAAGTGTCCGCTTATTAGAATTTTTTGCAAAAAAAAAGTGATTTTCTCATTTCCGCGACCGGCCATGGGAGCGTCCGTTTTAGCGAATGTATTTTGTTTAGGTTTATGAAATCGGTTCTGGAGATTTAAGAATTGTCCGTTTTAAAGAGATGTCCGCTTATAAGAGCTGTCCGCAAAGGGAGCTTTCACTGTATTTTTTTTTTATTATTTCAAAAAACAAGTTTATTTTATTACGATAAGACAATCGAGGCTAATGGAGAAACTAAGACTAAACTTTACAATTATTAATTGCTTTTACCATACTTCTTATTTCCGATCTATTGCATTAGCATAATTCTGATTGGTTCAATAAATTGCCAACTTGCAATTTATTAATAAAAAATTCTTTTTAAATTTTATGGTGTGATTTTTACCTGTAAACAATTCTTGGGACATTTTATTATTTTGTTAAAAATATTTCGCACGAAAGAAAAATGTCTGGAGTTAAATTGAAGCGGAAGTGCAGTTAAAATTAAAGTATTTATGAAATTATTTTATTTGTCAATAATTCGTGGAATTGTTTAATATTTTTATGTTTTACTTTGGCAACGGAAATGCATTTATTTTTGATTTTGCTGATGCAATAGATTTACAGTTTTATCATTTACCTATTGTTTTTAAAAATTCTTCAATTTTGTCTGGTTTTGAATATTTAGTAGGGTTCGCATATATGTATTAACTCGTGTTCTGCAAGGTCCCATATAATTAAAACTTTATTTAATTTTGTAGATATTTTGTAGTGCTTCATTCATTTATTTTTTGTTGTATCAAAATTTCGACCACCAACTTAAACTTTTTTTTTAGTTACAGTGATTTCAAAAGAAAATGTGTGCTGGGACACAATTTGAGAATATCTAAATTTGCTTTGCAGGAATGCCATAGGAATTCTTTTCGTCTTTTCGAAACAATATTTATCTCTGGACAACTATTAATCTTAAAAAGAATTAATTGAAACATTCCACAAACAGCTTTTGAAACACATCCATACATTCATACATACATACATTCGTACATACACACAGTCGTACATACATCCATATTTATGTAAGCAAATGCGTAAAACATTAAGTCCTCATGTGTTTGCGACACAGGCACTCAATTATACCGTAAGCGGTATGTTACGAATGGGAAAGAAAGCCTTGACAGCAACACACACACACATATATATTAAATGTGTGTGGCCAATGAAGGAATTCTCTCTGCTGATTTGGGTAAAAATTATTCGGGAGGGTAGTTGTTTTGGAAGATATATATACATATGTATATGCATATATGTATATACATTTATCGAGCCCGCTGGGCTGAAAACCAGACCAGATCACTGAAACTGAATTTATGCGACAACCGGAACCAATAACTCCTTCAAATGTGTTATGCAATTATTTTTAACAACAAATTATTGTTCATATATGTACAAGAATGATTAAATAAAGATTACGCCTTGCGCATGATTTACCGTTTGATGACGTTTTGGTCCCCTCGCAAAGGTTACCAAGTCTCTATTATATGAGAAATTTATAATTTCTTACAAAAAATGTATGTATTTCGTATTAGTTGGCAGCCTTGTAATTAATTTACTCAGAGAGTTCTTAAAAAAAAGTATTTCATCGGTGCCATCGTATAGTAAATTTTATACGGTATTCCTTGGAAAACAAAAGATATTGCTCAGGTGTATATTTGGATGTACAACAAGCATTTGATAGGGTCTGGCATGCAGGCCTTTTTTACCTAGTACTAAAATCTTATATCAGCGAAAGGTATTACTATGTTAAGGTCAACAGAGAGTTTTCTGGAATTTACAGTGTCAAGGCTGGAGTCCCTCAGGGTAGTGTGTTAGGCCCAATTTTATATACAATTTTTACATCGGATATGCCCCCCTTAATAAATAATGTACTAGTTGCAACCTACACGGATGATACAGCGGTATTAGCTGCTGACACCGACTCGGACGTTGCGTCACTATATCTTCAAAGAGAGCTTGATGAAATAGGAATTTGGTTAAATAAATGGAAGATAAAAGTCAACACTGAAAAATCTGTACACGTAACGTTTACTTTGCGTCGTGGAAACTGATCACGTGTATCAATTAACAACAGTGATATTCTGCAATCTGACACAGTCAAATATTTAGGTCTGCACATCGATTGCAGGCTTACATGGAAAAACCACATTAAAGCTAAGAAGCAGCATCTTAACTTGAAATTCAAGCGCCTATTTTGGTTACTAGATCCCAAATCCAAACTAAGTCTCGAGAATAAGGTAATTTTGTACAAAGTAATGTTAAAACCAGTATAAACATATGGCATACAGTTGTGGGGAACGGCCAGCAATTCTAACATAGAAATTCTACAGAGGTTTCAGTCGAAAACATTGAGGTCCTTAGTTAACGCTCCATGGTTTGTATCAAACAAAACAATTCATGATGACTTAGCAATTCCGATGATTAAAGAAGAAATTAGAAAATATAGCGAAAATTACTTGGAGAGGCTGAGTAGCCATTGTAAACCATTGGCAATAATGCTACTAGATGACACAAACGAAGTAAGAAGACTGAAAAGGAACCACATATTAGACTTGCCATTTCGAACCTAATCAATTATATATAAATAAAATTCTGTGTACATACATATATGTATGTAAATATTAGTATAGATAAAACTTTAAGATTTTGTATATAATGGGCCTCATGCATAAAACGTGAGCTTGAACTCTGACTCGTTTTTTTTTTTTGAGTAAAAGGTGCTTGTCGTATGCATAATAAAATTTGACGAATTTGCTTTTACTCACTGCTTACGTTTGAACTCGTCTTGCTCAGTTTGAACTAAGTTAGATGAGCATGTGCTCATTTTCATATGCATAAAAACAAGCTTTTGCTTTCTTTTGTGAGCTCTTGCTCAAATTTTGTTGAGCATGCAAAGGAATCATGGCTGAATATTTTGTACCGCAAAGAAATACAAAATGTTATCTACAGCGTAAAAAAAATTTAGCAAGTGAGGATAAAAAATTGTACAGGTTTGTATTCTTAATTATTATTATTTTTTTTTTTTTTTTAATTAATAATAAAATGATAAATACACAGGTTTGATGATAGTAGCATCTGCTGGTTGGCTAATTACTTTTTTGAGGAGTCAGAAGAAACACGTGGTGGTGCCCTCAGCAACAATGATAAAAATTAAACTGTATTTAAGATTTTGTGCCGATCCTGGATTCCAAAATGGTATAGCCACAGATATTGGAGTCCAGCAATCAACTGTGTCGCGAACTATTGCGGAAGTTGCGAAACTTATATCTGCCAAAGCAAGCGAGTGGATAAAATTCAATTCCAAATTTCTGCTTAATTTCTTTTACACATTCTTCTATAGTTTGTTTTTTTTTTTATTTTTTATATGTACTTGGTAATTGACTCTTTTCTAATAAATAAAGGGTGGTTAAATTTCAAGGGCCGATGTTGATTTTGAATAAAACACAAACTATTTAGGAAATTATTGTAATTTTATTTTATTATGATGTATTGGTATTACTCAATTATGTATGGAACAAAATATCGGCCAAATGGGCGCCGCGACCTCGGCGGCACACCTCCCTCCGATGGTCCAAATTTTCGATGACGCTGAGGCATAATGGAGGTTCTATGCCGTTAATGTGCCATAGTTATCTGATCCTTTAGGTCTTGAATTGTTGCTGGCTTATCGACGTACACCTTTTCTTGCAAATAACTCCAAAGAAAAAAGTCCAACGGTGTCAAATCACATGATCTTGGCGGCCAATTGGCATCGCCATTACGTGAGATAACACGGCCATTGAATTTGTTGCGCAAAAGAGCCATTGTTTCGTTAGCTGTGTGGCAAGTGGCACCGTCCTGCTGAAACCACATATCGTCCACATCCATATCTTCCAATTCGGGCCATAAAAAGTTCGTTATCATCTCACGATAGCGAACACCATTCACAGTAACTGCCTGACCGGCCTCATTTTGGAAAAAATACGGCCCGATGATGCCGCCAGCCCATAAACCGCACCAAACAGTCACTCTTTGTGGGTGCATTGGTTTTTCGACAATCACTCTTGGATTCTCATTCGCCCAAATGCGGCGAGGTGAAAATGTGCCTCATCACTGAAGATGATTTTCTTCGAAAATTGATCATCCACTGTTGCCATTTCTTGCCACCATTCTGCCTATTCACGACGTTTGGAATGGTCAAGAGGCTTTAGTTCTTGAGCCAATTGCACCTTGTAAGCGTGTAAATGCAAGTCTTTATGCATAATGTTCATCAACGACGAGCGTGAGAGCTGCAATTGTTGGGAACGACGACGAGTTGAGGTGGACGGCTCTTCAGCCACACTATCGCGAACAGCAGCAATATTTTCTGCAGTACGAGCTGTACGAGCATGCACTGGTGTTCTCACATCTTCTACAGACCCGGTTTGCTCGAATTTTTCCACGATTTTTGCGATTGTACGCACATTTGGACGATGAAATTGACCAAAAAAATTACGAAGTGCACGATATGCATTTTGATTTGAACTCCCATTTTCATAATAAGTCTGGATAACTTTAACACGTTGTTGGATTGTGTATCTCTCCATGGTTCAAATTGAGTAAGTCTGAAATAGAGAAATGTCAAATAAAATTCGGAAAAAAACTTGGCGTTTAGGTGTGGTTCACATTCAACATCGGCCCATACAATTTAACCACCCTTTATTATAAATAACTTTAATAATTTTTGTTTTTATATTGTTGTTCTTATTGGAGTTCAACAATGAATGTTATTTTCTTATTACTTATTTTATAAAATTTACTTATTATCCTTGGATAGATTGTAAATAAAACGAAACAAAAAAAAAAAAAAAATCGGTGCTTTTCGAATTTCGTGTCATATTTTATAATAAATACATATAAATAATATATAAAAAAATAATTAAAATTATATAAAAGGTGTTTAAATTTGGTTGCTTAAAAGCTGAAAACTAAGAAAAACACAATAGAGTGTAAAGATAAGAAAGAGAGCAAATATGAAATGTGCAGTGGGCAAATGCAAACAAAGTAACAGCCAAAAAACAAGTTAGAAATTATGTTAAAACCTAATGTTTGGCGTATTTTTAATAAAACGTTTGTGTTTTCAAAAAGCTGTATCGTTTTATAATTTTCCAAAGGATGAAGCTCGAAGGAAGTTATGGGTAATATTTTGCAAAAGAGTGAAGCCGGTAAATGTGGATAAAGAAAAAATTTGTGCTTTACATTTCAAGCAAGAGGATTTTGAAAGATATTTAAGACATGCTATTCATTAAAAGTAGTGATATTGAAACAGCCAATATGAATTCTGGAAAGTTAATTAGTTTTAAGTTTATTTACAAGTTAAAAACAAGCGTTGAAATTATGTTTTGCCTGTTTAATTCTATCCATCTCTATAAAAAAAAATTCTTTTTGAAAACTATATTTTATTTGCAGCAATAGTGAAATATTGTAATAGAAGTAATGAAAATCTATATATGGAATCTTATAAAGAATTTGTTTGCTTAAAAGATACTTTTTTGGTAAATTATTCTTTAAAATAACAGCTAAATTTCGCAGTTCGGACAGTGCAGTTTGGGGCCTTTCATCTCCTAAAGCCCATTTTATACATGTATATGATTATAATATACATAATATATATGTACATAATATCGCCACATGATTTCCAAGCAGCTCTAAGTTACAGCGACAGAAATTTTCAAGAGAAATTTATGTATGTAAATCAAAAGTTTTTAAATTTATCGCCCGCAAATTGACTGCAAAACTTAACACAAAATACAAAATAATATAGTTAAGCGGCATTTTTTCGGACCAGTACTTGGGAGTTGACCCCTACATATGCAGTACATTGTACCAGAACTAGATCATGGGGTGGAAGGAAAGAGTGTGTTTTTTATGCTTCTTTGCAGAGACGAGTTTAACTGATGTTGTGCTGACGGTTCAGTGCCCAGTGGGCATACCTTCATCATTGCCGAGTCGAACATCAGTTAACCCAACTTCCCCCCTTTACAGCGATAAACCAGAAAAAATACGCGGTACAACAACAACTGCTTCAAAAAGTACAAGGAAAAGCATCCCTTTTCTTAATCTTTTCCTTCCTCTTCTTTCCTCGCCAAAAAAAAATCTAAAATGAAGTCTGACGGAATGCGTTTGATGTGTTGATGTCCTACTGCAAACTAAATTTCACTAGGTCAGAATTTACATTAGTCAATTCTTATTGATCAGATTAATAGATTTTTTGCTTGAAATTGCTTTGTGGTTCACACATCGCAATTCTTATCGCTTGTATCGCTGTTATTTTTATATGACCGTATTTCACACATGCGTGGCTTTTTGGCGATTACAAATAAGAGAGTAAAATGAATCGAAAGTATCAAGTTTGAACTCTTCTTATTTTCTCTTCACCACGATGCCGAAAAGCTAGTCAGATTAGCTGAAAGAATTGCCTAATGTAAATTGTGACTAATCCATACTTAAATTTGATCAAACGGTTTGATGTGTGGCCGGATCACTTAAAGCATTTTCGGTTATTATAAGCTATTGATGGGATCCGGTGACCTCAGGACTTTTGGTCGAATACTCTACCAACTCATCCTGCGAGACAGTCACTACGTAAGACGTGTGAATAGTACATTTAACTCAAAGAACTTTAACTATTGCAGGAATTTTTAAGGACCAATAATTTTCATGTGTATTTAGGCGTAGCTACATACGTTCATGCAAATGTACATGTACGTACATTTTGTTCAACCACAACTCAATTTCAGAACATTCCTTGACAAAGTAACAACAACATTTACCAAAGAACAAGCACTTGGCTACATACATACATATCTACTGAAAAATACTCATCTCTTCGGGTACAAAGTCAAGGCGCGTAATATCTGTGAAGAGATCTTTAAAGTTAAAGCGTTAAATTAATTCATTAATTAGGAGGGTTGTGGTAAAAGAGTAAATAATTGAAAAAGTCTATGAAATATTGGTAAAGCTTATCGAAATATAAGAAGTGGTCCGGCTTTCTTCTTATGTTCGTCGTATCGTTTTTATGTCTTGACCCGCTTTTGTATATCCTAGTGCTTTGTTCAGAAATTTCGTTAGATGTCCGCAAAATTATTATAAATCTTCATGAGAAAGGAAAATCCTATCGTGAAATTGGAATCATTGTGCAGAGGCCTTATACTAGTGTAAGAAACATAATAAAACGTTTCCAAAAAACTAAAAATTTAGAGCGTGAAAGCAGATGTGGACAGCCAAAAAAATTTACACCACGCCAGGAGAGGATGATTGTTGCTGCAGTGGCTCAAAACCCAAAGATTTCAGCTGTGAAGTTGTGCGAAGAAAAGCAGCAAGGCTTTAAAAAAAATTTCAATCCGCAAACAATACGGAATACGCTATACAAAGCTGGTTATCATGGCAGAGTTCTACGTCGCAAACCGCTGTTTTCTGATATAAATAAGAAAAAGAGATTCGAGTTCGCCAAACTTCATATCAATCGGCCTGAAGCATTCTGGAATAGCGTGATATTTAGCGATGAGTCAAAGTTTAATATATTTGGTTCGGATGGTCCACAACAAATTTGGCGAAAAGCAAACAAAGAACTTCAGGAAAATAATGTTGTTAAGACAGTGAAACATGGTGGTGGTAATGTTATGGTGTGGGGGTGTATAGCGGCATCTGGAGTGGGAAACCTTGTGTTCATAGACGATAAAATGGACTAGCATTCTTATTTGAATATTTTAAAAGAAAATTTATTTCCAAGTGTTGCAAAACTAAGTTTAGATGGGAAGTTCTTGTTCCAACAAGATAATGATCCAAAACATTCGTCATATCTTGTGCAGGAATGGCTTATCTACCATTGCAAACAGCTAAAAACACCCCCGCAGTCGCCAAATACGAATCCCATAGAGCACATTTGGCACTTACTGGAGAAAAAAATACGAAAGCATCACATTACATCAAAAGAATCACTTAAAGATGCCCTTCGTATAGAATGGGAAAATATTACGCCAGATGAAACATCTAACTTGGCAAAAAGTATGCCTCGCCGTTTAGAAGCAATTATCCAGGCCAAAGGAGGTTCAACCAAATATTAAATGTGAAAAAATCACTCATATATAAAAAATTTTCACATGTGTGCCTACACTTTTTTTACATGCATTTACGTTATTTTTTAGTTTTTAATACGTTTGATCTTAGAAATAATAAAATATGAAATATTTTTTGTGTTGAATGGTTAATGCAACGATCGATCTATAAAACGATATCAAAATTTTTATTTTCAAGTTAAGGAGAAATAAAGTTATTAACGTATCCTTCGCGAAAATCATGGTGTGCCTAAACTTTATTGATCCACTGTGCATACGTCGAGTTTTAGATCTTTGTATGGATTCTTGCCTCAAACCAAAATCATAGTAGAGTAAGTTCGGCTAATGTGGTGCACCTATTTGTTAGTTGGCTATAACTTTTAAACTTTTCATCCAAATGTGATAGATTTCTGCTGTTATATTCCTTTAAGGCGTACCTTAATATCTACGAAGTTGCGAAAAATCATCAAGTTTTAATTATATTTAAAATAGACTTGAAAACTCCATAAACAAAGCATTAAACAAGCATTCGGGTAGTGCGGTACACTATATCAAATGGTGGGACTCTGTTTTCATATTTCACAAAAGCACTATTTTTAATAAAAAATTTAAATTTTGTTTCCATTTTAGAAATCAATATAAAACACATATTTAAAGCTAAAACTACTCAGGAAACGCAAAGGAAAATTGCACTACGATTTGGTATGCGCTTTTCATGAGCCCAGACCAGTTCGCATTGTAGGCAGGGAAGCCATGCTTTTATAGCGTTATCTTCTTGCTAAATATGTATGTAATTTGTCAGAACAGTTACAAGGAGTGTCTTTAGTTGGTGGAACTTCACACATTTCTTCATTATCGCTGCAACCATTTAAGTTGACTTCTTAATTACTTTCACTTGAAAGAAAGTTAACACTGACTTTTGTTCGGATCCTGTGTTTAGCAGTTTTTGGTTTCTTTTGCGCAGTCATAAGAACGCTGCGTTTTCGGTTTATATGTATTTTCTGAGCTCTAAATGGATAAATTCCACTACAGCCACTTATCGCTATTTGTCCAGTTTGGGCCTTCAAGTAGGCTGTCGTAAAAAGATCGCCAATGTCAAAATGCGATCCTTCCGTGTCTTGTCATTGTAGTAGGTTTTAAATGGCCCCATAAATGCTTTATATAAAGCCGAAGCTTTTGGGTTGAGTGAGGAGTCAAGGACGTTATATAATTGAGGACTTCTATGTTCCATGTGGGGCTACAGTGACCATCCGAAATAAGTGGACATTACAAAGTTTAAAAAATGTCTAAACCAAGTTGTAAAGATGGGAATTTGAGCCCACCCAATAAAATAATATGCCGATTCCGCGCCAAGTGGAGCATCTTTCAGGAGAAACGCATTTTGTTTTTTTCGTGGCAAAATTATGAAAAGTGTAATAAATGCACCTGCTGCACTCATGCATGTGATAAGCACCACCTATTATTCTCGATCGGCTGAAGTCATCGTCCCAATTTGTTTCTTTCTGCCGATAATTTGTTGCTGGTGAGAAGTTACGGCTGATATTCCAGTTGCATCAACTTTCCAAATACGAATAGCCGGAAAATTTTGCTTCGTGTATTCATTTTAAAACAAGTCAAAAAATACCGCCACATTTTGAACGAGCTCGATCGGCACTTAAAATATTTTTGTGGTTCTTTCCAATCTTTATTTTGGATATGGTGTAAGTTTGCCATTTGGAAACCAAGACATCGTATATCCGCACCAGTATCTTGACTGCATTTCTCGTAAATATTTTACTAACTCTTGCTTCCTTTTTGGCGTTAAAGTTGGAGGTCGGTCAAACCAAAAGTTCCTGAATGCATTTCTCGCTTCTAGCCATTCTCTGTAATGTTCTATGGGTTACATTAAAAGACTTTGTGGCCAAAAGAATTCCAATCTCGTTGTCTCCTATTGATTTAATGACTTTTGTCATGTCTTCTGCTGTCCCTTTAACGATCTCCATTTTTCTTTTGTTGCCATGACTATTCCCAAGAGTGTAATGTGGCACAGTATAGCACTTTAGCCATCTTTACCTATTACCACATTAGCCGACCACTGGTTTATTAACATAATGAATAATTTTAAAATACACATAAAACATACATATATGTGAAGCTTAACCGTAAACTTTACTCCTAAAAATAGAACTCACCTATAATTTTTCATATATTAATGGTTGAGGCAAGTCTTTTTCCAAAAAAAAAAATAAAATCTAGTTGCAAACAAAACAAAAACCAATTACGCTGCTATTTGCAACTGCTTGTTGCAAAGAAATGAAAAACATAAATACACTCACGCTCTCTTAGTGTGCTTAGAGCTCTAAGCGTTTAAGCTGGGTAGTTGATATGCCATCCAAATGGCATGTAATCGAGGGGTACCCGTTGGTAGATGCATTGTATCTGCCCGGTGATAGGATTCAACCACGTGAAGCGTTACACAGATGTCTTCATTTGTGAAATTTTTCGTTTGGAAGAACAGACAGTTTCTTACAATTTGATGTAAATAATTGTAATTTTGTTTCAATCACACATCTCTCTTAAATATCTGACAAATCGCTTAGAATGTGTTCAAACATGGCATTTGTCTGTACATATTTACAATATAAAAAATTTTTTGCCATATCTTTTAAACAAGCCATCCATTAAAAAGAATAAACGGGCTATAAAATGAGCAAAATTTTTATTAAAAGCTTGTCCCACAACGTACAACGTTAGGGTTCGAACTTGGCTATAGAAAGGTCACAAATTGTCGCTCAAATTACTGGCGAATACTGCTAATATCTTGCATTAGGCCATAAGAAACACGACAAATAATATTTAATTTTCCTTGAGCAAATTAAATGTATCGCAGTCTAAGAAAAGCACACTGATAGCTCTAGTGTTCTACGAGTAACTTTATCTCGAAAGGTGCGAGTGAGTAGCGTAACAAAAACTGCATGTACTCGAAAGGAAGTGTCCTTTCCTAAAACGTCAACAAACTCAAAGGTTTTGCCACCTTGTCGACGATAAACACATTATTTTTGTGCCGTGTTGTCAACTGCGAATGTTTTGGATTACATACCGACAAAATTTGCCAACCAATTTGTTGGAAATTTTTGGTGCCAAGACCTTGAAAACCGTAGCAATTCTATACTATAGATACGGCGATCATTCCAAGTCCTTTTTTTATATACAATGTCCTTTAAAATTAAGAAAAAATAATTGTTCTTTTTTAATATCGCTCTTATTTTAAAGGGCTTGTTAAATCAGTGGTCGCAAACTCAGCTTAAGGAAGAAACTAGTTTTATAAACTATAATAGTCCACAAAAAAAGGCTTGATTTTATATCTTCTCTCTCTTCCTTTATTTAAAAACACTATACGGACTTATGTAAGTTGTTCACGTAAAATAAATAAGAGAGGGCACAACATAAACATACATATTACCCATTCCTCAGCCAATTTTTATTTGCAATATAAACTCAAGAACCATAAATTATCTAAATCTCTATATATGAAACAGAATGTGTGTATATTTGTTTGTTTGGCCGGCCAGACCGATCTTTCTGAAATTTCACAACCTTTAACTGGTACTCTGGAATTTATGATAGACACTCTTTTTCAACGCCTCCCACTTTTTTATAACAATATACAATATAAACGGGCTTAACTTCGTCATTTATGAATCCAATTATCAAATTCTTTTTGCACATGGAAAAGTTCTACTAATTTTTTATTTTTTGAGATTTGTTGGCGAGTATCGTTCTCCCCAATAAATGATTATCAAATACCTTTCAAAGTTATGCTTTTTGCATAAGTTTAAAATTTTTTTTTAATCCAGTTTCATGCAAAATAAAAACAGAACTTCTTCTAAACTTTCACAATTAACAGTTTTATTTTGCAATAAGGACTTAAATTTTATCTTATTAAATATATCGACTTTTCAAAAAAAAAACTTTTCGAATATTAAAATTGACCACAGAAATATGATCTTGCCATACTAGACTTGACGGTTAAAATAAATGGGTTTAAGCTCAACCGGCTTCTAATGCGTCAACAGAAAAAATATTTTCTATTGCAAGAGTTTCATTACTTTAGAATGACTTCTAAGCAAACCTTTTTGCATTATTCAGTTTTTTATTGATTTGTTTCAAAATAAAAACTAAAAATACTTGATACCCACAAGGCGTACCGGGTCATACCAGTTGAAAATAAAAAAGCTTTAAATGCCGGCTTTTGTTCTACTCTAGATTTGTTTTCTGTGCTGCAGTGTTTTTCCTTTATAAGCAAAAACACAAAAAAAAGTTCGAAAACAGTAAAAATTCGCTTAATACAGATTTCTTTAATTAAGCGGTTTGCACTGTTCCGAATTCGACTTTCGCTCTATTGATACGGGGACCACATTTTTCAACGAAAAACGAGGACATTTAGAAATGAGATAAAGATGATGAAACTTAACAGTAAAGTTTATTTAATATGTTTAATAAAAATTCAGTCAATGTGATATAAGTGACTAGTGCAAGTAGTAACATATTAATTTAATTGTTTATAAAAGAAATAATAATTACATACATACATATATGTCTAAAAGTTCACACGGCTTTAAAACAATACAATATTTTGTTAATAAAAAATAACTAACAACAATTAAATAGCCATAAACCAATTATTGATATTTTTCTGCAGAATGTATTTTATTTTTAATATATCGCTGTTATTGGATAAAAATAATTTAAATTCTCTTTTAAAAATTCCATTTAAAAATTGCACTTTGCTATTAAACATTAAAATCTAAATTTTGCACAATTACGCTACATTTTCCAGAGTTTAAAGAAACTCTAAGTTTGTTCCCGATTTTACCATAAATTGTTGCCGCACTTCAAGTTTGGGCAAGTCAGAGATATTATGAGAAAGAGATATTCTTCTTCTGGTACGAAATAGCCAGCACTTTTTCGCTGCGCAGATTAATAAAAGTGTCAAGCAAACCGTTTCAAAAAAAAAAAAATAAATTAATATTAAAAAAATTAATTTATAAGCAAAATAGTTTGAATAATTTTTGCAATAAAATAAACCAAAGAAGATACGGAAAAATGTAATTACATGCTTGTATTTTACTTCCATACTTAGGAAAACAATGTATTACATTTTCATTTGGGCATACACACATACATATGTATGTACATACATACTTCATTTATAAAGAACTTTGGTTTTTTTTTTTGTATATTTTTGTGCTAAAAAAGAGACATATTTTTGCTTAATCTCAGTGGCCGTACGGTACAAAACTCTATAGGATCACGACTCCCGGATTCATAGACGATAAGTGTTAATTTTTATAGAAATCCGTGCAGTAGTTTCGTAGTTTATTATTTACACTTAATCCTTTACACTTATATATGTATGTATATATATGTTTACATTTACAAAAACATACACACATACATACATATATGTACATATATACATACAGATGCATATAAAATAACTCTTAAGCTGAATGTGCCGCTTCGTTTCATCAAACTGGCATCATCCGGTTTTTCTAACCACCACGAGTATTAAGTCTGGCATCACATTTTTCTAAGGCGCCAATTTTTTGACATTTATAGAACATCGTTTGTTTACATTTTATTTTCCAATAAAATTGTTGTAAAACAATTAAAATTCAACAAAACAATGGACGACATTACAAAATTAAAAAAGAAAATAACAAATGCTTTTAAAATAAGCGGCTACCTTATTAGGTCCGAAAATAGTGTATTTTTGGCCGAGCAATTGCTACCATTTGAAGATGATGAGCGTGACAAATGGTTAACGATAATTACGGATAATCTCCAAAATCAGCGTTTAAAATCAACTCATGTTGAACGGGCAGTTTTAGAGAAAGCAATTAATGAAATAAATCGTGTGGGTCTTGACGAGGGTGAGACGGTATTCTCGGTTATAGGTGCTTTTGACGTTCCACGTTATGCTTACAATAAAATGAGCAAAAAATTTGACTTGTGCAAGGATCCAAGGTGTATTTTAACAAAGCCTTCCTTAAAGGCGGGCCAGCTGAGGCATCGGTATGAGATGTTGTTGCAGAAAACTTTAAGACACGAACTGTTTGCACCGGCCGTTATAGAAAATGGTGTATCTGCGGAATCGCGAGCTAAGAAATTTAAATTGTTATATTGTGAACAACTTTTAGCAACTTCCTCAGTTGGTGAGGCGGTTGTACTAGGCTTATTAACTCAACTAAAAGAAGGAAAATTCTACGTCGAGGATCCCACAGGAGTTGTAGAATTGGATTTAAGTGCGGCCAGGTTTCATGCTGGCTTTTTTTGCGAAGGTTGTTTTGTGTTGGCAGAGGGTGTCTACAATGGAGGAGTTTTAAAAGGTACAGAAATAATACGATTTTTTTTTCAATTTCATTCGATATTTTGCGATTATGATTGCAGTTGATGGATTAGGATTCCCACCAGCTGAACCGGCAACCAGTAGCCGAGCGTTTTTCGGCACTCAAAATAGCTGGGGAGGAGAGTCTTCAAAATTATTGAAATATTCCAACAGATTACAGGATCTGGAAAGATCAAATACAGAAGCTACCCTAGTGTTTCTCTCAGATGTGAGATTAGACATACCGTTGGTAATGGAGAAATTGCGAATGTTGTTTGTAGGTTATGACTCTTGCCCTCCAGTGGCTATAGTTCTTATGGGGCCTTTTGCGGCCAGTGAAAGATCACATCATGCTCTAAAACACCATCTAGATGCTTTGGGAGCCTTAGCCAACGGATGTGAACAACTTAAAAAGCAAACGGAACTCATATTAATTCCTTCATGTGAAGATCCTTCAGCACCTAACATTTTCCCCCGTTCTCCTATTCCAAATAACTTGGCGTCAGGCTTATTAAAAGTGTGGCCAAGAACTCGAATAACCACAAATCCCTGTCGCCTACAATACTGTACACAGCAAATTGTTGTATGTCGCCTGGATTTAATGGCTAAATTTTGTCGAAATACTTTACATTTTCCACCAGATACATCAAAAATAGAACAACATTTTGCTCGTACTTTAATATGCCAGGGTCATTTGACACCAATTCACCCAATAGCTATGCCTGTACATTGGGACTACGATGCAGCTTTATGGCTCTATCCTCTACCGGATCTAATAGTCATTGGTGATTCATGCCAAAGTTTTTCCACGTCGCAACATGGCTGTACGGTATTGAATACCGGATCATTTGTAAAGTCAAAATTTGCTTTTAAGGTGTATATACCATCTACTAAGGCCATAGAAGACTCGGAAATTCCTGATCAAATAGAGGAGTAAATATGATAGTTTTTAGAAATACAAATGTTAATAATTACACAGATTTATAAATATTTGATTCTAACACTTAGATGTACAAATTAAACGTAGTTTTGTAAAAGTTTTTATATTAATCAGCAAGAAAAATGCCAAATTGTTGTGTCTTATGTTGACTTAATTATGAAAATAAGTATTATAAATTTGCGACAATCAGGCATGTTCTGAAAAGAGCGATTTGCAATCACAAGAAAGGCATTTGGCGCACAAAACTTCATATTATATGATTTGAAACCGCCCAGCTAAATGTCCGCCAATGTAAGACCTTTCGCTTATTTTTGCAGTCATTTTTGTTTGAACTTTACAATAAATTGATCCAATGGATAACTTAACATATTTTTATTGAATTTTATAGAAAAGCGAATGAAATTATAGAAAAGTGTATGTATGACATTTGGGACAAAATGTATTATTTACTTTTGTGGTTTTTGTTTATTTTTAGTCAAATTAATTAACTTTCAATACTTAAAAATGTAATCAAAACAAAATATCAGCTGTGTTGCTGTGTTTTCGAAAAGGTATAATTATACCGAAAAGTTAAGAAGTTTTCTGAACCCCATGGAATCACTAAGCGTTTTGAAATCTTGTGATTCTCAGAACATGCCTAAAAGTTCTGGGATTCGCCAGAGTTAAATCCTGAAAAATTAGTTCTGTTCTCTTTATTATTAATTGTGTTAGTTTTGTGTCCAAAACCACTGTAACGCGCAACTCTTTTCTTATGGCGAGTTATTATGATAGCTGAGAGCGAATAACAGCATAAGAAAATAGGAAATATTTTGGGAATCTTTTTTTTTTTACTTTGATTTATTTCCATGACCCCTAATCACGACTTAAGCTGTTATTATAAAACTCTACAGATATATTGAAACGGGGACGTTAACATTTAGAAACAGCAACCAATCGCTTTTTTTGCGATTTTTTTACAATACATACAACTAAAACAGTGTGGCAATATCAAACTGCGTCAATTGACAGGTTGCTATAAAATTACGATTGTAAATAAATAAGAGGTTATTTTCTATTTAAGAATTATTTGTGGGAAAAATTGCTTCACACTTCAACAAAAATGTTGAAAATTGCAAAAAATACTCCTCGTTTAATACAAATTTCACTGGGTATGTAATAATATAAAGGAAATATGAATACGTCTCTCTTTAAACATATTTCATTTTTCTCGTAAGTTCGAAATATCTCGTGTACTCCAAAATTGTCTATTGAACAGAGGTGGCGTGAGGAAAGAGGTTTACCGGCTAATCCCAATGAATTTGGTCCACTTACAAATCTGCCTGATTATAAATTTTTGGATGGACGTCCGACGCCCATGGGAGTGAGTATACTCAAACCAATGTTTGTATGTATCAATTGAAAGAAGTTTTAAATGCTTTTCATATGGAACCTTCCAAGTCGAACCAGAAGAAACGACTAATAAAACAACAGGAAATTGCCGCGAAAATTGTACAGATGAATAGGGAATTGGAGGTGGCAAAAATGCGATACGTAGAATTGCAAGAGCAGAAAGTAAGTGAGAAACAGAGGATTATGCAAGCAAAGTTCAAACCTAAAGGAAAATTTATGCTGGAAACCAAAAAATAAATATTTATAATATCCAAGATATAAGTGTTATATTATTGCATAAACATAAGTAAACTACTGTTTTTCAAGATTTTTAACATTATTGAATATATGTAGTAGTTAATGTTTAAAAAAAGTATTGTTTTCTTTACAAAAAAAGTGTGCCTGGGTATAAGTATTTTTGACAGACGGTTGTATCTGTAATTGAAATTTACAAAAATCTGTAGTTTCCCCCTTTGTTAAGCGATTTCTTACAAATTGCTAAAATTTTAAGTTACATACCACAAAACTGAAAACAAAATCTCATTCCTACCGGCGCTAACTCCAAAACGGATTACGAAGCGCCGGCCCACACATGAGAGTTGTGTAAATGTTATTAAATAATTTTTAACCATTTCAAAAAACCGAAGACATGTGAATGATTCATTGGATTCGAAAAAATGTATAAATACCTGGTGATTTTGTCGAGTTTTGTTATTGCTCTGTTGATTTTGTTTGAAGCAGCTGTAAAGCGTTTAATTAACTACCGTATATAAATTTTCGTAACAGTAATTACTTTTATTGTTTCGGTAACGAATCTTAAACACTGTTGAATATTTGTTGCCTTGAAATAAATAAAGCAGAAGAAAATTTTATTCAAAACTTTTTTGTCTGCATAGGACTTTAGTTTGTTTTTGTCAATAGATTAACAGTGAAAATAGATTTTTGTGGTCTTTACGCGGTCGTTCTAATATTATATACGAGTATATTTAGCACCCTTAACAAATATTCTTGTTTATAACGGTTAGTATTTTCGTCAGTTGACTTTCGAAACAAAGAGATTCACTACATCCATACCATATTCTCAACCGCAAAAAGGCAACAAAATTAATGGCGCGATTAAGTTTTAGACCAGTATACCAATAAAACACAATAATTATTTAACGGCCATGCAATTTTTAAGTCAACACAAAAAATGTAGCTCTTTTTGCTAAGGAACTACTACTTCAATCTTTTGGAATATTAAAATATTTTCATAACTATTCCATAAATACTTTTTAGTTAATAATTTTTTGAAACAAGTTTCAATCCAGAAAACAAAACGTTCACAAATTCCGTAGATCGTACAAAAAATGCCGGATAGGAAAAATCGTTTTCACGTTTAGAAATGATATGAAGCCACGAAAGTTCACTGCTTCAATATTTCAATACTCAAATTTAAATTTTTCGTCCGATTTATTATTTATCTTCCGATTATTTATTAATTTTTTATTTATATTTCTGATAGTCTGAAGCGATGATGTTTCCAATAATTATTTTGTCCGTTTATTTTTTGTCAACAGTGATGCCCCATTAATCTTCCACATGTTTACCATAGAAATAATATACAAGTACAGCATCTCAAGTTTTTGCAGTATATACATACATATGTACATTTATTCCTGTCTGAGGTGAAATCGCTTTACAGCTGATTATGACATAACCTTCTAAGACCAACTAAAAGAGTTTCATATTAAAGAAATTTAGTTTATTGTCAACAAAATAAAATGAATATTGCATCGTTGGTACGAATAGGAACTGTTGTATTTAATCGACAATTAGTGCGCAGTTATGCTTTTAAGTCGGATTTGAAAATAAAATGGGTGAGGCCGGAAAAAATTCCTTCCATTGATCCAATTAAAAGTGGTGATTGCAGCAAGTTGCCACCGGTTAATGGTAAACTCTTAATGAGAGGATTTGAGAAATCAAAAGAATTGGAAACGTAAGTTTTTATGGTTAAATGGCGAAATTTATTTGTTAATAACTAACAATAATATAGAGCGGATTCGACAGTGCGCTCGGTATTTGAGCTGAGAAATAATCCAAATTATCACACGTCTTCCTATTGCTGTAACCAACTGATAAAAGAAGTCCAGAGACATCCTTTAGATTATGGTTCAATGGAAGCAAAATGTAGGTAATTTTATGTTAAATTACGAAAAGTTGATATTGTTTGTTGTTCTTGCAGTGGCCCGTATGACTGCTGTAATACGGCGTTATCAAGAGCACATGGTAAAATTTCCTCGGGACAAGAAACGTAAAGTCGCACTTAAGGAAATGATAGAAAAGCGAAAAAAGTTTCTTAAATATCTAAGACGTTGGGACTATAAACGTTTCGAATGGATTTTAGAGAAACTGGACTTGGTGTACAAACCACCCCCAGCCGAATTTCATTGGATTACCCGGAAAGAATCATTGCAAAAGTTGACCAATTTACATTGTGAACAATTGAAACAACAAAGATTAGACGAATACCGTAAAATTCTAGAGGAACAACAAATTCCATTTTTGGAAGATGCTATAAGAAAAATGGAATTTATACGGCAAGAACAAATAGATTTAGATATTCCTGTAACTGTTACGGAACAAGACATACAGAACAACATAAAACAGTTAGAAGAGCTAAAACTTCTTAGGAAAGAATCGAAGGCAGCAACCGAAAACGATAAATAAATCTATAATTTTGGCTTAAAAATGGTAAACAAATGAATTGTGTGTTTATTAAAACAAGGAGCTATCGAATTGTAATTTTGTTGTCTATATCTCCTCCTCACGATATAAAGAAAATGACATTTGTTCTCATATAAAAAATTTGTCTTAATAGGTTATTTTGGTGCAAGAATTAATTGGTGATATTTAATTAAATGTTCGTATCTATGTACATATTTTAAAATATTACAATTAGATATAGACCAAATGACTTGCATACTATTATTACAGATGGTTTGTATGATCATTGAGCATATACCAATAAAAATATCTCACTCATATCAGAGAAAATAAAATTAAGGAAATGGAAATTTGAATTAGCAAACTAACAGAAGTAATTTATTTTTCAAATTTAAAAAAAGTTAGTTCAGTATTGTTTTTCATTAAGTAAAAAGTTATCAATATATTTCACAATGGAATCGAGTGGAAAAAAGAAATGGAATGTTTGAAAATAAAATAATTGATTCAAAATACCGCATGGTAAGTACCGCATAACATTTTTGGTTACGTATGTACATATGTAGAAGGAAAATCATTTTGTAGATAATTAACTAATTTAAACTTATATTAATTGATTTGGACTTACTTTGCACGTTAAAGGACTGCTACTTTATTTTCGTTTTTATTAAAACAACTTTTAGAATTTAAAAAATAAACAAGTGCGACAATTAAAATAAAATTTATATTTTGACTATATTCTTAAAGCTGTTAACGCCTGCGTTTAGGGGTAGCTGAACGAGAACGTGTTACTCTCTTTCGATGTGAACGTGGTGAGCGAGAGTGTTTACTCGATAAGCTTGAATTACGACTACGATTGCGCTTGGAGGATGGTGAACTGTGATAAGAACTGCGCGACTTGGAACGAGACTTTGAGGAATAACGGCTACGACAGTCGGAAGTGGCAGGCTTTGATTTATCATTAGATCGTTTTCTTGTGTATCTTTCCCGAGAGGATGATCTTTGTCTTTTTGAAGGAGATCTTGGACGACTGCGACTGGGAGAGCTCGACGGGGATCGTTTCTTACTTCGAGGTACAAGATCGCGAGACTTTGAATTCCGGGATAACTTTTCGGAGGAAGAAGAAGTTGATGACGAAGACGAAGAATTTGAGGAGGATGATGAGGATGAGGTAGAACTGGAAGATGAACTTCGTGACGACGAATGAGATTGTCGACGTTTAAAACCCGAACGAGTTCTCGATCTTGATCGCCTACTTGTAGATTTCGCCACATCAACTATAGATTTTATATTTTCATCTTTTAAATGAAGAGATTTTTTGTTTTTAGCTTTTGATGATGGCACAATTTCTTCATCGTCGCTGAAGAGATTGTATTTAGCCAAATCATCATCGTCACCATCTTCTTCATCGTCATCGTCTTCTTCGTCCAAAGTTCTTCCTACATTCGAATCATTTCTCGGTTCTCGGCTCTCATTACTGAACGAATTCTTGCTTCTTTTTTTTAAACGGCCAAACTCGTCATATTCGCTATCGGATTCTTCACGTTCTTTATATTCCACTACTCCTCGATCGTTGTACCCTCCACCAAATCCTAGATGTATTAATAAATATAAACAAACAGTTTTACTATACCACAGCCTCTATTACTCACCCGTTCTTTCTTCAACATCACAAAACTTTGGAGCATTACACATATTACAAGTCATGCGCCGAGCCCAGTTTACGTTGGCACATTTATTACATTGCCAATCTTCCGCGCTGAAGAGGCCACGGGATTTTTCTGCGGCAGCCTTGCCTATCTCCGTTCCCAATTTCTTTTTGGTTGAACCACCGCTTCCAACACTGCTGCTGCGTTCCACACTGCGATCACGTTTGCATTTCTTACACTGTTGACGGCGAGCGAAGTTCGAATGATGACAGCTATATTTGTAAAAAGATTATGCAAGAAAAAAAACATTGGCCATGCCGGACAATACCCCACAATCAGGTTTGGGGGTTAAAAGTTTAAGAGCAAGGCATTCACCGGAAAGAAACGGGATTAAGCAAAAAATACATATTAGTGATTTTTCTTAAAATGTTCAGTTTTTAAGAAAATATGATTTATTGGTTGTGGATTGCTAAGCGCCCAAAGCACACGATGCTTTACACTCACGTTACATCGCCACAAATCCAATCACCATTATTAACACCACCATTGCCATCGCGGCTGCTACTTCCACATACATCCGACATGTTAGAAGTCGTTTCACTGTATCACTAATACAAGTAAAATCTCTTCACAGCTTTGTTTTTTTTACAAGTTTTTACATTAAATAATCTGTATTTGCAAAATATTATATTGGACGTTTTGCAAACAAGATGCGTAAGTTCTCCCTATAATTTGTGGTTCTATCGGAAAAACAAATAGTTCCTTTATTTAGCAACGTTGAATATTCAATTGTGTTGTCAATTAATATGAAACGGAAAACAGCTGGGATAGTAACAGAATTGTGTGGAGTTCTCATGTGGCGTTCTGTGTGTTTTCATAACTACAAAAAGTCAAGGATAAGCTCTAAAGGCTGGGGCACAAAAATCCTATAACTTCTGTTTTTTGAAAACATGCATCTAACTTTAATCTAGAACGTATTCCTATTCTGAATAAAAAGCCCTAAATATAAAAAGTTTATACTCCCATGTATGTAAAAAAAATTATTTGCGTTAAGTTCTTACAAAATCGTTTAAAATGTCGGGATAAGCATATCATATAGTAATAGCATATATATGTATTAGTAGCATTTCGTTTTTATATACCTAACAGTACAAGTATATAAAATTCATATTGAGATTCTTGCTAATGTTTTTGCAGGTCGGCATCACTTAAAACCGTTCATTTAAATAATTTTCATCGATAACGCAAGCAACCGATATATTATCGCCGCCTGTTTTCTTTCATTTTGTATCTTCACTTTTCTTGTTTTTATCTTCATTTTGATTTTACATTCTTCTAACATTCGGGCAAAATATATTTTTTCCACGAAAAAAAATTCTTTGTAAAATTTTAACATTTCTCTTCAAGATTAAAGAAAAAAACATACAGAATTATTCAATATTGAGTGTTGAAAATTTTTAAATATAGATATAAATAAATAAATTCTAAAAAACAGCTTTTGCCACTCAGGTGCTTCAAAAAGTAATAAATTAAAAAAAATTTCACCACGGAAAATATCGTTAAGACGCATTTCTATTGTCTCCCTTTTCGTTGGTTATATTCACTGTTCTTTCAACTGATTTCTTTATTATCCAAGCTTTAGACAAAAAGAGGAAAACGTTTGTCTGGGAAATTACATCGGTAACAGAAAAATTGTCGTAGTCCAATCAACGGAAGGCGCAATTAGCAAATTGTGTTTGACACGAGCAGTTCGAGACACAACAAAATTACATCTAACGTAATATGCTTAACAATAACTCAAGCTCCAGAAATGGTGGTACATCCAGAGGAGTTGCTTCTACCTCTGCCACCGCTTCAAATATTTCCCCTAATCCAGCTGTCACACAAGTCAACCAGATTAATACAATTGACACAAATGTTTGTATGGGTAACAAAGTCGGCGACGGCGTTGGCGCTTTACCAGCACGTTCTGTTAACGAAAATGTTACCAGTCTCAGTGATATACGCAACTACTTGCAGCCAATAAACAGTACAATGTCCTTGCCACCTGGAGTGTGCCCATACGATCATATAATTGATATGATACGTGGTCTGGACCTTCAAGATGATGGCATAACTATGAATCATAAGATTAAATCAATTGAAACAGATTTCTGTAATATCGTGCACGATGAAAACATATTGCGGTAAGTGAAAAAGTGTAAAGAAAACACGAATTCTTATCTTCTATTATCAAACTTACATACAAAAGTACACGTATAACATAATATTAGTTGTTCTCATCATAAACATAAATTTTAATGTGAAAGCATCAATTGAGGTTATAATATCAACTTGCTGTCTTCCCTCCTACTAATCGAATTTTATTACTAATACTTAGTATCCACATAATGTGATTTGAGGGTAGTGAACTAAAAAATAGTCTACAGCTTAAGTTGAGAGGTTGCATGTTTTTAATGAGATTTTCTGATGCTTAAAGCGATTTCTAGCCAGATATAGCGATTGGTGAGTAAAGCATTACGCTCATGAAGCAGACAACATGAATATTTTTATTTTGTGTTTATTGGCCTGCAAGCTGAAGTCATTGGGTTTGAAGGTAATAAAATTAAAATTTAACTACTGTGCGGCTGGTCACTGTTTGGTTGGTTTCTCACTTTTTGCTGCTGTATCTTATTAACTGTCGTTAAAATATAGTTTTCTTTCTTCTCTTTTATGCTGTTGGTTGTTTCTTTTGTTTTTTATTTATTTTAGATCTGCATGTGTGTGCATGTAATATGTGTTTAGTGTGCAGTATGCCTTTGTTGTTTAGGGTTTTCTTTTCTTATATGTACATTCATATGCATATGTATGTATTTACATACATACATATACTATATATGTATGTATGTGCATACATAGTAGATTCCGATGTGTAAGTTTTCCAAACCGAAATGATTCACAAAAGCGAGTTATTTGGTATATCTGATCGGTTTTATATACATACTTTTAAAATTTGAGATTTTAAAACTATAGTCTTATTTGAAAACAGCTGAGTGTTAGTTTATTAATTAATTTGTTGAAATAGGAAAGTTGTTTGCGTTTTAATTTTAATGAAATTTTACCGTCTAAATGCGACATCGTTAGAGGTACTTACTTATGTATATGTATCTACAATGTTCCAACGAAAGCAAAGAAAAATCTTTGAGAAACCTAATAAATGCTTTACAAATGTAGTGGAGAGTCATTACCTTCTATCTGAGATCCGTATTATTATGTTAAACTTTCATTTAAATGTCTTCGGATATGTTTTTTATTTATTGTGTTTTTTGTTTTGCAACATGTTTTGCTGTCAAATAAAAATATATTATAAATCCGAAATGATGGTACCAAATGGTTTTGAAACTATGTATAAAAAATGTTAATGAACAGAACTTAGAAATTAGTAGAGAAAATTTTCTGGCAAACAAAAGATGAAATTTAATATAGACAATAAATAGTCTGCTAGTGTAATAGCAGAAAAAAAAATACAAATGTATGCTGGGATATCCATTCATGCGTATGCGTATGGAAACAAATAAACTGCATATTTATAGGTGGAACACAGGTACAGCAGGCAAAGCATGCACTCTTATTGGAAGTACGAAATTGACAAAAAATTTACACATTTTGCGGACAACAAATTTTCTTATTGTTAATAATGCTCATCGTGCTCGGTACCCGTTTATCTATGCGCATGAACAACCAAAAATGATCTTATTAATAGTAGGTATATTTGTGGTATATGTTTGTTACACGTCAAGAAATTTTACTATAAATATGTGTATGAAAAACTTTTTAACATACATACACATGTATGTACATATCGCACCCTAAATACAAAAGGGGCACAACTCAAAATTTTCCAAAACCTACTTTTTTCCATAAATTAATTCAGAGTATTTCTTTCACATCACTATATTCTTTAACTGGAAAAAGCAAAACAGTTATGTATGTTAAATGTGTTGCTTCTGCACGACGAACTAAACATAAACAGTTTCTTGTCTCTCCTGAAAATTTTAGTATTTTGAGTTGTGCCCCTTTTGTATTTAGGGTGCGATATGTATGTATAATCTTTTTGAATAATACATATTGATAAACTCAAGCGCAATAAAAATTTAAGACAATTTGGGCATTTTACTATCAAAATGAATGACTGCAAAGATTTTGTAAAGTTAAACTTTTTTAAATATAAAGGCAAAGAATTGCGAAGTTCATAGGCCCTTATTAAAAATTTTCTTTTCACTTTAGAGCACAAACTTCTGGATGGAATAAAAATTGCAAAAATATTCAGTATGCAAACACAACTTAATTGGCAACGCTCAAAGGAGTTTATTGTTATTAGTTTTATAAATACTTTATATTTTATTTAACATCAGTTACTTATGTATTTACTCCTAGAAATATGTTAACTTTACTTTCTGTCTTTAAATAATTTGCCAACGTATTGGCAAATAAACTAAGACCGCTGGCGAATAATGACCGCTGCGTTGTTGCAAATTTTACACGCTGAATGTGCTTGTTAAGCCATAAGGCTAAACGTTTACAACATGAACCATTTTCTAAAAAATTAAGCTCAGCGCATATCCCTTTTTCATATTTGGAATAAAGCCTAAGGTGTTAAATTCCAGTGTCTTTTTAATATTCAAAGACTGAAGGGCTTCAGGCATTATTGTAGTAATTGCAATTGATCCTAAGCAGAATTTTTTTAGAATTGTAGAACAATATTCAAATTGATTGTCGTATTGTATACATTTATTGCCGTTATTATTGATATTTCGTTTCTTATTTTTTTATATTAGATCTATTATTAAAATATGTATGCAAATAAAGTTATAAAAACTAAATATTGAAAGTAAGATAGTTCGTTTAAAAGATACAGAAGAAAGAAAAAGAAAACAGACAAAGAGGAAACAAGACAGAAGTTACACTAATCCTAAAGAGTTTACCAACAAAGAACATTAACGCTGCTCCCGATTGGATAAATTATATGAAAAGAAAAAAAAATATGTATGCAAATAAAGTTATAAAAACTAAATATTGAAAGTAAGATAGTTCGTTTAAAAGATACAGAAGAAAGAAAAAGAAAACAGACAAAGAGGAAACAAGACATAGAGGGTAAATTCAGAAAAAACAATTAATTAATTTAAAAACATAAATTTTATAGAATATATTTTAAATGATGTAGGTGACTAACTGACAAAACTGCTTCAAAAGCCAAAAAGCTGTTACAACTGTTTTTAGTAACTCATCGGTTTTAATTTATATAATGCATAGAGAAAGTAGTATATTTAAACAAGTGATTTTTTTCATCTCCCTAAAGCTGTTACAATTTAAAACACAAATTATACCTTTTGCGTCTTCTAGGTGTCTATTTTTGAGGCATTTCAAGTCTACTTATGAGTAGTATCTATGGACAGCCGTAGCACCTACAAAAAACACCTGTATGTTTTTTGTTTTTGCAAAAGATCTATTTTAAACAACTATAACACGAAAAAAAGTTACTTTTAATGAAAAAATAGTTTGCTTTCAAATAGTAAAATATAGCATAAATATATGTACATATATCCTCATTATATAAATATTATGTACATCAACTATAAATTTTGATGTGTGTTGATCTCAATGGAGTTCAACATAGTATGTTATTTTTATAATCCTATCAAATTTACTTGGTTGGATAGATTGTAAATAAAGAAAAAAAAATAGTAAAATAATAAATTGTTCCACGTTTACGTTGGCACATGCACTTAACAGTCGCGAACAGGCATCGAGAACGCAGATTTTGTACATTTCTTTGTTTTATCACAAAAATAAGACGCAACAGAAATGCTATTCAAAATTGCGTTTGCTGGTATTTCAACGGAGGCGGCCAAAATGGGTCTAGCGGTGAACGAGGGCAAAACGAAGTATATGCTGTCATCAAAAAAGGACGCGCAACACCGACCACTGGGCCAGAACATCACCATAGGCAGCTATAACTTCGAGGTAGTGAAGGACTTCGTCTACCTTGGCTCCCAAGTCAACAGTATGAACAACATCAGTACCGAGATCAAACGCAGAATAACTCTTGCCAATTGCTGTTTCTTTGGGCTCAAGAGGCAATTGAGTAGTAAGGCCCTTTCTCGAAAAACCAAGCTGACACTATACACCACTTTGATAATCCCTGTACTTCTTTATGGCGCGGAAGCATGGACGGTGTCGAAGGCGGATGAGGAAGTCCTTGGTATTTTCGAGAGAAAAGTTCTGCGTTCAATCTTCGGCCCTGTTTGCGTTGATGGTTTCTGGAGAAGAAGATTCAATCATGAACTGTACGGGTTGTACAGCGACATGAGCCTAACCAGGCGCCTACGGATCCAACGGCTAAGATGGTTGGGCCATGTAGAGCGCATGGAGAATACTGCTCCGACCCGTAGAATCTTCGATTCCGAACCTGTGGGACAACGCAGTAGAGGACGCCCACGGAACCGATGGCGCACACAAGTGGAGAGGGACCTCAACCAACTTGGTGTGCAAAATTGGAGAACGCTGGCTAAAGACCGTGCCAGCTGGAAAAGTTTGTTGGTTGAGGCCCAGGTTCACCACGGACTGTAGCGCCAAAAGAAGAAGAAGAAATTGGAAATAGAAAACAAGGGCTAGTTAAGTCGTTCTGGAACGCCAAAACTCTTCTTCTTCACCAGTAGACCCCATAAGCTGTGTTTATGTGAGCTCTCATCGATGTCATCTAGGGAAGGAATTTTATATTAAATGGATAACATTTTCCGCCTTTCCAAAACCTTTACTATTAGCAATTATCTTTTGATACGGCCAATCGGTCTAAATATTTAGAGAAGGTGGTTGCATTTCAGTAATCAAAAATTCATCAAAATTGGAAAAGCCATCTTTATTCAAACGAAATTGGCTTAGCTTAGCCATCTTACATCCTTGTGACTCCCACTGCCATGCTTCCTTGCGCTGTTTGCAGTAACTGTAATGGATTGGTATAGCAGCCTGCTGATACGCTTTACTTTACGTTTTTGTTTCCTCTTTTAGTAAACATTAATTTGTAAGAAATGATTGCCAATAATTTTATCTTGAAACCTTCTAATTGGCATATACATACATATGTAAATATACTTGAAATTATTTATCAGTTCGGTTTTCTATAATATCTTATTTTGGTCCTGTGGCCTTGTATTGCATAATTAATTGAATAAATAAAAAATTATCTCATTCAGTGACCCAACACAAAACCAAGATACATGTATGATTTCATGCCACCAACTGAAAACAGAATCGATTTACAAATTCTAAAACGAGACCCAGACTATCAGTTCTGGCACAACATTAAATCTAGCGGACAAAATTCTTCTTGGATTAATGATTTCTACAAAAGTAAACTTGAAAATATTTTAAATGATAACTGATGATTATACGGGAATTAGTAAAATTGTCAGATATTAAGAGATTTCGAACAAATCTACAGTACGAACTCGATTTGCGCAAGTGAAAAGTTGCAATAACCGGGCGATGACAACTTTTATATAAGAACAAGCCACTAATTAGTTGAAATTAATTAATTTTCAAATAAGAATTATAAATTTAATGTTTATTATATATGAATGCAGAGCAAAACACAGAACTAAGTAATTAGAAAAAAGTATTTTTCTCTAAAAATATTGATATTATGACAATTTTCCAAACGCCGTTCCAACGTGCGAACAAAGATACTAAAATAAATAAAAAGTATCAGCGGTGTGGAACGTGTGGAAAACATTCTTAAGATGGGTTCTTGCCGTTTAAGTGGAAATAAAAGATATACAACAAAATGGTTTATAATTTAATTTTACCTTTAATTATAGGATATTGAAAAAATGGCTGCGGCACCGTAAGCGTTCAAGCCAGAGAACAATAATTATAAAAAAAAAGCTACGGTTGCCGGCTTTCTCATTGGAATTTGTATAGAAACCCCACCCCAGGAAGTAAAATATAGAAGTTACACTAATCCTAAAGAGTTTACCAACAGAAAACATTAACGCTGCTGCCGATTGGATAAATTATATGAAAAGAAACAAATTTGAATTCAACGAGTTGTTAAAACTACGTTTTTGAATGCAAAAGTTGAGAGAGAAAGTTGTTTTAAATTTCATAAAACAACAAAGTTGCACCTATCGAGTCTACTTCTTGAAAAATGTCCCACTAATCGAGTTTGCGTTAAACGGGTGGCTGCGCACATCAAGCCCGCACTTTGTTTATAGTGTTAAATAATTGTAGTATTGCACTAATATAAAAAAAGACGTGTTCGTGAGTAATTGAATTTCTGCATTGCCGTAAAAATTTTACCAACTACTTTTCAATACAATTTGATATTTCGAATATTTGATGAATCTGGTAGATACTCATGCTATAAAGTTCATTTCAAATAAAGCTCTTTTAGAAATGCCATGCGTTTGAATACTCTTACTCTGAGAAACATCCAGAGTCTGGTGTAGGAATCGAACCTACAGCCTCTCGAGTGTTGCTCGGACAATCTATCAACTCATCAATTGAGACACGAGGAAGAGTTGACAGAACACCCAAACAAATTATCTTGATTGTTAATTGTTATTATTATTTTGTTGTTGTTATTTCTTTAATTAAGGATGATTTACTTTTACGTATAAACCCCTTGCATACGTTATTTTCACAGAATGTTTCAATTTTCACACTATCAGTCTGCATCAATTAGGAAGAGTCGTTTAATATGAATATTTATTAATTAGTAAAAAATGAACTAAATTAATTTTGTACCCAAACAATAAATTAACACCACATGCAATTAAAACATTTTCATTTAAAGTCTTTTTTTATTTGCTTCGTTTCATTCTAGTGAGTCAATGGAATATATAAATGATAAAGCATTAGAAGATGGAGAAACGGCTTTGAAATTTGCTTTACTTTTCGCTTCACACAACTTTGATGTCCTCGCTATGAAAGAGACGAAAGTTAGAACGGCCATGTTGAAACTGCTTCAGAGAAACTTCGTTAATACTGAAAATTTCAGACTACATGATCGACAAAGGCTTTATAATTCTATAACACTTTTGGGTGAATATTACCATCGGATACGTTTGGCAGATAATTCGCCGATACATATTTTAGGCGAATCTCTTCTGGTGTTACTAACTCGAGAGATTAAAGAGGAAAAATACACAAATGATGTTAAATTGGCCAAATTAATATTGTCACAAATTACACTTAATGGAGACATAATGCGTGACCTGCATAAACCAGAGATATCACAATTATTATATCACATACGAAAGAATCTAATAGAGCAGCCAAATTTGAAGTCAACCGTTAAAGCCATTCTGTTAATGACTTTGGATTTATATTATAGTAATTTTGAAAGCTTAGGGTCACAACTAGAATTAATGTATACAAATTATTTCATTATGGATGAAGACGATGAAGGCAACAACAACCAGGACTCCAATCAATCCAGTCAACAGCGACGATCTTCTTTAGACTTACATCCGAAACAAAGTCCTCAAAAACAGAACTATACCTGCCCAGCAATTCAGCCGCAACAGCTTAACAACCTCGATATACATTCACCCCAATCGTCTTCTAATAATGCAAGTTATGAAAATGGAGACTCTGGTCACCTCAACGACAGCACTGAAGACGATCCCGACAGTTGCAAAAAATGGAGTGAACAAGTTTGCGAGGATTCATTTGAAGAGTACAATGGCACTGAAAGTGACGTGAACATAAGCACCAGCAGTAAAGACCAAACAAACAAAGGCCTCGCTGGCGATCGTGACCGTGAAAAGAAGCATTCTTCTAACAGAAGTTATGACAATGATAGCGATAGACAAAGCCGTAACTCCAGACGCTCATTTCAACCCAGACAATCGCCACGACCTCTCAAGATGAATAGGTAAGTTTAAAAATATGCCAGACATCTTCAATTAAACAGACTTGCATTAAAAAAAGTATTTATTAAAGCGCTGTAACATGTACGGAAATATATGTGTCATAATTATGATCAAAACTAATTTGATATAGTTTAATTTGGGGATAATGGTGTTGGCTTTAGTTTTATTCTATATTATTTATTTTTATTTAGTTAATATTTTACGTAAAAATGGAATACAAAAGAATAAAAAATAAGAGAAGTATGCCGATAACTCGAAAAAAATATATTTTTAAATAATATATTCTTCTTTGCAATATTTGTTCTCTTTTGTTTAAGTGGGCAATTGTTTGTCTCTAGCAAAAGCTCGTGCTGTTTATGAAAAGACAATTTAACTGATTATCTAAAAATTCAATGTAAACTCGAAAGCTGTTGTAATAATTTCGAAGAAACCGTAATTACGTATTTAAAAAGTTACAAGCTACACTTGAAGGAACCCTACACTTGTACAAATAACCGTAAAAAATTCGTAGCACTGATGGGATTTTCAATCAAAATAATCTAAGATTTTTTTTGTCGCAATCACTTAGTTTTTGCAATTTTTGTTTAAATTAAATGTTGAACTGGTCGTCAATGCTGACTAATAGAAATAGTTTCTCCATAGGAATTGTCACACTGGTCAGCCTTAGAGCATCAGTTGGCCGTCCTTATGCGGTAGCAAATGCTGCCAAAATTGCTAGTGCTGCGCAAACGTTATATACGAATTCAACAAGTCCTACTTTTAATATTTTCAATTATTTCATTACACAGTCTTGATTTTGTTGTTTGTTCAGATAATAATTATGCTTTAGTTTAGGGGATTTTACTCGAGTCAGTGAAAGAAATGAGTTTGGGGAACTTAAAAAAAATTAACTGTTTTTGGTTTCAAAATAATGTCTGCTTTTGCCAAAATTAGTTCTAACTAAATTGGAGTCAACTAAGCCTTTTTGCTTGCTTTCTTTTCAATCAATTTTACATACTTGTAAGCCAATCTGCAGTTTTTTCTTTAATTCATTTGCATTTGCTTATACAAATTCAGTTTAATCTCAAATATTTTTAGATCTATATCTGGATTATATTTTCATTTATATAATTTTCTTTAGATATAGACTTTTCTAAATTGATTGAGGACCAAAAAATACAGCCTTCATTGTATTTGATTACCACTATATTTTATTCATTATTATTGCGATATGAAAGTGAAAATAATACAAATATAAACAAATTTGTATTCAAATAAGAAACTGTTATTCTTGAAAATATGGATGCGTCATAAATACTGTTAAGGCGAAAACAGCTGGACCGATCTTAACTTTAATTGAATATTACTTCCAAAAGAAAAACTATAATATAAAACATTTTATATCTGTCTCAAATAACCCCACAGAGATTTGCTCTATGAAAGAAAATAGGATTAAAAATGTGCATTTTCTTCTTTAGACGAATTAGAAGTATGAGCCAGTCTTTATAGGTTTCGAATCGCTTCACTTCGTTCTGTAAACGTAAATTAGCTCAGCCATTAATAAAACTTTCACTGTGTGAATTGAAAATTAGAAAATGTGATTTGCTGTTTTTGATGTCATATTCCAAGAGTTAATCATAAGCTTGTATTGCATTTGCTACAAAATCCACCATTTCGTACGTCAGTCACAGTCCCAGCATTCAGTTTCCGAAACCGTAAAAGCTCACACAGTAATTGAAAAGCTTTCATTGAATAAAAATATGATTGTGTAAGTAGAAACAATCATTAATAGCTATTGACGAACAATTAAAATATTAATCACTGTGTAATAATGATTATTATAAGGAAAATTTAAAAAAATATTTCTTATAATCAAGTTCTAAAAATTAATAGAATAGTCTTCTTTTTCAGTTTGTTGTGTTTTTTTTTGGAATCTTATTAAATCGCTTTCTTTTTTTTTTGGATCAGTTCTCAGGTTACGATGGAGAACAATAGGTTAATTAATTCCAAATTCCACATATTCGTGTGGAGTGCATTTCGCCAGAGCTCGGAAAGTAGGTTAATTAATTCCTCAATCGTCTTTTTAAAGACAGTTTTTACTACAGTGTCTTATATTGTAAATGCTCTCACACGTGCATACACATACATACATATGTTTCTATTAAAACGTAAATGTACAGGGTTCCCTACAAAAAAGAAAGGCGAATTTGCAAATTTCGCGGCCTACATACATTCGATTAGCATTTTTTTATGTTGGTCAATTAGTTTCGAAAAAAATGTTCACAGTTTCAGCTTGTTTTTGTAAGAGGCATACAAGTTAGAAGTGTGTTGGGTATTCGGCGGTTTTCTGCTGTCGAAAAGAATGGATTTTTAATAAATTTGCTTCAAATTTTGTGTAAAAAATTTAACTAAGTGCTCAAAAGCACTTGAAATGTGCTGATTGTACTCTTAAGTCAGAAGCATGTTAACAAGTGGCACAAGCTCTTCAAAGAAGGGGCCGAGTAGATGTGATAAATGACGCCCGCCCTGGAGGCCGATGAATGTGTTGGGAAATTGAAGAAAATTGTTATGAATAGTTGTCGAATCATTAGTAGAGAAGTTTCTGAGGATACCGGCATATATTTATTAGCTGAAATTTTACCCAAAAAACCGTATTTTTTTAGAAAAATTACACACCGTAATCATGCCCCCGCATTCACCAGATTTGATCCCCGCAACATTATCCCGTTGACAATATCGAAGAGAGCCATGAACGGGCGGCGTTTTGTGACGTCTGAGGAGATAAAAGCCGAAGCGCTAAAATAGGCCAACGACATACCAAAAAGTGCATATCAGCATTTTGAGGATTGGAAAAAAACGGAACGGCTACTTTGAGGGGGACAAAAATAGAATTTGATGAACAAATCAATATTTTTTGAGAAAAATTAATATTCGCGTTGTTTATTCTGCAGACCTGGCATCCGTTTCTTATATTATTTTAAATATACAAAGATTTAAGGATAGCATCCTTAAAAGGAGGATTTCTTTTTGACAGATGCGATGCTTCAGGTATTTTTTTGCCTTCCACAAATTGTGATCATATTGTCCAAAAATTCACAGAATGATTTGTTTTTTAGGCCAGTTAAATAATGTTTGAGGTTTCTTGATGCTTGATTAAAACGCCACTTGTTATAAGAACTTCTGCTTAACTGCAATGCTTTTCTTAATCTCCTTTTAATTAGAATAAGTTCCCGAGTCCGCGATGAGATTTGACAAGCAAAAAGTGCAACTAATGAAATTTTTTTCTTCCAAATATCAATGTTCCGCCAACTGATTCTAGTGGAGGGGGGGTATCGGTGTTTTAAAAACTTACATTTGAAACTCATTTTACGGCCGGTTTAAACTGAAAATTGTGTAATACTTAAATTTTTGTATACAGTCTTTAAAAAAAGAAGAAAAATCACCTTCGAAACAGGGACGTTACAACATTCTGTAAAAATTCTAACATAAGTTTGCGAACGCCTTTAAGTTGAAAATAGACAAAAACTTAAAAAGTGGCGTAATGGTTAATTAATTTTTTTTAAATATTGCACGAAATTTTTAATTAAGTTCCATTGGAAACACTACAAGATAATGTTTTAGATTTGTTAATGCTTTTCGTGTTGATTTCTATTTAAAAATATAATTTTTGTTGGGCAGTGCTGGCTACTTTGGAAATAACAAATCTTTAAAAGTTCCATTAAAATAGTTCATAAAAACCGAATACTATTTTTATTTCCTCTAAAAATATTTTGGATGATATATTTAAAGAAGACTTTTTACATAAACAAAAAATTTATGTCTATCACAATTTTAAAACAATTTTCAGCAGATATAATAGAACACAAGATGGAATCTAGGGCGATTGCAAAGGCACTTTTTCCGGATATTAATAGTAATGAAATCTAAATTACTAATAATCTGTAAAAACAGTTTTTATCAGCGCACTAGTTTGCACGAATGCATTCCTTTTATACCTTCATCAGTTTTTATGACGATATAGATACAAATAAGTATGTGTGTATGTGACTGTTTTCAACAACTTCACAAAAGTGGGATCTCAGTTTGAAACATTTGTACAATTAGTTTAGTAATCAAGTTAATGCAGACTGAATATTATTGATATTGAAAACTGGGTATCGTTTATGTATTTAGACATTCTGAACGTAATAAAATGGTAAAATGTTTAAGGTGATTCTTTGGTCATAGTTTTAAATATATAATTGAAAAACTTAAATATGTGACGCAGCGTTTTGGTCAAATTAAGCAAGTAAATGTTGAATTCAATTCTTTCCGATACTTTACTTAAATATTTGTTTTTTTCCTAACATTTAGCAATGAACAGATTCCAAATTGCCGCGATTCGCAAAATAGTGTGAATGAGGAACGTGACGAATCAAAGCCTTTGCCACGTTGGCGGGCACCTCGGTTCAATGATCAGAACAAAGATATTCGACCTCGAAATGCTCAAAGGCGTTTCAGTGGAAGTTTCGATGATGATCGTCAAAGCATACGAAGCGACGGTGGCAGTATTCGTCTGTACAGCATTAATGATCGCCTGAAACATGCACAGGAAAAAATTGAACGTACGGGCAATTTGTCAACATACACGGGCATAGCGAACTCAAATTGGGATCGACAATCTCAAAGAGACGATCGCAGCGAACGTTCCTACATGAGCAACTATGAACGTGGCAGTAATCATCGTTGGGGAGGTGGTGGCCGACACTTAAACAATCGCCAGACCTATGATAAGCCGCCGCGTTTTCAAAAAAACAAATACAGTGGCAGTAATTACAATCAAAACAAGAGCTCAGAAAGCTGGAGAAGTTCAAACAGTAATTTACAACATGTGGATGATAATTCTTCGTTTAGTACAAATGGCCCCGAATCAAATAGCCGCAGCTCATCAAGAGCACGCACCTTGCCCAGGCCAGCCAAATCAAGAATGGATAACAATAATCAAAATAATAGTTTTAGACGCAGTCAAAGTCCAAACAGCTATCAGCGAGGAGGCGGAAGTGGTAATCATAACATCCAGCATAGAAACAAATCTAACACCCCTAAATTCAATAATCATTACAGCAGTCAGAGTAGTTTAGCCAGTGATGCTTCCAACACATTAGATCGTCGTCACCATCAAAGAAATCGTTCGTTTTCGAGACGTTCTTCCCAACAAGACCACCCCAACTACATACAGTCTTCTAATAATACGGAAACAAATAGTGAATTGGTACGTAATGCGCGCCATACTACAGATTATATGAACTATTTATCATCTAAGAAATGAGTGTGTGTATTAAAACAATAATTAACATCTTAACGAAGTTGTAGTTAACAAAAAGAATATCGTTTTGGGTAAAAAGAAATTATTTTACTATAAAAAAAATTTGTTTCCGGATAAATGTTTAAAAAAAGTTTACAGAATGAAATGTATTCGTTTAATATATTTTTTATCACGATTTTGTCGTATTTACATAAATAGAGAACTGTGTTTGGGTGTGTGTGTGTGTGTCTGTGTGGTCCAACTATAATATAATCTGTTCTTTACAAATTTTTGTTAAACATACATATATCGTATCGTGGACATTGAAAGGAATTGCTGGTTTGAACATGTTTTCGTGTTTCATTGTTTTTTCCAACTTATTTTTTTCAATTTTAAAAACATAGAAATTTATCTAAAAATATGTTTATGAAACCTTTTTAGTTTTAAACAATTATGTAACCTTTTTAATTGTTTTTAATTTTAATTAACTTTTTTAAAAGGTATTAGTTTGTTTATTGGTTTAGTTTTGAACAAGTTCTTGAATTGATTATTTGTTAGTTCGGGACAAGTACATATCGTCGTCATATGATGATTTCAGAGAAGCCTCAAGTATCTAAATGCATGTTCCTGGAAAATTTTACACTCCTGCAGTTAAAAACAGGGTTCTTATCAACAAAATCCTAAAAGCATTAAGAATCCCAAAACCATTTTTTAACTTGACACTTATGCCTTTTTTGGGTTCACATCTCTGCAAAAAATTGCATATTTTTCTTCAAATATTAATTTAAAAGAAAAATTAAGCTAAATTAAAAAAAAATAATAAGTTATATAGTTTTTCATATAAAAGTTTTTGCTTCTTGTGAAAAACTATGAAATCATATGGCGATATGTTCATGAATTGTATGTAGTTTTGAACAATTCTGTATCTTTTTGATTTTGTTTTAATTATTTGTTCTATTGACAGGAATACATCATTTTTTCGTTAACAAACTCTATGAAAGAAATATTTTTGAACACAAACATCTTAATTATCGAGGTTGTTCTGAAAATTATATTTCTGCTTTTCTATGGTAAATGTGAAATTAATTTAAAAAAATTACATAATGTTTTGTTTATTAATTTAGAAAATTTAGAAAACTCCAAGACAACTTTATTATTAATATTAAAATTTGTATTTGCTTTTGTGATTTTATTAAAACCATAAAAATTTACAAAACAGCTGATTTCAGCAATTGAAAATTACAATGAAAAACGCAAACGGATGTGATTTACGGAACACCATAAAACAACACTTTTGTTTTTTAAAAGCCCAAATCAAATGGTTTTCAGAACAGGCCTTTTACAAGGATATTTTCACCTCATGATTTTGACATAAAAAATATTTTAGATTCTGATTTTTTAAACTTTTAAAATACAAATCTAAAAAATTACAGGACACTCGCCGCATACATCTTTTATGCGGCGAGTGTCCGAGTGTTGCGAAAAATATTTTTAGAATTTTTTTCCCATTTTTTTATTGCTTTTCCCAAGGCGGTTGAATAAAATGTTTGATAATAATTTGCTCAAAGGTTTTCAAGTCTACGGACGTCAGTGTATAAAATGTCGACACAATTTATGATTTACTATCAAACTTACGGCTTTAGGAGCGAACATAAAAACGTTGTATTCTGAAAATCATTTTCTAAAAACAAATTGCATCAAACAGCTTTACTTTTTCCTAATTTTATCTTGGTGAAAAATGTTGTGAAGTATTGAGAACTTACAGATCTGCTCGGAAAACCACTTTGATCGAAATCACATGATATTTAAAAACTAATGCAATTTGATTTTTTCGCAGATTAAGACGTTTACAATGTTGCCGGCTGAAAAATACTAATTTTTCAAATTTCAGAAATTTCATGACTGACAAACTCAGCTGTTTGATTTTCTTTAATGTCAGAAGTGTTGAAAGGAAGGAGATTTGTAAAGAATGTAGCTTTGATTAGTAAATATTTATCGATTTTACAACAATAAACCAATAAAAATTTCTATAAATTTTAGCTTTTCTTAAACTTTTAGTCAAATTTTAACAACTTATAAGCATTTTATTTAACGGGTTTTCTATAAATCCAGATTATAACTATTTTTATTCTTGATTTACTGAAAACATTTTTTCTTTTCATTTATTTTTAGTGAGTTTTTGGATGTAAAGAAATCAATGACTTAAAAACATTATGCCTTTCAATGTCTGCTCTAGCTAAATTTAAAATCAATACTCTGTGGTATACAAATTGTAGGTTAATTAATTATAGAAATAGTTAAACGTAAATCATGCTAGAATCCCCACAGTTTTAATCAAAAGTATCCTTTCTTCCCATAAATCTGTTTTATTTTGTACACAAATTTTTAATAATTGTCAATACACTGGTTTTATTTTTTATTTTTTGATAAACAATCATTTCACTTTAGTCACGAAAATGTAAACAAATTATTATGAACCAATTGGCCATTGAAGATGGTTTCTTGCTAAAATAGATAATAAATACATAGAAGTATAAAAAGAAAACCTAGTAGAAAGTAGTTAAAGTATAAATATTTTACAAAATTTTCCGTCGAAGCTCAGGTCAAAATCAAAATTAAATAATTTTAAAAGTAAAAGGAAAAAGGAAACAAATCTTTGGGAAATCTTGACTTTTAAAAATAAACTGCCTTTAAGCTCAAACTGAAAAATACAAATTTGTTACGAAAACACTGAACCACCTTTAAAATAGATAAATAATTAACTCAGTTGCCATTTTGCTTATTGTATTTAAAAGTAATTAATTATCATTTATATTTCTCGTATATTTTTTGTACTTCTATCCCATTTTCCTGTGCCCTTCGCGATCTAAGCAAAATTGTAAATAGTAGACTCTTTTTTTTTTTTACAAATGTTTTGATTCATTTATTTAATTTTTATGGTTTCATTTGATTACATTTTTATTTGAGTTAAAAAATAAAATATAAATTATTAACTTTTGCTTGTTTTATTATTGATTGCTCAAAAATTAAAATACATTTGTATTTAATTTTTTATAATTTTTTTCCATATTTTTTTACATACTTACATTTACATACATATAATTTAATTTAGGAATAAAAAAAATACTTAAAAATGTATTAAATAAAAAAAATCACATTGTTATTGAAAGTACATACATACATATACATATATATATAATGTAATAAAAATACATGAATAATTTTTAAGCAAATAAATAAAATCAAATGTTAAAAACATATAAATTCATAAATACAATAGAAAAAATAAAAGAATAAGTATATTGAGAGAGATTTATCTCGAGAGACTTTTTATTTCATATAATTATGAAATTTTTATCATAAATTGTCTGGAAATGATTCTCCTTTTCTTATTTTTAATTCGTTGAACTGTTACCTCAGCTCATTTCAACCCAGACAATCGCCACGACCTCTCAAGATGAATAGGTAAGTTTAAAAATATGCCAGACATCTTCAATTAAACAGACTTGCATTAAAAAAAGTATTTATTAAAGCGCTGTAACATGTACGGAAATATATGTGTCATGATTATGATCAAAACTAATTTGATATAGTTTAATTTGGGGATAATGGTGTTGGCTTTAGTTTTATTCTATATTATTTATTTTTATTTAGTTAATATTTTACGTAAAAATGGAATACAAAAGAATAACAAATAAGAGAAGTATGCCGATAACTCGAAAAAATTATATTTTTAAATAATATATTCTTCTTTGTAATATTTGTTCTCTTTTGTTTAAGTGGGCAATTGTTTGTCTCTAGCAAAAGCTCGTGCTGTTTATGAAAAGACAATTTAACTGATTATCTAAAAATTCAATGTAAACTCGAAAGCTGTTGTAATAATTTCGAAGAAACCGTAATTACGTATTTAAAAAGTTACAAGCTACACTTGAAGGAACCCTACACGGAAATGATCGTTTTAATGAAACAGCTGCGAGCCCGTAATTTTTTGCACTTGTACAAATAACCGTAAAAAATTCGTAGCACTGATGGGATTTTCAATCAAAATAATCTAAGATTTTTTTTGTCGCAATCACTTAGTTTTTGCAATTTTTGTTTAAATTAAATGTTGAACTGGTCGTCAATGCTGACTAATAGAAATAGTTTCTCCATAGGAATTGTCACACTGGTCAGCCTTAGAGCATCAGTTGGCCGTCCTTATGCGGTAGCAAATGCTGCCAAAATTGCTAGTGCTGCGCAAACGTTATATACGAATTCAACAAGTCCTACTTTTAATATTTTCAATTATTTCATTACACAGTCTTGATTTTGTTGTTTGTTCAGATAATAATTATGCTTTAGTTTAGGGGATTTTACTCGAGTCAGTGAAAGAAATGAGTTTGGGGAACTTAAAAAAAATTAACTGTTTTTGGTTTCAAAATAATGTCTGCTTTTGCCAAAATTAGTTCTAACTAAATTGGAGTCAACTAAGCCTTTTTGCTTGCTTTCTTTTCAATCAATTTTACATACTTGTAAGCCAATCTGCAGTTTTTTCTTTAATTCATTTGCATTTGCTTATACAAATTCAGTTTAATCTCAAATATTTTTAGATCTATATCTGGATTATATTTTCATTTATATAATTTTCTTTAGATATAGACTTTTCTAAATTGATTGAGGATCAAAAAATACAGCCTTCATTGTATTTGATTACCACTATATTTTATTCATTATTATTGCGATATGAAAGTGAAAATAATACAAATATAAACAAATTTGTATTCAAATAAGAAACTGTTATTCTTGAAAATATGGATGCGTCATAAATACTGTTAAGGCGAAAACAGCTGGACCGATCTTAACTTTAATTGAATATTACTTCCAAAAGAAAAACTATAATATAAAACATTTTATATCTGTCTCAAATAACCCCACAGAGATTTGCTCTATGAAAGAAAATAGGATTAAAAATGTGCATTTTCTTCTTTAGACGAATTAGAAGTATGAGCCAGTCTTTATAGGTTTCGAATCGCTTCACTTCGTTCTGTAAACGTAAATTAGCTCAGCCATCAATAAAACTTTCACTGTGTGAATTGAAAATTAGAAAATGTGATTTGCTGTTTTTGATGTCATATTCCAAGAGTTCTAACGTTGAGATACTACAGAGGTACCAGTCAAAAACCCTACGACTTTTAACAAATGCGCCTTGGTTTATGACCAACAAAAATATACACAAAGATCTTCGAATTTTATTGGTCAAAGACGAAATAAATAACTTCAGCGAGAGATACCTAAATAGACTAAGCAATCATTCCAACGTGTTAGCAATCAGTCTTTTAGATGATAGCAATGAAATCCAAAGACTTAAAAGACTTCATGTACTTGACCTTCCCTTCCGAAAATAGAAAAAGTTAAAATTCGTTACTCTGTATTTTAATTAAAAAGTAAATTCTTCTTGTATTTATTTTGTTTTTGGGTTTTAGGAAACTCAATATATGTTATGTTGTTATTAAGAGTCATGAAATTTGCTTATTATTTTAATTGTAAAATAGATCGTAAATAAAACAATATTAAAAAAAAAAAAAAAAAAAAAAAAAAATATTCCAAGAGTTAATCATAAGCTTGTATTGCATTTGCTACAAAATCCACCATTTCGTACGTCAGTCACAGTCCCAGCATTCAGTTTCCGAAACCGTAAAAGCTCACACAGTAATTGAAAAGCTTTCATTGAATAAAAATATGATTGTGTAAGTAGAAACAATCATTAATAGCTATTGACGAACAATTAAAATATTAATCACTGTGTAATAATGATTATTATAAGGAAAATTTAAAAAAATATTTCTTATAATCAAGTTCTAAAAATTAATAGAATAGTCTTCTTTTTCAGTTTGTTGTGTTTTTTTTTGGAATCTTATTAAATCGCTTTCTTTTTTTTTTGGATCAGTTCTCAGGTTACGATGGAGAACAATAGGTTAATTAATTCCAAATTCCACATATTCGTGTGGAGTGCATTTCGCCAGAGCTCGGAAAGTAGGTTAATTAATTCCTCAATCGTCTTTTTAAAGACAGTTTTTACTACAGTGTCTTATATTGTAAATGCTCTCACACGTGCATACACATACATACATATGTTTCTATTAAAACGTAAATGTACAGGGTTCCCTACAAAAAAGAAAGGCGAATTTGCAAATTTCGCGGCCTACATACATTCGATTAGCATTTTTTTATGTTGGTCAATTAGTTTCGAAAAAAATGTTCACAGTTTCAGCTTGTTTTTGTAAGAGGCATACAAGTTAGAAGTGTGTTGGGTATTCGGCGGTTTTCTGCTGTCGAAAAGAATGGATTTTTAATAAATTTGCTTCAAATTTTGTGTAAAAAATTTAACTAAGTGCTCAAAAGCACTTGAAATGTGCTGATTGTACTCTTAAGTCAGAAGCATGTTAACAAGTGGCACAAGCTCTTCAAAGAAGGGGTCGAGTAGATGTGATAAATGACGCCCGCCCTGGAGGCCGATGAAAGTGTTGGGAAATTGAAGAAAATTGTTATGAATAGTTGTCGAATCATTAGTAGAGAAGTTTCTGAGGATACCGGCATATATTTATTAGCTGAAATTTTACCCAAAAAACCGTATTTTTTTAGAAAAATTACACACCGTAATCATGCCCCCGCATTCACCAGATTTGATCCCCGCAACATTATCCCGTTGACAATATCGAAGAGAGCCATGAACGGGCGGCGTTTTGTGACGTCTGAGGAGATAAAAGCCGAAGCGCTAAAATAGGCCAACGACATACCAAAAAGTGCATATCAGCATTTTGAGGATTGGAAAAAAACGGAACGGCTACTTTGAGGGGGACAAAAATAGAATTTGATGAACAAATCAATATTTTTTGAGAAAAATTAATATTCGCGTTGTTTATTCTGCAGACCTGGCATCCGTTTCTTATATTATTTTAAATATACAAAGATTTAAGGATAGCATCCTTAAAAGGAGGATTTCTTTTTGACAGATGCGATGCTTCAGGTATTTTTTTGCCTTCCACAAATTGTGATCATATTGTCCAAAAATTCACAGAATGATTTGTTTTTTAGGCCAGTTAAATAATGTTTGAGGTTTCTTGATGCTTGATTAAAACGCCACTTGTTATAAGAACTTCTGCTTAACTGCAATGCTTTTCTTAATCTCCTTTTAATTAGAATAAGTTCCCGAGTCCGCGATGAGATTTGACAAGCAAAAAGTGCAACTAATGAAATTTTTTTCTTCCAAATATCAATGTTCCGCCAACTGATTCTAGTGGAGGGGGGGTATCGGTGTTTTAAAAACTTACATTTGAAACTCATTTTACGGCCGGTTTAAACTGAAAATTGTGTAATACTTAAATTTTTGTATACAGTCTTTAAAAAAAGAAGAAAAATCACCTTCGAAACAGGGACGTTACAACATTCTGTAAAAATTCTAACATAAGTTTGCGAACGCCTTTAAGTTGAAAATAGACAAAAACTTAAAAAGTGGCGTAATGGTTAATTAATTTTTTTTAAATATTGCACGAAATTTTTAATTAAGTTCCATTGGAAACACTACAAGATAATGTTTTAGATTTGTTAATGCTTTTCGTGTTGATTTCTATTTAAAAATATAATTTTTGTTGGGCAGTGCTGGCTACTTTGGAAATAACAAATCTTTAAAAGTTCCATTGAAATAGTTCATAAAACCCGAATACTATTTTTATTTCCTCTAAAAATATTTTGGATGATATATTTAAAGAAGACTTTTTTACATAAACAAAAAATTTATGTCTATCACAATTTTAAAACAATTTTCAGCAGATATAATAGAAAACAAGATGGAATCTAGGGCGATTGCAAAGGCACTTTTTCCGGATATTAATAGTAATGAAATCTAAATTACTAATAATCTGTAAAAACAGTTTTTATCAGCGCACTAGTTTGCACGAATGCATTCCTTTTATACCTTCATCAGTTTTTATGACGATATAGATACAAATAAGTATGTGTGTATGTGACTGTTTTAAACAACTTCACAAAAGTGGGATCTCAGTTTGAAACATTTGTACAATTAGTTTAGTAATCAAGTTAATGCAGACTGAATATTATTGATATTGAAAACTGGGTATCGTTTATGTATTTAGACATTCTGAACGTAATAAAATGGTAAAATGTTTAAGGTGATTCTTTGGTCATAGTTTTAAATATATAATTGAAAAACTTAAATATGTGACGCAGCGTTTTGGTCAAATTAAGCAAGTAAATGTTGAATTCAATTCTTTCCGATACTTTACTTAAATATTTGTTTTTTTCCTAACATTTAGCAATGAACAGATTCCAAATTGCCGCGATTCGCAAAATAGTGTGAATGAGGAACGTGACGAATCAAAGCCTTTGCCACGTTGGCGGGCACCTCGGTTCAATGATCAGAACAAAGATATTCGACCTCGAAATGCTCAAAGGCGTTTCAGTGGAAGTTTCGATGATGATCGTCAAAGCATACGAAGCGACGGTGGCAGTATTCGTCTGTACAGCATTAATGATCGCCTGAAACATGCACAGGAAAAAATTGAACGTACGGGCAATTTGTCAACATACACGGGCATAGCGAACTCAAATTGGGATCGACAATCTCAAAGAGACGATCGCAGCGAACGTTCCTACATGAGCAACTATGAACGTGGCAGTAATCATCGTTGGGGAGGTGGTGGCCGACACTTAAACAATCGCCAGACCTATGATAAGCCGCCGCGTTTTCAAAAAAACAAATACAGTGGCAGTAATTACAATCAAAACAAGAGCTCAGAAAGCTGGAGAAGTTCAAACAGTAATTTACAACATGTGGATGATAATTCTTCGTTTAGTACAAATGGCCCCGAATCAAATAGCCGCAGCTCATCAAGAGCACGCACCTTGCCCAGGCCAGCCAAATCAAGAATGGATAACAATAATCAAAATAATAGTTTTAGACGCAGTCAAAGTCCAAACAGCTATCAGCGAGGAGGCGGAAGTGGTAATCATAACATCCAGCATAGAAACAAATCTAACACCCCTAAATTCAATAATCATTACAGCAGTCAGAGTAGTTTAGCCAGTGATGCTTCCAACACATTAGATCGTCGTCACCATCAAAGAAATCGTTCGTTTTCGAGACGTTCTTCCCAACAAGACCACCCCAACTACATACAGTCTTCTAATAATACGGAAACAAATAGTGAATTGGTACGTAATGCGCGCCATACTACAGATTATATGAACTATTTATCATCTAAGAAATGAGTGTGTGTATTAAAACAATAATTAACATCTTAACGAAGTTGTAGTTAACAAAAAGAATATCGTTTGGGGTAAAAAGAAATTATTTTGCTATAAAAAAAATTTGTTTCCGGATAAATGTTTAAAAAAAGTTTACAGAATGAAATGTATTCGTTTAATATATTTTTTATCACGATTTTGTCGTATTTACATAAATAGAGAACTGTGTTTGGGTGTGTGTGTGTGTGTGTCTGTGTGGTCCAACTATAATATAATCTGTTCTTTACAAATTTTTGTTAAACATACATATATCGTATCGTGGACATTGAAAGGAATTGCTGGTTTGAACATGTTTTCGTGTTTCATTGTTTTTTCCAACTTATTTTTTTCAATTTTAAAAACATAGAAATTTATCTAAAAATATGTTTATGAAACCTTTTTAGTTTTAAACAATTATGTAACCTTTTTAATTGTTTTTAATTTTAATTAAGTTTTTTTAAAAGGTATTAGTTTGTTTATTGGTTTAGTTTTGAACAAGTTCTTGAATTGATTATTTGTTAGTTCGGGACAAGTACATATCGTCGTCATATGATGATTTCAGAGAAGCCTCAAGTATCTAAATGCATGTTCCTGGAAAATTTTACACTCCTGCAGTTAAAAACAGGGTTCTTATCAACAAAATCCTAAAAGCATTAAGAATCCCAAAACCATTTTTTAACTTGACACTTATGCCTTTTTTGGGTTCACATCTCTGCAAAAAATTGCATATTTTTCTTCAAATATTAATTTAAAAGAAAAATTAAGCTTAAATTAAAAAACAACAATAAGTTATATAGTTTTTCATATAAAAGTTTTTGCTTCTTGTGAAAAACTATGAAATCATATGGCGATATGTTTATGAATTGTATGTAGTTTTGAACAATTCTGTATCTTTTTGATTTTGTTTTAATTATTTGTTCTATTGACAGGAATACATCATTTTTTCGTTAACAAACTCTATGAAAGAAATATTTTTGAACACAAACATCTTAATTATCGAGGTTGTTCTGAAAATTATATTTCTGCTTTTCTATGGTAAATGTGAAATTAATTTAAAAAAATTACATAATGTTTTGTTTATTAATTTAGAAAATTTAGAAAACTCCAAGACAACTTTATTATTAATATTAAAATTTGTATTTGCTTTTGTGATTTTATTAAAACCATAAACATTTACAAAACAGCTGATTTCAGCAATTGAAAATTACAATGAAAAACGCAAACGGATGTGATTTACGGAACACCATAAAACAACACTTTTGTTTTTTAAAAGCCCAAATCAAATGGTTTTCAGAACAGGCCTTTTACAAGGATATTTTCACCTCAGGATTTTGACATAAAAAATATTTTAGATTCTGATTTTTTAAACTTAAAATACAAATCTAAAAAATTACAGGACACTCGCCGCATAAAAGATGTGTTGCGAAAAATATTTTTAGAATTTTTTTCCCATTTTTTTATTGCTTTTCCCAAGGCGGTTGAATAAAATGTTTGATAATAATTTGCTCAAAGGTTTTCAAGTCTACGGACGTCAGTGTATAAAATGTCGACACAATTTATGATTTACTATCAAACTTACGGCTTTAGGAGCGAACATAAAAACGTTGTATTCTGAAAATCATTTTCTAAAAACAAATTGCATCAAACAGCTTTACTTTTTCCTAATTTTATCTTGGTGAAAAATATTGTGAAGTATTGAGAACTTACAGATCTGCTCGGAAAACCACTTTGATCGAAATCACATGATATTTAAAAACTAATGCAATTTGATTTTTTCGCAGATTAAGACGTTTACAATGTTGCCGGCTGAAAAATACTAATTTTTCAAATTTCAGAAATTTCATGACTGACAAACTCAGCTGTTTGATTTTCTTTAATGTCAGAAGTGTTGAAAGGAAGGAGATTTGTAAAGAATGTAGCTTTGATTAGTAAATATTTACCGATTTTACAACAATAAACCAATAAAAATTTCTATAAATTTTAGCTTTTCTTAAACTTTTAGTCAAATTTTAACAACTTATAAGCATTTTATTTAACGGGTTTTCTATAAATCCAGATTATAACTATTTTTATTCTTGATTTACTGAAAACATTTTTTCTTTTCATTTATTTTTAGTGAGTTTTTGGATGTAAAGAAATCAATGACTTAAAAACATTATGCCTTTCAATGTCTGCTCTAGCTAAATTTAAAATCAATACTCTGTGGTATACAAATTGTAGGTTAATTAATTATAGAAATAGTTAAACGTAAATCATGCTAGAATCCCCACAGTTTTAATCAAAAGTATCCTTTCTTCCCATAAATCTGTTTTATTTTGTACACAAATTTTTAATAATTGTCAATACACTGGTTTTATTTTTTATTTTTTGATAAACAATCATTTCACTTTAGTCACGAAAATGTAAACAAATTATTATGAACCAATTGGCCATTGAAGATGGTTTCTTGCTAAAATAGATAATAAATACATAGAAGTATAAAAAGAAAACCTAGTAGAAAGTAGTTAAAGTATAAATATTTTACAAAATTTTCCGTCGAAGCTCAGGTCAAAATCAAAATTAAATAATTTTAAAAGTAAAAGCAAAGGAAACAAATCTTTGGGAAATCTTGACTTTTAAAAATAAACTGCCTTTAAGCTCAAACTGAAAAATACAAATTTGTTACGAAAACACTGAACCACCTTTAAAATAGATAAATAATTAACTCAGTTGCCATTTTGCTTATTGTATTTAAAAGTAATTAATTATCATTTATATTTCTCGTATATTTTTTGTACTTCTATCCCATTTTCCTGTGCCCTTCGCGATCTAAGCAAAATTGTAAATAGTAGACTCTTTTTTTTTTTTACAAATGTTTTGATTCATTTATTTAATTTTTATGGTTTCATTTGATTACATTTTTATTTGAGTTAAAAAATAAAATATAAATTATTAACTTTTGCTTGTTTTATTATTGATTGCTCAAAAATTAAAATACATTTGTATTTAATTTTTTTCCATATTTTTTTACATACTTACATTTACATACATATAATTTAATTTAGGAATAAAAAAATACTTAAAAATGTATTAAATAAAAAAAATCACATTGTTATTGAAAGTACATACATACATATACATATATATATAATGTAATAAAAATACATGAATAATTTTTAAGCAAATAAATAAAATCAAATGTTAAAAACATATAAATTCATAAATACAATAGAAAAAATAAAAGAATAAGTATATTGAGAGAGATTTATCTCGAGAGACTTTTTATTTCATATAATTATGAAATTTTTATCATAAATTGTCTGGAAATGATTCTCCTTTTCTTATTTTTAATTCGTTGAACTGTTACCTCAGCTTTCGCAGAGTTTCGCTTCAAATAACGAAAATTCTGTGCACATCGGCTATAAGACCCCATCCAATAGTGCGCAGCATGTATGCGAAAATTTGGTATAACTTTATCATTTTGTATGGTTTTGGCATTTCTGTAAAAACTATACCTGTAATCCTGCTTACATTAAGCTTCAGAGAGACGGTTCAAATCGACACTCGGCTACATAAAAAAAATCCCTCGTATTTCTACTCCCACGTGAACATTTCTACTACGTGAACAATTTGATGCTAATTTTTTTATATTTAAATATAAATATATACAAAATATATACAGTATATATAAAGTATAAGTATATTTAAATATAAATATTTTTTATATATAATAAATACTTTGAGATCCTGAGAGCGTTGAAACTATTAAAATGGAGTAATTTTTTTGGTGTCCACCTGATGTGATGGTGATGACGCCACTTGGAATACGTCTTTATTGAGAAATACCTGCATATGTACATACATATGTATGCCTATATGTTTTCTTTAGGCTGGCATGAAACTTAAAGTGTCCTCGATAAACTTAACTACTATTCGAGACCTGAGAGGTGCATTTATAAAAGGTAGTTAAATTATCTTCTAACACATTTGTCGATAGAATAGTCATATGTTTTATAAATATTCATAATTTCTTTTATTTTTCTATAAGAGGTAAGTACATACATACACACATATGTATGTAAATAGTATGTATGTATGTATGTACATAGTATGTATGTATGTACATAGTATGTATGTATGTACATAGTATGTATGTATGTACATACATACATATGTATCTCTTTTTTACTTTTGCTTTTCCACTTAATAATAAAAGTGTTGAACTCTATAAGTAACAAAGCATAATTCAACAAAAATTTTAAATAAGTAAATAATTTAAAATAATAAATACGATAATGGACCCTGTTGTAATTCCGCGACATAGTAAATGAGTTGCATCGCTGCTACTTTATTTGAAAATTGAGGTTTTTTCCAATAGGGTTGATGGAAATAGTTTTTTATTCTTGGCTTTTATCATATTTTGTTTTGGTGTGCAGTTTACAAATACCAGTGCTGCCGTTTCAGACTTTTCGGCTTGCCAGCTATTTAATTGTCGCAAAGACTTAAATGATACTGATATTGGCCATAAACACGCGCTCAGCAATGTTGCGGAAGGTCGGATATGTGTACCCTTCAAGAACATGAGACTCCATCTTCGTATTTCTCAATTTGCTATCATCCTACGCTAATATTTTTTATTTGTTGGTGCGTTGGTTTACACGAATAGTTTCAATATCTTTGCTTTGTTTAAATGCCAATTTTGTTCTCTATTTCCACATCTGCTGGCAACACTTTTAAATATTGTTGTGAAATTATATACACACACACATACATAAATGGATTATTGTTAGTAGATGCAGAAAAGTGTTGTCTATGTTTAGAACGTATTTGAACAAAAGAGTTACTTCATTTGTATCAGTCTAAAATTCTGGTCTTGTGCTGGATTATTGTCACGGAGTAGAAATAATATGGAGAATAACCAACAAGAAGAAAGCTGCAAAAAAGATTTACCCTCCTTAAACATATTATGTGCAATTTGTAGTGAATTCTTTAAAAACACTGACATCATATATAGTGTTTCGAAATGTGGGCATGTTTTTCATCGGCAGTGTTTGTTTCGTTGGCTCTCCCGTTCTAGCACTTGTCCTCAGTGTCGCGCTGGTGTACACAAGCATAATGTTCACCGTTTGTTTCTAAATTTCAGCGAACCTACTGCCATGGACGAGATAGAGGTAAAACCTGTTGAGACCTTTGAGTGGTTATTTGTGGACGATAATATTACAGCCGAAGAGTTAGAAGAAATTTGCTTTATTTTGGGCTTAGATAAAGAGGGTGATCCGATATTTGCAGCTCGCGTTTATTTGGAGGACGATCTCTTGCCTGCATACTATGTTCCCAAGCTAAAAGGAGTTTACGCAGCCTGGAACTGTGAGTCTCACTTTTTAACCGATGGCATAGAGTTATTGCACATTAATAACGATAAAGCTGAGTATAAATGGGTGGCCGCTTCAAATGGTGAAGTACCACCAAATGCTTTAGAATCTGGTTATTGTCAAACTGGGGAGACATTGTACACAGCTCGCACCACTTTAAATGATAGACTTCGTCATGGAAAGCTTCATCCCTCGCATGGCTGTGCGTATGTGCCATATAAAGAAAAGGAAATTAACAATAGAAACTATGAAGTACTTGTAAGAATACCAAAAAAGTAAAGAAGGAATGAATCACTTTATTTATACTCTTTGTTTAGTATGTAATATTTATTTCAATTTTGCATACAAACATTCAGACTTATGTATGTATATAGTACATGAATATTGAATATGAATACATACGTACACATATGTACATACTCACAAATAATACAGTGTTGTGACAAAGTGTTTGTCGAAATCAATTTAATTTTATTATTCTATTGCAAGTTACATAAACAAGAAAACGAATATTTGATGGATTTTCAATTTATATATGTATCTAAGTATGTATGTTGTATTTCCATAATGTTATAGCTAAAAAACAAAATCGGTTTAAAAATATTAATACATTAGTTTTGAATGTCTTACACTTATCAAATTTTATTCCTGTACTAAAAAACAATCATGGAAACTGCATGCTCAATATCTTCGTGAAAATTGTATTTTAATTGCAAGTTTACCATAAAATCTGCAATATTGAGTTCTGATATAAAAAGAAGTCAATTGAAGTCAGTTAGTTATTTTCCCATAAATATTCCCAAGGTGCCTGACGGCTTTAAGATTTTAGTATCGTCTTAAATTTTATTTTGAGTATAAAAGGAGAGAGATTGAGGTCTTTATTTTAGTACAATAAAGTTGATGCTTATAAAAGAGAATAACAAACTGGTAACGAAACATTGCTTAGTAAAGAGAATGACTTATCGACGAATTAAATCCGAGTTCACTTTGAATAAAGTTAATTTATGGAACATCTTAAATAGGCGCCGGGTCCATACATATATTTATTGTTATTTATTTGTTAAATTAATTTATTCAGAAATAGTATAAACCCTTTATTAGGGCGAAAATAAAAAGAAACATTTTACTAGTAAACAATTATGTATGTATATATGTATTAAAATTTATATATGAAATTATCTTAGCTAATTTTTAATGCCACCTAGTGAAGTATTGCTAAAGAATAGATTTAAAGAAAAATTTTAATTAGAAGTCCAAATAAACTAATTAAAATCAAAACAGCAAATTTTATGCTCGCTGTGGTTATACAGTTGAGCCAGACAAATAATTTCAGCCTAATAGCATTATTACAATGTACGAGTATATGCGGTTCAAGAGTATGCCAGTTTCCTACAAAATTAAGCAAAGCAAGAAGTATAAGTATAATAAAAGTTTAAAATAAAAAAACAATCGATTAAGAATTTTAAAGCTAGTTACACAATTTTGTCACATTTAGCAAAATTTTAAATAAACTTTTCTTTTATTATTTAAAAAACTATAATTTTAAAGAGTTTCGTTGTTTTTTTTGACATTAATGTACGAAAGGGCAACGGCAACTATCTCACCTCTGCATCAGATTTTAGTTAGTTTATCAGTCAGTCGCAAATGAGTTCGAAAATACTAACTTTATTATGAGTTAGCTCACAAAATCCCAAGAGCGTAATATACAAATTTTATAAGTACTAATGTATGTATGTACTTCCATAAACGTCAAATGCATGGTTAAATACATATTTATATGTACATATGTATGTATATAGCATACACTAATTCTACTCTCTTGTACTTAATTAATGGAGCATTTTTGCAGACTTCAAAACGGGCAAACTCTGTTTAGTATAACAAATATGTATGTATGTATGTAGCACAGGGTACTGTGGTATGGTTGTATGTACTATGAGAATTACGTAAACATTTTCTAAGAAATTTTCTTTTAGACAAAACACTCACCTTTCAAACAGAAAAATATTTGCATCTGTTTTCGACAAAATATATAAAGAGTATATATTTTTTATAACCATTAATTATAGGAAAAAGAATTTCTCATCTCTGCAAAGTTTAATTCGCTTTAAGCTGAAAATTGTACACCTGTTATTATTTTCGCCTTGCTTACATATGTATTTTGTAAATTCAACTTTGCTTGAATTAACGCACAAAAATACTACAGAATAAAAACAAAACAATTTATAAACATTAGCCGGAAAATAATATAAATATGGAAAAACAAAATTTAAAATTCATCACTTTATCTAACCATGTCGTCGTTAAATATACTCTGTGTTATTTGCAGTGAATATTTCAAAAATAGCAATGAGCTATACAGTACACGTTGTGGACATGTATTCCACAAATCCTGCCTGTTCAAGTGGGTTAAGCGTTTACACGCCTGCCCGCAGTGTCGAAGACACTGTATGGAACATTTATGTCATCAATTACTTGTAAATTTTCTTGAAGCATCCTTGGAGGATACTGAAATGAATCTAGAATATCCAGAAACGTATGAGTGGATTTGTGCAGACGGAGATATAGATTACACAAACGATATGTCCTTTGTATTTACAGTTGGGATGGGATGAAGATGAATTTGATATTTATCTCGCTCGAGGTAGATTCAACGGAGACCTAATACCTGGTATCTATATAGCTACTAAAGGCGAAGGTGTTCTATCTTGCGGTCTTCAATCACACTTTCTTACCAAAGACATTTTAACTATTTACATACATACATACATAGTACGTATGGACGTTGTGTTTATATGTTTGCTTTATTAGATTTTGATATTCAAGTAAGATTAAGCATGTACATATATATATACGTACATACATACATACATATGTGTATTATTCTACTATTAGGCATTAACCATGGCGTATGGTTTTTAATATTTATTATCCCAGGGATCAGTACTTTATAGGTCTATTTTTATAATTATTTTTAATAAATACAGTGCAAAATCAAAAAGAAATCGCGTTTTTTTAACAATATTACGCTTCTTTCAAATAGCACGACAAACATTGAAACTTAATGTGTTTTTTGAAAAATGACTAACAATTCTTAAAGAGCTACAAACATGCTTATACATACACACATACATATGTATATACGCATATATGTATGTAAATACATACATAAGTCTCTTTTATGTACATGCATATGCACATAGAAAACACGGTAATTTTGGTAACAAATTCTCTAAGTCTATATGTACATGTCTCCATACCGTTACCTGAAATGCAAAACGGCGTAACAACCAAAAAATTCAAAATGGGTTTTTTCATTTATTATTGTAGAGCAAATCGATTTACATGTCCTCCTACATTTTTACAGCCCTACTGTCAACAAAAACCATTTTATTAAAGAAAATCAAAAGGTCGTAACAACAAAGTTGGTTTTTTCTTAAACCAAAAGGGCGCAACCCACATCTAATAAAAATGACGATTAAAGAAATTTTTTTTTCTACGAAATAAATGCATCATCGCAATTTAATGCTGTACTGAAGAAATTGCAACACCAGCTTCGTAATCTTTGATTTTTTGGAGTTTTTTGTCTCTCCTGTAAAATTTTTAAATATGTTGTTACGCCCTTTTGCATTTCAGGTAACGATACATATGTATGTACATTCATACATATATTACTTCAGAAGTAAAAGGGAACAGATGGACTTTTTCCGAAAAATAATTTTCTCTTCTATACTGCTAAAGAAAATAATGTAAATACACAAAGAAATTTTATTTAGTAATTTAAAAAAAAATGTGCGTTTAAAAATAAGATCAATCAATACTATATTAATGAAAATCGATTATATGGAAAGGCCTCAACATAAAGATGGCTCCATTCAATCCAACATTCGAAAGAAACGGAAAGCTGTCCTTTTGCTATGAACATTTAGTATAACTTATAGAGAGCCTCCAATCTTTATTATTATTCTTATTTTTCATAGTTAATGAAAAACTCTTCATGAAAAGGAATAATTTTAAATGAACTCATAAAAGGACATGCATACATGTGCATATGTATGCAAAGACCAGCATATTAAACCAAACCCATTTCATAGGTGCCATTGTTCTCAGCTGCTGCAGCAATAGTTTGTTTCGGTATCCTCACTAGCACCTCATAATTAGCATTCGTTACTTCTTTGTCTTTATAAGGCATATATGCCAGATAATATCGTTGATGCAGCTTTCCATACAATATTTTTCCTTTGTGTTTGGCCCTAGCAGTGTATAAAATATCACCAAATGTAGTACTACCAGTGGGAAAAGCATTTTCAGGTAATTCTCCGTCGGAAGCTGCAACCCATTTGTACTCTGCGTCGTCATTAGAAACATCAAGCAGTTCTATATCTTCAGTAATGCAATGAGATTGAAATCCCCAGGGAACCATTACAGCTTTCTTGCTATGAACATAATAGCCAGGTATAAGATCGCCATTGAATCTACCACGGGCGGCATATGTATCGTTTCCGTTTTCATCACAGCCAAACTTAAAACCGAAGGACATGTCATCATTAAAATCCATATCATGGTCAACATAAATCCAATCGTATGTTTTTGGAAATACTACTACGTCAACGTCAACCTCTCCAATCGTTGCTTCCACAAAATTGACGTACAATTGATGGCAATAATGTCTCAAACAATGCTTTCGGCACTGCGGACAAGTATGTGAACGTTTTAACCACTGGAACAGGCAAAATTTGTGAAAGACATGTCCACATCGTGTGCTGTATATAATATCGTTGTTTTTGAAATATTCACTACAAATAGCACACAATATATTTAAAATTGTCATGGTTTAACTTTTTATATTTCCGTGAAAACGTATTGAATTCAAACTTTTAGCCCGTTTTGTTTGTTGTTTTGTTTTTGTGTGCATGTCATGTTGTGAAATTCATTTACCAAGAAAACGAATTATGTTGGTTAATTCGCCCTGATGAAGCTAGACGTAATGCAAAACGAATTAATGAATTCGCCTTGGGCTTGGAGACCAAGTGAACGAAGCGAATTCATGAACTTATCCACGGCGAATTAATTCGCTTTCAAGAAAACTTCAACAATTAAAATTCATTCGCTTTTTACTGCAGCGAATTCGTAGTTAAAAGTTCGTTCTGCTTTGAAATTTACTCAACAAGCCCAAAAGGCTCATTGCACCTTTTTCCCAGAGAAATAAATTCAAACTTTCATATTAACGACGAGCGGTTCATATTGGTATGTATTTTTAAAAAAATTGTCATAATGTATGTATGTACACACATATATGCATTCATATGTACATACATACATATGTATGCATGTATGCACGTTAATTTGGTCTTGTGAACTTGGGAATACACACATCCATACATATTTGCAACTTGCAGAAATCAATATACATACATACATACATATTCGTCCAAACAAATTTCAAGAGTGGTCATTTAATTTTAATAGACACTGGACATATTGTAGACGTCGCACAACAGATATAGTCTGCCAGAAACATTCAATTGTTGTCGACAACGAGTATTCTGGCGGCATTTTCTAGATTAATTTAACGTGATGACTCTAGCGATTTAGCAGATATAACTGTAACTTATCAAATAATTCAAGTGCTTACAAAAAGTGTTCTCAGCAAGTTTAATCGAAGTTTTAAATAACGGTATTTGAGACTACAGTTATCAAATATAGTGCGCAAACAAGCTGTTGTTTAATGAACACATCCCATTGAAATCGCATAATATCCACATTCATGGCTTCTATCACAAGCGATATGCAAAATATGTACATATGTACGTAAATCTTGTTTTGTGGTGTCGGTTACTAACGAACATGTAGTATTTTTTGGAATCCTTCCAAGCTATCAATATCTGCAGGTACATGTTACTGTAAACCACTAAATTAAAACATTTATTTTGTATTAGAATTTAAAAATAAATAAGCACTTAAAAAACTTGTCCTAACGATTATATAATTTGTGAATAGCTTAAAGTGTTTTCAAAAGGTATCTCTCACAAGAACGTCAAAATTTTCCTCGCCTTCTAATTTAATTTCTTCACTTCCAAATGCAAAATAAAAATTATTATCACAGTTTTGCTTTGAACTTAATTTACCATACAGGATTTTTCCTTTATGTTCTCCACGCGCAAAAAAAACTTTCTCTTCAGATGAATTTGTTTCAGTTGCGTCAATTTCGATTGGCTCCAAATCATTGGGAAATTTCAATATATCAAAAGCATTTTCGGGAATTTCATTGTTTTCGTATTTTACCCATTTATATAAATCTTTGTAGTCTGAACTTATATCGAGGATGTCAAAGTTGTCCTTAAGCTCGTAAGCATGCCCTACATATGTCGCAACAGCATATTTCACCGAGGGAATATAAAAGGCTGGCATAGCATGTTTGTCCAAGAAGGCACGTGCTGCATAAAGGTCATTTCCTTGCCAATCAGTTCCCAGTTTAAGCAAACAGTTAGTTAATTCTCTTTGATCTAAGATGGTTTTCTGATCGCAATACATCCAGTCATACTCGTAAAGGGACATTTTGTTTTTCTGCTTATCGAATGGGTTGCTGGACTGCGAAAATAAACTCAACTTACGACACTGGCGTGAGTCAAAGGATGCGTGACATACAGTGCAAATACCTCTGCCAATTATTCCTCGCAAACACTCGGCATGATAAACATGACCACATTTTAATATGGCGTATACAGCCTCGGTATTGTTTAAATGTTTACAGCAAAAACTGCACAGGACTTCTAAATTCATTTTGTATATTTTGCAGAAATTATGATTTGCGAACGTTATGAATTTGAAACTTCCTTAACGAATGAATCCATAAATTGTGCTACAAAATTTTAGTCGGCTATAAATTAAACTGGTATTCAAACATATGAAATTATTTTGCAATAGTAAACCACATATTCTCGCATTTATTTGTGTCTTAACATTGTGAATTTTTATACAGAGTTAAAATTAAACCGGTTTGTTAGTCATATCAAATCGAGCAAATGCCATACAGGCCATGGAATGCCTGCCGTTGTATAAATGAAAGTGGGTGTTTTTCTGTACTTATAGTAACAACCGCACTAACAAAGATTCAAATAAAGTGAAAATAAAAAGCCTTTTATTAAACGCTGCCTTCTTTCAAATTTCAACAGGACAACATGTATCAACAATTTTTTATTTATTATATTTTTATTTGTTGGCAAATCCGCATTATCCACCGGTTCCGCTAGGAGTCATGAGTCGATGACTGTGACATATAAATCAGACGGCATTTTACTCATAATTCGGCATAAAATAGTACGTTCTCAGTGGCCAACTCACACCACTTCTATGTGAAATGATCCCGTTCTCAAATTGCTCCTGCAGAATGCTCCGTCACAAGCAGTTGGTATCAACATCAGAGATCTCGCTGATGGCCAACAAAACGTTGTCCTCAAAGCAATATGTAGCGCTGTCGCCGCTAGCTTAAATTGCATTCGAACAGTGGCCTTGGAGATAGATTACGCAATTCAGTCCGGCTTTAGGTCGAATAATTAAGAAAATGTAATAATTTTTTCCTTACATATTGTTTATTTAGCACCAATATTTCGATCAACGTCGTGATCGTGATCATCCTCAGGCTTTCTACAAAACAACAAAAATGGCACAAGTTACATTCTGAACTTGAACATGACTTGTAAGGACTATGGCAAAGTCGAAAATATCTTTAAAAAAATAAACCAGCTGACAGCTAGAGGGAAGAAGTAAATTACGGACAAAACAACCAGTGTCTTAGAAATTTGTTAAGTTTTATGTTTTTGTTGGCAGAACACCTAATTTTTTAACAAAAATATATAGAAGACAGACACATCATGCGAAAATATATTTATTGAATTTTATACGAAATAATTTTCAAATGGTCGGTAATTCGTATCACCAACGTTTAAAATCACGATTTCAAATCACATCGCCAAAAAGTGATATGCAGAACATGCCTGTATGTTTGATAAAAAAAGGTAATTTCGCCTGCAGACTAAATTTTAATTTTAGTATGTTTGTAAGAGATACAACAACAATTTAAAAAGATTACACATATATTTATGTACATACAGGAGCAGATGAAAGGTGAAAGAGTTGTTCATAGTTATCTACTGTCTTCTGCCTCTTTTAGTTTCCATTGTACATCGAGCGGAAAATATTTTGTATGCTTTAAAAACGAAGTGTCTAAAACCTGGTTAAATTTTGACAAAGTAGATTTGCTGCTCGTATATCTAAATATGGTGTAACTTGTTTTTGATGTTCTTAAATGAGTTACGACTAGTGATGGGACAAGGGTAAATACCCAAATGGTAAATTGGGTATTTAAAGGTAAATACCCAGGTATTTACCCAAGCACCTGGGTATTTAACCAAAATGTGGGTATAAATCAGAATTAAGAAAAATTTTAATAAGTTAAAATAATATAATTTTTTATTATCAATTAGATTTTTAATAACAAATGAAATAATTTTTAAATTTAATCATAATCGCTGTCGCTGTCCGTATTCCATAACAACTCATATTGAGTAGAGTGCGTGATTCCTGTTGAAGTTGAAAAGATATCGTCTTGAGTACCTTATAGTGAAGAATTCATTGCATTTTCAAATTGAGTGGAGGTGCATGCTTTCTGCTGAAGGTGGTAAACTATTTTTAAAAAGAAAGTTTCAGTTGCACGATATATATGTTATTTTTCCTGCTTTTTGTGTTGTTAAACGGTTAATTTTTTTTTTGAGTGAATGAAGCTGTGGGTGCTAAAGGAACGTTCAGTAGCAGCTGAAGTACGGGGAGCTGTTAAAATTCGAACTGCTAATTTGCTTAATTGGGTGCTTCTACAAATTCCTTTCCGCCACGTTACTGGAGAAATTTCATCCAAACAGCTCCAGACAAAAGTTTTTGCCCATAAATCATTTCTGGCCTTGTAATTGGCAAAATCTGCCATTACATTTATGTTTAGTGCCTGCCACGACATTGTGTGAATGAATTCCAGTGCATCTACCTCCTCAGACGGATCAAGATCACTTCCTTGTGTTTCCAAATAGTTTCATTTTTCGGTCTTCCCATCATTTAAAATATAATTATCAACGCGCGCACTTTATTCCATTTACGCTGGGAACAAATATTTAAGAATGAATGAACCAAATTCATTTTATGCACCTGAGGCTCAAGCTTGAGTTTCGAAATTGGATGCAATCAAAACTACCTTATCTGAACAAAGCACACAAGAAATACATATATAAACAAAATACACTTAAACAAAATATGTTCAAAATAAATTCGAAAATGTTCACATTTCTCTTACTCTACGTAACAATGAGTATTTGTTATTCAAATGAGTATTTACCCGAAATTAGATAAATACCCGGGTATGGAAGTGGGTATAAATGGGTAAATACCCAGCGTTGGGTAAATACCCAGGTCTAAACCCATCACTAGTTACGACCAATCATTGTGCAAAAATAGATTATTATATAATATACGAGGTCTGTTCAAAAAATAAGGTGAATTAAAATGTCGCTTAAAAAATATTTATTGTATATATTGTGTTGTATTATTGTATATATTTTGTGTTTCGTTCTCTTCAAAGTTCAGTTACCCTCAGATGCGATACACTTGTGCCAGCGCGTTTTCCAATTCTTGAAACCGTTCTCATACGCATTTTTGCTGTGTTCTTGGCCTCTGTACGTTATTCGGTTTTTATCTCCTCAAGCTTCGCAAAACGTAGCCCATTTCAACAGTCTCCTTAATGTTGGGAACAGGAAAAAGACGCCAGGAGTCAAATCTGGTCAATACGGCGGCTGAGGCATGATTAAGATATTTTTTTTCTTCAATATTACGAGCAAGCAATCACTATTGAGCAGGTGCATTATCGTGATGCAAAAGCCACGAAACTGTCCACCCTTCATGCCCACAATTTCCGAAAAAATTGCATGACATGAGCCAATTCGACGATTCTTATTAACAAATTTCTTTACTTTCTCAGCACTTTCTTCGATTGTTGATGTAGTGCGGAGTCCAGTAAAAGCGTCATCATTTAGACCTTGTCGACCTTCTCTGAAAAGCTTGTACCACTTGCAAACCTTTTCCTGACTGAGGGTACAATTACTGAACGCCACATTTCAAGGGCTTTTGAGCTGATAATTCCATTTCTTACACAAAATTTGCTGCAAATTCTTGAAAGCAATTTTTTTCGATAGCATATAATCGCCCAACAAACATATGTAACTTTTGGAGCTTTTATGCCTCGGTGAACATACATATATGTAAGTAAGTATATTCAAGACGAGAGTGCCAACATAAAAAACGACAATCGAAATTTGAACATTCACTTTATATGTTGAACAGACTGCGTAAATATCTATAGCGCAATTCGTTTAATAAAGTATTTTCGAAATAAGCCCTTTTATTTTCATAAATTTCATCTTATTCTGCACTCCAAAAGCGACCACACAACAATTTTTCAGTTTTTATTTTTGATGCAAATTATATTGTATTTATGTATGTAATTTGTTCAGTTTTTAAATGTTTGTATATATTTAATATGTAAATAGAAGGTGTATTTTTATAAAAAAGTGTAAGTTTTTGATCTACTGCTGTGTTTCAATAACGTAAAATAAGAACTAAAAAGAAAATTAAAACTTTCAATAACTTTTTTTTTTTTTTTTTACTTTAGTAGGTACATAACAAAAATTTTGAAACATTAAGTTCCTTTTAAATATTTTTTCACGCTAAAGGCGAAAACAATTCGGTTGACCTCATGAAATAAATATGAAACAATGAATTGAAAGAAATGGAAAAACTCAACAGGAGCACTTGCTCTTGCCATCCAGGACTGTTTGATCTACTGAATTGTTCAGATTGAATTTTTCACTGTCGGCCAAATCTGCAGCACTGATAAGCTTATCATTAAGTAAAATCTGAAAAAAGATTTAAATTTGGCGCTTAAAAAACTTTATATTGCAGTTAAATATTGATGTTACCTTATTCACTAAAGCTCTAGCTGCCTCATCAATGTTGATGTTTTCCTTGGCGGATGTTTCAACCCATCCGGCAAAACCATGTTCTCTGGCATATTCATCCATTTTTTCGTTATTCGTAACCACGCCTTGTTTATCTTGATCGCACTGAAACAAAGCAGACAAATTTTCAAACATTTAAATCACCAAAAAAAAAAAAACAAAGAACAGCGATTTGATCCATCAACTGATGGGTTTATACATCAGTGTTTCTATGGCTTTATTGAGGGCAAAATGATAAAATTTCTGCTTCTAACACCATCGCAAAATTTTTATATAGAGTGTTTTTTTTAGCTGCATGTGATTTTTTGGATATCGATAATTATGGTTTGACTGCGTAGAATGTCATACTGTGTTCACGATTCCGTCCATTAAGGTATGACAAGTCATCATGAACATGGAAATTTACTTTGAGAAAATAATTCTGTTCACGAAGTTCATGGCGCAGTGCGTCTCCATTTAATGACCAACATTATCGGATTAGTGAACAAGGAATTCGTGCAGATATTCATCGTTTTCGAACTCGTTTTACTCTTCTCGATTCGAAAGCATCAATAAGGCAAACAAATGTGGATATTGCTGCTGTAGCGCGAAGTATTGAAGAATCATCGTCGTTTTTAAGTTGTTTGCTCGGCGGTCGAGCCCTACATATGCAGTGCATTGTAGCTGAACTGGGTGGGTGAGGAGGAAAGCAGGAGTAGTGTTTCGTTTTATGTTGTTTTATTCTGTATTACAGGGATGAGTATGTCAGAATATAACTGTGTATTTTTTATTGTTTTTATTTGAATACAAATAACTACGATCAAGGGTCGCCTGTTGGTCGAATACTCTACCAACTAACCCACCGAGGCACTTTGTCCTTCGACTACGGAGACAATTTTACTTAAGGATCTTGACTTACGTGCCTATAAAGTTCAGGTCGTACAAGAACTGACGCCAAAAAAGCTATAATGTTTCTGTGTGGAGAACAACAAAAAGTAAAAGAGTTCTGTTTGGAACCGAAATTTTAATTCTTAGTCGGGAATATCTATTCGATTTTGCACCGATTCAAATTGTGGGAAATTTGTTCGGAGAATACAAGCACAGTTCAATAAAGTTCAGTGTCAAATCTAGAAAAATAGAAATAAATCCCTCTTTTCTGTATTCTTTTGGATACTGGTGCTATGCGGCAAAATTCGAATGATGGGGTTGCTTGAGTGACTGCCTTCCTTTTTGTTTTTTGGAAAAAGTGCGATCCATCAACCTTCTTGATCTTTAATCGTAAGTGGCTCTAATGTTGAAATCTGGAGTTCTTGGCCTTGGGCCGATATTTCTGCGACTGGATATGTTTTTCACATCGCTCAAGAAGTGCATTTTGAAAAGCTATAGAAGGATATTTCACTGCATCTCATCTCCTTACAGCTTGTATCACTTACATATATGTATATCACACCCGAAAATATAATATAACGGGGGTTAAAGGCTATTTTGAGGTTAATTGCCGCGTACCGAGGAGGGCGAGCATGTTTATCGTTGACAGTAGAGTATCCAGCTCTATCAATTCACTGGTGCGTTACACTGCTTTATTTACGCTTATTTTCAGACAGTAATTTGCAACACTGCTTATACTACATGGTTGCTAAAATTGGGAGCTGAAGTAAGCAGTACTGTAGACGTTTCTGTGTCCTAAATGAAAGCTTTGTTGTTTGTGGTACAGAAGTTTTTTATCTCAGAAATAATTTTATGATTTTCTTCTAATAATGGCTTCGATTAGTATAACGACTTTTTAATAATCTCTATCTATAATTGAAAAATATGGGGAGTAGGAGGTAGACTTTTCTGTGCCACTGCATGTCGATTGAGTAAATCAATGGAAACTCTCTCTCTCTCTTTATCCACATCGTACGTTTTTAGAATAGGATATTGCCCAAATCTTATTTTCGAACGGTAGTTCTCTTAGATCCAGTGCAGTGCAATGCACACACACACACACTCACCCCTTTTTTCTAAAAGCCGGTCTTAATGCTGAGGTCCTTCGACAGACATACGCGCATCCTCATTCGACTGGTATTTGAGATTTTTATATGCATATAAATTGGCGTTTCGATATTAGAATAGCCCGCCAATTTAACCATTATCAGTGGATGTTCAGTTCTGAACTGCTGACGAGTACAAACTAGGCCACTATTTATTCAAATTCATTAAAATTTACTAGAAAAAAATGTGAAAATATCGCAGCCACAGCGTGCAAAACTAAATCATCTTTCCGTTGTCCTGTAGCATCTCGGCAAAAGTAAACAAATTTGACTCGGTGAAAAAATCAAGTGATAAAGAATAGAGCTCGTATCCCACAGTGTTGAAGGTAGTCCGGGTTTGTCAGTCTCCCGACGATCTGTGGAATTCGGCATCCACATACGTTGCTTCATAGTCTACATAAAGGCTTATACATATGGTAAGTTTTTAAGGTTCTGTTAACGCGAGAGGTCACACGTAACGATCATTAACAACATCGATTACTTACACACACACACATATATATATATATACTATATTTGAGCGATGCTCTGATGAAGGGATTGAACTATCGAACCATGATTAATAATTCTGTATGGCTGAAGTTGGAAGATATTGAAATAACGACACTAGGGCTCTTTTGTACGAAACGTTTGTTGATCTGGAGATTTCTGGGAGAGGAGAACACAACTGACAAGCGAGATTTTGTTGACTTTATTGTTTCAGGTCGTTTTTCTATGGAGTTGCGCAAAAGATAAGGCATAAGCCCGTGAACCACAATATGCGAATTTGTGATGAAGAAATGCATGAAAAGAATATGCACATGTAGGCCGGGCAGCCAATTGCCCGTTAATGGCACACCCACCCTACTCTTGGCAATTAAATCAACATCGTTTTTTACATACAAAAATTAAACTTGTCATTGGAACACCCTACACAGTTCTTAATAGTTTTAAGTCTGGTGAGGTGTCACACTCAACAAATTGGAATCGTAGTTGGGAGTGCGGCTCTAGTCTTAATGCATTTCGCTATTTACGTTACGCTCAATGTAGTTTGGATAGTAAACAAAAACTCACCTTATTGGCCAACAATATACACGGAATCGGACTACCGTCTGGCAGTTGTACTTTCGAATCTAAATCCTCTTTCCATTTACTCACGCAATCGAATGTACCGCTGCGCGTTACATCGAAAACAATAAAGGCACCAACGGCTTCTTTGTAATACACCCGTGTCATATTGCCAAAACGCTCCTGACCGGCAATGTCCCACAACTGTAGGCGCACAATCGTGTTCTGGTCCCAGTGTAAAACTTTCAAGGCGAAATCAACACCAATTGTGGCGCGATAATTTTGACTAAAAAACTGATGAACATATCGTTTGATGAATGATGTCTTGCCGGTGCCCAGCTCACCGATGACTAGAATTTTGTAAAGATGTTCACGCTTCTCGGTATTGGTTGATGTCATAACAGTCTGAAAGGAAATAAAAGTTTGTGTCAGGAAACTTCATGAATACACACATATATAGTACAGTTTCATATGTAAGTAAAGAATAGAACACATTGTAAGGAAAGGAATCAGGTAAAAAATTCGTTGAAATTGGCGATAGAAAATCTCGGCTCATTCTCAATTCGCTTTGAATGAAACATCTTGTTTGTATGACAAAATCAGTTGTGCATAAGCGCGTGCCGCTTTGTGGTTTAACGCAAAGCACAATATTATGGAACCAAAGTTATCTTATTGTATAACAATTCAAAATATGTAGTAGATTTCTTAAAAACATTGTTTGTTGCATCGAAAACGAACAATTTAGAGAAACTAAAAAGATCCGTGTACAGCTTGTAATAAATAGTCACCTGACCTGTCAGCATCACTCGTTCTAGTCTTACATCAGCTTCAGAATTTTTGTGTCGAAAAGAATTAGATTTTGGATTTGATTTGGATGTGTAAATTCAAATTGGTGATTATTCGAGGAAACATTTTATCTGGGTTAATGGTGAAGTTGTGATTAAATATAACATGTTGAACTTGTCGCTTTTAACTTCAGTAGTATTTTTGGCGAAACATCGCAGACAGGCAGGCAGGGGAACCTTAAATTCTTCGTATCTGAACGAATTGGTTTTTTAACTAAAAACTGCAGCGTCAGGAATATTTTGTATAATTTTTATTTAAAATTAGAAGCTACATGAACGAGGTAGAACAGGTAATAGTTCTTGATTTTTGCACGAGCTAAACCGCTGATTTCAACAAAACTTTATGTTTAATAATCTGAATTAATCTGAATCTGTCTGTATGTATAAAACTATTGTTTTTTATATACTAGAGCTATTTAAATCAAACCTTGACGACAGAAGCTTTTATGTTAAAGTTAATAATGAGTTTTTCAGAATTTGTGAAATTAAAGCTGGCGTTCCACAGGGCAGTGTACAATTTTCTCAACAGATATGCCCACCAGTTTAAATGTCTTACATGCAACTTATGTATGCAGATGACTCTGCGATTTTAACATCAGACGTTTGCCTAAATAATGCTTCAAATTTTGGTGCAGGGTTATCTTAATGAATTTGAAAGGTGGCTGGATAAATGGAATATTAAGGTTAATACTGAGAAGTCTGTGCATGTTGCATTTACACTGCGAAGAGGCGTTGTGCCTGTAGTTTGTCTGAACAATAATCCGATTCCTCAAAGTGACAGCGTTAAATACGCAAGTTTGCACATTAACAAGAGGTCAAAATCTCACTTGAATTTGAGAAATAAAGCAATTCTTAAAACTGTTTGGACTCAAGACTCAACTCAAATATCGAAATTTCGCAAAGATACCCGTTTAAAACTTTAAGATCAATTGTTTTGTGTCGAATAATTGAATTCACAATGATCTTTTCATTCCGAAGGTTATGGAGTAAATAAGATGGTTCAGCATAACTTATTTGGAAAGGCTTAGTCATCATGACAATCCATTAGCAATAGTCCTTCTTGATGACTCTGAAGGCGGGAAACGACTAGGCTCCTGAATTGGTACCCTGAAATCAACAAGGAACATCAGGCCTTAAATCAGCTCTCCTGTACATTCCTCTCAATCTAGTTCCTGGCATAAAACCAAACCTGACGCAAGGCAACAGCACGTCGAAGATTTTCTTCTTTCGGGGTCTTTAGGTTTAAACCACAATCAGAACGTTGCAGCCAACGATAGGCTCCTCAACCCATTAACGACCTAGAACGCCAAAAGGCATTCTGGAGGAGTCTCGGTCCCCGCTCTCCCAATTGACCTTTGGTGAAGGTTTCGGTAAAACATGTCATACATGAACTTCCTAGAGTTTGGCTGCCGTGCCAATTGAGGGACCCCTTCCTCTCTATTCTCCGAAAAGCAGAGCGCCCTGACTGAGTGTAAGTCGTCAACGGTAAACCTGCCAACGGGAGAAGGTCTCTAGTGGCAGGTGGATAAACTTAAAGGACAGTATAAATAATGTCGAATTATAATCGGTAGCGGATCAAGATGTGCCTGTTCTTCACAACTACACTAATATCTTTCCCTAACCACATTTTAAAAGCGTCATGTGTTTCGATGAAAAGTTGCAACTTTACAATACGGTACATTTTTAGACGATTACAATTTGTCCAATTTTCCGGGTGCAATATGTCATGTGTTTTAAGCGGTTATTTGGCTTAATGTTTTCTTTCTTACAATAAGACTACATTGTTGTAAATCTCCTAACAAATTCTAACCACTATTAGATTGGCATACGCGACAGCTTTTACCTTTCAAAGGTTCGATGACATTCTGCTTGCATGGATTAAATGTTTGTAACAAGATTTTCTATACATAAAAACAACAAGATAAAAATCAATTGAAAATCTTAAGTCGTTTAAAACATGAAGGAACAAATATTTAACGATAAAGGTCTGACTAAAGCAAAGTCGCTGCAAATATGCAAACAAAAAAAATAAATAATAAGTAAAATGCTAGAAAGAGTGACAATAGCAAATCAAGAAGAAAAATTAAAAATTGCATTTTTAAGGTTTCCAAACTCAAATTCTTCAGATTGTTTTTCACTCAAGAAAACTAAATTGATGTGGAAATATGTACATATGTATGTATGTATTTTGCTTGGTACGATTAAATAATGAGCAAAATAAAAGCCAGGCTGAACGAGAGCGTGAAATCAATAAAAGCCCTCATAGGAAAATGTATGTTGCTTTGTTTACTTACAATAGAATTATTTCGAAAGCTCATGTAATTACCAAGTTTATTTAAAATATGTACAAATTATTGAAAAAACAAAAACAGGAGGAAAAACATTAAACCTTAACAGACACTGGCTTGAGCAGATATGGCAACATTGAGGCATGTCAAGTGGCCAAACCACATGTAATATACATATAATATGTATTTGTGAGTCACAAGCAGGAAGGCTAAAATGACGAAAATCGCAATCAAAAATCTTCGACGAAGAGGGCCGTCCAAACTGCTCGAAAAGCGTGCAATTTATACTGAAAAGTCACTGCTTAGTGTGGAAGTCGGCCATACGTACGATTACTTTAAGTTGCCCATGAAAGTGGTGTAAACAAAACACAGGATTGTCTTGGGGAGCAGGTTTTTGTTTTGCCGTATTAAAAACTGGGACACTTTTCTTTCTTTCTGTAGTAACGGGTAAAAGGGATGTTCGGTTGTGACAGCAAAAAACCTCCTAGAAGTTCCTGAATGATTTCGATTGTGCAAAGTCTTCGCAAACACCTACCAAAAGTTAATTAGCAGCATGGGGACTGGTATGATCCCTTTAAATAGGTATCTTGTTGTTGGTCATTGAATTGAGCAGATCATTTAAGGAAGAAACTTTGATAATCCAAAATGATATACATGTGTAAGTGAGATGCGCGGTTATATTTGCGTCGATTCAATTATTTATGTCGATAAAGACATATTTTTCTAAAAAGCTGAATAATGAGGCGAGTATGGTTAAGGCCTGATGTTCCTTGTAAGTTCGGGCTATAGGCTCCAATGCCTTGATTTCTCCATGTTTTCGTCAGGCACGGGCTAATGCAGAATTATCGGGCAAATCTGTTTAAGAGCTGATGCTCCTCAAAAATTCATGCTACAGACTCAGATCCCTTGCCTTCCGTAGCGTATGACAAGAAATTCAATTTTTCACCGGTGCATGCTTGGGGAGCCACATACATAGATTCCGTCATGTCAGCTGCTGATGTAAATCCATTTCGTAATCTCTCCTGCTAGTAAATGATACTGGAAAAATTATATCACAGGAATACAGAACATTTTTAATCGACTCAACACTATCAATCTGTAACATCTTCCTTAATGTTTTAGATAAAAAAAAAATTAATGAAAATGAAAATGAGAAAAGCAGAAGTGTAGAGATTGTAGGGCTTTATATCACATTTTTGTATTTGAGAGAAACGACTTGTCAAAAACCTTAAATAAATAAGATAAGTCTGAAGGTGATACATTTTACGTCGAAATTTATTCCTACAGATAAGCGTTCGCAGAAGACCTTTATGCAGAGGATTTTCAAATGAAATATTTCATCTTAAACCGTTCGTGAGATTAAAATGTTATTCACAAAATTAACAAATCAACAAAAAAAAAAACTGTACAAAATAATGTAGGAACACGTTTGGACTGAAATCACTGTAGAAAAGAAATAAACCTGAATAAAAAATGCGGAGAAAATTTCCGAATTAAGATTAGCACTGGAGATTTTCAATTGAACAAGTCGAGTAATCTAAAATGTTTAGTCAGTCTTACCGGTTCCATATCTTGGTCCATGGTTAAGTCACCAAAAGCTGGCATGGGCTGTGGATCGTCAAATGTATCTCGATTGTCGCACGTATCCAAGGATAGATCACTGACGCCCGACTGATAACGATAACGCGACCTTCTCAATTCTAAACTATTAAGTTCGTCGAATAAAGTCGATTGCGAAATGTAGTGTATGGGACGACGAGTTGCTTCACTATTTTCTTCGGAATGTTTTTGGGAACCGATCGAAGGCTCCTCTATGGAATAGTCGTATAATGGCTGTTGAAATGGTGCTCTGACTGGACTTCCTACGGCAAAATGTACGGAAACTGGTTGCTTGACCGCTTCCAGAGAATCGTTATATATATTGGCTGAGTCCTCGCCAGGCTTGATGACACTTTCCGCTATTGAGATGTGATCGTCTGTTTCAGGAAAGGGTTTCAATTGAACTGAAGTCGAATTGTCAATTGGTGATAATTGTATATTTTCTTGTTGTTGCTGTTGCTGTTGCTGCTGCTGCCTAATTGTGGTAATATCGTCTGACGTTGTTATTGTTGTCGACGGTGTTGTTGGTATTGTTGCTGATGTTATGGATGGTGGCGGCGTTTCCAATGAAGCGTTAGTGGAAGAAGATTGTATTTCAGCTGATGTTTGTGGTAAACTTTCCAAAGTAGTCAGACAGTCGGGTGTGTTTGTTTTTGTTTGTGTTTGGCTGGTTGAAATCGTTGGCAGTGTTGGTGTTGTCTGATCGGTGGCTTGGACTTCGGCGACTTGTGGAGGTGCTGCAGTTGATGCTTCAAGCTGAGATTCCTTGATTGTATTTATTGTGGCTGTGGCTGTGGCTGCTGTGTCTTCGCCTGTTGCTAATGTTGTTTCAATTTGGGGTTCCTTGATGGTATTTATTGTCGTTCTTGTGTCTTCGACTGTTGCTGCGCCAATCTGGGATTCCCTAAAAGTATCCGTTGTCGTTATTGTATCTTCAGTTGGTGCTTCGACTGGCGCTGTTGTTACCGTATCTTCAGCTGTTGAAGATGTTGCTGCTTCAACTTCGGCTTCCTTGTCGGTGTTGGTTGACGTTATAGTTGTTGTTGAGGTAGGTCTTGGTAGTCTGTGACCTCTTTGTGGATTTATCATTAAATCTGTTTCCTTTTTAGTTGCCTCTTTAGCGGCTGTACTCTGCGTATTGTTCGGCCCTTTCGGCGTTTTCGAAGACGTCGATTTCTGTTTGGATTTTGCACTCGCTACTAGTTTAAGGGCTGCTCTAGTTGTGGTTGCTGTTTTACGTATTGCCCCGCTGCTTGTACTCGTTTGACTGGTAGGTGTCGTTGTAGTTGCGGTTGTTGACGCCGTTAAACGCGAGGGCTTAGTGGGTGCTCTCTCTTTAGGTGGTGTATCTTTAGAACTTTGAGTGATTGTTATCTGCTCTTTTTCTTCCTCTCGTTGTTTGCTTTTAGATTGTGCTGTCGTCGTAGTTGTCGTTATCGTGGGTTTCTGCGGCGTTTGAGTGGATGATTTGGTTTCGAGAGTTTTCTTTTTATCTAAAGGGTCATTGGATGATTTCGTCAAGGTATCGTTGTTGGTTTGATTGGTGGGGGATGGTGGTGATGAGTTTGATGGGTTTTTGTTGTTTTCTCCTTTTGAAGCCAGGGTTTCAATTTTCTTAGATTTAATTGTTATTTGAACTTTACTTCGGGCAGTTATCGGAGTCAAACGTTCTGTAGTAACAACTACTTCATTTTCATTGTCCTGAAAAAGGGGTTGCCCAAGTTGTTCAGTCCTTTGTTGCTCCTCCTTCTCAAGTTTGATTTGTAAGTCGTCTGGCTTGGGCGCAACCTTAGACCTCTTTAAACTAAACAAGGATCTTTTCTTCTTTTTGGATTTCTTATCTGCCTCTGGCGAAGGGTTTCCTTCAACTAAATCTTCCGCTCCACTTGAAATAATCTGTTCTGATGATTCGGTGGCGGTAGAAGAATGACTTCTCTGACCTAATTTTTCCTTTTTGCGTGTGGTACGAGAAAGTTTTCTTAAAGCAGTAGAAAATCGTGATCGAGTTTTAGTTTTAATTTGTGTCTGCTCTGGATCAGAGTGTACAATGCGAGAAGTGTCACTTTTAGAGCACTCTTCTAATAGTTTGTGTTGTTCACAGGTTAAACTTTCCAATGAAATTGGCTCGGTAATTTCCAAGTTTTCGAACTTGCTTAAAGTATTTTTATTTTTGCGGCAGCCAATATTTTGCATATTATTGAAGATAAAAAAAACTCTCAAAAGGATCAAGGGGAATAGGGAATATAGTAGTTTTTTGTTTACAAAATTTTAATAACGATTTCGATTTTTTACACACATTCCTTTATTGGTTGTGTAGTAGCACTTGAAAGGTTTCTTTAATGCAATTATTTATTTTATTAATATTTTCCAAACTAGTGCACATTTAGGCTTGCACTCAGCTACTCTTGCATAACTTTTCTTTACAAACACTTTTCTTAATATCCTTGGCCATCTCTTTGGTCGAAAAAAGTCCACAATTTTATCCCTTTTTTTGGTCTTTCAAAGTAGAATTTTTTACCGCTTCACTCCGCCAAGCTTTTTTTTAACGGACTTCATTTATCTTCCGTTATTTAATTGTATTTAAAACACCACCGTTTTCAACGCGAATTTAAACATAACTATTCTCTTCTAGATGTTTGTAGGCTTTTTATAAAATTTTTATTGTTGTTTTTGTTTCTATTTTGCAACCAGCAGCAGAATATCACAACAAACGCCGTCACTTGCTCCATACGTAGATTTAAGGGCCAAGCCAACCACGAACAACGAAACAGACAAAGTGTTTCAGCAGCCAGAGTCAGTGCAGTTCTTTTGCAATTTCGTTTTGCCAAAAGGGTTTTGGATTACATGTTCGAGCATGTTGTTCAGTTGTATTGTCGACATGTCAAGTCAAGCCAATTCTGTCTGGTCTACATGCTACATAAACACTATGTTGTCTGAGCTAACAGGGACCAATAAACTAAATGAGCACAACTTGAGGTGGAAATTTGAGTTCAACTCAGAATTTGATAAGCGGTAAAAAAAAAGAAATACAGTGATCACAACAAGTGCGCGTCCAGTTACAAAATTGTGGTTTTACAACAAATTCATATTAATTACTTTAGCTGAATTTAGAAGCTGCTGGCATTTTTATACGTTTTACACGGAGTGAAGAACACTAAATGGCGCAGCTTTGTCTGGACATAATGTTGTTGAGGGGATACCTCTTATTTCAGCCAAGAATTGTGTAATCTTCATGACACATTGAGCGACTGTCAAAGTCAACACAACTCGTAACATTTTGCTGATTCCGTTGAAGTTTTTCTCATGGTTTTTTTCAAATCCCAGATTCCTGCCAAGTAGTGGCTAATTTAGCCGCTGAACTGATGCAAAACTGGGCACTTCAGAGGCGTGTGATCCAACGAAAAAGCCACAAGGCACAATTGCACGGTGTGAAATTCTATACTTAATGGCATCGATAGGTCTTTGAAACGAATACAACATGAAACATTTCGATGATTTTTTTATTTGAAATTAACAAACAAGAGACATGGATGGGATAAGTAGAAATATATTAAAATAAAAGTTTGTAGATTTCAAATTTTATATTCAAAATCAAATAGATTTAAAATTTCTCTTAAAAAAACGCAATTCTTCAGCCGACGTTTTCGGGAGATTTTTTATCGTGCTAAATCGGCACACATTTTAAAATTTAGGACGATTTATTGTCGATTATGCCCATAATTGTTACTTTACTTTAAGGTAACATAATTGTTACTTTACAAATTACTTTACTTTAAGGATAAGATCATCGTGCATATTTTTCCTTAACTAGAAAACAGATGTTTGCCAGCGCAACTGCGTCAGCACAGCGGAGCTAATGCGTAGTTTCGACCGGCGCTTTAATTGCTGAGGAAAATCGGCACATTTTTAAAACATTTATTGTTCACATTATCGGCGCTTCCGAAAACCTTTTGATCGGCCAGAGGCAGTACGAGTTCTGCCCTTGTCATTGGAAATTTCCAATTGTGCGTTCACGCCACCGGTACACGAGTTTTGCAAAAAAAATCGGGGCGTTGTACCGCTAGTGGGATCTGATCTATAAAAAGTTAAAACCGCAATAATAAGACAAAATTTGTAGTTCACCGAATCCCAAAACTAGATTCGAAATCACACAATAGCGAAGCATTTACGTGCATCAGTATTTTAGAGATGACAAAAAACTGATTTAGAAGCCGTTTATAAAGTTTCTTTTGCCAAGTTCATGTATCGGTTGCCTCAATTAGTTACAAAATGTTACGATTTCGTTCGCTACTTTTGCTTGCTCAAAGTATTTGTGAACGCTAACGTTCGACATATGGGAACAGGTCCTAAGAATAATATTAATACCTTTTCAGGTGGCACGGACAGATACATACATATGTATGTATGTATGTATGAAGGGAATGTTAAAAATTAAATGATTTCCTTATTTATTTAATAATATTTTGATTTACTTTTGCATTATACTTCTCTACAACATTTAGTTTTAATTTAAAGCTCAGATCAAATAGACATGGCCCAATAAAAATTATCAATGATCACGTTTGTTTTCACAAACTTTTCAATAGAATTGACTTAAGACAAATCAGTTGAGGAAGCCCTGACATTCCAAAATCACAAACATTCTTTTTTTTAATATTAGCAATTGAAATACAATCAATCGTATTGAATTATATAAAATGAAAAGTGATTCGCGCACAAAAAATGTATTCAATTAAATAAATAGTTGTATAGAAAAAATTCCATTATTTAAAACTTAATACAAACGAGGGCTTCATTGATGCACATTAAAATTAAGGCGAGCAACATTTGCATAATATTGGCAACACATTTGCTGCAGTGTCGAATGATCGTATGTAATTTAAGTTATCAGAAGATGGTTAACCGGAGTTGATGCGTTTTATGCCTGAGTAGAAACTGCAACGCACTTGTGTACGTTACGGTTACGGATATAGTTATGCGGTCTGGGTCGACTGGATTTCAGTTTAATTTAGAGAGATTTTTAATTTTTGCTACTAAAAAAGTTGGCTCAACATCAGTTTTTTATAGAGTTGAAGGGGTGGTGGCCAATATATTGTATATATAGAAGAAGTTGAAAAGCATTTTCATAAATGATGAAGAATTCTTTGAAAAATATTTTATTATTATTTATTAGAACTCCTCTAATAACAACAACAATATATTGAAAATTAAATTGGCCAGAGATTAATATGGTTAAGATCAGCTTTAATATTGTGGTCATAACAATGACACATTTATCCATCACTATAATATGGTTAGTCACACACAAAATAATCCGTTATTTATGGCAGTAACATGGCTGCCGATAACAAGAATTTGATTGAGCATGACTTTCATATGATGGATCATAAGAAAGTTATGTTTAGTTATAACAACTACTAACCACTTTGTTTAATATTATGGTTGCCGATGACAGCAATATGGTTTACCATGGGAATAATATGGCGGTTCATGATGAACGTATGACTAATTATAACATTTTGAATATTATTATGGTATTGCAATGCATTGTTGGCCCAGACAAAAGCATGATTTTGGAATGTAATTTTTTTTTGTGGTAAGTTTGCACGAATTTTGAATGTTATGTCTTCGTAATAGTGTCAATAATTACAATGGGAACTGAGCGGATGAAAGTCGTGGCGGAGGAAACCGCTCATCATGAACTTGGCCTGTTTCTCAAGGCACAAAAAATGTTCTTGCATAATTATTGGGCATATGTGATACTGCTTAAGAAAACCCTACACACGCGGTAAGTGGGTTTTTACTATTCTCCATAGTTGCATTTTTACACTCCTTTCCGACGTTTTTGAGACTTGCGCACAGTTTCATATGAATGAAATTCAAGCTTTTTTACATGTATGTATGTATGTAAATGCACGAAAAAGTGAATTCATGAAATTTAACACACTAGGTGGAATTTCATGTGCAGGGTCACATATAACAAATAAGCACTGTTAACGCGACTCCCAAAATCCTAATGATTCTTTTGCCATCTGGTAGCACTAATTCAATTTCGAAAGAATAACGCATAATAATTCCGACATGTATATTTATTTAACGAATTTACTGTCTAGAAGCGCTTACCGCCTTCGCCATTTTGTAGGAGCTTAACTGTGAAGCGGTTCAGACGTGATTGTCCTTAAATTCTATAATAGAATTTTCCAGGAATTTCCATACCAAAAAGTATGTAAAATAGTTTATGCTAATATTGAATATGTGGATTTCTTATATATTATTTTATTATAAAGGAATTTTAATAAAGGTTATTGCGTAATAAATCAAGCCTTTTATTACGTATTTATAATTTATTCAAAATCCCGTGGAAATTGCTGGCTCGGCCGATAGCCTTCCCAACAAGCACTATCATATTTTTCTCACGATTTCCAAATGCAGGTGATAGACGAAAAAAGGTGTCCTATACGCGTAGTTTTTGCAAGTCATATGATTTCATATCGACCAATCACGTGCTTTTGCGAGTTGCACACACATTTTTTTATTTTTCTTATTTTTAGCCAACCCCAAAACACTAATGACAACTTTTTTGGACCAAAGGCACCTTTAATATTGGAAAAAAACACTAAAAAAAAGCTGAAAAAAGGCACTAAGTGATTTCTTTCAATTTCAATTTATTCAACAATTCAACACAAAACTAGATATATTCGGCTGTGCCGAATACAAACAAAAACGCTGAGGGCGTTGTTAGTGGGCTGTTTGCAAACTCAACTTTAAGTAACATAATCTTTAAAGTTTGTAAAAGTACAAATTAAAATTTTTGTTTTATTCTTGTTGAATCTTTAAAATCTTTGACTTCTACCCCAAAGAAATCGGTTATTTTTCCTTTCACAATTCTCGATATAAGAGCGCCCAACAATTTAAAAGTGCTTTTTCTGAGTTTGGTACTAAGCACAACATTTCAAAAAGCGCCACAAATAGTGCCAAAAGCACTACGTTGGCATCACTGCTTCAAAAAAGGAGAAAGTTATCAATTTATTGTTATTTGTGCACCGATTCGAAAAACTTTGTTTAGGCTTAAAATGTTTTTTTTTTTGTATTAAAAAACAAAATGTCTGACCGAATAATTGACGGCAGCGAAACTTTAAAACTTATTATCCACTTGAAGAGTTTTGAAAAATCCATTTTTGCTTTTGTATTTTTGTGGTTCGATTTTCAAAGTGATCTTTTTACTGCACGGAATTTGTCTGAAATTTAATTTAATATATAAAATTTTTGCTGGCAGATATATTTTTAACAAAAAAAAAATATGCCAAGCAAATTTTTGGATATAGTTTGTGGACTAATTTTTTTCTTTTTGATTTTCATCACATCCATTTTGATGCCAGAAAACTGTACAAAATAAGACCGACATTGTGTCGGTCGCATTAAACAACAGCAACAATCGTAGAAGAATTTTTATAAGTGTTTTCTTTTATTATTTTGTGTGGATTTTTTTTTTTTTTTTGATAAATATTATCGTATATCAGTTATATCGTTATAGTTTTATGGCGAATAATATGTTTGTAGGGTGGTGACACCCGCTGGTTTAGTGATAAACTTTTAATCACAGCCTGTTTTACTTCTGAAAATTTCACTTGGAAAAGAAAGGAGAGACAAAATCTTTCTCATTTCTAAAAAATTTTGCTACCAGAGGAAGGGAGTAATTTCTGTCACTTTAAGGCTTAAGGCACTGATGAATTAAAGAAGATACTTTAGCTTTTACCTTTGAAACATTCTCGCTTGATAGGAATTATGGCCACATCCTTAGAGGTGGATCTAGACCAGAAAAACTGACTACTACTTTCGTGTTTCACGCGAACAACTCAACCAGGCTTTACATTTTTTACACAAGGACTTCTACTCTACGCAGCCATTACTACGGCAATCTTGATGAATTAAAAAGTTTCCATTTTATTAGAATGCGGTATCGCTTTACGAATAAATATATCTATAATAAATACTGCGTAAACTTGTAGTTATTGTATTTTATTGACATTAAAATAAATAAAAAGTTGAATCAATCATGTGTAAAAATATTTGTCACACGCACTTGTTTGGTTTTAAATTCATGTCAAATAGAACAACGAAAAACTTAAGTCTATAAACTTGTAATTATGAATAGTGATGAAATACTCGAAGTTACAGATTGCAAAATCAGTGAAACCAACAACCGCAAATAAGTGTATCATATTTTGTTCTTATTACTGCAAACAATTTCCTACAGAACACTAATATGATTTTAAAATAAATAAGTATTAACAATATCACTTTAATTATATTATAGATATTGTAATCGTTACGTTTAAGCGCCACAAGATATGAATATCTTGACTATTTGAAATATTTCACTCATTGATTTATGAAACAGTAACTTCACACAAGCAATTAAAATCTAAAACTGTTTTAATTGATACGCAGTGAAAAATCTAATTAATACTTGCAACTGTGACAGCGTGAATGCAAAATTATTTGTATAAGAGATTTGACATTTTTAGAAAGACATTTAGTGAGACATTTCGAGTCAAGTCTAGTAGGGCAGGTTACCCATACAAAATGAAATCTATGTCGTCAATAGATTTGGGCAAAATCTGCTCAGTACCGTTGCATTCGTTGCATGATTTAATTTTTTTTTAAAATACAGCACTGCGCAAATAAAACTAAAAAATCTGACAGGAAAAAGATTAAAAGTGGCGGATATTGATATAAAAATATTTATTCTATTACGACTCTTAACATTCAATTCAAATCCACACACATACATACATACATATCGTTACCTAAAACGCAAAACGCCCTAACTAACAAAAAACTCAAAATCGATTTTTTTGCAAATTCCGATGTATCTAATCAAAATACATCACCACCAAACAAATCATACTTCCACGTACACAAATAGCAACTTTATTGACAAAATAAAAAAGCCCTTACTACAATATTGAATATCGTTTAAGAATGTTTTTTGCTTCTCCTGTAAAATTACTAAAATGTTAGTTAGGGCGTTTTGCGTTTCAGGTAACGATATGTACATGTATATATACACATCGATACCTTAATATACATAGAAAGGCCCTGAGTAACGTTTTCCTAACTTTTCAGGAGGGAGAGAAATGTTAATAAAAATCAAAGTTTTGTAGTCGCGAAACTTTTTTCAACTGCTTATATTTTTGTTATTTTTGGTCCGATCACGTCAATTTTTTTTACCAATGATGTGTTGGAAGATCATCTTTCGAAATTTACATAAAAAAAAACTCGATTTGAGAAAAAAACGAGTTACGGCCTTTCTATATTAAGGTAACGATATGTATGTAGACTAGAATGTGTGCTTGTCTGTTTGTTTTTTTGTACCTTATGGCAGACCAGACCTCTGGACCGATCTTCCTGAAATTTTCATAACATTTAACTGGAACTCTGAAATGAATTATAGGCTACCTTTGGTCGACCATGCCCACTTTTTTAGAATGATGTTATTCCTTCCATATAGTTTTAAAAAAAATGTATAATAGGAACGAGCATAACTTCGCCATTTGTGGACCAATATTCAAAAATTATTTTTGCATATGGAAAAGGTTTAATAATTTTCTTTGTGAAATTGGGAGGGTGACGTTCTCACTACAAGTTGCTCGGTCCAACAAATTTGATTATCAAATAACTTCGGCATTTGTGGATAAATTTTCAAACTGCTTTTGTCATATGGAAGAAACTCGCAACAAATGTCATGAGATTTATTTCCCACAAATACAATAAAAATCTTAAGGGTAATACAATAGTTTTAACTGGCCCTTAACAGTAGTTAAATGCAGGATGTTTTTTTGCTTGAGTTACAGGCCGTATTTGGCCAATATGTCTTCTAATATTGATTTCCCGGTGTTTAATTTTTTCTCGTTTATCCTCGTAGATATGACCCTAAAGTAAATAATCCAACGGGGTTAAGTTACACAATCTTTGTGGCCAATTAATGGGACTATTACGTGAAATTATTGTTTCATCAAAAGTTTGCTTGAGTAAATCGATGGTAGCGCACCACTGTCAGCAGGATTAATGGCCGTTAATTGAAGTACGAAAAATGTCTCATCATGTCCCTTCACCGTTCACCATTAACAGGAACATTCTAACCATCATCGTGTTGAAGTGATTATACCACTTATACCACTGATATTCTCTTAATGTAAAAGTTTAAGGATTATCCTTACTCCAAGTGCGCCAATTCTGCTTATTTACGTATCCATTCCTGCAGAAATGGGTTTGATCGGGAAATGAACTCTTGAATGGAAATGCAATATTAGTTTGTGCTGCAGCCCATTCGGAAGCGTTGCTCTGTGGTAAGTCTATCCATAATGAAACCAAACTAAACAAAAAATAACTGTCAGCTGTTAAATGGGTTGTGAAATAAAACAGTGTTGCCAACTCAAAGCTGTGAACGTCTAAACAAACACCCAATACAACTACACGCTTAGATTTTTAATCGCATCGTGTATGGAGTGTTTACTTTCAAGTTGGGGGTGGCTATTCTTATAATAAGTCCACACAGAGAAACCTATCGACTCTAAAAGCTATTCTATCGCAAACTGATTCTATAATTAGATTAGTTAGATACTAAAGCAAGTATTCAGGTCCCTAAATACGCTCTTCTACAAGAGTATTCACAAAGCGTCTGTGCTTAAGGCTCCTGGTTCATTTTTAAACCTTTAACTGTGTTAAATTCAAAGAAAAAATTAATTAATTACATTTTATTTCGTATATTGTGTGTGTTTGTTTGTATGAGTTTGTGATATTTAAGTGAATATAAAATTTCAATAAAACGGCACGTGACATTTTCTCAATGAAATAGATGCATCATATTGCGTCACTTCAAGGACCAAATAGTAAAAAGCAATCAAATCACGTTCTTGTATAGTTTTGCTGGTATTAAAGTTTCTTTTCTACCACAAGTCAGTATTAAGTTTGTTTCATTCATTCAACTGCTAATAGACGCAGAAAAGGAGCATCTTTGCTGCACAGTGAACGAACGTATGATGTTTATTTTAAACTTAAAATTGTTTTCGTTTGGAGAAAAATATTGTTATATATCATGTTAATTCAACATGAAATGCTCCTCGTAATGAAGCAAACTTTTTTTCTAATACTAATGATTTGATCTCATTAATCATTTCAAATTGAATTATCATGATTTTATAGTAAAATTAAACACTTCTTTATCAATAAATTATTTTCAATGAAAACAATTTTAAATTAAAAATTCAGAATCGTGTAAAAACTTCAATGCATAGAAAAATTTTCCAATGACTATAAAAGAACAAACAGACGTAAACTCTAGTACGCCTCGACTATGGCTTTGTGTTGAGTCATTAAAATCGAGCCAGTTTATTTCCCCACCGTGCAATGTCGAATTAAATATTTTACAACGTAATTTATCCAGCCGATCTATTTATGCATTAAAAGCGAAATGATGGCAAATCTAACGCAAACAAACAAGCTTACAAAAATGTTAAATTAACAGTAGTCGCATGTTGAACCAACCCTGTTTTTTTATACAAAAGCGTGTTTCTCGCTCGCATTCTCATCAAAAATTTTAAGCCTGTGTGTAACGCAAAAACATGCCATCAACGATGGCACGCTGTCGGCAGCAAAACGGTCTACTAGTCGATTTGCATTTTGTAAAAATCCAAACTTTGTCCAATTCAAAATCTTATTTATCGTGTAAAATAATTTTTAAGAATTAAAAAGTGTTGTGGGATGTCAAATCTCTTCTCTTATCGTATTATGTGACATTAGTTAACATTTTGCATTCACACTACCGCAATTGCACATACAATATTATTCGGATATTTGAGAGATCTTAATACAAAGTATTATAGTGTGAACTGCCAGTAAGGCTGGGCTTTTAAATTGAACATTATTAATTTAAATAGCGTTTTAGAGAAATATGGCCTTAAAACAAAGAACAAAAATCCTTTTTAAAAAAGTGTCTGCTTGAAATATGTACATACAAAAATCGTTAATATAACATTCGTGTTTAAACTACTTTCTGCCAGCATTTGTAGGCGCTACCTTACAGTAGCAGTTTATTTAATCATTTAAACAAAAAGAAGGACATTTGAAATGCAGAACTTACTTCGTAAAACAAGTGCAGTAAAAAATGAATAATATTAAATATTAATAAAGAAATTAAAAGCCTATTTCACTATATCGAACAAAACAAATCAATTTGATGCTCATTGTTAAAGCCACACTTAAATCACTACTATCGCGGTACGTTATTGCAATAACCACTATTTTAGTACCTTGATCGAAAAATAATAATTGTTTTCTATGCCTGTTTACAATCTACTACTTTGCACTCCCAAGAGTTTGGCAAGTTTCACCCCCAACACTCACTTTAAGGCTTAAAAGTATAACGTTTAAAAGAAGGCATAACGCCAGATAAATCAGTTTTACTTGCAGAAATTTAAAAATATACGAGGTCTGTTCAAGAAAATTACGTGAATTTTTAAATTTCGCGGCCTTGCTACATTCAAGGGTAATGAAGTTTTGCGTCAAAAATAAAATTAAGCGCTTATATTAAAAGGTACTGATGCCGCATCGTGGGTATTCATTATGGCATCGAAACCAAAGTACGATCGTCCCAATGGAAGAGTCCACCACACACAAGACCAAAAATGCACGCCAAGTTCAATCAAATGACAAGGTTTTGCTCAGTATTTTCTGTGATTAACGTGAGAGCATCAGAAGTTCTTGTCACATGCATGCAAAAATGCACGCCAAATTCAATCAAATGACAAGGTTTTGCTCAGTATTTTCTGCGATTAACGTGAGAGCATCAGAAGTTCTTGTCACATGCATGCAAAAATGCACGCCAAATTCAATCAAATGACAAGGTTTTGCTCAGTATTTTCTGCGATTATCTGGGCGTAGAGAGCATCAGAAGTTCTTGCCACATGGTCGTACATTCAATAAGGAGTTCTATTTTGAAGTTGTGCGCCGCTCGCTATAAGCAATATGAAGAAAACGTCTTTTGCATAACAATAATGCACCTGCTCAATCGGCATTGCCTGTTCGTAATTTTTTGGCCAAAGACATGCCTCAACCACTATCCGCATCATGTTTGGCTCAATGCGACTTTTTCTTACTAACACGATAGAAGAGACACATGAACGGACAGCGTCTTGCAACGTACCGCTGAGAGCGCTCACGGAGATATATATATATTTGATATGCATATGAAAACTGATTCGAGGATTGAGAAAAATGGTGGCACATGTGTTTGAAGGGCACAAAATGGAAATTGATGAATAAATAAAACCAAAATTCACCTTAGTTTTTGAACAGGCTTCGTGCTGAAAACTGACATCACAAGAACTCAGTGTACCTTAATTTCTTAATGTCTTTCATTTTAACTGCCGCAAAGACTTTAATTAGGTGCGAGCCATTTCCACATCAATGTGGGGAAAAGCATAAGGACTTCCGCCTTATTTGTCAATCATCTTGCTTTTAAAACTAACCTCATTTTTACTAACACTTGTCTTGAAGTATTTTATTTTAACCCACTTTTCGAATGCGAGTTTGTGGACTTTATGGCACATAAATGCATTTTACTTCAAGCTGAGTTAAAGGGGTAGTCGCAATACTTTAGATTTATGGATACGATAAACAAATTCAACATAAAAATTAATGTTTTTTTTTGCTTCCATTGAAAAAGAAAAATAAAAGTTAAACATCAACAGCTGGAATTTTATATGACTTAAAGGTTGCACTTTATGTGAAAACTATAAGAGTAGAAAAGATATTTTGAGATACAGGAAAGACAGACTCGTACATATTTGCGTAAGATAAAAAATAATAGTATTATTATTTATTCATATTGTGTAATGAACTGTGATGTTTATTCACGCACATACATTTATCTGTATGTAGTGTATTTGTGATATAAAAATATTTATTTTTCCTACTTTGTTTCTTAATGCCAACAGTACACTGAGAAAAAGTAAAAGTTTTCAAGTTTTGTGCAAAGGGAATTCATAGCAAGGAAATTGCCGGTACAAAAACACACCTCGGCGAAGCCTCAAGTATGTTTTTTTTTGCTTTTGTTGAATAATTGTGAAGTGTCAAAAACCAACATTTTATTTTTGTAATTTTGACATCCAAACGTAACTGAAACCTAAAAAAAGTCATCAGCTGTGACACCGAGTGTAGCTGTTATGAATTCGCCTTGAGATTTGTTGATGTGTTTAGAAAGATTTTCACATAATGTAATTGTGGTTCTGGTGGAAATCGCATACCCTGAACATATTGGCCTTAAAAAAAAGATATTTTTGATTGTTTAGGTCATGCCTGTCTCGTATCATGTTTTAAGGCTACTTTTGTCGAGTGTTGTTTTGGGCCATGTTGATGGAAAGACTCACAATGCAACAAGGTCCCCAAACAATAAAGATCTCAATATTTCTTCCAATAGCGACTTCTGAACTTTTGACAGCTGATTGAAAGCGACCTTTTACCCTAATTTACCATGGGCGATACAAGCACTTACTAATGCTAAAACGTTTAGCAAACTACATTCCGAGTGCTCCACTCATTTTACGGCCAACACAATCGTCTTATCGAGAGAACTTTGTGTGGTGGATAAACTTGGGTCGCTGGTTCCGTAAACAGCCCTTCCATACCCACAGCCGATAATAAACAGCAAGTTTTGCAGAAAATTGTCTGCCAGACTTCGCAGGAATATCTGAGGCGAGTGGATTTCGAGCAGCTCATAACAACTTTACCTTTCACGGGCTACAGCTAGTCCAGTTTTGCACCCTGTCTTAGGCCTACAAATGTATAACCTATAGACTGTGACATATTTATGTTTGCCAAATGGACTCTGCAGCAGTTGGAAACCAACCATTTTCACCAAAAAACCATATACAGAGATGACTCTTATATCTGGATGATGGGATGAGTACCCGAGCAAACAATGATGTTGGGCTTGGGACCATAACGCTCCTCATGAGAACCAAAACCGTTTCATGCACCCCCCTAAAAAATAATTATTGTTTGGTTTAGATTTTGCACTGATGATGCCATCGGTCCAAATTTCTTTGAGAACCACTATGGTTAACAACTCATATGTACAATTGCATATATAGTGTTCTCGGGAAAACGCCATTTAATTCAAACTGCGTGTGTTGACATTTATCAGTGTTCAAAATTTAAGATAAAAATATTTTTGATTTAAACATTTGTTTTAATGTAATGAAAACCAAACTATATTTCTCTACCACATATTTAAAAGGGAAGTACCCCAAATTCACAACTAACTATTTTAATTATTACTGAAATGTTGCTTTATCTATATCTGACATTCTAGAGTTTTACGGTTTGTTTGATCTTCTGGAGTAGAAAATGTCAATAAACAAGTGTTGACGTTTTGTGATGTCGACAAGATGTAACTTTTGTTACTAAAATTTTATTGCTGTTGTACAGCGAATGGAATTAAGAAACCAAGACCAGATTGTAATCTTATCTTTTTTCCAGATTTATTTTATAAACTCCATATTTACGAACGTATTAGACGTTGACAAACCAATTTTTAACTTTCTGGTGTTTTTTCTTAATCTCGGAACGGAAATCAGCTTAAAAACTTTACATTTCTATATTTACATGTTTATAAAATTTCTTGAGATGTTCTCATAATTTACAATTAGTGGCAGATAATGCTAAAATGTATGTTGTGATATGTGTTTAAATATTATATGTAAATGTTAACCGAACTTACTCTAGTACACCGAAAAAAATATTAAGGTTTCTTGGTGGATAGAAATTTGTGGCTATTTTTCTTACATTCAATTATGAAGTTTTGTTGAAAGCAGACTTTTAAACAGAATTACCGCATTCAAAGCATTTTGTGTCTTATATCGTAATATTTTTATTGAAAGAAAAAACAGCCAGCAACAGTTTTTGCATATTTAATAAAAATTGTTGACTGAAACAACGAAAACATTTGTTGGAAAGCTAAATTTGTATAGTTGATTAAATTTTTAATTTTTTTCGTTTCTTTTCTTGCTGGACCAAAACCTTTTTTCCAATATTAGTCTATCAAATAATTTATGTGTTTAAAGTATCTGAAATTTTGTTTAAATTTCGTCAATATTCGTACAAAAGCATAACTTTTTCTTCAGTTCGTGCATTGACTTAATAAAAATAAGTGCATGTCACCTCAAAGTCGATAGTGTTTTTTATGTATGTACACGTTTATCCAGCAGTATGTCTCATTCTGAAGATCCCATATGAATTGAATTCTATGCGAAAGCAGGCCCCATTTACCACTCACAGTTCGTTAAGGGCGCAATACGATGTAAGCTATATGGGCAATTCGGCCCACTCAAAGATAGTGGCGATATATTCAACATTTCATCATCGTACGGGTGTTGGGGGGACGATTGCAAAGTGGATGAGGCACGCAGAATGTTGGCCAATAAAAATTACAGCCATTTCAACAGCTGTAGTCTTAACAATATTATCGCGCAGCAATTGTCAAAGACGCTATTGCAACCCCCGGAAGATTTGAAAGAATTCTCAAGATTAATTCTTATTCTAAAATTAATCTATAATATGTACTCGCAGTATAATATAAACTTTTTCTAGCATGTAATATCCAATTTCACAGGGAAGCGTGAAAAACTCAAAAATTCAGAGACGAAGTGAATTTTTTTTTTTTGAAATTTGTCTAATGAAGTGAAATGAAAACTGAACGTAGCAAAATCTTTAATTTAACATGGTTTTAAATTGATTTCAGTTTTTGCTTTTCGGTTTCCCTTTTATAAGCAATCGGTGGATTGGTAGCAGTTTGTATTGTAGTGTCAACACTTACTGGCTTTATGAACAACTCACAAGAACGCTTCTTAGAACACAAATCGGCATGAAATGTAACTTTGAAATTTGTACACCTGTTTAATGTGTTAAAGCAATAAGAAGTTATAACTTCGTATGTGTATATCTGTACAGAATAGAAGCGTGGCTGCATGTAGGTATGTACGTATATAATCTTAAATTAATAGTTACAACCTTTATTTCAAGGAAATAATAAATAACTCTTAGATTTTGAAGTAAAAGCTAGAGAACACAAGAAACGGTTGAATACAACGTATTTGCTTCTTGCAAAAAATATTGTAAAATGTTGTCATTAGGGTGGCAACAAATGCTACATATATATTTGGATTTATTTTCAAATTGCAGGCCAGCACTTGGAATCGTGTAAGAATGTTCTTTAAAATGCAATCAAATGATTGCCCATCAACATCCGTTTAAGAGCCAATAATGAAAATAAGTATTTAAACTCAATTTAACTATGGACGGGTTTATCCTAATAATTTTTTTTAATTGTTCGATTGCCCGGTTTCTTGGCACCAGCAATAATTTTATTAACATGTATGTATGTGCGTACACTGCGTCAATTAGTTGTACATACAGTAGAAGATTAGGAACGAAAACTTGGTCGGATGACCAGAGATCTGTATGAAGGAAAACCAACACGACATTAAACACGGAGGTTGTAGTGTTTTGGTTTGGGGTGCAGTAGGATGTTCTGGGGTAGGAAACATAATTGTTGTTGAAATTTCGACTTTAAAAGGCAATCTCAGCACCAAAATTGTAAAACCTGCACTCAAGCGAGCAAGATTTCATAATTTTTGATCCATGGCCGCAAATTTTACAAAAGTTTTATGAAATCACTGCCCAAGCAACTGTGCAGTGGCAATATAGATAACAATTTTAAATTAATCGTATGATCCCAAGCATAACTCCTATATCGTGAAGCCATCTCTAACTTTAAGCTGCAAGTCCGTGTCGCCACAGCCCCACCGGCCCCACATTTTAGTTTTTGCGAACGTTTATGGCATCTTTTGGAAAAAAGTTGCATTATTCGATTTCTAGAAAGCGACAACTTGTAATTCGTGATGAATGGCAACTTCTTTATTTAGATATAACAAAACAAGTTGCGGTGTTTCATAAAATCTCGCTTAAAAACAGCCATAATGGCTAAAGCACTTCAGTTTTCCAATATGTTTGTAAGAACAAGTTTGTCTACCTCCAAATATTTTACTCTATTTTGGCCATTCTTATACTGTTAATTAAAAATCTATTATTTGTGATTTAAATGTAAGTTTGAGTAAAATCTGCGTTTATTTCTACGTCCAGAGAAATTGTGGAATATTGTTTTCGGAAAATATGTATGTATATGTAGGTGTACGTATAATTAATTGATCTAGTGTATGTAATAGAAAAGGGTTACATGTTTCAAAGGTGTGGCATTAAAGTAAGTGGTTGGCAGAAAATATGCTCAAATTATTGCAAATCAAAAGCTATTTTAATAAGAATGTTGTTTTTCAATTTGGGGCTGGACAGAAGTGAAGTTGGTGCTCTAGGCGTCCCATAAGTCCCTAGAGCAATTGTTAACAATATTCTGCTGACTGCCTGATTCACAGTAAGTTGTGCTAGATACTGTGGATCCGAAATTTGGCTGAAATGTGAAATGTAACAGTCAATGGATTTGATGATGATGGTGCTATCACTGTCTGGTGGCTTCTCAACACAACAAGATGAGGAAATTTGTTTGAAATCTAATTTCCCGTTCGGCATATTTCACGTAGAACTCGCCGTCCGATCTAGCACTTGTACACCACAGAACTATTTTGATTGTGGCCTTCCTTGTTAACGATGGAGTCTATATAAGATCAAAAAACTCAAAACCCACCATCTTCATATTGAAATAGACTCGCCATAGTTCGTGACGAAAAGTGATTGCAAATTTATGGTGAAATAAACAAATTCAGTGTATGTATGTATGTAGTGTCGGAGTAGACATCTGTCCGTTTTAAGTTTTTGCTTGTAATTGCTGTTTTCAATCAAATTAAAATATGGATTTTATATAAATTATTTGTCTTCTTAACAATCTGTCTGTGTCTTTTTGAAGACGCCACTGACGTCTATAACCGCTACCGTAATTGCTTTGACGCCTTGAGACTGGATCACTGAATTGCATTGGTTCAACAGGACGGAGAGCTCAGTCCTGACAACGATGAACTTTTTTAAGCAAAAAGACACGAATGTTACAAACTTTGAAAGAATTTGAATCCAAATGTTTATATAAACAACAATTACAAATGCCGTAAAAGACGAGCAGTTTGTCCATCAACTCGAGCGTTGGCAGTTTGGTCGGTAAACGTTTTTCCATTTAATGTGATCTATTTTAAAAACAGGTCGTTTTTCCTTTCACCTTGTATTTGCAATGCTTGTCTGAAATAAGACGAAGATCAACGAATGGGCAACAAAAAATTCCCCGTTTGTCCTCAAAGATTTTCCTATCTTGTTAGACAATTGATATATTTAGACTACTATTTAGACTACACTATACTTTTTTCTAGTATTCTAGCGATAATTTTTGTACGCCGACTCAATGTGACAATGTGACTGCGATGACGACTCTTGGAATAAGAGGAAATAATTGCTTTCCTGTACGTTTTGTCCAAAGATTGGTGAAATGAGAGTGAATGTCCCAAACTAAAATACCTGTGAATTTTCACAAGAAAAGGCGTCAAAAAAACCAACAATTGCGCAGAAAATAAATAATTAAAGAATGGACAAACATACATTTGTACATACATACATAAAGACATACATATGTACATATATTCTTTATTCACATTAAATATTAATAACTATTTATTCATTTTCATAATTAAATTAAAAAAAAAAAACATTTAATATAATTTTAATTGTTTAGTGTTTTCAAACAGTTGATTGTTTTACAATGTTACCAGGCTGATCCAAAAAAAAAGTACTTTTTGGGTACAGTTCGGTAAAGTCAGATTAGTTTTTAGACAAGAAGACTAAAGGAAAACGTCAAAGTGTTAATGACATTTTAAAGCGAAAAAAAAACGTTTGGTAGAGAAAAAGGCGCAAACAAATTATTGAAATAAATTCAAACTTAATAAATACATTATTTTTCTAAAGCTGAAAATAAAATCCAAGATGTATAGATTGTTTTTTTTTTAAGTTTCGCAAGTTTGTATCATATAAACCAATGAAATATATTGTTAATATCAATGAGGCGCCCATTATTGTCGCTGGTACGCATCACACATGGCGGCCGGCTCTTCGAATGTTGATTTTCAGGTGCTCAGTTGTCTCTAATTTATCGGCGCCGACAAGTGACTTTACATAACCCTGAAGAAAATAATCCAACGGCGTTAAATTATACGATCGTGGTGGCCACTTAGTTGGAACATTGCCTGAAATTATTCTTTCATCAAAAGTTTCTGTGAGCACATCAATCATAGCGCACTCTGTGCCATGTGGCTCCGTCCTGTTGCAACCACTGTCAGCAGGATTAATACCAATTCATTGAGATGCGAAAAATATCCAATCATCCCCCTATACCGCTCGAATTTGGCAGTAACATTCTGACCATCGTTGCTTTTGCCGATATATGGACCAACTACTCAGCCAGCCCATAAAGCTCACGAAATAGTAATTTTCTATGGATGTGATGGTTTTTCTATACAAGCTTTTGAATTATGCTCACTCCAAATGCGACTATTCCGCCCATTCAACGGCGAACAAAATTTTTAGTGAAAATTCAACTAATTTGTCGTTCAGCCAATTTGCAGAATTGACGGCGCGTAGCTCTGGTGTAAGGCTAACCAAAACAAAAAGCAACTATTAGCTGATAAATGGGCTGTCAAATAGAGCAGTGTTGCCAACTCAAAGTTGTAAACTTCGAAAAAATGCCCAATAGTTACATTTTTCTACATTCAAATCATTTTGTTTATAATTCCTTGTATTTTATCGATGTTTGTATGACTGATTGAAAATTTTTTGCAATCTGCTCTGAGGAGGGGTACGTCACAATGCCCAAACTACGGCTAAGGGAACATTTTTGGTATTGTAGAATTTAGATTCAGGAAGCTTCCATTAACACTTTGACGGCAGCGAAGCTAACGTTAGTGGTTTAAGTTTGTGCCAGAAAGATATTTTTGTCTTAAAATCTGTCCCACTTAAGTAAACTCTCAGTGCAGGAACAATTTCTGATAAATGCTTAAGTTGTTTTCATTACTCACGAGTACAAAAACTTCTGGCGTGGCCCACGTAGTGCCGCATACACTTCAACGCACAAGAAATGTGTTGAAAATACTCTCACACAATTTTACGATAAAAACGCAAGAAATAAATTTTACACAACTATTTTAAAGTCCATGAGGTTGGACGTAATTTGCCGAAAAGTAGAACAGCTTAATCGTTTATATTAAAGTTAATTACATACTGTGTAGTGTAAACACTCATGACCTTGGCTAAGCATATTTTAAGTTACTCTTTTTACGATTTAATCTGCAGTTTTATTAACTGTAATATTTGTACTTGGAGAAAAAAATATTTTTTGGTTCATAACTGAATCTGTTCAATGAACAACACGACATGATGGAATGGGGAATCAAAAATAGCATAAGTGCTACCGAATTCGAATCACTTTCCTTACGATATCGTGTTTCCCCATTTGTTTGTTTGGAACACAATGAACAGGAGTAGAAAAAATAGAAAGTAATTATGTTTCCATTGCCATTCTGTTCTTTTTTTGGCAGCACAACAAACAACAAAAATTGTTAGAAAAGAAATAAAAATTAGAGCTTTTTAGCTTTCGGGGCATTTGTTTTATAAAATTTAATTTTTCTACTCGTATAGCAACTACGCCGGCAGTAGTAGGACTGTTCACCTACTATTTTATTGTTGCTATTGAAATGACTATAACGAGAAATAAAAATACTAGTACTTTTTTATTTTAAACACGTCTGAGGTCTTTACAGTAAACATATATATTTTTTCCTTATTTGCGCAAATGGAATTCAATATTTACCAAATATAATTCAAGAGATCAGTAGGCATTCTTAACGTTGAAAACTGAAATCAGGTTAAAAATACTTAGATCAAAGCGAATTCATAGCAGGTAAATTCGTAAGTACAACAACAAAACTCTGTGAATTCCAAAGTATGTGTTTTGCTTTTGTTACATGTTCGAAATGAAATGTCAAAAACAAAATGATTACTCCTGAACAACTATTCGGGGACAGTTAAACATAAAAAGTAATCAGCTGCTTTTAAAAAAGTGTATGTGACATTTCATCGAACTTGCTGTCATGTGAAAGGTTTCACGGATATACGCCTTACAAAACTTCCACGAGAAAAAGTTTAACGAACCAAGATCGCACTTAAACAAATTCTTATAAAATGCACCCCAATTAGACCGTGCGGAATGTCCAAAAAGTGGTACATATTGTCAATGGGATGAAATCACATGTCCGTATCATCGAATTAAGTTAAAAATGAGCTGAAAATTGTCGACTTTTAGCGCTCGACGGTGACGCAGTTTATCTGGGAAATTAGAATTATCTACACAAAATCCTGAATTTTTCGATTTGTATTAGGCCTCGTTTTAATTTGGTAACGACTCAAATTGGAAGTTTTACTTCCATATTCAGACGAAGGTAGGCGTCATTCTGCAAGTGATTTTTTAATAAAAATTATGATCGTTTATCTTCATTGAGTCAGTTAAATTTTAAAGGTTCGCAGTTCGAAGTTGTGGCCTGCGAATCAGTCAGTTTTTGCGAACAACGTAAAAAAGACGAAGTTTTCGGCAGATTTTAAGTTTCATCATAGTATAAGTGTTGGTTCATTGTTTCACGAATAAGTGAACTCAAAATTAAAATACAGATTGCGAATACTGCTCACCGTAAGACATTTTATTAGGGGTTCGGCAAGGCAAATGATCTAAGCCACAGTACATTTCATAAATGCTGCTCAACAGCTTGAAAGTCCCTATAGATTTGACATTATTTTTAACGAAGACATAAACTTTTTTTGCGCGCAGATATAACAAATTTTATATTTCGTATTTAACATAGCGAAGTAGCGTCTAGCATAGCCTGATGCTATATAGGTCTTTCAAATAAATATAGACTTTGTTTCATATACATTTGCAGATGGCGGGCGCTTAATAAAAGATCCTATTGACATTTTGATTTTATATAGAAGTTCTATCCTATTTAGGAAGTGAAATTTAACTTAAACACTTACCCAGTTTCTCGGTATATCACTGTTACGATTTATGTCTGTTGCAGCATTACCTATAACTCCGCTTGAATTTGTTTTCGAAAATGTTCCTATTGGTCCATTATTTAGAGATCTTTCGCCATTCATACTTATTGCTTCAATGGCTGTTCTATGAGATTTCGATAAATTGCTTACGTCTATTGGTAATATGCGTTGTGTATAAAACGGCTTCTGGCTACGCAATGAAATACCTTGGAAGGGCGCACCATATAAAGGCGAACGTTTCTCTTGTAAAATGCCCAAAGCTCTTGTGTTTGATCTAATCGGTGGTGTTCGAAAAGTGTCGGTTTCGCTAAATTCTTCGCTAGAGCTATTTTCGAATGCCGTAGAAGACGAAATAGTTTGACTCGAGAACGTTTCAAATGTCTTCAAGGAACCAGAGCTGTCGTCTGAACTTTTGCTGGATCTGCGAAAGTCTATTGTTGCATTTTTTGAAACGTTATTTTTGTTGTAGCTGTTATTGCTTATCGTAACGCCCGGAGTAATTTTACGTTTCAAGTGCTCAAATTTTCTTATACGCGTACTTTTTGATGAATCATTGCGGGTCTGTGTTGTGCGACAACCACATGAACTTGAACATTCAACTAAACGGTGGTGTGTTCTACTACATTTATCAAAAGTTATGGTATCATAATTCTCCTTATCACTCTCTTGGCTCTTTCCACTAAGTTCTTTCGTTGCAGATGAGTTTTTAACAACAACGTCACGTATTATTGCATTTGCCATACACAAAATAAGGGAAAGAAAAAATGTTGCTTACGTTGTTTGTTGTTTTAGCACGTGGTAAATGTTGTTTTTGTAACTAAAACTGGCAAATAGGCGAGAAAGAGAGAGAGAGAGAGAGCGTTAAAATTTTAATTGATTCATACTTGTTTTGAATTGTTTTAGTAGTTTTATCTAGAAGTGAGAAAAAATAATGGTTGGCTGCTTTTTTGTTTGAGAGAATGAATGATCTGTGCTTTAATGTAGATACATACATACATACATACATATGTATGCATTTGCATGTACATACATACATATGTATGTACGTATTCATGCAATGGCATAATATTGTTATCAGTCGCTCAGTGCCACCATCAATCAGTACACCGGTATTATCTTAATTACTTTTAGAGCAAATAACACAATGACATTGAAATAATTATTACCCTGATGTACACTGCACATCAAAATTATGTTAACCCTTTCGGGACTGATGGCGCAATACATCTCACCAATTTTAAAAATCGCAGATACAGGAGTGTTCTCTATTTTTTATAATTATTAGAAGGATTTTAATTCTCTTATTTTAATTATGAAATATTGGTACATATGTATGTATATACATATGTATGTACATACATATATTTAAAAAAATAGGGACGTGTTATTGCTTCGGACAACGAATTTCAGTTCATCACACTATAGGAGAATTTCGAAAAAAGGGACAGAAATCTCAAAGTTCTAAACAAATGGCCTAATTGTAATGATTCACACAACCACTCATAGCAGACACTTTTACATATCGTCACAACTCAAAATACTAAAATTTTCAGGAGAGGGAAGAAACTGTTTATGTTTAGTTCATCGTGCAGAAGCAACACACTTAACATAACTGTATTTTCCAGTTAAAGATGATAGTGATGTGAAAGAAATTTTTGCAGTAGTTAGAGATGTGTACTCTGAATTAATTTATGGAAAAAAGTTAGTTTTGGAAAATTTTGAGTTGTGACCCTTTTGTATTTAGGGTGCGATATGTATGTATATGAGATCTATTTAAAATACAAAGTGAATTTCGAAATTTAGGCCAAAAGAGGTTTAAAGAATTTGCATAAAATTTTTGTGTAAACCAAAGTGAAATGTGGCGTTCGGCTATAGAACTCTGACTTAGAAAAAGGTTTACAAGTCTTATAATCTCTTGAAAGACGGTTGAGCAGATGTGTATGACGACGCTCACCCTGGACGTCACAGCACATCAAGAACCGATGAAAATGTTGAGTAAGTAAAGAAAACTCTTGTAGAGAATCGTTGAATCACTGTTAGGGAATGGCGGAAGATGTTCATTCCAAACTTCTTGCATTTTGACAAAAACAAAACGTCGCATGTTCGTATTTTTTTTTCGTTCAAGCACACCACCGTACTCAGGTCTGAGCCAACGCATTCACTAGATTTGGTACCCTGCAGCATTTTCCTCTTACCAAGATTGAGGAGAATCGCTGAGAGATCTCAAGGGTCAAACAGTTCATATGTTGGTGTTAAGAGGTGACAAATGTAGAAGTTTTTAAACAATATTATCAATTACTGAATTCAGATTCTGATATTCGGGCCCCCAACATTTAAATTGTGGCAACATCAGCTTGCTTGCTGCAAATTAAATGGGATGATAATTAGTTTTCCATTTCACTCACAAATACACACACAAGCCGAAGTAATGTATTTTGATAATTAATTTACAGGCGGAAATTATCTAGCAAAACTTATTAAAAACAATATTTTTGTTTGTGCATCATTTGTAATTCTTATCACATTCAAATGGGCATAACACTGATGCTTAAAATACTCGTACACGTTCAACAGCGATTCTTCATTAAACAATAAAATTCGAAGAAATAAAATGCCAAATTGGTGTATTTAAACCATTAACACATAAAAACCAGTTCAAAGACCTTTATAAAGCAAATTGCAAAGAACTTGTTGATTAAACTTTAAAATGAATTTTTGTCTGCAAAACGCAAAACAACTTGGTCATAATAACAACATAACAAGGAGAAAAAAAAATTGAGAAATAAAACTAAAATTAAACAAGTTTGCAAAATAAACAGTTTGCATCGTCTGGGCTCAGCATCGAATTGAATGCACCCTTCGTATTGAAATAAAATAAATAAAAATTAACATTTTTAGTGCTCTTTCCAACATAGAATAAGTATAAGGCTGAAACTGTGCCTTTGGGCTCTGATTTTTGTAAGCTGAAAACTAAGACCACGTTTTCCTTAATACATTTCAACGACGTTCTACAACTCGTTTTCGTTTTTGCAGAGATGGAACTAAAAATAAGATTATTAGGTCGAGAAATGTTCGCTAAAAGCATTCTGCTGAAGACCGAACCTTTCATAACTTCTCAAGCAAAATCGTATAGGGCACAGACAAATTCGGGCTCCGAAAACACGTTCAAAATTTTAGTAGCCTTAGACCAGTGCAGCATACTTCATATTCTATTTGAATGTTGTTCCTTGCCTTCGGTATATTTCATTTAATTAATAGAGTTGCTAATTCCTTTGCCACTCTTGAGTCTTAAGGTTCTCTCTTTCTCTAAGTAGCGTTGAGTAAATCGCATATAAACCGGTCCATACATGAGAGTTTAAGTTAATTTTCGGTAAAATATAAATATAAACGAGATCAAATTATGGAAAACTTCCGTCTTCTCAACATGATCAGTCCTGCGACCATATGTACATACATATATGTATAACATTGAGTTTTATGGCTTTTGCGTATCAGTTCAGTGTCGCAATTTAAAACATTCATTAATTTTCTGGAATTCAAAAATTGAAAAAAGAGTTGGCAGAATAGCCTAATAAATAGCTTAATAAAAAGCCGATGCCAATTCAGAAAGCGGCATAATGTTCGTCGCCAACGTGCATTTCAAATAACATTTTACGAACTTTGACGTCTTCACACTTTTAAGTACGTAATTTTATTCATCTAAGAAATATTTATCGTTCAACACATGATTACATACTTAGTGTCCATAACTCCTCTAACACTTTCAAAAGTATCTGGTAATATTCTAATACATGCAGTTACGAGTATAACCTGTAAATTTACTTTGCAAGAGAATTAGCATTCTAATTTTCATTCCATTGAGTGTTTCAAATTACAGTCAAGAAAACAGCTGATTGCAGTTTTTGCCATAAAATTTTAGATTCATATTTTCTTGCTAAAAATTCGTCTAATTGCGTGCTGCCCATGTCACAGCTTTCAATTTTTCTAAATTGTGACAAACAGTACGTGTAAATATGTATCTTTAAAGAGAATTGAAATAAAACTTGACGGTGTGACACTGCAGCGTTAGAGCGTTTTGTTAAGAAGTTAAACTAGCGATATTGTAAAGCGTGTTCGCTTTAATTTAGGCATGTTAGTGAAGAGTTAACGCGAAATGCCAGGTATCAGTTCATTATTTTTTCATCTTTTTAATTTTATGAAAGAATAGAAGAACAACAACAGCTGTCATACATCAAAATCAACACCACCTGTTGTAAAGAGCATAATGGGTAACTCATACGTATGTATGTATGTATGTACTTAGGTAGGTTTCTTCGCTCATACGTGTGTGCACACACATACACTTTCCAAATGTTGTATTTGTAATGTTTTAAGCAAAAATAAACATAATTGCTTATGTATGCACATATGTGGATTCGATGGCCATCAGTGCAATTGACCGAAATCGGAACGAAAATCGTTACAAGCAGATTTTGTAAACATAAAAACTATTAAATAAGTAATACTTTCTATAAAACTTAAGTTTACTTGGACAAACAAGTAGGTATGCAAGTGCTTGGGCAAGCAAATTCATAGCGTAATGGTTGCGTTATGTAACGATCAGATTGAGTAAAATTCGAATGCTTTTGACATTTTTAAGGAAGCTGATATCAAATATTTTGATGATAGCAATCGAAATCTTAATTTTACCGTAAGCGTAGGAACAAAATAAAGTTATTTAGTACTCTGTTTTTAATTTAGTGGACTTAAATTCTTTTCTCTTAGTTCTTTTCTTCTCAAATCGAATTATTGTTTGCAATATAATTATATGTATGTATGTATGTATGTATTTACACATATTTTTCAGAAAAAGTAACAGATTAATATAAAAGAAAATTTTTTCTAAATATTGATTTTAATTTTTTTACAGGACTCGCTTTTTTGTATTACTTGCAGAGATATGAAATGAATAAGGCATAAGTAAAACTAGTTTATTTGGCTGAAGGAGTGTAAAATTTCCAAGAACGTGTATTTTAATGGGGTGCATCATAATCCCCTATTTTCTCGCGCTAAAACTTTCTTTAGTTTGTCTGATATTTATGTACATACATACATGTATGTACATATAGTACATACATATGTAAATACAAGGTTTTAAGCACTCCATTAATTGTTTTTTAATAACAAATTCATTCTGCAATTAAAATATGTATGTATGTAGGATTGTGCGTTTGATTTCAGGGGTAAAATTTTTTTTATTTGGAAACTAAATGCATACAAACGTACCTACATACATATTAATGTATATACATACATACATATGTATGTATATATTTTACTTCTGCAGCTTTACCACAGTTTGACGTGTTTTAAAGCACATGTGTATTAGATATCAAATGCTAGATTTGTTCATTCTGAAGCTAATAAGGAGTCAGCCCCAGATAGACCAGTTTCACTGTGTATCACTATACATACTTACATATGTATGTATACTTATGTGTGCACTCACTTACTTACATACATACATACTATGTACATAAATAAACATAAACAAAAAACATGTGAAAACTCACAATGAACGAATTAAAATATATGTACATATATATATATATATGTGTATATGTACAATGAACACATACATATGTATGTATGTATGTATGTAGATTTTGCTACCTTTTTATCTTCGATTGCTTATTTTTTTATTATTCTCAATTACTTAAATTCTTTATTGTTTTTTATTTGCTGTGAATGTAACCGTTATCTTTCGTGTTTTTTGTTTCTCTTTTTTTCGGCAAAAGTTATACACCACAATAAATCTTATCGAAAAATTTATCTTGACTTGCACTTAAAACGTTCATGACGAAATTGTTTTAACACAAACAAAAGAAAAACATATTAAATAAAACAAATTAAAATGTTTTGGCGGAAAAATGCACGGCGATCTTACGGAAAAAAAAACTCCTTGTTTTCACTTTAACGTCCGGTCACAAGTGGCTCAATATAACAACTAAACTTTATAACGTAATATGACTCTTAAGTTTGTTGTTGTTGTAGTGCTTTTGTATTTTCTTGTTTTCGTTGATTTTTTTTATGACAACGAAAACAACAGCAAAATGCACACACACACATACACACACATACATATGTATGTGCGCTTAAATCGAGAGTAGTCAGCTCTTTAATATTTTTGTGCTTTTGTTTCCTAGACACACTTTAGTAGATATATGTATATAGTAGTCTACTTGCATTCACAGTATATTTTGTTAATGGATACGAAGTTAAAAAACGTTTTCGTTCGGTACTAAAACACAGCAAAGCAAGAAAGGTTTTTCTTTTACCAACAACGCCATCCTCAGCAAGTCATGTAACAGAGAACATAAGCACTTTTTACATAAAAAACCCTTTCACTTTTATTGTGCCTGCAGCTCTTTGCCGACATTCAATTGCAGTTGTTGTTAGTGATATCCCAGTTGGCGTCGGCGGCACTCGTTGGAAGCGTTACATTCTGGATATATTGGCTGGTCCCAAAAGCGATGTAAAAACAGCAACTTAAACTTTAACATTTGTTGTTAACTTTGAAGTGGAAATAAAAGTTGGTTTTAAATTGATGAGACTTTAATTAAAATATTTTGATATATAGGTCTGTTCTCAAGAATGCAAAACGCTTAAAACTGCTCTGAAAAATTCATATTGGAAAGTCTATGCAAGTTGTTCGGACAAACGCAAATCGTTTAAAACTTGCGATTTCAATTCGCAAGCAGTTACTAACGTTAACTGGTTGAGTTTGCTTACACTAAGCCTTCAAAAGAAAAGAAAATGATGGACATTTGTAAAATATCTTTTACAAGGAATGCCTGCGATAGAAGTAGTTTGTTATTTTAAAGTAAGTACATAAATTAATACCACTGTTAAAAGTCATTATGCTTAATATAAGCGCTGCTGGCACTTTTGCTTCCTGCTCTTCTTAAATTTGTTATAATTTTTGTATGTTTTATTTTTTCGAACTTAACATGGAAAAATGGCAAATCGCCAGCACCTAAAACTGAATTTAGCGTTTTCAAGTCGCCTGGCGATTTTAAATTTTGTGCGTGTCAGAACATGCCTTACAAACATATGTGGTACATTTCCTGGTAACGGCGTACAATTTCAACTAATCAATTTTAGTATTTTCGATATGTCACCCAGTTGAAGACAACAACTTTACACAATCTGTTGCTTTCATTAAAAAATGTGGCAAGATATAAATAAAACTAAATTAATATCGGAATTTTAGCTCCAAACGAGCAACAAATTCAAAACTAGTATATTTTTTAATTTTCTGGCGTACCTTTTAGATAGCGATTTTCTTAGAGTACTAAAATGTACTATTTTCAAATATATATATGTATATGTATGTATGTATATATGTAGTAATTAGCAATTTTTAAGAAATAGGAATTTTTTAAGAAAATTAACGATGGTAGCTGTGCTGGCCATCATTCTGGAGGTCATCAACGATTAACTTTTGTCATGCACACGCCTCGTTGGACACGTGAGTTGTTGGGTGAGAGAAAAACGTCTGCCAGTGTGTGTGTACAGATGCAAAATGTAGGTTTTTGTGATGACTTGCTCTTAAATGCAAGAAGCACATGTTTAATCTAAGAAATTTTTTTGAATCAAAGAACTAAGCGTCGAGATGAGGCCAAAATGTTATGAGTAACATTTGAATATCAAACATATGTATATATAAATGAATGAAAAATAGGTAGGGGTCTGGCCCAGAACGTCCTTTTGCTGCAATTATCTGCCTTGGATATACCCATTCTGTAAAGGTGTTTATAACAGGCATATACATATGTACATACATATGCCATTTACACACATACATATTTACATACGTACACACATAACTACCTAGATCCTATATAATCGATTTTTATGTTTTTTGAAAAAGTTTTCTGCTTTCCCTTTTTATTTTTGATTTAACATGAAGACTTTACCAAACAAAATGATTTTTGTGATTTTTGCGTCGACGACGATTCTCTTATAGATTATGAAATTCAATTCTTCTATTATTTTTCCACTGTGCGCAAAATCCTGAAACTACGCAACTTTTATCTCTATCGCTTTTTTCGCCAACAAGGAAATAGCAAGCACATTCTACAATGTGCAGTTTACGTACATATAGTGAGATAGAGGGTTTGAAATTTGATTGCCATAGTTTCTTTCCTTTGGAAATGTCTGATTTGTATCCAAAATATTTTGGGAGTGCTTTATTGCGCAATCTGGAGTAGTTTCAGAATAACAACAGAAGAAAGCTATTCCCATAAGTTCCCAAAACACACAGAGGAAGCAAATAATAACAATATGACTGTTAACCGTGGCCGATAATGTGGTTGGTCTCAACAATTTTGTTGTTGTTTGTGATAAAAGCTTGACTAGTTACATCGTTAGACATGACATTTACATACATACATACTTACATACATATGTATGTATTACTTACTATTCTTGCAATATTTATGCAGTTAAAAATTAAAAATTTTTTTTTTCGTGTTCATTAAATGAAAGTATGTATGTAATTGTATTTTTTGTTTGTTTGCAAATATGTACATATGTATGTGCATACTAAGTAGTTGCATTCTATTTATAGATATTGTACATACATTTGTGCATATTTACTACATCAATCGCAAGTGCTAATATTGCGGCAACATTGTTGCGAAAATGATTTGTGCTGGCGTGTAAAGGTCTGTTCAAAGATGCATAAAATGTTTGGCGTCATTTTCCGTTGGCAACATTTGACGAGTAGTCGGTGCTGCCTACCCCTAAAAAATATACTTATGTACAACATATTACGGTCTTTTCATTAAAAGTATGCTAATGCTATATTTTTCCAAACGAATCTTACATTTGCACGTACTGGCTCCTGTTATTGAAATTCCACTGTTATTGAAATTCCCCTGTAGTTACTTAACAGCAAAAAAAAGAGAATGTTGCCAGATACATTTCATATGTTATTCAAAAAATGAGCAGAGTACTACCACCACTGTAAATTTTTTTAATGAAGTTGACGACCAGTGAAGAAGAAAAATTCAAAAATATAAGTATTTCAATAACGTCGTTATATATAATAATAAGAAATTGAGTGCCTAAATATTTCAGTTCTACAGGCGCAGGAAGCTGAAAACGAATTTATAATTCGGAATTTGTCCACATTTATTTGTGACTGCTAAAAATTAAGCGCTTATTTCATTATAAAAACATTCCTTATTTTAATGATTTATATCGTTTTTGTTTTGTGGAATTATTTCATGAAGCCGCTGTAGACAATATCATTTTTATTATAAGAAACTATTGAACAGGCAGAATTAAATCTAAATGTTGTAGTTGTTCACCAAACATTTTCGCGGTATTATCCTTATTATTATATTAAAAACTGTTTTCTTTAGCTAATATTTTATTTACTATACATACATACATATGTAAAAAAAACTCAAAAGCTATTTCATGGATAAGTATTTGTTTGATTTGCATAACATTGTTTTTACAGCGTAAACAAAATTTTCTTACGTTGAAAAAACAATTGCAAATCTTTAATAGACCTTGAGTGCAACTTGAATCAAAACTTAATCTGAACAAAAAGTAAAAGTATGGGAAACAAGTTTTTAAATAAAATTGTAACAATTTACAATTAACTTCAAAGTTTAATCTCTTACCAAACACTGGCACTGGATATTTTTCACAACTTTAAATTGGAAAAATCTAAGAAATGCTGACAACGTACAATATGCGATTAAATGCGAAGTCATGCTGCAAAAGCTGTTGAAGTAATTATATATTTATAGCTTTTTTTTTTTTGATTCCGCTGATTGATAACAAAATGCAATTTGGTTTAAGCAAATTTTAAGAAAATCAGCAATTAAATAGAGCGGCCAATAATTAACGAAGATACAAAGCAAAACTGACGCTTACGCATACAATCGTAACCGGTAGTTTTCGTCAGCGAAGCCAGACTTTTACAAAATAAAGCATACAACAAAACCGTAGTAAGCGAAAGAAGCGTTCGGCACGTTGTAAAAGATTGCCGTGATTTGGCACTCCATGAAAGAACGCCAATACCAAAACTGTGACGTTCGATAAGATTTAAAGCCAGTGCTGTCGATCGATGGCGAAATTAAGGGTTTGGCAGTAGTACAGCTGTTTTCCAAAGAATAACATTTTAGTCAATCCACAAACGTGGAAGTTTACTGTGTATTATTGTATTCGCTGCGTTGTATCCTCTAATCCTTTCAAATAATAAATATATACATATGTATGTATGTACATATATATATTTTTGAAAATCTGCAATGATATTATTATATGTAGTATGTATATGTACCCTTAACATTTCTTTTCATCCGCATTTCTAAATTTTGTTTGTTTTTAAAAAGTTCTTTTACATAGTTGGGTCACCTTTGAAACTGAAAGTGCAATCTTGTTTGTAAATACAAAAATTTTCGAAAATCTCGATATAATTGCATAATGTGTGTTTGTGTTTGGCAAGATCTTTTTCTTTATGATCAAAATTTCGGCAAACATGTACTTCAGAATATTATTTAATCGTACTTTCATAATTTTTCGAATGGGTCAGTCGGGATTATCGCAAAGTATTATTTATAAATAATATTTATTCTTAAAAGTCCATTAAATTTGTTTTCGTGCCACAAGAGGCCAAAGAAACTGAACAAAATCATATGTTCATATGTAGTATGTATGTATGTATGTATGTATGTATGTACTTAATTTTAATTGTTTCTTAAAACCACAAACCTACAAATTAACTGTACTTCTATTCATTTTTGCTACACAAGTGCAAATGAAATCAATAAACAAAATAAAAATATATTTACATTCTATTTACTCCTATTTAAATATAAAAATCAACAATTTTTCGTAGAGAAATTCCGACTTGTGACTGTGTGCATTTTCTCTTATCACGACTGTCCACAGTAATAAAAAAGTACATACATATGTATGTACATATAACAACAATAATCAGAAAACTGAAGACAACAACGAGAACAAGGAAGAGCATGTAACTGGATGTGTGTTTAAAAAATAACAACAATATTGAACTTATCACGGTTACTGCTGTTGCTGCTCTGTAATGTCGTTGTAATAAATTACATGAAACAAATTCTTTGCAGTTTTGTTTAACGGTCTATTACATGATGCTGCCAGATGTTTTTTTCTTATTGAAATGATGATTCGACTGAAACAGCGCGATGGCGTAGGCTGGTTCCAAAATTAAGTTATGACTCGATTACAAATGAAAAATTGTTCGTCCGTTATCCATTTTTATTTTATTATGAATAAAAACTTCTTTACGAAAAATTTCATGAGGACGAAAAAAAGTACTGTTATGAACTGAAAAAGAAGTTAGAATTTCTCCAGTTTATCTTACGCGATACAGCTAGAGAAAAGCGCAATTGTAACCTGAAAAGCAGTTAAAAAGAAATATTTTCTTCATAAAAAAAATCCAAGAATCTAAATATTTAATGCAACCAGGCACCACAAGATGTACATACATGGGTGTGGCACTTTCCGCATGTATGTACATACACACCTGTAAAACTAAATAGACAACTAGAATGGAATGTAAACAATCAAGGCTAGCACCAGCGCGCAGTGGCACCCGTAGAGCAAACGAGGTTGCAAAAATCAAAATTTTCATGTGCGCCTGCGAAATTTTAAATGAATCCATCTTATAGTAAACTTTTCAACGATCTCAAATATGCTACTCTTAACAATATCAGATTTTTAGTTTAGAAGACATAACTGTTCAAAGTTAACCAATTTTCGGATTTAAAAAAAACACACAATTTTTAGGTAGTTTGATCCGATTTCAGGTGTAATATCACGAAAACTAGGCAACGAATAGTATTTTTTTTTGTTTTTAGTGATTGATGTGCTTATTAAATGTATAACAATAAAAAAAATTGTGCTGTTTGCTTTGTGTTTCTCTAGGTAAATCAGTATTTAAAAACTATCCATTTTTTCACTATTCTTCAACTTTGACGGAAAATAAAAAAAATTTACCTTTTTTTACCTCCGCCATATTTTCAAAATATGTTCTTTAACTAGTCTTTTACATAACTCAAAAGGTTTTATCTGCCTTTACGTGCCTATTTGGCTTCTACAGGTAAAAAACGTTAAAAAGACATGGTTGCAGAAATTGTATGGCGGGCATCCCTTACATGCCTTGACTGACAGTTACTTTGATGTAATAGTTTGAAAATTGCATTTTGAGTCAGTTGTCTACCTGAGAGCCTCTGGCGAAAAATTTGGTCCTAATATTCCGTTACAGACACAAGATGCACAAAAAACTACTCATTGAAATAAGCAGGTACGCACCTCACTTAAAAATTATTTTTGGCGTACATATGGTGAAGAACAATACTGACTTATGGTACAGGTAGGCACAAATCTCATTTGGCTACGTGCATAATATCAAAACTGTATAATTCAGCCCAAATGCATATGTATGCATGTAACAGGTACATTTGTAGACATGGTAGCATAGGCCTATATATTGCAAAACAAGCTTAATGCCTGCATTAGTCTACGACTGAAAGTTGGCGAAACAAGTATTGAAAACATGGCGTTGAACAATTTAAAACTATTTGAACTGTTTAGAAAGTCAATTACACCAACGTGTTTCGCGGAAGCTGCTTTAGAAGAACTCGATAGCTTATACGGAAATATTGAGAGAAGCAAAAGTATAAAAAATAATCTTTGTATGATACATGCCAAAATTAAGACAAAATGGGTGAAATGCAATCGAACCATTAACATCTTCAACTCCAAATACGAGGACTGGCTTAATGAAGACACCATCCTGGATATATTGGCAGTAGATAAACCCTCCACATCAACCAGAGGAGAAAAAGGAAGGCCAAAAAAAAGTATGGAGGAGTGTTCAATTTTCACAAGAAAGAGGAAACTTGCCGATGCCACCAATGACTTGACCACGAAGGATTTATCGGATGCGCTGTCTATTAAATACATAAAGGATAGTGAACGAGTTAGGTCGCAGATTACAAAATCTGTTGCTGATGCAAGCCCACTGCGACTAAAAAGGATTAAGGAAAGCATTCCCACTCCCACAAACGCACATATTAAAAAGTATAGTTCCGAAGAAGCCTTGGCTCTGTTTTTGGACTTAGAACTTTCCAAAGAGAAATATGAGATACTACGGGCATCTTTAATGCGACACGGGGCTGACCTTTTCCCCGGATACAAGCATATTACGCAAGCCAAAATAAATTCACGACCATTGCGTACGGAGTTTACGGAAGTCTCTGCGAAAGCCAATCTGCAGGATCTTATGGACCATACAGCAAAACGGTTGTTGGAAAGTCTTCCTGAAAATGAGGTGGAAATTCTTCCTCAGAAACTAACATTGATCAGCAAATGGGGCTGCGATGGATCATCCGGACAAAGCGTTTATAAGCAAAGGATATCTTCCGATGACACTACAATATCTGACGGAAATATGTTTATGGCATCTGTTGTTGCATTGCGGCTAAAATCTGATGTTTCCCTACACTGGAAAAATCATCGACCGTCATCAGTGCATTATTGCCGACCAATAATGTTTCAGTTTGCAAAGGAATCGGCAGAACTCATAAGGACCACGGTGAAGGACATTGAAGAACAAATAAGCAAGATTAAGCATACAAAATTGCAAATTGGAGAAGGAAAATATATTGAATGTAGTTACGAGTTCCACCTGACCATGGTTGACGGAAAAGTCGTAAACGAACTGACAGGAACAACCTCAACATTGACATGCCCGATTTGCAAAAAGAGTCAGAAGAACTTCGGTAATTTAAACGATTCTACAAACGAGGAGAATTACGAATATGGAATGTCACCATTGCACGCAAGGATAAGGTGTATGGAGTTCTTGCTAAAACTGGCGTATACCCTACCACAACAAGATGAAAACATCGATGAAAATACATCAATTAAGGATAAGGAAAAGATCAGAAAGAAGCAAATAAAGAATGCTTTTTGGAAACAACTTGGACTAAAAGTAGACTGCCCCAAGTGTGGATACGGTAACTCAAACGATGGAAACACTTCAAGGAGATTTTTTGCAAATGATGAGGCAGTAACTAGAATCACTGGAATTGACAATGAAATCGTCAAAAGATTGGGAACGATTTTGAATGTTTTAAACTGCCAAGAAAGTGTTAATTCTACAAAATTTGGAGAATATGCATCGGAAACTGCATCTCTTTTAGCAAAAATTTATCCACAGAAGAAGTTGACCCCGACCGTCCATAAAATATTGGCGCATGGCAAAGATATAATTGAGTACCAGTCTTTGCCAATTGGAGAGCTTTCTGAAGAAGCGCAGGAGTCTCTTAACAAATTTTACAAAAAATATAGATTGCAGAACACGTTCAAAGCATCAAGGGTGAGGCAAAATGAGGACCTCTTCAACATGTTAGCAGCATCTTCCGATCCACTTATTTCTTCCCTGCGGCATGTGAAGACACGAAAAGAACTACAATGGAATTATACTTTAGAAATGATTAGTCTTTTAGATATACCTTCTGTTACGAATTGTGATGAATATTTTACAGAAAATTCAAAAAATTAATTGAAAAAAAATTTGTTTAATTTGTTGGCTAATAACTTTAAAACAGAAAAAGCTTTCAAAAGAACTAAGAAATATAAGATTGGTAAAAATAATTTGATTTTGTTACCATAAAATAGATGAGTTAGAAAAAAATTAGAGTTTAGAAATGATTTGTATTTTAGACATACTTTGTCTTACCAAGAAAATGAATATTTTACAGAAAATTGAAAAAATCATTTAAAAAAAAACTCTTTTGTTGTAATTTTTTAGGTAATATCTTAAAACATGAAAAGCTTACAAAAGAACTACAAAAAAATATAAAATTCTTAACAAAAATTTTTTTGTTACCAAAACTTGGATTTTTTCACAAATTTTAACTTTGAAAACCCATAAGTAAGCACCTATAAGGTGTAGCGTCCACTCCAACCGCTCATTTTATAGGTTGAACAATTATCTATGACATGCAATTTAAATTATTCGATTATCTTGTTCGGTTCAAAAGATATGATTTTTGCAACGAAAAAAGTCAAATGGCGCCACTGTGCAGCGTTGCCAACTATTGCATATTTTGTTCTTCCCGAAATTTATAATTAAAGAAAACTTTTTTCCGTAGGAAATAAATTCATTTCGAGTATTAATGGGTTGATTATGCTTTAAAAACTTACTAAAAACTGTTTAGCTTCATCTGCGAGTGCTATTACTTTTTAAAACCTTCATGACACATGTTATATCTAAGTAAGGGCATATACATACATACATTGGGGCCATAACTTTTTCAATTTCTTTTGCAAATATCATAATGAAAAATTTTATTTAAAAAACTTTAGACTTTACACCCAAAATTGGAATTTTGAAAGCAAATACAAAGACAAAACGTTGAAACCTCAAAGAATAAAAGGATATTTTTGTATTTCTAACGTAATTACTTATTATTTCATTTTCCATTTCTTAATTACCAAAGAACATGAAAAATGTTCTTCAAACGTGACAACAAAACTAAACAGCAGTCTTTAAAGAGGAGGGGGATCAGCTGGCGGTTACTTGGCCAGTACATCCTTCATCAGCAATCAATGTAAATATGTACGTTGTATCGTACACTTAAGCTCCATATTTGTATATATTTCCATTTCTGCTTACATATGTATGTTCGCGTGTATATGTTTTGATAAGATTGATTCACTTTAATGGTAAATAATTCTCTTGCTTTCGCCTATCCCAATAGTTTTGATAAATGTATTAAAAGTGCAAAATTCACTGTATCCAGTGATCATCGTCTTGCATTCTCTCAATTCCAAAAGTCGACTATTAAAAATAAGACTCTCTTACGGAACGAAAAATATAAATTTATTTAAAAAAATTGTATATAAATAAATAAATAAATAGAATAAAAATAAATGCATAAAATTGTGTACTAAATTTTCCGTTTGACTTCAGCCACAAACAGAAAGTTCGTGTATTTAAAGATCAGTCCATTTCCTGCGCTGGCGCTTTTGGTGTCCTCACCAAAGTTTTATTCTCCTTAAAGTAGCCACTGCTTGGCACCTTTGCACAGTCCACCCACGTGTAGTGATGACCGGTATCATTGCTTATATCTAAAAGTTCCAAATGTCTTGATAAATAATCCCGACTGCATTCAAAGTCCTGATACGCCCTCCTCTTCTCAGCATTATAGTAACAGGGAATAGCCTTGTCTTGTAGGAACACTCGAGCTGCGTAAATATTGTGACCCTTGTTGTTGGTGCCCAACTTAAGGACTATTCCCTCAAAGTGCTTCTCGTCAGCTTGAAAAATTTTGGGCTCTATGCAGACCCAGCTAAAACTATTGAAGGTTAAGTAAACACGTCGGCAATGACGAGGATAACAAATCGCTGAACAGCGTTGACTGCCGCCGCAGATCCGCGACTGCTGATTGAACTTGTCAAACAGACATTTCTGGTGATAGACATGCCCACATTTTGTCGAGCCATAAACGATGTCATCGTTGTCGAAATAAAGAGAGCAGATTGAGCAGCGCACTTGTGAGGAGTCCATTTTTAATAACCGTGTTTACGATATAAATTTACTATGGGATTGTGTTCTGCTGTTGTGTTGCTGTGGACGATTCGAACAGTTTTATTTTACTACATGCAGTGGAGTACAAATCGCTGGCTTTTATTGCAAATTTTTCATTCATTCTCATTCAGCTGGATCTGGCAGTAATTAATCATATCTGTTAGAAATAAATCCGTTATTGCTGCTCGTGGAAAACAGTTCTGAGAAATTAGCAATTGTGACATAATTTCAGATTGTAGAATGTTGGCCGAGTAAATCGGTCGCCAGCCGTTGCCCCTTTCTTTGGCCATTTCTCAGTTACATTTTTAATGGCTACGGAACGTTTAATCGTATCGCTGAACATCCCTCGCTAAAACTAGAACTTGATGCTTTTGGTTATTGGTGTGAAGAACAAAAATTATAATAACTACGCGTTTCCGCAGTTCACAACCGTAAACTACGTTTTGGATGGTAATATGTTAAGCAAATTGGATGAAGTTTGAGAAATTGGAAGCTTAATTTTATTCAAAATATTTCAGCAACAGTAAATAATGGTCCGCATGGGGTACGGGTCAGACCAACTCTAGAATACGGCTCGATTATTTTGGATCCTAATTATAACAGTTTCGAGTCTGTGCAAAAACAGAATTTGTGCTGATTGCAGTCAATAAATATTTTAAACATGTTGTTGTTTTAGTTATTTTATTTCTTAATTAATTATTTTGTATTCATTATATTTTGGTCTGTATGGGTCACAGATCTATAGACTAAATGAAATAAATAATGACTGTTTAAGGACGCATGTCCTTAATAAGTTTCGGCCTACCGATTTGACATGCCCTGGTGTCTTAGTTCTGTTAGGAATTGATCCATACGGACAGTTCAGGTAACCGGAAGAGCTTATGACTTCGGACCGTCGTATACAAGATTTTGGTACAGGTTGATGATGAGGGCCTGATAAGGTCATTTCGCCATTGCCGTTACTGTTAACAATCGAAGGTCAGTTCCATTTCAAAACTGTTTACAAAGCAGCACCTTCCCATGATTCGTCTGGAGTCCTCATTTATTTAAAAATAGGGGTTCAAAAAACCGCTGTAGTATGAATGAGTCATTAAGTAGACGGCTGAAACCGTTAGTTACTTTCTGTAAAATAAAAATTATTCATTAATGACCAAAAAGGCGATGAGGCGATAAATAGCGTGATTAATTTGTAGTAAAAAGTAATTTTATTTCCGTTCCCTGCTCACAAGGCAGGTGCATTGCGATTGTCTCTGAGACACATTTTAATTAATATGGACATATGTCTGACTAAATGCAAAAGAATTTAATAAAAAAATTTATTCTAGAATACAAAATTTTGTTTTTATATGTAGATGGAATCAGGTACCATCGGCATTATATTCACATTCTAAAATAAAATTTGCGTGCCAGTGCCGTGAAACTAGAATTATCGATCGTATTGTGTTCTGCCAAGATAATGGCCCGAAACTTTCGGCTCTAAATACCAGACTTTGGCTTCTCTACAATTGTCTAAATACAACAAAAACTCCGCCACAATCATCGAGCATCTGGGCATCCATCTAGAAAAAAATGAGATCATGGCAGTTTATAAAATAAATATATTATGAAATTAATTCCTCCGGAAAAGTGGAGTCAGATAGAAATATAAAGTCTATGCGAAATGCTTAATAATAGTCGTTTTGTTTCCTGATACTTTAAAGGTTTTAAGAGTCGAATAATTTTGTTGGTTTTAAATTTTTATTTGAAAAGTGATTTAAATTGTTTTAAACTTATTATTTGAAAAGTGATTTAAATTGTTTTTTGTTGAAATTATATTTTAGTAGGTTTAAATTGATAACTTTACGTTGTAATAAACATCAATTAATACGCACTTTTATTTAAAAATTAGCAAAATTTAACAATATGGGGCAAGTCGAATATATGTACATATATTTTGGTTTGGCCACCGACATATACAGGACATTATTTATTTTATTTGAAGCAATAACTTTAAATTGTTAAAGTATGAGTTGGTTTTAACTCAAGTCCAAACATACACTGAAAGAAACCTAACGCATGTGTCGTCCAAGCCACGATTTTTGTCTACAATGACAATTTTGCGACTTTCAGGGAATAGTCCTTAAGTTGGGAACCAGCAACAAGGGTCACAATATTTAGGCAGCTCGAGTGTTCCTGTTACTATAATGCTGAGAAGAGGAGGGCGTACCAGGACTTTGAATGCAGTTGGGACTATTTCCCAAGACATTTGGAACATTTTGATGTAAGCAATGATACCGGTCATCACTACAGGTGGGTGGACTGTGCAAAGGTGCCAGGCAGTGGCTACTTTAAGGAGAATAAAACTTTGGTTAGGAAACCAAAAGCGCCAGCGCAGGAAATGGACTGATGTTTAAATACACCAACTCTCTGCTTGTGGCTGAAGTCAAACGGAATATTTAGTTTTCAATTTTACGGATTTATGTTTATGCCATTTATTTAAAAATTTACATACAGAGACGGACAAAATTATTCACACACTACCTTTTTATTATTTAATAGCGATATATTTTTTATAAAATAAGTTTATAAGATTATGTTGTTAACAACAACAATTTGTCTAAGAATAGAGGTAACAAAACTAGAAACAAATTTAACATTTGTTGAAATCTCACAAAACAATGAATGCAAATTACAACTTAACTCAATATTTAGGGGGACAAAATTATTCACACAACATAAATTGCAGCATTACAAAGTTCAAACTTCTGAACAATATGGAATCACTTTGGACAAAAAAAAAATTAACAGTTATAATTTTAATTCGCGGCGTCTTTTAATTTCATTTTATCAGTTTTTTTCAAAAAATTTTTGTGCAAAAATTATAAATATTGTTAAAATAGGTCGTAAGCAGAAGGAAACTACTGAGGAAAAATTAGAAATCCTTTTGGAGCTGTCGAAACAAGGAAAATCATGTGTAGAGGTTGGAAAGATTGTTAAGAGAAGCCGTTTTATTATTTATAGTATAATAAAACGATTCAAAAATGCTACAGACCTTAAAAAGCCCTACTCATACTAATACATAGATTTCGTAAACTTACTGCCAAGAAAGAGAGAAAAGTAGTAATAAAAATCAAAAATATCCAAAAATAAGTTCTTTTCAGGTTGCAGCAGAGATGCTAGAAGAAAATGGAGTTGAGATTCACCCAAAAACTGTTCGTAGAACACTGCACCGGGCCGGATATAGTTCTCGTGTACCACGTAAGAAACCTCTTAAAAGTGAAGTTAACCAGAAAAAGCGGATTGGGTTTGCAAAATCGTACAAAAATAAACCTGAAGAGTTTTGGAGTTCTGTACTAATCTCCTATGAATGCAAATTCAATATCTTGCAATCTGATGGAAGGATACATGTACGGAGAAAACGAAATTGCGAAGTAGAAAAACAGAACACAATCACCTCGGTGAAACATGGCGGTGGGGGAATCATGCTATGGGGGGGCTGCATGTCTGTAGCAGGTGTTGGAAGATTGGTGTTTATTGAAGAAACCATGAATAAGACCTTTTATCTCAGTATATTGAAGGAAAACCTCCAAAACAGCGTACGAAAATTGGGTGTCGATGATGATTTTAACTTCCAACTAGATAATGACCCAAAGCATACAACCCATGACGTCAGAAGATGGATCGTTCACCATGTACCGCATATTCTCCCGACTCCCCCACAATATCCGGACATGAATCCCATTGAGCATCTATGGGATGAACTTGGTAGAAGACTGGAGAAACACAACATGACAAGTAAATGACAGCTGAAAGAAATCCTTCAAGAAGAATGGGAAAATATTTGAACGGAGGTGACAAAAAAGTTAGCCGAATCAATGCCGAATATGTTACAAGAAGTTTTAAAAAGAAAAGGCTTAGCTACAAGGTATTAGCTTCTAGTAATTCTCAGATGTGTGAATTATTTTGTCCTTACAAAAATGTGTGCTCTTTTTGATTTTTATTGAAAATTTTTTTTTCAATTAATTTATGAATAATTTTTTGTTGTTTTTTACTTTCCCACAATTAAATAAATCTGTAGCATAAACTATTCTTGGACCTTTATTTACTCATTAGAGAAAATAGTTAGAAATTGAAAAATCAAACACATGTGTGAATAATTTTGTACGTCTCTGTATTTATATAAAATTTTTATTAATAAATTTATATTTGTGGTTTTATATGTTAATTTTAATAGCCAACTTGTCGAATTGTGAGCACTTAAGAATAACTTTACGTTAATGCTCAAGGGACGAATCCGTTAGGAAATTTGTAATTTTAAAAGCCGCTGAAGTTATGAAAGCTATTGGGATAGACGAAAGCAAGAGAGTTATTTGCCATTAAAGAGAATCAATCTTAGGAGTAAAATACTTGTTGTCTTGTGATGGTAAATAATGGCCTAGACAGCAAAAAGCAATTGCGTCTGATCACTGGAATACCTATAGCCAGAAATTAAAAACTTTCATGTTAAAAAGCAAGAAATTGTGTCTTTAAGAAGAATCGCTTAAACGTGCTTTTACCAATTTTCGAAATGAGGGTCCCTCAAACGAGTACATTAATAAAATCTACCAGGTTAAATGCTACGTTGTTCTGTTTGCTCAATTTCCATTAGATCAGATATGTTAATCCAAATGTTGCTCATTATTGTTTCCTTAGAACGAAGCAAAGTGCACCTGCTTAGACTAAACAGGTAAAAGAAATAAAATTAGTTCTCACGAGTACTACAAATGAATCAGACTTACATAAATGCGTCTTTACCTACCCGGCGTTGTGGTTAAGACAGAATATGATTAACACACTCGCAATACTCGTACTAGTAGTATTTCATTGTGTTGCAATCGCGCTCCGTTAAGATATTTCATTTTTAATTTCACAAGATTAAATAATTATGTGAATGCAGGTTTCAGGCTGCAATAAACAATTTTCAAAATAGCCTGTAATGGATGTTCCATTTCGATCATAGAGTCATCTTCTGTTCGTTTAATATTGTTTGACATTCGATCATAAGCGATTCACTCCGCAGTTTCCAAATATTTCAGAGCAAGTCGATGTATCTGAGTAGGTAGCCCGAATCCCCACCTGTAGTTCATACAAGGCAACAGCACATTCAGGACATTTGATTTATCGAAGATATTGTAGGCTCGTTCCTGCATTTTTAGATCTAAACCCCAGGCAAAACGTTTCAGTCCAGCCTTTTCAAGGCATTCCAGGGGCAAGTTGATTCCCGTGCTGAAGTTTAGGATACACTAAGGCAAAACATGTCGATGGACGTTGTAATTTGTTGGCGTTTTGATCATACTGTCATCCGCTTTTCGGTTAATAGCGTTGGCAATTGTTCATAAACGCTCCACAGCGTAATTGAGTCCAAATATTTCTCTAGCTCTATTACCCAGAACAAAATAACACAAAATTACTTTCAGACAAGTTTTTTGTTTCAGACTTTTATTAAATGTATGTATATAAAATTCAAGGAATCAAATTTTTTTTTCAAGTGAAAAAGACTTAATCTTTGTTGTTTCAGCGAAACCTCTTTTGCAGGTTCGCATTCAGGTGAACTTTTCGCTTATTCAGGTTTTGTTTGTTGTGCTGTTATATTTTTAAAAAAGTTTGTTTCTCTGCAAACTTTTTGTCGCAACCAAGACAAATTCAAAGCTACAAAACTCGCCGGTACAACAAAACTCGCCAAGATCCATAGTACGAGTACGTAGTTTTTTGTTAAATATTTTTGATATGTCAAAAACAAAAATGTTACTCTTCCATTGTTGACATCTAAGAGAGAATAAAAATAAAGTAACAAGTAACTGCCAAAGTTGGCGGCCGATTTACTCGGCCAACATTCTACAATCTGAAATTATGTCACAATTGCTATTTTCTCAGAACTGTTTTCCACGAGCAGCAATAACGGATTTATTTCTAACAGATATGATTAATTACTGCCAGATCCAGCTGAATGAGAATGAATGAAAAATTTGCAATAAAAGCCAGCGATTTGTACTCCACTGCATGTAGTAAAATAAAACTGTTCGAATCGTCCACAGCAACACAACAGCAGAACACAATCCCATAGTAAATTTATATCGTAAACACGGTTATTAAAAATGGACTCCTCACAAGTGCGCTGCTCAAACTGCTCTCTTTATTTCGACAACGATGACATCGTTTATGGCTCGACAAAATGTGGGCATGTCTATCACCAGAAATGTCTGTTTGACAAGTTCAATCAGCAGTCGCGGATCTGCGGCGGCAGTCAACTCTGTTCAGCGATTTGTTACCCTCGTCATTGCCGACGTGTTTACTTAACCTTCAATAGTTTTAGCTGGGTCTGCATAGAGCCCAAAATTTTTCAAGCTGACGAGAAGCACTTTGAGGGAATAGTCCTTAAGTTGGGCACCAACAACAAGGGTCACAATATTTACGCAGCTCGAGTGTTCCTACAAGACAAGGCTATTCCCTGTTACTATAATGCTGAGAAGAGGAGGGCGTATCAGGACTTTGAATGCAGTCGGGATTATTTCTCAAGACATTTGGAACTTTTAGATATAAGCAATGATACCGGTCATCACTACACGTGGGTGGACTGTGCAAAGGTGCCAAGCAGTGGCTACTTTAAGGAGAATAAAACTTTGGTGAGGACACCAAAAGCGCCAGCGCAGGAAATGGACTGATCTTTAAATACACGAACTTTCTGTTTGTGGCTGAAGTCAAACGGAAAATTTAGTACACAATTTTATGCATTTATTTTTATTCTATTCATTTATTTATTTATATACAATTTTTTTAAATAAATTTATATTTTTCGTTCCGTAAGAGAGTCTTATTTTTAATAGTCGACTTTTGGAATTGAGAGAATGCACGACGAGCACTGGATACAGCGATGCATAAGGGACGAACACACCAAGAAATCTATTGGGATAGGCGAAAGTAAGAGAAGTATTTGCCATTAAAAAGAAATCAGTCTTAGGATTCGTAAATTGTCAAAATAGAAATGTTCCTCTTGAAATGTTGACATCAGAGAGAGTTTCTATGATATATGAATGACAGATGAAAATAAACAGCTGGCTGTTCGTGGAAACGGTTAAATGTCTTTTCAATTTGCTCTTGGTAGAGACTTATTTTATTAAAAAAAATATTGATCAAACATTTTCATTTAATTGATAAATTTATTCTAAAGAACATACGCCATCCATTGAAGTCACCACGACTTTGAATGCCTGTCTCTAGACTTAGCCCAACTAGTGTTTTATTTTAGAGTACGCTAAAGTTTGCTGTAAAGTACGACTTCAACAAATTTCGTAAAAAAATAGATAATGTAGAATGTTTTTTTTTTAAACTGTAATTAAAATTGTAATTCGTTTCCTAACCTACAAAATAGTTTATGAATATTTATTGAAGTTGTCATTTTAAGGAAATAAAAATCACACTTTTCGAAAAGAAAATCGTTTAAATCACGACAATAATTAAACTCAAACTATGTCTCATTTCTTAACTTTTCACTTTAAAACAAAAAGGATTTATTAATACTACAATAATTAAAATTATTAAACATCTCTATTTATACATCGTCTTAGATATCATTTCGCCCAGTATTTTATTGAAAATACTAATACATATTGAAAAAATTAAGTGCGCGCTATCACTTGTAAAAGTTAAGTGACAGTTGTCACTATTAACTCGTTAAAACACTCAATTTCTTAATATTATAGCACCATAATTTTATAAATATCAGAACTCATCGCCTGATATATTCATCGTGATATCAAATGTCGAATTAATTGTAATTTCGTATTTGATGTTTTTCATTACAAAAAAGGCGGCAAAGTCTGGAATAAAAATTTAGCATCTTTTGCAAAAGTTTCCCAAATATGTTTTTCAATATCCAAAAACTGAACAACATGCAATAGATTTTATTTTTCTGATCATATGAATACAAAATTAGCATTTCCTCTGCCGGCGTTATATTTCATGATATAAAGTGGATTCATCGGGTGTGGACTGGGTGTTGCAAACAAGTGACACGACTGACTATAACAATCAATTCCAAAGTTGTTTTATTTTGCGAGATTTTGCTGTATTCATTTTTTAACAGATCGATTCCATTCGATATCGGGCACTTTGTACTTAATGTGAATCACGGCGCTCGTTATCGAAGTTGTACTCGCTTTTTGTAACATTTTGAAGCACAATTTGTTTGGTATTTCGTTTGTTACGTTTTTTACAGAGTAAAAAAATCATTACCGCTATTATGTTGACAGCTGCCACTTCACAAGCGCGTCAATGTAGCGGCAAGCTGCAAGGCGGATGATAAGTTCACATACATATGTCCGAAAATATTTGTTTCGGGAAGAATTTGTTCAAAAGCTCCGGCTTTTAAGTCTATGGATGTTGAATTACTCACTTCAAAAGGCTCAAAAATTGCTCTTGTCATAACGGAAATCTTCGACTCATTGTCCGATTCTCAAGATCAAGAATACAGAAAAAGGTGCGATTTTTTTACAATCTATCATTATTTTATTTTTCTCTTTCGTTGTGCTTTCCGTATTGACATATGTACATACATACATACGTACGCACAGCCAGAGAAAGTGTTCTCGATTCTAAATGCGGTGATTTTTAATTAGTATAAGGAGCAAGTTTGGCCTATTTATCAGGGGTGTCATAGAAAGCAATTCGGTTTTGATGTTTCTCGGTTTTGAAACCCAATATTGGTTTTAGTTGGTGCCATGAAACCAAGTCGGTTTCGTTATCTGCGAATGCAAATAAAACCAATATTCGAATCAGCTGTTGTTTACATTTGTATAATTGTGTACAATTTTAGTTAAAATTTGTTGGACAAAATACAGTGTTTGTTAAAAATTTCAGTGTTGTAAATAAAAAAAGAAGGAAAGGAAGGAAGAGCGTTCGGAAAAGTTCAGAAGAAAAACATTGCGAGCTTGTAGTAGTCCGTTAGCGCTGCCGGAGACAGCGTAAGTATATTTTTCATGAAGTTTATAATGTGTGAACACACATTTAAAGCTGCTTTGCAGGTTCATAGGATACTAGCGACTAAACAAAGAAACTTTTCGAATGGTCCTAAGCGCAATAAAAGAACATTTTCCCCATTCTAAGATTCCGCCAATGCTACAACTTGCAGCTTCGTTGCGATTTTTATATGAAGGGTCATAACAAAGAGTTGTTGGAAGCGTCTCTAGCACAGTGTCAACCAGTTGTTTCCAAAGAGATTCTACGGTTGGTTTAGCCCTCTTTTTAAAGCCTCTCGCAAGGTCGGGATATTTGTTCATAAACTCCACGATTATGGAGCTTTGAGTTTTATTTTTGTGTTTTCCCCTACATCCATAAGAATATATTTCCTTTTTTAATATAAAATTTACATACATTTATACAAAACATCAAAGCGCAAATGAAATCTGTCAGCTGCTTGGTTTTTTCAGGAGAAAACCCAATATTATGGGGTTTCTGTGACATCTAAAACCAACACTAATTCTGTTCCGAACACGATAACATTGGAACAACAAATAATTTTTTTTTTTCGTTTTCCAAACCAATTCCAATAATATTGGTTTCTTCTGTGACACCCCTGTATATTCTCTTAAGCTGTTTTTATTTATACAATTTGGAAGTGTGAATATGTCAAACGTGCAAAAAGAGTTCCAAAACACTATCACCCTTATTCTGCGTTTCGATTCGGATCGAAATTTTCTCCGTTTGGCAACTTTGCTATTCGGTGTTACGTTTCGTTTCATTTTCAATTGTTTCTTCGATTATATGTATTCTGCGTTACGAGCGTAGCTACATACGTTTTTCTAAGTTGTGTATGTGCTAACGGAATCTTTTTCAATTCTTGGAGTTTTTAAAAAAAAAAGGGTAAAATTAAAAAACTTTAAGTATAAAATACAATAAGCAAATTTTGTTTAATTGAAATTTTAAAACTTTATTTAATTTATTACAGGTCGAAAACAATAACAATGCTTTTCAATTCTTAACTCTGCATTCTGGAGTGCGTTGTTTTCCTCTTCCAACAACAGCGCCGCTGCTATCGATTCCATTTTCTTAAAACAAAGAAATATTATTTTTGGGCCGCAATGATGTAAAAAAAATTATACTTCTTCACAGTAATATTTTTACCTCAAATTCTTCTTACTCACGTGCATATGTATGTATGTATATTCCGGCACTTTGTTTCTTTTCTCTTCTTAACTGATGCTTTATTTAATTATTGTTCTCACAATTTTTGATTTGTTAATTAATTTTATTTATTACTTTTTTGTGCACTGAATTTGACTTTTTATTAAAATGTTTCTATTCTATTCCATTTCACGCGTTGAACAGCAAAGAAGCCAATTTATTTATTTATAAATAAACATACTCTGCTCTTCTTTTTCTTTCGATTCAGTTTTTTGTCAGAATACCTTTTTTCGATCCGAGCGTGACTGAATGCGGGAACGTAATCGAAACGCAGAATGAGGGTGTACATAAAGAAATTCTGCCGCTTTCAAACGAAACCATATGCGATCGATGTTGTTTGGTGGTTAAAGAACTTTCTAACGCTTCAGATTTACAATAATTTTCGAAAGCTTTTAATTTTATTCTCAACCAGAAAGTTGCAATAGCTCGAAAAATGTGCACAAACGGGACACATACCTTAAGACGTTTGTTGCTAAAGAAGGATCTGTTAATATTAAAAAGCCTACATTTAGTCGATTAACTTAAACAGCCTTAAAGTATGCAACAATGCCAATGAAAAAACACGCCCCCCATCACTTTAAAGACATCACAGAGAATGACATGCGGGGCCTAAAAATGCTTCCAATCAAATAAAACTCCGAGCCAGTAAATTTATAATTTTTTATAACCTTTTCTGTTTTATTTTGTTGCGCTTTTATGAATTTATTAAAAAAATATTAACAATAATTTGGAAATGAGTGATGGATGTTTCTTTGTTCGTTTAAGGACAATAAATTAATAACAAAAATCAAAATTTCAAAGTGTTCACTAAAATCAGCATATCGGCAAAAACGATATGGTGGTAGTAGTTAAATATGTTATAAATTAATGTGGCGAAAGTTTAACTTATTTATCACTTATCACGTGAGCAAACAAACATGTTGTTAGAAGAGAGGCAGGCAGTGCAAAAACAGGCCTTTAACTTTCATGCTGTAGTTTCTTTGCTTTGGAACGTTTCAACAGAAAATGTGATAGATTTTCATAGACTAAAAATGTTATCATGGTGGCGGGTACAACTCGCATCAGATTGGCCTGTAAACCTTTATAAAAACCTTTTGGCCCTTCAAAACTGCAATGAGACAATAAGAAAGTGATATTTGTTTATTAGCAGAGTTTGAACAAAATGCTTACCTTGTGTCAAGACACTACATACGACCTAATGACTGTTTTTTTTTTTTTTTTTTTTTACTAAATGTGATTTTCGATTACTTTTGGTTTTTGGACTTTTTCGGAAATACATATGTATTGTTAAAAACAATTAGTTAAAGTTTATTTAGCAAAAAGAGAAAAAGTAAAGAAAAAGAACTTATCAAACAACAACAAGACACAGGGGCGTAAACAACAGAACCCAACTTAAACAAGTAACAAAAATCTGGTTAGTTTTTAGGAATGACTCCTGTTTGTCGGGAACCGAATACATACACATATATTTTTAAACACTTACTTTATTACATGGAGCTTTTCTTTAGGTATAGTACTGAGGAGAAGATCCCATTAAAAAACAAATCAAAAATATTTAAATCAAATTTCATTATATGTCAGAGAAGTTTGTTTGTATGTATGTCCAGATACAACATTTTTTTCTTTGCTTTTTTTTTATACATGTAAGTTATAACTTAAGGTCTTGAATGTTATTTCAATTAACATTAGTTTCTTTCTTTCTTTTACTTATATAAATCTTTTTGCCAAAGAAATTTTAATTAATGTTTTTTTGTTTTGGTTTTTTTTTTAAATTAGCTTTTTTCAGAATGATATAACTACATACATACATATTAGAAAAGCCTTAAATGCTTATTGAGTAAAATAATTTCTGTTTTTTTCACTTTTATAATATTTTAATAGTTTGCTTAAATTCTAAGGAAAGTGCTGGTAGTTTAATCTTTTAGTTATAGCAAAAAATGAAAGACGTTTTTAGTTTTTTAAAACTGAGTTTGAACTTCAAAGAATTGCAAGTACATGTATAAATTATTTTTATTTTTGTAGGGAAAAGTTTCAACATAAACAGCCAGTAATATTATTTTAAACTCGGCAATTTGCAGCGGAACGCATTAATAATCTTCTGGGCCGCCGTTTTACTACACCGGACGCCATTCTTTCGCCTGCTGCCATTTACTTTTTCCTAATACAAGTTGTTACGAGTTTATGGATATGGAAACTCTGTTTGTTTGTTCTCGTAATTACATTTAAAACACAGACAAAATTTAGAATATTGGCATTGTTTCAGAGTTTGCGATTCTCTTTTTTTTTTCTTTTGTTAATTGTTTATAAATGAATTGCTATCAACTAAGAATAATTCTAAGCTTAAAATTTGACAATAATTTGTTTAAACTGTTATTGGCCCGAAGAATGTTTGTTCTAGAAAATACCCAGCGATTTAAAAAAAAACGTTACCCGGTTTATAGTATTAGACGTGTTGGGCGAGTGAATGTACAGGAAATTTTATTATTGTAGTTCATGGAAGTTTACTTTAACTTTATTTTAAACAAGTTGTTAAGTCTTCAGCATTTTTAAGAGCGAAAAATATTTTTCTTTTATTTCAAAACTTTCATAGATTGCAAAAACTTCCTCAACATTCACTTTATTTAAATTAAGTTACTTTTAGATTTAGATTTCTATCACAACTATACATGTATGTAAATAATTCCAAAAACAAAGGCAACTAAATTTAGACTTTTTTTTCGCAAGACTTATTGACTATTGTAAGAAAAAAATTACATGTTTATTAAAAAAAAGAAAAAGAATAAAAGTTCTGGCTCTAAAAGCGTATGTGGGTGGATATGAGAAAACAAAAAAACAAATTAAAATATTGAGATTGAGTAACTAAACTTAATGTTAAAGTAAAATTCAAATTAAAACTAATAACAGTAATACAAAAATTGTTGATATTAGATACATATGTATGTTTTTTAGCTCCAGCACAAGAACGAGCACATGTCATTTTTTGCTGCTTCTTAAATTTAACTCAACTTTTTTCTTCTCACCAGCTTTCAGTTATAATTATTTAGTATTTTTGTTTTTTCTTTCAATAACAGATTTCAGATTTTCTTTACATAATCTTAAATAAAAAACAAAAAGAAACTAAGACTATTAAAAAAAAAAGTTGTATTCGCGCTGCTCCATTAATTTAATTGTTTGCATTGAAGATCGTTTTTCTTATTTTTTCATATAAATATTTTTTCTCAAGTATTATCAAGTAAGAGAATAATAGTTTAAGTAGGCGAATAAAATGTACGTTTTTGTAGGCTATGTTTGATACTAAAAGCAAGTTTTATTTTTAATTGGTCAACTTTTCCCATATCAGCATGACCATACAAATGTTTGGGGTGACATGCACTAAATATGGTATGAGACCTTTATAAAAACCACCCATACGTTCGTACCTCCAAGTTTGTTTAATGCAATCCAGTGTGCCCTTATAACTGTGATGATGATCCTGTAGACGTGCCCGCACAACTTGATAGGGGTACGTTGCAGCAGCTGCTATAAGTTTGGATATAGCTGCGAAAGCTAAATATTCCGATGTGGCCTGAAAAATGAGAAAAACAAAAACGATTTTATTAGAAAATTGCAACGTTGCGTTAAAACTTGAAGTAAATTCTATTTTAATTATGTAACTCTAGAAATCCGCTGATAATTTTCAGCTGCTGCAGGATCTTAATATTCTTCACTGCACAAATCATAAACCCACCCCTTGCTGAAGAGCTCAGGCTATCTAATCCCTTCCCCTCTCGATCTTAGCCCCTCATATAAACAGAATCTGTTGCAAGACAACAGCACCTCGAAGGCAAGGATCAGCAGGGCGCTTTGCAACCACCCCAGTATCTTTCCCTGCATTTGTTGATTTAAACCACAACCATAACGTTTCAGCCAATGACCGACCCACAACGCGAAAAGGCACTTCATGAACTTCCTAGAGTTTTGGTTGCCGTGCCAACCGAGGGACCCCCTTCCCTCTAATCACCGGAAAGCAGAGTACGTGAAATCGTCAGCGCTTAACCTGCCCCCTCGGAAGTCGCAGAGACAATTATAAATCTGTTCCCACCACCAAGGGCATATCGGCATCGTTACTCCGTGGTTAATATGTTCATGTATTCTGTCTTATTTGCACTAATTTATATCGCGTGAGCAACCGAAGTCCAGATATAGTAGATAGTGTTTTTAAATAAATTAAAATATTGTGAAAATAAGTAATTAAATATATTTTGGTACTTATTGATGATGTTAAGCGAATTCAAAGTCAGTCACAGACTAGAGTCAATATTTTTTTTTTTTTCAATATATATAGAAAAATATTAAGTTATAGAAATGAGATTTTGAGGGAAAAAATAAAACCACTTTCTTTAGCGAAGCTGCTAACTTTTAACTCATCATTAAACATTTTGCTTTATCATTAAATGTTTGCGGAAACCGTCCCGCACATCTGGGAGACAATTAGTGCTTAATCGCACCTATTATGTGAAGCCGATAATAAATTGATAATAAAAGCATTCAAAACAGATACACAAATGCTTTGTTCTTTTAACCTAAAATAACAATTTAATTCCAAAAGCTGTTAATTTTCTAGATGAATTCTCTTTCAAGTATCGGCTATTGACCCCCCCTGAATTTTAATTTTAAGTTGAAAACGGTTTTTGCATTAACGCCAGTTTCAGTTTGTGGCAATAATTTACATTTTGGCAAAAATAAAATATATTGTATTAAATAAATAAATAACAAAATATCAGGCTAATTTAATTTAAATGCACTACAAACATTCAGAGTTTTGCTTACAATAAAAATTTAACAAATCTTTTTTTAGGGCATTTTATCATTTTTAACAGTCGAATTTTAAAGTTGCAAAAAGTGCATCTAATTTAATTAATTTGTAGAAATGTTACGTTTTGTTTGGCAAAAGTCTTCTTATTGATGAATTTTTGTTGTAATTTTCTTTTAATAACATTTATCTTCAAATTTATTTATCATTGAAATATCTGCAAATTCTTGACTTAAGCTGTTATGATAGAACTCCACAGATTTATATTGAATGCCCTTTAGATAATCCAAGTACCCATTCACTTCTAGCAGCGTTACTTCGGTGCGTAACATTTCATATAATCCCTTTATATTTGCACTAGCCCTGTTACTTGTTTCTGAGAAGTCGACAGTAGCCACTTATACCGTCGAATTTTGGTAAAGCTTTGCCTATTACATGGTTTTTGGCGGCCGCTGAATATACGCAACCTCGTTTGTTAATCAAATCAAGGTTGGATAGCGCACTGTGGGAATTTTCCGCAATCAAAATCAACCCGAAAAGAGGTCGTCACACCAGAAATAACTGATAAATTCCATTGGATGAACAATAGGAGGATGAATGCTCATGGGGAGACTAAGAGAAGCGTGCGTACCTCATATTTGGCATAAATATCTGGTTATGGAAAAGCTATTCATCATCAGCCCAACAGTGGGGCTACTTCAACGGAGTGTTCGACAATGGTTAGACGTGGTTCGAAGGAGTTTTTGCCTCGTTTTGTATCTGTGAACGAAACATGGATGCATTACGGATCAACAAAATTATGGCCACAGATTTTTTCCATCCGCACGATGGAAACTTCGATTTCCTGGAAAAGGTTAAATGAGTGCTGGCGAACATTAACCAGGAACTTTTGGGAACATTCGATAAGTGAATGACTCCATCCAGCGCAAAGTGCACGGACTGAGACTATTTCCTGTTCCCAATTGTAAAAAAAAACTACCACGACCGCCTGGTAAGAGATTCGAATCAAATGAAGTTATTAGTTGTCATTGAATTAATGACTACTTTAAGGGTCTTGAGAATTTATCTATTTATTTATTGGAAATTAACTTACAACAATTATAAGACAGTTGAACACTGTGGCTGCTAAGACTTTCGCTTCTGGGAATTTAGTATATTATAAAATGAAAAAGACTAGACGGGCCGGTACTACATATATTGAGCTTAAAGGCAACAAATTATCAAACTGCCCTTTTAAAGCGAAAAACCAAGTTTTTTTTAAACAAGTAGTGAAAAATATTTAATTATGCACTATGAAGCACCTGTTGGGCAGACCATTAGGCGAACTGCAGTGTGAAGCAAAACTGCCTTTCAATATATTAATATTAATTCAGCCCAGCTTTTTGTTGACTTAGAACTGAAAGACTTTTCGTCGAAAACATTTTTAAAGCATTTACGTCTTTTAATTTTGCCTTTTTAAATGCAAAATATTACAAAGAAATGTTTTGAATTTATTAACTATTTTTTGTTTGTTTTCTGGGATTTTATTTAATTTTTGTTTTTCCGTCACGTTACCTGGGAATGACTACTTAATCGTTTGTTGCTATTTGCTATTTGTTTTGTTTGCTTTGCTGCTATGCCCTTTTGTGTTCATTACATATTATTTCAGCGAATAAAAAAAATTTACAAAATAATTGTGCTTATTCCGTTGAAACATTTGGAGCGATTCCATGCAAAATAAGATTTCCAATTTTGCTTCTCAAATAACAAGTTATTAATTATTCGGAATTGCTTATAGTTCAAATAATTAGAATAAAAAAACACACATATTGCCATGAATACAGGATTTTGTTTTAATTTTCTACGTTGAGTTGGAGAGAAAACAGAATAATGATTTCCAATAAATACTTTCAATCTTTAAATTTAAATAAAACAAAGTTTACGTGAGTGGGAAATTTCATCGAAACTGTTGATTCGCAGCGGCTGGAGCGCTCCGAATTGTACTCGTTTCTCTTACTCTTTCACTTAAGACAGGCTGAGAGTGACGCTTGAACAAGGCTTCTATAGACATTTAAGGACAGTACATACATACATATTAAATATCTGCAATGAATGTCTTAAATGGCATACCAAGACATTCACTTTAATAGTGAATGCGTAAAATATTACATTCGCTACCAATAAAACAAACTAGTACTTCTACGATCATTCATTTCGAAACAAAACATCAAGACATCAAAACATTTTGTAAGCAAAACAAAAGTACTACCTTTCAGAGTACAATGAAATGAGTACTCATTGCTGTTTCAAATGAAAAAAACAAGTATACATATTTGTTATTTATTTAAAAAAAAAAAAAAGTATACATATTTGGCTTGGTGTACTTGGTGTACTTCAAAACATTTCCAGAAAGCAAACAGAGTTTATAATTCATTGCGAAATAGCAGGTAGAGTATTGTGTTGGTTTACTATGTATCGAGTGGAGTATTGTGCTTGGTTTTTTTTCTTAGAATACTCATTCTTTTATTACTCATTGCAAAAATTACTATGCAATAGAGTGCAATGAAGTAAAACAAATGCGGAGACGCATAAATGAATGTCTTGATGCAGCCATTTAATACATATGTATGTATGTGTACATATATGTTTTTGTGTGGTTCTGAATTATACGTCACATATGTATGTATGGAAATATGTACTTCCTTAGAGAACGTATGAACTGGCATATTTATAGTCTGCCTAAAATAAGTTACTTGTATTGTAAACATTTATATCTATTGTATTGTGAATATTTTTGTGTTAAATTGACGTCATCTCAACATGAAATGATCATTCGTTCAAACAGCTCTTACGAGGACCTAAAATATCATAAGTTTTTGAACTCAGTTATGGCAGATATCGATTTCCTTTAACTAAAGCCAAGAGTAATAAGTGATCGGTGATCAGTGCTCTCCGTTGGATGTGATGGCCTCGTCAAAAGCCATTCTCAAAGTAAAATGCAGCGATGAAAACCTTCTCACAAAAACCCTAACCAAATACTTAATTGAATACTTTCAAGCAGTGTGGATCCCAAATTGGATAAGCTTGCTATTATTGGCATACACATACATTCAAAAATTTACCTTATCGCTGAAGTTAATTCTCATATTAAAATTAGAATCAGTTTCCCAGTATCTCAAGGACCCATTCGGTCATTGCAATCAGTTTCTGAGTATGTAGAATTCTGTACGTGTGCAAACGAAAACCACGGTGCAAAATTCACTGAGTTGCGGTCTCCGAACGGGCAAGTTCTTGTGACGGATGTTTCGGCACACTCTTTGTTCTAATTTTACAAAACCAGCGAGCTCAAATTTATCTCGCGCACATCTTTTAGGTATGAGGTTAACAGCGACCCTAAAATGGGAAAAGCATGCGAAACTTTGTTCGAACAAAACACCCACTTTGATCAAAGAATTTTATCACTTTCACTTTTGTTTAACGCTACATGGAGGTAAATGATACAGGTAAATGACCAAGTCAGACTGAATAAAAAGCAGCCAATTTAAGCAATATATGGACGCCTTGTCAAACTGGCAAAGTTCGAAGGTCGCTGTTGAAAACCCGTGTATTAAATACGACTAGTGCTAAATGGAATTGCTCATAATAGACAACAGCGCATGAGGCAATATTTAAGTATGAAATTCGATAAATAAAAAAGTTACTAATACAGGGTGTTTTTTTAGAGGTATAGAACTTCGAATTGAAATAAAACACAAGAAAATCGTTTTAATGTCCATCAATTTGGCTTTATTGGAAGGATAATTTTATGCCATTAATGTTTAAATATGATTTCGGGCATGTGGCCGCCGCGGCTGGCTCGAATAAAGCCAATTCTACAGGTCCAATTTTTGATGGACAAAAGTTGATGGACAAAGCTCCAATTGCTGTGCACGGTGGCGAATCGATTCATTCGGGTCCTCTTCAACACTTTGCTCTACAGCGGCAATTGTTTCTTCGGTGCGCACTGTTCGACGTCTCTGCGGATGCGTATTATCACATAGAGTAAACGTAGTGCGAAAACGATCCATGGTTAACCGAATTAATTGCTCTGATGACCATAAAATGGACGGAGCTTGCGGTAAACTTCGCGAACTGAACCATTATTTTCGAAATAAATTTGCACGATTTGCAAGCGTTGTTCTTTTGTCAACCTGTTCATGATGAAATGGCAAACCAAACTAAATATTAATCACTTGACAGCTGACAAAATGGCCGCCAGTTAAAAAAGTGATGCCAACTTAAAGTTCTATACCTCAATAAAAAACACCCTATACTTATATTTTACAATGAAAAGTGAGGTAATAATTTTTATTGCTTTTTGCACCAGCCAGCGTTTTACTTTACACGTGCAGTTACTAAGCAGCTTTTATGAGACTTTTCCAGATGTTGTAAGAGAAAACATTTTTCAATAATATCGTATGTGTAAAAATGTATTTACGTATGTATGTATGTAGTATGTATGCAAACAGACAGACAAACAGACAGACATACATACATACATATTTGATGAAGAACAACAAAGAATAGAAACATGTTTAAATTTTAACACTTTCTAGGCTTTAAGTCCTACTTTTAAGTTTAAGAACTTCTTTTATACAATAAGTTGTGCTACTGTTTAGAAATGTTATATATTTTTCTAAATTAAATCATCAACAACATTTAATTTAGAAACCGGTAAAATGAAATTATTTGGTTTGCCGCTGTTGCATTCGCCAGAAAATTGATTTCATAAACAGGCAAATAATCTAAAACAATTTGAGATTTTGCCAAAATAAAAGTGAACAAAAACCACCATTCAATTGCCTGCATATGACGAACGTATGACGAAACTAACAATTGAATACAAAGGAATCAAACAAACATATAGTATAAAGTCTTGGGATTTAAAAGCAAAGAGCAAAAAGAAAGAGAGAATGGATGTTATTTGCCGTTGATAATAAAGTGTGAAAGATAAATTCTTGGTATACAACAAAATGCAAGTAAAAAAGTGCGTTTTGAAAATATTTGATACTAAAATGTAATGAAAATTAAAAACTTTACAATAATATCGATTACAAGCCCAATGATGCGGTGACCACATCAGATCAATTTAACCTTTTTTATTTCTTTCCTCAGATCGGAAAGCCTGTTTTATTTTCATTTAATAATTAATTTATCACGAAAATACACCCCCACCCCACCAAGCCACCTTTGGTTTGAATTTGGTGCACCTTTATAAAGTACATTAAACAAAATTAAACTAAAGTAGAGAGTTTGGCTGCATAGCATGTACATAAACGCTGTTCGCTGTTGGTTTGAAATCTTGTAAAAATCCAATTTGTAAAAGAATACCACCGAATGGATTGTGAAAGCTCTTTGTATACTGAATTTGTTATTCAAGTGGAATGGCATATTTTTCGTTAAATCAGTACAGCTATAACCAAACTGCTGCATTTTGGGTGACAATCGTTACAAACAAAACAATACACCTATTGCTTTAAAAATAAGACCGAATAGAAATGAACTTGGGTTTGTTATGCACTTTTGCAACAGGTGTAAACATAGTTCTCATATCAAATATGTAGTTCAAATATTGTCACAACAAAAAAAAAAAATGTCACAGTAATTACTCGTAACTTAAATCTTTGAGATATCATCCATCAATAATAAAACATAACTATTTTACAGTAAATAAATTGGTATTTTCGAGGCAAATTATTTTGATGTTTACGCACTTTTTTTAAATAAACTATTTGCATAAAAGTATAATATCGCTAGAAAAATTCCATTGATTTTATTTCAATAAAATTTCTTGGTCTAAACATTGGAAACAAGAAGAGTTATACTAAGCAGACATGAATTTCAGCATTTATGTATATTCTCTACTAACTTCTTTAGAGGCGAAACTGTTTGTGTAGTATGAGTGGCTAATTCGAATCATCGAATCGTCAAAAGCCCTTGTTTGGTACTAAGCGCAAATATTAAAGATACATAAATCGTTAAATCTACTAACAATGTTTGTAACGCCAGCGAACCGCTCTAACAGTTCTTTAAGCACCTATAATTGTGATAAGAACGTACCAAATGTTTGCATTCTTGTTCGGCATTAGCAACAAGTGCATTTTTATTCTTATTTCGTTGTGCTAAAAATTTCTGAAACATCGGACCAACTGTGATCAAATATGTAATTAAACAAAACACATTCGAAAACTAAATACAATTCGGAGCAAATTTTTGAGTCTATTTTCCAAAAAATTTTATATATGTAAGTACGTGCACAATATATAAATAAAAAATTAGCGTTATTAGATATGCGGATTCCGGAATATATAAATTTACACTTCGCATTCCGACTAAGCAAAGTAGCATTCGTTACATGCTGCCGCCCTCTTATTTATAAACAAATTAAAAAAAAAAAGAGTAAAATAAAACTTACCAATTTCGTATCGATTGGTAATTTTCGATATTCGTTGTAGCAATTTTTCATTTCTTCATATGTCATAAATTGTATGGCACCGTGAGAAACACCCAGCATGCCAGGAACAAAACCCTTTCAAAGAAGAAAAAGAAAACCAAAATATTACTTACATTTTCACAGTAAAGACGATAAGGATGTTGTATAAGATCATTGTTAGAAATTGACGTTCTAGGAACTGCTAGAGCTAAAGCATTTATCAGGGGTTGGAAGTCAAATGTTGCTTCTATATAAGAAGTTTCGTGTATGGAAGCTGAATTTAATTTTAAAATATATTTTTTTCGGAAACTATATTAAATAACAGTGAATTATGTTTATGCTGACTTCAATCAAAGAAAAGCTTAAGCAAAAAATCATTGAGACTTTTTAACCCTCGACGTTTTGTTGCAAAAACGAATTCCTCCTAAAAACATCTATTGTACGTTTTCCTAAAATATACAGTTAACGGCCACTACTATCAACAATCTAGAGCGGCTTTCATTCCATCTATAGATCTTAATGATGTAGTAGCAAACAATTGCGCTAAATGAATCAATTGTTTTGCCGGTAAAACTATTGGATTAAATTTTATTTTTTATAAACAGTTTAATATGAAAAAGTAATAGGAAACAAGAACAAAAACATATATAAAAAAAAGACCGGCAAAGAAGTAAAAAATTGTCTTAAATACAACTCAAAGGATGAAAACAGCTTATATTTATTTTTATGAATCGCTGATCCTTTAAGTAGAGTTCGATCGATCAGCTTCTGTGTTTGATTAAGAATTGTCTGTTGGCCAAACATGACACTTTATTACAGTTACTTCATTTAGCCTAAACAAACTATAGTCAGGAGTCTAAGTCTGCTACAAATTAAACTTCATGTTCTGTACCCTTTTGTGTTTCCAGAGATAGAAGATCACCAAAAAAGCCCAAGTTGGGCAGAAAATTCAAGTGCAAAGCATTTATCGTACTACTTACCTTATACAAGCCTCTAATGCCTTCTTCTTTATAGATTTGCGCCAGCGCATGTACCATTCCACGATATTCTGGACCTTTGCCCTCAGCTTCATACTGCAAACACAAACGTGTCTTTACCACCCAAATCGGATTTGTTAAAATTAAAGTCAAGGCTCCTGATTGAGCAGCTGCTACCATATGCATTGCGGGTCCTAGTGGCAAAGTGGTGTTACCGCTTTGAATAAACGTCTTAATGCTATTGTAACTAACGACAAAAAAAAAAGAAACGTTAGAATGATTTTTACTTTTTGTTTTGCTAAAAAGTTATTTTTGACCAGAGTATAGAATACTCACAACATGAAATAAAGACCCCAGGAGGAACCGGATCCGCAAACGTTTGGTGTTACACCCTTGTAAAGACCGCGAAAACCTTCTTGCCGGAAAATGGTAGTAAAAGCGCTGCCCAAACCACGATATTGTGGCACAGCTGCAGTGCGACCATCATTAACTGCAAAATAGAATTGAATAATTGAATATTTTATTTTTTGTTAATTTTGTACTTCATAACAAAAAATAATACATTTGTTTCATAGATTTCGAATATTTGTTGGCACAAAATGGTGGCACGTGTGGACGTTCAGACATTATCGTAAAAGGAAAACTGATAACAAAAAACCAACTACGTAAGTTCTGCTTTTATTTGCAGACCATTAAGACAAGGTGATAACAAAACAGCGAACTTGTTCCGTACTAGTGTTTAAATCAGGTCTTTAGCTGAAAATTATGTCTCACTTGTTTTCTCTTTAGTGTGCCTTAAAAAAAAGAAAGATACAAATGCCACACTTGTCCATTTGTGTTAAAAGCTTTCTCATTTGTGTGCCTTAAGAAAAAGATACAAATGCGATTTCGCATTCCTGATAAGAAACTGTCTGTCTGTTTTAAGTAGTTGTCCCTGAATTACCATAACTTTCGCGTCAATTCTTCTATCGCGTTGTCTTTCCATGATTTTCTTTTTCAATTTGAATTTCTTTTCTATAATTTAAGAAATTTTATACTTAACCCCTGTAAATTGAACACAGTTTTTACTACAGCTTTTTGGTGTTGCAAACGATCAATTGGATAGTAAATTACCAATTTATGAATTTGGCAGATGCTAAATATGAAAACAAACGGAATTAATTTCATAAATGAAGTTTTTAATAAAAATAAAGAACACAATCTTATGCATTTACTATCTGGGTACATGAACTAATTCATATACTATTGGCGATTGTATTTCTCTGCTTCCTATTAGTCTACTATATAGCAATGAAACAAAAAAAAAACGTAACCTTGAGGGGGCAATGCAATTATTTATTTACGGTTTAAAGTTTCAAAAAGCGGAAAAACAAATAAAAATCTTGAAATGTATCAGGAAAAAGTTGAAGAACATTTTAAAATACTGATGTAAAAACGAATACATAAAGGTCATATAATCTGACTTCTCAAAAGGAATCAAAGCTTCGAAAAAGAGTCACAGACGAGTATATAAAACAATAAATGAATAAAGAAGTAGGTGTACATACATACATATGTATGTATGTATGTATGTATAACCAACAGCAAGTTTCGCCGAATTGAACTAACAACGAACGAATGACCTCATTTTTTTCAATTTATTTTTTTACTTTTCATTTAACAAAAATTTTGTAAAACAAACTGGTCAATATTTATGGAATTTGTTTTTTCAATTTTTTTTTCTCTGTTTATTAAACAACTCAACAACTCACGTGACTGTACGTTTGTTTTTTTTTTTTCTTTTCTTTTCTTTTAATTGATTTTTTTCTTGATTCAAAGAATAATTCTGGCTGCAAACCCAATATTCTCTGCTTATATTTGTTTTGATATTTTCACACCAGCCAGTTACTTTTAAAGTAAATATTACATTATAATTTTGTTGTTGCTAAGTGGCAAGAGCCGCTAAAAGTCTACAACTGATTACATAAATTGTTTTACTATACGACCAAGTTATTGAGCAGTGAGTCATTTATTTGAAGACTGTAATAGAATATTAGGTGTGCTGGCCTACTTTTTCAGAAATAATACACAAACCCCAGTAACATACATACATACATATCGCAACCTAAATACAAAAGGGGCACAACTCAAAATACTAAAATTTTCAGGAGACAAAAAACTGTTTATGTTTAGTTCAACGTGCAGAAGCAACACATTTAACATAACGGTATTTTTCCAGTTAAAGATGATAGTGATGTGAAAAAAATTTTTGCAGTAGTTAGAGATGTGTATTCTGAATTAATTTATGAAAAAAGTCAGTTTTGAAAAATTTTGAGTTGTGCCCCTTTTGTATTTAGGGTGCGATATATTTGAGAAGTCCACTTACATATGACTGATAGTAGAACTCTATTTCAGGACTAGAAGTTTTAGTCGATGTTCTACAAATTTAGTTCAGTTAACACAGCGGAGTGGAGTACTCATTCTTTGACTATTTATTACCTTCCAAGCGAAAACTTCTTAATGTCTTATACTTACCTATAACAACACAACTTTGCAATATCATATGATTTACTGACTGCATCAGTTAAAAGTAATCATGTAACGACTTGATTATTATCTTATATGTAAGTAGTTGTTCTTGGCAAAAATGCATTTATTATGCCTTTAATGAATGAAAATGGATTAACATTTTTTAGTAGATTTCTAAAAAAAAACTTAGTCCAAGAGATTTAAAATGTTTACAAAACGAAAAATTGATATTAATTTTAAGGACTTTTAAGCCATTAGCTTCTCCAGCGATTCCTTTGTAGTGGCATTTTGAATTGGTTATCTGTCAGCGAGATTGACAAATGCTTATTTAAAATGCCGCACTAAAACCCGAATAAGAGTGTGTTTATTAACACAGAGCCACAAAACAGAGCTAATGGTACAAAATCGCGTGATCACAGTCCGCTACAAATTGATTATTTCGATATATATGTATGTATGTATATTGCACGCAAATGAATCCACCATCATCTTATATCCACGATCTCGAAAGGACAATTATGCCGAAATTCACAGTGTAATTTACATATTATATCAGCAAGTCAAGTATCAAAACTCTCATGTTATTTCAATATGCCCCTAATGGAAGTCCAAGGCCTTTTTAGGACCGTTATTAGAGTTTTGTACATTAAATGTTAGTTACGTTACAGGTTTCTTATAAAAAAAAGTATAACAAAATACACACCATTAATTAGCGTCGCTACATATTAAGCAAACTGCACTTTGGTACAAAACGAAGCAACAGCTTTATTTGCTTCGCAAAGATTTGATTGAAGAATTTGAAGGAAACTAAAAGCGCTCTGAACATTTTTAAAATGCCGTTTACAAATTATATCAATTTTAAATATTGAAACACCGGCTACTTCAAAATCGCTTTATAAACGTTTAAGCGTGTATTCGCTTTGGATTCGTATTATGTAAAATCTATAATTGATTATGTACATACATACATATATATATATATATATATATATATATATATATATATATATATATATATATATATACATACATATGTATTTAAAAGCGTATACTTTTTGAAAAATAATACTAAACAATCGTCGGAAAAATAACAGAAAGCAAAGCAATTTTATCAGCAAGACTTTAAGACTAAACGTAATCTTTCTTTCATAAATAAGACTTTGATTTAATATACAGTGACCCACACCCTATCATCAGTGCGAAGCTGAAAACGGTGTCACTACTTTCCGTACTTAGCGTTAGAAATGTACATTTTGTATATTTTACAATCTGAATCTTAACACGAAAAAGTCATAAAATTTTCAAACGCCATCGTGACTTTTAACCTGCTCTGTATTTTGAATATTTAAAATAATGAACCAAAAATTATATTAAAATTATAAAGAAAACAATTAAATTAAAATTATAAAAGAAATTAAATTAAAATTATAAAATTACTATTTTTTAATATAATTGAATTTTATTGTCCTTTATTGAACTCTAAAAAATTTTTAAATGATTTGCATTTTTACTTGACGTTATTTCTTTATGAATATTTGAAAGTACAACTACAGCCACTTTCAGTAAACTTTTAGTGACAATTTGTGAATTTTTTCAAGAATTATCGTCTGCTCGAACAAACTTATTTTTGTCTTTATCAAAAAAAAAAAAAAACACAAAATATAAATGAAGGCGGAACCGCATATAAAACAAAGATACATTCATATGGGGCTTTCAATAAATTCAAACCATTAGACTTGAATTGAGTTTGTTATTAAGACCCAACAAAGCACCACCACAACATAATGAGCTGCTGAAATTCGTTTGTGCCATCTAATGCACCAGCAGCCGCCATGGAAAGCCCCCCTATATTACGATTGTTGACGTCAATGGAGTTGCGTAACGAAAACAAAAACAGACACCCAATTTTTTTTTTACTACAATTTCTTTAGAATTTACTCAAAGCGCGTGATATTTAGTATAAATCTTATACGAATGCCACTAGTGATGTTATTCTTCGAAGTACAGACTGAACCCCTCCTAACAAGTACAATTTATGGATTTTATTTGATATATAGTAGATACATATATACATACATACATATATTTTAATATATTTTTTATCAGAAAGTGAAACTTTTGCCATTATATAAAAAACTTAAAAAAACAGTATTCGACTTACTTTCCACTCAGTTTATTTCATGGGATTTGAAACCAAAAATAAAATGTCGATTTTTGCAACGAAAATATTTAATCGAATTATGAATCAAGAACAAAATGCCTACGATATATCAATAGAAAATTGAATTCGCTTTAAAAAAGCTACAGAACCAGCTATAGGCACTTATTTTAGAGAAATTAAGGATTGAATGCATGTTTAAATATTTGCAAAAGCATTTTTTTATATTATTAGAATTTAGAAATATGTACATATGTATACAATAGAAAAAGTTATTAAACTTAAGGCCCACAATACGCATATGTATGTACATATTGGTGCCCAATATATGTCAAAGTAATCTTTGCGTATGTAAAAGTAAAACAAAGTTTAAAAGCAAATAAACTTTGTCTGCCTAAAACCCTTCTAACTAAAGTTAATCATATGCTACAACAATTTGAAGCAATCAAAACGGAGATTATGTGAACAAAGATTACATCCATATATGGGTGGGGATATCAACCTGAACGTTTTCAAGCTGGTATTTGTTATTTTATAATTTAGATTTTCTTCTTTTACCTACATACATATGTATGTACGAGTATGTACATATGTATGATGTACTTATAATATGAAATTGGAAATTTTTAAACATATACATACATAGTTTAACAGGAACAATAAATTTTATATTTGCATTAACATTAGTTATGGAGATCTAAAGTAAATGCTGAAAAGTCTGTACACATAACATTCTCTCTTAGAAAAGGTGATTGCCCTGACGTTTCGATAAATAACATCCGAATTCCAAGAAAGGATTATGTTAGATATCTCGGCTTATATATGGATCGTCGACTAACATGGAAAGAACACATAAAAATAAAACGGCAACTTAACTGGTTAATTGGTCTAAAATCTCAACTAAGTCTGGAAAACAAACTGAAACTTTATAAAGCTATTTTAAAGCCTATATGGACTTCTGGAGTTCAACTTTGGGGAACAGCAAATGCTTCAAATATAGAAATATTGCAAAGATACCAGTCAAAAACTATAAGGCTTATTGTTCAATTTCTTTGGAATTATTCCAACGATGCCATACATAACGATTTAAATATACAAACTGTTAAAGAGGTAATAAATTCATACAGCGAAAAATATTTAAAAAGACTAAGCAATCATGTAAATCCTCTGGCTATTGTGTTATTAGACGATACTGATGAAATTCGAAGACTTAAAAGATACCATGTGTTAGATCTACCTTTCAGAAGTTAATTTTTATATAAATCAATCTTTTTCTTATAATTATCTTTTGTTTTTTTTTATTGTTTTCTTTTAACTTAATGCTAAAACTTTAAATTTAATAATTACTAAAACTTAAGTTGCTGTTATTGTAAATATAAGATGGACTAAATCTGTATTTTTTTTTCTGTTAAATTTGGAATATTTCTATAGTTTTATACGTTTTTATATGTGTAACGCTAAATGTCAACATAAATGTGATTAATTTTGCTTATTATCTCAATATAAGATAGATTGCAAAATAAATAAAATACAAACAAAAAAAAAAAAACAAAAATTAACATTAGCTCTTCTTAGTGGACATGGCAATACTTTTGACACATTTATAATTACCGAAAGCTCATTTGGTGTTTCTGGACGAATAATTTTGGTATAGTTAATAAAAGACTTTTAAAGTTTTATTGTTTTTTTGTAACACTAAATTATAGTTTTAAATTACTGATGAACACATAAAATAAAAACAACAAGAGCTAGAAAAAAAATGACCAGACGAGCCCCCTGTTTTTAATTATTCTTGACGCAATCTCTAAATAAATGTGCATGAACATACGTGAGAGTAAATAAAGTACATACGACGATAAGCAAGAAACGCTATTTACTCATATATATACATATACATACATTCATACATATGTATATATTAACTTACTTTTGAAAATTGAAGCTCTATATCTACATATTATGTACTTATGTATGTATGTAGAGGACGACTTTTTAGTTTAGGGAAAACCATCGCACGTTTTCGTGTGTTCGCATTTTATTTTTCTTCAAATTAAATACAGTGAATTGACATAGAAACAAAAATGTCGAATTGCGGCTGAAATTCAAATATGCTTTTACTTTTGTGGTTGTAGAGAGATAAAAGAAATAAGAGAATAAAAAATGGAAAGTATAGTAAATAAATAAAATTATAAATGTTTGGCAAAGTTCACAAGAACATTTCTTTTTTCAGTTTTTATTTCAAGACAATAATAATTCAGACAAACGATCAGCTGTGGCTGATAACACTTTAATATTTTAGGAAAATCACAAAGAACACACACACAGTATAAGCCAATACCACACCGATATTCTAGACATTTTTTGAAAATGTTAAAAAAATACGTTACGACTCGTAAAAGTCTGTTTGTGACAAAATGTACAAAACAACTTAAAAAACTTGTTTCACAAGTCTCGGTCTCAAATATCTGGCACAAAATAAAAAAAATTCGTGTCTTTGACACTGAATACCATTTTTTTTGGCTAAAGTAAAAAAAAAACAATATTTCGAGTTCAGAAATTCTTCTAAATGTTCAAATTTCCATGACTCTGGAGCAGAAACGAAATCAAACTTGAACAATAGCAGGGATGGATCATGTTGGCTTTAGTAACAAGATGTGGTTTTTGGCTTAGTCGCCTGCAAATTAGAATCAGTTTCCAACTAGATCTATTCATCGAATGCATGTCCACCTTCAGCTACTGTCTGCAATTTGAAAATTACCGTTTTGCATGATATTGTTGATTTTATATCTCCGTCATTTTCTATTTTTATTCCAAAAAAGTCAATGACTGAACACAAATCTTCCAATATCAAATGTCTCATTATTTACTTTGATTTGAATAATAATGACAATAAACGGTTATCAGCTAAGAGCAAAATAATATTATTATTATTAATAATACTAAAATTTATTGTTTACCCCCAAGCTGGTTGCTAATTTTTCTTAATTGAAAAATGTTGCTGATGCAAGCAAGAATAATTTCTTTCCTAACACTATTAAGGTTATCATAAATTATGTGATCTCATTAAGTTGTTATAAAGATCATTTAAATACAATTTGGCCTGAAAAAAGTAGGAACTATTTTTAATAAAAAACATGTTTGTCAATAAAAATATACTTATGTATGTATGTATGTATGTACTATATGGTATGTGCATATATTATGCCAAAATTGAATTGGTTATCAATTACGTGATAGCTGATTTGTTCTGAAGATCACGATCTAAAAGTTTTGCAATGAGATTAAAAGCTTTCATTTTATTTACAAATAAAAAAATAAAATTTTCCATTTTCTTTGTGATATGAGTAAAAAATTTTAAATTTCTACTGAAGAAAACAGAACACTGAGACAAAAAGTAAAAGATGTGACTAACGCGACTAAATAGCCTAGCACCAAGCAAAAGCACTCCTGCGACACTTGATAACGGAATTCTAGTGCAAAAACAAACGAACAAAAAATATATGTATGAATACAACTGTATCACTGCGCGACACTTTCTATACTGTTATATAATCGAGTTTGAATTTGATCAAATAAAAATTAAATTAAAAATACTTTTATTTAATTTTGAGATCTAAAAACATTCCTAAAACACCGAAAATAAAAATAAATATTTAATGACGCGAATAACAGCATCATGTTTTAAAAATATCTTTTTAATTTTATACTAAATATTAAAATGGTATTTAAATTAGACGGAATACTCCATACTAGAAGGCAACACAGCGATATTCGCCAATAAATGCGATGATAAAACATTTCTTTTTTTTCTGTTCCTAAAATATTTATTATTTCCATTTTTTTTTTCTTAATATTTTTCTTTTGTAATCTGTTTTATTTGCAATCTATTTTACAAAATTTAAAATAATAAGCAAATTTAATAATAATTAAAAACATAACATAACTAAAATAACAGCTCAGTAAACAACAGTTGTCAACTGTTGCACTATTTACATAAATATATACATACATAGTATGTACATCTTAAATATTATTTTCTAAAAGGTAGGTCAAGTACATGTACCCTTTTTAACCTACGTACTTCGTTGCTATCGTCTAATAAGTTGATGGCTAGCACATTGGAATGATGAAATCACATTCTTGTTTTTGCAAGTATTTTATTATACCCATATGAACTTCATAATTTAATACATTAATAATTTATTTTATACGAAATATTGCCCTAATTTAAAAAAAAAACGTTTTTTGTTACAATAATTGTTACATATTTTCTTTTGACGGTTTTGTTTTACTTTTTGTTATCGAGTGTTGCAGGTTTTTAGATAAAAATAAATCCTATTTCTTATTAAATCACTACATCTGTGGATAGCGCCCCTGTTGACGGAAAGGTCACGAAGATCCCTCTTCATTATATTATATTTTTATTAAATCACTACATCATTTTGTACATACACACGTATGTATGTAGATACATATAGGTATGTATTTACAGTGGCGAGCACACATGGATACATGATTTACACATATGACTTACAAACCAAATAAAACACACAAAATTTAAAAAATATATATGATTTTGCACTTAAAGTGTTCAATAAAATAATAATATCAAGAAAATATATTCAAATTCATGATTTTCATACGTAAATGTTAAGTTTTAAACAAATTTATGTAAAATGACAATGTATCCACTTTTGCACGTTGAAGTTCATTTAAGCTGGCACCACAAATAAATGGACAAATGGCGATGAATTTAAGTGTTATTTAATTATTTTTCTAAAAACTATTAAATTAACCAGTTTATAGCATATTAAAAACTATTAAAAAGTTTTTTTAAGTTTTCTCCAATTTTTTGCTAAAATGTGAGAAAAATATCCAATTTTTTGGAAAACCAAGTAGTTGTAATGACAAGTAATAATTATTCAGGTAGCGAAATTGCCAAAAAGTTGGGAATCTGTCAGTGAACAGTGTTACTGGTAAGAAAAATAAAAAAATTTAGCCCCCATACTGCAAAAAAATCACGACCTTGTACGTTTTCGAACCGTAATGCCAGAACTATGGAGTGATTATTGTTGTCCTCCAAACAGGTGAAAACACCCAAACAACAATAAACAAACCCGTGAGCGACTGAACAGCTCGAAGAACTCTTCGCCGAACTGGTCTCATATCAGCCGTTAAACAAAAAAAAGCCTACGTTGTTTGGTCAAAATGTAAAGGCTCGGCTTAAATTTTGTAAAGCGCACAAAAATGGACTGTCGAATACTGCAAAAGGGTTATTTGGCCTGAGGAAACCAAAATAAATAGATTCCAGTCCGACGGGAAGGAATATCACTGGCACCGCCCCTATGAACGCTTAAAAAACACCAAGTCAAATAAACAATGAAGTATGGCAGTGGAAGTTTGATGATGTGGGCCTGTTTTACTTGGTGGCATATTGGTTCCTTTGATAAAAATAGAAGGTATAATGCGAAAAGCAGATTATCTGAGCATATTAGAAGCCAATATTCCCGAATTCGTTGACAAAAGTGCTGACCCAGAGGAAGAAGTGATATTCCAACAGGATGGAAATCCGAAGCTTAGGGCAAAAATCGTAAGGGAATGGCTTTCTAAACAAACATTTCACACCATTTAATGACCAGGGCAAAGCCGGGATCTAATCCCATTGAAAACTTATGGGCTTTATTAAACAAGAGGCTTGCCCAATACGACACTCCCTCGACGCACTTGAATGATTTTTGGCATAGGGTCCAAACGGAGTGGGCCAATATTCCTCATCGGACCATAAATAGCGGCATCAAGCCAAAAGGTCTGTGGACAAAGTATTAAAAACTTCAATTTTTCAAAAACGTGCAAAAGTGGATACATTGTCATTTTACATAAATTTGTTTAAAACTTAACATTTACGTATGAAAATCATGAATTTTAATATATTTTTTTGATTTTATTATTTTATTAAACACTTTAAGTGCAAAATCATATATGTATATTTTTTAAATTTTGTGTGTTTTATTTGGTTTATACGTCATATGTGTAAAACATGTATCCATATGTGCTCGCCACTGTACATATATGCATACATACTTAAATAAAATATCATATGGTTGCATGCAGGAAATCTCCCTATACTCGTAACGGCATTTGTGCACATTGTAAATGGAACTTTCCTGCTCTTATCTTTGTCAGACGGCATCATGAAAAATTAAACTGCTTAAGAGAGTCGGACTGAGAAATAGATAATATATGCCAGTATTTCATTAAATGTAAAAACTACTGAGTACAACAATAGAAAAATATGTGTGGATGTACATACATACATACACACATACATATGTACACACATAATTTGCCAGGTTTGATTTTCTTTAATTAAAATCGAAAACTACTAGTATGTGTAACATGATTACAGCACGTGATAAAAAAAAACTGGTTCTTTTTATGTCAATGCGGACGTTTTAACCAAGAGCTGATTCGTTCCTTTTTTCGAGTAAATATGACTCATTGTTTGCAGCCTCAAGTTTCAAATAACAAACTTAATAGTAAATGCTTTAATTAAACAAGCACACACACACAGTTGTGTTCAATGAAATAGTGCAACAGTAAACAAATTTTGTAAAGCAAATATGAATTAAATCAACAAAACACTACATTCAAGACAAAAAAATGGAAATAAATAAAAATTATTTTGTTAATAATGTAAACAAAATTTTCGCTGACAAAAACATATTTAGTCAAGTTCTTTGCAATTTAAAGATAGGACTTAAAGCATTATGATAAAACGTAAGTGTGTGTGTTTTTTTAAAGAAAACTAAAGGGCTTAACCCCACAAATCTTAACCGAAATACTTTCTCACGCAGCTACAATAGATTCTCACAGCTGGCCTTTATAACACAGATATTTAACGCGAATGTTAAATTTGAGTCTGCCACCTGTAGAACACAGCTCAAAACTTTATGACTACTGATTTGGAACCATTCTTTTGTCCACTCCAATGTGTTTCGAATCGCTGTTTTGTTAAAACGCTCATCAGAGCTGTATTTATCTTTCAGCGTAAAGTAGCATAGTACTGCTAAAGTGTACGATACTGTCCCGATTGTACCTTTAATTCCGGAATAAAGGAATAGAGAAATTATATTGTATAAAACACAATTGTATACCATTATACTTCCGCCTTTATTTCATTTATAGCGGCTCTATTTTATTGAACATCTCTGTATGAAACGTTTAATTTATGTACTTATGAAAAAAGTTACCATTTTTATCAACTTTATAACCCATTTTATTAGTAAAGTCACAAACAGCCGTCACTCGCCTAACATCACAAAGCCATAATTGATTTCATATTATTCCTTTATTGTACTAGCAGCAACTTTGTGTTGTACACTTGAAATAATTTCAATGAAAAATGAATAAAAGTACATACATATATACATACATACATACTATGTATTAACTTTCCGCTTCTTGAGTTTTATTTACTTCTACAGAAATTTTCCAATCCTGAATTTAATTGGTAAAGAAGAATGTTTAAAACTTTTATTGGCGTGTTTTTCAAATTGAAAGTTTTGCTTTTTTTTCAAGATTTCTTTGTTGATTCCGTCTCTTAACAAATAAACAAAATTATCATACTGACTCGAGTTTTATTATTTTGACTAGCGTAATATTGTTTTCTTCAGTTTTTATCTTTACATAGCAAATTGCAACTTTGCAAAAATATTTAGTTACTGATTTGTGCAAACAAATCTGAAAGCTTTTAAAAAGATTATGATTAAGGAAATTGGTACAGTTACAATAGGTATGCCTGTCAAAAACAGCTTCAACTTATTTACTTAAAGTAAAAGACGTCTTTGTTTTGTGCAATGGTTCAATTAATTTGATTAAATTAAGTTTAAAGGTTCAATTAAACGTGCTAGACTATGGAGCCATTGCCAATATGTTTATGGCTGATCAATTGTGCCAGAACCATAAATAATTGTTTAAGAGTATGTTGCCATTTGGTTATTATTCATTCGGCATCCGAACACTTGGAATAATTCTGACCAAACTCAAAATAGTTATTCTGGGTTATTTTTTGACGACCTATTTAGCCTGATTTTTGTTTTAAAAATTAATTTTATAGAACAAAGTTTCAAGATCTTTAATTTTGAACAATATAAAAGCAATAAACTCTGCATAATTTATTAAAATAATTACATACAGTGAGACCTCGATTATTTGTAATGGTCGAAATCGGGACCCTTCCATATACTCGATTTTCTCTAGTAGAGTATCAATTTTGGGTAGTTTTTTCTATATTTATTCACATTCATTTCTTAAGTTTCAAACATAAAATTATATGTACGTCTGTGAATAATAGTATGGATATACGTACATATGTATTTATGCATGTCTGAATGTATTTATATCCGAATTGCACTTAAGTGTTTAATCAACAATCCCAAATAGTAAAAGTAATCACGATTAACCGATACACACAAAAAAGGAATATATTAAATTGATATAAAAAGTAAACATTTTTATTTCTTCTCGATTAATAGGATGACAGCTGACCCATCATCATATACAGTTTTTGTCAATTCTTAAATTTAAAATTTTTTCATATCACATTTATTTTAAAAACTTAAAAAATAATTATAAAATAAAGTTTATGATTTTTACAGTGTCGTATTATAATTTTTTTGCAATTATTAAAATTATTTATGAAGGAAAAGTAGGTATAAGAATTGACGGAACTATTTTAATAAATTACATGACCGAGGAAGTCCGAGATAATGGGTTCACGATTTCCGTAAAAACCTTGAAACCCCGTTCTTTATGTTTTAAAATTTAAGATTCAAATATTCATCTCCACACATCTCACAGAAAGAAGTGTACTTACCCGCAAAGCGAATTTTTATCAAGTCCAAGGGATGCAGTATCAATGTGGACGTAACTCCACCAGAAATGCCTGCAACTAAATGCTCATATTTAACGTGTGCAGATAATTTGAATTTTCCATTGGAAACGCTTGGAGCGGACTTTGTAGAACTCATGGCGGACATTATTTCGACTCTCTTGTTTTTTTATAATTATTTAGACAGGAACGTTTAAGCCTTTAAGTATTTTAAACTTTCAGTTTAATTTTCTTACTTCGCGAAGAACAATTTTTGTTTTACTGTTATTATGTTACTCTCACTCTGGTATTTTTATTGCTTCTATTGTTTTTGTTAGTACATTTTCAACTAGGAGTATCACTACACGTTTTGTTTATTAGTAATTATGTTAAATTGTGCTACGTAATGTTTTTGCTATTTATTTATAAATTTCTGTTGCTAGTTGCTTTGTTCTTGCTTTTGGAATAGAGACGGGGCGTACTAAACTTATTATAAATCTTTGGTATTTATAGGTATTGGGGAAGTGGTTACTACAAATCAAAGATTATCTTTTGTTTTCTTTAATAAATCTAAATTTAAATCAAGACTGGAAGCAGCTGAAGCGCTTACAGAAAAATCAATAGTCCTTGTAATGCTTCTTTTAATGTCTTGTTTTTTTATTATTGTCGTATTAAAGCTCATCTTCCTTTTGCAAATTCTTTAAATATAATTCTTCCGTTGTGTATTCTCAAACTTAAAATTTGTCTACTCGGCGTAGTAGCTGACGTTTCACTTGTATTGTTTTTCTCGCAAAAAATGACGAAATTTAAACTGATGATTGTATCACGTTTTAGTTCCCGTTTGGCTTTTTTCTATTTGTTTCAGTATACCATTTCACACCAAATTTATTATTCGAGTTTCTTTGATTTGTCGGCCAATTCCTCTTGTACTCGTACTGTGCAGCTGCTACTGGCTTCTTTGCATCTTTTGTCTATTCAGCTTATGTAATTAGTAAAAATTTACGGTTTTATTGTATTTTAAAATTTTTACTTTAATCAGATTTCTAGTGGCTGCTTCTGATTTTTTTATTTCTCTTTGATCATTTCGCAAGCAATACTTTTAAAAAAAAAACTTCTTGCAAGGCGAATTTTCTCTACATCAACTTTTTCAACGATTCTCTGCACAATGCTTCCGAACACGTTCAACTGTTACAATGGAATGTTGCAGAAAAACGATTTTTTTTCTTTTTTCTGTTTTCTGCACAACGCGAAAATAAAGCTGAAGAGTTGATAAAAATGTACTAAATAAAAGGGTTGTATTTTGAAAAGCACATTGTTATTTCATCGAAAGGTTGTCAAACACAACTGATATATTTAGAAACGACCGTTACTTATACGAGTCGCAAGGCCTATATACGATAGTCAGACGTGGCAAATATTTGGGGCTTCACTGTAATGCGTTAATGGTAACTGAAGCCAATAACGGCAATCAACGAAAGCTCTGCCAAAAATTTAAGCGCTTATTGGTTTTATTGAACTTTCCACGCGTAGCTCCAAATTCGGCATCCATTGTATCCTCTTTTTCAATACAATGCGTTTCCATAAGTAACAAACAGCTGATGCCTTAAGCAATATACAAACGATTAGCTTCGTTGTTTGCTTAAGCAAATGGCACTTGACGAAACTTGACGAAAAGCTTCTTAAGTACAAGTTAGTTGTACACATTTAATTATACTTATATTTGATTATGTTCGCACATTTGCTTAAGTAAGTATAAGCACAATATAGTTACGCTTTAATGTACATTAAAAATGAAATTGCAATGGATGATGGAAACAATTTTGTAGAAAGCTTAATTGACAACGTTAAGAACCATAGGTGTCTATATGATAAAACTGATGAGTTTTATTACAACCGGAATATAAAAGAGAAGGCGTGGAAACAAATTTCAGAGGAGTGCTTTAAAAGTGGTCAGTATACATGTATGTATGTATTTAATTCACTGAAAATTTATGACATGTTTTAAATTATTCATAATCAAAAGTCGGCGATTGCAAGCACAGATGGAAGCTGTTGCGGGAACGTTTTGTCAAGGAATTGAAAAGGCTGGAAGCTCCATCAAGCAGCGGAATGAGCAATCCAGACAAGTGGAAGTTTCTGCACCCCTTAATGTTTTTAAAGGACTCCCTGGGACCGCGCCGGTACATAATATACTTTGTGACTATTGTTGTTTTTGTAAAATGTAATTTGTATATATTTGTTTAGTACTCGTGATAGTGTTGAAGAGCAGGACGTGAAGTCCGTTTTAGAGCATTCTATTTTGAGAGGAGATAATTCGCCGGACCCACCAATGCCATCTAGAAAGAAGACGAAAACTTCCCTTGATAGTTTGTACAAAAAATTTGGAAAAACTATTGAAAAATTGGAACAAAGTTTTTCAACAACATCTAAAGGCGACGCTTTGGACGACGCTTTCTTAACCACGGCAAATTGCCTGATGAAGGGACTGCCGGATACCGTGAAGGACGAGTTTCAATCTCGCATGTTGCAGGAACTTTATCGACTGCGACGAGAACATAAACGCAATTAAATATTTTATTTCCAGTTTTTATTATTTATGTACACGTTTTCACTTATTTTAATTTAAGCGATGTGGAATGTCTACATTCGGTTTATAGCTATTAAATTTATATTGAATAAAAAATATTTGTGTGTTTTCCATATGTATGTCATTTTGACATTTCCGAATTAACATTTTTTGTGTGTGGATACATACATACATACAAAACATTTAATGAAAGCATTGTTTTGCTTTCGGTTTTGCTTTCGGTTTTGGAGACTTATTTGTGGTTAGTTTTAGAGTAATGAGAACAATTTTAAAATCCAACAGATGTGCCCCAATTCATGTTCTGTTGGATACATTGAAATGCTAGCATAGATCAAAATTTACAAGTGAATTATCCTTAAATTCTCCCCAAAAATAAAAACCAGAAATCCACCCGAATTCTTGTGTAATCAAATGGAATAAAGAAAGAAAGAATGGGCACAACTTCAGACGAACTTTGTTCTATAAAGGATTAAACTTGTAGTGTAAAGGTAAGAAAACCAACGAATGAATCGGAACATGAACGCAGGCCCCGGCAGTAACACCGACGAAAAGAGGGTCAATACAGACAACACATCAGCAACCAACACCACGCCTAGCGAAACTAGTCAAACAGTAAATCGCCTGTCGGTCAAAGTTCCACCGTTCTGGCCCGATTATGCCGAAATATGGTTGGCACAAGTAGAGGCTCAGTTTGCTGTATTTTAACACCAGTTATTAGGAAACCTTACTTTCTTATTCCGAAGTTAATAAAAAATAGTAATAATAATATACATAGTACTTTCAACTTTAGTATGATAATGAAATTGCTTATTAAAATATTCCGTAATATTAAAACAATGAATTACAGACATAAATAAATAAATATTTGATATTATTCTAAAACTTTGTACCTACTTATTTTTTACAAAAATAAAAAATTATAAAGTTGAAAAGAAATTACATAAATTGTTTCTTATTTCTATTGAACTTCTTCCACCATACTGATGAGAAGTTGCTGATGGTGCAATCGATTGAATATTATTTTCAAACGCACTCCAACATGTTCCTTTGTGATGTTCACCGTTTGCATCCTCCCAGTCTACGTAATGTGTGGGAATGTAGGAAGATGTTTCATTTCGTGTTACAAAATTGTGCAAAGCAACGCAAGCCAATATAATCTTTTCAGCATTTTCAGGAAACAAATACAGAGTAGTAAGCAAAACTCGCCATCTAGACAGTAAGATGCCGAAAGCATTTTCGATTGTGCGATGGACTCTAGATAATCTTTTATTAAAAACATCTTTTTGACTTGGAAGTTGCTTGCCAGAGTATGGGCGCATTAAATTTGTTCCTAAAGGCAGGGCAGTACTACCAACAAAATAATGTGGAGTTTTCAACTTCGTATTTGGCAAAGTTTTAGGCGGAGGAATCGGTAGAGTATTCTTAAGCAATTTTTGTCCGAATTTTCCATGCCTACATGTGTATCAAATAAAAAAATTTAATTCAACACAAATACTAACTGTAACTAAGAACTCTTTACCTCCATATCTCTGACTCCCGTAGACTCCAATATCGAGGTGGGTGAACTGATATCGAGCATCACACGCTGCTAACAACACTATAGAGGAAATTTTTTCATTCGCGGAAAACTGGGCGTCACTATTACGACTATTACGAGGGCATTGAATGGCAATATGTTTGCCATCGATCACTCCAATACAGTTGGGCATATCCCACAGATGCCAGAAGTCTTCGGCAATTCGTTGGTAGTCATTTTCGTTAGGCTCACGCAGATAAGTATTGTTCAACAGGCTCCAAAGCACCTCAGTTGTCTCAAGCACTATCCGCCGAACAGTTTCCTTGCCCAATTTAAACGACCATGCCAGTGATTGAAAGGAATTTCCTTGTGTCAGATATCTTTTGCAAACACGAAATAAAATATGTTTATTGATTCTTCTCAATATTCAATAAACACTTACATCAATGTCACGGCCAACCGGCACTCTGGCTGCACTGACTCTCTCAGCGAATACTTTTCAAGGAACGGCTTCACAAGTTCAAGTAAACGCTCATATACGTGCGGTGTCATTCGCGTGTATGTAAAAAATTGCTGGTGGTCACTGCCTTTAATCACTAGAAACGATCGTACGAAGAATCCATTTATCTTCCTGTCACGATTTCTTTCCCTGACTGAGCAGGAGCGTTTTCTTTTCTTTTTTGTCGCACTTATTTTTTGTAGTACACATATTCCATACAAGGCACAGTTCAATAATTTCAGTGCCTTTAAATATTTTACTTTTTTATACATATTTTTACTACATTTCCAATATTTTATTGTTTACGATGAAAATTCACCCACTGTTGCATTTTTCAGTTGCTCTCTTGTTTGTTAGAATAATATGTACACAGATGGACAAAAGTCACCGTCATTTGGTATCTAGAAGATTATAACAGCTCCCATGCCCAGAAAATAATGAAATCGGAAAAAGTAGTATATTTAACAAAAACTATTATTTATATAAATTCTACTTCAGTTTAAAAATAAGGCTAATTCAAACGTTATTTAAAAAAAAATGGCATATAACGATTGCTGTGTGCATTTTTGGTGGACAAAAGTCACCGTCATTTAATAAATTACTTCATCAATTAAAGGGCTAAAACTATTTTAGTATGGATTATGTTTACCATTGTTTTTGATGACAGCTTGCAAACGTTTCTGCATCGAATGAATCAATTTTTTGGTAATATCTGGGCTTATTTTCTGCCATTTTGGTAATGTGACGCTCCCGAATCCGCCGATCCAAATGGTCCCATAAATGCTATTGGATTCAGGTCGGGTTGACTATGGCGGAGTTTTCAGGGTAAGGGGAGTGTTGTACAAGACCCACAAGACCCATAAGCGAACTATTTCTGCGGTGTGCTTGGGGTCATTGTCATGTTGAAAGTAGTAGTCTGATTCAATGTCAAGCTTCTGAGCACTTTTCTGCAGATTTTCTTTAAGTATATTCAAATTAAGTACTTTGTCCATTATTTCATCTATAAAGACGAGCTCTCCAACACCAGCCGTCGACATTCATCCCTATACCATGACTCCAGCACCACCGTATTTCACAGTTGACTGTATATCCTTCTCTGCTAATGCTTCGCCCGGCTTTCTCCACGTTAAAACATGTCCGTCCGATTTATATATACAAAATTTACTTTCATCAGGGAAGATAACTTTTTCCCAGAAATCTATTCCTCTGCTTAAATGCTCTTTTGCGAAGGAAAGACGCTTCGTTTGGTTGACGTTGCTGATCTGTGGCTTTTTTCTGCATACTCTAGCACTATACCCAGTGGAATTCAGCGCTCTGCGCACAGTACGTGGGTGAACAACTGTACCACTGCTTTCCCTTATCGCTGCAGCAATTTCTGACGGGGTTTCGGCCTCTTTTTTTTAAACTATTTTTATTATTTCACGCTTTTCGCGTGCAGTCGATCACTCCTCGGCAGATATTGGCACTCTGGTTCATCTTTAAACCTTTTTATTATTGCAGGAATGGTGGTGGGTGGACGATTAACTAATAAACATGTCTCCCGAATGGTATTGCTTTGGTTGTACGCATTTAAAATAATTTTTCTTTCTTCAATTGTGGTTTCTTCCCTTTCTTGATTAATTTTTAACAATTACGAGGCGTCGGTAAAATTTTTAATTAAGTACCGTTATAAAATGTGTACAGATCAGTCTTAAAGCTACTATATTAAACGAACTCACTGATAAACGGAGCCAGAATGGCTTAAATTTTTGTTAAAATTACTTTAACAGGCAAGCCGAGCTGAACTGACGGTGACTTTTGTCCACCAAAAATGCACACAGCAATCGTTATATGCCATTTTTTTTTAATAACGCTTGAATTAGCCTTATTTTTAAACTGAAATAGAATTTATATAAATAATAGTTTTTGTTAAATATACTACTTTTTCCGATTCCATTATTTTCTGGCCATGGGAGCTGTTATAATCTTCTAGATACCAAATGACGGTGACTTTTGTCCATCTGTGTACATTATTTGATTTACTGATACTAGTCTCAATTACATACATACATACAGATGTACATGGACAGAGAAGATTTTCAAATATATTCACATGTTTGTATATATATATATATATATATATATATATATATATATGTACAATATTTGTATGTGTTTATATTTAGTTCAAAGTTTCGTAGTTTTAATTAAACATACCGTTGTCTTAATGTGTATATGTAGAAACGCCCAAATTAATATTTTTTCCAAGTCGAGAGTGTTTGATATGTATGTTAAGACATATTTTATTAAAGTATGAACAAAAAATTGATTTTGAAGAAAATTGTGGTCGGGCCTTTTTATATGTAACATGATAAGAAAGAGAGGAGAAAACCTTGCGTCCATTTTCTTAATAAAACAGCACTCACTTGCAAGAACTGGATATCATAAAGAATTAGTTTTTTGGCAAAAATTTACCAGCAATTTCAAGGTGTTATAAATACACCTGCGGCGGACCACTCTTATTTTAATCATACATTTTAAAATGACAAACGTTATTGTAGGTCTTTGCAATCTTATAAACATTGAATGCTAATTTTGGAAGCAAAATTAGGGACCAATGAAGGCAAATCAATCATTAGTCTGAAGCACCTGAACACTATAACAGGTTTGGTTTTTGAAGTTACAGATGCTACTTAAAAGAAGTAAGAACTTGTTGCAAGATACCCTACCCCACGAATGTATTACAATTCAAACTACTGATTAATCTGTATTACGGCGTAAGTCGGAACCTAATTTAGCGCCTAAAATCAGTATTTTTAGAAAAACTGTCTGCCAAACAGGCACAGCAGCAGAAAATAGCGGTACAAATTTTAGCAGTTCAGCCGTTAGATTACATTTTTAGGCTTGGGCTCCTGCTGTGCCAGCGGCTGTTAATCGGCTACTGTTAAAACAACAATAACGAGGAAAGTGGCTCTCATTGAAACAGCAAGTTGCTGTACGCTGATGTTTTAAAAAGTAAACAAATAAATAAATGAATAAATATTAACTTCTATAACACTATTTACATATTCATATGTACTTACATATGTATATGTATGTATGTTTGAAAATAAAACATAAAAATGTGCTGGAAACTGGCTTCGTTGTAAAACTAACGTAGCAAGTAACGTTTTTAAAAAATAATTAAATATGTAAATATTTTTGTGTAATGGTTTTGTGTAAAGAACACAAATAAGCTGTTAAACAGAATTCATCTGGTGGCCGCAGACACGACAGCCAATAAAAACGTCTGAAGCTGATTCCAAATTTCCACAGCCACAATTCAGTTTCAGCAGTTGGAGTGCAAAGCAGCCAGCTGTTTTTAACACTGCATAAAATTTACGCTTTAATGAGTACTTAAATAAGAGCACCAACGTTGTGCTGCGAACAGCAATGCTTCCTTACCTCTATATACATATATAGTATGTATATAGATAATAAGTAGAGATACCGTCGCAAATTGGCCCCAAACCAGCTGAAATATTATTAAGTACTGCACTTCTTCAAGCGCTGCCAAAATCTGATTTTAGAGTTGGCGTTGGGCTGGTCTCATACATTTTTGTATGGAATTTTTAACAGATACATACATATATATGTAGATAACAGAAAATAAATTCAATATAACCTGAGGAGGGAGGGTTATGCAACAAGTACAGATCGTGCAAAATAATAAAATAGCTTTCATTTTAAGGGGTCGTTTCAGTGGTGTAGCCTAGAAAATGATCAATCTGGAATATTTTAAACTACAAGACAAAGCGAATTCGCCAACAAGGCGGCTTTGACAGCTGAGCTGATAATTTTTTCCTGGATGTCAGAATTGTTTATTTTTGTTCACTTAAAACATAACTTCAATTAAATAAATAGATTCTATTTAGGTAATTTTAATTTCAAAACTCACTAATTTTAGGACGAATTCCATTTCTTTTTATTATTTTCTACAGCCGTATAGTCGAAAATGTGATTTTCGGAACAGCCCGAAATTTACTTTTGGTAAATCATATATTTTCCTAATGGCTGAATTTTTACGTAGTATTTTCTTATTTCATAAAATCCGGTTGATTTACCTTTGCATGTCATGGCATTGCATTGCATTTCTAAGCGAAAATTATTTCACTCAATGAAGTAAAATTTGTTTACCAGAAAACAATAAATAACACAATACGAGGGAATTTATAAAACGATAATTTTATTTGAAATAGATTTTTGGAGGGTTGTTGCTTTATTTAAATGATTTATTTAATTAAATTACTTTTAAATTATTCCAAGAGGAAACTTTAATTAAACTATAGTCACTTGTTAAGAAGGCAGGACAGATTATTTTTCTTTTGTTTGCAAAAAAGAGCAAATTACAATTATTTAATGTATTTAGTAAAAGTATTGACGATTTGTAACAAATTAGATTCAACAAAATAAATTAAAAAATAAAAACTTTATATATTCTTATTTTTCTTTTGTTGTAGTTTAAGTATGATGTTAATTAAAATTGAGCTTTTTCGAGGCCTTTACAAATAAGAAAATTAAGTTAAAAACAATAATTTTAAATGATTTTTTTTTTAATATTACAAATTAAATTAGTTTTTGTTTAAAATTATGAAAAAATAATAGTTAAAAAATAATACAAATGAATTAATTTATATGATAAAAACAAAATACATCAAATGGTAAAGGGAAATATAACAAACTAAGAAAATAATATGTATATTTAAATGAATAAAATATTACATGAAAGGTATAACTTTGCTAGCGAATATATTCAGATATTATTCTCTCTCTCTCTCTCTCTGTCCGTCATTCCTTATATGCGGTTTCTGCTTAAATTACAAATTCGGGTTTTTCCGTGTGAGAAATTCAAGGTGGTCTGATTTGGCGAAAAATTCAATTTCAAAAATGCTTGAACTTGTCGTTTTGCGCACATGTTTTTTGCTCTTAATATCTAGATTATGTTATTGTTATTTTTTTTTTATAAATTTAAACAGGAGTCTATCTAATTAACATGATAGAAGTCAAGTTTTCCGTGTATTATGTTTTTGCCTTCAAAAGATGTTGAAATCGGAAAGCGATTTGCAAAGCGCCACTTTAGATTTTAGGTCGATATTTGAGACGTTAAACGAAAGCCAACATTTTGCATAAGATCTGCCATTTGACAAAGCTCTGTATTTTGCTAGCTGTCTAATATTTGCATATAGTATCATGGGAAAAATTACCAGGCGCTTGATTTAAATTGCTACTCATATTTTTAACACTAATTAAAAAAAAAAAAATACTACTAGTTGTGATTCGAATGAACAAATAATACATTTGGCTTCCTCTATTCATCTTTATATTGTTCACTTCACTCCATTTCAGTAAACTGTCAGGACTTGAACTCGCCAAAGTTCTTGCCGAGGCGAGTCAAAGCCACAATCGCAAATTTTATGCAAAATGTGATTGAAATAACATACCCGCATGATTCATACCGATGTTAAGACATTTTTGTCACTTTTCCAAATTCTAAAGAAAATATTTTAAACACCGTTTTTGCTCTGGTTGTGTAAATGAGGGTGGTGATGCTTTGCTAGGGTCGAGATGATCGTGTGCCTCGCTTGGCCTCGCAGCCAAGTCAATTGTTAAGACAGCTCTCTGCTAACAATGAGTTTGGCTATTCTGAGTTTGATAATTTCATTTTATTCGAGCGAGAAGAATACGTTTCATAAGAGCGAAAGAATTCAAGTCCTTAATATCTAACGGTACACTCGTTGACAAGAAACACTTTATAACAACAACCATTTACAGTACTTTTCACGCACTGATAACGTACTACTATTTCTTTGCAGATGTTTTGGTTTTGTCTTAATTTAATATATGCGAAATTATCTGAAGAAGCTTTTAAAATTGCATGCATTTATTGTTCTCACCTCTATCAATATGCAAAGCAAACGGAAAGTAAAGTCCGAAAGAAAATGCGGACAAAGTTCTTGTGAGCGTAACTGGTTTTGGAAAAGCTATAATTGCCAGTTCTTAATAATTGGCACAAAGCCGTAGATAAAATCACCGCAATTTCTAGACTGCGCAGTCAATTGTTTAAATCAATTTATTTTAAACTGGTTTTTAAATATATTGATGCTGAGCATTTGGAGCGCAGACAACATAAAACTCATTTGTTTAAACGTTGAAGGTGTTTTTTTTTCAACCCGAATTGTAGTAAAAATTAAGTGAAATTTGTTGGCCGTTGAATCTAAAGTTTACAAATAGAGACATGAAATCTGAACTAAAGTAATCACAGCTTTATTTTATTCGTTATTTATGATAATTGAAACTTGGTAGCGATAGGGATTTACTGAACGCTTCTTGTTTGATGGGCAAATCGTAATCACAAGATTAAAGCATTTGACATTGTTCGGAATATTGTTTTGTCTGGAAAAATGAAATTTAACTCTTTACACTAACGAACAATGTGAGAGAAATATTTCAATTCAAAAGCAAAGTAGTACCTCTTAAAGTACAATATATAAGATAGAAACTAAATTAATAGAAATTATAATAACACAAAAAAATAATTTATAAATCAAAAACAAAAATTTGTAATACAAAAGTAAAAAATAAAAAATATTATATATAAAAGAAATCTATAGAAAATATGTATGTATACAATAATAGTTTTCTTAATTGTTGTTTTTGCTTTTTTGAGGTTTGTGTAATAATTAAAAATTAATTAAATTATAATAAAACAAAAAAAAAAAAAAACAAAAAAAAATACATAAGAGAAAAAAAGCACGACGCAACGCGCTACTTTTGCATTTTATTAATAATTTTTTAATTAGTGTTACGCTTAAAACTTTATTTGTAGTTGAAGTTTTGATAGTTGTTTCTTTGTTGTTTGATGTTTTGAAGTAGTTTTGTAGTATAAAAGGTAGTAAATTGACTACAAAATGTTGTAGTAGTTGTTGTTAGAACTAATAAACAGCAGGATGGAGGCATACGTAGACGAATTTACGCATCGTCCGACGTTGCAGTGGCCGAAGTGCCATTATCGTTATTTGCGCTCGAGTCGTTGGTATCCTTTTTATTGCTATCGGAGGAGGCTTTGGTGTCATTATTACTATTTGCATTGTTATTGGCATTTCTAGTGGCTACAGCATCAATGTCATCTTCTTGAGCCCTCACGGCTGCTTCTAAAGCTCGTATACGATTTTCGTGCTTGACAATAATCGCCTTCAGTTTGCGAATTTCATCAGTGATATCACGCAAATCTTTTTCCTACAAACATTTGAAGATATTTTAATGCTATATTTTTTTTTTTGCTTTATTTAACTTTAAAAGTCAATACTTACAGTTATACCGCTCACCGGCGCCGATCCGCTGGACGCAACTGTGTCGGCAGCATTATTTCCACCCGAAAGAGTCGCTGTGGTGGCACTTTTTGAGGTTCCGGCAGCTGCTTTATTAAGTATATTTGCCTTCTTCGAGACCGACAGCGATTTGTTTGGCGCTTGCGACACATAACCACCCTGTACAATAGAAACACGATCCTATTTAGATTTTTTAGTAATTCTGTTCGTTTAAGTTTTGTGAAACAAACAAGCAACACAAAACACAACTAGCAGGAGCATTAGCACGCAAAAGCGTTCCAAATGAAAAGTGTACCCTAAATGTATTAAGAATGTGATAAAAATGTTTGAAATTAGTTTAAAATGAGGGGTTAAAGTTGTTTGTATTGACTCTGCATTGACGCTTTGGCCTCATCCTGACAAAAATCATACATACGAGTATGAGACAATTGACCAAAGCAGATGCGTGTCAATTCGTACTATCGGTTTGAAGAGGGGCAACAAATTTCAGTTGCCTACCAACCGCTGTTTCCAAATTTTATGTGTGAGAACATTTTTTTGGTTATTTTTGAAAAACGAAAAAATATAATAGTTCCACCTGTCTCCCCCCCCCCCCCCCCCGCACCAAAAACCCAGAAATTAACTTTGTTAGGGCTGATCTTACGCTATGGAATAATTCAGCATATCCTTCGTACTTTAGCTTCGGCTAAAACCAGTTACGAGGTAAATTGGGGTTACATGTTTTAAGAATTAACAACAAAATTTAATGGAAATGCAAATTAAGTTGAAGTATTTTCTGGTAACTACCCTCAGATTTGCGGGTACAGGTTAGGTTTGTGCGAAAATATGGTGGCATCTCTGGCGACGCTCTGGCGTAATTTTGAACGGTGACGGTAAAATTTCTAATGATGATATTCTAGAGAAATATAGAGTTAAAATGTTTTAGAAAGTTTGCGCGACGTCCGGCTTCTAGTGCATTTTTACTCATTTAGTGGCATCTTTGTAACGAAAAGTCCTACGCAGTCGCAAACTTAATGTAAACAACTGCTCAAAACTTATGCAAAAGTCTGCTAATTAAAGGGCGATCAGATCAGATCGAATTGCTGGAATCACAAAAGTTAAGAACGATTAAATGAGCAAAAAGTCAGAAACACGTCGTCTAAACGCAAGACAGATAAGGCGCGCAATTGGAACTCGAAACATTGAACCAGATCAGAAAATAAGTAACAGGATTTCTTGAACACATTTTTCATTTCATTAATTTGTTTTGCCAGGGATGTACAAGTGAATTCAATTTTAATAAAAATATCTTAAAAGAGCGGAGAATTTTCACTGCTTTCACATTTCTGTCAATGTTATAAAAGTAGAAGACCCATAAATGTTTTTGATTTAAAATACATCGAATCGATGAACTATTTGTCAAAAAGAATTTGAAAATTTTTAAATATAAAAAATAATCATGTTTAAAGTTTCGCACAAAGCAAAATATGAGAAAATTGGATAAATTTCATATAATTCCGTTATTTTTTAGGCCGTTTATTCAACATTATTATTGTTTAATTTAATGAAGCGTCGTACAAGCCGCTTAAAAAAATAGCTTTTAAATAATTTCTATCGATTTTATTTTACTTTTATTTAAGAAATTTTTTTTAATTTGGTCCTTCTGAAGTGGATCACAAAAGGATGTTTGTCAGTGGAGCCACATGAGCGTCAACGGTGTGGTGTGTCTATCGAAAGTTTATGCAAAACAAAACAAAAACATATATACAAATTGAGTGGAATAATAACTGCATAAAGAAAACTGAGTTAAAATAAATTCCGATGGCAATTGATTTCTGTGGCGGCCCCGTTATTGTCCGATATTAAGTGAATGCTTTTAAGTTTATCGCTTGTCCAGTTTAAAAAGGTTTTGCTTTTTTACTTTTGACTTGTTTTTGCATTATTTTAAAAGAACTATTTGAAAAAAGATATCCTTCTAAACTCCTTTCTTCTCTAGCATCGCCAAGACCCAAACGTTTCACAGTCAAAAGAGTCACAGTCTGGACAGGGAATTATTGCCGTAAATCGGTTTAGAAATTTTCTTATTGCATATTTTGACCGATTTTGAAAATATCGTTTTTATTGCAAAGAATATATCATTAGCACTTTTCTTTTGCGGATATAAGACGAACTCTTAACTCGATACCAGGTCTTATGATGGCCTGCCTTAGGGTAGGGAAATGCCTTTTTGAAAATGATCCGCTCATCTTGTTACCATTTGGCCTTTTTCAGTGAACCTTGTACAGTGAATACTAAGAAGTCTTCAGCCATATGGTCTGGTTATCGACTCCTGTTTGTAAACATATATTTATGAATTAATCGCGAAGTCCGCGATCATCCCTGCATTCGTTTGATCATGTGTATAAGATCGGTGTGATTTGGGTTACAATTATTTTCTTGGGCTTGCAAGATAAACAACATCACCAGCATATCGCGTTGGCTTATCTTCATTACGAGCGATATAATATAAATATATTTTTTATACAACTGAGTTGGTTCAATAGCTCCAAAGTTTTACATGTCAAAAACAAAATATTTAGCTGAATTAAATATGTAGATTTAAAGCGAGTAAATAGACCCAGTTGTTTCAATACCTGGGTTTTGCTTTTTGAAAATTTTTAAATATTTTAAACCTTGCCACGAAAAGTAAAACGCAGAAAGACTAGTCTACTTTTTGTGTTCCTTGAATAAAATTATTAGATCCTCATTGAATCAAAAGTTGAGTATTTGTTTGTCTACTGATGAGTAGGGAGGGCAGCACCTCGCCCTTCATTATTCCTGCTTGACATTTGTTTAATAAACAGGGGTGTTTACTGTCAAGAGCATTTATTCTTAACTGCCCGCACTCATGTATTCAGCATCTATAGAGATATTGTCATATGTAATTTCCTGTGATAATTTCGTAACTGAGAGTTCTGGACAAAAGTGTATATCATCTTGATTAAAGCGGGTTAACAACAGGCATTCAGACAAGTGTTGAAAACTTGTTTGCTTTGAATCTAATTTTTATTCTTTAAAAAAAAAGTCGTCTGAAATATAGAAATATTAACTGATTACTGTTAAGCTTTTTGTTGTTGTATAATGAAATGATTTTGTGTTGAATGAGAATGGGCAAGTCAGTTGTTAAAGCATTTAATGGGGATAGGACGGACATTTAACGCAAGCTGTGATGGGAAAATGCTGGCAGAACAAGATTAATACAAAATTTATAAACCATTCAAATTTCAAGCAAAATTAATAAAAAAAATTTCATTTTAACACCAAAACGAAACACTATTTGTTTGTTAAGCTTTTGCTTATTTATTATTAACAAGAAACTGGGCACGATGGCTGCAAAAACCTGAACAGGACATAACAATGCAAAACTTTTATACAATAAAATAAAATATTGGAATACATTGAAAAGGACTTTGATTTAATAGAAATTTGTTTGCCCGTATACAACCTAAACGAGCGGAGAAACTTTAGTTTTCTGGGCCACATATTTGTCAGCCACTTGACATAAAAGGTGGAAATAAAAGAACAAAATTTCGCATTTAAATTATTTAAGTTTATAAGGCTTAAATAAAACTAGCAGACTTATTCTTTTTTTTTTGCCTTTAAGATACGAGGGCAAATGCCAAAACAAAGTTCAAAATTTGTTAAAATAAAAAATTCAAAATTTTGAAATTTGTTTGCCATATATAATAGTTTTGATTTGTTTCAACATTTTCTATTTAATACTCTCAGCCCTTTCAGTTAATTTCAATTTGCGATTTGCACAAAATATTCCTTGATGTCATATACAGCAGTTTTCGTGTTGCTGTCCGTGTTACAGCATCAATATTTACATGACATTTGTCCATATTTTGTTTATCAAAATATAGAAATATAGAAACGGGTTTGCGGTTCTTTTAAGCTTTAATCTATTTTTGGGGATAATAACTGATTTGATGTGTTTTTCTGTTACAGGTTTTGTTTAAATTTGCAGCGATCATCACGAACCATGATAAATTTAAAAGCCTTTTAAAAAGTGCAAAATACCCTGGACGTCACTGGTATTGCAAACTACAAATCGAAATGAATAGTTTTGTTGTCAAGAAAATTATACGGGCAATAATATCCTTAAGCTTCCGAAGACGAAGTTTTCCAAAGAAAAACTAATAAGTAAATTTTTTTTTGTAAGAAAAAAAACAAAAACAAAAAGAACAAAAGGATATTGCAAATGTAATAATTCAAAACGGCCAGCAACAAATTAAAGTCGAGATAATGTACTAAATTTGTATGGTTTTAGGTAATTCACAAACAAAAGAAGTATTTAACACATATTTGAAAGAAATCATTTTGGCAGAGATGCGATGCTGATGCGAAAAACCGACTATAATTTCTTTCAGTGTACTCTTTTGATGTTCGCAAGTCTATTCGAGTTTCGTCTATACTAAAAATTGAAAAACTCTGTATGAGCAGAAAGTTGTTCACCACCTTTAGAGACACCTTTGAAATTGATTCATAACTGTTCAACGTTCATAATCTTTATTTCGAGGACTGTTTCTGTGTTTTTTCAAACAAAAAAAATATACGAAAGTATCCGTGTCATAAGAACTGAGCATCGCTGTATCTGTGATCAGCTGATATTTTTCTACTTGCACATCATGACAAAATTAATTTCAATTAAGAACTTAGTGTGTTGTTAAATTTTAGATAAATAAGTGAAGTTTCTAACAGTGTAAACTCTGATCGATTAATTTAAACTCAAAAACAAGGGAAATTCATGACAGGTCAATTTGCTAATGTAACAAACAAATTTTTACTTGTCTTTTCTTCAAAAGAATTTAATATCGATGCACTGCCAACGGATACACAAGTGTAACTTTACCGAAAAAGTTTTCTTTTGTAGGGGAAAACATCGTTCGCTTTGTCCCAATTGAATCACATAAATTCATTCATAGAATGCAAAATCGACAAAACTGTAAAGACTGCGTTCATCTGGTTTATTACGAAATTGTTTATATTGGCCGAACAAACGGGCGAAAAAGAAGGGCAGTTCTCTTCTCATGACTTCTAGCCAAACATAATATAAATATTATATAAATTATGAACACAAAAACCAGATTTCTAAAAATATATGATGCTCAAAAGATCAATTCTTTTCATGACCAAGAATTAAGATAATTCTTTGGAAAGTTTATTTTAAATGGCGTTCGATTCCCGAACTTCTTAACTTCTTTTGATGTGCGGCTTTGTCAAACAACATTGAAGTCATTAGAACATCAGCTTCGAAAATCGTGTTAGACCAAAAAAAAAAAAAAAACAGAATGACCGTTGCCAGTCTCATATTCCATGTTATGTGTTTTGATGCGCATTTGAAGTATTGATCTCAGAAAAACTTATGGCAGATACGATCGAAGAACAATATATTATAAAATAAAGGAAAAATGTGGCAATAAAACTTGCCCTCGGACACGAGTAGCTGCTGTATTCCAATATTTAATTAAGAGTTATTTGCAGGCAAAGCAAATGAAAACTTACTTTTAGCGAAAAGGTTATGGGATCAGCATCTTCGCCCATTATCCATTTTTCGGCGGTAATGGCGGCATCTTCCGCTAACGTATCGGGATATAGGTCCTCTTGAAACAGATCTGATTTGCGGGGCACTGTCATCGAAATAACTTGGCACAAGCCATTATTGTTGAGACGATAAAATTTGGCAATTTCACAAGTGGTGACGTCGCAGCCACGTTTTGGCATCATACCAATACCACGTTGTGGATCAGGCGTTTGGAAAGTATTTATATAATGAACAAAGGGAGGTTCGGGCGTGACCTTAAATTGTAAATAAAAAGTTATTAGGAAAAAAATGCTTCACAAGTTATAAAAGAAACAAATGTTTGTTTACTTCAAAATATCTGATCACAGAATCGCCTTTACCGCAGAGGTATATGAGATTTGTGTCGGGATCGTATAGGGGGAACATTACACCATTGGATGTATCCAGCTCGACCATAACAATAGGTTCGCTTAAGGCATCGGGTGCCCTGAGCGAATATTGTCGCTCTGAGGAACGATTAAAGCCGGTGGTAAATATTAAGCCATGACGTAGGAAAATTGCTCTTGTTGCCTTTGAGCCTTCGTGACACAGGGCCTCACTATCCACTTCACCTGTGCGGGGATCGTATATACGTATCTTTTTATCTTTGCAGGTCGTCACCAATTTTGAGCCGTCCCAATTGAAGCAGGCACTGTAGACAATGTCGGGATGTGAATCAATGTGTACTAAGATTTCTCCCGTTCCCACATTCCAAATTACAACCTGTAAAACAAAACAAATTAGTTTTGTATTCTTGAAATGACTCTAAAAGACCTACCTGATTATCAGAACCTGCTGTAAGTAGAACATTTAAGGCGGAGGGGTGCCACAAAACCAAACCAACACGTCGCTGATGGAAAACTAAGTCCACAACGGGATCGGTTAAAGTTCTGGAAAGACCACCATCGGGTATTTGCCAGACTTTAACAACACAATCTTCCGAACCGGAGGCAATAACATTATCGTTATGGGGACACCAAGCAATATCAAGTACAGGACCCTTGTGACCGCCCACCAGGGGATGGTCTGCAGCAATTCGTCCCACCTGAAATTGAAGCAAAGCAAAAGTTTCATAACAAAAATGCGATATATATTATTTCAATTATCTTCAACACACAAAACTTTGCGCAAAAAAAAAAAAAGAAAATCCAAACCGCCCATTCAATTTGAAGCACCCACTTATATTTCAAACACGACATACATTTCCATTCCAAAAATATGCTTAATTCTGCTCTTAACCCCTCGCGATTACCCCGATTTCGATTTCAACCTAGATTTTTTATTTTCTTAATTAATCTTTTAGCATTTTATTAATAATGTTCATATGCAGATTTTCTTGCTTCGTACAAACACAAAATATAAAAAGTTGTTTTAAACTTTTCTAGTTTTTTTTTTTCTTTTTTTTTTTTGTAATTTTCATTAATTACACAATTTCCAGTTTGAATTAAAATTTGATTTGCATCTTTTCGTTTCGTAATCAGCGAATTAAACAAATAATTTGTTAAAAATGTTTAAACAACAACAATTGTTTTCTCCTATCCAGAAATTTTGCAGTTTCACCAGTAGTGTGATTATCATTCCATATGTTCGAATTAAAAACGTTTCCGATTCAGTATTCTTAATTGCATTAAATCAAATTGATTTCATAATCATTAACACAATTCTGAACGTTTTCAAAACGAAAAATAAAGTCAAATTATATTGAAATTTTTATAGATTTTAAGGGAAATCGAATTCGTTTTTAAGAGGAATATAAATTTGAATTGTTTGCTTCTATTTGGATTGGAAATCGAAATCCTTCTGAAGGGAATTGTTAACAAAAACCAACTTTTTTCCCCTCTTTTGAAACTTTTTAATCAGTTTTCATATCGGGTGATCGCAATACAAATACATTTTCCTAAATCAATAACTTTGTCCGTGATAGATATTTTACCAGTTTTGTCTTAAGGAAACTATAATTGAATGGTTTATTGCAAAGAGGACAATTTCATATCGGCAAATAAAAATGCCGCATCGAATCGGAGATCGGAAAATTCGGGCGTCGGCGCTAAGAAACTAAATGCGACCGTAGAGAACGATAATTGCAATTGATGAATTCCTACGAAAATGTTGCTGACAACGACTGTCTCTACAGAGAAAATCCATTGAATGGGACTCATTTCCGGCTTAACGGGTATGCAGCAAATGAGCAGAATTGTCATTTTTGGAGAGAGCACAATCCTCATGAGCCTCTGCAGACTCTGGTTTACATGCTGAGGGCGTCACAGGGCCGCATATATACTAATGCATGACGAACGCCGCTACAGGCAAATGATGCATCATTTTTTTATTCTTCAATCATTTGTTGAGCCAAACGTTCGGTAAAAGGATTATCTCCTAAAATGGATCTCTTAATTGACCACCTCGTCTGTGTTTGATGTTTGTAGTCCAAAAATGTCAAATTTTTCGACTAGTTTTGGATAACGGGTGTCGGGTCCATGTTGATAAACTGGCCACGATTGTTGAGTGATACGAAATTGAACCAAATGCAATGGCGTTGGCAAGGCGAAATCGCGAAAGCTGGTATTATGTAAACAATTCGGTTTCGTCCTGAAAAACTACTCTAGGTCCGACATAACATAAATTATTAATTAAAAAAAAGTAAAGTCTAACTTCTTTGTCGTTCTTAGTTCACACTTTTGTAGATATCTATGGACAGCCCAGTTTGAGTTTGAAGCAAAAAGGACTTTAAGGACTACAAATTTAAATCTGTTTTATTTTTTCGTATTATAAGCAGCCTTCCTATTTGCAACTGCTTTATTTTTGTTAAGACTGAACTCTTACTTGGTAATAAACGGGTTTGCTTCGAATTCGATGTCGACTTGGACTGTTACTTTTTGTCTTTAGTTCATAATTTGATTAAGAATTAACAACTTTGTCGTTTGACAAATAATAAAATAAATAATATGCTAAATTAGCAAAATTTGTATTTGATTCAACAAATGTTTTTGTTTCACATACAAATAAAATATTGTTTGGATGGGCGAATATTGTCGCTGAAAATTTTTGAAACTCTATAACAATCAAAACAGGGAAAGTTTTAAACTAATTATTTGGGTGTAAGGCCACTGCACTTTCATTTCATTTGTGCAGTAGCCTATTTCGGGCCTGATGCCACGGTTTAGACGACTACATTGTGACGTCCAGGCTTCAAATCGCAACTAGTTCAAATGCTGAAAGCTCTTTCTCACTTTTCAATAGCTGTTGCCAAGTGTTGGAAAGTTAGAGGAAAGTTTTGTTATCCACTGCATACTTGCAAGTACATATGAATTTGCCCTCGATTGATTTACTGAACTGATGGGATAAGCAACGACTCTTGTAATATCGCTCTGACATAATTTTCGCTCTTAAGATTAAGATTGAATACAGTTCTGTTCGACTCAGCGCATGTCCATGTAATATAAAATTTTCATTCGGTCGACAACAGATGACATTTATAGGGGCTGAGTGGTTGCTTTGTTGCCTCTGACATTTCGGCCCCGCAAATACAATTATCGTAGAAGTCTAGTACTTCATAAGCGACTTGCAGCATTCTCTTGCAACAACGAGGTAAGTATTTACTTTATTTATGAAAGATTGCAAATCTGTTGATGCCAAATTGTTTCTTTCAGTTTTCAAAAATACATTTCCGTGGTCCGCACAGCAGGTATGCGGAGTTTTTGGGAAATGGTTTAATTTGCTCTACTCTATGACTTCAGCCAAAAAAGAGTGTTTTCTATTTTTTTTTTTTTTTTTTTTTTTTTTTTTTTTTTTTTTTTGCATATTTATCGCATTAGTAGATATTTTTGTGGTTGGCCGCCAGCAGTCATAATATCCGGCGGATACTGAACGTGTGTAAATGTGTTTATGCAATTACCTGCAGCGTTGTATCGGTGTCGTGTGTAAAAAACAGGTGTCAAAATTTAAAATATTCTTAAATGCATGAAGGTTTTTGCTTAATCTAATTTTTCAGATTAATATGGAAAATGTTTACGTTTCTGAAATATTTAGAATTTGAAATGATAATACAAGAACTGTTGTTGAAATGATTTTTTTATTATAATCTGGTAGATATTGTAATTTCATTACAATTTCTAATTATTTAAGTAGGATTTTCGTCATATTTCCGCCGCAGCTCCATTCGATCAGTACAATTTTTCCATTAAATTTGGCCGCATGGGATCAACGTTGACTTTTGCATTCCAATATTTCAGGAGTGGCTGTTTCGTAGGCTCAAGACAGCCCCATAAAATGCAAACCAGAAGCGTTAAATCGCATGAAAGAAGTGGCCAGTGAAAGAGCTGTATGGCAAGTGGCGCCAAATATCTTTGACGTTTAGCCGATTATCTTTGGGAGGGAAACGAAAATTCCAATCACCAGGGTGACACATTTTAAAAATAATAAGTACCAATAATACTGCTAGAGTGCCAACTACAACAAAGCGTCAATTTAATGCGGTTTATTAACGGTTTGAGGATTGATGTATTTGAAACGGTTTGAGAGCAGCTAAATGGACAGTAGAGATATTTTAAATACATACAACTCGTCGAATTTGTACAGCTCGGAGCCATTTACTTTGTAAGACAATTAAATTCGAAAAGATAACTTTTCCAATTCCCGGCTTTTCGATCAAACTCAAGATTAATATTCGCAGTTTTTGTGCTGTTCAATTTTAGCAAAAACTATCCAACAGCTTTGGAGATTTTATAATTTTTAATGGAAATTAGTTGTTGTTTTCCATTTTATTTCGGGTGAGGCATTTTTTGCGATTCGTACAACAAACACTTGAAATGTTATCAGTCGAAAATTTGACATCGAGTCCAAGGAGACGGAAAGGTGTTGTTAGTACGAAAACTTTTTATGTCCATGGCACAGCCTCTACACACATGGACACTCATCGTGCCGCATAACAGCACTGTGCCGCAAGAGCACAGCAAAACATTTTCTTTTATTTTCACATGCGTACAACAATCCCAATATTTAAAATTAAATTCTTCATTGTTGCCGTTGTGGGTTTTTTTGTGTGTGTTAATTTGTGACTATTTCGGGAAAATGAAACGGAAAATAATTTATAAAAATAGATTTGTGATTGTTGGGTGCGTTTCGACAAATACTTACACAAAAATCCACACATGTAGACACACACACACACACACACACACATGCACACCCCGCTGTTTGAATTTGTTCCTTTTTTCAAATCAATTTCAGTGCATTAGTTTGTTTAAATGATTTCGTTTCTTTATTTTGGCCAACGGCCAACAAAATGGGGTAACGCGCGCAAAAAAGACACACACACGCGCACAAATACTTAGAAAAAGTGGCAAAAAAATATATAAAATAAATATTGGAAAAAGTTAAGGTAACGGAAATTTTTATTGAAATTTAATAAATAAATGTGTTTGCATGTGGATAGATGAATACTATATGATATGATAATATAAGCAAAATTAATTTGGAAAATTGTGGGAGAAATTTGCCAAATTTTAAGCTCTAGACGGCAAAACAACTGCATCAACAGAGCTCTGTTATGTGTTAACATGACGCTGTTAAACATACAACATCTTGGATCATGCACTCCAATATTTTTGAAGAAATTTTAAAATTAAAGCTCTTAAAAATGCAAGTGACAGAAAGAAATATGTTTATTTAAGTTTAAAATGAGTAAATTCTTCAGAAAGCCATCAGAACACCATAAAAATTAATGCGTGAAATTGGTAGACTTTATGTCTGTATATGGGAGGAAAAAAGGAATTAGAATTTTTAAAAAATTCACTGTAGGGAATTTATCTAAAAGATAAATCCTAGAAGAAGCAAAAAAGACAAGCGAGAAAAAATGTCTGTCTAAAAAATCTATGGAAGGAAATAAGGAATTGGAATTTTAGGAATATTCAATGCTGGGAATTTCTCTAAAAGATAAATCCTAGAAGAAGCAAAAAGACAAGCGAGTAAAAATTATTACATTTGTAAATTAATAGACTCTTAAGAGGAGTGAATGGTCGAAACCCTTAACAGGGCTGGAAAAATTGTGAAATTTTCATTTCCTTAGAGGATGATTCCCAGGATAGCAAAACAAGATGGGAGGACAAGCACTTTTAGAAATCGTTCTGTTTAGATAATTTTGAAGAGGAAAAAGCCGAAAATAAATTGCTGGAGAAGACTCCCTTAATGAATGTCCAATCATCGAAAGTCCTAACAGTTGCTTTCAAGCGTCTGTTAAAATTTCCACTTTTCAAGTTTAACAAATTCTTTTTACTACTATTTTCTTTTTACGGAAATTATGGAGATAGAAAAAAAAACAAAAATTATTGGAAAACACTCCTTAGCCCATTTTTATAAATAGATGGGGCTAAAATCGGTTTTCCAGTAATTTCCCACCAATTTCGTAAAAAGGATGCTAAAGTCCTCTTTCATATTACAAAACTTTCGCGTTTTATATATGTTACCACGTTAACAGCGTTCTGATAAGGCAGTTGATTTGTGTCTAGGATTTATTCCTTTTTTTTTGTTAAAGAAATTAAAGTATCTTCAGGATTTCTGACTTTACCAAAGAGACCACACAAAAATTTTCAGCTGGCATTTTTTCTGACTTGTACGCGATTCGTTTGAGCCACCATTCGATTTTAAAAGATGGCGTCAACTCCCACCTTTTAACAGACATATTGGATGAATAACAAGTAAAGACGGCGGGGCAGTGAAAATACTTGAACTCTTTCAGGAACAGATTACTTTTTATATCGTTCTGTATAATTTTTATAAAAATTTAACACAAATTTTAAAGTCTTAAAAGTGAATAGTAAAACAAAATTTTTACTTTGATTTTACTTTCTCAAAGTTTTAAAATACAATTGAAAGTCGCCAAAGGACATCCGCTTCATTTCTTAAGAAAATCAAAATGAAAATCATTTAAATTTTTTTGCGGTTGAAAATTTTTAGTAAAACTAATTTTTTCTTATTCTTATATTCAATATAAAGAATAATCAATTGGTTAGAAAGATTTATTACAAAAAATAATTAACCTGAAGTGCACAGAATTTATAGGAAAAGCACTCAATATTTTGAGGGATGTCCATAAAAATTTTTCAGACCAATCAAAAGTCAGAATATCGCCTGATATTAACGACACAGAACATTTAAGAAAATCGAAGCAGAAATTAGCTCCGCTAAAATTATTTGGGTAAATCATCAAGTCGGCATGCGTGAGCATGCATGGACAGCATATTTAGGCAGTAGTTTCGCTTTTGGAACGTTCCAGAAGTAAATTATAGCAACAAATAAAAGTGAGGTTAAATTCCACAAAGTTTTAGTAGCAAAAGTAGAGAAATGGATTTCTTTATTTATTTTTTATGAATACGGCAGCTTTATCAATATTAGACAAAAGTTGTAGGCAAAAAATAAAACAAGAATATTGTTAAATATATTCTTTTGCTTGCTTTGCTTGAAATTCTCTTATTCTTCACGGGTTTTTTTCAAAAAAATCTATTAAATAAAATTATTAAGATCATAAGGCAGCAGGTGGAAGGGAATGTGAAGGGATGCGTTCGTTTTCATGAATTTCATTTAATAATCGGTCAAATAACGGATCTTCCGATAGGGATTTGCGGACTTTGACGGTTGACAGCGATCATAAGACTATTTTTGAGCATCATCATGCACGTTTATAAAAAACATTAAAGAAAAAGCATAAGTGATAAAATGCTTTAATCAAAATGAGTGTTTGGTGCAGCCAGCGAAGCGCCAGGAATAATAATATTTTTGCCGAATGTCGTGACAGTGCACAGGAGAATCCAAGGCAGTCGACTTCTCATCACTTACAAGAATGATTTACGGTGGAATTGTTAAGTCGACCCACAAGAGTTCCAAAAACATTTGAATATTAAAGTAATGCCACTACTTGATGTGAATTTCGGCCTCAGGGCTTTATCGCTCCATATTGCATAGGGAAAGCCATGCCCCCCCCCCCCCCAAAAAAAAGGCAACCGCTGCAGGTTAATGAATAAGAAATCTTTTTGTCATGAGTTAAACAACAACGACATGTGGTTTCAATAGGATGGAGATGGAGCTGGAGAATCTACACGATGGGTGCTTGAACATGTTCATGTCAAGAGTAGACGATGTCATGTTCGATAAGGGGGGAGGAGGAGAGTGGTGGGGCCCAGATCTACGTGGCAGCGCCTTACTTTTTTTTATTCAAACGAATAAAACGTTGATCTCACAAACCTTTTTCTATTTAACTGTAAAGATAGGCAGCGCTTAATGAAACGCGCTCTATATTTGGTTTGAGATTTACACAGACGACTGAATGGCCACCCGTTAACAAATGTTCGACAAATGCTCTCTGGCAACCCCAACTGGATATTCAAGAGCAGCAGCACCGATCTTCTAAATCTAATTTGTGCTGAATTTTACATGTCTGGTTTGTTTTATTCGAAAGTTTTCGCCTCCCAAAAACTACTTAATTTAACTTCAAACCTAAATACAAAAATAACAACAAATAAATTTTGCTGGTTAGTGTTTGAAAGTGAGTGTCTGCCGACATGACAAAAAAAAGAAAAGAAAACGCTCGCACACACACACACACACACACACACACACACTCACACTTGACTGTGTGCTGCGTATTTATAAAAGAAAAGAAAAAAAAAGAACTGAAACGTGAAGTGTTTTTCTAATGAAACTACAAATACATAAATAATAAAGGAAAAAGTCTAAATTGTTTAAAAATAAATAAATAAAAAAAGACATACATATGTATGTATGTATGTACATGGTTTGTACTTGTATGTATGTATGCATAAACATAAATACATATGTATGTATGTATGTATGTATGTATGAATTTGTTCTTTATATGACTTACTTACCTTATTATGAGGTAAAACTATGAATGCACCGCCACCTGCCGACTCGACAATGATGGCCAAAAACTTTGGATTCACCGCACAAAACGTTGAGTCCCAACTACTTTTGGAGACACGTATATTATCGTAGCATTGTTCACGTTTCAAAGCTTGACCGTAAACGTGACGAAATTTTGAACTTCTAACTACACGAAAAGACATTTTCTTCTATTGCTGGCTGGTGCTGCTACTGCTGCTCGTTTTGCTGTTGCCGATGCTCCTTTTGTTGGTTCTTGTTGCTGCTGTTATTCTTGTTGGACCGATGGCAATGATGATAATTAAGTTGTAGTTGTAAGTTTTGTGTTACAGTTATTTTGTTGTCGTTTATTCTTTTATATATATTTTGTTTTCTTTTTCTTTTTTTTTTTTTTAATAAATGTTCAGTCAACTTTTTTTTCCTCCAGAGCCAATCATTCGGCACGAAAAAACCAATAAATTTACTACAAAATATATTTTTTGCTTTTGATTTTCGTTTTTTAAGACTAAAAAATTATACACAATAAGAAAATCTTAAGCTATTTCTGTTTTCTTCCTTTTTTACTTGTTCGACATGCAAGAAAGTGCGAAAAGTTTTATGTGACGGTGGCGCACGAGGTTGGTTGTTTTTGGCTGTTTCTATACAAAAGTAAATCTATAATAAAATATATTTGTATTTCTTTTATTGATAAAAAAAAGAAGGCGGCAAATTAATCACATTTGTTCTGCGAAACTAAAATAAAGGAAAGAAACGGAAGAATAAAATTAGAATTTGATTTAAAGCGGTTTTCTTATACATACGTAAAAAAGTGTTTATATTTTGCATTTATGTTTGAGTTTTTATTTTTTGTCGAAATTGAACAAAGAACATTTATTTCAAGTATTTCATATAATTTTTTACATCATGGACCAAATGATTACACCTGCTTTTGTCAAATTTTTGAACTTTAGCGCCCCCAAATTTTTAATGACCAGCAAACGAATCAAGCAATTTCTTTGAAATAAAATGTAGATATTCAGAACACAAATTGTGTATGAGGAGGAATCAACACAATAAAAACATTACACGTGTCTCGGTGTTTCAGTCATTCGCGTTTCAAGTTTTGAAATGAATGTGAATTCAGCTGGGTTTTAAACAATTCAGTTTTGGTAAACAACTTTTATGTAGATTTATATAATTTATTTACGCGAGGCGCCTTGACTTCTTCAATTGCCGAGAAAATTGCTGAAAGGAAGAATTACATAGTTCGGGCTTTCCACCAAGTGTTCGTTGGTCGTTTTAGCATTTGCTTTTATAGTGGAACAACTCAATAGTACTGGATCTCGACGTTCTCTCGGGCAAAACACATGAGAGTAAATCTTTCTTTATACTTTAAGAAAAACTATATTCTTTTTATTGTAACATTTCCCTTACCTGGAGTCGATGATTTGTTTGCCATATCTCTTGAACTAATAAAAAATTTTCACTGCAATTTTTGTTAATAAATTATGAAAAACTGCGCGCCAGGAAATTTGTTTTGCAAACTGTTTAAGATTTATTAGAAACAATTTGTTTATAAATTTATTTTGCTAAATTTATGCGTTTTAAATATCTATTTAATGACTGCAAATATTTTTCTTATTATCTAATAAGTTTCGCAAACAAAATAAGAAAAAATATTTTCAAATAGAAGAAAAAAATATAAAAATTTACAGCTTAAAATTTTTAATCAAACCAAATCGTATGATATAAATAAATACAGACAACCATCACACGAATCAAAAGAAAATCTATTTTTACTCGATGATTTAACAACGTTTGCAAAACGCCAAATCGATACAATTGTTGAGTCGACTAAAAATGTTTGTTTTCGGAATAAAGAAAATAAAAAACAAAGTTTATATTGATAAATTATTAAAGTATTGCAAACTATTTGTGCAACAACAAAATCTTATCACTACGAAAGCGAAGAAAACAAGATACGAAACAGAAATTTGAATCATCGAACTTGTTGACAGGACGAGTATATTTTAAATACAAAACTGCATGTACTTATAACGGGTGAACCATATGGTGTTTCTTATTACCGCAAAAGCGGAGGATTAATACAGATTTATTTACTTGCCGAAAATCTTTGTGAGCCCACACTATTTGTATGACCATCAAACTGGGGCACTTTACTGTTCGGGGTGTAGATAGGAACGGGTTCAAGAGGAGTGTTCTTAGGAAACAAAGTGAACTGGTCTCTATACCTATTCTTGAAGATTTCGGACCCACAGCTCAGGTGCCTCTTCTTCCTTTGTTGTCTACGATATTACTGGCAGATGGGATTAGATAGCCCGAGTTTTCTGCTACATGCCACATGCTAATTGCGAGTATCTGGTACGCTACCAGGGACGGTGCTGAGCTGTTGAAGAAAGTTGGTTTGAAAATAGACTGGGCCATATTGGCAGTTGGTGATCAAAATCAATTTAATAATTTGTTTCCTTACTATTCACTGATCTAAATTAATATGAAATGAAGCAAATATCATCCACAAATCTTAGCCTCGGTGATATGCGATCTATTATAGCGGTCTATTATAGTCAGTGGAGACAACTGGAATGAAAGCTGTGGGCAACTACTGTGCGCAGTACTATATATATATATAATAGCTATTCGTATGAAATAACTTGTTGAATTTTAAGACAGAGTTATAGAGGCGCTATAATTTTTCTCGGTGGACTCCACAACAGCGGTTTTCTAAATAGCCATGAATTAAAACAAAACGGATCACAAGCTATTGCTATATTCATATGCACTGAAATTCCCTGAAACTAGTGATATTTATTTATATGGTGATGCACCGGACACAGCAGGCAACATTGGCCTTATGCTGTGATGGATGAGTTGGTAGAGTATTCGACGAACAGTCCAAAGGTCCTACCAATGACTCTGATGAAAAAACAATAGCCAAATATTTTTTCAACTAAAAACAATAACAAAAAACACAAAATGCACACTGAATAACCCAACAATCAAATCCATATAAAAACAAACAAAACCGCAATGTTGGCGCTATTGGATTAATTGATGTTTGACTGTGCATTGTCGAAGGTATGTACACTGGGCACCGACCAGTCAAAACGGTCAGCGTTTGAATAAAATTCTTGTCTAAAAACAGGCCTTAATGGATCATCCGTTACTTATAATTTGTCGGCTAGAAGTTAGCAAAACTGTAGAAGTGCAGAAATTTCTTTTTTCAAAATAACAAGCACATTTATTCTTGTTACGAGTACATATTCATAAAACACAAAAGAAACTTGCGTTTTTATTTCATTTCTTGTTTGAAACGTTTTTGACGCATATTTTTTACACAGTTTTTTTTATGAAAGCAAAATCTATTAGATTTACATCATTTCATAATGTGGTCGATACAGTGAAAGAAACATTGGAAATATTATATATAACAAAGATTTTAAACAAAATTACTCGACTTTCCACGCGCACTTCGCTTCTGGTACGAACGGTTAGGGAATGATGCGATGCATTGTACTAAAACAAGGAACACGGGGTACAGGGAACAGGAGGAGAGAGTGAATATTAATAACTGATATTCAACTTTAAAAAGTGAGGGGAAACACTAAAGAGCTTGAATGAAACCAATTGGTACACTATTGAAAACCGCTCTATCAGACGATCGTTTCACTTGGTTCACTTAAGTGAACCGTTCAATTTAACCTATTCACATCATAATGTTTCCATCGTTCATGTTTTGTTGTTCTAACTTCATATTTTTAATTTGTAAATCGTCAAATGCTAAAATTTTTTCTGCAGTGTAGCGTTTGTGGAAAAAGTATGCGACATGAAAGTGATATCACACAACAGTGGCCTTAAGACGATACAATCAACTTTTGAATAATATTATGCGTATACTAGTTCTTTACGCCATTGTTAACTTCCCGACTTGCATAATAATGTTAAAAGAGATGTTACACAAAAGAGATTAAAAAGAAAACAATAAGTCAAATGATAAGAAATAAAAAAACCGACGCGCCGACACACACTTACATACATACATTCATTTCTCAATGTGTTGTTTATGTTTGTTGCAAAACGTATGAAAATGTTGTAGAGCAAAAATTTAACGGTACAAAAGGATGAGAAAGAGCAAAACAAAAATCAATTGATTTTTCATTCTCTTATTTCCAATTCGAAGAAAAAACGAAAGCAACAACGGCAATCATTAAAAAAACAGCACAAATAATAACAACAACAGGTGGCGCTATTTTAAACTGACATTGAACTTTATTTTGTTTACATTGTTCGCTTCATGCACATACTAGGTATGAATTTGTAAGTATTGGGTGTTTTTTATTGAGGTATAGAACTTTAAGTTGGCATCACTTTTTTAACTGGCGGCCATTTTGTCAGCTGTCAAGTGATTAATATTTAGTTTGGTTTGTCATTTCATCATGAACAGGTTGACAAAAGAACTACGCTTGCAAATCGTGCAAATTTATTTCGAAAATAATGGTTCAGTTCGCGAAGTTTACCGCAAGCTCCGTCCATTTTATGGTCGACATAATCGTCCATCAGAGCAATTAATTCGTTTGACCATGGATCGTTTTCGCACTACGTTTACTCTATGTGATAATACGCATCCGCAGAGACGTCGAACAGTGCGCACCGAAGAAACAATTGCCGCTGTAGAGCAAAGTGTTGAAGAGGACTCGAATGAATCGATTCGCCACCGTGCACAGCAATTGGAGCTTTGTCCATCAACTTTATGGAAGATTTTGCGCAAAGATCTTGGCTTGCGACCTTACAAGATCCAGCTTGTGCAAGAATTAAAGCCGCGAGACCATGCAATGCGTCGTGATTTTGGTGTATGGGCCGAAAATGAGATTGATCTCGATGCTGATTTTCATCGCAAAATTTTGTTCAGTGATGAGGCTCATTTTTGGTTGAATGGCTACGTCAACAAGCAAATTGCCGCATTTGGAGTGCAGAGAATCCACATGAGACCCTTGAGACGCCATTACATCCACAAAAACTGACTGTTTGGTGTGCTCTATGGGCTGGTGGAGTCATTGGGCCATACTTCTTCCGAAATAATGCTGGAGAGTCAGTTACCGTTAATGGAGACCGGTATAGAGCCATGATAACCGACTATTTTGTTCCCGAATTGGATGGCATGAATGTGGATGAGTTGTGGTTCCAACAAGACGGCGCTACATGCCACACAGCGCACGTCACAATCGATTTATTGAAGGAAACATTCGATGAGCGCATAATTTCGCGGAATGGACCTGTCAATTGGCCACCAAGATCGTGTGATTTGACACCATTGGATTATTTTCTTTGGGGATATGTGAAGTCGCTCGTCTACGCCAACAAACCAGAAACGTTAGGGGACTTGGAAGCCAACATTCGTGGCGTTATTGCCAACATACGGCCCCATATGCTCGAAAAAGTGGTTGAAAATTGGACCTGTAGAATTGGCTTTATTCGAGCCAGCCGCGGCGGCCACATGCCCGAAATCATATTTAAACATTAATGGCATAAAATTATCCTTCCAATAAAGCCAAATTGATGGACATTAAAACGATTTTCTTGTGTTTTATTTCAATTCGAAGTTCTATACCTCTAAAAAAAAACACCCTGTACAAACTTACAAACAAACTTTCATGCATATGAAAACTTTTTGCATGTATGTAAATATGTATGTATGAATGCACACACATACATACATATGCATATGTATGTTTGCTGAAGTGTGTTTACATGTGCATATTGCATTTAAAAACAGTTCCAGATACAAAACATGTTTTTTTACCGTATAATGTTTAAACGTGATTGTTTACAAAGTAATTAAATGTTAATCACGGTTCAAACAAATTTAACATCAAAATTAATATTAACATAATAAGTGTGTTTAATTTGCTTGTTTGTTTTGCCGGCAGGTGAAATTAATTTAAGAGCGAATTTGTTTTATTTTGCCGGAAGATATTTGGTTTCTGCAAAACGTGGTTTTTTGAAAAATTATTGTCGTCAACACTTGAACAGTCAACCAGCGCGCTTGGTATTATTACAGTGTAATATTTTCAAGGACTATTATAGTATTTATTGAAGCTTGCAAAACGCAATTTTGGGCTCTTCTCGCTTAGCTCGTCAAAAGAAATTCTAAAATATGAAAGTTTTTGCGATTTTAAATGATAGATGTAAGTTTTTATTTTGTACTTTCATACACTTACAAATTCCAAAGCAAAGGGGTTTTTGCTACTTTCTATCAGTTCTTGGGGAAACTGAATTCAAAATGGAACGCATAGTTTATAGGCTGCACGGTGTATGTGAAGTCTGTCGTTTTTTTGGACAAGCCAGCTAAAATATAACAATTAATTGCTAACTCTTGGATTTTGGTATATTTTAAGCTTTGCTACAGATGTAGCAATTTATACTAAAAAACGCGTTTTGGATGTCGATTAATTATTCGCAGTGTACTTAAATACCACCAATTAGAATAGAAAAAAGAACACATTTTTATCGCCATTTCTTTAGGATAAGGTTTATTCTTGTTCATTGTGCTTAATAGTCTTCATATTTTATAAAAATTTAAACATTTTGAAAAATTGGCAAAGATTTTCGTTAAACTAAATTTATTGAATTAATCATAACATATTAAATTAGTTGCTATTTATTTAGGAATTTTAACATACAAATATGGAGTTCAACCAAGATTTCTAGTTTTAATTTGATGTTTAAAAGCCAGTGAAACAACCAACAAGTTTTAGGTTTTTGATTATTTTCGCTGAAATTTCTTCCTGCTATATAATTCAAAATTATTGTTTAAAAACGTCTTTATTTTACATAAATATACTAATTTTAATTCCAATACAAGTTTCGTTAATATTGACTTCAAACATTTATGTAGTTTCCAATCTTGGTGCAAAACTTTTAAGATCAACTGTATGTTTTTTTAAAAATTTCAAAAAGTGTACAGAAGGATAAATAAACTGAATAAAATCCGAAATTTTGAAGATAAAAATTAACCCAATTTCAAATGAAGAAGGCAGACGACTATAAGAGTCTTACTAATTTTTGTAGGGATCATGTATTTCAGGGCGCAGGAGTGAAGAGCCTGGTAAATACACCTTTTGTAAATTGAAGTAACGATATGCATGTACTCGTAGCTTCTGTTCAAGACATTAAAACGTATTCAAAAAAAATCCATCACAATTTGAAATAAATCAACTTGATCAAAACATTTAAAGACCAGAAAAATATAAGAGAATCAAACAACGATATCTGTCTTTTGACGACAACGTACAGATCAATTTACATTTTAAATACTATAACCCACATTTCAAATGTCATTCTAAAATATAATTTTTTTTTAACAACGAAAACTTAACAAAAATTACAGTAGCAATAAAAGTTTATTGCTAGAAAAAAAGAAAAAAAAAATGCACATCAAACAACATTGTAGAAGAATCATTGTATTACAATTCGTATGCAAATGTATTTAATTCGTACGAAGATTGTGAATTCGTTTTACAATTTTAAAACTGAAAATGCAAAATATGAAATTTCATTAATTAATTTAGAACGAATGCAAAGCATATTAATTGAAGCATGGCACATTTTTTTTAATATTCATAGATCAGATAATCAAATGCATTCGTAACACAGTTTCACTGAACAATTAAAGATTTACTCGGTCGGCCTCTGCTAATTATTCAAATAAATCAAAATCAAATGGTCAATGATTTATAAAATGTAAATATTAAAAAAAAAAAAACAATGAAAACGATATGATAACAATTGATACCTGCTGGTTAAACGAATAAAGTGCTAGTGTTTTGATAACAAAAAATATCTACAAACATACAACGTGTCATCAATTACAATTTTCAGATAAATACACCAATACCCCAGTTTGCGTCGCTATATGGGACCCTAGAGAAACGCCAGGCAAACCGAAGCATGATTTTCCACATATTTCTATTGATTTTCATTTAATTGGTTCCGGAATTCAGAATTTAGGCTGAAAAAATACGTATTTCAATCAACAATATTTTTAATTTTATTCAACGTCTCTAGGCCAAATGGATTCTATGGAAGGAAGAGGGGAAAAGTTATAATTTATTATTTCTTCCAACCAACAGCCTGATTTTTTCTTTCTTGGCTCATTATAATCAAATATTTAGTTTAAACTTTACTTTCTGCAAGTTCAACTTGAAAACAGGACACAATCTTCACATACACACAGGGTTGTATTAGGCTTAAGGGGAAATCCTCTCTTCTATTTTAGCTTCGCACAAACTTTTTAACATACAGCACGCAAATCGAAGCCATGCTACGCAAATTCGAGTTGTATTGAAAAACTAAGGTGAATTTTCACCTTTCACAAAACCTATTTATTTACATTGTACATCTATTTCAATTTGTCCCCTCACATATAAAATACATGAGCCAGCGTTTTTTCCAATCCTCGTGCACTTTTTGGTATGTCCTTGCGCTATTGTCCTCTCAATATTCGCAAAACGCCGCCATTGCATGGGTCTCTTCAATCTTAGGAACAGGTAATCTAGTGAATACAGTGACTGAGTTTTTTTTGATCAAGATACAGCAATTTTAAAACGAACTTCGCTATCACATGATTCATGGCTAAATTTTTCAAAAAAAATATATATGACGGCATCCTCAACAACTTCTCTGACAATGATTCGACGGTACTCCATAATAATTTTCTTCCCTTTCTTAACATTAATTACTGTTAACATTTCAAGTATTTTTAAGCACTTAAGTCCCTTTTTTACATGACATTTGGAAAGATATTTCTCGATAGTAGAAAAATCGCCGAACACGTAAAACCCTTATAAATTGCTAGAGTATTCGACCGACAGTCCAGAGGTCGTATGTTCGATTCCTACCAAAGACTCTGGTGAAAAAACAATAGCCAAAATGTTTTTGAAATAAAAACAATAACAAAAAACACTGATGTTTGACTGTGCATTGTCAAAGTTAAATTCTGATATACTCATCCCTGCAATATAGAATAAACAAAATAAAACGAAACACTCCTTCTTTCCTGCGCCCCAACCCAGTTCTGGTACAATGCTCTGCATATGTAGGGGTCGACCGCCGAGTGCTGGTCCCGAAAAAAACAAATTAAACATTCTCAATTTCTGAAACTGTGAACATGTGCCTCAGACCAGTGTACCCACATTAAAACAAAAACAGTTATCGTATGTACATGGGCGCCGAAATTTGAACAGACTTCGTATTTGCTACAATGAACCAATTAGTTTAAAAACATATTTTTTATTTTCTTTCTGAACAAAAGTTTTTTTCAAATATTTTCAATCAAATAGTTCACAGAATCAAACAAATTTATGTGTGAGTAATGACCTGGGATTTCGCTGAATCAACGAACACTTCTGTTGCAAAGACAGAATGATTTACAAAATTATTCGTTGGACCAGCAAATACTTTTACAATTTTGCAACAAACAGATTGTGTGGAAAAATTGTTATGATTATTTTGTTCGTGCTATTAATCACACATTTTAATTGACACATAATCATGTTTTTGGGTCAAAGATAATTAAACAAAACCTTCCCTTTTTTATGCATATTTCTGTTTCCACTCCAACCGAAAAAAGTTTAAACTACTGACTCATCCGTAATTTAACGTTTAAGAAAATAATAATAATAATTTAAAGTAAAATAATCCAATTTGTTGGCTAAAAGACAAACCGATATTGAGTTCTTTGTAAATAGGTCTGTTTGTTTAATATTATTTCATGCTGATTAGGGCCTAAAAAAAGTAGTAAATAGTCATAATGACGGGCAGTGAATAATGTAGGACTTGACTTACATGTGTCAAGGAGAATCAACGAAAAAGAAAATAAGTTATTGTATAATATTTATTAACGGAAATATGCGCAATTGCATGTCGAAATGTTTCTTATCATTTTATTATTAGTTAAATAAAAGCCAAAAGTGAATCATTGGAAACCTCAGCCAAGGTAGGCCCTAACAGAACTATTTCTTGAATCGGAAAGAAGTGTTATTATAAGAGTATTGATGGCCTCTAACCTTATATGGGAATCTTCTTGGAGACCCGGTTTTAAACTGAGAAAGCAGCAAAAATTTATGCCTAGTGGTACAACATTGTTTATGTTATTCGAGTCATATGGCCAGTAATACTTGAATAGACACCTAAAATTTATCGTTCAGAATGCTGTACGCCAAGAAGACACGAGTCCTGGTGGCCTTAGGCCCAAAATCATTTTCATATGTTAAAGTTCTATTTAAAACGACATCTTTGGAAATTTAGGAAACAAATTACGAATTAAAAGTGAATTGCGTTATATGTATATTAAGGCGATTTACACGCGTCAATATTTATTTACGTACGTACATATTTATTCTAATAATTTAAATTTGTTAAAAGAGTGCAAAGAAATAGAAAAAAATATTGGCACTTTCATTTTTTTCACATCTTTTAAAATTTTGCTGTGAAATTTAAAAATTTCATATATTATAATCATTTTGTATAATAAAAACAATTTAATTGGCATTTTTGAAAAGGTCTCAAACAAAGAGAAAATAATTTTATTTAATATTTTTAGCATAAACAAAACGCAAATGTTTATTTTTGCTCAAATACCAAAAATAAAAGCAAATTTTTTTTTATATTACAATAACAATAAAATATAAATAATACATGTATGAATATTGCTCATAAATTATTAAAAACATTAATCTTAAATATAAATAAATTATATGACACATTTTAATTAAAAGATGCCAAAAAAAAAGGAAATTTATTTTGCGCCAAAATTTTTTTATTTCCATTTATGGTGATTGCAAAGCGGGGACGCTTATTCCCCTTTTTTTTCCCATAGTTGTTGCTTTTTTGAATTTAGCCGATTAAAAAGAATTAATGAAAAATAACTCTGTTGTACACTAATAACCGTATCGTTGCCAGATTTTAACAAATTAAATGCCAGCTAAGAGTTCCATGTGAAATAAAAGTTTATTACTTTTACAAAACTTGAAGACCTCGAAACCCCTCCCATTTTGAACAATTCATTAAAAAAAAAAACATAAAGACAAAATCCCGAATGCAAAATTATTATGAATTCATTGATTTAACATTATTAACATTGAAATAATATTTTTTTATGTCAAATTTAACCGCATACAGAGTTAAAACAATGAAATTTAAATGGCACTGCAAATATTGAACTGAATTGTTTAAGGTTCGGAAATAATAATAAAAATATATTTTTGCGCAGGCAAGTTCAATCTTGCTTTTGCCATGACATGTTGTGTTATAACAGATTAAATTTCTATCAAAAAAGAAAGAAAAAATAATGAGGAAAAATAATCCCTGTGACGTAAAATAAAATACATATTTATGATAGTATCCCAGTTGACCACCAAATTGCAATGCGTGGACATAGTTTGACTAAAACGTTTTGTAGAGTGGTTCTTTTTTGTTGGTTGAGTACTTAGGGAATGACACTTATATATGCGGCCCATTGCACCAGAACTAGAATAATAAGTTATGGGTAGGGCGAGACAGAAAATACGTCTGCGGGTAGTTTTTTCACAGACGTAACGTACAACTTAAAAACAAATGTATTACGCAATTAGAATTGGGTTCCGAGAATAACATCTCTGATCTCGTCAGAGCAAAAACATTGTAGTAGCGATACAACCGTGTGACGCATCTGGGAGCAGTCAATACAGATGTGAGAGTGATTTGCGTGGGTACCTGCCAGTATGGCCTTATCCCACGGTGATCCTATCACCGGTTGTTGCATTATATGAATATAATATTTTTATGAGCCCTCCTTATCGTAAATTATTCTTCCAAGTGTCTTTCCTTTTCTCAAAATAATTTCTCACAATAATTGGGATTAGTTTTGTTACCGGACGTATCGCAGGATCTTCTCCGTTTCGAATCCAACGAATTCATAAAAAATTCAATAGTAAACCGGAAATCTAAAGAGTTTGATATATAAAATAATTCATCTCACTCCCAATTAATTGCAAGGATAGAAAATCGTTGTCTTATATAGATTGTAAAGCAATTTTTTTTAATCTGTTAACAAAATGATTTAATATTTTTTATTACACCGGCTTTCTAAATGTTATTTAATGGAATTAACGCTTTTTAATCACATTAAAAAAGCATCAAATTAAGGTTGATTTTAGTTCTAAATTGTAGATTAAAATTACATATATCAATTCAGACGAAATTATAAGATTAGTTTAAAATAAAATCAAGTTGTATTAAAATTAAGTCTTAATGAAGCAAATGTTTACTAAATAGGGCTTTAGCAAAAGAATACTTTAATTAACAAGTATTTATTTAACAACGGTTGAGCCAGGAATATTCTTCAAAATGGTAAGTAGTTGAAAAGTGAATGAAAAATGATACTTATGCAAAAGTGTCAGTGATGCCAACCATCATCAAGAAAGAAACGAAGTCAGTGTTGACTATACAACAGTTCGAATCGAATTTCTTTTAGACGAACAATGCAAAATTCACTGTGAATTGACCAAATGTGATTTCCTTACTTATTCGCGTTCACTTTCTGACACCCCTCAAACGAAATTCTTATATTATACACGAACAGTCGATGCCACCTGCTAATATTTATCAGTTACTTAATTAATTATTACTTAAATCAAAATGCATGTAAATGAATTAAATTGTGAACAAGACAATTCTTGAGCAGCATCCGGTCGTACGTACCATTTCTGATCGGACTGCTGTTCGAAGGGATCACATGATAAAACGATTTTTGTTTGAATTGAATTGAACAGTTTCTAAGATCTTTGTGACAAAAGAAATTTTTATAATTGCAGGTGAAATTCTTTTATGTTGTTGAGCACAAAATTAGATCGCACCTTTGCCACATTCTGGTAGAATTCATCTGTTACTTAATTTGTCTAAAAAAATCTCTTAAACAAAAGACAATCAGTATAATGATAAGAAGTTTTGTAAATGGTGGCAAAAAAACTAATAGCACTAAATGCTATTTGAGGACGTGTAATATTTTTAACGGGCATTAAATTTAAGCAAATTGTGTGTTCAAGTCTCATTTAATAGCGTAATATTTCCTTCATTCCAATTTTTCCCCATTTTTTTTTAATAATTATTCCTATTTTCCTTCAAGCTCGAAGTACTTTTTAGTATTTTAATAAAAAAAATTGGAAATATTTATTTGACATGTCGTTTTCTTTGCGAAAACTTCCTCCCAAATCAGTTAAAAAGTTGTTTGCATAAAAGTTGTTTTAGGAAATTGCCGATTCTAACAACTATTTGCAAAATACAACCATAAACTAGGTAATTATTTTAAAGCTACACTGTATAAGAACAATATGTAGCCTTTTTTGATTGCTGGGAGCAGGTTTTATTTTGGCGTAAAGCAATAGGATGAGGTCCTGTCTGTGGTTTAGTGCAGGCGAGCTGGCCAAGGACTTGTGTTCCTTGAGGATTTCGGGCTACAAACTCAGGTGCTTAGTTTTCCTTTTACTGTGTATGGAACTACTGGTAGATAGCCCGAGCTCTCCAATAGGGGTTTTGCGTTATGTGCCGCCCCCTTAACAGGAGAAGTTGTCACACGTGGAACACACTGAATCTCTAAATATTATTTCTTTTTCTCTTTGTTTAATTCAAAATATGTTTAATATTTAATATTTTTATTTTAATATTCAATAGTATTCCAATTTATTTCAATGCTCAATAGTAAAAAATTCAAGAGTTTAAAATTAGAAATAAAATAAAATTATTAAATATTAACTGGATTAGTATATATATATAGGAACTTGCTTTACCAACATCCTCGATTTATCGCTGTTATTATTGCTTCTGACCTACATATTCCAGACAGGAGAATATGTGGGTAATACATGGTCCTACGAACTTAGCGCATACAAATTTTTGGTTGCTATTCCTCAATTCAGTTACAAGTTTTGTTGTTCCCTCATCCATTGTCTTGTTTTTCACAATATCTTTTGGAAGAAACTTCAGCAGCAACTCGCTCCTTTTAAAACCAAATATTAAGTTTTATTTCTGAGCAAGAACCTGTTTTCAAATTCTCCCAATAATGCCTACAAGGTGTTGGGACTAATAATGATATATTGAAAATAAAACTTTTGTAGAAATTTGTTTATTTGTTGACCGTTTACGTTTCTTAATATTCTTTTTAAATTTTTACAATCCGGCTTTAAGTCAACCCCAAACCAATTGCTATATAACAGACTTTTGTATCTAAGTATCCTTGTAAAGAAACTTTAATTTATATCGTTATTAAATACTGATTTGAAATTAAACCACAATCTTATAACTAATTAGATATTGGACAACAAAACTTTAGCACACGCTCAACAAGTTCGCTTAAAATAGACAACTCCATCTCATTCATCACTTCCCCCAACATCAGTGGCAGCTTAATCGATGCTTCACAAAAAGTTGTCTTTTTCCAATTCAAAAAAATAACTGCCTTTTTTTTTTTTTTTTGCTAAATGTGGTTTTTGGAGGCCAATCTGCGTTGCGTTTTAAGCATTAAATAACAGCATGTGGGCGCAATTTGTCAAAAGCAGAAATCATAATTGAGAAAAACAAAAACAAAATGTCTCAACAAAATTTGACTTGAGCTGTAAATATTTGCAATAGCAAAAACTGACATTGAAACCGGGAAAATAGAAATAACCCCAAATGCAATGTCATATATTTCGTAGTTGCGTTCTCTTTGTTTTTCTTTGTTTTCCAAAAAGTGATAACGACTTGAATGCAAGTGGAGCCAGAATAATAATGAAATGCATGTATTTGGTGAAATACTTAAAAGCAATTACTTCCGAAGCGGAAGTTAATAAACTTTACAGACTGATATGTAATAAATATTAAGATAATTAGTTTTTAAAAGTAGGAGTAGACTATTCCGGCGGCGAAATCATCTAAATTGTGTTTTTCATTCAGGAATTCCAAGGCGAAATTTATTGGCCAGCAGAAAGTTTTCCGAATCGATATTTCTGGGAAATTCACACGGCAATTGTGTTAAGTGTTTTTCTTTCAGAAACTCGGCGGAAAAAATTGTCTTGGATAGAGAAGAGTTTATTGGATATCTGAGGTTTTTAGAATAAATATCTCCAGAGATATTAAGCGCTCATTGCGTTTATTGGACAGCGGAGAATTTGCGGAATCAATCCCCTCCGGATTTTGCGATGTTATTAATGTTTTTCATAAGGCAACTTTTGTTGGAAAAGTTTATTGGACACCTGAGGTTTTCAGAACCAGTATCTACGGAAATTTGGCTAACAATACACTTGTATGAACTAGCCCAGATAAAACATTTATAAACTAATTCGAAATTACAGCAATTAAATAATTTTACAAAAATAATCCCGCTTCAACAAAACTTCTATCGGTTTTCTACTTTCTATATACATATATTCATACCTGTTTTTTTTAAAATCGTTTGCATAGATGTAACATTTAGGCCAAAGGGTAGGGTCCATTCTATACTTTAGCTTTCACAGAAGTCTTCTTACAGGAGAGATAAACAAGAAGAAATATTGGAACTATATAGATGATCTTGTACATTCCAAAAAGTTTCTAAGCTTTAATGCCAGTATAGGAATAGACTACGAGCACTATCGCGACACTTACTGGACATTATAAGTCTTATAAGTACCTATAAAGAATGGGCACACCCAACTTGCAGATTCTGTTATGAAGACTAGGAGTCAAGGGTTTATATTGATTTCCACAGCGTGGCAATGGGACACAGTAGGTACAGGCGTAACGTAGCCTGTATCCTGAGTGAACAAGACTTGCAAACATTCCCATTGAAGAGGCTAGTCCGGTTCCTTCCAGCATTAAACCATTGAAAGTAAGAGGCAGCACAGTAGAGATCAACGATGATCGCACAGTCAAAGAAAGTAATTTTATAAGATATAATCGATCAACGAAAAATTTCTTTAAGAGAGAGAATTATGCACACGTATAAGTAGAATGTGTAAAATGTGTCCAACTGCAACAGTGTGCAGCAAACTGAAAAGACGTAATAAAACAATGATTCATACAATGAAATCAGCATAAAAATAAAAAAGAGCCATGAGTATGTGGATTTTTTGTTGTTTTTTTTTTTCTTTTTTTTAATAAACAACAAAATGTGGCAAACTCATTAAATATCTCATCACATAAACCGAGAATGCACATAAACAGCATGCGGATAAAGAACAATACAACGAAATGCTCAATGCGATAAAATGCACCATTCAGAAGATACGAACGAGTGAATATCTTAAGATTAAAACAGGCAAAAGCACCAAAAAATGTTCCTACTGAAAGAGAGAAACAGAAGGGGAAAATAGAGGCCTTTCGCACAGAAGGTAGAGGAGATATGATTAAGACAAATAAAAATATAGAAATTTATCATGCACTCAAATTGCGAAATGTATGTGTTTAAACATTTATGCAGACGTATAAAAAATTTACAAAAATTCAGCAACAAATCGGGCGATATGAATAATCGTCAATAAAAATTTAATACTATTTTTTTTTTTGAATTGTTTTATAATAACAAAAATTAAAAAAAAAGAATAATGCAAAAAGGCATTTATGTATTTATATTCATTTAAGATTTAATTTATAAAATAAAAGACAAAACAATTACGGCATTTTGATCATCAATGAGACAAATAAATTTTGAATTTATAATTATTTGCTTTAGACCGTAATGTAACTTCGTTTATCTGAAACTCAGAGCAAGATTCAAAGAATAAGTAAATGCTAAGTACTATTGAAAATAAAGCGTTTTTTAAGATCTTGAATATTTAAAACAATAATACAAGACAGATATATTGTTGAAATAAATTATTTTGTCATTATCTCTGGTAGTTAATTCTATGGCATTTATTTTTAAAATGTGATATCCGGCATATTTCCATTGCAGCTCTATTCCATCGGTCTACTTTTGCAATAAAACTCTGAGTTTGAAGAGTTGCCAATGACATAAGATAGTCCCATAAAAAGCAATCCCGAGGCATTAACAATTGTAATATAAACATTTATTTCATAACAAGATTTAAAATATATTCTTGTACGAAGAGAAGGATTTTAAAATTTTAAGACGTAGAAAGCATGTTTAGATATTAGGAACTTTCTTCAAATGTGTTGACGAGCGCGATCTACTAAGAGACCGCTTCTGTTGTATTGTCGTAATTTTGCACTATGTTGCCACCACGTAGAATGTGTGTATATTGACATTTCTCTGTTAATACAGTAACGGGCATCTGACAAACCTAAATATTTAAATTTTTGCATTAAAAATTCGTTTAAAACTGAAAAATAAAGCAAAATGGTGATATAGAATATAAATATGGATGTATATAAATTAAATACAATAATACTTTTGAAACGAATTTATTTGAAATAAGGGCATAACGTTTTGAAATGAACACATTCATAAAAGATTATAGAATATTCCTCAGAAAAAGTTTATAAAATTTGTTGGGTGAAAAAAAAATTATTGCACAAACACTCCTTAGGGCATCTTTCTGAATGTTCAATGCCAATTTTGAAATCTGAAGTAAAAAAAGAAGCTATTATGACTTTTAGTCAGCTAAAGAATGTTCTGTCATAACGTTTTTTTCCATCTGTCGTTATTTCGCAAAATTTTGTTTCAAAACTTCCTTCTTATTTTTTTTTAATATAAATTTGTCCAATTTTTCTGTCTTAAATGTATGTATTTTTAATGCAAAATTTAAATTTTTATGTTTCGCACAGTCCTGTTACTATCTTAACAGAGATATGTTAATACTATAGATTCATGTTTAGGGTTAACAGCTTTAAAATTTATCTTCACACACATCTTTGTAGCCGTAAATACATCTTAATTTTCTGTAATAAGTACAGTTTTGTGGCTGTAGTATGCAATTACATATATTTGTTTAACTATTCTTTATAAACAACTCCTTAACCATAAAGTTTCTATTATAATTTATTTTTTAACTATTGTTATTATTATTGTCATTTACTTTTAGCAATTTAATATTTTCCAACATGTTCATGATTTTCTTAGCCGTTGTGTGTTACAGTTACACACAATTATCACTCAAGCAAAATAAAAACCAATAAATTATAAGTTTTTTTTTCCTTTTTTTAGCAACCAACTTTAACAGACAAAATTAAAAAGACAAAAATATAACGAAACATGATTTTTTGGGGCCAAGCAATTGCAGACAAATAGACAGACTACCAGACGACAAGTATGAAAATTTTTCAACAGTCGACATACACGACATATGTACATATGTATGTATGTGTACACGAAAAGCTAAATTCAAAAAAGGATCACTACACACGAACTGAATTAAAACATGTGTAAGAAAACGGTGCGTTTGAATACAACATTTTTTGTTTGTTTTTAAGGTGGTAAAACTCCTTTTTCTTGAAGTGACAGCTAGAAATTTTACGAAAAAGGAAAAAAAAAAAATACCATGAAAACGTTGCTGGTGACAATATAAATTTCAAGTGGCAACTGCCACCAGCTTAGACGGAGATATTTGACAAACTACAAAAAAATTTACAGAGCAGACACCAGACACATACGCATGGACACGTTTTCAGAAAAGAAATCACAATTGCCAGTTTGTATGATCATTATTGGCGCAATTATTATGGCGATCAAGTTTTGAAATAGAAAAGTACAAATATTTACGCATATTTAGTCTCTCTACCAAAACAAAAGTAATAAAGATTTAATGGATGTTAGATTAGGTGTAACTCAGCATGAATTTTACTCGGCTGGTTTTATGCCGTCAGTCACTGGTACTAAAATTGCACACAAATTTTATAAACTTTAGCGAAATTTAATAATTAAAAACATGCATTTTTAATGTGACATAAAGCAACATAATTTCGAGTACTGCACACATTTACAAAAAACATTTCTTTTGTTTTTTTTTTTTTTTGTGATCATGAAGAAAAGTATACGTGTGTTAAAAAAGTTGTTGCTAGATTTGCTCGTTCAGGAAGGTTGACAATTGTGCAAACAGAAAGCCCTAACAAAAAATATACTTCGTGTTTTATAGCGTAAAAAGTTTTAAGATTACACCTAATTCTGTTTTTACGCGATAGATACGTTCCTCCAAAACTCGCGTTAGAAAAGATACGAGTATCCATATTAAATGAGGGTAACTGGTTCCACGTATAAAATATCTGTTGCTTTATACACAAATATATTTTATTTAAACAAAAACAATACAAAAAGCAGTTCATTTAGAAAAGTAATCACAAAAGTCATAAAACTTAAAAATAAATATTTTTGTTATATACTAAATCATATACTAAATTTTTTAATCAGTGTCACTTTCTGATAATCGCATTCACTTGCGAAAGACATCACTTTCACCGCTAGACATATTTTCAAAATCGTGCTCAGTTGCTGGTGATGGTACAGTGATTTTGGTCACAAATTCCGTTATTAATCGTTGACTTCCAGTTTTTATAAGATTGTTATGTAATTCACAATAACTACCCATTAATAGTTTCAGTTGAGATTTATTTATTTCTCTCCTCATTAGAACCATGCTTGCGAAAATGATCTCCCAATTTAGCTGCCATTTGCAGTCCTTCTTTAACAATGGATGCAGTGAGGGTAGGAACCTCTTTATCATCATCACCAATTTTTTTGATTTCGAGTGTCTCAAGCGCAAAACCAATGATTTCATCATCGCTAAGTGCCTTATCTAACAATAATTCGTCAATATGTGCAGAACGTTTTTCTGGTAAAAATACATACATTTTTAGATCGCGCTAAATCAAATCAAGTCGCGTAAAAACAGAATGAAGTATTTATTTGCAAACGCGTTAAATCAAAATCGCGTAAAGACAGAATTAGGTGTATATGTATTTTATACAGTTTTCGAAACCACTTATGTACATGCTTATGTGTGTGTGCATTAAAATATTCAAACTACAATTTCTTATATCCAATAACAGTTTCAAAATTAAAATTTTTACTTAAATATTAAGGGTTAGAGTACTGGTAAAACTTTCTTTTGCATTAAAAATCAGCTGCAAATCAGAGGCCTGCATCAACTTCGCTATACTCGAATATTGCATATTCTTCTAAAAATTCCTAATCTAAGCGTTGTATTTACATTATTCTTTCTTTTACTGTTTGCAAACTAACTTTATGTTAGACGTGCAAAAAGAAAAGCCGCTAGCTTCCTAATTCCGGCCCTAGCTGAATTTCAGCTGTCCGAAGCACTTCTTTTTTTTTACAAATTCTCATAGCTTTAACAGTTTCCTACTAGGCAAAGCAACTGAATCTTAGTTCGGATGTCAAGCAGGCAATAACAAATTTCACATCGCCAGGAACACAACATAAAATTAGCATTTTGCCAGACAGCGTTACTATTGTCATTACAGGCAAGCTGCAAATATACTACATAAATGTGTTATATAGAGTTGCTTTTGCAACAAATCCATATTAAATGTGTTCCGCAGATTTTAATATCTCTGGCCCCCTTCTTCAAGTTAGTCATTTTCACAAGGCGACCGTTTCGGGCAACCTAAGAATTTGTGGCTATTTATATTGATATAAACATAACGAAGTTCAGTAAGCTTCTGAAATTTATTTCTCCCCGAACTTGTAGTTTATCAGCAGTTGTTGCTTTAGTTTGAATAAACCTTTTTTTATGTGAAGATGTTTGGCATTCAAATTCGCTTTGATTTAAAACTAAGGCTTTTATTTTCTTTCAACTTTTTTAAAAACACGACGGTAGTTTCGTTATAGGCTATAGCTTAATAATCAAAATGTTTTCAGTTCCAGCTGCATATATATATATTTAATAATTACACATTCCAATAAACGTATTTGCTGAAATCTTCCGGCATTGGTACATCTCAAGTTAATGTTTTTTAGTACGCAGCTGTATTATAAAAGGCTTCCAAACTACATATTTATGTATGTATAGCTAAGATTTCAAGTCAGGTTTGGGATTAATGTAACAGGTACATACATACATATATACTTTTTATACAAACACATATGTATGTAATACATAAGCCAAGCAATAATGTAAAACATTTAAGGCTTTATTCACAAAAAATATTTTTTGCTTGTTAAGGTTTTTTTAATAAGTCGTATTTCCTTATAAATATCATTTAATAACTTTTTAATATTCTAAACTTGAATATGAATAAGGCAATTAGAGTTTAAGGATCATATTTAAAAAGAAATAAAATTATTTGTTAGAAGTTTTTTATTTCAGTTATTATTGGTGGTAAAAATTATAGCGATAGCGGTGAAATGCAGCGTTAAACTGAAGTTGTACGAATTTTCGCATAATTGTATTAAAATCAACATTTCTTACATATGTGCATACATCTATGCAAGATCTTTCACATACCAGTCCATTTCCCTTCTTTTTAGCCTTATCACCGGCAACTTAAGACTAGTTGGCCATAACGCTTTACATACATACATATGTATGTATGTCCATACTTATGCATTTATAAGTTTATAGACATGTACAAGCTTCCATGCCCATCCAAACATTTGAATAAAGTCACAAATTTGTTAAAAAAAATATTTCGCTTAAAACTTTCTGAATATTTTCTAATTATTTATTAAGTTCCTTAATTAAACACATTGTGCCGATTTTCTTCTGCAAGTTTAAAAATAAATATTTTGTGTTGCGTTTTTCATATTAAGTTCTATTGCAACATGTCTCTGTTTGATGAATGTTAAGAGCAAAGTTAGCAATTTTCGCATTTTCCGTTGGTTTCAAGTAATTGTTGATCAGTGTAAAAAGCTTAGAACTTACAACAACAACGACTGGATATTTTATTTTAGGATGGAAAGAAATATATGTACATACATATATGTACATATGTATGTATTTTTATAATGTAAAAATATGAATAGAGCAAAAATTGTATAAATTAATTAACAGCTACAAATTTACAATTAACTCCAAAAATTTAGTTATAAATTTAAAATTTTGTATTGTTTTGCTTAAATAAATACATATGAACTTTCTACAAAAAAGATGCACAAAATATCTCCAGAACCTCTATAAGAAATTAAAAAAAACTGTAGAGTAATTTATGTATTAGTATCTACAAATGCTTTAATTTTTAGTTTTTTTGTACTAAAGAAACTCAATAATGTGTTTATAGATACCAGAAGGATATACAATTTTCCGGAATTTCCCATAAATTATATAATCTTTCATTAGTACAGCCATATATGTACATCCATACATACATATATATGTATATAGTACATAGAAGCTGAAATCAATTTTCTTTTTAGATACATATGTTAGTAGGTACTCAGCGGACACAAACCAAAGACACAAAGCAGCGATCTACATTTCGAACTCGAATCCAAAGAAAATGTTTCAAAATACAAAATATGTTGGTGGTAACAAAATTTGTTAAAAGGGTATATGCATGTATGTATGTACATATGTACTATGTTAAACATAAACGCATATAAAATTCATAATACTTGGGTGTTTCATTTATAAACCTCCCCTGTTAACAACTTATTAAGATTTCCATCTCTGAAACGGGATTATTTCGGGCACTTTTGTTTCTTGCGTTTTCTTCCCCTATTTAAACAGATAAAAAACAAATAACAACTTGTTGCATATTGACAATGTAAAACTGAAGATAAATGTATGTAAATTAAATAGCTGTAAGACATTAATCAAGAGAAGTTATTTAAAAATCGACGAACACAGTTTATAATTTTTTTTTAATATTTTCCATGCACAATTTAATATGCGTTTTTATTTCTGCCACCAGCAAATGTTCAAAAAACTAAATAAATAGCATGAAATTGACAAAGCGGTAAAAAACAGTCAAAAGCAGCTGAAGAGGAAAACATAAGAACGGTGAGGAAGTAGAAACCGAAAAAAACATTTTTATTCCCTTTTTTGGGTGTTGGACTCGTATAACACACCGCACACAATATAATTCAACATTAGCAACAACAACATAACAAATTTATTTGCAAATAAATGACCGGCAACTGTGAGAGCAAATGAAATAACTTGCTTCAAAACAAGAGAATACACAATATAGCTGCGCTACTTACTCTCACCCAAAAGAGCTTAAAAATAAATATTCAGAAATCTGCAAAAATAGAAATAAAAGAAAACCACACTTTTTTCCTTTTTTGCTTTTACTTTGCTATCACTTTTTTGTTGTATTTTTTCTAATTTTGCTGTGATTTTGTAACTTGGAAATGCAAAGAAATAATTTGAATATAATATTTCAATAATACTAAATATTTTTTTGAATGACTTAAATAAACAAAATATACAAAAATAAGCACTGGTTTATTTAAAAAAGAAATGAATGCAAAATATTAACACTTTCTTATTTATTTACATGTAAATAAATTTCAATTTACTCCCATTTCTGTATTTCAACAAAAGGGAGTGAAATCTGTTGCACCACTCACTCACTTTTTTCTTCTTGGTTTTGCTTTTAATTATTGGATTTTAATATTTATTTTTGATATATGTATGTTTGAAACGCACGTTTTTCTTATTCTGATATTGGGTGAAGAACTTTACTTAAAAAAATAATTTAAGAATAATTGTGTAGAAGTTTTAAAAAATTCCAACCGAGAACGAATGAAGAATTGAAAAATTAAAAATACCGCACTCGTTGAACGTCAAACAACAACTAAAAATGGTGGAGCAATCTGTCAACTAGTGATGGGCAATTTCACATTTTATATTGACCAGTGATGGTAGAAAAATTTCATAAAAGTGCCAACTGCCGGTGCGGCCTGTAAGTATTCACATTTTCATTGGAAGATTGAAAATTAATCACATTATTGATTTACAGGACGTAACAATTCAATAAAAAAATTATTTTTTGACTCATTTTCTCTTTCTTAAATTCTTAGAAATATTATAAACGTGAGAGCAATTCTGTCTGCCTGTTACCGCATCACAGTTAAACCGCTGAGCTAATTTCGATGAAATTGGATACTATTTTTCTTGTTTGATCATTTCTTTATATATACATACATACATATGTCAAATGTGAAAAAAGTATATTAAATGTATGTATGTGCATATATTTTATGTACATAGTCCACTATTTGGAGGTACATATACATATATATATGTGTGTAACTAATAATTGTAGATTGTAAAATTTTATTGTTAATGTTTAACAAATAAAGAATTTTAAATTTTTGTAGATTTCATGATATCTGAAATTGAGATCGCAACTGATTATATTTTTCTGTTTTAGACTTCTTTGAATGTCAACAGTTCAGCATTTTCTAGCTGTACCAGGCTGTTTAACTGCTATGAATTCGTCTTGCTACTACCTCTGCGTATTTTGTTAGTTAAAACATTCAGTTTGCAAACTATGTGATGCAAGCAGGCCATTTGCACTAGATGGTGAATAGCCCAACAGTATTTTAAGTTTTTTTTACACTTTTGGAGAGTTTTTTCGCTTTACTTTGAATATTCTGTTCATTTGATTGGTTTCTGTCTAGTATTTGTGTCGCTGGGGACTTTTTAAATTTACTGCTTTGCAGACACACAAACTGCCCCTTACGTCCCGCTGTTAATACTTTTTGAAAAATATCGTTGCGCTCAAAATGTTGCTGCGAATTTTGCAACTTTAACAATATGAATTAATGATTTTCTTTTTAAACAAAAAGGTTCTTGTCTATAATATCCTAGTACTATATATTTTGCTATTTGACGTATTAAAAGCGGAAAATATTGTTTTTCTTCATACCAAATGGCAACGGAAATTCACAATTCTTAAATGATTCCAAAAAATTTCTGGTGCTAAATAACCAGATCAAATTTTACGGTCGAGGCGACTTAATAATGGGTGAAATTTAAAACTCAACTCTTCACGAAAATCGATGGTAAAATTGTGAAATTTAGAAAATTTATGGAATTTTGGGAATTTGTGCATATTTATAATTTTATGTTCACATCATGATTTTTTTTTAAACAAAATGTAAATAAATTCCAACAATTAAGAAAGATGTTATCCGGAACAAAATATATTTAATTTAGTTCTTTAAAACATTCTTACCTGTATACGAGGGCGGGCCAATAAGTGCGTGACTTTTTGAATGAAAAAGTTTTTGAAAACACAGGTTTTTGTATAAAAAGTCATTTTGTTTTTCACCATAGTCTCTGTTGAGTTCTACACACTTAATCCAACATTTCTCCAATATTTGTATCCCTTCCGAAAAATATGATTTGTCGAGCGCATCAAAATAGGCGGATGAGGTGGCAATTCTTTGCCCAATTCCTGGATTTTTGCCATGGAGAATCCATATGTGTACACCCATTTTGCGGAAAGCTTTCTCGTAAAATTGAAACCACTGAGCCATGTTAGCTGGCTATAGCTTCCACAATCTCTTTGATTTTCAGCCTGCGATCGGCTAAAACTATATCGTGATCTCAATTGGCGTCCAAAAAGTTGGGCATATTCCGTGCTTGTACGGCCACAACGAAATTCAGTAAACGACTTCTTTACAATGGAAATGGATGGCGCAGAGTCCCCATAATATTTATAAAGCTTAATCAGCACACGAAATTTACTTTTTTACATTTTCCTCTCAAAACGCACGTTAGTCGGCTATCAAGAGCTGCCAAACACAAAATAAATGACGCAGTAATGCCATTTCTATTACATTCATAAAGTCAGGGACTTATTGACCTGCCCTCATAGCGACAGTTATGTCTTGTTAGCATTTCTTTTATGGCTTAACTGTCAAAAACAGCTGATCGCTTTGAATGATGCTTATATATGTAGATCTGTTGATCTACTTTGCCGTGTTCTTTGCGTCTAAGTGTTTTATGCGTTTTTGCTGTGTAACTTGCCGCATACAATTTCACTGAATCTGAAATTTTGACTCATGCGCGTAAAGCTATGACGCATTCAAGACGTGTTAGCTTTAAAGCTATCAATTATTTAAGAAAATTCCTAAAATAAATCTTTTCTTAAACAGCCAGATATAGTTTTATGAAAATTATTTCACCATTTTTTGTTGAAGTAAATTTTTAACAAATTAACACTGAACTTAATTCAAAAATTTAATATATATATTAAATTTTTATTTAAATCTTATTTATTTATGTATATCTAGTGAAGTGTCGTAAAAAATTGTATCACAAAGTTTTTCGTGTTTGCCCTAAATGTTTGATTTATAATATTCTTTAATAAATTACCGAGAAAATAATTTTGAGAATCGTACCTTAACCTATAAACGGCATCGTTAAAGATAATATTTTTTTCTTACGTTATACATCGGGAATTTTTGTTTTGAAAAATAATCAAAAGGAGCCACGTCTGCTACCGACCTGAAATTTCGCCACGCCGGCATTTAAAGTTTCGTTGGGATTTTTTAATTTTGAAATTCGCCGGAAATGCTCAAATTTCATGGGAATTCACTTTAACACCTAAAAACGCAATAAACGAGTGTTTCATTAAGTGATTCTTTTCTTAAATTGAAATAAAATAAAGTGTGGATGTGAAATGGAATGTGTTCGAAATTTTTAATTCATTTAAAGGTCTGGCAATGCCATTATATGGAATACAATATCGTTAAATGGCGTGCGCCTGAAATGTCCATTTTTTCGTGGCCCGAGTCGCAATTTGTCTGGTGACATGGATTTCAAGGCTATTGGCAGTTTTGGTTTATTTGCATACTCCGGCAAACTTGGGCGAATTCATAACCGTTCAGCACCTCCGCCAGAGATGGCTATGTGCTCCCAATGTTCAATGCGGCATGAACTGTGCGGCTCCTGGCACCGCCCTGTTGAAATCATGACACGTAATTCAATTTACAAAAAGTTGGCTATCATCGGCTGAGAGTTCTCCAAGAAATATGGACCAATGATGTAGCTAGCCTAACATTCACGCCGGACAGTGATTTTTTATGAATGCATGTGAAGGCTCGGGAATCTAATATGGATGAATGTGGTCCTAAACTAAGCAATTTTGTTTGTTGGGGTACGTATTCATCCAGAAGATATTTCTTTTAATACAATCAGGGGCAGATGCAAGTTGCGCCGCTCCTTTTATGAACGCACATTATTGCCGTTTACCTTCAGCTTTCGTAATTTTAAGCGATTGCAGGCCCAATTTATGACGCAAACATCACTGCTTCCGATTCTCTTGCACACTTGCACACTTTTCGATAGATCTTGAATGTTAATGTCCTGGACTCAACCACACAGCGAATAGTTCTCTTGGTAGGACGGTTATGGCAATCGTAGAATGGGCAAACAGCGCAGAGAGTGGCCTGAGCAGGATTTTTGTTGTTGTGATTTACACGTATCTGCCCATGACAGTTTGGCCAAACATACTGAATCGATACCATCAAGTTCGATACCCGCAGGTTCAAGAAAGTTCCATTGTCGCTTTGGGAAAACCCTAAAGTAAATGTAATCGATTGTTGAGGCTTAAATAATCCTACATACCAGCAGCACACAAATATATACACAAACTGGTTTAATAATCATAAACTTTTTACGACTGGGAATTGATTCTCGCAAGAGCAGGAAAAAAAGTTAATCGATTTTCCACAACTTCATGGTTCTCTTGACCTCCATTGAAGAGATAAAAATCATTTCACTCAGTTCTATGAAAAGCGACTCTTTTAGCACCTTGTAATTGTTATTATTATTATTTTTCGTAACTCAGTATTTCATTTCAGTATAAAAGAGACATGATTTGCAACACTGGACACTAGTTGCAGTTTCAATTAAGAGCTTCATAAATTCAAAAAGTGCTAATTTTGTTTAACAAATTGTTTGCAAAGAAATTAGAAAATTAAAGATGGCAAAAGTAGGAAACCAAATATTTTTTCTTATTTGTTGCGAGAAAGAAAGTTATTTTTTGCAATATTTTCTTTTTTTAAATTACAGGTTTTTGTGGCACTTGTTTTCGTATTAAGCTGTTCGGAGCTTCGAATTAATGCAGGACCTGTGGAAGTGGTGAGTTTTCCTAGTGTAGAATAGAAATCATAATATAAGAAATATAAATATTTGTCGAATAATTGGAAAGGGATGGAAGCCACAATCTAGTGGTGGGTGTACGAATATACAGTCGAGCTCCGAGTTATGCATTTTTAAAGATGATAGTATTTAAATCAAAAAGAAAATACAAGGATCCGCACAAGCATATATTTCTATATCATGCTTGGCACCCGTGTGACCGACCGCATTTGAAGCTTTAAAATATGAAAGCCAAACCCATGTTTACAAAGAAAAACCTGCATAAGTGCACAATGATCTAGTTTTTTTACTAGACTCTATAGCATTACGTGGGAAATACAAATACGAGTATTTATAACTCAAACGAAATTAAATCTTCTCATTAAACACTTTAAAAGATGTTCATGGTCACACTGGCTACCTAGCCCATAAAATGGTTGATTCAATTACGATTTCTATTGCATGCGGACCTGCTAACGCATTTCCCGTATTCAACAAACTTTTTGTCTTATATGTACAATTTTATAATATTTTTATTGAAAACAATAAAAGTTATTTACTGAAATGAAGACAAAATTTCCCAGAAAAAAAATTTTATGAGGAAAATCAAATCCCCAGATTCAATAAACGAGTAGAAGAGGCATAATTTTTTTGACGTTTGAGTTGTTTATGTAGATTTATTTTAAGATTCCCCTTATAAAACAAACATAAATTTGTATGTTTATTATAACCAAAGACATGCATGCGCATGTTTGTGCTATACAGGCGGGAAGAAATAAATACGAGTAACAAAATATATTTTCCCAAGATTTGCAATTAAATAATTTTTAAACAACAAAGACTTTTGTTGCAGAAGATACACATTTTTTGTTTTTATTTCACACTTTTCGTTGGATCAATAAATATTTTAACTGAGTTTTTTTAAAATTCTGCTTGGAAAAATCTTTGTGATAATTTTTTTTTTTAAGTAAAAACAAAATTGTACAATATCAAATAATTAACATTATTATCCAAAATAGCTGAACCTAAATGAGGTCCTTCTGCATAATAAGTAAACAAGATCGAACTCACTAGATGCTAACTTAACTTAACACTAGATTCTAGCTATTTAATTTCATCATCTAAAGAAATTGTTATACTTTTAAATACATATTTATTAATTTTTTATGAAACGAAATCTAGAAAATATAAAATTATTCATGCGATTTTTTTGTGAAATTAAAGTCACAATTTTAAGTATAAAAATTCTAGAAATTAGAAATATTCCTTTATTTGATGTTTTGTGTTTTTATCAGGAAAAATCTTCCAAGGATGACTTGAGCACTTCGGAAACTTTTGGCTATGGCTATTACCAGCCCAGTGTATATTCTACTCCTTTGGTGGCCAGTGGTGTTCCTTTGGCCACAACTGCGGCGATAACGGGTCCTTTAACCACCACAACCAGTCTTGGCTCCGCCGCGGGCGGCTATGCCCGCTCAGCATATGGTTACGGCAGTGGTTACAAGTACGGCAGCGGCTATGATTTTGGCAGGCGTTGGGGTTATGGCGGTGGCAATGCTGTCAATGAATTTTACCGTCATCATCCCGTTTACGTGGCTTGGGGTTAATTAAGGAGAAAAAAAACCAAAACTCATATACCGTTTTAAAATGTGCCATTGACCAATCTAAACTCCCTAAGGCTTCTGTTTTCTTAATTAAAAAGTTAATAAAATAAGTTATACAAAAATTATGAGAAATGATTCAGCCTTTAAGACTCTTATCACTTTTGCAAAATCTTCGTTTTGCGTCTAATTTTTATTAGAGCTGTGAGCTATTTCGGCGAGTGCAATAATATTTCAGCCATTTTTATAATTAGTCATGGCTGGAATTTTAGCATGAGAATATAACTACGACACCGAATAGAAATATGCAAGGCATTCGTCCTACCTGTAACTGTTAACGTGAGGTTTTGTTTTGGTATTTGAAGCTGCCATACTTTCTTATGCTGCCATACTTTCTTCTCAACGGTTACATTTAATAGAATAATTTATTGGTTACTATGTTCTGCAGAGCACAACGTAACCAACAACATTTATTTTGTTAAATGGTGCACAGTGGGGTTTTCAATGGCAAAAATGTAAATTAATTGAATCACTAGCAAAAAATATTTGTTTTTGACAACTACCGCCGTTGTTTGCTATAAAAATTGCAATTTTTGGTGTTTCAAGAATAATTATTATTCGGCCCTTTCTGAAGTGAGAATAAAGAATAAAGAGAATAAAAATATAATATTTCTACCTTCAACTTCGGCTTAGTAATATTATATGTGCGTTTTTGCTTTTAGCTGTAATTTGTGGAATTATTCTTAATTCTTGTGTAATTATTCTGACACGCTTAAGCCTATAATTTAGTAAATTTCGGGAAAAATAATGCTAAATAGTTGTGAATTAAGCCGAATTCAGTAAAATCCTTTCTTTCTTTCTTCTTCTTCTTCTTAAGCTATAAACATTTTGAAATAAATAATTGCTTAAGAACATTGTACACATTTTTAAATTGTATGCAAAAATATTGTTGCATTTCCTACCTAAGAAACAATAAACGCATTATTATTATTATTATTATTATTATTATTATTATTATTATTATTATTATTATTATTATTATTATTATTATTATTATTATTATTATTATTATTATTATTATTATTATTATTATTATTATTATTATTATTATTATTATTATTATTATTATTATTATTATTATTATTATTATTATTATTATTATTATTATTATTATTATTATTATTATTGTTATTATTATTATTATTGTTTTGTTTGATTCGTTACCCGCGAAAGGTTAAGATAAAGATCTAACTTAATCTTTCGCAGGTAATGAGTCCAGCAGGTGCCCCGAACAAAGTCTGCTGACAGCGACGACTTGTCCAAAGAAGATAGAGGTTGGGAGGTTGGACTTACATAGTGTTTAAAAATAGGATAGACGTCAATTACATATGGAATACGTATAATGAGTGTTCTTTGGTTTTTTGAGATGAGAACTATCGGTTCTCATCGCGGTATGACGGCTGAGAATGTCAAATTGTTTTCACATTTCTTTTCAGTAACGTTTGATAAGTCCTTTACTTGGAACGAAAAAATAAATCTGTTCGCCAAGTTCTCAGAGCACTTTTATCAAGGAAGAATGTTAACGTCTTGACGATGGTCGGTTCTAGTTTCTTTCGAAATGGACAAGGAACTGGCATTGCGCTGAAAATAGAACGAAATAATGGCCACAGCGCACTCAACAATCGATTAATTGTAAAATAAATTTGGTGTCTGCTTTCTTTCCTGTTTACTGGCCTCTTGTTCATGGGTTTTAACGCCTCTGGGTTCTTTTTTATGAGTCATTGGCTTGTGCCGACAAGCCAGCAATGCTGGAAGCATTGCAAAAAGGAGTAAGAAACTGGGCTGGTCTACTGGACAAGGTAACAGCTTCTAGCAACCGTGGACATTCATACATACATACATAAGGCGAAAATCATATATAGAAATAAAGGCTGTAAAATTATCTAAGAAATTGTAATAAATATAATTTGATTATAATAATATTTCTGTCACTTTAGGTTCTCAGGCTCTTAAAAAATACCCAGTGGATATGAAAAACAAGAACTAGAGTGCGCCAGGGGACAAGATTTGTCTTCGGTAAGGAAATTTGATTTAACGAGAATATTTGAAAGGAAATTTCTGAAAGACTTTTGGCGTTCATGATCTTAAATACTCATAGTGCGAACCATCCGCCCGTGAATGAGTACAACCGGCTTGACTCTTAACCATTTATTTTCTATTTCATAACAAATATGGGAACAAAGAACTTTGTTTAAATTTGTTCAGTTTGTTTGCCAAGATTTTAGTTGATTCATTAAGTAAAATATTTAATTTTCAAATGTTTACACAATAGGATTTACATACGAGTGGCACTTACTTCAAACAGGTGTTGCTTTCAAACCTAATTTGGCACTTAAATTCTTTGCTTTTGCAATTGTTTTAGCTTTTAGTTTGTTTTTGTTGGTTTTTCTAGTTTTTATTTTAAAGTTTTAATAATATCTTTCTCGTCAAGCGTTTTAGTGCTGTTGTTGCAACCATGTTGTAAACTTAAAATGACGAAAGAATGAAAATGAAGTCTGGTTTAATTAACAGTTAAGAAAAAAGTTTTGATTGTTGTTTTTGTTTCTCTGTATGAGGGAAAAATTCTTGCCACGCTGTTACATTTTAATGATTAACTTGACCCCTCTACTAATGGCATGATTGTGTATTCACTGTAAGTTGGCTTTTTATAGGTTAAGGTACGCACAGTGGTTTCATGGCAAAACTATTAAATCGCAAATTGAAGTTTTCATTTCGAAAGAAATAGCAGCGAAACTGATTTTTTTCCCAAAATATATTAATTGCTTTCTCTACATATGGAAGATCGGACCAGCGGTATGGTCTGAAATTTTCACAAAACTTAACGCAGACTCTCGTATCAATTCTAGGCTACTTTTTTTTACTTCTTTCACATAATAATATATCTTCGCCATTTGTGGACCAATTTTCCAAATTTTTGTGGGGGTGAAATGTGCCCACAAAAATTGGACGATCAAATTACTTTAGTATTTGTGGACCAATTTTAAAAATTTGCGTATGTAAAATGTCCACTAAGTTTACTTTGGTAATAGCGAGGAATGGTGGAGGGTGTCCGAAATTGCCCCCCCCCCCCCAAATAACTTCGTCCATTGAAAAGTAATTTTCAACATTATTTTCGCATATGGAAGACTTTTTTTTGGAAAAATTTAGTATTCTGTAGAAAAGTCATTATTCAATTCATTTTTTTATACACAAATTATCGATAACTTCTTTTATGTGTAGAACAGTTATCGACAGATTTACTGTTGTAAAGGCATTTTGTTGTGAAAATTTTAATATTCTGCAGAAAAGTCATTAATAAATTAATTTTTTTTAAAGCATCGATAACTTTAATTACGCGTAGAAAAGTTATCGACAACATTACTTTTGTATAGGCATTTTGTACAGGTATTTTAGTATTCTGTAGAAAAGTTATTAATAAATTAGTTTTTTATAGACAAGTTGTCGATAACTTGAAGTATGTGTAGAAAAGTTATCGACAACTTTACTTTTGTGCACACTTTTGTGCACAAATTTTGTTATTCTATAGGAAAGTCATCAGTAGTATTATTTTTTTATAGAATAGTTATCGTTAATTTCATTTTTCCATAAAAACTTATCGATAAATTTACCTTTTCAAAGAAAAACCAACGATAACCATATTTTTGTTACAAATCTAATTAAATCTAATATTATTTTTATAGAAAACTAGAGTTGATACATAAATACAAAATGTTTCACTAGATTCTACTGTTTCATTTTATTTAATAAGACTTATGAATTAAATGTGTTTGCACGAAGAGTTTTTATGATGAAAATAATGATGATGATGATGATGATGATGATGACGATCACACTTAAGATCATTACTATCAAGTGTAAATTATTAAAAGCAGGTACAAACATGAGAACATACATGAGAACATGTATAAACAATAATTATTTTGAAACACTTAAAAGCGGACAAAGTGTGAACGGAGAAAAATGAAATTAAACTTTGCTTTGTCTCTTCATTATATTTCGTTAATATTCCTTTTGTTGTTGCCTTCTGTGCATATTTAAATATTTTAAGAAAAAGCATAATATAGCTTTTATGGCTTCTAGTAAAAATGTCGATGATGCTTTCGTTGCTTAATGTGGGGAACAGAATTGAAGCGAAAGCGCTGCTTTGAGCATTTGTTTTATCAGATTTAAAATCTCTGATATTATGATATTGTCAAACGTTATAGAATAGGTAATTGTCGGCCAGTTATGATTGTACTTAACTGCATATACACGAAAGCGCACTGTGGATCAATTGGGGTGATTTTAGCTTGTAAGCAGACATTTGAAATAAATGCTAAAAATAAGTACTAGATATATAATTAAAACCATGAATTAACCATAAGTGTGTCAATGTACTAACATATTTAATCTGTAGTAGAATTTCAGTGTGTGCATTTTTTGCCTGCTCTTTTAATTTCTAATCAACAGACATTTAGGTAGTTATATGTATATATGTAAGTATCTGTATATAGACTGAAACACATACTATTTAATGATTGTTATCAATTCAAAATAAACTCTTATCTATTTAATGATTGTTATCAATTCAAAATAAACTCTTATCTTTCTATAATTCTATTTAATAAAACACCACAATGATGATGGCTGATTAAAAATTTCAGTTATATGCAGTGAAACCTCTCATAATCGAACACTCAACATATCGGTATTTTTGTCCAGTTACTAGAGGTCTTCGGACATACATATTCTTTTGTTTTAAGTTTCGATGTACAAAAATTGTCCGGTATTGGGAGGTTTCTGCTTATAGGAAGTCTGCGCTAATGGGATGTGTTTGATTACAGGGACGGGTCCATTGCGAGAGGTTTCACGTTATGTGTCGCTAAATACTATTTGAAGGTGTACTAAGTTGTGTGTTGAAACATTATAAAATTAGTGCCAAAACATTGAAATCATTATTAATTATATTTAATATTGTACATATTTTCAATTTGTAATCTTTTTTATATAATTAATAATTAATTAAATATAATTTTTTCCAAATAAGTAATCCAAAAAACCCTCAAAAGTTAACGTTTATCTTAGGCAAGATCTTAGTTTTCTCCAGCAGCATCTCAATCCATGTATGTATGTATAAATACCAGTGAACTGGACCAACACCATTTTCTTTGGGTTTTGCATAATTCATAGATTGGAATATGAACTGTGTTCTTTGCCTACCAAAAACAACTGGAATTTTGTCAATGTTGCACAACAGTGAGAAATAAGAAATAAACCTTTTTTGGGGCGAACAGTGTAACATAAACCGCCTAACCCAACTTAAGAAGGAGCCGAGTTTTATGTACTATCATAATCTACAAATATTATAATAATAAATATTCTAAATATTAAAGAAAAAAAGATATTCACATTATCGATAAGCAAAATAAATTATCGCAATAATCGTTTAGACCCTATAAAAACTCAACAGGTAATTAAAGCCACGTACAAACTAAAAACATAACTTTCACAATAAACAGCTTAATTTTGCAATAAAAACTTAAAATTTATTTTCTTATTGTATGTATGTCGATAACTGCTGTAGTTCAATTACCAATTTTGGTCAAGATATTGCACTGTAATGTGCCGTCAGTTATATACATACATACATACATATTTAAGCTGGCCACTGACATTTATATTGATTCTACTTTTCTGACTCACACCTTAAAAACGCGTATTCCACGCTTTTCTTAATTTCAAGTTCTTCTTTTGTGCCGTCAAGAGCAGCTGATGGCCTTTGAACGACATTAACACTGCTTATGTATGTATAAAGGTAGATCCACTTTCTTGCAAAACGTTCCATGTTCTATGTTTTGTAACTTGCCGCATACAGTTATTCTGAATCTAATTTTTAAACGGACAGACACGTGAAAAGTTGCGACGCATAGAACGCGTGCTATGGAGCTTAATGCCACGTCCAGTGCAAAGCTCCTTTATAGAACAGCAAGAGGATTTCATATACATGCGTATATACCAGAGAGCTGCAATCCCTGTGTCAAAGCAGCGTGGCCAACAGGAAATACCATAAAAAACTGCAAAGTCATACAATATTAGCTGAGGAAAATCAGCCAATCACGAGGGCAGAGCGAGTTAGACGTAAAACTCTTGAAGCCCAAAAAATAAGACCCACAGCATTTAAGAAATAATTAGAATGACGCGAGAGCTATGCTTTAGCGCAGAGCCGGTTTACGGCTTTAGAACAAATTAATCTAAAAAAACTTATATGTCACAGCTTTTCCTTTTTTCAGTATTGCAAAAGTCAGGGAGGACTTGTCTTTACCATAGTATCAAAAAAGGAGTAGTCTGTCTTAGATGACAAGCATTTGCAAAGGAGTTCTTAGATTTTTTATTTTACTCCCTTTTCTGTTAGAGAAATATCGATGAATTGTGTTTATTTGGTTTTGGAATTTATTAAATAAGTATTCCATGTTGTTTTAATTTAAAATTTAATTATGAAAAATTACATTTTGTACGATTTTTAATTTTGTTACATAGACGTGTTATTATGGAAGCAATTGCGACGTGCTGGGCCTATTGGGCTTGCTTGCCACGCCCATGTTTGCGACCGTGTTGCTTATTATTTTGGTGGGATCGTTGACCAGTGTGTTTGTTTGGCTTTGTCTGATGTGCTTTGCGAGCACGGCCGGCATGAGCTTCGGTATTGCTGCCGCCCTTTTTGTTCTTGCCATGATGATTGTTGCGATGTTTGCGTCCAGCGGCTGCGGGTTTCGCCTCAGCTTGTTCATTGGTGGGATGGTGGCCTTCTGCTTCCTTTTCGTCTTTGTGCACAGGCTGCAATTCGCTGGTGTGCCTTTTGTGGTCCTCATGGCCGCTTTTGAGCAGCTTATCGTTATGTTTGTGCGACTTATCGGCATTTATGACCGTTACCAAAAGGCACAAGAAAAGCGTTACAAAGATTATCTACAAAAAAAAAAATACATATATGAATTTGTCTTCGTCTTAATTACTTACATACATACATAAATGTATGTTTTTTTTAACATTTGCAATACTTTTTTATTTTTGTTATTAAACACTAAATAATGAGAAATTTTCAATGTCTGCCCCCCGATAATATAAAATTGGAAAAAAATTAACCTGATAAGATAAACATATTGTACGTTGATAAATATATTTTTCGAATTGCGGGTAATCTTTTCCACACAGTTTTTCATTCGAATCATATAAATGCTTTTTTCTTTTCACTTATTTTCGAATTTTATTTTTCAAACTAAAACTCATACATAATTCTCCCACTTCCTTTTACAATTGATATTGCACTTACAGTTTTCATATTTAGGCGACAGTTTTATTTATGTATGTATGTATGTGTGTGTGTGTGTTTCTTTTGAAGTAATAGATAAAGCTTTGCGTTCCTTCAAGTGTAAATTCCAATATCATCAACTTTCTTGCGCCACTTGCGTTTACGTACGATCGCTGTGTTGTTCACTTCACGCTGGCTGATTATGCACTAAATTCAAGAACCTTTTTGACTAATGCTTTAATGATTTATCTTTCTTTCTGGCTGGCTTCCTTGGGTTCGTTGTTTTTCGGTTTTCAATACTTTATTGGTTGTTCTAGTTCGGCCTTTTGGTCATTATCGTTTGGAAATCCATTCGACTTCGCAGCACAAAACAAAATAAATATGCGTTGCATATGTGTTTTATCTGGCTGGCCTGCTCTGCTTAAGCCTCCTGTGGTTGTTGTTGTTGCTATTTTTGGTTTTTTTTCTTTTGAAGATAACAGTGCGATTGTTGTTGCTATTTTGGGAAATCTTTTGTTGTTGTTGTGCTGTTGTTTTATCGGTTGTACTTCCATATTGTTGTGCTGCTTGTGCGAGTACTTAAGTGTAATTTGAACGGTATTTGATCCTACGGAAAGGATTTTGTTTTTCTCTCCGAATTTGCTACGCATAACCGTCGCTTTTAACTTGAACAGGCCCTAAATTAGTTTTCCAAATAAATTGCTACATATGTATGTATGTATGTATGAATGCGCATGAGTAAATATTAGTTTTAAACATAATTAAGGTCACTCATGAAACACGGCGGTTATTTCTAATTTTTATATGGCGACAATTTATCTGGAGGCAGTGATTTATTGTCCTACACAACCATTGGAGCGGTCAAAAATGTTATATTTGATCAGAAAGTGCCAAACTATGGTTTAGAATACATATTTATGTACTTATTTAGGAATGTGTGTGGCAAATTTTTTGACATGTCAGAATGATTTTTGTTCCACGTGGTCAGGAAGGCTCGCGCCACTAACCTAAATATATATCGAGCCTTTGGTGCAATGCCGTAGTAACTCAAAATTTGAATTTTTTGAGCTGGGTATGCAGAAATGATCTTTGGGGAAATATCTATCTAGAGAAAAAAAGATTATGGTTGTTCCATCTCTAACTGCTCAGATTCTACAGCTAAAAATGTCATTATTGCCTCTAGCTATTTCCAATAATGACATGAAATGCATTTTTCTCAGTTTGCGATTTTTTGAATTACTACCGTATTGCACCAAAGGCTCGATATGGTTTGGCCTGTTACATTTCTGTGTGTGTGTGTTTTTTAATTTTACATATTATCACTTTGTGGTTTTACATCACTTTTACAAAATATTAGTGTGGCAACTACAGCGCCATTTTGAAGCGATTTTGTTTTTTTTCTTGAATAGGACAGAGTTTCATCAGACATGCAAAAAGAATTTGGTAATTGGTCCACAAATAATAATGTACATAATTTGATAGTCCATTTTTTGGGGGCCCAGTTTTACAAATAATGTTAGTGGACCTCTTCCATATAAAAAAAGAATCCCAAAAATCGGTTCAAAAATGGCGAAGTTGTGCTCATTGATATTATAAAATCAGTTAAAAACTAAGTGGAATGAGTAACATAATTTTAAAAAAGTGGGTGAAAAAGTGGGCGTGGTTGAAAAAAAGTAGCCATTAATTCATTCGAGAGTTCGAGTTAAATGCTGTGAAAACTTCAGGAAGATCGCTTCAGCGATTCGTTATATGAATATATATATTTAACTACAAGATAATCAATATGTCATAGAGAAAACTGCAAGTGAATAGAATATAACGGAAGACAACATTCTCCTCCAAAATTAATTTTTTGCTGCTTATCTTATTTTATCTTTTGTTAACTATTAAATTTAAACAAAATCGCAAACAATATTTTCAAATGAAATGTAAGTTTATTTTGAATATGCGGAAAAAATATTAGGTGGCAACGCTAGTTGCGTGGTTCATTTTATATGAATTTGTTTGTAATGGCGCCTAAAAGATGTCTACACTTAAAAACTAATTGGCTCCATCACAGAGTGGCAAGTAAAATCAACATATATGGTTGGACGCGGTGGTTATTGCTTTTGCTTTCAGCGAATAATTTATTGGGTTTTTGTTCACACATACTAAACAAATGCAATGCATTTCGAATAAATTCTGTCAAGTGTATTTCATATTTATTATTCGGAATTGTATAGAATCGGTTATGAAGGCTTTGGGAGAGCAAAATATATTTAAAATGCTGGTCAGCAACGAAAACGTCAGGTCGAGGAGAATAAATTATTATAAGTCCTACATTGTATCTTTTCAGGGTTAATTCGAGGGCAGTTATGATGGTTTTCGTTATTTTATTATTTCCTTTTGGAGGGTAAAGTTAAAGTTTTTGTCAGAAATGAAATGAAAACACTATTAAGTTATTCCATGTCGAAAGGAAATAACTATAATCGGTATTACTGTGTAGCCCTCATATTTATATCTTCAAATTTGCTTACATTAACAAAATCAATTTAATGTAAAAGATTCCGGTTAATTATATTTTCTGTAATGACTAAAATTTATAATAAAAATTTTGTGAAATAGGGCAGCAAAATTTTTATGATAAAATTTCCACCGTTTGGATTTTAGCTGGTGAGCATCATCTAAATAATTTGTGTATTTAAATATCCTGAAAACTTTAACCATCGGCGGGTAACGAAATTTATTTGAAAAGTAAAATTTCTTGTTTGCTGGGTTGTGGTTTATGTTGTACGAAATCTCTGTTTACACGGTTCAACTTTTGAGTTTGTCGAAGACAAAAGAAAATAAGATTGGTGATTGACAGGAAGTTGCTTTATCGCGGACATTCGTTTAAATTATACACATGAAGTCAGCTGCAGCTATTTCTTTTTATCTTTGAGTCCGAATTTTGTGAATAAATTTGAATAAAAACTAAAATTAAAAGTTTTACTATAGAAAATAGTATATAATTAAGACCAGTACAGTGCGCTTGGGATGACGTCATAATTCCCCATTGCAGCAACATTCCGAACTGCTAACACTTTTTTTATTCACATTGCCCACTTCGAAACCTCAAATAAACCTTAAAGTGTGACCTCTAAATAGAGCATATTGGCAGCGGCTCCGGATTTAAAGATAATCAGACCGATGGCGCCGTCAGTATGCAAACCGCACCAAACACTGTTTTTTGCGGGATGTAAGGATATCTTATGAGGATTGTGCTCTGATGTGCTGATAAAAATCTGATTCAATTCCAATTGATACTCAACCCGATTACCGAACACGCAATGCAATCGATGCTCTGCTGCCTTTAATTCTTGCACCAGTTGTATTTTATAGCAACGGACAGCTTTGATCTGAATTTTGTAGGCAGTGGATGGACAGAGAGCGAATCGCTGAGCATTCAGGTCTACAGCAAAATTAAGTTCTCTTGTATGCACTTTACGGGAACGGTTGAGATGAATTCTATCTAAATTGATCCAAGTAAGCTTGATGAAGTGCCCTCTAGGTTTGGCGAACAGAGGCCGAATTTCAGAAATAAATTTCAACGTTTTGCAAAGGTCGTTCTGGTGCAAGTCTGTGCATGCTTCGAGTAGTTCGTCAAAATATACTAAAAAAACTGAAACTCACTTCGTCATTGCGACAGGCAGCTTGTCCCACAACTCTAAAAAGAATACCATTTTGCAAAGGTCGTTCTGGTGCAAGTCTGTGCATGCTTCGAGTAGTTTGCCAAAATATACTAAAAAAACTGAAACTCACTTCGTCATTGCGACAGGCAGCTTGTCCCACAACTCTAAAAAGAATACCATTTACCTACAAAACTTGATTTTCGGCGCTTCGTTTTACATTCTATCCGGTTGAATTTTAAACAATATTTATGATTCCAAATATATTTTTTTTATTTTCATATATAAAAAACAACAATAAAAAAATTCTGTTTAATACTAACTACAGATATACGAGTATAATTTTTTGTTTGTTTTTGTTTACTTAAATATTTTAACAAATAGAGAACAAAAAGCACTTAAAACTAATTTCATAAACTTTATTTTTAAAATAACTTTCGATTGGGGAGGATTTCTTATGCAATAATTGAAAAAACTTTTGTCTTGAAAAAATGCAATTTATGGTTCTTTGGTGGCAGAAATCTTTTTAGAAAAGCCATCGATTGCCAAGAGTATTACGGACTTAAAGTCCTCGAAATTGCACTCTTTAAAGTTGAAAATGTTGCCGATAGAAAACAATCACGATTTTAGTACATAAATTTAGGAATACGTTTAAATAAACGACTTAACAACAGGTGAGTTTGAAAACAAAGTGTACAATAATTTAGGAAATTCTGGTTTCGTTTTAGAGAGCATCTTAACCTGGACTTAATTTTGATTAAATAAAGCAATTAAGTGAAACGAAGAGATATGAAATTAACAATAAATTTAAACACGACGTCTGCGCTGATTTTGTTTTCGTACTTCCTGCTGTCTGTAGACGAAGAGAGGACGGAAAACTATGGCTCTTTTGCTGCGCTCATGTTGTTCCTTGTGATTCAGGGCTGTAGCTGCCACAGCTTCACGACGCGTCCGCACATAGGGACTAAATAACTCGTTCTTGTCAGCATCACGTCTATACAAAGTGCTCAAGAAATCAAAATAGGGCCGTGATCTCAAGCTTTCGGGACGCTTCAGAGGTGAGTTGTAGCTCAACACAGCAGGCACTTCGTTGTCAGTGCCAAAGGGCTGGAAATTTTGCTGGCACCAAGCCAAAGCCAACAGCATGAACAAAACCAAACATGTCTGCAAAAGAGAAAGAGAGAGAGAGAGAGAGAGAGAGAGAAAGAGATATTAGAGAATGATAACCAATATTTTTTTATTAACACATTCACGTGTTTTTGGATAGTATCGATACTGTCATGCGGAAAATGTGTGAATAATTTATCATAATAAAAAAACAATTATGATGCCACTTAAAGACATACAAGATACAAGTTTTTATGCAAATTAAGTTCATGGAAAAATTTCTGTTCGGATTTAACATGAATTTTAAGATCTTATTTCATCGATAAAAAAAATCAGCTTATTTGAATTGAAGTTCTTTTGTTTAATTTATTGCTAAAACAAAAACAAACAAACAAACATTTTATTGCTAAAATACTTATTGGCTGGTCTGTCTGAACAGGAAGTTTTTTAATAAGTTTTTATATCAGTTTTGAAAATCATTCTCTCGATGGTGTTTTTATTTTTTAATCGACATCATTTCAGCAACACACCCTCTAGTTCTCTGTCTACCTGTAAACAAATGTTTTTTTTTTTTTTTGGTTAGTTGAACATTTTAATCTCCATTATTCATCCATCGAACTTTATTGTATTTTATTATTTGTAAAGTTCAGAAAGTCTATGAAGCACAGGGTGGTGCAAAATGTAACAGCCTATTGGAATTTTTGACATTTAGGCACTAGACAGCCAGCTGCAGTATACGAACAGACAAGCAGAGGTGCACTAAATTCCGCAAGAGCATTGAGCACTGGACACAGGGCTGGTTGTTCTATCTAGAATATCGCGGCGATGGCTGTCGATGTTGCTGAGAACGAAGAACCAGACGACGTGCCACGCAGACAGACCTTACTGCGGGTTTTAACGTGTAGGAATGTCATTACCGGGGCAAGTTTTCAGAATAGTTGTATTGAGCTGATGAAATTGACTTACATCAGCACCTGCTGTTGTGGTCTAATCTAACCAAATTTCTCTTGGTGAGCTTTTGCACGGCTCACCAACACACTCAAGTGACGTGGTAGGCACTCATATGTAAGTATGTGGGTGGCAACATAATAGAAACTCCTTACCCGAGGCCCGAGCCATGTAATCTCTCTTGCTTGTAATTGCCTAGACAGTAAAGAAAGACGAGACATCTTAATGTGATGGTGGACCAACTGCACTTGGTGAGCTTGTCAACGGCACACCACCGCCTCCAAGTGACTTGCCAGGCACACACAAATGACCAATTCTTGTGATAATCGAAAGTAGCCCATAATAAGAACACAAATTTCTTTGCTTGGGGGCTCAGCCTATCTTAGGCCGTTTCCTAAAATTCCCTAGACGGTAAAGTGGTGGCACAAAATCTCCGAGGAAGATCAGACTTTAACCAGACTCGCCTGAAAATTTAAATATCTTTCTACAACTGAACTGGAAATATGCGGCGAAAATAAATTTGCAGAAACGTATGCATGAACTCTGCTCGTCCGATTTCCGGAATTAGTTTGATTGGATCAACGTGACTATAAAATCTTGTGAGCGCAAAATCACTTCCTATTTCAATCAGCTTCTTACTGTTTTAACTCAAAGCACATTGTTGACAGAGTTGTGTTATAAGTCAATTACATATTGTGAAAGTACTAGTGACAAACTAAAAGTAATTAAAATCAAAATATTTGCTTAATTAGAATTACAATTACAATTCCGGAGCATCTTTCAGAAGTAATGCTTTGCTTAACACTTCCTCTGAGAAATCAAAAAAAAAAAAAGGTCTTAGTCCAATCCCGATCTGATACACCCCACGGCGCATGCATTTTATAACACAGCATTTTATAGATACAAGCCGCAAACGAGAATTACTTTTGTTTTGACCTACTTGAACGAAATTTAAATATATTATTGTTTAAAAGTAAAAACGATAAAGTTTCTTAAACAACATATGTTGTGTTGTGGTTGCCAGCATAAGTTTCTTTTTAATAAAACACCATCCCTGTTGTAAAATAATTTTTTTTGGTGCCATGCGCCAAATAAGTAGCCATGGGCCTAAAGGTTTGTTTGCTGGAACAGACACTTCCTATCACTGAACCCAGAGACAGCCAGTTCAACGTATTTAAGTTCGACTACTTGAAAGAAGACGACATTTGAAGCTTCTGCTTTATAAACAGCAAAAAAGCAAAAAAACATTTTAAAGTTTTTTGTTTGCGGTGCCTTAAATTGTTGCATTTAACAGACACGATTCGTGCCTCTTTCAAACATGACTTATGCTTTGAAATTAATATTTTAATTATATGTCTTTTTTGCCTTCTTTTTTTACTTAAGCACTCATTAAGCATTAATTAAAGTTTAATCTCGTCTTACGTAAATTGTATGAATTTTAAATCGGTTATAAAAATTCGTTTTCGTTTCGCCCGCTTGTCGGGGCTTGTTTGTTGTGTCAGTTTATGTAGATTTAATACAATTTATTATTTACCTCAACACAGATAATTTTTTTTTTAATTAATTTATGTGAAGTTCTTGGCGTCTTGTGATTTGAACATGCAGCAAATGATTTTAAAAACTTATTAGAAGAAGAAGAAAAACTGGCTTGGGAGTTTCTAAAGCTAATAATAAATTTGTTTTTTTTTTCTTGTTTTTAATTTAAATAACAAATTACTTTTATAAAACTTGTAATGGCATCTTGTGTCGAACAAAAAAAAAAAACACAATTTGGCAGACAGAATTTGACATGTTTTCTTAAAGTCAGCATTAAATCAATTGTGTTCGATGCATTTACACCTGCGTTAAGTCTATTACTGGCAAACATTCATACATACAAACGTTCATACATTTATACACGATTTCTTGTGATGATTATTTGAGAAATATGAATAGTTAAAAATATCAAACCTGGCAACTCAGTTGTTTACATACATTATAGAACATAATAGAGATTTTTTTGGATCAAAAAGATTTTTATTTGCGTGAGAAATGACCGATATCACTTAAACTCTGCAATTTTATTAGTGGGAAAAACAGTGTAAGCACCTGAACTCCAGCAAAAGGGAAGCTAAGAAGTAGCGCACATTACAAAAATCGTTTTGCTAAAGCCCTTGATTCAACATTTTCCTTTTCTTAATTCTTTTTTTTCTTAAAGGGGACTTAGACGGTAAGACAAGTCGTACGCAAAACCAAAGACAAATAAATGAAATAATCTCCGTGTTTTAAAAATGAGAATAAAAATCTTTTCCGTTTACACGATTGGTAAAAGACCAAAACAAAGTAAAATGTGTACATAAAAATACATCCCTGGTCTAATGATGTGTCAAGGAATTCGAAAAATTTTAAAAACGATGAGAGCCGTACGACTGTAAAATTTTCATCCGTATTTTCTTATTATTTTATATTAAGTTTAGGCGATACCATCCCTGTCAATTATCGTACAACTTGAATTATCGTTCAAAGCCCCTTTTAATGGCCTGATATTTCTCGCTTTTCTTATTCCTTAATTCTGTTTTAAACAAAAGGAATTTCAGTCTGTTTTGAATAATTAATTAATAAAAAATTAAGTTTGTTTGCATTTTCTTGAATTTTTTTACATTAAATTTGTATGCACATATAGTTTTAATCAAGTCGAATTCATAGCAGATACACCTGCAAGACGCAGCGAAGTCTTTGTTTCTGTTAAATATGTGTGAAATGTCTGTTTTAGACTCATCATCTGCGAGGAGTCGAAATAAATCTGTGTTGTCACCAGCAAAACGAAAAGTCTGTCAGCTGTTCACAAAATCTTTAGTTTTTTTTTTTTGGTAAACTGACATCTATGATGTATTATTATATGATGGTCGAGGCCCCGTTTTTACGTTCAACAACTCGAACATTTAGTGGAACAGGATGTGTTCGGTTTCTATTCCTGAGAAAATATAATTTCTGTTACTTGATTTAATTAAACGCACAATTGATATTAATGTCTCACAATACTCGTATCGATCATAAGTTTGTTCGTTTGTTAACATTTGTTTTTAAATACTTATTATTGTTTTTGTCATTTGGAGAAACGTGTTTTTATACAATATTAAATAAATTTGTTGTTATTATTTATTTTTCTAATTAATTATATTTTATTTGATGATCTTAAAAAATCGACAAAACGAGAACCCCATCTTCGTTTTTACTGCTTCAAAAGTTCAAAACTGTTTAACTTTACCGAAGTAAAGTCGATTTTTACAAGGTCGACTGGAAGACTACGTAGACAACATTGGCTGAATATTTAACAAACACATCCAATTATTTAGGTATACGATTTTTAGATAGACACGTGCATCTGTATCTGATGGCAAAAATTAATTCTTATAGAAAAATACCTACATATGTAAATATTTTTAATGAAACTGGATTAGATGCTACATTCAAACATACATACATACATACATATAATCGATAACAAAAGTTCAATGCATAAAATGCTTTAATAGTGATAGAAATCATTTGCGAGTTCGTTAAACTATTCGCAATTCTGAATTAAAAAATACATCATATATCATTAAAATAAATTTGCATTTAAATTTAATAGAAAAATATTCAAATAAACAAAAGGAAATGAATTTGGTTTTTTTTTATTAAGGTCAGCCAAGTCCATTTTAACAAGAAATTTAAAGTCAATTTTTAAACAATTACTTTCAGAGTTGATATTCCAATTATTAAGAACGTGATGTGTGAAATTAGTTTGTGAATTGTCAGTATAGGGATCAGATGAATGTACATAAGTCTCTCAAAATTTCTTGTGACCACATAAATTAGCTTCAAAAACAACAACAAAGTTTGCAAAATCGAAATGGAGTGAAGTTGGCCGCAGAGAACGCCCATTGTCGATATTGTTTGCAACAAGTTTTCATGAGTCTCTATTCCATTATTTTGTGATATATAAGATGAATCCCTTAGTCCTGGCACAACTGTTTTTCATCCAATTGTTTGTTTAAACATTTCTACCACTTTCCTTTCCTCGTGCAGGGACTAAAGTATCACAAGTACTACTACCCAGATGGCTCTAGAGAAATCGAATGTGAGACTAGCCTCTATGTCTTTTTCAAGCTTTACTCTAACAATATCTATCCCCATCTTCAGCCTTTAAGGCACACATTTTATTAATCGTAGCTGCTGATGCTGGCCTGATGGCCAATTTATGCTCTTCTGAAGCCCATCAATCCATTTTAAAGGAAAGATGAGTTCAACTGCATGATAACTGCGAATGCACGAAATATTCTCAAATATTTATTGAATATAATTTTAGATGTATTCAAAAGCGTCAATATACGAGTATTAATGTTGCAAACATTATTTTTACTTTTATAAGGTACCAGCTGAACCCGGTGTGCTTCGCTACCCCCTCGTTATAACATAAAATTAAAAGTACAGGGTGTTTTTTTTAGAGGTATAGAACTTCGAATTGAAATAAAACACAAGAAAATCGTTTTAATGTCCATCAATTTGGCTTTATTGGAAGGATAATTTTATGCCATTAATGTTTAAATATGATTTCGGGCATGTGGCCGCCGCGGCTGGCTCGAATAAAGCCAATTCTACAGGTCCAATTTTTGATGGACAAAAGTTGATGGACAAAGCTCCAATTGCTGTGCACGGTGGCGAATCGATTCATTCGGGTCCTCTTCAACACTTTGCTCTACAGCGGCAATTATTTCTTCGGTGCGCACTGTTCGACGTCTCTGCGGATGCGTATTATCACATAGAGTAAACGTAGTGCGAAAACGATCCATGGTTAACCGAATTAATTGCTCTGATGACCATAAAATGGACGGAGCTTGCGGTAAACTTCGCGAACTGAACCATTATTTTCGAAATAAATTTGCACGATTTGCAACCGTTGTTCTTTTGTCAACCTGTTCATGATGAAATGGCAAGCCAAACTAAATATTAATCACTTGACAGCTGACAAAATGGCCGCCAGTTAAAAAAGTGATACCAACTTAAAGTTCTATACCTCAATAAGAAACACCCTATATTTATATACGAGTATTTACAAAAATTTATTTATTTAATTTTAATTTAATTATTGCAATGCTTTCGGATATACAATATTTTTAGTTTGCCCATCAGGGCCATACACATATAAATGGGTGGGTTTTCCTACACGCAAACATGGAACATAAGGCTGTCCATGCGAGAAACATGGATCCGCCCACTTTTCAAAAAATGACCAACATATGACGATTTTTAATTTTGGGTTGTATGGGTGAGGCCACGCCCCTTTGTCCACTCAGAACTTTATATAGTCAAGAATTTATTATTTCGTAAGAATATCCTATTGCTGCAAAATTTAATGACGATCGGTCACATGCTGTGAAAATTTCAGGAAGATCGGTCCAAGGGTTTGGCCTCCTATAAAGCACAAACAAACAAACAGACAGGCAGACATTCATTTTTATATATATAGAAGATAAAATAACCTATAAAAATAAGTGGAGCACGTAAATACTACTGAGCAATGTGACCATAATGATGTTTCTTGGCATAAGACGGGTGATTTCATGTTGAATGTGAATGTGCGCCAAATTAAACATTCCCAACCTTTATTTATCTATTAAAACTGAGTGCTGAACGCAAAACCACGACTACACTATAAACGGAACGAGCTGCAAAAGTGTTCAATGTTGATTTTATTGTGTAAGAATTTCAAGAGTTTGTCAATTTATGGCTTCATTATTATTATTATTAAATATTTAAAATTTCGCTTTCCAGCCAAACAAAAGTTTTGCATAAATTCGCATTAATTTTGTTTGTGAATTCAGTTCACGCACCGATTAAAAGGCTGCAAAATCATGGAACTGGCAGTGTGGAATTAATGTGTTGCGTGCCATTTGCCAGGCAGCGAATAAAACAAACACCTTCTGGCTTCAGTGTTTACTCGTCTTCGTTCGTTTTCTTCTTTTTGGGAATCTGCTTGTCTTACGGTCTGTCTCAATGTTTGCGGTTTTGTCATTTCCTAAAAAGGTAAGTAAGTGTTTGCGCATTGTCAAGCCGAATAAAGTGCACAGGCACGAACAAACACTCACTCACACATACACATTTAGCACCCGTCTGCTGCATGCACCGCAGATACTTGAGCTAATGCGGCTTAGCCCTTCTTGGTAGTTTGGCTGCTTTAAATTATGGGTCAAGGACTTACAATGACTTGGTGAAATGTTCCGTGTTGGGTTTGTGTGGCGACGGTCAATGTCAGTCAGTCAGTGCCAGCACTTAAACGATTGCGTGATCAGTCAGAGTCATGTATGAAATGTCATCGTAGTGGGAAACCACAAAAAATCCAACGACAACGTGTTTTTAACACTTAATTGGTTTGTATTTTTGCTTAAATACATTTTGAGTTGATAGGATTAAGTTCTTTAATGCAATAAGTCAACGCCTCAGGAGAGTCCCAAACAAAACAAAGTGAAAGTGATGTTAAAGGTTTCAATTTATTTGAAGAGAATGAATGTTTTGAACAGTTTCATTGCCAGAAACCTACAATTTGGCCCTGAAAGGGAGAAGATTATTCTGTTTAATAAAATTGGAAGCTTTTTTTTTTTGTAATTACTTCCAAGCGAGTAGTTTCTATAATAGAAGGAGATTTATTGACCCGCGGATTATAAAAAATAAAATTTTTGCCGAAAATTACGTTGGCGCAGAACTTGTTGGAATTTAATATTTATATTTAAGAGAATTTAGGAAGCTCTAATCTGCTTTCTATCACTTATGCAACATTTGGCCAGAAGTCAACTGGGTTAAGTGTCATAAATTCATACGTCTTTCCCAATCCAAAACCTTGTCCAATTTTACAGCAAAGCCAGGCTGACTTTCAATTTGCTTCCTTCAATTTATTAAAATGAAAAAATCCATAATTTTGGGATAAAAAGGGTTTGTTGAAAGAAGAAGTTCAATCTCGAATGAGCAAATTCCAGAAGTGTAACCAGTTTTAACTTTAGTTCGTTAATTTTAATTTATGTAGAAAAATATATCTCATTTGAAGGGATACGGTTTGAACTTTCCTGCAATAAAATTTGGATGATCTCTTAATAAACGCTTGAGTTTCGGGAAAAAGGTTACATACATATGAATGTATGTATTTCATTAGTTACAAAGGCCGCTGTAATAGGGGTTGAATAATATGACGCGACGAACAGTGCGATGGTGTACCAGTGAGTCAATAAAGTTAGATAACGTAATTTCGTCGATAAGCCTCTTCAAAACAGTGTTTGAAGCACCGGAGCAGGCATGTGAGTTGCATTCCATTTTTCTAAGTTTAAGTGGTATAAGATTAAGATCAGTTGAACGAAAATCGCACATAGTTTTTGTGTCGTTAACAAGGCCAAAGGAGACTAAAAGAAAAAAAACACTTTAAATTTCATCTATTATCAAATCACCTTGACCGATAACATCAAACGCTTCTATGTCACGACTAGACAAGATGCAGATGAACATGATTGTACATGCGTTGACGTGTCGAAAAGCAACATTCAGTCTTATTTGCTTTGAAATTCTATTACAGAAGTTTAAAGAAAGTGTTTTAAAGACTGAAGCGATTTCAAAGTAATTCTTATGAATTTAAGGGGAAATGCTATTCAATGTGGGGGGTCACAAAAGAAATATTCAAACACTATCGTTTATACTAAATAAAAGCTTTTCCAACATGGAATAAATGAAACCTCTTTTTTTATTTACTATTTTTCTATTTTCTTATTTTTCAATTTTGTTTTTGTAATAATTCCATACACCAAGAGATTTACGATATTTAATGCGTATGACGGTTTCATATTCAAGCAAATTCCAATATTAACCAAACGGCTCAAATTCGTAAGCCTCGGTCTGGAATCTTTTGATCGTGGAATGCGTACTGACACTGCTACAATTCCAAATGCCTTCTGTTGAGGCAGACGTACTCGTATGTATGTATGTACATAACACGCGTTGATTCGTCGACGCCATCGAGCGTTTAGAAATTTAAGCCCATGAAAAATCACAAGTTGAAAAACACGCGATCTCTTTTTAATTTCCTTAATTTTAAAAAGATGGTGCACAGTTCTATATATTTCTTGTTTTACAAGTCAATGAGACTTTTTAAATTAAAGATTGAAAATTGACTGAAAATTCAAAGTAATTGTTTTATCAGTAGATCGTGCAGGAATCAAGGAGCCTAAGATATGCTACCAGCATAATAAACAACATAATGACGAACAAAATCATGTTAAAACAACATGAAATTGCCAAAGTAAAACTCCGCAATGATATCAATGCAATCCAATTTAAGCCATAAGATTTTTAATGAAACTATTAGCTGCAACAATTTGACTTGTCCACTCACCTTTCCATTAACAGCTGTCATTTTGTATTGATTTAATAAATTAAGTCTGGATCGAACAATAAAACGACAATCTCTTAATTTTCAAGAACTACTCGTTTAAAATACTCAAAATGTCAAATAGTTATTTAAGCACTTAACACTTCGTTATTGATTAATTTTTTATTCACACACAAAAGTTGTTATTTGTTCTGCCTCGTATAAACAATCCTTTAAGAATTTTTTGATAAATATTTTTTTAAAATTCCGTTTTAAGTTCTTTTTTTAGCTCTTTATCAACAATATTCTTGTTTATTTTTAAAGTGTTTCACTTTTAAGGCAAATATTGTTTTTTGTTGTTAACGGTTTCAATTCTGATACGCTACTGTCAACAAAATACGTTGACAAAATCACTTTTATATAAAACAAAAACAAGAAAATCCGCCAACCAACCCGGTTGACTGCGATTGATTTCAATTTCGCGTTTTATTCTGAAGCATCTTCGCTGCGGCGGCTGTTTAAAGACAGCCAAACACAATCACAACTACAACGCTGAGGAAATCACAACCCTCTAAACAATAAGGCGATAATTGAAAGAAGATTTACGTATCTTAATGAAAAAATATATACATACATATATAGCGCATGCATATATAGATATAGTTGTGCTAATTAAATTAACACGTGGGCTTGTCTCACATAAACACTCCTTTTCTTTTCATTTAAGAGGCCTTTACACAGCAAAACAACAGCTGAAAGTTAATAACACGCGTGTGCGTTATCGCTTTTCTTCCTTCGGCCAGAAAAGTAGATTCAGTGTAACTGTATGCGGCAAGTTACGCAAACAACACGCCAAAGTAAATCAACTTTCCACTTTCCTTAAGCCTCATTCAAAACCATCAGCTGTTTTCGATAGTTAAGCCATAAAAAATTCTTATAGCGAAGAATCTTGCAAAGAACTAAATTTAATAAATTAACAGTGCGGCAAAGCACTCTTTGACATCTCCGCCCAAAAAATCAAGGAACAAACTCAAAGTCCGCTAATATTATTTGTAGCTTTTTCCAAGCGCTACATGTGCACCAACAAAAAAGTCCATACATTTTCTGAGAGCCACAATTTCAGCATCCCTTTCGGTGTTCACTCTCTTGATTTAAATTAACAAATAAATTTACACAACAGCTGATTGTGATTTTGCCGTAAAAAGTGTGTCTTGTAACTTGATACTGGGAAACGCCCAGAATGCATAGAAATATTGAAACGCGTTGCGTGGACTTTCAGCTAAAGTGTTTAGATTGTGTAGAAGCGAAATATTGTACCCGTATTTAAGGAGAGACAACAAAAGTCTATTGTAAACATTCTTCAGAGTTACACAGTTAAATTGCGTGGAGTCACAGTATAATCAATAAACAGCTGAGCAAAAAAACATCTAAACAACTGATGGTTAGAATTCTACTTTCACAAGTCGTGAATTTGTTTAAAGTTGCCATTTCAATAAAAACTGATCATGATTTTATTTTAAAATACAGCTCTGGTGTGATGACAATACGTCGATTTCTAATAATCAATAAACAGCTGATGGTTAGAATTCTACTTTCACAATTCGTAATTTGTTTAAAGTTGCCATTTCAATAAAAACTGATCATGATTTTATTTTAAAATACAGCTCTGGTGTGATGACAATCTCTATGATCGTTTAGAAATTAAATAATCACCGTCAAAATTTTGCATTTGTATATATCTTCTATTTAACACATTTTTTCCTTTCTACAAAAATTTATGACAGATCTAAGCACTTGTATTTCCGTGTAGAGGTGCCTTAAGAAATTGCCGGCAAGTGTTGCAAAAAATAGGCAAAATATAAAATATTAAAAAAACTTTTGTCTGATTGTTGGAAATTTTAGAACAGTTGATTTTAACTGATGGAAAGACAATTAATTGAATGTCATAGAGCGGCTCTGACAAAATTGTGCAACTTCAATTATTATTCAGAACCCTCAACTTTTTTATCTTTTTCTTTTGCTATTTTGGTTACTAAAGTGCAGTTATTTGTAGGCGGTCCTGCGAAAGATCAAAGTTTTAAAAGAACCAACAAATCCCTCTACAGAAATTCCCCCATCCCTGTTCCACAGCCGTAGCAATGCAGACAACCTGCCAGGAAGTTTTACAGATACCAAAAATAGTATCTATAAAATATTAGAAATGAGACGCCGAGAACGGATCAGAATTTTATATTCAAATATTAAAGAAAGGAAGCATCGTCTGACAAAACCGATCTGGCTGCTGTATAACAATTTGGGTCACGCTCATGGGCATCTGAAATACGCATATGATATTATTTTGTAGTTTTCATAAAAAGAGTACTTTAAAATAAATCACTCATATTCACACATACATACATACATATTTATATTGATATAACCTGGTGTTGCTGGTCACATCATATGAAAAGAAAAGGCGGAAAGTCCGAAAAAGGACGACAAGATGTAAAAAAATGAAGTGAAGTGAAGTGTTGTAGAGAATCGTCGCATCACTATTAGTGAAGGTATCGAAGACGTCGGCGTATCGGTTGGCTCGGTTTTCGGAAATTTTGGTCATGAGTCGTGTGACAATGAAGTTCGTTTCAAAATTTGCTGGATTTTACAACAAAAACCGTCGCATAACATTTATTAAGTTTAAAATTTTCTGAAAAATCTATTCATCCGAAAAAAATATTTCAGTGGCAGATCTACATATATTATGTAAGTCCGTGCAACTAAGTAGTCCCCTGGCCAATCGAACGAAGTTTTCATAGAAACTACTTGAAACTTTTAGTTTTGAAACAGAGACATGAAAATGTATATAAATACATTGGTTGTGGTGTGAACATGGTTTCAGTTGATTTCAGAATATTATTATTATTAGGGGACCTATAATCGTCTGACCCGATTTCAACAGCTCATAATACAAAACACTCTTCTGATCCCACCAAATACAGAACATTACCTTGGCGTCATGGATATTTGGCTTCGGCGCTGATTTGGCTGGTCGGGTTTGGCCTGGCTTTACATATGACTTTTTGCGCTTGGGGTTATCGTAATGCATCCATTTTTATCACCAGTAACAATACGATACAAAAGTTAGTTCTTTTTGTAGCGTTGAAGCATCATTTCCGACATGCAAAATCGCCTTTCAACATCTCTCGGGACCCCATTTCCTTGCTTTTGAATCAATCCCAATGTCTTTAAACGTAGGGAAATGGCTTGTTGTGTGACTCCCAATGATAATGCAAGTTTTTTTTGCGCTTGACAACATTCTTCGTCGAGTAGAGCTTCCAATTCCTCATCTTCAAACTTTTTCGGCCGACCAGGCCTCTCCTTGTCTTCTGTGTCGAAATCACTACTTTTGAACTGCGCAAAACATCGTTCACAAGTTTCTTGAGTTGGTGCATGTTGACCGTAAACTTCTAAACTTTTCTTCAAATGAAAAAAGTTTATCAGACTTCCCGCGCGAAACATCCTTTTTAGGTCAAAATTCGACATTATTATAGCGATTGAAAAAAATGTGTGTTTAAACTTTGGCGTTTAGCGAATACTGAATTATAATGACAGATGCTTAACCTCTAAAATACCATATTTGTTATTTATTATTGACACAAACCATATGCGATACTTATGCCATATGTATGTATGTATGTATGTGTTTTGATGTCTATCTGAAGTTAAGGACTTTATTATTTATGCATAAAATAATCCGGTCAAACCGATCATCTTTTTGCGCGATTGAATTTCTCAACTCTAAATACCCCTATTTTTACGGTTACTTTGTTTTAGATACAGCAGCCAAATATCTAAATACCAATTCTTTATAAGTCTCAAGGACGACATTCCTCACAGCTGTCGGGTCATTGGTAACGCACATCAATTCAGGATCAATATCTGCCAATTAGTAAATTAATGCTGTTTCACATTTACACATGTTTTTTTATTATATGACAACTTTCCTAAACCTTAATTATATATCTATTCGGTGTTTGTAAGTAGATTTTGGAAATTTTTGAACTATATATATCTTCTAATCCATTTATATTTATATCTGCATGTCATGTACTTGTACTGGGTTCCATATGAGACTTAAAGTCTTATGTATGTAGTCTGAAACTCATGCTGCATTGATACTTAAATAAAATTTGTTTGTTGGGTTAAGCAGGTGATTGATTGCATTTGCTGATGTAGTTCAATCGCTTGCGGCTTTTCGCTAGATGCCGGTTCATCAGAAATGTGTATTACACTCGGCACAATGGTCTAACTTGAGTGTCTTCATCGCCACTAACTTGCACCGCCAAGAACAACCACACCGACGAACAAGTTTCAAGTAAAGAACTTTAAGCTTAAAATCGACAACAAAGTTTAACTGCGTCCTCGTGCACGAGTATTTAAATAATATTTTAACCATTTAAAGTAATTCCATTCGATGGTTTTTTCACTACTCACGAATTCATCACTTCAAACCAAAACTTCAATGAGTGATCAATTTTTAAATATTTTATTAAATATTAAATAACATAAATATTGTGTTTTTGTCAAACAGTTGGTCGCCAAGTTGTTGTATTTCTTTTAAGTGTTTTTGGTGCAAAGAACTTATTCATTTCAATGACACTTCAATTTTCGCACTCGCATCGAATTGAAAACGATGCGTACATGCGGTTTCGTTTCTGCTGAGCTTTTCTAGCACATTTTATTTATTGTTCAAGTTATTTGCTAAAGCTTCGATTATGCTTCTGTGGTATAATTTATGATTTGACGTAGTTAGTCAAGGTTATATGACTCATTTTTGTTCAGAAGGCTGATATTGAGAGCGCAACTGCAGATCTTTGCCAAAATCGCAGAGAAGTTGCAGGGGATAGAAAGTGAAGTGAGCTGTAGATCGGAAAAAGCAACGAATAAAATGTTTATCTAAATTTCGTTCTAAAACTCTTTTTTTAACCCTGTTGACGAAACTTTTGCAATATTCAGTGGGAGGCAAAAGGGTTGCATTTGTAGTTAAATTGAATAATAAAGAGAAATGGATTTTCGAATTGACTGAATATATAGACTCGTATTTTTGCGCTAAAATTAATAATTTTCTGTCTACTGCAAAGCGGTAGATATTTAATTTTAGGCTCTTATTTTTATTAGCCTTGAAGAGCGTCGCCTTGTCTAAAGCCTTTTCTGACATTGAAGGTCTCGTTGAGAATTCTCCATCGCCATTCTACACAATCTGACGAGTTTGGTAGGAATGTCAAAACTAGTCGTGGCGTTGTATAACTCGTCCCTCTGCACGCTGTCCTATGCGGCCCTAAAATCGACGAATAGTCGATGGACTCATTTGTTCAGTATTACGAATTATCAACAAAAGATTTGTAAGAGGCAGAACACAACAGAACAGAACAGAACTTGTATTGCAGTAAAAAAAAATAAAAAATCCGATTTAGCGAGGGGACCCAAATGTATGGAGTTGTTGCGAATTAAGGCAATTTTCCAAGGGACCAACAGTTTGTTCTGTGGTCTGGAAAATCTTTATAGAAAAAACTCGACAAATTGAGTTAAAAAAATGCCTGACGAGTCGTTTGCTTGGAATGTGGAAACAACACATTTGCATAAATCTGTTTACCCAGAAAACTAAAAGGGGCAACTGGTGTTGCGACTTAATCCAGAATCTCAGAATCTGTGCATTTTTAAAATGTAAGATTTACTATCAGTTGTTTTGGTTATTTAACAATTTACATTAATTAAAAAACAAATACTTTTACAATACACATATTTATGTGTGTGTGTGTGCGCGTTTATGTTTAAATTAAATCACAGTAAATGAATATTTAAGAGGGTTTTCAATTATTCCACTCTATTTTTAGTTGAAATTTTGTTCGAATAAACAAGTAAGTTTTAGAATTTTTCGAATAAAAGCAAAAATATGCGAATATATTTGAATCAGTAGTTTTGGAAATTTTAAATAAAAGAATAACGAAATTGAAACGAGAGCCAAAAATTATCCATAAACGGTCAATCTCTCCGTCAATCAGTGTTTTCACCAAAATCATTTCTCTTCCTTTAAGTAAAAAATAAATAAAATAAAATAAAAAGTAAGAGAATATCAAAGTTATTCGTATACAGAAGAACTGGTTTTTCATATTTAACTACAGAATTCACCGAATCAGTTAATAAATTCGTCGACTCAAACAACGATTAGCAAAACCAGAAAACTGTGATTTTTTTTTTACCAAATGTGATATGCAAGAATTTTTTTTAGAATTTCTTTAAACAAACATTAAACATAAGATTTACAGAAATACTTTCAATTCCATAGAGTTTGGACTACAAGATTAAACTATAAGGGTTTCCACTGCGGATGATTTGGGTGGCGACTTCGAGACAGAGATGTCTCCAGTTTTAAAATATTAATCGCAAACATGGGTTACAAAAATGTTCCTTCTTAGTTCAAGCCAAAAAGAAATGAAAGAAGCGAACTTAAGTCCGGGTGCACTAATTAATCATTTTTTTTCCTTTTCCAGTAATTTTTTGCTTACACTTTCCCTCTCGGGAAAAAAAGCTTCCACAAAAAATGTATCTTTATTTTGACTACAATTACACTATTATTGGCCAAGATAGATGGTTAAAGGAACAACAAGGTTATTCCTTAAAGAAAATAAAAACCTTAAAGTGTGGAAACACCTTTTTAAAAAATTCTTCAAAAATTCAAGTCAAAAGGGGGGCAATAGACAATTTGATTTCAAAATGCAGTTTTCCTCCATAAGTCTGAACCATCTGCAGCTGCCATATTCACGGAACGTGTAACTCTATTATAGTCGCAGTAATTTGATATTCGAATAAAATTATTAAAAATTCTATTACAGTCGACTTTTGGTAATTTGAAACTCGTGAATTTAAATCTCGCAATAATTTGAATTTGAACAATAGATTGAAAAAAATTTATGTAAATTGAATTGTTTTGGTGCAAAATATAAAATAAATGGAACGATCATTTATATGCGTTGTCCCGACATCTGGCCCGCCCAGATTCTGTAGCTTGAAGTTTAGTTTTTCTCGAATCTATATTTTTTAATTCGTAACGTGATTTTTAAAGTTCTCAATAAAATACCTGAAATTTTGATTAAACTCTCGTTAATTTGTATTTCTTTTTATTTCCCCTCTTGATTGTTTGAACTTTTTCTGTGGTCCCTTCAATTTCAAATTATCGACATTCGACTGTCTATAATTCCGATTATTTCATTTCATCTGTAAATTAGTTTAATGGTCTTTTGTTATAAAATTGAAATGAAATTGTGTTTTTTGTGATTATTTGATCGAAATAGTAAAAATCTTTTCGAAGAAGAACAACTGATTAATCGCACAGCCATTCCATGGCTGGACACCCTATTGTATAGACGATAACATACTTTTTGTATAAATGTTAATAAAAGTTTGTCTACTCTTAGAGATTTTACATTAACAATTCACTTGAAATTTGTTTTCTTTTGCGTAAAACAATATTCTTTGGTTTATGAAATTTCGATCTCTTTCTGAAAATTTAGTGTCAGTCAAATTCATAGTTCTTAAGAACGCGACACTTATACATATGAAAAGTGTTTTTGATGAACAAAAAAGTCAGATTGTTAGTAAAAAGCGCATTTACCCGAAAACAAAATCTGGGTCATACGGGATTTTCAACCAAATCTGACAAGTGACCATTAATACATAAATAGGTAATTTAAGCCGACATCATCATCAACATCAACAAAAAAATAAATACATACATCAAAATATTTACATACATTTATGTCATAATTAAAACTATTAAAACTCGTCGATTTGTAAAATATAAAAAATTCATCCCGGAGTTTATTTCTGTCTGTGCGTTGGCGCGCAGCTCTCAATGTCTCTTTTGTAGCATTTCCAGAGTGCATCTCTTTTTGTGATTATTCTCTCTTTGCAATATTTTTACATTATCAAAATTTAGTCTATGTCCCGTTGCTGCACAATGGGTTGCAAGTGCTGTTTTTTGCGTTGTTGTTTGTGCAGCAGCAACTTATACTATGGGGCATATGTTGGACCCGTCTCCATTGCAGCTGATTTGATAAACCAAATTCGATTCTTCCTCTTTTTGCAGTTTTGATTTCGTTCTGCCCAACAATTGGAAATTTGTGTTTAAATTTTTAAATTTAATTTATTTATTTTTCTTTATTATAAATATTTGAATCTTTCAGCCTTTCAGAATATGATCGATATATTTATAAAAACAAAGAGTGGAACCTTTTCCATTTCTACGCAAATTTAGGTGAAAGGTGTGCAAATTCTACACACGACAACGATTTTTCGCTGTGAATTAAAATCTGGACAAATGTAAGAAAACAGTCGATAAAGGATATAGATTTTGATTTAAATTTTAATGGAAATCTATAAAGGATTTCGCTTTGGTGTGAATGTACAGCTAAATTGTACTATACACTCAGCAAAATTATGCTAATGGTGGTGCATAGGATCAACTTTGAACAATAATAAATTGCAAGCTGTTCGCTGGATTTCCGGAATATGGGTATTTCCGTGAAAAAAGAAATGTTCGAAATGTCAAAAGTTATTGAAAACTGATTATTTTACTTTAGAGAAGTACTTAAATTTAACAAATTTTATTCAGTCAAGTTGTACGAACGAAATTTCTTGATTCTGTTATTGTTTTCTTTGATTCCCGGTATCCATGTATCCCCGGTTCATGCGATCGTAGAGCGCTATTCAGTCAAGAAATTCCTTCAATTTAAATTCATAGTATTTGTTTTATGCTTTTAAGCATTCATTTTTTCCAAAGGGCAGTTCAGACTGTAACATTTTGTATTAAAACTTGTCAAAAATTCATATGATGTGAAAGCAAAATATTAGGCAAATGTCGAATTATACGTAAAGAGACTTGGCATTCCATAAGATTCATTTTTAAACGTTTTTTCCAAATTACAAATTGAATAGTCCACAGTTTAGCGTGGTTTAGGAAAACGTGTGGCTGTCATACACAGACTCAAATTTTGAAATCTGATAACTGAATAAAATATGTTTTGCGCACCCAGGCCGACATTCGTTGAATGCGGGAAATCCGCTTACGAATCCGCCTTCGATTAAAATCGTAATTGAATCCATGGAAAACAGCCACAACATTTTCTATGTCGGAATCGAACCGGCGACCTTTAAACTGTTGATCGAAGGATTTACCTACTACCCAGGCTTTCCGTACAAATTAAAATTATAATTAATTCTTTTTCTAACAAATTAATTGAAAAAGAAGATAAAAACAAAAAATTCCTACACAAATACGAGTATGTAGTTTATTATTTTATTTTTATATTTTTATTATTGCGTTAGAGTCACTCTTTATCCTCACAGGCTGATAAAGCGGCTTTGCTGCGAATTAAACTCCATGTGTCTAACCAATTAATGAAAATATCGTCATCAGCCTTTCAATTATACAACGTTTTATGGCACATCCATTTCCTTCCATCATTAACACCTTTTGCCAGTTTAGAAATATCGCAACTCTTTTGTTAATTACTAATTAAATTAAAACTAGAGGCATAAATAGTTTTTTGTCTTAATCGTTTAAACAGAAACCACAACTCTGACGTCAATTTCTCATTATTTTGCTTGAAATATATATATTTTATCTGAATTAACAAAAAAAAAACTCAACGGAAATATTTTTTAATATTGAATTTTTATAACGGGATTTGTTTTAGATAAAATCTTCAAATTTTGTCACAATAAAAACAACTTTTTAATTAGAAATTGGAGGAATTTACATAAATGAACTCATGTGTGTTAATTGCTCTTAATTATTGACAAAAATAATTAAGTTTATTATTTATCAGTGTGTTTTTTTTTTTGCTTAATCATTATACTATACTAATGGATTAAAAGATTGGAACTCGAGATATTGGATGGCAATTTTTAGCCATTGACTTCAACACAGCAGAAGGTTTTCAGTTCAGGAGTTTTTTTTTGCTGTTTCGAATTATGATTCGGTTTTTAAAGCACTTTTTCTTTCGAGAAGAATCAACAGCAAATTTAATTGAAGTTTAAAGACGTATATGGGCATCTGCTTGTTCCACGCACGTTAAGAACTGGTTCTTTTGATAAAGGGACTTCCCCATATTATTTTAAGTTTTATTCTTACCTCGTTGCTTAGAGAGTTTTGAATGAGAACTTTGCTATATAATGGCTTTTGCTGTGCTCTTACAAAAACATTTAGACTTTTTAGCAATTCGATTTGATTCCCATATAATTGCATATTTCACTATATAGAGGCTTGATGGTGCAGAATTTCGTCGCCATATATCTGTAGTGCATTTTTGTATGAAAAACTTTTACAACAAAAGATGGTTTTTAAAGAGACTCGGTAAAACATACATTACATTGAGTTCTTCGTTATAAAAAAGTTCGTTTTATCGAAGTTTCACAGCATTTTAAGTATCATGCTTTTCTACTGGACTGAAATTTAAAAGCAAATATTTCAATATTTCTAATATCTATTTTTATTTAAATTTAATATAAACGCTCTCATTTAAAGCAGAGTGATGAGTTTGGAATACAGAACGTTGGCAACTCTACTAAAACAACTGCAAAACCCCGCTTGTTGATTTCACATGGAAGAACTCCTGCTTGTTGGTTAATGTTTCTCCCCGCTTTATACGCAACACAACTTTTCGAGGGCTAAGTAAGTTTGAAATAGACGATTTGTTCAGATCTCAAGTATTTAGAAAATAAATTCTATTTTTTTGAGAGTTAGAACTTGATCCAAATCGTTAGACGGACGCGGCGTATTCAACGTTAATCTAATTAATTTGTTAATATTGTGTTTTAGCAAATCGCTTGTTTTTTTTTGGATTAATTTTATTTAAATTTTGTTTACAAACAAGCATAAAAACAACAACAAAATACATATATTACTAATAAAGTTATAAAAAAAAAAAAATATTCCACAGCCATTTGTGAAAAAGATGATTAAATTAATACTTCATTAATTATGGCAAATATTTTGGGCTTGAGGCAGAAATACTTCTGCTCACCTGCCGCTGAGTCAGCAATTCACACCGTGACTTTGAATGCAGCAGTCAGGAAATTTTAAAGAAAATCTATATATACACATATCGCAACTTTTAACATTTTCCTTGAATGCATTTCTGACACTTTCTCATCCATTTGAGATCAGCGAAGGTGTGAAGTGAGCAATTGTTTTTCACACTTAGTGTAAATATTGACAGATAAGCGGCTGCAATTGAAAGCGACATTTCACAGATACGTCATCTTGTTCGTCAGAACATCTTTAAAAAGGAATTGTTTATTCATCTACTTGAAACGAAAATTATTTTGTATTAATTTTAGTCATTTTGATTTTTCATCATTCGAAAAAAAATTTTCAAGTGAAAAGTAATCGTTCTTTTTTACAATAAATAAATTTTTCTATATTTGATCTGGATCAGTGACCCGAATGCTGCAAAAACAAAATAATTTGTGCGATAATTTCTAAAAGAAAAAAGATTTTTTGCGTCGTTTTTGTAACTTTTCAAAAAAAAAAAAGTTGTTTTATTCGGAATATTTAATGCTTTATGCAAATTAATTCGAATGTGAAATCGAATTAATAATAAGAATTGATGTATAAAGTAATTAAAATTATCTGTTTTACAGCTGCTTTTTTTCAGCTTAAGCCGTAATGGGTCCATTTCAAGGTCGGCCAAGCAAAGTAATACGATTTGTTAGATTTTAAAATCTTTGCGTACCAGGCATCAAAGTAACGGTGAAAATTAATGGCTTTTAATTCAAAAAAAAAAAATATACAACCAGAGTTGAAATAATACGACACAATTTGGTTAAAGTTTTATTGGTCTTTTGAAAGGATTTTCTTTAACATCGAAAAGTTTTGAAAGAAGAAAGTTAAAGCAATTGTAAGACCAAACAAACGAATTGCCAACTAAACTGCAAGAACAGTGGCGCTCATTGAACCGGTCAAGGTGACACATCAGATGTTTCTATCAGTTTCTCAAGGGCATTATGAACAAACATTTGTTTTTATATATTTTTGTAATTATTTTTTGAATCTTCAAAATAAAGTCACTTTGCCAAACCAAGGCCAGACCGAACTATCGTTGAAACTGGTACATTTGAAGCTGTTTTAAGTTTCATGTAATCGGCTGCCACCACGGGAGTCCCGTCTTTTCAACCGAATCTTGCTGTAAGCTATTGCTTGCTCGTGGCTTAGAATGAATCTGGAGCTTCTTGCCGTTTGTTTAGAAAACTGCATTTTACAATCGGAACTCTTTTTTTTGGGCTCCATAATACCACATGGATTACAGATTTGATTTGTATAATACAAGTTTGCGGTCTTCTTAATAAAAGACAGCAACGGTTGTAGGTGGCATAAATAGTAAGAAGGTCAGATAGAGTCAAGTAAGTCTGACACTTGGATGCTTCATTTGGAACATGAAAAAGTGGGGCTTTCAGTGAATCAGTGGGCCACATTGAATTTTCATGCCGAGAACATTAAGAGTTCCTGACTCGTTAATACAGCCGAAGTAGCATTTAGCAGCTGTGTGTCCATTAACACCACTGAGTTTTGCCAGCATTGAAATCAACCCTGTTCACACAACTCTATTCTGAGATTGTAATTAGGTAATTTTTTAATGTCTCATGCATATTTGGCTTCATAGGCTTAAACGCTGTTACCGCCACTCATAAATCGCTAATATGACATTACTGTTACCGCCACTCATAAATCGCTAATATGACATTACTGTTACCGCCACTCACAAATCGCTGATATGACATTACTGTTATCGATATGTAGAGAGATGAGCATGGCAAAATGTTCAATTATTCCTTTTAATTTTCCACGCGGTATAATTATGAGGCCATATTTAATCGAGACCACATACATAAGTATATAAAACACCTACATAGATTTAAGATATTCATTCGTTCAGGTCATAAGGATTACGAAGCTTCGCTTGGAGTAGCCATACATAAAAGTTAGTATATCAGCAGTTTAGTATGTAAGTTTGTATAATGAATTTATTTATAATTTTAGGAATTTTAACATATTAAAGCGTAAGAATAAAGAATTAAAGTTTTCTAAAATTCTTACACTTGTTGTGTTTAAAATCCACATTGGCTATCTTGAGCTTGGGCCGCTTTACCCGCAACATTAAAATTCTTTTATGTGCCTCATCGGATCGTTTGAAGGAATCATCTTGGGTGTTAAAACGTAAGTCCTAACAGAATGCAACCTTCCACTCCCTCACAGGGTCAACCACTAAGTCGTCAACGACCAACTCAGTTAAGTCCTGCACCGAACAACTGTAACATTTGCAACAAGACCACAGACAACGAAAAATTTATAAAATGCAGCAAGTGCCATCTTAATTTTCATTTACCATGTGTCAATCTCAGCAGCAATCAAGACCAACCTACATGGAGTTGCCAAAATTGTACGGTACAACATCAAATCACGATCGATTCTGCCTCTTCCATTCGTAGTGGCTCTTCGGCCGCTTCCCGCTCCCGCCGACAAGCTCTTGAGCTACGACGTCTAGAAGAAGAGACACAACTTGAAAGAGATTTCATTAAAAAGAAATACCAAATTCTCGAACAAGCAGTAGATGACTTCGAGGACGCACAATCAGTTAATAAACACTCAGCTGTCAGATCTGTACATGAGTGGTTAGATAATCAAATCCAACTCCCTACTTCGGCTATTGCAACCGCACACCAAAATATAGTTTCCGCAGCTCGTCAGTTTGAAACGCCACCTTACACATTTGTACCACAAGCCACAACAACGCAAGAAATGCCTAACACTACTAAACCATATTGCCAAAACGTAAGTAATGACTTAGTTTATACGACAAAAACAATAACTCCGCCCGTATGTACAACTACGTCATTCGTTAATAACATGTCTTCATTTATTAATGACCCAACAACGAACCGTCAGCAGCCGACAACGGCAAATTTATGTAATAATTCAGACAACGTAAATGCAGAAAATCACACATTAGAGACACCTGTACAATTTGGTTACATGGATTCAACGTTTTCCATGAACCCATCAAACCTCCAACCTGTTATATTACCTTCTCACAGGCTTTCGCAACAACAAATAAGCACGCGGCAGTCAGTACCAAAAGAGCTTCCAATTTTTACCGGCACTCCTGAAGAATGGCCCTTGTTTAGTGCCACATATGACTGGTCGACAGCAGTCTGTGGTTTTACAGACGCTGAAAATCTTGTCAGGCTTCAAAGTTCTCTAAAGGGGGAAGCACTTCGATCTGTTAAACATATTTTGATCCATCCATCGGGTGTACCATGTGCTCTATCTACACTAAAATTGCTTTTCGGACAACCGGAAAAAATATTAAACTCACTAAAAAATAGAATAAGATCACTACCAGCACTGAACACAAATAAATTGAGCACAATTACCTCTTTCGCCGTGGAAGTAAAGGGCCTAGAAACAACAATTAAAGCCAGTGGTTTAATAAATGAACTGACCAATTCATCTTTATTACATGAATTAATAATGAAAATGCCATCACATTTTCAACTTAACTGGGGTGAACAAAAAATAAAACTAGCAAAAAATAACAAAAGAGTTAGTTTGACTGAATTCGCTAACTGGATATATGAAGTCGGTGTCTCAGCAAGCAGCATAAATATAGACAGTGACAGCAGCGCATCAAAGTCAATAGAGCAGTATTCGCGTAAGCCAAAAAACGTTTATGTGCATGCTCATGAAGAACAAAACAAAAAGATCTGTTTAGTGTGTTCTGGCAACTGCAATAGCGTTGAGAAGTGTAAAAAATTCTTGGGTGCGAATAGAAGCGAGCGATGGAACTTAGTAAGAATGTACAATCTATGTAAACTGTGCCTGCGACGTCACTACGGTATTTGCAGTAGCAGCATCGTTTGCAGAGAAAATAATTGTCAAATAAAACATAATACATTGCTGCATAAATCCATGACTGAAGATAGAGAAACAAACGCTACCAGAGAAACTGAAAATAAAAGCAAAAGAGATAATTTACATGCAGCCCATAGGAATGAATGCAATGAAATCTTATTTAAAATTATACCCATAACAATATACGGAAACAATAATAAACGTTTTAATACTTTTGCATTTATAGACGAGGGTTCGTCTGTAAGTCTGGTAAATGAACAATTAATTAATAAACTAGATTTAAATGGTGAGTCACAACCTCTATGCTTGAAATGGACAGGTGAAATAGGTCGCAACGAAGAAGACTCAAAAATAGTCTCAATGAAAATTTCAGGTATGAATAAAACTGAATTTTCTATTTCTGTTCGTACGGTTAAACAACTATCGCTTCCGAGTCAGAGCTTTAATTATAAAAAGTTATGTAAAAAATTTCCGCACCTTAAAGGGCTACCCATCGCCGATTTTGAAAATGCTGTACCAGATGTACTTTTAGGATTAAATAACTTGAAATTATGTGTGCCAACTCGTGTTAAAGAAGGCAAGAAAAACGAACCCGTCGCTTTACATACTCGCCTCGGCTGGCTAATATGTGGCAACTCCAGTGTTGGAGAAAAGGCCCAAATTCAATATAATTTTTACTCTTGCGAGTGTAAAGGTGAAAACGACCAAATTCTTACTCACTTACTCAAACAGTTTTATACAACTGAGTTAGCAGGGATAAGTAACTATACTCCAGCTCTTGGAAAAGATGACCAAAGGGCATTAAGTTTGCTAGAAACATATACGAAACAAAGATGCGATGGCCATTACGAGTCAGCTTTGCTGTGGCGATATGACAATATTACACTTCCACAAATCTTTGATATGGCGAAGAGACGACTGATTTGTCTCGAAAAAACTCTAAGAAAAAATAAAGAGTTGTTTGAACATTTCGAAAAAACAATTTCTGAATATTTTGAAAGAAATTACATAGCCAAAGTAAACAATGAAGATGATAAACAAAAGGTATGGTATTTACCAATGTTTCCGGTATTTAACAAAAACAAACCGAATAAAACAAGAATAGTTTGGGATGCGGCCGCGAAGGCAAATGGTATTTCACTTAACTCTATGCTGCCCAAAGGGCCAGATTTGCTGTCTTCTCTTGCAGCTATTCTTTTTCGTTTTCGGCAAAGGCAAATTGCAATCTGTGGTGACATCGAACAAATGTTCCATCAGATTTATATACGCGATGAAGACTGCCATGCGTAAAGATTTTTATGGCGCAGCTGCGACGACAACAAATAACCCGAGAAACGTGTGGCCAAAAGGAAAGGTCATCGAAGTTGCCAAATCCGAAGATGGACAAGTACGAAAGGCAAAAGTTTTGACAGTTTGTGGCGTTTTAGAAAGACCTGCTGCAAAATTAGCGGTTTTAGACGTGGCTGAAAGAAAGTAGAGTAAGTCTTCGAAGTCTCGCCATACTGTGGGGGAGTGTTACCGCCACTCATAAATCGCTAATATGACATTACTGTTACCGCCACTCATAAATCGCTAATATGACATTACTGTTACCGCCACTCACAAATCGCTGATATGACATTACTGTTATCGATATGTAGAGAGATGAGCATGGCAAAATGTTCAATTATTCCTTTTAATTTTCCACGCGGTATAATTATGAGGCCATATTTAATCGAGACCACATACATAAGTATATAAAACACCTACATAGATTTAAGATATTCATTCGTTCAGGTCATAAGGATTACGAAGCTTCGCTTGGAGTAGCCATACATAAAAGTTAGTATATCAGCAGTTTAGTATGTAAGTTTGTATAATGAATTTATTTATAATTTTAGGAATTTCAACATATTAAAGCGTAAGAATAAAGAATTAAAGTTTTCTAAAATTCTTACACTTGTTGTGTTTAAAATCCACATTGGCTATCTTGAGCTTGGGCCGCTTTACCCGCAACAAATGCTGAAAGGCTTGCCCGACAACTGAATGAATATGAATGACTTGTGATGTTGTCGTCTGCAAAATAACGGACAGGGTTAAAAGTTTGACTCAGAAGATCTTTAATAAAAAGAATAAGAAATACAATAGGGGAAAGAAAGCGTCATGGCCGTCTTATATATGCATCGAAAGGAAAGTCGGGTTCAAAATACTATTTACCTCGTGGCCCTAAAGCTTCAATGTTTGCGGTGAGCTCTGAAAACTATCGTCCGGAACTTAACAGGTTATGACATGACAACTTCTGTTTAATTTCATGCGCAAGTTTATCAAATAGGGTTTGCTCTCAAGCCAAAATTGTGATCCGGAATGCATCTATTTTCAGCCAGTATATATTAATTTTATCATATTTTTAGACGCGTTAGCGAATGTGTTAGAAAATAACTTTGTGTGGGTTCGTTTCCATCGGCTATTTTCGGCCGAATAACTTTAATTGGTCTTAGGTTGGTGTCCATTACGGAAGAATTAGTGGCATGTAGAATTTTAAAGGAGTATTTCGAACAACGCCAGTGCCTTAAAAAGAAGACGGGAATGCGCCTTTCACCTACTCCGGGGTTACCTTGTGAAACACCCCCTCAGCAGGTACAGCAAAGCTAAATACAGTCAAACGAATAATATTCGAATTGTTGGATAAAACCTTTCCGGCAAATTACAATTTTCGCCACATCAACTCCTTTGGTTTTGGTGTGATCGTCGCTTCTCCCCGCTATTGTTGGTGTCTTCAACATTTTAAACAACTTTTCTTTTCATTTCTTTAATGCAGGCGGTTATTTTTGTATGTTTTCACATGACCAACGTGTCATTTCGCCCATTTGCATCTTCGACATGACAAGGAAATACCCAAAATTATTTGCGACTTTTGCTGGATTATTTATTTTGTTACTTCTCCAGAATGTCAAAAGCCTTTTAATTATTAATATAAATTATGTTCCACATACCCGCACCATTAGAATAACGCATTGCGTCTTCTGTGACTGGTTTGTATGAATCATTTCAGAGTCGAAACAAAAGAATACGTCTGGCCAGTACCAAGAAGTCGCAGCAAACTCATGATTCGGTTTCAAGTTCAAACCCAATTTGAAATTCCTATATTTCAAGTTATTTTACTTTCAATTCGCTAATAGAATGTTGTATAAATTATTGAAATTTGTACGCAGGTAATAAAAAGTCTATTGATTTGGGACTTATTTTTCTAAAGCTGGTTTGGATTAAAGCAAAATAATTAATAAAACAAGATTATTGCCATCAGCTGTTAAGAAAAAAAAGGTTATCAGTTGAAAGGGTTTTGTTATTTTAGCGTGAAACAAGGTAATTTGGCGTGTACACCTACTAAAACACACGGGGAGCAGGTTTTGCCTTGCTGTTTGCCAAGCCTGGGGCGCTCTGCTTTCCGGCATGTAGAAGACGAGCAGTTCCTCGGTTGCTACGGCTAATAAAGCTCTAGAAACTTAAAGTATGACGTCGATTGTGTCATACTTCCGCAAAGTGTAATGGGGCGGACGCGAACCGCTGTGCCCCTGGGATGCCTTCAAAGGGAATCCTGTTGTTGGTCATAGGTTGAGAATTCTATGCTTGGCTGAAACGTGCTGGCTGTGATTTAAAATAGAAAACGCAGAAAGGACTGCGATAGTACGTTCAGTGATTCAAATGTCCTTCAGGTGCTGTTGTCATACAACAGATTTCTGTTCTTCGTAAGGCACAAGATGGTGGCCTGGTATGCCTTTGGTATACCGGGCTACCACCAGCGGTGCCTTGCCGTGCTTTTACCTTCTAGGAAATTACTGGCAGAAGAGATTCCATAGCCCTTTCGAGCAAGGAGTTTGCGTTAGGTGCCGTTCTCACTTATCACAAGAAGTTGCCTGGTTTATGCCACACAGCCAAATGCTGATCTTAATCGGTTTAACAATCTTTGCACTAAATAAATGTGATTAATTAAAATCTATTTCTGCAATCAGACTGGAGCTCTTTGGTGGGTAACAGATTTTAGCACAACTTTGTACTTTCAGGACCAATTTTCAAAATGATTTTGGCATATGGAAAAAGTCCACTAAAACAAATAATATCGTAATTATTCGACCAATTTTTAAAATGATATAGAAGATATTCGGTTGGTTCCCGTTAAAAAAATGCACTATAAAATGACTTAAATGAGGTTAGAAAAGCAGACCGGATAAATCTAGTAATTTTGTACGAATGAAGGGGACCAACTTTATTTAATCTTGATGTAAGAGCCAGTAGAGATACATTTTCCAACTGGTCGTCATTACAAGGGGCTGCATCTCGAGCCAATGATTATCTACATTTACAATAGTATATACAAACATAAGTGTAGAGGGACCCCTATAGGAAAGACCAATAGTGAAAGTGTAGGGCTTTTACCAGTGACATGAGCCCCAGTGGCCCAGCCAATGTAGTCATCTACTGACACTTAACATTAGCTGGTCTTTGAAAATCTATTGATAGACTGTAACACTTTGGACTAAGTATGTAGTTCTTTTGGGGCTGTATGTTGGCATTTGAACTCCCAAAGATTCACTAGTACATTTTAAAAGCGTCTCCCTACAATATTAACGTTTTCCTGGGACGACAGAAGCTGATGCAACAAAAGAAAAAAAAGCAACAACAGCACATACATGTAAGGAAGTCTCTAGGTATTGAAAGACAGTCGTTGACGATGTCATCGGAAATACTCTAATTCAATCCATTGTCTTAAGGATAGGACAAAATTCGAGGTCAGCAAAATGAAATAGAGGACAATTATGATGTCCATTTCCTGTATTATAGACTATAACGTATCACCTCTTAGACATAAGGGATAGATAGAGACTGTCAAAAACACTCACTTGTTCCTGACAACGAGGTGACAAACGCCAGCTTTATGTGCCTACGACGACGTCTACTGTGGCAAATGAGACAGAAGGTCTTCAACATTGTCGAGTTATTTGGCAGGAGGAGGAGAAATTATCTTTAATTATCTTAATTTTTTTGTTTTGTCGTGAGAGGAACAGAGTTTATAAATATAATAAATTGTCACAGACTCGAATGGAATATATCTTTAGAGAATTATTATTATGTCCATAGAAAATGCAATATATTGTGGTGTTAATGGAAGCAGTTTATTTCTTTTACAGAACCGTCCAAATCCGAGCAGAAAGTAGCCGGGGCCGAAAAACATTAATTGTAATTTATTATCCTGTCTGTTTATGGGAAAAAGCTTGATCTCTGAAACGTCGACACAACCAGGATTATCGCCGCTTCTTTTTTATATAGCAAATGTGAGTTGGCAAAATTATGTAGCTGGCTACACGGCGACAATTGCAGCCAGCAGCACTTGCAGTTGTGTGTTCGTGTAGCCTGTGGTATCGAATGTGTTCAATGCACTAGTACTTTGCCTGTTTCATCGAAATAAGTAATAAGTGTAAGAGTTTTATATCAACGCCTGTAGAACCAATTCTTTGATTTGTTTGTGTTCAATTAATTGTTACATATTTTTGAAAATGTCCGGCAGCTCTGCCATTGAAATATGTACCCCTATAGACAGCCTATCTCTAGGCGTCCCCATAAACAATCAAACCACTTATCCACATATTGTGAAACTGTGTTGGAATTTTTGCTCCGCATAAATATTTACTTGCTTCAGTCACAAACGGACGCGTAAACAGCAACGCGGAATGTTAACAGTTTGTACAATTAAAAAGTTGATAGCGAATTGCACGCTTCGACAATAAATACGAGTAAATAAATATTAATTAAGCAAACAAATCGTTCAGCACTTTGCGGTTTACTGCGCCATTTGTGTGCCAAAGAAGAGGAAAAAGAAAGAACACTTTTTTGTTGTTTTTTTTTTGTACTATAATTTAATAAACATAAATACAAACATATGTACGAGCATGATTTAAGTAAAATTTAGGAAGCAAATGTTGATTTTTCATTATAGAAACATTTTTAAAACTCGTGTCGGCCAAGTTTCCTTTTTCTTAACAAATCTACATACATAAGTGCAATGTTATCCAAATTGTTTAATAAAATTTTCATTAAAAAGGTAATTAATGCAACTACTTTATAATATTAGATAATACTAAAGTCATTACTTGAATACTTCGAAGTAGTGAAGATGGTAAGCAGTTTGATATCGAAAACTACTTTTACGTATAGACATAAATTTATAATCAAGTTCTTAATGTTGATGTTAAATAGTATATTATTAGGTAAGCGACATTGCTTACAGTGAAGTCGCGCTAATGTAAACTTCTACTATAGCCAACTATTCAACAATGAATAATACAATTTATCTTTCGTCTAAAAATTATATAATATAAGAATTATAGTTTTGGGCATCCTGCATCTGCATCATAAAATGAAAATAATTGCTGTGAGTATCGAATACCGCTAATAAGCACTTCAAGAAACAATCTTGGTCCTTTATTATTTGCGCTTTTTATTAACGAATTGGGGTCTGCTATTTTAGAAATTAAAAAATTCTAAGGGGTGCCGATGATAACGAAATACTTAAGCCTTTAAATGACTGGAGTGATGAATTTTTACTCCAGGCCGATGTTGAAAAGCTGGAATCAACCATTTAAATTCTGGCTATCACACTAGTGAAACAAGTCTGGAAAAGGTTCATATTATTACTGTTCTGGGTCTTCTTTAAAGTCTATATCGTACGTTTGATTTTCGAGACCACCAGCTGTTAATAAGGCTTATGATGTTCTTGGATTTGTGGAACGATATTGTATAGAATTTTACGGCAGCTGTCTGTACTACAGTACAACTTTATAGATACTGGTTTGGTTCTAAATCTAAATACTCGTAGTATGGAATCAGCACCAAGCAATTTCTCATATTTTGTTTACGTGGCCCTGAATGGAACTCATATGTGCTACCGACACATGTTGGTAAACTTCGGCTCATTAAACTAAAAACTCCGATCAATTCGTAGTGATGATGATTGCGAGTTCCTGGGCAAGCCGTAACTATCAATTAATAAGTCTAAGAGAAATATTATTCCATTTACAGAAAAGTTTAAGCGAAACCCGGGGCATTATCGCATAAATAACTTTGAATATGATAATAATGTCATGGAAGTTCGGAACATCATGGATACACAATATTTCGAAATATGTGGCGAAATTTTCCAGCTCTTTGATTCATTTTGCAATAATTTTTAACTTAGAGATTTCACTTTATGCTTCCCATTAATTAAGTTGTTGTTATTTCTTTTTCGTGCAAATCTGAATTTAAAAATCAAATCAATTTAACAAATATTTCACATCTGTCTGTGAAAAAAAAACAAATTTCTTACGGTGTTTTCTTTATGTTTTATTGTTATAAAGTCACAAATAAAATACAACCAAAATAAAACTTTGAGTTATAAACAAAAACAATATAATTTCATGTACAATAATTACCTTTTTTGTATTTGATGGCGTTCAATACAAATTTTAAACTTTCATCAGAAGACACTTTCTAAGTGTAACTCATACGAATTCTGCTTTCAGGACCTGCTTAGCGATGACTTGTTGGCTGGGAATATTTTCAAAAAGCGGGTAAAAATAGTTAATTAAATTAGTTCATGCTAATCAAAACAACTTGATAATAAGGTTTTTTTTTATTATCGATTAACCAGGTAGAAGGTCAGCAAAAGTAAACAAAAATACGGAAGCTGCGCTTAGACTTGGCAAATGTTTTATTATTTTGGGAATATATAAATATTTTAGCTGAATAAATGTTTACCGGAGTAGGAACAGGCACTGAAAAATAACTTCTTCCTGGCTTTAGACATGCAAGTGCTTGCGTGCAAGTTGCAAGTGCAAGAAACACTCGAATTTCTTGCAAGTTGTTTAGTGTTGTTTATACGGTGATGTGAAAGTTTAGCTTAAAACAGAGTCGCCATCATCAACGGAGTGGCCAACATCCTTGGCAAAAGGGGGGTTGAAGGAATTTTAACTGGACCCATTCCATACTTTGGCTTCCATAGAAGTCTCCTTAAAAGAAAATTTGTAACAGCCTTCGAGGGGATATATTGGAACGATACTGATGGATTTGTACATTCTAAAAAGTTTCTGAGTTTTTATGCCAGGCGAGCGGAGCTCACGCTACAGCCAGATAAGGAACAGCCTAAGAACATTATCGGTAGCACTCACAGGACATTATGTATGTCTCTTATAAGCACATATACGGAATGTACAAGTCCAACACAGCCAGTGGCAGCTAAATATTTATAAATATTTATATATATTTACTAACAGCAAAAAAAAAATAAAAACTAAAATATTATATTAACAGCAAAAAAAAAACAATCTGGCCAAATCTGCCAGCTGTTTCATACTTGTAAATAAATGAACTTACTGTGTGGACTAAATCTACTACTAAATGTATAAATTTTGTTGTTGTCAAGTTTTAAACTTATCAAGATTTACTAAATCTATAATATGTACCAGCTCTACAATAGTACTTTAATACGAAGCGTGCGAACCGCTAATTTTTAGTACTTAAACACAATATTTAGGTTGTAGATTTTTTTAGTTAAGAAATAGTAATAGTGAAATACGCATCGTTGTATCATATGGAAGCCACACGAGCAATCTGTTTGGCAATTATTGCCGTGCCGATCGCAAGAATATGTGTTTGAACACATATTCAGCAATTATTGCCAGCAGATATTACCGAGCAATTATGTTTGAACGGAAGCTGTCAAATAGTGTTGTGATTTTTTTGGCATTTAAATTTATTGCGAAAAACCCCCTCCAGATAACGCTGAATACCAACAAAATACTACACATGAGATAAAGGTAAATACATATTTTATTAAGAAAAAAAAAACTATTAATATTGACTTATTTCGCACAAAACAAAAGTATTAAAGTTTGACACCGACAAAAAAAGCACAACCTTCTCTATCAAAAACTGTCATTTTATGTTCTAAGATATTTATGGACGTGTTCACCAGCTGCAAATACATATTTGAAGATTAGCAATCTGAAGACGTAATTCTGCGGGCGTTATTGCTTGTAGCCGGACTGAACAGATTGCCCGTGTGGTCGCCATGTGGACTAGAAAAGAAAGAAGCAAAAAATTAGATTAAGGACAGTCCCAAGAAAATATTTTTTTGCTCCCTTAACCGATAACAACTTTAGTTCGGGCTACACATACACCTCTGCATTACCAATATTTGCAAATGGCAAAATGTTGCAATACCGCCCCTCACCCCCCTTTACATTGTTTATTATCTAATTTTAATTAACTAAAATCTATGAATATTTCTTAAAGTGCATAGAAAAATAAAGAAATTTTAGCCAAAAATGTTTGTTTGCTTCAAAACAAAACTATTTTGGAAAATTTTCATTCAGTAATTAAACAGATTATTAAATTAATTAATTAGCACATTTTTCTGGACCTCATTTCTGCAATATTAATAAAATCAAAAAAATTCCACTGTTTTGTTTTTGGAAGTTTTTAATTCAGTCATTAAATAGATAATTAGACTAATTAGTACAGTTTTATGGGCATATTACCTCGTTTTTGCAGTATTAATGAAATAAAAAATGTTATTGTCTTTCGATCAGCATTTGCGATGCTTTTATTCCGATATTCCCATCAAATATTAAGAAGAAGAACTCACAAATTCAACGCAAAAAATAAATAAGAAAAAGAAATAGATATAAGAAATAAATAAACAAGTTAATAAACAAACATTCAAGTCCAATGAAAAATATAAAAAAACAAAATTACAAAACAATAAACAAATGGAATAATAATACAGGGTTGGGGAAAGTAAAACAAATCGAATATTCTTATGTCTGATGATATTTTTAACACAAGCAAATTTTTTCTATCTAGAGAAAAAAAGATTATGGTTGTTCCACCTCTAACTGTTTAGATTCTACAGCTAAAAATGTATTTATTGCCTCTAGCTATTTCCAACAATATTTATTTGCAATAATGACATGAAATGTATTTTTCTCAGTTCGCGGTTTTTTGAATTACTACGGCTCGATATGTATTTAGACTTGGAAGAACATATGTATGTAGTCAGTTAAACTTATTGTTGTGAAACGAACTCTTAAGAGAAACTGGGATCGCCTTAATATTTGGAAAAGGACAGATCGTAACAGCTATTCTAAGCGTTGTCAACTTTCAACATTTCAAAACGAACCAATATGGAGAAAAAACCCCGCCTTTAAAAAAAGAAACGCACCAAGTTTAGGGTTTCTTATGTTTATTGAACAGATTTTGTGCACCAACTAAGGAATTTTTCGCAGAAAGAATTTACAAAAGCAGCGAAATGTACCCAGTTGACAACGCTGGCTATTGTTTTATTTAGGTTAAGTGTTGTTTTGTAATAAAGAAGTCGCTGAATAATGAGGTTGTTTCATTTTAGAACATTAACATGTAGAAAAAAAAATGTTTTCATTCATCCAAAACTTTGGAGTGGTTTTTGTTAAACAACATTAAAAAGAAAACACGAATCTTCGGCTTTCACTTTTTTCTATTTTTGCTATAAAGCACAATCGCTATTTACATAAAGTACATATAAATTTACTAAAAATAAAAAAATTACTGAAATTTTATTAATATTTGTAGATTTGTTAGTTTAGGACAACGCATTACAGGAGGCCCCCGGAACCGATGGCGCACACAAGTGCAGAGGGACCTCAACCAACTTGGTGTGTAAAATTGGAGGACGCTGGCTAAAGACCGTGCCAGCTGGAAAAGTTTGTTGGTTGAGGCCCAGGTTCACCACGGACTGTACGGCCAAAAGAAGGAGAAGAAGAAATATGTATAAAAAACTTGGAAAACACAAAAACATGCAGATTTCAGAACAACAATTTATGGTATATTTCAGAACACAAGTTTTGCCCGAATATATAACTTTAATTTTTATAAAACTGTCCATTTGAAACTAACCTAAAAGTTTCCATACTCTTAAATAAATGAAAAGGAATTTTTTCACTTAATAAAATTGTAAACAGTTTTATTTTACATTTTTGGGATTCGTTTTAATAGTTTTTCTGCTGGAATGTAAAATTTCACAAAATTTTAGTACAGAAACACATTCTCTCGCAAATTGCCCATAATTTATGCTAAAAAAAAGCTCAACGGACCGGTAAGAGCCCACAAAAAGGAATCACACGGACCATACGGAAACGAGGCCTAAATTGCATTTGTCAGAATTAAACATACCACCGAGTCAAGAGCCGTTCCGCCAACTAAACGTGAATCGTTGTGAACAAAACGGAAAAATCTGTTTGCGCCATAAGCGATAGATAAATGGCCGGTTGCTTCGCTGGAGACAAAATCTCTTCTCTCTCTGGTTAATAGATGATATGAAACTGATTTTTATGCTGAATTTGCGATGGGGTTTCAAATAAAAAATGGTTTCGGATGGACTGAATAATTTTTAGCGTTTGATATCGGATAATAGACTCGTACCTGCTATCCGAAAAAAACGTGGTTATTTCGATTGTCTTCAATCGGTGTTTGTGATTAAATCCTGGATACAGTTTTGGGTCCATTTTCCAATTAAGAAGTCTGGTGGCTTTCGAATTTTGTTAAATGCGTGGTGTTTTTTTTTTTCTTAATTTTGAGAAAAATTCTAACAATTGAGTAGATTTAACTGCTTTGAAGCTATAAAACTTAAAAACCAAAGTAAATAAAAATTTTTTTTTTGTTCCAGCTGTCTATAAGCGCCAACAAATCGTAGACGCAACACCACAACTTTGAAAACATTCAAAGTCTCAATGTCATATTCAATTTTTCGTTGAAAAGACAATGAAATTGAATTACAAAGTTTAAGATTTCAACATATTTTTCAAGTTGTTCAAGGTTTTCAAGTCGACTGATGAGTAGGGAGCGAGTAGCACCTACGAAATGCCGGCATATATACCCCTGGAATACACTTAGTTTTAATATTTTCAAAGGAATCACAAAGAAGAAAGTTAAAATGTTTTGGATTTTTTGTGTTCCCGAGGCTGGTCCACTTAGCAAATTTAATTTAAAGTCAAGGGCCAAAAAAAGAGCAGAAATAATTTCTGATTTCAATATATGGATATTTTATATTGCATTTATTTATTTAGATATATTGTATGTATATGTACATGTATAAAAAAAATCATATTTGTGATTGGGAGAGTTTTGAATTCACCCCCCAAAACCCCGAAAACAGTAAAAAATTCTTTCATTCAAATATTTTACTGTGACGCAACGTGATCTAGATCAGTTATTTATGAAAATTCTTAACTCTAAATGTTCTAATTCGAATTTCGCACCTTTTACGAGTCACGTTACGAATATTAGGAAGTTTGGCGAGCAGAACCAATTCCTCATGGGCACAGACGATAATTGTGAATATAAATAAATAAAAACAAACCAAATTTAAGTCGCACAATGAAACACATGATATAGATTTAATTTGTTACGAAGTAGATTTTTATACAATAGTAAAAGCTATGAACTGTAAAAAGTGAAATTTTTTACATTTATTTGCTTAATAAATAAAATTTTATATTTTTGGCCTATTAATTAGGCAAAGTTTTATTGAATTATTTATTATAAGCAATTTTTGGCACCAAAACATGTTTTACATATCGATTAGAACGATTGTGGATTGTGGTTTGGATATTTCCATTAAAAAGACCGGCAGCATTAAAACAATGTTGATTTTACATTGTTGCTTGTTTGTTTTAGTACTTTAATTCAATCCATAGTTGTACTAAATATAGTTTAGTTCATTTGATTTAGTAAATAATAAATATATCAAGTTAAATTAACCATAAATGACATTGGCGCAATATCACTATTGTTCCCATATGTTTCATATTTCCTCTATTTTTACTAGCACTAGAGTCCCACTAGTGCATACTGTACGATGTGGTACTCAGACTATCTATCTTTGCCGCTTTTGTAGTTTCCTTGCGTTGTAGTGTCTGCCGCAACGGGTGTTGAGCCAGCATAGAGGGTTTGTACCAGCCACCACAATTTGGCAGGCTTGGGCTCGAAAACTACGCACTTGATACCGAATTGCATGGACGACATATCCAATTGGATATCGGAAAGATATAATGATTACCTTTGATCGCAGCTTGGAAGTTGTAAACACTTTCCGATTTGTCACGAGTTTTCATCGACAGACCAGATGTGCGAGGCTTTTACAAATAAGACCGTCTATCAGAAAAATCGATTTTTTGTTCTTGCAGCTCAAACAGTTTAAATGTGTAAAGCAATTCCTAAACAAAATCTTTCTAGTCAGAAAATGCAAAACGTCAGATAAATTGTTTGTGATTTGAGGGAAAATTAAAATTAAATTAAAAAATTGCTGATTTTATGGCCGCAACACAAGACGATGATGATATTGAAGACTTGGATGATTGGCGTGGCAGATCCAGATTAATATTGCAATGAATTCGTGCCTGCAGATTAGTATTAAACTCCGCGTTGCTTACAAATGGATGAATGCGAACAATTGCAGTTTGAACACTGTTGGTGCTGAATCACTTAATGATTCAATAAAGGATACGCCGACGTACATACATCAGAAGGCGTTACTTCCACATGTAAAAATATCCGGAGCCAACAACTTCGTCTACAGACGGTCTTCCTTATTTTTGTCCTGCAGCTTTAGCAATTTGAACTGAAATTCGTACTTTTCAGCCAAAAGGCAGACTAGAACAGAAATTATTGCCGCAGTTCAATTCGTATTTTAAATTCAGGTATTTAAGAGTTAAACAATTTTAGCAAATTAATCCAAAATCCCTGTGGCATCAAGAATAGTATGGCATCACAGGCACATACAGGGTTAATGCTTTAAATAGTTTTGCCAGAAAATTGAGAGGGAAATTTTCCAAAAAACGAAATTACTTTGGAAGCTTCTGCAACAAAACTGAAGTCTTAAAGAAGCAGAAGTCCAGGAATAGTTATTTTAACATTTATATCATAGACACCAATATTATTGGAGTTGGTTTTGAAAACGACAAAAAATAACTTAAGTGTCATGAATTCCAATGTTATCGGTTTTATGTTCGAACTAAAATTATTGTTGATTTTATTTGCGCACTTTTATATGTCTTCCAATTTCATATTTTGTATAAATTTAAGAAAATTTTATATTAAAAAGGCAAACATATGTATGTATGGGAAAACGCAAAAACAAAACTCAAAGCTCCATAATCGTGCAGTTTATGGACAAATATCCAGACCTTGCGGGTGACTTTACAAAGAGGGTAAACCAACGCCTCTCTTTTGGGAACAACTGGTTTATATCTCTTTTTTATTAAAAACACTGAAATTTTTGATATTTTCAATAAACACACTTCATATTTCATCCAAAAATTATAATTCAAATTGTAAACAATTATACGGATGTAAACAACAGCTGATTCGTTTTGGTTTTATTTGCATTCGAAGATAACAAAACCGACTTGGTTTCACGACACCAACTAAAACTAATATATTGTTTTTCAAAACCGAGAAACATCCAAACGGACTTGGTTTTTATGACAAACCCCGAGTAATACACAGTACTTCACAGTGGAGAACTAGAAGTGCAGAGTAACAAATAGAACGATAGTAATTCGAACATAAAATAAATCATAAGATGAAACCCTTTAAAAGGTAAGACGTTGCTAACGCCTCCAATGTCTGGTGGAACAGTAATTCGAAGACGCATCGTGAACACGAACAATTAATTGGCAATTTAAAATTAATCTCATTTTTCTTATCAGAATTCTTTTATATCGTTTTTTCCACTTCTCACCCATCTGTGTATGTACATATAAAGCAATACGTATGTATGTGTGTGCGTTTGTTTATTGCTGTGTGATGAGGAAGTTTTTCAGCCGCCAGCTGGAGTCTGGGTGTGGTGGAGAATATCAAGAATCGCGGATGAGCGATAAAATTTAAATTTAAGTTAAATTGTTGACTGTTTTTTGTACCCACAAGCAAAAGGTTTCAGTTTCAAAGATCTACATATGTATGTATGTGTGTATGCACATGCACATACATACAAACATACATACATATTTATTTTTCACAGTTTTTTTCTATGCAGCGAAAAATAAAAAGTGTGTTTATGAGCCTTTTGTTTATCAACTTGAAAATTTTCCACGCTTGACTACTGGATGAAGAGTCACACAAGTGGCCGAAATTGAACTGTTTCCTGTCCGACCGAATTAAACTGGCGTAAGATAATCATGCAAACGCGAGTATTTGCCGGCATTACGAACAGTTTCCGATTTCTCTAACTCCACAGGGTACTGATGTATTGAGAAAAATACACATATGTATATGTGTGTAGGTTCTTCTGGGAAGATGGCGGCCATACAAATTCGTACGCAAACTTAAAATAAATTTTGTATGTATTTTTTTTTCATTCATTTTTATTTTCTATTAATTTTATTACTAAAAAATTAAAGATATTACTAAATAGTATTGCACCAAGTATTAAACTATTATAAGGAAATAGGAGAACATTGAAAATATAATAATGTTTTAAGGAGAAAAAAGATAGCTAAAAACCTTATATCTACATATAATATTGTATTTTATAAAAAAAAAAATTTTGCATTGAATCTTACGCCATCTTCCTGACTGAAGTTGGCGAAGATTACATTACTACAAATTTAGTATCAAATCATGGTTTGAAAATCTGTTGCGATGCTCAAATCTTTGTGTTAATTCACAAATTACAGTTTCAAATAGTTTTTCTTTGAAGTTTCTGTGTAAGTCCATTGTAGCGTAGCGACTGGGTAGGTTATATATAATTTTCAAGTTTTTATTTTGGATTATCTGAAGCTTTTTCAGGTGGGATTTTGCGCATTTTGAAGACCACACCTGACATCCATAGGTCATAATCGGTCGAATACACATTCGATTTAGCAGAGGAAAGAGGGCTCTCCCACATCTTACGGCTTTACTACATGTTTGAAAAATCTGCTCTCTGAAATTCAATTTTTTATCCATGGTAATTCCTAAATATTTTACTGAGTCCTGTATTTCTATGCCCCGAATAGAAAATCCTATACTAGGTATTCGTTTTGGCGATTTATTAAAGGGGAATATAATTGCTTGTGTTTTTAAATCATTCATTTTAATTTTCCATTTTTCGAAATACTTTTTAGTTTTTATGAGAGATTTGTCAAGGTTTTTAATAATTGCATTCGAGACTTTGCCAGTTGCTATTAAAGCAGTGTCATCCGCATATAGTGCTGTAGTTTGATCTCTTAATGTTTTGAAATCTGATATATATATGGAATATAAGATAGGGGATAAAACGGAACCTTGGGGTACACCAGCAGGAATTCTGCGTATACTAGAGTACTCATTATCTATTTTTACTACAAATGTTCTATCAGACAAAAAGCTGTTTATAATCTTTTGCATGTAGACAGGATATCCAAAAGTTTCTAGTTTATAAATTCAACCATTATGCCATATGGAATCAATGGATTTTTCAATGTCTAGCAGTACTACTCCCGTGCTCCTTCTATTGTTTTTGTTGCTTTGGATAAGGTTTACTATTCTTTTAACTTGATGAACTGTGGAGTGATCTTTTCTGAACCGAAACTGTTCATTCTGTAATATACCATGATTTTCCGTGAATTCATGAAGCCTTTTCAATATTATTTTTTCAAAGACTTTATCCAGTGTGTTTAACATACTAATAGGCCGATAATTTTTTGGACACTTGGCATCTTTATCTGCTTTCAGTATAGGTACAACTTTGGCATTCTTAAACAGTTTTGGAAAATATCCATTTTATATGTGTATTTAGCAAGTTTAGTGAAATTTCGTTATAAGGAATCTGAGGGGGACGCAGAAAAACTTCGCCGTATATATTATGTATGTGTCAAAAAGTCGTGTTGCAGTACAACTTCGATATAACGAATGCCCAAGGGGATCCAAAAATACTTTGTTTTAGCAATTGCTTCGCTATAAATATAATCAGCAAATCCTTAATAAAACGATATTTAAAAAAATACGAAAATATTCGTTATAACTGTTTGCGCACACATTAAAAATTCATTCTATTGATAACGGGACTTTTCCACTTTGCTTCAAATTGTATTCTTACTTTGCTGTATAGAGGCTTTTTGTACGAGTACTTCGTTGTATAGAAGTTTTTCAAATGGGTTTGTAAATACAATTCGATTCCGTTGTTTTTATATCGACTTCTCCATTTTGCATTTATTCTGATTGATTGAATATTTCGCTATATAGAGGTTTTATTGCTCAGAATCGGTCGTTATAGCTATAGTGTATTTTTGTATGAAAAACTTTGCAATATAGAGGTTTTCTCAAGGGCTTCAATAAAACATATGTACGTCATATTGAGTAGGACGACTTCGTTTCATAACTTTGTTTCATAAATCAATAATTTTTTTTGCCAACTTCTATTTAACATGAGAATGCTAATAAAAAGGTGCCTTTAAATTTTAATCTAACATCTTCTAAATGTTAAACTTCGCTGTAAAGAGGCTTTAGACAGGCACTGGGAAACACATTTAGACTTTGTGGACTTTGCCAGCATCTAAATTTATTGTATAGAGACGTTTGAATAAATATTTCGCATATATAGAGGCTTCGTGCCTCCCGATTTCTTAGTGTATTTTTATATGAAAAACTTTGCAATAAAGGAGTTTGTGCAAATGACTCAACAAGGCACTTTTTATATAGAGTTTTTGGTCCTCACAAAGTCCGTTATAGCAAAGTTTCACTGTGTATTGTTGTGGAATATTTTGAAAAACATTTAGATTTCAAATTGATAGTATCTTAATTGATACAAAAGTATAAATAATCTCTGAATTACTCATATTTTCTTCTCTAACTTAATGTCTTGCTTAAAGTGGACATTGATTGTAAAAAAAATATACAGTTTCAAATGATAAATATGTAACTTTTTATTCACGTTCAATTACTTAAAGTCAAAAGCATCAGCAATCAATGATCTTAGAATTTTTGTTTTCGCCGAGAAGGTTATTGGCTGGTGTTGTTTTTGTTTTTTGAAAATTTCATTATGTTGAGGGGAGGCAGCAGAATTCTTTGCTGTTTTCGCAGTTGGATGCGAAAACATTTTTTTTAACAAAAAACCAGTGTTTGCTTAAAAAGTTATTAAGCCGATTCCTTATAAGAACCCAGTTCGTAAGAGTTTTAGCAACAGAATCGTATCAGAATTGAAGTTGATAACAAAACTTAAGAAAGAAAAAAAAAATTGGAAACAAAAGTGGAAAAATAACTTGAAACGAAAACAGTTCGCTGTTAACATTTCAATATCGGGAAACAAATTCTAAGGAGTATCGTAACCAAAGTTGGAAAAAACTGTTTTATAAAAATGGATTTGAAGGTGGGTAGTTTTTTGAAGTGAAAAGTAAAGGAAAAGCTGCCAATGTCTTGTGGACTCAAAACAAAAGACAATTTAAGTTGAAAAAAAATAAAAACACTTTGTATCCAGTTTTACAATCTGTGGCCCAAATTTGATTTTTTGCTGTTAATCCGGAAATAGTTTAATGATACATATTGAAAGGAAAAATTCCTTTTTCAAAGCGTTAAGTAATTGGGCGAAGAAAAGCAATAACTTCTGCTTGTTATCCAAAAACCTCTGTACATTTTTTTTTCGAAAGTTGATTGAGAAACATGACAACAATATTCCAAACAGAAGATGCCCGAAGCCCTAAAAAGCCAACTTAAATAACGCGGTTCCGTTGGCAGCGGTACTACAGTTTTCTCTAATAGAATATTTTTCCAATACGCCACTTTTTTCTAGAATGAGATTCCGAAAATTTTTAAGCATTTTTGAATACAGCTCTTGATTGAAAGAGTAAATCTGTCCTTACACAGTGTTCTCTCCCCGGAGGCAGGTTAAGCGCTGACGATTTGAAGCTAGTCAGGGCGCTCTGCTTGCGGGGTACAGAGGAGAAGGGGTCCCTCTGTTGGCACGGCAACCAAAACTCTAGGAAGTTCATGTATGACTTGGGTTTTTCGTTCGAAACTTTCACGAAAGGTCAATTGGCAAAACGGGTACCGACACGCGTTCTGGGTCGTCGTTGGTTGAGGAGCCTCTCCTTGGCTGAAACGTTCTGGTTGTGAAAAAAAAACGCAGGAAGAAGAAAATCTTCGGGGTGCTGTTGCCTTGCGACAGGTCTGTTTTTATGCAAGGAACTAGATCCTGCGTGTATTTCGGACTACCAGTCCCCTTCTGCGGAAAAGTATAAAACAGAGGGATTAAGCAAGCGGTTTATGATTTGTGCCATGCAGCATATTATAAGAAATTCCGACCTGTGTGGCCTAACAACCACATAGGGGCGCCAACCTTTTCACTCAAGTGGATTTGATCCACTGCCAGATATATCAAGACAGGTGCTGGCATGAAATCATATCCAACTTATACAGTTTTCTGCCAAGACAAGGCATGACAAGTAAGTGGAGTGAAATTTTACAATTCTACACCTGAAAAGGTATGTATCTGGATTGCCAAGAACTGGTTTCTCTCTGTTCACAGCAATTTTAGGCTTAAATTAAAAATCAGAAACTCCTTTCTGCTAATCCATTGTCAGAAATTTTAAACGCTCTTGCCCATACCCAGACCGTTTCAGTCGAAAATCCAGAGACGAAGACGGTTTCAGTTCAACGATTGGCCATGCCTCCTTCCAGTTTAAAGTGCCTATCCAGCCGAGTTATCGGTGCATCTCTACAGCACAAAAAACAGACTGCCCTGGCTCGGAATACAACTAACAAAAGTTAGAGAACAATGAGTCCCCCTTTGAGACATGCACAAAAATGTGGCAAACTCTTCAAATCGTATTTGTCCTCTTCAAAAAGATCTATGCCAAATAGTAGATTTTTCACGGCCGAATGAGATAGTTATATATGTATGTTGCTGAAAATGGACTCAGTTCTCTTTCCAGAGAAATGCGAAATTTTCCAGCTACAATATAATTTTTTATTTTCACAAACATAATACCCGCCGTTTTCTTTCTTTCATATCTAGTACTACATGGCCCTTTTGTTCTACCTGTTCTTTATCCTCATCGCTGACAGCAGCGCACGTTCGCCTACTGATCGGGATGCTCATATTTCGGTGCCGCTGCGTTTTGATCCCTACTTCGGTGATGAGTATTTTGTTAAATATCCAGCTGATTCTGCAGTTGCAAAAGACTTTCTCTTAAGTCGTTTAAGGCGTGGTTACTACTATATTGAGGAGGGAACAATCACACCTGTGAACCCCTTGGACTTAAAGAGGAATATTCAAACGGCTCACAGACGCCAAGATTCGTTTGGCAACGACAAAACTGAAACCAACAAACCGAAAAAACTATTTGTGCCAAATTTATTTGGTTAAACAAAAAATGGGCCTGTGGATGTTTAAAAACGAGAATACGGACTTAAGAAGTGATGTAGATTTATAACCAAATTAAAAGTATTAGTAAAGTCGCTCCCACGATTCGTTTCGATATCGTGAGGCAGGCTATCGAAATTTAGTAATTAGTTTGTATGTAAACAAAATGTTTTTTTTTTCTCAAATATGTGATAAGTGTTGAGTTGTACAAAAGTTATGTTTTCTGTGTGTATATCGCACCCCTAAATACAAAAGGGTCACATCTCAAAATACTAAAACTTTCAGGAGAGACAAAAAACTTTTTATATTTAGTTCATCGTGCAGAAGCAACACATTTAACATAACGGTATTTTTCCAGTTAAAGAAGATAGTGACGTGAATGAAATTGCTGCAGTAGTCAGAGATGTGTACTCTGAATTAATTTGTAGAAAAAAGTCAGTTTTGGAAAATTTTCAGTTGTGAGCCTTTTGTATTTAGGGTGCGATATGTATAAAAAAATATACAATACAATAAATAAATAAACAAATTTATTGTAAAATTTTATTTATCATGCAGATGCTGTTATGGGTCAAGAATATAATTTCCTCCACGCTAATTCCACTTCTCCTGCTGCTGTTTAGTCATAAAGTTAATGAGAATTACAAAATTAATAAGCAGGCACTTTTATCGCCCATATAATGTGAAAAATGCTTCAAAGGAAACTTATATTGATTGCAATTGAAAGTATTTGTGAGCAGAGCTGTGCCCGGTCTTTCATTTGAGTGACCGGTCATTTTTGTCAGTTCGAACAAACAGTGCGGTTAAGTACGGAAACTATTATGATGTTTGTTATTCTTGCTATTTGCTGAAAACAGCTGATGAGAACATCAATGAAAATGTGATAACGAAAATGAAATAATAATTTATTTTGGAAAGAGGATGGACATTTTATAAGAGGCAGAACATGAACGAAAGCACAGAATAAAACGAAAGTATTGGCTACCGTACAAGGCATTGTTGCACGATCAGTTCAATGTTCAAGTTCAATGACCGGCTCAGTCCGTTCATTTGAATGATTCGTTTAGTTGTTATGAATGCATGTGTCATTAAAGAATGCCGAGTATTTAGGCCACTTGAAAACTATATTTTGCTGCACTAAAACAGCGACATAAAAACATTAATGAAATTTGAGAGGGGTCATTGCAACCAAACGTGGATTATTTATATTGACACTTGATAAGTAAATTACTCGTCATATGTGCCAATGCACTTATAAGAATTTGATCAGTGCAGAGACACATGTTAATCGCATGCATTCATGACGCCCTTTTATTTAAAGTATATAAGTTTAGTTTTTAATTATTAATAGAGTTAGTAATACAGGAGATAGTAATAAAGAAGTAATAAAGTAGTAATAGCGCAAAATTAAATAAATAAAGAAACTTTTGTTAAATTAAAAGAAATCCTAAAACGATTATTATTTATTATACGATACAGTTTAACCCGGTCGTTCGCGAACGCTACAGCTGTACTTGGCAGTAAAATGGAAAAAAGTAACAGTTCGGACTGTATCATATTTAGGAATATTGGCACATACTGAGATATTTTCCAGAAACTAATAGCATTTTCTAGAGGTGGACAAGAAGAATGCATTCATGTCGGTTGCAGCGCTGTAACATACATGATGAATTGAATCCGCTGTCGTTAGCGGAAGCAAAATGAACATTGTAACTAATGCCCGTTTGAATACTTTTTGAACTTATTCCTCCTTTTTATACGCTTTTCCCATCACTATAATTGTAATTTTGCCTTAAAATGCTCGTATTGCAATTTTAAAAGTGAGAGCATCTTCTGAAGTAAAAGTATATTGATGCGTCATTATAAAAGTTTTATCAGACACTTCACATTATCTCGATATTGAGAGGCAGTCCGCCGTATGTCATGCCACACTTGAAACACCGAGCCGTAATAACGTACGCTCATATGTGAACAGATGTTTTACACATTTCTCTAAGAAAAATACATATTTTTTCAAAATTTTTCATTAATTAACAGTTGAATAACGATGGATCAAAATGCTTACTATAGTTCTCATAGTGAATTTGAGTGTGTATGTAGATGAATCAATACAAGTTTCGGGGAATAAATGTAGACAGAACCTTTCAGACATTTTTCTAGCCGCTACAAAAACTTATCAACTTTTTTTGTATTAATTTTATATATGACAAAAAGAAAACAATTGAACTTCTGTCTATCTGCCTGCATTGATTTACGATATAACAAAAGAAGATACAAATGATGTTGAGTGATTGATTTCGTTCTTCGTGGACTGTATTTAATACATTCTCTGCCATAATGAGCAAATCATTCAGCAAATGAGTTTTAATTGTTTACCCTTAACATATTGTACAGTTGTGTGTTGACGTTCAAAACAATACAAATTTAAATGTGCGAATTGTTCTCATTGATATGAAACGTTTCAAATTGTGTTTTTGTTGTTGTTGCATATTCTGGTCGGCCCACATTCAGCGATGCGCTCAATAAAAATAAATAGAAACTAAATCAAATTGATGTTGTTTTTTGGAGAATCTCATCACGATTTTATCGCAATTAAATATAAAATAATACATATTCAATTTAGGGGGCATTGAGAAAAGTTTTTAGTTTTTCATACAAGAAAAAAACAGCTGTTTTACAGTGTGTCAAATACACGTTACACAAAAAGAACACTTATGTAGGTCAAAATTACATTACTTTTTTTACGGCAAACATTGTGAACATTATTTTTATGATAAATTAGTTAGTTCTGTTTTGGGGTGAACAAGAAATTAAGGTGTTTTACATCAGCCGTAATCACACTTACTTTTCTTTAGACTTTTTATGCTATTGGGGAACAGTGTAGACAGCTCAGCTGAACTGAAAAAGATCACAAGTGTCAAAAGTTGCAAGCGTCAAAACAAATCTGGAAAATATTGGCTTAAAAGTGACATTAGGAGCTTAAAGCGCAACGGTGCTGTTAATTATTCAGTTTTTTTAGCCGAATATATTATAATTTTTCTAACTTAATTTTTTTTTTTTGCAAAATATAGAGATGCATCACCGAATGTTGACATAAGGAAGTTAAACGTTCTTTATGCAGTTCTTATACTAGATATCACAGTTTGACTGTTTCAATCTCGGATTAAAAAAAGTTGAAAGAAAGTATGTATGTAAGTGCGGCTTTAACAATTTTAGTTCAATTTTAAGAACGACTGAGAGTTTTTTTTCATTTCCTATACAAACTTCATCAAAATTTGTCTTTGGATAACTTTGGCTAAGAGTTTAGTAATCAGCTGTTGTTTGTTTAATCAGAAGAACTTCAAATTCATTTTCGGAAGACCTTGTACAAACGTAATCATACTTCTTAGAGTTTTGATTGCCGTACCAATCGATTATCCTCCTCCATATCCCGAAAAGCAGAGTGCTCTCCCAAGAGGAACATTTGCACATAGATACATTCATATATATTAATGTAAAAGAAATACTTGATTTTGAATATAAATTTAAGGATCTTGGGTTTCTAGGGGTCTGGCAGCGTGCAATAAGTTTGTTTTGTAATTTTTCTAACACATCCTTTATTTTACCACTTCACACATATTGTTGACTGCTATTTTCTTTTTTTTTAGCACTTTGCAACAATTGTTGTTTTATATTTTGGTCTTTTTATTACCTCAAACTCTGCTCAACCACTTTCGAAATCACTTACAAACGTTGCAGCATTAAATTTAGCCACCGATGGCAGGAAGCCGGTGGTCTCAGAAAATCTGTTTTTAAGTCGCCAAAGAAGAGACTGTGATGATTCTACCGATAACGATAATAGTGATGAAACAGGGGGTCAAGCAGCTGATTTTAATGATGATTATCGTAGAAATGGAAATATATCGGAAAGAGATTATTCTCGTGATTCATATAACTGAAGGAAAACACACGCGAGTAACGAAGACCAAAAACTATTTGTGCCTAATTTCTTTGGTTAAATTGTGAAATGAGTGCTTTAGTATTAATTGAATGAATATGTGTGCAAAATCTTGATTTATAACAATTCAATGATAAACATACAACAATAAAATGTTTAAAAACCACAAATAGGGCTATTGAACATGTTAAACTGCAATAATAGTATGGTTGCAATATACATTTTAAGACTTTAAAACTAAAGAGGGAGAAATTCTCTTCTTTCTTTTGTTTTTGTGTTCACAAGTTGTGTTAAAAAAAAAGATATAGCAAAATAATAGAAAAACGATTGACCGTATTAGAAATCCGAATATTCAAAATTGTGGACAGGGCACTCTCCTATAAAAGGATGTCAAGCCAAATGAAAATATCTATTTCAAATAGATATACAAAAGCCTGAGAATTTGAATAATAGAACAAGACGGAAATATTGTAAGAATTAAATTTGTTATTATTTGTTATACATATATTTGAGTTTCCTGGCATTTATTTTTTAAATATGATTTTCGGCACATTTATTACGCGGCTTCTTTCGATAAGTCCAATTTCAGACTACTTTTTCCAATAGATCTGGCGGTATGGCGTTATTGCTCGCTCGAATATTGGCTTCCAATGGTTCAAGACCTGCTGACTTGTTGGCGTAAACCAATGACTTACCACAAACCCACAAAAAGTAATCCATAGGGGTTAAGACGCACGGACGAAGGGGCCAGTGAACGCGCTGTATGACAACTTGCACCAAATATCTTTGCCGTTTAGGCAATTATCTTTGGGGGAAAAAAATTCAGTCAGCATGGCTTGATAGCACTCGGCATTCACCGTAAGGGAAGCTCCTTGCTCACTTCATAAGAAGCCATAAGAACCAATGATGATGCTGGAGTGTCAAATACACCAAATCGGCAGTTTTAATGTATGTACATACATACACATACAATATTTCTTCTTCTTCTTTTGGCGCTACAGTCCGTGGTGAACCTGGGGCTCAACTTGGTTGTTTAGTAACTAATGTGTTTTTACACGGTAGGGAAGTTACCCCCACACACAACCCCCGAAACCTGGAGGACCGGGTCCTGGTTTAGACCCCTGGACAGAGGGGATTCGCTGCACACTTTGGTTCACCTCTAAGCGGGTGCTGTAGGGACTATCCAGGGGGCGCCACGAGGAGGCAGTATGTCAGCTTGACCAGTCCATTTTCAGGGATCGCTGCTGGCTTCTCGCCAGGTTGAGAGCAATCAACAGCTTTGCCCTGAGTGCACTGGCCCATTTCCCCCCAATATTTAATGGTGATTTATTAAGGGCTTGAGGATTGTCTTGTCTTCAAATACTCCGATTTTGCTTCTTGACATTTAACCAAAAATGAGCTTCATTCCTGTTAATTTGCAAAAATGCGCTGCGAATGCTGGTCGTTTGACTTAAGGCCCTCACATAACACTGTCCACGTAGTCGAAGGGCCTTGAATTTCGGTAATTCGATTCGGTAGTTAATATCAGTAATATTTTGGGCATAAACCTGCAGATAAGCGTTAACAATCGTGCTTTTAACTAGTTGGTTTCCTAAACATATAAAAATAAGTCAAGCCCCACAATAAACCTCTAATATGCTGGTTAACTTTATCCCCATTATGCACAATAAAGCTTTTCTCGGACTCTCACCTACTGATAAGATATTGTAAGCTTTAACTTTACCTCTTCTCATGTGACACGATTATGGAGAAGTGAGTAATATAAAAAGTATGAAGAGAGAACAGTGACCAGCGTGACCATTTTAGTTTTGTAAACGGCCTGGTTTGGCTGGTTTCTATTTAATGTGAGAATCGCTTAAAATAACAATTTTTAATGCTCTTATTTCTCCAGTGCTTTTTTGCATGTTTTTAATAATACTAGTACTCTGATCCAACATCTCACATCTGCTGCACTTTAAATGTTTCAAGAGGTTTGAAAATAGGAAAAACAAAATCTCATAAGTCTGCAAATATGAGTAAGATTTGTGTTTGAAAAAAAAAAAAAGATTTTGACACGTACCGATTGTGAAAATTGAAAGCTGGGATGATTTTAAATTTATTTTCGACATGTCATCAAGAAAGAACAATTTGCTTTTCAAGATTGTAATCAGCTGTTTTCTTGAATATAAATTGAAACAATCAATGGAATGAAAACGTCTAAACAAATTAGTAAAAAATGTGAGAGAGAATTTAAAACAAAGCTTGATCTTGTGACCCTGCAAGTTAACGAAAAGTGCAATATTTATGTGTGTAGATAAGTTTCTTTTAGACTATTTATGGCATCTCAATATAACTTCACAAATGTTTTTTTAAACTAATTTGTAAGAGAATGGAGCCTTGCAGCTGGTCACAAAAAAATGACAAAATTGGTTGCATCATTCACATGTGACAGTTTCAGCTCTCTACACAGGTTTTTGGGATAAAGCTTCGATAAAAACAGCCAAGTCAAATAAATAAAATAAAAATTGAATCTGGGATGTGAATACAAAACCCGCAACAACAGTTCATAAGCGCAAACCAACCAAAAAGTCTGTTCCCCTGTGTTGTGATTTGAAAATAGAGAAAAATAACGAAAAGAGAACAATAATTAATTACTCAATGAGCACGATTTGCATTGTAGACAGCGTTGCCATAATTTTGTTCACAAAGTCTACAAATTTGGAATAAAAAATCTGCTTTTTAAGGGAAAATCTATTTTTGCTAAAACTTGCAAATGACTTTTGTATGTGATTTGTTAAAATTTGTTTAATTTTAGTAGTCAATTAAAGGTATACCGCAATTAAACGGGCCTCCATTAAGCGGAAATTTTTCCATTAGTTTATGTAGAAATTCTTCATTTTACTTGTTTGGACCGGAAATGGCTGCAATGGTATAAAGTTAAGACTTCAGAAATAAAAATGTTGAAAGTAAAGAATTTATTAAAAAAAAAACTACAAAAATTCGCGTAAAATCTGATTTTTAAAACAAAAAACTTCGAAAAACTGCAAATTGCAGATAAATCTGCACATGTGGCAACGCTGATTGTAGTCTACAAAAAAGGGATCCGCAGCGCTCAGCAAATTAGTATTATTTGTTGCTCCCGTGCGCGATGAGCAACGCAAACTACACGCATTTTGTTTTCCCAATTGTGTGACTGATTAAACGTTTGTTAGAAATGTTATAACTTTATTTGAATAAAAAAGACAATAAGGAAAATTGTAGTATAAAAAAATAAAACAACAATAACAATGGCCATCCGCAAACATCTGTTACCCCGGCGTTTTTACGACTGGTTGTGTTTTCTATTAATTGGCATCTTTTTGCCAGTTATTTTCATGTTTGAAATGATGTTTGTGCTGCCGGCTCTCCATGCGCCGGGTAGCTTCTGGTACACGTTCACGTTTTGTTTTGCCATCTTCTTAATTTTTCAAATCCAAGCAAATTTTCTTGGATGTCTAATGGTCGACACAAGTGTTAATTGTAAGTATAGCCACACACTGATGATTTGTATCCAGTTCCTAGGGAAAGCTTCACTTTAAAATTTGCTGCGTAGCATTATGCATATTCATGTCACATGCATGTACTTATTGTACGTGCGAATTTCACGTGATTTTCAGCCAAATCATTTTCAGCCATAATCATAGTCATGGTTTAAACATCCATAACTTTTCTTAAATGCTATTTTTAGGGTACGTACAGACAGTGGTCGAATTTCGTGCAACTTTTTAGAAAAACTCGGTCCATTGCCATTGCCACATACATAATTATGTATGTGAGGGTTTTCCAATAGGGATGATATGATTTTGAAGTGACGTTTCGGCCATTTGTAATACATACATATATCATGATCTGTCGTTTGTTTTTCATGGTATTCATTAGTGTTTACAATTTCATCATGGAGAGATATACGCAAGAACAACGTTTACAAATTATTCAGTTTTATTATCAAAATAATCGTTCTCCAATTGCAACTTTTCGTGCGCTTTGCCATTTTATGGTCCTAATAATCGTCCAAGTGTGCTCGCTATTCGTCGAATTGTTGAAAATTCAAGAAATTGTGATATTGAATGGCCTCCAAGAAGTTGTGATTTAACACTATTAGACTATTTCTCGTGGGGTTATTTGAAGCCATTGGTCTTTCGAAATAAGCCAGACTCTCTTTAATATTGAACGTACCATTCATGACATACGACTTGATTTAGTGGAAAAAGTGCTCGAAAATTGGGTTCATCGAATTCGTTCCTACAGAAGAAGTCGTGGAGGCCATTTGAATGACGTTTAATTTAGAACTTATGTATGTAATTGTATCGATTGTACTTCACACTAAATAAAAAACTTTTCAGTTTTCCTAACAATAAGTGTGTTTTTTTAAAGAAATCATATCACTCTTACTGGAAAAGCCATTATGTACATACATACATATTTCTGCTCATTTCTTGTTGGCAAATCTGTTAATTAATGGAGGTAGTTATGACGCCATTTTTTGACAAACATGTTCGTCCACACTGTCCGTACATAAAAATGAAGACTTCTGACAATGTCCAGCAACAGATCTGGCAACTTTGGCCATATGTATGTACAATGATCTGACAGTCTTATGAACCGACAATTTTTGTTGGCAGATAAATTTATTGCCTGAGGTGACAGACTTATTTACTTACGGATGTAAATTTAATTTTAAGTTAATTATCAGATCTTTATACTATAACAATATTGCAACGTATGACAAACGCACAATAGCTTTAAAATAAGCTTTAGGCACACTTAAGGTTTAATTTGTAAAGTATTGAAGTTGTTGGGGACAAGGAGAATTTTTGAGAGTGGAGGGTCCAAATGACAGGGTGCCGTCGTATCGAATATGTTTCGCATCGCATTTTGTAACAGAGTGTAATTAATTTCAAACACCTGTAACCTCGGTTAATTTTTAACATTGGTGACTCTGTTAACGCAACTTTTCAACAACAACAAAAACAACTCTGTTAACGCTATTTTGCGTACAAAGTTCAGTTCACCGCTTTCGTTTTGTTTTTTATTAATAATTATAAAAAATAAAATAAAGCTACAAACCTTTTTGCATATAATCTTAGTGTTTCCTACAAAAATTTGTTTCACTATTCTAACAATAACAAAATTTCTTTCCGTTTTGCTTCTGTTTTTGAAACCGCTCTTCAAAAAAATATCTTGTCTAAAAAACACAGTCGAAAATTTCATACTATTTCCATTGAAATATGAATCCAACAAATGTACATACATTTGAATGTGTATTATTTATTTATCCTAAATATATTTTTGTTGCTATTCGTTATTTTAATTATTTTTAATTGGTTTAAAATAATCTTTTTAATCGAAAAAGGGTCATAGAAATTTTTTACTCCGTTTTCGCAACGGCCTTGGTTTCTATTGGTTGCGTTAACCGAGGTTACACTGTACTTATACTTCATGTAAATAAATGGTAATAATAGAAAAAACAATAAACAAATTTGTGCTAAATAATATTTCCGTAAAATTAATGTATGAAGTAATTAATCTGACAATATTCTCGTATTTACTGGCATCAGGTTCAGAAGTGAAAGTACCCATAAAAATGCTTATTAGAGGACAAATTACAAATAAAGTGAACTGGTTATTAATATTTTATGTGTTCATTTCATATTTAATACTAGATTTAAACTGACAAAAAGGCGCTCAATTACGTTTTATTTACGTTCTATTTTTATAAAGTTTCCAAATTTGAGTTGGCAGCACTGGTTTTTGGTTGGTTTGACATTTAATTACGGATAGACTTAAGGCCGGTGCAGATAGAATCCGTCATGCATTGCACGTCAATTTTTTTTGAGTAAATCATGCCCGCTGTGTGGCATGTGGCTCCGTCTTGTTGGAGCCACATATCAGCAAGATTAATGCCACGCAATTGAGGTACGAAAAAATTTCGAATCATGTTCCTATACCGTTCACCATTGACAGTAACATTCTGACCATCATAGTTTTTGAAGACATATGGGCCAATGACTCCGCCAGCCCATAAAGCGCACGCAACAGTAATTTTCTGTGGATGTAATGATGTTTCGACAAAAGCTTGGGGATTCTCCTCACTTCAAATGCAACAATTCTGCTTATTTACGTACCCATTCAACCAGAAATGGGCTTCATCGGAAAATAAAATTAGGACGATTACGTACGCCATAACATCGAAACAGTGCACGATGAGTTTGCGGAATAGAACAATTATTTTAATTAAAAATTTCAACAATTTGCACGCGTTGCTCTGGTGTAAGTCGATTCATAATGAAATTTCACAGCAAACTAAACAAAAAGCAACTATCAGCTGTTAAATGGGGGCTCAAATAAAGCAGTGATGCCAACTCAAAGAGTTGTGGCACTCTAAAAAACACGCTTTACAAGTTACAAAAAAGGTTATTCTTTTTTGTTGCTACAACTTTATTCAATCAAGTTCAACTTCAAATTATTTTAAAAAATATCTTAACATAATTTTATATGCGCTTTTCCAACATCCATTTTGAAATATTCTTGTTTTTGACGCATTGTTGACAGTGACAGACAGAGCGTCAACTTCGGATGTGCTGATTTTCCTTTTTTACTTTATTTGCAGTTAAAACAATCGGCAAGAGTGTTTCGGAAAGCAGACTGTCACTGGACTCTTTGGGATGGCATAATTGCAAAACATGTAAGAAGTTGGCTCCTCCTCGCAGCTGGCATTGTTCAATCTGCCAGACTTGTATTTTAAAACGTGACCATCACTGTCTGTTTGTCGGCTGCTGCGTGGGTCAATATAATCATCGCTATTTCATCATGTTTATCGTTTATCTGTTCATCGGCGCCACTTATGCCTTCGTTTACAACTCCTTGTATGTGTGGATTGTCAGAGGAAATGTCTTCTACAACTGGTTGTCGTTGTTGCGGATGCTCTGTCCGCTCTTGATGATAATTAATGGTTCCATCATGCAGAACATGACTTTGATATACTACAATCTGAATCTGTTGGCTGTGGTCTACAGTGCGATTCTGCTGGCTTATCATATACCCGTGCTAGTTAATGGTGGGGTTTGCTACGAGAAAGATAAGGGCTATCCCTATAATATGGGTTCTTGGAAAAAAAATGTTAGAACAGTTTTTGGCGAACGGATGCACCTCGTATGGCTGTCGCCATTGTCGAAAAGTGAGCTGCCAGATGATGGCATAACCTGGCAGTTGGCGAATGAAGGAAAAGACTCTCAAAGTCAAAATGTTATCGAACTGTCTGAAACTCAGTTAAACTTCTATAAAAAAACTGAGTAGTCGTCTTTTCTACATATACGATATACTATTTTTTTTAGATTTTGTGTTATTATATACATATATTCAAAGCGAATTCATGGCCGTCGTGCTCTTCTTAAATGTTCGTTAAATGTCAAACTTTTACTTCTGAAGCGTTGACATCCCAGGTAAGTTTTAAACATAAAAAAGTAATCAGCTGAGCTCCCAATTTCTTTTGTTTTTATCAGCAAGGCGGATTCATAATGAACTTGCTTAATTTCAATAGATGGTTATAATACTTTCGCATGAAATAATTCTAAATACTCTAGAAATTCTAGTGTTTCCTATGATCAATAGTATAAGTTATAAATTAGGTTGAAATTAAACATGGCAAAAAGTGTTGCATTTATTTTTTGTTGTCTCTAATTTATCAGCTCGCAGAGCTCTCTTTTTGTTGTTTTTGTACTGTTTAAGTAAATCATTAGTCATAAAATAAAAAAGCCAACTTTGTTTTTACGTGCAATTATATTTAGTTTAAGTTAAATATAGAACTCTCATACTCACAAACATACATACAAACGTTTATATCGTTAGCTGAAATACTAAGCCCCGTAACTAGGAAAAAATTCGAGATCGGTGTTTTAATTGATTATGATTCGTATTAAAAACATTCATGTCCCCTCCAAATTTTTAGTCTCATTAAATAAATATTTTTTTTTTTTTTTTTTTTTTTGTTTCGTTTTATTTACAATCTATCCAAGGATAATAAGCAAATTTTATAAAATAAGTAATAAGAAAATAACATTCATTGTTGAACTCCAATAAGAACAACAATATACAAACAAAAATTGTTAAAGTTATTTCAAGAATTCATAATATATAGTACATTATATACAAAATCTTAAAGTTTTATCTATACTAATATTTACATATACATATGTATGTACACAGAATTTTATTTATGTATAATTGATTAGGTTCGAAATGGCAAGTCTAATATGTGGTTCCTTTTCAGTCTTCTTACTTCGTTTGTGTCATCTAGTAGCATTATTGCCAATGGGTTACAATGGCTACTCAGCCTCTCCAAGTAATTTTCGCTATAATTAAATAAATATGAGACATTTAATTATCAAAATTACTTTTCAATATATACATATGTATGTATGTATGTATGTTGCTAATTCGTTTCTACTGTAAAAGGGTAAAAATGTTAATTAATGTCACGATATGTATGAATAAATGCATGTAGACATTTGGATTATATCTATATAACTGGCCGGTACGGGCAAGTGTTTTGGTGATATCTGTCTAATTTGTTGTTTACTGTTTGGTTCCTAATGAGAAGACACCAACGACCGATTGATAAAACTTTGTTATCAAGATAAGAGTTCGTTAGTGTAATCTTTGCACCCGTTCCCCCTATTTTAGGGATTTGCTTATGCCATGTTCAGACGTTCATATGAAACATTTGTTTCGTTCTCTCAATTATTAATTCTAGGCAAACTGTTCATTAAATAGTAAATTGTGTACATAATGCTGATACGCGTACGAACCATTAATGAAAAGAGCGAAGTGTTCATGCGAACATTTGTTCCGGCTAAGCCCTCATAGACGAAGATAATAACAGTTGATCAAATTTAAGGTGCTCTTGAAAACAACCTCAATATTGGACTACTTTCCTTGCACAAATTAGGAGCTCGTGTGTATCAAGTGCAAGTGCAAAATAATTTTAATTAAAAATTATTTCCTTTTTGAATGTTTAACAACCATTATATACATATGTAGACAAAATTTCGTATTGTTATGGAGAGACGTCGAACCAGTATTAGAGAAGGTCCTGAGAAAGTCTGCATACCAGTTGGATCATTGCATGCAATTTTTGCGGAAGTTTTGAGCTTGGAACATGTATTCAAAAGATTTGGCCCTGTGACTTCTTCCTGCTTCCAAGATTAAAGAGACCCATGCAAGAACGGTATTTTGCGACGCGTGTCACAGAAAGCTGAAGGCCATACCAAAAACTGTATATCAAAATTGCTGCGAAGATGGGGAAAAACGTTACTTGGAAGGATACGAAATAGAAATTCATAAATAAATATTTTTTGAGAAAAATGAGAGCTCAATTAAGTTTTTGAACAGACCTCGTATATCCTGTCATTTTAAAACGGCTGAGTTAATCTTATATGTACTATGTGCCTAGTTTGACGAAGATTAGGATGCTATGAATTCCAGACATGTGTAAGTGAATAACAATTTTCCGTTCAATTACATCAAGTAAATATTAGTCTTAAAGTATTATTGTGTTTTCCGCATTTTACGAAATTATTATGGACACATACTGGAAATTCTGCCATATATATGGAAGCTCAATAACTTGAAGCAAGATACATATGAGTGACATCCGCTACAAACTTGGCAGCACTTTTTATTGTTTACGAAAATTTTACAGTTATATTGTAAACATTAATGGGAAGGAAACAGTACTTTTCTATAACTAGATACACACACATAGTCATCGGTGAAAGTATACATAGATACATATGTATGTAATTATAAATAATTATATTAAAAAATATTTATACATATTTAAGTTACTTTTGCACTAAACTTAAATTTTTTTCTTTATATTTTAGCTATTTTGCATCAAACTTAAACTTTAAATATCAGGAAAAACAAGGAAAACAGTTTTATTGCTTTTTTAGGTAAAAAATTAAAAAAAAAATATATAGCAATACATATCATGTTTAAAATAAGATCTCTGCGAGAAATGCCTCAATCGGCAGCTGATGTGGGCTGCTTAATATTTTTGCTTTCATTTGTGCCTGTTAGTTTTGTATTTCAATTATGTATTGTTTTGCCGGCATTTCATCAGCCCGGCAGCATAATGTTTACTTTAACGTGGCTGGGAGGTATTTATGTAGTTTACAACATAATGGGCAACTATATTGCCTGCATTTTGGAAGACCCCAGCATAAGGGGTAAGTGACATTTACATACATATGTATATACATATGTATGTACACCCAGCTTTGTGGTAGTCAATAAGCTTGTTTTTTTCTTGTCAGGTTTAATGTTGAAACCTCCGTTGGAACCTCAATTACGCAAACATTGGCGTCTGTGTACGGTATGTGAATTGTTCGCACCGCCTCGCTCATGGCACTGTGATATTTGTAAAATTTGCATTTTAAAACGTGATCATCATTGTATTTTTACCGCAAATTGTGTTGGCCATCGAAATCAACGATTTTTCTTATTATTTTTGCTGCATTCAACTGTCGGTTGTGCCTACTCATTTCTTTATAACAATCTTTATATCTGGTGGTTACATGGGGATATCTACTGGAATTTACGTACTGTGTTTAAGCTTGTCTTTCCCTTTTTAGGGATTTTTGCCGAATTTTCATGGTTAAACGTATATCTCTTCTTGTACGAAATCAATTTTGTATTATTTATTTATGTTATTGTACTGCTGTGTTTCCATCTGCCAAACATATTGAAAGGAGCCACAACATACGAACGTAACTTCCCTCACTATGATTTTGGTTGGAAGAAAAATATGGAAATGATTTTGGGTAAACGTTGGCAATTAGTGTGGCTGTCACCATTTTTGCACAGTCCCTTACCACACGATGGAATACATTGGGAGCATCTTTACAAACAGTCCACTAAGAACCGTTGAAATGCTTTTATACACTTACATACATATTAGCATGCATCTATGTATATACACATATACACACTTAGGCAAATTAAAATGAATTAATAAATTTATTTTCTACAAGAAAGAAAAATCTGTTATAAACTACATACTCGTACATACATATATGTATGTATGTATATTGAGAGTTTGTAAAAGATTAAAGATAAGTCGAGTACTTATCTTTTAGTCTATTAAAAACGTTCGAATGTTTCGAAAATCGTAATAAGCGTGATTAACAAAATATTCTGGTAGGGAAATTTACAAAATTTTAAAGAACTGAATTTAAATTCTATATAATTTAAAAAATTATGTGCATTATTTCTTTGTTTTGTGTTTTATATCTGTCTAGATGTTGAAATTTCGTAGGTCAGTAGACTTGAAATTAATATTTCTTTAATCAACTGGTCAACTCTCACCAGTATTTAAAAGCTAGAAGCAAAGCAAGATGCACAATCACATATACACAAAAATTACTAATAATTTGTTCATATTGGCCTTAAGAAAGTGACCGAAATTACTGACCAATAGTCTCTATCAACAATGTCGTTTATAGTGTTATAGAGGAATAACGGCTTTCGTAGCGAATCAAAGAAAATATTTCTTATGTTGAGAATAGTGCTCTAAGACAGAAATTTTGCAAGTCAGATAGTTTACATTTCATTGCAGAAATATATGCACTTTTTGGAATTTCTCAAGAAAAGTTCTGTAATTTTGATATTTTATTTTGGTTTTCAAATCGCACATTAACAAATAAAACCTTTGGCTATATAAACTACTCTTAATTAATTAAACAAACGTGCAAACTAAATTTATTCTTTTAAGAAATTATCCCCTAATAAAGATTTAATCTTTGTCAAATGCATTTCATTTAACGTAAAACCAGCATTTATTCGTTTAGCCAAAACTTCACCATCCATGTTGTTTTCAACAGCATATTCCAGACACGTCAGAGCATGAGAAGGCGCCATATTTGCTATGGAAGCCTCAATGAATTCCATTAGACAGGCTTCCGTGGGTGTACCCGGTATACGATGCTGATTATTGTCAATGTTGGCAAAAACTTCAGTTGCCTTTTCCCAATTGCCACCGCGCACCAAAAGCGATAAAACATCACCAATCATTTGGCCGGTAAACGATAACCTTCTTTGTTTGCTCTCCGAATCCTGAACCTTGTTGTAGATATCTAAAGCAATTTTTGCGAATTGTTCCGGTAATTGCTCGTGGTGTTTTTTGGTTATATCTGGTTTACTGGACATCATTATTGACAGCGAACGCGTTAACAGACTTTCACGGTGTATGTGATCAAATATTACCATATCCGACCAAAAGCGTGGCATCAGTTCAAAGGCGCCATTGAGTTCTACCATTCTGAGAATCTCTTCCATTATGCCAGGTTCGGGTATATAAATATTGGGCACTAGTAAATCATAAATTTCCATAAACTCATCGGCCGTAGATGTTTGACTCAACAGCGCAAAGTAATGTCTATAGTAAATTGCTTCCTTGTAGGTGTCACCGATCAATTCGTAGTTATTCCCAACATGCAGCAAATCATTTACTTTTTTCGCTAACGAGCGATCATGCAAGTGATTGCGGCAAACACTCATGGCAGTTGCAAAGAAAAACGTGTCTTTAGGATATTGTATTTCAAATTCTTGCCCATCAATTTCATTTAAAATGTCTACAATGACATGTGAAACTGGACCTCTTTCACGGCAGAAGATAATGAGCACGTAATAATAAGTTCCTAGGCTAGGTTTTATACCAAGTTCTTTAAATTCCGACAACACTTGAAGGGCAGACTTGCGCGCCAGCTTATAATTACCAATAGTACTTATGCATTCCAGCAATGAATTCATAGTTCCCAAATTTGGTTTCAGCTGTTGTTGTTTCATTTGTTGCAGAAGGTCTTGGCATAGTTCCCAACGTTGATCAATATTTTCCTTTAAGAAGTTGCCGTTACAAATAATCGAGTTATAAGTATTTGTATCCATTTCAAATTGTTTTTCGATGGCCTCCTGGAAGAGAGCGTAAGCTCTGTCGGCCTGAAATAGATCATTTTGATTTGAAGTTTTAACTATTGCTTTAATAAATTTTTATTTAGTTGGTTTTTTAAAGCTAAATAGTATATATTAGAAGCTTTACTCAGCCAAAAGAAGAGACCACCGCGTAAGTTTTGCATATTTTCCGCGCAAAAATGTTGCATCTTTGTTCTGATTTAAAAATGCAGCACACAAATGTAACTATTGAAGCAGAAATATTATAATATATAATTATAAATATTTGTTGGCTTAATAAATTGCAGCGAAAACAAAAAGAAAAAGTCGTAAAGATACACAAACGAGTACTGATGAACTAAGTTGAATTATCTTTTGGAAAACGTAAGAGATTTCGAAGAATTTGTAGACATTGAACTGGTTTTTAAAATCTATGCTTAAATCTATTAACCACAAAAAATAATCAAAACTTTTTAAGGTCTAATTAAGAAACGAAAAACACAGTTAGACAACTCCCTTATCGCTGGGCAATACTTACTTGATAATATTTAGCCATTCCTCGCACTATGGCTGCATAACTGTTAGCCGTTTTCGGTTCAATTTCGTTAAAAATCTGTTCAGCCAAGTCACCATCCTTCCAGCTCTTGCGTTGACGTTGTTGCGCCTCTCTGTATTGTGTAAACCAACGTTCTTCGTAATGTTCTTCCGGCAAAGGATCCTCATTGTTGTAAAAACACACCAATTCCAAAAGGCTTTGGCGCTGCTCATTGCTTATTTCCATGCCTTTTTCTTTCATAAGATTATAAACTAATACGGCATCCTTTATTTCACTTCGATTTATCAGTTGGTCTAAAGTTTGGGCCGATACTTCTGAATCTTCAGTAAATACCATTTTGGGTGAAAATGCCGCTATGGGTGGTTGAGCTTCTTGGTGCTGATAACAAGAAATTTGTTATTTTTGTGTTTATTCTAATTTAAACAAGTTTATTACCATAAATAATTCTCTGTGTTCCTCTTTAATCCATTGTGCTGCTTTAAGCCCAGCTTCTTGGGCCATGGCGAAAGTGCGTTTCGCAACGTTGGAGGTGGGTATCAAGTAGGGATCATCGTGATACTTATAGTGTGGAGCTGTGTAATCTCTTTTTACAGTAGCAGACAAAGCCTCTAAAATATCTGTAGGGGATCTGTGTATGCGTTTGGGTATCACAATTTCTTCTTCTGAACTAGGCACAGTGTTGGCTGCGGCTGCTGCCCTTGTGCCCGTTTTCAATGAGCGTACATTTTTCGGTAAAAATTGTAAACGACGGGCTAAATGCATGATGCCGAAGATTTTTATTAAACAATTTCTTGAGTTTTTAATATAAAAAATCGATTATAAAATAGTTTTATCAAAACACATTACAATCTGAAGAGATAAATGTAACAAAAAGAGGAACTGTCAAATTGTATTGTTTTTTATTTTAAGGTTGGAATTTCTACAGCTGTTTGTATTCCTGTATTTAAAAACGAGGCTGCCATACATTTGTTTATTAAAAGAGGTGTATTTGTTTTGCTTAACGTGGACATAAACCAGTCAAGACAGCTCTATTTACAATGACCGAATAAAACTATTTTTTGCTCATCCAATCCAGCTTGACTTGCTCTTTCATCTACAGTCTTGATTAGTCGTTAAAGGTGGAAACAGGTTTTGACGGAAGTGCGTTTGATATGAAGCCGATTTTGTACTATGATACTCGCAGTCCTCCCGTTCGCAGCGTATTAATATTATTAAAACTGCTTGATATTGATGTAGAGTTACATTTTATTGACTTGTTCAAGGCGGAGCACCTAAAGCCACATTTTAAGGAAGTATGTTATTGCAAAGTTTTAGCAAAGGCTTTTTATTGTTTCTAAACGAACGTTAAATTTGCAGGTAAATCCATCCCACACTGTTCCTACTCTTGTGGACAGCGAAAATGATCTAATATTAACGGACTCACATGTAATTTTAATGCATTTATGTGAGCAATACGGAAAGCAGCACCCAAATCTGTGGCCTCAAGAATACAAGGATCGCTTCAAAGTGACCAATATGCTGTTTTTTGAAGCTGCTTTAGTTTTCCGACGTGAAAGTGAAATGATGGTAAGAAAGCTTCTGTGGCTTATTTGCTGTCTGCTTGCTGAGCAAAGATGGTTTTGTTCATTTTAAGACTTTCCAGTCTCCTCTTACCTTTTATAAAATAATGAAATGAACGTTTCATATTATTCAGTTTTACATTTTGCGCGTGAGTGAAACAAATGCCAGTCAGAAGCAGTGATCGTAACCACAGAACTGTACACTAATTTAATTGTAGACAGCTGGGAAAGAAATTAATGAAAACTGACAGTGTTTCGCAAACGTTTGCTGATTGATTTACTCACTATGGCTTAGCATGTATTGCAAATACCGATTGAACTTCAAACATGGCTTGCAAGCTTTTCTTGTTGCATGGTAAATTTACTTCTGTTTGTTTTGTTCCCAATTGCACGATTTTACCAGCCTGTCATATAATACAGAGTTTAATTTTTTTCTGGGGCTCATTATGATTTTAGAAGTATTAGCTTTTGATTTTGAGTTCAGATTTTTTAATATCTTTGAATAATTTTCTTTAATGGAGATTTAAGTTTCCTACACCATCGTTTTCTTATTTAATTCTCATAAGTTACAAGATAAGATAATTTGCATCAAGTTGAAATCTAGTACATAACTTTGAGATTTTGTGGTATGTCCAGTAGATTTTGCAAAGATTACCTTTTCCGGATTTTTGGCAAAATATTTCTAGCAAATGCCAAAAAACATCCGCGAAATTGAGAGTTAATGTTTAAGCCTTTCTCGGATGTCAACACAGTTCAGGAGTAAAACTTTTCAATTTAACAGTTCACGAACAAGTCGGGCTTACGACTTGTTTCGATTTATTCGACTTGATTCTATTTATAATTTTCTTGGACCTTAATTCATGCCTAATAAATTTTATGTCATTTTAAATTTGGGCTTAATTTTCTGCATTTCGGAACTTGTTTTATTAAGTTTTTAAAGTGTTTGTTATTTTGCAGGCGGAAATTGTTCGCAAAACATTCAACAAAGTCGACATTTCGTACCATCAACGCAAAGTTCATGAAATGTACGACATGTGTGAAGTCTTTCTCAAAAAGCAGAAATATTTTGCCACCGATTATGTAAGTATGTATGTATGTACATATGTATGTACATAAAAACAACTAAAAATAAAAAAAAATACTCAATTTAAATTATTCGCTTGTTGATGTTTTTTTTTATAATTCAACAAACCCACAAATAAAACAAATTCAATGATCATGTTTCGTTTATTTATTAGTTGACAATTGCTGATGTTTCTGCCGTAACCACATTGAGTACCGCCGATCTCATGTTTCCCATTACTGCCGCACAATGGCCCGCCGTGGCATCGTGGTTAGCGCTTATGAAATCTATGCCGGAGTACGAAATAAATGAAAACGGTCTGCAAGAATTGAAAGGCATGATTGAAGAATATGGAAAATTCAAATTTCCAATCGAAGAAATCAAACTAGAAATACAATAAAATGCAAATGAAATTGAAGAAAAATTAAATACATACATACATATGTTTGTACATAAATACATTGTATATTCATACCTGCATACATACACCTACATTTAAACCTGGAAATGTGTGTATTTCGAAATAAAGGGTACGGTTTTGTAATTTTTGGCATTTTCAGGTTGCGGAACGGGCAGATTATAGACCCTATGGACAGAGAATTTGAAAAGAAAGTACCAACAGATGTTTCTTTTGCAAGTTCTAAAAATGATTACAATTAATCGGAGCAAAGAACCAAAAGTGAAAGGTCTGAAAAAGAAAATACCGAAAGAAGAAGACGAAAAATAGATCAACTTTTTTTTTTGCTCTTTTTACCAAACAAACAAAATTTATTCACTTTTCTTTTAAGTTTTATTTTAATACCATTTAAAGAGGATTTAGACGGTAATACAAGTCGTTCGTAAAACCAAAGAGAAATTCTTATAAAATTATCTCCGTATTTTAAAAATGGGAATACAAATTTTACGACAGATTTTTTTACCTTTACACTATTGGTAAAAGACCAAAAGAAAGTAAAATGTTTACATAAAAATACATCCCTGATCTAATGATGTGTGAAAGAATTTGAAAAATTTTCAAAAACGATGAGAGCCGTACGACTGTCAAATTTTCATTCGTATTTTCTCTCTATGTCTCTCTATGTATGGTTTCATTACATATTAAGTTTAGACGTTACCCTCCGTGCTCTTCTCAAAAATTTGACTTATCGTACGACTCGTGTTACCGTCTAAACCTCCTTTAAAAAACAGTAATCGAATTAAAGAACCGGAACTGCAACCAATTTTTTTAGTCGTTAAAAAAGGAGACAAAATTTAGTCTTTAAGCTTTCCTTTTAAACGTTGGACTCAAAACGACTTAATAACAGGTGAAATTGAGAACTCAGACTCTCTCTGATGTCAACACTTCGAAAGTGGAAATGTTTAATTTGACATTTCACGAAAATTTAAATGACAAAAAGACGCCGGTTCTCGTTATTCCCAAAGTTGTGCTCGTACTAAAAGAGGTTCAGTACCAAAATATAGTACATTTGTTGTTAGCAAAAATTGAATGCTATTGGCAGGTTTTATGTATATGAAAGTATGTATGAAAATATCCAAAGGACCTAAATACGTAGAATATCTATTAAGATGAGATAATTTTTGATAAAGTCTAGCGTAGAATCAAGCATTTCTGAATGTCGGCTTGATGTCGTGATATGGAGAAAGTAAATCATTTTAAAAAATTTTAAAACAGGAAAACTTCAGCACCATAAGAAATGAGGTATTCGTCATTTCACTACGATTACAATTAAAATACCAACAATTTTAGGAAAATCATTCCATCTACTCTTCCTACTACAAATTGTGCTCTTAAGCGCGGCGGCGCAGACTTTGAAAATCCTGTCAAAAATACAGAATTATGTTTGAAAACTTCAACTTCAACTTCAACGGATTGAATAGAGAGAATAGGACGCTTCCCTCTTTCTCTCTCTCTGTGGAGTGCCTTTTTCGGTTCCTATCTCTCCAAGTAATACAAAAGAGAACTTCATATATGTATCAATTCTCTAAAAAAAAAAAATTAAGCTTAACAAGTCGGTTGCGAAAATCGTTTTATTTGAAATCACGTGGTTTCTAGACACAAACTGCATCGAAAAGCCGACTTCTTGTTGTGCTTTCATTACTTTTCTAACATCAAGACGTTTGATATGAGCCTGAGCATATAATTTATAGCAGAAAGTCTTAATCTAGTAGATCTGAATTTTTTTTTTTAATTTTACGAATTTGCTTTTCAGAACATTCCTGTAAATTTAAAATTATTTTGAATTACACATGAGATTTTTGCTTCCCCTGAAAATTGTTTCAATGTATTGTAACCTCTGTGACATCCTATGACGATATGTGTATGTACATAAATATGTATGTATGTGTGTTTGTACATAAATTTTTTTGTTGAAAGAAATATCGGAGGTCTTTTTAAATTCGATTCATAATTATTACAAAATTTGATACAGAATTTTTCTAAATATATCATTTACCAGCAATTGAAATGCAGTTTGAAGATTATGATGACGTCGTGCCTTCGTGGCCAGTTCTATATTACGATGTTCTAAGCTCTCACGCTCGCAGTTGTCAAATGCTAGTCCATCTTTTAAAAGCTGATGTCGATCTTCAGCCAACGGATTCGATGGCGGCTGTAAATTTTAACGAAACTTATACTTGGGTATTTCTTGTTTTTACAATAATATTAAGGAATTTAAAATACTCTTTGTGGCACAATTGCAGCTAAACTCCTTCTGCAGACTGCCAACCCTTGTGGACGGCAGTGTAACCTTGTGCAATGGCCACTCCATTTTGATCTATTTATGCCAAAAGTATGCGCCTAAGAGTATGTCAAGTTTATGCCCATGTGATTATATAACACGGCAAAAACTCACAAGTTTGCTGTACTACGAGGGTTCGACTTTAAATCGATATTTAAGTAATTTACTGGTAAGTTTGAGTTCATTAGGAGGCTGGTAGGGCACATGCTGCCATAACGGTGCATTGATTAATCGTTTTTGATGTGGAATCAAACCGATTTTATTTTTTATTATTATAAAATAAAAAATTATTTTTAAGACCGATATCTTTCTGGTTAAATATCCAAATTTTGCCGTGGACTACCATAAAAGAAAAGCCTCAATTGCCTATAACTCACTGAATGCGTTTCTAAATGGTCACTCGTTTATGATCGGAAGCCGTGTAAGTACACAAAATTTATCACACGAGGAGTCGCAGAACAAAACGTGATTTATACAAGTTTTAATAAAAGAGTTTTTTCGTTTTAATTAAACAAATTAATCACGGGAGCTTGGCCTCTGCATGGTATTATTTATATCTATTTTACAAGCAAAAACTACGCCGCGTAGAGACCTAACGAATTATAAAAAGTACAGTTTGGTCTGAGACTCCGCCTTCATAGACTTTTAGAAATGAATTTATGAGTTTATTTTATATTTTTTTTGTTGCCATAAATACAGCTGACGATTGCCGACATATCAATTGTGTCCACCGTGAGTGCACTGAATATAATTTTTCCCATAAACCATGAAAAGTTCCCCCAACTATTCGATTGGTTTCAACGTTTAAGGCAAATGGATTTTTACAAATACAACGACGAGGGCATTCAAAAGCTGCGCCATACTTTAAAAAACGTCGGTGAGTTTGACTTTCCGTCGACCTTAAACGATGATCAGGAACGCATGGAACTTAATTTCGTAACACTGCAAGTGGACGCAAATAAAAGTACAGCTCAAGCGAAGAGACAAAGCAGCCACAATGAAGACGGAAAACCAGCAGCCTCAACCCGAAAAGATGCGAAACATATTTCTCAAACAAAGCAAAGTACGAGTATGAAGGAGGGGCCGGATTTCATGGAGCATAAAAACGATGGAGTAGAAAAAGATACTGAGAAATTTAAATTTTACGATACATATTTCATTAACGTTTCCCAGTGTAATTGTTGTGCTGTACCTGAACGGAAAGAAGCACAGAAAGGGCTAAAAGGACTCTTAAATGAAGAAATCTGTGGACAGTGTAAGTGTAAACGGAATTAATTTAGAGAAATTCTCAAAGCTGAACGTGTTCTACGATTAAAACTCACTCGAAGGGCAGGTTTAGCACTAGAGTATTTCAACCCAGGCCCTTTGCTGCAAGTGCGTTAGGTCCTCAAGTGGGTTCGCACCCTTAAATTAGTGGGGAGTAATGCACGATTTTTTAGTTATGTAGGAACTATGAACACTTTCAACAAATAATAATTGAAAGAACGGGCACTCCCCTGGAGTCCCATGGATGCTTAAACTCCAGAACAAGAAGGTTCCTGACGAAATAACCCGCTTTCAGAAGACAAAGTGGTTTTCGAGCAGCGGTGGCCTTGCAAAAGTTGCCTGCTTTAGTGACGAACTAAGTGGCAAAATCGTCGGTGCAAGTTTTTTAAGGGCAGACATCCTCAAAGGATTTCCGTTGATGTTCCCTAAGGGAATAAGATTTGATTAGAATATTACTTTTGTGAGTCCCTTTGAGGTCTAGATGTGTTCAGTAAAACTGGTAGCAAAGAATATAAAGACGGTCGGTCTAGTATCTGCCCTGTTTAGACCTGAGACGATGCGATGGGAACATTCAAGAAAATATTGGGGGGCTAAAATACAGGCTTTACACGTCAACCTCTAGGGCCCGATTTAGATGATACAATATTGTGAAAAGTGCTGTAAAATTTTCGCAGCTTAGCCCCATTTTTTTTTAAATGTATATTTTCTTTAAACTCCCGCTTCGCCGAGCAGGTTCTATTGAGAGCGTAAATTTGTCATGTCGTTTCCTTGTGACGATTCTTGGAATACGAGGGAATAGTTTTCGGCTAGACGATGTGAAATTTTGGCTTCGTTTACGGTGACACTTAATTTCGTTTCTCAGTGTTTTTGAAGTTACTTTTGATATATCGAATTTTAGGAAAATATTTCTAATAGAAAATGATCTTGAAAATACATTTTGCTGCCATTGTCTACTCTCGATGTCGTTTTAAAGTTTTGGGCCTATTTGTCATGGAAACAAGATTAGTTTTAACCTGTTTTTCAATAGTCTTTAAAATTGTTTTTTTTTTGTAGTTTTCCCGAAATTGAACTGATTATTTGTCCCATTCTTCTTTAATTGCATTTAGTAACCAGTGAGGAGCACAACTGCAGAAAACTCGAAAGACGAAATCATGAACTTGATTCTGCGCGTAAAATTGCGACCTGTTTTTGTAAGAAGCACTCAATCAATGCGAAGAGAAGTGAAGTACTGGAAGCAAATTCCAAAAACGCTGAAAGGTTTAGAAGAGAAAACACAAGAATTGCCAAAAGTAACGCAATGGAAGTGGAAGGCTACGAACAATCAAGCGCCAGCAACAGCGATGACACGAATGCTGCGACATCGGGGGAGGACCAGAAAGTGAACAACAAACTCAATAATAAACTTCCAACAAGTAGAAAAGAAGTCAAGAAACAAGAACGATACAGATTGAGAGATGAAGAAGAAGCAAGTAGCAGAAGTTCCTCTAAAATAATGGAGCGAACATCAGCTGATTCGGCAAATGCAGCTGAAAACGTCAGCTATACAACTAAAAATTTCCAAGAACTGCTAGAAAAAGTACGCAAATATGAAAAAATCTTAGGTAAGTAATAAGTAATTTAGAAAAACGTTTATCGGCTCACCTAACGGGCCATTTTGCGCAACTTTTTGCTTAGAACATACAGACAAAGTGCTGCAGAGCAACACGTTCATTGCTGCAACTAAAACGCCTTCGGACACATCATCTATTTATTCTGTGAAAAAGGAACAGTGGAAGGAGAAGAATTTGCCACACAAATGTGATGGTCCAAATTGTTCTGGTCAACAGAAGTTTCAGAAAAACTGTAAAAGAAGGAGCAACAGAATTGAAGCATTAGAATTTGATGATGCGATTCCAATAGTTTTGCCAAAAGTTTTAGTTGCAAATTCAGAGAATGAGGCTGGAACTAATCCCTCCCCTCTAGCGGATGTTCCAGGTGCGATGCAGAAATTCAAACTTATTAATGGAGATTGTGACGACAACATGTCACAATCTCGTAAGAAGCTCTCTTGTAAGAAATATGGCGGCAAAAGCAATAATACATGTTCCTGCGCAAACTGCTCTGGAAAGAGAAATCCGCCAGGTACCAAAACTGACGGTTTAGAACATGTGGATCATGTGCCTGGTGAACTTTACAAAATTTCGGATTTGTTGGCAAAAGAAATCGATTGCGATTTCCAAAATCGTCAAAATATGTAAAAGAGCCAATCGAATGGAAAGTTTTTTTTTTAGATTTTTTGAAAATGTTTCAGTTGCAACGAAATTTATTTAATGAACAATAAAAATGTTATTACAATAGTATAAAAAATCACGTCACGTTATTGGGACATTGTTTTCAAAATAAATGTCTTAAGCACATCCTCGGGGCTGGTTCGGAAACTTAAGTCGTGTTTTAAGTGGAAAATTGTGAAAAAAAACAAATTAAGGGCCCGTCCCACGATCGTGTACAACAAAAACGTGTGTATGAGCAAAGTAGCAGACTTAATTGCGTCGTGACAGCTTAAGGGGACTGGTCAAGAGACTATTATGTAGGTCAGAAACCGCCAGGATTTGTTGAAATATCTACAGTCTACCATGGCAGGATACTTTCTACTACATCAACGCAGATTTTTGGAGGTTTCAGTGGAATAGCTGTTCTCTCGAAACAAAAACCTCCGCAAAGAGGGTTAGAACAGACATCTCGAAAAGCTGGTTTCAATTATAGGAATATTTAACATGAAATTATATTAAAATTAACATGATATCCTGTTGAACTTAAACATTTTTTTATGAAGTTATGAAAATAATGTCTCGGTCATGGATGGCAACTATGAAGTTATCGAAAATGGCATTTTGACAGATTACCAACCATAAATAATGTCAACAATAACATTTTTTCTGTGAAATGTAGCATCGATTAGAAGGCAGTTAAGAGACAGTTCGGGCAATGTGAGTATTGAATTCCATTTCCTGAACTAGAGTGTCCAAATGCTGACTGGTTGGTATTTTAACCATTTTCAAATCTGAAAGCAATAACTAATTAATTTCTTATGCTTAAAAGTAAATTAACTTTTTGCTCACTTTTTTTTATTTATCACCAAATTTGCTCTAAAAACTCACAGCAACCAAAAATTCGAGGTTGCCAAAATTGCTTTTAGTAGCCAGTTCCTATCGATAATGGGGCCATAAATTTTCTTCGAACTCACCACAGAACAACGCGCCAGTACATAAAATAAAATGTTTGCCGCCATTGGACAAACCGTTTAACTACATAATGGTTTTTTTTATGTGGAAACGCCACAGATTTTGCCTTGTAGTGCTGCAATACAGGTCACTTCGCTTTCGGTGGTGAAGAGGTGAGGCGGAAAGTTGAATCGCTGGACTATTTTGTTGCTTAGGAACTAAAGAAAACCTTCACCAAATCTTAAATGGCTTAAGCGGTATTCACTATCCCGTAGGGTGTCTATAGTGTGGACTGTCCAGGCTCATCATTTTGTCGGCTAAACGACCAGGAATTCCTAACGCCACAGGCAAAAAGGAATTCCTGGTCATGGGCAGGGTAGTGATTCCGATCCGAAAGTGCTATCGTTTTGTAACAGATGCTTGAGAGTGGAGTCAAATCACCGTATTCGAAATCGACTGAAAGAACGTTCGTGTTGAAAAATTTTTCGATAGTAACTTATATATTATAATGTTGTTAGCGTGGGGCAATAAGAAAAACAAAAAAGGACACAAAAAAGGTAGACAAAATAAATTTATTGTAAAATAAAAAGGGTCCACATGTGGTTTTTTTTGATGAATCGAATATTGTCATTATAAAAACAAATATTCGTGACAAAAGCAATCCTGTTTGATTGCCTGAAGTTGAGTACGTTGTATCTTTTATACCAAGTGATTTTAGCTTAATATTTAGCCATCCATAGATTTGAAAGACGTTTTCGACTGTCAGGGGAAGCTTTTAAATATTTTCTTTGCGCTATATGTAAGTAATTCTGGTCATATTGACGCTTTGGACAGTCGCAACATTCAGCGTAATGCCGGGCATAATTTTTTTATCTGGGTTAGAACAAAATACGATCTGAAAAGTTGAGAAAAGTGTAACGATATAAAAAGCTATTCAGGCATGCAAGAGCAAACACTCGTTTTGAAATCGCCAAGCGACTGGCTTGAAAAACGCTATTTTAATTTGATTTTTAGTGGTTCTGAGGATCGCCCGTTTAATATGTGGTCTGTCATTGTACTAAATCAGCTGTTTGAATCAAGTTAAGAATTTCTATAGAAGAAATTGATACATATTTTTAAAGTTAATCGAGGTTGTTATAGAATCCAATCTAAAAAATCACGCTTCTGTCATGAAATCCAAGTTATCGGTTTTGTGTTCGAACTTGAATTTTTATCGGTTTTAGGTGTCATAGAAACCAATTTGATCGGTTTTTTTTATTTGAGATAAAACAAAAACTTGACAGCTGACAGAATTAACTTGCGGGCTATTGTTTTTACTTCTTCCAGTTGGATAATTTGCAAAAATGTAAGTAAATAAAAAAGTTATCATAGAATATATAATTTTTAAAGTTTAATAAGTAACATTTTTTTATTAATCTTTAATAAATTGAAACACCATTGTGATTTACAACTTTAATAACAAAATAGGGGAAAACACACAAAAGAAAGGGCATTCTCCTGGCGTTTATGGAGAAGAACCCTGATTATGCAAAAGGGTTTACAAAACGTGGCAAGTCACTTCAAATTGTATACAAAAGAGCAAAAACAGAAAACAGCTGATTCAAATATCGGTTTTTATTTCATTCGAAGATAAGAAAACCGACTTGTTTTCATGACATCAAATGAATCCAATATCGGTTTTCAAAAGCGACACTTACCAAAAGCGACCTCGATTCCATGCCAACCCCGAATAAAAGCATTTATTCTATTTGGCGGCGTCAATGCCGTTATTATCACTTCTTTTAACTCGGTACTACCACAACCAATATGGAAAGCTATCGATAACTGTGAGCATAGATTTCGTATCTTGTGAAGTGTGACGTCGTTTCTGACGCCACCAAAATTTATTTACTTTATTTTACTTGTTTATAGCTTTGCCGCCAGCTTGAAGCTCTTTATTAAGTAAAAATTATCATCAAACCTCTTGTGATTATGAGCTCCGCAGTGCCATTGTCGCAAATATTACGGTGAAGTGTGATATATGAATATGCCAGATTGTTTGTTGGCTCGTTTCCGATACTGAATTAAAAATCAAGTATAATTTCGAATAGATATATTTCCATAACGATTGCTTTGATCCACTATTACGTTGGAGTGAGTTTGTTAAACGTTGATGTACCTAAAGAACTTCCGACCACCAATCTCACGTGGCCGTTCAGTGCGGGGCTTGTTATAAGATGCCCGACGGTCAAGAAGTTGCCACCTGGTAAGTGCTTTTTACCACCATCAGTTTCCCTTGACACTGCGGATACTAATGCAAATTAAGGACTATTGCACAGATGACATCCTTAAAATAGTTTTATGCGTTTTTTCGACACATCCCTTTAACAGCCCTTTAACTTTCTGTTAATACTTCCTTTGTTTGCTTCTAGCAAGAGTAGTAGTAAATAAATAGTAAATAGAAATCTTTACATACATGCAAAGCACATGTAATTTGGCAGAACAATTATGTGGGCCCGACTGTTTGTTGACACTGGCCAACAAACAACGACAAACCGTATTCATAATGTCATTAAGTGCCCATTATTTTGTTTGTCTATTTCAACAAGTGTTACGTTACACAGAACAAACAACTTTAGAAGCCGTTTTTCGTAGAAAAGGAAGTACGTGAGTGCAAAACTTAATTTGAAATCAGGTTCAAAGTAGACATTTAATAATTAAAATGCCAAATGCGTCTTATTCTTACGTAAAGACAAAGGCAGGGAATATTTGCTGATACAAGTTCAGGGCAATAGGCTGTTTTGCTTAGATTTGCAAAGCTTTGATTAGGTTTAAGCATATTTGCAGCGACTTTAGTTCCATTGGACGCATTGAAATGAAGTGCAATCATTATAAATTAACTTGAAGTATCAGCGAAGTAAAATCATAAGCGTTATGACTTTGATTTCGCCTCATTCGAGATTTTCATTTGACATTTAAAATGATTTGTCATTGAAAGTAAATGTTGTCAGCTGAAATCCAAAAGGCCGTAAGGACACTTTACTCTTCTTGCAGGAGAAGCAAAAAACCTCATAAATGTTAAACTATTTATTTGCCAAATTTCAGAATTAGTATTAAGAAATAAATAAAATTGGTTTAATAAAAAAAAACTATAAAATAATAGCAGTTCTTTTTTTTGTAATGGAGCCGTAAACTGTTGGAATCGGTTGTTCTGCAACCAAAAAGCCTTAAAAGCATTAAATTTTTTTTATTAACAACAGGTCAACAGGTCAAATTCGTGATTTTTGCCCAAAACGTCCATAAAACGCATTTGTTTTAGAATTTTCCTGTAAAGACATGGATTATTATGCTACTTTTCCTTCTGTTCTTACATCAAAGTATTTTTCTGCCTGAAATGATTAACCCCTGAAATGCCGTGGGTCAAAAAAGGCCAAATATTGATAGTTTTCACATAATTTTTGTTAAAAACTTAAAAGAAAAACTAAGTCAATATATTTAGGACTGTTAATTGAAAATATTATAAGATTTTCACAGGGTGAACATAATATATTATTTATATGTATGTAAGAGAAGAAATTTATGTAGTTGGAACTTTGATAGTTTAATTTATTTTTATTACTATGAAAACAAATATTCCCAGCGTTCTTGTTACTAGTTTGTAAAAATTTTTTCTACAAAAACAGTAAATAAACGTAAAATTAACGGCAACTTTCTTCTAATTTGTTATTTGTTGATTTTTAATAATTATATCAGAATCAAAATCAAAAAGTCCATTTAAATTTTTTTTCTTTGTTACGGACTTTTGGCTTTTGGATGGCGAAATGTAATTTTTGTTTACACCTAAAGGATATTCGTAAAATCAATTTTGACGGGAAAGTAGGAAACGACGAAACGTTAGAAAAAAGTTCCATCTCTGAACTTTAACTATAATTTTTGTAAATGCTTATTACTCGTACTAATAGGCTGCCAATCAAAAGCCAAAGCGAAAGGCTGAGGCAAAGGATGTTTATCAACTTCTAAGAACTACTTTTCCGTACGGGGTTAGAATCCAACCATCCTTAAGCAAAATATTTACAAAGTTCATCCTATAATATTTATAGGATTTGAAAAAAATCCTGACAATTGCTTGAATAAACTATAAAATGAATTTATTAAAATCTCTTTGTATGTGTGTAGGGTGTCTATGGGGCGGTTAAGAAAAAGGATGGATGATATTTGTCGTTCAGAAATTAAATTGGTTTTATTGTGAAGAAAGATGTCTATAAAAACCATCCAGGGATGCTAAAATCTGTCGGCTAGAAATGAAATTGGTTTTATTTCCCATATATTAATAAAATTTCCTAATGATTGATTTTGAATCAAGTATAAAAGTTTAATGCAATTTTTGTATCACGTGTCACGCTTGCAGAATAGCTAAAATTACACTTTTCTGTCATAAACCATCTTTCGATAATTCTGTTACTCCAAAAAACACACCCAAAACGAAAACAAAAAAATAGAAAAAGGGAAAGTTTCGGCCATCCGTTGTTTGAATCAGATATAAATTACTTTAAGGACGTGTAAAAAATGCCAAATGAAAATGGAAGTTTGCCAGCTTTAGTTTCTCAAGTTACAACCTGAAGAAAAAAACCGCGAACGAGCTTGAATTTGATTTGGAGAAGTTTAAGACAATTTTGTGTTTACGATTTTATAATTAAAATTCGCAAAAGTTGTTACTGGTCTTACTTGTCAGAATTTAGATAAGTTTATGGCTGACTATTAGAATGTAGTTGGTACTTGTATTTTTCCCATAAAAACTTTGCCGGCAATAAAATGCATATAAATTACTCGTGAATTCAGCGAAAATATCAACTGGAAGAGTGCAATAATATTGACTTCTCTGGCATCGCCAACTGCATATAAGAGTTTTGTCCAGGGCGAAAACTGAATATTAAAGGCATTCACACATTTTTTGGTTACAACATGTGTGACGTTGTTCAATATTTGTATGTACTATAAGTGAGCAACTCCCAAACAGTTATATGTACAACAGCTGTCATTTTATTCCTTCTTTATTTTGTTGCATTCACCTCGTTTTCGCGATATGTATGTTTTTTTTGTCCTACTGTGGGATACCAATTTGTAAGAAAATTGCTTAAATGAGAGCGTCTTTGAATCAATAAGATTCTCCAAAGATTTACGAATGTCATTAGAAGGACATCAGGCAAAATTAATATCAAATGGCCAGTGGAAGAAAACAGCGTCAAAAACAAGAGGTTCGCCAAAACTGTTAAGCTGACATGATTCAACGTTAAATATACATGTTTATTGCAGGGATACATGGTATTTGGTTAACATGACATGACATCTGAAAACCATATCATAGAAGGTCGCCTTAAAATCCATTACGAAGTTAGACTCAGGTAATTAAAGTGAAAACATGCAGAGGATCGAAATTTGTCAATTCTTAGACAATCCCTCTAACATATAAATTGAAGCCGGTAGATCAATTATCTTGGCAAAAATTTGGTAAATGCATATTACAACAATCTGGATTTATGTTCCTGCATAAGAAAAATAATTTCAGCTGTCTGCATAAACGCCCCGGGACACGGAGGGGTAAGGATTTCTCGGTTAATGCGGCAGTCATAACTCTAGAAAGAGAATACCAAGACATGGGGTTGCGCAAGAACTTTCGAAACCTTCACAAAAGGTAATATCTTGAATGAGGCATCCTGATATTGGTAATTTGATTGAGGAGGCTATCCTGGACTGAAAAGGTCGGGTTGTTGTTTAAACCTCAGGCTGCAGAAGAGACGTTGGAGTTTTTTTTTTTTGAAAGTGCAGTGGGTGATGTGTTTGTCAGTTACCTATTGTGGTAAGAAATTGGAATTGGTAAGGAGCATCGAGCAAGTCCGGTCGAAGTCTGCTGTTATTTACGAACCTATCGTGCAAGGGGCTTGGCATATGTTACGCGTTGGGAGCTTGTAGTATATTATCATCTGTGTGTGCCTTGGCCAGTCCATCCCGTGGAATTGGTTCACCGTTCGATTAGGTCGCCATTGCAAGTGCTGAAGTAGATCAATTTCCCGATTTGTACGAGTAAGCCAATAGCCAAGTTTGCTGAGCTCTGACTTGAGAAAAGCTGAGAGCAATTGTTAGGTTACTCTACCGTCAGTGCAAAGTGGTTATATGGTCCACAGGCGTAATTTTGGGTATTTTGAATATATAGAAATTTCAACGGGATTGTACGAGTATGAAAAATGCACCGGTGCACGGCTGGCCCGCTTCGGATACCTGTCAAACACAAAAAAGGGCTTTTGAAAGAATGAAAGAAACCCTTTCTTATTTATCTGGGCCAAAAATATGCATATATTTACATATCGTCAGCCGCAAGGAAAACTAATGTTTCGAATATTCTACAATATATTAAGAACGTAATAATAACATATTGTATTAGTTATTGAAAAATAAATACAATCTTGATAATTATATATAAAATGTCTAAGTTTTATTAAGCGCGAATGAAAATTGCATTTCAAGTAACGATATGCACATATTGTATGTAAGTAGAAAACACATCAGAAACAAAGTTTATTATGAAATTCTTCTCGGCTCATTTCGAATTCTTTTGCAGGCAGTTCTCTTCAATTAAACTTTCAGTTCTAATATCCTGTTTTTTACGCTTTTGTTTGCAACTAATTTTATAAGTCGAGATATAACAGTTATGAAGCACAACAATAGATGTCGGCAACAACAAAAGACATCTCTTAAAATATTTTAATGAGATGTGTGTGTTTTTAATAGAAACTTTATGATAAAACACCGAATTCACTCGAACATCTTAATAGTATTTTTTGCCGGGTTCTTTGTTAAATACTTAGCAAGATAAAACATGTTTTATCAGCAAAAGTCTGCTTTAAGCACAAAACAAGGTGAAGGTGTTGTTGGGCCAATTAACAGCAGGTTTGATTATGATATAATAAACGTTTTTATATTAAAAACTTTTTGAAAAATTTACTGTTTGAGGAAAAATTTGTGTTTCTTACTAATACACATTTGGGGCTTTGGGGAGTATATCACGAATTTGGATTTACCCATTTTAATGTCAATTATTGCCGGCTTATAGCTTTATAACCTTCCGACCTTAAGCGTACAAACGAATGCAACCAATTCATAAGAAGCTGTTGCAGACTCTGATTGCTTTTTCTACTGAGACATTTAATCGAATACAAGAATTTGCATGAAATTTAAAAAAAAGAAATGGAATTAAGTGCTGAAGGGCAATTGAAATGTTAATATGCGTTGATTAAGGTTTGGTTAAGAAAAATGTTTAAAAGTGCTAAAAGCTCTTCAAATGAAGGTCGAAAAGATGTAAATAAGGCCGCTCGTCCTGAACGACGCCGCACGGCCTCGAATGCGATGAAAATGTGCAGAAAGTGAAGAAAATTGTCGAATCATATCGGTTTTTTTTCTCGAATTTGGGGCATTAAGCCTGGGGCAGCGATGTTTGGTCTAGAAGAACTGAAATCTGGCCAAAAAAATCGTAATTTTTTGGCCTAAAATAAGATCGGATTCAGTTCCCAGCAGAGAGAGAGCTTAAGGACATACCAAAAACATCATATCACAACTACTTGCAGGATGGGCAGAAATGCTGGCACACGTGTCTGTGGGTGACGACTTTCAACTGGCGTAAATAGAAATTCATGAATAAATTATTCTTATTTTGGGCAAAAAGCAGACCTCGTACATTGACTTTATTGCTCTCAAGACTTTCCTGGAGCGGAAAATTATGTACATACATACATACCAACGACATATATTCAATAAGTTGAAAGCCTTTAATAACAATAAATTGTAACAACGAAACTTAATATTTATACATGTGACTGTATGTGTGTATGTATGTACTCGTGTGTGCCGCTGAGTTTGTTGCCATGTGTAGCCTACGCTGTACGTATGTATGTAGGTATAAACGTATGTGCACGTGTAATAAATTAATTGTCATCTGATATTTTAATTCTCTAAATAAACAAATTATGAGTATGTAAATTGGGATTTTAATAAAAAAAAGAGATCAACGTAGTCACACACTCGTAAGTTCGTTGACGTCTTCATTTACATATATTTAGGTTTGTACGTTTATGTATACAAATAAGAGAAACTCAGTTGTACACGTGAAAAACCTGTACGTTTAAGATGATATTTACACACACCGTTTCTTAGTTCTACTGTGCGAAATATAATCTTTTATCTATTTCATATCGTGCCGGTTTTTCGCCAGAGCCTTGTGCAGCTCAGGCGGGAGCGTAATTTGTTAAATCTATGCCTGAATAAAATAAAGTTTTCGCCACAGAAAAGTATTTTATTTCTTGCCGTTTTAGTTTGTTTTTCATTCCCATCAACCCTCATCGAATTAATAAGGTGCAATTGTAACCCTTTCATATGGAAATAGTGATAACTTTTTTCTCATATGCCTGAAATTTTCTGACATCTTAAAACTTTTAGTTGTCTCCATCCCCCTGATATAGAGCCTTAACTATTTTACACCCTTTAAAGACTGCTCAGGTACAATTGTACCTTCACAGACTTTGTATGAAGATACAATTAATAAAGAAAAAACCAAAATAAAGTTAAAGTCGGCACATTGTTGGCCCACAAATCCATAGTAGCCCTATTTGGTGCTCATTAATGCGAAGAAGTAGCTTAAACTCCAAGACTCATACAGTACCTGAAAATTTGAAAAAAATATTAATTAATTAAAAGTAAGTAAATTTAGAGAATTTTTTTATTAAATTCATATATATTTATTACATATTCATCACAGACGATATTACAAAATGTTTCTCAATCGTACTATATATTTTAGGATCACACATATTGCAGCTTTTGCGTTTAAGGGTTGTACAATTAGTTACATTTGGTGAGCCTTCTTCCCGAAGGACTTCCTGCATTCACTGAACTATGGGTCGTTGTAATATATTTCGTGACCCTTGACGTATTTGAGGAGCAATAAGTGCTCCAGCAACCAAGATGGATGCAAATTGGGAAAAGTGAACTTAAGGTGTCAACTGCTCCTTTAATACGATTCTGTAGACATTTGAAAAAAGTACTTCTCTCGATTTCAGCAAAATCAAATCGCTGCCTAATTCTACACACAATCAAACTAATAAAAATAGTCATTTGTTTCAGTGTATTGAAGTCATTTTGACGGGAAGTTCCAATTTCACTGCATAGACGTTCTTCTTTTATTATAGTTCTAATTAGTGTAATTGGTATTTATATCAAATTACATGAATTATAAACAAAAACTTCAATTATACAAATTAAATTGTTTCACACACACACACAAAACACTCACACCACCAAATATGTATGTGTGTGCGTGTGTGTGTAAACCGAACCCAAACTTTATTCTGATAATCTTCAAAATACATACAAATAAAGCTTAAACATATATAATCGGTTAGTTGTATCCAAATTTAAATTTATTAATTAAACACAACTGAAATTTTGTTCGTAAATATTTAATTGTTGGATTTAAAGGAAATTGTTTTACATTTGAAAATGCGACATTTTTTATTAAATTTATTAATTTGTGGTCTTAAATAAAAATGCTTTAATAAATAAATGAATTGGAAAAAAATGTTTGCAAACTATAATAAAATTTTATTAAAATATGTAAATAATACACAAATATTGTACAAACAGTTCTTGCCATCTCTTGTTCATTTACAGTCTGCTGGCGAACAAGTTTTTATGCACGAAAACACTTTCTGTGGGAAGTCAGAGACAAGAAAATTATCATCAACATTAAATAATTGTCGCTGATGAAAACCACTGAAATGTGTTCTCTTATTGAACAGTTTATTAATACTAATAATGATCATGCAAAAACATTGACTTGACTTGAAATCATGTTAAAATGATATGAAATACCATTAAAGCATCAACATGTCTACATGTTTTCATGTTAAACTCAAATACTTTTTTATCGATTACTTCCCTCAATCCAAAATATTTTAAGCGGGACAAGCTCTACTTATTTAGTTTCTTGGTGTACATTTTGTTTAAAATTATGAAATTAACTAATAAAGAATTAAACTTCTTTTATTATAGTTAATAATAATTCTGTATATGTAAACATGTCCGAAATTGATGTATTTTGTGGTCCTGTGGCACCACTTTTTAAGCAATAAATATACAGCATATATTCAGAAATTATTTCGGATATATTTATTATGTTTTAATAAAATATCCGAGTGTAATAAGGGATCAGGTTTTGCTGGGACTGGTCGCTTGGCATTACAATCAAATCTCTATGACGTTTATGCCTGACTCCACTTATGCAGGTTATTCCGAAACCGTCAACAAAATTTAATTTGCAGAACTGGGAATGACCTTTCTCCCAGCGATGCCTTGAAAGAGAGATCCTAGTGTTGGTTATAGGCTGAGGTGCCCACCTTTGCTATCACTTAAAAGTTACTACTAGATACTGAAGTAATCATCTCCGTTCGGTGACCCAAATGTTCCAGAGGTGTTGTTGTTCTTTGTAAATAACTAGACGATGAGGAATGTACAAGTTGGTCTGGCCACAGCCATGAAGATGTCGTGCTTCCAATCATTTAAGCAATATCTGCTACAAGGGATCAGATTACAGATTGCCCGAGCTTCCGGGCATGGGTCTTATATTATGCTCCATTTTCCACCTGCATATGTACATATATATGCCTGGTAGGGAGACGTTAACAAGGTCATCAAGTGGAGTTGGTATACCATGAGATTAGGCCATATTGGCAGTGGCTGATTTAAATCAATCTTGCAATGTTTACGGCAGCATCAACGCCGTTGTCAAAAGTATACACCAATGGCGTCGCTGGCCCAAAATTCACACCATACAGTATTTTTTTTAGAACTTGGCTTTAAGCAATCGCATTGCTTGCCATAGTGATTTGGATGGGTATCACAAAAATGACATGACGGTCACGGGCCACCAACATCTCCCTGCGCCAAATGAAAAACTCGTTACTTATCGTTCTTAAGCGCAGGAAAATCATCATCCAATATCCAACTACAGCAATAGAAATTTTGTCCTAAATGGATTTTACTTTAAAAATGCCCATGTCTGGCCTGATGAAGAAGGGCTCCAAACACGTCTGCTGTAGAAAGCTCTTAGGGACGGAAGAAACACAGAAGGCCATCGTGTGCGAAATATGTATGAGTAATGAAATGTGTCTGACAAAGAAGGGCTTCCGGAAGGCCTGCTTATTCCTTCTCACTACGTTTTTTTATACACCGAATACTCCGAACTCAACGTCTATTTCAAGTATCGAATTTTGGCACTTTAAATGGCAGACCCTCCATCCAAAAAGAGAAAAAAAAAGAACAGGACAGAAATATTTAGGCTCTCCGTTGTTGTAATCAACTACAAATTAGTTGTAATACGTGTTAAGAATACGAGTTTACAAAAAAAAAAAAACATCTTAAGATAATATGAAATGCCGATGAGCCAAAATCATTTGCACAATGGCCCAGATTTGGCTTGATTTGGAAATTTTTTGTCAATTTACACTGAATTCAATTTGAAATAAAGTTTTACATTAAGTCTTAAAGGTAATTCTCTTTAATTGCAGTCTAAATGGTAAAACTGTGATTAAAACCATGAATCAAAAGCAGTCTAGATATGTATGTAGAAATAAATGTAAAATCAACATTAATACATGTTGTTTTTAAAAATAATATTTCAAAATGTGAACTGTAATGATGTTATTTCTCTTGTTTAGGCTGCAACGTGTTCTAAGTTGGCGTCTAGTTATGAACATTTTTAAAAAATAAACAAAAAATCGAAAAGTGTTCCACTTCCTACCAGCTTTCGAAATTGTTCAACTTTAAGAGAAGAAATTCCAATGATTTTTTATTTATAAGTTTGTCCAACTATTGTTGATATATTAGATTTTCTGCGTCCTCAAACTTTTTTCCCTCCCGTCTAATCAATTTTAAATGAGCTGTTAACCATGAAAAATTGTCAAATTTTTATAAGTCCACGAATGACATTTACGTGCTTATTTACATATAACTAATTTCACTGCATAACAAAGATTTAAAAATAATTTAAGCTTCGCTGAAAATAGAACATGTTTTCCATTGTAATGAACTCATCTGGTGGATCAATTGGGTGCTAATGAGATTTGTAGCGAGCACGACGCAGCTGGCTGTCCTCCAGCTTAAGGTATACAATTCAGCTACTTTGCTTTTTTTAAAGGGATAATCAAAGCAATAATTCTTAATAAGGGAGTAAAAAGGAAAAGCAACTTAAAAGCGTGTTTAGCACAGGAAGACTTTTGTAGACTCAAATGAAGCAGAGAAAAATTTATGCTATTTAATGATAATTAAAGTGGCTTTAATGGAGACAGAATTTAATACTATTAAAGTATAAAAAATATAAAAATATAAATATGATTTGCGACATGTGGACGCTGCGGCTGGCGCGTATATGGCGCAATAAGCAACTCCAACTCTCATGCGTTGGTCACAGTATTTGCGGACGTAGTTTCGCTTAATATTGATTTCCTTTCATTTAATGCTCTTCGGAATGTCGGTGTAGACGAGTAGCTTTAATGAGACCAAACTCATACGATTTTGATGATATTATGTGAAATATTTCGTTCGTCGACAGTTTCTTTTGAATAAATTATTTATAGTGCGCACTGTGTGGGACGTGTTGCCATTCGGTGTGCCAGCCACATGCCAGAAGACTTAATGCTACCTAATTGAGGTACTGCCAGCAATACTTTGCCTAAATCCTGTTAATTGTTTAAGTTTTTTGCCTCGCTGGGTTGTCAGCCCATTAGGAGCAAAAATTCTTCTTTTCGACATTTCGCAATGTTTTAATGAGAACAAAGTAAGTGGCAACTTAATTACGTCTAACATTATTTTTGAAAACATTTGGAGAAAAGACTCCACTGCCTTTTAACACACAATATAACTTTTCCACTTATAATTCAGAAACTATCAGTTTTTATTCAAAAAGCATCAATTACAATTCAGGATATTTACCTTTAATTCAGAAATTCAGAATTGTTTTTTTTATATATTTAATTACAAAAAAAAATATACAAATAAGTAAATAAATTCAATTGTAACTGGGAAAGCTCTTTGATATGACTTTATGCCAGCACCTGCCAAGAGGCAGGCTATATCTGGCAGTGGATCAAATCCACTTTAGTGGCTTGTAAGGCTCACACAGGTGGCAATTTCTTATAATATGCTGCACGGCACAAACCATAAACCCCTTGCTAAAGAGCTCGGGCTATCTAATCCCTTCTGTTGTACACAATTCCCCAGAAGGCGAGAAAAGACAAGGCTCCTGAGTTGGTAGCCCGAAATGCACAAAGAACATCAGGCCTTAAACCAGCTCGCCTGACATTCTCCTCAGTGTAGTTCCTTGCATGAAACAGACCTGTCGCAGGGCAACAGCACCTCGAAGATTCTCTTATCCCTGCGTCTTTAGGTTAGGCTCCCCAACCAATATCTGACCCTGAAAGTCAAAAGGCATTTTGGAGGCATGTCGGTCCCCGTTCTGTCAATTGACCTTTTGTGAAGGTTTCGGAAGAACATGCATAACCGAAGTCACACATGAACTTCCTAGAGTTTTGGTTGCTGTGTCAACAGAGGGACCCCTTCTCCTCTATTCCCCGGAAGCAGGGTGCCCTGACTGGGTGTGAAATCGTCAGCGGTTAACCTGATACCCGGGGGAGTTGTAATTGAGAAACAAAGAAAATACTTATTTGCCATTTTATGCATTTTCAGTGTTGGACAGCACGAGTGCAATCGCCCCCCCCCTTATGGTATGCATTGCGCAATTTACACTATAGTCCCAATATATCAGGCCTTGTTCCATATACAACCTTGAACATTTGCAACACGAATATTACCTTTGACATAGGCTTTTTATTTGGAACCAATTTATTCAATGGGACTTACCTTTGGAGAATAGGGTTCTAGTCGTAGCTGTGATGGATTCTTTCTAGCTTTGAGTGGCAGGGTGCTTTGCCTGAAACAATCACCAACACAGCGGTTAATCATGCTTTAATTAATTGAATGTTGTGGCATCTAAACTTATGTCACTTTTTGACCAACTATTTCAATTCCTGTTACTACATTAATAGAACAGATACTTAATTTAGGTCTTTCATATTATTTTTTTAATCTGTAAGGATAGACTCAAAGAAATAAAAAAAAGTGCTGGTTGATGTTGTACTGCTCTATATCCTATTTTTGTACGGACTTATCTTCGACGAGAAAATAAAAATTGAAATTTGTTTCATCCATCGAAACAAGTAAATGGAACTTTATAACATTTAGTTTTTTTTAATTACAATTCACGCCTTCTAAATTACAATTGAATAATTTCAGAATTACAACTGAAAAATGTGTAATGGCTTTTTGGACAAAATTTTGTGAATTATTTTTACTCCTAATGCCACAATTTTATATATCGCTGAGTAAAGCTTTTTAGAGGAACGAGGGTCGTATGACTTGAATTCTTGTACAAGTTCTCTTTCCCAATATCGCAAACTACGGTTCTTCCGTAAAATCTTTTATATAAATTTCTTATTTGCAGAGAACGGTGCCCAATCGACATATGTGGGTCTTCTTCGGCATCTTATGAAATGAACATTATCTTTAAGATCGTACGTGGTGCGAAGCCGCTCTTTAATGTGTTTTGTTTCAACTTAACATTGGAAATTTTGAAATTTTATTTAAAATGGACTGAAACCTGAACAGTACCTGAAGTTGTACAGAGTTATGGTGAAAGACATATACGATTATAATCTGAATTAAAAAAAAAATTCTTTGCCCTTTTAGTTATTGTTAAAAGGTTTAAACGTTCATTAAAGCAGAGGGCTCCAGCAACCATCTTATCATGCTTTATCATGCTTTATGTTTCTTAGTCCTACAATTTAACTACAATAAAGAAAAATATTGACTCGGAACTCTAATTGACATGATAAGATTTGAGCTCAATTTTTAAAGCGTTATTTTAACTTTGGGGGAAGAGTTTAACTGTTTTTAATTGTCGGTGAATAATTTATTTTTATTTATTTTTTGTATAACTCACTGACATGTTAAAATCTAATCCGTACAATTTGCATAACAAATATTTAACATTAAATATTAAATAAGTGAAAATCCAAATGGAGAAGAAAAAATATTCGTATTACATTTAATATATTCAGTTTAAGTTTTTGTTTCTGTAAACATAAATATTTAAAATTGTATATTTCAAATTGGCAAATATTTGCCAACACAAAAAAGTAATATTCATACATAAGTTTGAACGATTATCCATATAAAGAAATAAAGCAGGGGCAACATAAAGGCTCAACTGTAATATGCTTGCGGTAAAGGATAACAGTTAGGGGGGTCTGTATTGGAGTCTGTTTTTTTGTTGTTTTTTTTACAAACAGAATATCAAAGTGCAAAAGTTATGGCTTGTCTGCATTAACATCGAGCAACATTGGTACGAATTGAACCTCTACGAACTCAGGGCACAATTAGATTGTTTGATATTTAGTTAAATTCACAGAAAATATTATTGTAATAAGGAAATTAATAAACTTTTTGTTTATTTTTCAGTAAATAGTTGTACTGATTCAAGAAAAAAGGAAATAAAAAAGAAGAAAATACAAAGGAAATCTTATTTAAGGTTTGTTTGTAGAAACTTTTTTTTTGCGAAACTGAATTAAAATTAGAAAAAAATCTATAATATCTTTGTTTTCATTGCAGTTATAGGTTTTTGCAAAACTATTGTATGAAAGTCCGTCGTCTTTATGTATTCAAACAATTTGTTAACTGATTCAGTCAACCTCGTTGTTGAATTAGAATTTTTAAACCAACAGACATTTTTGTTCATAAATATTAAATTGAATAAAACAGTCTCCATTAATTTTCTATGTTCCCGGTTACTTTTCAAGATGTAATTTTCTTACTCGAACTGACAGAGACTATAATTTAAACTTTTGCTCGTTGCCCTTTAGTCTGCCAATAAAGAATGCAGGTTGAAGGTATTCTTTTATGGTGTTTAAAAGTACAGTTTTAGAAATTGGGTTAAAAGCCTGATTAGAAGGAATATTCAAACAGGAAAACGAAAACTGAGAAGAAGCAAAAATTTCTAATCATAAAGTTAAAAAAAGACACAGGCACAACTTTAAGCTTTTAAAGATGCAGACAGAATATTCGCAAACAATAATAAGAATAAGAAGTCATTTAAAACAACAAATTTGTACAATAACGAAAAGTTCATAAATCAAAAGGTTTTTCTTCCATTATACGAGTAGTTTCTCAAATACTGGCTTGAACATACAAATCGCTTCTATTCAAATAATTTATTAACTCAATATGTTTTTCGTTCTTAATTTTATTCTTAAAAGAATCTTTAGGAGTCAGTAATAATCTGCTTTCTTGTTTTGCACTATCCACTAAAGTTAAAAGCTGTAATATTATTGTACAATATTATTTGTGTGAGTTGCAGAATTAATGATTCTAATATTGAAACGGTCGGTCGCTGGAAATGTGGCGGTGTGACGTTGCTTGACAACTGCTTCGTGTTTTTTAAACCATCCAGCAAAAGTGAAAAATTGTTCTTTAAAATAAATTTAATAAAGAATATTACAATGTTATTATTTACATGTCGTTAGTTGAAATGCAAACCGAGTAACTAACAAAAACAAAATGGGATTCGATTTTTTTATTGTTAATAAAACATATTGAGATGCGTATTCCCTCCAAGGTCTGTTCAAAAAATGAACAACGTACATTCGACTATCGGTTTTTGTTGAGTTGATACACTTGCCTTGAACATATTGCACTCGATCAAGACAAGGGCATTAACGCGAAACTTTAAAATTTTTAAGGGAGCCCAAAACTAAAAACTCAATTGCGTCGGGATCAGCAAATTTCCACTTGAAAATGTATATATTTATACTTTTTTTCTTTTACACGTCCTTTCCGACCCATCAGCGGTTAAATTCTGACACCCCGCAATTTAGAATAAAACTAAAAATAGCAAAACACAACTCCTTCTTTCCTCCTCTCTATAACCCAGTTCTGGTGCAATGCACTCTATTTGTGGGGGTTGTGAAGGTTGAAGAAAGAAAATCTATTTTCGGGGTAATACCATATTTCTGAAACTAGTTTTCAATTAGTTTTTTATGTTATTTAGAGTTCCGTTGCTGTCGTGGAAGTTTTAACAAAGTTTTTAAATAGTTGTGTTTTCAACAAAAGAATACGAACTTCAAACACAATTAAATTTCTATAAAACAATTTGATTGTTTCTTAGTTGAATAACAGCCAAACTCAAAATATAAATATATAGGGCAGGTAGTTTCTAAATGTTGTAATAACTCAAAATAATTTCTTCAGCTGATTTCAAGGTTGCCGCTTAGATATCACGAAAATAGTGGCAAAGTCATTTTTGGAGTGAAAGTTTTTGTGTAAATAGTTGATTTCTTGCAAAAGGTGAAAATTTTAAAGTTTCGAGCTAAATATATATTTATTTTACTTATTTATTTACTTAAATATTATTACGATTTAAATTAGCCCTAGAATGATGCACATGGGCTAATATATATATATTTATTTTATTTATTTATTTAGTTAATGAAAAACAACACCGTAAACAGGCTCCAGCCACCCCATTCAACAGATGTTTCGACTTTTTCCTGTTGCTTACATTAAAGAGACCCATGAGAGGTCGACATTTTGTAACGATGGAGTATAGAAACACCGACTCGCTATGAAAGCTCAAGGACATATCAAAAAGTGCTGACCAGAACTGCTTTAAAGATTAAAAACCCAACGGTGGGGCAAATGTATTACACTGCCCCGAATTATTTCGACGGCAACAAACAAAATGTTTGAGAAATTTTAAAATTCGGAACACTTTGTATAGTAAATATGGCGCATTCCATATGTTAATGTTATATATGATTAGATTGTTCCGGCTTAAAGGGAAAGTAAAAATGCTAGTTACGCTGTTCTGGCTTTCAGCTGACAATATTTTCATAGCGAAGAGATTATAAATATACGAGTATTTATAGTCTTTGCTTATGCCGTTGAACAAGTTGCGCCATTTTACTTTCATGGCCAGACCGCGATGCCTTAACACATTTCCTTCTTGATGCTAAATATCATTAAAGTCTAAATAGCACAAATAACCATTAAAACAAGATTTTTATACAATTTTTCTTCTTATGATTTCAGATTTTAAAAAATTACCGTCATAGCGGCCCGCGGCAAACAAAACAAAAAAAAGTTTAATAAAATATGCGGCAAATAATTCACCCAGTACGTCCGCAACAGGCTATTTTCATCCACCTCAAAAACTTTTCAAACAATAACAAAAACAATAATCACCGCAAAATAACTCACTTCTTAAGCAGGCAGGTGAAAACTTGAAGTTTTCCCTCTTAATTGAGTTGCAAATAAACGAAAATTTCGCTTATTTTCTTATTTTAATTATTTTAGTCATAAATTATGTTGGGCCAAAAAATAAACAAAACTTTGAAGCAGTCAAAACATAAAAAAGTTCTTGCGGCCTGGAAGGCATTATTATTTTTATAAATTTGTATTTTTATTCCCTTTTTCATCGGGGTCTCAATTAAAGCATTGATTGACTGACTGGTCGCAGCCAAATGAAATGAAACAATTTAATTGAAAAGTAATCTTTTAAATTGAAAACAATAAAGAAAAAATGTTTGTGAATTCGGAATATTTTACAGTAAGTCCGTTGATTACGAGTAACTTTGGAAAGCACAACGATGAGAGTATGGCCAGTTTGCATTGAATTGGGCTGGGTTCAGACTATAGTACTTGTCAAGTAACACGTGCAAGTATAGTAGTGTGAAAGCGAAATAAGGGAAGGAAATAACACCTTAAGATTACATCTGTCCGTAAGACTTTTGCCATTTTAAGATTTTTTTGAACGATAAAAGACATCAATTCATCGAAAAGTATCCTGCGCTTAAAAATTTACGCTCATGAAAAATATCAAGTATCAGCTGTTTCTTATTTGTCTTCATAATGGAATATGGAAAAATTCCAAATTCTTTTTTCTTGCTGCCCACTTTGGCTTTATTTTATTATTTTCTATTGTCAGCTGATAACTTGTCAAAATACACAACGCGTTAAAAAGGTCCCGTCATCAAGTAAAAATACATTTTCTGTAACTTGTTGCATGCCTCGATGGATTAGTTGGTAGAGTATTCGACCAACAGCCCGATTTGTCGTAGGTTCGATTCCTACCAAAGACTCTGATAAAAAAAATAATAGCCAAAACTTTAAAAAAACAAAACAATAACAAAAAAAAACACAAAAACACGCAATGATGGGTTAACTGATGTTTGACTGTGCATTGTCGACGGTATGTACAGTGGGCACTGAACAGTCAAAACAGCATCGGTCAAACTCTGACATACTCAACCCTGCAGCACTACTTCTATTTTCCTCCTCCCCAATCCAGTTCTGGTGTAATACACTGCCTGTGTACAGGTTGATTCCTGAGTACTGGCCCCAAAAAAGAAATCAATAATTTAACTTCTTTCACTGAAAACTGAATTTCTATCTTGAGATTTTTTATTTGAACAGGGCTGCATTTCTACAAAATGATAAAAGACCAGGTATGTTCCACGTCACACGATTATGTACACCAGGGATGCCAAAATATTCAGTGCAATCCAAACAAAAGACTTACTGAGTTCAGAAAACTGCAATTGTAATTGTGAACTCGAAAACGATATAAAAGCCGGTGTGTACATTAATTTTCTTTACATGTAAATACATACATATTCAATATTGAATTGATGTTGTTGTATTATAGAACAAATGAAATTTAATATATCTTTTTTTTGTAAACAAATCTTTGTGATAAAAATGGTATAAATAAAATAGAAAAAATGTGTCTTAGTTCAATTATGGTCAGAAAAGTGCAATCTACGATCAACCTACAAACATATTTGGTACACTTTTAAAATTTTCAGTGCCATCCCTGATGTCCATGCACGCTTATAGCTGTCTGCTTCTGAGACTGTAAAAAAACTGGTTTACCCGAGACCATATTTCGCATAATGTAGAAAAATTTTGACATTAGGAAGCTGTAAACAATGTCTGTTACCTGGACTTGTCATGGATATCCTTTTTCTTTAATTTTGATCCAAATTCGATACACTTTCAATTTATTATTTCTTCTCCGAGTCATAAGACGTTTAAAAATTGTTATTTTTGGAAAATTTTATTAACCTGGACGGAACTGTTTGTGACCCTTCACAACTATTAACTCTTCTCTTAGCCAGCAAGAAAGTCGGCCTTTAATATATTCATGATTTGTTGGAAATATTTCTGATAAAAATATGGTGAATTATTTGCCGCAAAACATTTTACTCTGTGTTATGGTTTCTAATCGCTTCCGTTAAACTTATAGAGGTTTTCCAAATTATGGAAATGTTTTGCGGAATTAGATAATTATTTTATTTGTTACATAAGGGAGATTCTGCGGACCTTCATATCTTTATATAAAAGACAAATATGATAAATAATAATCATTTATTGGAGTCCAGATAACCTTATAAAATGAGATCTTGTATGAATGAACTACAACTAAATTTCTAAATGATAATCACATTCCAAATTTTGACGAAGAAACATACCACGCACGATCTAGGCTGGGAACCAGTCAATTAGTCAATTAATAATTTTCAAAAATGCAATTGTGATCAAATGAAATATCTTATCGTTTGAAAAAAATTCTTAAAATAAAGAAGTCCATTCCAACATCTTAACACATCATCTGTAAGTTCCATACTGGAACATTTTGGTTTCACACTATCACATTTGCACGTTTGATTTGAGCTCTTGACAAGTATTAGCAGAAAGTATTATAATGTGAACTGCTTAAGCAACAGCTTCGCTGGCAGATTTCTGACAACCTCCTTTGGTAGAATGCAATCACTGATATGCTCCTTGGACCGCGTTTTTTGTGACATCTTGCATGTGCTACGACAACAAATCACAATCGCCTGCTCCAGGGCACAACTTTTTCAAACGTGTTACAGCAGGACAATCAAGAAATATCGTTGCGAATATGTGCATAAATATATAAAAGTAATAAAAATTTAAATTACACTGAACTCGAAGTATTCATTTTGCCATTAAAAGCTCTGGGTTAAATCAAATTTTCCTGGTCTCCAATTCCCCAAAACAAAATATTTCTGTTGGTGTCTTAAACAATTCTTTTTGAAAATTGAGCAGCAAAAATGTTTATTTAATTTATAAATACACGCGTGCAAAATACATTAAACAGAAATTTTAAAACAAGAAAAATATCTAAATAGTTTCGGGGTGAATCATTTTCGGAATAATTTATTGATCATCTGAAAATATGCAATTAAGGATTTTTGAGAGCGCAATAGGAATTTCCAAACGATGTAATACAATTGACAAACAGTTATTTATAGTATTCGAACTATAAGCGATAACGTTTTCTTTAAATATTGTTTTATAATAAATTTTTTTTTAAGAAAAAAAAAAATTGAAATACAAATTTAATAATAATAAAATTTTTCAAGCTAAAATTATCTATTAAATAAGATTTAAATGGATTCGGGAAAGAAAGTAGAGAAAATTTATACAGAGACTTCCACTAGAGGTTCCCCAAATTTGGCAGTTGGTGGTGGCTTTGTACGGAAATAGTATCTTCTTCAAAACCGGAGAGTTCTGCTCAGACAAAGATTCACGCACTTTACTCGATGCAGGGTCTTCATAATCATCCTGCCGAGAGGAGTACTCGCAACGTGGCATATAAATCTGAGTAGACTGCCTATATAAAGCACCGAGTAAGTCGCTCACAATAACTGCACTTTCTGCAGAGCAAAATTTGTTGATTTGATTTAAAAATAACAACAATAGACCCTTCAGTAGCGCTTCTTACCTTCCAACTTACGTAAAACCAAGTGTGTGCGAGATATTGCCGAAATTCTTATTCAGTTCAAGCCCCTATCGATACAATTATACATACATCGAGCAAATGCATCAAAGTTAAAGCGAAAATGTTTAAATTTTCCTGAACCAGAAGCAACTTGAGCGATCGGCGTTGCTCATATTGAGTGGGGCGGATGCTGTGGCTTGTGCCTTATTTCCTAAAAAAAATGAAAGCTGCAGTGAATAATTGTGTGATATGAAAAATGGTTCAGTTACAATAAACGAAAGCGTAACAGAGCGTGAGCGAAGCTTCTATGGCACTAAATGATTTGGAGGGACTCTTGAATTCTGGTCAGTCCAACACACAAGTAACTTGTACCCAACGCAGCTGCTGCTTTGAAAATCACACAAAAGCGATTTAAAATCACAAAATGTGTGCATTAAGATTTTGTGATTTTAAAACGTTCAACAATCCTTTCAAATCACTTTTATATTTTTTAGACTTTTCTATGATAAATATCATAATAAGTTAAAGCAATAAATCACTTAATGCGTTGTTTATTAGTCTTTTCATGCAATTAATTAATTTATTATTGCTTTAAAATTAGCAAAATTCCGAGACACCTTCTCTGCTATGCTAAATATTTTATTTTGTGTTCTCTGTTGTGAATTGAAAACAACAAAAGTAACCAAAAAAAAAAAAACAAACAAAAAGTCTGTGATTTGCAGAACAGCGGAAAAATCACAAGTCTGCTTTTAAAAGCACATGTGATTTTAAATGATATGATTTTTAGAATAGGCCCAATATAGTTGGTTTTAAATAGAATATTTGAAAGCGATTTGTTTGTGTGAAAAATATTAAATAAAACTCCATTCAAAATCATTTCAAATTTTATGAATGTGAAGGTCAACCCTTAAAGCATTCAAATGTTGGTATTAAAATTGATTACTTTACCACAAAAAGTAAAAAAAAACTGGTGGTAGCCCAGATGGTAATAGCCGTTGTGTTTAGACTTTATTACTTCTGCTTACACTTCATCATTCTTTTGCAATGCAAGAGCGCTCGTATACAAAAAGTTGGGAGGTTCTACTTTTCCGCTGCCTGAAGTGATAATTAAGCAGCTCAACTGAGTTTTATTAGTGTAACGCTGATGCCTCATAAAAATTTGTTATAAAAGAAAATACACACAATTTTGTGGTTGCCATATTATTATTTACAATGTTCCTATTTTAAATGGGCCATTAAACTCGCCAGCCTAAAGCAGTACGTGACTTTGTTAACAATACGAGTGTGTTTTGGGTGTTTCAAATTTAAGAGTGTTTTCGTTTTCTTTTTCCAAGCAACAAAATTGAAATAAAATAGAAAATAACATAATTTTTAAATAGTTTAATTTATAGGAGCACAAAAATACGTAATCATGCCTTCAAAGCACACCAGCCTGCCCACACAATTTCATGGAACTGTCTAGAAAAAGTTGTTTTTCTTTTCAGATTTTTTTATGACCTCCACTCAGAAATGAGCCAAATCATTTGCACTCTTTATTAAATTGAACTGGGAGGTTGGCATGCTTTTTATAACCCCATAAATGAGCGTTATAAATCCCAAAATACTGAAACTATTGCCGCGAAGCTTTTGAGTTCGATGATGCAAGAGGAAGGATGCGTGGAAAAGGATAGTCTGCTTCACGTACAGGCATTCGTTGCTTTGAAGTATTAAAAAGTAAAAAAAGAAATAGAAATAAAAATAAAAATATTCCTCTTACGAACTATTAGTAAAAATTGTTGAAGAGGTCACTTATGAATCTAGATCACTTAGTGATCTACAGTTCGCGATCCTCATATAAATTGTTTCGTCGTTCTTTGACATTCATTCTAAAGAAGTAGAGTTGCAAATCCCGAAGAACTTAGAAAGAAACTGGTGGAACGACTCAAACTCAATTCTTGATCGATGAAGCCCCAGTCGGGTTCTCAAATGAAAATACTTGCTGTGTTAAAGCAGAATTTTAATTTGAAAATGTTCGGTGTAAACGTTCTACTGACTAAGACGGGGTAACAAAAATTAAAGTAATTTTTTATGCGCGAAAATTTTGAAACTCTTGTAAATCTGTTGTTGAAATCCTTTAAGAGACAAACAACGTTGAAAAAAAAACGGAAGTAAGTAAAAAAAGTAAGCGAAGTGTAATAGCGAAAACATTAAAAATTATACCGTGAATTTTTCACATTTGAATAATAATAATAATTTAATATTGAGGACTGAATTAATATGAATATCGTACAGAATAAATAAGGGTTGTTTTAGATTCAATTACGATATTCGCTTGAAGGCCGATCTCTAAATGGATCTGCTGCGTTCAGCGATTTTTTTGTCTCTTATCAATTTTTTTTTTATTTTAAAACAACTTTTACATATTCGAGAAATAAAGTTTCCTGAAACAAGAAACGTTTGAAATGAAAATTGTAGCAAAATTAGTTTAACAAAGAAATTTTAATTTCTTCCGCAACAAAAACTGTTTTTTTTTTAATATTTCCATTCGAGTATTTTCCTGAATTGGCAAAATTTTTGCTGGAATGAGAGTCGGCAAAACAATTTCACTGTGTCAATAAACATTTTTGTCGCAATAAAGAATAAGTTTTAGTTTACATAAAACATTGTTCGTTGGATCAGCAAATGTTTTTATTGAACATTTTCGAAGTCCTGCAACACATTTTTGTGCTAATTTTTTGTGTGTAGCCATAAAATCAGCATATTACGAGTTTACATGAAGCGTAGAAATTGTGTCTCACTAATTTTTGAAAAGTTCATGGAAAAATGTGAATTTTTCTCACGAACGAACACACAAACATGAATAGCACTCGCACTTGAGTAGATTTCATCAAACATGACAAATGGTTTTCATTTGTTAATGTCGGAAACATTTTTTATTCATTTTCTTTTGAATAAATTTGTATAATTTTATAAGTGTTTTTCTTTTTCATTCAAAGTAAAAGTGGCAAATGGAAAACTAATCTTGGGCAAAATGTTTAAAGTGACAGAGTAGAAGCATCCACTTTCAAATCAGAGTTATTTACTGGCCATTTGAAAATTGATACGTCTTCGTGCTCATCGCACTATTTTCCATTTATATAGAAACCGGGTAGTGGGTGAGAGAGAGAGAGAGAGAGAGACGGGGTATGGACAGCATAAATTGAAGTCTGAAATTAACATGCATGGACGCATTCAAGCAGATGAACTAATAAAAAGTAAGTTCTTTCTTGTTTAATGAATTTCAATATACATACGAGTACTAGTCTCAGTTACAGGCTGCAGACATAAAGGGTGTACTTTTAAGAGGCATAGAACTGTCATACACATAAATTGCTTAATTTGTTATAAGTAAAATTTTGCTTAATTTATTTCCTTAAAGTTATGCTGAAAGGACCAGCAAAAAACACAACGCCATTACGTTTGCTATAGCAATATATTTTGTTGCTGCAAACAGAACATTATTGTTTTGAAACATATCACTAGAGCTTGAAACTTTTTATTGTTATTTATTTATTAAGTCTATGGAACTACTAATCCACTCACAGTTTTCGCAATGACAGCTGCAGTGGCAGCTACATTTTATTCCACGTAACGTAACGTAACGTAAAGGTTTTAAGCCCAGAACTCAGCAAATCCATTTTATGGTCTGCAACATTGACACTATTCAAAAATTTCAGTTGAAGATTTTAAGATCTATAACAAAACTGCCTTGGCTTGTTAGAAATGTCCATATTCTTAAAGTTAAGAAAAAAATTTTAAAATTATATAGCACGAATTATCGGCAAACACGAAAACATCACGAAAACATCCCCGCTGGGGATCCTTTCGATGACAGTGAGGCACAAAATTAGTTAAACAAACTGCGTGTGCTCCTTCCTTCTTCCTTTTCTAATTTAAACGAAGCCATATTAAGAAATTATTAATAAAATACAGAGAGATAAATATATATATATATATATATATATATATATATAGATATATTGACTTAGGACAGTAATTTAAGAGGATTATAATTGTAATATGTCTTCAATTAAATGTAATGGAATTCAACATTTCTGTAAGTTTTTGTTCCATAATCGGTTTTCCCAGATTTGCTTGTTGTTTAAATATAGAGTTCAAATATGTGTTAAAATAAAAACAGTTATTCAGCAGCAGTATTAATAAAATAGTCGAATGACTGAATGAATAATAGTGGGATTTGCGCATTACTGTTCCCTTGACGGAAAGACAAGTCTATACTTTCTATCACATGAGAATATAGAATTTATATGGTTGCTCGGTTGCGATGTATCAACTATATCGACGAGGCTCTTGAGGATTTCAAGACGAACAGTAAGGAAACCCAGCCATTAATGTTCCCCTTTTGTGAATGAAGGTTGCGTGCCCGCTGCCTTCTATGTTAAGCGGAGTCAGATTCAGAAAAGTTTTCATGTCCTCACAGCTCCTGTGCAAGTCTTTGTACTCTACCCAGCTTCGTTAGTGCTTGGTCTTACTCCGTCTAGCGCCATCAAGTATAATTGGTTTGATTATTTATTTGTGTATAGCCAGTAAGTAGTTCCTCGGACTTTTATTATAAAAAAATACAAACATTTACATTTTGAGCAGTTTCCCACAAAATATGTGTGTGATGGGTCCGGTAACTCTATTCTGTAAACAAACTTCTTTAATTAACTCTCCGACGAGATTTTCACAAGAAACTTGCACTTGCTGGTGTAAACAGAATGCAAATGGCAAGAGATTAGAAAGTGTCGCAGAATAGTGGCACGTGTAAGGCCAGTACACATGTATTTCATCCCGAATATACTATTACTGTTTGCCTAGAGTTAAAATATTACTGAATGGAACAGGAGTGCCCTGTGGTGGCCACTGAGTTCAATTTGGTACGAAAATCACTTAATAAAAATTATGGATCACCAAAATATGTGGCAGCAACAACACGTGTTTCAACCGGTTGCCCAAATAAAAACACCGCAGCTGTGAGTTGCGCCGTTGAAGACTTTATAAATTTGTAAATTTGCTTATGTTCTCAACAAGTGGGTCCTGAGAAAATTTTCGTAAGATGCAACTGGAGCGTAAAGCGCATTTCGCTTGAGATTCATTGAACTCATTCAAGGAATTCTTGATGAAAGATCTAATTTGTTTTGAATGATGTTCAACCTACAAAAGCCTGCAGTCAAATCTACAAGCTGCGCATGCCTTAAGCAATGCTCGCTCTAAAAATAAAACAGACAATAAAGTCAGTTTAGCAGAATAGCTATAGAACACGCATGTACATACATATATCAAAAAATTTCTTTTAACAATTGCATGTTTGTGCATGTTTGCAAATACAAACATTTGAAGGGGGGCCATGTTATTCCGCCGTGTGAAATATTTCAACATAAGCAAAATAAATCGATTCACAATTTGAATTGTTTGTATACAAGTTTGTTTCAACACTTGGTTTTCCTTTCTTTTTTTTAAGTAAAAAGTTTATTTTTAGCAGGTTATCACGACAGTGTGGAATATATATAAATATTTTATTTTATCTCAAGTGACTGACACTTGCCGTATACGAGGACACTTGTGTGTGTTTTCATAAAAACAAAAACAACTCACAGAAATAAGAAATGCGAACTACAGAGTGACCGATTTTATTTCCCCTCCTCCACGCGGAGACTCATCAATTTTGCTTAATAATTCGGGGAAAAATGTCCCACAGTCTGTAAAAGTTTTTTGAAAATATTTTATTTATTTGATTTGTTCATATATTTTTTTATTAAATTTAGCTGGAATGCAGTCGATTTTGATTAATGATTGAAAAAATTAACAATATCCAGTCCTTAATAAAACCTTATCATGTTTTTATGCGAAATATTTTAACAAAAGAAATCCATTTAACATTTCAATTATTTATATATTTGTTCAAAGTGTTTTAATGGCTGCGAGAAAACATCTTGTATGTTCCAATAATTTATTTTTAGCTGCTTATCACAGTTGCGTGGAATATTTATATTTTGTTTTACCGCAAGTGACGGACACTCATTTATTCAAAATATCTTCTACAGAGATAAAAACTTTTTGTGTATATAATTAATAGTTAATGTTGCATGTCTGTTTGTACAAAATAATCCATTTACAAGTACATGTGTATGTATGTGTGTATGTATGCATTTTGTGCTTGAATTCAGAGTTGAGTTCAACTTCAAAATATTGTTTTGCGTATCATACATGTGTAATAAAGAGAGACAACAAATTAATATGTTGTCTATATTTACACTAAAATATAATTCTTTCGTGTGTGTGTTCCCATCAATGCGGCATTTCGGGTCTATTCTGCCACCAAAGTCAGGCTTTTAGCAAGACATTAATGTAAGCAAAAAGCCAAATATTAACATTTTAAAAATGTGTTAAATGCTCTTTGTGAAAGATTTCATGATACCGTCCTAAATGCCTGGAGGTACTGGAGGTGATTTTGGGGTGAAAATTAAAACTATTTTCCAACTGCTCTGCAACCGATTCAGCGAATATAGTATGAACACATCGCTATCATGTAGTCATTTACCTTCAGTTCTTGGGTCAATTAGGTTCGCAAAGCTTAGAACAAAGTTACTTCGTATATTTCAGGGGCATGCGAAAACCTGACCGCTCTCGAACGGGGTAATGTATTGGGCAGATCTTGCGGTTTTCCGCTGGTTATTATTGGTTCGTTGTTCGCTGACCCAATGTCCTTAAAGATATTACCATACGTTTACGAGGTATAACGAGAGGTAATGAGATAACCGACATCTAACTCTGGTGGGATTTTTACTCGACCCACTGCATCCTTTTGACTTCAACAGAAACTGCTTAAAGAAGACATAGAAGTGGCTAAGAACCACAGTGCAGAAATATTGGAACGAGAGTGTTGGATTTGTACATTACAAAAGTACTCAAACACAGGATGGCAGGATGTTGAAAATTTAAGCCCGTTATAAGCATCTATACGGAATGGGCATATCCAACACAGACACTTGCAGTTTCGACGGTAAAGAGGACGAGTCAATGGATTGAATGGATTACCAACTGCATGGCATTGGGGCACAAGACCCACAGGTTATTCCACGTCTATATGCTGCGAGAAAAGGACGTGCTAACACTCCCATTGAAAGAGCTGGTCCGGTTAAACCCTTGCAGGGAAGTTTTGCAGAATAGATCAATGATGGTTGCACTGCGAAGAGCCGTTCTGGGACAGACCGTCATTATTCTGTATCTTCAATTATAGCTCGTAAAAATATTATATGACCATGAAAAATTCTAAGTATGAGAATAAAACATGACAGCCTTGAACACCTCGGCCGCAACGAAGTAAATCACAATTACACCTGTCCTCCTCATTAATGCCAGTTGTCGCACGACGACTGCACTATATTTTTGCGATTTTGGAGCAGTTTCTATTTATAATGGAATGGAAAAACTAACATTTAAAATTCTTAAATTGGTCTATTGCACACAATCCATGTGATAAAATAATCAAAAAATAACAAGAAAAACCTGCGAATATGTTTGAGAGTTTCTTGTGCCTCTTGTTTGTGGGCACTTTTCATTCCATCTGTTTGAAGTTTCCTAAAATAACTTCTATGTATTTTAATTATTTTTAATTGAAATAATATAAATAACATACATAATTCTTTTACCATTACCTTTCTGTGCACGAGTGTGGTTCAGTGGCCACTGTCATGCAGCGTGGCCGTCTGACATTGAGTGGGAATGTTCGATTTTGACAACGAACAACTCAAGAGCCAACCACTTACATGTGTGTCAAGCCTGTATGTATGTTTTGTTTAAGAGGCAAATTTTATATACAAATATATTTATAAACTAATTCTTTTAAATTTATGGTTTTGTATTTTTTTAGTTGCTTGAGATTTTTGTTTTAAGGAATGGAATATTATTAATTGGTTGTATTATTTTCTTGTTTTTAAATCTTCATTTACGTTTGCAATTTGTTTGATTTATGCGTTATTTTTTTGTTTCATAACAATTAATTAATAAAAAGAATAATAATAAAACTTTTTCTAGAATGTAGCAAAAAATATTGTTTTGTTAAATCTAAGGATTCTGAGTTTGTTGGAAAATTAATTATTGTCTGCAAGAGTTGATGCTTTTTCCAACAATTAATGTTTGGGTTTTCAATTTGATTTATTTGACCTTGAATTTTTCGCCAAACAAAAATGTTTTACTGTCGCAAATCATTTAAATTGTCCGATTTATAATGAAAACAATTCGCGGTAGTCGAAAAAAATATTGTTTATGATCGTGTTTTTACTTTATAAAAAATTCTATAACCAAATTATATGCACACATAATTGTAGAAAGTAAGTAAGTACGAGTATGTGTGAATAAGCACAACGTCAGTTGAAATGCAAAAGTACGTAACTAAATTTTTTTATTGAATGAACGATTTGAATTGGTCACAAAATCCGGCGCCGTCATTGTTTTGCAAATCATTTTTATTGTAGAGCACTTCGATATGACCATTATTTTTGTAAGCAAATTTTAAGTTAGAGATTTAGATGACATGAGGTTTTGGCAGGATGACACTGTGTGTCAGTCATTGCACTGAATTGCATTGAATTGGCGATAGAAACGTTTAATTTGACTCCACCTGACGTTTTCGACGAAATCCATTTTCTTTATTCGAAACCCCCGGTAGAGCAGGATTTGGCTTGGCTTATATCAAACTGTGGCAGTCTGCTTGTCGGTGCAGAGAGGGGAAGGGGTCCTTGTTTGACACGGCAGCAAACACTCTAAGAAGTTAATATATAATTTCGGTTGGCACGTTTTTCAATTGGCAGAACGGGGACCCCAACATGCCTCTAGAATACCTTTGCCCTTCTGACGTTGGTCGTTGGTTGAGGGGTCTTCCTTGGCTGAAACGTCTGGCTTTGGTTTAGATATAAGATCGCATGAAAGATCTTGGCAGATACCGGGATAGAAAGCTACACTCGTGAGGAAGTAGATGGTAGGGATTGTGCAACAGCGCTGCCAGGTATAAGTTGTTTTTTTGTTTAAATATTGGAATGAGTTTTTTTTTTTAAATAATGTTTTTGCAAACAGACACTAACGATTTTTGCACTTCCAACAACAAACTGTAAAATTATTTCGCCATTTTACAGGCAAGCAAATAGGGAAATTCCATAAATCGGAAGAAACCCCCTAAACTGGCAACTCTGTCGTACAGACGAGTTGGTTAAGGCCTGATGTTGCTCTGGGATTTCGAGCTACCAACTCAGTAGCTCAGACTTCCTTTAACTGTCTGGGGAATTACTGGCAGAAGCGATTAGACAGCTCGAACTCTCGAGCAAGAGGTTCGAGTTATGTCCGGTAACCATTCTCAGATTAGGCCCTAAATGGTGGTGGGATTGCTGGTGCAAATCAATTCTCGGATCCATTATTCAAATTCTGCCGGATCTGTTAGGCATAAAATTAAATCACTCCCATTCGCATCATGGCACGAATCCGCGGGGGACATTTGATCAATGTGATATTGATGATGAAGCCTGCACACATCTACATCTACATCTACATCTACAGCGAGTGCTATCTGACTTTCTTCTGTGCTTGGATTGCCAACAAACAGCTACAATTTATTGCATTTGCAATTTTGCAAGACATTCGCCTGGAGTACTGAACAGTGCTAATGTTTTTCAAAAGTTTTATTTGTCATGTAAATAATTAGGAAAAGTATTACGATGTGATTGATGGCAGACAAAATATGTGTTTCATTTGTCGTCATCTGTTGCCCAAAAACAAGCTGTTGATAACGTTTCATTAAGATAGACTGATTAAGACGATCAATGGAAGTATTTATGTATATATTTATGTATGTACGATAGTAGTTACTAAATATTTGTTGGCTTGACTACAAAAAATGTTCTACTTTTATTAAAGATTTATTTGACTTATTTTGTATAGAAATTTATAAAATAAATTCTTGATAAACATAAAATATTGTGAAGAAGAATAAGACGGCCAGCAATTTTCTTAAATAATATTGTTGCACGCAACCATATTTAAACATGTGTAGGTGCAATAAATAGAATTATAAAAATGAAAAACTATATATAATTATGATCTACTGCAAGACTAGAGCATCTGCGGATATTTGGATATCCGAAAATGGGGCTGGACTGTTACTAACAGGGATTACTAACTCGGGTTCTTGGTTTAAGCCACTTCCAGCAGTTTTCAGCAGTTAACGAAATGACTGATACCAGGATTCCTCTTTTACGCTATTTGGGGGGCATGCTGGTCCCTGCTCGGCCATTTTTTTTAACAGAGCACAAAATCACAAAGCGTTTTGATTGCATACAGTAACACAGTCTTTGGTATGAAACGAACCTACGACTTCTGGAATCTGTGTTGGAGGTTTCAGAAGAACCTGCACAGTGAAACTTATAAGTAAATTTCTAGAGTTCGGTTCCCCAAACAAAATGGCTCGAAAATTTTCAAAGCTGGTTAAGATGTTTTCTCTTTTTTTTTGCAATAACATTCTATATATATTTATTTCCATGAGTTCTCACTTAAATTTATTGAACGTAATTATTACCACAATTAAACATTAAATGCAGAAATTCTCATGTCATCCAGCGATTGATCATTTCATTTAATCACTACAAATTATAATTTATTAACGATAATTTCTGTCCAAAGTTTTGTTTAACACAAAAGAGGCAGAAAGAAAATTTAAAAATATTTTTCTTTTGCATTCCTTTCAAGTATGAAATCGATTTTGCCGCCGATGATTGATAAGCGGAATTTTAAATGAATTTAACGAAAATGATTGATGATAAACAGAAATGTTCGCGACTTCTAATTATAATTCGCTGCATCATAAGAAAATTTTAATTGAAAACATATTTTCTGCATCTATTTTTAAGTCTTAAAGAACAAAAACAGTTTTTGATGCAACATTTATTTGATGAATAATTTAAAAGTTTTCGTACTTTAATTTCGCTAAAAAGAATCCAATGACAGCATTCGCCAAATATGTACTAGGAAGCACTTTACGCCAATGGGGGTTGGATAGTGCGTCTTAGAACTATAATTATAATAGAACAGTCATGCCGATAAATAACAAGAAAACAACAGCAACAACAAACAAAGGCATACATATGTTCTTAATGTTTGAATTGACCAAAATAAAAAATATGTACCCGTATAATTTAGAAACTGAAAATGCGTGGGCGTAATTTCTTTCCACTTTTTCTCACTTCTTTATGTGTGAGAATTTCGAATCGTTCTTTTTTTGTACGTTATTTTTGGAAATTTGGTTATAGGAAAATTTTCCGTTAAATTTTTTGCATAAAGATTTTTGTTTAACAGCCAAGAGAAGAGCGCTGAGAGAGAGAAACTTCTGAAGGAATTGAGTGTTTTTTATTTTTGTGTTGGTGATGATGAGTGGAAATACCGTTATTAACGAATGATTATCAAGACGTTTATAAACTCTGGTAGCACGAGGGATCGGTATCAGTCTATTTTGGATTTTTAGCAAAGCAACTTTTCCCCCAACCAAAACAAAATCGAAAATGTCTCTTGAACGCGCTATTAAGGCTAAGGTGAATATTTAATATGTGATTTGAAGGATGAAAATAAATGCAAAAAGTGTAAAGCACTGGGAGAAAAAGTTATATAAATGTGCCTGAAATCTTTAAAACAAGTGTTATGAAAAATTAATAAATAAAACTTGAGCAAAATAAAGAATTAAATAGTTAAAACGGGCCGAAAAATTTCCAAAATAAATATTGTGTGAAAAAATGTTGGCACAATTAAAACGTTTGTGTTTTTATACAGCGAAAATTAAATTTTGCTAAACTAAATGTTATTATTCAAAGTTTTTCAAAATGCTTATTTTTATGTATGAAAAAATTTAGCGGAATTAAACCGCCTGTTGCATGTGAGCGCAAAAGAAAATATTTAACTAAAAATTTTAGTTAAAAACAAACTAAATTTAAAGCTGTACAGAGAATTAAAATAAAAATATAATTTCCAGAAGGAAAAAATTAAAAAAAATTAAATAGAAACTTTATATGTCATGCACAGATTTTTTTGTTCATACTCGTATTTAATAACGGAGTTAGTTGAATCAGTTAATAAATGTTAATAAACTTTTGTAAGCGTCTATAAATCCCTATTTGATGCTGAGAAATGATTTCATTATTCGCAATTTGGATATAAAACCAACAAAAAAAATTGTTTGATTACAAAACTATAAAAAATTGGTGGATTCAAACAACAATGTTTTCAAAAGCAGACAATTTTTTATTTGGGAAAACATGATGTGAAAGATCAGCCTTCTTAACTTCAATTTAATTTTAAACAACAAAATTGCTGGTCGAAATAAGAATTTATCATTTCTTAAATCAAACGTTGTATAACAAGTTGGGTTTTTTTCTTTCTGTTAAATCGGTGAAAATTTTTGTGGAACAAAAAAAAAAAAAAATATTTTGTTTAGACTAAAAGTTTATTGATTTATTTTTCTATGTTTTTAGTCTTAAGTATTTCAACTATCAATTTTGTTGGTTTAATAACTATTTCTTAAAATTATACATTAAAATTCAAGTTGTTTTAAAGAAAATGGAAAAAAGTTTTTTCAGATCTCTTATTAAAATGCTGATTCTATTTTCCCCAAAAATTTTGTTTGATTTTACAAAACATTTTACTTTAATTACATTTACATTTTACTTTAAGTCTTTGGATTTCATTGCTATCATCTAAAAGACTGATTGCTAACACGTTGGAATGATTGCTTAGTCTATTTAGGTATCTCTCACTGAAGTTGTATATTTCGTCTTTGACCAATAAAATTCGAAAATCTCTGTCTATATATTTGTTGCTCATAAACGAAGGCGCATTTGTTAAAAGTCTTAGGGTTTTTGACTGGTATCTCTGTAGTATCTCAACGTTAGAATTACTTGTAGTTCCCCACAGTGGGATGCCACATGTCCATATCGGTTTAAGCGTTGTTTTCTAAGCTTAAGCTTGATCTTGGGCCCAATAACCAAAACATATTTCTTGTTTTTAAATTAAGTTGCTCACGTTCCTTTTTGACATGCTCTTTCCAAGTTAGTCTTCGATCGAGATGAACCCCTAAATATTTTACAGTATTGCAACTTGGTATAATTGTACCATTTAGGTAAACAGGCGAGCAATCATTTTTTTAGGGTGGATGTAACATGGACAGACTGTGAATTATTAACTTTAATATTCCAATTTTGAAGCCAATCTTGAAGAAGATTTAATTGATTTTGCAGCAACTCAGAAGCTATTACCGGTGATCCATTGGCGGCTAATAAAGCAGTATCATCTGCGTATGTAGCAGTAGTTATATTTTCAATTGTTGGCATATCGGCCGTAAAAATTGTGTACAATACTGGACCCAGAACACTGCATTGTGGAATACCTGCATTAATGCAGCCGAAACTTGAATAATTTTCATTTATGCTCACAAAAAAGGATCTGCAAATAAAATAAAAAAATTATATAAAAGATTAAGATTTTCGAAAAGAAGTACAATTTTTGGCCTCAATTTATACAGAAAGCAATAAAAATATAAAATTATTTTCAATATAAGGAAAAGCAAGACCTTTTCTTAATGATTAGAGTGGTCAAGGAAAACTTAAGCAGATACACTTACAAAAAAAAAAAAAAAAAAAAAAAAAAATACAAAATGTAAAAGTAGAAAAATAAAAAAACAAGAAAAAAGGAATAATAATAATAATTATATTAACAACCAAAAATAATGAAAACTTTAGTTTCAATTTTCTTTTTAACAAGAAATAATGTAACTAAAAGTGCTCTTGACGCAATTTTTCCCCTCAGTGTAGACAGTTGAAAACACATAATAAACTACTATTTTCCGATATCACTTTCTAAAGGTGAAAACTTTTCATTGTTGCAAACCGAATAATATAATTTAAGTAATTATTGCTTTTACACTCCGATTTTTATTTCAAAGACTAGATTTTAATTTCTTAAGAAGTGTTTATTTTATTTTATTGAAAAAGGGAAACGAAAACATGAAAGTTTTGCTTTTGTTTTCAGTACAAATTTTTTTAAATATCTTCTGTTATATGTTTAATGGGGACAAACGAGAAATAAAAGTTTATCTTTCTTTCAGATCGCTGGCAAGCGTAACCCCCAAATGGACAAAGAAGCCCAAGATTGGATTGAAGTCATTTTGGGAGAGAAGTTCCCCGGCGGCGTTGATTACGAAGAACATCTTAAGGATGGTCAAGTTTTCTGCAGATTGATCAACGTTTTGTCTCCCAATGCCGTTCCCAAGATCAACTCCTCTGGTGGCCAATTCAAGATGATGGAAAACATCAACAACTTTCAGAAGGCCCTGAAGGCTTACGGTGTCCCCGACATTGATGTCTTCCAAACTGTGGATCTGTGGGAGAAGAAAGACATTGCCCAGGTCACCAACACTGTCTTTGCCTTGGGTCGTGCTGTAAGTTGAAAGCAAAAGCTCTCTAATGCTGTATAAAAATTAATTTAACGTTTCTCTTGCTAGTGCTACAAACACCCCGAATTCAAAGGCCCCTTCTTGGGCCCCAAGCCAGCTGATGAGTGCAAACGTGACTTCAGCGAAGAACAACTGAAGGCCGGGCAAACCGTGATTGGCTTGCAAGCCGGTAACAACAAGGGTGCCACCCAATCTGGCCAAAACATGGGCGCCGGCCGCAAAATCTTGCTCGGCAAGTAGACATCTGCGCCAGCCCAACATCTGCTATTCAACATCAATTTGTACGGCTTTTAGTTTAAGTTAAAAATTCCTCCCAAACACCAAGCAAACACATACACCAACACACTCTCATTCTATTGGAAACACAACTACCAAAACACAAAAATTTATTCAACTAAAAGGAAATTTGTATTTTTATCAAAAGGGATAATAAAACACTTTTTTTTATATTTTATATGAAATAAACATAAGTTTATGTTTAGGTTAGTTTTATATTTTAAAACAAATGTAAAATTAGTGGAAAATATTAAAAAAAGGAGAAACGCGTTTCAAATAAAAAAATTTTAAAATGAACTGATCACATCTTAAAATTGAGTTTTCTTTTAAAAATTTTAAATATTTTTTAAGGATGGACTTCCGATGTACTGGCCGCGTAACAAGCTGTTACGTTAGCTTGGCTTAAAAGGGTATAGATTGGGGGTGGGTGTGGAGTAAAAAGAAGTATACCTTTAAATTGAGTCTGGTAAAGTTTCATTTTCGAAAACTGGAATTACAGTTCTAAAAAACTGTTGTATTGCCGTAGAATGCACTCCATTATTACACAAACATTGCACGCCTCGTTCGAAGAAAGCCTTAAACCGAAAATGCCACAGAGTCGTTAGCATTTATTGTTGATTTAACATGATGTTACAATGCATTCAGTCAGTTTTTGGGTAATAAAAACGTGATTCACTCTTTTTTTAATAACAATATTTTATTAGCCTGGAGTTCAAGGTTTGCATACGTTAAACGTATTCATCTATAAGCAAACGCAAAAAAAGGACTCAATGTGGGCCCAATTCAAGTGAAGAAATAAAGTTATTCAAAACTGCACCTCTAAAAGAAGCCCTATATTCCAACGAACGATTTGCAAATGTCCGAAGCTGCGCTATTGTAGCCCTTATTACTCACTCTCCTACTTAACTCCTTCTCACCTGCGTTCAGCGAATTTTTAGTCATCTCTCCAATCTCTCCAAAGTGGCAAGAAGTTGCCTCCGCTTTCTACCAAATGAATACTTTTCTTCTGCTGTTCTTTACAAGTGATGGCCACTGAGATTTTGATAGTCTGCAAGTAAAGATTGCGAGTCACCTGTAAATAGTTTCTCTCTAGGACGTTGGAGGACCATTTGAAAAACTGCTGGACCACGGCAGAGTTTGCTCTAGGGCATTCAGCCGACTTTTCGTTATTATGAAAACTATCATGCCCTTGAATCCACATTAACGAAGCACGACATGGCAACGCAGCATTTTCTTGTAACTACACATTTTAGTATTAAAATGTATTTCGTTTCAGAACTAATATTTTAGTTTATTAAAGTTACAAAATTTTAAGTTTTTGCATAAAGCTTTTAGAGCAATGAAATTAAAATTTTGCGGGGCCAGAATAATTCATTCTGCACTTTAAATTGGAAAACCTGAAGAACGAGGAACTATTCGTATTAAAGCACAGAACGCTGTCTTTAAAAATTTCTAGAATTTTAACCCCAATCAGCAACTGTAAAAGGCTGGACAACAAAAAACTATAAAATGGAAAATATCCATTTATTTTACGTTTCGAAACTTCAATTGCCGCTCTCCAGCCTTGCAATATTATATTTAAATTTTAACTATCAAATAAAACAAGCCCCGAGCTAAATATTAATTCATCAAAATAGTTAAACTTATTGTGAATTGTTAAACAATCAGGATTATACAAATTAGATCTGAGCGGTTTTGTGTTTCTGGCGACGCCAATATTGTCAAATACATGGGCCACTTCTGGCCTGCTTGATTTTGATTTGTAATAGTCCAGTAAACAAAATTCTAAGCAGTTTCCAAGGCGACAATTAAACTTTTGATGTGTACATGAGTAGCAAACATATAGAAGTGACTTCTTAAACACAAGAACAAATTCACTGATAGTCACTTTGATTTTGCAGTAAAAAGTTCTCTAAAATATTAATTTTTAGATGACAAGAAGAATTAAAACAAAAACGGCTCGTTTATGTTTCGAATTTTTATCTTTTTTTATGGAAGTGTCTCTAAAATGTATCTTAAAAGCCAATAATTTGGAACATAAATAGTTTGATTTGAGTTTCAAAAAATTTTTGTAGAACAAAACAAAAAACAAATATAAGGACTTATTTTCTATCACAGTTATTTTTAGTTGGAGCAAAATATCACAAAAGTTTTCTTAATTTGTTACAGAGAAAATGCAAAAAATTTGAAAAAAACAATAAATATATTGTAACAATTTGCAAATTTTGCATATTATATCCAGTAAAATAATAAAAAGAGATTAAATATTAAAAAAGTGTACTAATTATATTATTCAATTGTTGTGGTTTTTATTAAAAATTTTGCCCCCTTTACGATAGCCAATATTTCCATAGAAACCGATACAAAGTTTTATTTATTTCTACTAAAATTCCTGCATAGTTCGTTACCAAAAGGACACTACTTAAGGCCAATTCATTACCTAAACGGGAATCTAACTACATATATTCGTCTTAATAACACTAACGGTTTCATTTTTATTTCTTTTTTTACCCATTTCTTTTTTTTTGTGGTATCAGTTTTGAGAAAAAATGTTTGCTGGGTATATTTAACATATATAATATAAAAATATTTCCAGTTTTTTCTTTTTTCCATACAAATCATGTCGAGGTTGGGAAATTAATTTTATGTTTATGCATAAAAATTTTAATCGTAAACATTCAGTCAATGTTACATTTTAAATATAATAAACAAAATCACACACATACATGCAAACACGTGTTTCACACGAATTCGTTTAAAAGATCAGGTGTTGGAGTGTGTGTTCGAATTATTTATGAGCGACCGAATGTGTCTTGTGATCCTCTGCATTCAAATTGTTAATAATTTATAAAGAAATTCTTTTTAGCAAATAATATAAATATATTAAAATTCTAAATTTTTTAAATAAACAATAATGTTTTCTGTTTTGTTGTTTCCATCTTGTTGCCATACGACCTGCGAGTGACTCATCGTAACATTTTAGCTCAGACGTATCGACAGACTTAAAAACAATTCGTTTAAGTCGCCTTGAGTTGGACCAAACTTGTGATTAAACTGTACCTAAATTGAGGTTGTAATCTATAACAAAAATTATATATTTGTTTTAAGATATTTCTAATATCTGATGAAAGTTAAATGACAAGCTTTGTATGGCAAGCCCCTTGCAGTGTCTGGTGCTTTGGAAGAAAATCTAATGTGTTTTCATTAATGACTATAGATATGTCAATGTGTACTATCTCCAGCTCTGCAGGGTACCCACATCAACATCAGTGATCTCAACTTGGCGTTTTTACGATGCCTTTTCATACCTCAAAAAGCATTAACTTGATACTTTAACTAAAAATTAACTAACAACAATAGTGTGTTTTGGTGCTTTTTTCAATTCTAAAAGAATTTTTGCTCTCAAAAAGTTCTCATCACTAGCCCATATTATTGAGGTAGATCGGATTTAAAACAGTTCATAAAACATTCGGTGTGAGAAGGAGCAGGAGGGCAAATATACTCATCGAGTTCTTGTTTTCTGAGTTCTCTCTTGAAATTCGAATGTAGTTGTAGTTGCAGCTGTCAGACAGAACTCAAATGATTAAAAGTTCCATGTTTTACACAAATTCCTTGATCCATAATTATTGACCGCAGGAAACTCTTCTAATTTTTAGACCTCTCAGAAACAAGCCAAACCGACTTAATAGCTGAAAGTATGACTAAATATTGGAGACGAGTGTACTGACATAAAGAAAGGATGACCGAACACACGTCGTATACGATGCACAGGAGATTTACATGAAAACTGTAGTTCGAAAAATATTTGCGAGTGAACCTGAGATTGGGAATATCTCTGTATGAATATACTTTTGAGTTTTAGAAACGTGCACATTTCTTGGCCGTTGGCTGAATACCTTTTGTCCAGCCGTCCTACCCTGGAATCTAGTGTTGTGAGTTGGCACCAGGAATGACCCCAATTTTGTTTTCACAATTTTTGGTCGAAACTTAATTCTGAACCGCCTTCGAACTTTAAAATCGCTACAATTTGCAGTTCATTTTTAAAGTTACAACAAGTTTAAAAATGTTTGTGTTATAACAAAACTCTTGCAAAGATTATGTGGCGTCTACTTGATATGTAATTGTTTTTTTTTTTTTTTGTATAATATAAATTCCGTATACGCCAATTAGCAGCAACTATTTGCCATAAAACTCCATCTTCTCTTGGCTGTGGGGACAAGAATGCTCATCTTTATTAATGTTACTACATACATGCCAAGTAAAGTACCCTGCTTAGAGCAGTATAAAAAGAGTATTAACTTACAGGTGATGGATGTGTGGAAGGGTGAATGGCGTGTTTACACTATATGTGTTGGCAAATAAGTGATATTGCACTAAAATGCCCTTCGAAAATGCCCAACATCCCGAAAACAATGCGTTTGTATGTTGTATTTATGTGGACTTGATTGTTGGGTTACTGAGTGGCTTTTATTTATGTATTTCATATTGTGTGTTGCACGTTTTTTGTTATTGTTTTTAGTTGAAAGAATTTGGGCTATTGGGGGCTATTCTGCGTTTCGACTCGGATCGTAAATTTCTCCGTTTGGCAGCTTTGGTATTCTGCGTTTCGATTCCGCTCAGTTTCTTTCGATTGTATGTATTATGCATTACGAACGGAGCTCCGTTTTTCTCAGTTGTTTTTTTGTTAACGGAGGGGTTTTCTTTATTTGTGTTTTTTAGTTAAAAAGTTTAAAATTGAAAAAATGTAAGTAGAAAATGAGATAAAATGTTCAGAAACGATTAGAAAACACTTAAAATTATTTTTAATTAATTTATTTAATTAAATTAATTTTTTTGTTTTTCTAATTTTTGTACCTGAATCTGATGTTTTTCTTATGTATTACAGGTCAAAAACAACAACACCAGAGCAGTATGAAAAATTGGCTACCATCAACTTTCAAAGGAAGAAGTAGTAGCGTTCCGGGAGGAAGTGGCAGGAATCATCAATGCACTAAGTCCTCCAACAAAAAATGCCAGTGCATGGAAAAAGTAGGTATGGTTTGCGTATAATTATTGCAGAAATTAATATAAATTTATAGGTTTGGATTGACTGGAAAAGCTACATCAAACGGAAGCTGTCAACAAACAAAAAAGAAATGATGAGCACCGAAGGAGTTTCATGCCGCTTACAGCGTAGAGGAAAAAGTTATTCAGTTGACGGGTCTGGTAACAAATACCAGCGGAATTAGCGTTTTTATTTGTTTATTAATTTTATTTATTACTTTTTATTGGACTGAATTTGACTTTTTATTAAAATGTTTACAAAATTGTTTATTTTTACTGTTTCTATTTCACACGTTTCACAGCAAAGAAGCTAATTTAAACATACCCTGTTCTTCTTCTTTTTCTTTCGATTCCGTTTTTCTGCAGAATACCAATTTTCGATTGCAACGGAACTGAATGCGGAGACTTAATCGAAACGCAGAATAGGGGTGATTGTTTTTCACTATTGTTATTGTTAGGAGTCGAGCCTACGGTCTCTGGACTGTTGGTCGAATACTCTACCAACTCATCCTTCGACCATTTCACTTCACGATTTGTAAATTAAAAAAAGTGGAAAAATTTTAAAAAATAGTTCTTAAACAAAAAAGTTTCAAACAAAGAGCACGAAAATAAATGAAAGAAAACATAATGGCAGAGGCTTGAACAAAAACATCAAACGTTTATATAAATTGAACACACGTGTGTTCTCGGTAAGCAATTTTTTATTGTGCGCTACAAAAACTATAGCTGTAGCCCATTTGTATACATAAATGTTATTATATTCCAATGCGTTTCAAGGCAATTTCCAACAAGAACAAATCTGTGTCTTCTGCCCAGCAACTTTACACAAGAGCTTTATCCGTTTTCAAATCGTATTATTCGCTATTACAATTATTTTATATATATTTTTGTCACTATATTTATTAAACATTTTTCAATTTTGCGCATAAAATTACCAATTAATAAAATGCAAATTAATAAAATGATTTAACGAAAGCATAAAAATTTCAATAAAAATAATTCACTTAAATGAGTACTTTTATAAAAAATTAAAAGTATTTTTGTGGCAGCTTAAACTAAATATTTATCGCATAATTTAAAAACCAATTGTTTGTTTTTTTTCTTCTCAATTCTTAAAATGTTTTAATAATTTAATGTTTTTATTACATAAATGAAAATATTAATTGTAATTTGTTTAATATAATTTGCATTTTATATTTTGTTCTTTCACTTCGTTAGAAAAATAATTAAATATTTCTTTAAACGAAAACTGGTGGCAACGAAACTACGATAATCGGGCTTTAAAATATATTTATTGAAAGTAGAGAATAGGACTTTAAAAAGTTCAAGTTAGTTTATTTGATAAAGTGAAAGGACTTTATTTAATTATATAATACAGGTGAATTAAAAATCGAATGGAAAACGTAAAAAGTTAAAAGTCACTTATTTTTGGATCTGCTTTAAATCACAATGAAAATGTGGGAATGAAAATTTTATCGGAGAATGGAATTTGTATTGCGGTTGTAAATCGAATGAAAGGGATTAAATGATATAAGACTTTTAGTGCATCTCTGCTCGTGCCTAAAAGCGTTGTAGAAGAAATACGTACTTTAAAATAAAAAGGCATGTGGTGTAGGCGAATCGTTCTGAAAAGGACGGTTTCCAGGCCTCGTATTTTATGGATTATGTTTTGATGATTGTCTGCTGAAAATCAGATTATTATTGGTGCGCCTAGAAGCCGTAATTCCCTTTACTCGCATTGGATACGACTGCCTCATTATTCGATATGATGGAACAAAATTGCAACTTCATTTATTCACCAACTCAATTTCGATATGCGGGTTATTACTTTTGGTAGAAAACTTAATTATCTTTATTGTGGTTATAACGGCAGGTAGCCTCAGACCGCCACAATGTTTCGGTGCATCTGTCTAATCTGTTGTTTATTATTCAGTTGCCAAGCATTTTCAATAATTTCAAAAAAACTACAACAAACGGAATCCATTTTCTTAAAGTTTTATTGTTGAACCGGGTTGCATTGACTGGTGTTGGTTGGTTCGTCCAAGTTTATACATCAAGCTCGTCCATGCTTCACTATTTGTGACACAAATTCGAAAGTTTTCAAGAAAATTTTATCGCTGTAAAACAACTTTTGAACAGCTTGTAATACAGATGTAATTTTTGGTGTTTCTTTAAATAGATTTTAAAAATAAATTTTTCGTTTCTTTGAATAATTAATTGTTTTAAATCTTCCATGAACATTTTTTTTGGCACATTGACAGATTTTTTCTTGAAACAAAAAACACCTTAAAGCAAAATTTAAATGATTTGTAAAACGTTGATGAATTTAGCATAATTAAATCACCTTGAAACCACAGGGAAAAGAACACCTGAAAGAAAGCGGAATAATATTTCGAATCGCATGTTCTATGAAGTACATGTGTTTGTGTGTGTCCCTGCCAGTGTTGGAAAGTGTTCACCAAAGCAGTGCTGTAGTTATTCTTAAGCGATTATTACATATCGAACATGTTGGCGAACAGTTACAAATATTTCGCGTGAGTAAAAAGGAAAAAAATGGAGTAAAAATGGTACGAGCTATTCCCAGCTGAGCAGAATGCCTTCTGGCGTTAACGTTTTGCTCTAAAAGTTCAATATTTGTCTCAAGGCAAATTAAAGGGGTACATGTTGGCCCACATCGCCGAGTGTCTTGCAACCGTGTCTTTGATGCTTCGGAGAGCCGTGTAGTCATCCAACTTGCAGCTGTCGAGCGAATTTTGTACAGATTTCATTAAATTACATCAAAGCTCTACCGCGCTGTGACCAATAAGAAATCACATTTATCGCAATAGAAGTTTAAAGAAAATGTTCACGTATAAAAAAGCAACTACAAACTTTTATTAAAAATTTATTTTGAACAGCAACAGAAAGCGAAAAATGATTAAGAGCAGCGAATCGTCTTAGTTGGGACATGGCAGATACAGTCTCGAAATCAGTTCTTTTTCTCTGTAAAATTCTGCCGAGACTTAACGTTCGATGTTTGCGGAAAACGCGATAAGCGATATTTCACTGATGACAACATTGAAAGCGAATAATCGAAATTTGGATGTCGACAATTTGGTAGTGACACTCTTCAATTTGAAATAATACGAACATTTAACAACAACGAAATACACACTTTGGAATTCGGCCAGTTCTTTGTTTGTACCAGCGGTGTCACCTGTCATGAATTCGCCTTCGTAAGATCCAGGTGGATTAATAAGATATGAAATTAACAGCGCAGCTGACGATTTTGTTCGCATTTTAACCACTATGGGAAGTTGAAATTTGATATTTTGTGATGCCATAATGGCCTAATCTGACGGTGGACCAACTTCCTTTGATGGACTAGTCAACGGCTCACTATCGCGTCCATGAGTTGGCAACTGCCCGTGTTGTGTGGCGGCGGCACATAAGACAGTTTGGGCTATCTAGTGTCTTCTACCAGTAATTCCTCCCTAGGTAGTAAAAAGAGACTAAACCTGAAGTCCTCAAGGAACATCAGATCTTAACCAGACTCGTTTGTATATTCGCTATCATCTAGTTTCCAAAGAAAAACGGAAATCTGCTGCAAGACAACAGCATCTCGAGGGCTATAGAATGCCTAGTGTAGGCTACTACCCCAAAGCCCCTTATTGTCATTTTAGGCTTAAACTACTGCCAGAACGTTTCAGCCAAGGTACCCGCCTCAACTTATGGCCAACAGTAGAATGCCACAAGACATCCCAGGAGCACGTTGGTCCCAGTTTTTGGAATCAACTTTTAGTGAAAACTTCGGAACAACCCGAATAGCCGAAGTCATATATGAATTTTATAGTTTTGTTTGCTGTGCCCACGGAGTGACCAGCTTGATATTCTTCAAGGCAAAGCCGGAGGGGACCATGCAGGAACAAACACGAAATACGCAGCCTAGAGCCAAAACTCAGGTTTCACAAATAATTAAGAAATACGAGTCGTAGGATTATGATTTGAAGACAAAGACTGTTGCTCTGGAAATCGCAATTTTATACTTTGATTCGTTTGATATCGCACGGCCATTAAAAATCATTTGTACTACTTTGCGGGAAGTTCGGGTTTCCGCTGTAGGTGAAGAATTACACGTTAAAAATTACAGACTACTTTTCAAAGGTAAATAAAGTCTTGTTTGCCGAAGAGAAGAGTCAATATTTTTTGGTTGTGTGGCGTTCAAGTGTTAAGGAACATATTCCAATATTAGTCTTTGCCATGAAATTATTCCTACATAAAAAACCTCTGGTTTGTACAATCGTTGCTGACAAGCAAGAGAATATCACCCAGGTTTTTAGAACGGCTTTATGTGACTACGCCAAGGACTCTTCGGATGAGGACGAATACCCAATCGATCGCCAGTATTTCATGGAGGCAGTAAATTGTAGGTATCGTAATATAAGAGTTTTTGGCAGCACAAAGAAAACCTTGAAATAATTTAAAACACTTATGACACTTTCAATTGCTCCAAGACGTGGGATTGATTGCGTCCTGGGATTAATATCTAGAATCTTTCCCTGCTAAGAATACTTGTTGATTTACTTGATGCAATTTCAATAATTTTTCACTTATAAAAGCAAATGATAAAAATTACTTCTACGCCTCGACAATTTAGCTCAACTTATCGATTTTGCTATTGAGTTCCTTAATAGTCCTTCTTAAGTCTTCGTTGGTTTGTCGCAGTTTGTTTGCCCTCTCCACAGTTTTATCGTAATCTCTCAGCAGCACTTGATTGGAGAGCAGACCCGTCTGATGCATTAAGTGCTTGCTTTCGGCTTTGAGTTGATTCCTTTGCAGTTTGAGGCGATGAATCTGTTTGCGCAACAGCCTCTCTTTAAGCAGAACTTCCTCCAAAAATTGTTTTTGTGCCTGCTTAATGTTTTGTATAATTCCTTGTTTCTCTTTTACATGGGCAATCTTATGCAGATCATCGTTGAAGTGCCGATGAAGTCTGTCCAGGGCATTATCATGTTCTATGTAGATGAATTAGTGGTCATTTTTTGTTCCAGCGGTTAAGAAATGTTTTACTTGCCTTCAATCTTTTTACTGACTGCAAGGGTATCTGTTTGCAGGGACTCGTATTGCCGGATGTTTAAACCGTTTCCCAAATCTTCCAATTGTTGCAATTTCTAGGAGAAAAAATTATGAGGTGTTGAAAACAGATTTCAAAAATGACGAAATCTAGATGTGACGAACAAAATCTACTTCGTCACTAGAAATTAAAAAAAATTTCTGCAATTTTCAAAACTTTTGTAAAATTTCAGAAATTCAAGAATACAAAATGATTCCATACTTTGCAATTAGGCAGTATTTATGCCATGATTTTGAAATATCAGACTCGTTCTGCTCCATGTACTTTTAAAAGTACACATGTGCAAATCATGTCCTTATTGTGATTTTCGATGTGATTTCCAATTTGGATTGTGTTGAAATCGCAAAAGCAATTAACAATTTTGTGGTGGAAAAAGTGTCTTAGAATTTTTCAAATTTTAAAGTATTTGTTTTAAATAAAATAAATAATAGCATAAAGAATTTAATAGATTTATTACAACTTAAAACACACAGAAAAGTGCAACAAAAATGATATGCAAAAGTTATTGACGCAACCGAACGTTATAAAATCGCGAAATTTGATGTTCTACTTTTCTTGTGATTTCAAATCACTGGTATCACTACGAAAATCCTCGTCATACGTTGGATTTCGTTTGATTTTTTTTGACGTCGTCATGGGGCTTATTTTTTTAATAACTCATTCTCTGTTTTGACTTAAAAGCCCAGAAAAGTGAAAAAGTTCAGTTATTAATTAATTTATTAATTATAAACAATTAAACATCATGTTTTACTTTAACAAGCAATCAGGCTTGTTCTGAAAATCACAAATTCTAAATCGCTTTGTGATTTGCTAATCACAATTTTGATATGAAAATCATAAAAAAATAACACTGGATTTTTTGTTTTGATAACATTTTTATAAATGGAAACTTAATTAGTGTTAATTGAGATAGTCTGGCAAGCATTTTCGAAGAACAGCTGACGACTAAGAAACAAATACAAAATCACAAAAGCATTTTTTTATGTGCCCAACAGTGGAAACGGAATAAAATGCACTAATCAAAACAAAAAGCGTTCAAAGAAATTATGACCTTTTCCGTTGTCACAATTTTCTAGAAAAGAGAAATGGACATGACTTTAAATCATGGTCTAAATGTCACCTTGAAGACTTAATAAATACAAGTAGAAGTATACGAAAATTACCATCCCTGATTCTTTGCACGCGCATATTTTTCTACCAGAATTAATTTTGTTTAAAGGTCTCTAAAATGTGCACTGAATTCATTGCAATTAATTTGAAAGTGGAGCACTTTTGATTTAAAAAAAAGTCGATGTTGGCTTGATCTGCCAAGTCTACACCTAATCCTCACTATACACTTCAGCCAAATGGCAGAAGGTAAACTCGGTTTTGTCCAACCTACTTTTTGGCTGTCAATGAGCGCTAATAGAGAGCCGGCAACGATTTGATTCCGCTCTGCCAGCCCGTAGCGTTAGTGGGAAGGAATTCAATTGCGTTGGCGATGTTGATCCAATGAAGAATATTGATTTTAAAACTGCTGGCACTCGAACTAACAAGATTAACTTAATTTGTCTGTGAAAGAATTGAAAAAGGATGGCCGATCTTTAAAAAGTCTAAAGAAGAAAGCAGATAAGTCCCATAATCTACGGCGTTTGAAACAAAATCGATCTGAGGCTTAAAGAAAAGAATCTAAATCATCCGAACTGAAAGAGTGATAGGTTTCAAATTCTTAGAAAATGAAATTGTTTGCTTTTGTATGTCGAATTAGAAACCTTTTACTCACGTTTTTTAATAACGAAAACTGATGTTGTTGCAACAACAGCCTGAAACGAACTTGTGAAATCTCCTTTCTGGCTGCAGACATTTTTCGTATCAGTCTTTCTACGGATGTGCGCAACTTGTCGAAATTTTTCCGCTGAAATGTTGTGGTCATCAATCGTTCCAGTTCGCCGACCTGCTCCAGGGATTCATGTTTCATATCTTCAAATTGTTGCTTTACAACACAAATCTGACTCGCATGAAGAGCTTTCGTCTGCTGCTCTTTGTGCAACCACTTATCTAAAACGTTGAGAGAGTTCTCAAAATTAGCACGATTCACTGCTAAAGCGTTGGGCAATTCAGCAGCAATTGGACGCAGAGATCCTTTACGTCTATAGTAATTTACCGTTTTTTTGTTAAGAAATAGTGCTTTCGATTTCTCCAGCTCCAGCAACTCACATATGTTTTTGAGTTCACACATAAGCTTGTGCTTGTCGAGAGATCGTCTGGCCATGACATCACTCTCATTATATTCAGCTTTAGCTACACAGTGATCTATCATTTTGTTCAGGAAATCGGTGACAGCCTTTTCCGTTGCCAGCTTTTGTTGATCCAGTATGAAAGTGTCATGATCTTCAACAACTTCTTCGGGGATGGCATGTTCCTCTGGTTTTATACTTTCCAGAAACAGATCAAATGTAATATCCTCGTTTGGCGGAGAATTTGCTGCGAGCTCAACCGATTTTTCACTCTCTTCTTTAGAGATATCGTCCGTTAAACTTAAATATTGCTGCTCTGTTTGCCATCCCTCGTGTTCGCTTTTGTCTGCCGTTTCAGTTGTGCTCTCTTCGTCGGAAAGTTTGTCTTCCGTTAGGGACCTGAAACTGGAGGCTAGATCGAGGCTTGGCCTCAGTCCGGTTACCGGATCTAGAAATTCGCCAGAGTCTGCCACTGTGCTGGACTTTGTTGCTAAATGTTGCGGGCTGGCGTCTGGTTGTGTCTTTTTCTCGGCTTCTGTTTCTTCTAACAAATCCAGTGAAACTTCATCGAATTCTGGCACTTTTCCAAAAACATCCAAAAAGTTTGTTTCGCTTTCGGCATTTCCCAACCCTTCAGCGTCTACTTCTTCCTCACTGGCGGACATTTCAATTGAACTTATATCGAAGTCCAATATTTTGTTATCTTCTGCAATTGGCAAATCTAGTTCTGGCTCCATCTCCTCTTTAGTCTCCTCAAAGTCTTCCTGCTCTGATGAGGATCCTTTGGACTCGATTTCTTCGATTACTCTTTCCAAATCGGTCTTTTCCACTAAGTCTTCCAGAAAATGGTTTGTTTTGGGCTGTTCAAGTTTTGCTGGCTCCTGCTGCCATTGAGACGACTTTAGTCTTCCTAAAGACTTTGAGGTTATTAAATTCCCCTGTTCCGACACTGCATCTTCCTTTAAAGCCAACTTTTTTGTCAACCTTTTCGGCTCTACCTCAGTTTTTGGAGCTGGAAGTGTCTTAGATTTTATTGCGGCCTTCGTTGATTCTTTCACGCGATTACCCGATTTTTTCATGGATCGCATGTTGTTTAATTTTGTATGGAATATGAGGATATCAAAGATGCGTTTCAAAACTTAAACACAGGATATAAAAATACAAAAAATATCCTTTAAAATAATGAAAAAGAAGAATATTTAAAAATATATGTATCTTCGAAATTGTCTTTCTTCCATTAAGTGCTTTATAAAAATACTGAAAAGATATGACACACATCGATTTCTGACTTTTGAGCAAATTGTGCGCGCACAGTGGAACAAAAACAAAAAATTATTGGCTATAGTTGTGCCAGCACAAGAACCATAACATTAAAACCACTTGAAGTTGGTCAAGAAGGCAGAACTTGATCAGCCAAATAAATCGTTTTCCATTATTATAACTTCGTGAGCTACAAGCTATTGGAAAGATGAGCCCAGGATGGCCTAAATTTAGCAAAAGCAATTGACGTGCAATATTCGGCACTGTTGACGCCCAAAGCAGACTAGAACGTAAAAAAATAAAAAAAACTGCCCTTTAAATTTCAGCTGTTAAGAGAGTCCGCCTTGATCATACTCGCAGTACAATTTTTTGCACTAATTTGTAACAATAATCTGCCGGAGATTGAATTTGACAATTGCGCCCAGGAATTTGAGCTGAAGACCCCAGCTAAAAACTGAATTGAAACGGACTTCCAACCTCTTCGAAATTTAGTTTAATTTAAAATTTATAAGAACAATTTTATTTATGCTTTAATAAATTCTTGAAACTTCCTGAACGCCAGTTCCACTCCCAGTGCTACTGCTGTAAGAAGTTTCTGCGAAATCCAGTGATTTTTTTAGAAACTCATTATATTTTCGCCAAAATATTTGCCTTTTCATTTTCAATTTTCTTCTACGACACCGTCGACTAATTGCCTGCAACTGCGTTTCATCCAGGCTGGAATCGGATGAATGTGTTGGCAACTTTCTCAACTCTAAACGTTTCAGTTCGATCAATTTTCTTTTGGATTTGCGCATAAAAACCCTTCTGATGGGCAGCAGTTTTAAAGAAGTATTCGACGTCTCTGCACAAGAAGTACCGACATCAGCACATTCGCTTTGTGAAAGACTTTTCTGCTTCTGTAGCGGCAGTGGTTCGGCTTGAATGTCGTGAGGAAACCTTTCAGTGCGTTTTTCTGACTGCAATTTGGTAATTTTGCTGTTTTCAGGCTTGTTTTGTGGTTCCGATTTTGTCTCAATCGCTTCAAATGACAGTTGACTGTCTCGAGATGATAATTTTGCCGGTTGTTCGGACATTTTTGTGGAGAATTGATTTTTTTTCTTATATTTTATTTCTTGTCATCCAAAAAATTTTTATGTAAATATTTGAAATAAATTTGAATTTTTTTTAGTGAATAATAAAAGAAAATATATCGATTTTATAAACATGATGGCATCGCCTGTATATTTAAGGGCGAATTTCGGACAGTATGACACCAGTCGATGCACGATTAGCAGTAGCAAAGTTTTGGTAGATTTATATGCTGACTAAAACAATAGCTTTATATCGTCAGCTTAATACAGAAAGGGCGTATCTACAATTCTTGCAAATATAGTTTTAAACCTTTTCTATTACAGAGAAGATAATACAGTCTTAACCTACTGTGAAAGAGCCATAACTAGTTAAAAATTGCTGTAGAAGAAAAGTCTTATGTGAAATAATTTCACTAAGATTTGAAGAAAAAAAACAAAAGAAAAGAGGACTGTTTTTAAGGCTTGCGTTTAGCTGAAATTTGATTGTCTTAACCGGGTTTTCTGTAGTTCTCTGCGCTTAAGTGACTAAACATAATTATGGGCCCTCTTTGCAAAAAGCCATCGATGGGTTAAAATGTTTGGTAATAAAAATAGAAAACTGGCCACTCTGTCTGGATTTATTCGCCATATGTCTACATAACATATTGCAGTTATTGGGTGGCAATATCGAATTTCTGCGACGTTTGCCGCTAAAAACTGTCGTGCGTTTAAAAATTTACGCGCAAATACGGCTTGAAAACACATTTTTTGTCAGCTGTTTGTTATTTGTTTTTCTATTAGTGCATTGAAAAAGAGATTCGGCCTCCTTTTTTATCCAATTCTATATGTTTTTAAACTCTTTTAAGAAGTTCAATTTATACCGATAATGCAGTCAGCTGATAACAGTTCAAGTTCAACAACTTTTTGCCGTCAACGAGTTCAAATGTCACTTACTCTATGCAAATACATCTCTGCCGTAAGATTCTGTCACTGACTTTCAACTCTTAGGCTCTTCATACTCCAGTTACCAAAATACTTCCTTCTGAAATCGGCAGAGAACGTTAAATATATCGTTAAAACCTCAAAACTAACACAAGTCATATTGTATATAATATTATTGTAGTATAATTTTTTATTTTGATTTTAATTTAAGCTTTTTTCCACACAAAAATAATTCACTTTGATTTTGTCGCATTGCAGACAGTTTTGCATTTATTTACTTGAAAATTGTTTTCCTTTTAAATAAATTTTTACTCAAAAGAATATGAATCGTTTCGTTCACATAAAAGAATAATAAATGAATCGAACTTTAAAACGGATAAATAATTCTTTGCATCTGTGAATCACTCGTATTGAACTTGTTTATTTTGACTATTTATCATTCCGTTCTATTTAATGTTTGAATATAAATAAAATTTTAAGTGGAAAGTTTGTTCAAAAAATAATAATCAATAAAAAATGATGTTATTGGTAACAACAAAACACAAAACACAAAAATTCTTAAATTTAGTGATATAAAAGAGTTCAGTTTAATAATGAAATATGTTTAAAAAGTCATGTTTAGTGGAGCATAAAAATGTAGCATACTTTAGGGATTAGAACAAGATATGTACATATTGGTGGGTAGAACAAGTTCAGAGCACAGTCCGTCCATGTTGTGAAGTTAGAAATTTCAGTAAGTGAAATTTCCAGGTACGAGTGTTTTTGTATTCGACGCAGTTAAACATTGTTTTTGTTTTGTTTAAAATATTTATAATTTTTTACTACAAGTATGTAACAAGTCTCCACTGTAATATATTAATTATACAAATTATAGCGGTTAAAAAGATATCATCGTATTTTGTATTATGGAATCGATTCATGGCATCGTCTGTGGAGCAAACCTGCGTTACGAGTCCTTGTATACTGGACGGTTAAGCACGACGTAGAAATCCCAGCCAGAGATGATGATGGAGGGATCGAATTTCATAGCCAAACCGTTATATTCTTGGATGCCAAGTCCCAAATTACTGGCGTCAGAGATATTGTCACATCTCAATTTGCATTCACGTACTTTAAGGCCAACTTACAAAATTTCCTCTTCGGCAGCGGTCGTCATATTAAAATCGGAAAAGAGAAAAATTGAGTTGAAACTGAAATAAAAATTTGAGTTGAGATTTCGTTTCGTTTTTTGCAAATACTAAAGTTTTCCTTAAATGTGAACCGGTTAATAAGGCTGCACAGTGTTTTGTACGGGCATGTTTTTGAAAACAATTTAGGTTCTATTGAATGGCTTAATATATATATATGTGTGTATAAACATATATATGTACCTGCCCCAAGTGTGAGTTATCTTTCTAACTTTCATATTTGCTTAAAAATTAAATATCAATTGTTGCATCTGTTAAAGAAACAAAATAATTTGCATTTTAATTTCATTTCAGATCTATTTTGTCGTCCCTGACAAGGTTTGTTTTCTTCAACATCTGATGCATTTCTCATGCATATTAAAACTTACGCCCATTTTGGATGGAAACTTAGATTGCCAGTGAATAAACCTATAGTTTTTAGTTTTTAATTTTAAAGCATGACAAAACATCTTGAAGAAAAAAGAACAGACATTGTAGAATCATAGTCTTGTGGACGATTAAGCTGGCACCGTCAGCAAAACCACAAAACACTCGTAAGAAGGTAAATCGAACAATCCCACTTTTTATCGTACCGTACGACTCGTACTCTTTGATACACTTAAGGGTAGTTCATAATTTGCAGTTTTATATTAATTTGTTCTAATAAAATAAAAATATTTAAATCTGTTTCTTCCATGTTGAAAATTTAATTAAATGTATAAATATTTTTGGTGAGTTTTCGAGAGCTTAAGTTTATTTCATAAGTTCATTTTTGTTAGTGAAATACTAAAAATCAGTCAGTTCGAGCTGTCCCACGATAAAAGTTCTTGCAATCTGCTTCAACTCAGCGACTAAATTTTGTAGTTTGTGAATAAAACATGAATTCTTAAGAACATTTATGAAATGGTTTTGAGCGGTTCTTAGACAGTCATCCATACCTAGTGTTTTGCGTACCTTCAGAAGCTGCTAGACGGGCAGACAGGCAAACTAAAAATGGAATCTCAAATGAAGAAAAGACGTAATGCCAAAAAAGTCAGAAAAAACAAGATAATCGATCTTTATTGAACTTTCAATCGAATAATTTAAAAAAAAAATAATTTAAAAAAAAATATCCTTTTTGGCGCGACGTTACGACAGGTAATAAACAAACCAGCTTGATTGGAACTGGAATTCCAATGTAGTCAACTCTTAACGTCTCACAGATGGGAGCAAGGGTGCGTCAGGGTCGGAAATATTCCCCATTCTAACTTGAATACCTGGTATGTTGCGAAAGAGTGATTTTGAATTATTTCTGAAATGCAAAGATTTTTTAAAACTCAAGAAAATATGAGAGATATGACAGCAACACTGCAAATTATTTGCGGTCATCCACAATCTTTTTGGCACAGTCGCGTGACCGTGCGTCATGACAAAGTCACTTCACGATGCGTGATATTTCATCGTTATAAATTTTATTTAAAAATTAATTATAAATAAAACAAAAGTTATGGAATTATATTTAATGGAAATGGATCAAAGAGAACCAGAAGGAATTATTGATTATATGGGTAGAACCGATTACTTTTGCTCTTTTGTAGTGGCCAATTTTTTATTAAAATAAAATGTTATATTAAACATTTAGCTAAATACTACCCTCATGTTCAATAGAAACAGGAAGAGAGTTGAGAAATATGTTTTTTTCAAGTCGCCCAAAACTGACCGTCATGCAGGAATGCGAACCACCCTAATGTTAATTCTTCCATCAAATTAAATTGCATGTTTCGTGGTTCACATAAAGAGTAGTTTGTCTATTACCTTTAAAAAAAGGTATGTTTTTTGACCCCATTTTTGGTCTGTGTGAATTGGGGTGAAATCAATATCTGGCGTTTATTCACTTTCTTCAAATATTCTTCGGAAACTTTATTCCTACATTTATTTATGCTGGAATGTGTCATGAAATGACAAAACATTAAATTAAGGGCAAACCAAACAAAATTGTATCTCACGTTTATTTCGTTCAAAATTCGTTTCTCATTTATTTCTACAGTTACAAAAAAATTGTTATATAGCAAATTGTAGCTTTAAATGAGTAGAACTGCTTGTCTTCCTAAATTTTGTGGCAAGTTTGAAGAAAACATCTCCTCAAGTAAAGACTTCTTATATTATTTGCACAGTTTTTTTTCGAGCTGTGACAGTTGAAAGCGGTCGGCCTTATTCTTGAATCTGCAACATCTGCCGCATTTCTTGTCCCTTATCCAGTCCATTTTGCGTTTCGAGTGCTGCGTCCACTAAACGCTCGCTATAATAGTGGCATCGGGTGGCTTAAGAATGCATTACAAAAAAAGATCTGCTAAAAATATGTCGACTGTCCTGGCGGAGGTTGTTGGAGAAACGAAGGCAGTCGATTTCGCAGTCCACAACTGTCATATCAAAAGAAGCTGAAGTTAATCGATCGATGTAACACAAACCACGACGTGTTGATTGCTGCTCCCATTTTTCACTAAAAAAAGAGTTGAAAAGTCCAATTATCTCTTGCGATTGATGAGTGACCGACCTAAACTATTCAACTTGGGATAATATCAATCAATCACGAATTCGTTAACGGATTTGGTGGTTTTATTCGTGCATCCAGATGGATTACGAGTATTATCGACTGTTCTTGGAGGGAATTGGACAAATTCTTTCTTTAGCACGCAACGTAGGCAATCGTCTAATCGACAATTTCAATTTGACAAAATCGCTCCTTTCAATTCTCTGAAAATAATTTGAAAATTCAAAGAAAAGACTGATAACTGTGATTTGACAAAACAGCTGGTCTCCATTTAGTACCAGCCCGTTTCTACCAATTCCCTTTTCGAAAACTTACCACCTGAGACTGCGATAATTTTTTAATTTAATCAAAACAATTTTGACAAAACGACTTGTGTGATAAAAGTTGATTTTTTGTTTGTTTAAAAATCATCTTAATTTTTGTTTGGTTAAGAATGTTATTGCTTTTAGCTTTAAATATCTGCTTGTAATATCTCAGTATAAGATTTCTTTCATTTTCTAAGCACCAACTTTTGTTAGTCACTTTAACTGCTTTTTTGCTCTGCTGAAAAGTTTTTGATTGAGAAAGAAGCCGTTTTATCAAATGTCCACCGATATGTATATATATTTTGTGTAATACAATCTTGTATAAAATATACCAGCATATAATTCATATAGCATGGAAATACGTACATTCTGTTCTTTTTAAAAGCTCTGGCACACAGGACATACTTTCGTTAATCAGAATTGGCGCCGTATTTTCATATATCTGAGACGACGTCGCACTTTCGCTGTGCTGAGTGGGAGACGAATTTTCATTATCCTTTCAGATGACCCATTGAAATAAAAAGCAACTGCAAAAGCTATTACAACATTATCCTTTTTTTAACCTAATTCAATGTGGAATACTCGTTTAGGTCCATATAAACTCAAGAACAATAAATTACAATAATTAATACAAAATAAAAATATCAGTTGCTAAATAAACCTTCGCAATCTACCATATTTTGCAATAAGGACTTCCTCTGATGCTTAAATGGATGTTAAGAGATTTTAGGTGTTCACGGCACCACAGTTTTGGAATGCATAAGTGCAGCTCTTCCAGATCCATTTTCTTTTTGACTTCTAACTACTTTCATATATTGCGCTCGTAAACTTTCCCATCTTCTCTTCATTTCTTCTAATCCAATGACGCTTTCGTTCGTTTCTCCTGCTTCTATTTATATATTCCGTTGATTTTATATTGTAAATGCTGGATTTTTCTTCGATGAAAATTATTACTTTGCCGTGTACGAGTTTTAGCTAAAGATTGCGTACTAAAGCCATATTTTCATTTTCTATTAATATTTGTATGTGTGTAAATAGAGTTTCTTTCACAAAAATATGAATTTTTAGTAAAACACAATTTCAATTAAGTTTTTTTTATTCGTTTACAGCGATGCAAAGAATGTAAAGAAAATAATAAGAGAAATCTGCAGCCAACTTCGTGCCTATAAATATTGTACAAAAGAGCTTTTTTGGACAGGCAACTCAATCACCACTATTTTCCTCCCCTCTCTTCCGCAATCTGAAAAGTTGGTCAACAAAAGTTAAAACCGGCTGCTACATGGCTTTGCAGCTTAAAATGATTATAAAATTAATTTTATTAATTAAAATTTATTTTAAATACATAAATATTCTTGTCACTATATTTTGCTGTTTTTGAATTTGTTAAGGAAATAATTTAGAATTATTTATTAAAATAAAAGTTGTATGAAACTTGTAAAATTAACTGAAAAGTATTAGAAAAAACTTTAGCAACAAGCAAGAAGATATGTTTAGGTCACTTGTAACCCTTTCACTTTAATTCCGGTATTATTGTCAGAAGTAGCACTTAAAAAATGCTATAGTATCGATAGTTTTTTTTCCAAACTATCGAAACTATCGGCTATCGATACCTTTGCAGCTCTGAGACATCGCTTCAATACAAATCAATTGGTATATGATAGTTAAGATCTGTTGGGACTTTAGCAAGCAAAGCTTTTGGGTTCAAATTTTCTGCATAACTGTTATTTACGGTCTGGGGGACATTTGGGTTAACTTCGCGCAGGATGATTGGCTCTAATAGTTTTCTACCTGCAATATTCGTTTTATACTTCTTGTACATTTTACTAAATCTTATTTACAATAAAACAAATATTTAATTATTTTATTAAGCGTCTAATGTATTCATTGAAATTAAAATGTTTTTGTGTCATAATTTTGATTGAATTTCTTATTAAGTTGGCACGTACTCGTACGCAGCTTAAACGCAAATGTCAATGTTTGCAATCGGTTACATAAATCTTCAATCAGTTCGCAAATCACAAACAACTGACTTTTTACCAAAAATAATTATAAATTCATTACAACTGCATTGAAAATAATATCTGTGCGGTTGTTTGGCTGGCGGGGCTGGCGAGTTGTGTATTTTGACTCATCCTCTTTCTGTGCGCATAAAGCGCAAAAAGAAACACAAAACACGAAATTACTTTGGCGAAAGACTCGTACGAATTAAAAACTTTTTCGTTGCCACCTGCAGTGTGGCAAACGTGATCGTAGTTCACACCCTTGTAAATCATGTTTACGCCAGAAATCAACCAAGCAAACGACGTGCTGCAAATAATAAAAGAGCTGGAAGTTGAAAACGGGTTTTTGTGGAGTTTCTGTGGCTACAATATTGCCGAGTACTTTTCAGTGAGTTTCGTTTTTGTTTTCAGAAAAAGTTATAAGTTCCGCATGTACTTCTGGGCGAAGGTTGTGTGATTATGAATTAATTTGGAGTCTCATAGTAAAGATACTAGTTCGTTCATTGGTTATGCCTGCAAGTCCTTAAGGTAGCAGCGAGTAATATTTAATATTTATTGCAAAAAAGTTTCGGTTTTAATTTCATTTCATTTTCTGATGGAATGCAGGAGTTAGTACAAATATACGAGTGGATTAAAACAGCTAGAATTGAATTCGATTCTGCTTATAGAACAATTACCGCAGGCGTAGAAGTAATGATATTTGCCTCTATTACTGAGAGAACCATCTAAGTGTAGTGGAAAAGTTACGGTCCACCAGCTCATTAACAATTTAACTAAAACCCTTAATACAGTGCACCGGAATTCAAAGGAAGTCGGCCTTCCGCAGGTCATAACTTTGCGAATTTTTTGCCGTGCCTTAAGCCCAAAAAGTACTTTTTTCAAATCTTTATCGATATATTTTGAAAAGTTGAACTGTTGAACAAAACAAAATGTAACAAGTTGCTTCTATAGCGAATGGTTTAATATGAAGATCGAAGGGTTTTTATATAGAAATTCAAAAGAATGCGAATTCATGAAATTTGACTCATATGTAGGGTCAGATATATAAACATAATATTGTGCGGCTCTCGCGTTGTCATAATTATTTTTTAAGTACGGTCAGGCTTGTTGTTGTTGTTTGGCGTTCAGCAGTTTTGCGTCTCACTCGCACCGTTTCACTGATTTGCCTCCGACAACTTTTATTCTTTTACGGTGCATTTGAGGAATTTCAGGTCATCCCCGCTTTTACCTCCTATAATGGGGCACGTATCATATACATATAACGACATTAGGTTTTCCTCTTTGAGAGTAGTCCATTCCAAAGGTAAAACTCTGTTTGCCGACCAGCAACAAAACAAACAGTCTGACCGCATGGTGAGTACTCGCGAATATATTGTGAAGTTTTTTCAAATGCGTGACGATATAGCATGATAAAAATCATTGCAGATTGTGCTATATGCGACTGTAGTGGGATCTTAACCTTAATTTTTATTTAAAGACGTATCGCTTTAAACAATTAATGCGCTAACAAGAGCGTTTTGCTGCCATTTCTTCAGGCCATCTTGATTTTCTCTACAAGAATTGTTATTCAGAGCATTGAAATCCACACGCTGTAAACTTCCAGCCACCTCGTTTTAAGTGGATGGATGCACACGCATAAATAATGTTCCTAGTTTTATCTGCTATAACAGCTGCCATTAATTTTTTTATGACGTCACAGTTTTTTCGGTCGATTGTCTTCACGACCAGCTGATCGTTTCGAGTCTAGCAAAACAGTTTAACTTCTAAATACCAGCCGGGCATAAAATCATTTATGTTTCTCTAGAAGTAACAAATAATCGGTTGGCTTCTTATCAGCGTTGGGGGGTTCTTGTTGTTGTGCGTCATATATGTACATACAGATGAACTTTAAGACAAATAAATACTGACAACTGAAGCTGTGCACGATTAGTTTCATTTCAAATTTGCATCTAGTGGGAGATACACGTCTTGAAAATTGTCTTCTCAGTAAATAATTGCTGAAAATAGAGAAAGAACAAAAACCAAGCAAATATGAAAATTCTGATAACAAGTTTGTTGCTGTTCACTGGACTCAATCAGGTTCTAGCACGTTCATTACCCTGGCTGGGTCATACTCAGGATGTACATGAAAATTGGCTGGACGATGATTACGATCTATTTCGCCTGCCCTCAAGTCCGCAAAATGAGGATTTTTATACCTTTGGGATGAGTGACAGGTCAGAAAAACTAAAAGAATTGGAAGGAGTCATCGAAAGTGCTCATAATTTGAACTTTCTCGGTACTTTGCTGGGCTTAGGTTTAGACATCGGTGTGGCAGAAACAAATAGCAACGAAAACACGCAAAACAAAAGTGACGAGAAGAGAGAAAGTGATGATGATGACGAAAAGAAATTGTGGGATGTTGAAACTAATGATGAAAACTCTTCCGAAGAAAAACCCAACTTTATTGTTCAAGAAAATACGAGCTCCGAAGAACGTAAAGCATTCAGAGGGGAAAATGACAAAAGTAATGAGGACAGTGATGAAGTGACGCCAAACTTCAATGTGGACATTTTTGATTTGACAAAATCTTCGGAAGAACATCAAAAAGCGGAGGACAAAAGCTCTACAGCTGATGTACTCGAGTCTTTCCAGGCTGCGCTTAGCGTAGTAGATCATATGGAAGACATATTTAGAACTGCCGAGCCTGAACAAAGCATTGACCGAAATCGAGAGACTGATGAGATTTTAAAAATTCTTAACATAGTTATGGAAAGAGCTTGGGAACAGGATTTGAGCGAAAAAGAACCAGATGACACAATTGATGACACTATCACTGCCAAAAATGAAAGCGACGAAGAAGATGACAGCAATGAATCAGCAACAACAACAACAACAACAGCAAGGCCGGAACCCGAGAGCAAAGAAAACAATGACGACGATAACAAAAGCAACAGCAACAGCAACGAAGATGAATCCAACTTAATTTATATCGTATTAAAAGACTTCGACGGGAAGGGCGAACAACCGTCTCCCAACGAGCACAAATATTCTGTAATCGACTCGCAACCGGAATTTATGACCACGTCCGCTCCCTATATGACCGAAACCAACTCTGCCCACCTTTCCACTCCGAACGCACAAGGATCGATTAAGCAATATGCGGCGATCCGTGAAAAACTTGATGCCCAACAGGATTTGCTGAAAAAGCACGAGTTGGACCTGGATGACGATTTCTACGCCATCATTTCCAACAAACTGGATGACAATATTTTCAATAAATTTGAAAGCGATATTTACGCTGCCCAAGAAAACTTATATAGAATTAAGCAAGATATCAACGCCATCCAAAACCTTCAAACGAAACTATATTTCCAGAAATTAGTCACCACCGCCGTACGGGAAGCGCAAAACGAATCGGCCAACTAACTTTTTATTTATTTCTCCGAAAATGAGTAGTTTTATTTAACATTTTTTTTTTATCAGGACGAAATCTTTTTCTTGCAGACCAGTGTTATTTATTATCTTCAGCAATAAACTAAATTGGATAAAACTGTGATAAAAATTAAAGAACTCTCATTTGGGTAAAAGAAGGCAATAAATTGAAATACAAAAGGAAAACAACTGAATTGCTACCCGAAGCGAAATGTAGCGAAGCGAAACTATTCTATTCGGCAGCTTGAAAAGGTCTATTTTTAGGGGAAAGAAAAGTAATGCTGCAAAATGTTTTCGAATTGAAAAAGAAATGCGTGAGTGGAATGGAAATCCGAATGTGAAATTTTGATATGACTATACTTTTGTTCAATTGATTTTATTAAGAAGATGTTATGACATATCTTTTGGTGCAACTGAAACAAATTACAATCAAATATATAATAATATGGATAACTTATGCATTTTTGTTGTAAAGTTATAGCCATTTGGACGAGATAAAAACTTTTTTACACTTGTTTTTCATTCACTTGACGATATTTTATCTAGTTTGTTGTCTCTTTGAGTTTTTATATTGTCTTCGATTCGAGACGAGTGGGCCAGCACCTACGAAATATCGGCATATGGACAGCAACAAAACAGTTATATATTTCGTTTCTAAACTCTTTGTATATCTGTTTTTAAACTGTTTGTCTTTTAATGATTAATTCGCAATATTTTCGGGTCCAGCGATTTTTTTTTTGCAAAATTTTTGCTCACCTTCTCAAAACCGCTTTTAGACTTGTGGCAATCGGAACGCTTTATATCACAATCATAGCCCTCAATACCAAGAAAGGTACTTTGAGAATAGTTAAAGTCACCACCTTAGAAATTGGGTTTCCTGCAATATATTAATCTGTTTCATTTCAAACGTGATGCGCTTTCAAACTTACTGAACTAATCGCAAAGGGTCGGAAATTATTATTGTCAGCAGTTGGACTTGACGGAATAAAGTCTACAAACAAGGTCAGTGCTCTGTAAAAGATTGGCCGACTTTAACGTTCGGTACCGAACGAAAAAGATTGAAATCTACAATAAAAACCTCTGTTGAAATTTCGCAACAAAACTTGCACTATGCAAATTCAATCAGAGTTTTTATTCGAATTGAATCGGAATACATTTATTACACAGCGCAACATTTTCGAGGTCGTCAAACGTGCACTGCGTTTTGATTTCGAAACCGGTAAAAACCTGTTTTGGGCGATTTTGAGATACTGGATTTAGTTGTTCCGCTTTTTGATTGGGGGAAAAACCAAAAAAATATTAAAAGCAATAACAATAACAAAAATACAGTACAGTAGAAATAATAAAACCAACTTATAAGATATAGCCATTTTTTACTTAACAAAAATTTCCAAGCTCAAATTATCCGAGTCCAAGCTGAGCCAGAAATCCCTAAAAGGGTTTCTGCTGACAACAATTAGCAGTCTTAGAAACTTCTTCTTCTTCTTCTTCTTCTTTTGGCGCTACAGTCCGTGGTGAACCTGGGCCTCAACCAACAAAGTTTTGATTCTTTGTTGTTGTGTCGAAACTAGTGTGTTTTTACACGGTAGGGAAGTTACCCCCACGCACAACCCCCGAAACCTGGAGGACCGGGTCCTGGTTTAGACCTCTGGACAGAGGGGATTCGCTGCACACTTTGGTTCCCCTCTAAGCGGGTGCTGTAGGGGCTATCCAGGGGCGCCACGAGGAGGCAGTATGTCAGCTTGACCAGTCCATTTTCAGGGATCGCTGCTGGCTTCTCGCCAGGTTGAGAGCAATCAACAACTTTGCCCTGAGTGCACTGGCCCATTCCCCCTAGTCTTAGAAACTGAAGTACAAAAATGGAGTGCATTGCCAGAACTCTTGACTTTGTCATTAAATACTACAGATCGGATTTATGTTACTTGACTCGCATCAAAGTCTGTGTGATAAGAAAGATTTTAATTTGCGTTTTAGAATGTAAATCTATTAAGCGATAAGATTTCAAAGGTCAAACCGTCATTTATTATTTAACTAAATGAAAAACTGTAGGATTTTATTTAATGCAGTAGATTACAAAATATAATATTATAACAAACTCAACAGTGGAGCAACCAGATGTTCCGAATATCTATTTGTCATGCCGAACTAAGTGAAATGTGACACAGAGAAAGACAACAAAATAGAACCTTCAAATCCTGCAACGGTAGAAGGAGTTTTGCAGAAAATGGCAAATGAAATAATCCATTCGCCTCTTCTGGGCGTAGACATCGTTGGTTTTTTAGCCTGTTGGAAGTGCATGGAACTTGTTCTGCAAAGAAACACACAGTCAAGATGGTTCACTGACGCGTCATATGCTATAAAACAGCTAAATTTCGCGTAATATTATTATGTGTTAATAAAAAAGTTGTCGCCAAACTTGACTCTAATGTATTTTAAAATTGTTGTTTTAGGCCTCATTGAACTCGAATGTCGATAAAATCTCCAGCATTATGAAAAATGTCTTAAGATATTTCAGCTGAAAATCAGAAATTTAAGCCTTTCAGAGGCCTTTAACTTTGTGATGACATAAATAAATCCAGTTGTGCAAAAGTGATTCCTAGAATCTCGACTCTCTACAAACTCAGACATAAAATTTGCAAAACACCTACAAAATCGAATTCACTAGAGCGAAACTGTAAAGAGGATTTTTCTGTACAAAAGCGCTGGTACTGAACTGGTTCCAGGACAATTATTCGGGTTCAATTAGTTTCCAAACTCACTAAATGTTTATGTGGTCACTAAAATCGGTTTGTACCCGAAGACAAGTGTTTCCGAACTTTGACAGTTAATGGCGGCCATATTGTGGATTTTTTTTAATTGGCTGCCATTTATTCAGTCGGTTCAGCCAAATTCCTTTATTTTACCAAAATAATATATATCTGCTACCTTTAAGATACGCAGAGGGATCGGTAGACACTGAATCATGCTTCGGCTAAAAAATTGTCATTCGAGAGTGCAGGAGAATCCAGGGCAGTCGATTTCGCGACAAAAGGTTGAAGGCAGCCATATTGTGCTACACGATCGATTTACCGCAATTTTATATGAAAATACTCGTCAGTAAACTGGTCGATTTGTTGTGGTTTTCTTAAGTCGCAGATCCCTGCTAATAAACCAGCTGGCAAAGTTCCTCGTAGTCAAGCCATTGAACAAAATGAAGGCAACTTTATGCGCCAGGTATGGAAAATTGGACATTTCACATACACAACATCTAGTTAAGCCGTCGTGAACTTGACGTTCATGTTACACAATTATTGTGTAATTGTTGACATAAAATCAATACTTTTTGATTAAATTTTAATATATTTGAAATCGGTTTCAAGAAAATTGCGCATTTCAAATTCGTTTATAGTTTTGCTTTTGGTCTTTATTCACAAAACTCTAACAGGTACAACTTTAATGAATTTTTCCATTGCGTTAACAAAAACAATGTTAGTATTTACAAGAATTCATTTTCTCTGTGTTTTAGGTAAATTGATAAGCAGCTCTATTTAGTCACAAACAAAAGGTTAAACACGTGTGTGTGCGTGTGTGTATGTGCTTGTGTGTGCGTGTGTGTGTGTGTGCGTGTGTGTGAGTGAAACTCATTGAGAATCACAAGCTAGCACCGATGGCGCGAGTATTTGTCATAGATTCCAATGAAATGTCACACTATTTAGCTGATCTGATTAGAAAATCAACTGGTTTTCTTAAACATGGCGTTACCTGAATACTGAAAGGCCCAAAGATGATTTTTATTCTAATTAATTGTTTTTTATTACGATGAATTGGAAAGTGCTTGTTTACAAATTACTTCTGTCCGCTATTAAGAAATGTGTTAATGACTTTCTGCCTTCCCCTCACGATATGGTATAAAAAATTATTAGCAATAAAAATTAAATTAATTGTTATCTCTTAAAAAAACAAACTCATCTGAACATTAAAGAAATCATTTTCTGTTTAAACTCCATCAGTATTTGATTTAACTGAACGTGATTATAAACAAAACGCGTCTTAAACAATGAGAATTTTTGTCTTCGTATTTGTGGTCATGGCACTTTGTACTAGTTCTACCTTGAGCAAAGCATTACAAAATTCGGAGCAACTGGCCCGAAGAGACTCAAAGTTGATACGCGGTTTTGAAACCACAGAGTCTGTTACGCCACTCAGTTACGGAGAAAACGGAGAAGTGCAAATGGAGGTGACGGTGGCCAGCAATCCGATTTATTTCAGACACCGCGGTAATAATTCTAAAGCGATTAAACTGGATGAAGTGAGAGCGAACTAGTCTCAGTTACATTCTACTGCCAGCAAATTAAATAATAAAAATAGTTTTCATATAAAATAATTCATGGTATTAATCTTTTGAATTGACCTGTGGAACTTTATAGGGGTCGTTATGTTATAAACATGATCTGTGTGGACTTGTAAGATTTTTTGCACTCATTGAAAACATTCAGAATTTTACTTTAGGAAAAAAACTAGAAATTTCAAGAGAGCAATAATAAGATCCTCACACTCTTTGAGAAATAAATGCTCACAACAAAAGTAACGAAAATTGACTTCGTGTGGCGACGGTAAGAACATTTTTTGCAGGGTTAATGTAATTTGGTGCAGTTTTTGGAATAAAATTCAACCTAAAACTATTCCCCGAATCAACACAATCCAATACTTTGATTCTGTGACTAAGTCTATGTTTTTTTTAATAGTTTAGCTGTCCCATTTAAAAAGCATTTTACAACTGATCGAACATATTTAAATTCTTCTGAGAATACGAGATGTGAAGCTGATTGGATTTGGGGGGCTACTTAAAATCGAACTGAGTGCTCAAAGGAACTTGAATTGTTAATAGTGGTGTTCGGCGGCTGTGGTCATACTCTGAGTCAGAAAAATGTTTACAAGTCGAGAAGATGTGAACGATGGCGGCCGCCTTGAATGTCTGAAGATATATCGGTTAGGGAAGGCAACTTTCTTTGCCGCTGTTCGCGGACATGTTGCACGTTGAACCGCCAAGTCGGGTGGTCCTTCGTGTGTGTCTATTGGTGAGCCAATGTCGGTGATATTTTTAGTGTTGGCGATCACGCTCTGCATGAGCGCCTTGTTCCTGTATGTCGTGCTGTTGGCGTTCTTGCCCGTTCTTGGTGTGGTTGCGGTTCTCCTGCGTTGCTGTGTGCGTTGTTCCTGGGTTCGAGGAATGTTTGTGTTACCTGTTTTTCTGTGTTGCTGTTTAGTGTTGCCGTGGTCGTGTTGGTACGATGGTGGCAGTCGTCTACTGGTTGCGGGGTGATACCAGTCCCTGACGCTGTTTGGAGCTAAAACTGGTAGTAGCTTCTGGTACCACGGGAGCCCGGAGCCCAAGGACTTGTTCCTGCCCGGCTATAGTGAGACCCCGCGAGGAGCCAGGTGGTGGCTGTGGTTGATACGCAAATCGCGGGAAGAGTGACCTCGAATGTGGAGTTGCATTGCAACCGGGTGCCGTGACCCATAGAGCGGAAGGAGTTTAAGATAGGCATGACAGTCTGTCATGTTTGGAGGTGTTGATAGACGCATTGTATCCACCCGGTGCTAAGATCATATTGGCAGGCGCCCACGTGAATCGTTACACAGATATCAGTTGGCCGTATACCATAGACCGGAAGGAGTTTAAGATAGGCTCCACACCCACCAGAGGTGGAAAGCATGCCCCGACTGGCATGTAATCGATTGGGTGCTCAGGCATGACAGTCTGCCCTGCTTGGGCATGACATGAATCGTTTCACAGATATCGGTTGGCTTATGCCGTGCGATCTTTGGTAGAGTTTTGGGCATGAAGCGTGCGGCAGGGAAATTCGTTGCTGAATTTTAACAAAAACGCCACAATTTTAAGCTAAAGCAACTGTAATCATGCCTCAGCCAGCGTATGCACCATATTTGGGCTGCCGCGTCTTATTCCGGTCTCCAACATTGAAGAAACCGACGAAAGGACAGCGGTTTGGGGCGATTGAGGAAATACAAACTGCATCGCAAATCAGAACTCCTTCGAGGGTTGGAAAAAATCCGAAAAAGTACTACTTTGAACGGGAGAAATGAGCAGTTGATAGATAAATAAATATTTTTTGAGAAAAATTAAAAATCATTTTATTTTTTTTAACAGATCTCTTGTATTTCCAATTATAACAGTAAAATCGTAGAAAAATTCTGCAATAATTTTTTTGTCCACCCCATCTGCAGTAAAAGTTAAACTTTAAAAATACTTTTCATGGAAACACTTTTTTCCGGACAACACTTTTTTCCGGACAAACCAATTCTTATTTCAGTTTCAAAACGTATCTGTAAAAAATATATTTGCCGACTGAATATATAAAATATTTTCCATAACACATAATGTTTTCGATCTGTCAATATGTCGACATGAAGGCTGCTGAAAAATATGTTCAAGCATTGAAATTTTTATTATCGTTCAAACTTGTTCAAGTCCACTGATGATACCTGCGAAATGTAGGTATATAGACAGCTAGAAGACACAAACAAAATCGGCTGCTTTGAAAAAAATATATATATTTGAAAAAAATATTTTGCTTTTTAAAAACTTAAGACGATTAATTAAACTGAATTGTTTTATTTTTATATTAAACAAGATTCAGGCAAATTTCTTTGCAGGCTCACTTTCCAACAAAAATTACATTGATTCAGCAAATTATTTGACTGAACATTAAACATTGTTTTGTTTAAGAAGAAGAGAAACCGTTTTTGTATAATAAATTTTGTTTTTATAGATTTTACATTCAACGGTTTTAGTTTTTCGACAATGAACAAACAGTTCGTTAAATTCACCAAAACGTTTTTTAGGTTCACATTCAGCAAAAAGCTTAATTGCCTTTAAGCAAAATCAGACACAATGTTTTTGTTTAGTTTTCCGTCGTTCTCTTCGCATTTAATTTAAATGTTTCAGGAATATTTAACCCATTTTTATAATTCCCAGACCTGACAATTTTTTACAGCGCAAAATTCCCTAAATGTGCAAAACATATAAGTAATTCCATTAAAGGGAGTAGTTGGCGATCGTATTAAGTCTATAAGAGCAGCTGTAGCAGAGAAAGAGCTGCGTTGGCGAAGTAATTGCCGTTTGGTAAATTTTTTGTATTACTGGGATATACATATGTATCACTTTTTGATATATTTAGTCTTATGATATATTAAAAAAATTAAAATAAAAAATGTGAAACTTTATGCTAAAAACAAAATACATGTGTCGTACACGCACATTCAAGCGAATCAACAAAATCTGGTACTGAAAACGTAATTTTTTGCGTGGAATCACCCATATATTTGCATTAGATTGTTATCTAAAAACAAGTCCTTAACAAGTATTTTGCCATTTCTAAAAAGGGCCTTATAGGATGGACTTATTTTTATCTTTTTATTCAGTCCCTTAAACATCAATTACGGAAAATGTTGGGCTGTTTCATAAAATTGGTTGTTTTAAATGCAATCATTATGATGTTGCTGGGAAATTGCTGTGGAAATCTTCAGGAGGGAATTCTGCATTTATCAGCTCTTAAAACACATTTTGATGGTTTTAGTGGTTTAGGTTCGAATTTCAACGAAAGTTACTTTGGAATATTAAGGGGATAAGAAGCTAAATAATCGCAATTTTTTATTTCTTTAGTAAAATTATTATATACTAAAATTTTCGGATATATATATGTTACTCTTTTTACGTTTAAGTCTCCCCCCGAGGTCAACAGTTCAGTTGCAAAGACTTCCAACTGGAATTTTCGCCAACATTAAGAAAAACAAAATAGATACTTTGGAATTCGCTCAGTTCTGGTGATCTGCTTTACATTCGCCTTGGAATCTGGAATACAATTAAGGCGCATTGCTTTTTTCTGTATTCATGTACACATTTATTTTGAAGTACTTTTTATTTTAATGTTTAATAAAAATGTAAAAATATATATTTAAAAAAATACGGTACAATCCGTGTGATCTTATTACGTAACACTGGCTCCTTAATATTGTGTAAATGAGAGCAGTTTTGAGAGAGAAACATTTTTCTGCTTCTTGTACGCGTCAAATATCTCCAACATTTTTTTCGCGCAAAGTGGAATAATTGAAAATTGATCAGCTGTTTCAAACTCCTAATAATAACAAATAAAATATTAACATTTTTCATTAGAATAATATTTAAGAAAATAAAACATATGAGCAAAGAAAGAAATTCAGAAAAACCCAAAGTGTTACGAAAACGTAATATTTTCCCTTCAAAATAAATACATATCAATTTTCAAGACAACATCGAAAACTTCACTTTTTTATTTGAGATAGAAATTTGCTTTCTAAAAAAAATTTAAAATCTGCTGGGAGCAACTTGCGTAACCTGTTTGAAAAATTAGTTGGAATATAAAATTTCACGGGCTACGAACATTCGATTATCGTTTTTTATGCTGGTGCAGCCTCTGGAACACACTCGTATTTTGACAGTTTTCAATGTTAACGATGGCAGTGAAAAATGGTTACAAGTCGAGAATATATGAATGATGACCCCCCATGATTGTTCTAGAGAATCGTCCAATCACTGATAGAAAAGTGAAGAATGTCGGCATATCGTTTGGCCCATGCCAAGCAATTTTTTAGAAACTTTGCGCATGCAGCAACGTTCCAATATTGTTGGATTCTGGCCAATAAAATCCTCGCATGAGCATCGCTCACGAATTTTTGATTGACGCCAACAGCGATCTGGTTTTGCTATAACTGCTGACGACTCATGATAACCGTACATTGATACTTTTAATTTAGTCTACTTGTTTTTGTTGTTGTTGCTTTTAACAATAAATAACTTACATATAAAAATATTTGATTTTAGTATTTTGCAACAATATCAGAAAATGGTTGAGCGATAAGACAGTATTGGGTTCGTTATATAGTTGGTTAGGCAATAATTTTTTATGCATAAAATAATAAGTCAACCCCTTCAACTCTAAAGGGGGGGTAAACAGCAGCCAAATATCTAAATACCAATTCTTTATACAGGCAATCAGTCTCTGGAACGATATTTCTCAGGGCTCTCGGGTTATTGGTAACGGACATAAATTCAGGAAATATATCTGCCAATTAGTAAATTAATGCTATTTCACAGTTGCACATGTTTTTTTATTATATGACAACTTTCCTTAACCTTAATTATATATCTATTCTGCGTTTGTAAGTAGATTTTGGAAATTTTTGAACTATATATATCTTCTAATCTATACTTGTACTGGGTTCCATATGAGACTTAAAGTCTTGTGAATGGGACATTAACAATAAATAAATACACGAATAAAATGGTTGGGCATGAAAATAATATGCTTGATCGCGGAAATCAATTGGATGGTAATGACAATAATATGATCATGGCAGTTATACAGTTGAGCTTCAAATTAATTCAAGCAATATTTATGTATATACGGTTGCAATAGAATTGCTGGCCCTAATCATATAATATTTTTTGACCCAATCATATTTGATAAGAGTATCATATTTTATCACCTCAATCATATTTGTGCTCTACAAAATTAAGCATCAGCAAGTAAAATTAAACCTTTGTAGGATCTAAAGATTCGAAGCATGAGCGTGGAAAACCCCCAAGCCCCCAAACAGAGAGAAAATGATTTTATAGATAAATCGTGTGTATATATATTTAACACCAATTGGATTATTGCACTGTTTCAATGTTTGCTGAGGACACAGCTGGGTCTGTTATCTGTTCCTACGTGTTGTCCACTTAACTTCAATGTTGTTTCACTAAATGGAAAATAAAGTTAAATTCTGGCAAAACACAGGCCATTTATTGTGCAAGAAAACGAAACTTTCTTATCGCAAAGTACGAGTAGTGTCTTGTTTATTAATTAGCCTTTTCATTGGGACCAACAGGAATTATATTAGACCACAAAATTAAAGTCAACGAACATATGTACAACCCATATTGTTAATAAAGCGAATACAGTAGAATCCCGTTAATGCGTAATTTCAAGGGACCTGAACATTTTTACGAATTACAGCTTTTTTCGATATAACAAGATTTCAATTTTGGCAGTTTAATATTAAAAAATTCGAATGCGGAACAAAATTTTTTTTTTGTTTTGTTGTTGCAACACTGATAATGTTTCATGCGTACTTTTATTCGCCATTTTCACGCCGAACACTCTATTACAACGCACCCCTTGCAAATCAACAAAAAAGGTGACCCCGAAAATACAAAAAAAAAAACCATAAAAAATAAAAAAATTCCGCGACAAATTTAGCATCACGGATTATAAGAGGTTATCAGCAATCAATTACGGCTTTTTTCCAATAAACAGAACTTGTATTAGAAAAAAAAATACGATTTAGCTGGAGGACCAAAATGTGTGCAATTTTTACGAATTAAAGCGATTTTTTCATGGCATCAACAGTTTGTTACGAATTATTGAGATTTTCGAATTAAAGGGTTACGAATTATAGCGATTCTACTGTATAGCCAATGAACAATTCAAACTCAACCCATTATATATTATGCAGCCCCTATATGGCCGACCAGTGCGAATTGCCATTTAAAAAAATTGCAATTATCGCAAAACAAGTTGTTAAAACTAATCCATAACCTTCCACGGTTTTGGTCAACTGGGAGACGCCAGCTGTTTGCAGATATAGAATTAGTTACACACAAAATTGCCAGATTTAATGAACATTTTAGTGTCTGTCTGTCAAAACTCTGGGTTTGAGCATATCAATGAGCCCGATCTTCTTATGTAGTGCAGTAGTTTCTTAGGATAAAAAAACTATAAAGTTCAAAAAGATTTCAAAATAATTCAAAATTATATTTGTACAATTAACCTCTTAACTAAGAAGAAAAATATACTTAACTCTGGACTCTGTATTGCAAATTAATTATATGGACATGTCATGTTAAGCAAATACAGTGAACGAATAAATGAGTGGACAACGAGCAGTTACGAATGTCGGAAATTAATGATAAATATCCGGTTTTCTTCGTAGATCCAATTTTATGCAAAGAAATAAATCGTCCAATCTTCGTAGGCGTACAAGGATCAACGTCTGCAGTTGTTCATAAGATCGTTATGTGATTAAATCACTTTATCTATAATGCATATCGTCGGCTTAAATGCAAGCCTACGTAACTAATATTTTTGCCTTTTTAATATAGAAATAAAATAAAAATCCACCTCCTGTTCCAAGAGTCGATTCAATGATTCGACAAAAATTCAATGATAATATCTAAATCTATTTGTAGAGTTGGTTCAAGTGTTGATTTATTTAATGTCGCGTTACTGTGGCAACGAGAATGGCTCTTATAAGTCTCTCTTGGGGACTTTGCAATTGTAGTTTCGTAGCTTTGATCTTCGCTTATAAAATGTCTGACTTTTGTTACTTGAGAATAAAACTTGGGTATGATATGAATTTATTTCGTAAGCACCATAATTAATAAGAAATCAATTTCGAACTGTACTAGTTACGTGATTTTGCATTTCAGCCAACTGTACATGTGTATGTAACTTGTGATGATAGAGGGTTTGCAATACCACTAATCGTATTTTGGGTGTTCTAACACAACAAATTTTTCCAAAACTAAATTTAAGACCAATTTATTAATATTTGATGTCTAACAAAAAGTTGTATGTACCACGTCTCTGTAAATAAATAAACAATATAAATAACAAAACTTCGATACGAATTAATGATCAGTTTGACCTATTACATGAGGGAGCATGAACGATTCATTGTCTTATCACCAGCTTTCCAGTCATAGAAAACAAAAACTACGTTTTAAAAGTAAAAAATAAATAGCAAAAGTTCTCCGAAGATGATGTAGTAAAAACAACAACTGGAAAAATTATAAATAACGCAGGCAGATTGTTGGATTTTTTGCTTTCTTTAATTGTATCAGCTAAAAATTCTTAAGAATTTTAAATTTATTTATACACTTTTTTTTTGTCTGGTGTTGAGAAAAACTTCGCCTTTATTTTGTATGCAATTAATAAAAAATTAAAAAAAAAGGAGGGAGGTCTCGCAAAAATAATGAAGTTAATGGATTCATCAAAAAGTCTTGTGATATTTACCAGAGAGAGAGAGAAAGAGAGAGAGTGAGAGAAACCGAGTGCTGTTAAATATTCGAGTCAGATCATTCAGTTTCAAATGTAAAACAAATTAGTGTCTAACGAACAGATTAATAAGGCGAAACAGATCCAAAAAATTATTTTCTTTCACAGGCTCCTCATTTTAGTTTCTCCAGAACCGCCAGAACTGCGGCCTGGTCACATTTTTCATTTAAATTGTCTTTAAAATTTACATTACAAGGGGACGATTTGTAATGAAATCTATTCTATTTTGACATCTTTTTTCTCTTGCTCTCACATACCGCTTCTCACTCCTTCAACAATGCTACCATACTGCCATAAAATTGGTCCCTGAGCTCACATAGAAAAAATTATGGCTGATTTTTTCATGGGCACAATAACGGTTTTGGTTGAATATGGACACCGGTACAGGGATTTCACGCATTTACTGAATTTTTGTCCTATATCGTAATATACTTATTGAAAAGAACTGCAGCAACAGTTTTCATATAATCAACAAAAATTTTTAACTAAAACAACGAAAATATTTGTTGGAAGCCAAGTAAATTTTTAAGAAAAATAGTTAAAAACCATTCGTTTTTTTCTTGAACAAGAAAATAGTTTTTAAAATACATTCAATCCAATAATAGGTTGAATTAAAGAAATATTTTTTTTTTAAATACGGACTTGCAAAGGGATTTCCCTTAATCACGAAAAACTTTTGTTGTAATAAAGAATAATTTGTTCGTTGTTTAGTATTAGCAAATGCTTTTACTGAAATTGCTGCGAATTACTGCAACAAAGAGATTTTTTGGAAAAAATATTGTCATAATTTCTTTTATGTTTTAGTCACGGATAGATGTCAAAATCCTAATTTCACTGATTTAAGAACAACTAAATACTTGAGATTATGTAAGTTTTGCTTAAGGCGACTTCGCAACAGGTAACTAAGAGCCTTGGACATCAACTTTTTTACTTTTTTATGACATTTCGAAAACATTCTCGAGATTTTTCCGCATTTTGTTTTTGTACTACGGAGTTCAACTGCCGTGAGTTCGCCTTGTCATGATATTTATTCCGCGATATTGATTTCGATTGAAAAATATTACAGCATCGTATTATGCTGATGTTGCCAGATGTATCGATCAGTAAATATTACATGTACATAATCCTTTATTTATTCAACTATAAATACAACCTTAAAAGGAAAATAGTGCGAATACAAAAATATTTCTTTTAACTTTGTACTATTTCATCAGCCATTTGGCGCAACACCACTGTGAACACATTCAATCGAATAATCACCGCCAACGAATAATCGTGCAAAAGTTACTAAAACGTGGAGACAGATTGATAAGAAATTGCTGGAAATCAATAAAAACTTAATAAAAATTTATGTTAATAGAACAGTATACAAGCGAATTGAGCCGTTCAAACATCGTTCGTTGGGTTTTTACTAAGAAGTGGGAAAAACCATTATTTATAATCAAAAAATTTAAGAATATAATAATTGTGAATGTTCAATAAATAATAAGAAAAAACCGACCAAAAACAAAAAAAAGGACAATGAAGTTACTAATTATTTGTGCAGTATTCAGTGTGTGCGTGGCAGTGTCCTTGGCTAGTCCCGCCAAAACACAAGTTCGAGATGAAGCCGATTCGTCATCTAGTGCAGAAAGCAGGGAACTAAAAGCTTTCGAAAATAGTTCATCCTCGTCGGAAGAAGAGAAAGAAGAAATTAAATTGCAAGCAACTAGAGTCAAGGACAGCTCAAGTGATAGCAGTGAGGAACGAGGAGAAAAAAATAAAATTGTAAAAGATGCGCTGAACGAAGACACAAGTGTGGAGCACCGAGAGTTGACCGAAGATGATTTTATTCAAACCAGACTCAAAAGAGCTTTGAACTATGAAACTCGACACTCTGTTAAAGATGGGGAGATCATTAAATACAAAAAACATTTAAAACTTAGAAGTTTGGGAAGCACTTCAGAAAATAACTTTCAAAATATTAATGATAGAAACAAACGCGGTGCCGACACTTCCGAAGAAAATTCTTCAGAGGAAAACAACAAGGATAAGAGCCAGACAAGTGGAGTAGCCATAGCAAAGGAACCTGAAAAAGCCCCAACAGACAGCGATATTCAACAGATAGGGATTAGACGTAGGAGAAATTCTCCCAGTTCTGACTCCTCCGAGGAAAATTCTTCAGAAGAGGTGAAGCAAGAAACAGCGACAAATGATGTAATAAAAGTGGGAAAACCGGAAATAGGTGCTTGGGAAGCCCAGCAACCGGTAGCCAAACCTGATGCAGCTCCGGCAGAAAGTGATCACAAGTCCGAAGGCACCAGACGTAAAAGAAATGTGGAAGATTTAAGTGAAGACGATCAAGCACGGCGAACACATTATGAGAATGAAGTGTTCATTTTAAGCAAAGAAAAGCAAACAGATAATGAGGACAATACCGAGGACTGGGACAACAACGAGCCTGTCGTTTTAGATGACAAAGATTTCGAAGCCCCCGAGTCATCGGCGGAAAACAAAAATTCAGAAGAAGATTACGCTCAAGGCTGTGGCGGTGACCGGAGCGATAATTCGAACGAAAACTCCAACGAAAAGAATGAAACTTCCAACGATAATTTATAAGTTCTGGCAATACATATATTTTTAGCAAATACAATCATATATGTATGTACATACATATATGTACACACTTACAAATGTATGTATGTATGTATGTAGCGTTGTATTAAACAAATTAAAAAAGTAAATAATTTTAACTGTCTAAAATTAAGACATTTTGATGCACATCGTGCCAGTCAAGTTTTTAACGTTTTGTTTTTGTGATTAAAACAAAAAAAAAACCAACGGAAAATTAAACCCATGTGATGTTTTTATTTATATATGTACATACATACATACATACATACATGTTTATTGGGGTAGTTCCAAATTTTGAAAATATAATTTCCTCAATATTAGTGGAAAACGCTCCTCTGCTTCTTGGCGGCATAACACAGAGTTGGCAAAACTATGATTATTTTTTTGTTACTGGCGTAAGCAAGAAGAGTTCATTTCGTCTAGATGAAACTGAGAACGCAGATTTTCATCTGCCAGAAGTTGTTTACGTTCTACTGTGACAGCAAGAGTTTTTTCTTTTGTATTTATTGCCGTTTCAGTTGCACTAAGAAGAAATGTGTTCGCCTTGGCCGTAAGTATGTTTGTGTTTGAATCAAAACAAAGAAACTGAATCGCAGACTCGCATTCAATATTTTTGAGTAGCGGACGTTGTCTGTCTCAATTTCTCAGACTAACTAGTCTGAGGAGAAACATCAATGATTGCTCAGGAGCTCTGATGAGGGAGAGGGTTTGATGATTTTCAAAACTAGCGTCGGGCTATTTAGTTAGTACTTCAGTTACACCAAGTCGAAATTTTACCTATAGTCGGCCTTATTTAGTTTTTTTTTTAACATTTTCTAATACTTTAACTGCGCCTACACCTTTTTTAAATAATTCCGTGATATAACATTGAAAATAGCGTAATTACGGCTTGTTAAAAGCAAGTCCCAACTAATCGAATATTGATTTCGAAAATCTAAAATATTTCTAAAATACTTCGAGAAAAAACTTAACAAACTAAAAGAAGCCCCGTTTTTATGGAATACATTTCAGGTTCTATTCAGGTTTAGCTAAACTACAAATTTGTTTGGTTTTTGAACGAGTTTTTAAGCAAAGTTTTTGTTGGTTTGAAATTGACATTCTGCCAAAATCGAATTTCCGACTGCGCCCTAATGTTTTCGCTGTGTGTTTTTTCTTTTCTTTTCTTTTCATTATCAAGGTTTTAACACATTTTTGCTTATCGGCGCTTTCTGCTGGAAGTGCAGCCGTTAAAGTATATGATGGACTTTAATCATCTTCATGCCAAACGTACAAAAGCTTAAACATAAAAACAAACAGACCAAAGACAATGTGTTAAGACTTTAGATAAAAAGTTGTTTGACAAAAGTCGAAAGATAACTGAACAAATATGTACGTGTTGAAACTTTGGGAATTAGAAAAGTTGTGCGTGTAGTTTTTCAGTTGCCTGAACTATTCTGTTCCGGGGGTAGTCATTTGGGATTCGAATAAGTTACCAGATCACTGCCAAATCTGTTTCTAGAACTTTGAACTTTATTTCAAATGCTGTTAAACACTACTTTTTACGTAAAAGAAATTAAAAAAGTTATTGTGGGTGTTGCGCGCAATTAATTTATATATAATAAAAATCAGAGCCAGCACAAATGAGGTCAAACATCCGAGTCATTCAAAAGAGGTCGTCGCCCCAAAAATGTCGATAAAAAAAGTTTTGCAAGAACAAAACAAAAATGCATAAATAGAAGAAAGGAATACACACATACATTCAAATATATGTACATATTAATTATTTTTATAAATAATGAAGAGAAACAATAATAACTTTTTAGAATGCGAAATATGCAAATGAAAAAATGTTTGCCACTAACTGGAGGCAAATGTCATTAAAACACAAAACACAGAGAGGAAACAAATGTTTTATAAAAACTAAAGGGGGTTTCAACTGGCGCAGGTACATGTTGGCAGCATGTGACCGCCTTCTGTTTAATTGGTTGCTTGTTACTCAGCTAGTAATGCCGCGCCACCGTGACGGGACACACAATTGAACAGCAAGTCCCAGAAAAAACGTTGTTATTTTATTATAAAAATGGGTGTTCTTTTGTGCAAAATTTTACTATATTACGAGCAAATGCGCCAGCACCAACTCACACGGAGCAAAGCACTCCCAACAAGTTGGACCGCTTTCACAATGGAGCACTTAGTGGTGCAGCCCTCCAGTTCAAGCCTTCTTTGTGCACATGTGAGCGGTAATGTCGGCTTGAAGGGAGAATAATTAATGACATTTTTGCGCAACTGATAAAAGCGCTGTTTCGTTTTGGCGTCGATTTTGCCATCCGTATTTTTTTAAAAAGACGCCACACAATGATGATACTCGATTTCTTTTGGCCAAAACTGAGCAATATGGGCAAAAGATGGCGTGTTGATCCAGAAGCAGTCACATTTCGGACGCCACAATGAATTCTACATGACTGATTGGAAAAAGTGATTATGTCTGGCAGAAGTGGCATAAGTTGAGTCATTGTTAACTGGAGCACCCAGAGCCGTTACACCGTAAGAAGTCTCGGGGGATTGAACGATATATGTACATATTTCATGCGTAGTTGCTCGAATTTGTCTTTAATTAAGGATGTTTTTTTTATAGAGGTGTAGAACTTTGAAATGAAATAAAACAAATATGAATTTTTTAAATTAACATGAAATTTACTTTATTCGAAAGATAGTCTGCTGGCATTATAATTTAAATATGACTTCTGGCATATGACCGCCACGGCCTTCACACAAAACTTTTTTACCGCATTTAAATATCTATCCAGGCTCATTGAAACCCCCTGTACTTCTAATGTATGCAGAAGAAACAAATTTTTCCGACAATCATAAAGCAAACCTACAAGGACAACAAACATATTAATCATTAAAAAATTCCGATATTGTTTTATATCGGTTGCATAAACGATGGGCTGCTTCAGTCAAATCGGCTGATTCAATTGTGCGATTATCAAATTGGCAACTCCATATAAATGAGAAATGTTTTATTTCACCTCACAAACGTTTTTCTAAACAACATCTAAAGGCCCAAATAACCTGCACAAGCATTTTGACAAACAAGAGGGTTTTACGTTTGCACAAGCCTTTGCGTTGTTTGTGGCTGTGTTTGCTTGTTTGTGCAAACGTTCGAGGCATGTTTGTGTGACAATTGTTTTTGATATTTGGCAGACACGTCGAATGTTGAAAGCAACCCAATTGGAATCTGCTTTCATTGAAAATTGAAAAATTTGTATTTTTTATAAAATATGTTTGTATCGTTTGTTTGAAACACAGAACCAACGGAGAGGGCGTGTTTGTCAAACCGTTTACCATAAATTTGAGATGTTGACATCTTCCCATAGAAATTATGCCAGACCTAAGTTCGATATCTGTACAAGATGATCCTGTTTCACATCAATTTATGCTATTTGTTTCGCTAAGTTTAATGTTATTGCTTGAAAAATAGCAATAAGTTGGCAACACAACATGCAAAAAAGTGGTCTTGAGGGTACAACTTTGTTCATTTACTAAAGGTGTACCAACATACATGCAAATAAAAAGAAAATGTGCTACAAGTTGTAACATTTTTTATTAATTATTTGTGAAACTGTTTTATAACAAACACAAAAATTGTTTTCGTGTGTTAAAACTGAAACATATTTTTATATTATGACTTCCGTGTTTGCTTTTGCCTCCACCCGTTTCTCAGTTTTGATTGATGGTGGCTGTTAAGTGTCAGAAGCCTTTTACGGCTTTTTACACTCACCAGCATTTTCGCAAAAGGCACTGGAATGTGTTGAATATATAAAACAGTCGTTTACACTCTTCTCAACATTTCACATCTTAACATCTACCATCAATCAAAGATAAAAGATAAAAGACGGGTGTTGGTAGAAACAGTACAAGTACAAATACAAGTAAAAAAGAAAATCGTAGTACAGCAATAACCTTAAAGCTCTAAAAAGTATTTATAACACAATGCCGTGACTAAAGAGTTACCTCAAGCTCGCAAATGTGCATAGTCAATTAGTGCAGTCGTCAATTTACGAGTACACTGAAAATAATTATAAAACTTGCAAAACTGTTATTGTTTCCCAACGCAATTGATTTGTAAATTTATGTTAATGTTAAAATCTTTCGTTTGTTTTTATTATTTTAAATATTATGCCCATTCATGCACAAGCATGTTTGTGTGCGTGCACAATCCAGGGATGACAAATTGGTGCAATTGTACGTTTTTTTGTGGTATTATTAAAACTATAACAGGACAATGGCACACTAATGATATATTAAGTACAACTAGGGAATCTCGCCAGTTTTAGTAATATTATATGGCAACTCTTCATTGCAGTCATACATGGATATATACTATATATATATACATATACACATAAATATATACTTTTTTTGTTGGCTTTAGCCACTTTTTCTGGTTTGCTATTACATCGCAATTTGTAATGAAGAAGTTGCAATTGGCTGCCACAGAGTATTTCGTTTTTGTTGCATTTGAATATTTAGTTACTAGTTTCACAGATGTCTACAATTTACATCCAACTCAACCTGCTTAAGCGGTCACGTGCAATTTGTTCGTTTTATGCAGAAGAAAGAGAAGAAGACAAACAAATTTGCATTTATAAATAATCAACTCTGAATTGTTATATTTATTATAGCTTTTTGTTATAATATGCAATAGTACAAATAAAATTTGTTGTTATACTTTTAATAAATCCAGGCAATAAAAATAATATATATAAATTAAAAGCAAAGTTAAGAAAAGCACAATCTTTCAGGCTTTTATTTAAACTCACGAGCAAAGAAACTGCCAGTGATACTCCCAACTCTGAAATGATCGAAAGATGCAAAATGGTAGAGATGTGAGAATATGTTGGGCTTAAGCTTTGTATAAGTCTAGTGACAAGATGTTAATATATTTAATATATTATCTAGTTGATGGAAGATGTGGGAATTGAAAACCAACTTGTTTACATTTGCAACATCTTTCATCACACAGAAATGGAACGGAGGAGCACGGGGCTAGCGATAATTATAAAAATTATATTAAAAAATGTGTGGAGTATAAAGTATAGGTGGTACAAGACGTTTATTTAATTTTAAGAAATTGTAATACTACAATATAAACAAATTTTGGAAACTTGCAGCTGGTTTTTGTTATTTGAAGAGACGTGCACATTCATGCGCAGGCTGGCATACATACATGCACACATACATAAGCACATATATTCTATATATGTACATATGTATGTATGTTTTACGGTTTGGTTGCCAGCTTGTGCTCATTTTTATATTGTTGACACTGGCTTCGGCGAGAAACATGGACTTTTAGCCAGCCCTGTTTATTTCCCATGGGCAGACGCTAACATCTTATCAAGCTGCGGAACCATGTGAACAGCTGTAAAAATGAAAAGTAACACAACACAACCTACGAAAATAAGCATTTAATGCTTGTTTTGCTTTGCCGTGTTTTGTGTCGATTTTGTTAAGCTGAATTGCAATAGAGATTAAAAAAAAACATGTGTAAGGATTTTAAAAATGTGTAATATTTACATATTTTAGACAAATAGCAAGAGCTTAAAAGATGTGTTCTTTTAAGATTGGAAAACATGTGTCACATATTCTTCAGTTGCTTTAAACACTCGTAATACGGCGACTTGGCAGAAACATTGACATTGACAACTTTTTTTTCGGGCAAACAAATCGCATTTTAAAATTTCAGATTACTTGCGTTTTGCATCCACTGTGGTCTGAGCATGTCGCAATCGAAATGTTTTGGAATAAGTTTAACGAAAAGCAAAACATCGCTGAACATCAAAAGTGTATTGACTTATTGAGGAAATGCTTTTTGGAATAAATATTTGTTTGGTGTTTTTTTTTTTTGCTGGTAACACAACTAAATATTTGTTGAGGAATTTCGAAAGAAAAATCAATTTTGTGTTTGGTTTTCATGTGCTCTTTTGAAATGTTTAATTGTCTGGCAAACAGAAGAACTTCATTTAAGTGGACTGATGAAATAAACAAACAGCATCTATGATTTTCAAATAACTCGTTCAGGGGAGCGCTAATAGGAAAATTTCAGCTTTTCAAAGTAAAGTTTTTAGCTGGAGAACAAGTTAAATTAAACTCACTTTTTATGGTGAAAGCCAAGGGGAATTTATTTCCCATAGATGAAGCTGAAAGCACAGATGTTCCATTTGTCAAAAGTTGTGTACATTTTGCTGTATATTCATACATGCATTGGAACTTATATGAACCATGGGCCAACGCTGGCAACAACAAAATATCAGGTTGTAATACACATTATGGTCGTTTTTCGTGGATTTTATTGCAACTTTTGTTGAATGCTGTCCTGCAAATGGACTTCATACATTTAACGAATGTTTTTTTGTCTCACATCATGATAAATTGATTGAAAAGAAACTTTAGTAACAACTTTTATATATAGGCAGCTGAAATGCAAAACCTCATACATATTAGAGGCTTGAACTTGCAATGACGTTCCTGAGATTTGGGGTCATAAAATTTCAAATTTTTATTATACGAGAGTTAAAAGTGAAGAGGATTTTGAGGTTGTCGTTATGCGTCATAAGCAATAAAAAAATTGATTTTGCATTTTTGTTGGTTACGTACTTTATTTTAACGATATTACAATTAACGATTAACGCATTACAATTAACGATATTCAACAAAAAGTGCTCAGTGAACGAGAAAAAATATATCATTATATATTTTTCTAGAATAAAAGTACACTTTTTTCAATTAAATAATTCGCCAAATCAGTGAAATTTGTGTCTGAATTTTATATAGTGCGAAAAAATTAGTCTCTCTTCTTTTTATTTCACATTTTAAAAATTGTAAATCGTCAATCAACACTCGCATGAACGAGTCTTCTTTATCGTATATCATAATATTTTTTCAGATCCAGAGACAGATTCAATAAAAATTGTTTACTGAAACAATGAAAATATTTGCTAAAAGTTAAGTTTATGAGGAAAATCACAGTAAATAGAAGAGAAAAATAATTTCTTGTTGAACAGAAACTCTATTTTACAATAAATTATTTTCAGTTAAATAATTTGCCAAATCAGCGAAATTTTTGTCTGAATATGGAAATTCACTGAATCCAGTTGCCAAAAAAGAGTATTTTTTGGTTCTTGTTTTACATACATAAAACATTGTTTATTGGATCAGCAAATATTTTTCCGGAAATTTTTTTTAAATTCTGCAACAAATAGCTGGGCGGGAAAAATCTTGAGTACGATTTGTACAGTTTCGACCACACAGAAATGGACTCGTCTTTGTAAAGGTTTTTTTCTCCCTAAATTTATTGATTCAAACAAATTAATTGATAATTTAGTTAAATTTTTTATGCAGATCCCTTGTGCTGACAAATTAACTGCAATAATTAAAAAGTGGACTATTTCAAAATAAGTCTTTTGTTCCCCAAATAACAAAGTGACATTCAGCTCAAAAAGTGCAATTCAGATTTCCTACTCGGCATTCTGGTTTGTACAACCACCAGCCAGCAGAACAAACACATCATTTTCCACGCTGCATGTAAACAAATAGCGAAATAGACCTATCCCAAAATAACTTAAATTGACCCAAAATAGCACTCTCTTGACACACGACGCTAAACACGGACGGATGCCAGCGAGTGATGAAAACACGCAACAGAAATTAAGAAATTCACCAAAAATACATTTTCTTAACACAAGAAGATGCTTAAAAAACTATTACTGCAATAGAAAAAAGAAAAACGATTTTGTTTTGTTTTTGTTGTTTTTCGTTTCTTTAGAGAGCAACTAATTTCTGTTAGACCACAAGGGAAAGAATTTGTAACTTTAAAAATAATCAGTCGCCAAATTGCACTGTAAAATAGAAAACGTCCAAGAAAATCTGAACGGGAGATTTTGGCGAAATATATTTAAAGAAAGAAAAAACTCAAGTTATACCAACAATTAAAGTGTTAGAAAAAGTTGCCGAATATTAAATATATCTAAAGAAATTTCACGAAGAAAAATAATTCGTCTTGTGGAACGCGTTAAATTCTTATTTAATATCGTATCCAAAATTACGTAACGCGTTAATCTAAGAAAATCTGAAGTGTTTCGGTTTGACTTTTATGGTTGCAAAAGGGTTGGTTCCATTCTTAAACAAACAGAAGAAGAAAATAAACAAACAAACCGGCTTTTCATAAAAACGTGCAAATTTTTTGTGTCTCATAATTTCTAGCAAAATTTTTAAGAAATTGTCTTTCAAAATTTTGCTCATAAAAATATTAGTATGAACATTTTTCGCCTAAAGAGTGTGATTGAAAAGAGATAATAAAATTTAAAGGCTCTTCTAGCGAAACTGCTCTTAGTTGATAAGAAGAGTGTGGCAATTGAGCGGGTTTTAATTTAAAATAAAAAGTTAATTTTGCTAGAACAACAACAAAACAGAAAGCGGCGAAATCTCAAGCACATATTTTGTTGTTGTTAAATGTTCGTGAAATGTCAATCAATTAGATTTTACTCTTGGGCTGTTGACATCCCAGAGAGGCGGAGGCTCAAACATGAAAAAAGTAACCAGCTGCGCTCTCAATTTTACCTGTTATGAAGTTGCCTTGAATACATACATTTAATACTTCAATAAATAAATTTTAAATTTAACTAGAGCGGTGAATAACAAGCGTTTAGGGAGTTTTGGTTTAGATGGTTTTTGCGCCATGATTATGGAGCCTGTGATCGGACCTTAACAATAGCGGAAGTATAATAATAATCAATGTCGTACAAGTTGTTTGACAGTGGATCGTCGTTGGTGTCTATACCATCCAATTTGGGCAAAAGCAGTCGGAAATCAAAGCCCTCATGTCTCGAGCTGATAACCGATCTGAAAAAAATAACAATCAATTATGACGCCAGTGCAAAGTCTATGGAGTAATTTTGCTTGGATGTCATGTGGACCGTTCCAAATTCGATTATTACCGCAGCTTTTCATCGCTTAAGATGGGAATTTCACGGCAGTTCGAGTCAGTTTCCAACTGCAACATAAAATGTGATATTGCAAAACCTTGTCACACGTCTGCTTGTTATGACCGTCGTGTAAAAAATACACAGTAAATGAACTGCCATTTAAATTTACTGCTTGATGCGCTGCCCCTTAACTGCTGCATTTCCTAATAATAGAAAAGCAAGAAAGCAGGCGGATATATTAATCTTAATTTTTGGTATATGCTCAAAACGCTTATTGCTGCAGCTTGTAACTCAACGGACACGTTCGACAGTTTGTCCAAATTTGTCATAATTATTGTGATTATTGACTACATTTGCGTATTTTTGACCTGTATCACATTCTTTAAAACTCCTGGCATCCTGAAATGTTCGAAAGGAGATCGCGCTGTACCAAATAAAGTCTGTGTAAGTGTATATCGGGGTAAAAACTTGGTCTTTCTCCGTTTTTAAAGCAATTAGGGATATATTTAGTCAAACCTCACGTCAAACAGCGGATGTCAGCTAATTTCTCAAGAGATCGGCACCAAATCATGGCTTATCTTTTTGGGGAAGAGATTGAGAGATGTTGTTATATATATCCACAACTTCCAAGTGCAATAAATTTAGTTGTAAAACGCATTCAGCACTAAAAGTCTGTTCAAAATCGAAAAGTGAAACCAAATACATTTTTTTACACAAAAAATAGCGTTGACCAGAATTTTTATATTACTTTTGATATGATTTTTTCTTTAATTTAATTTAGTTTAATGCTCTTCTAGTGTGAATTACTAATTTAAAGTTTTATAATAATATAATAAAAAGAATTCTGTATAAAATTCTTATAGTTTTTTAGTTAATTTTCTAAAGCGCTCGAAACGGTAACATTTTTAAAAATTTTAAAAAATGTCATATTAATAAAAAAGTAAACAAATCTTTACCTTAATATAAAAACGCTGTAACGCGTTTTTTTTTCTCAAATCGAGTTTTTTTAAATTTCGAAAGATGATCTTCCAACACATCATGGGTAAAATAATGGAGGTAACGCGACTAAAAAAAAATATGAGCAGTTGAAAAAAGTTTCGCTTTAATTTATAGGAGAGAGGAAAATCTCCTGAAAAGTAAAAAGGAAAACGTTACTTAGGGCCTCTCTACATTAAAGTATCGAAATGTAATATTTCATATTAATATTTTTTCCTTTTATGTAGGGCCCGGCAAAGTAGAAATAATTTGTATTGGGGTAGAAAACGAATGGTTTGAAGCAAGACGACTTTTTATGACAGGTCAAATCGAAAGTGCAGCGGATTATTTCCTTTTATGTTTTTGTGTCCCTGAAATGTCAACAGTTCCGGAGTAAAATTTTTGTTTTTGACATTTCACAAACATTTAACAGAACCAAAACATACATAAATGTACTCTTGGGAATTCCCCGCCTTGTTGTTTTATGGAAGAATTTTTTTATTTACTTCACTTGGGAACTTGGGGCTTCTACAGATTTCAGAATTGATTTTATGCCAGCACCTGCCATAACGGCTTTATATGGCTTCGAAGATGTTCTTCTGCCTGCGTCTGTAGGCTTAAACCATCAAGGATGGGCACCTCAACCAGTGGCCAACCCAGGTCCCCGTTCTGCCAATTGACCTTTGGTGAAGGTTTCGGAAGAACATGCATAACCGAAGTCATATATGAACTTCGTAGTTTGGTTGCCATACCAACCAAGGGACCCCTTTCCCTTTACTTCCCGGAAAGTCGTCAATGCTTAACCTACCCCCGGGGGAATTGGACTTCTACAATCGAATTTCAACTAATTCCATCAATACAAATTAATTTAATGTCATCAAAACATTTCCATTCCCCATTTCCATGCTATTCTTGTTATATGACGAACTATTGGCGAGTTTAACCGCTATGAATTCGCCTTGGCTTGAAGTAAATAAATTGAGGCAAAATCTTGGATTTTCAATCATCGGCCCATAAGTAGTTGATTTCCATTTAGCAAAATTGCATGTCGTAACCAACTCCATATATACCCCAATTTTTATTCTCACATAACAAAAATTAGACATTTTATAAGTTATTATTTGGCTTCTTTTGCAAAATTGTAAAAATGTTGGTATATAAATACTTGAAATTAATGTTTTTGAAGACAAAACGGATAACAATATTTTAATAACAGCAAATCGCAGTTTAACAGTTAAACAAAGCAAACGAGAACCAAAGAACAATATGAAAATCATACAATAAAACATATAAGAGTTTTATTTGCGGCCTAAAGCCTGAAAAATAAAGAAATCAAAACTTTAAGCAAAAAGCTTTATAAAATTAAAACGCTAAGTTGCTACACTTTTCAGCAAGTCAACAAATTAATCTGTTTGAGGCTTAAACGAAATTAACATTAAACAGCTCCAAAGATAAAAATACGATTTTAATTTCAAACAACAAACAAGAAGTATTTATATCGTCGCTGCTGAAAATATGCCAGAACCAAATGTCTTATCTCTGTATTCATTTTCGCCGGAACCACCAAAAAAATCTCCCATCATTAAATTGTCATGCGGCATCGGCGATACCGACGGCTTCCCTGCGTTTGATGTTGACTCTGAGCAGTACGCTGCTAAAGATGATTCAAAGTGGGGTTTCCTTATTACGGGCGGTGCCGAGTTCCACATGCCGCTAACCGTCTTCCAGGTGAGTAAACACTAATACAGCAACAATAATAAATACAGAACGCACCCATATGGCAACATAATGTATGTGTGTGTGTGTGCGTGTGTAGATTCAGGTAAATGATAATTTGCGAAAGTACGAGTATGTGGGCCCGTGTTCACGTCCTCATCGCAAACCATACAAACGGTGTTTGTGCGCTTTATAGTAAAAATAAGCAAATATTTTCACATGAGTGCGAATACACAAAATGCCTTTAATAATAATAAATATGTACGTCTAAAGCGGTTGTGTAAACACAATATTGCTGGCAAAAAATTCGCCAATAATTCCTTCAGGATGAGGGAGTTTTAAATTGTCTAAAAATTGACTTTACAGCTTTAAGTGAATTTGGGCAACAATTAGAAGGGGCGAAATAAGAGCAGCCGCCGTTGGCATCTTCACGAGGGTGGTTCGATGATTTCGTGACTTTTTATATTTCCAAAGAGGAAGTTTGAAGGTAACGGCGGCTCCGCAACACATTAAAGCGTGTTCGTTTTATGCGCGGTTTTTGCTGTGTTTTATTTTTTCACTTTCAGAAAACTGCATCTATTATTTTGCTGCTGCCAGCCAACCATTGAAAGGGAGAAACGCAATTTCATGTGTTGCAAGGTGTGTTTTCACGGTAATACATGTATTACGACATGTCGAAAAATGAAATAAGTGTGAAATTAAATAAGTGTGAAAGCAAAATGTATTGAGTGTTTCTTTTCTAAACCACATTAGAAACTTATGTATTTTAAAGGGGATTTAGACGGTAACACAAGTCGTACGCAAAACCAAAGAGAAAATATTATGAAATTATTTCCGTATTTTAAAAATGAAAATAAAAATCGAACGACAAATTTTCTTACGTTTACACGATTGGTAAAAGACCAAAAGAAAGTAAAATGTTTACATAAAAATACATCACTGATCTGAAAATGATGAGAGTCGTACGACTGTCAAGTTTTCATACGTATTTTCTCTCTATGTCGTATGGTTTCAGTATATATTAAGTTTAAACGGGACCATCCCTGCTCTTGTACTCAAAAATTTGACTTATCGTACGACTTGTGTTTTCCCCTTTTAATTACACCAGAGGTGTATTTTACAGTACACATTGCCCGCACCAATACAATGTACTAAGAGTGCTAGTAATAATTACAAGAATAACCAAATTCAAGGCGGCAAGTTTTCATGTTGTTTTTGTAAATATTATAGAACTGAACCATCAGCTCATCATATTTGATTCGCACCACCAAAAGAAACAAAAAATAAGCAAAACCTGCATTCAATTTCTATTTCGGGCTACAATTAAATTAAAATAGTAAGAAATTGTAAAAATATTAAAAATATCTGTGCATTAAATTATATATTAAAAAAATAATTATTTATATAAACATTAAAAATACTTACAACCGGCTTTTGTTCCATTTTTTTTTAATACAACGACAATATCATAATATTTGGATTCCAAAAAGTCATACTTTTCATATCGTCATACGATTTAAAGACAAAATTCTTAAATTACACTACAAAAAAAAAAATGCAAAAGTAGTTTTTTCCGTGCCTATGATGCACCTGCATTATCCTTAAAATTTTTACCCTGCTGCACTCAAAAATAAATTTGTTGTTGACAAAATTCCCATATCCCAAAAAAAACTGGAAACCTCTTTTTAGTCTGTTTTATGCTCTTATATCTCTGCAAGTAAAAGAAAAAAAGGGATGTATTTCCTGAAAAGATCCAGTTTCTTCTTAAATAAAAATTAGGCTTGAAGTGAAAAAAATGTGACTTATACAATTTTCCATATTAATGTTTTTTCTACTCCTGAATTGTTTTTATTTTATGAAAGAATATGACGATATTATTTGTTGAGCCATTAAAGCTTTTTAAATCAGTCCGGGAAACCTTTTATTTGTTTGGTAAATTTCTAAAAATTTAGTCTCTCGTACTAATACCGGAGAAATTCAATTCTTTTTAGTGATGAATTGATTTTAGCTAAAGCTGTTTATCACAAAATGTTTCATTATGATTAAAACTCCCATTCCTGGCATTTTCCATCTTTTACACTATCTGTTAATCTTCTCTTAGTTTTGGTTTAGATTTTCGTTCAAAAATAAAGATTTATAAAACAAAAGTTAACAAAGTACTCATCGTGCCAACCTAATCCGTCGTTGCATTAACGTCAGTGAAACAAGGCGACGTACAGTGCATGCTGTGTTCTATGTGGTCCGGCCTTAACGTTACATAAAACATGTCTGTTCACAATCTTACAACTGGACGAAAATCCATATATTTTTAACGATACTGATTGCGACATACTAAACAAACGTACTCATGTTTAAATGTATCTTTAAGATCTTTTGTTCAACTTTTCATAAAATATAAAAAAAATCCCTAAAAATAAGTACAAGAAGGACTTAGTCAACTTTCTAATACACTGGGTCTTAAGGATATTAAGTTTGCTTAATAAATATCCAACTTAAACTCTTTATGTATTTCTGTTGTGGATGAGGAAAAATTAACATTTTTTTTTGCCTTAAGTTTTCCATAATCCTGTATTTATTAAGTATTCATATCGTAAACATTTTTTATAACTTTTATAACTTAGACTTTTATTATACAATTTTTTAAGCTGGTGGAAAAGAGATGCCAAAGGAAAAGGCATAGAATATTAACTTTTGGTCTGGCACAAAAAAGATGACAGTTCTCTGTTTTCCCCACATATTCGAGAGCAAAAAACAGTTTTTGTTAGAGTGATCTTTAAATAAAAAATATACGAGGTCTGTTCTAAAAAGAAAGTGAGTTTTTAAAGTTCGCGGGCTGCTTATTTTGCTTGAGTAGACTCGTCTCGTTCACAGTTACAGCTATTTAACGTGTTTAGTTCGTTTTTGAGAGGCATAAAAGGGAGAAGTGTTTTAAGTGTCCGACAATTTTCTGCTGTACAAAGAAATAGACGAAAAATTTAAGTACCCAAAAGCAAATGAAATGTTAATACGAATAGTACAAGCTTTTCAAAGAAGGTTGAGCAGATGCGCCCTGGACGCCTGAGCACATCATCAAGTGCGATGAAAGTGTTATTAAAGGGCACAAAACTCTTATAGAGTATCGTCGTATCACTAATTGAGAAGCTGCTAAAAATGTGGACATATCGGTTGGGTTATGCCATTTCTTGCTCCCCAGAATACAGAGGCCCACTGGAAGGGCAGCGTTTTGCAACTTTTGGGGACGTTCAAGAACATACCGAGAGGTATTCATTGGAAAATATCCTCTGCAAAAAGTTGTACAAAATTTTGTTTTCGAAATTTCAATACCACTTTACAGATATGGGACCTGTTCTTTTTCCTGCGATTTTTAAAAGCAACACGTTTTTGTCATATTAAAACAAAAACAAAAGTTAAAATAAAAAACTTTAAACTTATTTAGATAATAAAATTACTTCTGGCATATTCAGATTTTTGTTGCAATTTGCTTTTTTATTTTCCGATAGAAATAAAATTGGGTTAAAGTCCTGTCCTAAGGGAAAATATTGTAGCACAAGAAATATTTTTCGGAAAAAAGGGGGCCGGCAGGCTTAAGTGGTAACGTACGTCGAACAGAGCTATTGTCTGACACCTGAAAATATGTTTTTATATCGTCAAAGAAAGGGAATCGTCAAATATGACGCGTTCTATTGTACAGTTTTTAACAGCATCAAATATTCTTAGTTTGTGGTCCTGCACGCTCTCTGACCAAGCCAATCAAATTCATGCACTGAAAGAAATTTGCTTCAGTTTCTGTGTAATAGAAATAATAATTTCAGTACTTTCATGCTTGTGGCGTAAAACTTTGGAATTAGTTTTGTTTTACAAGTTGTTGTTTGAGGTTTTCTTGCCGAGTTCATAATAATTATATTTCATGAAAACTGAACCAGAGTCATTCACTGAAATTATTTTTGCTTGAATGAACTGAACACTGAAGTGCTAAACTAAAAGAGGACATATTTCAGAAAAAAGCCCTCTAGTTTCCTCAAATACAAGTTTATTTAAACTATAACTGCCAACTTGATTATTCTTTTCGTTCTGCTGTTTGGAGCCTCAGATGGTGGGTTTGATTACTTTGTGTCTTCCTGTCATGAACTTATCAAATCTTATTGCCACACATGTTAAGAAATTTGCTGCATGCCTGTTCTTAAAACCACAAATGATTAAAACCAAATCATTCAGCACATCCAAAATACACAATAATCACTCAGCGATAATTTTAACCACCAAAAAGTAAGTATTTTTAATATTGGTGTCACAAATTTTAAATAAATCACTTCGGTTTTATATAAACTGAGCAAAGGGGTCACGCTTGCCGCCCTAACATAAGGTCTGAATAATCAGTCATACAACGTATCACGTGGAATACATTTTGTAATTGATATTATTTAAGGAAGAAAGTGACGAATGACACTAGAAGGCTTGTATCTAAATATCTATGTAAAGTTTCCTCTGTACCACATACTTTCAAGTTCGACCATAAGTTATTACGTCAACTTATAAAAACTACTAGATTATGTAAATTTAAATAATTTAAATTTAAATAATTTAAATTTAAATAATTTAAATTGAATGAAAAAGGAGAATCTATAACTACATTTCTATTGTACATGCCTTTGAGGGGAACCCTCAAATTCGGGCATATGTATGTACTTTGAGTGTTACTAAAGCTAAAATTTCGGTTTATTTAGAGTTGACATTTTAGATCCTTGTGGCTTGGTTGGTATTTCGGAGCAAACAATGTCAATAAACGAAATCGTGGACGTTTTGGAATGTTGACAAATTGACGTGTTGACGTCACGCCGTGCATGTGTTTATACGTATTTTCTGTTGTAAATGAAATTTCATACATGACATGGGAGTTCTGTTGATTATCATTAATATCCTGACATGTTGCTAAAATCTAGGCGCTGACAAAAAATGTAATAATGAATAATGATGTCAATCATAAATAAACAATATCAAAATGCCTAAAAGTATGCAGCGCAAAACAAATTACGTGATTGTAATTTCATGTTATTTTGAAAAAAAAAAACAAAAATACCGAAACTCTATTATTATTTTAATAAAATTTCACAGCCAAATTACAAATGAAATGGAAAATAAATACGAATATTTATATTCATATATATTATTGTTTTTACCGAAAAACCAAATCAAACCAAAGTCATAAAAACAATGAACATTTAACATCAAATTTCACTTTTTATTTGTTGGTTTTGTTTTGTTTTTTTTTCAACAAACCACAAAGTTGTGTGCTAAAAATTTAAAGCGCAAAGGCTTTCCGCAATAACATCATATGTCGCAATAGAAAAAAGGGAAGAACAGGAAAAAATGAATATTTCACTACGCTGCGTTTTCAAAAAACTATTAGCACATTCCCAGCGTTGGACAACAGCAACACTATGACACAATGAAGGCGGTTATGTTTTATGGCCTTAAGCCCTCCTTATATGTGGCCAAATAGTCGGCAAAAGAAGTAGTGATTTGAAAGTGAATTGCCGGAGATTTAGTTGATCAGCGTGAGTTGCAATTATTTGAAATGTAATGAAATCTGACTTTCCGAACAGCGCTGATAATTAAAGTTCTTAGCAACTTTTAAGTTTACATTTTTATGTTCAAACATGTCTTTATTAAAGTATATTTTTATATGTGTGTGGGTGTGTGTGTGTGTGCCATAAAATAAAGCCGAACAGATGCACATTAAATACAATGTTGCTAAAAGCCAGCAATAAAAGTTGAAAGGTTTTAGGTTAATTTTTCTGTTTGTATTAGAAATTGTTTGCGTGCAGCAGGAAACAGAATCAAGTCAAGATGACTTGTTAACAACTTTTCCAGCTGAGTGATCATGAAAATAATAAAAAAATATATATCAAGTCAACTTTTGCGTGTTTAATTGCATTAAAACTTCTGTGAGAGTGAGTGTTGATTTAAATTCCTTTTAATAAATATATTATAGAAGTATTTGGCAATAATATTGTCAATCAATTGAATACAATTTCTTTGGCTCTGGCCCAGATATTAGTAAAGAAGCTAAATGAAAATAAAGGATAAAGTTTATTTCGATCACATTGTTGAAATATCTTCTCGCTCTTGCGTTAGAAGGACACAAGTAGTAATAAGTAGATTTATACAAATAATGGGTATCAACAGGGTATCTCCTTCTTAGTAAAACTTTACGTATCTAAAAAAAAAAAAAAATACATTTTTGAAGAAGAAAATTTGCGGGGAGAAAATTTAATAAAATATATTTAAATTTAAAAAATAAATAAATTTAAATTTAATAAAACAGCAAAAGTTGTTCCTATTGAAGTTTTTATATCTTACGATCTTAGAACAGCCATTTGCGGTTTTTGTTCAATTAGAAATGGTTGCAATCTTGTGTTTTGCTGTTTTAAATTGCATAAACAGTACGCTCGGGATAACTTCAACTGAATAAAAAGCCGAGTGTTGACCAGTTTATTATAGTTTTTGAGTAGGCAAATCAAGTTCGAAGCTTAAATCAATTTTATTGCTCATACATTAAGGCCGAACATAAAAAAACTATACTAGTAACTGCCTTTCAGAACTACATACATTCTTCTAAGGCGAACACCCACATTCTGAACTCATAATATATGACAAATATATACGGTTACTAAGGCCAACATTCTGCCCCATTCAGCGCTGAATTGTAAGAGTTTTGTGGCTTGGTTGACGTTTGGTTCTAAAATGCTATTAACAATTTGAGATGTTGGCCAACTGGGATGTTGTCGTTAATCCGAAAGAACGAAAGAAATAGGAAATAATTTTCTGGCACGCGTCTGCTTAACATAATAATTATTTCAAAATTTTACAATTAAAACTCAAACAAATAGATGGACTGCCAAAAATTGTTCACAAATAAAAACCAAACAAGATAACAAAAACAATAATTTCATCGCACACATATATTCGTAGTTCACACAAACATTTAGTTATTTTTGTAAGTGTTTTTTCTTGTCAGCAAAATCCATCCGTCCGTTGACATTTCTGATGAAATCGAAATTTTATTATACAATCGATGTGTTTCCATTATTGCATTATATTATTGTTTGCCCATTTATACGGTTTCATCTCATCTCTGACGTCACACACGACGTATGAGTTATGCTGCAATTTTGTTTTTGCATCAGCCGTTGCGCATTCGTATGGAAATTGAGTGCAGGAATATGCGACAGGGTGACCATGCGAAATTTATGAAAACTGGCTCAAAAAGCTGTTTTAAAACTTTTAAAGCAACAACAAACACTAAATCCAATTTTAAAGGCCTCAATGCAAATGCTTTACGAGTATTCTGTATAACAATACGTTTTGCTAATGCAGACCCTACATCGTCGTGTGAGTCATCATGAGTTCGTTCTGGCTGGCAAGAATGGTCGTATGCTGCAGTCGTCTATGTACAGGTTACCGCTTTGGTTCCTTTCCACACTGTTAATAGCGCCTTTTATTACAACTGACGATTAGTTAAGGGTAGAATTTTAAAGGCCATTCTCAGCGCAAAAATACCACTAGATAAATATATATAAATGAAGGAGAAATATTTAAGTGCGCATTTATTTTTGTAGTTCGCTTTACTTTATTGTTATTATATTCAGTTTCAATATAGAACAAAAAAAAGGGTGTAAGACCGCAAAAAGCATAAAAGTAATGCCCTATTTAAGCCATTGGCAAAAAGGTTTTCCATTATTAATGCACTTTTCATAATATCAGGTTATTTCTGTGTTATACGAGTAGTTGTTTAAATGGCTTCTTTAAATAAAAAAAATATATTAAAAGGAACAAATAAATAAAACGCTTCTTATAAGTAAATGAAAAATTGCAATGATTTGCTTTTATGATTTTATCTGTCCATATTTTTATTTATAAAATTTTAAAATATCCTGTTCCATGTAATTTATAATATAATGCAGGTCCTTTAAGAAACAATGTCATTAATCTTTACATTGTTGTTGCGCCTAGAAACCACAAAGGGACTTATTTATGGGGTAACATGTCGAGCAAATGGCCTGCATGGCTTTGCGTCACGTACGAGCTCTTCTATCGCAAGTTTTCAGGACCATTCTTCACAATTGTGGATGTCGTCTGACAATGGACGGGTGATTGTGCACCTGTGACACGCAACCGGGATTACTTTATAAGAATAAATCTATGGTACAGGGTCAGAAACTGCTTTATGCATTACACTGTATCCCCAACTGTGTGGCACTTACCAGCCCTGTCAAACTGAGTCCTTTTTTGGTAATTGAAAACTTCCATTAATTTTGTGGCAAAGTTTTTGCAGACGACATAAAACTTTGATCTAAAATTTTATTTAAAAATAAGACTTAAATAATAATTTGGTTGTATAATTTTGTAATACATTGAAAATAATTAAAACTTTCTTTTGTAATCAAATAATAAAATATTATTTTATAAAAATTGTTTGTGATTGCTTGACCAGAATCGTATAATTCAACAATCGTGCATTACGTTTGTGATAAAGCGTGTTTTTTCGTGTTTTTTAGACTCTCACAACTTTGCGTTGGCATCACTGCTTTATTTTTTGTTTAGTTTGCTGTGAAATTTCATTTTGAATCGATTTACACCAGAGCAACGCGTGCGAATTGTTAAAATTTCTAATCAAAATAATTGTTCTATTTGATTTGCTGAAGGAAACTTTTGATGAAAAAATAATTTCATTAGGTGAAATCGTGTGTGAAGATCAAGCTATTCTTTTCCTTGGGGTTATGTTAAGTCACTTGTCTACGTCGATAAACCACAAACAATTGATCACCGGAAATTCAACATTCGAAGAGTTATCGGCGAAATACGGCCACAAATGCTGCGCAAAGAAATCATATTTAAACATAATTTTATAAAATTTACTTTCCAATAAAGCCCGTTTCATTGATATTAAAAATATATTTCTTTGGTTTATTATGATTTAAACTTGTGTCACTCTATAAAAAACACCCTTTCTTATCAACTCAATTGAAGTAAAATATTTTCACCTCTTAAGCGGCAACACTGACAATCTGCATGCATTTATTGATGCATTTAAAGGCAGAATACTTTAAAGAAAACATAACATCTAAACAATGTAATTTATTTATTAAGAATATTCTTTTCTTTTGCCAAAAAAAAAACAAAACTTAATGAAAACAAAGTGCAGATATTAACATTTTATATCGTTGCTGTGTGCCCAACAAACATATTCCTTCAAACTCAAACTGTCAAATGGACTTAAATGTGTTTTGAGTTAAATTTTTAAAACAATTTATGACAATAGCACAAAAAAAAACATGCACCAATTTTTGTTGTCACGACTTAGTTTTCATTATTACATTTCTTTCAACAAAAAGTTAAAAATATTGCAAACAATTCGTTGTGTTGCACAAGAAACTAAAAGCACAAATGAAGACACAGCGAAATAATCGTAAGATTTCATTAAGAATGTTTCAAGCTTGAGTTTGTAACAGCATTTCGTGTTTCAGGATGCTCTGAACAGTTTTATGGCTGAAGGCACTATAAAAGTGACACGACGTGTTACATGCGGCGTTTTACAAATTTATTACTCTTTTAGGGCTCTGGGAGTTGGCATTTAGTTTTACTTAAATTTCCTTAAATTTTAGCGGCGGAATAACTTTAGCATAAAACTGCATCAAAGGGATAACGAAACTTAAAAGTAAATGGCAATTGTGTCATTAAGGACCGCATTCCAGCACTTGTGGAAATTCTGTCTTAAGCGAACATTTTTTAAAGATATAAGTTTGGTTTCTTTTGCTAAGTGTTTTACAGAAACTTAATGGAATATTAGCAGATATATCGGATATATATATATATATATTCACACTCTGGTGTCTGGGCTATAGAGGAGGCGGAGATCCTCAAATGGAGCAGCAACCAAAACTCTAAGTAGTTCGTAATAACATGAGTGTAAGGATGGTGCAAGGTCATATTTTTGGGGATCCAAGTGTCAGTGAGTTGCAGTTGTTTCGCTGCAAACTTCTGTTTTAGGCAAGAACTGGATGATGAGTCTCGTTAAGGCTTCAGCTGCTTTGACGTGCTCGCCTATCCAAGGAGCGCTTAGATAGCCGGAGCTCTTGATATATGACGCTTTTCGCATATCAAAAGTGATTATCCCTATTAACCGGTGAAATGTATCCCCCTTAGATTAGGCGGTCAGGACAAGTGCAAATTAAATGTAAATTAATTTTGCATTTTTTTTAGTGATGTGGACAATTATAATTTGAGAGTCAAAAGCTGCCGAATTTGCTACCATTTATTCCATCTATTTTAAAGAATTCACCAGGGATGGATAAAGTGTTTAATACAATGCAATTGTTTTAGGGAAATGGTACAACTTATTACAAATCAAAAATCATCCTGAGCGATAAGATTCTCTTCTGAACAAATGAGTACCTCAACCAATAGATGTCTCGATTTAGGAACGATATTAATCCACATTAAATCCAATTCTTTCCGGCAATATCTTTGTTTAGTGAGAACTTTGGGCTGCCCCTTTCTCTTTTTTTGAGGAACAACGTTTCCGGGCTGTCACCATTATTGACGAGCTTGAATGATTAATTATTACCCGACTTCTTCTTTTGGCATGAATTGGATTGCGCGGGTTTTATTCGAAAGAATTCGTTGCCAAAACGAATTGCTCGAAACAAAAAGTTCGACTTTTGGTATAAAATGGCCGAAGGGTGCATTAATTGATACCTTTAACAGCAAGATTATCATGCCCCACTGTTTAAATATAGACGTACATACGTTTTAATAGTTTATCGATACTGTGAAGTATCACAAAGTATGTGTTTGTGGAATAGTTACGATTTTAACGGAATTCAAGTCCATTCGAACGCTGCTTAATTATAAGGGCTCGAAAGATTTTCAACGTTTCGAAAATTTTTATAAATTTTTGACACTATTTAAACAAATTTTATTATTTTAGTAACCCGAGAATCGCTTTTTTTCATTAAAAGAGCGATATATATTTGAGCACAATTTGCACGTTTTAGAACAACCAAAAATTTGAGTGCCAGTGTTGTATTTGACAAATCAATTATCGAATTCGTGGAATTGTAATACTAAAGTATTTCCTTTAATAAAAAATTTAAATTAGAATCTGTAGCGTAAACAAAACGCTGCAAGACTTTTTTTTATTTTTTACCATGTTTTTTCTAGAATGACGCAATCTTTTCGGGCACTTTGAATGCCCCTAATACTTTGTCCGACATGTGCTAACACTTGTATTTATGTACATATTTATTTATGAATGCATTAAACGTCTAATGCGCCAGATACTGAATATTGTTTAAAATACTTAAAACTGGGTTAAAAAAATCTCTGTGTTTTCTTAAATATAAAAATGAATATTTATATTTTTTTTGTAGATTTTTAGAACAAAAAGAAAACTTATTTAAATGTGTACAAAATTTTTAGTTTTATTATTTTTGTTCACAAAAATTATTCGCCCCAAATGATGTGAACGACGAAACAGTAGTGATTTAGTGCTGAAAGCAGACACAACTCGTTGCCCATTTTTTCAAACAAGACAAAAAATAAAAATTTATGTGAACATTTTAATTAATTCCATATTCACAAGAGTTTCTGAAAACCAATTTGCAGGTCACACCGGATGGTTTGGCTGACAAGGGCGGCATCTGCTTGGGCGATATAATTTTGGAAATCAACGAGGAGGACGCCACACAGCTGACGCTGGCACAGGCTCACGAGAAGATAAACGACAGCGGCAAGAAAATTCATTTCCTTGTAAAAAGGTAAACGGATTTTTCAATTTGACTTAAAGATGATTTCCTTCAATAATTTCTTTATCTGCTCTAATTGTTGCGTGAATCTAGAAAACGAAAATATATAAGAAAAAAATTCATCGAGTTATGAGCTCGTTTTTCTTTTATCAGACGGCAACGCTTTAATTAATTTTGTTTAAGTTGCTGAATATGTTGAGTGATTGTAAAATAATATATCTCAGTTTCACAGGATTTGTGGGACTATCAAATATATATAAAATAATTTGTTTCCTTAACATTTTTTTTTGTTCAAATATTTTCATTATCACAAACGATTATCATTTCGGCTCAAGTAACGTGTTGCGACAACCAACTTATGCCAAAAGGGCTCACACTAAGAGTCAAAATAACGTCATTCAAATTTAGATTTCATTGTGCAGAGAACTGAAATCAAGACGCCACAATTGTCGTCATTACTTTTGGCATTTATGCTGAAAAACTAAAGGGTATTTCACTTCAGGGATTCCCAGAAATTCGGTTACACTAAACAAGGTACATATCGTTTAAAAGATCCACCCATGGCCTATTCGCGGCACTTCCACGTGAGATCTAGTCAAATCGCTCGTGCAGGTATGCGCCACCCGCATATAAAAATTTACTCAAAGACGTTTACTTAGATGATAATAAGGGTCAGAATGTTCAATTCTTTAGTCCAGGGATGGACTAAAATGCATCTACTGGCAAACTGCAAATAGTATTCTTCTTCTAACGTAAATTTAGGGTTCCATGTAAGGGAGAGAGTGGACAAAACATGGCCCATTTTGCTAAAACCACTACATAATTGGAAAATATGATTTGATAAACCAGACTGAAAAACTGACCGCCAATGCAGCAAATGCAGGTTCAATAATATGTTCGCCAATAGCCAAAGATTGGGACTCTCTATTGAGCGGTTTCCATGTTCTGCGCATTTTCGTCAAGAGCTGGCTCATTGAAGTGCAATCAGTTGGGCAATAATGAAATACCGCGCTACAAACAAAATTCACGAAGCGGTAATCGATCGATTTAGATTTCCATTATCCTGCACTAAAAGTAACGGAAAATGCAACTAGTGGAAGTTCATTCCATACTCTCCTAATATGGATGCACACTCTCTTGGAAGGTGGGTGCTTCTTCCCTTACAACATTCCAAAGTAGATGCACAAGCAACCGGCATTCATATTCAGATTTAGAGAGCATGAATTAAACTCCCTCTAGCGCTGGTTTCTATTACTCTTCGTAGTTCGAACTAATACACCCCAATGCAGCTGCCCATAACCAAGTTTCCTAGCACAGCTGCGGGGATGGCATCCATAAATGTTATTCTCTCATAAGGAACCGTTTTAATTTGATGCACTTTTTCTCTTCACACTTTGTGCTCTTATAAGTAGACAAAACAAAATTGTAACCTCAAAGCGACGCGAAGGTAGCAGAGAACTTTTGTGGTGTCTGTTGTGGCATCTCTACGAAAGTAGTTCTTCTTTTTTTATTTCGAGGCTATTTTTTCACCTTTGACTTTTTTGTGGCTGGTGCAAAAGGAATAACGGGAAAATATCTAGTTGACATTAAGAGAGTTGTTCTAGTATCGGAATTTCGAATTCGAGGGCCGCAGATTGTTCGCTTGTCGTAATTAAGACAAAAGTGTGATAAAATAAGTTAAACAAAATGTTTAAAACATCTGGGCAGGTCGAGTTGAATTAAAACTTCCCTTGTTCGAGGCCAATAGAGAAACAGACGTTTTACTTGACTTAAACTATCTCTCTACCTTCCAGTATGGACGATGAAGAACTCATGGAGGGCTACGAACCTGGAGAGGAGCGATCAATTGTGCTTAGGGTGCCGAAACCTCCACCACCACCTAAAGGTATGTTAAAGGTTTAGCGTCTTTTATAGTAATACCTTTTTTTTTCAAATTGCATGACAAGTCTTGTTTGATTTTGTTTTTGCCTGCTCTGTTCCTCGACTTTTTGGAAGCTAAATCTAACCGTACAATTTAAAGGACACACGAAATTAATTCTTATTTGTAGAATTTACCCCCACTCCATTGCTAGGCACCCGTTGTTGGCATCCCATTATGTGGACTGAACCTCCGCCACCACCTAAACCAAAGCAAAAGAAAACCAAAACAGAAATCGACGAAGAAGGCAACGAAGTTGTAATTGAATTGAGCGAAGATGAATCGTCGGAAGACGAAAAAGAGGAGGTATTGCCAACAACCTTTTTTTTGTTTTCATTAATTTTTTAATCATAATTAACCCATTAATTATATTTTGTTTGTATATTATGCTCCTTAAAACATGCTTTTATTTAAACAAATGGACACAACAAAAGGAGCTGCCCCACTTTCGTATCATACGCAATATAAGACGTTTCTTCACCGAAGTGAGAGACAATGATTTAAAAGCTCGCATTACGGAGGACATGTTACTGGCATTGCCCACAGCTTCCAAAGAAAAATAATAATAATTCTGAAAGTTTATTTATTCACTCTTTTTTAATTTTGATTTAATATTATAATTAACCCGAGACACATATTAATAAAATATAATTTATGTAGTTAAGTAGAGAATGTTAGAAAATAAATATTGAACACATACATATTTATTGGAAACTAAAGAAGGTATTTTTGTAGTTTCTGTTATCGAAAGACGGCTGCAAGACTTGCAAAGAAAGCTATCGGAAATCGCTGAGATACCAAAGATTTTGTCATCCACGCTGGCGACTGTCTCGCAAACTTTTGACAAACTCACCACAACCCTTCCGACCACCGCACCGCCGCCACTGCACTGCCGCCATCATTTCCATGGCCGAAATGCAGACTGCCCCCCCTTCCTTAGCACTGAACAGAAACGCAAATTGTCATACGACGAAGACGTGTATGACTACGAACTGAGTGATGATGACAACAAAACCGAAGACGACGCCAGTAATGAGGAGGAATTCGATGCCAAAGCGGCCTATCTGCAGCTTAAACGTTATGCGGCCAGGCAAAGAAAATCGAAGGAAGTTACGCCGGAGTCAGATTATGCCTCGGAAAGCAACTTCCCGCAAGTGCCAACACAAGCCCAAGTGGCAGAGGACACGGTGCGGGACATATATGATGATGATGATAGTGACATTGTGACTGCTGTCGTTTCGGCGGATGAGGAGGAGGAGGACACGGAGCAGAACTGTGACATGTACGAAGAATTCAACCTGTCTGTGCTGGCACCACCTTTTGGCCAGTTGAACAGTGACGATGAAGAGTTTGATGAAGATGCTGAAGGCGAGGACGACAATGAACAGGATAGCGAAGACGATGAGGACTTCTTAACAACCACTTTCACTTGGAGTTTACGCAACAAGCCCAAACCACAATTGTGTGACAAAGACAAAGACAAGCCGAACGATGATGATGACGGTGCTGATGCTGATGCCGATGCCAATGTCGATGCTGAGAATGTCGGTTTACTGAAACTAGACAATGAGCAAATTGATGTCGCAGACAAAGATAATGTTGTTGTCGAACAACAAAAGTCTTTGGATAGTTCGCAGCAAGTTTTGAGCCAAAAGCCTGCCACAACAGATACACCGGAGAAGGAACAACAAAAGGTTTGTATGATAATTTTGCTTATTTATAAGATAATCTTTCAGCGAAATTTGCACACAAAAGAAAACTACAGAGAAATTGAATTATTCATGCCTTCTCATTAATACTTTGTTGAGACTGTGATAAGCAAAAACGTTAGTGAAATAAATTGAAACAGTTCGCAAACAAAGTCCGGTACAAATGAACTTATCGAACAAAAATATACGATTAAATTATTAGTCAGCGGAGTACAAGTAAAATCTTTCATTTTTTAAATGAAATAATTAAAAGACGTGACTTGCCACATGAATCACGACAAGACAAGACAAAAGTTTTTAAAGTCGTTCTTGTTTTAAGTGCAATCATACGAACGAACGAACTAGTTCGATATCCGTTAGCTGGCACTTAGACGCCGCGTCTCTATTAAGCGCCTGGCAAGATAGAAAATATTATTGAAGGCAAGACAGTGCGTCAACAGTTTGGTAATTCCATGGCTTTCTATACTTCGGTAGCTTAAATACTGGTTCCGTTCCACGTTATCTATTGGGAGAAAAGTTGGTCTACAAACTTGCCTTGACAGCCCCTGGAAAGACTCAATCTTTTAGAAATAATAACTTATGTTCCAGGGTAAAAAACGTGATTTACTGACGGTAGGCCCATGCAACACAGTTTTCTGACCTTGTGACCTCGAATTACCCCGAAGAGAACAAGAGAACTTATAGAGTTGCCCAGACCTCAAGTAAGAACACTTCTGTCGGCAATTAAAAGCAATTATAGGAAAAGTTAGGATTACCTGAAAATAACTTATGATGAAAAGCTGTCAAAACGCGAATGAAGACAAAGCCATAATTTGCACGCTTGGCATTTATCCAGAGCTGGGGAATCTCTATCTAAAATTCTTGTGTAAGCGGCGTGTCAGTTGCCTTTTAAAACTAACAAAGATAACAGCAGCTGTGGTGAGAGTTCTCCCACAAATAGGACCCTGTATTTTAATCCCTCAAATGCATAATTCTGCCCTTCACCTTCTTCCGCACTCTTTCTCCCCCTCTCTATTCTTCTCTCACTATCTTATGGCCTCTTCTTTTTCTTATCTCAAAGTGAACAAAATTTTGCGTTCTTTTCTTTTTCTTTGCTGATAACAAATAGGAACCATCATGGTTGGACTCATAAGAAATGTAGAACTATTAAATCCACCACAATGACTTACGAGTAGGGACTTAACTTTATCTTACTTCAAACATGTTGGAGATGTGAAAACGCTACCCTGAATGACCTTAAACATTTTTAATATTTTTACAAACTGAACATATTTTCTCGTTATTTCTCGTTATTGTTTAAAAAATATACCTATTACTGGACCATGACTGTGTAATCAGGTCCTCAAAGATTCATTCAATCAATTCGATTTCAATTTATCAATCGAAGTACCTTTTTACACAAAATTAAGTCCAAATAAAGAGCAGACTAAATATTTACATACTTCCTCTCCTTCTTCTTGTTTCAGACGGACAAATTGGAACGTTCTTGGCCGTGGGCAGATCGGGAAAAAATCATTTACAAGTAAGTTTTGGTGTTAATTAATTAACTGCAAGTTTTTGGAATATGTAAAAAAATTTACTTTCTTGAATTTATATTAAAATATGACAAATTGCGTTTGTTTTCGATTAAAACTCCTGCAGGAATATTTTCGTACGTTTTCTAAAAACAAGCAGTTCTATCTAGTTGTTCCACGCTAATCGTCTTACTCAGCTTTGGGTCCTAATGGACGTACATAAAATACATGAAGGGGCGATAATAAGTCGCTTATCAGAACTTATCTTACAACAAATCTCTCATTAGTTTAAAATTGTTGCTTTTCTTCCATTTTGAAATAGAAAAAATTCATGTCTTTATGTTGCAAAGAACAACTTATTTATTTTTTAAAATTATTATTTTGGTGAATATCTATAAAATACTTCCAAATTTACCCTTTTTTAACTGCAGGCAATCGACATGCCATTTGGTGCCGCACAAGCCCTTGGGATTAATCGAGCAACGCATTCAGCTGTTGGCCAAGCGCAATCTGTTGGAGCACATTAATAGAGTCAAAAATCCTCAATGATGCTCCAGGCTGCCGATGTTTATTTTAACAGTACGAATAGTCTAGAATTAAGTTTAAGTTTTGAAAAATATAACTGCCTTTTGAATTTTGAAAGTTGTTAAAGAATAATTATTTGTAAAATTACAAAATTCAAATGTTAAATTAACTAGAAATCATGTTGAGTTTAGTGCATATATTTTTATATTAAAAAGTGGTCCAACCATAATGCACGATGTTAACTGAGAGTCCCATCCTAACGTCAAGTTCTTCGGCCAACTTCGTATGACATTTCTTGGCTTCAGCGTGTGGCAAATTCAACTTAATGATCATTTGAAGCGTCGTCAATACGACGAATGGTTGGCTGAACACACAGAAGTGAATGCTGACTTTACAAAGAACATCATCTTTAGAGACGAGTCGCACTTTTACCTCACTGGATTCTTTAGCAACCAGAATTGCCGCATTTGGGCAAATGAGAATCCCACAAGTGATTGCTGAAAAGCCGATGCATCTTCGAAAATGAGGTCGGGCTAGCAGTTACCGTGACTGGTGTTCGCTATCGCGAGATGATAACGGAGCTCTTGTGTCCAGAAATTGAGGATATGAATCTGGATGTTATGTGGTTCCAGCAGGATGTTCCCACTTGCCAAACAGCCAATGAAAAAATAGCTCTTTTGCGCAAGAAATTCAATGGCTGTGTTATCTCACCTTGTGGCCATGTCAATTGGCCGCCACGATCGTGTGATTTGACATATTTGGACCTCTTTCCTAGAGGGTATTTAGAATAAAAAGCGTACGCGAATAAGTCAAGAACAATTCAAGAGCTAAATGACGACACATTAACGACATTGAACCTCAATTATTTCTCAGAGTCATGGAAAATATGGATCACCTGCTAGAGGTATGCCACCGAAGCCGAAGAATTGTCATAGATCCTCTTCTCGTGCATTATAGTTGGGCCACCCTTTACTACGTTGGCAAAAAGTACTTTAACTGAGATCTAATTACCGCATTAGGTGTATCACAATCGACTTAAAAATCATTGGCCATTTCATCTATGCCGTGGCTAATAATGCTGGGTACTTCTTTGTCCCGAGCCGAGGAAATAATCAAACACATGTTATTCTAGAGACTTCCACTCGAAAGTGTAGACATGTGCCCAATAAAGTGTAGCTGACATGGCAATGTGATTGAACGCCTCCCGGTCAGTCTAAATTTAGTTTTATATATCAAATATGATACAAACGTGTAATAAAATAGAAAATTTTTCTTATTTGAGTCGGCTGACGGTAATGAAATGGGTCGCTTTATTTCTACTTTGTTTTCCAAGGTTCGTCGCACTGTTTTTATCATCGCAGCTGATGACTATAAATAAAACGATATTGGAAAATTATTTCCTTACACTAAAATATTAGTTAGCACAGATTTGCTTACAGTCCTTCATATTAAAATTTGTGAATCTATATATTGATATTGATTATAAATCGATTTATAAATATCGATTAATTTGCATTTTTCTTTAATTAATTGTTGCATTAAAACAATAAATGTTAAACATATCCCGCGATAAAAATAAACAAAACATTTGTTTTTTGTTCATTTTATTAAGTGCTGTCAACTTTTCGTATATAAGAAGAAGAAGCGGACAATGCGACATTAATCAACACTTTTAATGTTTCCAGCTGGAAATGCAGCTTTAATTTAAAAAATTTTGAATTTTTTTGGGCACAACTTAATTTCTTGTCAATAACTTTAGTAAATGTTTGACAGTTTGTTACTTTTCTTAGTATACCTGTACTCTTTGCACTTGGTAAATTTTCCGATTACCCTGTTGTTGTGCTGTTCTCCAAAATTGAACAATCGACAAATATTGCAGTATCCCCAGGACTGTAAGTTGATTTGATGTCTTATGCAGCGATTAGATCCCTGCGTACTGGGCTCTTACTGAGAAGTCTGGCTCCTCCGCAAACTTTTATTGTGGTGGATGGGATGCGAATGTGGTGAACAGAAGAAGAATCGGCAATCAATATCTTAAGGAGTTGATTGGTTAATTGTCTTCATTCGCCGACAATTAATTGTTACAGATGCAGACGAAACCGGTTAATATTAATATTTGATTTCGAAGAACGTTGTCCATATAAAAAAAAAATATTATTTAAAAACTTGTCTTTCAAGGCAAATTAATAACAGATGGTTTTTGGCACTTCAAGTATTGATTTTTTTGCTGCTTTCATTTTTGTTAAATTTTAAAAGTCAGTTTTTTAGAAATAGAAAATAATTTTTTTTTTTTGGTCAACTAAACTTTTATAATTTATGTATCCAAATATAAGGCAAGACCAGCTGTCATAGACTTGCCTTGTATTCTGGTTGCAGTCATACCAAAACTGGTGCCCCAAACATGAAATCGCGCCAGAAAGTGAAGTTGGCTGCGATCTCTTTTTTAAAAGCAGATAATATCACTTTAGCTAATTTCACTTCGTACAAAATACAGCGATTTGGGACATGCCAGAAAGGAGAGACTGCATCCAAGCCAACGTTCCACGCACCAATTTGTATATATGTATGTACATACGTGTATAAATCCTTAAAAGACTATTCAACTTAAATCCTTTTTCAATTTTTTCGTTCTGCAGCTGAAGCGTTAACGCAAAATGTGCTTGTAGTTCGTCTGTCAAGCGCCCTCGTTAACTATGAATTATTTAAAAGTTTCAGTTCCATTCGAAGTTTCCATTTGAAAGCTGCTGTTTAATTTTTATTGATTGATATATTTTTCACGTGTTAATCGGTCGTGACAGTTGAAAAGTGATTGAGAAAGCAACACTGCCGCTGCACGCGGCTGCTGGTAAATTAAGTTCACTATTCCAGTCAGTACATTTGATAGGCAATTTGCTGTTCATTTTCGTTAAAAAAAGTAAACCTACGATTTACAATAGTTTTGGGGGGAGTACGCGAATAATATTACCTTTGGCAGAAATTTACAAAATACAGAGAAAAAGAATTGTAATATTTGAAACTGAATAAAATTTACGTTTTTCTTAGATCGCCTGTTGTATTCGATATCAATATTTTTAAACTCTTTTTTTATTTAGGACCAGCACTCAGGGGATGATCCCAATTTATGTGATATGGGAGGGCATTGTGTCGGAACTAGTGTAGAAAATAGCTCATGGAGTGGGGAAAGAGGGAGTAGTGTTAATGTACATCTGATTTGAATCTCCTCACATTGACAGTGTCGCCTGAAGAAAGAATTTTCCCTGCAATGCATTGTGCCATTCACTGTCCAATCGACCATATTACGCAACTTTAGAGGTTTTATTTTCGTAAGACTATATAAGATTCTAACCTCAATTCATGTTACAACATTAATACACTTCATCAGGCACCGCCAGTTTGTTTAACATGATTTCGTACCAAAGTCAATTACCCCAATTTCTAAATCAATAAATTTTTTTCAATAAGACCCATCTTAACTTTAATAGTGCGCAAATTATTTTAACTTGGGACTACAAAATAACAACGTAATTGAGTTAAAACTAGACTTGTGGTGTTTAGATCACTGAAAACTTTTCAATAAAAAAGAAAAAATGGTTTCTGTTTGCGACTATTTTATTATTATTTGTTTTTTGGTTTATTTTTCTTGCTTTGAGTTCGGACTTAGATTTTAACTGGCAAATTTTTATCGGTTCAATTTGACACCCACTTTTTTGGTAAATAAAGTTAAAGTCTTATTTAAAGTTTAAGGAAAATGTGTGTAAATCACCGATTACAGGAACAGAGAGGAAAGCGAATGGACAGGGTTATACACTAGTATACGAAAATATTCGATAGGTTCTAGTGGTCGACTCTTACTGAATAGTACTAAATACTTCAGTCACAGCGATTGGTAGTCTGACCATCTTGTTAATTGCGTTATTTTGAAGAATGTACTCGTATAGTGTAGGATGCTCTTTATAGAGGTATAAAACTTTAAGCTGGCAACACGTGTTTAACTGGCGGCCATTTTGTCAGCTGTCAAGTGATTTACAATATGTTTAGTTTGGTTTGGCATTTCAACGCGACTGGGCTGCCGCCGGAGCAACGCTTCCAAATTGTGCAAAATTTATTTTGAAAATCATGGTTCGGATCGAAATACGTATAGACCAACATAACTCAATCAACTATGGAACGCCTCCAAGATCGTGCGACTTAACGCCGCTAGACTATTTACTGTGGGGATATGTAAAGTCGCTAGTCTACGTCGAGAAGCCCGAAACGATCGACCACTTGGAGGACAACACTCGTCGCATCATAGCCGATATACGGCCACAAATGTTGGAAAAAAGTCATCTATAATTGTACCTCCAGATTAGACTGGGTCCGAGCCAGCCATGGCGGTCATATGCCAGAAGTCATATTCAAAATATAATGCCACAAGTTTATCTTTTCAAAGTAAATTTCATGTCAGTTCATCTTTGTTGTATTTCAAAGTTCTACATCTCTACCAAAACACCCTTTATAAGTTTATACTTTTTTAAAGCAAGAAAATTAAATAAATGGTAAGTGCCCAAGTATTGTGAGGAACACAACTGCGACGAACGACGATTTTCGCCAGTAAATAGTCGCTGTATAAATGGGTCGTGTGAAGCACAATAATTTCTGTTCGTAAGTTCTTGTGGCAAAGTTGCTTTCATTTTGCGCAAAGACATCGTTCGACGGCGAAAAAATGATAAATAAATCTATTTCAGCTTTCGCCGCATATGGCGAATGTATCGACCAACGCCACGATTGTTTGCATTTTCATATACACGAATGTGTTTTATTCGTGGTGACGAATATTGGCGTCGTACGTCGCAGTTGTGTTCCTATCCTAATGCTGAAGACGATAAACAACGAAAGCTCCATCTGAGGCTTGTTTTATTGAATGTAGACTTTAGTTTACAAACGGTCTTACAGGGTGGATACGCTTCGAAGCACGAAATCCGTGTAAAGCGAACTTGAAAATGTTGCATATAAAATAATAAAAACATATCCTTATATATGAAAGAGACTCGTTTGTACCAGTATTTAAGCGACAAACTCAAAACCTGCTGCACAGTTCTTGATAAACATTAACTTATATCATCTATGCACCGCCATTCTGTTTCTAAACTAAGGCCAGCAAAGCGAACCGTGTCATCTTTGTGTACAATATGTGCAACTTAATTAATAAAATATCTTCATTATATTTATAATTTTTTTTTTTTTTTGTAAGTTCAAACAAAGACACCGGTACGATCGAGTACCGTGTAAAACAGAGGTTAGGTGTACATACCATCCTAACCACTATCCTAACCAATGCTTGCCGACAGCAAAGTTTTCTCTGAACACTCACTTGCTTAGCAAACTGGCAACGGATGTCACAAGTACTTGTATGTAGAAACTCTGGAAAAGCCGCATAAAGTTTTAAGGCCGTTTTACTTTCGAAGAAGTTTAAATCCATTTAAGAGTTGGCTTTAAATAGGGAACTTTAAAGTTACCTTTAATCGTCTCATCATGAAACTTATTTATAAACAGAATATATTTAGTGGCATATCAAATGGGATTAAAAGTATCTTCCTGGTGGACAAAATAAAGTGGAATTCTGTGAATGGTTTTTTGTGGTAAACGAATCAATTTTAAGGCCAGAAAGAAGAGGGCAGGGAAACAAATTGATTGAGCTGCGACAAATTATCTGCGTTCTCCTTTATTTGAAATAAATGATGACGGAATCAAAAGTGAGGAGGGCAGGAACATGGGGACTAATATATATGTATTTTGGTATATTTATGGGCATGAACACATCTAATTAATCTGTGTCGTGTGGTTCGATTTCAGTGAAGTTCGGCTCATTTCATGGGCAGAGATTAATTAAAGGGATTGCAAATGTTTTGGTTTTTTGAATTAAAAAAAAGAAAATTACAGACCTACATGCGCGCAAACCCACACACATACAAACAGTGGCGAGCAAAAATGAGTTCATGTTCAATATGCTCTTACTTTATGCGTCCCAAAATAATAAAAAAAAACGAAAGAAGTTTTGCAAAACTTTTACGAATTATTTTTTTTTTATTGCATTCGAAGGAACACACACAAAAAATTAACCCAAAAACATCAGGCGACTCAATTAATTAATTCATTCTTGCCAGTGAATCGCAAGTGTTTGGCTGAGGGAAGCACCCAAATCCCTTGTTTTGTAATGTTTTTCATCATAATTTCTACAAAATTTTCCTTTAGTTGACTAGAATTCCCATTCCACCTTAACACGATTCCAAAGCTTCTCTATGTTGGCTGGCCCTGAAATAGGTTGTGCCATATCTTCTTCAATTTAGACTACAAATTCGTTATAGGGTTCACTTGCGAACATTTCGTCATCTGAAACGTTTGACCAGATAACCAATTTTGCACCACTTTTACATTGTGTTTGGGGTCGTCATACTGTTGAAGAATAATTTCATCCTTTGCGGCCTTCAAAATGAGATAAATAAGTTGTACGCCACTGTATCTATCGTCATATGATTTCAAAGAAAAGTCTTAAATAACAAAAAAAATCAGTTTTTGGTTGATTTAGATGTACATTTTCAAAATCCATATTCCTGGATGTTAAAACTAACTTTCTCATCGACAAAATTCCCCAAGGCCTAAGATTCCCAAAACCATTTTTTAACTTGAGTCGTGACACTCTCGGTTCATATCTCTGCAAGTAATACGAATATTTTTCCTTGGATATTAAATCTTTAATGATAATTAAGCTTTAACTTGAAATAAAAAATCCTACTGAACGTTTTGTTAATGTAATTTCGGACTTTTATGGATTCATATAACAATATATGTACATACGTGTGTATATTTAAATGTCTGTGACTATAGCGGAATTTTATGTCTGTCCCTGGTGTGAGAATTGGATTTACCGCGTAGCCGTGGTGCAGAGCGTGATCCATATCATACATTAAAAACTAGTTTTCTTTGTTTTATATTAATTTAAGGTACAAGGCGGACATTGAACTCCCTGGCTATAAACAACAACAAAATAAAAAATGAAACAAAACTTGAAATTAAAATGCTGCCCAATACAACCATGTACAACACATTTACCGGTACAGCACAAACTGTGAGCCCCCTATACTGCCGCCCCAACTCACCCCCCAAACACAAAACTTTTTAAAGAAAACTTTGTGTGTGCAAAAGCGGTCTAACTCTAATAAAAACACCCGACCCGGCATGAGTGAATTCACTAAAGGAAACAGCAAAATCATTAATGATTCGTAAAATAAAAATCAATAAAAGTCAACTTCAGTTTCTGAAAAACTTTTATAACTTTTTATAGCGAAATTATACTAAAAAGTTCGTCGGCAAAACAATTTCCTATGAGGCCTCATAGCACAGAAAAACACACGAAAATCTAGTCATGTGGTTTAACAGATGGATCATGTGATTTAACGAAAGCGTTTTGTGATTGATGGAAACGAAGTGAAAAAGTTATTGTTTTTTTTTTATTTATTTATTAAAGTCTATGGATTAATACAATCCTTACAGACAGCAACATACATGTACAAATAATATTGACCTAAACTAATTATTTATATATACTGTAAAATTACGTTTAATCACATTAATATGGAAGGACAGATCAATAATGTTATACAATTCATTAAAATTACAACACATTCTACGGAACGGATCAGCGTTGGCATAGTTATGACGAAAATATTGTAGTGCCAGAGGTTGAAATTGACGTAAGGGACGGACGGTGGGGGTACTTTAAACGTTAACTCGTTGATCAGAAACTCAGAACAGATGTCACCTTTTATTCATTTAATAACAAATATTGCATTTAAAACTTTTCTCCGGCTCTTTAATGTAGGCAATTTAATTTGTCGTAATCTGAATCGTAATCTGAATGACGGCAGGTTCCAAATATGAATATATGTATTTCGCAATATAAAAAGTAAAAACTGCTTCTGTAGGGACTCTATGCGATCACTGTGGATGTTATAATGTGGGTCCCAGTTGACGGAATAATATTCCAAAATAGGTCTGACCAAGGAAGTATAGAGTGGTCGCGTTACTACCGGATCTTTAAATTTTTTGGCCCACCTTTTAATAAATGCTAATACACCGCGGGCCTTATTTATGCACGTATTTATGTGGTTACGAACAGAAGCTTTCGATCAAATGGTACTCCAAGATCAATAAACTCATCGGCACATTCTAACATGAAACCACCTAAAGTGAAATAGCCACTAGAATTTACGCTCTTGGAGACATGCATATGTTTGCATTCTTTGAGATTTAACTCCAAGAGGTTCTCTTTACACCAAATAAAAAATGAGTCCAAGTCTCGCTGTAGATATGATTGATTTTGTTGATTATTCGAGCTCAAAAATATCTTTACGTCATCGGCATAGATTAGTGTGTTAGAAAATTGAACTGAGGATGGTAAATCGTTGATATAAAGTATGAAAAATATGGGTCCAAGATGACTACCTTGCGGAACACCAGACTTAACATAAATTTTCCTGGAAAGCACATTGATGTAGCGAGCTCGTTGATGTCTTCCTTCAAGATACGTTTTTTGCCATTTCAAAGTATTATTGGAGGATCCTATTAAATACAATTTATGCAACAAAAGGTCGTGATTAACTCTATCAAAAGCCTTACTGAAGTCTCTAAATTTTCCATTGGTGAATCCATGGTTAATGACTGTGGTTAAATGCAGTAGGTTTGTTGAAGTAGAACGTCCTTTACGAAACCCATGTTGGGATGGTGTTAAAAAAGATGAAATTTGGTGACAAAGTGGCTCACAAATACACACATTGTTCAAAAAGTTTTGGAATAGAACTTATTTTGACTATACCTCTGTAATTGTTTGCACTTGACTTACAGTCTGATTTAAACAGTGGAATAATAAATGATTCTTTCCATAACTTATAAAATGTGGAAAATAACCACATTTGATTGACAAATTGAAAATAATGGTAAGACGGTATGACAAATTTTCAGCACAATTCATCAAAATACAGTTCGGAACATGTAAAGGGTGGTTAAATTGTATGGGCCGATGTTGAATGTGAACCACACCTAAACGCCAAGTTTTTTTCCGAATTTTATTTGACATTTCTCTATTTCAGACTTAATCAATTTGAACCATGGAGAGATACACAATCCAACAACGTGTTAAAGTTATCCAGACTTATTATGAAAATGGGAGTTCAAATCAAAATGCATATCGTGCACTTCGTATTTTTTTTGGTCAATTTCATCGTCCAAATGTGCGTACAATCGCAAAAATCGTGGAAAAATTCGAGCAAACCGGGTCTGTAGAAGATGTGAGAACACCAGTGCATGCTCGTACAGCTCGTACTGCAGAAAATATTGCTGCTGTTCGCGATAGTGTGGCTGAAGAGCCGTCCACCTCAACTCGTCGTCGTTCCCAACAATTGCACCTCGCACCTCTCTCGCATAAAGACTTGCATTTACACGCTTACAAGGTGCAATTGGCTCAAGAACTAAAGCCTCTTGACCATTCCAAACGTCGTGAATGGGCAGAATGGTGGCAAGAAATGGCAACAGTGGATGATCAATTTTCGAAGAAAATCATCTTCAGTGATGAGGCACATTTTCACCTCAGTGGATTCGTCAATAAACAGAATTGCCGCATCTGGGCGAATGAGAATCCAAGAGTGATTGTCGAAAAACCAATGCACCCACAAAGAGTGACTGTTTGGTGCGGTTTATGGGCTGGCGGCATCATCGGGCCGTATTTTTTCCAAAATGAGGCCGGTCAGGCAGTTACTGTGAATGGTGTTCGCTATCGTGAGATGATAACGAACTTTTTATGGCCCGAATTGGAAGATATGGATGTGGACGATATGTGGTTTCAGCAGGATGGTGCCACTTGCCACACAGCTAACGAAACAATGGCTCTTTTGCGCAACAAATTCAATGGCCGTGCTATCTCACGTAATGGCGATGTCAATTGGCCGCCAGATCATGTGATTTGACACCGTTGGACTTTTTTCTTTTGGGTTATTTGAAAGAAAAGGTGTACGTCGATAAGCCAGAAACAATTCAAGACCTAAAGGATCAGATAATTCGGCACATTAACGGCATAGAACCTCCATTATGCCTCAGCGTCATCGAAAATTTGGACCATCGGATGGAGGTGTGCCGCCGAGGTCGCGGCGCCCATTTGGCCGATATTTTGTTCCATACATAATTGAGTAATACCAATACATGATAATAAAATAAAATTACAATAATTTCCTAAATAGTTTGTGTTTTATTCAAAATCAACATCGGCCCTTGAAATTTAACCACCCTTTATCATCATAGTAAGTAAGGCAAAGAAATCAGCAAACATATTACTTATAACAGATGCCTCAGATGATTCTGTCCCTGCATAATTCATAGTAGGAGGATAAATATTAGATTTTCTTTTGGTATTCACAAATTTATAGAACGATTTGGGATCACGTTTGATGTTTAGCCGTATGTTGTTTAAATAATTTCTGTACAGCCTCAAATTAAGTAAATTGTATTGAGCCCGCAATTTACAATAAATGATATATTCGGTTAACGATGAGGTATATTTATATTTTTTATAATGCTTATTTTTTTGGTTTTGTAACCTTGATAACGTTTTTGTTGTCCAGGGAGGACCAGACGATGAAACAGCGTAGTGTTTTGGTACGCACTGATCTATGTAGTCTTTTAAAATTGTGTAAAAGGAGTTAACAATTTCATCAATAGAATCAGCAGATTTATCAGATATAGAGAGGATATCAATCCAGCTTGTGTTTGTTAGCAAAGAGTTAAGGTTTTCGTAGTTAGCTTTCTTAAAACAATATTCCTTTATAGGATTTTGTCTCCGTCCAGGGATTATGTTGAACGGGAAATTACATTTTAATTCGATTGTGGGGTGATATCGGTCTTCCGGACTAAAGATTGGACTGTGACGAGTAAGAATACATTCGGCAGGTTCATTTACAAATACTAAGTCAAGCAATCTGTTAAAATCTTTGTAGATACCATTTACTTGAAAAAGACACATATAAGATAAATTGTTTAAAAATTCTTCAACAAAGTTGTTCGTGTTAATTGGAAAGTAACAGCAAGACTCCGATAAAAATTTCCAATTAATTTCCAATTAAGAAACGGTAAGTTAAAATCCCCAAAAACAAAAATAGAATCTTCGGGATTTGATAGAAGAACGATGGATCTAATGGCTTCAGAGTGTTGAAGATATATCGCTTGGTCAGAGTTCGGTGGAATATATGAACATGTAATGAAAATTTGCTTATGATTAAGATTTATCTTTACGCTGATAAATTCAATATTGCGTTAAGGATTCATCTCAATTTCAAAAGTAGAGAAGTGATTTGATACAGCAACTAAAACTCCGCCTCCAGAAGTATCAGTTTCTCTATCACGTCTATAAATATAATAATTGTCGCAAAAAATTTCGTTATTTAAAATGTTATTATGGAGCCACGTTTCGGTAAAAACAATTACGTGATGATTAAACCCAAAATTTTGCATGATTTTCAAAGGAGTTGGCTAGTTTTTTGAGTTGTGAGTTGCATTTACAGGTAATCGAGCAATATTTGTCAAGTTTTGTTAATAGTAATCAGGCTTCCAGCGCACCTCCGTACAAGCAGTCATTTTCTTGTTGTTCGTAAACCGGCCTTAAGTTTGGTTACACTTTTTTTCGCGCTCCTAAAAATTGTTATTAAAGCCTTAACCAGATTATTGTTGTGATTGAATTTTGTATATTTTTGGGATTCTATTTTTCTCGCGTTAAAATTTCTTTAAGTTTTTGTTATTACAAGCAATAACGTTTTAATTTGGCGATTTGGATTTTTCAGTGACTTACGAATACAGTCGAGCTTTCACCATTATCCCAAAAAAAAAGCTTCCGACCTACGGAGACGTCGAGTTGCAACATTTTTTGTCAAAAAATTTTGTATTCTTTATGTAGTTTTATTTGATATAGCCTCTAATGGAAACCTGACCACTTAAGTAATAGAAAAGTACAACATTTTTTTTTTTGTTATTTTCAGTAAAAAGCAACTCCCTTGTGCTTAAAGCTTTGTAGTGCTAATCGGTTGTATCATTTGCCTGTAAATAATAATTTAATGCTCGGAAAGAACTTCCACTTCTTTTTGGGCTTTAAAACACTTTTAATTGCCATAATAATAAAAAAAATCGATTTCAACATTTATCATGTGGAACTGATGCTTAAGTAAACAAAAAGAAACAAATTTGCAACTCCCCGAAACAAGTAAACAAAAACAGCACGTGAAATATACAGACCAGATCAAGCAACAAAAGCGAATAAAACAAACAAATCATAACTGAGAAACGAATCAACAAACCATTTACAGCAGTTACAGAGTTCATGTGTATTTTTTGTTGTTTGAGTTATGGAAGATCGAGTTACGGATAGAAAATTGTATGTGGTTTGCTCCTTAACGCTACTGCCAACCAAACTAGTTCGGGTTAGAGAAAATTGGAGTTAGAGAAGTTCGAGCTGCAGAAGTTTGACTGCATGTTTCGAATATCATATATGATTTCAAATGCATAAATTTCAATTTCTAGTTATTCTCTAAATCATTTTCGTCTTGGTTTTAACTTAGCGGGATAATATATCAGCTTTTATAGCAACTAATAAAATTTATTTCTACAAAAAGAACTAGTGGAATTACATGCCAGCAGCTGTTTACGGCTAAAATATCTTTTACAATTATCATATAAATTCAAAAGGCTGGTGCTTCGTCATGCTTCTGTAATATAAATTTTAAAAAAAAAAATTAATAATCCTGGCAACAATGTATTCATGAAACCACCAAAATCGGCAAGATAAAAAATGTCTGTTTAATGAAACGCCTTCGAAGTCAGATGAACAAAAGATAAGGTTGAAAATTTTGATGTTCAAAATTTGGGATTTGATATGGAAGTGGTAGGAACTTGGGTTAATATGAACAAAAAAACAAGGCGATAATACAATAACAGATGTTCCATTTTCAAGGTTAAAGTTTCAGCGAAACTTTTTCCAACTCAAATTATTGCAACTAAAAACAAATAAGAAACAGTTTTAAATATTGCGGAGCCAGTATTGCGGTGCTTCGTTCAATTCGAATTCACATTTGAGTTGAAAACAGTCTCGGAAGGTGAAAATAAAAATTTGTGGTCCTTACAGGCAGTAAATGGGGCAGCAGGTGTTACTATGGCATACAAATTGATTGAGCAATGGCGAACCTGGAGATTTTCTCTGGACCTGGAAGAAGTCGGAGGTGAGTTTTACTTAAAGGAGATTTAGACGGTTAACACAAGTCGTACGTAAAAGCAAAGAAAAATTCTTATGAAATTATCTCCGTATTTTAGAAATGAGAATAAAAATCTTACGACAGATTTTATTTACGTTTACACTATTGGTAAAAGATCAAAAGAAAGTAAAATGTTTACATAAAAATACATCCCTGATCTAATGATGTGTGAAGGAATTTTCTTCTTCTTCTTCTTTTGGCGCTACAGTCCGTGGTGAACCTGGGCCTCAACCAACAAAGTTTTCCAGCTGGCACGGTCTTTAGCCAGCGTTCTCCAATTTTGCACACCAAGTTGGTTGAGGTCCCTCTCCACTTGTGTGCGCCATCGGTTCCGTGGGCGTCCTCTACTGCGTTGTCCCACAGGTTCGGAATCGAAGATTCTACGGGTCGGAGCAGTATTCTCCATGCGCTCTACATGGCCCAACCATCTTAGCCGTTGGATCCGTAGGCGCCTGGTTAGGCTCATGTCGCTGTACAACCCGTACAGTTCATGATTGAATCTTCTTCTCCAGAAACCATCAACGCAAACAGGGCCGAAGATTGAACGCAGAACTTTTCTCTCGAAAATACCAAGGACTTCCTCATCCGCCTTCGACACCGTCCATGCTTCTGCGCCATAAAGAAGTACAGGGATTATCAAAGTGGTATATAGTGTCAACTTGGTTTTTCGAGAAAGGGCCTTACTACTCAATTGCCTCTTGAGCCCAAAGAAACAGCGATTGGCAAGAGTTATTCTGCGTTTGATCTCGGTACTGATGTTGTTCGTACTGTTGACTTGGGAGCCAAGGTAGACGAAGTCCTTCACTACCTCGAAGTTATAGCTGCCTATGGTGATGTTCGGGCCCAGTCGTCGGTGTTGCGCGTCCTTTTTTGATGACAGCATATACTTCGTTTTGCCCTCGTTCACCGCTAGACCCATTTTGGCCACCTCCGTTGAAATACCAGCAAACGCTTCAGTGACGGCTCGCTGTGTTCGACCAATCACGTCAATGTCGTCAGCGTATGCTAGCAGTTGCACGGACTTTTGGAAGATCGTGCCTCTGTTGTTGGCGTGTGAGTTTTGCACGATCTTCTCAAGAATTATGTTAAAAAAGTCACATGACAGTGCGTCGCCTTGTCTAAATCCCCTTCTGACATTGAAGGTCTCGGTGAATTCGTTACCGACCCTTGATGGAGCAGCGAGAGTTCTCCATCGTCATCCTACACAGCCTGACGAGTTTAGTAGGAATGTCAAAACTAGACATGGCTTCGTATAGCTCGTCCCTATACACACTGTCATATGCGGCCTTAAAATCAACGAATAGGTGGTGGGTGTCGATTTGCATTTCTTGGGTCTTTTCCAGGATCTGCCGTAGTGTGAAAATTTGGTCGATGGTGGACTTCCCCGGCCTGAAACCACACTGATAAGGACCTATCAGACTGTTCACGAATGGTTTCAGGCGCTCACACAAAACGGCAGAGAAGATCTTGTAGGCGATGTTCAGGAGACTTATTCCTCGGTAGTTGGCGCAGTTGAAGGGGTCTCCTTTTTTGTGGATCGGGCAAACGATGCTGAGATTCCACTCGTCGGGCATGCTTTCCTCCGACCATATCTTACAGATGAGCTGGTGCATGCGCCCAACCAGGTCATCTCCGGCTGCCTTAAATAGTTCCGCGGACAGTGCGTCCGCTCCTGCAGCTTTGTTTGACTTCAATCTCGATATTGCTATCTTGACTTCATTCAGGTCGGGGGGACGGAATTCTCTACCATCATCGTCCGTTATCTGTAGTGGAATATTCTGCCTGGCGATGGAATCGGTGTTTTGTTCGCCGTTAAACTGTCTGCAGAAGTGATCCTTCCAGATTCTCAGCATCGATTGCGGCTCTACTACGATTTGTCCCTCTTCGTCACGACAGGCTTCTGTCCGAAGCTTATATCCATTGGATAGTTGTTTTAACCGTTGGTAAAACTTTCGGATATTATTCCTGCCGTAACACCTCTCCAGTTCCTCGATCGCGCGCTTCTCGTGCTCTTTCTTCTTCTTTTTGAGAAGCCGGTGTTCTTCCCTTCTCTTCCGTTCGTAGAGCTCACGAGCTGCTCTCGTCCTTCTCTCCAACGTCGCCTTATACGCTGCTAGCTTCGCTGAATGTGCCTGCCTGCACTCGTCGTCAAACCATGGGTTTTTTCCGGGTGGCATTTTAAAACCCAATACATCAGAGGCAGCATCTCTGATGGCGTTTTGGCAACGGTTCCATTCCTCATCGGTTGTTTCGCCTGGCAGGGCTGGACTCTCTGAGAGCTTAAGGGAGACTAGATCGGCAAATTTCCCAGCGGTCGATTGCGATTGTAGCTTTGCGACGTCAAACTGTTGTGGTCGTGCTCTACTCCGGTTTGCTACTGATATCCGTGATCTTACCTTGGCTACAACAAGGAAGTGATCGGAGTCAATGTTGGCTCCTCGGAATGTTCGGACATCAAGAATACTGGAGGAGTGTTTGCCGTCGATCGCAATGTGATCAATTTGGTTGACGGTTAATTGATCAGGGGACCGCCAGGTCCCTTTGTGAATGTTGAGGTGAGGGAATCGCGTGCTTGCTACAGTGAGATTGCGCCCCGTTACAAAATCTAGCAGCCTGAGTCCGTTATCCGACGTGTCGTCATGCAGGCTGTGTTTCCCGATGACTCTAGCAAAGATGTCTTCCTTGCCCAGCTTTGCGTTGAAATCTCCTAGGACGATCTTGGTGTCGTAGCTGGGGCATTGATCGTATGTTCTTTCTAGGAGATTATAAAAGTCATCCTTGCTGTCGTCATCTTTATCCTCCGTAGGGGCGTGGGCGCAGATTAGGCTAATGTTGCCGAGCCTAGCCTTGATGCGGATTGTAATGAGGCGTTCACTCACGGATTTAAAGCTTAAGACTTTTTGCCTAAGTCTGCCTCGAACAACAAACCCGCATCCAAACAGGCGCTGTCGCCGCTCTTTGTAGCAATCACCGTAGTAGATGTCGCAGTTTCTCACTTTCTTTTTGCCCGGCCCATCCCATCGCACTTCCTGGATGGCGGTGATGTCAGCCTTATAGGCTTCCAGGGCCTCCGCAAGTTCATCGGCTGCACGTGGTCTGTTCAGGGACCTGACATTCCACGTGCAGAACCGAAAATCGTTATCCTTATTTCGTTGTTCCTGGTCGTCAGCAATAAAGTCATCCATATTTATATTTATTCTTTGTTGTTGTGTCGCAACTAGTGTGTTTTTACACGGTAGGGAAGTTACCCCCACGCACAACCCCCGAAACCTGGAGGACCGGGTCCTGGTTTAGACCCCTGGACAGAGGGGATTCGCTGCACACTAAGCGGGTGCTGTAGGGGCTATCCAGGGGCGCCACGGGGAGGCAGTATGTCAGCTTGACCAGTCCATTTTCAGGGATCGCTGCTGGCTTCTCGCCAGGTTGAGAGCAGTCAACACCTTTGCCCTGAGTGCACTGGCCCAGTGAAGGAATTTTAAAAATTTTAAAAAGCGATGAGAACCGTACAACTGTCAAATTTTCATAAGTATTTTCTTTGTTTTTATGTTTGTGCAATTAAACATGCCAGTGTGACCGCAAAAAAAAAATTGTCATAGTGTGTGACGATAATTGCAAATCCCAAAAATTACGCCCTTCAAAAAATGTTCGCAATTTGTGCTATTTGTGTTTGAGAGTTGAAGCTTCAAAATTTGTATTTCTTATATAAATATTTAACAATATTCATCTCAAACTTACCTTTTCAGTTATTTACTATAAATCTTTGAAATAATTATTTTTATTTTTTTGATTCCTTATTGATTTTATGTTTTTTTTTTTAATTTTTATTAATTGGGCTTTTTTCTGTTGCACAATAAGTTTATATAAAAATAAGATGCGAAAATAAAGCACAAAGTTCTTATAATTACACAATCAGCTTAAAATAGAGAAAGCAAAATAATAGATTGTTGAAAATATATTATGGGTTGTTAAGGGTTAAGCATCTTTAACAGAATGATTCAAACAAAATAATTCAATAATTAACCAAAGATTAATTTTTAGTGCAAATGATTTTAGTGAGTTTATATTTATTCAATTCACAAGCTGGCAATTGTTGTCCAATTACAAATCATTGTATTTCTGTTACTCTAATCAGGGTTCTAGGACACGTGGGGCGTGTGGTGGGTCGTGAGATGACAAAGACATTCGTTCAAGTTGGGGCTGAGGGACTTTCACTGGATTCTTTGGCTTCAACAAAAGTTGCCTTAAAGGAGAGATAGACAAATAAGAACAGGTTCCAAAACTGGATAGCAAAAACATGAATGAGCATGTCCAACAAAGCACTTGCTAAATGGAGCACTTGATTCCCAACTGCATGGACTGGGACACAAAAGATACAGGCTATTTCATGCCTACACTTGTATGTTGGGTGAGCAGGACTTGCTAAAACTCCCATTAAAACGATGGGCCAGTTCGGTCCAAATCCTCACTATTATTCCCTTAAGATTGGTTTTCAAGAAGCTTTAAAAGGCGTCTACTTAATTAGTTGCCAAGCCTGATATGATATGAAATTGCTCATTTCCAATTTTAAGATTAAAAACTATGATAAAGGGCGGCGGATTGGACCATTAACTGAAAAGATTTGTAGAAAATCGAGGAGGAGCAAGTGAATTACTTAATTGAAAACAAGAATGATTTGTCGTTTTTATTGCTGTTTTGAGTACAAACTCAAAAAAATACCTTTTTAAAAAGCTGGACCTTCAATTTTGTGGTTTCTGAAAGTTTCAAAACAAACAGCTACTATTTTAATTTCATGTATTAAGTCGCACTTAACCCATATCAAACCAAGCACATTTATGTCATAAAAGACAGTTGGTATATCGGTACTTTTTATGTACTTGATGTCACCGATACTGAGGGCAATTTAAAGTATATGAAAAACTATTAAAATTGCCACCAATATCAGTATGAATTCTTCATTTTTATACATCAAGTTTAAAAAGAAAGTTCTGCAATGCAGTTCACCGATACTACCGAGCATTTAGAGGTTAAGACACCCAAATCAAAAATAAAATCTTATAATTTCTATTAATTATATTATTTTTTTATTAAAATTAAAAAATTAAATTAAAAAATTAAATTAAGTTTTATTGCTAATAAAACGATCGAAAAAAACCATCACAAGGCAGAATAATATTTTCATTTATATTTACAAATAAAAGTTCGACTATTATTATTACAAATTATTTAGAAATATTCTAAAATAAATACTATTCTAATTCACAAACTTTACAAGTGACTGTTTCATATTTTCCTTCTTTTTGGAGGATATTATTAACTTATTTATTTTTTTAATTACAACTTCGATTAAAGTTCTAAAAACAAATAGATCTTTATAAACTAATAATTATTATGATTACATGCATGCATATGCATGATGACATGCATGCACATGCATGATTACATTTATGTAATTTCATGTGAAATTGTTCCTGAAATCCTGATCTGTTCTTTCCACTGCCTGAGACGACTTTGTTTTTAGAGCAGAGATTAGAAACGTTATCGAATGGAAAGCTGGGAAAACGAGTAGACCAGAAATCAAAAACTTTTAAGGACACAGAAGTCACGGTGGGTATGGGATTGCGAAAATGTTAGACGATACATGGCGTGTCACGCGGTTTTCGTGCCAATTAAATGTAAGTGGAAAGCGGAAAGAAACTTTCTCGCTGCAATAAAAAATTTTTGGTGGTTGTCTGTCTCACCAAATATCTTAAACTTTATCTCCGTATCAACTTGGCTTTTTCAACTCACGTTGCACTCCTACTAAAATCTTGGAAGTGACTATTAGAGTGAATGATGGATTTTTAAGCTGCCTACTAATTTGCATAACATTTTTGGCGTTCTTGGATTTGTGAAACGATGGCTTAAAGAACATTCCGACCCTTGACAAGCGAACTTTATACTTCTTTGGTTCGCCCCATTCTGGCATATGGATCAATCAAATTGTATAAGTTATATTCATCATCAGTATAAAAGCAATTTCTTATGTTCTGTGTGTGGGTTTTTGGATGGAACTCATTTGTGCCACCATCATATACAAGTAGACTTGGAACTGTGTTTTCTTTGAGGGTTATGGTCGCAGTTGCCGGAAATAACTCGTTGGCAGGTACACGCCGGCAGTTGAGGAACATCGTGCAAAGATCCGAGTTCATATTATCTCTTGATGTAGAATAGCCCGCAAACAATCTAAGGATGCTTTAAGTGCTTGTCAGATGGCAGATGGAGAGCAAATGCAACCAAACATTTTGGAACAGCTGAAACAGGTTCCAACTTGGTGAAAACGTGACTGTTTTCAGTTCATATCGCTCTAGAAAAAATCAAAAGTCTTTAATACAGATCCAAAGGATCTGAAAGTTGCTTGAACTTCAATCACAGGGTGGGGGTTGGTTTCACAATTCACTGGTTTCTTTTGTCATGTTTTATATAAAGAATATATAAAATATATTTAAACAGCCTAAAATTAAGGTAATGGCTAAAAATAATATAATTAAATTATATTTTAAATATGCAAATAGAGAAGCTTTAATCATTTTATATGAGGCTCTTCGCCGCTCGATCAACTCATGCGAATTCTGTGATATACTCTGAACACAAAACGTGTTCAGTCCATTTCTGTAGCTCTGAAAACTTCTGAATATAGACGAAGTCTTTCGCCCAGCTCTGAAACAAGAAAATTTTATATGTGTGAACGTACATCTAAACACTGAACTGGTTAAGCTGGCAACACTTGGAACTTATTTAAACACCATGGAAAGAAAGTAATTTTATTACAATAACATACATGTAGTCACAAATTATATATTAAAATTTAATACTTATATTTGTGTACATATTTGTTTTGGTGAGGTTTGTATCCCAGCTAGTTTGGAGAATTTTAATATATTAATATCTCCGTATTACTTTTTTTGCTATAGCGGAATTTATTTGATATTATTTAGTCAGAGTGTGTCTCACACTGTGAAACGTTAATGTTCGCCCATGTTTCAGAAAAAACACATGGTGAAAGGGATAGAGAGAGATAGAGCGAGCGAAAGAGAGCAACCTCAGCAATAGATCAGTTATAGAATCAGTTGTTGCCTTAACATTCAATGTCAGAGGACAGCCTTTCAATCTTATTTTATTTTTCACAATTTGTAAAGTTGTTCACACTGGCTGCTTGACGGTGAAAATGTTCCTATTCGCTGTGTTTTCGTGACTGCTTTTTGTTTCTATTCGTGAAGCCGTGATGTAAAAATATTTCAATTCAAAATACTGCGAAGAGTCAAGAGTTCAGCTATTCTGTATAAACCAGAAGTGTTCAACATGTCGTCGACGGAAAGTTTCAGGCCTCAACATTTTTTTTTAATTATTTGCTTGCAAGCAAAATTGGGGGCTAAAAACGCTACAGATCTATTGATATTTCAGTTTTTTATCCGAGCGTATTGTTTACTTTTTTTAGTTTAGCGTTTTTTTTTTTTGAAAATATGATGATGCATCACTGAATGTTGTCATAAAGCAGCTAAACACATTGTATGCAATTCCTGTAAATATCCCTTTAAGGGGATTTAGAGGCACAATTTCACTCTTTCAATCTCGGTTTAAAAAGAGTCGAACAAAACTGTCAACGCAACTCTGCAAAAAGTTGTACACTCAGGGCAAATATTCCCAAATTTACCCAAATAAAAAAGACATTAATTTGTTGAAAAGAAAAATCCTAAATATTAAATTGCCTTCCCCCCAACCAGCTTGAGCAAAATTTTAGTTATTTCAATGGCGCACAACTTATTATAAATCACATTTATCTCTCCTGGATCAGCAAAGTAATTCTTTGAAACTGGTTGCCCATAAATTCTTGTTCAGTTCGCTCGAAGTTCTACAAAACCAAAAGGGCCCAATGGCCGCACGATTTATTTATTTTTTCTTCTACACGGATACATAAATCAAAACTTTAATTTCAAATATCCTTTAAATAATACAATATTTATTACGTAATTATTCTTCTTTGGCAAAACATTTGCAAATTGTGCGGAAAATGTAATTACAGGGCACAATATCTGCCCACAATTTAATTGCGAATGCGGTTGTTGGAAAAGAAATTAACGTCCGTGTTGACTGAAACATAAATTAAAGAAAATGAGTGAAAAAATGCAGTTTGCGGGCAAAATTCTAATTTAAAACTTTAAATGGTTGGCCAACAAAATGTTCTTGATACTTGATGTACTGGAAATAAAAGCCAAGAGGTGGATTTGATTTATTAAAACTTATCCCTCCACCAGACCAGAAAATGGAAAAACTAAACTTATATTATCGCTGAAACATTTCAGTACTTTAAAGTCAGTGTCAAGAACTTTTAATTGAGATATTTTTTTATAGTCGGCGGGATAAAAAGGAATGAATAAACAACACCCCAAGTCGAAAAAGGAACGTTTCGATGAAACTTGACAAAAGCCACATCTAGATAAAATTCCAAATGAACAAAATATTCTTCAACTTTTTATGTTTTAAAGGCCAGATATCCTGACAAGTAGGGATTTTGTTAATTTTACGGCTACCGCACGCTGGAATAAGGAGCCAGGATTTTTTCCCTTCCCTACGTACCGGCACACACGGGTCAATCTACAATAATTAACTTTTCAGCGGTACGAGTATCATTAAAATATGGTTCTTCATGTGATCAGGGTTGCATTTTGATCATTGATCGTTTGAAATGTGATTAGCGTTGATGCAATTTCCTGTTATTTAATTTCGGTCTCTTACTCAAACTGCTGGGTACTTCCAAGCGCCATCGACCTGAAACTGCTGCTGATCCCGATATTTATTTACCTTCTACTCATACTTTTTTTTTACTTGCAAGTCTTTAGACTTGTTTGGTGATGTGGAACGTCCTTAATCGACCATAAGTCATCTGACAACTGTTATTCATAATATCGAAATGAAGTTATTTGAAAAGGGGCAGTCTTTTAATTGGCCACAATCGCTAAAAAAATCTAGTGGAGCGAAATCTACCATATTTTTGTGTTTTGCGCGTTTTACTTCTGCGTCCGATTTGTCACAAAACTTGGAAAAAAATTCGTTTTGCGCTTCGTTTGCGGTATTTCAAACTTAAATTTAGAATTGGCTCAAGTACTTCTAACATTCACATCGGTGTCTTTCGACTGAAACAATTAAAATTATTCCAAAAACTAAAATCAAACAAAGTGTGTGTTGGGCAAATGTCAGCCGATTTGACAGCTACCGCTGCAACAGCTGTCAAATTGTGAAACTCTTTCGTGGGAAACCTGTTCCACGTCAACGTTTGTAAAACAAAATAATTTTTTCTTACATTCATTTTATCTATGAAAAAAAAAATGTTTTATGTACATAAAATGTATGTATGTATGTAATTTATGCACTCATTTAAAGTGATGTATGTTTTTGTACTTTTATTTACAACGTGAAAAGTAAAGCCGACGCAAAACGGCAAATTACTGTTTCTCTTTCACCAAAATAAACCGAAACAAGTAAAAAGCGTATTTTCCTCATTACAGCGCCTCATCGATTTGCTCGAGGTCGTGCCGGCAGAAGTATAAATTATTTGCATCGCGGGTGGAACTGGGGGTGGCCAAATCAAACAAACAGTCGGATTTAGTAAACGATGGCTTCTTCGTTGTCTCCGCCGGTAATGCGATAATTTGGTGGTTAGCCGTTGTGTGCTTACTGGCACGTACGCTCATGGTGGTCTCTATGCTTGTGGGCAAAGCTTCTAAAGGGTTAGTCAAACTCGTAACGGCACCAGTTAGTTGCACTGCCATTGCTGGGGTTGCAGTCGCACTTATTGAGGACGATGTCGTTAGTGGAACTACATCTGTCGTTGTTTGTTGCAGTTTCATTATTTCAGTTGTGGGTGGTGCTGGGGTTGCTGTCGCCTTCGTACTCGCAGAGTGGAAGGTGGTGCTTGTGTTGGCGCTAGTACTTGCTGTTGCTGTTGTTGTGCTAATATCAACAATTTGTTGCACTTCATCTCTCTCCTCGACCTCATCGGCTGCCTCTTGCATTAAGCAATAGTCGTTGGGATGTCGCTCAGTCGGTTGCATTGTTATTGATGGCGTTTGTGTTCCCTCCATTAAGGGCTGGGTAATACGTGAATTGGTGGCATCTAATGTTTTTCGACGTATTAAATGAGCTTTTCTTAAACCTTTTAGGAAGCTGATGGTGCCACGACTGGGATGTTGTGATGCAGCCAGTGGCGCGGTGGTGCTTTGGGATCTTTGACGTTGTTGTTGCTGGCAGCGTTGGCGATAGGTGGAGGAGGTTGTTGTTGTTGACATGACTGCACTGGAGGCCCTGCGCGCTACCGCTGACGACAGCTCTTTTAGTCATACCTTCTCTTCACCGGGCATTGGAGGTCCACAGCGTACGAACTATAATCAAAAGAACTGAGATTTTGTGATATTCTATTAACAAAGATACGTGGTATTTAGATTAGCCAATTAGAGTTCCTATGAAATATGTTTTTAGTTAAACAGCTAAAGCATTAGTCTTTAAGCAAACAGCAATATTTTTCAAGCAGAAACACATTCATGCACACAAGAAATAGGCGACAGAGAATAGGGAAATGGCAAACTGGAAATGCCAGCTCAGCGTTTTACATTCATTGCAGAAAACAAAAAGTAGATTTTTTTTTTGTTTTCTGTCATACTTTTAGAAGCACGTGTTATCTATCAACTCAACAAGGGGTGGGGACAGTGCAAGCACGGGAACACTGATGGTGAGGAGGTTGGACAGCAGCCAATTTTATTTTTATTAGCCCTTTTAGAATTTCGAAAGTCTCAAATTTTTTATTAGATACCCACAAATTTGCAGTCTAATTTTACTTAATTAATAATTGAAAATAAGAGCAGATGATATATAATATCACTCGTTGCTTAAAAATACAATTTGCCATTTGAAAAATATTTATTATTTTCTTTTTGATAAGTGGTTTGTTTAATTAATACTTAATTAAAGTTATATACATATTTGGCCTGTTTCGAAAATCACATGATTTCAAGTCCCACATACTGTTCTGCTATATATCACACATTTGGAATTTTCTTAAATTGCACAAAAAACTAATAAAGAAACCATCATCCAGCAGTTTATTTAATTATTTTATTATGATAAAATAAAAAGTGATGTGTAGAAGTTGTTGACGTTGAACTTTAAAAGTCATAAAACTTTATGCACAGAACACCTCTGCCGTGATTTCAAATCACTTTTATAAACTGTGATTTTCAGAACGGCCGCGTAAAAAGACTGAAACTTTTAAAAGAAAATTCATGACACATGAACATTAAGAAAAATCTAAATTTTAATCAATTAACCAGGCAGAACAGATTATCACCTGTTTGACAGGCGGTCCAACCTTCTTCAGTGTTCGTGTACATGAACTGTTATTCCCCAATGGCAACATGGTTGAGGTTGCTCTAAAACGTACATAATTTGGCTTGTTTTCATTCCTACGCTTTTATAAAATAATAAAACCTGGCTGAATATAATTTCAGGACTCCCAGCCCGGCAGTCTTTAGTTTTCTTCTTCTTGAACAAAATTGCTTAAGGAACTTCATTACGGGTACAAACACTTTTCTATTGCCAACCAAAGTGATATGTGGTGCCATCATCAACACGAAACAAACGAGTATTTTATCACTTCGAAAGCGAAATTGCAAGACATGTATTGCGAATTATAGCAAATGTTTAACAACTTTGTTTTCACCACAAAAGTTGCACAAACCTTCAAATGGATGTTGTAGAAGCAACACTTTTGGCAACAATAAATAAGAACACCCCTTTTGGGTTGTTCTTAGCCCCACTTGACCTACAACCGCAACGCCAACCTGTGCACCCAGTCAAACTGCTGTTGTGGGCGAGGCATGGCCGTACAACGCAGCAGAGTGATGAATGTCTTCACTCGCAACGGGGAAAGCGAGTTCTGAACTTTCGAAAGTATTTTTCACATCATTTGTGTCTAAGGTGTGATTTATAACTATCACTGGGTGAGCAAAAAACCTTGTGTTCTTGGCAGCAAAAACAATCAATTGTTGAACTCGCTGTTGCAACTCCACATTTGTCTTTGTCAGCCGTTGAACTTGTAACTCTGCTTCAGCTTTTATAACTTGTGTTCACTTTTTAAATTTAAAGATATAACAAAACGCACAAGCGCAATTCCTCTTTGTTTCTAAAAGATTTCTTTATTTGCAAATTAAACCGATATTTTTAAACATATTGCAATCGTCTAATATCCTGCAACAACTTGGCCAAAAATAGTATTAAATTCTAATATAGTATCACCCGTGTTGCTTGTAGCGTAAAAGTAGTGTAAAAGAGAAGTGAATAAAAAATTATAGCAAAACATACAGAAATACAAAAAAAAAAAAATTCAAACCTCCATTTTAAGATTCAATTACTTTTAAAAACACAATGAGAATTATAAAGAAAAGTGCTCTTCAAAGAGCACAAGAAGCAGCTGTTTTACTTTTTTTAACACCGGGACAACCAACAACATTAAACAATGTTGGTTTTACATTTTTTAACTTATTGTTTTATTGTTTTTATTTTTCTAAAATATAAAATACATGTTAAACCAGTTTTTAACTTTAACGATATAATTTCAGGGACCAAATAAATTTAAAATAATTCGAAGAAAAATATCTGCTTTTAACATGGAATCGTGACAAATTAACCTGAAATTCCAATGAAAAAAAATTGGCTTCGTATTCCTCCATTTGGCACAATTTGAACTTAAGCATTTCTTTTAACAATAAATGCCAAAATGTAAAAATTCTTAAAAACTTTGATTAAAAATAAAACGAGGGCAAAACAGTTTAAAATTATATATAATTGCCGTACAGTGGGGGGGCTACGTTCGTATATGGAGTTGTCGAACGTCACTGGCAGGCACTTCACTAAAGTTGGACGTTCGAATGTACTATAATTGGCATCACTGTCAGGCGTCACAAGTTATTGATGCAGTGATGCAGCTTCACTTCATTTGTTGCCTCATTTAGTTTTCTGATGCAACAATTTTTTACATAAAAGTTTCAACTTTGTTTTTCTGGAAGAAAATGGGGGGAAGAATATAAATAAAAATATAAAAAAATTAAGATTAAACACCAAGTCAAGCATTTTACCATAAAAATGCCATGAAATGTATCACTTTGGGGATTTTTTTTTACAGTTTCAAGGTAATTCTTAATTTTGGGGTTCAGTCTTCTTTGCTGCTTCAACAGGTTGTGAATCTTCTCATTTTTCGCTTTTGGTACCTGTTTTTGTTGTAATTTACCAGAAAATCTACACTTTTGGATTTAATATTTTCAATAAAAAAATTGTTCCATTACAAGGTGTTTGGAAACTTCTCACACCTGTTTTGCAATAAAAAGTCTCAGTATCACCACTGCAGCAGCTGTTTGGCATCAGTGATGCCAAGTTTTACGAATAGTTTCGGATTTTATGCCTACGACGTGCAAGTTGTTTTAATATACTATATTATATATATTTATAATAATAAATTTAATACAAAATATTTTATAACTTCAATAAGATTTAGATTGAAGAAAATCTTAATTTGCAAAAAATTTTATGCACAAAAAAATGTTTAGGATTAAAAATAAAATAGCCAATAAAAATAATGAATATGAAAAAAAATTTTTGTTTAGAAAAGTCATCTAAAGTGAAAAATAATTTTTCCAAAATACAACAACTAATCGCCTAATTTGCATTCATTAATTATTTATTAATTAATTTCTTGAGTTTCAGTTGAAAAAAAAACAAAATTTACAGAATTTGTGATACATAATTTTGAATACAAATTTAGGAACGAAAGTTTTGGTATGTTTTCGAAACACAGGCAATAAGTTTTTGTTAAGCACATACCTACATACATACGGCTGTTATGCTACATACCCCCCCCCCCCTCCCCCTTACCCCAACACACACACAACAATACACACACACATACAAACGCGTACACACACAACGTATACAAAATCTTACCGAGACCTGAGTTGCTGTGTAGGAATTAGTTCGCGGTCGATTACTGAGGAATACAGTTCGCCATTTTCTTTTCACCTGGGCGATCACTTCACCGTTACAAAAACAGAACAGCGTTGCCACACAGAGACCCTGAAAATAGACAGCAAAACATTAGCCAAATGGAACATTCCCAATTTCTGAGTGCGTAAACAAAGAAAGACTTGAACCATAACGAAAAATGTTTGAGATGAATTTATCCATGAAGGGTTAAAGAATAAATAATAACTAATTCGAAGAATACATTTTTAATAAATAATTAAAGAATAAATAATAACTAATTCGAAGAATAAAAGTTATTAAATAAATATATATAATTTGTTATTTGGCGTATTTATTTCATAGAAGTTTGTCCAATAAACCCTTGATAAAGATGAAATATTTCTTTATGAATGGGGCCGTCAGTGAAGCTGCTTTCAATATTATAAGGGAAGCACGTTCAGTGCTGGACTTAAAGTAAAGCTTTAATGTGCTTCCGCTAACTTAAGCAGAAGTGCGAAAATATATAGTCAAATGATATATGTACAATATTTAAGAAAGTTTGTTAAACATATTCGCCAAGTCAACACATTAAAAGGAATGAAAACTCCAGATTCAACACTATATCCCTGTTTCTTGACAAAGTCAGTGAGTATTTTAAAACAAAATATCCCAAAGCAATTCTTATGACAATCAGAAAAACTGTCTGTGCTGCCAAGCGGCGACCTCATAAGATATGAAGTTGATTCCTTTTCTTATGTTTTAGCCTCTCTGGAATGTCAAAAGTTCGGAAGTAAAAGGCATCAAGAGGAAACCTCTTGCTAAACTTTCAGTTGCTTCCTTTATTTTCACCATATCACAAAAGCATCGCTAAAAATGAAAGCTGAAAGGGCCATCCCAAACAATTTATTTACTGCAGAAGATCACAGAACTATAGGTAACCGCTCTATGAGCCGGATATCATGTTCACTTGACCAATTCTGGCTATTGGCCCATGGAACAATTTGCAACAAGAACAAAATTACCTGTTTGAAACTCTTACGAAAGCCTATGGATCACTTGAGACTATTTTAAAAGCAACATAATAATGCTTAGCTATTATATATAATTGTGTACAATCATATTTCCATACAATATGATTGTGTCCGATACCGTCTTATGGTTTAAATTAAATTGTTTTTAAAATAAATGAAGTAAAATTCCGCAATTAAACCCAATATTAAGCTAAAAAATAATATTTTTGCCATTATTATTGTTGTAATCAACCATATAATGGTTAGAATTTAAAATGCTATGAAAAGTATCATTATTGCAATATGTTTATAAATCTAAACCGGTTTATAGAAATAAACATTCGAATACTGTGTGTAAATATTGGAACAAAGTTTTTATGGGCGCATTATTTTTTTTTAGTTCAATTTAAGGTTAAAAACAAAAAACATAAAAAAATTCAAAAATCAACAACTCTCTGTTAATGACTTTAACAAGAAAAATTGCCAGTGACAATAATAAATTTTTCATTTTGCGATAATATAATAATTATTGCAGGTTAAGGAGCGTTAATGAGGACGTTTGGTCTCTTTAATCAGTTTCATATTGTGTTTTCTAACGAATATTTTTTTATCTATTAATTTGTGTTCTTACTGACAAATTCTTCATAACGATGACGAAAATAGTTGCCGATACAACAATGTTAATTTTTTCAGTACTTAAATGATTATCTTGTATTAATAACGTTTAAGTCCGTTAAGTCGTGGGCCTGTCAGCAGCATGAAACAAATTTAATTAAACATTTAATTAAAATTCATTGCGAACATATAATGAATTTTTTTAGAAGTTTTTTTCTTTTAAGTTCATTATTTTCCTTGATTATATGGATCGCTATTTTGTTAAAGGTTGTTGATAACGTGACATTTATTTTATTTCTGCCTTAACTTCGAATCTACCTGGTGCTCGACGTCTTGTGTTGTACCCAAGGCCAGCTTTGGGGACTATTTGTGGACACATTTTTATGCGGTTTATTGCAATAGAAAATGAATATGCAAACAAATACATGTTTCTGGTGACTAAAACCGATCATATTTTGTTTGCATTAACAATATGTCCGGTTATAAAAGCTATAATATTGTTGCCGCAACAATGTCTGCACTATAGTTTTGTTTAAGTAGCACCTCAATGATGTCTCAAAATAAAAATCAAATATTTGTACTTCACTATTAATTTACATCTACACATACGACTTGCGCGGTCGGTTTAAAGATATTTTTGTTCTTAAATGCCATCGGGAAAATAACCCAACTTGCCCCCGAAAAGATCAATTAATAGTTGTCTACTGCTGCAATTTTTAATTTAGAGTGACTTCAAAATCTAATCGACTTTTCTGTCGAACTGTCTTTGTAAAACATAAAATTCATCACACTGATGGCCGCCAGAAACAACTAAAACAAAAAATTCTTCGCAAAACCGAGAAATTAAAAAGAACTCATAATAAATATTAAAAAAAATTATTTGTATAAACAAATCGACTCGTTTTCTTTTTCCTTTAAATTAAACATATATTTAAGAATAAGGGGCAAACATTCGGGCAAAGAGATGTCTGTAATTTTATGAACATTTCTAACGACTGCAGACAAAACTATCGTTTGTTTCTCCTTCACGGGGACAATCATCGCTCTAAATATCTTTCCGCAGGACAAAAAACAAGAAGAAAGAAGCGACACAAGTAAAAACAAAGCCATAAATAAAAATGGAAACCAGGACGCATAAAAGATTTATTTGCAACCAACTGGAGTGCAAAAGGACGAAAGTAAAACGCCCGCAGATGCAACATTTAAAACGCCCTTCTGCAGACATAAGAACGGAATTGGCAAATTGAATCCACGTACTTTTCTGTTTCAATGCCGGGAAGTGGGAAATTCAAAACAAGTAGGGGACTGGAGAACCTTGAGTTTTTAAAGGTTGTAGCAATTTATTATTAAAAAGGTCCCGCAGTGGGTCAGCCAGTACTTTCGATTTACAAACGAGTACGTCCTGTTTTCGGCCTTGCAGAAGGAATATCTTTTGCCGTTCGAGTTAAAATTATCGCACAATTGTAATCACTTACTTCTGTTTGTCTCGTGTACTTGCCAAAGAGCCTTGGGCCGCTTTATTCAATGTCTAATACACATACAAAAAAATATGTACGGATTGAGTTGTTTGTATTTTAAGGGCAAGAAAATTTCTCATCCGCAAACGAAATTATCTGCCATCAAATATTGTGACTTTATGCGGTTGTCAGATTATTGTAGGCCAAAAATCGGCATTGCTAGACGATTCATAGCATTTACACACAATATGGACAGTGTTGCCAATAGAAATACTTCTCTGGCATCATTAACGGGTGCATTAACTTGAGCACATCTGACTATACAAAATTAAATATACAGCTGAGCTTGGCTGGCAGTTATCCGACATTATCAACTTAGAGTGTTCTCTCGACTATCAGATGACTGACAATGTTATTGCCCCACAAGGAGCTGACAATTCTTCCTCTGGCAACGTGGCCAGACAAAAATCGCCAGTTCACACAGTTGTAAGATATTGTATTTTTAGTCATATTATACTCCTCCCATGTCACTGATTTTTATCACTGTTTTTTTTATGGATTTTTTTCCGAGCTGAAAAAATTAAATAGATAATACAATGATTGGAATAAAATCTTTCTATAATCATCTGGCGGATAGTTTTTTGGCATAAAGTTTTTAAATAGAATTTCCGTCGAATGTCGGCCGCGAGTACGAGTTACGTGGTCTATTCGATTTCTTCCAATAGTTCAAGAGTTGGAGGTTTGTCGGCATAAACCAATTACTTGGCATAGCCCTTCAAAAAGTAAGCCAGAGGCATAAATCGCAAGCAGCGGAGGGCCAGTGAACAGGACCACTTTGGAAAGAAAGTTGTCACCAAATTGATTTCACAATAAATGGGCTATACGGCAAGTTGTGCCGCCTTGCTGCAACCAAATATCAACGCTGTTTATTTAATTGATTAATTTTTCGACACAAAGGCTTAGCCAGGGTGGCTTGACAGCGCTGGCCATTCACCGTAATGATGGCAAATCGACATTTCTCCAGCAGCACTATTCACTTCTATATGTGCACTTCTTTACGTTAGGGATGGTTTTAGTTCGAGAACAGTAAAATCAGTGTTAAAAAGATCAATAACTGCACGATTTGCAGTAAGAACTTCGCGAACAGATTAACTTTTTTAAAGTAAATTTCCACAATTTGGAAGCTTTAAACGGTTCATGAAGACTTGTCAAATCCTGCAAATTCCAATCAAATCCATTGTTATCGATATCGATAGTTCTCATGCAGCTTGAAACAGTACCCCCAGGTTACAGGTATAATGATTTAAATGCTGTTTTTAGTGTATTTTTCGTACAAAAAAATACGTGCAAGTAAAACTTTCTTATTTAATGTGAAGGAAAAAAAGCAAATTCAACTATTTTTCTTCTGTAAGTGGAACTCCGATGTAAACTATGGCTGCACACAGTACAAACACGCTCTCAAACTAGATATTTTAAGAACTTTAGTCACTTTTCCAAGCCACTACCCCACTTAGCCAAGTGTTTATTTTCCGGCTCAAGACACGTCATATCATCCAGTTACTCAATTAGATTGCACTCAAAAAACACGATGAGTGAAATTTACTTCGGATGGCCTCAGGGGAATTTTCTTTCCCGTTAATTATATTTTAGCACCGAACAAACCCGATATTGCTCAGTTTTATTTCAAGATCTTCATTTAATCTGGTGCCATCTAGAGCAAACCGTCTTCAATATTCGGCTTAAGCGAATGCGAAACAAATATGTGTATCCGTATGGCCTTAAATGTTTTTGCAGATATTTCTAGCACCGTTGGAAACAAAAGGAAAATCATTTTCTGAGAACGCTCTTCCATGCAATGAACTGAGCCAAAGCAAAGACATCCGCAGCAGCACTCGATTTTTTTGCAAAACAATTTAACACTATAAATACAGGGTGGGCCAACTTCGGGTGACTAATTTGGAGTGCTTATAAGCTCTGGCTGTTATTTGTGATTATTTCTTTTGTTTTCCAGATATTCGTATTTAATAAATAATTTAATAAGTAACAGAAGGCATGAAATATGTTCAATTTTATTATAACTCCGAACGATCAATTGTTACCAGACAGAGAAAATACTGTCAGCATTTTAGTACTGCAAAAGCTCATAGTGTTAACGTGGGCAATGACCAAACTTCACCAGCTAATGAACGCCGAAGAACTGTTGTTCGGCCTGTTCACACTGGAAAGACTGTGGATGTTGTACGAGAAAGTGTTCACACGGAGCCATCTGAGTCTATTCGACGACGTCCTACTCAATTGGAAATCTATGGAATATTGCAGCAACATATTCTACAAGTTGATTTGGTGATGTTTCCATATAAAACTCCATTGCTTGTCTAGGGATGCCTTAATTAATATTTCTGGCGAAAGAAAACGAAAAGTTTGCGAACAATCTCATTACGAGCGATGAACCAGATTTTCAAAATCCTAGAGCAGCGACAATTGCATTCAATCAAATGTACGGTTTGGTGTAGAACTATGCCTGGCAGAGTTATGGGCCTATATTTTTGCATCGAAGACCGGCTCAGAGACGGTGTATTGGACGATGTGGGAATATGGTTCCAGCAAGATGGGGTTGCAGCTCATACGGTGACAGAGATAATGAGGATTCTGCAATAACTTTTGATGGCCCAATAGTTTCAAACAATTTTCATTCTGCCTGGACTGATTCATTTTCTTTTGTGTGGTTTTTTGAGGGAATTGGTTTATCCCTATAAAAAAAGAGCCATTAATTGCAATCAGGAAAATGGACGCCACTTAGCGGACTTCAATTTTCATACTTGGCCAACAAGTTTTATGAATTGAAAAATGCATTTCAAATCAGCCAGTCGAACGTGGGCCACCCAGTAGTAAGAAGCGAAAGGAATGTGCTGAATCCCCCCTTTTTTTTATTATTGACATCGAGAATGAAAAACGAAACCAACAAACTATTGATTTAAAAACTTGTTAGTCGGAATTTTTCTTGAAGGAAAAAATAAAACGGCAAAGAAAATCTTTTTCATACTTTCAGTCACAAACGCCACAATAACAACAAGTCTTTAGATCCTTTATGTCGGAACTGTGTGAACAAAACATGTTAAATTGAATTGAACGCAAAATATGTTATATAAATTGGAGGAAAGTTTTTACAGCAAATTTTCTTTTTGTACACAAAAACAAACAAAGAAATATAGCAGCTATAACAACTTTTAAAATAATTTGTCCTTGACTTTTTTTGAAACCAACAAATTGGAGTTTATTTGTATCCATGGAACGGAAGAACTTTCTAGTGGAATTTTAATAAATATCGCTTTTCTTTAGAAGACCGTATTTCAGCAACAGGATAAAATTGTACACAAACTACGAGCAAATCGTTGCTTAAAGTCGAAGTTGGTATTATTTGTTTGAGTTGGTTTGAAATGAGCAGGACGACTGCATAACAGCTGAGATTCGGAACGTAGCGGTCCCATTACTGAGCTGACAAATAGCACGACAGAGGCAACGCATTAATACTGGCCAGTCGAGTGAAGGACAGAAAATGCGTAAAGCGTTTCTTATAGAAACACAGAAACACTTCCACTTAATCATTCACAAGTCTATAGTTCACAAGTTTTAATGGTCACATTCGACATGCAACTCACTAGATATTTCTTATAGTTCATTTGTTTTATATATATGGACTTGCTTGAGGTCAAGTAAGTGAGCAATAAAGGACGAAAATGTGCATAAGAAACTTATACTTAAGGAATTAGTAATTTGTGAGTCTTTGCTATAAGAAGCAAATTAATTCTTCAGTTTTTCATTCATGGCAAACAGTGATGCCGGTTTATTTTTCTCTCCCCAAAAACAACTGCAGAAATGGCCTAATCCCTCAATTGAGACATTTTGTTTATACATTTATTCGGAGACATGAATTTTTAATTTTACCCGAAATACGGTACCCGAATTAGGGATAATTGTGTCTTAATTAAAAGTGGAATTTTGTAAAAATTAGGAATTTAGAGTAGAGGTAATTAAACTTGAGCGAAAGCCACAGCTCGCCAATTCCTACCGTGGTTCGTACATTTCTCAAAAAACAAATTTATAAAATAACAGCAAAATAGTCAAATCTCCAATAAGACCGACTAATGCGACCTCAGCGTTAATTTTGCTTCTTTTCTTTCATTTTGGTGTCGAGCTTTTCTTTCTAAAACATTTAAGAAAATTCCTGGTTTTCTTTAATAACCTGCGAATTTTCTTCATTTCCAGTTTATGTGGCCAATTTATTAAATGCTTCGTAAAACAAGTCTGAAAAGTTAAACAAATATGGCCTTTAAACCTTGGCCCTTTCTCCTTAAACAACTAAATAACTTCGAGTAACTTTCAGAAAAAATATCGCCAAGACTTTTTCGCGACAAAGCAGAAGTTGCTGAATTTAAAAAAAAAAAAAAAATGACTTGTCCTGACAATTCTTTTGTTCAGGGACAGCCACTCACATTGACATCTGGGGACAGATCCTTAGGGCACCTTTGCCTCGAGATTAATTGGAATCTTGTAATAAACCGTATCTACGTATATGGGTTCGCCCGACAAATTTGGTTTTCGAACGCCCGTTGCTGTTTATGAAATACAATTCTTCAAATTGCCACCAGAGTGGCATGAAGGACTCTTGTTTAAGCTTAAAAGAATTTTGCCAATTCTTTTTTATTTGCTCTTGAAGTCGTACTTAGAGGATAGAACTTTTTATGTACAAATTCACAATGAAGAGACAAACTTATGTATTCTCAGAGCAACTGTACCTTAAGGCCTGTATTACGCACCGTTTTCAACTCAGACATACCAGCAAATGAAGATATTACATTGGCCACTTATGCAGATGACACTTCCATTTTATTGGCAAACCAGGTAGCATTTACCCTAAGAAGAGAAGAACGTCCAGCTGTAAAAATAAATGGATCTCTCATACCAATATCTGGCACAGTCAAATACTTAAGAACGCACCGCGATAAAAGGTTGGCATGGAAACATCACATTGAATTAAAAAGGCAGCACTTAAACATGAACACAAAGAAACTGATTTGGTTACTCGGAACAAAGTCACGGAAAATAAACTAAAAGTTTACAATAAACAATAATATTTAAACCGGTATGGACCTGCGGTATTCAACTATGGGGTACTAAAATCACAAATTTATAAATCTTGCGAAGATACCAATCAAAAACGCTAATGAGAGCAGTTAATGGTTCGGGGTATTCACCAAATAAGCAAATTCACAAAGATCTCAACGTCCCTTTAATTAAGATTATTCACAGATCCCGAGACCGTCTCAGTAAACCGTCACAGAAATATTTTAGCAATTTCGCTCTTACGTGAAACAGAAGAATTTAGGAGACTGAAAAGGCTGCATGTATTAGATTCACTCTTTAGAAAATAGGTTGATCCTAAGATCAATATTAATTTAGATTCTTAATCTTGCTGAAGCTCAATAATGTATGTGTTTATTTTTTCCTTTTATCACCGAATTTACTTATTAAAGAAAACAAAGATTGGAAATACAAAAGAATGAAAAAATGTCCATCATAATATCTAATCAAATTTCATTTTGAACAACAAAGAACTTTCGTATGAATACAACTCTGTGTGAGTAAAATTCTTCTTCTGTTTTCACATGACGATGAAAATTCATTTTAAAAATGTCCTCAAAGCGTGAACTGGAAAAGATTTGCGTCATTTTAAAGTTAAAACAGTAAGAAAACAATGTTGTCCAGCTCGTTATATGGACACATCTTCCGGACTGAGCTGGCAATTACGAATATTTTTATAGTTTCAATGATATTGAAGGTGTAAAATTCAAACGTTTCCTTTTAACACAAAACAAGCTAAAGGTTGAGTTTTACTTGGAAACGAGCCACTTGGGTTGCATAAAACTATTCAAGGGGCAACACTGTTAATATATTTGACAGTCGAGGGCATGAAAGTGCCACAAACTCACTCGCTTGAGAATTTTGCTAGGAGTAGTTTTAGTTAAAAACTGTCGGTGCTTTTTAAACTTTTACTCGCATGTCTAAGCGCTGGGTTAAAACGAGCAAAGCACTTCCTTTCCCTGTTATTTGCATGTACGAGTACGTGCGTATGTATGTGTTAATGAAGGCTTATGAGCTGATATTAATCAGCACGTCCCACCCCCGCACCTGTAATTTATTTCCGCTTAAAGTTCTATAGAAAAGCACTCGAGTCAATCAACGGGAAAATAACGTTTGATGTGACGTGTAACAACGTCTTTTTTGACTTTTTTTAAATGCATATTTTCGTTCAGACCAACTCCGACAAGAGGGGAAATTGTTGTGAACGTTAAAGGTTGTATTTTAGAGCCAAAAGTGTCAAATTATTCCGTAAATCAAACTCACCTGGAACGAAGCGGTGAACGCTGATATAACTTCATAAGTGTGTTCCCAGGGATGGAAGGGGTCGGGACGAAAAGGTGTTAGTATGTACTGCAAGCCCAGCAGAGGCACCAGCAACAATGTGGCGCTAAACGCGGTTGCAAAGAAAAAGTTAAACAACAAGGAAGAACAAGACAAAGAAAACTTCATTAAATTTTTAAAATTTTATTTATTAAGTTTTCCAAGTTAAATTGCAAAACATTTTTTCAAATCCATTTCTTTGACACCTGACCTGGCGCCAAAGCAAAACGTTGGCCAGCCAGCAGATGTGAAAAGGAAATTAAATTAAAAAAGAAAGGAAAATAATATCTGCTTTACAACTTACCGAAATGCCTGGAGCACAGTACGTGATGGGCCGCAACTGCTTTGTAGGCTGGCCGGAGCTTTCATCTTTAATAAAACAACTCGAACAATATTGCACAAGAACATTAAATTAAGGAACATTGAAATGCAAACAGGTACGACCAAAATGTAGTCGAAGTTCGTGGCATTCATCCAACAGCTGTCGTAAAAATAAAAGTTTATTCAAAATAAGACTGAAGTGAGTGGCAGCTTCTGCTGCACGAGTGAATTTCAAGCCAAACCTACATGACATTGTCGTTGGGTGAACCCATCAAACCACGCGCCAAGCCATAAACAAAAATGACAATAGCTGGCGAGCCCCAACCAAATGCTATCAACCATTTGACTAGTTTCTTCTCCGATATAAATGCCGACACCAGGACTGTATGCAAATAGAAACCTTCGCACAGCATCCACGAATAGTTTGATAACAGAAAATACTGAAGTATCACATGCAGCGCTACACAAATAGGCTGGAATGCCAAATGCATTCAGTGACGTCATGGGAATATTTTTTGTCGATGGCGGGTACCAGAAAAGAAGGCATAATATTGAAACCATGACAGAATTTAAATTAAGAGGAATTATTTGGGATGGTTTTCATTGTCTACTTACGGGATTTTGATGCAGCAACTCCGCGTCCGGCATCACAACCATATACCACACCAACCATAAGGAATTGTTGGCAGCGAAGGAGGTGAAAAGGTGCATGTGCAGTGTAATGCGGGCACACTTCAAGGATCTGGAATGAATGAAAGAAATACATTTACAGACTTTCTTTGCAATGATACGAATGAAAAGTTTATATAGGCGAAAAGTTCGAAAACGAACGTAAAAGAGAATACAATAAATCATTGTTTCCTAAATTTCATCACGGCAAAAGGCTCATACACCTACACTTTTGCTTGGGCAATGACGAAACTTCTGTTACTCATTGACGAAAACAAAACCATTGTAAAATGAATACGAAAACTTTTGATTTTAATCGTTAAAAGGTTGTAGCCCACATACATATAAACATGTTATCAATTCCTGAGGACTCTCATGTCTGGCAGCTCATTTATAAACAGCTGTAAATGTTTACATTTTTTTAATTGAAATTTTCCATTAAGTAGCGAAAAATTGCAATAAGAAAGAAGTGAATCTTTAAAGATTATTCTAATTAAAATTTTACCACAATGGATTACAGCATCGGAGATATAAGAACACTTAAAACGAGAAGAGAAAATATTCGTATTATACGATCAAATTTCGTCTTCCAACAATAAGAAATGTTGCAACATTTGCCAAAGATTGCTGCAAAGCTGCTGCATCACGGCATAAAAAGGCATTTGACGTATGAGAGTGATGCCAAGTATTTTATGGGTTATGCGAACGGTCGTTTTCAGTAATTGGGCCACTGATGCACACCTGCTGAATTTATGAAAGTGTCCATACCAGGTTTTGAGGCAAGAATATTTTATAAAAATTTTCCAAGGACTTTGAATGTGGTCCAGTTACGGGAATGAGTAAAGGGCATATTTTACTATCGGTCAAAAATGGCTCTTATGTCCAAAAAGCATGATATTCGTAATGTGGGCTAGAAATGTTTCAGAGTGATAGTTTCTTTGTCTAGACAAGTTGACCGATTTAATAATCTTTTGAACATCTAATTTTTCTTTCTTTTTCATGCCACAAGAACAATCCCGACCTAATGCGAATATTTGTTATTGTTCGGCTTAAAAGATATAAAAATATATCCAGGGGCACAAAAAACAATAACTTCAAAGGTCTAGTAATGGCGCTTTATATTAGTAAGAGTGAGGAGTTTAGCTCAACTGAGAAAAATTGTGAAAACGTCAAAAGTTGTCAACATGTTTTCCATGAAAAGTAGCGCCATAAAAAATGCTTAAACGTGACATTTGAAGTCGGGGCTGTTACTCTTTCAGTTTTATACACGAAGGTATTGTTTTTTTAAATACACGATTTTGTGTCTCAAAATGTGAAAATCAGCGAATGCGGTCATTAAAAGGGCAAAGAAACTTTATGCAATTCTTTAAGATACCCCTTTCTAGCGTTGACTGTTTCATTCCTTGAATATGTGATTCAACAAAAGTTGAAAAAAGGTCTTGACATGTGTATGTTTTTACCGCGACACCAGTGAAATATTTGATTCTGTTCAAAGCCTTACGGAAGGCATTAGCTTTTCTTTCGGCTACTGCAACAGTTTTTGCCAAATTACAATATTTCACGAAAAGCTAGAATTATTTTAAAATATTAAACTTAATAATAAAGTCGTCCACATCCCATATTTCACTGCAGCTCTTAAATCGCAATAAATAAAATCGGTATTTTAAAAAATGGTTTTCACCATAAAATATGTCTCATGCACTCCATCGCTTTTCTCAATTCAGTCTTTTTTTTCTTAATTTTATTAAGCTGAGGGTGCACTTTTGACCTTTTTGCCAGCCACACCAACACGTTTTTGTCCAAATTTATGATACACACACACACACACTCTCACACACCCACACACACGTACGAACACGTGCATGTAAAAATGTGTGCGGGGTGGGCGAATTAGTTGCGTTTGGTTGACCGAATAGAAATGAACAAATGCCGCAAGGAACTTGCAACAAAGAGTACAAATTCTATGGCCGACAGAAATTTGCACTTGTTCGCCTGAAGAGTCTTTGAAATTTCAATAAATTAACAACGATTTTGCAAGCCAAAAATATTTATTGTATTTTAAAATGTTTAAATTTCAGTTATCAGGATTTATTAAATATTTGAAATTTACATACATGTCTATATATCAGACCTACGAAAAGCGTCACATATGAAAAGCTTTAAGGACCGCATCTGTAATTGTTTCTTTAAACCTGATATTTCGTTGGCATCTCGTTGTGACGTTACAATTCAATGTTCTGCATCTCAATTTCAATTTTGCAGAACCAATCATGCACAAGTTACAGAAATGTTAAAAAAAGGTTTATGTCTTGAATGTTTATAGAAAAGTCTGGCAACGTCATCGGGCAAATACATTTTTGGCAAACATACTGGTCAGACCATACCAATCAGCGGCGACTGATGTAAGTTCTTTGATTGACAGCTTTTTTCGGCCTGAATTGAATGATATGAACACCAGCGATGTGTGTTTTAGACAGATCAGTGATACGTGACTTATGGCACATTGGAAATTGTGCAAAAGATATAAGGATATGAGGAAGTAGTAGTTCTCAGGTGGATATGATGGGAATTGGCCAACGACTCCTTAAGAAGAACTTCACACGAATAAAGTAGAAAACAAAGCGGCGTTCAATGCCAACAAAACAAATGCCATCGATAAAATTAGATCCAGAAAAATAGGAAATTTCAAATGTGCTATAACGACTGACCCGTCAAATTAATATAAAATTTTTGGCACACATTATCGCAACGTCTGTTGTGTTATTCAATAATCTGGCAAATTACATCAAGTCAATTAATTTTCTTATACCATAAAAAACTTTGTGAAAAACAGGCCTTCCAATCAGACACCCCTCAGATCTGCTCTGCAACTGACAAAATATATATTTAGAAAAAAAAACCTTAAAAACTCTTAAGACTTTATGACACTAGTGAAGAGTCTTTCTGCCCTCTTCTCGCATTTGTTGCAATTATTTGCCACAGTGTAGGAACAAAGAAGCAAATTTCTTTCAAAGCCCTGCCTAATTATTGTTAAGGGAGTCCTCCAGTAACTTTTAAAAGCTGTTGTTGAAGATAAAATAATATTTGTTGTGAACTCCTGGCTGGCGGAGTCATCGTTACCTATTTCTTTGGTCAGGCCATCACTTTTTAACGGCGAGTGCTATAGGCCGATGATAATACGAACATTAAGGGCTGGCGATTTCCACAGGATGGCGTAACATATCAGACGTTCTGCATGAAGGATTCAAGAGGTTGGTCATGTTACGTTGACTGGTCACCAATATCTTATCATGTGTTTCTATTCTTAAAATGCTGTGCCAAACACCCGTTGTCACACATAAAGGCCACCTAAATGAATGAAACATTTCGTAGACTTCCTGTACACGCTTTGTTTTAGGGACTATAAAGATACCTAAATGTAAACACTGTCGGTGCTTAATGAAAATCATTTTACAAAACTTTCTCTATTTTTGCTAAATTTTGCAACTAATTTTCGGTTGAATGTTTGATTTGTCTTCGATTTCAATTTAATTACAAAATTCTCGACATCAACACATTTGATTCGGGTACTAGATTTGGCAAATTAAAAGTCTATCTTCTGTCAGTTGTGCTCCATTAGTCGCTTTCATCTCCCAAAAATACTTATTTGTTTGTATTGGTAAAATAAAACAAGAAATTGTACTCATCAGTCGAGTTCATTAAAATCAAATTGAATGACATGGAAAAAAAAACACTTTGTTCACTGACCTGAAATAGCCCAAAATGGCCAACGACAACAAGATGGCCACCAAAGAAATGCCATAACCTATTTCGTAGATGAGATTGATGTTGTGCTTCCACTGGAAAAGAAATGGCGAAGCAAATTTATTTGGCAACATAAATTAAAGGAAACAATCAAATCAGTTATTACCTCTAAATCATCAATATTCACACAGGTTGTATAATTTGACCAGGACTTGTTCGTTAACGGATGTTTGAACCATTCACCATTTTCATCGCAATCCTTGTGTGCGTATCCTGTAAAAGATTAAAGCAAGCCAGAGAGAAAAAAATTAGCACTTAAATTTCAAAAGTATCTCTTCATGGGCTAATGAACTACGAGTAGTTCGGTTTAGGCCAACAGTTCTTAAGGATTTGCGCGCAAGCAGTAAAGAGGAGATGTGAAATTTTCACAGTCAGCAAAAAAATTAATCGGAAGTTAAGAGGTGTTCCTTAAAACATATGGAATAGAAGATATCAATGTGATCAGAGTTGGGAGATCAATTGGGTCTTATGCTAGTAGTAGAGTAGCGACCAGTCCATAATTTACTTGTCCGGCAATCGTTAGCAACAACGAATGTTTACCAAATTTCCCAAATCAGTAGCGATAGTCGGTACAATACGATCACATTTCTGTGCTTAACTGGGCCAATTAATTCACACACATATTTCTGTTTATTGGGTTCTATTCACACAGTATTGGACAGCAAAGAATTACTCTCAAAAACAGAGAGCTGATGTGGTCGCATATGTTTATTACTTAAAGAAAAAGTTAAATATGGCATAAATGTTGTTTTGTGAACAGATGTTATCAAGCCAGGGATGACAAAATCGGTACAGCTGCCATGTATTAGTATAAGTGGCTCGATTTCTCAACTCTTTACTGCTTTAAGATTTGTGAAAAACAGTTCTGAAAAGGGGTTTGGCTACTATAAATCTCGGAAAAGTAATATTTTGGGAACCATTCCATTTCATTTCAACTATCCAGCGCTGACAGTCAACCCAAGTGGCCTTTGATGAGCATTTTACTTTTTTTTATTGCTCAACATGGGGCAAAATAGTGTTTACATTCTCGACGGTAAAAGGCCTGTTTTGGTTGTTCGCAATCAGCCCAATTTCGACGCGTATTGTCACGCTGTAAAAAATTGTGAGAGTTGGAAAAATAGACATTTCACATTTTAGTTATTGCACTAGTTCAGCTAAATATAATTTGCTTTCTACATTTAGTTTTGTAATTTTTATTTTGTATGAAAAAAAAAATACTTGAACAAAAAACTTAAAAAATAAATTAAGAATTTACTGTGAAACTTCCGTAGAACCCCTGACCATAATTCCTAGTTTCGGCACGTTTTTCTTGCTTAGATATTCGAATCAATTTGAATTTTTTAGGCTGCAGTCAAGCGGTACCGGTAAAACATCTCACAAAGTTCGCCTTTTATAAGCGGAAATCTGCCGTAACCCAACAAGTTTCAGAGGTCCACCGTCAATAGATTTTCCGTACCAAATGCATTTCCATGACCTGACACTCCAATAACCGGTGACGGACACTTAAATTTTAAGAAATCCACAAGAGTTGTATTTAAATAGTAGTTTCCCTTTTTTCAACTCTGATGCACTTGCTACTAACGTCCACGATATTGGGGAATCCCCTTTTAACGCCAATTCATATTCGCATGTATAAAGGACGGCAAAGAAATTTCGGTTTTGTTGAAGAAGTCATTTGCTTAGTTCGTATCACAAAATGCCACACAACAGCTCGAAGCTGAAACAAACTTCCCTGAATATATTTTTTAAACACTATGGACCAGTTCCAGGGAATTATAAAATACACCTATTTGAATATATACGCAGTACATATATTGAAATTTAATGATATTTCTAATAATAAAAAAAAAAACTTTCGCGGTGTTGAGTGTCCCGTTATGGGAGAAAAGATGTTTGAGAAACATTTACATCTCTAACGGCAGTTCATCACGATGCGTCAAACAGCGATTTTATGGGCCTTAAGGTGAAAATTGTTCTCAAAAGTTTTTCCCACATCTCTTCAATGTTCATTTTATTGCCTCCCCTGTGCAGGTGTTTGTACTCGTACGTCTGGAGAAGGAATTTTTATTTGTGAATTTCATGCCTGTCGGTTGACACACTCCATTAACCTTTAAGAACGAAACAACTTTGTGCCCATAAACGATATTGAATGGTTCAGCAGAGGAAGTTGTTGTCTTGAGCTTTTGAATTTTATTTGCTCAAGAACAGACTTACGGATTATTAATGAGGTATTGAATTTGTGTTCTTACACTTTTACATACGCAGGCAAAAAGTTGCAGAGAATTTAGCCTTTTTTTAAACGAGAAAAAGATGAAAGACGGAGCTCTGTGAATCAGCAAATAAATTGTTTGAATCCGGCGCTGTAAAGGCATTCGTGGATTCAAACAACGATTGTGCAAAACCAGCTGTTGAACGAAAACAGCCCATTTTTTCAACAGCGCCACTATGACTATATTCATTTTCTGAACTGCAGTTTATAAAAAAAAAACTCATGCTGACCCCAATACATGTTTTTTGTTTACCCCACATTTAAACGTAAGACAAAAGAGCCTTCTTTAAATCAACGAAATTATTCATACCAAAAAAAAAAAAAAAAAAATTATTTTCTAAACAAAAAACTTATTGATTTGTTTTATAATAATTTTGTCCGTGTATCCAGGAGTTCTATCTAATCAACTCTGCCTGTTTTTCTTTAAAGGGCAAAAATGAATGTTCTTTTTTCATTGGCTTTAAAAATAAGCACAAATTTTTCAGTTTTATTGCTATTTTCGATACTATTTCGAAGAAAAGAAAAAACAAGGAAATATTTGTATGTCTTGGGGAAATTAAGAGAACGTTTTTACTGTCAAGAAAAAAGAGTAAAAAACTGGCAATAAATTAACTATAAGGAAACAAACTTCAAAGTAATAAATAATGAATATAATTCGAGTAGACCAAAATTAGAGTAAAAAAATAATTTAAATCAACCAAAAATTCCAAGAAGTTGAGTTTTTTCAAACAAGAAAAAACTAAAATGGATGACGCCTTTAAATTTGTTTTCCAAGCGGGTTTCTGGGGCCGTTGAGAATTTTTCAGTTGCTCGAGGTATAACGCAAAGGAAAATTCGGCAAATAACTAACTCCTTTAACTGTCAAAATGCCCCCTTCACTGTAGAGAGAAGAGCTCAGGCGAAGGCGAGTTAAAAAAGTCAGTAAGTTTTAAAAGGCCTTTAGAAATCTTGTGCTGTTGGAAACTTAAGAGAAGAACCCATCATCTTTACTAACGCACGTCAAGCATTTTGGCAAAACCAGTTTAAAGCAGGCAACAGGTAACAAGCCAAGCAGAAGTGGCCAATGATTTGGTTCTCGATACCCGTATTTGCTGGGCCCACAATATTTTCTTTCGCTTTCCCTTTTATGAATTGCAATTTCTGCATTTCTCACGTTTGTTTTGTTCTCTTCTTCTTTTTCTCATCTTTTTATTTATTCGCTATAAAATTTGCATTCAACAACCGCTTCACACTGTTCCACTGCAAGAGATTATGCAAAAATTTCTTCGCAATTCTTGCTGCAGATTTTATGGAAGCACTCTACGCAAAAGTGCACTTCGAATATAAATTATATTTAAATGTTTTGCAACTGACTGCATTTGATTGATTTATAGATTCTCCTCGAGCTGGGAAGTGCAAAGTCTGAAGAAGCGAAACGTCATGACGGTATGAGATTGGCAAGTGTTTTAAAAATATGCAATTTTCAACATGCATTTGGATTTGCATTCAAATTAAATGTTGGTGTGAAATTTTCATTTGGTAGATTTCTTCAGTGATGTTTTCTTTGACAACAGACGTTATTAGACGTCGGCGTGGACAGTCGGCGATTGTAAAAAGCATATTTTTTATTTAGCTATTCTTCGAGTGGAATTCCATTGTCGGTCCGCATTCAAACAACAACTTTGCTGATTCAGCGTAACATTTTCACTGCCGAAAGCCACGAAATCTATTAAGATTTCCACCGAATGTTATTTTTTGGTTATAAAACGGAAAATTTGTTAAAATTTATTAAAACTCCTTATGATCAATATGAATGAATGAATAATTTAGGCAGGATATGACTCAGAAGGATATTTTGTACTGCGACTATCGTTGATTTATTACAATTCTTTGCTTTTAGCAAATCCTGTTCACTCGGCATAGAGTAGCCTTTATCTCCTGTGCCCCAGAGCCATGCAGTTGGTAGTCCATGGACTCCTCCCCTTGACCGCAGAATCTATAAGTGTTTTTTTGGGCATGCTCCATCGTTAAAGGTGCCCGCCGTCAGTACTCTAAGGCTTCACCCATCCAGTCTTAGCGCCAGTTCTGCCTTTCTGGCATCTAAACTTACAATCCTTTTGGAATGTACAATACAAGACCGTTAGTATTGTTCCAATATTTCCCCACCACTGTTGTGTAGCTCTCCTTTAAGGAAATTTCTATTCAAGGATGGAGTAGGTGCAGTGAAAATCTTCTCAGCCACACTTTTGTTGAGGATTTCTGCCATATTTTCATTTCTATCCCCCACGTGATCGATATTTCATAACCACAATCAAAAAAAAGCAAAATTAAATCCGCCAAAAAGACACATATTTTATCGCTGTAAATACAAAATAGGTAAGATATTATTGCCGTGAAAGTAGAATAACATCTTAACATTTTTAATTAAAAACCGTGAAAAACCCCCATTATTTTCATACAAAAATACACTATAACGAAGAAATTCTAAGCCCTAAAGCCGCCTTGTAGGGAAATATTCATTCAAACGGCCCTGCAACTGGTAAAGACAACGGGGAGTCTATGTAAAGTGTGAAGGCCTCTATACAGCGAAGTACACATTCAAAGCCCTTTACACACCGAAGTATGAATAAGACTTGAGGCAATATGAAAAAATTCCGCTGTAGAAGGAATTCTTAATGTGTGTCCAAATGCAAATCCAAGGCCTCTGTTATATGTTCGTACTTTGTACGATAGACAGGGTAAGTTGAGATAGCGATTACTTTGCTATTACACGGTCACTCCAAGTAGGTCAGAACAATGAAAAAGGAACCTTAACAAATCCTTTAAAAAATGCGCCCTGCAATTGAGGCCGTTGGCCTATCAAAATTCAAATGAAGTCTGTACTGAGTATGTCGCAATTGCTATTGCACGAGTGTCATGGTATGATGGCATACCATTCTCACATACCAAATGTGACTATCTGGTAGGAGCTTAATGCGCTAAAGCTGTAGTCAGCCTGACCTTGTGAAAGTAAATAGCTTTTAAGGAAACAATTTCTATAATCGAGATCATTGATTAGGGAGAGAAATCTTTGCAAGAAATTGCCAACTAATCTCGTATAGGGCCACTTATTCTTTCTAGAATTTTGACTTGAGAAATATATAGTTACAACGAATTTGGTTGCCTACTTCTTTCGAGATTCATTACACTTTACAGACACATAACGGTATACATATACAACGAATCAGGAGCTATAACGAAGATTTTTGTGGCTTCCCTTCAGATTTGTTGTATCGAAGTTTTACTGCCATAATAGTCTGAAATGAATTAGCCAAGATGAACGTTTAGCAGGTAGTTTCAGTTCAGTTGGTACTATTTGTTTTCATTAGTAGTTCAGCCAAAGGCAACGAACACCATAATCTGAAAAGATACTCCACTTCCATTAAGCCAAATACTTACGAAGGCAGAGCGTTTTTCTTTCGGACTTAACTGACATCAAACAAGAGCGATGACAATTAAATGACAATTGTTTTTTTGAATGGCAGAAATTAAATGCGTTCTCTCTCTCTCTCTCTCTTATATTATAAACACGTGAATCATAAACGCAAGAAAAACATGTTCGTTCTTCGAAATTCCTTTTATTATTGATAAACGATATTGATGTGGTCAATAAGAGGTTGTCGGGCGCTGTGCGTCGAATACACTGCAAGAAAGAGAAACACTCTGGAAAATTTACAATTCACGTATTGAATTAACGTTGTTGAAGAACAGCTTGTTTTTGATTTGGGACCAGGATTTATTTTCAGTTCATACATATTTATAGAAATTTCTAATATTAGAGTAAAATTAATTAAATTTAATTTAAAATGTTCCGAATACTGGAAAAGTGAAACAATATTTGGTTTTAACACGAAACGCTGTTAAATTAACATGAGTTATCACATGAAGCAAAACCACACACGGAAATCAGAAAAAAATATAAAGTCTTAATAAAAAGTACAAAAAAAAATCTAAAATGAAAAAGGAAAGTTAAAAAAATATGTTGAGTGCTCTGTAAACGTGACGTGGTCTCAAAATGGGGCTTCGATCCCAACAGGATTACAGGTTAATTTCACATGCCCTGGTGGCCATCAATGGAACATAAGATCACCTGCAACTTTCACGCTTATTAAACATTTTCGTCTACTAATTATACATCGAAGCCTCATTGTTGGACCACTGGGAGCCGTGCCACCATAAGAAACCGCAGCGGATATTTGGACAAGGTTATTTTCCGTACAGGGTTCTTTTTGTTGCACTCATCTTAATAACTCTTATTGAACAACATTTTATTAATAACACTGAAGAAAATGCTACCACTCCAACAAAAATGTTAAATTTTACCCCGAAATCATTTTAATTTAACATCGAGCAAGATCATTTGTTTCATAGTTTTGATTTTCTCTTCATTGGAAATTTCAGACTAATTTCACATGTAGTTCTATTGAAATTTATTATGTTTCTCGCCTCAAATGGAAAGAAAACTCATTTAATTGCACCATTTAAAGAGACGCCACTGCAAAGTATAATAATTAGAAATGTTTTCCTTTCATACATTCATACATGCAGTCTTTCATACTGCTTTTCTCTCCGTGTGTGTTTGATTTTATGTCAAATAACAATAATTGTTAATCACATTTACTATCGTTTAGCAAATCGAACGGTTTAATGAAAATGGAAATTGTTTACAAATAAAATTTTAGGAAATTTCAATTTCAATTTCAATTTTAACTGCACACAAACACTCTTCCTTTGACTCTCAATTTATTAAGGATTTTGCATGTTACGAATAGACATCTGCATCTGTCGATAAAAAGGTGTCTGCATTCGTTCCAAGAGCAAATTTATTTTTTAGACAACCTAAAGTTGGTGCAAAAACTTAACTGAATTAAGCAACAGGCAAAAGGGCAACGTAAGAGATAAATAAATAAATTGCTGTTGGGCTTAATAAACGTTAGTAAATTAAAACCGGGAGGAAAATAATCAGTTTGCTCATTCTTTTGCCAAACAAAAGCATTTATTTGCTCATTATTTCTAAAAATTGCACAAAAAAGTAGCGGAATTTTATTTGTTTAAGGAGAAAAGAAGAAACTTGTGCAACCGTTTCAACATCGTGCAAATGTCTGGTGCGGGTTTTCTGACAGCCAAACATCACACAATCTGTGTGGTCAGTTCCAACCACCTCTAGATGAAATGACCTTGACCTCAAATTTTTCGTGCAAATGGTATGAGCTTTTTTGTTGTTGTCATTGTCTTTGCCATTTCAGACAGAAACAGAAAAGAGTGGAAAGCCATCGTTGGTCAGCCACTCGTCAGTGACGTCAAGCTCATATGAACCACTGACACTACAGACTCAAAACACAAAACCAACAACAACCAAGCGAATTTTTCCTTATCCGTTCGGCCCGGTTGGTTCGCATGTAGAACAAAACCGCCTCAAACACGTCTTTGACAGGTTTGTGTGTTAATACAACCGCGAGGACACGTCACTGAAGCAGGAAACTTAAAAAAAAACTCTCAGCAGAAAGTTGCTGCGCTGCGCTGATATATCGTAGCGATATATAATGGGGACTAGTGGTTTTAAAAACATCGTTTTCATACAACTACTAAATTAATTACATGTAACAAAGCCGATCCCGTGAGTCACACTTTAGTTATTGCACAGTTTTTCGCTTGTCTGCTGAAACGCCCAAAGTCTTTGGTGGGAATGGAACCAACCATCTCTGGATTGCTGAATGGACAAGCCGCGATTTTAATTAGAGATCAAAAATGTTTATCCAACAATGACGAAAATTCCCAAAGAGATTAAATTTTGTCGTCAAAATTGATTTTGATCGCAGCAACAAATTGAACAATTTTAATCTGGAATGATGGCCTGAGGAAATGAAACCCAATGCGAAGGGTTTGGCTTCTGCATAATGGCCGCTATAACTGTCCACGTTCGGTAGTCCTTACAGAAACGCTTTTATCTTGTATGTAGGAGTATGTGTGTGCATAATTTTTATCGCTTTCTTTACCAAAAGCTGCAGGTAAACCAGCTGCAGCCACTGATTAGTTTTTAGTTTATTTACGGAAAAATGTACACATTTGCGCCCCACGCGCTTATACCATCCGCCGACTTTAGGGTACCAACAATGTTCGATATGGCTTTATCCTCATTTACACGGTTCTACGCGTTCAATACTCTTTCGATTTGCAAAACACTCAGAAATATTTACTAACACAGTCACACTTCGCAAATTGACTACTAGATGGCCTTCCATTTTATCTGGTTGGCAATTTTCGATTCAATTTTAACAGCTGATCGCCGAAAAATTGGAGCCCGGCACCTTAAACAGTAAATTGTGGTAGTAAAAGACCTGTAATAATTCGTCAAAGATGTTAAAGTTGTGATTTATTCAATAAAATTATTTCATTAGAAAAAAAAATGAATAAAATGAATAAAAATGTGGACCGCATTTTTTGACAGTCAATGAATTTAAATGCAGCCTGTGTCGCCGCTGTCAGTTCAACTGAGTTTTGAATTGAAATTGACAGTTTCTTGTACATCTTGTACATCCTCGTCTTGAGTCTTCACTATCTGAATATTCATAACGTATTTACATATATTTGCGAGCCCACAGCCACTCTTCCACGGACAATCGTTTGCTTAATCTGTACAGGCATAAAACATGTCAAAGAACCCATATTTAAAAAAACCCATTAAATTTTACTTTCTGTATGTAAAAGCATGACACAAGCAATAAAAAATCTGAGCATCGTTATCTGAATTTATTATGCCCTTTTGCCAGCATTTTCCCCTGCTTCACTTAAAAGTTGGTGGTTGCAGAAGACGGTCGAGTTGAAAGCATTTGTCCAGTCTGTTTGGCACGTGTGTGTGTGTGTGTGTGTCTGCGTGCCTGTGTGAGCGTTTGTTTCTTGGCCTACAAAATATACGAGTGCATGACAAGACAAAGGATTTGTCCGACTGCCCGGACAAATCGGCTGTGGAGTGAGTGTTTGAGTGTTGGCCAGCATTAGTTTTTACGACACATGCGAGGGGCGGCTGTTGGCTATTGGCAATGAATGTTGTCCAACAACGTGACGGCCATAAAAGCACTTCAAGCACTTCAATAAAAAAAAATTGAAAAAAACAAAGGAAATAAATAAAAAATAATTTCCCATCATCATGTTGACACCAATTCTGGCCATAAGCCCACAATATTTCTGCCCCCGGAATAGTGGAGCTTTTGTGCTGTTGAATGGTTTTCAGTGAAATGCTTTATCATGGACACGTTGGCCATCTGCGAACCGCACGAAACAATAAGCAGGTGCTGAATGACGGGTGTTTATTTCGTTTAGAAAAAGTGTATTTTATTTTCAAAGTCCGAAAGTTGTTTGATATAAAACACAAGCGAATTTCCCATCAAACAAGAGGGGGAATAATTTCATTAGATTTTTATATTGAACCTATTCAATTTCACTATTTAATTTGCAAAACAAATGCTCGTAAATAAGGAAATTTTTGTTTGTAAAGATTTTGATTTATGATTATTTTTGGAATTATGCAAAAACTATTTATTTAAGTTTTTATTTCATTTACATGTGTTCATATTTATGTGTTTCTTGAACATAATCCTGGCAGATGTTTTATGAGTATTTGACACAACATCAAATAATAAATAAAACAAACAAAAATAGTAAAAAGGAGACACAAAAATGCAAACAAATTAGAATGTTGGCCGTTTAATAAAAAGGCTAATAAATTTTATTTGACAGTTGGTCTAAAAGCAAAATCAATAAATTTATACCGAACCCATAAATTTAGCATAATTTGTCCTTAGACTAGAACTGAAAGCGGAACTACATGACATTCATTGGCATTCAGGGATATTGAGAGTTTTGATGTTGCTTAACCCATTACCGCCTATTTTTACAGCCTTGATACAATTTCACAGAGCCAATATTTATAATGTCGCAAACCAACAAAAGTAGAAAACCCTGTGATATTTAGGTTTTTGGTATAAAATGTGTTCAGCAGATATATTGAGAGAATTACAAACAACATTTTGTTGGCAGACATTAACCCTCTTTTTCAACCTTTCTTTTTGAAGAAAATCCAAACTCACCTCTCAAACAGGCACGAGATTAGTTGAAACCGCATTGAGTTTAAAACTCACCTCAACAACCAGAAAATAAGGAAAATTTCCAAATATCATTTAAGGGTTAATTTTATTAAAGGATTGTAATTATGGAAGTTTTGGTATTTCTTAAGGTATTCAAAGTTTTCGTGTTCTTTATGCTTTTCAAATGATATTCCTTCGAAAGCCCTTCCCAGTATTAACACACAGAAAAGTTCTAATTATATTTAAACATTTTGTTAAAGTTTTGCTTGTATTCTTTGCTTTTCATCACAATATAAAAAAAAATTATTACATATATTATTTTTTTTCTCTTTTGTGTAAATTTTCTAGAAGTTTTTTTTCTATATGCAAAATAAAGAAAACATTCCACATTCCAATTTCCAAATATTTGCCATCGTCCTTTACTCTTATTTTGTTGTTGTATTTTGCAAGAAACACAATTTTAATGAGTTGTTGACTTAAAAAAAAGGAATTCTTATTAGCGAAGTTTGTTGAAATTAAATTTTTAAACAAAACAAATTTTGTTATTAAATTTGAAAAGAAACTGAATGAAAGAAATTTCAAAAGTTACACCGAGAGTTCAGTAGGGGCAGGTGTTTGATGGGCGTCGGCGTCTAGTGGTGCAAAAGATATTTAACATCAATTCCTCTTTGAAGGGACTTTATACATTCACGCAATAGAATTATCGCGGTGCGAAGACTTTCGTTAAGAGTCGTTTGTTCTTTTACTCCCACCAAAAAGTTCAGCCAAGAGATTTTGTAACTGATGTCACGGGCTTGTCAGTCACTCCATTGCCGATATAAATCTGTATCTGTATTTCATGGCTCTTTTCAGGGTTTTGCTTAACGCACACGAGTCTTATTTTATTTTTGAGTTCAGGCAAAACTATATTCCAAGAAAATACATTCCGCAATTGTTTATTTCATCGCCCAGATTTTCGAATTCGTTTCGGTTTTATTTATTTATTCATGCGCGAAGTCTAAGATATTATCCGCGGGCTCCAGCTGGAAAAAAGGGGCTCAGGGCAATCGGTATGTGTCTAACAAAACGCATATAGCGCGTTATACGATTTGCAACGTTTTAAGATTTTGAAGTACTAGAACGAATTCATTATTGGAATCATTTTGCTAAATACGACTTCCAATGCATCGAAAGCGTTGAACTTGAGCCTGAATACATGTTTTTAGGGGCCTTAGCCTAATCGACCACTACTTGGATAAACTTGAATAAAAAAAATAAGGGTGGCAAAAACTTGTAGGCTGGCGTGGAAGTCGGCAATAATAAAAATTCAATACTATATATTTAAGCGGCCGATAATAAAAGGTATGCCACGTTAAGGCCAGCTTGTGAAGCATTCCTTGTGGCTCACTTCGGTTGTTTTCAACTGTCGATTAATTGTTTTGCCGCAAAAGTCTTAAATCGCCTTAAGCGTTCAGAACTTGTGCCCATAGAATTGGTAGTTCTAAGCATGAAATTTGTAATATTGTTGCGTTACGATATACTGAAGTTAATTAGCAAACTTATTGCTTTTGTTTTAGCTCCATGAGAATTATCGATATCGATAACTGTGGCTGGACAGCCGATAATACTGCACTGTGCTGACTGATATCTCTCTTCTTTAAGGCTTAACAAGTTATCGTGAATCGTTTAACGCCCTCAAGTTGACGATGAAGCTGAATTCTGGCCGATAAGCAAAATTGGTGTATTTGGACCGAAGGTATCACCAATTTTTAATCTTTAATACTTTCGAAATGGGCTACCGTTACGCTGAATGTCGAACGCTATTGAGCTGGACATTATTATTTTCAAAAAATAATCAATTAACATGTTGGTTCCAACAAGACGGCGCAACTGGACATACAGTGCGCTTAACAATCAATTTCGAAATCAATTTGCTGACAACTTTCTTTCCAAAAGTGGTCCTGTTCACTGGTCCTCCGTTTCTTGCAATTTAATGCCTCTTGATTCGCTTTAATAGGGCTATTTCAAGTACTTGGAAGCAGAAAACAGGTGGCCATTAATGCCATATATAAACGAAAAATTTCAGTCCAAAATAATTTCTGCCGCGTGTTACCATTTGAAGTTGTCAAGCTGTTAAAAAAAAAACATAAATATGTTTTTTTGGCTGGCAAAACTTATGCCTGAGTATGAGCCTACCGACCATATTTACTTTTCGGAATTTGTTCATTCAATTGAAAAATAAAGTTCTTGTTGAAAACCCCTTGACAGCAAAACAACTCTTGCTGTGTCTTTGGTAATTTCTTGATTTAAGAACAGAAATACAACCATAAGAAAATTAATATATTTCGACAAGTTGTAAGAAAAGTTTTGTTTTTTGTTCTCTGCTTTTATATATTTTTGTTGTGATTTTTATCGTAATACATTTTTCCGGCCTTATTCTCACAATGTAAAGGATTAATGTGTTGCTCGTTTCAATTTTCTGCTCCCTCTCAGCCAAATGGTTTAATAAAGTTTGTTTAATAAAGTTTCTGGAGGGGTTGCGTTGCTGGAGGGGCTGCTTCTTGCTGCTGCTGAATGTGAGCACAATCGTGGGGGTGTGGATTGACTTTAAGACTTTAAACAACTTTAGCATAGAAATGAAGTTTATCCGCATTTGGGAAATTTTGCTGTTTAGCTGCAGAATTCAGTTGTTGGGTGTTCATTTAATTGATTCTGTTTAATGAAACTTTTAAAGTGAAATCGTTTTCATTTCCACTGAAATCGAGTTTCACTCAGCCTGTGCAAAGAAATAGTGGGGAATTGAAACCACAATTAGCAAAATGTGGCAAAAATACAAGAGCCAAACCGAATTTAATGGCATTTCAATTATGTGTATGTGTGTGCTAAGATTGAATTGGTTGTAAAAAACTGGCGAAATTGTCAGTAAAACTGGTGAATTTCCACAATTCAAGAACATTTTTTTTACGCCTCACAGAGATTTAACTAAAATTAAATCCATACTTGGATGTGTCCACAATTATCGTTGTTGTTTTGGCAAGTTTACTTGCCTTGGGTATTCGCCTTGATGTTTTACGAATGAGGTTTTTCACATGACGTGACATGACAAGAGCAAAATGAAACTTGACCTGCGGTGACAATATTGCATTTTAATTTTTCTCAGCTAATGGAGTTTTCGTTTCAAATGAAAATTATTTTAATTCACTTTCAATTTAGAATTGATTTAACTGGTTTCAATAATTCCAAATGCAGTTGATTGAACGTGAAACAACAAAAGAATTTTGTAAAGTTTTCCAATGTTTTCCCGCTGTGTGTGACCAACTTGAATAAACCAAAAAAATATAAATAAGGCGAATTGACTCGATTTTGGAAAACAAAAAGAGCACTTTCGGCTAAAAAAAAGAGCTACAAACGAGTGCAACTGAAATGAGAATATTCCTTCTTATAATATTATAACAGTTTAACGCAAAAATACAAAAGAAAAATATAAAATAAATGCTAAAACATGACATTAGTAAGATATAAGACAATAATTTTCCATAGATGTTAATCTGCGTGTATTCATGTGTTTTTCACAAAATTTGGACAAATGTAGGTGTTCACATGTACGTATTTATGTGACAGAGTATAAAGTAGGATAGAATAAGCTGCATTCTGTTACTAAATAACCCCCCGTTCCCACGAGCAAATTTTTAAATGAAAGAATGTCCTTTGCAAGTGCATCGCCCTACTTTTTTGGCAAAGTTCAGAAAGTGAGATTAAAGAAAAGTGTTTCCCATCTTTGGCCAAAAATTTACAGAAGTGCGTGAACCTTTAAAACCAAATTTCTATCCGTCAAATTGTTTTGATATTTTAAAACAAAAACCAAGCAAAAAAAAGCGCAGAATTGCGTCTATCATTAAATATTACTCTTCATCAGAGTCCAGCTTTATAAGCAGGAAAATCTCATCATCGTTCGATGAGTCTAAAAGATCCGCAACTAATGCTGCAAATTCACTGCCAGCTGTCATCGCTATACCATTACAAATGTAGTACGTCCAAATAAGAACATATTCCATTCCGTTTCTGAACACGAAAGTAAAAGTCCAGTCTTTGCCTTCACTTTCCACGTTTTCATTTACTTATTTTGTTAAAATTGTCATCACAGTTAGAGTGTTCACAGGTTACCATTTTTTTTTATTATATGAAAAACATGACATTAGTGCCTCGATAGACGAGTTAATAGTAAGTCCAGAGGTCGTAGGTTCGATTCCTACCGATGACTCTGGTGCAAACTAAAAGCAATAGTGAAAGTTTTTTTATATTCAAAAATTCACAAAAAATAAATACAAGCTCTCAAAAACCCAACAAGCAAATCCATATTAAAACAGATAGAATATAAAAAAGTCTAGGTTGGGCATGTTGGCTGTGCATTGTCGAAGGTATGAACAGTGGACACTGAATAGTCGGAAGACCATCAGTTAAATTCTGACATCCCCATACCTGCAAAACATAATAAAAACAAATAAAGCGAAACTTTACGTCCCCATGACGTAGTATAATGCATTGCATATGTGCTGGTCCTCAAAAAAAAATAAAACTCAGCGAACAAAAGAGAGCATCACAACAAAAAAAAAAGTGCTTTTGAAACTCCTTTGAACCGTCTTAGTTAAGAGCGTATTTAAAAAAAAAAGAACACAAAAACAACATAAATGGCAAAGAATCAGTTTTGGGTTGCCAAAAAGACAGGAAGCCTACAACTAAAATCCCTTGCGGTATTATCGTTTGCGTTGTTAGTTTCAGTTACTGGCAACTCGTTTCGGCCGAACGAATTAGTCGTATCAGCTCTTCGCAAGAAATTGCAAAACTAATTAATTAATTATTACACATATTAAATGTCTTAATTGCAACGTTGTGTTCCAAATTCAAATGAAACGTTTTTCACCTAGAACTTGTGGACGGCAACATAATTGGAGTTATTTAAGGTACGCCAAAAAATAAAGATTTGCTCTGCATTATTTTGTAATAAGAATTCTATCGTGCACGTTTATGCCTGCCTTTATTCCTATTGGCAAAAAAATCACTTATTTGAGATCCATTTTAAACCCGTACGTGACATATCGAATGAACGCAGAACGAATGATGCAACGTATAGCTTTTCGGATATATGTAAATATGTATCTAAATCAATGGCTTTGTGATTTATGATGTATATGATTGCTCGTGACTGCGAAAGTGGTTGTAAGTCCTGATAGCGTATGAGCAACACGATGGCAAATTTATATTCAACACACACACACATACATGCGTTAAAAATATAATATAATATGTATGTATTAACGCATAATTTTGTGAAAAAATTCGAATAAATATACACACTTTACATACATACATATTAGCTGAACTGTGAACCGACGTAAATAGTAAAATAATTCGAAATGGATACTTCGATTTATAGTGCATCATAATTAATCAAATATGTCCACGTCCTCTCCAATTTGCAATCTCATGTCATAAATCTTAAACATATTATGTAATTTTCCATAAGGCAGTGTTCTGGGTCCAGTATTGTACACAATTTTTACAGCCGATATGCCAACAATTGAAACAATAACTACTGCTACATACGCAGGTGATACTGCTTTATTAGCCGCCAATGAATCACCGGTAATAGCTTCCGAGTTGCTGCAAAATCAATTGAATCTTCTTCTAGATTGGCTTCAAAAATGGAATATTAAAGTTAATAATTCACAGTCTGTCCATGTTACATCCACCCTAAGAAAAAATGATTGCTCGCCTGTTTACCTAAATGGTACAATTATACCAAGTTGCAATACTGTAAAATATTTAGGGCTTCATCTCGATCGAAGACTCACTTGGAAGGAGCATGTCAAAAAGAAACGTGAGCAACTTAATTTAAAAACAAGAAAAATGCTTTGGTTATTGGGCCCAAGATCAAGCTTAAGCTTAGAAAACAACGCTTAAACCGATATGGACATGTGGCATCCGACTGTGGGGAACTACAAGTAATTCTAACGTTGAGATACTACAGAGATACCAGTCAAAAACCCTAAGACTAAATGCGCCTTCGTTTATGAGCAACAAAAATATAGACAGAGATCTTCGAATTTTATTGGTCAAAGACGAAATATACAACTTCAGTGAGAGATACCTAAATAGACTAAGCAATTATTCCAACGTGTTAGCAATCAATCTTTTATATGATAGCAATGAAATCCAAAGACTTAAAGGGCTACCCTTGCGAAAATAGAAAAAGTTGAAATTCGTCACTCAGTATTTTAATAAAAAAGTTAATTCTTTTTGTATTTATTTTGTTTTTGGGTGTTAGGAAACTCATTATGTGTTATTTAAAAGTCATGAAATTTGCTTATTATTTTAATTGTAAAATAGATTGTAAATAAAACAATATTAAAAAAAAAAAATATTATATAATTTAATAAACCAAATTGTATGAACTCTTCAATTTATTTCTTTTTTAATGTAAAATAGTAACAATGTCAGTTAGTTGCTTTTGTGTGTCAGCTGACCATATAAGAATGGGCCTTGTACCATTAATTCACTACATAACTCCAGTTATATGACGTCGGTACTGAAACTTATTATAAAACTCAATGATAGGCCAGCGCTCAGCGATGCATCAGTGACTTGAGTGAAATAACATTCAGGATTACAAAATGACACGCAAGTTTACACTGAGCGAAAGACTTTGCTGAAACGTAAATGCATGAGAGTGCAACATTAAACAGATGCTGGCTCTTCCAAAGAACTCAGTAATGAAAATGGCAGTTAAGTCCTACCAGACGATAACTATAGACATCACACAAGTCTGGACCAAGCCCTGATCTTGTCGTCGAATAGTAAATGAGAAAAGCCTGTTGTTTTGTGAGAATAAAGATTTTTGGAAATCGTTTGCCATCCAACTAAAGAAAATCCTGTTAAATCTATTATTTTGGCTGCAAAACAGATCTGGAAACAGGTGGCAGGCTGCCGCTGCTTTGGAAAAGTTTGAATTCGTTCACAAAAAAACTAGTTAAATCCCTTTAAAACAAATATATAATTTTATGACAAAAAAAAATTAATCTTTTTACTTTCCTTGCAGCACTTTTTCTTGTTGCGGCCAGTAAACAATGCCAAAATTTCCAAAAATTAATTGAAATGCTTTTGATCGAGAGCCTGTAACCAAAAGACTATTATTTTTTACTCTTTGCTAGATTTTGTGGTCTTAATCTGTTAAGACGATTGAAAAAAGTTTTAGCAAATTGAAAAAAAAAAACTTGTTAAGATTCTTTTTCTAATGTTTCACGATTTCATTTTAATTAACTCTTTAAAACCATAACGGGCGCCACATTTATTTGCCCAAAGAACACACAAAAAAATGTCTCTTGCTCGTTTCCTTTCGCCTGCGTACATTTCTTCTTATTTAAAGCTACAGGCAAAATTGAATTGAGCCCAATTTTTTTTATTCCATTCCGTTTCCATTTTATGGTTTTTCTGCTTGAACCTTTTTCGGTCGTACTGCAAGACCACATAAATTGGTTTTGTGTCTTTAAAGCGAGCGCTGGCACAAACACGCATAACTGCGCATAATTGTAATGCCCTGAATAGTTTTCATTTTCTAGCAGCGGATGTGTTACAGACTCGAAGGGCGCACATAAAACACAACGACAACTCGATTTACATCGTACATATGTATTTGCATATGTAAATGATTGTTAGTTTCGCCGGATTATAGATCTCTTGTACTGTTCGCCATTAAGCTAAATACGCTGTCCACCACTTTGGGGGCAAATGTTGTTATTAGCATATAAAATATGAGAGCACTCATGCCAAATAAATAAAATATTCTGGAGCTGAAGTAGTGGACGGTTGCTGTTGTGAAAAGTATGGAAATATGTACGCAACATCTAAAACTTGCTGGCAACATTTTGCTCTCCAAACTATTCGTTTGAAAATAGCGGCAAACGTTATGCAACATTAATATATATCATATGGAAAACTTAACGAGCGCCAATAGAGGAGAAGATACAGCTACCCCCGGTGGGTTCACATAATTTCATGGGGTTTTCCATTAGAAGCTCGACACTGCACTAACAGCTTTCCGCTAAGACTTCCATTAGTTTGCAATAGTAGGACCTGAAGAGAATGTAAAGAATTTTTTGCCAGAGTATTTTTTTAGGAATCGAACTTATGACCTTCGGATTGTTGGGCGAATATTCTACCAACTAACTTGGAAATCCAAATAAAACGAAAATTACTAAACATTAAAAGTAAAACGATGCATTGGACTAAGATGGACCAACAAGTTTATAGTATAAAAAGTTATACTTTAAACTGTAATGACCTGCGGAATCGAGCTATTGCTCGATTATGATCTGAACATCCCTTCAATAAAATAATTTAGCTCTCGTTAATTTTATAGACTCATGATTGCTAATCGATTAGCCATTAGCCTATTAGATAAGACAGCCGAAGTGCGCAGATTGAATAGGTTCTAAGTTCTTTATTTGATTCTAGATAAAAGTTCTTTTACTCGTAACCAATTAAAACTCCATGAAGCTTCGTGTTTCCGTAGAACTTTTTTGTGTTTGCACTGTGGGGCATTGACAACTATTACTTCTGTTGCGGGTAAAGCGGCCCAAGCTCAAGATAGCCAATGTGGATTTTAAACACAACAAGTGTAAGAATTTTAGAAAACTTTAATTCTTTATTCTTACGCTTTAATATGTTAAAATTCCTAAAATTATAAATAAATTCATTATACAAACTTACATACTAAACTGCTGATATACTAACTTTTATGTATGGCTACTCCAAGCGAAGCTTCGTAATCCTTATGACCTGAACGAATGAATATCTTAAATCTATGTAGGTGTTTTATATACCTATGTATGTTGTCTCGATTAAATATGGCCTCATAATTATACCGCGTGGAAAATTAAAAGGAATAATTGAACATTTTGCCATGCTCATCTCTCTACATATCGATAACAGTAATGTCATATTAGCGATTTATGAGTGGCGGTAACAGTAATGTCATATTAGCGATTTATGAGTGGCGGTAACACTAATGTCATATTAGCGATTTATGAGTGGCGGTAACAACTTCTTATATATTGTATTATTAAATTTAAAAAAAGACATAAAAACAAAATTCACATTTGCAAAAACACATACGACTAAAGTCACCAGTCTCAGCTGTTATTAAATATTCCGCGTGAAACAATTGCCACATTAAGTATTTCGCAATAAAAAAATAATGTCTCTCGTATATTTTTCACAGAGTATTGCACACAAATCTTTATAAATATATTCAACATGAAACTGTAAACAGCGCATGAAGCTCAAGCTGGAGCTATTTTGCTGCTTCACGCACTCAATTTAACTCATCAGCACCCGAATTGATCTATGACCTCAAGTAATTGGAATGGCAAACAAGTTTCCTTTGCAGCGACGCTTGAGCCATACAACCACTTGCATAAACTCTTTGTTTCCACTTCGCCTGCTGTCCTCATTTATTTCATTATTCACAGGCAATTTGTTCAATTTCCTGCCATTAGATACTCGTTTTCAATCAATCCGGATATTTTTCTGCTGGCGTCTTTTACGATTCAGTGACGAGAATGACAATAAAGGATTTGTATCTCGCAAACCAGTAGTTCGTTTCTGTCTTTCTCGCATCGAGAAAGTTTTCACCGGAAACAAGCGAATTAAAAGAATCACAATCTAAATTGAGGCAAAATTCTGCCAAAACTGTTTTTGGGTGTGTTACACAAGCGAGAGAAGCATCTGCCATGGAAAGTGTTTTCCTGCAATTAATGGAAAGATGCGCGAAAAAGTGTGGCAGTCTGAAAATTATGTGAAAAGTTTTCCGCAAAACTTGCCACAATGGAGTGCTTAAATTTATTCAACTTGAATATTTGTAAATGTGCTTCCCAGCAAAAAGAAATATAATCATTAATAAACATTATTTCTAAGTGCACAGTCTTTCATATGGTTTCGAAATCAGCTGAAAAAGTGAGTAGCAAAGAAAGTTATCAACACTTCAGTCGCTTATCATTGTCGCCTAAAGGTAGGATGACACGATTGTCGTAAAGCGCAAATTATTGGGATTTTTATGTCAATCGTATGATTTCACAATTTGTTGTTCATATGACAGTCGAGAACAAAAGTGTGCTGATTTGTCGCAATCAATGCAACTCTGGTGTGGCAAACATATGAACGGGTGATAGAAAACCATACGTCAATAAAACTGTCAAAAATGCACCAAAATTTATTGTGTTCCCGACCGTCAATCAAAGAAGACACACAATTCGCGCCAATTGTTAGTTTTTTTATAATAAAATTTTTGGTTTTTTTGTTTTCTTATTGTTTTTATTTTGCTTATGTTTATTTGTGTGATATTTAAGTACCTACAAGAAGTACCAAACAAGAACTTAGTCCAAATTTTGATCTCAGTACTTTCTAGGGCAGAGCTGCTATAATAACGCAACTTATCCTTTTAACACATTTATGTATTTGTGAGGATCTCTCTCCTTTATAAAAACTGTTTTAAAATTAAGGTTTCTAGTCTGTATCCCTTAAAAACTAAGATTTATAGCTTTTCATAAGTGCAACCTGTATGCGAATTTTCAATAAAATCGCAGTGAGTGAAAGTGAATTTATGGATATGAAAATAAAAGTTTAAATTTTATTTTATATATTTCATTATTCAGATCTATTTATATTGCCAGGGCCATTCTACAGGTCGAGACATAAAATACATAAAAATGAAGCAATCATGTGGCCGCAGAGAATTTTGTTGGGACAATTTATTAATTGCGAAAAAATTCAGCACAATAAAAATTGGGTAAAATTGGTGTTTTGCGACAATCGTGTGATCCTACCGTAAGAAAAAATTTTTTAATTGATAGTCTTAATTTCCATTTGATAAACTTTCTGTTTTATTTGAAATGTTTTTAACAATTAATTTGCAATTTGTTTTGTCCGACAATTTATTTCTTGTTTTGACGTTTCTGTTTTATTTGACATTAGATCGATGGAAATATTCCCATAAGAGCGGAACCAGTGTTGCCTGCTTTTGTTTTGCTGACAAATCGAATGATAATGATGATAATATTTTTTGTTCCTCATCACCTTCAGGTGATGAATACAAAAACCAGAGACGATCAACAGCAAGAAAGTTAAAACTCAAAAGAAAACACTTAAAAGGTAAGTTCGAACTTTTTAATAAAATGGAATATCAGCGCCGGAAAATGTAAGTACGAACGAGTATGTTGGAGTCAAAAATATGACAAAAGAATTATTGCGTTTCATAATAATTTGTCTATTAAAATTGGCCTTCACAAGAACCCGTCACTATATTATATAAACAGCGACTGAGTCCAAAATCTTTAAATGCATTTAAAAATATATTGTGTCCGTTTTTTGGTCATTTATGTTGGCAAAGGCAAAGAAAGCTTTTAAGTTAAAGTTGAAAATTCTGGCACTTATTAAAATTCAGAACATATTCAGAAGCAAGTGGTTTTGAAATTTACATATTTATTCTGGTATTTACGATCTTTAATAAATTACAAGATTATGGCTGTTTAAAGTTTTAGTTACTGCTCTCATAAAAACCACTGAACTGGAACTGTGCTGAAGGGCTTAAAATGTCTTCTTATGCGATAAAAGCCGCAGAACAATAAGCAAAAATCATAGTTATAGTAAAGATAAAAAGGATAAAATAATATTTTATTACAAAATCATGACAAACGCAGAAAAAAGAACACATAAATAAAGTGGAGTCTTGGCAACGCTGTTAAAAGCAAACCCCAATCCGAGGTTTTATGATTCAATTTGTTAACAATGTTATTTACTAAAGACTACTTTAAAAGAGCTTATCATCATAAAGATAATAAGTTGGCTCAATAAAACAGTTGTTCATCCACCGCCATTTGGCTGTGTGTGTGTGTGTGTGTGTGTAGGAAACACAATTAAATGCTTGAACATCGTTCACTTCAAATCTAATTATTTACACAATGACACAGCAGCAGAGGCCTGGTGTTAAGTTGGCGCAAAACGGCGAGTCTTCTAACAGCAACTTTCGAAGTTTGATAGTTCACTGCGGCCATTATGTTGAAGTAAAAGTAACTGTTGTTTAAGGACGGTTCAGGCGCGAATACTTTTTATTAAGGCTTTTTAAAACACTAAAATGCATTCTGGGGGCATGTCGGTCGCCGTTCTGCCAATTGACCTTTGGTCAAGGTTTCATAAGAACATGCATAGCTGAAGTCATACATGAACTTCTTAGAGTTTTGGTTGCGAGGGACCCCTTCCGCTCTACTCCCCGGATGGTGGAGCCCCCTGACTGGGTGAAAGTCATCAGCGCTTAACCTTCCCCCGGGGGAATACCAGGCAGACAACAAGAATGCCATAGAAACTGTTCAAATTAAAGCAAGTCTGATATTTATTGGCGTTCTCCATTAGCCGCACGTCCATAGTTCCAGCCAAGTTTCTGCGTTACTCTATTTGGGATTCTTTTAACATTTCAAACAATAAAATCCTTCAACGTTAACGTAAATATAATTATATATAATTTGTATATCCTTCTGGGAACAGCTCTACGAATTTTTAAAAACTTTGCTGAAGAAAACAATGGACCAATCAAATTTGTCATACGTGAGAATCAGATATTTGGCGTCTCTCAACCAAAAAGTAAAAATTGCAATTGTGTGTTGATAATTTTTATCAATCGGCCAAACTATATCTCATTCAGTTCCAACAAAATCGATTAGCCGACATTAGACGCCGAAGTTTTTCTAACAAATGCTTAGAAATTAGTCATATCGGAGTATATTTTTTTATGGTTTTTTGTTTTGTCACAAACTTAAAAAGAACATATTAATTTTGACAGTGTACTTACGCAATGGATCAAAGCCGGTAATAAATTCGGGACAACGTTCGTAGGCAGAAGTGCCGGCAGCTGTGTCCGGCCAACAAAGCCAGCCATCAAAAGTTCCAGGACAAAATTTTCCTTAAAAGAAGAAATAATGAAGGAATTAAAAAAGCTCTTGAAAAATATTTCAAAATAAAATTCAATTGAGGAACCCCCCTTTTTTTATAAAACAACTGAGACAAGCTTGTTTTCAAAATATCTTTCATTAAGACAAGAAAACTATCAAAAATTTAAAAAAAAAACTTCCCGAACTCGGTTTTTTGCGATTACGCAACTTCATTTGCAATTATTTTTATAACTAATAATTATTTTATAGAATTTTAGATTTTATTCTAGCAAATAATTCTCATTCACTTCCCTTTAAATTTATGTATCTTCTGTCCCACAACATCGATCTAATACATATTTGACTGATTTTGGAAAACGTTTTTCAAACGTGCCTCAACTTAGTCTTCCCAAATTAAAAGTCTTCATTTAAAAACAAACTTAATTAATTACCTGTCACACGATTCACAGCTGTGGATGCGGATGCTGCGGTTTGGTTCAGGCGTTCATAACATTCGATGCGTAGAAGTTCCAAAGCATCTGGAGGGGTTTCATTCGCTTCTGTTTCTTGTCTTTCTGCTGCCGCCACCGCTGACTTTATCACTGCCTCTGTAGTCTTGTGGCTTATCGAGGAACTGGTGGTAGTGGTTTCTGCGGCAAATAGATCCATGCTGCTGCCGCGATTCAACATGACAGGACCTCCGCTTTGTTTTCTTCTTACTTATTACCAGCTAAATCTGCAGAGTATTATAAATTGTTGTGGAAAAAGCAAAATCTGTCGGAAACAGAAGCTGCTTCAGCATTCACCATTTAACTGAGTTCCCTGCACAACCATAATTTGCTTCTCATCCGAATGCATAAATTTTCTCTTTTAATTTGGTTTTCATAAAACTTGTACGTAAAGAGCAGCGTACGACTTCAGTTGGCTGCTGGTGCTTTCCTTGTGAAAAGATTAAATATTAAAAGTGTTCTAAGTTGTCCTTGTTACACTTTATAATCGTTTTATTTTTATATGTTAATATGTTTTGGTTCTCCTTTAGCTGGAAAACAAATGCCAGTGTGTGTTTGTCACGAGTACGAGTTTTATGGTGGCTCCATGAAAAGGTTGTAGCAAAATTGAAATCTGAAAGGGAAACAGAAATAGAAACAGAAATTTCTGTCATTAACGATTACGGACATTGGTTTCAGTTTTTATTGGTTTAACCCTGTTTTCAGGAAATTTTAAGTTTGAAATACGAGTATTACACAGAGCAATAAAATGTTAAATTTAGAAATAGTTTGTTGGTCAAAATATTCTGAATTATTTAAACTCAGCTAAACTAACAAGCAACATCCAGGGGACAGTAGCAATTTAAGCTCATAAATTTTGTTTATGGAAACTCTTGCCGTAATTATATAATTTATAAGCGAATTGTGTTTCTTTACTTATTTCCAAGTGGTGACTTGTTCTGCCATTAAATTTGATATCTGATTTTATAGGTTTCTATTTTATAAACACGGGATACACAAAAGCAGGCGTATCGTTTGAAAGAGGTTTATGTCTCCACAACTTGAAATTGGCAACACTGTCTTGCGTGACAACCAATTTAACAGCTGATAGCTGTTTCTTGCAGTTTGGTTTGGCATCATGGGCTGGCGCAGCCCAAAAAGTATGATGGTCAGAATGTTATTGTCAGTGGTGGACGGCATAGGGGCATGATTCGAAATATTTGCATACCTTAATTAGCTGACATGTAGTTCCAACAGGATGGAGCCACATGCCACGCAACGCGCTCTTTAATTGATTTGCTCAAAGAAACTTTTGATGAAAGAATAATTTCAGTGAAGACCATTGGAGTGATTTTTCGGTGGGTTATGTTGAAGCAAATGCTTAAGTTATTGGCAAAATGCCGCAAAAAGTTTATGAAAATTATTCCGGAATGCGTCTTATGCGCAACATTTTTAAACCTTGTCATTAAATTTTCCATCCGTTTCATTGATATTAAAATCATATATTTTTGTTCTAGTGTGATTTACTCACATTTAGTTACTGACCATTAAGCAACAGGACTTGTTTCGCTTCTAAAATATCGCATTTTGCGCCAACGTACCGAAAAATTTGCTTTCTTTCCTCAATTTGGAAAAAATGTCACGCTGAAACACAACGAATGTTCCACACAGTTCAAAGTGAATGTATTCCGCCGCTTTCAATGTGAAAGAGATGGTTTGTGGGGATCAAAAGCGGTGATTGTGATCGCCCAGGCCAGCCAACAAATTTTTCACACCAATAATTATTCCAGGAAGGTTGTTGCCAAACTGAAAAAGAGTTTACAAAAGCATTCGCAGCTACTCAAGCAGTAACTTCAAAACGTTTGCCAGCAGCAGGATTTGCAGGAAATTGTGTACCATAAGAACAAAAGCTGCGAGACTTTAAGGAATGATTTTACAAAATAAAAATGCTACTTGAAAGTTATAAACTAAAGTTGCCTTTACAGCGAAATCAAAATGGATGCATTATGATAACCCGAATTGTAAAAAGCTGTAGGCGTAGCCCGGCCCAAAGCCAACTGTTTATGGTGGCAAAATAATGCTGGGTATTTGTTGGGAAAGGGTCATATCTGTTAAGAGATTTGTCCAGACTATTACTGAAAATGCCTAGAACATTTGATTAGACAGACATGAGCTCAAGATACTTCATCATGGCAATGCCATGCAAATACCTGCTGGAAAAGCTTCCCCTCACACAGATCTTGCCCCCCGCCCAACTGCTGTTTGTTACGATCGATACAGAACCTTCTTTCTGGTAAAAGCTGCGCTACAGAACAGCATATCCAAAATTAGCTTGATTCATTCTTAACCTCAAAAGAGGAACAGTTCGTTCTGCACGGAATCCATCTTTTGCCGGAAAGCTGAGAAATTATCAATAATTTGAACAATGAGATTTCGTTATCAAAAGCCGCATAAAAATTGACGTCCTTTCTTGCAACATGCATTTGCAACACATTGAAGGCGCTGTGATACAGAAGTTGTAAAAATTATTCTATAAAATTGTTTAATCTATCGATTTTATTTATTCTCAATTCGGGGGAAGGACGAATTTTTAGACTCCTTCAACTTTTTTGCTGCAAATCAAAATTAAAATACTAAATAGCCTGGAAAGAATTGGCTGCTCTAATATCATAAGTCGGCATAATGTTTGAAAACGGAGATTTCTCCAGTGTTGCCATTGTCCCATGATGAATATGTTTGTGTTGTATTGTTTTAAGGAAATTGTTAAATACAAGTATATACATTCTACTAGTAGTTTAATAATATAAACTTGAAGGCCAATTGTTTAAGCAAATTTAAAATAACTGCAGGCTTTAGATCCTTTACTGGTGACTTTATGTTCAATTTATAGGTTATGTAAACTCAGCAAACAAACAATATCTGACTTTTATCGTACTTTACGTCGACAACAACAAAAGTTTGCAAACGAATGGGTTTTCCCAGTAGATAGATTTAGTCCCAGTGGATAGACTTAATTTTAGGATGATGCAATTTTTCATAGCTCTCATTGCAGCCCAGCTTTCCATAGAGTCGTACACACATCGACTTGGTTTCACTTGCGTTTTTCTTTTTGTTGATTTTTCTGATGGTTGAACATTAAAATCAAATACTTTTTTTATCAATAACTTAAATCAAATGTGAAAAATGTCAAATTAAATATTATAGAAATTTAATTTTTTAACCTTTACAAGCAGAACACATCGCATGACTTGCAACGGCAAAGTTTTAGCAAAAGCGTAAACTCAATACGACGCAGAGTTAATTTTGCTCACGTTCTTCTGTGAGTACGAGAAAAACTGCTTTAAACTCCACAACTACAACCATGAGAGATTTTTTAATGTTATTGCAAAAAACAAAAGAAAATAGTTAAATTTTAAGTGCCATTGTGCTGATTTGATTAACGCTGTGCATGTTCGAAAAATGTCTACGTGATGTCCGTTGCCTCGCATTTTAATGCTCGTAACAGAGGTTGTATCCCTGCATTAAAGAAAGCAGGAAAATATCGAAAACACATGTTGTCGTTGGTTATGGAAAATGTGTAAAGATAATAATAATTCGCAACATTTTTATGACTTTCTGCACTTGGAAGTTATTAACTTTAAAATATATGTACTTTTAAGTTATACGAGTATTTTTCATGGCACAACTACTTAATGCATACACAGAAAGAAATATGTCTATTCCCAGCAAAACATCGTAAGCAACTTTAATTTGACTTACAAAATCAGCACGATGTCCAAGAAAGTATATTTAAAGGAGCTGCATGTCCAATCATGTTTAGAAATCCAAAAAAAAAAATCATCAGTGACCCACGAGGGAAAACAGTTTTATGAAAACAACACTCTTACTGAATGACTTTCTTTTTATCTCTCACTGGACTACGAAAGCTGTTCGCCATAAGACCCGCCAACATGACGACACAAATTTGTTGAGTGGCATCTGCAACCGCGATTAACTCCAGTTGAGAGAATGTCGGCCGAACGATCGAAGGGATAACTTCAGGGTAGTTTTTATATTTAATAAAAGGCAAGAGTATTCCTCAGTCTTGCACAGAGCCATCCAGTAGCGACTGTGGACCTACACATATGAGTGCAAATTCAAAATATGAATTGATTATGATGTAATTAAACAAAACATAAATTTCCTTAAAATTTTGTTGGGATATGTAAGAAATAATCGCCCAGTTCGAAAGGCCGTCACTACATTGTCAACAAGTAGCTAAATAAAGAAGCCGTAAGTACATTATGAATTTAAAAAGTCAAACAAATTAGAACGAAGCTGGCCTTTATTTTATGGTTATGACAGTCTTCCTAAGCGATATGCTTGCATTCGACCAGGTAACGATACACATTAGAACTGTGTCCGGTCTTTCTTTTAAGTGACCGGTAATTTTTGCTCAATTATCAAAGACCCGTCCGCTCGGTCAATCGGTCACTTTTAACAACAGAATACAGCGAAAACATGGGCTACCGTACAATGCATTTTTGAACGAAACCCGGTCCTTCGCATTCGAGATGTCGAATACGCAAAACTAAAATTGGCGATCCTACTGTTAATATGATTCATACTTTTGAATATGATACTTCTGCGACAACTTTGTGTAAACCAAATATCAAAGGCCAATTGAGGTCCTGCCACAACGTGCACAACAAAAATTTGAAGATGTTGAACTTGTGCAGTTAAAACATAAAAAAATAAGAACTTCAAAACAGAAATAGAAGGCAGCATCTTCAGGAGCTGAAAGTTTGACTTCCGACTGATTGTCACAGTTCTTACGATAATTTATTTACTTTTTTATTGTTATTTCAATGCCCCATACAAAAGACTTGTAAGTCTCATATTACAGTATGGAACCCAGCACAAATACATACAGATATATATAAATGGATTAGGATATATATAGTCAAAAAACTTCCAAAAAGTACTTACAAACACAGAATAGATATATAATTAACGTTTAGGAAAGTTGTCAGTTACAACGGCCTTATTAATGAGGGGGGTTATAAATTTAGATTTGGTGCGGTTTAACTTCAGCCCATTAGCGATAGCCTATTCGAAAATACGATGTAAGTCTTCATTTAAGATTCTCACACATCGGTCAACTGATTCAATTTTACAACCTATAGAAACCAGCATGTCGTCGGCGTACATTCTAACTTTGCAATCATTGGCATATGGTGAAAGCAGTAGAGGGCCCAGGATTGAGCCCTGTGGGATACCTCGGCTAAGTGGTAAATGTATCGATGTGGAGGAACCTGATTCAACAATTTGTAGTGTCCAAATTTACATATCTACTTCACTCCACTTAAATGCATCGTTTTCTTTTCATTTGTGCAATAATGAATATTCGATATTTATTTTATTATTTTTAATTTTTTATATTCAATAGACAAAGTGAAAAATATTCACTAAATGGCTGCCTCAGACGGCTGGAAACTATAATATTTCCCCATAATTATAATATTTATTACACAAAAATTAATCTACTTATGATTTTTAGTTTCAGAAAAAACGATGCCAAAAGGCCAAAAACGCTATTATTTTATTCTTTTTTTTTTAATAAACCAATTCCGGACTAGTTTGTTAATGCTAATTCTGAAATTTGGAACCTAACAAGTAGATAGCCTAAAATTTATAAGGTGTATTAACGGCCTTTTGGGTTTTAGGTGACGATATGTAGAATTGGCTGTCATTTCCTTATTCTATTTTGCCAAATCAGTGTTTAACAAAAAACAAGTGATAAATTTATCCGATTAAAACGGATGTTCAGTTCGGTTAACGCTTTGCACGCTACTCATCGGACTCGATGACAAAACACAAGATCTGTCAGTACAAGAGCTGCTGATCTGCGCCAGCATCTAGAATACTCGTCTTTCGAACATCACAAGTTGGCTAATTTTGCGTTGTGACTTGGGCCTACAACATACAAGTTAAAAGTACGTAAGGGACAATAACTACCCCTGATTTATGCAAAGCAGACATGGAAACGTTGTTCGACTGCATAGAGAATGGCCTCGGGTGGCTTTTCAAACAAAGTTGCAGTTAAATCAATAATCCTACGAGACAACAGGGCTCGCATTGGCGTATTATAAATTGAAAGACTCCGCTTGCTGGTTCGTATAGAAGAAAAGGGTTGCTCGGCTAAAACAGTAACAGGAGCCGAAACTTTCCCCACACGCTAATTTTACAGATCGGGGACCAGTGGGCTACTAAAGTGCCGCGAAGGAATGTCTCCGTTGTTGGCCACATGATCGAGGAGCCTTTCCTTTTCTAAGACCTTGTGGTTGTAGATTAAACCTAAAATTGCAGGAAGAAGTTTTGATAAATCCTGATGATAGCGGAATGGTGCCCCTTTTTTCAGCGATCCACAGTACTGTGTCGCAGCAGATACCTGTCTTCGTGAGCAGGTAGATATTTTTTATGGCTTTCGTGCTACCGACTTGTTTGACTGTCCAGGGAATTGCTAGCACGAGGAGTGATTAGAAAGTCCAAGTTCTCAAGCAAGAGGTTACGTCCTGCATTTCCCACATCACAATAAGTTGACACCTGTGTAGGAGAGCAGGTAATAAACTCTAACGTGATATTGGCCTACTAGCAGATTAGGCCATAATGTAAATCAATTTCACAATCAAGATCAACAACTTCTGTTATTGGAAAAAAACCTCTACTGTTGAAAAATAATCGTATTCCACATGAAATTAAAGCGTTGTTCGTTACATTCACAACTTCAATCTTAAATGAAACATTTAATCAATAATTTTTGTTTGTTTTCCAGCTGCCTATAAAACGGCATTTGGTAGCTAAGGGTGGGTGCGTTGTCAGTAGGCTTTAGAGCCTTTGAAAAATATATTGCAATATTAAGGCTTTAAGAAGTTAATGAGAATTACAAAGAAAAATGTTGTAATTCTATATATTTTTGAAAACTAAAAACAGAGTTGTCTGCTTCAGCTAAACTTTCTGATTTGATATAAATTTTACAGCTTTAAAACGAATAATCAAAGCAATTTTTTTAGCTTTTGAGGTTGTTTTGTACTGGTGGTGCCTGTTCTTTACGTACTAATTTGACAGTCATACAACAATCGTGCCATAACGATAGTACGAGACAGCAATATCAGAACTCTCTGTGGGATTGAATTTGATGGCGTCATGTTACATATTACGTCACGTATCGATACCGCATAAAATAAATTGGCCTTTATTGATTAAGTATTTTCTTCTATTCTTTAGGAACGCTCTTGAAATTTTCCTAAAAATGTTCTTCAGTTGAATGAAAATTTGATGACGTCTCAAAAAGCCAAATGTGTCACGTGGTTACGCTATGTCGCATAATATGTGCTTATCGAAATCTCCGAAATAATGTCTTTTCTAACGTGTTCCATGAAAAAAGTCAACAATACTTTTTTAACTGAATTTTCCGCTTGCTAATACAGAAGCACACAACGGAAATGCCAGTAAATATGTAGATTTTTATGAGGTGCAGATACTATTTAATAAAATATTTAAGTAACTCACGCTCTTATCACTTCATTCTAATTAATACAACGCCAGTAATGTGTTTTGGTTACGCCATATGCTGCTTGTTGAATGGGCGCGTCACATGTATTTATGTACGAGTATTTTCTTTGATTTGGTGGAGTTTGGCAAAGAGTTGTTAAATCGGAACTTTTGCTTTCATAGTCTTAATCTTGCGCAAGGTTAGACGAGTTGCTTTCTAATACTATCATTAAATAATTAATTATTTAATCAGTCTTACGAGCACTTTTCTTCCCTAATTAAGGAAGAAGAAAAAAGTAAATAGCCGAAGAAAAAGTAAATAGTGGGGGACATGTGGCTGCTTCGCGGCCGCAACACCTCCCATCAACATCTAGTTGGCTTAAGCCCGTACGTTATTACAACGATAAATATAATTTGTGTTATTGCAATGCTTAAGCCTAGCAACCGCCTAAAGCTAAATTTGCCTGCCACGGTTTATATGCGCTGTCGCTTCTTACGCATTTCTACACTTTTGTTTACAAGTTTTTAGTTGTGATCAGCTGTTGTGTTAATAATTTTATTTACTAAAAATTATTTGAGCTTTAACTTATAATATTATATATTGTGGAACAATGAACAGAGAATATGAATTGTGTGCTTTAGCATTCAGAAACAACTGATATTTTTAGCGGTGCGTGCGGCGGGTTCGAGGCCAACGGCTCTTATTTACGCAAGTTTCGATTGGGTTTTTGCGTCGATGAACGCATCCATTTGTTCAATGTTTTGTTTTGAGCAGTTTGGAATTATACTGATTCACACTGATTTCTAACACATGAAACGCGTGCCATAGACTTTTGGCTTAAGAAGCTCTTGCCTTATTTTTATTTGCTGTCTTTAGGTAAGTATTTCAATCAAATATTAATCACTCTAAATATTTATGAAAATTTCGCCCAATTAATTTAAGTTAAGTTTAATAAGTTAATAATATTCAGAAATTTTCGATTGCAGTGAATGAAACAAGAGACATAATAAATTTAGAAAAAAAATCAGAAACAGCTGTTAATAATTTCGAGAGAAAGATGTTCTCACTATCGCATTCTACCTTCCCTCTAACCTTTTGGCAGTGCTGTAATACCATAATTATTAAACATCAAATAAAAGCGAAGCCACTTAATAACGATTTCAGAATTTCCCGATATTTTTATAGAGACGAGTTTAGCTTTTGCTATATAAAATAGCGCACGAAAAGCAGACTGTTAAGTTGCCAGAATCACGTTTCCTAAGCTGAGACGTTGCACGTTGTTTTGCTGTCAAAAACAACGTGGCAACGTAGATCAACTTTCTACTTCTTTAAGTAAAAGATACTTGTAAGAAAAAACGAGGAAAGAAGAATTAAATATAGTAAATTTTCTTCCGTATCACTTTTTTTTAAAGTAATTGTTGGAAAGATGCATAAAACTCCAAAGTTAATTTCATGAATAAACTGTGTTGGGGTTCGCCGGATTTCTTCTTTTTAGACGATTCCTCAAAAACTACTTTGATTTTTATCACATGCGAATCAATCTCCTTTTTTTCCAATTGCCTTAATCCAGAACTCTGCCAGTTTTCAACTTTAATGCAGATTGCAGTTATTTGACAAAATGTCATATGTGACCGTCCCGTCTGACACCATTGAACTGACAGTATAAAAACTTCAAATGGGAAGTCCGAAAACTTAACAGATATTAGACAAGATAAGCGAATTTTTAGACTAAATAATAATACAATTTTCCGCTTATATTGTACTACAATGATAAAAATTTATTTAAAAAACATGCGTTTGATAATTAACAGATGTAAATGTTAAACAACGTTAAGGATTTTTTTATTTAAATGCAAATTTTGAGATAAATAACAGTTGAGGTACAGAGCATTAATAAAATGTTTCACGTATTATTCTTGAAGTTAAGCAAATACATAATTTACCTGCTTTAGAATATTTTACTTTTACTTTCTGCGAATACAAAACAAATTAAATAAATTTTCCAATATTCTGTGGAAGCCATATTGAGAATGACTGTTTTCAAAATCAGCACAATCTGCAAAATGTCATTTGTAGATATTTGCATGACAGTTTTGTGACGACGCGATTTGTTTCTTATCGTTTATTTATGCTGAAATTTACACGTTGTGCTGGCAAAAGACAAAATCATTTTCCCCACAAAGTTCTCACTCATTGTTACGATTTAATTTAAATATTACACATTTATATGTTTATGTAAATGAATGTGAATTCAAATGTATGTATGTTTGTATGCCATATCAGGCACATGTACTTAAATACCCACCGGTAAAATTTTCACGATCTAAAATAGTTTTTTTTTGGTGATATTTTTATTTATTTTTGAGTTAAGAAATTTCGTGATGTGAAACCACATGAGTTTCACATATTCAAAATATCTAGTATATTGTAAATTTTTCTCCGAGTTAAGCTTAAGTAATATTAGTGTTGCCCTTCAAATGGATTACAAACCGAGATTTAGAGCCAGAAGCGAACAATAAAATTAGAGCAAAAAACTTTATAAAACTTAATAATTAAAATTCGAATTTCACAGCCAAACGCGTCTGTTTAACTTACAGATAAATCTACATACACACATACATATATATTTATAGAAAAACCTGGTTTCTAATCTGCTGGGGCTCGAACTTAGAACTTAGAAATATCTTATATCTGAAATTGATTTAGGATTCAGTTTCTGTGGCTACACAAAAACCAAAGCTGTCGCGGTAACTGATTAGAAATTTCTTTCAGAACATGTTTTATAATTGTTTCTAACAACAACTTTTTATTCCTATAATTCCGCTAAATTGATATTTTAGTATGTTTTAAAAAAGATAAAAACTTTAAGTTTCGTTTTCTAGAAAATTGTTATTTAAAATAATAACGCCAGAATATCACAGTTCACACAGTGCAGCCGTATACATTTCCAGTTTTAAAGCCCATAAACAAAAAATAAATTACAAAACAGGACACTAAATTTTAAAAGAAAGATTCATGTCCAAAAAAACTAACAGGGTGTTCGGCTACTATTACACTGAGACAAAAAGCGAAGAAAAATCTAAGTCGCGAAAACAAGGCCTTTTTTTACCACCTATTGCGGCTATACTCGTAGAACCTGCAGTGAAAAAGTTAAGCGAAAATGTGTACCTAGAGAAAGTGTTCAATGCTTATCGATATATAATATCTACTTTTGAAAGCTTCCTAACAAAATGAAAAATAGAGAAATCTTTTTTATTACCTTTTAAATATGTACAATATAAAACAAAAATTTAACAATATATATCATTCATATATATTACAGAACCTCAAAATAAACCCCTTCAAAGACTTTTGCACCTATTACGAAATATATTTACAAAAAAAAAAAACATTATTTTCAATATTTTGCCTTCATTATTTTATACATTTTTGATACAATTTTACGACATTAGTTCTATAATTTGAACCTGTTTAAAACAAAAAATGCAAAATAAGGTTAATATTATTACAGCTTAAGGCTTTAATAATATATTATTTAGTATTTATGTTGATAAATTTAAAAAAAAATAAATAATTAAACTGCACTAACTGGACAATTCGCTCCGTGAAGTCGCTCTGACTGCGAATCGATTACTGGCGATGCGTGAATGGAGTGAAACATACATTCTATTTTGAACCTATAAGCTAAGACCCGGATTAAGATCAAGTGAAAAACTGGTATTTTTAGAGAATAAACAGACAATTGAGTGCTCTTAAGTTTGCCTGATCATTATTGCAAGTTCAGGTAAACGAGTAGGCCACATACTGTAGATCAATTGCCTTGAGAGACAGTCAGAGGAATATCCATTTTGTTGCTATATAAGTGTTTTTATATCATTTTCATAGAGTAATGTGAACCAAATGGCCCTACCTGAAACAGAATTGCGAGCCTTGTTATTGCGTTTTCACGTTTATATTTCGTGTGCAAATATTTAATGCGGTTTTTTGTAATATATAGTATGAAAATTGAAAGGAAACTTTTGACTCTAGAAAATTTAAAGCTTTGATGACATCCTGCTACACTTTAAAAAACATTTCATATTCCATTTTTATTTAAATATGTACATACATATATATTAAGATAAACATGTTTATTAATGTTTTTATTAATTTTATTTTGCACGCATTAATTTCTGCTTTTTTATTATTTTATTTTTTTTCTTAGCTGGTTTAGATGATGGTTCACAATGAGATTCAAAATGAACCAAGACGCCTCGATCTCAAAATTTTTTATGGCGAAATATGTTGGTCCAATTAAGTTAAGGGCGCAAACTGTCAATAAATGAGCAAATCACTAATATAAGATTTGCTGTGAATATACTTTTACATATATTTGAAAAATTACGCTAAGACTGGCTTAATAAATTGTTAGATTTCAGCTTTAAGAGCAAAACTAAAGGCTAAAGTGCTTTCCCCACGACGTTCATATGTAGATTTCTGATACCTTTGAAAAGTTGCTACAGCCGAAGGTCCATTAAGCCTTACGGCAAGCTTGCCTTAGCCAAAATTTTTAGGCTGCTCTTGCCAGCCAGTTTTGCCAGATAAATTCGTTCTGTCTGCATTTCTGTTCAACCCTTTTCCCCCTCACTGTCTCTTTTTTACCACTGGAAAGGTTTGGGTATGTATTTGCTCACATTGTTCAATTTAAGTTGCAAACACTCGTGTAACCAGTCCTTGACTACATTTGCACGAGTACAAACCCTGTATGACAAATTTTCCACATGCATTTATGTTGATAATAAGAAAATAAATATGCATGTCTTTATGCACATACATGTGTGCGTGTGAATGTTGTATGTTTTATGTGTGGCGAGGTTATTGATTTTACTTCAGTTCTCAACAAACTGTTCACTGTCACTTTATTTGCTAAAGAAAATGCTGCAAATATTTCGCAATTTCCAATTGCTCGAAATACAACTGTCAGGAGGGTAAATCAATTGATATGAATTTTCATAAAGTCTTAATATTAAAATTAACATAAATATCAATGTATATGTATGTACATATGAATATGAAAAACGTTTCATAGATTGCAAAATAAATGCCTTATTATTATTATTATCATTCGAGCTGTTGCAGAAGTGAAACAAGAAAGATTTTATAATAAACGAAATGTAATTATTTCAAAGTAAATATGCAAACTGCAATATATGTAGATATACATACATATATATTTTAGCTGGTACTCAAGGTGTATTTACGTCTACTTATCAACAGGGTGGCAGCACTGCGGCAGCTGATAATTGCTTGCTATTCATATTAAATGACGTTCCTAGTGCCAAGTGAAGATTGTGCTAAAGACTTAGGCTTGCGTATCGACGGAAGATTAACGTGGCAGGCACAAATATAAAAGCTAAGAAAACCAAGAATATATTGGCTATTGGGTCCAACATCGCAGCTAAGCTTTCAAACTAAATTACTTATATAGAACACAGTATTAAAACAAAAGTGGACTTACGGCATACAGCTGATGGGGAATAGCCACCAATTCGAATGTGCATATACTCCAAAGATATCACGCTAAAGCTCGAAGATTAATTGTAAATGTTCCTTGGTTTTTAGCAAATTACGCGATTAACCGAGATCTTAGTATCAAAAAAGTTAAAGCTGAAATTCATCGAAAACTATCTAGAAAGGTTAAGTCACCATGTCAACCCATTACCAGACACCATATTTTGGATCAGCCGCTTATGAATTGATACTGTAAACACACATACATATCTAAATTATCAACCTTCTGTCCTTGTTGTTCTCATTGCCGTTGAACAACAATTTACTCATTGTCCTCTATTGGACGGATTGTAAATAAAATTGTATTAAAAATATATTCTCTTTTGGACACTTAACGTTAGGCGCAATGTCGTATGTTTTTGTAGTATTATAATTTTGCTATAGCGTTGCCACCCTATAAACACAAATAGACTCTGCTAGTAATAGTTTATATGATGGGTAAGACGGAATTAAAAATAGCTTCGTTTCAGCTGACGACGGTTTTCCGAACAGACGGACGATCAGACAGAGTTAATGACACGAACTTGGCCTCCTATAATTTTGCTTGAGTCAGTGTTGTTTCTATTGGTGTGAACACCTAAAAATGTCGTTTGACAAGGTTAATGGGAAAGATTTTACTTTTCTGTTCATTTCATGAAATCGCTGAATGCTGCGAAAACCGAACTCTTTCTTTCACGTTTAAGGTCTAGAAACTCCTGTTAAAAATCGAAAGTGCAAAAAAGATGGTGTCTTCTTGTCTTCCAGCAGCCATCAGAAAATATCAGAGTTTTGCTTCAAAGTAAATATTTTTCTTATTTCAATTCATTTGGTCGCTTGGCCAATTGGGGCTATTTTTTTAATTGTGGCTTTCTTGTACTCTAAACAATTGAATTGCCTCAATTTTGTTTCCATAATTAGATCAATATTATTGCCTTAATTTCCAACTATACAATTAACTCTGTGATTTTAAGGTTAAGTTTCATGGACCCAGAAAAATCTCAAACGTGAAGAAAATTATATATCAATTTTGAAAAGTATAAACAAATTAGAATAATTATATCTAATATGCATATAAAATTTATAACCAATTTGAAAAAAATTACTTGTCTTGAGAACGAATACATTCCAGTGGCGTGTAGGAAAGTCACGAAGGTCATGAACCAATTTTTGGCCATACGAGCATTAATGCACGAATAAAACTAATACTTTCACCATACCTCTCTTAAGCGAATACATTCTATAACCAGACAGCAGTGTTGTCAACTTTGAAATTTCAAAATTAACCAAAATGCTTAGAATTCCTTTTTTTATTTTATATATTTATTGAATTAATTTTCCATAAAAAGTATAATAGTTTTGTTAAACTGTTTAACTCACTCGACAGCAATTTTTACTCCAACAACAATTACTATGAAATCTAAAAGGAACCGGAAATTTCATATAATGATTTTTTTTTTCTTTGCATAATACAAATTATTATTATTATATTATATTATGAAATTACTTTGTACATAGATTTGGTACGTCATTATTTGTTGCTCTTATTGCGGTCTATAAAATTGATTATAAAAATGTTGCACTTTTGAATGAAATGGTATAGAAACATCTGTATTTATTGTGCAAAGTTTTTTTTCGCACCCTGAAACAAAAGGTTTTGTTGAATTTGCCACCAAAAATTTAAAAATTCACCGAAATTTAAGAAAAACGCACCGCGCACCAAAATTTTAAAACGCGCAGTTGTGTTAGTCGGCAAAAAAATTCTCTGGGATTTTTACAGTATTTCCCTCTTGTGCGGACAACATTACCATTATCGACCGCGGACACTTTTTTCATATTAGAGAGACTCTTTCTTCTCATAGCCGGACAGATGGCAGAAATACAACACTGTTTTTCGTTCACTTTCTTTTGTATCTGTACAACTCTTGCTGTTCAATAATGGCAAAGAATATGTTTAAAGGAAGATTCGCTTAAGACTAAAATTTGTTGTTTGGAACTTGCAAAAAAAAAACACAAGATCAGTGAAACTTAAGCTGCTTGCGTTGCCAAAAACATAATAAACATTTTAAAATTTTGGGAGAAAAAGAAGTATGTTAAGCCACAAGGGCCTTCGTATAGATAAATTGTGCCAAAAGTGGTTTGTGAATGCTCGAAGTAAAGTTATTACTCTGCTCTACTGAGAAATTAGAGAAAAAATTACAATAATTTCACCAGGTTTAGTACATGGTCTGGCCAGATATTATTATTATTATTAGTTCAAAGGCGAACGGATCTCATATATATTTTCAAGACTTTGACATCCAAGGAAAAACACACCAATCCAAAAATAATATAAATATTAAATATAATATAAAAATATGTTGAATAAAATTTTCGAAGACGAGTTTAATAAGAATAAGTGCTTGCTACTCTTATAAGCGGACTCCTCTCTTAAAAGCACAAATGTACCTTTTGCAAAAATTTCGGATATTATTTTAAGAGCCGTATATCGGGCCCTAACCGCCAAAATAACGTAACCAATAACAAACAAATTTTACAGGAGACCTTTTTTTTGTTATTTCCTATTCATTTGTTTTTTTTTCGATGAAATTTCTATTATAATATATTTATGATCTTAAGCGGGATTGGTTTTAATGTTAATTTCTCATTTACGAAAATTTGTACAATCACATTTTTTTTTTGTCACATACGTCACTTTTATGGTCTCTGTGGCTGCAGGTATAAGTTAAACGTTTATATATTTAATTTAATAACTGTGTATTATTCTTCTGCGTCATTTGCAACATTTTGTACCCCGTTTATGGTATTGTAATACTTAAGTCGAAGGTATTCCCTAAGCAAAGTTGGAGGCATGTTCGTTTTGTGACACATTCTTTTGATTTCTTTAAATTTAGGTGACGAAAAAGAAAGTCCCATGGCATTAGCATTCCGCCCGTTATTAAAAAGTCTTCTGTCGCTATTATTCAAGTAACAATATTTATTCAAAATGTTCAACCTTTTTCTGCGTTACGACTCGCAACGAAACTTTCTCCGTTCGGCAAATTTGGTATTCTGTGTTCCGTTCCCCGCTTCATTTCGATTTCTTTTTCGATCGTAGTTACGTTTTTGGGGAGTTGTTTTTTTATTGACGGAAAGTTTTTCGATTTTTGTTTTTGCTAAAAAAAATCTCCAATTAAATAAAATGCTACATATAAATTTATTTTGTAATAGTTTTTTATCTTTTTGCAAAATTTTATTTAATTTATCGCCAAACACAACACTTCAGTAATATGAAAATTTGGAGAATTTAATGGCAACGAAGGATGATATTGTGTGCGGATATCATAAGCGTCCCAAGGAGGCAGTGCAGCCAGCGCAAGATTTTTTTTGAAATCTATAAAATTAAACTCATTATTTGACACATACATATTTAAAACAAATTCCGCCTTTCAATTCTTGGCCTTGCATCTGGAGCTCGTTGTACTTCTCTTCCAACGACAACGCCGCTTCTATCGATTCCATTTCAGCTCGAAATTTTACCAAAATTTAATTTTGTGTAACAATCAAGCCTAAAAAAATATCACCTCCAGCACAAGAGGATTCTTTACTCTGGAATAGTTCGGCCACAAATACGGCTTCCTTAGTTCCTGGTTTTTTCTTAATCTCAGCCCTTAACTGATATATTTATTTAATTATAATTTACACAATATTTCGTTTTTATATATTTATTGGAGTTTTTTACTGAATTAAACTTTTTACAATTTAACAACAATAACAATGTTGCCAAACTTTTTGTTTTTGTTGTTTCTATTTCATATGTTTCATAGCAAAAGCAGCTGATTTAAACATACTCTTCTCTTCTTCTTTCTCTTTCAATTAGTTTTTTTTTTTTTTTGTAAAGAATACCATTTTACGACTCGACTGTAACTGAATGCGGGACGAAAATCGCAACCCAGAAGGAGGGTGTTTATTTTTTTCAACGAAGTCAGGGCACCGGAAACAAATTTTAGTTTAAAGTTTTTCGGGAAATTGGTTTTGGAAAATATCTTCCAGTTTTAAAAATCTGAATTTTGAAATGAAATACAAACACTAGGAGCCCATACTTTCGTTTACGAACGACTACTTCCATAATACCGTGAATAGAATCTACTGACATTATAACGCGCCCAGGTAATAAATAAGTAATTTTAGTAGTTTTAACGTGGGAAGATGAATTAATAAAAAATTATATTTCATAAATATTTCATAAAAAAATTATATTTCAGAATTAATAAAAAATTATATTTCATAATTTTTTATTAATCTAATAATCAGCAGGACTTTGTTGCGATTTGGCCTATCACTATATTGGCTTAATTCCCGAACTGTTTTCCTCTGACTATTGTTGAACAAATTTTAAAATATATATAAGACTCAATCGTTGTTTTTATGGCCACTCATGTTATTTTGCAGTCACTCAAATGGGTGAATGTGGTTTACGTTAAAATTGAAGGGCCTCAAAATTATATTTTACCAGGCGATTTGTTATTATTTTTAGAACAATTTTGCATAAAAAACTCGGTTTCGAAAATTATGTTGGTCACGTTACTTTGGCGGTCAGGGCACGAGGTGTGCATACATCAAAAATTTGCTTTCACTTTAACGCCTTATCAGTCACCAAATTTAATTTCTATAATTTAAAAAGAAAAATAATTTCTAAAAATACGAAATGTAGAAGAGTTTCAGCAACAACAAGACATTTTTTGAACTCTTCATTTAAGTCGCCAAACAAAACGTTTTATCAGTGTATTAAGTGATCTAATTTCATCGTCTTCTGCCGCAGGGCAGACCTTTGAACTTTGAATTAAATAATCAAATCATTTCAAAAATAGATTCACTGTTTATGTCTGCATGCGCCTTAACAGTCACGGCTCTCCCAATTATTTCCTTATACATGAAGAAGACGCAATTGAGATATAACCAAAAAAATTACATGATTTCAAGTTAAAACAAGTTGATTCTAGTTGTTTCCGTGCTTCGTACTGAAGAACAAAGTGCAAGAGTTTATCCAATTAGTTTAATAGTGTCACGGTGGCACTTATTTGGTTCGAAATTTTGACAATATCGACATCTTCGTCAACATTAATCCTTCTAAAGAATTTTGACACTCCGCAAAAATCCATTTTGCTTTTTTTTAGTAAAACTGAACGCAAGTATATAATAGTAACGTCAGCTGGTTGTCATTTAATGGTCAGGTTTGATTTGCACTGGTGACTTTTCCCGTGAGTCTATCCCCAAATTTCCCAGTCAAATTGATCAAATGCTTCTGGGTAATATTCCGTCATTACCGTCCTACCGAGAAGAACATCGACAGTGCTCTGAGCAAATTTCTGTCCACTGATTCAGTGCACATTCATCCAATAACTCTATGATGACGCAAGATGAGTTCCGACGTAAAGCACTGCCACTAGCCGAAGGGGTATTTTAACAATTTCTCGCAATTCGAGAGCTTCGAATTGTGCGTTGCGACTCGAGTTCGCTGCAGCACTCTACTTTCTGGTGTATAGAAGGGAAGAGTTTCCAGGTTTTTGTAGTGGCAGCCAAAATTTTTAGCAATTCGGTTGGGAAGGAACGGAGACCAGCCTGTCGCGTGATTTCTTGTTCAATCGGTTAAAGAGCGAACGAATACAGAAATGTTATGGTTGTAATTCAAAACTAATATGGGTGAATGGACCTTTGGTACTTTTTGGTGGTAGAGGTGAAGTCATGTGGTGCTGTCAAGGCGTAATATTTCTTCCAATTTCGGACCACCGCTTTAGGCATCTTGATTTCGACAGTCCAGGAATGTTCTGACAGAAGGGACTAAATAATGGGAATTCGTGGGGAGTTGGCCTGTGAAATATGTTACTTTCAAATGGAATTAAACCAGAAGCGGATCAGGCCATCAGGAGAGTTGCTGATGTAAATCAATTTTACAATATGACCCAACAACTCCAGGAAAATAACCAGGACCACGATGTATGTATATCCTTTCTCATTTTATCAAAAAGTTAAACATTAGCAGAAGTTCGATTAGTCCCAAACAAGGGATGTGGTTTTTAGGGTGATGCCTTATTGGGCCATATATTTGTTTTAAGTCAACATTGACAGGGCTCTCATCATTACCCCATTAGTCGGCAGCAACGAACTCCTGGGGTTAGCGTTACATGACACATTTTTTCTGATCGGCAGCCCCACGTGGCAAAATCAGCGCGTCCATAGCCCTCGTTTTATATTCAATGCACACACATGTACACACTCACATGTTTATGGGGGCATCGATACGTCTTTCAAAATTATAAGAAATTTCTTTCACTTAAATTTAAAGATAGGAAACGCTTAACGAAGACTCCTTTGCGGCCAATACTGAGAAGCTCGTGAACAAGTTTTCCAAACTGGTTTGGCTTATCTTTTTCTGGTTTCAATTTGTTTTGGAATAAAATCAAAACTAATATAAATATAAAAAACTGTTTAACTAAATCTGGAAAACTATTTTTCTACGCCCAAGAAAAAAAAAATAACGGTAAAATCACTGTCAGCAATTTTTCTTACAGAAAACAGAAGTTTAATACCAGCAGTGGGAGTCGTGGAAGCAAGAAAAAAATAAAAAAAGGAAAGGCGCCAACAGCAGGAATAAAAACTGTGTTGTAGCAAAATAACTGCCACAATTACATTTTTATAGGAAAACTTCCCTTAAACCTACAGATGAAGATGGACGCGAAATGTTACTTTTTTGTATTAGACGAATTGCGTTGGAAAATCGTTGCTTATATCGTATTTGTTGTTGTTGGGTGTTTGATATTTTTTAAATGCTTGTGACAAATAAAAGAAAACACAAGCGTGACACACATGAGATTCCAGAGCTGGGGCATTCGATACTGCCTTTGAAGTCCCTCTACCATTTAAGTAGCTCTAGACCAGAATCCCTGATTTCTATGGCCTGAGACGTCAACAGTAAAAAATGTTTAAAACAGCGTCCGACTGGGCTGTAAATAAAAAAAGTTGCATCGGCAAATTTTAGGTCGCCTTTTGTTTCGTTGTGTCAAATCTAAGTTTTTTATTCGATTAAAAACTTTCATATCATGCGATTTCAAGCTAAAAAACCATCAACAGTCTGCGTGCGAATTGAAAACACTTCAAACAATTTTTTGAATTATTGTATAGATAAGAAATTCATTTTCTAATAACAAAACGAAAGAGAAAGACACAGGCCAGCAACAAATTTTTTACGTTTTTAGTTTTCTGATTTTTACAAATATTTTGGTACATGACATGACGAAAAGGAACTGCATAAATAGATGTTTAGCTGTATAGAATTCTCAGGCCTTCAACTGATTTATGAGCAATAAACTGTGACTCATAAAAAGCGAAAAGTGCGCAATATACGCGGATAGAAATACATATGGATATAGAGACGAAGTTTCTACCCGGCAGATTGTGGAATTAATTTTCGTTAGCACCTGTCATTGTGTACTAATCTGACTGTGGACCAACTCCACGTGCTAAGATTTAAATACGGCTCACCACCTGCCCTATATATGGCCCAGAAGATACACACAGGTGACAACTTCTCGTGTTATGTAAGGACGGCACGCGAGAGCTCGTGCTATTTAACCCCTTCTGCCGTAATTCCGTAGAAAGTAAAAGGAAAACGAGGCAGCTGAATTGGTAGTCTAAAATCACTTAGAGAACCTCACACCTTAACCAGACACGCCTGCAACAGAAATCTGTTGCAAGCCAACAGCTTCTCGAGAGCATTTGAGCCAACGTGCCTAGATTTCAACACCGGTATCTGCCAAAACATCTTTCTGCGTTTTTAGATTTAAAACACAACCAGAACGTTTCAACCACGGATAGGCACCTCAACCTATGACCACCTCTAGAATGCTCAAAGGCTTCCTAGGGGCATGTTTCATCCTCGTTCTACGAATTGATTTTCTTTGGTGAAGGTTTCAGAAGAACCTGCCAACCAAAATACCCCTTCTCCTATATGCGCCGAAGAGCAGAACGCCCCAGTTTGATATATGACAAGACTAAACCTGCTTTCCGAGAGTAACCATCCGCAATACCAGGACGATGCAAAGAATTGCGATTTGCCATCTTCTTTTAAACCAAATTTCGATATTCATACACGATAAGAATAAGCGGTTAAGCTCACAGATCACAATAAAAGTTGCCATCCAAAGAAAAAATTATAATGTTTGACGCAACAGGATCCAGAAAGTTTGCGGTGACGATTTACTATCGTTTAAACGATTTTCGAGGGCAAAACAAAAACAGACGATTTTTGGGCCAACTTCGACGATTTTGTAATATTTCTTTTCCTATTTTGGGTTTGTTGCGATATTTAGACGCCTTCGAACAAAAACACTAACAAACACACAAGACGTCTTAACATTTCTTAGTCACGGAGAATAAAGAATCGTGAATTTGCCGTAAATTTGCATGTTGCGTGTCACGTGTTACCCTTTCATTTTCTAATGGACTATTTTTCCTTCACTGAATAATAAGTAAAAACTTAAAGAATCTGTTTCCATTTCAAAAGAATTTCTTTAGCTGGAAAAAGCTATTTTTTATATGTTGCAACTTTGACGATTTTTCTCTGAAAGTTTTACTATTTTAGACTATTTTTATCTGGCAACTGCGGATGCGATGCTTTTTATTTATTATGGTCAAGAAGAATATTGTTGCTCAAAATTTCATGTTAATCCCACTTTCTGTTATATTGTGAAAGAAAACTGAACGGATATTAGACACCAGAAGGTTATTCGAAAACTAATTGTGTAAAACTGTGCACTCGCAAGTGCCGGTTGACACGCACCAATCTTGATTGCTCAAGCTTATGTTTTGTGGGAGAGTGGTGAAACAGCGGTGTATACAATTTGTAGTTCTTCCTCTTTCTTTCTTGCAGGAAGAAGGAGAAGTTAGAGAATAAAAGCTTGTTTGTGTGAACCGGCTATAACGAGATATCAGAACAAAAAACTGGTAAACATATTTCAAACTCAAAAACAAAAGTTTTTTTACGCCCACACCGTATAAGGTCCCATCCCATGGACAGCCTCAAAGCTTAAAGTAAATTTTAGTATATTGAGGGCTCAGCTCTGACGGAATAAGAAAACTAGGCCAGTATTGCGTTGCAGCGAAAATGAAATAATTAATCGTGTCACCCACTCCTTCTAGCGGTATTTGCTGTTAACTCTAACGAGCAGGCTGAACTAATCGAATGTTCACAGCTACTACTCCTGCTACCCCCTTTCGACACAACGCGTTATATGAACATTTTATTCACTGATAATCTTCTCAAAGGAGGAACTTTCTATGGCCCCGATTTGTTCAGACAAGAACTTCTTTTGGCTACGAAGGCTAAGAAGGATTCAGTCAAGTGGCAGCGCGCCACCTGAGACATGAGTACTGCAGGAGTTGTTTGCGTGAAGAAGAAAACGGAGGCAGTTACACGTATTCTTTGTGAGTGCTTAGTTTCACAGCAGCGCCGGCTCAAGAACAATCAGAGTATCGTCATGCCTGCACCATTCACAAGGCTCTTTGCTATCATGAAAAACGCTGCTGGCTACCCAAGACTATGGGCTATGGTTTACTCTGGTGCCAAATATTAGAATTGGCATTATGAGTACTTTTCATAAAAATGGGAAAAAACTGTTTGGAAATATTCTCCAGTTGGAAAAACTCATTAAGAGGAATTACTAAGATATTGACGTTTTGGAAAATTCTGATCAATTTTTAGGACCAGTTATTTGAACCGTACAGCTGTCTGGCTTAAGCGCTGAAAGAATGTTTTTGCACCTGGTTTAGCTCAAGCAAAGTACAACAACTGAGATTGTGATGTTCCTTTAGACACTCGTATCAAATAGTTTTTCAGCTGCGCCCACGCTAATGTCCAGTTCAAACAAACCACTTACTTATTGTTTATATTTTTTGTTTTAATAAATATTAAAAATAATTCAAAGCATACAAAAATACATAATTTCATTGAAAGCACTCGTTTCTACCTTAAGCACTCATTTAATAACTCAACAAGTTGGGCAAGTTTTATTTTTTTCTCAGAATACTTTTAATATCTCTTAATAGATTTTCATTTTGAAGATTCAGCAGTTGAGTTGTCGAAAATTGTGCGAGATGCGGTTCGCGCTGAGCGGCACTGCGTTTCGGTCGTTGCTTTTGGATTTTGTGTTCGTACGCACTTTCGCAGAACTTTGTGAACTGAAGGCCGTAAAAGTAGCGTGACTTCTTTTTCGTCAGAATTTCGGAACACAATTCCTCCAGCATTTTATCAACAGCTTCTTTGCCCATTTTGGGAGACTTTTGGGCCACCACCACATAACCCAGAGTGAGAGACACCAACAACGTTATAAAGAAATATTTCATGCTCAATTTCTCTGCTTAATCAAGAAAATGTTGTTTTCTTTTCTTCTTTTTGCTCTAATAATCTGCTTTTTCACTGGAACTCTGAATTGCAACTGATTGTTTGTTGATAATTTACTAAATATTTTATTAATAAGATTTAGACATTCCAAATGTCTACATTTGTATATCAACTTGAAGATGATCTAATCGCCAGTGTCGTCTCAGTTGTTTCATTCACATGTTTAATAAAATTTAAATTTGATAAGAAATCAATTGTTTCAATGCAGTGACAAGTAGTTGATGGCTCAATGTTAGACTTAATAGATTTGTGTCAATACTTGTGATGTTTTCATTTCATGGAAATGCAGTTCAGCCGAACTGCAATCGCACAAAAGCAAAACAAACAACACAAAACTGGGCGGGTATAAGCGATATCAGCAAAAAAGAAATTTCACAAATATGTCTTACACAAATACAAAGTTTCAGTTTCCAAATGGAGGGTGTGGCACAAATGATTAACAGGCCTTCGAGCTGCATCAGCACTTGCGGAAATTCCAAAATAAAAGTAATTTCGTTTCATTTCACTTACGGGGCTGGCCTCGCATGAGGACCAAACGTTGTCAGCGATAGCAAGACCCAAAATTCAAGCGTATTGCGGTTATAAGCACGTTTTGTCACTTTTTTCACTTCTTTCAGGAAACTGAAAACAAACCGATTGCAACTTGGAAGCACTGAGGATACAAACACCGTAATCGATGCCCACAACGGAAAGGCCAGCGTTTTGAAAAACGCTCCTACTCGTCACCGTTAGTTCGGAGCTTTGCGGCCCAAAACAGAAACTAAAACGTAGTTATTGTGAGCGATCTATTCTTTTTATTGACATCGTGTAGTAGAATATGTTGCATCAAAAATTATGGAAATTACACTGGCAGTGAAATATATGACATTAAACATGACTACAGCAGCCGTTATATTAAACAATGAATTAAAATGGACTTGACCTTTCGACTATCGATAGTTTCCCTCACAGTTTTGAAATTTTAAATGTCGGATATGGAATAAAATTTCTCATCGACATGAGGTTGAAAGAACAAAACATACATATAAAAATTCAAATTTTGTAACGTTTCGATAACGAATAATAAGGGAACTGACACATTGTACTTGATATGGTTTTACACAATATCGAACCAGACTTCATTGAATATGTGTCTTAATACTATTCACACGAAGGGCAGTAAAAATATTGTATGGGTGAATATAGGAAGTCCTTGGTATTTTCGAGTGAAAAGTTCTGCGTTCAATCTTCGGCCCTGTTTGCGTTGATGGTTTCTGGAGAAGAAGATTCAATCATGAACTGTACGGGTTGTGCAGCCACATGAGCCTAACCAGGCGTCTACGGATCCAACGGCTAAGGTGGGTGGGCCATGTAGAGCGCATGGAGAATACTGCTCCGACCCGTAGAATCTTCGATTCCGAACCTGTGGGACAACGCATTAGAGGACGCCCACGGAACCGATGGCGCACACAAGTGGAGAGGGACCTCAACCAACTGCAACTGGGTGTGCAAAATTGGAGGACGCTGGCTAAAGACCGTGCCAGCTGGAAAAGTTTGTTGGTTGAGGCCCACGTTCACCACGGACTGTAGTGCCAAAAGAAGAAGAAGAAGAAGAATATAGCCGTCATATTTTAATTTTAACAACAACATGGTTAGGCACGAAAACATTTAGTAAACAAATAAATAACTTATTGTTGGACTACAACAGCATTATGTGGCTGTCTACAAATATATAATTTGACCGTGAATTCGTCATTTCAACAAACAAACAAAAATGTTACACTTGTACTCATGTTTCCACAGGCGGTAAAAGAAGTGTTTTCATATCATAAAGTGTTTTCATACATACATATATATTGTTATAACAACCCAAGTAACGTTCCGGCAATAATTTTTTGTGTGTTCTTTTCTCTTTCTCGTGAATTTTTATTTTTAAAGTTTGGTATTCGTGAAGAAAAGAGTGTAACACTAGTAACCCAACATCCAGGCAGCTGATCGACCATAAAGCTAAAACCTCTAAAGGTAGGATGACACTATCGGCGCAAATAGCACAATGTGTTACGATTGCGTCACACATTTTAAAAATTAAGACCATTTATTTTCGAGTATTCACGTTATCGTTACACAATGTGGCAATATTTTTCCTTTCATAGCGGCCAAATTGGAAATGTTAAAATAATCGTCATTATATGTTCACACTATCCATCCTCTTCTTTTCGAACAATATTAATGTACTCTCTTCACTTACTGGCCATTCCAGAGTATTGACGAATCCATTTCTAAAATGCTGGTACACACACAGCAACTTTTATTGCTTTTTCGTAAGAAAGAAAGAGAAAGAACTACAAACTGTATATACTGTTATTTCATGCCTCTCCCACAAAATGTGAATTTGAGCAACAAAAGTTGATGCCTGTGAGCCGCCACAAACTCTTCAAAAAGTATTTGTACTTTTTGTTTTTTATTTTTTATTTGGCTTAAAAACAAACTAAAACAAACAAACTTTTCTGTATATTATTTTTTCTTAACTTTGATGTTCCGATGTTCGATTTACTTTAATGGACACTTTAGTTGCCGACAAAAAAGCGGCACATTTGCTCAGCGTTGTGTGCAGGAGCGTTCACATTACCGGCACTTCAGAAAACATTTTGATCGGTCAAAGTCGCAATCACAGTCATAAGCTTTCACACCAATCGGTGCATTGTGCCGTTAGTGAGATCTTAATGCATCTGTACATCGTCTCGATAATGCTTGTGGATTTGCTCTGACGACGCCGCCATGAGCAGTCATGTTGTCGCCCAAACGAGCAATACGAGACAGGTCATGTATTGGGGCATGTGAAGTCTAGTCTGTCTGCATGAAACACTCCACCAAGCGTTTAATATTTCTACCATATGGAGCATAAAAAAAACCATAAGCGTTCTTAAGGTACACATGTCGTATTCCGTGACTTGCTGACATCTAATTCTTTGCACATATATCTATGGACATCACAAACGTGATGTCGTCGAACTGACGCTACATGACGGAGTGGGTACAATTGTACCTGCATACAATTATTACCACATATATAACTTTTTCATTCCAAAAATATTGAAATTAGCATTTTATTTACACATTTATTACAGTAGTGGCATTAATCAAGAAGCAGGTTATAATTATCTTATGGAATGCGTGGAGCATCTCGTGTAGTTGCCAGCTGTTCCATGTGTCCTTTTGAGAAACACTCACAACGTAAGACACGAAAGTCGTGCCTAGACTGCAATAATTATATGCCTTTTTCTATAAAAAGGCTGAATCCTTCGTAAAATACTTCAAAAATTAACTTTTTTATTAACATTTCTGCATACAAAGTCGTTGAAGGTTGTAAAATAGTTTAGGCTCTTTATAAAAAGGGAAGGAGTTGAGTTCTTACCATGAAGTTTATGGAGATCACTAATAGTTTTATGATGTCAGAACATTTCGATTATGTGTTGTCTAGTTATTGCAAATCCAACATGAAAAAGGTACAATTGTATCGTATCAGTTCGACGAGGGTTAAATTATGATAACATTTTTGCGCTGCCTTGTACATAAATTTAGAGATGTGAAGCGTTGATTTTGATTGTATTCCATATTTACAATTATTTATCTCAAACGGTTGTTTTTCCATTCCGACAACCGTTTGCTAAACTGTTAGACAGTTTTTCATTGCTACAAAGCAAAATTACTTAATCACTTGCAGCTCATCATCATAGCCAAACCTCACTGTCACTGCCTGCAACTAACCTGTTTTAATTCGATAGAAATATCAATAATAGTTTCACCTATTGGAAACTGCTGCTAATATCGATCTGTGTCTGTGTCTGTGTCTGTGTCGCTTTCATTTAATTTTATTTCATGCAACATTGTTTATTACTGTCAACTCCATTATAAGTTCATTGTCTCATTACATTTTCCATATTAAATTTTCCTACGCTGCCGCAGCTGATTGCTGGGGCAAAGGCAAAGAAACCAAATTAAAAATTCCTCCCGCTGTCGTGGCGGTTACGTCAAATGGGATGAGCACAATGATAATGGCATGTGACACGAGCAATAACAAACGCAACGACAGCCCTGTAACTAATGGGACTTGACTGCGAAATTGCAAATCATTGGTTGCAACAGAAACTATTTTAAAACACTGACACGCCAAAGAGTTTCCTTTATTTTATGTCACCAACAGACACATAAAGAAGTATTTTTAAATTAATGATGATGGGTTTGCAAAATGCGATTAAAATGATATTTAAAGCTTCGCCATAAAAGATTTCTTTCTTTGAGAATAAGTTTCTGGCCAAATATTTACTAGTGTGTGTGTGTGTGTGTGCTTTTCAACTTTAATCTTTTTTTAATAAGTTTGTGCCTCAAAGTTAAACGTATGTATCTACTTATATTTTATGAAAAGGAATACATATATTTTATAGATACGAGTACATGTCTGGAACCTGAAAATAAACAAAAATAAACTTTAACAAATAAAAGGGCAAGTCAAAGCCTGTTTAATAATACCCGCATTAAAACATATTTTCCAGGCTTAATATAGAAACGGTCTATCTCCAATTTTTTCAATATTTAATTTTCAACTGTATGTGAAAGCGTAGCTGCAAATCCTGTACGTATTCGTAAAACTATTTCGCAATATATAAATACATATATTTAAAATAGCACTTTTATTGCTTATTAGAAATATGGCTTAAAAGAGCCTCCCCATCTGAAAAACCGGGGAAAGAAAGCTGAGGGAGGACAATACTAAGTTTATTGGTCGCTTTGAGCTAAAACTGCATTATGATAACTTATGATTTTTTAGCTCCACCTTCTCCTGTAAACTAACAAAAACGTAAGATACTCCATTTTTGTGTTAAGCCATCGGTTTGTTGTATGACAAACATGGAACGTCTGGCAGCAAATATTTTTTATTTAGAGTTATTTTTAAGAGCCAGATTTTAGGGCTAATCATACAAACAGAATGTTAAGAAATAAGTAAAAACTTTGTTGTTTAGAAACCTTTTAGCTGGGCCCAGTCTGGCTACTTAAATGGGTTTGTGCTTCTTTCCGTTGGGATATACTTTCATTTTACTATCTAGTAGTTTTTGATGCACTTTAGATACAATAAATGAATCATAAGGAAACATTAGAAACGAATAAAAAGGAATACTCGTATGCCTGGAAGAACACAAATCTTCAAATCAGCTGTTTGCCACTTGGTTGTCGTTGTCATTTCAATTAAAAAGCTGAATACCGCCCGACGATTGCAGTCAACAGCCGTTGTGGTGGTGTCGCCTGCCGTTATGCTCACAGTACTAATTTGAAAACAAAAGTATTTTAACAACACGTGCAGCCATAAACATAAATTGTACTTTGTCAAATCAAACAGAAGGCCTTGTTTTGACTGAAAGTAGCTGCTGTCAGTTTTAACCCAAGACTACTAACGCTATTTGATGCAATGTTGACGCTAAAGCCGCGTAAATTTTCGGTACTGCTGAATATTATTTCCAAAACCGTCAAACTAATTTTGTATCCTATAGAAATTAGTTGACTTTTTATGTTTCTTAAAATTTGTTTATACAATATTTTTCAGTTCAGCTTTAGGTCAACATTTTTACCAATATTTCGATCCACGTTGTATCTTATCACTTATTATTTTTAAATTAATAGAAATCATTATTATAATTTATATAGAAGGAGCAAAAAGAAAAACACGAAACTTTAATTTAAATAAAATTAAATATTTCTTTTCGCTTTAAAGCTTCTCTTGCTGCTATACGTGTACAAAAGAAAAAAACAAATTCTTATTTTGCTTGATGCCTCCAGCATGTGTTCACACTTTAAATATTTTGTATTTTTAGTTTGGCGAATTTAGCGAGTTTAACTATTAGTTTGCGCTTGAAATATTAACAGTGGCCTGCCGTGATTGTACTCGTACTTTTCGTACAAAGTTGCCGAAACAGGTCGCGAAGATGTGAGTGACGACGCTCACCCTGGACGCCCCAGTACATCAATAACCGATGAAAATGTGGAGCAAGTGAAGAAAATTGTTATTAGAAAAGTGTTCGATTTTTATCTAAGGTGGGGCACACTTTGAAGGAGGCAAAATAGAAATTTATGATTATTATTTTTTGGGAAAAATTCAAATTGTTTTAATTTTTTGAAGCGCACTTAGTGTTTGTGTCACGCAATATGTGTATTTCTTATTCTAAAAGAAACCATTCTTGCCTAAACAAAACTATTTTATACTTCTAAGCTGGCATTTGAAGTTTCCCCTCTTCAGCTTTTTTCGCTTATCAATCTTCCTTTGCAACATCCCAGGATTCTGCAAATTGTTTTGCTATTTCAGTGTTCTCAATTGTAATGGGACATTAAGATTTATCACCGAAGTTGGGGTGGCTGTCCTCTTCACCCACACTAACACACCACTGAGGTCGCTCGAGTCACTGAAGTTTAGCAAAGTCGTTTTATCTTCACAGTTAAGACTCTGATTTTAATATTACAGTGTTTTTGGTCTGCCATTTTAATTCTCTAAATGAAAAAAATCTACAAGTTTATGCTGTTAGTGTTACCGCCACGGAAAATTTACGTCTACAAATTGTACTCTGTCGCTTCTATCAGTGTTCACACTCCAGTAGCAGCTTAACGACTCAATAGACTTTCTTTATATTTCTGCTGGTGTTGAAGAACTTTTGCAGAGCGAACTTGTGTTACAATGTGTAGCGATAATAATAAAAAATACTACAGATAAAATATATGTACATTAGTAGTCTAGGGTTAAATACATAAATTAAGAATAAATTCTATTTGTTGTTGAAGAAATGGTGGAACTGACTTTTTGTTTTATCTCCACATTCGTACTTCCATATTCAAGTATGAATTGCTTTTGCTTTCGCTCACTAAGAAATTGTAAGTTTTCAACAATTGCTGAAATGTATTAACAAACAAATAGGCCCAAATAAAACATTAAGTCTCCACGATTCCCCATTCCCATAATTGTCGCCACTTTTTATTTGATACTAAATGTTCTGAAACGCAAATTGTGCCTGGCGAAAATTGAAAGGCAAACAAAAACGAAAAAAGCCCAACTCATAAAATTGTATGAGAATAAAATGAAAGCGAATAGTTTTATTGCATTAATTTTGGACAAAGTTCTTATTGCAAAAGCGATGACCAAAACATGTCAGGACAATAAATTTTAGTGGGAGGTTTTTTATGACCTTGATATTGTGGGATTTCACTATAATATGTCATTCTAGACTTTAAGTCCGAAAAATTTACATAAAACATGCAGTTCTTTCATTTAATTGCACATACAGACATACATGTACTCAAATTATTATATAAATTCGATTTATATCGATTTTATCGATTATCGGCGATTATTTTATAAATTCAAATTAGAAAATTTTCAAAAAGAAATTTATTGCAAAATGATTGCATTCAAGCCTCATTTCTAACATCAACGGACAGTTTATTATTAATGGTCGTATTAAGACATGTCAAACGATTTTTATGTTAAATGATTTTTATGTCAACAAGTTTGGCTTCGTAGTATAGTTTTAAACTTATTTATGGCTTCCTTGATATTTTGGCCAACTGAAATAAGATAATACAGTGGAATCTTCTATTGCAAATGCTGTTGGGCGTGACGACGTTCCCTAAAAAAAAGCACAGCAATCGTTTCCCCCGAACATTCTTTGCTCTTGAACCGAAATTTCGTTTGTTTTAATCATTTTTAATCGCTTTAAAAAAGCGGTAATCGAATATATATATATATATATTACGTAACAAGCGAAATTCTAAAATTTGCTTTATTTTTGGAACAGACTTCGCATAAATATTCGGTGTCTGAACCATGGTCGCAGCCCAAATATCACTGAAACAACTTGCTTCACCATACAAAATTTTCAGACTGAAGCAACTTTCCAGTGCAAAGAATTTACAGTTTTTCACAAGTTTTGTGGCAGGTTTTTTATGGTGGTTAGATTATCTATAGGCGAGAGCGGTTCTTCAGCCCTGAACTGCTTTACCACTGTGCGCAAAGTTTCCTGTATTTGGTTTATTAATTTATTTATTGCATAAAAAAATTAAGCGAAATGCATGAACATTTTAATAAAAGGAGTGCAAGTTATACACAAATAACTTTGCGTGTTTTGTCAGCTGATTTCGTTATGAAATGAAATCTTGTCAGAAGTGTCAGAAAACAGTGGTGTAAACGATATAAATATCGCTTTGCTCTAAATGCACTGTAAAACGATTTTAAGCACTGGCACTGGTATGTCCTTATTTAACTACGTTTTTGTGGATCACAATTTTGCAACCGTTAAAAAAATTATAAGCGATTTTCTGCTGAAGACTAAAATTAAGTGTGATTTGTTTTTGTAATCATAAACTATTGTACTTCGAAACGCTAAAAAATCTGGGTGTTATTTATAATAAACAGCTTAATTGGTCAAGTCAAGATTTCTCAATACCAGACATCCATCCATATTTGAATGCCTCCGGCCGAAACGTACTTATTACCCACCTTAATATATGGTTGTACGCTATTCCGTAGCTGCGATGCTTTAAGTAAACGAAGACTCCACTTCAGGTATATTATATATAATATAGTAATATTTCCAGATGTGTAGTTGCTTTTAAAAGGAACAGGACGCACATTATGCGAAAAAAATTTGTAACGTTACCTACAACAGCTTATCAATCTGCTGCACTCTTTTTGCATAAAATTATATATAATAAAAAACCTTCTTACCTCTACGATAGCATAATCTTCCCCAGGTCGCATAGAGGTAAGAAAATAAATAACATTAATTATATTAAGGCCCTCTCTAAGCAACACTTTTTCATAAACGCTATAGACCAACTACTCCTTAATATTAATAATGCAAGCAAATTCAAGTCGGCCATATTCCAGTATTATTTTAAAAATTTAAAATTTTTATCAGTACCTTTTCTGTATTTTTGCATGTTTTCCTTTTATTTTATTTTTTACTATTACTGCAACAAGGACTTGCTCTTATTGTATTTTATTAAACAAATGATAAAAAATAAATAAATAAAAGTATTAGAATGGGCAAACAGGAATTTATATTCCTTCAAAGTGTAACAACTTTGTAAATATAATTTATTTCAAGCCTGTTCGGGGTAACACTGCTTTACGCACGCCCATTTTAATAGAAAAACACTAATTTCTTTACTTTGTAACCTAAAACTCGTACAGCAATAAATCTCTATTATCGTGGTGATTTTTCATCATCTCCAGTAATTGAATTAACAAGTTCGCTTTTTTTTATCTCTTAAACATCTTGTTTTTAATACAAAGACTGATGCCATTAAAATTAATGAAAACTCGAGTGAATCTCTGGTGAACCACTCACTCACTATTCCCACCATATAAATACATACATACATACATACATATGTAAATGCATTGAATACGTTATACCATCAAGATGCAACAAATTCCGCAGACTTACACGGCAACACTTGTGCACCGGCAACCAAACCAAACATGTTTGCAATCAATAAAGAATAAATAAATTTCAAATAACTTCCCAAGAAGCTGATTCTCTTTAAGCCGGTGCTCATGTTCTACAACGTTACACGAGTATGCAAAACGGCAGGAACAACAACTAAAGCATTTCTTTTTTCTTGTAGTTGTTGTTGTTGATGTTGTCATTTTATTTTGAATGTAAGAAGAAATGTTTGATGCAAAAAAGAAATAGCGAACAGTTAATGCATCGCTAAAAACCATCGATAAGACAGACAGACGGGCAAAAGCCCAGCTGTTTCATGTTGTGCTCGTTCAAGACGCGTGAACATGAACAACCACTTCCTTGAACGCCGCTGGCAGGTTGTCAGGGGAATTTAGAGAAAATAATTTAAAATAAAGAGGGCAAAGCAAATGTTTCCTAAATGAAGTGAATATTATGCGTTAAGAGATTGTGTCTTTAAGTGCTCCGGTCGGCTGTTGAACGGCGCAAATAAACACAAAAGCTGATGCAGTCCCAAACGTGTAGTTGAAATAAATGTGCGAGCAAATTCATGAGTAACAAATTTTAAAGTGCTTAGTGCCTTTGAGCCGGAACTTGTTCAAGCAGTTGGAAAAGCTCTTGAATGTTTAACCCGGCTTTCTTCATTTTCAAACACTGCCGTTGTAGGACAGGTGTACGAGTACAGTATTGTTTTAGCCAACCAAGGTGTGGTCTAGATTTTCAGCACCTGTGTGTCAATCTAGAGCTCAGAAAAACAGTGGCTCGTTTCTTAACGTCCTGCAGCGAGAAAGTCTTCCCATGAAACAGGGGAATTGAAATAATAACGATATAAATTGAAACAAAAAATAGGCTTTTTCACACAACGATTTTTGCCTGTTTGTCGGGGCCGGAAACATCTGTGATTAAAAGTGTTTTTGAACAATTATTGGAAAGTTGCGAAAAGAAATACGTGCAAATTAAATGAAGTTTTCCGCAAACATTCTGAAAATAATTCGCATTTCAAAACAACACAAGAGCAAAACGGTTACAAAATTGATTTCATTTTAATTTGGCATAAAAATAATAATTATTATTAACAAAAATTATTTCATATGGAGTCCAAATCAGCTGAATAAGTGTGTAAAAAGGAGAGTTAACAACACTTCAGCTACAATGTTTTTAATTTCAATGCATGTTTTACTATCTGTCTGGCAACTACTAGAAAAATACGAAACAGCACCAAATAGATAATGATGCGCAAGTAGCAAGTTTGTCGGCAAATTGTTCCTCCAGATGCCAGTAGGTAGTAGTAAAAGGAGGTCCATAAACTGAAAGCTAAACAAACATTGTCTGTCATTGGCAGAATTAATTGTCCTGAAGATAAAACTTCAGCAACTGCCACTTACTTTTCGACAAATTAATGACCGCGGACACTGTTTTTTCAATCAAAATCCAACTTAATTTCAGCACAATGCAAAATAAATATAACCTAAAAAAATTAAATTATACAATATTAAGAAAAACAAATTGTAAGTAACAAAAATAAGTAATAAAAGAAAAAAAAACATGTTCGTATTTTACATACGTATGTACAATACATAAATTGTTAAAGGGCGATCGATGTACAATCCAATTCATTATTCTAGTACTTTCCTGCCCATTATTTCGAAAATGACAAACACCAGATAAATTTAACAAATTATGCGCACAATTCTTATTCGATTGGAATATTTAACGAGATGCTCGTACTTTGAAACGCACAGGGAAATACACGCAAGGCGGGGTGCTCGTTGCCAACAAGAAATACATCTACTTGGCCCAGAGGATAAGTTGCAACTTATACTGGTAATACTAGATGTGTTGGTTTGCTACCGGCCTTTTGCCAGCGTGTGGTTATACTTTTAATGCGCGCGTGTGTGTGTACACATATACCTGCTAAGGATATTGCCAGAAAAGTCTTTAAGTTTAACAAATTAAAATAAATATCACACATTTTTTTCATTTTTTCATTCACATTCACGAAACACATGTAAGTTTTTAAGAAATATTTAAATTGTTTTTCTTTACAATCAAGATGAATTCTTCACTAGCGGCGAGTAGGGGCTTTCAAAAAGTCCGATAACTTCTTTTGTGTTTAAAATGGGGTAAAAAAATTGTAATTTTATATTTTAAAGCTACATTCGTTTGTAAGGCAAATTAAAAATTAATTTCTTCAAATACTTGAGTGTTTTTGATACTTTTAAGACAAAAATCCAGGTAGGCCAAAGTATAAACTTAGTAGTTTCGAAGAAAAGTATTGCATATAGAGCAGACATAATATTATTACAATTATTATACCTAAACTGCTGATCTGCAGGAACAATATTCTCTTCGAAGAAGTCAGAAAATCTATTCAGGCTGTAAAAGTTCCAAAATTCCTGTCCGTAATCAACAGAATCAAATACCAATATATTTTAAGGAACCAAATCAACCGCACGGCTCCTGAAAAAATCATCATTTATTACTTCACAATCCCAATTACCGAAGCATGCAACTCATTCCACAGTCTATATGGAGTTGTTTCACAATTTAGCCGGTGAACTAAAATCAGATCACAAACTTATGTATATTCACTGATGGCTCCAAAACGGATAATTCAAGGAAAAGGAAAATGGTAAACTTTTATTTACTCTATAATTACTGTTCCAACTTCACAGCTGAAGCTCTGGGCTTCAAAAACTGGTTATAAAACCATCGTATGTACTGACAGCCTTTCATCAATACAAGCAGTTCAAAATATCTCACGCGAGACAATTCTTACAAACCAAATAACGGATCTTTATACTGTATACTGTATACTGGGCAATGAATGTGCCGATCTTGCTGCAGCAAAAGGAATAAGAAACCCCTTAATAACCTTTTTAACTTCAGAAAAACGCAGACATACTCAAAGCTATAACAGGTTACGCCAATGAGCAAACTCGTCAACAGTGAGCACACTCTCAACACAATTATAAAAGCGTCAATGCATCAGGAGTAAACCCGTTATTCGTTCGCCTCTGACTAGGACAATGCAAGTTCTCCCGTAAACGTATTTTTGAACAAAGGGAGGCACCATGTGGTACAACGTGTAACACGGAGCTTAATGTAAAACATATATTAGATGAATGTACCTGTTGCAACTCAACCAGATATTCTATGTTTGGGTCCACACTACTATTAATTTCACAACAATTTTAATTCCGAGTCGAAAGCCTCTGCGGCTAGAACTCTTATTTTCTCTTTAACAAATTATTATTATAATTGTATAATATTAATAAATAAATAAATAATAATAATAATAATTACAGATTTTTGTTTAAAAGAATTTTTACATCGTTTTACCAGTCTGCCGTCGAGTGGGCCGCCACCTACGAAATGTCGGCGCAAAAATTACTTCTTCCAAAACGGCAACTCTGTTTTTCATGTGTCCAAAATATTACTACAAGATTTTTCTTTATATTAATCACCATCTTTTTAAATAAATGTTTACATCGTACTGCTAGTCCGCCATCGAGTGGGCCGCCACCTACAAAATGTCGGCTCAAAAACCCCTTCTCCGAAAAAGGTAACAAAAACACTGTTTGCAGGAGAAAAGTAAATTTCTTTAATGCGAGGAAAACATTTATTTAGCTCACGGAAATTTTCTTTAGATTACAGCTAAAAGTTCCATAAATGTTGCAAAAATCGTAAGATTTATTAAGTTTTAAATGTATTTTGGTTGTATTTGAAAAAAAATGTAAATGTGCCCTTAATTATAGCATGAAGTTTGAAGGGTTAATAGAAATTATTAATTAACATTATTTAAGAAGTAGTTTTAATTTTGCTTTCCAGATCGAAAAAAAACGGAAAAAACAATTTATCATTTAGAGATAATATCGTTCGCAGAAATTCAAAACCACTTCACTGAACAAAAAACGAAATCCATTCTCCTCCACCATTTCAACTCTCAATAACAATTAGACATCTTAATTGTCACTATTTTGTCCCTGTTGTTGCTGTTAGCATTTCAGCTGGCGATAAGTACTCGTGTGTATACATTTCCAATCTGATGCAGCGCAGTGTGTTTTCTAATAAATGTTCACTTGATAACACATATTTCTTATTATTAAGAATCTTTTGTAGTATTTAATATTTACCTTTAATTTTCATATTTGTTTTATTTTTGTATTTGTTTAATTTACTTGTCTCCGTGAACTCCTTTTTTAGCTGAAAACATGAGTACATACATACGTACACCACAACTCTGAACATTTAATCTGCAGGTATTAGCGCCATAAATTTGCTAAGTTTTCGTGTCTGGAAACACGATATCTAAATGTGTCGTGAGACGAACACTTTCAGAAAATCAAGCAGAATTACAACTGCAATTTGCTTAATAAATAACTGAGAGTCGCAGCGCTGCAGGATTAAATTTCACTTGAAATAACGTCGCGCTGTTGTTTCTTATCAGTGACCTGCTGTTGTAATTATTTTGATGTGTCTTCAGAATGTTGTTCTACGAGTGTTTGCTTTCTTCCCCCCGCCAGCTTTGATTATAATAACATGACAATAATATACAAACGAGGTCTGTTCAAAAAATATGGCCAATTTTCAGTTGTCTTAAAATATATATTCATTTATGCCCCTTAATAGCAGTCCCCCTCAGATAAAATTACCGAAACAGTTCTAGTATCCACTTTTTGATATGTTCTTGAGCTCTCTTCGGTTTTATCTTCTCAATCGTCCCAAGACGCCGTCCTTTCGTGGCATTCTGCAACCTTGGGAACAGGAAAACTTTGCCCAATCCGGTGAATGCGGAGCTTGAGACATGATTATGCTGTTTTTGCTGACCACAAAATTACGAAAAAGTATGCATGAGGCAACCGACACTGATTTCATGATTCTCCATAAGAATTTTCTTCACTATCCCAACATTTTCATCGTATTTAATGATGTGCTGGGGCGTTCGAGGAGAGCCTTGTTTTTTATATCTTCTCGACCTCACTGTGTACCACCATTAATATTTCCAGTGCTTTTGAGCGCCCAATTCCATATTTTTTACAGAATTTGAGGAAAATTTGCTTAACTTTTGTGCCTCGCATTTGCTAAAATACTGAATGTCTTCGAGACGAGTGTACAAACATAAAATATAGCAATTTGAAAATTCACCATATTTTTTGAACACACCTCGTACAAACATACATAACACTGACTTAGTGCGAAAAGGTCCCAACTCACTTTTTTCACAAACTTTTATAAATTAACAGGATCTTGTATGCAAATATGCAACAACAAATACTCAACTGTAAAAAAACTTAAGTTAAGGCCTTTCCCTATTAAGACACCCATACATACACACATACGTACGTACATATGGACTTAAATAAAAAAACATTATAGAGAATATTAGACCGAAACGTATTTTCGTTACTTAAACGCTCAATTCTTCTTGAAGAAACACTATAAATATTTGGGCTTTAACATACTCGTATTCAGCTGTTTGTTACATCAAGATGTTAAAACGTGTGAACAGGTTTTTATGAGGTTTTCAATATACGAGTACACAGAGAAAATAAAGGCAAATGAATGTTTAACCATGTACTTAATAAAAGTAATATTTCTAACTGTAAAAGTAACATTTTGTTCTTAAATACTTAATGACTTATAATTAGAATACTCAGAAGCTGGTTAAAATGTTGTAATAAAATAATTTCATAAATTGATAAAAACAAATCCATGAGTCCTTGTCCAGGCTATGAAAGTTATATAAGCTGCAAAGCTTTCTAATGAGGTGGAGCTGGTGGAAAGAGGGATGGAAAAGTGTAAATTAGTCAGGTAAAATGTACAATTTTGTATGCATTTAAGTAGGGAATTTTGAAAGCGGGACTTCGGACCAATACTTAAAATATGGCTATAAGCACAATTGCGCGGTTAAAAAAGCAAAAGAAATTTGACCTAATGATAAAACACCAATTAAAATACAAAACTTCATATGGATTGTCATATACTGGGTGTATTTTTCAGAGTTAAAAAAAATTAACTCACAATAAATCAGAGATATATATTTTTAATATCAATTAAAAGGGCTTTATTTTATAGAAAATCTTACGACATTAAAGTTTAAAACTGATTTTGGCCACATGACGGCCATGGCAGGTGCGTAGAAGATGCAATCTGGAGCACCAATTTTCACAGTTTATCAGAAGGTAGACGAACTCAGCCCCAGTAGATGAGAACGGCAGCGAATTTATTGATTTGGATCTTCTTCAAGGTGTTCTTTTCGGCGTCTGGCGGGATCTTCAGAGTTGCTAATTAACTCTGAAGAGCGATCATGTAGACCATTTTGATAAATAACTGCAACAATTTGCAAGTGGTGCTCTGGTACAAGTCTATCCATAATGTTGAATAAAGCAGTGCTGTCAACTCATATATTATATATATGTTTTTAAATGTGCCTTTAGAAAAAATCAGTTATATGCGCAAGCAAAGACGCATTTGGAAGCAGCTTGATTATTAATTTTCTATTGAAAGTAAAATATAAAAAGTCATATCTTTCTTATACATACATACATAAATATGTATATGTATGTTTATATAAAAGAAAGAACAAAACGCAAGCATGTTCATCTCTTAAGTCATAAAATAATAAGAATTACATAAAATATTGTTCGAAAATGTCACTTAATGTATCCTGCTGGTTATCAATAAAAGAATATTATTCTTTTTTTTCGAAAAAAAACTACTTTTGATTGCAATTATTAATTTTTCTCTACTTTTGCTTTACGTTGTTTTGTGTGCATTTTGCTCTTGTTAAATTTAACGAAAAAATCGACAAGAAGAAGAAAGAAGGAAACATAACAAATATCTGTGAACTTAAATTGTCAACCAGGAGTTTCATTATGAGGACACGAATACAATTTCAAAACAAAATTTAAGAAATAATGAAACAAATATTTTAATGGCAGAGCATGTTCGATCTTGCTTTTATAATGAAGTACAATATTATGTTGTAATTTTATTGACAGAAGTGTGCAAAAGAAAGCAAATTAGAGAAAAACGAACTTAATTTGAAAAATTATGTGTCTAATTAACTAAGAAAATAATGAATTGTTGATGTATCACGAGTACATTCATACACGCGCGTTAGTCTTTCATCAATTACTCTCTGTACTCATAAATCTAAATAATATACAGCTTGTAATTTTATACTCGTTTGAAATGTAATTGTACAAATGCCGCGCCACAGCTTTGCTTGGCGACACGCAACTACATAAATGTTAAATTTTTCAAGTCTGCGGCGCATGAATCTGGCTGAGCTTTTTTAAAAAACCGTACAAAACTGTGAACGTTTTGCTATTTGATCTTGAATCAAACTTTTACTGGTATCACCCAAAATTCGAAAATATTTCTTTTCTTGGGGTTAATTTCCAATCGTATCAGGAACACTTCCGGGCAGCAGGTTTAGAACGAGGACCAACATGTCCCCAGGATGAACTTCCTAAAACAGCAGGAAGAGGATGTGTGGTAGATACCAGGGTAGAAGTCTATGCTCGGCGATTCAAATGTCATGGAGAAGATGATGTCTAGCAACAGATTTCTGTTCTTCGTAAGGAACTACAGGCAAGTCTAGTTAAGGCCTGATGTTTTCTGAGGATTTAGGGCCACCAACTCAGATACCGCGTCTTCCTTTTACTTTCTACTGGCAAAAGTAATTATATAGCAAGAGCTCTAGAATACCGAAAAATGCTCACCTATGTGTGAATTCTGGGCCATATGGGGGCGCCACGTGGGGTTGGTCCACTGTCAGATTAGTACACAGTGACAAGTGCTGAAGTAAATCAACTCCATAATCTGTCTGTATTCTTTCAAATTCGGCAATTTTGTTGGAAACTGAATAAATAGACCTCTGGAGGTGATTTTCTGATGAAAATTAGTCTCATTCAGCGAAAACATGTTGGGGTCTACGTTTTGCCGTTTTGCTTAAGCTTTCTGGGGCCGTGCAGTATGCGAAAAATCATGTGGTCTGCAATAGGCCGAGATGTTGAAGGCGTTTTGCCCTCGTATGGGTTTTGGTTTATTATTTACTGAAACACTGTGAATGATCTTCTTGGTAGAACAATTGCGGCAACCTTAAAATGGCTCCACCCAGAACGCAGAACGTTCCAGAAGCAAAACATCCACTTGTGTAGAACATGTGTGCCAATTCCATTCCGCATTTAACAATGTGACTGGTGTCACATTCCTTTTGGAAAACTTATCAATTAGTTGTTACAGAGAGTTACAAGACTATTTATTTTTGCATAATATTTTCTTTGTTGTAAAATTGTAAATCTTTATAGTTAAAAGAAGTTTTTAATAAGTTTGTTTTAAACTTGTTATGATGAAATGTGGAAGAAAGTCTTACTTAAATTTATTATACAATACAATTACAACAATTTATTAATTCGGGATGACAATATCTTATCCCAGTCAGAATATCAAGGGCAAGCACCTGCAAATTAAAAAGCAAACAAAAATTATCAGTACATGATAGGACTTTTATTATATTCGCAATAATTTTTTATTAAAATAAATTTTTAAAACACTAAAAACAAATAAACAACAATCAAGAAAAGTGCTAAATTAAATTAATTCTAGATATTTATTTATTCAAATGAATTTGTTTTCTAAACTATTTCTATTCAAACTTTAGCAAAAAAAACCTTTTAACATCCCAGCCAACAAAACGCCCGCAGTGTTAAAAATCAAGCAATTACAGAGCACTGCAAATGAAATGCATTGTCTATAACAAGTGTTGCCAATTAAAATAATACGCAAGTTAAGTTTATGTGCATGTCGGCTGGGAAACGGATGACTTTAGAAATGCCACGATTGCACGGCTGCACTTAGGAACACAAACGATGTTGTTGCATTGTTGCAACAAGCTCACCATGAGAGCTTTCAATTAAGTTTTGCACAGTCGAGAAAACAGCTGATTACATTTCTGTACGTTTTCCTTTCAAAATGTTTTTGGTTTTGTATCCTGAATTTAAAATTCTTTTAAAACTGCTTGTGGCCTAGTTCTAGTTCTCACATTTAATATTGTAAATTTTGACGTAGGAGTACATATATCTGGGGCAGCCTGTTTCCTCAACAGCAAAATATAACTGAAGGCACATAATTTTTCCTACTGCAAAGGAGGGTGAATAGTAGTTATTTCATACAGAGTTTTACACAACAGCTGATCGATCTTTGTGGATTATTGTGTTTTTATTAAAAATTATTCAACCCCTAATTTTGAAAATTTTAAAACTAAAGAAGAACGTAAATTTAGTAATTTTTTCCCAGTTTTAATTTTTATTATTATAACATTTGTTTTTGGTTTTTGAAAGAATATTGCCGTACTTGAAGGTCATAGAAACGAAAAGTTTATTCTAAAACTTGATACTGGCACATGATTGCCAACCTTTTTGCTTCAAAATAAGCAAAATTGCTGGAAAATATTGGGGAGTTTGAACCGGCTGATTAAAGCTCTGCTTTACTTTCTGGAATACTAACTTTCGCATACATTCTTACTGACAAAAAATCTGATTTGACGTTCAATATCAGCCTTTCTTCTACACAGCGTTATATCGTCCACACTCATTGCTTTCTTCTTATTTCACGTGTTAAAGCAAAGAACTTTGACTCCAGATCAGCTGTTTTGCACTAATAAAGCAAAACAGCTGATAATAGTAATGCAAACCCTAATTATTTAAGATAATTACTTTTTCCGATACTGCTGAAATTTTTAACAATATTGTAGGAATAGTGGCAACCAATGCAGGACCCAGCTTAGCAAAGCATTTTACTCCTTCCAGCAACTTAAAAAAATCATCGATTTTACAAGTTGCAGCAAAAAGTTTTCCTTTTCATCCACTTCATGTTCTACTCCTGCCTGTCGACGAGTATATAATTTTCCTAGCAGTAGATATTTGGTGTTCGAATCGCAGGTCCACCAAATTTTGATACCATATATTGCACGTTTTGATGGTGCGTGAACTTGGTTGTTCCCCGATACCGAAAAGATTGTTCGTCTATTGACAAGATTTTCATGGAAAAAATGTCGTATGTCCCGAACAGGTGCAACTTTGTCTCTTTTCATCGGTCCTTTTATAACATTTTCTTACCAATAGAAAGACAAGAAAATTGCAGGAGGGTACTTGAAGAATTAAACATGTTCGTGCCTGAAGGCTAAAATCGAATTTTAGAACTTTGTTTGTTTTGTTTAAACTATTTTGTGCGCGTTGGGTTCGGCAGTTGAATAAATTTTGTATTAGTAAAAATTTGTAGCATTTAATTGAATTTTCTGGCGAAAACAAACTGAAGCATTTCGTTAACGAACAAGACATTTTAATTGCACAGTGGTTAGTTATGAGATATTTGGTTATTCTAACATCCGCTTATATAGGAAATTTAAATAAAAACTGGCGTGTATTGACGAGTGGGGTAGCACTGGCGAAGCGTCGGGCTATGAACAGCTAGAAAATACACAAAAAACCGCCAAAACAGAAATATGTTGTTTTCTTAATAATATTAATATTTTTTTATGCAGCATCAATTTGTTTTGCTGCTTTATATGTATGTATGTATGTACGTACATGTTTTGTTTGGTAAAATGCTTGTTCGCATTATTGATGAATTTTTGCTGCAGTTTTTCATTGAAAGATCTGCCAAAAAATTATTTTCCCCTTATCTTGCGTTAAGCTGTTGCAATAAAACTCCACAGATAATAACAGAGTGTGTCAAAGTTAACAACAACAAACATGAGCTGTATCGTTATAATTATGTTTGTTGTTGTTATTCATGAAATGGTTGAAGTTAACAACAGGGTGGGCACTGCCAACAAAATTAATTTGACAGTGTTAAGCTCTTTGATTATTATCATTCCAACACACGCCCATCCGATCCAATTATAAACTGCATTCTTGCAATATATCGATGGGAAAGAAATTATGCTGGATCAGTGTCTGCATATTCGCGCATGTTGGTGCAACGTGATCAAACGGCGCAACAACCCAACAAAGTTGGTTGCAAACGAGGATTATTGGCTGTGATTGTCTATAGAAGAGAAAATTTGATATAATTTAATGCATAAAGTTATTAAAGTGTATTTTGTAAAGTTGTTATTAAAAGTAATTAAAATGCATAAATTCTCGTGTTTCATTTAAATTTACTACATATTTCAAGGCGCGGTTGGTAGCGTCTAATTTAATTTTCTTAGTTAACTCTGTTCATCGTCCGTTTAACTTTGACAAAAGCAGTGAATATATGCACTCTTACCAACCACAAATAAATATGTATAAATCCATTATCATTCTGTTCTCCGGATCTGATCAGTTTGTATCACGTTGTTTGCGATTTATTACAAAATCATGTTGAGTTGCCATAAAAGCCAAATCAAACAAAATCAATAACAAAAAATATTATATATTAACTTGATTTTACTAAGAGTTTTTCTAAGTGTATGCCTACCGGGGCACAGCAGTGCTCTTCATGCTCTTCAGTTTGTAAATTGGCCAATTCACAGTTGAGAAAAGGCAAAAACGTATAAATGTACAAGCAGTCCCTCTGTGACACAGTGTCATTTGCTATCACAATGCAGTTATTATACACAATTGCCTGGATACTGGTGCCATAAATCAAACAGCCAGATAAAAATGGTATCTGTACAACTAGTCTTTTATCTGTTATTGTTCAAGAAAACAAAAAAAGGAGACAGCCACAAATAATAATAATTCTAACTCACAAATAAGCAACAGTTTTGCTGCCAAGAATAAAAAATATATTTTTTTTTGTATTTGCGGCATTTTTATGCAAAAACAAAAAAAAAGAGAAAAAAAATAACTCAACATAATAAAATATTTTGCCAACAATCGGTTTGTGTTTTACAAATAGTTTCAATAAAAGAAATTTAATGAACGACATAATTTGGGGATGAATAGTTTTTAATAAATGCAAATATGGAAATTTTACTTGAATAAAAATTAATACTTATTAAGCAACAAGTTGCAAATTAGGAACGATTTGTGTTTTTTTTTTTAAATTTTGTTATAGCAAATTACAACTAAAAGTGCAAACGGTTACAAATTACAGATGGCAAAATTAAAAGTTGGCAAAAATATGATGTTTTAGTTTTCGTGTGCTCAGTTGCGCGAGTTCCTAACGTTTTTAAAAATGTATGTCTTTGTGCATGTTTCGAACTCTTATAACCCGTATAATGAATGACAGTAAAAAAAGCCGTTTATCCCAGAAACGTTTAACAGGCAATCAATTCACCACAAACTGTTAACACGTGTTACGAGCAGCGAACGAATATTTCTTCATTTTTAAACTTCAAAGGAACAGCTACAAGCAAAATTAAAATAATTACTAACATAAATACATATATATGTACAATATTATATGTGTAGATATACAGATCTGATCGTGAACCTGTCTTTTACCTTCTCCTCACCCTACTAATTTACCAGACATGCAAAGATGTGGGTGGCTCATAACACAATAATTACTCCAGGAACATGACAACTTAACCAGACTCCCCTTTATATCGCCGCGCCATCTAGTTCCTTACTAAGAACAGAAACTCGTGGCAAGACAACAGCGACGACCTCCTCCACAGCATTTTACAAAGACCTTGACTTTAGGTGACAGTTTTAGCCAAGGTAGGCACCTGAAGGGACACGGTGGCCGCTGCCTAACCTGAGTTACACTTGAACTTGAACCTATACTTAAATTTTTAGGGAGGTACCAGTGTCCCTCCTTACCCCGAAGAGAATAGTGTGCCACTTTGGATACACCAAGATGAAATCTGATATGCACAGACATTGGTCTTGTGTCTGAAGTATGTATCACCCACAGGAAATCGGCCAAAAATCACAAAGTGATTGACCTGCCAAAAAAAATATGCAGCCAATTTATAGCACTTTCTTAAATTAACAGGTGGGAAAATATTCCCTTAAAGTGATAGAAACTTAAGCTCTAGTTTTAAAGGAACTAAATTGGACTTACAAAGTGCCACACACGGGTTTTTTGAGTTCTAGTAGGAGATTTTTTAAATATATCGTTCATGCAAACAGCGCGGGTATTCCCACAAGTAACAATTCTGCGCAGTTGCAGCCATAGATAAATTTTAGAAAGAAGATGCTGGTTGTTAACATTCATCAACGAAAACTGTCTGCTTTTGGGGTATTCATAGATACAAATTGACATTGAAATTATAAAATTACGTGACATCCCACAAGAAGTGATTTATTAATATAAAACATAAAACAGATGTACACAGTTTATTGTTGTTCGCAAGAGAAAACGCAAAGGATAATTTTAAAATTTCACTGCCCACATTAGCGAACAAAAATCAAAGTTCACTACATCATTCGCTTTGTTGGCTTTTGTCGACACTATCCGCCTCCTCCTCCTCCTCCTCCTTTTTTTTTGGTACGATATTTTCTGTACGTCATTTTCCATTTAATTAAACATGTGGGAAGGATGTCATACTGTTTACGGATATTAACAAAAAGGTTTCTTGTTGTTTTTATTTACAAAAATGCAAACAAATTCTTGCATATCCTTTAAATACATTTTCATCACTTGAGCAAACAATAATATCTTCTATATTACAGATGATACACATTTTGGTTCTCGGAATATTAGGCAGCTTTACTTTCAATCTTGACTGTTTCCAATCTTCGTACATATGGATGGATGTGTTTCTGTGTGTGTGTGTATGTGTGTGTGTGTGTTTGTATTTTAAAGCTTCAATCGAGTGTTTAGAAATTTTTGATTGATACATGTTCAAACGGGAGCGGACATACAATTTAAAAAAAATTAGGATGCTTGAATTTGCTAACAAAAGCGAAAACGAAAAAGAAATTAAAAAAAAATTACTTGAGTACTCAACACACACGAAGAGTTCTGGATTAAAGGGTGGAACGCAATGTGCTGCTGAGGCTGAAGTTGGGGCTGAACGGAGGCTGAAGTACGAACAATATGCGAAAACAATGATTTCATGATTTCCAATTATAAATGTAATACATTTGTATGAATGACAAATACTTGTATTAATGGAATCTCTGGTGTAACATAATGTGACAAGACAAACTGTTAACAATCGCTTTTAACTTAATAACCAAAATCAATAAAAGTTTATTACCGCTTGTGTCAATATGAAAATATTCGGTAAAAAAAAACGAATCGAAGGCAATAGAAAAATGCATTACAGAGTGAAAAACGTATCGTTTGTGACAAATCTTTCCATTTTGTTTAATACTGAAACTCACACGTCGCAAAACTCACATTTCGCGATTACGGTTTCAAGTCACAAAATTGGTGAGCTGGAAATCGCAATCGCAAAAAATTTTGCTATTTGAACTGGCGAGGAAATAACGAAGTGACTTCTAAGTGAACTTGTGTATATAACAAAAATTTCGCTTCAAATATTAGAAATGGAAGCCCATACAAATAAAATTTAAAGTGTTTTTATTTAATATCTTTTAAAAGATAATGTAAAGAAATACATTATTTTCATCGATTTTAATAAACATTTTCCAATCTAAAAAACACTCCTTTTTGTTTAATTGCTGCCTTTTATTTGCTTACTTTAAAATTACAGATTCCAAAGTGCCATCTGTTCTTAATACTGTTCGAAATAACAAAAATGTTACCAGACTCTTAGACACATGCAGAATAAAAATGAGCGATTTTCAGCACATGAAAAAATGAGATTTGCGATTAAGAAAAAATAAGTGATACACAACTTTTTTCCAGCACCATCGGCAGCAGCTGCAAAAAGTCAAAACGAAACTTGAGCCTAAAAAAGATCTTAAATTTCTTTCGCTTGTTACCGATTTGTGGATATTACTTGTATCGTTTTAGAGAATAAGCACCGTTATCAAGATTTAAGCGAAAATTTGCCCCTAAATAATGGCCTCCTACTATTTACTGTGGTGTAGAAAACAGGACGAATATAACGGATAAATGAGTTATGATGGCCTAAATTGCACATTCGGAATCTGTGTACTCATAGGGTAGAGTTGACAGAGCCGTTCTGTCGAAATAATATAATGTTGGTGTCCACATCATTCAGCTGGAGTCAAGAAAAGCAGTTAGTGATTAACACATAGTGGTCACGTTTGACGGTGATGGCATGGTGAACATTTTCCGCAAATATATATGTATGTTACAATGATGCCACCAGACCAAAATCCGCACAAAACAGTTATCTTTATGGGGGTTGATTTAGACAGTTTTGTCTGACTGCCATTTACTTCATCGCTGAAGATGACATCCTGACGTCAATTAGGGCCAGTTGGCAACTGGTGCAGGCCCTATTCAGCCAACCTATGCCCTTGTCCATGACAGTTTGTACATATTTAGTTTTTAATTTAATAAAATTTTGTTCGTGCAAAATACGGGTGGATATCAGCCACTGCATCTCCTTGATATTCATAGAAAAACTGGCGACATTTTCGGCAGGTCTTATGTTTCGTAGTCAAACCAAAGTTATTTCGTTGCTTGCTGTACCAGCGAAATCAAATGTATCCACAAATCTTTAAGTTGTCCTCTCAATGCAATAATTATTGTCGTTTGCAAGTTTGTGGTGACCGCACCTACCGGTCTATAGTGGCTTTGCAAAACATGCTGAATAAATGCTGCTTCAATATGCCATCGACCCATCGCCTTGAAGCCCCCTTAAGCTTTAGATGCAATTAATTCAAATATTCAGCGCCTATTCCAACAAAACCACCAGCAAAATTGAACTCACACCCAATTTATTATAATTTGCAATCTGCGTACTAGTCCTTCTTCCTTTTCATTACGGATACGGGTAGTTGAGATATTTTGACTCATTTTGATATTATTCATAAACAGGCTCATCTGCATTTTCCAATTCTGCGTTTGTTTAGACATCCCAAATTAAAATGACCACAATTGTGAATAATGCGGGGACAGCTGAAAGCGGTAATGAGGAACCATAATGATACTAATTACACGCGAATTCATCAATTGTGTGGAAATCTGCTGAAGATTATTCGCATTTATTATGTTTTAGCCAGCAAAGATACAGGACTTGAAGTTAAATGGCAGCGCAGAATATCTCTTGTTGCCATTTAATGTTTCAAAAAATTTTAAAAGTTTAATCGCAAAATGTAATAAGTGAATAAAAAATTTGGACACTTTACAGTCTGCTAAAACTGTTTGTACATTGAAATTAAAAAAGATTTTCCTAACTTGTCGCCGATAAGGAACGTTAACGCTCAGTCGAAACTGAGAAGCTGTTTATGAACTTTCTTTTGCGCACAATAATTTGTTGCCGCATGTCACGGCAATAGCATGTTCGCCAGAAAACGTATATACTTGTGATTCGCTGCCTTATTCACGGTTCGCGACCCTGTCTTGATTCAAACAACATTTTTCGCCCTACAAAATTTCTAATCTTGATTAATTTTTCATCTTGTTTTAAACCAGAAAAAACTTGATATCATCTCGAATTTTGATAACAAATTATCGCACGTAAAAAAACACTATCAACAAAGAAAAAACAGAAAAATTAATGAAAACACTGAAAGAAAATATAAAAATTTTTATTTACTCGTACTTATTTAAAAAAAGAAATACGAGTAGCGAAACTTATCTTAAAGTGCTGAAGGATGTCTTCAAAGCGTAAGTTTTTTGAAGAGTCAAAAATTACTTAATATTTTTCTTTATCACTTTTCGAACCAAACCCCGCAGGAAACCGCTTTAATTATTTCCACAAAACGTATAGACGACAATATGAAACAACAACAATCGTTTCAACACCAGGCTACGTAATCGTGTTTCAGATAGCGCCCCAAGTGATTCATATTACCGTATGAACATCTCTCTCAATCAATCATCTGTTCGCTGCCAAACTTGTCTATCATCTTTGACGTTCGTCAATGTGGGGCAACTCCTAACAATTGCATGTAATTTGTTGTTTGCTCGCAATAATGTCGAATCACTGTCTCAAATTGCGTTTCGTATTTAATTATGATAAAAGTATGGTAGCACTGTTAAATGTTAAAAAGACATAAACAACTTCTGCATTTAACAGCTGCTTACTTTTTAGTTAATTTAATATTAAAATATTTTGTTTTAAAAATTTTGTGGTTTCGAAATTTTTGCCTGAATTTGCTATTAAATTTTCGCTCCACATCCTTCCACACATTCACCTTTCGCTCTGCACCAACTCGGTCAGTCTTTTTGCACTCGATTATGCTGCTGTTTTTTTTTTATCAAATATTGAAAAAACTTCAATGGGCAATTTTCATAATTTGCAGAACTGTCAAAATCATATGGTAGTATAAAAAACTTAAGTTGTATTTAAATGGACGTGGTCAGTGATTTAAGTTGTATTCAAATATGATCTATAAAAATGAATTCGCTATTTAAACAGAACTTAAGTTTAAACACCGTTTAATTTTTAAGTTAAAAACTGGCCTTAAGAATAGGCCATCTCATTAAAAGAAGTGTTGACGTTTTGGCATGTAGACGAAATGGGATTAAGAAATTATGTACATTACCCTGAGTTCACTCTATGAACATACATACATACATACATACATTTGCAAGGCATATTAATAGGTCAAAAGTCTGTGTTTGACATTCAGCAAAAACAAAGTGCACTCTTGGAACTCCCAGCGAGTTCTGTTGTTGCACTGCCAACTTTGCAAAGTTTGCCTGTTACGAATCTTAATTCTATATTCTTACATCGACAAGTGCAGATTTTAAAAATATTTATAATATTTACAAAAGAACAATAAAAACAAATCGGCAAAGTGGTGAAGCCCTTATCCTTTGCGTTTTTTTTACTAAAGTTTCTTTCGCTTAAAGTGTAAATAAACTAAATGTAGACGAGATAACTATTTGGCCATATGATTGCATAAAAGTTAAATTTTTTAGAAGAATCAAAAAACTCTAATATGAAAAATTATCTACTCAAAATTATATTAAACTTAAGCTTAATGTTCATTAATAATTTTAAGCGAAAAGTTAATAGGTCAAGTGAAACAACCGGTTTTGATAATCTTAGAGTCCTTAGAATTTTGTTGATAAGAACGATATTTTGAACTGCAATGATTGGAAAATTTTTCAGGAACATGTATTTGGATCATAATCACCCAAAAAAACTAGTTTTGAAATGTTTTTATGCGAGTTGGCGCTTATAAAAAAAAAGTTTAAGATAATCCAAAATAAAAATTTGAAAATTATACATAACCTACCCAGACGCTACAAATTCTCATCGCAAAGTCGCATCGCAACAGATTTTCAAACCATGATTTGATACGAAATTTGTAGTAATGTAATCTTCGCCAACTTCAGTCAGGAAGATGGCGTAAGATTCAATGCAAAATTTTTTATAAAATACAATATTATATGTAGATATAAGGTTTTTAGCTATCTTTTTTCTCCTTAAAACATTATTATATTTTCAATGTTCTCCTATTTCCTTATAATAGTTTAATACTTGGTGCAATACTATTTAGTAATATCTCAAAAAATATATTTTAAGATATTTGTATTGTATGATGATAGAAAATAAAAATGAATGAATGAAATATATTACAAATATTAGTTATTGTAATTAAAATTTACATTATATCTTAAAATTAATTATTTATACAGAACATATACAACTTAGTATTTATTTTCATTAGTTAAAGTTAAAGTCAAAGAGTAAAAATGAAATGTTGGTATTATTCGGTGAGTCCCTAACATTTTCTAACATTTATTTGGGCCCTATTGCGGCCTTAGTCGCTCCTTTTGCTAGTCCCCAATAAAACAACAAAAAGTTTAAATATTAAAAAATGTAAATTTTTTTATATAATAAAACACTTAAAACTTTTTGGTTGTGATGTTAAAGGCACGAGGAATAAAATGCGAATGAGAGAGTGTTTTAATGTCCTGCCTGAGATGGCTGTGACAGGCTGCCATATTTACATATGTTTGAAACCGTATTTTTATCTGTTGCGTAAGGCCTTGCAATATTGTTAGTTGTTGATGTGGTGGGGTATTTGAGTGGCGATTTTTTTCTGAATACAACTTTTTCTACGAAGAAGCAAAGAGACCAATTATCCTATTCTATTATTCTGAACATTTTATGTTGTGTGTGAGTTACGCTACGGATGAGGTGATGAAATAAAGCCTTTAAAAAAGCATAAAACTTGGCAAAATTTTCATAACGATTTGCCAGCGTATTTTCACGGAGGAGTTGCATTTAAAGGCTCTACAACATGCGCGTATCAATATTTTTATGGAAGGTAACTATTAATATTTCTTTGGACCATACCTTCTCGCCGGGCAGAAATGTTCAGAAATTCGGAGATATTGATTTCAATTTCAATTATAACACTTTCTCAAAAATAAGTCTGATTCCCTTTTTTATTTTGCTTCTAATAATTAATTAAATAAAATTAATTTAAGAAAATTTTTCCACGCAAATTGTTAAATTTAAAAAAAAAATGTTAAACAAAATGTATGAGGAAAAAACTATGATTTCGAAATTAAGTTTAATGGTGTTTTGTTTTCTGATAGAAAGTGTTGCCGATTGAATGTTTAGCATTTTCCCCCTATTAGCACGACCCTTAAAATGTTGTACCTTTTTTATAAACGGAGAAGAACAAAAATATGCCCATGTCATGTCATTCCCCATAATAATGTAAAATGTTTGCATAAACAGGTATGATACAGAGCTGTAAAAAAGGGCAGTATCTCCACTTTACCTGAAGTAGAGAGTACGATATGTTGCAATTGCTACCAGTTTTATACGCAACATACATATTTATAAAGGAACGTAAAGAAGTGTAACAAATTTATTAGAAAAGATCATGAAGCCAAGAAATCTAACATAATAAGTAAGTAATTTACGAAGGAATTCAACAAAAATGTTGGGATTGTAGATTTTACCATTCTGCAACACTGTTTATTTATGCGGCGTTGCACAACAATGGAAACGCCCACTATTCTAATATAAAATTTCGAGAAAATATTATATATTAAAGTTTCAACTTAGTCCCACTGAACATCGACCACTTAATTCATGCAATCGCCCCATTATTGTCCTTATGCTTTTAAAGCATTAAAGATACATCTCTGGCTAGACACATAAACCCCATGTGTTGACATAAAAAATGTTATCACGTCCCAACATTTTGAGTATGTGACAACGAAGTAACCTTTTCTACCCCAAGTTTAAGCTCAAATAAGTCTGAAAATTCATGTAATCCATAAAAAAGAAACTAAAACGAAACAAAAATATTTTCAAGGGTAAATAAAACAAGTAACAAATATTTTCGACAAGTGATCTTACAAACATACACACATTCATGAAGGGAAGCAGATATAAAATATATTTAAGACCAGGAGTATAACCCCATAGATGTAAAGGGTGTTGCATTAGGCGCTTCCCATTTTTGAACTTGAATAAAACAAAGTACGTGTGAAAGACTTATCGATGCTATTATGCACGAGGTCTACGTATAACCCCGGCTGAACTTGACCTATGCCATATTGACTTTGAGGGCCGTTAAGTTTTGTGGCTTATTTGCAATGTCCAAAACATCACCTAAGAAAAATACTACTTAACCAGCTCACGGCACCTGCACACCTATTGCAAACACCTTTCACTAGTGTTCACGTAGCTTACGTGACCAGTTCACCTCAATTGGTCACAGTCACTTGTTGACATCGTCAACTCATGGTCATGGTGTACGATCAGTAGCGGCAACCTGTTGAAACCACCTGTCACTGGTGTTCACATCATCCAATTCAGGCTAAAGTCGTTCTTAAAGAAACTTTGCCGATTCACGGCTAATTCAAAATTCACACCAAATTGTTGAGTTTTTCGGAATGCATTTGACATTCTTCGGTTTGAAGAATGACAAACTTGTTTGTTATCCAGAAATAGTTTGCGAAATGAAGGTTAAGAAACATAGACATGTATTCGTTACCAGAATTCCCATTTTAACAGAACAATTTTAATAATAAGTGAATGTTTTATCCATCCCTGGTAATTTGACAAAAACATACTGACTGAATAAAGAAAATCAATAGCTGTCGCTGGCTGCAAAATACAGTCTGCCTCATTCTAATCACGTTAAAACTAAAAAATTGTGATGGACTTAGAAAAGCCGAGCCCGCCACTTCGGCCGTCAAAATAAAACCTCTAAAATTTAGTTTGTTTTTGACCAACTTTAAACCTTTTCTTTTCGGAAATTATTTTCTTAATCAGTCTGAAGTTTGCTTTTCCCCTTCTTATATTGCAAAGAATATTTTCGGTGCATTATTGCTGCTTATTAATTATTCAATGTTCAATTTAATTATATTTTCCGAAAGCGATTAGAAAATTAAATTGTAGGCCATTTTCTCAACAGCAGTCATAAAAAAGTTTTCTGAAATTGTTACCATCTTAAAAAATGTTTCACATAAATTGAAAAGCCCCAAAATAAGTCTAATTAACTCTGAATTGTAGCAAAGAAAGAAAGTTCAAATGGCATCCATTGAATTAAATTTAACAAACTGCTGTTGGAAAACTTCATCGTTTTATATATAAAACTAAGAATGTATCGTCAGTGCAGCTAAAATACTTATATAAAAGCCTTTTTTAAGGTACTATATTTAGCCTATGGCCAATGTAGAACTAATCTTTTCCGTAGATTAAAGATAAAAATAATAAGTGATTTTAGTCAATCTATTGGCGTTTCCTCTTTGGAAAATACATTTTGACTGAACGTTACACTTGGAAATATTCCTCCCATTTGGAAGAGTTTTATCATTTTCCATGTTTCCAAAGGACGCAAAAAATTCTGGCTACCGCTGTATTATTATATTTATTCGATTACCTCGATTATCCGTGATTGGAATAAACGGAAACGTCGATTAAGTGGGAAAATATGCAATCTTTTTTCTTTTGCATGGACTTAATTTTTTCATATTTTTTTTTTTGTATCGGTTAAACATCTAATTTTTATTATTGGCTTAACAATTAAATGCATACAGTGAGTCGGAAGCGTATAATCATAGTGAAAGTTGATGAAGAATATACAAAAGACTTTTCAAAATTGTTACTCTACTATTCGGAAAAGTCAATTATCCGGAATGCTTCTCGTCCCAACCATTACAGATAATCCAAGTCTCACTGTACGTCAATTAGCGTTGTCTTATTTTATTGGATTTTTTGAAGTTTTCCCTGAGTTATATCTCAGATCTTAGAACATTATCAGTAAAATAGGCTCAAAAATGACCTGTAACTTTATAAACTCTAAAGGCCGGGGCACATAGAATCCGTCATGCGCCGTGTATGTCGGCCGTTTCAACTGACAACTGAGTTAAAATGCAGGGTTTGTTACGAGCTTTGTCCCATAAAGTACATCGATTTCAAGGCAACGTACCAAAGTTTAACAACTTTCAGTACATTTTTTCTTTGTTGTTTTTTATAGCAGTCTTTAAATACATATTTATTACTTTTTGTGCAAAGTGAAAAAAAAACTAAAACTCTAGAATTGGAAAATAAATAAATTTAGACTGTTCGCGTATGATTTGACATGCGTTAGAAAAATACTCATTGTGCCAACCTAATCCGTTATTGCCTTAAAGTCAGTTGAAAAAGGCAAAGTAAAACGCATGACGGATTCTATGTGCCCCGGCCTTAACTATTTTTATTCTACAACGTTGTCAGAAAAATTCCTGTCGGCCAACAGTATTATATTATGGGCTTAATAATTTGACAATTGTAAGACCACTACAAGGCGTCATTATCATATGATTACCCGACAATGACAGTTTTTTTTTCTTTTTATTGACAGAAGGGCTTAAATTACTGAATCTGATAGTGACGCCATTATCTGAGAGTTATTTCTATTGGTTGCTTTAAGTCGCCTGGCGATGAATAATAACAGATCTGGCAATTTTTGTCATACAATAATCTGACAACCAGTTTCTTTTAATCGCTTGTAGTGACAAAAAATGTCCTGGGGGCAATTTTGCACTGTCAACTCTTACAGTATTGTAAGATCTGACAATCGTCTATGAAAGTTCGACTTTACAACTTTTCCTGTCTGAAATTCGATTTTTTTACGTATATATTTCACCACGTGTCATTTTGTTTGTTTGTTAAATCAGCAAAACTATGTATGTGTGTATGTATTGAAAAGACACCAAATCTTTTTTCGTAGGCAAGAAGTTTATCGATTTTTTTACAATAACTCTTTCCTCGGAACGATTTTAAAGTAAATTTCCATACAAAATAGGCTAATGAATATGTATGTATCTCTCTCCATGGTTATTATTGTTATTATTTATGTTTTGTAAAAATCTTCAAAGAAAAAATAGAATAATTCCTGTTTACATACTCGTACATAATTTCGTTGTGTCATTGTTCGCCTTCTTAGACAGCCAACACATTCAAATTTTTTACTTTCGAATTTGAATGAACAAACTCGTAAAAACGCAACAAAGAAACAAACAAACAAACAAAACAATAGTAATAATATTGTCATCTTACGGAACGACTTTATTTGGTTGTGCTTTTCCTTTCGCTTATTCAATTGTTCGGAGAACACAGCAATTGTTATGGGTCCAAAATTTATGTGATCTTTTACTTTCTGGACAATCTATTGAACTCACATCTATTGTGTGGAAATGAAATGCTCATTTATATTAATTTTTACTGTAAGTTTTTGTTCACATTTTTAAGCAGGACCATTTACAGAAGTAACAAAAAAATGGCGAGTAAAAGCCAGACAAACGTTGAACAAAAGAAGAAATCTACATAAAATATTATGAGTTTTGTTGTTTTATAAAAACAGCTGGAATGCGAATGGTTTGAGTGGCTGTTTTTCGCAACTAAACAGTATGTAAATAAATAAGTACGTGGTTTCACTAAATGGAAGGGGGTAAAGTGCGGTTTGAGTACATTTTTAAACATACATACATATATATTTACATACATAAATAAAATTAAAGAGAAATAGCGGGAGGCCCGCATTTATGCATCGAATTTAAAAATCTGAAATAGACTGCTTTTATACGAAATATAAAATGGTTTTTAATTAAGCATTTTAATTAAGCATTTTGCCTTTCAAAAAGCCTACCAGCTTTTTTGTTAGTAGTTCCTGAATCAGGGAAAATTTTGTTGAGAAACTGATTTCTGCAATTAACTATTAAAAATTATTTTTAAAGGTTTTTAAGAATGACTGCAAGGCATAACAAAAAATCAGTCAAAAAGGCCAGATTCTTAAGGACGTCTAACTAGCCGAACATTTGGCCATACAGTTTTAAAGTCGCTCAATGTTGCCAGAAGAGAATTTTAGGCAGCCATTTTGTGATGGTTGAGGAAAAATCGTCACATCGGACAGCCCTGATTACACACTATTAACGTTCCAATTGAGAAACAAAGATATTGAAAGCTGAGCCCAAATATGCACAAAATTAAACTTAATTTGTGTAAATTAATCTCCAAGGCGAAGGAGCCTTTAAACTTTCTATGCGCTCGAATCCACCTTAAAGACACGATCCGCTAAGTTTTAAAAAATATTTATCCAATCTTGTATTAAAAATTTGTTTTATATATTTTTCTTTTTGCAGATAAATAATGACCAATATGAGGATCGATCGCCGACTATCAAGAAAGCTTTACAAACTTCAGTTGATGTTTTCGCATCATCACCGAATGCTCGCGACACCTTTCACTTTTGCACGTGTACATCGCTTTTATAACGGCATTTGATCTGCCTAAATGTATTTATGTACGAGTTCATAAGTAGGGCAGAAGAAACCGAAAAAACTGCAATGAAGATGAAGAACAAACTTTTCCATGAAACTGATCATTTATGTTAAAGGCCATTATCGATCGACAGTTTTTGAGTTTCTCGAGGCAAACTAAATAAATACAGTCAAAGCTCGGTACAACGAATGATATAATGTCAAATCTATTCGTTATAGTGAAAGATTTTTGCTTGAAAACATTTTCTGCATTTAGTGTTAATAAAAGGGTTTATTCTACAGAGATGTGAACAAATTATTTTTAAATGTTTGTCTTGTATTTCTTTTTCTCGATATCTTTCTCCAGGCAGCAGTTTTTTTGCCAGCATGAACGAATCTGGAAAGCATCTTCCAATGCAAACCTGTTTCGTCAGCATTTAAAATTGAATGATGTGTTAAGCCCTTTTCTAGTCTAATTTTCCGCAGCTTTCTCTTAAATGTCCCTATTAAGTCACCTCATGAGGATACCTTTTCCGGCTGTCCAAAAAAGAGAGTCGTATTCCGTATTAGTTCTTAAATCTGCCTAAACATCACTTGCGTTCAACCCTCCGGTATATAGTTAAATGGCCGTTGCATTTAATTATACTCCGTTCATACAACTTTTTATTGGGATAGTCCCCTTTCTATTTTATTTGATGTACGTATGGCAGATTTGGATCAACTGAACGATTAGCATGAGCGTGTGGACACATTTGCAGGAAGTATAACCAATAATGTCACCTTTTTCTCTTTGTTTTTAATATATAAAATACATATTTTTTCAAATGTCGTTTCGGATAATCGTTATATTGAGTGTCAAAAATGTAAACTTTCGCTATATAAAGTAGTTAATATTGAAAAATTGCGAATCCGTTAAAGAGAGTATTTGTTATACCGAGCTTTGACCGCATGTTATCCATATTTATCCAAATTGGCAAAAACTGTATAGATTAAGAGCGGAAAAAGCGATCTCTATGCTTAAATTGGTATTAACAGTTGCAGTTTGTGCGCTTCTGTCGATCCTTGATTCTTTCGCTGGAAAATGACGGTTGACTGTGGAATTGAGACCCCTTTTTAAGATCACTAGCAGTTTTGAAGAAGCACTTCAATATTTTACATTTACATATTGGCGTATTACAGCTCAGATGCTCATTTTTCAGCTTAAATATTTTGTTATTGAACAATGACAGAATTTAATTTTCAATTATTTTAAAACAATTCTTGTTGTTGGTTAAATGACAGTTTTGGTCTCCATTGCCTCTAACATGTGGGTTTTAAGCTTAAAATTTGTAGATAACTTTTAGTTGTGGCCCCTAGAATGGTAGATAAAAATTTTACTCTGGAACTCAACCAGCTGTGTTCTCCATTTTCCCTGTTATGAAGTCGGCTTGTGAATAAACATTTAGTCATATTAATTAAAACTGAATTGTAAGTTTATTTAAACAGTCTGTTGTCACAATTTAGGCGGTTAAACCAATCAGCTGTGCTGTCAATTTCAGCTGTTATGAATAGATATTCACAAAAAATTAAACTAAATAGTAAATATATTTAAACAATTTGTTATGAGTTATTTTTTATGCAGTTATGAAAAATATTTACAACATACAAATTATACATTTATTAAAATACTTTCCACCACCGTTTCCATACACCGTTTAGTTTTATTGGTGCACTAAATACCTACAAGTTATAAATTACAGGCACCGCAAAAACTCTAGTCATGACTTCATGACTTTAAAGAGTTTTCTTGAAAATATATTTCCAGACTTGCTTTTCTGTTCTTTCTTTCGTAATTTATGCCGTTGACATCGTGATCTTTATCATCTTCAACGTGCGCATGAAGCAAAACTTGAGTTTGATGTGATTGATAATTTTAATTGGCATGAAATTGACACACAATCCTACTTGCGAAGCATTTAAACGATAATCAAGCAAACAACACGCTTTAAAATACATACATACATACATACATGTATGTACATAAAATTTAAATCTTTGACTCAGAAATGAAAAATTATTGCAAAGCAAAACATTGTTTAGCCAACAATAAACGCCATTACAAATTTGGCATCAGAACTGTTTTTACGCGGGGTGTTGAAATAACAAAGCAGCTGAAAATATGTCCGTCCTGCTTTTGATTTCAATTTCTATTATAGAAATATGTTTCTTATTTCTTAAAATAATAAAATAAATGTCTCATTGTGGGAGAAAGAAGAAACCCCTTTATTTGAACTTTCCTTCCAGTTTTATTTGGCGACTACTGACCGGGGAAAATTAATCAGCAAATTTAGATTTTTGAATAACTTCTTCACTAAATAAAACCCAGATTTTAAGCGATTAACTGATGCAATGTTTGTAATAAAGGGTGGTTAAATTTCAAGGGCCGATGTTGATTTTGAATAAAACACAAACTATTTAGGAAATTATTGTAATTTTATTTTATTATGATGTATTGGTATTACTCAATTATGTATGGAACAAAATATTGGCCAAATGGGCGCCGCGACCTCGGCGGCACACCTCCATCCGATGGTCCAAATTTTCGATGACGCTGAGGCATAATGGAGGTTCTATGCCGTTAATGTGCCGAATTATCTGATCCTTTAGGTCTTGAATTGTTGCTGGCTTATCGACGTACACCTTTTCTTTCAAATAACCCCAAAGAAAAAACGGTGTCAAATCACATGATCTTGGCGGCCAATTGACATCGCCATTACGTGAGATAACACGGCCATTGAATTTGTTGCGCAAAAGAGCCATTGTTTCGTTAGCTGTGTGGCAAGTGGCACCGTCCTGCTGAAACCACATATCGTCCACATTCATATCTTCCAATTCGGGCCATAAAAAGTTCGTTATCATCTCACGATAGCGAACACCATTCACAGTAACTGCCTGACCGGCCTCATTTTGGAAAAAATACGGCCCGATGATGCCGCCAGCCCATAAACCGCACCAAACAGTCACTCTTTGTGGGTGCATTGGTTTTTCGACAATCACTCTTGGATTCTCATTCGCCCAAATGCGGCAATTCTGTTTATTGACGAATCCACTGAGGTGAAAATGTGCCTCATCACTGAAGATGATTTTGCACGATATGCATTTGGATTTGAACTCCCATTTTCATAATAAGTCTGGATAACTTTAACACGTTGTTGGATTGTGTATCTCTCCATGGTTCAAATTGAATAAGTCTGAAATAGAGAAATGTCAAATAAAGTTCGGAAAAAAACTTGGCGTTTAGGCGTGGTTCACATTCAACATCGGCCCATACAATTTAACCACCCTTTATGTGTGGGGAACAGGTGTAAGTCTTTCAGCAAAATTCGGTATTTGGTTCTTTTAGTGCTTGTTCACACAAGGAAGTTTACGGAGAAGGGAATAAAAAGCTAAAAATAGTTGACAGTACTCGACTACTTCAGGCAATTCTCTCAATCGCTTTTTTTTGGAGTTTTTTATACAGTTCTGTGTAAAATACAAAACATCTATAAATTATATATATCAAACGACAAAAAGAAGTGTTTTAGTGTACAAAAATTTAATTTACATCGTAATAAATGATTAATTTCTTATTTGTACACATTTGAATACACACATCTAAAGATGTACAATTCTCTTATGCGCTAAAACATAAATGTCTAACAGTTAGAAAATAAGAGTCAAACAAAACAAAACAAAATTGCCGAAGAAAGTCTTTTGTCTGAACATAAAAGTAGATTAAAAAAATTGAGATAAAGTTGAGCCGCGTGAGGTTTTAGACTTACTAATCCCCAACGGCAATTTCTGACATCTTTTGATAGGATGATAAATTTTGTGACACACTGTATGTATGTAAGTTGAAAGATAAAATCATCAGTATAAACTACTTAGATCAGTGTGGTGACTGCAAAAACTGGTTAGATGCTAAATGGGGCTTAAAATAATGCTAAAAAATTTAGTACGTGTCCTTGCGAGTTTCTTATAATAATATCGTTACAACATATTTTAAATTATATGAATTAAAGAAAGATGATTCACAAATGAAGTATGTATGTGAGTTGCCAGATAGAATAGTCAGTGCCGGTTCACACACATGAAATTTTATTGCTCAAGTTTATGTCATACGGGAGAGTGATGAAACAGAAAAACAAAGCAAAGATCAAAAACTATTATGGAGAACTTGAATTATGGAATTTCTGGCGTTTCACTAAATATTAAACAACATCTGAAAATATTTCTTGGAGTTCCGTAGAGCCGGTCAAAACATTCTTCAAATATGATCTAATTATATCGCACATTTTTATGAGATCATAAATGATGGCAACATTTAAATAGCGCCTTCATTTCATTTGATGTGAAATTGTTCTTCCCGTAAACTTGAATTGAAATGCGGCCGTTGGAATAGTAAAATTTCTGAACTTGAATTGAAACTCTCAAAACAGTCTAAGCTGAAAAATATTTGGTAGGAAAAAAAAAACGAATGTATAAAGATGTAGCTCTGATAACAGCAAAGATGGACCCACAATGATTCCTTTCAAACATCTGTGGTATATCAAATTTGTGTCCCCCAATGACAAAAATTTCTACTTATAAAAATGAAACAAATCCTAAACAACAACAAAAAAATAATACTGAAAAAAAACTAACTCTATCAGTGAAAATGCTAAAACGGTCACACACACACCAAAAATGTTAAAAGTAGAGTTTTTTCAGCCGGTTTATAACGATAATAACATACATATTTATTTGAAAATAAATTCCCAAATACAAAAGAATGTGAAATTTTTATAAAAAAACTTAAGTCACATTCTGTTGCTATTCAAGTGCTTGCAATTCTCATTCTGTTTGCTCTTAGTTAAATTATTGTTTCATTAAAATGTTTATTAATTATTTTGTTCCTCTATCTGAAAGACTTTGCATTTATTTAAATCTAATAATGTTGGTTTTTTCAAATTCGAGTAGAACAAACCCGTTTTTCTGGTCTAATTAAATGAGGCGTTGCCAACCTCAAGTGTGTCCTAACCCCATAATATTTCGTAGGTGCATAAATATTTTCCTCATTTGCTACTTTTGTGATAATATTTTCTCTCAAGTTACTTCGAAATATATAATAATACAACTTTTAGGAAAGTGTGTTTCATGAGATTTTCAATTTCTTAAATAAAATATGGACTTATTTTCCGGAGGAAAAATTTACTTCATAAAAAATGGATTCATACTAATGAGCCAGGTTATTACTCCTGCAAAAGTACTTCAATTTGGTGCCAATAAGTTTTGTGTAATTTCTTTAGAATAAAAGATTTTACAACTTCGAAAGTATTTCTGGATTAATTCTACATCCGCAAACTATACTTAAGCCATGCTAATTTAGCACGGTGTGGCGACCATGAAACTGACAGCTGTCACCCTCACCTCCCTCAACGCACACTTCAAAGTCTAAAAATTATTTTATATAGAATATATAATAATTTATACATGAATAATAATGTCAACTATTGCAAAAATTAAATAAAGTTTTACTTTAATGTATAAATATTTAGTTTTCTTTCCCTTTTTTTATCTTAATGCTTAATAAAAAAAATTTAGCAGAGCAAATATTGGCCGTTGTCTAAATTTCTTGTACTTGTGGTCAATGAGATAACTTTTTGGTTAGCAAAATAATTTCTGCTTTTCGTCTACTTCATGCAAAAGTTAAAGAAAAAAGAACACTGAGCAGCAAAACAAGTTGTTGGGAAATTTGCCAAATCTTGTATTTTCAAGGCGGAAAAAAAACTTTCTTAGACGTTCCGCTCATAAAGACGCAAAGTTTCCGGTTAAAGGCAGTCATTTGTTTTGTTCTCCTTCTTTTCCCTTTTTGCAAACTGTTCTTAATTAAGTGGTTTTTGTCTGCTTCCTTTTTTGTTCTTGTAATTAAACAAGCTGGCAAATTTCGATAGCAAATGGTTAAGCCGAATCAAAGTTTTGTAATTAAGCGAATTCCTTTTCTGAATGTTATTCTTAAATGATATATAAAATACAGATACGAGTATTTTGTTAGAAATTAGATAATTGTGGTCACATCTTGTCTAAGTTGGTTGTAATAAATACTTTGCTTTTGGCTTTTTTGTAGTTAAATCAAAACAATGTTTTCCACAAATCAATTTAAGTACTTAAAGTTAATTAAGTGTTTGTTTCAAAACTGTTGTAACACTGGCACAAGTACAGGGTGGGCAAAACGAAGTGTTTTTAATGATGTTTAACTTTGTTCTAGTGAATATTTATTTACGGTTTTATGTAAAGGTTTTCATTTACAGTTTTTGTTTTAATTCACACTTTAATTGTTTCATTGTTATTAGACACTTCAACTCCACTTTTAATGGCTGTGGCGCCATTTAATTCATGTGGGCACCCGTAATTCGGGTGCATTCAATTATACATTTATATATTTTACATCCTTTTTGTTTGTCATTTTTTAATATTTATAATTAAACATAATTTATTACCGATTTGCAGTTACACTCAGCATATCAGTACTTTTTCGATCTGGTGATTTTCATTCTATTATTTCGAAATTTTTTATTGCGGCATGTTGAAAATTTTAATAGGTTTTGGAACTAATTAAAGGCTTGTAAATATTCACTATGTGCAAACATGAAAACAGTTTTATTTTAGATATATTTTCCATTATTTTAGCCATAACAAAGTTCATATTGGCCAATTTTCCAATCGCTCTTGGCCACCAAACAGCAACAACGATAACAGCTTAACCGCGAAAATCATACAACATTTGGCTGAACAAAGCATGAATGTTTATAATTTTATTAACGTTTTTTTATGTAGTTTTTGCCAAATGGGCTGGTATAAGTTGAAAAACGAAATTATTTTCCAAACAAGATCCCTCAACAGTGGATTCATACGAGCAGACATTAACGTGCCGCCTGAAATCTACAGCACGAACGAACTGTTCATGTTGGCTCAGTGGGACTTCGACGAAATCACCAATTTTGAGGGGCAAGATGGAGAGCACATATTCTTTTCAACCTAAAACAGCAAGTAGCTGGGTGGCCTATTTATTGAAACGGACAAGCAGAACAATTTTTCCCATTAACAGTTTCATAAAAACAAGAAAGTAAAAACGCTGCCCAAATGAAACCGCTGCTGGTGAAAATATGAATTGAAACCACAATTTCAAATACATTAATTTTTGGCCAAAGTTTTGTGAAAACATATGTTCATATAACAATAACAACAACACTGCACGCAAAAATTAAAAATTATTATATAGAAAAGAAATTACATTTATTAACGCTTATGCCTTTGCTGGAGATGTACTCGTGAGTGTTTGCTCACGAAAAAGGTTGTTTCGCTGATGATGCCTTTTTATTAATAATAATAAATTCACATGATATTTTTTTGTTGTTGTTTAGTGGCACGATTTTCTCAATCTCATAGTTTCATGTCCGACCAAAAATTAAATCAATCACCCTCGCTCACCTTGGAACAATTAAGAGGTCCACAAGCAGCTAATTTTGCATTTACACTATAAGTTAAATAATTGTAGGGTCCAAATTGTCAAATAAATCGGATCAAAACAAATTAAATTTCCTTAATTCGAAATTCTGTGTAACTTTCTTTTTTATAATACGAGTATTCTAATTTTGCTCCAAGCGAGAGGTTCTTCTTAGTTTGAATTACAAAATTTTTTATATTTATTCGATATTTCCTTGTTTTATTTCCTTTCGAAAACTTCTTTAAAAATTTTAATTAATTTCTTTCGCTCATTAATTTAAGATCATTAAGTAAAAAGTTTACTAATTCCTTTCTATAATGGGAGCACTTAACAATTTGTAACCCTTCTCTGCTTTTAACCCGCAGATTTTAAGGACAATCAAGATCTTTTTCTGCTAGAATAAATTACGATGTGATCAAATCGCTCACGCTGAATGTATTGTATCGCACATAGCGTTTTGCGGCTCGTTCCATTTTGGGGCCTGGTTGAAGTCTAATAAGCAGTAAGAACTGACTATGGCGAGGTTTCCTACACACTTTCACGGACCCTGATAATATGCTCGTCCCATATACGCGGTCACAAGTGGAAGAATCCAAGAGTTAGCAGTGGGAGGTCACCGCGTCTAGCCTAATTTGGGGGCAAAGTTTGCACTAATAAACATTCATTTTGTTAATAAAGTTTCATAATTTGGTCAATTGTGCAATTTGTCACGGCAGAGCGGTATCAGCAACTGAATAATAAGCCAGACCCCGCGTACGTAACAGTGTGGCTACAGGACGCCAACATCCTATTCGCAACAATCAGTGCAGTCAGAATTCCACAATCTTCTGAAAGATCCCTCTTCTGAAATCGCTCTCAAAATGGATTAATCTGAACACCATAAATTTGCGCTTGGAAGATGTTTTTCTGTCTCAACGCCGTTTTTAAATAATTATTTTGAAAATTTTATTAAACCTAGAAACGAAAACGAACCCATAAATAATTGTAAATGATGAAGGAAATGTTTGTCAACACAAGTTTTTTACTTTTTGTTGTGCAGAAAACCTGATAAATTTATGTTTGCAGAATTATGCTATTTATCGGTTCGAAAATAAATATTAAATTTTATTATTACTTTTAATAGTTTTAAGTTATTTGCTAGCTTTTTTCTTCAAGTCGATTTAGCTGCAAGCACTTTGGCATCTGGTCACGCTGTTCAGCGGTGAGCTGCTGTGTTTCACTTTTAGTACATATTTTTGCCCAACCTGTTATTTTCTTTCAAAATTCCCAGCACATGATATTAACCTTCATGTGCCCAAATGTTAATAAAAACATCTTTTGCTTCTTCGCTCTAATCAGTGATGCTCCAAACGTCCAAAGTCAATAAAATTAATTCAATTATTATTGCAATGCATAACGTGAAAATAACAATCTGTTATTTATATTGAATTAATTTTTTTTTGGACAGCTAAAGTTCGACAGCGCTGTACTTGCATGTCGTTAGCTCAAAGGCAAAACCACATAAATACAAAAAAATCCGACCGATTATGATCATCTACCCAAACTTAGACATTTTATAAACGAAAATCGAAAGTACGTGACTGCAAAATAAAATAATACAATAGTAGAAATGTTTGTTGCGTAGTTTTTCATTTCAGCTGACGATACATGTATATCTATATGAATGTTGAATATAATGTGGTAGCAATAAAATAATTTCCCTGGCACGTGATATCAATTATACTATTTTAACGAACATTTTTGGTAAAACTTTGAAATGACAACAGAATGAATAGAGTTTGTTCGTATGTATGTGTACAGTACCATCTTGATAAAACGAACATTTTGCATTTAAAATATTAATGTAAATTGTATGCAAATGTAATTTGAATATGAATTCGTTTGCAAAGTTCAAGTTGAGACACTCGTACGCTTTATCGTGTACTCGCATTAAAGACTTCTCCGAAATCACAAAGAGCAGCAACAAAATGCTGTGGGCAGAAGGTAACCGCAACTGGCCGCAAACCAGAATAAATTCACTAGATGCAAATGCACTTTTCGTGTTCATCTTCTACGAAATGTTGCCAAGCGAATAATTATTTTTTGTTTATTTGTTTAGTTTTTGTTTGTAGGAAATTGTTGGAAAAGAAGGCAAAAACAAACAAAAAATGTCAGCCATCGTTTAGCCAAAACACAATAAAAGTGCAAACTGTACAAAAATGCATTTAAATACTAGTTTAAGTAATGAAAGGCGTTGCACTAAAATCGTTGTCAATTTCAATAAAAATTTTAATAAACAAAAAATATAAATATAGTTTTTTTTTGTGTTTTCTAGATGTCATCAACAACAATACAACTCTGTTTTTTTTAACTGTTTTATTTTAATGCAGTCGTCAAGCAGTTCTGAGCTGAAGAACAGTTCTTGCGTTATTTTAATTATTTTTTTAAGTGCGGCCAGGTTTGCTGTTGTTGTTGCTTGGCCTTCGAGAGTTTTGCGTCTCACTCGTACTGGTTGACTGATTTGCGTTTCTGCTTCCTATACGAGGGCATGGGTTATATTACGGTAGTTACAGAAACAGTTATAAGAGTCTGTTAAAAACTTTAAAAGTAAATTTAAACGTTATAAAATAACAAAGAATAATAATATTTTAATGTTCATTGTATTTTTTAAGACAATTAAAGTTTAATGTTTTAATACATTTTTCAACAGATTTCAAGTGTACTGAGAAATAGAGCAAAGCACGAACAAAATTTTGCCATATAGACAGCTGGAAAACACAAAAAACATCTATATACATATTTTCTTTTTAATTTTTTATGACTCAGTTGTTCGAAATTTTTAATATTTTCTGTCAGGGATCGTAATAGTTGTGCCTATTGTTTTAAAAATCACAAAATACCAATTATTGTGTAACTTTTTTTAGAAAGAAATATTATTTTAAACAAACCCGATTTTAAACATGCCCTTAATAAAAATAAAATTATAACAAGTTAATTTTTGCAATTTTCTTAAACTTCAGGTTCTTTTGATACTTTATAAAATATTTAGCGATTTTTGTTCAATCTTTCATTTTCCTTTAGAAAATTTCTTCGGGAAAAAACATTGAAAATTTTATTTTTTTTTGTCTTTGTCGCATTAGACCTTTAAGTTTTATCTACAAAATTAGATTAACTTTTTCCTACTGAAATAACAGTTATTATTAACTTTTACTTTTCCTACATTTAATTAAGAAGACTAGTCTTTATTTGTCCTGTTGGAACAAAAGAAGTTTAAATCTGTTTAATTTATTGAACATTTTCGGATTTCCTATAATACGCCCTAGAATCTTTAATTTTGTAGATCACAACTAATTACATTTACGTAATCAAATGTGATCAAACTAGACTATGTCATTTCAACCATCTTTTTTTTGAGTGTACAGCTTCAAACCTTACATCTAAAAATTAAAAAATATTTTAGAAATCTGCCTACTAAAATAAATATCATTTGTGATTATAACGGACAGTTTTAATGAAACTGTTTGCTGCTTCCAATATTTATTTTTCATTAAATTCGTAGAAATCTAAATAAAATTACTAAATACGACAGAAGGTAAGTTTTCACATGTGGCATTCAGCCAGCAAAATATTGCAGACCATTCTTTAGCTGTAATGCCAACGCCAAAAAAAACCAAAAAAACAAAAATATTGGCAATGTCGCTGTATGAAACTCAAACAAATACATACATACATACATACATACATACATATTTATTTATAAGGAAAAAAGGCAACTTTCTTGGCTTATGAATAGATAAATATACAGTGGGCAGAGCAGACATTCTAAAGCAGACGACGTACATACAAGTTCGCAATCAAATGCTGAAAGCAAAAACGAAAAGCAAATCGCCACACAGAGCAACGTCACAGACAAAGTCAAATATTTATTTGCATGACAACTTTTAAAGAATTCCGGGAAATTTTGTTCAACTTTTTTGCTACGAAAAAGACAGGAAAATAAGAATTAAACTGTCATCTATTGGAAAATTGAAATTAAATACAGTGACCACGTGTTTCGTGTTAAAATAAAATTGCTTTTGAAATTGATTTATAGCGACATCTGACAATCTGATGGTGGATCAATTCTACTCGCTGATGTTGTCAGCGGCTCACCAACGCCCCCTGTGGTAGAGTTGAAGAAGTTGCCACCTGGTAAGGCATTCACAGGTGGCAACTTCTTCCTCTGTGCGAGAGCTCAGACCATCTAATCTCGTCTACTAGTAGTTCCCGCACAGTATAAGAAAGACGAGGCACTTGAGTAGCCTTAATCAGACTCACCGATTCATTCCTCACCATCTAGTTCGCCAACACACCTCGAGGACATTTGGATCACTATGTTTTTTGGTTCAAGTCACAGCCGCAACGTTTCTTTCATGGCATCCCAGGGGCGCCAATTGATCTTTGGCGAAGGATTCTCAAGAACCTGTATAACCGATTTCGCGCATTTCTTAGAGATTTTGTTGCCGTACCAATCGCGTAACGCCCGTTACTCTATACGTTCTATATGCTCCCCAGCGTGAGAAAGAATGCAAGTGAAGTTCATTTCTTTCATTGCATTTTCGTATTATCTAATATAATAATTTATAATAATTTATTTCCAATTTGAATTAATATATCAAATAGTTTTATATTTATCGATAAACAAGATACATACATATGTATTTAGCAGTGAATATTCTATTGAATATAACTCTAAGGGAAACTTCGTAATATATTGCACTTATCCAACACTATCCTTTCAATATTACACTACTTACGTTTTGTATTACTTAGAAGTAATCAAGTAACGACTTGATTGCTATGTGACATATATTGTATGTGAATACATTTATTATATCTCTATAATAATAGTTCATTAAACAATTTGAGTAATAATTATGTAGATTTTGTTAAAAATAAAAGAAAACCACCCAGGACTCCTGTGTGGTGACATTTCGCATTAGTTATCCGTAAGTGAGAGTAGTAAGAACTTGCGTCTAGTGACATCGTCCTTATAAAATAATTACTTCAAATACCGAAGCAGAAGTAGTAAAGAGTATATTTATTGATATTTTCACTCATTACTTTTCAATAGAAATTTTCGCTGAAACAGTTTAGACTGTGAGCAGCAATATTTCGAACATTAAAAACCGAATCACGGCAACTTGTAGCTTCACTCTTCGTATCGTGGATTTCAACTTTCTGCTATTAATCAATTTTACACATTTCAAAACTTAAAACTAAAACATAATAATAATAATAACTTTATTACAATAAAAATTGTATTTCAATAAAAAAAAAATTATATTTTTATTCTTTCAATTACACAATCCACATACACAATCCCTCTATCATCCACTAGTTGATACCAAGAATATATCTGCCAAAAAGTTGGTGTCATTTTCCAACCATGCAACGCTAATTGCCAAGCACGTGCCCCCCCCCCACACACAGATACTTGCTATATCATAATTTTGTGTATTTCCTGCTTTGATTTCAATAATTTTTACGTACCTCAATTACCGAGACACACCCAACCTAAAAATAAAATAACATCATTATTTATATTTTTTACTTTGTATCTTAACACTTAATAAAAAAATATATTTACATGTTAATAAATGCTTTAAGTTCATGATATCAAAAAGTTTTATGAATTCTTAATAATAAATAGAACGTAAATTAAAATCTTAATGATCGCATTAGCGCTTTTAAAACATTAACATTCGTAAAAAAGTACCGATTAATATTCGAATTGTATTCAAATAAACTTTATAATGTTGCCAAAAATTTTAAATTCTTTACGCTGAAGACTTGAAAAGAACTTGAAAAAAAAAATTATTTGTTCAAGGCAATTAAAAATTTTGTTTTAATGAGTCGAACAAATTAAAAGTTACGATTGAGTGCCGATTGCAGATGTCGACGGCAGCTCATTTTTAGAACAGATAATGTAACATTAGCCAAAATATACGCGGGCTGTTCAAAAACTAAAGCGAATTTAAGTGTTTCTCCAAAAAGATTTATTTACTCATCAATTTCTATTTATACCCCTTCAAAGTAGTTCCCTTTTTCCAATCCTCGCAGCAGTTCTAATATGGACTTTCTCAGTCAATAAATTTGTATATCCTCAATTGTTACAAAACGCTGTTCTTTCATGTGTATCGTGAAGTTAAAGCAAGAAATAATGGCCAGGGAATAGAGGCAAATCTGTATCGTTCAATAATTTCTGAGCGTTTTTCAGTAAAAATTAAGCAAATTTTGGAAAGAATTTCGCTGCCACACGCTTCAGTCCAGAGTTGTGACCTGCTTTGAAATGTTCGTACCTCTCGTAAACACTTTTTTGGACTCAGAGTACGTATGCCGCCGTATACCACTATTAACCTTTCAAGTGCTCAATTTTTTTCCATAGCAATAGAAAATAGCCGAACGCGCAAAACTTTTATGCCTCTCGCGAGCAAACTAAACGTGATATAAAGCTGAAATTATGAACGTGTGTTCGGGACGAGTGTACGAACATAAAAGAAAGCGATAATCGAATATACTGTCGCCCGCGAAACTTGAAACCCCACCTCATACGTAATAAAAGTGATTTAAGTTCCGAAAGTCGATTACTTATAAAACTACTCCAGATTTTCAAAGTGGAAGTGATAAACATGCCTCAACGTGAATCAGACCCTCAATTTTTTGTACGAATTATATGGAATTTCAATAATTCAGAATACTATATAAAGTCATTGTAGTTATTTACTTTTAATTTAGCGGAGAGAGATTTGAGCAGAGAAGTGACTGAATTGACAGTTGGGTAAAAGAAGTGTCTGAATTTAAATACATTTTAGGCTTTCTTTGGCACAAGTATTTAATTACACATGACAGTGGCATCTGGATTTAGAGCTCTGCCAAGTTTGCTAATATTTTTAATTGAAAAATTTCCCCCTCCTAATCCTTACAAATTACAAAGCAGTTGTCCTTTAGACTGTCTTTGATGAAGGAACATTAAATCTCTAACAAATTTAAAAATGTTTTACCTATTATATTTTATTGCGTTCAAATATGAGGGTAACAAATGTGTTTTTCTTCTCATGTGACGCGATATAAATTTTGTGCTGACATGGGGCTAAAGTGTCTCCGACAACAGCAGAGTTTTTGCATATTTTTTATGACTATTGTGAAATTTGTCACAGTTAGAAAAACACTAAACTTGTTTATGGTGTTTATGCTGTTATTTATTTTTTTAGTTAGGGAAACACACACACACACACTTACGAGTACATACTTTAATAAGATTGTAAAATTAGGCACCATGTGGTCTTAATAAAATATCTGTGAATGTCAGGATAATGATTTTGAGGATAACAAACAAGATTCTTTAATTAATATTGCAGTGAAAATGTTTCCAACAAAGAAAAAAAAACATGGTGCAGCAATTTATACAGAATTGTTTTGGACTTAAACAAATGAAATTGGCGGAAAATCGTGACATAATATCTGGTTTTCGGTAAGGAAATATTAAAAGTAAATAAATTCGTTGTTGCTGGTATATTCTAAACAACGTGAAACCGGTTGCTCCAATAGGGGATACTTTTACCACTCATAATGAAATATGTGGTTGGTAAACATCAAAAACTCAGTGCACTCAGGGCAAAGTTGTTGATTGCTCTCAACCTGGCGAGAAGCCAGCAGCGATCCCTGAAAATGGACTGGTCAAGCTGACATACTGCCTCCCCGTGGCGCCCCTGGATAGCCCCTACAGCACCCGCTTAGAGGTAAACCAAAGTGTGCAGCGAATCCCCTCTGTCCAGGGGTCTAAACCAGGACCCGGTCCTCCAGGTTTCGGGGGTTGTGCGTGGGGGTAACTTCCCTACCGTCTAAAAACACACTAGTTACGACACAACAACAAAGAATAACTTTGTTGGTTGAGGCCCAGGTTCACCACGGACTGTAGCGCCAAGAGAAGAAGAAGAAGAAGAAACATCAAAAACTACTGGTTCAAAATAAGTTCCATTTTAAGTGAAAATTTCAGCCTATATATTCCGTTGACTGTGGCAGCCGGTAGACAAACACCTTCGATGATTCCTCAACATCCCGTTTCTTATTCAAACAAGTATCTGTGTCAAGGCAGCACTTGGGGGCACCTGCATGCCCAAAAAAAAAGGGCCATGCACTACCGCTTTTTTCTCGGGAGTTCGATTTTAAGGCTAAGCCACGACCAAAATGTTTTATCCAAGAACAGACCCAACACAGGGTCTCATTCTGTCAGTTAATCTTTGTTGAAGTTTTTGCACGATTTTGCACATTCGAAGTCAAACAACAACTTCTAAGAGTTTTCGTTGATGTGGAACCGCTTCTCCTCCATAACCCAGAAACCAGAGTGCCAAGCTTTGAAATGCTACAAAAGTCGCAACATGCTCCTCTGCGCAAGCTTTATGTAGCAACAAAATAGAAAGAGAATATTAAAAGGGCAAAAAAATTCTGTGGACATTTGACAAAACGTCTTTTTTCTAAATCAATAACTTTTCAGTAGAGCGATAAAGCCGCTAAAGTGACGAACAAAAATTGTTGAAAGTGACAGAAATCGTATGCTCGGATTTGTGTATAACCAAAGTCGATTGCATGTCTTGCGTTCGAAGAGTCGTAGAAATATGGAGATTAGGGCAGAAGAACCGCATTAAAAGGTTATATTTATGTTATAAAAATCTTGGAAACTTGTCTTATCGGGAGAGCAGCCATTTAATCAAATGTCCACAGAATTGTAATGACATAACCCAATCATCAAATCAAATCATTTCATTGAAGTAGCTTAGAGCAGAGCTACATACGTAACCATAGATTGAACCATAAATTCACTTTACAACACTGATTGTTTATTAAAAGTATTGCCCATTTAAATAAGGCGCTAGTTGCGGTTTTTTATCCTTCTTGCTTTGATTAAATTAACACTTGTATATGTTTTTATTGTTGAATTTAATTAAATCCACGTTAGATTAATGCAATGCCCTATTAAATTTTTGTTTACAATTCGGTTTCACTACGCACATCTTCTTCCCTCATCCTTTAATAATAAAAGTAAATGTATACTTTCATGCGTGTCCAGGCATAACAAAAACATGTTTTTTTTTTGGTCCTGTCATTTGGGATTATCTTAAAATAAGTTCTAAACTATTTTTCTGAAAAAGTCAATAAACCGATACGAGTATAGTGTGGCGCATTTACTTTTGTTTTCTTTTTCTAATAAAGAAAAGTTGGGACTGATGAAGCAGAACTACGGCTGCACCTAATTTCCCATGTTAATTGACAATAACCGAACATCGTACAAAGCACTTAAGAAATTGAATTCTCTGTACCAATTTTTACTAAAAGGACGTTACACAGTGTTCTGTAGGCTTGTTTTTGTGAATAAAATTCGATTAATTTGGAACGGATTAAATTAGAGCTACAATTTCTAAGCTGGTGTGAACTGAAATATCGGCATTAAGAAACTTGGGCATGGCACCATAAATTTGATTTTTGTAGTGACCTGTCCATATGCATTGCATTGTACCAGAACTAGATCATAGACGAGAGGAAAGAGGGAGCAGTGTGTTTTTTATTAAAATTTTGGAGAGATGAGGATGTTAGAATTTAACTGATGATGTTCTTAGTGTTAAGTGTTCAGTGTACCGTGTACATACCAACAACAACATCCCCAAACACTGCTTTTTCTATGTTCTATCCTGTATTAATATGGATTTGTTTGTTGGGTTACAGACCGCTTGTATTTCTACATGCGTCATTGTGTATTGTGTGTTTTTTATGTTATTGTTTTTAGTTGAAAGTAAAAAATTCGGCTATTGTTCTTTCACCAGAGTGATTGGTAGGAATCGAAATCATCCATCGAGGCGCTCAATAAAACTTAAAGAGCTCAAGACGTTTTTTTCTTTTTATTTTATTTACGATGTATTCTTTACGAGCCTCTCGTGGCTGATAACCAACACTTTTAGTACGAGCAGTTTCCGCACAAACTTTTGTTGTAAATGAGTGTTCGGGATCTAACACAATTTTCGTCAGCCTTTGAATAGGTTTTTCCTTTCAGGACGACCGCTTCTGGGCTTATTCTTTATACTTCCAATAAATATAAAATCATTCACATCAAGTTTGTTTCATTTTGTTGTGCTAAGCCCGTATCTCCACTCTGCAACTGACAAAATGTATTATTTAAAAAAAAAAAACTTAAAAATCTCTTTAACGATTATGACACTTTCTATGATCTCTTCTCGCATTGGTTTTAATTATTCCCCACAACGTACCCGTACAAATAGGCGAGTTTCTTTTAAAGTCCTGTCTAATTATTGTTAAAGTCATCCTCCAGCCATTTTAATTCTCTTCTATTCTGGTAACCCATTTCTTGGAACACACAAAACTAGAATGACACCAAGAAATTCGCTTTAACATTTTATATTAAATTCTTGTTATTTTATTCTCTGTTCTTAAATTTGCATCGTTTAGAGCAAAAGAAATAATCTTTGGCGTCTTGTGTGATTTGAATGCAAATTCTTGTTGTTTTTGTTGTATTTGTTTTTAGTCTTAACACTATTCTTCTGCTGTTCTTCAACACGAAGATGTGAGGCGGAATTTGCGGATACATTTGGTGACAAGCGGTGCGATAGTCTGGTTTTAACAAGATTGCTTTTGAAGTATAAAACTGAAAAGAATGTCTGTTCGTGTAGATTTTCATAAAAAAGTTTTCACATTCAATTGTCACTTTCAGACATGCGGGAAACACTTGTGGAGGATGTCGACACAGTGATGAATTTAAAGTCGGCAGCAAGTGGCTGAAGAATTCCATTGTATTGTGTTTTGTTCCATTTTATTTTGTTCTTTATGACCAACCCTAAAAGTGTTTTTAAAATTATGGCATCTTATGGTTGACGAGGACATTGCATTGCGCATAGTTCGGAGTGTGAAGCTTCAGATAAGCGACCTAATTGTTAGGAAAAGCGTTTTACAAAGAGCATTTAATTAAGTTGAACTGCTTAATACTTTGCTATTGGGTGTTTAAGAGTACAAAAATTTACATAGGCAACATTTTTACACATAGAAAATAGCAGTAAAAATCTTTGCAATATTTTCCCAGCAGTAGAATTTTCAGTGATTGCTCCCCTAAGTATCCTTAGACCTTTCCTATCCAGTTCTACCAGCTCCTCGACTTAATCGAATACACAAGACCATCAGTATCGTTTCAATTGGTCTATCAGTCTTTTAAGATCTTAGTAGGTCTACTAAAAATCTTCCTTTTTTTGGAATGGATAAAGAAGTCAGTAAAAATTATTGGGCGTAGCAGTAATTTTGAACGCTGTAACCGTTTATGAGGATTTCGCTAGGCACTCTAAAAGAAGGATATTCAAAATCTTCATTTCCTTATCACCCGTTTTGGCCAAACTTCGCAAAGAAAATACATAAATCAAAATACATCAACCGCACCACTGAGACCAGCTTCAAATGCTGTGTCTGAGACATCCGTCTTATCACAAATCAATATTTATTTTACTACATCTCATATTCGTACTCTAATTTGACAAATCTACGTCTTTTAACTTCTTCGTAAGTCCTGGAAAAATTTAGTTGAAAAATAGCCTGTGAATTGAACATAAACTCTGCGTATTCGTAATTATCTGCTACAGCTGTTATTTTCCAAATGATTTATTAGAGAAGATTTCAGTCGGTCGAAAAAAACCCACAATGCTAAGAGGTATTTGACCTTTTAGTGGTGTCTTCCCTTAATACACTTGAAACACTTCAAGGCTGTCGCAAGCAGATAAATCACCATTAAAGCGCTGCTGGCAATTCTTTTGTAGAGATGTTCATGTTGTTTCTGTTGTTTGCTTTAAAGAAGAATTTAATAACTTCATTTCGTATATAAAAACGGAAATTCTTTAGCTTAATCTATTACAAATGCAAAGAATTTGAGCTGTTAGCGATACAACCATTTTGATGTGAAACATTTAATCCGTCTTGTATTTTAGCTTTTTTCCAGTTTTATTCACTTTTTATGTGATAAATTCCTTTTTATAAGAGAAGGTTTGCAGCAATTTACCATTTTTGTCAGACAACAGAAATCAATTAAGTTCCTTTTTATACTTGATTATTGGTCATTTGTAATCACATTGTCACATTCGATTGCTGCCGTTTTTATTGTTGTGCAGCGATTATAGCATTCAGCCATATTTCTGTCTATTGCTCGCTATATTTTTCCATTAGTTTGCAGTTGAATTTCATGTTTTATGTAGTATGTATGTATGTATGTATGTATGTACATGGTTTCTATATTTTATTTTCTTAATTAAAACGCCACACCAATCACATGCTTTTAAGTAGAAAATATTTCTTGGCTGGTTTTGCTTTTAGTGCAGCTTCAAGTTAATGATTAGACGTTGGCACCACAACCGCCTCCAACGTCGTCAATCAATCATTTTCCAATTGGTCTCCTCGGTTCATTCATAAATTTTTACGATTGTTTTAGTTGTTTTTGCCAGTTTTTTGTTTAAGAAAGTAAAATTACAGACGTCATTAGAATTGTGTTTTGCTTGTTCAAAGGGTTATTTTTCACAGGAAGTTTATTTTAAATTCAATGCAACTACAAGTTATTGGTACTGCAAAAGCAAAACGCAGTTGGCAGCGCCAGTTTTCTTTCGGCATAATCTCATCGTGCCACACAGAGAGAAAAAGTTTGGTGTTCGAGTAAACTATTTGGAAAAGTTCCTCTGATCCCATAAAAAAAACATTTCAATTTAAAGCTTTTAAATAATGCACAGAATGTAAAACTGTGCGTTTCCAGAGGCATTTGATTTAAGCGTAATTTGTTATACATATTTTATACAAGGAAATTATCTCAACCACATGTAGTTCGTTATAAATAATATCGAAAAAATAATTCGTACTTAACCCATCGAAGCAATATTACATTTAGAAAATACAACCCTGTTTTAACTATTCAAATTGAGTTGAATCGAAAATAAATATTCGCCAATATTTTCAAGAACATAAAACTAATTAAAAGCTTAAGGAAAACTGAACTATTCGTACTCGCGACGGGACGGAAATCTTTCATGTCAGCGATAGATGAACTAAGCAGAAGTAAAATTTCTAAGAAGCCTCCAAATCAGCTGTCTGCCCTTCAAAATATTGGCTAATACTGATATCGAAAAGTTTGAATAAAAAAAGGACCTTTAAAAAAGTAAAAAAAGTACCTTTCCAAAAGTACTTTTTAACAAATTTATAATAATTATAATATACTTAAGTTTTTGAAGCAACAAAACACTTAACAAATCACATATATATAATATCCGATAAACTGTATATTACATCAGAATATAACGTTATAACGTAGGGATATATCGTAATGAGTACAAGTACATTTGACATACATATCTGTCAAAATATGTGTTGAGAAATTTTTAAAAACTCTCAACTACAACTATGAAGTGGAACTTACATCAATCAGGTAAAATTTTGGGCTAGATTCAGAAGGTACTTTATCTAAAGGTTGTTTTTACAGAAGATTCTTTTTAAACAAAAACTTAAAACAATATTTTAAAAACAGGCACATTTTAAAATATCGTTCTTAAGAAACGCGCTTAGTAAGAAGCGATATATTTACAGAATCAATTGTAAGTGAGTCATTAAAGCCTCAGACCCGACACCTGGTGCTTTTTTTAACTTAGTTTATAATAATTTTATTTGTAATAGATGTGAATAAATAAGTAAACATTTATAAAAGATACATTTTTAAAGTACTTTTTAAGCACATTTATTCAATATATAAGTAGGAACATACAAAATCACTAAATGAGGGGTAAACTTAAATTGCGTTCTACAAAAACTTGTTTTGACACACTAGGTGGCTTTTCTAATGCAGGGCCATATGTATGTTTTTAATTCAATCGAATCATCATGCATCTTATCAATCGAACTATACCATCGGAGTTTTTAATAGATGAGTTGAACTGCAATATACCTCAATGATCATTACGATCCTCCAGGTTGCTTCATGTCTCCACTTATCGACCAAACTTTGCAACGAATAATCCTTGGAGAAAATGATGCTGTTGTTTTAATGAAATGCCCCATTTTATTGATTTTTCGTCTAGGTTGAATGTTATGAAACGTAACATTATTATTCACTTAAATAGCTAATTTATGTACATATATTTAATTGTATTGACTTTATGTTTTATTAAATTGTATGTCCTATAGCAGTCTGTAAGGAGTTCTTAATAAAATGAATTACAAACTAATTTTATAAGTTATGTTTTGCATCTAGTACAAGTTGTTCTTTTTATAGACGTACAAATCAATATATCCTTTTGGAACACCCTGTACAGCATCAATGTTCACAGAAATGTGTATGTTTGTACTCGTATGTTCGTAAATTAAATATTAAATGGCTTTTTATGATTTTTATTGATTCTTTTTGAGAAAAAAAGCAGAAAACCACAATCACGGTTGGTGGGATTCAACGTCGTTCACAGACTTATGCTTTTTAATAAAGTTTTATGTTTCTAACATAAAATGTGAAAAAAAGATTAATGTACAGCTATTTAGTCCCCATACAGACGCTTCAACTTTAGTCAAACAAGTTTTGAGTTTGTGGGAGAGAGGAGAAAGAAGAGTGGTTGGTACTCGTTGAAGTACATACATACATACATGAAGTTTCCTGCGGCTTAACCTTTTTGATATATCTTTTCATTGTTTGTTGGGCCATATAAACCATTAATTGGTCCTCCTTCCCCCCTTCATCAGAATACCTATCAAAAGCTGCTTCGCAGTCAATTACAGATTTCAGGACTCGATTGTTTCTTATGCCCTTCATTTTTTCTGATTCCACCGATAAAGATTTTCATTTTTGCATAAAATCTATATGCGTAGAATTTGAAAATTATTGTAATAAATTTCGTTGTGGGAATGTTAAGGCAACTTTAAAAGAGAACTAGAAGGAAATTGGTCAACAGAAGTTGAAGTGTCTGAGCCGCGACTTTGTTTTTAATATTCTTAATGTGCAGTAATTCTTATATTAGAGAAAAATGTATTATATATTAGGGGTTCTCACTCTTTGTATTATATTTAAAATGCTTATATATAATACTATTTTAAACTTCTTGGTATTGTAAACAAACCGAAACAACAACAAAAAACAATGTGGCACCAAATCTGCCAGCTGTTGCATGCTTGTAAATGACTGAACCTACTACGTTTACTAAATCTACTACTGTTTTTGGTATCGTAGAGATTGTTAATTTAGTAGATTAAAAAGGTATAAGTTTTGTTGTTGCCAAGTCTTAAGTTAATCAATATTTACTAAATCTACAATATGTACCAGCTCTACAATAGTACTTTAATACGAAGCGTGAGAACCGCTATTATATAATTAATATTTTGTCAAAAAGTTATTTTTTTCAATAAAAATTTATTCAACAAGAAAAAAAAACAATATTACATTTGAATTGATAAAAAATATATTTTGATCAGCAATTGTTTTGTTGGAAAATAAATTTTGAAAATAATATATTTAAAAATAATAATTTTACATGTTGTATTTTCTTTGTTGAATTGTTTTTGCAAAATTATTGTTTGGGCCCGCAAATTTCTTTGTAGCAGCGCATTCAAACAATTTATTTGCTCATTCAGAGAATTCCGCTGAAATTGTTGTTTCTGTTACAATTATTGAAAATACAAAACCGGGAAAAATTCGTACGCGGCATTCAAGGTTTTCCAAATTTCGGGTAAATAAGCTTTGGGATCGTTTATAATTATCAACGAATCCTTATTGGCATTTGTGGAAAATCTTTGTACAAACAAACGCAGTTTCTTCTCTTTTTGGTACTTGAATAGTCCTTTTATTGGTTGAAAAGGACTTACCAATGCAACTAAAAATGTTTCCTTATGGCGTAATATTGCCGCCTCCATCACCTTTAAGAGTAGAGTCAAACATTTGAAACAAGACATCGTTATTGAGAAGTTACATTAATAATTAATATTTACTAATAAATTTCATTATGAACCTGATAAATTGAATGTGAAAGAAGTGAAAGTGTTGGGAATTTTGTAAGGGACCGGCTGTGTGTGTGAAATGAAAAATAATGCCCAAACGAGTTCAGGAGATCACAAAGCAAATTATGCTAAATAAAAGACATTCTTATTGAAACACTTAATATATAAAAAATTAAATACAAACATAACAATTAATTAAACGGAATAGGAAAGTGTGTGCTGCTGCTTGTGTTGCAGTCAGATTGTGAAATTGATTTACATCGAGGAAGGTGGCAGCCTGAAATCCCTCGCAATATCATACCTTAATCACACTCGTATGACTACCCGACAACCTTCAGTTTCTTACTAAAACGGGTGTCTGTATCGGTATCGGCACTATGCACGACACTTCAACAGCCAGAACACGTCAGTCAAGAGTAGGCTCCTCAACCTAACTAAGAATCCCCCTAACAAAATCCCCCTCTAGTAACAAGACTGGGAGAATGCGAACAACTTAAATCATGCAGAAAGTTTCCATAGGGTTCATTGCCGTCGTAATCAGTGAACTTGTGACATCAATGGATTAAACACAAATTTTAACTTATAGTGCCTGAGAAATGAAGATATATCAGGTCTTTGTCGATATGTTCATCTAAAATTTTCGGAGAGTCAGGCACGGGAAGCATACGCAACTCTGCAAAAAGGGCACCCAGAACTAGAAGTGCATTAGATCAAAAAGTCAAATAAAAATTTCATATAAAAATACAAGAAATTAAGCTATAACTTTTTATTGCCCCTAAAATCTTCCTTTAGAAGTAGCCTGTTATGAAACAAGCCTCCTTATCGTGGTTGCTGAAGTTAAAATTCCCACGGCAATTTTGTAATAGATTAAAGATTAAGCAAATTTTTTTTTTTAATCTATTGGAAAATGATATGGTAAAAACCTCAACTTTTCGGGTATGAAGATTGTGGTTTTGATATGATGTTCCTAATGATCCACTTTTGCTAAGCAAAGCTAGCGCTGAGGGATAACCACCAATTCTCATGAGGGGAAACATGTCTTCCACGAAATTAAATTACAACTCCTATGCGCACTTCTTACACACCGGATCAACTGTTCAAACAATTCTTTATCAGCTGGATGGAAGATTTATCCCACTGTGCGTCTCCACCAACTTTCCATTACGGATTAGGTTACAATCTTGCTTTTACTTTAAAAGGCTTAACAAAGACTGAACATAAATTGTTGTAAATAAAGTGCTAGAGTGTCACGAATTCACGACACCGCTCCAAACACTCAAAGGAGTTAATTTTTATTGCTAAGATTTGCAAACATCGGATGTTGTGAGAAGCGGCCACAATGACGCCGTCTCGGGTGCTCTTTGTCGTTGCTAAGGTATGTAGTACTTAGTTGATAGTGTCATCTGGGTGAGAGTATTTATTGTCATATCCCGTCATATTAGAGCAAATAAAATACACTACGCGTTCGTCATAAATATGACATACGAGTATTTTAACAACTTCAGTCACATTTACAAAAATTACCTTTCAAATTCGCTTACATTTGCCCCATAATGTATTAGATTGCACTTCGGAAATGTCACAACTCTAACAATTTTTAGTCAATTAAGGCAAGAAAACATTGACAATTTGCAAAGCGGAATTTCCAATCCAAAAAGGAGAGAAAAAAAAATCAGCATAAAACACAAACATTCTTTTTATGTAGGAGTACTGTGTTCACACAGTCAAACAGCTAACATTAATCATCATTAAGTGGACGTTACTCATGCGGTTTACAACGCTGCCCAAAAGCCCAAAATTAAAGCACAAGAAACTTGGGATACCACTCTTAAAAACATCGTTATGGTCGAGGTTAATGGTCACCTGCTTGCTACACATGACGCTGTAACACGTGTCTTATTAATCCACAACAAATACTCGTACATACGTATTTATGTATGACAATCACAACAACAACAACAACAGAAATCTTAAGCCAAAGTGTCATGCACGCAATGTCGTGCCGCATGCAAAAAAGGGAGTGGGAACAATATCATGATAATATTAATTTATCGCTGCTTTTCATTTTCAGAGGATGTTAAAATTTATTAAATGTGTGAGAAGTGAATAATTGTACATTCTACGAAACATTTACGATAATTTCTTTTAAATATTTAACTACTTCAAAAGTACGACTACTCTGGATGAGTCATGTTTTGTGGCAAAATTCTGCTATCCCATCATATTCTATAAGTTTACCAAAAATAATAGATTTGTATTGTATTACAAAAACTATGATAAATTTACCGTTAAGTAGTTCTACTTTATCTTATTAATCGAAAACGTCGGCCTACTACAGTTTCTACCAGGAGATGAATGACCGCAAACATCCATAATTCTCTTACAAATTTTGAAAGAACTGAAATTTGCAGTCTTGTCTTACGTCCAAAAATATAAAGCAAACAGCTGCAGTTTGAAACGTCTGTTTTAGGCGAAGACATACAGATTAAATACTCGTAATACGTGGTAATACAAGTATTTGGATCTATCATAAGTTTGAGTAGAACGACAAAATTCTTATCGTGTAAAACCGAAATGTTTTCATCGCCAGAGAAACGCGGATGATGAAATATATTGGCAAGCGGGCGGTAATCGTTTGTTTTCTATAACAATAATGTGTTCCCACGCAAAACTTTTAACTGAAAGTCCATAACAGTGTTCGTTGTCACTATTCATCCGTCTGTCAGGACAGAAGATTACTTGTAATCGTATGCAACCAGTTACCCAACGCATAAAACGCTTAGACGACGCAAACAACGCAGCTAATTATGTAGATCGACTTCGAACTTTAGTTAACGTGACCAGCTGTTTTTAATGGCTAAGCCGCCAAACATAGGAAAAAACTTTTGTTCGGCGAATATATAGTAACTATATATCGGATGAAAATAAAATTAAAGCTAAATATGTAAAATACATGATCTTAAACTTATACTCGTACTAGTCGACAATCTGCTGGAACAGGTCTGTGTGAATTTTATGCGAGATTCTATTTGAGAAGGAAGGGGCCAGCAGTCGAATACCGCTCGGTTGTCACATTCTTGTTGCTCTACGAAATTGTTTCAAATCACTGTTTTTAATTGTTGCGGTCGAAAAGTGCAAACAGATCTCGTTCCATAAACAACATACAGTTTTATGGGCATAAAAAACTATATCCAGAAACTCCAGAAATTTTCTGGAAACCTCTTGTTACCGGCACTGTTTGACTACGAAAAATGCAACCCTAAAATTTGCGATATTAAAAGGTGACCTAGTACCACTTTTGTGACTTTATTGTGAAAGCCATTTTGAAGACTGAGAGTGCCGCTAAAATTGTCATATTGAAAAACTTTGTTTTGACACTGAAAACAATTTAAACACATGTATGTTGATGTCAGAGTTTGGCAGGAATCAAATGAACGCATTTCAACAAACTAAAGTGTGTTGAAAGTCTCTTCTAACCAACAGCCACTGTTACTGCATCTAACACCACAATTTCACCATCCACTTCGATATTTACTATTTTTATTCAAATGAACAAATTTAAACTACAGCTGATTATAATTTTGCCGCAAAAAGCGTGGCGTGTGTCTTGAAATTAGGAAGCGTCTGGAATGCATTGAAAGATTGAAATGCGTAAAATGGGCTGACGCGAAAACGCACGGGAGGCACTTTCAGCATCTTTTTTTTTTAAATATCGGCATATGGAGAGATTTTGTTAATAATTAATATTAAATTTTGATTATATTAGTACATAAAACTTTTAACTGACGTAATTTTCACCAAGAAAAAAACTGATAAAAATATTTGGCTGTTTTTGTTTAATAAAATAATTATTATTTATACCTAAATAAACTGGGTAATAAATTTTTACAATTTGGACGGGCTATTTAACCTTTATCCTGTGCTTCCATAAATAAATAAAACGCCTGTGACGTTAGTGGTCCAATTTTGCCCAATACAAAATTTTAATTATTTAGTGATTTTGTTTATTTGTTTTACATTTTGTTTTGGAATGATTTTTGCACATAAATTTATTACATGCTGAACATTTGCTGGCATATTTTGAGCTGTTCCAAGAATTTCATTCTGTTCGACCCCTTTTCAAATTCGTCTCATTGTAGAAATGAATAATTTCTATGCTTCGCAAAAACATGCATAGATTTTTTTAGGTATAAAGAAAGCTTTTAGCAAATTTTAATTTTATTAATATTTGAATACTATTCACTAAAAAAAAAATAATTGTAAAAACCAGATTCACCACGTATTTAAAGAAAACATGAGCAATTAAAACCTTTTGGGCGATTTTGATCCATGAACACAGGATAAGGGTTAATCGAATAATATGCACGTCATGGGGCTTTGCCATCATTAACTCAATACTCGTATGGACGCTTTAAAAGCTCACATCTGCTACTCATTTTACGGGTGCTTTAAAGTTGCGCCCTTATTTAGTAAACCGACATAGAAAATCATGTGATATGTACAGAAGATTTATGGTATAACCGCAACTGGGACGAACGACGAATTTTTCGTAACGAATATTCGTCGTTGGAAATAAAACACAATTATCTAAATGAAAACACACACAATATGTACGTTAGACGAAATACGCCGGGCACAACGAACTTTTCTATAGGTTTATTTCTACTTCTTACGCCGACGAAGGACGAATAAATTGATGCAGAGTGGCCGCTTTTATTTTAAGTTTTTAGTGTACAGGAAATAAAGTAACTTTTTGCTTTAAGACTTGGTTTCTTTTTTATTTACACCACATAAATTCAATAAGCACTTTTTTAATTTTAAAATATATTGTTTTAATTTGTTTTTGTCACTATGTTATCTTTTCCAGTTAATGTTTTTTTTGTTGAAATGTGGTCACACTATCACCTGCTGAATGTAAACAAAAATGTATTTTAAATTGCATTAATTAATGAAAATTTGTGTCATTGATTGAAATTAAAAAAGAAAATATGGGTAACAGCGAAATTATCATCGCAGAAGTTAGAAAAAAGTAATGTTTGCATAATCTGGCATCCAAGGGATACAAAAATGTCCAGAAGGAGGCAGAGATATGGCAAAAACTTGGCAACGCGCTAAATTTATCTGATGAGTTGCAGTCACGGAAAAGTTAAATGCGCGCATTTTTAGTGGATTTTCAGTGGATTTATGCACTTTTAAAAATTGCAACCTTTTAATAATCCATATAAGAAACGTAGGCGAGGTCTTCGTGAAACCTACAAGCGACAGAAACGATTCCGTTGGTGGCGCACCAAATCCAGCCAAAAAATTTAAGTATAAACGCTGCTTCACAGATATAAAAGCTTCTGCCATCATGAATATAGTATTTTTAATGAAGCGTAAAATGCGTCGGTTCATATTTTTCCAATATTTTATTTATTTATGTATCTAAAAATGTTAAATGACATTAACAGCTGTTATTTTCGCTCTAATTGTGTCTTATTCGACGAATTTACGCAACGAATACTTGCGGTCTTTCGTCCCTGTTGTGTTTATACCATTACGCAGAATATTACAAGCAACATTATCATTTTGTCAAACAGTGTAAACTGTAGACTAGACAAACGCCACTAAAAACACATTGTGTCCTCAGGCCGCCAACATCTATTCGCGCCAATTGCAAAACTCTTTATCCTGACATTTAAACAAGTTCACCCTGACAATAACATTGTTGTTTGTGACAATTACCCGGTAAGTTTTAATTATATTACACATATTTACTTAGTTTTTCAGCTAAAAATACTTTAGTTTTGATAGAATTGTTTTCGGAAATTTCAATAACATGTTGTTGCCAACAATTATATGATTCAAAATTACCATATTGTTCTTAAGTTGTTGTCAGATCAATCACACAGATAGAGTAAAATTTTCCAAGTGTATTGCCGTTTTAAGAGTATTGCAAATTTACAATTAAGAAGTGTTTTCTCCAAGACTGCTCTCACATGTCTGACTCCAACCAGAAAGTAACCTCAGCCAATTTCCCAAGCATACGCTTCATGTCGAGCTACTTGAACACCTCACCTCATTAGCAGCAGCTTAAAAACTTGTCAAATTTCAATTAACAACTGGTGTCAGTTCCCGCAGTAAACGGCAATATAAAAATAAATATTGATGGCCAAATATGGAGAGCAGATTGTTGCCAATCCTAGAATCCCCAAGCAGCGGCAGCTTTTTTAATTTGAAAGCCCAATCAAGTTGATACGAATCTCTAAATGAAAGAAAGAAAAAAACAAACAAAACACCAACAACAACAACGCCAACAAACAAACAAAAAACCAATAGTTAATTTAATTTATCATCACTCTATCGCTTACTATTTGAAGCACCTTCGGTATTTTTGCAGCCGCCCCAGTACGAGTATTATTGCAACAGTCCAGTTGCTACAAGTCTATGACAAAGGCACAAAAACTGCCAGCGCACAGTGGCACCCGTAGAGCAAACGAGGTTGCAAAAATCAAAATTTTCATGTGCGCCTGCGAAATTTTAAATGAATCCATCTTATAGTAAACTTTTCAACGATCTCAAATATGCTACTCTTAACAATATCAGATTTTTAGTTTAGAAGACATAACTGTTCAAAGTTAACCAATTTTCGGATTTAAAAAAAACACACAATTTTTAGGTAGTTTGATCCGATTTCAGGTGTAATATCACGAAAACTAGGCAACGAATAGTATTTTTTTTTGTTTTTAGTGATTGATGTGCTTATTAAATGTATAACAATAAAAAAAATTGTGCTGTTTGCTTTGTGTTTCTCTAGGTAAATCAGTATTTAAAAACTATCCATTTTTTCACTATTCTTCAACTTTGACGGAAAATAAAAAAAATTTACCTTTTTTTACCTCCGCCATATTTTCAAAATATGTTCTTTAACTAGTCTTTTACATAACTCAAAAGGTTTTATCTGCCTTTACGTGCCTATTTGGCTTCTACAGGTAAAAAACGTTAAAAAGACATGGTTGCAGAAATTGTATGGCGGGCATCCCTTACATGCCTTGACTGACAGTTACTTTGATGTAATAGTTTGAAAATTGCATTTTGAGTCAGTTGTCTACCTGAGAGCCTCTGGCGAAAAATTTGGTCCTAATATTCCGTTACAGACACAAGATGCACAAAAAACTACTCATTGAAATAAGCAGGTACGCACCTCACTTAAAAATTATTTTTGGCGTACATATGGTGAAGAACAATACTGACTTATGGTACAGGTAGGCACAAATCTCATTTGGCTACGTGCATAATATCAAAACTGTATAATTCAGCCCAAATGCATATGTATGCATGTAACAGGTACATTTGTAGACATGGTAGCATAGGCCTATATATTGCAAAACAAGCTTAATGCCTGCATTAGTCTACGACTGAAAGTTGGCGAAACAAGTATTGAAAACATGGCGTTGAACAATTTAAAACTATTTGAACTGTTTAGAAAGTCAATTACACCAACGTGTTTCGCGGAAGCTGCTTTAGAAGAACTCGATAGCTTATACGGAAATATTGAGAGAAGCAAAAGTATAAAAAATAATCTTTGTATGATACATGCCAAAATTAAGACAAAATGGGTGAAATGCAATCGAACCATTAACATCTTCAACTCCAAATACGAGGACTGGCTTAATGAAGACACCATCCTGGATATATTGGCAGTAGATAAACCCTCCACATCAACCAGAGGAGAAAAAGGAAGGCCAAAAAAAAGTATGGAGGAGTGTTCAATTTTCACAAGAAAGAGGAAACTTGCCGATGCCACCAATGACTTGACCACGAAGGATTTATCGGATGCGCTGTCTATTAAATACATAAAGGATAGTGAACGAGTTAGGTCGCAGATTACAAAATCTGTTGCTGATGCAAGCCCACTGCGACTAAAAAGGATTAAGGAAAGCATTCCCACTCCCACAAACGCACATATTAAAAAGTATAGTTCCGAAGAAGCCTTGGCTCTGTTTTTGGACTTAGAACTTTCCAAAGAGAAATATGAGATACTACGGGCATCTTTAATGCGACACGGGGCTGACCTTTTCCCCGGATACAAGCATATTACGCAAGCCAAAATAAATTCACGACCATTGCGTACGGAGTTTACGGAAGTCTCTGCGAAAGCCAATCTGCAGGATCTTATGGACCATACAGCAAAACGGTTGTTGGAAAGTCTTCCTGAAAATGAGGTGGAAATTCTTCCTCAGAAACTAACATTGATCAGCAAATGGGGCTGCGATGGATCATCCGGACAAAGCGTTTATAAGCAAAGGATATCTTCCGATGACACTACAATATCTGACGGAAATATGTTTATGGCATCTGTTGTTCCATTGCGGCTAAAATCTGATGTTTCCCTACACTGGAAAAATCATCGACCGTCATCAGTGCATTATTGCCGACCAATAATGTTTCAGTTTGCAAAGGAATCGGCAGAACTCATAAGGACCACGGTGAAGGACATTGAAGAACAAATAAGCAAGATTAAGCATACAAAATTGCAAATTGGAGAAGGAAAATATATTGAATGTAGTTACGAGTTCCACCTGACCATGGTTGACGGAAAAGTCGTAAACGAACTGACAGGAACAACCTCAACATTGACATGCCCGATTTGCAAAAAGAGTCAGAAGAACTTCGGTAATTTAAACGATTCTACAAACGAGGAGAATTACGAATATGGAATGTCACCATTGCACGCAAGGATAAGGTGTATGGAGTTCTTGCTAAAACTGGCGTATACCCTACCACAACAAGATGAAAACATCGATGAAAATACATCAATTAAGGATAAGGAAAAGATCAGAAAGAAGCAAATAAAGAATGCTTTTTGGAAACAACTTGGACTAAAAGTAGACTGCCCCAAGTGTGGATACGGTAACTCAAACGATGGAAACACTTCAAGGAGATTTTTTGCAAATGATGAGGCAGTAACTAGAATCACTGGAATTGACAATGAAATCGTCAAAAGATTGGGAACGATCTTGAATGTTTTAAACTGCCAAGAAAGTGTTAATTCTACAAAATTTGGAGAATATGCATCGGAAACTGCATCTCTTTTAGCAAAAATTTATCCACAGAAGAAGTTGACCCCGACCGTCCATAAAATATTGGCGCATGGCAAAGATATAATTGAGTACCAGTCTTTGCCAATTGGAGAGCTTTCTGAAGAAGCGCAGGAGTCTCTTAACAAATTTTACAAAAAATATAGATTGCAGAACACGTTCAAAGCATCAAGGGTGAGGCAAAATGAGGACCTCTTCAACATGTTAGCAGCATCTTCCGATCCACTTATTTCTTCCCTGCGGCATGTGAAGACACGAAAAGAACTACAATGGAATTATACTTTAGAAATGATTAGTCTTTTAGATATACCTTCTGTTACGAATTGTGATGAATATTTTACAGAAAATTCAAAAAATTAATTGAAAAAAAATTTGTTTAATTTGTTGGCTAATAACTTTAAAACAGAAAAAGCTTTCAAAAGAACTAAGAAATATAAGATTGGTAAAAATAATTTGATTTTGTTACCATAAAATAGATGAGTTAGAAAAAAATTAGAGTTTAGAAATGATTTGTATTTTAGACATACTTTGTCTTACCAAGAAAATGAATATTTTACAGAAAATTGAAAAAATCATTTAAAAAAAAACTCTTTTGTTGTAATTTTTTAGGTAATATCTTAAAACATGAAAAGCTTACAAAAGAACTACAAAAAAATATAAAATTCTTAACAAAAATTTTTTTGTTACCAAAACTTGGATTTTTTCACAAATTTTAACTTTGAAAACCCATAAGTAAGCACCTATAAGGTGTAGCGTCCACTCCAACCGCTCATTTTATAGGTTGAACAATTATCTATGACATGCAATTTAAATTATTCGATTATCTTGTTCGGTTCAAAAGATATGATTTTTGCAACGAAAAAAGTCAAATGGCGCCACTGTGCAGCGGCAGCCAGCATCTGTTGGAGTTGGCAAGTTTGTTTGCTTTGTGGTCTTCGGACCATTTAAGGTTTCATTTCATTTGTTTCCATTTGGTATCTGCTTTGCGGGTAAATACTACTTCTGCTACTTCTGTAATTAACAACAACATGGTCCAAAGTTGTCGTTTGTAGCTTTTAATTCATTGTCATATCGTAGAACAACATCATCATTATCGTCTCCAGCAATATTATCGTGGTCATGATATGAAACTTCATTATTATTATCACTGTCTTTAATTTCTTCGACTGTTCGTGCTGGTTGGTTGTGTGTAACTGAGATTTTTGCTAAAAGACATGATTTGAACCCCCACATTTAATTGTTGGCTTTTTTGTGTTTGCAAGTATTAAAGCTGCTTTCCATTAAAGGTAATCAGAGGCAAGATGAAACGTATTTCATTTCAGACACAATTAAATTAACACACACAAAAACAAACAGATCTGAAAACGAGTCCAGAAGCTGGAAATCAGGTCTAGTTAAAAGGAAATCAAACAAACCTTAAAGTGGCTGTAACAAGGAAAAAGCAGAAATATTTCAGAATTGCTTCAGGTATAAAAATTTTAAATATTTTAAAAGAACCGTGACAAGTGGAACCCTAGATATATAACAGTGTTGCCGTAGTTCTGGATTACTTTGGACTTGCATAAATTGGAATACTGTGCGTGTGCAGCAGTAAATCCATATTTCTGGTTCTCTGAAGAAATAATTTTTTAAGCTAAATAGAACTTTTTATTAAATTTAGCAGGTGTTTCAGTTGGTGAATATCGCGCGATAAGAACAGGGCTGCCAGATGTTTACAGTAAAATGGTTCAGACTTAAAATCACAAAATGCAGTTCGAAAGCAGATTATTAAACATTCGTTGCAATAGAAATCGCCTAATGGAAAAACATCTCATATTATTATATGGAGCTGCTTTTACACGGTCATACTTGGTAATGTTAGCAGATAGAGAGGGACAGAGAGAGAAAGAGACTGTGTGTGTGTAATTTATTATTACACTTTCCTACCAAATAAAAAAGTGCTGCTTTTAACGATGTATCGCATGATGCGATTTCAATTGTCGTATCAATATATTTAATTCAACTACAATTTTCAGATAGAAGCATGCGGAGTGATACTGATATGCGGTTCACTGGAATTGAAGGCGAAGTAAGATTGAAGAAAATTGTTCGCATGAACTCTCCATTTACCTGCCAAATGCAATAATTTGATTTAATGAAACCCCGCTGGAAGTATGGGCCGACTACGAAATGCAGTTTTCCATTTTACGCAATTTAGAATACAAAATATTTTACAACGGCTGTTACTTCAGGCTACATTTGGCTTGAGGTTAATTTTGCAAAGTATTCAAACTTCCAAAAGTATTTACTATATCAAGTTATTAGAAAAATAAAATTGAATTTCGTCAAATATTTCTTTTTTAGTTTCAACTGAAACCAATACGATGCATCGGAAATATCGACTCTTATAAATAATACGTCAAAAAACATTGTTGTGAACTCACGATACAGCGTGAAAACATCTAATTATTTCTTACTTGAACGCCCCTAATATCAATTGAATCATACTTTAGAAGGAAAGTTCGTGTATTAGTTGCTGCTTTTATAGTTGCCAATTGAAATTTGCTCTCCGCATCATGGAATATTTATTACACGAGTATGATGGTACAATGGCGCACTATGATGGCAATCCAAGTACGGACAGCGGCATAGATAAATCGGCCTGGGGACGTTAAGCACGCCACTTAGTAACGTTCCTGCCCTCGGCACCTTCGCGAATCTATAGATGTCTTAATAAATTCTAAAAATTGAAATCATATATGTTTTCTCTTCAGACCTCCTCATAAATAATTTTTGGTTTATTACTTCATGCTTAAAGTATTCTTGAACTCATCATCATAAATATTCAACGAAAGCAACTTTGCTGCAGAATAAGTTAAATAATCTGTAAATCAAAATAATCTATTTTGGATGCAGGACCAGAAGGGGTCTACGCGTATAATAGAAACAAATAATGGAAAGTTCCAAAAAACTTCGTTTCGACGATACACATAACGAAACTTCAAATTAGGTTAAAGGGCAGCAGCTCAACACACGCTCACAAAAAAACCCACTGGCCCTGTCGCCGATCCATCATCAATATTGCAATGTGTTACACTGTGATATTGATTTGCTATTAACTTTGTCGATATATTATCGACGTTGTCAAAACACGACAGTTTTTTTATGGCATCGTAACACATGCTGTCGTTGAAACCATGTTGTCAAATTGCCACCACGTACGTATGCAAATGCTTTCTTTTTGGTTTGGACAACTCCTCAAGGGCCAACTCCTACATATGCAGCACATTGTACCAGAAGTAGGAAAGTAGACTATGAGAAGGAGGTTTCTGAATAATTGCTTTGAATCTTCCTAAATTGTAAGAGTCAGGAAATACGTGTGCGGTTAGTTTATTCTAGAGACGGACTGTACAACTTTAATGTGTTGTACATACATTTCACTGACCAATCGGCCACAAATTGACAAGATCTGGACGATAAATTATTTAAACTTAGTTTTCGGGAACACGATGCCTCACTTTCTCAGAGCCCCCTCCTGCACATGGTCGAGTAACCCCAAAATAGGCAAAATAGGCCAATCATGACAGTTGCATGTAGTCCATTATCGCTTGACATACAGATGGTATAATTAGTAAGGAGATCGAATGGAGTGAATTATATCTTACACAGGTTCAAAAACCCTCGTTGCTTGAACACTTCCGCAATACCTGCACCGATCATGGACAGAGATAAGGCAATATTTGTGGTCCTGCGTATAAGTGTGAGCAAACAAAACCAGCTTTTACAATCACTGGACTCTACACAGTTCGTACGTCCTCATTCAGAGACTGCAAGAAGATTATTATTGAGTGTGTTATTCCTGGCACTAATCTCTTATAGCCGACTCGACGAAGGATGTAACTACGTTCTACTTATACTGTAGAACAAAGCACTCTAGGACCTTCCTACGTTTTTGTCTAATTGCAAAGAGAGGTAAGAATAATACTGACGCAGCTCTGGTCGTAACATATTTTTTGCAACACTCTTTGATTACATTCAATAGCAGCTACTAAAAAATTCTTTCCTTTTAGTTAGTTTTTGTTTTTTGTTTTTTTTTTTTTTGTAAGTACAATTTGCTGTCAAAGATTTCCAATAGAGAAACATTCAACTGGTTGGTGAAACATTTCTTTTGCACTTCAGAGCAGATGAGTGGAAAATTTCATGAAGAAAAGAAATAAAAACATCAAGAAGCGATAAATTTGTAGTTGTTTTACGTTTGAAAGTTTTTTTTTACATCGACTGATAATCTGTGGTCCCTATTTAAGTCAAAATGAAAACCAAATTAGTTATCAAGTTTTCGTTGGCCTAAAATTGAAATAAAACAGATGTGCGGCTCTTAAAGGGAGCACCAAGAAACGGCAAAAAATTTGTATAAAAATATTATTAAATTATGCGAATGAAAACAATAACTAAAACATTGAAAAGCATCTGGGCAATATGTTTTTATGTAATAATTCTTCAATAGTTCTTAATTCGGATTTATTTTTTTCTTCTGCTGCTGGCAGCACTTTTGAAGGCATCTGGTTTTTGTTTATTTATTTTGGGGGTTGTTAAAAGATTTTAATGTTATTATACAAGAAATATAATTTAGTTTTTTATTTTTTTTTTTAGCAATTACTTGATTAAAAAGTAATTTAGTTTTCATTTATAATAACTATCAAAAATTTTAATATTTATTGTGCCGATATTGTTTATCAAAACATAAAAATTTTTAATATGGTTTTTATTAAATATAACAATAAATTAACCGCAAATGATTGAGATTGAAGAGCTTGTTGAGCGAAATGTGTTCAACATATTGGTGAATTTTTAAATTTCACTCATAATCGAATGTTGCTTTTTATGTTGGCACAGTCGCCTCGAACATATTTTCACAGTTTCAACCATTTGGCAGGTTTAGGAAGGGTTTGTCGAAAAAAATATGTATCAAAAATTCGGGTAAAATATGAAATTAAGCACTCAAAAGAACTTGAACTGGTAGCAGTGGGTATACGGTAACTGTACTATGAGTCATAGAAGTGTTTAGAAAAGGTGCAAGAAGAAGATCGAGAGGATTTTAATTGGGACGGTTGGCGCATCAACAACCGATAAAGGTTTAGAGAATGTAAAGAAAGCTGTTATGGAGAATAATTCAATCATTCATTCATTCTTAGAGCATTTGCTTGGCTCATTCTTTCGGAACTTTTGGGCATGAAGCGTGTGCCAGCGTAGTTGGTTGCAAAATTGCTGAATTTGGCCCAAAAAAAGCCGTCGCCTGCACGTATATTTTTTGGCTATTCACGAGATTTGGACCCCTTGGATTTTGCAACAACTAAGAAGATAAAACAGAATCGCTGAGCTCAAGAGCATTCCAAAAAGTACATATCAGAACTGCTTTGAGGTTTGCAGATAAAACGTTGGCACATTAATATTAAATGTGGGGGGGGGACTACTTTGATGGGCACAAAATAGAAACTGATGCAAAAACTTATATATTTTGAAAAAAACTTATTCTTTGAACAGATCTCACATACTTTCGGCGCAGTTTCATGCTTGTGAGTATAAAAACCACATATATCATCAGGATGCATTAAGACTTCTTCCGAAATCCCCAGATTATTATTATCATATATGTAAAGTAAAAATAAATTATTCAAACATCAAACCGAGTGGACAAAATGTCCCAAAAATTGAACAGCAGTAGAACAGTAGCGGCCTTTTTTTTTATAAAACTTTTTGTGTTTTTTCTCGGTATTACGATTTACGTAATTTTCGCTCGAACGAATTGTACAGAGAGTTGCTTTAACAGAATTATGCTTTTCGCTTTAAGTTATAAACGGTTATAACTCACTGTGGGTCTTTTGACCAGCTCCTTTTTACTTAAAAAGAAAAAAATGCCTATAAAATGATTCATTTTAAATGGTGCGTTGTTGGGCATGAATTTTTAATTTTCTTTTGTACTTGTGTCTTTTAATAACATTACAACTGTGAACACAAGTGATTACGTTTAAGCAAACTTCACAAACCCATTTCGTGTTCATGTACCTTCGTCAACTTTGTTTTGACTTTCACAAAAAAGTGTTGAACTTTCAAAAACTTTTCGAATATGTTTTCAGTTTTGGTTGGCTACAGACATAAACCCCCTCTTAAGTGCATATTTGTACATTCAATTTAAAAGGGATCTGCAAAAAAAAAAACGAATAAAGAAATAAAACCAATGAACAAAGGACAGTCATAGCAGCGGTAGCAGCGTATAGTCGATAATGGGGGCGGTCTGGCACGAGTGTGTGACGGTCTGTTTATGCCATGTTTTTATTTTTAACTTTCAAACTGCGTGGAACTTTTATGTTCGTTATTGTCCTGATTACCAGCTGAATAAAAAATAAACAAATGTTAGATAAAATTGAATTTATATAATATGAATTTTTTTATCGCTTTCTGCCGCTGTAGGCGATAAAACCGACAGCAAAGAAAAACAAAACCGGTGTCCAAACAAGTAGGGCAAGTTAAACGTTTAAAAAGTTTCAAATTGAAAACTGGAAACAAGAATTATAGCTAATCTTTTAAATGATGCTGGTTTTACAAAATTTTGCCATGTGCCATATCACTATATAGAATTAAGATATTAAGCAAATGTCGGTTTAATTAACGAGCGCTATTTAACACACGCCCACCGGTTTCCATTTCTACATCTTTCAGTTCACAAAATATAAAGGCTGCTACTGCACACCGACAGTAGCGGCTAATTGTCCCACTGGCACTTTTATTCTATTGCAAATACAACTAAATAAATTTCAGTAAAATTAAAAGAGCAACCTGTCCACCAGTTATACTAAATAGATCCCCCAGGGTAGCAGGCTTTACTTTGATGAAAACTTTGGACGAACTGAACATTAAATTTTATCACGTTTTGTTTGTTGAACTACAACTTTGTACCGTCATGTTGATCATATCGCTTTCAGCTTACTCGAGAAGCAGGTGTATGTTAAACTGGGCAATTTTGCTTTTCGAGAAGTAGTTACAGCAACCAAAAACTCTGGGAAGTTTATGTACTCGTATAACTATGATTATGCAGGTTTCTCTGAAAGGTCAATTGACAGAACCACGGCGAACATGCTCTCAAGATGATTTGAGGCATTGCTGTGCTGGTCAAAGCTTAACGGGCCTACCTTGGCTGAAACGTTCTAGCTGTAGCTTAGATCTAAAAGAGCAAATGTCTTTGAGGTGCTATTTTCTTGCAACAGATTTCTGTTCTCCATAGAGAATACAAAGACGAATTGGTTAAAGCCTGACGTTCCTTATGGATTTCGGGGCTACCATATAAGGCGCCTGGACTTCCTTTTACAGTCTAAGAAACTACTGGCAGAATGGACTAGATAGTCCCTGCTCGCGAGCAGGGTGTTGAACTTATATGCCCTCTTCAATTACTATGATAAATCGAGGGGAGTTAAGATGTGCCATAATATAATTGTTCTCCAGTAGTAGAAATTATATTACTCGTTATTATGTGGGTCTAAGTAAGATCCGGACTACAATTATGTATTTAAATAAATTAGAAACCCCTCTTTTCAAATATTTTTACTATCTTGATTTAATACCATAACTGGTAAAGTAATACCATAACTGGTAAAAGAATAAAATTGTTTCATTTTTCGGGCGTACTCTTTTTCGCTGGCTTGTGATATTAAAGGTTGAGATCCAAGATTTTCATAAGTCCTTGTACTGAAAAATACTTCGTCAATTTGGATGCTGGACTATTTTAATTAATTTTGTTTCCTATTGACACTCTAGTATACAATTAAAAGCTATTCAGTTTGTAATAACTTGTGGACTACTGGCCAGTTGTGTATGTAAATGACTGTAAGATCGTTTTCACACAGAGCAACTTAGTTGCGTAAGTCTTGTGTTTAAAGATATGAGAGTTATGGTCGGTTTGAAGCGGGCGAATTGCTGATATTTGAGTACCGTCATGCATGTACTTGGCAGGAGACTTGGGCCACAATTTTGCCCAATATGAAAGTGCTCCAGCGTTATATCTTAATCTAAATATACAAACTGTTAAAGATGTAATAAGTTCATAGAGCGAAAAATACTTAAAAAGTCTAAGCAATCGTGTAAGTTCTCCGGCTATTGTGCTATTTAGACGATACTGATGAAATTCGAAGACTTAAAAGATACCATGTGTTTGATCTACCATTCAGAAGTTAATATATTCTTATATTTTAATCAATCTTCTTATTATTATAACCTTTGGATTTTTTTATTTAAAACTTTAAAATTACTAATTACTAAAACTTAAGTTGTTGTTTTTGTAAATATAAGATAGACTAAATCTGGATATTTTGTTTGTTAAATTTGGGCTTTGGCTTTGCTCGTAATTAACGGATAATATTAATAACAATATTAAAAAAATTAACAGATGTTTTATTTGCATTCGCAGCTGACAAAACCAATATGGTTGCATGTCACTAAATGAAACGAATATTCGTTTTGAAAAACGACACAACACAAAACCGCAATAGTTTCTGTGACAATTCTGTATATCTTTATCGAAATTTTTCTCTCGTTAGCAAAATTATTTTTATTATTATTTGGCATCTTTTGTTGCAAAAGGTTGCTTGAATTCGTTCGGTTTTCTAAAATAGTTTTCTGGCAGAATACGAGTACATTAAAAAAGTAACAGTCCTTCTTTAGTTTAGACAATCACTTTGTTTCAAAGAGAAATCAATAGGATTAAAAAATTGCAAACGATTATATTATGACTTTAATATATAATAGTTTTTACACTAAAAAGAATTCACAGTTTAAAAGATTTGCACATTAAATAGCTACTTGAAATTATACGAATGGTATTTCCAAGTCTATTGATGAGTAGGGTGGGATCTACGAAAGCTGGACTTATAGACAACTACAAAACAGCCGTATTTATTTATTATTTAAATGAGTTGAAAAGGAATCTACTAAAAAGATTTCAGTTTTATTTACCTTTTTCTTTGAACTTTTATCTTTTGTGTTCATAATTTTTTAAAAAATTACTGTATTTGCGGCTACAAGGTGGCAGTACTAGATAAAAATTACAGTAATATAACAAAAAGTTATTCTGCTGGTCAAATATTTTTAAAGACTTAAGCAAAAGCAGCAAAAACATGTTCGTGGGGTTGCCACCTTACAGACATAAACACACCTTGAAACAAGGAAAAATTATTGTGCCCTATATCTCATTTATTTTTGTGCTTTTCATATTAAACAAAATAAAATAATATATTGTGATTGTTGTTGCAATTTTTGTTTTTTTTATTGTTTACAAAATAAATGAATCGTAATCGGTTTATAAAATAAGTATCCTCTCACACTCAATTTCCGTTATCTTTTCAAAGGATACAAAAAGTTAGTAGTAAACAGGATGTTCAGTTGAAAACGTTTTGCAAAAAAATAGTTTAACGTCAATTAAATTGAGTATTTAGTAGCTTTTTTGCAAATAAAATGTTGTTCTAAAACAGGCAAACAAGGTAGAGAAAATGCTAGTAGATATGTACATATATACAGTTTCCAATGCACACAGAGAGAAAATGTTTGCAGCAGCCAAATTCGTTCTTGACGAATTCTTGCAATTGATAGTGTTTGTAAATATATATGTATGTATATCGTTACCTGAAATGCAAAAGGGCGTAACAACCAAAAAATTCAAAATGGGTTTTTTCATTTATTATTGTAGAGCAAATCGAATTACATGTCCTCCTACATTTTTACAGCCCTACTGTCAATAACAACCATTTTATTAAAGAAAATCAAAAGGTCGTAACAACAAAGTTGGTTTTTTCTTAAACCAAATAGGCGCAACCCACATCTAATAAAAATGACGATTAAAGAAATTTTTTTTTCTACGAAATAAATGCATCATCGCAATTTAATGCTGTACTGAAGAAATTGCAACACCAGCTTCGTAATCTTTGATTTTTTGGAGTTTTTTGTCTCTCCTGTAAAATTTTGAAATATGTTGTTACGCCCTTTTGCATTTCAGGTAACGATATATCACTTGAATTCAATATTTAAGGAGCTGCCATTATCTTGAAAATTTTAGCAAATTTATGAATTAGAAAGCTAAACTACTTTGTGGCCTTTAGGTCTGTTTCCTGCGGCATATCTACATATATCTATAATATTTTGGAAAATGTGTTTTCACTCTATATCCAATTTGTTTTACGTTTTTTGCTATAAATTTTGGATGAGTTTCTTTTGATAATATGAGAGTGAACTATAATTTCTTGGAATAAGAGACAAAAATGCACAAACGTACGGGAACGCGAAAAACGAAGTACTTTTTTCCCGCAAAAGACAACAGGTACATATTTTATATGCCAATTTATATGCCTATAACCCACCTGTATTATTTAAATACATACAATTCTAACATTTTAATTAATAACACTTTTAAATAATTATAATTAGAATATATTTTATAATTTATAAAATATGAGTTCATGCCTAAAATTGCTTAGAAAAACGGAATAGTGATTTAAACAGGGTCTTTAATTGGGCAACAGTAAATGACCTCAGAATAAATCCAAGGAAATCGAAGTTGTTGTCATGAACAACTAAAATAGTTGTAACTCCAGCATATACACAAACAATGAACCGATTTATATATATATATATATATATATAATTATAACTTTATTAAGGAATACTCAATGCTAAGAACACTCTGACTCAGTCATCATTATACGCCAATGAAAATTCGACTATTGCTGGCCGAAACATATCTAGTGTCCTCATTAATGTATGGATGTAAAATCAACTCGTCTTGCGATGCAGAATGAAGACGAAAGGAAAAGTACTGTTCAATAACATTGCGAGATTTGTGCTTCGTACATCCAACTTTGCAAAAAACTACATGTTATTAAAGGAAAATACGAATTCTGTTATTTCTTCATCGAATTATTGCTGCAAAAATGCCTGGACATTTGTTTGAAAGACTAGACTAACAATTTAATACCCACCCATAAAACATCAAAGCTTAATGCCCGAAATGCTATTAGTCTCGGGAACAGCCCGCCTACAGAAATCAAAACTACCAGCAATGCTACATGTTTTAGAAAACTTATCTTTGATTACTTTTCATAACTACTTTTGTCGTTTTCTTCTTTTTAATGTTATACTCTTATTGTTTAATTCCTTTTGCAGATATACAATAATTTCTAGTTTAAGCCATTAATGTTTATCACAAAACAATATATATACATACATATATTTTAACGCTAAACACCTAATTTGCACTTTACGCAACCCTGTGTCCACAGCATAACAAACCATTAAATAATTAAATATAACAAATTTTCTAATTTTAATTTTAATTTGTGCAAAGTTTTTTATTATTTCGGAAGAAAGCAGGCGCTATTTCGTGCAAGAACATTCTGCTCTCTCAAAACCGCTTTTTGTACTATTTAGGATCCGGTGCTATCCCAAAGTAATATAAATAAACACACCTATTACGAAAATTTAAAAATTGTTGAAGTTCAGTAGTCATAACCTTGTAACTACATCTGTCATAACTGACGTATAGAACAGACAACAACACTTGCAAATAATGAAATTGATGTATCGAAATGCGTGTTCTTTTCGGGCAGCGTTCAGTGCTCTTTGTCGATGCTGTGATCGCCATAAACTGTCACACAAACACAATGAATCAACATGCGTGCGACGACAAAACGTCAAAACTACCACTATTTGTGAATCTTCAATGCAGTGGCTTTCACGCCATGCACAAGATTTTCGCCTCTTTTAGACCACAATTTTACTTTTCAAACAAAAATTGATCCGGCCCAAAACAGAATTGTCAAATTTAAGACGAAGCCGATCCACATCAGACCCAAAGGCGTCCAATGCATTCCGAAAAAATCACTTTTTGGTTCAAATTTTATACATCACTGATCCACAATCACCTTTAGAACGATGCCAGCAAGGCCATCTACGACAAGCGGGGACATGTGACTTGAGCAGCACGGTACTACGTGCCATAGACTTCACGAAAGGTGAAGTAACCGATTTAAAGCCGTTGATCTTTTTCTTTAGCTGTTTTTTAAGTTGCAGATCAATTCGAATGGCAGTGGGCCTCAAATTCCACACAACTCTGGCCATTAGTTGAATTTAGCCTGAGCGTCAGCTCCAGTTTCAGATACCCGTCGCCTAGAGAATTACTCCACCGTGAAGCTGGGCCATTATGGCAATTGCTCAAGTAAACCCCATTCACTCAGACTTTGTTCTCTTTCAATTATTTTTGTTGTTTTGAATTAACAGCTCCTGGGGTTTTCAAATAATTCCATGACTTGTTGTGACTTTCATGCTACATGAATCCTATTAATACAACCAGAACTGCAATGTTAATTTAAAGTGAAATCATATTCATTTAAAATATAGAGATTGATTATTTGAAACTTATTATGAAAGCGCGCCATTTAGCAGTTAAAGCAGAAAAGGCTTAAAAAAACAATGTTGCTGTAATATAATTTTATTCGATTTCACCATGAGCTCTTTTCTGTGTAGCGTTCAATTGAAGCGAATTGAAAAAGGCCAGTAAGTGAAACAGTCAGTTACAGTTGGCAGCCACTTCATTACAAATATTTTCTCAAATACGAATGGAAATTAACAAGTTATTTCATTTGCTTTCTGGCTGCTTTTGTGACTACAAAATGTGTCAATAAATAGATATATTTTTTTGTTTGCATCCTTTTTCCCATTTACCTGTAATATCCCTTTGACCAAAAATAATTGAATTTCGGGCCGAAGTAGTTGTTAAAAATTAATTTTAGGTCTCCGCATGGCCTGTTCTTTCGTTCCTTCTCGAGCACAAAAGCAGTTTTGTTGTTGTTGCTCCTATTCGAATTAATCCGAAACACATGGCTGGGGAAAGTCAATGTCAACTTGGGGAATGTATGTAATTTGAGGAGTGGGGTTGGTAGTTTTGTTTCCTATGAATATAATGAACGACAACATGGGAGTGTTATTTATTGATATTGTTGTTGTTATTGGCTGCATCGGTAGAAGTTCCTTTAGATACCAACAACTTGAATTATAAACGAATATTGCCTCAGCGCATAGATAAATAAGCGGATACAAGTATTAGTTTTTCCATTTCAATTTCCATTCCATTTCCCCATCCTGTTATTAAAGACTTTTGTACAAAGTCAATGTTCGACTTCTACTCAAATACTTTTGCACACTTATTTTTTATTTTTCTTGTAATACTGTAAACATTCGAATATATATATATACATACATATATCTATTAGTTATATCTTGGGAGGTGGCATAAAAGATCAACATGAAAAAACAAACAAAAATTTTCCATTCAAAGGAAATAAGTAGAAGTAGAAAAGAAAACCAAACTCAAGTTGAACGATATATATTTTGGAAAGTTGTTTCTTAACATATTTTGTTGTTGTAATAACTTAATAAACCCACTCAATAAGTTGCAAATGGATGATTGTTAAGCCATTACTTTAAATAGGGTGCTTTTTATAACGGAACTTACCGAAGTATAAGTTATGATTTTGGCCTCAAGCAAATCAGCCTCAACAACTAAAAGTTGTGATCATGGAAAAACGTCCTCTAACTCAAAACTTGAACATTTTGAAAAAATATAAATAATTTTCATATACAAACTGAAAAGAAAATTGTCTAGCAGTTGGCACAACATAATGACCAAAGTCAAAACATTAACATATACTTGGAGTGTCTTTCGAAGTGTCATTAAGTCGACGGGCACTATGACACCATCGTTCCACATGCGTAAAAAACAAGAGGCAACTCTACGATCGAACAAGATTGGATCTGTCGGAAGCGCTCAGAAATTGCATTATTATAGGGATAGTACGAGTCCTCGGTTGCGCGGGAGAGTTGGATTTTTCCTCTGAATTGTTTTAGCAAGAATTACACATTTACATGTTTAGATTAACGATGGTCGCAGTTCGTCCGGCCGTTCTGATCCAGACCGATACCATTATTCATTCACACACTTCAACAGGCTAGTGCTTAGGGTTCAAAAAGAGAAATAACTTTTACATGTACATCTGCCATTGGACGGGATTTGGTTTTTCGGGTGTGGCCCTCTACTTGAAAAGTATTGCATCATTGTCCGCAGCTAAAAAAAGAAATTTTCCCAAAATATTTGGTTCTACTTGGTTCCAAACTTCAAACAAAACCAATCTGAAAGCTGAAGAATGCCTCCGTGTGACAAAATTAGGGATAAGAGAAGTTTGCGCAGGTCATGAACTATAGCTATTGTTAGTAAAGCGTTAGTTAAGAATGGATAAATTTAAAAAAGTATAGGGTACATTTACATTTAATATAAATTCTTTCACGGCTGAACTGCTCAGCCGGCTTCTGTACCATTTGTTATATATATAAACCTCTTTCTAGAGCAAACAACAAATTAATTACCTTTTGTAAAAACACCAGGGCTTCTTACGTCCCCTCAAAACGAACTTATGCATGTTAATGAAATTCGACACAGCGGCTGATCATCATCTAACAGGAGTTCGGGGAAACCTGGCCCATCTATTTATTTGTCGTGTGATATGATGCGCGGTGAATAAGAAGAACAATGTCTGACACTTTTGAATAAGAAGAACAATGTCTGAAATTAAGTAATCAAGTTTCAGGCGAACGCCAGCAGGCAAAGCCGCGAAGCAGATTTGCACGATTTTATACACAAACATATTCATGGCAATAACGTTTTGAAACTTGGCTATACGGGTGCGCCATTTTGCCACCTCTGTTTCGAACTTTAATTATATCAAACTTAGCGATTTAAAAAATAATAAATAACTTTATCATGATAATTGATTTACTGGGTATTTTTTTTTAGAAGTTCAAAACTTTGAGTTGGCCACACATCTTTATTTTACAACCAATTTAACAGCTGATAGTTGGTTCTTGCTTAGTTTGTTTTAACAAGTTATTACGAATAGACTTCCATCAGATCACAGTTGATATTGATATTGAATTCCACAAGTATTTTCGAAACACCATTTCATTCACAAAATGTTACTGGGTGGGTCATTGTTGTGTCATTGGTCCATATGTGCTCAAAAATGAGGACGGACATGCACCACATGTGGTTCCAAAAGAACGAAGCCACATCCCACGCAGCGCACTCTATAATTGATTTGCTCAAGGAAACTTTTGATGAAAGAATAATTTTTTAATTATATTTTTTGGAATTACACAACATAAAATCACTTGTCTGCGTCGATAATAATAATACGTCTGTAAGAGCTGCTAAAGGCTTGAATATGGGCCAGCCATGGCGGCCACATGTCCGAAATCATATTTCACCACTAATGCCATAAAATATTCTATCCACTGAAGCTCGTTTCATTTATATTAAAAATATATTTCTTTGTTTCATTGTGGTTTCAATTTGTGTAACTCCAAAGAAGAGAAACACCACCCTGTATACTGAGTTCCGTTTGTGTGCATGTGGCGCCTTAAATAAAAACGCATTTACAGCTGAATTTAAGCAGAAAAGTGGGAATTAACTTTAAGTGAAATGTGTTGGGCATGTGAATTTGAGCAAATTCATTTACCCTTTAAGCTACACGTTAGATAAAGAGTTACATTAGATTCACTGTAATTTGATGAATTGATATACGAGTATATTTTAGGCCAACAAAACATATAAACAATTTTAATTTCAGTTAATGATGCCAGTTAAAGATGTTACAACAACATTTGCAAAGTTTGTAATTACATGACATTAACATTTTTCTCGACACGGCTGCTGCTGCTGCTGCTGCTGATCGAGATGATGATGATGATGATGATGATGACGATGTTCTTCCAGTCATATTTTATTAGATACCAGACAATTATTTAAAAGTGAACATTTTGCAGTTGTTATCTTTAAAGAAGATAGATAACGTGATTATTTATATGTGCAGTATGAAACGTACATGATTAAGAAAAAGCAGTCATTTAACAACTTCATGTTCGCAGAGTTGGCTTCAGACTAAACAAAAAGTTGAAGGCAAAAGCGATACAATTGAATGGATTGTGTGTTTGAACGAAAACACAACTTTGGAGAATTGATTACCATTCTGTATAATAAGCATTTTTGTAAGACAACTTGTTTCATTAAGTTTTACTGGGAGTTTCATTTCCATAAGTGGCAAACAAAAAGCTATTGGATCGAGGCTCTGTAAGCATCTTTTACATAAAACCCCTACCAACATATTTAGACATAATCGAACCACAACAGTTGGATAAACTCAGGTGTCTAGGGAAAATGAGTGCTGGTAGTCATTCAGTTTATTGTAGGAAATAAAAAAGTTAACAAAAATTATTCATCCTCCATCCATTTTCGTTTATTACGTTGGTTTACATAACAAAAGTTATAATTTTATTGATAAGTGGCTTTTTAAATTGGGAATAACAGTGCATACACACGAACGCTGATATAGGGAAAGTTTCCTGTTTTTCTTTTACTTTTTAAATTATTCATTTCCCAAATTATTTATTGTAGATTTTTCTTTTAAATCAGAGGTTTTTTAAAAGTTTGATGATATCAATGAGGTTTGTAGATCTAAAGGAAACCATTTCGAAATTATATATATATATATATATAATTATATATATATTTGTTTCTATATAATAAATTAAATTTTCGTATATTAAATTTTGTAAAATTTATTGTTTGCTTAAAAATACATTAATTATAATATTGTAAAAGTTGTTTTTTATAGAGTGGCACAAAATTTAAATCATTACAAAACAAGGAAATATATTTTTAATATCAATAAAATGGACTTTATTGGAAAGAAAATTTTATGAAATTAATGTTTAAACATGATTTCTGCCATATGGCCGCCGCGGTTGGAACATAGAAGGTGCAATCTGGAACACTAATTTTCAACAACTTTTCGCAGCCCTTGTGGCCGTATTTCGCCAATAACTCTTTGAATGTTATGAATAAGCCATGCCGATGTGTGGCATGTCGCTCCGTCCGTCTTCGAGCCACATGGCAGCAAGACTAACGGCACGTAATTGAGGTACGAAAAAATTTCGAATCATGTTGCTATACCGTTCACTATTGACAGAAACATTCGCACCATCACCGTTTTTTGACGACATATGGGCCAATGACTCCGCCAGCCAATGCTACCGGCAACGCTTTCTTGTACCATCAAAAACGATCTATTGTTCTTCGAATTAGCCGCTCTAAAGGAGAATTATGTACGTCATAAAATGGAAGAAGTGCACGACGATTTTGACGAGTAGAACAATTATTTTGATTAAAAATTTCAACAATTTGCACGCGTTGCTCTAGTGTAAGTCGATTCATAATGAAATTTCACAGCAAACTAAACAAAAAGCAACTATCAGCTGTTAAATGGGTGCTTAAATAAAGCAGTGATGCCAACTCAAAGCTGTGACACTCTGAAAAAAACACGCTTTATATGTGTTAAAAATCGAATTTGCATTAAAACTGCCATAGTCACGTGATAGATACATACATATGTATGTATGTATGTCTTTTTCTATACTTTATTTTGGCACTGAATGCTACTATTATGCTTCATAAAATTTACTTATTATTCTTAGTCGATAGATTGTAAATAAAATCGAATAAGAGAAAAAAATTCTTTCCGATTAAACTCACTTAGATTAACGGCTTTAATGCGTGAGCAGCGTTTTCCACCCACCAGGAACCACTTCAATTGAGTTTTCATTAATTTTCATTGAGAAAAAAACAAAACAGCTTTTCAAATAACCTTTAACACATACACACACATGCACGCATGGAAGAAGTTTTTCTTGATATACCGAAAATTATGGAAACCAATAACAACAACATTTTTGTTCATTACCCACCAACAGTTATTACATGTTGGCCTGGTTGAAATACTCACACGAACATGAGAAAAATTAAAAAATATTTTCTGCAACACAGTTTGACTTAAATGGCGATATTATTTTAATTACTTGGCAAAAAAAAATTAAATTTGAAAACTGCCAACAAATATTAATTGTACTACTTTTGTGCTCAGAAAAGTGAAAATGAAACCATTCTTCTGTTTAATATCAGCAGCATGAAAATAAACATTTCCAGCCTCAAAAACAATTTGGTACGGAAAACTTATTTTATTTGTTAATATTTCAAAATAAGCCAGAGACACATCAACTTCGTTTTCGAGCAAAACAATTTCACAATATTTGCAATTTGTAAAGTTTGACTCTGTGTGTGTGTGTCTGTGTACATTTTCCAGACACTTTCAATTTCCGCCATCATTTTTTGGATTTCAAAAGTTTGTTCAAATAAATAAATGATTTATTTGCGGCAATAAATTGAAATGTTTGTACGAAATTACGAAAAAGATAAGCACTTCAGATAATGGCATGAAAATGTCTATATGTTTGTGTAATCTGTTGGAAAATCTACGACAAAAAAACATAAGCACTAAATTGAATAGTTGAAAATCAAAGCTGGTTAGCAGTTATTTATGCTTCACAAAGAAAATGGCCTCCCATAATTGGGATTTTAGATTAGTGACATTATGGATCCACGGTTTCCGATATTTTGATCATGATTTTTTAAATTATTTAAATATTTTGTGCTTTTAAAGCACGACGGAGTCGAAAAGAACACGATGATCCTAGGATCGATTTTATCATGATCGCTTTGCGGCAGATTCGTTCGTTTATGATATATTCCCCCTTTTAACAGATTCATAACCAGCGCTGCCAAATAACTGCTTCGCTTCCACTTCTATTTTGATTCCAGTCCATATTAATACTTGGTTGGCTTCACTGCTGCCCGACATATTCAAAAAACAAAGTAATTTATTAAAAAGGCCTTTAATGTTGCTTCCTATTCACTAAAACCTTTAGTTTATGTAACCTCTCTGTTTAGCCAGCAGGCCTGACATTGCCCAGGCTCGTACAGCCGGGAAACTACTGTTTTAACGAACTCCTGAAAGCAAATGAATGCTTAATCGTAGTTCCCTTTTACTGAATGTGAAGAAAGTATTAAAAAAGTATTTCAAATAAAAAACATGACCATCCATTCAGCGCGATTAAGCAGTTTGCAAATTGAGCCGTGTTTGTGGATGTGAGTGCGTAAGTGCGAATGTGTGTACTTTCCTTTTGACTGGCTCTGATTCGCACGTGAGCAACCAATTTATTTTTCCCATTTGTTGCAAAAAAAAAGACAGAGAAAAACTGATAAAAAGCTATTAAAATAAAAACCATTTATGTACATATGTATTTTGTCTGGATAGTGTAAATGTTTTCATTGTTTGTATATTATCTCCCAAAGGTGGCAATTTTATTCAGATGAGTGAAATATTTAAACGAATATGCCTTCACTTTTGAGGTCGAATAAGAACAAAAGTTTACATAATGGATTTTGGCACAAAAGCCCTGAAAATAAAAAACACATCCTTTTTAAGGAGTTGGTTTGTTTGTGTGCTTGATGGTTTTACGAAAATAAAATGAAATAAAAAAAATATGCAAATGAAACTTTTTGGGGTAATAAAATAAAAGTAAATATTAAGGCCCAGTACATTTAAAGACAATTTTAATAAAACAAAATTATACTGAGACCGATTTAAAATAGTTTTTACTTCTTTTATAAGGGTCGGCGTGAAAGTTTCATTTTAAAAGGTGAAAACATTATTTTAAAATTGAAACCTATTGTATCCGAATACTGGAAACGAGTGAGAGTGATGAATAATAAGAAAATATTATGAAAAAAAACTCCTACTTTTTTTGCACTTGAAGGGCTGACAGTTTCTGGCGGTAAAAAACTCAAATGTAAAACTTCTTTTATTAAAACAAGACCGTTCAATTTTGCTCATAACGGAGCATTATTTCTTAGTATACCACGCAAAAGAGCCAGTGTTACCATTTAATATTAAATAAGGACGCAAAGAGGGCTGTCATTCAGCTTCTTATACCGCTCAATTCTCCTTCTGTGACAAAGTAAAAGTGTAAAAAATATTTTTATTTAGCTTTTTATATGTTGCTGTAAAACTTTGGCAATTATCTTACAATATATACATTATTTTCTGTGTATTTTTCCAGCAACAACTGTTCCGAAAATCCATCCATAAATGTTCTTTTTTTGTCCATTTTGGTTTCAGTTATTTTTGAGTTTCTGTATTTTTTTTTTTATTAAATTTTGTGATTTCTAATAAAGTATTAGGCTTAAGTTCTGAATTTATTAAAAAATGTTATAAACAAAACAGCTCAAAATATATTTAAGGCTGCATGGGTTCTCCCAACTCAAGTAATTTTATTTTCTTGAGTAATTTATCAACTTTTTATATCAATAATAACAAAATGTTCAATCACAAAAAAAAGTTAAAAAGCTATTGCAATAATTTCACAATGTCAATCAGTAACAAAGACCAAAATCAATAAATATGCACTTCGTTTTAATTCCGCAAGTTTTTTCGCTTAGCTCAGAAAAATACGTAAAAAGTAACTCCTTAAAATTTTTGTGATTTCGAAACACGAAATGCCACTTTTTCAAATCAATTTAGTTCACACTTTAGCACCTTTATTCCAAGACAGGAAAACAAAATTTTAATCGTCTTGCGAGATATAAACTTTCGTTGCAAAAAAGAAAACACCCTCAAAACTAACAAAACAAAAAAAAAATATCAATGATTTCTCAAAACATATGTATGACTTAAAATAATTTCCGGCTGACTGATCGGATCTGTTAACAACTTCAATATTTCGCTACTACCTGTATATTTTCTTCAAGAAAAAAATTTTTGTTTTTCCCCGGAGAGAGATACACAAAAAAGAAACGAAATATTGAAACTTTTTCTAAATATTTTTAATAAAAAAAAAACAGTGTTCTCCAGCTTAAACAATTTCCAATCATTAACTATATAATTGAAGTCGAAAATTTAGCATCAAGATACTACAAAATCTAAAGTCTTTGTTAAGCTAGAAAGCCCCAAACCGATTTTTGCCAGCGTCAACGGGTGTTTTCAGAAGCCTAAGTTGCAGGGTGTGTAGCATGGTTTAGTAATACAGATGGCAATTTCATACAATACCGCCGCCCAGATTATCAATTCCTGGAAATTTCTTATTGTTTTTTTCAAATACTTTTTTATGACTGAATTTTTCTAAACTCTTTCAAACGCGAGTTAAGAAAATTTATATGAAGAGATCGAGTACTTTTATGAGTAATTAATTTCTAAAATTTGCGTTTTAGAAACATTACATTAATGTTTAACATTTTCGAAAATATAAACCGCTCGTCCGGACTTATAATCCACTTTTGGCTTTGGGATAAGTACTCTGACACTCATCAGTGAGAAAATTTACTATTCCAATAATAATTTTTGGGCCTGTCATACAAGAGGAACTTATCTAATTTCTTATCGAGTTTAAGCCCTTTGAAGTACCAACAACTCGTCTTACTGCGAAAGTAACTTCAAGAAGCATCGGCAAAAACAATCAAGCCTGCTGATTTTTTTCTATTACTCATTTAATGAAAAAAGTTATTAATCATATTTTGCGATGTTAATTAAGCTCAATGTTTTATTCTCTTATTTATATATACATTTGATATTTATTTAAAAAAATTGAATTATGTTTGTATTGTATGTATGTATATATGACATTATCTTTTGTAGTATCTAACAAATTACATATTGTAAATAAAACTTAAATGCCCCATCTTAGGCAAATATTTAAGTTTAAGTGATTTAGCGATCATGTTGTTTTGAGTGCTTATTTTTGTTTTTGTGCAAAAACAACACACATACGAGCTTTTATGTATAGGACGAGCTCGATTTGCGCAACCACCGATAACTGCAACAGCCCGATTAGCGCAGCACGCAATTTTTTGGCATTACAGTCGTTATAAGTACAACTTTTTCAAAAAAAATAGTTTCGATAAGTACAACTTTTTATGTTTTATAAAATTTCAAGGAATTTTCTCTTTGAATTTATTTCTTCAGAAACGTATTTTAACCAAGATTCAGCAAATAACCCATCTCGAGAATGTTTTGCACACGTCGGTGATGACACTTTTTACATATTTCACTTTAAAAAAAGTTGTCTTTAAATTTGCAGTTAGTTTTTGGTTTTGTTTTTAGATCTTTGCGTTTTGTATGGGTTAAGTGAAGATCATTTCCATAAAAATGGGAGTAATAAAAAAGTGGTTAAAGCTTTTAATATACGTGTGGCAGCTATTCTTTTAACTAATGCATGGGACAAAGTTTCTACCTACGCCATTAAAAACTGCTGGAACGTTTTAATGTAAAAAAAAAACGAATAATGGCCTGACGAAGACGATCTACCATTGATCCGTTTTAAACTTGTTGCATGATGTTTTATGGGATATTAACTTAATAACTTAACAGATGATGAAATTGCAGAATGGATCAGAGAAGACTATTCAGAGGAAAATGTAGCTATAGACGTTTCAGACGAAGAAATTGTAAAAACTGTACAAATTGAAAAAAAAACCAAAAGCTAAAGTAGATGATGGCATTAAGTCCCTTGACATTTGTATAGAGTGGGCAACAGAAAATGACATTTCTTATGAAAAATTAAGCGCGTTTCAGGAAATCACGGAAGCTGCGATTTCCCTCAAACAAAAATTTCCACATTCTTCCCCTTAATCTAAGGAATAAAACATATTTTCATATTTTACACGTGTGAAATATCTAAGATTAGTTTTTGTTTTTCTTCTTATTTACGTTAATTTTATCATTTTGCTTAAAAAAATAAAATTTATTGAATTTGAGTTAAAGTGTGAGTGTGTGAGTGTTTTTAAATAAGATTTTTAGTGATCGGTTATCACAACTCGGTAAAAGCAACACCCATGTTTCCTTTCGGTTGCGCAAATCGAGTTCGTACTGTATATATATGTACGCATGTCTTATAAACAATTTAAATATCGGTTTGTGAACTTTTTAAAAAACAATAGCATTAACATAAAAATAACAAATAAATGACCAAGGTCCAGTTTTTAACCTCTTATTTAAATTATATTTTTAAATTTTACTTAAATAAGATTTTTTATTTTTCAGTAGAAAGATAAATAATATTTAAATGCCCTTTTCTCCAACTGAGTCATCACATGATATTGAGGGTCGGCTTTTGTAGTTGTACAAAAAAATGTAAGCAAACTACATGTACATGTGTAATAGGTCTGAATGTATAAATATGCTAATTTTGTACTGTACAATAACACGAAAAGGTACTCCCCCAAAGAAAGAAAATAACATTAAATGGTGGGTGGTATCTGACGACAAAAATTAATGCTTAAGAATTTTTCTTCCACAACAAACAGCTGTTTTGTGGAAAGTTTTCCATAACGTTTGTAATTTGAATGATGCTGCCATACTTTAATTGTAACGGAAACTGTATTTATGTACAACTCAATAAAAAAAATAATGCTATTTTAGGTGCATGAGAATTATCGATTCCGATTTAACTAAATGTTAAATTATTCCAAATTATATATGTAGATTGGAAACAGATTTCGTTCACTTTACGGCCAACACTATCAGGCTAGTGAGCAAGCAATTTCTGCAGTTATTGATCGCTTTTGTACTAATCTGGATCATCTGGGCCATCAACAAGACAAAGAAATGTACATACCGGAGAGAATATTGCTGCTATACAATTTCATAGCCTTCGTCTTTCGACTACGTGGTTTCCCGTAAGGCCGTGCGACCATCGTTTGCGTCGTCAATAAGCACAATTGCTTTATTTGGAACGAAGACAATCCTGAAACCTTTAACGTATCACCATTGCATCCATCAAAATACACTCATTTATTGTGATTCACAGGCTGCCGGCCTCGTTCGTCATTCTTTTGATTTGAACAAGGAGCTGCCATGACGGTAAATGTCAAGCGCTATCAATCGAAAAATTAATCAGCTAAACATCAATGACAAATGATTCCAACAAGACGGCGAAACTTCTTATGCAGCGCCCTTAACAATCAATTTATTGTAAAATCTATTTGGTGACAACTTTCTCTGGTTTAACGGCTCTGGACTACTTGGTATGGGGCTTGGTTTATCCCGATAAACTAGCAACTCTTGAACCATTGGAGGACACCTTTAGCCCCATATTGCCAGATTTATTGGCAAAAGTACTCAAAAACTTAAACTGATGGAATGGATCATGCAACTCGTAGCCACAGCGAATATATGAGGATCACATTTCAAAAGCAAATGCCATGAAATTATCTACCAGATTATAATAAAAAAAATCATTCCAACAATATTTCTGTGTTATACTACCACTTTAACGTCTCAAGCTCTTCAAAAGCGTCTAATACATGTGCTTTTCCTTTAACAAGCAAAAATTACGCTGGAAACTGCATTTAACAACAACTTAAAGTTTAATAAAAATTTACTAACTTTATATGAAATACATTACGAAATAAATCTCTGGACCCAACACGTATGAATGTCGATTCTGAACCTGTGGGACAACGCATTAGAGGACGCCCACGGAACCGATGGCGCACACAAGTGGAGAGGGACCTCAACCAACTTGGTGTGCAAAATTGGAGGACGCTGGCTAAAGACCGTGCCAGCTGGAAAAGTTTGTTGGTTGAGGCCCAGATTCACCCCGGACTGGAGCGCCAAAAGAAGAAAAAGATGTATGAATGTGCGTACGTGCGAGTACGTACATTGTTCAAAGAATGAGGTTAAACTGTAGTCATGACCATTAAGTCAAAAACGAAACCGAAGCCAATTGTTGCGTCCACAACATCATTATAATTTTCCATTTATTACGCCAACAAAAATGTTATTAACGATCCGTCACACCAATTCGCCGTTTTCGTTAAACTCCCACGCCGACACAGCTAATGGAATATTCGGTCAAAGAAGAAGACACTCGACTCGACTAATCACAGTTAATGTTTTGTTAATGACCCAATGATTTTTGAATATCAATCAAACTCAATTTTAACATGAGACTCATTAATAATTAAGAATTTGCATTTGTGGAGAGAGCGAAATAATATTTAACAAAATCAAGAATTTGACATTTCTTTATTTTAATAAAAGAAGATGGAAAGACACAGACACTTCCAAAATGTATGCCAAATAAGTGTGTTCATGTGTGTGTGTGTGTGTGTGTGCATGAATAAAGTGAAGTGGAGGAAGAAAATCAATTTTCTAGCTAAAGAGATTATTAAGTCATTTATTTTCTTTTTAAGTTTTTACTTGTGCATAAATTCGTAATTTAACAAATGTTTAGCGTATTCAATTTTTTTCCTTATTTCGAAAATAATTGAAAGAAATAGTTGGGAAAATTAGTTGTTTTAAAAACAAAATATAAATCGCTGTTTTCTTGTGTGTCTACGACAAGTTCTCGAATTCTTAGCGAATTTGATTGTGTCCAAGAAAAGAAGATCGCCCGCCAATTTGTCGGAATCAAGAATCAAATTGTATCAAATATTTTGGAATGCACCTGGATACAAGACTTACTTGGCAGAACCACATTAAAGCCAAAAAAGAACAGCTTAATATCAAGACAAAAAGTGTATTTCGGTTACTCGGCAGAAACAAACTCTCAGTTAATTTTTGTATCCTAAAACCAATATGGACATGTGGGATACAATCACCGGTAAGTATTGCAGTGATGGCAATCTAAGACCTTAAGAGTGATAGCAAATGCTACTTGGTACAGGACTAATAATAGTATTCATCGAGATTTAAAAATACCTTCTATCAAGGACGAAATTAATAGGTTTAGCAGAAGATAGGCTCAGCAATTATAGTAATCTCTTGGCTATTTCCTTAGTAGATGACAGTGGGGAAATAGTAAGATTGAAAAGGTTTCATGTTTTGGACTTGCCTTTAGATCAATGGCTATCAAATCAATCAATGGCTTGATAAACTGTATTGGTTTTTAAGTACATTCAATTATATTCACACATACATATTGTATATATTTTTCTCTTTCTTTGTTTTGGTCTCACTGGAGATTAAAACAGATGTAATGCTTAAGGACCAGTTTTTAACTAGAAATTAAACGGTGTTTAAACTTAAGTTCTTTTTAAATGCCGAATTCATTTTTATAGATCATATTTGAATACAACTTAAAACACTGACCACGTCCATTTAAATACAACTTAAGTTTTTTATACTACCATATGATTTTGACAGTTCTGCAAATTATGAAAATTGTTTTTTCAATATTTGATTTAAAAAAACCAGCAGCATAATCGAGTGCAAAAAGACTGACCGAGTTGGTGCAGAACAAAAGGTGAATGCGTGGAAGGATGTGGAGCGAGAATTTAATAGCAAATTCAGACAAAATTTTTAAAACAAAATATTTTAATATTCAGTTAACTAAAAAGTAAGCAGCTGTTAAATGCACAAGTTGTTTATATCTTTTTGACATTTAATAGTGCTACCATACTTTTATCATAATTAAATACGAAACGCAATTTGAGACTGAAAAAATGAAATCATATTTAAATGCAACTTAAATATAAGGAAAAATTAACTAACTTCGTATTTAAGTATTAAGTTAAAAACTGGCCATAAGTCTATTATGAAATTTGCTTATAGACTGCAAATAAATACATAAGAAACAAAATATTGCTAAGAAAATACTTTTCAGTTTAACAAAGAAAAATAACGCCGGCAGGTATTTTTTAATAAATTTGGTTATTGATTTCATTAACATGCAAATTTTTTCCTCTCCACTTGTACTTGGTTACTTCAAGGACTCCAAAAGAATGCTGGCACAGTTGTATTATATCTGAGTGGGACTATTTTGAAAGCGGGCATATTAGAAATTATTTTTAGGGAAAAATTAAAATTTACTTTATTTTTTGGAATTGAAGACAAAGTGACTTATATCTGTTTGCAAAGCTTTTTTTGTTTAGTGAATTATCTCTAAGATGAGTCCAGTTCAAGATTTTTTTTACAGAAATTGGCTCGAATATAATAGAAGTTTATCCAAGCACCATAGAAATTTCAATTGTTCCAATACATATATCAGACATTAACTGACATTTTAGCAAAACAGCCAATCTTTATCATCAATCATGTTACGCTTTTCACTTGTAACTGATTCGATTGGCTCTACAAAGTCTCTACCTTTCACATACCACCACAGAAACGAATGGAGGTATTTTGAATTGTCATGATTAGTGCAGCGAGTGTTTCAGTGACGCGATCCAGTTCAAACAACTACATTCAGATGTAATCATTTGTCCTCAAGGATAGCGCAAACCTTAATTATTAATATTTATCGATAACATAATGGTAAATGGCAAATACATTTCCGGTTAAATTTTCCTCTATGGAGCATCTCTTACGAACTAATTTTACATTGCAGCTCTTCGACTGAATACAAAATAATATGTATTAGTATTTCTCCAAAGAGCAGGTTTTGCCTTGATGTATTCCAATCCGAGCTATAGAAAGAAAGGGTTCCTCATTTCATACGACAACCAAAACTATAGGCTTATGTAGGACTTCAGTTAGTCTGGTTCTTTGGATTAAAGGTCAGGACACGGGGACCAACGTGCAGGCCGCTGCCTTTAGCCAACCTGCTTTTGGTGATAGGCAAGTTTGTCTGAAACGTTCTGGCGGTACCTTATATTTAAAAACGCACTAAGGGACCTTGATAGATGTTGGGGCCGTGGTCTATGCTCGGTGATCCAAATGTCGTCGAGGAGCTGTTGTCTTGCAACAGATTTCTGTTCTTCGTAAAGCACTAGATGGTGAGGAATGTACTAGCGGCCTGCTATTCCTTGCGGATTTCTTGCTACCAATTCAGGTGCCTCGTCTTTCTTTTATTATCTAGAAAATCACTGGCAGATGGAATTACCCTTTTCAAGCCGCATGGGCCATTGACAAGTTCACCAAGTAGATTTCGTCCACCATCATATAACGCCATATTGGCAGGTGCCGATGTTAATCGATTTCACAACTATTTATATACCAATTCTTAGTTTGATCACCTTCAGATAGTTCCTTGCACAATCTTTACTATGCTGTCTTCGACGAAACAAAATTGTATTAAAAGGTCATGGACCCAACAGTTCAATAGATTTTCACATCCTTACTGACTAAATATGAACTACAAAACCAGTATTTTATAAATGTAATGATGTTGTGAATAATGAAAAAAATGATGTGAATAATGTTTCAACAATTTAGATATGAAGTAAGAATTCGCCTCAGTATTCATCGGAAAGAATTCGTATTAGTAGTTACAGAACGGTAGTAATTTAATGGTAAGAGTTCATGAAAGCGGCCTGGTTTTTGCTGGAACTTGGCAGTTTAGGTGAGTCAGGCCCAGCACAAATAAAGCGCTCAGCAGCAATCGTCGACTTTTAAGAGTTGGCCGCCATAGAGCATAGAACAAGTCTGTTATGATAAGGCGGCAAGAAATAAGAGTTCCAACCACGAACACGCTGGCACAACATTAGAAAATTGTTTTTTTACCGATTCACACTATTGCTATGAAGAGAATAAATAATTGACTGATACTCAAGAATTGGTCGAACAAGAGAAGTATATAAAAGTTTGGTAGAAATTCCTTAGATCAGCGTTTCATAAATTATTTACCATTATCGAAATGTGATCACGAAAGTTGAGCTGGTGTTACAACTGTGAGCCAAAGTCCAATGCGCCTTGAACTTTGTTCAAAATAGCAATATCAGTATCAGTAGAACGTATCACGCGGATTGTTTCTGACACATTCACACATTTTTTGGTTAAAATTTAATTCTATATCAATTGTTTTTAGTTATAAATAATAAACTTGCTGGCTTCTGTGTTACACCGTCGGGCTTATTAAATACACATGTATGTACTCGTATGTGTGTTTTACCTGAATTAAGAATAATTATTCAACTCAAAGTGCTTTCCTTGTTTTTGTAATGTGGCTCAATATGCCAGAACCCACCTGGGATAGAGTTGAATACACTGCCAGATATTTTACTGACTTTTTACAGAACAGCTCACTTCTAAAAGCTGTGCACTTGCACTTACAGCTCAATAGCGCTCAACTAAATAGCTTGTTAGCACTTTTGTAGAACTCATTTAGATTTTTGCACTTAATATTTACTTTAAAAACTTAATTTTTTTATTATTTTTCTTTCCTTATTTGCCTGCACATAAATTTTAAAATTTCAAATAAACTTTTTAACACATTTAATCAAGCAGGTATTTCGTTTGTTTATTATTTTAATATTTTTTAAGAATATGAAATTATTATACTAAGATGCTTCTAATATCTGAATTGAAAAATTTGCAACTAATTAAGATTAAAATTGTTTATTTTTTCTAACAATCTAAACAAGAAATTTCTGGCAAATATTAATTTCTATAAATTCAATGAACTTATTAACACTGTTAAACAAACATTTAATACATATTTCGTTGAAAACTTCTTGTTGGACGTTTTACGTGCGTATTTGTTCGACCCGTTACTTCCTCAACTTTCATCCATCCGCCTTTTACAATTTAAATAACCGGCAGCTTGGCAACGACTGATTATGCCATCTGTTTTGTATGAAGAAGATTTTCTGTGCGTGCGAATTTTTCATTCATTCACTCATGTAGTTGTAGTTACAACGAACAGAGACACAATATTTTCTGTTGCTTGCAACATTGTGTGCTTACAATTTTAATCTCGCTTTTAGCAACATTGCGGCTTTACAATATTGCTTATTGCTCCGAGGCTGATGGGAAATGTTACTGTGTTTTGTATTTGGCGACTTTTTACTCGTGCACATGTATGTAAAGTTGTTGTTGTTTCTTTTGTTGCAACATGTTTGAATGGAGTGGCGTAGATGTTAGTGGGAAAGTAGATAGGGAAATGAGCTGCACTAATTAATCACTAAGAATTAAGGAAAACTTTAAGAAAAACTTAAAACTGTTTTATCGCTGATATAAAACTGTTTTTGTTTGTTTTAATAGTTTACGAGGTGAATTGTCAAATTTCGCGGGCAACGATACATTCAACATTCGGCATATTTGCGTAGAGAGTACAAGTTAGAAGTGTTTTGCGTAAAAGGCAATTTTGTGTTGTCCAAAAGAAATCGATTTGAATGAATTTGCATTAAATTTTGTAGAAAAACGGGAATTAAGGGGTGAAAAACACTTGAAATATTAACAGTGTAGCAGCGAACATCGTTCTCATGCCTCATGATTTTTTTGAAAGGGTGGCGTTTTGCGGCAATTGAAGAGATATAAACCGAATCGCTGAAAGAGCTCATGGACAAACAAAAATATAATAAATAGCATGGCTGGCGCAAGCCCCCTTATAAATGGGGGACTAGTTTGAAGGTGACAAGATAAAAATTAATGAATAAGTAGATATTTTTGGAGAGAAAAATTAAAATTCACCTTCTTTTTTATAGAACTATCTACATACATATGTATGTATATATTAAAATAAAGAAAACTCTTACGAAAGACTTGCCATTAATTAGACCAATATGTTTTGTTTTTAAAGTTAAAGAGTTAGTTTTTCAAAAATTGGATACAACTATTAATTATATGTACATATGTAGATATAGCTACCAATCGACTACAGTTATCAAATTATAAATTCAATTCAAAGTTGCAAAAGGTATTAAATGTGCGATCTATTAAAATATATAATTCGAAATAGATCTTAAATCTGTAAGTCGCCAACCCGAAATTTTATTATTCTTTAAAGTTTTTAACTGAAATCATATTTCTCTTTACTTTGTTAACATAATCTATAATTTTTAAACTTCTGTCATCTAAAAGAGTCCCCTACCAAATTTCATATTTCCATGTGCTGGAAGTCGAGCGTTTTTATTATGTATCTGGTGTCTAAAAGTCTGGTAACATTTTTGTTTTTTGAACGATAAGAACAGATGGCACTTTGGAATTGGTAATTTTAAAGTAAGCAAATAAAGCGCAGCAATTAAACAGAAAGGAGTGTTTTTAGATTGGAAAATGTTTAGTAAAATCGATGAAAATAATGTATTTCTTTAAAAGATATTAAATAAAAGCGAAATTTTTGTTATATACACAAGTTCACTTAGAAGTCACTTCGTCATTTCCTTGCCAGTTCAAATAGCAAAATTTTTTGCGATTGCGATTTCCAGCTCACCAACTTTGTGACTTGAAACCGTAATCGCGAAATGTGAGTTTTGCGACGTGTGAGTTTCAGTACTCGACTGATTATATTATTTCCTGAACTAAACAAAATAGTAAGATTTGCCACAAACGATACGTTTTTCACTCTGAAACGCATTTTTGTACTACTTTCGATTTGTGTTTTATTATTTTGGTTATTAAGTCAGTTTCTCTTGACCCATTATCTTAATACGAGTATTTGTCCTGCATAAAAATTTATTAAATTTGTAATTCGAAATCATGAAGTCATTGTGTTCGCATATTGTTCATACTTCAGTCTCAGCTGCACATTGTGTTCCAGCCTTTCATTCAGAACTCTTCACGAATGAAAGTTTTTTCTGTTGTTTTACACAATAAAAAATGTCATAAAAGAATAAACTTTTTGATGTGGTATTTAGAAATAAATGGCAGTAGATTAAAGAATGTGGCAACCACACTTTGAAATATTATTATTTATTTTCAGCCTCTAACAAGTTTGATCGAACATTTTAGAACGCTGAGACGACCACAGCAACAATTGGCAGTATCCTTCGCAAAAACAAACAAACAAACGTTGCAAGCCAACAATCATCCATTCTTCGTGGCCATTCTTATACATTCTGTTAGATAAGAAAACATCATCAACAATTAGCAATATTCTCTTTTACATCATTTTATCAGCTCACAGGGAATCGATTGAAAAAAACTACTAAATGAAAAGAAAAAAATCAACAAGTGGCAGGAGTTGGTTGACTCGTGTTTTGGGTTTGGCAGAGCCATAAAAACCCCATTAGTATTCGTTTAGTGTAGGAAACATGGCAGGAATGCAGACGTTGTACTTTCGACATTCAGTAAGATATTTTAAACACTTTTTAATGATCATTTCGGAAGGACACACAACAGTTTTTATAACATGATAAATTGAATACGAAATCGAAAGCGAAAGCGACATACTTGTACTAAAGACTCGTGGAAGAGACGTTGTACGGAACAAAGAATTTAATTTCGGTGTTATAATGAAAATATTCTGAAATACGTGCGAAAGAGTGAACTTTTGCATGGAAAACAAGAACAAATTTGGTAATAATTTATCATAATGTTTTATACATTTCGACAATTCCAGGAGTGGGTGAGCGGCGTAATTTGCGTTTTCTAATTATGTAAAGAAATGCTTCCTCATTACCCAGTTAACATATTTGTCTCAGAAAATTCAAATTTTTATTAAGTCAAATTAAAGAAAAACAATCCGACATCTGACATGTTTAAATCGTATTTAAATTTGTAATTATAATGCAGATTTCGTTTGTCATTTCATGAATTTTCCATACAATTTCGTAGAACGAAGTGCAGCCGATTTCGATTTGAGTAAAAACGAAATCGAAATAAGGGTAAGCACCACAGCTTTCTATGTTCTTCAATCGTTTCTAAATCGTGCACGGATTCCATCGCGTACCTGGATTTACAGTTTGTCAAAAACATCTTTATACAGAAAGAAAAAATATTTTCACTCAAGAACTCTTGATAAACTATTGGTTTTGCACACATTCCATAACTGTACTTGTTGACGACTACAAGGCGCCAATACCTTACAAAAACAACAACAACAAAAGAAATTAACTCAGTAAAAAAAGAGTGGTAAATATACGACTAGAATACAAATTCCGAAACTTGTTCAATCCATGCGAATAGGTTGGCCAGCGGTAATTAATGTTCGAGGTGGACGCACAAAATATGAGCACAAAAACTTCAATTCAATACATCGGGCTTTTTGCAAGCATTAATTTGACAGTGTAAAATTTTAACTATTTATATTTTTTTTTATTTTCAATAATAATAATAGTAATAATTAAAAATGCAACTACATATTTTTCTTAGTTTTTATTTATTTTCCAATATTTCTATCAACGTCGTTGATCGTCCTCAGGACTTATCAAAATATTAACATTTATGCATAAAATTAAAACTATTAAAAACACATCTATTTGTATAAAAAATTCAGCCAGGAGTTTTTTCCCCAGGATTGTTGTTCAGTTACTGAAAACATATTCATTGTTCTTATTTTTTGTTTGCTTTTATTCTACTTTAAAATATTTAATATTTGTGTTCATAAAACTAATTAAAAAAGTTAATTTTTATTAAAAATCGATGCATCTTTTAAAGTGTTTTTAAATTTTCTCTATGTGCAAACATTTTTTTGGCAAACTGTAAATATTGTTAAACATTTTTAATAAAAGAAATCGGCAACAGTTCAGAGGTCTTAGAGTGAAAAAACAATAGCCAAAATTGTTCATATTCAACTAAAAACAATGGCCTAAAAAAACATACAATACGCATTGATACGTATATAAATACAAGCACTCAATAACCCAACAAACAAATCTATACGAATATAAGGTAGAACATAAAGTTTGACCGTACATTGCCGAGTATGTACACGGGACGCTGATCAGTCAGAACATAATCAGTTAAATTCTGTCATCCTCATCTCTGCAAAATAGAATAAAAATAGTGAAACACTTCTCACTCATTGCTCCTCCCCATAACATGCACTGCAACTGTAGTGGTCGGCCCTGAATACTCATCCCAAAAAAATGAAACAAATAATGCTTTGACTTGGCCTTTATATTTTTTCATATATATTTTTTTATAAAATTTTTGTTATTTTAGTTGATTAAAGAAATTTTGGGCACCAACTAAGAATTTAAAACTAAACGAAGGTAGTGCGAAACGCACCGAGTTGGCAGCGCTGGCATCAACGACCATATTAACAGTAATTTTCCTGCAGTCTCTGTGACTAACGATACATAATCTCTACTTACACGTCGAAATGATCAGCGAAGTTAACATGAAATTCCGCAAAAGAAAAATTATCTGAGGCAAGTCAGTGAGACGCCAAACTATCGAAGTACAAACAACAAACATGGCCACACTAAAATGACAATGTTGCAAGAGCAACATTGAGCATCACACATTCAGCTCACAGCCGATTTGTGGCTGCCACTGAACTCAGTAAAATCATGCATTTCTGCCCAATTCTTCATAATAAGAAAATGCAATAAAGTCGTACAACATAAATAAAGTTATAACTTACAATCAATCCACGCGATTCGAAAAGAATTAAATATTATTATTATTAAATTTATTCCGTCGTATAACTGAGACACAACTGCGTACAACGACTTCTAACCTTTTGCATCCCCACATGTTGTAAATACGAACGGCTGGGAAGCGATTGCCTGGTGCAGCGTTTTCGCAATAGGCTTTTGTGATTAGCAAATTATAAGACAGTCATCCTCCAGCTTTATTTACTGCATTCCCTTCGGATCTGCTTTAAAACCTTTCAGATAACAATTAAACTCCTGCCGGACTATGTTCATAAAATTAGCCGAAATCGTTTTGAAGAAGTTGACAGTCCAATAAAAAACTAAACTCATTCACATAAGCCCTGAGTAGTTGGTCGCCAGTGGGACAAATAGGGCTTAGGCCCTATTCACAGTTCCCTACGCTTCGACAACGATGAGTACAAGTACGAAGGAAGCTTTAATCATTTTCAAAAATTTCAATGCGACGAGACAGGGTCACCCTGGGATTTAAAAATTGAATAACTTTTTCGTTAATAAATAACAGCTGTCGAATAAATAATGAAGAAATTGAGATCTGAAAAAAGAATAGAATTTTATTATTTAAATCAGGGACCAGTTGTTTTCTGTGAATCGCCGGCGCATTCCCCAGCACCCCAAGGACCTCCGTTGACAATGTTTTCCACACTTAGTATGAAAAAAAAATCCATTTTACAATCTTAAAAACAAATATTTAAAGGAAAAAGTTATTAGATTTTGACGTCCAATGATGACGGTTGGTCTACCCTGTATATTTACGAAAAAAATTTATATGCCTGTGTGTGGATGTGTGTGAGTGCGAGTACGTATGATGAATATACAGTCCAGACATAACATAACATCAATTATACCCACCAATGCTGTTAGCTACAGTTGTCGCCGAGTAGCCAGCTACATAATTGTTTTAAAGACGGCAGCTACATTTACAGCGATGCATTTATATGGATTTCAGTGATGACAATTCTCATTTTTTAAATAAAAAAGAAGCGGAAAACTCTCTTATTTTGACGTTTCAGAAACAAAAATATTTCTCCCCAGGAGTCTTAAGAGTCTTAACGTTACAACAATCGTTTTTTGGCCACGCCTACTTTTGGGTGAGGGGCCTGCAAAGTTGAAAATTTAATTGAATATATCTTTCGAACTGTTATTGTAATAACACAGTAACGAATTGCATATCAAATTAAATGAATTATTTGTTGGTAAAGCTTATCTGCCATACGTGACAGGCCACACCTACTTAAGCGTTAACATAATTTTGTATGTATGTACACGGGATGACATTTGGAGTAAAAAGTTGTTGTATCACAGCTTTAAAAGATTTAAAATAAAAACTTTTCAAGGACAAGTTTTCAAAAACTTGTTGTTTTATCAAACTCATAGAGCTGATGGAAATCAAAAGCAAAATCGAATCACTTTGGAAAGTCGTGTTTTTAAAGAGTCTGAAATATAGAAATTTATACAAACCTCGGAAACATTTCTATATCAACACCATTTTAGATAAAAATAATTTCACAAAGAATTTCAAAGCAACAATTTCTCTTACTGGTTCCGTATTGTTGTCCACATTTGCACGACGAAAATTGTGAACCGAAAAATACCACCGTTTTCCATCAGTGAGAAACACAACTTCTTTACATTTCAAAGCAAAAACTGGCAGCGCTATTCACGTTTTCATTAAAATACATACAAATTTATATACATATCGATACCTTAATATAGAAAGGCCCTAAGTAAAGTTTTCCTGACTTTTCAGGAGAGAAAACCAACTTACAAATTAAAGTTTTGTATTCGCGAAACTTTTTTCAACTGCTTATATTTTTGTTACTTTTAGTCGGGTCACGTCAATTTTTTTACCAATGATGTGTTGGAAGATCGTCTTACGAAATTCACAAAAAAAACTCGATTTGAGAAAAAAGCTAGGGCCTTTCTATATTAAGGTAACGATAAGCATTTCCGTTAAGCAGCTGTCAAAAATCAATAAATAAACAACTAATAAGAAGAAGAAAATCAAAAGTGTAAAGCAATGGGACTTCACAACAGGTGACATTGAGAGCTCAGCTTATTACTTTGTTATGTTTAAGCCTCCCTCGGATGTCAACAGTTCAGGAGTAAAAGTTTTCAATTTGACATTTCACGAACATTTAACAGCAACAAAATGTGTACTTTGGAATTCGCCCAGTTTTGTAACTGGCAACAAGAACTGATGTGTTACTTTTGTGATATTTCAGGAAAAGGGCTCCTTTGCAAATTCAACGACTTATAATGCGAGAGAGAGAGAGAGAGAGAGAGTTTAGTTTTATTATTTGACGGTATTTTATATTGTTATTATTCTTATAATGAATGAAAACCGTATAATGTTTACATTTGTGCTATTGTATTGTCGCTTCGAAAGAGTGTGTTTTTGTTGTTGTTGTAGAAAGTATTTTTTGTTTTCTTCTAGCAAACCTCTTCTGTATATAATAATTATTAGGTTTGAATAAAATAATTTGAAATTTAAATGTGTTTGACTTTGTTATTAAGAAATATAGTATGAGTCACAAGTTCGTGCATATGTTTTGTCCTACACTGTATGTATGTGTGTGTGGGTATGTACATATGTTGGTATTTGATTATTCTTAAATAATTCCGTAAGCAGCATTGCTTACATTTTTTAGTTTTTTAAATTAAAAGATTATGATACACATTAAATAGAGAATTTATTAAAAAAAATAATTTTATTTTAAGATAATAAGCAAAATTAATCACATTTATGTTGACATTTAGAATTTTATACATATAAAAATAACTATAGAAATATCTCAAATTTAGCAGAAAAAATGCAGATTTAGTCTATCTTATATTTACAATAAAACAATTTGTATAAGTTTTAGAAATTATTAATTTTGAAAGTTTTAGCATTAAGTTAAAGAAAACAAAAATAAAAAACAAAAGAAATTAAATAAGTAATAAAATGATTGATTAAAATTAAAAAAATAAAATTAACTTCTGAAAGGTAGATCGAACACATGGTATCTTTTTTCTTTTATTAATAAAAAAAAAAGGCAATTAAAACATGTCCCCGGATGCGCACAAAATTATTTCAATACATTTTCGACCCAAGCAAAGGAGTCGTTTTTAATACACATACACTTGTGCTCATATAATTAAGTCACTTTAGAAATTTGTACTGAAGCAATATAAAAACAATATTGCACTTACATCAGATTTGTTTTCTATTAAAAATTGTTTTTACCGTTAGTTATAGAAATAATACAAAACATTTATAATAAACATTTATAAAAACTTTTGTTGGATGAGGAGTTGATTTCTCTTTCTAGTTCTGTATTTAAGCGCTCATATAATTAAGTCATTGTATTTAATAACGGTAATCTTTATCTTTATGCATCAGCATTCTTAACAAAAATTGCTTAAAATTCTTGTTTAAAACTAATAAATAATATTTCAATTAGTTTTTTTTAAGTTCAACTCCATGTGAAAAAAAGATGCTTTGAAAAACACAAAAATGTATCGAAAGTAACGGAATGTTTAAACTTTTCCAGAGGAGAGGTCAACAACGCTATCCAGTACTACAAAAAACATGATACTTTTGACAATTTACCACGAAAAAAACCAAGAAAAACCGCTTCTGCTGATGATAGAATATTGGTCAGATTATGTAAAACCGACCCTTGCCTGACCTCTACTGAAATTAGAGCTCCAATGGAAGAGGATTATGGTGTAAAAATATCAGCACAGATTGTCCGACGCCGCCTACAAGAAAATTCTTTGAATGGAAGAATTGCTGGACGTAAGCCTAATGTGTCCAAACAAAATATTAAGAAAAGGCTACAGTTTGCAAAAGAACATCTGACCAAGTGCCAAAAATTCTGGGATTTAATAGTTTGGAGCGATGAATCCAAATTTAACGTATTTGGAAACGATGGGAGACCATATGTTCGCCGCCCACCATTGCAAGAACTGAATCCTCGTTACACAAAAAAAAATCGTTAAACACGGTGGTTACTTCATCTGGCGTTGGTCCAGTTGTAAAAATTGAAGGGAAAATGACGGGCGTTATGTACAAAGAAATCCTGGAGAACAACTTGGATGGTGACTATGCTGATAATTTGCCATTAGCTTGGATATTCCAACAGGACAACGACCCGAAGCACTGTGCCAGGGTCGTTAAGAATTGGATAAATTAAAATCATATAAAAATGCTTGAGTGGCCACCCCAAAGTCCGGACCTTAACCCAATAGAAAACTTATGGGCGATAATAAAACGAGCCGTTTCAGCAAGAAAACCAGCCAACAAGGCAGCATTATGGGAAATAATAAAAGATGAATGGTGCAAAATAACCCCTGGCCAATGTGACGCACTGGTTCGTTCCATGGGAAAAATATGCCGGGAAGTTATTCTTCAAAAAGGATTTTCAACAAAATATTAGTCATATAAAAGCCTACACTGTAAAAAAAACTATGAAAATCTCTTTTTTTTTAATTTTCTTTAAATGACTTAATTATATGAGCAGGGGTTAAAAACAAAGTTGTGCCTTGCCAATAAGTTTACAGTATTAAACTTTGAAAAAGTGTTTATTTTGTTTAATTTAAAATATCGAAAAAAATTTAGAAATAAATTTTTTATTTTATTTTCATAAGAAATTTATTTTTCTATATTTTTATCTTTCTGTTGAAGTGACTTAATTATATAAGCACAAGTGTATATACATACATATATATGCGTATGTATCTTATATGCTAACATCAACTATAATTATATATGTATGTATGTATCTCGTAAAGAAAACAAATTAATTGATATTTCGTTGAATTCAATAATTAATTGTGTAGGTATATTTCCTTAAAGTGCCATTTTGGTTATTTAGCCGTTTCCGATGTTTCAAATGAATTAGAAGTTATTAAGATTACACAGCGTGCGATAAATTGTTAACTTTGTGGAATGCACAAATTAATTTAAAGTCATTTGTCAACCGCAACGTTAGAATTTTTGTAATCAAGTTATTTATTCTGGCAACTTGTTCCGCAGTTATATCGTTCTGCTACCCTCCACAACACCACTTTGGCGCTGCCAGCGTTCGATATTATATACCACAATGTTAACAGATATCTGCAATCAAGCTGTAATACGTCTCCAACAACAATACAACAGAAAGTTATTCACCTTGTGCTAAGTGCTTAGATATTGCCATCTTGCAAGTGTAAATACCTGTAGCGCGTCAATGCCATTAATTTTTCTCAATTCTCTATCAATATTTTTACACATACTGCCTGCCAACATCGAAGGCTATGACGTAGGCTACGCGTAACTTTAAAGAAATTTTTTCAACAGGATGTCATCCAAAAAGCAACTGAAACTACTGTTTCATTCAAAGGAGTCATTGAAACAATAGGCAGTTTTTTTTTTGTTGTAATTTGAAACACTCAATGGAATGAAAATTTGTAAACAAACCTGCAAGTTTATTTATTTCTATTTTAAGGCGTACTTGAGGGTAATACGACCCTCGTTTAATGCCGAGCCGCCAAGCAGCAGTTTTTAAACATACAACTATTAAAATCATATGGGCTTCCACACAACTCGTCTTAGTTTGCTTATTATAAGTCAGCTGATCGTATTTGTTTACCTTAATTTTTTTTTAACACAATGCTGTTCATTGCAATTGGGGGAAAATGTCGCAGCCAGCATTAAAGCGTTCAAAATTTGAACAAATCACAAAAATTACTGCCATTTTATCCGACTGTTACACGGATAATATTGAAGATGTTGAAGTTTTCATCGCTACTGTGCAGGAAAAAAAGAATATATCAAAAGTTATGCTGGAGCTGTCCAGCAAATTACCATTGTCCAGTCTACAGCATTTAAAGAGAGTCAACGGAAAAGAAATAATTATATGCCCCAAAGAGCAACTGGCCGAAAGCTCCAACATAAAAGAATTCCTTATAAAGCAATTAGAAAATACAGAAATAGTAGATCTAATGACAACGCAAATTAGTATTGTGCAAGTTCCTTCCAAAGCACCCAAATTACGATGGCAATTTGACTTAGTCAGCTCAAAGTGGCCCTGTAAATTTCATCCTGATAAAAACATGGAGCAAAGATACTTGGGTTTAAATTTCGGCGACGAGGAAAAGGAATTTCATTTGAAAATTGCCTCCTTAGTACAAGACGTGTCAAACAAGTTTTTAGAATCTGAAAATGTTGGAATTTGCATAGATCCTCGGCATAAAAGCATAGTTGCGATTGCAGGCAGTAAAAAAAAGAACAGTCCAGTTATGCATGCCCCCATGGTTTTGGTAGATTTTGTAGCTAAATCGCAAGACGCTGGCGCTTGGAATGATGGTTCTATTGAATATGATTATAAAAAAACTTTCGAAAATGGAAATGAATTAAACTTGGCTGGCATACCAAATATGTTTCAAACATTCCTTAACGAAAATATTGAATATAAATCTCTTAAATTAGGAGCGGAGAAATCACACGACAAGGAAAAGTTAAAATTAGCAGATATCGACCTTCTGGAAGGTGATAATTTGGCAAAATATGGACCCTATCTGTGTACGGGTTACGACATCTACCTAAACCAAGAGCCCTGCTTAATGTGCAGTATGGCTCTTGTACATAGTCGAGCAAAAAGAGTATTTTTTGTTAACAAATCTAAAAACGGTGCACTTGTCAGTCGATTTAAACTTCAATCTGTACCCGAATTAAATCACCATTTCGAAGTTTATCAATTTTTGTATGAAAATGTTGAAAATAAAAGTTAACAATTGGTTTTCATTGAAACATAAAAAATATATTTATTTTTAAGCTGATGGCACAGCAGAAGTTCTCATAGTAACCTGCCTAGCAGGAGAAGAAATCAAACCTAACAAATGACAGTCGGCCTCTAAGATGGTTAAATCCTTAGATGAACCCAAGAATTTGGTAGATAGTTCTAAATCTTTAATCCTTATACGTACTCTAGCGCCACGCACGTAGTCTTGGCCATTGCGAGCCGGTCGTGTGCAAACACAATGGAACTTCCAGCCAAAGTCAATATATAAGTCATCACCAACAACGTGAAAGATTTTACCGGCCACTACTTTGCCTTCGGCATCGCCCAGCTAAAAATGGAAAAGAATTATTCTAGAGCAGACACATTCGGTTGTGTTTTATACTTACATCAATAAATTTCGAATTTCTCAACAAGGAAGCAAAAGTCTCAGTGTCTTTGGGTTCTTCTTTCGCTTTTAACATATCAATGTGACTTTCAAATGCATTGGCAAACCCCAGTTTCGCTACATTTTTTTCTTCATTGGCTATCTCCGGATTGGAGGAGCTGGACTGGTCTTGTGTTCCCCTATTTTCTGAGAAAAGGCAAGAGGAGATCGAAAAATTTCTAGCTGAATTTTGCAACCTTAATCTTTGTAACCGGCACAAAAACATTTTTACTGGAAATAAACGTTTTTCTCTTAAAAGTTAATAAAAACAATTTAATTCTGTTACCAAAAAGGTTATGCAAAACAGCTGTTTGCCCAATTAAAACTGTGTTGAATATACATCAAAATCGCACAGATTTTCAGCGATGAAATCGCTAGTCTCTACGATATTCCCTTTGTATGCGTAAATAGTGAAGAAGAGCAGACGAGTTCATGAAAGCAGGAGTTTGATATTTCCAACGTAGAAATCTTTAAAATGGACAAACGTTTTAGCAATTCATTAATTTTTTTTTTAACAGTAACATCTTAAAAGAGATAGACACGATCAAAATACGTTACTATATATGACAGCAACGACGCATACTTCTAGCACACACAGTGCATGAAAGTTAGAGTAATAATTTTGATGCTGTCTACCTTCTTTATTTCAATTTAATGAAAATACATATAAACTAATAAACATTTCAGCCATCTACACGACATGTTCTCGGGTACCGTTATTTAATGTTAAACAGGAAGACATTTCAAAGAAAAATAGGCATAAAAGTTAAAATGAGAATCGAGCCAAATCAAAAATGAATTTAAATTCATTTAAAACTTGGTTTAATGTTTTTTTTTTCTTAAAAAAATTGGACAAAAATAAAACAGTACTGAATTTGCAAAATAGTTGTTAGAACTTTAAACAATGTGCATTAAATTCGCTTTAAATGGAAAAGTTTCAAAAACTAGATTTTTATAGAAATTTTAGATTTAAACATACGAAAGCAAACTTTATTTTAAATTTTGTCATGAAGATACAAAGGCATCTTAAACTTAAAGCGGTGCTGCCGAAAGGAAAAGAAACCATTAAATATATTTTGATTAAATTTTCTCTTATATCGTGGGAAATAGTCAATAATAACTCAATACTTTACAGTTCTACTTAAATGTAGAATTTCTTAACATTTGGGTTATAAATAAAATTGTAACGACTTTTTGTTTAAGTTATATGGCCGGTATGACAAAATTCTAAGGCCCAACCCATTTCAAAACATTAATTAGCTAAAGCTGAAACTATTATGTCATAACATTTTATTAACGACTCATAAATGAGTGATAAATTAGCACTCGCGCTAAGTAAATTGTTTTCTTTTGTAAACTGGGCCTACTTTTCTTTGCCAAATCTTAATTAATATGGTAAAATTTTATTTATTTTTAAATTTTTTATACAATTATTTATATATTATTAATTGCTATAACAAAAAGAACGTCAGCTTAAAATAAACGAACAAAGTATGTCAGAATATAATTAAGTGCAACATGAATTTAATTCAGGCTTCTTGAAGTTTAGAACTGCTACGGCTGAATACCTTCTTTAAAATTTTGGAAGACCATTTTTGTTTCTTTTTTGTATCACCGCAAAATGAAGTACTTGATAAGTCGGAAATGCTAATCGCATTATTGCACTGCTGTGATGTATGCAATTGTCCAGTCGAGTGTGCATTACGCAACACGACGTCATCGTTTCCCTTATGACTCCGTATTGTAAACGATTTAAGTTTCGATCTTTCCTTCTTTTTCGGGATGTCGTTTTCGGCAGGAGGCGTAATGCTTATGCTTGGAATTTCGATTGGTGAACTAGGCTCAGATGGCCCTTCACACATTGTAGCATTTACTGTCACGCTGTTAATTGTGTCATTTCTGTAGCTTGATGTTGAGGCTGTTTTTAAGTCTGCATTTCCGCTAACATTTTGTATGGAATTGGCTAATTTGGACCAAAAGTTGAATAGAGTAGCTGTTCCCGAGTTGTAACGTAAATGTGTATATATCTTTAAAGTTCTTGGTATATTGACACTGTCTTCATACAGCAATGGAACAATTTTTCGAGTTTTGTGCTGTATTTGCAAGGCTTGAGTGTAGTTAACTAAGAACTTATTTTCTGGGCTTTTAAGGAATTCTTCTGTTAAAATCACAATAAGGTGTTTGCATCGTTCTTCTATTAGTTGGGTAAGTGCAACATGTTCAAACTGAACACCAGCTAACAAGTCACGGTCTTTCATGCACAACTTAAAGCTATAGTCTGGATTATCTTCCAATTTCGTTAATATTTCTGATGCGTAGTTTAAGTCTGCGTCTGCATAAAGTACAAAAGCGTCATACATTTGCGGCGGCAAACCTTTTTGTGCTCGTATTACATCGGACATTGTCAAAATGCTTGAATCGGAGCCATGACCAAAGTCGTAATTAAGACTCGCTGAATTGTTATCGACAGAATCATCTGGTTTTGTTTGTATAAAAGATTTTAACTTCTTCTGATATGTTTTTGTATCTTCAACTAAATTTTCGTATATATCATCGCACACATCCCATCGGTCTATTATTCCAAGGAACTGCTCCAAATAGGCAAATGTAGCTGTTTTTGGATTGTTAGTGCACCAAAGTTGAACAACTCTCATTGTAGGGTCTTCCTCACTTCCTGCATTGTCAAACTTTTGTTTGGCCAACTTGGCCAATCCCCGCCAATCACGCTCATATCCCTCTTCTGAACGCAAAATCTTTTTTGAGTTTAACAAATGTGAAAGTTTTCGCAATGTATTTTTAGTGAGCGCAGTCAAAGGTATTTCTTGAAAAGCAATTACCTCGCTTTCTACTGTTGATAATTCTATACTTTGTACCATTTTATTTGTGTGTGCTTTTGCATTATCCACTTTTTAATAAAATTTAAAACGGGTAGCAGCAAATTAAAATAATTGAAAATTGCAATCAGAACATTAAAATCGGAATCAAAAAGAAAAAACTGAATAAAAAGTAAATTTAAACAAACAAAAGCACAAAAATTTTATATTCGGATCAGATGTATTATTATTATGTAGTTTTCGTAAATTTTTATTATTAATCTAAACTGGTGTTGTAGAAAATTGAGTACCTGATTACCCAATTCAAGTACTCGACACCCAAGTTCTTTGTTGAATTGTTTTGAGTCACCCAGTCTTGATGTCATAATAAAACACGAGTTACGAGTTTTGCATTTAATAAAATATCTAATTTATTTAAATATACTTTTCTATTAAATTTGAAATACTCATTTATTTTTAAAATGATTCAACAACAACGACAACGCATTGAACAAGCCGTTACCGAAATGATAGATGACATGGATAAGACTCATTTACGTAGAATACAGGTAATTGCCGGACAAAGTAATCCAGTTGCCTTAACATATGAATGCAGGTTCAATATACTAAATATGTGTACTTACTCTATAGAGGGATATGCACTTGTGTTCCGCAAAATGTTGCCAAGACACTGACAGCAGTATAGACAGCGTACAACGTTGTGTCGAGAGATGTTCCCAACCACTGACCAAAACCCAAAATTATGTTCAGAATGAGTTGCGCGAATTTCAAGGCAGACTACAAAGATGTGTAATGGTTGGTTGTAAAATTGCATAACTTTCTTCCCATATTGCTTCATACTGATTTGTTTTTTTTTTTTTTTTAGCAATGCAATGACGATATAAAAGTGAAAATGCCGCCTAATCCCAGTGAAGATGATATTGCCAAATATACTGACCAATTTGAGCGCTGTGCTGAAAACTGTGTTGATAAACACGTCGGTTTATTGCCCAAAATGTTGAAAACTATGAAATCTGTTTTGGCAACAGGTCCCCAGGCAATACCACAGACTTAAATCTACACTTGTTATTTTTGGTTGGCTTTAGAATAAAAGTTGATACTTAAAGCATAACAAGCAGGACTTGTTAATACAAAACAGATTTATTTACCCTTATTCGAAGAGTCGTCATCTTGTCACATAAAAGTGACGTAATAAGTTGTACATTTATTAGCGACTGCAAACAACGTTAGATTGTGACAGTTGCTAAGGGTTAGGAAATGCCGAATGTAGGGGTTACACGGGGACTATTTAGTCTAACGCTTTCGATTTTACCTGTGAAAAATGTAAAGACTTTGAATAGCATACTAAGTCCCCTTAGAAAATTTTGTTTGCGGTGTCCACTTTTATTTAATTAACACATTTTGAAACTAACTCTCCACCCCGAAAGAAACAATAAATACCTACGGACTTTGATTGCGCTCATGTACGATGAGGCAGTTTATAATGAAAGTGGACGAGGATTAATTTTTGAACTGTTTTCTCCTGGGTTTCAATAAAGAGGTAAACATTACTGGTGAAGATTATACATGATGTAAGCATATCGATAACTTAATATAGAAAGGCCCTAAGTAACGTTTTCCTAACTTTTCAGGAGAGAGAAAAAAACTTAGTTTTATAGTCGCGAAACTTTTTTTAACTGCTTATATTTTTGTTAATTTTAGTCGGATTATGTAAATTTTTTTACCAATGATGTTCAAACACATCTTTCGGAATTTACAAAAGCTCGATTTGAGAAAGAAACGAGTAAGGACATTTCTATATTAAGGTAACGATATGCGGAAATATACATTTTTTTATTTATACGTTCATTGAAACCCCCTACGATAAATATGCGCACATACATATGTATGTATGTATGTATATATCCAGTTCTACATGCATAAGTACATACATATTTATTTTTAAATATTTTTTATAATCAATTTGAACAGCATACAGGCATACATTTGTGTACATATGTACTAAATAAACGACAAAATTTTAGTTTAACTTCATATACATACATAAATTTGGTTTAACACGCGTTTTAAAAACAAACTGCCATGATGTCTGAAGACCAACAAGACCGAATAAAGGCGGCTGTATCGGAAATGATTCAAGACATGTACAAGACACATTTAAGAAAAATGCAGTCAAATATGCATTTATGCGCAGTCAACTGCTGTGACGATCTAAGTAGTCAGCCCAATTTAGACACCGTACAATCCTGCATTGAAGACTGTGCCATACCTCTAATGAGAGCCCAAGACTATGTACAGCATGAGTTGGGAGTATTTCAGACAAGACTTCAAAGTTGTGTTATGGTAAGTTCAACGACAGGGCATGAAAGTTGATGTTTTAATCTGAAATACAATCCATTAAGCAATGTAACGATGATGTTCGGAGCAGCATACCGTTAAAAACACATGAATCAGATATCGCAAAGTATCGGTATCAGTTTGAACGCTGTACAATGAAATGTGTTGATAAGCATTTGGGACTTATACCCAGTATGATGCGTTCAATCAAAACGGTTTTAGCAAATGGTCCTGACAATATAAAACAGGCTTGAGGATATGACAATTACAATTTTCCTTATAAAATGATCTTATTTTTAACTATCCGAATCATCAAGAGTCCAACATATGTATGTATGTACACGCATAAATATAAATAAATTAAAATTAATAGCACTGTATTCTATGTGGAAATTTTACGTATTTTCGTGAAGGAATTAAAAGATAGCACAAACTGAAAAGCCAAAGACTTACACACATATGTACATACATTTACGCATTTATTCTGCAACTTATGTAATTATAAAATTTTAATAATTTCCTTGTATGCGAGTTGATTTTGATGTCGCACTCGCATTTAACAGGCAGTGCTTGGAAAAGGAAACAAATTCAGCATTGGTTTGTGGCATATGCTAACAAAAGATCAATATGTATTACGAATTTCTGTTCCAATTCGTAAACACCGTCTACAGGCAGCCGGTAATAAATCAAATATGACGATTAGATGGAGATAAAATACATGTTCGAATGAGCAAAGCGCTTTTGCAATGCTCGGGCGAAATTCATAGATTTTTGCTTATTCTTTACCATTAAAATTTTGGTTGTTATAGTTACGCCAAGAAAATGATAAAACAATATGGGTTTCAACTTTGAGGCCCATATATGTACATACATACATAAATACATATGTAAGTATGTATGTATGAATCCACTAAGATTTCTCTTTCTATTGACGTCAAATACAAGTATTCTAGACAAGTTGGTATTTGAAACAGGCAGAACTGTAATTTATAATGAACAGCTGTTTTACATATCGAATAGTTTAAGTCGTTTAGCCGCTGTCAATTAAATGTTTCTGTGTTAGCCCACCGCCTGATTGAATTTTTAAGGTATCATTTATTTAATGGGGGTTTTGTATCTGTCGAAATGACATAGACGATTTGTTTTGTAAGTTCCTGTCTATAGCTATCTGCAATAAACCGGTATTGATGAGCCGCCGGAATTTTTGCCGCAGCTGCTGAATATCATTATTCAACTTCGTTCTCTTCGACTGCACTTGTTTTGATTTCTACTCAGTCGCCAGCCAATTCAGTAAAATTTTCCAAAAGTGTAGTTACTGGGAAAACAAATTTCTTCTGGGAAAACTTCTTCAATTATTCAGCATTTTGAAGGGAAAAGTACATCATACTAAGGAGAAAAACGCATTTTTTTGTTGCAACTTGCTGGACGATTGTCTCCCAATGTGACGTTTTTTAGCATGGACGTTTCAGCTCCTACCTGTGAATTTAGGTAAGTTCATACCTACAGTTACATTATCTATTCCTTAGCAATATCTATTAATATTGTTCTGTTTGTACATGTGTATGTATGTAATTTTAGTTTATTAGACAAGAATTTTTCAGCAGAGGAGATTAAAACTGAAGACAATGAGAATGAATCATGTGCAAAAAATATAGAATATATAGAATGGGATGAACCCAGCATTGAAGAATTTATTGTACCACATGAACAACCACAAAATGATGTCTTTCCAAGTAATTTATTATTAATATTTTTCATCGAAAATGTACACGTATTTTTAAAGTTTTCTGTTTTTAGCTAACGAAATATTCGCAACAAAAAAAAGGAAGAAAAATCCGTCGCTATGGAAGACCAATTTACGCAGACAGAAGAGGGAGTCTGGGCAAATGTATATGTCCACGAAAAATAAAATAGTACCTGGCAGGGCTCTAAAGAAGACCTGCAGCAATTGTATTTTTGATTGCACAAACATATTTTCGGCTGAGGAAAGAGTTCAAATATTTGATTCATTTTGGAAGCTGTCCGACGATGAAAAAAACAGTTTTTATAGTACATTTGTATCCAGAGATTGCGTTAGGCGTCGTAAAAAAGATTGCGACAGCAGTATTAAACAGTTTTCTTACAAGTACTACTTGGAGAAAAATCAATCTTTACATCGTGTGTGCCGCGTATTTTTCCTTAATACGCTAAGCATAGATCAGAAGCGGATATATTATAGTTTTACGCACTTAAAAAATAACAGCATCTCTCCAAAAGAAGGAAGAAGTGAAACGACTTTCAAGCGTGTTGCGGTACTAGATAAAACGTCGGAAAGTCAATCCATCAGTCTTTCAAGCTCTCCTGGAGCTTGTTCTCAAAATTCTAGTGAAAGTACTCCTACAGGTAACTAAACAGCAAAATAACAAAAAAAATTATCAGAAACTTATGTGGAGTGGACTCTTGTTTGCTTTCTTTTTAGCTAATGAAACACTATCGCCAAAAATAAATAAGAAAAGTTTAGCATTACAAAGACCAAAGATCGAATTTGAACAAGCTTATATATCCTCAGCAAATGAACTGGAACTTGATAGAGATTTAAAAGAGTCATGCACCAGTTGCTCTTTTAAATGTGCAAACAGATTTTCCGCCGAGGAAAGGACTATTATATTTCAATCCTTTTGGAGTTTATCGGACGATGAAAAAAGTTCTTTTTATAACAGATTTGTTACAAGAGATTACGTCAAACGTCGCAGAAGGAATTCCAAAAGTTTTATTAAACAGTATACTTATAAGTACTTCCTAGAGAAAAATCAATCCATGCATCGCGTATGCCGCGTGTTCTTCCTCAACACGCTAAGTATAGATCAGAAGAGAATATATTATTGCTTTAAGCATTTAAGAATGAAAGACAAATGCTATCTACTGCAACGAAGGATTAAAAATGCGATTAAACGTGTAGCTGCAGCAGAAGTGAAGTCTGAAATCCAGGAAGAAATTTTAAGTTCTCCCGAAGTTGGCTCTCATTATTACAGAACAAAAGTTCATTCGGGTAATTTTAAGCAGCATTTTAGAGAAGCACGTATTACATGTAAATTAAATATATAACTTTTTTACCATACTTTAGGCAGCGAATCGTTGTTACCAAGAAAACGGAAGATAAATACGCCGTTGTGGAAAATTAACTTGCGAAAACTGAAGAGAGAACCTGAACAAACGTATGTGTCCACAATAAAGGAAATGGTACCTGGCAGAGCTTTGAAAAAACCATGCAACACTTGCCCCTACAGTTGTGCAAATATATTTTCCACTGAGGACAGGATTATTATATTTCAGTCATTTTGGAGCTTATCTGGTGATGAAAAACTCAATTTTTATAAAAAATTTGTAATTAGAGACAACGTCAGACGTAGAAAAAAGAATTCACGAAGTGATATCAAACAATTTTCTTACAAGTACTTCTTAGAAAAAAATCAATCGTTATATCGTGTGTGCCGTGTTTTTTTCCTCAATACGCTTTGTATAGATCAGAAGCGGATATACTACAGTTTCAAGCATTTGAAAGACAGGGCCACAGGCTTCCCACTTGGGAGAAGTAACGGCAAACCCGTTAAACGTTTTACTGCAACCGAAAAAACGACGAAAATTGAGGAACTACGAAGAAGTAATGGAAAATCTGTTAAGAGTTTCACGACACCCAAAACCACGGCAAAAATCGAGGAACATTTATTAAGTATTTCTGCAGTTCGTTCTCATTATTGTAGTGCAAGTGTTCGTTCAAGTAAATATAAGCAAAATTTTTCCCAACCACTTAAACCTTACTGAAATTTTATTTATTTTTAGTTACTGAAACATCTATAAAAGAAGGGAGAGCCAATCCATTATTATGTAACAGTACTTTACGGAAACAAAATCAGGAATCGGATCAAACAATAGGATCTACCAAAAGTAAATTAGTTGCCGGGGTAGATATAAAGGAAACTATATTAAAATATAATAGTGAGTTTGAACAAGTACTGATAGATGCTACGAAAAGTGAAATAGTTGCCAGCAGAGATATAAAGGAATTGATGCCAATTGTGTCTACAAAAATTGAAGTAGCAATTGATAAAGATATACGGAAAAGAATACCAAAACAAAGGAATGCGTCTGGGCAAGCAACTACAAAAAACCAAATATTTACTAATAGAAATATAAAGGAACCATGCAAAACTTGCCCTTTTGATTGCTCCAATATATTTTCCACTGAAGAAAGAATTAATATATTTCAATCATTTTGGAGTTTGTCCGGTGATGAAAAAACAAGCTTTTACAACAATTTTGTAATAAGAGACAACGTTAAGCGTCGTAAAAAGGATTCTCAAAGTGATATTAAACAATTTTCCTACAAATACTTCTTAGAAAAAAATCAATCTTTGCACCGCGTGTGTCGGGTGTTTTTCCTTCATACTCTAAGCATAGATCAAAAGAGGATATACTACAGCTTTAATCATTTAAGAAATAAGGATGCTGATCCTCTTTTGTAAAGAAGAAAAAAAAAAAGATATATTGAATATGGAGTAATTGAATTATAGTTGAATATAGAGTAACAGAAATATTATAGAATTCATTCGGAATCAGGCAATTGTAAAAACTGGAGTTTAATAAAAGTTGTGATCGCAAACGCGTTTTTTAATCAATTTTATTTAGTTCTTACATCTTGTTTTGCTGTTTTTTTTCTTAATACTCTTGAGAAACCCTGCCTGCCTATTGCTTTGCCATTTGTTAAAACATATTAAAGTCACAGAATGACAAAAAATATCGATTTGAGAAAATCGTTTTCAATTAGATAAGTAATCAAGGCAGATCTTTTAATAATATATTAATAGTATTTTTATCGCTACAAGGTGTACGTGGATTTTAGTGTAATGATAGCGTCAACGGTTGCCCTTTTGAATTGGCTTTCTGCAGAAATGGTCTTTTCGTTATAAACTCATGCCTGTTATTTTAATGACAAAAGATGAATTTAATTGTTGTATTTAATTTGCCGATCTTAATAAACGGATGCTAATATTGATAAACTGTATGATTATAAAATCCAAAATACCCACCTCACAGATGGTGTAATAACTTTTCACCTCTTTCACATCGGGTTGAGGGATATGTTTTCATTAAAAAAAAAAACAACAAAATGATTTGAATAGAGTGTTTGTTTACATTTGCTTTTCTGTTTTCACAGCTGTTGTAAACAAGTTATCAACAGCGCTGCCAACTTTCTTTTCTTTTCTTTTTTCTCCAAAGACACGTTAAATTAAATTTGAATAAAAGACGATGCACAAGTATGAATGTATTAGAAAGAATCTGATAGTTATTAAAACAAAATAAATAACTGTCTTCATACGTATTTGATTCTGAATTTTCATCAAGTACAAAAAGTAGACGCAACTATTGACAACATATAAAAAGCTGAAAACCATAACGCAAACTTAGAATAATGTTTTGATATTAAATTTTAAGTGGCAACGTTATAGAAATAAGCGAAAATGAAAATATAAAATAAAAAACTTTTGATATTGCAGCAAAAACAATAAGAAACTGTTTAATATAAAAAAATAAAAAATTCTTTTCAACCATATGAAGGCAGCTTAATTTAGGCATTTTCATGAACAAAATTTGTAATACTATAGAAATCAATCAAACAAGTTTTTTTAATCTATAAAAAAATTAATAGTTTTAATCTATAACTCAACTGATAAAACCTTAAGTTATTAAAACAATTATCTTTTCTGCAATATATCGCGATAGGTGAAATTAAAACGTGCCAAATCTAAACAACAAAAAAATTACCAGAGTTTTTGTGCCATAAATTATATATTTACTTTTGAAGTTTTACAACAAACACTTTTGCATAGAAAACCCTTCTACGAACTGAAGAAATATGTCCAAGAAGATCAACAGGTTTAAAGTGCATCGCTTTAAAAGCGTTAAAAGATAAAATTATTTTTGGACCCATACAAATGTACAGTGACTCACACAAAAAAAAACTACCGTAAGATATTGGATTTGATAAAACAATTTCGCATCTTCATCGCAAAATTTTTATTTTAGTCTAAAATTAACATATTTAAAAACCAGTTTTAAAAATCTAAAGTTTTATTATTTTTTTGTACTTATCTTTTAATTTTAAAATTTGATGGGACTTTCTTTTTGGTCAATTACGGCTCTTTGTCTGTTTTGCATAGAATGCACTAATTTTCATGTGATTTCAGGTGTTATTTTTAACCATTTTTCCTTTAATGCTGCTATAAGGCCAAAGGACAGTTCGAAACGAGCCAAGTCTGCATGTCTTTGATGCCCAGTTTTCGCCACTTTGCCCTAAATTCGATATCAGAATATCCAGATACATGTTTTTATTCCTTGTGCTTTCAATAAGTTGCAAGGTTCTAACCGCACTTGATGACATGCAAGCCCACACCATGACACTTCCGCCACCGTATTTTATTGTTGCCTTCAGGTTTTGGGTTCGCAGCTCCGCCTCATGTTAAATTCACCATCCGAGCCGAAGACATTAAATTTGGACTCGTCCGTAAAACTCACATGGTCCCAAAAACTTAAGTCTTTGTCAATGTGATATTTGGCGAATTTTAATTGTGCAGCTTGATTCTTGATTTTTAGGGCTACTCATGACACTTGCACCTTTCCATAGTTTAGTGCAAAATCATTGACAGCTTTGAACTTTCTAGGGCAAATTCATGCAATTCCTCTACATTCTACGTAAGAACGAAATATTCCGTAATTGAATATAGTGAAAAATATATTGTAATAGGCTACGAAATTGAGTTATTTAATTTATTGCACAGAAAAATCTCTGCCTCTCTTTCGATAGAACAGGAAAGTTCGGGGAATTGCTTTATAAATTTGCCCTTTACGAAAAATAGACAGAAATTTTAGGTTTATCTAATTTCAAACCATTTCTTACTTTTTAGTATTCAATGATGCGTCCTTTTTTATCATTAAAAGAATTACGAAAGGTTGGTTCCTTGTTTTCTTATTATACATTTTTGATATAATAATTGCACAATATTTTTATGTATTTTAGAAATATGTATGTATGTATGTATGTACATTCTTACATACATACATATTTAGGTATGCACATGCTTATAATTGGGCTTTAAAAGGATTTGTTTATATTGAAAGGATACGAAACTAAATACATAAAAATGTTCTTTATAAATATGTATGTATGTATGTATGTACATAGTCTTGGCTTAACATAAAAAGGGCGTAAGTGGAGTTTTTCTTTCTCTCATTTTTAACTTTTTCTGGAAATATTCATGTTCTTCTAAATATAATTTTATTAAAAAATTCCTTAATATAACTTTGAAAATAGCTTAGCCGGAGCTATTAAGAAAAGCCCCGATACTACATTTACAACAAAACGAAACAAATCTAGTAGAGTTCGACTAGATTTTTCAAGTAAAATGAAATCTGATTCTTTATTGGATTCTGACCAAACATCCGCAAATCTTTTAGTACCAAGCGATACAACAGCCATTATGGACTTGAAAATACAGCCCTGCTTAAATAACAGAATTGACAGATTGACAGAAAAAAATTCAAAGTGTGGGACCTTGAGATGTAAAATTTATTTATAAAAAAAGGAAGAGAAATAGACGTAAATTTTAATAAATAATTATTTTTTCAGTCTGCTGCTTTTGTTATAAAATAACATTTTGTTAAAAGTCCGATAACAGGTGCGTTAACGATATAGAATTTGAGTTGTCAGCTTTGAAATTTCGAAACACACCAAGTTTGGAAGTTCTTATGTTTATCGGAGCAATTTTGGAGTTAGATTTTATTTTCCACGCATTCCATGCGCTTCTTAGTTTCAAGTTACATGTCACGCTTTTGGCAAATAAATAATCAGCTGTAGCGTTAATTTGTCAAAATAGTAAAAACCCAAATTTGGAACTTATGTATGTACATATATAGATTTTTATATGCTCGCAAGAAGCTGCGAAATAATAGTATACAATTTGGGTTTGTCCCTTGTTTCTGAAACGAGATGTGAATGTGCTTTTTTAACGCAGTGTACCAACAATTAAAAACATATGATCCGCAATTAAACTTTATTAGTTTATAACTTGCAAAGTAAACTTACAAGTTATAAATGCACAGAATGGGCACCATGTTGGTGTTAATAGACTGTTATAACTGTTTCTGTGATGACCCATGTCCTCACATAGGAAGTAACAGCGTGACTGACATGAAATCCTTCCGTGGAACCGTTAAATATCACTGTTATCCGAAGTCAATCAGTCAACTGGAGCGATTGAGATGCAAAACTCTCGAAGATCAAACAACACCAACAAGCGGGACCGCATTAAAAAAATTATTACGATGTCGCAAAAGCTGTTCTTCTGCCCAGAACTGCCCAAGGCCTTTTCAGTAATTAAGTTCTTTAAATAACGGCTTAACCATCAACAACAGCTGATCACTTTGAATGATGCTTAGAAAAGTAGAAATATGATCTACTTTGTCGCGTTGTTTGCGTCTATGCATGGCACTGATGCACGAGGGCGAGTCAATAAGTCCGTAAATTTATGAATTTCCCGCCTATTAATTGGAATGGCAGCACTGCTCCCGTCAACAGGCAACTGCTTTGTAAATTTGAACCAGCTGCATCATTTAGTTTGTGTTTGGCAGCAGTTGATAGCAGACCACTGCGTGTGTCCATTAATTATTATTTTTTGCGGAAAAAAACGATCACTGAAACCAAGGCTAAATATTATGGGGACTCTGCACCATCCATTTTCATGGTAAAAAAGTGGTTTACTGAATTTCGATGTGGCCCTACAAGCACGGAAGATGCTGAACGTTCTGGACACCCAGTTGAAGTCTCTGCATCCGAAACAATTGAAAATATTCACGATATGGTTTTAGCCGAACCAAGATTGAAAGTAAGAAAGACTGTAGAAGTCATAGGCATCGCACATGGCTCAGTGGTTTCAGTTTTGAATGATCACTTCCAAGGGTATGAGAAAGCTTTCCACAAGATGTGCGCCGTGTTTGCTCACAATCCCATCACCATGGGAAAAAATTCAGACTGATTATTTCTTATTCTCAAGCGTGAAGAAATTTGACTCCAACGACGAAATTATCTCATAAATAATTTCCTATTTTGATGACCTCGACAAATTATATTTTTCTGAAGGAATAAAAACTTGGAGACACGTTGGACTAAGTGTATAGAACTGAAAGTAGACTGTGTGGAAAAATAAACTTGTGTTTCATTCAAAAAGTCACGGACTTACTGACTCGCCCTGGTACTTTTGTAACAGACAAATGAAAGGCGACGACATATTCAATGCGCGTAATAGACTTTCCGTTTTAAAAATTCTCTCTAAAAGAAATTTATATAGAATTTATAGATCGCTTTCAGTTGAAATTGCATTATTATTGTTAATTATTTGTATTGAAATATTTTGAAGTTTTATTCGCGTTTCTCCTTCTCCAGCAAAATGAGAAGCAACTGGAATATACTCTTTCCACATTAAGCCATCGACCTGTTTGTATGTTCGTCTAACTGAAATATTGAATAAATGTCATTCTTCTCTTCTGCTTCTTTTTAACAAGACAAAATAAAAACCTGGCCGATAATATCGAATAAATACAAGTACATAAATACATACATATGTGAGTATATTTCAATGGCAATTATATTTTCACTTCAGCAGCGATACAAAATGTTTATATCGCACCCTAAATACAAAAGGGTCACAACTCAAAATTCTAAAATTTTCAGGAGAGACAAAAAACTGTTTATGTTCAGTTCATCGTGCAGAAGCAACACACTAGACATAACTGTATTTTTACAGTTAAAGAAAATAGTGATGTGAAAGAAATTTTTGCAGTAGTCAGAGATGTGTACTCTGAATTAGTTAATGGCAAAAAATTCAGTTTTGGAAAATTTTGAGTTGTGCCCCTTTTGCATATAGGGTGCGATATGTATGTACATTTGTATGTACATTTGTAGTTTAGTTCAGTTAATCTCATACACATGCAGTAAGTCACAAAATTCTGTACAACATGTAAAAATGCCCGCCAATACAAATCAATAGCCAGACTATTCCGCAACATCCTACAGTTCTTGGAGTAACTTGGAAACCCCTCATAGATGCAAAGCTGATACAAATGAAATTAGAAGCTACACAAATGAATGAGCACTGAGCCTTGATTGTGCAGCTCCGTTCTAAAACCCATATGGTCCTATGGTCTCCAATTACGGATAGAATGTGGCGAATGACAACAAAAGCGAGTCCTCCGTATGATTACAGCAGCCCCCTGTTGCGCCAGAAACCAGCGTATTCGCAAAGATCTGGATGTCCCAATGATTAAGACCGCGTTTTCAAACCATTTGGAAATATACATATGTAAAAAAATTGATTTTGCACCCTAATCTTCTAGCACGCAATATCGCAATACATCAGCCACAATCGGCTGAGAAGAAGAGATACTCCTGCCCTCAGTCAAACTTAAGACAATCAAGGAAGAAACTGCTGATCCTAAAATTTTTGTCAGGCACTGGCCAGACTACGTATAAGTTTTTAATAATTATAATTAGTCGAACATCAAATAAATTAAAGAATTGGGGAAAGAAATGTGCACGAATATTTTTTATTTATTTTTAGTTCGGGCCAGCACTCAGGGGATGACACTTATTCATGTGACGAGTGTCGCATTGTGCCAGAACTGGAAAATAGGTTATGGGTTGGAGGAAAGAGGGAGTAGTGTTTATGTACACTCGATTTCAAACAGTGCGGCTGAAGAAAGAATGGTTCGATTCACTGGCCAATCGATCACAAACGGTCGAAAATAAATGTATATTTTTCTTCTTTTTTTGTATCAATGTGAATTTATTAGACAGATCAGATCACTTCGGGATATTAACTTTGAACTTGGAGATTTGAAGACTAAAGCCTTATGAGTGAAGCACGTTACAATTGTGGAAAGCAGACAATATTCAAGCTGGATAAAGTTTTCATACTGCGCAGCATATTTGTATTTGTGTATAAATTAAATTTCTTCCAAATTTCAAAACTTTCTTCCAATTTTTTTTTACCGATTCACTCAAATTTTTAAAACTTGATAAGAAATTGCTTACAAATTCTCATTCCATTTAGTGTTTTAAATTGCAGTCAAGAAAACAGCTGATTGCATTTTTGGCCACCAAATTTTACACTCTTATTTCGAAATATTTTTTTATTTTATTATAAATAAAAGAGAAAATATGTTTGTAAAGGAAATCATCAGGTACAATGAGGAGTTGCGGTTTATAGAGTCAAACAGAAGAGAAGCCATGAAGTTCTGTTCTACATAAACTTTCGTCATATAGAAGTAGTGATTTAAAAATTAGGGCCCATAAATCTATTGCGGCTGTAACGAAACTGTCTGTGGAAGAAGTGAAGAAAAAAATTGAGTTCTTGTCAACATCCTGCTCTGCCGAATAATTCAAAAAATCGATGTGGCACTGAATCTTCATGTATTCCGAATGTTTTCCAGTTCAGGAAAATAAGTTTTATTATTCCGAATATACTATTTATATCAACATTCTGAGAAATAATGACTTCTTCCAGTAGTTTTTTCCACCCTTTGCTTTTTTTGCTCTAAGTCTTTCAATCATAATTTTAAGCTGTTTTTGCAAATTTTGTGAAATTTGACAGTTTTGGATATGATTTTATGCCAGCACCTGCCTTGATGGCTGTATCTGGCAGTGGATCAAAGACCCTTGAGTGGACAGGTTGGTGATTCACTAGCGCCCGCATGTGGCTTGTAAGGCCACACAACTGGCAATTTCTCATAATATGCTGCACGGCACAAATCATAAACCTCTTGCTTAAGAGCTCGGGCTATCTAATCCCTCTTTTCTTATACTTTTCTCCAGACCTTAACCAGCTCGACTGACATTCCCCCCCCATCTAGTTGCTTGCATAAAACAGACCTGTTGCAAGGCAACAGCACCTCGAAGATTTTCGTCTTCCTGTGATTTTAGGTTTTAATCATAGCCAGAACGTTTCAGCCAAGGAGAGGCTCCTAAACCAACGACCGACATACAAGGCCAAAAGGCTTCCTGGGGGCTGTTGGTCCCCGTTCTGCCAATTGACATTTGGTGCAAGTTTCGGAAAAACATGCATAACTTCCTAGCGTTTTGGTTGCGGGCCCAACCGAGGGACCCCTTCCCCTCTGTATCCCGAAAGCAAAGTGCCTTGACTGGGCGTCAGCGCTTAACCCGCTAGGAACACAACTGCGATGAACGACGAATTTTTGGTCGCGAATATTCCTCGCCAAACGACACAAGTTGAATTAATTTATTTCGAACTTTTTCGTAGGCGAACTAAGACCATAACAGAGTCAGGCATCTCTCTGCAAAATGTAAACAACTTTACCAATTGCCAACAGAAGTTGTTTAGTCGCCCTTATTGTGCATCACACGACGAATTTATACAGGGAATATTTACCGGCGAAATCATTGCGATGGCCGATGTTCGTTGTGTTGCTAGAATATAGTGAAGTTCATTTAAATAGTTTTGCTTGCCACTGTCGCCACATGTATGCTTTATACTCTTGAAAAAACTCTCTTCAAAAAAACATTTAAAGAGAAGGAAATCCTTTTCCATCACATCAAACCCCATCCAAAATACAAACAATTTAAAATAATCAACCAGACTGGCAGAACAAGTCATGTGTCAACTAAAAGACTGCCAGTATTTGATGATTAATTAAGGGCTGATAAATAAACATGCGGGTAAGTGAAATAACAAATTTAAATAGTGAAACCAAACTGTTTTTAACACGAGTATTTGCCCAGGTATTACTTACAAACTTTCTTTTATGACGTAAGAAAATCTCTTGAGAGACACCGTCCAAGTATCGCCTTTCTCGAATAGTTGGTTATTAATTTACATACGAAAAATTGCTTTTCCCTGCCAGTACAAGTGAATGAAGTTCATGCCAAAACCAGCACACATTCGCAGGTAAAAGAAAGACAAAAAGAAAAGCAGAAAATAGATGCAATAGGAATCTGCAATATATTCAATGTCAAGCTATCAGTTTCAATTCCGGCGGAAGTTGACAGACATTTTTTAATTTTAAGTTTATGGTTTGTTGCGGTATATTTTTTTTCTTAAGGTCTTCAGCAGACAGCTTTTTCTGCATATAAATATGAGGCGATATTTTCATTATGAATCAGTTGCACAGTTCACAATCACACAACAATATGCATTTTAATCACGCCTTCGTTATTGCGTACTTCATCAATGCTTTTCTGCTAGTCAATAATATCGCCTTTAACTTGTCCTACGGTCATAGAAAAAGGGAGCTGAGCTTGGGTAATGCTGGCGCGAATCCTAGGGATGACGCCAATAGTCAACAGAACCAGTTAAGTGATCCTGGTTATACCAAACAACATGAAAATGAAGACTTAAAGAAACTGTTGAGTGACAAAAACACAAATCTGACAAACGCTCAAAATTGGCTGGAGTTACTTAATCCAACGGGGCAAATGTTTCATGTGATTTATATGCTGCCTAATCCACAAAAACGGGAGCTAAATGGCCCGCAACCACATGCAGGTGGTGCAGCGCAAGAAGAAAATTTGGCTTATGCCGGACCTCATCTGTTTCCCAGTCAATTCGATGACAACAATCCACAAGACAGCATCCAGCAATTAAATTTGCCATTTAAAAACTTTAATAATGCGTTTCAGAATGCTTATTCCAATCCTTTAGTGGCACCTCAGTATTATCAGAACTTGGTCAAAGACTCTAAAGTGGCCACAAAAATGGAGGCTCCTTTTATACCCTCACAGTTTTTGGGCTATGATCAAAATCAAAGACAGCATATGGCGCAACAGCAACAGCAACAGCAACAGCACCAGCAGCAGCAGCAGCAGCAGCCACAATTCATGCAACATAATCAGCCACAGCACCCACAACAACATTTGCCTTCACAGAATCAGCTGGTGCCGCAACAGGGCCAGCTGTTGCCTAATCAAAATCAGCTGTTACCTCAATTGAATCCCATGCTGCTGCCACACCAACAACACCCGATTTTGAAAACAGTCCCCGTTTACGAGCATCACGAAGATTTGCCTTTCCGGTCGTCAAACCAAATTTATATGTCTCCCAATAATATGTACAACTTGTACAGAAAGCCAAATTAATACAAAATATATTGATATTTATTCAGCTCACGTGCATTCATCTGTATGTGCGTATGGCTGTGTATTCAGATTTAATTTATGTAGCCCTCTAGTAGATTTGTTTATTTATATTTATAGTGATATAACGAACGCATATTCGTACATATTTGTATTTGCGAATACACGCCTTTCTAACATGTTCGAAATTGTTTTTGCTGTTCACTTTATTCAGGCGAATATTTATCGACTACACGCTAAAATATTTATGTTTAAGTAATTGACTCAAAACAATTTTAAATAAATTATAAATTATGTTAAAAATATCTAGAGTTTTGTGCATTAGATGAAATATTTCAAGCCATAAATAGCAAAATAGGAAATCTCGGCATTAACCTGCAATTCGCAAGATTTTCGTTGGGTATTATAAGACCGAAAATAAATTAAAATTGGTTTGTTAGAAAAACCTTAAGTAATAGAATATATAAGAGGCCTGTTCAAAATATAAGGTGAATTGTCAAAGAAGATCGAGAAGATGTGCATGACGACAATCCACCTGATTGCACTGAGCGAGCGCTTCCGGCACCGATGAGAATGTTGAGAGAGTGAAGGGAATTGTTATTACAGCAGTCGCTGACGATGTCGGGCGTAATGGTTGGCTCATGACATGCAATTTTTCGGAAGTTTTGAGCATGATGCGTATGGCAGCAAAGTTCTTTCCAAGTTTCTGAGTTTTGACCGAAAAAACGTCGCTTGTTCATAATTTTGTAATCTCAATCAAACCTCAGCCACAGTATTCACCAGATTTGGCACCCTACGACTTTTTTCTATTCCCAAGAAAGAAGAGACTCATGGCGAGAGAGATGGCGTTTTGCCACGATAGGCGATATCAATTACGGCGACAGCTCAAGTACATATCAAAAGGTGTATGTTCCGAGGATTTGTTAAATCGCTGGCACAGGTGAATTGTATCTGAGGAGAACTGCTTCTAAGAAAGCAAAATAGAAATTTATGAATAAAAATCAATGTTTTTTGAGAGAAAAATTAAAATTCGCCCGAGCCCACTGTGCATGTGTATAGCTGCATTTATGTGGTCATCAGATTCACCATAAAATGATGATGGAAATCTACTGCTTATGGCAAATCAAACTATTGAGGAAAAAACTTAAAGAAGGAGAAGCCAAAGTTAATCGCCCTCAATGTGAACGTCAGTAACCGCGAACACGCGAGTACATAATTATATATGTATGTATGTACTTAAGTACGTAAACTAAGCCGGGGGCACACTGATGCCACTGACAATATCAAATGTGGCTTAAATACTCTTATTTTTTAAACTAAAGAGTAGTTTGGTTCACAATCTCTTCACAAGTCTGGCTTCTAACTTTAGACTTAAGTTCAAGTGAGAAATGAAAGAAAGAATGTTTTTAAAATACATCGTTCGTTTCTTAAAAAGGGGATTTAGACGATAATACAACTCGTACGTAAGACCCAAGAGAAAATCATATGAAATTATCTTCGTGTTTTAAAAATGAGAGCAAAAATCTGACGACAGATTTTCTTACGTTTACAATTAAATATAAAATAAAACTAGACTTAATGTAGAAAAACGCAACTGTTTTCAGAAATTAAGTTAATTGAGTTTCTTAAACTGTATGATTTTAGGCGATATTCAGCGGAAAATCATTTACCCGATGCTCTTTTAATTGATCCATAGACTCAATTAAAAAAAACTCCCTTAATTGAGCAGCGCAATCAATAAAACGAATAAACATTACAAAATACATGATTTAGAAAGTTCATATAAAATTTATTTGAGTGTGAAAATTATTTTTGGGAATTTGAAAATGACCATTAAACGTCACTGTGATTTGTTAGAACGTGTTTAATTTTAATTCAATTAAAGGGATACCGCAATAAAACGGGACTCAATTAAGAGGGGATTTCTCCATTAGTTTTTGTGCAAATTGTCAAATTACTCTTTTGGGAGCATTTGAAGTGGGAGGAAATGACTGTAATGGGATAAAATTAAGACTTCCGTAATAAAAATGTTGATTGAAAAAAATTCATTCAAAAAAATAAATGGGCTAAAAATTAAAAAATTTTTCAAATTTGCGTTTTTAAACAATTTCAATGCTGCACAATGCTTCGCAAAACTACAAAACGAAGATAAATCTGCACATTTGGCAACTCTGGTTTGTAAGTAAATTAAGTGAAACCGACGAGAGCGGCATTCAAATTGCAAAGAACCGTTTGAGTTGAATATAAATAATTGCGTTTATTGTGGTTGGCGATTTAAGAAAAATTTCTACGACGGTTTTGTAATAGATTAAAGAGAAAAAATTTACTAGTTTTCTAGTCTAATATAAAAGTTTTTTAAATTCTCCAACCACGATTAGAAGGAGTATTTTATATGAGAATTAGAAGAATAAAACAAAAGAAAATAAATTTCTATTAAATTATATAAAGATCAGAGTCGAAAATTAATATTAATTAGGCGTTGAGCTGACGCCGGCATATGTCGACCGCGAAATGGAACTGCTTCTCAAAATTGAAGAAGAAATAATTCTGTTCAAAATAAGTGCAAAATGTACAGGTATTGATTGTGTGGTTATATAAGTTTTTTAAAACCAACTTCGGTACAGTAGACACTCGCAAAAAGTATATCCTTCTTTGGCATTGCAAACTTTTTGAAGGCGTTTTGGAACTGAGTCTACCCAGGACTGGACCAATTCCGTTCCACGCATTTGACATACTTATTCGTTATACTTTCATCTTTCGTTCTTGTCAAAGTTGTGGATCCATTTCGCTTTAGGTATGAGCAGATATTTTCTATTACATTTAAATCAGAACTTTGAGGACGTCAACCCAGAGTTTGAACATCCGTTTCTGTTAGAAACTTTGTAATCATCCTGCTTTTATGACTGGGAATACTTGAAATATTTAAGTTGTTTCATGGAGCCATCCATTAAATGAAATACATTCCCAGAACATAACGCGTCCACCTCCATCGCTTGCGACTTGTTTTTCAGAAATTTTTTCATTTAATCTGATAAAAAAGTTTTTTGGGGTTTTGATTTTTTTTAATTTAATTTTCTTGTCAATCTATCTTTTCAGATTAAGAAAATAAGGACAATAAATCACACTTACTTTCACATTTAGAGTTACATACATATATAAAAATATATAGAACTATAGAAATATCCCAAATTTCACAAAAAAAATATATATAGCAAAATTTAGTCTATCCTGTATTTACAATAAAACAACTTAAGGTTTAGTGATGAATGACACTCGAAACTACTCTCGTCAGTCCAGAGTATACTATGCCGGAAGGAAAGAGGCTTGTTGACATACTTTTTGGCGAATTCTAGGCACTTCATTTTATTTTTTGGGGTAATAAAAGGCATTATCCTTGCATCTGTATGTATGTTTTTATATTGACTTCAGATAAACGCCGACGAATTGTTCTTCCATTTATGTGATTAATTATGCTCTTATTCCACTCCAAAGTGACAGTTTTGGGTGTTTTCAGTCGCTTGTTCTCGAATTGCGGTACAATAAGTGTTATGTTTTCTTCGTGTTGGCCGCAAATTTGTACTTTGTCCTATTTTGCTATATTTGTTTATTTACTAAAAAATTGTTTTTCGTGTCAAACTAAATTCTTTTTCAATGTTTAGAACAGAAATGCCCAACCTGTATTTTGTCACAGTTTTAATTAATTCATTTGCTTTTACGATTTTAGTCAATCAATATTTTTAATCATAAATAAATGAAAAACAACGAAACGAAATTAATTACAAAGAAAAAAAAACATAAATTAGCAAATGTCAAAATACTTACATATGTACGCCGTTCAAATTTCCCCCCACACATCTGATTATCGTGCTCCAGAAAAGTAATATACATATAAACAATATTTTTTTTTAATAAAGTTTGTAGATTTATTAGTTGCAAATACAAAAAGGAATTAATTGTGAAAAATATGTTAAATAAAACAAAACTTTAAACATAAATTGATATTAAAAATATCGGCTAAAAAATTATTCTTTGGCGCTAATTATGGCTGAAGTGTTGTTGACTTTATTACAAACATTTTCAGTTAATTTGAAGTCCACATATGTGTGGACTTAGAAATATGTAGTTTGTTTTTATTATTGTAATATGTTTTTTAAGAAAGAGGCACATTTAACACAAGTTAAAATAAAATGTATTTTTTAAACTTGCACGCACGGCAATCAGACGACAACAGTTGTGAGAGAAATGGCACTTTTCAAATGCAAATAATACCGAAAACAGAAACCAAATCAGCTGATTACATAATTAGATGAGCACGCCTTCAATATTGGTGTTCTATTCGGTTTCCATGTCTTATAAATTTTTCCAGGTCTATAAAACATGCCGTTTTATATATTTGGAATGGGGGTGGCGTGAACTTATCAGCTGCATTTATTTACTGAGTTTATGGACGTCATCTGGAACTATTTACTGATTACGGATGTTCTTCTTAATCGGAAATTAAATACTAAAAAACAGATTATTGAGACACACACACTTTTATAAAACGTTGGACTAAAGAACTTACGGGACCTACAATAACTAAAGGTACAATTACAGCAACGTTCACGTAATCTAACGGAACGGCGCCGTTCCTTTTTATTGCAATTACACCCAAACAATGCAAATGCTAAGCCAAATTAACTGTCACGTTGCCCAAAACGTCGCAAGCTGTTTAAAAGAGAATATGAAGCAGTTATTAAGTGACACTTGTGAGCCAATGCCGGCACTCATATGTATTGAAGAGCATTGCGCCATATTTGCCCCTTTCCAGTACTTTTATATTGTTATTTATTTTGCAGTTTTTATATTTATTACATGTAAAAGTGATTTTAAGGAATTGTACTATATGTACAATATATTAACAATACTTCGTGTCCATAGGTGGTAAAATTTTGTATGTTTTTAGAGAAACGTCTGAGATCGTACGTTCTGAGATTGTATTTTATAAAAATTTCGAGTCATATATCAATTTCAGACACTACGAGACAAAGAGAAAAGCAAAGAAATAATAGAAAGTTTTTGAAAACAAAAATTAAACATATTAAATTAATATCATTTTTTAAAGTCAAATTAGTCCTTTTTTAATTTACAATAGCATGTAAAAAAAGTAACTTAACAATGACCATCACTGTGCCGCATTTTGTTTTCATTTGTTTGCCATGCGTCGCGTTTTTAAAGTTTCTAAACAAACTTTCGTACGTTACGTTTTTCTTCCGTCCACATTGGCCTAACCAGGCCTCAAATGTGTGTATAGAAATACAGATCCATTATATGGGAATGTTGTTGTACGAATTTATCTACTAGAGCTGAACGTCTGTATAATTCCTTGGAATGACCTATTTTGGCATATGGAACAGGTACGCGATGACTCCTTAATGTGTCTTCTCTTCTAAATTTTGTGTAATAGTGTAGTCTGTTCGAAAATTGGTTATTATGACAAGGCTGCTGCTAATTTGCGCTGACTTTTGTTAGGAAATAAAATTAGGAGAATGTTTTTGACTCATACATAATCCCAACTTTAGAAGCTGCTGAATAGTAAAGAATCAAGATAAAGTTTTGCCAAACAAGTCTCCAAATTCCGAGGTTTTTCAGATTTTAAGTGTAACCTGTTTTTGTCACAATATCGGTTGCATTATCTAAAATTTAGGAGAAAATCTGACGGCAGAAGTTGCAATTCACATGCAAGTGAATATCATGCCAATTATTTGCCTTAAGAAACCTTTAAACGAATTTAAAAAAAATGCCGACATAAAATTCCAAGTAGAAATAAGATTCAAACTATATGTCGTCAGCTGAAATGCAAAGCCACGCAACTGGCAGTTTTACTGCTTTACAATAGAAACAAAATAATAACATGTCATGGGTGTTGCAACGTACTTTCCACTTTCTGCCTAATTATACAATTTGTAAGTAAAAATTGGACATGGAGAATTTGATGTGACTCAGAAATCGCTTTCGCATTTATTCTTAGTTAAGGGGTTTTGCATATCAGCTAACCATATGGAGAAGTAAACGGATTTTCTCAAGTCATTTTCAACTGTTTACCAGCGTTTGATTTCTTTATAATTATTTCGTTACATGCTCGTACTTACGATGCCGATTATTTAACAAAATAAATTAAAGAGCTTTTAAATTTTATTAACTGCGAACACTAAGTACTCGTACATACTCATTTGTTGGTATGTCTAAGCAATTTTCACATTCGAACTCTATTTTCTAATTAAAACGTTGATTGTGTAAAGAGAGGCAGAGGAGATTTGTTGTTCGTTTTTGGTTTGGCCCTTGTTACCGCTCGAGACAATGAAGAGTGGAAATTAACTCGACTTGACATTGTGTGTAACACAATCCATTTAAAAGAGTATGCATGCCTGGCTTCACTATACTATTATGACCAGGGTTGGGATTTTTGGCTTGCATAAGTAAAAGTAAAATTTTACTTTTACCTGCGACTTATAGAACAACGAAGAGCAATAACATTTAATAAAAATATGCATAAATACTTACTTGAGCAAAGTGAGAAAGAGTTAAATCAAAGTAGTTTGATTTTCCTTATTTGAATATCGACGTGGTCATTTTCGTGTTTCATTTTAATTATGAGATATTTGCAATAAGTTTGTTTATGATCTGTGCTCGCAGTGCGACCATCGTTGCTCTATAGTGCTGCCGCTTATTTATTACATCAGCTGAAGTTGTTGCATAACTATTCGCGATCAATCATAATCATAAAGTATTTGGCAAGAAGGCGTTTCCGTAGTGCCAGTTCACACACGTCAACTTTTAAGACACAACTTTTTGTTGTTCTGTAAGAAAGCAAGAGAAAGAGTTAGAAACTATTTATATGTATATATTGCTCATTCATCAGTCTCACGCATAATATAAAAAGTTGATGTTTGTGAACCGGCACTTATAGATGTTTTGCTCAAGAATATGTGTTTTGCACAACACTGGTGCTAATCAGTGAAAAAACAAAAATATACAAGTGATTGACAAATGCGAAAAATTTGACTTATACAATTTATTTAATAGCATGTAAAGGCTGTGTTACACTGTCATACAGAATCATACGATTTGTTAACAAAAAAACCTGATAGAAATCTGTGCGAATTAAGTGTTTTGTATGGTTTTCACTTTGTCAACAAAAAATTCTTACCGCCATATTTCATTTGTGTTGCAACCTAATTCTTACGATGTCTCTCTCAAAGTTTGTTAAAGAAAATAGAAAAGGTTTAGGTGTGGGCAGTGGTTTAAGTCCATGCATTTTGTTTTTTCTCCTATGACTCAGCTGCTTTACAAAAGTTTCCCTAATCGCACGTAAGATGATAGAAGGCTTTAAAGAAACACGGTCTTTAATAGTGCCTTAAAGCCAAAGCAAGATCTATAACTTCTTCTTCTTCTTTTGGCGCTACAGTCCGGGGTGAACCTGGGCCTCAACCAACAAGCTTTTCCAGCTGGCACGGTCTTTAGCCAGCATCCTCCCATTTTGCACACCAAGTTGGCTGAGGTCCCTCTCCACTTGTGTGCGCCATCGGTTCTGTGGGCGTCCTCTGTTTCAGAGTCGAAGATTCTACGGGTCGGAGCAATATTTTCCATACGCTCTACATGGCCCACCCACCTTAGCCGTTGGATCCGTAGACGCCTGGTTAGGCTCATGTTGCTGTACAATCCGTACAGTTCGTGATTGAATCTTCTTCTCGAGAAACCATCAACGCAAACAGGGCCGAAGATTGAACGCAGAACTTTTCTCTCGAAAATACCAAGGACTTGACGGAGATTATTGAAGTGGTATATAGTGTCAGCTTGGTTTTTCGAGAGAGGTCTACTCAATTGCCTTTTGAGGCCAAAGAAACAGCGATTGGCAAGAGTTATTCTGCGTTTAATCTCGATACTGATGTTGTTCGTGCTGTTCACTTGGGAGCCAAGGTGGACGAAGTCCTTCACTACCTCGAAGTTATAGCTGCCTATAATGACGTTCCGGCCCATGATGATCTGCTTCCTTTCTCGATGACAGCATATACTTCGTTTTGCCCTCGTTCACCGTTAGACCCTATAACATTTTATTTAAAATCTAACTCAAAATCTATATCGTTTACAGCACTGTTTTCAGCAGCTGACTGAAATTTATATCCATTTCTGTTCTTTTTTTGAAATAAATTAATAAAATAAATGTAATATTTCAAGTTTTTTCTGCTAAACAGTCAAGTTGTATTTGTGCAGAGTTGTATTCTTAAGTGTGTAATGAAATTATCGCTTGGTACCGAATAAATTTGGGGATATTTTGCCAAAATTTGATCACGAAGTAGATTTGAAAATCTTGTCAAAATGCTCTAGAGTTGGCTAGAAATCTTGTATGAATTCGATTTCCCTTTGGTGTAAATGCACCATAAGGATTTACTGACTTTCAAGTTTTGATAGTTGGAGTGAATGTTTAATAAGGATAAAAAAAAATGTTGAAGTCCAATTTCAGGATGCTCGAAAAACAAGAAAATAGAGCTGTGTCGTCCTGAACAAGATGAATATTAGTTAAACACATCATTTCAGTGGACGGTCGTTTAATTGAGCTGGCACATTTCCACAAGATATGAAATTACAATAGATATTTAGTGTAAAAACTTTATAGCAAATCAGACATTTTGTCTACTTTAAATTCTTTTGGAGGATGAAAATCCCAATTTCAGCACCTCAAACTTTGGGCTTTAGTATCGGCAGGAAAGATGTTCGCTCGGCAGGCAAGGGAAATTGAAAGTTGATATATTTCTCTGGCCCAAGGCCGGAAAAAAAGATTTTTGCTTAGATTCATGAAATGTATAAAGGGTATTTTATTAAGCGTACATTGACTTAGTTTTGGAAACATAATGTGAAACTTACTGAAGCCGCTGCGGCCTCTTGCTTATTCGCATAAGGCTGTGACTTGTGAAAACCCTTGATCTTGCTCACCATGAGATAATCATGCTTCAAGTCACTTGGGTTACCGGTGTGTTACTTAGGACCGTACTTTTGAAACCACATCAGACCAAAAATCATCGTCCGGCCAACCATCTTCTCGAAAACCACTGATAACGCCGCTAGCCTGAAATCTACTCCAAACCGGTTTGCCTTTCGGCTAACTTGTAGACAGTGGCAGGTATTTTACCAAAATGAACACTTTTCAAAAACTTGCTGTTAAGAATCTTTAGTTCATAAAAAAATCCCGTGATTATTCTTCTATACGAAAATATCGCCGTTTTTGTGCGATATTTTTTTAGCGACATTCAAACTGTATTTTGCAAAAAAAGTTACACTTGAGATTTTACAATTATTATTATTAATTTCGTTTCACTGTACGCTTGGAAAAATGTCTTTTGATGATGCATTTGTGGAATATGTATAAGCCAATGAGTAAGGAATTTCGAGCCCTGGTTTTCAAAACCTTTCTTTGTATGAACATATTGCTGAGGCTTAAGCAGAAAACAAAACAACAAAAATGCATATTTTAATTCGATACAATTGAAAAGCGTTTCAGGTATAAAAGTGCTGCTGCACTGTTTAATCGTTGACATTTATCTGGCAGCTTTAAAGCAGCAAACTTATGGGTAGCATATAATTTTGAAACTGAAATCAAACTTAAGGATTCATCAAGGATACAATGAAGCTGTTTGTAAGTTTTGCAGTCTACAAGTTAATTTTTTGTGGAATATAATTTGTGTCTTATTTCAGATTGGCTGTTTAATTGGTAGCTTATTTTATGTGGCCTTGGCAGATGTCAAAAATAATGACGAAAATAAAGGGGCGGCTACTGGCAAAGGCAGCAGCGTATCTAAGCCGAAAAGAGATGCGTCATTGTTAAGTGGCGTGTATCACGGTCCGTCATACAAATACTTGCCACCCCCTACTATATCCTCAACATATGATATATACCCGGGGAAAGTGGGTTCATATGCAGGATATTCTGGAGGTCATATCTCTGGCATAGGAGGTGGTTACAAAACGGGAAGTGGTGGTCATGGTCATAGACATCATGGTTTCGGCTCAACCGGCAATCGTAACATTGCAGTTTATCATAATCTGGATACCGAACCTACTCTGAATTTTGGCAGCGGCCACCATGGCTATAGTTTTCCTGCTATCAGTCATAATGTTGGTCAGGGACCAACTCAGTTTATCAGAGGTGGTTATAAAGGTGTTGCAAGTTCGCATACCGGTGCTAAATTAGGTCCTACCGACTTTTCTATACATCGCCCTCATACGTTCAACTTTCCAAATACCAATTCATTTGGCTCAAGTGCAGCTTCTGGTGGCGGTTATTATTATAATAAAGGATTTGGCGGCTCCTACAGTCCGGTTTCAACAGGGTTTCAAACCGCTGACGGTTTCGCTGCTTCTTCTGGCCTAGGTTCACAGGAAGAACATCACGGCGATCACGTTCATAATGGTGCTCAAGAACATGTTTATGTAGTCTCAAATATACCAGCTGGCTTAGGCAATACTTATGAATCGAAACAAAATCCAGTCCACCACCAGCCATTGCCTTCAGCTGCCGGCGCTTCTTTCAACACAAAATATTATACCCCAGCTGCGGAACGGGCACCAGTTTATGCTACTGGTCACAAGGGCTTAGGCCATTTCGGATTTACGGCAAACAAGCCACAAGTAGTACACGCCAGCTTTTCCGGATCCAGTTTCCAGCAACCTGCCCACTCTAAAGCCCCTTTTAAGCCCTCCACATTTTTAGGTGCTAAATTTGAGGGCTCGGCTAGTGGCGATCTTCACCCACAACAATATTTCCCTCCTTTGCAAGAAGCAGCAGGCTCTACCGGCTACGAATATGCGTTGCCGACGGAAACCTATCAAGAACCCAGCCACCACCAAACTGTGGAAGTGCAAACGCCCACCTTGCATGAGCCCGACTCTGCTTATCTGCCGCCCAAAAATAAGCCCGATTCTATTTATGAGCTGCCTTCAGGTCCCAGTGGCAATTACCTGCCGCCCACTGATTCCTATGGGAGTCCCTATTCGCACTAGAGAAGCTGTTGCTTGAACTTATCAAGTTTTCTTCCAACGTGGTCGATAGTACATTTTGGCTATTTTATTACTCAATCTTATTTATTGCCCTTAAACATAAATTTATAGTAAAAACAAATTACTTTCACATTAAGCAAAACCAAAACAAAAACAAAAACAAAAACAGAAAAGAAATGTATTATAATTTAAGAAAAAACGTCTTGTACATACATACATACATGCTATAAATTTGTTAATAAATAAAACGTTTAAAACATTTAAAATTCATCTCACAATTGGCATGATGTCAATCAGTACAAAAACAGAAACAAACAACTTTCCCACTTTGGCTGGCTCACAAGCAACACAACGCAACACAACAAAAACAAAAACAAAAGCAAAAGTAAGTGAATTAATCACAAAAACATATTGGAGATTATTTGGCGGCTTTATTTGAATAAAAACTCAACCATATGCCATGCAAATCAATTTGAAAAGGCCAAGATGTGCATTACAAACAAAAATGGATTTCAAATCATATCTAGATGAAAATTAACGTTGTCTTCGGTCGTTTCTTTGTTTTCTGCTATTGGAATTTCAATTAACATTGAAATATTGAAAGAAATTAAAGTGTCTTAAATGGATGAAAGCGTTGTTTATATGTGGAGATTGTTGAAACACGAGTTGCCAGCGCACTTCCAGCAGATATTGCAGTCTTTCGTCATAGGAGCGATACAGATTAGGTACTTATGCACTGGAAGAAGTTTTGTGGCTTATCCTTGATTTACGCTGTAGTTTTACATTTTCGTAGTCGAATAGGTTCTGTTTTAAGTGAATGACAAAAAGAATATTGCAATCTGTAATAGCAAAAGTGATAGAGATACAGATTAAGTGCTTAAGCACTGGAAGAAATCTTGTGGTTTATACTTCATGGTTTTATATGTTAAAACAGATATTGCAGCCTTTCATTATAAGAGCAATTGAGATACAGATTAAGTTATTAAACAATGAAAGAAATTTTTTGGTTTATAGAGTTCATGATTTTATATTTTAAGAATCGAACAAGTTCGGTTTTAATTTGAAAGAAAACCCTTAATAGAAAGACAGATAAACGGAAAAACAGATTTTGGGGCTTTTAATCATAAAAGCGGTAGGGATACGAATTAAGTATTTAAACACTGGAAGAAATTCTGTTGCTAATAGTCATGGTTTTATGTGTTAAAACAGATATTGCAGCCTTTCATTATAAAAGCAATTGAGATATAGATTAAGTACTTAAGCACTTAAAGAAAAATTATGTTTCATATTTGACTTAAACTATGGGCTTACATTTTATTAAACAAGCAGATCTAGTTTTGATTCAATAAAAAAAAAACTACAAAATATTAATTATATTCATAAAATATAGTTTTCTATTAAATTATTATTCAAAACATATTCCCGATATTCAGAAACCGTTCGAAATGTATTTCCATACAAATTGTTCATACAAAATTGTCTTAAAACAGATTTCAAAAACATGTTATATTTTTATGAATACAACTAATTTACATATAAAATAACGATTTCTTAGGGGCCGACAGTGAATAAGATGCTATTTTGACTTCAGTTTCTGAAAGTAATAATTGAAGGTGCGAAAACCCTATTGGGATGTTTTCCGCCATCAGCAAACACAAGAATTGTCGAATATATAAAAGACCTCTAACAAAGCAAAAGAATACTTTTGAAAGGAGCTTTTAAATATTTTAAAAAGGCCTATTTGTTATTGAACATTTTACGCATCAAATAAATTCATTTTATAAACATGCGCATAAAATCCATACGTTTTTCGCACATTCTTAATATCTGGAACCAAGACGACTTCATAACAGAATAAACTGATCGTCATTTTTATGTTTTGGGGTCTGTCCCGCGACATCCCACGTTAACGTCCGACAACGTAAAACCGATTAAAAACAAATCAACTGGACCAATTGTGCGCGGCAAAATTAAGTTCATAAATAGTATCCAAATCAGTGTTTTGCCCATCCAAATACTGGCGAACGTTAATGTGCGATATCGTGGGATGGCACAATTAGTGGATGACATCCACCTGCACTTTCAATTTCACCTGTTATCAAATCTTGTACATAAAATATTCGTATTTGAGAGTTTAAAACTAAATATTTTGAACTTTGAAGGAAGTCAATGCGACGAATCGAATGGAGCTGAACTTTGTTCATAATGCTGCTGATGTTCAAGCTGTTTTTAATTTCATTCATTTTATATGGAATTTATAGATGGCGCCGAACCAGAAGTCCTTTAAATCACTAACATTTTTGTCTGAAAGTACATCTACAATAGAATTTATATGAGACCATTAACGCAAACGAGGTCGTACCTCAGCATGGTGCAAGTACACGGCGCGATTCAGAGAATATTTTGAAGATATTTTTGATCAAAATGTTGCATTTCTGGCCGCACCTGCTGTCGTCACTGTTAGGCTGAGGCTTGTTGGCCGACTCTCAACTAGTTGTTCGAACTCTTTGCGAGCTTTACCTGCTCCATATAGTGGGATAGGCTTTGTTTTAATGTATTCTTCTAGCGGTTTGTTTTGTTTTTGTCTAAGTTTTGCAAAAATATGAAATATGATTTGATCCCATAGTGCATTCCGAAGCACTTGTTATGCAAATGCCGCCTTAAGTTATACTTTAATATTTCCTATTATATTATTTCTGCTAAAGGCTAGAGCATCGCACAGATACTGTTTTGAAAAATAGAATTAATTTTTGATAAACTTCTATTTCTGAAAAATGAATCGATTACGATTTGAAGTCACAAAAAATTTAGCTATTTGAACTCGCAAGCAAATAATGAAGTGACTTCTAAGTGAACTTCGCTTCAAATAGCAGAATTGGAATCATACAAATAGAATTTAAAGTGTTTTTATTTATTATCTTTAAAAAAAATACATTATTTTGATCGATTTTCTAATGTGAAAATATACTCCTGTTATTTGCGATTAAGCGATTTCAGAGTGGACAACGAATGTTACCAGACTCTTAGACACATAAATAAACAAAACGCCGGACTTTCTGTACATGAAAAAACGAGACTTGCGATTTTGTAAAAATAAGTGTTTTAAAAATTTTGCGGTTTTCAGCACATGAGGGATTGGTTTCATAAAGACGCCATTGAAAAGTTGGCTGCTCGAAGATTGTTGTCAAACTGAAGGAGAGCTGACAATCAAAGAAATATCTTAAATCGTTTGCAATCAGCAAGATTGATGTAAAAGTACCGATTTAAAAACGGATTTAAACTTACATTATCGAAATTTGCCACATGAAATATGAAATCGTTGCAACAAATCGACGCATGGCAACACATCACATGTTTTATCGATTCCGCAAAGTTTTGCCAACAAAAATGATTTCCATCACATACCTAAATAAGACCTTGAAAAGCGATTTCGACTGTTTGAAATGGGCCTTGAACCGAACTATTTGAAATAACCAGAAGCAAAAAAGTTGCAATGTGAAGCTGGGCCAACCAGCTGAATCGACACCAAAGCCAAATAAGCATAACGCCAGGTTGATGCTCTGTATTTGGTGGGACTAAAAGGATACTATCCGTTATGAGCTTTTGGAATCTGGCCGATCCAAAACCCTATACCGTACGCAACTGATTTGTTTGAAGAGAGTATTTTCCGAAATATGCTGTCAACAACTATTTGTAAAGCAGTGGCTGAGAAGTTTTGCCTCAACCGCCTTATATTTAGTTCACACCTTGCCTCGTACTATTTTTTCGGATTGATGCAGATGCGCGCACTTTCTTTCTCTCTCTCTCTTTTCGAAATGGGTTTGATCACTGATGGAAGAGATGTTATTATGTGATAAAAAAAACCACGGTCGTACTCCCTCCCAAAACATTTGATACTATAATGAATAGTTGCCTACTTTCATATTTTCTGGCTTAAAATATTCTCCGTTTTTATTATTTTTAGTACTAAGGGCAGCTCCTTCTGACTTTTTCTAATTGTACTTTTTTCTCTAAACATATGTATATCACAGAGACTCCACGTGTTTATAAACAATCACAAACACAGAGCTCTGGAGGATCACAAAAGTAGAACCAACAGTCTGCCAAATAACAAGAAGAAAATGGAGATGGATATGGGCATACTCTCCGTCAACCAGTTGACGCCGTTACGAGAGCCGCCTTAAAAAAATCAACAAATCTTTTGATGAATTTAAATTAATTTGCAATGATGGAATTAGCTGGAATTTGATTGTAAAAGCCCCATGTTCCCAAGTGGACTAAATGAAGGCATGTTTAAACAGGAATTGTTGAAAACACAGTAGTGCTACTTCTTTTCGCCCTTTTTTGTCGGTAAAAGTTGTGTATATTCAGGGTAGACTAGAGACAAAGAAATCAGTGGTTTTTGTAAGGTTTTAATTGTTGTAGAATCAATGCCACCTGTTCACATTCGATTTGGTTCCATTGTGCTCTGCAAATGTAGAAAGGATAATTTCCCAGCAAAGTCTTATAAAAACGAAAAAAAGGACCAAGCTTTGGGATCCAGCAGTTTCAAGTCCTATCTAGGCCAAAGATTTATTGTAGAGGGCCTTCCTGTCTTAACTTCAATAATACTAATCAGCTACGAGTAAGAACAAAAAATTTCTAGTATTATCAGGCCTGTCCTGCAAATCACGTTACTTAAAATCACGTGATTTCTCAAAACGATTTACTGATTTTAAGTTGGTCTTTTGCGATTTTGCTAAGATTAAGGCGTTTAAGAGGCGTTGCTTAGCATTCCGTTTAGAATATATAATTCTATTTAGGCGAAGTAAAGCTTGATTTGATTTCAGGAAATGTATTGTATGATTTGAAAACACATGATTTGTAGAACATGCCCGTATACCCTCTATTAATGACACTACTGATCTCATATCTACATAAATATGTAGTATTTAAGCATAGATACATATGTATGTACGAGTATGTACTTATGGCTTTTAGGGTACTACTTATTTTGGAAACAAAAAAGTACAAAAATATTTGTTTAAATATTTCCGAATGAATTTTATACATGCACTAGATTAACATGGTGTGCTTTGCTACCCTCCCCCCACCTCATTTTTTGGGAACACATTTTGCCCCCTCTCTATTTTACAAAGCATTTAAGTGGCCCTCTTTCATATGGAAGAATAAGAGTTTTGAAAATTGGTCCCCAAAAAGGGGGAAGTTCTGCTCGTTCGTATTATAAAATCTGTTCAAAACTATGTGGTAGAAGTAACATAACTTAAAAAAATGGGCGTAATAGTGGGCGTGGTGAAAAAAGTAGCCTATAATTCATTTAAGATCTCGAGTTAAGAGTTGTGAAAATTTCAGGAAGATCGGTAAAGCGGCCTGGTTTGTTTGCTACAAACAAACAAAGAAACACAGATATATCCCTTAAATGCATGAATTTTTATTTAAAAAAAAAAAAAAAAAAAAAAATGGAAATCGACGCGCAAATAGTTATAGTTGGGGGAAAAAAGAAGAAAAAAATTGCATTTGGATTTCGTTCTGATGTATATTTCATCATCATGCATAGAACGCGGTGTTTCAAACATAAATTACAAAATAAGAAAATTAACAAAACAATTCTTCTTAGCATTTAAACATAAAGGAACTTTGCATTTGCTACATGGCCAATTGTGCGGTACCCTTACAGCCAGCAAGTTTACACCTCAATCTGTTGGCAAATACAGGCCAGTGGTCAACGCCAGCTTTTTGCCCATCTAAAGGCGGCAAAGGATGAGACGATGCTCTAGGATTTTTGGAAGTAAATTTTGCTCCAATGATTGGTTAGAAGGTCCGTCTCTTTTATTGCCGTTTATCATTATATGATACATTTGGTAGTTGGTTGGAGGATTTTCGTCATAAGTATGCAGGAGTTTATTACTGAAAGATCCAAAATATCATAAAATAGGCGGAGGTACCACTTGCGACTCTTCATTCTTATACGATAGCGTGCTTTTATTAGCATCGATAATAATAAAACCAGCTGTCAAAGCTGCCAGTTATGTTTGAAAACGGTAAATCCCCTTTCTTGCTATAAAATATGAGCAATTAAAAATACGATGTAAGTCTACATCACAATGCATTTAAGGGATATATGTAGATACATACCTACATATGTATGAAAGTGTATGTTTCATGTGTCGGTTCTATTTCTTGTAAATGAATTTTATGTAATAAAATTTATATTAACAAAATATCAGTTTTTGCAGTTTTGGGATTGAAAAAGTACTCATATTTTTTTTTGGTACCAGAAAGGAAATATCATTTTACTTCACTCACTTGCTTCGTTCTAGGCTTCAAAAGGTAAACAGGTCATTTGTTGCCAGAAAGAGCAGGTGATACTTGTAGCTCATAGTACAAATATTTCACAATAAAAGTTAAAAATTTAAGGAAAAATTCCGCATTCGTAAGACATAAACTTAATAGATTCGTTTCAAATTGTATAACCGATTTGCATTAGAATGAATTCAATTTCTAAGAGTGACTTTTGGATCAATTCTTTTATTTTCTCACATCGTCTTTGGTAAAGATTATCTTGCATTCAGTTGTAGGTCAAATGAAGCAAAGAAAGATTGAAAAATGCTGAAATTACTGATATAGTGTCCAAGCAAGATATAAATTTACATAATCACTACTTTAGTGACACAACAGGCATCTGACGAAGTGAAAAAAAAAAATGATCTCGAGCTGTTGGGACACCAGCTAAGAAAACAAAAACACAATAACGAGATTTATATGACTCCAAGCAGCCATTTGACTTCTAAAGCACGTACTCGTTTCTCATTTTGAATTTCATTGCAACCTTAATCATAATTTCAATTGCTCGTAGACTGTAAAAATGGCTCTAAAGTGAAATATTCAAAAGCATTTGCAGCAAAACACAGCACATGCAGCAATAGCTACCGCAGCAAAAACTTTTAATAATTATACTCGTATACAAAATTGCAAATTCATGTCACTTGTTGAATTGCGACACAATCTCATCAGTTTCATTGTTGCCATCATTATCAACAGATTTTCAAAAACAAAACAAAACAAAACAAGGAGAAGAGAAGCATAACGGAGTATAGAGAGGAAACTGGCTACTTAATAAGAATACTGAAAGCATTAGCATTTGGGGGAAGGCGGGGAAAAAGGTTCTGCGGAAGTGGCTAAAAAAGCCATGACAATTTTGGTTTTATGGCAGCGTTGCCACCAGTGGAACATGAAGTTAGACAGCTGTAGGAGTCCATTAAAATGGAAAAATATATTCTGGATAGAAATATATTTTATGCAATTTTTATAGAAGAGTTCTGTGGGGAGTTTGCATTTTGCTTACACTATTCTTTTATCTCTAATTTGCCTCCCTCCCCCTTCAAAGTAGTCCCCCTCAGCTGTGACTGTGTGTTTTTTTTATCCTTGCAGCAAACCTGATTATATACTTTTTGCTATATCCTTTGGATCTCCCACCGATTCAGTTTTTAGCTCCACTATTCAATTTAGGGAATAGGAAAAAGTCGCCTTGGGCCGTTGTTGTTTTTCGCCGATAAACGGTGATTATGAGACGTGTTTCTTGGTCAAAACTCAGCAATTTTGGAATGAAATTTCAGAAAAAGTTGCATGGCATGAGACAACCGACATGCCGACATCCTCGGACCTGGTGACGTCAATGAGTTGTGCTGTTAGAAGTATCCCTATAAATGGGTTGGCTAAAGGAACCCAGTACTCTGGGTCGTCCTTATATATGCAGTGCGTTGTACCAGAACTGGGTTGCGGAGTAGGGTTTCGCTATTTTTTGTTTTTTATTCTATATTACAGGGAGGAGTATGTCAGAACTTAACTGATCCTGTATGATGTGCTATATGAATTTATAATACGAGTAGATACAATAAGCTTCCATATCATAGATCTGCCAACTATCAAGATTCGCCGTTTGCGCATGATAACCATGCCCAAATCGTAGATACTGTTATGTCTATTTACTGTGAATAATGCAGCTGTTAATAAAATATTTCGTGAATATTTGGCAATGTGGCGCTTTACACATTGGCTTGAATGTGTTTCGCTTAATCTTAAATAATCACGATATCGCGATTTACTCTGGCATTGCCAGCGTAGTGCTGTATTAACAGTTTTGCTCACCACTGCTTATGGACAATTTCATTTCGTTTGTTTTAAAGTGTTTTCATTCAGTGTCTGCAGGATAAATTAAACGTTGATTTTAAGTTTAAATCCTCTTCACAAAGAAATAAAATATATTTCTGTGTTTGGCTTAGTTTTTTGATAAGAAAAGTTGAGCATTTGAAAAAAAAATTAAATGAAATTGGCTTTTAATTTACAAAGTTTTAATTGGGTCAGTGCTGAGATGATATTGAATGTAAGCATTTAAATTTAATGGTTTTTAAAACGGAAGGTAAATGATAAGAAACGAATTAAAATGAAATTCATTGCAAGTGAGAAAATTTTAAGGTGCCAAAACTTTTACAAAAACCATCGGCAATACGATTGGGGCGAAGGAGATGAATACAAAATTCAGTCGGATGGTTAAACTGGCAATAAATTAAACAGAAGCTCATATCCCGTTCAAATTGGAAACAATTTATAGAAGAAAAAATCATGCCAATTGGATTGAATCGCAGACAATTTGATTGTAAATCGTTAAATGCGGCATTCACAAACATTAGGGTAAATTTTTATGCGGAGCGAAAAATTAATTTTACTAAGAGTTATGGGGTTTCCCCGATTTCCTGCCATAAATTTGTTAAGATCTACCCCACGATGTCGACAAATTTTTAACAAGATTTATTAATTTTTCATTTAATTCTGTGTAGTAAAATGTTTGTTTACACACTTTACGCCAATTTAACAAACTGTCTTTGCGACAAATATACTTTAAACTTTTTGTAAAATATTTTTAAGGTCTTATTCGTAAGAAATATTTTTACTTTATATTGATAATGCATTTAGTGAAATCTCCATGCAAAAGTCGCTCAATAGGGTTTTAATAGATTAAAATTGTTTCTTAATATAATAATAATGGTAATCTTCGACAAGCTCTTCGAAATTGAAACACACGTCACAGCATTGGAAGGAGTGAGTCATTCAAGAATTTTGTTATTTGATAACTTCGTGACTTTTTCAATCTTAAGGGCAGTAACTAATAGACTACTGTCGAATTTTGCGGAAGCGGCGTCACACAGTGGGTGTTTGACAGCCATTTATAGCAGACAACCTCGTGAGTTTTAACAAACATAAAAACAGTGAATTTCAGGTGTTCATTAACCGTTATTTTTTGTGTTAACCAACACTGAGAACGAGGAAAGGCTTGATAAATATTCTGGGAAATATGCAGCACTAGTTTCAATTGTTAAGAAGTGGTTCCGTTGTGATCGTACCAGTACAAGTGGTGGCGTACGTTCAGTTTGCCCAAGAGAGGTCATCACGCCAGAAGTCAGCGACAAAACTCATGGAACAATATTGAACGCTCTGAGAATGGCATGAATGACAGTAGTCATCTCAACTGAATAAGTACATCACATTTTGTATGAGTATATGGGCATGAAAAAGCTATGAGTGAGATGGATACCGCGATTGCTCACACTTGCCCATAAGCACAACCGTGTGACCACTTCAAAGCAGTGTGGCGATGTTGAACGGCAGCCCGGACGAGAGGCCAGGAAACAAAACAATGTGTTTCACCGCATGAACATGCACCAAAGAAGGATAAGGTGGATCTGTAAACCAACAACAAGATTATGGCCACCGTTTTTTGGAATGTACGCGGTGTCGTAGATTACGAAGAGCAGGCTAGAACCATCATCGGCGAATATTATGTAAAGCTTTTAGGCAAATTTGATGTTGATTTAAAGCGAAATGACCACGTTTGGCGAAAAAAAGGTGCTGTTCAATTAAAACAATGCACGAGTGTGCACGTGAGTGGTCACTATGGCAAAAATCCATTAATTGGATTCGTAGTTAAGCCATCCAGCATATCTTTTCAGTCCCTGTCACTATTTTTTTTTGGTCCAAAACTGAAGAAACTATCATTTGGAAGAAATACCAAAATTGGAGCTACAAGAAAATGATGTTTAAAATAAATTGCTTACTTCCGACTTTTTTTATTCAGAAAGTCATAGAGAAAGAGTCGTATCTTAATTCTATTCACACACAGAATCATTTAGAAAATTGTTATTAGCCCGTAAAATTATTTTTTATTCTCTCATTTTAGTTGTGTTATTTACAAAAGAACTTTTATAAATATTCGTGGAAAAACGAACATAAATATGTACGCACGTACATTTATAAAAATGTTATTCTTTAGGAAGCACTTACCAACTATTGTTTTTGCAATTGCATTGCACTTATTTAGGTCACAGTATGTGTAGAATTATTACCTTCATTACGTTTGTGTTATAATGTGTCAGTTAACGATATAAATCCTAGAATGCAACATGTAACACCTGTTCATTTCAAACAAATAAACTTTAATCCTTTACATACACAACTTGTATAATACGAGTACGTGCAGACGCACGATCTGACATGCAGCTGCATGCCGGTGTAAACTTTAAATAAACATTTATTGCGAGAAGTGTTATTTGAAATTAATTAACTATACAAATGAACATATTTAGTACAATTCATGTTCACATTGTACATACCATTTCACACCAACGCATACATGCATATGTACATATGTATCTGTCTGTTGTATTTGCATATAAACTCAAACTTACATACAATTGTCTTACTAATGCTCAGCACTCATTGGATATAAATAGAACGAAAGCAAAACTTCTTGCAAGTGATTTTAAAGGGCATCAAATTACCGTGGCAAGCACCGATTACCGTGGTACATATTCTAAGCAGACACAAGACGGCTTTAAATATAACCACGTGATAATAGCGTGCTGCTAAGGGGAGAAGCTTAGTCGCGCTATAGAGCTAGAACGAAATGGTTAAAGAGCTTCCCTCAAAATGGTCAATTATCTGCTTTTTAAACAGGTTTGTAGTGCCACGAATAACAAATAACGTTCAACTCAAAGCAAGCGCACAGGGGATAACGTCGATAAAGCGGCCGATTACACAGACAGATACCATCAACATTGAACATTGTTGATTTTACCTTTACACACAGATTACAGAGGCACTTGTCTCGTTTAATTTTCCGGAGCTCTGATGTTGTAGACGTAGTCCGACTCAGAATCAGCTGCACAAGGGCCATAGATCTCGTGTTAATACCATATTTTGAATGTTGTCGTACTCTGGGCCTCAGCGCTGTAGGCGATTTTTGGTTGAAAATTAAAATAAGTGATTCCCTGTACCTGTAAGTCCGGGGTCAATTGAGTTCCACAGGCCAAATTTATGTGGAATATTTCTCCAAGTAGGGGTCTGCGAAAAGCAGAATTCTTGCGAGCGGCTTCGAATTTGGCTGCACACATTTACGAATTGAGGGCATGTTTTGATTGACCTTGCGGCTTGCTGACATCAGGTCTACTGAACCAAAATACTCAAAAATGTTACCATACGTGGAGAGGTAATTAGACAACAGAGTTCTACGCCAAAAAGTTGAATGAGAGGGGTTTTATTGCACCCACTCCATCATTTGGCTTCAACAGCCAAGACAAATGGGTAACAACTATCGTGGACAATCATTTGTCCTAATCATTCCAACAAATTTCTGAGCTTTTATGCTAGCAAGGCGAAACGCCTGCCAAAGGTGAATAGGAATAACCCAAGAATACTGTTTTGGGGGACTCACAGGACATTATGCTGCTATACATAATCGACATTTCCAAGACAGACACTTGCATTGATTCTGCGGTGGAGAGAAGATTTCAATGAATTGACATTGGATTGAGTGCCAACTGCTTGTCACTGGGAGATCAGGGCTACTCCATGTCTTCATGCTGGGTGAAGAGAATTTGCTAACACGCCCACTGAAGGAACTGACTTGGTTCCTTTAATTAATCCCTGAACGAAGGGTGAACACAATACATCAACATTAGTCCCAGTGCGAAGCGTTGGTTTGGAACAGATGATCACTATTATCCATTCGGTTATGCACTGAAAAGAATTTTTTCTTTCCATGAAATCGTAACAAACTTAATAAAATAAACTGTTTTTCAAACGTTTTAATTCCGCATGATGAATTTACCTCGCACTACAGCTATTTTTTACCTGTGTGTTATGCAAATCTATGCGTACATATATTTCTTCACACACTTATGCAAATCCTTTAACTTTTTCATTCCAAATTGTTTCTTTTTTTCTTTGCAACACGAGCAATCCTTTTATTTATGTATGTGAATATGAAATTTAACGATAAAGATGTTTTTTCAAAAACTAATAAAACAATCGTCTTTTGTTTTATGGATTAGGAGAGCAGATATAAATTAAAGTTTTTAATTTAAATAATCATGGTCAGTATGCAAATGAAAGAACGTTCTGTCGTACAGAATGAAATGGAAGCTTAAAATAATAGATGGATGGCAGAGATTTAACAGATTTTTGCTCAAGCCAAAGAAATTTCAAATTAAATTGCACCTTTCGTATTTTAATCCTTTTTAAATCAAAATTATCTTTAATAAAAATAAACCTTCGTAACGTTTTACTTGTGATAAGAGAAGGTTTTTAAACGTGTTCTTGTGAAATCTCACTTTAAATTTTCAAAAATCACAAAATAGGCAAATTCATTTTATGTGGATTTTTAGGCACTTGCAAGACAAAATTTTAAAAATAACTAAATGTACTCGTATGTATTTTGTTTGTGTAAAGAAATTTTCAAACAATTGACTTTATTGCCGCAATGCCTAATTGTGTGATTGTACATTTAAATGGCTCATGCAGCAAACAAGCCATATATTGGGATAAGAGTGGCCAATCGAATACAACCCTGACCACTAAAAATCGGAACAAACCAAAATTACTGCAGCTGATTCTTGGGGTTGCCACCAGTTAGACACACAACCGCTATTCAATATCTGGCAGCAATAAAATTTATAGAAATTGGGGGCAGAGTATTTGATTGGGAATATTTTATTATTGTGCGGCAATCGGGTAATGCCAGATTTAAGCTATACAATTTCTGTTGTTCTCACGGTGAATTCAGAATAGCAACAAAAAGTGGCGAATTCAATGCTTGTGAAATGTGAAAAACGAAAAAATTCTACTTCTTAATGATTGACATAGAAGAGAAATCAGTTGAGCTCGCGATTTCATCTATTTTGAAGTCACCTTCACCAATGAAGAATATAAATAATTGTTTTATTGTTGAGCTCGTAGTAGAAAGCTTAAAATCCCGTCACATGATTTGATACATATTATCAAGCATTTCGCTAATCGATTTCAAATCGCGACTAAAAACACAGCAAAACTGAACAAAACAACATGTTTTCGAAAAATGTTAAATCAAAATTTTTTAATTTTTAATTTGTACAGATGCCGCTTCAAAGTATTCATACACATTTTGCAAAATCGCTGAGCTGTTTCGTTAGTCACGGTATGAATTTTCAGTTGTAATTTATCTGATTAGATCTGTCAAAATTGTATTTTTAGGATTGTCGCATCACATATGATATTGATGATATTAAATCACATGTGGTGGCAGCAGTTTGTGAAGCTCTGCGAAGGGAAATTTCATATGTGACAAAAAAATTATGAATGGAAGTCCAAAATTTTGTGGCAAATATTTCTGGATTATGAGCAGGACTGCTATATAGGCTACTAACTAGTGAGATGCTGAACATGCGAAGACTTGGAACCGTCATTCTATACATATGGAATCTTTGACTATTCGGGAGCGCATATAAGATAAAAATACTCCTGGATTTTCCCAGACTTCTTTTCGTATCCAAACGAACTTAAACGGGCTATTGGTGAATATTTTTTTAAAATCATTGGTCGATTGTAAATTGTTTTTTGTTATTTAGTTGAATATTTAATTTATTTTTAGTTGTTACGTCTTACGTCATTGAATGGTCTAAAAATTTGGACTCTTTGGTCCCTGATGTGCACTGGCCAATTGATCTGGGGTCTATTATTCATATACTCGTAGTTTAATTTTTCTATGAAATTGCAGGATTTTCTTAAGTTTTAATATGAGTATAAAATTAATTTTTCCGAAATTTTATTTAAATTATGAAAGAAATGACGCTAATAAATTAAAATTTCATAAAAAGAAACTGTGTTCATGAAATACATTTAAGGAAAATGTAATTAAATACTGTTTTTAATTTAAAGATAGAAAAAAAAATTATTTCCAATATCTTTATATTCTTTGCATTTAATAATTTTATTTAATAGAAAAATTTTCAACCAATTAATTCGAAACATCAAGTATTAAAGTAAATATCTGCATGTACACTTACACTGAAAGAAACGAGTTGTTAAAAATAAATTAAACTTTCTTTTTAAAAATTTCTTTGGCTTCAATTGCTACCAACAATATTTTGTATAAGACGTCAGTTAAAGTTTTTTAAACTTGAAGGGAAAATAACTAATAGCTGTTTTATAAATAACTTTAAAACTGTATTTGGTGTAATTTTTTTTAAAGGTAAAACATCGCAAATATTATGCAAGTATATTCTATGTGTTTACATATGTACTAGTATGTGCTCTAGATGCATACCCAGCAAACCCAACTGTAGGTGAAAGCTCGACCAAATATTCTTACAAAATTGAGTCCAGATTAAAGTTTTATAAGGAAACACCAACATCACAAATCTATCCAGACACCGTTTGATACAGAGTTGGAAGTTTTTCTGTGGATATTTGGCAAAAATTTACTGGAGCTGTCACCAGGTACAATCGCATTATATTTCTGTAGAGGACTATAATGGGGAGGTATTCTTAAAGCTGATTTTAAATACAATATATTTATTAGGTGGCCGGTTAGAGTTACGCAACCCAACATCATCCGAGAAGCTCAAGCGATCGAATCGAGTGAGTATCAATCTTTAACTCCATATAAGAAAAATGGCGCCTGGAGAAACTTTTTTTCTTGCTATTTGGCCAACAGATGTGAATTTAGTTTATGCGAGTCTTTGCAATTATTCGATATTGGAAACATGAACAAGCCCTGCTACCATCAATTCCCTGGTCAGTTCAGAGCCAAGTGTTTGAATTATTAAGTCCTTAACCAACGTAACCTTTTCTTGCTTCGTCTAGTTCTTTACTAAGCCGGGTGTCTGTTGTAAGAATATATTTGGATCTCAGAAAATATGGCAAGACGCTATCATGATCGGGTATTGCCAACGCACCTTCTTGCTTCCTTAAACTTAAACAACAACTAAATCGTCTCAGTCGAGATAGGCTCCTATCTAAAACTAGGACCAACACCAGCATTCCTCTTTCAAAGGCATTCGGGGCAATTTTTGGACCCCGTCTTGTCAATAAACTTTTGGTTTGGGTCACGGAAGTTTCCTTCCTATAGTTTTGGTTGCTCTATCTGCTCCCATATATCCTAGACACAGAATGCTTAAATTAGGCATATGCCAAGGGGCAAAATCTGCTTCATCGGGAGGCTGACATTATACAGTTAGACGTTTCGTTTTGAATAGACCACCGAGAGTTGTCACGAACCAAGTTATCACTGCTATACAGATAACACTTAAAAAATGTGTCACTGTTAAAAATGAAACGACGATTTCAAACTATTAAAATTCACTACGACGATGAATGTTTCGCGGCCATAGCGGATCAAGAAGCTAAAAAAAGCAAAGAATAGAGCAGAACTCGCAAACAATGTTGTACCTTTTCTGATAGGGTCTTTGCAGTGCATCTACTTGAATCTGGCATCTTATTAAAAATTCCTCTTTAGTTAGTGAGCCTTAAATTTCACCATGGAGACGACGGAAACAGGCAAAATTGTTGCACTTGAGCCCCGAAAACTTAAGAGTTAATGTTGAAAATCCTCTCCATCTTTAAGCTATAACAGCTTGATCCAGATTTTGGCCTGGGGAGGTCAATGCAACCTACTATTTTGAAAATAAGGCTGGAGCAATCGGTGGGGTAAATGGATTATGTAATTAGAAAATATTGATGTGGACAATGTTTATACCCCGGGTAGCGGGTTTTGGCTTGGTGTACATCTCAAAGTAGGTCACCCTGCTTTTGGGGGTATAGAGAGGAAGGGGTCCCACGCCTGGCATGGCAACCAAAACTGTAGGCATTTCATGCCGGATTTCGATTACATGTTCTTCTGAAGCCTTCATTAAAGGTTAATTGGCAGAACAAGTCCTCAGGATGCCTTTGGTATTCTGACGTTAGTCTTAGGTCGAGGAGTCTTCCTTCACTGAAACGTTCTGGTTGTAGCTTAACTTTAAAAATACAGGAAGATACCGGGGTAGACAAACTACCTTGCTGAACCTTGCCCTGGACCTGCTGTTGATTTGCAACAAAAACTTTTATGTAAGGAACTAGATGGTTCCTGGTGTTCCATCACGATTTCCAGCTATAAACTCGGTAGCTTTGTTTTCCTTTAACTGTGTAGGGAATTACTAGTAGAAGGGATTAGATAGCCGGAGCTTTCGAGCAAGGGGTTTGTGTTATGTGACCACATTTTACTAGAAGTAGCCACTGCATGGGGGTGTCGTTGGTGAGCCGTCGACCATTTTACTACAGTAGAGTTGCTCCACTGTTAGATAAGGCCATAAGACTGGTGCTGACGCAAATCAATTCAAGGATTTGGGCAACGTTTATTGCCTACAAGAAGCAGTTGTGTGCCGCACAAGTAACGATGCTGACGTTTTTTGCAATTTCCTTCTCAACTGATTTCCCGAAGAACCAATCACAACTGCCATTTTAAGTCTTTTTTTTTTTAGACTTTTTCCTTTCTTCTTCTTCTTTTGGCGCTACAGTCCGTGGTGAGCCTGGGCCTCAACCAACAAACTTTTCCAGCTGGCATGATCTTTAGCCAGCGTTCTCCAATTGTGCACACCAAGTTGGTTGAGGTCCCTCTCCACTTGTGTGTGCCATCGGTTCCGTGGACGTCCTCTAATGCGTTGTCCCACAGGTTCGGAATCGAAGATTCTACGTGTCAGAGCAGTATTCTCCATGCGCTCTACATGGCCCACCCACCTTAGCCGTTGGTTCCGTAGACGCCTGGTTAGGCTCATGTCGCTGTACAATCCGTACAGTTCATGATTGAATCTTCTTCTCCAGAAACCATCAACGCAAACAGGGCCGAAGATTGAACGCAGAACTTTTCTCTTAACTTTTTCCTTTAGGGCTGCTTAAAAAATAGGCTTTATGGAAATGGTGTGATGATGTGTGAGTGATGTAAGAGTGTAGCATGCACTTGTTCTTCGTTTCTAATGGTACTTCGTCCTTTGAGGAACAGAATAAATTACCAACGATCTCGTTTAAAAATACTCGTACTTGTTCTTTTCTCAAATCCAAAGGAAACCTTCTTATTGGAAGACCCCATATAATATAATATAATATAAGATAATTCCTATGCAATGCAAATCTCGAAAAGTTTGCAATTTTGAAAAGTGAAATTAGCGGACAATTCAATCGTTAGATTTTGTGTTTGCTGGGCCTATTCAAGTGACAACCACAAATGTTTGTTAATAGAAAACAAACACACAAATATATTCTGTGGATGTATTTGTAAGTGAAAAGTACTCGAATGTTTGCACTCGTATGTGCAGCAATTACCAGTTTTCTATTCATTACGTGTTGAATTCAGTATCCTAAAATATCAATTAAAAACATTTATTAGTTGATTTTCATTATACATAATAATAATGCTGTTAATTATTGTGCATCGTTGAATGCGTGAGTTGTTTAATTGTTTGCATTCACACACTCACACACTCACGCAAGAATAATTAAATGTTCATACATGAAAAATCGTGATAAACCGTTTATTGATTTATTTTACACCAATAATCCAGTTTCGAGAAAACAATTCAATAAACGGGGAAAAATGTACTCGAGTGAAGGGCTTTTTATTGTCAAAACTGTGGAAACATGAAAAAAACGATATCAACTTTAAGCAGACTTTGATATATATAAAAAAATGTTATGACTACGAGTATTAATTATTTTTTTTATCACTAAGTCCAATACAATGGATTGTGTAATTTGTTATATGTTTTTTTTTTTTTTTAAATAAAGTACCATTTACTGGTTAAGGTTTGTAGTTGTGAAAAATAAGTAGTACAGGTTGTTCAAAGATGGTCGAGAAGACGTGAATGATGGTGCTCCCATTGGACGGGCCAGCTCTTCAACACGGCAGGAAATGTTGCGAAAGTAAAGAAAGCTCTGCCGGAGAGTCATCGAATCACTATCAGAGAAGTTGTGGAGGATGTCGGAAAATTTTGTTAGGAAATTGCGGGCATGAAGCTGAATTTTTGGGCCAAAAACAAATCATACTCCCGCTTCCGCATTGATCAGACTTGGCCTGCGGTGAATTTTTCTTGTTTCCAATATTGAAGAGATCCGTGAAAGGACGATGTGTTGCAACGATTGAGGAGATAAAACTCGAATCGCTGAGAGAGCACAAGAACATGCTTCGAGAACTGCTTCGAGAATTGGATTAGGGAAACTATTTCGAAGGAAACAAATAGGAAATTGATGATATATTTTTTTTGGCAAAATAAAATTCATCCCATATTAAAGTTAATGTTTTATAGTACAATTAAATCATGTTCATGGACATTCTTTGTTTTTTCACAGCGGGCCATTGGCAACTGTTGCTTCTCGTCTCTTATTAAATTTATTTATGGTTGTCCAAACACATTGTAAATAAAAAAGATCTTTGACTGAAAGAAAGGGCAAAAAGTCTGGCAATGTTACCTGTAGTAAATACATGATAATTGTTATACAGAGAAGGGGACAAAATAGAAGTTGTTGAATAAATAAATATATTTTGAGAAAAATTAAAATTTGTCTTACTTTGAAAACAGACCTCGTATATGTAGCTGTCAATTCTTAAAAAGTTATTTCTATTGTCTGGGTTTAATCATTTAAAATCGATTGTCCTGGCTACACTTAAAGAAAAGTTAAGTAAAATTTACTTCGAGTGGAAGGCAAGTTTCTGCAATTTAATTTAATTTAATTTTTTCTCTGCACAAGAAACACTCTTGATGCCAATTTTATTAAATTGTAATTAACTCTGGTTTTTCTGTTGGCCATAGAAACGGAGCCAAAATTTCTCTATGTGTGTTAGCAAATATTTTATTTGGTATTTGATTATAGCTGTACTGTGGCGAAAAAAAGTTGGCAGTACAAATTAATTTCTTATTTAATCAACTTGTGTAAAAAGAAGGAATGTCTTCAGTTCTCCTCGTTCGTTACATAAAATTCCTGCATCAACACTCTGCCACAAACAAACCAAATTCATGGTGGAAATCAATTTCGTTCTTGTTTGTAATTTCGTTTGTATCAAGTATGTGTGTAAGTGTGTATGTTGTTTTGGTTTTGCTCCAGATACAAAATTTTGTTGTTCAAATTAGCAGCATTTCTTCCCCTTCATAAAATCTTATCCATTTGTTAAGTCATTTGCTCCTCGTTTTGTTGTATTTAATTGCCATGTTTTATCTTTAACTATTCCAACTTGTTTGTGTTCTTCACATTCATGTTCTGTTGCTCGTACTTTTGAAATTTTTAGCATGTTTTCTAGTAAATTGTTGAGTCGTTAATTTTCTTGTTTTTGACTTTGTTGGCAATTCTCAAAGGTCTCGTTTTCATCGAAAATGCTTATTATGGCATTGAATGGTTTCCAGCTCTTTTTTTCCAGAATTCTTTGTTTGCTAGTTCCTGTTTGAAGGTAAAATACCTTTTGTTGTTGGTATACGAGTACACGGCAGGTCTCCGAATTTGCACAATTATGAAGTAAATCAATATTCTATTGTTAGTTTCAATTTGCTGAGCATTTTCGGTTGCCAGACAAACACGGCATTTTGTAGCCAACAATTGAATCGACAAAATAAAGCACTTTAATTCGTATCGGCTAATTCTGTTGCGAGAATCGGGAAAAGGCACTTCAGCAATAAACTAAATTGAAAGAAAAAGAAGACGAAATGCAGGGCGGCGGAACAGCGGTATATACAACCAACAGGCAATGAAGGGTCGAATAGTTCAGTACTTTGGTTTTTACTAACAATCCGTGTGTGGTTTAAGCGCAGCGCAGCGCAGCGCAGCGCAGTCGAAAATCATCATGAGCGATGAGGCGCATAAGCGTGTGTGATTTCCTCAAACCCACTGTGGGGCTAGAGGATTTGAGCTAAGACCCTCAAAAATAACGTTATTAGTTACATGGAGCCTGTTAATGGGTTTAAATCGGGCATACCCAGGCAGAGATGGAATACCCAACATCCTCACAAACACACACGTCCATCGCTGGTATTATTACAAATCAAAAAATGGACCAAATCACTGCAGCATGCTGGTGTTATACAATCGATGAGCCAGTGCGTTGGAAGTACTGTGATATACCCATGTCCCATAAGGGGTTTCTCTATTGCATTCTAGACATTCTGTTCAATGATATCATTTCACAATTTCATCATTTGATGAACGGCCTGCATCCTGTGATGCGACGTTCAGGCGGCAAAAGGAATTGGGCCATATGTCTTTGAGGACGTCAGCGGCTATGCGCCCACTGTCGCCGCCAAATGACTTCTTACTGCAGAAACTGAATGAACGGGGCCTAAGTGAGAACAAACAAGCACAAATGTGTGTCACAAGCGGCGGCAGCCACTTAACGGACTTCATCTTTTAACAGAATTAATGGCGAATAAAGATTTCCAGCACTCAAAATAATTTTCTTCCTTTTTAACAAAACAAGTTATTCGAAGATTAATTTTGTGACGTCCGGTTTTTTACACAAACCTGCTTGTTTTGCATTGTTAAGCCTAATTATGTGTTTTGGTCGTGTATCTAAACGAAACATATATCTCTTAAATGGCTGATTATGATAAAAATATAAGTATTAGATGAATTGTCATAAAAATGATATGGGTATGATGAGTATGATCCAACATGGCCGGCAACATGGCTGCTTGCGCTAAAATTATAGTTGCTGGTGAAAGTCATATGATTGTTTTACACAAAGTTGTGTTTAATAAGAATAATAGTATAGTTGCTTATGATAAGAATAGGGTAAATTAGAATGATTACTTGGTCTTAAAGTATTGGAAAGCAATTAGATGGCTCTTTTCAATACTATATAATTCAAATATGGTGTCTTGGTCTTAAAATACTGTCCCTTTACCATATATGTATATCTGTAGAGTTCTATCAGGCGACAATAAATGTTTGGCAGACATTTCAATGACTAACTGCATTTAACAATAAATGTTAATTAGCCAATTATTTCCTCAAACTAATAAAATTAGATGCACTTTTTGCAATTTTAACATTCGACTTAAGTCACAGATGAAGTTTTCAACTTAATTGAAATAATTTTTTTAAGTCAACAAATAATAAATATTGTTCTATTCGAGTTGTTTGCCAAAACCTGTTAAATTTTGTCCTTGGACACTTGTTAGCGATATGTTTTTATTTTAATAATACCCTGTTCAGATATGTTTTCGCAATTAATACCTCATACAGAAGTTAAATGAACTGAATTGACCATTAATACTAAATTGCTATAAATATTGCACTAAACTTGAGGTGCAACTCTGTAGGAAATGTGTTTAGTACGCAAAAAATGTGTTCAAATACAGCACGAATCACCACCAAACAGGACAAATCACCATAAAAAAGATAAAAGGTTGAAGGTAACTTTTTATACTAAATTTGGGTAAATTTTTACATAAAAAAATGCTTCGGCGTAAGGAAAATGGGAAAATACTCCAAACTAAAGAAACTTTTTATTTATTAAAATAATTCAATGGTGCAACTCTTTAGCGAGTTTGTTGTTCGGTTCCAACGCTGAGTTACCAAAAACATGTAAAAATTGTTCGATCCGTTTGAATCTGTCTCTTAAAATACATTGTTTTATCATCGCACATCCCAGCGATTCTCGATTTGACCATTAAGACTGTGTTTGTGGCAGGGTATGGCAACAATTTATATACAAGACACTCAGCAACGTTTTAATTTCGGTTTTTGTTGTTAATGAAGAACACTTGTTTTCTGCAACATATTTGTTGGTGGAATTCACTATGAGATTCAAGACCTTGTTATCGATAAACTTTTCATACAGCTCCATCCCACCGAAATTTTCATAAAAAAGCTTTATACAATTTCGCCGTATCATCAAAAGGTACCTTGTCGAACTAGTAATTTTGTCGTCGAGACCATTTTGGTATTGCATCGTTATCGATTTTAGGTCGCTTTGTGTACTTACTACAGCTCTTTTCTGATGAATGGCTAATATTGCTCTATATGTTGATGCCACTGGCACATCGTCATCGTCTTTGTGAATCGACCGCATTTCCCCATTCCTGCTGTAGATACGTTCTATCTCGAAATGGTACGGAATATCACGAGGCAAATTTTGGTCATCGGGCAACCATTGTACATTTTCATCCAATTCATCATTGTCACTCACGACATCGATATCATCAGGTGGTATTATATTGCTTTCAATGGTATCAGGTTGTTCTTCTTCATCAGACCAATTATCAATAATTTATTGCAACTCGGTAGTTGTAAGGATTTTCTTACAACGTTTAATTTTTACAATTTTTATGGAATTATTATATCTTTTTTTTTACTTCTAATAAGGAAGTTTTTCACTATTTGTAGTTTAGGTTTTCACGTTTTTTTCTGCCCAGAAATAGAACTGTACGTTTTGGTTTCTTAGACAAACAATTAAAAATTCCACAGCGTTGAGAAAAGGCAAATGCAGTTCGTAGCAATTTTTGTCGTTTTACGGTACTATAAGACTTACATGGAAATTTATAAATAAATAATGTTCCTAATCATATATTTAAACTAAAATAAGAAAATAATTTGAAAATACTTAAAAAATATCACACTAAAGTCTATTGGGTATTTAAATACCCATGTCCTATCTCAGGCATGTTAAGTGGTAAAATTTTTTCACTCAAAGCAACTTCTTTCTATATATAAAAATTTAGTTCAGAACGTACGAGCGGATCTATGGCCAGGCAATAAGGGGTTAATTGTGCATGTATGTTTGTGTAATATCTGAACATAAAAAGAAAACTCATATCGTCAAAATGCGTACAAATTATTTAATCTGGCAACCGCGTGCCTACTTGCTTTTGTGTTGTTTGGCAGTCAAAGGACAACAGCGAGAGTGAGAAAGAACAATAACCCTAAATTTTATTTATATCAAGTTTGTTTTTTTTTTACTTCAATGCACACAATTAAAAATTAAGTAGATGTAAATTTCTGGTAAATGTTCTTATATTTTTGAATTTATTGGAAGTTTTGAATTTATTAAATTTAGGTTTTTATATTGTACGAGTACATGGAAAAGTATTGTAATGTAATCATATTATAATGATAAATGTTAAAATATATATAATGATAATTATTCAGAACCTTTGGGGGGGATAAGTAATTTATAAATGTAAGATATATTGTTTTATATATAGTAAAAATCAAGCATGTTTTGTTTCAGATTTTCAAACATTTAAAGGTGTTTTATTGAGCGCTTTTTATTTGTCAAATAAAGTGTCTGCAAGATCTTACTGTCCACCAAGGCCTTATATATATATATATATATATATATATATACATACAGTCGAACTTCCATAACTCGAATCACCATTATCACAAAAAAAACTTCGACTAACGGAGACTTCGAGTTAGAGAATTTTTTGTCAAAATAGAATAAAAGGCATTTGTATTATATATTTTTATTAAAAATAGCTTCTAATGGAAAACTACATACTTAAGCATATAAAAGAACAAGCATATGCACTCATATATGTATGTAATTAAAAAATTAGATTAATTGACATTTTACTTTTTTTATTTTCAGTAAAAAATAACTCTAATATGCTTAAAGCTTTGTAGTGCTCATCAGTTGTTGCGACATTGTCTGTAAATAATTATTTAATGTTCGGAAAGAACTTTCTACATCATTTTCTGTTGGCTTTTGAATAGTTCCTTCTACTGAACTCTCGACATCACTCTCCGTTCCGCTTAAGATTTGATCCTCTGATTCATGGCAATTTTGCAATATTCGGTGGGAAAAATGCCAATTGAATCGACTTCAGTTTTTTCCCCGAAACAAATTAACAAAAATAGCATGTAAAATATACAAACCAGCTCAAGCAACAAAAGAGAGTAAAACAAACAAACCATAACTAAAACAAAAGCAAAAAACCATTTAAACAAGCAAAATTCTTCGAGTTATAGAGTTCATGTGTATGTTTTTTGTTCGAGTTATGGAGAACTTCGACTTATGGAAGTTCGAGTTACGGAAGGAAAATTGTATGTGATTTGTTCTTCTAACGCTACTGCCAACCAAATTAGTTCGAGTTAGAGAAAATTCGAGTTAAAGAAGTTCGAGTTATGGAAGTTCGACTGTATATATATTAATATTGCACAACAATTAAGCAAACAACTAAGAAGAACTCTTTTTTTCTAAATTAATTGTATAAAAATGTATTATTGTGAGAATAAAGGAAATGCATGAATATTTAGTATCCTGCAATTGGCCGGGAGAGTTTTTCTGCATCGCACACATGTGAAATTTTATATTTAACATCATGAAATCTTTGGCTCAAAAGGTCTTAAATTGTTGTAGATGTGACAAAAAATGTATCGATTTCACATTTCAAATTTGTTGGCTTTTCAAGTGATTACAAGACAATCAATTGTTTTTTTTTTCGATATTTGCGAAAGGCATAAACTTGAGCCAATAATGGCGAAGCCAGTTCTAAAAGGGAATATTATCGATGACAACAAAACGAAAGCCGAAAAAATAAGCTGTTTTGAAAAGGTGCTTTATTTTATACTAAAAGCCTTTTACTCGTAATTGTAAAAATAAACGAGCAAGAATTTGACATATGGGAGGCGGCTAAAGGTTTCGAACAATAGACGCTGCTGGTTAATTGTCGGTCGCCTAATCAAAACAAAATTTATTTACGACTGTAAATACTGATATTAATGGAAGTAACTGTTACCCGGGAAGCAGGTTCTGCTTTGGCATATATCAAATTGGGACACTTGACTTTTCGGGGTATAAATGGGGAAGAGCAAGCTCGTGTATGATTTCGGTTATCCACGTTTTGCTGAAGGTTTCAGAAAAAATTAATTGCCAGAAGGGGTACCTGCGTGCTCCTGAGGTGCCCTGAAAAAGGTATCCTAGGTGTCGATCATAGGTTGAAGTGGCTACCTTGGTTGAAGCGTTTCGACTCTGGTTTGAACCTAAAAACCTGAAAAGAGGCTTTAATGTTTCAAATTCCTTCTACCGTGTGGGGAATGATTGCCAGGACGGATTAGATGGCCCCAGCTTTCGAGAAATAGGCCTGTGTTCTTTGTCGTCCCCATGTAATACAAAAAATGCCGGCTAAGCCACATGGGAGCGATGGTGAGCGTTGGTCCCCACCATCAGTAAGCTAAGTATTGCCGTGGCCACATTTTAAACCAATCCTTTTGTCCTCAACTAATAAATGTTTTAGCAGATTAACGCACATACATCAAACGTACATACATATGTACATATATACATACTTGTGTCTGTATATTTTCCAATCCCTTTTGCAATACTTATTTATAAGAGCTGCCAAAAGAACCACACAAACCTATTGACTGTCTTTATTACCTTAATTTATTACACACATATACACATACATAGTATGTATGTATGTATGTATGTATGTGTGTGTGTGTGTGTGTTTGTGTGTGAGAATTTGTTGATGTCAATTGATGCAAAAGTTAAAGTCTTTTAAACAAATGTTGCATCACCAGTTGATTGGCATCGATTGCAAAAAGCAGTATTTAATTTTATTTAAGCTGTTTAAGTGTTTGTTTGCGTGGTCACGCACAAGTCACGAAATTATTTGCCTTCGGCGATAAACCAATGGAAGATAAAAAAGAAATAACAATTTTAATACAGCAAATAAAATAGTATAAAATTTATAACAGCGTTGCCTTCTTAATTTATTTATTTAACACAACTTGTGAACTTGTGTTTCTTGGTCTAAGAACTCAGACAAAATTGTCACAAAACCTTTCTCGGTTCAGCTGTTTGTTCCAGTATGTCAATAGAATGTTACCATACAGTGAGCTCGGAATAATTTCAGTACCCCATTTTGTCAAAACTTTTTTTATGGACATTATCTATTCTAAAACTTTAATCATACTGAATACAGAGCGCTTTATTGTCAGCTCTGATTTAAGCAGTATTTTGTTTTGAGGCAGTTAGAAAATATATATGTAAAGTCTGTTTTTTAGAGTGTCACAACTTTGAGTTGGCATCACTGCTTTATTTGAGCACTCATTTAACAGCCGATAGTTGCTATTTGTTTAGTTTGCTTTAAAATCTCATGATGAATCGACTTACACTAGAGCAACGCGTGCAAACTGTTGAAATTTTTAATCAAAATAATTGTTCTATTCATCAAATTCGGCGCTACAATTAATTTACTCAAAGAAACTTTTGATGAAGAAATAGTTTTACGTAATGGCCCAATTAATTCGCCACCAAGATCGCGTGATTTAACGCCATTGGATTATTTTCTTTGGGGTTGTGTTAAGTCACTTGTCTAGGTCGATAGACCACAAACAATTGAACACCTGGAAATTGAATACCTGGAAATCGGTGGTAAAGTGAAATTACTTTCTGGGGCCGTATTCACACAAACATTTAGCTGATTCGGCGAATTATTTCATAGAGAGTATTTGAAAATTGTTTTATTTTGAACTAAGTTCGTTGTGATTTTTTTCAAAAAGTTTGCTTTTCAGCAAATAATTTCATTGTTTCAATAAACAGTTTTTACTGAATATATAAAGGCTTTATTTTTTTGTCTAGCAATACAAATTCGCTGAATACGAGAAATCCTTTGTCGAGTCTACATTTAACCAGAATCTTAACTGAATCCACTAAAAACAGTCACAATTTATTCAACGTAAAATATATTCGAAACAAAATTTTAAATTTCAACGTAATTTTTTTAAACTGATTAGAGGTGGACATGTATTCAAATGAACATATTTGCGGAATTTCGAATGTTCACTCAAATACGTCGTGTATCGGAATCCGTATATTTCAATAAAAAAGCAACGATTTTCGTGTGTTGGGGAATTCGTATTGGCAAACAACAGCAGCAAATTTCAATTCGGAAAACGTTATTATGACTTCCAGGAAGAGTATAGAAACAGAGTAAGATAAGATTATGGTCGGTACCAGAGCACACGCTGCACATTGCAGTAGCAAATATTCTTAACTATTAATCGAAACTCTTTTAAGTATCCACAATTAGAGTCAATTTATCAGCAGGGCTCGATATGATGAAAAAGAGTAACATCAAAAACCACAATACAGCAGGAGATAAATTGATTATGCAAAGAAACAGACACCTTTCTATCGAAATTAGGACGATAATAGATGTAGTAGCACGGGTTTGCAAAAGTTAGGTTAAACACAGCTGGTGGTGGTGGTGGTTGTAGTAAAATATGTAGAAGAAGACGTTGGCCATATTTTTTAACTAAGTTTTAAAACTAAACTAGATTCTTGGAAATTGGAACTCGCGAAATTCGAGTCTTTCGGAAATTAGAACCAACGTTTTTAATAAATTGCATTTTCTGAAATTAGAACTGACGTTTTTATTTTTATCTGTTTTTAACAATAGGAATTTAAATTTTTAGCTTTTTCCTGGCTTGTACGTGGTAAAATAGGGGAATCCCATGTTATTTATGTAGTTTTTATTGTCTGTGATTTTAATGACATATATAAATATATAATATGGTTCGTGTCCTTTTATATACTTATAATTGCAAAAAATCTTTCCAGAAGGTTTTTTTTTGTGTATTTTCTAAACTAAAATACACGCGTATGTTATTTTTATTAAGAAAAAAAAACACCAGGTACAGAGTGGTTCCAACTTCCGAACTACTACTGTAATTCAATGCACAAGCTTGCATTAAAGTCGCATGTAATGCATTCGAGTTATAGGAATACTTCAAAGTGTGTCCTCATTATTTAATTGACAATCTGTGTCGTACGATTTATCGCGATTTTTTGTTTAATACGGTGAGACGCAATTACAGGTCATTGAAATGTCATACTTTAAAAATTGTATTGTTGGTTACAACTACATATATAATATTGTTGTAGTCAATCATATAATTCAACAATCATATGGCTCAGAGTCATTGAAAATATGGACCATCAGATACAGGTATGCCACCGAAGCCGTGTGCAGCATTTCACCGATATCTTGTTTTATGAAACACTTAATAGTCGAAGATCCTTCTAACATAATTAAATATATAAAGATAATTCTCTGAAAAGTTTTTGTTTTATTTAAAATTACCATCGTTGTAGCTGGACCACTCTTTATAGCTATTCTTGGCTTAAGCATATATTTTTCCCCCGCGCTGGACGAAGTGCCGACTCCCAATTCCTTGTATTTGCCGCTTATGGCGCGGTTATATGGCCATGTATATGTAACCGATTTCTTTCATAAAAAAAGGTTATTTCTTTTATTATCTCTTTCTTTTCTTCAACTTTATATTATAAACGATTTTATATGGCCTCAGCGGAGTCGGAGGAGTTTTTGAGGAAAGTTGGCAAAATCTATATACATATTTTAGAGAAATCTAAAATTAATTATTGAAAGTATAAAATTGTATTAAATATATTTGGTTTTGGATTTATTACATCAGAATCGATTCTCCTCAACTATAAAGACATTCTTTACAGATCTTAAAGAAGGAGGTAAATTATTATACATATTACCACCAACGTAATCAGTACTTTGCTGAGTTCATTCCGATCTACACCTTTGTAATCTCAGATTTGATACCTGTCTTGTATTGTAAAATGCCTGGTTTTGCAGAAACGTAACTGGGTGCTCAGCATAACTGTAGATTTTTAAAAATACGCACTAAAGTGTGACAAATATGTACATATATACCATATAAAGGCACAGCTGTTTTGCTAATTTTCTTATGGAGCGATATTGTTGTATGAGTTCTTGGTGGCATGAATACAGTTTTCAGAGCTTTATTCTGAAGACGTTGTAAAGATCTTTGGGAAACTTTGTTTTCATTAAAATCATGCTCTCAAGCTAAATAATTTAAATGTGGTTGATTGGAGCCATTCAGATTATCGGTTTAGACTTTTCAATAAATTTTCTCTTGAATTTGTATAATAATATTTTATTTTTTACTTCCCTACTTCCCAGAGAGTTTCACATATAGAATCACCGTCAACATACACGCAAAAATTATTATTAATTTTATTCTACTGTTTTATCCAAATAAAACTATTTTTTGTTTGTTTTATATATCAGCGCCCCAAAAACCTTAAAAAAGTTTCAAGCGTTTTGTTACGCTAGAAATTAACCAAAATAAAAAGTAACGTCAGCTGCCGCAATTGTTCAGCAATTGCTGTGGTTGAAGACGAAATAAAAAAAAAAAACCAATGAAATTTCTGAATTTTCACATAAAAATCTCATACAAGCAAAAACTTAGATATGACTCGACAGGTGTTAACAAAAGCGTGAAAAAAGAAACGTTGAGTTGAAATTGAAAAGGGCAAAAACGAGAGATGATTCAAAATTTACAGAATGTATGAAAGGAGAGACTCCCAACAAACGGTGAGACTTGATTTCAACTTAAAAATAACTTGGAATTAAATTATTTCGAAAAGGTTCAGCATTCTGCATTGATTTGAAAAATATTAGTGATTTTCTACAGTATTTATAATCCTTTCTGAATATAAAAGGACTTTCAAACACAAAATGTGAACAATTTTCTCATCGGTATTGCTAACAAATCCAAATAACGGCATTTTGTTTTGATATTGCTTTGGTCTTATTGTTACAGATAATGTTCTTATTTATTGATTTGGTTCGTATAATGTGTTGCACTGGCCTGGCAACACGTTTTTCAATATCATACTATTTACCGTCTACATTACTTAGAAATAATCAAGTAACGAGACACTTGCTTGGCGGCCTACAAAGGCAATATATTCATGTCCCCGGCCAGAGTCATTGAAAATTTTATATTTCGGATATGTGCCACTCAACGAAGCAGCGGCCGATATTTGCTTGATGTCATCTCATAATGGCCGCAATAATTCTATTAAATGTATAACCGATTTCTGTTATGTCGTACTTTGTTTCAAGCTGTAAAATACTTAATCATCGGTAAAATTGATTAGTGTAATGAATAGTTGCACTTGTTTGCAGGTACAGATGTATTTGAAAGTCAGTTGCGTGTAATTCCAATTTTCTCCGTTTACAAAATTACCTTGAAAATGTTTGCGTTCTTGTGCACCTTCTCTACTGTCAAATTATAATACAAAATAGCTGCTGCATCTCAAAATTTTACTCCTAAAGATCAAATTTTGTCAGCACTGCGGCAAAGCATGATTGCACGTACGTGTAATTTCATGACAATATTTGACAGTGTCGTATTTAAACGTTCTTTTAGAATCAATTCGTTATCTTTTCGATTTTGTTCTTTGTTTAAAATTTGTTCAAGTTTCTTATTTTATTTTGCCTCGATTTTGCGCAAATGGAAATGACTGATTATGACACTTTCAGGATTTGTGTTAATATTATTTTCAATTTCAATCATAGTACAATAATTAATCCCAGTTCATTAACACAAATTTCAAATCTACACGTAACAAGATCAATGAATATAGCGTTTAGGTTTTTTATTCTTAAGCCAAATACGCTGTTTCAATTATTATTATTTTATTTGAAAAATAGTGATCAATATCGAAAATATTTTTTTTATGCGGCTGTGAGCCGACTGTGTTGCTCTATTTACCTTTTTTATTTTTAATTTTTTATCTAAATCAATTTTTTTTACCAATTTCTAATTACTTTTGGCTACAACAAACTTAAATAAAAACTTTGACACACAATAACTGATCAGCTGTGGGTTAAAAGTTCCGTAGGAAAAATATGATTTACTGACGATTGAAGAATGCTAAACTTTTGTCTTTAACATGAAAAATGTTGTTTCAATGTGTCCAGCCCAGAATATATTGAGCAAATATGAAATATTTTTAAAGCTTATTATAAAATCAACAAGTCTTCATGTTAATCTTACATTGAGTCTTATGCTGTCTGTAAGTCGCATAAAGAACACACACAGTATTTATTCCCAAGGACATTTATATTTATTTCCTGCAACGCATTTACAGCTTAAAATCGATATTTATAATTAACTTTATAATGGTTAACATTAATTTGGCGGCGAAACCCTTAACAAATCGCTGCTCAAAATAACATTAATCGATTAAAATATTTTATTTCTACCAACGAAATCATTCCATTCATTATGTAGTTTTAATGTCATTTACATGTACATACTTACATACATACATATGTATGTGTGTATGTATTTTATATGTATATATTCTTGTAAAAAAATGCCACATTAATGCCTCCAAATAAAGCACATGACCACATGCTGACGATAACAGAAAATTTGCATTCATTTGGGATCTTTTTGTATATTTAATTAAAAATAATATCATTTGCAGAACCCATCAACAGCAACAATTAAAATTCAATAATGTTTTCATTGATTTAATCCCCTTACAAGCAATTATCATTCCTAACAGATACTTATTTCTTTAATATGGTTGTCTGTGGTCGGCGTTTTAAAGTGCGTCATCAGCTTGCGAGGTATGAAAAGAAGCGCCAAATCTTTAAATCAAATCCAGATTATTATAAATAAGAACATAATTTAATGGCGGCTTTAAACGATTACGACTTTCAGCACTTTGCGAAAACTTTCAGGAAACTTCACAGCTATTCTGCATATATTATTGGTTGTTGTTTGGTCACGCTGGTGTGCGTGAGAAATCCTTGCTATAACTTTTTAATAAAAGTTTTGTAACCATTTAGCTGCAAAGCTTTAAGAAATGTAATGATTAGTTGGCAACGAAATGCATTTGACAGACAAGGAGAAGTGAAAAAATATAAGAAGCTCCACCGCCGATGCTGTGGAGAAAACATACGCACGTTGTTCTTTTCTGTCTGAAAGCGACTTTAGTCTAATTGATTTGCAAATTTGGAGATCAACATTTAACGAAAATTTTTAATTTTAATTTACAGCAATTAAAAAAAGCTAAAACAAATTTGGTGTCTTTAAAGTCAACAAATTACACACAGCGCTTTAGTTTTAGTTTTAGTTTCTCCAAGACTCGGCAAATTAGCGTTTGAGTCAAAATTTAATTAAATTTGAAAACAGGCGATTGTTACTGGGAGCATAACGTAAATACTCTCTAATTTCTCTATCTTTCGATCTCTCTCTCTCTTTTCTGGATGGATAGAATGAAAGCTACTAGCGTTGCCAACTTTGAAACTTTAAAGCGCAGCAAAATGGAGGAAAAACGCGCCTTTTAAGAAAATCCGCACCAAGCCAAGAATTTCTTATGTTTATTGTAAGAATTTTGAATAGTGCGAAATGCACCGAGTTGACATGGCTGGCCCTGTAGTCAGCTACTTAATTATTTTGAAAGCGACATCTGTTGCAACAATTCATTCATACTCATTCATACAAAGTTTCCAAAAGTTTCCTTTTTTCTCATAAAACAAGTCCTGTTTCAAACATAAAAATTGTTCAAAAAAACGAGCCTAAAATCTTCATAAAACTGTTGGAAAAATGAATGTTGAAATATAATCGGATATATCTTCTCAACGATCTACGATCGTCTAATATCAACTATATCTGGCGTGACGATTGATTTTGGGCGATTTGAACGCATAAGGAAACTCATTAAACAAATTTTAGCCATTAAAATTGAGGGCGCTTAATATCCGTATTATTTATCAAGTCCTTCTTTGGGTTCGATGATGAAATTATTTGTAAAATTTATGGCGCAAAATTCACGGATTTGTTTGGGTAAGAAACGTTTAATGAGTTTGGAAAGCTCTGACTGTTCTGTGAGTCTCCAGTCCTTATTGTTGATGCATCGGTACACGAACGGAAAAGCGCGCTCAAGTTTTGCCTTTGGCATTCAGCAGTCTGGTACTTTATTTCTATGTTTGTATCGTTTTTTCTCCAGCCTGCAAAATTAAAATCTTCTGATTTTATTCCAGCAGAAACTTGGGCAAACAATTGTGTGTGTGTGTGTGTGTGTGAGTAGAATTTAAATCAGTTGTTTGACTGAATGTTTAAAATAATTTGAGAGAACGTTTTCCAACAAACGGCTACAGATAACGAGCAAAATTGTTTTATTGTTTAATTATTCATTATTCAGACGTTGCTAAGCAAATGTCAATTAAGTGAAATGTTTATAGCCGGCAATAAGTCAAAATGCGTGCTGGCATTAGCAAAGTCATTAAAATTTAATAATATTAATGTATCTAGTTGTGTAGTTGGCTTAAAATTAATTTGTTTATATACATAATTGAATAGAAGTGCTTATAGGTAGACAGAGCCAGTACGAAATTAAATATGAATAATTATTATAATGTTTGTAAAATGGAAACCAAATCCTTTTGTTATGCCTCAAATAATACAACTGTTCACATTATTCTAGTCTTACTAAAATCCTCATATTTAGAAATACTATGCAAATGGCTGGCCGCAATACATATATTTGTAATCATGCGCTCTTTTGTTTTGCGTGTACACTTATAAAATGTGTGGAGCAAGGGGAGCGCGGAAGGTGGGGTCAGAGTGAGTTTCGTGGAACAGGCGACATGTGTCGCTGTTTTTAGTCTAGCCCAAAGTTGTTTGTGAGTATTTGGCTCAAGAAAATACAAAAACATATCAATGTAATCTGTTTTTAGAAACTTGAGTACACTCAAAGAAAAAGGTTTTGAGACGTTATTATGGCAAATCTATGGGTGGGGTGATAAGGGCAACACTCAGAAACTGAACATATTTATATGGTCGTTGCTGACAATATTAACTTACCATAGTGCTACACACACTTTTATAAGTAACAATACTATATTACAGTTGTACTGTACAGTAATAATAGGTGACTATAATATGAATTGCAGTAACCATGTTATTATCACCAACAACTTATTATATTATTGTAGTGACTAATTATATTTTTGCCATAAAAACCATATCATTTTCATTATCAACCATATTATTGTCATGAACAAGAAACATATTAAAGTCATGTTGATTGATATAATCGTTGCTATCAATCATAATCCACAATATTAACTAAAGAAAGGGGATTTCTGGATCAGTAACACTTTTTCATTTATTTATGCAATTACGAGATCTGTTCAAAAAATAAAGGGAATTTAAATTTTTACTTTAAATATATATTTATATTGTATATTTATGGATTTATATTATGTTCCTTTTGAGAAACTTTTGCTATCCTTGAAGCAGTTCTGATATGCATTATTTGTTCTTGAGTTTTTATATCTTCCAGTGTCACCAAAATCCGTCCTGTCATGGGTCTTTTCAATATTGGGAACAGGAAAAAGAGGCATGATGGCTGAGGCATGATTATGCTGGTGTTTTCGGTCAACAAATTACGAACATTTGGAAACGAACTTCACTGTCAAACATTTTCGAAAAAATTCCACGACACAAACCAATCGATATACCGACATCCTCAGCGACATTTCTTCACTTTCTTAATATTTTTAACGATTCTTTGAAAAGGTTGTAACTTTCGTAAACATTTTTTGGACTCAGATTACAATTGCCGGGCTTTTGAGCTCCTATTTCCATTTTTGCAGACGAACTCACCAACAAGGTTTTAACATTTTTTCAACTGACCTCGTATTATCCCTTTTTCTTTCTAACTAAATTAGCTCCCGATTTAATACAAAATATTATACACAGTCACTTGTTTTTCACAAAAAGTGAAAAAATCTTAACAAATTTAACATAAAGTTACGCTCCGTTTACTGTGAGCTCAAGTTTTTTTTCTCAGTTTCTTTTGTTTAAGTTCCTTTCTTTTTTTTAAACCTAATTTTCTTTTAATTATTAGTTTGAACCCACAACTATTTTTGCTCGGCATTGTGTGTTCAAGAGTGATGCTTGAAATAATTTCAATAGAAAAAAATTAAAGAAAAAAAAATTCTGAAAATAAAATTTTAGCTCTACTCGTGTGTGAATTCTACCCGTAATGCAATTAATTAAGGAACATGCGGATAAAAAAAAAAACATGTACAGTGTGTTTCTCTCTAGAGCTACACAAGTTTAAATCATAATAAAGCAGAGAAATATATTAAAAATATCCCAGAAATATTGTATCGGCCACGTCACCATTAATTTCCACAAACTCTTGATTTTAATCTTGATTTCCAGGTGTTTAAGTTCCTCAGGTTCATCGAGGTAAACAAGTAACTTTACATAGTCCCAAGGAAAAGAATCCAGTGGAATTGTCAATTAATTGAGGTAAGAAAAAAATCTCCAATCATGTCTCTATACCGTTAACCACTGACAGTAACATTCTGACCATCATCCTTTTTGAAGACATATTGGAAAATGACTCCGCCAGCCCATGAGGGACACCAACCAGTAATTTTATTTCAACGTAATGGTACTTCGACAAAAAATTGTGGATTGTACTTAGTCCAAATGCGACAATTCTGCGTATTTACGCAATTACTCAACTCAAACTGGGCTACATCGCAGAACAACATTTTGATTGGAAATTAAATATCAACTGACGAACAGAAGGAATATTTTGATAAATTCCAACAATTTGCAGGCGTTGCTCGGGTGTAAGTCTATTCATAGTAAAATGTGACAAGTCAAACTAAGCGAAAGGCAACTAAAAGCTGTTGAAGGGGTTATCAAATAAAATAGAGTTGCCAACTCAAAGTTGTGGACCTTAAAAAAACCCCCATATTTGGGGAATGTGATGTCAAGAGGTAACCCCTTCCTCCACTTTTTTGTTTGCTCGGCAAATATTCGATGTGGTTCGCGGACATTCCACACGAATTTTATTACTGATTTGACCATTATTACTGATTTCGCCATCTCGGCTGTTAAGTCTTAGAGGCAAAAGGTGGCAAATCTGCTCTATTACCAGATTTGCTTACGGTTGGTTGTTTCTAGCCCAACCACCAGTGGGCTTAACTTTAATTGGTCTTTTCAAACTTCTATATTTTAAAGGAAACCATTCTTTGGGTTCTAGGCAATTTGTTTTTCAAGTCCGAATACTTCCGCAACTTTGTTAACCAGGGAAAGCCTGCACAGTTGCCACTCTCTTCTTATTATTCTTCTTTCTGTTATTTATATTCTTTTGTGCTGTATAACTACCACGGCTTGTTTATGATCCTCAATTCGTGAAGCGTTTACACTATTTGAAAAAATTCTTATTTATTTTGAAGTAAATTTTTTCATCGTTTGGCGTTAAGGACATTTTTTGCGGCAACTTTTTCAATCTAAAAACAATTTTCTAATTTAAATTATTTTTCATTAAGAAAAATTGTGTTTTAATCTCGTATGAAATATCTTCTGTAGCCATAAGAAGTGAGTTTTATAAAATTGTAATTTTGTTCATTTTCTTGTCTTTTTTAAGAGTGACATTAAATTACAAAATATGATTTTCTCAAGCCATTATGAAAAATGAAACCGATTCCTTGAATAAATAATTAATAATTAAATAAAAAAAATTTTAAATTCATAAGATTGTGTAAAAATTTTAATATTCATAAGATTGTCTAAGAATATTAGAATTCATAACAATTTTTAAATCTTATTGGTTTCCTAATGCAATAGATTCCCACCTCCCATCAATCTATAAAAGTCTAAGATAAAAAGGATTTTAAAAACTGGAATAAATTTTTTTTTGAAACTATAACAATTTCTATCATAAATATTGTATAATTATTTGCTCCAAAACTGCGTCTGCTTACATTTAAAGTACAAAAAAGATTCTTAGACTAAATTTCATTAGGCACAACTTTCAGCGACTTATTTTTGATGAATTCCCCTATTAGTTACTCATTTATGGAAAATCCTTTTCAATGGCAGAAATAAAATGCGAAAACGAACAACTTCATATTAATGCAGTTTAATTAATAAATGAAAATAAAAGGTAACATTTTGAAATGAACGGAAACAAAGAAACCATTTAAAAAGTTGCACATTGTGGTTGTAGTCTTTAAGAGATGTTCTACGAAAACGGCCCCGGTAACTGTGATGAGCAGTAACTACTCGTAAGTGGTAAAGGAAGACCGTAAAATGTAAATTTCAAGTTGAATGTTTGAGCATAAATTTCAAAGGTCTTCCAGTCTACTGGTGAGCTGCGTTGTAACTACGAAATGTCGGCACAAAACATGTATTTCGTTTTTAAAATTATATAGATTTAAAGTTATCAAATGAATTCAGTTGCTTTATTTTTTTTATATAAACAAATTTTTTCATTGTGTTCTTAATTGTTGCGAACTCATAGTGGACGGAAGCAACTTTGATGTTTAGCGTAATGAGTTTATTATTCAGTTGATACAAAACTTAAATTTTAAGCTTAATTTTAAGAAAATGTATGAAAATGGTTTTTGAAATATTAATTTTTTTTTAGCATATTGGGAAAAATTTTGTTTTAAAACCATATTTATTTTAAGAGTTTCGTTATCATTTTAAAGAAAAATAGAATGATGAAATTAAAAAAAATATTTTTTGGTTTCTTTTTTGCCAACATGTTGGAAATAGACAGTGAATGTCTTTTGTTGCTTGAGCCGGGTCATTTATTTCCTCTATAAGTGGTTCGAATGCTTTCGTTCGTTGTTCGATTGATTGTATTGATTATACAAAAAAAAAAGAAAAGTCATAAACAAGATTTTTTGTTTCCATGGCAATCAAGTTCCTGTCAAATCATGGTAAAAACTCGCCCCATTTGGCAATTTATGGCCATTTGGACGATTTTAGGTGCTAAAAACGACTTGTGGATGATTTGACGACTTGTGTCCTAATTTTGACGATTTTTGAGAATATTAGCTTGCAACTTTTTGTACTTCCTTCAAAGCAACAACAAATGAAAAGAGAATGGAATTAATATAATTAAAGTGTTAAAGAGATAGATGTCTCATACTTTATTCTAAATATTCATTGATAATTTTTGTATATTTTAGCCACAATTTATAAACGTTTTTAACCGCTGCATTTTCTTTGACGTTAATTTTATTTAATTATATAAAAAAAATATGTTTAAACATATATAAATGAAATATAAAACAGAATGTGTGTTTGTTTGTTCATTTGATTGTTTGTTTGTATCTTATAGGCTGGACCGATCTTCCTGAACTTTTCACAACATTTAACTCAGACTCTCGAATAAATTATATGTCTATTTTTTTTATAATTTTGTTGCTCCTTCTGCACAGTTTTTAACAGAAACAATGAAAAAATGTTCAAAATTCTTTTGGCATGTGGAAGAGGTTCAGTAAATTTTTTTCTAAAATAGGGAAGGCCGCTAAAAAAGTGGACTATCAAATTACTTTGGTGTGTGTGGAGCAATTTTAAAAATTCTTTTTGCATATGTAAAAATAATACTAATTTTATTTCGGAAATAGGTAAAGAGGGGGAGAGTGGCCTAAATTGTCCGCCCCATCAATTGATTGTCAAATAACTTCGTGCATTGTGAATCAGTTTTTAAAACTGTTTTTATAAATGCAAAAGTTCGACCTAAGTTTTTTTAAGTGTTGAATGGGGTGGCGGGGATAGCAAAGCCACCGGGTTAATCTAGTTTGTTTTATAATACATAAAATATTGAAACTTTTGTGATTTTTTTTATTAATTATAAACAGATATCTGTGGCCATAGCAACCATTTTTTTTGTATTAAAAAATGTCAATTTGTATTTTTTGTTATAATTATATATTTAAATAAAAAATGTTTTGTTTGAAAAAAAAAAACATTTATTTATGATGACCTTTTGTTGGCTAATTTAGCAAACGGTTTTGACGATATTGATGATTTCACTACCAAAATTTTACAATTTAGTCCCGCTTTGGCTGACAGCGGTGCTGGAGTAAAATTTCATAAATACTAGTTCGCGTTGTTCAGACAATTCAAAGTTAGTGCTCGATGTGACTTGTTGCAGTTTTCCGATTTGAACTTAGGAAACCAAATCCAAAATTACTGTTATATTCGGTGAAGGCGATCATCAAATACGACTTAAAATCAGTTTTTTATGATATTTTTGTTTTTTTTTTTGTAAAATACATATTAAGTTCTGCAAAATGCCACAAAATTTTGAGAAATTACGGTTAAAGCCACAGAAATTACAAAGAAACAAAAACAACACAAATTTATAAGAAATTTGCAAAAATAGAACATAGGAAGAAAAGGATTGTGCCGCTATAGCCAAATTAATCGCCTTGAGGCCACCAGTTGCTATGAAAATAATACGAGAAATAATACGAACAGTTTTGAATTATCCGTATTACTTGACGCAAACAGAAAATGGATGTTAAAAATATTAACATTAAAACAGTTGACCGAGTCTGCATCAGTAATAATTTACGTGGAAGAACCTGCCGCCGAAATATGAGTGAGAAAAGTCATCAGCTGAGATACAGCTTCGCTCTAAAATATTTCAGTGAAAATGCAACATATTAGATTATATTAAAGTTTAGAAAGAGGATAAGGACTCTTTTTGAATATGACATGAAAATAAATGTTTTTGGATCAGCTGGAAAGATATTCGTTTGCCGCAATTTGAATTTCAAGACAAGGTTAAACAATAGGAAATCATCAAATAGGATGGTGTGATATGGGGTGTTTAATACCAGCAGTTGGTCTTTATAAAACATATTTTATATATTAAATTAGGAAGTAATTGCGAGCAATGGGAAGTCAAGGCAATATTCAAAAAGGTGTAAATGAAATACTAAAGTCTGTCTATCTTTATTAACCCATTAACGACTGATGAGTACAACTATACCCAATAAGAAAGCCATTTTAAGAAAACTCGACTTCAAAGTAGGTGAGAGGCTTCATAGTTCGGTTTTGGCGGGCAGATAGATAAGGACTTGAACCCCATGAAATAATTTAGCTTAACTACATTTCTTCACGATGCATCCCTGAAAAAATCTAAGTACGCACTCGTATACACCGCAGTGGACAGCGAAGCACCCAGATCGCACAGATTCGGGTATCTCAGATAAAAAAGGATATAAATATTGAATCGAAGAGTATTAGGGCCAGTCAGTAAAGGCTTAAAATAATGTGCATAAAATGCGAGTTAAGCCAAAGCTTTTATTTTGGATTCGAAATACGGCAACTTAAAAACTTTCTTGGAGTCCTGTTTTCAGAACATGGAGAATTAAACGCTTAATTCGATTTTGAGTTTAAAAACACAAAAACTCAATCAATTTCAGCTTCGCACACATTAAACTTATATTGAGAGATTCACTTATTCTGATTGTGTATTTATATTTTATTCTTTAACGAATTTTAAATTTCCAATTATATGAAAAGAATAAGTGAACAAAGACGGTTAAAGTGCATATATATTGTATATTCTTAGCCCAATTGACCAAACTGTTGAAAACTTTATTAAAGTTGCTGATTCTTCCTGTCCTTAAACGAACTTTTTCTTTTAGTTCAGATTTTTTCCAAGTTCGCTTTTCATCCTGGTTTAAGCACAAAAGGAATCTATTTTAATAATGCACAGACCTCTAGCATCTCTTGCTGGTTCTACGGGCCGTTGCCCACCAGCTCCAATAATCGATTCTTTCACATCTAAATGTTTTTGGTTTATATTTCTTTTATTTAAGTTACACTCTGTTTTGTTTTACACTTTTAGTTTCTTTTCTTTTTTGTTCTCCACTTGGTGCCAGCAGTTCGTATCAATCTTGTGGCGTTTACACACGCAAACTTGAGTCGTGACAACAAATATCTTTATTTTTAAAGGAGGCAAGAAAAGTATTTGGAGACTAGACTGCTCATCGGCACCGATTGGTTCCCGACACGGATTATGATAAACATCCTTCAACCCATCAACTATCGAGCTGTTGTTTTACGCGCTGTCTACAAATATTCTTTTTTGTATCAAACACCTGCACTATTTTTTTTTTTTTATTTCCTATCGGTTGGAAATATTAGAGCCACTTTTTAATGTTTGAATGTGATTTGGTTCAGCAATTCTGGTTTTATGTGCCGATTATTGTCAAGGTAAAATATTTATATGATGGAATATTTTGTCCCAGGACTTTGCAAAAATGTTGCAAATCAAATCTATAAGTTATTGCTTTGAAGAAAATATAATGTTTAAGCTTGTTTTTCTTTTTGTTAAGGTTTATTTTTTGAAAATTTATATCGACTCAACTAAAAATGAACAAATAGTGTGAAACGAGGGTGTCTAATATTTAGACACTGTCCCATTCCATTGAACTCTCAAGTCATCAAATCACTCAAGTCATCAATTATGTCGTTATTTCTAATTCTATATAGTACTTAGATGTGCAATAAATTTATATATATATATATATAAGGTTACTTTAACTATTTGTTTATTTATTTGTTTGTTAATCTGGTTATTCAAAAATGTAATTATTGTTAGAAATATTTTGACAAGGACCTTTATGAATAAACAAATTTATATGCCAGCCCTAAACCCATCACTTTAAGATGTATGTAAGTGTGTGGTTGCTTTCCGAATTTTGTGATTCCTAATATTTCTATAGCAGCTGCCATGTCCATAGTTTTTGAACCCAATAAATAGAACTACGACTGCAGTAACAGAATGGGAGTACCATTTCCATCCACACTCACCACTAGGGTACAATCTGGTACAAAAGTATGGACATGGAAGCAAAAGCTTTGCAGAGCTCTACTTCAAAATCAGTGTTGCAATATCAGCCACCCCTGGCCTACCAAATATTGCTTATCTCGGTCTTTAAAGGAATCAAGAAGTGGTAATTTTAAAGTTCTTCTGACGAATCAGTTTTAAACTTTCAAATCAAAGTTATTTTTACCATATTTTAACGAAGAATTGAGCTTCAAAATTAGGGTAGGAGTATTATCCACCCCTGTACTAATGAATGCTTTTTATTTGAGTAGTTAAAGGAATCAAGTCAGTCTATCGAATCAGTTTTAAACTTCCAAATTAAAGATATTTTTGCTATATTTTAACTAAGAATTGTGCTTCAAAATCAAGGTTGGACTATTATCCACCCCTGGAATATCTACTACTTTTTGTCTGGGCCTTTAAAGGAATCAAATCAGTCTATCGAATCAGTTTTAAACTTCTAAATTAAAGATATTTTTGCTATATTTTAAAGGAGAATTGAGCTTCAAAATCAAGGTTGGAGTATTATCCACCCCTGGACTATCTACTACTTTTTGTCTGGGTCTTTAAAGCAATCAAGTCAGTCTATCGAATCAGTTTTAAATTTCCAAATTAAAGATATTTTTGCCATATATTAACGAAGAATTGAGCTACAAAATCCGGGCCCGGAGTAAGAGGTACTTTTTAACTGGGGCTTTAATGGAATCAAGCTACGTTTTAGTGATTGCAGTCTAAAAGTTAGTCAATGGAAACGGTTTTCTGCTTTCAAATTAAAAAATTGTAATGCTGTATTTAAGGGAAAATCGTGCAATAAGTCGCTTTCGTTTCCTAAAGGCACCTTGAGTTATTATCTTTCGCCACAATCTCTATTAAAGATTAATTAAAAAGTATAATAATTACAATAACGCAGCTTATGGTGTTTCTGCAGTTATCGAAAGTTAAGAAAAATCTACATCCAGAATAGCTTTTAAAGGATTCGTTAAGTTTTTACACGGGTGTAAAATTTTAATTTTTAAATTTTCATTTAAAAAATCTATTCCTTTTTATTAAGAAAAGTTTAGCATTAATCTGGTGGAAAATGTTCTAGAAATTAAAATTTTATTAATTTTTTTTGCCGGCAATTCAAGCAAATTTCATAGATTATCAGATCCAATTATGGAATTGGCATTCGAATAGATCTAATTGTGGAATTGGCATTATCTTGGTTTTAGGTCAAGTCCAATGAAATTTATATATGTTTTTTGGAATAAGGAGCGTTATATATTTGAAGCATTTTTCGTTTGAAGTTTTTTTATTGTGCCTGGGATTTCCACTTTATAAACATTCTATGCTTTATAAACTTTCCACTATGCCACTTTATAAACTTTCTCAAAAAATCTGTTATTACAATAATTGGGGTCATGGTTAATTGGGCAAACAACAGGTCTAAAGATGTGTTAAAGTTTCCATTCAAAACATATTTATTTTCTTTTCAGAATAAAAAAAGTGAAACCACAAAACTATTAAAAGAGAATTTGATTGCATTATTCGTTTCTGAAATATTGTTGAGAAATTAAAAATTAAAATACAATGAAGCAAATTTTTTGTTTAATTTTGTGAACTTTTTACTTTCATTTGCGGGTTTCTCCTTAAATTTGTGTCTAGTATAATTTAATTTAGAGAAATTACTAAATTCTTTAAATTTATAACGAACAGAATAATGCTGATAAATTCAACTTTCTATCGCATGAAGTGTAATTTAATTTAATGCTCTGGATTGGGCAACAAAAATCAAAAAAAAATTGAGGGCTGAAATGGACTTCATGACTTTGGAGAGTTTTGTGTAAATATTTTGTAGGTTTTAATCACAGTTCGGAAAAACAATAGCTGGTCGATACCAATGAAGTGTCTCTGCGAAAACGCCAATTGTTTCAGATTTCAAACTTGTTGAGAGAACACCAAAGAAGGAAAACTGCTTCTTATATATAAAAGTTAGTTAAATCTTTCCAAGCGTCTTTAAATAAATCAATCTCTGAACCGTGATGCGCAGTGGCAACGACCCACACCGGGTGGCTGTTCAGTTCTCCTCAAACCTTATAACTGAACACGGCTCTGCTCGGAAAAGCATCACTGCACTCCATTTCACGCGTGTCTGTGATTAGTTTGCGATGATGAGGCAAATCAGGGGATGCGAATTAATAGTAAAATATTGAAAAATTTCTAATAAACTCATTCGTTGACTCAGATGAAACAAACAGAATGAATCGGCGAAATAAAAAGTATTCGAAATTTAAAAACAGGCATGTTTTTGTTTTGTGTTCCAAAAATCGACCAATTCCAAATGTAATAAAATATATTAATATTGTAAAGCAACATCCGGATAAAAGATTTTTTGTCCACTTTCAAAGGAGCCGCTCAATATTTGAGCACAGATTTTTTCTACCTTCCTGACGAAAATTCTCCCTCCATAGAGAACCACAAGTATAAGCAAAAATAAATTAAGAAAATAAAATAAATTGATAAGAAAGTTCACACTTACTTTATCACGGCTTCGGCCGTTCGGCTACAGTGCTGCCAACTCGAGCTTTCTGGAATACACTGAGCAGTGATGCATTTACTAGCAGGCGCTAATTCTGCATTAGGAAGCATCCATCCATTGGGCACAAAATTTGCCAAAAAGTGTTGCAAGGAACGGAAAAACTCTGGCCACAAATAAAAAAAAAAATCAGTTATATGGCCCTCTAAAGATACCTATAAATCGTGCGGTCGAAATGTCTCTCCTGCATTTGACCTGGTTGAAGTACGAATAGTTTTTGTTTGTGTATATCTACATACATATGCGGACTATTTGCTGTTTATAACAAGAACATTAAAACAGGGTACTTTGGCCGTTGTTGCCACCACATTCACATATCAGCTTCCACAAAATGAAATATAAATATTTTTAAATTTATTTTCCTTTCATACTCTCTGTGGTCTTCTTATTTCTAATCTTTTGAGGTTCTTTTATGTATAAGTTTGATGCTTGTGTTGACAGCTCAATTGATTTTCAACTTGCAATACATTTTTGCTATAAGGCTTTTGTAGTGTGTGAACACGTAGAGTGTGTTCCAACAATTTCGCATTGATGTTTGTGTGCTTGAAAATGAAAATTGAAAATTTTTGTTGTTGGCAACGAAATGAAAAAACTTTGTTAACAAATTACTTTTTTCTAATGTCAACCACACAAAACCCAACACAAAAGCATATAAACAACAAGTTGTGTACAATAATATTTTTAAATCGAGAAAGAATAACTTAATTAAAACTTTTTCAGCCACAGAGTTTGTGCAACGCAACAAATTGTCAAAAAAAAAAAAAACCAAAAACCAAAAAATTTGGCACAACCGATGAGCGACTCGATTTTCCAAGTTTCAAATTTCAAATGTATCAAATTTAGAATAATAGGAAATCCTGCAAAGAACAACGAACACGCTCTGTTAGATCATAACAATTGGCGCAACAGGATGCCCCTCAAACAGGTTGCGTCCAATGGAACATGCCTTCACTTAAAGTCTTGCAAATATGTAGTAAAAGAAAAATTCGATTTTGCTTTAACATGTTTCAAGTCTGCTTTAGTCAAGTTCAAATTGAAAGTATATGAAGAAAATAGTTGAAAGAACAGAATGAAAAAAAGTTTCGAAATACAATAGAAAATGTGTGGAATTAGTAACTTTTTGAACTTGAAGCAACACCAATGGGATGAACCCCATACCCGACGCAGGCAATTCATTGAGATTCGAGAGACAATTTGCTCTATATGTGTTTGATGGGCCAGAAGAACGAAGTTCCTCTCTAATGGGCTGTGCACTTCACTTGGTAATCGACGCCAAGAATGAGCTCGGGATGAGAAAAAATCCAACTCTACAAGAAAGACAATTGAAAGTAAGAACATTTGGATAACATTAATAAGAATTATATATTTATTCTAAGGGTTAAACAATAGAAGCATGAAACTGCTAACACGAACATATATAAACCGATAAAGCGTTGCCTTGGCCCCTTGTATACGCAAATATTTGGACATGTAATATCGTTTTTGAGGTAGAAAGAAATGTTACTAACAAAATGTTTACACTTCTGTTGTTGCTCTCTATGAACTTTAAACTATGGTGGGAACAATAATGCTTAAATTGCAACAATCATAATATGGTTAATTTTGTGTCTATAACACAGATTTGTGGGCAGAAAAAACCAACTATTGAACTATTGCCGTCTGCAGTCAAGGCAGGGTCATATAGTTTTATTTGAATGTTAATGGTATTGGGAATGATTTATGACAAAAATAATATTTTGGACTTCAACCATCTTAAATGTTCACTAACTGTCATATAGTAGAAAAATAGTAAAATATTGTCATCTGATCTATATGTATTTTTTCTACTTGCGATATAGACCAAGATAATGTGTTTTAGGCGAAAGAACAATATCGCATCCTTCAAATTGATTTAATATATTTTCTTGCAATTTAAGAAAAATTTACGATTTAAGCACTTGCTCTATATCAAGTCGGCCTTAATGTGCTACCCGTCGACTGGGCCCAGCGTCTTAAAGCATAAAATGTTAAAAGCAATAAAATGAATTTCACTTGTTGTTATTGCAGGCACCAGGACAGACAAAATATTAGCACGACAATCCAGTAGGTCATTGATTTTGCCCTAAAACTGGTAAGTAGCTTGTAGTTTTCTCAATTTAACAAACAGATTGTTTTCGCTTGCTGTTTTGTCGCCCCCGCCCCCTCCACCAACACACACACACACACACACACACACACACACACACACATGCACACACACAATTGGCCGTAGGTGAATTTTTTTGCTTGTTTATTAAACAATGGATGCAGTTAATTTGGACGTAGTGGCAAATTTTCGTGAACGAGTCAGTGGTTAAGCTGGCGGCGATGGCTTTGCTGCCATTATTGTTCGTTTAATGAACACATTTATTGCTTTTGTTGTCTCATTGTTCATTCCCTGCACGATGAGATTAGAATTCGGTGGCCAGAAAATGCGGCGTTGCTCACTCGACTAATACAACAAAACAACGAATATGATTCTCGGACATAAACGCTTACAAACATATTATTTATTTATTTATTATAATTAAAATTACAATAAATCCTAAAGGTAAAAACACGGCTTCCACAAACTGCAAATCAAGTTGCATTTTTCCGTTTCAGCGCCTTAACACTAATTTGGAACTACATGTATAGACGAAACGACGCGACAATATATTTTCTTAGTACTCGTAAATGATCAGATTTTGTAAATATTTGTCCAGAGGTCATACAAACAAATTTTATGGCAAAACTTCCTCTAGTTCTGAGGAAATCTGTGGAAATCTGTGGAAATCTGTGGAATTTTGAAAATATCATGTTGCATTTCCGGATATTTTAACGTGCACAAGCGGCGTATGAATGATATTGGACGGAGAGCAACATCTTTCATGTCGTTGATACGTCACATGATTTGAGAATGTTTTCAATGTAAATGAATGTGTTATTTATTCGTATTTATTCGCCAACAATATATTGGATGCTTCACAATAATATTAATAAACAATACATATGTAAAATAAAGAGTTCAGCCAAATATAACCTTTGAACTTAAATATAAAGTACCGAGATAATACTCGTATAAGTGTTTTTAAAATATACAGAATATAAATAAGTGTTGTAGGCAATTTTGAAAACTGTCGATATGAAGTTTTTGGCGCTGTTTATTATGATTTCCGTCTGATGTTTCGCATAGAAATTAACTAACCGATCCGAAAACATGTTTGATATCCGTGTAAGTTTATCGTTTTATTTTGCTTTACAATAATCGAGTCTAGAAACGATGTTTGTTTTCATTATTGTCCATTTGCACAGTAAATTGAATTTGTTGGTTGAAGTTATTAAGTTTTGCTAATGTCGCTTCGGCTTTGCCTTCTCTAACTAAAGCGAATAGATTATCTACGTATTCTGTGATTATACGTCTTTTGTAGTCCAGCTGATTATTATTGTTAATTATTTGACCTGGAGCCGAACTTAAAAATATATAAAATAGAATAATTTTATATAAATATTTTAGTAAACGGCTGGTTCTTAAGCACTTTTACGCACACATTTAATTAATCTTCGGCCTATTCGCCTTTAGTTTTACTCCTCATTGTGCCGTATTACAGAGATCCTATTTTAAACTAATTTTAAGATATTCCCTGGTGACTAATTTCTGCTTTGCAAATTACAACCGAGAAGGTGTTGGAAGACATGAATTTGTCACATAAAATTTACGCCCGTTTTAAAAAACTCTACTCGATTTCTATTTCTTCTATAAAATGTTATATGTCATTTCCTGTTAAATTGGTCCTTTAATTTCGTTACAATGTGTCCTTTAAGCCATTGTTTTGTAAGATAAAATCCGTTGCTGCTTTTGCATTACTTTACATCATCAATTTATCCGGACAATCATCTATCCCTCTTTTGTTCTGTGTTTTGGGTATTAAATGCCCTGCTTCGTCCTGCCACTCTGCCTCCTCTTGCTCACGCTGTCTGCTGTAGGGAAGAATCTTTTGTTGTATTAAAATGTTTATCATGTATTAAAAGAAATTGCTGTTTACATTTTTTGCTGTTTGTCCTGGCTGTTTGTTAACAAGTCTCATTGCATTGAAAAAGCTTATTAAGGGATTTGGTTTCACTTTAAAGGGATTCAGCCAAAATGTGTATTTGCTTGCCACATCAATGTAACAGTTTAGTTATTTTACTTTAGTTGCTTGTAAGAAAAAAATAAATAAGAGATTTTCGTTCGCGAAGAAAAGATTTTTGTCTGCTTTAAATGGGTATTTGTGGAAATTTAAATTAAAGCTGCAATATTTTCTTTCAAAAAGTTTAATGTAAAACGTCATGATTTATTGATTGATTTTTTGTGTGTTTTACTGCTTCTTAAAGATAAAATGTTATGCTTTTCAAAAGAAAATCAATAAGAACTTCAATCATCTCTTGTTCAATTAATTTAATGAACTGCAATTTGTTGTACATTTTTTTTAATCATTGTTTGCTTCTGCATCTCAATTTTTCTTAACAAGTTGAGAGTGTAAGAAGAAAGAAATTTTGCAAGAAATATTCCATAAAATGTTATTATTTTTGCTGTCTCTCTTATTTTATCTGAGAAGAAGATAATTTGAAAGGCCAATAAAAGTTTAAACGAAATGAAACAAAAAGATTAGTGTAAAGAATAAGAACTTTGTTTTATGAAATGAAATTCATGTACGAGTATAAGAGCATCCATCATGTTAAATTTGTTTTAATAAATTGGTTTATATATATTTAAATAACTGCATATTTTTATGAATTTAAATTTATTTGTAGAGTTGTATGTGGACAGGACCAAGAAATTCTTAACACTTTTAAGAAATCGAAATGCATTTTGCGATGTTAGCAAAAGTTTATTTCTTCGTTATGCTTAACTGAATACCTGTGACTAATGGGACAAACAAATTCTTTATTTTATAAGTCTAATAGAGTCTATAGTTTTTGAAATGTTGAAAATTGTTAATTTCTTTGCCATTTGTAATAGAAAACGTGTGACTTATGGCACAAATAAAATTCTTTATTTATGTTATTTTCAATTCATTCGCTTTATTTTATATTACAAAAGTCTAATCTTTCATAAAATCTATAATATTTTTGAAGGCTTGAAGGTTATTTTGTGACTAATAGGACATGTTATAGATGGTTTTTGTGCATTTTTTTTGCTTTACTTTGAAAAAATTGTATCTTTACTTAAATGTATATGTTTGTGCAGGTTTGGAAAATTTTTTGTGACTAATGCGACAGGTTATAGATGGTTAAAACTTAAGGTCGTGCATTTTCGTTATATTTTATTCCATATTCGTTACATTTAAAAGTGTTTTTAAATGTTCAGAAGTGTTTAACTGTATATGTGTGACTAACTGGACACTGAAAAACACTTTATTTGTACAGTTTCACTCCCTTCCCTTTATTTTGTATCACAAAAACTGTATCCTTTATTAAATCTATATTAGTTTTTTGACTTGTGACTGGCGGGACAGGTTCTCCTCACTACTATTACTTACTTTTTGGAAGAGAATTGATTTACATATTTGCATGTCTATTGTCATGCTCAGAGTTATTTTATATTCTGAAATTTTGTTAAAGTTTCTGACTTATTTTTTCTTTTTATATTTATTTCGGAGTGGAGCATAATGATGTCGTTTGCAACTGAGATAATGTGAGCACAGTTTTCTGTTCCTATTCGTTGAAGACTTTATTTTTTGGAATTTGTTTTAACTTAAAATTTGTACATACATTTTTGTAAATTTAAAAAATTTTCATTTAAGACAAATTGAAATACATGAAGAAAATTCGTTCATTTACTTGAAAGTAAATAAATTATACGTTAATTTCTTCATAGAATTGGGGAAAATGCAATTTAAAGTTTTTAAATTTTGATTTTGCTTAATAAAATATCTTGCACTTCTTTCACCATTCAATACGCGAATTTTACTTATTTATTTCTGTCCTCGGGACAGAAAGAAGAGAAGATGCTCCCAAGATGCTTTATTTGTAAAACATTCTGGACTGATCGTGGTTAAAGGGTTTATCTCACAGTAAATTTGGGGGGGGGGGGGGTGAAAGTGATCCTGTCCTAGTGAGTGAGTGAGTCTGCTGTCCATACCATCTTCTCACAGTTTCTTCTAGTCGGAATATGAAAAACTGGACTCTTTTATACGAGCAAGTGATGGTTTCCAGATTGTGAGAGAAAACCTTAAAGAAAAAACCAACTAAAACATGTTGGTAACTTTTGTTTATTGTTTATTTTTTAAATTTAACTTCGGCAGGAAAGAATTTTTATTCCAAATTTGTTTTCGTCGCTTTGTGTTAGAAGCTCTGTTGCAACAGAAATACCCACTGAACCCGGAGTATATGATATTTCTTAGTTGCAAGCAGAATTTTCCTCTACTCTAAATTCAACTCAGGTTGTGAATTCAATAGATTTTGTTGCTGTTTTGTTCAAGGTAATAAAAAAAAGATTCTTTGCTTTCAAATTTGTTTTTCTGATATGAAAATGGAAACTAAAACAAATAAACAAAACAAGCCAAACAAACTGGACACTCATTGTTTCTCTGTATTTTCATCCGAGTTTTTGCATTTTTATGAAATCCTTTTTTTTAATTTCTTGTTTTTTTTGTTTGTTTGTTTATACCAACACAAAAATCTTTTTGTTGTGTTGCTTTTTGCACGAAACAACAAAATGCTCAATTCTTAAAGCTGTTCGTTTCCTGGTTAAGGAATTTTATGGCCTTTAGGAATGAAGAATGTGCTTTTGAGCATGAGCAGAAAAAATGTATCGTTTGCATCAAAACGTATTTAGAAACAATTTGAAAGAAATCTGCAAAGCCATAAGTTGATTTATGTCTTTTTTATGGACCAAATAACTGCATAAACCATAGACAGGTGTTGTGTGTTTATGCTTCATGTGTCGGGATACAAAGAAACCAGAGTTTTGGATAAAGAAACAAAAAATGCAGTACAACCTTAATAAGCTGATACCCGTGAGTAAAACAAAACAAAAAGGTTGGTTTTATGATGGTTTGACACAACATTCATGGATACAGTCAGATACTTTTTTGACGTGACTTGTATTAAAAAAAACCTAAAAAATATATGATGAAAACAAACGCTAAATATGACAGTTTGTGCATTCATTTAGATGTACAATAAATTAGAAATGGTTTCTTTGGAACCCATCACAAACATTTTATGATCTTATTCATGACACAGAAAAACCTTTTCATGATTTCGGACATGTCAAGAATTGTTTCATAAGATACTCTCTGCCTTGATAAGCCATCGTTTTGTCTGGAAAAACCACTAGTTACTTATTTTATATATTCCGTAAAAAATGGTTTGTATCAGGATACAACAAAAAAATGTTATTTGAAACCGCATAATTGCTTGCAACATTTTCTTTATTCTATTTTCAAATATTTTCAATTAATACTTCATTGATTTAGCAAAATGTTTGTGTGGAAGAGGACTTGAAAGGAAATTTTTCCATTATTTTTTTTTTTAGAAAAATTAATTCTTGTCTTGGAAATAAATTCACGTCTATTGCTGGATTGAATATTTGATTTTTATTCTCCTGAAATCCTGTAATTTTAAGTCCTATGACTGATGCGATTTTGTAAATTGCGGTTAAGCAAGTCGGGGGGCAGGTATTAAAATGCATGGCCGAAACTAGTACCAAGTTAATTTTAAGAGGTTTAATTTGAGGTGGAGTATATTCCAGATATATTGCAACAATAATAAGGATAATTTTTTAGTAAAATACATTCTTTTACAAGCTGCCGTGGCAAGTCGTTGAGATAATTATTAATTTAATTTCTTAAGGTTCTTATTCGTTTCTATACTAAATTGTACTTGTATATTTGTCTGCATCTTCTTATTATTAAGAAGCCATCACTTAAAATGGTCGAGTTTTTGTTGTGAGTTAAAAGAAATTAGGAGGAATAAAGGAAAGGAAAGGAACGAATATTTTCGATTGATTGAAAAAATGTACTCAAAAACTTGTTTAAAATATTGTGGCATTGTCGTAGAGTCATCCGATTTAAAAAAAATATCCCCAGCAATTTACAGTTTTCAAAAGTAAAGCCCGTTTTATAATTTCAAAGATCTCCGCTGATGATTGGCGACAAATTAATCACCAAATCCAAAGATGTTATAGTCTGCAATTGACCCTGCAGCGAATTTCAGTGAACTATTTACACAAGTTCAGATGAAGTCTAGTGAACGGAAGTCGATCAAAATTTCAGTGTTTTTTCTTCAATGAAAGAGCCGCCACTCTGTGGATACAAAGTTACATAATCGGGTGCGTATGATTAATGCGGATGCTTATGATGCAATTTTATGTAACTCATACGTTACATTGAAAGACAAAACTGACATATTAACGTCGGTCGTTAACACAATATTTTGTTGTTGTTGTTTTAAGATTGATTCTTGTTATTGTTAATCACATTACCGCTAATTTCGGTCTTCTTCTGGAGTTTTTAACCAAATAAGAGAACAATTTGTAGAAATAAGACAAGAATATCGAGGTTGTATCGAACCACTGGGTGTGTTCATCGTCGGGCGTTTATAAATAGTCATGCACTGATCATTGTTGTTTGCTGAGGATACTCGAACTACGGGACGTAGCAAATATTAGAAAGGCTGGTTTACGCTTAATATTTGAAGCCCAAGGAGTATTAAAAAGCGAAAGAAATATTGGCGACTATTAATTTTCTTGAGCACTGATAAATATTCTATCCTGATGCACGCCTAATATTTGAAGGTCACAGTAGCTGAAACGGAGAGATCCTTTTTGCAGTAGCAATTCCTTTTTGAGTACTAAGAAACAATGTTTCTCAAGTAATTTATCCAGTTTTTTCAATGATTGCTCACCAGACGCGCCAACAAGCCTTTCCTTCACTAGTTGATAAGAAATAGATCAGAGAACCGTCTCACAAATGGAGTTTGTAACCTTTCATTGAAAAAAAAAACGAACGTGTCAACTACTCTATTGCCTGTATATCTGATGAGTCCATCCCAGCAATCAGCCAAAGGTTGCTAAGCTTAATGATTTAAGCGAATACTCTTATTGTTTATAAAATAATACCATAAAAAGCCAGAAAATTATGAAAAAACCTACTTAAGAATATTAGTTTAAAAAAAAATTATATCGGTTGCAGTTTTCTCGCCTTTCGATGTTTGAAAGCCTTTTATTTGTTCTGCTGTTTTGTTGTTGAATTTTTTTGACAAAATCCTCATCAATTTAGTTGCAACAATACTTTTATTACTCGCAAATGCAAAAATTCGGTGGTTTCGTTCACGCCTGTGCCAACCCCAAGTTTAAAATGCAGCCTTACCACACTATTACAAGGTAACGCTGCTCATAATAAATTTAGTGCTAAAATGACACTATTTTCAATTTAAAAATTTCAAACTTTAACCAACCAATTTTTGCATGTCACGCTTAATGTACAAAAAAGGTACTAAATTACTCGTACGTTGCATGTTTACGACATGCAAAGGCATCCTTTTTAAATTGTTTATGGTAAAATTATTTTGCCTTCATAAGTTTTAATGTGTGTGTGTGTTTAGGGAATAACACAGTTGAACATGTAGATGAACTTTTCAATACAGTTGCCCCTCAATAGCTTGAACCTTCAATATTATGAAGAAACTTAAAGTTGGAGAATTTTTTCCACAATAGCAGCAACAAATGATAATAATAATAAACAATTTTACATGAAAATTTTTGATTTCATTTGAATTAAATAGTACTTTTTGAAAAGTCTTCGTTCAAAGCTTTATTTTTATAAGGTATTTTTTTAAAAGTATTTTCTTTATAAGTACTTCTCTTAAAATTACTTTTATAGAAAGTACTTTTTTAAAAGGTTCGTTTTTAAAAAGAAGTTTTTTAAAAGGTACTTGCTTGAAAGCTCTATTTTAAGAAGTAGTTTCTTAAAGATACTTTTCTAAACGGCACTTTTTAATAAGTAATATTTTGAAAGGTACGTTTTTAAAAGGTTCTCGTTTGAAAGGTTCTACTATAAAAGGTTCTTTTTTAGAAATGTACTTTTATAAAAGATAATTTTTTAATTGGTACTTTTTTAAAAATGTGGTTTTTAAAAAGGCTCGTTTTAAAAAGCAATTTTTTATTGTACAAGATACTTTCTTTAAAAGCACTATTTTAAGTACGTTTTAAAATATTTTTTTAAAACACTCTTATTAAAAACTTATTTTAAAAGATAGTTTTTAAAAGGTACTTTTTTAAAAGATCCTTTTTTTAAAGTTACTTTTATAAAAGATACTTTTTTAAAGGTACTTACTTGAAAGGTTCTATTTAAAAAGTACTCTTTTGAAATGTACTTTTATAAGAGATATTGTTTTAAATTGTACTTTTTCAACAGGTACTTTTTAAAAATGTGGTTTTTGAAAAGGTTCATTTTTAAAAAAATATTTTTTAAAAGGTACTTTCTTTAAAAGCACTATTTTAAGAAGTAATTTTTTAAAAGGGGTTTTTAAAAACACTATTTTAAGAAGTAATTTTTTAAAAGGGGTTTTTAAAAACACTATTTTAAGAAGTAATTTTTTAAAAGGGGTTTTTAAAAACACTATTTTAAGAAGTAATTTTTTAAAAGGGGTTTTTGAAAACACTTTTATTTAAGATATTTTATTGAATGGTACATTTTTAAAAGGTATTTTGTTAAAAGGTACTTTTTTGAAATGTACCTTTTTAAAAGATACTCTTTTAAAATATACGTTTTTAACTATAACAGGTAATTTTTTGAAATGTACTTTTATAAAACATACTTTTTTAAAAGGTACTTTTTTAAAAAATTATTATTAAAAAATTGCGTTTTGAAAAGGTACTTTTTAAAAAAATACTTTATAAAAATGTGATTATTAAAAAAAATCCTTTTTAAAAATGTGCTTCTTGAAAAGGTACTTTCTGCAAAGGTACAATCTGTACCTTCACAGTATAAAACCTCATAATTTACGTCCCATGTTAAGTTCAAAGCAGGCTCTAATTTTTAAAGAATATTTAGGGATTTACACAACCTTTTTTAAATTTTGAGGAAATATGTTCTATATAATCATATTATTTGCTTTTTCTACCGATATAGGAAAGAGATTCACTTTGACTTAAGGAAACTTCGACTGTAGCTGTTCTACTGCTTTGTTTTGTTTTAATCATATAAATTTGTTTATAAGATTTGAAAATTTGGGTGGAGAAAGTTAAGGGTTATAATCAAGTTGTTTACGAACGTTACTTGTCTTGATCGTGGCTGCGAAACTAAAAACACGCCTCGAACAGCTTTTTAATACATGAAAACTTTCTTCGGAGGCATTTTTCAAAATCGACCGAAAACCGATATCTGGCTGCATCGAAAATTTACTCTGCATTAAAAAACGGCAAATGAGTCTGGCCTTTTCCCAGCAACGTTTCCTTTCGTATTCCTTGTAATAGTTTTTGCTATGATTTTCCTCATATGGAGCCTTAAGTTTATTGTTTCATATGCGGTAAAATAACTTATGCCTCCATTCTCTACTACTGAGGAAGTCATGAATTGTTTTCCCCAACAGAATTATGTATTTCTGCTGCCCAACATTTTGCATTAAACAAATTTTTGCCTTATTCGTTATTTATTTTAACCTGAAATTTATTAATTGTAGTTGCACTGCCTGTCAACATTAACACTGGTCAGCAACTGGTTTACGATGTCAAGCACTGAAACTGCTAATTTGTGGCAATGAAATTATTTTAATGTATTTACAGTTTTATTGCTGTTGTTGATGTCTCTCGATACAGATGATTAAAAAATTAATGATGGATTTTAAGAGAACAAAATGAAAAAATATATTTCTTCTCCTCTGCTTTGATAGTGATTTGCCGACGGCGTATGAATGGCAATGAAAAACTTCACTTGAAACTATATGGAAGATTTTTCAGAAATGGGGACTTAATGCTGAAATGGAATAATGGGAAGTTAACAAAATTAAATTTTTACTTCCATGCCATTGTGCAGTGAATATAATATTGTTTAAATATTCGCCGGAATTCCTTAAGACGGCAGTCTAATTTTGGCCAAAAGTGGTATCCGCTTCGAAACGTTGCTTAGGATTATTAGCCATGAGCTCCTGAGCCAGTTGGATGTGGTTTTGCGTGTAGGCTCAAGTGTGGGCGCAAAATTCACCAAGTTAAAGGCGCCGACCAGCACAAGTTCTCTTTGACAGCAAGAAATTGACAGTGGCAAGTCGACTGTGAAGTGGTGCCACATGAGCTGCAAAATATGTGCAACCCACTAAAATTTTACACAATGCTGGATTGAGCAGACCAACCGTTTAGCTGGTCACGATGCTTTGGCATCAATAACTAGACAGATCTTAATAAAACAAGATGGCGATCACAGCCCGCCAATATCTATAATCAATTGAAAAACATTTTTTATTGAGCGCTTTTTAAGGTTCATTCTTTTTTTTTTTTTGGGTAGTTTTACTTGTCATTGGATCACTGAAAAAGTAAGAGGAGAACAAAAATTGCAACTTTTTGCAATCGAAACTTGTCGTGCGCATCTTTCGTTTCAGGGTGTCTATAGTGGCTAATCGATGCAGATGGTTACGTACCACGTAGACTTTGAATAGTGCATTGAAGCATCGATGACAGCAAATGAGGATGCACTCATCCACTCTATGGAAGCTTAAACGAATTGACGTCTCAAGGTGACGTAATGAGATGCCACATAATTAATTTACTTGAAAAAACTTTTGATGATGAATTGATGAATTTCTCTTAGTGGAATTCGTGGGGCGTTCAGAGGGCATGACTTAATCCCATTTGATTATTTTTTGGTTTGGGTTTTATAAAGACAATTTAATACCAGGAAATCGTTTGAAGTGCACCCTGTAAAAGTACTTTTACCATTCACCCAAAGTTAATGGTCTCAAATTATTTGTGCATTTTAATTCTTAGCAAAAATATGTGTTTTTGCTTTATTGTAATTAAATGTTCTATAACTTTAATAAAAACACTTCATAGAATCTCATGAACTATTTATGAACATTAGGGCAACACCATTCAATTATCTTTGGCGGCTATACTGTGTATTTTTATTTCAATTGTCCTGATTAATGGTGGCGCACCACAACGTAATTGTCGTAACCGCAAACACAGATATGACTTAAATTTGGATTTTTTTTACGTCTAAACTGAAACATTCCTTGGCAACACTAACATTGACGTTACGTTGCAGCACTTCTAATGCATCCTTTATTTCAGAGAACCAGAGTTTAGATGAAACTTGTTTTTTCTAAGACACAGTAAAAGATATTTTATTGTTGCCATCATAAAAGAAAGATGAAGGCTGACGTTCGTACCGCCCGTCAACACTCTCAGTAATTACATAAAATAAATAAACTCTGAAAATAAAATGCTAAACTTTTACACAAGTAAAGACAAGAGCTACAGCTGAAAAGAACAACTAACTTTTATTCTAGATAGTTTTTGCCACCCCACAGTTTTGCCCAACATTTAAGATGCCAACAAAGAGGCTGTCTGCGCCTTTTTTACATTTTGCATCTTCCTCGCAGGCTGCAATTTCGAAAACTTTGCTTTCTTGTCAAACTTTTTCCTACGGCAAGTATTTTTGTGCTTTTTGTTTGTTTTCATATAAAAATTTGTCTTTTCTTTTCTCTCTTTCTCTCTCTCTCTCTCTCTCCACTCTTCTTTTTGAGCACAAAATGAAACTATTTATTGTAACTCAACTATAAAACTGTTTTTTGTGATGATTTTTCGTTTTTTGGGAGGAGGGCAAATGAGCTCGTGCAGACCGTGTTTGTCTGTCGTTTTGGCACTTTGAATTGCCAGTTTAGAGGAGAGTGACTGCTAGAATTGATTAGTTTGTACGAATATTAAGAAAAAATCGAATAAATTTAAATTGAAAAGTTATGAATTGTTACTTACACTGCAAATAATTATACTTGGCCAGTGGAGGATTCTCGTAGAGACAGAAAACATAAAAAAAATTAATTATACGTGTTTTGGTGTGTAGTGGAAAAAGGGTGCAATTTCGGGTTTGGTTCACAGATGCAGCAGACAAATTTTATAAAACAAAACGGTTGAAATTTCTGTCGAATAATTTAACGATTTCTGTGCATCGTTTTGAGCTTCTCAACTTCGCCAAAATTGGAAATAGGTGAAAATTGAACAATGTCGAAATTATCATTTTCTATATCCTCTCTGAAAAAATCAGCCACCTGTGGTAGGGATTCATTAGTTCTTTTAATCACAATTGTATGACTTAAGCTGGGAACACACAACTGCGACGAACGACGAACTCGCCGTTAAATATTCGCTGTATAAAATCTTTGTGTAAGCGACAGTCACAGCGAATAGACCAACTTCTGTTTGCAATTAATAAAGTGGTTTACATTTTGTGCAACGATACTATTTTGTTTGTCGTTCGCCGGCGAAAATATTAGATATGTACATATATATCTATTACAACTTGCGTCGAATATAACGAATTTCGCGTTCAAAAACTCGTTGGTCGTCGCAGTTGTGTTCCCAGCATTATGCTTTGCAAAATCCATGGCCGCCGTGGCCAACTTGATTTTGCAGACCTTGAGAATTGCATTTATAAAAATCTCAAAAGTTTCAACTAGTTAAAAAAAAGGAGTTAAGGACTAAATAAAACATTTGACCCGTTTAATCTTCCGGGTTGGTGAGAAGGTTACACATTGGTGCCACTTGCAAGGACTTTAATATTATAGAAGACATAATCCCAACATCTGTAAATGTAGAAAATTTAACATTTTGGCCTATAAATTCTTCCTGGCTGCGTTAGGAAATAAAAAAAGGAAATCAGAAAAAATTTAAAGGGACTGTGGGATTAATAGTTGACCGAACACAACCTTGTAGTTTCAAAATGCTGCAAAATCTACCGAAATAACAAAAATTTAAGTAAATTTAAAAAAAAAAAAAATTTATCAAGATTTTTAAAACTGGAAAACTTTATGTCATAATTTCTTTAATTTTTTGTATTAATTTTTTTCCATATCGATTCCACAATAAGTTGTAAATAAAAAGGTTGTGCTTTTAGCAGGATCAAGTCTTTAGACTGCTGGAACCCTCCTTCTTCCTCTCAAATATCCTTCTATTTCTTTGACACAGGTTTTTGAGTTTTAGAAAGAAGTGAAAAGTGCCACTTGTCAGTTCAAACGTTTGTAAGAAACCCTTAAAATGTTAATGCCCAACGCTTGTCTTACAATAAATTTATCTAACGACCGTGTGAACTGACAACTTCGACTGGCAGACAAATTCATTATCAGACAATGTTCTGGTAAGTGAAATTGTACGTTTTTCTTACAATCGTCTGAGCTGACATTTTATCTCTCGTTGCCAATTTTTTATTCTCACTCAATTGCCAGCTTATTGTCAATTCTAACCATATTGTAAAACCTTCCAACCATCCGTGCAGACGAAGCTTTAGCATTTTTATTTATATATGAACATTTCTTTTATCTCTGTGTACACCAGCGCCTGACGAAAAACTCGCACGTTACATCGTTAAGTTTATTGACCTTTTGTGGAAATATAGGACTTGCTTTACGTTCTTGCTGACAAATTTTCACAGAACTTTTTGTTTTCTTTCAGTTGCTTAAACTTTTATTTGTGAAATCCCTTTTTTACTGCCTGCTTCAAATAATTTTATGCTTTTCGTGTGTTGGGTCGTTGTTACTTAAATTTTGTGTAAAAAGTAAAAAGAAAATTTCGAGACGGTGGAATAAGGAAACATTTTAAGTTTAAGTGTAAGTATTCGGAGGAAGGGCAACAAAATGGTTTTGTCAGCTATAATATTTTAAACATCCCTCGTACATATAAAGACACAGACAAATTTCATGGTCAATTAAATTATTTATTTTTGCTGGCTACAAGGCAATCGATGAAATGAATAAAATGGAAAATATTGCAAATTCTAATTCTAAATATACAGTGCACTCACGATAATGTGAACTTCCATATGATTCTTCTATTGTGCTATGAATTTGTGTGCAAAACCTTATTTTGGTATTTTTTTAACGTTTTATCTTAAAATCTCTATCAACAGGACTAGTTTCCATTTCGAACATGAGTTTTGTTTTTATGTGTAGTTTAATGACAGACTTTTAGTTTAATGACTTCGTGCCAGAGGAAGAACATGTTGTTCACGAACAACTCTCAGCTTGAATTGGTTTAAGTTTCTATTTCTATCGTACAAAGTTCAATTGAGTTGCCCATTGTATGAAATATTAACAGTCACACAGTGAACACTGTGAGTAAAAATATGTTTGCAACATGAGTCACTTCACCTTAATTCAATTGGTTAATAATTGGGGGATTTCCCTTATTGTTTGCTTTTAATTTGTTTTCTGCGTTCGGTTTCTTTTTAAATATAGACTTAAAGTTCTTAAATATGCCTAAAAAAACAGTTTTAAGCCTGAGGTTTGTGTTTTGAAAATCTAAACTGGAAATAAATTTAAGGTTTTAACATCATTGTTGGTCGATTTTATATATTAGAACTTTAAAGAATTGAAGGAGGATACTATAGACTGTAAGCGGAATGAAATGGAGGAAGAGCTAGAAGATGAAAATGATTATGTGGAGAAGACAACAGAGGCTCTCTAATCCGAAAGAGCTGACGTATTTCTTAATAAAGCATTAGGATCAACGTAATTTGAGTGCATTGCGACAGTTAAGAGAGCGTGTCGTTTTTAAGGTGATTGAACAAGAAGAAACAGTCCAAGAAAATCTCAGATTAAAATTTATTTTTTAAATAAAATTTATTTTTAATGGGAAACACTTTTGCAAACATGAACTGCCTCGGTTTTGACTAGTTCATAATATCGAAGGTTCACTGTAAACACTATTGACACGCCAATATTCTATTTTTTAATTATATGACTGTGGCCAACAATATTATATTAAAAATATTACAACGCCCAACAATGTTCATCCAGAGTGAAAAACCGGCTCGGCTGCAGAAGGCTTTGTTTCGTTTAAAAAATACCGGAAGCGTTCCGTAAAAATGCACACCTGGACCCGGTCTGATAAATGACACGCCGACTTCATGCCAGCTGGAGCATCCTTCATAAAGGGAAATATGTATATAGAACGGAGGCACAAATGCACCTACTGCGCTCATGCACATAATCATGGTAACCCCCCGTGATCCCCGCTCGGTAGATGTCATCGTACCAATTTGCTTTATTGCCTTTCTGGCAATTATTTGTGCTTGTTGTGAAGCCACCACTAATATTCCGGTTTTGTCTACGTTGGAAAATTGTGCTGAATGTACTCTTCTCAAAGTAAATTAAAAGATGTATCCACATTTTCGCTAGAGAAACCGCGAGCGCGGTCTGCCCTACTTAACACGTTTCGACGATGGTTAATAAAATCTTTTAACCAATATCTTCTAGCACATTATTTTACTTGTTGGAAGTGTAATGTATTGCCAAAGTTTGAAAACATATATCACGTGTATCTGCTCTTGTTAGTCCCCAATATTGTGCCTCCATTTTCCAATATACATATATCGAACCAATTCATTTGCCATATCCACACTTACTGTTGGAGATCGACTTCGTTGCAAAATTAAAGGGGGACACACCAAATCACCAATTGGTTTTGATGCCAAGAACCGTCTTTAAAGTAGGTCAACAAATGTGGTTAAAATTTTCCAGAACGCCAAATAGTAGAAGTGAAAAATGTCAATTGAAAAAAAGTGGAAAACAAAAAGTTAATACTTCAATAATACAAAAATTTAGAATGAAAATTATTCCTCCCCAACAGTTCGAAAGACTTGTAGAATTGATGGAAGAGAATCGATGTATGGCATCAAAGAAGAATGGAACAAAGTCACAAATAAAGTCAATTCGAGAAGGTGATGAATGGAAAAAAGTATGCGAAGACTACAAATTAAAATTAAAGAAAAAGTTAGTGTTTAACAAAAGGAAGGTTCAGCTACAGGTGGAGGACCATTTAGGCAGTTCGTTTTGTCCGCAACTGATGATTTAGCTGCCAGTTTCTTGCAATTGCGTTCTTTAATAAGCCCAGGAGAGTCAATTGCAGCGATTTTAAATACTTTCGAGCAACAGGATAATGACGAATGCTAAAAATATAGAAACTAAAACTGTGGAAACTGCAATAGGAAACGAAATGCCATCATCGTCGAAGTTTGCAAAATGTTTAAATAAACAAAAAACAAAATCTGATCTTCTTTCTGAACAGCTTAAAGTACAAATTCACTTTTACACAGAATTTTAATTTTTAAGCAGTTAAAAGCTGTTTATTTATTTACAATATCGAACAGGGTGTTGTCCATTTTTTTAATATCTGTGAAACAAGCAGGCAGGCGAATTCTTTACGCGGTTCTAAAATGAAATAAAAACGCCCACGGCTTTGGAAAGCTGTCGTATTACGCCAACGCCCTACTCAAATAGCATAAATATAAACTTATCCAAAGTGATCTCTGTGGCCATAAGAACTTATTTTTTTTAATAGGAAATGCGGATTTTTAACTTTTGTAAACTCATACTTTAAACAATTTTTATTGTTAACGTTTTTGACGATTTTAGCAAATGCTTTTGACGGTTTCGATGTCAAAATTGAATATTTAGTCTCTGTATTGTCTGACAGTTATGGCAACACCCCTGCTGGCTGTTGCTATATGTTTCCAGGTTGTTCCTGACATATCTAGGATAAATACTAATAACAAATTATGCATTTGAGGACCTTTAGTGTTTCTTATTTGCAAGGAAATTAAAGGAGAAGAAGACCGAGAGTACCAGTGATTTATGGGAGCTGCCAAAATGAGTCCTGCGGACTTTGCTCGTTATAGCTGATCAAGTGGTTTAATTATTTTTTAAACTACAGCAATTGCACATAAAATTGAAATTCAATTTTTTAAAGATCTGCTACAATATGTATGATGTTAAAACTGGACATTAGTCTTGCATGCGGCCTTAATATTTTAAAGTTAAGTTAAGAAAGTTTCAACTGTTTTCACCACAAGAGAGATAGAGAGAGAAAACAAACTGACTGGTCACGTTAATAAAAAGAACTCCTTTTGCAATTTTCAGTTCTTTTAAATTTACAGCACATTAAATCATTATGTATTTATAGAAATGTTCTGGTCTTTCGCACAAAAATCGTTTAAAAAAATAAAAAACACAGTTTTTTGTTTCATATTCCGACTTCCATCAATCATCATCAAAATCATATCATTTACATCATTTTATTTTAAGCAAATCCTTTACGATCATGTTATAATCATAAAACGTGCATTTTTTTTTCTATTGTTTGCGTGTCGGTGCTATTTTGCATTCAACTCAAATACAAATTTTCCGCACACATTCGTGCAAACTTTCACATTGTTCTGCAAACCTGCACAGATACACAGTTACATGCACACACGGTTACGTGCACACACGCTTACAAACACCCTTTAGTTTGCCATGATGGATATCTTAAAACCTGTCACTAAGTGTGTGTGTGTGTGTGTGTGTATGAGATTATGCCAAAAATATGTTTGTAGGTACATGACACGTTTTGAATGTGTCAAAAGTCACCACTCAGAAGATTCCAGCGGTTTTGTTAAACATCAAAGTTTTCAACAAACATTAAATAAATTAATAAAATTTACAAAAAATTAATGTAAGAAAATTCATTTCATATTTCCAGTTGGTCGAGGAATGCAAATTCGAGTTTCGATTTTTGTCTTACACTCTTACAGAAATAGTTGCTACTGACTTGACGATTTCACCAATCGCCCATTTGCTCACATGTTAAATTTAGCACAACCAGGAACGAGTACATAAACACATATATATGTATGTATATATGTACATATGTATGTATGTATGTATGCAGGTATGTGTGTATGTATGTATGTATGCATGTATGTATGTATGTACGTTTTTAAACAAATATTCTTAAAAATTTTTGTCTGACTTTCCCGACATGGTAAAAAAAACGGAGAATGATTTCAAATAGATTTCAAAAGAACCAAAAGAAATCTAAATTTGTTTTTGTTTTTCACAACAACAAAGATAAGAGAAATGGAATCAATAAAATTGCACGCACAGAAAAAAATCGTCGCAAAAATTTTCCAGTTAAAAAATGCAGCAAAATCATTTCTTGACGCAAAGAACGGTGTTCTGGGCAACAGTACGAGTGGGAGCAAACTTTTCTTTCTTTGACTAATTATACCATTATTGTGAATAACCATGATATGATACATCCGATCATATTATTGTCACGGCTAACCATACACATATAGCTTTTAAAACGATGGAACTAATAAATATTTTTGATTTGTTTCAGCGAATTGGAAATCACTTTTTATTAAGACGATGCTATAGTATAGTAGAATTAATTCTATTTCATCATTATATGTATGTAACTAACATAATATTTATTAATTTTAATTTCTTATCGTATGTATTTATGTGTATTATATCATTTAGTTGTGCAAATAATTAATATTATTGATTGTGTCAAACATTATCAGTCATATTTAAAATGGTTGTATAAAAACAGTTTATAATAATATGGTTGGTAGTGGCCATATAAAAACCATAACCAGATACCGATAATTGTGCATTTGCATCAAACTAAAATTTAGTCCATAAGAGATTTTGAACCTATTTAGAGTCTAGTTAACTTTGATAAGATTTCCCACACACAAGTCGGCATCTATTTCCTGACCAAATTTTGGCCAAATTTCCTTAAGTTTTCCGGCTACCAATCGATGAAGCTGTGATGTTCTTCAATATGAAAGAACAAAATACAACACTGCACAAATCCAGCTTGAAATTTGTGTTTGTTGATATATTTATAAAAAAAACAAAGTAAAAGGGTGGCAACTTTAAATACAAGGTATGCAAGTTATGCACAAACATAAATATATATGTATGTAGATTTAGTCAGTTGCTTTCGTTATGAGAGGAAATCTTGATAAATGTCAGAAAACACATCGATATCGAGTGAGATCTGAGTGATATGCAGTATAACACTTTAAGAACTTTAAAAGTCTCTTTTAACCGCTACTGAACCGATTTTGAAAACCTTTAACATAATTTCTATATTTTTGCTTTTAAACCGCATCAGTTTTGCCAGGTTTTAAAGTCTGGTATTTTTAGAGGACTGGACTTTTTTACATCGATTTTCAATTTTTTTTTTCTCATAATTGCTTAATGCTCGCCGTTTAGTCCTGGAGAATTTTTAGCTAAGAACTTATTTTACATAAATAAATTTTTGCACATCTTTGCGAAGTACTTGTTTAGGCAAAATATCTGCTTAAGCCGTTTCTTCAGTTTTTCTTTGTCTTTCGAAAACTGAAGGCTGTTTATTTTTTTTTGATTCATAACATTTTTTTTTATCTGTAACTTCTTTCCATTTGTTTTGCTCCAGAATTTTTATTTTACACGTGCAGAATACACCCAACATTCTAGATTAAAGACTAAATTTAACATATTGACATGAATGCATTTGTTCACATGTTTTGGGAACACTGACATATTCTGTTCGAGACAGGGAAAAATCCAATTTCCAAAAAAAATCTATGCATTATATACATGTATGTGTGTGTGTGTGTGTGTGTGTGTGTGTGTGTGTGAAGAGTAGTAAATATGCGAACTAACCCCAACTGACGTGTAACGAAAAGTCAGCGCGTTAAAGTTGAAAAAAGATTTTATCCAACATTTGATATATTCATGCTCGCAAATGAATGAATGTGAAAAAGTTTTAGATTATGGGTTTCATATAATTGTTAACTCTGAATGTGTTGTTGTTGTAGTTGTTGTTGTGGAGCGCCAAATAAATGCGATGCATGAAAACTTTATTTTGCAATGGCAGCTGTATGCGATATTATAAAAGTCTTAATTCACGTTGTCCAACGGACACGCCATAATTCCTAAATGCTATAGACACATACACATACATACATACACATACATACATATATATGCATATATATAAGATATTAAAAAAAACACAACTACTGCCTTTTGAAACCTTTTAGCAGTTGCAACAGTTTCTAAAATTCTTAATTGTCTGGGAGAATTTTTCCCGAAAAAAAGTTTCTTTTAAACTCGAAATCTTCAACCCTTCTAAAATATACGATCTTACAAGACTTTTGAGGCATTTGTTTCGTGTTTTTTTTTTCGGGAGCAACAAATATGTTGCATGTTCGTAATACTAGTTGGGGTAACGAATACTTTAGACACTTCATCAGGTTGACATGACAATATTGGTATTGGGGTTGGTTTATTGCATTTATTTTTGTTTTACTTTCTGGGCGTTAAGCGCAGGCTCGTTTGCCGTGCTCAACTTTATAACACTGGGATAACTTGGTGATTCACCAAGTTACTAAGATCTTTCGGGGTTTATTATCCTAGTAGTTTACAAGGATAATTCAAGCGGTAATGGTCAATTCAGTTGTTCAAGTGGTACACAAGAACAATGTAAACTGATTTAGTAAAAATTAAATCACACGATGTTGGCTTGATGACTGACAATAGTTCGCTCACAAATTTTATTAAAAATGCATTGTATTTAAAGAAACTAAGAAATTACAAAGACAAATAATAAAAGAATACAAAATTCACAAATACAAATAAAAAGGAAAAAATTGGTTTCATAATTAATAAAAACAAATTGCAATACAATTAATAATAATGCCAAGTTTTAAACCGTAAAATGACACGGAGAAATTTTAGCAGGCCGGAAAACATTCACTCTTCTGTCGCACTAATTATTTTCCCACCGGTAGGAAAAAATAGATATTGGATTTCATAACTGTCTGGCTGGTGAATTAAGGAAGCACATTATTTTCCCATTGATCGTACAGCCCAAACAGATATTAAATTTCTCCAACGTCTGACTAGTTATTTCATTTAGCGCGTGTAAATAAATATTTTGTTTCAATTTGGCTATGAATTATGCAGACGCGGTAATTCTCACGCCAAAATGTGGGAAGAATAAGAACGCAACAAAGAACTAAGGATTTTGTTCAAGTATTATTAGTTCCATTGAGAGGAAAAAAAAACTCAAAGGAATTAACAATGGGTATTCCTATATAATAAGACCTAGAATCTTATAATTATATATTCGTCATGCAACAATATTACAATATTGAGCATGAAATAAAAAACTTAACTCTTTCCGGTGCACTTTTTTTATTATTATTATTATTATTATATTTATTAGTTATTAAAAACAATTTGAAAAAATATTTATTATTACAGGATTCACCGGAAGGATGTGGTATAATTTGTAAGCCACCGCTCTAATGCGTTAAGTTTATTTATGAAGTTCATTGAAACAGGACTTTGTTTTGTCTGGACAAAGTGCAACATGTTAAAGTTAGATATGATCCTGTTTTAGGCATTTGGTTAGAATCATTCAAATGGATATTCGACAAAACCCAGTCAAAGCTTTTTACAGCCATCATTTACAAGATATAGCGGCATTTAATTCTGGACGTTTGTTCTCATTAGAAAATTCATTCCTATAAACGCCTGTCGTTGGAGTCTAGCAGTTGCCAGATTGTTGAGCACACAGTTTAGTTTGAAGCACAATATGCTCAATAATTTATTTGGTTACTTGTACTATTTTATTAAAAATACTACAATTGTCATGGAATGCCATGTTTTCAATAACTTCTGTAGGTCCCTGTTTGTGGAGGGAGACGAACTACGTTGCTATCGCCGTCACTATCAAATTGCGAGCCATGAACTCTGTTACATCCCGGACTTTTATCTGCCATTAGAGGTCAAATGAAAACTGGCTATAATTTTTTAAATTGAAATTTATTTATTGATTAAGTTGGGTATAAAAAAACATAAAAGGAACAAAAATTAAGAAAACAATTTTTGGCAACGGAGTTTTAGAGTACACTGACCTCTTATGAGTGAAAATTTTCGAAACATTGTTTCTCAACGCAAAGGGTTTTTAAGCACTTCTTACACTGCCAACGCACTCTTGAATGGCAAACAACGCACCGTAGCTGGTTGTGAATTTTAGCGGGACAGTGTCCAGCTCCATCTTGAGACAAGCATTTACCAATTGAGCCTGACTGTCGGGACTTTTTTTGTTCACCTTGACGGAGATAGTATCGTGCAATATGACGACGAAACGTTAGTTGGTCCATTGCATTCTCATTGCTTAGTACGTGTAACCGCCGGGCATTAGCAATAGACATATCCAACATATATGTGAATAATACCCACCACCACTTTTTGCCACGAACAGAAATCTTATATAAGGAAATTGACTGATCGAGCTCATCAACACCACCCATGTTTTTGTTATAATTTTGGAATAAGTGGGGTATGGCTACATCAGTCTTCTCGCGCTTGCTTGAGCACCATCGCTTAACAGTTCCTAGAGGTGCAATGGTATCATAGTTGGTCCCCATTGTACAAATACTGCTGTCCTTCCACCTTACAAATAACAGCTCATTTTCCTTTTCGAACCGGAAGTCATAAGAAAGGGCATTTTTTGGTTCTGTTTTCCCTGACAGTTCCAGTAGCGCGGTACCCCAAGTTTCTAAGATCAACTAGAAGGTCGTAGCTAGTAAAAAAGTTGTCAAAAAAACTCGATAGTTTTCTGCAGAACAATTCAGCTTCTCCAACAAATTTTCGACAACACGCGAACCTAATAGATCAGAAGATTCCACCTGTGATTTTCCAGAATACAAATCAAACGCATAACAATAGCGTGTAGCGCTAGCCGCAACCCAGTTTTTGTAGCCGAATCGAACTGGCTTGCCACGAATAAATTGTTTAGCAGGATGGTGGCCAATTTCGTCTATAGAAATATTTTCATGGAATACTCCCCACTGCAAAAATTTTTTTATCAGTAAGTCTGCCATTGGTCTAACTTTGAACATTTTGTCATTGGTCGTCGCAGCAATGTTGTTATCTACGAGATGAAGGTTTCTCTTTATCTCCGGAAATCTGTGCCTGGAGAGGGCTTTGGCTACTATTTCCACTCCAATGTCTTCATCTAAGCTCCAATACATCGGCTCTCGTGTTAACTTATTATAGCCGGATAATATTAAAATTCCTAAGAACTTTTTCAGGTCGGAGATATCGAATTGAAACTCGTGCCTGTTGTTCTGTTTTGCATAAATAGTACTATTGGACGTTATCAAATCAAAGACATTTTGATCACACAGTTTTTCAAATATTTTTACTGGATTTAGATTATTCATTTCTTCAAGTAGACGATTTAATCTCGCACTAACTTCAGAGTTCTGCTGAGATGTTAAGCTTTGCGCCAAATAGGGTTTCTTTGATTTGCAAAATTTTGCCCAGCTTTCTTTGACGCCAACGGTTCATCATCACTGTCATCACTGTCATCATTTATTTCGTTATCAACGTTTTCACGATTTACGAATACTTCGATTGTGCCAGGTATATCATTTGGTAGGGTTGATAGCGCCATATCTTCCTCAGCGCCTTCTTCTTCATCCCTCAGTGCGCTAGGATCAGGTGGAATTATTGCCATTTCGTATTCTTCATCACTATCATTCAACAGCTTCTTGAAGCCCTTTGAAGCACTTTTGAGCCGTAAAACGTTTTCCATTCATTATTAAAATCTAAAAAAAATATAACAAAAAGAATCAAATTTTTTGCTTATGCAGGTTGCCAGTCTACTCAAACCAGTACAGTAAATTTTATACCACTCTACTTCTACCATTTTTTTATATAAGTATTTATTTTTTCTTTGTGAGTCATGCTAACACAAATTTTATAATAACGATGTAAAATTACAAACAAAAAAATTTCAACACTGTCTAGAATATTAGCAAAATAGTTACTTACCTTTCGCGACACAAATCAGACTGATGATTTTGCACACAAAACCAGGCCGCATACATGTTTTTTTTTTAAAGCAGCTTTTGGTATTGTTGTTGTGATACTAAATAACGGTACAATGATTGAAAAAATCTTTGCTTTTGCCTGGCAACTAGAAAGAGTTCAGCTGTACTCAGTTGAGTACAGTTTTTGTTTTCGTTGCCGACTGCAGGGATATGATCAAAAAGTTCTGGAATTTGGTTTTGATCATCGATATCTTCAACGTCATCGGCAATTGATTCTGTGTCTAACGGTATCTCTTACAAATCCAATTCATTCTCGATTGCTTCCAATATTTTGGAAATATCACTGTCTTTCAGTTTGCGATTTTTCGCCCCAGCTATTACGCGCACTGGCGTTATCTTTCTGCCAACATCTTTCACCTTCTACTGCTCGAACTCTGAAATTTATTTTTTGTGTTACTGCCCTCAAGCACATTTTTCACCTACTGATGTATCAAGCCTGCCTAACGCAGGTATTTTCCACAAATATACTAAATACGGGTACCCTCTCTCAATGCTTGACCGGTGACACTTAAGTTTAGTGCATGTTTTATTTGAATTTTTTTTGTTAAATATAAAAACTAAGTCTAAATCTAAATTAAAAATAAAAATCTGGATTATAACAGCGCCCACAGAATATATGCAAATTTACTAGATAAGTGGTAAAATTATTATTTCACCGCGCCGGAAAATGTTAAACGAAATAATTTTAGATATGAAATTAAGGACTGTTAAAACATTTTGAATAAAACAAGTTTCACATTTTTGTGCCGTTAAATTTTACCATAAAAATTGAAAATATCTTTCTTAAGCTGCCCTGTATTACTAACAAATTGTAAAGACGAGGGTCTGATATCAGCTGCCTAAATCTTATCTGGACCAGGTTGATGCTTCTTGACTGAGTGAATGAGAGACGCGCCAAAAAATAAGTTGGGTTGCCGCTATAAATCATTTTATGAAGGAGAACTAGAGAATGAAATGAAACGGGACCCAAAAACATGCATCGCAAGACTTAGTCTCAGTTGGGTCGCCGCTATAAATCATTTTATGAAGGAGAACTAGAGAACGAAACGAAACGGGACCCAAAAACATGCATCGCAAGACTCAGTCTCGGAGGGGAAGTATGAGAAAAACGGCCCTCGTTCAATATATATCTTAGGATCTATAAAAGTTAATTTCCTGCTATAAAGTATGATTTAGCTAAAGGTATAAGTGTGTTAATCGGAGTTGAGTGTTGAGTTGCCCACAGTGAACGCAAATACTGTCTTACGTGGTCAGTCCAAGTTATTTTTTGTCTTCGTGGTAATTTCAATTTGTTGTGAGTTCAACAATAGTTATTTGATTAGTGTTTCTGGATATTACAAAGTAATAAAATATAAAGTTGCAAATCATTGGCATAAACATGACTCTTACAGTGTGATAACTGTCTTGGCAAATCATTTGTATATATTGTAAGTATTAGAGGACTTGAAATGGATCCTTGGGCTACTGGTAACGACAACGACGTTTTGTTCTTTGAGTTTACACACCGATGGCGATTATTAGGCTGGGATGTAAAGAGATTAGTCGCAGAAGAGGTAAATTTGAACAGCTTCGTTATTTTATTTAATACAAACCATATCAAAGGCTTTAGGATGTTCCAAACTAATTATATGGCATATAACTATTTTTGGAGAAAATGTTATAATAAAATATACGACGTAATCTTTAATCTTCTTCTACTTCCTTTGGCGCTACAGCACGGTGTGAACCTGGGCCCCAACCAACAAGCTTTTCCAGATGACACGATCTTTGGCCAGCAGCCTTCAATTTTGAGGTCCCTCTTCTCTTGTGTGCGCCATCGCCTCCGTGGACGTCCTTTATTGCGCAGTTCCACTGGTTCAGAGTCGAACGTTCTACGGGCTGGAGTAGGCATGGCCCAACCAACTTCACCGTTGGATCCGTAGACGCCTGGTTAGGCTCATGTCACTGTACAGCTCGCGGTTGAATCTTCCTCTCCAGATGCCATGAACGCAAATAGGACCAAAAATTGCACGCAGAACTTTTCTCTTGAAAATACCAAGGACTTCCTCATCCGCTTTCGATATTGTCAATAGTTTTGCGCCACAGAGAAGGACAGGGATTATCAAAGTGGTATGTAGTGTCAGCTTGGTCTTTCGGGAAAGGGTTCTACTACTCAGTTGCATCTTGAGCCCAAACAAACCGCGATTGGCAGGAGTTACTCTGCGTTCAATCTGGGTACTGATGTTGTTCGTACTGTTCACTTGCGAGCCGAGGTAGACGAAGTCCTTCCCTACCTCAAAGTTATGGCTGCCTATGGAGACATTCCGGCCCAGGTGTCGATGCTGTGCGTCCTTTCTTGATGACAGCATATACTTCGTTTTGCCCTCGTTCACCGTTAGACCGCCTCCATTGAAATACCAGCAAACGCTTCATTGACGGCTCACTGTGTTCGACCAATCACGTCAATGTCGTCAGCGTAGTTGTACGGACTTTTTGAAGATCGTGTCTCTGTAGTTGGCGTCTGAGCTTTGCACGATCTTCTCAAGAATCATGGGACGACAGAGCGTCGCTTTGTCTAACTTTAACCTGCAAATTTTAAAGGTGTTACTCTCACATTTGTTTAGACGTTTTTAAACATCATTCTTGCGACACTTGTTTCGTAATCTGTAGTCTTTATAACGTGGCTAAGACCAAGTGTTTTCGCAAATTATGCTGGCTGGCTAATAATGCAGAGAAAGTGATGACTGTTTATACCGGTTGGAATTAGAAAGCCGTGATTGCATCTAATTATATTTGATGCACCATCGCGAAAACTGTCGGCGTTTTTTTAAATCCATCAACGTTAAAATATTTTGGTCCAGGTAGTCAAACTCGAGCTTAACCAACCGCATTACCACAAAATGATTCCAGTTTCCAAAAATGTAGTAATAGGATTTTCTACAGCTGTTTTACATGTGATCTTTTGTAGCAGAGGGTGGCACTTAGACCACGATTTGCAGCCATGTCGTGTGTTGTTTGTGTCTGTTTTGGAAATCAATATACCGCAATATATAGTGTCTCGATGGATGAGCTGGTACAGTGTTCCAAAAATTTGTTCAATATAAAAAACAAGTTTATAAATAATTAAAAGTTATTGTTTTCAAATAATACGTTTCAGTTTTAATGCATTTTTTTTGAAATATTTAAAAGTTTTTCTTTTAAAGTTCTTGTGAAAATAATAAAATGCAGTCGTCGGTATAAAAAAGCAGAAAATGTGCCATTTCCCCTTTTTACAATTTGTTAGTACAAAAAAATGTCCCTAAATGTCCACTAAGTCGATACTTTCATCAAAATGAAATGGAAACATATATCTGGCTCTCAATTCTTCTAGTTACCTCCATATGCGTAAACAGGCCCCCACGTGTAGTGCGTGGAACTTATTGTTTGATGCGACAAAGTCAGTTCCTTTATACTATTTACCCTTTTGATTCCCAGTCTCACCAGAAATGCGGACAAATTTTTTTTTTAAAAACTACGTCATCTCCGATTTTATTATTCTGGCCCTTTCTCATTTTAAATTCCCCCTTTTCAGCCCCTTTTAGCTCCTGCTCGCTCCAAACATCGTCATATACTATCGTGTGGATACGGACTCGTATCTGTGATCTGGTGTGATAAAACGCAATACATTGAGGTCTATGCACATTTGGATGTGTTTTAATAAAGATATTTAATTAAACTAATTGTTATTGTATGCGTAGATATTAATTTATTCTGCGTTGTATTAATTACACGGCTGTCGCACATGTGTATGAACTTTGTTTGCTTAAAGTTTGTACGTGAGTGTTAATCTTTTGTTTGTTTGTGCGTTCGTTCGTTCGTTCGTTTATTCGCTCAATCCTTTGTTTGCTCGTTTGTTTGTTTACACAGCTGATTAACTACTAAAGGCATTGTTGCTGTTACAACACCCAGCCCTGCAAACACAAGTGCACAGCCAAGCACAACTTTTGTTAAAGAATGTCATGAATTGCGTTCAAAACGTGGACAAATTAAGAAATTATTCATTAAATTGTATTATATGTGCATGTGTATGTGCATTGCAATAACAATAACAATGAACTTGCGGCAAGTAAAGAATGAAAATTTGCGAAAAATGTTTCGCCAAAGGCAAATTGTGATATTTTCGCGGAAACTGTACAAATCAAATGCCGGCTGCTTTTGGTGGGATTTATAATAATGAAAGACATTTATTTTGCCAATACAAAACATTTATAATGAATCAATGAGATTGTCTTTGCCATATGGGTGATTCCGTAGCAAATCGACCAAGAGTCGATTCGGTCGATTCTTATGAAATTTGGTAAAAGCTTTCTCTTTGTATATGAACGTACTTATACCAATTGTTAAGTATAGTTTTATTTACGAGATTTAGGTCATCCTCAGAGTTGCTTTGAAGTCGCTAAATTTTCTGAAGGTTTTTTCAATAAAGACGGCCGACAGCATAAAAACACGTGCTGTCAAGTTGTGTACGTGCACTTGTTGCTTCGGAATCCTCAGGCCCACCCCGCAATCATATTTAATGTCGTTTTTTTGCTAATCGCTTGGCAAGAAAGTATTAAGTCCTTGTGTTTTTAGACACTTGTACCTCTTTGCTGTATTTCTCGCATCGAGAAAGTGTTCACATGAATCAAGGAAATTGAACGAACAGTGATGCAAATTAAAACGAGAGTTTTCCTACGCAACTGTTTCTGTATGTTGTTGGGGGAACATGGAAACAAAGCGGGAAAAAGTGTGTCTGCATGCCAATTATGTGAAAGGAATTGTCGAAATAACTCGCTTTTCAAAATGAGGCTCAAGGAAAAAGCTTATAAGATTTATTTTATTCTAATTTGTGTTAAAGTGTTTCTTGGCTTAAAAACAATAATTATGATGATTAAGAATTATTGTTTAATACACATCCTTCCACAGCACCTGAAAACGCGAGTAAAACAAAAACTTAACAGCACTTTACATGATCAACAGGGTTACACGATCAAGATTTGGATTTTAATACATTCGCACTTTGTTGCTTTCAATTTCTCTTTCAATTTTGTGTTTCAATTTACAGCCAAGAAAACAGCTGATTGCAATTTTAATGAGTAAATTTTTCATCGTTCTTGGCAAACATTTTACCGCCATATTCCTTTTGTGCTGCATTGTTTGTTTTATTATAAATATAATATTCCGTGAAAATAAAAAAAAGATCATGTAACCGCCGTGTAAGTCCCAATTATCGTCAGAGATAATTTTACAGTAAAATTTTACCTTTTTTGGTACTATTCAAATTCAAAAAGTACCATGGTACGCCAATGCCACATTTAGTACAATTAAGAACTCTCCCCAGTTTGAATAATTTTATAGCACATCTCATCATTGCAGTTCAACCTGCTTAAATGTTCTCGCGTAAAATGGTTCGATAAATTTAGGCCAAAAAACGTAACCAGGGGAAAAACGAATAGTTTATTACCGCTTATTAGTGGACAGGTTTCCAAACGACTACGAAAATGTTTGTAGCATAAATTCGCAATTTGCAGTTTGAAAAATTAAAATCTTACAAAGATTCGAAAATTAGCGGTTTCTGGCCAAAAGTTCTTGAAATGAAAATGAATTCGTGTTACAAGAACTTTAGAAAAATTGTCAGAGGAATCTTATCAGTTTCACAATTATCAGAAAATGAACTGCAACTCTTTGCCGCTAAATCCAAACATAAGATTTACTGAATTCACAAAATTGCAATTGTGTGATATAAATATGTCACGTATGTTATTATTGAAATTGTAAATGATGTCACGCACTGGCATTTACTATACTTTTTTTTTGTTATATTCTCAATAAAACTATTTAATAAAAACAATATAAATTAAAAAAAGGTGTCTTAATACAATTAGGGTCAGAAAAGTATTAGGTTTTTGGTACAATTTTACTATTTTCAATGCCATCCCCGATTTTCGCTCTAGAATACATTTTATGTTTTTAATTTTAGTGAATATTTTTTGTTCTCTTATATTTAAAATATATTTTTTATTTAATTTTTTGTTTGGTTTGACAATTTATTTCTCATTTTGACATTTTGCTTTTGTTAAACATTAGAACAATGGAAATATTCCAATAAAAACGCAACCAGTGTTGGTTGTTTTGGCATTGATATATAGACGATAAAAGTTTTTTTGTTTAACATTTTGTGTGAAAAGTTTCTCGATGCGAAAAGTGCAGAAACAAACAATTTTTTTAGAATGCCAATAAATTTATAAGGACAATTTTGTTGGCGCTTAATGGGTTGACAATGTACATACACACACTAACGTGTGAGTTTTGTAAAACTTCTTTTGTTAATAAGTTTTATAATTCTTGCGTTGGTGCATCCAGCGGGTTTGCGGTTTTGTACAAATCTTCTTCATCTTTATTATTTCAGAATCTTAAAGTTGGGCTTAAAGTAAGTTGTGCTCGTAAATTAATAAAAGAAGTTGATAAAACTTAAGTATAAACAAGTGATGCGTGTGTTTCGCTTCTTTGTGCTGAAATTCATTTATGATGAATCTCTAAAACACGGTGTAGGTTAAAAGTTGAACTCATTTGAATTCTTTCAATAAATTTTGTTCTTTTCCAAACAACGAATCTCGTTGTGTGGTCAAGAAGTAGCAAACTAAGCATAACCTCAAGTAGAGGGTCAAATGTTTGCCGGTCTCTTCTGTGGCTGGCACGTCACAGTCATATATGACTTGTGGCAGCAGGCGTGTCAGAATCCGAATATGTTTAATTTTCAAAATTCCTATAAGCATTTCGATTTCAATAAACTTGTGCATATCGTCCGCTGAAACTTCCTCTTCCGCTTTGCAGTGGAAACACTAAAGTAATATATTATACATATATACAAGGTGGCGCAAAAATAATAAATAAAAATGAAAAACTTTGATTCTTCTTTTGGACTATTTTTATTTGGTCTTTTAATTTTTTTTACATCAAGTCGAGAATATGATGTCATGTAAATGGCCGCCGCCACAGTTGATTGTCATTTGAGCCCTTTTTATGGCATTTTCCATCACTTTGTCCAAAACTTCCGGCGATAGGTCCTCACATTCTTGACGGATATTGTCTTTAAGAGCTGCAAGAGTCTGAGGATTGTTGACATAAGCCCGCGACTTCAAAAAGCCCCACAAAAAGAAGTCTGGAGCGGTCAAATCAGGCGATCTTGCTGGCCAGTGCAAATCGCCAAAACGGGAGATTAGGCGCCCGGGAAATGCATCCTTCAGCATATTGGTTGTGGCACGTGCAGTGTGTGCCGCTGCACCGTCCTGTTGGAACCACATGTTTTCCAATCCCAATTCATCAAGTTGCGGCAAAAAGAACTCGTTGATCATTGCTCTGTAGCGCTCACCATTCACAGTAACCGTTTGGCCCGCGACGTCTTCGAAGAAAAAAGGTCCGATGACTCCTCCAGCGAAAACAGCACACCATACAGTGACTTTGAGCGGGTGTAATGGCTCTTCGTGGGTTACACGCGGATTTTTAGTGCCCCAGAAGCGTAAATTTTGCTTATTTACGTACCCGCTAAGATGGAAGTGGGCCTCATCACTCATGATTATTTTTGATGAAAAATCATCTTCCTCTTGGTGGTGATTAAGGATGGCTTGAGCGTATGTTAGACGCGATTGGCGGTCAGCAGCTAACAGCTGATGCACCGCCTGGACTTTGTACGGAAACATCTTCAAATCTTGTACCAAAATTCGCTGTAAAGACCGTCGACTGACACCCATTTGCGCGGCACGTCGTCTGGTCGATGTCGACGGCGCTTCCATGACATCCTCAGCTACAGCAGCAATATTCTCTGCAGAACGGCTACTACGGGGTTTGCCACGCCTGGCAGCATCTCGTGTTGTGCCAGTCTCTTCGAGGCGAGCGGCTAAACGTCGCAGTGTTTCACCAGTAGGCGTTGGACGGCTAGGAAATCTGCGACGAAATTCACGTTGTGCCAAAGTCACCGACCGATTATTGGTCAAGTAAATAGTCACCAATATTCCGCGTTCTGCAGCAGTGTAGCGTAACATTGTTTATTAACGTGTATTTCGCATGTGTCAAAATAGAACTGACATTAGGGGCCAATGGCAAAATTTATAGCATTTTCTGATAGGAGGATTACTTTTGCGCCACCTTATTATTACTGAAATCTTAAACCTAAAATTATTACAGCAATAAAATAGTCCTATGACTATGATTGAGGGCAAGAGTATTTCTTCTACTCATATTTCCAAATGGTTTGAAAAAGCTCTTAATAAACGGGACACTCAGATCTTTGTGAATACGCTGGTTTCTGACGTTGCCGTCTTTGAATTTTCCCCACATTCCATGAAGAGGCGGTGCCCCCTAATTGGAGGCCATAGGACCATGTGGTCCTATGGAATGCAGTTGTATAACAGGTGAATGTCACTGCTTAACGTCAGAGGCATATATCAAATACAAGAAGGATTCAAGGATGCTATTCCGAGGAATAACTTAATAGAAGGCCTAAAAGCGTGTTTGCTGGCAAAATTTGCTCTTAATTTATGAAGTTGACGTTTTTTGTTGTTGATATATTAGTCGATGGAAAAATTCAGTTTCTGCATATTTTTAGTTACGTTGTTTTGCATTTCAACTAACGATATATAGATATTTGAACTCACAGATGAACATATTTCGTTTGAACCGAAAAGTATACTAAATATTTAGCAGCCATTTTACCGATCAGTATATCACGTTAAAGGACGCAGTGACATTCCTTTAATAAAAACTTCTTGCAAATAACACGAATCACGTTCTTCCTAGAAACATTTTCTAAACTTAAGCAATTTTGAATCAGTCTGGTATTTTCTATTTAAATTCTTTGCAAAAATTGCCTCCCATTTACTCGTATGTTGGAATTTAATAGTCGTCTTCAGCAAAATATTTGATTGTTAATTTTTCAGGTGTCTCGACAACAACAACAACAATAAAGCCCGCCATAATAAATGCACATTTAACACAAACTGAAAATACAAAAAAGAAAAAAGAGAAAAAGAGTTCTAAAGCTGAATACACGGGAGTGCTGGAAAATGCTTTAAATGTTGCATTTTAATGTTTCCCAAATGCATGGCGTTATTATAATGCAATAACTCTTGACGACAACAACAACAACAACAACAACAAATGTCGTTTAGTTGTTGCCTATGGGCCGGCTGAAAAAAGTGTTGAATGCAGAGTTGCCTTTTTGTTGTCACAAAACAACTGTTTTCTTGAAGACTCTTTTAAGGCAGTAAATTTGGAATGGCAACACTGTGTGCATGGGATATTCAAATATGAAAAAAGGAGCATTCGAAGAAAATAAATCACATTTTGTGTTATTTTACACCTGAAAATAACTTGAACTTTGACCAAACACCGATTTCATAGATTTCGAGTCTTAAGTAAAATTTATGTTAAAGATATCGAAAAAAAAAAACAAAACAAAATGTTACAAGTGTTTTTGCGCCACTGTTCTTAAGCCCTCGGTGAGTGGTAGTTGTGAAAATATTTATTTTACTTTGTGTTTGGATGTGCCAGTGCAAATTTATTGTATTGAGCATAACGCTGCTTACTTTTAGGCCATGTTGTCTATAAATTCTTTATAATAATTTATAGCTGTGAGAATAAAGCTAAACTTGATTTAAGGCACCAGATAAAATTACACAAAAGAAATATTATCTTACAGGTATTTAAACGGAAGGGATGTTTCCGTTTTCTTATACACTTTTTGTTTGTCAATTTATAATGCAGTCACGGGTAAGTGACAGCTTTATGCTAAAATTTCATTTGAGCAACTTTAGACCCTTGGGCCAACGTAATTTCTGGTTTGTTTTTTCTCTTTGTCAAATGTGCACGAAGAGTAAATATTCAAATGTTTAAAGAAGGATTTTCTGAAGTTTTAAGTTAAATAAGTACAGACCGTTTGACGACCATAAAAAAGTTCGCAAATGGTGAGCGACTGGGGAATTATTATTTTAAAGCTTCGCATAAGCTGGAAAAGCTAAAGTAGTCCAAATTGGTTCTATATCATTGAATTGTGGGCTCTTGACATGATACCTGAAATCCAAAGTTTATGTTGGGAAAACTAAAGATGAAACATTTGAGATCTTAAGATATTTTCCTTCAAGCAGTAGAAGTAGTCCTCTGTCAAATAACGAGTTTTCGAAGGAGGGTGTCGTCGTCTCAATGCCCTATAGAAACAAGATCGAACTATTCGCTGCAGTTACTAAATTACAAAATGACAGTAAGCGAAGTTTAAAGTATTCGCTATCAATAAGAATAAAAATCCACATGAGTGGACATCAACATGTCAACAGGCAATGAAAAGAAAGGATTAATAATCATGGAGGGAGAGAATGAATAATATTGGAAACCATTCTTGATTTATTGAACACCCTCTGCAATTCAAGTACTTATTAAATTTAGAAACTGCTTCAGTTTCTTTGTTAGGAGTGTTAGCAAGTCTTGTACACCCAGTAGACTGCATCTGTTGTATTACAATCACACTCGGGCGGCAGCCAAGTGTTTCATTGACTCCTGCTCTTTACCAGAGAATCTGCAGGAGTCTATTTTGGATATGTCCATATTATATATATAGATGTTTGTGAGTACCGCCGACAGCATTTTCAGGCAAGTACCACCCTCGTGGCATCTAAGCTGAGAAACTTTTATGAATGTACGAATATTACCGCTCGATGGTTGCTACCCATTTGCCTACATCTCCTTTTAGAAAACTGCCGTTGAAGTCAAATGAAGCTGTAAGTCCAGGGAGTATCTCCTCAGCCCTTTTGGTATAGCCATACACGTTTCTTCTATGGCCTTCCTTTATATATGTCATAGCATCACAGATTTGGTGTTTACTGTTATTTATTTTAGAAAAAATATATGTTTCGGACGAAAATATTCCAATAGCATGTTATTGTTGTACTATATGACCATGTAACTATTGGAATTACAATTCTATAGTATATATATACTATACAATTTTTACTTTTGTGCTAAATGATCATACTATTGTTATATGGAACCATATTGTTGTCATGTTGAACCATTACCGTTTTTGTGCAATAGCAAACCCTGTAATTGTAGTCTTTCATCAAACTTTGATCAAATGCCACTAATTTTGCTTAACAGAATGACATTTTTGCAGTATTAACACCATTTCCCTCCTTTGTTTTAATTACTATCGGGCATGTAATAAATATAATGTTCTACCATCAAGCTAAAAAGTAGAACACGATAAACATATAGGAATATATAATAATGAAAGAAGATGGACTCAAACAAGAGAATCAGATCACGTGACAAAACTCTAACAGGCCAACACTAGCATTTTGCCTCAAGTAACAATTAAAATACATATTTATCGTGTATAATTATTATCGAATTTGGGTGTTCCCCTTGTAAGTAAAGAAATCCAGTTACACATTCTTCCTTTATGTTCTCTATTTGTCCCGAGAGTACTGTAAGTAATAGGCACTATGATGGGAGAAGAAATAAGAAATTTAGTCTCAAAATGACGTCTGTTCCAGATGATATTAACTTCGGCGCAGCCACTGAAAAATGTGATTTGTGAACTTCTTTTCGTTGTTACTCGTTTTCCGTTCTCTGTCTAAGAGCCCGTTTCATGTTTTTGGTTCCCGTTTCAAGTCCGTTCGTTTGTTTTCCAAGCACAATTTTAAAGGTACAAATTGCCATGACTGAAAGTTTGCCGCTGAACATTTTAAAAATACTCGCAGTCTATTTTATTTTAATTACCTATTAACAACTTTTTACTAGAGTGCTGCTTAACTAAGTTGTAAGAAAAAATCGAGAACAAAAAAAACTTTGTTCAGCCACTCGAGCAGAACTTGTGCATGTGGCACAACATCAGCACATTCAAGACTTCACAAAACATTCATTCGTACATCTATTAATTCGAAGTTCAACAGCAAATTAAGTAATTTGTGTTGGAAGTGCACGAACATGTGGGCAGGCCAACCCGTTTGAGGGCATACCTTAGGGAGGTCCATCTTAAATTTGTGGAATTGTGAAAAGGTTTCTTGCTGCCAAGGAATATTTCCTAAGACCGGAACGACTTTTTGTTTGATATTTATTCCAAGTTGAAAAATAACCAGCCTTTATCAAGAAACACATGAAGAGAACCCCCAAAAATATGCTTCCAAAAGCTGTTGAATTCTGCAACGCCCTTATGCCCACTTTAGTTCGTTTTTTATGGTAAATGCATTTGCAGTAATTAAATGTTGACTGAAAAGCTTTGAATTAATGTAATTAAAATAAAAAAAGGTTTAAAATAAAAAAAATACACATGTCATTAAATTCTTTACCGAATTCTTTATATAAATAATAGAAAATTCTAATTAAATTTATTGTTTTTCGTTTCTTTTGTGTTTGATGAAATTTTCGGATAAAAAGTGGTGGCATTGAAATACTTGAGGTCACATTAATTTTTTTTCAGTTTCATATATTTTTTTGGGGCATAGCAACAAGTTTAAGTAAAAGCGAGTGCAGGGACTTCAAGCTCTGCACAAGCTGTAAAATATAAATCCAGTTCGCGGTGACTTGGCGCAGTAGGTTGAATTTCTATTCTATTGGCAGCCCCTTTAACTAATGAGTTTAACCTGACCAAGGATGTTATATTCATGGATTTTAGGCCACATTTTTTGTACACATATTACGCATCCATTTGCCTGAAATTACTATAATGTAACCACCATTTCATAAAAATTTTCACCAGGCTTATTAACTGTTTATAAGCCAAATTTACTACAGTTGTATTAATAAAAGATTTATAAGTTTTATAAGCGTTTGGAAACATTGTGAAAAAAGTTGTTTTATTTCGTAATCAATAAATAGAATTCGATTAATAGATAAGTGTAATCAATATCAATATCTGCTCTCCAGTATTCGGCAACTTCTGCGGCTAATCCATTTTTAATTCCAGATAACCAGTCCCAAATCAAATACCGATTTAAAAACTCTACCGTACGCAAAACTGTGGATTTTGGCAAGAGAAAGTATCAGTTTAGATAACAGATATTTTTCAGTACAAAGACGATGCTGGCGATCTTCATGGCCCAACGCAGGCAACTGTGGATTCATCCATTTTAATTATAATTTTTTAACAATCAAAACACTTTTGATAAATAAAAGAAATACAGAAATTATAAAAATATTAGTGATATAAATTAAATGAAAACAAACTGGGTACTCGAACTTTTTTTTGGAAACAGTTTGTGAAATATTTATTGCCAAAAACTATTTATAAAGAAATTTTATGTGTTTCTTTATTTTTTTCAAATATCTTTGAACATTTCGGTGTATTCAAAAGTTTATGTGTTTACTTGACTACCGGGTAGATCGAACAGTGAGAGAGCATCACTAACAAAAAAAATGACAGCCAAATAAGGAGAGCTACAGCGCTATTATTGTTGATTTATGAACACAAATTTTTATAACAGGCTCCTTTGCCACACAATAAGAATTTATTGTGAATATGGCTGTGAGTCCTTCACCTTCAACTTTGTGAGAAAGAAATCTATTCAGATTTGTTGCGACTCTCAAAAAGTCAAACTTTTTCCAACAGTTTGACAAAACAAAATTTTTGAATGGAAATTTAATGTAAATATTCATGGACGAGTCATTATTTTGATAAAAAAAATCAACAATCTCCAAGCGTTGCTATAGTGGCAGTTTCTGCATAACGAAATAAATGTCAAACCAAAACTAAACAAAACCCAGCTTTCAGCTGTTAAGTTGATTTGTCACATAAACCAATGTTGCCAACTCAAAGTTATAGAACTCTGAAAACAACACATAATGCTATTAAATTTGTTATTTACTTATATTGTTTATAAACTAATCTAATACAATTGTGACCTTAACATATTATTTAGCCATTTTATAATATAATGGTTCACACAGTTGTACTCTTTAAACGAGTCAACCACTCACAGAACTTTATACTTCACAGTGTTGCTGGATCGATGCGAAAAGAAAAACTGTGTATTAATATTGTATTTTGTAAAAAAAATCCAACAAAGAATGTTAAAGTAAAGCGCACTTTTATCTCTGAATATTATCGCAGACAAACTCATCATACTCGGTCTCAAATTGACTAAGGAAAAGAGAAGAACCAGAAGCAAACATTATGTTCAATTCCAGAAACTAATATAATCATATTTATCCAGCGAACGAAGAAGAAAATGCTTAAACTATTTTATAGTTTAGATAAGAGTTTTTTGTTTTTTGTTTTTGTTGTTTTTTGCTTAACAAAATGGAAAATGGAAGAAACGAATATTGAAAACTTTTGCAAGACAAAAGAAGTTTGTAAAAGGAAAAATTTTAAAAACTAAAAGTTGTAAGACAAGAAGAAAATAAAAATATTTAGAGCAACTTTCGTTTGGCATCTTAAAAAGAAGTTGCAGTTTTGAGGCCAAAAATTATGAAATTTATTTTTCGTTTTATTTCATGATTTTATAATAATTTTGCTTTTTGGTGTATGAGCAAATACAGGCTGTCTTATGGCAGCTTTTGACAGCATTTCAATAAGAAAAAAAAAAAACGAAAAAAGGTATGAACAAAACGACTTCATAACGGGTGTACTTGAGAGCACAGCTGAGTATTTATTTTATGTTGTGGTCTCTCCTAAATGTCACCAGTTCAGCAGTAAAATAAGTGCTAATAACCCATTTTCGGCCGCTGTATCGTTTTTGTCGCCAAATCAAACAACTTTATACATATATTTATTAATATACATATATTTTTTCCATTATTTAATATCCGCATCTTAATTAAGCGTAAAACAATATATAAAATTTTGATTGTGGTTTACCTGAAGGCATATTTAGGAAAAATTTTTCGTAATAGCACAAATATATTAATAAAGTAATAATAAAGTAAAGCGTGTACATTTTTTTTAAAACAACAGCTGTTTCAGTGATAATAGTGGCAACTTCATTAGTTAAAATCTTCTCAATGGCAACACTAAACCTCAATTTTGTTTATTAGATTGTGGTATTCCCCGAACTTCGTTTTTATTTTGAGCTGTCAACAGTTTTCTCCATATTCCACAACAAGGTTTATTATTGATGATGGTGCGAAGACGAAATTCCTCTTTCAGAAATGATTAAATCAAATTGTGAATACAACGATACACTTTGATTGATATCAAAGATAGGGGACGATGTTGACATTATAAATTAGAACAATGACCAAATTTCAGATAATAACGACGTGTCAAATGTCCAACGATCTAAAGTTTCTTGAAGGCAGTTGAAAGCACCCATTGCGTTATAAAATGGTTTGAGAGCAACAAAGATGCAAATCAATATGCGCACAAACATTATCAAGATCTATTACACAAAGGAAAGGAAAGAAACAAGCCTTGACTGCTTCTTTATTTTAAAAATAAAAGTGTTTTGAATATATAATGACAGTTGCCCGATGTCTTACGTGCTGAAAAGATGTTTTGTTTCATTCATTATTGCAGAATATCAGTGAATTGTTGAAAAATGGTTTAACGGGGTGTGATCACTAAAAAAGAAAGTGCTGACAAGCATGAAAACTTAATTGATTCTATAACGCTGTTACCTTCAGATCTTTTCGCCCGTGTCACAGATGAACAAGTGATTGATGAAGACCACATTCTCATCAAAGGCGTGGAAGATGTTGAAAATGTGAAACAGCAGTTTACACTATTACATACACATAATATTTATGCAGACATATCTATATTTTAAGCTTCACTATGGAACATTGTTTAGTGATGCCACCTTAAATTACGCAAGATGTAAGATGGCACAAAATGAGAAAGGATCATATGTTGAGTTTTTTTTTTCAATTTTTACATATTGATGAAAGATGAAAGATGTTGCTCAGTGGAAAGAGGCTATTAGTAGTCATTGCGTTTGTTTGTTATCATTTTAATACTATAGATGCCAGGAATCTGCTATGAGCGAACGGGCAGGAATATCTGATATCATGAACGTAAATGATGAAGTTTCAACATTTTGACTTCCAAAGCGCATAAGGGCCACTTACAAACCTTCGCACTCTTTAGGCAAATCAAAATGGACAAAAAAATTTAACGCCTGGATATAAATGATAAACTGTCGAAGGTAAAGAACGCTACTTCTTCTTTTTCTTTGCCTTTCAGAAATGATAGAAGAGTGTCTGATTAAAATTGATATTTGGCTCTGGCAACGTTGCACCTGGCTTGTCTTACTGGCAGCGTCTTTCGCTTTGTGCCAATATATTCTAAGAAATCGTTGTCGACAAAACTTCCCTGAAGGATTGAACAGGTAACCAAAATTAATACAATTTGAAGCTCAAGCAACCGCCAAAATATCGAGATGGCGTTTTTTCCAGTTATTTATTTGTGTTCAGTTCCACCTCCACTGCCATTTGCGAGGCGTTGAATCTAGCCTTCAAAACACTTTCTTTCATTGCAAAGTGGCTCATCCTGTAAAATATGTATCAACGCTGCCCGCGTTCACGAAACAATCCCACCTTTAAGCTGGATGGGTAAGAAACAAACGATTGTTTCTGTAACACTCTATTGTGTTTGTTGCGATTGCGTTCTCTTGAAAAAAAATAAAATCCTATTCAACTGCCTCAGGGCTCCGACTTATAAGGGCCCACGAAAAAAGTTCACAACCTGTATGGAGGTGAATAGTTTTTCCTTATTCTAGTTAAACGCAAAGTATTTTGTTTCACTTTTGTTGGCAGATTTCAAAGTTTAACAAGTCAAAATGTTTTTCTTTTGTTTTATTCTATTATATTTCTGTGGAATTGTGGCATTTGTTTCTATTGTTTGAATAAAAAAATAACCTTGGTAGGGACAAACTACAGCAAAACTCTCGGATTTTAAAATTAATCTTTTATGAAACCGCAAAACCGAACAGCAGAAAAGCGTTAAATCGCTTAATTTGGCCAAAAACACTTTTAGTGTTTCGGGTGGGAAATGTCAGTTTTGGTTTGAAAACTTTTACATATATTTTTTACAGACCCTAATTTCTTATCGATAACTTTGACAGTTTGCTATTTTTCTTAATATATCCGAACTCTTTTCACTTCGTATATTTTCCTATTGCACTATATCTCTACTGTTCGCCAAAAATTGAACAATAAACAGAAAATGTACAGCCATATGGGCTTTAAGGCGTCAAAATGTTCAATTTGATGTTTCACGACCAGGTTAATAACAACCAAAAGTCACACCTTGGAATTCGCACAGTTCTGATGTGAATTGATATCACAATTTCAGAAGGAACAAAGACAAATATTGAAGCACCAAAACGGAATTCAGGTTCTATGAAAAATTGCGCAAAAATGAAAAATTGTCGAAAATTTCTAAACACAATTTAAACGACATTTTGATGCAGTTCAGTGAATGTCACTCAGCAAAGTCAAAATCCATCACAGCACAGGGAAGGAACCCGTTCTGCATGGCCGAAGTCCAACATTATGGAGAATTGAAAGCGAAGCCAAGATTTGATGTGAGAGCAGCCCCAAAGAAATTGTAAGTTTTTCTTATAAAATAAAGCAAAAAAAAAATTGCTGGAATGTATAAGACGTTTCAGAAAGATTAAAGCTTCCGCCCGACCGAAAGATGCCAATACGGACAATTGTGGCAAGGAAACGCCAAATCTAATTAGCGAATCAGAAATCAAACCTTCGGCGCAGTAAAACAGATTGTGGAGCAGCTGTCATGGTCGTGAACAAACTTCAAGATGGAACTAGTGAGCGGGTCAGATCATCGGCACCCCTCCTGGGGCTTGGAAGACGCACACAGTTGTCAAGTTCTTGTGATATGTGACAAGCAGCGTACATCACAAGCCTTTTGGTTCGAGTATAAAGCTCAAGCACAGTCTAGTAGTTGAAGGCAACTCAGTCGGGAGCCTGGAATTCGAGGGAGGAATGTGGCGTGAAAACAGTGTTGCAATTTATGTGCAATTGAAAAGAAAATGAAGGGAAAATTGTTCTGAACTTTTCTAGAACTTTTTTGTAATTAACTAAAATTTATAAATATGATTCATTCAGAATATAAAACAACAGGGTGTTATATAGATAGATAAAATGCATACACTTAGAGAATAATAATAATAAAGATATATATAAAAAGCGAACAATAAACAGCACATGGGGCATTCTTGTGTCATCAATAATAAATAATGTCACTTCCCCTGTGAACCACGACCAGAATTTTTCAGCCAAAAATATGCTTTTTAATCAAATGACCAACATCAGGATGTCTCTCGCGACAACTCATCTCTCCTTCTTGCAAGTTATGCCCAGGGCAAGCAGATCCCCATGTTACCAATAAATTTTTGACAGAGGTTCTCCGAAGGCTCTGCAGACGCGATATCGTATGTGATCCCCTATTTATGGCATCCCACAAATCACCTTTGATGTAGGTTTTGCAAGCCTTTCTGAAGTTTTGCTTGTCATTCGAACCGAATCAATGTGCCGCTCAAGGCAGTAGATATATCTCTGTCTGTTTTCCCTGCTTTGCAAACAAACACCCCGCAGACAAATACAATATCTATATAAAAACATGCACGAAACATTCTAAAGGATACAAACCTTGAATCAGTTAAATGTAAAAAAATCCTTTCTACTAAAATGTTTAACTTCTTTTTAATATCTTGTTGGTACTTTATGATTTTGGATGTGACACAAAATCCAAATAAATATTTCAATAATTTTGCTTTCATTGAAAAATGCATTTTTCCAGTTCTTTTATGATTTTATTTAACCACAAATGTGTTGCATACTTTTGGGTGCTATTAAGAGAACTTCCAACTCGTGTTTGTAGTTGCGACTAGTTTTCCTGGGTAGACACATAAGAAAACTATTGGTTTTGCAAGGCACCATCTAGATTAAAGCAGCAAATATTTCAAAGCGCTCAAAGAAACTGCCACCAATTTTATAAAATTCGAAATTATTTGTGTCACAAAAGTTATTCTTTGTTGGTGCAATCAGTCTTCAATATTTAAGGGTGAAATTTTTTTATTATTATTAGAACGTATTTTCTTCAGGACTCGACTCGTAAGTGCTACCCGTTCATTTTACTGGGGTTTGGTTTTTACAACAATTGATTACAGTTGACAAACATGTGACATGATTTGTTGTACAAATTGTTATAATATATAGAGCTGCTGAAGTTTTAATTTGTTTGTGAAAAGTTTCTTTTGCTCTATTTTATTAACCAACAAAACTTAGTCAGCAAAAAATGTGATTATTGAGAATTTCAGAAAAGCGAATATTTTGTTCACCTGCAATTTTATTCGTGTGATTTGTGTAGCTAAAAAGGCAAATTTTGGGCTAATGACGGCGAATTGCTTACAATTCTTTTAAATTAGTTTAGGACGATTCTGTCGAGAGCGACCTCTAACAGCATCCAATTTATCATCGGTTCATACATAAAAGTTTGAAAACGACAAAGAGCCCTAAATTCCTTGTTAAATTGGGTCTATAGAGGGGAAGGCGTCACTCGACTGGCACGGCCACCAAATCCCAAGGCAGTTCATCTATGATTTCGGTTGTGCGGTTTCTTCTGAAACCTTTACGAGAGGTCATTTGGCGGCATGCGGGGCAATGTGGCTGTGGTTTAAGCCTAAAAACGCGCCCACGGCTTAGGGTAGTGCAAATGTCCCCGAAGTGTTTTATTTTTGGGACCAGTACTGGGTTTTTGGGGAGGAATTAAGAAAGAGTGGTGCTTCGCTATTATTGTTTTTATTCCATTTTGCAGAGTTCAGGATGTCAGAATGTAACAGCATTTGCGTTTGTTTATATTCTATCTCGCTCTATCATTGTGTATTGTGTGTTTTTTTTATGTAATTGAAGAATTTTGTCTATTGCTTTTTTGCACCAGAGTCTTTGGTAGGAAGCGAACCTGCAACCTCTGAACTCATCCATCGAGGCAGCGGATTTCTGTTCTTGGCAAGAATCTACATTGTGGGGAATATACAGGAGAGGTGGTTAAGACGTGATGTTCCTTGAGCATTTCGGACTAACAGCTACCCTCGTATTGCTGGCAGAGGGGTTTAAGATGGTAAAAGCTCGCGAAAAGCGTTTGTGTTATGGGTCGTTTCCACGTGTCTGATAAGTCACACGCATTCGCTGGAGAGCCATTGACAAGTTCATAAAGTGCAGTTGGTGCCCCATCAGAGTGGCAGGTGCCGATATAAATCAATTTCACAATCTAGGAACCCCAATGACATGCGATTTTATATATTCCACATGATAGACTTGAAGACATAGTCATCAGACGGGCTGGCTATTGACGTGTTAGGCTGGGAACTTCTTAAGCAGTGGATCAACGTTTGATCCTCAGCAGCCTTCAAGGCGAACACTGCGCATGCTGGATGGACTCTATATCCAACGCAGCTGCAGTGAACATTAGTAAGATGTTTTCTTCGACATTCTTGTAATGTAGGGGAGGGGGGCCTTTAGTTTCTATGATAATTCAACAACACACACATACACACTTTACGTTCATTTAAGGAAATAAATAAAGCTCTTCAAAGTGACGCCAGTGAGAGGCTTAAAGTGTTTTATTTTCAACTTTTTTTCTGTTTCTGATTTTTTTCATGTGTCTTTCTTTTTTTTTGTATAAAAACCTTCAACGGCAGACAGAATGCTGCAACTTTTCTTTAATTGGCATATTCTGAATAACCGTTTTATATATAATTTTTTCATAAAATATTTCTTCCGCCAATAAGACGTTTGCCAAACTTTTACATTAAAGCAGCACAAAAAAAAATTTACATTGAAGTACTTAAGAAAGTCGCCATAACCATAATCTTGAAATTTGTCCTTCGCCTTCCGGTGGAAAAAGGAAACGTCTGGTTGTGTGTGTGTGTGTGTGTGTGAATTGTATTTAAATTCAAGTGGCATTTCCAATTCGCACCAACTGCTGTTGCCCCGCCGATTGCGTTAAGTTCCCTTAAGACAATTATACAACTCCCCAGCTGAAATATTTTTCAACATGATTTGTATTTTAAGGCAGAGAAATAAAATAATATTTAAGGCTTTTCTTAAACAGGCTAAAGTTTAATATTTTTACGATTTTGCTCTAAGCAGCGCTGAAAACTGTTAAATAAAAAATTGAAATAAAAATGTTTATAAGGTCAAATCTTGGAAATGTGTTTTAAAGCAGAGGCTGTGAACTGGCAGCAGATTTGATTGTTAAATTTGTTGGTGGAAATGTTTTGGTTTTTTTGCCTTGCAAATTTAGTGAAAGCACAGAAATGCTTATTGGTCGCTAATTTTAAACGGGCCGAATATGTTGTCGTAAGTGTAAAGTATAATTGCACTCGCCTGCTGACTAAAACACACGGGCTGCGACTTGATTTCTTTTCGGATTTTGACTTTGAGGAGAAGTTATAGCGAAGAATAGTTTAATAATATGGCCAAAATAAAGTGCGAGTCTATATCAACATCTCTGTTATTAAAACCTCGTCTTCGAAAGTAACTTTTCATAAAACGGTTTTGCTTTTGTAGAAGACTAGACTTGAATGCAACTGAAATATTTTATGCTCATGTAGTAAAAAGAATCAAACTTACGACCTCCGGAATATTGATCTTACACTCTATCAACTCATTCTTCGAAGAACTTTGGCGGAAGCGGTTACCCCCGCATTTTAACTGTATAAAAAAATTTTGATAGTAAGACCAGTAACGGAGGTCCTTTTTTAAGCTTTTTATTCTATAAAATCATTGAGATTTAAAAGTTGTTCTTCGGTTCAAAAAACAGTGACTCCTTGCACACATTTCACTTCTCAACGGGACGCCGAATCAGTCGAGTATATCTTCGCTGTCCATGAAAATGTACAGGAGAGCCCAAGACTATTATTTTCTCATCCTGCGCCACAACAAATTTGACCCAACTTGACGATATGGGTGTAGACAATATGTGGTGCCAGCAGGATGGCGCTACGTGCCACACAACGAACGCTATAAAGCAAATTCTACATGAACGACTTGAGGGTACTTTTATCTCTGGCAGAGGAGATGTGAATTGGACGCCAACATCGAGCCAATGGATCTCATTAGACTTTTGCATGTGCGGTTTCCTCAAGTCACAAGCCTATGAAAATGAAACGCAATTGCCCGATGCCCGCAAAATCAACACAGCCAAGGCCATTGCTCAAATTTAGCTTCGTGCCATCCTAAGAAGCCCTGACCTATATTTGAACGGTGGATATAAAATGCAAAACATTAATCTTTCAAACTAAAATTAATTTTATACCGGGTTTATTTTATTTTATAACAACATCTAATTGCCTTTAATGAAAAAACTTTTACAGACATTCTACTACTTTTTGTTGTTGGGAAAAAGTAATAAACAATGAAGTACTGGCAACACTGAATGTAAATGATTCCTTAAACAACAAACAAGCGTGAAACAACAAAAATGTATATCAAAAGCATTAAATTTGTAATTTATACGGAAATTGCAGTTCATAAAAAGTTTCTTTAATTTGTTTTTTAATCAAAATTGAAATCATATGATCCCAATACTAGACCGATTATGCTCACCCGACTCTGGCAAAGAACATTCCCATTTTCCACGAATCTCTTGAATGATAAATAAATCGTTGCAATAGTTTAACTCAAACAGTTCGTTAAAAACTGTAAAATTTGCGAAAATGCTCAGAGGAGAAATTAAGAATAAGCATAAAAGTAAAAGAGATCAAAAAAATATTTAAATTGTTCGCATTAAAATAAAAAAAGATTGTGAAAACCTTTAAATAGTTTATAAGTGTTTTAAAAGAAAGTCAGCAAGAGAAACGCTACAAACATTCGCGAAAATTGCATTATCGCTAAAAATTTCGCGATTAATAAAAAACTCGTCTAAGCGGTTTGCGAATGAAATATTACGAAAATTTTAAAAATATTATTAAAAGTTGAGAAAATTTGCAAAAAATCTCTGTAAAATTCAGAGCAGAGAGTTGACGAATATTTAAAAATTTTTTTGTATATTTGAAAACGCGAAAAATGAACTGAAAATTATCTTGACGCCAAAAAATATGCCACAAAAGTTTTTTTGGCGTTTTAAAGCCCGTTTTGTGAAATGAAAAAGTTAATCCATATTTAACAAATTGCGACTAAAATTGATGTTTGTTTAAAGCCCCTTCCTTGGGAGTAAATAAACAAGAGTTGTATCTGTCTCCAGCGCGATTGTCGCAGAACGTCCCAAATTATTTGGAAATGTTAATGAAACAAACCGGTTTCGAATGTGGTTGCAGGAAAAATAAATTGTACAAAAAATATTCCTTGTTTTTCTTTGGTAACCAGTAAAACGTATGCAAATTACTTTACAAATAAACATCCTTTTTTGCTGCATAAGTCCAGTCCTTGTTCTACAAAGTCATGTTCAATTTACATAAAATTCAATTGCATTTTCAGCATAAAACTGCGTAACTTCAGCGGAAAAAATTAGTTATTCACTTTTTGTATTATTGTACTTGGAAATAAAAAAGGACATTCGAAAAAAAATTATATTTCCTTCGCTTTTTTTAAGTTTTATCAGTTTAATAATTCAATAAAGTCAAGCTATAAAAATATTTGTGTTCCAAACATACCGCCGGTCTTGATTGAACATAAAACTACTAAAAAATGTTTGTGGGTGCACAAAAAATCCGCATTTATTGTATAAAAAAATGCACTGGACTCAACATAAATTTAAAAACATACAATTAAAGAGCTCCATTTAGAAAAAAGGAAAAAGGAAATTTACAATAATTCAACACTGCCAAATTGTTAATGAACTTAAAAAAATTTACATAAAAGGGGCAGCGATCATAAACCGTGCCAAATTTCAAGAGAGGTCACAAAAGCGCATTCGGTAAGATAATAGGTTCGGCAAAGGGATATATGAAACTATTGGCGAACTATTTGCCAAAAATATTTTTAGTGTAAAAGGAAACAAAACAAAATTGAGATCAGAGACACAAGTTGATTAGAAATCCAATAAAGGAAACTTTATCGGTTCGCAACCTTGAGTTGGCAACACTGCTTTATTTGACAGCCCACTTAACAGCTGATAGCAAGTTTTTGTTAGTTTAGTTCGGTTCGACATATCATTATGGATAGATTTCCATCAGGGCAACGGTTGCAAATTGTTACAGCTGTGAAACGAAATAATCCAGCTGTTCTGCTCAAAATTTTGTATTCCCATGAAGACCCATTTTGGTTCAATAGGTGCGTAAATAAACAGCATTGTCGCATTCAAATAAACGCCCCAGTTTCTTATGTGGGCATGGATCCGAATGCCGCAGTTGAGCATTGGCCTCGGCTGTGTTGATTTTGCGGGCATCGGTCAATTGCGTTTCATTTTCACAGACTTGGGACTTGAGGACACCGCACTAGCAAAAGTCTGGTGACATCAATTGGCTCGCTGTTCTCTGCCAGAGATAAACGTATTTGCCTTATAGCGTCCATTGTGTGGCAACCACAAATCGTATGCGTTCAGATCGTTCAGTGTGGGCCAAGTTGAAGTGTTCGAAGTGCCGAGTTCTTGTGTGCGGCGAGGACGATACGGCAGCATTCTACCAGCGTTGTTTAGACGTACGAATGGGGTCATGCAATGTTGGAGAGTCGACTGTGAATGGGCACTTTGGCTGGCGTAAAATAGTAAAAAATTTCCACTAACAAAAAACAGATTTTGTTAAGAAACTGGCATCATTTGGATGTGTTACACAAACGCGTAACTTTTAGAGGTGAGTTGGCATCACTAACTACGTAGTGACCATAAGATTAGACAGACCGCACTAAAATAACATGGCGGTGGGAGGCTGCTAACATCTAACGGCATCAATTTCAATCATTTATATACTTATAATCTAATAAATCTATTGCTATAAAAATTATCTACTTTTTCCCTCCTATTTATTGAACAATGAAGTTAATTTAAACCATTGACTGTGTCTGTATATTAATTGTATATATTGTCAACTCGTCTCAATAGTGCCCCAATAGACATATTGAAATTAACCTTTTTGTACTAATAAATAGATTAAATACAAAACAAGCAAAAAGTAAAATGAAAAATTATGTGTGAGTTTTTTTTCCATTCATTCCTTTTTTAAGTAGGAAAATCATGTGAAATGATTTTTTTCATGGCCAAAAGATCATGAATACACTTAGACGTCAAATGCAAATAACTGAGGTGCCTATAAGTGAGAAATACCGTTAAAGAATTCAAGTCTAGAAATTTGTGGCTCAACAAATTTAATGTGACAATGAATGATTTCTCAGCTCATGAACGAATGATATGAAACCGAATTTATCATCCACCTAAATTTTCCAGGACGATTGCAAAAACAAAAACGTTGCTCTTATCTTAAAGAAAAACAAATTGTATCAGTACTAATTAAATCTCCTACTTTGTGGAAATCCTCATTAGTTGTATAAATAACAGAAAAGGAACGGAAAACTTCGTTGAAAGTTTCTCTTGTCGATATTTTTGTGTTGTAGTAGTAAATAATTTTTTACGTTCTTCTTCCGATACGTTTCTCGTTTTATTGGTTTAAATTAGTTTGAGATTCTCTACTTTATCTGGCAACGAACATTGTAAAATAAACACAGTTTAATTAATTTCTTTTTATTCTTCGCACAAGCGCTCATTTGCTCATTTATGTTCTTTTCCGCTTGATTAAACAATTTTCACGTTAAACAGGAAATTCACAAGACATCACGTACAAAAACAAAACGAAAACGATATTGGGAGGAGAAAATTTACTATGAAAAAAAAAACACGGGTCCGAAGAAAGAATTGTGGAATATAATGACCCTCTTTAATCGCACTTTTTAATATGATGACAAAATGCATTAACGAAATTTCGGCCTTGGCTGTGGCATTTTCCCTTTTGGGTTTGTTTTGTTGTCCTTTTCAAGGAAACAGCAATGAAATTCATTAAATTAATAAAAATAAAAATGAGCCAAAAATAAGAATTTAGAGTTTTCTTCGAGTAAAGGAAATAAGTTTAAGGAGGGAGAGTCCTAGCAGAGGGGATATATGAGAGGCAAATTCCGGGCAGGTATTGGCCACTTATATTTTGTTTGCTTCTGGGTCAAACGAAGTTTGCACGGACAGCAAAGTCAGGAAGCGAACTGCGCAGCGTCACCTCAGTCACGCTCACAGTGGTTTTAGTGAAACACTAGACTCAAGTTTATCGGCCATACAGTTATTGGGGTCCTATTTCAATAAAACAGTTTTAATCTTGCCGCACCTGACTAAATGACAACTTAACAACTTAATAGCGGCCTTAATACGTTTTAAGTTGACATTTGTTAAAAATGTTTTCCTGAAATTACAAGATTTAAAATTGGGTTTCCGGTAGACTTGTCACCTTAAAACTTTCACACAACAAAGAAATAACAATTCCACTTGTTGGTATCACTCCTTGAATTACACATTAAGCAGAAACGTACAATGGCTGTAGTCTTTCCTTTATTTAAGGTACGAGTAAGAAATAAAAAAGCAATAAAGGAGGTATTTTTTTTTTGTATTAAATGGGCTGAGGCACATACCGACGTCCACGTTTCCCTTTGCCAGTGTTTCGGCTGCAGACAAAAAGCTAAAGCTGTTCCCGTTTCTCCGGCAGCGAATGCTGACAATTATATCGGTAATAGCATGAGCTGAAACGTGTACGAGTTCGGATGGCATTTCTGTTTTTTTTTTCAATTTAAAGAAAATATATTGTGGGGTTTGCGTTACTTTCATGCACGTAGATGACAATTTTATGCTTTGGCACATAAAATTTGACATAACGGTCTTGACTACTTACATAACACTCTGTCTGTGGCCATATGGAAAAGTGGGCTTAGTCGACATGAATGTAAAATATGCGGAAGTTTAACAAATCGTTGGAACAATTTTTCACCTCAAGTTCTTGAAAATAAAATAAGTCATTAGTAAGTAAATTGTATAATAAGTGGTAAGACTTTTTAACAATTCGGCCTTCTGCAGCTGGACTGTAACAACATAAGTATGTACTCAAAATATAGTTAGCAGAAGTGTAGAAGTGCCTCAAAGGGGTCCATGACAATTGAATTTCGTTACTTATGATGAGTATTAAACGATGGCCCAGAAATGCCAAGACAGTCTGATCATTTCAGCTGTCAGGCCGATTGATATCGATAGTTTCCATGCAGCTAAAAAACACTCTATATTTCTCTGCTGATCAATACCCATTTACACATTTAGTTGCAGCGATTAAAGTGTGGAATTCATTCTGCCTCCCCGATAGTCTTTTTAGACAAATTTTCAATTTTGTAAAATCATTTGAACAAAATACAAAATTTATATAAATTACCACTCGAAATGTGGATTTTAGTGCGTATTTTGGTTTTTTAGAAAGCAAAAGATAAAAAGCTGGCGGAATGAAATTCATTTCGAAATTGAATTCAATCCATATAAATATGGGTTTTTTAGACAACGAAAAAACATACAATTTTTTACATAACATTTTCTATACAAATGATTTGAATTCGGCAGAATAAAATGCGGATTGAGTTTCCCCTCCGTTGGGATCTGCGAAGGCAGCCCAAGGGCATCAAATTGCCCGATTTTGGTGGGCAGGTGACATCAGTTCAATATAACATGACTCTGCCTTTAAGTCCTTCGTTCGGAAGGTAGAGAGTTACATGAGGACATCCTGTTGAAACCACAAGTATTCTATCTCATGTGAATTGATATCGCCTCAAAGTTTGATCATTTTGGATAACACTTGAGCATTGGATTTTGAACAGCTGTCGATCTTAAAAACAACGCGAAATTTGCTAAATTGTGGTCTGCGAGTGGCCAAGTACTTGTGAGAGGCATGAAGTCGACTGTTTCTCATTTCACTCAATACTCTGGAACATGGTGAATATTTTGGGCAGAAAATTTGCTATGTCATTGTTTACTGGACTGAAATTTATTTCGCTGGGGAGTTGTTTGGCTGAGGCCACTATCGCAGCTCTGAAGGCGAAGTCAAGGCTCCCATGTTTTTAATATTTGTGTGAATTTAAAAGCCCAATTTTTACAAAATTCTAAGAAACTGAGGACTTTACGCTTTGTAGCGTGATGTGACAATGGTTATAACATATAGTATATGGTCTATATAGCCAAAACGAGGCCGTCAAAACTATTGTCTGACCCTAGACAGCTTTCAGGCACTGCCCTCAACAATTCATGACTACAAAACAACTAAAACATAAATATTATAATTAAATATTTAAATAATTAAGCAGTTTTTTTAATTATATGTTCTGGGAACTGCTTCAAATTTATGATTGCCTGGTTACAATATAAAATTGGGCACAGAATTGTCGCTGTAGCATCACGTAACAAACAAGTAGCGCTACAAGTTGTCAAAAGTTGAAAAGGGCAGTTTAAGAGGCAAATAAACAGATTGAGTAGTTGAAGTAGTCACTGTAGTAGAAGCTGGAGCCCAATAGTTGGAATTTTAAACTGTAAATCTTCTAACCATATAAGAGATCTTAAAGCTATTAACACCGGATGACTTAAGCCGTTCTTGCAGATTTTTAATTGAAACTGAAGTAGTTTCCTCAACATGCGAGTATTTGTGGAATGTATTCAGATAAAACTATTTTTCGAAAATCTGCCCAGAGTTCTTTTACGATATTAGAATCTACTGAAAAAACATTTCCTGGCAGCAAATAGTTTCTTTGCCCACCAAAGTGATGCAGTAATTCGCATATGTGAGCCTGCGTTAGAAAACCCACCTAGTGTGTGTTTTTGAGCAGAACCCCATTTAAGTTTGCGCCTCTCTGTTTTTAAGAACCGCAAACGGTATCGGGAAGGTTTTTTTTACATACAAGTCCAAAGAAGAGTGAATTCATGAAATTTGATCCACTAGGTGGGGTTTCCTATGCAGTGTCAGATATGCGTAATTTTACTGGTTGCTGGCAAAATCCCTAAATAAATAAAATAAATTAAACTTTTGCAAAAGGTTCATATTACAAATATCAATTCTTGACTGTTTTACAATTATGGACTTGTGCTACTCTTGCGTTTGGGCAAAGAAAAGCCGAATGTATGTACATACATACTCGTATATCTTTGTGAGAACGACTTTACACTAATACCCAGACCATAAAAACAACAATGGTAAAACCTTTATATTTTGTGACAGCTAAAAGACATACGGACACCTTTTTACTTTGAGAAAGAAAATATAGGAGAGCAGGATGGTGAAAATAAAATGGAAAGCTAAAATTTTCAATGTCTTTATTAAAGTTTGAATTATCTTAAAATGGCATTAACAAGGATATTAAGTAACAAAGCCATTTACTTCGGTAACTCAAAAATGTTTGACACCTTAATGTTGACTTATATAGAATGAAGAAAAAAACTTAATACCAGATACAACGAGTAAATTCTTGTTTTCTGTGGGTTTATTTCTACGACTTATTAAGTCAAAGTATTTCAGCCGGTGAAAAGGGTGTTCCAAATTTGTTGGGCGAACGAAAACTGATGTGAATTTTTAAAATATTTGAATGTTAAGGCGTAAAGCCCACGTTAGCCGACAGTTGAGCTCGTAAATGTATCCTGCATGTAAATGTAACTGCTGGTGCGCTTATGGAATGTCTAAAATTGGGTCATGAGTTTTTGACATAAACAAAAAAAGGGAGTGTTAAATAAACAAATATACAATAATTAAATGGATGCCGAAGATCTGCTTATGGCAAAATATGGCAAAATGTGCAGAGACATTCATTTGCCCGGCACCTACAAAATTTCATTTTGGTCCTTCATATTTTGCGCTACACAAATCAATTAAAAAACAGCTGTTCAAAACAATGATGAGAGCTCTACATGTTCAGTGCATGAACAAAAAGTTGATATGAAAACTTATTCAAAATATTTATCCGATATTAATAAAAAAATGTTGTACGAGTAACTGACACGGAGTTAAACGATAATTTTAGTTTTATATATTAAACAAAAAAAAAATATTAAAATTTGTTTAACTATATCACTTCTCGCATAACAAAAACGATCAGCTGATTCAACTATATTTACGTTTCTACTATTACGTTCGGCTAAATGGGCCTTAACACCTGCAAACGAAACTTGTACTTGTTCTTTTATTTGCAAAAAGATTGTAATCTTTTAAAAATTTGTTTTCCATCACTATAAATGCAGTTCATTAACTTTTCCATGTACGAGTTTAACGCTCGTCGAACTGATAACAGTTATAATTATAACTTTTTCATTTGCCAGTTGCAATAACTTTTTTCTCATATACAACTTAAAACTTTTAGTTGTCTCCATATGTTTAAAATTGCAAAGCAAAAACTCAACTCCTTCCCTTGCACCCTTTAAGGACTGTACAAATATAATTAGACATTCAAAGATTTTGTGTATAGAAAAATTAATAAAAGCAACAAAATAAAGTTACTTTTCTAGTATTTTATTAAAGCTTCAGTCTTTTGATAGAAAAATTTATATATTTATTGCAGTTCGGGCATGACTTTCGTGTCTTCACAACGTAAGTAAGTGAGAGTAAACACGTAAGTGAGTAAACACGTAAGTGTTTCTCAAAAGGACACATGGAACTGCTGCCAACTACACCAGATGCTCCACGTATTCCGTAAGATATTTTATAACCTGCTTCTTGATTTAATGCCACTACTGTTATAAATATGCGATTAAAAGCTAATTAAAATAATTATATATGTAGTGATAAATGTAGGAAGGTACAGTTCGGTTCGCAGAGGATTAAATATTTATAAATTTAGTTTGTACCACTTTTTTTAACACCCAACCGTTTAATTTTGTGCAAATATTCAGCACTTAAAAAGAAAAAGGGCAAATTTTTGTAATAAGAAATTAAATGAAATAAAACAATTACTTAGTAAGAAAGAAGTACAGTGAGGCCTCGATTATCCGCGCTTCGATTAAACGGGGAAGAAACGTATTTTTTTTCTTTATTTGCATCGACTTTAATTTGCTTACTTGTTAATTTTTTGCTTCAGTATCGGCTAAGCGTGATTGCCTCTATTATTTTAAACTGGTTTTGAAGAATCAAAATCATTGCGAATATGTTAAATGGGAAAAAAGGACTCTCTAGTTAAATATTTAAATTTGACAAGCGAGTTTGAATGCAATATATTTAAAGAACTATTAAAAATGTTTTATTTGTTGTCCGGGAAAATCGGTTATCTAAAATACTCCCGGTCCCTATTATTATGGATAATCGAGGGCTCACGTCCAGACAGAAGTCATACTAATTTGAGAGTGGGGCATTTTTCCTATCTGCTTTACTAACCACTGCCTCCTTCTGCCTTGCTTCGTACACGGACACAGAGATGCCACCTCCTTGTGATATATAATTATCTTGATTATCTAATTCCTCTAACTACCGGGAAATCGTAAGGAACATCAGGCCAGATTCACTCGATAGTTCCCCACCATCCATATTTTATATATAAAATATAATACCAGGAATCTATCACAAGTCAACAGCAACTCGGAGATATTCGGATACCCGATTATGTGATGAGATAAAAGATTCTAATATAAAAACTTTTTCCCAGATGACTGAATATATCGCACTTTGCAGCCATTAACACCACCAAATGGGTAAAAAAGTGTTAAATATTAGAAACTCTTTAGAAAAATTATTTTTATTATTATTTCAGAAATCTATTTTGACAAAGAGTTGAATCGCATAAATTAATTTAATTTAAATACTTTTCTCCACATTATTCATTTCTGCCGACGCTAAAAGTTAAATCAATATAAATACGCCTGTGCCTCCTTGATCACTGTGACCAAAATCACTCATGGGGATGATGTCACTTATTGTTGGCAAGCGTGTGGTCTGGCCTGCGAGTGTTTGCATCTCTCTCTCTAGCACTGCTTTAGTGATTTGGCTCCGATAACTGCATTGTAGTGCGGTTCTTTTGCGGCACTTCGTGTTCTCCATGCTGCCATTGTTTATGTGAAGCCATAGGTCGGGTACAGTTAGTCACCGGGACAATTATAAGGGTCTGTTAACACCATCACAGGCATATGGTCTTCTTTACTCCTCTAATTTTGTGCAGCTATAGCTTGTAAATTTGTAAACTAATAAATAAATAAATAGTTGTCTTTATATTTTTTCTTTTCAAAAGATTAACATAAAACAAACTTAAACTTTTTGGAATAAATTTAATTTTAATTTATTGCAGATTATTTCAAATAGACACTCGTACGTATTTCTCAACTGTTTAACTTGTCCCTTTAACTTAATTTGCTATAAAATATTTATCACAAGAAATCGTTTTGTTTCCAAAAACCAACCCACTGACCTCGAAAGCCAGAGACAAGTATTTGTCTGTGGTTTTCACCCTTCGATTTGCTTTTCGTCTCCCCTTTCGCCTCTTTAGTTTCTCGGTTAATAGTTGTATTCGATTTCCGTATTTGTTGCTAAAAAGTAAAACAGTTTTAATGTCAATTGCTATTTCTGGTTGAATGAGACTGGGGTTTGTTGCAAAATTGCAAAAACAATAAAAACAAAAAACAAAACAACCATCACCAACAACCAATAAAATAGAAAAAACTGAAAAAACAGCAACAGCGACACTCAATAAAAGAATATAAAAATACAAAAACTTAAATTCTTGGTGTCTGTTTTCTTCCTGAACAAAATTTTTTTTCTTCAGTTAAATAATTCGCTTAATAAGCGAAACTTTTGTTTAAATAAATTTATCGCCTGGCAAACGATATCGGTAATGCCAGTAGTTTGAAGGGCAAACTAGTGATTTGGTGGGGTTCATTTTACCAGGCTTTCTGTTGGCGAACGTTAACGTGGCCTGGGCCCCAACAAACGGGAAAAATTTTTGACTGCTTGTTTTCTTTTTTTAATTTAAAACATTATTCTTAGGATCTGCAAATAATATTTTTATCGATATCGAATTTCGTTTAGGCGTGGCCCAAATTTTTAGTTAAAATATATATAAACGTGTGAAATTGAAGTATTTTAAAATAAAAATATTAATGTGGAACCGAAGAATCACAAGCATTCACTCTTTTAGACGATAAAGGAACCGATTGGCTGGAAAACTGGAAATATCGAGCGCAATTTGGGCTAATGACGTTGTCATTAAAGTCACAAAAATTCACGTTGTTGGCCGATTACTGAAACGATTACATTTTCGCTTTCTATGTCGTTGAAAATGAGATGGAACAAAGAAAAGCTCCCCTATAGTAAATAACTAAAACTAATATTCCTCCTAACAAAAAACTAGAAATGATATAGAAGAGATTCAAGTCAAGTTTTATAAACTTTGAACTTATTGAAATTAATGGAGTTTGAATTAATACAGTTAATCCTACAGCTAATGGATGTTTTATAAATATAAAAATAAAATATTAATATTAAAGAGAATACAATTTTGTTAACTGACTGAACCGGGAGACCCAAGATTTAATGAAGTGGATGCTGCGCCTCATGCAACATGTGTAAAATGCCAATAAGAAAACATTTTGCTACTCCACTAACTTCCACATTAAAAAAAAAATTCTCTAGAAGTGATATCTAGGCCGATAAATCAGCAACAATTCGTGCTAATTCGAGGACGAGCTGCAGCAATACTTTGAGTTTGTGACACTGACTGTTCTTTAAGAGCAACATAAGGATTTATATAACTTAACGGCTGAATCCGGAATGCCTTCTATCGAAGATCGCCACTTACAAACTAATACCGAAGTTATTCACCAGTTACAACAAAATAATGTCTGAAATTGCAAAAAGAAAAACCAGTAGAATCGCGCCGACTATTTTACGACGTGTAATTTTTTTTTTTATTATTGATCTCCAACTTCGTCCTCTACTTCTTAAACAACTCCCAGAACCTCCCTGGCTACTGAATAATTCTTTTTACATCCTGTCTACGACTATATCTCCTTGATTTGTTTTTAGTTGCAATAATTGTATTTTGTAATTAAATTTAAAACAAATAAATAAAATAGGTTTCTTATGTGAAACTAGAAGAATGAACTGAACTGTGATAGAGATCACGAGAACAGAGTTGTATTTTGGTTTGCGCATATCGAGAACGGAAGAAGCAAGGAAAACCTTTTAGCTCCGTTAAAATTTTCTTTAAAAATTAAACATTTTATTATGAATAAAATCGGAGGATATCCAACTTAGGGAAAAGTGAATGCAGAACTATAAAAATTCCCGCCCTTTCACTCTGCCCTCTATATATTGATTATCGAAAAGCTGGTTCTGAGCAAATTTATAAGATTTATTTGACTAAAAGTTGTCTCGGGTGCTTCCGGTAGGTGACGCTCGGGTTTGTCAATTGGCGCCTCATGAGTTTTTTAACGGGTACTCGTCAAGTGCTGGCCACCGTTATCGTTCTACAGAGTGACTCGATTGGGGTTAGTTTAAAAACCTCACCGTGGCTCTAGAAAACATCTTTTGTTTTGTTGAATGTATAAAAACTGCTGCTGATGATTTTTTGAATAAGATTTTTTTACCCTTTACAGGTCCGCATTCTACAAAAAGTGTTTGTTTTTTTCTTTGGTTTCATTTCACTAACAAGTCGCCATAGTGTTGTTCTCATTTAAAATGCTTTTTAAGGGATGTTGTATCGGTCGATTTCAGTAGTTTTACTTTAAGGCAGTTTTTGGTTTTGAAAAGTTTTGTTCTCGTTGTTGATTTACTTTATTTTTTTTCTTTAAAATTAACGAGGGCTGTTCAAGAATTGAGGAAAATTTGAAATTTTCGCTAATAATGTTTATTTATTCATTAATTTCTATTTTCCCGCTTTCATCCTTGAGGCAGTTTTGATATGAACTGTTTGGCTTGTCCTTGGACTCTCCGAAAAAACATTCCATAGCATGAGCCAATCGATGTCCCGGCATCCTCGATTACTTCTCTTATAGTGATTCGACGATTCGACGATAATAATTTCTTCACTTTCTCCACATTTTCTTGGGTTATTGATCAGCTGGGGCGTCCGGCATGGCGTTGTCTGGATCTTCTTTGAAAAGTTTATACCTTTCGAAAACACTTTTCTTACTCAGAGTATAATAATTGTCAGCCAGTGTAAACATTTTACTGTGCTTTTAAGCAAATTCTTTGATCTATTTTTTCGCTTACAAAAAAACGCCAAACTCGCAAAACACTTTGACTTTTTATGCCTCTCATAAAGAATCTAAATGACACAAATGTACCAACATGAAAAACAGATGATCGAATGTGTGAAGCCCGCGAATGTTGAGCAGATGCCGTTATTTACTAAATATGTAAGAAAATTATAAAATAAATCTTAACGCTGGTATCTAGAAATGTGTGTGTGTATATGAATGCCTTCAGCAGGATAATCAGGAATAAAGTCCTTGATTACTTGCTTTGTTGGGATTTTTTAAGGTTGCTCTGCCATATGTTCACGTTGGCCACCAAACGTGGGACTGTGAATGGGCACAGTCGCATAACTTGCCAACCCTTCTACTCCCATTTAATGTGTTGCAAATTAATGTATAAAAATACCGGAAATGTGAAAAAACAGCACTTTGTTTAGTTTATGGTTTTAAAATCGAATGTGCCACAAAAAATATCTATTTGTATTTTTCTTTAACAAACAAAACCACTTCAACAAATATTTTTTTGCCTTTTCCCACTATTTCTACACAACAAGTTTGTGTGGAAATATTTCATTTAAATTTTGTACATTTCTTTTCGAAAATTTTTAGTTACACATTGAACTGGCAAAATAAACCAAAAAGAAGCAAAAAAAAAACATCATAAACAAATAGCTAAATCAATTTTCAAAGCCACAATATTAGTTTCAGATTTGTGTTTAATTTTAAAGTTAAATGCATGGAAATGTTGAGCCCGAACAGGATGGTTGTTCCATCACATAAACGGACAACGCAGCAAATGAAAATTAATTAAACATAAATGAAGTTTTTTTGGTTTCAATGGCAACTACAATAATTAAAAGCTTTTGAAGTTTATATAAAATTCTTTTTAGAAAAATATATTGTTTTGGGAGTAATTTTCAATGTAGTTAAATAGTATTAAAGAAGCGATTAAAAAGCGCTATTAACAAAACCGCCAAGCAGGAATTGAAAAATCTTTCAAAGTCTTTATATCGCCAGAAAACTGTTCTGTTCAAACAATAAAGGGAATTTTAAAATATCGGGAGTTTTTTTTTATATTCCGATAGTTCAGTTGCCTTGAATGTGTGTTCACACTTTCGGCGGTTTTTTTACGGTGCCCTAGATAAACGATACATATGAAAAGACAGCGTTTTGCGCTGATTGAGGTGGCAAGACCCGGGTCGCTAAGAAAGTTCCCTGACATCCCAAAAAAAAAAAAAAAAACACATCACAGCTGCCTCGGGGATTGGAAGAAATGCTGGCAGCATTCCCCTGTTTTTTGCACAGACTTCGTATTTGGAAGCTCTAAAACATTTAGTAAGCAATAATACATACATATGTTTACATTTCACCTTTTCACATTTTGACTTTTCTTCGCAACCATCTTACAACAACAAGTACTCTGCGCCTACTACGATATAATAGCGGTATTCACCCGTGATAGTAAATTGCCCCTATAGACCTTGTTAATGTGATACATGGGCTTAGCAGCAGGCTGGTGTGTACAAGCAGCTCTGGTAAACATACTATTAAATTTACCAGAATCATTCTGCCGGCAAAACTATTTGATTTAATTTTGTTTTCTATGTATATTCGTATATACAAACAGAACAAATGTGAAAAACAGAATAATAAAAAGTCATTCTTGAAGAGAACAATCTACAACAAAAGAAATGCAAATTGTCAAAACATAAACCAAACTCAATTGAGTTTATAGTTGCATATATTCAGTTACCACTTGTGGTAAACATTGTAGTAATTATAACAGGGTTGTAAATACAAGAGAGAAACCTACAACTAAAGGTGAAAAGACGAGAAATGCCAACTGTGAAAACATGCAGAAACTCAGTTGAGTCTATAGTTTAAAATATTGACACATGTCCGTTGCACTTCGTGGTAAACATCGTAGTAATTATAACAGGATTGTAAATCTAACTCAATGTCCTCGATCATTTTGTTCTATAAACGTTCTGAAATAACACGTTCTACCCAAACAAATTTCAATATATGCGAATATTTTTCCTTTCGCCTGAAGATAATGCAATATCCTTAAAAACGTTTTTTAACTCCTCCAGTTGTGTGAAATAAAACAATATTCTTCGTGGCTGAATAAAAGTGATTTCTTTGTACATATTTTTTCCTTTTTTTTGGTTGTAACACAAGCGGAAATATGTATTAGCGTGTACTTAAGAACATCTGTGGCATTTATGAAATACGAATAATTGCCCCACATTAAAATAAAATCTTATTTCTTTTTGATTTTAGTATCGACAAAGACAATTGTAGTTCGCCATTAAAGTGGCAGCGTAACAGTTAAACGCGCCATAAACGATATTCGAAACTAATGCGAAAAACATGTTTCATGTTTTATTATTATTGCTGTTCCCTTTTTAAGAAATCTATTAAAATAAAGTTAAAAGAAACGAGTTAACATTTATTTAGCATAAAAAACATCAGGCATTGAACACTTCTTTCTCTCTCTCTCTCTCTATTGCTTTATTACTTCGAATAAAGTGTTATTGCGGAGACCACAAATCCGCAGATTAAATATGCGTATTTTCCAATAAAATACTTAAAATATTGTAGGTCAGAAGGGTTAGCAAATATAAGTCTGTGGAGACCAAAACGATATTTGCATTGATACCTGAAACGAGGCGTGTTCAAAATATCTGGTATAGGATAGTTTGAGTTTTTCTCAAAATATAGTGGCTTTTTGCAATTTTCGAAACGGTTTTAATAAGCAACTTTTGGTTTGCTTGTCCTTGACCTCTGCCAACGACTCTATTTATTCTGCTGGCGAATACAGAGTTCATTTCTTGCCCTACTTTAAATTCTACTTCTGAGTTGTTTAAATATCTCATATTAGCAGCATTATTTCTGTGCCTGGTTGGCTAGAGCTTTTGGGTTTCTAGTCTAGACTCTTTATTTGTTAGTTTCTAGACCTCCAAGCTCAGGCCAATTAGGAATGAATGGCCACCAGCAAGCGGTAACATCGTGTAAAACTTATGGCTGGTGTAAGCCAGCAATATCCCAACAATTCCATGTCCACAGACGCGGATTGAGCACAATTAACTATTGCACATTGCAGGTCTATATCCTGAACTGTAACCGCAGAGTTTGCGCCTCTTATTCCATAGTAATCCAGCTAATAAAAACACCAAATGCGTAAGTTTTTTCACACACGCTTTGTGAAAAGATTCACAAGAATTATATTGTAAATATGTTTAAATTGAAATCCGCTGTCAAAAAATTCCGAGGAATATTTATAAAACAAATGAGAAGAAAACAAATGTGACCCACTAATACAGGATAGGGGTTAATCATAGTAAATTTAAAGGCAGGAAATATAGAGAAATCCGAACGCTGTAGCGTTTGAATACAAATTGACCAGGAACGTGATTTAGAACCTCCAAAATCGAACTTTATAACTCTATCATGAGTAGTTGGCAACGTGCTGTTTCCATGACTTACCTTCTAAGTCACTCGTCAACTATTCAGCCGTTGTCGGCACCAGGAAGTTTTGCACATAAAACAGATTCGAGCCGGCTGGCTGAGTTTCAGCAGTTTCTGGGCTGTAATAGTCATGTATTCTATCATATCTATTTGATTTGGATTGCCACGTTAATAAAGGAACCAAAGCTTCTCTCTTGCCTGAGGGATATAAAACCCTATTGATGTTTTATATCACTTTTGTGCGCTCCATTTCATAGAAGACGACTTAGTTTTTACTGTCTCTGCCCCATTCGTCCACTACGGCCAAAATCACTTTCAGGGATTGGATCATCCATATGCCACATGCATTTCACTTTCACTCTTTCATGAACATTTTCACAAACTCAATTTGGAAATGCTGGGTATTACTTACTCTGGATATTGAATGGCATTCCATGCCTCTGCCTCCAATCGCTAAAGGAAAGCCAAGCGAATGCTCCCATCCATCACTCGTTAAGACTTGCATTTACAGTCATGAACTCAACCTCCACAGTCTCAGCGTCTGTAAACAATATTGTTCGCCATAATGTGGCCAAATTGCTGCATTGTTAAGGCTTTAAGCCTCTCTGAATTTCCCCAATTAGTTATTGTTTCCAAGTTTATGTTCGTTGTTTGCTGAACAACAACTAGTTTTTTCATATTGCAGCAAATGTTGTGCCTCAACCACATCTTGTTTGTTGCGCCAGTGGACGCCCATTACTTTCGCCTGAATATCCTTGGGCCAGCCTTGAAGTAAAACTTGTACATCCGTTTTGCATTCGCACGCACTCTTAGCCAGTGCTTTTATTGTTATAATTTTTGTCATTTCATTTGCTTAAATTTGGCTTTTTGTGTTGTCACCCTACGAACGTATTTTTGTAAAACGTCGCACATGGTTCTGCCTGCCGAGTGAAGAATTCTTTCTCTAACACGCAAGCAACTACTTGCAACGCAATAGGAAAGATAGAAGGTGAAGGAAGAGATAGATTTGGAGATGATTTTATGCCAGCACCTGTCATGACGGCTATATCTGGCAGTGGATCAAATCCACTTGAGTGAACAGGTTGGCGATTCAGCAGCCCCATGTGTCTTGCAAGGCTCACACAGGTGGCTATTTCTCATAATACGCTGCACTGCAAAAATCATTAACCCCTTGCTAAAGGGCTCGGGTTATCTAATCCCTTGTGTTTCACACATTTCCCCAGAAGGCGGGAAACGATTAGGCTGCTGATTTGGTAGGCCGAAATCCACAAGGAACATCAGGCCTTAAACTTCCCCTCAATCTAGTTCCTTTCATAAAAATGGACATGTCACAAGGCAAAGGTCTTCTTCTTCGTGCGTCTTTAGGTTCAATCCACCGCCAGAACGTTTCAGCCAAGGATAGGCTTCTCAACCAATGGCATTCTTGGGGCTTGACCTTTGGTGAAGGTTTCGGAAGAACATGTATAATCGAAGTCATGCATGAAGCTCCTAGAGTTTTGATTGCAGTTCCAACCGAAAGCAAAGTGGGTGTATGTCGTCAGCACTTAACCTGCCCCCAAGGGATGGGGGAGGGGATGAAGGAAGAGATAAAACGATTTACTTAAATTCTGAGATGCTGGGCTTCGATGTCTGCACCTCTGGCGTCACGCTAAACATCTGGACATCTTAACACTCGTAACTATTATTTATTTAAAAATTTTGGGCTGGAATATTCTAGTAAATGTACATATAAATATTTCTTATACACATCAGCACTTGTAATGTAATTAATATATTCGAATACAGCTTAATCCTAATAACTATAACACTGAACTCGAATACTACAAATTGCAACTATGTACAATAATTAAATAGGAGTAGAATTAATAGAAGACAAGTTTTGTTTCCAAACAAAAAACAAACGTAACAATTACCTTTTATTATTTTTATTATTATTATTATTATTATTATTTATTATTTTTTATAGCAAAACCCAACGAGATGTTTAATCTTATACCTCCGAAATGTGTCTGCCAGTCGTTGCTTATCTGTTGGTTTGCAGCTGTCACTTGTCACTGTTTTGCCAACAACGGGCTGGGTAAATTCAAATCAAATATTATACGAGTGCACATAAATACGAAACTTTGCTGCACAACAAAAGAACAGTCTTGACAATTTCAGATTATTACTTTCTGTTCTGAGTGAAATAATCGTATGTGAGTGCCTTGGAATTTTTATTATCCTGTAGCCTGTGTCATAACACTCACTGTACTCGTATAGAGGCAAACTAAAAAGTTCTTTTCTTCGGCGCTTAAAGAAAAATAGCACTGAAATTATGAACGAGGTGTGTTCAGAAAAAAATGTGTACTATTGTATTATTTTTCTATGTAAATATTTTATTTCTTATTTATCAATATTTATTTATCTCAATAACAATATTAAATAGTAACAATATATTAATACAACTGCGAAATTTCGACACCTATATATCGTTACCTTAATGTAGAAAGGCCCTTTAAATTGAGTTTTTTGTAAACTTCGAAAGATGATCTGCGAACACGTCATTGGTAAAAAAATTGCCGTGAGCCGACTAAAAATAACAAAAATATAACCAGTTGAAAAAAGTTTCGCTTTAACTTTTATTAAGTTTTTTCTCTCTGCTGAAAAGTTAGGAAAGCGTTACTTAGGGCCTTTCTATATTAAGGTATCGATATGTTGGTATATGTGTTTAAATTCAAATGCAATTCATCAGACTTTATTATATATTATTATATTAATATATAATAGTAAAAGTATATATGAAAAGAAAAGAAAAATGTTTAACATTAAAAGAAAATACTAATTTTAAATTGGCTGGGGAATAATTATGATGCATAATTAAGTAAAATAAGATACAATAAGAGGTCCAAATTAGTGGTAATTAAAGACAAATACAAAGGCCATATATCATATATCGTTAAGAAAACCATTGAATGAGTTTTAATCTAAAAACGTTAATGGAATGTAAAAAAACTGTCAAAAAATAAGTTAATTGGTTCCAATACCTGGTGATTTTCCCTAATAAAGATCTTTCAAAAAACGAAAACGTAATCCTAATTATAAAAGTTTGGGGATTTCTTGATGAAGCAAAACTTTACAAAATCCCTAAACGAGCAACCAAGAAAACCTTTAACATACGAAGAAATGTGATCCCGTGGTCGTAGATTATACAAAAACGAGCAATTTTATTCAAAAGTCTCCTTAATTCATCCAAGTAGATTGCAAATATGCCCGAAAAGACTTCAATGGCACATTTTAATAGGGACAACCGCAAGGAACAGCCTACTTAAAATACAAAAAGTTTGACAGCTAAAATTGTCAAGATGGGAACTGAAAGTAAGTTTGAAGTCTAACACAGTCCCCCGGTATTTGATCTCACTAACAACATCAATTCTTACACCATTCAAAAAAATATATAAATTGGAAAAAAATTGGTATGAAGGCCCAAAGGCAATGGCTTTGTCCCCTTCAAAGTAGCCCCCCCCCCCCTCCCCCCACCAGTTGCAATACCCTTTTGCCAGCATTTTTTCCAATCCTCGAAAGTCGTTGACTTAATCATTGAAAAGCCTCGACTTTTCAGAACCTCTTCAATCTTGGGAACAGGAAAAAGCCACAGGAGGCCAAATCTGGTGGATACGTTGGCTGAACCATGTTCACGGTGTTGTTTTCTGCCCAAAAAGTTTTTTAAAGATCTTCAATTTTGGAGCAAAACACGCTGCCACACGCTTCATGCCGAAAATTTCAGAAAAAAATTCCATGGCATGATATCGATATCGCAGCGTCCTCAGCAGCTTCTCTCATTGTGATTCGATGATTCTAAATAACAATTTTCTTCATTTTATCCACATTTTCCGGGTCTATTGATGAGCTGGGGCGTCCAGGGCGGCCGCCGTCATTCATATTTTTACGACCCTCCTTGAAAAGGTTGTACCTTTCGTAAACATACTTGTGACTCAGAGTGCAATCACCGTGTGCCACCGTAAATAATTCAAATGCTTTTGAGCATTAATTTAATTTTTTAACTCAAATATTTTGTAAATTCGTTGGTGCAGACAATCGCCGAATACGCGAAACACTTCTAACGTTTACGCCTCTCCACCAAAAAACTAAATATTTTATAATACTGATACTGACACTGCGAATATTTGTATGTATGTTGTAGACAAGTGTAAAAGAAACGGTAATCGAATCTTGATATATCGCCGCTTTGTTAACTTATTTTTTGAACAGACCTCGTATCTATATACAGATTGTTCGCATTAGTAAATAAATAAAATCTTTGCTTGTATTCTGATTCATTTGCATACCTACACACACATCCATTCACACTCGTATACATACATACATACGTATGTAAGTATGTGGACTTGTAGCTCTTACCCATTAAATATAACAACGTTTCGGTCCTCAGAAGTTAATTATCCACATTCGTTTTTTCATAAGTGAAGTTGGGTGCTAATTTCACTAAATCTGATGTCGGCTAAAAATCGCTAGATTTCCCGCTAATAACTAACACTTGTCCCCCCACCCCCGGCGAGAATACGTACTAGACTAGATTTGAGCGCAAAATAGCTGAATGGAAAAATTTTGATCTGGCCAATCTTATGTTTAAGTAAAAAAACAAAAAATATTTAATATATAAGAAGTTTCCATTAAAACCACGTGGTTCAAGAACAGATTTAAGGGCCAATTTCAGAATAATGAAAATACGTTGTTATCTATGAGATTTATTATTCATCGTTGAAGAGTGTGTGTCAGGAATATATTGTATGTATAAAAAAAAAAACTGTCATTTATCTATTTTGCATTCCTATGCGAAGCGATATAAATCCATCATAATCAAAATCACATTCTAAACATGTTATTCTTAAAGTATTTTCGTTTCGTTGAGTTTAATACGTATAAGGTCGTGTGTGCATGCATGTGCCTGTTTAATAAATCTATATATGTATGTATGTATGTATATAAATATGTATATCTACAGTATATTAATATATCTGTGAAGAACAAACACATATTGTACATACACACAGACCCGTACTTGGCTACTAGAGCATTTTTGTAGCTTTTCAAACGAATGCTCATCGGGGGCACGTATATTATTGCTTAAAATATTACGTGTTTTTTGTTAATATGCAAATAAGTCAATATGTGCTCTTATATTAACTTCGGCACACAATTTTTGGCTGGGTGAGCGATAGAAAAGGCATAAAGACATTTTGCTTTTCAAACAACAAAAACAAAAAATATTGCAGTTTTATGTGTGTTTTCTAGCTGTCTATATGAAGACTGTGGAATTGAAAACCTTTGATAAATATAATCGAACCTTCAACTTTATATTCAATTGTATTTGTCTCAAAAAAAAAAAAACAAACAATGAGAGTTAAAAGAAAAACTTGTAATAATATTTCTCGAAAAACATAAAAACAGCGAAGCTGCGTTTTAGTTTTCTTAGTAAGTTTTATATAACGAGAATCCACCGGCAGTTGAATAGAACAGTAAAACGTTCGTAAATGCAGCACAGTGCTGCATTTGATGTGCCGTACGTTTGTGTATGCAAAAAGTGGCAGCACTGAAAATATCAGATGATTGAAAAAGCAACACTTCGAACCCAAATAAAAATCATACAAATCATAAAAATGTGTGATGCAATAGAAGATTAATTTTTAATTGTCCTTTTCATATATTTCCTTGTATTTTCGATTCTCCTGTTCATAATAAATTTTTTTAACTATATAATTTTTCCTGTTTATTCTTCAAATCTTAAATTTTTTATAAACTATACAATCGCACATCATTTTGTTTGAGCAGCTCGAGCACAAAATAAAGTTATTCAACATTCTTTGACTCTAATCATTCCTAAATGTAAACAAAGGAATGAGTCAAGAGAAGCATCCCAGCCAGCTGATTAGTAACAGCACTGCGTAATAATTTGGAGTGCAGTGATGCCCAACTACTCTGATTCTTGTATTCGTGGAATCCGCGCTTTCCTTATACTGCTTAAACGGCAAGAATTGAGATTTTCGAAAGCCATTAATTTCCGGCAAAACTTTTTTCGTCACATTCTTTGACATTCACTAGATTTTTTTCCCCAAGACAGTGATTGGACACTGAGTCAAAAAAATATTTGTTTACGAAAGGTACAAGCATTTGGGGCTAAACGGCTCTGAAACTTAAGAAAATTGTTTTGTAGAATCAGCGAATCACCCTTGAAGAAGATGCTGAAGATGTCGACTGCCTCATGCCATCAAATGTTTTTAGGAAATCTTGCGCATGAAGTGTTTGTTGCAAAATTTATGAATTTTTAACAATATTTTTGTGATAATTTATTGGCCGAAGCCAACACCATCATCATGCCTCAGACACCGTATTTACTAGTTTTGGCCTCCAGCCACTTTTCCTTGTTCTCAAGACTAAAGAGACCGGTAAAAGAATGGCGTTTTTCAAGGATTGAGGAGAGTTGAAAGCAGTCAAAGAACTGCTTCGAGGATTAGAAAACCGGCGAGTGTATTATATCTGAGTGGAACTATCTTGAGGCGGACAAAATGGAAATTGATGAATAAGTTGACGCTTCTTATTGTTATTTAATTTTAACATAGAAAAACTACACGGAATAATGGAATTTAATTTGAATTCATTGGCATTAAAAGTTTTTTACTGAAAATTTCTCTAACTTCAAATAAAACTGGCATCAGTTGCAATTTGTTTTTGGACAGATCACTATTTTCCTTTTTTTAACAAAAATATTTGCAAGTGAATGTGTTTACAAAAAGTTTTCTTTGTTAAAATTCTGCAGTTGTGATGCTGTTTTCTTGCAATTTGTTTAAGAAATTTTTTAAACAAATCACTTTGGCACAGTTAGAAAATGACTGGAAGGCATAAAACATGGAAATATGGGCAAACACATAGAAAATGTTTGGAAAATTATATTATTGTACAAAACTGCGAAAAGTCACTTGGCGGTTTGACACGATTTTTTAAACACAAATAAATCGAAGTGGTATTAGAAAGAAATTCATTTCTTAACAAAAAAAAAAAAAAAATTTCGTACCAAACGCTATTTGGTTGTCAAAAATTGTCATCTACATACATACATATTGTACAAACTATAAGACATGGAAGACATCCCATACGCTTCAATCTTTGTTGATAAACTTTTGAATTTGTTGAACCGAAGGGAAAGTAGCGTTGGAATTGTTGTGGACTGGCATGTAGTTAAAAACTTACCCAAATTATAGACATACAAGAAGTTGGCTGCAGGTTAATATATTTGACATTTCCTTTCATTCTTGGCTTGAGTTCTGTTGCAAAATTAGGAATAATTAAGAATAACTAAAAGAAACAAATGGTGGAAAAAACAAGACTATTTTACAACAAACATGTAAATAATAACGCCACCAACAAACACATACATAAATAATATGATCTCACCATATTATTGGTTAGAAAAGAAAACAAACCGAAAATTATTGACGTCGAATTTTTTTAACTTTAATTTAGCGTCAAAATTCCAGGTTGTATCAAACAGTTAAATTAGTCATATTGATTTCGACAATACCCTGGCGCTTTTATATAACTAGAATATATATCTCTGAACTTGTTAATTGTTGTTAAGTTGTCAGCACTGCATTCTTTGACAACCCATTTAACAGCTGATAGTTGATTTTGGTTTAGTTTGTTGCAATATTTCATTGAAGCAGCGCTTCCAAGTTGCTGCGATTTCTGTTATAAAATAATGATTCTATTCCTTAATTAGTAATTGAGTTGAATTTCCATTGAAAATGTTGTTGTCGGATGCAAAATTGTCGCATCTGGTGTGAAGATACTCCACAAGCTTTTGTTGTCTAAACACCATTAAAAACACAGATAAAAACTATTTGGTGCGCTTTAAGGGCTGGCGATGATGATCAGAACTGAACAGATTTAGTTGGCATTATTTTTTGCTGATTTGTGGCTTCAACAGGGTGGAGAATGATATCACTTAATTGGCCACCAAGATCGTGCGATTTAACACCATAGGATTATTCTATTTGAGGTTATGTAAAGTCACTTGTGTACGTGGATAAACCAGAGCCAGTTGAGCATCTGGAAATCAATACTCGATGAGATATTCGTGAAATACGGCCGCAAATACTGCGAACAGTTTGTGAAAATTGGTGTTTCAATGTCGTTCCGTTGATATTAGCAGTATATTTTTTGATTTTACAATACAATTTTTTAAAATTCTGGAACTCTGCAAAAACATCCTTTAGACATGATTGTGGGAAAATGATGTTGGTTTTTCTTTTGCCGTTGTCTTTAAGTATTTGAAAAAAGATGTAGATGAGTGTTTTTTTTCCCTTATTAATAAAATAATTGGGCTGTCCGTAAGACTGGTAATTTTTCAAAATTTTCGCAAAACTAAATAGAAATATATAAAAATAACAAAAAAAAGTAAATTGATTGAATGTCCTGTAAAGCTGGTTCAAAAAAACCTCAGAAGATAATAAATTCTGGTGCCATTTTTGGCTCGTCTTAAGAAGATCTATACAGATTTAATCAATGCATGTCCGCCTGAAGGTTGTTTAGGCCTACAATCACAGTCAGCAGCAAAACTGGCTTGTTACAGTTTCTAAACACTTTCAAAACGATCTCATATAGAAGATCAATAGGAAAACTCGATGGTCCTTTAGTGGTACTTTTTTATAATAAAAAGTATATGGGCCATTATGACCCAGCCTACCTGCCGCTGGGTTAATATTGTTAGTGTGGGAAAATGGAGGAAAAAACAATATGTCTTCCCTTAAACACATCTTCCATATTTTTATTTAATGGCTTAAAACAAACACGTGCACATACACGCACACATTTGTTCTGCTCCCAGCCTTCCTGTTATCATCAGTATTATTCATGATATTTAAAATAATAGTTGTTGTATATTTATAAAATATTGATTTTATGAGGACAGTGGGGAGCCTCATACATAAGGAAACGTGCATTAGTAATGATTTCTCTCTACATATTCTCCTGCGCCCACAGAGCCGTGTTCAGTGTGTCGACAGAGCAGACCAAGAGGAATGTAGAAATTAATATGAATTTCTTAGACACTTTTGTTTGTGCACAATCTGTGCAAAGTGAAAGACTCACAGTGACTGAAACATGAACTTTTTTTCCTGCTGTCACACACATTGTGTTACAAACCTGAACGGCGCAAGCAGAATCTGAGCAAATAGACAAGGATTTCATTTTTTTTTTTAATTTCTAAAAGATGTCAGTCCCTGTTGGCGTGCCAAAAAAAATTTTAATTTTTTCGTTACTTTGCAAGTTTGTTTTTTAGTACACAGTGACAGTTCTGTTCTTGGCTCGTGTTGTGGCTTATCTGAGCACGAAAAACCGTCTCTTGGCTTGAGAAAGTATTCGTTATTCCCAAAACCCACTGTAGTGCCCTGCTTCTATTGTCAACATGAGTTTCTCAGTTCGGGTTTTCTAATAACAAAAAAGGTTCCTTCCGCAATGCATGTACGCAATATTGAACAGCAGACTTAAACATTAATATTTATGAGTGTGAGTTCATGTTTAAATATGAATTATTTTAGAATGAATACATATTTGCTTTAGACAAAATACAAGACTATTATTTCCGCAATTATTATTTAATCCGACTCTGCATTTTTTAAAAGAGTATTTTATTGGTACACTGACATAAAAAAGCAAACCAATTTATTGATAACCCCAGAAGTCTGTAGTTCATTTTAACAAAGAAGGAAAGCAATTTAAAGTCTCCAAGCTGTGGGGGACAGGAAGATGTTTCGCGGTCGCTACTCCACCATGCAATAATATTTTTTTTTTTTGATTTAAAAGAAAGAGTTTTATTATAATTTCTGCACTTTTGGGGAAATTTTAGTGTTTTCTAATAAAAAAAAACTTATTAATTATTCGCTTAAAGAAGAGAAGAGAAAAAGCAAAGATGTTTCGCGGTCGCTATTCCATTATGCCGTTATATTGTGTAGCGTTGAGAAACCATTGTACCGATGAGAAGAAAATTCTTAATTTTGGGCACAATTTTTTTGCCGTAATTTATGTTTTTAAGTGTAAATCAGCACTGCAGACGTACATTTGACTTTACTTTTATTTACAAATCTTATATTGGGTTTCTTCGGCAAAATTATTTAAAACTTTAAAATTTTTAGAAAAACAAAACACCAAAAATATTCTGTAAAAACTTCAACGAATCTTTATTTTGGTTCTTTAAAAGTTTTCGATTGGACTTTATTTTTTACTATAATTTATTTCAGTGCATTAAGCAGCAAAAGAAACGCCATAATTCATGTGAAAACTGTTTTGCATGCAGCAAAACGTGTCATTAAGCCTTTTAAGAGTAAAAATATTAACGACCTAAAAAACGTAATAGAATAATAATGATACTCTGCTACACATTAGGGCGTGGAACAATGAAATTTAATGCAATTTTTAACCTTAAAGAAATTGCGTTGCGGCACTTTGCTACTATTTCTAACACTGTTTCACACAATCGAGCACAAGCGGCGGTAGAAGTTGTCATATAATAACACGAGCTGCCAGAGTGAGGTATTAATAAACTTCCTTTTTTCATAGGCGACAGACATTCGAGTAGTGCAATTCTCAGTGACTCGGTCGCACAGATCCGTCGGAGCATTTCGATTGAGTGTGGCTTGGCGGCCACACGGTAGATAAGTCGCAACATCTTGTTGGCCCATTCACTTCACCTCTACGATATATAACCATACTCTCAAGCCGTTCATGCAGAATGTGATTCGTGTCGCCCACTGTGTGTCACGCAACGCCATTGATGACCCAACCACGTGTCGTGTACTTCCATATTGTTTAATTTTGGCCAGATTGAAATGAGCGGCAGCCTAGGCGAGGAATAAACTGTCACCAGTCACAATGGCTGATCTGGAACCCCTTTAACAGACGGATATCGCCTTATTGTTTGCCGAGCTTGTCATCGCGAATTTATTTGGAGAATAATATGTCGTTAAGGGGGATGGGCCACTCCATTTAGGGTAAAGTTGTTGATTGCTCTTAATCTGGCAAGAAGCCAGCAGAGATCCCTGAAATAGGACTGGTCAAGCTGACATACTGCCTCCTCGTGGCGCCCCTGGATAGCCCCTACGGCACCCGCTTAGAGGTGAACAAAAGTATGCAGCGAATCCCCTCTGTCCAGGGGTCTAAACCAGGACCCGGTCCTCCAGGTTCGGAGGTTGTGCGTGGGGGTAACTTCCCTACCGTGTAAAAACACATTAGTTCCGATACAATCACAACAAAATATATATTTGGATGACCCTATTGCTGACGACCATGGACAACGGAATAAGGATAACGATTTTCAGTTCTGCACGTGGAATGTCAGGTCCCTGAACAGACCACGTGCAGCCGATGAACTTGCGGAGGCCCTGGAAGCCTATAAGGCTGACATCACCACCATCCAGGAAGTGCGGTGCGATGGGCCGGGCAAAAAGAAAGTGAGAAACTGCGACATCTACTACGGTAATTGCTACAAAGAGCGACGACAGCGCTTATTTGGATGCGGGTTTGTTGTTCGAGGCAAACTTAGGCAAAGAGTCTTAAGCTTTAAGTACGTGAGCGAACGCCTCATTACAATCCGCATCAAGGCTAGACTCGGCAACATTAGCCTAATCTGCGCCCACGCCCCTACGGAGGATAAAGATGATGACAGCAAGGATGACTTTTATAATCTCCTAGAAAGAACATAAGATCAATGCCCCAGCTGCGACACCACGATCGTCCTGGGAGATTTCAATGCAAAGCTGGGCAAGGCAGAAAACTTCGCTAGAGTCATCGGGAAACACAGCCTGCATGACGACACATCCGATAACAGACTCTAGATTTTGCTAGATTTTGTGACGGGGCGAAATCTCACTGTAGCAAGCACGTGATTCCCTCACCTCAACATTCACAAAGGGACCTGGCGGTCCCCTGGTCAATCAACCGTCAACCAAATTGATTGTAGCCAATGTAAGATCATGGATATCAGTAGCAAAACGGAGTAGATCACGACCACAACAGTTTGACGTCGCAAAGATACAATCGCAATCGACCGCTGGGAAATTTGCCGATCTAGTCTCCCTTAAGCTCTCAGAGAGTCCAACCCTTCCAGGCAAAACAACCGATGAGGAATGGAACCGTTGCCAAAACGCCATCAGAGATGCTGCCTCTGATGTATTGGGTTTTAAAATGCCACCCGGAAAAAACCCATGGTTTGACGACGAGTGCAGGCAGGCACGTTCAGCGAAGCTAGCAGCGTATAAGGCGACATTTTAGATAAGGACGAGAGCAGCTCGTGAGCTCTACGAACGTAAAAGAAAGGAAGAACATCGGCTTCTCAAAAGGAAGAAGAAATAGCATGAGAAGCGCGCGATCGAGGAACTGGAGAGGTGTTACGGCAAGAATAATATCCGAAAGTTTTACCAACGGGTAAAACAACTATCCAATGGATATAACCTTCGGACAGAAGCCTGTCGTGACGAAGAGGGACAACTCGTAGTAGAGTTGCAATCGATGCTGAGAATCTGGAAAGATCACTTCTGCAGACAGTTTAACGGCCAGCAAAACACCCATTCTATCGCCAGGCAGAATATTCCACTCCAGATAACGGACGATAATGGTAGAGAATTCCGTCCCCCCGACCTGGATGAAGTCAGAACAGCAATATCGAGATTGAAATCAAACAAAGCTGCAGGAGCGGACGCACTGTCCGCGGAACTATTTAAGGCAGCCGGAGATGACCTGGTTGGGCGCATGCACCAGCTCATCTGTAAGATATGGTCGGAGGAAAGCATGTCCGACGAGTGGAATCTCAGCATCGTTTGCCCGATCCACAAACAAGGAGACCCCTTCAACTGTGCCAACTACCGAGGAATAAGTCTCCTGAAAATCGCCTACAAGATCTTCTCTGCCGTTTTGTGTGAGCGCCTGAAACCATTCGTGAACAGTTTGATAGGCCCTTATCAGTGTGGTTTAAGGCCGGGGAAGTCCACCATTGATCAAATTTTCACACTACGGCAGATCCTGGAAAAGACCCAAGAGATGCAAATCGACACCCACCACCTATTCGTCGATTTTAAGGCCGCATATGACAGTGTGCATAGTGACCAGATATACGAAGCCATGCCTAGTTTTGACATTCCTACTAAACTCGTCAGGCTGTGTAGAATGACGATGGAGAACTCTCGCTGCTCTATCAAGGTCGGTAACGAATTCACCGAGACCTTCAATGTCAGAAGGGGATTTAGACAAGGCGACGCACTGTCATGTGACTTTTTTAACATAATTCTTGAGAAGATCGTGCAAAACTCACACGCCAACAACAGAGCCACGATCTTCCAAAGGCCGTGCAACTGCTGGTATACGCTGACGACATTGACGTGATTGGTCGAACACAGCGAGCCGTCAATGAAGCGTTTGCTGGTATTTCAACGGAGGCGGCCGAAATTACTCTAGCGGTGAACGAGGGCAAAACGAAGTATATGCTGTCATCGAGAAAGGACGCACAACATCGACGACTGGGCCGGAACGTCACCATAGGCAGCTATAACTTCGAGGTAGTGAAGGACTTCGTCTACCTTGGCTCCCAACTCAACAGTATGAACAACATCAGTACCGAGATCAAACGCAGAATAACTCTTGCCAATCGCTGTTTCTTTGGGCTCAAGAGGCAATTGAATAGTGAGGCCCTTTCTCGAAAAACCAAGTTGACACTATATACCACGTTGATAATTCCTGTCCTTCTCTGTGACGCGGAAGCATGGACGGTGTCGAAGACGGATGAGGAAGTGCTTGGTATTTTCGAGAGAAAAGTTCTGCGTTCAATCTTCGGCCCTGTTTGCGTTGATGGTTTCTGGAGAAGAAGATTCAATCATGAACTGTACGGATTGTACAGCGACATGAGCCTAACCAGGCGCCTACGGATCCAACGGCTAAGATGGTTGGGCCATGTAGAGCGCATGCTCCAACCCGTAGAATCTTCGATTCCGAACCTGTGGGACAACGCATTAGAGGACGCCCACGGAACCGATGGCGCACACAAGTGGAGAGGGACCTCAACCAACTTGGTGTGCACAATTGGAGGACGCTGGCTAAAGATCGTGCCAGCTGGAAAAGTTTGTTGGTTGAGGCCCAGGTTCACCCCGGACTGTAGCGCAAAGAAGAAGAAGAATATGTCGTTAAATGTTTTATGAACTGAACATGTTGCTCAAAAGTACAACTTGCACTTTGGCGTCAGTAACTTAAAAATAAACAACATATTAGACAGACGCCACATGAAAATAATTTAGTTTGTTATTGTTTTTAATATTCGCTCAGTCGTGACATATATTTATAACCTGATTTAAATTCTTCGTTGCTATTGTTATTCTAAAATAGAGTTGAATATAATAAATATATTTATGAAAATAGTTTGCATTAATTTCGAACGACATAATAATAGAACTCGTTTTCGTGCAACAGATGTCTGTTGTTGCTTTAGTTTTAGCTTCTCTATTACTTATTGCTGCTTTATTGCTATTATTTTTTATGATAGAAAAGTCTCGGAAATAATAATTTCTTTAAGTCTTATCTGCAAAAATTACGCTTGAAATCAGAATAAATTATGAATAAAAGCATTTTTAATAAAAGCGGAAGTTTTGCAATGAAGAGCCCAAACTAAAGCCTTTTTTCTGGCGGACTGTTGTCAACACTGGCTAGAACAGCAACAAACCAAAGTTATGGCGTTATAATAATTACGTAGTCCTAAATTCGCAAAGTGTTTAAATGCACAAATTCTAATATATTTTGTTTTTGCCAGGAATAAAGTTGAGCATTTTGCTGCGTGACACGCTGCCAAATCAACTTATTGACTACAGGAAGCCATTGCTGAAGCTGTGACAGTAAGCGGGTTTCTGCCACGACTTGGAAGTTCAACTAGTCGGAAACGCCCACCTGTAAAGATTAGAATTAAAATAGGGCATAAATTTTACTATCCCAAAAAGTTAGACTTACGGTTATATTTCGGTTTTGTCTGGGCCATTCAAGACATTTTGTTTTTTCATATTCTCTATGTGAAGAGGTTTTTTGGTTGCTGATTGCTAAACGATCTTGGAGGCCAATTCACGGGCCCAAAAAGTGAAACTATGCGGCTACCAAACGTTTCCTTTAATAAATCAATTGCGGTACGAGCTGTGTGACATGTTGCGCCGTCGTGTTGAAACCACAGCTCCTGCACTTCATGGTTATTCGATTGATGAACGCAAAAGTCTGTAATCATGGCTCTACAGCTCACCAATGATTCCACCAGCCCATAAATAACACCAAACGGTCAGTTGTAACGGTATCTCAACATACACTTGAGCATTGTCATCACTCCAATTAGGGACGTTTTGTTTATTGACTTATCCAAACCATCACAAAAGTGGTGGCCTGCACCGCTAGACAAAATTCGCTGATGAAAATCGGGATCAATGCCTTGTTTTGGACCCAGCGTTGTTCTGCCAAACCAAACTAAACATCAATCACGAGACAGCTGACACAATGGCCGCCAGTTAAAAACATGTTGCCAACTTAAAGTTTTATACCTGCATAAAAAAACACCCTTTAAAACGATAGACTCGCAGAAAAAACCAACAATTAAAACATTAAAGCTAAAAACTGCACTTTCTGAATAACTGCGATGGAAAAATTAAGAAATAAAGACGTTTAATAACGTTGCCATATGTGAGAAAAAGTAAAAGTGTTTCTAGCCCTCCCTCAAGTAGTTGTTTTACACTAGAAATTATATACATTTAATCAGTGTCCCTATTTATTTTGCCAGCTACTGTATATTACTTCAAAAACGTTATCACCAGGCTAATGTATTCAGTTAAAGAGTTCTTCGCAATTTCGTTTGAATGAGATGAACAAATTTATTGGTTGCCTTGTAAAAGCACCTGCGAAACGAAAATTTTAAAATTTCTTAATATAAATCTCAAATAATTTCAATGAAAGTGAAAGACACATTTTAAGGCCAGCACAGGACGAAATTTGCACAAAAGAGTTTCCGTTTGCAGCTCGCGTTTTGAATATGAAAACTCCTTTTTCCTCTGAACTAGAACGTAGGAAATGGCCGCTACTCATGTAATGTGTGATGCATTATGCCGGAGCTGGATAATAGGTTATGGGGAGTGCGGCTGAAGAAAGAATTTTCCCTGTAATGGGTAGTGCGATTCCCTGCCCCCATCCACCACAAATGGATGAGATCTCGATGAAAAACGGGTTGTGCGTAAGAATGTATATCGCAGTATCGCTAGAGTAGTGTAGCGCAGCTCACTCGGCGGCGATGCTAAAGATAGTCTATAGAGTTGGAAACCCGACTGTCCTCGATAAACTTTTTTGCCCTCTCCTGTACAAGGTGTAGTTACTCCAACGCTGAACTTGAAGCGCCAGATCGAGTAAAGTAAGTCTTGCATCGCTTCAAAAAGCCAAGACTCTTAAATGCTTCCTTTGCGACATGAAAAATGTGGGCCTTCCATCACGAGTACCTGATCGTTCATACTTACACCTCCCATGACAAACGACGAAGCAACATTTGTGGTCGTGTTCCTGTGTATCGATAAGCAACACTGAGTTTTTTTGCCAGCATTGAAATCAACCCTGTTGATTGTGGTTGGACCGTTATTTGATGTATCATTCATATTTTGCCATATATCAATATATTAATTTCAAAAGCAGAAGATATATATTACAATATGATCATGATAAACAATCTTGTCAATATTATTGTTGAAATTACATAATTTTTCTCAATATAATTATTATTAATGCACCCAATCGTGTTGCAACATTCGAAAGATGTGATAATAGAATTATGAATATATATTTTTGGGTTATTTTAAAGTTATATCAATATAATACATAATTTTCTTTTATGTGCCCAGAAGGAGAGTGCGGGAGAGAAAGACTTATTCACTGAGACAAATGCGTCTGTGCTGCAACCATTTCTTTTTTACAATTAGTAAAACTCAACTCAATTGCTAATGGTGATAATTTCTCGTTTGCGAATAATACAATATAATTATATAATGATTTATAATTGAAAGGTAAAACGATGAATATAGCAGAAAATTGTGGTTAGAAAATGACGAGTTGCAAATAAATTTCTTCTAAATCCGAATATTTTATTCGTATTGTCATTAGAAGCTGAAATTGATTCAAAGTTGCGGTCCTCAATAAAACAATCGAAAACCAGTTTATTCTAAATGTTGAAATTGATTTTACATGGAACATTCAAACAAATGCAGAGAGGGCCAAAAGTCACTGTGGGGCATTCAAAATTTAATAGGTTTTTCGTTGATACAAAGTTGAAATTGTTGAAATGAGTTCAGCTTTGCTCTAAAGGGCTCCCGTTAGAGCATTTGCCATAACACCTTAAAAAATTGGTGCCTGTAGAGACTGAAATTCTACAACAATGTTGGCTTTAAGTTCAAGGATCGTCTCGGACTTGTGGCTACCAGAAATTAGCTGCATGCTGATAAATCCGACGACTAAAGTGGCCAATAATTTCTCAAAAATTTCCATATTTCTCAAAAATATTCGCTTTGCACAAATTTAACTTAAAATAATTGTGTGAAAATAATTGACTGCCGATATAAATAATAAGATTCAATTATTCCGGTACTTTGTTCAGTTGTGAATCTCTCCGTTAATATAAAAAGAATATATGAAGCCCATCAAATCCTTGAAAGTATGTTCCAGTGAATCGTGCTCTAATTTTTAGAAAACCAAATTGATGTGCAACAAATTTGTTTAACATACAATCGATATTTGAAAAGCATATTAATGTAGATTTCATATCATTTTCTATTCTAAACTAAATTCAGGTTGGCAGGACTTTGATTAATTATGAATATTGATATGAGTTTTGCTTTATTTTCTGAATTGCGTTTTATTTTCAGCAACATCTTCAAGTTTAATTTAGTCGTACTGCTTCTTACTCACACACGCACACACACACTTGCAAACCAGAATGTGGGATAATGCTGACAGAGATTAAACATATTTATTAGTTCCAACTTCAGCCTTTCTGTGGACAAGAAATCTCACAATGTTGGGTTTTGGGTGACTTAAAGAAGGTATAGATATAGTGAATAGCAAAACACACTGCATGCGGTATGAATTTTGAAAGTTTTGGCTTTTGAAGTGGAAGATTTTTAATTAAAATACATATTTTTATTCATTAATGACAACACAAATGAAAAGTGTAAGAAAGATATTAAAATGAATGCCGCAGTTCGATGGCTGTATACAACTTTAAGAATCGTTTTTATAGTAAACTCCGAATGACATGATGTTAAACAAATTCTAAAAGTCTGCTTTTTTATTACAAGGATCGTTTGTCAAGCCCGTAATTGGAGTTCTGAAGCCCCCTTGCAAATTATTCGCCAAAAGCGCAATTTTTTTGTAATACAAGAGCAGTTTGTTGCTGTAATAAGAACGGAAAACGAAGTAAATTTTAGGTTTAAAAAAACCGGTTATTTGAACCGGGTTTCAGAGCAGAAATCAAAAACCGGTTTTTTCAAAACACCTCTTTTACAGTAACTCGAAAATCGATATATTAAGCTTGCCGGCTCTGTGGATAACTATACTGCTAATCCGTTATTTTTAAAACACATTTTTTCGAGCGAATTATTGCGAGTGATCAGTTTGGCAACACTGTTTGACTTATTTGCTTATATTCTACTATAATTGACATTAAGTGGGAAATAACACAATAACACAAACTTTCTTCATTCTAATTTTTTTTAATTTATTGTATGAAATTGTAATAATTTATTTATTTTTTTCAAGAAGTTTTCCAAAAAAAAAAAAACCAAATGTGAAGCAAAAATGTTAAAATTTTGTATAAAAAAACATATTAAAGCCTGAAGAAAAATAAGAATAAAAACTTTCGAAGAGACCTTAAAAAGTGTTGAAAAAGTTTAATAGCGGGGAGTGGAGAGTGGACAGTTTGTTGAAGACAAATACAAGTGTGTGTGTATGTGTGCATGTCTCATAAGTGCTATAGTTGTCAACCGATTAAGATTAATTCGATTAATCGATCAAACAAATCCCAACTCTTGTTCGAATAATTTCAAACTGACGATTTTCAAATAACGAATGAAACAATTGATCAATTAAAATTTTGTAATTAAAATACAAATTAAATACTCGCTTGGAATTTTATTTGTTCTCAAACGTTTTTAATGATTTCATGTCTACAAAATATGAGAAAATTAAAAACCCTGTTAATGTTTTTATTAAACACATCTTTTATAAATAAAATTGTAGCGGCTGTTTTCTTTTGAAATCAAACGTTAAAACAACTATCAGGAGAACGATATTTTCTGTCGGTTGAAAGTTAGACGGATTCTATGTGCCCCGGCTTTTAGATTCTAAGAAATCTGCATTCATGTCAGAATGAAAGACAATCGTCTCTTGTCGGCCATTTTTCATAAGTTTTCAGTGATAATAACGATTATTTGTAATTAAATGAGAGTTAAATGAAATGAACTTAAAGGGGGCTAAATGTCTCTAATTAAGCAAAATTAAAAATTATTCAAAATCATAAAAGTATCATTATGTGAGGGAGCGGGTATCACTCATAGAAAAGAACACTTCTAGTGAATAAGTAAATGGCACATAAATATGCGTGGGACCAAGTCAACAACTCCCGTAAGAAAAAAACTTAAATTAATATTAATGTTGATTTGATTACAAATAAAGTTGAACAAATATCAAACCTTTAGACAAATGGTTGTAAGCGTCGGTCCACAGATTTGTCATGTTCCACAGCAGACATACTACACCTTCCGAGCAGTTTCCCATCTGCCATCTTTGACATGGGAGTTCAATAAAAAAATTAAGATAAATATTCTTCCTCTGCTCATGAAAAAAGTAGCACAGTCTTTCGATATCGACGAATTGTATTTAAAAACATTAAGCAAACGATTTCTAGGTGTTTACATTCATTTTGTACGTGAATAATAAACAAAGTTTTGCATGCTTGAGCGTGCACAGGCTAGAAAAAACCTTAAAGAAAAAAAAATTAATATATCTAAGAAAAAAGAAACGGTGAAAAAGTTTTTATCTGACGTTCCCTTATCCCTACAGTTTTAAATAAAATCGTAAAAGGGCAGAACTCCGCTAAAATTAAAATGACTACTTTTGCATCTAATAAAGCGTAGAGAAGCAACTTTTTTATATTAATTTTCTTTCAACCCGCTGTTTCTTTCAATGCTGTTTTTATGTTGCAATAAATGCAGGGCTGTGAATAGGTTTTTCAATGTTCCACTTGATATTTAATGCTAAAACAAAGCACTGGCAAAAAGTTAGAGCAAAAGCAACTCCAAAATCTCCACGGTTCAAATTAATGCAATCTGGCAACACCAGATTTTGTTTTTAACTTTAAGGTAAAATCTCCAACATGTGCACCAACACAACCATTTTGCTTTTGTTCGGGAGAAATTTAAAAATCCTTGGCGGCTTCCACACCAACAACTTTTAGACTTTGACATAATTTGTAACTATTTTCAAATATTTAAGAATTTTAATACATATTTTGTCAAATTCACATTTTTATTATTTATTTTAAATAATAATTTAATTTAATAATTAATTTTATTGACTTAAAGGTCCAAGACTATGAGCTTCTCTATTATTCTATTAAACACTGCACTTGAGTGGAAAGAAATTTTACACCATATGGTCACATTTGTCTTCCATCCAAAAGTATTAAACTGTTAAAATCGACATTATGTTTCTGCTTAGAGATATTTTTAATGATTCGAAATCAAATTAATATATTCACAAACACAGTCACAGCTCTGGCTAAAAGTTCTTCACTGACAATTTGCCAGCGTAAGTTTCCATTTGCATGAAACAGTATTACGAGTATTTCTATCGACTCTGAAAAGCGCATAAAAACGTTTTACTTTTTGGAGTTTTTTTCAACAGCACGACGGTTTTACAAGAAAAATGTTTAGCGATAAAAATAAAAACGTTGAAATGAAAAATTTGAAATTAAGTTTGAAATAAAAATTTGATTACAGTTCAAACATTTTAGTGGAAGTGATACAACTGAATTAGATCTTCTGGGAGTTTTTGTGAAAAGAAAATACCTCGAGGGTCAGAAGCAAAAGTTCTGAGTTGCTAAACAAATCGACTCCCTTGAACAATTACATTCGCGTGTGTAGAAAGAGAGGGAAAGCTTTCATTTATTCACGAGTCTAAAAGCGGTGGGTTGCGCGTAGCAATGCTTTTGTAAGCATTAGGGAATGAGAGCTTGCAAATTATTACACAGAAATCGTTAACTGGCATCTATATTACAGAGATGAAATTATATGATAATATGGTCTATCGTATATTGGACCCCAAAAGTGAATGCCATGAAGATGTGTTGGGAAGGTTGGTGGAAACATTATTGCACTAAGAAAAGCACCATAATTCTAATAGGAATTTATCTAAGAATAGTGTGTTTTCTTAGAGGAATGATTCTACGAAAAACAAGCTGAGGGTTTCTTACAAGTGGTGAAAATGGAAACGAGTTCTGTAAAGCCAGAAGTTTGCCGAACTGGTATATAATTGCTGAAATTAATTGTGGATGGCTTTGCAGACGAACTTCACAATAGCAATTAAGCCTCTTAAAAGGAAATTCAGGTAGCAAATATTTATACTATAAAGTTATACTGCTAATCACAGCGTAGGATCTTAACCATTAGACAATCACGACGACCACAAGCACAAAGATGGCAGACATCTACGCCAAAAGGGAGCCTGAGGAGATTTTCACGGGAACCACTCCATTATCTGGCTTGAACAAAAGTTTACAAATATCTTGTACGTTCCAAAAATATGCTGAGCTGTGTGCCCTGGAGGGTGGAACACGTTCCAGTTTTATGGACAGGAAAAGCATGTGAATTTTGTCCGGCGCACTCGCAGCTCATATGCGGAATGGACATATCCAACATTCGGCGCTGAAGAGCGTCAGGAGTCAATGGAAAAAATGCCATTGGGACACAGGAGATACAGGCTCCTTCCACGTAGTGCGATTGGTGGCAACTAAACAGAAGTTAATCGTGTCACTAATTTAATTGATTCATAATATCAAAAGTATCAAAAGTGTAAGTTCTAGATCGAAAGCGCACGTTTTCTTTTCCATATTGAATTAAAAGAAAAACTTTTTTATTTTGCTAAAAGTACAAAAGGACTATTTAAGCAAATTTATAAACTAGTAAAGCAACATTTTCAGTAGTAACAATAAATTTTTAATTCTCTTGCCATATATTTGGGGCAGGCGAGTCAGTCTGACAAACGAGTGTTCGTAATAAACAGCAGCTGCAGAAACTTTTCTATTCACTTCAATTTCATAAAAGATATTATTGTGTTAAACCATATTTCAAAACTCCCAGACGCATAAAAATCTTATTTAATTATAAATGACACGGGTGACACACTCTGGGGTTCTTGTTTATCTAATGAATTGCTCACGTATATTCTTAGGGCGCACTATAAATGTCATAGAAGAGTTATACACCCTGAGGAACAGTAAATATAAAAACAATCAAAATTTTGCTGTTCATTGTTATTAGATTGTGAAATTGATTGACATCAGGACCTGTCAGAGTGGCTTAAAATAGTCGTGTACCAACTCCATTTGGTGCACCTTTACGCTGGGGCTGGCAAGGCACGCCAAAGTGGCAGCTTCCTGTGATATGTAAGGGCGGCACATAACACAAATTTCGAGAGCTTGGGCTTTCCCTCCTGCCGCTAGTTCCATAGACGGTAAGGGAAAACGAGACACCCAAGCTGATAGCCCGAAGTATTAAAGGAACAGGAACAGCCTCTTGTTGCGATTTTATATCTCTCTTATAGGAATTTAATTCCATTTAAATTTTACGCAAATATGTACAAAACTGAAGTAAAACTTTCTTATATTTAAGGAATGTACAAATTTTATACATATTTAATTATTCAATTTATAAGCGAGCCCTCAGGCAATTGTTGTGCAACTGCGCAATTATATAGTATTATAGTGCTTTTCACGTTGGTATTTTGCGCACAAAAAAGTTTTCTTCTTATTATACGATTGGATTGAATGTTTTGACCTACATCAGGCCTGGAAAAGTGCTACTTGTTTGGTTAGTTTTCAAAGATTTTTTAGTTAATGATGACCAACACCTTCCTGCTTTAATATTTCTTAATGATTAATATACATTTAATTCATTTCAATTTAATTCTTAACTTTTTTTTACAAATTGATGTTTTTAATCGTATATTTTTAATGACAACCCAAGAAACTCCGCTTCTGAATTGATAAAAAATTGTGTCCGCTTTCGGTTTTTAAAGCTGCTTCAAAAAATCGATTCTTATGAAGCTGTTGATACATAAAAAGTGTCCAAATTATGACGAATCATCTAGCAAGTTTCGGCTGAAGTATAGATATTTATTAGGCCATAAATTGGAATTCTTATAATATGTCTGCAAAGAGTTATATCTTAATACTATAATAATAAACTTTCAAAACAACATTATCAACATTTTTCTTTAAATCGGCGTTATTTCCAAAGTCAAGTAATAGTCAAGTTGGCGGTATAGTTCCATTGATTCAGTTGGAACTGCAAAGAACGTTGAAGAAGCCGTTTTCAATTCGTTGCAAAAATACAAAAGTTATAATTTTTATGGAAAGTGTGTGAGGCCACGTGTATAATCAATAGAATGCTACGCATTTGGAATGCTTTGATAACTACTTAATGTCAATATCTAAGTTTTAGTTTTTATGACAGATAGAAAAGTAAAAAAAAAGCTAAAACACCAGTTCTGTAATAAACTGAATACTTGACACATACATACATCGTGACTGAGGAAAACAGGAGAAATGTTGCCTGCCTGAGTTCTTAAAATTAAGTTTCATCAAATTAAGTTCAGATAACCAAAAAAAAGTGCAGTGATTTTAAATCGCAATATTTTCCGTTGTCGTATTTCAATAATTTTTGCTATATAACTATTTAGATTCAAAATAACATTTAATTTTTTGTTTGTTTGTTTTTTTGTTTGTTGTTTTGTTGTTTTTAAATGCTGTTATTTTTAGAACTCTCGTCTGATGGCTGGAAGACAAAAATTGAGTTTTTCAGAATATTAAGTTAAAGCTAAAATAATATAAAAATCACATGGGATTTACAATCATGTGATTTGCGATGATGTGATTTGAAATCATGAGATTTGAAATCATGTAATTTGAAATTATATACTTTGTTTTGAAATCACGTTATTTGCAATCATGCGATTGGAAATCATGTCATTTAAAGTCATGTGATTTGAAACCATGTGATTTAAAATCATGTGATTTAAAATCATGTGATATATAATCAAGTGATTTATAATTCTGTGATTTAAAATCATGTGATTTATAATTGTGTGATTTAAAATTATGTGATTCGCAATCATGCGATTTGATATCATGTCATTTAAAATCATGTGCTTTGAGATCATGGGAAAATTACGTGATTTGATATCATGTGATTTTGAATTATGTGATTTAAAATCAAGTGATTTAAAATCATGTGATTTAGAATTATGTGATTTAAAATCAGTGATTTAAAATTATGTGATTTTAAATCAAGTGCTTTGAGATCATGGGAAAATTATGTGATTTGAAATCATGTGATCAAAAATTATGTGATATGAAATCATGTGATTTAGTACCAAATCATTTTCAAAACACATGCTATTAAATATAGTTTTATTCATAAATATCTTATTATCAGTCTTTTGTGTTCTCCGTTTATTTTGAAAAACAAAACTATTTTAACTCTACAAATTATTTTAACATTAATATACATAAATTTCAATGTGTATCTAATTGATTAGACGTGTGCGCTGAGGTATTGAGTTCGAAAGGACTATTTTAAAACCATTAGAAATTCATTTCAGAGGCGTCTAAAATGCAATAGGTTTTCTGTTCGGGAAAGGGAGATAAGGAAACGTGCCCACCATAAAACATCAACTGAACTTAAATTTACTCAATTGTTTTGAAGGTGTTTATACAAAAAAGGACAATTGCTACTGTTTGTGGAAAATTAAAGGATATTTTCAGTAAACTGCTGGAAATCATCATCGTAAATAGAATTGCAATCTTACAGGTTATGCTGCAACGCAATTTAATTTAATTACTGCAGTAGTGTTCAGATTTCGCAATCGATTTATGAACAATTTAAAGTGTTACCGGGTTGATTTATTGCAAGCAACCGACATTTATATATATAAGATACGGTAAGAGAAATATTTGTGACTGTAAAAAAAGTAATTATGAAGAAAGTTATAGAAAGATAACAACTAAAATCCCGTGCTTTCATTGGGTTCCCAAAACATTTGGCCCAACCTGCAGGATACCCCAACAACAGTTAAACTGCATTTGTTTTTGCTTTCTTATGCTACCCTTGGTTTGTTCCTGCACAATTTCTATCTGTATATTTGATTTATTTGGCAGCTTTGAATATCTTGGGACATTTTTCAAAATTAATGAATTATTACAAACAAATTCCAACAGTAAAAATTTTATGCGTTAAACTTCACCAGAAAAAAAATTAACATTTTTAAAGCTTAAGTGGAGCAGTAAGTAAAAACAATTTCTTACGAAAGCGATATGATTGTGCTGTTAACCAAATTTTTTGCTGGCAAACGCCGCAGCATTAATTATGTCTGCTGAAAAACAAACATGTTCGTTCGTACATAATAAATTTGAGTAAATAAATTTTGTACAATATATATTTTTTTTTGCATAAAACATGTTAAATTATCATACAGCTTTATGCGTATCTAGAAGGACGGAAACAAAGTATTTATTTCACTTATTTTTTCACCTGCTGGTTTTTAAAATTTACTCTTGGCTGGTGCTTTGTTTCCGGCACACTCGTACATACACTTTCATGAATATGTGTTGCATGTGAAAAGATTTACAGAATATTTGTTTTTAAATATTTGCATACCTGCAGGTAAACTGAAACTGTGTATGTATGTATGTATGTGTGTGTGTGTGTGTAGAATCGTACTTGCACGCCTGTACACGTGTATTTTGTGTATTTTGCATGTTCATGTGCATGCACATGCATGCACGTTTGTGTATACGTCTGTGCTCTTTATGACATACAAATATGTAAACTTACATGCGCTCATACAAATTTTGTGTAAAATCATGCAAAATTGTAGTTAACTTGAATGAAACAAACAAAAAGGAAAACAAACAAAACGAACAAAAAAAAAAAAAGCTGGAGAAAAACATCAACACCTTGACCACAAAATTGTTTATTTAAAGTAATTGAATGCTTACGAACAAAAACCCCCTGTACGTGTGTCTGTATGTCTGTATGTCTGTGTGTGTGTGTGTAATCAAAATACACATACAAACACAGGAGTGCGTATATTTTTATGCATTAACAAGATTCGGAAAATCATAAAACAGGACTGTAAGTCATGAAAACATCTTTATGTTTCGTGGGCACAATTTGCACTCGTGAGATCTATATTATTTTATGATTTTATGATTTTAATTTTTAAATTTACACAAAATTTAAGATTATTGAATTGCAATTGTTTTTGGCCGAAGAGTATAAAGTTTTGCAACTCGATTTTAAACGACTTCAAAATTGGTTTGTGAACAGAATTTTTGCAAAAAAAAAATATTTCTAAGATTTTATTTAATTTATTTCTTCAATGAATATCTTAATTGAGTCAAAGAAAGTGTTCTTTCTCTTAACCACCTTTCAAAACTATGATATTCAAAATTTATTCTTATCAAGGAAATTTCATTTACATACGATTAGCAGTTTTTCCAGACATGTACAGTTACACAAATAAAACAAAGAAATATATTTTCAATATCAATGAATGTTTGAATAGGATGTCTGTCATGACACCGGCGGTCTCTTGCAAAGTAACTCATTGACGAAACAGAATCAGATTCAACACCTGAAAGCCAGAACAATGTCTAAAATTTCCATATTATACGAGTTTAAAAATAAAAAATAAATTGCAGGAAAGAACGAGACATATAAGTTATCAAACTTTAACACACAACAATCTCAAGCTTGACCAAGTGAGGTAGCCCACTGTTCCATTGTAGCGCCGCAGAATCTGCAAGTCTGTATAGATGTGTTCTAGCAGGCCTAATATTTTGCAAGTACCCTCAACTGTGTTCTTAAGTTTTCCTACCCAGTTGTAGCGCTGGTTGCGCTCTCCTGGCATCAAAGTCCAGAAACTTTTTGGAATGCACACGACATCAGTATCAGCATTACGTTTGTTAAGTTCCTAACTTTTGATATAACTTTCTTGCAGATATTGTATTTTACATGTATTTGTGTATTTTTTTCATACAATATTTATTTTTTATGTATCAATTTCCGATTTATATCCTTCGATGTAGCCTCCTCTCAGATATAATACGGTTGTAGTAAAGTAATTTTTCGTACGTCCTGAAGATCTCTCAGCGATCCAGTGTTTATCTCCTCAACCGTCCCAGAACGCCACCTTTTCACAGGTGTTCTCAATGGACCGATTACTGTGGCTGAGGCACGATGGCGCTGTTGTTAATGTGCAAGATTGTACGAACAAGCGATAACTTTTTGGTCCAGACTCACTAATTGTGGAGCGAATTTTGCTGCCACACGCTTCGTACCCAAAATTATCGAAAATATTCCCATATATCGACAACACCGGCAACTGCTCGAATAGTCATTCGATATTGGAGATGATGGTAAATTTTTCGTGGTACGCAATAGATCCAAAATGATTGCTCGCGATGCATGTCGCAACATGTTGGTTCAATCGAGTCTGAGCCGCGACCCGTGAAAAAGAATGCGATTCACGATTATAAGTCATAAATTATTCACTTTGAAATAAATTTACTTTAATCCACATGCGATAATATTTGCACATTCTAAAATCATGCTGTGATTTATCCGGTGCGTTGCAAATTCCTTTTTTTTCTGCAATAAAAGCAAAACTTTTTTGTAAAATAAATTTGTTTGTACTTTTATGTGGATGTGTGCGAAGACTTAAAATATTACAATACAGAAAACAAATTGTGTTCGAGCCCATCCTCTTCGTTTAGTTGAATACTTTTAACATTGATTAAACAATATGAGTAACCAGGAAATATGAAAAAAAAAACAGAAATTAGACCGAAAACATCCAGCCACTGCCTCTTGTTTTCATATCAACAAACCAATTTTGTTTTCATTAATTTATTTTTTGGCAGCATCAAAACAAATTTAGAAAATTAAAAGTAAACAACCAAAGAACACAAAAAGGTAAAGTAACATCCTATTTCCGCTCCTCCCCCTTCGAAACACACAGAAACAGATAAACAATAAAAAATTCACAAAAATAAAACAATTACATGTTCCAGAAAGTGATTACAGGATGACACAAAACAAAGTTTCAACTTCGCACTCCTGATGCCGTGATGAAAGAAAGTTAATTGAAATAACTCTGTTCAGTTATAGATTTGATCAGATTTACGTAACTTGTGATAACGTTGACGAAATTATACAAAATCGTAAATTCACTTGTGGCCCACATGAATTGTTAAGTAAAGCGGCATCTGTGGAAGTTTGTTTGGATCGGCAAGTGAGGAAGTGTGTTCGGATCAAACCACAAAAATGTTTAAGTAAAAAATTTGATGGTTGTTGCATTTTAGTACAATAAATTTAAAAATTTTGCCCCCAAGAATTCCCATTAATAATTATTTTTCAATTTCATGTCGATGAACCTGATTTTTGCCGGTGAATAAAAGTACTTTTGATCTTGTACAAGATTTCATGTCACTTATCGTTAGCTGGAATGCCAGGCCACGCAACAAACGGAAAATGTGCAGCCTATTTTGTGCTACACATCAATCCATGTCCTTTGCAGGTTTTACTCTCATGTAGTAAAAAAATGAAACACATCGAAAATGTGTAACTACATGTGAAAATTTCCACTGTAAAATAGCAAAAAAAATTGGTTACGCGATTTTTCATTACAGCTGATGTTATATTCTTATATTTGCCCAATTCCTTGGGTATACAATTTTTGTTGGCTTGTTTTTGGTTTTCGGGGCTTTAAGAACTGCTGATACATGAGTATTTTCTTCCCCAAACAAAGACATTATTTGACAAACTGTCGAAGAATCCTCCTTACACGGGTTTTTATATATTCTATTTCCTGGTTCCTGGACCTTGTACTTTGCAGAATGAAATTTTCCACATTCTCAAACGTTGTAATAGTCTGAAAAGATGTAAAATCGATTTACATCCTTCCCTTCGCCGGCATTAAGAGCCAATCTGATGGTGCTCTTCCCAACTGCTCAGTAACGTTCTTCTGAGGCGTGCAGAGAGCGAAATTGTAACCCAGTGGAAAAAGTTTGTACATTTTGTACGAGTTCCTCCAATAGTTCATACACGGCCGTTGTCCGTTTGCTCAACTATTCTGCAAATTCGGATACGAAAACTTGAATACCCAAATATTCGCCCAATTCAGTTTAATGAGAGGAAAAACATCGGAGGTGTAAAATTCGTCAGCTTCGTTGGTGTTTGTTTGCTTCTGCCTTTAAACAATATTCATTTAGGCGATTATTCGTGCAGTCTTAAAGAAATATTGAAACGTTTATCTGATCCAGCAAATGACCAAAGTTTTTTTTCTTTCCTTCTTTCTTAAAAGTTGTTCACCTTTTGAAGCTGCCCTGTTGTTTTGCACCAAAGTGTCACTTACATTTAAAACGAACTTTATTAATTATTTGCAGTTTTCCTCTACTTTAATCAACTTGTTGAACGAAAGTTATAAGAAAATTGAAGAATAAAAGTGTGAAGAGAATGAAAACTGTATTGAAATGAACAAGTTATTTTGCTATAAAAAACGCTTACAGAAGCAAACACGGTGCACAGTGGTTCCCCCAGCACTTGGAGATAGTACAGAAATATAGTAAACTGCATCTGTGTGTAACACATTGTCTTTTCAGTAGTAAAAAGCTGGTGGTTTTTAGAATCCAATTGTCCTGAAGGACGAAATACGTTCAAAATATGTAACCCAATTATTATTAATTGCTTTGACGTCCAATCGTGGGCGCATAGTGCCAAAAATTTTCCTTGGATTTCAGTAATAGTTGTGGCTTAGGAGCTGTACGGTTCTTTGCCTTTTTGAGGCGGCTGCCATCTTTGCTATAGTTCTAAAGGCATAGCATTTCTCACGTAAGCCGCTCGCTCCGCGACAGACGCTGGATGAGAGGTGAGTTTTGCGGATTTTAGGGTGCTTATTTAGGTGCGGCAGCTGCTCGCCTCGTCAGCGTAGCAGAGAATGCTAACACCCGCTGTTTGCCCGCGACTGCTTATTTAAGCAGCCTGTGATCCGTCCGGTGTCCTTCAGCTCGGCCCTCGCGAAAATACCTTCCAAAATTAACGAGAACACAAATTGGCGACATATTTTGCTTAAATAAAATATGGGCAACGGCAAATTGGGCCAATAGAATTCAGTTGGAAATACAGTTTTCCCCTTTTTGCGATATGATTGGTTATAACTTTTTCAATAAACTGGATGATGGTGACAATAATATGGTTGGCTTTTTAAAAGTGTTATTATATATCTGTGTACAAATAGAATACCTTAAATGTAATATTTGTGTGTTGCCTCTAATCAAGCAACTGGACGATCTAGGAGAAAGTATTTTTATTTTAAATGTTGTAGTCCTGCCCCTGAGCAGGTAACGTTGTTTGATCCAACCATGTTTTGTTATAAAACCGTGTTGCTCTCCGAATACTTTTTCTCCGCCAACATATTCAAGGATAAGCGCTGCCACATACGACTCCCTGTTTTTTGTCCGTTTTCAAGCCAAGGTGCGGTGCAAAAATACCAAACAACAGGTTTAAAGACATCTAAGACCGTAGAACCGTCTTCTAAGTTGCAACAGCAAACTATTTACCTAAAGTTTGCATTTATGCCGAATGTGAAATGTTTTTAAATGATGATGTTGGAAGTTTCTTCGTTATATTAAAATACTCGTACTTCGAAAAGTTTGGAACTATTTATTGAGGAAAGAACTGCCATCATTCTACATAATTTTGTCACATTTGCACAAACACATTGTGTTTATGTTGTGTTTTCGTTTGTTTTTGCGTAAAATTTAAACAAATTTAATGAACTGTAGAAACATACAATTTAAAATGTGGGAAAATACTACGTTCTGAATCAGGTCATATGTAAAAATGGGCTGCATTGTCTTGCACACACTTGTACAAATATTTTTGAAAACTAATTTAAAACATGATTGGCAATCATTTGATATAATATATTGAGGTAATAGATGTGTGCAGGACAGAGCTGTAAAAGAAGGCAGTCGATTTTGGGTTAGTGACTGCTTAATTTTTTTTAATTGTAATCAAAAATGGTCAATCAGTTGAGGTATTTCCATTTGAAATCCAAAAATTAATACGATAAAGATTATTGCTTCAATTTCTTGAAATTCGTTCATGTATTAGTTGATTGCATTCGAATTTGATTTCAATACAATTTGGTTGCAATCGATTTGATTGCAATTGCTTTAGTAGCAATCAAATCCAATAGCAACCAAATTAAATCAGAATCAGCATCTTTCTTGCCTGTCAACGAAATTCCTTCTTCTACAGAGCGCATATCGTATTTTCGGTCCAAAGAGAATCCGTAACTGCTAGAGATCTATTGTCGTAAAGCCTTGGACTACACAGTTTATTGTTTGCAAAATATGTTACGGGTTTAAAGATTATTAGAAAAGATTATTAGAGAAGAAAAAGCCAGTAAAATTTTGCAGAACGATGATATTGCCTCGAAAAGTGACGCCGCATTACCTGGTTTTCTCTCTCTCTATCTCTCTTTTTCAATACGGACATAACCATTGTTTTTTTTTTTTGTTGCCGGAGTAAAGGGACGTTTTGACCTTAGAATTACCGATGCTTCTTATTCGTTCATTCGTATCAGTGTTGCCATTAAGGACCTATTTGACAAATGCAGTACAAAATATTGAAAAACCTTCGACTGCTATGAAAATGAAAAGAAGGCAAAATGGGTGGGTAGAACCATGAAGACCTGAGCGAGAGATACGGGGCGCTCTTTTTCTATCTACTGAATGCAAATTCATTGAATATTTCTATAATTTTTTATTTGAAATTGCAATGCTGTCACGTATTGCGATGCCAATGTTGCTGAATCACTATTTTGTTCATAGTGTGAAAAGTTGCGAAATGTTTCTGCAGCACAACATTAAAGCCTTAATGACACATAACTTTTTTCAACTTTTTTTTTTAACACAACAATAAAAGAGCGAACCAGTCAGTGCTAAAAAAAAGATATACTAGATGTATAAGAATTGCTTACATTTTTTATGACAAGATTCGGTGATGTAACATCATATTTTGAAAAAAATCGCCAGGTTACGTTCAGGTGTAATGCCGAAAATAAGAAAATATATTGTAAACTTATTTGTAGTTTTTATCGACTGCGTGTTGAATAATTTTTTACAGCTTTATTTAGTATGGCTGAGCTCTTCACTCTTGGTAATAGTTTAAATTCACTACACATTCACGCATATTCACTAGTGCCCAGAATCTTAATAGGTTCGAAAAAAATAAGTGCCATTAAGGCTTAACAGCACTTAATTGATGCGCAGCGGCAAACTGCGGAATGTTTTGACCAACATTAATTGGTCCATTCCTCAAATTTTATGTGTTGGCAATGTTGCGTGTTTAATTAATTTGGCGTTTTGTTTTTAATTAAAAATCTGCTGCCCTTTTTTACGTTTGTAAAACCGACTAATGTTTACATATTATGAGAACATTTGGGAGCCGTCGGCCAAATCCTACTTCTGCTGGTTCCGAATAAACAACACAGATTTTAAAGATTAAAAGGGTTTCTATTTCATGAATGTTTGCTTTGCGTGCTGCAGGGATGAGATATAAAAAGCGAATGAAAGAGTTAATGCTGTAATAATTTGCCAGTCACGTTGAGTGGTACCAGTTAAAGACTACCGAGTAGTTGGTACATAAGTTTAGCAGTCAGCTATTATTGAAATGAAATTCCAAGTGTAACATTTACCATTTTAGTAATTTCTTTTTTTTACTGTATTTGCCAGCACTCCATGTGCCATTTTTAACAGTGTATTAAGCGTATATTTAACCAACAGCTGATCGAGTTTTGTTTGCCGCTGTATTTTTACTAAATTTTATTATTAAACAAATATGGCAAAAGGTGTAAGTTTTGATCAAATGGGTGAAGAAAGCTTTTGTAATATAATGACATTCGAGCTACCAACTTTTCAAAAGCTTCAAAGCTTTTGGCGACAGTTTCAACTGTTTCATTCTGAATGGCGGTATTGGCACCACCAGCCAATTGTCAATATTTTTCAGTAAAATATAGACGCAAATTTTGTACTGGTTTTGAATTGTTTCCTATATTTTTTGACTAAATCATTCTATGAAAGTAAAACCCAAGCCCCGTTAATATGGCATCATTGCAACAAAAAAAAAAAAAAACACTTAAAGAAAAACTCAAATAACCTTTTGTTTTAGTGTTGGGGCCTTTTATTTGAGTTGTTTTGTTTCAACAGCGTCTTTTTTTTTTTTGGTTATACCCTTTTTGTTTTTGTTGGTATTTATTTTGCCATCAAGAGCCTGCTAAAACCTTTTCTGATTTGAACTAAAAAGCTTCTTAGCTTCTTCAACACGTTAAGCCCTTCCGCTCGAGAATAAAATCTGAGCTTTTTTTATTTATCTTGTTGATACTTGAGTGATTTTGAGCATCGGTTTGATGAAAGCCGTAAAAGTTTTCCCCACCAAAAGGTGTTAATTGCGGAAACCATTTAATTTAATGTTTTAGTGGTTTTTCCGTAAAATAAAATATACTTCCGTATTAAAAGGAAATAAATTTTCTGCATAAAAAATCTGGAAGTCGTTTTTGTTTACTTTAATAAATGAAAATAAATTGTGTTTAAATCTAAAAAAAAAGAAAATACGGAGGAATTAAATTTTAGAAGGTAAACGGTTTCGAAATGGAAGACGGAAAGTGTTTAAAGGACAAATGTTTATTTTTGCTTATGACAATAAAAAGAAAGATAAAAAGATATTAAAACAGTAGAATTAAAATATATTATACAAAAACAGCACCTTTAAAAATTTCCACAGAGACAACAAAGAGATGAATTTTGATCTTATTTTTCATGGCCTTTGGCTTAAGTATTCATTTTTAAATCCAGGGCGAATTCATAGCCCAAGCGAATTCATAAACCCAGTACGATCCGTATATATCGGTTTTGTTAAATACTCGTGAAATGTAAGAAAGAATTTATTCCTGCACTGCTGATATTCAAGGTAGACAAAAGCAATTTCACCTCTTATGAATTCGTCTTGTTAACGGCCATAGGATTTTTCAATTTTTGGCCGTTTTACTTTCTCTGCTTTCATTTATAAAAAATTTAAAATATTTTTAAAGCAGAAAATAGAAAAATATAATAAAAAATAACAGGGATTTATGTGAGAAATTGGGGAGTTCTATGAGTGATTCTATAGAATTTATAATAAGAAAATACTTTCTTTCTTAATATAAATGGGGTTCTTGAATAAATACAATAACGGAAGTCAGTAACAAAATTTGCTGAATCACCTACTAAATTGTTTGATTATTAGACTCCATTCTATTTTGTTTACTTTCAGTCATTTTCAAACAAACAAAATAATTTAGCCATTTTTTCAGTCAAATTATAAAGTTTTATAAATTTATTTATAAATATTTTTTTTCATTATTTAGTGTATAGCCCGTATTTTAATTAAGAGTAAACAAAATTTCAAAAAATTTAGCTATTGTTTGTCCTAGAGGGGTTTTTAGTGAGGCGTACGTTTTTAGAGGGACTTTCCATAATTGCATTAAAATAATAATTTTTAAAATAAATTTTAAATCTAAATATAGTAAATTTGTGCAAACAATTCAAATGATCAAATGAAGTAAAAAAAAAAAAAAAATTAAAAAATCACAACATTGATATCATATTAAAGCTGTTAATAGAACTGGTCGCAGGCGCGAACATTGGCCGCTATTTGCCAAACATTCTTGATACACAATATTGTTGTTCAATGGAACAAATTCAAGGATTTTAAATGCTTTCTTCATTTTAATAGCACTGATAACCCGAGTATAAATGATAAGCGGTCAAAGGTAAAGAACGTTAGTTTATCTTTTTATTTCATTTTTGAACTAAAAATGGTTCCATACTTTGGTCGTCAGTCATTTGAAATGTATACGGAACAAACCAATTCCGTTGGGGTACAAAATTTGGTGTTTGTGTTCTTCTGGCGGTTGTTTGTTTAATTGTACACATATTCTCCTTCGAGTGACAACTATGACCGCCGAATTGGCTCGGGTGCAGACGCGGTTTTAAGACTCTGGGAATCTGTACAAGACATAATTCTCTACGAAATATACATATTTCGACAACTTTTTTTCATCATATTACTTGAAGACACATTAAATGAAAATATTAAAAAAAGGACTTCGGAAAACATGAGAATGTGACATAACCATTGCTTTTCAGCTCATACAACAATGCGAAGGGGCTTGGGGGAGTAGACCTTTACGACAATGCAGTTATTTGGCCCTTAATTATTTCTTTTCTTAGTTCATCAGTCACTGATGCAGGGAAGCTACATTATAGTTTGGAAAAAGCGAACAAAAAAAGTATTTTATCTCAAAAAGATTTCAGAGTGAGCGTAAGCAAAGCTTTGCCATTAAGTTGTTGGATTCGATCAAGAAAGATGTGACAGAAGCGGTGCATACCAATTGTCTCGTATTGTAGGGAAACATATTCCAATAGTTCAGGCACCAGGAAAATCAGGAAGGTGCCAACTTAAAGGGTGTGTCACATCAATCAAAAGGATGTGCCATTTGCATCCACAATGATTTGAACAATTTCATCTGAAATAAATCTTAGTATTATATTAATATGTACAATATGTTGGTAAATATATTTTGAAATGTTCCCTCTTAATCATTATTTTTATCGTACAATATTTGCAAAAAAGATTTATGGACATTTTTATTAATGGGCGTACATTTTTTCATATGGAAAATTCATGTCAAATTGAAGCCAGTGCTCGCACTTGCGAACACCTATTTGCAGGACTCACGGACAAGGTAGCGCCAAACTGACATCGGATTTGGACTCAGAAGGCACCAATTACTATAAAAAGAATAGAGCTTTTGGAACAACTCGCGTTTGGATTTTCTTGGCGGAAAATGGGTTAAGTCTTACATCAATCCGTCAGTCTCAGATTTGTTACACAATAACAACCATATTTTCTCAATAAATTATCCTGCTATTGCAGCAGAGTAGTGACTGAGTCCTTCGAATCTCTGGGACAAACAGAATATTACAAATAATTTAGTTTTCTTCGAATTTGGCCAATTTGTTATGTGCTATTTGCGACACATGTGGGTGCCAGTCCGGAAGTGTATTTTCTTGGTTATGTTTTCTTTATTTGCCAGCAAAGAAAGAAATAAAAAAACAAGAAAAAAGTTTTTGTCTTCGAGCTCGAATGTTTTTTCTTTTAGGTTGTTTTTTTTTCTTGCTATTGCCAACAAAAAGTTGACTTCGCTGTTACAAGTTTTATTAAAACGAAACGGAAACACATTTGCAGTCTGTTTCCAATACAAACTTCTTAAAGGCACTTCACTCGCTTCCTTTCCAACAATTTATTTGCTCAACAACTGAAAAAAGACCAAAAATAACATCAAGAATTTAAAATTATTGTTAGCAGAGGCCAACTGCTGGTGCAAGTTCTCCAACTACTCGTTCTGTGCTTGGGAAAGCAACTTGAGCTGCAAAAAGAAATAGTAAATAAATTATCGACAATTATATTTATTCGAAAACAAATTTCAGTTTGCCTTGCGAGAGACTGCGCTGGCTTAAAAGTTCTTGCACAACATTTATAGTTTTTTCTCTTCGAAATGCTGTTTAAACTCAATTTAGGAAGAAATTTTATTTTCAAGACAAATAAAAAATATGTATATGGGATAGTGCACTTCTTGTCAATATGACACACTCGGGCCCGCACGCACACATCGACAACTCACAAAAGGCAGACATGACTGAACATGTTCTGATTTGACCATTCGCTGTTTTTTTGTCAGCTGCAAAAATTGCCACGTAAGCTGCGATAAATAATTACATGCCCACAATAACTGTCATCCCAACTGATTTCCTTTGACAAGTCTACAAACACAAACGTGTTTCCTTGCATGTGAGTCACCCCAAAATGCTTGACATAAATAAAAATGCTTTCACAAATACTTAGGGTGAGCGTGTGAGAACGTTTTCAGAGGAAAAGTAAGGTTAGAATTTGTACTCAGGGATTTTTTTCACATGTGCCAGCAATGTTTGGGGCGAACAAGCTGGTTGCCTTCAGTAATTGAAGCAATAACGCTGTAGTCTAGACGCCGATGGCTGCGTCCCATCGTGTTTGTTCCCATGCTTCGCTGTATAGGAACCATCGATAAGGATAACTGTGGCTTGACAGTTGCGAATGTTAAACTGTGTGGACACGTCTGTTCAGTAAGGCCTGGTAAGTCATCTTGCGTCCTATACAAATAGAAATGTGAGGTTTGTGGCCTGTACGTCACAGGCCTATCGAAATCATTTATTAAATGGAACTCCACCTTCGATCGGGGCTTACGAAATCGCCTTCTATGATGATAAACTTGCGAGCATGTATGTTGCTTTCCCAAAGCTTACGAGTGTTTGCCGGCAAGTTTAAGTTTATTTTGAAATGAATGAAAAGAGCGAAGTAGTATTTTTTTAACTTGTAACGCCTTCTTTATAATGTGTGGTTGTTTGTGTGGCACTACATTTTTCCCTAGATCCCAACCGATAGTTCCTAATACTTTCTAAAGTATTCAGTTCATCATTAGCAGTTGCACGATTAGTTTTAACTGCAAAAAATCCAACACTAATAAAGAAAGTTCAGCTTAAAGTTGGTATAGATTCGCTTTTTCCAAAGATGTATCACGGAATCTTTCAAGGATTTGCAGGCACTCAATCGAATAAAGTTGATAACGAAGTTTTGAAGACAAACGTGATACACCCTTTTTTACTAATCCCATGATCTGTTTCATTTTTTTCAGATCCAAAATCCCCCTGAAAAATATAAAATTGCTCATTGATGGGTAAAAGCTCAATTACATTTATGAAAAAACTACTATAACATCTGAGAGCCTCACATTTTCATTCGTTTGATTTGATTTGATTCAAACACTCACAAATTTTAACGCATGAAAATGTCAGAAACAAAATTCAAAGAACTAATGATTCAATTGCTTTGCGATATTCAGAGATGTGCAAACAAGTAATAGATTTTATTATCTTCAGTCTCCCATTGTTACTTTGTGCATGAAGGCAGTCAGCCAGGAAAAACAGTTCAATTACATGCACATGCATGTCCTCAGCTGAAGTGCAAAACCATGTAACTACCAAACAATGTGAAGTCGATTTTTCCCTCGATGATGAAGCATCTCAACTATAATCATGTGATCTGCCATCTTTAGTGTCTTATATGGTAAAAATTAGACATTTTATGAACGAAAGTCGAAGGAATCAAATCACTTGTTATTATATTATTTCCACTCTGAAATTGCTAGTTACAGGCTTTTGCACATCAGCGGACAATATATTGCATTCATATACAGCGTTACTTTAACATAGAAAGGCGCCAGCTCAGGTTTGACTTCAAGGGCCTTGTTTTTTTGCTAAGTTTGATCAACTAAAATATCTTGTAGTGAAGTTTAAAGAAAAAGCTGGACTTTCCCTGTTGAGCCAACGTTATTCGCACAGAAATACATTTGATCAAATTAAATGTGTATATTCTTTATTCCCAAACTAAAGAAATGAATAATTGGCTAAATACGAGTATGACATAAATCAGAAACAAACTTGAACTGAATTTGTTAAAGCCAAATGTTAAGTCTTTATAAACGATGTAATTACTTATCGACATGTGATTTTATGTTTAATTTTTAAGTTTAATTTTTATTTGAAGAAAAACATTCAAGTTATTTGCATTATTTGCAGGGTTATGACACAAAAAAAGCATAAATGCATTTAAAAAAATTTTATTTTCCAGGAACATGTATGTGTTTTATGCGCTGCTTTATAATCATCCAAAAAATTGTCTTTGAATCTTTCCGGAAGATGTTCAAAGCGATCTAAAAACCGTATCTTACGAGTTCATTAACAAATACGTAAAAATTGGCGTTGACTGAACATGATCCGGCGTTTTTTCGCTGAAAGGCTCTAACTCGTTTTTTTCTCAAATCGGATTATTTGTAAATTACGAAAGATGACCTTCCAACACATCATTGAAAAAAAACTGGACGTGATCCGACTGCAAAACTTTAATTTTTATTAAGTTTTTTCTCTCTCCTGAAAAGTTAGGAAAACGTTACTCAGGACCTTTCTATATTAAGGTGTATTTGGATTGATAAAAATGTGTTGGCTTCGCCTGTTCCAACTTCTGATTATGAAGAAAAGAAAATTTTAAGAGTGCAGACATCAAACATCTTTAAATTGTCAGATGAAAAGTCTTCAAAGTCACTCATATATCGTGTTTTTTTTCGAAAAGTGTGAAAGTTATTCCGAACACCATAAAATCGGCATCAATTGGACACAATCACGGCCTGTCGGCTGTAAGATTCTATCTGAAACTCTTTATGTGTTCGAAAACACAGTTTGCCCTCCATGGATCCAGTTTCAAATGGGTGTAATTGGTTGCATGGACGGAGGCCACATACAAATCGTGGCCTCAGTTAACGAATCTATAATTTAGTTATAAAAGATGCTCTTCAAGAGCTGCAAATTTCCAAAAATTCTGAGGCATTTTAAATAAAATACCAAATTAAACAGTTTTTTGTTGTCAATGAATTCAGTCTTTTATTTTTTCCATCAAATTGGATTGGATTTGCTGGCCTGACTTTTTCTTTTTTCACATTTTTGCAATTTGGAAAAAAAACACAAAATAAAAGTTTGCCAACCCCAAAATCGACGAATCAATTTAAGGCAACATCGATGTAACATTTTCTTAGAAAATAAGAAAAATATGCCAACAGTAATCGATAACTTTTAATGTTGGCAATGGGAAAACCGACTTTTCACAAGTGATAAAAAATTGCCGCCAATTAGAATAAAAGCGAATATTCTTCTGGAATTGATGAGCGCTACTAATAACTAGAGATCTGCGAAGAATTATTGCACGAATAATGAATTGGTAATTAAGTATCTGGCTGCTGTATTTCTTTTTCTTTTCTTGAAATGCTATTAAAGCGCTTTTTACTGTTTATTATAGTCAAACTGCTACCGAGTGATTTATATAGTTGTTATCGCTGTTTAGGGTATCCAACCGATTAATGTTTAGTCGTTACTAATGACTTGAGCGCTGTGAGAAATATCGTAGGACTAATGAGGGGTTATACTCAAGTTTTAAGAAATTATTCAAACAGTTGGATTTAGTGAAATTATCTCAAGGCCGTTAGCGGTAGCCCATTCGAAGATATGATAATTCCGATCTACCGTTTCCACTTGGCAGAACTAATACACAATGTAACTCTGTTCAAAAGAGCCCCGCTGCATCAAGTTTCTGTTAAAATGTTTATGAGTTTATCGTAAAATAAAGCAATCGTCTGTTTATAATTATTCAGAACAATAAAAAAGTGATTACTTGTGCTTTCAAATCACATAATTTTAAATTAGGCGATTTTCAGACCAAAACTCAAAAATTGTTATCCTAGAAAATCCAGGTATTTTATTTCACATGAAAATGAAGTTGGGTGTATTAAAACCACGCCATGAAATGAATTACAGAACAGCAAAACACAACCACTACATGTTATTTCAAACCACGTGATTTTTAAAACATATAATTTATATTTAATATTTCACTTCTTATTATAGAACAAAAAATTAGTACAGGAATTTCGTCAAACTAAAATCACCGAAGGTGTATGAGAGAACAGCTAAAAGCACACGTGTGATTTTAAATTCACATGCCATTTCATATCATATGATTTTTAAAACAATCTTCGGAAATGATCTTGAAGTAAATGTTGGTTTCAAAACGCGTTAATTGTAATTTGGTTTTAGTTCTACAAAATGATATAAGTTTTTGAGTTCCCATAATTCATAAACTGATGTTCTGAAGTCCGCTTGTCTTTGGGTATTCGTTACCTGATTCCATGTTTATTGCTTTTTCTGTTCAACCTTTCACTCGGAGTTGTGAAATTTTCGGACCCACCTTGTGACGCGGTGGTAAATTTTACCCCTTTTAAAATTTTAACAATATTTATCGCAAAAAAGTCTTAGTTTTAAAATTATCTGTTATTTTGATCGTATTATTTGCAATTTAAAAAATAATAATATTAAAATAATTTAACAGAAATGGCACTTTATTTCACCAGCCTTTGTTTTATTATAACAAAAACTTAAACTGAAATTGAATGATAAAAAATAAATGAAAAAAAAATTAAAATCAAAAACCAAAAAAAAAATGAAAGGTACTTTTTATAAATAAATCATTTCGTTTGCTGCAGCTTCGGCACATTGGCCTACTGTAATGCAGACTGTAGTGCACAATGCACAATGTGCAAGTTGGTGTAATGGATTCCACGGGGTGGGGTTACGGAGTCTGGGCCTAACAAATATCCAATCATCTCCCGTAGTAGTCGAGGCATCGTTTTATTATGTTGTCTGCGTTGTAAATGTGGCACAGGCCAGTCCTTTCGCAAGTCTGCTCTTGAACAATTTTGAAACGTTTTTGTGAACTGGAAAATTACAAATCCAAAATTCTATAATACATAACAAATTTTTTCCCAATTTTCCATGCATATTTCATCAGTAGCATCACTCCCTTCAATGCAAAACCCAGCCTCGACATATTCGTCATAGATTTCGCTAACTTCGTTCGCCACCCTCACCAAGAAAGTGAGTGTCACTAAGTTTTTTTTACATGCTCGGCAAAAATAAATTATATTTAAGGAATGCTAGAAAATTTAATTATTTCTACTCTTTGGCAAAAATAATTCTATATAACTCTAACTAAAATATATGCAGGGCGTGTGGCAGTTTCGTTTCTACTGAATACGTGAATACGTCCGTTATCGGTCATGTGGAGGTAAAATAGTTTAAAAGAAAAAATTCCATAAACAGGGACAAGTGATAGTTTTTACCCCAGCATCTGATTTTATCCGCTCATGCTATTGATAACAACTGAATAACAATCATCATGATCAGCGTTGCCAACTATGCAGATTTATTCAGTTTTTACCAAAATTTTGCAGATTTTGCAGTTTTTGACCCATATTTTTTTAAAAAAATTCTCTACTCTGAACTTTTTTATTATATTTCTGAAGTATTAATTTTAACGTATTACAGTCATTTCCGGTTAATTAATCCCCGTCCCCGGGTAATTGATTTGCCCGCGTAAATACTCGCAAAAAATCAAAATGAATAATAGAAACAAAAACTAATGGAAAAAGCCCGCTTAATTGAGTGCATTTTAATTGTGCTGCTCAATTAAGAGAGATTTTGTTATTGAGTAAATTTTTCCATTTAATAACCCCAAAAATCATACATTTCAAGAAACTGTGTTTGTGAAACAGTAGTGGGATACTGTTTTTATGACATCCTTCTTTTGCAACACTGATTAAAAGAGTTGCGTTTTTCTACATTGAGTCTAATTTGATGGTTTGAATTAGAAATCATAAAATACTTTCCTTTCAAGCCGTCTTTGCTTCATTTGCCCATATTCATATCTACATATTTATATGTGCAGTTTTTTTCACTCGAAAAGCAGATCTTTTATTTCAAACTTGCAGATTTCGTTAAAAAAATTATGGCAACGCTGATCATGATACAAGAAGATACATAAAGAATTGCAGCTTAAGAAAGTGAAGAAGGGGGGCATTTTTACCACCACTTCTCCAGCTCAAGGTTAAACCAACAAATCCATAAATATTAATAAAATATCAATAATCTTACAGGCATTTAAATAGTGATAGAGTTTTATGGCAGGAAAGAAAAAAACGAGTGAGTTTACGCGTGAATGTTGTCCAGGAACAACAACTGGAAATTTTGGAACAAGTGACAAACATTTCTTATTACTAATATTTGTATATTTTTTGATTAAATGTCATCAGACTTAAGAATAAACTGCGATTTTGTTTACTTTCACCAAACCTTTCCTAGTCCAACTGAAAACGAATAAAAACGTGTGGATGTGAAGTGAAAAACACCAAATAGGCTAAAGTAATCCACTTACAAGTGGATTCGGATTGCTGAACACCTCCGTGTATCGCATTGAAAGTCCAACAGAAGTGTGATTTATGCAAGTGAATTTAATTCACATCTTATTCGAAATTACGCACTTTGCAGAGTATCGTTGGCTGAAACGCAAAACCGCATAACAAAATATGTGAAATCGAACTTTTGATTCTGCTGCATATCAATAACATCCATGTCGTCCCCAAACGCTGTCAGATCGTTGAATATAGAGTCAGTTACCTGGTTTTGCCTTTCAACTGTATCTAATTAGCAAAAAGCGCTTATGATTTTCAATAACGCACTGCCATAATGTGTCTCTTTCCCAACCCTGCACAAGAGCTTAAGTAAAAAAACTTTTATATTGTATTTTTTTATATAGTTCCTTTTTATATAATTTTTGTTCAATTTTTGGCTTTTGTTTTTATATATATTTTTTTGTTTGTTTGTTTGTTTGTTATAAATAGTTTCATTTCTTTTGCTTATTTTGTGGCTTAACTAGCAATACAATTAGACATACATTAGACGTACAGACTAAACTTAGATTACAAAACTATATATACAAAAGTTTATTATCTTCCTATTTTATTTATGCGAAATCTAAAACTACAAATAAATTCTTTTCCTTTTTCTATTTTTTTTAACATTTTTGTTTTAAGTTTGTTCACCGGATGACTACCCAATATTAGTAACTATTTTTCTGCACTTCCTTCCTTTAGCTTCATTTATAAATTTATCTTTGTCTGCATTGTTATATATTTAAATGACTCTTTTCTTTTTTTTACTATAACTATTTTTAAAATGTAAATTTATGTGATATTGACTGTTAATGGACGCTTAGGTTTATTGTTTATTTGTTTGTATTTTGTTGATCGGTTTTTTTTTTTGTTCAATTAATTCGTATGAATTAAATTTAATTCAATATGTGTTTTCGTAAGAGATAATAAAAAAATAGTATTAAGGTTAAAAAATTAGTGATACAATAAATTTTAAAATAAAAATAATATTGAATGGTGAATGTGTGAAATATAAAAAATATTATTCTATATAAAAACATAAAAAACTGTAAAATTGAATAAATTCTTGATGATATATACAGAGATTGATATGCCAGCCTTGGCAAGGTTGGTTGAAATCGTCAAAAAATATTTAATAAACTTTTCTCAAACTTTTAAAGGAAATTAGAGTACATTTACACGTGCGAAAGTTAAACTAGACTTTAAATCAAACTCTTGAATGTGTTTTTGTTATTTTCCGAACTGGGCGATTTTATCTTGAAATTGTTTTGAATTGTTCTTTTTAAGGAAAATATGCTTTTATCTAAGATCTTCTAAGCTGCTCTATATCGCGAAAACCATAAACGCATACCTGAATGTGTGAAATACACCAAATGCTGATTACCTTTAATTTGCATCGATGCCAGCGATTACTTGCAAGTAATCGAGAAATTACTTGGAATTAATCCAGTAAGCACTTAATTATTATCTTACGTCCACAGCTTTCAATGTGATACTATTTACCGTCTGCATTACTCAGAAGTAGTCAAGTAATGACTTGGTTATTGTGTGATATGTAAGTAATACTCATGTAGATTTGTTAGAAAAGGAAAACTTCGAGCGGAACGGGGTATACGATGTTTTAAAAAGAAAACATCAATGTCTACTTTTTTAAATTTTGTTCAGTGTTGTTTTTTAAGCGCTTCTCTAATGCGTCTTTGGTACTGACATTTGGAATCATGGGATTAGAACTTGTGTCCAGTGACACCGCAATGTCGGTGTAATTCCCTAAAATGCCAAAGTAGAAGTAGTCAAGAGTATGTTTATCAACTGTTCGCTGGGATACTAATGATACGCACAGGCATAAATGATATAAAAATTTGAAAAAAAAAAATTCTTTTAACTTATTAAGAAAATTAACTCTGGGCATGTAAAAATAGTTGAACAGTTTTCTGAACGTTGTATTCTACTGTTTTACGCTATAAGACCACAATAAGTTATTGCAAGCCGGGTCTTGCTAGTTCGCAGCTGGATCGATTATTATTTTTGCATACACGTTTGAGCTGGAATGAAAATGAGGAGTTATTAAGGATACAGCTGAGAGGCAGAAGTGGTTCCTTTCAAAACAGCGTTTATTAAAAATTATTAGAGATCTGCGGAATAGTTCCACTTGTAGTAGACGAACTAAATTTCAAACCTTTGGCTGCCAAAGCAGTTACTGCAGAACTACGCATAATCTACCAGAAGGGATTACATCCTTAGAATAGTTACTTCTTACTATTGGTTAGGATTAAGTTGATGCGCAATTATTATGTAAAAAAAATATACATATTTATTGAAGGAAAGGGAGTTTTTTTATGAGTATAATTTTATATAACAGATTAATACAACTTTGCGATGATCTCCGCTATTGTGAATTAAATTTTGTTGAGTGTTTTTTTTTCCTAGAGATTCACAACTTTCAGTTGGCGCCTCTGCGCTATTTGACAACCCACACACAACAGCTGTGAGTTGTTTTTCGTTGAGATTATAGACGTGCAGACTATTGGAACTTCCAATCAAAATAGTGGTTCTGTTCGCCAATTCATATTGAATTTCGGAATTTTGTTCTCCGCTGACACCCACTTTCGATTGAAATGGTACATAAATAAGCAGAATTGTCGCATTTGGAGTGAAGATAATCCGCAAAGTTTTGTCGAAACATCATTACATCTACATCCATATGTTTTTCGAAACGATGATGGTCGGATGATGTTTTTGTCAGTGAAAATTGGTGCTCCAGATTGTTCGCGCCTGTCTTGGCATCCCATTACCGAACTCTTATTCAAACATTATTGTTTTAAAATTTTCTCTTCAATAAAGTCCGTTTCATTGATTTTAGAATTACATTTTTTTTATTTTATTATGTGACTTTAAGGAGGTGGAAATGCAAAAGTCGGGCGTAATTTTTCGATCACTAAATTATGGTTTTGTTAAATAAAACGCCTGAAGAGTATAAACTGCAAATGAAAGAAAGTTATCCGATAAGGCCGCGTGAAGATTCCCTTCAATAAACACAAATTTACTCAAGATATTAAAACTTCATTCATTATCCGCAGAGGCAGCCTCTGGGATTGTTGAATTAAATTCAATCACAAGTCGAATATAAAGTCTTTTACATTCGAAATAATAATTAATTTTTCAAAGAAAAATTTAAGTCGTTCTGTTAAATGTGAAGAAATGCAAGCGGGCAAATCGAATGAAAAACTCAACTAACAAATTAACCCAAAAGAAAAGAACAAAAAACAAAAAGAAATTCGTTTCCTTTTTAAATATTTTTCAAAACTCAAGCCAACACTTACTTACACACAAATGCATACAATTCTTCACTCTCACTCCGTCTTTTCTGCTTCGTCAATCACTCTTTCGGATTAACACACACATACACAATCGTACTGTACTCCAAACTATAATAAGGTATGGCTTTGGTGGTTCTAACTCTAACAAGTTTGCGTCTGCCCATCTCTGGGTCGCTTCTGGCATTCGAAAATTTTGGAACAAATTTCCAAATGCAATTAAGACAACATTTTGCTTTTGTTGTTGCTGTTGTTTTTGATGTAAGTTCTTTCTTCATTCCCTTTATGCATTAATAACTTAAGAACGAGGACAACCAACACACGGAATGAACTGGTGAAATGATGATGAGGATGGCCTTGGGGGCGGGGCGGGTGTGAGGGGCAAAATGAAATGTTTCTACAGAGTGAGCGAGGGTAGGATCTGTTGTGTTTGTCCTTGTATTCTTAAGTTATTCCAAGGTATTGACTTGTTAGAATTTATTGTCGCTGACGATGACGATGACGTTGATTTTGACTCTGACTCGGACGCTGACGCTGAAGCTGAAGCTGAAGGTGACGTCGTCGCCGTTGTCGTCACTTTCGTTGATGCTGGGACTGGCACCGAGGCAGATGAAAGTGTTTTAGCAAGTGTCTCTTGTATGTAGTTGCAAGTTGATGACGACTGACGTTTGACCATCATTTGCGATGACTTGACGGCAATCCATTCATTGCGAGCCGCATCGAACCATGTCAGGCCCAAATTGTAACGACCATTAAGATTTGCATGCTGACAATGCGAGAACCACCACCCACCCTCATAGTTAGCGGCACAATGCGTTTGTGATATGTCGCGATCTACATCGATGGCCGAAAATTGCATGCCCTGCTGATAGTCCAGAGCATCAGAGGCATTGCCGCTGTAGCCACCAATGTGCAAACGGTAACCATCAGAGCGTGACGATATGTAGAATTGTGTGTAATCGGCCAACCAGACATTGTCGTAAATGTCTTGCATGACCACCCTGAGGCGTGTACAATTGTTAAGTGTCAAGTGATGTAATTGTTCATTGCCCATCCAGAACTCGCCGGCCGGTGAGCCAAATCCGTTGGCGTAATCCTCCCATGACCGATTGAAATCTGCACTGCCATCGAAACGTCTTTGTATTGTTGTCCAACCGTCTGCGGTGCAGTGGGCCATCAACGGATGACGTTCGCCGGCCGGTGCAATCAGATACAGGCCACCAATGTCATGTGTGGCTGCCGGTGTTACTTCGCTGCAGTCTTTGGGCAGTTTCTCAATAATTGATTCAAATTGGGCTTCCACATTTTCCAATTTGGCAACTAAGGACTCGGCATATTGTGTCGGTGTGCCGCCTGCTGTGGTTTGCTGCTGCTGTGCGGCAACCGACGAATTATTATGGTGGTGCAAGAATTTCTAAAATGCCAAACAACGTTTGGAGAGTGGAAAGAAAGGAGAAAAAAACAAATGGTTTTTAAATTAGAACTGGACAATTTAAGAGGAAAATCTTGGTTTTCTTTTGCAAAGTAAATAAATTTCGACAAACGAAATCATAAGAAAAATGTACATAAAAGAAATTTATTGACTTTTACGAAATCTTGCAGTAATAAAAAAAGTCTTTCATAAATATATATTTTAAATTTAAAGTAAGAAAACTTTTTCATACGTTTTTATTACGGCTTTATAACAACTTTTTATGACTTACTTTTGCTTTTTTTAAGTCAAACCCATTTTAGTCTTTTGATGCATAAAAAGTTAATGCATGAATTCATTTTGTAAATCACTTATTCTCTCTATTTTGTTTCTGCATTCGGAAACATTTCATTTTTTATATATTGCCCTCATATTAAAAGCTAAAGAAAGGTTTAATGAGTTGAAAGTATCTAATTTTTGTAATATTTTGTAATTTGTAAAATAATTGGATATTTTTTGTCTGCAGATTCAACGACAAACAGGAGAATTTAATGTTTTAAAGACTTGATTTTGCTTTTTGGCTTAAAATTAACGATCTGTGTATAATCGTCTGAAGATATCGCTTAAGAATATTCAGTTTCTGGCGCACAGAACTGATAGAGTAGCACTTCGAACATGTCGCCTTCTAATCTGATGGCGTCATCGGTCTGTGTTTTTTAAACACGATATTGGCTGGGCCACCGTTTACACACTATCGACACGGAAGCGGAGTTACGAGTTACACGGGGCACTCAGCACGAGCAATTTGAGGGGAATGACCATCTCGCGTGGCAGGTTAGTTCCCATCTGACCTGCCTGATTGCCTGCGAAGTTGTGCAGTTTTAGCCCATTCAACTTGTTGTTGTGGTATTTTCTTAGTCGGCAGACATTTGTAAGGCCATTTCATCAGTTTGTGCGCCAGAGTCATGACAAATTGAACATTTCGACTGCGCGTCACCAGATAAAGGCGCGGCGGGTGCGCATTGAATTACGGTTTGATTAAATCCCGTAGTCACAACTAGAACTGTAACGTTCGTGAACAAGATGGTTAAATGAAACGAAGTCAGCCGGGCGTTTTTCGTTCAATAGTGCACGATTCGATTGATTCTGGTGCCTCAAATCAGATTTTCTTCCGCTCTTTTTAGGTTATATTCCTCTGCTTCAGATCATTATTAGTACAATATATCAGTAAAAGTTGCCTTGATTGTTCGGATCACCGTTTTTTTTTTATTATTTCTTAATCTTTAGTTTTAAGTAGCATTTCGTTTGATTAGTTTGAGAAAGGAAAAATGAACAGCACTAAGAAAAGAGGTGCTTTCAAAGTGAACGATTGAACGGAATGAACGAACAGATGAATCGATTCGATATCGATTGCAGTAGTTTGACAGCTGAGAATGTCAAACTCTTGAAGCGCTGCAAGCCACCATTGACGCCGTACGGCCAGATTTATGGGAAAGAGTAGAATAATCGCATGGATCATCTAGTTGTGGCGTTCACACGCCGCAAATCATATTTACCATGAATGTCATGAAATGAAATCTACCAGTTTCATATACGAAAAGTCCTTCCGTTCTAAGTTTTCAAGCTCTTAGCAATTCATATTCACTACAATTTTTGTGTCTTTTTTTAAATTTAAATGAAAACCTAAACCGATACAGCAAAAGCTTTTAAGCCAAGCAATAAATATGTGAATGAAAACATATAATTTTTGCCCATAAATACGCTTTACTTCGTCTAGTTGCATTTAATTTCTTTTTTGGTTTTTGGTTTTTCAAAATCTGTTGGTTGAAAAAAAAGGAAAGGCGCTTAAAACCGGCGAAAAATTTAAACTCTCTGGGCTTGTGCCATTTAAGCAATATTTGTATTGCCATAAGAATTGCCAGTTGTGGCGGAAAATGCAAAAATAGTGACATTTTATATTTTAGCAGGCAGATCATGTGTGCGCCAACGTTAATACAACGTGACAGATTTTTGGGGAAAGAAAAAATAACATAAAGTCGGCAATCACATAAAACTTAAGCCGAAAAAAAAACTTCATGAAAATTACAAAGTGAAATTTATTACAAGAACAGCAAAACATGGCCAAAGGCAAAAATAGCAATTGCAACAACAACAATAACACGAACAACAAACAGTCATAGAAAACCCCCCATTCCATAAAAATTTATTATGCTGCAGTTGTTGACGCTTGAAATGTGTTTTTGTTATTCTTGGTTTTTCTTTCGAAATTCGTTACGTTGCGTTTGTGAAATCGTTCGTATTTATTTATACGTATGTATGTATGTATGTGTGTGTGTATGTTCAACGTTGAATGTACAATTGGCAATTTCCCTTCCATTTCATGCTTCCTTACCTTATTGTCCTTGTTGGCATAACCACGATGCTGGCGATGTTGCAAAGCTCTTTGTACGTCCTCGAGCACTGTTTGCAAGCGATCCAATTTTGTACGCATTTCGCCAACGCCTGATTGCATACGCCGCACGCCATCACGTTCGTCCTGCAAGGTACTAACACTTACAGCCATTGCCTGTAGCGAACGTGCCACATTTTTGCCCTCTTCACGCACCAAATTCTGTTCGGACAAGAGCTGGGCATTGGCAAATTCCAATTTTGAAATTTCGTGACGCAACTCGGGCAAGTTTTTATCAACTTTTGTTTGCACGTTCTCCACATCTTCGAGCAGTTCCAGCATCGAGGAGTGTAACTTATCAAGTGAGGCTATTTGACGTGACAGATTGAAGTTGGCGTCCGCTATGCGGTGTTGCTCAATCTCAATGCTACGCACACGCTCGGCAATGCGATGATATTTTAATTCATTAAATTGCCGTTTCAATTGGCGCTGTGACAATTGCAGTTCATGCAGTTGTTGACGCTGGAAACGGCAGTGGCGTCTTTTGTGGTCAGCCAGTTGAGTCAGTGAAGATGTCTGCAAATAAGTGCAAAATGGCAAGAAAATAAGTTATTGGAATATATAAGAGCGAACAGAATAAAAACAAGTAAAACTGTTTGCGGTTGCCTGGTTGCCTGGTTTCCCTTATAACCGCGTAAACTTATTTGTAAATAGTACTGCATAGTTTAAGGCTAAAGCAAACACACAAATAAGTACAGCATATTTTTAAGCAACAGTTTTTTCTTTCTATTAATGAAAAGTATAATTAAATAAGTTTTTCTCAGTTCTGTGCCCGCCAGCTGAAAGGTATCAAAACTGATGGAATACAAATATTGGAGTTTCCATAAATGCAGATATTTGTTTGCGCTGAACGTTAATTTCTTTTTAAGAAATAAATGGAGTGACAGTTTTTTAAAATCTTTTCAACAGTAAACAGCTAAAAAAAAAAAAAAACAAAATATTGTAACTTTTTGTCACTTTTTATCTTGTTGTTTGTTTGAGCTCTTATTATCCTTGACATACTTCGAGCATGAATTGTACGGAAATCGACCCTTGATACAAATCGCTGGCTTTATTTTCATCTGTATTTTAACTACTACACAGACGAATAACAACAACACACAACTATTCTATACAAGTGTATTTCGCTATGTTTTGGTGTTGTTGTTGTTGTTGTTTTTGTTCTGTACCAAGAAAGAACAATTACAAGAATTCCGTGAATGTGAAAATTTTTCTTCCTTCCTTGTTTTCTTTTTGCATCAATTGTGAAATGTAGCGAATACACGCGGGTTCCGTTTGGCTCCGCCTTTAACTTATTTATTTTGCAGCAAATTAAATGAAGGAAATTGAAGTTGTATGAAAAAGTAATAAAGAGGAAAACTCAACTAGTTTCGCATGATATCTTCAAGAACACATTGAAGAGCACAATGAGGGGAAAGAGGTCGAAGGCGAAATAGGATATTTGATTTCCATTGCAAATCTCTGTTGCACATCTCTATTGCAACTCACTATTTCGCAAGATCTGTGCATTTTGAAATATGGCTGCGACAACAATATTATGTTTATAACACAAAACAAGAGAATCTCCTTGGTCGGAGATCATCTTAGACATTATATTTTCACTCATCTCATAAAATATTTATGGAAAATGGCCGCGAAAAGTGTGGAACATTAAGAGACCAAACATTTGTGTTTTCTTTAGAAAAATGTTCACTTGTGCGTCTCTCAAATCGATTTAATACTTTTAAATCGGGATCGAAGGATTATTAAGATATTCAAAATGTATTACAAGTAACATGTTGTAATGGCTGAAGGGAAGACCGAGACATGGGCAGACATTTTATGCGCCATTCTCATGGATTACAAAAATAGCCGGAAAGCTTAATAACACACAACAACAATAATATGTTTGTGGTAAGCATAAATATGCTTAATACGCTTGTTTACAACGAATGGATGTTTAAAGCATAATCTATGATGATGGATGAAACAAAACTGTTGGACTTCGGACGTTTTTGTTTTATATTTTTATGTGCTGCAACACACACTCTGCACGGCCGACTTGAGAGGCTTCGACGTCGACGTAAAGTGAACTGGTAACCAAACTGGAACTGCCGTTAACCATAACATCCTTCATATTTAGTTTGATGTGTGCGCCAGGGTAGGGGAAAATCGGACACTTGGGATATTTAGATCCTCAGTTAAACCAGGCGAACAATTGCGCAGCGTTTCGTTTGATACGTTTTGTCAGCAATAGGCATTTCGTTCGAGTACTCATTTTTTTTTTTTTGATATTGTAATTTCTTACAAACATTTTATTTCTTTTAACACCAGAGATGGCAAGCGCTTAACAAAGACCAGAAATGGCAGTTTGTTGGGCAGTTTTCTACTAAAAACTAAACGCATCCACACTAAAGCTTTAAGTCTGTAAAAATATGAGCAGAATTCTGAATTTTTTTTTAGCTGGGCTGGGGAGGTACAAGTGAAAAATTTCAGCAAATATTTTCTGTTTAGGTGTACAGTGGGTCTCCAATACTTCGTAGAACGAACGGCAAACTGCTTTCATTGGCTGTTTTATATGCGTTTTATATGCGTTTTGATGCTTTAAAAAATATTTAGCCATTTCAAGAAAGATAATCCCTGCTTCAGCTCCTGTCACACTTTCAAAAACTGTTGGGAAACACCTTCCCTTCTTGTTTCGCTGCGGCAAACTGCCAGCTGCCAGCACTACTGAAACAAAAACAAACATGCCGCACAGTTGCACTTGAGCTGCGCCCGTCAGTATGAGCAAATATTTAGTCGTTGTTGCTGCAGCCTATTTGATTTTAATTCAAGATATTTTCCAGTGATATTTTCATTTCGTTGTGCATTTGGTTAAAAGTTTTTGTTATTGTTTTTGTGGGTGTTTTTTTGTTTGTTTTGGTTTTTGTTTGTAACAAACAAATTAATGGTCTCCTATTGTTCTGTCAGTCGTTGACATATTCAGATCATTTATATTGTTGTTAGCGGCTGAGTTGCGCCGTTCAGAGCTGCCGATTTAACTTGCAGTGTGTGTGTGTGTGTGTGTGTGTTTCATTTGTTGTATTTTGCAAGTTAGTTTCGGTGAGCAAAAATAACTTGTGTAATTTGAATTTTTTATAGCGTTACTTTATCAAAAAAAAAGGCAAAATAAATTGCAATTACTTTTATTATTTGGTTTTTGTTGCAAATATATTCGTGTTGTTGTTGCGTTCTTTTTGTTTTAGTATTTAAATGCGGTATAAATTGACGCTTTTAAAAGAATTGGAAATACAATTTGCAATGCGATTTGATGGGGCAACTAAATTCGTGAATTTTACCAGTCCACCGCTTTGTTATTCGCTTTTATGCGGTTCTTTCGAACTAAATGTGGCGCTTTATAAAGAAATACATACAAATATGTTTCTTAATTTGTTTAGCGACAGTCATTAAATCGAATCAAAGTACAACACGGCTTGTGGCCGCCTAAAGTTATGCAACAGTTTATTTTGGTCACAAAATTATATTAGCACTTTATTGCACCAACGTTTAGGTGGTTACAATTAGAGCTTTTACCTGTAGCCTTAAGTTACAGATAAATTTGTACGACAAACCTGTTTCCTTGTTTGTGAAGAGTGTTTTGTCAACATTTCGTTTGGTGTTGCATACTTTTAGGCTGGCGCTTTAAGGGCTAAATGAGGTATATTTTTATATTCGCAAACTTATTTACTTAAAAGCAAGTATTTATCTTATTATTAATTTATTTTTGTGTTCCGCATAAATTATTCAACAACTACTCTATTGTGTTGTTGCTGTCATATTTTGCAATCCAAGTTAATATTTTTTGCGTTCTTTTTTCCTTTGTTTTGCTTGTCCATAAGACACATTTGAAGCAATTCAACCTTTTGTTAGGCAATGCTTGACACAGGGGTTCCCTTTTTATTAATGATCTTGTGCTGTTGAGTGTTTCGTTGCAGGAGGCATGAAGTGTCCAAAACCAACCCCAACACAATTGCCAGCTTAAATGGGGAAGACCCATTCCTTCCTGCATGCCAACCACACATAAACACATACTTTAGACAGTATTTTTATGGCCCGGGTGTGTTTGCCTCGAAATGTATAAATAATTCTTTTATTATTATGATTATTACTTTTCATAAGTACCATAATGTTACGCTTTCCCATAAAGCTTTCGTGTGCAAATTGTGAATGTTGGAAGGGAAAGCAAAAAGATTTAAAACGGCAATAATATTCAGCGAAGGTCGCATATTTTACAAATTCTATGGAGATGGGCCAGTAGGAGGCTGTTACCGTTTAACGGTAGTCCTTAAGTATTGATCGCTTTTGAGGTGCGCTACACACAAAGGACGACGACAGGATTTAAAAAAAGTTGCGTTTAGAAGTGAAGAAAAGCTTTTTCACACAATAATTTAATAGCTTAATATAAGAGTTCGTGCTGAAGGCACATCATTTTGAAAAAGAATTTAATGAATTCGGTGAAAATATTTCGGATTGAAGTGTTCCGTTAACTCGAAATAAATCACTAATTTATGTACTAAGAAAAACGTTGCAGCTTTAAAGGAAGTGTTAATTGGGGCTTAGAACTAGACTATGCCGACATTCAATGTTGTTGTTCAATTCTATTTAGTGGGGTTTCTATTCGTAAGATCAAGACTAAATTCAAGTTTCTCCATAATCTTATGATTTTTTCGACTATTTTTATCACTTAAATTTTGCTTTTTTTCTTCCTTCTGCTGTTATTTTATGATTCTATTTAATCTCGATTTGCCTAAATTTTGTCCAAATGTGTAATAATATGATGGCTACGAACGTTTGTATTATATTTCGAGAGGCTTTATTTTGTTCTTTATGTGGCAGCTCTGCGGAAGTTGGAAGTCCAACATTCGGCCAATAGAATCAATTAACCATCAGCCATAAGATGCCGCAAAAGACAAATCTTACGAAAACATCACAGCCGACCCTGAGAGTGCACAGGTACATCCGAGGCAATGGCTAATTGTTCACAAGAACTTGGCTATTTGTAGACAAAAACCTGAAGGTTTATGTTCAGCATTCCAGAATTTGGATCACTTCCAATAAACATGAGTTTCAAGTTTCATTTGCACGCAAAGCATTTGGCAAAAGTCATCGGTCTTTGGTCCACAGTTCTTTGACAGCGATGTTGGCCAATCATCACCGCGAACAGCCAAAGTTAAAGATATACGATTAACGACCAATTTTGATCTGAACTGGAGAACACAGATATGTACATGTGAACACCCTGTACCTGCTTGTTGACTCTGTTACTTATTTTCTTGACTCACAAGTAGTTCCCTATAATCTAAACCTCACAATGACTTTACAATCTGGTTGTCTGTGTCCGTCTGAGCCATAAAACTCTGGACACTTTGACACGCACCGTCATACACGACTTTTGTGCACAATCACAATCGCACTTATTACCATTTTTATTACAAAACAGGCCAAATCATGACTTAGCCAAAGATGACAGCATTTGCTGAACAATTCCTATATCTCGTGAAATTACACCATTTCCACCGCATCATATTAGAAAATAAATCAAAAATACTCCTTTGTTTGCCATAAACGATAATCAAAAATGAAAAATATATAAAAAAGAAACTTGAACCCAAAATAGCCTTGAGAACCACAAAAAAACCCACATCGAATATAAAAGCGCCTTAAAAATGTTAACGATTTCCCTGTTAACGAAAAGGGGGGAAAGCGAAAGGAAACACAATAATTTGGGCCACAGCACGACATCATTCTACGAGTACAAAATCAGGCAAAAATATTTATTCTTTTCATAAAGAAATAAATATTGAGCAGCCGAGAAGGATACACATTCACACGCCGGTATTTGTGTGCCACGGCAACGATATTCATAAAGAAGAATGGAAACCGTTTATGATAAACGAACAGGTGCTTAGAAATATTATTTATTTATTGGTCTCTAAAGCAGCCCCAACATCGATAAACACTGAAGTATTTATTTTCGTAGCAGAGAGTTCGATTTGAAAAGGAGACTTTCTGCTGGCAAATCTTTGAATCGAAAGTGATTGACCTACAATTTTGTGCGAGTTTATTTTTCTTAAGAGTTGCTCAATAAAATTTGTAATTTATTAATGGCCGCAAAATACAACAAACTTTTTAAGTTTCGGGGAATTTTCAATTTTAATACATACGAACGAGTAACTCGAGTTGTTGAATGAATTTAAAGAAAATCAATTCTGTCGTACTCACGTTTGACGAAGATTATAAGCAAATCGATTAGTTTTTAATACGAAATCATGTTCAATTAACATGATGTGGCCCAAAGGAAAAAATTCTGAGCCATAGATTTTATGGATTTTGTATAAATTACATTTCATCGGCTACATTTCATTTTACCAAAGTTATAGGAAAATCTATTATATTTTAATATGAAATCCTGTTCAATCAACATGACATGACCAGTTGCAAATCATGGGTCATCATGGTCATAGATTATTGGATTCGGTTGCAGGCCAAGTATCAAGTATATTTTGTGTTCATATTTTTTACGATATTTCTTAACGTTTCATCCCGGAATTTGATGGCTCCGCGGGCATTTGAAGAAACAAACTTTTCATCATAATCGCCTTTTAGATCAATACATTTAGTCCAGATTTTTCGATTTCTTTTTATTTCTTCCAAATAACGGGTTTTCTCAAGACACCCAAAATAGGATTTTGTTTCGATTGGGATGTGCTCAGTTTTTGAAAAAGAAATTGGTCTCTGGATGCAAAATCTAGGGAGCCCAGCCTAATATATGGATTTTTGTCAAAGTCACTACACACATGTGCACTGTCTTACTGGAACCAAATGTGCCCAGTTTTGCCCTAAATCATTCGAATCTGTTTAAAAGTATGTGAATGACACCGCATACATTCAAATAATTGCTGCCATGACCTCGTTGACTCACAGCCCCCTGTTTTGATTGCTTCTTTTTATCAGGGGTATTGTGATGGATCCATGTTGCGTCTACGGTTATAGAACGGTGTAACAACTTTTCATTATGGCTCTTTTTTTGGCGCAGATTTATACACAAATTTTTTGATTGGGAATTATTTCAATTCACCTAAAACTCTGCGCCTTAAACGTGAAATTTTTGAAACTGAACTAAAAACTATAGGGAAACTCATATCAAAATCGTTTCCTTTAAAAACTTTAAATTTAGTCGACTTATTGCTGGCAACGATTCATCAACATCTCGGCATTAATTTTTGTTTTGTATTGATTTTATCTTCTTTTTTTAACTACATCTATTTGCCAAATCTTGCCGAAATATTCGTATCAATCGCAGCTTCACTCTGTCATCTGCTGACTGATATTCCATAAAGTCGAGTATTTACATTGATTTCAAAATGTCTACTTATAATAAATTGGAAAACTCAAAATCTTATGCTCTGAAAGCTAAAAAAATTTAGCTTTAGTAAAACGGTTTTCCAACACCAGTGAAAAGGTCAGTATTTACCGGTTTCTGCGCCCTTTGGGGAAGTAAGAAGTAAGAAACGGGTTAAAATGCGATTGGAATGGTTCTCAGTAAAAAACATATTTTGTTCTCTCAATATCTTGTGGTACAATTTAATTATATGGCAGCAACTGATGGGCCAATGCCTGCGACGGCATGAAAACTCTACTGCACCAAATGGCGAAACATCCGGCGATCTCGTTATACAAGATATAAGCAAAGTATATAGAGTTTGAAGCAAGTTGTATATGATTTTGTCCAGAGATTGAAATGAGATAGGAAAACTAGACCAAGTAGAGGCAAATGCAGTTCTAGCCGGCTCTCGCTACTCTGGACACTTGCAGTGGACCTATAACATGGCAATTAAAACAACCTTCAAAGACAGTTTATTGCTTTCAAAACTTGCCTGCATTAGCAAATCGATAATTCATAAAAGCTTTTATATTTTATACTGAACGGCAAAACAAAACACCGGCTTAAAAATTCTGAATGCCAAATATCACGAGTAACCGATAATCTGTTTCATATTTATAGATAAACCCTAAAGGTCAAACTCAGAAAGTGCCAAGTAGATGAAAAACGCGAAAAGCGCTTAAAGCTGGAACTAATAATCTTTAATTATGACTTTAATTATGAATTATTCATATTTACGAAGGCAACAGTTACACATAACAAACTAAACCGCCTAGAAACATATTTTTTTGAATTTAAATGCCCTCAATCTTAGTAACAGCAGGTCGGTTTGGCTGCAGAGAATAGGCAAAGAATAAATAAACTGTCTAAGGACATGTCTGCCGAAAGAGGAAAAGCGTAATATTTATTTAACAAAATGACTCCACAAGACAAAAAGTCTTCGTGTAAAAACATATTGGGAATGAAATACGCTGTTTTGCCTGCAGGCATATTTTATTATGTGATGAATTATTAATGCTCGAATTTGTTTTGTATGAAGAAATTACATTAACTTTTTATTACTTAATATTTATAGGCATTTTTGTGAAAACCTTAAAGTAGGTTAAGCCCACAAAAATTTATCAGCAACTAAAAGTATGCTTCGGTTTCTTCACATTTATTTCAGCCAAATGTATTGAAGAATTAGCCCCCCAATATGCCGCCAAGTTTTGTTTAAGTTGCGCGGCCAAAAAATTTATATATTTATGTATAAAGTTCAATAAAAGGTTTTGCGTTGCGACTTAAGTTTTGCATTTGCAAATAACGAATTGTTCGAGTATTCGAGCGACATTTGATGTTTGTTCCTGTTTGACGTACACACATATTGTACTTCTTTGCCCTTTTCGGGACAAAGAGTCTTCGGAGCCTGTTAAAGTAAAATTGTTTGTGCCTTTGAGAGTATGACTGATAGTCTGCTCGTCAATGAGAAGGTCCTGCTGGAATCTACTCCGCATTCTATACGTGTGCAAAGACTTTGCTCGCTACATACGACGGCAAACCGTTTTATAAATTACAGAAATTACAAATTCTACTCAGTACGACAACATTATTCTGGCCTTTTGATTGTTGTAATACTTGAGACCCTGGACCAGCAATCAATGTTGTTTAATGTTTTTGTTTGATTACGACTGAAGTCTTACAGCAACGATCAAGAATACTGTGGTTTTATCACTCGAACTGCTGAAACTGTTTGACTTGCATAAAATTAATCAGCAGCAGCTGAAATTAACAAAAGCTTCAGCCTCAGCCCCTAAAACAAAACTAGAATGGAACTTCAGGACCTCCACCTTCGGTTCTAAAGAATAGCGGGAATTTGTTACTAGGCAACAGCTCCTAGAAGACATTAAAGTCCCCGAAAATACAGATGTGTAGGACTGTATTCACCAAAACGTCTTCCCGCTTATTTAGGCTTAATTGATAGTCAGAACGTGTCAGCCAAGGAAAGAAGCTCAGCTACCAGGATCTGTTTTTCAAGTCATCCCCTGAGTGCAGAGCTTTGTTTTTAACGTGTGAACTGACGAACTCCTCCAGCTCTTTATCCCACAAAAAACAGTGTCCCAGCCGAGCGAAATTTGCTCCCTGGCCAGCAGGCACACCCTTCGATATGATTTTTGGCAGTTATAGCCAATGCTAGACATTATCTGAACGCTGTTGAACCAAATATTTGAGTTCGGTACTCAAACGCTCAGTTTTTGCCCTCAATAGACGCCTACAAAATAAAGCCCGATTAGAGGAATGAGTTCTAATGAATATTTAAACATTTCAAAATTAGTCAGTATTTGAAATGTGTCTTCCCACAACTATTTTCTATTTTGAATTTTTCTCCAACCAATAGAAATTATCGTTATATATGTATTTAGGCCACATAATTTTATATTTATTAACTTTATGAACGTTGCAGTAAATGAGCCTTTAACGAAAACTGTCACTTTAAAAACTTCCATACCCACGCAAATTGTTATATTTTATCTTTTAATGTCTTTATGCCACCAACTGCCACATTTCCCACATTTCCAGTTCACACAAGTACCTGGAGTAAGTGATTTGAAAAAATGTTTAGCTTTGCCCAGTACTTCTTCTACAAGACTTGTCCGCTTTGTTAAGCTCGATTTATTTTTCTTGGCCATTAAAAATGAATATATTGTAGTCCTTTAAGCATCTTAAGCAGTTACGATGTTGAGGGGTCAATGTTTTCCAAGAATATAGACTTCTTAATATTGATAAGTTTAACTGACGACACTGAAGTGGTCCATACTGAGTGAGAGAGAGAGAGTGTTTGGGCCCTTGAGAGTTTAGAAGGTCCTGTAAGAATCAACGTCGCACTCAAATGTACGTACGTAGATAATATTTCGTAGTTCGGGCACTTGAGCCAAAGATTAAAAAAACGAATTGCCGGTTAACAAGCTGGCAATCAGCTGCAAGGACTTAATGCCACATTTTGATGAACAGATCAGTTCGAAAATATGCCTCAAGACTGGCATATTTTCGAATCAACATGTCATGCACAATTAAATGTGAATTTTAGAGGCTGTCAGGGAGTGGTTTGCGTGCGACTGATCCGAGTTATCACTTCTTAACCATCGAAATTACGATAGAACTCCTTTCATTTGAAAGAAAGAGGAGTGAGTTACAAATCTTCTCTTTGAAAGTCCTACAAGAGCGCACATTTGATCAATAAAAATCTATAAAGAATCTCTTGCGTCCCGCTAAAAATTGTTGAGCACTAAGATCCTGCCACAGGGCCTTGCCGCGCCCCTTATCCACCCTAATTATTTAGAAGATAATATAAAAGTTTATTTTAATTGAAAATTTCAATAAATCTAAACGTATTCAATTATTGTACTTGCGCTCTCCAATAAAACAAACTCTTTTAATTAAAGCACAACACAAAACTAATCCGCCAAAGACAAACATACAAGATAAACAAATAATATTATAATTTTAGTTAAACAAAATTAACACGTGAATTTGTGTTTCTTTATTTACTAAATTAATAATTCGTTTTCAAAACGAAATTGAAAACATGATAAATGTACGCAACCATAATTTGCTCAGCATATTTAAAGAAGAGGACTTAAATAATTACTTTTGTTTAATTCATGCAAAACTACGAGTGTGAATTGAGTTATTTCTATTCCAGTTGGCGTGTTTTGTTTTATGCCAACAAAATGTGATTTTATACCAATTATTTTTACTTTCATTTTCTATAGCATAATGCCAGGCGCTGCATTTTCACTGGCATTAAATTGCATTTATTAGTTTGATTACAGACAGGGTAGCAAATTGATAGTTTTTAATATGTGCCTGTACGTGCACAAACTTCTCTGCACCAGCGTTCATATCGTTTGTCATTTCGCTGCCTTGAAACGCTTCATCCTCAAACTGCAGGCAGAATTTCATTAAACTGTCTTTGTATGACATAAAGAAAATCTAATAAAAACAACTTCAAAGCCACCTCTCTTCTTCACGTGTGCGAAACCCTATTTAAATATAACTTTGTTAGGAGCAAACAAATCAAATTTAGAACTTCTGCTTATATATTTAAAGCAATATCCATTATTTGCGACAGAAATGTAAGAGGGGATTTAAGGAGTAGTGAAAACACATGTACATTTCTTGTATTGTGCATAACAAACAGTTCGTTTAATAAAATTGCTCACATTGTGAGTTGGTAGTGGACATAAATCTAAATACTGGTGTTCACAAATTAAAGGCGTCAACTTCACAGCATCGTTTAGATTCCGCTTGTTTGGTTTGCACAGTATACTTTAAGGCGTCAAGCTCTTTTTTTTTAAAGGACGTGTAACGAAATCACTTAGAAATCTCTTACTTCCACGTGACCATACTTTTGTTTAAGCCTTTTCAAACACCCTTCCCCGTTCAAGTTTGTTTTGTGCAGATAAACGGATTAGCCGCACTTTGTATGAAAAGTAAAATCCGCGCCAGGATTGTGGTTTGATGATATTATTGGCAGATATTTCAAATTTAAGTCAGACTGAACGTTAAAGCCGATGGCGAGTCTTGGCTCCATGATCGATCTCCTAAAGCCTGAAATCATTGAAATTCGTGCTGGATCTTTTTGCCCTCGGTTTTATTTTTGAATCTAAGCCACTGTGGATTCTGGGGCATAGCGGCGTATCGGAACAAATAGGCGTTCTTTTTTTTTGACACATTTTGTATTAATCTCAAGTCAGGCGCTTTTTGGGCGAAATGTTCTGTCTGTTTTTAAACTTAAATTACAGCAAAAAATACGTTGGCAGTTCACGGCGTTAGAGCTACTGCTGACCCTCAAATTGAAAATGTCTTTTGATTTACTGTTATCTTGCAACTGAAATGGCATGGCGAGGGGCTGGTCCAAGTTGGTTAAGACTGATGTCTTCGATGAACTTTGGTCTAATAATCTCGCATACATTGTGTCTGATCTGTTCAGAGTGCCAGGGATTAACAAGACCAGGAATCACTGAAACCGAAATAGCGCTAAAAATCACTTCTATCCGCCTGCATATTCCGACATCAGTTTTGTTTTATATTTGTTATATTCGGGTATACTCGTACGAGCAGTTTTAGTGTATGAAGATAATTCAGCTAATCTTTAATACTTGGCGACAAAAATATTTCTATCTGCGTAGTTCGAGAGATATATGACCTTTCCTATGAAATAAAATGCAGAGTCCTGGCGGCCAATATTTTATAAAACTAATAGTCAAAATTCTTTCCTATAATTACAATAATATTATGAACAAGTTAAAATAATAGTCTAACATTTAAAGTCAATCCGAAAGATTTATTTGCGCATAATGCATTTTTTATAAGGACACAAGTTGCTATCGAATGCCCCCCCCCCCACTCACACGATTACGATCATGTTCTGTGTCGAATGTATTGTATAAAACGTAATATTTCTCGGTGAATAATTTATGGTGAAAATATATGTTACATCCCATAATTTTATATACAAGTGTCTGTAGCCTGCAGGACTCTTGTGGGCCTGCCAGTCACTTTTTACCGACTATTTTTTTTTCTGTAAAGGGGCCTGCAAACGAATTAAAAAATCCGTAAAATAAAGTCCATTCATACAATAGATATTACAGAATATTGACAACTATTCCTATTACCGCACATTGCCCAACATATAAATGAGTTGATATGTTTCTAATTTAAATGGCTGTAATAACTTTGTCAGCCAACAGCAATAAAAGGAAGACATATAATAAATGAAACCTGAAAATTCGTGATTAACACACACACAAATACGTCTATTTGTCCCCAAAGATATTCAAATCGTTTGTTCAGATAGAAAAATCAACGCTTTGCCAACGTGAACTTCAATTGATCCGGCATATTAGTGTGTATTTTATGTCACGTTTGTAACAATATATAAATTTGTACTTACATATATACGAGTGCTTGTCGAATTTGTGAATATTCTGTTAAGCCAAATGTCGTGCATACATAAACCTATTAAGAAGTTTATTTCTATAATATTTTCAACATAATCTCGTAGATTTAAATCTGACACGTGGTTGCCCTGTTTAATTAACCCTTCACCGCCGCCGCCGGCGGATTAAAGATGTCATGGGCTTATTTCTATTGCCTTGATTGCAGCAACAGGAAGTGTGAATGTGCAAGAAGTGTGTAATAAGTGATGATTTGAAATTTAATAGAAGTGCGATATAGAAATTTTCAGAGCCACGCACACACACATACACAAGCATTTATTCTTTAGTTGGCGGCAACAGTCGCCTCTTACACATCTCTAAAGCTGATTTCTAGAGCATCATTTCATTTAGCAAATTAATAAATTAAATTAAACCGATTATAGCAAAAAACCAGTTTGAGAAATTGACAGTAAAATCATTTTTTTCACAAGACATTCTGAGAAAATAATCTCTCTTTTCGGTGGATTCAGAGGCCGGTTTTCATAGACGCGGTCATTTCGGGGCTGTAACGAATTTGATTGCCTGAAAATCTACATCGGCAATTTTTACTTATTCAAGCACAGAAAATTACAATTCAAGGCTAAAGAATTGCAGAAAACTAAAAGCACCTGGAGGTAAACAAAAGCTTTTGTATCTTATATCGTTCTTTAGACTTAAAGGGTTAATATTACAAGTGTGAATACTGGTACTTTGAACGTTTTCGCAGCAAAACAAAATAGAGGTCTGTGGCAGGCGAAAGTATAAAGTTTTTAAAAACAGGATGCCGTTTTTGTTAAATTCTACGTCAGGATACTGTTTATTTTAAGCGCCGTCACAAGTTCTATGGAAATCATCAAAATTAGCATCGTTTTTCAGTATCAGTTTATCTACTAGATGGAGCGACGGCGAGGAAATTAAAGGTTTTAGCATCAGCATTGCGTTAGTTGAAATGCAAAACCACACAACTATTAAAAAATGTGAAATAGATTTTTGGGGTCTTTAGCCTGTCCATGAGCAACATCCACGTCCTCTCCAGCTCTTATTTTCATTCAGTAAAAATTTCACATTTTGTAAACGAAAATCGAAAGCACGTAACGACCAGTGCCAGCTCCATAATACCTAATTTTTTTGTTCCTACTGTAAAATAACAGAATAAATTCAGTTTTAGGTTTTTTTATTTCAGCTAAAGATGTGAAGACGACTTTTTGTTATGAGCAGATGCGTCCGTTACAAAACGGCTTTTGTCCGCGGACTCGAACTTAAGCTGAGAAGACTGAAAAACTTCACATTAAGCTTCAGCAGTTTCCACTTTTATTGAGATGAACTTGAGTGAAAGATCCGCACTCAAGTATTGGTCGAACCAGAGATGGGAACAATTTCTTTATTATTCGTTAATCGCATGAGCTCTATAGCATTTTGACTTGAAATCTAATTTCATATTTAAAATAACTGCCAAGACATTGAAAGAATCAACTTGATCAACAAATTCCAAATTCATAGTGTAAAACTAAAGTAAATATTTGCGTTGTATTTCCATTTAGCTGAAAACAAAAAAGTTATTGCCAAAAAATATTAACAATTTTTTTTCTTTTGTTATTGAAAAAATTTTAGTTTTGGTAATTCGAGAAAAATTATCATTCTCCTATTATTTTGTTTAAAGAAATTGTAAAAAATGTTTTTGGCGCAGCAACTTTTGGCTTGAAAACAAACTGAAATAAATTAAAATTAGGAAAAATATAATCTTGTAAATCATGTTTTATTTGAAGAAAACAAATGGGTGGTTACGCTCAAGAAATATTTTTGCAGAACTGCCAGGTCCGTAATCCAACAACTTGTTAGCGACTTCAGTGAGTTCCGTTGTGGAATATTAAAATTAAAATCTCTGGGCCAAAGTATCCTTTCACCGGATTAAATTATTAATTTTATCTGGTTTTTTGTTGTTCAAAAATAAAATATTCTTCAATCGTCGGCATGAAAACTTTCTTACAGTAAGTTCATTAAATTAAAGCTGAGGCTACATCCTTTTCTCAACGATCAAAATTTTGTTCACAAACGGACTCAGGACACAAGTTCGCTCAGACGTACAATTCCTTTATAGTCTGTCGGAGAAATTGCATTTAAGATACAAAACTAACTTTCACTACCTTAAAGCTTCCAACTGCAGCAGAAAACTGTTTTCTGACTGACTAAAGTAAAAACTAATCAATCTCCGGCACAATCGGCTATACAAACTGTGTCCCCAAAACCTGCACATTTTCTATCTGCCAATAGACTTTTTGGTTATAAAAATGTATGTTATTGGTTGAAAATATTTTGCTTGATGATTGTTTTTTCATCGGTCATCGTCACTTTCATTCGTTTTCATATCACTCACAATTGTTTTGCATACTTTTTTGCATTTATCACAGTAAAATCGGCCTCTTGGAAAATTACCTTTAAAAAAATTTTATGCATTTTTCAGGACTTGCAACTTTTGCCAGATGAAAATAAAACAAAATATTTTACTACAAACCAATCATTGTGTAACCGAAATAAAAATGTACGAAATTGAAATAAGAATTTATGTTTTACTCAGAGACATTTGAAGGCGGTATGATTGACAAAAATATGCAATATTTTCCAGCACATGACAAATAATTTTAAGAGAACAATCTATTCCATTGCTGTGACTCTGAAAATGTTGAGAGAAAATAATTTTTAATTGCCAACAAATAAGACTGTTTGCTTGTAGGTTGTGCAACAAACAAAACCCGTTGCATACCCCAAGGCAGTAAATATGAACAAAAAATAAAGCAGCAGGTTATGTAAAGCCACATGACCCCAGAGTCTTTGTAGAACAATAACAGTATGATTATCAAATAATTATGTGTTTTTACGAGCCTTCCTCAGAATTTGCCTAAAATGAAATGAATTTTTTCAATACAATAATTATTCTCAAGCTCTGATAAGTTTAAGTTGGCCCAAAAAATAAACTCGCATTTATTTTGGACAAAATTTTATTTTTAACAAATAAAGTTTTATTTTGCTAATAAAAAGAATTGGAAAGTTTCTCTTTTTGTATTCAAAGCGACACATAAATTTTTCATTTTTATTGGTGTCTCCATTTTATTCATTCATTTCATTGTTTTTGTTTAAGGGTGTGTTTTTCAGTCAAAACTTTTGCAAATTTTTTACAATTTCTAATGAAACAATTACAAAAATGTTGTTTAATTTTTGTTTTGTTTTTTTAACGACTCCATAAATCATGAGCACGTTGTGCCGTTGTCACTTCATACTTTCTGCTGAATAGTGTGTAAGTTTTTTGTTTGTCCTCATTTGACCTATTTTTTGTTCTTGCGCTGCAACTGAAACCATAAAAATTATATGTGGTTACAAAGCAATTATAAAAATTTACCACAAGTAAATCGTAAATCTTTCACATTCTAAAACAAATATGAAGTTGCGTTGTACTTTTTATTACCCATCATTTAGCAATTAGGAATGTGATATGTAGCTTCGAAGAGTGAAAGTTCTGAGCGATATTTTTTGATCCGATAAGAGCTAAAGCTCTTGAGATTTAAAGCTGAAAGTCTTGATAATATTACAAAATTCTATTGAACTGACAGACTTTAAATATCTGGATTAGTTTTGTAAGGGCTGGCAATAAGAGGTTTCAAGGTCATACATTACAGTTTCCAAATATCACATTGCAGAAGAACTGCGCCCACAATCACACATATTTTTTTTAACTCTAATTGTCAGAAGTAATTATGATGCGCAGTGCATTCTGACAAGCAATAGTTGGCAGCACTGCCACTGCCACACCGCATGCCAGTATTCGCCTACAGAAATTATTTGTTCAGACTTAAACTATGCCCGACGGAACTACTTCTGCAATAAATTTCTACAACTTTTTGAGCGATTTTTCTTCAATAACTTTGGGGAAACATTTGAAGCGAAATCATAAACCATCTAATGAGAGGGAAAAACAGTGCTTATAGCTGAACATTGACAAGGGGAAACTCTGGCCAACCACGAAAACAGCGCTATTCCCTCCTGTTTCTTTTTGTATGCAAAATTATTCCGTTCAGCTGATTTTCACGCGCTTTTACTTACAAGTGACAGCAGCGTAAAGCAGAACCTTTTGCGGGGATATTCATTTACATTTAGTCCTCAGTGATGAGAAAACTGTAGTATTTTTATGGTTCCACTTAATTAAAAAAAACACAAAATGTATTAAATACTGTGAAACCCTTATATGCAACATCAACTTTTATTTTGTGGAACGATTTTGCTGCATAACACAAAAAAAAATGCCACAAAAAAGACGAAACCAGAGACAGATGTTTAATAAACTGCATGAACAAAAATTAAGCAAATACAATAAAAACGGGTAAAAAAGTCCGTACAACAAAAACATACATGAATTATGGTAAACAAGCAGACCAACTGAAAAAAATGAAAAAATTAAATATGTGCGAGTGTGGGGCAGCAAAAGATGCAGTTAACGTTGAAGCCCAACAAAAAGAGGTCAGCTGTTTGAAGTTTTAAACTTTGAGGACTTAAAATTCTCACGTTCTGTATTAAAATAAAAAATAAAAAAATAACACACGTTCGACAGCCGCACTCAAAAGCAACTCTGTAATTATTTTCCCAGAGCAAAAAAGTATACAATAATATTGTTCACACAATAAGAGGTTTTTCTGCCAATAATAAATTTTGTTGAGGCATAGAAGGGCACTGCAGCAGCATCTACAGCTTAACAAAATCAGCTTCAAATTATCGAATATAAAATTATCAGTTGCCCCGTACTTTAACCCTTAGAGTACCAAGTGGGTAACTTTAGTTCTAATTTACTAAATTTGACAATAATGTTTTACTGCCATTAGGAAACGTTTCAGTGATTTTTTTATATTCACTTATTTGCGATTGTCAGTTTAGGGTAATTTGCGCGTTGGGGGGACACAAAAGTATCCCACCTCGTTCTTTAGTTGGAGATTTCCTTTGCTTGTGTGTTTGAAGGAAAAAGTAAATGGAAGACGGCGCAATTGCATGAAAGGAGTTCCAGTGAAGCTGATTCTTGTGATACTAAAACAGTGCACTTGCCTTAAAAAGGACTCTTCGTTTTTGTTTGCCTTTAAATAACAATATTCAGCCAACTGATTTCAGTAGAGGGGATTAATAAAGAAAAAAAGTTTATACCTGGAACTCATTTTAAGGCCAGTTTAAGTTTGCAGCCTTGTGTAGTAAACCGACCTAGAAAATGGTGTGACACTTTGGTTTTTGCTATACGATTAAATCGGAAAATTTATTCCGATAGTTACAAGCAATATTTTCTTGAATTCTCTTCCGAGAATAGGTTGTTGTTGCCCTCTTCTTTGGGAAAAAGCGCAAAAATCACCTTTCCAATAGGAAAATATTTATATAAAAATGTTCTTAAAAAAGTCTCCGAACACATTTAAGCCCAAAATTTCACTTTAGTACCATAAAGAAGCCTTAACTTGAAATGTAGTCTAAGGGTTAATTTTGTTGAAATGTTGTACAAAACGAAAGTGAGCGGATTAGCTTGTACCTGCACATATCTTTACATTTATATTTACAACAAATTTGTTTATTTGTTAATAAACAAAATGAACATGCAGCTGCTTTCTATGCGTTTTCTGGCTGTCTGTACTGATCCGTAGACTTGACAGCCCTTGAAACTTCAGTTCAAGCACTCAACTTTATATTCATTTTTATTAATTATTAAATTAAAAGAAATATGTTTCAATAATATTAAGTTTTAATTAAGAAACTCAGTTGCTGTCCAGTCCGTGCCTTCGAAACTAGACAGCACATTTTTTAAGTTCTCCGACCCCGATAAGAGTCCTTAATCGGCACAATTTATAGCAATAGGTTATTGTTTTGTCAACTATTTATTTTTTCATGAGGCCGTCAGTTTTGGTTTTATAACGACTGCAAACTCCACCTTTCCAGAGGGCATTTACGAGTAAGTTATTAAAAATAATCGGGTCATCTTTTATTAAAATCCAACCTCAACAGAAAATTTTCACAATAGATGTAAAAGTTTAAAAAAACTGTATAATTTATGGGATTTATCTAACAAACAGGACGACGACATGCCAAACACTGTTTAAATTCGTTTAAAAGTATCCCTAAGCAAACAACAACAACAACAACAACAACAAAACAACTAATCATTCATTTAATAAAACCATTAAAACCTTTTATTAAACATACAAAATCCTGTCGTTGTTCTTCACAATGGAAAAAAAACGAAGACACATTAAAGATTCATGAACGAAAGGCCGGCCCTTTTTAGGGCTTAATTTGAGCATTTTGCATAAATATAACAAACATTTAAAACCGCTTTCTCTTCACAAATCCCCCATTTAGAAGAAGCAAACGAACACATAATGATTTTTACTTAAGCCGCACAAATGTTTAACAAGGGATTTGAAGGAACACACAAAAGCACATACATACATGTGTCTGTATGTGTGTGTCTGTGTTAAAAGGAGAAGGAAAAAACAAGTATTTTATTGGCATTTAAATTCTTTACCGCTCACCTCTTTTACATCTCCATCCCGATCTCCGTCACCGTCACCATTAACTCCTCTTTCTTCTTCCGAACTTTCACTGGCTGTTAAATGGCTTTTATTCACATCCAAAATCCTGTCTACTGGCAGGGTCGATGTGGTTGTTGCGGGGTTTTCCGACTGGTTGTCCTGCTTGATTTGGTTGCTGTTGCTGTTGCTGTTGGTGCTACACATTTGTTTCGTTTGTATTATAAAATGTTGGAATTCCTCCTCCTGCTGTTCGGTCTCCTCGCGCAGCTCCTGCACATAGACATCAGTCTGCTGTTGACGTTCTTTGAGTGCTGCTAATTCGAGCTTAAGTTGTTGAAAATCACTACGAATTGTTGTCAAATCTTCCCAGCTTTGAGTGCGTGTTGTCACATCTCTCATTGCATTGCTGGCAATCTGTTGCAACTCCACAATTTGTTTACGCAATTCACCGATGGATTGTTGCAGCCATTCAATGGTTAAGCGTTCTTTGTTGCTGGCAGCATCAGACACTTGGCCATTGCGCAAAGTTTCAACTTCTTGTCTGAAATGAAATAAGTATTTCAGATGATGGGTTTAGCAATTGTGTGTGTTATTGACAGGTTGGCCTGAACAGTTGTTCCTAATGAAAAGGTTTTTTGTTTTTGTTTTCAGTTTCTCATTATGAAATGAGATTTAAATTTATTAAAGCTGTCAAAATTAAAAATTTTCCCAATGAAATTGTTTTTATCCAGTTAATTTTATACTTTCGCAAAACTAATTACTTTGGACAGCATATAAATATTTTTCAACTTTTTTGTCCCCTTTTATATGATCAATTACTTTAACAAGTGCCATTTGCTTAGATAGAAACGAAGAGGAGGAAAAAAATCCATTAAATTTTTCATAAGTTCTAAGTTTTTCCTTTCGCTCTCGTCATAAATTTTTGCTTACTAATTAAAAAACATCAATCAATTCAAAACCACTTTGTTTAATTAAATGGAAGAAAAGAACACAGCAACTGTTGACGAACCATTCAACAAAATGCAACTTTAAGCAATTTTTTGTTGCGCCCCACCATGCGCTACAGTTTATGGTTTTTGTTTTCGAACGTTTTCAAAATATGAAAAGTTACGAATTATTAATTATTAGCAATTCTGCGAATTATATTGAAAGTAAAATAACCAGCAAAGAAAATTAAATTCGCCATTTCTTTGCTTATGAAATAGAATTTAATACGAAAATAAACATTTTTTTATGTTTAAGGCTGCTTTGGTGCGAAATTCTTGCGGCTAAAGAAGTCTGCAGACAATTTCTTAGAAGTTATTAGAAATTAAAATTAGGGTTTTGGTAAAATATTTAAACTAAAACCATAAGGTTTAACCGTTTAGAATTCACTTGGCTCCACGTACGGCATCGAAAATATATTAATACCAAATTCCAGCTGTCTATAGCCCAACACTTCGCAATTGACATCGAATTCGCCAGCAGAGCTGAAAAGCTGTAAAACATATTTAACTTATCTTTGAAAAGATAAAGGGAATTGTGAAAAGACCGACTAATAACATTTTTCCAGCATGTGCAGACAGCTGGAAGATAGATAAAATACAGCTGCTTTCATATAGTATTAATTTCAGATTTAAGAGCGACATACGTCATCGTTTGCTGAAACTCATTTTGATTACGTTTCGTTAATGTTTATAACTTTTCACAATTTAATTTTCTCACTCAATTATAGAGATTGAACTTTCTTTTCAAAAGCTGTTAAGATTAATTCTTGTTTTACATTTCCCTGAAAAATTATTTATAACTTAATTAAATTCATAAAGTAGACGTACTCGTGCCGCACTTGCCACATCTACTGCTGACTTCACTTAAATTAGGCACAAATCAAGTTAATGGACTTTTCATTTGCTTAAATCATGTCTTAATCTTTCAACAGTTGGCATAATGCTGCTCTTATTAAACGAAATTTTCGTTCTTCGGGTGGAAAAAACCCATTTAATTAAGTAAGTAAATTGCCTCTTGTATTCATTCCGTAAGTCTAAAGCTCTCAACTTTCATTCATTACAAACGGCATAATTGTATTCATATTTCAAGTTGAGTTTCTTATTCACATGTGTTTTGTTTAAAGTTTCAATAGTCGAGTTTGTTTCAATAGAACCCACTTGCGTTTTATTTAATATTCCTACTAATTATTCCTAATAAACACTCTGCATTATTGCACAAATGGAAAACTATATCTGTTGTGAAATATATTGTGTATAAACATGTTGACGGATCCACTCCTTGAGGTATGTTAATGATGAAGAAGCATTATCATGGGATAAGCAAAAACACATGGTTTTAAATCACCCTGCGGCTGCTAAAGAATTAACAGCAATTTTGCAGTTACAAATATTTTGGTTGTATCCCCGTAAATAATTTCATATGTTTTCCTTAAAGCATATTTCAGACAAAGTTATTTACAATTGGGGCATGAATAAAAAATAAATGTAATTTACCTGCAACAGTTCGTCACAAAATGGAACAGTTTATTCATATTTTTATATAATTATTTTGATGTTACAATCTTGAAATTTTTAGCACATCTTTTGCTATAAAGTACCAGCGATTAAGGCGGTCTATCGATGTTTAAAAATCTTTTATAAAAACTATCTTTTATCAAATGTACCCTTTTGTCGTAAAAAGTAGCTCTCATTAAAGGTAAATTTTCAAAAAAAAGTACCTGTTTTTATAAAAATACCTTTTATAAAATGCGGTTTTTAAAAAAAGTACCTTTTTCCATAAAAAAGAACTTTTTACCTTTTTTTATTAAAATTAGGCATTAAAAAGACATTTTTATAAAAATTGTCTTTTTTACAGGAGTAAATTTTTATAAAAAGTTTCTCTTTCACAAAAATTACTTTTAATTTATAAGAAGTACCTTTTTCATAAAAAGTACTTTTTTCATAAAAAGTAACTTTTTTTATTAAAAGTACCTTTTTTTTTATTAAAATTACAGTTTTTTTATTAAAAATACCTTTTTTTTAAAAGCAACTTTTTCATTAAAAGTACATTTTTTATAAATAGTACAATAAATAGTACCCTTTTAGAAAATTATGCTTTTTATAAAGATCATTTACGTAAAAGTTATCTCTTACAAAGTTTATCTTAAAAGTTTTCTTGCATAAGAAGTACATTTTATAATTGATACCTTTTAAAAAAGTTCTTTTTTCAAAAACAATTTTTATAAAATATACTTTTCTAACGCAAAAAAAGGGGTTTTTTAAAATAGTTTTTATGGGGTTCATTATAACTATTGCCAATAAAAAGTACTTTTTACAAAATTTAACTCTTTTATAAGGTACCTTTTTGTAAACATTTAAAAAAAAATACTTTTTATCAAAGTTATATTTTGTAATCTGTACATGTCAGAAATAGTAAAAGAGTTACAATTTATATGAAATTGTCATTATAGAGTCTCACTTTTATAAAAGTTTTTTAAAGGTTATTTTGGAAAAAATTACTCTCTTTACAAAAAAAGTTCATACAATTGTCTTCGCTAAATATTCATTTTTCTAAAAATATATCTTACAAGAGTTACTTTTTACAAAAATTAGGATTTATAGAAACCGCCTTTTATACAAAGTACTCATATATTTTCCAAAAAGTACTTTTTATAAGGCTATTCTTAAACCATTTACAAAATTTCTTTAAAAACAGTATGTTCTTTTATAAAAACATATTTTAGTAAAAGTTTTATTTTTATAAAAGTATTTTTATAACGAGTATTTTATAACGCAATCCCTTTTCAAATACACATCTTGTAAAATACATATTTTTTAAAAAATTAGGAATTAAAATCTACCTGAACACAAACTTTGGAGAAAAGAAAAACAAAGTAAAAAACTTTTTCCTTTATAGTTTTTTTTTATGAAAAGTACCTTAAGATAACGCGCAAAAGGCCTTCTTAAAAAGTTGAAAAGAATTGATGGGATTCACGTGGCTTAATACCGTTTGGGATTAGAAGATTAGGGGATGTAAAAAAGAAGGTTAGAAGGAATCAAAAATTGTTTTTTGAATTTTTGACAAAAAACCTCATTGATAATTGTGTGGAGACGCGTGAAGGGTTAGTAAGATTTTCCTCCTTCAATAAATAATTAATAATAAAGCGGTGCTTATTTTTATGATATTTGGCGGCTTTCCCAATGTTCAGTTGCCAGTGTGGCTAATTTAAAATTTTTTTGTAATTGCCTAGACAAATGTAGATGAGTAGAGCGTTGGAGTAGGTTTACGAGGTATTGGTACAACGGGGTGGGCATAAGTGCATGACGACACAAGGCAAGCACATTTATAAAAATGAAAAACTCGATTGGCCATACAATTTTACTACAGTATAACCTCTCTAATCCGGCCAGATATAGTTTCCGCTATCATCCGGATCAGTGGATCGTCCCGACTGCAGTTAAACCCAATACATACTCATATAAAAACGTTAAAAATATGAATTCATTTGCATTCAATTAATTTAAAGAAAACATAGAGAACAGCGTAAAAGAGACCAAAACTTTTCATTTTGAATACTAAGAATTTGTTTTTGCTTGAATACAAAAATCATTATACAATTTATCTGCTCTATTTGTAAATTCTTTTAAACATAAAATATCCTTTTTCTGAGACTTTATCTCGAATATCTTCAGATTCCTTCAAAGAACTATCAAGTTCTCGTTTGTTTGGACTATATCCAGGAAATCATAAGTAAATTTGTAATTATAACGGATTAAGAGTAGCATAAATACTCTTCACATCCTGACACAGTGGATCTGTGGCTTTTAATTGAACAGGAGGCAGGCGGTCTTTGTCTTGCCATTCGCCTACGACGGAATGCCAGGTGCCGTATTTGCGTCTTAACTCCACGCAAACTCAAGTAAACTAAAATATTTTACACATTCTTGAATTTTTGCTCACACACAGAGACGAATGAATTTTGCTGAGGAAAAATAACTCTTGTCCGGATTGTAGAGTAGAAATTTCTTAAGTGTCCGAAAAATTTAGTGAATGTCCGGATCGGAGAGTTTGTACTGTATTTTAATTTCAAAATGTTCATACAAAATTCTTAAGGCCTGTTTATGAAACACGAATCCCAACCAACCGATTAATGGGCGAGTAAGTAATAAAAAGCCCAAGGCGAGTTTATAGCACGTAAAAGCGCGGCGAGACTCTTTGTATGCATTTCGTTTTCATTAAATGTTCGTAAAATGCCAAAAACAGCAGCTCTTGAACTGTTGCCCTACAAGGCAGACCAAAACGTAAAACAGGTAATCAGCTGCGCTTTCAATTCCGCTCGTTATAAAGACGCCTTGAGAAAGTAGCATTAACTCGCGTGTATTCATTTATGAATCTTCAAAAACCAGAGTTATTTGTAAAAATGTTTGCTCAGCTATAAGGAAGGCAGACCTATTTTCGGCACCAAAATACATTCCTGCATACGAGCTACACAAATAATTGTTTTTTATAAATCCTTTATTTACAATCTATCCATTAAAAACATAAAATGTTGTTGAGAAACTTTTAATATTTTACGAAAATATATTGTTTTCTAACTAATACTCGATACGATACGATGTTATTAAAACAGGGTTGAATTGCTCAGCCAACTCATTCCAATGGAAGCGACATTTTAGCTGTTGACAAAATGTTGCAAAAAATGGTCTGCGAAGAGCAGAAATTCAAGGGGTGCTCATCATCTGATGTAAAAAGAGAAAACAGCACAAAGTTTTTATCTGGTCAAATAACTCTGGTCACACGTTCTAAGGAAGGAAATTTGGGGGAGTGCGACATTGGAAGTATCGTCTTTTTGACCACTTCCCGTTATTGAACAAAACTGTTATTTTTAGGGGGTTTTTACTTCTCTTCGTCATTATTGTCTTGTCTTTTATTTATTATTCTATGACGAAAAGTTATTAAGACAAATAAATACAACTTTGATTGCAAAACAACTTAAATACGAACTTTTGTTGGCAAGTATTTGACTTGTTGCGCCAACCAAATATGGGAAATGCTTATGTAAAATATTGAAAAGGACTTCGGGTATATTTCTGGCTTTTAAACGGCTATAACTAGTTCTGAAAAACTTCAGAACTTTAAAAAAACTTCTTTACAAAATCAGCTAAAAGTTTTAATTTCATCAATTTTAAATTTGTTAAATTTTGCTTTAATGAACTTTTTGTCGTCCATCCAGGTAATTGCACATTAAAACAGAAGTACAGAAATCAGAAAACTCTTATGCTTAACTATTAACGAACAGATTATTTATGTCCAGAGTTGTTTCAGTTTTGAATAAAAAAAGGATATGGATTAGAATAATTCAAAAAATAAATAAAATGGCCCAATATTAATTTTTTTTTGCTTATAAAAACTTGCAGCTCTTTGTAATTGTTAAGTTTGAAGTCACTTCTTGCCGCAGAACTTAAAAACTAAAAATGAACCCAAAAGACCCTGAGAAAGTGTTGCCTTACTCGTATAAGAATAGCAAAGTCGTAAGCAAAGGCGACCAGCTGATTCCGCCTGTTGGAGAAATCTTTACTAATACCCCACAGAATGAGAAATCTTCCAGCCGGTGGCTGCTTGTTAGGAAAACAGTCATGAACAAACGTGGAGGTTCGGCATCGTTAACAGAAGTTGGTTTAACTCTGTGCCATGATGAGGTCACTCAGGACGATTTTTCGAGTCGAGTGTAACATTTTTTTCAGTGAAACATTTTGGCATTGCTGACACTTGCAGTACTAGATTAAGTCGTAAATCAGGGCCTGAGGTAGATCCAATCTGCATATATTTGTAAAGAGGCTTTTCTCAGGCAAAACATATATAAGACTTAATGTGGGCTGAGCACCTACACACAGTTCTAAAGAAACATTTTTGAAAGGGACATCAATTCTCGAATGACAATCGTTTACGTTGCGGATCTGATACTGTAATTTTGCTTGCAAAATACCCCCATAGTATTCAAATACGATAGTGCTTACAAATGCTTGCTGGGCAAGCTTTCATCAGGAACGTCTTGCAACTGTAAGCAATTTAAATTTTTAATCCTCTTACTGTTGTTCCTACGACAAAAAAAATATCTTATTCATGGAAAACCAAAATCAATTCTACTTAAAAAGTTTTGTTTTGCGCAAAAAAAGTTTTTTTACCTGTTTTTCTTTGTGTTAAACTTCAACTTTTTTCAATTGTTGTTGATTGTTTAAAATTTCTAATTTACTTTGAAAAATAAAGTCTATTAACGAAACCTTTTTTGTTTGAAAAAAGAAAAAAAAACTTATAATAATGGTCAGCAATACCATTTTAAATGGGAAAGGAAACGGATACAGAGTAATGAATTAGAAGAGCAATTATTTTTTTCAAACAAATCAAAGTTTTTGAACAAAAGAAAAAAACATTTACAAAAGGCAAAACGAAACCGGAAGAAATTGTTTTAAAATAAATTCAACAGAACAACAAAAGAATAGAATTCACATTAAAAAATGTTGAAAAATATATTTGAAGCAGAGCAGAAAACACAAAAATAAAATGACTGGATAGTGAAAATTTAGCAGAAGCTTAAAAGTTGGCTAGAAAATGTTGTGCCTTGGAAATATGTTACAAAAACATAAGCCTTTCCATAACTGTTTTATTATTCCGAAACTTCAAATTTGTCTCTGGCTTAATTTCTTGATTCTTCTACATTTTTTTTTATAAAAATTAAAAAAAATATAGCATAACATTTTGTTTGATAAATTATTAAATTTATTTAAAATTCCATTTGGATATCTGTGTCATTTATAACCCAGCTAACCAGTTGATTACAGTTAAAGTGATAACAAACCATGTGGCCATTGCGTTGTTTGTTTGCTTGGTTTTAGTTGCTTTTGACAACAGGAATGAATTAAAACGCACAGTCTTATTCCTACCGTTTTTGATCAATCTTCAATCATTTTCCTGAGCATCTTGGTTAACTGGGTATACATTTGCAGCCAGCAATATGTCAGTCGTTTGATTTGACACTAACAATTTAAATATGTAATCAAGGTACACACACACACACACACACACAAATGTCAACTCAAATATGCAGGACTTAAGTTGTTTGTATTGGAATGGATGTGATATAAAAGAATCTGTCAATCAAGTCCGGCAACCACACAAAAAAGAAGCGCCACGTCTAGCAATCGGCCTGTTATTGAAGTCTTAAATACAATTGCCGAGAAAAATAATAATAGTTTTATTTTCAAATCAATTTTTTGTTTCATTATTTTAAATTAGAGTGAGTAGGAGAAATAACGCCTTGAAATACATATTTTCGCATAAAAGTAACAATTACAAGCACCAAAATGGGCTTTCCACAATCACACAAATGATTTTGTAATAATTTTTCTAAAATATTTTACGTTTTTCGAAATAAAAATGTTTCAATGAAAATACTCATTTATATACAATTTGGGGTTCAATAATTCTAAGATATCAAATTGCTTGAGCTCGTAAAGTTTCTTAACGCATTCGCTGTAAACAAATAATTAACTCTACCCAAAAACAAGTCATTTCCTACGCAAAAGTTTTCATACTGATTGTTGCCATCCGCGTTGTCTTTATATCAAATTCGACTTTTGCGCACATTTTACCTTTTCCTCAGAAATTAAAACCAATTTTCACCAAATTCTTTTTCCAGCGCATCATTTTCTTTCGTTGGTATTTCTGGCCGTGCATTTGCCTCGGCCCCTGAATAGCGCTAATAAAACCAATCACAAAACGGAAATTCAAAAGTAATATGTCAGGATTCCTGATATCGTTGTTGTTGCTTTTCTTTGATTAACAACTACAACAACGAAGTAGAAAATAAATTTTACCAGAATCAAGTTCAAAGACAACAGAAGGGAATTAATTGATTACACAACAGATACCAACCTCAGATTTTCCAATTCACTGCGTAAATCCAAATCGTTAGAAAGTGATTGTTTTGCTTGTGGCAGATTGTTGTTGTGCTTAATCCTCAGGGATTTGCGTAGATTATGCTCCAATAGTTCGTAGTCCTCGCGACGCCGATTCATTAAAACATTTAATTGTTTCGACAACAAACGCACTTGATCGCGCAGACTTAAAGATTCAATGTAATCGTTGTTGTTGTTGTTTGTGGACATTTCATTGGCAAATCTATCACCAACAAGTTCATTATTGTAATTGTTGTTGTTTTTGTTTTTATTTTTGATATTATAGACATTTAAATCATTGAAATCATTGTTTTCTGTATCATCGTTGTCGTTATCGTTATCGTTAACAAACCGCAAAAGTTCAGCACTTGATGGCTCATTATACGCAATACCATCATCATCGTTATCATTGTCATCATCACCACCACCAGCGCCAGCGCCAGCGCCAACATTATCTTCACTATTGACATTTTGTTCATCACTTTTATCCTTTTTAGCACTGGTATTTCGTAAGACCATTTGTCGTATGGTTGTTGCGGACATTGTCATGCCGGGACTGCTGCCGGTAGGTGATGACAATGTGTTCACTTCCGTTGAAACATCGCGCATTATATTATTCACATCGGTCATAATACTGGCCTGGGTTGAACCGGCAAAACCGCATGTTGTTAAAATTACTACTACAATTAAGGACATGATTACTGACAACTGGCCGTAATTTGTCAACGACATTTTTAACGTTTCTGCGCTATTTACTTGCTCAGTGTTTTCCTCTTTCTTTAAATCAATTCAAAGTAAAACAAAAAATTCCCCAAAAACTATATAAGTTTGTGTTTGCACTTGTGTTTAAGATGTTTTAAACCATTTCCTCCAGCTAATTTTTTCGCTAAGAATAAATTTTCCAGCTTTGCCGCACAATGACTTTTTTTCTTTACACAATAAATAGATTTTAAATTGATATATTATTTTTTTTTTCTTTTGTAAACTCTTTTGTGTATTCTTTAATAATTTCTCTATCAAATATGCACTTTTTATAATTTCTCGTATCCGGTGTGAAACAGCTTAACACTCGTGAGACGACAGTTCAAGAAGGACTAAAGCTGCTGCTTGGCATGCTTCGTCCTTTTATACACACATAATTTTTCACCAGTGCTCTTGGTGCTGTGCTGTCTGCACTGTTGAAAGAGTGTGAGTAAAAGCAAACAGGTTGTTATTTCAAGAGCATCAAGAGCCGGTGCCCGCAAAAGAGAGTGTGAAGCCAGTTTGTTAAGAGAGTTGCGGTATCTCTTGCGTGAACGCTGTAGATGAATAAAAGCCCATGTGTTGGGTGAGTTTGGAGTTTGGAGTGCGAATATGAATAAAACATTTACGATATGCAACAATGCAATTGTTTCTGATACACATTTTATGTTCGTTGGCCCTTTAGAAAAAACAGCTAAATGTGACGCCTACATTAGTTGCATCTAAGCAGAAGTAATTTTCGCCTCAACTTACGGCATGTGGAAAGTGATCTAACCAAAACGCCAAAACGGGGAAAAAGAGCAACATTTTAGAACTTTTAGTAAATCTTTTCCAGCGAAAATCAAAACAAAAAACAATATAAAAAGCTGATGCTTGTGAGTTTTTTACCTGCCTGCTTGCAACCCGTCGCACATGCAGCCCTACTCATCAGTTGACTCGAAAACACGCTATTCAATATGTTCAAACTCTTAACTTTATAGTTAATCTTTCAACCACAATAAGAACTGGAAGCAAAACAGTTCGAATAATATTTTTCAAAACACGCAAGAAGAAGAAGAAGCGAGTATTCGTGCTTTTTTTTATACCAGCCCTTAAACATTTTCTAGAAAGAATACGAGAATAATCGTACGAGCCAAGTATTTAAGCAACTAAGTTTATTTGATCGCTGAACTTTTTTATTTTCAGACTGTATCTCTTCTTCTTCTTTTGGCGCTACAGTCTGTGGTGAACCTGGGCCTCAACCAACAAAGTCTTCCAGCTGGCACGGTCTTTAGCCAGCGTTCTCCAATTGTGCACACCAAGTTGGTTGAGGTCCCTCTCCACTTGTGTGCGCCATCGGTTCCGTGGGCGTCCTCTAATGCTGTATAGCGGAGTCGAATTCTTTAAAGAAAAGCACTATTGCGCCATTGACGTCCAGTGCGGGCTAACGTTTGGGATATAATCGGTTGTGCTCTCAATTTCGTCTGGTATGAAGCCGCCTTACGTCGGACTATTAAATAAAATTAATTGTATCAAATTTGTTGACTTTTCTGAAGTTGTCTCACATCGGTGTCATCTTTATAGTTGAAACAGCAGGACAGAAACTTTCCAAAGAAAAATCATATGACTGTTTATAAATTAATAATGTCTATATTTTGCAATGCAATTAAAACAAAATTTAGAAGCATTTCGTCCATTATTTGCCGCCTTCTGGTTCGTGCGTAAAATTGTAGCCATGCTGTGCCTTATAGTCCATTGGGAATAATATTTCCCATTGAATGTCCCGTTATGCTGATATAATAATAGTTCATATTACTTCGAAATCAATTAATTAAATCTGTTTGACAACCACATGTAAGCGCCGCTGATAAGCCGCCTTGATAACAGCATCTTCACAAAGGAGGAAGGAAGGAAGGAGAAGTTCACAACACTGTTGACGTTGCCGACAAGTCGTTGCGGAAGAGTCAGCGGAGACGTCACACGCGCAACCAAATATGCATTGAACTTTTCTTATTTTCATAAAACTTACAACTTAAATTTTGATTGTAAATTCGTAAGGCCATGGCAAAATATTGTCCAAGATGCTTAAATGCTGTTTTTGTCCTCAAGCTGACCTGGGCAATCTTCCCGTTTAACTTCTGCTAATGAATTATTGTTGAATATATAATAAAACTTGGGAGCTGAATTACCGAAATTTGTAGCACAACTGCAGATGGAAGGACAATTTACATACAGATACGGTTGAATAGGGGAATGAATAGTAGTGGTGGTCGGGCCCAAAGCGTATCTTTGTACTGCGACCATTGCTGATCTATTATATCTCCTGTGACCCAAATGTTTCACTGACTCCGTGCACAAGTTTTGTGTCCGATATGCCCATTCTGCTGTGCTGCTTATAACAGATATATTGTTCCTATTCGGTTTTAGTGCCAGTTCCGTACTTCTGGCATTCAAGATCAGAACGTTTTCGAATTCTGCAAGACTATTTCCCCCCTAATTATCTTTACGTCTATTTCTTCTATAAGCAAACTTTTATTGAAGCCAAAAGATGGAATGGTTCCAATAACAATCCATGCCACTCTTGTCCTGACACCCAGATCGAAGTACCCAGATTCCGCTCGGCTATTTAGCCCATTCACGGGTCACATTGTTGGCCAAATTTGTGCAATGAACGGCTGATTGAACACATCCTGGTGAATAGTTCTAAAAACTGTTATCGGGAAATTTTGTTCAGTTGTTTCCACTGCGTCGAATTTATATGGTTGGGCATAACATTAATATATAAAATTTGTTAGAAAGCTTTTACGAAATATGAGGCTGGTTGGTAGGATTTTGATTGTTGCAAATGCTTTTGCATAAAGAAATCCGTTTAATCCACCATAAAATTTTCTTCTTGGAATATTATGATTTCAACTTTATTAAGTTTCGAGAAGATAAACAACGTCTGCCCAGTTTTGCAGACTTCTTTGCAATAGACGGCAAATTTATCAATTTCAAGAGTATCTGTTGAATACGACTCTCTTAAGCTCTTTGTTAAGAGAGTGCCAGCCAGCCAGCCCTTAACAAAAGGCCAGTTGACAAGTTTTTGTTTGTTTCTCGTTTCTTGTTGCTTGTTTTAGGTTTTATGTTTTGTTTTCGTTTTCAATACCCAGAACGGCAGATGTTTTTGTAAATTATAGAAACCAGCAAGCGGCAAGTAAATACACACACACACACACACAAGTATCTAAAATGTTGTTGTTGTTGTTGGTTCTTTTGTTTTGTTCTACATGCAACATTAATGTTGAGTGTGATTTTTTGTTATTTTTAGTTCGGCTGGTTTTTGTCGAAACGCACCCGCGCAACAGCTAAAATGTTTGCTGATGCTTCTTGTCTTAAAACATTCCAATTATTTGTTCGTTTTGTTGCATGAAATTCTCTTTCCACATTAAATATTTTCTACGCTTCTGTTCTATATCTATTATCGCGATGCAACAGAAAAGCCCTAAAATGAAATGTAAAACTAAAAGTTTGCATTGCAAGTATCTAAAATATGCAGAGCTGTTCTGCAAATGATATCTGTACGTACGTACATACGTATGTATGTATGTATGTATGTATGTACTCGTATATATAGTCAGTATCTAGTAAATAAATAAATTTTTTTATGAAAGTGGCCCGATGTCTAGTAAAAGTGTAGCAGCGGCATCAGATGTCTGGTTGCAAGTCAGTCAGTGGAGTAGCGAGTTGCAGCAGAAGTTAATGCAAATTCAGGTAGAAGTTTAACATTCAGTCGCTTATTTCTTATCTCTCAGTTGAACATATATCTACATATTTTACTTAGTGCACACAATATACTCGGTACATGAGCAAATAAATTTTAAATTATAAAATGCGCTTGGTTGCACTTTATGGTCTCTTGCCCTCCCTCTTTTTGCATTTGTGGCTTTTAATATGCAGCTTCTCGGAGACATTGTTAAAGTTGCAATAGCAAAAAATATTTGTATGGATGTGTGTGTAAAGTCAGACATTATTGTTTTAGGTTCCACCAAAAAAAAAAAAAAAACAAAAAATATATCAGATAAAAAACTGCTTTTTGCGGCCGAACAAGTTCAGAGCGTTTTTAAGTTATTTGGCGCTACAAACAGGTTTCATCAGTCAAAATTCTAATGGAACAACTTAAAGTTTTTGCATGACAAGACTTACCGGACTCTGTCCAAGGATTCGGGTGGAGGGCGTCAAGTATAGAAGTTTCTCTTTCGGCACCTGGACAATTTAGATCTTTTAAACTATTTCATAATAAGTCCATGTTCGGGAATGGAATCTTAAACGTGTCTTTTTACAAAAGTCTATGTATCACAATTTTGCTGTGATTTGTATGACAGGCACAAGTTTAAAGCTCAAAGTAGGTCGTACAAGTATTAAAATTAAGACTAACTTTGGGCTTCAATTGAATCCTAAATTTTGGCGTTTGTTAAGATCAACGATTTTTTAATCGTGGTGGAAAAATGCGCAAGAAAACGAATATTAAAACTTTTCAGTTTAGGGATATTTTACCAAAGTACCTGCCACTAAATTAAATATTTTTGAGATTCGAAAATGCAATGTAACGCCAGAGTTAAGACAGGGCAAAATGAAACCTCAAAGTCTTGTCAGCTTTTTTTAACGAGGAGTTGATTTTTTTGTTTTGTATTTGCAATAGATGTCAGAGATAGACCCCGAACCAAATCGCAAGAGGGCTGATATATTCCTTTCAAAGACACAAAGTGCGTCCATACATGTACTGTAAAGTGCTTATAAATGACTTCAGCGATGTTTATAAATTAGCAAAACTGATTCACCAGCAACAAGAGTTTTAGATAGATTCAGTTGTACTGCAAGTATCCGTTCATTTTGCCAATTCATTTGTTATTTTGCGTAACGACCTCCACAGCACCATTTGCCACTCGTAGCCGCTCAGCTGTAGGCCAAATTAGTGCCAAGCGGCTAAATACGAATGCTGCACTCAACAAGGATCTTCTTACAATCCCTGAGTGGGGCGATATAAACCGGGTCGCGTTCATGCTTAACCATAGACGCACGACCACAAATGGGAGTACCTCGATATTCTTGGGAGGAAAATTCAGTTGAAGGTAATGAACCCATTTTTCGTTTTTGTACCTCAAAAAGCAGCCTCCTTAGATATTTTGAAAAAAGTCCTTAGATATTTTGAAACAGTGCAAGACCTACTTCACTCATGTTTGGACCGGTGCTCCCGGTTTTATTTTAGGGTTACTTGACCGTATGCCAAAGTGGAGGGTGTAACTCATCGGTGGTAGCAGGCCATTGCCACTCACATTGATTCACAAATGCATCAACGCTGTTGTGAAGTGCACTTCGCCCCATATTCCGCAACCACTGCAGATTCTGCCCTGATGGATCAGGGATGTTGTTCCTGAACGTAATACATGTTCATCTTTCAGGGCTCATTCACTTGTGACTGATTGCCCAGTGTGTTTTACAGTGTTGGAAGATTCGAATCAAACAATCGCTATCAGTACTCCTTCCTGCCCTCCTCATGTAGCCTACTTTCGTAGTATATAGAGACTACGTATGTGGGGTCATTCCCTGAATACTGGTCCTAATTATGAAACATATATATAACAGTTATTGATATGTTGGGAAGCTAAGATTTTTCCTAAGCAGTCATTTTCAGCAAGACGAAGGATGTTAAAAGGTTTTTGCAAACGGTTGGATAATTCGTTTTTTCAGGATATATGATCCGACTTTATGACTGCTTCGGCCAACCATTTGTTAGTCAAATATAACAACAAACTTGTCATGTCTTATTATTTTATAGTTTTATTCAGGTAAAATCGAAGACAGAAAACATCGGGGCAACGCGCTGACTCACGTTCTGCCAATTGGCCTTAAGTGGCGGGAGTTTTGGGGCTCTTGCGAAGAAACTGAATTCCCAGCCAAAACATACTACAGCTAATTAGGCTTTGGCCATATATCAAGGCCTTCAAGAGGATGTCGCTTTAATACGGCCAATTAATTTTGTATGTTTTGTGAAATTCTTTTCTACTCTTTCTTCTACACAACTTACAACGTAAATTTGCCTATTTTGATGCGTATGGAGCGACCAAGCGCTTGTAGGTGATTGTCAAGTTGACAACACCGTTCGTTGGCTTTCTAATTTATTTCACAAGTCAAACTACGACCTCCATTATTAGAACATTTTCAACCCTTTTCGTGCATTTGTATGAATGCGGCGTATGACTGGGTCTTCTTCTTCTGTTTTGAATAGCGTCTGACAACACGGCGGTTTGACATGCCTTCGTACTGCCAAAAACACTTGCCACATGCATGTCTACACATTGCATTTGTCTTCTCTGTGCTCGCAAATTCCTACTATAATTATTTGCCGGTGGGGTTTAGAATTCGCTTCTGTTGCACAGGGAAATTCTATATGTAATAATAAGACTTTGCAACATATTTTCCTTTGATACTCACATACATATTTGACGTAGACATGCAGAGTGTAAAACATGGTCTTAACAATTGTACTTTTATCGCGCCTTGCCGCATGTAGCAACATGCACAAGACAAGGTAAACAGCAGCTTATATCTAAATAATTACTAATACATGGTGCATGGTGCCGCATGCAGGTAAAGTTGCGCTTAAACAAACACATTAAGAGAATTTTCTAAATAAATTGTCAAAATCCGAAGAGGAGTGGGCCTGGCAATGGGAGTGCACACAAGTATGTGTGTGTAAATCGTTGGGCTTACCAGAGACACTGTAGTAACACAGTTCCACAATTAAGCCCTTCAAAGTGCAGTGGCACCAGAACTGTTGCAACTTAAAACAATATGGTAGTTGTTGCAACCGTAATAACTCAACTGGGTTCTTCAGGGATGTTTGTTTGCTTGATGCAGGGGTTTTCTTCCTCGTTTTTTCTACGGTTAAGTCGGTTTCATTTTATGACGTTTGCATACAATTTTAATATTTATTATTTGCTGAACAAGTCCATAATGCTTTTCCAGCCACATGCAACCAGATAGACGGAGTAGTGCCACGTGCACTCACTCTTCTGCCCTTTGCCATGGAAGTGCATACAACAAATAGAAAAAGTTTCTACCACTTCGATAACCTGATACTCGGGCTGAATGCATGTACATGTGCACGTTGTTTGCAATGTACGAGTATGAAAGCGTTGCGCGGTTAGTTGTTGTCAGTTTGTGTTGCATCATCATGTTCTTGTTGTTTTTCGTACCAAGTTTCCATTTTCGTTGGAATTTAAAGCGCACTTTGCATACTTTTTCGATACTTGACAGAATAGTTGCTAAATTTTAGTTTTTTCCCGCAACATTTTGCGACCCAGGCAGACAGTAGGGCCTGCAGTCTGACTGAAAAGACAAATTTAGTTGCATGTACCAGTTAATTGGTAGAAATAAGACTTTAACGAGTTTGTGGGAACAGTTAAGACAGGTTTTAGCAAATAAACTGAATACACAGAGAAAAATGCGCGTTAATAACCAACAAGTAGGGTCCGGCAGAGTTGGCAAACCTCTTCTTTTAGAATGCATGTAGTTCGACTGATATATCAACGTTTAACACGATTTCATGTTTAAATCAACTGTTTCATTGTTTCTAACAAAGTTTGTTATAACATTAACTGCGTTAACCTAAATGTGTATTGAAAAGTTATTATCAAGGACACAAAATGCGCTTCGTTCTCTCCCCGAGTGCTGGTGCGTGAAAAGTCACAAAATCAAAACCCTGAATTATTTAAAAATGTATGTATAAGACCCAGTTTAGGTCTCATTTTTATCTGTCTTTCGCATTTCTTTTGACTCATTTGACTGATTGAAAAGAGAATAAATTGCCCTTAACAGGTCCTACAGAGCCCTTAACAGGTCAAATACAGCTCAATTCTAGCTGTTTAAGACTTTGGCTTCAGGGAAATATATAATAATACTACGAATAATTGGTGATTCAGATATAAGTTTTTCACGAAGTTTTTGATTTTTTCCTCCTGCGTTTGATAAGAATTATATTAGAAAGTGGCGCCGGGGCGGGATGAACAGTTTATCCTTCTTAATCATCTATTATTCCTCATGACAGAAATTCTGCCGATTTAGCAACTTTTCTACGCTTTTTAGAAGCAGTAAATTATTCTCTCACATTAACGTCAATCGAATTTTCCAAATTTTAATAAAACCACTTTTTTAGTTTCAAACTTTATGCTGCGTGGAAATTTCTGCTTTCAGGCTGGCAAAATGGATAATGTATTAAGTGAACTATGAGGTACTCGTTATATAATCCTGAAATAAGGTGCTATACTTTGAAAGACAACTTCAGAAGAACAAAAGTCCATTCTACTCAGTCGATGAAATGGTAGAAGAATGTAATAAAATCGTGTTACAAATATATAATTAAAACCAAGAAGAGCTTTCGTACTTATTCTGCTGATCCGTTTAAATGTTGTCCTAAAATCTTTGGGTGCAGTTAAGAGATTTAATTTATTTTAACGCATTTCGCATTCGTTTCGTTTTAATTCAAGTTATTTCTAACTGATGAGCAAAAAAAGGCAAGACAATTTTCGTAATTCTGAACCAATTTTATAAATTATTTTGACTTCTTTTTCAGAAAAAGGCTAAAATTTCCATCTAGAAAACTTATTGCCGCTTTTTGCGGACTCCACTTTAAAGTTAGTGTTTTTAAGGATAATTATTTGCATTTGGATGCAACAAAAAATGGGAATAATTGAAGTTTTTACAAATCCCTTCAAAACAAACGTTAAGAGATTCATTATAGCTCCTTTTGCTTAATCTCAACAACAAGAACGAAACTCATGGACCGATATTTGTACTAATCTTTCTTTTCCACTTCACATTTCCTACTATATAGGAGTTCAGCCGACCAAACGTCGTCCACACTAATTAAAACCAATCCGAATTTATGATGAAATTTGTTTTTTTTTTGTGAAGAATTTATTGGCTATTTATTATTTTCCTTTGGAACGGCCATTGCCACAAACTTGTTCTTTTTAATTAATGCTGCCTATTCGGTAATCGGATGAATAAATCAACTCCATGATTTATGTAGCGATTCGGAAAATATGTAGTTCACATGTCTCTGTTAATTAGGCCCATCACTACAACCAAACGATAAAGTTCCTGATAGTGAACCTGAACAATAACTGAGGTGAACGATAAAGGGACCACCAAGTTTTCTCCATTATTGCAACTGTACGATAAAACTAAACAAAATTGAACCCATACACTCTGGCAATATTGCCGTCTACTTTGGTCGATTATGACGCAGTGGCAACGACTTATTTTTTTATATTTCGTCAGTTGAAATCACAAGCATTTTTTTATTGTAAATTATTTTGTTTTCTTTGCGTTGAATAATGGGAGTGGATCTGTAAGAAAAGTGGAGGACTTGGTTTAAAATTTTAATATGACATAAAACTCTCATCGAAGTTGCCGTATCTTCAGCAGAAAATATGGCAGCTTGAAGTTCTGAACGCTTATTTGTAAAGTTACTATGGGGATAAATCTGCGCCTGGCTTATCAGTTAATGTTGTCTTGTAACGACCAAAAAAACGTATTATAAATTGGTAGTAAATGCGCTCAAAGCTGTCTACTATGGTGTTAAGAAATTTTTGGAAATTGGGGACGACAAATAGGGATTTAACTTTTGCTCGTAATTTTTTATAAGAAAACTATTTGGAAATGCGACTAGTCCAAATGTCCCTGCAAATAGTTAATTAACTACAGCATTGGTTCTACATTGGACTTAAAACCTTTAGGTGAACTGAATATCGCGCTTCTTCGTCCGCTTGCAGTTGGCTCCCACAAATTCTGGCGGCCTGCACTCGTACTGGAGTTGCCAACAGTTCAGCCAGAATTCCTTTTGTTTTGATATTTTTTATATATAAAACATCGGCTTTAAGCTGCCGGTTGTTTGGTTTCTCTGTAAAGAAGTTGAATATTTCGCTTAGGGCTTATGTACATACAGACCTACATACATACATACATACATACATACATACATACATATATCGATGCCAGCCATTGTCACTGTCAGTTTTCGTCTGCAAACATTATTTGTGTCCACAATATTCAAGTGATCCAGTTTAATTGGGTATCCTGCTCGCTGAGTTAAAGTACTTTTCCGTTTGATTACCTTTTGTGTTAAGGTCTTAGCAAATGGTGCACGGAGCCGCCCGGATTGCTGCCAAAATAGCTCTTAATGCGTTTAAGCACTTCCATTTTATTGATACCCAACATTTTAGCTTATCTAACACTATAGTAACGATTACAATTGAGTGCCTCAGCAAGTACCACTGTTGCATATTCCTCTCGTTGTAAGCGAGTGAATACGTTTTTGTTGCATAGTGACTGTGTGTGTGTGTGTGTGTGTGTGTGGTGTGTGTGTGTGTGCGCGCTTTCCATTATCCCTTTTTATGTTTTTATGCATGTCTGGGCATAAGCTTTAATTTACATTCCTGTTTATTTTAGCTCTTTTATTATTACAAACTCACATGCGTAAACCCACACACACACACACAGATATCTCTATATATCTATAAATATGCGGATATATGAACATGCACATGCTTGCACGTGTAACGATATTTGTGCACAAATATAACTGTCAGTTGAGTTTTTCTGTCTTTTTGTTTAATACAGTCCACCATGTGGTGCTTTGTACAAGTAAAGGCGTTGTTATTACCGACAATACGACATTGTGTATTATCCACATGTAGATGCTACAAACGTGCATTTACATTCATAATAATATTATGGTCACTGTGTTGCAGAGGTAATGGTGTGTAACACTATGTCAGCGATTAAGTTGGAAGTTTCTGGCTGCGTACATTTGTTGTTTTGTGCTCTTCTTTTTGCTTGATGTTGTTGTGGTTTACAAATTTTAACTTCTTTTTTGCGCTTCTGTTTACCCTACACCGCCGTTGGTTGGGCGCTTGAGTTCTTAATGGTCTTAAAAAATGTTGTTCACTTTTTACGGATTTTTTGTTGAAATTTATTTCCTTGCCGGATGGCACATGTTGCTGTTAGAATTATGGCGGCCAGGCACATAAATTGAGCATTTTTGTCAAGCCTCCAAAAGACACACGAAACACCAGATGGGATCTTTATGTCTTACAGGCCTCGTGACAATTTCAATGAAACCATTCATTTTTTCTGTAGGATTTTCTATGGTTGCCGCTGCTGTACTTTTTCTCTATCTGGAAAAAAGGCTCGAAATTTTTTGGTTATTGTTGCACTTTAATTTTCTACCCTTTTGTGCACAACAACATGCAACAACTTAAATAAAAATTAACTTAATTTTATCAACACAATCTTGTTTTAAATGCAACGAACGAACACAGTTTAAATAATAATTTGCCAACCTGTGCAGAAAACAACAAACGTGAAGCCATAAGAGAGGAAAAGTTCGTTACATTTGCATTTTAACGTTTATTATTCATTAAAAAGGTCCACGTGCACAGCCAAGAATATTGTGTTAAATGCATAATTTTTTATATTTATGACTTTAATTATGGTGTTGCATTACAATATTGGCTTTAGTTCTCGTTTCGGCTGCTGCTGCTGCCGGTGCCGCTGCCGCTGCTGCTTTAGTTATTATTGTTTGTATGGGGTCAGTTAAATGGCCAGTGGGGAGGTTTTTTCTTCTTGTTGTAATAATTAATATCCTTAAAGTACATTTATGCCAACAACTGCTTATTAAATAAAGTTCATACAAGCATAAAACTAGGCAAACAACAACAACAACAGCATTCCCATGAAACAACAGGAACTTATGCAAACATTTCTCTTCGAAGCCATTGAAGAGGACAAGAGTACAGTCGACGTCTGCTGAAGTTTCAAAATGGATGAATGCAGATACATTTGGAAGCAACTGTGTGCACTGCAGCAATAAAATTAGGTTCCTTTCAGTCAGGTGTCGCTGGCAAGTAACTGAACCAAATGCATCGCCTGTCCCGACGACACAGAGTGAGTGAATACTCGTACTGCGGAACATCCCCACACACTGCGACCAGCGTTGTTCCAGTTCGCTGCCCCTTTCCTTCCAAAGCTTAATGCATCATCCATAATAAAGGCAGGAAGTAGCCTGTATCGCTTTGTCCCAGCGCCACGCAGTTGGTAATCCAGTGTTCTAGAGACTCCTCCTTTTCATCGCTGAACGTACGAGTGCCGCGCTCAGGCACAGTGTCCTGCGAGTGTTCCTGACTGTGTTTGTAGGCTCTTCTGTATTGGCCTGGTGGGAGTTTCACTCTCAGATACTTTTCGGAATGTTGAACATCATCCGCATTATGGCAACATTTGTCTTTCTCTCCTTTAAGAAGACTTCTGCTGAAGCCAGCGAATCTTCAGACTCCTGTTGGTGCGGATGTCAGCAGTCTTGTTACCTCTCTGCCCTTTTGATAGTCTGATTCCGAGTCGTTGGGCTGTTCAGTCGCTTTGTGATACTGCAGCACAGTCCTGGGTGTTCGAGAAATTCCTAGTGCAATCAAGTTGGGGGAATGAAAAGATCAGTCGCAAAAAATATTGTGTAATTTCCTATTACGAACGCTTTGTACAATTTTGGACGGCGCCCAAAAGATCTGAGTAGGGGCGCGTATTATATGATTGCAAACAAGAGGAACTTTCCGCATGAGTACAATCTATTACAGGGCCTCTAATATTAAATGAGGGTTTCAGTTTGTTCTTGGGATTGAACTTGAACTCAAATTTCTATTAATCCTTAACTGGTATCAGGGGCCTAAAATGTACCCCGCCACATACTCATGCTACTCAGCAAAATCCGCAGCCAGTTTACTGCCGTGGGTGCCGGACGTATCGTACTAGGTTTTTGCTATAAGCAAAGTCATAACATAAAGGCGGTCCACATGGACCCTCGATACCAGATGTATGATTTTTTTTAATGGGAAAAAATGAGGTCGCAATATGTGAATTTCTGCAAGTTCTACAATTGTCCAGTTCCGAACTAAAATTGTAAATGTTGATGTCTTTGGAACCTTTGGACGCAAATAAGGTCGCTGGTATTTATGTTGTAGGAAAAAGGACCAAACGCAATCGCAGCAATGTTTGAAATGTTGCAATTGTATGTGTAAGAGTCGCAATGTGCTACAAATTTTATAAATATTTAACAAAGAGTCTATTATTTGATAACAAGCATTTTTTCTATATGAAGTCAATTTGGCCCCGGGATGTCAAGAACTAAGGGGGAAAAACCAAATCGGGTCATTTCAAAATAAAAAATAAAGTTGTTTGTCGTTTAGAAAAAAATCATATAATAAAATTATGTCGTTTTAGTATATGCGGCTTTTTGTCATAACAGCTTAAGTCGAGATAAGTTTTCAAGGGATATTTCAAGGAGAAACTGCACAAATGGAAATAAACCACAATTACAGGAAAATAGATTTAATACATACGCCAGTTAATAGTACCGCTGCAGATGATACAAATTCAACTTGAACTGTAGAGATCAGATATTGATCTATATTAATTTTGCATAAATTGTTTTATGTGTGTGATAAAAAATCACTCCAAATTATTATTACTTCATGCTGACATTCAAAGTTGCGGTATGAAGTTCTGGACTTCAATAGGCCAAATGTCGTATTTAATATTTTGAAGCTTTACATGTCCCTTGAAATTGTGTTAAGAAATTTCTTATTAATTATATGCCGTAATTTTGTGTGCGGTAAAAGTACACAGGCATGTATACAAGTCACGCCCATCCCTGCCTTATGCCTAACAAACAAGTAAAAGAAAACTACAATAATTCTGTAGGAAGTTCCACTTATTCGACTTAAAGTCAAATAAGGATGTAAAATTGTTCATGCTGAATATGTGTTTTTTCGAACACGTGCAGTCACACACGCTTCCTGTCCATCCTCGAGAGCGCCTACTGGCCGTGTTTTGGATGTGAATAAATAGCTGAACAGTTTACTTACTGCTTAATACTCGTATCTGCTTGCGGCCTTTAAATTGTAATACTTGTAAGAGAAACGCCACTTTTTCAGTTTCGAAGGAATTTTAACAGCAAAACACATTCGACTAAAATAAATTTTAATTACACAAATAGCAAAATAAATAAATTAAAATTGCTGCAGATACAGTAGTAATTCGAGTATACAGTCAGCTGAAAGGGAAAACCACATAACCAATATTTTTGCTATTTTACAGCGGCAACAAAATAACAGCATATTATGGATCTGACACTGGCAGCTGCATAATTTCGATTCATGAAATATCTAAATTTCATTATATACCCTCAAGTGTAGAAGACATGGGGATATAGTTGATATGCTTCGTAATCAACCAGAGCCACGATTCCAATATTTTTGTTATTTAGCTCGTTTTGCATTTCAGCAAACGATAAGTAAGTTGCTGTGCTAACTTTTGGCCCCATTCAGAGCCTTAAAGTTTTGTGTTCGTCCTGTTCAAAGGTGGAGCAGAAGACATTACGATTTAATGGCACCAACATAAAGTTTTATCGCAACCGAAGGCGATGCACAAATGGCCGAACACAGTGAAATATCTACTAGTAGGTTTGTTTGCAGTGTCGGCATAGATTCATTTCAAGCTAAACTAATTGTTATGACCAAGTCCCTAAAAAGTCTTTGGTGAAGGAGCGCTTTTTTTCTGCTTCTGTAATTGTTAGCATTTTATTAAGGCAAATATTTAACAATTTGCAGTCGTTGTTATAAAAATTCAGTTGTCATAATCGATATTTAAAATCTCTGCTCATGGAAGTCAAAAAATTCTCCTTAACCCCTGCATCCGAACCCACCTCTTTGTGGTTTTTGCAACGAGTTTAGTTCTTAAATAAGTTCATTTAGTTCGTCTTCAAAAGATCTTAAACATGTTTTCTACTAAAGCCCATAATATTGCTCAAAGGCGAACGTACTATTTTCATGTACGAGGTCTGTTCAAAACGTAGTTTTGATTATCTGTCTTCATTTCGGGCTTGGTACACTTGTCTCGAACATATGGATTTGTATTTGGTTTGGGAGAGACATAAAGAAAGAACAGAAGCTGCAGCAAATTGTTGTGGAGGTTCATCGAATCACTATCAGAGAAACTGATGAGAAGGCCGGCTCATGTCATGTCTCGTTTTCAGAATTTGGGCATGAAGCGAGTGACAAAATAGAATTTGTTGAATATATGAATATTTTTGTAGAAAGACGAAAATTCACCTGATCTTTACATTTTGGTAGTAGTTAATGTTGAGCAGTTAATGCGTTTGAAATAGTAAGATGTCCCCTTATTAAACACATCCATCACTCCATATTCTCTACCACAGACACTTTTTACTTTATTTATAACCAATAATACAAAAATTTTAAATCATGTTAAATCAAAATGCTTCAAATTAAGTCTGAACAACTCTGCTATAGAGGGTCCACCACGTCAGAAACTTATATTTAATTGCATTGATTCGGTACATGATTATTTATTTTTTCGAATCTTTGACAATGTAAATCAACCATTAAAATACTGTTGCATAGTGTCAACTTGTGCCAGAAACCGAATAATACAATAAAAAAAACAAAAACTAAAGTTTGCTCGTTCACATCAAAATAAAGCCGCCCCACAGTGCAGTATTTGGGAGCAATATTTGCAGATCATCGACTACAGCACTATGACTTTGCCAGTCCCAAATAATGGAACTGGTATCAAACTCCCTGATCGATTTTCACAAACAAAAGCGCAAAATTTTATATTTTCATTAAAGTCTCCAGTTACGTTTCGTTGAATTAAATAATCCTTCTTCAGAGGAACAAATTAAAAGCGCTTCGAAAGGAAATAAATATAAATAAAAAGGAAATAAAGGATTAAAAAATACATTGAACTTATCGCTTTATATAAAAGCGGAAAAACCACTCCAAATTTCTTTAAAGTTCTTATAGCTCTGCTCTGCGATTGCTCGATTTAAGAGGTTAAGGGTCCGTCCCACGACGTAGAAGGTTTACGTTCGCCTATATTCATGACTAACAAAACACTGATTAAAAGGAAGCAAAAGACCGTTCCTAAATAGTCTCCAAGCCAGTTTCCGTCTTTTCAAAATACGGGCGAATGTTAAAGTTCGACAGTGTGTAGCAGGCGATAAGTCATTGAATTAAATTTCTTCTGTGCAACAAACAAAAAACGAAGAAACAGTTATAGGTGTTTGACCACCTACTCGCAAAGAGTCCCACAGTGCGTCGTTAATATTTTGCAGTCAAAAAAAAACAAATTTTTCAATTTAAAATCGTAACACATGGCAACCTGTATCAGTTGTCACTTGTCACGTGTACCAGCATGAAGGTGAGGCTAAAAAAGTGCAACCAAGCCAATTTCAATAAAAACAAATTTTCACCTTTTCGCTAAATAAAAAAGAAAATAATTCAGCAGCCAGAAAACAAGCAGCAAATGCTGGGCAACAAAAGCGTTCATTACGAGTTCTATGAGGCGAAAACATTCTAAAATTTGCACTTTTTCTGAAACAATAAAACAGACAATTTCTATAATGAACTGAGCAAAAAATGTTGGAAATATATAACAAAAGGCTGAGTATAATGAAAAGTATTCCTTCTAACCAGGAAACGAAAAACGTTGAAAACCTTGTTGCACCAGCTAATCCGAATATAAATACGGCAATAAACCAAAATGTGCAAAAGAAAATAAAGGAGAGAAACGCAAAGCAGAGGAAAAAATAAAACTGCAAACCAACCAACTCACGCCAACAAACGAGTAACAGCAGGATTGTATTTAACAGGCAGGAACAAGTGCCTGGCCCCCAATACAATATCCCCCCCAGCATTTGGACGATGGAAAGCTGTCTTAATTCGTCCTCATTCGCAGAGTAGAATCTGATAAATCAGCTAATCGAGAGGAGGCAGATTCGAGACGCACAGAAAAATGTCTGAAACAGAATCCAGATTAACTCGTTTGTACATAATGTGTGAATGTGTTTTCAAATTTCAAAGTTATTGCGAATAGGCGAACTCGATGGCACACTCGTGGAGTCGTCGTCGCTAGTTTCGACAATAAGTGAAGCGAATTCGTAAAAGCCGGGTCCATGTGCATCCGTCATGCGTTGCACAACTAAGTTAAAATACAGGGTTTTGTCACATAGAGTATGTCGACTTCAACGCAACGTATCAAAGTTGAGCAGCCGATAACGCGCGTTCAGTACTTTGACAACTTTCAGTAAATATTTTTCTCTATTTGGATTTATAGTAGGAAGAAAATATTTATTATTTCTATAACTAGAATTTGAATTTGTCTGGGTGTGTGACTTCACTCGTCTTGGCAAAGTACTCATTGTGGCAACCTCAATTGTCGCACCGTTAACGTCAGCTGAAAGAGGCGGCATACAACGCCGGACGGATTCTAGGTGGCCCGGCCTTAACTGGTTCTAGGAGTGACTGACTTCTTTTAAATGTTTTAGTTTCTCTTGAATGTCAACCGCTCAAGAGTGAAATTTTCGTTTAGTGACATTTCACGAGCATTTAACATAAACAAACTACAGTAGAGCCTCGAAAAAGGCTGTTCCCTAACTTTTTCGAGTTCTTAACTTTTCTGTGATATGAAAAATGCACGTAATTGTAAATGTTCTTACACGTGGTAATTTTATTGTTTTAATGCGGATTTCGGTATTACAGATAAGTACGAGCATGAACGTTCTTTAAAGTCTTAACGTAGATATTATCCAGTAGCTTTTATTATGTTGTATATGTTACATGTTACGTAAGATGAAGTAATGAGCTACCCTATTTGTTATAACTTTTTAACCGGCTACGATTTTACGATGTCTGATCGTAGGCTCGAAAAGCGATCAAACGTTTATCCTCTTTCCACTAGATCAGCGTATATGCCATTATCTGGATCCGTGGATGTGCTCTTCACAGTCTCATCTAGGAAGTTGGCATTTCATATAGTGCATACGAATATGTCCGTCGATAATGACACTTGAGTTATACAAAGTAAAAGATTTCTTCAAAATGTTAACGATTTCCCTTGTGGCGACTGAAAGCTGCTTAACTTTTCCGTGCACTTAAATTTTGTGCATCGCAACGTTTGCGAAGTTCTCCTGTCCATACAAATTTCGATTTAAAAACCGGCTTGTCCTCGACTTCAACTCTACCGACTTTGGTTTCGCCGTTCAACTTTTCAATGGTGACAAGAGAAAATTGTGTTTATTCGTTTTTCGATCCCTGAAATCCAGCACTTTTCGTTTCTACGCGCCCGAACTCCAGCAAGCTTAAATTATCCTGACTTCACACTCGGAAACTTTGTTGTTGCAGTGCTTCGGGCCGACAAATTTCGATTTTCTATCTCCGCATGCGGGTTCAATGGTGTTTTTCAACCCCTGCATTTCAGTTCAGTTCGTTTCACCATCCCTGCCATTGAATACACTTCCATTTTCTATCTCCTCAACCAGAAGAACTTGGTTTTCACATTTCTCCAGTAGTCATGAACGCTCCACACTCTAGATATATCTTGTTTTCCATTACCGAACTGCGCGGTGCGCCATATTTTCGTATTCCCGCTTCTTTTCGCATTAAGTTTTCCCACTTTCTGCTCTAGAATACAGTTGGTTCTTTTACTCTGACTTATGAGAAATTTCGCCTCAGCCCGCTGGTTGTGAAACGCGTGTGTGCAGGGACTAGGCGGCGGACTGCGCTGTTTCTTATTCCCACGAGTACAAAAATCCAAAACTTCTTACTTACTAATTCGGGGAAGCCCAAATTCTCTAAAACGATTTCGGAAGATAGAAGCGCAAGAATTCAGGTTAAGTATAATTTCTAATCCTCTAGCGAACACGAATGGAACTCGAGTTTTATCCAGAACCTCATAAAATGCTGGCTGGGAGTTCTGTGTGTCATCGCAGTCGGTAACAAGAGCATTCTGTGGAATGAGCGGAAATGCACAAAAGGATAGTTTGAAGAATAATACAAATGCTCGTACATTTGTTTTAAACCTGCACTGCTGAGCTGTATACTTTTTTCGCGCAACAAAAGCCGCTTTAATTGTGTTCGTTCTCCACTGCGGGCAACAAAAAAACATCAGAAAAGTAAATTTTGACGTACGAATGGCAAGTTTTTAGTAAATCACTTGCCAACATTCATCAGAAAATAAAAATTATTCAACATATCAAGTTCCCAGATTATTAATATGTGAATGAGACGCCAAAATGTTTTTCTTGTTGTACAAACTGTCATCATTTCGCCGCACATGTTTATCAAATAGTAACAAGTGATAAAATAAAAATGAATATTTTCAATAAAAGTTGCTTCATTTAAATCTGAATATTGAAGAGCTTTTTTCAGAAAAAACATCTACAATAACACAAAACATATTTTCTAATTAATAACAAGTTTCTTTGCAGTTGTTGAAGAATTTGGGTTTTCACATTTTTAAATTTTAGTCAATATTTTTGAGAAACATAAAATTTAAACTTTTAACTACAAAAAATTAATTAAATTCAGAGTCTCGTTTTAAAATCGTGTGCGCTTTCGTCCAATTATATTCATATATATAGAATTGGGTATATGTCGTTTTTAATTTTCATACGTTTTCCGACATACGGAGTCTAACTATTCACTTCGTACCGCGATTACGGAGAGCATTTTTTGTGCGTAAGCAAAATTTTCTATGATTCACTCCGTTTCTGCGGTAACGGAACAAATATATAAACTTTTGTTCAAATATCTTTTTTCAACATCCAGCTGGTGAATCGAACAATTATATACATACACTGGCGGACTAAACTCTTCGTACACCACTTCCCTCCACATTTAACCAGTGCGAGTGGGACGCAAAGCTCTCACGACCAACAACAAGCCTGACCGCACTTAAAAGCTTATGAGGATGAGGGGGGAGCTGTTCTTCAGCCCAGAGCTGCTGTTTTATATTTTTGAAATAGAAAAATTAGTTCAACACAATATTTAAGATTTTCGTCGATCCAATTGTTGCCGAGCTAATACTGTCTTGCAACAGATACTTGTCTTTCCGATGGATCTGAATGGTGGCGACCATCTGAAATTAGACGGCCTGAGATCTCGAGTAAGGAGTTTATGAAAGCGATATTGTTTCTTTCTCAGTTATAGTATTGAACTAATGATAATTATTCAAATCTTAAAACTAAAATTATTAATAAATAGTCTTGCCATGACTGAGGGCAAGAGTATTTCTGCTGCTCAGCCGATTGTGGCGTTTAAAGTGAAGGATATTGCGTGCTAGAGGATTAGGGTGCCCCTAAAGTTTTTTTACACATATTTCGAAATGGTTTGAAAACGCGGTCTTAATCAACGGGACATCCAGATCTTTGCGAATACGCTGGTTTCTGACGCAACAGGGGGCTGCTGTAATCATACGGAGGATTTCATTTTGCCGTCTTTGAAATTTGCCCACATTCCATGCAGAGGCGGCGCCCCCTAATTGGAGGCCATAGGACCATGTGGGTTTTAAAATGGAGTTGTATAACAGGAGCTTACGATCTTTTCTCAGTGTAGAATTTCTGGCGATAAGCCAATTTATTTGCGTAGCTTTTAATTTCACCAGGATATTTTACTGTAGGATGTTGCCGGATAGTCTGGCTGCCGATTTGTATTGTTTTTTGCCGGGCATGTTTTACTGCGCAAAGTAAAAGTGCACATTTTTGTTCACTAACTTTTAGCCGCCATTGCTTTAGCGATTTTGCCAGCTAAGATGTATAAATCGATGTGATATTAAAAAGCAAGTGAACTGGCACGTTCTTCATTTGCCTCAAATTTAAATCTACCCGCATCTATCAGTTGGTCACTTGTTTACCAAGTAACAGCGGGATGATGTCAAAAGAAGTTGCAGTGCTGACCTCAAGTCATTCAATCTGCATCTGGTATTCGAATTAGGGTTTCCTTTTAAGTCAGTTGTACATTTAGTGAAATGAAAAATAAGTTTAAACCGATCCCTCTTACCAATAATTTCTCTAGTATCATTAAAAGGCAGTTTTTGGCTGCAAAAATCTTTTGACATGATATGTTTTGCAATTGTGCAAAGTAAAACGTGTCAAATGTAGCAACGAAATTCCTAAGCTGGCAACACTGATGCTGCCAACACGCTAGGCAACGGTTAAAGTAGTGGCACCAGCAACGGTTGTGATAATATCGAATTTGTTTGTTCTTGTTTTGTGCCCAAAAGAAGCAGGTGTAAATGACTTTTGTTTATTTTTCTTATAAGACAAATTTGAGATCTTGGCGAGAACAGAAGAGGGGAAAAGCAATTTAAAAAATAAACCTTTGCTACCAATTTTACCTGATTTAATCTTCATTCTTGAGTTTGAACTTTTTATAACGAGCATGTTTTTGTAATGGCACCCTACAAACAGGTTTCATTAAGAAATCGAAATGAATTTGAACATTTTTTTTTAAAAAAAGAATAAAAAGAGTGTGTTTTACTGAAATAGAATTTTATTTATTCAAAATAAAAAACATATGTATATGTATGTACACATGTAGGTCACAAAGCTAAACCAACTGCTAATCAAGGCGGTTGGTGAAATTGACAGACCAGCTGATTAGTTTTTCTATGTTTTAGTTTGGCTCGGATGTCAAGAGCTCAAGAGCTTTTTCTTTTTATCATTTCGCTAAAAGAGGAGTTAGACGGTAATACAAGTCGTACGTAAAACCAAAGAGAAAATCATATGATTTTAAAAATGAGAATAAAAATCTTACGATAGATTTTTTTACGTTTACACGATTGGTAAAGGAGCAAAACAAAGTAAAATGTTTAAATAAAAATACATCCCTGATCCAATGATGTATGAAGGAATTAGAAAAATTTTCAAAAACGATGAGAGCCCTACGACTTTAAATATTTCATCCGTACTTTCCCTCTATGTCTTATGGTCTCAGTATATATTCAGTTTAGACGATACCATTCGTGCTCTTCTACTCAAAAATTTTACTTATCGTACGACTTGTATTGTCGTCTGGATCCCCTTTAAATGGCAGTGAAACAAAATATTTCGCCGAGCTTCTTTTATTATTATTTAACTGGAATTGGTTTTTCTTGGCTGGCCTGCAGTCCAATTACTGTATTCGGCCTTGAGGGACCAATAAATAGTTCGACACTGAAGCTGCCGAAAATGACCTGTGCGCCCAAGAGGTTTGAGTTTGGTAGCGTGTTTTAGAAAATTCGTATGTACGCCAGATCTTATGACACGTCTGCTATATAATGTTTTGAAAAATATTCCTAATATTTTTTCTTCTTCTCCCGATCAGAGTTACAGTTTTTAAGGTGAGAGTTGCGGCACGAAAATTGTTTCTCTCCCCTGTTAATTTTTATTTATTTCTTGGATTTAAACATTTAACAAATCGCCAACGACGGTGACAGCTCTTCAACTTTTTATTCACAAAAACAAAATGCCATTTTCCAAACATATATTTTTGCATCAAGTTTTGTGTAATACCAGCAGCGAGTTTGCTGGTTAGGACTGAGTTTCGTCGGATTTGATGGTAGATGTGGAGAATAGTGAATCATGGCCACTACGGCAGTCGATCACTGTGAATGATTTTGCTTCAATCACAGTAGTTTTAAGATGCGTTTGAACAAAAACAAACAATTTAAGTGCAATTTCACGAATCGGCCACATCAATTACATTTTTAGTAGCTGTGGCAGTGCTGCCATCTCGCAAAACAAGTTCGTGTTGAGGATAATATTGGCAAGAAAAAACGCGTATTTATGTGCATACATATATTTTATCTAGTTGGAGGAACCGGTCTCTGAATTTTAACTTGAAACGGCTGCCAGTCCTTTTCGGGGATGCGAAATTTTACCAGAGGTTTTGTTCATGATTCCACGGGAATCGGCAGGCCCTGAACTTTGTTTGCGCAACTTCGGTGACTAACGTAATGGTTGCTGTTAGCCCCTGAATCATGGAGAGAATTCTAGTCAATCCCGGTGAGCAGTTGCAGGTTCTCATGTGTAGCAGTCTGTATTGTATCCATCTAGTGCTGAGATCAAGGTGGGATCGAGCCTTCCACTAAGCCACACACTTAAATCTATCTTCACGAATCTGTGCATCTGCTTGATATTTGCAACTTTAAGGGATTTAGAATATTTAAAATTTTTGCCAACAGATCCTGGTGATTATAATCTAATAAATTTTTTTACCACAGAAAGGTGAAAAGGAGAATCTTTGGTAGCTTTTAGCGAGTCATTTGTGGATGTCCTTCGTCCATTCGTCTGAAAAGTCTTAACACTGGGAATCGTGGTCATTCTCTGCGCGATAGTCGAACAGCTGGCGAATGTTTATAAAAGACTTTCGATTGTATTTCAGAGTCCTGTATTTGTCCTGCAACAGCAATTCCCCTATATTTAAAGTAATAATCACTTTTAAGCTGTAGAGTGCTTAAGTTTCGCCTTCAGCACAGTTTAACGATTTTCATTATTATTATTTTTTTTACTATTTAAAGCCAACACAAATAGTCTGTCTTAAATGAGTTTTTCACCGTTGCCGAACAGCGCATAAAAATAAAAGCTGCAAATTTTCAGATATTTTGCGTACGCTTGAGTAACCCAGCATGTGCTTTTTTTCGTCCGCTTCAGAAGAAGAAATGAAAACAAACCTTTCAGGACTTCAAACTTGATAGTAAACATGTTGACCAGGCAACCAACGTGTTTTTTGTATTCTGGGTATTTTTTTTTTCAAGGCTGATTTTTTTTTTTTTTAAGATGAACAGAATCATATTTTTGCTGGTTTTATTTTACTGGTGTATTTTGTATTTTTAAAGTTTTTTTTCGCAACTATTTGCTTTTGAAGTTAAACAAATTTTCTGATTCATTGATTCAACATGATTTTAGGTCGCATACAGATTTCAGAGAGATAAAAGAACTACCACCCACCAGCAATATGGCTTCGGTGTTTGAAAGGTAACTGTTTTACATGCAGAGTTTAATAATTTTGAAGCCAAAGAATTGTTGTGGAGGAAAAGAATTGGTTTAAAATGATTAACACTTCATCGACTTGAGAAATTTCATTTCGTGCGAATAACAAGGGTAGAATGTAAGTGTTAATCATAATCATCACCAAAGAGCAGTTTTCGTTTCACTAAAGCTTCACAATAATGATTTACATGCGAGTTCAGTCTGGTAAATGCGCAGTTATTTAAGCGTGCCCTGCAACAACTTTAAAGGCAACACTGGTTCCCGTAAGTGTTGTCTATACGCCAGGCAAAACCAGTTGCGAATATTGTTGTGGCAACAATGTCATGTTGTTGTTAGATCTGCGAGATATGTTTTGCAGAATGCGCCATGTGGCATCCTGCTGAAGCCTCCTGTCGTTCACTTCCATACCGTCCAATTTGGGACCCAAGGAATCGGTTGGTGTTATACAATAGCTCGCGCCGTGGACGTTGATAGTCTTACCAATATCGCTGTCAAAATGTACGCTGACAGTTGCTAGTCTAGGAAGGAGGATGCAACGCAGTGTTTCGAATACTGTGCTGTACCTGCTGGGCTTTGCGACTATAACCTCCATGTGGTGTTCTGCAGCAGCAGAAGAACAACAAGAAAGCCTGAAGTGTTCCGGAGCAAATCTTCACCACACTCAGACTTAGCAGAAGGTTCGCTAGAGGGCTCCACAAAAATAGAGTTGCATTGCATTTGCCGTCCATGAAATTTGATGTAACGCACCAAACACGATTTTTACAGATTTCACAAAATAAAATAAAATATTTGTCTAAAAGGAAAAGTTTTATTTTCATCCCAAATAGCAACATTTTTTTTATATTTAAGGCAAATAATTCGCTGAATCAGCAACATTTTTATCTGAAAGCAAAATCAGTTTCGCCTAATCCAATAAATGCTTCCATTAGAAAAAATGTAATTCGTTCTGTTTGTTCCATACAGAAATAAAACATTAATCTTTAGACTTAGAGAAAGTCCGTCTGTAATTGAAAAAACTGATTGAATGATTAGAAATAATTATTGATACATTTTGTGGCGGGACACGCGAACATCTTGATCTTGAATTGTTTGACCAGCTCTCAGCGTGTTTTAATATAATTTTGCACACTTTTTTTTATCGAACGTGCCTCCTTTTTCGCAAAATTATTCTTGTTCTCTTAAGAACTCTCTTCAACGGCAACAAAAAAGCAAACTGGCTAATTTCTTGTTGAATTTGCCACAAAATTGTGTTATATAACGACTTGGTTTTCACATTTTGATTGCCCCTGATGTTTCTGAAGTTCACAAATTTATGCGTAAGAAATTCTTGTTAATCATCTTTATTGTTGGTGGCTTAATGCTCTATCCCGTTGGGACTTTTAAGTTGCTTTAACACATAAAATGTATCGATAATTTAATCTCTTCGTATTAAGGAAGCAGTATTTTTTCCGGAGGCCAGAATAACGTTTGTGGTAATATAGAACAACAGCTTAAATCTAGTTTGGAAACAAAGTATCTAACCAACAGTTTTGTTTTGCCAAAATTTCGTTATTTTTACAATTTTTTTTTTAGTTTTGGTTTCCTTCTATTTGTCTTTATTTTTCATTATTTTAAACTTAACTTGACTTAGTACGTTGTGACAAATTACACAGACGTACTTTAATATAGTTTGAGTATCATGAATGAATGATGGAATGACTGACTGCCTGACTTATTATTTTATTTTGAACACAAATGCATTCGGTGCTCATATTGTTACATTTTGCCTTTTGTCTTATTTTTCTCGCTCATAATTATCGAATATTAAAGAATAACCTCTTTTGCCTGAGAAGAAGAGGTCGCACTACAGCAGAAGCTCGAAGAACACGTCGTCCGGTGCCCAGCCTCACATAATTGAATTACCAACGAATTAGTTGAAATTCTGAAAGTTGATTCTGAAAGTCGATTTGTAAAGTAGAGGAAAATGAATATGGCGTAACAGGCACGCGTACGTGACAAAATTTGGTGATGTGTGAGGACGGAACATAACATAAGACCGGGCTCTCTACTCACTGCTGCCAGTAATTCCCTAGACAGTGAGGAAAGTCGATACACTTGAGTTGGCAGCCCGACATTCCAAAGTCCTGTGAAAATTTACTTTACCAGGAATGAAAACTAAGAGGCTTTAGATGTCTATCGCCGAAACAATTTGTTCCGTCACTGAAAGGCACAGTTGGGACTAGACTTAGCTGGAGCTGCCTCAATCCAAATCACACTGTAGAACGCACACAACAGGCAGCCCATTAAACCGACGAAACAACAACAACAATGTGTTGCAAAACCAGGACAGGTATTTTTAAAAGAAGCAACGAAAGCCGAACAAAACAAAAACAACACAAGCCACTGAATACAGCACATACATATTTATGGCAACTCATTGAGAAATTCAAATTCATGCGAAAACAGAAGAAAAGAGAGAGGGAGATGCAAGAAGAAAAATTATCGAAAAGAATAAGAACCAATTTAATGGCATAAATCCCAACTTAAAACGTGCAACATGCAATAAAATACACGGGCCGGCACGAACAACAAAAGATTCAATATTTCAAGAGGGTTCCCTGTTCAACAAAAGACAGATGTAACTGGTCTTGAAGCCAAAAATGATGACAAGACGTACGAGTCTTAAAAGCGTAGTCGTATAATGGAAGACAGCAGCGGAAGGTTTTGTTTTTAAAATCCACAGCTGTTTGAATTTGAAACTTCACATTAAATCTTTAATTGTTCCCCTTTTCCGTGTTTGATGTTCGAAGCGAACGATGCCTATTTGCAATGACGATAAAAATTTTAAATTAGATTTCTCCAGAACACAAGCAGCCATGTGCACACGATATCCTTTTGATGATTGTGTTTTCAGGTCCTGGAAATCTGGATATTAAAGCAGCCAAATAAGTGTTTGTACAAACCGGAAAAGGCAGCTGGAATTATCAAAACTTTAATATGTTCAAATTGTAGTTTTTATTTTGTTTTATTTGCAACATGTGTCGGAGGGCGATAAATCTTTATTGGCAAATATCAGCAGCTTTTTTCAAAAACAAAGAAGAAAAAATTATCAATCGATTTATTTATTCTAATTATGGTTTTATTCATTTTGGCAATTGAAAGCCTCTAGAGTTTTAGCTTAGAAAGTAAATTTTTTAAGCCGAATTTGTTTAATATGCTCTTTATCACGATCGTGACACTAGTTTATTTAATTCAATTTATTTTAATGTTGAAAAATTTAGTTAATGTAAGAAATACAATTTGTTAACAATAATCTAGTTATTAATTCTCTAACAGAATATATAAACATTGTTTGAACTTTTAGTGTCCGTTCACAAGCGTCAACGTTTGCGGGCCAAGTTGATTTTAGACTCTTCTACACGTCGCAATACGGGAAATCATCAAATCGGGAACCAGGATTTCTACAGCGCATCACGAGCAGATAATTATATTTATAGTTCTCATTGGCCTTTTGCTGACAAATTTCCAAAGGCTTATCGACGCGTCGGGTGGCAACTGCGAAACGTCATTTAAACATTTGAAAATAATACAAAAACTTTTTTTGATTTTATTTTCTCTAGAATAGTTGTTTCTAATACGGCAAAACCTTTGCACCTTTTCCTGTAATAATAACCTGATTAGACTTAATTGAGGAGAGAAATATGTTTTTTAGTGTTGCCATGCTTGTTTATTTTCATGTATAATTACACATACAATTATACAATAGTATAAAAAAAATTTGAGAAAAAATGATTAAAAAAAGCGAGGAATCTTAAGTTTTATGAATATTCAAATATTAAAAGGGTTGACAAACATTTAATCGCCCGTCCCACGACGTCGAACGATGACGTTTGCATTTCAAAGTTTATTAGAGATATTTTTCGGCATGTCGAAATTAGGTCAAAAAGCTTGTCTTTCATCCGTTGCGTTGCCAACGCAAAATGTTGACGAACGTCAATTTGGGGACAGTTTTGAACTCTGGTCGATGACAATTAAAACATAAAATTATTTTTCTATAGATACAAAGACAGGCTCAATACAATAATGCACCGATTTTAAGAAGCAGATTACACAGAGAAAACAAATTCATAATGCAAACCCGAGTGAACCAAACAAAATTATATATGAAGAAAGAAGATGTTTTTTGTTTATTGTCGAAGAGTTCTATTGATCCGAGCGTTTCATTGGTGTCCATTTAAATCTGAGTCCGCTGATGACAAGTGAACTGTCTGTTCTGGCCAGTATCGTTGTCGTGTAAACATTCACGGGGTACTTCCGCTGAGCAACAAAGCCACCAGCTGCGAAATAGCAGATTTTTGGGATGCGAGATATTGTCCGGCTATAAGATACAAATAAAGAATTTTTCTGAAGGCGGCACTGCCATTTTAAAAATTCACTCTTTCTTTAATTCTTAAAAAAAAAAACACACCCTTTCGAAAGATTTTGGATGAGAATTAGTTTCGCTGTTGAGAGGTTTCAAACGAGTCTCATACGATTTTTCAGGCAACAAGATTTAAACTTAAATCAACTGACTTTTTTCAAAAACACCTCATGTTTCATGTAACAAAGACATATTTATTTCTATAACCTCATCACGCACAGTACACTTTTATTTTTATATATGTACGAATATCGTTCAATACATAAATAAAATGTCAATTTAAGGAAATATTTCGTTGGCCGATGTTTTTAATTAAAATTAATTAAAAAAGCAATCCAGACCATAAAGGGAAGAAAAATAATAATGAAATATTTTAACTGGTAAAGAGAACGCGTTAAAGGCACTTTGTTTGTCTTTATTACAACCATGTACGGGTGTCAGTGTTGCCAGCGGGCAATGAAGCAGAAGTACGAGTAATAACAGGTAACTGAAACTTATTGGGAGAATGAAATGTTAATGAAAATTTATTTAATTTTTATATACTCAGTGTGAATCGGAGAATTGTGGCCAGATGAAATACAATTTTGTATTCCCAGAGTTGGGACTTTCTTTTCATTTGGCACAAAATAGTCTTAGTTTATGAAATAGTAACTTGATTTTATTATATTTTATTAAAAATTTAACTGCCTGAAGGTTTTACTAGTGAGACTCAAATTCATCTCTCCCAAAAAACGGCTGAAAATATTTAAATTTTGAAAATTTATGCAATAGACTTTATTTTTATTTTTCATTGTCCAATTTTCTTGCAAATCTGAAGAAACACAAACTTAGTTCTGACTATTTTTTATACTCTGAGCAAAATTCAAATTAATATATAATTTCTTTACATATTTACAGTTTGTGTACAACAAAAGCAAGAAATTCTAAGGCAAGTTTCTCGATACTTTATTTATATTTTTGTTTGCTAAAAATTATTTAACATCATCTCAATTTCTTAATATATATTAGCAAAATTAATTCAGAAAGTGTTGAAGCCAAAACTCAAAACAAATCAATATTTTGTATATCAATCTGTATTTTTTTACACTTTCCATAAGATGTGTTCGAATAGAATCCGCAATATGTTTTCACTTAAAACGACCCAATCAATCGAAATCAACGGCAGTATTTGTGCTCAATATTCCAAAGGGCTTCTGCAAAGGCTTGAAGTCTGGCAATTGGCCGACTATTGTATGAACTCATGGACCAATCCCAAAGTGTGTTTCGATCGGGTCATTGCCGCGCTGAAACGTCCACTCAGCGCATGGAATCATGTATTCAAATCGATTCTATGCCATAAATATTCTGGAATGGTCTAACTCCGTTTGCTGGGAAGCATATCCAGATCTGCAAGTTCTGCAAGCAAGGAAATTTCTTTCCAAACGAGGATATGCCGTCAAATTATTCTAATGGAGCGGACCAAAAAAAAAAAGATATTTGTACGTCTATCGACGTTTTAATAGTTTACACCCGGAACTTATCTTACGGCCGGCTTGAAGTTGCACTCTTGTGTTGTATTCTGACATAGAAAAAAATGATGTGTTGAGAACATTGACCCTCTACTTCTTCAGAAAATTTGTCTTTTCTGTGTTTCGTTTTCTTTTTGGAAAAAGCAAAATTCACCTTTAGAAAGGAAAATAGTTACTCGAAACATTCCGGGCAATAAGTCTCCGAACAGACTGGAGTTCAAAATATAACTTCAATACCCCAAAATGCCAAAATCTGAAAATGTGGTCTAAGGGTGAATTTTGCGGAAATGCTTTTATATGAGACAATTTTTTAGTTCTGTAACTTTGTAAAATTTTTGCTTTGTTTTTGTCGCAAATAGACTTTCTTTGAAAATTTTACCAAATTTTTCGTATTCACACGGGGACTAATACTTCTGGACTACCCAGAAATGGTCACCTACTTTAAAACTATTAAACAATAAAACTCTACCAGACTCATTCAGCTAAATGTCTGAAGTTAATCACACAAATTCGGTTTCTTAAACGTAGAATTGCGTCCGCAGTTTGTTTTCCTTCAAAACTGGAATTGATAGTTTAAGTGAAATGACTAGAAAATTTAGTTTGCCCGTAAATTTGTGTGTTTTTAGACAACAGCCGGAACTGTTGTGTCTTGATCACAGGATTTTAAGGAACGAAAACTGTTATTTTTCAATTTTGGAATGAATTTTGGAATGAAGTAATTCATGCCGAAGTTTAAATAAACTGAGACCAGCAATGAGCTCTAACCCCTCCATCCCGTTGAGTGTTTTACTGAACTGATAATCGGGAATCACCATTTTTAAATTCAGCCATCCACATGCGAGTATTTCAGTTATTCTGAAGAAATTTAACCGCAGGCAATACGGTTTGCTGAGTTTTAATAACAAACAAAAATGACTAAAAAATATAAGATAAATTTTTATTAAGGATGAATTAAAAGCCGACAACAGAAATTGTTCAATCGCATTAAACGAACATGCCATAAACCCACAATAATGAGAAATGCTTTATAATCCTTCCTTTTACACACACGCACACACACACACACACACACACACACACATTAAATTAATAGCCCAGCAGTTATTCCTTAACGGTCAAATAATTGTTTAAAGCCAACCAACAGACAATGGCCTACAAACAAAACGTAAATGTGCGATTTAAATAACTTGAATACACTGCAATTGATCGGAATAGAAGCAGACCTCCCTCGTCGTCAAGACAAGCCATTTAGAACAATCAAATATAATCTCAGATCTTTAATCCGTTGACTTTATATAATGCCAGTGTCATACTATCAGCTTGATTTGTGCCAGCCCTCCAGTGCTGTTGGGAAATCCATCGTGAAGAGGAATGCCCACTTATTGTTGTGGACTCCGTGTAACACAAGATGGCCGTTAACGGGTTTGCACGCACAAATTTAAGCCTTAATGTTATTGGATGAAATTCGCGTGAATTTTTCATTTCTGTGGGCGGCTACTTGTTCTCATCATCTAATATTTTCGCGCATAGTTTTGTAGTGTCGAGGCTCTTTCCCTTCCAGAGTTTAGCAAATCCTGTGCGCCCAGCATTAAGTGTCTCTATCTCTTGTATTCCAGTGCCACTCACTTGACAATCAAGTGTTCCATTAACTCCTCCCCTTTAATCCCAGAACCTTCAAGTTTCTGTATTGGATGTGCCCATTCTGTATAAACGGCGCTCTTAAGCATTTTCTGTCCAGTTTGAGTGCGAGTTCTTTGTCTTGGCATCAAATCTACAAAACTTTTTGTCCATATGCCAGTTACAGTTGGCTTCAGGGACACAAGGAGTTACGTACTCTGCGGCTACGCTACTTTTTTCGGTGGAAAGTACACACTTTGAACCTATTAAGTGCTCACCTCTGTCAAGTGAACGTCAGGCTTCTGCGTGTTTTCTACGTTATATCACAGGTCTTCATCGATAAACCGGCTAGAATTAAAACGAACCATAGAAACAGCACAGATCAGTAGTAGATGAAATTAGGGTCATCCAAGGGATTCCGAAATCTAGCAATTGGACGAAAGATTATCTTCTATTCCTGTTTCAAGAATCCTATATTTTTTTTGAGCAAAAATTAAAATTCAATGAAACCAAATTTAATTTTCAGTTTGAAAATTTAATATGTAAAAGATTTTTTTTTTTAATACTGTTTTATTTACGTTCTATTTTACAATTAAAATAATAAGCAAATTTCATGACTCTTAAATAACAACATAACATATATTGAGTTTCCTAAAACCCAAAAACAAAATAAATACAAGAAGAATTTACTTTTTAATTAAAATACAGAGTAACGAATTTTAACTTTTTCTATTTTCGGAAGGGAAGGTCAAGTACATGAAGTCTTTTAAGTCTTTGGATTTCATTGCTATCATCTAAAAGACTGATTGCTAACACGTTGGAATGATTGCTTAGTCTATTTAGGTATCTCTCGCTGAAGTTATTTATTTCGTCTTTGACCAATAAAATTCGAAGATCTTTGTGTATATTTTTGTTGGTCATAAACCAAGGCGCATTTGTTAAAAGTCTTAGGGTTTTTGACTGGTACCTCTGTAGTATCTCAACGTTAGAATTACTTGTAGTTCCCCACAGCTGGATGCCATATGTCCATATCGGTTTAAGTATTGTTTTGTAAAGCAGAATCTTGTTTTCTAAGCTTAAGCTTGATCTTGGGCCCAATAACCAAAACATTTTTCTTGTTTTTATATTAAGTTGCTCACGTTTCTTTTTGACATGTTCTTTCCAAGTTAGTCTTCGGTCGAGATGAAGCCCTAAATATTTTACAGTATTGCAACTTGGTATAATTGTACCATTTAGGCAAACAGGCGAGCAATCATTTTTCCTTAGGGTAAATGTAACATGGACAGACTTTGAATTATTAACTTTAATGTTCCATTTTTGAAGCCAATCTTGAAGAAGATTCAATTGATTTTGCAGCAACTCGGAAGCTATTACCGGTGATTCATTGGCGGCTAATAAAGCAGTATCATCTGCGTATGTAGCAGTAGTTATATTTTCAATTGTAGGCATATCTGCTGTAAAAATTGTGTACAATACTGGACCCAGAACACTGCCTTGTGGAATACCTGCATTAATGCAGCCGAAACTTGAATAATTTTCATTTATGCTCACAAAAAAGGATCTTCCCTGTATACATGCTTTAAGAAGCAAATAAAATGGCGCTGGGATAAGGGTTTTCAATTTATATAAAAGTCCATTGTGCCATACTCTGTCAAAAGCTTGTTGCACATCTAAAAACACCGCAGAACAATACAATTTTCTTTCTAAGGCGTAAGAGATATTATTGACAATCCTATGACATTGTTCTGGCGTGCCATGCTTATGCCTAAAACCGAATTGGTAGTCTGGTATAATATTTTGCTCTTCTAAGATTGGCGTTAATCTCTTTAAAAATAGCCTTTCAAAAATTTTTGAAAAACTTGACAACAAACTGATTGGTCTATAGGAAGCAACGTTATTTTCGGGCTTATTTGGTTTTAGTACCATTATTATTTTTGCATATTTCCACTGCGACGGAAAATGGTTCAGCCTTAAAATAGAATTATAAATTGTTGTGAGAAAAACAATTCCTTTTTTTGGCAAAGATTTTAAAACCTTGGAATCAATATTATCGTAGCCAGGAGTTTTGGTATTATTCAATTTATCAATGGCTTTTTCTACTTCACCTGGGGATATCGATTTAATGGGGCGATCCATTTGACAAGGAACATCTAAAAAGTTCTCAACATCAGCCCTTACAATGGGACTGTTTAAAATAAATGGGTTGAACGTTGACTCTAAGTGTTCCTTAAAAGCATTAGCTTTGCTGGCGTGTGACCTACACCAGACACCGTTTAAATTTTTTATTGGTATGTTTCTTTTTATTGGCCGCTTTAAATATTTAGTTGCATTCCACAGCTTATGATCATTATCAATAGTTACCGCATCCAAATTCTTCAAATAATTGCTTAACAAATCGTTTTTATAATCCTTTATACGCTTTTTTAGTTGTTGAGATGCTCTGTTAAAATTAGTTTTATCAACTATGCTTCTAGTGTTTTGATATATCCTCCTTAATCTCCTCCTATTTGCAATTAGCCCCCTTATTTCAGCCGATAGACGAACATTATAACCGTTTGTTTGCTGCTGCTGTGGAGTAGCTATAAAAGCTGCTTCATGAATCAAATTGGTGAAAGTTTCAACGATATCTTCCAACTGATCCCCATCATTAATTTGTAAATTTAGATTTAAATGCTCTTCTATCCACGATGTAAACTGTTGCATATCTGTTCTTGAAGTAAGTACTTTACGATTCTTTGTTAAGGTTTGAATAGCTAAGTTAAGTGTCAAAACTACAGGACTGTGATCAGAGCTTAGGTCCTCACAGTCTGTTATGTCCATAGATGTCCTTGCTATCCCTTTAAAAACGAAGAAATCCAGAAGATCGGGTATTTTCTGTGGATCACTGGGCCAGTATGTGGGACCACCTGCCGATAGTGCAGAATAATTATTTCTGCAAATGCATTTATATAATTCCCTTCCTTTTGGATTTATCAAGCGAGATCCCCACCAGGGATGTTTCGCATTAAAATCGCCTCCAACAATAAACCTTGAACCGAGTTGTTTAAAAAAGTTTTCATATTCCATACATGTAACGCTATGTCTGGGGGGAAAATAAATAGAATATATACTAATTTCATTATTATCGCATGTAATTTTTACACCAGCAGCTTGCAAAAAAGTTTCTTCAACTGGAGAAAGCATTTCATATTTAATATTCGATTTTATCAAAATAGCAGCACCGCCATGAGCTCTATTATCGGGGTGGTTAGCAATAACCAAATCGTAGTCTTTTATTTTGAAAAATGTTCTGTTCGTAAAATGAGTTTCTGATATTAAAAATATATCAATATAATTAGTTTTAACGAAAATTTCTACTTCATTTATGTGACTATATATTCCATTTGCATTCCAAATTGCTATCCTTAAATTTATTTGCATACTTTGGCCATTAACATTGACATCATATTCATCAAATTTTCCATCATTCTTTCAAGTCTTTCCAAACGACTATTTTCATTTATATTAGATCCTTTAACAGCATCTGCATATGACAATCCATTATTTGCTTCACTATTGGTGCCAGTATAATTATTTAACTGAGGGAAATCAATATGACTCGAAGAATTGACGTGATTTTTTTGGCTGCTTTGCTTATTACTTCTGCTAGACACTAAACTTTGATAAACTCTACAGCCTTTGTAATTTGCAGTATGATTTAGCATACAATGTAAACAACGAGGTGGAGTATCAGCAGTTTTCTTACACTCTAAAGTTGGGTGGTCCATCCCGCACTTAACACATCTATACGGTTTTTTGCAGTACGCTTTCGTATGTACAAACTGTTGACATCGATGACATTGTACCAGTTCGTTGGTTCTCAGTGGTGGTTCAACTTTGACGACAGCATGATTTATGTGTTTAATATTATAAATAGTTTTATTACTGGGTCCTGGTTCCAAATCTACAAAAAACATTGAAAGTGGGTCTTTTGTTACACGACTTCTCACATTTGTAACAGATCTAACGGAGTGACCTAAACTAACAAGTTCAGCTTTAATATCCTCAGCGGGGATTGACGGATGTAGTCCTTTAACAACAACTCTGTACGCTCTTTCTTGTTTTAGCTGATAAGTATGAAATAAGATGCTTGAACTCTCTAAATACTTAACGACTTTTCTGTACGAATCAACGGACTTTATCATCAATCTTACTTGACCTTCCCTTAAAGACTTATAATTAAAATCAGTATTAGGTACAATTTCACTTAATTTTCTTATCATAAGATTTATACTTGCTACATTGGGAATGTAAATTGGTGGAGGTTTTGGTGTTGCAATTTGATCACAATTTTCTTCATCGTCATGAGTATCAAGCACAGCAAACTTGTTGCTATTGAATGATGTAGTTGGAATATCATCTGAATTTATTCTTTTAGCTTTTTTCGGTGACTCAATCCATTTGCGTTTATTTGCTGTTGCACATTGCCAAGTTTGTTCATTATTGTTAGTGTCTTCTTTAGTTTTATTTATATCATCATCATCCATATTATCACTTAGGTTTACCATTGTTATTGTACTTAAGAATGCACTTTTTGTGTGCATTCCCGCACTAAATTGATTTTGGAATCTAATAAATGTATATTGGTTTTTTTTCTTTGTCACAAGAATAAATTTGCTTTTATTTTTAGGTAAGAAATATTTATACATACATATATGTACGAGTATGTATGTACATATGTATATTGATATACACGAAAATGTTTTATAAATTTTAATTTTTTTATATTCTTTTTTTTTTATTATTTTATTGATTAAAACACGTCCGCCTTCTACGAAAGTTTTTGAATGACCCCTGTTCCTGATGTGACACCAATATGTAAAAGATGAAAGACATTTTTAATGGAAGCTAAAAATTAATTAAAATAATGGAGTTTCGGTCAACAATGAAATTTAAACTTTATCTCGAAAGTCAGATTGTAACTTTATTTTTCAATTGAACAATTTGTGTACCTCTTTTAAGAAATAATAGGAAACTGTCAGACATCTAGAGTCTGTATTACTTTTATCATAAACTCGTGTTTTGCCTCTTACGCCATAAACTAAAATAAAATATAATAGTAAAAAACCAATTTTAATAAATTAATATTAAATAAAATACCGTTGCAATGAATTTCAAATTCCTAATTTAAGAAGCCATCCAAAGCCATGCCGGCCTCACTCAAATGAGCTGCAGTGTATGTGAGCGCGATTATACCCAAAAATTTATTTCTGCATCAATTGTTGAAAATTAATATAAATTGTTGTAAAATTATGCGAAGAAAAAGCAGCATTAATTCAAAAATATAACTTCAAGCCAAAGCAAATAAGAAAATTTCCGCTTTCAAGTGAATTCCTCCCGAACTATCGCCTAATTTCTATAAAATGTTTACAAAATAGTTTCTAAAAACTTTCCATACTTGTCACGTTGTGAGTGGCGAAAAAAATAAAACCAATTCTGCTTCTATTAAAATATGTAAATTGTGTGTGTGTGTGTGTGTAGTTTGACTACCATTTAATATAAATAGTAAAAATGTTGTCATGCAAATTTTGTATTGTAGATATCGCTGCAACACTGTTACAAGGCAAACAACATATTGCAGTGAACCAACAACGAAACAAACGCCACTAACTTCGTGTATGACTCCCGTTTTACCATTTTCCAATTAAGACAAAAGGTTTTGTTCGGATGATTAAAACAGTTTTATTAACCATATTGAACAATCAATAACTGCTGGCTAATTTTATACAATTTCCGCTTTGTTTTCTGTTTTTTTCTTCTTTTTGCCCCAATTGAACTGGCTTTTACAAATTGGCTGCTTTCAGTTGAACGTGAACTGGATGGAGTCTGCAACAAATTCATTTAAAACCTCCATTTAGAAGAACAATTTTAAAACATTTTTCCCGGAACAGGAACATAAAAAAGACATTCTCTTTTATAGCTCCTGTGGCTGTAACTGAAGAACATTTGATAATATTTTATTTATGGAAACTAGGAAATACACAGTCGAGTGCAACAGGGCTAGACTGGAGCTACAGACTAAGTGGAGCTCAACTACAAGACAGCTGGAGCAGCTTGTCTTTGATCGAACAGATGAGATATTGCCCAAACGCTTTGAAAACAAAGGCCTAGTCACCTCCTTCCGTAATTACTGCATTGCTGTTGTGGGCCTGGGTACAACTATAGAGTTGACCACAACTTAGAAATCTTTCTTCCGGTGTAAGTAATACCATAAGAGATGAGGTAAAACCATTACGGACCTGTAATTACTGTCGGAAATGAACAAAAGCAATAGGATTGCATTCCTTGGAATGGTCTAATACTGATAAAACAATAGTATGTATCCCACGAGGCTCTGAGCAGCCCAGATATTTTAAGATCTCTTTAACTCAACCGGAATTTCAATGACGCGAGATGAGAATCACAAATAAGTGATTTGCGTCTGCACCGAAAAATATTTTCTCAAATATTCAGTGCATTTGTTTTTCAGTTGCAGCTGGAATATAAATGCGCTTATAGGGCTTAAAGTGCTCATATTGCTGAAGGTCAAGCTGTCAAATTGTCTGCTTTGTCAAATCTACAAGAACATTCAACAAGACTTGGAAATGAGATCATTCTTTCTATCTAAATATTTGTTCAGTTCGAGCCATGTTCTGTGCGCAACGTCAATTGTCCGCTCGCCATAATCAACTCACCGAGTGAACTGTTTACAGTGTGATGGACAAATTTGGCAGATTCGTCCAAGAATGATTCTGCGGGGAAGCCCGAAACCTGTTGAGAACGTAGCCGCTGTCCGTGAACATGTGCAGGAAAATCAAAGGCAATCAAGGTAGCGAGCTTCGAAAAACTTGATCTTTTGAGACCCACAACTAAGCGATTTACGCTTTCTATATTCCTTCGGCACTAATTCAGGATCTAATACCTAGAAGCATAAATAATGACTGTGCAGTTCCACTCTGACCGAAATGTTAATGAGCACAGCCAGACAAAAAAAGTTCAATTTGGTGCGGTACCATTTCACATGAGATCTGAGAGAAAAGTCAGTATTTGTGATGGGCTTATGGCTGACGTGGTCACCGGTCACCATTGTCGTCGGAGAACACTATAGACCAATGAAAATCAATTGCCTTTGTCTCTGATTTAAATAATAATTACGGGCAAACTTAATACCAAGTGGACAAGGCATTAAAAATCATTCTTAAAATATCCTCGACTCTTGAAATGAATATTTAGATAGTAAATTCAGCGTACCAAAAAGCCTTCATTTTGATCCTTTCAAGGATATAATTATTTTTATACTGAAAAATGTTTTTGTTTTTCTTGCTCCTCTTCATACAGAATTACTTTGCATCGTATTGAATTTACAGTTTTATCCAGCAGATTGTCGTAGTGAGTTTTTAATCAATTCGTTTTGAGTTAAAATTCTAAAAATATTAAAGTTAAAATTATTGTCATTCAAAAAAGGACTGATGGAAGAATATTTTAATATGAAATTTTGCACAACCAACATTAAATTGACCAGCCGAGCCAGATCATGGCCACAATGTCAGTAGCGGTTTTCACTCCTTAACTGATATTTACAACTGTCTGGTACTAAAAATTATGTTCACCACAAACTGCTTTAAGTATTAAAAATTATTGCCTTTAATTGAATTTTTTAATTTTTTTCCAATTTCCTTTTTTTCAGTCCTTCTTTTGCACTATTTTCTTATTATTTTCTTTCACATTTGATGTTTACTCTGGTATTTTTACCACGGATTTTTGCTACACCTTTTTGCGTTGTGTGGTTTAAATATAAATAAACGTAGTAAACAAAATTTACCAGTGCTTTAACCAGAGCTGCTACACTTTCAATGTCTGCGAGGGTATTCAGTGCCTAGAGTGACAACTGCATTTCATTGCTTCTAGACATATCACTATAATTTGATGGAATCCAGGATAGATCGTAAGACGAAAACTTTCCTTCAGCACCATTCCGCGTGGCAAAGCAGATACCTTCAGCTTGAAAACTTGAACTTTAATTGATAAAACGATTCTTGTTCGCTTTAAGCACAATAAATAAATAGAGAAAGAACCCATCTTCAACTTTTTTTATTTATTTATTTTGCATCAAGCTTCAGCTACCAAAAGCGTTATCAATAGCATTTTCACTCTAACCCGCAAAAAACCATCTCAGGAAATAGGAAAACTTTGAAGATGAAATTTAAATCTTAAATATTTTTAGAATTTTACTCTTTATTCTTTTCTTGAATATTTAAATTCGCCTCTACCCAGAATGAGATTTGCACAAACCAGCGAAGTTTTAATAAAACTATTTTGTATTTCTATTGTGTTTCTATTGCGGCCCCAACATTTCGCTATTAAGCCAATTATTTAAACTTTTGACTATTTCTTTATTATTTTTTTATTTTCTTTTTGCACCAGAAAAAACGCAAAACTTTTCATTTTGCATTTCCATTGACTTTTGAAACAAGATTTGTGCCGTTTTTTTCAATTCAACTTTTTTTAATCTACACCAGGAAACGCTGGAAAAATTGCATTTCCAACTTAAATTTTCATTCAGCCCGTTTATTGGAAAACTAAAGCGATATGTAGAAAAATAAGTCAAGTGCGCTACAACAATATTGAAAGGCAGGGCATATGGAACTCTGGAAAGAAGGCGATTGCTGGGATAATGCCTGAAGGAATCACATGATGGAGATATTAACTAGTTTGCGGGCAAAGCAATTCTAAATATTCTTACCGCAACGTCATTATATTTCCTATACCAGTGAACAGTGTTACTGCAACCGTAAACACGGCGCTATTCATAATCGTCAACCTTTTCATTCAAGTGGCTTTGATCCATTGCCTGATATAGTCCTGAAGGCAAGTGCTGGCATGAAATCATATCCAACTGTCTGGTCTTTCAAGTCTGGAGATTAGACTCATCTCGTCGCTGACGTTTTTAAATGAAAATTAAGGTCAATTTCCAACTGCACCAGGCGCCATCCACGGAACACATTTTGTACGGCATTCAATTGAATTCCTACGTAAATGTAATTTAATTCGGAATGGATACATGCAACGTTGTCAATTTTATCAAGTTGTGGTATGGGGAACGAGCGTTTTGCCCTCCCATCGCACCGCATGCCTCACGGAATCAGCAGCAAAAATTTAGTTGGCTTGTCAGTAGGGCGACTGGTATTTCCCTAGATATTCCATTTGCCCCACCAATAGTCATGTGAACAAACAGATTAACAAACGCCAGCCTGTTCCGCGGGTGTAGATTCAACCATAGTCCGTTACATCCCGGAAGCCAATAGAAATAAGAAAGGCTTTCAAATAGGTAAAAAAAATCTGGAATGTCTGCATTTCCAGTCCATTTTGAATGGACTATTCGTTGCGTTAAGCTACAAGTTAATCGAAGTACCTTTAAAGTTGTTTTGACATTTGAGTTTTACAATTTTTTTTCACAATCTAAAATAGCAGAAACGTATTCAGGGCGCCCCTCACTGCAGTATAATTTATGTTTCTTCTGCTGTTGCTTGACTCAATTATCAGGACCGATGGATGTGTCATTAAAATAACAGCTAAAGAGTTAAAAAACGACTTAGTTCATTTAACTGAATGGATCTACAAATAGCGGCAAACAGCTGGTGTTCACAAATTAAGCTCTTATCTTCCTTCATTTTAGGTTTTTTACTCAGGTTTTGATTTTTTGGATAACAAATAATTAATTCTATTAAACTCATGTACCATTAAAAAGAGTTATAAAACTAAAAGGAACGAACTAGTTCATTAACTGATTAATCTTCTCATAAATATAATCGTATTAATTTTTTTTAAGTTGTTGCAGTGTTGATTTTTAAACGAGAAATAAAAATTTTTCACTACCAAGCAAAGCTGTCGGCATCGGTGCCTTTGGAAGCAGTTCTATTCTAGAAACTAACCTCTTGCCTAAGAACACTAGTCATTCTCTCGCACCCTTGAATCACTGACTGAACTTTTGAAAATAGTTTCAATTAATAGCGTTCCTAGAGCACGACCTGCATGCCTTTGCATGTCCTGCACTACGCAGTAATTTATTCTTGTTGTTTTTCTGGCAGCAACAAAAAATGAAAGGAAAAAATGCATTTCATTATTCAAAAAAGTGTTTTTTTTTTCCAGAGATCACTTCACATGTTGATGGAAAAAGATGCTCTAAAATCAACAGAGTACAAAAACTGCGGAGCTTTCACAAATTTGCTTAGTTTTTGTTACAGTTTTGTTTTCATGAAAAATGTTTGATTAAAGCGACAAAAACATGGAAAAACAATACCCCAAAAACCATTAATTTTCTTAAACAATGTGTTCATGTGAAACAGCCGAACAGCACAAAAAGCTGCTGAAATACTGGAACTCATACTCGCATGTACACGTTCAAAATACGCACATCCAGTGCGTTGAATTTAAGTCTTAATGCAAGAAGCTTATTTTAAGCCGCATGAAGGTATTAAATAAGCAGCTGATTTACAGAATTTGCTCGTTAGATTGTTAAAGATTATTATTGTACACTTTGTATGTGGAACACATTAACAGCAAACGAAATTACCACCTGTTCTATGAGGTCTTTTTGAGACTTAATTTTTACGAATTAGCTTCGTACTGTTTTAAAGTATTAAAAATGTTTTTTGTGTTTTTTTTTCGTATTTTGTATTTAACTCCAAGCCCTTTAATGCGGTTGGAAAGCAGGTGTTTTAAAAGATTTCGTGCTGTTTACTATTTTCAACACAGACAGATACTTGTAAAACTGAAGCCGAAAATAAAGGAACAAAACCAGCTTTCAGGCTGGCTGTTCAATCCCGGGCCCGGGGTTTGTGCAGTTCTTACTACAACAACTGAATATAATTAAATAAAATACTTTTGATTGTGCTGATCAGACATCTTGCATGGAGGCGAAAATAGTAGTTGATTAGGAAGTCATTTCTGTTTTGGATCGTTTTAGCGAAACACGGAGGTGAATTTTAATTTCTTTTCCAAATATATTAATTTCTATCTTGTCCCTTTCAAAGTAGGCCTAGACAGATAAAATATGTGCTCGTGTTTTTTCCCCATTCTCGAAACAGTCCTTGTCCTTGAGCTCTCTCAATAATCCCGACGCAAAACGTTGTGTTTTAATGGGAATCTTCAATCTTGGGATGAGGAAAAAGTTAAAATCTGGTCAGTACGATGGCTGAGCCATGATTGGCCTGAAAGAATAAACTTTTTTTTTGGTAAAAATTCAGCAATTTTGGAACGAACTTCCTTGTGGTTGGCGGAAACTTATGCAGAGCGTGTAAAAACTGAATAGCACCTGCCATAGAAAATTGGTGAACTCTTGAGTCACCTAAAGCTCATCTCTTAGCAACCATGAACTACGTTTTAGTTAACTCTAGTCCCGACAGGGTATATTTGTTAAAATCATCTTAGACTAATATGTATTCCTTTTGTACCAGTGAAGTGGTCTATAAGAGACAGCAGATGCGCAAAAACTGTCTTTGATTTCCTCACATACAAAACGAGCAAAATAAGTTCAAACATATTTGAAATGTTCTATTTATTTGTATTCCTTGCTAATTTTATGCCGCATATGAAGATTAACACCATGAAACTCATATTGTTGGTCCTAAAACACAGCAAATTGCTTCAAATCGGCCCAACACATTGTTCATGTGTGGGTTGCCAGCTGGTAGGACCTACAACATTTCACAAATATTTCGTTTTTCTGGCCCCCTCAATCAGATCTATAGTACAGCACTGTTTTTCGCCACCTAAAACCATTTTTATGTCCAAAAAGAAATAAAATCACATAGAAACACAAACGAATGTAAAACTCTTTACATGTGGAAACGAAAACGTTAAAGTATTAACGTGTATTGTCATTTGTGCACATAAAAACTAGTATCGCAAACTTTTCTTTTCTAAACAAACAGCAACCAGAATAATTTTTTGCCACAAAATAGCACATGACCACCGAGTAGATTGACGCAACAAAAAACAAGGAAACAAATTAAAAAGCATAAAAATAAATGGCCAGAAAACCTGAAAACCGAAATAAGCAAATCGAAAGATGAAAAATCAGCTTCTGTTTCGGTTTAGCTGAACGGTGGGCAGTCCGTCTTTAAAGTCTACTGGACACATTTAACTGTTCAACAGATTTTAAAAGATCATTCGATTTAAATAAAAATAAGTTGATGTAGAGATTGTGGAATGGATTTGTATTGGCATTCGGCAATGAGGCCTAGTCCAATAGTGGCCTAACTGCACTTGGAGAAGACAACGGCTCAGCACTACTCCGCTCTGACTGTGTTATGTGGGGACGGTACACAATAGAAACATCTTGCTCGAGAGCTCGAGCTATCATTCTGCCAGCAATTCCCCGTAAAGTAAAAGGAAGACTAGGCCCTTCAGTTGGTAGCCCGCAAGTTGAGGATTGCCTGTACATATCCCACCATCTAGTTACTGACCAAGAACACAAACCTGTTGGCAGACACCAGCACCCCGAAGACATTTGGACAACCGAGTGTGGATTTTTGCCCCAAAGCCTCTCCGCCCGCTTTTAATGCAAACCACAGCCAGAAAGTTTCAGACCAGTTAGGCACCTCAATCTATATATGAGTTACCACTATAATTACACCAGTATGACCTTTAGTGAAGGTTTGAGAAGAACCGGCATAATCGAAATCACACCTGAACTTCACAGAGCCGTTCGAGGGATCTCTTCCCCACTATGAACCGAAACGGATATGATATACGCCAAGGCAACACCGGCTCCCTGAAGGAAACACCACAACCTGAAATTGAGAGGTGAAAAAAATTATCATTCACTTGCCTTTTACCTCAGAACTCTAAGACTTACGGGTGCGCTCGCTGATGTAAGAACTAAATATATGTATGTATTACAGACACCACAATATGTTCTTAGCAAAATAAAAAATGTCCGGTTCCATAATCTCCTACGAGTGCAATTTCATTTGTTGTGCCCATTATCCTATCGGTTTGCTATGACGTGGCTCAAAATTGTTTTGTAGACCCACAACACCTCTAATATGTGCGTTTTTAGGAGAAAATATTTTTCGAATTTTCATTCCGTTGATGTTCATTTAATGAACCATTTTCAAGGAAAAGAAACAAACTTTGTTTGTCCTTTTGATGCTTTTGTTTGCCAATATCCGGATTTCTTGTAAATATTTGATTATTTCCTCTGAGTGTTTCCCCTGTTTCAAAGGTGCGCCTTCAGCAATGCAGACACATGCTTGTTTCAAATCGATTTTTGCTGCTTTCTTGTCGCATAAAAAAACGAAATTGAAAAAGACAAACTAGAGAACTAAAAACAAGCAAAATCATTCATCTGTTTAACAGATGCAAAAAGAGGGAAAAATTATGTTCCATTCGTACCTGGCAAGAAATGGCATTCAGACACTCAGGCATTCATTTTTCCATTGATTCATCTTGATTTTTATTTTTGTTTGCTTCCAGCTGAAGTTTTAATCACAAACAGAACTCGAACAGAAGACAGCACACACGCACATATGAACATGGAAAGAAACAGCTTTAGTCTGCTTGCCGGTACCTGTCCGCAAGTCCTGGCATGTGCACTTTGTCAGTCGTCTGCACATGCCCAGCAGGGAACCATCTTTTCTCACAAAAAGGACTAATCAGCTGAATTGCATGCAATAATATTGAATGAATGAATGACTGACTCTACTTGCGGATGCGGTGGCAAGTTCATTTCCAGATATACATTAGACCGGGGGGGTCCTATGAAAGCTGTTGCTTTTGTTGTTCACTCGTCAGTAGTAGTAGAAGTTGTTTGCTTCACGAGTAGTCTCGACAATTCCGTATAGCGCCCAATCTGTGAGCAGGGTTTATCGTGTTAGAGAGATTATATACATACATATATATATATATATATATATATATTTAAAAATATACGCGATCAATAACATTTTTACCCCTAAGTAGGAAAGCAAAACTCCATAAATACAAGAATTGTTCAAGGGGAGTTTTACACGTGCAGTTTTCATCTGGAAGGAGAAAAAGTCGCAATTGACTTGAGCTTACGGGCATTTCTATGCGATCAGTGAGACAAATACCAGACAATACTTTTATGTCCACACCACACAACAAAGTGTTCACACCATACATGTCATGAGGGGCCTTTAAGAAACTACTTTTGTACAACTCAACTTCAAAGTCATCGGAACAGTTTTCAATCACGAATTATTTTGTTAACATCTGATCATAATGATAAAAAAATGTCCAAAAGTGTGTCATATCTCTTGGATAACAATTCCACAAGTTATAACAAACATAATCTTTTTTAACTCTAATAAAATTAGTTTAGAGAAATGCTATTCGGTAACACTTTCCAACACTATTCGTTGTCGTTTAAAATCAGCTGTTTTTATAAGCTGGCCGATTAGCGTTAACTTGGCGCCAATTATGTTTGTGGTGTTTATTTTAACAACAGCGTGTGAAATATTTGTACTACAATGGCTTTTCAGTATTTGGCACACGATTTATCACAGGATCAGTCTAATTTCAGCGCTCCAACTGTCGATCGACGTGTACATTGTGCCGTTGTTCAACAATTTCTACTGTTCTATCAAAATGATTTAATACCGTCGACATTTCAGTCCAGCTTTGCAAGTCCTCATGCAGCTTCTGGCAGTTACCACTTGCCAGATGGGTTGGGCGGTGCTCGTTTGTTGCACGGCGTCTTTTCGCAACAGCCTTATTTGACATTCTGCCGTAAATAATAATATCAAATATTTAGATGAGTGTAAAGTTTTTTTTTTTTTATTCTTCCTTGTATTTTTCTTATTTTTAAAAAAGTTGCCACACAATTTGAACTTTTTTTGACTGCAACAAAAGGTGTTAACAAGAATTTTGAGAATCGCAAACCACAATAATTGGACGTAAGTTAAACTCTTTGAAAATCGTTAAAAGTTAGAGAATCGCACTACTGGGAATAGTTCGTGGCGATGTTGGTTCTCAGCTCCTGCTGAGCCAACTAAACTTCGACGTTCCTGTACCAGATCAGGCCGCAATTTTGAACTCTTGGCTGTGTATATTATTGGCATATCTGAGAGTAATGACATACTGAAGAGGAATCTTACTTCAAATCGAAAGTGCTGAACCAATTCTTTTCATAAAATTATTTTTTTGTAATTCATATTTAATCAAATAGGATGTCAAATTAATTGTTTGATTTCATTATTTGTACAATGATTTTGAGATACTTCTTAGAAAAGGATAAAAACACCTTTGGAAATTAGACGCTACCTGGGAAGAATTCATATCTAAACGCAACTTGTTGTATCGACCTTACAATTTGGAAATTTTCTGCCTCCCTAGAGTTTTTAGAACTCCTTCTTTTGCGCGATGTAGTCGATCAGATAGCAAGTAAGAATTGCAGCAGCTTTTTCCTCATCGTTGTTATATCTCTCTCTATTTTGGTGGATATTTCTGCGTAGAACTTATTATTAATATTAAGAATAGAAAATTTATTTGTTGGAAGTTGGGGTAATTATCTGCAGTATTTTAAATATTAATTAAGTTCAAATCAATTATTAGTAAAAAATGAAACAAAAGGGAAAAGCGGGAAATATTTGACCGTGACCCTGACCGTGACTACTGAAAAATATGAATAACACAATAATAGAATTATAAACAAACAAAATTAATTATTGTGAATTAAATCCAACAATTTGTTTCTTTCTTTCAAACTGTGAGTGGAAGTGAAAAACTAATTAAACATTTTTCTAAATAATTACTGAAACATGAAAACGATAGCGAATATTCTTCAAATATTCTTGGAACATGTTGACGACTACATTTTTCTATTTTTGATAGTACTCACCTGTGAGTACACAAATCTCTTTGAGATGCAATCCCAAACTTGGCCCGTGAAAAATGTCATAGACCAAACCATTTGAATTAATTCTGCATGAAATAATCCTTTAAATACAAAAAAGTTTTCTTCGTAAATTTTAGGAAAAATCTTTTTACCACTTTTCTTTCAAATATAACCCCCCTTTTTGCTTAACTTTTGAACTGTCGGTGGCATTGACTTCATCTATATTACGAACAACAAACTGCACAGCTTTTTGCTTAGTTCGTAAAAACGGACAGTCTTTAGCAGGAATCGAACTTACAACCGCGCAGCTATTGATCGGAAAATCTGGTAACTCCTTCTTCCTTTAGTTTTTTTTACTTATTTTTTGGTTAAATAAAAGTTTTTTTGAATGCTGCGATCTCTATAACATTTGCAGGACGTAATGACACTCACCTTTTGAAGACTTTTAAGATTTCGGAGGACATTGGAGAACAATATGAGTAAGAACGAAGAGTTCAGCTGTAACATAACAAATATGTTCAACATGTTAAGGATAAAAAGTTGCAAGTGTCAAAAATAATCTAAAAATATTGCTGACGTCTGCAGCTTAAAATGTCACAGTGTTGCTGACTTTTCAGTTTTATAGCGAATGTTGTCAAGTGAAGGGCAAACAAACGGTGATGAAGTGATTCGAATAGACATCCTTTTTCCACCATAGACTGTTTCAAGCTTTCAATTTCGGATTAAAAAAAGTTGAAGAAAAAAGTGTTTTAAGGACACAATTGCAAAAACCGGAACCACTTGATTTCGCTGCAAGAAATAACGGCCATAGAGACTGAGGTCCTGTTCAGCTTAAAGCTAAAACGGGTATGAAACGTACTTTGTATTAAGTTTTATTACAAAAAGTGTGGCAAACCCAACACACAGCGTTTAAAAGTGTAGCGCCAACGAAGAAAAGGATATTAACACAAGCAACAATAACCCAAACAAGGATATACATAAATGCTCTGTTGCTTGAAATTGAAAATAAAAATATTGTAAAATCTTTAAATTGCACATTGAGGGAGAATCCTTGTTTATTTGTAGCATCGTTTCGTTGCTCTTTGCCAAAAAAAAAGCCAAACAAAAGGAAGAAACCAACCTGACAGATTGGAACGACCACAGGCAAATAAATATTTTGCAAACATAAATACGTACGTGCAGATGCGAAAATAAACACTGATGGCTGCAGTCGTCACAGCTGAGAAATACGGTCTGGTTAATCTCTACAAATGCAGATTGCAGTTGCAAGTCTGTGTGTGTGTGTGTGTGTGTGTGTGTGTGTGTGCGGTGCCGGCTCATGAATACACTCGTATTTCCTTTTTAAAACACACTTCATCTTCTGGTTAAACTTTCATTTCGCATTTGTCTCGGTTGGTTTTTTGCTCTGTCATTGTTGACTGTGTGCAGTACTTTTGCCATGTGCTTTTTAACAGGCAGGTATGAAAATCACTCAGCCAGACATACTTATTTCTGCCTACAGATGCGCAGGCAAGTACCGATACACGCAAATAGATAACTGTTATCTACAACCGTTATTGTGTCCTGTTTCTGCATTTCCGTTTTACATCTTGCGATGGGATGCAGTCACTCAAACTTACGGCAGCTGTAGGGTATTTTTCCCACAGCAGCAGTTTCAGCAGAAAATTATATACAAAGAATCCGGAAGCTCATTTTGAGGAATAGCTGGAAAGGAACATTCATTAATGATATATTTTTTTTTTGACTGACAACAGCTTCAATTCAGCATGAGTGTGTTTTTTATGTCTCTTTAGTTCTGTAATATTGTTGGTGAAAAATTCCAAAGGATCTTCTTAAGGATTTAACATTAGTTGCTTTTTAAATACATCATAAAACTTTGTTCAGTTTTAAATTATTTTTAAATTATATTTTTTTTTATTATTTTTTTAGTTATTTTTTTGCTGTCTTTTGTAGGTTTGCAAATGTGAATTGTTTTTGTTAGTGAAGACTATAAATTTCGGGTAGATGAATACAATTCGGTTGTGCGGTCTAGATATAAATTTTGTAAACGATAAATTTTGAAGAAGAAAACTTTGTTTTCTTTTATGTTTGTTAAAGATTTTTAATTGGTGATTTAGCATTTGGTTACATACAAATTATAGTCAGAACGATCGATTTCTATCACACAATTGATTGTCAAGCGACTATTTTTAAAGTATTTCCGTTGAGATGTTACAAAATGGTTTCTGTGGAGATAAGACAATTGTCCAGGATCTTTATAGTATATATGCAATCGATTAATCGACCTATTTCAGCTATTTCCCAAACTTCTATTTGACAAAAGGACTTCTTTCAGAGAATTCAAAATAGTTTGAAAATTCGCCATTTGGCAAAAGAGCTGTCGCCATTTAGTTATTTTTTTTTATCCATTACCCCTCTCGGGAGCATATGGCTTCCACAAAGCATGTCCACCTGACACGATTCGCCGCTGCTGTTTTCGCGTCTCCCCATGTCTGGTTATTCAGCCTTCGTTCTTGAAGGATAGTGCGTCTCTAGGTGTTTCTTGGACGTCCACGGTTTCTTGAGCCCTGAGGATTCCACTCTAGCGCCATTTTTGTAATACTGTCGGGTTTCCTTCTCAATGTATGGCCGATCCACGCCCCTTTTTTTCTTTTTGATCTGTTTCTGTATGGGTTCCTCCTCTGTAAGGGTCCAGAGATCTGCGTTGCTGATGGTATTAGGCCAGAATATTCTACATATGATTCTTAGGCATTTGTTGATGAATACCTGAAGTTTTTGTGTGATGGTGTTCGATACAAGCCAAGTTTCGCTACTATATACCAATGTTGACTTTACACAAGCGTTGAAAGTGGGCATTCTTGCTTGAATCCAGCGTTTGTTTGAAATGGTTGGCTGATGTTGCCGTTATGAAGAAGTGAGAGGTCTGCGTCCTCGTACACAGCTCTGATGATTTTGACTATTTTCTGGGGTACTCCTTTTCTACTCAATGCTTTCCATATAGCGATACGTTTGATGGTGTCGAAGGCTTTCTTCAAATCGACAGGGGAGTGCGCCATTCCCAAGATCGTTCAATAATACTGCGTAAGGTGTTGTTAGCCTGATCTACGCAGCTTCTGTTTGGCCGGAAACCTGTCTGTTCGTCACGTAATTGATCTTCGATTTTTTTCTCTATGCCTTCCCTGCATTATTGTTGCTAGAACTTTGTATTAAGCAGAGTTATTCCTCTCCAGTTGTTGCAGTCTTTCAAGTCGCCCTTCTTTGGTAACTTTACAATGATACCTTTCTTCAAAGTTGGAGGCAGCCTTTCCTCCTCCCAGACGGCTGTGATGTGGGGCCGTAGAAGTCTTGATGTCAACCTGCAGAATTTCTGCGGGTATGCCATCCTCGCCCGCTGCTTTATTACTTCTTTTAGTTCTAAAGAAGTCATTTTGTTTTTCGCTTAAAATCCATTTGACCAAAAATCTTAACATTTTTTGTTCTAGTTTTGAGGAAAACTATTACTTTTAGAAGGGAAAAAAATATGCCAAAAAGGCCACTAAGTACAATATTTGTGTTTGTAATATCCAAGTAAAAAGATTTCTTTCATTTTCTAAACCATAACTTTTATTAGTCTCTTCGAAGGTTTTTGATTCAGAAAGAACACGTTTTGTCAAAATTCCACTGATTTGATAAATTACACTTTCTGAAAATTATGTTTTTCACAACAATCGAGTACCATGAAATACCTGATTGTTGCTAAACGTTTTTCAAGTTCAAACGTTTCTATCACAACGATGGAAAACGATATTTTTCAAACCGTTCGATTTCTATTCCATACCTGAATATCTATAGATAAAGAAATGAGTTCCAAATAAGTTCGTATACATAAATATTTAATTAAACATGGAAAAATAGTTAAAGAAGAAATAAAATTTCAGGCAGTTGTACAAAATCCTTTTCACCAGTGTTCTTGTACATGCATTGCTTTCCCTACTATTTAAGGGTTTTAAGTATTAGATTAAGTGTTAAGTAAACCAAGAGAAAGGATCAAAGTCAGTTAAACTCTTTTATTTGTTATAATGGATTAAAGTACGCTGTCGAAATCATGCCGTTTAATCATTAGAGGTTTTAAGACTTTCTTAATAAATAAATTTATTTTAATATGTTTTTGTATAATTATGTTTTACTCCGATCATAAGCGAATTTAAAATAAACGATTCTTTCTTTGATTACAAACCTAAGAATCTGCCGAATTTTGAACCTCCCCAGAGATAATTTATTTAAGCTGGCGGTTTCCTCATAGAGAAATTCACTCCATACGAAAATATTACACTGAAAGGAAATTCTGTTTATAGTTTTCGACAAGAACGGTTTTCATTGCCATAAAAATGATCGAATCATTAAATACTTTCGTATCTCACGTTAAAGGGTTTGCCATAAAGTGCTGTATAAAAGCAAAAACAATTTTAGCTGTGTCTTTGAAACACATCCGCTGCTCCTGTAATGTGGATGAGTCCAGAGGACGTAGGTTCGATCCCTACCAAAGACTCTGGGGAAAAAACAATAGCCACAAATTTGTTCAAATAAACACAATAACAAACAAACAAAAACCACAAAAGCATGGAAAGTTGGGTTAACTGATGTTTGCATTGTCAAAGGTATTTGCAATGCCCTGAGCACTGAACAGTCAAAACAACATCAGTTAAATTTTGACTTACCCATCCCTGAAATATAGAATAAAAAACGAAAAATAGCGTAACACAGGTGCCGCGTTTCTCCTAGCAATTCTGGTGCAATCAACTGCATATGTAGGGGTCGAGTCCTGAGTCCTGGCCCCAAAACCAAAATAACTGGCCACGAAATTGACAGAAGAGGCTTAAAAATATACACCGAATCTAAAAACTGAATAAAGATTTCTTTAAAAGACAATTGCTCAAAGTTGGCAAACCAAAAGTATTAAGAGTTTCCAAAGTTAAAAACTGCACAATTCCTTAAGTTGCCATATTATTTTCCCTGCCTTTACAATTGAAAAAAATTTTGTTTCGCTTATGAGTTGTTTTGCATTTCCTTTATCGGTCAAAATAAAAAGTAGATAATTGATTGTCGCTTGTGGGCACCAAAATACTCTGACACAATTAATTTTTAATATGTAGAATCAATTAGTAACGTTTGTGAGGGGCTTTTAAAACAATTCGGACGTTTTTGGATGGGCAGACCAATTCTTGCGGCTGCGTGTCTTATACAAAAGGACTGCAAGAAAAGGGAGTCCTTATTGATTGCTATTAAACGTGTATTTTTAAATACTTTCGACTTAAAAGCAGACGGGGTATTAAGAAACTACAGACTTATTGCCATTTTGCCTTATTAGAAATTGACAAAAGATTGGAATTAAGGATATTAAGCAGAGTAACGCGGGGCACACTCGGACGGCTCGAAAAAACTGTCACATCCAACTGTGGCTGTTTCCAACTAAAACTAATTCATGGCCTACACAAGTTTTATTCCCGACCGAAGAAAACTCTCTTATTGATTTTAAAGTTTGCGAAATATAAAAAAGTTTGTAACGTTGCAAAGTTGTATTTATCAGAAAAATTTCTTAAAGACTGTAAAAAAACGACAAAAAATATCGCCTAGTGTGACTTTAATCTACTCCTTTCAGTATAAAGCGTTGCGGGAACAAAAATAAACAAGAAAAATTATTGTGGATTTAATGAAAAACGCCGTCCCAGTTAAGGAATGCTTTACCACTAAGAGTCAACTTTATATTTTGTCGCTATTTTATTTAGAGCACTTAGTAATTTCAAACGAAGTTAATAGTTGTGCTCTTTATCATGCTGCTGCCTTCTTGTTCTTTGAATTTTTCAAATATAAAATACAAGCAAATAAAAAAAGTATTTTTCTTCGCCAACAAAACAAATAAATCACTGAAACAAACAACTAAAAAACAAAACAAACCAGCAAAGAATTCAACAGCAGCAGGAGCAAAAACACCAAAAGGGAGAACGTCAGATCTCAAAACTACGAGTACAAAAAAAAGTCGAAGAACAAATAGACATTTACAAGCACTTGCAGAGGCATATTAACACAAAAGCAACAAAAAACCAAAACTTCGAGTGCTAAAACCTCTTGACTTTCTTACCCATATTTGTATTAAAATGTTTATATTACCGCACTATGGGTAGGAGCTATTTGTTAACAGCACAAAAATAAACTGATTCTTAATAAAAGGAGCCAATAAACTCAACTTTTCAATATCGTCACTGAAATTCATTCAAATAAATGCCATATTTTGTAACTGATGCTTAAAAAACAGAGAGCTAGAAGCCATCACCCAGTTCACTCAAGTGGAGTTGGTCCACTGCCAGATATAGCGTGTCATGCCAGGCGCTGGCATAAAATCAATTTCAAAATCTCTCCAATGTAATGGTTGGTTGGCATTGAAGTTCCCATTTCATAATCAACCATATTATGGTAAAAACTAATCACACCTTGGTCACACTATGCCATGGCGAACAACCATATTGTCGTCATGCGTTATTTTGTCTATATGTCAAGAGAAAACGAAAGAAGAAGGAACCACATCTCATAATATATAAAATAATGAAAATAAATGCAAAAAAAGGGATGTAACGATTAAGTATGAAAAATTCAAACCACAATATTTTCGTTGAAAATGAAATAGAGAAGGATAACCCTTTGGCGTTTCAGTCGCTATTTGCTGAAACAAAACAGGAATATTTAATAGGTATTTCCTTTACGATTACAAATTTTAAACTCGTGTAGCTGCAACATAGTATTGTTGTTCACAACAATAATTTGATTGGATGATGGCAATTCAATTGGTTATGACAATAGTGTAGTTGCGAAAATCACAATACGGTTAGGGAGGAATATGGTTGTCTAGTTCACACTATGATTGGTTACCACATACACATATACACGTATATGTTGACTTCTTAATATTAAAACGTGTTTTTAAATTCCACATTTTTCCATAATTTTTTTATAAAAAAATTTTTCTCTCCAAAGTAAAACGAGACTTGAAAGTATCTTATAAACCAGTGAAAGTAATGAAAATGTTGAAATTTATTCAATAGAACAAGAAGTTTATTCTCTAACCATACAATTATTGTTATTGTATATTTTTAAAAAGATTTTATTAACTTTTATTAAGGGATTGCACGCAACCATATATTTTTAAGGCTCACAGGCGATAACTAAAGAACTAGATACGAGTAAAAGTGAGCAATAACATATTTATTTATGGGGGAATAAACTATAATTAAAGGTACTATTTTATCTGCATTAGTATTAATTGGCATGATAAACTTTTAAGTGTTCCGTTCCACAGTGCATTCAGCAGTTGTTTGCCTCATTTAATATATAGACAATCGCTCCCAGTAGTATATGAAGGATTAAGTAAATGTTTGGTTTAGTGTGTTAACAAGAGTGTAAATGGATTTGGTTGTTCACACACACACACACACATACATGAATGTTCCTTTAGACTTTTAAGTGTTTCAGGATTTGTGACAACAGCCAGACACAAATGTAAATCGTATTGTATATTGATTTAGGCCAAATACTTGCGTCTTTTAGTTCGCACTTCCTCTAACACCGCACTGCCCTAAAAACTGAAAGCAAGAAGTCAAGGAAGTAACAGCAAAAAAAGTATACATTTTATTATGAATTTGTTTTGCCAAAGTTTGTTACACTGGCAGGACTAAAACTGGAAAAAGAAGAAACAGCACAACAAGTATTCGATAAAGAAAAAATGTGAACAATAACACTTTTGAAACAAATGGTGCTGCTGGCAAAACTTTTCCCAACAAACATTTGTTTATTTTTATTTTTACAATTCAAATTGATGTTGTACAGTTTCAGTTTTTTTTTTTTTTTTTTTTGGAATAAAAATAAAAACTGTTTTTGTTTGGTGTCAACAAATAACAATTCATTTATTTATTATTTACAAATGAGGGCCTATTTTTAGGCATGCCGAAAGATTTATAGCTAATAGCATACTTTTAGGGGACTAGTTTTTGTTCATTGGATGGCTGGTTGATTGGCTTCCAGAATTTGTTCATATATTTCTGTTTTAGTTTTAATTTGTTTATTGTTTTTATTTGTTTATTGTTTAAATCATAACAAATTTGGATTATTACATTTTCATTTATTTTACTTGCAAGAGTCAGCGAAAAATGGGCGAAATAAAGATTCAAATGTAAAAGAAATTAAATAGCAAAACGAAACATGCACTTTAAGACCCCTTCTTCAGAATCTCACCGGTTGAGAATCGCAGGCGATTGCAGCGGTGGAAAAGCACACTTTTAGCTAAAAGACTCCGTGTTTTGTGAAGAGTTGGTATAAACAGGTCTAATCATTACCCACATGACCCTGCGCTTAACTTTAATGTGGATCAAACTTTAACGTTCGAGCTCACCTTATCTGCTATGGAGTTCCTAGTTAGATTTTTCCAGCTTTAGGTCCCTTCTACTTCTTTGTATGTCCGTTGTCTGTTTTGAAGTTGCCCGTTATCTGCTTAACAACAGCTTTGATCATGTATCTAAATGCCGCTGCTAAGAGTCAACCATTTTATTAAACTCTTATACTCGGTTACTCTTATATTTATACTACAGAAAAGCGTGATTCATTCATCACATCTGAGATAGAACGATAATAGAATGGCAATCACTATAAAGTTACGATATATAAGAATGGAAACCGCTAAAATGACAGATCAAAGCAAAATTATCAAGAGTCAAGTAACACAAGATATTGAATAAAAGCATTTTGTTAATAGGGTTTTGCGCTGCTAGAGAGGGAGATTCCAAAACTAAATTCCTTAAAAATTGTTGTTTGTTTGTAAACTAAAATACACACACACACACACACGTATTTTTGCTTTTCAAAATCAGCTGATTAGAAATGTAACTGTAATTTTTTAATCCATTTGCTAATTTAGGAGGACTTGACTATGAGTAACATTTAAAAACACCTGTTGGCGTAGTTTAAAACATTTAAGTATTGACGGTCAACGACTGGAAGACCCGCCAAAAGCTGTGCGATGCGTTACTTGGCCCGCAATGGAAACGCAAAGACGCCAGCGTTTCATATACTCGTATGAGTGTCCATTGTGCCAATTTGGGTGCACCCTTCTTTAGTTTCTCAAAACCAATATTTTGTTTTTATGTTATTCTTGGTTTTTTTGTATTGAATTTAAAAATGCTTTTTGTTGATGTCAATATGGGTTAATGTGACATTTAAAGCTGGAGATGGGGAAAAAAGGTAACAACAAATGTTGTTTTAAAACTAACGCAAATTTCCCTTGATTCCTAAAATATATAGAAAAAGACTATTTACCGAATAACTTATCGGGCAAATGGCACGTGCGCACTCTTACGAAGTTTTAACTTCGGGTTTACTATTTAATTTGGTCCTCTTAAACACAGGCGGTTGTTTTTTGACTTGCGATTTTAATTAATCCCTCAAGGCGAAATCAAATGGTGTTAAATCACATGTTCCGGCAGCCCATTCTGATCGTTAAAACGAGGCAAATGGAATAACTAGAGTACTCGTAATTCGCTTGAGAAGCGCGTTTTTGTAAAACCCAGGATCTCAACTATCAAATTATTCTTCTTTCTGGACTGCCTACGACTTATGTCAAAAACGTTGACATTTTTAGATTATGCTTTGTTTTTGGGACAGCCCACATGAACAGCTCTAAAATTTCCAATAAGTTTATAATAAAATAATAAAACTTCTCCAACGATGTGGAATACAATCCACAGCAAATGTATTTACACTAAACTTTTAGGGTCCCCGAGAAACCTTTTACAAAGAAATTACATATTTCATTGACGCTCTCAAGGTTTTTCTTTGATTTTTAGTCGCATTTTCATAATTAAAATCCAAAATTGAGCGCATTATTTCTTTCTAACTAATCAATAGAATCGATTGAAAGTTTTCCAAAAACATTTTTAAATAAAATTCATATTAATTTTTTGAATTCTCAGCTTCAGTCCCGTTCGCAAATTGAAAATTGTTGTACTGAAATCGTTTAAGTTTAAGTGAGAGATTTCTCCGAGTAATAGTTCTTTGTGCGAAAATCTACATTAAGGAAAACCTTCAACAAGAAAATAAATAATGAAAATGTTTTCTCTTGTTACAATGACGAGTTCTTTCATTAAACTTAATTATGAATACAGCACAATTTAAACGAAAATTAATTTCTAACAATAAAGTTCCATCTAAATTTAACAGACTTACACGAAATATATTATATGAATAGATTAAAATGCGCTAGAAATAACGACAGCTAAAGCTTTCGCACAACCTACAATATGCCAGAGCTGCAAAAGAACGGAGCTTTTTGCATTTCGATTTCCTTGAAATGTATAAATTCGAATGAAGCCGTATTCTGATGAAATGAATTCATCGAAAAATGTAATTTATAAATATAAAGAAACCATTAAATAACTATTATTGGTGACTTTGTAGGTGTGAGTTGCAAAGAAGTGGTAAAAGTGTAGAAAAAAACTGCGAAATAGGTAAAAGGTTTTGCAAAACACTATTCGTACTACTCGTACAAGTACTCGAACCACAGATATCCGACCCAAGATGGAATGCAGCTCTCATGCTCGGTCCGATGCTACAAGGTCTATTTTGAGGTGACTGAACCGTGTGCAAAACCAAAGAAACTCATCGGTGATACGAGTAGAAGGTTGTCCCCGAGTATCGATGTAGTGTCGAGTGCAATAGACAGAGGACTCTGCTCTGGCGAGATCAGAGATCCTGTTCCTGACACCAGAATAGTCTTACGTAATTTACATTCGCTCCTTTGGTAGATATATTAGTTTCGTGATACATAAAATATTGCAACTTATGTGATATTAATTATAATCAAACTTATCTCTGTAGAAATATAAATTGTATTTTGAAATAAAAAAAATATGAACTTTTTTAAATTGGCATGAAATTTACTTTATTGGAAGGCCAATCTTCTGGCATTATAATTTGAGTAGGACTTCTGGCATATGACCGCTACGCGGCCGTATATCGGCAATAGCATGGCGAGTGTTGTCCTCCAAGTGGCCAATCGACTTCTAATATAGATCTGGGGGCCAATTCACGGCTTACCAAAAGGTTCCTGCAATAAATCAATTGTAGCATGAGCAGTGCGACATGTTGCGCCGGCTTGTTGAAACCACAGCTCCTGCACATCATTATTGTTCGATTGATGCATGAAAAAGTCAGCAATTATGGCTCTATAGCGGTCACCATTGACTGTAACGTTCTGACCTGCATCGTTTTCACAGAAGTACGGACCAATGATTCCATACACTTGAGGACTATCATCACTCCAATTAAGGCAGTTTTGATGTATTGATGTATCCATTCAAACAAAAGGGAGCTTCATCGCTAAACAAAATTGGCTTATGAAAATCGGGATCAACGGCATTCTTGTTTTGGGCCCATTCACGAAGCGTTGGTCAGGCGTCAGTCTGTCAAACCAAACAAAACATAAATCACTTGACAGCTGGCAAAATGGCCGGCAGTTAAAAACGTTTTGCCAACTTATGGCCGCTTTCATCTGTCCCGATTAACTTTTTAATTAATTTCAAAGCTGATGGATTTATTTAAAAGACACACAAAAAAGTTTGTGCCTTAAAAATTTTCTTATTGAAAGAAGTTCATTCATATTCTAATTCAATCATGTTTTGAAATTTGAAATTAATGCATTCACATTTATTTAGAATAAAAAAATTTTAAAAATTAAAAAAAAAAAATTAAAAATTTATTTAATACCTTTACAGCCCTGATATGGCATGTTGGCAAGCGTGCCAAATGTATATTTGAGTAATATATCGCCAGATAAAATGTAAAAACATGTTAACAGCAAAAATGAACAAATCGGCGTTTTTATTGACTGATTGATTCTCAGTCCTCTGCAATTTATATTCTCTTATGAGAAAGATTCGACATTTTATAAACGAAAATTGTATATTCGTAACTACAGCGGTCAGATAACACGTTACTGTTTTGCTCCCACTGTACAATAGTTACGCGGTTTGGCGTTTCAGCTGACCATATACTTGTGCTCTTTTTTTTATTGAAGCAACAAATACGAATTAATCAGACATTCATTAGGCATAATAATTAAATGAATGAAAACAGTATCAAACACTCATCCACCCGAAGGTCATTAATATTCCCATAGTGTTGGCAAAAGATGTGAACCGCTCTTAACGTTTCAGCTTTAGAAAAATAGCAAAAAAATATTCCAAATTATAGCGCACGTTTCTGAAAGAGATAAATTTATTCAAGGAATTTCTAGAACCTCACCCTTATATTTTGCCAAGAAACATAAATTAAGTGACGTGAAGGTATTTCTCGGTGTTCTTATTCTGTCTGTTTGTTGTCCAAGGTTTCCACGAAAAGTGGTAATTGTACAACAAGGGCTTTTTTGTGCAAATATTATTGCTGCTGTAGCAGCTAATAAATTTAAAATTTCCTACCCCACTTGAGTATCTTTGTCCGAATGGCAAAACTCTTAAACGAAAATATTAAATTTTTGTCTAAATTTGCTAAACAAAAAAATGGCAGACACAGCAAAGTTTTCTAACAGCATTGACAAAAATACAATAAAGTGGTGGCCAACTTGCTAATCAACGAACCATGACACCACTTCATCTGTTTTAATTTCCGTTTATTATTTGGATGTGTTGGCTGGCAGTGGAACCAACATCTTCTCTAGCATGAAATTGAAGGGAAAATGGTCAGTTATGTTTCCCCTAGAACACACAGAGAGCAAAACTTTGTGCGTCCATATGCCTGTTTGAACAGCAGACAACAGACAGCAGAAAACATTAGACAACAAGTAGAAATAATAAAATATAAACAACAAAATACATACGCACAATGGTGCGAAAAGCGAAAAGTGATCGAAAAATTCTCGCATTATTGTGCTGCGATAATATAGAATTTCAGAACGCTCGTCGAACGAAGCGCGCAAATAAGAGCGGGTTGTTTTGAACCAGTTGGCCAGGAGTTAAATATAATCGCTGCGAATAAAAAAGGGTAGCGCCAGTAACCGCCATCTGGTTTTGGTGGCGTCTGTGTTATCTGCGTTTCGTTATTCCGTTATTGATTGAGCAACGCATATGAATGAGAAAAAACATGCGCCCAATTCGGCCGACAAATCCTGTTTAGTGACGAGCTGTAACTTCAGATGAATGAATGTTAACCGTCAAAATTGTCGTTTTTGGGACGATGCCAGCAAGCACGAGTCTCACCACGCCACAATGCAACTTCAAAGAGTTAATAGTTGCTTTGGATGTTGCGCCGCCGGCCAACCGACTTCTTTTGAATAATATGGACGCAGACCGAGATGAATTCATTACTATATGAATGATGATTTTTTTCTTTTCTGAATGAAACAGAAACATGTCATTTGTTTATTTCAAATTTATTTTGTTCAAGTCTTGGGTTATTTAAACTGAATTTCCGGGAATGCCAACATGCGAAGGATTGGCCACTGTAGTTTCTCTCACAAGCACCTACTGGGAAAATCATCAACCCCAAAATGTACATTCTGCAACATACAACTAAACGTTTTACATGTTCTGGATGAGTGCCCAAAGTACAGCTCATCCAGGCAAAAAATATTCAAATCAAATCGACCTCCGGACCTCCTCAAAAATGTCTGTGATAAAAATATAGAATTAATTTGGGAATTTTGATCAAGTAACGATTTGCAACACCTGATTATATTATAATTATAATTTCGGAGTTGAAAGCCAAAGCAGCCAGTACTCCTATTTTTTTATATATAATAATAATAAATAAATAAAAAAATAAACTGAATTTTTTAAAAAGCAGAGTCTATTAAGCAATTTCGATTTAAGCACTCACCCACTTATTTAAAAATGAATTTCTTTTGCCGGTAATTTTCGATTTTGTTAGTTGGTTCCATATTCGACAGCTTCTAGTATCGATAGTCGAACCGAATACAGATTCTGACATCATTATTGTCGCCTCTTAGTTTAATTCGAAGATTTGTGGTTGCAGGAGACAATTCTGGCGTGTCCAATACAGCAGACTGCCTTCACGATTTCAGAATATGGCTCTTTTTTGCACGATGTGGTGTGATGTGAATTGCTCACCAAGATCATGTGGTTTGATTCCATCCGAATTTTTCTTGTGCGATTTTTTGAAGTGGCAGGACCAGGCCAATAAGCCGCTCCATTCGGATCAGTGCCACTGTAAGAAGCCGCATCAGATATATTAATGCCGGCTTTTTTTATATTGCCTTTAATGGCGTGCATGGATCTAGATCGAATAAAGGACTCACTTGTTTTATTCTATATCAACTGGTCTCATTGGAAAACTACTCGTATTTATTAATCTTTTGTTTTTCTTCTCTTCTTAATTCTATATTTTATAATCGAGGATGTTTTTCTTCTTTACTCCCATCCGAATGCCAGTCTATTTTCTATACCAGGCCGCTAATTTCAGATTTTCCGAACTTCACAGAATACCAGTTCGCCACAGAAAAGAAGTTGTTTTAAGTGTGTCTTTAATATTTCGGTTGGTATTGCCTGAAGTCTAAAAATTTGTGTAGTCTCCTATTTTATTATATTTTTGTTTCTCGAAAATTGTATTAGAACTGTTGCTGTTGTTATTATTTTTCGGTTTTTATTTCAAATCTTACACTGTGCTCTTGTGGAGGGAGTATCCAGTGGTAAAATGCTATGGGTAATTATGAGAGGCAACATTCCATAGGATCATATTCACTAGAGCCAACCGCGAAATACCATTAAGCAGGTAGACGTTTAATTTTCATTCCGATTGATGGACTACAGAAAAAAATATAACATTTAGAATAAAAATAGATCCAATAATAACGAAATTTATGAAAATAACTGTTGAAGATCTATTTAAGGAGGCATGAGTCACTTTTCATATATTAAGCGAACCCACCATTGACATATTTTTAAGTGTAAGGAAAACTGAATTATTAAAAAGTTTCAATGATGATGTGAAACCCCAGAGGTCAGGCTTTACCCTGAGCATATATCATATCACTGCCGTAATAAGAGCTGGTCATGCCACATGTTAATAGGCCGAAAGAATCCAGTATGGCTGAGGTTTTCAAGAAATTTCATGATGATTAAGATTCTGGTACCTGGTACCTGTGGTTCTGGCTGTATCAGCTTAAATTAAAATCGGCATTACAAATCATTTGCAGGTCCTGTTGCAGGCGCTCCTGTATCAGTGTCCGCCTTAAGACGGAACTGGATGAAAACTGCTGCGCTATATTGCTTAAGGGCTGAAATTCATTCAATCTCATATGGTCCGGCTTCGAAGCTTTTTAGATTTTTGTTTGCTCTAACTTCAGGACACCGTGTACAGGAATCTATTACTTGCATGTACCTGGCAAGATCCCCTTCAGCCAGGGACGATGCAGCATCAGAAGATCACGTCTAAATAATTAGATAAGAAGCCGACAGCTCAGAAATTTGCATTTGTTGTGTTTTTTTTCGTTGCTTAATTTTTTTATTTTCACTGGGGAACAGAAGAAAACAGCGCATACACATGAACACTCTTGAGGGGGATGCTGGAATGCCTTCAAAAACAACGTTGTTCGGTGTAGTTGTTTGAGATTTTCCTATTTTCCATTCTTTCTAAACTTTGCACGCACCATAAATTCTCTCTGAATTATAACCTTTTTATGTCATTTAGGTTTTATGGCATTTGATTTGATATTCAAGGATCATTTAAAATACTTTCCTTTATACATATAAGTTATCATGCAGTCACACTTTTCTTATTGAGAAAATCGACGGTTTATGCTTCACCTTCTGTTTTCCATTTGTGAAATACTATTTAATGTGAAAAATGATAAATATGCGGTGAGTGGCTCTGTCAAGTCAGGGGTGGTGATAGTAGTTATTACTTTTACGGCTGGGCAATTCTGTAACTAACGAAGTTGTTGCCTGTGTCCGTTTGTGTGCCTGCTAATGCGCTTCTAAAGCCTAAAAAACTTAAAGTCGTTGTGGCCAAAACTGCTATAAACATGTTCATAAATATGTGTGCCGAAAATTTAAAAAGGACTTCATTTAGTTTCAAGTCGGTCATGCCACAAAAAGGAAGTCTCTTTAACAATAGAAAAACTTACAAAATGTTTGTAATTGTAGGTTTGTGTGTAGGTTTGAGGGTGCAAGAACGTTGTGTTTATTAAATGTTGAACAGCTTCAAAACTTGGAAAATGTCTGTTAACATTTGGCCTTTAAACCAATTGACAATGTTGACAATCTGCCATTCCTTTTGGTTTTGTTTTTTTTACTTTATCTGACAACATGTTTGTTTTTTCCAGTGAATATGTTTTCTTTGTGTTATATATTTTGTATCACTATTTTATGGAATGAGGAAGGAACCTTTTTTAGTTTTTATTATGAGGAAATGAAATAAAATCATGATAAGATTGACGCTTTGAATTTATTAAGGGAAAAGGGCAGACTGCAAAATAAGCAACCCGCTGCCGTTGACCATCTGACATTTTTACAATCACAAATCCTTTAACAATCTTAAAGCTAAGAAAAAGAGAATGTCAAAAGAGTAGAAGAATTATAAAAACTAATTAATGGTTCTGCCAAAGAATTGGCGAATTCAATCCAGCGTGTTGCAGCCAACGTGTCCTTAAACGCCATCGCACGTGACATATTGTTTAACTTGGAAACGTCAAATTTGTACAATTGAGGTGAGCACTCTGTGCCTGCACGCCGTCTTCAAATTTGCTTATTATTTGTTTTATTGAGTACTATCGGGTGACTGGTTGGTTCGATTGGTGGTAAAACGGAAACTGTCTTTATTAGTCCTCTGGTGAAAGATGGGTTTTCTAATAAACCTTGAAAATACATTTCAGAGAAGTACCAAAAAGAGCGCTCAACTTAACTCTTTATATGGCCAAATGTGGAAAACAAGTAGGAGTCCATTTTAAATTTAGTGTGCGAGGGAGTGTAGAGAAAAGTACCTGTTAATTTCATGTCTTAAAAAGTGTCACACACATGTTCACTCAATCTTTGCATAAATTCAGAGAGATCCCGACTTTTTCCATTGGTACATTAAAACTCCAATATATTTACATACATATATAATTTCAAAAGCTGAAAATAAGGGAAACATTTTTGTATGGGAATATTTGAAAATTGACTCTTGAATGTTACAAAAGAACTGCATAAATTTTGTTGGCGTTCCAGCCCAATCGTTAAAATTAGAGAACGATTTTAATCTTTTCATTCTTTAATCATGTTTAGATTTTTGAATTGTATTTGTTTTTATGTTGGAAAATAACTTTTATAATTTCTGTTAATATTGAAACTTTGAAGCTTCGGATTGCACAGTTCCATAGACGCTTCAAGCATTGGACGGCTCAGCATGAATTGAGTTGGACCTGCAAAATTGCGCCGATTCTTAGTCTGATTATTTTTTATTTAAGTAGTCACTTTGGATTTAATTAACGAATGTATGTGTGTGTGTGTGTGTGTGTTGTGAACTTTAAATACAAATTTTGTACATTTTGATGTTTTCGTCTCTGAATAACTGATCTCTAGATGGATAAATAAGAGTTTTGTGGAACCATCATTTGTTGCACTTGATGCAACTTTGGCACCAACTAAAAATACAATCACATGGAAATAATGGTATAAATATATAATATAAAGGTAAAAAATTTAGGAATCAGACTATATATATGCAGCTGGTTTTGTGTGTTTCCATATGTCTATATGCTGTAATTTTGTAGGTGCTTTTTCACTCGTGAGTGGATTTGAAAACCTTTGAAATCCTTAAGGAGGACGTTTTTCTCCAGTTCTCGTTGTCGTTTTGAAGACAAAGTTGAATGTTAGACAGCTGGAAACACACACAAACATCAGCTATATATTTTGCAACAGTCTCCGAATTTTTTTCCTTTTCCTGCTTTAATGTTTTTCATCACAAAAATATTAATATGGCGCTAACACCGATATGCCTCCTTTACCTGTAGTATTTTACCGTTTATTTGGGGAATGAATGAGCCACGCTGCTTACAGGAACAATCATGAAGGTCTGTTAGCATCATCTTGGGCATATCATTTATAGTACTGAAAATTTAAGCCGACTATTATGTTTCAAAGACTTGTACTAATAAAGTGCCTAAACATCGAGAGCAAAATTTTGGGCGTCAAATGTTGGGTTGGTCACACAAACAAACATCCGCTTAAAAACATATTCGTAGTCCTATATTCAGTGCGTTCGGTAAAACGTCAAGTAATACAACCGGCGGGAATTGACGTTTATGAATCTGTTTTTTGGGTTCGGGTTTTATTCTTCACAAATTGAATCCACAAAAAATGGTCATATATTAAAACAAAAAGCAATTCAAAAAATAAGTAAATTGTTCTGCGATCATTATTAACTATTAAACATTAACCTAATTAATAAGCCAACGACATATCGTTTCGTTAGAATTGTCACACGTGCAATTTTTGGCAAAAAAATTTCAAATATTTGTGGTTTTTTGCAATTGATTTACTGCCGAGCTCTTGAGCTCGTCTTGGACGAGAACATGAAAACAATTGCACATTTCTATGCCACATCTTTCTAAGGGACCCCCCCCCCCCCCCCCCTTTCAAAGTTACTCCTGCATTTCTTGTACTGTAACTGTTACTTGTTGTAAAATTAATATTTTTGAGCAGATAATGCCAATAAAAATAAATGTTGGTTTTTTGAAAGGCACGTTGACGTTATCCCGAGCGCACTGTAGCTGACTTGTTCATGTGTGAGGAAAACAAATGACTACAAGTATCTATTGATTTTCACGTTTTTGAAAACAGAATAATTTTAATCCCTTTTAATTTAAGCCGCACTAACTGGACGCTTAATAAATAATTAAGTTTATCTCTTCCCTTTCACTCGCGTCCTGTGCTTTGCGATTAGTTCCTGGCCGCAAACACATTTTCAACTGACTCATTAAGTCTAACACGCATTAACAGACCATTTACAGATGACCACAGAAGCAGTGAAATTAAATGTTCTGTCAGGTGGAGATTTGCGTCAAATTGTGGGTCACTTAAATTGCATTTTTCCTTTTTTTTCGCAATAGACCTACAAAAAGTTTTTGCTGCAAATCATTTAAATTGTGCAACGGAAATTTTCTATAAAACTTTTTAATTCAAACAAAGAAAAAATTAGTAATAAAACGCAATAGGTTTTTCTTTCATCACAATATTAAACATTAAGTTTGAGTCGAATTTTAAAACTTATTTAAACCATTTTGTTTTCATTGGATTTAATAAAAGTTTTCAGTAAATTTTCATTCAAGTCAGTTTTTTTTTTTTGATGTCAAGTGGTCTTAGCCCAGGTAACTGAGTTACTTAACGGTTTCATAAAACTTAATTGTTTAAAATTGTATCTGCACTTTTAACAGTTTGTAAAAATGTTATTTGCTTTTTTTGGTTTCTCACTCTTTTTTACGGTCAACTAATTAAGTGTTCCGTTAGCGAAATTTTCTAATTTTTTGGCACCGCCAGTCCTGGCACCCAGGATCAGGCACACAGAATCAGAGCTGTCTATCACTGAGTAAGCGGCCGAAGATTTTATCGCCCAGGAGCAGGCGAAAGGCTGCAGAGGTGAATTAAGTTTTACAGCAACATTCCACCAAATAAAAAGGATAGACTCTGTTTAACGCCTTAATTGTCGAAAACAGCTGATTCCCTTCAATGATGCTTATCAAAATGGAAAATTTATCTAGTTTGACGCGTTATTTGCGTTTAACCAAATAATCTAAATTATGGCGTAAGGCGTTATCTATCTGTCAAAAGTTGTAATTAGACCTACCCGAATAGAGCGACGTTAACATTTGGCAAATGAAAGATCCGGTTTTGGCAGCGCACAAAGAAATAAAGTAATAACATTGTAGCTGTTTTCAGGCCGTAACAAAATGCTTTAAACATCATTGATCCATGTACGGAAAAGTTTTGGAAATTTTTCGACTGTGATTTTGTCAAGCTTTGATTATACTCTTCTCTCTTTTATTCTTTATCAGAATATATACATATGTACATAGACATATCATTATACTGACGGGTATAAGTTCATCATTTGTGCCATAATCATGCTATTGTTCACTGCAAAAACAGTGCAAAGTAGCTGCAATCATATTATAGTCCAAAGTTAATACGAAATTGTCAACTTCATTGTTACCAGTTAAATGCGTGGCATAGTTATAATATTGTGATGTGATATGATGAATTATGCAACAAAAACATACTCATATTATTCCTAACTTTAAAAAAAGGTGGCTACTCTGATATAAACAGCGAATCAACTCGAAAGTATCAAAAATTTGCTGCTGCTTTGAAGTGCAAAAGTGCACTTCAATAATTATTTACAAGTTCATCCATCAATTCATTTTTCCATTTCTTTCGGTTAACTGAGCCGAAGAAACTTTTAATCAAAACTCACAGTACAAAAGAAGAGCATAAAAGAAATATTCTCAGGCCGGCTGAAATTTCGTTGACTTTGAGTAAGTAAAATGCTTTCATTTATTCCCAAGAAACCATCTCAAATCTGAGTCCTCCTCCACGTTGCAACAGTTTACGGAGCACCCATCATTGTTTCACATGAGTATAATGTCTCACAGGCATTTTGTCTGGTAATTTGGATGCAATTTTACTTTGAGAGATTTCAGTTTTCACACATTTAAAAATGACAAAAAATGCATTATTCTTCAATTATGTTCTCAGCTTATGAGTCATGATTGATTACCGTTTACAGGCCCTGCAACAATGCAAAAGGTTTCCATTACCTAATTGAGAAGTACAAGTACATACATATTTAGAGTTAATTGTTTCCACTTAAAGGGTCGAAAATATTAAACTGCCATCAAATTGTAATTAGTCTTTAAGGGGACTTGTGTGAGCGAATGTACGAGTACGTTGTAGATATTCGCACGTACAAACAAGTGTATTGCATACTTGAAATGTAATCCAATATCTTCGACCATTCCAATTACAACACACTTCAATTAACTTGAGCAATTACACCAGCTCGTATGTGACCAGAAAGGCACACGACTTGGCTGACGTGAACAAAAACTGTTTGCCAGTTAATAAAAAGTGGTCGCCCAACTGATGTCCGTCCATTCACTCACCAAAAACCGCACAGAATACCACCGCAATAAAGCTAAACACTATAAAGTATACATTGCAACACAAACAACAACAACAACAACATCAGCCAAAAACACATTCCCAGTAATGCTGACCACACAGCGAGTATCTTCTCTATTGGTGTTTGTCCACTTTCGGACGTATTCGCACATAACGGCATAACAATAATCTGCATGTGTTTAGGAGGGCAAAATGCAAGAGAAAGTGATCATGATACATTTTTCTCAAGGTCATGGTAAAAAATCAGTGTTAGACACAGTTTTTTTGTCACTTAAATTCTGATTTGGTTTTTTTCTTGTGTTTTCTGCAAAATATTACCTTTGAAACCAGATGTTGTGGCCTTAAGTCCGTCTTAGAAGTATGTGAAATATTAACTGCCAGAGTTTCTATAACGATAAGCAAAAACGATTCCCTCGTGTTTCTTTTACACTTTAATAAAATGTAGGTTAATTTTAGTTTAATGTGTTGCACATACTCGTACATAACAACATACTTTTCAATATCAGACTATTTACCGTTTGCATTACTTTGAAGTCAGCAAGTAACGACTCCAGTATATTTTTTATAAAGTGCCAATAGTTCAGCGGTCGTAGGTTCAATTCCTGCCAAAAATGCTGTCGAAAACAAGGAATACCCAAATATTCTACATTCAACTAAAAACAATAAGAAAAATCATAACAACAACCTACACCACGATGCACACAAAAGTGCAAACACTCAATAGCCCAACAAACAAATCCATCTCAATACAAGATAGAACATTTAAAATAACTGAATGTTGGCTTAATTGATGTTCGACTCTGATGAGTCGCAGGACACTGACCATCAGTTTTTTATATTTTTTTATTGTGTATTTCAGGCTTTATTTAACAGAGTTTTATAATACAAATTTTGTTGTTTGTTATACATAAAGGGATTAGGATTTGATCTCTTTCTACTCTGATAGAGATTACAATGGTTTTGTTATATGGTTTTAAATCGAGTAATTCATAAAGAAAAGCAAAATTCAAACGAAAACCTTTATGAAATTGTTAAAGGATAAAATAGATAAGAACCGAAATTAAGGATTAAATTGTAAAGACAAAAGTTCATTGATGTGTGAATGCTCAGGGTACAGACATCTGGAGTTGAAATTTGAAGTAAGATTACAGGATCCACGTTTGACAAAGTGTGCAATCGTTGAGTAGGGTAAGCTGTACCTCATTTCTAACAGTTTGTTTTTTTGCTACATATTTGCTGGTTTTTAAAGTGGCAGTCTGCTGATGTAGACCAAACGGGGGCGGCATAGAATATTATTGCTTGAAAAGTTGATTTAAATATAACATTTTTATTGTTTAAGCTGAGCTTAGAATTTCTGTTCATTAAGGCAATCTCGTTAATTTATTTAATTTAGTGACGATATGCGGCATGTGATGATCCAAAGTTACGCCTTTTCCAATCAGGGGACTTAAATGTTGTCAATACTCAAATTGTTTGGAGGTAAATAACGTGTTGTTATATATATTATATAAATGGGTGGCGTTTTGTGCGGACTTACAATTATTTTCGATATGGAAAAATATTCATTTACTACATTTAAAGCATCTTGCAAATTTTTAATCATATCAGCCGCAAAGATCCCGGAGTGTCGTCCGCAACAGTCATTTAAAACGGGATGTTATATAATTTGGATGACAGGCAGGATCTCTGCGGACAGCCTGCTAATACTTCTGGTTCAAAGAAAACTAGATATAATTTTAACTAGCGACGAAGAGAATCTGAGCCTCGTCATTTTATATATTAGACCATTATGTCAGACGGAGTCAAAAGCGGCTTTTATTAACGATATATCCTGGGGACAAGGATATTAGATAAGAAAACCCAACTTAATGCAAAAGTTTTCTTGATATAAAAAAGAGTGAAATGTTGAAATATCGTTATTAAATCAGCTCTACGTTTTCACGAGGTAGAACACAATTCTTTTTAATGGAAGAAAGTTTCAATTAGACAAAAACTAGATCAAACTCACTTGGTTAAAATCAAGGCATTTTAGAGTAGTTGGCAACCATTAAATAACAGCAACAATTTTAAAGGCAGATAAAAGGGAAATCAGCGGAGTTGGTGCAGGTTTAACATATAAATGAATGTGCCCCAGTTTGCCCGAGTTTCCAAAAATACCCCTAAAACCGGCTTAACAAAACTTTTTCAGGACCTAAATTTCCCACTTGGGTTGACAGGTTGAGGTTTTGAAGTAGACAAGGTCTATTTTTAAAGTTTTTAGGATATAAAGGATGTTGACGAAATGAGAATTAAAACGTTTTTTAGAGGAATAAATTATAACTGTCCTTGTCCTACGAAAAAAGGGCAAGGACGCTGCTAATCCGAAACCGTTTAAAAAGGGAATAACATAATAACTAAATAACATAATAAAAAGTTTTGGTTTCCATAAGCCAAAATCTGTACATATATATATCATATTTATTTGGCACAATGTTTAATTTAGTTTAAAAAATCGATTTTTTAGTCCCTTTAGCAGAGTTTTATTTTAAATAATATCGAGGCAATTTCATAACTATATCATTTTCGCAAATAAAAAAGGTGTGAAAAACAAAAGCAGCGCTAAATATTAAATACTTTTATGGATAAAACCACAGCGGATTGTAAGTTTTACAAAAACAGAATTCAACCTTTTTGTAGATTTTTCTTTTTTCTTTTTTTTGCTCTTTTCGAATATGCACTTAATAAACTTTAGAAATTTTTTTGTTTGTTTTGCAGCATAAAAAATAACTTGTTTATTGCGTGTGTCTGCAATCAATGAACAAATTCAATTAAAAGCTGAAAAAATGAATACATATGTATGTAATTTATTATGTAAGCAAATTTTTTCCGACTCGAAATTTAATTAGTTTAACTAGTAACGCAAACAAAAAATTGTTTTTAAAGTGCAACTTGCACAAGTGCGAGACTTCAGACTTTTGAACAATATTTAAAAATTACGTTTCTGTTTTTTGCTCACGCACAATTAAATCGGTATAGCATTTTTTATATTAATATATAATATTGTATTTAATATGTAATACATACAAAGACGAACTGAATTCCGGGCACAGGAAAATCGTTAAGACTGATTTCAGTCCCAGTTGTAGACATTTTTAATAAAAACATTATTACCGATTAGATTGATTATTTATGCAGAAAATGCCTGAAAAAATTACCCAATTTCTTGAGGTAAAATTATTGGCACTTTTGACCAGATTCTTAAAATTTTGCCAAACCAGTCACTTGTCTTTAGAAAACGCCATTCTAACTTTTTGCATTTAATAGTTTTCTTTTCTTAAGCCGTAAATCTCAATTCGAAAAAATTGTCATATTTATCAATTTTGTTGGAAATGGAAACAAGAGTATCTTAGCGAAACACCATCCTTTACTTATCCCCTTAGCTTCCTTCCTGTGTCAATAATTTTGTTCATCACTGTACATATGTATTTTTATAAGCGAGAAAACTCAGCAGACCTCCACTTGGATTCATTTATCTACCATCGGATTTTCAATATAAAAGATGCGAAGCACATCTCACATTTACTTCTATGCGAAGCGGGACGAAAAGGAGTGTTTTCCTCTTTTTTTGTATAAAAAAGCCAGAGAGTTCAGTTGCCATTAAGAATTGCTAGAACCGTGTAAATATGTAATTATATTTCAATTGACAATTTTAGTGGAAGTGAAGAGTTCAGCTATACGGAGAAAAGCTGTAAATGAGCCAAAAGTGTTCAAAATATTATCGATAAAAAGTTGCAATCCTCAACAAAAATGTAAAAATTATTTTTTCCTTTAAACGCTACACGGATTTTTATATTTCAATTTTTTAGCCGAATGTATTGTTTTTGTTTTAATTATATCTGAATATTGTCATAAAAGAAGATACACTTATCTCCTTCTAGCATTGACTGTTTCACTCTTTCAAACTCAGATTAAAAAAAGTTGTAGAAGTAACAACACCAAGTTTTGTCGGCGGCTTAAATGAACAACAAGTGAATCAATTTAGCTGAGATTTGAAAAAGAAGTAAATGCTGAGATATGGTGCTAAAAAAGTTAAAAAATAGTAAAAGAAGTTCAAAATGTTGTTGTTGTTCTTCAATTATTTGTAAAAAAAATATTTGTTACATAAACTGGCAGAACTGCTGCAGTAAGTCACAATTTACACTGTTCAATTCTTACTGATAAGAGAGATACACATTTCTCATTGAAATTGCTTTGTTGTTCACACACACAGCAATTCCTATTGCTTGTATCGTTACACACACATTTACACACATTCGTGCTTTTTGCCGAGTACATATTAGGAAGTAACACGAATTCGAAATACCAGCAAGTCTGTACTCATCTTATGTTCCCTCACCGCTATGCCGAGAAGGTAATCGGCTTAGCTGAAAAAATTGCCTGGTCTGAATGCCCACTAACGGGCGCACCTTCCTTAGCCCAGGATTTTGTTAATATCATTTTTAGACCAATTGCTACATATATATCACAGCATGTACGAAACCATTTTTGTTCTTAAACTCAATTCCATCCCGGAAAATAAGATATTAAATCTTTTGTAAATTAATTGTAAATAATTAATAATTTAGAAAATTAAGATGGCGCACCCAAAGCAATTGCTTTCCAGAATCTTTCAAGGGACTAGCATTTTGTTGCAATCCCCTTTAAGATGGCCTATGCTGGAAAACCTTTTGCCACCTATTCCGTGGAAAGCCTTTCATTTCTGACGAAGGAAGTGAGTACAGAAGGCCTACTCGGCTTCGGAAACGCATGCCTTGTTTACCCAAAACAGGATCTGATCTCTTCTAGACGACATCAATACTCCGTTTTCTACCACCGTCTAATTTAAAAATATGTCCAATAATTTTAATAGCTCTTAAATATTTAGAAATTTGTGATTTTTTTTATCGCGTTTAGCACAAGCAGTTATATGTATGTGTGTGTGTGTATGTCTGTTTGTATTAAATATAATTAGAAAAATATTCGCCAGCATAAATGGCCTTAAGAGCCATTAAAATTATTGTGCAAATATTTTTTTTACTTATTAACTATTAACTATTATTATTTATTAGATTATTAATTTGCCTTTTTGCAGTTTAAGACACTCGTAATTGTATGAAATAATTAATAAATAATTTATATTTAAATAAATTGCAAAACAGCACATGGTCCAGCTAATAAAGACAAAAAGGTGATAAAACTGGAATAAGTCCGCAGCTTTTGAACTAATAAAAACTTACATGAATGTGTTGAGCCCATGAATTGAATTGACCAATTGAATGAAGAAGAGCCCAATTAAAAATTGGCTTCAAAATATTTTCAAAGATATTTTCATTAATTTTGGATTTTTAACTCTCCTATATATCGCTCTAGTGCTATTAATATTTTAGCAATTTCTTATATCATTATCATCGCTAAGTAGTTGGGAGAAATTTTGGCTGTTGTGGCAAAAACGGCAGCATTGGAAATTTAAGGCTGCGCATCTAATAATTAAGACTTGTCCAAGTGCATGTGAATAATAAACTAAACAAAATTCGAGCGAATAAATGAAAAATTTGATGATGACTAGTGTCTAGTTCAAGAGATCGACGGTATTTGGAAAATGGGTACTTAATCAAATATAATCCAAGCAATTTTTCTGAGAGGGACTTAGAGAAAACATTGGAGGCAATTGATTTCATAAAAGAAGATACGTCTATTGTTGAATAATATTGTGTAAAAAAGAGGAGTAGGGACTCAAACTGCATATTACTGCGTCTCGAAGGAAAAGTTTGCATTGTCATACATTGTATTTTCTGGGTTATTGGTTAATCCGATCTCTGGTCAATCAAATACAATATGGAAAAACTGAATTAGAACTGCTGTAGAAAAGGTTCCAAAACTAGAGTGTTAGTGACGGAACGGAAATCAGCGTGCCCCTGGAGTGCCTTGGTATCAGAATTTCAGCGTTCTGGTCATAACTTGAGGTACTTACTCTAGTGGATAGCCTTTGCTTGTGGTTTATCTAATTCTAAAACTGCAGGAAGAACCATAAGTAATCTAGGATAATGTTGGTGCAAGAGGACTAAAATGCTGTTCCCAGCAGGTGGCAGTTTTGGGAATCTAGACATACACGTATAGATTTTACATATAAAACATGTGAAAATCTATTTTTTATACTCGACACTTTTCTCACAAGTTCCCTAATTAATTATCTAATTGTGGAATTTCTGTCAGTTGTTCGTCTTAAAGTTAGTGATCGTTCTTACGCTTAAATTTTTCCAATGACTCGACCAAAAAGTAAAGAATGGCTGAATGTAAAGGGCTCCATTATATAGTACATACTTCAGAAAAATTTTCTTCTAATCTGAACATACTGGTATATTGACTTCTTAGAAGTGGGCGGCTCCGCCTAGCAAAGGCTCCTTACAGACCCAAGTTAACCTTAATGGGGGAGCTGAACAAACAAGGCGTCTCCCTTCTTCTAATACCCAGCCAACACAGAGAAGAAAATACTCGTGGTGCGACAATCAAATTTTTAATTAATTTTTCAATTAAAGACTTGACTGAGAGTGTCAAAGACTTTTCATTTCTAAAACCAAAGTTTGAAATACTTGAAAGTTTTTACATTTCCCAAAACTACACTGAAAAGAAAGTTAATCAAACTTAAATTGGTAGGATTTAAAGCCTGCAATCGTTACTTAAACTTTGAAAGAGTTTATTATTGGCAACTCTCCATTTAAATTCCTCTGAGGAATGTCCTTGTCGATTATCAACTTTAAACCTGTTAAATAGGGCTTTACTCCCACTTTTCACTGTTTGCAGTTGCTTTATTTAAAATGAATGATTTGCGTCTTCTCTTTTTGAAAGCGGGAAAGAACAAGTAATAAACACTGTTATAAATCATAAAATAATCGTTATTAAATTTAATTGCTGATATCTGTCTTCAGCGAATCCTTTAGCATTTAGAAAGAAACATCTGTAAGCAAATTGCTACAACTTTTTTTTTGTCTTCTGAGCGGCAATGAGAAGAATATCATAATGTCCTTGTACTACTGCTAACAAGAGACATGGCATACACGTTTTGAATAGCGGGCTGCAATTAACTTCTGCGTGCTTTAAAACATACATATGTGAGTGTGTATGTATGTACGAGTATGAATATTAGTATCTCGTGTTTCTTAAACGTTAATTTTAATTATATTCCTTAGAGCTGTATCTGATTGTAAGAGCTTGTGTTTAATAGGAGAGTATTTTTCAGTGTTCACTTCGTGTTTTTTTCCTCCGTCTTCGTTTCATTTAAACAACCACGCGTCCTATTGCCAGGATTCTTTTTTATATCACTTTGGCTTCTTTTCTCTTATTTTGGTTTAAAATTAAAACATCTGCTGGTGTTGTCTCATATGCCGAGTGTAATACTGTGTTATTTCATTAACGTGTTTCCAGAACGAGGTCAATCGGAAAATGAACTCAAAACAGGTTTGAGTTTTGTGTAACTTAAAGCAGTTGATTAGATTCGATTCCCACGCGTTCTCTGTCTTCACTCAGAGTTGTTTGGAATGACTGCTCCACATCAGTCCTCGAACGATTATTTATTGACATTGAGTTGAAGTTTTGAATCAACAGTTTCCCTAGTGAATTAAGCACTAACCGTTCCCTTAATGGACTTTAAACGAACGCCTCATTTCCAAGTAATTATACATATTTTTTATTGGCTCCTGTCGCAATTAAATAAAACCAGACCAGTAATGAGTGTTACCCTTACCTTAAGCCAACGTAAGTCCCAAAAATCAGTTTGGGCTTCTATCACACAAACCCGTAAAGTATTTCTAAGCAATATCTGAATGAGAAGAGCCAGTTTATAACGCTCAAGTTCATAATACAAAATCTAAATTTGAAAAGACAATTTCCCGGAGTTGAGTATCGAACAACCATTATCCAACTGAACTTAGGAGTCCAGATTACAAAAAAAGAAGGGAAGCTGGACACTCTGATTAAATCCAAACTGAACTAAGTCAATTTGAATGCTTTGAAACCCGCAGTATTTAATACAAAATTTTAATCCTGTTGACTATATAACTGATCTTTGATCTGTGTGTCGACCTTGGATGTTGCTTCTCACCCAATGAAATTGGGTTCGTTCTAATAAATCGATAACTATTTTTGACCGAGAAATGCGAAATATTGTAATAAAGTTAAGAAAATGATTAAAATTGTAATTTATTTAGAAATAAACTTTATGAAAAATGTCGCGAACGATAGACGCTGCTGTTGTATTAAGCTAAAAATTTATGGAAAAATTACACTAAGAATAATTTAAGCGGGGACAGTTTTCTTCAAAGGACATATAAGATGGACTTCGTACAATAAACGCAGTGTATTATGGAGAGCTGTAAATGAATGCTTCTTTTTTGAATCAATCTTATTAAATGACTTTATTTTTTTGTAGACTGCGATTTGAATTGGAATACTCTGACGAATGAATTCAAATGCATTGATTTCAGAAAATTTTGAATGAATTCACTGCAGCTGGTAATTGATTTGGCCATTAGCTTTGCGATTTTTCTTTCAAATAATATTTGTTTTTGTTGTTATTCGGCACAGATCCTGAAATGAAGTGCGGCAAAAATCGATTACAAAAATTACCCTGACTGGGGTATCGCACTTGTCATATACTGAGTCAAGAGTACGGCCTTTCTGTTGACGTTTTTGGCAAGCGTGGGCGTCTAATAGTGCGCACCTTCGCTCCCACGTATTTTCAGCCGCACGAAAGACAATTTGTTTTTGCGTGGGCTATTCTACAGCGCAATTTAAACCTTTTCTGATTTTCCTTAATACGAATAGCAGTAGTTTTGGAAAGAATTTGATAATTTTTTATGTCATTTGGTGGGAATTTTCGTGACAACAAGTGTCATGTATTCGAAATTTTCATACCTAAAAAATTTTTACACAAAAGAAAGAATCAAAGTTATTTGCCAGATGTATCAAATCCAAATGAACTATTTACGCTCTGAGAAAATAGAAGACCCAACTTGTAGCCGCTGCAGGTGCATTGAAATGCCATCACAAATCGAAAGTGGAAAATAAATACATATTCCTGATGAATATCAGTCGGAATTTCAAATATGTATATTAGAAAGAAAACGATGCAATCTCATATTAACCGGGTAATAAATCATTCTTCTAAGGCTCTGCCTTTTTTTCCTTACGTGTTGTTGTTATTGTTTTCATTCTGTTGATAATTTCACGAACTTGAACAAAAGAATCTGTTTTTCAGTTTCTAAAAGGGATTATTTTTTTTTGTGTTTCAAATTGCGACTTGTGTTGTGCTATTTTCGTGTTCTTTTCTTAGTTTTTGATTACACCTTCAGTAGTTGTTATTAGTTTTTTTTTCTTTCCCTACCTTTTTTTCTGGCTGCGCCGCAAACAACAATAACACAACAACAGATATCAGCAGGTGTTGCCGTTGAAATGAAGACGATGAAATGTGTTAAACAATTGTTTTTGTTCTTTGGTTTCGTTTTTTTACACTGCGTTTAAAAAAAAAGACATCTGTGTTTGCGAGTAGGTACAATATGTTCGTGGGGCTTGACGCTATTAATTGGCTGCTCAGAAATGTTGCACAAAAACTGAAAACCAAAAAAACCTCAACTTGAAAGAACGTTTGTATCTACTTATTCGAACATACATACGTGTAAATTATGCAAGAATTTAGTTTTATTTTTATAATTAAAGGTTCCCGTTTTACATTTAAAATCTTGCATATTGAATTTTATTAAAAATTTGCAAGATTAACAAACCGAATTAAACAGCAGCAGAATTTTGAAACTTTGGAAAATTCAATTTGATTGGTGACTACAAATCAGGTATAGACTAACTTAAGACCAACTACTACGCAATACAAAATTTGCCTTAAACACTGTGAAGTATTTTTTTTAAATAAGATTTTCAAGTATTGAGAGAGCCAAGTCGATTGGCAAACAAACGGCTCCAAGACCCACAAAAGATTTTATTTATTTATGGAGTAGAAATTGACAATCGGTTATGACCAGGTTATAGTATAATTAAAAAATTAAATAATATAAATGAATAAAAATTTTCGATTTTGTTGGACTTACTTATAGTTTTGCACTATAATAGAGTTTTTATTGTCATTATTTATAAAAATATTAAGTTTGTAACAATCGCCCGTAGTATCGTTTTTATATATTTACATACGAAGGTACATACATAAATATATAATAACTAACATGTGAAGACTAAATATTTTGTTATCAATAACTTTTGTATTCATTCAATAAAATTATTTTTAATTATCAGGCATGTTCTGAAAATCACAAGATTTCAAATCACTTGTGATCTTAAAATCAGAATTGTGATTTGATGGTGTTCTGCAAACCACAAAAGTTTTAACTTTTCGGTGTGATTTTACCTTTTCGAAAACACAAGAAAACAGCTGATATTTTGTTTTGATTGGAAGACATTTGTTTATGTGTTGAAAATTTATTACTTAAAATGTGAAAATAAATTAAAATTACTAAGTGAAGGCTTGGATCGACTACAGTTAGTCACAGCAAACCGCTCATATTGTGCATTTGTACTATTATTTGCAAATTTATTCGTAAAGAATAAAATATTACAATTACAATAAATTAAAATTACTGTTAAACACAAATTGAAATGCCTGCAGTTTAATTGTTGTCAGTAACAGAGTTAAAAAGAAAACGTCTGAGAAATGAACGTGTTAAGAAAAGGTACTTGCGAGATATATCAAATCCATTTCATCTAAATGACACAATATAAGGTAACAAACATGTTAAGTTTAAATGTAATACTTAAGGGAATATCCTTTTCTTTAAATTCACATACAAATGTATATACTTATGTTAAGGATTTCTACAGACTTTAACATTTTAGCATATATGTACCTTTTTCCACGCAGCTACATCTTTTGACGGAGGTCCCGAGGCATTCAATTGCGTGGCAAGATCTGCCCACAACTTTTCACACTGCACCCTGTCACCTTTCATGTATCCTCATGCCAAATCCTTATCCTTTAAAATTTCATTAAAAGTACTTACATGATTACCAACTTTAATTTTATTTTTTAATTTTAAGCCCGCAAAAACTATAAAATTAACCAACCAAACAAGCAGATGCCACAGGTAGTAAAATTTTATTGCTGCCATTTGCTATTACTTTATGAGTTATTATTTAGTAGATCAGGCGAACAATTTACTTTGAATAACAACTTCCAATACGACTTAACAAAAATTAAAAACTTTTATTTTAAATAGTTAATTTTTTTAAAGAAATAAAACATATTTCTAGTGGATAGCACTATTTTGCTACTTGTCTCGAAGAACAAAAACAGCTGACAACTAAAAAGTAAATACAAATCACAAAAGGAAAATGTCAAATCACAAAAGTAAATAACAACATGTGTTACAAAAGAAAGTGGTGGCAATATTTTTATATTTTTACCTATTTTTGGTATAAAATCATCAGTTTTACTCTTGAAATATATAAAAAACAAATAAATTTATTCAATTAATGTGTTTTCATTGAGTTAAATATAAAAATCTGTCCAAAATTAAGAAAGTGATTTCAGATCGACAAAAAAAGTTTTGTCAAACAAAACGATGTCATTATGAAAACCCTGTCTGAACACAAAGTGTTAACAGAAAGAATTTTGTACCAAAAAGTAACACAAACTAATTTGGCCTCCACATTCCCTTTAGACTCTAGAAATGGCTTCAGTGAAATAAATAAAACAATCAACAATCGTAAAGACTACGTAAGTTTTCTAATCAAATACCTAAAGATGTTCATATGTATATTTATTTACATATATAAATAATTTTTACTCTCCACAGATAAATACAATGAAATCAATATTGAAGGGCCGCTTGCCAAAAACGCTTATCGAAATTATCTCAACAGGTTTGTGCATGGACATAAACTTGGATGGAGTTCGCTGCTTTTTATGACGCCTTAACAGGTAAGTCCTAATTTAAAATTATCTGTATGTATGTAACCAAGTCTAAAAACATGTACAAATTTACATTCTACAAATCTTTTAAACAGATGCCTGTCGATCACTTGGTTCTCAGAATGTAGAAACTGAGTTACGTAACGCCTTAAAAATAATCAAAAAAAAAAAAAAACGTTACATTCATGCTCAATGCATTTAAAATATAAATTTTTAAAAACTGTTTTATTTCGAATAATTAATATGAAAACTAAGTTTGTAGTAATTTACAAATAGTGAGTTTTAGGCCAACGTGTAAACAACTAACTTTTCGCTGACTGGAATTTAACCAACTTATAGTTAATTTACAAAAACCAACGTAAAGCAGTGAGTTTACAGTTAGCAACAAAAAGTTAACTTTAAGTTAACGGTTAGATAACTAAGTTTAAAGTTAATTGAAAGTAATGTTGGTTGGCGCACTATTGCCGTGTCCCAGTTATCTTTTCAATATAGACAACAATCTGATCTGGATTTTGTGCAGGCCATTTCAACACCTGAGATTTTAGACCAGGCAAATTTTGCCTCATGTTTGCGCTGTCCTTTTTGTAGGCAAATAACTTCATCCTAAGAGTAACCGAATCGATCTACAAAATCGGTTAAAAGCGTCTTATTTCATTACACTTTCATTTGTGGTAACAATCAGTGCTTATTCCGGCAAGTGAAACAACTGCAAATTTTGAAACTACTTTCGGCACCCTTCACTGTCATGGCGGTTGTGAATAGTTTCGTGAGTTTCTTTGCATCAGATTGGAATTGGGATTTTAGTGCGGCCCGCCCAAGACTCCTTTTCCGCTTTCTGTTTTCTGTCAAATATGTTTATACGTATGTATGTATCTTAAGATTTGTATAATAGTGTAAACTGACCTTCATTACCGATATGAAAATAAAAATGAGCCTTCGATAGCATTCAATTTCAAGTTAAAATTGATCTGCTTATTTATTTCCAAATAATGATTAAGCATCAAGGCACACATTTTGGTCCGACCAAAACCATATTTTCGTTTCATTAAAAAAAAAAATACTTGCATTCAGACCACCTTGTAAATGAGTTTCCTTGTTCGCCCAAGTCCAAACAAATTTTCAACAGAATATGCTCTTGCGTCATTGTTCGCTTTATTGTAAATGATAGAAATAAGTTGTCATTAGTTGTCTTAATAAATTGCTCGAAAATATACAAGCCAACACTAATGGAGTTCGGCATTACGATACTAGTTTGTACTTTCTTGTACTGGCAGGCCAGTAAAATCTTTAAAAGTGCTGCCAAGTTGCAAGTTTACACAAAACATGCATAAATAAGTTGGCGTTGGTTCCAATATGAACAAGACCACTCCTCTGAAGTGCAAATCAACGAAATCAAATTCTGAAGTAGGACACGCTTAAAGGCCGGCGCACATAGAATCCGTCATAGGTTGTACTTTGCGTTTTTCAAATTTGTTAAGGCATGTAAAATCACACCAACACACACACGGGCACAGCCTAAATTAATTTATTTTCTCACGTTGCACAAAAAATAATATATATTTTCGTTACTACTAATAAATAATAAATCAAAACAAACAAAAGATTTACGGAAAGCTGTCAAAGTAGAAAGTTGCTCAAGTTTGATAAGTTGCGTCGAAGTCGACGTACTCATGTGACGCATAAGTGCCCAGTTTGAGAGTAAATTAATTTTATTAAAAAACACACCACATTTTAAAAAGTTATAGTTGTTAAGGTCGATTTTGTGGAAATTTTTATTTTATAATAATTTTAAGCGTAAACTTTTTCCCCGCTTCCGTTTCTGTCACTACAAAAATGTTTGCTGTTTCTAACTGCTTTGGGAAGTGCTGGTTTTTAAAAGTCAAGCATAACTTTTATTCTCTAGGCTGCATTTAAATGTGAAATTGTTAAGAACAAGCAACTTTTCCCACTTCCCTTCAATTTGTCTTGTAAAACTAAATAAAACATACAAATAGTATTAACAACTTCTGAGCTCCCCAGTTAATTAATCGTTTAGCTGAATTTTTTTCGAGCAAAAATTTTAATTTATATTTAAATGTCTCCAGATAGAGAATAAAAACGATAACTACAAATAAACGTACATGAGTATCTAAATACGCCAGGATCCAGTAATGGCTTATTAATTCGTAAAAAAACAGAAGAAAAGAAACAACATCTATCAGCGTTTGTCCTGGCATTTATTTCTCGTCCTTTAAAGCTGTTTCATTAATCTTATCTGTTTACTCTCTGGAACATTATCTTAATATATACATCAAATTATCCTTGAAATTTTTCTACATTCTCTTGTGTTTGGGTTTCGTCTCAAGCCAAATGATTGCATTTTTATTCTTGCACTACAATGGGCCTCGAGAGTTAAAAATGTACTCGAAATTTTTTTTTGAGCACAATTATTTGTTGTTAATTTCACAAACAAGTACTTTACGCAGTGAAGTGGCTTTTGAAAAGTAGTCGAATCAGCTGATAGAGAGATGTGACGCCCAGCACTAATGACTTGGACCCATTTCAAAAGAGTTCATTGGAGTCAGCGCTGTTGCTCAGACAGTAGTTCCCAATGATTTCCCATGAGTCGCAGAGTGAAACAGAGATGAGAAAAGTGATTTTTGAGAAAGATTGAAATCAGCTGACAGAGAGTCCACTACATATTTATCTAGTTAAAATAACAGAAATAACCGCCTGTTAATTTTGTCAGTAAGAGCATAAAATTAAAGTGCAGTTGGTATATTTTTGTCTCTACCCGATTTTCAATTGGTTATTTAAACAAGAAGAAAAGGTTTCGTTTTTATTTTTACGACTTATGAATGAAATATAAATCTCATTTTCCTCTCCTTTCAACTCCATCTATTTTTGTTGGTGGCAAGTGTTTTTCATTTATTGTTTCAAAAATTATAATTTCTTTAAATCACTTTTCTCAATGCAAAAATGTTATTAGTTTTTCTGAACTGCTGCTTGATGGCACTGGAACACACACGAGATAGATGCTACTTCACGTTCTGTGAACTGGACTTGCTAACTCCGCCATTGATGGCGTTGGTGCGGTTCCATGACGAATTCACCCTTTGAGCCCACTTTAATCATACATTCATTCGAATGCTCGCTTTTTCCCCTTTTGTTGCCCCCTGATTTGATTCTTCGTTACGTAGGGATATGGCCACTAATATTAATTTTTGGTAAAATTTGAATAAAGAAAACAGCGGTTGGCTTGTGATGCCAACAACAAGATTCTATAATGCCAGCCCTGCGATTTATAAACCGCTAAAAAAAACTCACATCTGTGTTTTAAAATCACATGTAATTGTAAAGCGTATATGTTTCAAAATATATCGCAATAATTAATTTTTATTATTCATATATTCAGGACTGAAGTTAATGATGTTGCAGTTTCTTATTCAATTGCTAAAAATGTCAAATATTTGTGTTGAAGAACAATTCGTTTCTTTTCGTAGGTGCATATGTAAGAAAGGATATCGTTAGCAGCGACATGGTTCTGTTGTATGGTCACAGTCACCAATATTGTTGAAGGCAATAATTTCCCAGTCAACATTTCAGTACAAAGTTAGGCCATTAATTTCCATTAACATCCCAGAGACGCCATCGCTGTCACATCAAAACGATATCAAAAACTGTTCGCTTTTACGCCACTTCTTGTACGTCTTAAACAAAAGCTTTAGCCTACTAACAATATTCCTGTCGACAATGCGTACGCCTGTGCCATTTCTCTAACGTCGACTTAATGTGACTACAACGACGACACTTGGAATAAGGAGGAATATATTGAATATCATAAAGGAGATATAAAAGTAATTGAAAAATTTTAATTTAGATCTCCAACATTAATATCGCTAAATCAAGAGTTTAAGATGTGCTGAAAGCAGACCTCAAATTGTGGTAACCAAATACGTGGAAAGTTTCACCTAAATATATATCTGTGGATATATAAAATAGTTTAGAAATGAAATTACTAAAAATAAATGCTTTAGTTTTTGCATGTCTTAAGCACCAAAAGTTTGCAGAATGCATCCCCGCAATCGATCTTGTTTTTAAACAAAATAAGTCACTAACAGATTTCCTGCAATTACTTCAAAATATATCGTCTGAGCACACGACGGTGATTGCGGCAGCTTAGTGGGTTAAACGCATCCATGATTAATAAAACCATATTATTATTGTATATTATCAACTGTCTTGTTTAAAAAGACTTTAAAACTGTGTATTTCACATTAATTTGTCACAATTAACATGATGTTGTTGATGCAACCATATTGAAAAACAAACCTTTTCTGCACTTTTACTATAAGATATTGTAATTATTTCTTTTTCCAAAACCATTGTGCTGTTTCTATACTCATGTGTGTATGTGTGTGAAGAGCACATATTTAGAAACATATTGCATGCAAGTAAATGTGTATTTGTTTTGCTTTTTTTAATAAAAATAGTATTAAAATAAATATTTTACATTTTGACAGCTTTCGCTTAAGGGGCGATGAATGTAACTGAGTATATTTTGCCGTTTTTGTACCTGATTGTGGTCTGTGACAATCGGAGGAAATAAATAAAAACTGTTGAATTTCAAACTATGAGGGTTCAGGATAAAGGCGAACAACGTGTTTCTTACATGAAGGCAATAATTTTCCACTTAAAGGCATCAATAAACTGAGTGCATGAGTAAAACAATCAAACCGGATTAAGCCCAATTTACACGTTGCACACCGCCAATTGCGTGTTTTTAATTTTCAAGTAGAACAATGAAAAAAAGCAAAACAGACAAACATACACATTGTTTTTGTCTGGCTGTCTTTCTCAGTTATTGCGCAGTATTGCTCAACTGCAGTAAGGAAAAGGCTGCGCATTATCACGCACCGGCTAAAACCCGCCAAGAACGCGTCACTGATAATGACAACGAAGCCAAAAACTGCACATAAAATAAAATTCTGAACAACACCAACAGCAGCCACAGCTACTGTGTAGTTTTTTTTTTAAGGACATGCATAACTGCCAGGACGATAATGTCGACGGCACTGCTGAAGACTTCTACAACCACAAGAGCCAGATGATTGCGACAGCGTTTTATGTACGTCTGTACTCGTCTATTAAGGAGGATGTACGGGCACATGCACGACATGTGAAGGAAGGCAGACACATGCAAGTCGCTTGCATCGTGTTGCCCGAATGCATAAAAAGCATGACAAGGCTCACCTGATTGCTGCAACCTGCATGAACCTGCACAAACAGTCACGCCGTTTTATGAATAAATTAAGCAGATATTAAAATACGACGTTCTAATGCTATCAAATACATACTCGTATATTAAAGTTTAGAGTGGTATTTTCTTTTCACTTCACTTTGTATAACATTAACTGCCATTCGACTTTATTTATTAAATAAAGAGAATGAGTTTTTCAGGCGACGGATACTATTATTACAAATCCTTAATATCAAAAATAAGAAAAGAGTTTTCCGCACCGACCTAAATGTAGGCGTGAGATGTAATTTATTTGTGAAAACTCCTCGGGCCCATAAAATGTATATGAAACAATTTTGACTCGACATAAGCGCCGGTCTTTTGGATTGTCGAAGCTCCACAACGTGTTAGAAACCAAATTAACTATAAATGACGATAACGGACAGAAACGAAATATTAATTTCTGGTATTTTAAGCGAATCAGTCAGGATTGTTTCACGGAAATTGTAGGAGCATGAGAAATATTCACTAATAAATTACGCTTTACGGGTTCTTGAGGCTTATCACGAAACTGAAAAGAACTCAGAAAAACTCATACCTCTGTACATATGTAGGTATGTAGGTAACATATCGTTACCTTAATGTAGAAAGGCCGTAAATCGTTTTTTCTTCAAATCGACCAAAAATAAAAAAAAATATAAGAAGGTGAAAAAAGTTTCGCGACTACAAAACTTTTAAGTTTTTTTAGGAAACCGTTACTTAGGGCCGTTTCATATTAAGGTATCGATACTCATCGCTGCTGTCTTGGCAGTTTGTACAATTATTACGTTACATTGGACCTGACTCTCATAGTCACGTCACTAGTTCGAAACTGTGACAGCCAAAATCAAAATATAAACTTACAGCAAAACAATAACCAAAATGGGTTTAAAACCAGATGAATTCGTTTCCAAAATGTTAGTTTTGAATGCGTGCAAAAACGTACAAATTATATATTAAAATTTCTTCTGTCAAATTGCAGAGATGTCTGTTTTTAATGTATCAGTTTTTATCATCACGTTCTCGCTTTGGATTTGGTGTTTTAGTGCAAAAGAATTCAGTTGGGTCGTTCCTAGAATCTTAAATTGAGTGTTTGATAGATTTTAACAAGTTTTCAATAGGGAAGGAAAATAATAAGGTTTAGTAAATGCAAATGAGGTTAAGTTTTCAGATTTTTAATGCGAGGCCCGGCCGCAAAAGCGGTACGACAGGATCAAATAGGTCATTGACCAATTTGGTTGTAAATTTCGCTGGTGTTTCACAAACTATCGCTTCACACAAAATAATTTATTTGAAACTTTTAGCTCAATGTTACAGACCTCTCACAATCCTTAAAACTCAAATTAAAGAATACATGTCTTGAGAATGAGGTGTTTTATTATTAACGTAAATCCATTTTACATCAAAGTTTCAGAAATTTTTGAGCCTTGGGTTATAAAGGGTTTAACTGTCTGTTTTACTTATATAATTTTGCCTTGCAGATTTTGCAACCCTCAGCTCTTTTCTGTGGTTTTATGTCAGTTAAGCGCTTACACTGCACATATACAGTCAGCAGCATAACTAAAGGTACCCTGTGCGCGGTAAAGGGTTTCATACGTTTTCTACAAACTGCGTCAGTAAATTTTTTAGTTTTATATTTTTATTTTATGATTTTACCTAAAAACTACAACCTCGCAAAAAATTCTCTGCTATAAAATAAAACAAACACAAATTATGCCCACGATTTTGAAATCTCCACATTTTGACACAGCAAAAGTCTTCGTGCCCTCAAATATGCTTTACAATTAAGTAGCGGCGACTCAATTATTTCTTTCTATAATTGTTTCTTTTCAATTATAATGGTCCAGTAAATATGTTTTCAAGCTAATTTTTATTGAAAAGAAATTGTGTTTTGAGAAATGAAGTGTAGTTTAAAAATGTGACGAAAGGAATTGTCCATTGAGGTTTCATTAATAACCATGAAATGGGAAAATCTCACTCTGAAATTGCCACAATTGTAAACAATATTAAGTCAACTATACAGAATATAATAAATCGTTTAAAAAAAGTGAAAAGTATTGAATATAAGCCAAGATCAGGACGTCCGAGAAAGTCGAGTTCCAGAGAAGAAAGCAAAATAACAAATATTATTAAAAACGATCCATTTAAAAGTGCACCAAAAATTGCTGCAGACTTAAAACAGTCCCTGGAAACAAATACTGCCGCAGATACCGTACGCAGGCCGCTGAAAAGAGCTGGTTACAACGCTCGAACAATAGAATAGAAAGAAGCGAATAGATTTCGCAAAATTTTCACAAAAACAAAACAAACGAGTTTTGGGATAAAGTAATTTTCTCGAACGAGTCTAAATACAACATTTTTGGCTCGGACGATCGTGCTTTAGTATGGAGAAAGAAAAATGAGGAGCTGAATCCGACGAACACTCGTAGAACTGTTAAGCAGTGTGCGGTTGCAGCCCCATGGTGCAGGCAGCTGGTGAGGGTATCTTGGAAATAATAGATGAAATATTGGACAACACAGAATATTTGAAGGTTCTTAAAGAAATCTCAAACAAAGTGCGGCAAAGTTGGGTGTTCCTAATGATTTTTACTTCCAACAGGAGAATGACCCAAAGCATGGCGCTGCTGATGTCAGGATGTGGTTTGCACACAATACTCCCCACATACTTAATACCCCTCCACAAAGTCCGGAAAAGCAATTGGTAAGTCCCAACTCAAAAACTTGATTATTACTGGATGGCAGCAAATATCGCCAGATTATACAAAAAAACTTTTATAATCGCGGTCAGATCGGCTATATGAAGTCCTTCGACTTAAAGGATATCTCACAAGTGATAAACCTAAGCGAAGTTTAAATAACTTTTATCTTTTTAGGGGGTACCTACAATTTTTCTGTGCTTTGTTTGGTTTAAATATATCAATAAATTAAACACAAACCATTTAAATTTTGCAAGTCATTTCTTCGCTAGAATTTATGAAGTTGTTTATATCAGGTTGGGTACCTTGAGTTATGCTGCTCACTGTACGTACTTATGTATGTACATAGAACTAAAGCTTTTGCTTTTCTAATTGTTCTAGGCGACTGGCTAAAGCGGACTTCCTGCCTGAGATGTCGCCAACTGCCAGAAAGATCGGCACCAGCTCAGGTGGAGGGGTTGTAGCATTTGCTTCTAAGCTGCGTGTGTACGATATCAGACTGTGAACGTTTGTGTCACTTGTACTGGTGCTTTAAGTTGTAAAGGAACCCGCTTAGCAGGTGGTGTATTTCTCGTGAAACCATTTTCTGGCACCACAAGAACAATTTCCGAAATATGGACAAAAGATTTGAGAGCTTTGCACAGTCTTTAAATCTTTTTTTTTAAATAGGTTTATAACTTTATTCCAAAACTGTTTCCAAGATATTTTTAAAATGTGGAACTTAAAGCCCTTCTCCTGGAGCATATAGTTTCATTTTGCCAGGCTCCGCACAATTTCCAAGTAATTTAATATCTGAGACAAAATTCAGTTACTTGATTTTTACAAACAGAAGGAAACTTTAAAAGAAAAAAGATTTCTTTTTTAATGGGAAAAAATTAAAGATGTGAACAAAAACAAAGAAATTAACACTCCAGAGACTGAATTCCGTCGGCGTTCTTCTTAAAATAAACTCTGTACAACTTTTCTTATTCCTTTTTTTACACTTTCACAAAATCTATTATTCGTTTTATCTCATTTCATGTTGCAGGCCATCAAAAGGCGCGAACATTTTAAAATTTTATGAAATGTTTTATTGTTTTTTTCCTTCTGCTTCTTGTACATATTAAATGAACAATGTCTGACTGATAGAAGAAGAAAAGAAAAAAAAACCTAAAAACACTTGAGAATCTGCATAAAAACGTGAAAAGTTCTTAAGTGTTCATCCGAATACGGCTGTAGTTGCACGAAAATGGCAGGCAGCATGTTTTCCAAATGCTCGTCCAAACTTGGGTAAACAAACAGGAACAGAGCACTGCGCTTTTCTTGAACACTGCGAACAAGTGCAATAGTTTTATTTTGTTTGTACTGAATGTGAAATAGTGGCACTTTAAAGCTGTTTAGCTAAAGCCCTGAGTGCTCAGCTTACAAGACAAGGAAACGGATAAAACGCGCTGTTTGCCGGCATAATAGTATTCTTGAAGGGCTGAGTTTTCTAATCTTCACAAAACACTTGCAAGAGTTTGCCAAGTTTTCCATTGAAGCGCCAGTGATAGTTTGTGTACCACCTTTAACCGCCATTACGCCTGTTGGCAACACAACAGTTCCCAATTTTTGCACTGCTGTGGAAAAAGTGTCAAATAAAATTGGGCTCCCTCTCAGAATCAGACACGGAGCTAAAAGTTATTTTCAAAGGACTTTCTTTAGTTTTTGGATTTTTTTACTTTTGACGAATTTCCTTATTATAAATAGTAAGTACAAACATATGTAAGTATTTTTGTATCTCTTATTTTTTACAAACCGTAAAGGAACCACTGGGAGCAGGTCTTGCATGATGTATTCCGAACTTTCCGTATAAGCAGAGGGGAAGGGGGTGTCCTTGATTGACGCTGAAACTAAAACTATCGGAAGCTGCAGCATAACTTTAGTTGTACAGGGTCATCCGAAACCTTCACTTAAGGTTAGTTGGCATGTCAGAGGGATCCTACATGCTCCTGGGATGGGTTGAAAATGGGATCCTGGCGTTGGCAAGTGATTGAGGTGTCTACCTACATTGGCTGAAAGGTTCTAGCTGCTGTTTAAATCTAGAAACGAAGGGTAGAGGCCTTGGTAGGGATCTTTTTCGTACTTTGTTGGTCGTAGTTTGAAGTGCCTAACTTGTCTAAAATGCTCTGGCTTTAAGCCTAAAAACAGAGGAAGGGGCCCTGTGTACTGGCATAGTTTTCTGTTCGTTATCCAAATCTCCATAAGAAGCCGTTGTCTCGCAACAGATTCCTGTTATTCATAACAACTAAATGATGGGAAAGGGAAACATCAAAAGAATATCAGGCCTTCAATATTCCTTTGATGTTTCGGTCTGCCAACTGAGGGCCTTCAACGGCTTGTCACTATTTAGGGAATTACTAACAATAGCTAAGGATAGCCTGATCTCTCGAGCAAAACGCTTTCACACATCAAACCAGCTGTGTGTTCTTCGTAAGTAACAGGGGGGCGCTTGTCAGCCGTTGACAAATTCCCCAAGTAGCACGAAATATTAATGGTTTAATAACTTGAAAACTGCTGTAAAATGATTTTCAACAAAAGTGAGTAGATATTAGAGTGAAATAAAAATAGTTGTGTGTGATGTATAAACGAAGTTCAGGTAAGTTAATGCATTATTTAGGGACTATAACTTCATTGTAATGCCTGGTGCATCTTCTTACAAAGACGCGGATCCGTTCCATATTCAATGATGCTGCCCATCATTGTCTAGGACGCAAAATTCAGCAAGTCAGTGAAAAATCAAGTTCTTGAGGATTGATGGCCTTATATTGTCCTGTACAGTTTTTCAGATCACAGCAACGTTTTCGGCTGATCCAGAAATCCTTTATGTTGGTTTACAGCTTGCCGAACTTGGTCCCCAAGCGTTGAACAGTCAACTGTGAAGGCTCGCCGTAAAATGTGCGCAACGCCCAAAGTTTGGACCCACGATAACTCATTTTGATAATATAGTTTTTAAATTAATTTGGAGAACAAACAATTCAGGTAAGTTAATGGGGGCTATTCTGCGTTTCGACTCGGATCGTAAATTTCTCCGTTTGGCAGCTTTGGTATTCTGCGTTTCGATTCCGCTCAGTTTCTTTCGATTGTATGTATTATGCATTACGAACGGAGCTCCGTTTTTCTCAGTTGTTTTTTTGTTAACGGAGGGGTTTTCTTTATTTGTGTTTTTTAGTTAAAAAGTTTAAAATTGAAAAAATGTAAGTAGAAAATGAGATAAAATGTTCAGAAACGATTAGAAAACACTTAAAATTATTTTTAATTAATTTATTTAATTATATTAATTTTTTTGTTTTTCTAATTTTTGTACCCGAATCTGATGTTTTTCTTATGTATTACAGGTCAAAAACAACAACACCAGAGCAGTATGAAAAATTGGCTACCATCAACTTTCAAAGGAAGAAGTAGTAGCGTTCCGGGAGGAAGTGGCAGGAATCATCAATGCACTAAGTCCTCCAACAAAAAATGCCAGTGCATGGAAAAAAGTAGGTATGGTTTGCGTATAATTATTGCAGAAATTAATATAAACTTATAGGTTTGGATTGACTGGAAAAGCTACATCAAACGGAAGCTGTCAACAAACAAAAAAGAAATGATGAGCACCGAAGGAGTTTCATGCCGCTTACAGCGTATTAGCCCACTTGAGGAAAAAGTTATTCAGTTGACGGGTCTGGTAACAAATACCAGCGGAATTAGCGTTTTTATTTGTTTATTAATTTTATTTATTACTTTTTAGTGGACTGAATTTGGCTTTTTATTAAAATGTTTACAAAATTGTTTATTTTTACTGTTTCTATTTCACACGTTTCACAGCAAAGAAGCTAATTTAAACATACCCTGTTCTTCTTCTTTTTCTTTCGATTCCGTTTTTCTGCAGAATACCAATTTTCGATTGCAACGGAACTGAATGCGGAGACTTAATCGAAACGCAGAATAGGGGTGAATGTCTGTGTGAAGTGTTTTGTTACCCTTTCGAGACGCGAGGAAATATTAAACGCTTTGCTTAAAATAGCACATTTCTAAAAAAAACTATAAATTCGCATGTGCACACCCTTTCATGTTTACAGGTTGGTAAAAGTTTTCACTAAATTTTTTCACTATATTTTCTTTACAAAAATGACTGATTGTGCCAACAGATTTGGAGCTAAAAAAAGTGATATTTCGATACACTTTCCTTCTTCCACTGACCACTGACACGGGATCTAATGTTCCTCCTGAACTCCAAAATAATAAAGTATCACAGGATTGTTATATTCATTTCTTCTTGTGATAGTTTTGTAACATGTCTGCAATAGTCATGTTGTGGTAATATCTTAATGTTGAAGGTTGCAAATAGTTTTTCTTGTTGTTGTTTATAGATTATACGTTTCCTTGTTCGCTTTAAATGATAGTCCCGACTTGATTTCTTGTATTTTGGTATTCGGCCAATGCAGCAAATCTGTTGTATTTGTTTGTAATTGTATATTTTGCAGTTAATATTTGTGGATTGTTATTCAAATTCCAAATTACAGAAAGATGCCTTTAAAGAAGTCTACAAATAGAAATGTAAATGTACAAAATGTGAAAATTTAAAAATGTACATAAATACAATTTACGCTTGTTTTTTGGTATAGGTTTCTACCACCCGAGAATTCTTATTGCTTATGATAGGAAATAAATTTTAATTTTTATATATATATTTTTTTTTCATTTAGTTGTATTTAAATGTAAAACAGTGTAAGAGGACATCTGTGGCAAGTACATACACAAAATTTATATACAGTGATTAACAAAAAGTTCCCATGTTAACGTAAAATTCGCAACTCTAACGCATAAACAAAGTAAAACCATTTCGAATAAAATATAATTTTTCTTTAGCAGCAAGAAAAAAGAAAACAAATAGATTTAAAATTAACTATAACTCTGAGCGTCGACACAAAGTTTTAGAACACAAGAGATGGCTAGAAAAATTTCAATAATAGATTCGAAAAGTTCTAGTTAAAAGTAGGTGACAGGCTGGATGAGGAGTTGAAGCACTTAAAATAATTTAACTTAAACCAGTTCTTCACGTTGGGACCAAGAACAGATAATTACGATTTAGAGTTCATTTATGCCGAAGTTCAGGTGTCACAGATGAAAAAAGTTAAATCCAACTTATTTATATACAGTCTCTGCAAACATTATATCGAAATCGGATAAGGAATTAAAGGGCCATGCAGGAATAGGCTAAAGCTCAAGACCCGAGGTAGTAAAATTCCTTACAAGAGCTCAACGATACTCATGTAGTTTTATTAATGACAGCTTGCGCGGAGTTAAAACCACCAGCCACAAGCGTTAGAGCATCGACAAATACTTTTCCAAAATTTTTGTTTGTTAGAATAGTTCCACGCTTCCATTCATAAACATAAATTTTCCTACTCGAACGGCAGCAGCAGCAGCCCAAAACCAATATGGTGCCTTTAACGGTAACAGTTAAGTTCTTCGTTCCCCTCAAAAATTGTAGAAATATTTGTAACATTAAGCTGTCTGATAGCTCTTGTACATATATAAGAAAAACCAAAACGAAAAATTTCAAAATGTATGAAGACTATTATGTGCCACTGTATGTACAACGCAATTTAAATAATAAAATTAGAAAAATAAATAATAAATGAAGACGAAATCTTCCAAATTTAAATAATAAAATAAAAATATAAGAAAAAGAAATAGTAAATTAAGTAGAAATATTCCAAAATTTAAAGGTGTATGAAAACTTTTAACCGCCACTATACATATAATTTACTTCTTCAAACAAATATTTGTTGCAAAATAATGCAGAATAATAAATTGCAAAATATGTTAATATTTATAGGCGTATGAATACTTTTGTAGGCCAATGTACAATAAATAATGTCCCCCACCGCAAAACCAAGCGCAACAAAATATGAACAAGAACTTAGTAAATTGAACTTAATAAGAATGTCAATATTTCTGGGGGCATGTAGACTTTTCTCCGCCACTGTATATATAATAATGCAATTTATTTCTGCGGCAAAATGTTGGTTGCAAAACAATGCGCAATAAAATAAAAAGTATAATTAAAATGAAAAAAATGCTTCTTTCGTATTAAAACCGCAAGTTAATTTTATTGTAGAAGAAAGTGTAACAACTTCCATAATATGAAGTATTTTTAATATCATCTGTCATCCTTGAAAACATTTGCTCGTTAAAAGAGCAACCAAAGTAAAGAAATAACTTTGTATGACTTGGTATTAAATTAAAAAAGTATCAAAACAACAAAAGATGTCGCAGAAAATATAAAGTTGCTGCACTTGAGGTTGGCAGTCAAGACCGTCGACCAGGATTAAACTGCTGCCACTTTATTTGCCAGCATAATTTTATTCTTTCATCTTTGTTTGCAACCGTTTGCTTTTGCTTTTGCTCCTGCCTTTTCGGCTTCATACCTCCAGTTCCTATTGTCAGACAACAGTTTTATCAATTTACATATTGTATTTTTTTGGACTTCAAGTTGTCATTCTGCTCAACTTGACAGCATCAGGTGTTTGAAATTGAAGTTAAAAGTACACGTTTCAGTTGCAGACACGATAAGAATTTTTTATAAATGCCAAAGAAACGCGTAGATTTAGTCACAAGTTTAGCTTAACTTAAAGTTAATTTAAGAAACACTTAACAAACTGCTGAAGTATTCGGGTACAAAACAATAAATTGTGAGAGCTGAACATGGAAAGTACTCGCACATATCTCCTTATTACCAATTTCTTGGGTTCTTAAGGGGTCCAGATTTTTGAAAGTTCCGAAATTCACTTTTTTGCTTTTTCTTCTTCTATCAACGGCCGCCAAACACAAACTAAATGATGCCTCTTGATCAAATATGACAGGAGCGGTGTGGCCATTTCAAATAATAAAGTCACGGACTTATTGACCCTCCCTCGTACATTCACTTAACCCTGCTGTTAGGTAAGGAAACACTTGCTAATCTTGGGTACAGGGCAGAAGTGTTGCAGCCGTTATATTTAGCTTTATCTTTAGCTCCAGACTACATGACCCAAAGATCTAAGCTCTGTCTACTAATAAATTTTCAGCTGAGCTTCCAGCCGAAATTAGAACATCATCTTCTGATTGTAATAACATCTGCAACAAAGATGCCTAGATTTTTGCGCCTATAATATAAATTCTTTTTCATATCAATAAACGGACCAAAATGGCCCTAAACCCAAGAATCGTATTTTTTTTATTTTTCTAACTTCCTTTACAGAATTCGTGATTAAAACTTTTGCCGATGTAATAAAATTCGAATAAAACTCAAAAATACCGCAACAGCAAACGTTTTCAGTTGCCATATTGCGCCGTTCCGTGGTCAAAGCAAAAACAAACAAAAAAATTTAACGACACTGGACCATGTTAAGTAATTTTTGAATAGAAACAACTTTATTATGGGAAAGTACTTATTAAGTACGATTATAGTTTTATGTATTTGATTGCTTTTCATTGCTCAGTCGCACCCGAATAACAGGTCCGAAATGCTTGCAACGCCCATCCTAACTGACCTGATAAATTCGATAACTATTTTTCTTTTCGTGTACATTCGAACGATTCAAAACTAATTGCAGTCGCAAACCAATTGTTGCAATGGACACCTACATACAATATTAAAACCCTTCATTCTGCAACCAATGCGGTCCAGATGGTTTAATTATATTTTTTTGCATCTATTACCAGAATCACTTTCGTAAAAACTCGTTTTAGTAGGGCGCTGCCGCCTATCAGCTGATTAAATAAAAAGTAGAAAAGGCAGAGATTTTTCGCTGCTGCTTGAGGCCTGAAATATGGCCATTTCAGTTTTCCAAATTATTTATTTTATTTATTAATAAGTTATTTACAAGTTATAACTGCACAGAATGATGCTGTTAACAGACCCTCATAATTGTCCCTGTCACTAATTTCATAGGAGTCATGCCTTCGCATACGAAGTAGCAACGTGACAGACATGAGGTTCCTCAAATGTACCATAAAACGCTGAGTCAAATACATAAGTTGGCAAGTGCGAGGGAGACAACAACAACCCTGATCGCACTTAACCAACTAATTACGATGACGCGAACTGCTTGTTCTCCAGCCCCCCCAGCAAAAATATATCCACACACTGTGTCATCAATTTTCTATGGATTGTATAGAAAACTTCAGTACATGTTTTAAAACTATAACGTGTTTTTGTCAGTGTATTTGTAGTCAAATTATAAATAATGCTCTTAATTATACTGCATCATTTAATGCAAATGAGTGCTCGCTGCTGCAATTGAATATTTGTGCGAATGAATGTTAAATCCAAATATGAGAATTAAATCTGGTAGGCAAATATTTAATTGATTTCTTTTTCCCTCAAACAGTTTATAGAAATTAATGAAAAAGTTTTTATTTATATGGAAGAAATAAATTATTTTAAAAATAAACTTAAATTATGTTTAAAAAATGTATAAAATTTTATTAAATAATAGGGAAAAAAAGAAAAACTCAATAGGATATAATTTGATTTTTTTTAAATAATAATAAAAAAGAATAGGCTGCACTATCGGGTAATTTTACAGTGATCTGTCTTTCTCATGATGCGAAATATTTGCTTAGTGATTTTCGATTTTGTTGAAGCTGAAATCAATAACTAGACATATCTTTTTTTAATAATGGGTTTCTCTACTTTTTTTTAAATCATATAAAAACATCTGCAGAATATATTACAGAGAGATTCGGAGCTGAATAAAAGACGACATCTGGGATATGGTTTCAGCAGAATGGAGCCTTGACATAGTGACGCTTTTAAGTCAAGTTTTTGGAGAGCGAAACATTTCCACAAACTTAGAAATAAATTGATCAGCGCATTCGCCAGCTTCATTAGTCCCGAACTATTTACCTTGGGGTTATTTGAAGAAGAGAGTTTGTGTAAACAAGCCCTAGACAATCCTTGAACTCAACGCCAAGGAAAATGCTTTCAAACGAGCCAATAGGGGTCATTTAACGGGCTTTTCCATAATTAAGCTAAAAATTTCCATTTTGTACATTTTAAAATGTGAAAAGTAAATAAATAAAATTTGTAAACTCCAGAGTGAAATATAAAATCGTACTTAAATCAAATTTGATATCTAATATAAATATATGTACCCAAAATCCAATTGGATAGACCCGAAAGGCTCTCAACAGATTAAATACATTAATTGCAATTCCGTTTAGATTGAAAATAAATCATTGCAATTCATAGTCATATCGTGAGCCCATTGAGTTTTTGTCATTGTAGGCTGAAGCCTACAAAATAGGTTTTATGATTAAGAATAAAACCAGCTGCTTGTGACTGTTTTAACCCATTAGCCGCCAAAAGTCACATTTTATCATTTTTTTCATTGCGTATGAAATTTAGTATAAAAGTGAGAAAAAGATTACAAATAAATTATAAGTGTTTTTCTCAAGGTACTTGAGTGCCCCCAATGGAACAGTGTATTTACGAGTCTTTAAAATGTTGCCACTGTTTCTTTATTGATAAAAATTTATATTGTGAATAAATAAGCAACTCCAAAAAAATACCGCATATCTTAACAGCTTCTCTGGCTTTTGAGGATAGCGACCAGTACCATATTGGACTAACTCAAGTACCAATGAAGATGAAAGCTAAGCTTTGCTTTGCTCGCCTTGACCAGATAGTACCTTGCGATAGAACGACGGAATAACAGCTGATCCGCAACTCAAGCCTTTGCTTTGGCCATGCCAATTCAGTTTAATTTGAAAATAAATTATTTCACTCTACAGGTTTGCCATTCGTAGACTGCACAAGCTCAACCGCTCCTCCCATATGTTTGTTGTAAGACTCAAAAAAGGTTTAGCGTATTGATTTCAATTTTCTGGCAACGCTTTTCAGCTCCTAATGGCATAATCGCGTCATAGTTTGTTGCCATTGTGCAGACGCTATTGTCTTTCCATTATACCGAAATAATTTCATTTTGTCTTTTATTTCAGTAAACAGTGTTGCCACAATTTTTATATGGATTCCGCCGATTTATGTATTAATTTTGTAATAGTTGATATGTAAATGTTGAAATTTTCGAAACTGCAAGCACATCGCATAATATTCAATGAGTAGATCGGCGCCAAATTGGTTAAGCGAAACTATTATGCCTCTGTTAGAAAAGAAGACTTTTGTTGAAAAATTATTCATTTTAAGTTATTTGATTAAATGGCATTTACATTTTACAAACCATTAATAACTTAACACTGAACTTTAGTTAATTTCTTGCGCTTGCAACATTCGATATTTAATATTCGTTTGCGAATTGAATATTCAAAGTAATTAGAGTACAAATAATTTGAAAGTTTGTTGTGAGAAGAGTCAAACATGACAGAAGAAGCTTTTCTAATTAACAATTTTAATGAATATTACGTTCGTCTATTTGCTCTTAAAGCGTTTGTTTCTGACGGATTTCATAAATTTTCTGTATTTACACAGTTGATTAACCACCGCAGGCGTTGTTGGCACTAGAGTCTTGCAACCAGTTATGAGAACGCGACACACAAACGTATGTAAATACAAGTACTCGTATAAGATTGATTCCTCCCACCAGAATACAAAACGATTTGTTGATTTGGTTAATTAATTTGAAGCAACTTTGTTGAAAGATTTCGCAAATTAATAATTTCACATAAATATGTATTTAAAACGCAGTCCCGGCCGGTTTTTGCTTTTGCTGTTTGTACAAAGTTTAGAGTTGTGATGTGTTCCCCATATATAGCAACATGCCCTCGTATATAATAAACGATATACAGAACATCATGAACACGTTTTTGGGGATATACTTTTCTATGGAACTGTCGTCCTTTACAAGTGAGGTGTTCAAAAACAACTCTTACTAACGGGTTAATATGTTTCACAAAAGTACGTTCGTTTATATTGCCTAGAAAGTGGCTCAACAGACTCTACACGTCACATGACGTTTTCTAACGTTTCTTGTAATAGAATCCATTATTCGGAACCCATAATACTCTTTTTCGCCGAGTTGTAACGCCTTAATCTAAAAATTATATGAAATTATTTACAATCAGTTCAAAAACAAATGCAATTTTTCTACTTTAGTAGCGTTAATCTCTAGCTGGGAAACCTAAACCTAAAGAAACATCTAGTGACTTTAAATGTACAGTCTGAGAGGTAAATTATTGAAAAGGCCTTAATGCAGACCTGTGTATATCGGAGTTGTGTAATAAGATATTTTGAAACTTAAATAATTTAGTTCGTCTTACTCGTACTTTTCAGCATTGACTGCCTGCAATCACATCGCCAGGTTTTACTCATTATTTGTATCCGACATAATCAAACAAGAATAGAATAAATGATATTCTCACTAAGAACAGGTTGGGAAAAACATTTTTTTTAAAGAGTAGGGGGTGGGGGACTAAAAGAGCACTTTCTTAAATTATTCTTGGTTGAGCAGCACTTGAACTAAAAGCAGACGCAATTTCATTGGGATACTAGTACCTACATCGGCTCAATTGTTTCCGAAAACAAAACCTTACAAAAATTTCTGGGGCTTCAGGTAATTTACAGGTTTGTCCTCAAATTCGATTGTTCACCAGCAGAGACATAATGACATGTAATTTCAATGAAAAACAAACTTACGAAGGAAAAAGACACGCCACCAATATCTGACACAAGTTTTCTTAACAATTTTGCTGTGCAAAACCGCCTGTCCGGAGCCTGGGACGGTGTATATAAACTGCATCATCGTTTTCACACTAGATTCACTCTTCTCAGTCCGAAATCATCGAAAAGATAAAGAAAAGTGTATATTGAAGAGAATGCTGCTGCTGCAGTGCGAAATATGGAAGAAGACGTCCAACTTTCAATTCTTCGTCGTTCTCAACTTGTTTGCCTTAGCGCTGCGACTGTATAGAAAAGTTTGCGTAAGGATCTTGCCTTAAGCGCTTATAAAATACAGCTTGTGCAAGAATTGAAGCCAAGCGATCGACCATCGTCTTCATCGCAGTTTTCCTGCTTGGGCTAATTTAAAAAGTGGTAAAAAACTGCACTGATCAAATGAACTATTTAACTCCCAGCGGCAGCAAATAAATGTCATGAAATTATCTATCCGACTATAATAAAAAGCATCTCATTCCAACAATATTTCTGTCTCGTTTTTTTATTTTAGGTTCTAAGTGACAAAGAATTGGTGTCATATAATTTTCCTTAAATGCTTTGATTTTTATAACTGACACAGAATTTTCAAAGACGGTCATAAGTTCACCTATATATATCTACTGTGGATGGGCAATAACTCCACCCTGTTTGCCTCTCTGGACTCACCACACGAGCAGGCTTATAGTTGCGATACTTTTTTCAGGGCACTTATGATACGAAAAGTTAACATTTCGGGGAATGCCCCTAAAACCTCAAATCTTAAAACATACAAGAAACTTAATACATTTCAATGAAAATGTAGCATATGGTACTCGCATACGAGGTCTGTTCAAAACACAAAATGAATTTTACATTCAAATATTTTTTGATTTTTACATTATCTGTCAGAAGCATAAAAGTTTAAAAATATGTATTAAGGAATTTGCTACAAATATTGTGTTAAAAATAGAATTCGATACTCAAGGGCGAATCAAGTATAGGGTGTTTTTTATTGAGGTATAGAACTTTAAGTTGGCATCACTTTTTTAACTGGCGGCCATTTTGTCAGCTGTCAAGTGATTAATATTTAGTTTGGTTTGCCATTTCATCATGAACAGGTTGACAAAAGAACAACGCTTGCAAATCGTGCAAATTTATTTCGAAAATAATGGTTCAGTTCGCGAAGTTTACCGCAAGCTCCGTCCATTGGAGCTTTGTCCATCAACTTTATGGAAGATTTTGCGCAAAGATCTTGGCTTGCGACCTTACAAGATCCAGCTTGTGCAAGAATTAATTTTCTTTGGGGATATGTGAAGTCGCTCGTCTACGCCAACAAACCAGAAACGTTAGGGGACTTGGAAGCCAACATTCGTGGCGTTATTGTCAACATACGGCCCCATATGCTCGAAAAAGTAGTTGAAAATTGGACCTGTAGAATTGGCTTTATTCGAGCCAGCCACGGCGGCCACATGCCCGAAATCATATTTAAACATTATTGGCATAAAATTATCCTTCCAATAAAGCCAAATTGATGGACATTAAAACGATTTTCTTGTGTTTTATTTCAATTCGAAGTTCTATACCTCTAAAAAAAACACCCGTTACATACCAATAGGTGCACGCTTGAAGAATAAATAAATGTTTTTTTATCTGGCGCTGAGTAGCCACAATTTTTGGAAATGGAAGAACATTAGAAGCTCTTTTTATGTTCTTGGCAGGCAGTAAGAGTTATTTCCTCAAGCTCCCAAACTGGGAAAAAGACAGAAATCTGTCAGCAGTTTTCTGCAACTTGCGACGAGTATAAAAACTGTAGCCTGGTTGGAGCAGAAGACGTCTTGCCAAATTTTAAGAATAACTCCTATTATAATATATTATTAGATAACTTTTTATGCTCGCAAATAATTTCTCTTTCCGGCCTTCGCACTGACGGGCGCTATTTTTCCACACCTGGCCAAAAGCATCGTAGTCCCGATTTGAGGCTGCTTTGTGGCCTCTTTGTTTCCTTTGCCTTTTAAAACATTCCAGCCAACAGGTGCATTTTATTTACTCACCCACTTAAATATTTCTTTATTTTTTTACTTAATAATCATTTACAAACAAATTAATTTATTATATTCGTACTCTGTTTCTTTAGGTTAACAGTTCGCTTCGTTTTTCTTTTCGTTAGTTCACGTCTTAATTACTGCTTTGAAAATGCCACTTTTCTCCTCGAGTACTGCAAGTCACAAAGTGATGCTTGAAGCCATTGCAGTGGAAATAAATTATAAAGATATAGAATTTAGAGGGAAAACAAGTGAAAGCATGACGCGTGTTTGTGAAAATTGCAACTGGAAAAAAGTGATTGAGTTGGCAAAAAATTTAATTACTGAGTCAGTGATTTTCCGAATCTTAGAAGGGAAATTCCATAGTGTGGAACAGGCATAAGTTTAATGTTAATGAATGGTTTTCAATGGGGTCAGATAGATGTTGAAATGGGGTAAAGCGAGTTACCAGTCTGTGTTCAAGTATTAAGGAAATTCCTTTTTTAAAATGAAATATGTCTGAAATATAACATTGTTTTAAACGTTCATCAGGACTTCTTACGGTGGCACATATCCGAACAGTGTAATTTTTCGTAACTCTACCCGCATATACGGCGGAACTTGGGCTATGGACTGGGTGATTTTAGGCTTAAGGGTATCTGTCAATTGCCTGTTATTTTCATAGAGCTGCGATTTCAGGAAAACGTTTAACTAAAAATATCTGATGAGTTCTTCATGTCCTGATATCGTTTAAGCAGGATATGCGATTGTTACATATAAACTTTTCAAGGGCATCTTTTACGAATCGTAAAAATATAAATTCTTATGAATGTAAATGAATGCAAGACAACGTATTTCAATATGGAGCCACTTGGGAAGCAGCAACGATTCCATTTTAAAAGCTTTCAGATTGGAAGGAAAGTGCAACCAAGTCTGAACGGCCTCAACATATATTTTTGAAATTAATTCCTACCAAAGTCTTGATGGACAATGTTTTCCACATTCACTTTTCGCCAACTTTCTCTTAAATCTCAAATTAAGTTATCCGTCGTTCTCTGTATGCTGTTGCATGCATCTAATATTGTAGTTTGTCGGATTGTGTGTTAGATTTTTGCGGTTGGTGCCAGCACAAAACAATTTGTGTACAAACTTTCATGATTATTTTTACTTACCCAAAAATATATGTGAGTAACTTCGCTTATGTGAATGCATCTCGTACTGTAGATTGAGTTTCCGTAAAAGTGTTTTTTTTATTACAATATATTCAATAATAATTTGTATTTGCCTTATTCGAACACTTCTATAGGAACTCATTGATTCCTTAAAAAATCTCATTTAATTTGATATAAATCTTTTGTGAAGGACAATAAATATTCTGTTCGAGAACTAAGAGAAGTCAATATGTTTTATTCTTATTATGGCTAAAATAAAGAATACATAAGAAAAAACATCAATTAATCTTTTTGTTTGAATAAATTAACAGTTTAATTGACACAATTAAATTTTCAATCAAATTGATTAACAAAATTCCTTAGTGGCATTCATAAACGCAACAATAGAAAATTTAAGTTGGTGTTATAAGTTTTCATAATTTAATTTTTTATTTCTGTGCAGTGCAAGATATGCTTGATAGACCAGGGATGGGTGTACGGAATTCTATATCGAGGAATCCCTGTTCCGATTCCGATTGTAGTTGTTGTTGCATAAAGAAAATTATCCAGTCAGACCAGAATTGGTAGAGCTTCGTGTCCATAAACTGAATGAGGAAGTGTTCGTGTTGGCAAGCAAATGACTCTTTTGCACTTAATCGAGCCTTTTCAATCCGTTTCATAATAAGTGGATAAAGTCCCTTCAAATTTTTAACTTTTGCTAACCGTTTCGGCCAGAAAAAATTATGTGATTAATAAATGGCTCTATCACCATCACCAATCTTCACAAGGTTTAGGTATTTACTTATAGTTTGGTGTCACAAATTGGTCCAAATTATCTTTTCTGGCTGAAAAAATGTTCTCGTAATTGGGTTAAATGACTGCAAAAACTGGTTACTGAAAATATTATTATTGAAATGGCATTTTGTTAAATTTTATAGATCATTCGGTTCGGATTCCCAATCCGTATAATCGGTTGTTACTCAACTTCCTTATTTGATGCGATTGGCTTTTCACCAAAGCTGGGAAGCTGTTTGCTCGTCTGTCAGCCCCCTTTCGTGGGAATCGAACTGACGCCCTCTAGACTGTTACTCATTCATCGAGGCATCGGATGCTGCAAAGATTTTTCCTCTTTTCATCAGCTGAAATACATATTGACAGGTGCTCATCATTTGTATATCGATTTTTCCATTTAGAAGTCTGCCTTTTGATCTACAATTTTTACATCTGCGACTTTTGAGGAACCGCAAAATTTTTGAGGCAACTTTAAAGTCGTGGCATTTTTTACTTACAAAGTGTTTGTTATATAATAATTGATCGTTCAACAGTTCTGTGTTTCAAAAGCAGTTCTTAAGCAAGTTTTCTTGCAGAAGTTACTTGCAGAAGTGACTTGCAGAAGTTTTTGTCGTGTAAACACTTACTAGAAGTCGACTTCCAGAAGATGCGACTTGCAGAAGTAACTTCCAGAAGTTCTATTTATTGCTCACTGGAAGAACTTGCACAACTTGCCGTGAACTGGAAGTTTTTTGAGAACTTGCAGAAGCTGTGTATACATCGGATGAAGGGTTTGTGGGACGCTCTTTTGTTTTTTGAGTTCCTTGCAAATTTGTACAAATGGATAAAAATAAATGGTTTGGAATAGTGAAAACAAAAACACTATAACAATAAAATTAGACAACAAAACGTTTTAAAGGAAACAGCCATTGATATAGGCGAAATCGAAGAAAAGCTGAAAGCCGGTCTTTGGGAGGTATAGCCAATCTCATTTTAGTATCCTGCTTTTGAATACTTGTTTGAATTAAAGATAAAATGTATTCAAAACCATCATAAGACACTCTCATAAAATGTTTCAACTGCATGGAATCTTCGCCCCTCCATTCTTCAAGTAATTTATTTTGGAAACCTAATTCTACGCGCCGCAACACCCAATTTTTCACCCAAACACTTTTTTTTTTGCGTAATTTTGTTGCTATTGTTTCTTTTTAATTAAATGTCCTGCGATGGCAGCCGTCAATCTTATTTTGCCACAAAACATATTAATACTGTCCTTCGTCTGAAAAGCGAAAAACTTCTGCAAACTGAACTCAAACTGGGTGGAAACACGCCTGAAAGTTCTTGCTGGAAGTTCGTCGTAATAACTTGCACACACAACTTCTGGAACTTGGCTTCCGCAGCTTCGTTTTAAGTGGAAACACTTCAGCAAAAACTTGCAGAAGTTCTTCCGCAAGTTACTTGCTAGTGGACACACGGCTTTAGATGTCATCACATGACCGTTAAATTGATTTCTTTCACTTTTTGGTCTGATGATCGCTAAACAACCCCAGATACTCTTAATAAAAATTAACGTTTACGAAAATATGCAAAGACGGGCCTGTGTATGTGATGCATTTTATTGGTATCCGACGCAGTCAAAGTTGTAGTATTTAACTGGAGAACTGAAAACAGAAGTTGCCAACTTTCACATGAACAGGTTTTTTTTTAACAAAGACGTCTTAAATCGTAATTGTGACTCGCTGAATATTAAGTTTAACGGAGTTTAAAATGAAAAGGAGAAATAGGCTTCTGCCATATTTTATAGGCGGATTCTACATAATTACCACAAAGACTGATTTTTTGCGGAAAATAGAAGTATTCGTGTGCGTCTCACATGAAATTGGTCGGAATACTTCACTTTTCATAACTTCTTGGACAGTCTTCAATAATTTGAAAAACACAATTTTTAGGATTTTTGTTTTGCAGTATCCCAAAAAAATTGCTATTCAAGCAGTTCTTGCCTCGCGAATGAACCCAACTGGTGAAATAATGAACCAAAATAAAAATAAAAAAAGGAGATGACAGCACTAAATTCTTAAGACAATAGACTGACACCGATATGACTTGTTGTTGCTGCACATTCCAAGAAGGAAGTTGTTTCCAGCTCAACCATAAAGTGGGTCATTATTTTGGCCTAAAACTTGCAAGTGGCTTTCCCCTCTAAAAAAAAAACTATTGTAAATTAAATAAAGCGAAATTTTTCGCTTCTTTTCTAAACAAATTCCTTTGATATAGAATGCAAGGCTAAGTTGAGCTGCAGGCAATGGACAGTGGTACGCAAAGCCATTCTTTAGCAATAATTTGGTTGAAATTTTTCATCATAACGAGAGTGAGAACGGCAAAAATGTACAGTGGCGGAAAAAATATAATAGACACAAGATTTTTTCTTCAACTTTTCGACCGAAATTCCCAAAAAGGTTGTATTCATTTTATTAATTCCTGATGAAAACAAGAACAATTATTTAAAGAAAAATCTAAACTAATCAATAATTGTAGAAAAATATTATAGATCCCTCTAATCGATTAGATTCCTTGAAGTCAGAGCAAAATTTTCAATATATACAAAAACAGTATTAGAATTTTCTGCATTAACAACAAGTTGACAAGTACTTATTGCTATAAAATACAACTCTGATGCAGATAGCGCTAGAAAAAAAAAACGATTACCTCACGCTTCCCATATTTTGCCTCCATATTTTTTTAAATTTTCTTCTCTGCACGGACATCTATGGGAGAAAAATCTAAATTTTTCTGCGTAAAAGCATCTTTAAAACACTTCCCACTTTTAAACACTTTATTTTTCCATATTGTTGCTTGGCAGCACCGTGTGACATCGGTTGTGGATGCCATTGTTGTAAGTTTAATGAGCACGTCTTTTAGCTCTTTGTTCTGGCATTCGAAATTCTTGACACGTAGTTGCCAATTTTATGTCCATAAAATTTGGCTTTTACTTACTTCACTGGCAAAACAGTCGGAGGAACAACCTACACGGAGGTGGCGGTGAAGAAGCGGCAACAGTGAAAGTTTTTGTTCGTGACAGGTTTAGCGTAGAAAAAAACAAAGTCGTAAATGCAATAGAATTAAGCGCTTATGGCGTTTAAGACGGCTGTCGAATAGTTTATTTTTTCTTAATATATTAAGAGCGGGAAATTAATATTTTAATTAATTCAGTCTACAAAAGAATCGGGAAGTTGCAATTCCCTCAATCATTCATTAAAAAAACGTTGTGTATTAATTTAATGACGGCAGAATTTTCTCTTTAGCTTAAATTTTTTAAATCAAAAAATATTTAAATATGTATTACGATTATATTAGTGGTGGCAAGAATATAGTTTGTGTAACACATACATCATTTATTTAGCTATTTTCTTATATGAAACGCATTTTATAAATTTCTATTTGTTGATAAATAATTTTTAAAAGTCTGGCTAATTTTTAGCAAACAGACCCGATATACGGGCGAGCGAATGTGGTATGTTGCTCATACAAATGGCGTATGAAGGGCCATGTCTCTGCGGGAAAGGGGGTACATTGTCACAACGATCGGATTAAGGAATATCTCATATTCTGCTAAAAATAATAAAAGATTTTTCTAAATTGATTTCATGAAACTTTTAATAAACGGGTAAAAGTGAAGTTTTGGTGATTTTGGCCTCATTGGGCAAATGTGACAGAGGCACGCAATCCCATTTTATACAGTGCAAAGATTGAGCAAATTCCTATGCAGAATTTTAGTCATAGTCGAGGCGCCAATGCCACTGTATCCAGAGTACCGAATATATCGCAGTCTACTAAAAATAATACATTTCCACAAATGAGTCAATGTGGAATTCTGGGCTTTCAAATGGAACATGAATGGCCAGGTGATTGAATTTATCTCACAGCATGAAGACATGATTGCAAAGATGGTGACACTAATTTTTCTGCTCATTAATTGTCTGAGTCACAGTTTTCTTTACCAGATTTTCTTTATATGTATTTTTATTTCTTAGTATTTGCAAAAATATCATCTTCTTTAACTAAAATTGAGAACCAACTGCAATCATTTCTTGCTCAACAAGATAAAATAACTGCAATTTGATGGCGCTTCCTTTTGCCACAGTTTGCTTATGAATTCTTGTCTGTCCTGACAGGACCAGAAGAGAAAATATTTCATGAAATTATACTATTTAGATAATATTGTTGGTTTGCGTTCTTTGCAATTTGCTGGGCTGGCAGATAATGAGATATTTTGCATCGACAATAACTTTACCAAAGACGAAATCAAAAGATAACAAATAGTCACATTGGATGGATTTTTGACCAGAAGTGATTACTTCAAGTCCTGCTAAAATGCCAAACCGTATTTTTAGCAAAAATGGTGAATTGAGTTTTTTAATAGATTATAAAGCAAATGCAACTACATCCTTGTCCTCCAGTTCCTGCTCTCTACAAAAAAATATTTACATATTATAGGCGAAGGTAAAACTGTTAGTTAAGTGGATTTGCATTTCAGCTGACGACATACTTATATGTATTCTATATGTGTGTACAGTATATAAAAATTAAATCTGTGTGCGGTTTTTCTTATGTACTTTTTATTGACGATATTGAAGTCAACTGGCGAACCCATTTTTTCCAGTTAGAGAAGGATCGAAAGGACACAAAATTTTTACTATTTTTATACATGTCCTTCTTCTACGACATGGTTCGTGCAAAATAGGTATTTCACAAAGTTTTGAGTTGTGACTGTCTAGCATTTAGTGTGTAATATTACGCGTTCTTGTTTCTTTATAGAAAATTTTCAAAAATGCTTATTGGTCCAAAGGAATGGAAACACGATGAATTTGCGCCTTTTGGATTCTTTCATACAGGTTTCTTCCCGTTTTAAATCGTTAATACTTAAATAGGAATTCTTTGGGTTTTTGATATTTCATAGCAAAAATTAGGATCTTTGCTTTAAAAGGCTTCATGGAAACTGGCCCCATAAGTCACAGCAGCACGAAATTTGAGGGGCGGCGTATATTTTTTGCGCATTGAGAGAGATTTCTCAGATTTAAGTGTCCAAATTGAAAATGGTCTTTAAACTCACTATGGAAACTGGTACTCGAAAACTTACAGACAACAACAAACAGTTTTTATTTCTTTTCAAAACGTCTGCGATCTGATATTGTTGAGGCATAACGCGCTGTTACTGTCATGTCAATGTCATGACACACTCTGTAAGTATTTTCTTAGAAACACTGTCATCTCGCTAATCGATATTATAGTCACAGATTTTTAAAATTTTCTTTTGCCAATTTCTATTCTATTATAAAATGTCTTTAAAAATTAAAAAAAAGTCCGAATTTTGATTCCCACAATTCTGAAAAAATCAAAATTTGTCTCTTGAAAACTTGTTTCGTGTTTTCAGAGGACAAGTTTGATTACAGTTTCACAGTCCCCTGGTAGCCGGCCTAATGGTTGTGGTTTTAGCTTTCAAGTTAATATTGCGAGGAATAATAAAAACTAATATTTTCTTTATTTATTAATTTAAATTGAAATATCTTTATTTAAATTATTTCTTTTATTATTTTATTTTTCTTTCAAGAGAGAAAGACAAGAATAAAAACAAGTAAAAGTATAACAGATGATAGTGACGGCATTTTCGGACATGGTTGTATATGTTGCGTAGCAGGTTCCCATTCCCATTCCCACAACACGTATATTTTCCTATACTTTCCCTACTTAACCCATAAGCAGCCCATCAACTCGTACAAGGACTTGAAACTGTATGACATTGACCACCATTAAACGTTTCTTTCATTAATACAATTCAATGACTTTGATGAAGATATTATTCCAGATATTATTAATTATGAGCATTTTGACCCTTAGCCTTTAAATCGTATCGTAGGATCATGCTGCCAGCAGCAGAGACGTAAGAAAAATGGGGTCCAGCTGCATCCTCCACATCAGATGTATAATTTGAACTGAAAATGTAGATGTTGATGTTTGCGGAATCTGTGGACACAACTAAGGGCGCTGATATTTATGTTGTAGGAGAAGCAACCAAAAGTGATCGCAGCGATGTTTGAAATGTGTTGAAAATCTGAAATAGTTTTTATTTTTCCTATATCATTGATCCCTGAGTACTGGGATGGATTTTAACAGAAGGGGAGGAGGACTGAAGGGACGCGCTTCGCTACGGAGACAAGGTTGTCAATAGCCAGTTTGCTCACCCTCGTCAATGCACAGTCAAACATCGCTTGACACCACATCTCCAATACTGCGCTCTATGCTGTATTTATACGGATTTGATTGTTGGGCTCTTGTATCTTGTATCATTGTGGGCTTTTCGTTATTGTTTTTAGTCGAATGTTTTTTGCCGGCACCCTTTTTGTTAGGAGTTGAATCCACGACCGCTAGACTGCTGGTCAAATACTCTACCAACTCATCTATGGAGCCCATTTGAGACTGGAAAAAAGTCTTTGTTTTGGTTTTTTTATTTTTTCATATTTTTAGATGTTGGAGATACATCCTGTCAAAAAGTTACAGAAAGTCAAGGACTGTTAGTAATCGGTTGAAAAATTATATAATTTGTGCAATAGAATGAATAAAACTTTTATAAATATTTAACCAGGAGTCTATTATTTCAGCATATACTAAATTTGTCTCTTAACATATTTTCTATATGGAGTGAATGTGGACCCCCGACACCAAGAACTTATTTAGAAATATCGATGCCCGCTAAGGGTTAAGGCTATTCGCACTGCATCATAACAATTACCAAATAGAAAGCGAACAACTGAACGTTTGACATTAAAACGAGTTGAACTGATTAAACTTCTGAAAATTCAGTTATTACTCAGTAAATTGAGTGCAATTGAGTTTGTTGAGCTTTAACGAAAATACTCGCCGTAAATAATGAGAGTTCGAGAAGTTTTCACAATCGTTTTTTCCCAAACACAACTTCAATTGGCACGAACACGCACACACACACACAAATGTTGCCACTTAAATTACAAAATTATTTGCCGCGTATTTGCCCTTCCAGCCTTTTGCCAACGCACATTTCACAAACCGACGAAAAAAAGAACTGCACTCGCACTCTTTCCCCAAGTGCTTCAATTATGCCAAACAGAACCCTTTTGCTTTCTGCTCACATCGAATCAATTCTGGGGGATTTCAACTGCGTTGCTGCTTTGACAGGCTAATTTGCTTTTCGACTGCTCGAAGAGTAAATTTCGTAGGTATTTGCGTTACAGATTGTTCAAACTGACAGCCACCTTTCAGTTGAAAGGAATCTGTTGCAACGCTTTTGCAATTGAGCATGAAATCGCACAAATCATTTTGCATGCGAGTGTGTTGCTGTGCCCCAGTTGTACTTGACATTCTTAGAGGAGCTGCAAAAGGCATTTCTGTATAATTTGAATGATTTTCACCAATAGATCGATCAATGGAGGCGTAATCATTTTATAATTGGTTGTGCGTAAGAGAAAAGAAAGAATTGGCAGTTTATTATGTCTAATTGTTTTATTCTTTCTATTAGTCTGGGGTGTTGCTTTCTGATTCAGAATTTTTCAAGTTTAATTTTCTTTCCAGGAGTTTAATGCCTCCGTGCTTCTTGTTTATCATTTTCTACAGAATGGGAAGTACTCCTAACAGCCAGGCAGTAAATGGCTACAAAGTGTGAAGTAAGAATGTGGCATATTTTCAGATACCAACTTCGGAGGACACCTAAAAAGAGTGCCACACTTTAAAATTTTGCCTTTCAACACCCTTTACACTTCTTATAATGGCCTTTTTATTGCTTTCAATCTTACCTTTTCATTCGTCTGGTAATTTTTGGTTAAATTTTAACAGCTGATCTCAAACTAAAAGTTTGCGCTTCACATTTTAAAATAAATTGTTCAAGTCACAGAATTTGCAAGCAACAAAAATGTTGTTTCTTATTTAAGAAAAATATTGTATTATTGATGTTTTTGAAGTTGAACAAATATTTTTTTTTTACAACTTCGATAATTATTACATTTCTGGTTACTCAAGTAAATGGTTTTGTAAAAGTTTTCTAATCGCAAAGAATGCAGACAAAAATTATAAAAATTTTATGAAAGAGAATAAATTTTAAAAGAGAGAAAATTATATATAAAAATATTGGCCTGTATATATAAAATTTGGAAGAATTTTTACTAGAACTAAAAGTTTTTTCAATAACAGTCTTTTTTTAAACAAAATGAATTGAAGAATTCGTATGAAAATTAATCTAATTCCCAGTGGATTGGAAATTTAGTATCCATCTATCACCAGGTGATGAAAATGTGGACTCCTTTATTTAAAATTTTAAAAATATAGTGTAGAAGACTTCTTGTTGACAAATGAAATGAAATTATTGCTGACAACATTTTTCGGTCAAAAATTTATTGCTGACAAAAGTTGCTATAAAATTTTAATTTTTAATAATTGATTTTACATGAAATATCCCTATAAAAAGTGACCCAGCGATGGTAAATCTGTATTCTAAAATGAGTAAAATCTGCTCCGAATAATTAATTGGGAGCAAACAGATTGCGTGACGTTAAACTACAATATGTTGCAATCGCACATCAGTCACGTATTTACCATCACCAATAGCGTGATTCGTTTATCACTCTCCCAGTCGAGTTTACGAATGATACCTCTAAACCAGATATCGGGCCATAAAGTGAAGTTTTAAGCATAAACGTCTTTAAAAAAATGCATTTAGGTTTTCAAAATCCCAATTGCGGGTGAAAGAAAAGTTTTCCAGAAAACCCAATTCTTAAACTTATTCAACAATTCAGTGTCAAAATGAGCGGCAAGATTATTAAAAAATGCTATATTTTGTGCATAAAAAAAGAAAATTCTAGTCAAGTTCAATATCTAGATTCCCAAAATGGAAAATTTTTTTCAACAATATTAAAGCGAGTTTAATAAATTAATCATTTGTTACGTTAACAGGTAAAACTGCAGTTAGGGAACCACGCCAACTTGTCGGGGAACTTACCAGGTTGCCACCTGCGTCCTCCAAAATTAGTGCTTGTTCATTCCGCATAAAGGAGTTGAGGGCATGGCAACTTAGTTTTTCCAAATCGGAAATCTCATTTTTTGATCTGCTGAAAATCGCGCGTTTCGTTTAAAATGTAGGTGTCTGGTAAAAGTCTGGTAGCATTTGGTTTTCGAACGTGAATAAGAGCAGCTGGCACTCTGAAATAAAAGGAGTATATTTTCAGATTGGAAATTTTGTATTAAAATCGATGAAAATATTGTATTTTATTAAAGGATAATAAATAAAATGATATTAAATTTTTTTTGTTTAAGTGACTTGTGTCACTTAGAAGTCACTTCATTATATGCTGGCGAGTTTAAATAAAATAAATGAGCGAACCCTTTTCCCAATTTTTTGAAATATTGGTTTCAGCACATGGCTGATTATCTTTCACCGAAATGATTTGCATTTATCAACACGAGGGGGGGTTTTGCCCCCTTAGAAAATAGTTTAGTGAGTTCCCAGATGTCACGGTTTATGCCACTAGAGCTCCATCGATCGATACCTTACTGGCAACATATGCGACGGCGTTACTAAAGCATAAAAGAAAATCAGACTTCAGAGATGTGCGCCGCCACGAGAAGTTGCTGCGGACATTGAAACGATCTAACACTTGATGTATGTGAATATAACGGCTCATATAAATGCTCTTAATACCTCTTACTTGAGCCCATTTTATTTAATTTTAACATCTACTGGCTCTTATGGGAAACTTCTTATTAAAAACTGCAAAGGCATATTTCCCCCCTTCAGTACGTGGCAACGTTTTTTCATATAAATATTATACCCAAAATAAACTTCAAAATGGTTAAGAAGAATTTGAATACTTTGCACGTTGAAACAATAAATTAAATGTTGAAACTATGTTATTAAATATTTCGTAGTTACCGCTTGGAAAAAGCGAAAAAAGACTCTCAAAAAATAACTCAATTTAAATTAAATTAAAAAATACAAAAGCAATAAAGCCAAGATCCACAAATACACGTATGTTGTGTACTTTCCAGCTATAGACATATCGCAGGTACCGACTTATTGGCCCGTAGACTTGCAAGTAAATAAAATTAGTCTGCTGTGAAAAGTTTCTTGTGGGTGTGTTTTGTTCTGCCAATGAATTGCTCAGATTAAACTTCTTAAATCCTTTCACAATGTCTTATTCTTGGCGAGATACATTTCATACTATTTATTTCAACTTACAACTGTTGCAAATCGTTTGGCAATTTTAACCGAATTTCCTGAACTCCTACTGAAAGCAAACAAAAATTGTCTATTTATTGGACTACGAACGAAGTGCATGTAAATGGTTTCCAGCAAAGATCCAATGAAAGAAAATACTTAATCCCAAGTGTTTTACAGTATCAAATCCGGAGATGACACATGCAGACAGTTCACTTTGTATTAGTTTCTGATATTAATTGAATGCTTAGACGTGATATTAGATTTTTCCATTAGATATTTTTGGAGAAAAACGCAAAAACATACCGAAGCACATATTTGCCTGGCGACACCCAAAAGTGTGCTTAGCATTTGTCGGCAGAATGGATTTATGTGGCATTGAAGAATTAACCTAAAAAAATCACATTGCATGTATGTACGAGTATGTATGTATGTATGTATGTATGTAATTGGATTTTGAGGCATTCGGAAAATTTTGACAATTTTTGATGCTGCTTCTGTACAACAAAAGTGTTGAGTTTTAAGCCGTCATATGAGTTTGGGAAGCCAATACTCGTACTTGTTTCCCACAAACATGTTGTATTTTGAGAAAAAAAAGAAAGAAAAGTGTGAAAAAGCTGTTTTGCTATAAAAAATGATATAGAAATTTATTCGAGCTTCAAATTTTGTTGCCGGAAGTAAAATATTAAAAATATTTCAAAATGAAAAGCAATCGGACTGCAAAAGCTGATTATGATGTGCTCACAGGTATTACAAGTGCACTCTTTGTGGTATATTTTGAAAGCACACTTGACATGTTCATAATTAAGAAAATTGGTGAGCAAATTTGCGTGAGTCCAACAGAATTGTTGTTTTTAGAGCGGAGGAAACATGAGATCCTTCTGCATAACTTTAATATTTGTGAACCGCCTTTAGAAAACTGTTCTGGCCTTAAAGCACGTTTTGACTGATCCTACAGTATAAAAATGTTGTCGACATCTTATACTTTATTTGTCCTTCTTTTGCGGATCTTTAGCGAGTTTTATATCAGACGCGCAAAATGTCTATCGAGAAAATTTATTTAAACATAATGGCATCATTTGTGAACCGATTATAAAAACTTGGTTGCTTGGCCTTCTCAAGGATGTGCCAAATTTGACACAGAATTTGTTTCTATTGTCGCGAAACAAAAGCGCGTATCGGTTCTTACAAGTATTGTCTTATTTTGAAACGAGTGCAGTGTATTTTTATAATTATTTCCAGTTGTTTTGCTCCAAATTATATTATTATATGAAAATTTAAAACTTCGAAATATCGGTTTTATTCTTGTGGCAATATTTGTTGTATCTGGCCGTACATAACCTAGAATCAGCTGATAAAGAAATTGTTTTAGTAACAGCTGATGCCTGCTAAAAGAACACGTGAGAAACATACTCCCCTATAGAGACAAATGAGTTAAATATTTTAATATATTTTTGTTCTTTCTGAGCATCTAAATATTTTGTTCTTTCTGAGCCTGAAATATTTGCGCACTTGTTAAATTAGAACTGAGCTGATGTCCTGATGGTCACCATTAGAGTACCCAAAAAAGTCTATTTCTAACATGTTTTTAATTCTTTAATTTCTAGATTAAATGAAAATATTTCAAGTTACGGCAATATTTTGATATTATGCCGGTGTCCTGCCCAAATGAGACAACTTCTGCAACTTGTGGCTTGTGATACTTGAGTGTGTGTTTTTGCTGTTGTTGGGGAGCAGCTACAAGTAAAAACTATTTCAATTATATAAAGAAACAACTTGAGGCTAAAGTTTACGACAAACAAAAGTTTGTCAACCGAAGGATGTTTTGTGTCCAAAATATAAAACAAAAGCTCCTTAAATCTTTTACGTTTCATTTGGTATATAATTTTATTAGAGATCTGCTCCTTTTTTTATTAAGTACATACATACATATCGTTACCTTAATATAGAAAGGCCCTAACTCGTTTTTTTTTTCAAATCGAATTTTTGTAAAAAATAACAAAAATATAAGCAGTTGCAAAAAGTTTCGCGACTGCAAAACTTTAATTTTTATTAAGTTTTTTCTCTCTCCTGAAAAGTTATGAGAACGTTAGTTAGGACCTTTCTATATTAGGGTATCAATATATAGCATTTTCAGTTTAAATTAAATCTTTTTCAAATTAAACGAAACTTTTTTCATATTAAGAGAACCTGTTTTTAAAGACATTTAACCTTTTTCAAATTAATTAAACCATTTTTATAATTTTGCCGGGATTTTGCATTTATGATAACGGGGCTGTCGAGTATCGGTGCATTGGCTAGACACGGCGATGGGATCTGCAAATTGTATTAATTCCGCATTCAAAGACAAAACTTACAACTGAGTGATTTGAGTGAAGCCGACTTTAGCTGAGCATTTAGGTGATGATCTAAATCCCTCAAGCGGCTAGTGGGCACCGTCCCCATTGATTCTGCCATTTTAATCGAATATATGAATATGTATCTTATGTTCTACAATTTGACTTATTTTTACTTGATTTCTGTAGTTTTATTTAACGTGAAAATGTGTGATTGTATTTGATTTTATTTTCTCTTATTTTTAAAACAGTTTCATTTGTTTGGTTTATTTGGGAAAGATGTTCGCTTAGTTTGAAAAAGGTTTAACTTAAACTGTAAATCATATAGATCAAGAATCTTCGTCAGAGCAGATAGTGTGAACAAACACTGCAATGCAACATAACCTAATTGTCACACAACACCATCTTCTGAAATACTTCTTTCTTTATATTTTCTCTATTGCTTTAATTTAAATAATAAAAAAAAATTATAAATTCCATTGACATTTTGTTATTGTGTCTTTGTTACGTAAATGTTTTTCCATTAACAAAAAACAAATATTAGTTACAGTGTAAATTTATTTATTTATTTAACTTAAATGTTTACGTTTATTTTGAAGAATTTTATTTGTTTTGTACAGAAGAGTGTGAAACTTTTGTTTATTTACCCGGTTGATTAATTACCATTTTGTGCCATTGTTTGCCTTGACCCTCAAACCTTTTAGAAAGAAAACTCGTACGTGACGAATTAGTTTAAGGCATGAATTGAAATTAATCGTTTCTTTTTTTTATAATAATTTATAAGTTTTTATTATCTTTATTTGCAAAATATTGTAATTTTTCCTATTTTTTTTATCTGAATAAATTGGTTTGGTGTCCGAGGGAATGCACTTTATCATCGGGAGTGTACGTGATACGAAAACAATAAATAGGTATTCAAATTATCAGCTCTGGTGGGCAATTATATACTAAGAATTCGAAAGAGTGGCTCTGGTGTAAAAATGCAACCCTGAAATCGTTTATCAAATATAACAACGTTACCAATCTAAAATTGTGAGGCTGGAACGACAACCTTGAATATTATTGGTAAATGTTCTTCATAATAATAAATTATTATTCTTTGTTATAAAATATTTAAGATATTCTCAACATTTGTGTATTTCTGCTTGAAGCAATGGAAGCCACTTGTGACCCACTGTTACACATTCTTCAACGTTTGCAGAATTCTGAAAGTATTAATTTTATTGTTTTCAAATATGTAATAAATATAAATAAATATTATCGTATTAAAACTCTTTTAGGACATGGAATCTTTTGCACTTTTTTTATTTTAATAAAGTTTTACTCGATTTGAAACAAAATATAAAATTGTATATGTACTTTTTTAAGTTTAAATCATTTCTAAAGGAATGTTAAGAAAACTTATTATAACTTAATGTAGGATTGCAGCAAATTTGTCAATTTACTCCAGATAGTTTTCAATTTCAATGAATTAGTGTTCAATATAAAGAAATTGACTTTTTCAAAATATTACCAAATCAATGTACATGTGAAAGTAGGTACCAGGACTGCGGAGCTTTAAAATTTCGCGGACTCGTTGATTCGATTGTTATTATTTTGAAATTTTGCCCAAAAAAGCAGTCGCTTGTTCGTAATTTCTTGGTTATAAAAACTGCAGCGTATCGCATTAAAAAATTTGGCTTCTTGCGACTGTTTTTCTGTTCCCAAGTTTCAAAAGTTTGTAAAAGATTAAAGAAACAAAACTCGAATTTCCTTTAATCTACTGCAATATTACGAATATTTCGAGAGCCGTAACAACCACGAATACCGCACTTGCCAAAAGTTTCCCGGCCTGGTCGAAATAAAACTTTTATCACAACATATAAAATTCAATCGTATAATAGAAACCCATTTTTAGATGAAAACCACCAACAACAAAAAATAAAATAACTGCTGCAAAACTAGACCATTAGTCAAAGCATAAGACCTCATTTGAGGGCTGTGAATTGAATAAATATTTTAGTTACTATTATCTATAAAGGCGTAGGCAGGGGGTAGGAGGGCGGGGGATTGGAACTGCCAGGCAATTGTGGGAGATTATTGAACTTAATTATTTATGCCCACTTTGAAAATATTTTCTTTTCCATATTTAAATTTGTACTCTTTGTGGTTGTTTGTGGACTGATAACAAATAGATAAAAAAAGTTAAACAACACAAAGATCTATTAACATATTAATATCTAAATAAATGAACTCGTACATTTAATATTTATTATAAATTTGTGGTTCTTTGGTGTAGAATTTTTGCCTAAAACGAGGCTCATGATGAATTAAATTTCAAACGAAAATTGAAAATTGTGGTAAATCCATAAAATGTTCTACACAGTTTGCAGCATTTGCTCACTGTGTACTGCATATATGTATGTATATGTAAGCAGATATTTCATCTACATATATACATAGAATACATGTATTTATATACGAGGTCTGTTCAAAAAATCGGGTGAATTTTTATTTCTTTAAAAAAATATATTTATTTATTTAACAAGTTCTATGTTGCCCTCTTCAAAGAAGTCCTCCTTTGATATATTTAATGGACTTGTTGTTGGCAGAACTGGAAGCAGTTTTGCTATGTAGCTTTTGGCATGTCCTTGAGCCCTCTCAGCGATTCAGTTGCCAAGCTTGGGGATAGCGAAAAGTCGCAGGAGCGCCACATCTGGTGAATACGATGGCTGAGGCATGATGACAGTCCTGGTTTTGGCCAACAAATTACGAAGTAGCGACGGTTATTTTGCTTGCTCAAAATTCGGCTGGGACACTCGTATATGGGCTTTTGGTGTTAAAATGTTTGATTATCGATTTTTTTGTTTCCGTTTATTTCAGTTGCTGCATTTTGTTGCTAGTGAAGCTCTGCCTGGTATTAGATTTCTTCCTTTTATTAGTCTCGCTGAAAGTTTGACAGATTTTTACCATTTGTTTGGAAAAAAGTGTTATATATATTTTCCCATATCTCGTGGCCGTAATAATCCAAAGAAAACTTGTTAGATCTTGCACGGAAAATTTAAAAGTGGGTCACATCTTAAATAGAAAATATGATAGCGGGTGTTTTTAGAGGCATAGAAATTCCGACAGGAATAATTTTCAAACCGGCTGTCACACTAACGAAGTGTGTTTGACTTTTCTTGGGTAGTTTTGGGCAAGTGACAAATTTTGCAAATCATGGGAATTTATTATAAATTACGTTGTCACGTTTGCGATGCCTATAATTGTCCATCTCGTATGCAAAATTGTGCATCTTGTCATCACAAAATTTACTCTTACTTGGCCTTCGGCGTTGTAGACATGATTGGGACACAGGCCTTAAGTTTATCCGTTCGCTGTTGTTCTCTGCTCGTCTACTATTTGCAAAGATTTGACGAAAGATCTCGTCCCACATCCATATAAGATTTCACTGGGGTAGGCGTTAAAGGCAGCGAACGATCAATTGTTTCGGGCGGTCGATGAATGGGAAAATTTGATGATGATGATGATGAAAACGATCAAATTCCTCCAGCATTTTGCGAGCACTTGAAGTGTCTTTTAAAGACCAGAGGATTCCTAGAAGTTTATGGTGCTCTATCCAGAACTGTCCAGTTTTAAAGCTATAACTAGAAATAAATTCCTGCAATTGCAATTCTACTAGTACTTTCAATTTGGCTTTAAAGAAATAAATATTCCTCTTTTGCTGTTCCATTTTATGGATTCATTCTATTTAAGGTTTAACCGGCTGTCCTTGAGACGCAGACACATTTTTTTCAAGTATTTGCTTTGGGTTTTTTATCACTTTATCATTAAACTTTCACTGTTTTCATTTCAATCGGTCTCGTACTTCAGTGAACAGTTCATTATAAAATCTCTGTTAATATTTATTTTATAAACTTGAAAATCTCGACTGTCAATTGCCATTTTGTGGTTTGAAAAGGGGTTTTTATAGGGACAAGTATGAAATAATTACAATAAAGACAAGGGAGATAAAGATTTATATAAAAAAAGACTAAATGCCAGCCAATTACAGATTATCAAATGAGGAACGAAGGACTTGTCTGTTTTTTTTATTTTTTTTATTTTAAAGTCAACTCTTATCTTATTGTATTTATTTACGCTCCATTAATGAATAAGAATATTTGAATGAGGATTTAAAAATGCCTTTAATGATTTTTTTACAATATTTTCATTGGAACTGCTTCCAGAATTTTTTACTGTGATTGCAATACGCTCTCTGGCTTCTTCATATAATCACTTTATACAGAGGAAGTGCCCAGAGGAGGACAGCATTCGAAAAACCTCGTAAAAAGTTATTAATGTAATCGGGATTGTTTAAAGTTACTGATATAGTGTTAAAAGTTAATAAAAAACACGTGTAGTTTCAGGGAAAATCCCATTAGATGGGGATCACTGTAGCGGAGTGTGCAACTGATCTACATCAGCACCTTTCATGACGACTTATATGAATAGTGGACTTAGTCCACGGATGAATTTGCCCACGGTTCAACTCTGCTCCCGTGTGGCTGACACACCTGGATAGCAGAGTTAGTTGGTAGCCCGAAATTCCAAACTGCATTAGGCTTTAAATCAAGAATTGGGTACCGAAAAATAGGGTCATACCTCTGTCATGAGGAATTCCCAAAGCCATTCCCAGCGATTTTAATTCTAAGTCGGAACGTTTCAGCTTTCCATTCCAAACTACAACGATGTTCCAGCGAGTTGGATACCCTTCTGCCATCCGCAAGTAACCCCAAAATAGACGTCAAAGCATTGTCTGAAACATGAGAGTTTGTGTTCCATTTTCGGTCGTGTAAGTGATATAATTAGTGATGGAGTGCAGAACCACATACGCCGTCTGAAACATGGATCATCAAACCGAATTTTTATTTCAAACACATTAAGAGCTTCCGATTAGATGCGTAAACAACACTGTCTCGTTGGAGCAACACTGGCCCTTTTACGAACTAATAGGATCGATATGGAGTGCAGTTCCTTAGTAAATGTTTGTAATTTTTAGTGAAACACTGCTGACTCGCTGCTGCGCCGCTGACATTTAGCTGCATGTCAAAATAATCAAAATCGAGCTTTTGGTTGATTATGATTCGTTTGCAGCCAAAAATAACCCTTTTAAATCTATAAACCTCTTGCATCCTGAAAGAATAACAATTTTGAAAAAGAAATGGCAGGCCTTATGGCTGGACCTTTAATGATTGCCTCCGTCGGACTTTGAAATGTTTGGCTCTCTGTATAGTAATTTTTTATGAGCTGGAATTTCAAACATGTCTGTCTTTATTATTGTTTAAGTTATAGAACTATTACTTTTTTGTTCGTATTTATATGTATATTTTAGTGAAACCTCCTTCCCCTTATCAAAAGTTAATAATTTAAAAGAGAAATCAGAATAAACGCAAGTAATCTTTCATTCAACTTAAAACGTTAATAAAAGGATTCAGAAAATTATATATAAATATTTCGAAAAATGCAATTTTGTCTATTGAATTAGTTTCGTTGTTTTGTTTTAATTCTATATTTCCGCAACTGTTTCCATATCTGACGAATTTTTCATATTTTTCTTCACTTTTAGTAGATACGCGATTGTAGGAATGGCGGAAAGTGGCAGGAGCAAATAACGGCGATGTAAATAGTGCAGAGGCCTTGTTTTGAATATGTCCCCTTCAAAAATGGTCGACGGAAAGTGCTGACTCCCAGATACTCGTCAGCAGCTTTCCTTTAGCGATTCAGAGATCGAGGATTTGAGTTACGTTGAAAAGGTCACGCTACGCTAGGAAACCCTGGGCACAAACCTTAAAAATCAGGCAGCTCTAGAGTTTATTTTGGCAATTTGTTTAGTGAAACTATTTTATAATTTTTTTCCTGAAGAAGTATCACAAATATCAATGAATGAAACTTTTATTCCGTGTCGTTTTTTTTCATAGCTGGAGGTACGTCTTTGATGTCGGATACAAAACTTTTAATTTGCTCTTATTTTTCATGTTAAAGAGAATTAAACGAAACTGCATGCGATTGTAGAAGTTCGCAAAGGACAAAAAAAAATAAACAGGAAAATGATAATTTTCAGAAAAACCACTTTTTTTTATATCGCTGCTTTCAAAATTGTTTTCATTGAGTAACTGGCATTAAGCCGACTGTAGAATACTTAAAAATTTCCTGCAAATTGTGCTCATTGTTCACTTCCATGGATAAGAGCTCTTGTAAAAATTGTACTTAAAAAATAAACGAAAAAAAACCGTTGAGTGGATTTGTGTTTCGCCATCAAGCGGAAAAAGAGCAAATAAAAAGGAAATAGTTGCCATCAAAATTGGCAACGAATATGAACTTATTATGCGAAATGGGCGTGTACGAGAGTATGAATGTGCTGATGTGTGTTTCACGGTACTATTTCGTTTTTTTTTTTAGTTTCAGTTGTTCTTTTTCCGATTTATTCAAATGTTTGGCAGGTAAATGTCGATTCCAAGCATCATATTTGTGTACATTTGAGCATTTGCGTAAATTTGCTTAATGTTCTTTGAGCTGCTCGGATAAGTCATGTTTGCTGAAGTTATGAAAATCCCACTAACATCAATACGCTTTTAAGATAATCACTGTCGATAATATTTTAATGTGAGCGCTACATTCGGTATCTTGAGTTTTTCAGTCTATTTGTTGGCATTGAGCCTCTAAAATAAGGTGAATGAAGGAAGATAAAACCGCCAGCAAAACAACATAGCACTCATTTGGGTGCTAGAATATAAGGCCTTGCGCTGTACCAATAGCATTAGCAATCAACAACGCCCCTGCCCATGGCTTTCTAATCTAATCCACAGCCATAACGTTTCAGCCGAGGTTAAGCTCTTCAGCCAATTGACCCGCACATGGTACTTCCTAAAAGTTATCCCAGTCGTGCGCTGCGCTCTGCCAATTCACTTTGTCCGCAAATTTTGTAAGTTGCCATGTAACCTTCACCAGTCATTCTTTTCTTAGAGTTTTGGTAGTAATTTTAACAGAGAAATGCTCCTCCTTCTATATCCCAAAAAGCAGAGTGCACAAATTTGGAATATGGCCAGACAAAATATGCTTCTCTGGGAAGAAAATTGTAACCAAAAATCGCACCCATTTTTGTACGTAAAAGAAAATAGGACACAAAACCTCTGATGATTTTTTTTATTGCTGCAGTGATCGCAACAAGTGACTATAGAAGAGCAACAAATAGACGGAGATGACGTGATATAAAATCCAAAAGGCCGTAACTGACAAATTACTCAAAGTGCATTATTTTTGATTGATTACGATGTAAATAACAAAAATATTATAAATTTTTCCTTAAAATTATAGGCGGATAGGTTTGAATATAACGATATTATTAAGGGAATTCAAAAGGCCGTAAAAGTAGTATTCCTCAGCTACAATCGCACTTTCACGGTCAATTTTTAAATAAGTTCTACTTCCACTCAGATGGAAAAGCATGGAATCATATCCACATTAGTTTTCTACTTTTGATTCTAAAATTTAGCTTCAAAGCTATAAATAGTCTTTAATTTGCTCCTGTAAAAAAGAAAGGAAAACGTGCAGTTACGGCCTTTTGGAGTTTAGATGACAATATATATATATATTTATATGTGTGCTGCTACGAAACGAAAATGTTCTAGAAAGTCGGATCAACGTAATAGTTGCATTTTGTTTTTCAACAAAAAATTATAACAAACTCTTATGACAAACATTTTGCATAAATATTTTTGTTGTACATTTTTGAACACAAATATCTTTTCCTGGGACAAGAGCAGGCCTTAACACCGACGTCCGTAGTATGAAAAAAAAGCTTTTCACACAAAATTATTCTGAATTGTTTTATTTTACTTTTGTTTGTATTCTGGCAAAAAAAAATAACTTTAACTTTTTTGTAGCGCTTTTCAGTTTCACAACGACTGAACCTTTTTGTTCCTGTTACACATTTGCGTGATTTTAAAACATAATACGAGTATAATCGTACGCATCTATTTCACTTATTAAGTGAGCAAAATTAAGCCAAATTGAAATGATTTCTTTTAGGCTTAACATGAAGAAAGTCAATTGTACGCAAAATATGAAATGCAAATTTATATGTAAAACGAGTTAAATGCAGCTTAAGGAAGCGACTGCAAATAAAATGAAATATTAACAGATTATTGATGCTTTTGGCAGACGAAAGTTGTAATTTATAATGAAGCCATTCACAGACTCAGTTTCGGTCTCTTCTTGTCATTAACTGCAACTAATAGTCCCTTATTTAAGGGGACCGCAGAACTTCATACTTAATTGTCACAGTCAACAGAGTTAGCCAGATCTTAAGGTAGTTTTCGTTCGTGCAAGGAACACAACTGCGAGTACGAATTTCGCCCATCGCCAAGAACTCACCGGTAAATATGTATTTGCTGTATAAGTTCGTCGTGTGAAGGACAATAATGACGAGTTAACAAATTTTATTTACAATTTTGTTTTGAAATATGTAAATCTCTTTCAACTTTCGCCGAGTACGAGGGCTTTCGAACAAATCCACCCGATTGTGTGCACTTTCACTTACACCAACATGTTTTATTTTTGGCGACGTTCCGACTAAATTTCAGTTTCTTGCCAAAGAAAACACGAAACACTGAAGATGATGCGACTAATCAATATATGTAAGAACGAAGAAAGAAGAAGAAGAAAGATCGTGTTCAAAACCATATAAATTAATTTGCTTTCAAAATACAACATTAATAAATATTCTCAAACAAATCAAATTTAAGGTCTCTAAATAGTTTTATTTCCTTATTCACAATTTCATTATAACTAAAATTACTATAAATTAAAGGCTAAGACTCCAAATACTTTGTTTTACATTCTGCTTTGTCACGCTATGGGCAGAGATGTTACTTTTTAACATGCCTGTTTTTATGCTGGCGTTTGCGTTCCTATTTCAGTTGGGTATTTCTACGGACATGGCAAGAAATTAATATAATAAAAAAAACTTATACCAAATGCAGCGAAAATCGTTTTGCTATCACACAATGCCAAGCTTTCATTCTATACTTGGCAGATTTAGGGGGTAGTAGGGGTTTTCTTGGGACCAGAACTTATGGGGCCGACCCCTACATATGCAATGCATTGCACCAGAACTGGTTTGCCGAGGAGGACAGAGGAACCAGTGTTTCACTATGATTTTTTATTCTATATTTCAGGGATGAGTAAGTCAGAATTTAACTGATGCTGTTGTGACTGTTTAGTGCCCTTCGACAATACGCAGTCAAACATGAGTTGACCCAACATTGCGAGTTCTTTGTTATTGTTATTATTTGGCAAAACTTTTCAGCCGAGTATTCGATAGGAGTCGAAGCTACGATCTCTGGACTGTTGATCCAATACTCATCCATCGAGGAACTCTCTACAGTTAACACAGTTTCATTGTTGCTTCCAATAGCCAAATAATTCTTATAAATGTCTGCATTACCGGCTTCCACCGATTTTGTTAAACAATACGTTCCTCCAAGCTTGTGTATTCCGTTGTGATTCCTAAAACTTGTTCGCTTAGAAAACGGATTCACGTCTCCCTAGGCCGATATAATCAGCCATCACCTTGTCAATACTACTTCGACTGGTCTAGGGTCGAAGAGTTCTCAGGCTCAGATTGTGTTGTTGTTCGATCACTTTCCACTTAGGAACAATTGTCGATGACAAAATGCCATTTATTTCTGGGAATTTTGCACCCAAAAATCCAATCTCATCTTGTGCAACTTTCCTTTTAGCCATTTCGAATACCAAATGATCAAAATTACTGTCTCAAAGACTCAAATAACCGGTTCACAGCCCCTTGTATAGAGTTATATCGGTTGCAGCTCTTATGAATCTTCGGCACCTTGATTCAAAAAATGTTTTAATGTATTTCTCGAACACTTCTGGGTTGACAGGTTGCGCAGGATAACGCTAATAATTCAACTATAACGATAAAGATATTTGTTGTATACATTTTTTGTTTCTAATTGTGGACTTATTTTTTTTTAAATTTTTGTTTGTTTTATGCTCTTAATTCACGTACATATATTTTACATATTTTATACTCAGTGTCTATTTATTAAGGAAATGAAATCATGAAAACCGATTTTGTTTCTTCTGAATTTATTTGCGACATTAATGACGAAACGAGTAGTTGGTACTTTGTTTAGTATTAATAGGATTGTACCGGCTCCTTCCATATTCATTTGAAAATCCATCGACTTCGAATCTTCTTTGTGCTCTTCTTCTTGTGTTGGCAGCGTGATCAATGGGATTTAAACATCACATCCGGTATCCTTCTGTAATTCTTTAATCAATTTTGTATAAAAGATGTTTTTATGTTGCAGGTTTATTGTGCTTTATAGCTTCGCGATGGGTTGGTGTTGTTTAACTCTAAAATGTTAGTGTTGCTGTTGCTACCAAGATCCATGATGTTGTTGTTATTAGATGGACATATTAATTTCTGTTGAATAATTGTTACTTATGAAGTTTTCGTTATATGAATGATAAAAACTTAAGAATTTGTGTAACAAATGTTTCTATTGTAAAAATATATTCTGCAGGCTACCGAGATGGGTTTTGGAAAAGGGCTATTCTTATTGCGAGAATACTGCAGGTTTTATGAGTAAATGCAAAAAAGGGTCCTCGAGACACTTGCGGCCAATTAAGGTTCAATGAAGAATTTAATCAATGCGACAATTTGCTAAAATTTGATGTCTGCGCAATTTCGATTCGTTGATTTTTCTCTTTCGCGACTAATAACAAAAATTGGTTTTGAAAAATGTTTAATTTTCCAGCAGTTCTATCTGCTTAAGAGTTTTAACAACTAGATAAAGGCTAGAGAGGAACTCACACGAAGTTGAGCAGCAGGTGCTTATAAATTACTTGCGTGTGGCAGCAGCTGGCCTGTTGCCGCAATTGTTCTTTACGCAGGCAACTTGTGTTTCTCAAAGTCCTGCAACATGGAAATAGAAATGAAACATTTGTGGGCACGTCAAATACATCAAAGCATTGAAAAACGTTTCTTTTTCTGAAATACTTATTTATTTACAAAGTCCTATTGAATATCGAATGCCACCCTGAAGTCTGCAAACAAATTGTGTTTAACAATTGACCCAAATCTCTGAATATGTGAACGTACTCGTGTGTACAGAAAAAGCAAATATCTTTCAATTTGAATTCTTTTGCTTTGAAAAATATTCTGGTTCGTGATTAAAGCTCAGCAACTGAAAGATGCTGCTTTCACTCAAACGTACACAAACACCAGAAATTGCAACACAAAAGCTAAAGAAACCAATTCAAATTCATATTCATATTCTAAATTAAACAACTCGGCAGGAAATATGTGTGTCCATTGTGTCTTGATTTAGACCAGAGAGGACATGACCAGGCGAACGTTCATTGTGCTGGCCAACACTTGATATCAAACAAATCTGCCCTCAATAAAAGTTCACCGAGTCTCAGTCAATCGACCGGGTGCAATTGCATTTTAGCCCAACCGAACACAATACAAAAAACTCGTACAATAGCAAAGTCATGGCTTTGTTTATGGCGACCAAGAAACATCCTTATGAACAACGCAGTTAAGAGCACATTTATTGTTGGCAACAATTGACTTGAAATTGCTTCGTATTACGGATTTTAAGCCTCTTTTCGCATCTTAATTAGTAATTGTTTCCAAGTTCATGTTCCTCTGTACGCCTGTGAACAATAGACCAGAGCAATTTCCCAGTAAATGTTGAGTCTTAATATCACTAAATATTTCGTTACGGCTGTTTGTGTGTTCCGGCCTTTTCCATTATCCTTGGCCAAGCCTTCAAGTGAAATTTGTAAAAAACTTGTGCACACATTTGTACTATTATGTGTTTGTTGCAAATTTTGAAAATCATATGGTTTGCGTTTTATTGTCTGTATTTTTCATGTACGAGGTCTGTTCAAAAAACATACACCTGTGCCAGCGTTTCTTTCAATCCTCGAAGCAGTTCTGATATGCGCTCTGAGCTCGCTCAGTGATTCGGTTCACAATCGTTGTAAAGCGCAGTGCTTTCATGGGTGTTTTCTATTTTGGAAAAAGTTGCGCTAAAAATGCCGGCATTTTAAATGGTATATCCGCATCGCCATGGGCGTCAATCAACAATCTGTTCATGCAACGATTTTGTTGGTCAAAATTCAGCAATTTTGGAACGAACTTCGCTGTATGACAACTGGCAACTTCCCTGATTGTAATTCGACGATTCTGCATAACAATTTTCTGCACTTTCTCAATATGTTCCTGGGTTGTTGAAGATCTAGAGCGTCCAGCCAGATCAGGGTCGTTTCTCTTCTCCAGCTGCTTTGAAACGCTTGTCAGCATTTTTCTGACTGTTAACATTTAATTCCATTTGTGACACGAAATTTGATGAAAATTATTTGATCCATTTTTTTCTGCCAACACAAAATTGCTTTTAGCTCTGATGTCTCTCAGACACCAATTAAACCTGCTAAATGTTTTGAACACACCTCGTGTAGAATGATACTGGATATTGCTGTGTATAAAACGGGGTTTGACAGTCACTTGCAGCATCAGCATTTTAAAGGGGAAAATACATCTGTGTCGTAAATTAGCAACAACAAACTTGAAGTTAAGAAAAAAAGTTATAGAAATATTTTTAAAATAATTTAAGAACGACAAACAAAATAATTACGATGCAGATGAAATTCTCGATTACACAAAACCTGACCACAAACTTTTGTGAAATTCATTATAGATGTTTGAGTAACAATTACATATATTATGGTGACAGCTAAACACTTTATCTCCGTCGCGGTTAAACATCTTTAAGTCACCATCAAATGTGTGTTGTTGGCATGACTAACAATGTTAGATAACCATATTATGTTTACAAATTCCACTATTGTCGCAGAGCCTCTTTCACAGCCAATAACATTTTTGCCAGGACGAACCAAAATATTGTCACAGTTCGTGTTATTATCAATCTTTTATTATCCAACTGCTTCGATTATTCATTGTGTTGTTTGCATTCGGCTGCACCCAGCTCTGGAATCAATTGAATCGTGCACGAGTGACGCAAAGTTGTGGTGGGGTGTGACAGAGCGACTGTTTGTGAGCGATACGAAATCGATTGCGCACTCTCATGTACATCAACGATGTGCGATGTTCACTGAACACATTCACATTGCCCCCACGGAGTCCCCATTCTGATACGAGTTCAACAAATTTCATTCCGAATTCGGTGCAACAGAGGACATGTAATACATCTGTTTTGGAAGATGTGGACTTTCCAGAGTTGCTGCCTCGAATGTGTATCTTTTTGCTTGTGTTCGCTCTAACATTATCAGCTCGGAGTATTTTATTTCACAATTTCCTTACCACGAATTTTAACAAACCTCTTATGAGTTTGTTTTATTACAGCTTTTTATGAAATAGATAAAATTATTATGTTACATTTTAATGCCACTGCAACCCGTTTTATTGATGGTTTTATTGCTAAAGAAATCTCTAGTGAATTTAGTTCTTAAAAGATAAATTTATATCTTTACAAAAACTGATAATGAAAAATTAATGTCGTGAGAAATCGCATAAATTCAATAAATTATTCAAAGTTATTGCCTTCCAGCATTTAAATGTCCTCTATAAAACAAATTACGACAGAAGAGGACGCAAACCCAGAATATGATCCATCTAAATACAAGTTCTCTACAATAAATCGTTCAGTCATCGATGGACAATCACACACACACAACGATAAATGTGATTGTATGAGAGTAGGTTTTGAAACGAAATGGAATAAATTTTTGCAATATTTTGCGATTAGCCAGCGTTTTAGGGGTCCAAACATTTTGCGTGCTCAATAACTATTTGCAAAATACACTCCAATATACTTATTTGCCTTAACAAAACGCCGCATGCTTTGAATGCGGTTCGTGTCTGTAATAACTTGAATGTCACCTTTCTGTCATTTATTCTCCGTCCGCAGGAGAGTTTTCTTTTGAATATCAGATTTCGTGCCAACAAATTTGTATGTGCGGGAAATCCAGTTCAAGCGAGATCTCGAGCCAAATCTATTACATTTTGAGGATATTTTCCATGAAAAATGAAATCCACTTTGTGAGCAGATTTCGGCAAAATCGCCTCAAATCTACTCAATACCCAGCGATGGATCTATGATTTATTTCAATTTGAACTAAAAAATCGATAAAACTTAACACTTTGATAGAGAAATATGAAAAGTTCGAATTTTATTAACTTGAGAAAAATTTATAAAAATATTTGAACAAAACGAAAAAAACAGTTTTTAATCAGCTGTTTTCATTAGGAAATGAAGTCTTGAAAAATGTCAGAAAATAGTGACGGAAACGAAATAGATTTTGAAGTCGACTTAAATTGAAATCTACAAGATGTCATGTTGATTTAAATGTACTATTAATCAAAAAAAAGTACTCACCGTTAAAGCTTTCCAACTGGTGCAATATGCGAGTTTCTGCATTTCGGAAGTAGTGACTTTGACACGAAAGACAAAGATTGTCCAGGCCGGCCACAAAAGTTTGAATGCATCAAATTGTAGGCTTCCAATAAATTATTAACTGTTGCCAAAACCGACAAGGGTTTCTCAAATCCACGGGGGCTATCACCCAAGCGCAAAGTTTAAAATGTGCTGCATCAAATGCGATGAACAAAAATTCTTTTACAATAGATCGAAACGCAGCAGATTAGACGAGAAGCACCACCAACCAACCAAAGCAACACCAACGCCAAATATCCAGGAGCGGAGAATTTAAGATACGATGTTGCATGTTCGGAAACCTGCTTCAACGCTTTAAAAAAGAATAATTTTTTTCACAACATCACAAAATGAAAAACGGTTTCGTTGCGTAAGAGATCGTAAGTTTCCATCGTGACAACGGTCGGCCGCAGGTTGCAATAACTGTTAAATACTATTTAGAAACAGAAGTTGGCAAGTGCCCGACTAATATTTGTATCGATCCAAAACGCTCTCTCTATCTCTCTCTCTCTCTCTCTCTCTCGTTTTGTGGGACAGGCTTCACTTCAGAGCAGGGCACTGAAAATTAGCGTCAACGTTTTTGGTCTCAAAAGATGTGCAGCTCTATCGTCGCAGAGTCCTTGCGTTTCCGGAAAGATTCAAAAAGTACAAATTCGAAAAAGATCCTGAAATTGTAGTTCTATTGTGAAAGAAAATGCTCGTAACCAGATACAAATTATGAACGACTGAACTCTTCAGCAGTTCATATTTGCCATCATTTTCTATAACAATTTCTTTCCCTATTCAATAAAAATCCTTGCAATCCGTTCAATGTTCTCCGCATCATTTTCCTAACAAGTATTTTCTTTGCCAGTGAACATTTTTTCTTTTTTGTTCTGCGCTGGCATTCGTGATGTTATCGATATTTCTCATAACATCTGAAATAATATTTATTGTTTATTTATTAAACATTCTTTCAAAAATATACATTTTTTCTGAACATATTCAGTTGATTGTATGTGTGTGCGCCGGGAATTTCAATATGTTGACAAGCAGGACCGAAAGTAACGACAAACAAGGAATATAAATTTTCTGTTTGCCTCAGAAATTTGTAGAACATTTCCTTTAAGCTGCGCATAATTTTTTATTATTGGTTTTTTTATTGTATTTTCTTTACAACTTGCAGACAATATTGAGCAGTAGATTTTATTTATTTATTCTATTAATACACATTTAAAACAATGTTTTGTCTTGTATGTGATTTATGGCAAAATGTGTGGCCTATAATTTTTTCCTTTAAACAGGATCGAACTACGATTCTATTTACAAATTAGCGCCTAAATTATGCAAAAGTTTGTTAAAAATGTCGTATGATTGCTGAATGTTCTCAATCATACTTTTGTTATATCCAAGCAACTGTTTACTGGTACCAATTCAACAATTGCTGCCCTCAAGCAATTATTATTAATTTCCAGATATTAAAATACCTGAGAAGTCAGAGGCACTCATTTGCGAGTTGATTATGACAAAGATATAGCCGAGAACAACGATTGTGTGATTGAACATAATAGCAATATGGTTGAACATGATAATAATTTTGTTCTCTATGACAATTATAGGATATGGCAAAATTGCCTCTTCATGACCAAAGTAGAACAGTTTGAAGTTGAAACACAATCTGATTGGTTACAATAATATTATGGTTGTTTGATATTAAAATATTTCTGAACAAGTTATTTGTAATATTTGTTCTATAACATTGTACTGAGGCATAGCAGATGTATGGTAAATATAACAGTCTACAGTGGACGTCCAATAATACGCACTTTCGATTCGAAAAGTTCTTGGCTATTCTACGGCACAAACAAAAAATGTATTTGGTCTAACATAATACAAATGGCGGTAGCTGTGGACACAGTAATTTTGGTCTGCGGACAGCTGCGTCACAATCGTCAGTTGGCATGAATTTTCGTGTTCTAAATTCGATATCTGCAACACAATTGCAGTAAGAAAAGAAGAATCAAATTTATTTACCCCATTAATTATCTAAAGCAAACTGGACTAAGAGCATCTTATACTTCAGCATGAAGTGGAGAATTTTCCATCATTACAAAACCACCTGACGTTATACAATTCGCACTGTTGGCCGTCCCCTGTAATATCGTCAGCTACGACCATATAATTGTCACTTCTACGATATATTTTTGTTAAAGTATGCACCCTGCCTTAACTTATTTATGGAAGAAAATTTTATATAAACGTAGAGGTCCTGCTACGATTCTACTCAGATCGTATTGTTCGACCCCGTCGGACATGAGGGCGTCCGTTAAAGCTTCTTTTAACTTAAAGTTCTGAAACTCTAACCAAAACCACAATTTAAGAAGTGATTGGAAGTCTACAGATTGCTCTCAAATTAATTATAGTAAATTTTGTAAATAATTACAGAAAAATTAAAAATCTTGGAGGAAACATGCAAGACAGCGGGGATGCGGCAAGGAAATTTTTTCATTTTAAATAAACAAAATCCTACAAAAAGTTCTAATCAAATATTTTTTCACAACTGCAGTCACTTAAACGGCGACAGCGATCGTTAACATTTTCCAGAATCTTGCTAATTAAAACTATTTTGTAATATTCTTTTGGCAAGTTCGTTTATCGCTCGAATGAATAAATTCGACGTTTCGCAATTAGGTCCGTTAACTCAGTTTTCTGTTGATGGAAATTGCGAATTGCGAGTTATATTGCTAAGGAGCTCATAATTCGACTAATAATTCATATCCATGGATGAGAACAGAAAAACTAGGATAAGAAATTTCCCTAAAATTAGGTTTTAAGTGAGAAATGAGAAGGTTAAGAGTTTTGCCGTCCACAAGACTTGCAATAAACGTGCAGATTTTGGATTTTGGCGTTGCTTTTATGTCAGTACCTGCCTTGACGGCAGTATCAAACCCACTTGAGTGAACAGGGTGGCGGTTCACTAGCACCCCATGTGGCTTACACAGTTGGCTGTTTCTCATAATATGCTGCAGGGCACAAATCATGAATCCCTTGCTAAAGAGCTCGGGCTATCCACTCACTTCTGTTTCACATAATTCCCCAAAATAAGAAAAACAACAAGGCTCCTGAATTGGTAGCCCGCAGTCCACAAGGAACATCAGGCCTTAAACCAGTTCGCCTAACATTCCCCTCAATCTAGTTCCTTGCATAAAAATAAATCTGTTGAAAGGCAACAGCACCTAGAAGATTTGCTTTTTCCTGCGTGTTTAGGTTTAAACCACAACCAGAACGTTTCGGCCAAGGATAAGCTGCTCAACAGACAGTTGCAAATGTTATTCCATAATACACAGTCCCCGGAAGTCTTTTATATTATTCTGGCCACTTTTAAAATATCTTTGACACCAAAGAAAAAACTACGCAATTGCTAAAAGCAAAGCCGGGCTTACAGTTCTACACAGAATCGGCACTGGGTCAGAGATCAGAAAGAAATAATCGGCTTTAACGGTCAGAGAAGTCGTGAGACATTGAGAGCGTTGAAAGCTAGAAACGACAAGAGCCAAATTATTGGTGTTCAATGGGATGGGCCCTGCCAGGAGAACGAATTCAATGACATCACGTGATGGAACCTGTAAAATAATAGAGCAGCAAACTCTTTAATGCCGATCGAATGTTTTGCTTGATAGCACAAGACACTATAGTAAAAATTAGCTGCGTTAGGAAAAAAGACAAGTTAATTGAACCCGGTTTAGCGCACATAATGTCGTAGGTTGCTTGCCCTGGTCAGCGCCAGCAATAAGTGGCTCTATGTTGGCAAAATGTGCTGAAGTGAATATTCCTGGGCACACTCGCGATCAGATGATTTGAACCACTTGGCCGTAACCCTTTAAGTTGTTTTTTTTTTTTGCTGACAGGTACAATTTCAGCACATTCTTAAGAGTACAAAAATAACAAAAACAACATTAAAGTCTAGTGCAACAAGAGTTTAAAGGTTGTTAAAAAAAAACTCAAACACATGGTTTTTTATTGATGATAGTAATTGGTGTCGTTCCCTGTCACAAACATCGCGCGAGATCCAATCCTGGTGAACAATGCGGCCAGTGAAACGGATGAACATTTTGGTTTGAAATAAATTCTTTTCCAACTTTAGCATTAAGAATAAGAGTAATATTTTGTTGCAGAATCCATGGAATCGCTCTAAAAATATCTTTTAGGCAAAGTTGTACATTTCTGCAATCATGTTTGCACTTTGAAATTTTAAACGATTAAGCCGAGTCTTTGGCTCTTTTTATCGGCTTAAGATCAGATTTTTGTGACAATTTCGCAAAATTTCCCACTCAAAGACCCGATAGGAACGGCAAACATCGAATACAAAATACTTTTGTGGCCCACTTTTCATATATTTATTTTCTAAAGAGTATTATTTTTCTTCTAGTTTAAATCAAGAAAAAAAATCAAAAATAAATATAAAAAAGAAAAGTGTTTCTAATCATATGGACGGGAAATTATTGAACTTAATGTGGAAGAAAATTATTTAATTTTTATGTTATTGGAATTGCATTAAACTCGAATGTCCTTTCCGATGCTGGTGAAATTTTAGCTGTCGTTCACGTGTTAAAAAAGATATGGCCCGCTAGAGGCAGAAAATCCAGTGGTTCCAATCATGTGATCGACAGAGCAGCTGTTATCTCTTATTTTCGGCTGCTTCTTCTTCTTCTACATTTACATTTTAAGACTTTTCCTTAGATATAACTTGTATTTAGCTAAACAACGATTAAATATAACAATTATTTGTTTGAATTTATTTCGATATTAAGATGCGTTCGCTTTTGCGCGCCACTGTATGAAACATGTTATTCAAGTAGGAAAAACACAATCATAAGAATCTTTTTAATAATAATATGATGCTGCCCGAGAGAGAAGCGCTTATTTTTCAAATGCGTAAATTAATTTACCAAATTTACTCGTACAGGAAGGGCCTGGCGTACGGCATATGTCTCTATAATTAATTGAGAAGTTCTTTGCTGTTCCCAGTACCCCAACTTTACTAAAAAATAAATTATATATGTATGTATGTATCCGTATGTATGTGCGAGTGTATCGCTTCACTGTGAGCAATTTCTCTTTGTTGGAGCCCTTGAAGTTTTTCTTTAGACTATTTATTTGCAGCACAAGTGCGTGTTGGTCCGGAAATGTTTTTCGTTAAACTTTTGCTAAAGTTTATGCCCTCCAGCTTATTTCACTTCTTTGCCAGCAGTTTCGTTTTGCTTCTGCGAACGAAAACTGACATTAAGACAAAACGGAGCCTTATTCGTTGTCTGCTCTCGAGTGCAATTTTCTTCGAGGCATTGAAATTATTTCCTTTTCAAAAATGTATTTATTTGTTTAACAACAGAACAAAATGATATCAGCAATTTTAAACAAATGTCAGCAAATGACTGTTTATGTAAGTTTTTCTCTGCAATTATACTATGGAAATTATTTTGCACATTCATACATACATATACAAAGAAAACTTAAGAATAACTTAAGAATAATGTTCTTCTCTTTTTTTGCTGCGAATAATGAAAATATTTCCTTCAAATATTTACTGTGTTATAAGAAAACTTTCGTTACAGTGAACATTTTATAGATTGAAATTTGGCAGCATCGTGTCTTATGGGGGGAGTAAAAACAAAAAGTACAGCCTACTTTTGGGACAAACAGGTGTAAGTAAATCCGTGGCATTTTATCAGGTAATCAGTTTTTAAGTTGCATTTTAAAATTTCAAAAAAAAGAGTCGAACTTTATTAATTTGAAGAAATATAACATGTTTTTTTTATCAAATTCTTTTTCGTATTTATTATTGATGAATTTTTTTTGCTAATTTTGATTGTTTTATTATTGGTAGCAGTTTTTCAGTAAAATATCTCTTCATAGAAATATCTTAAGCTGTTGTGATAAAATGTTTTTGTTAACAATCTTTTCACGAATCTAAACATAAAATCGTTGGCAGTTCGTAAAAATTAATTTGCTTTCCGTAAAAGAAGGCCATAAATGTAATAATTTATTTGATTATTTTCGTTTTGTCAACTTACAGCTGTTTTCACCGATCATCAGTGTGGCCACGGCGACAAACATTTTGACAGCTAAATCGGGCTTAAAAAAAATTAATGCTGAAAGAAATTTTAAAATGTTAAAACATTGAACTGCAGTTTTTAATAATTATATCGTTATAATGTAGTTATTTCACATAATCTGCCAGTACATTCACCTGCACAACGTTTGAATAAAGCAAAGTTGATTCAGAAATAACAAAATCTATATAAATTAATTGAATAAATAAAACTAATTAAGAACATTAAAAAAATATAAATATTTGATTTCAGTCAAATGTATGTGATACATTTTTACACGAAACTCTAAACAAAGTAACAATGAAATTCAATGTCGAGATTTAACACGTACTTATTGTTATATTATTAATTCTAAAACTATAATAAAAATAAAAACGAAAACATTGAAATCTAATTACAATCTAAAAACATCATCATATTAATCAACTTCAGAAGAGTCTGTTACAGATCATTAGATCACCAGAGATTGCAAAGTCTTGCCAATATATATTTTGCGGTTTTAATCCACATCTCATGTAAAGCAATGAATTCATGGTATTTAATGTCATGTGATTTCTAATTTTGGGTTTTATCAGATTCACACCACTAAAAAACCTTTTCAACCTCGGCGTTACCAAATGGTGAAACCAAAAATTCCATCACACATGAGGCTAACTCAGTGAAAGGAGCGTTTTTATGCCCATATACGCCTATTCAAAGTTCAGTAGCTGGTTTTTGGCTTATCCACTAGTGCGGATTCGGGTTTTGCAATTGCTGTTCCATAGACGTAATTTCTTCTGTGGTCAGATCTGCCATTTCGTCTTTAAAAGCTTCTATTAATTTACGTTTATGAGGAAAACAATTTTAGTTTTTTAAATTTAAAAAACTTTTTGGCAATCTTTGTCTGAGTTGATATATTAATTGTGCAATAAAATATCGACTTTTTAATCTCACTTCCATTTCCATTTCAATTTCTGAATTGATAATGTCTCTTTCTGTGTTCGAAAATTTGTCAAAACTGTAATTCAAATGCGGGTTTCCCTCCACCTAATCTCCTAATGCTGAAGTTAAAGGATCTATAGAGTCTGACCTTAAAACTATTCGGAAATTGAGGTCTTTAAGAAGGACGTACAGCTCTGACAATGGCAAAGTTGGGTCAGCATCATTGCTTTCAAGCTTTTGTTCATATGATAGTCATTCTCCGGACATACGGACGGTTTTGATATAACTATATCTAGTTATATCAAAACCGTCCGTTTATATTATTATAAATAAACTTGAAACCCATTTTAAAACCAATCTTTGTACATATATATTTTTCAAAGATCATCAACTCTGATACGGGTAGGCTGGCCTGCACCTACAAAATATTACAAACCAGGGGACAGCAAAAGAATACCCAAAGAAAAACTTTTTATTTTCCCTTTCTGAAATATTTAACTTAATAATAGTCTTTAAATGTGTAAAAATACCGCGACCATTAATAACCGTCTGTGGCAGATTTCACTGTAATTTCATTACGACAATTAATATCTTTATGAAACGAGTTTACGTACTTTTTTGTTACTGAACTGCGACACTCAAAATAACAACGTCACCATCTATTTCATTTAAGTACTTCTTTTTCCCCTCCTTTTTCATTTGTTAAGAATTTAAACCAAAATTAATACTGTCTGCGCCAAAAAGTGTGTACCTCAGGTCCTTTTTACATAAAACTCCTAGTTTCGGAATTGAAAAGTTAAAGTTTGCAAAATAACAAATATAATACAATAAAAACAACAAACTATGGGGGCCAACGATGTTCTGCTCGTACAACGATTGTTGCAAAAAATTTACACGCATCTGTTTTGCTCTTCTAAAGTCTTTTTGTTTTTTGATTCATGGTTGAGCAGGTATTGACAACACATGTGGCGGACCGTCGTCACTTTTGCCTGAAATTTATAAAGGATTTTTGTTGGACGAAGCATAGCAAACACACGCGTTTCAATTACAATTGAACACAAAAAACTATTTTAAAAAGCATTTCGGCCGCCTATTGCACATTTTTTCTTTTCCTGGAACCTTAAATTATATTCATTTAAGAGGTTGGTTATATTTGGCACAAGTTCTATGTCTAAACTTTATTTTAAGTGTTTGACGTTGTGTGCTGGGTTGCTCTCCACCCATACATCTTCATTATTAATTTTGAACATCACTGTTCTGATCTATTGTGCAGAGTAAGGGGGGTTCGGTGATGGTTTATTTTAAAGAACCTGCCATTGAAATATTTTAAAAGTGAATTTGGTGCCGAACAGGACAACAATCCTTAGAACATCGCCCAAAGTACTTAAGGAGCAGCTGTTGTACTACACTCCAAAGTGGCACCTCAACGCAATTGAACAACTTCGGAAACAATTGCAGCAAAGACTCTCTCACCTAAATTTTACAGGAAGAGTGTTCGAAAATTCCAACAATGGTGACATCCAAATTGAAGGAATCCAGACCCAATAGAATGGAAGCAATTTTAATAGCAAAGCAAAACAATTTTTTTAATAATTCACGATTTTACGTGATGCCCTAAATATGGAATATATTTAGTACTGTTTTTGTTGTTATTGATTTTGTGATTATCCCTACAATATTTATGTCCTCAAGTGTTACTTGTTGTTGCTCCCCGAACTCTCTTCACGATAGTTTTTCAACGCAAGCAGAAGAATAAACAAATTCATGCTTTTAGAGTGTGAATATTGAAAGTCCGTGTATAGAATTTACGGCACATTTAGGGTAAGAGTATATAGAGTGAATGGAAATGGCAAATCAGAAAGAGTACAATTCCAAGCGGAGTCTAAATTGGGAGGATACCAGTGTAGAGGTCTTATTAAGTTCCAGCGATGTGAGGGACATCAGTGACGTTAATGTGGATGAAGAGAAGCATTTCAACAGCGGTGACAGTTTCACAATAAATAAAAACTCGTGTTTCACTACAACTGAGGATACTGAAGAGAACAACAATTGGCAAAAGTCTGAGATGTAGCGAAAAATAGATCACCTGCGCAATAGACGAAAAAAAACTGAAGCGAGGAAACTTTAAGGGCACAAAAAGACATGATTTCGGTCAGGCAAGAGCTGTGTTGTGGAATAGGTTGCTTTGGCGTAATATAAACGGCAAATGCGCTTCAAGAAATTTATTATTGATCCGACAGATTAGGAAATTTTATTTAATTGGGTCCATTTGCAACAGCTGGAAAAGTCCTAGAACAAAAGTTATATATTATTTTATTTTGAATAAAATTTTTGTTTTCACTTGCCTTTTTATATAAATTATAATAAAGGTTTTATTAATTAATTAATAAAAGGCAATAAAAAACAAATTTGGCATACAAATACTAATTTAATCGTTTAGGAAAATGTTCAACAGTATGTAAAATTTACGTGGCTGTAGTATTAATGTTGCATTAAATAGCATTAGTGTTCTAGGGTTAAATATTGTTGCAGCATCGTATAATACAAACAGTCAGTGGGCAAAGTCTTATTATTTCCATTTTATATAAGAAATCATGGTGTAGCCTTTCTTCAAACGCCGACAGTATATCGCATATTGTCATATGACGTTAAAAAGGCCTTAATTTACATAAAATTCAAAATCGATTTTTTGGACGGTTATCAGGTACCGCATCAAAATTCATGTTCCTGGAAAATTTTACACTTCTAGAGTTAAAAATAACAAAAACAGGATTCTGAAGCCTCTAACACTCGAAAAACCAGTTTCTAAATTGACTTACATATGTTTTTTATCGGTTCATATCTCTGCAAGTTGTGCAATAGAAAACAGAATAGTTTTCCTCAAGTACTAATTTTTTATTAAAAAAAAGCAGTCATTTACATATTTTTCCACGTTACAGGTTTTTGCTTCTAATGAGAATTTTTCCCCCCGAAATCATATGACGATATACCTGTAGATGGAACAGAACATACAGATATTATATATATATATATATATATATATATATCTGCAAGAGCAGGTTCATCTGAATTGAACGCTTTTCGTGTTTGTCCCATTTGCTTTGAAATCGCCCATCATTCCCAACCTGCCTCTCCCTGTGCAGGTGAATTTAAAACGTAATATTCGCCAGTCATGCAATTTAAATGCATGACTGGTATTAATTTCTTCATCGTACAACAATTTCGCCATAGATTTCTTGAAACGCCCGTAAGCAATTAAAGTAATTAAGCACTTAAATGCCAGCATAATAGTCATGTCAAATTATAACAACAACAACAACAATAACAAAAAGTTGTTTACTTTGTGGAATTGGAAAAAAGAGTTTTTAGCTGTTATAATTCATTGATGTGTGAATTAAATATTTATGTAAATCAACGAGAACACTGTGTGACCAAAACTCTATAGGATATTGGTTTTTGAATAATTTTGTTGGAGGCTAAAAATAAAAATAAGTAAATTATTTATTTATTCGAAAATTTATACGACGTCTGTTAAAGAAAATTATTTATTTATTCAGAACAGAACTCTTGTCCACATCAAAAAGTAGCCCCCTCAGATTTAATACATTTGACTCGAAATAGTTCTGAAGTTTGAACTTGAGATCTCTCAGCGATCCCAACGTTAATCTCCTCAATTGTCGCAGAGCGCTGTCCTTTCATGGACAACGTTTTGGGAGGCTAAATCAAGTGATTACGTTGGCTGAACCACGATTACGATGTTGTTTTTGGCAAAAAAGCAGGTGCACCACCGTGATGCAAAAGCCATGAATTGTGTTTTCACAAATTCGGGCCTTTTCCGGACTTCTCGCAAGTAGCGCATCACTTCAAATTATACTACCTATTAACCGTAAGACCATTGACTCCGGAACTGCTATACCCTAACATTTGAGGGAAATTGGCGTGAGTTCTTTTTGCCTTGGCCCTTCTTGTGCCAATGGAGGAGCTGAGAAGGTTTAGATTTGATATCCTGACCTCATATCCATGATTCGTCACCAATTATTGTTATCAATTCAGATGCATTTGATCACTTAGTTCCATGTTTTACGCAAAATGAAAACTGAGAAAAATCATTCCAATTTTTTTTTTATTTGACCCGAAGCCGAACTTAAAAATTTATAAAAAATTATAGCAGTTTTATTTATGACCTGAAGGCTCAATAACAAAAAAGAATTTGGTTTGAAAATAAAAAATTCCGCTACATAAAATATTTTAATAATTAAATAAAATAAATTGAATATTTATGGAAAATCTTACCAAACAAGTACAAAATTTCCAAACCAGGTATAATATTTTTTAAAACCTTAAAAATTCAATATTTTTATTTTCTTTATAATAATTTATTTTTAAAGCTTAAAAATTCAATATTTTTATTTTCCTCGAAAATCTACAATAACGAAAATACAAAATTGTATTATTGAACGATTATACAACGAATACAACGTTAATGCGAGCTTCTGAACTGCACAATGATTGTTGGCTTTATGGTCCTCTAAAGTGTCAGCTTTTTAAGAAACTCAAGTTGCATGAACAGAGAAAACTTTTAGAAGCAGTAAAGAAAAGAATATAGAACACACAAGTGGAGAGGGACCTCAACCAAGTTGTTGGGCAAAATTGGAGGCTGCTGGCTAAAGATCGTGCCAGCTGGAAAGGCTTGTTGGTTGAGGCCCACATTCACTCCGGAGTGTAGCGCCAAAGTAAGAAGAAGGAAGAAGAAGAAAGAAAAGAAGCGTTTAAATCATAAAAGCTTCTGTTGCGTTCAATTTATTGTAACATATAATTTACTTCATCAATTACATACAGCATAAAAATTACATTGTATCTGTACAGGACTAGGAAGAAACTGAGTACAACTAAAAAAAGTATTAATAAATAAAAAAAAATTTTAAATAATAATGAATTGGGAGCGGCCTTCTATTTTTTTACATTTTTAGGAAATTATATCAAATAGGGACTTTTCTATAGCTGAATTTAACCAGTTAAGGCTAATTTTGAACAGGTTGTAAATGTGCTATTTTTAGAGACATGTCGCAGATTTTTGTACGAATGTTATAGGAAAAGTAAAAAGAAAATTTAAAAAGAAATCATAATGTGTTCCATTAGAAATAGCACACAAAGGATATGCAATCAAGTTTTAACTGCGAGGGAAAAATAAACAGCTAAAAGAGAGGTTTGTTTTCAGGCTTTTTACCTGCGCGGAAGAGGCCATTTCGGTTAAAGTAATGGACTTATATTTAGGACTATATTGGCATTCAATAAAGTACCTGTATTTTGAATGCAAACCTCCGTTTTTGCAACGGTCCAACCCACTGTGCGTGGAAAAAACATCAAAAGAAAACAAATTAAAAGAAACTTAAACATCCTTCTAGTTTCAACCGAAAAATTATTTGCCCAAAATTTGCCTTTATTTCGCAAAATGTGATAAGTGAGATACGTTTAATTGATGCTGACGGAACTACTGAGCTTTAAAATACGGAAAGAGAACTTTATTCATCACAATTTCTCTTCAAACCTTCAAAGACTTCTGTTGCTGTCTCATTTTCGTTGGTTTTTGTTTTTGTGAATTTCAGACAAAGTCAAGGAACTGCGAGCAGAAGTTTTCTGAAGCAGGTAAGTTTACCTTAATAAATGAAGGTACTGCGTAACGTAACCAACATTTGAAACTATTTGGCAGTAGAAACAAAACAACAACAAATGATAGGACCTGAACATATTGATGTATATTCGACTTTCGCTTGTAAAATATCTAATTTTGAATAGTATTAGAAATTGGAGGGGACTTGATTATTACTGATACGTTTCGTAATCAATGTTGAAATTTTAGTTAGTTACGTGACACTAAAGTTGAGCTGGCGATATGCTTAAACTCTCTGATACATTTTCGCGCATTAAAACTAACTAAAACATATGCAACATTTGTCTAACCGGTAAACTGACAAACAACAGAAATTTCGCAAATTTTTATCGAATAGTAAAACTGCAGGTAAAGCGCATTGAACTTGGCGCTTATCGCATTCACAAGTACGACAGTAGAGCATTTGCACGAGTAATTAGGTGACAGGGCAGACTGTTTCGCTGACAACACTATAAGATGAGGCATCACATCGAATCTTTGCTGCAATTATGTCACAACTGAAAAACACTTTTCCAACCCTGAAGTCTTTCTTTATTGTTTACCGGAACGTCTTTCGGCCATCCTCTAGAGCCGCAAAGCAATGGAGTTATGACACTACTGTAGCCAGTGCCCAATCTGTGTGCAGCGCTTACCTTCATACTTGTATTCAGTAGCGCTCTGATTTGCTCTCAAAATACTATATTTTCTATTTTAGGCAACTTTCAGACTCCAGCTCATTTCTTTCTTTGTGCATAATCGTTCCAAAGACTTCTAACTTCAGATGTGGCAAAACTAGATTAAAACTACTATTAAATACTGTGGCTGAGCTCAATCAGTTCACATTTCTTTACAAATACAACATATTATTGTTAGAACTTGCGATATTTTTATCACGCTCCGCCATTTTACTTTCAGGCTTAACAGTGAAATTTGTATGTTACCATTAAACCGTTTGGCATCGCAACTAAAGTAGCAACAAGGTCACCCTTTAACTTTTATTATACCATCACACGATATTTATATATATCTGTTTGGGAAAATCTGAGGGAAAAAATTTTGCTTTAGGTGATTAGGAACAGGAACACAGGGCTGAGAATAGCACTGCTGACAGTAACTGCCTTCCCTGCAAATGAAGGGCAGTAAATCTGCAACTGAACTGGTGTCTGTATTTCTTATAACCCTGCCGTACTAGCCGAGGGTATCTGGCAAGTCTGTGTCGCTCGGTTTTCGTCGCTACTTATTATCGCGGCGACACTGCTTCCGCAGCGGAATCGTTTTTTTTGCTTTGCTGGGTCTACAACCGCGACTTTTGTAAATATAAAGGTTCTTTTTTTGCGTCATTTATTCTTTTTCTTCGTTTTTTCTCTCCGCCTAAGAAGTATCTAAGAACGGGATATTTTTTCGTACATAATTCTATATTTAAGTTCTGGTTATATATTTCAGATATCAACGATCGGCAAGTAGATTTTTCTATATGTTAATAGATGAAACGTTTTGTGAGAAACAACTACATTTTGAAGAAGCTTTTGGATACGATTATGGCGGACAAGCAGCTGCGAGAACGGACATCGTTTAATTTGAGTGCACTGTATCGTCTGAAAAGCTGCGTAGCTGGGGTTGCATATCTCTGAGTCTATAGGCCAACAAGCACATATATATCATTTGCATGCTGAGGGTCTTCCAGCCGTCCAGAAGTATATTTAGTATAAATGCCATCAACTTGTAACTACGTTGAATTATAATGACAATCTAATCCGCTTGCAAAGTAATGTGTTACCGGTTCCACTGGCCTAGACTAGAAATCCCACAAAATTATGCCCGAGAAAAAAGTCCAAGAATTTATGTAATAAATTTGTTAATTTTTTTATTAAAATTTTATTTGATTTTTTGCACTTCTGGTTTTTTCGGGGATAACAGTATTCCGATGAAAATGAATCGGCTTGACGTACATTTAAGGGTGGGATTTTTAGAGATTAAAGTACAAAAGTAGAACTAAATCAAAGTCAAACAAATGAATGTCTGCTTGCTAAATCATAAATTTTAAATAAAAAATATTAATTTTAAGCCCAAACATTTTCAAGCCAAATATATCCCTTTAGAGCCATTAAGAATATTAAATTTTTTGTTTAATTTTTAAAGACAAATAAAGCAATAATTTGCTCTAACAAATTTTCATATTGTTTTGCTTTATATATAAGTAGATATATATTGTACATATATTTATATGTATGTTTGCATATTAAAATATTTTAATAAATTTCTTTCAGTTTCAAATCGACAGGGAAGTTCCGTTTTATTTACTCAAAATACAGGAATATTAAAAAGAAATAAATAAATCATTTAAACATATTTAGAACCAATAAAAATCTGAAAGACATATATGAAAATGGCCTAAAGATATGCTTCCTCAAACAACAACAATAAATAGAAAAACATAAAGAAAATAAATACGAAAAACGAAAATAAAGCTTCTGCTTAAAATTGTTATTGGCATGAATATTTTATTATACTGAGAATTTATGGACAGTAAATTTTATTTTATGGTAAAATACATAAAAAAAACTCACTACTTAATTCTTAGAACATGTTAAGCACGCAACATTTTGTTAACACCTAAAAGTATGCTCTTAAACTAATGCGCGCCTTACAAACGCTTAACAGTGGCCCGTTCCCGTCCCGCAAAATATGCTGTAAATTATTTTAGGCTTTAAACAAAATGTTTCTATTTGGCAAATTTTATAATAGTATTTTCAGTTTCTAGAATATTTACATATATGAATGTGTGATGTCTTTTGTTAAAGATGTTACAATAAGGCCGTTTTGTTCAAACTTGGCAATTCTACTGAAATATTGCGATTGAACGACTGGGTTCCTTTTATCACAATACAATCTAAAAACACAAGGATTTATTGTACTGAGATGTGACTTTATTTTATATATGTATTATTTCAGTTTTGTTTAAGAACTTGCCACGAAGGCAGACAACGCGTTTAAATGGGATAGTGTGAAAGCAAAATAGTATGTAAATGACAAATAATACTTTATGGAGATTTGAAATGCCATTAGAATTATAAATTTTCTTTCATCCACAAGATTTTTAATGCGATCAGGGTTGTATTTGCACAAAATGCTGATGTAAACTAATCACTAGCAAGAATTACATTTTTGTTGTAAATAAATTCTACTTATCAGAAAGATTTCTCTATACAAATTTCTTGTAATCATGTAAATCTTTATTATATAACAAGGATATATATAAAACTCTCCAACCGGTAGTTTTGATTAGCAAAATCACTGAAATTTTTTTTATTATCTAAAATATTGTACAATTTTTTAATTATTAAAATAAGTGGCATTTTGCAATTTATTTATTTTTGTTTTTATTAATGCCGACAATTTATTGTGTTTAATTTATACTTCTTTTTTTCTTTTGTTCACTTTCGTTTCATTTTACTAACGAAAACACATCAATCAATTTAAAACCATTTCATCAAATACGGAAAATACGGCTTCCCAACTCGTGATAATGCAATTTAAAGCAAAATGTAGAGCGGACGTAAAATTAATGTTCGGTCAGAAATTAAAAGTAAAGTTTGAAATCGAACATATTTTTGTTTTACCAGCAAAAGTAACTGTTGCGGGCTACAACTTTTTCAGCTGCTGATTTTGCTCAAAAGATGTTTAAATAGTTTTTTTTTTGTTTTTTGAACTTTAAACTGCGTCGCAGACTTTGCCAGGGAACACAAATCAGTTGTTTCTAAATTTTGTCATTAAAAATGCGCCAATGTGGGAAAAGTAGGCACAATTTAGTTAAAGAGATAATATGGTTGATATGACAATATTCTGTTGAATTATATGGTTGCGTACAACCACATTAGATGATGGTAGCCAACAGTTTAACTCTTTATATATTACATGTTAACGAATCAGAATGTTTGCTAAGACTTAACATATTATTATTGCTTGCAATCATGTTAATGTTATGGCGGTCTGTTACTATTTTTATAATAATACCATTAGACTGTGTTATTGTTGTTAACCATCATGTTAATGTATTATTAATAATTAATTTCCGTGTATTGTACAAAACACACCTTTAAATAAAAATGCTATTATTTATTTTTATGTTTAAACAATTTGTAGGAAATTTTTCCATAGACTTAAATGAAATAAATAATTAAGTAAATTTTATTCGCTTAATACAATGTAACAGGTTCGACAGATCAAATCTTACAATATTGGAAAACAATGAAAAATAGAAGAAAATCTTACAGCTTCAATGACTGGCAATCATATGACAATAAATTTGCTTGCCAACAAAAATTGTCAGTTCATACTGCCGTCAGATTATTGCACAGGTCTATTATTGTACATCGCCAGCATTCATGTATATGGCCAGTGTTGCCAACAAGAGTATTTCTCTGAAAATGGCGTCATGACAAATGGTCTTACAATGTGTGATAATTATCTGAGACTGGCAGCGAACCGTGTTATCATGCTTGTCAGCTGGCAATGCTATTTCTGACAACGTTGTAAGACAAGAACAGGTAATTCATACAGTTGTCAGACTTTTGAGGCATATACTGACAATGTTGTTATATATTACAACCGTCTGTACATGACTCTATTATTCCTCAATTGAATAAAATTTTCTTCATTTTTGACAATAATCGATAATTGAAATTTTTAAATTTTGCCTCTCAAAACACACAATACAATGATTCTACAATATTAGTAATAACTCTTCGACTGTCACTGACTTAACATCTTACGTTATATAGAGTATAAAGGGCACCATACAACCCGTAAAATCAGGGAAAATTTCTACAACAAATTTCTACCCAACTGTGTTTGGCAACAATAGACAAAGCGAAGCCGAAACGAAAATGACAGAAATGGTCTTGGAACGACGCACAGTGGCACCCGTAGAGCAAACGAGGTTGCAAAAATCAAAATTTTCATGTGCGCCTGCGAAATTTTAAATGAATCCATCTTATAGTAAACTTTTCAACGATCTCAAATATGCTACTCTTAACAATATCAGATTTTTAGTTTAGAAGACATAACTGTTCAAAGTTAACCAATTTTCGGATTTAAAAAAAACACACAATTTTTAGGTAGTTTGATCCGATTTCAGGTGTAATATCACGAAAACTAGGCAACGAATAGTATTTTTTTTTGTTTTTAGTGATTGATGTGCTTATTAAATGTATAACAATAAAAAAAATTGTGCTGTTTGCTTTGTGTTTCTCTAGGTAAATCAGTATTTAAAAACTATCCATTTTTTCACTATTCTTCAACTTTGACGGAAAATAAAAAAAATTTACCTTTTTTTACCTCCGCCATATTTTCAAAATATGTTCTTTAACTAGTCTTTTACATAACTCAAAAGGTTTTATCTGCCTTTACGTGCCTATTTGGCTTCTACAGGTAAAAAACGTTAAAAAGACATGGTTGCAGAAATTGTATGGCGGGCATCCCTTACATGCCTTGACTGACAGTTACTTTGATGTAATAGTTTGAAAATTGCATTTTGAGTCAGTTGTCTACCTGAGAGCCTCTGGCGAAAAATTTGGTCCTAATATTCCGTTACAGACACAAGATGCACAAAAAACTACTCATTGAAATAAGCAGGTACGCACCTCACTTAAAAATTATTTTTGGCGTACATATGGTGAAGAACAATACTGACTTATGGTACAGGTAGGCACAAATCTCATTTGGCTACGTGCATAATATCAAAACTGTATAATTCAGCCCAAATGCATATGTATGCATGTAACAGGTACATTTGTAGACATGGTAGCATAGGCCTATATATTGCAAAACAAGCTTAATGCCTGCATTAGTCTACGACTGAAAGTTGGCGAAACAAGTATTGAAAACATGGCGTTGAACAATTTAAAACTATTTGAACTGTTTAGAAAGTCAATTACACCAACGTGTTTCGCGGAAGCTGCTTTAGAAGAACTCGATAGCTTATACGGAAATATTGAGAGAAGCAAAAGTATAAAAAATAATCTTTGTATGATACATGCCAAAATTAAGACAAAATGGGTGAAATGCAATCGAACCATTAACATCTTCAACTCCAAATACGAGGACTGGCTTAATGAAGACACCATCCTGGATATATTGGCAGTAGATAAACCCTCCACATCAACCAGAGGAGAAAAAGGAAGGCCAAAAAAAAGTATGGAGGAGTGTTCAATTTTCACAAGAAAGAGGAAACTTGCCGATGCCACCAATGACTTGACCACGAAGGATTTATCGGATGCGCTGTCTATTAAATACATAAAGGATAGTGAACGAGTTAGGTCGCAGATTACAAAATCTGTTGCTGATGCAAGCCCACTGCGACTAAAAAGGATTAAGGAAAGCATTCCCACTCCCACAAACGCACATATTAAAAAGTATAGTTCCGAAGAAGCCTTGGCTCTGTTTTTGGACTTAGAACTTTCCAAAGAGAAATATGAGATACTACGGGCATCTTTAATGCGACACGGGGCTGACCTTTTCCCCGGATACAAGCATATTACGCAAGCCAAAATAAATTCACGACCATTGCGTACGGAGTTTACGGAAGTCTCTGCGAAAGCCAATCTGCAGGATCTTATGGACCATACAGCAAAACGGTTGTTGGAAAGTCTTCCTGAAAATGAGGTGGAAATTCTTCCTCAGAAACTAACATTGATCAGCAAATGGGGCTGCGATGGATCATCCGGACAAAGCGTTTATAAGCAAAGGATATCTTCCGATGACACTACAATATCTGACGGAAATATGTTTATGGCATCTGTTGTTCCATTGCGGCTAAAATCTGATGTTTCCCTACACTGGAAAAATCATCGACCGTCATCAGTGCATTATTGCCGACCAATAATGTTTCAGTTTGCAAAGGAATCGGCAGAACTCATAAGGACCACGGTGAAGGACATTGAAGAACAAATAAGCAAGATTAAGCATACAAAATTGCAAATTGGAGAAGGAAAATATATTGAATGTAGTTACGAGTTCCACCTGACCATGGTTGACGGAAAAGTCGTAAACGAACTGACAGGAACAACCTCAACATTGACATGCCCGATTTGCAAAAAGAGTCAGAAGAACTTCGGTAATTTAAACGATTCTACAAACGAGGAGAATTACGAATATGGAATGTCACCATTGCACGCAAGGATAAGGTGTATGGAGTTCTTGCTAAAACTGGCGTATACCCTACCACAACAAGATGAAAACATCGATGAAAATACATCAATTAAGGATAAGGAAAAGATCAGAAAGAAGCAAATAAAGAATGCTTTTTGGAAACAACTTGGACTAAAAGTAGACTGCCCCAAGTGTGGATACGGTAACTCAAACGATGGAAACACTTCAAGGAGATTTTTTGCAAATGATGAGGCAGTAACTAGAATCACTGGAATTGACAATGAAATCGTCAAAAGATTGGGAACGATCTTGAATGTTTTAAACTGCCAAGAAAGTGTTAATTCTACAAAATTTGGAGAATATGCATCGGAAACTGCATCTCTTTTAGCAAAAATTTATCCACAGAAGAAGTTGACCCCGACCGTCCATAAAATATTGGCGCATGGCAAAGATATAATTGAGTACCAGTCTTTGCCAATTGGAGAGCTTTCTGAAGAAGCGCAGGAGTCTCTTAACAAATTTTACAAAAAATATAGATTGCAGAACACGTTCAAAGCATCAAGGGTGAGGCAAAATGAGGACCTCTTCAACATGTTAGCAGCATCTTCCGATCCACTTATTTCTTCCCTGCGGCATGTGAAGACACGAAAAGAACTACAATGGAATTATACTTTAGAAATGATTAGTCTTTTAGATATACCTTCTGTTACGAATTGTGATGAATATTTTACAGAAAATTCAAAAAATTAATTGAAAAAAAATTTGTTTAATTTGTTGGCTAATAACTTTAAAACAGAAAAAGCTTTCAAAAGAACTAAGAAATATAAGATTGGTAAAAATAATTTGATTTTGTTACCATAAAATAGATGAGTTAGAAAAAAATTAGAGTTTAGAAATGATTTGTATTTTAGACATACTTTGTCTTACCAAGAAAATGAATATTTTACAGAAAATTGAAAAAATCATTTAAAAAAAAACTCTTTTGTTGTAATTTTTTAGGTAATATCTTAAAACATGAAAAGCTTACAAAAGAACTACAAAAAAATATAAAATTCTTAACAAAAATTTTTTTGTTACCAAAACTTGGATTTTTTCACAAATTTTAACTTTGAAAACCCATAAGTAAGCACCTATAAGGTGTAGCGTCCACTCCAACCGCTCATTTTATAGGTTGAACAATTATCTATGACATGCAATTTAAATTATTCGATTATCTTGTTCGGTTCAAAAGATATGATTTTTGCAACGAAAAAAGTCAAATGGCGCCACTGTGCGACGTGGCACATTACAGCATCACTAATGAGAGCTGGAACGAAACTGCCTCTGGGCAGACGAAGAGCTTCACCACTAATTGGATGGCATTGGGTCTGTCACTGCCAAAAACGCAGAAATAAAGTGATGAGGGATCTGTTTGAGTCCTGCCAGCGATGACACGCACTCCACAAAGGAAACAATTCGTACTCATGTTGCCTGCAAAGAGGCTGAATGAAAATATATCTAATAAACGATACATTTACAGTCCTATACGAGTAGTCTATTAACGGTATTTATTGGCGAAAGCCCTATTAATTGTACTGGGTCACTAAATATTTCTTTTTTAATATCAAACATTTGTATTATTATATAGTAGATGTCACGAAAGTCTAATGACAAAAGCCTAATTAGTCACAAGACTCTCAAAGCTAAAGAGTTACAATTGTGCCCAGTCCGCTGTACGAGGGTTAAGGAAAAGCAATTGAAGTTTGAAATCCAACAATTCTATGATTTTTTTAAAATTAAACAACTAATGATAACTCTCCCCAATGTTTATTGATTTCTTTTATATAACAACACAATCGTATTTATACGGGATTTTCAGGAAATCTATATTAAATTTCAAAAAAATCTATGCCTAATCCCTTCAATTTTCATTTTGTTAAGTCCACTCCCAATTCTAACTAAAGATTCTGTTTGTTTAGTTGTAAAAGTTTATGAAAATTGATATCAATTGTTATGCTTTTGGGGTCATTCCATAGCAAGATTTTGTTTGTAGTTGAATGTGACTTTTGTGAATTATCCCACATCTTAAAAACTTACTAAAGTTTGCCATCCTTTTTATCTGAAACGTGGAGCACAATTAAAATAAAATAATTTTTTTCACTATTTCAAATAACGAAATTACGGCAGCCATTCGAACTTGATTGTCTATCTTTAAAACTATTAAAATAAATATGTATTTGTAGAAAATATAATATAGAATAAGTGCTCATCAGACGTATGAAAATTTGTTTTATTAGGACTTAGAGTCCGTCCTGAAGGAAGTTTTTAATTTGGGGGCTTTTGGCTGCAATGTCTCCTTTCTGCGAATCAAAACTTGCTGCCCGTAAATTCTCTTATTTTAATGTTAGAAAAAAACTTTATGATTGATGTAAAAAAATTATAGATTTCCCCCTTCTGCATTTCAGACTAGTGGTCGGATACAGAAAGTTTCATTCTTTGTCACGCGTCGACTTAAAAATTACCGGTAATATTTTGTGCCATCTTACACTGATTCCAAATTATTACTCTATAAACCCTTTGCAAAGTATTTGCTGATATTGTAAACAGCTATTTGTGACAAAACGAGATTCAGCGGAATTTTGAAAGCAGAATGACCGGTGCCTTCATGCAATACTTTAAAAAAATATCTGGGATTAAATATTCAATTTATATTTTTTTACGGAAAGTGCCCGTTAACAGACCTCGGGGACCTTCTTGAAGTACGGACTGCTAATGCTAACAAGAATGTAGCTGACAAGTACATATATATGTATGTGTTTCGCTTTATGCAGAATAATTGAAAGAGGAATAATAGTAAGGATCTGACTGTATTCTATTCCAGGATTTTATACGCCAATCAACTGGACGAGGTCCTGAAATGAGAGCATTAGTATATAGACATAAAGTAGCCCTGCCCTTGGGTTCGTTCTCCGCACTGTCTGTTTTTGGTCTTCCCATTCCGTGTAGGTACTTATAACAGGCGTAATATTCAGTGAGTGCCCGGACACTTTTAGTATGAGTCCTGTCCTCCTCCTACAAACGAAATTAATTGTTAAAAATAATAAATTTTTTTTTTTTTTTCAATAAATAGTTTTTCTGATGCCATCCAAAAACAAAAACAAATTCTGACCCTAATTTATTGACTCTATTGTAATTTTTGCAATATCCTTCTAGTTCTTCCTGAAGACGTTTTTCAAAGAAAAGCAAAGTATTGACTAAATATTTAAAAAAAATTTTATATGAAAAACCAAACATCAATTTCGGTTCAAAGAAATGCTAAAAATGTAATTGGGGTAGCAGTTTTGTTGTTTGGAAACAAATAAATTGAAAATAAATAATATGGGCCGTGTTTGTTCAATAGCACTTTTCTTAAATTCTTTCATCATGAATATAAAAAAACAATTATTTTCTGCGTATATAAATAAATAAATAAATATATACAAAATTGTACCTTTAAACATATATTAACAAGTAAAATGTTCAGAGTAGATATGCTGCCCCATTACACTTGGAGAAGTCGTGGTTGGACAGCTGTCGTAGTCGAAGGCGATTGTAGTTTCTTTTTTGGTACCGCGAAAAAACAATCGACTGTAAATATTTGGTAACAGATGAAATCTGAAAATAGTGTTGTGAAACTTGAAAGGACTGTGCAACACTGGATAAAAGTGTAAACAATAAACAGCTGTTCTGTGGTAACGCCTGCAGCTGCTCCTTCATTTGGCGTTAGTGTAAACTGTTTATTCTCCAGTGGGCCGGCCTTCGGACTTATTATGGATTTTTGTTTCTTTTAATTTACACAACACAATTGTACCAACCAACCTTCAGCATTGCGTATGGAAAAACCCAACCCATTAATCTTTCCCCCAACTTTGTTTCATCAACTCCGCCAGCTTCTCAAATTGCTTTGGAGTTGTAATTTTTATTTTAAATTCATAAAATCACAACACAATTTTCAACAAGGATAACAAATGTATAGATTTACGTTTTCTGAAAACTTATTTCATATAATTATTTCTAAATTTTTATTGCAATTGTCTTGTACACGTCATATTCCCACCGAACTTTCACTTTTTGACAGGCAAATTCGCCGCTGGTAATACAATTTTTAACCGCTCAGTCGCTTCGGTGTTCAGGCTGATTTTGTATCTCCTATTTTTCTGATTTTATATTCGTTTTTACAGCGTGAAAAATTAGCAACAGGGTGGCTCGTTTTATGCAGTCAAATGCCGTAGTGCTGCTGATGGAATGCCCCTCATCATACATTTCAATACACAACAATATGCCAATCATTTGACCTGGTATAAGCATTTATGTAAAATATTCTATTTATAAATTTAAATCTATTTGCAAATGCAACTGATGGGCTGGAAAATATTTAATATAAAATTTTAATTTCATTACGTCTAATTTGATGCGAATGTTGGAAGATATTGTATTAATACTGATTTATTATTCGAAAGGGATACTTTTAAAATAACTGCGAATAAAGTTTAAAAAGAAATAAACTTTCATAAAAAAAGCAACAGCAAAAAGTTAAATATATTGTTGTAGGAAAAAGAAACAGATCAATAGAACATCAATGGAAGCGATTGGAAAAGAATATGGGCGGATTCCAGTTCCAAAAGAAATAGAGTTACAAATACCAGAAGATAAATAAATTTATCAGGCTTGTTCGGAAAATCACAAGATTTAAAATCATTTTGTGATTTTATTATCACAATTGCGATTTGATGGTGTTCTGAAAACCACAAAATTTTTATTTTGGTTTGATAACATTTTTTATATATTGAAAATTATTTAGCGTTTTCACTGTTAAAAATATTTCGACAATCTGGCAATCATTGATGTACTCATATTTCCGAACAACAGCTGGCGACAGAAGTTTATAACAATATTTTATTAATTTCAGACATATTTTTTATAATTTCATTCAAATTACTATAAAAGTGAACAAAGAACATGTTAAGTTGTGAATTTGATCAATTTATTATACAGTGCAAACGGAAATGATTCCAAAAATAAGAAAAGCGGTTTTAAAACGGCAAACATTTAGCTGACCGGTTTCAAATCCCACAAATTCTACACACCTTTCTTGTGTGTTCGGTGTGTAAAATACTGTGATAGACGTTACAATAAATAAAATAAATAAATTACTACTTTTGAATCAGAGAACGAAATTTTACAATATGAAACGTCTCAAAGCATTTTGTTCAACAACTTTTCATGAACCATCCAAAACCAAATCGTAGTGTTCGGAACGAAAACATGGACTTTACATAATATTTAGTAACACACAGTAAGAAAATTAGACAAAGAGAACAGCAACGTTTTATGAAATATGTTTTGCAAACGTTTGTTGATCATTTTGCTTTTTATAGCTTTTTTTAACTACTAGAGGCCTTGTGGACTTATTTCTCTTTGATACAATGCAGAACTACATCTATCCCTCAACGTAAAATGTTGCTGCATTTGTTTTGCTGCCAATCGTACGATTGAAATGTTGTATCAAAGCAGAAAATCAATTGCTTTCTGTTCGAATATCCGGGTGCATGTCAGGTGGCAGGAATCATCAACTTTTTGTTCTCTTGATGCAGTGACTTTCTTTTGATTCAGTAACACAAATATTTATTTACAATAAACAAGTACGAGTATGTCTGTGGTGTTTCATCACAACAGCTTAAATCGAGATAAGTGCACATTAAGTTCTACAGGCATTTCAATAAAATAATTAACTCTTCGCCTCATACAGGTTTTGATGTTCAGATTCGGTCAGTTTTTCAGTCCCACAATTTGAGCAAGAAATGAGAAATGCAAATAAACCAACATTACAATGTACCACCTACAGGGTACTCCCAGCTTATATTAGAGTAAATTATTTACATTATTTACTTAATTTTTCATACTTCTCAAAGTAAATTTGCACAATGGACGTAGCGGCGCAGACCATAAGCCCCACATGGTAATAAAATACATTTCCATGCCTTCGCATATGAAGCAGCAGCGTGGCCAACACGAAATAGCACAAAAGAACAGCAAAGACATAGAATAATCCGATGCAAATCAGGCAATCACGGCGAGGTCGGAATAGCTGTAAAGCCTGACCGCACTTACAAAATTATTACGATGACGCAAGGGCTGCTTTTCCGCCCAGAAACGACCATAACTTTGCCATTTTTTCATATGCAAGACGGACACTAAAAATTTTTAAAAAAGAGGGAAAATGGACTATAAGTACTTCTATAGTCCATTTTCCCTCTTTTTTGTTGTTTTTGATGTTATTTGTGGATCAATTTTCAAAATGGAAAAGGTCTACTAATTTTTTTTTAAAGACACAAACAAACAAAAATAACAAAATGTAATCCTCCCGCTCGCTTATCTTGGCTCGTCGAATGTTCAACATCATTCCATCGTGGATGGCGTTCCCCCCTTCTTTTCGGTATCTAGTGGTTTATATGCGTTAAAATTGTCGAAGTTATGCATTTTCCCTGGCTGTCAAAAGCGAAATATCAGACAACAAAATTCGCCACTTTGCAAGTAAATATTTCTGTTAGCGGGGCCAGAATTGAATCTTTAATTTTCATATGAAAACGTTGGCAAGTTTCAGAAACATGGCAAATTAATTTAAAAATGTAGGAAAATCCAACACAGAGTTCGAAACTTAAGTTGCACTTTTCTCAAAAACTTGTTTTGACACACTGGGTGGGTTTTCTTAAGCAGTGTCACATGTACGAAAAAGTTCCCTATTATAATAAGCAATTCCTCTCCAATAATTGAAATTGACAGATTTATAATTAATTATTTACAGATTTACAATTACATGAGTTTCGCTGAAAATCTTTATTGTTAGAAATTTTCGTATTTCCAATGGAAAGAACGTCCTTTTTGTGCTACACTTCTGCAAGCACGTACTTTTACCTTCTATAGCAGAAAGTTGACTAAGAACGAACTGCTATTGTATTACCTCTAGTTGTGTCTCATACAATAATAACCAAAATTCTCTTTTATTAATTTTATGTCAGATAATGAGAGAGTTCGAATTTTTAGCAAACAAGTTGCAGGAGTTTTGTACACAAACGTTGCTTTCCTTCCTGCGAGAGTTTGTTTAGTACCGTTTTCGCTCTTAAAATTTTCCATCTTCTCATTCTTATTTATGTTCGGATTGTGAGCTGACATATGAATAAGTATGTGTGTATATAAATCAAACAATGATAGCAGTGTTCGACCGAATATTTATGTAGTGATTCAGCTGAATTTTGCGTTTTGTTGAGTTTTTGTCATCACACTTTAAAGGCACTACAAATTAGGGCACTTCCCCAAGATGTCGAATAACAACGTTCGCCAACGTTCTGAACAACAAGTCGCGTTTCATTAATACGAGCGATAGATGAATTTCACACAATAAAATTCCGAAATAGTGTTCTATCTTCGAAATATCAGCGAACTTTAAAGTTCAACATCGTGGCGCAGGTGATAAATGAACGGAACAAGATTTACATTCATTTAACATAAAAGTAACGTTACGTCAAGAGTTTGTAATGCCATTTTAATGCTAAATATTTCAGTTTTATTTAATATTTTATTTTTAAAATTACGAAATGTTTTTTTCTCTGCACAAAAAACTAACTTTCGTGTCGGCTGAAATTTCGTATCGGATGAAATTCAGTATCGCCGGAAATTTCGTATGGAAAGAAGCTTCGTAACAAATAGAACAGCTGGATTGCGGCATTCGAAACTAAGCGAGTCAAGGTATGTTAAAAAAGGTAAAATGTAAACGAAGATATAAACGAATATGAAACAAAACTAAATTACAAAAGTACGTAAAAGTGAAGCCTTGTTTTTATGCCATTAGCTTTCATCTGATCAAGGAAACGAACATCTGGTTACGCTACAACGTAAGTAAGTAATTTTTATATTAATTTACCGATGAATAATAATGAAGAATTTATGTTTTTAGGAATTAGACTGGCAACGGAGGCGTTCAACTTTGTTTTGTCTCAGCTCAACTTTAATATTAACATGTCAGCAACTCTGCCATCAAAACTTCTATTAGCCGCTATATTGTTTTTTTCAGCCGGCGGAAGTTTCCGGCTCTTTGTCGGAAATGATAATTTATGGGCATGTGCCGCCGTTATATATTTGCCCCCACATCTCCTTCCCCAGTATTCGGAGTTATATGGTAACAATTTTTATCTTTCAGCGGAGTCAATGCGTTGTAATATATTTATTAGTATCGTCAGACATCCGGCAACCGTGCGAAAGCTCTTCGTTGCCAGATGTGTTTAAATTACTATTCCTTATAACGATGCCATTATCCGAGAAACATTTCTATTGGCAACACTGTCCAAATATATTAATGCTTTGAGCCTTCTGGCAGTGTTTAATAACAGACTTGGCCACTTTTATTATACAGTCTTTTGAAGGGATAATTTACATCTGATAATTCCATTGTCAGTAAACTGTCAGCACATTGATTAAAATCAGTCGATCACTAGTGTGACAACTTGAATAATTGGTCTCATTTTCATTCCAACATTTTGATGATGTGCTTGTTGACAGCTCCAGATACCTTCTCCACTTACGTTTGAATTATGGCTCGATTATGGATGGCAACTGAACTTTGGAATGGCAACCTTTGTCAGTTGCCAAGAAGTTATCGAAAATGGTATTTTGGCTAATGTGTAATTTGTAGGCAATAAAATTTTCAAGTTGAAAAAAAATACCCATTAAAATGCTTTCGTCAACTGAATTGATTTTGATGACAAAGAAGAAAATATACGAAACGCAGCATCGATTACAAAACAGCTAAGAAAAAAATCTAATCTGTCCTCAATTAGGGCGTCAAATTGTTGTTTGAATCTGTTGTTCAAATCTGAAAACAATAAATAATTAATATTTAATGCTTCACTCTTCTTTCACTTCTTTGTGTGCCACCCAAATACGCATTAAGAACTCACACGCAACCAATAGTACGAAGTTGCCAAAATGACTTAAAAGAAGCAACTGAGGTTGCCAACCAGTTGGTGTCTGTAATATCTTTTTGGCAACTGGCAACGCCACTGAAGTTCGCTTGCTATCGATCGAGTAATTCGTTTTTTTTTTGTGTACAATTTGCACAGGATCAAAAATGTCAATAGCAGACACATCTAAATCTCCCGTGTAGCCTATAGTAAAGCTGTCGTTTTTTTAATTTCTTTTATTTTCTGTTTAAAGTCAAAGGTTTTTATATAGTTGCAGATTAGCAGAATTTCGATCAGGTGTATTTATGTACATATATTTAATATTTTGGCAAAATATGTATTTATCGGCATTTTGTAAGTTCACATCTGGAACTCGTGGTATGCCAGAACTAAAGTTGAGTTGTTATACTCGTATATCAAACTGACATAGAAAATCGTATGATACTGAAGCTTTCGGCGTTCCATGTGTTCGCAAGATTTATTCAGAACATTACCAGCCATATTTTGTTGGTGTACAGTGACGCTCTACCTCTTCAGGGAATGGATATTGTTTATACAATTTTTTTTTAAATAAAATTTTCTTTAAAACAGACTTTTAAGGTTGGACAAAAATTATGCCATTCGTACAATTATTAACTTCACAATTGATTTTCAAAACGATCTGCTGCGCCAGAAACGGCTTCTGCCTTCAAACCGCCTCCATCTGTGATAAATAAAGGATAAGAAATGTATTTGGATTTCTGCATTAAATTTATTTTATCTTTATTAGATACATACATACATATTAAATTATTATTTATTAACTTTTCTCTTTCAACGTTTACATTTTGTTCTAAATAAATCAATTTCAGTCTGTAAAACGACTGCCAATTTGTTTTGCACTTTTAAGAGCACCACGAAATGAGTCGTTCATCATTTGCGTCTCTCAAAACATTCATTCGATTTTCTCTTCACAAATTATTTGTTAAGAGATCTGATTAGAAATGTTGGGGTTTTTGCTAACATTTTTTTATATCTGAAATGAAAAAAAAATCATCTTCATTAGAAAGAGCAATTTCTTGTTTTTGTTTTTGCCCACAAAAAAAAAACTTAAATTTTTACAGTCTTCTTTAGACGTCCAAAAAACATCCTGTCCGGCTGCAAAAACAATTGTGTGTGTGTTCAAGGATATTATATTCGACTATTATACTTTCCTTACGCAAAGTGTTGAAAAATTCTTACTTCCCTCGTGCTTGGCAAACAGCCAAAATACAAGGAAAATACGGATAATAGCAACTCTTGATATATTTATGTAAAACTCAAAACCTTTTAATGTGAATTAAATTTTGGGAAAAAACTGGGCATAATTTTTTTTTTTTGCATTGTTTAGCGTAAAACGAAATAATGGGCTTGTCAAAGAAATCACTGGATTAATTTGGCCTAGAGACCGGCGTGCAACTTTCTGTGCTGGCACTTACGCTTTTAGCTCTTATATTTCATTTTATAAAACTTTTTGTTTCTGGTGGCTGGTCCACAAATTTTGAAAAGCATTTGATAAAATAAGAATCTCAAAAAATATTTCCTTACAGCTAAAAGGGATAAAAAAAAGTTGAACAAAAGTAATATTAACTTTTCAAAAGTATTTAGTATAAAATTTATTTTAGATCTCAAGAAAATTATCATCATTCTAATAATTGGGTCCGCAAAATTTTTCAAGCTTGACACCAATTTTCATTACTTTTCCTAAAAGAGTTTTCTGAAAAAACACCAAAAATATTACTAAAAGTCGCTAATTTCAAAAAAAAAGAGACCTCAACTTGAAGAAAATTGCAAATGTAGTATATCAAGGACATCCTTGCACTCACGGGAGCATTTCATCTAGATGAGAAAATATGGAAAATAAATGAAAGGTTAAAAGAATGATTTACAACCTACAATTTACGTCCAAAATAAAGAAAAGGTCGCCCAGAATTGCCAAGTGGAAAACAAACAAAGATACTGGCAAACGTGAGTCTGTTCCGCTCTCCTTCCTATAAGTGTATTTATAGTATTAGAATCACTTGCAAACATTTTGGGGCTATTGTCTGTACCTCGTTTCCGCATTTCCCACATCAAGAAACTTTTCCCATAAAAAGTTAAATAGAAGTTTTATCGTTTCTCCAGTTTCGTTTGAGTGGGAACATTCCCATTGATCGAACGTCATGTAAAAACGAAACGTCAAAAGTTCAAATTAACTGGGAGCAATATTTTAAATAAAACAGGATAAGAAACATAAATTAAAAAATTATCAATAAAAAAGTTATTCTGGGACGATAATTATGGCTGAAGTGCTGCCAATTTCCTAACAAAATTTTTCAGCTGAATTGAACTCCATATAAAAATATTTGTATTTCTTTAGAAGTTGTTCCCGTTAATGGTTACGAGTATTAGTTTTATTCTAAGGCACACATTTGCCCAAACTGAAATAAAATAAACTTTGTCAACTTTTTCTTCTCGCACCCTTCTGAAATGCGAACTATTTTGGCCTTTCACATAATTCGCACACACTTTTTAGCTCAGCTTTCCAATTATTGTTGTAGAATAATAATGAGAGACGGAGAGGAACAGTTTTAGAAGACACTTCAATTCTTGTTTCCATTTATCTCATGCGAAGAGTTTCTCGGTGCAAGAAATACAGAAACGATCTATTGATCCTAATATTGACACTACGCTACTAAAATTTTTTTAAAATGCGACCGCTCTCTGCCGAAAGTTGCATGTGGTTAGCAAGACTCACACAGGTGGCAATTTCTTATAATATGTTGCACGGCACAAATCATAAACCGCTTGCTAAAGAGCTCGTGCTATCTAATCCCTTCTGTTTCATACAATTGCCCAGAAGGCGGGAAACAACAAGGCTCCTGAGTTGGTAGCGCGAAATCCACAAGAACTCGACCTTAACCAGACTCGCCTGTACATTTCCCTCAATCTAGTTTCTTGCATAAAAACAGACCTGTCGCAAGGCAACAGCACCTCGAAGATTTTCTCTTCCTGCGTTTTTAGGTCTAAACCACAACCCAAGACCGACCCCGTTCTGCCAAGCAACGTTTGGTGAAGGTTTCGGACGAACGTGCATAACCGAAGCCATACATGAACTTTCTCTGTGTCACAGTGCCCTGACTGAGTCAGTTGTCAACGTTTAACCTGCCCCCGGCTAGAACTGCTTATTGTGGACAGTTAAAACGAGTTCTGTTGCGCCGATAATGTGACCATCACAGTAAATTACAAAACAGGATTCACAGGTCGAGATGGTCTTATACATATACAATCAGGGGTGTCATAGAAACCAAGTCGGTTTTGATGTTTCTCGGTTTTAAAACCCAATATTGGTTTCATTTGGCGTCTTATTTTCGAATGCAAACAAAACCAATATTCGAATCAGCTGTTGTTTATATTTGTACAATTTTAGTTATATTTTTTTTGGACAAAATATAAAGTGTTTATTAAAAATATCAAAAATTTCAGTGTAAATAAAAAAAGAAGGAAAATGAATAATGCTGCTGTTTTATATTTTTATTGGAGCGCTCTTCCTCTTCGGAAACGTTCAGAAGAAAAATATTGTGAGATTGTAGCTATTCGTTTGCGCTGCCGGACACAACTTAAATATATTTTTTATAAAGTTTAGAATGTGCGTTCACATTTAAAGCTGTTTTGCAGGTTCATGGGATGCTAGCGACTAAGCAAAGAAGCTTTTCGAATGGTCCTAGACGCAATAAAAGAACATCTTTCCCGTTCTAAGATTCTGCCAAGGTTACAACTTGCAGCTTCGTTGCGATTTTTATACGAAGGGCCTTAACAAAGAGTTGTTGGAAACGTCTCTACCATATGGCTGGGTAGGAGCAATAATATTGGTTTCTGTGACACCTAAAACCAATACTAATTCTATTTCGAACATAAAACCGATAACATTGGAATTCATGACACCAAATAACTTTTTCAGTCGTTTTCAAAACCAATTCCAATAATGTTGGTTTCTATGACACCCCTGAATATATATATATATTTATTTAGTGATTTAAAAACTCTATATGCGCAATATTAATTAATAAATTTATTTTATAATTACAGATGTAAATTATATCTCGACTAATGCTCAGAAGAGTATAAAAGAGAACTTCGCAAAAGGTCAAACATAAGGGATAACAATTGTGTGTGTCGTTGCCGCATAAATAAATATACATAAATGTTGCCCGCCTTGAAATATACACAATCAGAATGGCCATGCGAATTTTGAAATTGCACCAACTGATGTTTAAAATCTTACCTATTCGAAATTAATTCATTTCCCGAATCCATTATTCGCATAAAATTACAGTTCGGTTGTAGCGTCGAACAAACGAAAACAAATACAGTCGTTATCAACACATTGCGATTGTACCGACGTTGCCGTATCTGGCTTGAAAACATCTGTTCACAAAACAACGATTATAAAAAAGTATTACGTTTTTTGTTATAGACAATCATGATCCGGTCCCCTGTGCTGGCCTGTCCATGTCATTCTTTGACTACTTCATCGGCACAACTTAGCATTCCCTTACGAAATGTTCGCTAACGCCTGTTCCGAACACATCCAGCCACTAAAATCAATATGTTTGTTTTCGTAATTTTGCGATATCTTGCGGGATTAGGCAAAAGTTTAGGGCAACTTAACTCACAGTTTAAAGGTAACACGTGATAATTTTTATCGAAACTCGAGCAGAACTTTCTGAGTTTGTCATTCACATACAAACATGCCTTTTTAATTTCATACATACATACATACGTACAGACATATGTATGTATATAGAGATAGAGATTAATATTTATTGTACATAAATACGTTATTAAGAGCTTCAGACAAACATACACGCAGTGTTCAGACGAAGAGCTGTTGTGAACTGCTTGTCGATTCAATAGCTGCTCAATAGAACATAAAATGTTCGAGTCTACAAGTAAAAGTCCTCAGCAAACACAATTATTTCATTGAACTCTTTGAGATAAAATACATGTGAAATTGTTGATGTGAACAAACCAGAGAAAAGCAGAGATTAAATACGATAAGCCGCAATCTCTGTAGACGTTGATTTCTTGTTATATTGGCAACAATGAACAGATCACACATTTATATTCATTTTAGTGCTTTTATATGGGCTTTTCACAAAATAGATAAACCGTAATAAATTAGTAGTCAGTTGTTAAATATGTTTTTAATAAAAGAGTTTGCAATAGTTTCTTCGACTTAGTTTAACAAACAAAGCGCTGGGAATGTGACCTCGTTGTACGAATTATTGGCGCAATTGAGTTTTGGCCCATCAGAGGCGAGACAAATTATCACAAAGTGCGACTAGAATGCGTTCACCAGAAATACGTGGCATTCCCCAATTAAACTAATAGTTGCTTTTTTATAGTTTTCTTTGACATATCAGTATGCAAATTGTTGAAATTTTTGACCAACATAATGATTCTGTTTGTCAATTGATATTGATATTGAATTTCCATTCAAAATTTTATTTTCCGATGAAGCATATATTTGGTTGAATATATATAAATAACCAGAATTTTCGCATTGAGGGGTTTATAATCCACCAGCTTTATTAGATCTACATAAAGTTACTATTTGGTGTGCTTTATGGTGAGAATTCTACTGGGGAATGGTGAAAATCGATGTGTCCAGATGGCGGCCACATGTCCAGAATCATAAAATGTAAACATTAATGACATAAAACTTTCTATACAATAAAACTCGTTTCATTCATATAAACCATATACGAAACATATTTCTGTGTTTTATTATGATTTAAGCTGGTATTATTCTAAAAAAAACACCTTTTTACCACCCTTTTAATATTTTATTTGTTGAGCGATACATGTATCTCCAAAAAAATAGCCTCAGACTGCCCTATTTCGTATATAATATATTCTTATATCCGATATGCATTTTGCTGTTTTGCAGTTTGTTTCAGAAATGTGTATTTTCTTTAAAAATTTCTTTCTTTCTTTCTTTTCATGGTTTTGTCATGTTTGTGCGTCGTTATGTTGAACGAGTAAGACAATGCAACATAAGAGCTCTAAAATAATACATAAAACGTCAAGTTTTTTTCTAACAAATTCTCTTTTTAATATTTGTATATCTGTGGCATATCATTTCTTTGCTGGAAATGGTGCTGGAGAAAGTAAGTTGAGAGTGAGTTCCAATAAAAGCTAATATGTACATCTACACTCAAAAAAACAATAGAAAATAAATTCACATGACCACATGTTGAGTACACCCTGATTTTTCACAAAGCATTAAGTTTTTGCCTTAATTTAAAATGAAGAAAATTTATTAATTGCCTTACAAAAAAATATCTCTTTTATATTTAAATTAATGCTGAGATTAACATTTTAAGGAAAAAATACATGTGTATTAAATAAATGGCAAATTATAGAAAGCTGAGGACATCGGACTCGCATTCTCGTGCCTAAAACGTAACAAAGCGTACTTTTGTAGATGCGTAAAAACTTTGAATCACCGCTGCAGTGATGTCAAGTTTTGTTGCTGGTGCGCAATCAGCTGTTGCAGATAATTCTGGCTGTAAAATGTTTCCATTGTTAAATAAAAACCTTAATAATCGAGCATAAGAAGTAATAAAAATGTTAACCGCAATTGTAATAATAAATTTGATGGAAAATAATGAATCAGAAACTTACAACTTTCTTGTGAATTACTGGAACGAAACATTAAAAGATTTCTTATGTTTCAAAACATGTCGAAGCAGAAAATATACGAAAGGGATATATTTCATAACATTTTTATGGTAAAATCATTGATTAAATATTTCATATTCCAATTTCTTTTTTTTATGCCACTCGAACAAATTGCTGCTTTTGTGTAAAAAATTATGATGATGCCGATCACTGCATAAAAAACTTTTAACGCATGAAAGTGGTGCCAAGTATTTTATAGGTGATGCTTTACAGACGTTAAACTTTAGTTAGGCGCCAGTTCTGCACATCAATTGCACTTGGAAAAGTGGCCAAACCCATGTGTGAGAAACCCAAATTGGGGGCATCAGAAAATAGATATTGGTACCAGAGACTGACAAAAAAAAAGTCGGGGTGTCAGTCTGTTGTTTTTGATTTTATTAAATAAACGTTTTTTGTTAAATTTTAAATGAAACTTTAATTTATAAATACAAAAGTTTAAAAAAATATTCACGAAAGCAAAAAAAAAACTTTTTGATATTTTTGGTACACCATTTAAATAATCGACGACAACAAGAACAAGTTTGACGTTTTGGGTTAACATTTTTATTAATAGTTCTTAAAAAAATTAAATGCAACAGAAATCAAATCAGCAACTAATTTTACAATTAACTGTTAATATGAATTTTATTTTATTTTATATTATATTTTGCTAAATTTTTATTGTTTTACCGCAAATAATTAGAAACTCTAAATGTGTATTTAAAAAGTATTATGATGTTAAAACACTTAATATATAAAAAAGAACAAATATTTATAAAGAAAATTGTGACTTCAAAATAAATAAATACATGTTGGTAGACTTAGTGAAATATTTTTCTCTGTGTAACGTACTACAAATGTAGGCATTCCTTTTTCATGCTTATCAGCCAGATACAAATGTGTACGTATATTAAAACGACTCATCTCGAGTTCAAAACACAATTTTTTTAATTAAAATATTTCAAAATCTTTTGATTTTTATACTTTTATGTCCTTCCATCATGTAAATTATATAAATTTATTTATTTTCATACTTTAAAGCGCTTTTGGTAGTGCCCTAAACTGATATGTAAGGAAAAATTAATCACGTATGTGACGAAAAATGATCGATTTACCTGTGATGAATTTTGATCGACTTCATATTCCAGTTATTGCTTAAAATAGTTATAAATTATGCAACAATTCGTTGTTGGAGCAACGTTGCTTTTTTTGTAGGATGAAGAACATCGAGAGGAAAATGAAGGCAATTGCATGATATTTGGAATCCATTGGACTTGCCAGATGACACAAAGAACTTATATGTTATGATTTTTCGATTTATATAGACTTATGCAATATAATAAAGGTTTTATAATGTTATTATATATAAATGGGGCCAGACAGTCACGTTCTGGAATGCTATTCACATTGTAACTGGCAGCTGGGCTTAGATTATTTGCAGAAGGAGACTGGAAAGGATCAACCAATGCATCGCACTCCAATATCGGAAAAAAATCTGAATAAAATGTAGAAATTCAAAATCAATCGAAGTTGAACTGAGAAAATCAAAATATGCGTATTTCAAAGAAATTTCTCTTACAAAATTTAAATTTAAATTAAATGCTTTAAAAGCAACTTAAGGCAGATATTATTGTATTGCATCACACACAGCAAAGCGGTTAAGGCCGGGGCACATCGAATCCGTCATCCCTTGTAACGTATCAAAGTTGACCAGCTTTTATTTTGTGCAACATGAAAAATATTTAAAAATAAATTAATTTAGGCCGTGCGCATGTGCGTGGGTGTGCGCGCGTGATTTTACGGGCGTTAACAAAGTACTCACCTAATCCTTTATTGCGTCAACGTCACTGGAAAAATGCAAAGTACTATTTACTTGAAACAAAACGGAATATGAAATCAATCAATCAAACAACTTTTTAAGGTGTTTTTAAATTGTGGCTCTACCGCTTGATTCTAGTCCATCAAACAACTAAATATCCTTCTAAGACGCTTGAAAAGGCACGAAAACCTACCGGTAACTCTACTTTAGTTTATTTTGAATAATCAGATGCTTTCAATGTCTACAAGCCGCGCATCCAGAACTATCAGCACTAGTTCTAATTCTATCTGTCAGTCTTCCCGCACAATTTTAGTGGAGGAAGGTCCTCGTCTAATATTTTCATTTAAGGTTGCCACATCATATTTGTTCATGCTCACAACACAGTGGCGTAAAATTCTGCTGTCTATATCTTTTTTTATAAAGAGCAAATTGTAGAATTCTAGACATAACATCTGGCAAAAGCACTGCAGCACTACACTGGCTATAATTCAATTTAAAAAGTGGCGGGCGTTTTTTGCCAGAAAACAATTAAAAATTTTACTTTTTAGACGAAACCGCTAATATTTTACTTTTTTCTGAAGCATGAAAAAAATATGTTTTACCTTTTTGGTTTAACGAAATTTTAGGCAAAAAACATAAAGGATTTTTTTTTTATAAATGCCCCGAATTATATTTGTTTCACACGCTGCCCGTAGTAAAACAGAAACAAATCCAACCCAGTCAAAGTGATTGGGCCATTTTAATTTGTACGTTTTAGTAAAAAACAATGGCTAGAAAATAGATGTATTAGCAACACTGTCAAAAGCAGCCAAAAAGAGCGAAATAAAGAAAGTAAAATAGTGCAACTGATAAATCTAAGAAAAGAAAAGAAATGCCAAGACAAGATAGAAGAGCAGGGAAAGAGACAGAAAGAGAGAGAGGGAGAAAAGAGAAAGAAGGCATAAAATTAAGTGTATTAAAGATTTCTAGGTATCTGGGGCGCCAAGTGAAACAACATATTGGCCCTTAATTTCATTGCTGAGATTTGTGAATACCCATCGAGGCGTGGTTCTCCCAAACAAATTTACTTACAGATATTTTATCCAGCCCCCCGGTGCCTAATGAAGCACCAGCCACTAATGACCGGCACAAGGGCTTTTATTTGAGTTCTACGGCAGCTTAGGAATTCCTGTATCCGCAAAGTATTGGAGGCTACACGGCTCTGGCACTCAAGTCGGTAGAATGGGAGAAACACAATTCAAAAGGTTTTAAAAACTATTTTATTTTCAACACAAATCTTACAATAGCCATACTTTTTGGGCAAATTGTCCTCTTCTGGCCCTATAAAAACTGTAGCTGCCTTCTTTTCCACGGCACTTAGCAACACTGATTTTGAGAATGAGAAGAATTATTTCCGTGAATGTACTTAATGTCATTCACACGTACACATGTAAAAATTCAGTACCTTGTTCTCTGCTAAAACACATTTTGTGTCATAAAATGCGGTTGGTTGCACTTTATGGCTTTCGTCTTACCTCTTTATTAATATCATATTCTTTCTCAGCGAGTATCACTTTGAAAGCAGCAATAAAATAACGAATCTGACATTGTTACTGCAAGTTGGTTGCCGTGTTTGCGACAAAACATAACGTAGACGACAACCTGTTCGTTACGATGTGAAATAATTAATGAACACTATATTCTGGTTGTTGTCTGAAAGAAGCTTAAATTTGATGTTGGAGGGAATTTTATGAGTTTAATGAATTTTTGTATCAAAATCCAGCAATTTAATTGAAACGAAGATTAGCAAACCATTTCGTCTCCAGGGATTTAGTCTCACCTAATGAAAATGAGATCTTCTATAAATGAAAATCAAAAATGCGAAACTTCAAGCGCAAGATCGATTATGTTGTTATACTGTTTCTACTGTATAGAAATAATATATAATTGTTAGTTACATGCTTTTACATTTTAGTCGACGATATATTGTATTACAATTGTAGTCGTGCCACTTTTAAATTTGCTTTGTTTTTTCTGTGACAAATTTTTTTTTTGTCAAAACTACTAGAATTTTCGTTTGAGTATCGAATCTAATAATAGAATTAAAAAGAATTGGAAATCCTTTTACATTAAAGCCAATTACGGAGAAAACATGCCAAATAAAAGGAATCCTTATTTTTTTACTTTCCTATAATCGCATTTACATTTTTCAAATCTAAGAAACTGTTTTTTTCTCTAAGTGCATAAAGCCAGCCGTAAAACTAATCATCTATCAGCGCTTAATTCGTTCTATCTTAATTTAATTGTCCATCATATAGCGAAAATGGTTTGAATTCTAGAGGCGAAGAGATCCACAAAAAGTAATAAGAGAAAATATGTCTCAAAAAAAGTCAAAAATTAGTGGAATTGACATCTTCATTCTCAGTTCAATTGGAAGACACATAAAGATGACTGCGATGATGACCTGATTATGGCACCTCACTATGACAATTGTATTAAGAAGTGGATACTATCGGGGTATGTACCCCCGCGAAGCGAAACTGCCCGGCCTTCAATATATATCGCAATAGACTGTCTCATGACAACCCCAGACTTGATACTTTAATCTTTTCGAGAGATAAAAATATCCTCCAAGATTTGAATGTTAAAATAATATATTAGTGACTTGCGAAGTAATTTCTCTTTTTCTTTTTTATCTTTGGAGATTTTAAATTTTAATTTCAATTTAAATAATTTAATATTTTGTCTCAACATTAAACTTTTCATATGTAACTATATGTATGTAAATATCAATATAATCAAATGTAAATATATTTTATTAAACTAATTATTTTAATCAATATTTTTGTTGGGGAGTTTATTTGAAGTTTTTGTAATATTCCAACATTTCTTCGTGTTACGATTCTTGTTTCACTCGCAAGTTTTATTATTTATTAATAAATTTATAACTGCACGTCTGTATGAAGTGTTTTCCAAATGTCACATAAATATGGGTCATTCCATTTTGCCCCTTTACAAATTCAGGATTCGAAAATTAAAATTACTTTTATTACGTATTTTAGTTCATTTTCCCTACTACCTTGTCACAAACAGTCGACTCTTGCCTTTTTATTTTCAATCCATTTTAATTTGTCACAAACAGTCGACTCTTGCATTTTTATTTTCAATCCATTTTAATTTGTCACAAAAAGTCTACTCTTGCATTTTTATTTTCTATCCATTTTAATTTGTCACAAAAAGTCGACTCTTGCATTTTTATTTTCAATCCATTTTAATTTGTCACAAACAGTCGACTCCTGCATTTTTATTTTCAATCCATTTTAATTTGTCACAAACAGTCGACTCTTGCATTTTTATTTTCAATCCATTTTAATTTGTCACAAACAGTCGACTCCTGCATTTTTATTTTCAATCCATTTTAATTTGTCACAAAAAGTCGACTCTTGCATTTTTATTTTCTATCCATTTTAATTTGTCACAAAAAGTCGACTCTGGCATTTTTATTTTCAATCCATTTTAATTTGTCACAAAAAGTCGACTCTTGCATTTTTATTTTCTATCCATTTTAATTTGTCACAAAAATTCTACTCTTGCATTTTTATTTTCAATCCATTTTAATTTGTCACAAACAGTCGACTCTTGCATTTTTATATTCAATCCATTTTAATTTGTCACAAAAAGTCGACTCTTGCATTTTTATTTTCTATCCATTTTAATTTGTCACAAAAATTCTACTCTTGCATTTTTATTTTCAATGCTTTTTAATTTGTTTCAACTTATTTCAACTCCCAATTGCTTCAATGAAGTATTCAGTCTATTTACCGACTACCCGACAAAACAGTTGTAATCATCGAGGAAGCCCCAAGTTGCTTATTGCTCTTTTTTCTTGCTTTTGGGAGTAGTTAAAGGTAATGCCTCACCAGCGCTTTTACCACCCTAGAAGTTGGTGTCTTAACTTATATGCACATCCTTAAAAAGCTGCAAGTAGCTCAAAAGACGCTATTAATTTTATATAATCTATTTTTCTAACGCACGCCTTCACTTAGAACTAGTACCAGAAAAAATTAACAGGCTGACACAAAATTCGAATATCAACTGTCAAAGTTCTAGTTACAATCACATTAATGAGTTATTGGCATCATTTATTTTAATCTGGCCTTATTTAAGTAGTAAAAGAAGTTTTGGATGAAAATCAAAAAGGGTTTTGCCAACTTTCTCCTCTTTTTCTGTGTAGAAAATATCGTAAACACAGATCTGTAGTTAAGCTGTAAAAGGGAAGTCTTGAACACCTAAATATGTAATATTTAAATTTAAATGTTCATATTATGGACAAATAAATCCATTGAATTGTTAGAAAAATAAACTTTAAAATATTGGAAAAAAATCCGACCTAATATAAATATATATATATTGTATATATAGTCGAGTTCACTATAACTGTTATAATTTTTCAAAACTTCTAAATTAAATACTGATAATATTTCCAAACTTTTGTTTTCTTAATTTTCTGCTGGCACGACTATAAATTAAGCAGCAAAATAAACTTTTTTTCATGTTCACAAATTGTGTGCAGGTTTATTTTTTTTTTTTGTGCTTGAAACTTTCTCCGAACTTGTCTTTCTATCGTGGGGCGTAAGAAGTTCACAGCTTAATTTATGTTTCTTGGCAACTCAGTTGCACTACGCAAATACACGTGTTTAAATTCGTGTTTAAATAATTGTGTTATTGTCGCGTCTCCAGATAAAAGTAAGAATAATGCGGGCGAATGCCAGTTTAATCTTTATAAATTACCAAAAACAGTCGAATCTTGATAGTTTGCGTTTCAAGGGGCCAGAGAAAATACATAAATAATCAAGATTTCATATTAGCGAGAGGGAGTTAGAAAACAAGAGTTTAACTAAAACTTAAAATCTTTTTTGCTGCGAACATCCAAATTCCATTACGAATTCATAAAAATTAAAATAAGTGATTGTTTTATTTATTTTGTATTTTGCATAAAACAATGACCCAAAATTACAGATCGTAGAGCCAAAAAAATTCAAATTATAGCGCGTCGGCAATCAATATGCCATCTAAATAATTTCAAGTTGCCGAGGGACCCAAATTACTTAGATTTTTCTTTCAATTTCTTGAATGTTTTTCAAGGTAACCGGAAAACAGTTCAAACTATAGCGAGTTCCAAACTATCAAGAGTCGGCTGTAAGGCACTACTGCTCATTGTTTATAAATGCAGAATAGAGGTTTATCATGACCACTTAATTTGTTGTTGTATAATTTTGAGTTTTAAACCTATTGCGTGATTGGAATTAATAAGACATTCTAATCAGAGCAGTTGGAGGAGAAAATGTTGGGTTAGAAATGTCGATGAAGGCCGGATTGTGGAGGCCGCTGGAAAATCAGCGTTTGTGAAGAAACCGGCAGCCAAAGTTTGGGAATAGGGAATGGTACAAAAAAAGCTTTATAATTTATTTGAACAGCTCTTTAAAGCAATTAAAATGCCCCGAATTCTTCTCATTGGCATCTTCAACTTGTTATTAATCAACCGATATTAGTGCATAAAAACAAATAATATAATAAGAAGTGTCTTGTGGGAATTTTTTTATTTTGAGAGTTTTTTGAAAAAATTTCAGAATAATGAGTTCTGCTGGAAAGTAAAAGTTTAAGACTTATTAAATTATATTAAAGTGTCCTAAAAGTAATATAGAATGAAAGCTTGTACTAGTATACAAAATTCGTGCTAAGAATTTCTGTTGTATAAGAAATAATTTTTTCGAGAACATGTTTGGTTGTCGTTAAATGGCGACACTATGATAAAACGGGTATTATCGGTGCACCCATTTAGGCTTTTTTAGAGCAAGAAAATGATTCAAACGAGTTTTACATCAAACCCTCAGATCTTAACGCCTTGATTGATGAAGACTCAGAAGAGAAATCGAGAGAGATATTAGTTCTTTGTCACGTAACCAACTTCTGGCACCTGCTGAAATACGAAGCATCAGTGAAGAGCTTCGCACAAACACTGAACAACAAGACGTCAAAGGAAAAAAAAACAAGATAAGAAAAACCAAAGTGAAATCAAATGGAAGCCAGGAGCAACAACATCTCAAATCACAGAGTTTCAGGCACCGGTTAAAAATTTTGAGGAAAGGCTGACAGCAGTTCAGTATTTTCAGCTTTTGACATATTGATTGAGCTCATAGTCCCCAAAGTATTGCATATTGTTTGTCAAAAAATTGGCCAGACGTGAAATTGAGTGCTAAAGGTTTTTTTCGGAATTTTGATAGTTTCTGGATACAGTCCATTATCCAGTAAAGCAGTTATTGGAATACTGGTGACGACTTGCGCAATAAGGCCATTCACAATTCAAGGCGAAAAACGGATTTGACACCATCGTGAAGTCACTGCATTTTCAGTGCAATTCCAACTTAGATGAAAGTTCTGCTAAACAAAAATTTGAAGTTATTTCTGACCTTCAAATAGCTTTTATAAAGCAAATTCAAGTGTCCCATTATGCATAGACGGTTGAATATTTTGGAAAGCACAGCTATAAGCAGTCCATCCGATATAAATAATTTGGTGACAAAACTTACCGTTTGGGTACCCCATTGCCCTTGATTCATATCAAGGAGAAACGTAACAGAGTCACGAAGGAATGGAACATCAATTTGGAAAATATGCATCCATTTTGTTGCATCTGCCAATGCCCCTTGTCAATATCAGTGCTACCGCACCAGTTCCTATGCGACAATTTATTTGCAACAGATAAGAAAAAAGGCTTCAACACTGCCCTGAAACCATAAGCAGCGATCATTTAGGTAACAGTTGTAGTTTGCTGGATGTAAATGCGTTGTAAAAGAAAGAAAGTGATGTTGCACAGAGCGCAAACTTGCCACTTTTCTTGGTCACTAAAGCCGCAACTGTTGTTTTTGCAAATGCCTAGGGAAGAGGAAAGAGGTGCAGGAAGATTAACCTAAAAGCCGTTGAAGTAAATATTCCATAGTCTATGCAAAATTACAATAAAAATTAAGATGAACAGATCGAATGCATCAAGATGTTAATTCTGATCACACATCTGTTAGAAGTAAAAGTTAATGGTGGCCAGTATTATTTACGAGGATGCTGATTGTGTCAGTACATAATCCTAAACTGCAGCAAAAGAGCTCCCGAAGAGACTTAGCAATATCACATCTTTTCTCAGTAACTAATTTTCCGAAAGGTCCGGGGAGAATATCGACTGACTTCATGCGATATGATGGATACCAGCAAAATGGGAAGAGCACGAAAAATGTGATAAAAATATTTCAATTTCAACTTAATTATAACTATTAAGACTTAAGAAAAAAAAAATGTTAAAACAAAAATCCCTTGAGAAATTTATTTTAAAAGCATCTCATATGACCCCACCCATTTGCTCGAAATCTCGCCCCGATACGCCAATTCTCTTCTCAAACATATATAAAAGGTGTTCTAAAAATGTTCATAAGCCGAGAGAATCCGGGTCGCTATAAAAACACGCAAGAACCACAAATCGTGCATACTTTTAGGGGCTAAGAAATATCAGCGAATGATCAATAAAGTGACATAAAAGTATATTTTATTTATCACTCATACGCTCATGTGGTCTAATCAGGGAGAACAAAAGTGACACTCATCACGTGAATAACAAGGATTCTCATCAGCGTTGTCAACTTTGAAATTTCAAAACGCACCATTTACAGAAAAGCGCATCGTGTTTAGAATTTCTTTTTTATTCAAAATATTTATTGTATTAATTTTATTAAAAATATAACATTTAATTTACAACTCGTGGTTACAAAAAAAAAAAAAAAATAAAAAAGGTAAACCCATTTGTATTCAGGTAACAAATTTTTTTCAATTTCATAAATTCTGAAAATCTTAAGGACCATCAAATTTAATATGATAAAAAATTTTTCGCTTTTTCTTTACATAACAAAAATTATCTACAACAACGTGCGGTGTCACTGCGTGCATGTGATTTCTTGGGTCTTGAACGTCATCTTATTGTCGTTTTTAAAGTTCAGGGTAAAAATGCTGAACCGTCGAATGAAATGATATTGAAACAGGTGTATTTTATTCTAGCAAGATTTTGTTCTCCCACTGAAGCAAAAAGTCGTGTTGACTTTGCAATATTTTAAAAACTTAACGAAATTTACAAAACCGAAACCCGGCCCACCAGCTAAGGAATTTTACGCACCAAAAATTTAAAAACATTCCCAAAATGGTGCAAAACCCATCGAGTTGCCGACATTGATTCTCATAGACAAGTACTGACTGAGAGCAATTCTATACTTTCCAGGGCATTCCACGGATGGCGTTGGCTGATTAAATCTCTTTCGTGAGAACCTCAACGTTTGGCTTCTTTTTTGCTGGTGCGACCACAGCGATATTCAATTAAACACTTTTAATGCCTTGACATTCGTTTTGATAATTTATTATTTCTTGTATCTAAAATTTAACGGCATACGAATTTCCTTCCACTTTTGATTTCTGTACCTTTCCGCAAATTTGACAACATTTGCCATTAACTTTATTGGACCTACATTCAAGCTTTAGAAATAAAAACAAGTCACGCAATTGTCAAACTATCCTCGTATTTTTTTTTTATCGGTTGCCAGAAATTAAATGCTTTGAACAATTGAAACATTTCCAGTTGAATGTAAATTGAAGTGGAGAGCAACAATTTCATTTAAAATTTGCTTGAAACAAATATGCGTTTTTTAAACTTTTATTTATAGAAAAAAAGAGAAATAAAAACTGATAGTGGAACGCGAAAGTTAGAACAATAATTTTTTGCTGTTGCGATGGAAACAAAGTAAGAATAAAGTTGGGGAATTTGGAATGGCTTTTTGATGAATAAAGTTTGAAAAAAAATTGTTTAATACCACAAATCGTGGCCTGCATGAAAAGTGTCGCCTTAAACTTATTAAGCAGATTTGCGTTCTACAAGAAGGAATAACTTAATCCTTTCAGGCAAACTGAAAAATGTAACCACAAGGCATCAGTATCCATCTACACACATGAATGTGTGTTTGTTTGTACTTTATACGAGACCAGACCGCTGGATTGAGCTTCCTGAAATTTTCACAACTCTACACTGGGACTCTCGGATGAATCGGATGAAGGCTACTTTTTTTCAACCACGCCTACTTTTGTCCCCATTTTTTTTAATTATGTTACTCCTTCCACTTAATTTTCGAAAGATTTTATAATTTAAACGAGCCATTTGTGGGCTAATTTTCAAAATTCTATTTTTGTTATCAAATAAGCAGCGGGTAAAATGTGTCCCCCAAAAAATGCACTATTCAGTTACTTTCTTGTGTGTGGATCAATTTTAAAAATCCTTTTTAACTAAATTTTTGTTAAAGGGTCTAGTTTTTTAAAAATTAAAAAAAAATTATTGTTGTTGCTTCTATATAGTTGAAGAATTCTTAGGATTAGAGGAGGCTTAGCTTCAACAATAAAGTGCTCACCTTATGGTTAAATAATACAGTTAACCATGAAATTTTTTAGCCATGATAATAACGTGGTGGATCAAGAAGGCGAACACCGAACCGATATAACAACTTAGTCGTAGAGCTAAAATTTCGTCAAACCTGACAAATACAATACAGTCATTTATAACATTTTTTTATTATTATTTTAGGTTATGTTTGATGCGATAATGATTAATCTAACGCCGGATTCGCAGATCTGGTCCGTACAAAAGTTTTCCTTGGAAAGTACGAAACACTTGTGTAAACGAAGAGCAGTTATTCAGCCAAGTGACATGATTGCAATATTCCTTAATAAATATTAAACTTATTAACGATTATATTGATGTCTGCCCCTGAGCCAATGAAACCAAAATCAGAGTATTCTGTTTGATCAGACAGAAATAGACCCCAACCGGAATTGTTGTACGCCACAAAGGAAAAGAAATAAATACAATTTTGTTAAGGTTTAGAATTATTTTTATTAATTTTGTAGGAGATTGGAAAATTACCTTCCGTATGTGCTGCAGAATATTCAGGAATTAGATTATGTGACAGTAATAAGAACGGATGTGGCCATTTTGGCAGTTTTGAAAGAACTTGACTGGTGTTTTAGGTATTAAAAGAGAAAGGGACAAAAAGAAAAGTACAACGTCAAGTTCGTTCAACTAAAATTTAGCCTTTTTATAGGTCTCAGCGAAGCGGAGAAACCAAACTGGCCAAGTGGCTTTGGGATCGATTTGCATTTATTTTTTCGGAATTACAGAAGACGGTTTCTGAACTACATACGGAGAAGGTGTTGGTCCATGCTGCGACAATTCTTTAAAAAGTAGTTACTTATTCAGTTTATAGTTTTAGAAATGCTCGGTGTTGCAGCGTACAATTTATTTATAGATTTGCATTTAATGGTTTTCAAATTTTTATTTGTAACTACGCTAACTTATACATCTCTGGGTTTGACAAGAGTTATAAGTTTTGAAGTTGCCATTTCATTCAGATTTGACATACGTTTTGCTTCCCTTTTCCTTTGACCTGCTGATCGGAACACCACTTTTATACATAATTGTTAATTATTAAAAATGAAAGATCGGAGAGGTAACATTTATTAGGCCCAAGTGTACATATATATTTTATTATAAGGCACGTGTAATCACTTTGAATGAAATTTAATAAATTTGCAGATTTTAGCTAAAGCATAAAAGCTGCAGAATACGCTTTTGCCTCTCAACATTCCAACGCTCGGAATCAAATTATTACTCTTCCTTTCTGTCTTTGTCTTTCCCTATCCCACTCACAAGCTATTTATAAAAATATTTGTAAGATACCAGGAGGGCAGTCCATTAAATTTTCTAGACTGCGCGTTTTAGTCTGCAAAGTTCAGCAAACAAGTCAGTTGTAATAACCCGTATAATTCAGTTCTTGTTTTGCAGCTGGAAAGTTTGATTGAAGTAAAATTTTGTAGCGTAAAAACTAAACTAGCGCTACTCAACTCAATTTCGCGTATTATGCTTCACATAATTTGTATGATCTGGCAACACCAACAATATTCTTAGGCTCTTCCAATTCAGCTCCAGCACGAGCTCCACTCAGAAACTTTTTGGAATGTACAAGATCATCCGTATCATTTCAATATTTCCCCATAATGGTTGTTACCCATTTGTCTATCCTTTCTTTGAGGAAACTTCTGTTCAAGCCAAAGAAAGGAGTCGGTTCAGTAAAAATCTCCTCAACCCCCTTTTTGTATAGAGGTCTGTCTTTCCAATATCTTTATGGCTGTCATGTTCTGGAACACAGATTATAATAATCTGGTTCCCAACTATTGGGCTTTTCAACCCAATATGACACTCCGACAAAGTCCAGAACGTAAAAGTGCTACTGCCTGAGGCGCAACATATTAACATTGATTAATTGTCGAACATTTTGTAAAATGTAACAACAGAAGCCTCAATTTCAATTGCAGGTGACTTAAAATATTGCAGACATTAAATATCAAATACGGGAATACTTTTGCATGATATAAAATAAAAAACTTTGCCGATAAACAGTTTATTGGGTCCATATTGTGGTTGCTCAAAAATTCAACTGAAGCTGAACTGTGAAACTCGCTGAAAGCTTTAAAGTTTTACACATTTTTTTCGAAATATTATAAAATCCGGCAACAGCGTAAAAACCATTCGATTGCCATTTTTTTATAAACTGATACTTCGATATTCAAAAACGTGTACCAGCATTCCAACTGAACAGGTTCCCTGCTTCCAAAGCTGAAACAGGCTCCTTTATATAACTAAGCAATTTGTTTTAAGTGATTATGAGTAAAACAGTGCTTTTTCATTTAAACAAACGAATGTGCGGACTGAAAACACTTGAACCGTTTTGCTGGCTCTTCTCTAAAGCTTTTGTTGCCATTGAAGATGTTTTATTAAAACGGCAGAGAGGTCTTTTGCGAACGCAATATTATAGAACTTGTTTCGCAGCAGTTAAACGCCAAAATATGTGAAAACAATTTAATCTGTAATTTTTAGTTTTAATTCGTTAGGAAAAGTATTTACTCTGCAAAATTAAATATAAAATGGCAAATTTAATTAAAATAATTTTGTAGAAATATATTTATAACATTTTTGGTTATTCTTCTTCAAGATTGTTTTCATTCCAATCTTGCATGGAACGTGAAATGTAGAATCAGTCACATAATTCTTACAAGTTTCAAGCTTACTTTGATCGACGGTCCCACGATGTGGTGCGTTAACGTTCACCTGAAATTTCAAGGCTTAACTATTTGATAACTACTTGCGAACTCTCTTTCAACGAGTTCATTTACCTTTCCAGATCATGTATATATATATATATGTGTTTTGCCTCGGCGCCTTTATTAATTTTAAGAGAGGCTATTTGGCCACCTAATTAAAGTTGTTTTCATTTAATTTTTAATTATTTTTCACTTATTATTTACATTCATAAACGGCTTGAAATTCAAGTATGACCGATTTCTATTACATAAGAAGAGCTTCAACATTTTGCATTTAATAAGTCGTCATGGAATTTTTAGGCGTCGAGAGGACTGGACTACTTTTTATTAAATTTTGCAGTTGATTACAATCATGTGATACCGCAAAAGTTAACGTTAACGCTGCTTTGTTAACTGCAATCAGAGTCTTAAAGTCCTTCGGATTTCTGACTGCCTGGTGTTTCTATGAGGGATTGACATATCTTGGGCAAACGGCTGATGAATTTCCCTTAATATATATATTAGTAAGTTTGCTTTTAAACAGCTGTTACGGTTCACTTTAACGTTTGACATTATGGAACAGGCTCAAAGCTGCAAAGGAAACAGTTTTTGTCACATTCAATAACAAAATTTGTCAAATCAGTTAACAATTTGTTTGAGTACAGACCTGTTAAGGAGCTGGTGCTTTCAATCAACAATTTTGCAAAAAATTTGCTGAAGGAAAACAGACAATTTTTTTTTTCTAAAGAAAGCAAAATATAATGGGCAGAACTATTGGTTTTCGGGCTTCCGAAAATGTTCAAACAAAAAACTTTCTGAGCCAAGTACAAATTTTACCATTTCACCAAAAAATATTTATATAAAATGTTTCTTTTAAAGTTGAATTCAAAATGGCATGAAATTCTGCTTTGCCAGGTCAGCCTTCAAGTTTCATATAATGAAACTGCACATAAAAATTATTGGCGGAATGTATGTGATATTTTGCTTAAAGGGATTTCTAGTTAAGACAATTATTTTCTTGAATCCTGTCCAACAAAATAATATTCTTCTTCATCTCGGAATGGAAAAAGGCTTTGGAGGGTTTTTTATCCATTACAGACCAGATCATAGAAAATGTACATGTTTGAGGTGATAATATTCTGGAATTATGTGGTTGTGGACGTAATTAATTCGGAGAACGATATGACATGATCTATTTCACTTTCAAAACTTATAGTCTGCTTTATTGGACAATGCAATATTATTGCAGGTAAGTTGCCCCTACAGCCAATCAGATACATGTTCAGATTTAATATACTATTATAGAGCTACAACCATTGTATGATTACCCTTTTCATAAATATATTTTCTATCTCTATATATGTTTATATATATATAGGAACATATTTGCAAATAAGCAAGAAAAAAAGATTGATTTGCTTAAGTCCGGAAGGAGTCTCAAAATTATGAAAAAAATGAACAGATTGTGAAAAGCTTTTCAATGTTCATTTGTTTAATATTAATTTTTCATTGATGTGTTTAAAAGTAAAATAAGGCCATAAATAAATCATCTCTTAAATAGAATATTTCCAATTGCTTTGGCCAGGTGTTACTGAAAACAGCGCTTGGACTCAAGGACTCTTTACTGAAGAAACGCACCAGTGTTTGGTTTTCCTTGTTCAATTATTCACATCCAAATCTATTTAATATTAAAAAATATATTTATATGTTCACATATATATAAAAAAGGAATGAAAAGTCATAGTTTAAAAAATACACTTAAAAAAGTCAACATCATACTTGACTGCTTTAACGCCGCACTTAGAAAGCGCCAACTGCTCCCAAACAAAGTTAAAAAATTTGCGTTTTTTGTGTTTATTTGGGGTTTTTTTTTCTCGTGCCTTTCGACTTTTTGAGACTTAAAATACGGCCAAGTAGCACAAAAACTTGCCAACAAACAAATAAATCATGGAAGAGCAACCTGCACCAAACCACCATGAAAAGGAGGGGGGGCACGAACAACGCACATACACACAAACACGGGGAACTGAGCGAACAGAGAACAAAACAACCACTGGACGTTAGCAACAACGTTTGGGGAAGATAAACCAATAATATGGGTGTTAAGGCTTCTTAACTTTCTTAGCCGTATTCCATTTCGAATATTTGTTCAAGCACAGTGGGCTTCGATTAACGAGTCATTTACATAGAAAATGATTTGTTCAATTTCCAAACGGAAAAAAAGGCAAGATTTTAAATTGTCAGAACTTCGTTATTAAGTGGATGTGTCCGTGAAAAACGCAGGTGTTTAAAATGGGGGCCTACAGAAGTGTCATTATGAACTATAATATTAATGTAATCCATCCCACCAATTTTACAGCAAATTAACAACTCAAAGTGTAATCAATTCCAATTATAGTATTTTCACAACCAACTCTATTATTATTGTTACTTTAATTAATTAATTAATTATTATCTATCTATTACGGCTGAAAATATGTCTCCGTTAAAAAGTCTTCTCTTCAAGAAGTTTATCCAGCCGTCCTTTATCGCATTCTAATTCCCAGCCGTTACGCTGTTCATCCCATTTTAATAATACGGACCAGTATTTAACTAAACTATTCTATATCCGATATTACGGATTATGCGATGTTTTTAACTTAATTGCAGAACATTTAATAATTAATGATTTTTAACCTTCATATGCTCGGGAGCGAAAACTTACGTGGGCAGTTGCATGACTACATTTGTTTTAATATTATTCGTTTGTGAAATAATTTATTTGGAATACGTTTTTATGAAAAGTTGAACAAACCTATTCGAAACGCTGAAGGTTCTTTTATTAAACGGTATTTTGCGAATGTGCAAATGCGGAACTTGAGCGTTCTTTGGGGCTTTAAGGAAATTGTTTAATTGAAGCGGTCGGGTGGTATTTCGAAGGCGAGGCGTGTTGGAATATAGCCTATAGCCGGAGCACAGTTCAATTGCTCTCGCGCTCTGCAACAAAGAGTTGGGCCACAATCAGACTAGACCAAGTTGGCAATTTCGCAGTCTGTGTGGCTTTAGTTGTTTCGGCCCAGGGTGCATTCAACTTTTTACATGCCCGTATGATTAAATATAGACAATCACAGTCTGCCTGAAAAGGATTAAGAAAATATTTGTTCATGTGCGTGTTAACAAGGGGGAAAATGTATTTGTTCATAACAGGCGACAAAATATATGGTTTACAGCAACCGTAGATTTAAATCAAATTGTATTCAGAAACGATTGTGAAAACGAAAGTTAGTCTGAGAACGTGTTGCTAGAAATTGTTAAATGTTGACATTCTCTTAACAGATAATTATTCAAAAAGAACTTGAGCAAAATTAATTTGCTTCTTATTAAACAATTGAATTGCCAGTTTTAAGGCTTAAGAGTCTTTTATTTTTTGTTTTTTTTACTTCCACTTTCGGTGTTAAGTATTTTCACTTCCGGTTCTCAAGAAAATATAAGAAACAGAAGGAAAACGGCGTTTTGCCTTTTTCTTTTTTGTATTTGTTTTGACAAAGTTGGCTTTTTTCCCATTTGAGGGGTAACAAAGTTGAAAAAAGCGGCTTAAGATAAAATAAGTAAATAGAAAACAACACTTTTAAAAGCAAATGATGTTATCGGCCAAACTTTTCCTAACACATATATTTTTTGTTTCTTTTATTTACGTAATTTTAAATCGCATTCCCCGTTGGTTTGATGTTGTTTGGAAAACCAAATTGGAGTGTTTTTATTCGGCTACATCTTTTCCACTTTACGATCTATTTTATGAAGTATCTACAGTCAACTGCCTACTTTTAGGCGTACGTACAAAAGGCTTTACAGCTAATGGCATTTTAAGCAGGCGACGATACTTTTTGCTTGTGTTGTGGGTTGACATTTCTGATTTCGTGCGGCGTTTTAAACTCACAGATTGAGCGCATTTAACAATGTTTGAGTTTGATTTTTTAATTTTTCCCCAGGTTCTTCACGATAAATCAGCTTTTTTAGCAACACAATTAAGAGGAAAAGAAAAACAAAATTAAATTTTATAGGGCTACTTTGCTTTTCCATAATACAAAAGTATTGAAAATTAAGAAATTCCGTGAGAACAGCGTCCATACGTTACATGCGCACATACGTTACATAGAGCTTAAGTTCAATTTAATGTGTGGGTGAAAAGTTCTAAACGAGACGATATTAAACAGCTCAAAGAACTCCTAATCGATGTTTCCAGCCGGTGTTGCAGTAAAATATTTATAAAGGCAGGCAAAATAGTTTTAGTATCAATTCCAGCTGGGAGTGTTGACTTTCAGTTTACAGTTTTATGTTAGGAATCAGGCTATATGTCTATTTTCCACTCTCATCTAGATGTCATCGATGTACTGTTTTTATTCTTCTCTCTCTTTCCAGCATTAGGAGATGCCTATGGGAAGTAAACCTGAAAGAACATTGCTGTGATGTGCCGGGCATCACGTAAGTCCCGGTTGTTACACTTCAGCTTCAAGTTGAGGCAGCCTTGAAGAATCGAGCATATACTAGATAAGCTGTAAGTCAGTTTTATTATTTGCAATTTTGGTCCCTCAGCCCAGTGAGGTTGTGGTTCACATGGTTTTCTCTCTAAGGTCGAGTTGTCACATTATTGTACACCTGTAGTGCGATCCTGTAACTTTTAACAATAATTGTTATTGTTATAATAACAACTTATAATGTTGTTTGCAGTAACGATTTTGCTATTCTGTAAATAACAAATAACAACATTGACATAAATTGAAGTCAAGTGGCATCGTTGTGAACAAATATGTGAAAATAGCGAAAACCACAAAAGAAAATAAAACAAAAAGTATAAATTGAAATTTCTTTTAAAAAAAGCTACAATTTCTGTGGTTTTTGTAAGTTAAGTAGAAAATATAAATACTGAAAATTTTTGAATAATTTCTGAAATATGTTTTTTTATAGAATGGATTCTCACTCTGTTCCGAAAAGATGCCGTGCATCCGCCGAACAATTGAATTTCATGGCCGATTTCATGCTAGAAAATAAGGGTCTAGCCGGAGTTAAGTTTCAAAAGATACATGGCAAACTGGAGACGCAAAATAGATTAGCAGAACAGCCTTGGAGGTGCGGTGAAGTCAGTGGACCAATGCCACAATGTGAGTATATTTTATAAAATGATGCATTTTGCATTCTATGTTGCTACAGCTAAAGAATTAAAGAATAGACTTAAAGTCGCGCACAAGTAATAAAATGCGCGATTGGAAGAAACAACAATCGCTGGCTGGGAATAAACCAATTAACAGAATTTGATAAACGTATCATATCTGTGATTGGACAGGAATATGTTGAAGGAAATGGATTTGTTGCTGAAAACGTTCCTCAAGCTGAAGTAGGTTAACATTAATTGGTTTTAAAATGTAAATTTAATTAATATTCTTTTAGGAACTGCAACTGGCCTAGAAGAAGGAGAAGACATTTCAGAACTTCTTTTAAATATACCGGCTTTAAATAGTTCTGCCAAGAGTACTCCACAAAGAAGCGGAAAAAGAAAACGGAGCGAAGACGATGTGCAGGAAAAATTTTTGAACACCGCTCAACAGCAAGCGGATGCTCTAAAGGTATTTCTTTAATGTCGTAGTGTAATTTTTTTTTTACTTTTTTAATAGTTATTAGCAGAATCAAATGCTGCAAATACTGAGGCAATAAAAATGAAGGCAGAGGCCAAAGGCCTGAAGACTGTGGGCGAAGCGTTTAACAACTTAGCCCAATCAATTAATAAGCTATAAGCCATTTTATTGTATATTAAATTTGAATTTATTCGTTGTTTTTTGTAAATATGTGCTTTTATTAATATTATTTAATGTAGTTTTAAGAAACGAAGTTCCTTTTTTTACGTTGTTTTTATTTTATTATTAATTTTCTTTAATTGCTTTTAGCTTTAAGAAACTATTATATTTTATTTGTTTTGTTGTATTACTTTATTTTAATTTTAATTGATTTTTTATGTCATATATAATGAATGAATAGACTGAATTAATTAAAACCAAAAAAATTTGTGTTATTTATTTCATAAAAACTAAATTTAAGAGGTAAAACATTAATACAATAGATAAGAAACCTACGAATACGCAAACTAATATTAACTTTTTCCTATTCTGGATATTAACTTGCATTTCAAAAATTAACTTGTTTTATCTTACGCAAACTTAAACAACTTAAAGACAGCTGTTGTTTATTTAACAAGAACAGCTGACTCAAACAATAACAAGTATTGTTAAAAGCAATACAGAATAGCAAAATCGCTAAATCGCTTGTTTAATTTTTTAACAATAACAACTATGGTTAAATAACGATAGAGAATCGCACTACTGGATCGCATAAATTGTATTTATTTTTTCTGTTCAGAGCCAGCATTCAGGGGACGATCTCTATTCATGTGAAGCGTGACGCATTTTGCCGCAACTGGAAAAGCAGTTATGGAGAGGGGAAAAGAGGGAGTAGTGTTTGTGTACATTCGAATTGAACCTTCTCACGTTGCGAGTGTGGGGGAAGGCTTCTGTTGCAATTCCATTCCAGTGCGACTGCAGAAAGAACTCCATTGTAGTACCGATTGAACAGTGTAACGCAGCCGGCACTGCGACGACGCTCAAGAGTCGAGTTCTTTTTGGTGTATTAATTTCTCGTCTATTAGTCACCAGTACTTTCTCTGTTTTTGCTACAACCACTTGCAATTCCTTCCCTCACATTCATCTCTGTCACAATGACATAGACTGTCATTTGCAATTTATCTCAATTAACGTTGGGGTCTTTGGTTAATAACGAGAGCAATATCATTCTCAAGGCCAATTAGTTCCAGCCATCGTGCTTTACATTCCATAGAAATGTTCCCAGTTCTGTATGTAAAGGGTTTCCCAATAAGAGTGCATTTTTACGTTTTAAAATAAAAAAAATATTTTGAGAGAGTTGTGAATATTTTATTAGAATGTAAAGAAGACATGTTCCGCTTCAGTACGGAATAAAATATCCGTCAAACGGCCACGACGGCTCTTTTCTTGCAAATTTCCAAGACTTCTACGGAGAGATGCGACTGTATATCACCGATTACGAGTTGGTTCTCGTATTTGAGCTCATGAATTGTTGTTGGTTTATTCGCAAAAATCCGATATTTCATAAAATCCGGAAGAAAAATATTTTACGCGTTAAGTCGCGTGATCTGGGATTAATTTATTCTGGAAATCGCTGCTGCAATAAATCGATTATTTTATGCGCGGCCACCAGAATTCTCCCTTATCACATTCCTGACCAAAATCGGTACCAGACAGTTGCTCTTTGTGCATTCATTTGTTTCTCATGGATTGCATGAGGATTTTCTGAGCCCGCATTTCGGCAACTTTTGTGTATTTTCAAAGCTCTGAATGTCATCTTCTACATGGGAAATGTGATCCATCGTAGAAGATGACTTTTGTCGAAAAATTTCCAAATGTTTCCAATAAGTTTTCACAATTATAGCGCGTTCATTTTCAAATAAAGGAATGAATAGAAATAGATGACAGCTGTCAAATTTTAGAGTTGCCACTTGCACAGAAAAAACCACCCTAAACTTTATTGATACATCTTTACAAATGTATGTAAATATATTTGTATTGCATTTATAACTAATAAAAAACATTTTTCAAATAAAAAAGTTGTTTAATAAAAATTGTTTTAAAGAAGAATTCACATCAAAAAGTTGGTGAGTTCTGAAATTCAATATATAATAGTTATATTCATATATAAGATGAATTAAATTATTCTCCAAAATTTTCATTAACTTTAAGTTTCGTATTTAAAAATAAAAAAATTAAATTAAAGCTGGAACTTAAAAATAATTAAAAAATCTAATATAAAATCAATTTTTTTATACAAATCCTTCTACCTGTTTAATCAATCACACTTTTTAAAATAAATTAATGTTTTGACTACAATTGAGCTTTTGGTGGAAATGCCCATATGTTTTTTTTTACCCTTGAATGAAACATTTTGTGATTTGTGTGGAATTGGATAAATATTATTTTTTCCATAGTTTTTGCTGAATATTTTCGATTATTAAATAAATCGCGATTACGATTTTTTATGCTGGTGGGGTTTTCAGAAATCCAATTTTGTCTCAAAATATATTCAGAGCCGCTCGTTTCCAAATTATACTCCCCAAAAATGAGTTTTTTAGAATGATCGGTTTCAATTCCATTCCATTCCATTCGGTGGGAATGGTGATTGTTTCTTTTTCCGAATTACCAACCAGCAAGAAGAAAATTCTATGAAACTGGTCTAAGGGGACTGAATTCAGTAAAAATACTTGGACGCGATAACGATTTGTCTGCAAAAATAATTTTTTTATATAATAAATTGGTTCATGATATTAGTGTAGCTTTTTGTAATAATAGTTTTTGCCATAACATTGTTTTTGGAATATGCAACACAACATTGTTGTGCCCAACCATATTATGTTTTTCAGTTTTGTTACTTTGAAAATACTGTCACCTCACCTTTATATTTTTTACATTTGATTGTTTTGAATTTTTTTTTCTATTTATTTGGTGTTTCATTTGCAGACACCATTAAAAGCAGGTATTTGCCATTTTAATATTTTCATAGAAAATTAAAACTTTATAATTTTGCCATAAAAAAGCTAAACAGTTTTTCTTCATGGCTCATATTCTCTGCGAATTTGAATATATATTTCAATTTGCCAAAACACGCGCATAAAGACATTAAACGAAATACTTAAAGCATTTCTTAATACGAGTCCGAATACTGACTTTTGTGGTCATAACTTCAACGGAAACTCCTAATGAATATATTAATATATCTGAAAAAGTGTTTTTCATTCTCTTTGTGTCAAACACACCCCATTTAATTTAATAACATATCAGGGATGGAGTTTGAGTATTTAGTTTTGGGCTAAATTTAAGTTTAAATCTTGCAAATTTGATATTCAATAAATATTTTATAAGAAAATATTGAAAAATCTTCTAAGAGAGAGACAAAAAGTAGTCACATATTCCCAACTGTTTTTTTTTTAACTCCGAACTCCCAAAATCATCAATCACGGCAAGTTGCTTTTTCTAAACCGATTCGAACTAAAATATGATTTATTTAAATAACAATAAAGTAAAATATTAATATTTAGAATATGAACACATGGGCTTAGAAAACTTGATCCGTGATAATGAATTTAAATACTAGTTACACCAGTTTGCAAACCTTCGTTTTCTAAAGCTTTATAGTTACACAAAGGACTTTTCAAACAAGAGCGGTTTAGGCCGAAACACACAAAATCCGTCATGCGTTGTCCGGCGCCTCTTTCAACTGACGTTGACGCAACAACTAATTCGGTTGGCACATGAGTACTTTATTAATGCACATGAAATCTTTATTTTTGAACGAAAATCTAAATAAAAGAAACCAAAAATTGACGTACGTGAATACTTTTATACGCTGCGTTGAAGTTGACGTATGTGACAAAGCTCATAACTTCAGCTTTTGGCGCTACAGTCCGGGATATCATTTATGTAGTTAAAGCTGTTCAATCGTGCAACTTATCGTAGGGCTGAAACATGAACATTAAACTAGACTGACGCCAGCAAAACAACCTGCAACCTCTTGTCCAGGCAGTTGAAAAATCCTTTTTTATATATAAAATATTGAAGACGCGCAACATGAACAGCCCCACATTCTAATTTACATTAAAGGGGCAATAAAAAGTTCGAGCACGTGTTGCACTAAACAAAGTGGCAAACGATTAATTTGCTGTAAGAGTTTATAGGGCGCTTGTCCCAAAAATAATACATAAGAAAAAATTTGATGGCATTTTTTTTCAATTTGTCTTTTCTCTCTCTCCCGCTACTAATATTTACTTTTTCTCTTTCATTCGTAATAAATTAAAGAATATTTTTCTACAGCTTTAATTAATAAAAAATGTTCTTTGACCCACAAATATATATAAAAGTGCAGAAAAATGAGTGGGAGAGAACAGTTTTGTATTGGTTTTTGTTTTCTTTGCCTTAGAAACACAGAAGTTACGACAAAAGGATAATAAATGGGGTGTCTTTTAATCGGCAGATCCTTATCTCAAACCATCCATAAAAAACTATATTTTATATAGTACAAACGAAACATTGATGTATTTTGATTATTAAATATATTCGAATGAACAAATCCCTTCAAATGTTTAGGGTCGATCCATCTTCACAGTTTGGTTTGCGTTACACTGTTCTATGGTTTCTTCTAATCAAATTAGGAACATTGCGGTCGTATATGAAGCTCACAACGCGTTGCAGAGCAAATTCGTTGTCTGGCCGCACAAGGCTAGTGAAAACCTTCAGTGGCATTTCCCTGCCTCCTGGATTTTTCAATTTAATGTTGAAAATATCAAATTCAATATTCACCAATATAGGGAGGCTTTTTAGGGCCTTAAAACTATGAGTTGGCAACACTGTTTTATTTGAGAATCCATTTGACAGCTGATAGTTGTTTTACTTTGGTTACCAAAATAATGGTTCTGTTCGTTAATTGATATTAATGTGGAATTTCCTTTCAAAGTTTTGTTCTCCGATAAAGCACATTTTTGTTGGAACTGTCGCATTTGCAGTGGTTATAGTCCATCAACTTCATTCCTCATTAAATGCACAACGGCGGAATCATTTTTCTTTAAAAACGACAGTGATCAGAATGATACTGTCAAGGGGTTTTAGTGTTCCAGTCAATTTCATTGATATTAAAAATATATTTCCTTATTGTATGACTCTAAAAAAAAACTCTGCACTTCTTTCTCTACTCTGGTCCCTCTAATCACTTCTGCCATTTTAGGCACAATAACGTGCATGAGTAGGAGTCATCGGTGATGATCCCAAACGAAAAAGAAAAGTCATTTAGAATTGAAAAAAATCCATGCACTACTTTTTCAAAAGTAACAAAAGTTCAAATCCGATAAAACAAAGTGAAAGCAGTTCTCTGTTAAAATTGAATAAAGACAGACACTTGATTTCGAGTCAGTGGTGCCCAAAGCAAAAGAACTTCTTTGTCAGGATGCAAAATTAATACAACGTTTGCCAGCAGAAATCAGAACGAGCAAAAGGAAATAGAAAACTGAAGTCCTTAGAAACTGTTGAACAGCTTTAAGGCGGGGAATTGTATTTGACCTTCAAACCGACTGACATTGTTGTTGTTGTCGCAGTAATTTGTTGCCTTCAGTAGTATTTTTTTCATATTCGCAACACTTGTAGAAGGTTTTACTCGAGCCAAATAAAGTTAAATGACGCTTTAACTGCGGGAAGGCAGAAAAAGAGAAGGAAGGAAAAAACTTGTTAATGTCGGCCATATGATGCTGCTAAATTTGTACTTTCCTTCCGTGTATCTATTGTTTCCTAAAGAGGAAGCTTTTATTCCTTTTCGCTGCCTTCGTATTTTAACATTTTCATTGAGCGCCTCACTTCGCTTACAACGTTCATTGTTGGCATTATGTCTCAAATACTTGACGATTAAGCCAGAGACTTAAAAAAATCCTTGAAGTAGTAAAATCGAACAAATTCGGTGGCCACTTTACATACCTGACTGTGATATCAGATGCCTTCTGTAGAAAGTCCAATATATCTTCACGGTCTTATCAAGGGTTACGCTTGTATCCGTGTGACCGCAAGAAGCCTCGAGGAACATTTCAACAACGACATATTCCGTTTATAATCTCACTTACATCAAAGTACCAACAAATGAATCTTACAATCCTTGATCTCAACATTGATGTTAATGGCCGGCGCAATATCGTTTTCCACGTGATCCTATAACGCCGAAAAAATTAAACTGTCAAAGTCTCTGACAGGCAGTTTGTTATCGGGTCGAACATGACAATTTTATACTATATTGCTAAATGCAAATGATCCTCCAGTCGCTGTCTAGGATCATCCACTTCCACGTCTTGTGTTAGTTGAATTTTCTGATCGATTCAGACCCAACACTCTCGGCAGAATTTTCCATATGAAGTTGTGATTAATGCTAAAATGGAAGCGTGTCTATAGCTCAGCTATAATTGCATGAACGTGTGTAACGTACAAAGATCTCAACCTGCAAGTTGACGCTTAAATAATATTTAATTGAAATATTTTGCGGACCAAGAAGGGAATTCAGCCTAAAAAGAAAACTGAAGTCGAGTTATTACAAACAACAATTATGTCCTCCCCAGCAAGAATTCTCACATCAAAGTGTGTAATTTTGTGGTGGTCTCTAAACAATCATTTCGTTTTGGACCAGAATGTGTTATAATGCCGTTGTGGAAAAATGTCAGCTGTTGGAAAAACTCTTTAAACCATCACACATCAATTCAAACTTCAATCGTCACAAGAATGAAAGAAATAAAGAGCAACCACATCAAAAGATCAGCGATTCCTTTCTGTAAAAAGGGATGCAGACTTTTCTAGCAAAAATGTGACCGTTTAGTCATAAAAAATTGTATTTACACGCAAAGAAATCACAATTATGTGTTCCATAATAAAATGTATTATTGCTGCACTGCATTGGCGTATTGAGACAGTGTCGGTTAAGTCCAGGGAAGGGAGCATTTTTATTTGCTCTTCTATCACGTATGACTGCTTACACACTAGAGCTGTGTCGTTCGCGAACGAATGGAATGAACCGATCATTTAACTGGCCGGTTTTCGTTCAACAAATGCATTTCGTCGTATTTTGTAATTTCGTTCATGTTCTGGCTCCTATAAAATGTCCTTCTTTTTTCCAAGCTAAATTATGTTCAGCACAAGCAACTGAACAAGTTGAAGTTTTTTCCACTTTCATTGATGTTTTCATCAGCTGTTTTCAGTAAATAGCAGGAATAATAAGCACCATAATAGTTGCCGTACTGTTTGTTCGCAGGACCGATTGACCGAAACGAACGAACGGATCAGTTTTTGATAATTGAACGAAAATGAGCGGTCACTTCAATGAACGACTGGGCACAGCTCTCTAGTACACACTCTTTATAGAGAAATTAACTACATTAATTGGTGTCACTTTGGCGTTGAAACAGACAGGTTGTGTTTGTCATACACTATTAAGAGTCAGCGTTGGCACTCTTGTTTGGTCTTATGAGAAATTTACTAAGAATAAGTGTCTGATGAGATTGAATTAATTTTTTTGTTATCAGAAAATTGTTTCGGCAAACAAAAATACGAACTTCTTTTGACTAAATGCGTCTGGATGGTGAATTAATTGCAGGAATGAACTGAAAGGAGAAATTAATTTCATCCGCACTAAAAGAAAACAAGTCACTGAAAACTGAAACTTAATACCCAAATTCTACAAAATAATATCCGCTACTAGGGGAATACTGGCTATAAGAAACTTTTGCCGTCAGATTTAAAAAAAATATATCAAACTGAGCTGTTTGCTAGAAAAAATTAACAATTGGGTATCCAGCTGCATGAAAAAGTTATTAAAAAACCGGTTCCTAATTGACTTAATTACACTGAGACAAACTGAAACAAGAAAGACGTTGATAAAGACAATAAAACAAGTTTCAAACCAATAAGACTTACTTTTTTCTACGTGTTGTTTACAGATCAGGAACGTGCAACGAGTCCTGAAAATTTTTATGAAATGCACTCAAGTGAGCATTTCTGAACCTGCCACTCATTTGCGTCGTCTAATCACCACATTAACTTTATGTATTTTTTATAGTAGACTTCAGCAGTACAAAATTAAATTGCATTGTTCTTTATTTCCCTCAACATTTTTTCCAGCTTTTTGTGGCTTTTCCCTTCTTTATGAAAAACAATGAGTGCAACACATTTTAGTTAATGAACTCTGCACATGTTTTAATATTTTACGGCATAAAAAATTAATTTAAAAATTGCGTGTAGCTGCAATTAAGACTGTTAATCAATAACATTTAAAAAAATACGTTTAATTCACAATTTAATTAGTTTTGACAGGAACAAATTTGAATGCTTTTAATATCATAATGAAGAGGAAAATTTAGTTAAAAGCCAATTAGGTGCGATTTCACTCATGGCATAAAATATGTTTATTAATCGTTATTAATTGTTGTTGCAAACAAGTTATTATTAAATAAAACATAAAACAGTTCAATTTTCCAGTTTTGAATTTTAACCCCTGTTCGCATTTCTGAAGAACTGGTTTCTTTAGAAAGGAAAGAAGTCGTCCATTATTTAATATAATAAATATTGTTAATTTTTTACAATTTTTATACCCTTTTTTTTATTATATTTCATTCCAGTTTTTTTGGTCTATATATATAACAGTATTAATAGATATTTATTTAAATAAATAATTATATTAATTAATACGTTTGTATATCTATTAATTTAGATTTAAAAAAACCAAATTAAGTTAAAAATATCATTCACAATTTTTATATACATATAATGTTTCATCTGTTGATTATGCAGAAATAAACTATAATTATATATTGTTAATAATTTAGTTATTTATTTATACAAAATTCGTGAAGCCGACATTCCAATTTGCGTCTATTTATCAATATAGTCAACCGGCACAATCATCCGCGGCAATTGTAAAGGAATCCATGTTCTGATACCACGAAGTCCAACAATTTCAAACCGTTGCAGAGTTGAGTGCCCTAAACTTTTGCCATAACCATCAACAAGGCTCGCAGTCAATCCCTAAGTCTTGCTGGTTAAAACTTAGCAAATGCCCGCTTTCCTCTCTTCCTCACTGCAGAGTTAGAATGCTGAATAATCTGTATGTATGTTTTAACCACGCACCAGCTCTACGCTAAGATTATAAGTAGTGCCACCTGGATTGTCAAATTTTTACTGTACGAAGCGATTGTAGGACGCTATGAGATTCTGATGTGGGCTACTCTCACAGTCTCGAACATTAGTACAGACTGTACTGTAGCTCCATGGTAAGCTAAAAATCCATGAATTTATAGAGACCTACGCGCCGAGGTTCGGTAATGGATAAGCTTTCAAAAAGAATTTTATAAAATTAATGTTTAAATATGATTTCTGCCATGTGGCAGCTACGGCTGATGCGTAGAAGGAACACCAATCTGGAACACCAATTTTCAACAACTTTTTGCAGCATTTGCAGCCGTATTTCGCCGATAACTCTTCGAATGTTGATTCCCAGGTGTTCAATTTTTTGTGGCTTATCGACGTAGGCAAGTGACTTAACGTAACCCCAAAGAAAATAATCCACTGGGGTTAAATCACACGATCTCGGTGGTCAATTAAATGGGCCATTACGCGAAATTATTTTTTCATCAAAAGTTTGTTTGGGTAAATGAATTGTAGCGCCGAATTTGACGAATAGAACAATTATTTTGATTAAAAATTTGAACATTTGCCACGCGTTGCTCTGGTGTAAATCGATTCATAATGAAATTTCAAAGCAAACTAAGGAAAAAGCAACTATCAGCTGTTAAATGGGCGCTCAAATAAATCAGTGATGCCAATTCAAAGCTGTGACACTCTTAAAAAAACACTACATCCAAACACTCTTGCCCGTAATATCTTCAAGTTTTGCGGCCATAACGGGCTGAGAAGGAGCGCAAGAGAGACAATTTTACCGATATCACACTCGCAGAAACATAACTTTATGCCCAGCACTAGTGGGACTTAAAAATATGTATTTTCAGCAAGAAGATTGCATCCGCTAGTTATTAAGTGATATCACTGGCAGAAAATCACTGTAACAACGCTAACTGGGGAAACAGCCAAAGTAAAGCCAATATTCTATGAACCATAAACCGTTGCAACGAAGCTGAAATTAGACTTATCTCTGAATTGAAACGAAAATCTGTCCGCCTTCCGGAAGCCCATTATAATTAAATTGTGTTTGACATAAATACATGCGACACACTAATCAGCTGATTCAAACTTTGACAAGCCCTAAACAAGTTTAAAACTCTGTTATTTCGTTTTTCGCTTTACGTGGGCATGTTTGTCTCTTTCACGCAAACTCTTTCCAATAACTTTAATCAACACTCAAACGTATGTATGTAGAGCACTAAAGTATCTCAGAACTTTAGCTCTTATGCAGCAGCATTCACACATCAATTGCCTGAAAACTTTTAAGTAGATTTTAAATAGACTGGGAAAATGTTTTGGCAAAACATGCCCAAAGTTTCATTAGACTTTGTAGAGGCAAATTGTGTGGTTATGTTCAATGATATGAACACTTAATTACTTGCATTCTTGTCTGCACTTGTGCACATAAAGCTGTAAATATGTGCGTGTGTATGTACGTGTGTTTTTGTAGTTCATGAGTAGTTTTGTCGTAAAGCTACAAATATGTATGTACATGTGTGTGTAAAAACGAAGTAATTAAAAAGTTATTAATATGGTTTGCCTTTTGTTTTTATTTAAATATAAAAATTCTGTCCTACACCAGCACTTTTATTTAATCGTGAACTTAAGTACGCTTTTGGGGCTGACGTGCGATCAGCTGTTGCTGCTGCGTTTCTACTGACGCCATTCATGCTGTAAAGTGTTGCCTGTTAGAGGTTTTCTTATTGAAATCTCTAAAAAAAAAAAAATTGTTTTTTAATTTTTTCTTTTCATTCAGTGGTGGCGTGATCCAATTCTCTAGAATTTGTCGCTGCAAATAGTGGCGTGATCGAATTCTCCAGAATTTGCTGCAGGTGCGAATAAATGATATATATTTCTTCAGAATTTTGGCTGCTTGTGCCGGAAGTCTTTTTCCGTTGTTTTGCACTTTGTTTGGTACGTGGCCAGTGGCATGAACTATTTATTGAATTTAATTTAATTGAATAAATCGAAAATTGATTACACTGTACTTTTTGAATTGTGGGAGACTTGTTATTAACGGGGTGACAACTTGACTTGGTGTTAACTGTGGGGTGACAACATTTGTGGTGTTAACGTACATAATCGAATATATGTATTTATGTATGTACGCAAGTAGTTATAAAATAATATAAATAATAAATCAAATAATAGTAAGTAAAATGTTAACCAGAATGATATTGAAAATATTGAATAAAAATATTGACAGCTTCCTTGTAAGTGGCCAGAAACAGCTCTAAAAACGAAAAACTAAAAAATTTCTTGTGTTACAGAACTTTTTTAAGCCTATAAGAATTCCAAAGTAATATATTTTATAGCAATTTTTGCATGCTACACTTTTATGAGAGACCTTTATGTAAAAACGTATCGCTGCAGAAAATTAAATGATACAGGCCCCATGCATCTCTGACAAGAGTGATGCCAAGTGTTTTTAAGGGAATTGATGGCGACAGTGCTGCATCACAATAGAGTCAACGGAGCTAGCCTTTGAATCTTGTTAATTTATTTGTTAGATATTGTTTAAACTGCGTCGGATATTATTGATCCGAATACAACTTTGTCCGCTAGACTAATTTGCAACGAAATAACATGTGATGAATAATGATCTTCAGGCTTCAGAGGAAATCCAGCAAAATTGCTTAATTAATACATCGTTGCAACCGAAGGTGTGATCCAAAAAATATTTTAATTGCGCAAACCTGTACTTATTAAAACAAGTTCCTCTTATACAGGCGATCGATACAAATCAATAGGATGGAAAAATGTTATACGTTTTTGTAAAACTCGTAAATAATTACTGTTTGCTCATGTCCAGGAGTAGTAAGATTTGGATGAATTAATAAGCAAATAAATGGATAATATATAGATCAATAAATAAAATCATTAAATATTAAACAGGCTGGCAACGTGTTGTTCTTAGTGGTCAGCATTAACTTTCACCGTGACCACCAAACGTCCACGAAGTGGCAGCGTAACGCCAGCTGACAGTTTCTTGCTGCTCTTATTCTTGTGAACAGATTATGAAACTGATTTCTTATGGTGGTCCAATGAGTTACATTAAAATTCAATTTATACAGCCAACTAAAAAGCAGAAGAATGAGAAAAAACGTTGCAAGAAAGTTGCTCTTCTATGTTGCTGATCAATTTAAGTTCAAGTACCTGTTTTACCATCTCCAACCTTAATGGTGACGGGGAAAAAATAAAAAGATTTGTATCTATCTTTCTTTTAGCAGGACCTTTTTCCACTCACATTGACTTCTTCCAATGTGCCACTTTTAGGATACTCGCAATAAGTTGGCTCAAAATTAGTTTGGTTGTCTTTAACGATGCAGGCGAACGTTTACGTTCGAAATCATGAAACGGGCTCTAAGATTTATTTCTCCTTCCCTCACGAAACACTGGGGGCTATTCTGCGTTTCGACTCGGATCGTAAATTTCTCCGTTTGGCAGCTTTGGTATTCTGCGTTTCGATTCCGCTCAGTTTCTTTCGATTGTATGTATTATGCATTACGAACGGAGCTCCGTTTTTCTCAGTTGTTTTTTTGTTAACGGAGGGGTTTTCTTTATTTGTGTTTTTTAGTTAAAAAGTTTAAAATTGAAAAAATGTAAGTAGAAAATGAGATAAAATGTTCAGAAACGATTAGAAAACACTTAAAATTATTTTTAATTAATTTATTTAATTAAATTAATTTTTTTGTTTTTCTAATTTTTGTACCCGAATCTGATGTTTTTTTATGTATTACAGGTCAAAAACAACAACACCAGAGCAGTATGAAAAATTGGCTACCATCAACTTTCAAAGGAAGAAGTAGTAGCGTTCTGGGAGGAAGTGGCAGGAATCCTCAATGCACTAGGTCCTCCAACAAAAAATGCCAGTGCATGGAAAAAAGTAGCTATGGTTTGCGTATAATTATTGCAGAAATTAATATAAATTTATAGGTTTGGATTGACTGGAAAAGCTACATCAAACGGAAGCTGTCAACAAACAAAAAAGAAATGATGAGCACCGGAGGAGTTTCATGCCGCTTGCAGCGTATTAGCCCACTTGAGGAAAAAGTTATTCAGTTGACGGGTCTGGTAACAAATACCAGCGGAATTAGCGTTTTTATTTGTTTATTAATTTTATTTATTACTTTTTAGTGGACTGAATTTGACTTTTTATTAAAATGTTTACAAAATTGTTTATTTTTACTGTTTCTATTTCACACGTTTCACAGCAAAGAAGCTAATTTAAACATACCCTGTTCTTCTTCTTTTTCTTTCGATTCCGTTTTTCTGCAGAATACCAATTTTCGATTGCAACGGAACTGAATGCGGAGACTTAATCGAAACGCAGAATAGGGGTGACTACAAAAATCTAAGAAATAAATTCTGTTCATATCTCCATTAAATATCAATTATGACATAAAAAAACACTCTCTTTCACAATTACACATCCGAAAGCCATCGCAAACTTGTGGACACAATTGTGTGGACCTGACGCAGGACATAAATAAATAAATCACACGTACGATGACTCTTATTTTCGTATGATGTTAATTTATGGCTGTTTCTTATTAATGCCTTTTATGATCAATCTGACTGGTTGACTGGGCCGCGGCAACAAGTGTCGCTTTTTACTCCCACAAGGACTATTTGGTTGTTATGACATCAATGTGAGTGATAACATTTTCTGTTGTTGTGGCTGCAAGCTGAAGGATATCTCGTATTTGCTTTTGTTAAGCGTTTACTCTCATCTCATCGGTGTTGCCAGCTGCTTCGAAAAAGGCAGGCTGCAGGCCTAATGAATTCTTTTAAAAAGCCTGATTTATTAAAAATGGAATTCTCGCAGTCTGTTTTACCACTCTGGCGTCGCAAATACCAACCATCGTTCTGGGCCACAGATCTAAGCGAGCGACAAACGCCTTGTGTTGTCATATTCTTAATTGAAATAATTTTCTTTAATTGAATGACACTGACCATTGTTAGATGCTGCAGTTGGCTTTCATTGAATGGAAAATATTTTCCGCACACAAAGTGGTCTGCACTATAGCACCGTTTATCTCTTTGGCCGAATGAAAGCGACAAGACAATGGAGAACAGAATAGAACAAATAGCAGCAAAGAAAAAGAGAAAGGCGAAATAAAACAAATGGAAAAAGTTATTTATAAACGTCCTTTGATATTAAATGCCATTTATAAAACCGCAAGTTGTTTTTATTGAAAAAGTTCTTAACGTTTTCATAATGTGGAAGTGCTTCTCATTATTTTTTGTTATAGTTTTTTCTTGCTTTAAAACAGCAAATGTGGGGCATAAGAGCACATTCATGACAGCGCAGTGTGAAGGTCTGGGGAAAAAACTGAAAAAGAATGACGCTGGATTAAATGGGAAAAGTACGAGAATAACAAAAGATGACAGGGAGAAAATCAAGAAATTATTTTCACTTGTGGTTTCAATGCAATAGCGCCCGTTTTACTACTTTCTGCTTAATTTTCTTTTTCTTCAGTTTTGCTCCCCGTTTTGCTTTAATAACATTCTCTTTGTTTTTTTATTAAAAGCCTGTGACAGACATCTACTATCTTGTTATTTCTTCATTTGCAATTTCCAGGGGTTTTTTTTTTTCCTTCAAGTCATCCTGTTGAAGTTGGTAACATCAGGTGTTCGGAATTAGAGTTAGAATTTTGTTTTTGAATTTGAAAAGGAAATGAGTGTGAAAATTGAAATAAAACCCCATCGAATGGCAAAAGTTTCTGAAACTTTCGTAAAAATTAATTTCGAAAGGATAAACTGCGGTTGTATTTCCTTTTATTTTGAGCTTAAAATCCTTTTTTTTTTCTTCTAAATAGTTGAAGAGAAGTAGAAAATCAAATAAACATTTTCGCTTGAAGGGTGCGAAAAGGCAGTTGCTGTATACAGTGTAATAAAATAAAATCTCACAGCAGATTATTCGAACACCACGTTCGTCACTTCGACTAACATTAAAGTTTGTGTATGGCTTTCCTTACACTCTTCAAAATTTTTGCAAAATCTTTGAAAACTTAAAGATTGCATTTCTCATGTCTTTAATGCTTCGTCGATATTTTGAATGAACGAATGAATAATAGTGGGGGTCCGGTTCCAACATGCCCATCGCACTGCGACCTTTGCTGACACCTAAAAAGGCTTAAAACGTCAACCAGCTCCTTTGGTGAAAGTGTTGGCAAGTCCTTTTCACCCAGCATATAGACAAGCCTCAGCCTATATATCCTGTGTCCCAGTGCCATGCAATTGATAATGAAATGTTCCATTGACTCGTTTTCAGCGCGGAGTCTGCAAACGTCTGTATTGAAAGCATCCATTTACCAGCCAGAATGCCTGGTGAAAATGAATGGCATATTTCAATGAAGTTTTGAATTACTCGGTCAATTTGTGTCGTGCCATTTGGGATATCGCTTTTTTATTCCGTGTCAAAAATGTAAATGTCAAACTTAAATTTCAGAAATGAAAACTGACATGTATGGAAGTTAAAATTTGATTCCAAATCTTTCATAATAAGCAATTTAGTTAAAGTAGTTTAAAAATTAAAGTCGTATAAGTGAAATACATATTATGCTAAAAACACAACTGCGACGAACGACGCTATTTCGCCCCCAGTGACGAATTCGCCGGGTAAATATTCGATGTATAAATTCGTAGTAGAAGCAAAACAACGGCGAATAAACAACTCCTGTTTATAGTTGCGAAATTTTGTGGAAAGATACCTGATACAGTTTCGTTCGTCGTTCGCTGGCGAAAAAATTAGAAATAAATCTATTTCAACGCTGGCCGAGTATGACGAATTGCGACCAACGCCACGATTGGGTGCATTTTCATGTACAGGAATGTGTTTTATTTTTGGCGGTGAATATTCGCTACCAAAAATTTGTTTCTGTGTTCCCAGCATTAATCATTAAAAATTCGATTTTATGAATTTGTCAAACAAACTAAAGATGTCCAGGCCTGCTCTAAGTACAAGCAGATACACTGAAGAAAAATTCAATGTTGAAAGAGTATCAGTATTGTCACTTTACAATGTTCTGTACTAGAGACGTATAACAGGGGATTGAGTATCCACCAGCGCTTTAAGTGCTGCCGACTAGATGCTTCACTTAAAGACATTTTTCCCGCTCGCCTGAATTATGTGATAAGACGATGAGGCAAACAATTTATGGTTCTAAAATGTTTTCATTAATAAAATTTTAGTTATTCAAAAAAAAATAAAATCGCTACTAAAATTAATTGCAAGGATGTTGCAAATTGAGCGTCCGACCACGGATTTCCTTAAGCGAAACTTTCTAAATGGCCTCTTTGTGATTGGTTTAGACAATATAAATTACGTTTTTCATCACATCTGTTTTCTTCACATTTTCATACAACAAAATGAAGGACAAAATCGATTTCGTTTTAAATCTAAATCGAAACGGAACAGAAAACGTTTTTCATCACGTTGCTGACGGCTCACGACTTTTGACAGGCCAGTAAAGCTGCTCAGCAAATATACACACAAGTTTTTAGAGAAATTTATGAATGAGGGATTCAGGCCCACTCAAACACACACACACGCGCGCGTATAGCAAAAAATCATCCTCAGCATTTTCTTATACTGTGACTTTCATGCAAGTGTGTGTGTGTGTGAGTGGCAGATATTTTTATGGATTATTATTGAAAGTAAAACTGAACCAGTCACTGCCAAAATAAAAATGATTAATAAACATTAATGCCTACAAACAATCGTACATACATACGTACATACATACATGTGTGTGTGTGTGTGTGTGTGTGTGTAGCAGAGCTTGAGATGTATCTACACCCACGCGGTGGCAGCTGACAATTTTTTGCTACTCTTCTTCCCGTGGACTAGTCCACGTCAATACTATAAATAAGCATTTAAAATATTTTGACAGGCTTGATACCTTTTTTGTTGTAGCGCTGGCACTTTGTAGACGTAAATGCAGCCTGACTGAAGGAACCCGGTTGAGCCGAATTAAACCTGTGTAGAGAACACCTGCTGCTAATTATGACACGCTTCAAAATGTAAAATATGTACATGAAAGTTATTTATTTTAATTTGATTCCATTAAAAACATTTATAAATAATAAGAAAAATTGCGAACAGTTTGATCTGGAAAGTCCTCAAGTAGAGTTTAATTTTGCGCCGACTATTGGCTGTTTAAAACTTTAAGTACGTTATCAATGAACTCATTGACGGACATTTCATATCGTCGGCCAGCACAATTTCATAAAAATAACGTTGTATAAATGTCCAGGTATATTCATTCGAAGAGGGATAGGGCAGATTAAAAACGCGATATATTTTCATGCAACAGTCAAGTGCACTAACAAAGTCTGGCATTTCGTAGAGGGCCACATCAAAGTGCACATAAATTTCATGAATATTGATGTTGGCATCGCCCACCACCACGATAAGTGGCGTGTAGTCGGTATGTATGTCGCCGTACTTAATAGAAAACTCTTCACGTTTCTGATCCAGGTCTTCAAGAGCGTTCACACGTATGGCAAAGAGATCAACAGCCTCGACAATGGAAATCTTTCGACGATTGCCCAGGGCATCGCGATAACGCGCCATGGGCAGCATGATGGCGTTCAGCAATACTGTAATTATGTAGTCCTCAGTGTCTGATTAAGAGCAAGAGCAAGAGCAACACACAACAATAGTCGGTTAAAGTGGCCTGATGGCATTTATTTTGTTCTGTTGTTTACCTCTTCCTGGTTTGGATTTGCATAAAGCAAACAGTCCTTTACACATGTCATCCTTGATGTTGCCCTGATAGAAGGAGACGATTTTTTGTGCAAACTTCTGCCATTTCTGGTGCAGTGCAGTCGCTTTGGTGCGAGAAAATTTTAAACGAAAGTCTATATCAAACTTGCAAACATAAAAAACAAGTCATTATTGGTTTTCTTTTAAATCTGCGTTGTTAGTTGGTTTCTTACCAATTCCATGCCTCTGGCATTCAGATATTTTGGCCACTGTTGCAGCACATCCTTAATGGTTGAATGCTCAATGTCTTCCTGCCGCGCCACATACGTCCTGGTCCACATTCTCTTGACATCGTCCCATTCCAGCCCTTGGCAACGTAAAAAATTCTTTATGGCACTTATTGAAGTGTCATCCAGTTGTATGAGTTCTTGCAGCTCGTCTTCATGCAGCTCCACTTGTGTGTTGGCGCTATTACTGTTGCTGCTGTTGGCATCGATGTTATTGATGTTTGTAGAATTGTTTGCGCTATTGGTTCTGGCCAGCGCTGCTGTTGCGAAATTCGATGACGTCATCGCTGTGCTCATTTGCGACGTGGACGCCGATGTTGTTTCATCCGGCAGTGATGCAATTGTTGCTATTGTCGATTCTTGTGTGAATTCCTGGTGTATGTCTCGCACTCGCATTCGTTTCAGCGTATTGTAGTACTTGGTATACAGCCGACCCATCGGATTGCGCTTCCCCTTGCGATTTATAAAATAATAATCCTTTTCGAAGATGCGCATAAAACGGGAAGAAGAAGACATTTTATTAGTTTTTAAATCAATACCGAACAAGAGTTTCTCACGCGCATTAGATTTTAGACTCTGGTAACCCTAAAACTACTTTAAATCTAAAACAAAAGCTTGAACTTTGAAAATGATTTCGTTCTTTCTTGCTAATTTTGAAAAAAAATTTCCGTCCGTCCCTCGCTCTTGCCTTCGATCTACCAAGTAAAATGAAGTATTGGCATGCCAAGGTAATGGCTTGGACCTGTTTTATTTGCTTACATCTCGGTCCAGTGCTAAAAACTGAGAACATAATAAAGAAAGGATATTGTAGATTTCCGATGATAATTTATCTGTTCTTTATGACCAAAGCGCTGGAGCCTGGAAGAAGATATTGATTTTTAATAGAGTGAGAATGTCCAAATATGGATTCTGATCGGAAACTTATGGCCTTAAGTCCCATCGAACAAGTGATACGCTCGTGCATATTCCGAACCATATCACTGAAAATTTGGCAGAACGAATTACCGAGAGGGGTCAGCAACATGATGAAAGCAACAGGGATCTGGTCAAAGTGTTGAACGATCAGAATTTTTTTTTCTGAAATTCATATTAAAAATAATTTTGCTGCTCAACTTTTCTATATAATTTTTTTTTTAATTCTGACTTTGAGTCTTGATTTTCAGTATTTCATTTCCCCGCGGAAATATTCTTTGTGTGTCATTTATAACCAACAGCCTAATGAAAATATTGAGGACTTGAATAAAGATTTTTATGAACACCTCGAGCCAATAAGTTCGACATAGAAACGAGCTCGTATGGAAAACATTTTCTACTTGAGTTAAAGCATTAATCATACAATCAAACCATAAAGAAGAGAATTAATAATAGCGCGGGTCTGGCCTAGAATGGGCCTTTCCTGCAAGATTTCAATAGCTCCAGAAACCATACCAGCTTCTGCTGTAGGAGTGTTATCAAGTCCTGCTCACTCAACATATAGGTATGAAGTAGCCTATATCCCCTGTGTCCCAGTGTCTAATCGTTAAATGGTTTCAAAAAGTTGGCGTTTCTCTTTCCTTTTAGGCAATTTTTTACGTTCCAGCCTGAACTTTGTTGGTGTGTTCAGGGCTTTATATTTTATTCGCTCATGTTGCAAAAATAATTATGTGATTGCAGTGTGAACGCTCTAAGAAGATGTGACATTTGCGGCGGCAAAGCTTTAGACAAACAATCTTATTTCGTTAAAAATCTTATTTATTGCCTTGAAACTATTATTTTACTTAACAATCATAAAATTGTTTAAAGTGGCCAGATTGTAAAAATATCATTTTTATGGTCCGTCATATCACGATTACAGCCAACTAAATTGATGTCAATTGCCAGTAGTGGCTATAACTTTGCTATGTAATTGCTTTGGGCAGATTGAGCTCGCAGAGGAGTAAATTTAAGGCCAAAAAATGAGAAAAAAAAGTCCAACTTCCACTGTGTGGCCACTCACTGTTCCATTTGTTGTTTTGCATTAAGAAACGCTCGTTACTGCCTTGATTAATAAATCATAAATTATATATTTTAAAAATCTAAATATATAAATATTTCATAGGTCAGTATATGATTTTGTGAATGCGGTACCCGAAAGACAAGCAAAATACATATGAGTTCAAAAGAGCTTAAGCTACAAAAGATTCAAAATCAATAATTATGGTGCAGCGTATCAACGTAAATGTTCCTGCAGTCAAAAACAGAGTTGTCATCAACAAAGTTCAAAATCGTATCTTAATTTGACCTGTGGTCCGACTTGTGCGCAACTCACCCTTGTCTCCTCCTCATTCGGAAATATACTTATAATCATATCGACAATTTTATTGAAGTCCGAAGCGTGTAGTTTTATGTCATGATTAATCACATAATCTATAATACACTGTATTAATTCGTCGCGGTGCTTTCGCTCTAAGAAGCCGTTTTTGTCGTAGAAGGCTTTCATAACTGGTCCATACAGAGATTCCTCCAACAGCTCAGTGAGATTCTTTTAAAAATAAGAAGAAAAAAAAGCAGAGAAACAGCATTAACAACATGGCAGAATTTTTATTTTTGCCTTTAATCCTACCAATTGGACGCTCAATCTCGTTTCTCTCAATTCCACTGTAGTCTCGAATAGTTTTGGTTTTTTTGATTCGCTGCCAAAATCCATATCAACTGGCAGTTCATTGATTATATCTTGCAGTGACGATTCCAAGAAGCTGGACTCTCGTTTGATGGGTTTTATTGTGTTTTGGAAGGTATTCTTTGAATGCGTGGCAGAGGAAGCGGAACACGTTGCCATTTCGGGAAGAACAATCGCTGTTTGGGGTGTGACGGCAGGCAGAGGATTAGTTTTGCATTTTTTTGCTGTATTCAGGTCGGTGCCGGCAGCAGCATTTATGGCCGGTGCGGTTTGTTGGTCGTTGGACGCACTATTCGGTGTTATAACTTTTTCGTGTTCTATTATAAAGTCATTGGTGCGATACTGCAAAGGATTTGAAGGTTGGGAAGAAACAATTTTAATTCATTTAATTGGATGTGTCAGAGGGCAACCGTCATAGCTCTTGTTTTGTAAAATATTACCATATCGATTTGAATAAACTCCAGGTACTCTTATGGAACTGTATGATCTCTACACAAAAACGAGTTCTCGAAAATTTCGAGTGTTTGTAATAGATTTATGGTCTGTCCCACGATATCGAACGTTTACCTTTGTCTATTTTGTGAACACTAAAAAAACCAATTGCGAAATGTCAAATCTTATCAATTTGAATGTGTCCATTTCTGCTCTTTGCAACAAATACTGGCGAACGTTAACGTTCGATATAGTTGGACAGGCGACTCGATTTTGTGACAATCTCGTGCCAAATTGGTTTTGTTTTCTAGTTTAGTGACAAAGAAAAATCTTAGGCTGGTTAAGAAAAGAAGCCCCATTCACAGCAATGTCCCCATAAACTCATCTCTAGCAATAATTGGAATTTGTATCTGTAGTAGGCGTGACAACTCCCATTAAGGGGGTTTTGGTTTTTTGGATGTTTAAACAACAAGCAAAAATTTCAAATTTGGTTCACTTTATGTAGGCGACAGGCAGGATTGAACTTAATGTCTTCAAAACTGGTGGGGCGCAAAACGCTCTAGGGAAAGGGAGTCAGAATTAGAAAAGATAAAAATGAAGATAATTTGTGAGAATCACACCACATGACACCTAAAAGTTATTGTTTTATCAAAATCTTCGAATCTGTAAAACATACGCGCAACCTGCTTGTAGCGCAAAGGTTTCTGGGGGAAACCTCCACATTTAAATAGTGGGCATTTACAGAATGAACAGTTAATCAAATGTCGAGTTATGGCGGTTGCGTAACATTAATTCCATTTAATTCATACCCTTTTACGTCTCCAGCTAAATAACTTTTCTCGGAATTCAGCTCGATGTCCCACACTTCTTATAGCGGTGTTTATGTCCTCAACTGATAAATACCTTAAGCTGCGATATGTTATATCGGACGCTAAAACGGACGTTTTCGAAGAAGTTAAATTTTAGTTTATTTGTGTTTTGAAGAAACTTCAAGAAATAAATAGAATACGAGTAACAAGAGCGATTTACACTTAATCAAATGAAATCGAAATCACTCTCACATAAACAATATACAAATCCTGCCAAGTCCAGTATCTCCATTTCGTAGCTGGCAGCATTTTGTTTATTTTTGTCCATTGCACCGTGATATAACAATCAATATACCGAACGTTATATAGTAAACATACATAGCCTACATTGCTAACATGACAAAACGTTTCAGGTTATAGGTGTGAGTCGGACAATTGTACAAATAACAACATTTTGCAGCAAAAGTGGCGGCCGTTGCACAAACGACTTGACAAAAGCATTGCCCTTAACGATTACCTGCATTATATCATACTCCATCATCATATCTCTTATTTTCCCAGAGCAATAATCAGATCAGGCTACAATTGAGAAACCTGAGAGCCGTATGTTTTAAGGGTTGCCTAAAATGTATGGCTATTTGGTAGAATATAAAATAAATATGTTTATTGTAAATATAGAAATAGATTTAGAGCGAAGTTGGAAGTGACTCATTTAAGGCATGTAAAATTTCTTAAAAGTAATTATAAAAATTGTAAAAAGATGAGAAAAATAAAGATAGATGCAAGAGAGCACATCTGGCCCCCACTCCAGGTGAAAATTAATAACAATTAGTTTTTACTTATTACATCACATGCGACGCAACGTCAAGTGTTGTCGTTTTTTATGTATTTTTTCAACCTTTCCACCTTTAGATGTACTTGTGATATACAGAGATGGGACGGTCAGCAAAATGCTTCTTCAGATCTTTTTATTTTTTTTTTTGTTGCGATCAGCTGTTGTACTAATAATTTTATCCGGTAAAAATTATTCTACAAAAATACAACACGAAATTGAAGTTTAAAATGAACTTGTGGAACGAAATCACATAATACTCGTATATGAGCAACAATTGTCTTCTGTGGTAGAAACTAAACCTACATATATGTATACTGCGTCGTGCGCGGCTATTCGTTCTGTGCTCCTGGCCTACGTAACTTGCCACATACAATTATAGTGTCTGTACTATTTTGATAAGCGCTTAAAACGTGTTAATGCGTGGTGCAGATTTTTAGCTTTAGTTTAATTTGCAAAGTCTTGAGTTCGTTGGGGACAATAGACAAATGAAAAACAAGAAAAAGTTACCCCATTGGTCAAAAATGTTTAAATACGTATGTAAATATTGCATAGACTTTAATTGTCCAAAAGAATCCACCTGCAGAGCAGGTTTTCACTTATATACAATTCTTAAGTCCTGGCCATCTTGCACTTCAAAATTGAAAAGGTTTTCCTTGATTAATCGAACATGACGTCGGTTATGCTGGTTCCCGTGAAAACTCTACGAGGGGTTAATTGGCAGAACGCGGGCCAACATCCCACAGGATGTCTGTTGGTGACAAAATGTTTGAGGTGCCTTCCTTGACTGAAAAATACTTGTTGTAAATTAAGCTTAAAGGCGCACGCAATGGCGACTGTAATTCCTGTTACAGGAAGTGCAACCAACTCATCCATCAAAGCGCTCCATCCACTTGTCCCTGAAATATTTGCAAACGTAGATACGTGCTACGTTGGATTGGTACAGTACAGACAGTCCAGAGGTCGTAGGTTCGATTCTAACCAAAGACTCTGGTGAAAAAAAAACAATAGCCAAAATTCTTTGCATTCAACTAAAAACAATAACATTAAAACACACAGTCCAAAATGATACGCGCCCTTATAAGTGCAAGCACTCTATAACCCAACAAACAAATCCATATTAATACAAAATAGACCACAAAAGAAACGCAATCTTGAGGGTATTGGGTCCGACTGTGGTGGTCAAAACCTATTTCTGCGGATTCATGCCACTTTATCGCATTACAAGATGTTGTCATCTGGCCTTACAGGCCGCATGGGGGCCCTGGAAAGCCGTTGGCGAATTCAACCGTGCATTACATCCACTATTTGATTAGTCATAACGAAGGGTGGCGATGGAAATCAATTTCACAATTTGCCCAAGAGAATAAGAGCAACAAAAAGTTGTCAGCTGCCACCTGGTAGACGTAAATACGTCTTTAGAAGAGTGCGAGTACAGACTTCGACGTGCCCGTAAAGCGTCCATGCACTTCAGTTTAATGTTTTCTTTTTATTCTTCTTCCGTTTTATACATGCAGTGATTTCGAGGACTTATCAAAGTTAACTTTGTGTAAGCTGAGCAGAAACAAAGTTTAAAAGGAAGCTGGAAAAATTTCGTTAAAATAAAACTTGTTTGTGTAAAACACCCCTCTCTGCCCCTTAACATACAGTACAACCAAAAAATGCAAGACCAATAATTGATAGATTTCCGTTTTCACTGCCATTAATATTTTCGACGACACTTTCTAAAGGTTTACGATTATAATACTAAAAAGTGCAGTAAAAGTTGCTTTATGCTCATAAGTGTGTAACAGCTGGCAGATTTGGCGCCAGAAAGTTTCTTGTTATTGACAAAACAAAACGAAAAAGAACAAAAAAAATTCTAGAATCAAGAAGGACAAATATAAAAACTGAAACATATTAAAAATAAGCATAAAAAGAAATCGTGACGGAAGTTAAGACACAAAACTACAATGTTGCTGATGTAAGAATGTAAAATCCATGACGCTTCAGTAATAATAATAAATAAATAATACATATGACATGCTTTTCCGGCCCACTATTACGAGTATCTCCACTGAAGTCGGTTACTCATTTCAACATCCTAGAATACCTAAACAGATTTCGAATGTGCTAAAACAAACGGAAAGCCCGCCTTAAAAAAACGTTACTGTAATTAATTAAACATTTGAAAACCAATAGCCTTAAAGCTGTACTTTCTTTGACTTTGTCTCCTGTAGCGCTCTCATTTGATTAGTGTGTTGCCGTCATGAAACCTGAACGACGGGTTTTGATACGACCGTCTCCTGTAAAGTGATAAAGGCGGGAAAGCCTATGGGCTCCAAATAAGACTTAAAACTGTCCAACAAATTCCCCTTTATGTCAGGGCAAAAATATGTAAACCACAGTTCCATGTAATGCAAAGAGTGCGCAACGTTGGGGTTGTTGCAGGGCATTTTCCATAACATCTTTCAAATTTGTGGCTGTGGCTGTGGCACTCGCATTTCTGCAACAATGTTGGCGTTGAGCTCAGGACTTTCAGTATTTTCCACAGTGCGCGCGCATTAAACTTGGTCTACCGGTTCGAGGCAAATTTCTGCCGCTGTCATGTTGGCGTTGAAGATGAACTGGGCAACGAAATTCTGACGTTGAAATGTCATTATATGTATACACATACACACATATATATATATATATGTACTTACATACTTACTTGTACATACTCAAAGCATGTATAAACGAAATAGTTAATCCATATACATACATACATACGTATGTATGCTCGTTTGTACATAAAAGCCTCATGGTGACTTTTGGCTCACACAGTACCTTCACATTTATGTATGAGTGGATACAAATATTTTTTTGCAATAAATTTAAAAGTAACGGAATACGGCAATATGTGTATATGTTCACACATAGATGGCAGTGTACGACACATCAAACTAATTAAATTTTAAGCCAGCCTGTAGTTTGTTTGGTAAATTAACTACTGCACATTCAACACCAACAACATATGGGCACAGCTGTTAAGTCAACACAGCTGATATATTATATTCTCTACATGACAATTTTTTTTTGGTTAAATCAATAAAACAATGTACTATTTCGTTTACAAAAACACTGAAACTTTTACCTCTTAATAATGGATATAAAAAACACATTTGGAATTTCTTTAGCAATTTTCTTAGCATGGCATCATCGTGTTGAAAGTCAAAGTCAGCCGGCTGTGTTGGCAAATATTCCGTTTGACCGGGTTTTTGTTCTGCAGTAGGTTGGTCGTCATATTGCGCATTTAGTATATCAAGTTCTTCAATTTCCAAATATTCTTCTTTCATGCTTTGTCTCGGGAAACTAACACTTTTTAATTTGTACAATTACTTAGCGATATATTTTTGAATAACCGTTTCTTTTTGTATCTTAAAAATGTGTAGTAAATTTATTTCTAAGCACTTTTTGCCGCAATGTTCGTTTACCACGAAAACTTTGATTACTTTGTTCACGTTGTGGTATTTTTACTGGAACTCATTTTGTTTTCAATCCACAGTTGAGTTTTTGCGCGTGAGGTGAAAAAGCATTTTTCACCAATAGTTCCTTTAAGAGCAATAGGAGTTCAAAATAAACAGAACGGGCTTACAGATGAAACACGTTTAATTTTCACTTTAATTTAGTAGTTTAAGCTGCCAATGTCGGTGGCTTAGACTTACAGATTTATGTATTAAGATACGGGGTGGCAAAAACAGCTTTTTGGCTAATACGTATATATTATATGTATACATATATCTACATAGATAACAAAAAACTATTACATTTGAAGACGAAGAGTTTACTGATTCTGAAAAGCAATTTTTACCGCTTAAGTGGACCGCGTAATACAAGTATGTACAATGTACATATGTACATATATAGACGGATAATTTACGATGCTGGAAAAACTCCGTTATATGCGTTATTGCAAACTAAAAAAGGTGAAATGCTCTGCACTTTAAACTCAAATTCTAATTATATATATATGTATGTATGTATGTAGATACAGCAGAAGGGCCAGGCTTGCGATGTGTATGCCACCGTAAAACCTGCCAACAAAATTTAACAGAAAGATATGAGCAAAGACTAAATATTTATATGTACAAAGATGACATTATACTGGCGGTGCTTAGTTCGCCGACGCATGTTTTTCAAAGAACCTATTATTCTCATGTCCCTGCTATTAGTTTGCGCCTACATGGTAGATACATACATAATATATGTATGTACATACATATGTATATTTATAGTTATTAATGTTAGGAATTCATACATTAAAGAGGAAATAAACGAATTTAGTACGAGATATGTACATATGTATGTTGAACGACTAGGCGATCACGTTCATTCTTGTGCTATTAGTTTGCTAGATAACATAAAAGATTAGAAGATCAAAAAGTTATCATGTATTAGATCCTCCATGCAGATAATAGAAAAGCTATTCATCGTTATTTCAAAACCCATCATGAACTTAGAAGTATTCTAGTAACAACAATCAACAATCGAATATTATTGACAGGCTCTATGTGTTGTCTTATGTACGACTTCTTTGATATCGACTTGATGGGACAAGGAAGACGCCTCTTGCAATAGGGGGTGTTATTTAACATGTCGCATTTGCGAAAAGAAATCTTAATCATTTACTAAATACTATGCACAGTTTTGTTTTATTTGCTTCTTTCTATATATATACAGCATCACATCACATAATCGGACAAGTATCTGGTTGAAAATAAATAAATATATAATTTTTTCGTCTCCAGTAAGGCCGTCTTTAGCTGATTTTATTCAATTTTGGGCTAGTTCCTCCCAAAACAATGTTCAATTACATTAGATTTGTAAATTTACCGTTATCATAAAAATTTTGTTTTTTAAATTTTTTAATTTATTGTTATTTCAATGTCAAGATTTTAAGTCTCATATTGCAGTATGGAACTCATACAGACAGATATAAATATAAATGGATTAAGATATACATACATATACAGTAAAGATTCGATAATCCGGATAATTGATTGCAGACCCCAATCCGGAGTAGCGAATTATCCGGATTATTACGCATGTATGTATTTATTAAAAATTATAATAATTCATAGCAAAATTAAACATAAAAACATAAATATTAATTTGTACAGTTCAGTTAAAATAAAAAAATTCACCTTTACATACATACATACATACTTAACAATAAATAATATTAATTTCGTTTGACAAAGTAACTAATACGGTTGTCGCGAACTTGTTAAACTTATTTCTAAGGCAATTCACGAAGAATTCACGCAATTCATGAAGAATTAAGAGTTTTTCTACTCCTCTCATCATTTAATTGAGACATCCAAGCTTTGTATAGCATCCTTGGCTTTTACGACTTGTAAAAGGGGTAAATTTGCATCCTCTTCATCTTCTGAGGATTGAGTTATTATCGTTAATCCATTCTTCTACTTCTTCGGTATTGAAATTTATTTGAAAAGAGTTTTGAAGCATGTCTGATCAAATCATCTTCAGAGTCCCATTTATATTAATAAAATTATATTAATTGTAAAGGATTTTAAAAAACTTGTGTAATCTCCTGCTTCAGAGTTCACCATTTCGCACAAGAGCGATTTTTTATAATACATTTTGGTACGTTTAATTGGATTTTGATCCATGAGTTGAACAAAGTATTTGGAGGAAGAAAAATCGTTTTATAGTTACCATATTCTGAAATAAATGCTTCTTTTGAATGAAATTGTGGCAAGTTGTTTTCAGCTTGAAAATGTTTTACTTTTGAAACAAATGAATTATGAAACCATTCTCTGAATAAATTTGTTGTCATCCAACCATTTTTGGAGGAGTAGTATTCTACTGGAGGGTTCTTTTTGAAAGACCTTGGGTTGCGACATTTACCAATAACAACGATGTCTAATTTGTGATCTACGGATTTATTGGAGCCAAATTTATTGGAGTTAAAAAATTTCCAAAGACTACTTACAAGCACAAAATAGATATATAATTAACGTTTGGGAAAGTTGACATACAAATTGGCAGATATTTTTCTTGCACTGATGTGCGTTACTAATGACTTGAGAGCAAGAGACTCCAAAGACCGATAGCATGTAAAATATATATAGTTGGAATTTAGCTATTTGGCTGCTGTATCAAAGACAGACAAAGTAACCGTTTACTCCTATTTAGAGTAGAGAAATCAGATCGCGTAAAAAGATGACCGGGTTGACCCGTGCCTATTATTTTAAGGAAACGGGATCACATCTTCTCAAACCATATGCGTAAAGAATTATGTTATTAAAGGTCACACTTAGTTTCCCTTTGCTAAAACCATCCCAACTAGCAGAGAGTTCACGCCCATATAGTAAAGTCGGCATTAAAAATGTTTTAGCGCGAAGTATGCGAATCTTAATAGGAGTGCAATGATGGCTTTGCCAAAGATTTCTTAACTTACAAACTGCACAACCACAGGCAAAATTAATATGGTTTGACCAAGTCAGAGAGCTGTTGAAATAAATTCCCAGATTTTTAGCAGTTACAACAGTTACAGTCTTAATGGGCTTATTATTTAAGACTAATGTGGGGTCATAATCAAGCTCAGGTAGTTTCATTTTAATAATCAAACATCTAGATTTGCTGGGGTTTAACTTCAGACCATTGGCGGTAGCCCATTCCAAAATATGATGTAAGTGTTCCTTTAAGATTCTCGCACATCGGTCAACTGATTCAATTTTACAAATTATATAAAGTTGCACGTCATGCGCGTATATTCTAAAAATGTACGAGTTTGCCTGGCAGATCGTTGACGTATAGTGAACACACTATTATAATTAGAGTGAACACACCTTGGTCGATGTAGAGGATCCTGATTCTGACGGGCAGATGTCAGATGAGAAAAAAATCAGTTCACAAGAACTAGACGAAAACTTATGAAAATCTTATTTATTATAAAGTATGTTGTTGTCAACAGTGTCGAATGCCTTCGACTTATCAAGGAGTACTAAGAATGTAACATGGTCACAATCAATCCTCCGAAATATCCACTTCCACTTCACTTTCATCCACTTCATTATGAATTAATCTTTCAAATACTTTACCAAGGATTGTTATCGGCCTGTATTCAGTGCTTGAGTTCTTTATTCGGATGATGCTTGCAATTTTCCATGCTTTGGGGTAACGGTTTGTAGTGAGAGTTTTTTTTTTGGAAAATGGTCCTTATAATGGGGGGCAAGTTTAGGTATGGCAATCTCAAGAAACTTTGTATCGTTAGACTTTATCGACAACGGACTAGAGGGCGCATTATAACAGGTGGCACTAGTGAAATATATGTAAATTATTGTCTGACACTGTCTTCGAATGTACAATATATGTATGCAGATTGTTGTTAGTGTTTTCAGTAGTTGAATTATTGAAATAATAATACAAAATTTACAGCAGTAAGATTATATATTATTATTGTTTGTGTCAGTTATTAATTTGTTTTATATTTAATGTCTCGTTTTGTAGTTTTATTATTTGCTTTATTGTAACAGACAAAAGGAGCAAAAACAAACACGTCTGATTTGTTTGAACAAAAAATTGTTCACACGTTGATTTCGCTTTGAATGAAAATCGTAAAAAAGTAACATTATATTTGTTTTAAAATAACGTTTTAATATATATATTTTTAAACATATGCACATCTGTAAGAATGGACTTAGTATCAAGTAAAGAATGAGACGGGACTATTTACTTGTATTCGTGTAATTTTGAACGCTACTAATTTCCGAAAACTGAAAACACTGGCAGCAGTTACTTATTTTTCAAAATGTAACTCTCAGTCCTATTTGTTTTGCAAGATTAGAGTATATAGTTAAATATATATAAATTATATATATATTTATTATTTGTTTTTAGTTTAGAGGTCATACATATCACTATATGTATGTTTATGGTTGTAGGTCCTATAAAATAAGATAAATAACGTTTGTGATTATATATAAATAAATGAAAACAAAATTACAAAAACTGTCCGAAAGCCAATCTAGGCCTACAGAACACAACTTCGGGCAACATCAAGTGATTCCAACATTAAATTTCAATCCTTCTTTTTATCTAGCACTGGCCGGCTTGTTTATTAATAATTTTAGATTTCAATAATTATTGTTTGTTCAATTTAAAATTGAAGATCCAATAAATAGTACAACAGAGAAAAACAATTTGTGATTTAGCGCTGCCACCTTCTAGAAGTGGCAACACTCATTTGTCGCTTTTGTATGTAAAACTTTAAAAATAACCAAATTTAAATTTTCCAGATTGATAAATCGATCAAGTTGTGAAGAAATTAAAAACTAAAAAATTGTTAATTAAGTCCTTTCCAAACATATTCCGTGATCGGCATGACGAACTCCTACAACAAAGAAATTAAAAGCAAAATTAACGAAAATAAACTTTGCGGAGAATTTGTTTCCATTTGTTTTGTTTTTGTTGTAGGTCTTTTGTAGTTTTCTTGCGTGAACAGCCACCAAGATTAATTGTTTGTTGATTTATTAACTGCAGTGGGTTTCTTGTTTGAACTTGTTTCTCTGAAAGCCATAATGGCTGAGGCTTAAAGGATGTGTGGTTGGATTTTTTTCCCCCAGAGCAAAAGCATGTCCTTAAGGCCAGCATATTTGTGTTTTTGTTGTTTATTGTCATGCAAGTTGTAATAGTTTTTCTCTACTTTTATACTCCTTTTAGCTTTAGTTTGGACGCTTTGTTTTTGTGCGGCTGCATACAAATTTCTCTAGTTCTTTACTAATTTTGTGGACGTTAGAAACAGGGACGTCTAATGTGGCTGCTGTGCACACACACACACCCGCTAAACTAAATGTGCACACAATCTTCACACACACATGTGTACATATTCACAGAAAATTAGACCAGATATAGGGTTTGGCTGTCGAGTCTTCGCATATTTATAAATGAAAGTGTATTACAAAAATCCTTTTTACGATAATGCCTCTAAGCATCAGAATGTGGTGTCACTTTCAATTTGTATTCTCTTATTATTGTTGTTAAATAAAACATCTACATACTTAAATAATACTGGAGATGAGAAATACTTAGAGAATTATTTTGATCTTAATTTAGAGCAAATGGAACCCAGAAATATTTCGGGTTCTATCGTTTGGTCGTGTTGCCGAGATGGTGGTCGTTTTGCCGTTTGAAGTAGCAACCGAGCAATTTGCCACCGAACATTTACTTTCTGTGGAGGCAGTCTCCTCCGTGAAAGTCGTGTGCGTGACAAATGTTGCTTTGGAAATTTCACATTGAAGGGCCACAACGAACGCTAGTTTTGATAACAAAGTTGAAGACTGGTGCTGGTCAATCGTGTAACTTCAAATGCTGCAGTGGCATAAGCGTGTAATACGCAGCAGAGTATATAGATGTCATTAAATCAAAATGATGGCTACTGGCGGCAAAACATTTATTCGCCTCAATTAAAAAACCCTGTCTAATAGTTTTATGTCCTTTTTCAAGATTTATGTAAATCGGTTGAAGGCCGACTGGTGCCAGAGTAAGACGTGCTGAAATGTAAATAGGCTAAATGAGACCCAGCCCTACATCGATTGTTAATTATTTATTAAGTTAGAATTGTGCAGATCATTTGTTTAAAGCCGTTTACTAAGTGTTCTATTAACATTGTAAAAAATGTAAAAAATTTCAAAATCAAGTTTTTCATCGATTATTATGAATTTTAATGAAAAATTAAATATGAAATGATATCAATGGAAAACTCGATTTTGAAATATTTGTTAGTTGCGCCTTTTTGCATTTTAGCTAACAATATGTATGTACAAATCTATTTGTCCTATTAAATAATATAAAATATTTAAAAGTTTATATCCTACACATGTACTAAGGAATTTTTCGCACTAAGAATTTTCAAACGAACCGAAAATGGTGACAGGGCTGCTATTTATTTTGTGTTTTCACATCTATTTTTCATATTCATATTAAACCAAAAAATTTAAAACATTAAATGTTAATGCCAGACATTTAATGAAAAAAAGGGTTTAACAATTGGAAAATGTTAAAGCATTAAATCGGTATAACTAGACCTTGAAACTTAAAGTGTTGATTATTGTTTTCCAAGGCTTTAATGTGCCAACATGCTTTATTGGTTGTAGAACCTGATAACTGGGCGACAGCTGAGTCGCCGAAAAGCTCACAAAAGCTTCCTTAATTACTGTTGTTTGTAAACTAAAGCTTCGGAGAACAGGCATTATGTTCATGTCTTGCTTTGACTTGGCGCAAATAAACAAGACTCAAGTACAGAAAACAAACCCGAATGTGAAATTAACATGACAACTTGTTAATTAAAACTAAAATAAATTACAAGATGAGCCTTAAATACTTTTTATGTATTTATTTATTAAAGCAAAGAAAAAATAAATAGTTTTGTGTTAAATGAAATGTTAAAAGAATAAGATACATTTTAAAATATTTAGTTTTGTTGCATTTAATATATATGTAACTAAATCAGTCCAAAACATAATTTAAATAATGCTGACAGATATTGAAATAATTGAATAACATGACTTTGATCTCAGGACATCGTTAAAAGGCAGAAAGTGTTCATGTGAGTACGAGGAGCGAAACTAAAATCTGTTCTCTAGCAGCCACTCTGCGAAAGAAACAGTTAATATCGAGGCGAATTCAGAGCACAGGAAGAAAATGCGGTGAAGCCCCAAGTATTTCCTTGTACGTGAAATGTACGTGAATTGTTGATGTTCCAGAGACCCCAAAACGCAAAAAATATTGAGCAGCTGCGATCTCAACTTCACCTGTCATGAAGTCGCCTTGGCTAATATGTATGTGAAAATAAACAATATGAAAAGTTTCATATGATCTTTTTTCGTACTTGTGTCGTGAGTAAAACAAAAACAAAAGCAAAAACTGTTACTGTAATAAATATAAACTTTGCACTCTTTTACATCTATCTACTCGCTAACAGATGGAAGAGAAATTAACGAGAATAGCAAACGTTTCATTTAGAAGACACACGTTTCGTAGATTGGGTTTTTCATTATAGCAAAAAATGTATTGATAATACATACAAATTCATACATGCATACATACATACATATCGCACTGTTACAGTTACAACAACTTGCAGCTTGTATTTGCTTCTATATATCGCACCCTAAATACAAAAGGGTCACAACTCAAAATACTAAACTTTTCCAGGAGAGACAAAAAACTGTTTATGTTTAGCTTTAATTAATTTATGGCAAAAAATTCAGTTTTGGAAAATTTTGAGTTGTGACCCTTTTGTATTTAGGGTGCGATATATAGAAGCAAATACAAGCTGCAAGTTGTTGTAACTGTAACAGGCATTTGAAAATCAAATGGGGTCTAAACTATTTAAATAGGTTTCTCCTTCTGCCTTGTTTTTAGTTGTACGTTTGTCACGGTATCTGGAAATGAGCAGATGAGCAGAAAGACACTTGTATTCTTTGGATTTTTTGTAATTTGAAAAGTATTTGTTTTGGTTTTAGTCACATACAAAAAGAATAGAAAACGTCAGAAAGTTTTATAAAAAGTTCTGTCAAAATTTAATTCGTGCACAAAATAAAAGAAAAATTCAAATAATATTTTGCAGAGGCAACAATACGAGTAGTTTTTTGATACAGAGAACATGTTCTTGTTAGATTTACCACATCATAGTCACGATTCACCATCGCTATAAATATCTACTCATAATTCTCGTGCCATGACTTAAGAAAATTAATTGGCCATAATATCGTTAAGATTGTAATAATCAGCCATAGTGTCATTATGAGAGCCAAAAGTATCTTACTTTCATACGGTTCTCATGGGCCGATTTATAATATATTATTATCTAAATTGGATTTTTTGCATTGACCATCCCTTTTTTTCTATTAATCATAAGTTTCTGTTGGGCAAACTAATAAGATTATGTTTGTACTTTCCCGTTTTTGTGGAATGGGAAAGACTTTCTTTGCATTTGCTTTTATCAAATAATCATCGACTTTTAAAATATAAATATATGGATTGGTGACCTATAATTATTGGGCTAAGACTTTGGAATACTTGGTATATGCGAGGTTTGCAGGTGATTTTTAGATTTTCACGATATGATGAATTTATTACCTGTTAGTCGCTCTTAAGGCGCGAGTGCTTGACCCGGCACAAGCAACTGCCATTTATGTAATTGGTTACGACATGAATGATCGAATAACCAGACTATAGTAAAATATTATTATTTGTTTTCAAGCGCTTCTAAATCGCTCCGTTCGCACCGATAATTGTTTGCAGCTTTTCTGAAATGTGTGTCGAAAGATGAACTTTTACGAAATAATGATTCTCATGTTTCTGAGAGTCAGTTTTTTCTCTTTAGTTGTGAGAAAAGCAACAACAACTTGTTGATGCTCCTGACGTTTTATTTTTGTTTTCAATTAACCCTGCTGTTAGATTAAGCCCATTTGGTCCAATATTTTGCTAGTTTTCCTTATAACTTTTGAACAGTGATATATATTTTTTTGATATTTCGGCTCACGTGTGTTATTACTTAAACGTGTCACAAGTATTTTAGAACAAGCGCCATTATTTGTGTTTTCGAATCTCCTTCTTTGCAATGGAGTTATAACTCAGAAACTGAACTATTCGACTGCATATTATCCATGATCTTATTCTTTATATCAGATAACAGTTCACTATATTCCTTTCATATCTAACCCCTCTCTGAGTTAAGTCTAAGATTTTTACAAATTTTAATATACTTTCACTCAATACCTGTTTCTTTTTTCAGTTACGACTCTTTTGCCACAAATCCTGAAATACAATTACACGAATATTATTATTCTACTGTTCTGTATGTGAAAATTAAAGACAAATACAGGCAAACAATTAATTTACCGTCATCACATAAATTCCCAAATCATAAAATAAAATTTACTGTCATTATTTTAGTTATGAAAAATTTCGAGCTGAGGAGACGCACAAAAGAACCCCAACAAAAAAATTATCAGTTTTTGCACAATTTCATTGAAATTTGGAAAACAAACGTTCATGTCAATAAATTGTTTGTAATTGCATCTAAATGCCAGTACAAGTGAACGAATACAGATGTATTCAGTTGTGGAAAATGTGATTTATGTCTGCTTGTTTTTATAGCAAATTTAAAACTTTCATGAGCAGACAATGAGAACGGAATTACGATGGAATTTCCTAAAAACAAAAATTATAAAGAACATGTGCGAGGTGTGTTTAAAAAGTGACGGGAATGTTCATATTTCGCGGGCTACATACATTCGACAATAGTTTTTTTTTTTTAGTTGCCGAACTCGTGTCGTGTCTTTGCGAGAGTAATAAAAGTTAGAACTGTTTTGAGTGAGCGGCGATTTTCGGTGGTCGAAAAAAGTGGATCAAGGGATTTGTATCAAATTTTGTGTAAAAGATGAAATCAAAAGCTGCAAGTGAACCTGAACGCCCCACACCTCAACCATCGCTGAAAATGTAGGCAAATTAAAGAAAATTGTTATGGAGAATAACTATTACAGAAGTTGGTCAGGATGTCGGCGTATCGGCTGGTTTATACACTGCAATTGGCATGTGGCAGCGAGTTCGCTGCAAAATCATCATAATGGACCCGCTTACTAGTCATTGATCGTTTTGAAATTTTTTGGGCACACACAGTACCGCAATCATGTCTTATTCACACAAACCTTGTCTTTTAAATAGGCCCACAAGAAAAAATCTGGCAGTCAAATCAGGCGATTGTGTTGCCCGGATCCAACCACCGTGTGTATAAATTATCCGATTTGAAAATTAGTGTCCCCAGGGCTTAGTTTACGTAAAGGGTGCAAGTTGTGTTTCAAAATTCACCCAAGAGTACGTTCAGACAGCTGCAACTAGGCAGATTGTCTCCGGATGTTCTGTCTGACAGTATGAATATTTTTGGCCGATCTGCCAGTTTGAGGCTTGCCCGTACGTCTTAAATCTCCATAAGTCCCAAATCAAGCAAAATTATACACCAACGAACGAATGGTTGGACCCGTTCGAGCACTTCTGACACCATAAAATCGTCTGCAATCGCGTTGGCTATTAATTATCGAACGATTATTTTCAAGGAATTGAAAAATCTTAGTTCTTTGCGCAAAGCGTTCCCTTGTTGTTCCGTTGTCTTAAGTTGAAATCCTAAAATAGAAAACAATTAAATGTTCACCAGCTCCAGTTCATATAAATATGTATGTAGTTACTTTAGCCGCAATGTGTATATCAGAACTGTTTGGAAGATGGGAAAAAACGTTGGCTCAGCTGGAGCGGCGACTACTTTAAAGAGTACAATATTGAAGCTGATGAATAATTCAATATACAGTTTTTGAGACACATTTAAATTCCCATACATTTTTGAGCAGACCTCGTATGTAAATATATGTGTGTCAGAAACTGCATAATCGGTTCATTTAAAAATAATTTCAATTGTGTACGTTTTTCATACAGTGTTTGGTAGACGTTTTTAAAATGATCACATTTTGTTTATGACGACAATAATATAAAAGTACAAAAAAAATGCATGTCCACAACCGAATTTTCAGATAATTTTGATATTTATTTATTAATTTATACGCTGCAAAATATAAATGCTCCGCAAGGGCGTGGTATCGCAGACCATACGCCTAAGATGGTATTAACAGTACTTTTCTGGTCGCCTATGTGACTGACTGAACGTGACATACATATGTATGCCTTCTAATAGGAAGTGGTTGCGGGCTTAACACGAAGTTTCACAAAACAGCGCAAAGTTATCAGTGTTCACAGGATTTTTCCTGCTATGTTATAGCAAGAACCAGCTGCATTTGCTACAGCTGTAAGATGTGTTTGTTGTAATCTTCAATACGCTATGCCGCACGTTCGACACCGCCAAACTTTTTTGGCAGATATTGAGCAGTAGCAGTATAGAAGCTGGTCAATCATCAGTATGGCATCCCTGTGGCAGTGAGGCCAAATTTTCTGTATTCACAGATATGCCTTGAAATCAGACTTGACTCGTCAAGTTTTGAGTTTTTTGGGATAATGGGGTGAAGAGAATGGAAAGTTCAAGAAGAATGAAGGTAAAGAAAATGAGTGCCTCGATGAATGAGTTGGTAGAGTATTCGACCAACAGTCCGGTGGTCGTAGGTTCGATTCCTATCAAAGACTCTAGTGGAAAAAATAATAGCCCAACATTTTTTTCAAATAAAAACAGTAACAAAAAAAAACACGCAATGTTGTGCATTGCCGAAGTCAAATTCTGACATACTCATTCTTTCCTCCTCCCCAACTCAATTCGGGTATTACGCATTGCATATGTAGGCGTCGCTCCCTGAGATCTGGTCCAAAAAAATGGAAAAATTAAAATTTTCATATATGAATATGAAAACTAATCAAATAATCCCGATGTGTGCAAATTGGCACTTTGTCAAATGTTATCATGTTAAATTGACATAAATATTCAAAAGTTCGGCCGGTTTAAAACAACTTTGATTTTGCAGAACTTTATTTTTCAGCTGTTTCTACAAGTTATTTCATCCTTTTTCAATAGTATTGCCCTCACATTTTACCGGAACTTTCATTTTACATCAAAATCAAATTTGCACAGTTTTAACCACATCAATGCAAAGCGATTGGAAAATTTAATAAACAAAAGCACAGAGTAATCACTTTATTGCTTTATTCGTGTATTTATTCACCTTCTGCGAAACCACTATTAACAGCATGAAATGCATTTGAGCTACCTGCCGACCATGAAGCAGCTGTCATTTTGCATGCAGATTTAAAGGCTTCTTTCGCCTCCAGAAATGCTGAGCACAAAGTATTAAAAGCTTGACTGATTGCTGTTGAGCAAAATATTACAAATTATTTATTTGACAAGCACCCCGTTGCTATTTCCAGCGAATCGCAATAAGGACATGCGTTGTTATTTTTGTTTTCCTATTAATTTTTGTACAAACAGAACTCATTCGACGACTTTGGAAATGTGAATACTTGGAGCACTGATGAAAACGGTGGGGCCACTTTATTTGCATTTAAGTTCACTAGCGCTGTGACGCGTCCACAGAACAAGTTGTGGCTCCTTTTCGGGGATTAACCTGAATTTTTAGTTAAGCGCGGGTCTGCAAAGCCATTTTAGGAATTCATTCGCGGTTGAATTTACATAGTAAATATTATTTTAAGATTTAAAATGTTTAATCAATAGTTTTTATAATTAAAAGAACATTAAGAAGTGTTAAAATTAAATCTCGTGAGCCGTGATTAAGGAAGTACATAATAAATATGTATTTAATTATCTTATGGCATTTTTTAATTAAAAGCAGCTCTAGACTGAAGAACAGTTCTTGCGTCGTTGTCTGTATTTAATTTTAAGGTGCGAACAGGCTTGTAGTTGTTGTTTTTCATTCGAGAATTTTGCGTCTCACTCGCTGTAGTGTTTTCTGATTCAATTGAGGATGCTCGTGACAGCCCAGCTGCTACTTAAGAAGTCGTGTACAGTTAGTCACAAGGACATTCATTCGAGAAGCAACTTTATGATTAGTGTTGAAAATACAGCAGAAAGTATATTTTGAAAACGTCTACAGATGAAAGCGGTTTGAAAACCACTATATATCCTGTTAAACCTTAAAACGACTCTTTTCCCCGCAAGTGAGGCTTAAAAAAATCTAGATTTGGCTTGAAAATCTTTCGATTGGCAATAGTGCTGTTGTTAACAAAATTATTTCTCTTCATTTCGGAATAAATGAATGAGTCCAGTTTTACGTTTATTTTGCAGCTGTTGGTGCAGTATTTTATTTGTATCCTTCAAAAACAGATTATTTTTAATTCTAGAAAGAGAACAATACACAGGCCTATTTAATTACCGGTATGGAAATAAAAAAGGATGCTTTTGATGTATTGTTTTAGTTGAGATCGGTTTTTATAACTTTAATCAAGTAATTTTTGACTAACTTCTTGAGACGCATCTGGGAGCGCATTCTGTAACTCAAACTACTTATAAGATATTATTTTTAAATTATTATTTATTATTTTTGTAATACAAAATGCTTAAATTTAACAAAACGCAAAAAAAATAACATCCATAAGAAGCTCAAAAACTAACATTAAAGAGAACCATGCGTCGTTTAGACGTAATTGACTTACTGCTCATATACAACCACCATCGATAAGCTGCTACTGATGACTGAGAATATTGAACCCGCCAGCTATTTATCTTAGTAATCAAGAAGAAAATTTAAAAAATTTAGAAACTCATACATCTGTGACACGTACGTTATCTTTTCGGGGTTAAAAATTATGGTCCTATTTTCTCCATTTCTCCTCTTACATGTTGACCGAAGCTAAATATTTAGGATTTGATGGTTTCATAAGCATTATTCTGAATTTTTAGGCCAAGTTTGCCCCAAAAGAAAAATTTATTTATTCACTTTTTAATTTATTTTATAATTCGCAAAGTAAATTGATATTTGCACAGAATAGGTGGGTAACGAAGACCATATGCCCATGATGGCTTTAACAGTCTTTTTTTGTCAGTGTCTCTGTATGTAACTTTTACAACCCATGTCTTCACATGGGAAGTACTAGACACTACAGTTACCCGAGGTAAATCACTCGACCAGTGCGAGTGAGCCGGAAAACTCTCGAAAGCCAAACAACAAAAACAAGCCTGAACGCAGTTAAAATATAAAGATAGTTACGATAACGCGACAGCCGTTCTTCAGCCCAGAGCTGCTTTACGACTGGGAGAAAGTTTATATATGTATAAGTTTGTTAATTTTGCGTATATCTCTTTACATTCAACGCATAAAGTGCAGGTTTGGTAATGATTTTCCTAAATAAACTCTCATTACACGTTTTAAACTTGTTTGAGTCTTTTGTGCTGTTTGAGATTGAAAAGTACAACGTCTCCTCTACGAACTACTCACCTTTAGATCTATTGCTTGATCACTTAGAACGCTTCTGACAAACTCTTTGGCTTGATTGATTTGTGGCCTACTCTTTATAAGATATATTTCTCCATTTAGTAGGTTAAAACTTCACTTCTACTTCTTATATCGAACACAGTCCAAGTTTTTTGTTAGTTAGAATTGTTCTAATATCAATGAAATTGTTGTAAATATCAATAAAAAATATTGTAAATCTGAGACAGGATCTAAATGGCGGAAAAAAATATTTGCCTTTGCCATCAAGCGCGGTCGGTGTCACGTTTGTGTGCGTGACATGCACATTTTCACGAATACTATATAGATTCTTGTTAGGCATTGTGATCGTGAGCAGTTTGGTTAATTTTGAGTCCTGACACAGGATAAAGATTAATGTTCTTTTAATATCTGCGACATTAACATATTTTGTTGATTATTAGTTCATTTATTTTGCAATTGGCGTGCTTGTCTCCACAATTTCCCCACTTAAACAGAAAATTAATTTTTCTATGACTTAAAGCCAGTGAAGAAACTCCGACAAACTTTTATTATCAAAGACATTTTTTATGCTTCTGTTTAGTTTGTAGTTCGGAACGCCTGCAACAACTACAAACATACCAAACATGTGCAACAGTTGTTGGAGTTCATGTTCCGTGGAATGCAAAGAGAGAAAAACAAGTGCAAATGTTTTTATCAGCTGGACCGCAACTTATTCACCCTGCCCTTCGTATGGCAACGTACCAATATTGGGTCTTAAGGCACATTTATGGGAAAGTACACTTAAGCTGGCGTACGTACGTTCGTTTTTGAGCATCCCAAAACAATTAACTGTCACGTTGGCGGAACGTTTCAACCTAGATTTTGAGGGCGCCACTATGTGACATTCGTAAGCCAATGCTGTATTACTTAATAATAATAATAATTTTAGTAGTAGAGAATAATAATAACAATAACAAAAATAATCGTAAAAATAGCAACAACAACAATTTTAATAATAAAAGTAATAATCAGAATAATTATGTTTGACAATGTTGTGTTTATTTTATTGACGTCTGTTACACATACGGCCGTACGTTAAAGTACGTTAAGTTTTTCTCACATCAACGTTCGCATAACGAGGCCTTCACGCATAAAAACTGAGCTTTGGCTGGAACTCAAAATTTTGTATGTATAAAAATTATACCTTTTCCTAAAGATGTGCACTTGAGCTGAACAGAAAAGTTTGAACTTAGACAAATAAATGTTACGTATCAAGATTTGTAATTGGAAGCAGTTACTCCAGTTGCTGTAGCAGTGACAATGGCAGAATATTTCGTTCCTGAGAGAACAAAATAACTATAAACGGCAGATAAAAAATCTTAACATTTTGACATTTAAATGGAATGGCACAGCCTTTTCTTGGACAAAAAGAAGAAACACGTGCTCTAACATATGCCAAATAATACGCATGATTTTAAGATTTTGCGCCGATTGGGGTATTAAAAATGGTATTTCTGAAGATATTGGGATTCGCCAATCAAAACTTTCGAGAAAAGTCTTATAAATGGCGCACGTCATAGCCATAAAGGCACATGAAAGGTTGGTATTTTCAAGCTCATTGGAAGAAATAAAATGCAAAAATTTTATAAAAAAACCGAGCCTTCATTGTGATGAGTGACGCCCTGCTCTGTACATGACTCACGCGGACTGTAAAATGACAAGATATATGTACATCACAATGATGAACGCTGGTCTTCTTGGCAATGAGGGTTACGCTATTTCGGAGACCTCAAACTGAACTTGGAAACCAATTTTGTGGTAAATATTTACCGTCCGTGATCTGCCCTTTTGGAAAATAACGATTATTAAACTCAGATATTTGCGCATTTAACACAAGTTAAGTAAATTTATGCAGGCTTCTTCTTCTTCTTCTTCTTTTGGCGCTACAGTCCGTGGTGAACCTGGGCCTCAACCAACAAAGTTTTCCAGCTGGCACGGTCTTTAGCCAGCGTTCTCCAATTTTGCACACCAAGTTGGTTGAGGTCCCTCTCCACTTGTGTGCGCCATCGGTTCCGTGGGCGTCCTCTACTGCGTTGTCCCACAGGTTCGGAATCGAAGATTCTACGGGTCGGAGCAGTATTCTCCATGCGCTCTACATGGCCCAACCATCTTAGCCGTTGGATCCGTAGGCGCCTGGTTAGGCTCATGTCGCTGTACAACCCGTACAGTTCATGATTGAATCTTCTTCTCCAGAAACCATCAACGCAAACAGGGCCGAAGATTGAACGCAGAACTTTTCTCTCGAAAATACCAAGGACTTCCTCATCCGCCTTCGACACCGTCCATGCTTCTGCGCCATAAAGAAGTACAGGGATTATCAAAGTGGTATATAGTGTCAACTTGGTTTTTCGAGAAAGGGCCTTACTACTCAATTGCCTCTTGAGCCCAAAGAAACAGCGATTGGCAAGAGTTATTCTGCGTTTGATCTCGGTACTGATGTTGTTCATACTGTTGACTTGGGAGCCAAGGTAGACGAAGTCCTTCACTACCTCGAAGTTATAGCTGCCTATGGTGATGTTCGGGCCCAGTCGTCGGTGTTGCGCGTCCTTTTTTGATGACAGCATATACTTCGTTTTGCCCTCGTTCACCGCTAGACCCATTTTGGCCGCCTCCGTTGAAATACCAGCAAACGCTTCAGTGACGGCTCGCTGTGTTCGACCAATCACGTCAATGTCGTCAGCGTATGCCAGCAGTTGCACGGACTTTTGGAAGATCGTGCCTCTGTTGTTGGCGTGTGAGTTTTGCACGATCTTCTCAAGAATTATGTTAAAAAAAGTCACATGACAGTGCGTCTAAATCCCCTTCTGACATTGAAGGTCTCGGTGAATTCGTTACCGACCTTGATGGAGCAGCGAGAGTTCTCCATCGTCATCCTACACAGCCTGACGAGTTTAGTAGGAATGTCAAAACTAGACATGGCTTCGTATAGCTCGTCCCTATACACACTGTCATATGCGGCCTTAAAATCAACGAATAGGTGGTGGGTGTCGATTTGCATTTCTTGGGTCTTTTCCAGGATCTGCCGTAGTGTGAAAATTTGGTCGATGGTGGACTTCCCCGGCCTGAAACCACACTGATAAGGACCTATCAGACTGTTCACGAATGGTTTCAGGCGCTCACACAAAACGGCAGAGAAGATCTTGTAGGCGATGTTCAGGAGACTTATTCCTCGGTAGTTGGCGCAGTTGAAGGGGTCTCCTTTTTTGTGGATCGGGCAAACGATGCTGAGATTCCACTCGTCGGGCATGCTTTCCTCCGACCATATCTTACAGATGAGCTGGTGCATGTGCCCAACCAGGTCATCTCCGGCTGCCTTAAATAGTTCCGCGGACAGTCCGTCCGCTCCTGCACCTTTGTTCGATTTTATTCTCGCCATTGCTGTTCTGACTTCATTCAGGTCGGGCGGACGGAATTCTCTACCATCATCGTCCGTTATCTGTAGTGGAATATTCTGCCTGGCGATGGAATCGGTGTTTTGTTCGCCGTTAAACTGTCTGCAGAAGTGATCCTTCCAGATTCTCAGCATCGATTGCGGCTCTACTACGATTTGTCCCTCTTCGTCACGACAGGCTTCTGTCCAAAGGTTATATCCATTAAATAGTTGTTTTACCCGTTGGTAAAACTTTCGGATATTATTCCTGCCGTAACACCTCTCCAGTTCCTCGATCGCGCGCTTCTCGTGCTCTTTCTTCTTCTTTTTGAGAAGCCGGTGTTCTTCCCTTCTCTTCCGTTCGTAGAGCTCACGAGCTGCTCTCGTCCTTCTCTCCAACGTCGCCTTATACGCTGCTAGCTTCGCTGAATGTGCCTGCCTGCACTCGTCGTCAAACCATGGGTTTTTTCCGGGTGGCATTTTAAAACCCAATACATCAGAGGCAGCATCTCTGATGGCGTTTTGGCAACGGTTCCATTCCTCATCGGTTGTTTCGCCTGGCAGGGCTGGACTCTCTGAGAGCTTAAGGGAGACTAGATCGGCAAATTTCCCAGCGGTCGATTGCGATTGTAGCTTTGCGACGTCAAACTGTTGTGGTCGTGCTCTACTCCGGTTTGCTACTGATATCCGTGATCTTACCTTGGCTACAACAAGGAAGTGATCGGAGTCAATGTTGGCTCCTCGGAATGTTCGGACATCAAGAATACTGGAGGAGTGTCTGCCGTCGATCGCAATGTGATCAATTTGGTTGACGGTTAATTGATCAGGGGACCGCCAGGTCCCTTTGTGAATGTTGAGGTGAGGGAATCGCGTGCTTGCTACAGTGAGATTGCGCCCCGTTACAAAATAAAAAAAAATTTATGCAGGCAAATTTTGTTTTTATTTTTATTCAGCTCGTTGGAGCTCAATAGGCCAACTTAGTTTCACAATTCAAACAATTTGCTTAATATTTTTGTAGCAAATAGATCGCAAATAAGGAAAAATAATAATAAAAATATAATAATTTAATTAATTTTTTGTTTGTTTTATATAGCCAACCCAAAATGAGGAAACATTTCCACTCACTCACTATCGCTTGAAGCCATAATTGCTACTCATCGAACAACGGAGTTTGATGCCAGTTGTTTGAAGTTCAACCAAATTGTTCCAACTCAGTTTTGTGCAGAACAAATTGAGTACGAGCTTTATTTAGGTGGCATCCTTGTGCTTGTTGCTTGAGATCGTGCTCAAGCTAAAGCTGTTATTTAAAACTGCGTTGCGTTCCACCCTGGCGTTTCATAACAGCATCTAAGCGTTTTTCCACTGCAAAGGCCTCAATAAAACGCCAGTAAAATAAACACAACATTGTCTAACATAATTTATACGCGTGTGATTTTTTTCCGAACTTTTCGGCATAGTGATGGGCAATGTTAAGTTATTTTCGTACATGTGCAATTGGAAAAAGTACTAAATTAGCTTCGAGAGATATAGAGATATAGAGATATTTGTTATTTATACATTATCATTATTATTATGGTTTTTATTATTAAAATGATTATGATTATTATTAAAATAATAACAATTGTTATTGTTGCTATTTTTACTATTATATTTGATGTTGTTAATATTATTTTCTACTACTAAAATTATTATTATTGTTGTTATCATTATTTTTATTATTAAAATTAGTATTATAATTAATCAATTGTACTTTTATAAATCAAAATGATATGAATTCAAAAGTACCGAAAATGGGCAAATGTGCCGCATTGCTATTTAATTCATGTGAGTGCCAGCACTTGCTTACGAATGTCACTTAACGGCGCTGGCAAAATCTATTTTATACAGGTTGACACGTTCCGGCAACGTGGCAGTTAATTTCGATAAGCGAAATGCTCCAAATGTACGATAACGTACGTACGTTATCTTAAGTGTACGTTCGCATAAAAGTACCTTAATTATTAATTTTTACACACTTCTTAGACCCCATTTCTATGCTATCTTCCACGTACAGGCTTTTATAATTATAATTCGGTCCACAGCCTGAGAAAAACTTTCTGCAACGCAACGTGATTAATTTGAAAAAAAAAAAAATTTTTTGAAAATTATGGAAAAGTTAAATCTTAAGGGCCTCATTAATTTAAGGATATTAGTTTATATATCTTTCAGATGCATAATGAAAAATAATTACAAATACTGCGTTTATTTTAATTCGAAGATGGAAGGCGCTTAATTTTTATCGTACACAAACAATTTATTAGCAGCACATTTTCGAAATAATAAGATGTTGAGTAAACAATTTCAATTTTTTTTTGTTATTATTTATGAATAATATTATTATGTTATACTTTTGTTGAACAAATTTAGTTACTTTGAGTCTTTTTAAACGAGGACAAATTGGCATGCAGAAATACAAATTGAAGTAGAAAAATCGCGGGTTTTATTTTCGACGTACTATATTCCGAATATACTGCTAAGGGGTTTCCTCATTTGGGCGAAGTCTTACTAGAACGGTGTAACAACAGGCAGGCGATTTTTGTCAGTCTAGTGTGATCTGCTGCGATTTTAGAATTTTTCTTCTATGTAATAATTTATTGAACCTTTAAAAAAATTAACTCACAATAAGTTTATAAAACTGAGGGTCCAAAAAAATATTTTAAGCACAAAATGTTACTTTTCTGGGACTATTATATCGGTAAAATAATTTGTCTGGCGCCAGGTTTATTCCTCTTTGGAATGTGGCCACCACAGAGAAGGACTTTGCATGCAAGAGAGTTTGGAGCGAGTTCATGTTTTCTGTATACCCTGTCGCGTGCTGTGAACATTCACCCATTCCCAAAGCAAAGCTTGGCTGTTTGCCAGCTCGCGAGTTTTTAACGTACTGTAATCGTACAGAGAGCTTTATGTTCAGGCTGAGGCGCTACCCCATTAAACATAAATTATTTATTCATAAAATAATAATATAAAACTAACTTTATTACATTCAATTGAAATTTCTGTCGTTTTCAATTTATAAAATTTGTTTGTATTTGTTGGCGGGAAGTCAACTAATTTCGTTACAACTGCATTAAGCAAAATCATCAATATTTGAGTTAAGAGTTAGTAACGCACGGAGCGCCGGACTGAAGGGTTGGGGAGTGTTTGACAAAATTGCCCACTTTGTAGTTTGTTTTGTTTTCTTTTTGCTACATTTACCATCACTTCAATAGAGTGATTTATTTCGCGTCATCTTGTATGAACGTATTTTAAATATATAGTTTGTAGATGATATTTATTATATTAAAAAAAGCATATAAAGGAGATCAAACATGCAGAAAAATCGCTACCCTTGTCTTAATTGTGGAAAATTAAAAAAAATTAAAGTGTATGACCATCGGGAGCACAATTTCACTACGCGTTTAGCTCGAGTAACAATCGCCAACAAGAGCATCCTCTCACTCTTAAGCAAATATGTGAAACACATGGCAGAGTACGCAAAAGTTCAGCTTTTGATCAGCTGATGAGTCGATTTTTGTTCCCAAAAATAATTTCAAATAAAAAATATACTACTGGGAAATCTGACTGCAGAAAAATGTATATTCAACATGATGCATTGTCAAATTTTCGCAGTGGTTCATTCTACTTATGCAGGGAAAATTGTATTGTATTACAGATTTCTTTTAGTGCTTTTTAAGTTCAACTTCTTGTTGTGAAATAAAATTACTAACTGAAATGATGTGTTAATGTCAAACCTCTAACGCAGACAGCATTTACTTACGAGTTTTGAGCAAAAATTTGGGTTAAGCTGCTCCGCTTACCGGAACCTTCCTAAATAACGCTCTGAAGGCACCCACTTCTTAAATCCATTTATTTAAAAAACACCAACATACTCGTCTAAGTTAAAGTATAATTTTGTGCTTAATATTTTATATTTGACAATTAATTTTTTATTTCGGCCGCACATCATTTGCACAGAGAAGTTAAGCCTGCGCCAGTTGAGATCAGGTCTCATGTTACCTCGGCAACTTTGACACACAATTTGTATTGTTTATGGTCCTCGTTAATTCATCCTGCTCGTATTTAATATAAAAATTAATTAAAAATGATGTTTTGCTCTGCTGCGTTTTGCTTGTCAGCGATTTTATTTTGTTTCCAATTTGAATGCAACATTAAACAGGAATTTTACACCGACATTTATGGATGTTTATTATTGATTATTTTTAATAACTTTTAATTTTAATTACAATGAAACAAACGCACACCAGCAGGAGTGAAAAACACAAATTGACACGTAAATAAAAACAGATGTGTATGTGTTTTTTTTTTTTTTTTGGTTTGTTTTCTGGCCGCCTACACCTACATTTCGTAGGTGCATATAGACAGCTGGACAACACCATAGTTTTTGTTTGTTTTGAAGTTGCATAAATTTAAAGCAATTAAGTAATCTTAGTTGTTAGAACAATTTCTAATATGTATTATATACTCGTATGTAACAGTGCATCACACACGTTGACACACGTGTAGAAAAAAAGGTGCTCACTTTGCGTGAAAACGGCAGAGAAATTTATTTGCTTTGTTGGTGAGAGACGAAAAAAGGATAAGTACAACTTTGAGGCCAATTGCAACTTATTTCGCCCTTCAAATTGCTTTCACAAAAATCTCTTCTGTAACCACCGTAGGCCGCCTTCATCTCAGCCGTTATATTATAAGCAGTTACTCGTATTTCATTACAGGTTTCGTAGTATCAAATTGTTCACAAATAAAATGCGCTTAATAGGGACCAGTGCAACTTATTAACTATGCGGTAAATTGATGTTCGTCGCACCCCAAAAACAGCCTCTTTCACGCCGCGAAAATTTTCTCTACCATGAGTCGTCTGTGGTCGTCATTGAACAGGTAATAAAACACCATTTTTTCCATAAAAATTTTGTGTCCAACGGGTACTCTTAAGCCAGTGCAACAATTAACTATTTGTTTCACAATGTCCGAAGAACATAATCATTCGTATCTAAAGCGGAGGAAACCTATATCTCCACCTGGGCACTGTGCGGCAAATCACTCGAACAGCAGAGCGAAAAAAAGGCAAAAGCTTTTTCATGTGAATTTGTGCTTCGAATGTGTGTCCAACACTCCCGATATTAAAGTCACAACTGAGTACTTGTACAAGTGGCAAATTAATATTCCCCCCAACAAATTTTTGATGAAAATTGATAATCGGTTTTTGTTGTGCTTTTTATTTTCTTAGTTTCAAGAAGTCTATTTCAGTCGAGCTGCAGGAAAATCTATTATTTGCCAAGAGAGCACCAGTTTTCGGCGCCAACAACTTCAGACAGTTGGGAACCCTCCTCAAATCCATTGTAAATGTATCTATATCCCTAAAAGTTTATTGTGCGGCATTTTTTTCCCACTTGTCGTGTTTTTTTTTCCATTTACATAAATGTTTTTGTTTCATTTATTTCTTGATTGATAAATAATTTTTAGATGTCATCTGCACATGATTACTTTTAGGATTGATTGTGCTTATCTTAAAACCATTTAATAGAAATTTATTATACATTTGGGAAAAACCGTTCAAAGACAGTGACTTTTTGATAAGAATTATAAATTGACACTCATAACCTTAAGCGATGTCATGAAATTCAAATTGAGTCGACATCGAACGACTATTTACCATTCGCTTAGGCTTTCTGCCCGCATCGTAAAACAATAAATCTCTAATAATAAATTCATAAATAATTAATTTGTTCTTAACCTTAAATAAAAGCCCAGCAAAACTTGCTAACGTGTTGCACTTAGGGGCCTAACAGCACACTTTTCAATATCATACTATTTACACCCGACATTACTTGGAAGCAATCAGACAACGACTTGATTATTATCATATGTACGTAGTATATGTAAGAGGTTGTGCATTAGAGTGGACAATATTTATATGGAATTATTTTTGTTTTTTGTAGGAGGTGGTTCGCCCCCTAATTTTTTTCTTTTGGGCACAAATAACATATTTCCAAAACTGTAGACTGTTTGGTCAACGTTAAGGCGTGGCACATGCGCCCTCAAGTTGACAAGAAGGGATTTTGCACAGTTTAATAAGAAAAAAGTTATAACTTCATTATTATTTATCAAAATTTATGTTAAGTATCGATATTATATTTAATTTTGACTATTATTTTAATGCGTGCCCCTAAAAAGGCGTGGCACCTTATATAATTTAAGTAATATGTACGAAAATATGTAGTTTTTGCTTCAAAATATGATGGAATCTTACATATGTATGTAAAATTTATTATAAATACACTGTAAATAGACAGTGATGAGCTTCAAGACAATTTTCAACAAACATCTACTGGAAATGTGGGAAAGAAACGTAAAATGAAAAACTTTATAACACCCAAGCTTGTTGCGACTCTGGACAAGTGTAAAGTTAGCGACAGAGATGCTGTTCGAATTCTCATAGCCACTGCTGAAGCATTGGGCCATGATTTAAGTCAGTTAGCAATAAGTAAAACTACAATTCGAAATTGCCGTAAACAAATTCGATCTGAAACAGCTATAAATTTAAAGGAAAAATTTCAAAACATTTTACCGCAAACCATTACAGTACATTGGGATGGAAAGCTGTTACCATCATTAACTGGAAAGGAAAAAGTAGACAGATTGCCAGTTGTTATTACATCTACAGAGACAGAGCATCTACTTGGAGTTCCTGCATTACAGGCTGGTACAGGAAGGCAACAGGCTGAAGCAATAATCCAATTATTAAAAGAGTGGAATTTGACAGACAAAGTTCAGGCCCTGTGTTTTGATACAACAGCAACAAACAAGGGAAGACTTCAAGGTGCTTGCGTGATATTGGAACAGGAATTAGGAAAAGATCTTTTGTACTTGCCCTGTCGTCACCAAATCTACGAAATTGTATTAAAGAGCGTATTGAAAAAAGAAATTTGTCTTCAAGTGGACCAACTTTGTCAATTTTCCAAAAGTTTAAAGGGTCCTGGGCGATGATAAACCAAGAAAATTTTAAATTTGGAGTTGATGACGAGAAGGTAAGTCAGCATATTAGCGTTTTCGAATTAGAAGATCTAGCCACGTTTTTCCGCCAATATTTAAAAATAAAACAGCCTAGGGCTGATTATAAGGAGCTTCTGGAATTAAGCCTAATATTTCTTGGGGAGCACGATAGGAATTATAAATTCAAGTCACCAGGAGCATATCATCACGCTCGTTGGATGGCCAAGGCGATTTATTCATTAAAAATGTTTTTATTCAGAGAAGAGTTTGTCATGTCGTCAGATGAAATAGACGCCATACGCGATGCTTGTTTATTTATTGTGAAAATTTATGTAAAAGTCTGGATAGAAGCGCCAATAGCTGCCAAAGCGCCTAATCAAGACCTTCTTTTAATTAAATCTCTTTTCGCCTACAAAAATGTCAACGAAAACGTAAGCAATGCAACTTTGGGAAAATTCCGTAACCATTTATGGTATTTAGCAGCAGAAACAGTAGGTTTTTCGTTTTTTGATGAAACCATTACTTCTGAAACAAAAACTTGTATGATAAAGAGACTTCGTGTAGAGTCAGAAAATGAGAGCAAGCGGCTGATTACTGATATACAGGACTTACAATCAAAATCAATTGAGGACTTCGTAACCAAAAATACACTTCACTTCTTTGAACGTTTTTCGATTGCAACCGATTTTTTCCAAAAAGAACCCTCCCAATGGCAGAACGAGCCAAGCTATATACAGGGCGTAAATATCGTCAGTAAAATGAGGGTAGTTAACGATACTGCCGAACGAAATGTTAAATTAATGGAAGAATATAATAATTCATTATCAATAAATGAAGAAGAAAAACAATTTATCTTACAAATTGTAACTGATTATCGAAAAAACTATAAAGGTATTAATAAATCAGATCTCATGGAACACTAATCTATTTGTGTTTTATTTTAACTTGCCGGCATTTATTTAATGACTTTTAGGAAATAAATTTTACATACATATGTAAGATTCCATCATATTTTGAAGCAAAAACTACATATTTTCGTATATATTACTTAAATTATATAAGGTGCCACGCCTTTTTAGGGGCACGCATTAAAATAATAGTCAAAATTAAATATAATATCGATACTTAACATAAATTTTGATAAATAATAATGAAGTTATAACTTTTTTCTTATTAAACTGTGCAAAATCCCTTCTTGTCAACTTGAGGGCGCATGTGCCACGCCTTAACGTTGACCAAACAGTCTACAGTTTTGGAAATATGTTATTTGTGCCCAAAAGAAAAAAATTAGGGGGCGAATAATATGTTATTCAAAAAAAAAAAAAAAATGTCCACTCTATTGTGCATACCTCACACATTATTTACTTTCATTATTGTAATTGACTTGATTCTTATCTGATGTATAAGAAGTTGTTCTTGAATAAAAAAAAAATGCATTTATTATCTCCTGAATAAATAAATTAAATAATTCAATAGATTTTTTACACACAAAATAAAACTTTATAGACACAGGCTTTAAAATGAAAAACGATTTCAGCTTTTATTGACAACGACTTCAATAAGGCTTTAGCTATTAAGGGCTTTTCAGTGATTAGCTTCTCTAATAACTCTTTTGTTAAGGCATTTGGAATTAGCTAAGCGTAAATGAGAGTGATAAGTACTTGCCTGCAATGGCACTGCCATGTCAGAATAATTGCTTAAAATGCCGTAGTTGAAGTACTGACGAGTAACATTTTGACGCATTAATTCTCAATAGAAGTGTGCGCTGGAAATGTTTATTGAATAAGGCCAGAAATAATATATTGGTTCTAGGCACACACTTGGTAATAGTAAGTTATTGTTTTATTTTCCTTTCTTTTTACAAAAAACGTCTGAGTGGTCCAGGAAAATCGATTAAATTTTTGTTTTTCGCAGTTTTTCTTGTTTATATACAATTTGTCTTAAATTAATCATTGCCTGCAAAAAGCAAAAAGGAAAGAAGAACTTGAACATTTCTTAATAATTAACTAATGATTCTTGATTTGAAACGACCAGAAGGGAGAACTGGAAAAATATGCGAACGCACACACACACACAAACACGAAGAAAACATCTTAAAAATGCTTTTTCTGTTGGTTTCTGTTCAATTTTACGGCTGGCGTTTCTGTTTCAATTTTATTTTGTTTTTCATGCGTATCGTCTGCTGGATATGAAAAGGGCTCAGTTAAAAAATCTGGAATCAGTTTTAGTGGTTCAGCGAACAGTTTATTCGCATATGGGCATTGCCGTCAAAGGACCCAACGTCACCGAAAACTTAAAAGTTATCCAACACCGGCCATATTACGATACTCGTATCGTAGGGAGTTATTTAGATTTTACTAATTCAATCAATAAATTCATAAACCAGGATGATCAATTGCCTACTGTCCCGCTGCACGAATAAAATTTCTTATATCTGATAATGGTTTTGGCTGCATTTTCACTCAAAGAATTCATTTAATTTGGATTAAAAAACTCTGTTTTCAACTTTTAACGATATATCTTTAATGACTTAAATGGGTGCTCAAATAAGGCAGTGATGCCAACTCAAAGTTGTGACACTCTGCAAAAAATTAGATTTTGAAGTCAAACCGAAAACATTTTAAATTATTGTAACATTGTTGGGAGCCCTTTAAAAGTGTAGGTTTCGCTGAATTTCACCTTTTTTTACAAAAACCACTTCAGCTTTGGTCACGTTCCAGCCGCTGTATGTTTCGCCATTTTCCTTAATTCGGAATTATATAATATAATATTACAGCGCTTCTCTTGATATTTTTTTTTTCCTGTTATGCGTATACGAATGTCACGTTCGATACCAAGAAGTATCCGTTACTGGCCAGATGGATGTGCGCTTTCATATTCGCATATAAATATTTAAGATTTTTCTAAGTTTTTATAACATTTCTAAAATTGTAGTTCTTCAAATTTTCTCTTTCTCTGTTTCTCTTTGTAATTTATTCCGAGTCTGGACAGTTCAGTTTAGGTCCCTCTAAGAAAATATTAAAAACTATTCCAAAAATGGTTTACAAGCTGCAACTTGCGGAGCAAAATCTCAGTTCTGTTCTTTTCTTTTATAGATATTTTCCAATAAAGAAAACTTGTTTTCAGTCCAAAAACTTGCCTGTCTTGGATCAGTGAACAGTTCAGAACCAGTTTTCATTTTGATCATTTCACCATCATAAAACAAAAGCAAAATCCATACTTCGGAATGCGCCCAGTTTTACAGTTATACTACTTACCTGTTATGAATTCGCTTTACTCATTTTCTTAAGGCGAATTCATTTTGTTTTTTTTGCACTGTCAAAATCAGCTACGAGGTCCCCCCGACTCTTCAAATAATAAAATGTTACTGGATATTTTTGTTTTCCAGGTTTGTATGTGTCAAACCTTTCCAGATTTGGGGAGCGATATGGACACCGTCACATTTGTGGGCACAAACAAGCGCGTATATTTTTCTTCTTCTTCTTTTGTCTGCTTGAAGCATAAAAGTTTTGCGGAGTGAGAGTTTCTTTTGACATATTGTACGCACTTTGTTAAAATTTATTTGTTTGTTTTTTTCCTGTTTTAATATGACTGAATAACATTTATTATTTTGATAAAAAGGATGTATTTTCGCATGTTGTAAGTGCCACTGCTGTTGCTAAATATGTTGAATGAAACATGCCTTACCTCACATTATGTTGACAGCTTTTCAATGATTTCAGAATATGTATTTCAAAAGCACATGAGTAGTGGCTGGCTGGCGGTGGTAGAGCACTTTTATAAACTTTTGCATACGTTAAACGCCAAACACTTTAGACTTTATACAGGGATCGAGAATGTCATTTATAAGCAAATCGTGGATACAAATTTTGAATTACTAGTAATTGTTGTCAACACAACTTTGAGCACAAATAACTTTTGTATTTATGTCAATGGGTATATTAAGGTCATTTGTGGCTGTTGCATAATTTTTTTAATTTTTTGTAGTAAGTGTGGCTAGAAATACAATTGCGACGGACGACTAATTTATGGTTACGAATATTCGAATTCGAATAATATTGGAGTATATGAAAATGCACACAATCGTGGCGTTGATCGAAATTCTTCACAATTCGTCGTTCTCGGCGAAAGTTGAAACAGATTTGTTTCCAATTTTTTCGCCGCCGGATGACAATCAAAACGGTATCAGTTGATCAGTTTTTTTTTATATAGAAACAAGTCTCTTTTATAGAATTATACAAATTTATATAGACGTTCTCAAAATACATGCAACCACCTCAAATAATAGGTCCACATTTCACTCTTGGTTTATGCTTATTTTTAACAAATTGTTTTAATATAAAGGATGTTTTTTGTAGAAGTCTAAAACTTTAGGTTGCTATACGGCGGCCATTTTGTCGGCTGCCAAAAGGCGCAGATTCGCTGAATAGGCGCAACACAAGATTGCCGTAGAACCCGATTTTCATAAGCGAATTTCGTTTAGCGATGCAGGTCACTTTTGTGATTATTTGGATAAGTCAGTACACAAAACTGCCGTAATCCTCAAGTGCATGTTGAGACACCGTTACATCTGACTGTTTGGTGTGCTTTATGGGCTGGTGGAGTCATTGGTCCGTACTTCTTTAAAAACGACGCTGGTCACTGCTATAGAGCCATAATTACTGACTTTTTCGATGATGTGCAGGAGCTGCAGGAGGAATTGGCGTCCAAAATCGTGCGATATAACCCCGCTAGACTATTTTCTGTTGGGACATGTGAAACGATTGACGACTTGGAGGACAACACTCGCCGCAATATTGCCGATATACGGCCGCAAATGTTGAGAAACCTCAACGAAAATTGGACCTTTAGATTAGACTAAGGTCCAGTCACCCGTATCGGTCATATGCCAGAAGTCATATTTAAATTATAATGACAGAATTTTACCTTTTGAATAAAGCAAATTTTCGTGTCAATTTAAGAAACTCATCTGTGTTTTATTCCATTGCAAAGTTCTATAACTCTGTGTAAATACGGCGAATTTGTTGCGATTAGCGAAATGCGTCGATCGCCGGGGTCTTTTAAACCTAATAATTATTTACATACAAAAATGAAGTGTGTTTTGTTTTATGCGATTCTGAAAATGATTAAAAAAAGAATGGAAATCTGTACATGCATTTTATTGCATTAAAAAGTAATAATTTATCTAGATATACAGGGATATCTGCTGACAAAAACTCAGAATAGTCCGATTGAAACATACACATATGCAAAAATAATTGCGATAGAAGAATTTACTGTTACGCTCCCTGCTGGATGAGACTGTTAGATTTATTAAAATTATATTTTTATTATTGTTTATAACCTCGAATTGCTGTCGCAATGTGTTCACACGCATTAAAGAGTCCATTATAATAATAAATGTCATGAGAAATTTTATTATTATATGAGAATTTAATACAAACAAACACACGAGTTTTATTTATTTAAAAAGGTTCCAAAATGTACTCCTGTTCTCGTATGTATGAAAGGCGAATTCGTAGCAGCTAAATTCGCTTCTAAAACAATAAAGCTCGGGGAGTACCCAAATATGTATATGCTGTTAAAAAATTAAGGTGAATTTTAAGATTTCAATCGTTTCGAATATGCGTAGTACGTTCAAACTGTTCACACTTCCAGCTATTTAACATGTTTAGTTTCTTCGGAAGTACCATAAAAGTTAGAAGTGTTTAGGGTGTTCGACGACTGTCTGCTGTCGAAAAAAGTGGATCAAAGAATTCGTATACATTTTTTTATAAAAATTGGAAAACAAGCACTTGAAATGTTAGCAAAAACTGTTGAGGATGGACATAATATTAGGACATTGAAACCAAAGCCCAAGTTTACCAAGGGAATAGCCCAGAAGAGCCAAGACCAAAAAGAAGCACTCCAAGTTGGATCATTTATCAAAGTTTTGCTCACTGTTTTCTTTCGTTAAAGTGGAGTAGTGCTTCAAGAGCTCATGCCCAAGGATTGTATTCTTAATATTATGCTCCATTTGCAAAAAGTAGTATCAAGAAAGCGTCTAGAATTGAGGAAAATGATTCATAGGTTTTCATTAAGGATAACGCACATGATCACTCGTCACTAATTGTTCGTGGTTTTTGGGCCAAAGACAACACCGTAATCATGTCTCAGTCATATCGTATTCAGCGGGGTTGGTGCCCTGCTACACCTTCCTGTTCTTAAGATCGCAGAGACCCATGAATGGAGATAAACACTAAATCGCTGAGAGAGAAAGAAATTTAAGTGTTGTTTAGAACGGCGTCGAGGATTAGTGGCACAAGTGTAGTTAGAACTGAGAGGAACTATTTCGAAGGGGACGAAATCAAAATAGATGAATAAATAAATACTTTCGGTGAAAAATATTTCTTTTTTGTACAAACCTATAATATTTTTTTTTTATTATTGTAAATGTTCGTGAAATTTTTACTTCTGCATTGTTGTCCTCCAAGAAAGACTAAAAAGTAAAGAAAATTAAACGGCTGCGCTCCGAACTTCACTTGTGATCAAGTCGCTTCTGACGTCTGCAAATACTGCTCATATCAGATACAATTTATTTCAATGAAAAAATTGATTTTAATTTTAAGTCTTATGAATTATTAATCAGAATATGAATAGAATCAGCTGCAGTTAAATTCAGTTGAACAGAAGTTTCAACAAATGTGGGATTTTGCTCAAATCTTCCAAAAACTGTATTTTTTAATTAAAATCCGAATTATCACGAATACCAGAGCTGGTTATGTTATATGGTTATATGGCCAAATCTTAAAAAAGAAACTGCCAAATTAGAAGACAGAACAAATTTTTTAAAATTGCCAATGAGGTGAAATGAAAGCAGAATAATTTTTAAACACGTTTCAAAAAACCTTAATGATTTAGCTAAAAAATTATGTTTAGCAGAAAGTGAAGCGAATGGTATTTTTCCTCTCTTATTAAATAAGTGATTTTCTAAATGTTGTTGCTTTTCCATCAAACGAAAGGAAACTAAAAATAATCACTTTGTAAACAAAAGCACAAAGTTCTCAACTGACCATTTGTCACAGTCTGTTTTACTTTGGCAAACAAACAAAAAGGAGAAAGCAAAAAATAGGAGCTCAAACCATATTTTACGTGTAGCGTCAATGGTCCGAGTAATGGGATTCGTGGGTCGAACGTGTGGTTTCTCTTCTCAGATTAACAAATTTACTCCTAATTCATTTATAAGATGAAAAACAAACTTTTCAGATAAATTCTATTACACAGGCAAATAAATGGTTTTAGAAATATAAATGAGTAAAAGCAACAGATGGGTCAAGTTTATTTTCGTTTTTTCTGCTTCTCAATCTATAAGAGAAAGATAATGCAGACCGCATAGAAGCAAATAAGTAAAATAATGCCCATCGAATGACCATCTTTGTGTACATTTTGAATGCAAAAAAAGGGAGGTCAGACCGGGCAACACCCCAGACAAATATGTTAAAACACTTTTACTATTTGTCTCAGGAATAACCTTTACATTTGGACTTTTATTCTTTTCACATTTATGAGAACTTTTTAAATAGATTTTCTGCTCATTTGTTTACTTGTAGCAGAGTTGGTTAGTTCATGAACGGTCAAGATACCGATCATTTCTCTTTCTTGACCATCTGTTTAGAATGTCATGCAAACAGAGACAGAGTCATACTCAGAAATATTTATTTAACATTCACTGAACTATTGAGTTACAAGAAGGACATATTTCAGTAAAACTGCTAAGCATTCACTTGAAACCTGCAACTCTTTTCTCCTCCAATGCCAATTTATTGTACACTGTGTGTCATCAGGTAAAACTGCCTGATTTTTCCCTCTGTTGTGTTGAATCTAATATGGGCTTTGTCTTCATTCCTCATGTCATAAACTTATCAATTTGTGTTACCCGAAAAGTTAAGAAAAGAGCTAAACTAAAAAGAACGTTCACATAAAAGTACCCAAATGAGCGAAAATTTCTCCTCTCTGGGTTATTTGGAAATTATGCAAAAATTTCTACAAATTAGGAGATCAGTTGTGGGTACTCAACGAATCTGCACTAGCAAGTCGTATTGCCGTCATGGGCAGTCGGCCCAAGGGTATACCTCATGACAAAGTATGACAAAGTCCACTTTACTACGATTGCAGCTGCAGGAGGCAGAATTTTCACTGAGCCGAACTTTGAGATTTTGTTTTTATTTAGAGCAAGTGACATTGTAAAGTCGTACTGAAAGTCACAGCCAAATATGTAGTCAGATGGCAGCAAGAATTTGTTGACTAATCCTTCAAGCACTTGTAACTCGATCTTGATATTGCCCAATAAATCACCTTCCTCGATGAAGCTATTTTTGTTTCTATAGTTCTGCATGATGGTCGTTGCTAGTGGGAGAACGTGTGGTTTACGCAACGCCACCACTATTGTCCGTATTAAAAACAAAATCGTAGGTTTTTGGTGATTAAATCATTTCAAACGACGTTTTGTGCAATAGCCGCCAAACCAATATCTTTTAACACTCCTGGATAATTGTCTTATGGGCTTTATATCACTTGCCTGTGTGCGGTTGAAAATTCCAGCCAACGCTTGGTAGTAGATTCTTAAGATACTTAAAATTTTACATCATATTTGGCCGGCCTTAATGGCAAATCGGAGTCTGAATGCCGGTTGCTGTGCGTTAACGGTTGCATTGAGATGGATTACAACTATTTAAGGCACAAATTTGGGAGTTATCTGTCTAATTGTCATAGAATATGTTAAGAAGCATACAAAAAAAACCTTTCATAGTTCTCTTCAATATATTTGTATATGTGACCCTGCATTAGAAAATCCAAATAGTGTGTCAAAGCAAGTTTTTGAGTAAAACGCAATTTAAGTTCCCCGCTCTGTGGGGTTTTTCTGTTTTATATAATTGCATTTTTACAGCACTTTCCGAACGATTTCATATGAAAATTGAACGTTGAATCCAAAAGAAAACTGAATTCATGAAATTTTACACACTAGGTGGGGTTCTGTATGCAGATTCACTAATACATATGTATCTATATTATTTCTACAAAACTGAGCATAAAGAAATCGCCTTCTTTTTATAAATGTTGTCATAGTAATATTTGTTTCTGAAACCTAGTGAAGGTTTTGATATCTAAAATGCAATAAATAAAAAATATGAATACGACACTTTTAAAAGAAGTGAACACTTTCATCTCTAAGGGGGTTACATTTTACCCAGAACCCTTTGAAGGTTAAGTAATTTGATAGTGTAAACAATTTTTAATAGCGTTTAAGTGTCTTTTCAGTTGATTTCTGCTAACGATGAAACAAAGGATACGGTTCGGTATTCACACTTATAGAACAGAAGATGGACGCACTCCAATATTTAGTAATTTTTTTGAAGTATTTAAGAAGCAGAATATGCAGAAAAATCGCAAGAAATCCTTTAGGCTTTCAACATTCTTACTTTACAGGCTTGTCAATACCAGGACTACATGTTCAGGCATTAAGAAATATTTGCGAAGGCATCAATATAGGCTCCTTCCTGATACTTGTAAAGGATGACTTTTTGCAGAGGTATAGAACTTTGAAATGGAATAAAACACAGATTGTCACGAAATTTACTTTATTCGAAAGATAAAATTCCGGCTGGCTCGGACGTAGTATAATCTGCAGGTCCAATTTTCGATAAGTTTTCTCAACATTTGTTGCCGTGTATCGGCAATAGCTCTGTCTTCTTGTGCTCCAAGTCGTCAATCTTTTCGGGCTCATCGGTGTAGACTACCGACTTCATATATCCCCTAGTGGGGTTAAATTGTACGATTTTGGACGCCAATTCACCGGTCCGAAACGTGATACTATGCGGTTACCAAACGTTACCTTTAATGAATCAATTGTGGCATGAGCAGTGCGACATGTTGCACCGTCTTCTTGAATCCGCAGTTCCTGCACATCATCGTTGTTCGATTGATGAACGAAAAAGTCAGTAATTATGGCTCCATAGCGGTGACCATTGACTGACACGTTCTGACCACCATCGTTTTTAAAGAAGTACGGACCAATGACTCCACCAGCCCATAAAGCACACCAAACAGTCAGATGTAACGGTGGCTCAACATACACTTGAGGATTACGGCAGTTTTGTGTACTGACTTATCCAAATAATCACAAAAGTGACCTGCATCGCTAAACGAAATTCGCTTATGAAAATCGGGATCTACGGCAATCTTGTTTTGGGCCCATTCACGAAGCGTTGTTCAGGCATCAGTCTGCCAAACCAAACAAAACATAAATCACTTGACCGCTGATAAAATGGCCGCCAGTTAAAAACGTGCAGCCAACTTAAATTTGTACACCCCTATAAAAAAGTCCCTTTCTAATCAAACACTTTCCGGTCATTTAGTTTGCTTACATTCCATCGCTGAAGGTCTATTACCTCTAAGTCTATATTCCATATATATTAATCGTAAATGATATATATTGTTTAGTCACTTAAAGTCAATCCATTTCATTTTCGAGCTGTGAAGGTTTGTTGTACCAAATCCAATGTCGTTCATGTCAATCCCTGTCCCTATTCGGAAGTTGAGTTTGGTCACAGTGTTACCCCTATTGTCAAGTTATTGGGACTGGTGATTAACTATTAAAATCTCCACCAGTAAGTACTTTATTCACGGTGACTTCAAAGTGGCTGAAATTACAATATATTTTTGCCTCCCTGGAATGTCACAACATTTTATTTTTGACATTTTACGAACATTTAAAGAAAACTAAATATATATTTAAAATGTTGCTGCCTTTATTGTTCACTAGAAGTTCACCTTGGAGTCATTTTATTGGGAGCGGATTGTTCTTGCAGCTCCCCAAAAACTTTTTTGACATAAATGAAATCAATCTTTTTGAAATTTTTTTCAATTAAATGAAGTGCCACATTATTTTCAGTCACTGAAATGTTTGTCATTAAAATAATTGTCTTTTACCAGTTAGTAAATAAAATCGAATTGCTTTAAGTGATTGTGATTTCTTGGGACTCCTTCCTTCGATTCCCGGAAAGCAGAGTGCCCTGACGGGGTGTAAAATCATCAACGCTGCCAATTGTACAATCTTAATGCATCCGGCCTGTAGGGTTAAGATAATTTATTTAATTACTACTTTCTTTTGGGGATTTCCAGACTTAAGTAGTTTCGAAGAGTTTAACGAATAAATCGCATGACTTGGACTGGTTGAACATAAAACAATTCAAAATTATTAAAATATTTATCTGCAAGCGGGCCGTTTGTAGCGCGATAGGCAACACCTGAGATACATCAGCGATTGACCGATGAAGCCATTAAGTACAAACTTGAGTCTTGATATGCTCAAATATTGGATATAGCATTTTCATAAGGGTGCATCCAGTCGCCAGCAGTAAGAGTATTTATTTTGTTCTAATAATTTTTATCGAAAATTTCCCTTTTCCATGTAGGTCAGAAAAACATCAGACCGCGTCTGAGAATAGACGTTTTCATTCAAAATTGTTAAGTTGGGCCTTTGGCATGTACAAGGTGTAGGGGCGGTTCTTTGATGTGTATGAGCTGATAGCAGTTCGCACTGATAAGGTGCGGACTAAGTGCCAAGTTCTTTGTTTCAACCTTTTTCTAATGCTTAACAAGCGGAATGTGGCTGTGCCTGCTTTTGTGTGTTTTTAATAGGTTTTTTTTTGGTGCAACAAAACGGCTTCTTGTGATACGTTGTGTGTTTGTGCGTTATTTTAATTAATACTTGGCAATTAATAAAATATCATACTAAATATGTCAGGTGTTGTTGTTGTACTTGGGATGCTGACTCACTCGCAGTGAGTTCGCTGGGTTGGCCGGATAACCAAAATCGTGAACACATTCGCAAGCAAAACCAACAACCCGATAACAAAAATACACTTTCTCGCGCACACGCCAGCAATTAAATCGTTACGGAGAAATGGCATGAAATAAAGTACAACTTTTTGATGACAAATTTAATTAAAGTTAATGCTTTATTTTAAATTGTGGCCATTAAATATGAATAAAGATAAAAGTCTGTGGTTAAAATAAGCAACAGTGATTTCTCAACCAAATTGTTCACCTGCCAGATTTATCATCCATTTTGTGAATCGTTCGAAAACATCCACAGGTAATTTTAAGGGTTTATTTGCTTACATTTAAATGTTGTTGTTGTTTTTGTTGTTTTGTCTGTTGTTGTGTTTAATAATTTGTGCGAAAGATGCTCTAAGAGATTTAATGTTTCGGTATTGGTTTGATGAAGGGATTTAACAGCACATTTGGTTGGATATAAATATCGAATATAAAATATTTTAATTAACTTAATACCATCAAAACAAGATGCGATGATCTAGTTTGTTGCAGCTTTTCATTAAGCTTTTCTCTAACACTAAACAAACTTTCCTTTTTTTAAACATCGTATTCTAAAAATTCTGGCAATAAATTTTCACATTTCCAAGAGAACGAAAATAGTAAGATGGAAATTTCCACATCGTCTAAATATATAATACATTTAGGCCAACATAACCTTTCTTCTAAAATCCGCCCTTTCAAGGAATAGGATCCACCAGTTTAAATAAAAGCCAGCTATTGTTAAGCAAATTCGAAGTCCGGCCGTAAAATGATTCATATCTGTTGTTCCAGCTCAATATATTAGAGACGAATAATTTCTAGTGCGAGCGAAAAGTGAGATAAATTAATCAACAAATTAAAACACTAAAAAAAGCAACGACGTGACACAACTGTGACGAACAACGTATTTCGCTGATCGCAACGACTTCAGCTGAGAATTAAAATAATAGTAAAAAAATACTTTAAATTTGGTGAAAATTATAGTAATTATGAAGATCATGTATTTTATGGCAGAAGGTTGTTTGGTCGTGCTGAAACTTTTGAGGTGACCATATGAAAAAGTATAGATGAGCGACTGTATTAAAAATACTGGGACTATATTGAAACAATTAGTTAAAAGTAAGCAAAAATCTCGCCCGAAAGATGCATTTTTGAAAATATTATTTAAGGGGGGGAATGTATTTTGAGAACGTCTTACTACATGGAACTATATGGTAATAAACAGTATTATTCCTTAAAATACACATGTGTTTCTGTAAGGAACCTGGTCACCTGATATTGTTTTGTTTGTCATTTGCTGGCGAAAAAATTGTAAATAAATCTATTTCAACTTTCGCCGAGTATGACGAATTGTGAAGAATTTCGATCAACGCCACGATGGTGTGCATTTTCTGCTACAACTTGGTGTATGCGTTGGTTCAAACTAGTACTGGTTCACACACATAAACCTTTATTGCTCAGCCTTTTGTTTCGCCGTGAGAAGAAGTTGATGCGTGTCAACCGGCACTAAAGGTCTTTGCTTAAAAACTATTTAGTTATATGATTGAGAGTGAATACGAAATATAAGTTTTCTTGTTAAGACATGCATTTGCTTGCTTTGTCTGGCTAAGGATTGAGCAGGTGCATGCAAACTCGTTTCCATCAATCAAATGTACAAAATGAAATGAGTATTCTGACATCTAGTATTTCTGACATTTAATTATTAATTTTTTCAAAACTGTAATTTCCTTCTGTTTGCTAAAATATTAGATGAAAAATTTATAACCGAATAACTTAATCATGTGATGGTATTTCCGCATTTCTGCTCTAGTTTGTGAAAAAGAGTTTCTGGGCATTTTAGTTGCGAAACAAATTTCCGCAATCAGGGCGAACGAAATATGCGTCCCGGCAATCTAATACAGCCAGGGTAATTGAGGTTCGTGTCGTTGGTTAAGTTAGCGCAAATCTAAAACTTCAGAGAATATTACCTGAAAGTGCATGACTCAGTCCTTGGATTCTGCTCGAGAAGAAATACATATGTAAATACATATATTTAAATATGAACAAAACTTATGCACCAGTTTCAACGAAGATGCCAATTTCAACATTGTTGACTAGTGGAAGCTGAAAAGCAAACTAAATTACGAGTCTTACGAAACATATAATTTCACCATCACATTTTTTTTTTTTTGGCCAAGATTGTTGCTAAAGACATTTATGTTGATATTCACTATTCAAAGCCATTAAAAGGCAAGAAAGTAAACAAAATGTGTCCTTTTAGGATACTTTTTTTGTGTAACAGCAAAAAGGTGTCCGTGACGCGCGACAGCAAATAAAATGAATTAAAATAGAAATGTTGTTTCTTTGTTCTGAGGAGAAATTCACTGCAGCAAGAGTTATTTTAATTGTGCCATTAAAATTGATACTTAATGGCAGCCATTAAGCCGCCATAAAACATATGAAACGAAGACAAAATTTGTGTTTACACTCAGTTTCACAATCTCGAAAACACATTTAGAGCGGTAAGAAAACAGATTTGCAGAACGAATTGCTTTAACTACAGCTTCTTACAACTTTTCGCGCTTAGGTTTGAAAATCTGTCACAAATAGGTTTTTTTTTTTGTCAATCGAAGCACTTGGGAAGATTAACGTTTGACAGAACGAAATATTTACCAAGAGCAGTTTATTCTATTGGGCAAGTTGGCATCCAATACCTACATATTGATAAAATAAAGATATTGCAAATTCATCACTGACTGGCCACCTGAAATCACTCGAACATTTGACTAATTTATATATTTAAATTCTGGTGATCATTTAGAAACCAACATTCGGTGCACTATTGTCCGAATGTTCGAAGAAGTGCTTCAAATTCAGTATTACACGGCTGTCGTTTCACATTTCACTACTCTGCTGGAGTGACAGCACAATTTACGTTTCATTCTTAAGCCAGAAAATAAATTTCCTTTTGGTTCCAAAGCTGCAACCACATTTTTTGGATTTGCAATAGTAGAATTTGTTTTGCTTGTGCCAGCACTATTGTTTCTATTTATGTTATTACAAATTATTATAAAATACAAAAAGGGAAATATTGTTAACTATTTTTTTCTCTAGTTCAATCGACGTTTTGTACAAAAATGTTCATTTTCCATGTTCAAAATCCTGCACTTGCAACCGCTGACGTTGTCTGGTGGTTAAAATACTTTTATGCTGCGGCTTTTATTTCAAGTTTGCAGCTGATGTTTTGATAATTAAAAGTGAACAACAGGGACGAAACCAGCACTAACATTTTCATTATATGTTAAATAGAAGTTGTTGTTGTTGTTTAAAAACCCTTTTGTTCATACTTTAACATTAATATTTTGTTATAAAATTTGTTTTTCGATTCTAAAAGCTTCTCAAATTCTTTTGTTATAACAAAAGCCGGTGAGTTTAAATTTAAAGTGGACGAACTTAAATTGCAAATATAAAAGGAATATTTTAAAGCCGAGTGTGGATAGTTATGGAAACCAAAGAGATCATGTAAAACTGCAGGTACAGCTTTGTGGCGTTTTTTTTTTTATCTAATTATGTTTTTGTGTAAAATGAAAGACTGGCGACATTAAGATTTGCTTACAAATTAATTTCCTATTCAATAGTCATATGGTGGCAACATTTCTGTATACATCCGACTTTGCGAGTGATTTGGAGGTGGGATAAATTTGTTGCGCTGATATTTTCAAAGAAGGAATAACAAAGACAAGGGCAAGTGGAAAATATTACTTAATATAAAATATTAATATTTATCAAAACAGCCAAAAAAAAAAAAAAAATAACTGAATAGCAGAGATCTTGATATAAGAAGTATTAAGACAGAGCAAATCATATGCACAAAGTAAGACCGTCGTGTTGTTGCAGCCAATTTGTATTATATAAAGACGAAGAAACATTTAATTATATGAAATTTGCTGTTCGTTTTTAGATTTTCTTAGTAGTTGTCGTGTTTCGTAGTCAAAATTCTAAACTTGGTGCAGTTTTTTTAAGTATCGCGTTTTTTCCTGCATTTTGTTGTGTTTTGAAATTTCAAACTTGCAACGCTGTTTATTACAACAATTCTCTTATCTCTCTCCCTCCCTGTCTCTGTTTCTCAATTCTATCGTCGTATTCTTTTAGTACTTATTAATCTTTTAAACATAATTATTTGCTTGTGGTTCTTATTGAGGTTAATAAAATTGATTGGAAAAATGTTGCACTGTTGCATGAAATGGTATTGAAACCGGACTATTTTGTTGTACAACTCGTCTTGTTGTTGAATTTCTTTTGATGCCACCAAAAACAACAAAATGCACAGAAACTAAAAAAAATCCCTGCGCGCCTCAGTTAAGGAATTTTTCGCCCGAAAAATTAATTAATTAAAAAAGTACCCAAGAGAGTGTGAAGCCGAGTTGATAACTCTGGTGTTAAAGATTAACAACCCTAAAGCGACTTCCAAAATCCCCACGATTTATGTCCAATTCAATTCCGAAACGAAAATTTAACTGTTAAAGAAGCGCCCTAGAGCCCTCGCCATTTTTTGTGAGAACTTAATGGCGAAGCAGTTCAGGCGTGATTGAAACAACTATTTGAATACCAGGAATTTCCATACTAAGAACTAGATTAAATTTAGTTTATAAAAGGAATTTTAATAAAACTAATTCGGATCATAAATCAAGCCTTTTACTACGTTCTGTAGTTTATTAAAAATCCAATGTGGAAATACTGGCTCGGCCGATAGATTCTCGCCGCAGATAGAGGGGTACGAGTACATAAATATGTAACGGCTATCTTTTACGGAATCTCTGATGCAATAACTTCGAAGTGGTTTCGCTGTTCTTTCTGAGGTCTTCCGAAGTAACTGACAGCAATGACAACCATTAAAGCCGTCACGTGACAAGACGAGACAAAGCCTTCTAGACACAGATGCAAACAAACTTTTTTTATTGACAAAAAAGAGAAACCCAGCACAGCAATAACTGCTGCCAAGCAAAAATTAAACTGTCAATTCCTTCGTGTGCCTTCAAAGAACTTTTTCTCACATTTTTAAATTTCTTGATCAAAATCGTCCCTTTTACTCATACGTTTTTCTCTTCAGGGGTGGCAATATTTTAAATCCAGCAACAAGACTAATGATATATTTATTTTGATATTATTATTTTTATTATTTTGGATCTCTTAAAAGTCTTTTTCAGCTATAAAATGTCACAATTTGGGACTTGTTAAAATACTCGTATGGAAGTAGAAGAGAAAAATTATTTAAATTTGCGCTTTTAAATATTTAATCACCTTTAGAATTACATGGATGATTATTATGCAGCGCTTCTAAATATCCCTCAGTCGTGGCAGAGTATCCCACTCAGACTGCATGTATTTTATGGAACAACATGCGTATGAGTAATTTTGAGCTTTCAGCTGGGCAGAGCAATAATGACCGCTTAATAATTTGGCACAAATTATTAAAAGAAAATATTTGGTGTTGCTTTTCCTCGGCAAACAGTGACTGACAACAAAAAAAAAGCTTTAGTTTGATTGTGTCTTTCAACGATTGTAGACACTGGGGCCCGCAAGTCGAGCGCTTTTGTTAAATACTCTTGATATTAACTGTAATTTTTGCAAGTGGTGACGGTAAAATGATTTTTTGTTATCGGAAAACGTACTGATAATAAGACCTTAATAAAGGGTTAAGTTGTCACTGCTTTAGTTTCACCATGTCAACTTTCATTACTGAAGATACAAAAACTCTCAGAAGAGAGTTCGTTGATGCCAAGTTGAAGTTGCGATCGGTCGTGAAAGAAAATGATTACAAAAGTTGTTCCAAAGATGCTTAGATTTTTCAAACAAAATAGTTAATAATTTCGAAAATTTTTTTAATATTCTCTAATTGTTTAAAAGTTACTCGGCAACGTCAATCAATCATTTTAGTTCAAATTAAGCATTTTAGTTTCGTTTTCTGAATTGAATTAATTTAATTTAAAAATTACAAAACTTTCATAAAAATACAATTTTTTCAAGTATCGTATATTAATTAAACCGAATGATGAAAACCCAATCCATAATTTGTGCTATTCATTCATTGAACTATAAACATTTCATACATTTTTTTTTTTTTAGAGCAGTATTTACAGATCGAGCTCTACATTGTAGCAGAACTAAGTTATGGGTAAGATAAGGGATAAAGAGGGAGTAGTTTATTTTTATTCTATTTTGCAGAGATGAGGATGTCAGAGTTCAAGTGGTCTTCACTGCTCACAGTACAGTCAAACATCAATTAACGCAACATTACTTTTTTTGTTCTATGTTATATTAATTTGGATTTGTTTGCTGGGCTATTGAGTGCTTGTATTTGTGTATGCAGAATTCTGTATTGTGTGCTTTTATATTATTGTCTTGGTTGAGTGTAAACAATATCGGTTTTGTAGTTAATAGGAATCGAACCTTTGGCCTCTAGGCTGTTGGTGGCAAACTCTTTCAAGTCATCCGTTGAGTCACAAGATAAAATACAAGATAAAAAAAAAGTAGTTCAAGGCCAAATGGACTTAATTTTTTGCAGAGACCCGCATAATGATCAACTGGCCAAGCAGCTCATTGGCAGCATATGAATCTGTGTGCTCTCGCTTTCGTAAGACAAACTTCACGATTTCTGACTCTTTCCTGAGAGCTTGTGCTGAAGTTAATAAAGTTTATGATTTTATTTTAACTCCAGAGACGAACATACATGTCTGTGGCATTTTATCAAAGCAGTCAATTATTAAAATTGCAAAAAATTCATAGAATGTAATTCGTCTGAGGAAATATTACTTTTTTTGTTAGACGAAATTCTTTTTCGTGTTATCGATGGAGAATTTGTTGTCATTTGGCTTTTTTGGGGACTAATACTCAGTGATCAACCCCGACATATGCAGTGAATTGAGAGGTAAGGAAAAAGGAGTGGAATTTCGCTATTTGTTTTTATTATATTGCAGGGATGAGTAAGTCAGAATTTAACTGATGTTGTTTTGGCTGTTCAATGTCCAGTGTATATACCTGCGGCAAAGCACAGTCAGCGGCGTGCAGACAGGGCTCACAAGTGCAAAGGATCTGTTAAAGTAACAATCCAAATCAAATTACCTCCAACACATTTAAACTTGCAAACGGACATCCTGCCCGAATTAAATATTAATGAAGAACTTAAAGTAAAACTTGCAGTGAAATATACATTCGTATATATTTGAATGCTCAGGCGTGTCTACTGTCTTGATACATATATTTAATTTACGTACATTGGATGTACAATTTTTAATATTAGCAATAAACTATTCTAATAAGATGATTTCGGAATTACTCTTAAATTTTAATAATATTGATAATCGATGATGAGATTTGTGTTAATAATTATTTAGTTGTTACCGCTGATTCCTTTTAAAATTAATACCGATCACAACCATATAAATTTGCTAGTCCACAACAATATTATAATTGTCCTCGAAATGTTTAAGATGTTTTTAATAACTTGAAATAAACAAAAACAAATAAAATCAACTTATTATGAAGATTTCGTAAATAAATATCTTAAGTTTAGTTTTAAAGAGGTCCTTCCGACCTCCTAAAAATAAATTGAACGGCGTTTAGAGCAGCGAAACCATGTTTGCGGCAACAACACTTATTGCCCACATGTTAAAATCAAATTTGAAGTTGTTGCCAATTAAATTTTTAATGAACACAATTCTGCGATTTAAAATTTTGTATAAGTGAAATGAAGAACAAGGACGAAATTTTCTACAAAAAGAAATATTAAACTTGTATTTCGATTAAATCCATGGCCACAACAAAAAATTTATTTAAAGCCTAATGAAATGAAAAGAATTTCACACTCTTGGCTGCAGCAACAAACAAGATGTCTGAAGTCATTTGAAGTTCAATCGCAACTTTATGGGCTGCTTGCGGCCACATACAGACTTTGTATGACCACATGAATGAATAGTTGCAATAATTGTGAAATTCACTTTGTGGAACGATTTGAAAATTACAACTATAGAGTTTTTCTTTTTAAAAATATATTAATTTTTTGAATAATATAGAATAGAGCAGAGGAACAGGAAAATAATGTGAAATTTTTAGGGCCCAAGCTGAAAAGAAGACTAATTAACATAAACAAAATGTTTTATATATTAAAAATAGGAATTTTGTGTTTCCACCTGAACATAAGAAAAGTCGTATTTCAAAGCATCATTCTCGTCTTCGAAATCGCTTTCGGTTGGTTGGTGCTCAGTCGGCTCCTCAATATATTCCTTCGTGGACAAGTGTAGAAACACACTATTTGTTTGATTCTGGATTTTACTTTTTTTTTATCACATTTTCTGCTATTATCAGTCTTTTCTACAGTGGGAAGCCAAACAATCCAAGACACTTAAATCGTGTACAAATTATTCCTTCGGCTTGTCTTAAATTGCAAAATTTAATACGGAAAAATTGATTATTGAACACAGAATTAAAATAATAGAATATTATATTGAAAACCACTAACCAGTTCTTCTTATATGAAAAGTGTATTTTCATTTGTAGACGTTGAGGGTGACAAATTGTTCGATTATATGTTTTGGGGTCTAAGATATTGTGTTTGAATTTGCTCGAACTAAAGACCACAAACGGCTCTCAAAATATTGTCAAAGTATAGCAAATAATGCGTAGAATAATCCAACAATATCTAAATGCCGCTTAAGGTACGGCCGCACATCAATTTAATGAGCAAATTAATTATACGCCCCTAGAGGGTGCAATTTGTGCGGCGACTAAAACGCACCGCCTGGCGGCAGCGGATATAATTTTGTCAAATTTCTTTATGACAAAAAGCCTTAGAAGATTCGGATTTAAATATAATCAGTTTCAAATAAATGTCGTATCTTAGTAATATTTTTCACATTTGAATCAAATGCATGTGAATTAAATGACGTTCGGCGACTTAAACTGTTCGTGATTATTTCCTGTGGGTGCTATTTGAAACAATAAACAAAAAGTATCACTACTAAGATATAGCATTCGATAGGAAATTTGGGTGGTAGAACTGGAGAACCAAAAAACCTTAAAGTCTAATTAAACACTTCTGTATTTAGAATTCTTTTTGCTTTCAAAATAGAGTTTTTAATAAACTGTTGGCAATAAATTTAATAAAAATTAAGTTGAAGTTCAATGAAGTATTTTGCACACGTTTTGCAATTCTTCTGAAAATTTATCTGCATTTTGCATTTTTCGAAGCATTGAGCAGTTTTGAAGGTTTTCGTTTTAAAAATCAGTTTTTACGAAAATTTTGCAGATTTTGCAGTTTTTGGCTCTTATATTTTGGAATAAATTTTCTACTCTTATCTTTTTTATTTCGGAAGTCTTAACTTTAAGTTATTACAGTCATTTCGGGTTAAATATTCCGCGGATAATTGGTTGGACCGTTTAAATGCTCCCAAAAAAGTCAAATGAATAAAATCAGCAAAATCTAATGGAAAAAACCCCGCTTAATTGAGTACTTTTTAATCAAGCCGATCAATTAAGAGAGTTTTTTTATTGAGTTTATGGATCAATTAAAAGAGCATCGGATAAATGGATCCAACTACGCATTTTTAGAAACTCAATTTGTGAGAAAGTAATGTTTTTATTACATCCTTTTTTGCAACACTGATTAAAAGCAGAGTTGTGTTTTTCGGCATTGAGTCTAATTTTAGGGTTTGACATACATATAGATCGTTGCTTCGTTTACTTATATATTTGGACATATTTATATGTATAGGCCTTATTTATGTGCAGTTTTTTCACTTGAAAAGCAGATCCTTTTTCCAAATTTGAAGATTTTTTAAAAGAAATTATGGCAACGCGGCTGTAGAGCGAACAACTCATCAATCCCAGCATTTAAAGAGAACTTTCAGTATTTACATTTATATATCATTTGCGTGAAAATCCGCAGAGTCGGACAGAACAAACCATTCATAAAAAATCTACCTTAAAGAAATAATTTGTTTTTTAAGCCCGACATTTCGCTAAACTGTCCACACGAATTCACGGTCTTATAACAGAGTATTTGCAGGGCTTTCTTTTGTTTCAAAATCTATTATATTTCTTTTAAAACTTAGTATCTAGTAGACTTTGAGCAGATGTCAATACTGGGCTTTAGCTTAAATCTATTAGAATTCAAAAACATTTGTCTTTTTAAACATGCGCAGTATAAAGCTGAATGCAAACGACGATCAAAGCAAGAAAATTCAAAGTTAACAAGAGACAAATACAAATTTTACTCTCTTTATGTGAGTTATCAACAGCGCTTAACATTTAAAAAGTTCAGTAGCGTTTGCCCGCGTAGCCGGTTTGATTGCCTGCTTGCACTTATTTCATGAGAAAGTACAATAATTTTGCCGGATCAGCTTCTCACACGCGCGCGTGTCGCTACAGCGTAATGGTGGTGCAAGGGGACAAAACAAGAAGTGGGAAATCAAAATGGCGTGTTGAAAAGTTTAAGTCGAGTTCATTTGATTGTAATAAAATAAAATAAAGAATCTATTGTAATAAAAATGAATTGTGTTATTCTTTAAGGTAATAGTAGTCGCAGTTAGCAGTGCCTTAATATGTTTTTTCTATAGTAAGACATTGGAGGATCCTTAACTTACGTTCAGAGTATTTGTATTTGTTAAATGTGATCAAATCGAAGGAAATAAGATTTTGCTGGATTACTCGATAGTATCTGAAAGTTTTGTTCCATCTCTAGAGTTTCTCTTATTCGCAAATTATTTAAAGTATATAAAACTTACATTTCCTCCAACCAGGAATTTAATTGATTTTATGGGTTATGTTTTCCTTTATAATAATTAATTTTAATCAAGTTATTGGTTATTTTATATTAAATTTATTACTGTGTTTTCCTTTATAATAATTAATTTTAGTCTAGAAGCCGATGTCTAACTTTCATTTTCAAATCATTTGAAAACATTTAACTCCAACTTTTATTACAGACTTTTGCACGACATACAACTTTTAAATTTTAATTTTTTTCTTCTAAACAATTTTTATACATACATACAGCTGTGGACAAAGAAATAGTGCACTTATCCACAACAATATGGAATGGCTAATAATTTGATATATATGTAGATAAAATTACACATTTATTGGGGATTGATATTTTATTTCACTTCAGTATCAACGAAAAAAAAACAACAAAAACATCATTAAGGATTTGTTAATGTAATAATTCCACAAAACTTTAGTTTAAACGATTTGAACTGAACACCGAAAAAGCGCACTTTTGATCTTCTACAAGGTGGCGCAAAAATAACCTTCCGATGTTTTTTGGCTGTAATTTAAAAAAAAAAATAAAAACTTTGATTCTTCTTGTGGATTATTTTTATTTGGTCTTTTAATTTTTTTTACATCAAGTCGAGAATATGATGTCATGTAAATGGCCGCCGCCACAGTTGATTGTCATTTGAGCCCTTTTTATGGCATTTTCCATCACTTTGTCCAAAACTTCCGGCGATAGGTCCTCACATTCTTGACGGATATTGTCTTTAAGAGCTGCAAGAGTCTGAGGATTGTTGACATAAACCCGCGACTTCAAAAAGCCCCACAAAAAGAAGTCTGAAGCGGTCAAATCAGGCGATCTTGCTGGCCAGTGCAAATCGCCAAACCGGGAGATTAGGCGCCCGGGAAATGCATCCTTCAGCATATCGGTTGTGGCACATGCAGTGTGTGCCGTTGCACCGTCCTGTTGAAACCACATGTTTTCCACTCCCAATTCATCAAGTTGCGGCAAAAAGAACTCGTTGATCATTGCTCTGTAGCGCTCACCATTCACAGTAACCGTTTGGCCCGTGACGTCTTCGAAGAAAAAAGGTCCGATGACTCCTCCAGCGAAAACAGCACACCATACAGGGACTTTGAGCGGGTGTAATGGCTCTTCGTGGGTTACACGCGGATTTTCAGTGCCCCAGACGGGTAAATTTTGCTTATTTACGTACCCGCTAAGATGGAAATGAGCCTCATCACTCATGATTATTTTTGATGAAAAATCATCTTCCTCTTGGTGGTGATTAAGGATGGCTTGAGCGTATGTTAGACGCGATTGGCGGTCAGCAGCTAACAGCTGATGCACCGTCTGGACTTTGTACGGAAACATCTTCAAATCTTGTACCAAAATTCGCTGTAAAGACCGTCGACTGACACCCATTTGCGTGGCACGTCGTCTGGTCGATGTCGACGGCGCTTTCATGACATCCTCAGCTACAGCAGCAATATTCTCTGCAGAACGGCTACTCCGGGGTCTGCCACGCCTGGCAGCATCTCGTGTTGTGCCAGTCTCTTCGAGGCGAGCGGCTAAACGTCGCAGTGTTTCACCAGTAGGCGTTGACATTAGGGGCCAATCGCAAAATTTATTGCATTTTCTGATAGAAGGATTACTTTTGCACCACCTTGTACAATAATATGTATTTTTAACAGAATAATTTTAATTGCGTATCGGAATTATTTACCTCGTTAATACTTTGTTGAATTTAAGAGAAATACTTCACACCTGCGCGGCAAACTTTCTATTAACTTTTGGCATCTCTCCAAGGGAATGTAACTAATGCTGCAAATAATAATATATCTTGATATCTGCTTTGCTCACGTCTCGAAACACTCAAATTTGTTTATTTTTTTGCGATACAAACAAAATATATATTGTGTTTGTGTCGCGTGAGAGACGATTTTATTGTCTTTGTTAAGAGAAAAAAGACAGTGTCTTGTAGTATTTGTAATTTGTACTCATGCTAAAGCCTAGTGAATACTCTTAATGAATGGAGATTGGAGCTTGTTTGCAGTCGAAAACATTTGGATTCAATAAGTATTTCCGGCCACATGAAACTTCTCCAGAAGAATACAATCTGCTGCTTGAGAATGACCCAAAAAGTGTCAAGAATTAATTGAATGCTTAAATCCTTCATTGCGAAAATAATTTAGTTCAATGTTCCACCCACCTTTAGTTGCATTAAGTGGTCGGCCAAGAGTGTAAAAGAATTTTTATATAGTAGTAGACATGCGGAAAGTTTTTTTAAATGAAACTACAATCGGATGATAATCGGCAGGATTAGTTAAATGATCAGATATTTTGCTCGTGCAATTTCTTACAAAAATTCTATTTTAAACAAAACTTTTTAAACGTTGCCGGAATACAAAAAAATTGATAAAAAAGAGAAGAGCAAGATTTTCTTTCCTCTCATTTCCTTTATGAAAATCGGTAAAAAAAATATGGATATATTTTGGAAAAAATTGCCATAAAGTTTTATTTCTTAATGATAATATTTTATTTATAAAAGAAAAAGTGGCAAAATTGCAGCTCAAAAACAATTTATGGATTGAAGATATAATCGTTATATATCAGTTACCATAGACCAGCTTTTACAATCCAGCCAATAACTTCCAAGGACTTAGTTTAGTGCAGCACCAGTAATAACGGCCTACCGTCACACAAATTACAACCCTGTTCTGTGCTGCCTCATGTATATTTTTTTGTTGCACATGAAATTGTTAAAGAGTGACAAAGTTTTGCCAATAAAACTGAAAGTTTTCTGCAGGAAAAATGAATTAAATAAAATGCCTTGAAAGCAATAACTTATTTTCCATAAACATATTTTGCTGCTAAGGAATTTTATGTGCCAACAGTTTTTCATTTTAATTAATGTACAAGAAGGATGAAGAGACTTGGATGTGGATGGAGTTGACTTTGAACGTTGATAAGTAAAATGGCTAAAGTTTTCCTCATGGTAAGCATTTACATTTATAATTTTTAAATGTGTAGATCCTTTCAGCCAAACTTAAGATTTTTATAAGTTTAGTACTCGTATTTGGCTTCAGCCTTGTAGAACCGTCTTCGGATAATATGATGTCATTATATATGCAATATATATTATTGTCATTATACTGCAACAGGGTCCTCTTCCTGGCAAGAAAGTTGACATACTTTTCCTTGAAAATTGACACAAAATAATTGGGTTTCCGTCCGCCAGAAAAAAAAAACCAATATGGTAACAAAGTTTTATAGCGCGTAGATTAAAAACGCCTTCCTGCTCGCTGTGCCATATCAAACAGATCTTTCTTTGGTTAAAGGTCCAACTTAAGGCCACAGGACCTAAATAATGTGTATGTGCCAGCATGTGTAGAAGATAGAAAAGTAATAATACAGAAATGTTCGTGAGAGAAATATGTACCTCATATGTTTACAGTGATGAACAAAATTGTTGGCACATAAGACTCATTTGACTTTAAGATTGATTTTACGTCCTAATTGTAGACGTTTTTAATTAAACAAAATGTATTTCTATCACATAGAATAATGAGTTTTCCACGAAAATACAACTGCAATCTAAACAATTTCAGCTATTTTGTACCGTTATTTGTAAGGAATAGAAATTACAATACAAACAGGACTTGAATTCACACAAACAAAACAATATTATTCACACATTTCCTTCAGAAAGCCAAGGAAATATTTATTTAAAACAAAATTTGCAAATTTAGTATTCAGTTGCAAGTCCTTTTTGTTTTATAGCTGCCTCTAGTTGTTTACTGCTTTGCAACTTTTTTGGCAGATCTGACCCAATACTGCGCTATTCTTAAGCTCCTGCTTTTTTTTTTTTTGTCTATATGAGATCAAGGTTGCCTATTTCTCCACAATACGTTGTTCTTCTTCTTCTTCTTTTGGCGCTACAGTCCGTGGTGAACCTGGGCCTCAACCAACAAAGTTTTCCAGCTGGCACGGTCTTTAGCCAGCGTTCTCCAATTTTGCACACCAAGTTGGTTGAGGTCCCTCTCCACTTGTGTGCGCCATCGGTTCCGTGGGCGTCCTCTACTGCGTTGTCCCACAGGTTCGGAATCGAATAAACAAACGTTGTTACTCATACAAAATAGAAGAGCTAATAAAAAAAAGCGGCGTACCCTGAGCTTGCCAGACACTGCATTAAACATGCACATGCCTGCTTAGCCAGGGTATTCACATTACGTCAGTTGGAATGTTCATAAGTGGAATCCGAAGGCAACAGAAAAACGAGCAAAAAACAAATATTTCCTTTTATCTCAATTAACAAGATTGTTTCGTTAAGAAGTAATAACATTGTAACAGAAGTCGAGATAAAATTTAAAATTCTTATTTTAAGTTATTTGTTTAACCTTCCAACTTTTATGATGTGAATTTGTTATCGAATTTCCTTCATTCAGTTCGTCCTCTCTCACTCAATCAAGCTGGGAAGAAAAATGGTTGGCAAAGTAGAAACAGTAAAAAACAGATGCCAATGAGAAAAGTGTTGACATTCAATTTCGATTACGTCATTTTAAGCCGTAAGTTAAATGAAATATGCCACCAGCACAACAACAATATTAATAACCCCCTTCCAGGTGCTCTTTCTGACAATCGAAATGCTGGTATGCCAGAAGCTGCTTCCTGTAGAGCTGCAGTTAAAATATATTATATTAATAGTCGTTAAGTTTACTTTTAAGGAAATACTTTCTTTCATTTCGCGATAAGGTGGTAAAACAAAGGGCATTCTATAATCTGTTTAGGTATGTGTATAGTGTGCATCTGTGTGTCTGGAGGAAGAAATTCCCAGATGGCATAAAGATGTTATTGGTAGGAGTAACAACACCAAAAAGAACTTTAACATTCGAGTTTAAGTCAAGCTAAAATTTATTTGCAATAAAGTATTTGTGTGTTTTATATGAACTGTTTTCTTGCTTATAATGTATGGGGTAAGTCAGGAGTCGGGGCAATTAATATAAATAAATATTTTCATGACTTTTAACTCTGATTCCTCTTTCAATGAAGTGTTTTTTTTTTTTTCTAATTTATCTGATTTATTCCGAACATGTATTACCTGTTCTACATGTTTCCTGTAGAAACCTGTTTGATACAAAATCATCATCTTAAACACTGAGAAGCTTCGGGAGTTAATGTGCCGAATATGGATGCTTGCACAGACATGTTTGCTGCTCTTTCAAACTTAGCAATCATTTGAAAGAGTTTAGTTTTTTCGGCAAGAAAAATTCTCACCCTTTGGAATTCCTTTGGCCAAATACGAAATTTCTAGTACGAGCATTAAATTGTTTTAAATTGTTTATAGATAAAAACATTGTAGTATATTATTCAAAATTAATGTTATGTCTTAAGAATATTAAAATATTGCAAATGAAATAAGAAGGTAATTATATATTTTCCATATTTTTCATACTACAGGGAAGCTTCGCTATAACAAATTGTTGGTTATTCGTTATTGATTCGTTGAACATATGCGTCAATAAAGCCTGGATAAACGAATCTTGAGGATATACGAGTATGAACAAAATTTGTTGTAACTATAGTTTTTTTTTTACTGATTTACGCTTTCCCGTTTTGACGGGAGTTGCGTCATCATTGACAGCATTTCTGGCGCATTAGATAACGGGACTTTTGCTTAATGATTCTATTTTCGTTGTATAGAGGAGTTCGAAAGAGTACTTCACTGTATAGAGCATTAAGCATTTTAAAATTGTACCGAATAGCTTCAAAAATTTTAAGTTTCTGACCGTAATTGTGCATTTTTTTACATTGATATTATTTTTATTACAAATATGTACTAAGAATATTAAAAAAAAAACTTACATTAAACTTCATTTATACTGTAATAGAACAAAAAACCATTCAGTACTGAATATTTGCCAACCATTTCCAAATAAAGAAAATTAAGATACGCACGCACTGCTTTTTACATCGTTTTCGACATCACAATTACAACTTGGATATGGATTTACTTAATAAATACGTATATCAAATTTATTGTACAATATAAAAATTGCAATTTTGCGAATTCAGTAAATCTCATGGTTGTATTAAGTCGCAAATTGCATTCTGTTTCTCTCTTTTGTTTTAATTATATTTTAGTAAGACGCGATTCTTTCAATATTTGCTCATGAATGTGGAACTGTTAAATTTTCCTGGGACAATTTTTAAATTCTTGAAAGATTTTTCACTTCAGAAACTGGTGCCCAGAAATCGCTAATATTCGAATATTTGTTAGATTTTAATAAATTATTATCTAAATTGCCACTTTCTGTTATCACAATTTTGGTATTCGCTTGGACACATTTCTACCAATATTGGTACTAAACTATTGGTTTTTCCACTGACTACGTTTTCTGGCCTAAATTTACCTTTTTATATAGATTTTGATATTTTTTTACATATTTCTTAGATGTTTAATGTAATTTTTAATTGTTAATCACTCGTTTTGACACTTATTATTTGGCAGACTTATTACAGGGACATCTAATTGCTTGTCTTTTTAATGAATTTTTGCATCAATGTTTCACTATATAGAGTCTTTGTAGTGCAGATTTGAGGTTTTTATATAGGAAAAACTTTTCAAGGAACTCAATAAGAGTTTTTCGCTATATCGAAACTGTACTGTCGTTTGTAAGGAAGTCGAACAGAAAAAGCAGTCGCACTCGCATCTGCAGTCAGGATGATTATAAATGAGGGAAGCCATAATGATTGGATACTCATATTCGTACGGACTAAAAGCAGACACATGCGTCAGTACCTTGCACCCGTTGTACGAAAGTATTTTCCTTCGTTATTATCGATATTTCTCTAGTGTCATGAGTAGACAGCCCAGGATATTTGTTGTTTTTATTTCGTTTTTATTTATTTATTTCCATGTATGTGTCAATGGTGGGATTGCGAATGACTATTGAACATTCTTTTCATACTGCTGAAGTATGAAGACCAGAAGTTGTTGTACAAAAAAATATAAAAATTTATATATGAGTACCACTTCCGGTTGAAAAGAAAAATAACTATATGGAAGGCAATACTCTCACAACCATCAGTAAAGAAAGGAGGAAAAAAAAGGAATTCGGAGGGGAGTCTAGTTTCAAACAGAAAGGAAATGCTTTTAAATATAAAATACCGACCAACATTTTGTTAGATAAAACACAAAAGAAGAAAGAAGAAAAAAAACAGACCTCGGCAAATGCAAAAAGCTCTTAAATAGTAAAGAAAATTAAGTGGGAAAATCATTAACTGCCACCACTATAGTTGCGGTCAGAACCAGGTAATTCGATTAAAGTGAGTGTTATCGAAATCATAACGCACTTAGAGGTGTTAAGCAGCCATTTGATTTTATTTAATTTCATTACAGTTTGGCTGCCAAGTTATTACGATTCGCAAATTGGGTTTGTTTCTCTGTGTTCTTTCTTACAATTCTGTCATTTAAAAATTACATTTGTAGAGACACGGAGGACTTGACTCCGTATTAAAAATTTCTAAACTATAATACACAATTTCTTCGCAAGCAGCAGTTTCCTTTGTTTTCTTTGCTTTTTTTCTTTCTCTATCATAATGTTGTTATTACAAATAAATTGATGGGCATGAACAATTTCATGTTTATAACAAATCATTAGGGGCATTATTTTGCCTCTTTTAACTCTTAAGTCTGAGGGGCCATGCAAAAATTTGGGCTACCCAAAGCCCTTTGTATGAATAAATGAATACTGAAGGGGATGTGCTGCAGTACAGCTCTTGCCACGCTGACCTTCGGTGGTCACTTGTGCTCCCCTTTCCTTCAAGAGTTCAATAGGACAGCAAACGGGAGTCCTGTAGACATGAAGCTGGCTGTATCTCTTGTGTTCCAATTTCATACAATCGATAATTAAGTGTTTTATTGATTCCTTCTTTTCACCACAAAATCCCCAAGTGTCTGTATTGGACATGCTCCTACTGTTTAGGTACTTCTAACAGCCATAAGCTGCTGTGAGTGCTCCTACGCTATTCTTAGGCTTTCCCTATTCAGTTTTAGCGTGCGTTCTGTCCTACTGGCATCAACTTTTCATAAATCCCCTCGATGAGACTTCTGTTGAAGCCAAAGAATGAAATTGGTACAGGAAAACTCCCCTTAACTCCCTTTTGGCGTAGATATCTGCTACCGCGGTACCTCTATAACCCTTGCGTCCTAGATCAGAGTAATCCCATTGCAGTCCGCTAGGCTGTTCAGCCCGTTGTGACATTCTAATGCAGTTCTGAGCGTGAGAGTGTATTTTAGGATATTAAAGTAGAATATGCAAGAAACGTAATTTAAAAAAAGTGACGCTTTTAGGTCATCTTAAAAAATCTTTATTGTACTGCTGAGAACTAAAGCTAAATACGTTTGTAAGCATTTCGCTCACAAACATCGGATATATCATCATAAAGAGTATATATCCAGTACGCATATAAGCGACAAGGCCTGTAATGCTACACTTTAAAGGGTTGCAGCAATAACTAACAGCCGTAAAAAGATTTTATTTTAATTTTAATTTTAAAAGTTTTAAAACTTTTATATAAAATCCGGAATATGATGAAAAATAATTTGGATAATAATTTTTCTTAGGGTCATAAGGAGTATTTTCCTTTATATTTTACTCCAAGTGCAGCCGTATACACTTGAAGCTCAATTATGCCGGCTTAGCACGGATAATCGAAAAACACGGTTGAGAGAGGTCATACAGAAAAAGTACGTATTATTTTTATTCAAAAATTAAGTTTTGGAGTACATTTAACAGAAGTGTCTTAAGTACTCGTACATGCGTATGAAATACATAATTGTGTGTAACACATGAATGCCTTTTTGCTCTTAATTATTCCTTAATCTAAGGAGGTTGTAGGCGATATACTTGTATTTTATCTGGCTCCGGGTTCTGTACCTAAATACTTAACTGGAAAAAATTGTTGCCGGGTAATACAGGTAAATCCCAGATAATATAGATTAAAATAAAGCACGAATAACAAAAGTAAAATAAGGGATAATGGAGGTTGCAAAACAAAGCAAGCAGCTTTCCGGTTACTAGATGTAACCGGTTAATAGAGGCACGGATAACCCAGATGCAACTGTATCGGTACGAATTCTGCATCGTGGCTAAGAGGCCAATTTTTGCTACCGTCACTCCTTAAGCCAGCGCAAGTTCTACTGTAGTGCCAATTTAATGTTAATGTAGTTTTTGCACCACCTGGGACAACCAGTTTCACTTCTGTTAAGTTCGACCGTCAAAAGCCTGAAGTTTTGTTGCTTTTCATCTATAAACCAGGTTTCGTTTTCAATTCCCCATCCTTATTATACATAAAAATATGGCTTAACATCAAGAACCACTCATAATGAAGTGTTTGGTTTTATGCCTTGCTTTGGATTTTGAGCTGCGTATTTAATTCAAACTTGTGAAAAGTTTTTAGCAACTTTACGTACAATATTTCACCCGAAAAAATTGACAGTAAGTTGGCGGTTTCTTTGACTTTCTCTGTGCATTTTTAGGTATAACTAAAATTTTCACAAAAATTCTGCCAGAAATGTTCTGTTTAGGGTAAAACCTGCTATTAAGTGCATTTCGTGACATGAAAAACAGATTAATACTTCAACAACATAATTTTTGAGTTATTTTGCACGAGTGCAATGAATAGGGTTCTGTGGCTTTAGCATCAATTTTGCATTCATGTCGACATAAATAATCGAACGAAATTTAGCTGCAACTCAAGAAAGAACAGGCAAAAGATATAAAAACTTTGCTCCAGTTCCCATTTGTCCGTCGTTTTCTGAAGCGAGCACTAGACTTTTACTGGTCTTTAGGCGATTGCTCGGATATATCTTGTTTATACTCAGGTCAGGTCAGAGTATTCCTCAGGTCATTTACATTTTCATATCTCTTTGCTGTGCAAAAGTTTTTTAAGCTTGAAACAATTCAACAAAAACGAACTACTCATTAAAAAAAAGTAATAATAATAATAACAACAAAAACAATAAAAATAAGATATTTTTTAATGTTTTCGCAGTGGCTGAAGGCGCTCATTTTGTTGGTGTTGTTTTTGTTTATTTGCCTTTATTTATATTTATTGTATATCAGTTTGTTTAATACCTCGCAGTTACTAAATAAAAAATTATTCCCACCAGTAGAGTGCAATTTATAAGTTTTTTTCTTCGGACTTACGTGTGATTGAATAGTTATTGCCATCAGACTCCCGAGCAAAATGAGAGGCTGCCATAACTAGCGCTAAGCAAGTTTTTTATAGCAACATGTACCTGCAACATGTTGTAACTTATGTATTTAATCTGAACAGCGTAATAAAAAAAGACTAAAAACCCATGTTTCAAATTTTAAGGGCTGCCCTCAGTTCTAGGAGGTTAAGGTTGGCATGGAACCCTAAAATACATACATAAGCACTTAATTAATTGTTGCTACCGAATATCACAAAATGTATTGTATGTTATATGTGCCATTCACCATCATTTGAACTCCGAATTATAGCAACTCACTCACTTAAGATGTCTTTTATAAAAATGTAGCCAAATTGTTCAAGATTTTTGCTGATGATAAGTCTCCCTCATCTATTTCATATTTTTAAAATAGAATTTTTAGACAACGGGATTTGTTTTCATTGCAACCTAATAAAGTTTACGATATATTCGGCCTTAAAGAAACCCTCCATTGAAGGATAGTGATGGTTCATGGTGGCGATCAACTTTAAAAAAGCAAATCCCTTTTTGGATTTAGGCAAAAACATGGCACTCACACACACAATAGAGTATTTGACATTATCCGTAAATCATTTGAGGAAAAGAAATATTGCTGCGCTGTGTTCCTGAACATTCAGCAGGCATTTGACAGAGTTTGGCACGCTGGTCTTTTATACAAATTAGAAAAACTTCTCCCGTCTACGTTTTATGCACTCTTCAGGTCATGCCCGAGCAGCAGACTATTTCTCATTTATTTAAGATTCGAGCAGGATTTCCTCAGTTTAGGGTACTGAGCCCTGTATTATATACAATATTTACGGCTAACACTGCTATTTTAGCTGCAGACAATTGCCCAGTTGCTACTAGATCTTTTGTTCAAAAGCAACTAAATTTAATAGAGTCATGGTTTAGAAAGTGGAAATCTGAAGTGAATACTGAAAAGTCTGTACACATAACATTCGCTGTTAGAAAAGGTGACTGCCCTGACGTTTCCTGGCTAACATATAGATCCTCGCCTAACCTGGAAAGAACATTTACAAATAAAACGCCAACAACTAAATATTACAAATAGAAAACTTAACCGGTTAATTGGTCCAAAATCTCAACTAAATCTGGAAAATAAACTGAAACTTTATAAAGCTATTTTAAAGCCTATACGGACTTATGGAGTTCAACTGTGGGGAACGGCAAGTGCCTCAAATATAAAAATATTGCAAAGATTCCAACGAAGTCATACGTAGAGGATCTAAATATACAAACTGTTAAAGAGGTAATAAATTCTTGCAGCGAAAAATACGTAAAAGGCTTAAGCAGTCGTGTAAATCCTCCGGCTATTGTGTTATTAGACGATACTGATGAAATTCCAAGACTTACCCCGTGTTTGATCTGCACTGCAGAAGTTAATTTTTTCGTTATTAAAAATATATTTATAATCTTTGTCTTTTGTTTTAATCAATCTTTTTAGTATTATTTTTTTTCTTTGTGGTTTTGTTTTAACTTAATGCTAAAACTTTAAAATTAATAATTACTAAATCTTAAATTATTTCATTGTAAATAAAGAATAGACTAAATGTTGATATTTTTTTGTTAAATTTGGGATACTTCTGCAGTTACATAAATAAATATATTTTTATATGTGTAACTCTTAATGTCAAAATTAAAGTGATTCATTTTGCATTATCTTGATATGAAAAGATAGATTGCAACAAAAAATTAAATAAAAAAAATAAAAAACTCTGCTTTTAAAAATGAAATTTTGCTCTACTAGAAGACTCTATTTTTGTATATATCAGAAGACTTTATTATAATATTATACAAAGAATAATGAATTTGTATGATTCAGGAAGGGACTTCTGTAGAAATGAAGGCAAAATTTTAAATTTGAAACCGCAACTTAAAAATGTGAACAATTTTTTTCAATCCGGTCTCCAGTTAAGAAACACATATAAATCAGTTGAGTTGATGAAAAGTACACGTTCGCTTTTGTTGAATCCCTGTCTTGGCAACTATTAAATGCAAATGAATTCACAATTAATATTGAAATACTTGAGGCGCTGGCCTCCTTTGTGATCGTACAACAATACTTCTAAGCAATAATATATCTTATTCTTATTATCCAACAATATTATTGTTATTATTTACAAAATGCTCGATCAAAATGCTATTCTCAATAACAACTATATTATTTCAGAAAGTTCAATTATATTGATTATTAATAAAAATAAAACAAGATGGTGCAACAGCCACGCACCACGTGCGACTTTCATTTTGTGCAGCCAAACGCTGGCAGACCGATTTCATGTCTCGAAAAAATTAAGTTGTGAATTGGTCGTCTCAAATCACACGAACATTTGACACCTACGGACTACTTTTGGTCCTAGTATGCCAAAGTTTGGGTCTCGTCTGCTAAACTGTATCATTTAGAAGTCGAAATTTAACGCCCTATTAATGATATAAGGCCGTGTATGCTCGGAAAAGGTGTCAAATTGTAACGACAGGAGGGCGCTCACAGAGCACCGAAAGATGTCATTTTATACATTAACGGCCATTATGTTTGCAAGCAAATAAATCGAAAATTTTATTTCAAAAATTTGTAGTATTTATTTAAAAAAAAAATTTCTACGTCTGCAAAAAAAACCACCCGTTTTACGAGTATAATTATTAACAATATTTAGGTAGGAGTTGCCTATTCAGCGCTTCTAATTTGAAATTGTTACATCAAAATCATCTCGTACCTGCATTATTTAAATGAAATTACATGTTTATTGCCGTCAGCATTGCGAATGTTAATATATATGTACGTATATATACGAGTACATATAAGACGTTCGCATAAGATGTTTTTAGCTGATGCTTGCGCTTGCATATAACACACTGTGGTTCATTTGATTAGAGCAAGTGTAATATATTTACATTTCGCTTAATGAAAATCAGTTCGGATTAGGAAAAAAGATTTGCTCTTATAGATTTTTCTTTGCTTTTTTTTTTTTAATTAATACTTGTTTTGTTTAAAATTTGTGTTGCGACAATAACAATCAGAGGCCTAAATAGAGAGAAAACAGATGTAATAAAGCAATTGGATTTTTTGCCCCTCGCGTTCTTATAGAAAATATGAAAATTTTTCTGCAACCAAATTTCGTACTACTTTTTCCCCTCACTTTTGTATTGAGTATTTCGATTTTACGACAACTTTGACTATGAAGAACAAAAGTACTGGCATATCCTTTGAAACAAAGATATGTGTCGCCAAACGCTCCTTTGGGCGCAGTCGATGTGATTACAGTTCTAGTACTTATAACATTTTAGCAGCAAATTGTACAGAAGGTTTATTTTGTTATGATTCTGCTAAAAAAAAAATACAACACAAAGGCTTTGGTGAAATCCCTTGTTAAAAATACTAGACTAATCAAATCAAATGTGAAATGAAATAATAAAAAAAGCCACTCTTGAAGAGAAAACTGTGCAAAAAAAGGTGATTACATAAGGAAAAGTATTCAACACACAAAGAAATCATTCCTTGTATGTGGTAAAAATCTCCGTAAATACCAGAGTGTTGTAAATGTAAGTTAAAGGCCGAAAACCGCTCCTGTTAATTTGATTAAATTAATCAGGGAAAAATTCGAAGCAAAACTTTATTAGATGCCGTTTAATTTCCTTTTTGATGAAAAACTTAATTTGTTTTTTTCTCAAGTCTTGCTGGAAATATCGTGATAAAAAGTTTATACTGAATCTTAAGTCAGACTTAAGTTAAGAAAGTTGATTAACGAAGTTCATTTTGAGCTGCTATTATTATCTGGTTGTTATTGGCATCCAATATCTTTGCCTTAATTTGTTTAAAATATATTTTAATAGGAAACGAAATATGCTCTGCTATGAGTTAATGGATAATACATGAACTAAAATTACGTTCACAGCCATGATTTTATTCAACAGTCATCACAATATGTCACATGTTCTGTTGGCCACATACTCAATATCGTACTTCGAAAATAAAATTAAATGACAGCATTAACATTTAACAATAATTGTGCTAATGAGTCTTCAAAGCTCTCAGTTAAGTTTTGAAAACAAAGTATTGCTGTACAAAGCCATCCTCTAGCCAATATGGACATGTGGGATACAACTACAGCAAACTGCGAGCAATTCCAATATTTAATTATTGCAGCCATTAAAGTCGAAGACCTTAAGATTGATAACAAATGGCTCTCGGTACATGACTAATAACAATATTCATCGAGACTTAAAATTACGCTCCATCAAGGACGAAGAGGTTAAGCAAAAGATACGGCGAGAGGCGTCAATGGAACGATTGTGTTCTTTCATTGAATGATGGCATTAAAGCTTTTTCTGATCAAAAGTTAAGTAATACTGCGTTTCCAACTGCGATTAATCAATTTTCCTCAGGTTGGATATTAATAACATTGAAAGTCATGTATTTGCCATAAGTGTGACATTTTGCTAGAGCCAAACTTTTAGGACAATATTCCATCATATCTTCCTAAAGTCCAAATGCATCGTCTATTCACTTTCTGAATATCATAAATATGACTAATGAAATAACATCATTTGATCTAAATGAGTGATTTTTGATTCTCACCACTACCCGTGGGGGGAGCTGCAAGGTAACGAACATTTTATACACTTTCATCCCAAAACAAAACAAACCCATTGTAATTTCTCAGGTGACTCAGAGTCCAGGGCAAGCGAGACTGTCCGCTATTTTTAACCAATTCACTTCAGTTTTTTGTTATTCAGAATTAAGCCAATTGTTAATGGTAAAATAAAAACTCCTCGAAAAATATTTGGCCTCCTGAACACGGAACGGCAAGCAACTCCATAATCAGAGACGACTACCAGAACGGTTTCATCCAACGATTTAATTTTCAATCACAGCCAGAACTTTCCGTCTCAAATTGCCACTTCAGCCAGATAAAAACTTTCGCCGATGTGTTCATGAATTCCTGGCCAACGAAGAAGTCGAACCTAAGTCGAACAGAGTTGCCCGTGCAACATTTTTACCCCAGAACACACAGTTCCTTACAAAACTCACACAAACATTACCAAGTTTTTCTAATGCCATCTCTTAACTACTATTTATCTCAAAGTTCGTGCCGGATCTAATCCGACGCCGCGCAGATGTCAGTGTTTTGAAAGCAAATCAAAGCAAACGCGCGAGTAATTTAATCTTCAGTGGTGAAGCGCTTTCAAATTTTGATTAAATTAATGGCTGTTGTTGTATGCGGCGAAAAAACAAACGAACACACAAACACATCATCATTTTGTTGGAAAACTTATGGCATTTATGATATTAATTGGCTGTGAATAACGCGGTCCGTAATTTGTAATTGCCAACACACATGACGCACACCAACGTTATTATAAGTATTGGCAGTGACATGTGGACGAATGGAAGAATGGAAGAATGTGGCATTTGAGGGACTTGGTCTTTTTATTAAAAAAAATTAGATCATTTTCTGACAACACATTAAACGTCACAGCAACTCTAAATTCTTGACTTTTTTTGTAAGTTTTGGAAAAGTTGTACAGGGAAACTTTGATATAACGAACTTTGTTATAACTCAGTGTGAAGAATGTTTTATTAAGTCCCTCTTTATTGCAAACTCCAGTGAAGCAAAATACTTCGCAACGCCCAGCGGCATGTGTTTCCTTTCAATCTGTACGAATATGAATCATTATGGCTTCACTCGTTTATAATCATCCTGATTGCAGATACGGCTATTACGGTTTGTTAAGTTTTTCTATCTTTGAGCCCGACTTGTTTCCTTTACAAAATATATATTTGGAATAGATTTGTGTAAGCACCTGCCTTTCGGCCTTAGCGGATGGTGGACCACCTCCATAAAACTGAACTGGACGAGGGCTAACTAACGCCTCCAGTGGCTTGCAAGGCTCACACAGGTAGCGGCTTCTTCTAAAATATATCACAGCACAAATCATAAGCCCCTTGTTTGAGAGCTCAGGCTACAGTTAAGGCACCAGAGTTGGTGGCCCGAACTCCTCAAGGAAAATCAGGCCTTAACCAGACCCATCTCCACATTCCCCTCGATCTTAGTTCTTTACATGAACAGGACCTGTTGCAAGACAACAGCACCTCAAAGACAAGGATCACTAAGGAGCTTACCTACCCCAGTATCTCTCCAAGCGTCTTCCACCGCTTTTAGATGTAAACTACAGCCAGAACCTTTCAGCCAAGAAGAAGCTTCTCAAGCTATGACCAACGCCAGAAAGCCAAAAGGCATTATGTTGGTCCTGGCTTCAGAAGAAAATGTTTGAGACATGAACTTCCTACAGTTTTGGTTGCCGTGCCAAGCGAGGGTCCGCTTCCCCTTTATACCTCGAAAAGCAGAGTGCCCGGACGTCACCCTCATCAACGCAAAACTTGAGCCTCTGGGGCTTTAAAAACTACAGTGAAACTACTATATAACGAACTTTGTTATAACGAAAACTGCAATACAACAAAAGTTTTATTCAGTCCCTTCCATACAAAAATACATTGTCACTATAACGCTCAAATTCTGAGCCATAAAGCTTTTGTAAAGCAAAATATTCATTCCAACGCCTCTATATATATTTTGCAATCACAATCAGGATAAACCGATAAAGTCCCATTATGAAAACAGCGGAGTCTAAACGTGTTTGGTCGCTACACAAAACAAAACAAAAAGTGTCAATTCTCAAGTAAAATAGATTTCGTATTTCCTCAAGATTCGTTATACCAAGACTTCACTGATTTAGACTTACAACAAATCATATAACTATAATACAGGGTCTAGTCGTAAAGCAGCTCTGGGCTGGAGAACAGCTCTCGCGTCATCGCTCAGGCTTCTTTTTGTTGTTTGGCTTTCGAGAGTTTTGCGTCTCAGTCGCACTGGTCGACTGATTTGCCTCGGATAACTCTAGGGTTCTACAATTCATTTGAGGAACTTCATGTCGGCTACACGGCTACTTACCATGTCGCATGGCATGAGTCGTATAAGTTAGACACAGAGACATTTATAAAAGTCCGTTATTACCATCTTGGGCATATGGTCTTCTTTGCCCTGCCCATTCTGTGCAGTTATAACTTGTAAACTTACTCTGCAGGTTATAAAATAATAAATAAATAAAAATAAAAATAGCATTATTTCAGATTTGTTATATCTAAGTTTCACTGTAACTGAAACTAGTGACGTGGGTGAGGGCATTTTTATTCAAATGTCCTAGATTTTCGATAATTACGGCTCCTTTTAGTATTTCGAAAACTCAATGGAAAACTCAAATTAAGGTGCTGCACGTGACGAGAGGAAAAACATTAAATATTAAATATATATATTTATATTTATATTTATATTTATATTTATATTTATATTTATATTTATATTTATATTTATATTTATATTTATATTTATATTTATATTTATATTTATATTTATATTTATATTTATATTTATATTTATATTTATATTTATATTTATATTTATATTTATATTTATATTTATATTTATATTTATATTTATATTTATATTTATATTTATATTTATATTTATATTTATATTTATATTTATATTTATATTTATATTTATATTTATATTTATATTTATATTTATATTTATATTTATATTTATATTTATATTTATATTTATATTTATATTTATATTTATATTTATATTTATATTTATATTTATATTTATATTTATATTTATATTTATATTTATATTTATATTTATATTTATATTTATATTTATATTTATATTTATATTTATATTTATATTTATATTTATATTTATATTTATATTTATATTTATATTTATATTTATATTTATATTTATATTTATATTTATATTTATATTTATATTTATATTTATATTTATATTTATATTTATATTTATATTTATATTTATATTTATATTTATATTTATATTTATATTTATATTTATATTTATATTTATATTTATATTTATATTTATATTTATATTTATATTTATATTTATATTTATATTTATATTTATATTTATATTTATATTTATATTTATATTTATATTTATATTTATATTTATATTTATATTTATATTTATATTTATATTTATATTTATATTTATATTTATATTTATATTTATATTTATATTTATATTTATATTTATATTTATATTTATATTTATATTTATATTTATATTTATATTTATATTTATATTTATATTTATATTTATATTTATATTTATATTTATATTTATATTTATATTTATATTTATATTTATATTTATATTTATATTTATATTTATATTTATATTTATATTTATATTTATATTTATATTTATATTTATATTTATATTTATATTTATATTTATATTTATATTTATATTTATATTTATATTTATATTTATATTTATATTTATATTTATATTTATATTTATATTTATATTTATATTTATATTTATATTTATATTTATATTTATATTTATATTTATATTTATATTTATATTTATATTTATATTTATATTTATATTTATATTTATATTTATATTTATATTTATATTTATATTTATATTTATATTTATATTTATATTTATATTTATATTTATATTTATATTTATATTTATATTTATATTTATATTTATATTTATATTTATATTTATATTTATATTTATATTTATATTTATATTTATATTTATATTTATATTTATATTTATATTTATATTTATATTTATATTTATATTTATATTTATATTTATATTTATATTTATATTTATATTTATATTTATATTTATATTTATATTTATATTTATATTTATATTTATATTTATATTTATATTTATATTTATATTTATATTTATATTTATATTTATATTTATATTTATATTTATATTTATATTTATATTTATATTTATATTTATATTTATATTTATATTTATATTTATATTTATATTTATATTTATATTTATATTTATATTTATATTTATATTTATATTTATATTTATATTTATATTTATATTTATATTTATATTTATATTTATATTTATATTTATATTTATATTTATATTTATATTTATATTTATATTTATATTTATATTTATATTTATATTTATATTTATATTTATATTTATATTTATATTTATATTTATATTTATATTTATATTTATATTTATATTTATATTTATATTTATATTTATATTTATATTTGTATTAAATGTACATAAAGTGCAGCAGCAGAAGCCAACTCTTAAGTTTCCAGCAATGACCTGATTTTAATTGTTTAAACTTTCACATGTGAACTCAAATTCGTTTGTGCGTTAACAAATACGAACAACCAACTAAACAAGTTGGTCTTGTACAAAACAAGCAAAAATATTTATTCGTATATTAACGCATAAACGCCAGTGTGTTCGTAATAGAATATTTAACTTTAAATAGATGATACTGCTGTCACGTTACGGTAATTGTTGCTGGTGTTTGCTGGTGTTTGTGCCATATTGTGGTGTTTGGAATGCAAATACCAAAATGAATGCAAAGAAATGCACAGAAAACTCAGCAAAATATGAGAAATAGAGGAACAAAACGGTGGCGGAGGCGGAGGCGGAGAGGAACGAAATTTTTCATTTATATCGACATATAATACAAGTGTACAAAAAAGTTTGGCTTCAGGTTTTGCTTCTAAACTTTGCACATAACTTTTCATATGTAAAAGTTTTCAAGTTATGAAACTTAAATTGTTTAAAACTCAAGCCAGAGGAAAAAGTTATGCATGACTTATATCACTTTGAATTTTCTATTCAAGTCGGGCAGATTGTGTTAAGGCCGAATTTGTTTGTTCATTGAGTTAAAAATAAGAGTTTTAAGTCCGTACAATAGATTGAAAAGTTTGCAGAGTAAAAATTAGAACTTTTCACTCTTATATTTATTTGGTAATAAGGATTCTTTTTGACTGGTTGTTGTCACAGGTCTTGATAAATTTCTTGTGTTTATATATCGTTAAGTGACAAAAATAGCCTTTTTTGATTTATATCAATAACAGCCGTGTACGGGTGTCCTCATCAATTAGTTTTTACTTTCACACACATTCATGGTAATAAATGAGACATTTCAAAAGCGTAAATTCGAAGTACGAGTATTATTTTGTTTCTGCTGTAAAACAGTTACGCGGCTAAGCATTTCAGCTGACGATATGTTTCTTTGGTGTAGGCCTCGTTGTCATAATGTCTAGAGAATTGAATAAAAGACTCAGAGCTGGGTCTGTTTGGTGAAAATAGCCATATATTTTATATTATTGTGAATTGTTGCAGATAGAACTGAAAAATTTCCTTTGAACTGCATATACTTAACATAAGTAAACTACAGTGGAACTTCGCTAAATCGAAATTTGTACAAATGGATTAGTAAAGCCATCATATAACGAATCTGGAAGAAAACAAATTCAAAATTCATAAATTTGTATCTATTCTTTTTATCTGTTTTATTGTACAAGTGAGTGCTAATAAAAATTTGTTATCCAACAGGTGAATAAAAGTCATTCCTTTTATTATCATCATTTTATTATCAATATTTTTGTTTTCGACAAATGTTCAAATCATCTCTTGAGAACGTGACTTTACCGTTTCGCTTTGAAGTCTGAGGTTTCCGATGGAGCACTTCGCCGTACATACGAGTGTGCACCTTCAAAGTTCTTTGTTTTTGGAACGGCTCTTTGCCAGTTTGGCTGGACGCTGATTTCATTGTTTAGGGGCGTTTCAATATATAAATATAGAGGTTTTATGGCCAAGAATTTCTTTCTTATAGCGAAAGTGCATTTTTATATGGAAGACTTTGCAGAAAAACCTCTTTTCAAAGGACTAAGTAAAACATTCGTTGTATTGAGTTATATGGGAATTCAAGTGTATCCAAGTCCTTAAATAGCTGCTTGCAAGTCTTCAAATAAATTAAAGCATTAAAAAAGTACTATTTACATGACTACTTTTCTACTTTGAAGCGAAATAAAGTATTTCCATAACAAAAATGAAACAAGTGAAATGAACCAATTAAAAGGAATCATTTAAAATAGCCATGAAAACTGGCCTGAAAACTTCAAAGCAAAGAACAAAGAGCAAAAAAATTTGCCTTCATAAAAATTCTTTAGTAAAATTTTTAGTTAATTTTCGAAAAAAATAAATGAATTGTTTGCACGAAAATCGCAGCCACTTGAAATTTGTTAACCATAATACGAAAACGCAAATATTTTCAACACTCGCGCACATCCAGAACTTGCAACAAAAACTGCTGCAGATGTCTTAAAGTACAAAGTGGAAACTTCCCAGCACGATATTTTAAACGTTCAGAACGGTCACGGCGGGTTATGATAAACCAATGCTGACGGTCCTAGCGCTGCTATAAATGACTAACTTGAGTGTAGACCAGCATTAAATGCCTTTCAAAAATAAAGTATGAAATTCGAAAAGATCACGTCATATTTCGTTGCACAAACAGAGAGTGGATTCATTGTGGCAATTGAAAACTCTGTCAGTTGAACTTTCGTAATCTGTTCGCTGTAAAGCTTCACTATCATTCACTGAAATTTACTACAATCACTTATTAATGGCAACACGCGATACAATTCCAGTTATGGCGCAAATAATTGGTAATTGCTGCTGAAAATACGAATAGCAATTCAATCGCTACTGCGAAATAAAATCTTTGAAAGTTGTCTGATATGAAATCGCAAGTGATTTTAAAATCACTGGTGCTATTTATTGCATTTTTTTTAGTAGTTTCTTTATTCTGCATAAAAAGCGTATTGATGAAGCATTTTAACTTTATACGCATTTTGCGTGTCACTCGCGATCGTAAAAAGTGTCAGGACGTGTCACGCATGAGTACAAGAGTGAGGCTCAAAACTAAGATAATCGTGCCAGATTACAAAATGTTCAAATTCTAGGGACATTCCTGCACTGTCGTTGTTTTATTCGAGTTGGTACACTCGTGAAGGTGTCGGTTGGCTCAGGCCATGCATTTCTTTCCTAAATTTTAATCATAAATTTTTGTCGGTGGAGTAAATTTGGCCACTTGTGGCTTTTTCCTGTTCCCAAAATTGAAGGGTCTCACCGCAAACGGTGTTTTTGTGACAGAAGAGGAAATAGAAACCAAATCACTGAGAGACCGGACACAAAAGTGAACATTGGAACTGCTTCCAAGGGTACTATTTTCAAGGGCGCTGAATAGAAATTAATGAGTAAATAGATATTTTTGAGAAACATTAAAATTCGTTATAGTTTTTGACCACAGCCCATCACTCATATTCAGTCCAAACATCTAAAAAGAAAATCAAAATTTGTTGCCAAGTTTTTAAATTAATAATAATTTTTGTTTTTATTGTTTTTTGTAGTAATTTTATGGGGCAGGTCCCCGTTATTACGTGTATGTTTTTGTGTGCAGAAACATACGAAATCACGAGCTAGACTTTTGTTTGCATATAATGAAATAGTTTTTAATATGCAACGTTCTATTTAAAAAAAACAGCAGTTTTTCTACCTGTCGCCCAGCTTTACCCTTCCCCGTGTTCATGTGATGGCATCGCTTTCTTCCACTTACTAAGTGCTTTATTTTGGGGGCACTGTTCCTATTCAAATGTATCTTCTTATGCGCTTTAGACGTACTTAGTTGCCAACAGAATCCCTGGTTTTGTTAGCCCTACATCAGCAACATCTTCAAAACCAGCATAGAAATATGTATGTATCGACATATTTTATGTGTAAGCCCATAGTGCTCATGAATGAACACACTTCCAGCAGCATATTAACAAAGTTCTGAATTGCTGTTCATACTTCAGCATAATTAAAATTTAAAATTATTAAAATCATCAATTGCAAACAGGCATCAATATCTGTGTAAAATTCATGTTAAATACCGCATTAAAATAAAATTTTATACATATTTTCCGTTCCCCCACCTCCCGTTAAATCGCTGACATGCACAATAAAACAGAGCAGAATATAATTTTTAATTGAAATTCTTTTTTGCAACAAGTAATTTATGACTACAAAATACTTCCATAAAGAGGTGAATAGTGGCGAACTCATTTTCTTCTCTATTTATAGTATTAATGCGGCTCTGGAAGTTTCGGGCTTGGAACCTTTGAGCTGTTTTTATCCAGCATCTATCAGCACATGTTGATAAAATAGTGTTCGATCTGAAAACAAACAGTAGATGATTTCTCCAGATGATGATGATTCCCCCCGAAAATAGAAATGATAGATTGTAAACGAAATAAATGAAGATATTTTAATATTGTTTGAAACAAATAAAATTATAGCATAATTTTTATAAAGATTATTTATTTTAATGCGGGCAAAAATAGTTATTTTTTTATTGATATTAAAATTGTATTTATAAAGGGTGCTTTTTATGGAGGTATAAAACTGCCGTAATTGGAGTGATGATAATCCTCAAGGGCATGTTGAGAGAGCCTTACAACTGCCAACTGTCAGTGCTTTATGGGCTGGTGGAATCATTGGTCCGTACTTCTTTAAAAACGATGCTGGGCAGAACGTTTCAGTCAATGGTGGCCACTATAGAGCCATGATTGCTGACTTTTCCGTTCATCAAACGAACAACCGTGATGTGCGGGAGCTGTGGCTTCAACAAGACGGCGCAATATGTCACACACGAGGATAAGCCCGAAACGATTGAACACGGGGAGGACCAAACCGCGATATTGCCGATATACGGCCACAAATGTTGTGAAAAGTCATCGATTGGACTTCCACATTAGACTACGTCCGAGTCAGCCGTGGTGGTCACATATTCATATGAATAGTGCAATATTGAAATTGTAGCCTCAGCGCCAATTAGGCAATTTCACTTAAATTTGTTTCGTAACCATATTCTTAGGCTGTTAAACATGTTATTGTTGTAACAAAAGATTTACGCTTAAAAAACATGTTAATATTTATCATGTTTGACAATAATATAATTTTAAGTCCTAAAATATTTTTGTTACAATATTTTTTTTTTTTTACTTAAAAGAGGAACAGCTTAATGTGGCATTATCTGTTTGGTTGTGCTACAAATTGCGTCATATTTCAATTTACAAAAAAAAAAATTAAATTTGGTATTTATTTCGAGTTTAAAAGAACCTACATTTTGTTGCACACAATTTGACATTTTCAATAAATACCCTAAATTTCATAATTCTACGTTTTGTTCGTCATGATTGCAGCGTATTTCGTACGTCTCGAGACTTTCCAATTTTATGCAACGCAATAGAAGTAAAATTTCAATTGGAAATAAGAATAAAAACAATTTATCCGGCCAGTGCGTTGGCTGTCGTTCCAACAATTGGAACGACCAACCACTTATTTTTCATGGCTAAAAGTCAATGTCTCGTAGAAAATCAGCAAGAACATATTTATGGCGAAGAAGACAATAGCATATTTTTTTGCAACAACAATGGACCACCTTATTGAAGAAAACTTGCAACGCTTCAGAAAAAAAGTATCTTTATGTCATTAATTGTTGCTGTTGCTGTTACAAAATTTATTGTAATAATAAAGAATCATAATAAATAATGGAAAAATCATTTAATCCCCGTCACATAATTTTATTGTTATTGAATTTTAACTAAATAAAAATGAAATCAGAGTTTATTGATTAAAAACGGTTAAATTAGTGAAATGAAAACAACATGACGAGTGATTGGCACTTCGCCGTAACGCAGCAAACGGATTTGTGATTGGCCGTAAATCGTGGCGTTAAAACATTTACGCATTTAAGGTGTTCTTTTATTATAATATTTATAGGAAGTTTATGATGTACTCGTACATCAAAACTCTGTCACAACTTATACTTTATGGATGGCTCACAATTAATCGAGTGCAGCGTTCTTGAATACTCTTAGCAGAGCAGTTCATGTCGTGTTGCCGCATATTTTGTATCTGTTTACTGCACAAATGTCAAACCAGAACTGACACTTACCGCCGTTTGTAGAGATTATAGCAGCTTCCGATAGTCATATAACATATATAAATACATACATATATATGTACATATTAGACCTCGCCTCACTTATATGGAAAATTTTTTCTTCGAATTTTGCATTTGGGGATTGGTTAAATATGCGATTTGATGTAAAAATTCATATGGTAAAATTTGAAGTCGATCAGTGTGTGCCAACCCGTGCCACAATGAGGTCAAAGTTCAAAATATATAGAAAACAATCTTTTTTCATTGATGACAAGTTATTTATTATAAAAAAACATGCAATTCATATAATGTTTTCTTAATTTGCAATTTTTTATATTCAAACATTTCATTAAAAAAAAGAAGAGAATTAATATTATTAAATTATTATAAGAGCGACGATTTAGTATATGATGGGAATTCCTTTCGGTAGTTCTCAACAACATGAAGCAAGTACTGGGAAAGAGCTCGTATTCCAACGTTACACAAAAGAACATTTGATTTGATGAATTTGAGGCGAGGTCTAGTACATATGTACGTACATACATAGAGTTAGGTTTCGACTCAAGCAACTAGTGTAGTCGGTTAGTGGCAAATTGTCGAGCGGTCTCTCTCGAGGGGGGCTAGTTCCGAGTAACAAACAATTAATGTGACAAAGTATTTTAAAAGAGTGGCCAAACTAGGCTTTTTATCACATGGAGTTCCATGCAGGGGACCAGACCTCATTCTTTGAGAATGCCCCGCCTCAAAAATAATATCTAGATGCATTTGAAGCCAAATCTGTCTGCCGTCAGGTAAATTTTTGACCGTTCGAATGATACATAAACAGGTAGCACTAATAGAAAATAAATGCATTTGTATTGTGCCTTCGGTTAAGTGAAGTGAAGTGCGAGGGAAGCAATCATCATATTTGGGCAAACCCAATCCCTGGTTTTTTATAGAGAGTCTCCCTTATTTGGCACACAACCAAAACTCTAGCAATTTCCTGCATGATATCAGCTGTGTTGGTTGTTCTGAAATCTTCACAAAAGATTAGTTGCCGAAACGGGGAATAACGTGTCCCCCTGAATAAATACTTGTAATAGAGGTTTGTCCAAAATGCTGTTATTAGTGGAATACTGGATAATGGGAAATTTTTAGGCCAGTCTCAATTCTGATTTCTGCGATTTCAGGCTATTGACCAATATACATGGATTTCTTCTACTGTCTGTCCAAGCGGAGCTAGATAGCCCAGCAGCAGGAATTAGATGGCCCAGGATATCGCTTTTTATACATCTCAATATCCTTTGGTACTTTATACGCCTGCACTTGAAATAATGAGTTCATGCTTTGACACGTTGATGGTCACGTGTAGTCATTTCAGTTAGCGAAACGGTGAAAATTAATAGTTTTAAAATGAAATCGAAGCAGGTGAAACCGGTGAAAAACACACATGTTATTTCTCTTAGACTACGCACATGATTCGCCTATACCAAGATATGGAACGTTAACGTTCACAGCTATTTTGATTAACGAAAATCTGACATAAAGACTACTTTTACTCTTTGTGTTGTCAAATTCATTCAGAGACACCATTTTCTTCTGAAAATACTTCACCTGTATGGGTGTTTTATTATATTTTAAACACGCTGACGTTCGACATTGTGGGACAAGTGCATTATACTAACTTTTTATGGAAGAAATACGTGTGCCATGATTGAGAAAAATCCGGTAGAAACTAAAGTTCCATTCATTAAAAATTTACTTCACATATTTGTGCAAGAAGTGGGCGTAGAAGCAGACGTAGTTCGTGGAAAGTATAGTGAGTTTTTGCGGGCCCCTAATTTAAGGGAAATTTGCTAAGAAATATTCGTAAAATAAAAGAAAAATATAGAGAAAAGATATATTGATTGTTTTTTAACAAACAGTGGTTGCCGTACACTTAGACACCGAATTTCATATCGCAAAATAAGTTACATTTAGTCAGGAAAAACTCAAATTTGTGAGCGAAAACTATAAGTTCCATGAAACCCTCCCTTTAATTAAACCTCTTCTCATGTCTGCCCTAATTTATCTGACCACCACTGTTTGTCATTAAACGAGTACTTGGAGCTACGACTGCATTTATATGTGTTTGGGTGTGTGCATTTAATGGTTGCCAAATAAAATGTAATAGAAATATGTTGGAGAAACAGAACTAAACTGTCCCGTTTGGCTGAAAGTGTTTTGTGCTGATAGCGACAATGAACTGAAACCATATTTATTTTTATGGTCAAAATAAAAGGACATTTTGGTCAAATGTGTGGTTTGCTGTGCAGCGTGATAACTTCGCTGTGACATCATGTAGAAAAGAAGCGAGGAAATAATTGCAAAAAGAAACAAATATGCTTAAAAGAAATTTTTAAAGAGAATAAAAACCGCAGAAAAATATTTAAAAAAAAATGGTATTTTTTGAGTTAACAGATACAAAAAGATTATATGGCCGTAAATGGTCCAGAATTATTACAGATGGAAACAAGAAAAACTAAATTTGGGAAACACTTTGTCGTTAAGAAATGATTTGCCTTAAGCTTGTGGGATAAATACGAGTAAATAAATTTAAAATTGGAAACAACTAATTGAAATTATTCAAGTATAAAATAACTGAGCTTTTATTTATTGCCACGCCCTCCCCCCACTTCCAGAAACCCATGCATTATTAGATTTGTAGTCCGGGTTCTATGTATTTTTGGATGTCCGTCCTTTAATAACATCCTATTCATAACAGGCACTTTTCTATGAAATGCTACAAACATTCATGTAAATTTGCTTCCAAGACTGGTATTTTGCTTTCAATTTGGTATTTCCCGGGACACAATCACATTTCTATTACAATTGAATTTGTTATTGATTATTGTGAAAATTCTGAAATATTTCCAACTGCATTTTTGAAAATACTATTAAATGAAACAAAATATTATATTATTGTTATTATTATTATTATTATTATTATTATTATTATTATTATTATTATTATTATTATTATTATTATTATTATTATTATTATTATTATTATTATTATTATTATTATTATTATTATTATTATTATTATTATTATTATTATTATTATTATTATTATTATTATTATTATAAAAAAGCAATAAAATTTTATTGCAGTTGTAAATGTTTTTCTTGACTCTTAGATATTTAAAACGCAACAAAGAAATTCCTTAAGTTAAAATGAAACAGCGTAAGATCCACTTCAAAATACAGGGTGTCTTTTACAGATCTACACAAATTAAGATCATAATGTTTTATTTACAATATCAACGAAACTGGTTTTAATGAATAGAAAATCTTTTGACACGAGTGATTAAAGACGATTTCCACGGTGCCATCTGGAACACCAGTTTTTAACATTCCTTAATTAGAATGACTTTCTGAACATCATCGTTTTTTGAGAAATATGGAAAAGTAACTTCGCCAACCCATAAACTGAGCCATACAGCAATTTTCTGTGGACGTCATAGTGGTTCGACAAAAGCTTGTGGACTCTGCTTATTTATGCACCCAATCAACAAAAATGGACTTTATTGGAGAAATTAAGTTCAAATGGAAATTCAGCCGTTATTTTGCTGTAAAAAAATTGCATAATTTTCAATCTTTGCTTTGTGTAAATCTATCCCTATGGAAATTTTAAACCAAACTACATAAATAGAAGGCACCCATCAGCTGTTAAATGGTTTGTCAAATGAAGCAATGCTGTCAAGTCAAAGTTGTAAACCTCTAAAAACGTACCCTATTTACAATATACACATGTGCGTAAAATTTTACTTAAAATGAAATATATAAAACTGAGGTAAGACTTTTGTTTTGGTACTGCGTCTGGATTGAATAAGAGCAAAAAGTTCCTCAACATGTTCCATCAACAACTCAGACTACAGATTTTATTTTAAAGAAATCTCAGAGTAATTGAGAGTTGAAGAAAGTTAAAATTTCACAATAATAAAGTAAATTCTATATAAATTTAGGGCTGCTGGCTGAACTCTTTTTTTGTATTTTAATCCGGTTATGAAGTTCTTTGTTCATTTCTGTAGCACAACTGACTGGTTTGTAAATGCAGTTGTTGTGCGCTACTAAAGTTGAACGTTTGCAAAAGCATCTCCTATAAAATACTTGGCATCACTTTTAAACGTCAAAAGATTCTTTATGCTCTGCCACAATTCGCTAATGGTTTCCCATTTTTCAAAACTGTATTCGAACAACAAAAAAATATGTTTTCAAAATAACAAATACATAAATAAACGCCTTATAAACCCAAAAAGTTATTTAGGTAAAATTTTCAATTTTTTTATAACAGAACTTAAATAATTAATAATTAATTTTAAATTGATTTGAAAACAAATCACGTGCTTGGCGTTTTCAAATCTCAAAACTTAATTTTAGTTGATATGCATTTCCCGAACCCTTAACGATTATTTGACGTGCGCTTTATCATTCCCTTTGCCAGTGCAATTAATAAATTATTCAATTAATAAACGAAAGTCACTCAAGCAGAAAAGAATTTATATTGAAATTACAAATTAGATACGATTATCAAATAGGGTTTATTTTAACAAACCAAGTATCAAAGGAAACAGAAATTAGACCTGGATATAAATTTACATTAGACCAAATACGAGTAATAAATACAGGGTATCCTTGAGTTGAGTTGTAAATTGTGCAGCCAATTAATCTATACAATACAATGTATATAGTACAAATTAGTACATATATATATATATATATTGTTGCCAACTGTCACGGACTGACCGAATTGGGGCTATCAATAAAAAGAGAACGAAAATGCAAGTCGATTGCCCTGCACATTTAAATATATAGAACTTATATATATGGATGGAGTAGACCGACTTGATGCGAATGTTGATTCACGGCACTTGACTCATCAGAACGAGCTGCAATAACAGCTGGACTTATTGCAAATTTCGTGGAGCAATTGTTTTATCCTATCCACAAAAATACGGACCTCGGTCCATTAAGAATAACAGTTGTGTTAAGAGTTTCAGATGCGTCCACATTGAGCGGCTGTTGAGAGCACAATATTGAGCAGGATTGCCTGCATCGTTTTTTGTCATCAACGCCATTGAAAAATAAACACCAACTGCAACACTGGGCTAAATTATTATATATTTTTATTTGTTTTTTCCGCCACAAATAAAAACTTATGTACAATATATAAAATAATTTTGAAAATTTTCACCAATAAAAACCGTTTTAGCAATTTTGATCCATAAATACGAGACAGGGATTAATTTTCAGCTCAAGTATCCAGTCAAATTTAGTTTATTCCGTTGTTTCTGTATTTATTTATTTATTTCTTGTTATTTCTTCATTTGCTTATAACTTGCAAACTAAACTGACATGTTGTAACTGCACAGAATGGGCGGTTAGAGAAGACTTAGTGCCCATGATGGTGTGAACAGACCCTCCCAATTCTCCCTTCCACTACCTTAATACGTTCCATGCCACAACAAATAAATTAGCAGCGAGGCTGACCTCGAACTCCTCAAATAAATCGTTAAATACTATCGTTTTTTCCCCTTTATTTATTGTCGAAGATCAAACCACAACAGCCACCCTGACCGCACTTAAACACTGTGTACGACGACGCGAGAGCTGTTTTTCAGCCCAGAGCTGTTCCGTACTTAAAGCTCTTAAATATTAAAAGACTTCTTCAATAAATTTGACCCCCCCCCTTTTTTTAATTTTTTACCTATTTTTCATGTTAAATTAACATGGTTTCTTCTTAATTTTAAGTTATTTTTATTCCGTTTCATTTTTGCCTTTCAAATACATAAATCGACGGTAAAACTAAACAAAATAAAAAATTTGCGGTTCTTATTAAAATATATTTTAGCAGTTTTTTTGCTGTTTCATAATTTTAATTTAAAAATAATTGAACAAACCATTCAATCACTTTTGTTCTTTTTTACCAGCAATTTCCAGTGCAATTAATTTAAAACTATTTATTTTTAACTGATTTCACCACTTACGTTTTGCGAATTCCATCCATTATTGTAACAGTTTTATGCTGCAAAGTTTTAACGCGTCATTAAAACCAGTCGATTGCATTTTAATCGTGAGAAGTCATTTTGCTGTATGAAACTTTTTCGATGTTTTATTTTTGAACCGCCCAGTCGAAAAAATTAAATATTTGCAATCACCAGCCAGCAAAAACTGGAGTGGGAAGAGAGTTAAATCAATGTTGATTTAGAACTGATTTCAGTCAGCACGAATTAAAGAACTTCTTACAACTCGGAATGTGATGGTTTCCGACAGTGGCATTTATATTTATTTTGGTTCGTGATCTGAAACGATTTGCCTGTTTGTCCGTGTGAAAGAATTTTATGGAGGGAAAAGTAAAAAATAAAACTCGTGAGTTGATCGCAACAACAAATCATATAGTTGTTTGTACGCCTGAGATAATTCGATGGAATAGCAGAAAGTGCGACATATAAAAATCAAAAAATAGTTTTATAAAAATGAGTGTCTGTCGTCCAACAATTTTCTTTCCCTTTGACCATTTTATGCTCTGGTAGAGAAACTTCGATCTATTGAGCCATTAAACAGAGACTGCGCAGAAAAATCAGGAATTAATAGTTAACGGTCGTGGGTCGCTTTTATTGAGCAAGAGAAGAACAGACTGGAAGAGAAGTTAAATTTATATCCAAAATGATAAATTTCTGGAGATTTCGATTTCTGGTGTTGATATTCTCTGGTTTTCTTGGACACGGTTCAACAAAAAGATATTGGTATTATGTCTGTCAAGGTAAAGTTTACAACCACTCTACGGGCCTTTCAGTGAAAACTTGTCATCAGTCTATGGCAGCTGGCCCATGGCTCGAAATTTCTCAACCACTCTTTAGTATTCAATGTGATGATATTAGGACAGCGCCTACAACTAAAGATGTCATCTGGGCACATTAAAACGTTTGAATATATAATAAATTTTGGTAAAGCGGTACAACAGATGACACCAAACGATCGGACCTCAAGCTCAGAATTCCAGAATAAAAAGGAACGGTTGTCCAATAGCATATTCATACGATTATATGGTCCATGGTGGTGATTCGATTCATTTCCATCTTCATATTTTTTGGGTCCTTTTGTTTTCCTTCTTCTGGCACTGCACTCCGGGTGAACCTGGGCTTCAACCAACAAGTTTTTCCAGACAGTACGATTTTTAGCCAGCAGCCTCCAATTACGCAGACCTCTCCACTTGCGTGCGCCTTCGATTCCGTGCTGTCCCACTGGTTCGGAGTCGAAGGTTCGACGGGCAGGAGCAGTATTTTCCATGCGCTCTACAGAGTCTAACCACCTTAGCCGTTTTATCCGTAGGCGCCTGGTTAGGCTCATGTCGCTGTACAGCCCGTACAGCTCGTGATTGAATCTTCTGCTCCAGAAACCATCAACGCAAACAGGGCCGAAGATTGAGCCCAGAACCTTTCTCTTGAAAAGACTAAGGACTTCTCCATCAATAACAGAATATATACTTGAGAGTTCACCGCATTTTGATGTTGTACCAGCCCGCCTTGAATTCACCTGGCCAGAAAAAATTAGCAGCTGCTTCGCAATTCGAGTTCTTCGCAATTGATTGCTTTATTTTTGGGCAATAAGAGCAGCTTGAATGGGGTTTTTGTTGGCTAAAGAGTCCTATCGGTGTTCGAAGATTCAATTGCGCATAAAAAGTTTGGAAAACCAGTGAAGAGGCTTAAAAACCTAAACAAACTGCCGCACCAAAAATGGAGGAATAACATTTGCTCCCCTGTTTTACTTTTTGTTATCCAACAGATCGTCTGCACAATCTGCTGTAATATCCTGCTTAATCTGTCAGATTGTGTTTTATTCTATTTGGTTTTATATTCAGCATTCACAGTGTTCAAAACTGCCGACAATTTAGCCATTAAACTGTAATAATTCTGTGAATACAGATTGAAATTTTCACGTAATTTAAGTTGCCATTGAAATAAACCAACTTTTATAACAAAAGGGCAAATTTAACAAAATTCGTATCATTAAAAGCAACTTTAAGCAATAAAATTTCAATTCATCTACTACAACATACACAGATACATACATACATATTTAATTGTAATTAAATTAAATTGATAATAAAGTTAAATTGAATTATTTTTAAATTTATTGAATTGCTTTTGTTTCCAAATTAGATTAGACGCATGAGTTAATTTTGTTAACTATTTACCAACAAATAAAATTGAAATTTGAAATCGTTTATTGCTAAAGTGTTCATTAAAGTTTTGCTCTAGTAGTCATGTGGATACGAACAGACTAGTGTTTTGTTTGTCAGTTTGGCAGTAAATTTGTTTGCTGTCAGTCGCCCGCATTCATGTGAGAAAATTATCTGCTCGTCGTTAATAAAGTCAGCCGGCAAAACAGAGAAAGGGACAGCAATAACAACTACACCACTAAACATCTGTGGCGAATGAAAGGGCAATACAAATTCCTCGACATATGGACTACGAAACTCTATTTATGGTGGCAGACATTATGTCCATACGATTTCCAAAACGTTTTTGGGGTCCCAATTGCCAGCAAATCCCAACTCTGAGAGGAGATTTTCAAATATGATACAGTCATGCAGAAATCAAATAAAATGATTGTTCCTTTAAAGACTGTCCGAAATTTAATTCATTATTACAAAACCTTGGCTGGAAAAACCTAAGAATACTGGCGAAGGCAAAACAGGCACTTGCAGACTCTATGACGAAGAGTAGGAGGAGTCAATGGAACAGGAGATTACCAACTGCATTGCACTGGGCCGCAGGAGATACGGGCTACTTCGCGCTTTGAACCCTTGAAGGGAAGCAGAAGCACAATGGCTCAACGATGATTGCGATGCAAACCGGTGTTCTGAACTAGACCCGCAATATTATTCAATATAGATTTTAGCAGTTCACGGCACTCTTGGCTGAAGGCACCCGATCTTTATCTTGTGACAACTTGCTAAAAATTTATTAATTAATATTCTCTTTATTGGAGTATTTCAACCAAATCAATTTCAGGCGCTTAAACGTGTTGGTAGATGCAATCACATCAATCAATCAGTCAGAGAACAAACAGAAAAACTTGGAACCGAAAAAAATCGCAATAAAACTTAATAAATGAACCATCACACGACCACCAAAAGTAACTGATAGAAAAAAAGTCAACTCAATCGTTTTGAAAGTTTCATTTCCCCTGACAAAAGTACGAGACTCAAGCAGCAGAAAATCGTCTGATTGCAGCAAAATAGAAACATACACATGTACACGCACAGTGGGTTAAAATAACATGGGTCGAAAGTAAATCAGGAATTTGGTTTAAATCGAAGCTTTACACATGCAATCTTTCGTAAATTAATGAGGACCTGTGAATCGATTTTCTGCCTCGCCGACTGTTTTGTCTTATTTGTTAATATTTTTCTTGAAAAAAACTGTAGGAACAGCTGAAAAGCAAACTTTTTGAGGAAAATCACACAACAATTAGTTTAAAAAGAAATAGTTTTCTTTCAGAACAAGAATTTTTTTTTAATATTTTCAATCAAATAATTTGCTGAATCAGCGACATTTTTATTCGATTCTTATTCGGTCTTACGAAAAAATTCACTATGTCAGTAAAAACTCTCGTTCCAAAAGTGAGTCATATTTTGTAATTATTTCCAGTTCGATCGTTCGTATTTTTTGACCAGTGCGTTGGATTAGCAAATAATTTAATTGAGTTTCTTAGAAATTCAGCCCCATCAGTTTGTCTGGAAATATGAATAGAATTTGCGGGCATTATACGAGTAGTTTCGGATGTTCTTAAAACACAAATATTTTTTTAAAATTATTAAACTTTTTGTCAAAAACAAGTTGTATTTTTTTGGTAAATATATAAAAAATTTCTCATTTTTGTTTGTGTTTTATAATAAATTGTAATTAGAAGAATAATAATATTCCATATGACATTCTGTTTCTTAAGAAAAGTTGACTATTCTTACAACATTTTTATTTGAATCAGCAGATCAAACAATTCATTAATTGCTTTAATTTTATGTGGACTTTATTTTCTGATGTTGGTTTATATTCCACCGAAAATATGAACGAATCAAATAATTCATCGCTTAAAAGCAAAACCTAAAATTATAAACCCATCTGGTTGTTTTTTATTTCATACTATCGTGGCTTCAAGAATGATGACAGAGTGTAAGAAGTTCTGCGTTCTGCGCATCTACGTCACATCAGTCCATCGTTGAACAAGAGCAACAACAAATAAACAAATAATAAATAAAGTAAAACGAAGAGAATTTCGGTCTTAGTAGTGACACTGATATAATAAATTGAAATTTTTAAATCAACTTTAAAAATAAAAGCAATCAGTATTTTTAAACTTCTTAAATATAAATTTATTTAGGAGTTAATTATTAATAAAAAGTGTGAATAAAAAATATGAGTGGATTATTTTGTCCATTTTTCGCTGTCTGTTTAGAAAATTCGGCAACATCCTGATTTGGAGTTCTATTTTTAAAATACATGAATTTCTTTTTAATTTCATCGCTGCCCTCAACATTTTGGGCCTATTCTATGCGTTTTCCCAAAAAAAAACCTTGGGTGGGAACCAAACCTTCTTTATTGCTTGTTCCAAAGGTTATGTGAAGTGCTTTACATCATGTCTTCAGTGGGATTTGTGATAAGCCCCCTTCACTGATATGGTCTGACCTATATGTAACGTGCTTCTTATTTCTTGGCACAGAAATATTGGGCTCTTGATGTTTTAGTCTCCGGTATATACTATAGAGGTAGCCCGCCAAGTTTTCTGGGCCACCATAAGCCACATCACTTAGTTCCTCCGGTTCAACGTTCACACACACATTCTTTTGAATTTGTACTGCCAAATACAGCGCCTACAAAATATATAAAAAATTGTTTTCAATGTATCTATATATGACCGGTGAGGGGCTTCTGTGTTCTTTTCGAATCGGGTGTACCGTCAACTTCAATGTTTGCTGCACTAGAGATAATACCGGCGTTGCAGCCAAGTAAGTATGACCTTAAACAGAATCCGAACTCTTTTTGATCAGAGTTATCATGTAAAATCATATTTGACAACTTTGCTCATTATATTCATCCCGTATATTGGGGCTCGTCTGCAGTATTAAGCAGCAGTGACAGCTGTTCCCAGAGTGCACAATGTATTAGATCATGTGAAGAATTATACGCCACAAGTAGTGGTATTAAAGGGGAGATCCGACGACCAGGCCAACTCTGCTGGATTTCAGTTATTTGTTGACTAAACAAAATAGTCTTCAAACACGTCTTGACTTAGGAGATAGGCCATTTAAAGCCTTATTTGGTTGTATGACACCTCTTGTTCAAAAACATTGTACTTGACACATTTAAGAGTACAATTTGACAGAATCGTTCACCTTTTCAATAATTTCGACGCACAACTCTCATGTTTTTTTTACCAAAGTTGGTTTCTATTATTTATATTAACATTTTGTTCAAATTTATTCGTTTAACTTGATTAACTGATGTGACGTTACACATTAACAGCTGTCTTTTGTTTACAATAAAAAACCGGTGCAATACGCAATGTACCATTACCTGCCCCGCTTTCTGGTAGACGATATTATTTGTTTACCTTAAGCCCACGCCAATAGTTGATCGTGAGTGACGATGTTTTGAAAAAAGAACTTTGCTTATGGGCAAATATGTACCATACGGGCACCGCTTTCATAATAGGTACACAGTTTTAGTAACGACTACTCCCGCCACATACATAAATACCGTCATAAGATTTCAAAAAAGCCATAAATGAGAAAAAAAAACTCAAGACCTATTTTTGGAATGATGAATTTCATACTTTAACAACTCAAAATGAAGTTTTTACCAAAGAATTTCGAAAAGGTCTAAGAGTAGCAAAACCAGTATTTATTTTGAATAACGGCCTTCTCTGCATATAATACAACAAAAAAAAAACTGAATATTTTTTTCTTTAATAGATATCAAAAAATTTTAATTCACATACAATATTTTTCCATTATTTTGGCTTCTACTAAAAAATGATTTCAATGAAAACATGTAACGATTTTTCGTCACTTCCCAACATCTTCCGGAATCAAGCGAATCTTTTCAAAATCCGTGTAATACTTTCGCAGAGAGAGATGTGAATCTAAAATTTCATTTTGTGAGGTCTACGATTCACTGTGTTTTGGTTACATAAACACACGATACGAGTACATATCGTTAGCTAAAATGCAAGAAGGCGTAACCAGCAAAAATTTCAAAATCGAGCTCTTCATTGATTCATAATAATCAGTGGCACATGTACACGCACAGTGGGTTAAAATAACATGGGTCGAAAGTAAATCAGGAATTTGGTTTAAATCGAAGCTTTACACAAGCCCATCTTTCATAAATTCAATGACGATTTTGGTTTAATGAGGACCTGTGAATCGATTTTCTGCCTCACATTTTCATATTTATCTTATTTCATAATACTTATTATTGATTCATAATAATCAGTGATAAACTCGATTTTGAAATTTGTGTTAGTTACGACTTTTTGCATTTTAGCTAACGATATGCTTTTCTATGCCTTCATGATTTGACAAGTTTTTATGAAAACAAAACTTTGTTGTATAACTTTTTGAAGTTTGTGTATTCATACATACAATACACACACACACACACACATGCACACACACACATACACATGTATGTATCAATGTGTATGCGTGTATATGTACATACATGTATGTATGCCTGTATGTTGTTGATATTTTTGGCATTTTTGCTGTTTGGTGCCGTTTTTTCTAGCGATTTTGCTTAGCAAAGAAAAAAGCACCGAGACTTCTGAGTGAGAACTCGTTTTGATTGTCGGCAAAAAGGTTGCTAAACAGTTTTGCTGGCATTATTTTGTCTGTTACTTTGTTTGTTGTTGTGCAAAAAGATAACAAATTAAATAGAAAACCATAAAACCGGAAACCTTTTTCAACACGCAACCACATTTTATTTATGTCACTAAATACCAAATCCCTTTTCCTCAAATATTTGGGGGAAATTTGTTGGTAACATAAATTTATGCTTCTTTTGAATCATGGGTACAGACGTGCACATATAGGCCCTGAAACTATATCTCTTTGCAAACTAATTGAGCATAACAAACGTGACATTTTCAATAATAACGAGCGATAAGAACTAGTGATACCTGCCAGTGTCCTTGCGGTAACTGCCTTTCCAGCATTAAGTGTAAGTGACACTTTTTACAAAAGCGACCATATTCCGGGACGCTTTATTTTTGTTGAATGGTCTGGCCTTTTTCTAACCCTAATCTTTCTAGCACATTAAAATAAATTAATTTGGTTTCAGAACTTATAAACTGTCTGTCATCTTGCTTCCTCGGCAAGTAAAACAGGAGTTTAAGTGGCTGGAACTGCAAAAACAGAACCATGAACTGTGTTCTTCAACTAATTACTGCGTAGGAGTAGAAAAAGAGTAGAGTTTGTCTTCCGATAACTAATATTTACCAGAATGAATTCGACTTCATAATTTTAAGTGTAAGCGACTACTAAAGGTGATGGGTACAACAAAAAAGTTCAACATCAGAGATGCACTTTACAGATAAAACAAATAATATTCTTCTGAATTAATTGTTATTTACTGAAACTAATGCAAGAAAAGTGTTCCAATAGACATAAAAGAATATGTGTTCCTAAACAAAAATCATGTTAAATTCGCGGCTTGAATGTATTCCGTATTTTAAATACACAAAATAAAAGTTAATGGTCTTAACGATAAAATTGTTTAAATTAAACAATTTATTATTCTTTGATACAAATGCTATTGTTGTATTCAAGTTCCTGAGCTTGAATGCCGGTAGCGCCGAGCTCACGCTAATACTGAACAGAGGAAAACACCGTCGCGAAGAGTTCACGAAATATGAACATGTCCGACATGCGGTCCAGAAGAGCAGGCAATGGACAACCAGATGCTATTTTGACATAATAGATACCGATTACTCCCTGCTATATGCACGGGTCTTGCTAATACCCACTTTAATGCAGCCGGTCCAGTTCCCTTGGAGGGAGAGGGGAACAGAATAGATCAACGATGGTCACAGCGCGTAGGCCTGTACTGCAACAGACCTCCTCTATTCAGTTATTCGTTCCATCCTGTTCTCCAATTTCAACCCGAATATTTAAGCAGATATTTGTTAAATGTAGCGGATGTACAGCCCTATAATTTAAGGAACGCTACTGACTTCAGGTTAAATTTCGCCCCGAATAACCCTTTTTACAAGGGGCTGAAAACGTTCAACAAATTACCTGAAAAATTTAAAACTGAAACAAATTTTTCCATTTTTAAACGAAAGGTCATGATATTTATAAAGCACCAATTTTTGATGTATAAAAATATACATCCTTATACACATATAATTTTTGTATTTCTTGCTCTTCTTCTTTTAAATACTGTAAACCAAACATAATATGTAATAACTAATAGCTAAAACACAAATGCCAAATAAATAAATTAGAATATTGTTGAAGGCAAAAACGGTCTGCTTGCGCCAATAATATGTACAACTTAGTGCCGTGTACCCCCAAAAGTTGCTGCAACAATATTCCAAAACGATTTCTCCGCCCGTGAACCAAATAAGCAAATCGCGTACATATATCAGTCAAGCTCAAATACCTCCAATAGCATTTTCCATTCCCCTTAAATTCTTACTTTTAGTCGTGTGTGGCCCATTAAACTCTGCGCACAACCTTCTTGGTGGCAACAACACAAAAAAAGGACTGTCTGTGCGGTCATAAAATTTCTGTCGTATCGACTAGTGGGTGTGGTTGGACCACATCATTTATGCGAGTTTCGTGTTTTGTTGCCGTTTTTACTCCTTTTCTTTGTTTGTCTATTTATTGCAGAAGTTGTTTTTGTCGCGTTATAAAAACGTTTCAGGCAGAATGTGTCACGATTCCTTGTTGCGAGCTTTTGAAATCAACGTCAATTTATTATAAATATATCGACTATGAAATGCTGTGATATGAAATTTGTGAAAATAAAATACTCGTAAAACTTGTTATAAACATATTTTGTATTGAAGAGTTATTGTTCGAAATGAAATTCAAGTTAATAATCAATCGCTTTAAAACTGTACAATTTAAAAATAAACTGTATAGCGGTTTTTGTTCTCTCCAGCTGTCTATATGCCAACAGTAGATTACTATTAAGTTCAATGCTTAAACATATAATACTTTTCAAAGGTTTTCAAGGCGAAGAAATGTCGGCATAAAGACAGCTGCAAAACACATAAAAATTGCCTTTTTTTAAGTCTATAACATCAGAAATACGTAGAAGGCCAGAAAGACACACTGAATAAATGTAAAACTAAAAGATGGCAAACAAAATAGATGTCTTTCTTAAAACGAAAAGCCACGAATCAGCTTAATAGGACAAGAAATTTATTTCGTAAAAGTGTACAGACAAAAGCAAAGAGATACAATTTGCTAAATAAGAAAAATTTAAATAAAATTAAAATATAATAAAAACTGAATGTACCGAATCATATTTACCGGCATTTATATTAGTCGGCTTGGCATTTTTTTGGTTGGCATTTCCGAACTTTTTTTTCAAAAGATAATGATCAAGATTTGCTGCTCGACATTTCTTCAAATGACAGGATTATATTTTTAGTTATTTGTGTCCTCAATACTTTTGAATATCATTCGCAGTGAAAGTATTTCATTATTTCCATACAAAGTCCAAATTGAATTTCTTGTTCGCGATTGAGATCATTCTCTTGGCCTCATAATCGCTTCTAACAAATCTATTTCTTTCTATAATAAACTCATATGTTGTTGTCTCCCGTTGTGCCAGGTGTCTTTCGTACCAATTGAAATTCGCTTAGAATTCACGCCAAACCCAGCTAAAGGGGGATTTAGACGGTAATACAAGTCGTACGTAAAGCCAAGGACAAAATCTTATGAAATGACAGATTTTTCACGTTTACACCATTGGTAGACCAAAACAAATGTTTACACAAAAATACATCCCTGATCTAATGATGTGTGAAGGAATTTGAAAAATTTTAAGAACGATGAGAGCCGTACGACTGTAAAATGTGTTCATCCGTATTTTCCCTCTATGTCGTATGGTTTCATTACGCATTAAGTTTAGACGATACCATGCGTGCTCTTTGACTTATCGTACGACTTGTGTTATCGTCTAAATGCCCCTTAAAGTTTATACAGAAGTGAGCCACTAAATTTGCAGTTTCCGATTAAAGACCTGCAGTGTGACTTGGAGACTTCCTTCTTTTCATATTTACTGCACGTCCAATAGTCTGACCCAAATTCAATTTGGTATCAAATGGTTTGCGATGGACCAGTTTTGATTAAGCATGAAGAAGTGAAGTTGGTTGCTAAAGAGCTGTTGTTGTTGTTTTTCTCTGACATGTACTTGATTTCGTTAAGTGTTGACGTTTCAGCTGCTAAATGTTGCTGAAAGGAGCTAAAAAATGTTCACATTCTTTTAATTTTATTTTCACATCCTTATTACTATTTAGGACACAATGTTGACGTTGTTTTTTTAAAGTTACTCATTGCAAAGTAAAAGCTTAATGTGCTAAATTAATTAAAGCCGTAATTCAGGAGGGTCCGTGACTTTTCCATGGAGCACCGAAGTTTGGCGTTATTCTAGCAACATTTTTAACGATCCTTCACCAACTTGAAACTCGTATTTACACGAATCGTTGCTTAAATAAAGAAACCATTTAATCAGCGAGTGTTAACTAAGAACGAAGTCTTAAAGTTATTTAATTTCAGAATGATTAATTTCTCACTTCAACCTCTTCGTGGAGCTAAAGCTGATGGTTTTACTTAAAGTTGGCAATCTTATACCCTCAGGAATGTTTTTGACTTCTCTCTTTTAATACTTTCCCAGCTTTTGGTCTCAGATGTATTTTATTGTTCGCACTCTAAATGAAATGAAATTCTTATGAAGGGCAAATGCACTTTTATGTGCTTTAAAAAAAATTTGTTGTAGTTTTGTTTCCAAGCTAAACAGTGGCAGCTAAAAACATACAAATCCGTACACCCACACACACACACACACACACATACACATGAATTTGTTTTTTTTCGAAATGACATTAAAAATACATACAGAGAAAATATTTTCTGGAAAAGGAAATATTCTGAGTTGAAGTCAATGCAATTCTATTACTTGAAAAATATTTGCATAGAAGTGAAAGGTCCTTATTTTCCGTTCCAAAAGGAAAGCGACCAATATGATTGTAGCGTCATTTGTCAAACTGACTGGGAGTTCCGTTTATTTTGTACAAAATCAGCGTTTTAAGTGCCAGCGAACTAACGACGACAACGCGTAGGTCCTACAGGGACTCCAGGTGTTGAAGAAAAACAACAAAAGCGGTTGGACCGAGTCGTGTCAAACTTGATACTTACCTACGATATCCCAGAACGCCGTTGGCTGCCGCAATCAACAGCGGACTGTGGCTCGGATTTTGAAAAAAGAAGACGCTTGTTTTTGTTTAAATCTAATTTTTTTGTACACAGAAGCTCTTCAGCCAAAGTTGAAGATGGTTCTCTCGCAGGCCATCTTGTCGTTGGTTAGTGTTGAGGTGCTTAAATCACAGGGATCATTCTGAGCAAGAAGAGGGCGTGGGCGGTCCAAGGACATATTTTCGGGAACTCAAATGTCTTGGTGGTGCTTTTGTGCTATAACCGATATTAGTTTTTGTTTATGATTCAATACTATCATATTGCCAAAAGTTGGTACCTGCCGCTAATAATAACAACCGTGAATTTGGTCCCCAATCGAGTGTGGCCGCCATTGGATAAGATACCAATACAGTTCAAGTCTATCTCTCGAGAAGCTGTTTTCTTGCATCATATTCCTGTTGCACTAATGAGCTATTTGAACGATTTCTGGCTGCCAATTTCAGCTGCCTTGACTACCGACTTTCTTAGAAAGGCGTTAGAATAGATTAATGTCTTAGCAGGGGGCTTGTTACAGCGTATATAAAGGGTGTGCCTTTATCGATCGTTTTGTTTTACTTTAATCCTTCTCCGCTTCAATGGGATAAATGGCCATTCCCCCACCCTTTTATCCGTGATCGCACATTGATCCCAGATCAGTGTTTACGAAACTGTCACTTGTGTTTGCCCGGTGATCCGTAATTTGAGCACCATTCAATGGGGGACCAGAACTAAGGGTCGACCCCTACATGTGCTGTTTTGACTGTTCAGTGCCCACTGTACATACCTTCAACAATGCGCAATCAAACATAAGTTAACCCAACATGCGAAACAATACGACCTCTGGACTGTTGGTCGAATACTCTGCCAACTCATCCATCGAGACACTCACTCACTGGCGTGATGTTAGTCACGGCGCTGATACTAGTCAAACATCAGGTCTGAAATTTGCGTAAATGGTTGTGGATTGGAGGTTCGTGACACGTCTATTAAGAACTATTGCCTTCTTTTAATAAGTTTTTGAATACAAAATTACTTTTTGTTAAGTAACAAGTGGTTTCCGTACCACATAAATGAAGTAAAATTGAATTAAATCGTGATATTTCGCAGTTGGGTTTATAATTGGAAGAGCTTCATAGAAATTCATCTTCTACTGCAGTTGTGCGCCAACACAGAAATAAATTCGCAGCTAAATCCGATAAAATTGTGAAGTCTGGAGTGTAGCGAAAGCACATCTGGTTGAGCCAATATATTTACTTAAACACCACAATAGTATGTAAAATATTGTTACGAGATAATATTGCTGGTTGTTGTTGGATACAAGACTAGGAAAACAGCTAAAGAAAACCAGGCAGACAATAAGATAGAACAGCACAAAAGAAGCAACAATTGTTCAAGGAAGAAAGCGTAAATAAATCACTTTGCAGCTCAAAGGAGAATTCACAGGTTGACCACGAAAAACTATTCTTATAGTTTTTGAGAATGTAAACATAATGTTATTCCCAAATGGACGAGCGCTAGTCTGGTCCTCCTCTCAGAGACTGCTGTCGATACACAAGTACAGAAAGTCTTTTATTTCTAGAGAGTATTGGAAAAACTTAGGTGTTCATAAACATGTTCATGCATGTTCAGAGAAATTCTCATTGTGGAAGAGTCACGTATGGCAGAGCTTATACGCAGCTTGTTTAAGTTCAAATTAAGTTTTATTCAAATTAAGTTTGCTTTTAGCGGGGTTATTACAACAACAATGGGGATAAACAGGGTTTGATCAATTATATTTTAATATTGACTTTAATATGGAATAAGATGGATCGCATGCAAAACTAGTCACTCATTTAGTAACAGTAGTGCCATGCAACTTTTGTATGGGTATTATCAACGAAATATCCTGCGACACATTCGAATCTTCGGCCATTTGCTTTTCTGCCAACACATGCGACTGCAAGTCAATTTTTTTCAATGTACCCGAAGCGTAAAACTGCAATAGTTTACCTGGTTCATCAGAAACAAACACATTTCGAGCGGAAACTACAAGAAATTTTCTGCTTATTGTATTACTAGATGGTGCCTAAAAGAACGTACGGGGTAAGCACGCAGATGGTCAGGCCTGCTAGGCTTTACGGCCCTCTTGTATAGTGGAGTAAGACCAAACAGAATGCGGCCGTAACAAGACTGTGCAGAGTACCGAGACTCTGCGTCAAAACAGTTATGAGATCTCCCCCAAATGACGGACATGAAAAATAACTGTGCAAAAAGTAGCAGCAGTGCCTGCAATTTCCATTTGTAGAAGAGAAGTTAAAGGCCGGTCCTCTTGAGAATTGATCTGAAGGGGATCAGAGACTTGCATACTCGATATGTCTTGAGCGAGTAGCCATATAAATCCCACATACATCCTTGATAGGAAGTATAGAATTGTCTTTCCGACAAGAGCAGGGTGGTGCGCAAACCTCACTATTAGTCATTCATTCATAAAATTATTTAATTAATACTAATGCTTAAGAATGAGCCAACTTTCCTTTAACAATCCTGCAGTGACCCAGTAAATTTGCTTTCAGTTTTGAACCGTTGTTCGATAACTTTGTTTATCGCTTTGTTTAAGTTCGCATGAAAATTAGGAAAACCAAATGTGAACATATAGAGTTTTTCGAACTCTTGTGGCTTGGGGAACTCCCACTAAAATATACACAGAGATTTCTTGGCAAATTTTTGGGCCACCCTGTGTTAATAAAGTTGCCACAGTTCGAAAACTGAAAAACATTTTCAGCTTCAAACATAAAGAAATTAAATGTATTTGCACTAATTTCAATGGACACAATTAAATTTGCATTAGACTTAAACTAATTCCTGTTTAGAAATAATTTCCAATCAAATTTTGCTGTAGGTGAATACATATTTATGTTGACTTGACACATGCCGTCCTTATCAGCTGTATATGGTTGGCTTAATGAAGAAGGGTCGTAGCACGATTGATATTTTCCAAAATTTATTTTTTAAACTGTTGCTGTTGTAATATATCTTTGGTGGTGGTGTAATATAAATATATTCACAATCGTAAATTTATATGCTCTGCGCCACTTAATGAAGACGATCTAAAATATAGGTGTTCAGGCCCCTGATCTGGTGTCAGCAACGTCTAAGAGTGCTGCAGCTAATGGGTCGATACGCCGACTTAATCTTTCTAGATGGTTTTTGCTGAATCTGCTAATTTCATCTTTAACTCTCGGCATATTAAGATTTCGGAAAGTTGCATCATTCACGATTGATCCCTGAGTTTTAGACGAATATCTCAGCAGTTATTTTCGAATTGGTAAATGTCCGGGTGGGAGTTTATTGCTCGCCTTAGGCTAAAATTGCCCTATTAATTGTTGGTTGTTGTTTTAAGTTTCACCCACTTTATGCCCCCTTTTGGTGGAGTAACAAAGAATCAAGCTACGCCCTTTTTGCACTAAGTCAGCGACCTGTTTGCCAAACAAGTTCACATATGCATTCGAAGTCCCAGCAAAGTATCTAAGACAAGGCAAAAAAGTGTTCAAAATATCGCACATACAAATACACAGCATTTTTAATTTAATCCCAAATAAATTAAGCAGATTAGTTCAACTTCAACGCTGTGATTTATGCGGATATTGTGTTAATTTTTTGTTAGTATTTAAATTATGTTAATTTCTTTTTATCAACATCGCCTGAGTTTCCAAACGTGGAGGGGGAAGAATAATGATTGGGCATTTAATTAAGTGGTGCTTTGGTTTGTTGGAGGTATTTGAATGCCGCCTGGCTGCCTGGCCGGCGAAATTATGTCGGTGTAAATGGTAATGGGCCAAGTTTGGTTTAGGCGTTTGTGGCGGGCTGGTGTCTCAGGTGTAACATTATTGTACTTCGCACACAGCAATATTTATCCTACACAATTAAAGGTTTGGCTTTTTTTTCTTAATTTTCAAAGCAAATAAATTACTGGCAGTTTGTAATGGAACTCACGTTTTCGTTCAACTAATTTAAATGTTGGCGCATGTTAGAACAACTTTTTCTTCTGTCTGCATCTGTTTTGTCTTAATATCAGTAATTTTATTACGAATATTTTTCATTTCTTTTCTGTTTTTAATAAAAATTATAAGAAAATGTGGGTGTTGGATTTAATGCTAACTGTGATTTCTTTCAATAATATTTTGTGTACAGTGGCTCCATCGCAGAATCAGACACTATTTTCCGTAGGCGCCTGGTTAGGCGGCATGACGCTGTACGGCGCGTACACTTCGAGATCGAAACCAGTTCTGACAATATTGTTAGTAAAAAATGCCTACAAACAACTTAAAACTGTCTGAATTGAGGATTTTTGTTGTATAACGTGGCCAGAGAAAGCCTTGTCAGTTCTTCACAATATTATCTGACAATCGTGGGAACACACTTCTCTGCCCATGCCTGGGAATTGCCGGCTCGTGTCTTATTGGCAGATGTGCTCAAATTAATGCACCTGCCAATGATGGAACACAGCAAAATATTTGGCAACTTTTGCAGTCAGTAATAAAGAAATGGGTATAATATTATTCTATGAACTTTTCAGTACCATGTCCAAGTCAGTACCATGAGGTAAAGAAAATTATAATTCCTGTTTTAACAAAATTCCTCAGAACTCACATTAACAAAATTACTCGTACGAAAAAGTAACAGAAATGACGAAAAAAAATATTTACTTATAATTTTTTGTTTCATATTTTTACTAAAAATTTATCAATTAGAAGAAACCCAGCCAAACAGTTATTGAAGTGAACACGTTTCCGTTTACGTGCCAACATTAATTTATTATTTTTATCTTCAATCTACATAAACACACGTAAAAGTGTTCATACTTAATCATATTTATATGAATGTCGGTTAGACAATATCTTGCTCTTGAGCAGCCCCTTATAGCAGGGGAACTATAAGACTGAGTCTTAATTAAGAAATTAAAGAAACTCAGACCACACGATTGCAAAAACTAAATTGACTGGAGACCACATATTTATAACCAACAAATAATTTCTCAAATGTCCGATGGTGGTTAATGAGTTGCAAATAAATTGAAAATTGTGGCAAAAGTTTTACTTACAACTTTCATAATAAAATTACAAACTGAATAAGAATTAGTCAAATCATTTGGGTTTTCCTAAAACAATCTAAACACATACAAGAAAAATTTGCTCCGCAGATCGTTGGAGAAACACCAGGGTTGCATGCAATTGTACTCTTCGATTTGTCACGAATACTGCTTCGGGTATGTATTTGAAATTTACGATTAATTACTATTGCTGTTTGATAACTCTGCGATTTTAATTCAAATGCAACACTGCTGCCGTCAACCACCACTTATTAACAGACTGACCCAGCTGCATCTTTCACTTTGAGTTTCGCTGCCATTAAAGCAGACATCCTCTCTCTAGAATATCAAATCGCAAAACCATTAAAATTTTGGAGCAGCACAGGATCGAACTAGATGTGAAAGCAGATTTTGTAGATTCAGCTTGGAATTAAAAATTCAGTTTTAGCGAAATATTTTCAACAACTTGTGTGCGACTAACTATTTTGGCGTTTCGAAAACAATTGCATCTGGCAACTACGGCATGTACAGATAACATTCGCCACGAACCTAAAATCCGTATTAAATGTGTTGCTTTCATTTTCAACATCTTGAGTGTGAAAAGGATAAAGGGGCAGGTGTTTATGTCTTATTTTTCAAACATTCAAATAAGGTTTGTATATGATTTTGTTTTTTGTGTTAATTAATGGGTTTCACGTTATAAGCGAGCGCCAGGTGTGTTGTTTTGTGTGTGCCAGTATCTGAGTTACTGACTGACGAAATGCGAATAAGTTCGTGGGGCTTGTTAGCAAGCCGACACAGGCGAATACTTTTGCAAGCGAAACCATCAACCGGCAATTAAAACCCACTTTCCCCAACACAGACATTCGTACACACCAAAGACATTAATTACGGTCATTGAAGAGAGGAGTGGTAGGAAAGAGAGGAGAGCAATACTTAGACATTTTTGCTGGCAAATTTTGTTAAATGCGTTATTTTAAATTGTGGCCATTAAATATGAATAATAAGGAACGGTGATTTATCAATCAAGTATTTACCCAACCCAAAAATCCTAAAGGGATAATTTTATTTGCGTGACAACATTAGGGTGGTTAGTTTTCTGGACATTTAATACAGTTTAATCAGTTGACTATGAATTTGTCATTATTTATATATATGAACAATAGTTTTTATGGCTTTTGGAAATCTGGGAAATATTTTAGGCACGAATGTTGAAACCCGGGCGAATTCATAGCAGGTGAACCGGTTAATACTGCAATTTTGTTATTGGCAAATGTTCATGAATTGTAAAAGAAACCAAAAATTGCACTCCTGGACTGTTTACATCAGAAGGAAGCTTGACCATGAAAAAACTAATCAGCTGCTCTCTCAATTTATTATTAACTAATATGACTTCCTACTCCAATCCCTGAATAAGATGGAGCCGGAATTTTAGCCAGTTACGTTGGCCATTAGCACAAACTTCCACGTGAAACAAATTAAAAAGGTACGGTCGATATGTACAAGAAAGTGGATTTATCGAAAAAGGTCCTGCCAGAATACGCCCATAAATATAGTTTGCTCGATGCCAATAAATTTGCTTTTCTTCATTATGTTTATTATTTATTATTTACCTATAAAAAATTCTATTTTATGGTACCGTCATACAGCAGACAATTGCACTTTAGACAAAGATATAGCGCAAACACTCTTCGGCTCTTTTAGCTCAGCAACTTCGGTCAGGATGGGGTATGATCTAAAAAAATGTAAGTGCAAAATCAAGAAAATATATTGAATGATATTCAACAAGGACAGTCATTATTTACTGATTATTCAGAATTATTTGCTCCCTGTTGCCTGCGCCTGCAAAGAGCGAAACAAATCGGGGTATCACGGCAGAGCTTGCGATTGAGCAATTAATTTTTATACATATATTCCACGACATGAATAGTGCGATAGATGTTGGGATGAAGGAGAAAAGAGTTCAGGCATTATAACAAGACAAGTCGCTTATGGAAGAAGGAAGAGTTTTTCGAGATGTAGAACTCCAAAGCAAAGCCTCTAAGTTTTGTTAAAAGTTCTGTGCAGTTCTTTTGGCCTCCGAGAGAACTCGCACAACTTGTGAGGCTCTTAAGACCCAACTTAATTTAGGATTCTTAAGGAACCTATTAAAAATATTTTTCGCTGAAACACTCTGCTCATATTTCAAAAATAAAGTTTTCCAAAAGTTCGACAAGTGAAATGTGAAGTAAATTCAGGCGATGCTCTGTGAACGATGAGCATTTTGAAAATAAAAATGTACTTCGAAACCTCACAAAACTCTATCCACCCTAATTGCCACTCACGCATAAGTTTTGAAATATTTGTAAGGATCGGGACATATTGTGACCTTTTGTGTTTCTGTTGTTCATTGCAAAAGGGATTAGTACCTTTTTTTAATATTTGTCTAATCACTTATGAAAAACGGTATCAGGGAACTTTAGGATGTAACTTCATAGTTATTAAAATGTTAAATCAAAAGAAAAAGGAAACTTTTTTAATAAAACACTAAAGCTTAAAATTTTCTGTTCGTCAAGGTGTGTTAGCCCTTTTTGGAGCCGTAATAAGAACTTGAATTTCCTTTGTTTATTGCGTCATAATAGCCTTTCACACCTTGGGAAAGAGCGAAGTTGTAGTCGAATACATTTTAGAATATTTTCAATGAGTTGCAAAACATATTAAGAGGAAGTTTCTTTCCTGTTAACAGAACGAATCTTTGGCGTTGCCAGATTGCTTTAATTGCTACAGACACAAACTTTCTTATTTTGACGCAATAATTTAATAAATCTTTTCGCCTCTTCTATCTTTCAACTTCTCTGTGTCTGCCACTTCGTTAACTCTATGCCGTTCGTGTTCTTGAACCCATTTCAGAGCAATCTGATTTCTACTTGCTACGCTGTTCAGCCCGTTTTGATATAATGGGGTGCTGGGCGCGAAAATAATAGCGTACAGTACAGCAAAAGTTTTATGGTATCTTGAGTTTATTTCGAAATCATTTGATAAAACATTAATAAGTTGTATAATAAAGTGTTTGCACGCGACAAGTGTTCACTGTTTCTACTGCCGAATTCCAGAAACTAGATAAAATTTTGATTTCCTTCCCCTGATCAGCGGAAGTACTGACTTTTGATAATAGAGCATTCAAAATAATTCCTTTGTTATAGGAGAACGAAATCAAATCACTCATTTCTTTGGATTTAATTTAAAAATTGCTATTCTCTTTGTGGTTTTTATGTCGGCGGGTAGTCTGTCCCAAGCAACTGTCCTGTGGTACTCCACACTCAACATATCATTATCAGCATTATAAATCTGAACATACTGCTAATGGCTGTTTAAAATACCCGCACCAAACATGTTGCATAAACATGTTGCCAAGTGTGTAACACCGATGGCAAAGAAAACTGCCCATCAGGCGGGCACACTATCGGATCCGAGGCATTTAGATATTGTATAGACACTATAGATTAAAAGATTTATGAAAAGAGTGAAGTTTTATGGTTCTATATAATAAATAGATATGCCAAATTTCCCAGCATTTGCGTGAAGGTTGCAACACAACATTTAGCTTTCACACTATCACACTATAGCACTTGCACGCATTGTTTCAGTTTTCGATAAACCTTTATTCACCGCTCACTCACTAATATATGGGACTAATCAAATGCGTGAACATTGAACACTTAATTGTTGTAATTAAACTTGTTGACAAAATTCTCTAAAACTGTAATTGATGTAATTAAAGTCTGCATCATTTTAACTAAAATGTTCAAAGATGTTAAGAGTTTTTTAATGAATACATATTTTGACTGTTTATTATAGTGTCAACTGGTCTCAAGTGTTGAAAGTATTTGTGCTGTTATGCGGTTGTTAAACTTAAAGGTATTCTTCTTGACTCCCACAATTGTTTCAGATAAATAAGTTTCTGTCGGCTGGAGCAGCCAGTACTTACCCACAAAATATATTATTCATCCGAAAAAGAGCAGTAGTCAACAAAAGTGTTCGATCGTTTATATATTTCATATACATTTATTAATATTTTTTCATCTCATTAACTTTGTTTGTATTAAATTTCAAAAATGTTAAATAAATATTTATTTAAACTCAATTAAATAAATAGGTTGCAGTATACAGTGTTCGGTTATAGTTTAAACATCATTTTATTAAATTTAAGTTCATTTAATCATAGATATTCTATTAATAAATATTCATTTATTCACTATTGTTTAAATTAAAGTTGGCCAGTTTTTCATTCATACCTTCTTTTTTGCTTTCTTCAATTTAAATACACAATTTGCTGTTAAGTTAATTTATAGTATAAATATAAGTTTTTAAAATAATATTTATTTAGTGTTATTACTGTTGTTGTTGGTTTTTGTGGTAATAAATACTGTTTTGATGATTTAATAAAACAAATAATAATCGAACAAAAAATACAAATTTATGCGAAAAATTTTTACAGCTGCCCAGAATATGCCAACATTTGGCCTGGATTTGGAATGGAATTTGTTTTTCTAAAATAAAAGAAAACTCATTTTCATGAAAATATTAAATTATAAAATTGAAGAGTGGCAATTACTTGGTAGATGTTCTGGATATTCTGTACTATTCGATTAAGGACTCTTACGACTGATGTTGTGGTTTTCTTAGTTTTTTAAGATTCTTTGAATTTGCCAGATTTTGAATTTTTAAACTTTTGTCTTCATTTATTGTTTATACAGTCTTATCTACTAATAGAACTAAACTAAATTTAACTACCGGTTACACTAGATACGATACGATTTTTGAAGAACTTTTTCACATTTTATTTCTATTCTTACATTAAAAACGTTTTTCAAAATGGTCATTTTCAATTTTGTAGAGAGTTTAAGATTTTTCTAAAGTTTTTTTTAAATATCCCAGCCAAAACTTTCGCCACCAGACAAGCGGTTTTGTACAGTGCAAGCTTTGCGGCAAGCTTGAATAACTTCCAGGTTTTGTCCACAAGAACACGAAAGTGAAAGTAATTTTGTCTCTCTATCTTTCAGTCTCATGGCAGACTTTTTGATGGCTGGTTTTAATTCCCCAAATCTGTCTCCAAAGGGGCTAAAAGGCCAGGCGACAGTTGATGTGAGAGTAGGAAATTATTGCACTTGTGAGCATTCAGATTATAGCGTTTGATGTCTGGAATTTATTACCCAAATACAGTTTGTAAAACAGAAATATAGTTTTGAAATTATTAAAATTACGCACAAACGGCTTTTACATGAATTTTTTATGCATAAGATTTCGATGACTTCCCAGTCATCATATAGCCTATAGCTTTCCACAATTTTTATATATAATAGATATATATTTAATCAACAGATTTGAAGCTTTCCTACAGGGTGCTTCATATATTAAAAAGAGATCTTGTTTCATTCAGAAACAACACAACGATTAAACACATTTCTGTACTATAATATTTCTATTCAACACTAAATCCCTAATGCGTTCCTTATTCTGCTTTCCAAAGGATATCAAACCAGGATGATACGTTTTGCCCAGCATATTTGTTTGGTCTAACCTCAATATTGTAGGAAAATACCACATCTTTCTACTGTATTATTTTTGTTCAAAGTTTCACGCTCTAAAATCAACTTTCAGTAGAAATTTGAAAGTTCTTTAAATGCCAATTATCGGCGGGCAAGATCCATATTTAACACTTCTCAGCAATATTGCGCAGAATACAACATTAAGCGCAGAAAATGGCAAATTGGCAAATACAAGCACAAATAATTTTTGATGGAAGCTGTTGCTACCGAAATGGTGAATAAACTTTTTGCTGGGATATTTTTTAAATGATAAGGAAAAGATCTTCTCAGACAGAGGTTTATATAAAGAGGAGGTTTTTATAAAGAAAATTTCAGCTTAACAGACCTTTTTAATTGTTGAAGAATTCTTAGCGATACACTGCAAAAAATGTATAATTTTAGTTGAAGGCTCATAAGTAGATACATTAAAGATTAAGGTTTTGTTAGTTTCTGTACTATTAACGTTTTTATATAAATGTTGAAATATTTTCCAATGAAAACCTCTTTCGAGCTGCATAATGAAAAACTAGGCCAATAGCCTGTAGGTTTTTTGTAATAAGTTTCGTTGCCATTTGACCTGGTGGAGATTGATATTGTTTTTATGAGACGGCGTAGAAAACATGTGCATCTTAAATTTAAATTAGTAATTTATTTTACTTTAGTAATTTCATTTACTATGATGCTGCCTTCTTTTATTATAACGATGTAGCTGATTATACACAATTGTGGCCGTGCAGTTGTGCAGACTGCTGCTCTCTATGTGTTTACGGCAGTATTCTCAACACCACTGTTTCACTTACAGGTTGGAACAAAACTGAGCTGAGACTCACAACATAGCGAAGCAAATACCAGGGCCAATGTTGGACATCGTAGTACTAAATGTATAAAAACACCATAATATTTAATTAATTTGCCTTTATTGAAGAAGAAGACTGTGGTCGGTAGTCTTCCACAACAGATACCAGAAAATTGGTGAGGAAATTTTACATGAAATTTTTGCAATAATTTCTATAAAAATTGTCCGCACAAGTCGCTCAGTTGTGCCATTGCAACATCTTATAAGTGTGACGAACCCTTCAAGTGCTGAGTTTCTATATGACAAAAAGGAGCTTAATTTTTGTTTTAAAATTAAATATATTTCATATATAATCTGCAGACAATCTCTTTCCTCAGCAACAAATGAAACCATGACTATTGAATTAAGTTAGAAGTTTTCTTCTACTCAAACGCCAGCTTTTATAATATTTAAAGACAAGTGATTTCTGTGACCCGGCTCTCCCAGCCACTCCGCGATTGTGAAGAGAGTCGACTGTGTTTTATGCTTAACAAAGTTTAGTGGTTAAGGCTTCCTTCAATCAGTTCTAAATACTAGAATATCGTCAGTTGAAATGCAAAAACCATGCAACTAACAAAAAGAAAATCCATTCATCTCGTAACTGTTACTCCCATACAATAAAAGTCAGACAAGTATCAGTGTTAATATTTTGTTTCCACTGTAAAATAGCAAAATTGTAAGTTACATGGCTTTGAATATCAGCTGACGATATGGCTTTTACATCGTTTCGCCATAACATATCATTTATAATTATGAATTCGGCACCAAATACAATAATTTTCCAAAGAAAAACCGCTGCCTCAAAAATTTTATTTTGTTTGAAATCAAAGTCTCTTTGAAATTTCTTCCAAGTCATTCCATTAAACTAGAAACTAATTAAATTATTATTTGTCCTTATCAAGAACTTTATTAATTTTTTCTTCTTTTACTTTGTAAAATTGTAAAAATTTTATACTTATATTCAGTTTTGTGTTTTTTTTTATAATTTTCTTTTGTTTTCGGTTTTCTTTAATGCTAAACACACCAATAGAAATATTAAAATTTAAAATCTGGGTTGGCTTGTGTTCTGTTAGTGACGTCAGTTGAAGTTGCGCTACTTAAGCAGGACTGGAAACCAATAAAAGTACATTAATGGATTTTAATATAAAACACCAGAATAATGGAAAGTTATGCAGTTTTTGATTTTGTTCCACATAAACGTTTCAAACCGATTAAAAATAAAACAAACAAAAAATGGCGTAATTAAATTCTGTTAATTATTACAAAAACGGAGTAATAGCTGACAAATCGCTGTAAAAGGAGAGAAAATGCTGTTGCTTAAGCCTGCAGGGATAGCGGATCCTACAGAATTGTTTCAAAGGTCGTAGTTTTCACACCCACAGAAAACAAACAAAAATGGCAAATTTTCAAACATTTTATTTTATTGCATTTGATTGTCCTCCATTTGGGTTGTAGTGGTTAAATAAATTTCAGGAATATTTTGTCTTGCGTGATGCCGAACAAAATTATGGACAAGAAATTCTCAATGAAATAAAATCGTGACAAGTTGCCAAAATGAAGCACAAATATAGTCAAAGCGTTGGTGGTTTTGCTGCACCGATATTTCATGTCAATTTAACATGCGCTCATATTGAACTTTAAAAATTTTGTGGTCGGTAATACGTTTTCAAAGCCATAATTGCGCAAATTAAGCAAAATCAGCGCTTTTGCAAAAACTTGTAATCAACATCTCCAATGTCGATGCACTTAATCTGCGTGCAAAAATTCATGATTTCAATGTGAAGTCGTGATGAATTAACATGTACTAAGTGAATAAAGCAGCATCATAGTCATTGTTGGAACGTCGTGAACTAAAAAAATTGTATTTATTGCTCAATCCGATCTTTCAACTATTCAACAACTATAAAAATGAGGTGTTTGGGTCGGCAGCTTAAAGAAAAAGGAAGCAAAGTGTCGGTCAAATCTTATTGCAATGAATGACAATTTCGAACTTGTGTCTCTTGTCAAACCCAGAGCTGTATAATTCAGTATACACACAAGTACAAATATTCGAAAGCTGTTAAGTTTAAATCTATAAATAAATCGTGCACCTCAACAGTCATAACGTGTTAAATTAATATGAAACATGTCGCGTTCATGTTAAAATATTAACATTTTGTAGAGTTGAATGCGGGAAAACTTTAATTATCTGATATATTTTTGAAGACAATTTTATGATGAAACTGCCGAAAACCAGTCAGTTTGCAAAATGCTGATACACTTTATCTGCTGCCAAATGTTTAACAATCTAACGAATATTTAATTTTTTTTCGGCGAAAGCTTTAATTTGTTTTTACATGTTTTTCCTGGTTTGGTTTTTCCAGCTCTTTTATTATTGTATGATTCTAGTTACGGAATTGCTCATTTCGCCGTTTATTCGTTAGATATTGAAAAGGTGTGAAAAGCAGTTGTTGATTGAAAAATAAGAGTTAAAATTTAGTGACAACATTTTTTTCTAATTCATGATTTCAGTCTATCCACTCTTTTGGAGAGAATACGATAGTAGCGGCCTACATCCACGGCAATACTGACTTTGCCTGGAGACTATTCTGTCTCTAACGTACAACAAAGAATATTTGATATACGAGGTCCACTCAAGAAATCAGGTAAATTTTGAAATTTCGTGGCCTGCATACATCCGATTACAGTCGTTTTACTCGTTAAAAATACAAGCGAATGTAGACAGTCCCCGAAATTTTAAAATTCATTTTATTTTTTGAAGAGACCTCGTGCCTAGGTCCCGTGCCCATTTATTGAAAGGATTTTTCTACTCTTTGTTGGTACTAAAAATAATTTATATTAATTAAAGAAATAAAGCTCTAACGTAAAGCTTCCGCTATCGGCACAATGTAGCGCTGCCTGCAATCTTGCGGGCACTAGAGATTTGAACAGAGCACGATCTACGTCGACATCGTTCTACTTAAACTGCATCAAATTAATTTAGTATTTATGTATCGGTGGAATTGAATTGTTTAAAACACAGCGATGGCCAAAGCTGATACTCTGAGGCGCTAAAAATGCACTTGATGTAAATCTCTTCCTATGAAATGTTTTTGTGCAGCAGCAAGAAACAAAGTCCGTGGAAAGGCAGTTTTCAATGTTTGGAGCGCTCAAAATCCGACTGGCTTTCGTTAAGTATCGGTCGATTGCGACTTATTGACATGAACCAAACACGTTCCAATTAAATGTCTAGTGTAATAAAATGGAAAATATGTTGGCGGCCGCTGCGAGAGATTCGTTCATGCAAAATGTGCATCGTACCCATCCTGCCGGAACCACATTTTGACTACGCCCATATCGTTCAATTGAAGCCAACTCTGAAGTCTGCAAACCGCCTGGTGCTTGTGCCCGGCGAGTAATTAACTGTCTAGGGGTTTCCTGCGCTCTTTCATAGACCGCTGCGTTGGCATGCGGGTATCGGTTTATAGTCAAACGTACAGGAGGTCACTTTGTCTTCGAGCGTTGCAAAGTCAACTGTGAAAGATCACTACGTGTACCATGAAATGAGCGCGACGCGCGCTAAGTTTGCACCAATTTTTATAAAAGAGTTTTGTCGTTTGCAAGGCTGTTCAATTGTAAAACTTGTCATAGTACTTTGCCATCACTGGCCGAATAAAAAGCAACACATTAGAAAGACGTCACCAAAACAACATGGCCCGCATCCCCTCCCTATTTCGCGGATATAAGCCGGCAACATGCGACAGACCCTTAAAGATTATGCAGTTTTACTGTATGTCAAATGCAAATCGCCCTGCATTGGGATACCTGCGCGGAGAGTGTGAAAAACATCTACACAATAGTTTTGCGAAAACATGTAGAATATCTAAAAGACATATTGCAGCCACTTGGACACTTTGAAATTTGAAAATGTTTCGAAAGATTAGGGGCAGTTTTCTTCCAGTGGATTCCAACTGCTGCAAAATAACCGGCAGAACGATTTTATTTTACACTCTATTTTCAGTGTTCAGAAAATACTAACGAAATTTTGGCAGCAACCAAAAGGACGTTCATTGAAATATTGAAATATTGTAACACATCAGTTTGTCCTGCACGAGTATAGAAATTACTACAGAAATAAATCTAAAATATGTTCAACGAACTAGATATTTTTTCTTCTTCTTAATCTACATGTGTGTGTGTGTGTGTGTGTGTGTGTCTGTATGGATTCAATTAAATATTTGTTTGTAGTTTTTGTTTATTTATAAAAAGGTTTTCAATATGGACGAGGAGTAGTTGGAGGTTTTGCTTTGTGTCTATTCATCTGGAAATATGTGTGTCAGTATGTCTGTGGCTTGACGCAGGATTATAGTTTTTGATTTCATTTATTCTCAGATGTAGATTTTTAGCACTTACACACGTTGACAGCCTTCACTGTCACTGCGGTGCTCACAAATATGATATTTGCGTGATATTTGAAAGGGCAACATCTGACTGCTGCTTCGTAGACATTCCAGCTGAAATACAAAAAAAAAAGAATTTATTTTTTACAAATAAACCAACAAAGTTGTAGCAAAGAACTAGAATCTTATGCTGGTAATATTTACTTGTGCGCATAAAACTTTCATGTCTGCCTCTTCAGAAAACTAAATCAACTGTCAAAATAGTTCAAGTCTAAGAATGACAAGGATAAGTCATAACGTGCTATACTGAAAATCTGTCTTAGGTTCTTTATATCTAAAGACATCTTCGAATACTTTGCCCAGCTGTGAACATCGTCCTGTAAGAAGTACACTCGGATTAAAGTTAATTTCCTTACAGGATGTTTCTTCTTCGGATGTTCGTTTCGTCTTAAATCTGTCGACAAATCGAGTTTCATCACTTTAATACAGAGACTATATATCTGTAAATGGTGCAATCATGTGTACACATGCCGACGCATGCACGAACATGTACATCATATTATTGGATGTGCTAAAAATCCAGCTCCTTAAATTCAATTGTATTATATGTTATGAAGTGTTTCATAATCATATAAAATTGTCTAGAGCTATAAAAAAAACGTCACATTTTTCTATCATATTCCGCTCAATTCCTGAACATAATTCTGCCTCCTGGTCTACTTATCGTGGGACAGGTGACAGTCAGTAGAGTCTTGCATAAGACACTTCAGCGTTGTTTGTTATTTTGAAAAATTTCTGCTTTTGCTTGAAGTCAAAATAAAAAGCTTTCACACTAGTTTAGATTCAAGCTCAGTTGTATATCACCGGATAAGTGTAATATCACACTGGATACTCACTCTTTCGGTTACTCTTTCAATTTGAGCAAATTTCGCTGTGTGAGAAATTTGTACTAATTTACAATCAACAATGAAAACACTAACAGATATTTTCGTGTCAAAAGGTTAACAACTCCCCAGACAATCAATCACAAGAAATCAGCAGCAACATTGTGTTGCATCCCTCAACCGGTTCTATTATGATACAGTGGATGCTCGGAAATTAGAACCACTTTGTAGCTGGAGTGGCTCGAATTCACGAGAAAGTCTGATCTCCAAAGTTTTTTTTGTTTAAAAACAACATAAGAATAAATATCAGATCAGAAGATACACAAAAAAAACACTTCTGCATAGATTTTTTGCAATTTTATGTACACATGTATGTACACATGTATGTACACATGTATGTACACATGTATGTACACATGTATGTACACATGTATGTACACATGTATGTACACATGTATGTACACATGTATATAACGGAACATATTATATTGTATAATTTATTAAAATTCATGAAATTTCATTCACAGATGAACAAATCTGCGCGCACAATAAAAACTACATAAATAACATGGGAATCCCCTATTTTGCCACGTAGAATTTGCCAGAGTTAAAAATAAACGAACAATAAAATGGTTTAGAAATTAGAAGCTCAGTTCTAATTTGTATTAAAAACGCTGGTTCTAATTTTCGATAGACACGAACTTCGCGAGTTCTAATTTCCGAGCGGCTACTGTATTACATGTCAGCAATAAAAGCGCCAACATTCTACAGACTTGTAGGAGTATAGCCACAACAAACCCGCCTGCTCTTAACTGCTTTAATCTCTATCTGTCTCTCTCTATTCTAAAATTCAAGCATCGCTGCGTTAAAAATCGTACTGCAGTTGTTGTTGATGCGTAACAAAATTATGCCAGTAGAGCCGTTTTAAACACCCTCTGGCGTAAAGTACAGAAACTCTCCCTGCTCTCCCAGACATTTCTAATTCTGTTTGCGCCCCACGCTACAAAAGTATTTAAAAATTTGCAAGTTAAACAAACAAAATAAAATTGTTGACTTAAAATTAGAATTCTGCAGGTGCGTCTAACTATCAAGTTGCGAGTAATTTAGGGTTTGGGTTTTAGAGGCTTTAAGTTTTCTGATGCTTTAAAACGTACTTATGGACGTTCTAAGATAAAAACATATTTAATATTCTGGCACTGGAAGCCGTATTTGGCAGAGGCTGCAAACATTTCTAAAACAATCATGGAAATAATAAATTGCAAAAATATTTCACTTCCTCCTTTGCCAGCCGAAGTTTGTGCCAAAATAGTTTCCTCAAACGCCCCACAACAATTGCATAAATAAACAGAAATATGTATGTATGTGTGTGTGTGTGTATGTAGGTTTGTTTGCAATAAATCATAAATTCTAAATATTTTCGCCTTTTTGTGCTGCATAAATTTTTCAGAAGCAATAAAATGCATTCATGAACATTTAAATTTCAAATTTCAAATTTCAAATTGGAATAGTTTTCAGTACCTTCGAGTGTGTTTGTTTGTAGATCCTTTTGAGTTTTAGATGTTTTTATTTCTGCTGTTGTTGTAATCTATGGTAATTGAATTCGATAACGGCTATTGGTTGGGGCAACAATTTCAAACTGTACAAAACAGAAGATGTAGACATTGGGGGCAGCGACGAAGTCACAAACTAAAAAGTCATGCCGTTTCGAGTGGATGTTGGTTTTGATTTTTCTTGTTTAGACTTGCACGTGCAAGCATGAGTTCTGTTTATTTATATTTAAGTATTCAGTGTATGTAAACTCTTAAAAGAATGTCTTATTTGGTTTTCTGTTGTGCTTAGTAGCCCGTAGCATCAAATAAATCTGGCAACACCAGAGGCGGGCAATTATGTGGGCTGCAGGTTACACGGGGTGTGTCGTCCGATGTTGAGCCATCAATGCAAATGCATTGCAAACAATTGCCGGTATCCTGAGGCAAAACGTCGCCAATTTTGTACAACGTGCCTGAAACGAAACGAAAACACAAAATTTACATTTAATAAACATATAAAAAGTTTACAAATTTAAAACACACGCAAGAGCAAAACGTTGCCGCCTGTGTGCAGTACGTGGGCGCACACAGTCGAAGGATGTAACGTTTGTAATCAAGAGAGCAAAAATAGGAGGAGGAGGAGGCATGAACGCTTCCTGTTGTTGTTGAATGTTTTAATATATTTATACATATGAAATGTATTAACATTCACATACACACACACGCATGCACGTACTAGTCTTTAACTTAACAACTCTGGGGGCGAATTGGATTCGAAAAGGAAACAGCGCGCCCAGCGGAATTAAACACTTCATATGTGTTTGTTGTCCATATTTATATTTATTCTTTGTTGTTGTGTCGCAACTAGTGTGTTTTTACACGGTAGGGAAGTTACCCCCACGCACAACCCCCGAAACCTGGAGGACCGTGTCCTGGTTTAGACCCCTGGACAGAGGGGATTCGCTGCACACTTTGGTTCACCTCTAAGCGGGTGCTGTAGGGGCTATCCAGGGGCGCCACGGGGAGGCAGTATGTCAGCTTGACCAGTCCATTTTCAGGGATCGCTGCTGGCGGACTCAGGCTGCTAGATTTTGTAACGGGGCGCAATCTCACTGTAGCAAGCACGCGATTCCCTCACCTCAACATTCACAAAGGGACCTGGCGGTCCCCTGATCAATTAACCGTCAACCAAATTGATCACATTGCGATCGACGGCAGACACTCCTCCAGTATTCTTGATGTCCGAACATTCCGAGGAGCCAACATTGACTCCGATCACTTCCTTGTTGTAGCCAAGGTAAGATCACGGATATCAGTAGCAAACCGGAGTAGAGCACGACCACAACAGTTTGACGTCGCAAAGCTACAATCGCAATCGACCGCTGGGAAATTTGCCGATCTAGTCTCCCTTAAGCTCTCAGAGAGTCCAGCCCTGCCAGGCGAAACAACCGATGAGGAATGGAACCGTTGCCAAAACGCCATCAGAGATGCTGCCTCTGATGTATTGGGTTTTAAAATGCCACCCGGAAAAAACCCATGGTTTGACGACGAGTGCAGGCAGGCACATTCAGCGAAGCTAGCAGCGTATAAGGCGACGTTGGAGAGAAGGACGAGAGCAGCTCGTGAGCTCTACGAACGTAAGAGAAGGGAAGAACATCGGGAGGAACTGGAGAGGTGTTACGGCAGGAATAATATCCGAAAGTTTTACCAACGGGTAAAACAACTATTTAATGGATATAACGTTTGGACAGAAGCCTGTCGTGACGAAGAGGGACAAATCGTAGTAGAGCCGCAATCGATGCTGAGAATCTGGAAGGATCACTTCTGCAGACAGTTTAACGGCGAACAAAACACCGATTCCATCGCCAGGCAGAATATTCCACTACAGATAACGGACGATGATGGTAGAGAATTCCGTCCCCCCGACCTGAATGAAGTCAAGATAGCAATATCGAGATTGAAATCAAACAAAGCTGCAGGAGCGGACGCACTGTCCGCGGAACTATTTAAGGCAGCCGGAGATGACCTGGTTGGGCGCATGTACCAGCTCATCTGTAAGATATGGTCGGAGGAAAGCATGCCCGACGAGTGGAATCTCAGCATCGTTTGCCCGATCCACAAAAAAGGAGACCCCTTCAACTGCGCCAACTACCGAGGAATAAGTCTCCTGAACATCGCCTACAAGATCTTCTCTGCCGTTTTGTGTGAGCGCCTGAAACCATTCGTGAACAGTCTGATAGGTCCTTATCAGTGTGGTTTCAGGCCGGGGAAGTCCACCATCGACCAAATTTTCACACTACGGCAGATCCTGGAAAAGACCCAAGAAATGCAAATCGACACCCACCACCTATTCGTTGATTTTAAGGCCGCATATGACAGTGTGTATAGGGACGAGCTATACGAAGCCATGTCTAGTTTTGACATTCCTACTAAACTCGTCAGGCTGTGTAGGATGACGATGGAGAACTCTCGCTGCTCCATCAAGGTCGGTAACGAATTCACCGAGACCTTCAATGTCAGAAGGGGATTTAGACAAGGCGACGCACTGTCATGTGACTTTTTTAACATAATTCTTGAGAAGATCGTGCAAAACTCACACGCCAACAACAGAGGCACGATCTTCCAAAAGTCCGTGCAACTGCTGGCATACGCTGACGACATTGACGTGATTGGTCGAACACAGCGAGCCGTCAATGAAGCGTTTGCTGGTATTTCAACGGAGGCGGCCAAAATGGGTCTAGCGGTGAACGAGGGCAAAACGAAGTATATGCTGTCATCAAAAAAGGACGCGCAACACCGACGACTGGGCCCGAACATCACCATAGGCAGCTATAACTTCGAGGTAGTGAAGGACTTCGTCTACCTTGGCTCCCAAGTCAACAGTACGAACAACATCAGTACCGAGATCAAACGCAGAATAACTCTTGCCAATCGCTGTTTCTTTGGGCTCAAGAGGCAATTGAGTAGTAAGGCCCTTTCTCGAAAAACCAAGCTGACACTATATACCACTTTGATAATCCCTGTACTTCTTTATGGCGCAGAAGCATGGACGGTGTCGAAGGCGGATGAGGAAGTCCTTGGTATTTTCGAGAGAAAAGTTCTGCGTTCAATCTTCGGCCCTGTTTGCGTTGATGGTTTCTGGAGAAGAAGATTCAATCATGAACTGTACGGGTTGTACAGCGACATGAGCCTAACCAGGCGCCTACGGATCCAACGGCTAAGATGGTTGGGCCATGTAGAGCGCATGGAGAATACTGCTCCGACCCGTAGAATCTTCGATTCCGAACCTGTGGGACAACGCAGTAGAGGACGCCCACGGAACCGATGGCGCACACAAGTGGAGAGGGACCTCAACCAACTTGGTGTGCAAAATTGGAGAACGCTGGCTAAAGACCGTGCCAGCTGGAAAACTTTGTTGGTTGAGGCCCAGGTTCACCACGGACTGTAGCGCCAAAAGAAGAAGAAGAAGATGTGTTTGTTGTTATGCAACATCAATTTAATATTTTATTTCGGTTTTGTAAAAGCGCAATTGTCAGATACCAAATTTATTGCAGGATCAAATCAAAATTTACCAAAGTTCGTCAGTGTTAATGTGTGAAATTGCCTCTGGCACTGGAGGTCCTGTTGCCTTTGAGAACGTATTCAGCTGGTTGAACAATCCAACACCGCTCTAGTTGCTTTGTCACCAGTAAAACCAAACTACGAGTAATGGACAGCACAGAGTTGTAATTAAAACCTGATTTTAAGTAAATTAATTATACGTTTCGTAATTGCTTTGAAATAGAAATAGAAATTTTTCGTTTGTTATAAAATTATGAAAATATGATTGACTTGACAATAAAACCATGTTGTGGTATTATTTAATTATTTAACTGTGACCAACAGATTTGGTGATGATTTTATGGCAGCACCTGCTTTGACTGCTATATCCGGCAGTGGATAAAATCTACTTGAGGGAACAGGGTGACGGTTCACTAGCGCCCCCATGTGGCTTGCAAGGCTCACACAGGTAGAAATTTCTTATAATGTGCTGCACGGTACAAATCATTAACCTCTTGCCAAAGAGCTCGGGCTATCTAATCCTTTCTGTGTAACACAATTCCCCAGAAGGAGAGAAACAACAAGGCTCCTGTGTTGGTAGCCCGAAATTCACAAGGAACATCAGGCCTTAAATCAACTCGCCTGACACTCCCCTTAACCTAGTTCCTTGCATATAAAGAGACCTGTAGCAGGGCAACAGGACCTCAAAGATTTTCTTCTACCTGCGCCTTTAGGCTGAATGTTTTAGTCAAGGATAGGTTTCTCAGCCAATGACCGACCCAGAAAGCCAAAAGACATTCTAGGAGCTTGTCGGTCCCCGTTCTACCAATTGACCTTTGGTGAAGGTTTGGGAAGAACATGAATAACCGAAGTCATACATGAAATTTCCAAAGGGTTGGTTGCCATGCCAACCGATAGACCTCTTTCTCTCTATTTCCCGAAGGCAGATTTCCCTGACTGGGCGTGAAATCGTCAGTGCTTAACCAATCCCCAGGGGCCGTAGCATCCTACAGTCAAATATTCTGGTATTCATGTGGGTCCCACATAGATGCAAACCTGATGCAAATGAAATTAAAAGCTACACAAACGAAATGGCTCATCGCCAGAAATCCTACACTGAGCCTAGATTCTACAGCTTCGTCCCAAAACCCACATGGTCCTATGACATCCAATTATGGGACAAGTTCGGAAATTTCAAAGACGATAATATAAAATCCAAAGTATAATTACAGCAGCCCCCCGGCGTATTTACAAAAGATCTGAATGTGCCGTTGGTTAAGACCGTGTTTTCAAGCCATTTGAAAATATATATAAAAAACTTGAGTTGCATCCTAATCCTCTAGCACGTGATATCTTTAACTTTGGAGGCCAGAATCGGCTGAGAAGAAGATATACTCTTGCCGTCACTCAAACACGCGTGACTTAAGGCAATCAAGGAAGAGTCTGCTGATCCTAATATTTTTGTCCAGCACTGGCCGGACTTTTTATTCATAACTTTAGGTTTAAGATTTGAATAACTGTTCTTAGTTCAATTTAGAATGGAGGGTCCAATAGATAATATAACTTAGAAAAAAGTGTAGTTGTTCAATTCTTCAAACTCAGGGAATAATGGGTCAACAGCAATAAAAATATATTTTATAAAATGTATGCAAAGGAACCATATTACCGTCCATTATATATTCCGGCATGGTAATGACCCAAAGCACACGATTAGAGGAGCGTTAGCACTCATATCAGAATAATGGACCCCAAAAAGTTCTGATCCCAAACGAATTGTCAACTTATGGACGGTTTTAAAAATAAATCTCAAGGGCAAAAATCCAAAACAGAATTTAATAATGAATTATTCCACATTTGGGTAGGGGGGGGGGGAGAGGGGGAGAGCATTTTTGCGCCATTTAATTTTAATTTAAAGAGTTCGCCGAATAGACTGTCAAATATGGTTAGAAATAAAGACCTTAAAAAAATACCACAAAGTAATTTTTTACAAATGATTTTTATTCAACTGTAAAATTGCTTTTTTTAAAGTCTATTTTCTACTCAAAGTCTTAAAAAAAGGGAATGACATTGGACTCACTCATAAAGGACTCCTAAAATAAAATTTCTTTAGATTTTTTTAGGACAATTTATGTTTCAACAAAAAAAGCGTCTATTTGCAGTCACTGCAAAGACATTAAAATCTCTAAAATATTATCAGTAAAGTTATTATCAATGATTCTTATTATAAAATTAGTTTTAAATAAAGTTTTGACTAAAATCAGTTAAATGCCTCTAATCATAGGAAGGGAAAAAATTAATTTTATTTCGTCCTTGTTTGGAAAAGCAGCTTTTAATCCCTGTAGCATCAAGCATTAACTTTGTTCCCTTTTGCGATGGTAGTGAAATTTTAGCTGTTGACAAAACATTTAAAAAAATATCGCCTTCTAACAAAACAGAAATTTATGTGGTTCTAATTATCTGATCGGGGGTTGTTTGTATGTGTTCTTAAAATTGTGCTAAAAAACTTTTAAATTGAAATTTAAGAAAATACTGTAAATTATTAAAAACCAATTCACGGCTGCCTATTTCATCGCAAAATTGCTAACAAACCGAATTGTTGTGCCGTTTTTTCAAGTATTTTTATCTTGTGTTTTGTGTTGACAACAAACAGACAAAAGAATTTCTCTATTCTCACTCACTCATCGGCAGGTTTACATGACATTTCCATTTCCTAACTCGTCAACATTGTTCAAGAGCGGAAGGCTTGAGGCAAAGCAAAATACCAGAAAATCTAGGTGCTGCATCATCAGTCAGGTGTTCGCTCGCACGAATACCAGCGCACATTAAACCAGTTGGAATATTTAAGAATACTCGAGAATAGACCTAAATTATTTGTACCTCATTTTTTAGTACCTCACACTTGTAACGTCTGCCGCAGAAAGAGCATGTTGTGCTCTATTTGTTTTCTATTTTATTTTCGTTTACAGAGAGGATTAGAAATTAAGTTCTTTTTATATAAAAGTACAGGGTGTTTGTTTGTAGAAGTGCGGAAATTCAAATCATAATAAAACAGTGAAATATATATTTTTAATATCAGTGGATAGAATTTTTCAGGACATTAATGTTTAAATATTGTTGAAATAATAACATTCACTTTTGTATATATATCTTTAATATTATTATTATTTTTCTCTAAGTGTATGCATTTAATGTATCTTTGTATATAACACCCTGTTGTTTTATATTCTGAATTGTTTTCACAACTTGTATAACTTTTGAATAAGAATCATATTTATATTTTTTAGTTAAGTCCAAGAAAGTACTACAAAAGTTCCCAACATTTTTTCTTTCCATTTTCTTTTCAATTCCATATAAACTGCAGCAAATATCATGTCGACCATATGGTTCCTACGGTACACCAATTTTTAAAAACTTCTCCCAGCAATAACAACAACTCTTCGAATCTGGATTTCCAGACGTAAGGCGTGACATAACCTCAAAAAAAAAAATAGCCCAGTGGTGTTAAATCATTACGTGAAATTATTTTGTCCTGAGAAGTTTCTTTGAGTAAATCAAGAATCCAAGTTTCGCTGCAAAAGTTGAATTTTCCATAATATAGAAGGACACAGCTCGTTTGCTGAGAACGGCGACGAATTGCTTGATTTAGATCTTCTTCAATGCTTTCCTGTACAGCGGCTTTGGTTTCTTCAGTGCACACTTTTCGTCGTCTGACGCTGAAGGGTAATTACTCAAGCCATAAAATATATGAAGTGAGCGGTCAGTTTCAAAATAAAAAAGTGAAGTATTCTTTGTAAAAAAAATAAACCCTTGAATCGTGTACCGGCCAGAAAAAATTATACTGCCAAATTCAGAGCAAGCAAATGGAGCGAATCCCCCTTTAAACCGGCTGGGGTGAAAGTTTTTGTTAAGGTTTTTAGCTTGAAATAAACAAATAGTATTTTATAGCTGTTTTCGGAATAAAGAATCTCTAAAGTTTTATAGCTGATAGTGGCTAATGGCTACAATAAACGTATTTAATATCTTTTACCAAATCAGCGTTAACGGGCATAGCGTTAAACATGACACCTAAATAATAATATTGTTTTAAGGAAATTAGTGCTCCATTCAAAGCTCTGCTTCCATTCAATCAATTGTTTGGCAAAAAGTGCCCCACTCTCTGGACAATTGACTATTGCGGAGCACAAATTGGACAATTTTTCACTACAAAGTTTAAGAAGATGTTCAGGTAATTTATCATAATTAGGATTAATTAAGCCCAGCCCTATTTGACTCACCGCGGGGCCTAAGACTTAACACATGATTTCTTGCAAACTTAAAAATATAAGTAATCTCTGGTAACACCGACCACTTACTTGTAAACAAATCTCCATTCTGTTAAAAGGTTGGTAGCACTGACCACAAGAAATAAAACGAATAGTGTAATTTTGTTTTTGGTATTGTTTAATGTTATTTTAAATTTGTTCAGTATTTTCTGATACAATTTTGCTTTATTCAAATCCGTTTTTCGAAAGATAATATAAGAATGGCAGGTACTACTGGTGCCTTAGAACTTTTTATTATTACAAATGATAAATCACACCAGCCTCTTAATCTTAATTATGATTTAAATAGCCTATTCATAAGGTATTTTATATATTAAGACCCATAAAAATATTCAGTTGAACTGAAAGTGAATTAGACCTGTATATATTGGCTGATAATACTGATACTGAAGAGGCTCTTATTTTGGAAGGGGGCAGATCAATCGTTTCTGGAAGAAGATATTTAGGCTAGAATCTTCGAAGTTACTAAATTGCGCGGTAATTACAGTCTACCAAAGTTGAATGTCATTCATCTTTAAGCTCCTCCGCAGTAACTGATCCAACAGCATCTACGAGTAATCCAGCCATAAAAAAGGTTTTATGTACGAATCCAGTGCTAGATGAACGTGGGCTTATCTATCCCATGTTAAGCTAACAACTTTAAGAATCTTGCCTTAAAGAATGAATTAGCGTCTCTCTACATTAAGGTCTCGGCAAAATGTACTCACTTTGAGTCAACGCCAAGTTGTAGTAATTTAATAAAGCATTTGTTGCGTGAAAAGTGTTTTTTTAGTTATATGTAAGTTAACGAACCTGGGGGCATACTTTTGTCGTTAGCTGTATTGAACATATTTATATACTTTCTTGCTAAGTTCATTTTAATTTATATTTAAATATTTAGGTACATAAAAATTTCTAAAAAAAATAAAAGCAGCAACGGCAATGAAATGCTCTCCATGGCCTAAATTGTACATTTACTCTTTTGTCCCTCATCCTTAGCCCTGATCTGTGAGATCAGTTCATTGACAAAAAGACCAATTAATAAGTGTGATCTTAACTAAGCACGACTTTGCTTTTGTTTTTTCAACCAACAAAATAATTACTTAGAGCCAAAAGCAAATAAAATTTATAAAAAGAATTTTGAAAATAAGTTTTCTAAGATAAAAAAAATGTTTACATAATAAAAAATTAAAGATTAAAATCTAAAACTAACAAGTATCTAAAATCAGAGACAAGCTAAACTAAAGTAAAGGATTTTTAAAATGAATAGTGCGAACTAAAAGTTTATACACAGTGGAAAAGTTAAAAATTCAAACTAAAAAGTCTTTAAAAACACTTACCAAATTATGTAACACAAAAGTCAAAAAATAATATTTATCAAAAATTTAATTTGGTCTGATAAAATTTCTGCGTAGTAGAAAACTAAAAACTAAAAATTGACACGGCTAAAAATTAATAAATAAAATAATGTACTGAAATTTCTTCATATATAGAAATAAGTTCAAAAATACATATTTTAATATTCAAATATTCGAAATTAGAATATATAAAACAAAATCAATAAAGTTATAATGATTAAAATGAAGAACTTTAATACCACGTGCTGAATAAGACTTTCATTAATTTGTAGGCGCACAAAAAAATAGGTCTCACTAATATTGTATTTATTTAATAAGTAAAAAAAAAGTTCCTGTGAATAATTTTTTGTTACAGATTTCTGGTCTGCTTTAGTTTGTTGGCAACTAAAACAGGCCTAAACATTTAGCAATAAGTAATTTCGTATTCGTCGTTCTCTAAAAGGGGAAAATTAAATTTATTCATGTTTGTTTAACTGTTGGAGGTCAATTTTGTTAAGAACCTTCACCATTGAACAAACTTTTACTCCAATTAGACAAAATGTCACAGTTGGCCTTTTTAAGGAGTGTGGCTCTTTTAGCGTTTTTCCCAGCCGTTTATAAAAGTTGAGGAGGTTGGTTAGCGCTTTTCATATGTTATTAACCTATAAATAGTCGCAATTTGGTTTGTTCGTACTTTTATAGTCAAAATCCTCTTAAAGCCTATTAAATTTCAAAATTAAAAAAAAATAATAGCTCGAAATATAATCTAGACTTTAAAACATAATAAAATTTTTTGAGATCTAAAATAAAATTATTTATTTATTTAAAAAAAATTAATTAAATGCGATAACATATAAGATTCACCCATATTCAGTTATTGAAATATGTATATTTCTTATAGAATTATATCTTGTACAGATTGCAAGAGTCTTAAAACCGCGTCTGCACCCAAGCCAATTCGGCGATCATAGTTGTCCCTCGAAGGAGAATGTGTGTACAATTAAACAAACAACGGCCAGAAGAACACAAACACCAAATTTTCTACCCAAACGGAATTTTTTCATTTGATCATTTGAATTGTTTGCACAAATTTACTATATTTTGATTTAAAATTTTTGAAAAATTACTATTTTTATGCAATTATGAAAACCCCCTCTAAAAATATGTCTCACTAAAAACCCCTCCTACTAAATAATGAAAAAATAAGTATTAATAAATAAATGCTTTATAATTTGACGACAAAAACGACTAAATTTACTGTTCGCAAGTACGAACAGTGGCAACTCGGAGATGAAACAATGTTTTTTAAGCCACACACGACATGTAGTTACTCGGCAGTGTAAAGTTTGACTCTTACAGTGTGGAAAACATTTCATTGCGTTTTTTTGATTTTTGGTGGCATCAAAGCAAATTCAGCACAACTTTTTGTTTCAGTGTTGTTAAAAAATCCACCTGTTTCAATACCATTTCATTCAACTTGTAATGATGCTTAAGACGCACCAAATCACATGATATTACTGGGATCTGCCAATAGTGTGTTGCTCGTAGACTGTTGCCACCTCAGCCACCTGGCCAGCAAATACATACATATGTAAGTATAGGACAGATAAGCCTTTGAGCGCTGCTCTCAAAAAGCACCTAAAGCTGTTTGTTTATGCTTTTAAATTGGGGAAGCTGAAAGGCAATAAGGAAAAATGAATCATGTAATTAAATCCTTAACTGTAAAATCTTTCTCAGTTTCGCTTTAATCGTTGTTTCTACGACCCATACCCCCCCTAACTTGTTGCCTTAAAGTTAAGGAAAGCATAAAGTTACTAAAAGTTGGCATCACTTTTAAATATTTGTGTTTGATAAAGTGATAAAAATCACCCTTCCCAAAAGCCACTTTAGGCCAATTATGTAAACAGCCTTGTTTCTATGCTCGCAATAAAAGGACCCTCTTTTCTTCTTCTCCTTTTTCTGCTTTGAAGACTCGGCGGATGATTTAAATGGGGGCATGATTTCTCGCCCATGCAGAAAAGTCAACACACTCGGTGCTCAAGGAAAAAGCTGTTGGCTCAAAATTTAACTCTTGCTTATTTGTTGTTGTTTTTGTTTTTGTTGTTGCTTTTTGGGTTAATAGCACAAACACAACATGACATGCAAAACAACAGCAGCACCAAAATGTAAATAAATTCCGTTCGACAGTCGTCAGTCAACCAGCAGCTGCCGAACACTTTAGAAAACTTTGTGTTTCCACTGCAGGAGTTTTGTTTTATGTGTTTTCAAATTTCACATATTTTTTTTGGTTTGTTTTGTTTTGCTTGTTTTTAGTCTTTTTTCGAGATTTATTTAACATTTCAAACACGTTTCGAAATTAGCATACATTGTTTCAGAAAGTCACTCACTCATTCATTTCCCTTTTTTTTTGCTGCGTGTCGCTTTTTTTTAAGTAATTTGAAAAGGCTGAAAACAATAAGCAACGTTTGCTCTTGGCTGGCTGATGACTTTTGACGATTTGACTTTACAGCTGGCTGCTGGACAGACAGACTGACTGACTGCCTGCCTGCCTGCCTGCCTGCCTGCCCGCCTGTATTCCTGCCAACTGAGGGAATGTTGTTGACTTAATTGTTGGCTTAGAAAGCAAATAACAAACAATTTTAATGTGCGAGGGTGCAAAGAGCCTTTGCAGCCTTAAGGGCATCGTTTATTTTTATGCTGTTCGCTGGAATTTGAGGACTTGAATATAATGTTGTGTGCTTTTAGGCCGTAATCAGGGCTTATTTAATTTCATCGGTTTTCGCTACTGAAGCACTTCTTGTATTACTTTCGAAATTAGAGTAAGTGTGTGTGTGTGTGTGTGTGTGTGTGTAAGTTTATATTTATGATGAAAAAAATACTTATTCAATTGCTTTGGGCAATAAATTATTTCGAAACATTGAATAAGAAAAAGTTTCGAACTAAATAAAATTTTCATAAACTGTTTGTTGGGTTCTAACTTTATTAAATTAGAAAAGTAGTTGAAATTATTGAATATAATCTTTAAGCTTTTTTTCAAATAGCAGCTCCTCTAGGAACTTACAACAACAAATTTGTATCGCTGTTAAAGAAATTTTTGTTTGAATTCTGAAAATAATTCTTCTTTAAACTGAGATTTGTCAACGTTAAAAAAAAGCTTAAACTGAACTTTAGTTAATCTGGTTTAATATCCTTCTTGAGGTTTTGGAAATATTTTAACAGATTAAAGAAACAAATGCTTGAGTTTCTCTTAATCCATTGAAACCTTCAGAAGTCGCATTGATACTCATGCACGTTGCCTGAAACGCAAGACACCCGCAACGCAAGAAACAACCAAAAATCCAAAACACATTTTTTATAAATTTCAATGTACGAGTATCCCATCAAACAACATCAACAACGAACAAAAAATCAAACTTTTACGAAACCCATTGAAGAAACGAAACTGTAGTTCGTTGTTGTATTTCTCGCATGGGGCAACTCTCCACATAAAGTGTGAAATAAAAATGTATGAGCAAAAAGTGTGTCCACATTTTAAGGCAAAAACATACTTAAAGTTTTAATATGGAATATTTTCATGGGTCGAATTTGAAATAAAAAAGAAACGTCAAATCAAGAAGAAATTTTCAAACAAAATAAAGAGTAAATTAAATTGTGTCTTTGGAGATAATTATGGCTGAAAACAATAATCGACGGAGTTTTGGCTGATCTGAACTCGATGTAAAAGAACGGGTATTTAGTTCTTATTAATTTTTTAATTTTCATTAATTAAATTTTTATTTACACAAAAGCAGTTCTCACGCTTCGTATTAAAGTACTTCTGTAGAGCCTGGACATATTGTAGATTTAATAAATCTGGATAAATGTAAAACTTGACGACCACAAAATTTATACATTTTTAATTTAATAAATTAACAACCTCTACAACACTAAAAACAGTAGTAGATTTAGTAAACGTAGTAAGTGCACTTATTTACAAGCATGAAACAGCTGGCAGATTTGGCTCAACATGGTTTTTTTATTTGCTGTTAATAAAGTAAATGTATGTATATGAATATTAAAGTTAAAAAATGGAAAACATCAAAAAATGGAAAGTCCTAAACAGATAATTAAAAGAAAACGTGAAACAAGTTCTGCATAAAAGATGGGCTGATGACGAAGTGGGGGGAATGGGCCAGTGCACTCAGGGCAAAGTGGTTGATTGCGAGAAGCCAGCAGCGATCCCTGAAAATGGACTGGTCAACCTGACATACTGCCTCCTCGTGGCGCCCCTGGATAGCCCCTACAGGACCCGCTTAAAGGTGAACCAAAGTGTACAGCGAATCCCCTCTTTCCAGAGGTCTAAACTAGCACCCGGTCCACCAGGTTTCGGGGGTTGTGCTTCCCTACCGTGTAAAAACACATTAGTTTCGATACAACCACAACAAAATGTAAATATGGATGACCCTATTGCTGACGACAATGGACAACGAAATAAGGCCTTGAACAGAGCACGCTGCAGGCGATGAACTTGCAGCAGCTCTGGAAGCCTATAAGGCTGACATCACCGCCATCCAGGAAGTGCGATGGGATAGGCCGGGCAAAAATAAAGTGAGAAACTGCGACATCTACTACGGTGATTGCTACAAAGAGCGACTACAGCGCTTGTTTGGATGCGGGCTTGTTGTTCGAGGCAGACTTAGGCAAAGAGTCTTAAGCTTTAAATACGTGAGCGAACTCCTCATTACAATCCGCATCAAGGCTAGGCTCGGCAACATTAGCCTAATCTGCGCCCACGCCTCTACGGAGGATAAAGATGACGAAGCAAACGATGAGGAATGGAACCGTTGCCAAAACGCCATCAGAGATGCTGCCTCTGATGTAATGGGTTTTAAAATGCCACCCGGAAAAAACCCATGGTTTGACGACGAGTGCAGGCAGGCACATTCAGCGAAGCTAGCAGCGTATAAGGCGACGTTGGAGAGAACGACGAGAGCAGCTCTTGAGCTCTACGAACGTAAGAGAAGGGAAGAACATCGGGAGGAACTGGAGAGGTGTTACGGCAGGAATAATATCTGAAAGTTTTACTATTTAATGGATATAACCTTTGGACAGAAGCCTGTCGTGACGAAGAGGGACAAATCGTAGTAGAGTCGCAATCGATGCTGAGAATCTGGAAAGATCACTTCTGCAGACAGTTTAACGGCGAGCAAAACACCGATTCCATCACCAGGCAGAATATTCCACTCCAGATAACGGACGATGATGGTAGAGAATTCCGTCCCCCGACCTGAATGAAGTCAAGATAGCAATATCGAGATTGAAATCAAACAAAGCTGCAGGAGCGGATGGACTGTCCGCGGAACTATTTAAGGCAGCCGGAGATGACCTGGTTGGGCGCATGCACCAGCTCATCTGTAAGATATGGTCGGAGGAAAGCATGCCTGACGAGTGGAATCTCAGCATCGTTTGCCCGATCCACAAAAAAGGAGACCCCTTCAACTGCGCCAACTACCGAGGAATAAGTCTCCTGAACATCGCCTACAAGATCTTCTCTGCCGTTTTGTGTGAGCGCCTGAAACCATTCGTGAACAGTTTAATAGGTCCTTATCAGTGTGGTTTCAGGTCGGGGAAGTCCACCATTGACCAAATTTTCACACTACGGCAGATCCTGGAAAAGACCCAAGAGATGCAAATCGACACATCAAGACCTTCAATGTCAGAAGGGGATTTAGACAAGGCGACGCAATGTCATGTGACTTTTTTAACATAATTCTTGAGAAGATCGTGCAACAACAGAAGGACGATCTTCCAAAAGCCCATGCAACTGCTGGCATACGCTGAAGACATTGTCGTGATTGGTCGAACACAGCGAGCCGTCACGGAAGCGTTTGCTGGTATTTCAACGGAGGCGGCCAAAATGGGTCTAGCGGTGAATGAGGGCAAAACAAAGTATATGCTGTCATCAAAAAGGACGCGCAACATCGACGACTGGGCCAGAACGTCACCATAGGCGGCTATAAATTCAAGGTAGTGAAGGACTTCGTCTACCTTGGCTCCCAAGTCAACAATATGAACAACATCAGTACCGAGATCAAACGCAGAATAACTCTTGCCAATCGCTGTTTCTTTGGGCTCAAGAGGCAATTTAGTAGTGAGGCCCTCTCTCGAAAAACCAAGTTGACACTATATACCACTTTGATAATCCTTGTACTTCTCTATGGCGCAGAAGCATGGACGGTGTCGAAGGCGGATGAGGAAGTCCTTGGTATTTTCGAGAGAAAAGTTCTGCGTTCAATCTTCGGCCCTGTTTGCGTTGATGGTTTCTGGAGAAGAAGATTCAATCATAAACTGTACGGGTTGTACAGCGACATGAGCCTAACCAGGCGCCTACGGATCCAACGGCTAAGATGGTTGGGCCATGTAGAGCGCATGGAGAATACTGCTCCGACCCGTAGAATCTTCGATTCCGAACCTGTGGGACAACGCAGTAGAGGACGCCCACGGAACCGATGGCGCACACAAGTGGAGAGGGACCTCAACCAACTTGGTGTGCACAATTGGAGAACGCTGGCTAAAGACCGTGCCAGCTGGAAAAGTTTGTTGCTTGAGGCCCAGGTTCACCACGGACTGTAGCGCCAAAAAAAGAAGAAGAAGAAGATGACGAAGTGAAGAAATTGCTCGAATTTACTTTAATAACAAATAAATATGTACTTCGCACTTTATCATTTCAACAACTTCGATTTGATCATTGAAACGGTTAATAATTTTGTTTTTTGCGGTTTCTTTAGGCGTTTTTTTTAAGATTTTATTTTTTTTCACGAAACATCAACTGGAAAATTCTCTTGTTTATTTGTGGCGGTAAAAATATCTGAGCAAAAGTCAGCTGTTTCGGTTTGTTTACAATACCGGGCAACGCTATACAACACAAGGGTAACATTAAAACCAACTCAAGTTGTAACTAATTTTTGCCTCCTGCGACTGCGCTCAATGCGCAGGCTGGCCAACTTATTCAAAAGTTCACTTTAATATTTTGAAATAGAATAAAGTTTCACCACATGCACTTTATTTTCAATTTATTAGAAAACATTATGATATATTTTTCCCCACTTGGAGCGCTCACTTACCCATAACATTGCACTGTCGTTCCGGGCCCACGGTTGTGCTGAGTGAGGGCGTTGCCGCAGCTGCTGTTGGGCTTGTTTGTGACACCGACCAGCCGGTGGTGGATAAATTTTGGCTGTTGGCACTATTGTTCTTAAAATTATTGTTGCTACTCGACAAGTTCACACCCACATCGTGCAGCTGTGTACGTTGTGCTGTGTCCCGACCAGCACCGACAATGCTGGTGGTGTTTCTTTTGTTGCTATTGTTGTTGCCAGCACTGAAGTTTCTGTTATTGTCATTTATTATTGAGTCCAAAGGATTGTTATTATCGACATTATTTGTATTAGAAATTAAAGCTGGCGCTTGTAGGAATTTTTGTTTCGCATGTTGAAAGTCCTGCAGCTGCAATTGCTGTTGCTGGCTGGTGGTTTTGGTGTGCGCATCCTGTGGCTCTTGTTGCAAGTCAGCAGATGATGCCGTTAACATTATATCAATATTAACAACGCTTGCAACTCCGTTTTCTTCATTACTGGTGGCTGGAATACTGATTGCCGCACTACTGCTTGTGCGGCTGTCCCTGCTAAAGGAATTGCTCCTGGATGGTGCATTATTGTTGTTGTTGTTGCTGTTGCTGTTGCTATTGTCGTAAATTGTTCCCTTGTTGTGGCTTCTGTTGTTCTTGTTTGCACTCAAATTTTGTTCATTTTTCGGCTTTTGAATATTTTCATGAGAAATGGCCTCTGCGCCTCCTGCCTCGTCCTGTGCTGCTGTTTTTGTTGTCATCGTGACCCCTTTCGTTGTCAGTGGTTTTGCTGCTTTTACCGCTGAACGTCCTGAGTTCATTTCCAAATCCCTGCTTTCATAATTTCCTTCGTCCATATTGTAGTCATTATTGTTGCCATTTGAAATGCCGTCATCATCACCGGTGATGGCAGCGCCAGCAGCAGCAGCACCAACAGCAACAGCAACCTCCGGACCAAAATCACCCCTTCCAATAATTGCATCGTTTAGAGTGAAATTATTTTTGTTATTTGTCTCTGTAGATGTCAGCCAACGATGAAAAGCGTCATCATTATCATCGTCATCTTGATCGTCTGTGTCTAAAATGTCTTCAGTACTTTCATTATTTTTGTAGTTGTTGCCAGCGTCTGCATTGTTATCGTTGCTGTTTGTTTTATCTCTGTTGGGTCTATTGTAGTCCCAAGGTGAAAACATTTGTTTCTGTTTGTTGGTTTTAATGATTTTTTTAACGTTGTTATTGTTGTTGTCGTTGTCGTTTTAATCGTAACGTTTCGTTGTTTATGGGTGGTTGCAGGCACGTAAGAAGCATAAAAATGAATGAAAAGTTAAAACAAGAAAAACATTTAATTAGAAATTCATAAATGTTGAGCGAATGCAAAAAAAAGAAGACTATTTTATATTTCTCAAAAGTTGGTTCATTTCCTTGTTGTGTTGTTGTTGTGGAAAAATCGAAGCAAGCACAAAGTTAAAATTAAAAGGCTTCAAATAATACACAGTGAAAAATATATGTGTGTTTATGATGTTGAGCGGATTTATTTTAATTAAGTCCACATTGGACAGCACACAAAACAATTAATGTTGGCAAGCAACGACATTGATTCAACATAAAATGCTATCGAATCAAAATCTGCAACTCTGTAACAATGGTTTTGCTTCTCGCGACAGTTTATGTTAATTCAACATGATTCCATATTAAAAACAGACACTGAAATCAAATATTCTTACGCTTCATTGAAGTCGTGCAATTACCAGAAACGGTGGCAAAACGTGATGCAAAAGGATGGTTTAAAAAATAGAAATTCATCATAATGTAACAAATGCTGGACCAGAGTTGCCATATTTGTCTGCCAATTGTTGATAAAGACTGACACCCTTATTATGAAGTCTTGATATCTTGCCGAAAACAATTCGGAAGGATCCTTTTAGGTTCAATTTAAAGTCTCTTGTTGCTTAATTTATGCCGCAGTTTGGAGCCCTGAGATAAATTGCATATTCTGGAATATCTATTGCGCAAGTGTTGCTAATTTGATGATTGATTATGGTCACAAAGTCTACAATATGTCTGTGGCATAAACAAACCAAAAAATAAGAAATCTATTTCAAAATGTGCCAGCAATCTATTTATGGGAGGGATGCCACCTAATTCCAATTTCAAACTATCATTTATATACTTTCCATGCCTCTTGCAAATACATATAAGCGGGCTGGGCTTCATTTAGTTCATAATTTCGATCAAATCGATAGTTCACTGTAATAGGTTTCAGAAGTGAATCACGTGTAGATTTAAGTGTATAAATATTTTAATGGCTGAGAAATAATGAAATTCTTGCTGGACTATATACATATATATTTTGAACACGCCCTTAGCTTTTAGGTTCAAATGATTTCGATGAGAGGTAACTTTTTTATGATTTTCTCTTACTTCACAAAAAAACCGCATCCAATCAACTACTCCTTTGAAAACATAATCTTATTATTATTTATCTTTTCACAGCTTTCTTTTTTATATAGAATTCTGATATACGCTTTTCCATACTCTAGGGCTTTAGTATAAATCAAGTCCTTAGTTTGATGACGTTCTAATACTATCTTAAGACAAAAAATTTATTAAGCCAAGGACTTAAAAGGGCAACAGCAAACAAAATTTTTTTAATCGAAGATTAAATAAAAAAATAGGCCTTAAGTTTTGTCGAAGGCCACAAAAATAAGTATGAAAATTATTACATTTATTCACGTGCACACAGAAAATCCAATTATCCCAGTGGTAAACTGCCCTCTAAAGATGGTGGTCTGAGGTCGCAGATAAAATTTATGTGAATACTCATTTACTTAAAATATTATAATGGGCAGTTTCATGGTCAAACGTCATACTATAGGAGTCTGTCTTAGACGTGACCACACAAAATCAAATTACACTGATATAGACTCCGGGACAAGAGCGGCCTGGAGACTTATACCAGATCCAGTACGTCCTTTGGCTTCAAAAGAAGCCTGTTTAAAGGAGAGCTAAACACTTGGGTAACGACAATTTTGAGGAAACATTAGAACGATCGGTATTAAAGGTCTCTCCCATTTCAGCACAGAGGATTTCCAGCTAAAGGTGAATAGGAAAAGCCTAAGAACACTTTTGGGGGCAATCACAGGATATTATATGTATTATGCCTTTTATAAGCACCTACACAAAATGGACACATCCAGATTCCAGATGAAGGAACACTTGATAACTAACTGTGGAGCACTGGGACGCAGAAAATGCAGGCTATTTCGTGCCTAAATGCTATTGGGACTTGCTAACACTCCCGCTGAAAGAGCTGGTCCGATTCCTTGACGTATTGAGCGCTTGAAGGAACGGGGAAACACAATAGATCAGTTGGAATGGATATTTTAGGCCAGATTCACACTATTAATTCACTCACAGATTCTGGACATGTGATCTGGTACAGCAATCACTGAATCTATATACGAGTAAAAACGTGAAGAAAAACGATGACACAAATTATTTAACTTGTTCGCAAATTCCACTGCAATCAAAAGCCTTCCATTTATTATATTAACATAAAATAGGACTATATATATAGATATAATCATAGTAGATACAGACATTTTTCCTTTTTGTCCTCCTGGGCTTTAACTATTCTTGTGGAGTTAAATGCGTTCATTTTATCAAATTTGTGCTGTGCGGCACAACAAGTTACAAGTAAAGTTTAATAAAATCGTATTAAAAAGTTCATGTTGAAACTTTTTCCTAATAACATTGACTGGCATAAAATGCTTTTTCTTAGTAAAGTCTATCTAATGAGGTTTTAATACATAAATTTATATATTTGTAATTGTGTTGGCAACGCAAATACAGTTTTAATTGCAGATTTAGACCTTTCAACTCATTCTGTTTAAGCATTTATATATTTTTTCATGAATTTATTCTTATTTAATGCTGAAACGTTTGAGTTCCCTTGTGTCTGCGAAACTCGACGGCAACAGACAGACAGACAGACCGTCAGTCAGATCGCATGACACACTTAAGCGACTTGTTTGCAAAATCTGGGTTAATGATTTTTAACTTGAGTTTATTTCTTCATGTAAATATTTAATTTCTTGTATTAAGTATTCGAAAGACAAAAGGCCACTCAAAGCACTCGGCAGTGAAGCAAATTAAATATTTTTTAGACAGCACGAAAATTATTATTATTTCACTTAAATAAGTCATTTAAAGTTTAAGGGCTTAACGGCCAAGTGTCATACAATGTTTCGCAGCAATTAAGTAACAAGAACGTATTATTTAAGAAGTGACCGCAAACACTACTGCCATCCCCTAAAGAACAAAACACAAATAAAAAAGATTTAAATGTTTGTGCAAAAGTATTATATTGTTTGTAAACAGCTTTTATCGTTTTTTTGCTAATTTCTGTGACGAGTAGACAAAATGATGTATTATTTTGTCGCCTGTCCCACGATTTAGAACGTTAACGTTGGACAGTGTTTTGTGCGGGAATAGCCACTAGTTTGAAAGCAGCACTTACGCTCTTGAACATTATTTTTCCAAGCTCATACAAGTTTGCGGTTGCTTAAAATGTTGGCGAACTTTAACGTTCGGCAGCGAGGGACAGTATTTTAAACGCAAGCTGCTGTTCGCCAAAAATATACTTTTCATAGAAAACAGGGTCGTCGATTACCATAATTAGTAAGTGACAAACTCTAACTTGTTCAGGAGAGCAAAAAAAAACATTTTTAAAGGTAAAATAATACAATTTCGGTAATTTTTTTTTACTTTCAAAAATAATAATAAAAACTTGTATGCAAAAAATCAAGAAGTTTTAACCTGAAATCACATGTAGATCTACTGTTCAAAAATTTTATTAAAACTTGATTCTATCTACTCTAACAAACCTCATTTCTGGTGGCCTTTAAAACGTTTTTCCATGTTACCTGCGCTGAAGTTTTTTTAGGTATTCTCTTATTTTGTCTTATTATTAACCTTTTAGTTTTATTGTCTTTCCAATTTTCAACATTAACTTGCCTCTTTGTGCCTCTGTTACACTCATCAATTATTTACTTGCAACAACTCCGTTCGTATCATTTTGACTGAAACCTACAACGTTCTTTCACTGACTGTCTTTTTCTAATTGCATTTCGATAGCGATCTGGTTGATTTCAAGAGAGTCATATAAGTAACGGTAATAAGCAAAATAACGGCTTTTGGAAAAAATTACATTTGAAACGTTATTCTTTGCTGTGCTTCAATTGTGTACAATCAAGGTAACTGTTGGACCAATTCGGTATTTTGAATAGTTCTGAGGCATGATTCTCAACATCCTTTCGATTCTTGCTTGTGATTATCTTTAACCGTTTTATAAGTTAAGGGCTTGTGAGCTGTGACTGTAATATACTATTACAACTTTACTAGACAAAAATGGGTTTTTTGCCTGCCATAAACAAGAACACGCAAAAGTTTGTTGTAAGTTCAAAACCAGCTGAAGTTGCTTATTTACTCCACAAGAACTTTCACCCGGCATTTCACTCCTAAGAATTAAACTAGATATGCCTTTCAAGTTTCAATAGATTCACAATCTTTTACTAATCCACTCACTCCTTTAACTTTCAATTTGTCTTTCAATTCTGTGTTTCACTTTGAAGTCAAGAAAACAGCTGATTACAATTTTACCGCCTTATTCTTTTTGCGTTGTATTGTTTCTTTTATTATAAATTTAATATTTTCCACGAAAATTTAACAAAGATATTGAATAAATATTTTATTATATGAGTTTCACAGGGGCCATGAAGTTCTGTGGAACTTTTTCTATTATTTTATTTATTTCCTTTAAAACTCTCAATGAATCCATCATTAAAATCAATGAATCCATCTTGACAACATCTTGGAAACAAATTGCGTGCAGCCTACGTCAGAGCTTCCAACTTTCGTGAATTTAGACAGTCAGTAGGTGGGAAAAAGTTTATATTTGATCATGTAACCGCAGTTTTAAAAGCAAAATATTGCTTTTCAAACGATTAATTTAAACGTTTGTTTTGAATTCGCCCTAAATGTGTTCATTTTCTCGCAATAATTAAATTTTCAAATGTTGTGTGGCAGCATTTTCGATACCTGAATCGGTGGCTGGTTCAACTTGAACACATTTTTAATTTTGATTTTATTTTTATATTTGAACAAGTTTGTATAATGATGAAATTTAAGTTGCGCTTAAGAAGAACTGGCTTTTAGCCGATGTTTTGAATATAATTTTAATTATGGGATATGTTTGGAAAGGGCATAAATTGTGCCTCTGACCGGCTAAAATTGTTTTAATATTGACAAAAATTAAATAAGATTAAGTGAATGTGATTGTTTTTAGCTTTTTCACTTCACTTTTGTTCTTAGACTAGATATCCTTTTTAGGTTAGAACAACACCAGTTCCGAAGTTGTTTTAGCGTTTTAAAAAGCGCTAAAAATTATTTAAATTTAAGCTGTAGTTTATGTACCTTAATTTTTCACATGTACTTACAAATTATAACATAACCAGGTCCATTTTGCAGGTCAAAATTGGAAATTTTTTCTTTTGTGATTCTGTAGAAAAAATTTTGATTCCTCTAAATAATGTTGGCTTTAGGGACATAAAAACTTCCAAGATTTTTGTTCAGGTTTTTTGCAAGGTGTAATTTTGTAGTATCACGACTCAAGACCCACAGTTTCTGAGTTCACCTTTTATGTACAAAAATGTCTCGTTTATATAAAAAGTTAAAATTAGAAACATAAATTATGAGTAGAAAAAAATATTCTATTGAAGAAATTGCTAATTATATTGTAGATTTTTTCAGGGGCACCAAAAGGGATTTTAGGATGGTTCTATCGACCAAAAAAAGGCAGGTATATGACGATAATACAAACAATTCAAATTGTGAAATGCGTAACAAAAACTCTGACTTATAATAAAGTTCTTTCAAATGGAAACGTATTTCTAATTTGTGGGTTTTTAAGCCGCACAAACATTTGGCAGCCCGGAATTGTATCGAGCCGCAATTCAATTCTTTACTGTCGACTTGAAAACAATAAATTGCTGGCAAAGTTCTAACTACTGTTTCCATGAACTTGATTTCACAAGATTTACACCAATACCTCTAAAGAAGCCCCTACTACTCATTTCAATACCAAATCTTTATTTAATTGCGTTTCACTGTCTGCCTCATGAGTCATTAAAACTAAACTTCATTCAACAAAAGGATTCGTAATGACTCCATCAAAGACTTGATGCTTTTAGACAATTTTAACCGAATAAGCGATTTATTTTTATGACAAAAATAATTTCAGCAAAACTTTTAAAACTTAAAATGCTTCATTTAGGTCGATGCCAACTTCAGTGTCTATATTTAAATATGTTTGTGTGTGCTGTCGCACATATATACATATATGTATGTGTATATGCATGTGTGTGTGCATATAGCAGCAAAGTTCTCCTTGCCGCAAATATCTTTCTTTCCTTTCTTTCTTTTACTTATTAGTGTGGTTTAGGGCTCGCCTGTACAAATGTTTGTGAAACACTGTTTCATACACAATTTCCATTGTTTGGAAACATTATAAGTTTAACCGCAACTTAATTGGTTCCTGGGGGCTGTAGACTTTATTGCGACCATATGAATAGTTTCCATATTTCTTAAGAGTGCAATTTGCGAAAGGGGTTGTGAATGTTTGCGGAATACTTTTGAAAGGAATAAAGTTGTACTTAAATATTTTTTTCTTAAACAGAGAGACCGAGAGAGAGAGAGAAAGATATAAAAAATAATATTGTATTCAAAAAAGTTTTCAAGCAGCTTCGCATAAAGGCGCTTAATTAACATTTTAATAAAAATAATTATCGTTAGCTGAACTGCAAAATCACGCAACTAACAAAGAAGTTTATTATGATGCATATCGACAGCATCCAGGTCCTCTATAATTTTTTCAGACATTTTATATTTAATTTTTCATCAATACAAAACATATTTTGTTATTACTTTGTTTCTACTGCAAAATAGTAAAAGTATTATTAAATGGCTTACATTTCAGCTGACGATATAGTTTTATATGAGAAGGGGCTCACATTCTGTGAAGGCGAGTAAATATCTTTATTAAATATGATTTGTTGCAAAAGAATGTAGGAAATTGCGTACGTAAATTGTTTAAGGCGGATCTGAAGAGGATCTATTTTTGAGCTTTTACATTAAATATTTTCAGCTTCGACACTGAACTTGCCCGCTGACAGCTTTTGCGTTGACTACTTATGGCTTAAAGTTACTAATCATCGATTACTGTGTGTGGCCAATAGATTTCTTAAAGAAATACGGGCCAATGAACTGCCAAAAGCAAATATTTCGCGACGTATTAGGCGCTGTGGAATTTCAGGGGGTTTAAACTCTAAATTGTCCCCCCCTCAATCTTTTAAATTGGTGACATGCCCATTCAACCAGCAATGGACCTCATTATTGAGGATTTTTGTCATGAAATTTAGGCTGCTTCAGAGCTGGGTCAGCAGAAGCACATCGTTAACCCCGATCGTCTACTTTCAGCTCTTGAGAAAGTTGAATTCCTTACGGTTATAACTAAAGCTCACGATGCAAAAGTTGCCAAGTTGTGATATGCAAAAAGCGATGTTTTTGGAATGGACATGAAATCCCTTGCCTTAAATATCAGTGCACACTCTCATGGACAGTGAGAAGAGAAAGGTTTTGTGTTTTTCTAATACAAGTTCATTGTTAACTGATTCCGGATAGAACGGTTTTGGTGGAAGTAAATGAGCAAAACTCGTGCAATATAGCCCACACAAAACATTTAATTTTACCAAATTCATATCATTTGGATGCATTTCTATTAGTATGACAACACCGTACAAAGAAATGACAGCTAATTTGACGGGTGTAGCTTAACTTTATTAACAGACTCTGTATTTCGCATAAGATGTCGTAATCTAATCTTGAAACAACAAAATCAAATTTAAAAAAAAAATGTTACCGCGCAAGTAAATTTGCCCATCCCAAGGTCTTAAAATAAGTCAAATTTAGGAATGCGGAGAGACATACACCGCAAATTATGTCTAATTTTGGATACCCCGCAAGGTTCTGTACTAAGCAAATTCTGAACAGGTGAAATTAACAGAGTAGCTGATCTTAGTAAGGAAAATTCACACCAGGCTGTCTGGTCTCAATTCGCTTTAAAAATACATCTAGTTTCCAAGTTAGTGAGGTTATATTTACGATATATATATAATTTAAAAAACTAAACTTTACTTGTATTTGTTTGCAGGTTATTTTGTTGTCAGAGTGAAAAAAGACAATATCAAGATGAATACATAACAGATAAACTCACTCCTAGAAAACACGATACAAGCCCAAATACGTACATACATATACTGTTTTCATTAAGTGTTGACATCCACCAATGAAGAAGTCAAGGTCATAACAATATCCAATACATTGTGCTAAATCCAAGCAGCTTGAGACAATGACTTGAGCTGTCGAGACTACCTGTTATTGATACGCCTCATGTTTTAGTCACGATTACATCAAGGCGAAGTCAGTTTTACAGTCAGATGCAACTGAAAACAAAGACGTCCTGCTCATTATGCAGGTTTGAACAATTCGTGAAAAATTGCTGGAGTTTTATGCACATTAATGCCAACATACATACATACATATGTATTATGTTGGCATAGATAAATGTTTTGGACACAAGCGCCGGCACAAGTGACAATAAGATATCATGTTGCAATCGCGCCTTCACGTTGTACCCATAGAAATAAATTCGCCTTGGATTGGATGGCTGTGAAATTTTCAAGAGCCAAAACTTTGTCTTTGGCAATTCCAAATGATTTAACAAAAACAAAACATACACACACACACATACACATTATTTGTGCCCGTCGAGTGATAAAGCGCTGCGCACACACACAGCATTCATATAAAGGGTGGTTAAATTGTATGGGCCGATGTTGAATGTGAACCACACCTAAACGCCAAGTTTTTTTCCGAATTTTATTTGACATTTCTCTATTTCAGACTTATTCAATTTGAACCATGGATAGATACACAATCCAACAACGTGTTAAAGTTATCCCGACTTATTATGAAAATGGGAGTTCAAATCAAAATGCATATCGTGCACTTCGTAATTTTTTTGGTCAATTTCATCGTCCAAATGTGCGTACAATCGCAAACATCGTGGAAAAATTCGAGCAAACCGGGTCTGTAGAAGATGTGAGAACACCAGTGCATGCTCGTACAGCTCGTACTGCAGAAAATATTGCTGCTGTTCGCGATAGTGTGGCTGAAGAGCCGTCCACCTCAACTCGTCGTCGTTCCCAACAATTGCACCTCTCACGCTCGTCGTTGATGAACATTATGCATAAAGACTTGCATTTACACGCTTACAAGGTGCAATTGGATCAAGAACTAAAGCCTCTTGACCATTCCAAACGTCGTGAATGGGCAGAATGGTGGCAAGAAATGGCAACAGTGGATGATAAATTTTCGAAGAAAATCGTCTTCAGTGATGAGGCACATTTTCACCTCAGTGGATTCGTCAATAAACAGAATTGCCGCATTTGGGCGAATGAGAATCCAAGAGTGATTGTCGAAAAACCAATGCACCCACAAAGAGTGACTGTTTGGTGCGGTTTATGGGCTGGCGGCATCATCGGGCCGTATTTTTTCCAAAATGAGGCCGGTCAGGCAGTTACTGTGAATGGTGTTCGCTATCGTGAGATGATAACGAACTTTTTATGGCCCGAATTGGAAGATATGGATGTGGACGATATGTGGTTTCAGCAGGACGGTGCCACTTGCCACACAGCTAACGAAACAATGGCTCTTTTGCGCAACAAATTCAATGGGCGTGTTATCTCACGTAATGGCGATGTCAATTGGCCGCCAAGATCATGTGATTTGACAGCGTTGGACTTTTTTCTTTGGGGTTATTTGAAAGAAAAGGTGTACGTCGATAAGCCAGCAACAATTCAAGACCTAAAGGATCAGATAATTCGGCACATTAACGGCATAGAACCTCCATTATGCCTCAGCGTCATCGAAAATTTGGACCATCGGATGGAGGTGTGCCGCCGAGGTCGCGGCGCCCATTTGGCCAATATTTTGTTCCATACATAATTCAGTAATACCAATACATCATAATAAAATAAAATTATAATAATTTCCTAAATAGTTTGTGTTTTATTCAAAATCAACATCGGCCCTTGAAATTTAAACACCCTTTATTTTAAACGGAACAAAATTAAGCCTTAAAGGTACATTTATGGGAACGTCCCCTAAGATAACGTACGCACGTAAGCGAACGGTAACCGAAATTAACTGTCACGTTGCCGGAACGTTTCAACCTGTATAAAATAGATTTTGACGGGGCCGTGAAGTGCCATTTATAAGCCAATGCTGGCACTCATGTGAATTAAATAGCAATGCGGCACATATGCCCATTTTCGCTACTTTTGAATTGATATCATTTTGGTCCATAAAAGTACTAATTGATTAATTATAATAATAAAAACAATAATCAAAATAATGATAACAACAATAATAATTTTAATAGTAGAAAATAATAATAACAACTTAATTTAATTTAATAATAAAAACAATAATAATATTTACAATGTAAAAAACTTTATGTCTCTCTAAGCCAATTTAGTACTTTTCTTAATTTCACTGTAAAAATAACTTGACATTGCCCATCACTATGCCGAAGAGTTCGGAAAAATATCACACGCGAATAAATTATGTCAGACAACGTTCTGTTACGTCTGTTACGTTTGTAAAGTTTCTATAATTGCACATACGACCGACCGTACGTTAAAGTACGTCAAGTTTTTCATACATCAACGTTTTTTATTTATTTGCATCTTATAGAAGACCAGAACACTGGACTGAGCGTCCTGAAAATTTCACAACATTTAACTTGGACCTTGGAATAAAGTATAGGCTACTTCTTTTTCAACCCCCCATCCACTTTTGCACCCACTTTTTTTTTAATTATGTTACTCCTTCCCTACAGTCGTTAACAGATTTTATAATATAATCGAGCAAAACTACGCCATTTGTGGAACAATTTTCAAAATTCTTTTGGCATATGGAAGGGGCTACTAAAAAAAAATTTTAAAAGAGGGAGGCACAAAATATGCCCCAAAAAAATTGACTTTCAAATTACTTTGTTGTTTGTGGATGAATTTTGAAAATTCCATTTGTATTTGTAATGCATGTGTTTTTCGAAGTAGGGAGGAAAGGGAAGCTGCGCCCCTCTAAGCTTAAAAAAAGTGCCTTAAAGTTGAGAGTAAACCATTCATCGAATCAATAATATTTTCTAGTTTCTCTTGTTTTGCTTCGTCTGGAACGAATATCGAACAGCTTTAGCCCCCCTATAATTGCGATAAGAACTCGGAAACCCATTTTCATGCTGAACTATACTTAATTTTTCTATATATAAAAATGACTCAAGCCTTTGCTTTAGGTTTGGAATATGACAAGTTGCTATTAAGACTGTTTGACACTGACAACGTTGACGATGACTCTTCACATATGCTGACGGTGCATGACAAGACTACTGTGAGCCCACCATATCATCAAATCATTCTTGATCTGAGCTGATCGTAATTTAGAAGCTTTATTGTTATTATTCTATTTTTTATGTGTTCGCCCAAGTTATTTTCTTACGGCTAAAGCGGCGTTTTCAGCAGTAAGTCCAAAGCTTGCAGACCATTTAACTCGGCGCTGTCCCCCATGACATTTACTTTTTTTTCGCCATCAGAAAAAGGATTCATATAGATTTTTTTTTATTCTTAAACAAATAATGAAAGCCCATAAACGCAAAATATCAACGATGGTCGCAGTGCGAAGAAAGAGTCGTTCTGGGCCAAACCTCACTCTTGCTCATTATAGAAATGAAGGGTTGCAGTGACAGAGTCGGGCCAAAATACATAAAGGACTAGCATCCATTTTTTTAAATTCTTCATAGGAGCAGGAATGCGTTGCCTTAAGACAACTCCTGCACTTTGTAATAGTTGTAGACACATCCGCAGGATTTCCAATTACAGCGTTTTTTTTTCTTATTTGAATTACCGGCCGTCAATAATCAAAATAAAATGTTGTTTTTCTTCACCCTTCACTCGTCTCCAATTAATATATAAATGTCTGATTCTGCTTAAAAGCATTTTTCGCCAATATAACACCGCGTACGCGTGTGTCAATATTTAAGTGCAACTCTGTTTGGGGCGGTGTGAATGTGTTTTGTTGTGTGTGTGTGTGTGTGTGTGTGTGTGTGTGTGTGTGTGTGTGTGTGTGTGTGCTGTATGCAAACAAACAAAAAAAACTCAAACATTTACCTTTAGAGAAATTGATGCTGTCGGCGATGTATTTGTCAGTGCACTCGATGTAGTTGTAGTTTTTGCATCTGAGCCGTCTGCTGGTGGCAACATCGAAGTGGAGAAACGATTAAGTTGCGATATTGAAGTTGGTGGTGTTTTATCCGTTGCCGTTGTTGTGCCTGTAATTGATGTAAAAAGTTTGGGTTTTTTGGTGGGGGGCTCCGGCAAAATGTCACTGTCCGTTTGCAAGTCTTCGTCGTACATGTTTTCATTTCCGTTGCTAAAATACTTAAATGTTGTTGATGAGCCATCACTTTTCGTATGATGTTTTGTTTCGGCTTCAACGCTATTTCCTGTGATTTTATCTGCTGGTGGTGGTGTTTTATCCACTTTGCTGGCGCTGATGTACGAGTATGTGTTGAAGTCTTGACCATATTCGTGATGGCGATTAACATGGCTTTGTTGTTGGTGCTGCTGCTGCTGCAGCAGCTGTTGTTGCTTTTCGTGTTGATGCTTAAGCTCCTTTTCGTGTTGTCGTAAAAGTTGTTGTTTTTGCTTTTGCCGCTTTAAATGCTGTTCACGATGCTGATGCTGATGTTGATGATGTTCTTCCGTTTTATAGTCGTAATATAAAACTGACGGTAGATTTTCTGGAAAATTAAGTATTTTACTGCTCGCACCGCTTGTGCCGTAATCCCGATTGTTGTTGTGATTGTGCGTGTGATGATGTTGTTCATTATTTTTGTGTTGTTTCTGTTGCTTGTGTTTCTGCTGTTGTTCTCCCTCTTTCTTTTTATTCTGTTTGCTTTTATTTTGCTCTTTAATTTTTCTGTTGTATTTTTCATCCCCTTCCTGCTGCAGATACAATTTCTTCTTGACCGTTGGGTTGTTCAGAAATTTTCCATGCTGTTGTTCTGATTCGTGTTGTTCTTTTGCCATCAGTTGATCCTTCAGATTTTCATATTCCTGTTGCATTTCACGTATTTCCGTCGAATCGTCGTCATCGTATTTATAGTCTATGCCCGTTTTTGGTTTTTTCATTGGCTTTAAAGTTGTTTTAAATGTGGTTTTCGGATTTAATTGGATGCGTCTGGTTGATGATTCTTCGAGGGGGGTCGAATAGTCGTCGAATGTTGTTGGGGCTTTTGCGGGTTTTTTATCTGGAAATGTTTACAAAGAAATTGATTCAACTACAGATGGGTCAGTCGAAAAAACAAAAAATAACAGATGTCATTATGGACACATACAGAAAGCAGGAAAAGAGCATTCGATTAAAATATTCAATTAAAATATACATTAACTCTTACATACATGTGCATGTATGTATGTGTGTGTGTAAAGAAAACAGAGCCGAACATTTGCTGATGGACAGCATGAAATCCGCATAAAATTTTAACTATTTTAAGGGCAAATTTTAATTTTTATGCCTTAATTGTTATTCTGCCATACAAATTTGACGCTATTGTATTAGAAATCGAATAGTAGTTGTCAACAGATTAAGAACAATTCGATTAATCGACGAAACAAAACCCAACTCGTGTTCAAATAGATTTGAAATGACGAGTAAAGCGTTTAATTATCGGTAATTAAATAAAGTTTTTTAATTTAAAAATAAATTTGATTTATTCGCAAACGTTTTTATTGATTTGACTGAAAATTGATTTTGGCCTCAATGTTTAGTTGGCCAAAACAGTGTTGAGTACTTATAGTATTTCATGTATTTTATGTTCTTCTAAAGCACATCAATTGTATCGGCTGTTTTCTTTTGAAACGGGAATTTTTTCACTCTTGGTTGAAAATTAGAATAAAAAGTTAAAAAATAGTTGATTTATATTTAATGTAAATATTTTTAGGCTTTTTTTGGTTTTATCTGCTTTTTGTTGTTAATAACAATAATAACTTTTTAATTTTTACGTTATTTGTATGAATTGTTTGTTTTTTCATAATAAATAGTTTTTTATTATTTATTTAATCGTTATTCTCATCGATTAATGGAATGATTTTTTTAATTAAAGCGTTTCATCGAACGAACAAAAACTATTATTTGAATAAATACCCGAGAAGTCGATTTTTTCACCAAAAATACAGAATAATTAAGCAAGAAAGTTTCGTCCAAGGAAGACCAAAGACGAACCGTGGTTGAGTCAACGGGCATGTGACATCCTTTGGGCGAATGTGTGGACTTCATAGTTTCCGATTTTTGCATCGTGCTCTCAATATAAATCAACAAGTCGTTTTCAATGTTAAGGATGGGACTGTATTTCTATTTGCACAAGGGCTACCGCTGTAATCAGTAGCCTTGTAGGCACATAGACAGCTGGAAAACACACAAAAAAGCAACTACATGTGTTTGTGAAATGAATTCAGTAGGAATTTTTTTTCACTTCGAATCCAAATTGAATTTTCCTTATAATTTAAACCTTTTATTTCGATTGTAAAATAACTTTTAGTATTTATTTAAATACGACGCAAAAACGATAATTAGTTGTAAAGGTTGTTGTCGCTGGAGCAAATTTAACTAAACGCTGCTGCTGCAACTGGTGTGAAATCTATACACCCCCCCCCCCCCCCCCTTTCCTCTCTAAACGAGAAGAGCGCATACCATTCCCAGGGATGGTAAATTTATCAAGTGGCTGCGTTTGTTGTCGTACATAAAGCACCGCAGTTAATATCTGCAAATCGCTTATAAATTATTTTTTCTTTGCGAGTATATTTTCATTTCATTAACGGGGAAGTTGTTTTTCAAATTAAATCTTTCCCTTTATAATTTCAATGCGCTCAATTTTCTTCAACAGAATTTTATGGTGCTCTTGGGCCGAATAAACACATTATGAATGTTAATTTTAATGATTATTTTTCCAACCGCCTGTCTGTGTTTCAATATATCTACATATTTTGCAATTAAAGCAAATCCAATTTCTTAGAAATGAACCCTTTTTCCATTTCAATTTCACTGAAAATACCTCAACGAATATTTGAGGCTGTAGCGGCGGAGATCCGAATAATTATTTTTACTTGAGTTTTACTTCATAAACCAAATTCAAAACCTACAAAAAGCAGCCTTTTGTTAGAGCAAAGCTGTGGCAGGAACATCGATGGAAGCAGCAAAATGATGTGAAACAAGGACTGAGCAAAGACTACTTACCGCACTTCTCCCACCAGCAAAATATTTCACCATCCATGCACAAGCAAACCTCACAGTTATCGAGACGTGGTACCTGCGGAAAACGAAAAATATGCCATTGAAAGGAAGGAAAACATTTTCTGTTCATAAGAATAAGTGTAAAAAGGATATAAATTTGAGATGAATGACAAGAGGGGAAAGCTGAATAATATAAAATCATATTTTTGGTTTTTTCTGATTTTTTTCACATCAAGCTTTTGTCAAAGTTAAAGTTTAAAGACGCAGGTGTTTCGGCCACAGAATGTTGAGATTTGGCTTAAAATTACTCATATCATGTATTTCTCAGTTAAAAGCAAACAAAATTGTAACGAAAATCGGTAATTAAAAATAAATATTTATATTATTTGTATAAATACATTTTTCATGGAAATCAAGTGATTAATAAGAAATAATAAGAAATTTCTGGCACATTGCGGTGATGCGGGAAGAGTGGAGAACACACAACGTTTACAGCAAGAAATCTTAAAGACGTTTAAATTTAAAATTATAAATTCTATGTAACAACTTTTAAAAACTGAAAGCAATTTTGTTATTAACAAAAGCTGTATAAAGTCCTTATGACTTCATTGTTCAAGTTTTGGAGAGCACTAGAAATATAGTGTAAAAGGAAAAGTCACAGAGGGCAAAGAGTTCACATATATTAGAGACATTTACTGAAGTTATGGATAAAGAATTGAGTTCTGTAAAAAAAGTTTCAAATTGATATTTCCAGCTTGAATGCGATTTATGGCCAAATTAAACGACTTACCGCTTTTTTTCTGATCAGTAAACTAAGCAAAACACACACTTTTTTGTCTCTTTCTATCAATTAATGAAAACAAAAACGTAGTGTCAGGAGGCCTTTAGCATTATGACAGTAACAAACTCGCTGATGTGCGTGCAGCAGCGTTGCCGCTTTCTGTGCGATAATGCAAACTTCTTTGCCCTGTAGTTGCACTCTCTCACTTTTGCGGCATTTAAATATCAACTCTCAACCCAAACTTTCAAATTTAAATATTCAGTGGTTCATGCAATGAGCGGCAGTAAAATAATAAAATAAATAAATAAAAATAAATAAATAAATAAAATGCGTTTGTATGAAGAATAAAAGGAATTTCATATTGAAGTGATCGCATTAATAAAAAATGGAATCAACTTTATGGATGATCCTCATAAATTTGCGCATACACGAGTAGATTCGTAAGTTGTTGACGATTTTGAAACACAGACTTCGATGCGTTAAACTAGATTGTCACAAATTAGACCATATTTGGCCTGAACATGCACTTTCACATCACAAAGTCCTTAATATCGGCCATGAACTAAGAATTAGATGTTGAAATTCACTGGTCTAAAGTGGTCCAAATTGAAACATTTTGCCGGTGCTATTCTCTTCCCAATTAAAGCGCTAAACTTATTTATTTGTAAAACAATAAATTTTATGTTTTTTAAATTAATAATTTCGTTTTCTTGCACTAAAAACTTTTTTCTATTTTGCGAAATAATAAAATAAAATCATTTCGCTTACGATTTGTTTTCTGCTCTAATTTTGCTTTAGACCGACAGCTGTTTAACTTCTCCTTCTATTAGTGGCAGCGCTGGTCTATAGCAAAAGAAAAACGAAATGACAGGAGTGACACTGTCGTTATTGATCTAGAATATTCCACTAAAAATAAAACTTTGCTGGAAAGTAGTCGCGAACGACATCAGAACTTGAGACGAGAATAGCTGTCAGGTTGTGCACGAAACTTAAGAGATGCGATGCCGTTTAATCACAAAAAGTGCTTATCAAAAATATTTAAAACTTATAACCCTTGACCTCTTTTCCCACAATAATGATTATTGTCCCCGTTTTTGCTTACTATTATTGTAAATTTTGCATAATGAATTAAATAATTAAAATATGAGCCTTTTTTTCTTTATTGGAAATAATTTTTATAGAGTAAAATCTTTCTTTCTGAAGCTGGGGCCTGTTTCGCGATCGCACGTGAAATAATTTGGAAAATCTGGATCAGAGCAACAGCGAGCGTGACTCAATTATAATGCCTTGTTTTACAAAAGTCACTTTTATTGCTGGAATTGCTTCAAAACTATTAAATTATTAAATGTACAAAATATTTATAGAAATCATTCCAGTTTCAAAATCAGTTGTGTTTTTTTTTCAAATAGCTTTTAAATATATATTTTTATTTAATGGAAAAATAAAAGTATTTTTAGAGCCGAGGGCGGAGTGTTTTGTTTCGCCACCATAATTGACTTCAGCGACCCTTTTCTACAACGTGCAAGAAACCTTAAACAGCACAATGCACCTATTCCCACGGCCAGAGTAGTAAAGTCGGGATTCGGGAACAAAGGGCAGTGGTAGTCAATAGATCACTCTACTCACCGGATCACAATGTTATTGAGGTTGACTAGTACAAAAAACTAAAGTAGAGAAAATGAATTTGGACGTAGAAAACGAAGTTTTCGTGAAGAGCAAACGACAAAAATATATAACTTTTTCAGGTAAAGTAAAAAAAATTAAAAAAACTAAAAGTGTATTTGCAAGTTTTTGTAATATTAATAAAAAATTTTATTATTAATATATCGCAAACGCCTAAAGATTTTGATTCAACATGAAACTAATAATGATTTTAGTTTTCATGCTAATAATTTCATATGAGAATTTAAAATAAATTCCAAGAGTTATAATGATTTTCTATAATTTGACTATACCTTTTGTCTCAGTGTACATACAAAACATTCAAGTTAACATGAAGCTGATGGCTTAATCGTTTCACTGTTCAGATTTGCGAACTGTTCAATCGCCAACTCTTTCACCAGCTGCGCTTAATTTTCACGAATTACAAGTTCTTGCTTAAAACAGCAGACACTGAGCAAATTCCACAATATTTTTCCATTTAATCCAACTGTGAGCCGGGCACTCATAAAGGATGACCATGACTCAAGTTAAATGCTGACATTAACAGAGTTTTTAACAGCTAAAAACTTTATTTTTTTATTTACAAAAAAAAGGGTTTTTTAACTTTTTGTTTCCGAATTTTTTGCTGCACAAATTTTCTCGTTTTCAATTAGTTTTTCTATGAGCAAAAAAATTAACCAGCTAAAAAATAAATTAATTTAAAATATGTTCGTGAAATAAAAGAGGTCCAATTGAATCCTTTACTAGTATCTGGTAGATTTAAACCGTTCAAAAGGCAGTTTGCGGTGAAGGGGGAATTAAATTGATTGCATCGTTGTTTTGTTTGAAAAATTAAGACACTTTCCAAAGTTTTTCAAGTCTATTTTCTATTATTCATAAGACAGACTGCCAGAACTTGTATTTTGCTTCCTGTTCATCTTACTTAGAAAAAATTAATACAAAAACTTTTTCAGACATGCTGTTTGTCAAAAAATTCGAATAAAGAAAATATACGAGGGTAGTTTAATAATGCCTTAAGGTTTCAGGTTTCCAAAGCACGAGCTTTAAGTCCAACTCTTGCCCAGTCAACTCATCTCGTTTTGTGAATTGTGAAAAAGCCTCGTTGATTTATTCACGTTTTTTGGAATTGGAAAACCACAAACGTGATGATGATGAATTTCGTTCTTGACCGAAATCTGAGAAAGGTGCGATTCTAAAGGGACTCTATCTAATAAATTTCAATGATTAAAAAGTGGCACCAGTATAAATTATGCCAGGCCTTCAAGTGGCCCGGCTAAAAATAATACACAAAATCGATTGGATGATATTGGAGAATAAAGGTGTGTGTGTGCGATGGCTACCAAAAGATGGCGTGCATTTGACCATAATTGCAATTATGTGACGAATTAAAAGAACTGTTTCGCAACTTTTGGGCAGGATACGAACGATTTGTTGTGCCGTTTTCTGCCCTAAGACAGAACACTGATGCAAACAGTAGATTTCTTTACATGAACGTGCAGCAAAAGTTAAATTGTCAGCCAACAAAGTTACGACCAAAGTTTTTTGGGGTGCTATCACCGCAATTATGTTGCCCTGTATATGATCGGGCGACTCCGGCTTATTGACATAGACCTGTGGCTTCAGGAAGCCAGACTTCTAGGGGAGTCAAATCTCATGGCCTTGGCGGCGAATTGAGAGACTATCATATACCCTCAGATCGTTTATACAGAAAGCTGACTGTGGGCTCCACTATATAGCATGTTTCAACCACATGTTGACTACCCCCTATTTCGTTCAGTTTAGGCTGAAGTTAAGGTCTGCTAAAGGTCGACTTCTTATAGAATTGATCAACTCCAGTTCTGGTACATCTTTCATTGACCACAGCGAAGTTGGCATTGGCTTATTCTTTATCCAACAAATCATCTCTGTGTCTTGCGTAAATGAACGTGCTGCTGGAACTGATCATGGTGTAACTGAATAATGACCAGCAGATTGGATAGATAGTTGGCCACAGGCCAACTACTTACATAAGTCTGGCCACACCAACTGACCAAATGTTTATACAAAATTCGTTCATGTCACATTTTCTCCCCACAGTAGAATATAGTTTTCAGATTGTTTCTCGATTACTTAAGCTTCTACCGTAATTAGTCTAATAGAATGCAGGAACCAATAAAAAATGTATTTAGTTGCACCTTTTCTCTGACTAAGCCTTTGCAGTCGTGCATGCACATTCATGCATAGGCACATACATATACTGTACATAAAGCTTATCTAGGTATGTAACCACAGAAGTTAAAAATCTCACTTTTGTGCACCTTTTGGTTAAAAGAGAAGCGTCCTTGTCGTCTTTTGTTTCTTCGATTGACTGCGCGGTAAATGAGCTGAGCAAACAAAAAGCTTTTTGGCAAATATTTGTCTTAATCGTGCAGGATGTTAAATATTTCTTGTGAATCAATTGCGCTACTGGAATTTGGGAAATCTCTTTGTTCACAGAGATAAAGGCAGTTTTTGTTTTCTTCTAAAAGGTATGGATTTATTTCTAATGTTGCAACTACATATTAGCGCGGCTTTCAAATCCCAAGGAAAGAAATTATTTTTGTTATTCAGCAACGAAAGGCGGCGAATCATTAAATAAATTGTTTGAATGCGAAGCTGGCGATTTTTGCAATAAACCAGCCAAATTGAAAGAAAACATTAAATAAAAGATTATTTTGTTTCCCCTTTCATATCAATTTGAGTCCACAAAGCAAAAAATTTAAAAATATGTACATATTTGATAACTTCATTAAACAAATATCAAAACTAAGAGAAATAAAACTTTGATTTGAACGCCGACTTTTTACTCTATTAGTTTTATTTTATGGCTTCCAAATATTTAAAAACAGAAAGTTTATTGTATGGGATCACCTCTATCTGCAGTGATTTAGCATTCGGAAGTTTGCTAAATTTGTTGAGAAATGAGACGGAAAGTTGCGCAAGAAATGGGAAAAACAATAGCAAAATTTAATAACCCGCATCTTAATTGAGCGAAATTGGGTTCCCATCTCCTTTGGATCTGCGAGCACTTCAATGACTCTATTAAACTAATAATGACAGGTCTGCAGAGAACAATGCGATTGACGTTAACAAACTAAATCAACATTTTGCAAACATACAGATGCCGACAATTGATTTTAACTTTTACAACAACACAAACCATCAGGAGTTTCGGTGTTTCAACTTCACTCACTTCACACAGGAAGAGCTGTTGGCATCATTTTGTGACCTTAAATCTAACTCTGTTGGGCATCATCGGATGCATCCGAAGTTTATAAAGCTGAGTCAATCAGTTACTTGCGGTTCAAACACTTCCCAGTCTCGCACAATGCCTAGAGGGCTACCACAGGGCTCGATACTTGGTCCATTGTTGTACTCAATATACGCAAGTGATCTATCTACCTCTACAACTTATACACTGTAAAATCTGAACTTATGCGAATGATGTGCAGCTCTATATCCACTGTAACGTATGGGACGTTGTTAATTGTATGAACTGGAACTGGACAGAGTTTAAGTCCAGAAACAACTTGCCACAATCAAAAATAAATGAAAAAAAAATGGACGTAATTTTGAATAAACAATTGGATTGGTCTCACCATATCAAAAGGAATTTTGCTAAGACATTTGGGATCCACCGCATATTCGAATGTTGCCAGCTAAGACCTACTGCCGGGCCTCATGTGTGGCTGCGAACTTTTTGCTAGTTGCGATAGTGTGAGCAAACGCAGACTCAATGCAACCTATAATAGTATTGCACGATACATATTTGGCAGATTAAAAGAAATTGTATCATTTCAGGATATGCAACACAAATATATAATATGACGCTTGATAATTTCTTCTTTTGCTTCTTGTAATTATCTATATCAAAGACTCTCCGTCTCAAGGTCAAGACCGCTTCTGAGCAACATTTCTTTATAAATACATTCCGTACGGGTTCGGGGCCAACTTCCCCCTACAGCCCAAGTAATTAGTGATGCAGCCCATTTAAATCTGCAATTTCTGACTTTTATTAACAGTTTTAATAATTTAATAACTTTTCGTAACTTCTGTAGTATCCCATATAGTTCTATTACACTAATTCTGACTATATATGATTTTTATTTTAAGCTTTGAATCTCTAAGCGATGCTGTAATATAAGACTCAGTCTTATATAAATAATAAGAACTTCCACTAGAGCGCATTTAACTTTGAACTTCGAAAAGCACTCAGTATCATTAATGTTTTTCTAAGGCCTTGCAAAGTCAATTGAAAATGACAGCTCAGATGTGAGTAAGAAATGCTTAACACTCGCGTGAGTATTTAGTTACCTTTTCACCGTGTTTGAACTTGTGTCCATTGGTGAAGCATGACGCTGCACGCGGCAAATGTAACTCATCCAACGCTTCCGTTATTGTTGTCGTTAACGCAGCTGCTTTTGTCGCCGTCTCCCCCAGCCAAGCGTCGCGTTCGTCATCGCCATCGTCATCCCCCATATCGACACCCACATCCAACGTTTGCCCCTCATTACTCTTCAATTTGGCTTTAAATGTTGCACCGCCGTTCGTACTCAGCCCACTGTCGGGCAAGTGAAAGCCATTTAAACTTTCTAAATGTTGTTGTGTTGGCAGCATCTGTTGGGTGAGCAGACGTGTGTCGTACTTTGCCTGAATTTGTTCAGAGTCCAAATCATAGAAACTTTGTTCATGATCATCAAAATACTCGTATGGCACAGCTGGGAATTAATAGAATAGAAATTTATTTGAATGAAATAACATTTTCTATTTTTTTTTTTTTTTTGTTAAATAACATTAAATATAAATTAGAATTTTAACCCCAGCACGAACGCATTTATAAATGAATTTCGTTTTTTTTTCGTTTACCTGCTCGCACCAGTGATGACAACTGAGTTGTGCCGAACATGCAGGATACACAGCAAATCCAAATACAAATTATTCTCTGAAAGTTCCACATTTTATTTATTTGTTTGCAGTTTGGAGCTGAATGTATGTATTTGTTTTCCAGTCTGGAGGTTTTTCTCGATTTTATTTTTGGTTTGTGGTATTTTGCAAACTTTTATGTTCGTTCGTTTCTTTGTTTTTTGTGTATTTTCCATAAAATGATATGACTTTATTTTTAGTTTTTAGCTTAAAGCACTTTTGTTCGTATATTAAACTGTAGGAAGAAAAAAGCCGGAAAAATATGCCATTTAATTTAAATTCATTTCAAAATTAAACATTAAAGCTAAAATTAATTGTTCTTGAATAATTTAATAGTTTTCATAGTTTTTCTCATGAAAAAAGTCAGTTGCTTTTCGGGATCCAACAAAACCCCCCTACAATATTGTTATGCTGTCGGTTGGACTCAAATTGGGCACGTAGTTTCCAAGCAATTGTGATTTGTATCTGGTGGAATATGAAAAAGGGTGGTAGCTTTTCAGAAACTGCACTACTTCCAGGGGCCACGGGACTACATCCCATATGTCTACACATTATTTAATCTCTACGCTCAGCCCGTGGCATTTAAGTACACAAATCAGGCCATTCAATCTAATATATAACGCACTATAAAGACCTCACAATAAGGGTTTGCATAGTTGTCCACCTCCCACTATACGGAGTGGTAAGAATTAGTGGACAAGATGAAAAATATGTTTCTTTCTTCCCAAAGCGCTGCATTTAGCACCATGAGTTTCTCCTCAAAGGCGAATGATGTTTACCCTGAAATGTCTATGTCTATTTACCCTGAAATGAATGTCTACAATTCATTTGCTTCATATAAGACTCAGCACCTTCCAACAGCTATGACCAGCTTTTAGAAGAATCTACTTCATTATTTTCCAATAAAAGCCTCCGCACCCATAGAAAACAAAAACTGACAGTTTCACACGAGATGGTCTCGTCAACGGTTTACAGCCATCCTCTTCTCACTTGTGAGTTGAGAATTCCTTGTGATATATTTATTACTCACTTATTACTGTTTGTAAACTTTGCTCGGGAGGTTGGGGCACCTAATCTTTCTGTGGCCAGTCGAAAAAGCCTAGACATCTATCCGAAATTCACAAGGAATCACAGGCTTTAAAGGAGTTTGAACTACATATGTTCCTTCCTTAATAAACCCTGTATCTGTTGCACGTCAATATCACTTCGAAGGTACTTGGATGGTCGCAAACGAACCGCATACCACACTATCATCAGAAATTACCAATACCAGTTGCTGCAAACTTCGGCTTAAGTCACGTTTCATTCAATGACCTGGGGGACGTGTTTGTCCCCTTTCCGCCAATTAGCTCTTAGTGATGGTTTTGTAATCATGCATTCTCTTTCCAGAGTTTAAGTCACCGTGTCACTCTATGCTCTAGAGCTGCCACAGTTTGAAATATGCCCATTGCTGATCTGAAAGCCTCTTACTAGAAGTTAAATTTCATCTGACACTTTATTCTCAACATGATTCCATCGAGGCAACTGAAACTGTTGTGCTTATCTTTGCTGAAACGTCAGTTCTAGAGATTTTAGTTTTATACAAAATTTACTTTTACTTTAATTTATTTCATTTAATTGATACTTAAAATTTGGCTTAAGACAAAAATATATTTTGCTGTGAAATGTGTCTTCTGGCCACTAGAAGATGAAATTGCGTGAGACTATAAGGACAGCTGCCCAATCATCCAATTATATTTTGTCACACCTTCTTAAGATATGAAAAATAAAGTGCCAAATGTGACAAGCCTGTTCAAGCAACGAAATGTCGGCGTTAATAAATGAGATAAGATAAGTACGAGTAGTACCGAATAGACTTGTTTTAATAATTAGGGGTAACAGATGATATCTCGGTGATATCTTGCCCTCTGTGCTTCCCATTCTGAAACCTTATGAAAATCATGAATTTTTATTTTCACTCAAAACTGTTCTTATTTGTTTTGAAGTATCTAAGGAAATGTTCAATAATTTTTTTTATTTTTAATTTTAATTAATTGGGTTATTTATACAGGGTGGACCAAACGCCACCAAGCGGTTTAAGAATGTAATTATATAATTTTATTTTTCATACTATAAAATAGAGAAACTGGATATTTTTTCACACTAACTATTACAAATAATGGCACTTAAATGACCCCCGATTTCAGCTTCCCGATGCTGGACTCACTTTAGAGCATTTAGACGTTGCCACTGGTCCCGCACCAGTTGTACTTTATGCAGGAATAACAATAAGTATTTTGTTAAAAGCGCCGAAGTGGCGTACGAGTCATTCCCAGCTGAGCCGAAGGTAGAGGTTTCTGGTGTTTCGTTAACAGATATTGAACGGGTAGCACGTTCAATATTTTCTGCAGTGCAAATTAAACGTGATCTACCGACTCGAGGCTAATCTCCTACACTTCTGGTTCTTTTTTCCGTTGCGGGTCTCTCAGTTATTTATTCTTCAGGTGTTATTTGTGTAATTAGGAAAAGATAAACGAAAAAGTTGTTAAATATTTAAAACCCATCGGTGACTTTTGGCCCACCCTGTAATTAATATTCATATACCATGATTTTAAACTTCTCTTTTGGGTTCAATGACCTCAATTATTGGGTTTCATAAATTCACTTGCTTTTGTTTCCTTTTGAATGGATGCTGTCAATACCAGCCGTCCTGTTACACCAAATTAATGATTTTATTAAATCTAATTAGTATTAAATAAGTTTCCTGCAATACGCAGATTTAATTATATACTAAAAAATTTTAATTTCAAAACATTGCAATTTTACTAATGGCCCAAGCGAAAAATTTGCGTTGGCTTGTGTGAAACGCATTTATGTATTTGCGGGTACATGAGCGGAAACACCGAGTTGTGCACGAATACAAGTAACTGGATTTAATTTCACATATAAAAAAAACATGCAGGTTCATGCAAGCAGGCTAAAGCTTAACTATGAAATATTATATCAATGCTGAGAGGTGGGGAATAGCACGTCAACAATGCAATGTTGGATTAGATTCAATTCAATTCCAGCTATTGCTTAATTAAACGGTGTAAAAGAACGGTACAGATGTGACGTGGCTTAGTAAAGATAATGATAGTAAGATGGTAAGTCTGAATGACATTTATATTATTTGTGACAAATAACAAGTATTTAATATTCAATATTATAAAGTGCAAGTGAATCAAAAATATTTAATAAATATTATTAAGTTTTTAATACGACTGATTACAATTTCAAACAACTTTTGGAAGTGTTATGGTAACACGTTTAAGTGACTTTTTTCCTCTGCATCATTTACTTAAAATATTTAATATTTTTAATTTGCTATTTGCAGTTACGAAAATTAATTGTGCCAGTCAAATATATTACAATGAAGAGCATTTAATTTATACTATAAATTTTTAATACGACTATTTACTAACTTTCGAAATGATATTGCAAAACTTTCTCTTTTGTTTGTGTTTTCTCTGCGTCATTTATTCTAAATTTTTAATTTTATTTATTTACTTCAGTTAAGAAAATCAATTCCACCAATTTCAAGCTGATTTAGTTATTTGTGTGAACTAAAAAGTATCCAAATTAAAAGTGAATGAAACAGAAATTTTTTTATCTCATTGTTGTATGATCAGCGTAACTTTTTTTAAAAATATATCACTTAGAATTTTAATAAAATTATCTATTTCTTTATATTTAGTTGTCCTTATTATTAATTGGTGAGAGATTCCAAATTTAATTTATACCAACCATTTGGCAATGAAAAATGGCAAAGAATTTCAGAAATTACACTGTACAGCTGGGAACACAACTGCGACGAACGACGAATTTCGCTGCATAAATTCGTCGTGTGAGGCACAATAATGACGAATTAACGACTTCTGTTTACAACTGGTAAATTTGTTTATATATGTTGTGGAGACACGCCTAATACTGTTTTGGCCGATAATGTGCATTTTCATATACATTTATTTTTGGCGACGAATATTCGCGACCATAAATAAATTCGTCGTTCGTCGCGCAAGAATAAAAAACAATGTGCCTCCAACCGATTCCAGAAAAAAGGGCACTATACGCCCTCGTATAGTGAGCCAACATAAAAAACCACGTGGTTCTGAGATTTATTCCAAAGATTGCCAGGTAACATTTTATTGGTACACATTAACCCTTTGAAACTTCAGTGAGTGAGTTTTGTGTACCTTTTTTTGCAACGAAAGCCAAAATCCACTTTAAAACAGGACCACAATTAGTGGAAATATTTTAAGGAAAATATTTGTCATGGAATTCTTCCGCAAGTCTCCGAAGTTCAAAATTCAACTTTAATACCACAAATAAGCAAAAACCTAAAATGTGGTCTAATTGTTAATTTTGTAGAGATATGGTACAAAAACAAAAGGAGCGGATTAGCCTGTACCTAAAGATATATAAATAAAATAAAGAGGAACCTTCATTCATGATTAGATGCAGCAGGAATAAGAAGGAGTACGAATGCCTTCTAGAGGGTCTGCGCACTATTCCTTTTTGCTGCACAAAATCTGCTCGCTTTCATTCCACATTCATTCAGAGATAAAAATGAAATATAAGAGAAAGAAAAATTCTTACAATAAAGACCATATTAAAGGACTTTTAAGAAGCATTTTCGAATGTACGGATCTTAAAAGGGTGATGACTTTTGCGTCACTTTGTATTTTAGCAAAAGTTTCTTCTTCTTTCAATTTTAATGAAACGTTTTACACTTCATTTATTTATGGATTTTACCCAGTTTATTTTTACTTTCTGAACGCTTTTTAGAGTTTTTTCCAGCAATTATTTTTAAGCAAAACAACTCTGTTTTTCACCGTATGTCATTTTAACTTAATAGATCTGCATTTGGTGTTTGTGCGTATATGAAAGAAACAAAATCAGCGTTGCCAAGTGTGCAGATTTATCTGCATTTTGCAGTTTTTCAAAGCATTGAACAGTTTAAAGTTTTTTGTTTTAGAAATCAGTTTTTACGAAAATTTTACCGGTTGTGCAGTTTTTGACCCATATTTTTTTTGAATAAATTCTCTACTTTCAACTTTTTTACTTCTGAAGTCTTAATTTTAACGCTTTACAGTCATTTCTGGTTAAAAGGTCAAATGAATAAAATCAACAAAAACTAACGGAAAAGTCCCGCTTAATTGAGTACATTTTATTTGTTCTGCTCAATTAAGAGTTTTTTTTAATTGAGTCAATGGATCAATTAAAAGAGCATCGGGTAAATGATTTTCCGCTCAGTAGATCCAAAAACTATACAGTTTGGGAAACTCAATTTGTGAAAAAGTAAAATTTTTATTACATCATTTTTTGCACCACTGATTTTTGTGTTTTTCTATTTTATATTGAGTCTAATTTTATGGTTTGAAATACAAATCCTAAAAAATTTCCTATTTAAGCCGTCGTGCAGCTCTTCTTTGCTTCGTTTACTTATATTTTTATATATTTGTAAAGCTTTAATTAGGCTTTATTTATGTGCAGTTTTTCCACTTGAAAAGCAGTTTTTTTATTACAAATTTGGCAGATTTTGTAAAAAAAAAATTATGGCAAAGCTGAACATAATATGCATTTGACTCTTTTCCCTCCCACTTCTCATAGAAGGGTTGTTGAGTGTGTAACAGCCCTGTTTTTCAGCAAATAAAACGCAGCAAAAACGATTTACTTCATTTTAATTTAATAATAGGTCTGTCGTTGGTGGGTTTGACGGCGTATGAAACAAAATTATATGCCCATTATTTTAGTTATTCTCTTCTCCCTTCTGACAGAGACATTCCTTATGGCACTTGGATTAGAATAATAGGTAAATCAACGAAATACAACGAAAGTCCTGAAATGACAGGGACTTCTGAGAGTTCGCGCTGGACACCTGCAAATTTCCTAGTATTTCCAATCAATGAATTGAAAAACAATCCCAAATTTCGAAGTTTGGCGATCTCAGCGCGTTTTAAAAGTTGTTGCTACTTAAATCATATCTTTTTTACCTCTAAACATTTTCTAATATAATTTTTTCTAACTTTTTGCTGTTGGAAAAGTTACTTGACATGAGTGTATTTGTTTCCAATCACTCTTCAAATCCACACATACAAGTTTTTGCACTATTCGAATGGCTCAATATTGTATTTATTTTATTTTTTAACAATTTCAGAATGTGTCATTTGCACGCACAAAAGCCCATTCATGTGTATTTTGTTCTATATATGTTTATTTTTCTAATTACATATTTCATTTTCGTGCTGAAACAAAGACTAACTTGACAGAAACATTCTACGCTTTTGAATAGACATTTTAGCACAAATTGCTTAAGAGCAACTTTTTGTTTTGGGACATAATAAATGATTTTTTTCCATTTACGGCAACTGGTTAGAATTTAAAAGCAAAACTAGACAGATTTATGTCATTGTTTGGAAACAAAAACTTTAAAATTATTTAAAATTGCAGTTCCTGGTGCACAAAACTTAGTTTTTGCAAAGTTAAAGTTAAATGTCCAAAATGCGGTTTGTCATCATCTTACAATCAGAAAGAATGGCCATTGTACGTTGAAGCCCAGAAAATTAATTAAAGAGAAAGGTAGACATTTCTGTATTTAATTTAAGAAATCCTATTTCATCAAAATGTGTATTCCACCTAAATGTTGCATTATTATGGAATAGTGCTGCATCAAAATGATGCTTCTATTTGGATCTTGCCATACAGTTTCTAAGAATCTTAACTTAGTGGCTGCAACGATTTCCTACAATAAGCAACAAGACAACAAGAGGCCATTCAGGCTAAAGAAAAAGAAATCGAAATCGGTTTTATGTTTTTGAAATTGGAAAAATGTTCTTTTTTATGTATCGCTGAAATCAAATAGTCAATTTTTAAGAGTTTTAAGGTATAAAACAATGTAACGTTTTGGATGGAAATACTTCTACTGCGTTCATATGAGCTAAACATTTTTGCGGACGTCTCTAAATTGTATTGTTATATCGGGTTCTCATATATGTTTATAAAAGTATTTTATTTATGTGGAAATGGCATATAAAATGGAATATAAACATTAGGTTATTTTTTTCTATTGAAATTGTTGTTCAATCTGGAGATGGCATAACTGCAAATCGCATGTGATTTTCAAATCGCTTTTGTGATTTTTTAATCGCCCCAAATTGACTTTAAAACTGCTGGTGTGATTCTAAAATCGCTTGTTTACTTCAAGAATCGCTTGTGTGGTTCTAAAATCGCCGATGTGATTTTAAAATCATAGGTGTGATTTCAAGATTACTGGTGAGATTTTGAAATTAAGTGTGTGATTCTAAAATTTCTTTTTTGCTTTTAAGATCGCTTGTGTTATTCTAAACGCACATGTGTGATTTTAAAACCACACATGCTATTCTGAAATTATTTTTGTGATATGAAAATCACTTGTGTGATTTTAAAATCGCAACTGTAAATTTAAAATTGCTGGTGTGTTTTCAATTTACACGTATGATTCTAAACTTGTGCAATTCTAAAAGCACCAGTGTGATTTTAAATTGCAATGTGTAATTTTTCCATGTTTTGTACTTAACACGACATTATACGAGTATTTAACTATTTCATTCCCACTTATGGAAACGTAGCACGAACTGATTTCTACATTTTAATTTTGCTGTCAGTTAAATTTGTTAGACAAAGTGGGATATATGAAATGAAATATCTGATTTGATCACTTCTATTTAATAAACTGTTTTGTAATGTTTTATAGTGCTGAGAATACTTGACATAACTATTAATATTTTATATTCTGCTCAGCCAAAGCAGATCCTAATAAAAAAAAATTGTTAAAAAACTATTAAAAAACGCATTCAACAATTGACTCATGAAATTCCGAACAAGAGAGAGAACAGGGAAAGGCCACAAAAATGTACACACCACAACAAATGCCAGAGAACGAGGGTTGCTGGTTGCGCAGTTGACGGACTGGCTATTAAGTTTTGTTGGCTGGTTCATGATGTTGACACAAAATTATATTGATATTTAATCAGATGCAAATTGTGCGAAATTAATTTATGTCGCCAACCTGAATAAACAACTAAAAATAGCCAAAATTTACAAATTGCTTGTCTAAAATCGTTTTGTTTTTGTATTTAGCTGCTGCCAGCGAGCTAAAAGCCTTTCACCTTTTACCTTAGACCTTCATTTCATATGAACTCAACATATTTTACATCCAGACACAAACATATAGTGCCTTTTACGTTCAAATAGTTAAAAGCTTTTAATTTTTTATTGACAATTACAGCAGACGGTTAACCAACATTTTGTGGCAATTAAATTGCTATAATAGTCTATTATTCGTTCCGATATTTAAACCGTTCATCGCACTGCAACAACATTCAGTAAAACGTTCAGTCACACAAGTTTCCGTTTAAAATGTTTTCAAATCCATCAACAACTTCATCATTAACATTCCTTTCACAAACAAACAAACAAAAAAAAACACGAAACAGAACGAGGCTTGCAGACATCAATTCGTACAGAAGTGCGTATGTGTGTGTGTGTGAGTTGTGATTACAAGTGTGTGTGTGTTTGAAGGCTGCTTGAGTTGAAAACACTTTCAAAATTGTGCTCGCACTTACGGGCACTCCCACATTTTCAGCATCAGAACAGGAGTTCTTTATTGTTACATGCACTTTGTGTTAAACAGCTTCTTCAACCTCAGCGTACATGTTACTTAAACGTGCCAACATTTTGTACAAAACTTGAAAAAGGCTTTCAAGCGGTTGGCCAGAAGTGAGGCAGGAGTACAAGGAAAGTTTTGCCTTGGAGAAAGCAGCCCGTGATTTCCTCAGTCGTGTACGGCTGTCTCTGACAAAAATAGGTTGGAAATTTAAAGTTTCCATTGACTTACAGCCATCATCAATGAGGCGAGTGCATCCCATCGTGCATAAACATTTACATATGAAAAAGTTATCTGAGCGAGGACTGTTGCAATCGATCACAAGCGACCCAAAGCGCAAACGTGTGAGATTGGAATGTTTGACATTGTGCAGGAGGAAACATCCATAACGATTCACCAGAGACCCAAAGAAAATCGTGAAGGTTAAAGTGCATCCATCGACCAGCAAAGTTCAAAGGCCACAGACTTTTGGAATGCAAGCAATTTTAATCGCATCGATTTCCACGATAAAAATAAAACGATTATTGTTGCATGTCTGCAGAAATACTCACAGTCTATCGTAGAAACCGAACCTCCCATTCCTGGTCAAACACTCTACCAACTCCTTTACCGACTCATTCGCTAAAGAAAACACGACCCCGCCCAGTAAACATTATCAAACTGCTGTGCATTCTTTGCAGGTGTTTTAAAAATAATTTTATATAATAAGTTAAGACTGCAACTGAGCCTAAATTTTGTGTACATTTGGTTAGCATGAACACTCATGGTGGGTATTATGGTTGGCCGCCAAAACCCATGATGATACAGTAAACATCATCAGCATTCAGAGTATTTTTTCCATGTGTGGGTATCATGTTTATATCATATATATCATTAATAGTCAGTGTCACTGTATGTTTGTCATAAATTTTAAATAAAAAACCAAAATAAAAGAAATCGACTTGTAACTTATTCGGGGCGAATTCACCGAAAATGATCTCTAAATTGGGTTATTGATATCCAAAATATTGCCAACATTATGATGGAATATGCTACAGTACAATCGATCAACGATGGTCGCAATACGGAGGGGTGTTCAGCGGCCAGACCACATTTTATTCATTCATAGGGAGGGTGGGAAATACATATACGTACGCATCACTATTTATTATTTCCGCTACGTATGTTTTTTGTTCATCTTCAGCCCCTCATACTCGTCAAAATATGTACAAACCCGGTCTGGTAACTTTATGTGCATTCAATGTAATTTGTTTTCTTATTCTTTATTTGAGTCAACGTGTGCAAACCTTTTGTACACCCCTAATAAAAGTTGCTCTGGTTCATATTCATTGATGAAAACACGTAAAACTGTAAACTGACGCCTCGTAAGTCAACTTGAACTTTGATCTTAAATGGACACAAAATGCTGGTGCACTCGTACATGTTTACATTTTTTTCGAAGTCATTTCCGATTGTTTGCCTTTTCAGAGCGATTTTATTTGAATTTTTTCAATCTCCATTAACTGCGTTGTTGTTTTTCCTTTATTGTAATAAAAACTTTAGATTCTGCAATAAAAAATATTCTATGCACATGTTGCTTTAATAACATTTAACATTTGCTGAAAGTAAATTGAATTAAAATAAAACAAATATTGTCCGACTCAAACTTTTACACAGACCAATTAAATTGGAAACTTTTTTAGTGCCTGTAAAAACTGTTGTTATATTAAAAGTTATAAAAAAAAAAGTTCAATAACAAAATAAATCATTTAACGAAAAAAATCACTTTCCAACTGCTTAAATTTGGAAATATTCGCTCTAATTGTCCTGACTTCAGAACTCGAGTGTCTTGACTTTTAGTTGCAGTGAAATTTTCATTCATTATTTTATGTAAATTACAACATTTCTTTGGCTTAATTTGCAAAACTTTTACTGAACTACAAAACTTATAAATAAAAAAAAGTGGAGGAAAAAGAGACAATTCTCCTTCAATCTCTCTCTCTCTCTCTCTCTCTTTCCCTCTCGCTATATCAGTGCTTTTTGCCATAAGCTGAAGCAAAACTGATGCCAAACCGGAAATTAAATCTAACAGTTTAATAACATTTAGTTGCATTAACCTGTTTGTTTATCGGAAGGTGAGAAAAAATTATATTGGAATACAATAAAAACTAAAATTATAATAGACAGCTGTCATATCATCGTAAAGACGCTGATTACCGACTGTCATTGGGGCGCAAGTGGCTCAGAATAATGGGTGCGTATTTGTCTGCTCAACAGTGTGCAAAAGACTGTTCACACTATTGGCGCAATAAAGATCATTTGTACTATTCACCATCAATACGATTTCGGCACAGATTTTCACATTTTAAAAAGTTTGTATCGTTCGCACTATCGGCAAATGAGATGTGACAGAATATATGGCGCTGATAGTGCGGATCTCACTATCCCCGCAAGTAGCACTTTTTGTACAACAATTTCTTTCGCTCTAAATCGGCTAACATTTGAAAACTTAGGACGATTTTCAAATATTCACATTATCGCTTCAAGTTGTGGTTTCAAATTAATAATTCTAAAACACGTTCACACTGTCGGCTCACGATCAAGTGATGCAATTTTTCTCATCTTTTCAAGCTCCCTCTCTCTCTCTCTCTCTCTCTCTGTCTATCGCTTCATTTACTGGCATTTTGTGAGCATTAGAGAAAGTTATATTCTAGTCAGAATCCGCCTTAAAACACGTAAAAACATCTATATTCTACATCTATATATATAAAACTTATAGATGCCCAGACCTCTGCAAAAATCTAACTGAAATATTCACAACATTTAACTGTGACTCTCTAATGAATTAATCAATTATTTTCATAATAAAACCTGGCATAACTTCGTCATTTGTGGCCAATTTCCTAAATGCATATGAAAGAGTTAAACTTAAACTTTTTTAAAGAAAGGGGTGGGGAGGGGGAATGATTTTTAGCAAAGAACATCGGGTTAATCAAGTATCTTATATTTTAATAAAGAACTTTTTAATATATTTTTTTTTGCTTTGAAAATAGATGCTTGCAAACAACCCCGTCAACACATCGATGCTAAAAAGTAAAGATGTGTTTTCACACTAAGAGTGAAATAAGTTTTATCGTGTAAAAGCAAAATATATTAAGGGAGAGAGAATATGCGATACAAAAGTTGCCCAGCGGTCGGTAAATGTTTATTTTCTAAACCGCTTAAGAAACTTATGTAGTCTCATCACACCAGAGTTGCATTTTGCACAACAACAGAATGTATTGAAGGTGCCAGCAATAATTACAGGACCAACCAAATTCAACGCATCAAGTTTTCTGGTTATTTTTGCAAATATTGTACAACTGAACCATCAACAAAAAATAGAGAGAGAGAGAGAAACAATCCTGCATTCAATTTCTATTTTGAGCTAAAATTAAGTTAAAAGTAGTAATAAATTATAAAAAAGTAAGAAAACAGCGACTTTTATAAATTACATATTTTTAAATCAGCTGTTTCGTATTTCTGTTTTGATTTCACTTACACCTGCACATGAAAAATACTTACAGCAGACTTTTGTTCTCTTTTTTTTTAAATACGGAGAGAATTTCATAATATTGTGATTCCAAAATCCCGATCGTAATACTCTATATTACCATGTAAACAGACCTTAGCTTTGATCGGCGCTTCAGTTGCCGACAAAAAAGGGCACATTTTTTTTAGCATTAAAACAAAATTTAATTTTATCTATATTTAACAAAAAATTCTATTTCTATTGATTTTGCTGTTTCCAAGTTCAGAAAATGCCAGAGCCAAAAAAAAACAGACGCATGAAAGTATTTTGGGAGTGGCATGAATAACATTCCCAACAAGATACACATATCAAATTGTTTTGGGTTTATTTTTACAATAATAACAGATTGAAAACGTTTTTGGATGACAAAAGAAAACATTCGCACTTGTGGATATTACAATAAAAAAAAAATTAAAATCCATTTAATCCGCACAAAGAGCAAGAAAAAATAAAACAAATATTGAATTGAATGACTTTTATCTAGATTTGCAAAAGTTTGATACTTTTTTCCAATCAATTGTTTATGCGCTACTTCAGCCATTCAACGAAAAGTTCAAAACAAATTAAAACAGATGTGAAAACAATTCGACAAAGTTTTGAAAGCAATACAAAAATAAGCGACAAATAAAGAAAAACTCGTATCTAGTTTCGCTATTGCGGAATAGAAAATCAGTTAGAAAATAGTTTTACTTCAGAAAAGATTTGGAACTTTTCAAATTTTATACAATATTGTATGAAATAGAAAAATAAAATAAACTAAAATGAGCAGAAACCAGTTGTTTTGATTTAAATTTAATTGTGCAGTTTATTTGAAGCGCTCATGCACGTGCATGCAAAAGCAGCGATACCCACAGCAGCAGCACTTGTATGTATGCGCGCGCGCGTGTGTGTATATATAATAGGCTGGCCGGGTAACCTTAACTGAACTTGTCGCAGGCACAAATTCCCAGTGGTGTAACTAACAAAACATTCCACATCGATGTTTCGAGTGATTGTGACCTACAATACCGACAGCATCCTTTTCCTCTCCAATTTTGCTCTCATTAAATGAAAATGAGGCACTTTATATTTATATACCAAATTGGTATTTATTTTTCAATATATAACATAATTTTTGGGATTTTGCATTTCAGCTGACGATACTATAATGTACAAATATCTATATAGGGATTTCATAAAGTTTTAAGCCGATAGCCGATAACCGATAACTTTTGTTAAAAAGCTTTGTCCCCGGAGAGCAGGTTTTGCCTTTGTATATAATTCGCGGCATAGAAGGGAAGGGGTACCTCAGTTTTTACGGCAACCAAAACTTTACTTTATTCCGAAACCTGCAAACCAAAAGGCTAATTAGAAGCACTGAGATCAACGTAACACTAGAATGCTTTGAAAGAGAGATCTTCGTGTTGGTCGTAGCTTGCAGTTTAGACCCAAAAACGAAGCAAGGGCGTATGCAAATTTGAAAGCCGCTTGTCTGCGCCCACTTTTAGGGATCCAAATGTCCTTGAGGTGCTGTTATCTTGCAAGAGATTTCTGTTCCTCGCAAGGAATAAGATGGCGGGAAATGATCAGGCAAGTCTGGTTAAAGCCTGATGATCCTTCAGGATTTTCGGCTATCAACTCAGGTGTCTCAACTTATTCCACAGTATAGGGACTTAATAGCCGGAGGGATTATATAGCCAGGGCGCTCGAGCAAGGATTTTCCATTATGTGCCGCTTTCACATGCTGCAAAAAGTTAAAGGAGGCTGGCATCGGATTAGGCCATATTTCTGTCTCACTAAGCCTGTCGTCGTGTGTTGAGGTACCCCAGCAATATAATAATATCTAAAGTTGGGGTTCAACTAGAACTTTGTTATTTCTTCTTTTGAAGAACATAATGTGTACATCAATACCAATTCCCCTGCGTTTGCTGTTTTTGATATGTGATGGCAACTATTGGTTCTGTCTCTGGCGTCACTAAATCGTGGGAGTAAATAAATGGAGTCATTAACGCATTTCTTTTCTTTTCTTCTGCTTTAACTGATAATAGCAAATATTGATATTATGACTCGTTTGTTTGTAAATTCTGATAGACGCCATTCGACCACTGAAAATCAAAAAAGAAACATTTTGAAAGAACATGCAAGAGCACAACGAAAATTACTGTCATATTTCCTGCGCGTTAATCATTTCCAGGCAAATTCTACACAAAAACACGACTTGGATTTTTCATATTATTTTTCTGGGATGTTTTTCCTACGAAAAAACAAAAACGAGACACACAAATACTTTCGCTTTAGAATATCGATGGTGCAATAATTGTTTTGCAAATATTTGTAACAAACATGTGGTCAGCTGAACTGCAAAACCTCGTAACTAATATTTTTACTCTTTTCTAAATAGTAAAATACGAGTATAGTTTGAAGAGTACGATTTTGTCATCCCTGATTTGAAAACAGCTGTTTACAAACCAACAATTGTACAAGTCCACTCGCTGAGCAGTAAAAATTTATATACATACGTACATACTATTTGGAATTTTGAGGGATCCAAAGCGTAGAAAAAGAGCTTTGCGAATTTCTTGGCATTTATCTCATTTCCGCAAATAAAATTGCCGAAATAAACACAAAAAAAGGAATTCAGTAACTGATTAATATCATAATTGATTGTATCAAGTAATAAATTGTGCAATATTTTCAAATATGGCACCATAAAAGGCGTCACAGACAGAGCTATTGCAGCCGATATGGAGATCATGACTTATTGCACACTTTAATAAAATGTTACACATCATTTCTAATATTTAAATGATTTAGCAAAACCAATTTTTTTTTACATTTCAATGTTAATTTTAATAATAAGACTTAAGCGCTTCAGTGTTGGAAAAAAAAGTAGTTCTTATTGCATCGTTTTACTTGTTGTTACTTTATCGTCATTAATCAAGTTTAAATAAAATGCATCCGCTGAAATCTCTGTTAAGCCGAATAAAAATATAATATACACTTTCTGCAATAGGGAATGCATATTATACGAGTATTTATAATCCTCAACATTAAAAAATATTGCTGGCCCAAAGCCCTTCAATTTAAAGTTGTATTAATCTGTAATAAATTACTTTCTGTTAACAGCACAGAGAGAAAAATGTTTATCGTGAAAATTTACTGCGCAAATTAAGTCAAGGCAGGCATAAAAAGCAAAAATTTGCTAAAAGAATATCAATATCGAAAATATGTTTGCTTTCAATTCATATTTTATTGGCTTGGTCATTGTGAATGTTCTTGTTTTTTTTTATATATGTAAGTCGCAAGGGGGCCAAAGTTTTGCTCACATTTTTTGTTTCAGGTTTGTTTTTTCATCGGATGCATCGTAACAAACGATAGTCTTGGGAGAGTGTGTCAAATTGTAAGTAACAAAAATAGCTGAAGCTCAACGATTTCCATAAAAGTTCTTTAGCAACCGATCAATTAAAAGCGTTGGAATCTGGAATAACTGTAGATGGCCGCGGTCGGGAACTTGGTACTTAGTGTTGGTTCTAAGTTGAGTGCTTCTGACTTCTTATTATAATAAAAAGAAACAACAAATTCAATACAAAACTATGACTTGCCTTTAGCTTCGAACAAGCTGTTTAACTGGCGAATTAAGCATTTGGGAAATCAGTGAAGACATTCAGTATCGAATGGGCAAAATATATACTTACTTCTATATTCACCGGAATTATGGGCTTCAGTTTCCGACAACAAAAAATCCGCTACCAGAACGCGATGGCTCTTAAGATTGATATTCGTGTCGCTCTGCGTATCTATTTAATAAAAAATTTGTTTCGTTACTAAACCCTCGGATTCTCGTTGAGATAATTCAGAGTTCAGTGAGAATAGTTTGGGTATAACTTTAACGATACCTTAATGAACACTTTGTCTCAGTTTTAACTGTTATATTTTCCACTCTTGCATTTGAATGAGTTCTAGTTGGTCATTTCGTCATCACAAAGTGTGTATAGCTACAATTTTCGTAAAAATTTTCCATTAAATACTTTCAAAAATCTATCTTCCCTTATATTTTAGGCTTGGACCTGAATCCCTGGTCGCCTGAAAATAAGAAACTCTTTGTTTGGCTGCTTTAGTACAAATTCAAAGCACACGTTCGATTCTGGCAATAGCTGCCTTCACAGATTTTACTTGGCCGTTATACAGTTTGCAAATAATACAGTAATATTTCCCAAAAAGGCCTTTGCGGTAGACCTTGATCTGGTTCTCTTGCCCGCTGTAAATGTCCTTTGTGAAAAAAAGAACTGCATATGATTTTGTCAAAATGGAAGTCTGCGCTCAAGATTTCAATAGCTGGCAGCAGGAAAAAACTTTAAACAAAAGCCAAGCGCCACCATGAAAATAAACTTAAATATGTGTAAGTCAATGTGTCAAATACATGTACTCGCATGTATATAAGAATGGCATGCACATGCATGCACATTTCTACATATGTATGTACATTGTACACATCGTCGTAGGATTTCATAAAAGCCCTAAGTTTAATTGACAAATTTTTCCAGCAGATGCCAAAAACTCTAATATGGAAACCGATATACATCAAAATTCTTTTTAACTTGAGGCCTCGTTAGCCGAAGTTTTGCTTAATGCACTGAATTTCTGGCATTTAAGTAAAATGCATAGAGACCCTCATTTGCCCTGCACCTACAAAATGAATTTTTCGTCATCAATATTTGTCACTACAAAACTCAAATAAAAAACAGCTGTTCAAAACAATGACGAGAGTTCTACGCATTCAGTGAATGGGCAAAAAGTATGAAAATTATTTAAATGTTACCAAAACTTTGTCTTATATTAGTAAAAATATAATAACTGATACGAAGTTGAATTATAACTTTAATTTCATTAATATATGCACATATATTTATATAACGTTTTAAGGTCACAGGCGCTGTTTTTTCACAGCAAAATAACAGTCGCTCATTGCAACTTTTCGGCAATGGCAACAGTCCATATTTTTCAAGTTGTGAAAGTCACCGTAATTATATTATTTTTATTCAAGCATTTAAATCTTTTCTCAGGCCACAATGAGCCGATGGTAAGAACGATTTTTTTTTCTCTGGAAGCTCCTGCTTGTGGAAATCGAACGCACAAAATGTTTACCTTGTTTTTCTTTTGTAATTCTGAAAAATCTGGCACTGGCACTGGCTGTGCGCAGCATATAAATTATATGATATTAGTATAACATATTTAACCCAGAAAAAATGGCTTAAATTTATTAAAATATACAGACGCTCAAATTTAACAACTTACAACATTCAATTATCGTAAAACAAGAGGTACTAAAATAGGGTTTTAGTGTCGTTTTAGACAGGTTGAGACGGTACGGTTACATTTAATTAAAGTCAGGCAACCATCTCTCGTACAATCAGCTGTTTCAACTATATTTACGTTCGTCTAAATGGACCCTTAAGCTTAAGTTTTTATTAAAGAATTAATATTTAAAGAAATAAATTCAATTATTTTGCATTAGTTGCCGGGATGTATGAACCGAAAAGAACATAAATTAAATTAAAAAGGTTTCCATAATCTTAGAGTTTTTTTTTTTAAGCTGATGGAGTGTAAGATTTTCCAGGAACATGTTTTTGATACGATGCTTCATAATCATTCAAGAAAAATCGGTTTGGAATTTTTTGCAACTTGGGTCTTTTTTGAGATCATGTGACGATATGTATGTATGTACTGCACATACATATGGATGTAGATGGCTCTGAATGACATCCATAAATGGAAGGAGTTTTGTGCTCGTTTTGTCGGTTCTTCAACCCATCATCGACATTATTATGGTGTTTTGAGTAGACAACAAAGGATTTTTTTGTTGCCATTCCTTGTGTATATATTTTAGCGTTTTATTTTATTTTATTTTTTCACGTCTATATATGCGTGTGTGTGTGTGTGTGTGTGTGTGTGGCTGTGTCTGTGTGTGTCGACAGTTGGTTTAGGAGTATAAATTGAAACTGGTTTTTTGATGACGCTAAAGTACGAACACCAGAAATCATCGCAAGAAGAAAATCACACAAACACAAAATAACTTCCGGTTAGAAAAGGAAAAGAAAAAGGAACCACATACTCTCGCAATGAAAGCACGAACCAATACTCGTACACCAGAAACCCATTGCCAACGAAAAAGTAAAATATTTAAAATTAAAGTGAGAGCAAATACGAAGCTAAATTGTAAAGTACAAGAATTTTGCACCCAAACGGCCACACAAAAGCAGGCAAAACATCAGCACCAGAAAGCCGACGAAGGACATAGAAATCGAAGTTAGTAAAAACTGGAATAAAAATTAAAAAGTTGATCACTATTAGGGAGATTTAAAAATGAAAACACATAGAAGTTTTCGGCAAAGAGTCTGTCTGTACCAAAAGTTGAAAGTAGATCATTTCGATTGATTGAATGTACTTGAGAAAATCGTTTCCCTTAATATTACACAGATAAATCACATGAAATTGATGGTCTGTCTAGATGGGCTTGAAAAACTTTCCCTTTAAAACTCTCCAAACAAATGAAAAACAAAATACTTTAAAGCAAACAGCTCTTGAAATGCAATTTTTAAAACAAAATGCTGTTTGTTTGAAGTCCGTGTATCCAGAAAAATAAAAATTAGAGTTGGAAAACTGTCAGCATCTTTTCATTATGAAATGTATTTTGATTTCTTTTTCCAGAATTTCCATTAACTAAGAAGAGTTACGTACATATTCGTTTCTCGAACCAAGTGTCGATTTATTCTCCTATTTCATATTTTTTTAATGTATTTAAAAGAGCAAGTAAAAATGCTCAAAAATAATATAATTGATAATCACACTAACATGATCAAAAGGTAAAATAATATGGTTAAGAAAGTATTTTGTTCAAAAATAATATAATTGGTGATAACAATAACATGATTAAAACGCACAATAATATGGTTACGCAAACTAATTTTTAATAAAAACTAAATATGGTCTCTACAATAAGATGTTTCTCTGAAGTTTCATGTTTTTAAGAGTTATATTGTTGGCAATAACCATATATTGTTGTTATAACCACGTAATGCAACAGATTGGGAAATTGATTAATTAATCTGCCAACAGACAGAAGAACTCCAGGTTGGCAACTGCTTGTACTCCATTAGACACATCCACATTATTAACCCGAGAGCTCAAGGTATCTAAGCCCCCCCTATTACATACCGTTTGCCCCATTGAGGAAGTCAACGTACCGTTTTAGATAGACTATCCCGATGTTCACAACCACCCAGTCATTTATTAAAAGAGGATTTGTTAACTGGACCCTCGTAAATAGATCATGCACCACATCCTGATTAAGAAATACTAATCCTCTTGCTGTAAGTCCAGGATTAAATATCATTCAGAAATACAACTCAGCCTAGAAACAAAGCAGGATGATTTTTACAAGCCTTACCGGGGACTTCCGGCTGCCTGTTCTGCGAATTAACGCTTGGCCCAGGTGTCGATAAATCTAGTACAGCTGAAGTCATGCATCTGCTTCCTAGAGGAACCAATATCGCTTTCTACCCTTAGAAAGCGAAGTATAATTCCAGGTACAACCCGGTTCCCTGGGGAAGCACCTGAACCGATCATTCTTTGTTCCCACAAAATGCGGCAATTACTTTTCAAATTAAAACATTTAAAATTATCTGCAATATCGCTGTACAAAAGATTGTGCCAAAGACTTTAGGGCCAACCGATACAACCCAAAAAAAAAGAAGGGGATGAGGCGAGTAATTCACTTGTCCTTGAGATCAGAGCCAAACGATTTTAATAAAATCTAGATATTTATTTTCTCATGTTAATCCGAAAGAAGGGGAAAAAGCTGTAATTTATGTCACTCTTAAGCCAACCTCATTGATTTGAATTGAAATTTGGTTCGTGAAGGCCACTTCATTGGACAACAGCCGTTTAAAATCGACTTCGATTATAGAAAAGCCTGAAATATTTAGTTATTTACATGTATATTTCCCGTCGACTGAATTTAATCCTACTTCAGTTATCTTTCTTTATCTCATATTCAATCTTAATCACTGAAGTAGGGCCCGCATTAACTTAATTTTGTTAAGGCATTAACCACACAAATAATGTTTATAAATTATTCAAGTGCGTGCCGCATGGCACTTTTCTTTTCACAAATATTATTTTGTCCCCCAGTACTAAGAGATATGAATAATTGTACATACGGATTTCTGCCGTATTTCTGAAGCTCAACATAAATGATATTATTTATTATTACAATGAGCCTGTTTTATATTATATAAAAAGAGATTTAGACTTATTAATAATTTATTATGATACAATATTATGAAGATGTTTTTGCTGAGCCCCAGTGGACAATTGAATATTTTTTTGGGCCATATGGTGTCATTAAGTACATAATTATTAGACCAGGGCGGCTGCAATAGAGAATTGTGATTCGTATTTGTCCTGTAAAAAATATATTTAGATATTTTCAACGCGAACAAAGGAATTACATGTGGAAACGTTAAACCAATAACAACACGAAATTAGGAATTATGCTTAGAAAAGAAATGTCAAGCAAACCTTGAGTGCTTCTGGGTTAATTATGTCTTTAACTCTCTGAGGGCCATCACGAGCATAATCTTCATACTGCAAATATGGCAATAGAAATAAAACAATTGCAAAAACAAAAAGGATAAAAAAACACTGAAAAGTCGCAAATCGAAACATAAATTCATATAAAATAAATGTGAACACTGATGGCAAATAATGATTGTGTCCAGGCAACAACAACCAGTTCCCTGTAAAGTATTGATTTATTCATTAGTTTCGATTTTGTCCCCCTAAAAGTACCCCCCACCACTGGGATACATTACAATTGTGCTTGCACTTTTTTGCAATTCCAGAAGCAGCTCTGAAATGCACTTTTTGGTTGCCCCAGTTTCTCGGTACCTTCAGCGATTCGCTGTTTATCTTCTCTAGTAACGCAAAGCACTTTCGTCTCTTCAATCTTGGGCGTAACGAAAGTCGCCAGGAGGTCAAATCTGTCTAATACAGACATTTGACGACTTATTTCGCTGCCACACGCTTCATGCTCCATAATACCGAAAAAATAGCATGAAATGAGGCAACCGATTTGCCGATATTCTCTGCAAATCCTTTAATACTGATTCGATAATTTCCCACAACATTTTCTTTTTGCAATTTCTTAAACTCGTACCACTTTGGATGCTTTTTAATGTTTTAGCTGTAAAAATTCCTTGCGTGGTGCGCTGTTTTTCAATTTCAGTGGGCTTTTTATTTTTTTTATGACATCAAAGTCAAACGCAACTTTTTGTCTCAGTGGGAGAGAAAAATGAAATACATCTCAATATTTTCATTCAACAGTGCAAGAATTATTTCATTATATGAAATTTGTTGTTCATTTTAGATTTTCATAGCAATTTTTTTGTACCAAAAATTACTGTCGAGTCGTTTCAACAATTATATTGTACTTTTTATGCAAAAATTAGTTCAATAAATATTTTAAATAAAAAACGGAATTCTTAGCGCGTTTTCCTCTCCATTTTCGTGCTTTTAGAAAATTACAAAGGTGACAACTGTGACAGTCACTCACATCTTTTCGCTCTTCTTTGAAATCTTCTTCGATCCGTCGTCTAACGTTTCTAACTTTTATGCCTTCCACGAACAAAAACGTATATGAGACCAGCGTAGGACGTGAAATTTGAGAATTCATCTTATTGCTCTTATAGTTTGAAATAGTACATTTACTGTTGTCAAGAATGGTGAATGCGACATAATTAAATGTCGTTCTGTGCGAAGACTGGAATTGACTCAAAAGGTCCGCTTTGCAAATTCACCATAAAGAATTTTCTTCTGTTTTGAACAACTGAAACAAACTTGTAACTGATAGAATAATTAATATTCATTGATGTCAATTTGAAATTAAAAAGGCACTAAACCCATCATTTTACATTTCGCCCATTTCATTTGTACCATATAACAACTGGGTTATTCGGACAAAAGCTGCTATATGTTTTATTTCAATATCTGGTCTATCAGAAGTGAGTCGGGACTTAAGTTGGGCAACGATCCTACCAAAGTAGGACTATGTCTACTGCCACCAATTTCAAAACTGTTCGAAAAATTGCTGGGAGCTGAAGGTTGCCACAGCACATCTTGTATTTAATTTATGCCTCCAACATTCTCTTAGCATCACGTAGTTTACGGAAACACAATTAGAAGTTTTTTTTTGTTAATTTTCTGGCCTACTTTAATAAGATAAAGACAGTTATGAAACTAAAAGTATGATTTGTCAACAGCATCCACTTTCGAGGGAGCAGCGCTCAACAACCGAAAAGTGTCACCCTATTGCTCGAAGCAGTGAATCTATTTGAAAAAATTAACGTGATACTGATTCCTTTTTGAAGGGTATTACAAGGAAATATTTTCTTTGCTTTAGTAAAATATACACAAGACTTCAAATAAACTGGGCAAGTTGTCCTATTTTGGCTCTACACTTCCAAAAAACACGATGCCTCATTGGCAAGATTCTTCTTATAAGTTTTTAGTTAATAAATTTATAGTTTGTTACTGTTCATATTATAGTTCAGAAGATGCATCTGGCTTTAATATCAACTTTGCATAACTGTCCACCTGAAACTAGTCATGGCCGATAAACAGTTTTTAACTTTTTAACCATAAAAAAATTTAATTTTGCAAAAGCCATCACACCGACGGCTGATGGATGGCCTTCTAAGCGCTGGAAAGATCTCCCGAACAACTTCATCAAATGTTAAAAGTGGTGGGCATTCAACTTAATCAAAATTTAAATGGCAGCACAAGGATTGGCACATCCCTGGTGTTCATTGTTCGCAAAATATCCTACACACACCAACGACGTCCTCTGGAGTCCCAAATGGGACTGTTGGTTTTCAACAGACTCCTATCCTATCGGAGGCCTGAATGCAGAACACCTGAAGCAAGAGCATCTATACGTCATGATCTGAGCAGTCTAGGTAATTGCTATAGAGGAAAGAAAGGGAATAGATAAACCGAGCTATTTGTTATATGGTTCATTATGTAATGCCCGATCACCATGTACAAGAATTTGCTACCTACAACTCTCATGCCTTGAGCCGTCCATGAATCTCAATTGGAGGAAATAAGTGGGCTGAGGTCTTAATCAAAAGCTGGTTATGTCTTGCCGGATCACCATCTGCAACAATTTGCACCCCGAGATGTGTTATGCCACTAACTAATTTGGCAATTTTCAGCTTTGGCCGATATGGCGGCTACTGATGGCAGTCAGAAATCACTTCTTCCTGTAGAGACCAACTATTCCTGCCAACCAAATGCAAAACTTTGTTCAATTATCAGAAACTGCTGCAGCAGCTCTTGGTGTGCATGAATAACTAAACACCCCCCAACCCCCCTCTACACAGCGGTGGGAAATCAAGACGTATTTAAATTTAAATAATCAACCGTAACCGGATTTAAATATTTCATCACCGCCGGGTTCCCGTTTTAATGCAAGAAATTTGCCAAGAAGGACATATTTTCTAAAGTGCTCGTGCTTGATAACAAGTCCCGCCAGACACTCCTGCGGTCCTTAAAGGCTAAAGCAAACAAAAGACAACATTTGAATTGCTGTTTACACCTTCATGTGCAGTTCCTCCAGCAGCAAACGAGTTTATACTCGGCTGCGACTTTTATATCATATTTTTTGTTTTGGTTTTTTTTTCGCAGTAAAATTCGAAACAATCCAGACACTTTCGTACGTGCCAAATAAATTTGTTCAGCAACTGTCGTTACGTGCGTTCCGAAATAGAGACTTGCAGTGAACAATAAAAATAAAAGACGAGCACTAAAAATGTCGTATACGGACGATTTTTCTTTTTTTGCCTTCGTTTCCGTTTCTGTTTATTTATTTACCAGGCGCCTTAAATTGTTTTACTTTTTATGAATTATGTGAATTATTGTTGTTAATTTGTCAACATAATTCTCTATTTTAATATTAATTTTTTGAATGACTTTGGGCGCTGCTCGTATTCGTTTTCTAATCAACTCGAAAGGAAGTAAATCGATGATTGCCTCGATTTATATTGTTTTGTTTTGTTTTGTTCCTCCTTCTCCTTCCACTTATTTTTATTTACTTGCCAGCAATTTATTAATCAATTTTGTTTTAATTTTTTAGGCTTTTTGGCCCACAGCTTCCTTTTGTTGGGTTTAGTTTTATTCGATTTTTATTTGTAAATGATTATGAATCGGCGTAATGCTCGACTTTTGTTGTATTCCAAGGAGGAACATTTTTTCTGTCCACATTCACTTTTATTTCATTTTCCAATTGATTGCACTTTATTACACTGTTTTGCACATTTCAGGTTCAGTCTTATTCTGAGGTTTCTGTTATTTAATTCTTTATTTTGTTTTCATCATTTGTCGACAAAATTCCAAAAAAAAAATGGAAACAAATTCACACGCGTATTCCGTTCGAAAAGCAACTTTAATTTCCATTAAAAAATTTCAGAAGAAAGACTTGCCGCCAGGTAAAATAAACCTATTTAATTCTGGTTTTCGTCGAAAATAATTTTCCCCCACTTACAAACCCACAGACATAAAACCATTCAAACACAAGTTTTGTTTTCAAACCATTTTCACTTACATTCATATTCATGCACGAAAATTTGCATGTGTGAGCGTGTATTTATGTCTGTATGCAAATCTGTAGGTGTCTGCTGTAGTTCGAAATGAAACTTGCATGTGTGGACTTAAGTGTGAGTATTTGTACTTTTTCTTTTTTTTCTGATATTCATGAAGTATTTTACTTTTGTTTTTCTTTTCTTTTCTTTTTTTTTTTGTTCACTTTTGATTTTCTTACAGTAATTTTTCAAGCTTTTAACCGCTCAAGACGTGTTTTCCATATAACAGCCGCACGAAAACTGATTACAGTTTCCTTTAAATGGTCCATAAGAAAATGTATTTTATAGCAATTGTTTTGTTTACATGTGATGTGTTTTAGTTGTTGCTGTAGTCATTGTCCCTATTTACGCTGCTCCTGCTTCGATGCTGTTTGCGAGAATTTCATTGAGTTTTATTTTTACATAACAAAATATGAAAATATCTCAGCCGGTGTTTTCCTGTTTTTCAAAAACTATTCTCAGCAGTAAATGCAACGCGTGGTTGGTAGTAACAACAACGCAGCCAGAGAAGAGAGAACTGGCTTGCGAAAACACACACACACACACACACACACACACACACACACACACACTTTGCCAAGAGGCTGCTTCGAATGATGCTGTGATTGTATTTTATGGCAACACAATGTTTTCTCCAGCCCAGTACAGCAGCATGTTTCGGCAACATGTTGTGGTGAGAGGCTGAGTAAAATATATTGATTTCTAAGAGTTTAACCCTTTCTTACTGCACATATTTGTCATGCAAAGCGGGCTTACGAGGTCTCTTCAAGTAACGAAGTGAATTTTCAGATTTTGTTTTTTTGTTTATGTTGATTTTGAATTGCTGAATTTAAAAAAAAAAAAACGTCTTATATTTATAAATTTCATAACATTCTATTCTACTCTATTGCTATTCATGTCTAGAACAAACTCCCTAAGCAAAGCACTGCAATTCTGAAATTTTAACAGCACCTCCAACACTATTTTTTTGAACATTATAATTTGGCATGGTTTGCTAACGGCCATTTTGTAATCCTTTTTTTTAAATTCTTTTTATAAATTTAATACTAATTTATAACTATATGACTATGAGATATTTACTTTTTTAAGTGTGTCTTCTCATATAGTGTGCCATTAAATATGACTCGATCTTGTTCTACTGCAGTTCACTTAATAAAAAGATTAAGAAAAGAAAACAACAGCGCTGAGAGGACTGAATGACATACCAAAAAGTGCATATCCGAACAACTTCGAGGATTGAAAAAAACGCTGGCACAAGCGCATAATACCTGAGGCGGACTGATGAATGCGTAAATATTTTTGGAAAAAAACTTAGACGTATTTTTTGAACAGACTGGTAATTGGTAATTCTTACGAAAAAAAAAACTGCACTAGAAATAACTAAAACTGTGATCATTGGACGTGGCAGTAATATTGAATACTCGTACCAATTCAATATCACTCATACGCCAGAGATTATTATCAACACCAAAAGTGAGTGAGTGGGTGTTTGTCTGAAATAAGATAAGCAGACTAGTTGAACCCGCAATTTTATGCAACAGCTGATCGGTTCTTGGTTGTCACTGTTTGTCAGATGTTACAGAATGGAAGAAAATGCTTTTAAAAGAAGTAGATAAATAACAACAACAAAATTCATATTAAATAAATGTCAGTGCAATTTTGAAAATATAACATTTGCACTTACAAATTGTTATCAGCTCTTTGAAAAATTCTACAAGTTCAACACACAGTATTTACCTTAAGCCACCATTTCACACATCGACCATAAAATAAACGTGCTAATGACAAGACTGATTAAATCAAAACACAACACACATTTTAAGTAATATTGATTGATTGCGGTTTGTTTCACAAATAGGCTGTCTAACGCAAATAACCCAAGTTTTTGTTGTCATCAATCAAATCAACACAAAACTAAATCATGGAACATATTTGGCAAACAATTTAAGCGAAAATATATCGGTTATTTTTCTTCTTCTTCTTCTTCTTTACATTAAATTAGAAATTTAACGGTTAAATTTTAACAATATTATAAGAAAATATGTAAAATGTATCTACTAATGCTCAAGATGTTCAACCATTTATTTCCGCAAATAAAAGAACTGTAACCAAATTTGGGGAGCCATTCAAGTCGACATGATCGTTCGTGATTATTTTTGTTGTGCGACAAGTTTTATCATGTCTTACTTTTCACTAATAATACCAAGTAACACGTCAGTTTGTATAAATATAGATTGTTTTTATGGTTCTAGGCTCTTTTGTTAATTAAACTAGTCTTTATTTTGTTTATATGATTCTAAGACGCAAGCCTACGCTCTCTTCAATTTAATTACAAACCTGATAGACATCTACACAAACACATTGTGCCCAAAACTTCGAATATCTAAAAATTTTCATTAGATTGTTGTCAAAGCGTATAAAAACAAAACATATTTATTTAATTTAGTGTGTAATTGTTTAATGTTTTCAGTTTTTTATATGTTTTACAGTACATTTATGCGAATCTACACTTAAGATAACGTACGTACGTAAGCAAACGTTTACCGAAATTAGGTGTCACATTGGCGGAACGTTTGAACCTAGATTTTGACGGCGCCATTATGTGACATTCGTAAGCCAATGCCGCCACTCATATGAATTAAATATCAATGCGGCACATTTGGCCAATTTAGGTACCTTTGAATTGATATCATAAAAGTAATAATTGATGAATTATAATACTAATTTTAATAATACAAATAATGATAACAGCAATAATAATTTTAGTACTAAAAAGTATTAATCACAACAACAACAATTGTAATAATTTCAATAATACAAATAATAAATTACAAAGTAAAAAACTTTATATCTCTTGAAGCCAATTTAGTACTCTTTCCAATTGCATATGTTTAAAAACATTGCCCATCACTATTCCGAATAGGACAATGTTTTGTCTGGTACGTTTCTATAACTGCACATACGGCCGTATGTTAAAGAACGTTAAGTTTTTCTTACATCAACGTTCGCATAACGAGGCCTTTAAAGTGTAAGAGTGAATGTTTTCTCTGCGTCACAATGTCAATCTGACTGATTTTGGATTTCTGGGAAAATTGACTCAAGGGGTCGCCATGACAGCCTAACTCTCCCATGATTCTGAAACTTTCTGTGAGCATCAGCGAAACAAACTATTAAAGGCCGTGTCTATACCAGAAAATATTTGTAATTTTGCCATCTTCGAAACTTTGAGCGAGCACCAGCGATCATAATGTTAAAGCTTTAGCAAATAACAAAATAAAAAAACGTTTGAAAGCAAGAATAGACAAATACGTATGTTAATAATCTGCATTATCATACTTCTGTTCGCTGGGTTTTCTTTTGCACTATAAAATCTAACGACTTCGGCGACCATCTGGCATTCGACTATATAACACTGATGCCACCTTTCGAGACAAAGAGAGATTCTTAAAAAGGCCGACTGCGGTTCTTTGTTGACATTTTAAATAAGTCATTTTGTTTTTGGAATAAAAAATAGAAATCATTCGAATTCCTGACATCAATATTCTATTACTGGTCAAAGTTCTTGTTTCCTGGGCCTAAAGTTGCTCTGCATAAAGTTATTTCTAAACTTTCAACATCATCAAACTTGTTCTCGAACTAAAGCTCATTCTAAATATAAATTTTGTGCTCTGCATAATTAAGAAAGAAAATTTAAAAGAAAGAACTTAAGCAATAAAAAATATCTAATTACTTGGGACTAGAAGAGCAAAATTCTTAAATTCTATTCCGCCTGTGTGTTAAGTCAACACCTACAGACAAATAATTATTTGAAGATTCATTTTCACTCTGTAATTAGAAGACAATAACTTTTACGACTAAAACCAAGAACGTGACGGAAGTTTTCTCACAAACCAACAAACAAATTTACACATCCCAGCTGTTCTTTTGGAATGATTTGTAGGCAAGTGACAATTTATCGCCTTCAAAAATCGAACTGTGTTTGACACAACATAAAGTTGGTGCAAATCGGGTTATATAAATATACAATATATAAGTCCAATGCCATTCGCTGGTAATCGCATCATTTAAGGACTGCATCGAGTGGCCTAATTTGTTTTCCCAATGTTCTCCCAACACAACATAGATTTTATGTTCGCAGCAAGTTTTTGTGGCAAGAAAAATATACCACATGCACATTTTCGCCCACTTCTTTGATATATCTAAAACCAATTCGATTTGTATATCAAGTTTGTGAATTATTAAACTTTTTGACGAAAACAAAAAGGGTCCACAAGTGTTTGAAGGCAAAACAGCGTTGCCGGGTCAGCTGGTTGTCAATGAGTTATGCCAACAAAACTGTCTTAAAACAGTCTGAAGTGACAGTTTGTGTTCTACAGCAAACAAAAGCATTATCGCTTCTTTGTAAGGTCAGGCATCTAACAACTGTGAGACCATCCCTTCGTGGCCATTAACAGAGTGAGTTCTTATTGGCCCATGTGTTTAAATTAATATACCAGCCAATGAAGCCAGTGCCCGCGAAATATTTCTGTTGGCAACACTGTGCTCATACATATTAAGGCTTTGAGTCTTCCGGCAATGTCTAAGCAGAAATTTGGCAACATTTTGCATAAAATTATCTGACAGCCGTGTGAACTGGCAGTTTTTTCGTCGGCAGATAAATTTTTTGTCAAACAGTTGCCTGATATTGAAATTGTAAGGTTTTCCTACAATCGTCTCAATTGACATTTTCAGATCTGAAAAAACGTCTGTAACGTCAAAATACTCCCTTTGATGATCAATACACTTTTGTATTCTTCGGAGCTCGTAAATCGTTCGCCACGTTCAGCTTTGATATTCGGCAACAAGAAGTCGTTGGGTGACAAATCAGGACAGCACGGCGCAGGATTGATCATCAACTCGATGTTTTGGTTGTTCAAAAATTCACTTGTTTGACGAGATGTGTGAGAGCTCGCAGTGCCAGGATGGAGAATGATTCGTCTTTGGCGGTTACTTTTACGAACTTCTCTGAAGACTTCCGCCAAGCAAATGGCCGTGTAAAACTCAGAATTGAGCGTCCTACGTTGCTCAAGTGGAAAAGTGGCCACGTGACCTTAAGAAACAGATGACAATTTTTGTTGGATTTCGCACGTCTTGGAATACCCACACGGTCTATCTCTTTTTTGTTCTCCACGATTCGTCACCTATTACGATTTTATGCACGTCGTTCGAAGTGAAACTAATGTGCAAGGATGCCTCCATGTCACGATATGCCAAATGACGATTTTGCATTATCAGTTCCCGCTCTGCACCTATGTTTTGTAGCACAACGTCACTACATTACATACAACGTCACGTGATTTTTGATGATGCTATTGTCAATTCGCGAAATATAAATCGCACCCCTCGTATGATGAGTAACCAGCGCATTGTTTTGCTCAGGTGTCAAAAAAGCAACTCTTGTTGGTGCCAGTTGAAGGCCAGTGCTGTGGATAGGAGTACTAATCGCGATATAAGATTTTTCAAAACTTTTATTGACCGGTCTTTCCCAGCACTCCGTACGCCTGACATTTACACTTTGGCCAAGTGGGATATTCATAGCAGTTCAGACACTTAAAGATTTACACACTTCATTGTGACATTTTTCACTTCAAATTTTAAATCCACCTCATTTTAAACGCTTCCAACACATTTTTTAATTCTGTTTTTTCTTCCTCAGTTCGTTTCCTTCGCTTTTCTTCCGTTGTTGTTGTCAAATGGTTTTAAATTTTATTGTGTTCTGGGAATTTACACTTAAAAGACGTGTTAATGTTTATGTTTGCAATTGTGTTTAATGAATGTTTGAATTAAGAAAGATTAAATAAATGTTGACATCTGTGTGTTCTCTGGCGGCTTTGGATAAGAGGATGAACATAAAACGTTTTGCATAAATTTGGATACTAAATTTTTAATTTCGCCAACACTTATTTAAATTTTACTCTTAACTAATTTTCAGGCGAATGCGTTTGATTTTCTCCTTTTTTTTTCCTTTTTTCATTAAAAAATTTTTACTGCACATTTTGCGGAATTGCTTTGAATGTTTTTTCTGTGTTTTTATTAAATTAGACTTTGTAATAAATTAGTCTTGAAAATACGAGGTTGGTTAAAAAAATGTTTTCTCAAAAAATATTTATTTGTTCGTAAATTTGTATATTGTGGCCTTCCAAATAGTCCACCTCAAATATAAAACAGTTGTGGTTCCAATACGCCATCCTTTTATGGAAACAGCAAAAAGCCGCAGGGCCCAAGTCTAGTGAATCCAGTGGCCGAAGCATGATTATTGTATTATTTTTGGCCAAAAAATACTACTAAGCGAAAGAACTTGGCTGCCACACGCTGCATGCCCAAAATATCTGCATAAATTCCATGGCAGGAGCCAAGAGGTATGCCAACATCCTCAATAACTTCTTGAACAGTGATTCCACGATCCTGCATAACAATTTTCTTCAATTTCTTAACATTTTCATTTTAGATGTCCTGGGCCGTCTAGGAAGAGCATCGGCCCCCTTCTTCGAAAAGCTTGCATGACTTGAGCATTTCTTTGACTCGAGACGACTGTACTAATTAATTCGTCTTAATTTTCGAACAGACCTCGTAAATTTTTCTGCCAAAGAATTGCTATCTACAAGAATTTAGTCACGTATGCGAATAGCTGTTCCAGTTTAAAATGTCGTTAATTTATTTTTATTGTCACGCCACTTTTTCATGACATTTTTACTAAAACAATTTAATAAGATACCAGTGAAGTGGATCTGATGCACCACTATTCTTAAATATATTGTACTTTTATAAATATATTCATATATTGATGGCTATAGTCAAATATTGGTTGCATTTGTCTTGTTGCCTAAAATATTTTTCACTTTTGTGCCTTTTTCTCTCTTCATTATATATTTATTAGCGATATTTTGCCAATCAATGGAAATGTCAAATTTGTGAAAGCCTTAAAAACAAAATGTCATTTATACAAAAGCAATTTTATGGAAAAAGGTTAATAAATTTTCTAACCCATACAAATTACTTGACTATTTTATATGCAATTTAAAATAGTTTGTGGACAAATAACTGAAGTTTCCTGTCCTGCAAACAAAACATTTCAATATCTGTCATAAGCAAATCTTTGAAATGCAACTGTTTATTGCTGTATGTATTTTTTTGTTTGTTTAATTGTTCAGCTGGAAGGCTTTGCTCGACATAAAAACGTTCAATCTGGTACATTTATGGACATGTTTTATGCATGTTGTACTCAAGATGGGAGAGCCAGGATAACAATTAAAATAATTAAATATTAAGTTGGTTCATTTCGGCAGAAACATTTGTGGCCAACAAAAGTTTCTCAATTTACGTACATACGAATATGTCCATATACACGTATGTCTGTGTATGTATGTAAGTGCTTGATGCAAAAGTAGAAGGCAGATCAAGACCCTGCTGCGATATTTCGGCATCTTCTGCAACAGTTTGCGCTACAGCAACAACATTCTCTTCTTTGTCTTCTTTGTCACATCTCACAGAACTGGCACAGAAATTTGAGTGAATATGATCAGTACCTACAGGAATTGCCTGCCCACTAGGCCGATTTTGTTGACCGTAAGTAAAGTGGTAAAATGGACTGCGTGAAAAGCTCTTTTTTCAGCACAAATTTCCTTCATTTGGGAGCGTTATTCTGGCCCTAAACGATTCACAATAGCTTGCCAAGCCCATCTGAACAGAAAAGTCAACAGGCTGCACAGTGTGTGTATGTATTTGCTTGAGATAAAAATAGGAGATTCCTTAACTCTCTGACCAGAGTGTATTTACGTCTACAAGGTGGCAGCGCTAGAGCAAAAGAACAACAACAAATCTATTACACATGTCAAAACTTTTTATATGAGCAGATACTTTATTCCCTAAGTGCTGCCACCCTGTTGATGTAAATACAACTTGCTTCTGACTTTTAAGGAAATTGCGAAAATTCGTGTTGCCGTTTTAACTCATTTTCCCCAATTTTTTAATAAAATAAATTCTCTAAAGCTGCCACAATTTATTGAGTAAAAAATATATATTTTAAAATCCTGTTTATCAGGTCACACTGGAAAAAATACAGATGAGTTGTTTATTTTCAAAATGCTGCAACACAAAACGCTTTTGCCAGGACTCTGGCAGCCAATTTTTAAGCTTCCAACTATTCCTTATGTTCGTTCGTCAAAAATGTTCGATTGTTTGGGCAAACTTAATATGTCTGAATCGTCACTCATTGAACTTTCGGAAATAAGATACTTTTATTAATCCGCATTAAAAGCTCCAGAATTTTTGAAGTTTATTACGATGTTACACGAGCTCTGTAAATATTGTAAAATTGATGTACACCAGCACCTGACATTATGCTCTAATCTGAAGGTGGAGCAGCTCCATTTTGTGAACTTGTCAACGGCTCACTAGCGCCCCGCTGGCATACACTTTGCACCTGGTAATCAACTTCTTTTGAAGGCATCAAATAACACAAGCCCTTATTTGAGAGTTTGGGTTATATAATCGGTTGTACTGGTAGTTCCTTTACCAGCGAAGGCAGTCAAGGTACCTGAAATCGCAAAAGAACATCAGCTCTTAAACAAACTGGCCTGTAGACTTCCCACTATCTAACCCCTTACGAAGAACTCCCTTCAGTTGCACGACAACAGCATCTACTGGACATTGAGATCACCGAGGCACTGCTGTTGGCCAATATTATTAGTATCTACCAACGCTCGTTCCTGCGTTTCTAAGCCAAAAGCACAATCATAACGTTTAAGCCAATGTGGGCAACTCAACCTTTGAACAGCATTAGGATACCCTTTTCAAGACACCCCAAGGACACGTTGTTTGGGACGTTGATTTCCTAAGAACCTGCACAACCGCAATCATACAGAAACTTCGTAGAGTTTTAGTTGGCTGGTCAAGCGGGAAAGTCCTTCCGCTCTAGAATATCCCTGGGCATATCATTCTATATGCAGTTGTAGTGTCAACCAAACCCAACACTTTGTTAGACTTCCAGCTTCCTTTCTCATACTGCCTGCACGCAAAAAGCTCAACATATGCCCACAGAAAATAAACACTGCAATAAAAAGGATCTTCTTATTTTAATTACATTAGGAACAAAGTCGTGCCAAAAATTATTTTATTTACTTATTCAACCAATATTTGTAAAAAGCTTCCAATCTGCTTTTTATTCATAAATTCTTAAAATACATATTATGGCAGAAGTCCTTCAACTAAACAACAAAACGTTAATTGAGTTTTCTGGGCTTTTACTTTAAAAGTGCTCGAAAAGAACCCAAAGTTTGTGGAACATTTTTAAAGGTAACAAGTGAAACGTTTTCATTTTACGGAGCAACCCTTTATTAAGTTTTATGCAGCTTTTTGCCACACTTCACTAATTTCCATTTAGAGTATAAATTACAAATTCCTAAAAGAACGGAAAGTATTTTTAACTCCATTCGCCTGGAAATAGTTGTCACGATAAAACTAAACATTATAAACATACAAATTATATTTGAACAAGTGGAATTGGCCAGTTACTTCTACTTGATTAAAAAGCTGCATTTTCTACTTTTTTCTTTTAACCCTTAAACGACTTAAAATATTTGTTATTAATTATACTAATAAAACTCCCCGTTTCATATCTGCAACAGACAAAGCATTTAATTCTACACTTACACTTTTATATTTGCCCAGACAAAACATGCTTTGATATCTCTTTATGTGTCACTGCTTTTCCTACCATAGAGCAGCTTTATTTTGGCGTATTCCAAACCAAAGGAGTCGCAGAGAAATGTGACGTTTTTCCTGTTAATCAAAACATGACGGAGGGAAATGTAAGGCGCAGGTTTTCTGCACCTGGCAATAGTTACCTGTTTTAGTAGCGAACTAGATAACCGAGTATTAAAACGAGTCGGTTAAACATATTATGGTTTCTGTGTATTTTTGCCTATGATCTATATCTAACTCACACATATGGAACCAGTCATTCTGCCAATAACAGATAAAGTCCAAATATCTTTCAATTCTGGCGGATTTCAATGAACCGCAACAAGAAATTCAGAATAGAGTCACCATGTCATTTGTAGCAAAATTTCAGAATTATCCACAATATAAGAAATGCAACCTACCACGTGCGTGCATTAAAGGGTTAATATTCAACCACAACATTTACTTATTTTAAATTAAGTATATAAATTTTCACGTAATATTGATGTAAAATTTAAGAGGCAAAAAAGAAAACTAAAGTTTATTTTTAGAATGAGCAACTAAAAAGTGACTATAAGTAGGAACGAATAGTGTCAGTGATAAAAACCTGGTTGGAAATTGCACTTATTCTATTATCGATTTATTTTCTCTAACCATCTCAAATGCCAGACTTAAGTGTTGCATTTTGTTTAACTGTGAGTTATACAGCCATTTCATAGACACACACACACACACAGGCATACACTGTCAGAAAATAAATAAAACACACATACAACAAACTGTTACATTGACTTCCACAACTCTTTTTGTGAAGGTGCCAGACCAAAAGCCCTGAAAGATACAAAGTTTGTCTTCAACTGTGTGAATTTCAATTGATTGGTTTAGTATGTAAAATTGTATTTGTAAATTTGTAAGGATAAGGTCTGCCTACAATTTTCAGAGCCAGATAAAGAGGCCAATAAACGAACAGAATGCAAATATGAAAGACTTCAAGGAAGCCAGTTGTTCTTAAAATATTTATAATTTTTTTTTTTTTGTTCCTGTACCTTGGCCATTAGTATATCTTAAAGCAGATTATTGGATATAATTGAATTGGGTCTGGCGATACTGCAGATCAATAACAGCCTGAAGTCCAAGAGATGACAGTATAATTTTATTCATAAATCATACTGACAAATAAAATTTGATTTCATTACTAAACCACGTTAAATTATTATGAAATATGTATTTAAACAAGGTTGAACTATTGCAATTGGCATTTCATGTTTATTTAACATGAATTCATGTTAAAAGTCAATTGTTGAATTTAGAAACCCAGCCAAATTTTTATTGTGTTTTCAAATGTCAACGTTCGGTTGACGAAATTGTGTGACGAATAAGAATAATACGACCATAAAGACGCTTTTGCCTGATTAACACTGACTATCAATGTGATGGATATGGATTCTCTAATACTCCAAAGATACTCGCTATGCAGCCAACTGTGTCCAGCTTTTAGGGGAGTCATTGTGATATCTACGTATCCTTGATTGATGACCTTGAACATCATGTAGCGGCATGTTGTTCATATTATTGGCTGTTTAAAACTGAGCAGTAAGAACTTCAGTGACTTAAAGTTTTTCGCTATAAACTATAAAGGCACACTTTGCCGCATGCGTATATTTATGTATATCTAAATCCGAAATATCTTACAGACAGTGGAAGCCAGGACGTCTATTTTATAGGAACAATTATTGCAGAAATGACGTGTATTAGCCACTAAGATCGCGTGACTTGACTCCCACAGACGTTTTCTTTTGGGGTTTCATTAAATAGGAAACTGAGGATATTGTTCAAATTCACTCGGATCTGGGCAGCAAAATCTATGAAGAGCGTACCACTCGGATCCGTGCCCTTGTATCAAGCTGCAGCTGATATTCTAGACATGAGTTTTGCAAATAAAAAAAAAATTATTATATCTATTCCATTTCTGCATCTCCCCTCCCCCTCCTCCCCTCTTTTTTTGTAAACGCCTTTATTTGATAGATATTACAAAATATAACAATTTTTATTATAAATTTACATATGAAGGGAGATAAAGTTAAAATGCTCTTGAAGCTAAAGGAATTGAATATGAATTCGGGAAAGATTTGTGTATGGCGTGACTAATTTTTTAAAACTAATCACATTTTGTCGTCTAAATAGGCCAACTCCCAAAATTTTCTTCTATTTTGGTATATTTAAGTATATCTTAGTATCAGCCGTTAAAAATCTAAATACCCGGGTATTAAAAAGCGATCTATAACTTGTATCCTTATCGATATTTATCTTCGTAACATTCAAATTCGACAAAGATGGCCTCAGCAAAACAAACTTCTCTAATTACGCTTGTGATTGTACGTATTCCAGCCAGCCTTAAAACCTAAACATAAATGTTGTACAACCACTCAAATAAAAACTCCTCTTAATAAAACTTATTTTATGTCACGTCTAATGGCGGCACTAGCCAGCAGGCAAAGCTTTCCACAATATGGCTGGCAATGATTCGTATCATTCAGCAATAAAATTATATTATTTGCGTTTCGCCGATACTTCAAAGTCAAGGGTTCTCATAGTTTTGCACAAACTCCTGTATACGCACCAGCCGCAAAACTTTTCTTTGTCACTTGGTGTGACATGCTTTGTACGACATACTTGGTGTGACATGCTTGGTATGATAGAAAAGAGAGTGAGAGAGAGTATTTTGCTATTACACGAATATACTTCTTATTATCGTACTCAGGGTTAATGCTAAAAATAGAGCCGCACAAAAAAGCCTTGTGCGAAAATAAAAGTCACACATCTTTTTTAAAAGTCTTTTATTAACAAAAAGCATAAAAAACACAAAATTTATATAATACGAAAATCTTATCTTATCTTAAAGGGGATTTCGACGGTAATACAAGTCGTATGATGTGTCAAATTTTGGAGTAGAAGAGCACGAATGGTATCGTCAAAACCGAATATATACTGAAACATAGACATAGAGGGAAAATACGGATGAAATGTTTAAAGTCTTTACATCAGGGATTTACATCAGGGATTTACATCAGGGATGTATTTTTTATTTTACTTTGTTTTGGTCTTTTACCAGTGGTGGAAACGTAAAAATATCTGTCGTAAGATTTTTATTCTCATTTCATAAGATTTTCTCATACTACTGAAAATTTGCGAAAAAGCAAACAAAAATTTAAAGTGTTGCCAAATGAGCGATAATCTGTCAAGTGCTTTTGATTTCCAGCAATTTTTTTTTACAAAAATAATATGAAAATCTATAAATTACTGCAAATTAAATGTTTTTTTGTGAGAAACTTTCCAAAAAAAAAGGTTTAAAATTTGCAAAACTGGATAATCCAAAAAAGGCACACAAAAAGTCGTAGACCGCCAAGAAATAAATTCAAATTGCGACTTTAGTCGGGCGATGGGTAACCCCGATTGTACTTCATTAAAAAATATTACAAAAATTGAAAAGTAAGGGTTGCGCTTATGATGGCGCGGAAGCTGGTTGCTGCTTTGGTAACTGTAAACGAGACAGGCCTTGACTCCGATATAAATTTTGGATCTTGCTTAAACTTGAACGAAATTGAATTCATTAAAAATTAAAATGTCTATAAATAACTAGAATATGCACAAGAAAAATTAGTCGCTGTTTCTATATTTAGTTGTCTTTCAGGAATGACCTTCTAGATACTTGCACAGTATTATTAGTTTTTACAGTTTAACCGGGGCTTTTTGCATATCTTTCGTGTTTTTTGTGTTGTACTTAAACAACAGACTGCGGCTTTAATATGACTACAAGGAAAATAAAAAATGCAGTGTTGGGCAGCGGCGGTAACAGTAACTTTTCCAAAAGCTGTTCATGACCCTTTTGCCTCAAACGTCTCTTGTGGACTATATCACTTTTTATATGCCATAACTCTGGCAGACCAGCCCATCATCATCGTTTGATTGCCAAAATTGCCATGAGAGGAGTATGACAGTATGACGGCACACCATAAACATCAAAATGTTTCACTATGACACTAATGCGGAGGACGACACATCAGTCTGACGTATCAAGTGTGACAATCTAATAGCAGCAGCTTATGGTCGGGCAGTTAGAAGATTAATTTAGGTTTTTATCGGGCAATTTTTTTTTATAAATGCAGTATAATTCAAGTAACTACGCTGGGAGATTTCAGAAAGCAGCTCAGCACTTGTTTTCAAGACAAGATTTTAATTCCTGTATTCAAATGTTTGTTTTTGTTTTTTAATCTGTTTTACAAATGATTAAAGTGTTTTCTTTGCCACTTGTTGCTATTTTAGTTTTCCTTTTACTTTTCACTGTTTTATTATTTTAAAACGACATTATTTATATATAAACTTTATTTACTTATACTTTAAATAATTAACTTTAGTTGTTGCTAAATCCTTCCCTAACACGATTATTAGACTTTAAGTTTTTTTGTGGAAAACTGAAACAATAATTGATAAAGAAATGAGTATTTATAGTGGGTGAAATAAGTATGACACCAAGCAGAATACACACATGTAAGAATATTTATGACTACAAACTCGTGAGGTGGACTCAGCGATACATACATGTAGTTTATTTTTCAAGATCTCTCGGCAAATCAGCTTTTCGGAGGTGGCATTTCGGGAATAGCGACTAATTTTATGCAAATCATTTGCTTGAAAAGCAGAAAATTGACTGATCTGCACAAGGCGCAGATTAGAAGTAGACCTTTTCTAAAAAAAAAAAAATTCGCTTAGACCATATTTGAATCAGCTTTTTTGAAATTAAATATAAAACTTCTGCCAGTTCTGCTCCAGATACGACCAAAAGGAAAGACAGAAAATGCGGCAACTTTTCATTTTCATCATCTAGAAAGTAAGTTTTTGTTTCATTTTCATGTTCTGTTATTTTCTTATTTCTTTAATCCAATCTATTTTATAAGAAATATTAAACAAATTTTATAAAAATTTAACGAAAATAGTTTTAAGAAATAATTTCTATTTCCTTTTGCAATTCACACTTCGATTGCCAATTTCAGGGAACATAAAACCAAAAACATACAAAAACGTTAAAAGGAACTTAAAGCCTAAAGGATATAGAACTTGCATCCCCCCTTAAACAAAAATCTCTCTTCAATACCGCTCATTGGGCAAAAAGTGTAGAAACCTGGAAATTATTTGTAGCATTTAGCATTAGCAATTGTGTGGTCTGTTGAATGTTTTATTCTGCGCTTTATAAAACTTTTTTTTTTTTGGAGAAAAGTTTGCGAATGGCTGTTCCCACTGATTTAATACAATTTCATAGCTCAAAGCTCGACAAAATTAGTTTTAGGTGCTGGTGGTTCCTTTTTGCAGTTTAGCAAACAACTGCCTGCTCTGTTACCCCACTTTATAAAACCAGCCTTTTTTTTGGAGAAAAAGTTTGCGAATGGCTGTTCCCACTGATTTAATACAATTTCATTGAACGAGAGTTTGTTCCCTTAACCTGCCTTTAAGGCTGGTAATGCAAAAAGAAAGAAGATTAAAAAATTTCTGATTCAATTGAGTGAAGTGGAATACAATACGAGTACTTAAAGCACAATACCTGGAGAGCAGTTTTGTATAACTTTGCATAACAATGATTGGTTTTATAAATTATTAAATGTGCGAGCGAAAACTGTTTGTACAAAATTAAGTGAAAATGTAATGAAATAAGAAAAGTGTTGAATAAAGTTTATACATTAAATAATTGAAATCAATTCAAAGAATCCTTCACACAAAATCCCGAAGTTGTTTATTCATAAAAAATAAATAATTCCTGAAGTGGATTAGATTTTCAAAACCAAATTTTCTCTGCAAACGTACGTACACAAATACATTTGTATCTAAATACACTTATACTTTAATTGGGCTTTCGTTACTTAATTACATAGAACATTTCAAAGTGTTTGAAATTAAATTTGGAAAAACCCGGAAACTATAATCTGAGATTTCTTAAAAAAAATATGACTCAGAAGAAGGAGGCTGTGGCTTCTTATCTATTAATCTGCTTTCCTGAGAATGTTTGTTGTTTTTATAGATTTAGTTTAACTAAAGTTGCTTAAAGGTATTGCCTCCAATCTAGTTTGGATACCTGCAACATGTGTATGTGCTCTGCAAAAGTATCATTTTGGCACAAATGAGCAAATTTCGGAGCAATAATGCTTTGCAGGGAGTGTAGAAGCTGCCATTAAACGCTACTGCATCCTAGTTCCTAATAAGTCAGAAAAGGTCGAAAGGTAGCCAATCACATCACCAATAGCAGCTGCAGCAAGATCTTTACAGGCAATGCCAGCGACTGAATCGATATCAATACCAACACTCTGAGGCCCTTCCGTCCCAACGGCCATAAAATCACTGGTGCAGGCTCTTTGCGCATCTGAACAAATGGCTCCATGTTGGCACCCTCCTTAAACTAGTTGACAACAGGAACAATAATCGTTCTTTTGCTTTTGTTTTTATTAGTACTAAATCGGGGATGATCCCTATTCATGTGAAGTGTGACGCATTGTGCCGCAACTGGAAAATACGTTATGGAGAGGGGAGAAGAGGAGGTAGTGTTTGTGTACATTCGATTTGAACCTTCGCACATTGAGAGTGTCGGGGAAGGTTTCTGCAGGAAGTTTATGCCATAGCCGAACAGTGCGGCTGAAGAAAGGATTTTCCCTTTAATAGATTGTGCGATTCACTGGCCAATCCACCACCAACGGATGAACTGTGAAAATGCTCTACAGAGTCACCGATGAACCTTTTCGCCCTCTCCTGTATACGCTTTAGTAACTCCAAGACTTTGAAACGCCAGCCCAGACACGAGAGTTATATTCCATTTTCGGACGGATGCAGGTAATAATAAATAATAACGAGGTCAGATGGAGTCAGGTAAATCTTGCACCATTTTAAAGAACCGGTACATGGAAAATGTGGGCCTTCCAACGAACATCACACTGAAATATCAAGATCTTCAAGAATTCCAGCATCTTTAGTACTTACACCTTCCACGGCAACACACGAAGCAGCATTCACAACACTGAGATCTGCCAGCGCTGGAATCAACCCTGTTCGCACCACCCCATTTAAAGACTGTAGTTAGATTGTTACTTGAAGTATCATTCATATTTTGCCTCATCGGCTCAATGTCAAAAAGGCTTGGCCTATAACTGAATGAATATGACTGACATATGCTGAATAGGGTTCGAAGTTTGACTCCGAAGATCATTAAGAAAAATAGGAAATCGATTTGGGGAAAGAACCGAATACAGGCCCTTAGCGTATAGACAGGACAACTACGTCAACTCATACTATTCCCTAAGTTTTCCTTTTTTCATACTCTTTTTTTCCCTACATAAAATCTTTTTGGAAGACAAATTTTAATAGTGATGGGATATTTGGCAGGTTTCCTACTATTAGGGTCACTTTTCCAAGGTTTGGAGATTTTAGAGGTTGTGTGTCACAGAGCAACTATAAAAGATGGTCCAACTATAATTCACGACATCTTAACGTCAAGTTGTTTGCCCAACTTAATTTAAGACTTTTTCTGTGTCAGTGTTGGACAAATTCTATTGAGAGGTACACAATTGAGCGTTAAGATTTCTGAGGCTTTTTCTGGAAATGGGCGTTCAAATAAAAATACATTTTTGGTCAGCATAATCGGCCAAATGACACCGTTGGACTTCTTTTTTGGGGATATTTAAAAGCGAAAGTGTTCGTCTATAAGCCGAGAGGAATCCAAGAGGTAAAAGCACATTAACGACTGTGAGTATGGACCATAGAATAGAGGGATGCCACCGCAGCCATGGCAAGCATTTGGCCGATATTTTATTTTACACAGAATTGCCGTAGATCCTGCTGCGTTTTAGTTGGACCATCCTTTATTTTCATGTTTGTAGTTTGACAAGATGCTTTCCAATACGACTACATGTCTCTCGCGATTACGATTAGAGTTTTTTGGAAATCATCAGCTAAAAACCCCACCCACTCACTCGCTTAAAAGACTTACTATTCTTGACGCAATTTAAAATGCCCCAGTCCTATTAAATTATCTTCTGAACTTGTCTTTACGTTCATAGAGAGCAACTTCACTTGAGCACTTTTCGATTTTTTGGTGTACAAGAAAGAAACAAACGAAAAGGAAAAGGTCAAATTTGTAAACTTTTGAATGACAGCACAAAACGGTTTTTCACCTACAAGCAACTCTGCACTTATTCCCAGCCTCTTCACTTACACAATTGTCGACAAACTCAAGACTTGCGCAACTTAGATGGCTTCGTAAAACTTCAAACTTTATTTGCTCTTAAAATATTTTATAGCTGGATCTAAAGCTTCAATTGCATTTTCGTACAAATTGCAGGGCAACCTCATGCATTCTGTTGTTGTTAGTGTTACAGTTTTGCCTCAAGATAATTCATAAACTGAATGCGACCTTCAATCATCATACAGCAGCTTTCCAGCTATTCCAAGTTTCACTAGTGCTGCCAAAGGAAAAGAACCCCCATTTTCGATTTGCTGAACACGAATATCAAATACTTTTCTTTATCGGGATAATCACGAACTACAGGGTTTTTCAATAAGAGCGCTACAAAAGTTTTTTTTTTAAATAAAACAAAAACGGTTTTGGATATCATTGAAATTATTTATTCCTGTGAAAGTACGTTCGATGCCATTATGTATGGAACTCGGTTTCTTTTCCATGGCCACCACGGGCACGCTTGCAGAAGTCCAGACGCTGAACCCCATTTTCGACGGGTTTCAAGCATAAATCGACCGATACTGCTGCAATTTCACGTTCGATATTCGTACGAAGTTCATCAATCGTCGCTGGCTTGATGGCATAGACCATAGACCTGACGTAGCCCCACAGGAAATAGTCTAGCGGCGTCAAATCGCACGACCGAGGCGGCTAATCGACTGGACCATTTCGTGAGATTACACGTTCTCCAAACTTGGTTTCCAATAAATTGATTGTGACATTCTCTGTGTGACTTGTGGCGCCGTCCTGTTGGAACCACATGTCCTCCAAGTCCATATCATCCAATTGGGGCCAAAAATATTCGGTTATCATTGAGCGGTAGCGATTCCCATTCACAGTAACGCTTGAGAACGACGTGTGAGAGACACATTTGGACTTTCTTCAACTGAAGCCTCAGCGGCAGCAATATTCTCGACACTACGGGCACTTCTTTGTCTCACTGGCACGGGACATTTTGTACTGTGCCTGTGGATTAAAATTTTTCCACTAGACGGTCAATTGTTGATCTGCTTGGACGATTATGACGCCCATAAATTGGACGTAGCGCTCTTAACGTTGAGGCCACTGACTCCGAATTTCGCTAGTAAATTTTAATAATTTCGGCTCGTTGTTGGCTCGTATATCTTTCCGTCACGAAATGGCAAACTTTACTGAAGAGAAATGTCAAAAGAGCGGCAAGAAATATGGCGTCGTTTGCTGTCCCTGTCGCTCTACTTTTATAGCGTCCCTGTTGAAAAACCCGATATATTGAGACAAAATTAATTAAAACACAAACTGTAAAGACTATCAAGTTAAAATTAACACTTCCAGCTTGAAATGTTTAAAGTCCTGGCATATCAGTAGACTATTTTTATTTATTTAGTTTTACGTATTTCAAGTCTAGGAACTTATAAATTCCTACAGACTCTGCCCACATCTCCAAATTTATTTAATTAAAAAGTATAACAATTATTGACGGTGTTCTTTATTGCAAATAAAATATTATGTTTTAATACATTTTTATTTAGGGAGAAAACGCCACAAGAATATAAGGGGTTATATTCCAACTTCTGATAAAAGGATCGGAATTTGCTTTGTTAATTCTGAAAAAAGTGGACCGCAGCACCGGGTAAGAGGCTGAGCAATACAAAGAGAAAATCTAGCCTTTTATGAAGGATTCCAAAGTTTAATTTAGATTTAATCTTGTAGGTCGGATGCCACATTACAAAGTTTAGTTTTGCATCCAGTGAAATCTTCCAGCCCATGAATACCCACGACGTATCTAAACGGTTAAATGACTACTTCGGAAAAGCACAAATACTTGCACTTATTAAATCTCAATTTCATTAAGTTCAAATCCCAACAGGAGAATGAAAAAGTTTAGTCCGTTTGTGGAAGTTTATGCTCATTAATAATAAAAAATATATTTTTACATCATCACCGTGTGAATGACTCAGGGCAAGTTCGTTGATAAATAATAAGAAAAGAAGAACTCCAAAATAGATTCCCTAAAGAACAGCAAGTGTAAAAGGTGTTGGTTTAGGTATCGCACTGTGAAACAGAATATTTTGTTTCCTTTTATTAAGGCATGAATTAGTCTAGTTTAGGCAATTCGGAGTACATCCCACATCGTAAAGATTCTTCATATGACATATGAGTTTATGACTGATCTTATCAAATGGCTTCCTGAAATCTTTACAAGCTGCATATATTTGTTTTATTTAACTTTAATTCCCACAACTGGTATGTTTAAAAGTTCCGTAATTCCAAACTTCTATATCCATTTTTAATAGCCAACCAACAAATTTATATAAATTGGATTCAGCAGCTTAATAGGGGACAACCAACAGACAGGCAGACCGAATTGCTTTCACATTTATAATTTGATAGGAAACAAATCCAGCGCAGGGTACTAAAAGCGTACTAAATTGTTAAGTTTCCAAGATCCCCAGGAAATACTTCAGAGCGTGAGCTAAAGTTGTTGATAGTTGCCAGAGGAGCCTGGCTAAAGATTTTATTACTACATCGAATTAAAAAATGTTAGCATACAGTAAAGTCGGTATATAGAGCGTCATACGAATTGCAGAACTTTCATTCTATATGCGAAATTGTTGAAAAACTGTTTTTACTTTCTCAAAAGTGTCCACTTTCAAATTACTACTTTATAGCATTAAACTTAAAAAATCTTCTTTCATCTAAAGTGTCATCTCCTGCTGCCACCCAAAGTACAGTCACTTTCAAATCTCGCAAACCGTTTGAAATTGCGGCAACCCTTCGCAAGGAAACGCATGTTTCAAATGCAAAAGCTTATGATTTATCAATAAATCGATCTTCCTGTTTTGCCTCCAATTTGTATGCAAAAGCTCTAAACGGATACACATTCACACACACGTGCTCCACTTGCGAGATAATTCTTGCTCTGAAAAATCAGTTATAATTTGTCTACAAAAACATTTCGTTCTTAAACAAACTTAAGCAGCCTTTCATTTTTCACAGTGTACCATTTCCAATGCCAAATCTGTTACACTGTATTCTACGCTGCGTGTGATTAAAAAGTTGTAATGAACTGACAACACAAAAGATTCTTCATACGACGCACTCGTATGTCGACGAAGACATTCGCATTCAAGAAGCTTCTTAGCAAAACAGCTCTGCAAACTGTACTAAGCACTTCTACTTCGTTTCAATAGTTTTGCTTATTTGCTTTATCACTCGTTTAAACCAAACATGTCTAGAATTTAAAAAACAACTTTTGTTAAAACAGCATTATAATACTAATGTCTGGTACGAGTGTTGCTTGGTTTTTAAAGGTATCATCTGGAGTAATGACTGCAAATTTGGCATACGTTTGATTAGGTTATCGCTACGCTTGGCAATAGACAAGGATGTAAAAAGGCAATTAAATGCCACATATATAAACAATCCTTATTCAGAACACTTCATTAGGTTGATTTTCGTGATTATTTGCCTTGACGGACCGATCTCACGATACATCAAATACACGAATGAACTTTTAAACGCCTACCCACGGTCTCCATGTGGCGGCTTTCAGGGCATTTACAAGTAACAACTTCTTGTATTAAAATCATTCCAGCCAGAATGGAAAAACAACAAATGAATTGCAAAATTTGTCTCAAAATTACCTACAAACAGCACCAATTTGTATACAGCCAAAAGAAACTGCAGGAAACATTCAAACAAGAGGCAGAAAAATGTCATTCAAATTCATTTATTCTTTGAAAAACAGCAACAGAAAATACATACTCGTAAATTTTTATAGAGTGACACAGATTTAATTATAAAACAAGGAAATATATTTTTAATATCAATGAAACGGGCTTTATTGAAAGAGAAAATTTTATGAAATTAATGTTTAAATATGATTTCTGTCATGTGGCCGCCTTGGCTGGCGAGTAGAAGGCGCAATCTGGAACACCAATTTCCAACAACTTTTCGCAGTATTTGCGACCGTATTTCGCCGATAACTCTTCGAATGTTCCAGGTGTTCAATTGTCTGTGGTTTATCGACGTAGACATGTGACTTAATATAACCCCACGGAAAATAATCCAATGGGGTTAAATCACACGATCTTGGTGGTCAATTAAGTGCGCCATTATGTGAAATTATTCTTTCATCAAAAGTTTCTTATAGTAAATCAATTGTAGCGCCGAATTTGACGAATAGAACAATTATTTTGATTAAAAATTTCAACAATTTGCTCGCGTTGCTCTGGTGTATGTCGATTCATAATTAAATTTCAAAGCAAACTAAACAAAAAGCAACTATCAGCTGTTAAATGGGTGCTCAAATAAAGCAGTGATGCCAACATAAATATCAAGAAGATCAAAGAAGTAGAACAATTATTTTGATTAAAAATTTCAACAATTTGCTCGCGTTGCTCTGGTGTAAGTCGATTCATAATGAAATTTTAAAAGCAAACTAAACAAAAAACAAGTACCAGCTGTTAAATGGGTGCTCAAATAAAGAAGTGATGCCAACTCAAAGTTGTGAAACTGTTTTTTCCATTCAGGTCGTCAAGTAACTGTTATAAAATAGTGAAATAATACTCGCCTTTTTAAGAGTTTCATCCAAACTTTAAATGCTACATGGTAAAATAATTGTTTAAGATGGACTTCTTCTTTTAAGTTCTTTATGAACTGCAAAATACAACTCTATTTTCAAGAATTTTATTCAGCTTTTATTCTTCCATTGAAAAATAATCGATTTTTTATTTTAAGTCATAAAAGACTTGTAAATATTACGGTCTCTGCTATATAATAATACTGGGAAACCCAATTTGTTAGAAGAAATATCGGAACAATGTGTAACCAAAGTTCTTCCGGGAAAATATAATTTAATATGAAATTTCATTACTTCGAAGTTCATATTATTCTAACATGGGAAACGGAATATGGCTTGAAGATGAGTCAGGAACCGCTGCAATATGGATTCCCACCAGCAGTAATATGAATCTATTGTAATCTAGTCCACATACACATCGTGAAATTTCGAACTTCTAGCATTTTGCGCGGAAACATTAAGCTCTTTGGTTTTTAGATGCCTCAATGAAGGTCTCCACTGTTGACACAGCACTTTGTTATCGTGAGAGAATTGTATATTTCCCGATCTTTAGACCAAAATATATTTTTTGTGCCACAATTTTTATTGCTGAAATGCGGGGTAACCTGCGCGGCTTCATATCTATTATTTTGTTAATATAAGAGAGTTGAAGCTTTAAGGTGGATACAAAAAGTGAGTCGAGGCTAGGCTCTATAGAACAGTTGTTCAACCGCATCGAACTTTGAGCCCCATAGCGCATAATGCACCTGGAAGCAGCCTCAAATATTTTAAGTTTATTATTTTGCGACATCTGCGCATTCTTAATGTATTTCACCGAAGTAGAGTTAATCGCCAATTTGTTACTCAAGTGCTTTCTGGAGCAGAGATTATAAGTGACATCTACTCCGAGATATTTATAATTATTAACTATTTATTTGAATATTATCACCACCATAAGTCCAGTTTAAGTATGAAGATATTCTTGCACCGGAACAGAACGCTATTACTTTGGGTTTATCAAGATTCGCTTTCTTAATAAATTGTTACAACTCTAGGTCTTGACTTTTATAAAACACCAGATCCTATTAGAAAAAAATTAGTCTGTCTACCTCTTCCATATGCAAAAAGAATTCTGAAAAATGATCTACCGAAAAAGACGAAGTTAATTGATAATCAATTATTATTGGGGCAGGCAATTTGCAATTTTATTACAAAAATCTGTAAAAAAAAATATATCGATGGAGCAACATAATGTGAAAAAATGGGCGTAGTTGCAAAAACAGAAGCCTATAATTCATTCCACAGTCCAAGTTAAAGGTTGTGAAAATTTGAAGAAGATCGGTCCAGAGGTCTGCTTTCATGTGAGGTACAAACAATCACACATTCCGTTTTTTATATATATATATATACAATACAGATCGATATAGATAGATATAGATAGATATAGAGAGATATAGATAGATATAGATAGATAGATTTAAAAAGCTTTTTTACTATTTGAAAGCACTTGGAAGTTTCTTAATTATTCTTGAGGATGCTGGCAAACTTTAGCGAAATATTGAGAATATTAAGAAAACCTTAATAGGTGAAGTTGCAACTATTTACATAACTTGCAACTTGGTGAAATCTTGTGAGAAAAATCAAGCCAAATTCCGTGCTCTGGTTTTTAAATGTTTCGAAAATTTCAAGGTCCTCTGGACTATCTCAATTGATTGATATGAATTATATTAGATTATATTGAGAAGACGAGTATCAACTTTGTAAAAGTTGTTTCAGTTTTATCCGGCAAAACAGTTTCGATTTGTAGTGAAGTTCTCAAATTTCAACATTTTTTTTTTTTGCAAGAATTGCGAATTTATTAATAAAATGTTGGATCTGTGCCAGTTGTTTCCATATTCTGCAACAACAAAACTGTGTTGAGCTGTGTAAATCGTTCACAATTACTTGCAATTTAATTGCACTATTCTTCGTTTGGGTCTTAATTACAAAGACGTTTCCATTCGCTTTCTTTCATTTCACTTTTATTTTCCGTTTGGTAAACAGAGGCGAAAAGGAGAAAGAGAAGAAAAGGTTCACGGTTTAATTAAAATTTCCTTTCACCTGCTAGTTTGGCACTTGATTCTTACATCCTTAAGAAGCCAAAGTTATTCTTCTTATGTGCCTCTACTTGGGTTTTGTTTAAATCCGTCCGCTTAAATTGAAATATGAAAAACACAAAAGTCAAAAAACTCGTTAATTTTTAATGTCAGCAGACAAGAAAGTCCTTTGCAGCAGAGAAACAATTGCAACAGCTCTGATTTTTATTTAATTCCACACATCTTAAATTGTGTCCCGGAATGTTTCAGTCTTTAAATTTAATTGAATCAGCAGGAGGCAGCGCTGCCGCCGTCATGACCAGTTGTGCGTGCGTATTTGCATTATCCACTCGCAGCTCATGGACCATTTTACAGTTTTACAATTTGCTGATTGCTGACTGCTGACTGCAATTTTTGCTCAAACAAATCATTATATTTTGCGAAATTTTTGTTAAAGGATATTTATGGACGAAAAGTTATTTTTTGTTGTTGTGCGTTTCCATGCCAACGCTTGTTTTCGTCAAAAGTGTTTCCTTTTAATTGGCATAAAATTTACACATATGTATATACATATATTTTTAATTTGAAAACTTGCCACGTCCAAAGCAAAAATAAACAAAATTTGGCTTAATTATATTATGGCAAAAGGATGGATGCGGCATTAAGATCTTTAAAGCTTCAAAAAAATTCACTCGTTTTTAGATTTTTAAACAAGAAGGATAAGAGTTGAATATATTTTTAGTAAAATTCTAGACGAAATTGTTCAATTAAAACTACTCACAAAAAATTGTGGTTAAGGCGCACAAAACTGCTTTTAAGAAAATTATAAGAAACGGTGTAAAGGAGTCTTATCACACGATATCAGCTGACAGATCATATTTCCTCCATCTGCTCGCCAAAACATTCAATGTGGCGAGCGGTCCTGTGGCAATCATATATCGAAGGTGCCGACGCCATTCACTCCAGCTGGGCTTGCACACCAAGAAATATGCACGTTTGTAGCGCGACTTAACAACAGTTTGTGGCAAAAATTTATAATCAATATAGCCGAAATAGTAAAACCTCTCGAGTTGTAACTGCCCCTCCAAAAATTTCTATAAATAATGGTCACTAGACAAAAGATTTCCGAAGCTCTTCTACATTTGTTTGGCTATACAAGCTGTTGAGACATGACTCGCAACTTCCAGCTCCGGACACTTGAAAGCCTTCACATTAACATTTAGTCTAACTAAATAGATCAGTACTGCGATTCTTTAACTTGCCTCCAATTATTGTGGTTTGCACTAACGATTATGTGATTCATTAACGTGGCAACTTTGTTAGAAATAAAACAAATACAAAGAACAAGGAACAAGGAAAAAACAAGATTTCCACTCATTTTATGTTGTGCGAATTTAAAGTTTTAATATAATTATTGTAGCAGGTCAAATAACGCTGCTGCCGAAAGACGCCGTGCAACAAACGCTAAAGAGACAGCTTATAAAAACAGCTGATTTTAAACGATGGCGAATAGTGTTGGAAAGTGTTACGGAATAGCAACAAACGCCCATGTTAATGTTAACTTCTTTAAATGAATCTTATTAGTGTTAAAATGGATCGTGAAATCGTTAACGTTGTTGTTAACTCTTTTTTTAAACAAAACAAATGCCGTTAAAATGAGTTAGAGAACCGCACTACAGATGTCTTGCACTTTCCCACCAGCAATTACTATAAGATATTAAAGTTAAATATTGCAATTAAGAAATCTAGTCCCAGAAGTCTGCCAAGCACTGGTTTTCCGTAATGCATTGAAGCTCTGTTGGATCTCATGAGAAGAGATAACGTGCCTTGATGGATAAGTTCACAAAGTGTTCGACCTACAGCCTACAGTTTGTACTACCAAAGGCTCAGAAAGTTGCGGCAGAGAAACAAAAAGTCTTGCAGTTTTATGTCAGTGAATAGTAGTCAGTTTTGAAAATATTCTTTAGAACAACTTTCTATCTTTCGATCCATACTAGATTACAAAACCGATAGTACTACAATTTACTGTCATGCATCCATTATTCGGAAATCGGTTTCATTGCATAAGATGACGGTTTATTAAAAATTACGGTCAAGTTACTAACGTTTCTAGGCCCACTTCGCAAACAAATGCCATTGCACTCGTATATGGTCCTTCAGGTCTTGATTTAGCTGAACCTTGTACGAGATCAGAGCCAAGTTGTTGTGAGAAGATGTGATCGTTGGATTCTCTTGCACACTCGGTGGACAGTGTCGATGCTTTTGCCAATTTTTTTTTTTTTTTTGCAGCGGCCAGCTTTTTTTGGAAAACCTAATTTTTTAATACTATCTTTTCCCAATAAATCGGGCCTTCCAATGCATCAAGATTTGTCAACGACTTAACATGACCCCATAAAAAGTACGTCTGCGTTAAAGCGCACGAACCAGGAAGCCAGTGACTAGGAACTCTTTTGGCAAGAAAATTGTCACAAAATTGATTTTTCAATAAATCAAACAATTGTTTTCCTTGATACTAATCCGAGAAAATATCTAAAAGGTATCGACATCCGTTTAACTTCTGAACCAAATTAACATTCCAATAAATTACAAGGAAGTTGCCACAATCAGCACGATTGCGCTGAAAATCTGATCATTTTAATAGATAAAATACTATTTTGCAATAAAATTCAAGATCACATGCAGCCGCTGTTCGTTGCTTTAAAATCTGGCACAATTTGTCTAGGACTTTTGCCGCCGTCTGTAAGAGTTGCTCTGTGATCTTATCTATGATTCTGACAACTCGGGCTTTGAATTACTTAAAGATTTCAGGTGTTCTGATTTTCCGCATGAAATTTGTAAGAAAACTTAAAGCCCACAATTGACGAATCAATCATCCTGCCTATTTTTTTCTTTTGTTTTTGTTTTCCAAATTCTATAAAATATTCAAGTTGTGTTGGGAAAAAATTAAATTACTTTAAAACAAGTGCACTCAAAATTAAAAATTAAAATGCAAACAGAATAAACAACCAGTTTATCTGCACACATAATTCTTAAAGTTTTCACAAATTATTCATATTTTCAACAGGATAAAATTTCTTTACTCATTCAAAAAAAAAAAAGAAGGAAAACATCCTTGCAGAGTTTTAAATAATTTCAAGTTGTAAAACAATTTTTGAAATTCTCTTTTAAATTGCTGAAACGCTCAAATGTATGCAATGGAAAATGCACGAAAAAGTTTTCTGTTTTAAATAAAATTCAAAACGGGAAAACAAATACGTATGTAGATAAATATGCATGAAAAGAAAAGTCATCGTTGACACAAACTGGTTTCTTGGAACGCACACTAAACGTTGACACCTATTCTGCATGTCACCCGTAAAAATAAAACTTTCTAACAGGCATAAAGAATTAACAATTCAAGTTTCATAACTTCAAGATTTTTGCATATGAATAGTCGTCTAATACTTGTTTCAACATTCCAACATTCCAACACACATCAGGACAAGCTGTTCCACAAGCAGCGATGCACACATTCATGTACGCAAATACTTCTTCTTTTCATATTCATTTTTCTCTCTCTCTCTCTCTCTCTCTCTCTCTCTCTCTCTCTCTTGCTGATTCTCTTACTTTGAGTGGCCGAGCAGTTGGCTGGATTTATATTAATTCGCGCGCTCTACAGTGGTCGAGGCTTGTATTTCAAATTCTTATGATATGACAACTTTCACAGTCATCATATTTTCAAATTCGGCATCATGTCCCTCGATATAGAATGAAACGTGCTGTGACTCGCTCGTGTGAGTATGATAATCCCATCGAATTATCATACTTGTGCTATTTAAAATCTTCATTGTTAAAAAGTAACCAAATAATGACTTGATTATTATCTGCTAAATATTTAAGCAGTTCGTCTTTGCAAAAATGGATTTATTTCATATTTAATGAGAATTGATTAAACCATGCATGCACAGGCATGCATACTGCTCTCTATAAAACAATTCCCTTTTGCTCTCTTTAAATACTGTACGTGCATAGGATTTGCTGAATGTCTCTTTTTTATCAGTTGTGAAGATCGATGCAAATTCGTAATTTAAACTCTATCCTATTTTTGGAATTATGGATTTGTTCATCCGACTGCAATTGAAATAAAGACATCAAAATTAATTTGTTCGAAGTTTAATTTAACTTTTGGATTGTCTGCAAAAAAGATTGCAGACTCACAACAACGCTACCGTAGTGCCATTTCGAGTTAGCTACGCGCAAGCTGGAGTAATAAGTACTTGCCTTCAATGGCAGACATCGCCATGTTGAAATAATAACTAAAAAAAGTTTATTAATATTTCAACTTATTACTCTTCAACAGAAGTGCTCGCTGGGATGGATCAGTCGCTCTGCCATTCAATGCGTCAGTGTCTATCTTATGATAGAAGACGATTTAAGTTCAGAAATTGTTTATTTGAAAATTAATAAACTCTTGCTGACTATTTGGAACACTTCGGCTTTTGTCCACTTGACTGAATAGTTTTTCCCCACAATATGCTGAGAGCTTCCCCCACCCTGAAGGGGAAGTGTAGCAGCTAATCTATAACAATGATCCTGCTGTAGACATCAGCCCATTTAGTCGCAACTCAAATTTAGATTTAAGTCTGGCTTCAAGGTAAAAAAATTACAATTTAATAAAAACTATAATAAAAAAATAACTTAATTTTTATTTCTTATTTCTTCTCCAATATACATTCCATTTATTTATGTTAAACACTTCCTCAGCAGATTTTGTTTTGCCATACCGGATATTGCTCGGGGTTGGCTCGGCAAACACAAAACGCTGGAAGTTCAAGCATGACTTCGACTTTCCTTCGATACCTTCAAAAAAGGTCAATTAGACGAACGGGGACCAACGCGCACCGGGGATGCCCTGAAAAAGAGATCCTAGTAGTGTCCGTAGGTTGAGCTGCTCTACCTGGACTAAAATGTTCAAGCCACAGTTTAATCTATAAAACACCAGCAAGGGCGTATGTAGATAATATTGCGATCCAAATGCCCTCAAGGTGCTGTTGTCGTGCAACAGATTTCTGTTCTTCGCAACGCATTAGATGGTGGGGAACGTACACGTAAGTCTGATTAAGGTCTGACGTTCTTTTGTGTTTGGCCCACCATCAGATTATGCCATATGGACAGATTCCAATCTAAATCAATTTCATAATCTTTTACTTTTAACTATTATTAAACCGTATGTGATGATTAGATTACAGGTCAAGTGGCGAAATATTGTTGCCCAATATAGGACACTTGATATCCCAAGCACTTATAACACCCCAGACTGATACTCAATATACTTTCTATTCTATTGCCTTTTTTAACTGCTGCATAAATATATATTTGTTACGTGTAAACGCAGTTTGCGAAGCAAAATTCTATAGAAACACATTTTTCGAAAAAGACATGTACCCGTAATATCTTGCTTTGACTTGACATCAGTACCTGTCCTTATGACTTCTTCCGGAAATGGTCAAGGCCACGGATGAACTTCCCAACAGCTCGGCTCATATGTAGTTTGCAAAAAACACACAGCTGGCAACTTCTCATTGAAGGTGTTAAGACAAAACTTGTTCTCTGGCGACATAAATAGAAAATTAAATATAGACCGACAACACATACAATAAATTATATATATTGGTCGTACATATTTAGCTTTTAGAAATTAAAATTTATGTTCCCTTATTTTTATTCTTTTTTTTTAATTCTTTTATATGAGATCTACACAGAAACTTGAACTTTACATAAAATAAAACCATTATTTCCAAATCACAGGCTTCATGTAAACTATTTTGCTGAATTTCAAACTCAACTGAATAAGATACAATTTTAACTTAAATATAGTAAAATGAAAAGTATCCTGGATATAAGAGCAGGACACATTTAATTTTTGAGTAAGATTTAGTCATTTGACCTTGAAATTAAGTACAACTGTTTGATCATTTTAAGCTTTAACCACTAGAGGTGAAGGGTTGAGGTAGTAAAAAGACATACATATGTATATATATGTATGTTTTATCCAAACAGCCCAACAAGGAAATCGTTACTATTGTATATAACGAAATTTTGCAGTTTAACTGGAATTTTGGTTAAGCACTACGACTGACAGTCTCAATATTTTAGAATTAGAAGGCTTGAATTTGTTAAAAATTTGCTCTAGAAGCATAAAATTGCCCACTGTGCACTCGCACCATTTCAGTGCAACACCTTCAACAGCAACAACAAAAACAATTACCATGGTGTCACAGCAAAACCATCATCTATTTAAAATTAAATATTCCGGTAAAAGTTCATCAAAATACAAACAAACACACACAGCAACACACAGACCCAAAGCCACTGTCATACAACAACACATGAACAAAACGTGAGCAGTTGCACATGTATGTAGTAGATACGTATGAATATGGGGTCACATGTGAAAGTTTAAACACTCAAAATCGGGTCAGTACTTACATGACTTGTCTTCTGCTTTTTCTTTGGCACCTTTTACAGAATTTTCTTTTTTCTAAGAAATTGCGAATGTATTTGGTTTTGGTTTTATTTTATTGTGGTAAAAATGTGTAATTTAGCGCCTTTACAGTACAGAAGTACATAATCACGTATCTAGAGCATGAAATCGGTGGAAAAAATGGCTTCTCTCGAGATAAGACAATTTTCCAAAATTTGTGTAATAACATTTCACTCTAACCCCCGTATTTCTACGACCTTTAGAACGCAAAATCTGCAATCGGCTAATCGACCTCTGTCAGATGCTTCCTTAATTTCAGAGAATTGAAAATAATTTGAAAATTCAAACAAAAAACTTATAACCACTATTAGACAAAACAGCTTGTCTCCATTTGATTCCCTTTTCACTAAACAGCTTTTCCCGAAAGAAGTCATTTTCTTGCCACTTGCCTGCAACAAATTTAGTTTTTAATCAACTGATCGCCAGCCTTCGTTTCTAACAAAACGTTTAGCATCAATAGAGATTAATTTTCTTGTTTAAAATCCATTTCACCTAAAATCTTAATATCTTTTTTTTCTGCTTTTAAAGAAAATTATTGCTTTTAGAAGGAAAAAATAAGAGATCCCAAAATGTTCATTAAGTATTTGTGTATAATATCGAAGTATAAGACTGCTTTCGTTTTCTGAACAATAACTTTTGTTGGTCACTGTAACAGATTTTGCGCTCTACTGAAAAGTTGTTGATTTAGAAAGAAGACTTTTTGTGAAATGTCTATAGAAATATATAAATATAGTTTTGATAAAGAAATTAAAAGATCCTTTTAGCATTTTCTCTCTTTCTAAATATACAAATAAAACAAAGTTGGTGTGAAATGTTTCATTTGAAGAGCTCATTAATGTCATTGTGTCCGTTGTATGAAATCGTACAAATGGTCGCAGTGGTTTCAGCAAAAATATAAAATTTTCCAGGGCTGCGGCGTGTGAATCAATCCCAATTTAAACGGCCCTCAGAACGTAAACATAAACAACACGGTCATAAATGTCTGTAGTGTAAAAAACATTTGCAAAATAATTGTGGCTGAAGTAACTTCCTTTTAAGTTTTTCAACTTCCACCTACAAGAGGTCGCCGGTTTTAAACAAATAAATATAGTTTTGGAAGCAATACTTCTGTGATCACAAACATAAACCGCCCAGCTCAACTTCAGAAAGGAACGAGTAGTATCATAACCTACAAAAAAAGTTTTATTTTTTCCTCAAAATCCCATTTTTCTAACCTATTTTGTTCCTAAATAGTAAAGAAATCATATTGATTTAAGCCGCTTTCACTTCTCTGCACATCATCAATAAGCACTAAAATATACTTAATTACTCATTTCCACAATATGTTGTTTGCTTTAAAAACACTATATAGACTGGGGTTGCCAGTTTTACTTTTCGAAAAAGCGGGAAAAATAGAAAAAAAATTCCAAAAAAGCGGGATTTACGCAAGTTTCGCGCTACAAGTAAAACATGATTAAATTTTTATACTTTTAAGAATATTTTAATTAAAACAAGTAAATTTGTTTGATAGTTTAGAGTTCACAAATCGAATAATTACAAAAAGGCCTTAAAAAAGGGGAAAAATTAAAAAATTCAAACGCAGTCTGCTTTTTGGAAGATTAAAAACATTTTATATATAATTTATATATAATTTATATATATAACATAAACGTATTCTCTTCAATTTCAGACTTTTAAATAATATTCAAGGTTTTAAAAATCAAATCCTGTATTAAGCAAATCAAAGTCGGAATTTTCAAACCGAATTTGGTTTTTAGAAAATCAAAATTATCCTCTTCCACACCAGACTCAGCCTTTTAAGTTTTAACTTTTGGGAAAAGGCTGATAAAAATTCAATCTTTGGTTTTAATTTTTTATGAAAAAATCTAATATTTTATTTAAAATGCGAAATTTAAGTTAAAATTTATGAATTTGATTTATAAAAACTCGAATTTGGGTTGGAAAAGTCCGAATTCGTACTTAAAAAATCTATATGGTAGTGCTAAACTGAAAACCCTTTTAGATCACGGAAAAAGGGGAATGTTTAAATCACGCGCGGTACGCGTGATCGAAGTCTTAAAAACGAAAAGTGGTACAACTGGCGACCCTAATATAGACCCTTTTCTCAGCCAATTTTAATTGATACAAATCAAAAACATAAGTTGTTCTAAACTTTCACAACTAACAGTTTTATTTTGCAATAAAAACTTAAACTATATGTTATTGAAGATGTCATTAACTGCTATTAGTTCAACTACCAATTTTGGTCAAAAGACTGCACTGCAATGGGTCTCGTTAGTTATAAGTATTTTTCTTCATAATTGTATTTTTTAAAAAAGTTTCCGCATAATTAAAATTGATTTATCTCAAATGTGGTTCGAGTTAGACTTTTATTGCTTGTGACATCTCTTATTTACCCACTCAACATCTATTGATTATAGAATTACCTCATCCTTGTCTCATAGCAGAGACGAAAACGTGTTTTTCAATACACGCCAGGACCAGCAGGCACAGAGCAATTGTGCGTGCCGTTAGTACGTACACAAAATATATATGAAATGGGATAAAACAGCGATGAATTGTTTTAAATTGATGTGAAATTTACATAATTCGAAAGATAATCTTCTGGCATTATAATATATACGGTCCAATTTTCGATGAGTTTTATCAACATTTGTGGCCGTATATCGGCAATAACGCGGCGAATGTTGTCCTCCAAGCGGTCAATCGTTTCGGGCTTATCGGCGTAGACTAGCAACTTCGCATATCCGCACAGAACATAGTCTAGCGGCGTTAAATCGCACAATATTGGAGGCCAATTCACGGGTCCGAAACGTGGATATAACGGTGTCTCAACATACACTTGAAGATTATCATCACTCCAAATACGGCCGTTTTGATTGTTGACTTGTTGACGTACCAATCCCAACAAAACTGAGCTTCATCGCTAAACAAAAAATGGACGTAGTGCGCGATACTTATTTCGAACAGGACCATGATTTTCAAAATATATTTTGCTGAAACGCCAATCCAAACTGAACATAAATCACTTGACAGCTGACAAAATGACCTCTATAAAAAACAGCCTTTATATGGAAAAAATCTATTGCAATTTTAAAATGAAAAAGGTACATCAGTTCGGCGGGGGTTAAGAAAACTAAGAAAATGTTTGACACATGATCACATACGAACCTAATGAAAAGGAAATCCCCTTTTTATACAATTCAGAAGAAAATAGAAACAAAAAGTTTTTCTCTATGGATGGTTTTTGCGGAAATTTATAAAAAAAAAATTGCGAATAAAAAGTTTTTTTCTTGTGTTTTCCTCCTTGATAAAATGAAAAAGATTTATCACATGCAAGTTATAAGGAATCTCTTCGGGAAAATCTTCACATCTTTCTGCTGGAATACCCTTTAGCCTAAAAACGTTTCATAGAGAAAATCTTCTGGATGCTATTCGACAGTTTTGTCTTTGTGTACTCTGATATCTGGTTAAATTTAATAAAATTGTGCTCAAACATAGAGGAAAAATCTTTATTTTATTAATGTTAATAGAATTAGTAAAAATATAGTGAAAAATTAAACGAATTGGTGCAACCACTAACAAATTCTGCGTTACCAGCCTATTGGCGCACATCACAGTTGGCCCCTTATCTCTCTCTCTCTCTCTCTCTCTCTCTCCATATCAGAGTCTTTCTCCAAAGCAAGTTCAAACAATTTTGTTTAGTTCCTTCTGAAAACCCTCAACTGTAAATATTATACTTTTTATGCAAAATTAATGCAACAAACACTTTAAATATAAAAGAAAACAAAAGTTGGTGCGTTGTTTTTCTCCATTTGGTGCGTTTTAAAATTTTAAAGTTGACAACGCTGCATGCAAATGAATGCAGATTCTGCATCTTCAGTGTTGTTTTGGTCAGCTGCGCTTCAAGTTTCTGAGATAATTTTTTTACCAAAATAAATATTATTTCTCCACAAGAGCGCAGTGCAGCCCAATGCAATAGCCTGCTCGTGTTGCAAGTACGTATGTATGTGTTAATACATGTTTATATTTTCCTTTAAACATCCTTCTATAATCCCTTTTATCGCAAACATTGTAAATTTCTGCAAACCAAAAACATTCCTATGGAAGCAGTTTATGAATGAACGTATTTGGATTTATTTCAGAGCTTTTACGTAAAGAGAAATCATTCGACCCTGCATTAATCACACGCACACAAAAATCCTTTTCAAATGAATTGTTGGTTTTTTCGAGCATTAATTAATATTTTTTGTTTTCGTTATTTAAGGTATAAAAAGTGTTTTAGGTTTTTATCAGCATTAACTCATACATACAGTTTTCAATTGTATACGAATATTTTTTTTATAATAATTAAAGTTTGAAAAATGCTTTAATAGCGAAATTAAATGAATGTTTAAACAGGACGCTCAAAACTTGAAGCTAAAGAGCCGAAAACTGCAACTTTAAAGGGTGTGATAGGTCAGTAAATGACTTCAGCGGGTTCAAAGATTGACAAATTTCTTCTGTGCGGGGTTATTGTGACACCAGAGGGCAATGTTTTCTTATGGATATATTAAAATTTTTAATCCGTTTCATTGAATTGGTGTCCAGTTATTGTTTAAACCCAGATCTATTGAAAGAAATTGAAAATAAAAAAGTTTGGTTTTTAAAAAACTATTTGTATTCGATTTGATGCTAATCGATACATATATTGAGTTGCAGGATACTCATTGTACGCAAGTTGCTAAGAAAAGTTAAAAGCTAAAAGAGATATTACGACAAAATTTTATTCGTTGTGGAAATACTTATATTTAAGACTTTGTTAACCCCTTCATGCCCGCTACCGGCTATAGGCACCCTTTACGTAATGTGTTTACAACTCTGTTATTTTTTTTTTTATTATATGCTGTTATATTTCTTATGATTGGCAAGAAATGTCCTGCGAGTGCTTGTCCGAATTTAACATTATTTCCATGTTTGTTTCTCATTTGAGAATTGATCACAGTCGTGGTAACAAAAATAATCTATAAAAAAAAGTGCAGCAGAAATAGAGTTAAAAAAAAGAAATATAAAGAATATTATAAAAAAGTGAGTTATTTTATTAAAAGAAAACCGGTAAGAGTTTAAAAAAAAAGAAAAACTGTGAAAATGTTAGTTTTTGATGTAGAGAATTTTTTTAATATCTGTGTTGCCTATAGGCAACACTGGTCACAAGTGAACATAAATATTGAGGAGCCAAAGACAGATTTTTCTCGTTCTAAATTCGTTTCTTAAATAAATATGAATAATATTAAAAAAAATAACTTTCTTATAATAAAATGTTTGTTTAACTTTTCTATATATGAGATCTGTTGCACCATCAAATTAAATTTTCAAAATTTTACGCTCTACGTAAATACATTCCATTATCGTATTTTTATGCTGGTACACTTTCATCGTATATGTCGCACCCTAAATACAAAAGAGTCACAACTCAAAATTTTCCAAAACTGAATTTTTTTTTCCACAAACTAATTCAGAATACACATCTCTAACTACTGCAAAAATTTCTTCCACATCACTGTCTTCTTTAACTGGAAAAATACAGTTATGTCTAGTGTGTTGCTTCTGCACGATGAACTGAACATAAACAGTTTTTTGTCTCTCCTGAGAACTTTAGTATTTTTAGCTGTGACCCTTTTGTATTTAGGGTGCGATATGTGAACAGTTTCAGCTTTTTAGCATTTTCTGTTTGTTTGTGAAACGCCCAAAAGTTGGAGCGGTTTTGCATGTCCAGCGATTTTCTGCTATCGAAAGGATTAATTCAAGAACTCGCAAAGAATATTGTGTGAAAATGGAAGTGATCAAAAGCAGCTCATGAACAACCAATAAAAATGTTGCAAAAGTGACGCAAATAATTATGAAGAATCATCGAATCGGAATTAGAGAAGTTGCAGAGAATGTCGGCATATCGGTTGGCTCATGGTATGCATTTTTTTAATAACTTTTGGGATACAAAGCGTGTGACAGCGAATTTGCAGAAGTTTTGCCAAAAATACAATACAAATACCGGATTTGGTCTCCTGCGCTTTTTTCCCGTTCCCAAAATTTAAAAGAACCATGAAAGGTCGGCGTTTTGCTGCGATTGAGGATATAGAAACCAAATCCCTAAAAGATCTCAAGGACAAAAAGTGCTTACCAAAACTTTTTCGAGGCTTGGAAAAAACCCCGGCGCAAGCATTTGCATATCCCAGGGACACAAAGCAGAAACTGATGAATAAAAAAATATTTCTCCAGTAAAACACCAAAAAAAATTAAACTTCAGCACTTTTGCTTGTTAATCTAGACTCCATGTTCGGCACATCCAGTTTAATGGCTTAATTTAGTACAAAGAAAGAACAAATTTGTACATTTATACAAGAAAGAACAAATGAGCACATTTCGAACTTTAATTAAAAGCAGACAATTTAAGAAAATATTAACAGCCCTTTTATTATTAAACAAACCAACATTTCTTAAGCTTTTGAAAATGTGTATTTTCTCTAAGTTTGTTTTAAAAATACATACATACATACATATATTTAAGCTGTTCTCATTAGTAGAAAATAAAAATATACATACATATATTTTATTTCAGCTTGTTTGCGTGTGTTTTTAAGCAGACATCCACGCACTCACACATTTGCACACTCTCGGAAGCGTAAATAACATGAACTTTGGTTTTCACGCTTTACTTGTTACGCTTGACGAGTTGCATACGAAACTGCTCTCTGTTGCTGTTGTTGCTGTTATTCTTACAAAATCTACTTTTTTCAAATGAAACGCAAATTGCAAAAGTACAAAAATAGCTCTGCAGCTAAATGAAAATGAAATGAAAATGTCTTTGTAAAAATTTATCTGCGTGTTAAGAGTCGAAATCATAAACCAAAACTATAAAAAAAAATAATCTGAACAACAGTGTGCGCATAGATAGTATAACAGTGGAGTTTAAAACTGATGGTGGTGTAGGAAAATGCACATAATTTTGTGCAGTTTGAAGAAAAGTTGCAATAATATTTGATGAAGATTTTGAAACTGCATTTTAATTTTTTTTTGAAGAAAACTAAAAATATACCAGAGTGCGCAGTCGGGATAATGTCGCCTAATTAAAGCGTTTAAGTTGAAGAATGTCGAAGTTTGAGACTAAAAAGCTATTCAGACTGAAGCGGTTTCAGTGTTTATAACTTAAAAACAAAGAAAAATATAAAAAGAGAGCAACTGAACAGAAAAGATCTCTTACGAATAGCAACATTTGCCAAATATTCATATTTTCTTAACAAGAGAAATATCACCCTCTTACTGCAATTATGAGCCATAATGATGGTCGAACTAAAAAAAAATTTATGCATATTTTCTTTACAATATAATTTAAAAAAAGGACTAATACAAGAAGAAGAACTGTAAAGCGCGCAATCTTCTCCATCTATCTGTCTTTTTGCTGTTTTATCTTTAAAATTCTCGTCCTTCGCCTTTTTTAAGGCTTCTTTTGGATAAAATTACAACGAAAAAACACGATTCTAGAGCAAAAAATACATACATTGGAATTTGCATATGCCTGAAAATTGCATTCATGAAAATAAACTCATAGAGCTTTTGCTCGCTACTGTAACTATTTTATATAAATATCTTTGTACGTGGCGCTGTGGAGGGCAGAACTTACTTGTTTAAGTTTTGTTGTCACAGGCAGGGTAAGCAAAAAATGTGTGGCTCAAAACTCTGCTGCCAAAAATTAAACAAAGTTTATGCTTCAGTGCCAAACAAAACCCCGAATGTGACAACAGGACTGCCCCATTATCAGCCCTAATTTGTGTAAAGGAAAACGATGTTTTTGTACATTGGATTAATAGTTGGTTTCTCCATCAACTTGAAGCAAACGTTGGAATGTCACATAATTATATATGTAAATTATATGAGTTCATGCAGCTGACTATGCGCCTAATAACAGCTCAGGTGGGTCACCCTGACTTTTTGTGACTTTTCAACGCACGAGCTGAATGTGTTTTGAGTTGTAAATTTTATTTTTGTTGTTGCCTTTTATAATTTGAACCATTTTCTTTAATTTTTAGTTTTCTGCCTTCGCGTAATGAATGAACATTTAACCAACCATCCAGCCATGCGGCAGCAACAGAGAATGGCCTTTTCTCTTGCAGTTCGACTGTTGTAGCGAAAAGAATAGGTGCAATTAAAAATATTTAAATTTAATTAACTCTAGCTTTTTGTACAATACTTTCACATTCATTCAAACTGAACATTCATTTATTTCGAACAAACAGGACTTTTCGTTTTGTATTTTCAATAGAGTTTGAGTTTTATTCTCAAAGAAACAAAAGAAAACACTTTTGAACTTAAAAGAAACCATTCATTTCGTCCGCGTTATCCTTCTTCTTCCTTTTAAATAAATTTTAAATAAATTCAGGTCATTTGTTGAACAATCAATGTGCGGAAATGCAAAAATGTCCTTAAACGGTTTGGATAGTTTTATGAATGATGAAAAAATTAGGAAAACTGACGAGTGAAATTTGCCGCATTTGATTATCAGTCACGTTGCACAAAGTATAAGAATGAAAGGAGATGGCGACGTCCTTAAGTTGTTGAACGACATTTTGGATTAAAACATACACAGCCCCCATGAGCCAATTCATTCAAATCAAACTTCTTTTAATATGTAAAAATAACTTCGATAGAAATTCAGTTTTTAATATTAAATCCAAACACAAATTAATTTCCTTAACTTGTCTATATTTATTTATAAATTAGTGACGCTAAAACATACAAAAGTTAATCAGTCGCCTGACATGTCTACATAAATACTCGTGTTATGAAAATGTTTGAGTTTTCTTTTTGCAAAATTTTTAATTAATTTAACATTCACCAAACTTATGAAGGCCATATTGAAAAACTTTTCCAGCATAATAAACATATTGGCTAGAATTTGAATGACCTTCATAACTCCACGCCGTGCAATCATTTCTATTAATTAAATAATATACATAAAAACTTTTTAATTATATTTGGCAACTTTTCATTTCTCATCTTTCTCGGTACTGAAACGCAAATACGCACGAATTGAATAAAATCTGAAACTGAAATTATTTTTTCATTAAGGTCATTAAATTGTAAACAATTTTACTTTTTCTCCACCCAAAAAAAAAAGCACAATTTCCATCGAACAGACCTCTTAAAAAAATTACTGCTCATTTTTGTTCGACTGTGAAAAAGTTTAAATAAGTTTCGCAAGCCATTAGCATTGATATTGTGATTTAAAACATTTTGATGTGCCAAGAAAAGCTCATAAGAAAAGGAAAAGTTGGAAAATAAAACCGAAAAAACTGCAGAAAAGAAAATAATCTTAATAAGAAAAGTTGTTTGCAAACAAACATTTATCATTTTCTAATTAAAGAAATATATCAATTCTGCTGCTGTTGTATGTGCTAAAATGCACAAGCACTAGGTCACTTGGGTTGAGACTACCATTTCCATTTATTTTACTTAAATATTGATCCTGCACAAGCGGGGGCTTCTCATAAATATTTTTTGGTGAAGCTGTGCCCGGTCTTTCATTTAAGGGACGCATCATTTTCGTTCAATTATCAAAAACTGATCCGCTCGTTCATTTCGGTCTATCGGTCACTTTGAACAAACAGTACGGCCAAGTACAGCAACTATTATGATGTTTGTTATTGTTGCTATTTGCTGAAAACAGCTGATGAAAACATCAATGAAAGTGAAAAAAAAATTCAACTACTGGAATTGCTTGTGCAGAAAATCATTTGGGAAAAAGAATAACGATAAAAGAACAACTGAAAGTATTTAAGAAGGTAAATAAAATTTATTAAACAAAATGTTACATCCCAACAAAAAAAGAGAGAGAATCGAAATAGGGAAAAATTGACGGAAACAGTGAAGAACTTTACACGTGATTGACATTGGAGGGAAGTCACCCAAATTGCTGAAAATCAAGCAATGAAAGTGTTCATCTTTGGATGTTCTTCTTCATCATTATAAAATAAGTCATTCAGATAAAACTTGAGCTCTTTAATCTAAACTTAATGGTAAATTAACAACACACTAAATATCATATAATATAATGTGATATGTACATATAAAGGGTGTTTTCTATAGAGTGACACAAGCTTAAATCATAATACACAAGGAATATATTTTTAAAATCAACAAAACGGGCTTTATTGGAAAGAAAATGTTATGAAATTAATGTTTAAATATGATTTCTGTCATGTGGCCGCCTTGGCTGGCGAGTAGAAGGCGCAATCTGGAACACCAATTTCCAACAAATTTTCGCAGCATTTGCGACCGTATTTCGCCGATAACTCTTCGAATGTTCCAGGTGTTCAATTGTCTGTGGTTTATCGACGTAGACAAGTGACTTAATATAACCCCAAGGAAAATAATCCAATGGAGGTAAATCACACGATCTTGGTGGCCAATTAAGTGGGCCATTATGTGAAATTATTTTTTCAACAAAAGTTTCTTATAGTAAATCAATTGTAGCGCCGAATTTGACGAATAGAACAATTATTTTGATTAAAAATTTCAACAATTTGCACGCGTTGCTCTGGTGTATGTCGATTCATAATGAAATTTCAAAGCAAACTAAACAAAAAGGAACTATCAGCTGTTAAATGGGTGCTCAAATAAAGCAGTGATGCCAACATAAATATCAAGAAGATCAAAGAAGTAGAACAATTATTTTGATTAAAAATTTCAACAATTTGCTCGCGTTGCTCTGGTGTATGTCGATTCATAATGAAATTTCAAAGCAAACTAAACAAAAAGCAACTATCAGCTGTTAAATGGGTGCTCAAATAAAGCAGTGATGCCAACATAAATATCAAGAAGATCAAAGAGCAGATTTAAAATGCTAAAATGAAGATGATTTAGAAAAAATATCCAAATTTTGTTTTAAAATAAAGACATTATTTTAACATACTTGTTGGCTACTTAGATAGAAGTGCTTCTTTTGAAGTGTTGAAAGTTATTTAATAATAAAATTATGATTTTAGAACAACTTCAATATGTTTTAGGTAAAAGCTTTTGTGTGGGCGTATAGCCTTGGTATTTTTCTTGGTGTTTCGTTTTCTATATAATATTATTAATTTTAAAATTTTTGAATAACAATTATACTCATGTAATTTTGGTGAATATTAAAATTCATTATTTAAACAAAAAAATTAATCTAAAAAATTTGTTAAAATACCATAAAGTTCAGGAATGATAGATTGCGCCCTTCCGTATAAAAAATTTAATTTTCGGCGCATGTTGGTCATATGACATCACGAAATAGTCTGACACTTAAAAGGTATGTAAATAGCACAGTGGGACAATTTACAATTTTTTCCCTTAAATAATTTTATAAGAAAATTTTTGTTTTGTTTTTATTTATTAATTACGTTATGAAAATAGTCAAATATTAAAAGAATACATGAAATTTAAAATACTTATTTATATCCACTAAAAATAATATTAGTTTTAAATTATTAAACTTTCTTTTTCGTCTATTTATATTCCGATTAATTTTATTCTAAACTTGATCTAATATCCTTCTTAATCAAGTGCGACATTTTCATATCAACTCTAAAATTTTGTATATAAAGTTGCAAACTGTCTTCGTTTGTGTCAGTGTCCGTTTTTTCCGTTCGCTCTTTATAAGGTGGTGTTTCCGTTTCCGGTGCCATAGCACTGTGACTGCTCGCGGTTTCAATTTTACAGTTGCTCTATTACTGAGACCTGCGGAAACCAAAATACATTTAACTTACCTATTTCATATATTAAATTTCTTTCAAATCCTCCTTTCTGAAATGTAATGAGGACATTCTCTCCCTTTATACCTTAAAGGTGTCCAGCCGATTGCCAACTTTTATTCGAAACATTAAAAACCAGCACAATTCCTCACCTAATTTTTTACATCGTTTTGCAAGTCGTAGGTCTGTATGCTGGTATCTTGACTGAGTGCACCTGTGTCTATCTGGCGTTTTAATTAGGTGAGGTTTTGCTTCAAGTGGCGACTTAAATTTCCAGTAGAACCACCTGTAAGACTTAGACAGCTTTTGCAATAATTACATTTGGCACGATTCGCTCCGTCCTCAATAATCTGTAACCAAATTTCGCTGGTTTTTCTCTGAAAAAATGAAATGAAATTTTTACACTTTCAATTCACTTAACTTTTTATATTCGACTTCTTTAAAGAAAAACTTTTATTTGCGTTTGTGTAAAACAGTATATTTTTTAAATTATTTTTAAGCAGTTTTTACTTCATAAAAATCTACACCTTTCCACCTTTTCAATTGCGGACTATAGGTGAAAAAACGGAAGGGAAAAATGCTCAAATATATTGAGTGGCATTAAAGGCTTAAAATCGATTTTCGATTTTCGATTTTTAGATCAACTAATTCACATCGCAGTTTAAAGTCGATTATATTGAAGCCGCTTAATATTTTTAATTATTTTGTTATTGAAGAAAATAAGAACGAAATAGATTAAATTGCTACGTAAAATGTTATTATTTATATAAAAGAACACAAAAAAGTTCCAAGTTATGAAATAGTCCTGGTCTAATTTTTAAACAAATTTTAGGTGGTCGATAATTTTAAAAACATTTTCGCAAGTATCTACATTTTTATTTTTGCAAATGTTGCAGATCTTCTCAAAACTGTAGTTTATTCTCTTTTTTCCAACAATTTATTGCTTATTTAATCGCTTATTTCGGTTAATCGCTGCCAAAGTCCGATTAATAATCGATCACAAAACAATTTTTTTTTGCCCTAAAATCGAAGTCGACTTACCATTCCAAAAAAACATATCGAGGCTTATATTCAAATAGTACCTTTGGACTTTTTTGTAAATTTTAGTACTTATAATAAAATTTATTTATACATACATCAGAAGTTGACTAATAGAAAATGAATTTAATAAGAAGATTATATGACCGTTAGTTTTTACATATATTGCATTTATCATGTTTAGCCGCCTCAACTTATCGGTTAAAGGAAAGCGATATAAGAAATGCTGATCACGATATAAGCAACTCTGTTCACTTTAACTAAAGTGGATATTAAAAAAATTTGTGTCAGAACAAAAATCATACGTGTTTTGAATTAAAAATTTAAATCACAAACAATAAAATCATAGATTTAAATGTAAAACCTTAAGTACAAATGAAGTGTTTTAAAATTGTAGACGGTATCAAATGAATTGAACGCCTTGAGTTGAAGGCATGTGAGTATTTTTCTCTTTGGCCAACCGTTTCCATAAATCTAAAAGTTTGTAAACAAAATGATATATATCCGCTGGCAGTATAAATACGCACAAATACAATCGTTAATATAAATAAAATATAATAATAGGATTAAAGAAATTACCTGTAAGCGTCTGAAATATCACCATGACTTTCTCGACGACATTGTGAGAACTCGTATTTTCCACATCCAAATATTGTGCAGTGGATGTTTTGAGTAGAAACTTTTCTAAGATTTTTTCAGTCAAAAATATGAAGCAGTTCTCCGCTCCTTTTTGTGGTTTCATCATGGCAACCTCTTCCCAATCAACATCATCTCTAATCGCTAGACGAAAATTACCGCCCCAACCACCGAGAAATGCCTTTAATTCCCAAGGATCACAACAGCCACGAGTTACCATAACCTGTTGGCAAGTTACAGTCGCAGAGACTCGTATGATGCTACCCAGAAAACATTATTCGGCAATATCTTGACCACTATGTTCACATATCTGAGAAACATATGTGACCATATTTTAACAGGCTACACTTAATACGGTCCTTTTAGTTTTGCATTACGTTGCACATTAAACGAAGGCTTTAAAGTTCAAACTGTTTGTGAGCCATTAGACGGGGCTCTCACCCTTTTGTATTATATTTAAAATACCTACCTCTAAGTGTGAGCGACTCGTTCCTTGCTATTGTAAACAAACCGAAACAGCTGGCTTGTTATTCTCAAGGTCAACTATATTTCTTTTCGATGATTATCGGCTAAATTATTGCCAATACCGACTACAATATTGGTACGCACCATTAAATTATAACGGTTTTCATCCACTTCATTACTATTGATCACTAGTACACAATTGTAAACTAAATTCACTTATATTACTGTAGTGATGAATCATATTATTATTGGGGCCAATCATCATTTGCGCCCCTACGGAGGATAAAGATGACCACAGCAAGGATGACTTTTATAATCTCCTAGAAAGAACATGCGATCAATGCCGAAGCTACGACACGAAGATCGTCCTAGGAGATTTCAACGCAAAGCTGGGCAAGGAAGACATCTTCGCTAGAGTCATCGGGAAACACAGCCTGCATGACGACACATCCGATAACGGACTCAGGCTGCTAGATTTCGTGACAGGGCAAAATCTCACTGTAGCAAGCACGCGATTCCCTCACCTCACCATTCACAAAGGGACCTGGCGGTCCCCTGATTAATCAACCGTCAACCAAATTGATCACATTGCGATCGACGGCAGACACTCCTCCAGTATTCTTGATGTCCGAACATTCCGAGGAGCCAACATTGACTCCGATCACTTCCTTGTTGTAGCCAGAGATGCTGCCTCTGATGTATTGGGTTTTAAAATGCCACCCGGAAAAAACCCATGGTTTGACGACAAATGCAGGCAGGCACATTCAGCGAAGCTAGCAGCGTATAAGGCGACGTTGGAGAGAAGGACGAGAGCAGCTCTCAAGCTCTACGAACGTAAGAGAAGGGAAGAACACCGGCTTCTCAAAAGGAAGAAGAAAGAGCATGAGAAGCGCGCGATCGAGGAACTGGAGAGGTGTTACGGCAGGAATAATATCCGAAAGTTTTACCAACGGGTAAAACAACTATCCAATGGATATAAGCTTCGGACAGAAGCCTGTCGTGACGAAGAGGGACAAATCGTAGTAGAGTCGCAATCGATGCTGAGAATCTGGAAAGATCACTTCTGCAGACAGTTTAACGGCGAACAAAACACCGATTCCATCGCCAGGCAGAATATTCCACTCCAGATAACGGGCGATGAAGGTAGAGAATTCCGTCGCTCCGACCTGAATGAAGTCAGAACAGCAATGGCGAGAATAAAATCGAACAAAGCGGCAGGAACGGACGTACTGTCCGCGGAACTATTTAAGGCAGCTGGAGATGACCTGGTTGGGCGCATGCACCAGCTCATCTGTAAGATATGGTCGGAGGAAAGCATGCCCGATGAGTGGAATCTCAGCATCGTTTGCCCGATCCACAAAAAAGGAGACCCCTTCAACTGCGCCAACTACCGAGGAATAAGTCTCTTGAACATCGCCTACAAGATCTTCTCTGCCGTTTTGTGTGAGCGCCTGAAACCATTCGTGAACAGTTTGATAGGTCCTTATCAGTGTGGTTTCAGGCCGGGGAAGTCCACCATTGACCAAATTTTCACACTACGGCAGATCCTGGAAAAGACCCAAGAGATGCAAATCGACACATCAGGACCTTCAATGTCAGAAGGGGATTTAGACAAGGCGACGCAATGTCATGTGACTTTTTTAACATAATTCTCGAGAAGATCGTGCAAAGCTCACACGCCAACAACAGAGGCACGATCTTCCAAAAGTACGTGCAACTGCTGGCATACGCTGACGACATTGACGTGATTGGTCGAATACAGCGAGCCGTCAATGAAGCGTTTGCTGGTATTTCAACGGAGGCGGTGAAGGAGGGCAAAACGAAGTATATGCTGTCGTCAAAAAAGGACGCGCAACTGTAACTTCGAGGTAGTGAAGGACTTCGTCTACCTTGGCTCCCAAGTCAGCAGTATAAATAACATCAGTACCGAGATCAAACGCAGAATAACTCTTGCTAATCGCTGTTTCTTTGGGCTCAAGAGGCAATTGAGTAGTGAGGCCCTTTCTCGAAAAACCAAGCTGATACTATACACCACTTTGATAATCCCTGTACTTCTCTATGGCGCGGAAGCATGGACGGTGTCGAAGAGGGATGAGAAAGTCCTCGGTATTTTCGAGAGAAAAGTTCTGCGTTCAATCTTCGGCCCTGTTTGCGTTGATGGTTTCTGGAGAAGAAGATTCAATCATGAACTGTACGGGTTGTACAGCGATACAGCGACCATGGGCCATGTAGAGCGCATAGAAAATACTGCTCCGAGCCGTAGAATCTTCGATTCCGAACCTGTGGGACAACGCATTAGAGGACGCCTGCGGAAGTGTGAATAAATTTAAATACAATATTTGATTGAAATTAATCTGAAAATAAATATAAATAAATTGTTACATTGAAATTAATGTTATACGATGACCTAACAGTAGTGATGAATCATATTATTGTTGCGGCCAATCATCATTTACACGTACATACCTGCGTAAACATAATTAAATAATAATTTATGATTTCACCTTCAAATCATGTAGGTGAATTGTCTTAGTTTAAAATTTAGTTATTTTAGTTCAAACGAAGTACAGTGGACGAATTATATTAAGTCGGACCTATTCGTAGTGTTGGTAAATTTGTATTATTGGATTACATGTTTTTCTTCCAAATACAAAGTTCTCTTTCCCATTAGTTCCTCAGGTATCTATTCATTTTTCTTTTGTATTTTTTAATTTTCTAGTTTATATTTTGTAGTGAAATTTCAGTCCACCAGTGGCAATTAAAAGTTGGACCATTTGTTTTCTTATAGCCTAAATGATTGATTTCGATAATTTTTAATAATTTTTTTCCCTATATTAACAAATTTTATTTATTTTTATTTTATTAAAATATTTATTTTATAAAATTTCGATAACATGAGACTTGTTGTCACAAAAATTCACACCAACTGACTATTATGCAGCTCACGGCAGAACCAAAATAAATCTTCATTCATTTATAAAACAAGAAACAATCAATTATTTCCACAAATACTGCCATCCATACTATGGAATTCGTGCAAAAACAATTTGTCTTTTGTACGTACTATTGGCCGTCCACTGTATTCTTAAGCACTTATTGTCATAGGAAGCGAAGGGTGTGTGTGCGTAGGAGCCGAAAACAACACACTTTTACTTCATGAAACTGCAGTAAAGTAAAAAAAAACTACTTGTGCCATAAAATAAAGAGTTCATTTGACATAAAATAAAATTTATTTTATCTGATATTTTCTTAACAAACTTTCCAATAACTTTTAGACGGGTACTCATGTACTCATTTTAGTGCGTACGACCACTTTCAACTCGACAAATAAACCAAAATGCTGACTATGGTGTTTTTAGAGGCGAAGGGTTGCCTTAAGGAATGTCAATATTAAAAAAGGTAAAGAAATAAAATTCGCCAGTAAGATGCTGGGTAACCACCCTGTCTCAAGATGATTTCTATTTTTTTCGTTCTCTCTCAAATTTGATTGTTGTTCTCAACAAGAAAAATTACTTTGTAAAATTCCTCCTTTTTCTTTTTATAACAACTACAAAAACAACAAAAGGTAATATCAAGAATGAAGAGACATAAAATAAACAACAAAATATTAACAGCGATAATGTGTTCCAGGTAAAAAAGGATAAACGTATTCTACTTGTAGTCAAAGTGTGAAAATAAAATGAAAAAGAAATAGGAACAGGAGAACATGTAGTTTTAATGGTTGTTTGATTAATTTCTATTCAAAAATATTTTGAGCAGGTATTCGTTCAGTTCGAAATACAGCAGAAGCGCCTTGTTAAGGAATTCTTATAAGACAGTAATGAATTAATTTTAAATAATAGTATTTATTAGTGAGAAGATGAGGGAACTCTTCCAACAAAAAAGCATTATATGCCACATAGAATATCAATCAAGTCGGCGGAAAAATTACAAAATTATGTAAAAAATGACTCAAATCTGTGACTGGAATATTTAGTGAACTTAAGAGAAAAAAGAAGAACTAAAAATTAATATAAGATTTTTAATTTTTTTTTAACAAAACCTAAATGAAGGTTTAAGTATTTCCTTCATTGGCTCTCTCAATTGCAGTTTTGATGGAACCAACATTTTTCGCCATTTAAAATTTTTGGTGAGATAAAATCTTCACTCATTTTGGGCCTTTTCGCAAACAACGTCAAACTCATTATCATCTCTAATTTTGATAAATTATCGCTGGTTTATCTGAACAAAAAATGCCAGAAATTAAAGTGTGTAAAAAATAAATTAAAAATAAAAGGTTTATTTAAGATGGTCTAAGAAAATTTTCCCAAGATACCATGTGTCTAAAATCAAACACTATACCGCGCCTCTAAACGCCAAAAAAAATATTTTATTTTTAAATTAAAAATTTTCCAAAATTAAAAATGTTTTTACTGAAGTAAAACCGCCAAACATGTGTTTTTTTATGCGAACTGTCAAATACATAAATCAATCAAATGAGACAAATTTAGTGGTCGCATAAAATCGATTAGACACGGTGTTCTCTCAGACAGAAATTTGCTTCCGATTGCAATTTGCATTTTTAAACTAAACGACACAAAAAGGAAGGGGCACTAAATACTAGTATAGACTTCAGTCCTTAGAACGCCAGGATTCTCAATCGTAGTTTATCCTGCCGTATGAACATGGTTTTAAATAGAACATGTTTATTATTCCGAGGATGTCAATTGGTAGAGCAGTAAAATACTGACAAGTGCACATAAGAAACATATGAGTGTTGTCAACTGTTTACGAAGAATATTTTATTTTTAAATTATATAATTGTAGACAACTGTTTATTCTGGTTGTAGACTAACATTGCTATTTGTGTAATAAAGCATTTCCAGGAACCAAAATTTTGTCATGTAACAATATATTTATTGGAAAGTTTAATGGCATTAACAGGACTAACCACATTATTGTCAAAACTTAAACATTGCGTTCGCATTTTATCATATAAAATTATTCACGCCAAAGGCTCAAAATACTATGGGCACAACCGATCATACAATCATTACATGTATGTATATGTACATATCGCACCCTAAATACAAAAGGGACACAACTCAAAATACTAAAATTTTCAGGAGAGACAAAAAACTGTTTATGTTCAGTTCATCGTGCAGAAGCAACACACTAGACATAACTGTATTTTTCCCGTTAAAGAAAATAGTGATGTGAAGGAAATTTTTGCAGTAGTCAGAGATGTGTACTCTGAATTAATTTATGGAAAAAGGTCAGTGTTGGAAAATTTTGAGTTGTGCCCCTTTTGTATTCAGGGTGCGATATATTAATACATACATAATATATAAAACAATATTTTATGAAAAGGCTGAAATCTAATTTATATCGAAGCAAAAAATTAGGAGAAAAGGTCGGTTACTTTAGGCGAACAAGAGTATATCGTCAGCTAAAAGGCAAAATCACGACACAAACACTTTACAATAGACGCATAATAATAACGTATTATGGAACTTGCGCTTTTTTTTTCTTGGGACCAGTACGCAGGGGTCGACCCCTACATATGCAGTGTATTGTGTCAGAATTAGTTTATGGGGAGGAGGAAAGAAGCAGTCATGTTTGGCTCTTTTTGTTTTTATTTCTATATTGCAGGGATGATGAGTCAGAATTGAACTGGTGCTGTTCTGACTGTTCAGTGCCCATTTTACATACCTTCGACAATGCATAGTCAAACATCAGTTTAGCCCAACATCGCCAAAACGTTGCTTGGGTTCTGGAGTGATATTTTCATTCGTTGTGTATTATTTGTTGGCTATTGTTTTTGCACCAGAGTCTTTGGTAGGAATCGAACCGACGACCTCTGGACTGTTAGTCGAATACTCTAGCAACTCATCCATCGAGGCACCCTTGTAACTAATTACATATCTTCGATTTTCTCCTATAAAATACCTAATTTTTATTATATTTGAGTAAAAATTATAATCGATCACAAAAACAATTTTACATTCTTTGGCAGTTGAGCGGTTTTCCATTTCAACTAACGATATACACTTTACAAATACATATTTGTTATAATTAATAGAAAACAGCCATAATAAACTCTACTCTACTCATTTCTTACTCTATAAAAATTGTTTGTTATAACAGTTACTCGTTGTATCGAAAGTATTTGCAAAATAATTGTTGTACTACAGATACTTTAGAGCAAACAATTAATATCAAAAGCTTATAGATTTTAGAACAGAAACCGAGACTGTAAATAGCTCATCCAATAAAGACTGTTAGATGTTGAAATAAAGTAAAACAAGTTTTGTAAAATAAATTAAATAAGTTCCTGTCTTAACTGAAAAGACCCCAGCGTGCCGTGATGTGCAAAATATAGAACCATTCAAATATTCGCCGCGAGTTCTTACGGTAGTACGAGTCTAAGTGGTTCGGTTTTAAATGACTCGAACGCACAGACTTGGCCTTGGCGCGATGTTTAAATTCTTTTGATAAAAATTTGTTTTTGAATCAACAAAAGTTTTCGTTGTCTTATTTATGTCTGATGTTTGTGTAAAGAAAAGATGCAAAATAATCTTCCATCTGATAATTTCTTTTTTGAACGAATTTACTGTGTTTGTTCGGCAACGGTAATTGCAAAACTGTTGTTTGAATCAAAGAATTGTTTAAATCGGCCTTCGGACAATTTCTTGAACATGAAAAACATTTAGTTTGGCGACGGGTTGCCGCTAAAGCTGATTAATGATTTCTGTTGTTTGTAGAGTTTAATTAATTGGTTATGATGACTTGACATCTATAGTTTAATAATAAGCAACAGTTTGGACAAATGTAACCCACGCCAACGGAAAAGCCGTGAAAAAACACCAATTGAGGAAAGTGTTTTCGCCGGCAACGCTTGAACCAGCATGTCACACCAGCCTTAACAGGTTCACTTGCAGATTTGTATTTATGTCTCTTCAAATCAATTAAATTGTCACAAATTATGTGGAATTATTTACAACTCTTCTTTTAACGTTTTACTTCGTGAAATATTTAGACCCTACAGCTTCAACAAAATTAAAAATAATTAATTTCGATACAAAATTCAGATGGTGTCATTCAGTTTTCTTTTCAGAACGTAACATTAATAAATATCTTTCTTTGCTATACCCGTATAAAATGCTCATTTTTTAGCGCTGCCGTTCGTGCCTGCTGATAAACCTCTGTCTTGCTGTTCAGTCATCAATTCACTTTTTCAAGACTTTTTGCTTTAATTGCAAAAATTAATGAAGCACGTCGAAGTGTATTGTTCTTCAACGTTGCAACATTCACAGCTTCTCACAGTTTCAGAGCCTGTTTTTGTTTTTTTCCATTTAGCCCACTGAGCAAAACTAACTTTCCTAACGAAAAAGCACGTTCTTATTTGCAAAGTGGTAGGTGTTGTTGTTGTTATTTCTGTTTTTTTTTCATGCTTTCTAATAACCCATGAAAATTCGATTTTTTTCAATCGTTTCTTAAACATGCGGGTAATGTTTCTTTTTAATTTAGACAAAAACATTAATCATTGAACAAAACGAAAAACAAAATAAAAGCAAAACCAAAACCGCTTTCTCTGTTTCGTTTCTGTTTGTTTAAGATATTCGTAATTTTGTTTTAAAAATATTTACTGAGAAAATAAGAATTGCGAAATTAAGTTCTAATAAGATTTTTGGCGAAAGAAAACTTTAATTTATAAAGCGATGTTTTTCCATTCATGTAGTGCAGCCACCCGGAAGTGTAATGTGCAAAGGAACACCAATGTAAAATCAACATGAAGCAGTTTTGTTTTCAAAACAGGATGAATTTCCTGAAAACCACTTCTTTATTTAGTATTTATCATAACTTTTCATTAAACAAATTTTTGATTCTTGTACTAAAAGCAGCGCGGCTTGTGCACAAAAAATGTTCATTTAACATTTTTGGATTACAAACACTTTTGTTTTTAATGAAATTGGGGACGTACTTTTGCTCGACTTTGCTTTTATGGTCTTGGCAGCACTTATTTGTTTTTTCTCTTTGCAGAAACTATTTTCCTAAACGCTACAGGCATGTTCGCACGGTAACACAAGTGCTTAGATCTGTAAAAAATCTGAGTAGAATGAAGAAAATATAATCGTTTAAAACCAAAGTTTGACAAGCAGACTTTAATCGTTTATTTCCCAAAGCACTTTAGAAAAAGATGTATTTGCATTACTCTGGATCTGTACTTTGAAGTGAACAGTGGCAGGACTACAAGTACTTTAACACATATTTTACATTTACATACAATAATTACCAAAGTCAAACTCTCAGTAACTTTGCCTGTTCTTTGCACGGAAGCGCAAGTGTCCAGATCTATTACAAATTGGCCTAGAATGAAAGCAAAATGTATTCAATAGCAGAGAAATATGACATGCCGATGTGAAATATGACAAAGAACTCGTGAGTGTTCAAAAAGTATAATATTCTGACCCAAAAAAACAACTGTATGACAGATGTGTTTGACAAGTGAGTCCGATTTGCAAACTTTTATGAACATTTTCATAAAGTGATAGATTACGTGCGATCAGGGTTGAATTTTTTGTAAACCACTGCCGACATGAACACCTTTTCTCCTTTTTTAACAAACTTTGAGAGATACATCGCATGTATTATTTTGCAACACAAATGAAATGTGGCGGGAAAAATATTTTGTTGGCAAAGAGAGAAAAATATAAGTTATTGCATCTATTTTGTGTGATGCGGTTTTTCAAAGTCGGACAGATTTCTATCAGCTTTTCCTGTGAACGAATCGTACAACACTGTGCAATAGTGTAACACCACTCTAATCGTTTATTTCTCATTGAATTTTTTCATTGTAACAGAGCTGTATTTTAATGTAGCCAGTACATGCTGAAGGTTGACACGAATTTTGACACTTTAATAAAAGGTGTAGAATCATAAACATCTATTATGATAAACAAGAAAATAAATTAAAAATAGAATATGAAAAAAAAATCTGAAAAATCGAAGATTTGTATTTATCTAATTTTATCAACTCTGGTTTTCGCTCACACTGTTTCCAATGAAATTCACAACTTTTCTGTTAAACATATATAAGTTTTGTTAATTTTATACATTGTTAGATACAGGGCTATATAGTCTAAGTGCTGTCATAATGCTGCATTGCACTTGTATTTACATGCTGTACCCTGAAATCGTTCGCATTTCGTACATTTTCCTACATAAATCAGCTGTTCACTTGGATGCACTGGTGCATCGTTTTGGGCTGACAATCATTGTATTTGGTTCCATTCCTCGTCGTATCGTATATTTAACCATTTTAACATATCCAGCACAAAAATTAATGAAGTGGAACGATAACAATAGACTTTCCTTTTTCTTTTTCACGAAGAGAATTTCATAATATTTGGATTCCACAAAATCTCAATACTTTGTACTCCGGTCTAAACGCAGCTTAAGATAATACCTTTTGGTTTCGTTTTTGTTTGTTTGGAAACAAATATCTTAAAAAGTATTTGGTTTCTAAAGACGGATAAAAGCTGATGTGAGGAAATACACATTTACAAAACTGTTTCATGTTAAAATTAAATGACGACCCATGTTTTTATTTCATTTTATAAATATGTTTTTAAAAATGTTTACTCGTTTCAAAGCATTTCTTTTGTGATACACACAGCCATACATACATACATACATATTAGTACGATTGTTTGTGTGTTCGGCTTTTCTTGGTTTCGAAAAGGTTTCAAATTAAATCTGTGACATTGGGTTACACCAGCTTAAGTCAAATTACAAAAATACAAATGGTGCGTAATTTGATTAAATTGAGTAAATAAATTTTTCTCATAACAATCAAAAGGCAAATCATCGAATCGAATCAGCAAGTTCGAGGTCTTGCGTCTTTGTATAAGAAATAACACAATTTGTTTTCCATATTTGATGTTTCTTTGGAAAACTTCTTTAGGACCAATTTTCTATAAAAGTTTGTTTACAAATTACCAAATTGTAAAGAACATTAAATAATGCGAAGAACAGCTTTAACCAAATTGTATTTTCGTTCACAAGGTGGCAGCACATTACAGTAGCATTTTTCCACTCTTGAGGCAGAACTGCACAACACGCGTTAATTCGTGCGCTTAAAAAAAATTACAAAAAATCACAAAAGCACATTTTTCGTCCGCTGTGTTTCATTTATTTTCCTGTTAGTGCCTTGAAAAGTGTATTTAGTTTTCTTTTTTACCCAATACTACTATATGTTTTTGAAACCCATCAATAGTTTTTTCGCCACATGATTCAAATTCGTTTAATTTATTCTTCTTTGCGTGTTAAAAAGTTCAAAACTAAGCAACTTGTTCTTGTTCTTTGCAAATACTCTAGTTCTTGATAGAAGTCTAGGGCCGACAGGTACAATAATGCGTGATATGTACCTTGTCACTCGTGAACTATTAACATGCACTACATATGTATGAAATAAGAGCTTTGTCCAATTTTGTAACTTTTACGACATGATTTTAAGTGAAATGGTTAAAAATTAAAATAAAATCGGTTGCTGCCTTTTACGACGAAAAAAAAACTAAAATAGAACGAATGCTTTTGACCAGCACAAACAATTAAGAGCCTATTTTTTTTGGTTTCTAGTGCTGCCAACTTACAAATAAAAATACACCCTATAGCACAATTTTAGTGTTGCCACCTTTAATAATAACACTGAACATACTCGTATAAGCATAATTTTTTCGTAGCAGAAATACTTGGCCAAACAAAAGGGTTGTTGCAGCATTTCAGAAACTTTCAGTAAAAAAATAAATTACATATGTCTGTGTGATACAAAAATAAAAACAACAAATTAGTACTTTTTTCAAACAAAAGTATTTGTCGATGTAGTGCAACCTGTTTGATTTGATTTCGTTGATTTAGCGAATTATTTGATTGAAAATAAGAGTAATAGTTTTAGTTCAGGAACAAAACAAGAAATGTGCAAACAGTTCTTTTGTTTCAGTAAAAAAATTTCTTCGCATAAAATATTACAATATAATTCATTAATATTATTAATTCGTCTTGGAGTTCAAAAATTGTAATTGAAACCACGAAAACCAGCCATAACTTCTGCTATAAAAAGTAGTTTTTCTGTGAAATCATCTGCTAAAAATTTACTTTTTGTTCTTATCTCGAGTTAAGCTGTTGCAATAAAATGCCACAGAACTGGCTGTTGTTGGTATTTAAGTGTTATCTTAACAAAGTGATATTTATTTAATGGCAAAAAGAACTTCAGATATAAATACTCGTGCATACCTAGAAATTACCTAAACCGACTATAGAATAAATAAAAGCAAACCCCCACAAAAAGAGCCAGTTGCTTATTTGGCACAAGGGGGTCAACTGCTAAAAGCTTTGGTTGCTAATGGCATAATGACTGATGAAGGTGCAGAGGTCACAGGCGACGACAAAAAAAAAACACCAGCAAGCAAAGGCAGCAACAGCCACTGTTGACTAATTTAAACATTAAATATTCATTAAACTTATTCTTTTAAAGCAAGAAACACGATTTTTGACCCCCCAAACCGTCCGTCCGTCCCTCCAGTCATAAAGAAAAACAAAATGGTGCCCCCCAGCACATCTTCCACTCTTCTGCTTTGCTCTTCTACGACTCATTAAACAGCACAACATGTCAATGTTACGAAATGTTTGTAAAGCTCTGCAGATTAGTCAGTTGGAGGCAGGAGATAGTGCGTGTTCGTTATTGTATTTGGGTATCTGTGTTAAGCATCTTAATAGTTTGTTGGCACATAAAAGTTTTCTGTTGTGTTTGGTTTGTCATTAAATTGTTTATGTGTTAAAAGGCAAATACTGATTAAATGACTAAAGGAGTAGATTTTCAGCAATCTGATTAAAGGACTGAACAAGTAGATTTTTAACAATTTTCTATTTCAGATTCGCTGCCAGCTTTCAGCAAAAGCACATCAAATTGATAAGAAATTTAATACACACTTAAGATGTGAATAAATATTTAGCAGTGAGAAGTGTAGAGTGGGGATGTCGTAAAAGCAATAATCCAATACTAGACAATATTGAATTAAATTCGAAGTGATCCTTAAGTCAAAATATACGAAACATATTATTCCGGATTTTAGTAGTTTTTGTAGAGTTCATAACTTTAAAGATTAAGATAAAATACCGGCAAGAACTGCCTCCGGCTGGTCATTGCAAACGTTGGCTAGAAAAGGCAACAGCCGAAGAAATATTAAACATAAATAAACAAGTTTAAATGCGAAACAAATAATTATGAATAGTTAAAATTATAAAAAGTTGTTCACATTCGCTTTTGTATTGGTCTTATTATTATAAGAGAGGAGCATTATCATTACGATTTCCAATTAAAATGCAAAAAAGCACAAGACTTAGAACTCAAACTTGAACGAATATCATCCCTAAACACACTTCGTTGCAAACAGATCAGACATACGAGGGGAATTTTAACATTTCTTGGGCTACGTACATTCGATTGTATGCTTCGATTCTGCTTTCGAAAAAAAGGATCAAAGAATTTGCTTCACGTTTTGCGTAAAACATGAAATTAAGTGCTCAAAATTGTACTGCGAGGCAGAAAAGTGCCGAAAATTATTGCGCAGAATCGTCACATCACTATTACAGATTTGATAAGGATGGCGACATATCAGTTAAAGGGGATTTAGACGGTAATACATCTCGTACGATAAGTCAAATTTTTTAGTAGAAGAGTGCGGATGGTATCGTCTAAACTTATTATACATTGAAACCATACGACATAGAGGGAAAATACGGATGAAATGTTTAGAGTCGTACGGCTCTCATCGCTTTTTAAAATTTTTAAAAATCATTGGATCAGGGATGTGTTTTTATGTAAAGATTTTACTTTGTTTTGGTCCTTTCTGTCGTAATATTTTTTTTGTAACCGCTTTAATGTAAGCGGCGATAATTTTATGTTCTTATTTCATCATTCAAATTAATCGGAGAGAATAAAGTAAGTTTTCTTATAATCTAGTTATAAACTTTAATTGTTTTACATTATTGTACTTATTTAATAAAACGCAAAGCAAAAGTTATACATAAATAACCAGTTTTATTATTATTCGAACGGCATGAAGCATAAAGCTGGTGGCAGCGAAATCGTTGCAAAACTGCTGAGTTTTGCTTAAACAACAATCATAATTTTTTGGCAGAACACAACTCTGTACTTACTAGATCTGTGGCCGGTCTTTCATTTTAATGGCGGGTCGTTTTCGTTCAATTCTCAATGACTCATCCATTCGTTCATTCAAGTCAATCGGTCACTTTGAACGAATAGTACGGCAACTATTATACGGCAACTATTATAGTTTAATTGCTTGTGCTGGAAATAATTTATTTTGGGAAAAAATGAAATTTTATAAGCGGCAGAACATGAGCAGCTAAAGGACCCTCTCACTCCGTTCCTTTGAATGATCCGTTCAATTTAACCCGGTCATTTGCGAACGACACAGCTCTAGTATTTACCAAATCGCAGGAGACCACTGCGACATTTTTCTCTTCCCAAGGGCATAGCAAAAGTGAAGGATTGGAAAAAAAACGCTGGTGCAAGTGTATTATATCTGGTGGGGACTACCTTAAGGGGACAACAAACAACAAAATGATAAATAAATTTAAGAAAATCGATCAAAATGTTGGGGAATAAATGAAAACTAAAAAAAATCATGATATTGTTTTATTATTTGACCTCGAGCCGAACTTAAAAATATAAATATAAAAATAAAACAAAATTCAGTCAAATGAAATTGTCTTTTTTTTAAACTGCTAAATATTTAAATGACAGTTATTTATTTATTGTACTTTTGTAAGCAACACTGCGCATTTTTGGAACGCAATATTTGATGTTTTTTTATTCAACAACTTGAGTTTTTTTTCTACTCGTATTTGCTTTTATCAATTTTATTAATGTTGTTTTAAGAATATCCCACGTTGGGAAAGGAAACCATTCACCACTTAAAATAACAACTTTTCAAAGTATTATTCTTTTATAGAAGTTAATTTGAACTTAGTTTGAAAGAGTGAATCAAAACTGCTTCCGTAGTGATCATTGTTTAGCCGTGCGTTCATTTTGTTTAATCGTTCACTTTTTAGCTGTTTGAAACAAATGGGAGCAACTACGAAGAATAAAAACGGTGTTATCTTTGTTTTAAAGAATTTAATTTTTTTATACCTACAGTTCAGCTTCCACAAAAAAGTAACCAAAACAGAAGATCCCGTTTAACCCGTTCGACTCGAGGTCGTTGTCCGATTTCGATCATATTCCGCAGATACGGTATTTATATTGACTTGGATTTTACTGCTTTCATTATCTGAAATATCTGCAAATGTGGCATTTCTGGCAGTATAAACGACGTTCGTAGAAAGTATTTAAATTAATTTTATTTAACATGGTTCAACTCCTTTTTTATTTGTCTGCCAACACCGATTTGCAATACCGTCACTTATTTTCAATTAGATTTTTTCTAACTTAACTCTGTTATAGGGTATTTTCTAACTAACCGGCGTTAAGGGGTTAACGGTTACGGGGAAAACACTATATTAAATTCATTGAAGCCGAATACAAAATACTCGTATTTCTATACCAAAGAAAAATCATTGGAAAAAAAGTACTCCAAAATGAGGCAAAACAAACTTTATAGTTCCAAATTTTTGAGATGTTAAGTTTCGCCTTAATTTCAATAATTTTTGCTCTGTTTTCATATTTAAGAATTTTAAAACATTTTGTGCTTTTAGTTTTATTTACTGCTTTAATTTTCTTTTTTCGGTTTTTAAAATATTATGTTTCGTTTTATGAAGCAAAAAGTTTTAATCAACATGAACATCAAGTTTTTCTTTGGGTTTATTTCAAAACTTTTTATTTCTACTTTTTCATGCTGCTCTCCAAATGAGAGCAAATATTATGAGTTCTGCTGTTTTTCAAGTTTGAGAATTATACTGTTCAGTTTCTTGTTCCTTCTTATAAGTATTATAAGTAGGCAACGAAAAAAAAGGTACAGCAAAAACAAAGGAAAATGCAACAGCATTAACAGAAGAAAGAAGTTTACAAAAAAAAGCTACAAAAAGTTTAACGAACTGTATTTTAGTTGCGTCGAATAAAAACAAAGTTTCTACTCTTCACTTCAAGCATTTCTTATGATTTAAATGTACGCACTTGGCACCCCTTAACCCTCTCGCGCTAAGCGAAAAAGAGTGAAAAAAAAGTTCAACATCAACAAATAGACAATTTTAACGAAGCTTTGAATACATTGACGATATTGTCGACATTATATATGTATGTAATCTGCCCATAGAGTTGGAGCTGCCGATATTTCAAATAAAGTTCATGCAATATAAAAATTGGCAAATAGTTGCAGTTGCCATTATTTTAAGAGCATCACACTATTGTAGAATTATATTATTTCCATACATATATGTTCTTATTTTACAATGCTATGATATTTAGCTATCATAATATATTAATCGAGACTATCACGCCATAACAGAACACATTACTATATTAACAAAAAATATTGTTTTTACAAATAACCATAGAATGGTTCTTTTCAAAACCATATTATTTTCATTTAACAGCCATATTATTACACCCACGAACAATGTTTTTGGGATTAATACTTATATGGGCCACCACATTACTGCCCTGTTTAATTATATAAATTTTGCTGCCAACCAGGTTACAGCGATTGCATTTTGGGATCAACTATGGCACAGACATATAATAATAACAATAATATATTGAAATGTAAAATATATAATACAACATGTAATAAAAAGTACAATAACACAACGATAAATAAATCACGTTACCTGAACGCAAATACTAAAAAATTACTTTTTTCCTACAATGGTTTATTCCGTTTCCGGAAATGTATTCATTCGTTTCGGAAATGTATTCATCTTATATGGTTAAACGTAATGATATGGCGGTTGAAACATATTTATGTTTGTCCACAACAATAGTATAGTTGTCATATACAAATATTATAGTTTGCCATAATTTTCTCCTAGTTGTGGCAATAATACCATAATATTGTTAGTATCTATTCATATTACAAAATTAAGCCTGATGATATGGCGGTTGTAGCACATTTTTGGCTATTGGCAATAACATTCTTATATGTCTCAGGCCATTTTATGCAGCTGTAACAAGAGTTTAGCTGCACACAATCATAATATTGCTATCCCTGAAAGTGGTTACCTGTATCATTTTATGATTTCTTACGGCATACAAATATGCTTTTTAGGCTAAAGGAACACAAATATCAGAAAAAGGTGCATTTCCCCATAAGAGTAAAATTATTCTATTAATATATTTATTGTCACTAAGAAAACAGGAAGAAATGGAAGTGGATGTGGTACCGTTGAATCTACCATGCAGAGGAAAAATTTTTACTACCTTCTCAACAGCGACAGAAGTCCTGATTATCCCTTCGCACACATAAGGGTTAAATTAAATGTGGCATCATTTATTACAGAAATTCTGCTTTTTAGTTAACATTTTTCTTGTTTCAGTAAAACTGTTACTGAAGTGGTTTTTTTCCAATAAAAAGAACGTTTGGTATCAAAGTATGCGACAAAGTATCCGTAACTTTGGTTCCGAGTGCCATGGAAATGGACAGCAGGATATTACAAGTGATGCCATGCACCTGGCCATAACTTCCATTGCGATAGTTCGATGAGGTCCCTTATCACACGGTCTTTTTTCCGGGTAAGCATTTATTTTATTTTTTTGCATATAACACGTCCTTGGAAATGCATCTTTTCTGTTATTAAACACTTAAAGCGTTCTTTTAAAAGAACAATTTGTTTGCGAATGTTTTTATTTTACTTTATGATGCACATTTCAGTTTCCTATCACAACACACTTTTTATCAGCGACATAAAAATTAATATCAATTTTACGTTTTTATCAACAATACAAAAGTTTTTAATAAAAAACTTGCAGGCAGAAGCAAAAAATGCCAAGCGGCAAGAAGTGTACTTTTCTAATAAGAAAAGGGAATAAAAGCAACTTAAACAACACCACAAAGATGTTGGCTGCAAAAAGAAGAACCTCAACAGCAACATCCAAGTTGTTGTGCTCAATCTTACGATAGTCGTTCATAATATGGCCAAAAGCCTTTTACAGTTAATTTTAGTAGATTTAAGTTTCTCATTTATTTCCTATCACGCAATTTAAAAAAAAGAGAAGAAAAAAAGCAACTGAGTTGCAACAAACAACCGCTCGTTCTATACAGAAGAAACTGCACGTAATTTGAAATCTCGTTGATAATGAAAAATACGGATTTATTACAATTTTCTACGCCATGACCAGCCAAGCAACCGCAGCGAAAAAAGCAAAATATTTTATAGAAATTATTCGCTTTAACAGTGCACTCGCGGCAAGAAGACTTTTTAAAGAAAACCTGATTTTGCTGTTGCCTTAAGCAGCTTATTACAGCGGGAACTCCATGGGAACTTGGTTCGGCAATTTCATTTGTTTCGGGAAAGGCTGAAACCTATTTCGTTTCATGATATAGTATGTAGATCTCAAATTGTGAAGGTATTTTTTTAAGTCCGCTCTAATTGCTGTATTTCGCAAATCACGAATCCTACTCCCAAAACAGCATTTCCTTAAATAAAGCGCGTTCACCGTAAAGGGCTCCTACATTCGTAGTTGACTGACCAGTGAACAGCAGCAGACATTACAGAGAGAAGTAGTTCTTCGAAATGAATTTTATTCTGACTAGATCAGGCCCGCATTTTCTTACATTCATAGTGGATTGACTACACACAAAATACTACAGAGCGAATGCTTTCTTCAGCCGTACCCCTGCATCTGGAATAAGCTGTCTGCAGGGTTATTTCCTGTCCCTTACAATATTCAAGGCAAACGTCCGCAAGCATTCCTCCACTTTCCTATTTTCCTACACTACACCCGCATGTACTGCCCCTAAATTACTCAAAACAAAAACCCATTCAACACGAAAACCTCAGGCAGCCTGATTTGCGCTTCAGAGCAAAACTGTAGATTTTTACGGAACGCTGTCGGGGTTGTTGTATTCCCATCTCATCTCAGATTTACTCCTTTCTCTGTTACTCAGACGCACCGAGTGAAGGTTTGTATAGGTTTGTCGCGCCATGTTCTTTTTTACTGCATTTACTAAAAATATAAAATAAATATTTAAATTTTAATATTAAAAAAATGTATTTAAGTCAAGTTATATTTATGGACCTCTCCGCCGAATAGGTCCGCCAAAGTAAAGAATATTGCGAGCAATGGAGCTTGGATCACATGTCGCGTACTTTAAAAATTCATGTTGTATTGCAGGTACAACGAGGTTTTGATTGGAACTTCTTAAGACATTAAAAACTTTGGTCTAAACTTTTTTTCTGTGGAGTAAAGAAACTAAATACATATATGGCCCGAGTTAACACCAACCCGGCTTAAGGCATTTTCGACCACTCTTGCCAGAATCCAGTATAGCTACCCGCATTTCAAACAGACGTTCGTTCCTGAAGCGCAGATTTTGCTTCGATGTACTTGAAACTGTTACACTCTGCAATTCAGAGTATGAAGGAAAAGAGGTTCTTCGGTTGACAGTTCATGTATGATCTCTGTTATGCAGGCTGCTCCGAAAAGTTTACCAACGGCCAATTGGCAGAAAAGGAATCAATGTACGCTTAAGATGCCTTCAGAGAGGGTGTTGATCCTCAAGTCAGGAAGGGGCTTTATTAACTACTACAGTAGTGGCCAACGTTCGGTGATCCGAATGCCCTAGTTGTACCATTATCTTGCAACAGGTTTCTGTTCTTCGTAAGAAACTGGACGGTGAAGAATGTACAGGCGAGTTAGATTAAGGTCTAGTGTTTCTTGCGGACTTTGAGCGGCAAACTCAGGTGTTTCGTCTTCCTTCACTATTTATGTTCTAGATATTCCGAGCTTCCGAGCTAGGGTTCTGTGCAATATGTAGCCTGCATTTATCTCAAGATAAGCCTGATCAGCCGCCTGGGGCAGTGGTGAACCGCTTACAGGACCAGCAAGTGGAGTTGTCCCACAAAATAACAATCGGCAATCTTGGCAGATGCTGATGTAAATCAATTTCATAATTTCGGAAGCATGTTGATGGGGGTTAGGTGGGACACTAGTTCATATTAAAATTAGTTTGGAGCTAAAAATTGGTAGACCAATTTTTAACACTCCGAAGTCTGTAACCTTCATATTCCTCGCTATGGTCAGTCTAATCGGGAAACCAAGTGACTGTTGTGCTCAACACAACAAACCAAGAGAGCAAAACCAAGAGAGAGATCATACTCCAACTGACATGGTATCGAATTGATAATCATTCAGTCATGAGAATCTGTTATGCTTGGAGGCACTGTATATAACAAGTGATTGGATCAGTGTAGAGGCAGACTCCAATAATCAGCTTTCACGATTCTGGACAGATATTCGAGACATTGAGACTTGTTGACATGGACTCGTGACTTCATGAAATACATATTTAAATTAAGAAAATTTTCCACAAATTTTTTGCTCGTTAAAAGTTCTAAAATAAATGTCCTTTGCTTTATACGAAATAGATTTTACTTCTTTTTTTCCGTTTCTTCTGTTGCTGTTCATGAAAAAGGAATATGAAAAACTTTTAACCAAAACAATATCAGTGAGTTTTAAACTTTTAACTAAAGTCCTTTGGCTGTACAGAAATGGCATTTGCCAAAACTTGTTCTCCTAAAAGTGACTGAATGCTTCATAAAATTTTCCACCTAAAGTGCTGTTGACATTATCCCAAATAAACTGTGTTCACGTTTTTTTGCTTTATCTTAGATTTAGCAGATAGAAGATTAGTTATTTATTTACCGTTTTTTTCCTATTTCTTGTTTTTATTTATTCGTTGAGCAATTTTTTCTGTATTCCATTCAAAAAGCAACAGTTATTTGAATGTTGTATTTGTATGACGAAAGCGAAGAACAACAACAAGAACATAAAAGTAACTGTAACTGTAACTAACGTAGAAACCATTTTAACATCACGTACTCGTGGATATGAGTATTTTGTCCGTCACGATTATTGTTGTACGCTGCTGTTGGCTTTTCTACGCTGTTAAGCATTTTCTCTAACTGGCTGCAAACTACGCGGTGGGGGTAAAAGACGATTCTTAAAGTTGATATGCTTTTATTATTATCGGAATGGGATTTAAAAACAACAACAACAAAATACTTTGGTGCCCTGGAATCCAATGTTATCAGCTTTTTTCGAACTAGACTTTAGAGTCGGACTTACATATAACTTTGAACTTTGAAATGGAATAAAACAAAGATGAATTTTTGAAATTGACGTGAAATTTACTTTATTAGAAAGATAATCTTCTGGCGTTATAAGTTAAATATGACTCTGGCTGACTCGGACGTAGTCTAATCTTCGATTGATTTGTGGCCGTATATCGGCAATAACGCGGTGAATGTCGTCCTGCAAGTGGTCAATCGCTTCGGGCTGAAAATGCACGTATTACACGACAAGTGTTTCGAACAGAACCATGATTTTCAAAATAAATTTGCACAATTTGGAAGCGTTGTTCAGACGTTGTTTAATCATTTGACAGCTGATAAAATGGCCGCCAGTTAAAAACGTGTTGCCAACTTACAGTTTTATACGTCTATAAAAAACACCCTTTAGATGTCACATAAGCCCATGTTATCGATTTTGTTGTTGAAAATAAACCAATAAATAAATATAGAAGTTAAAAACTCCATTTTTTCATCATATTTTTTTCTACATTTGGACTTTTTGTGTCGATTAAAATAAATAAAAGTTGAAAAATTAATATATAATAAAAAATAGGGGAAAGCGTAAAAAAATAAGCTGATCTGAACAGAGGATCGACAAGATGCGACAAGCCAAAAGCTAATTCCCTTTGGCAACAGTTAAAAGATTCGCTGAACATCGTAGACCCATCGCAAAAAGATTGGAACAAGGTAAGTAAAATATTTGTGTCATATTCCATTATGTTGTTTTATTCTATAAGTTTAAGAGTTTAAGGACCATTTTCTAAGTTTCAAGTGTGTGGAATAAAACATTTACTTCTCGTCTCTGGCTGCCATCTCTCATCAATAAATTCCCATTTTATTTTCACAAAACAATAGAATCACACAAATATGTTCTTCACCCGTATAAATTATTTCCCACTTCTTATTTTCTTTTCTATCAAAGCTGTCACAGAAAGAAATAGAATAACACGAAAAAAATACGTCGCTGTCATGAAATCCAACTTTATCGGTTTTATGCTTGAAATAGAATTAGTGTCGGTTTTAGTTGTGACAGAAATCAATGTTATCGGTTTTGTTATTGGAAATAACCCAAGTAGCTAAAAATCGCAATGTAGCAGCAAATTGCTGCAACGAGGAAAGTGTTCTTTTATCGTCTATAGGACTACATGCAAAGCATCTTTGTTCCGACGAATCTGCCAAGCAGCTTTAAATATGAATGCGAAATATATGAAAAATGTACTTAAGATCTGGCCGACTGCTGTAATCCCCCAAAATTCTTCTTTTCATCCTATCTGAGGGCTCCTCTTCTTTTGTTTATTGATTTTTTATATTAATATACATGTAATTATTCCATTTATTTTGCTAAACTTTATATTTGATTAAACATGTGTGAGTTAAAAGGTCCAACAATCATGCAAATGTAAACAACAGCTGATTCGAATATCGGTTTTATTTGTATTCGAAAATAATAAAACCGTGTTTTGGTTTCACAGCCGCCAATCAGTAAAACTGACTTGGACTCTATAACACCCCTGCATAATTTCATTTTTTATTTATGTAAAACACAAGTTTTAGTCACACTTTGGCACAAATATATATTTAATTTATCAAACTCTCAAACAGCTGATTCAAATATCGGAGTTTTTTAGCATTCGAAAGTAAAAAAAACACAGCAAATTAAATCAATGGCGCTTTGCAAAGCAGGTAACCAACAAAACTGACAGCGCTGAATAATTTTTTTGTTGAAAATAAAATTTTTTTTATATATTTCAAAATTTTTTTCTTTTCTAACGCTAAATACAGGAAATAATTTTTCCTCATTGTAAAAGGTTATCGTTTTTCATTTCTTCCATTGGTTTTGCTCGTTTTTAATCCAAACAACAGAATGAAAAACATTTCATATGAACAATGAAAAATTTATAGAGAAAAAACTAATCTAAATTAAAATAAAAACTGGAAAAAAAATATATTTTAAAACAAATGGATGGAAAAATGTTTAATTATTTTTACAACCCAAGTACAATGTTGAAATTAAAATGTTGTACAAACAATTTATATAAATGAAAACGTTCACGAAAACACACATAAACCTACATATGTACATAAATTTAAGTACCCAAAATGGCAGGATTTGTTTTCAAATTTTACAGAATGAAGAAAAATCACTTTAAACACGATCAAGCCAAAAAGGCAGAGCAGAGCCTTAAAATAATTTATCTATAATATTCTTCATTAAAGGCAATATGGAAAAATAGATCGCACCAAACAGCAAAATCTTTAAGGCTTATCAGGATATTGTAAAGCAACAGTCCTGTCTGGTAGTCTGTTTACTACAACAAACTAAATCTTTTTCTTTTTTTTCTGAACGCAGTTGTGGAAAAAAAGCAACAACTCAACAGTTCGTGTAACAGTCCTGAACATTTGCCCAGCATGAACTTAATTACTTCATCAATTGTAGATGCTGGAATCAGCTGCCATTCAAATGTCATCGATGGAAAGAGTTTGGCTCTGTTCTTAGACCGTTTTCCGGCGAAGACCCTTTTCTTTAGTATTGAAAACATACTTTCAATAGAATTTAAGTGGGTCACTCTAGGACTTGAATCTGATTATCTCTCTGGCAATCTTTTCATGTCATGTTGAGACACTCGTGGAAGTGACATATTCCACTCATCAGGTGGTAGCCTTGGATTTAACCAGCATAAGGATCCACCTCGATCTTTAAAATTCAGGGTACGTTCATAAACGAAGTTATTGTGCTTTAAACACATTCGAGACAACAGGCTACACCAACACACGACTATAAATGCTGCTATCTGCAGCTGTCGCTTAGTAGTCGGCTGTACAATTATTTTGAAGGCGGCAGCTACATTTACAGTGATGCATTTCTATGTTTTCGGTAATGAAAATAAATTAAAAAAGAAGCGGAGAATTTATGTTCACATTTCAGGAATAAAAAAATTTTCCCACAAATAGTCTTAAAGGATAAAAATTTAAATATTTGTTTTTCGGTCCCGGGCCTGCAAAGTTCAAGTTGTAATTGAATATATCTTTTGAACTATAAATTACACAGTAACAAACTGTATATCAAATGAAAATATAATATAATGTAAGAAAAACGGTAGTTTTTCGATCACATCGGCTTAAGCATCAACAATAAAATTATTGTTATAGCGAGGCATCTGCCGTGTTAAGCGCCCTTGGATAGCCTTAAAAGATTTTAAATAAAAATTATTCAAATGACACAACTATTAGCCCACAAATTTTCTGAATTAAATAAATATAATAACTTGTGCGTAATTTATATATATTTCTGTTTCAAAAGGATTTTAAAACAGAGATTATTTCTCTGTTATGTTGTCCACACTGTTTTTGTTTTTTAGCCGAGAGAAATAGAAAAATAATCGTTTCCATAAGAATGTATGTGTAATAATTTTGACATATTGTAGCCGGTAGCCTGCTGTCTCGAATGTGTTTAATGTATTTAGCAGTTTGTGGCAAATGTTGCATCATTTAATTTTCTGATGCTATAATTTCTTACATAAAAGTTCAATTCATTGTGATGGAAGAAGATATGAGAAATAAAATAAAAAGATAATATTAAACCTTAATATTAAACACCAAATCAAACATTTTCCAATAAAAGTAAAGCGCATCGTGCCACAATGGCTTTGAAATATGTACATCAATTTGGTCTTTTTTTATACTCGTAGTTTAAAAATAATTCCTAATTTTTGGGGATTAGTCAGTTTTCTTTTCTGCTGCAACATGTTTTGTAATGCAAGGAAATCTCCAAATTTTTAATTTTGAGTGCTTCTTCTTGCAATTTAAAAAAAATTCAACTTTTTGCTTTAATATTTTCACCAAAATGTCTTATTACTGTCGTAGTTAATATTTTTATTATTTCTTAAGTTCGATTATAAAATTTGAATGGTCAATAATGAAAAGTGTTCACGGCTGTGGGGCAGTAGAAAAGTATCAGTAGCATCGCAACAACAGCTGATCGCGCTCCAGAAACAGAACTTGGCATCACTGCAGCAGCGATGCAAAGTCTTTATTGCTTTTACGAACGTATCCTCACTTAACGGTTTTGCGGCTGTAGGCGTTTACCTTAATTGGGCCGCACAGTGCACATTTACTCGTATTAAATGAAACTTGGACCCGTCACCGAAAAACACGCTTTTCTATTTTGCTATCGTTCAGAAAATCTAATATTCTTAAATGAACAAAAATAATAATAAAATCAGTTTAAGCTCAAAGCTCCGACAACCCCCTCTGAGGTGGCAAAGGAATTTATTTTTAATGCCGAATGATTTAAATTCCTTCAGGCTATTAACAATCAATCACTTACAGTCTCATTTTAAAGCTCACGCCTGCATTTTTAACCTAAAATATATAACTGTTCGCAATAAGATACTTGAAAATTCCACTTTGGCAGTCTAAATTATATCAAAAACGTTGCCAATTGTAAAACTTGGTTTGTATTATTTTATTCCTTTTGAAATTACACAGATTGTTGCAGCTTTTCACTAGGATGCTGTTGCCTTTACGTTGTAGCACTCGTCAATTTTAAAATAAATTGAACTCATTATTAACAATTATAAACGGTGTTCCAACCAAAACGCACGATATTAATTGTAATATCCGAATATCTTTTATCATGAAAGAAGGATCTATGGCAATTATGAGGGAAACAAAATATTGGTCAAATGCTTGCCACGGCTTTGGTGGCATACCCTCTATCCTATGGTCCATATTTTCAATGACTCTGAGAAATAATTGATGTTCAGTGTCGTTAATGTGTCGAATTATCGCATCCTTTAGCTTGAAACTTTTGAAAGGCTTCAGCTCTTGAGGCAGTGGAAACTTGTAAGCGTGTAAATTCAAATCTTTATTCACAACTCGCATCAGTGATGCTCGTGAGATGTCCAATTGTGGACACCACGACGAGTCGTAAAACGCGTTTTGATTTGACAAGGGTTTCAACAGTCTTAACGCGCTGTTCAATTTTGTACCTCTCCATGGTTGAGTTTGACAAACACTAAAACAAAAAAATTTCAAATTAAGTTGGGCCTTCAGTAGTAAGAAATTAGACTTCAGACAACATGTGACATGTAAGAATTTATTTATTTTTTTCAATTATGTACTATATTAATTATAATTAGTGTAGTACATAAATACGTCACAATAAACAGGGGTAATAAATAATTTCACGTCTTAGCTGATGGGCAGTTTATTGCTTTTGTTATGCACTGTACTGTACGTGTATCTGCTACAAGGAAATAATTGCTTTCCTATACAATCCTAAATAAACTCTGCACTTTGTTTATTCCAAACAAATTTTATAATTTTTAAATTTTTTGCTATTATTTAAATTTGCCAACAGAAAATATTTCTCAATCAACAGCAAAGCCCAACCCTGGTTGTGCCCTTTCTTTTCATTTATGTGGAGGTGACATTTTACTGCTGGCTTTTTTTTGCCTTGTCTTCTGTCTAGAACTTGGGCTGTCATCAAAGATAAACTTGATTATGATGACAATGATGATAAATAAGACAAGAGTGTGTGCTTTTGTGCAAATACATATTTGTTTTTATCCACTTTGGCCAAATTAAAAACACAGTGTTGTGTTTTAAGAGAAGACAATGCCATAAAAAAGGAAGTCAAAGAGAAGAGGAACAAGTTTTTTAATAAATTTTGCATCGACTTGTTTAGCTGACAAAAACTACAACTTGTCGTACTTACAGGCATGACAATGAACACGGATTATTTGCCAAAGAATTGAGTCTTAGCAAATCTTAAGAACTTACAGAACTAAAATGAATTAATAATGGGTTCTGGTAGAGAAACATACTGCGAGAATTTTTAAACTTGTAAGATTCTGATGTAATTAAGGACAGGTAGTTATTGCTAAAGTTTCAATTACTGTCTTGTCAAACAATAAAAGTGCGCGAAAATCCGATTTGCTTTTTGTGCTCTGAAACTTGTTTCTTTGAAGTTATAATTAAAATTGTTTCAAACAAGTTTTAATCAGCCATATTTTTAAATAAACTTGAGCTTGAAGTTTTTGCTTTCGCTAAGTTTTTGTTGTGGTATTAATAAAAACTGCTTAATTTTCCAACCTTTTGGTAATTTTGCTTAAGCAAAAACCTTTTAGCAAATGAAGTCTTCGCATAACATTCGCTAGAGCGCACACAAGCACAAACTCAGCCCAATTAGTGAAATTTCGCTTCCATTTATTTTCTCTAAATTTAAAACTGTTCTTCATTTGAAGTCGTTCATTGTCTTTGAGTCTCATCTCGACATCAAAAGCTGCAAACGTAAGTGTGACACACATATTGCAAGTGCGGAGAAGATGTTGTGCTGGGCTGTTTGGTTGAAAGTCGAGTGTTACGTTGCACAACAACAACAGGACCGAAATAATGAACTTTTGCTGAACATGACTGTCTGGATTTTCAAATTGGCTGTCAACTTGTATTTTTTCTTAGTCTTTTTTACTTTCCTTTTTTTGTATATTCTTTTTTTTTCTCTCTCTTATTTAAATGTCAGTTTGTTTGTTGAAAAGGATGTAAGAAATATGAAAATTTTTGATTTACACAACAGACTCGTTACACACTCCCACACTCACTTGCACAGAACTGTTGAAAGAAATTGTATCTCAAGAAAACAAAAGAACTTAAAACTTGATTCATGCAAATTAAGCGTTAGAAAAAAAATGCTGAAAAATTGTCGAAACAGACAAGAAGACAATGGGATGACTTTGTTAGCGTTACAGAATGAGGTAAAAAAATATTTATTTTTAAATTATTAACGTTTAAACAACATTAAACTGACTTCGTAGACAAATCGGTGGCATTAATGCTTGCATAGGACTTGGCTGGAACATGCAACGCATGTTGTCAACAGTTGGTCGAATGTTGATTGACCAGACACTCAGTCGTCTCCGATGTTCGACGACATGATCTAATTAGCAGAAATTAGTCTCTGATCAGAAGTTTATTTGATTAAACGAGTTGTAGCACTCGCTGCATGGCATGTGCCTCTATATATCAGTAAGATTATTGACAGCCGATTATAGTGGTTTATATTCACTGCAACAGTTCGCCAGTCGTAGTTTCTGACGATGACTCACTCCACTGGCCCGTCAAAACGTAAAAACGAAAGTCTTATAATACTGTAAGATAATGACGGTAGAAAATTGCACGTTAAGCGCAAAGAAAAGAAAAGAAAAGATGATTGTTAGATCTGATTATTATTATATTGTAAGATTTGATAATGTTCTGAGACAATGAATCCACTGGCCCGCAAAGAGCACCGAACAGTTAAGGCGACAGTAGTATCTTACAATGTTTTTAGATCTGATAATACTCTGGTATTATAATGACAACAAAAACTTGCCACCAGAATGCAAACTGTCAGTTCAGATGATTGTAAGAAAAAAATTTATTCTCGAAGAAAAAGCGTCAGCTTAACTTAGATTATAACTGCCAGATCTGTTGCTAGATACTGTATGTCCAGTGCTACCAATCGATATATTTCTCGATTAAAGGCATCATTGCTGGTTGCACCTACACTACAGTGGCAGTTATCTGGAAATATCAAGTCAGTGTGTCTTAACGATTGTCAGATGTCTGCCAATATTGTTATCCGACAATGGACTGATGCTGCTATAAGCCAACAGTTGGTAACAAATCATTATTCAAATCTTGTAGACTATTCTGTAAGATCTTCGGATTGTGTGGAATATCTTCTAAAGTAGTTTAATTAATATATATTGCGGTATTTACAATGTACAATACAGTGGAGTTGCAATCCGGGAACATTCCGTGCACTATAATGGATCTTTTATTTATATGTTTATTTTTTTGGAAAATCAACTGCTCTTATATTGAAAACTTATTTTAAATTTAAATATTTTTCATTTTACTTTGTGGACATGAGGACTGATATTGACACCAGGCTTGTATTGTGGACAGTTGTTCTTTTTGTGTCCTCACCTTTTCTTTATGTTTTGCCAGCGAGCTATTTCCATATTGTTCCTACCATCACCATTAATAATCGACCCCTAATTAATTTTAATAACAAATTTCAGATTATAAAACATATGTGCCCATATGCTGACCAGCAAACCAACGTGCTGTCTCAATGTTTCTTTTTACCAACGATTGCTGGTCGCTCGGCAAATGCTTTCAATTTGTCCACAAATGTTTCCACATTAATTACATGTTTATGAAAATAAGAACTAAAGCCGTGTTGCTTAGGAAAGAAAATAATTCTTGGTCATTAAAATATTACAGGCCGCCTGAGTTCAGGATTTTTTCCATTTAATTTTGATAAGCCCGCTGCTTCCTGATGATACTGCTATTGTTGATCTATAGCTGCGCACACGTATTTATCCTTAAATGAAATTATGGTCACAGAGCTGAAGCAACAATTTCACTTTCACACGTACAAATATACGAGGTGGGTTAACATGTGACTTGGCTTCACGCTTTATTTGTATTATGTTTGCAATATTTATTTTCTTTGCTTTTGTTTGAAAGTGTAATTCAGCATGATTTGGTTTGTTGGCTTTTGCTCGGTCACAGTATTTATCAGAAATCGAACCTTTCGCTCTAGCAAAATTTGCCACAGTTTTAAGAAGAGAAGAGAAACACAAAAAATAACTTTCGCAAAACATGAAAATGCCAAAAATATATAACACTAGGTGTAGCCGAAAACAATAATATATATAGAATATAGATATAGGAATAATTATATGGTTGGCAGGACAATATTTTATGAAATGTGCTTGTTGAAATGCGGCCAATTGGCCAAAAAACATGGTTGGGCTACATAATATTTTCGTCTAATATTAAGGGGCAAATAAAACAAACAATATATTATGGAAAAAAGAATGACATGACATGTGAGTCTTATTCTTATTGGGATCACATATTAGCAAGACATATTTATTTCTCATGTATTACGAAAAAACATTATATTATAACAATTTTTCATCGTATATACAGTAACATTTTCCGCATCATCGTTTCTGAAAGCATAAAGAACAATGGCTCCGCTGTTCCGTGAAGCGCATCAACCAGAACAAACCATTTTCAGATATTATAATATTGTTAGATCTTATAATTTTATGGCAACGAAGTGACAATAAAAAATTGTGCTCAGAAAGTAAGTTACTAATTCAGATGTTTGTAAGAATTTCATAGCCGGGCAATGGTCTTACAATAAATTGATAAACACATCAATTCCAGTTTTAAAAACAAAAAAGATAGACATGTTTGTGGCCCAACTAAATAAAGGGTGTTTTTTATTGAGGTATAGAACTTTAAGTTGGCATCACTTTTTTAACTGGCGGCCATTTTGTCAGCTGTCAAGTGATTAATATTTAGTTTGGTTTGCCATTTGATCATGAACAGGTTGACAAAAGAACAACGCTTGCAAATCGTGCAAATTTATTTCGAAAATAATGGTTCAGTTCGCGAAGTTTACCGCAAGCTCCGTCCATTTTATGGATGAGCGCATAATTTCGCGGAATGGACCTGTCAATTGGCCTCCAAGATCGTGTGATTTGACACCATTGGATTATTTTCTTTGGGGATATGTGAAGTCGCTCGTCTACGCCAACAAACCAGAAACGTTAGGGGACTTGGAAGCCAACATTCGTGGCGTTATTGCCAACATACGGCCCCATATGCTCGAAAAAGTGGTTGAAAATTGGACCTGTAGAATTGGCTTTATTCGAGCCAGCCGCGGCGGCCACATGCCCGAAATCATATTTAAACATTAATGGCATAAAATTATCCTTCCAATAAAGCCAAATTGATGGACATTAAAACGATTTTCTTGTGTTTTATTTCAATTCGAAGTTCTATACCTCTAAAAAAAACACCCTGTATTTTAGTTCTAAGAAACTTGTCACGCAAATAAAACACAAGAAAAAGAAGAAAAAACTCTACTACATATAATGAAACTATACATGAAAATAATCACCCTTATTCCAGTTGTCAACGTGAAACAAAACGATATTGTTTTGCCTTGTTTATTTCAAATTGTTATTCCAGTTGTCGTTATCGAATATTATCGATGACTGTCAACGTAGAATTTGCATTCTGCAAGAAAATATGACGGCGATATTGTTTTGAAACGACTTTGCATTTGTCGTCGCCAATTTTCATAACGACTTGAGTTTATTTGAAGCATAAATAAATTGAATATGGAAAAAACGGAAAAATTTAAAATAACAACTGCAACCCAGCTTGAGAAATTAGTGAAAGAGTTATAGAATGCAAAATTGTTATTGAATTGATAACGTTGAAAAAAATGATGTTGACACTAAAACGACGGCGACGTTGATGACGACAACTGGAATAAGGGTGAATAATAACAATAATAATAATACCGATATTCATAATAATAGTAATAACAATAAAAATAATATAAATAAAAATATTATTAATAATAATAATAAATAATAATAATTACAGTTATTGCAATAGAAGGAAATTCAATGATTTTAACAAATATTAGAAAAGTCGAGCAGAGGAAAAAAACTGTTTGTTTTTATTTCACTAAAAACTTTAGCATTTTACTCGATATAAAGTACTAGAATAAAAAGAACTGGAATCAAATTTGTTTCAAATATTTTTCATTTCATTTAGACTTGAAAATTTTATATTTTCTCATTTTCAGACATTTTCATTTTCTCACAGTTTTAGAAAACAAAAAACAAAATTACTTTAAAACTTTTCGTACCAAAATATTTCATTAAAACTTCAAAAGTATGAGGAATGAGCGCGCACTCCAAAATATCACTCATTCGCACCGATCACCCAACATGCACTTTCCCGTTGAATGAGTGCGTATGAGTAAATATGAGAGCTTCCGAAGTGTCGAACGTGACAGTCGTATGCGCTTAAAATTAAGAGAAAAAAAAACAACCTACAAAAAGAGTATAGTTTTAGGTAAATTTTTCACCTAAACTTTACATTCTAAAAAGCACTATACAGCACTACACATTCAATTTAATAAAAGACCGAATTCAGCATCAAAATAAAAACAGTAACGATTTGAACGTGACAAAAATGGAATTAGTTTCCGTCATACTCGTCAAACATGGGAATTCAACAAAAGCATTAGCATTTCATATGTATATATATATATATTTTTTTTAATTAATAATTTCTTCCCGAGCCTAAAGTTTTGTTAACTCATATTCATGTCGTTGAGTAAATTTGTGATCTGTTCATAGTTTCTTTTGGTGGGGCTCGCAAATTGTTGACAAAATATTACAGCTTCTTTTAATAAAATTTTGTTAACATTTAATGAAGAGAACGAAACAAGATCAGAATATAAATATAAAGGTATATGTGAACTCGCCATAATATGAGCTGAATACTTCAAAATATCTAAAATATGAACAACTTATTTATATTTCTTTAACGGTTTTTATCTCTCTACATAGAGTTGTAATATAATTGAAAAGGGCAGTGGCTAAATTCTAATTCAACTGCATAACAATTTGGGGATTTCCCTAACTTGCTTTTGAATTGTCTTCAGCCGTCAATCATAACTTATCACACATACTTTTCACGTAAAAACATACAATAAGTTTTTAACTTTAAAATAAGAATCAGAAATTTAATGTCAGAACAATTAGGAAAAGTTGTACGTGTTAGTCATTTGGCGTATAAATTTGGGGTGAAAAAATCTACAATATGTGGAATAAAAAAGAAAAAAGGCTATTATTGAATGTCTTAACAATACGTTTATTGGACCTGGAAAAAGAAAACATGTGTGGCCTTCCGAGAAGCCGAAAATAAAAAATTCATTATACCGATGGTTTTTGAATATGAGAGACAGAATGATCCCTCTTAACAGACTTATGTTAAAAGAAAAGGCTAAAGACTTTCATAATAATATTAAAGAAAATTGCTTTTTTCTTTTTTCAAAACAAATTGTTTTTTCAAATCCAATAAACAATAAATACAAAATTTAACATTAAGAAATTTTTATTTTTGTGCCAAAAACGTTTGTAGATGGGAATTTGATGTAATGGCGAATGCGCAAATATGAACAATCTGGCAAAAGTGAACTAGTCTGTCTTTAATTAGTTCATATTATGGCGAGTGCACTGTATATTTAATATAAATATAATGACAGCAATAAACTGCATACAAATTTTACCAGCTTCAATCCAAGACGGAATAGGGAAAAGAATTTGTGAAATCTCAATCAATAGAAGTAATTAATCAAAAAAAAAATGTCTTTTAACACCAAATTATTTGTTTGTTTTCCTTTCCACCTTTTAAAATTTTCCTTTATAAAATTTGCTACAATCTCTGCTCTTCTCAGATCTTTCTATTCTTTAGTTTTATTTTTCCCCAAGAATTTTAAGCTGTTATTAAATTTTGTAAATCCCACATACAAATAGCAAAATTTTTTTCTCTTAACGAAATCCTCTTGTTAAAAATAATCCGTCCTTAAGGTACATTTTTTATGTGCATATAAGTTAAAGAAATGGCAAAATATGTGCACTTTAGTACGTATGTATTCCCCTTAACACATCAAGCCAAATATTTACGTACATTGCGAAACAAAAAGCACCCAGCAGTGCGCATAAAAAGCTACAAATTATTGAGAATTATTAAAAAAAAAAGGTCAAGTAGATTGAAAATTTAGTGAAAATTTTGAGGCAGATCTTAGAAGTCAACGTTTTGGCTCTTCGCCAAATAACACACTCTAATAGAAATTCGTATTTATTTTTCGATTTTTTGAAAATACGGAGTTTGCTTTATCATAAAATATATATTTTAGAGTATTTGTATATGTATATGTTTCCCGCCATTAGTCAGTTCAACTTAAAAAGTCCTTTTTTTTATACAGAAACATTTAGGTCAACGAACTGTAAAACTGATTATAGATATAAAAAAATTGGATTGTTTTGGGATTCCATCAATGTTGTCCTTGATCAGTGTTCTTGTGCATGCAATGTTTTTTGCTGTGAAATTGATGGTTTCATGTATTTTCAAAGAAATTATTATCATATTGTTCCATTTTCTAACGTGTATTGGCCGGTTTTTTAATTGTCTTTCTTTTATTTGCGCAGAATAATCAGGTATGCGATGTATTTCGACCGAATTAAAAAATACTCGTAGTTCATCGTCAAGTGTGTGATGAAATTTGGTCGATTTCGTTATCCTTGTTATGCTTTATGCTGTTGGTTTGCTATTTTCTTCGGGTGTATAAAATAAACCTTTTCCGTCACATGTGGTATTTATAGACATTTGTTATTAAATGTTTATGCTTTCACATATTAACTAATTTTTTTCCATCACTTGTATCGAACTATTTAATACGCCGCCTAAATTTTTACATAAATTTTCTACATCCATTCAATAGATTTTCAAACGAATTTATTTATACAAAATGGAATATGAAATCGACGCAGTGAATCGACACATGTTGCCATATCGCATATTTTGCGATTTGAAAAAGTTTTAGCAACAAAATCGATTTCCATCACATACTTGAACACAAATACAGCTTTTTCATGGCCCTGTGATTTTTGCCAAGTTCACTATCGCCAACATTAACGAATTTCAGATATTTTATTCTTGTGGAAGTTCAAAATATATATTGTATAATAACGTTCGTTATTATATGGATACAAGCAAAAGTTTTATCTGCTAAACTCAAGGCCACGCTGTTGTCCCCACTTCCAAAACGGTTTTGAAAAGATCAATTTGCTAAATTTTTGAATGTTAAACCAGTTTTATTTGGATTTTAATGAACTTTTTACGCCCCAAACGTTTTTAATACAAATACCACTTGCTTTCTATTCATATAATTAACATTCGTATTTCAAACTGAAAACAACTCCAGCCCTGCATCTACTGGGTGGTTAATTTTTGTGCTGAATGCACTTATTCCAAAAAGATTTTCTGTCACAGGATTGAGACTGTATGTGTACATTTTGAAAAGTGTTTATGCAACAAACACAGAAAGTAAGAAAAAAATAGTTGCCAAGTTTAATTTTCGTTCTTCTTCTTCGTGCTGTCCATAAAGATTCTCATTTCATATAATGACTGGAAGTCTTTAAGGAAAAGGAAATATATATGCGAAAAGCACAAGAACAAAATCTAAGCCATGTATAAACATTAGGGTCGTACTTTAAATAGAAAGTTAGATTTTGTTTTTGTCTTAGCAACCACTTAATGACTTTAATAATATATTAAATGCAAATATAGAGTTTATTTTTCATCGTTGCATATTTTCTTTTTAATTTGGGGGCACCAAAGTGAATTCCACAGAACTTTTTGCTTCAGTGTGAAATAATATCGTTATACAAGAATACAATACACCTATTTCTGTACCATTTCATTCAACAGCATAACACTTTTAGAATCAATTCTAGTTGTGGTTCAATTCCCACCAAAGATTCTGGTGAAGACCAACAGCTAAAAACCATAACAAAAAACATTTTCTTTACATACATCTTGAAATGGCAGTGGTGATATTAACCAACAACAGCCGAAGCCAAAAGCCCTCAGTCTGCTTTGGATTGGCTGTATATATACGATCTAAATTATTTAACTTTCCACAAATGTTTCCACAAAATGTTAAGTATGAAGTATATTCAGGTAACGCAATGTCCTTTCTTGGCGGGAGCTCACAGCACGTGTTGGCTTATATCAGATTGCGTAATCAATCATAAAACAGAGAATTAATCATTAACAAAATGTAAATAAATAATAATAGCACTTAAAAATAAAGATAAATTCACAATGAGAATAAAATTACCGGGAGAGTTGCAATGAAAAATTAAAATGATAAGATGACGTATAACAGCCACTGCTACGATCGAGACATTAAAAAACAAACAAAAATGAACGAAAACTGTACAGTGAGTGTGAGAAGGGAGGTCGGAGGTATGTGACAACAGTAGACACTTGGCTGGCATAAGTTATGGACCGGCGACGGTTGGAGATTAATTTGAATTGCGAAAAAAAATCTAATTAAAGTTAATTCTAACTATAAATGAACATTTATCGTACTATAATTTTTTGCGGAGCAGAGGATGGAATAAAAAAATAAATAAAAAATCAAAATGCTAAAAGAAATAAGAAAAAATTCAAATAAAATAAAAAAAAATGTAGGGGTATGAAAAATAGATGTTGACCGATTCTCAGCCCTGCCTACAAAATTTCATAAACATCGGTCCAGCCGTTTCGCAGGAATTTAATAACAAACACCGCGATTTTATATACTAGATTTTTGTACTAAAATTTATGCAAAATTAATGCAATAAACATATTAAAAAGGATGTCCACAAGGGTCATGTCTATCTCCAATTTTATACAATTTATTTACGCATGACTTTCCTGCTTTACATGGATGTAATTCATCAATTTTTGCCGATGACACAGCAATACTTAGTTCAGAAATATTACCGGAAGATATCGTACACAACTTGGAAGAATCAACTAAAATAGTCACTGACTACTTTAAAAAATGGAAAATAACGCTCAACCCCTCAAAAACTCAGTCTATTTTCTTTACAAGAAGAAGAAAAAATTTATTTCTACCACAAACCAATGTTATTGTTGGTACCGAATCTATCCCCTGGGATGACAAGGTTAAATATCTTGGTGTAATGCTGGATAAAAAGTTATTATTTTATGAGCATATAAAACACATAGTTCACAAAATTAATACAACAATTAAAACAATGTATCCGTTAATAAACAGAAAGTCTGAACTAAATATCCACAACAAACTTCTTATATTAAAAACAATTTTCCACTCAATAATGTTCTATGCGGCGCCTGCTTGGTATGTCACCTCCGATTGTCATGTTAAAAAACTACAAATCTGTCAGAATAAATTACTTAAAATGATAATGATAATTTGCCAACACATTTTTCAACACGAACGTTGCACTCTATGTCTAACATAAAATTAGTTAAAGATAAACTTAATATATTGTCTCTAAACTTTAAACGCCGTTGTAGATACTCTAGTTATCCACACATCAATGCATTATTTGATTTTGTTTGATAACGTTTATCCTGTGTTTTTACCAAATAACTTTACTGCTCTACTTATGGGTTTTTTTTTTCTTATATCTTTTCCCAAACCGAAAAAATGATATGTAAAATGAAATAAGTCTATAAAAACTGCTGTAGATGATTAAGAAGAAAAATTGTTTATGAGTTGATCTCTTAAAGTTAAGAATTAAATTATTGTAAAAATGTAAATATTACTGTAACAATAAAATGGGGAAAAAAAATATTAAAAAGAAATTCGTGCCTTTTTCTCCATTTTGGTGGGTTTTCAAATTCCAAAGCTGACAACGCTGGTGACTTGTAATTACAACAAATTTGTTCTTATTAAATAAGGCAAGAAATTAGTTACAGACACATGTATGTATAGGGAGCAAACAAGAGTTACTCGTCAGTACCCACTGGCCTTCGGTCTGGCATCATGTCAAGCTTTGGCTGTGCAGTGATACGATCATCGACCTGTTGTTTTCTTTCTTTCTGTTTTATTTTTAATTTACATATTTTAAAGTCGTTTTCTGCACATTTGCAATTTTGTTCTTTTTTACTTTTTATTTGTTGACTTTTTTAATAATTATATATGAAAAGTTTTCAAATAAGGGCCGCCCTAATCCACATACATACATTGTACGTTTGTCTGAAAACTAATACCAAATGATGCTCAAAATTTCAACAGCACTTGCACATGAGCGCAAGTATGTATTATGACTTTTTAACTGAAATAGAAAAAAAGTAAAATGTGACACAGATAAATAATCCAGCTAAAGAATACGCTCATGAGCTATTTTTTCTATTCCTAATGATTTCATATTTTAGTGCTGGAACAACAAATACTGTATCACCAGAAGCTGCTGAAAAGTTGATGAAGAATCCAAATGTTGTATGAAAACAAATGGCACAGAAACTAAAACCGAAAAAAACTATTGCCTGGTTGTGGTAAATTTTTAAAGGAAATAAAATAAATTTGGCCGCTCTGCAAGGCTGGAAAAGGTATATGATCTTTGTTCTCGGATGTCTAGCGAAAAGTCTATCAGGTAAAAAATTAGAAAGTCGCAAAAATTTTTGTACTCCAAAGCAAACAAACAAAATAATTGAATTAAATAAAATCTGTGAATTCGGAAAGATAATTCAACTTTTATGATGTTTTTGGTGAACTTAATAACAAGCAAATTTTTGATTTTTATTTAATTCGATCGATGGTTTTATTTCATCAATTATTTAAAAAATTAAATAATTATGAGTCATCGCTGAGAAGCACTTGCGTCTTTTGCACACGAATTATTTGGTTTCATATACTTTTGTTTGCAACAAAAAACCAGGGTTGTATTCATAAATGGGTTTTCATCATACGCTTAACGTTTTTACAATTAAATAAAACAAAATTATGATTTTCATTTGACAAGCAAGCCCGGGCTTTATGTATGTATGTATATCTGTTTATTTTATTATATCGTTAGTTGAAATGCAACGCCACGTAACTAATAAAAAATTCGAAATCCATGTGCTGATTGATTTTGATGCACCTCAACAACATTCATGTTCCCACCAATTCGTACTTCCAAATAATCCAAATAAGACAATTTATACAATTTATACATAATTACATAATATTTTACGAATATTATTTCCTTTCTAATGTAAAAGAATAAAAATGATAGTTATGTGGTTTTGCAGTTCAGCTGACGATATAATACTTATAAGACTTGTGTACTACTTGTTCAAAGCTTTTTGTATTAAGAGTTTAGAAAACTTCTTAAAGTATTTAATTTCATTTAACTTTATTGTCAAGTTTTCTGTGGCCCACAATTTACTTTTACTATGCGATTTAAGAGCAACAACAACAATAATAATAACACAAATAAGTACGTGAGTTTTTGTTGACATATGATATCCTTTTATATGTTTTATATGAATGCACTTAAGCGAACAACTTCATGAACTTATAGCGTATTTGAAAAACAACATCGCCTGAGCACCCAACGTGACTTCACTCGGCTGGCACGCACTCGAAACTCATCAGTTTTATTGGCATCGGCGCATAAATCAGGCTGTATTTGATTGTTGACGTGGCTAATGTTTATTATGCGGATCGCTGCGAGCTGTCCTTTACGAAATGTCCATAGGAGAACGTCAAAATGTGTGATCTCGGCTGGCAGTTCATATTACCAGCACTTACGATGGTCACGGCTCATGTAGAATGTTCTATGTAACTTGAGCGGTGCGGCGTGTAACGGCACTCTGTTAAAACCACCTGCCTTGTTTGGAACGTCATGCAATTCAGCCAATTCATATCACCAGCCTGTAAGATGGTTTCTGTCAAATGTATAATGGGCTGTGAGCCGTGCGGCACATAATGCCATCCCATTAAGACAACATGCCATCATAAAGCAAGACGCAATTCAGGCTGAAATAAGCCCTCACTTAACGATGATGTCAGATCAACGTATTTTTCAAGTATATGTAAACCAATGACTAAGATATTCAAAATCCACTCGAAACGGCAAGTTTTTCGGTATGAGTTGGATGTCCTTGGGTCTATCATCTAGCAATTGAAAAGAAGAAACGATGACTGGGAAATAAACGATACAGCCAAACATATTATCATATTAAGGTCACTAATGGCTGTGACAAGTCAGATGAGCTAAAAAGTGCTCTCTCAGTATGAGGGCGCTTTTTAATTTTAGTGTAATATTTTTGTGTTGTAGCAAGTGGCAGCTTCGATATTTGACAGCTGTCACTTATGTTTATTGGGATTATTAAGGCCACGTTATGCGAACGTTGATGTGAGAAAAACTTAACGTACTTTAACGTACGGCCGTATGTGCAGTTACAGTAACTTTACAAACGTCACAGACAAAACTTTGTCCTATTCGCAATAGTGATGGGGAATTACAAGTTATTTTCGTACATGAGCAACTGGAAACAGCACTAAATTAGCTTCGAGAGATATGAAGTTTTTTACATTGTAATTTATTATTTTTATTATTAAAATTACTATAATTGTTGTTGTTGTTGCCGTTGTTATTATTATTATTTGCTGCTATTAATATTATTATTGTTGTTATTATTATTTTGATTATTGTTTTTATTATTAAAATTAAACAATTAGTACTTTTATGGACCAAAATGATATCAATTCAAAAGTACCGAAAATGGGCAAATGTGCCGCATTGCTATTTAATTCACATGAGTGCCAGCATTGGCTTACAAATGTCACTTAACGGCCCCGTCAAAGTCTATTTTATACAGGTTGAAATGTGCCGGCAGCGTGACAGTTAAGCGCTAAGTGGGTAAGCGTTTGCATTGTTTTGGGATGCTCAAACACGAACGTACGTACGTTGGCTTAAGTGTACGGTCGCATAATTGTACAAATGCACCGACAGCGAAATTGCTCAGGCAGCGTAATTGAGCCGAAAATTTAGTAATTGTGGACGGCATGATAATGGAGTCTCATTTCGTTCGATTTATTACAGCACCGATTTCCACAACAATTTATCTGCAGAAACTTTAATGTCAACCATCCACACAGATATCGTGCGACTTAACGCCGTTAAATTGTTTTTTTCTTTAGGTTTTTATGAAACCTCGCATTTATGCCAATAAGTCAGAAATAATTTCTGAGCTCTAAGGCGAAATCCAACTCGTCATCTCTCCGGGTAAAAGTCATGGGAATTTTCATGAAAAAAGTGATGGCCTGTGATCAGAGCCGTGGTGGCGACTTGACGGATATTTTATTCCACACTTAATCGGAACGTGTCGTCTCTACAACCCAATAAAAAAGTCACAAATCTCTTAAAAAAAAACACATGTTTTTATTTTAAAATGAAACAGTGCTCTCCTATTGAGACACCCTTTAACTACAAATAATTTGAATCTCAATTCTATGTTAATAACTGATTTCTGGCAAACTACAATAATAAGAAAGAGCATTGGCCTTCACCTATATTTTGTATATTCAAAAACACGGACCTCATCAATCTGACCGCGCAGGTGCTCGTCCCGGAGCGACGAGACAAACGAGTAAATGTACTGCACTTGTAAAGTTTCCCCTTGTCCTCACAAAACGAAGCCCTGCTTTAATACCTTCCATAGAAAGTTTCATATCTCTGATTATCCTTATAAGACAACTTGCCCAAAGCCCTAAATTAGATTTTTTCAATCAATCTTAGCCGACAACTGTTTCCTACAGCGCCACAGTGCATCTGTTGGGCAATCGCACCATTCTCATTCTCATGGCCCGCCAAAGTTCATTTCATTGCCAGTTTTGCTTTGACTTTTATAAAACAAATACTTTTCTGAACGTTTCAAAGGCACGAAGAATGTCTGCTTAATGTTTGTTATCCACGTTAGAAGTGCACGTTTCAAATTTCTAACACATTTCCCTTTATTTTGCAAGAAGCAAAGAAGTTTCTAAGTATCAAAATGCACTTATGCCAAAAAAATAGCAGCAAGATGTTTGATGTGTAACAGAAACTGACAACACAACTGTGGGAAAAGAGCATCGTTAAATGTGTTCCTTTTTTTTGGGGCATTTAAGAAGAACCAAAGACGTTCTCACAAAAACACGTTCTTGCCACATAAATGGAAGGCAAAGCAACAAAACACTTCAATAATTTCACCAGCTCTTGTGTTGCCGCCCACTGGTCCACTTACTCACAGCAGCATTTCGTTAAATGCAAGCGCTCTGATGAAATGCACAGACAGCAAGACTCTTTAATGCAGCGGAATCAAGTAAGTGCTCTTGGAAAGATGATAGATACAATAGCAGTTTGAACGGAGGTTCCAGCAAAGAAATGGCTGGGCAGGGATGGCCAACATAAACTAGATGCTGTAACACAAAAATTACCCAGACAATTTGTCGCCCAATTCATGCAAAACGGAATGGATCGAGGCTTAAAATTACGTGTAGTTGCCTAAGCCTGCGCTTTACACTAAATTGGCGGAAAAAATAAGTTCAGGGCAGATACTCTGTTTTAAGGCAGTATTTGCTTTCCTCACTCTTAGTGAGCGCCCACTTTGAAGAGGCTGGAAATTGAGGAGCAGGATTGAACATGTTTTGCTTTTTGTACAAATTTCTTAAACAAAACTAAAGAGAATCATATTTTCAAATATCTCAGTGCCGCGTTTAAGTTTCTGTCTAGGAATATCAATTGACATTTATAAAAAAAACAGGGAACAACCAGTAGTACGCACTTTCGTTTCACGAATTTTAACTAGTGAAAAGGCAAATTGTTTACAGCTCGATTATTTTAGGTCGGTGGTGACCTGCGTAATAGGGATCAGCGTCTTGTGTCCGGCTGTTGTAAATTCGATACCTGCAATACGTTTGGATTAAAAAAACGGGCACAGGATCAAATTTATTTATTAGACAAATTATCCAAATCAAAAATTTGCAGTATAAGAAAACAGAAATCTCACTACAGAATGTGGACGGAACAGGTCGGAACCTCACCTTTCAGTAAGAAGTGAACAGTTGAAGGAAGAAAATATTGTCATCGAATGATACGGATTTTCCAATATTACGAAAACACCCAGGATTATATAATGCGCACAATTGAACGTCCACTGTATATTATTAATAAAAATTAAAATTTTACCTGTGTTCTGGCAAAAAACAACTCGTTACAATATTCGTAAATGAACAACTCAATTTCTTTCACTCTAATAACAGATTTTTGTTGATGTGATTTATATTGTCCGTATTCGAGGTTTTTATTGGATTTATAGGCCCATTTCTATTATTTCCAATAAAAAAATTCGCAATTTTGTACACCATTTCAAGCCAGGGACAAAATTTCGATCAGAATAAACCAAGGGAATTGGAAAACGGCAAATATGGCCTTTGGATTCCCAAAATACCAGTATAATTCAAGGGCTTACAAGAAAAATTATTGTGCAAAATAATTACTTTTTATGCTCTTTACACATGTGAACATGATGGGGAGTCATTGGATTCCCAAAAATCCAACAGGGATAATATTTTAATTCATTTCAATATTTAACATTCGAAGAAAAAAGGAAAAGTTTGTAAACTTTTTATTTTGGTAATAGTTTTATTAACTCAAAAGAAACGAAAGCACTTTTTTATAGAATCCACCAATAACTTCATTGATAAACTTATAACATAAATTTTCTAATTGTATACAATTTTTATTACAATCTCTACTTAAAAATATTCCAAGACTGATTTAGACAGTGTATTTTTCTGTCTTAAAATCAACTGAAGATCAGAGAGAGTTGGAGGCGGACATTTTGTCTGTCCAATATCCAAAAAAATAAAACAAAGAAATCAAATTATTAACGGCGACCAACGTTATCCTGCGAGAAATGCAAAATATACGAAAGAAGGGATTCAATTTCCTTCGCTATTTGACTGGCTTCAATTTTCTAAACGCACTCAATAAACGGGCATTCATTAGTATCCTTCACAGGATTCAGCCCATTGGCTCCTGTTTTGCCTACACAGTTGTCTGGGTAAACAAACTTTTCATAAACTTGTGACATCAATCTGCCGCAAAAGTCTAAGGCAAAGCGAGAACTTGGTACAACGTTGAATTTGGGCTATATCCCTAATGCATCTAGAACAATATGCAGGTACTGCCACATGTGGTCGTCCTAAAAAGACAGATGACCGAACTGAGAGAGTGATAGTGAAGGGAATTACTGCATATCCCCAGATAAGTGCGATAAAGCTCTCAAAAACTTTGCTAAAATATAATGCAATCGGTGTCCATCCACCAGCTGTCCAACGTTGCATTAACAGAAATAATTTGTACTACCACGTTGCCGGAAAAGAAACCATTTGCTTGTGATGTTAACGGGAAGAAAAAATTACAAGGACATCGATACATTTAACTGACTGAAACTTAATGTGCAAAACTTTTGCTGGTGTTCGACGTTTAAATGCAGAAATATAAAATATTTACGATACTGTTTAATTTATTGGCCCCCTTTGAGTAAAAGTTTGATGGAAAAAAACACATAAACTCATCTAATCCATTACGTACTCAAAAGTTCTTAAACATTTTCCTTTTTTTCTCTTCGCACAAAATGCACAAAAACTTTGGCGGTGTGGCGAGAATGTTTTAAATATTTAAGATACTTTTTAATTGCTTCTGATGGCAACGAACAATTGATCAATTTCTGTAAAACATCCTTGAAAAACAGTTTTTAAAACGTCTGAACGAATCAAAAATGAAAAGGGCTTGAAAGTATTTGATTTCGTATTTATTGAAAATTTTAAAGACTTTCTAAAGCGGTGAAATAAAGAACTTCTTTTCGAATATTATTTATATTGGGCCAAGTCACAGCCAATGTAGTTTTTCGAAATAAAAAGCAGAATTAGTTAATTTTTTGCCGCAAAGCCCGTCTGCTGTAATAAACGTAAAACTCAGTGAGAAAAAAAAATTAATAACAAGCAGAAGTTACAAAGAAATCTAAAAGCAAAGAATTTTTAAAAAGAAACTTGACGGCCGTTGCTCTGTAGGTGTAACTCCCACTAACTCTCCTTATTATAAAGATGTAAGTGATTTTGATTTGCGGTCAAGTGCTGCTTGTAATTAATAATTTTATTTCCTTGACAATTGGTTGCCACCAGCGCAACCACTGAACCTTCCAGTATTCGCCAACTTCACTTTTATTACATATCGCTTTAACTGTAAAAATGGAAGCAAAAAGTCTTTTAAATACTTACAGTCATGACAAAAGGCAGAATAAAGCGTAATTGAAGTCAAAAGTAAAGAATTGCCCGACCCCCGAAAAAACGAATATGTAATTTGATTTTAGAAGTTGGTTTGACCACGAATACTGAAAGCAAAATTCAAACAAAAATAATAACCTGTCTCTCAGTGTCGAAAATTAGCGTTCGCTAAAGTTTGAAATTAAAAACACACTAATCGCGATATATCGGAAATCATTAAAGCGAGCGACAAAGTAATTTAACAATATGAAGTTCGTAGAAGTCCGATTTGTGTCCTTCAAAATACTGGCTCGAACAAACTTTTTATAAGTTATTTTATCTGACTTTCAAGGAGTTTTTATAAAAATAAGAGTAAAGGTGAATTTTCTTTGTTGTGTTGATACACTGTTGTCAACTTCAGCGTGTTTTGCTGAGTTTTGGCCAAAAAAGTCGTCGCATGTTATTAATTTTTTTGCCAAAAACAACATTAAGATTCGGCTTTCTGCGACTTCTTTTTGTTGCCAAGATTGAAGAGATCCACGAACAAATGGCGTCTTGTGACAGTTGAGAAAACTCAAAAACATGTCTAAAACTGTATAATTCGAGAATTAAAAAAAATCGGTTTCTAACTTCTTCATTTCACTTTGTATATAGGTTTATTTTCCTAGTATTAAAATTAATAATTAACTCTGGCATCGTTACGGAAATAGATTTCTATTTATACATTTTGAAAAACCACAAAATTGCTTGAATATTTTAAGACATTATTTAAGTATTTGTACGGGGTGTATTTTTTTAAAAGTTGCACAAGTTTAAATTATAATAAAACAAAGAATTTTTAATATCAATATTGGATGGAAAATGATTGCGGCAGCCCATACCGAGCACCAAACAGTCATTCCAGTGGATGTTACCATTTACCGACAAAAGAATGTGGATTATCCTCACTCCAAAAAGCAATTATGCTCAACAATTTGCAAGCGCTGCTCTAGCGTAACTCTATCTGTAATAAAATGTTAAAACAATATTAACAAAAAACAGCTATCAGCTGTTAAATGAGTTGCCAAATAAAATGGTGTTGCCAACTCAAAGTTGTGAAGCCCTAAAAAAACACCCAGTATTGGAATTTGTATTCTTAGCAAATAAAAACGAATGTCACTCTTCAATTCTATGCCAAAATGATTATAGATCATTACGAATAGATAAACTTTGCTGCATTCCTGCATTACATTCGAACCAACCAGCGTTGCCAAATGTGCAGATTTTTTTACATTTTGCAGTTTCTCGAAGTATTGAGCAGTTTTGAAATTTTTTTGTTTTAAAAATCTGTTTTTACACAAATTTTACACACTTTGCATTTTTTGAGCCACATTTTGTTAAATGTTTGCTTTTAACTTTTTTGCTTCTTAATTATTCTCCAGATAATTGATTTGACCGCTTAAAAAGTTAAATGCACAATTGCCACAAAAACTAATCGAAAAATTCCCGCTTAATTGAGTAGCGTTTAATAGCGGCACCCCTGTAATTGACTCTTAAACAAATCACATACAAAAGTGCTGCTTATGTGTCATTTTCAAATACCCAAAAATAGAACATACAATAATTATCACACCTCACTAAATTATATATATTTAGCAGCTTTCAAAATCCTGTGTTATTTACTTTGATTACGCTGCTCAATTAAGAGGGTTTTTTAATCGAGTCAATGGATCAATTAAAAGAGCATCGGCTAGATAATTTTCCGCTTGGTGGATCCAATAACCATCCATTTGTAGAAACTCATTTTGTGAAACAGTGGTGAGGTAATGTTTTTATTACATATTTTGGGCCACACTAATTAAAAGCAAAGCGTTGTTTTCTTCTACATTGATTTAATGGGTTGAAATATAAAACATAAAATAAAGTCCTTTTAAGGCGTTGTGCAGCTCTTGTTTGCTCTTCGTTTGACAAAATTTAGCTTTAATTAGGTTTTATTTATGTGCAGTTTTTTCACTTCAATGGCAGATTTTTTATTCCAAATTTGCAGATTTGCAGATTGTAATAAAAATTATGGCAACGCTGATATCAACGTACGTTCATGAGTCCGAGTATTTGTCAAATTTACGAACGGATTTCATTCTCATATCTTGATTTATTTTATAAGTTAAAAACACAGACATCTGCCATTTTAATTAAGTACAACCAACTCAAATGTAAATGTAGATCCGTTTACTTCTCTAAGAAAAATAAGGAAAAAAAGTAAAACATTAGCAAACTATTATTCTACCTCTAGCAAATATGTATTTAAAAATATCAAATAAAATATTTACCAGCTGCAAGTAAATATTTCCAAAACTGTTTAGTTTTACAATTTGTCTGTCTGTTTATATGAGTCTTAATCCTGGTCGTTTTACCCTAAAAGGAAAGAAATAAATATGGCTTCTGCCAAAATGTTACCTTAAATAAATAACCCAATCCTTTACAAATTTGCTGACATTCTTATACACAAGTTTCACCCAGGAAACAAACGAGTTTCGTTTAGGCTGCTAAAGAGTTACTTAAGCCTGACAACTTTAAGTTGAAGGCAAATGAGCTTCCTAACTAAACGACGTTTTACAGATTATTATTGAGTTAAAAAAGTGCATTATTGTAGCAAATATTTATGGTTTTCCTATAAAGAGCCAAATTCCAAACAAAAGTTATAACAATGTTTCCATGACCAAGCCCTGGAATAATGAAAAGTCTATATATATACACACATGTTGTGCAAATTTTGTTTTTTTCTTATGTATATATGAGTTTTTTATTATCAGGCTTGTTCTGAAAATCACATTTTATAAAAGTGACAAAAAAGGCGTTCTGTATATAAAATTTTGTGATTTTAAAACGTTCAACAACTGTTCCAAATCACTTTTGTTAGTTTTACGACTTTCCTATGGTAGACATCATAATAAATTAATTAAATAAATTAATTAAATAAATTATTCAAAATATTTTTGATTACATTTTTTAGGCTTGGGTGTTGTATTTAAAACTAATATTTTAAAATTAAAAAAATTCAAATATACATTTTCTGCTGCAAAAATGTTAATTGCTTTTTTCGTTTCTGTGGCGATTTCAAAACAATCGAAATAAAGAAAACAGATGATTGAAAACACAGAATGGTTGTGATTCACGAAACACCAGAAAAACACAAGTGTGTTATTAAAAGCACACGTGTTTTTCAAAATATTCCCAGATATTTCTTTTAAAACAAATATAATACATACAAATTAAATGGAAACTTCACCATCAATTTATTTATTTATTCAACTTATAATTAAAATTATAAGCTAATCTTAATATTGAGAAGGCTATCAAGCGAGCCGGCAATTTTCACCGGATTTTGAATAAATTACAAAACGTAATAAAAGCCTTAATATGTATATCACGCAATATAATTGTTATTAAAATTCGCTTATAACAAAATAATAAACATACGTATAAAAATGCAAATATTCTTATTAATTTAAATAGTTTTACATGGAAATTCCTGCAAAATTCTGATACTGTATAAAAATTTAAAGGCAATCACGTCCTAACCATGAGTCATGAGGATTTTAGAAGTCGCTTTACCAATTAATTAAAGGCAATGGCATCAAATAAATAATAAAATACAAAGTTTTATTTCTTTTATAATTATAAACCATGTATTCCATATTTGATTATAAAGTTAGAAACTTAATTAGAAGTACGATAATATGATTTGTGGGGCTAGAAAAGAGCTGTAAAGGATCCTTGTTCTGGAGAGTATTGCTAGTCCTGAAGCTTGTGGTTTGGGACAATTGTTTTAAAAGTGGTACATATTACAATTACAGCAACGTGTTCTATCAGGGTTGCATAACGACCCATGTGTAAGCCTTGTGTCGTCCAATCGAAGTCGTAAAATTTTGACACGATTTAATGTACTTTTGCCCAGCTGGCCATTTGATGTAAAAAGATCGATAATCGTAGATATGAGGAATAAGTCTCCTGAACATCGCCTACAAGATCTTCTCTGCCGTTTTGTGTGAGCGCCTGAAACCATTCGTGAGCAGTTTGATAGGTCCTTATCAGTGTGGTTTCAGGCCGGGGAAGTCCACCATTGATCAAATTTTCACACTACGGCAGATCCTGGAAAAGACTCAAGAGAAGCAAATCGACACCCACCACCTATTCGTCGATTTTAAGGCCGCATATGCCATGCCTAGTTTTGACATTCCTACTAAACTCGTCAGGCTGTGTAGGATGACGATGGAGAACTCTCGCTGCTCCATCAAGGTCGGTGACGAATTCACCGAGACCTTCAATGTCAGAAGGGGATTTAGACAAGGCGACGCACTGTCATGTGACTTTTTTAACATAATTCTTGAGAAGATCGTGCAAAACTCACACGCCAACAACAGAGGCACGATCTTCCAAAAGTCCGTGCAACTGCTGGCATACGCTGACGACATTGACGTGATTGGTCGAACACAGCGAGCCGTCAATGAAGCGTTTGCTGGTATTTCAACGGAGGCGGCCAAAATAGGTTTAGCGGTGAACAATGGCAAAACGAAGTATATGCTGTCATCAAAAAAGGACGCGCAACAGCGACGACTGGGCCAGAACGTCACCATAGGCAGCTATAACTTCGAGGCAGTGAAGGACTTCGTCTACCTTGGCTCCCAAGTCAACAGTATGAACAACATCAGTACAGAGATCAAACGCAGAATAACTCTTGCCAATCGCTGTTTCTTTGGGCTCAAGAGGCAATTGAGTAGTAAGGCCCTTTCTCGAAAAACCAAGTTGACACTATATACCACTTTGATAATCCCTGTACTTCTCTATGGCGCAGAAGCATGGACGGTGTCGAAGGCGGATGAGGAAGTCCTTGGTATTTTCGAGAGAAAAGTTCTGCGTTCAATCTTCGGCCCTGTTTGCGTTGATGGTTTCTGGAGAAGAAGATTCAATCATGAACTGTACGGGTTGTACAGCGACATGAGTCTAACCAGGCGCCTACGGATCCAACGGCTAAGATGGTTGGGCCATGTAGAGCGCATGGAGAATACTGCTCCGACCCGTAGAATCTTCGATTCCGAACTTGTGGGACAACGCATTAGAGGACGCCCACGGAACCGATGGCGCACACAAGTGGAGAGGGACCTCAACCAACTTGGTGTGCACAATTGGAGAACGCTGGCTAAAGACCGCGCCAGCTGGAAAACTTTGTTGGTTGAGGCCCAGGTTCACCACGGACTGTAGCGCCAAAAGAAGAAGAAGAAGAATCGTAGATTATAAGTAATTGTTCATTCTCTAATATCAAGTACGAACTTGGACATAGATGGCATTCCTGTTCGATGTACAAAGAAAGTTATTTATCATTGTCCTTACACTAGAATTTGGATGTTAATTATACAGGAGGCGGAATCCGTCAACTTATTGCACCCTATTAGCTTGTCACCGAGTGCTCATTATTATTATGTTAGGAAATCGTTTAATTATTATGTTTCTAACGTTCACTATATAAAAGCTAGTATTTGAGGTATTCATGATTGATAGTAGGGAGGGAAAAAATCAGAATATATTATAAACGTGTATTGCTAGCAATTCTGCAGGGTAATATGAATATTTTTATTATGCGATTTTTTCTAGTAACGCGATATACGGTAGTGTTATTTGTCGAAGAACTACCAATATATGCATATAAATTCATAGTCCATTGAGGCATCTCTTTCAGTCACAAACATGATTCTAAATTCAAGAAATACTTCTGGCAGATTTTCCAAACTCTTTAATTGTTTACCAATTAAATGTGAAAAAATCTGGAGCTTTATTTTAATTTACTTTTGGATTGTGTAACGCTCAGACAAAGGAACTTTTGGTGTCCTTCGGCACGCCTTAATCTTTCCAACAATATTTAAAACTAAAGCATTAGCGCCATATAGCAAAGTTTTATTAAGATTTGTTTGCAAATATCCTTTTGTGAGTTAAACAGTTTTATATTTGCTTCAGGAATTATATTTTGAACAGAATTTGATGTCAGAGTTCCTAGTTCGACTTAGAGAGATCGAAGTTCTGGTGGCTAAACAGTGAACTTTTCCAGTTGAGAAAGTTGGAGTATTCCCAAAAAGTGGGAAATCATAGTTAATTTTTGACAAAAGAATACCTTTATAAATAGACAAATTAAATTGCAATTAAATTTTGCACTAGAAAAAAATGTTACAGTGCTATTTATCTAGTCATTGTGGTGGTTACACCTGCGACGATTATTAATGACAAGCCTCAAAACTCTTAATTTGTCAAAGTAACTATTTGCGAAGAGCTCCCACCTGATTTGTGTTTATTTAATTTGGTTAATGTTGGATAATAAGCAGATATGTATAAACTTTGATTCAGAGATGTAAATTGCGTTACGTTACGTAACGTTACATTACACTTTTGTAACTTGTAATAAAAATAATTGTTCTTCCATTGAGAACCATCTCAGTCAGGTTGCTTATCGTTTCAAATAATACATTTTATTTTTCTAAAAATATGCCCATTATATGTTTTTTCTCTTCTCTATATATTTAAAATAGAAAGATGTATTTCCTCGAAAAGCACTACCGGCAAAGAGAATTTTTGAAATATCTATAATTTAGGCCGATTCATCCGGTTTTTAAGGTATTTTCATTTACTTCAAATAAAATCCATTTGGCCTTTAAAGAAAATCGGATTTTGGCTTTTAAAGATAAAAGTATAACATTATAAAAAAATGCAAATAGAATATTCGCTAAATAAGTCATAGACTTTAACGAAAATCTGTTTTCGAATATTTTAATATATACGATTTTATAACAAACGTTTTTTGTGCTCATATTATGTGTTTGCTGGGTAAGCACGCGATTGTTCGAGGAAACACCTGTAAAACAAACGTACAAACATATCCATATGTAATCTATGGTAGGCCATAATATGCCGTCTTTTGAAAATATCGTTCGAACAATTTTCAGACGCAAAAAAACATATTTTCCAGCCGGCCCTATAGGCCACTCCTTCAGTTAGACCAAACCATCACAAAAGAGAAGGAAATGGCATTCAACAATGTTTTAAAAGATCAAAAAGTTAAATTATTTATTGACCAAATCCTATGCCGGGGCCTAATGGAACTTAAACTTATTTAAAAACCAGCTGTCAAAGGAGTCACCAAAAGATTGCCATCTCGTTTGTGAGATGTCCCACTTTCAATAACGAAAAATATTTGAAGAAATAATTTCAAGCCGCAAACAGGTTGTTATAAATGAAACCCGTTATGTTCAATGCTTAAAGAACAAGTAAAGCTATTTATTTCATTTCTTCTATTTCTACATCTATATTTTATGTACATACATACATACATATTCATTCATATTAGTGTTACTAATTTAGCGATTCATATAATACAAGTTATTCAGGACTATTTAATCAAACAGAATTGAAGTTGACTATCAAGAATGAATGCATAATAGTGGAGGACAACTCTTTGCAATTTTTCTTAGTCAATCGATCCATAGATCTAGTTCCGGGCGATTCGAAAATTAGCCGCTCTAACAAAGAAAATTTAACAAATTTGGTAAATGTTTCCTCACTTTTCAACGCAATCTCCTTTTAGCTCGACACACTTTTCCCAACGATATTCATTAAAGTCCACAGATGTACGCAGGAAAACTGTTGATAGCAAATAATTTTATAAAGAAAGTTAAATACCTAAATTAGTCGTTTAATCCTAATTTCGGCAACTGTATGACGTTTCTAAGCAATTTCATTATTTTATGCAAATATAACCTTTCAAGTCAGAGCCGTGCTTAGACCAGTTTAGTAATAATTGAAGAATTTGAGATCCGTTTTTGATAATACTTGCCGAAACCAACAAAACCCGGTTTAAGATTTTATAGTTTAATTCGGAAAAATTGTAAAAAATTAAACATTTTTGATGTGGCCTTCTCGAATCAATTGCTTTTTACTTTGGCGCTTATTCAACTCCTACAATCGTAGTGATGGCCGGAAAACAAAGATTAAGTTTTCTTAACTCAAAGTAAAATTTCAGTCAAAATATTATTGATCCTACTCGTATTAAATCCAAATTCAAGCTGAACCCGAAAGTCTCGAAACGAATTTTTGGCCTCAAAATATGAGTTCAGTCCCAGTACTGAAGTCCGTATGGAACGAACAGGGCAGCAGGTGGTCACTAACCTGGAAAAAAGACAGTGGGTTAAGGATAAGGTAGGTAAGGCAGCGAACCAAGATAAGATGTAGGGATTTTATGAGTACTTTGAATTTTGAATATTTACACATAATCTCATGGTTTGAACAACTATTGCAAATAAATACTCATAAACTGACCCAAGTCTGAGTCGAGTTCTTGCCAATATGCAGCTAGAGTTACATAGAAGTTAGGTTGTTGCTTAGCAAGCTGTGATTCAGTTCAGGGAACTTTCTTTAACGCCAGCCCAAAGTTTAGTATTCACATATTGACAACAACGACATTTGTTGCCTGACTGAACCTAGAACCAGCTAAAAACTTACCATAAGGGTAAAGGTAAAGGTAATATCATCTTCGAAGAAAATGTTCGAATTTGGCCACATGAGATCCCAGAGACTCTAAAAGTTCTTGTTTGTTGTGGATTTAGGGCGGGCGCCATATTTGCTCCAAGCTTCTTTTCTTGTTGGCCTGAGTTGGATGAAACGAACGAACGAACGACATGTGATTTTCAAAGCATGGAGCTCCAATCGAGGGCGTGGCCATCTCAGGTTGGGACTGATATCGTGCAACTCTACACATTTTATATTGTAACATATTTCGAATATTTATTTCATTCTATCCACTTATTTCAGGTTTGACGAACACTTAACAAGTGCCAGCATGTTCTCAATAAAAATTTCACTAAGATTTATGATGTGCTTAGCAGTCAACAAGCACTTAAGAAAAAATTCGACCTTTGCCCTCATTTTTTCACATATTATTACTTTTCCTTCTTCGTTCCTCCTCCTCTTTCTGTTCTTTGCATTGCGTATCTAGAATATGTTCCTTTTTAAAATACGTTTGAATTCTCAGACCTCTTCAGGGACAAAGATTTTTTGGGGGTTCGAGGTTGTTGTTTAAGAGCGTGGAGAATATAAATTATTGTTTAAATTTGTTGTAGTTGTCGTTGTTTGCATTAGCTTTCGCGTTAAACGAAAAAAGTTTGCTGTTAATACCAATTTACTCTTATGTTTAACAATTTGTTAACAGAATTTGTAAAGAAAGAATTTTAACAAGTCACAATTTTAGATAAATCGTACCACCAACGGGTGGCAAAAATAAATAAACAGGAAAATAAACCGCTCGTTTCAATGAAAATAAATAAGTGAAACACAGTGGGTTACAGGTTTTCTTTTCATCCTAAATACACGAGGACGTGCAGAGATTAAAAAATAAGCAAGAGGTACAGACATGCTGGTAGTGTTGACTGTAAAGCCTTAACAAGTTGTTTGTCGTTTGCAGTTTTTTTTTTAGTTGACAGAAATATTGTCTAAATCGACATAAAAACTTTGTGATTTTTGAAAAGTTTTCTGGCCCGCATAAATACCTGTGGAGCCCGTTGGAGATTCTGACCACTGAATCAGCGCATTAGTTGGTAGCCTGTATGTTGGTTATTTTATTTCTCCAACGGCGTTTTATTGCTACAGATACGGATGAAGGATAGCAAGGTGGCCTAGAAATAACTAATAAGTGCCCAGCTGGGCTGGATCCCTGCACCCCTGGCTCAGTAGTCGATGCACTAACATCCTATATATTATTTTGCCCTCAATGCACCCAATATTTAGAGTAAAACTCGAACACCATTCCCCATCAATCTTAAGAATTTAACAAATTAATACTCCTACAAAACAATAATTAGAAGAGGGAAACCCGTTTGTATGACACTAGTTTTTTTAAGAAAATGGACGAAGTGCAGCAAACGCCCTGCGTTAAAAACTGTTAACCGCTGTTGGGCTGTCATTCTATCAAACCAACAGTTCAGATTCACTTTTATTGTGAGGACATTTGGCATTTCGATTAATAAATCAAAAAACTTTCATATTTTGTTGCACTTAATGGGTTAAATTCTTTGACATATGTATTATAAGTCGACAACAGAAAAATGAAAACAGTGTACACTGAGACCTCGCTTATCCTTAATTGTCGGTACCGGAAACAGTCTGAATAATCAACTTATCCGTCTAATTGAGTAACAATTTGAGCAGTACTTTTGAACATTCTTTCTTTAGATAATTCAATTATTAAAGCATAAATGCTATAAATGTTTAAATGTTTAAATACCATAAGAAAATAATAATAATTTTGGGAAAAAGAAAACAGTGATAAGGATTATATTTTAAGTAGTTTCTTAAAACAAATCATGTTTCCGTTGACAAGTTTTGTATGAATACGATTCGTACGTATCAAATGTGTTCAGATTGTACACCTGCTTCTGACTCCTCTTCTTCAAACGTGTGAGTTGCCTTTTTTTAGTTTTGTTCAAATTGTTTATGTTTGTTCAAAGTCGATCGAAAATATTAGTTTTAGAATCCCCCCAATAGTAAATGGAAGGAAAACAATTAGAAATGTTCTTTCCTGGCTAATCGACGTTACTGGTTAATCGAATTACGCATAATCGAGACCACTGGGTATTTAATGTAGATACGAATATTTTAAACATTAAGAACATTAAACCTTATTCTATGTAGCGTCATCAATATGAAAGGATGTCGATTGTTGTAAATCCGTTTGCCCATTATCAATATCAAGTTTTATCGATAAGCGTTGATACAATTTTTTCGTATGTCATACGCAACGATAACACCGGCTTCAATTTAAATCGACTTTGATTTTGTCGTCAGTCTTATTTGAGTGGAAACAGTTTTATTCCTTTTGAATTTTTTTAAATAATATTCTTCAATTAAAAAAAATGGAAAATGAAAAAATATTACAAACATTTGCCAATTCAATAAGTTAGTGGAGGAGATGGAAAAAAATCCTGCACTTGCCAAAGGTTTTGCTTGTGATTTTAAAGAGCAGTGGGAAAGAATTTTAACGATACTAAATGCACTTGGTCCACCGAAAAGAGCAAGTGACGGTTGGCAACAGGTAAAATGAATAATGCTAAAAGGATTTTTGCATCATAAAATATTTCTTAAAGGTTTGGCGGGGCTGCCACCAAAAAAATTGTCACAAACTAGGCCCCCTGGAAGAAGCTGTGGCGACCCTGCTTCAATTATAAAAGGAGCTATTTAAGGAGTGCAATTTATTGAGTGTGAATTAAAGAAAGCTCTCTTATATAAACTGTTTCCGAACATTGTATAATTTCGGCCTCGTCATACACTTCGATATATTTTTTTAATAAAAACTGAAAACAAAACCAACCAACTGTCTAAATTATTAGAGATGTGCTTTAAAAAACGACAAACAACCGACATCGTTACATTGCTTTTATGGAATACAAGTGTTGTAAAAGGAATAAGGCTGATTTATTTTTTTTTTATTTACAACTCCAATGAAAGAAACTCAACAATTGGTGTGCCTGAAAACAGAAAAAAAAATTCCAACAAAACAAACAGGAAAACAGTTCAAAAACGAACGAAAATGCAGCCCTGATCAAATGGTAAATCTTATCGTATAAAAAGGGAATGAGATGACAAAATTCTTACAATTAAGTTCATTACTACCCTGTTCCTATATAAATCATTAATTGAGTAAAAATTTGCTTGATTGGCAAAATATTTTTAGGGCCAGTTTTTAACTTAAAAATTAAACGCTGTTTAAACTTAAGCTCTGTTTAAATACCGAATTCATTTTTATATATCATATTTAAATACAACTTAAATCACTGACCACGTCCATTTAAATACAACTTAAGTTGTGGTTAAATTGTATGGGCCGATGTTGAATGTGAACCACACCTAAACGCCAAGTTTTTTTCCGAATTTTATTTGACATTTCTCTATTTCAGACTTATTCAATTTGAACCAGGGAGAGATACACAATCCAACAACGTGTTAAAGTTATCCAGACTTATTATGAAAATGGGAGTTCAAATCAAAATGCATATCGTGCACTTCGTAATTTTTTTGGTCAATTTCATCGTCCAAATGTGCGTACAATCGCAAAAATCGTGGAAAAATTCGAGCAAACCGGGTCTGTAGAAGATGTGAGAACACCAGTGCATGCTCGTACAGCTTGTACTGCAGAAAATATTGCTGCTGTTCGCGATAGTGTGGCTGAAGAGCCGTCCACCTCAACTCGTCGTCGTTCCCAACAATTGCACCTCTCACGCTCGTCGTTGATGAACATTATGCATAAAGACTTGCATTTACACGCTTACAAGGTGCAATTGGATCAAGAACTAAAGCCTCTTGACCATTCCAAACGTCGTGAATGGGCAGAATGGTGGCAAGAAATGGCAACAGTGGATGATAAATTTTCGAAGAAAATCGTCTTCAGTGATGAGGCACATTTTCACCTCAGTGGATTCGTCAATAAACAGAATTGCCGCATTTGGGCGAATGAGAATCCAAGAGTGATTGTCGAAAAACCAATGCACCCACAAAGAGTGACTGTTTGGTGCGGTTTATGGGCTGGCGGCATCATCGGGCCGTATTTTTTCCAAAATGAGGCCGGTCAGGCAGTTACTGTGAATGGTGTTCGCTATCGTGAGATGATAACGAACTTTTTATGGCCCGAATTGGAAGATATGGATGTGGACGATATGTGGTTTCAGCAGGACGGTGCCACTTGCCACACAGCTAACGAAACAATGGCTCATTTGCGCAACAAATTCAATGGCCGTGTTATCTCACGTAATGGCGATGTCAATTGGCCGCCAAGATCATGTGATTTGACACCGTTGGACTTTTTTCTTTGGAGTTATTTGAAAGAAAAGGTGTACGTCGATAAGCCAGCAACAATTCAAGACCTAAAGGATCACATAATTCGGCACATTAACGGCATAGAACCTCCATTATGCCTCAGCGTCATCGAAAATTTGGACAATCGGACGGAGGTGTGCCGCCGAGGTCGCGGCGCCCATTTGGCCGATATTTTGTTTCATACATAATTGAGTAATACCAATACATCATAATAAAATAAAATTACAATAATTTCCTAAATAGTTTGTGTTTTATTCAAAATCAACATCAGCCCTTGAAATTTAACCACCCTTTACTACCATATGATTTTCACAGTTCTGCAAATTATGAAAATTGCGCATTAAAGTTTTTTCATTATTTGATTAAAAAAAAACAGCATCATAATCGAGTGCGAAAAGACTGACCGAGTTGGTGCAAAACAAAAGGTGAATGTGTGGAAGGATGTGGAGCGAGAATTTAATAGCAAATTCAGGCAAACATTTCGAAACCACAAAGTTAACTAAATAGTTAGCAGCAGCTGTTAAATGAAGAAGTTGTTTATATTTTTTTGGCATTTAACAGTGCTACCATACTTTTATCATAATTAAATACCAAACGCAATTTGAGACTGCAAAAAATGAAACCATATTTATATACAACTTAAATATAAGGAAAAATTAACTAATTTCGTATTTAAATATTAAGTTAAAATCTGGCCATTAGTGTTCACATATGCACAATTAAGCAAATTCAATTATCAATTAACAGCTGGCCTCACTCCAGCCCCATTTTATTTTTTGCTTTTTACTCCTACCTACAATATATAATTATATTATATTATTATTAAAACAAAAATATAATAGTTTTATTTATTTTTAATTAATTTAAAACAATATAAAAAAAATTATTAATTAAATTCGTATAAAATATTACCTTCAACTTTCTTATGTTTTGTGTTGTTTCTTTTTTTCTGCTGGAGACATTCGTGCCATATACGAAACAAATTTTTTGCTTATTAAACGCATTTCTTACAGTGTTGCACTTCAATCTTAGTGCAGTATTTATAAAAATCTAGTAGTAATTGCCAAACAATTTCTTTTGTATGTAATATTGAGCTCAATATTGGTATTAATTGGGAAAAGTTTAATTAACGTGCATATGAGAACACAGTAAAAGTATATAAGAGTGTTACATATGCAGATGCACATATTTCTTCTCTTAATCGAAAATATTTAAGTTTTTAGTTTTATCGGTAATATTCATGTTATTAAGTTTTCCAAGAGACGATTTAAAAAACGAAATGAGCTGGAAAGTACGAGTACTTCTGATATTTTTATTTAAAAAAAAATTTAGATTGACTATTTCTCGATTTTTCTGCATTCCCTTAAAAAGTACACGAAATTCGCAACTGCAGTAAATTCGGCAATAACACTGAACAGCATTTGTGAGGCCTTTTACAGTGGATACAAAATACATACGAGGTGTGGTCATAAAATAAGGTGAATTTTAAAATTTCTTTATGTTGATTCACGAGCACATGTTCACAATATGAACAGTTTAGTCGCTTTTGGGATGTATAAAAATTAGAAGTGTTTGGCGTGTTCCGCGAATTTCTGCTGTCGAAAAAACTAGATCATAGAATTTGCATTAAATTTTGTGTAAAAACTTGAATTAAGCGCTCCAAAATACTTGAAATATTAACCTGAATCAGAAAATTGCTCACAAGTGGTACAAATATTTCAAAGAGGGATGACGGGCGCCCTACTTTTAAAGGGGACAAAATAGATATTGATAAATAAATAAATATTTTGTGAGAAAAAGGAAAATTTACCTTATTTTTTGAACAGACCTCGTATATACGTAACTTTTCTTATGGATGCCTGCTGTTCTTTTTTTTTTTTGGTGAAATATGTGTAAATCATCATCATTAATGGGATTTGCAATGATTTCCATTGGCTTTAAGGCTGTTTTTACTCTTGATTGTTGTTGACTGCCGTTTGTTACTGTTCTTGTTGTTGTTGCTTGCTACTATTAAGAGATCAGACGAAGTATTGAAATTTAAGATGTCGTTTAACAAGATTAGAAATTAACACATTTGAAGAGCAATTTATTTTTAATTAGACAATAATATGGATCCAATGACAAGAGGGATTTTGTATTATTTTTAACAACGTCTTATTAAATACTAATTTTTAGAAAATGTTCATAATCTTTTGCTTGCGAACAAGTGACAAATGGCGGCAAATGGACGTACTATATTCTTTAGCTGTTTACTTCACAAATGTCAAACCACCAAAATTTACCCACTTTTGCCAAAACTGTAGTATCTTAGTTGGATACAAATTTTCTACAATTTGTTTAATTGAAAAACCAATTATTACACATTTGCTGCAGTGACGATTGGATTAGTTGAACTAATTAAAAACTTCTTTGAAAGCTCTTCCATTTATCCGCTGTAGTTTTGCACATGTAGACCCAAATGTTTGAAGACCAGTTCACAAATAATGGAACTGTGTGTGTCCGCCGACAACACGTCACGTACTTTACAAGTGACCTATTAACAACTTCCTTTGTGAGTTCGATTAAAAATAAAGCCTTTTTCGAGGTTTTAAACCAAATTATTTCTAACATTTTGCAGTTTTATTAAATTGCCAAATCTGTTTAATTTAAATTAAAAAAACATTAACCAAATAACACAAGGGCTATTTGATAACTCCGTAGTTCTTTCAATTTCTCGCGCAGCATCTTCAAGGGCAACACTGCTGCCCTCAACCATTATCTATTAATAGAGTGCTGTCAAGCTGCGTCTGTCAAAAAGCCCTCATAATTAACCAAACGGCGAATATAAATATTAAGAGTTAACCTACAATTTACAATATATTATATAGTTTACAATATATTATATAGTACAATATTTTATTACATTTAATTTATGATATATTTGAATTAAAATCTATGAGCTGATAAATATTTTAAATTGTTTTTAAATTATAAAAATAAAAGCTACGAATAATAATTCCCAGTTCACGCAACAGACACTAATCGCTTTTGTTGCAAAAACAAAAGTGAATCATATATGTATGTATGACTAAATCGCGTTCAGTAAAGTTTATTATTTGTTTAGGCGAACGGACACGTGAAGGAATGGCAAACAACTCGCGGTGATACACGTTGCTTAAGCGCACTGCTACTGTGGTAGCCAGCCAAATTATTGTCATTATCAGGTTCCTCAATAAAAAAATATGACGATATATATCCGTATTTTCGTTATCGTGGCCTAACCGCCAAAATAACATAACCAACATATTTTTCAAAACTAGAGTTTTTGGTTCAAAATTGACTACGATTTCGTTTCTTATTAAAAAATTTAAATTACTGTTTTATTAACTGGACACTCTATGATGCCAGTGGATTCCATTCGGCGCACAGCTTTTAGTGAGTGGGAAAAACAAATTCTTATGAAAAAAAAGAATTGAAACTGTCGTCACTTAAATTTAAGGATACTCGTATGCACGTGTGACAAAAACCCAGTCCTCCAAACTTGTCATGATGAATAATTTCAGCTTAAAGATTACAAAACTGTAAAAGATGAATGATGAAGATGAACAATATACCATTTGTCAATTAAATTAATTAAATATTAAAACCACAAAAATAACAGAAGTGACAAAAACATTTTTGTAAATCGAAGAAAATTAAGATTATCATTTATTGACGATAATAAAACTTCATGGCAAAAATTTCAATTGAACAGGAATTAATACAAAAAAAAACTTCCTCTGTAAAATTTCTTTTTTGTTGGTTACGTTATTTACATACAAGTATATGGATTGGAATTAATTAATTCTAATTTATACCAGCACAAAATATGCACAGAATTGGACAGTTTTAGCTGAATTTTTCATCTGATCCGCATATCTGTAAATACTACCGCACAAGTAATTCAAATACATTCTATCAATGCAAGTTATTACAGAATTGCCATTTTTATCACGAATTAATTTTTTTGTAAAAACTAACAAAATTGCTTTTAACTCGCGAGATTTTCTGTTTTCTTTATTTTCATTGTTGTTGCAGCCACAACAAAAGTCAAAACAGCAAATAACATTTTTATAGCAGAAAAGATCCCTTGGAATTTTCTTCATTTTAAAGCATTTGTTTTAAATGAAATAATAAATGCATAAAAAATTTATAAGCAACACATTGAGTAATTTATTTAATTAAAGTATTGTAACGTTTTCCACAAAAAAGTCGAAAAAATAAAAAAAATGATTTGAAAAAGTTGTTGATGTGACTGAACGTTTCAAAATCACAAAAAGCAAACGAAACATTTGTTTTTGAGTTACAAGCCTTTTTGGAGAGCCTACGCATGTTTCAAGCTTATGTTCCCTGTCTGTGAAATGTGAATTCTATGAACTTGATTAATCAGAGACATAAACCATACCGATGCTATCAACTTTGTTATCGAAGTAATCCCTTTTCTATTTAATAATAGTAAACAAAAAAGTTCCTTCCACAACTCAAATTTTCTTTTTTCAACTAAAATGTTCACTCGTCACGAATTTAACACGGCATAATTTAATTTTTAATTAGACAAAATGAGCTATTCTAATACAAAAAAAGAGTATGAAGCCAAGCAAAACTTTTATTGTTATCCTCCGCCACAAGTAGCGCCCAATGTCGCCAATTTTATTGTCCCTCCGATTCCTGGAGTAAGCACAACACCAAATTATGCAGGGCCACCGGTGCCTGGCTTAGGTTCTACGTCAAGTACAAAAATGGATGCAGTTGCGGCCAATCCCCCTTTGCCGCCCGAGTCGGACAACTTTTATAACTATGTTTGTAAGCTACCACCACCACCTCCTCCCCCGCCACCCGGAAACGAAAATGACCAAGCAAAGCACACGTATCAACAAACACCGTATCTAAATGAAACAGTTTGCTCCGCAAATTCCAGTGAGAGTGAAAAATTCGATAAAGGCCCGTACACAGCAAAATATGCAGGAAATTATGCTACTTTAGGTTCTTGCAAGCCAGTAAGTGAAACTACAATGCAGTCAAACTATCATAAATACTCTTCGAATTACTCCTATCCTCCACCTCCTGTTCAAACATCTGACTATACCAAATCAAACACTTCATATGAGTACCATCCCACAAATTATCAGTATGAATATGATGTTAATTATTATCCACAAAATCATTATGGTTCATATAATACCCGTCATCACTCAACACGTCCTAGAGGCGATTATTATTCCAAATCTGCAACATATGCGTACAATAAATCTGATCAATATTACGACAAAGCAAATATTTCCACGTCTTCGTACGGTGATAATGTCAAATCGGAAAAACATTATGTTGGAAAAAGGCATCGACAACGTGATGAGCGCCCGCCTAAGTCAGAGACAGAACGAGATCGATTATTACGAAACTGGCGTTCGAATTACTGTGAAACTTCTGAAGAAATTCAACGTAAAATGGATGAGCTGGCCGAAATGGATGAAGAAAGTCGAGAGGTATGGATACGTTCATCACCAGCGGATCCTTATTACAAACGCACAAATAACGTGCATGAAGTAGAGGCCACAACTCGATCGGAAATGTTGTGCCAATTGTTTGAAGAAAAACTGATAAATAGGTCTGAAAATATTAGATCGACTATGCCACCGTACAATCCACCACCTCGACAAGCACGTCGACGTGTCTGCAAACATAAGTCTGAAGGCTGCACTTCGTCCGACACGGATTCATCCGATAATGAGGAATTCAAACTGGAGCAAGACAACTGCATGGAAGAGTTGTCACGCAAACTACAGCATCCCTATCGTATACACGCTGACTTGTGGCACAATGAACATGGTGAAATGAACGACGGTCCACTGTGTCGTTGTTCAGTGCGATCTCGACGTGTTGGCATACGTCATGGCATATATCCGGGCGAAGACGGCTACCCAAAATGCGAGCCCAATTCTAATAACGCACATAAGTTACATCATTATCGTATAACCATTTCGCCTCCTACGAATTTTCTCACCAAAACACCAACTATCATAAAACACGATGAACATGAATTTATTTTCGAAGGATTCTCCTTATTCTCACATTTTCCCCTAATGGATTTGCCAACATGCAAAGTTATACGCTTTAATATTGAATATACCATATTGTATGTGCCCGAAAAGATGCCGGAAAACTTCACTGTACGGGAATTGGATTTGTTTTGTAAGTTTATTATTTTGTATATAATTTATAAAATCTGTGGTTTTCATGAATAAGAAAGAGCGCCTGCTAAATAGTTAAAATGTTCGGGTAGACGTGTAGATACATATATACATAATTTTTATGGCCGGATTCGAGCTAAAAGCGAAAAAAGGCAAAATAATGCGATCATCGAAAATGGGTTCTGACAGCACAATTTACACAAATAATTATGTCTTCTTAAGAACTAAACAAATATCAAAAAATAATTTACAAATGTTCTTAAGATAAACCAACGGTAATTGTAAGATAAACCAGCGGTAATTGTAAGAGACAGAACATAATTCTGCGGGTAGCTTTTCCAAAGACGGGGCCGTACAACTGAAGAACGAATTGTATCTGTAATGCGTTATACCATTCACAGGCCAATCAAATACAAATAGAGGGGCTTTGAACGATAAGGGTGTGTTATGCAAAAGGTAGCGATAACAGTGTTATGCACCACACACTGCGATGGTGCTCCATTGAGTCAATATTTTTTTTTTTTTTTTTGTACATATGATTATTTATTGTATCTTCATAAATGAACAAATACTAAAACAAAATTTCTACTTGAGCCCAGCCAGTGCCAAGCTTCAAGATTTTAATAATACGGCTTCAATTTCGGAAAAGTTATCTGTCTTGCGATCGGATGATTGCAAGGGTGTCCCTTCTCCTCATTCGAGTATGGCCTCCAAAGTTAAGTATGTTACGGGCAAGAGGGTTCGGATGAACTTCAAGTTTCTTGATATACCCAGTCACGTACCTTGCAAACTCAGTTTTCACCAGAGGTACCCTTAGATCCTCGTGAATTCGGGAGTTTTTAACATGGAGCTGCTGTTATCATACGGAGATTTTAATTTTTTTGCCTCTGAATTCTTTCAATGTTTGATGGCGAGGCAGTACCCCATAGCTGAATTCCATAGCACCAAATTGGTTTTAGAATCGCTTAATACAGCAGAAGTTTGCAGTCTAGTTTTAAAATAGAGTTTCTGCCCATGAGCCAATATAATTGGATATAAAATAAGCTTCTTCGCCCTCTTCTGCACACAGTGTAGTAACCCCAAAATAGACTTTGGGGCACCGGCGCAAACACGAGAGCTGTATTCCACTTTCATTCGAATAGAGGTGGTATAAATATTAAGGCCATTGGATGTTCACCATTGGGGTGAATATGTTGCTTTTGCAGTGTTCGACCAACAATCGAGTGGTCGTGTATTCGATTCTTTGTTAAACAATAAAGTAAAAAACAGTTAAATTTTTTCCAATTTTAGATCAAGTGTCTCTAAATGTTTCGAAAATGATTTGTTGTTTGTAATAAAGATTTCATTCAACCAACCCCTTTTTATTGCAGCGAAATATCTCTTTCATGAATTGTTGGAGCTGGTTGATTTTTCCTTGTTGCCAAATATAGATGGTAATATTGTAGCCGGCAGTTGCCCGGCTTTTCATTTTCTGCCACGCTTCGTACGCGATTTACCCGATAACGGCAAAGAGGTTTTAGCCATGTGTGAAGTACTTAAGTATTTGCTGGACAATGCTGGGCCTTTGGTGGACACTCAAAGATTACACAACTTAAATCATATATCGCAAACAGAATGGCAAGACTATGTGGATAATTTCAAGGGCATGCTGGCTACAAAACCGGGTTTTATGCCCTCCTCAGTGCGCGTGGACCAGCTGGATCGTAATGTAAGTGATTTGCCGGAATGTTTTGAGACTGAAAGTGGTCTAAGCTATCCGGCCATTGTACATTTTGGCATAAGACCTCCTCAGCTAAGCTATGCCGGTAATCCAGAGTATCAAAAAGCCTGGAGGGAATATGTTAAGTTTCGTCATCTCATGGCCAACATGTCGAAACCATCATTCAAAGACAAGCGTAAGCTGGAGGAGAAAGAGGCACGTTTGCAGGAAATGCGTACACAGGGTAGAATGAAGCGAAATGTAACTGTGGCCGTCAGCTCCAAAGGTTACCATCGCACGGGTGTTATGTGTGATATTGTTCAGCATGCCATGTTAGTGCCAGTTTTGACAGGACATTTAAGATTTCACAGGTCTCTTGATCTGCTGGAAACGAACATCTGTTACAAGTTTAAGAATCGGTAAGCAATTTGTAGTAAATAATGCACGCAATTTTATGTAGTTTTTATTTATTTTTCAGCTACTTACTTCAATTGGCTTTAACACATCCTTCGTATAAGGAAAACTACGGCACTAATCCTGATCATGCACGCAACTCCTTAACAAACTGCGGCATACGTCAGCCGGAATATGGAGATCGTAAGATCCACTATATGAATACTCGCAAAAGAGGCATTAACACTCTTATCAATATTATGTCCCGTTTCGGCAAAGAATATGAAACAATGTCGAATATAACGCACAATGAACGTTTGGAATTCTTGGGTGATGCTGTTGTAGAGTTTCTTAGTTCTATACATTTGTTCTTTATGTTTCCGGAATTGGAGGAAGGTGGTTTGGCCACCTACAGAGCGGCGATTGTGCAAAATCAACATTTAGCTTTGTTGGCAAAAAAGCTGCATTTGGAAGAGTACATGTTGTATGCACATGGTTCAGATTTGTGTCATGAACTGGAGTTGCGCCACGCCATGGCCAATTGCTTTGAAGCCTTAATGGGGGCTCTGCTTCTGGATGGTGGCATTTCAGTGGCAGATGTAGTATTTATGAATGCTTTATTTATGGAAAATAATCAGTTAAGAGAAATTTGGAAGCAGCTGCCGGAACATCCTTTGCAGGAACAAGAGCCTCTAGGCGATAGGGATTGCATAGGCTCTTATCCGATGCTGCAGGAGCTGACGAAGTTCGAAGACTCTATTGGCATACAGTTCAAGCACATAAGATTATTGGCTAGAGCTTTCACTGATCGGTCCATAGGCTTTACCCATCTGACACTGGGCTCCAATCAACGTCTGGAGTTTCTGGGCGATACTGTTTTACAATTGATTTGCTCCGAATACTTGTACCGGCACTTTCCTGAACATCATGAAGGCCATTTATCTTTGCTGCGTTCATCGTTGGTCAACAATCGAACTCAGGCTGTGGTGTGCGACGATTTGGGCATGACCAAATATGCAGTTTACTCCAACCCTAAAGCTGAATTAAAAACAAAGGATCGAGCCGATTTATTGGAAGCCTTTTTAGGCTCTTTATATGTCGATAAGGGTTTGCTGTATTGCGAGCAATTTTGCCACGTCTGTTTATTTCCTCGCCTTCAATTGTTTATTATGAATCAGGATTGGAATGATCCTAAATCCAAATTGCAGCAGTGCTGCCTTACCTTACGCACTATGGATGGTGGCGAACCTGATATTCCACTGTATAAAGTCATTGAATCTTCGGGTCCCACAAATACCCGAGTTTACACGGTTGCTGTGTATTTTAGAAACAAACGCTTAGCCACTGCTACCGGCTCTTCCATACAACAGGCTGAAATGAATGCAGCGAAACAAGCTTTAGAAAACTCTCGCGATCTTTTCCCGCAATTAGATCACCAGAAACGTGTTATAGCCAAAAGTATAAAAAAACAAACGGGACGGGAACTTAATACAGAAGATAATTCGTCCAAAGGTGACAAGAAACCGAAGTATAGAGCACCCATGGAGGACGAATCGCATTTGCCCAAACAGTATCGGGAACGTGAAGATATATCAAGTGATGAATTGCCCGAAGACGATGGAGATAATAACGATGTTGTAGACAACAGCGATGCCGAAGCAAAGAGCGATGAGAAAAACTCCAAAAGAAAGTCAGGATGTAAGTTGAACAGGCTCATTTTCTATGATAAACTTAAGGATGGAAATCTGTGAGAGTAACAATATATTTCCGGAAACTGAAATCTCAATATTTTTTTAACTTTTGTTCATGCCAAATTGTTTCATTTCGTACTTGATGCGCGAGTCTTGCCTGGTATTCACATGGCAGCATTTATTAAGTACAAATTCTATCTCATATTATTTTCAAACGTATTTTTATCAGCCGCCGAAAGTTACCAATAGTTGCTGAGTTCGAACTGAGCAAAGCAAAGCCCGGCAAAGCAGAAATATTTTCCTACTTCTATGGCAAAATTAGAAATGATGAACCTTAAAAATTACACATTTTATGAAAACAATTTAACAAATTATGAAAAGAAGAAGAAAGTCAAGGTGTTAAGGACGACAATGCCTCAATTTAGAACAGGCGAACAAATTAAATAGTAGGATGCTGGTTTTAAACGTATTTCCCCTTAAAAGTGCGTGCGTTAAACCTTTAAACAATAATCATCTTTCGTTTTGTGAATATCAAATCGGTACATCGAAATGGTCGCAAACATTCAGAATTTATATAGAAATTGTTGTTTCTAAAAGTGGGATCTCACTATCGGCGCAACAAGGTTCATTTCGGCACACATTGGCGCGGTTTTAAAAAGTTGTAAGCGCTCGCACTATTGGCTCATGATGGTGGGTTCTTAACTTCTACGGTCCTAAATTGTCACACATTTTACAACTTCGGACAATTCACGTTATCGTTGCATGTTGTGATAATATTTGTCGGTTCATATCGGTCAAATTGAGGACTGTAAATTACTCGTAACTGTATATGTGTTAATTAGTTAAAATACTTGTAAATTATGTTTTCGGTACATAATATTAAACAAGAAAATGTTATGCAGAAAAGTTAATTGTTAGATATCATTTATAATAGTTTTAGTAGTCTGGTGTGTTGTAGTAGTCTGAATGCTCAAGCGGAATAGATAAGCAGGATACCGGTAGAGTCCGTATAAATTACGCAGCGGAGAACTCGAATTACCAAAATGATGCCGTGAGTTAAATAAACATGTTGGCACTCTAATGTGGACAAGAAAAAGTTGTTTATGTCTGCAGTTGTCTGGATTAGGTCTTCTTAAGAGACTATGGAATTAATTCCCAAAATGAAGTAGCATTTACTGCTTCTTTAGCAGCTGAACACGTTACTTTTATATAGAAATATCTTAATAAAAAAAAATTTATTGATCATTTTGGTAATCAGGTGAGGGGTAGTCAACTCGTTTCCACATTGAAGTAATGCACAACTGCATGGATTTTCTGATGAATTTGTCTTGTTACAGATTCTTTTTAATATGCAATTAATTTATATATCTTGTTTTCCTCCCCAGCACATTCCAGTGACAAGTATTCGGATTCTGAAAGCTTAACTTCAGTCGCCAGCACTGAAACTCCAAAAAAGAAATCTCCCAGGCGTTCTTCACATCAAACACCATCGAAGCGTGTACGCTTAAGTGATTTTTCTAAGAAGGATCTGCGGAAACCGGCAGCACTCATTCCAAATACACACTGCGAAGATGTTAGCAGCGACGATGAAGATTTTCAAAAGTCCAATGAAACTATTCCACAAGCAGAAGCCAATGAAAATAAAGCCACCAAACAAAATGTAGTTTTAAGCGATCTGAAGGACTTGGTGGAAGATATATCGTCTTCGTCTGATTTGGAGCCCGGAGAAATATGTAATTAGTATTGAAAACGCAACTTTATTCAATAAATGGCTTAAAAGCAGAAACTCAACTGTAAATTGCGAAATTCGCAAGACGTGCTACGTTTTCTATTTATCTCAAAAACTTAAATTTTAAGGCAATAAAAGGTACATATTTCGTTGCAGTTTCAAATTTATTCTCGTTTTTTCCAGTTTTCTAATCTAAATAATTGGTTTTGTGGCGCAATACATTTTTAAAAGGAAATAGAAGTAACTCTTAGGCAATTGCTGCGCATGAAATCTATAGCAGATACCGTCTTGGAAGCTGAACAGATTATGAATGGATGCTGTAATTGTGCAGCGTTGTTGACTGCTCGTTTGTCAAGCAGTTGGAAGAATGTTTTTTTTATTAATTAATGAGAAGACGGCTCATACTTTGGCCGCGCTACTCCTAAACTTGTGAAAAACTAAAGAATCTTTAACGTGGCAAAATCACTCATTAACGAAATATATTGATAAAAGTGCAAAAATTTAAAAAAACGCTAAAAATTGTAAAAGTACAAGAAGCAGGAAATTGATAAACAAAATTCATGTATCTATTAGTTTAGAACTTGCGAAGTAAATTTACAAACTATAACGGCCCAGAATGAACGGACTAGCGAGGACCAAGGCGGTGTTAACACACCACCATTATTGTCCCTGTGACTAACTACACCAGACTCATACCTTCAGTAGTAAGTAGCCGCATGGCTGACATGAAGTTCTTCAAATGAACCATAAAACACTACAGTTATTCCAGAGTTTCAGCAGAGGTCTTTGGTAGGAAGCGAACGCACGACCTCAAAATTTGCAGATTATTTCAGGTACAGACTTTCGTAGCAATTGTTTAAACTAATTCGCCGCTTTTATGGAACATGAAATTTGGTTTGGGTAATTCTTCTGAAAGTGTTAATGGTTCTTGAGAAATATTACAGGATTTGAACGGTGGGCGTAGTACTCGGGAAAGGTCTAATTTCAGGTAACCAACCTCATTGAGCAAGAAATCGAGTACTTTCCAAAACTGTTTTAAAAGTGTGGGTGTGTGTGTGTGTGTGTGTGTAAACAATAGTGAGTGGATAAAATTATAATAGTTTTGAAAACTTAACAACAAATTTTATTTCAAAAGCCAACAACAAACAGCATTCTGAATGCACTCGTACTTTACGCTGCACATATTGGAGCGTAGACTGACACACTATTTCCTGCTCGTGAGCTACATGTGTCATCCATGGACATCCATTACAGTGCGATAAAATTTTAAATTATTGTATGAAAATAATCAAGAACAATTCAATTCAAACCATGAAGACTGTAATTTCTCCAATTATTCAGGAAAATAATTTTACTAAAAGAGAAAATTTTTACACTTTCACTCTTGTGACCGTCAAAGTTGTATTAGTTCTCCAAACTTCTCATATTATATAGGTCTTTTTTTTAAATTTCGGGAACTGCCAGTTTTCGATTATCTCTTTTTAAGGTTCCCAACTTCAGCTATTTTAGCATGTTTAGTTTGTTCGTGGGTGGTACAAAAGTTGGAAGAGTTCGGTGACTGCTGCTGCTGCTATTCTGAAACCCAAAAAAGGTATAAGAGCGACATAGAGTTTTCAAATACTCGAAAGGTCGATGGCATATAAATAACGACGCTCAGCGTGGACGTTCAGATGAAAATTTAGAGAAAGCGAAGAAAAGTGAATTGAATTGAATAGAGAAGTTGCAGTGGATGTCGGCGTAGCGGGCGGCTCCGGCCACGCAATTTTTTGGGGAATTTTGAGCATTTAACGTGTGGCAGAGAAGATCATGCCTACGCCATCGTCAGAATTGTCAGCCTTTCCCTTGAAAGAACGGCGTTTATGACGATTGAGCAGACAAACCCCGAAACGCTGTAAGAAAACTCAAGAACATTCCACGAAATGCTTAGAGGACTGAGAAAGAACGCTGACACAAGTGTATTGTATCTGGTTGGGAGGACACAGATGCCAAAATAGAAACTGATGAATAATCGTATGTATGCAGGATTTTATTCAAGTTTTTTTATTTGAACACAGACTGTTGGTGGTTCGATTTACCATCTTCTTAATGCCTACAGTTTTGCGTACATCTTTTAAATTTCATAACTAAAATTGTTAATGTTGTACGAATTGTTGTTTATTGAAAATAATTAACATCTTTTATATCGTAAAAAAGAAAAGATTTTAATACAGGCACAGTATTAGTAAAAAAAAATGTAGGAAACACAAAAAAACAATGAAAAGATCGAACAGAATATTTAAGAAATATTCATCCATATGCAAATAGAAAGTTTTGTATAAAAAGAATATGTTTTCTACGTTAGAACCGTTTAATTTGATTAACTTATTTTATAAATTACATCTTCAGGCTGCGAGTGAAGGTCGGGCGATTACTCTATTGTAAAATATTTAATAGTTGGAAGTCTCAAATTTGCGCAGCATTTCATATAAAATTAAAATAAATGAGCCAATTGGAGGGTGCTGCCATACAGTAAACGTTTTTCGTTGTGTAGCAGCAGCCTCTAAATTGTCAGCAGAATTTTATATAATATCCTCTATTCAACAGCCGTTTAAAAAAAAAAAAAAAAAAGTTTCAGAAAACAAATTTTAAAAGTGGTCGATCGTTTTTATTCTAATATTTTTTACACACACAAAGTTTACTCTGCCAATCCTTGAGTTTGATGGCGGCTAGGAAAAGGTGTGGTACTTAATTGCACTTTACTTTGATATTTCTTTTTAGTTTTTATTGTATTGAGTAGAAAAGTCGTCAAAGTAAGTCTTTGCGCACCACAAAAGTTTGAAAGACAACTGTCGAGGCTTTGTCAAAGTAAACTTTTGTCTGTCTAAAAGTGCTCTTATATTTGGTTACTGCATTTTTTTTTATAAACGGAGACACAAACTACACTTTTTAAAAGTGTAAATGAAGTGGTGAGTTCTGTCTTAAACTATGGAGCCGAACTAAATTTATAATTAAAACAGAGAAAGGCGGCGACTATTCAACTTGCCATCGTGGTGCAGAGCATTTTGTACTTCCTTTATATCAGGCAGACTAGCAATATCTCCTCTGGCTGCCAAAGAAACCGGCGTACTTAATATGCGTTTAGCCACTCTTTGTATATCAGCAGCACTGACTTTGTCTGGAAAATTTAAACAAATAATTATAATAGTTTCAATTCTTAACTCAATGTGCTCACCAATTTCGTTTATAAAATGTTCTGGTCTTTTGCGGTGTCCAGTTGCTAATACTTGGCGTCCAACGTCTTCAAATACAACAGGACGTGATTCCAAGTTCATTAACAACATCGACTGCAGCTGTATCTTTGAACGGCTGAGTTCTTCACGTCCAGCATTTGAAGTCATATTTACTAATTCCCTTGTCACTACTTCGACCATATCGCGCACATTGTTTGGTGGCGCACTAGCATGTATACAGAATAAGCCAGTATCCGAATAAGCATGATTGTAAGCGGTGGCACTGTACATCCAGTGGTAACGATTCAAAACGTTTGTATAGAGGCGAGAATACATGCCCTTGCCTGGACCGCCAGCGGAGAATGAGCCGCCACCTCCCATCATAATGTTGAGCACACACAAAGCTACAAAATCGGGATCTTGGTGGGAGCAACCCTCCAGACCGATCACAACATGCGCCAGTTCCGGAAGACCTGCTGCAGCGTAAATTGGTATTTCACATGCCTCTTTTCGCAGACCGCCCGTATACTGAGCAATTGATTTGTCAACTTCTTGTGCGCCCGTTGCACTGAGCTCTTCTTTTTCCCAAATGGCAGCATCTTTCACAAAGAAACGTTCAACATTTTGCACCAGTTCATCATGGGGAACCTAAAGCAAAAACAATATTTAAACAACGTTCTATCAATTGCGTATTAGTAAAACAACAAGAAATGTTTTGTTTTAAAAAGAAACAAATTTTTACTATTTTGTTTAATCCCAATCTAATTATGCGATCGCTCGAAAACGAAATATTACTTTACTATGAAAAAATTGTATACTCGTAAATGTAAATACGAATGTGTAGATGACAAATTATAAAACTAAAAGCAATTTACTGAAATTACTTTCTTAAAAGCTTCTGCTGTTTAAAAACAATGCGTTCATAATGCTACTGAAGGCGTCACCTGCCCTTAAGGAAGTTGTTATGATTTGGTTTATAATTGGCAGTGTTTGATTAAGGAACCTAAAGTTTTGTGTTATTCCTTTAAAAATGTGTGAATAAAATAAAAGTTGAAACAAATGTACAATAGCAGACTAAAAGTAAAAAAGAAACTAGTATACAATCGAACAGAAAAAGAAAATCATAAAAACTTACGCCAACGCCAGCTATAACCATTCTCTCCGGTGTATGATGATATTTTAGATAATTCATCAATAGATCACGGTTGATAGTGTCGAGATTTTCGGGAGGACACAGTTTCGGCAAACCTAGTGTGTTTTCTCTGTAGGCTGCAGCATGAATCATATCCATAAGTATGGGCTCCTGTTCCGGTCGCATGCCTAAAGTCTCTAATTCAAATTGTATAGCACGTCTGGCCAAGAAGACTTCTTCTTCATTTAGTGTAGGTCTTAAAGTTACATCAGCCAGAAGACGTGTAACAGACTCAATTGCACGGCTGTCGATGCTTGCTGCATAAATTAGAGTATCGCGAGAGCTTTGACAATCACATATTCCACCATTTTTTTCAAGCTCCTTCAAAATGGCATCTTTGTTGGGAAAGTTTATGGTGGACTGGAGAAAATTCGATATTTATGAAAAACTAGAAGCAAAACAAAAATACTTACATTGAAAGCTAATTTTTCCAAAAAATGAGAAACACCACTGGGATAAGTTACTTCATAACGTGGTCCAGAATCTATGACCAAGCCAACTGTGCAAAATTGACCAAATCGCGGCTCAGATGCCACTCTTAAGCCATTAGCCAATGTGGTCACTTTGGTGGCACTACTTTCCAACAATGGTTTAGCATACTCAACTTCTGGCAAATTTGGTATAGATTCGGTCAAGGGGGGCAGTTTCGTGACCACTTCGGTGGAGGGCTGATTGACCGTATATAGGCCGTCAACATTTTTACGTAAACCACCCGTTATATTGCCAATGCCGGTACCACTGCCTACCTCATCTATGCTGGGTGAGGATGTTTTCGTTGCAAATTGTCGCGAAAAACTAGTTTTGCAAAATGTAACATCACGTTTTAGGTTATTTAACACAAAATATTATTGTGAAATGCCGCAATTTTCTTGTACCCTGAGCCACAACTTACCTTCCCCAAGATTTCCTTAAATGATTTATAGCACGCAGTTGCATTTTAAATGGTTTGTACCAACAACCAATTTATATCTGTACAAATGTTTTAAATTTAAAGTCTTATGAATTATGCAGATACTATATTTATTTTCTGTTTTTCCTAAAACATTATCACAATGAGAAAATTTCTGTTAATAAAAGGGCTTAAATGGCAGCTGTATCTGACATTTCCACACAATTTTTGTGGAAGTTATTTGAACATGTGCTGCCAGATTTCTGTATGCACCGAAGACAAGCTGGCAATCATTTTCCCAAACATCTTATTTCAACATTTTTTCTTGACGTGTAGTTCAGCCGCTCGCAAGTAGCATTTATATTTTTTTTTTTGATAAGTTTCTTGGGACTTGTATAACTCCCATTTTATAGTCTTTTGGGTGGAAATTCCAGCGAGTAAAACAGCAGCAATAATAATTGTTTGCTACTCGGATTCGTATCGGAAAAAATCATGTTTGTTGTTTGAACACTCGCAGTGCCACAACAACTTTTAATTGTGTTTTAGAAATCAAGGTAATTGCAAGTAAAATTCCGTTTATTATATGTAAATATTTTTTATTTTTATTACAAACAGTTTTATTTTATTTCTTTTACGTCACGCAAATAGCAAAAAAAAAAGAAAAGTACAAAATAAAAGGGTATGTGAGTAAAATTATTCAAAGTAAAAATAATTCACAGAGAATAAAAAAATCATAATAAAATACAGACTTAACGGTGGACGTCTAAACTTCAAAATGATCATCTAGTAGGCGGTCACTTCCTTGGGAACCATGCCCAAGCCGTGCTCCATCAACAACTGTTGCAAAATTTTCAATTCTTCACCCTAATAGTTGTCCAATTTTATTATTTTAGTTCTCGATTGATATAACGGTACTTCTCTGTATAGTTTAACAAACTAGAGTTAATCTGAATTTTAAAACTATAATTCGACAAAATGAAGAATATGAATCTATTCTTATTGTTTTCATTTGCTTTCATGAACTTTCTTTTTCATATAGTTTGCTTTAAAATTCATATATCAGTTCACAAATTTAAGAGGTGGCCACATCGAGTGTAAAAACCACCTCAAAGACCACAAAATGTTTCTAGCTATTAGAACAGTTTTGAAGCTGACACACTTTAACTGCAAAGTCGGAATATTCATAGAGCCATTTTGCTATTCCGTTATTGAAAATGCCAAGTTTTTGAAAAACGAAAACATACATTTCCTTTTTCTAGAGCATTTACACCAAAACGAAATCTTGTGTTCATAGTGTGTCAAGACAGGTTTTTGAGCGCAATTTAAGTTTCCCCTCTGTGTTGCATTTTCATACTGTGCCCGCTCTCATTTCAAATTGCAGTTTTTTACATAAAAATAAAAAGTGAATTAATGAAATTTTACGCACTAAGTGGGGTCTCATAGACAATGTTTTCTGACATTTATCAAGATATCACTTCATAACGCAAGGAGCTGACTAAACGCCGGGGCAAATAGAATCCGTCGTCTTGCACTTTGTCTTTCACATGGGCCCCGGGCCTTAAGTTTGCATGCATATCTTCTGGCTTTTATAAATGCAATTTAATAAATATAGTTAAATTTTTTATAAACTAAAAGTTTCGTACTCTTAATTTTTTTCTGTCAAACTTTAAAGTTTTATTTGTTCAGTGTTGTATTTTTAGCCCGAAATGAAGAAAATCACACTTAGAACTGACCTTATGTCTACACATTTGTTAAGTAAATAAACGCTTTTCTATGTTGCAATTTATTTTTTATTTTAATTGATCAATTTTTGTTAAGCTAAAAATGTTTACTTCTTTTTTCAGTTTTAAGAATAAAATAAATGTACAGCTGTCATTCAAAATTAAGCTGAATGGAAAATACTTCTTTTTAATTACCTCGGTCCTTTCAACAACTAAGTATTTGCAAACATCTTTCAACAAAAATAATAAAAGCAAAATTTATAAAATAAAATCACATTTCTTTCTTAATTTTCTAAATCACTTTCATTATTATTCTTCTTTTTTTCTATAATTAAAAATTTAATTAATTTTTTTTTAAGTAATAAAAAAACAACAAAACATATAACAACTCTCAAGCAAAGCTTGAATCTTTCTTAATATCTAAATTAAGCAAAAAATAATACAAATTAAATATTAATAAATATTACCAATACTTTTTTTTTATTACTCTACTAAGTTTTCCATATTTCTATGCTTCGACTTCTTATCAAAATAACTCCCTTTTTATTAATGAATTGTAACGCCTCAGCTTTAAGGCTTATTGATATATTGTTTACACTTATTTTAATATGTATGCATGTATGTATGTACATTAAGTTAAGTTTGATTCTCTCTTAGATTTTTTAATTTAATAAGTATTCTAATGTTAAGACATGTAGAGAAGATATCAGGCATAAGTATTTTTATAAACTACGATTTGAACTTAATGTTCATATGTATTTAAGTTTTTATTGTTCCATTAAAAACATCTCCAACATACATAATACTACATACATTATTTGTTAATTTAACCATTTTTCCGTAAAAAAGAAGTTTTTATTTATAAAATTGATTTTTTTTTAGCTTAAAGAGTTCTTAAGATTTTAAGTTGAATGATTATGACAAATTGTGTTTGAATAGAATTTCTATTCATCGGTGAAGGGATGTTCTGAAGTCTCACTGCTGTTACGTCTACGATTTTCGAGAATTTTTGTAGCTTGTTCTAGTGTTTCTTTATAAAAAATGTAATAATTATCAATTGGCAGTGAATATTTTGCGTCATCAAGGTGAAATGTTAGTCCAAGAACGATGTTAAAAGCCGACGTGTCATAACTATGGCACCCAGAATAGCGATATTGAGGCTTTTTATTATATTTGCAACCGTTGGATTGTGCACCTTGAAAAAAATTTTAAAATATTTATATAATAATTTGTTAATTTGAGTAAATTACTTCTGTAAACAAAAAAAATTTATTTTATAGTACGAGTAAGAAAAATCTGTTATAGTTGTGGTCATGCTTGTAAGTTCACTGCACACTCGGTTTCGCCAACTAATTTAAAATGTTCTGTCATATGTATATAATTGGCAATCATTGATTTCTAAAATAAGCTACAAATACCAAATAAAGCCCTAATAGAACTTAAAATGCAAAAAGTTAAGTTATCGCGATAATAAGCGAACACGAAAACCGTGCGGTTCAGGCTCTAGACATACGAGAGCAAAATTCCTAATATAAATAAGGCTGAAACTGGATGTTTATTTTTATATGAAAACAAAAATCAAAACTGAAGAGCACCGAAACTTTACAAACTTGTTCCACGTTTTAGTCCTATAATTATAGAATTTCGCAGCCTGAAGTTATAAAGTTTCAAGAATCTGCGGAAAAAATTTTGAATATATGTATAAGTCTGAAGTCACAAACAGAGCTTAACGAGTATATGCAGGCATGTTTTGTAAACCACTTTTTGGTGACGTGATTTGAATTCACTTAAAAAGTGTTCTTCACACAAAAAGCATTGAATTGTCGTGATTTTAAACCGGTGAGGTAGATGACCGACCATTAAAAATCACTTTTTATAGTTATTTCCTATAAAATTCAATAAAAATGTTTTATACATTAGTACATATTTCACACGATGTGTCTTCTATTTGTTTTTGTCGAAAAATATAGGATTCCTGACTTCCCAAAAACAAAAAAATTGCTATGAATTGCTTGTTTTGCTGCGTTTGTTCGTGATTTACTTTTTCTTTTGGTTTGTTTTTTCGAAGGTATTTTTGAGGTTCCCGTAGTCTTAACAAGTCGTGTAAAAACATTAGAATGCAAGCAATTGCAAAATGTAAACAAAAAATTCTATAAATGAAAGTATTGGCCGCTTTATTTAATTAATAAATTCAATATTCTTTGCGCCAAGTTTTTTTTTATTATCATACATACATATAAGAGCACGTAATTATATATTATAAAATTACTAATATTAGTCTAAAAAACTCGTAAGAGACGTTTTCTCACGCGTTCATTTTGTAATTGTTTTTTTTTCTAATGCAATTATGGCACATTCAAGAATATTAACAAAAGCTAATCAAAATCAGCCGTTTTTTCGTGTTTGCGAAAAATTAAAACGAAAACATAGTTATGATAAAAGAAATGTCGAAAATTTTCTGGAGCCTAAAACAATACCGAGCACTTAGTTACTGAAAACAACCCTGATTTAGTCAGCTACGTTGTTTTAGTCTGGCAAGGGGAAAAACAAACGCAGTACGAATGGAATGACTACGTTTTTTTGCGGAACAAAGAGAGAACGAAAATTACTTTTTTATTGACGGGTGTTTTGTGTAGTTTGCTAAATAAAAATAAGCATACATATTAAAAAAATAGAAAAATTAAAACTATGAATACACAGGGCTATTCGCAACAACCGCCCTATCCTAGTCAACCTGGGTACCCAGCAGAACCACCTCCAAGTAAGTAGTGTAAAATTAAACACATTCAATCTGCACATTGATATCAATTTAATTGTTCATGATAGAAAATACGGTGGTATGTGCACAGTATCTACATACTTATGTATGTATGTACGTATACTTATTTATAAAGTACAGATGTACATATGTATATACGTGGAAATGTACTTTTTAATTTGAAAATGATGCATCAGTTTTCAAATAATAATACAAAGTAAATCTTCAAATATGATGTTCTACTTTACATACGAAGGATATAATAATTTTGATTATTTTAAGGTCAGGCGTATGGCTGGAAGCCCAATTCGCCCGCTGATAGCGTACCATCAAGTGCTAGTGGAGGTTTTATTGATCCTGAAAATTTGGAGCCAAAAAATTTTTCATTTAATGAAGCCAGCGTACGAAGAGGTTTCTTACGTAAAGTCTACCTAATATTAATGGTAAGAAATACAAAGCCTGTGCAAGTACATCGTTTGCTTATTACTCGCACATTTTATTATGAAATTCTTGCGAATGTAAATGGAAATATACAACAAATTGTTGTAAAATGGGCAGTTTAAATTTGAGAAGAGGATTTTGATTCATACTCATATCTTGTGTTCTTTATTTAAGTATTTATGAATGCACATATGCACTTTTACTACGTCCATACTGTATACGTATGTACATCGCTTAGCAAGTTTAAATATATTTATGTTTGGTAGATAAAGTAGCTTTTAAGGGGTTTAGATAAAAAATATATGTATCGTGGCACCAGCTTTGTCTTTATTCATGTCGAGCAGCTAAAGGTGCTGATATTGATCGCTTGCACCACAAATCCTACATTAAAAGTACTTATTTGCTTTAGACCAATATACATACAGTAAATATAGAACACCAATTAGTTTTGCTTCCTTAAATAACGTAAATTCACTTTTTTTCTTTTTCCTACAACTGCCTTGAGGAAAGCAACTGACAAACGCTATATTTTAATATTCGTAAAAGCGTGAAATTGTGTTATTTAATTAAAAGCATTCATCAATACAATTTACTGCGAAGTTAAAACAAGTCGTAGACTTTAATCTAAGTTCCCATCTAAATATGCATTTGCAACAAAAGAGTAACTTGGAATACATACATATTCAATCATTCGTGCAGGTGCTAATATGTTTGTTGCTTTGGTTTTTTTTTAGTCATACGAGTTTTTACCTAAAAGCATTACAAAACAATATTACTTCTTTAATTAAAGGTGTGTAACAACACAAAGTATTTCATGTCTTAATGTGGCAAGAAAAATAAATAGTGTATTTTCCGCCATGCAACAAGACTTTATGGTTCCTGAAAAGCCTGGAAACTTAGCATTACGTTTTTAATGTATTTTTCACAAATATAACAAAATTTATATTTTAAATCTAATAAGTTCGAGTTTGATACAACAGTAGTTTAACAGCGATCAAGAAGTTGAGTTAATTTTTCATTCATCCATGCATGCAGATGTACTGTAATCTTCGATAATAGTTATATCCAAAAGCTTAACAGTAGTTACAGCAATCATTTCAATTTACTTCTATTCTAAGAATACCAATGATTTTTGCGAGTTCCCTTCTTTTTTGAAATCAAATCAGTTGCAGTACAAATTAACACATGTGCACGTACACATTTGTATCATCTAAAACACAAAGTGGCATTTTTTCCTCACTCCCCTTTGAAAACATTTTAATTCAGATTGCAATTTGTTTATTTTTTTATAATATTAAATATTCTAAGAGTCGTCGTTGCCGCTTATCTTACTAAACTCGTGATATAGTTTAAAACCAACAGATTTTTGACGGCAACAAATATGTAGGAGCATATTTGTCCATGTTGAGTTGTTGTGAACGATGACTGTTCTTTGAATAAAGGGAATATTTATTTGCATTTGCAACAGCCCAAAAATGTCTATTGTTTACGTTTAATCGAGTTTACACTGTGATCGTAATTACCAAAATTAATACGTATGTACTATATATTTTTTTTTCCTTTTCATTTCAGGGTCAATTACTTGTTACATTTGCAGTTGTGGCTATATTTTTGTTTCACAAACCAACACTGGAATTTTCTCAAAAAAATCCAGGTCTGGTGTTGGCAGCATGCGTCATTACATTGGTGGTGGTTATTGCAATGTCATGCTGTGAATCTGCTCGTCGCTCATTCCCCACAAATTTTATTTGCCTAAGTATATTTACGGCTGCAGAATCATTCCTAGTGGGGGCAATTGCTGGTCGCTACGACGCAGAATCGGTGAGTTCGAATACAAGTTATTCTCCTCGTATATAATTAAACCAGCTTATTTTTTCTTTACACTTCCAGGTATTTTTGGCTGTTGGTATAACGGCAATTCTGTGCTTAGCCCTAACACTGTTTGCGTTCCAAACAAAATATGATTTTACAGCTTGTGGCGGCTTTCTTCTAGCTGCCATGGTTTGTCTTTTGATATTCGGTATAGTTGCCATGTTTTGGCGTGCCCATATTGTTCAAACAATTTACGCTTGCTGTGGTGCACTATTGGCTTGTGTTTTCCTAATTTACGATACGCAAATAATGATAGGCGGCGAACACAAGTACAGCATTAGTCCAGAAGAGTACATATTTGCTGCCTTAAGTCTTTATATGGATGTCGTTCGCATTTTCTTATATGTACTGCAATTAGTTGGAAACAGAAACAACTAATTTTAAATACTACATTCTGCAACCAAAACTGACAATTGTGAAACTTTATGCGTAAAGTCACAAAACCTCGGACTGCAAAACCACTTTCTTATAACGTACGAGTACTTCAGCAATATTAAGAATCCTCATATTTATATAACCAATTTTGTGACATACATATTTGTATATATCGCTACGTTAGTATAGAAACACCCTCAGCAATTTTTTTCAAAATCGAGTAATAAGTTCATTAATTAACGTTAAGAAAAAAAACAATTACGGTGTTTCTACATTAAGGTAACGATATACTTTTGTGTTAATTTAAATTTGATGTCCCAAAAAGAACACTAATTTCGGTTTTTGTCATTTGAAATACTGAAAAATTTATTTTCAAATTATTGTTAGACTTGATTTTTCAAAAATTAAATTTTTTTGAATTTATTTATAAATCCTAATTTGAACTAGAATTTAGTTGCTCATAATTTCAAAATTGTTCACATGAACAAACTAATATACATATATGTAAGTTCATTTCAATTTGAAATATTTTTCCTAAAATAATATTACAGGGAAATAAAACGATGAACGATGAAACATTAAATCTTGTTATTTCTTTATCAACATGACTATTTTAATGAGCACATCAGAGGGGCACATTTTCGCTGCCCACAATTTTTTTGGATAGTGGTATTTGATCGTAATTTGTATAATCTACTAGTATTTAAAAAAAAAAACGAGAACAAACCTTGAAAAAAAATAATAAATTAATTCCCGATAAATTGCAAAAGAAATCATGAAACTTTTAATTAAAAGGTTTTTTGCATGAATCGAACATTAAGAAAGAAATACTATATCCGCGACAAAATCAAATCTTTTTCATTGATTAAGTTGCAGAAAACGGTTTCAACTTAATATTTCGACATCCATAGATTTAGAAGATGTTTTCGACTGTCCAAGGAAGCTTTTAAATATGTTTTATTCGAAACAAGCACATATTTCTGATTATACCAATATCAGTGTCACCCATATTGTAAATTTTGACTGATAGCTCTCAACATAATGCCAGAAATGATTTCTTACTTGGCCAAAGTGGTGAAACACATACAAAACAAATTGCGTTCCAAAATGATCACTAAATCAGTGTTTGTTTGACTTCGGTATTAGATTACATTCCAGTACAATTTCGAGTAAATGCGTTTCGAAAACGATTTCTGTAATCCACTTTAACCCTCGTCAGGCGGTATAAATTTACAACGCTTAAAGGCGATATGAGTACAATTGTACCTTCATACAATTACTTTTTGAAACATAAGTTTTTATAATGAAAAAGTTGTAATTTTTTCAGCTTAAAGTTCTTATTGCAATTTAGAAGTTTTGAAGAAAGTAATTTTGCGAACCTTGAATGATATTTTATTAGATTTTGAGTTCAAATTTCAAAAGTATTCGCTACGTTAAAAAAAGGTTGGCAAAAATTGAGTAATTAATTGAAAAAACTAAACAGGTTTAACTCTTATGAAATAAGAAAATTATAACATTCTGAAGATGAGGAAGAGCCTTATATTGCGTCTGATGAAGAACCTTATTTGCCACAGCTTGGTGGTTCATACGACGAGGAGCAGATAAAACTGCCCCAATTCGAGACATTTGGGCCATAATGAAAGTAATTTAGAGAAATCTTACAAGCCATTGGAGCGCGTCGTTACTGTCGCACTCCTCCACTGCAAGGCCTTATATATGCAGGAAAATTAAAAGATGGATGGAAGCAACTGTTATGAATGCATGTGTCATTAAAGAATGCGAAATATTTAGGCCACTTGAAAACTATATTTTGCTGCATTAAAACAGCGACATATAAACATTAATGAAAGTTAAGACAGATCATTGCAACCAAACGTGGATTATTTATATTGACACTTGATAAGTAAATTACTCGTCGTATGTGCCAATGCACTTATAAGAATTTGATCAGTGCAGTGACACATGTTAGTCGCATGCATTCATGACGCCCTTTTTATTTAAAGTATATAAGTTTAGTTTTTAATTATTAATAGAGTTAGTAATACAGGAGATAGTAATAAAGTAGTAATAGCGCAAAATTAAATAAATAAAGAAACTTTTGTTAAATTAAAAGAAATCCTAAAACGATTATTATTTATTATACGATACAATACTATTGGAGCTTGTATAAAATATAAGGGTTCTGGTATAAACATCGTCACCGATAACTTTGTTACCTCTTTGGAATTTGGCAGGTTCCTAAACTCTTGGAATATGACGCTAGTTGGAACAGTTAGAAAAAAGAAAGACATTTTGCCAAGTTATATGCAACCTTCAAAGGAAAGGCCTGTCAATTCAACAAATTTTATCTATAACACTGATACTACAATATGTTCATATGTAGCAAAATGTACCACGTCCACATCATACGTCGCTGTTTTAGCATTTTATGTCATATATAGAGAGCACCATCTAAACCGTAAAACAAACAACCAACGACGAAAATGTTTAAAAGAACCGTCGAACCTTGCGTTTAGCAGCAGTAGACGATCGAAGCAATAATAAACTGCTTCTGCGAAAGTGCGGTCGAAACGGTGTCATCATGTCATCAAGGTGTCGTGTCATTAAAGCACCAGTGGTTGAAGGTATAGGAAAATAGCCTTATGGCAGCCGTGAAGCTCCGCCAATAATTGGAAGGTGTTATATCTGTCAAAGTCAAAAGCGCACTCAGAGAAAAATCAAAAAGTCATGTAATATCTACATGAATCCTGTTTGAACACTTCATAAAATGTTGTACCTGCATTGAGACTGAATAAAATATCTTTAAACCCCTATTTTAGGTATTACTATGAATTTTATAAAATTAATAACATTTCAATAAAAACTCAGTTCAGTTAAACTGTTTTACGCACACTTTTTCATTATTTCGCATACAATTTACATAAGGCTGCAATTGTACCCATATAGCCTCGTAAGGGTGTTGGGCATAATTTGCAAGTAGCACCCAATTTTTTTTTTTTGGAATATACATAAAACCTAAACAATATTGTCTGATAAAAGATGTCACGAATTTCTAGACACCTGGTGATATAAGCAAAAAGGTTATGGCACTTCTAAAATGAAGAAGCTACAATTGTACCCCTTCCGCTGGACGAGGGTTAACTAAATTTCGATGACAAAGTATTCGAATGCGGTGAGTTGACCCCCCCCCCCCCCCCTTCTTTAATGATTTGACATTGTTTTAAATTCCAATGGCGATATTAGTTTTAAATGCTTTAATAATTGCCGAAGTTTATGTTGCGATTCTCGCTGTTATTAAAATTGGTTTGTACAAACTGAAGTACTATTTGCACTGCTAGACATTGAAAAAGCCTTTGATTCCATATGGCATAATGGTTTAATTTATAAACTAGAAACTTTTGGATATCCTGTCTACATGCAAAAGTTTATAAACAGCTTTTTGTCTGATAGAACATTTGTAGTAAAAATAGATAATGAGTACTCTAGTATACGAAAAAATTCCCGCTGGTGTACCCCAAGGTTCAGTTTTATCCCCTATCTTATATTCCATATATATATATATCAGATTTCAAAACGTTAAGAGATCAAACTACAGCACTATATGCGGATGACACTGCTTTAATAGCAACTGGCAAAGTCTCGAATGCAATTATTAAACAGCTTGACAAATCTCTCATAAAAACTAAAAACTATTTCGAAAAATGGAAAATTAAAATGAATGATTTAAAAACACAAGCAATTATATTCCCCTTTAATAAATCGCCAAAACGAACACCTAGTATGGGATTTTCTATTCAGGGCATAGAAATACAGGACTCAGTAAAATATTTAGGAATTACCATGGATAAAAAATTGAATTTCAGAGAGAGCCCTCTTTCCTCTGCTAAATCGAAAATCATCCCTTAACCAGAAAAATAAGTTATTGCTTGAACGAATGTGTATTCGAGCGATTATGACCTATGGATGTCAGGTGTGGTCTTCAAAGTGCGCAAAAACCCACCTGAAAAAGCTTCAGATAATCCAAAATAAAAATTTGAAAATTATACGGAACCTACCCAGACGCTACGCTACAATGGACTTACACAGAAACAATGGACTTCAAAGAAAAACTATTTGAAACTGTAATTTGTGAATTATAACAAAGATTTGAACATCGCAACAGATTTTCAAACCATGATTTGATACGAAATTTGTAGTAATGTAATCTTCGCCAACTTCAGTCAGGAAGATGGCGTAAGATTCAATGCAAAAAAATTTTTTTTTATAAAATACAATATTGTATGTAGATATAAGGTTTTTAGCTATCTTTTTTCTCCTTAAAACATTATTATATTTTCAATGTTCTCCTATTTCCTTATAATAGTTTAATACTTGATGCAATACTATTTAGTAATATCTCAAAAAATATATTTTAAAATATTTGTATTGTATGATGATAGAAAATAAAAATGAATGAATGAATGAAGTACTATTTGCAACATATTTATATGAATGAATTTTTTTTCTAGAACAAATCTACTAATTTAATTTAAAAATTGCATATAGTAGATAAATAGACATGTTCATGCAACTGTTCTTAAAATAATAGCACCATTTGAAAAGGTTTAGTCTTGCATCTTGCTAAAGGTTTTGCGATTTTCCTTAAAATTAAAATCACATAAAATGTCACTATTTCAATGTTCCAATTTTATGCATAAAGTTTGTTGCTCGAGAAAAGCTAAAGCAATATTTTTTTCTATTGCCCAAATAATATTGAGCACATCCCCATTTCTGTTTTCACCCAAGAGATACATACGGCTCCTCGGAAAGTGACGCACAGAAAGATTCAGTATCCACATTAAGTGAGGGGATTGGTTCCTTGTACGAAATATCAGGTGAAATAAGATAAACAACTCAGAAAACACTAGACAATCCAAAATGTTGCTTTTATCGTCCAAAGAATACAAAACCTGCTTAGTTCGTTAGAGCTTGAGAGTTTCAAATATTTACATATTTTGTAGAAACGTTTAATTTTAAACTTGATATCAGGAATACTGACAGCTCCAGTTTTAATGTATTGAAAGCCCAATCAAGCGTTTGGAGGCTCAATATATGTAGTTTGGAAAACCATCCTTTATCACACTAAGATAATAAAATTGTTCAGGACAAATTGGATAAAATGCTTGATCCAATACGCACGTGTGACGTGCAACTCGCTGGCCAGCAATATAAATGCTGTGCAAGTATCCGCTGTTTGCGATACACCTGGTGGGTATTCTGGCATGTACCCTTATCAACAATTAGTTCAATTAGAAACAATACAAACTTTCGAGTGCCTAGTCCAAGAACTCAAACTATTTAAGAGCTTTCTGAGTTGGAGAGAAAGAAAACAATCAACGGATGTTATAATAAAATTTAAAACATTAAACACTTTTTTCTTCGTTTCGAAATCGAGAACACCGCAATATTTACGATAAATGCCAATACCGTCAACGGCGCTGCCGAACTGTCGCTTTTATTTTGTTTTAAGACTATAGCAGCGATTATTTCACAAAAAGTTTTTAAATTTGTTTTCCTATTCCCAGTTGCCTACATTAAACGCACGAAACTTATTAGAATACATTAAAAATTACGATCCGATATACTATATAATTATCTTATATGATGCGTATCGAAATGTTAGTTATTCGATGCGTTAGTGGATTCGGTATCGTCGGCGCCCGTAAGAAAATTAACTAAATGCTGTTCTTGAATTAATTTGCTTTAAACGAACTTTGAAATTCACACGAAAATCATATTCAACGATTACGCGATGGGTATGTCAACAAATTAAGTTGTCGAATGTGGAACGATATAAATCCTTATGATATCGCAGGCTTTCCAATGCGTCCCAAAAAATATACTATTTGGTTCTTTGAGAACGACTCAAGCGGTCATTGATTACAAACTGCTTTTGACCTTTTGGATGGTATGAATATTTTGCACACCTGGGAGTGATGAGATTCTTCAAATGAGCGTTTCCTAATTCACTGATGTATGGAAATAAGCCAAAAAATGGAAAATAGTCCCTGACCATTGGACAAATACGCGGCAGACGTAAAATGCGATATTACCGATGCGCGTCGCCAGCGATTATGCGACGAACATTTGCACAATATTATACATATTCATTATACGAGTACATTAAAAATTTAAAACCATTTTTGACAATAACTTAATCAACTAATTAAAAATTTAATTGACCGATATTTGTTTTTTAAAGTCGGCACATTTTATTTAGCGGCCAACTGAGCGGAGTAGAGGCGATTGAAAAAATTTTACTTGTATCGGGTGTTTTAAAGGTTTACGTCTGAAACTCATTTTACGGCCGGTTTGAAATTGCAGTTTTGCTTTGTAAACCGGGGCAGAAAATCGTGTAATACAGATAATTTATATAGAATATCAGAAGAAAGGTACGTATATATGTATTAACCCACTATATCTTTAGCAAATGATTAAGTTTCGAACTTGTTTGAGAAAAATACACAAAAAACACTTTTAAAACAGAACATATGTACGTACATATCACAATTAGTTGAAATATTTTACGAAAATATTTGTTAAGTTTTAAATACGATTTTATCACCATAAATTGGAGTCGTAGCTTTGAACTAGTTCCTCTGAACAATTGAGTTAACTACAATTGGAGCGTTTAGGTCAGAACAGAGCGCTTTAAATATTCTCGTTCTATATTGTTACCAACTATATACATATGTATGTAGATACATAAATGTGTGCTTCAGCGTAACTAAGTTCAATGAGGTTGAAGCACAAGCCTACCTAAGAAGTAGTAGAAGAAGAAGAAGGATTAGGATTAACTAGATACTTTGAGTGCCTGGATGGACGAGTTGCCAGAGTATTCGATCAACAGTTCAGAGGTTGTAGGTTCGATTCCAACCAAAGACTCCGGTGAAAAGTAATAGCCAAATTATTTACATTCAATTAAAAAAAATGAGAAAAACAAAACTATCATAGAACACAGTGTTGGGTTAATTGATGTTTGGCTGTGCAGAGTCAAAGATATGTTCACAGGCCGCTGAATAGCCAGAACTTCTTCTTCTTCTTTTTTTGGCGCTACAGTCCGTGGTCAACCTGGGCCTCAACCAACAAACTTTAGCCAGCGTACTCCAATTTTGCACACCAAGTTGGTTGAGGTCCCTCTCCACTTGTGTGCGCCATCGGTTCCGTGAGCGTCCACTAATGCGTTGTCCCACAGGTTCGGAATCGAAGATTCTACGGGTCGAAACAGTATTATCCATGCGCTCTACAAGGCCCAACCATCTTAGCCGTTGGATCCGTAGACGCCTGGTTAGGCTCAGGTCCCTGTACAACCCGTACATTTCATGATTGAATCTTCTTCTCCAGAAACCATCAACGCAAACAGGGCCGAAGATGAATAGCCAGAACATCATCAGTTAAATTTTGACACCCTCATCTCTGCAAAATAAAATAAAAATAGCGAAACTATTTATACTCCTTCTTTCCACTTCCGTAAAAAACTTAAGAGATCTATCTGCCCTCGAAGAAAACTTCCTGACGAAGCTTAAATTTCAGCGAATCACATTTCTTATCCTTCAGTAAACGAATGATTTATACAAAATGTCAGTTAATCCCCAATAAGGATAAATGAACATGTGGCAGGCATGAAGTCGTTCACCACTTTCATCGGATTGTATGGCCAACTGCGTATGCGAATTCTTGTTCTCAATAGCACACGACTTACTGTGTCGTTCAACTACATATGCAAACGTGTGAGCAACCTTATGACGGCCGGGAAACGAGTTTCAAATCTTATCTTAGTTCACTGTACAATAATCAGTTGACAGAACATTGTTATTTTCAAACAAAATTAATTTTGTTCAAGAGTGTCCAAAGCTGACTGCTATATCAAGATAGATTAGCGTCGATGATAAATTATTATTTAGAAAATTTTACAAAATTAAAAAAATACAATTGAAACGAAAGAGGAAAGCGGAAAGAAAAGAAAAATCAGTCAGTATCGCATATCGGGGAACTAAAGTAAACATTAATGGCACATTGACTTTTGCCGAAATCTCCTTTTTTCCCACAGAAATGTGAACGAACAAAATTGGCATCTGAAAACCAGAAATATTATTGCCGAGAAGTCAATGCATCTTAAGAGATATAAACAGCTTTTGTATGAATTGATCGTTTGTATAACGGTGATATTATCCGCGCCTGGGCAATGCTAAATTGGGCGCCTGTTAACCGATATTTGAATCCTCCAGACTTTTGCTTGTGGTCTTCCTTTAAACGCTGATGCTATAGGAATTATTCAGAAACGATATATATACATACACATGTAAATTTTTAAGATTAAACAGACACTCGGTTAATAGGGAAAATTAGAATGCCGGAATAAGTTACGGCGAAGTCAGTCGTAGAAGGCAAATAAAACCGTGTTTATTGAATAAAGGAAAGGAATGGTATATTTCTCTTTCTTAATTTTAAGAAATTCTTGTAGCTTTTTCCCAACCGTATTTTATTATAGTTGACGACGAACTTTAAATCGATTAATTACGAATTTACTCAACAATGAACTTAAAACTTATTTTTGGTTAAAGCTGATGTTGGATTTCAGGCAAAGACTGGAGAGGAAAAATATACGAACACAATGATGGGGCGTGTTTTCATGGTTTCCAATTGTATGCAATCCAAAATTTTATTTACAAATGTAATAAATTTCTACGAGTGACAAATTTTAATGGCATCTCTAACAAAATACGTCAACACAAACTGTTAACAATCATTGTTACATTAATAAACATAATAGATAAAAGTTTATGTTTGTGTTTAAAAAAAAAAGAATTGAAAGTAATATAAAAATGTATACGAGTTTGCTTTTCCTTGCAGAAACATTTGCCGCTGGCAACCTCTTGTTTAGTATGTAAAATAACATAATATGTTAACAGAGCTCTGTTATCGTGAGGCCTGGCAAAAAGTTAAAATGTTCGAACTTTGCGCCTCCGCTTCTGTCTCAGCGTCAGATTCACATTGTGTTGCCATACATTGCAAACAAAATATTTATGTGCATATTTTACTTTTAACAGGGAGAAATATACTTCTCGTTGCAGTCCTCAGCTGCACATTGTGTTGCAATGTGTGTGTTAAATGTCACCCTTCCTGAAGGGTCTTACGGGCAATTGTAAATCTGTTAAGTGTTTTTTATTTTGTCCGCTGCTTCGCATTGTCTACGCGCCTTTGTTATGAATGTATTTTTTGTGCCCTACCAAAAATCATCCGGTTCATCAAATTTGCCCATTACTTCCGGAAATAGCCGCCTTATCATGTGACTTTCTGCTCATACGTTTGTGGATTTCAATGTATTTCCAGTTTTTGGCTTTACCAAAACAAACTTAATTACTTCGTTGAAACGTCTAATTTTTATTAAAATATATGAGCGTAAAAATTCGATCAAAAAATCGATTTGGCCCATTTTGTTAGTAACGCATTTCAGCTAACGATGTACGATACTCTGTTAAAGACAGTTGCTTTATAATAACGTAGTTATGTAAGTTTCTTTTTAATAGAATGTCCTTAATTTGAAAAGAGATTCGATCAAGAAATTTCTGGACTATTAGATATTTTAGTTAGCCGCGTTTCAGATACATAAGTGCATGTTTCATATCAGGTCTGTTTGAAATCACGTGGTTTCTAAAAACAAATTGCATCAAAAAGCAGACTTCTTGTTCTTCGTTTATTATTTTTCTAACATTAAGACGCTCAATATAATCCTAAGCACATATTTCATAATAATAATCTAGTTGAAGTAATACTATTTTTTTTTTGTTTTCAGAAAATTCAGAACAATATGTCAGAATAGTTAGATGAGACTTACAAGCAAAATTAAAAATGTGACAGCCTCATCGTGTTCTTCTTTAGGAACTCTCTATACTTTGTACATGTATGTACATACATTTCTAAAATGTAAAATAACTGAATATCTGAATTATGGAATCAAATTATTATACGAAAGTAAGCACTTGTTAGAAGTAAAAAAGAAATAGCGTTAATGTTTTTTGCATCCGACTTCCGTCCACTAAATAAAATTTCTTTTTTACTAATTTGTTTAATTGAATGCAATAAAACGATTATTACTGTGAAATGCGTTAATGGAGTATTAAGCGAGCGCTCATCATGAATATATCGAACGCTCTTAATGTTCTAACAACAATACCGACAACAAGAACAACAACAACCAGAAACGGTAACTTGGAATTGCAAATATTTACACGAAATGGTGAAAATTTCTGCGCCTCAATGTAAGAGAAAAATATTATTCAATATTTTTAAATTTCAGCTTTAGACAAACACATCCAGTGCTCTTTACTGGATGTACCGTTATATTTGGAATTGAGAAGTTTCAGCATCGAGAATAAACAGAAAAGAAGGCTCTTAGTTCGATATATTTTTGGGTGGATAATTGTAAGTACAAATTTAAAACATACTAAAGTCGGCAGTTTTGAATATAAGACACAAAAGAAAAAGTTAAAATTTGCGCTTAAATAAAGTTTGTTAAGTTACACAAGTTTAAATCATAATAAATGGCCGCCATGGCAGGCACGTACAAGGCGCATTCTGAAACATGCATGCATTCCTTACATACATAAGTAATTACATATGTATATATTCTTCTACAAGTATGAAGCAGAACACTCATCCAATTATCAGCTCTGTTCTGAAAACACGCAGTTTCAAATCACGAACTTTTTTTAAAATCTCGCAAACGATTTCACGCTGTTCTGCAAACGGCGAGCGTTTTCGTTTTTCGGCGTGATTTTAATTGTTCGAAAACACCAGACAGCAGCTGGTTTTCACGGTAAAATGGTAAGTCACGGACACTGCCGAGCGCAGCAAAACAATTTTTTAGAAAACAGGCAGTATTTTATGTTTTTATAGACAGGAATCCTATTTTTTTTTTTACAAAAACAAATAGAAGACACATCGTGTGAAATATTTATGTAAAATAGATGAAAACATTTTTATTGCATTTTATACGAAATAATTATGTATAAAAAATCAGTGATCATTTACCCCAACGGTTTAAAATCACGCCATTTCAATGTCTTTTTGTGTGCAGAATACCTTTTACGTGGTTTCGAATCACGTCACTTGGAAGTGGTTGGCAGAGCAGGTCTGAATACATTAAACTAATTTAAAACAATATGTAAGCTTAACTGTGTTCTGAAGTCAGAAGTTTATTCACTTGTAGGAGCGCTGCAAAACGTGTGACGGGCAGAGTGTAAAGAAACATTTTACGATATCCAAAACGCATGCAGGCTCATAAAGTTTCGAGTATCAAAACATGAAAAATATACAAGAGTAAATAAAGTAATAAAAATTCCAACCTTTCGTTTGGAGGTGTGAATTATTCTTTTTATTGTGCCCATCCCTGAAAAGCTTTCAACGTGTCCTGAAAAATTCTTTCTTAATATACCAAAACCTCGGGTTGCGTTGCCAATTGGGTGTGGAGAAACGTAACGCAAAGCGAAGGAGGAGTTTTCACTTACTACATATTTACTTTTTTTTGGTTCATTGTTGCAAAATATTTAGGTTAAACTTCACTTCAGCATACATATGTATGTAATTTGAAACTAAAGAATATATGTACAATAAAACGAACTTGCAACCAGCAAACGTATGTACATATTTGCGTTAGATTTAACGGGAAGTCCTGCTTTCTGCACAAACATTTTTATATGAACGACGCTACTGAATCAAAAACAGCGCGACTTCGAAATCACAAAAATTTCAAAAAGACGAAACATCAAAACGATGAAAACTGAAGCAACCAACACAGGCCAAGGTGGGTGTAGCTTTAAGAGCTTTAAGAGATAATAAAATCACATTTAATATTTGAAGTAACTGAAGCCGTTGTTTGGTTTTTGCAGCTTCAAAATTGCATTTATCTACCCATTATGTACTTGTGTCTTCAATATGAGAGCTTAATTCGAGATGACGATTGCAATGAGTTTCTGGAGGTCTTGCTGGCCATAGACTTAATTTCGTCTGCAACATTTTACTATTTTCGAAATTTCCGACGAACGCTGCCTTATTTGTCCTTAATCATCGTAACGACATTGAGTGCAGCTTTAATTGGAATTTTTGCAAATTTCATGAACAGCTTCATGGTAAGTAGAAAAAATATTGTATAATTTTTGCCATAACTTCCAACAAAAAAAAGGTGAGCGTGGACATTTAGACAAATGGATTTTTGACTTTGGTTATAGTCTCATTTTTATGTATGTATTTAAGAAGTATTAGCAATATTAGGACACGTGGGGTTTTGCATGTTTTTGCAAAACTATGTTTATTCATCCATTTATATTCTGGCCCCTTCAAAGTAGTCCCGTCCGACCTCTTCAGCTGCCAGAAGTGTCAGCGTTCTTTCCAACCCTCGAAGCAGTTCTAATATGCGCTTTTTGGTTTTTTGATTGGGTTTTTATCTCCCCAATAGCTCTATTCCATCTTGCGGAGGGGAATAAGTCGAAGGGTACCAAATGTGGTGAATAGGTTGACTGAGGCATGATTACAGCGTTGTTTGCTACTTGGTAAAAATTCAACTATGTATTTTAGAACACACCCGCTTCATCCACAAAATTTCCGAATAAAAAACAGCATGGCGTGAGCCAACCAATATGCCGATATCCTCAGTATATTTCTCTAATACTAATCCGACGGTTCTCCATAGCAGTTTTTGTTTTGTTGTTGATATGCAGGGGCGTCCACGGCGATCGTCGTCATCCAAAACTTCTGAAACTTCTTCGAAAAGCTTTTACGAAATCGCTTCAAAATTACAATAGAATTTTGAAAATCGTTTCATAAAAGGCTGTTTAAAGCGAAAATCGGCCGTAATGTATGTTTCAATTTACTATATATTTGTCTAAGTTTTTATTAAAAATGGCATCACTTGTTTTAATTACAATTTTTCTTTCCATAGTTTCAGTTTTGCTTTATTAAAGCGAACACGAATCACCTGTAATTGATTTAAAGCAAGATTTACCTACAACTCTGTTAAATTTACTATGATTTTTACCACAAAGCAGGGGTAAACATTATCATGTCAAGTACCTTAAACCAGACTTATCACTTTGAATTTCTTGATCTCTCTAGCTTTTGTTGCACAAAGTAGTAAAACACCTTTTTCGAAGAGAAACCCCTTAAGGGTAGAGTTTTGTTTATTCTGGTACATTTAACACAAGCTTTTACTACAGCCTCACGGTTTCTTTACAGCGTAGTAAATATACATACATAAGTTCACAACATTTTGTAATACTAATGGCTGCTCACATTTTGTATAAACTTGGATTGTACATAAATTATTAAACTATTTCTGAATCTCTCTTTTCGAGTTGTCATCAATTAACAATAAATGCAAATGATAACATTTTACCATAAGAAATACGACATTTAGGGCTTGTCGAACGTAAGTGTTCACAAATACTTTAACTAACAAAAACGAATTAGGAACACACTGACTGAGTTAATCACGGTATGCGGGGCGAGGAACTCAAGACTGTTTGCAATAGATGAACATGGTGAAATAAACTTTATGCATAGTCTCTGATTCGATTTTTTACTACAAAGCTCTAGCGAACGTTAGCGTTCGATATCGCGGGACAGGCGACTAATAGCATAGGAAATTACTGGCTGTATTTAAATTTTGACTGCTTGCTACTTGAGCACTCCACAATGAAGCACTAATACTTCATTATTTATTTCTTTGCAGATATTGATGCAACCAATTTTATTAATAATTCAGCTATTGGCGGTTGTTCTATTCAGCTTGCAGACAAAAATCGATTTGACATATTTTATAGCTCTTTTGATTATTTTGTCAATATTAGTTTCAGTCATTATTTTAGATATTTTCGTTTTTAGAACTCAAAGCGGTGAGCTGCTTATTGCGTATTTGCTTGGCTCGTTGAACACTGTTTACGTAACTTTTGACGTGCAATTAATGATGACATCCCCGTTACATAAATATTGCATGACTGCAGATGAGCATATTTTTGGCGCAGTAAATATATTCGCAGATCAAACGAAATTGGCTTGGCTAATGTTTAGAGTCTTCTTTCTGGACGGCCCAATATTAATTTGTAATACAATTTTAAAAGCACTAAGATCGAAATTATACTAAATTGAGAAAACTTAATTCCACACGAATGAAAAGAATTGGCGGAATATGAAAACTGCATTCCGGTACAACAGCTGCGTTTGTTTTCAAATATTGGTTTAAGAAAATAATTTTTCTGCTTCTAATGCTAGTTTTCATTCTACAACAAGGGGAGTGAGGAATCTATAGTAAAAAAACTTGGGAGTCTAAAGCAAAAGGAACGAATCAATCAGTGTATATCGAACATTTTATTCTTAAACTAAATCGTTATATAATTATTATATTTATTTACACATACATATGTATGTACTTATGTATGTGTCCTAACATCGAATTGAAGAAACTCAAAATATATGAAAATATCAAAACGACAAAGGATTGGGACAAAAACGGAGAGTTCTCATTCGTACAAGCTACATGAAATCGGGCCTGTTTTCAATTCAGCTAATGAGTTCTCCATATTAAAAAAAGTCTAAAAAATAAGTTGCTAATGTTTCCAGTTAAAGTGTTCTTAAAATAAGTCTCGCATAGAAAAAACTGGCCGAATCTCAAAATAGAGCCAATTCTGATCAAGAAGGTTTGGAAAAAGTTAGCGACTTTTCTGAAACCACTAAATCGGAGTCAAACCACGAAATATCTGTTCGAAAGTCTGAAAAAATGGTTGCATTTGTCAAAAAGGCAACGATAATATCTGAAGCATATTGACAGGGAAACACTTTATACACAAGATGGGATGTACATACATACATACATACATATGTAAATATGAGTACTCATTAGAGATGGTATGGCAGGGGTCTTTTGCAAGGTCAGCTAATCTCCATCAACAAAAAGTATTAAAATTTGTTTAAACTTAAACCTTTTTCTTTTAGACGACAAATATTTTGGGATTCACTTCATAAAATCTTTTTCCAAGCTTTAACTTGGAAATTGTACTTCCAATGCTGGCAGCTGATAGTTGCTGGTGTTAAACTGACTGTCATTTATTCAGTCCATAATCGGATTGAAAAATGCGTGCGAGTGCTAAACCTGTTTTATCAAAATGAGTGTTTTGTTTGACCAATATGCCGACATACATATGCGACCATTTCACGCCATACGCCGAAGCTGCGTCGAACTTTTGCACATATCTAATCATAATATGTATTGATCACAAAGTTTTCTTTAAATTTAAAGATAGAAGGTGCTTAATGAAAGCTCCTATAATATACTTTTAAAGTATAAAGTTAAACAAATAAAATAATTTTAAATAAATCTATCTGTTGGACAATATCAAATTCATTGATTGTAATTTCATCATATCGCTTCTCAATGAATCTTCAAATGCCTATTATGTATATATTGTCATATGTATGTATGTATACATATATCGTAACATGATTTAATAAAAGCATTAATTTATAGAGAAAAACTATGTAAATGAAAATTGTTTTAAACTTAAACTAAATTAAAGAATCAATATTTGGAAAAAAAACTTCACCAGTTTTTTGTACTGCTTACAGAGGTGTGAACCGGAAAGGAGAGAAGTAATGTACACACATACATACATATGTATATACAGCTATGGACGGAGAAATAGCGCACCTACGTACTACATAGTAAAAGTCGAATCACAATAAAAATTGGAATGAATATATTATGTGTTTATATGCTATTATTTTGGCCTACTTTGCTTTTCCGAAAATTCTTTGGAAGAGTTCCGTAAACTTTTAAATTTCTTTTATTTTTGTCATATTTTAGTAAAAATAAAGTTTTTGGTATGGACAAAGAAATAGCGCAGTGTTATTTTGATTATAAAAAGAGGAGTTCATACAAATTTTGGTGGTAAATTTTTGTCTAGTTTTACAAAAATATTATTGAATTTTAATTTTGTGCACTAAAATGGGTAGAGGGCCCCACTGTTTCCTTCAAAAAGAAAGGTTATTTGGGACCTTCACCAAAAAGGTACAAAACAAACAAAAATTGCAAAAATCATTGGATCCCTTACAAAGATGATATACAATGTCATCAAATGCGTTACTTCGGAAGAAAATTTGCTTAATGTGAGGAAAAATCGGAAGAAGGCACCGTGAAAGAAAACAATTCGTGACGAAAAGCCAATCGTTAGAAAAAGTAAGCTAGATCCTTTCAAGTCTTCGAAAACAATAATGACGGAAATAAATGAAGAATTTGGGTTAAATGTGTCCAGTAGACTTGTACGAAAACGCCGGAATGAAAATAATCTTTATAGTCGTGTCAGTATAAAAAAAAAACAACTACTGTCAAAAAAAATATAAAATCCGGCAAAATTCATAAGAACAAGGACATCAAATTCTGGAAACTAGTACTTTTCACTGATGAAACAAAAATTAATACGATTGTTCCTGACGTAAAAACATTTGTTCGTCGAGGAAAAAACTCAGAATTCAATCCCCGTTATACTACAAAAAGAGTAAAGCACGGTGGTGGTAGCCTGAAAATGTGGCGATCGTTTTCTTGGTATAGAGTTGGGCCTATAGAAAGAAAAAACGGAAATCTGGATAAGTTTTCTTACCTTAATATACTTAAGAATACAATGAAGCCATATTGCTTTGAGTTCATGCCTCTGAACTGGATTTTTATGCACGATAACGATCCAAAACATACGGCAAAAGTAGTGAAAAATTGGATCTCCAAAGAAAAAATTACTATTCTTGATTAGGTTGCACAAAGTCCGGACCTTAATCCCATAACAAATTTATGGAACAATGTTAAGGTGAAAGTTGGGCAAAAAAATTAAAGAATTGCGATGAACTTTGGGCGGTTTAGTCGAACTCTATTTCTTTAGAGAGATGCCAAAAGTAAATAGTAAGTTTACCTCGCAGGTGTGAAGCAGTTTTGTTAAATAATGGTTATTCAACAAGGTATTAATGAGGTAAATAATTCCACCACACAATTAAAATCATTTTGTTAAAAATACATATTATTATAGGAAATCAAAATAAGTGCGCTATTTTTTTGTCCAGTTCAAATTGTGATGAACTAAAGTTTTGTGGAATTATTACATTACTAAACACTATATATTTTTTTTTTTTGGTTTCTTTTCGTTGATACTGAAGTAAACTAAAATATCAATCCCAAATAAATGTGTAATTTTATCTATATATCAAATTACTAACAATTCCATATTGTTGTGGATAAGTGCGCTATTTCTCCGTCCATAGCTGCATGTATATGGCTTTGATAATCTTAGCGTCTTGAGAATTTTATTTTTAATTGTAAGAATGTAAAATTTCCCGACACACAGTATTTTGTTATGATGCATCAGTATGACTCAAAATTTCCATGTTGATTCCTTTGTATTGTAGCTTAGGGCTTTTTTAAAATCATATGACGATATGTACTCGACCAACTTCCCTGCTACTATTTTGCTGCATTCGCACACACTCGGTTCGTATGTACTTTATTTTCTTTCTGGCTTTGTTTAACACACTTGATTGATGTTCAATAACGGTTAGAATGCAATTCAAAGAAAACGTGTTAAACATATTTATAGTTTGGGCGATAACAAATCAATTAAAAAGTGTTTGCTATAAATTCCAAAACTAAATAAATAAAATATTGCACTACCAGTGTAACATACATATGTATGTATGTACATGTGTAAATAATGACATGATTCATTAGTATTAAGTAACAACGAAATAGTTTTAAAGAATGCTGGTGGTGATTTGTATGCAAATATTGTGTTTGAGTGAATGTGACGTGGCAAAAAGTTTTTTTTTTGTAACAAATATGTACATCAAGTCCGAGCTACGAAGTCGGTCGATCAGAAATTTTAAAACAATGAAAAACCAAAATACTCGTCGTCCAAGAATATAACCGAAAGCATATCTGACCCTGTGTATATACATACATATGTATGTATGTATAATAATTCAAGATTAGATTCCAAAATTTTATACAATATATACACATGTACATACATATATGTACATACATACATATGTGAGGTCTCAAATAATTTTGGTATTGTAAAACTTTATACGGGTACACAATGGAGGTTATTCTCACCTAAATGATGAGTCAGTCATATTTTTCAATAGAAAATGTATTAAGAATTTGAAGTGTTCGCACATTTTAATCGCAGATTAGATTAAAAAATTTGTGTGTTTTAGTTCTTTGTGAGAAAGCTTTCTTCGCGTCAATACCACCCAGCCTCAGTATAACTTATTAAATGATATACATACATATAATTGATTTGATTGCATTCAGCACTAAACGAACAGAGAATTATGGCTATAGTGGAAGATGTGAGAGAAATCCGTCACCACTCACAACGGACACCGGCTTGTTGCCATAAAGTACAGTGAACGAAAGGAATAATTTTAACACATTACCCGACTGAACGAAGTGATGCGGTTGTTTAACTGGCCGCTCTTCGCTCAATAGAGTGCAGTTTGATTACGACGGTTGTTTTCGTTCAAATGCTTGACATCAATTGTGTTATCGTTCTTTTTATCTCACGTTTTTTTCTTTAAGTTGATTTTTCGTGCATTACTAAGAGATGTTTGCCAGAAGTATAGATAAAGAATAAATAAAATGGAATTGTTTTCTTTCTGTTTTGTGGATTATTTTTTAACAGCTGTTTTGATAAAACGCAAGAAGAATCACAATCAATTAAAAGCTGCAAGTCAACGATTGAAGCAAATCGGCGAACGCTCTAGTTTAAACGCCTATCAACTCAACATTTTCATAAATCTAATTTGCGCTTTAGTTCATATCAATGGGGCCTACAGCTGCTAAATGAGGAGACAATAAACACAATTTCTACACTGGTAAAGCGTTTAGAAAAATATTTAATTATGGCAAACTTTTCTTGGAATCCAAGTTTTTCTTCGATTTTATTTGCTCTTTCAGAGCTGTAATTTAATGTAATTTAAACATTTTTAAAAGTTTTATGAAAAATACGGATCGCTATTTGTGCACAGAAAATCACTTGGAAAAAGTTGTTCCGTTCAGGAATATCTTTTTAACATGTTGCTTCATTTCAAGGTTAGGCTTTCCTTCGAGCCACGAAGGAAAAAAATTATATTGTGTGTTTATGCACTTGTTTCAGAAAGGCATATATGTATGTATATATGTATATATATATATATATATATATATATATATATATATATATATATATATATATCGTTAACTTAATACGAAAAGGCCCCAAATCATAATTTTTCGAAATCGACATTTTTACATATTTCGATAGACCATTCCTAGATACACCTCCTCCAAAAAAATCAGATGAATATAACACTAAATTTGTAAAGTGCTTTTAATAAAAATTGTGTTTAAACAAATTTTGTATCAATATTGCATCTTTTTTTATTTAGTTTTTTCCTCCTCCTGTAAACTATGAAAAACATGAGTTAGGGCCTTTTCATATTAAGTTAATGATATGTAGTTTGGTTTTTGCTACTCGTAATACCATTTTGACTTACCAATAGGATCTATACACTCCAATGTTAGCGCACACTTTATCCACGAGAGTAAGATTTTCTCTGTTGCATTGTTGGTATCGTCAAACAGTACAGTATTCATGTCGACCATTCGCAAGAAGAGAAAATTATCGGCATCAGTTTGAAAATAATCAAACATTTTGGGATGTGTTCGTGTCGAGACAGCAGTCGGTGTATTCCAACCGAGAACCCCAGACTTAGAAGCTTTTGTTTGCAGATCATACAGATCTTGACTAGTACCGCGTATGCGCATGTAATTTTCAGCGAAAAGTATGGATTTTGAACGCATCAAAGCATCTTTTATCACAATTGGACGATATGCGTGCATACGTTGATCCGCAACGTATGAGGGAAACACAGACAAATCATAAGATATAACCGTACAGCGGGAGCTGTTGCAAAAAGCACTCAAGGCTCTTAAGTCTTCCTCCGATAGACCCAGATCGTAGATGAGCAAGTACTCATTTGGAAATTTCAGAGCAATATTTTGTGAAAGTAAAATGGCTGAAGGAGCTTGACCTTCCTGGACGTAAGTTACAATTGTAAAGTTTGCTTTTGTGCCATTAAACAATTGTGTTGTATGTACATGAGCCGGTTTGGCGTGCAGTTTATCCATCCCACTTTTATTATTTTCTTTATCGTATTCAAGAGGTAAATTTTGAATTTCAACTACGTAACCTTGACCGTCTCTAAGTGTTGGAGCCTTTTTCGATTTTTGATCTGTGTCATATTTATAGTACTGGGACTCTGAGTTTTTTGTTGGATATGATATTGATGACGATGCAGACAACAACGATGATGTTGACGATGTAAAGCCCAAAATTGTTAAGTATTTCGGATCGATTTCTAGTTTCTTTTGCTCTGAAACACGCAAATTTTCCTGAAAACAAAAGCGACAAATTTTTGTAAAATTACATAATATTTTATTGAAAATTTTTAAAAATATCAATAATATAATAAGTTTAAATTTATGCCTTCAAAAACGCGAATAGTCTGATGAACCTCGTACTGGACTTTGCGAAAAATATTAATAGATAAAGGAAAGCACATAGGTTCTCAAGAAGGCTACAATGACGCCCGCCCTACACTCGCTCGAGAGCGCTAGTCAGTACTACTAGTCCCAATGATTAGCTAAATTTGAGACACCAGCAGAGATGGTCGATTTTTAATCGCGAAACCTTAAATTTGCCCGTTAACTTAATCGCAACAAGTTACATTATATTAATGTGATGCGTGATATGCATTTGGTGTGCCCACCTCAGAGAACAACTTTTGGCCAACTTCTGACACAGAATATTGCTGTTTTTCCACTAATTTTCAAATATATAATTAATTAGTTTAACAACAAAATTGGTAACAAGAGAAATAAACTCAGTGTGTTTTTATTTGTATGTTATTTTTTTCGTATACGATATAAAAATTTTAAATTAGAATTCATTTTCAATTTAAATAAATCTTTAATCTTATCATATTTAGTTGTTTGTTTGCTTTTGAAAAAGTCAATATTTATTCACTTTAATTACAAATTAAAACAATGTTTTGTTTGTGTCTGGTCTAAGTTAAATTTTGATAATTTTTCAAAATGTTCAGTAAGAAATTAATATGAACGAAATATTAAGAAATTTGCGCGCTGAAATTGTTTTCCAGACAGCTTCTATATCTTTCCTTCAGAAGTACTTTTTTATTATTTAAAATGTACTTTTGTATTAATAATTTTTTTTAGATATTCTGTTAATTAATTGTAGTGCACTTGCAATAACATCAACATCCTAAAATATGAACATTCCCAAATATGAACACTTTTGCTCAGTCACCGCTAAAATATGGACTTCGGGTAAACGCACGTGTTATTGCATTTATTCCATATATATAATGTCCTTAGCTGTCACTCAAAAAAGACCTGCTTCCTTTTATTTTCAAACACTACTCCTTCTTTCCTCTTACCCATAACTCAGTTCTAGTACAATGCACTGCATACAACTTTGTCTGCCAACAAAAATGATCCGTTATCAGCCATTTCCAGACTGCTGCCAATGCACATATTTCTCAGGTAATGGCTTTAGTGGCAGGTGTATTAATTTAAGCATATGCGCCAATAAGAAACGAAATCACAAGAGTGTTCTGACAATAATATTGTCGTATTTGAAATAACCATAAAGAACGTGACAGATTTTTATCAGTGTGACAAAGGCATCTTATGGGAAAGCAGCTTTTACATATTATTATTGAGTACGTGGAAGATATATTGTTTCCTCTGTTTTCTATTTTAATCTGCCAAATTTTTAAATAACCACAAAGAACGTGACAGATTTTTATTTATTTGAGTTTAACAGTGCATCGACTCTTAAGCGATTTAGTTTTATATCTTTAAGTACGTGGAATCGTTATAAATCGATTATTAGCGAAGTGCGGCAGCCAAAAAAAATGATTTATGATTTATTCTGCAAAAAAACTAAGTTTCAGGAAATACTTGAAAATAATCATACAAAGTGAACGATGTTTAATTTAACAAAATGTTTCTTTACAATGTCCAAAATTAACCCCATATTCTGAAAACTTCTACACTAATCTAAAAGAAATATGTATAAACACGGCTGAAATATAATTTTGATATGAAATTTTAGGTGTTTTTTGTTTAATGAAATGATTTATGATTTACACTCATGTATGTCGTTCAATAGCAGCTAAAAGTTTTCATTCTTATCTTCTAATATAAAACAATTATTCATTTATATTCACTTATCTAATTGTACAATGGAATGAATTGATTATACAAGCATTGGTGTTTGTTCGCAGCCGACAGAATGAAGTTAATTTATTGCCATGGAATTTACACTTAATTAATATATTTATGAAAAATAAAGTTAATTAAAATTCATTTAAAAATTTTTTTTTTTATTTTCTTTTTGTCAATTGACATTAAAAATAAAAGGGCGCACTATCACTAATTTCATAATTAAGTAATAATAAATTAAAAATTAACCGTCCACATTTGGTACACATTGTGACTCAAACAAAAGCAAAAATTTGGCTTTACGCGTTGAGAATGAGATACAAAAACTTGCGAGGATAACTGCGACAATAAATTTTCGATGTGTCGAAAATGTTCAGTATTTTTACTACGAAAAATTTTTAAAACTAAATTATCTATCTAGGCAACAACCTTTTTCTGCCACAACCCATTTTATTCCCATTATGAGTACTACGATATTTTCTAATTTGTACGCCAATACGTTGCACAGTTCATCAAAGAAACAGCTCCTCTGCAATTTGTGCGTATTTCAGTACTGTGTTGGGAAATATATCAGGTGCGATCATTAAAAGTAACACAACTCAAAAAACTCTATTTTCCACTTTTTTGAAGGAAACAGTGTATGATTACGATATCTAAAAAAGGACAAAGAGAAATACATTTTGTTATTTTATTGAAATATTATTGAGTTTCCTTTACAACGGTATATTTGTTTATAACAATAATTCCATTATATTGGCGCAATTAGTTTTTTGCCTCTACTGAAAACTTGTAAATTTTGAGTTGTGTTACTTTTGATGAACAGGTGCGATATGTTGTTCAGCTCTCCACTTCACACAGTCAACAGAAATCCGGTGTGTATTCTTACCATATACTGGTTCTGGCCTTAAAAGTCTAATGGCCGTATTTCGGTTCCTAAAACACTTCTATCCATTTACATACAGGGCAGTTCAGTTTTGCTCGGCTTTTCCAGCAGTAGTTTGCATTCTTATAGTTCACATTTTAGTGTAGTACCTTTTACTTCAGTATGGTCTGGACCCCAACAAAATCTGCTAATGTAGTACTAACGGCTTTTCTGCACTAGTTTCTAATGTATGTAAAGCGTAAACTCTTTATCCCCGTCATATAGCTTTTAAAACTGATATTAGCTCTGTTTCGAACAAGCTGCACTAATTTAAGAGTCTGAAAGATAGCCAAACATATATTTCCATAGTACTCGAGATTGTCATTTCTGAGTTGTCGTACTCGTGCTTATTATATTGTAGATTAATAAAAATGTACTCGAATTTCTTTTAATCCATTACAAACTATCGAATATTATGGATGCGGGTTTGTTGTTCGAGGCAGACTTAGGCAAAAAGTCTTAAGCTTTAAATCCGTGAGTGAACGCCTCATTACAATCCGCATCAAGGCTAGGCTCGGCAACATTAGCCTAATCTGCGCCCACGCCCCTACGGAGGATAAAGATGACGACAGCAAGGATGACTTTTATAATCTCCTAGAAAGAACATACGATCAATGCCCCAGCTACGACACCAAGATCGTCCTAGGAGATTTCAACGCAAAGCTGGGCAAGGAAGACATCTTCATCGGGAGTCATCGGGAAACACAGCCTGCATGACGACACATCGGATAACGGACTCAGGCTGCTAGATTTTGTAACGGGGCGCAATCTCACTGTAGCAAGCACGCGATTCCCTCACCTCAACATTCACAAAGGCACCTGGCGGTCCCCTGATCAATTAACCGTCAACCAAATTGATCACATTGCGATCGACGGCAGACACTCCTCCAGTATTCTTGATGTCCGAACATTCCGAGGAGCCAACATTGACTCCGATCACTTCCTTGTTGTAGCCAAGGTAAGATCACGGATATCAGTAGCTAACCGGAGTAGAGCACGACCACAACAGTTTGACGTCGCAAAGCTACAATCGCAATCGACCGCTGGGAAATTTGCCGATCTAGTCTCCCTTAAGCTCTCAGAGAGTCCAGCCCTGCCAGGCGAAACAACCGATGAGGAATGGAACCGTTGCCAAAACGCCATCAGAAATGCTGCCTCTGATGTAAAATGCCACCCGGAAAAAACCCTTGGTTTGACGACGAGTGCAGGCAGGCACATTCAGCGAAGCTAGCAGCGTATAAGGCGACGTTGGAGAGAAGGACGAGAGCAGCTCGTGAGCTCTACGAACGGAAGAGAAGGGAAGAACACCGGCTTCTCAAAAAGAAGAAGAAAGAGCACGAGTAGCGCGCGATCGAGGAACTGGAGAGGTGTTACGGCAGGAATAATATCCGAAAGTTTTACCAACGGGTAAAACAACTATCCAATGGATATAAGCTTCGGACAGAAGCCTGTCATGACGAAGAGGGACAAATCGTAGTAGAGCCGCAATCGATGCTGAGAATCTGGAAGGATCACTTCTGCAGACAGTTTAACGGCGAACAAAACACCGATTCCATCGCCAGGCAGAATATTCCACTACAGATAACGGACGATGTTGGTAGAGAATTCCGTCCCCCCGACCTGAATGAAGTCAAGATAGCAATATCGAGATTGAAATCAAACAAAGCTGCAGGAGCGGACGCACTGTCCGCGGAACTATTTAAGGCAGCCGGAGATGACCTGGTTGGCGCATGCACCAGCTCATCTGTAAGATATGGTCGGAGGAAAGCATGCCCGACGAGTGGAATCTCAGCATCGTTTGCCCGATCCACAAAAAAGGAGACCCCTTCAACTGCGCCAACTACCGAGGAATAAGTCTCCTGAACATCGCCTACAAGATATTCTCTGCCGTTTTGTGTGAGCGCCTGAAACCATTCGTGAACAGTCTGATAGGTCCTTATCAGTGTGGTTTCAGGCCGGGGAAGTCCACCATCGACCAAATTTTCACACTACGGCAGATCCTGGAAAAGACCCAAGAGATGCAAATCGACACCCACCACCTATTCGTCGATTTTAAGGCCGCATATGACAGTGTGTATAGGGGCGAGCTATAGGAAGCCATGTCTAGTTTTGACATTCCTACTAAACTCGTCAGGCTGTGTAGGATGACGATGGAGAACTCTCGCTGCTCCATCAAGGTCGGTAACGAATTCACCGAGACCTTCAATGTCAGAAGGGGATTTAGACAAGGCGACGCACTGTCATGTGACTTTTTTAACATAATTCTTGAGAAGATCGTGCAAAACTCACACGCCAACAACAGAGGCACGATCTTCCAAAAGTCCGTACAACTGCTAGCATACGCTGACGACATTGACGTGATTGGTCGAATACAGCGAACCGTCACTGAAGCGTTTGCTGGTATTTCAACGGAGGCGGCCAAAATTGGTCTAGCGGTGAACGAGGGCAAAACGAAGTATATGCTGTCATCAAAAAAGGACGCGCAACACCGACGACTGGGCCAGAACATCACCATAGGCAGCTATAACTTCGAGGTAGTGAAGGACTTCGTCTACCTTGGCTCCCAAGTCAACAGTATGAACAACATCAGTACCGAGATCAAACGCAGAATAACTCTTGCCAATCGCTGTTTCTTTGGGCTCAAGAGGCAATTGAGTAGGCCCTTTCTCGAAAAACCAAGTTGACACTATATACCACTTTGATAATCCCTGTACTTCTTTATGGCGTCGAAGCATGGACGGTGTCGAAGGCGGATGAGGAAGTCCTTGGTATTTTCGAGAGAAAAGTTCTGCGTTCAATCTTCGGCCCTGTTTGCGTTGATGGTTTCTGGAGAAGAAGATTCAATCATGAACTGTACGGGTTGTACAGCGACATGAGCCTAACCAGGCGCCTACGGATCCAACGGCTAAGATGGTTGGGCCATGTAGAGCGCATGGAGAATACTGCTCCGACCCGTAGAATCTTCGATTCCGAACCTGTGGGACAACGCAGTAGAGGACGCCCACGGAACCGATGGCGCACACAAGTGGAGAGGGACCTCAACAAACTTGGTGTGCAAAATTGGAGAACGCTGGCTAAAGACCAAAAGTTGGAAAACTTTGTTGGTTGAGGCCCAGGTTCACCACGGACTGTAGCGCCAAAAGAAGAAGAAGAAGAATTACAGCTGCCAGCTATTTTAGACAATTTTTATTTGTCGGAATCACAGGACAAGGATTTTTTCTCCACCACATAGAGAGAGAGGAAGAACATAATTGGTACCTAATGCTTTTGCAAACAATGTTATAAGACACACTCGTATTTTGTGAAATTAAATTTCTTTTTTAAAATTAAAATTATTTTCGAAAGAAAAACACATATATTTTCATTATCGTTGTATATTTTCTATACATGAATGTCCGCGATCATTGAAACCACTCCAAACTTTAATTTGGCGATACCGTAGCAGCGGACCACATAACTTGTCATCACACTGTAGTGGTATTAAACCTTATCGCGTGGCTCCACTAAACCCAGCAACTACAAGTGAAATTCTTGGAATATTCTTTTTTAAATTAGATTTTCCAGTACGTACAAAAAACATTTCCATCTTGAGATGTTTTCTTACCTGAAACTTATTAAATTGTTGATGAGTTTGCGAGACTATATTCTTCAGCGAATCATTCGACTCTCCTGCTGTGCCCAGAACAATAAACAGCAGAGTAGTGGCAATCACACAACAAAGTATTACAATAAAATGTTTTGTTCTCATTGCTATTATACTTTTGTAATATTTGCGTATGCGACGTAAATGGGATGAAGTTGTGATCGCTTTCGTTTTTATTAACGATGACGATGCCGATGATGATAATGATTTAGATGATCTTGCAGCTGATGGTGTTGATAGAATGGAACAACTTTGTTGTTTATAATAATTATGATGTTGTTGTTGCTGTTGCTGTAGTTGTTTCGTTGATTGTTCTTCGAAATATTTCCTTAAACCCTCCACTATGAATAGTTTTTGTTGGACCAACTAATGAAAGAAGTTTTCGGCTCAGATCTATTTAAATGGTATATAAACTTTTATGTATATTACACAAATAATTTCCTTTTATTAACTTTTACGTTTTTTCGCTTTTTTTTTTTGTATTAATGTACAAAATAATATATATTTTTATTGTTTCTGAGGGTACAAAAGTTTAAATGTTTTTCATTTATTGCTTAAACGTGCATTTATTTAGTCATTGACATTTGTCATATTGTTGTTGCAATTGTTTTGTTTGTTTTCGCTTTTGTTTTTGATTTGTTGTCAATTTCTTTTTATTTTTGTTGTGCTTTATTTAAATTTGCACTTGGCCTTATTTTACAAGAAGAGAAGGTTTTTTCCTCTTGAATATTTTCGTTATTAAATGTGTTTTATTTCGACGATCTTCCGTTTTATATTCTTTTTTTTTTTTTGTATAGTCGCTGTTGTTTTTGAGCGTATTTTTCTAGTTTCAATGTTGATTATTTGTTATTGCATGTTGTAAGCACTTGCTAATTAAAGTTTTCATGATGAGTTCAAGAGGTGGTTTATGAGTTGTTGTCGTTAAGAGTCTGAAAATAAAAGAAAAATACATCATGACTTTTAGTTTACATTTTTACATTTGTTTGTTGATAATTGTAAACTTTCCAAGATTTTCAACAGGTGTCTAGATTTTTTGAATAGTATTTCTTGATCTCTTAAAAAAATACAACGGTTTATCATATTATTTATTTATTTGTTAATTAATTATTAGATTAGATTAAATATTACAATTGAGTCTATAATAAGCCTTAATGTAACATTATTTTATTATCGTTTAAATTTTGTAGAAAAATCTACGAAATTTAATTTATACAATTTAACAACAAAACAAGTCATCATAAAAAGACTAGTAAAGGTACATAATCATAAAAACAGCATCCAATTTTTCTATGATAGAAAATATTATCTAACAAACCTGTTTGCACAGAAATATATCAGAACAAAAATTTATTCTAAATTAAATATGTAGACATTCATGAGAAAACCTTAACTGGGTGAACTAATTTGTATGTTCAGAATTGTAATTGCCTCCATTACATGTAAAATTGAATTGTCGACTATGGTGTTCACACACAATTATTAACTAAATAGATGTGTATTCGACAACGGTTTGGAAACTAAAGTAATAAAAACTATTAAAACTTGCGTTATATTAAAAACTTTCATCCGAAAGTTGAAAATGGGAGATGCAGCAGACTACTCAATAAAACAGAGGAGAGATGTACTCTTAAGTGCTATTGATTTTAGACTCCAACAGTCACATTCTAATGCGATGCAGAGAACATTATTTTGCCAGAACTTAAGACTGTACAACACGACACCAAATGAAATTAAAAGTTAAAAAAATTAAAATTGTTTAGGAAGATATTTTGTAAATTTTAACAAAAACAATTTAGTTCAAAACACATACAACTTTATATTAAAATTTTCAAAATACTATTTGTATTTTAACTTAATTCCACTCAATTAATAATTTAATAAATTGCTCAATTATTTAGTTGACCTTAAACATATTTAAAGAAGGATCAAAATGAAAGAGTACCAACGCTTTCCTATCAAATTTGCCCATCACATGAATATTACAGTAAACAAAAACATACATAATTTTATGTAGTTTTGTTTTGTTCCCAGTTCAGTTTAAGCTTATGATAAAAATCTTCAATGTTCAGGCCTATTAATTAAAATCCGCAGCATTTTTAACAAATAATCTAAGTTTTTAATTTCAGTTTTTTTAAATTTGATGATTAGGCAAAAATAAAACCGAAGCCTTTTTTGTTAGAATAGCCAGCATTTAGATAAAAATATGAATTGTTTTCTAGATTTCAGAGTGAGCATTTCTTACATAAATCAATTTGGAAGATTACTAAGAACAATTACGATTAGGGCTTTAGTTTAAAATTAACGCTGAAACGGATTCTTTGTTAATTTTTGAGTAAAATGAATAGCTAATTTGAACTGCTATTTTAAACTATGTTTTTTTAATTTAGAATAAAAAGTTGCTTTTAAAACTTAACAGAAACAGACGTTATTTTGAATTTGATTGTCTGCTATTTAGAAAACAAAATTGAACAAATATGTTTTTTTTTACTTGTTTGTTGACTCTTAACTCTTATAAGGCAAAATATCTTAGAATTCTGCTGGGTCCGTCGCTGTACAAATCTCCACACGCATTATTCAATAATAGCGGAAAAGGGTCAAAGAGTGTCCCTCACTACAAAAAAAGAATATATCATATGAATCACGCTTTCATTTTGCAACTTTTTTGCTTTCACTATTTCTCATTGAGGTGACCATAAGACTGCATTTCTTGTTATTTTAAACTTTTTATTAAAGTGACCGCAAAACTACACTTTCTTTTAAAGTTTTGGTAAATTGTCTTTCACAGTTTTACAAGATTAAGCACCCATAAATCACAGCTCTAGTACTCGTATATTCACCGCAAATTTCAAAATTATACGGAAAAAATCAATCCGCAGGCAACGCAAAATTTGTTACTCAAAACCGTTTGTTACTTGAAAAAAATTGTATATACGGAAGTGTTTCTTAACAGGCCAGAAGGTTTGTAAATTTTAGTAATTGTATTGCAGACCAACATTTTTTTTAGAAAAGGAGAAAAGAAAATTCCAAGACCGATATCGTCATCACATCAAGTCAACATCAAAAAATCTCCTTATTATTCTTGCCACCGGCAGCAATTTTCCTCTCTTAATAAACACTTGGCATTCCGTAGACCAAAAGGAAGGCAAACTGAAAATTTTTTCCTCATTTTTATATGTTTACGACGAGTTCTCTTGGAACAAATATACTTATTTATATCTAAAGAAATATTATAAGCTACGTAACATTTATGCTTTTATTGAACTAAATATTTCTCCAATAATAATAATGTATGTATGTATGTACATATGTATGTATTTCTATAGACACAATATACATACATACTTACATATCTTTTCGTAAAATGTTTTGTTTGGGAAATAGCTTTCGTGGTAAGCAGAGGCGGTTGGCTAATAAATTATAAATACACTAGAGAGTTATAAATAACGTCATATAGTCGGTGATGCTAATGAAGTTAATTTTGTAAAAGAAATTTATATAGCAATCACATTTGATTCAAAATCTTGTCGATCGCAGTTTTAGCCCTGATTAGGGAAAAAGTATTTTGTTGTAATCTAGATGGTTTTTTAGTTTAGGCCTTATTATTCCATTCTTACACACAAGCAGAAAATTTGTCAAGTGTGGCGGAAAAGAATTCCGAGCATTATGCTGACCGATATAGATAGTACCTTCGATACTGTCTGAGATACATACATATGTATGTATCTTCAGCTATATACAGTCACTGTTGACCGATATATCATTAGGTATGGCCAGACACTACTGCCGCGCACAACTTCAGTTATGAGTAGACATTGCTAACAGATTTGCAGTCAACTATAATGATATTAACTAGAATAACCATTTAAATGACAGCAATTCTTAAGAATTTTACACGATGTCAGTAAAATGTTTGCCACTAAGTTTGAATTTTAAACAATTCCTTCCTGTAGCACTATATATTGCATTACTATTTTTTAAAAATATGCTAAATTTAAGACGCAACTAGCATATATTTTTATAAATCTCTATCAAAACAAATTAAAAAGTAGTTCATACTTTCAACTCAAAATAATGAAATTCAACATTTATTAATTCCGATTGTTTTGGTAACTTACCTATTTAACCGCGCAGACATCCAATCATTTATAAGGTTTTGTATTATAAAATAATGAACGCCAGCCTTTAAATTCATTGCCTTACAGCCACGAAAAGCAGCAGTAGCAGCAAAAGAATCACGAAAGGATATTTAAAAAACAAAACGGAAAATATGGGCAAAGTGGCAACAATCGAATTTTATAGTGTTTTGTTTTATGTATGCGTGGAACGGGAAACGTTCAAGTCAGCAACTGTAATACAACAACAAAACAATATATAGTCATATAAGGAAATATGACTACATTCTTTTTATAAACAGTAATAAATAATGTTGACGTGCAGATTCACAGCGACTTGAAATTGTAACTTGAAACATCCCTTTTGGATTGCTAAGCGTGTGAATCTGCATCGTAAGCAACATGCACAATTCCAACACATTCTTGATTCTATTTTTTAGCATGTAAGAAAGACTTTGTATCTCTTTTTGATTTAAATAAAGAGTTAGTTAGATACCAACCACAAACCACTCGAGTAAACACCAAAACTATATACATATATACATGCATACATACATTCATAGGTACATATGTACATATATTCACTTTTCTGTTTCAGTAATAATTGGCTTTTTTATTTTGTCAATGCATTTCTAAGATTCATCATTAAATTTATAAAATAATTTACAAAAATTCACAATTGATAGAAATATTTAGTAAATTTAGATTTATAAAAGCTTCCTCATAGGTGCACAACTACAAAAACTTTCCATAATTATAAACGCATTTAAAACAACATTTGTAACACCGATTCCGCAAGTAAAGAATATTAATGAGGAAACGAAAACCGAACACATGAATAATAGAATAACAACAAAACAAAAAAGCTTGTTTTTTACTCCTATTATCAGCCTCCCAGCCTTTCGACTTTTTTATATCTATTGTATTTTTATCACTACACTTTTACTTCCAAATGAATGGGTTTGGTTGTTCACAGTTTGCAAGCCGGCATATTTGATTATAATAATTTTTGATAACTTCAATGCAAAGTTTTCGAATTAAATTACAAAAACATTTGAAAATATTCCATATCAAAGACTTTTAAATAATGATAGTCCATATCTATTATTTCGACAAATATTTCTTCTCAACTAAATTTTTATCGTATTTTCTTTCCACCCGTTTAATGAGATACTAGCTGAGTTGTAAAAAAATGTACAAACAAAATACAGGAAGTACCAGAGTTTTTAAATTATTTTGGTCAGTATTGCCATTTTGCCATATTGAATACTGAATTTTAATAAATTTCTTAGAACCATTTATTTGAAAATGCATAGCCAAGACGACTTCGTGAAACTGAGGGAGTTGATTACTTTTTATGTTTTAGAATTCCTTGGAGGTCAAAAGCTTATGTGTAAAATCTTTGTGTTTGACGTTTCATAAACATATAATCAAAATATACACAAACTTTAGCTAGCTCACTTACCTTCCGCCAATGTTTTTTGCTTTCAAGCAGAAAAACTCTCATATATTTTTGTTCAGGCACAAATTGTAAATGATACTTGATTGTAAATAATATGTTACCTGTCATGCATTTGATTTCGATTTACTCAAAGCGAATTCATTACTTTAATTCTCCTGTACTTTCAAGTCATCTGTTTTCGTCTGTTTTCTTTGCATTTCCCATTTACTAGTATACAAATTTTGTTATTTTACAAAAATTTGTTTTACATTAAATGCGGTTTTTTAAAATTGCATTTAAAGGTTCACTAATAACTCGCACAATGTCGTTTTATGCAGTAGCAAAGGGCCGCAAAGTTGGCATTTATAATACTTGGTAAGATAAAAATATATGTACATAGGTATGTACATACATATGTATGTATATTAATTTTGTTGTCCTAAACGACATTATGTTATTTAAGAAATAAAAAGTTGAATAATTAGAAAATCTGTAATGTTAAAAATTCGACGTTAGTAGCGTTGCGAGAACAAAATCGATCCTCTGGAAGGCTTTAACACAACGACGGTTATAGATTCATAAGATCCATTTACCTATTCCATATCTCTTGAATAAAATTAATTACATTTAAATAAATAAAAATAAAACATTCAAACTTTTTTCCAGGGCAGAATGTGAAGAGAAAGTAAAGAATTATAAAGGAGCCAGATATAAAAAATTTCCTACACGAAAAGAAGCTGAAGAATTTATTGGCTCATATTACGTGGATGGCATGAACCTACAATATAAACCTGAAGGATTTGCAGTTCTACCAAAAACTACACAAAATGGCACAATAAAGGAAACCATACAGAACGATGCTAAACAGAAAGAGGAATCTGATGATCTTTGGCCACCTTGCGATGGTGATGAATGCCAAATAACGGACGAAGATTTGGTAAACAGTTAGATTATCTGAAAGAAGTTTTAAGAAACATTGTTATTTAATTTAGCTAATGGCTCTAGCCGAAGTAGAGGGTATACCTTATGCCTCAGAGAGTCGTAAAAGAAAATCAATTGTGAAAGCTGTCAGTAGTTCAACGAGCAAAATACCAAGACATGAATCAGTAATATGGGAGCCAGTTGGCTTAAAACATATTGGAAATATGGAATTTCTGCTGGATTCTGAGGGTTATGTGATTGTTTATACAGATGGGTCGTGCTTCAACAATGGCCAGAAGAATGCTTGTGCAGGTTATGGTGTATACTTTGGTGATGACCACGTTCTGTAAGAGCATTGCTAAGATTTTTATTATTTTAAAGATTTTAACTGCTTGTCTTTGTATTCAAGCAATGTTGGTAAACCAGTTACTGGTCGTGTAACAAATAATGTCGGCGAAATTCAGGCTGCCATTTACGCGATCAGGACAGCCAAACGCTTGGGTATTAACAAACTATGCTTGAGTACTGATTCTCAATTCCTTATTAATTCGATAACACTGTGGATAAAAGGCTGGAAGGCGAAAAATTGGCGACTGAGAAATGGTGATCAGGTTAAAAATTTAACTGAGTTTAAGGAATTAGATGCATTACTACAAGACAATAAAATAAACATAAAATGGGTAAATAGTGCTTTAAATTTGTGTACTTTTCTTTTGCATCTTCGTTTTTTTTAGAATTATGTCAAAGCTCATAAAGGAATTAAAGGCAATGAAATGGCAGATAAATTAGCACGCGAAGGTTCCGAGATACACAGAAGAATGAATGCAACTAATATATAAATATTTACATATTTGGCATAATACACCTAATAAATGGTTTAATTGTAAACTGGAACGCATTAAAAATACACATGTATATGTATAGCTTTTTTAAAAATTTCCTTGAAATATATTTTAGTTTGAAACTTTTTGTTGGGAATTTTCCAGTCATTATAATTGAAAATGCACACGATTTAATAATTTACCGATAACTTGAAAAAGCTTACAAGATAAAAATGATTTGTGGCACTATATGAAACAAGAGTTCCTTTGGAGTAATAGCTAAAACAAAAAACATTTTTTAAGCTTTTTAAGTCGTACAATTATTATTAACTAACACAATATTCTTATAATATTGAACTTTTCTACAGATATTGAATTATTGTCGAACAGTTTTATACGATACTGTTTAGTGCATTCAATACAACTATGTTTTTTTGTAGTTTGCAAAACACATATTATCGCATTTAGAGACTGGCAAAGATACATCGATTCGATTAATGGAGCTGGTTCTTAAATTTATGTTAAAGAAACCTTTGTAGAAATTCAAATAAAAATTATGCAACAAATGTGTTTCTAATGCATTAAATTGTAAATTTTGTACTAGGTACTAAATTTGAAATCTCCATTTTTATATTATATCTACAAAAAACAAAGCGCCTAATATTCTTTTCCAGTACAGTGACTGCTTTCATTTTCTAATCAAAACACTGAACGTTCATTTTGTTAACTTAATACGAAAAGGCCCTAACTCATGTTTTTCATAGTTTCCAGGAGGAAGAAAAAACTAAATAAAAAAAGATGCAATATTGATACAAAACTTTTTTAAACGCAATTTTTATTTTTTTATTCATTAATTTTTTTATGTAATGGTCTATCGAAATATGTAAAAATATCGATTTCGAAAAATTATGAGTTGGGGCCTTTTCGTATTAAGTTAACGATTTGGATGTTGGTAGTTCTTTTTTCGAAATTTTTTCGCAAAAAGATGAAACTTACCAGCATTCTCAAATAGAACTAAACAAATTTAGATGAAAACTATAAGTTTACATATGTTTTAAAATACTTGAATCCCTTCAAATATGTCTGAAAAACAAAATAACCAATTTGAATGCTTATATTGAACGAGTGTATTATTCCATAGATATTCACAAAATTCAGACTAGAGTTTCAACAACAGCGATGCTACAAAGACAATTTTATATCCTATGATGCAAAAAATGCACCGCCTTAAAGTATGTTATAATTTTCTCAGCTCTTAAAACGAACAAAATACCTTCGGCCATTTGTAGGCACGTACAGATTGTCTGAGGAGTTTTTAATATTTTTATTAACAAATATGTAATTCGTTTGTTATTAATTTAAGTAACGTGCAATACACAGGCACAAAACCCAACGCAGCCAATACAAGTTTTCAGTACAGATGGTCATGGAGGCGTCAAAGTATATATATTGTGCACCATTTTGCAATGCCTTGCCTAAAAGCTTTAAGCCTTGGCTCTCATTTTGCATATGTTAAAGGAATATATACAACAAGCGATTTATTTTTTTTAATGTTAGCTACACTTACAACAGCTGCTTTTGTTTAGTTTTCATTTGTATTTTTACTCATTTATCAATTTTATAAGAATAAAATAATCAAATAAATAAAATGTTTGCTTTACTAAAATCTTTGTGTTTTCTATCAATAATTGTTAAATCCCAGCAAAGAAATGGAAACGATTTTATGCAGATGCCCATAATAGACGTCGAATTAAAAGAGGCCGGTTTTCATCGGTAAGCAGGAATTTTTTTCGAACACAGACGACTTTGGCGTGGATCAGCTTATTCCAAAACAAGTTGTAGAAATTTGCTAATTGGCTTAGGCTGCACAGTGGGATAATGTTACTTTTCCACCGCTCTTCGGACGTACATATAAGTATATGTGCATACACACATGTATACATATGTATGGGTGTATGTTTATGCATACACATATGCATGTATGTATGTATGTATATTTTGTTTTTGATTTCCAGCAATTTAATATATAAAGTTCAGTTCGATCTTCCTTTGATTGGAAAAGATTGCGAATACGTTTTAAGGCAACACTTGCCAAGTTCTGTGTCTGTAAGTGCCGATCAGCTGGATGATTTGCAGCGACTAAATAAGGTAAGATTAATACTGCTTCTTTTGGAAATGGGTTTTTAAATGATAGGAAAATTGAAAAAGCTTCGTACCATTTACATATATGAGCATTGAATATTGATTTCAATCAACTTAAAACCTTGGGTTTCCATTTGCATGTCTTTCCATTTATGAGCATATTTAAATTTTTTTTCATTTGAAATGTAAAATGTATTCTGAAACTGATTCTATTGTTGTTATTAATGCGCTCCTGAAACATTTAGATTTAGAGATTTGTGTGAGTGACTTTCAGCGAAGACGTCTAGTAGACTAAAAGCTAGATGGGAAAGGAACAGCACAAAGTTATTCCTACTATCATACTTATGGAAAGCATTGTCATTGACTCTTACGTATTTTAAGTTTTCCAATAATTATGCATTAAAAAAATATTACTCACATAAAACAAAAAATATACTATATATATTGTATATGTAAAATAACAATAATATTCTTAACTCATTAAATAATGCCGAATATTTAGGCAACTTGAAAATAATTTTTTGCTGTATTGTCATGTGCGCCAACGCACTTAAAGAAATTTGATCAGTGAGTGCAGTGACACACATTAAGCACATGCGTTCATGACGTTCTTAATAATAATAATTAAAACAATATTTATTAAATTAAAAAAAACCTTAAAACAATTTTTATTATTCTACGATATTAGTTCTTTTTTAATTATAAAGGGTGTTGATTTTAGAGGCTTTCATTAAGGATATCTACTAGTCAAGAATATGACTTCTTGTAGCAAATTACTTTGCAAAGATTTACACACTAACGACGTTTTCAAATCTTTGAAATATATTTCAAAAATTCACGAAGACCAAAGTTGCTCCAGATTTTGTCTTCAAATGATTTTCAACGATAATGTTTATTTCTGAAAAACGAGCATAAATGTAGTTTTTGGAAAGAGCGACTCCATTACGATCACATATGGAAAAAAATCGCGGTTTACTGCGGCTTATATGACGAAGGCGTCATCGCCCCATTTGTCTTTGAACTCAATAAGGCGCCTTAGTCACCGTAAATAGTCAATGTACGGACATATGAATCAGAATATTTTCATACCTCATGTCATTGCAAATCATTTGGATTAAAACTGGTTCAGACAGAATATGTATGAAACCATCACTTTTTTTAGTCACCGTATTATTCACAGGTCCTTGTGGCTTGGCCATCTAGTTCGTGTGGAGTGGCACGCCAGAAAATATTTTTGGAGCTCAAGTGTCATGAAATTTGTGAACTAATAAAACCAAAATTTTGATAATTCTATTGAATTCACTTACTTGAATACTTTTTTGGTATTACAGAAAAACAACCATTTCCAAGAATGCAATTCTTATTGATTCTCAATTAAATGTATACTTACATATGTAAAAAAGATTTTAAACTGGTTAAACTGGATTTGTTATAGCACTCAATGGCTTCAGAAAGAATTGCACTTTGTCATCGCAAAGTGAATATATGTATGTAATCCTGCATATTAAAACCCACCTAGTGTGTTAAAAGAAATTTTTGTGTAAATTGCAGTTTGAGTTTCCCCTTTGTGTTGCATTTTTACTTTGCTTTCCGATGGTTCTCAAAAGCGTTCAAGTGAATTCATGAAATTTTACACACTAGGTGGGTGGGTTTTCCTCTTTCCTCTGAAAGGTCACATCTATGTATGTACATATATGCTTAATACACTTTCAAGTGAGCCACCAATTACTAACGAAAAAATTTAATTAAGTGACTAAGATTTATTTAGATAAATTTATGTATCGTTTGCAATATGCGCTTTTGATTAGGTTGTTTTAGTTCATATCGACGCAGACTTTTTTCGAAATGTTTGCAAAAGATCACGTTGCAGAATTAACACTAAGCTAATTATATATGTAGATGATAATATTATACATACAATACATAAATGTATTATTATTATTTAAAAAAAAGCTGTAATAGATTCCGACATGTCTCACTTAATTTGCTCAATTAGTTTTTCGTTATTCAAATTTTTGTGAATGTTAACGCTGGACGTAGTAAAATAGTTATTTTTAAGCAAACTTTTAACTATGCAAACTTCTTGAATGTTTCGCTTTAATTTTTTAGCTTGATGCCTTCTATCCCTCATTTCTGGATGTAGAAAAGCCAACAGAACAATCTAGGGACTTTGAAGTGTTTTTAAAAGGAGTACCCAAAATAGCTGATACAATTATTTTGCCCATACATTTTCGCTATCATTCCCCCAAAGATCAAAGGTAAAATTTTCATTAAATTTCACGAATAATATTTGTTTTCTTGTCGCTATTTAAGTTTTATTTTTTCCAATAGCTCTTTTGTATTGGTTGATATAAGCAATCCTACAATGTACATCAAATGTCCCAGACACGAACAACATTTAATGGAAAAGGCGTCACAAATTGAGCCAAATACCATTTATTGTTTAGATGAGAGAGTTCCAAATATTCAACAACTAATTAGCTGGCAGAGTATAGATGAATGGAATGATTCCTGCAATTGGCGATATGTAATGCTGGATGTAAAATTGAAATCAGTTTTGAGTGCTGAAATACCTGTTGGCAATCGAAATGCTTATCCGCTAGTTTTATATGCTACTATTATAATTAGTTGGATTGTTTCATTGTGGACAGTTTTTCGCACGCGACATATTCCCAGGGCAATAAACGAAAAGCTAGAGGAGCAAAGACTTCTGCAAAGGAAACAGAAGTAAAATATTTGTGAAAAGAGTCAGAAAGCATTTTAGCAAGAGATGAATAAAGGTATGGTTTAGCATTTATTACCCAATTAAAGATTTTTAATAAAAAAAAAAAAGATTGACGGTTATTTAACGAACATGCGATGCCCAAGATAATATGGTATGCAACTTTGATATTCTTATTGGTGCCGTGTATGTTATTTTGAAAATGGCCACAGGAGTGTTACACAGCGAGTCTGATATTAATTTTTTTGCTATCTCATAAGTGGCCAATTGTGCTGAATTCCCATTAACATAAATTTTTTGTCTCCATAATTAAACATTTTAGCAAGTGTTTTAAAAAAGAAAAACCTTAAAAATATTAACAACTGGATAAGAAATTCTAAAAGAAAACACATTCCCGTGGGCATGAAATGCCTTCAGGAAAGAAGAATTTTTACAAATTTTGATTATAGATTATGAAGTTGAAAAGAAAATCAAATAAGTACTGAACTGAATAAAAGGCTTTTTTTATATATTTTTTGTGTATATTTTTTTAAAAATATTTGATATATGTATGTAATTAATTAGATTAACCCGTTATGCTTTCATTTAAGTGACCGGTCATTATCGTTCATTTCGGTCAATCGGTCACTTTGAACAAACTACGGTTAAGTACGGCAACTAAAACATCGAAGATTGTGAAAAGACTTCATGTTTAATTGCTTTTTCCGAAAATAATTTATTTTGAGAAAAAGAAGGAAATTTTATAAGAGGCAGAACATGAACGAACGCACAGAATACAACGAAAGCACTGACACGGTTGTCATGCATTGTTGAGTGGAAACCGTTCAGTTGAACGACCATCTCACTCCGTTCATTAGAATGATCCGTTCTTATTATGGATAGACTTATTCCAGAGCACAGCTTTCAAATTGGAATTTTTTTTATCATAATATAGTAGACGCCCGGAAATTATAACTCTCGAAACTCGAGTCTATCGGAAATTAAATTGTAGCGTTTTATATTTTTCGTTTGTTTTTAACAGCGGACAAAATTGCCTTTTTAGCTTTTGTTTGCCGTCTATGTGGCAACATAGAGGCATCCAATATTATAGTGAATGAAGTTTTATAAAATTTAATTGAATATATTATATGTTCCATATGTAAATAAAATAGCAAAAAAATCTATGCAGAAATGTTTTTTTTTTTGCATTTTCTAATCTAAGATGTACGTTTATGTGGTTTTTATTAAGAAAAAAAAAACCTTTGGAAAAGTGGCTCTAATTTCCGAGCTTTTACTATATTATTGAAATTTCATTCCAAAATTTTGTTCTCGGATTTTTGGCTGAATTGATAAGTAAATAAACAGAATGGTTGCATTTTGGTTGAGGATAGTCCAAAAGCTTTTGTCGAAACACCATGAAAATTACTGTTCAGTGCCCTTTCGGTCTGCCGGAGTCATTGGTCCATAAGTTATGAAAAACGAGGATGGCCATAATGTTGTGAACTGTATAGGGACGTGATGAGAAATGATTTCGTACCTCAATTAGCTGTCATAATTTGTGCTGACACGTGGTTCAAATAGGACGGAACATATGTCTCGCAGAAAACGCTACTCCCCCTCCGTAGGGGCGTGGGCGCAGATTAGGCTAATGTTGCCGAGTCTAGCCTTGATGCGAATTGTAATGAGGCGTTCGCTCACGTATTTAAAGCTTAAGACTCTTTGCCTAAGTCTGCCTCGAACAACAAACCCGCATCCAAACAAGCGCTGCCTTCGCTCTTTGTAGCAATCACCGTAGTAGATGTCGCAGTTTCTCACTTTCTTTTTGCCCGGCCCATCCCATCGCACCTCCTGGATGGCGTTGATGGCGGTGATGTCAGCCTTATAGGCTTCCAGGGGCTCCGCAAACTCATCGGCTGCACCGAACCGAAAATCGTTATCTTTATTTCGTTGTCCATGGTCGTCAGCAGTAGGGTGGTCCATATTTATATATCTAGCTTGTTGTTGTGTCTGAACTAATGCGTTTTTGCCGATTTGTAATGGCTGTAGTTAATTTTTTTTAACTTTTTCATTGCATTTTTCTTTAAAATGATAACGAAAGCCTCCGAATGAAAATGTCAAATTAAATAATTACCAATTTTAATATTTAAAAAACTTTGTTCTAATTTTTTTTTTTTACTGTCTTCAGTCTTTATTATTTACGATAAACTTATTTCCGCCTTGACAAATTTGTATAAACTATTGACATATACCAGTTAACAACACCGGCAACACTGCGAACCAAGTAAATTCGGCTTGATCAGCACTTAACTAAAAACAACTTCAACACGCGCATTCGGCCTAATTTCAACTTGCACTTGTCTTGTGGGAAAACAGTTTGGCTGGATCAGCGTCTGTATGTTTGCACATGCCGATGCAACGTAACCAGTCCAGTCAACAACGAAATGGGAAGACAAGAAATCAGGAGTCTTGGTAGCGCGTTCAATCGGTTCAGTTCATTTTTATTTAATTACTCCAGAAATACTTGTATATAAAATTTTCTTAAAATAAATACATAATAAAATGATCCAAATACAATTAATTGTATTAGTTATTTTTCACAGTTGATTCGGCGCTGTGGTTGCGCCTTAATATATTCTTTTATCATACCGAGTGGAGAAAATTAAAGTACGCACGTATGCACAGAAGCCATATAAAATTACTAAAGCTGGGGAGACTCCTTAATCGTACTAAACGTTATGTGTGTACTACTATACTTTTTGAGTTGGAATACTACCAAAAAAAAGGAACAATTGTACCAATTTTGCCATCCCTGCATGTTTGAAGCGAACGGTTGCATGAACAAGTTGGCTTTTGCACGGAAGCAGAATAGACGATTTTGTATATCCGCAAATTAGCCGTTTGGTGCAGTCGTCTGATTCTGATTTACGTACCTACATGCACACCCTACATAAGTGCGTATAAATACATTGAAGTGTACCCATATGGTCACACAGTGTGCAAAGTGTGTAATGACCAACTTCAACTAACAAGCGATTGGGTTACGCAAGTTGAAGTGTGTCAAAAGATTATTTTATTCATTTGCATATTGTTGACACATGTTATTTTGAAATTTAAATCTATGTACAGTATTTATCGGTTATAATCATTCCTGAAAATGCACGATTTTCGGTGCATATAAGCGGGGAATGCAAATATAAAAACTCGTTTATATGCACATATGGTGCTTATAAAAAAAAACTCATTTAAATGCATCAGCCGGGCATATATAAAAACACTGATATTTGCATAAAGGGTGCATGTAGACAAAAAAATGTTTAAATTTTTTATATTAGTTTTTATTTTAAAAAAAATATTTTCCCAAAAATTGAAAATTGATTAAATTCAGTAAAATGAAAAATATTTTTGAGTTACAGGTAGCATTTCACTGAAATCAGTCTCTAGATTAAAAACATAAAACAAAAGTAAAAATTCATTGCTTTATAGAATTGTCCCATCAGTGAAGTGAGTAGCGATTTTATCAAGTGCTTGCCATTGGAGGAGGTAGTTGCTAGAGGAAAACTGTCAGTTCGTTTTTTTGCTATGCAATTTTGTGAATGATGCATATAGAAGACATTTTTTCATGCAAATTGTATTAAAATGTTGCTGCATAAAAGCGAGAAATGCTTATAGAAGAAATTTCCATGTATATTTTAAATTGCGACCTGAAATTGCACGAACTTACATGCATAAAACCGGGAAATGCTTATAACCGACGTGCATCTAAGAGGTAAATACTGTAGATGTAATTTAAGTGATTCAGAAATCACTCAATATTAGTCAATAAATACAGTATATAAGCAGAACTATTTTACAGAGTAAATCAGACTTTAGTTTACCAACATAAATTGGCTCATCAGCCTTGTTTTATTTTATTGTCTTACAAATCTTTTGGCAGCTCTTTCGAGCGCCTACAAATTGAGCTGGTCTCCCTTGACAGCTGTACAAAGAAAACAAGGGACTTTAGGTAATCCAACTCCACGCACCACAACATATTTAGTTTTAATTTGAAGTAAACGATCGATTACCTGCTCTATGTCTAAAACAAAAGCAAGGATTTGACAATCTTTGTTTGTTCCTTTAACGTTTCTTTTTACATATTCTTTCTGCTGCGTTCTAAAAACATTTTTTTTATGGGCATAGGAAGTTTCTAAAACTTTACACAAAACAAACAGGCCTTTTGATATCGATGCTTTGCATTCTTCAGAATATTTGTTGATCAAACTTTTTTTTTTCTCTCTGCCCATTGGGTCACCACGAAGAAAATCACTGTCAGTAATCACGTGATTCATATGTCGTACAAATAAATAAAATGGCGCTATTGGTGTTTTGTGAAAATTTTCACAAACCCCATATGGAAGCGTGGCTTATTATTTGTGCTGGAATACGACTTAAGCTTTATTCTGGATATAGTGACATTTTCTTTCTTTACCACATTTGGCCACTACGATGAAAACCACTCGCAGTACTCAAGTTATTCGTTATACGTTATATGAAGGATAAGGCTAGAAGTAAATGCCTCCAATGAATCGATATTTTATTTAAACAAATTTAATGAAGTTGTCTTTTAGAAACTTATAAGTTATAACTTGAAGAAATTTTGCTATAAAACCAAAGAAATCGAACTTCCTGCTGGAGAAAACTTGAAAAATTTGGGCTCTTTTCGAAGTTTTCATTAAACTTTTTAAACTTTAAAAACAGATATTACTTTGCTCGAAAGCACTTAAAATACAACTTTATTTATTATTTCTAAATTATATTGTATATTTTTAAAATGTTTAAATAACTTAAATCATTAAATTAGAGGGGTTTATTAAGAAACAGATTTCGACATGTGACAATTTCCTAAGAACAACAAATAAGATTTCGTTTACTAAATAGATTAGAGTTTTTTTATTTAACTTTTCAGTGTCTTGCAGTAGATAAATTGTGTAAAATTTATTATTTATTTTTTATAACAGTAATGAGTAGCAATACTTAAGTTTATAAACGTTACACGTTTACACAACTTTATCAATCTTTAGGGCTTAAGTAATTAAAAAAAAAATAGTTTTGAATCAGCAGAAAGTAATCATTAAATATATTTTTCTATGAACTAGATTAGTTTAAATTGGAGAGGGATATAATTTAGAACACCCAATAGAAACTTTTCCCTCTGACTTTTTTTAGACAGCAGCCGAAAAAGCAGCAAGTGGTATCATGTCGCCCATGCCTGCAAGCTAAGAGGACACATTCTGTAAAGACAACACAGAGTAAAACAATCCGAAAATTCTCAGAACACCGGAATTAAAAAAAAAATGTGTCCAAAGGCAGACAGGCAGTCTTTAATTTGTGCCGTTCTTTCAGTCAGCCCATACGATTTATGTAGTTCTCGATTTAATCAATATAATCTAAAAGTGCTACAATAAATCTTAAGAAAGAAAACGGAAATATTGCTATTAATAAAAGCGTGACACAAACTTGGCTTGTTTAACTCAGATCATAATTAAAAGATAATAACATTAATTATATTTTTATATTCTACAATAAAATGTTAGAAAAAACACTTCACCTGAAAAAGATTTGCTTAAAAATATTAGCAGAAAAATTATAATATTAATATTAATGATTTGAAAAAAAAGACATTTCTATTTTTGGCGCGCTAATAAAATTAAATTGAAGCTGTATTACAAAGCAAGAGTTGTCAGATAAAACAGACTTCGACACTATTATGTATATATGTACATATGTAACAGGTGGCGCAAAAATAACCTTCCATTGTTTTTTGGCTGTAATTTAAAAAAAAATGAAAAACTTTGATTCTTCTTGTGGATTATTTTTATTTGGTCTTTTAATTTTTTTTACATCAAGTCAAGAATATGATGTCATGTAAATGGCCGCCGCCACAGTTGATTGTCATTTAAGCCCTTTTTATGGCATTTTCCATCACTTTGTCCAAAACTTCCGGCGATAGGTCCTCACATTCTTGACGGATATTGTAAGATATGAGCTGCAAGAGTCTGAGGCTTGTTGACATAAACCCGCGACTTCAAAAAGCCCCACGAAAAGAAGTCTGGAGCGGTCAAATCAGGCGATCTTGCTGGCCAGTGCAAATCGCCAAAACGGGAGATTAGGCGCCCGGGAAATGCATCCTTCAGCATATCGGTTGTGGCACGTGCAGTTTGTGCCGTTGCACCGTCCTGTTGGAACCATATGTTTTCCAATCCCAATTCATCAAGTTGCGGCAAAAAGAACTCGTTAATCATTGCTCTGTAGCGCTCACCATTCACAGTAACCGTTTGGCCCGCGACGTCTTCGAAGAAAAAAGGTCCGATGACTCCTCCAGCGAAAACAGCACACCATACAGTGACTTTGAGCGGGTGTAATGGCTCTTCGTGGGTTACACGCGGATTTTCAGTGCCCCAGAAGCGTAAATTTTGCTTATTTACGTACCCATGATTATTTTTGATGAAAAATCATCTTCCTCTTGGTGGTGATTAAGGATGGCTTGAGCGTATGTTAGACGCGATTGGCGGTCAGCAGCTAACAGCTGATGCACCGTCTGGACTTTGTACGGAAACATCTTCAAATCTTGTACCAAAATTCGCTGTAAAGACCGTCGACCGACACCCATTTGCGTGGCACGTCGTCTGGTCGATGTCGACGGCGCTTCCAAGACATCCTCAGCTACAGCAGCAATATTCTCTGCAGAACGGCTACTCCGGGGTCTGCCACGCCTGGCAGCATCTCGTGTTGTGCCAGTCTCTTCGAGGCGAGCGGCTAAACGTCGCAGTGTTTCACCAGTAGGCGTTGGACGGCTAGAAAATCTGCGACGAAATTCACATTGTGCCAAAGTCACCGACCGATTATTGGTCAAATAAATAGTCACCAATATTCCACGTTCTGCAGCAGTGTAGCGTAACATTGTTTATTAACGTGTAGTTCGCATGTGTTCACTACACAAATGTCAAAACAGAACTGACATTAGGGGCCAGTCGCAAAATTTATAGCATTTTCTGATAGGAGGATTACTTTTGCACCACCTTGTATATTGGATTCCGTTTAAAAACACATTAAACGCTGGTTGCAGCACAATTTTGGCAGTTGCAAACATATTTTCGAAACCCCTTTTGCATCTGTGCATCAATCAGTTGATCTCCGTTCAGAAACCATAATTGCGCTCTTGGTGAACCGATTTATAAAGTTCTTCTTTCCACATGTAGTCGTTTGCTTATCCATACACGTACGCACATACTTTGGTACCAGAAAGAGTTGGTCTTAGTAGTAACAAAATGCGGGTGGTGGAACACAATTTATTTTTTCCATAGGATCATTTTTATTGTAAATATTGTTATTTTTATTTTATTTATTATTTTATTATTTATTTTTTAATATTTCCACAAGGACCACGTTATTGTAAAAAAATTCATTTATCAATTTCTTCATAAGAATTAGTCTTATTTGAAATATCTACATACATAAGTATGTACATATCGTTACCTTAATATAGAAAGGCCCTAACTCGTTTTTTTCGTCAAATCGATTCTTTTTTGCAAATTTCGAAAGATGATCTTCCAACGCATCATTGGAAAAAAAAATTGACATGATCCGACTAAAAATAACCAAAATATAAGCTGCAATTGAAAAAACTTAAGTTAAGTTTTATCTCTCTCGTGAAAAGTTATTAAAACGTTACTTAGGGCTTTTCTATATTAAGGTATCGATATGTAGTTATAAGGTTTTGATTCAATTATTCACAAGTGCAGTACTTTGTCATTTTGAGATGTTTTCTTATGAAGGGTGTTTTTTATGGAGGTAAACAACTTTAAGTTGGTAACACGTTTTTAACTGGCGGCCATGTCAGCCGTCAAGTGATTTGTGCACAACGCTTCGTGAATGGTCCCAAACAAGCCATTGGACCATTGATTCCGATTTTCATAAGTGAATTCTGTTTAGCGATGAAGCTGAATTTTGTTTGAATAGGCACGTCAATAATCAAAACTGCCGTGCTTGGAGTTATGATAATCCTCAAGTGTATGTGAAGACACCGTTACACCCAGAAAAACTGCCTGTTGAGTGTGATTTATGGGCTGGTTTAATCAATGGTCCGTAATTGTGGTCTGGTGACCGCTATAGAGCCATGATTACGAACTTTTTCGTTCATCAATTCAACAACCATGATGTGTAGGAGTTATGGTTTCAACAAGATGGCGCAGCATGTCACACAGCTCGTGCCACAATTGATTTATTGAACGAAACGTTTGGCAACAGCATAGTTTCACGTTTCGGAACCGTGAACCGGCCTCCAAGCTCGTGTGAAGTCGTACATAAACAAGCAGAATTGTCGCCCTTTGTGGTCTGGCGGAGTCATTTGCGGACGATGACTGTGCCTCATACACAACAGTCGTGGCGACCACATGACCGAATTCATATACAAACATTAATGTCATAAAATTTTCTTTCCAATAAAGCCCGGTATACGGTATAAAAATATGCGTAAAATCACTAACAAGAAAAACTGCTGAAAAGAAAATGCAGAAAAATAAACGTTAGTTTGTTTTAAAGACCGGCATTTTTAAATTTAAAGAGAAGTAAATTGACTTGAAAAAACTTTTTATTAAAAATGTAACTGTAAAGTAAAAACTCTTGGCAGAAATCTCGCAACTTATTAAATGAGTTCTAAAAATGTTTCTCCGGTTTCCTCAAATCAGTTATTCAATAGTTTTTCCTCACTGATTTGCAAAGAAGAAAGAAATTTATTAAAGAAATAGGATTCAATTTCATGTATTTTGGGTGATATATATATTCTTGAAAATTTTAGAAATCTTCTTCAACCCGTCTAATACATAGAAAATAGGAGATAGTATAAATTATGGAGGATCTTAATGTGTGACGTGACAACATTGAAATACGAATTTGTCCTAGATGTGGTCATAAAAATACACATCGCTTTTTCCCCTCTCACTTAAAAACAGTTGTTTTCCAAACAATGCTACCACACTTATAAAATTCCATACGTTTTGTATTTACGAAGCAAAGAAAAGCGTGACCAAAGAAAATAAACAATTAAATTCAATATAAACAATAAAATTAGAGAGCATCTGAATTACATGTTTTAAATAAAAAAAATCCGAAAAAAACCCTTCTCAGAAATAAAAAACTTTCTCATAGAGTCTTACAGGAAAAAAGAATTTAATATTTGTTTTTCGGTCACGCCTACTTTAGGGTGAACGGGACTGCAAATTTGAAGATGTCTTCTTCTTCTTCTTTTTTGGCGCTACAGTCTGTGGTGAACCTGGGCCTCAACCAACAAAGTTTTCCAGCTGTCACGGTCTTTAGCCAGCGTTCTCCAATTGTGCACACCAAGTTGGTTGAGGTCCCTCTCCACTTGTGTGCGCCATCGGTTCCGTGGGCGTCCTCTACTGCGTTGTCCCACAGGTTCGGAATCGAAGATTCTACGGGTCGGAGCAGTATTCTCCATGCGCTCTACATGGCCCAACCATCTTAGCCGTTGGATCCGTAGGCGCCTGGTTAGGCTCATGTCGCTGTACAACCCGTACAGTTCATGATTGAATCTTCTTCTCCAGAAACCATCAACGCAAACAGGGCCGAAGATTGAACGCAGAACTTTTCTCTCGAAAATACCAAGGACTTCCTCATCCGCCTTCGACACCGTCCATGCTTCTGCGCCATAGAGAAGTACAGGGATTATCAAAGTGGTATATAGTGTCAGCTTGGTTTTTCGAGAAAGGGCCTTACTACTCAATTGCCTCTTGAGCCCAAAGAAACAGCGATTGGCAAGAGTTATTCTGCGTTTGATCTCGGTACTGATGTTGTTCATACTGTTGACTTGGGAGCCAAGGTAGACGAAGTCCTTCACTACCTTGAAGTTATAGCTGCCTATGGTGATGTTCTGGCCCAGTCGTCGGTGTTGCGCGTCCTTTTTTGATGACAGCATATACTTCGTTTTGCCCTCGTTCACCGTTAGACCCATTTTGGCCGCTTTCGTTGAAATACCAGCAAACGCTTCAGTGACGGCTCGCTGTATTCGACCAATCACGTCAATGTCGTCAGCGTATGCTAGCAGTTGTACGGACTTTTGGAAGATCGTGCCTCTGTTGTTGGCGTCTGTGTTTTGCACGATCTTCTCAAGAATTATGTTAAAAAAGTCACATGACAGTGCGTCGCCTTGTCTAAAATTTGAAGATGTAATGGAATATATTTTTCGCACTATAAATAACACAGTAACGAATTGTATATCAAATTAAAAATTATTTGAAATCGGTCGAACAAAATTATTTTTGCGACCACACTTAAGCGTAAACATTAATTGTTTATGTATGTATATATGTATGCACTCAGCTAGATATTTTGGCGTAAAAGGTTTTAACGATGCACTTAACTTGTTAAGTGTGACCTGGGGTTTATAAAGACTTATACAAACTTTATAAATATTTCTCTATCAACACGATTGCCCAAAGAGCTTCAAAGCACTAATTTCTTATACCTGTTTTGTTATATCGTCAACATTGTTTTTGTTTTGAAGCTGGGAAAAATTGAAATATGTTTAAATTGGCGACAGCTATAACGGTGGTTGTGTTACCGTGCATCGTTGCTCTTGCTAAAATAATCGTTTCCATAAGAATGTGTGTGTTTTAAATTTGACATATTGTAGCCCGTAGCCAGCTGTCTCGAATGTATTTTTAGTGCATGATAATAGTATGGTTAAGCTTTTTTATTTGACAGCGGGTTTTTTGACGTTCATTTAGACATTTGAAGTAGTTTAAAAGCTCTTGAATTTCGTAGCCATTATTAATACGAACAATTAAAACCAGCTATAACATCAAAACTTTTAAAAATTAACAAATAACCTCGACCAATATACATACATACATACATATGTATGTATTTATGCATGTATTATGTGTATTTGACGTTCCGAAATAAACATTTAGTATCTTCGTGATAAAAGTACTTCAGATGGTACACTGAATTAAGTACGCGCGACATGATAAATAATTTCTATATCAACACTCTGTCATTTGTAGTATTTAATTTTTTAATTTGATAGTAAAAATGCGAAAATAAGTATTCAAATCAAAGATTCCGTGGTGCCAACGTGAAAATTTACGAAAAACAAAACTGAAATTGCCCAAAATTATAATAAATTTATAAAGCGCTGAAATTGTTATTGCAGAATTTAAAACTTAGCCGAGCGAAAAAACCAAACTGTAAAGTAAAGCCGAAAGTAAAAATAATCGGACTGTTAATGATTTCACCCAAAGCGAATAAATGTTAATTATAGTAAAAACAAAGTTGGATAGAATTTTAATGATAAAACAGCTTAAAATAGGCGTAAAAACACTAATAAGAAATTGCAGATATAAAACGTTTTTTGGATTGAAAAGCCCGCATCTTTAAATTTAGTCTATGACTTTTCCGAACACCCTTTTTGGAAAAAAAATTCCGTCATCATCACATCAGTTTTAGCTTAACGAAAACGTTCAAGAAGCCTTTTCTAAAAATAAGGAATTCTAAATTTTTCTTAAAATATATTTACATATCGCACCCTAAATACAAAAGGGTCACAACTCAAAATACTAAAATTTTCAGGAGAGACAAAAAACTGTTTATGTTTAGTTCGTCGTGCAGAAGCAACACACTAGACATAACTGTATTTTTCCCGTTTAAGAAAATAGTGATGTGAAAGAAATGTTTGCAGTAGTCAGAGATGTGTACTCTGAATTAGTTTGTGGAAAAAACACAGTTTTGGAAAAATTTTTTAGTTGTGACCCTTTTGTATTTAGGGTGCGATATGTATTTATTCATCAGTTTTTATTTTGTCCCTTTCAAAATAGTTCCTTCATATAATACGCTGGAGCCAGCGGTTTGTCCAATCCTCAAAGCAGTTCTGATGTGTGAATTTTGAAACGAACAGCCACTCGCTTCATGCCCAAAATTTCCCTTTACTCTTCATAGTATTGGCGAACGTCAACATTCGATATAGTGTCCGTTTTCTTACTTATAATGTTGTGTTCGCCAACCAACAGTTGGCATCACTGCTTAGATTACTTTAATATGATTAAGCACGTGCTAACACTTTGTACCACTCTCGTAATTTAAGCTCTTGTACTCGTCAAAAAACAAAAAAATCTTATCGCTAAAAAGGAATCACAGCTAGACATTCGAAACAAATATACTGACTGCATTTATTTATAATCATATGCAAAATTAAGAGAAATCAATTCAGAATAAACTGGATATATACATACATACATACATACATATGTACATATATGTATGTATATATGTATGTACATACACACTACGCATATAAAATAAAGTTTAAAATAACAACAAACTTTTTCGAATTTCGAACAGCGGGTAACCGACTGACCTTGAAAAAGGTGGAAAACAGTCCTGTAGATATGCATATAGTATATCGTATTATGATTTCATAAAAACCCCAAATTACACTGACAAAATTTTTCAGGAGCAGTAAGAAACTCTGAGATGAAAAGTTTATGATTTTTTTTAATTTGAGCTTAATTTTTCCATTAAAGAAATAATATTTGAAGCAAAATATCTAATCTAAATACATATGAACCGAAAAGAGCAGAAGTCAAACTAAAATATGGACTTCCAGAATTTTGTTGCTAAGAATTATTATTTTTAGCTGGTAGAAGTGTAAAATATGCATGTATGTATGTGTGTATGTATGTAGTTTGATGCGATGTTTCTAAAATCCTATGGCAAAAGGCAAAACGATGTAGGGCAGCTTTAATCACAAAAAAGTCAATTATTTGTATGGAGTCGTTTAAAACGTCTACCATCGACAGGCAAAAATTGTCAAAGAAGCAAACAAAGCCAATGTCAGTTTCCCATTCCGATAATCCAGATATATATATATATATATACATACATGTGCATGTACTTATGTTCACACAAATATACATATACACAATGTGTGTGAGTATGATTTTCCTTCAATTCTGCACCAGATGATGTCTGTACCTGGAACAAATTCCTATCAAATGTACTTATAGTTTATTTCCATAGTTACTACTAAGGCTTTACTAAATTATATATGTACATATGTACATATGTATGTATGTACGTAGTCCTGGTATAAAAAAATCTCTCGATTTCAATCAATTTGAAAAAAGCTTTTCAATTTCTAAGGACAATATTATGCGATGAAGTTCACGGGAGACTTTGGTTCTACAGGCATTACGGCGACCATCCTGTCTCGGGAATACCTCGAAAGAGGTACCCTGATTTCGGTTATATGTAGGTTGAGCTGCTGAAACATTCTGGCTGTGGTTTAAACCTTTCCCCGCAGGATAGGTTAAGCGTTGGCAATTTTACACCCAGTCAGGGCACCCCGCTTTCCGGTTGGCACGCCAACCAAAACTCTAGCTCATGTCTAGCATGTTCTTCTGAAACCTTCAATAAAGGTCAATTGGCAGAACGGGGACCAACACGCCCAGAATCCTTGCCTGAAACGTACTGGATGTGCTTTGAACCTAAAGACGCCTTGTGATAATGAAACTGTGCAAGGAACTAAATTGAGAGGAGTGCACGAGGTGAGTCTGGTTAAAACCGGATGTTCCTTGTGGATTTCGGGCTACCAACTCAGGAGCCTTGTCTTTTCTTGGGAATTGTGTCAAACAGAAGGGATTAAATAGCCCGAGCTCTTTAGCAAAGGGTTTATGATTTGCGCCGTCCAGTATATTATGAGAAATTGCCACCTGTGTGAGCCTTGCAAGCTACATGGGGTTTCTAGTGAACCGTCACCCAGTTCACTCAAGTGGATTTGATCCACTGCCAGATGTAGCCGTCATGGCAGGTGCTGGCATATTGGCAGCTGCAGATGTAAATCAATTTCACAATCTGATTACAGCACAAAAATATTTTCTTTCAAAATGTAGATACGTATGTAATTTAGAAACGCCATTGCTGTTAGCCTCTTATGACGATGAACTATCTGACACTAATTAGGCGTAATTTTTGAAAAAAAAATTTAAAAAGTTCTAGGCTAACTTATAGCAGGTAGCTTGCTAGTACATGCAACAACCAAACACGACGCAAACCCAGTCATGTATTTTGGTTTTGTTAGATGTTTGTGAAATGCCCAAAACAAAAGTTTCACTCTTGTACTATGGACGTCGAAGAGAGGTTAAATGAAAAACTAATATTTTGGTTTTTTCGTTCCCCTCAAAAAAGAAAAGAATTCCGGGATATTAGAAACCCTTGTTGGAAGTGAATAAGTTATTGCACCCAATTAAAAAGTCGTAGTATGTAATTACATTTGAAAAATAAAGATAACAGACCTCCGGCTCGAGAATTTCGTAAGCCAAAAAGGGCAATAACAAAGAAGCAGACGTGTTAATCAGGTTGTATCTGACTCATACGCATTCATCCACTTTGACAGGTGCATGAATCAATGAATAAAAATACAAGTTAAATATTTTAACTTGTTTAGTTAAATTTTGGAATTCAGACGCAACGGAACTCAAGTGTTAATAATATATATTTTGTGTATTCAGATAATTATATCGTCAAATAAAACGAGAGAAAAATGTTAAAAACAAAACAAAAAGAATCAAACAATACTTTAGACAGCTTTTGCAAAGAAATCGAAAGACGTGAGTGTTTTTTTATCTTTAAAATTAAGAGGATTTGAACCGGTAGAATTTTAAAATATCTTTGACGAAAATGTAAATCATGTTTAATTTTTCCTTCGCTGTGATTCAAGTTCAGACCTCAGTGAATGCACCAAAGTGAGGCCTGGTCACTTTAAAAATGAATAACGAGTTTTGATAGACAATAATTTACTTAATTTTTATAAATAAAAAATTAATAAAGAAAAAGAAAGAAATATTGCCATTATCGCAATTTGTATTAACGCTAAGAAAATGGAATTTTTAAAACACGCTACAGGAAGAAAACCGGTCACCTGCAAACATCTTCAACTACTTAAAAATTCCTTCTCTGCTTTTTAATAACAAAAAAAAAATATTCTTGGTTTATTAAAGCTTAATAAAGTTTAAATTTCCCTACAAATATCGTTTAAATAATAATTTTGAAAAGAGAATGAAATATTATTATATAATATAATAATAAATGATAATATAAGACAGAAATGTTGCTGCAACTATTTTTTTTTATGTGGCAGATAATTTCATGGCATTTATATTAATATATAATTTCCGGACTATGTACATACATACATACATGCATATGTATGTATGTATATCTATGTGTCCACCGCGGCTGCGAGCTACGTACATGGTACATACCAAGTTTTTACTACAATACTTTTTCTAATAAACCGTGAAGCGTCAATCGTGGCTTTAATATTGGCTTCCAATACCTCCTCAGAGCTTCTGATTTGTGGGCATAAACTAATAACTTGACTGACACCCGATACTTAAATGTCCAATCTTATGCATTTATATATGGATGTATGTATGTATGCTTGGTTTTGTTGTTGTGCAAATAAGTAAACAAAACACACATCGATACATACATACATATGTATGTAGAGAGGAATACATACATGCATACATACATACATATATGTATATACGATCTCTTCTGTTTGTCCAATACTACACGGCTGTTCTATGGAGAGTTTTCCATAATATTTGGAAATTCAATAGTGCTGCCATACTTTAATCGCAATTATGTAAATAGCAACAGTTGTTTACGAGTAGGAAACTGAAGCCATGTTTAAATACAACTTAAATTTAAATGAAAATTAACTAATTTCGTATTCAAATGCCAAGTTAAAAAGTGGCCATAAATAAGATAATTTTGTGGCAAGTGAACATCGAACTCAATCGCAGACTGTCATCAGCGTAACCTCTAAAAACTTAAGGAGAGTCACAAAAACTATAGTAAAAAACTGAAGTCCAGCTAAAAACTTTACATGAAATCAGAAACTTCGACATTAATATTTAATGATTTAATAATTGAACAGTGTAACGCACTGATATTTTGCTTTGAGTTAGCGTATTCGTTTCTGTTTTTCCCTAAAATATTTTCTTAAGTTGCGAAGCGGGCCACTTCCTTAGTTGACGTTCGTGATCGTAGAACAGGTCCTCAGTCAGTACTATGACAGTAAACGATTTGTGCTGTGCTGAAAGTTCCATGGGTTGCACTCAAAGAAATCTTACCCAGACAAATTTTCAATTCAATTCTTTTATTCTCAGTGTAAAAAGAAGGCAGTAAACTGTCGAAAATTTTGTGATCTTTTACTTAAATTCTGAAATGTATGTATGTATGTATGTTTATAAAACGGACTGCTGGATCGATTTTAGGCTACTTTTACGCCCGCTTTTTACTCCTTCCTTCCGTATAGTTTTTAACAGATTTTTATAATACAAACAAAAATAACTTCGTCATTTGTAGATCAATTTTCGAAATGCATATGGAGGCACATAGAGGAAGCCCACTTAATTTGTTTTTGTTATCGGCCGGGGAGGGGGGCAGGATAGTAAAGCCCACTTACATATATAATCTAATATTATGTAAAACAATATTAATTTGTTTTCAAATCCTATTAGTTTATATGAACATTTTATTATTATTATTCATGAAGAACACTAATTAAACTATTTTTATAAGAAATTATTAAACTCTATTATTATTAAATAAATATTTTTATGATTCAGTTGTAAGTCTCATGCCGGTATTAGACTATTACAGCCTGTTTTTCTAAAACAGAAGCGTTTTCAATATGCATACATTGAATATAAAAAAACGTGTATTTTGGTACGGATCCTATTAATCCTTTCGACTAATGTTGGAGTAGTATAAAAACATAATAAACATCGAATTAACCCAACAATTCGACTGATAAAACTTATAAAAATAGAGTTACTTGTGAGTAAAATGATCAAAGCAAAAAGTTTCGGCTGATATTTTTGCAGCTTGTAGAGTACAAAATAGCATTTAACACGCAGTCTGCTTGCAGCAACCTTGAATACTTTGTAAATAAAACTTGTGCAAATAATCAATAATATATTCAGAACGCTTCAAAGTTTTCAGATGAACTCACGGTTTTAGAATAGAAGTGGTGATTAAATATAGAAATAAATAATTACATTCATCAACAATAAACGAATTCTTTAGCTTAATTTTTGCTTAAAGAATAAAATTAAACTAAAAACTTGCACATATGGTTCACTCTATTTCATTTTTAATCACCGAGAGAACGCCACTTTTAAATGGAATCCAATCGTATACTGAAGTGGTGACCGTGCCTGGGAAAAAAACAGATTTTCAAATTAATTGTATAGTTAAAAAACAAATAGCTAAGAAATTCATAAAATTAATTTTAATTTTGTTTATTATTTATTACAGCAAATCTACTCGGCGTGCGCCATGTACAGGCTACACTTTTATTCTTCGGCATGTGTTTCGCATATTTTTTGCGCGTTAACATATCGGCTGCCATAGTGCCCATGACACAACGTTTTGAGCAGCACTACAGCTGGGACTCTGCAACAAAAAGTCTAATTCTGAGCAGTTTTTTTTGGGGCTATGTTGCTGCGCAACTACCCGCCAGTATGTTGGCTAAACGTTTCGGTGGTAAAATTGTTTTGGGCAGCGCTACAATTATTGGTTCGATCATTACAATTTTTCATCCGCTGGCTGCTTATAACGCTGACTGGCAATTGATTTGCGGTCTCCGGGTGGTGGTTGGGTTTACCCAAGGTGTTGTTTATCCCTGTATGCACACATTATTGGCCAAATGGGCACCGAGGTCAGAGAGAAGTGTTCTGACGTCTACTGTATATTCGGGGGCACAATTTGGTACGGCTGTGTTGTTGGCCATAAGTGGTAATGTTTTTGACTCCAGCATGGGTTGGCCTGGCTTATTTTACATAACCGGTGGTGTTGGCATATTGTGGTCAATAGTGTTTCTCATCTTCGGAGCCGACACACCAAGATATTCGAAAGTTATTTCTGAAGAAGAATGTCATTATATAGAGGCTTTCACTGGCAGTAACAAAGAGAGTGCGGTAAGTTAAAAAGATATTGTAGCGACATAACCTTCTTATTTAAACGCCTCTTGTGTAAAACGTTCTTAATCACATCAAATATTCATTCCTACATACGCACGTACATGCATACATACTTATGTACATACTTATGTATGTGTGTATGTATGTACGTATGTATGTACAATTAAATTGATAATAAATACTTTAAATAGGTCAATAATCAGATTTTATTACAACAGGCGATAATCTCTCATTTAATTTCATTGAAAAAGTTAAAATAAATTAAAAGCAAAATCCAAAAAAATTATACATTTCTACTTCTCACAAGAATCGCGTCAAGCTGCAGGTTTGCATGAAAAAATGCAAAAAAATTCGTTGGAGTTTAACAGAAATATTACTGGTTTATACGAAAACAGGTACAGAACAGAAAAAACAACTCGATTTGTCTCAGCGTTGCATGAAATGGCTGAACTTTGCCAGATAATTAGAGGACATCTTCAAAGTTTTAAAAAATAAATACATACATATGTATATACATATGTACATATGTATGTCTGTAATAGGCGTATGTATGTATGTATGTATCACATAGGCGCAAAGTTGATTAAAAAGCATCGGGACAAGAACTGTCACAGCTTTCATAGTTAGCCCATAGACGTTATTGCGAGCAGTTCAAAATTAAATTGTGATATAATTGTTTCACCTGAAATCCGAAGTAGAAGTTGTCAGTCAGTGGTATAAAAAAACGGCTGCAAAGCGTCCGTCTGGTCATTGATACACGAAAACTGGACGTAGTCACACCTTCAACCTACTTCTCTTCAAAACAAGTACAATAAAATTTTGTAGCAAAAGCAAGAAATGCAGAATATGTGCATTTCTTTCGCATTGGAATAAATATAAATAATTGTTTTTAATATTTACAAGAAAAATCCAATGCGAAATCGTACAATAAAAAACAACATTGTATGTATTTTGTTGGTGCTTTGTGTCAAAGCTTACTAGTAGGATATGTATGTATGTATGTATACAAACATGTGTATATACATAGATATGCATGTTTATATTTGTACATACATAGATCCATATGTATGTATGGCTGCATGAGTGTGAGTAAAACATAAACAACTTGTGACAGTAGGTATTGCTTAAAGTTAAAAAAAAAGTAGAAGGACTGTGTTTTCAGTTTTAATTTTGTAATTCGCCATGTCACAAAATATTCTTTCGGATTTACGCCAGTTAAACTTGCTAACAAAATAACAAAAGAAAGCAAATTCTCTTTTCTCTTCAAATTTGCTCTTGAACTGTTCAGATCCATGGGAGACAAAAATATAAAAAAAGTAATCACCTGTTGGTTTGACGTTTACTTTTGTAATACTCGGTTATATGTACTTATGGTAAAAGTAGTTTAATTTGCGCTTGAAAAGCTAACCTTAAAAAGAAACAAATTTACGCCAATACAAGTCTCGCACTCATTTTGAACAAATCACATACATACATATTTTAGATTAACATTAATTTATAACAAAACAACATAATATGTATTTTATTTTCAGACAATGGCTGTACCCTGGAAATCCATTTTTACTTCTTTGCCATTTTATGGTTTGATTGCTGCCCACTGTGGTTTCACATGGGGCTTCTATACATTGCTAACAGAAATGCCCACTTACATGAGCAAAGTATTAGGTTTGAACGTCCAATCAAATGCTCTACTCTCTTCGCTGCCCTACTTTGTGATGTGGCTACTGTGCCTTGTTGTTAGTCCTATATCCGATATGCTAATAAATCGAAGGATTATTTCAGTAACAGTGGCTAGAAAACTTTTTAATTCAATTGGTCAATGGGTACCAATGTGTTGTCTTATTGCTGTGGGCTATATGACACAGGATGATAAAACATTAGCTGTCGCTCTGCTAACCATTGGAGTGGGTTTTAATGCCGGCTCATTTTCTGGTTATTTGGTCAACCACATGGACTTATCGCCCAACTTCGCTGGACTTATGATGGGCATCACCAACGGAGTATCAAACTTGTGTTCAATATGTGCTCCATTAGTGGTGGGCGCAATTGTTACTAATGAAGAGAATCCCGACGAATGGCGTATTGTGTTCTTCATTACCGCTGGCGTTTATTTGGTTTCTAACGCTTTGTTCATATTATTCGGCAAGGCAACCGTGCAACCTTGGAATGATAGAGTTTCAACGAATTCGACCATAACCTTGGCCAATAGTGCTGAACCAGACATGCTCGGACATGCCATAAACAATAGCTAGCTTTATCAGCTATCAACATGATATGATAGATACATACATAGATAGTAATTCTAACGTGATTAGTAAGTGAGTGATATATTGTTTAAGTTGCCGATAGAAATAAATAACTAGTATGTAAGTATATTCTAATTAGTTTATTTATGCTGTACTGTAACGGTTTTATATTATTGTTGGCGGTGCTTTTATTTCCGGGCTAGTAATTTTAAGACCTTTAAAAACTATTCTTTGAAGATTGTTTACATTAAAAGTAAATAATTCGAAAAACTTTAAGATTGAATTTAGTTGCTATATTATTTACTGTGTAAATCAAAATAAAAAAAAAATAAAATTATATAAAGTTCAAACAATTTAAAACAAGAAACTAGTCAGTTTAAAACTGATTATTGTGTTCATGGACGTAAATAAAAACGAATAGCATTGAATAAAATAAACAACCACCTAATAAATAAAAATAGGTACTTGCAATATTTATTTACATAATAGTTTAATTTAAGTATGTGCTGATATTTCTTAAGTATCAACAAAAAAATTGCAATTGAAAAAATGTTTGATTGCTTTAAAAAAGTTATTGAGCACCATCAAATTATAAGACAATTTAATCAAAACGTTTTATTGTTATCCTTAAACTGGTGGAAAGTCTGATTTTTAAAGAGAGAGCTTCACTCTCCGCAAAAGGAGCATAAAAAATGTGCGGTAACCGAGTGTGTGGCATTAAAAAAATTCGGTATTCGAATATACATATATACACTTTTCGTATATCCGATAGCAAGATATTGATCAAGAAACTGGAAATTTAGTGGGTCTGACTGGGCCAAAGATATGTATGTATATTGTCATACCATGTTATACTCACTAGCCGTAATGAGCGCTTCGAGTCATTATCTTGCTGGAGTTTTTATATAGCATAGTTGTCACCAACAAACTTTGGTACACAAACTATCCATTGAGTCTGCTATGAGATGTGTTGGGCCTGTTGTCATCGGTATTTGGTGAAGTTTGTTGACTTTAATCCAATTGGGAAACTTTACATATGTTGAGTTGAAACAACAAGTTTCCAAGCTGCCTTGTGGTAGACATAACAAATGTTGAAGCATTTCTCAAAGCAAAAATTTTTTTTGGGAGGGGGACGGAAATTGTTATGCTTCAGTTCTATATGAAAAGTGCACATATCGACATACGTATATACTTAGTATATAGAAACTTAATAGTTAAATTTTTAACCAAAAATATCCAAAAGTAGGGGAGCACTAAAAACCAATTTTGTATCCCAAAAGAAAACGTCAGTGTTTCGACATTTTCACACAAAAAATCACGTTATTAGAACAAAGTCCAACAAAATTAATGATTGAATTAACGGCACTGCTGTCAATCGCTGAACCATTGTTATGCTTTATAAATGAACTGTTTTACTACATTTTCCCACGTTTTCTTTTCCTTATTTTATTACAATTTTTATTCAAATTAAAATTAATTAAAACCTGGCCAAAGAAAAACTGCAGGCAAAAAGAAGACGAATATTTCTTTCTTATAAATTCTCTCACTTCACCAAAGTTAGTTTGTGTACGGGAACATACATTCCAAAGCAAACACTGAAAAGTGACTTTCATATACTTACATACATACATACATACATATGTAGCTCAATAAACCCTTTTAAAAATGAACACTCTAACCAAGCCATGGTTAGAATTTTAGAATTGTTGTTCCCAAGCCATCATCAAATGAAATGTGTACTGACTATGTCAGAATGGTTATTAGACGACCGTGGTATGATTTTCCGCATACCAAAGTGACGTACACGAATTTTTCGCTATTGTACTAGTATGCCGTACCATTGTCATATACACAGTTATGGCCAGGTGATAGGCGGCTTTATTTAATTGTTGTTAATCATATCAACGGTATTAACCGTTAATAAATGTAATAAAATACAGTGAAACTGACGAATCTGATTTGATATAATCGTAAGAATCAGTAAAGCCTTAAGATACAAATCTTGTTATAACTGTAGCTTTCTTTAACCACGTTTTATTTTACATGAGAATGCTAATAAACGAGGCCAATAAAAAATAAAACACGTTTTTTCTTAGTCCTATTTATTTTAGTAAATTATTGTGGTCTGTTTTGTTTCTTTTCACAGTTGTAAATACAATTCTTCTGATAACCAGATTTTAAAATGTTGAATGAGTGCTTCGCCGCATGAAGGTTTTCACACGCACTTGCAAGCACATTTCGACTTAGTTATTTTTATAATATATTTCATTCTGATTGCATTGTATACAGGCGTTTGAATAAATATATCTCTGTATGGAGGCTTTATATGTATGTATGTATGTAGTTCAGAATTTCTTGGTTATAGCGATAGTGTATTTTAGTACATAAAAATAAAGCGGGGTAGGCTCAATAAGACATTCGACGTGGTCTTTGAGTTTTTAATTATAACAAAGTTCATTATATCGAAGTTTCACTGCACGTACAATATGTAGGAATGTGTTTATGCTATGTTATGTTTCTAAGCCAACGAACTAATTCGTCGCACATTTCATAAAGAAGTCAAAGTTCTGGAAACGATTGAAAATAATTCACATAATTATAATTAATTATAATTCTACATCTTCTTTTAGTTCAGCGAAATCTTCGAAATTAAAGTAAAATCTTTATTCTAGTAGCTTTGTGGCTGATAAGTTTGACTATTTTGACCAAAAAAATATACATATATATTTTTTTTTAAATTTAAGTTCAGTCGTAAAGCAGCTCGGGGCTGAAGAGCAGCTGCGTGTCAACCTAATCATCTTTTAAATGCGGTCAGGCTTGTTGTTGTTGTTTGGCTTTTGAAAGTTTTGCGTCTTACTCGCACTGGTTGATCTTCGTTACTCCGCCCATTCTATACGCTTATAACTTGAAAATTTACTTTGTCATTTATAAATTAATAAATAAATGGTAAATTTAAATGGTTTTGTCGGAACTAAGACGTGCCATGCTCAAAAAATATATCGTATTTAAAATACCCATTATAGGGTATTCAACGTTCAATACAGTACGGATGCAGAGTATTATTTGTTTTTAATGGAAATTTATGATGTAAATATGTACTTCTTATCAGAGAAATGCGTTTCATTGAAGCATATACGAATAACGTTAGCGAAATTTTCCAATGTTGCGAGTGCTTATTGTAATAGCGACAAGAACGACTTAATCATTATTGTTAATGATAAATTGCTCTATATATGTATATACACTCAGAAAGTGGAAACAAGTGTATACAGAAAACAGAGAAAAAATTAACAAGAATTTGACAAAAAGAAGCTTTTGGATTCTGAACCAACCACTAGCACTGTTGCGAGTCCAACGTCATCACAATCGTTTATAAAAGAGCTTGTAGAAATCGGTAAATCAGTTGCATTAAAAACTTCCCTAATAAGAGAATGCGACGATTCAGGTGCGGGTTGCGAAAAATGGAAAAGATCTTTCGAAATACGGCAAAAGGACTGGCAGAAATTGAACAGCCTTAAATTTCGGAGTTATCTGATTCAAGAGCATTTCCATTAGTAAGTGCTAACTTGCTTTTATGTTACTTTTGTAAAATACTCCTCGTTTCAGGTCAATATTCATTTCGATAAAATATATGCATTGAAAGTCACCTCTTCCTATCTAAATGGGACAAATTTTTATACACAAAATATACATAATGCTTATTGTAAATAGCTCTAACTAAAATTATTATAATTTAATACAATATCTTTCTACAACGAGAGCATTTTAATTTTTATTTCTGTAGTAATAAATTGGGAAAGGAACGAAAATTTATTAAAAATCTATCTAATCTAAGTCAAATAGACAACTTATCGTTGTCAATTTTACCACAATTGTGCGCGATGTCAAAATCTAGTTGTCGTATTGATAACACAAACGTTGTTCATACACTCTCGACAACGAATATGGCCAGTTTGAGGACATATGGTGTAATTTTTTCTATGTGTAACAACTGATATGAATTTTTTTAAATACATTTTTAATTACAAATTTTCTCTTGAAACAGAAAATCTAACTTGTTCTTGAAATGTTTTTTCTTCCTCAATTGCAGCTGTGTACAATATTGTAGTTGCGTAACCTTAAAATTACTAAGTTCTTTAGAAAAGTTGTAAATAAAATTATAATAACGAAATTTTAAAATTATTAACTGCTTCAGTAATTCATGAAAACTACGTCATCATCAGTGAATGTTAATGAGAATAACGGTAACTGATAACGTCCGTTAATTATACAAACATTAGACGTTATTTTAATTTCAGCTTATGTATACAAATTTATATACATACATACATACGTTTGAATGTACATAAATTTTCTTTCTTAAATTGTGTTTTCAGTGGCTTTATTTATGCAAATTGCGCACATTTCCGCAAGTTACATAGATTCTTGTTTATATTGTCATACATTTTTAAACAAGTAAATAAATTTACTATAAGTACTATCGAATATTACATATTACGAAATTAATTTATTAAAGCAACACAGTATTTGAATGGACCTTACGAAAATAATACGTTTAACTTTTTTTGTTATTTTGAAAAATAATAATTAGATAAAAAACAGTTAAAATAATACGATAATAAAGACAAACTAAAAGAGCACGGGATCTTCCATTTTATTTATTTATTACCACAACAATAATACTTTAGCGCAATGAAGAGCAAAACATCGGATTGTTTTACAAAATTCTAAGATCATAAATTACTTTGCTTCCGTGGAAACTAAAATTTTCTAGTAGCAGCTTAGAGTGGAAAAAAAGTTGTCTGTCAACGCTGAGTATTGCTATTATTTTTCTCAACCCTGTTATTTTTATTACGTTTTCAAGCGCTTAATAAACTTACAAACTGACTACAACAATAACACATATTATAATGATCCTTAACAGCAGAAAATTTCAATAATATGAATTTTAATATACATAGTTTTTTAAGCGCAGTAAACCTACATACATATGCATATGCACAAGGATTTTTTTATAACACTTACACAAAATTAATTTATTTAATCGCTTTAAAGCTTTACAATTTAAAACAAAAAATTTTAGCTGTTCTTTCTGTTATACCTTCCCAATTTGCCCACACACTTAGCGCGCTTGGGATGCCTTAAGTAAATAATTTATTTTTAAATAAATCTGCTACAACACTGTATATAATACAAAACTATTTTATATGTTCTTAATTCCTTATTTCGCGTTATTGCTCTGAATAGCTTTTTAATAAATGTCATACTCGATATCGATAGACTTGGTTTGGTATGATCCAGACGTACAAGAAATTTTACATTTATTTTTATTAAGCAAATAACAAATTTTTTCTTAGAAGGACTTTAGCTCCCTAAGAAAATAGCCCTAACTAAGCCGGTTCCTATAGGTATGCTTTACACATATGTACATTTACATGTACATATATAAAATGCCAAAAAGAAACACTTTTCTCTTAATTAGCGCCATCTATTGGATAAAGGCGCAACTTCATAGAAACCGAATGAGTCTCGTCAACTATTATTAAAATGTATGCAGAAATATCCTGGTTAATTGCTTGCATATCAACAATTCTTATACAAATATGTATGTACCTACATACACACATACATGTACAAATTGTTAAATTGATTATGTCATAAAACAGTTTTATTCTTGAAATCAGTTATTATAAAAACAAAATTGATGACCGTACAAAATAATGTGTATTCCCCAATTTTTATTTCCTTTAAAAACAATTATCCCAGTGCATAAGTATCTCTAAAATATAAGTTCAGGTATATCATTCCCAAATAATAGTTTCCAAGATATCGGCACGGTCAATTTAATACCACCCTTATCAGTTGCAAAACCTAAAAATCCATCACATAATGTGCTTAACTCTTTGATAATTAGAGTAGCATCTGTGGAGTTGTCACCTTCCAGCAAGTACCTGAATAGAAGCATAACTGGAATTTTTCTTTCATCTAAAACACGATGCAATTGCAGGCCATTGCCACCACCAAATATCGTTTCACCCAGAAATTCCTTCCACTCCACGGATTTTAACTGTTCTTGATGAGCTTCCTTAAAATTTTCACTTGCTTTATATTCATACGGGCATGATTCAATTGTGCGCTTTTCGAATCCAAAGCTGCCGCTTAGTATAACGACTCTAGCTGCTGCTTCCATTATTTTAGCCAACTCATTGTGGAAGTTGCTTATATGTCGTGAGATAAATGGTGAGCGAAATTGAAAAACCAGCAATTTGTCTTCACTACTTTCATATAGTTCGCAAGCTGCAGCTTTTTCCTCCGGCTCATGTTGATACGCGGATGGACCGTAAACAGGTATTAAGGCAGGATGATGTATTGAACCAACCCGCTTAAGTTTTTTTGAAGATATTAACAAGTCGCAAGCTAATTGAGCAGCATTTCCCACGCAAATACTTGGTATTAAAAATGTATAGCCATTAAAATCTTTTATTGTCCTTTTTGCTTTCAATTGCAACATTTTTATTTTCTGTTTACTTAATTAGCTCGCAGAAAGCAACAATGACAAATGTTTTTTATAAACACAGTAATGTCAACTTAGCAACTTTTATACATATACATACATATGTATATAAAAATAAAAATTTAGATTCATTTGTTTGCCTATTATTACATCTTTTTACTCCAAACTAGTCAGGAATGCAGCTTTATTTTTGGAAAAATAATTACTTTTATATTATAATTGTGAAATAAAACAGTAACATTTGTTAACAAACTTCTCATATTTATTTTGTTAACATGTAGTAGCATTACTGATAACCAGGCTTGTGATGCCAGACTTAAGTTTAAAAAAGAAAATATAACGCTACTTTCGACCAGACTACATACGATGATGATGAATTTATATAATGAGGAAATTCACTGTGTGTGGACTCAATTTATTAATCTTGTTGCAGCGTCACAACAAAAACATCAGAGCTTACAGTATATATGTATATTTATATATGAAACTCCATAAGAAAACGCAAAACAAGTTTTTGAGCAAAACGCAATTAAAGTTTCCCTCTGGCAGCGTTCTTATTTCAATGTTGAAACACACTAAATGGGTTTTTACTGTTTTATATACACATATGTATATTTATATAAAATATCAAATTAATTGTTATTTCTTATTTGACGTTTATTTCTTTTTTTATAAAAGAGTGTGTCTAATAAAAATTTTGCATTTTTGCGTAAAGCGTGTGAGCATTAATATAATTTTGTAATTTCATGTGTAGATAAATTTCGTGAAACGAAATATGAAGTAAAAAAATTTATTACGAAAAGCGAAATAAATATTAAAATCAGCAAAATTGAAAATTAATTTTTTAAGCTAATCTTTATTATTTACTAAGTTCACAAGGTTGAGTTTCTTATTTGGAGCCCATCTAATAACTAAGCCAAAAGATACTGCCATCCCTGATTTGGATTGGTACTAAAACCGAATCAACTCTGATATGAAATTTCACGAACTGACGTGGCCTTGTTTGTTTCAAAAAAAAAATCAATTGTAAATTAACAGCTAAAGGGTTTGCCGGTTTCACATAAATTTTGTGATAACACGATTATTGTTTTTTTTTAAGTAAGATAAAAAAGCAATGCATAGGACAATTTTTGTTCTCTGTTTGGCCGTTTTAGGCCTAGCAAGTGCTGCCGAAAAGGACGTTCTTGAACTAACTGATGATAACTTCTCACCAGAATTGGCCCAGCATGAAACCACACTGGTCATGTTTTATGCTCCATGGTAAGTGATAGAAAAAACTTTATCTTATGATTGTATGTATGTACATGCTTACATACATATGTGTGTTAAAAAGAGTTTTACACGTCATTCCCTAAAGGCGAAATAAGTTTAATAAATATGTACATACTATTCATATGTATGTAAATATATACGATACATACATATGTATGCCATGATGAAGGCATTTCATAACAGATATTAATTTAATCTGTTTTTCGTTTTAAACAAGATTTTGCAAAAATTTATTTATTTAGTCTTAAATAATCGTGCATGCATACATATGCGTGAATGTATACACATACCATGTAAATTGTCTACTGGAGAAATAGAGTAGTAGTTAGTTAAATATTTATGTATGTACGTATGTTCGTAGATACATACATAGATTATGCATTTATACGTACCACGCATGCAGCTGTGTGCACAATAATACTACATAGGTATAGTCCACTAGAAAATGGATACCATTTTTTTAAAATCGATTAAAACTAGTCGTCCTGAAAATGGGTTATGAAAATTTCTATTAGAAAATAATACATTAGAATCAGTCATGCATTCATATGTATGTATGTATGTACATAGTAACATATTTATCAACATATAGCACCCTAAATACAAAAGGGACACATCAAATTTTCTAAAACTGACTTCCACAAACTAATTCAGAGTACACATCTCTAACTACTGCAAAAATTTCTTTCACATCACTATCTTCTTTAACTGGAAAAATACAGTTATGTCTAGTGTGTTGCTTCTGCACGATGAACTGAACATAAACAGTTTTTTGTCTCTCCTGAGAACTTTAGTATTTTGAGTTGTGCCCCTTTTGTATTTAGGGTGCGATATGCACATTCATAACTCGGTCAAGAGCTAAAAGCTATCATGGGCTTTCCAAAAATTGGGTTTCACTAACTTAGCGGCGTTTCCAGAAAAGTACGCTACAAAATACGTGGTTTTTCATAACAAAAGCAATTCAGTCGTCTTATTAATTTTATGTGAATAATGTCAATAATTTTTTATTTTTATGTCAATACGTATGTATGTACATACATATGTGTTAGAGTAGGCCACGTCGTAGCTTTGCCAATTGAAAGGTGTTCTTATACATATGAAAGAAGAAGGTAGATGTGGCATAACTTTCTCTTCCCGGGAAAAAGTATATACACAGTATGTACGTGCTTATAATGAAGTGAAAAAGATTAGAAAAGTATAAATAAAAAATGATAAATAAGAAATAGTGCAACAAATGTGATAAGAAACATGGGTTCTATTATTCAGTGTCGGAAAAATCATAACACATAAAATGTTTAATAGTTTCGTACATTTTTGATCAAGTTTTTCATAAAGGAGTGGAATATATACATACATAAATAGATACATACATATTGTATGCATATAATATCTATAGAAATTTATACACGATTGTGATCTTAAGCAATATGCTCAAATGTAAAGTTGTAGTTTAAATAAAATTAACTATCTGAAATGGGATAACCATCACAATCATTGGATTGAAATCTCATAGAACACCTCTGGAAAGTTCAAAAAATAAAATGGTTTTTATAAATCCAGAAGAACGTAATATGGACAAAAGACTAAGGAAGCTTGATAGTCAGTTTCCATGGATGCTCCGACAATCCTGTGAATTCAATGAAATGCCGCTATATTTTTCCTAGGCAAATTTTTTTTAATACAGCTGGACTGAAACTATTTTTAATTTTTAATATAGACAAATTGAATAGCTTAAGTTTAATGTGTATATATTTAAGAAAACCTATCTCATTTAAGAAAACCTAAATACATGTATGTAATTTTATTGTTTTTAGAAGCACTATACATACTACTCGCATATAGCTTTGGGACTGCTACAAATATGTTTATATGTCTATTGCATGTAGAAAATAGGATACCGAATGATCAGTAATATTTTCGAAACTTTATTATACGAACAAGTTAAGATCGATTTTAAGTAAATCGTGTTTGGTGATAAATATGTATATATTATGTATGTACTGTTTTATGTTGCACTTATTCTTCTCTTTTGTTCTGTAATCATGTCAATAGCTTACAAAGATTTGTTTTGTGGAAAAAGAGAAATGGAGAAAGATAAAGTTAAAACAACAAATCCAAAGCAATTTCAAAAACTATTTGAGGAAATGAAAAAAATCTTGAACTTCCAAAGGATTTCCCAGCGGTACTGTTCCAGATAATTTTGTGGAACTGTGACAGAATATTTCAAACGTGCTTAATGCCCTTGGCCCATCGAAAAGATACGGTGATAATTTGCAAAAGGTGTTTACCAAATGGTTTTTAAACAAAATTTGGGGGCTTGGCGTGATAATAAAAGTAAACATAAAAATCCAATTTGCAAAAAAACATTAATTTGGTTTCGAGGTTTTCAGCATCCGTTGTGGCCAAACCGTCATTCCCAAAACAGACGTCTAGGGTTTCAGATAGAACTTGTGATATTCTCAAATTAAATTTGTTTTCCACACTCAGCTGGTACAATTCTTCTTATAAAAATCGAAAAGCTTGATGATGGTATACGGAAAAACAATTTCAAATTAACTTTCATACCTTTTAAAAAAGCCGCAAAATATGTACGTGTGAAACTTGCAATTAGAGGCCTTTAAATTCACCAGTTCTCCTCTTCCAATTAAAAGGTGTTTGAGTACCGCTTGATTTCCTGAATAGGAACTTGACACCATACTTTCAATAAAAAGTTAAACTGTCAAGTATTAAAAATGTGTAACTAAATTATCAATAAGCAGTTAAAACCATCTTAAGAGCGTAAGGAAACATCATACTGTTTGTTGTTGACTTTGATTAAAAGTGATGTTGGCTTCAAATTGACGATGATGTTGCCGTCGTCAAAAATGATAAGCGTGGTTATTACCGTTCTACTGTACACCATCACTTGAAAGTATTTTTACTTATTGTATGTAATTTGCTCTAAAAAAAAAAATAGATCGATAAACTCTTAGGATATTTTGGAACATATTAGTAAATGTATATAATTACGTTCATGTGGATGGTTGTTATGCGATATTCTTATCAATAAAGAAATATGTACATATATAACAGAATCATAAACTATAGTTTTGTGCTGTATACATTTAAATGTACATACATACATATGTTTGTATATATACTATGCCCTTGGTGATAAAAAAAAAGAACCGTAGCTTGAATTTAGTAATTGTTTTTCGTGATTAGAAAAAATGCTTGTACGAGCACATATGTATGTGTATATATACATACATACATAAGTGTATATACATATATATTCATATGTAAATATGAAAACGTTCCACATTTTCCAAAGAAATGTGGAACGTCAGTCTGCCCAAAAATATTAAAAATTGAAACTTAGAAAAAACTTTTCAGATATCTTTATATATTTCCTTTAGATTATTTACTTATTCAAGAATTTACTTTTTTAAGAGTCTTTTAACCACTACTATCCATATACATACATACATATGTATGTGTGTACATAGTTACATATGTTTCTATGGAAGCAAATTTGTCGTTATAAATGTTTTTAATTGTTCATAGGTGTGGCCATTGCAAGAAACTAAAACCAGAATATGCCAAAGCTGCTGAAATTGTTAAGGACAATGAACCACCAATTACTTTGGCTAAGGTAACATCATAAAAAAATTCATATGCATTTATGTTGTAACAAATTTTAACATCGCAAATTTTATGTCGATAGATCGATTGTACAGAGGCTGGCAAACAGTCTTGTAGTAAATTTTCGGTAACCGGTTATCCAACGTTGAAAATTTTCAAGGGCGAAGAAGAATCGCAAGACTATAATGGTCCACGTGATGCGGATGGAATCGCCAAATATATGCGTGCTCAAGTTGGGCCAGCTTCTAAGGAGATCCGGTCCCCCAAGGAATTGGAGAAATTCTTAAATACCAAAGAAACCCTCTTGTTTGGTTTCTTCAAAGATGGTGAATCTGAGTTGGCTAAGACTTTCTTTAAATTTGCTGATAAAAATCGTGAAAAATACAATTTTGGTCATTCCAGCGATAGCGAGGTTTTGAAAAAGTCTGGTGAAAGGTAAGCAAACTTTGTTTCTTTACTTAGGATTGTTGTTTAACCTATTTTTCGTGTAGTGACAAAATCGTTCTCATTCGTGCCCCACATTTCACAAACAAATTTGAGGATTCTACTGTTCAGTTTGAAGGTGCCTCCGAATCGGACTTGGCTACATTTATCAAAGAAAACTTGTAAGTATAACTTGAAATAAACTTTATGAAAAGTAACTCATAAGATCACTTACAGCCACGGATTGGTGGGTCATCGTACACAAAGTAACAGTCGCGATTTTGAAAATCCTTTAATAACTGCTTACTATAGCGTCGATTATATTAAGAATCCAAAGGGCACCAATTACTGGCGCAACCGTGTACTTAAAGTAGCCAAGGAATTTAGTGGAAAGCTCAACTTTGCCATTGCAGCGTTGGCTGACTTCCAACACGAATTAAATGAATACGACTACGATTTTGTTGGCGATAAACCACTTATTTTAGCGCGCGATGCTAAGAACTTAAAATACTCCTTAAAAGAAGATTTTTCGGTTGAGAATTTACGCGAATTCGCTCAAAAATTGTTAGACGGTGAATTGAAACCCTACATTAAGTCCGAGCCTATTCCAGTAAGCAATGATGAACCAGTAAAAGTGGCTGTTGCCAAAAACTTTGATGAAATTGTCATCAACAACGAAATGGACACATTAGTTGAATTCTATGCCCCTTGGTGTGGTCACTGCAAGAAATTGGAACCTGTTTTCAATGAACTAGCAGAGAAGTTAAAAGACGAAGAGGTGTCTCTTGTCAAGATGGACGCCACAGCTAATGATGTTCGTCCGGACTTCGAAGTTCGCGGCTTCCCAACTTTGTTCTGGCTACCAAAAGATGCTAAGAACAAACCTGTTAGTTACAATGGCGGGCGGGAAGTAGATGATTTTGTTAAATACATTGCTAAACATGCAACTAATGAACTTAAAGGATTTGACCGTAAAGGCAAACCGAAGAAAACAGAACTTTAAAAAATTCATCTTATATAGTTTAAGAAATATCAGCAACATCATAGAGACATAAAAAAATTTTGAGTTGAGAATGATCTTGGAAGCAACTGCGCACATTCCCAAACATTTGCCACGAGTTGCGTCGACTCAAAAACACAGTTTTTATACATAATGTTTTTACTTTTCAATTTCCTTGCAAGATTAAATTGTTTCAAACACCTGCAGAATATTCCCAATAGCATTTAATATGAAAAAGAAAATCATTTTTTTTATCATAAATTCAATTTAATAAAAAATGTAAAATACATGTGCGTATGTTTTCTTATTTATGTTTAGAAATGAAGGGAATGCATTATTTTCGAAACATTTGGGTTTATTTTATTATTTATTTATAATTTTTGTGACACTATCAAATTGAGGTCTTATGCAGAATTTTCTTGTCCACAAAAAATTAAAAATGGGGAGGAAGTATTTGCAGAAATATATAAACATAAGTTTGCAGAGAATAGCCGGAAGAAAGCAATCCGAAAATCATCTGGGAAGCAAAAAGATGTTCGATAAACCACAGATCTAAGTCGGCATTCGATCTGGCGGGTGGCTATTATTAAACTGTCGCAAGTGAAAGCAGAAGTCATAGATTAAAAAATTCTTCCGAAATTACGAACATAAAGAGAAGTTCTCATACAAAAAAGATAGGGGGCTTCCTATCACCAGTCTTGTATTTTTCTTCTTCTCTTCCGGTTCGAATCCTCTTAAAACCTCGGCGTCACAACATTTAGGAGGTCAGGAAGGAAGAAATTGAAATATATTGTACACTGACTACTTACTTGCCTACTTTAATTGTAGTCCGTTTAAAATCTTTAAGACTATAGAAGTTGTGTAAGCAACTGTTTATTATTGCTGGTAAGCACTGCCCAAATTTGCATACGTTTTGTAGATAAATTTGTTTTTAGTATATCGTTCAGCTTTTCCAAGAAAAGTATGGAGGTTTTTATTTTTTTCGGTATTATCACATTAAATATACAAAGAACTTAATACAATGAAATTGTTAACTTTGTTCTTATATAGTATAAATAAATTAAGATTGTTAAATTTAAATGTTCGGTCTGAGAAATCCACGGAAAGTTATACATATGTATGCATATTTGAAAATTTAGGTACGCAAGTTAATAACATGAGCGGAGTCAATCGAATTTAATTGCAGAATGTTCACAAGAACTTTCCTCTTAACAAATAACTGCGTGAAGCATGTCGAGTAAAACAACAACATGATCACAAACTTAAAACCCAAAAAGTATATGGGAGGAAATTCAGTCTTAGTTACATGCTCGGAAATACCCTTGTGAACGTTGCTGAACGTTGATAACAGCGCAATAGATTAATTAAATTAAATGGTTTGCTCAAGTAGTAACTAAAATATCCCTAAATAATTTATTTGAATTGAATTATAGGTGTTTCCCAATTATAAAAATGAATTGTAATCTCATAACCTAAGCATTAATGTTTAGTGTATAGATATGTATGAATGTGTAAGTATGTACATATGTATATTTCTCGGCTTTGGAATTTATATCAATTATAATCCAATACTAAAGAATATAATATAAATTTTAAAGGAAGCATTGAGTTGACAACCGCTTTTAATTTAATCGCAAATTTAAAATGGTATTACTATATTTTAAAGCTTTTTTAAACTTCAAAATTTTCACGTTTTAAAAAATTTCGAAAAGAATTTTTTCGTTACTTTAGAAGTTTAACAGTTCTAAAATTCGGTTAAATAACAATATAGTGGGTAATATTTTTAGAGTCTGGTAGCACCATAGTCTGGCAGAGCTCTATTAATTTTTCGCAGCTGTTTTGCAAAACGTGCTAGTTGACTCAAGCGTTATTTGTGAAATTGTGAACTATAAAGAGGGATCGTAATAATTTGTTTATTAAAACCAATGTTTTAAAAAAAATATGTTGTTATTCTGCCCGCAATGCAGTAATATTTTAATGGTAGAACAAGGTACTACAGGACATCGGTTTTCTTGCAATACTTGTCCGTACATCTTTAACGTAAATAGAAAATCGTCAACAAAAACATATCCACGCTTGAAGGTAAATGTTATGAGATAGATCGAAATATTGTAATAGACTTGTTCGATTTTTTAAGGAAGTGGATCATGTTATGGGCGGTGCTGCTGCTTGGGAAAATGTAGATTCTACTGACGCCGAGTGCCCATCTTGCTCACATAAAAAAGCTTATTTTATGCAAATGCAGACACGTTCTGCTGATGAACCTATGACAACTTTTTACAAATGTGCTAATCAACTGTGTGGACATAATTGGCGCGAATAAAAAGGGTAGCATCAAGTTTTATAGAATTGAGTTTTTGTTGAAATCCTCAATGTTCAGTTTTTGGAAAACTAGAAACCATTTTATAAAAATTTCTGTTAGCTTTAAATTTGTTTCAACAATGCAGACAGTTCCGGAAAATCAAACAAATGCATTAGTGTACAGTGTCGATAACCCTAAATGTATATCAATTGCCCGAAAAAGCTTAAGATCTGGGAATGTCATAGCTTTACCTACGGATACTGTATATGGTTTAGCTTGTGATGCTAATAATGAAAGAGCAATAAAAAGTCTATACATTATTAAGGGACGAGACTTTCACAAGCCGGTAGCCATATGTGTTAAGGATGTAGCGGATTTGCGCAGGTATGGTCATGCGGAACATTTAAATGACTCCTTGTTGAATCAGTTGTTTCCTGGACCCATCACAATAGTTATAGAGCGTTCTAAATACTTAAACAATCCTTTTCTGAATCCTAGAACAAACAAAATTGGTATGCGCATTCCAGATCACAAATTTATTCAACAACTATGTTCAAGTTTCCATGAACAGCCGTTGGCGTTAACAAGTGCCAATCGATCTGCCGAACGAAGCAGTTTAAATATTAAAGAATTCGAAGTATTATGGCCTATGTTGGGCGTAATTTTCGACGCCGGTCAGGTGGGTGCTACGGAAGAAAGGCGTTCTGCATCAACTGTGGTAGATTTAGCTATACCTGGTTTTTATAAAATTCTTCGGGAGGGTGTAGCTTTAAAGCAAACCTTAGACATACTGCAAGCTCATGGTCTCAAATCGTTTGATTCTTAACGTAATAACTGCACGAATTTGATGGATTGATACAATTATTACTTTTTTTTGTTAAACTAACAGAGAAACCACGAATGTATAGTAATAAATTATAGACGTTAAACTTTTTAAAAAAATATTTTGTATATTATTAAACATTAGATTAAAATTGAAGCTGGCGAAAATTGCTTTTTATTAAGTGTAAAATAACTGGTGTTGCTTTTTAATTTCTTTGAAATCTCTGCGGTAGATATACATGTACACAGGTACTAGTTGAACTAAGTATTGGAGAAAACCTTTAAACTTCTTTTAAATTATAGTTATATTTTTTAAGTACTGCAGTCGTTGAACATTCTACAAAATATAAACTTTTTATTAAAGTGAGAGTATTCATAAAACATGCAACATAATTTGGCTTTAGGAATTTGTTTCCACTTCGGAACATTCTCAATGATAGTTATTGGTTTTAGCGGTTTGTATTGGTGTTCTTTTTCCAGGCAACTCTGTCGGCAAAGCTCGCCACCTGTCAGGGGGCCAAACAATAAAATTCGCTCTGGCCGTCATAAGACCTAAAGCTACCGGTCCAAATGTGTTAGAATCTAAGGAGTGCCCTGTATGATCGCCTTCTACCCAACAGTGGCCTTCTGGTATTCTCACAAATTCCTGCTTGTATCCCAATGTGGAAACTACGTCGCCTTGCAGACCCACAACACGTTTAATGATTTTCTGTGAGGGATCTTTAGGAGATGTTAGAGAAACAATATCACCACGTTGAATTTTATTACTACGAACAGCCCAACGTGAAAGGAACACGTAATCCGTTTGTGTAGAATCTGGATTTAAAGCGGGTTGCATAGATATACCTACAATTGTTTATTAGTAAATATATATGTACACTGCAAATTACTTTAAAAAAGAACACTACCATCTACTCGGGCTACATAGCCAACACAATCTAAAAATGTTATTCCAATAGGTATTCCAAATAACACCGATTTAAAGAATTTTCTATAAAGCATTCTTTGTGGTTGTCCAGCTAAAATCTTTCAACTTTCTTCTATGACGTACCAAATAATTGCTTCCAATAAAATATATTTTTAATTCAATATTGATGTAAATTTCATATTTTTTCAAACTTTATTCAAATAAATACACTAAAAATTATCTAAGAATTCAGTAAGAAAAACAATAGATTTCCCTTCAAGAAGCAAATGTCAAAATCATCTGAAAAGTAAATGTATATTAACGTGGCATCTCTACTTTCATATAATAGTCACGTCTCGTTACACAATATAGTAAAACACACGGCAACAAAATTTATACGAACATAAGAACTTAGCTTTGGTTGAAACTATTTACGTACATACATACATATATGTAAAAGTTTAGAAAACCTACAGTCTTTGCAGATTGTATTATCAAAGAATATTTTGCTGAACGAAAACAATGTATCATATGGCATTTAGTTCGAAATAGAGAAACGGTATTTCGAGTTATCGTTCAAATAAATTTCTGCGCAGATTTTCGTTTCTCTCGAGAATTCTTTTTGTTCAGTGTAGTGAAACAGTTACCATCCCGATATATTGTTTTCTTTTTGAATTAACGAAAACACTCTACCGCAATATACGGTTTAAAAATTAAATGAATAAAACTAATATTTTCAACAAATTGTGAGAAATAATACAAGCAACAATGAGAGCCTTTCGCGGTATCTCAAATATCTTCTGACAGCAACAACAAACAAAGCGTATGATCAGTCTTTTGAACACACTTTAGGGATGATATACACGTTAGCTCGAAAACATGGCAGCTCTTCAGCAAAAACAATAACAGACGGCATTTAAAACAGTTAAACGCGTGAAGGATTAGTTGAAAAGGAATTTGGCAGCAAAATTTTACTTTGTCGCTGGATTTAGTTTGTGGCTGAAATCATTTTTATACACTCCAATTAAAAGTTAATAAAAAGTTAAAATGGTTAAAATACCATTGGTTCCGCAATGGAATCTTAACAATGGTTGTGTTTGTACACCGGATGGTGGTTTCCTGTATGCAGGATCTCGCAGCATTAATTTTATAAGCTCTATACAGAGAGACGGAGATAAACCTCAAATAAAATGCTTTCATACTCGCCAAGGCATTCTTAGTTTAGATATAGACCCGCACTGGGGCCGGAAAGAAAGCTGTAATGGTGGTACAAGTTCTGATAAAAATTTTAAAAATGCAGGCGATGGTGATGAAGATAAGGTTCCAGTTAAGTTGTTTGCGGCCTTACTACAAGATAATTCAGTACAAATATGGGACTTCGGTAAAGGTTGTGCTGTGCAGGGGCATAAAGCTCATTTGGCTTATATGCGTTATATGGAAGGCAATGGTCCCTCTCCTAAACATACCGGGGAAGTGTTCGTTAGCTATATGTGCAATAGAAACGTGCTTTCTATAGATAACCAGGATATTGTAGTGTATTGTGTGGCCTCAAATTCGTTCTACAGACGTCCTGTATTCATTTCTCCTCGAAACCATCAAATGACTTCTCTTAAATGTTCCCCATATAATGAGAATCAGTTTGCCATTGGCACCAAACGCGGCCTAGTTTTGCTTTGTGATCTACAGAAAATGTCAATACTATATACGTTAAGAGGTCATGACAGTTCTATAACATCACTTGCTTGGAATCGTATTGATGTGCCAGCAGGAGTCATTACTGCAGGTGACAATAAGTTAGAGTTGGCCAAACCTAAACCGGTTCAAAAGCAACAAGAAAAGCCGGTTAAACTGAAACGTTCAGACGCTACAATAGACGCGGATGAAATTTTCGATATATATGATTATGATTATTTGGAAAATGAGTTTGGTGCTCCTAGTCACGAAATGAAAATGAAAAATGATTTTGTTTCAGATTTTGTGGGAATAGAGAAGCCAAATGAGTTGACTGCAACAACGAAATTTGATTTTGCTGAGGCTTGTCAAAGTCTTAAAGAAGAAATAAATGCTTTGAGGGAAGAAAAGCCGCAAACCTCCCCTGAAGACATGATTAGCCTTGATGAATGTATGCAGGTAACAAAAAAGCGAAATGATTCATCATCTTGCGGTAGCGAGGAGGACTTAGATGTTCAAGATGTAAACAAAAATGTATTATCCGACAAAGAGTCTTCAGATGGCAGTTTAGTTCCATTAACCTGCCGTACGCCTTCCTCAGAAAGTGTTGATGTAGATGGTATGCATATAAACCTACAACAGAATATTGTATGTCAAGCTGACGTGCATTACATGGAGCAGCCTGAAACAAATGAGCAATCGCATTTGAAGGAAACATTGCAAAGAAAGCTAATTGATGAAGCTATCAAAATTGTGGATGATACCGAACCTTTTTTAAAAGAAAAAGGGGATAAAGAACAGGATGCTCAAGATTCCAAGTCTCAACAAGTTTTTGATGTTTTACTGGCCTCGTGCAGTGCTGATGGTTCTTTTTGTGTATGGAACTCTATGACTGGTGCTACTTGTGACACCCACAAAATTCGATCATCACATGGAGGAAAAAGTAATTGTATGGTTTTTATAATTTAAAAAGAAGTTTAAAATTTTTTGTTTATAGACAATCATATTGAAATCTCGTGGATTTCATCTACTTCAATTGTAATCAACAACAAGGCTGGAGAGTTGCAACTATGGTGTATGCAATCGCTTCCCAATAATGTGTTGCCTGCACAGTGCGCCTTAAGACCGTACAAATTTAAAGAAACTAAACGTGACTGGTCTCAGCGTTCTGTGGTGTCCTTTGCTTGTTCTCCTAAAACACATTTGATATGGAGTATATCGTCCCATCGTGAAATCTGTATGGAGGATATCAGCCGGAATAAAATGCTACTCACCTATAGTTGTGTTTCAACAAACATTGGCGCCATGCAAGAGTGTCCCGATGACATGAATAAGTAAACAAGTTGTTAATTGTTTTCTGGCAAATGTTATTACATACATACATTGTATATTTAATTTTAGAATTGCTCTGGGTTTTTCCGATCGCAGAATCGGTATAATTGACATCTCTAAAATGACATCAACTACTGTGCATATTGAAAACTTTGTGCAGCGGATTGAATCGAACGTCATTTCTTTGGTATGGAGTCCAGATTGCAAGAAGTTGGCCTACGGAACAATCGAAGGTCGAGTAAGTAACCACAATTTTCTATTGTATTTCTTTTCTTTTATTTTACTTTTTTATATTATTTAAAGATTGGTATTATTAATGTTGAAGGATCAAATAAACAGCCATTTACCTACAATTCAATTTGTGGTAGACCAATTTACTCTATAAGCTGGCAAGATAAATTTTTATACGTAGTGTGCAATGAACAAATTGCTGTTTACGAGGATGATCCAAATAAGAAAGGTGAGTTAAATTTGCGTTCCATAGTGTGATTTTCTATCACATTGAGTGTAGATATTTCTTGTACCAAAACTCAAATTTGATTGTGTTGAATGGGTTTGCTTTTTTTTAATATTTGCTAATTTAATGGTTTCACGATAAAAATCCCAAACGTTCCAGGTTGAGTCCATTTTATGTTTAGATGTTTTATCATTTAATATCATCTCTGTCTGCGTTTCTGATGATTTTCTGCTTGTCTGTACATTTTGTACTAACTTCAAATCTTGTTTCATGACTTCCTCATCCAGTTCGAATAGAATAATTAAATCGCTGTTTGTTAGTAAAGTAGAGTGTAACAGATGAAAAAAGTCTGCAAAATTATATTCAGCGAACTTGGCGTATTCAATATTTGCAAACCCAAAACGAAAATTTACATTTTCACATAATTTTTTGTCTAATTTTGAATTCACCAATATTCCGCCAGTCAATGCAAACGTTAATGTACAATAGTCGTTAACAAAAGGTTTCTACAAACAAAAAATACAAATATCTGTTGTTATATTTATATATGTAAATATTTCATCAGCGAATTTTCTTACTGTGCTTAATATATTAAAATTGATATCCAGTTTATTAGTTGAACTCATGACCTCTTGCAATGAGTATACTAAAGGATGTCCGGGGCGTCTGATTTTATCCGTTGAGTGCTTTAATAGTTCATCGAATTTGTTTTCCAATACTTCACTTAAAATGGTATCTAAATGCTCCTTTAGTTTATTTAGTTCAACGAGATGGTTCATGTATAAAAGCAACGAATTCCACAATTCGGAGAGATAAACAAAATGCGGCTGTATTCGCAGGAGTAAATTTAAATAAAAATAAAAGAGTACATTTTTTTATAGAAATAACAAACGGAAATAAGTGTTTAAAGTCCTATTCGTATTTCTTTCCGAATACATGTAAAAATTCGTAGTTAACAAGTTATCATCACGATTTCTCTAAATTGGGAATATAATTATTTTGATAGGATTGCACTTTAAATAATGGTACCGGCTTAAAAACAATTGCTTTCTTTTTTGAAGTTGTAAGTCTTTTAGAACCAACCATTCAATAGTAAATTTTCAGAAATTAAATTGGTACATAAAGTGCAAAGCCAAGGATTAAAAAGCACATGTGAGATTTTCTAGTGTTCTGCAAATCACTCTGGTTGTGTTTTTCGCTGTGATTGCCGAAGCAAACAAAATGTAGGGCGAGTTGTCAATGAAAAACAGTATTGATTTCACAACAACAATCATAAAATTAAAAAAAAAATCTGTGGAAGAAAAGATCCTTGGAATTTCTTAATTTTAAAGTATTTGTTTTAAATAAATTAAAAAATTGCGTAAAAATTAAAAAAGACACACTGAATAGTTTATTTAAACAATATTAAAGTAATAAACCTGATTTAAAATAGTTAGTGATGTAACCGAAACGATTTAAAATCATAAAACTGAATACATACAGCACCTTTCTCGTGATTTGAAATCACTTTGTAAGTTATAAACTAAAAATACATAAAATCGGCTACAAAATGTCGGCATATAGACAGATGGCAAACATACTTTTTATTTAAAGCGCTCTAAAAATTCCACGATTTTAAAACGCAATATACGTGTTATACTTACAAAAATCACTTCTGATTCGATGGCGGAACGATATTTTAAAATTTCATTGATTTTTTCAACAACACAATCAAACTTTTTTTGATCCAGCTCTAGTAAATATGTGGTTTTTTCGAAAACGGTTTTGAGTTTTTCCAATTTTTTCCTGTAAACTTCAAATAGCACAACAAATTTATTTACTTCTCGTATTTGAATTTGAGGACATAAAAAAGTGATGGTTTTTTCCGGCAAATTTATACTAAATTGTTGAAGCATGACCTCAGTCGCCTTTTGCTTTAAATAATAGACGCGATCAAAGCCTTCTTGTAAGAAACTTCTGGTATTGGATTTAGCCAGTTTCAGATCAGCAAAAACTATGGTGAAATAAATCAGAAATTAAATATATATATCACGTTATTTTCTGCAACATCATCATAACAAAAATGCGATTTTGAGTTATAAAAATATTGTGGAATAGTTCAATCTGCCTAAATCTATATTAAAAGAGAAAATCCTGTACAATTCTCTTGAAAAGTGTAAACAAATTAGAAAAAGCAGATGTACTTGTTTTTCTCAAAACCACGGTTTTTGTTTGCTTGGACGATGACAATGTTGCAACATGTGAGCGCTACGACTTACTATTGCGCACATTTTGTTTTTCTCCTTCTGGTCCCTGATTATTAAAAATTAAAATGCCAGCTGCCGTGGCGCCCAATTTTCGTAAATATTCCAAACGATGGTATCTTTTTCTAAGCACATATTTTTGAATGTCGCCCTTGCTTAAAATACTATTTAAAGCTTGACGACACTGCTGTAGAAGCTGTATTTAAATAAATTAAAATAGTTAAACAAAATATGTATGTAAATTGAATGAAGAAAAAATAGCCTTTCACACGATGTCGAACTTTAATTTTCGCAAATATTTTGCACAGCAACAACCGATCAAAGGACAAGGTAACTCAACTGCAACATGTGGTGATAAGCGAATTTAACAAGAAGATTTCATGAATAATCTAGAAATCTTTGTATGGCCTTCAGAGTGTTTGGGAACGTTAACGGTGTGATGGAATGACAATGTGTTCAACTTACCACATGATTATCGGGACAACCAATCTGATAATTTGTTATTACAAATACTTGCATTTTTATAAACAATTCCGCCAGCTGCTTCTCATTGCTTGATTCTGGATATTGTAGAATATTACTTATGAGTTGTTTTAACTTATTGTTTAACTCAAATTCATATTTTTCTTTAACACAATCCAAACGAATTTGTCGATTATTTTTAAAAAGATGTGCAACTTTCATGCTGTTTACAGTGGCATCTGCTGGATTTTTGTATTTCGCCAAAGCTGTTAATAAAAATTTCTCAAGCCTGCCTGTACTCACACCCTGAACAGGAAAATTTAACTCTAAACCATCTTGGGAATCTCTGACTAACAAATGCAAATAATAATTTGCAAAACTGGGATTGACTTCAATAAAATTCTGTTGGCATTCATCTAGGAAGAATGTTATTATCTGATCAATGTTAATGAAATGATTGTCTTCAAGTTTCTCGACCGTATAATCTCGCTTATTATCAGCTGCTTTCAAATGTAGATCGGGATGGTAATTTCGGTATTTATTATTCCCATTTCCGCTCTGAGTGCGCTGGCCATTGCCCATTTTTATGTGCCCTAAATACGTGCACAAGTTTTGTCTTAAATTTGGAAATGCTTTGAAATTTTTATGCTTCGAATCGGATCCAATAGCCGTAGAATCTGCCATTCTAATAAAATGATTTAATTATTTTCTAAAGTCTTCGGAAAATTAAATCATTGCTGCACTGAAATGATTTCTAACAGAAAAAGAGTTACCTTGGCAATATACATACAAACATACATATATACATAAATATGAACGTACAACAGTCTTGCCAAATGAGAAAAATATTTGTCTTTAAGACATAACAAAAGACAGGGAAGGCAGTTTCTGTACATTTCTTGTCTAAACATTCTTTTTACCAATTACATGTGTATGTATGGAAGTGTGTATGTTATTTTTCTAGAAATGCCAGTCACTCCTCAAAACAAAGTACTTTCTTTCAAGCCACTAACTCGGTGTCCCCACCAGCTGAATTTATATCACAATGAACTGAATGTCAATTTGATATCGTGGTGGGAAATCTTCAAGCACAGACTGAATTTATTAATGTTATTGCAGCGTAATGATCTCAAAATATAAAATATTTTCATAATGATATTAAATGTCATTTTAGCTGTCATCCTGCAATTGACGTTTGTTTACTTTGAGTTTTTAACGTTTTTTTTTTTTAATAAAAATAGCAGCAAAGTGCAAATATTGCTGGACAGCAATCAAACATTCCATTTCCACATTAATTTTTAACATTTTTGATCTAAAAAAAGAGGGAAAATACAAATAAAATAAATAATAATGTTTTTGCCGTTAAATAATATAAAAAAAGTATGGATGTTGTTAAAATCATTGCCCTTTACCGGCAACTTCCATGTCTTTGGCACCACAATAGCTGGGAATATGAAAGAATAGACTAAATATTGGCTTCCATAAAAACGCTGTTGACTTTAAATTTAAAAAGTAAATTTTCACAAAAATTCGATTTTTGTCCGTAGAATTTGCCCAATTATTTTGATTCGTCGTGATATAAAATCTACTCACATGTATTGATGTACTTAAATACAAAATTGACATTAATTGAAAATTTATCGGGTGTGGATGTAGCTTTATAGAAACATTGCCGTTCGTACATATATAATTTTGAAAACCTATGAATTTTATTGGGCGCCATAAGTTTCCGCCATTCGATGGTAGTTTTTGAAATATACGATGGGGGTGGTAACGCTGGCTTTTCGAATAATATGTTCTTTCCGTGGCGTGATTTTAACTGTAATTTGGCTAGAAGAAATTATAATGTATTTTACTTTGTTGTTGTACGTTGATTTTCTGTTTTTGGCGGAAAATATAACAAATTAGCAGAGAAATTAACTAGAGTTTGACTAAAATTTCGGATTTTTTATTTTGAACCTTTTCACACCACTACCTCGCTGATGTCGTCCGGTACTGCAAACAACTGTTCGAAAAATGTAAAACCCCTTTTTATAACTTTTTCTCAGTGAGAAAACGTACAATTGAGATTTTCGTTTGGTACAAAAACACATACATATACTTGTACGTACTTACATCACGCACCACATATTAGCAATTCAGATTACAGAGTGATTAGAAAAGCGAAGTTTCAAATTATAGAGCGTACCAGTGTACAAAATGGCATTTTAATAATTTGAAATTAACGAAGGGAAAGGCCCCGTGCACATGTTTCTTCTTTGCAATTTATCAAATATTTTCTAAAGAACCTGGAAAACAGTTCCAGGTAACGAAAGATTCAATTAACGGGTGTCATGCAGCCAAGAGTCGACTGTAACACTAGTATTCTGTATCGTTTGGACAACTTTTGTGTTTTCATTAACAGCTTTATTTTTGCTTTAAGTGAGTGAAGTGTGCAAGCAGCTTGTGATTGCTGTGTATTCGTTTAATGCTTGTTGTTTTGTCTGTTCCAGATCCTCATATTATTCCCGATATTGCAAGTGTTGCATGCATTTCCCTTCGCAACAATTATCTGATTGTGGGCACCCAAAATGGTCAGTTAAGGTTGTATGTTCGCACCGGAAATACATATTTTCAATATGAGCTTAAAACCTCATTAGACTTAGCACCTCGTTACATTAGTCATATCTCCTGGAGTCCAATAGCCACAAACAAACTGGCGGTGGTGGCGAATGCCAATAGTATTTTCATTTTGGAATTCAATAATGAAAGGGCGGCCTTGCAAATACAGCGCACAATTGATATAAATTCCGCAAAAGCGGCAAACGGCTTTGTCAAGTGGAGTAATCGTAGTGAGAATTATTTCCTAACGTGTGGTTTCGAAGGTGCGGTGCGCGTATGGGATCTATCGGACGAGAAAAATCCGGAACATTTTGTTAAAACATATCACTGCCCCATGACGTGTGGTCTTTTTATGCCTACGGACGAGGACATAATTTTATGTTCTGGAAAAAGTGCTGCGTTAGAAATAATTGATATGCGCTTAGAAAAATCGGAAAACAATTCAGGCCGAACGAAACGTTCGAATGCAAGAACATTAGACACCGTACAGTGGGCTTCAAAGGCTGTTACACATAACAGTGCCAAATCTCAAGCGCAGGATAAGAAACTCAATCGTCGTCTCGCAAAGGCTGGCCAAGATAATGCAGCAGAGGCTTTGGATAATAAAGCGGGCAGTGGGGATCCTGGCACCAATGAGGTTTTAAACATGCTGGAGAAATTGCAGTTAAAAAAGCCGAATGATTTTGTTAATCATCATTCTATTTATATGAAGGTCCGTTTAGATATGATTTTTAAAAATGTTTGAACTTAATACATGTACATGTGTATATTTTTTTTACATTTTTAGAATCCTTCAACTCTGCTGTATTTGACCACAAAAGAAATCAACAAAGACGCTTTAGAGGTAATGTTTGCAATGCTAAGCTCGCCCAAGTCCAGTGAAACAAACAAGTCTCTTAGTGCTCAACTATTTGGCACAAAGCCTGAAGCCAAAAAGTTACTTGCAGAGGAAAGTAAGTTGTTTATTCCTTTAAGTATTTGCGTTGATTGATTTGAACTAAGGAAGTGTTTTGCTGCATTGGCTGCAACAAAAGTCAGTGGTTAGCCAAACATTTCTGATGCTGATTTTTAAGTAGCAATTTTCTTGTTTTAAAAAGAATAACTTATTTTCACAGTGAAAAATCATCAAAATAGCGAAACCAGGGGAGTGTCTGGTTTGTTCATGCCACAACTAAATGGAAATCTCAAAGAAGAAATACTTAAATGTGTACAAACGAAACAGCTTACAGAGTGGCATGTTTCCCTGGCGCCCAGCATTTCTTACAGGTTTGTATGTGCCAACTGGCAGATCTTAAGATCATAGATATTTACGCCCACTTCCCTACTGTATAGTTTTTGGCAAAAATGCTGCCAAGCCTTTGCTGAACAACTAGTTGAACAGGGGTTTGCCTTTCAAGCTGCTGCATACATGCTTGGCATTCACCACCAACAAGAAGCCATAGCAATATTATTGGAGAAAAACTTGTTCAAGGAAGCTGCTCTGATAGCTCGTGTCTACTTGCAATCCGAAGATCCTCTTAACAACTCAATAACCGAGAAATGGATTTCACATTTAATTGCGAACGGAAATCTTACTGGCGCAGCTCTTTTGTAAGCATTTCATTCTAAAAACATTTCCATATACGATTTTCACTGACCCCATTCTAATCTTTCTTCACAGATGTTTATTAACCAAACAAAAAAGTCGTGCCTACGAATGCTTGGCTAAAATACGTAATACTGCTCCCGAAATTGAGCGTGTAATTCGTCTCTTGAAATCTTCAGACATTAAGTTATAAATCAATTTATAGTGCGCTGCAAAGTTAACAAGTGTTAAAACAAAAAAACATTTATAACCAGTATTCCATAAAATCAAGCTGAACTAAATTGTTAAGAGTTTTCATTAAATGAAGAGAAATTCACTGAATTGATTTTTTTGTTAAATTTTTATTCAGCATTCTGGTTTTTTTTTTATCAATGGAACAAATAAAACGTAACTTCTTTTTTAAATTAGATTGTTGTAATTTTTGTGTATTCAACCAATAGAACTAAACCTTTTCTTGTAGATAGATAGGATCTAGTCTATATAAAGAGATTCTGAAGAGGTTGATGTTTTGTTGAAAACAAAACAATATAACATCATCGACCCAAAAAATTACCTTGATTCTAATTTCTTGACCTTTCTCCTTAATAACATTCTCATTTTGCTTCAAGCTTGGGATCCTTTTTATTTTTTTTATAAAAAAATTAACTATATTCGATGTTTCGTTTTCGTTTGAAAAACTTCCCCAGGGCAAATAATTGTAATTCCTGCTTTCAAATTTATTATGAAAAATTGTAGCAAAAAAAATTTGCGACTCAATTATGTTGTCATCTTAATGGTTTTACATAGCAAAAAGTGATTTATTCAAATCAAACAAACAATTTAATTACATGTCTAAGAATGTATGCATACAGGTGCAGTGAAATCCCTCTTGAGCGGACGCCGAAGGGACCATTCAAATGCGTCCGGCCAAGAAAAATGTACAAACTCAAATAAAAAAAAATTGGTCTAAGAATGTTAGTTTTTATTTGAAAATACTTTTATTTAAAAAAAAATAAACAATTCAATTGGGCTTAAAAACCAAAAAATCATTAAATTTAGCTCTATATGTAATAAAAGTTTAAAATGCTTTATGAGTGCTATAGCATTTTAATGAAAATTCCTCCGTCCTGCTTTGGGTCTGGCCAATAACATCCTCAAAATGTACGATGTCACAGAGAAAATGTTTACCATAACCACACTTAACTATAGCGGTTCTCATGCTTCGCATTAAAGTACTATTGAAGAGCTTGTAGATTTAGTAAATCTTGATAAATTTAAAACGTGACAACGACAAAATTTATACATTTTTAGTTGACTAAATTAACAACCTCTACAACACCAAAAACAGTAGTAGATTTACTAATCGTAGTAAGTTCATTTTTTTACAAGTATGAAACAGCTGGCAGACTTGGCGCCAGCAACACAGTCTTTTTTTTTTTTTTTTGCTGTTTCAGTTTGTTTACAATACAAAAGAAAAAGTCGTTCACACTTTGTATAAAACATTATTATATTCAAAAGTATTTTAAATATATGACAAAGAGTGAGAATCGTTTATATCGCATGATATAGTGAATATGATAAACAGTGCCCTATTGTAAATTATGACATAAAAAAATCGTAAGAAATAAGTCAGCGGAAACGGCAGCAATGCGCTGCCGCAACATGGCTACAAAGTCCGTTAAAGGAGAGTCGAGTGTGCACTAGTATGTATGTGTATGTATGTATGTTTTTCTTATTGCAAACGACCCATTTCTGTCATCTTAATGAAAAAGAGCGACGTTATGATTTTGCGATTTCAATGATTTATTTCCATTTGCAGCACGATTTTCAATAACTAATTTTTAGGGTTTAATATTGAAAACTAACAAATTGTAAATGTTACGATTGTACGCGACGTTGTTTTATTGTTTTGCGTATTAGGGAGGCCCTTCAATAGCTATAAATATATATTGTATGCACATACATACATATTGCATTTTAAAGTTTTCCAAATTTTTTTTATGAATTATTTGTATGAATCAACATCCCATGTCTGAAAATTAGCTGCCTAATTATTTAATGTTTGATGATTTATTGCAATAATTAAAGTTTCTGCATACAAGCCAAAAAGCTTTACGGATTTCATACTATTACCGTAAATAAAATAATAAATATATAAATAAAAAAAATGCTGAGAGGAGGATCACACCGTTCGGAGACATGTAGGTACATAAATATACATATATATGTAAAATATGGGCCAAAAGCCACCATGGAGCTTAAAAAATTTCAGCTTCCCAAGGATGGGCTTGTTTTAGAGCATTTTCCATAACATCTCGCATTTTCTCCGAATTGTTCGCATATAAAAGTGTTAAAAAAATTATGGTGCGATGTGTACAATTACGGTCAGAAATTATAATTTGTATAAAAAAGTTTTTTGGTTTTTACAACAATAATTAATGAACATTAAACCAAAAACACCCATTAAGTTCTTAACTTTGAAATTTAAAAAGAAACCGAAAAGCGATTATATTGTATTGTATACATGTACATACATACATACATACATACATATGTATGTACACACATTCATATTGACACATATGCAGATATTCGCGCAAAATGACATCCGATCTGTCTGTGCAAATATGGAAAAGGCAGAATAGTTTTTATTATTTATAATGCCCGCTTGATATATTTAATAAAAACCTGACAAAAATAATTTTATAAAAATCTTTATTCACAAAAAATTAAAATTTCCAAAAGATATCAAACAACATCAACAGTTTTCACTTCATATGGTTGTTTTATTATTATATTGTAGCCTGAGGTTTTTTTGTGGTTTTTCTTTTTTATATAAAAATGTGATAAAAACATGTACATGTGTATGTACATATATATTTATATTCGCTCCTTCAAGTCAGAGTGTTGACAAATCTGTCAAATTAATTCCGAATTTCTGGACAAATACTTTCAACATATTCAACTTTATACTCAATTGTCTTTAAAAAGCTAATGAAAATTAATGAACAAATGTCCGAATAATATTTTTCCAAAAACACACACAAGGGAGTTGTTTTCTTTTTCCGTTTTACTTTTCTTAGCAACTTTTATACAACGAGGCCTGTTCGTATATAAGACGAACTTTTACATAGTATTTTAATTTTATATTATTTCGATATTTATGTTGTAAAAGCAATTTTTATAAAGAAATAATTTTTGAAGCAGGAAATCCTTTTAAACTTTTTTCACAAAAGACAGTTGCTGCCGTGCCGGGAGGCTTAATAACTCAGCGTATGTTGCAGTCAGGCAGTCGTCGCCTGTGCCGTATTATTCGTAACATCGCTGTGAATGTATGTATGTATGTAAATTTTCTAGGCAGAACCGTTATAAAAATACACAATAGAAGAGTTTTAACCACATTTATAATAATACAAAAATAAATAATAAAAACTTAATCTTGGCTTAAAACTGAAATCAAAAAGTAAACAAAAGAAATAATTTAATATTCAAATACACACACACACACATACACACACACACACATACCCATAACAGTTTGATGCTCTCAAAAGCTTTTGGTTCTTTTACAATGCACTCGCTATTGTTAAAAAGCTTTCGGCTCTAGTCTTTTCAAAAGACATTATCACCATTTAGGCTTTAGTGTGAAATCAAGAGTTGAGACATTTTGAAGTGAATAGCGGATATTCGTTTAGTTGGTTGCAAAACGACGACGTGTGAGCATCGACTTTGTGGCTTAAGCGTGCACGTTCGTTTCCTAAGTCTTTTGTTTTTTACTCTAAAATTTACGAGTTCAGCCGCTTGATTTTCGTATTGTGTCACTAACTGAGAAATGAACAAAAATTTATGTATGTAAATGTTGCTCTTAATTTAAACTGTAATTTTTTTTTGTCAAAGAATGTCTCTGTGTTAAATTGAAATTTGCATTAAAACAATAGGAAATTGAATAAAATTCCTGAGCAATAATCATCAAATAAAAATGTATTAGACCATTTAATTTGAATGTAAGAGTTTGTATTCAACGAAAACAATAACATTTTGTGGCGCTTGCAACAACTTTGAGTTTCAGTTTCAACTGTGTGAAAAGTTGGCTACTCAATTTTAATTTACTTAAATAAATACAAGCAAAAAAAAAAACTTCTTAACCAAATAGAAACGTACAAAAATAATAAATCTCTCAAAAGAAAATAAGAAAACTTAAAAATAATAAATTTCGCTTTTTAATAAAACCCGTTATAAAAAACACTACAAACAATAAATAAAACAAAACAATCGAAAGCAGTTTTAAAACAACCAAAAAAAAAAAGGAAAACCAGAAAACAATGTGTTACTTTTCAGTTTTAATTGTCCATTAAACTATAATTTGAGAAGAGAAATACCGTGTTAACATCAAAACGAGTTCTTAAAAAATATTTATGTTTCACATACGGCTATTTTCGCAATGAGCTCAGTAATCCTAAATAAATATGTATGTATATTTAGATACACCAGTAAACATAAATAATATATTAACCCAAAAACTATATTTATGCTGTAAAAAGTTAAAACGGGGTACTCATAAATTTGAACAGGGCTTTAACACCAAATGATTGCTTAGCAGTGATAGATTTCAATATGAATAAGATTTTGTATTGCGCCAACCGAGTGTGGAATTTTTTATTTGTCATTTCATTTAAATTAAAAAAATGTTTACAGCAGAAGAGTTGTTAACCCTTGGTCGCACTACAAGGCCATCATATTGTTCACATCGTTTGCATTAACCAAAAAATATAGCGAATAAAGTAAATTAATTCACTTAAATGTGAACATTTCTAGTTTTAGAAGTAGTAGTAGACTTATTCATATTGTACTTTAACTTCGATCTGGCTCGCATAATCAAATGAAAAAGCTTAATATTATTTGAATGGTAAATGGAACTGCTTGTTCGCTTAAATGAGATCCTTTACAAGAAAAGATTTACTTCAAAGCTTAGGAATAGGGGGCAAAAACTAAAAAGATTTCAATTACCGTTTGGAAAACATCCTTCATAAACCTGCTGTTAGTATTCTATTGATTTAGAATCGAGAACAGCAGTCGATATAGCAGTTTCGTTTTGGTTCTAGATAATATTTTAAAACAAAACGAAAGCATACGAGGTCTGTTGCAAAAAGTTAAGTGAATACATTCGATTATTGTTTTTTACAGTTTTTCTCAGTTTCACTTTGAGTTTCGCGTTGAGATTTGTCTGTGAGAGGTGATTTGTTGCTATTGGATAAAAGAATTTGTATAGAATTTGGTGTAAAAAAAGAATTAAATGCTTAAAGCAACCGATGAAAACATTACGAAAGTGAACAAATTTGTAATGAAGAACTATCGCTTCACTATCAGAGAAGGTGTTGGGTATATCGGTTCGCCATTGGTTTTGCCATGAAGCTTGTGGCAGCGAAGTTCATTCTAAAATTAGTGAATTTTGGGCCAAAAGAAAAAAAAACATGTGTAATTTTTTTTGTTGGTCAACTTTTTTTCTGGCACTGTAATCATGCCTCATCCATCGTATTGACCAGATATGGCTCTGTGCGCCCTTTGTTCCCAAGATTGAAGAGACCCATTAAGCGTGACGCTTTATAACGACCCGAATCGCTGAGAAACCGACCAAACAGCTCTATTTCGGGTATTGAAAAAAACGACGGCCCTACGGGACAGAACAGAAATTGATAAATAAATATATTTTTTTCTTTTTGCAATAGAAAAATTAAAATTCACCTTCTTTTTTGAACAGACCACATATTTAATTCGTGGTTATTTATTTCGATTTTAAATTCTTATTAAATTATTTTCATTTAGAACATGTTTACACTTGGAACTCGTTTTACGGCCGCTTTAAATTTGAACCCTTTCATAGTAAGTCAACACAGAAAATCTGGTGATACTGCGGTTTCTGGCATACAATTTGTTCAGAAGAGGTTTTTAAAGCATTAAAATCAACAATTTGTTGGTACAGTTTAATCTTTTACCTTTTCAGGGAATCTGCCTTTCTGTCCTTTTTTTGGAAAAAAAATTAAACGTGACGTTTGAAAAATTCTGCCAAAATAGGTATTTGTTCTAAAATTCTACTATGAGTCTGTGGACGCATTTAAGTTTAAAATTCAATGTTAATACCAGAAATAGTCTTAAGCAAATAACTTAAACGTGGTGCTTTTAGTTTCTGTTTTACGGAACACAGTTTTTACAAAATTTCGGAATCGTCGCAGCAGTTTTTAAAGTTTATGCCACATATTTGGAACGCTGTGAAAAGCGAATCGAATAAATAGGCCTAGTAACTTGCTTAGTAATTTGTGTCTATTTCACGGCACAATAAAACGAACGCACCTCGTAAAACACTTTTTCCATTGATCCCAACATTTTGTTTCGTTACACTGTATTAACTTTTATCTTCTGGTTGAACAGAACAATATCTGCTGGCCTTGCTTTTCATTTACTGATTAGCGAAAAAGAGACGCCGGCTTTCCTCGGCACAAAGAAAATAATGGCATCTGAATACGAAGGTTTTAAAAATTTTAAATAAATATTCAGGAAATCGTTAAAATAGTAAAAAGATTTTTGTTATACGATGGCGCAGAAAAAACTCAGACAAACTTACAAAGACTCATACAAACATTTTCAAAAATATGTTCATAAAATTCTCGTACGGTTGTTTTGGTGACGACATAAAGACATCGTCAGCCATTTGTTAAACACACCAACAATACCAAACAATGTTGAGGCGATGCACAGTGTTTTGAGTCCATGTTAAAATAAGCAAAAACAAAATTAATGATGCGATTATGAATGGCCAAGCGAACGTCAGATGAGTTGCGAGTTGCAGTGAAAATTACACTTGGTTAATTGGTTACTTGTTATTTGGTTAGTTACATGGTAAATTTACCAGCACCTGTAGTTGTTGCTGTAGCTACTGCCTTTAGTCCCCCCGAATTTTGTGTTTGGCAACCGAACTGAAATTTATTTGCTTTCTATAAAGATCAATAAATTGTATAATAGATTTTCTGTTTAATATTATGCAACAACCAAAAAGGAGCAGAAAGCCATAACACTGGCTGGTATTCTAGGACTTCACACAAAAACCAAAAGCCTTTTATTTCAAGCCTTCGCACGCAAGATTCAAGAAAACTGCATAGAATATTAAAAATCGTGTCAAAACAAAAGAAAGTAAATAAATCCTAATCCTCTTAGAATTTATTAAATTATATTTTCAATAATCCTTTTATTACTTTAAATAACCAGCCCATAAACATTGTTGGCTCCGCTAAAAACGGCATAAAAACTTTTACCTTAACCACACTCTGATTTGCTCGAGCCATGTCAATGGGGCCCTAACATTTTCAATGTTAAGAACACTTTTGGCAAACACAGGACTGTACCCCAATTAAAATTGGAATACTTCTTGCCAAGTCCTATTTAATGGCGATTTTATGGTACGTCTGCAAACTATTTGCCAACTGCGAATGCGATTATATTATTCGGCAAGTGTATAATCTTGGAAGATTTGATGAATTTTTGTTGGACCAGTACTCGGGGTTCCATATGCGTGGGGCCATATGCAATGTTCTGTACTTGAACTAGGTTGTGGAGAGGAGGAAAGAGCAAGTGGTGTGTTTTTTATGCTATTTAGTAGAGATGAGGATATCACAATTTAACTGATGGTGGTCTGACGTGTTCAGTGTCCAGTGTCCAGTGTGCATACCTTCGACAATGCCCAGTCGAACAACAATCAACCTAACATCCCTTACATTGCGTATTGTGTATTTATATGGATTTGTTTGTTGGGTTATTGAGTATTTATTATGCATACAAACACTGCGTATTGTTGTTACAGTTCAGTTAAATGTAAAAAAAGTTTTGGTTATTGTTTGTCATTTCTGTTACCATAGTCTTTGGTAGGAATAAAACCTACGACCTTTGAACTGTAGGTCGAATCCTCTACTCATCCATCTAGCCACTCACGATCTCATCGTGCGTTAGTTTGGTTTATGGCACGAGTTTTATCAACTATTTAGAATTCCGTATTTTACAAAATTTATGCATAAAATTATAAAAACTCATCAACCCGAACATCTGTCTGAACATTTAATAATTTCAACGTAATAAGACTTCTAGCATTGCGTCACCGAATCTTGATTTCTAAATACCATCTCTGCTATCAGTCTCTGGAGCAGAATACCTTATAGTTGTCCAACCATCAGGTACATATATAAAGACCGGTCATTTGTCATATTTAATTATTTTTGTATATTTGGCGACAGATTCTACTCAATTATTTATTTAATATTATTTTACATACTCTTGAATATTTGTTGTTGTCTAACAAAGTTTTATTAACAATATACAATTTTTTTTGTATTACGAGGACTGTTTGATTTTTGAACATAATCTTCTTCTACATCAATACATTTAGTCCGTCCACAAAATTGGTTTTCTCAGGTTCTCAAAATAGGCGCTTGTTTTCGTAATGACCGGTCCATCCGGCCCACATTTCTTACCGCTCTGGCATTTCTGAAGGTTTGGAAAAAGAATAGTCGATCGGTTGCGCGAAGAGGCTTTTCATATGCAAATATTCATGTAAAATGTGATGTATCTTCTCAGTTGAGATCCCTACAGCTTGAGCCACCTCACCTTCATTCTGCGATCGTCCAATACTATTCTTTGAACTTTATCGACGATTTATGGTGTGATCACCTGTTTGGGGCGACCTGAACGAACGGCGCCACTTGTGCTGGTACGATCACAACGGTGCTTAGCAACAGACTTTCTAAGCAGTGATATTGATGGCGCAGAGTTCCGATAGCATTTATGAAGTCTTTCCTTGATTGCAATGATGGTGTTTTAAGTTTAATGGCTGTCAGACACAAACTAAATCGCACAGATTGTTCAGAATTTGACATTAGTCTATTAATAGATGGTGGTTGACGGCCGCAGAGTTGCATTTAATGCTACTGTGCGGTAAATTCAAAGTCATGAAGGCTGTTTGTTTTTCATAATAATTACATAAGCTCAGTCCCATTTACAACTTAAGACTTAGTCATGTTTTCGAGCTATCGAAAATAATAATAAAAAAGGAGTTAAAACGTGCAAAGTGAAAATCAGATGTATTTGTTTTGTGAGAGCAACAAAATAATAATAATAATAAAAAATCTATGGTGATCCTAATTTATTGGCATTTCTGAATTATGATTTTTGTAATATTGTTTAAGTTTCGGATTTTTTTTTATATAATAGATTTTAATAATTTTCAATAAATTTATATTCTTTTAAAACGCGAAATCAAAATTTCGCATTTGTGGCCCAATTTTCAAAATTATTTCTGCATATGAAAAAGGGCCACTAAATTTTTAGTGGGGTAGCACAGCATACAGCGGTAAGGTAGTTTTTTATATAACAAAAACATAGTAACAATAATAAAAAGCACAATAATGAGAAAAAAAAATTAAAAAGCAAAAGATCTGAACTCTAATAAAAAAATAATAAGTTGAGAATCTATACTCGTATATATTGTATTATATATATATACTATATATTGTACTTATTATATACTAAGTATATAAAACGCTTCATTCAGGATGAAAAGTTTTACAAAGTTCTTAGTTTTGAGCATAAAGGTTCATCAGGAAGTTTTGAAAGCTGCTATATACTGCTGCATTTCTGAATTTTTATAACATTCTTCAAATAATCTTTTTCGTTTTTAAAATCGGTAACTCGATTTGGTCTACCTACAGTTACTTTTGACGCACACATTTTATGTAGCTTTTCTAAGATGCAAAACACTGTGAAGTGATGACTAAATGTTAAAATATTTTATGAACAAATTGTAAATGTTTTTTTTATTGTTGTGTGGTTTTTGTATGGGTAACTAACTTACTACAGTTGTGTTGCAAAAACAGTGGCAATAATTTCGTTGTTGTCATTTGTAAACAGAAAAATATAAAAAAAATTGTTCAAACTGGTGTGAAAATTTCCGTAATAAAAATATATTTTCTATGAACAAAACTTAAAATAGTTTAACAAAAAATAAAAACAAAAAGAAAAATTTTACTAAACACGACTGTTGTGTCTGCGCTCAATTGGAAACCTTCCTTTTTTTGCTCTACAAACTTATTACATATGTATGTATGTATGTCTTACAAAACATTTAAAACAAAAAAACAACAAACCGAAAGTCCGGGAATTTTGACATTTTTCAAAATAAATGTATAGTATAAAAAATTAAAAGTAATAAAGAGCAACAAAAGCAAATATTTCACATACATACTCGTAAGTCAGACCAAATTAAAAAGACAAAAGACGAAACCTCAAAATAGTGAAAGGTAAAAGCCCTATGAAAAAGATGATAACATTCATAAACATTTTTTAATTGAATCATTGACATATTTTGCATGACAACGAAAAGTTGTAAACGCACTGGAATTAAATATCTGCGCAGTTTAATAAATATTTCAATATTTCGTAATATTTTTTTTTTATCAAATTCTTTGTGCATTTTTGTTTATGGTTTCTAGACAATGAAATAAAATTAAATCATCACATCAATCCACGTTGCATTCATCGAATTAAAACGCATTTTTAAAGGTGGTGGGTAAAATATCGTCTTCAGTTTAAGTTAAACTGTAAAACACTACTCGTACTACGAGTATAAACAACAACAATTTTAAAACGTTGTTTAACTAAGCGTGTAATCAAAAGAGAGAGTGTTTTGGTGTTGGATAACAGGTTCAATTGAATACCGTTAGGCTTTTGTTTTTATTCGATTCTTTTTAACTGCGTTATTAATTTAATCAAATTTACATGCATATGTATGTATGTATGTTTGTATGTATGTATGTAGGCATTTACATATTAATGCAACACTGTAAAATGGAGTTACACGTACTTACATATGTATGTATGTATCTTTCGGTCTTACTTATACATGTGTATGTATGTAAGTATGTGTGAGCGTGTATAAATATATGTAAGTGCGTAAACAAAAAGATAGATTTAGCGCGTTTTGGCCATAAATTTTCATCACTGGCCCCACCCTGCAGCTGTTTCAACATTTTATCAGGAAGGTTAACTTTTATAAGTACCAGCTTGTCTATCTTCTCATACTTACTTATGATTTTGAATTTTATTCTATGCAGATATTTATTGAAATTGGCATGACCATGTTTTTTCTGCAACCAAATTCTTATATTGGGGATGAGTTTACACTTAGTGCATGTGTATTTTTTGATGTGATTCTATCGTTTCTGCCACTTTGATATCAGCCAATTTCTGGCGTTTTCTTTTATTTCGGTGATTTTCCTTATTGTTGCAATGAATCACAGTCAATTTGTTTCGCATTAATATACATAAATACATACATACATACATACATATGTATGTACATATGTAAATTTCCATTCTTTCTGGAACCAACAGGAGATAAGCCTGCAAACATTGGATCGGCGCTGATGGATACCTTTCATATATGAATGTATGTACATATGTATGTACTTATGAATGTATATATGTATATACACAAATACATATTGTATGTATTTGTGTACTTACATATGTATATAGATAGATGATCAAAAAACAAGAATTTTTTTCTCTTGAAAAATTTCTACACCCTCTTAAAAAATTTGCTACATATAAGCGGAAAGAGCCTCTAAAAAGTGTAAAAAACAAACTTCTCAAAATTGACCTCAAGCATGGAGAGTGGGTGATTGCTTAACAGTAAACAAGGATATTCTAGACAACCCTATGGATGTAAATAAATTGGTGTGGACATACATAAACTTCTATCGGCCTTTATGCTTTAAACGAACGATTAGAAAAGTGGCACAAAGTTTCTTGACAATGAGTAGTCGTCTTCTTAGGTCGCGAATCAGAATTGTTTGTGTCTTTGCTGCTACGCCAGACATTGAGTGCACCTGACTGAAACCGCTTCCATGCCATGTTTAATTGAAATTTTCTTAAATCGGATAAACATTTTCAACCTCACCAAGATTGATATTTTACCCTAAATATTCAATAAACTCGGCCTTATGTGCCTTTTTGTACATATGTACATTTATAACTTTTCGTTGTTGTTTTTGAAAAGACAGCAGGTAAACCGGGTCTCCGAGAGTTGCATTCCCACCAACTTCATTCGATTGAGGGTTTTAATGTGATAAAAAGGCTAATAGTGTTCTAATGTTTATGCAATATATTGCCTTTCTGGAATTTTAAGACTCGAAGCCACAATAAATAGTGAATAATATTTACATTGCCAGCAATATGATTTCACTATTCACACAATTTTCAAGAATCTTTGCTATTGAATCGAAGAAGACCTGGAAGGCGTTAAAGGTCATAAGGTATAATAAAGCATTTCCAGACTTCGGAGCTTCACATAAGGCAAAATTATACCCAGACATTTGAGCACTTACACAGAGCAGCAATTCGCACTTAATTCAAAAGGGTGCAGAGTTGGAATAATCAAATTACTAATTCCATCTGCTTGGCCTATTTAGTGACTTCATAACAGATGAAATTGAGAGCACATCTGACTAAATTTTGCATGCTTTTTGGGAGGCTTCTTAGAAGTCACAAGCAAAATTTTGAGCTTTTAATTTTTCACAAATATTTAACAGAAAAAAAATACATATTTGAAATGAAAAAACATTGAAAAAAATACATAATTGAACTGAGTTTTGTTGTTGTAGTAGCGAGCTTAGTTGCTTTGGATTACTGTTATAACTTTACCACTGATTAACCAGACAAATAATTACTTTAACAATTACAACAGTTAATATATCGGCCTCTATATATCAAATCTGATTGAAAACAAACTTTATAGATAACAAACTTACGTAACGAAACTACGACTCTTTTGCGCCGTTTGGTTTTTCAGATAGAAAAGAAACAAAATTAAAACCGATCAAAATACTTATAAAGAAATGTTAATTTGTGGTGTTCAAAGAAATTTTCCGGAAAACCTAATCTCAAACTTGTTTTCTTAACTACATACATACATTCATATATATGTATGTATTTGTTTGATTTAAATTTAAATCATTTGAAGAGATATTTTTCCACAAAAAACAGCTTCAAATCAAAGCCAATTGTTTTAATATGCATAAATTTTTAGTCTATTATTTTTCGTTTTTTTCATGTTTCGAATACTTTTTTGGATTTCTTTTAATTGCATGTTGGTTGGTTTGGCCTTAAACCCAACACTAAAACACACCCAACCTATCTCAACTCAAATCAACACCTAAACTAATAACTAAACTTAATTTTTCCGTGGAATTTTGTTGTTGTTTTACTTTTGTTTTGTTTGTGTTTTTCATTTGCTCTGAACCAGCCATGATCATCTTCAGAGTTTAAATAGTCGTACAAATTTTCAGTTGGTAACGTCATTGTTTGAAGAGTTTAACTGAAACCGAAACTGATAGAAACATCTTCTCGAACATGCTGATCATCATGTAAATGATAATGAGTATGATCATTAGACGTTAACTCGCACACATACACACACACACACACAATACAAATAAGTGTCTATTACGAGAAATGAAAATTAATTGTATTGTTTAAAAGTTTATTGGCTTTTTATGGCGTGTAGGCTTCTTGATAAACTATTTAATGCAATTAAATAAATAGTTAATTATTTCTAAAGGGTGTTTTTTTGAGTTTGTTATTTTGTAAATGTAACTCCTGCTCACATGACGGTCATACTCCTCTTAAGGAATTAATTCTAACCTAAAAAAATTCCGTGTCAAACAAATCTAAATTAAAACAAAATAGCCATCGCCAACAGCACAATCTATCCTTTTCATGAAATATCATGAATTTTGAAAAAAAAACTGAGTTAGGACCTTTCACTTTATTAAGATAACGATATGTGTATATACATATGTAGTACATATTTAAACATATATATGTATATATATGTATGTGTATGTAAAACACATACTTTTTTAATAATTTTTGATATTAATTTAAATTTATAAAAACAATTTTTTCTCTCCAAAGTGATTCGTTAGTTTTTTGCGAAAGTTTTTTTATTTCGATAGTATACTTTTAAATCAAGTTCGTGTATGTCACTACATACATACATACATATGTACGTAAATAACACTGATCCATCTTCCATTCTACTCCACATGTTTCAATCTTTACCTGCCTTCTACGCTTTTCTCAATTTTAAATCACATGCCACCCACCAGTCAAAATGGTTGGCTACTCTGACCGATGCTTATGATGTTCACAAAAGTAGAAAGTAGATTTATTTTATTGCGTGCCACTTACGACAAAACGTATAAGAAACTTTTATAGTTGACATCCAAAATGTAAACAGGAGCAACAGGCGTTTTCTAGCTGCCAAAATTTCTAATTTTTATTTATTTATTTAAGTCTATAGACTATAAAACCTTACAGACTAAAGAACCAATATGAAAGACTTAAATTAAGTATTTAAATGCAAAATTATTTTTCGTCTTATAACATTAATCGATTCAGAGATAAAGGTTTCACAAAATACGACGAAAGGGATCGTTGTTAGCATAGAAAGATCTTGCCTTGTTTGGTGGAGAAAACTTTATTTTGCCCAGCAGAAACTAGGAATCAGATGCTTAGAATGGAACAACGACTCTTTAACGTTAGTAGTTTAATGAGTCCAAGTTTACTTTTATATGATGGTAGCACATACATACATATAAGTTCCATTCAAGACCAAGTAAACAGAAAATAAGAAATTGTTTTTTACTGAATCAATACAACTTACAGATGTATTGAATATATCAATGGAGAAGTAAGGATGCCATAAAGTTGATCCATCTTTTAATAAATCCAAGAACTCTGAAAGCCGTATTTATTGATAGTAATCGTTAATAAAATGCTTAAAATTCTATGAAATAAACCAAAATACGAGTACCACCGCATGTAATTAAAAATTCCGTTTTTGGCAATGCGTAACAATTGTGAACAATTGTTTTCGTATTATGCATTTTTTTTCCAGAAACAGAAATGATAAGTACTTTTTTCACTGCAATTTTCATATTAAAAGTACTACTACACATATTTTTAAAAGCGTTTTACTTTTATTTTTGAAGGAAAATGCACTATTTTCACAAATGAAGTACAAACTTCCCTTAATGTCATGTGATATAAGTTGCATTGAGCAACGAAATTGCTTGTGCATGAACTATGTATGTACATATATAAGCATATTGCACAAATGAATGAATCGAGGTACTTGAGATTTATTTTAAGCAAAAAATATTTCTTCATATAATATGTTATATTCTTATATCAACAAACTTCAAATTCCATAGTTGAGACAATTATATTGCTTGTGGACTACAATTGTAATGCAATATTATATTAAATATTATAACATTGTTAACACAATATCGTAGATATCATTATATGAACTGTCACAATCGTTTAGATATCTACATAGATGCGAAAAAAATGTTTCTATATTGTATTAAAATAGACGATTGGGGTTATTTTTTAGGAATCATGCTAAAATAATCTAAAAATATTTTAATAATAATGTAGTTATTACTATATTTAAATTTATAAAATAAATTATAAAATATTTTTAAAATATGCGATACTATTGGCAATAAATAACGAAATTTACTGCACGGCTAAGTGAGAATTATGATGTACAATATTACGTGTATATACGTGTTCTATATGTTAGATATTAATACATACTAATATAAATAGCTTTTTGCAATATTCTGGCGATGTCTTCTTCTTCTTCTTTTGGCGCTACAGTCCGTGGTGAACCTGGGCCTCAACCAACAAAGTTTTCCAGCTGGCACGGTCTTTAGCCAGCGTTCTCCAATTGTGCACACCAAGTTGGTTGAGGTCTCTCTCCACTTGTGTGCGCGATCGGTTCCGTGGGCGTCCTCTAATGCGTTGTCCCACAGGTTCGGAATCGAAGATTCTACGGGTCGGAGCAGTATTCTCCATGCGCTCTACATGGCCCAACCATCTTAGCCGTTGGCGATGTCCACTCTAATATTTTATTAGACGCTTTGCTGAATACAAGACTTTGTCGTGAACTTTTTGATTGTAGACAGTTAAAAAAAAAATACTTTGAATGCAATTGAATGAAAGAGGTACTATTTAGTTCTCAGGGATGTACAATTTCTGAAACGGACTCATCAGTCATGTCCCAACACTACACAGAGTTGTTAGTTTCATTGCAGCTCTGTTGTTATTAGTGATACAACGTTTCAGCTTTGACTTGAGTAGGCCGCTTTAGCATGAATGCTTTCCGGTTTGGCAGTGAATCGATCTTTTCGCAATTAAAAATTTTTTAAATTTGTTTCACCCAAATATGTATGTACGAAACTTAATCGCGACATTTCAATACGTTTTATATAAAAATCACCAACAGACTTAGAGATGTGCCAAAATACGAAAACAGGCTAAGAGGTTAACCTGATTTTTTAGTAGATTTATTTTTATTATTTTATGATTAAAAGTATTCATTTATTATAACTTCTTCTCACCTCTGCTATATAAAAAAAAATTTTAAATCATTGGACAGGCGTATCGCCTTCCGTTCCGCCACAAGGTGCTTTTGGTAGAAGAAGCACTAATTTCTCACAATAAATCACCCTGACTAGTTTCAAACGTAAACGAATCTACTGACTAATTTAATTTTTTATAGTAACGATTGAATAGTACCCGATTCGTCTTCATGTTTCATGGGTTTGATGAGAACCACGCAAAAATTTGAATATCATTCATAAATCATAAAATTTTTCTTGCAAAAGATTAATAACATTCATTTGAATAATTTCTGTTTGGTTTTTGTGGGGGTTTTAAATTTGGCATTGAACATTTTTTTTCTTCACGTCAAAAAAAAACAATTTTCTCTAAACAAATGAAAGCAATTTTGAAATTATGTTATGTTATAGTTGTGAAATTATATGTATGTGCATAAGTATGTGCATATGTATGTGCATATGTATGTATTCAAATGTATGTATACAAATGTATGTGTATCGTAAATTATTTCTGATGTTACAAGCTTTAACCATTTGTTAATAGGTAGTATTTAACTGGCGATAGTTTTTGAAAAATAGGAAGAGAATCCAGAAATATATACATACATACATATAGATACATATACATACATACAATTTGCCACCAAGATTGAATTCAAATAAAAATGCATGACAATAAAGAAATATTTTTGTAGTCATTTACACCAAAGCGAAATCTTGTAGATTTCAATTACAATCTATCTCAAAATCTACATCGTTAACAACCCGGTTTTCTGACATTTATCAAGATTTCGTTTCATAACGAAAGCAACTGATTAAAAGGGCATAATTACTTCGTACTATTTTTCCTTGTTTTTTATAAATAAACTAGATTAACCCGATGTGCATTGCTACACCCCCTCCCCACTTCCCCATTTAAAAAGATTTAGGTCAAAATCTTCTATATGCAAAAAGAATTTTATAAATTGGTTCACAATCGACTGCCGCAATCAATAATTGCGCAGACAATTTGGGACACGCTTCCCCGCCCGCCCATTTCTAAAAAATGAAAGATTAATAAAAGAAAAATACATTAAATTTTGCTCAAACTCAAACTCCTGCACTTTAAACTTTTTTCTGTCAAACTGATAAGTTTTATTTGTTCAGTGTTGTATTTTTCTACCCCAAAAAAAAAGAGTCGATTTTGAAAAAATCTACACTAGACACTAGAATTCATATTGTATGGAATATCTCGTGAAAGTCTGGTAGATTTGGCTCGAAATCGTCTTTGAACTAGATTTCGCTTCAGTGTAAATGCAATACGAAGCTCTAGAAGTCTTAAAGGAACTGTTCATAAATATAAAGAAAATGTGCCAAAAGGTAAAATTCAATAAAACAGATCTGGGTGTAAACTTTTAAAAAGCTGATTCATATTTAGTTAAGTCTTCTTTCTTTTGTTTTTTTAAAGTTTTTTTAAAAAGATATTAAACTATTCTTATATGTACATATGTATGTATTTATGTACCCAAAAATAAGGTGAAATCTTTTTGTATGTATGTAATACACCTACTTCTATTTGAAACAAAATAAAGGTGTAAATTTCAAAGGTGCGTATTCATTTGATAATATGTATAATTAAAAACAATTATGTAATACACCAACCAATTTAATAATGCGCGATTTTCCTAAAACCGGCTACACTTGGCACACATGACAAAATACTGACAATTAATAGACAGAAGCAAAATAAGAAAAAAAACATTATAGTCATTGATTAATGCCACAGACGTTCAACGACCACTTGCACGCGCTTCATGTATGTATGTTCGTATGTACGTAAGTAGGTACGTATGCATTTCTGTACAAAGAAACCAATCGACCGGATACATGAGCCTCTAAATAACTAAAAAGAAGTAAAAATCAAATATAGAATAACGCCGTAAAAAGTACGCGTAAATTTATATAAAAACTTATGTGTAGAAGTTTATAAGCAAAATACAGTTTACAATTGCTTAGAAAAAAAGCCGTTGATCATCAAAGAATGGTTATTCTTTGAATAGAATAGAAAATATTGTAGAATAAGAAAATTATGTTAAAAACAATTATTTTAGCCAAGCAGTCGCAACTTCAGAACTGATGGATTACCAATTTCTATATATTTAAGTAAATATTCGAAGCTTTTCATGAAATGCAATTCATATATCAAGTTGGCGGGTGTACATGTTGGCGACCTGTTGCCGTGTGTCTAATTTAAATAGATATTATTTATTAATCAGTTACTAGTGACAACGCACCCTGACCAGTTGCAGCCCTGAGTAGATCGTCCAATGATAAACTTTTTGTTTTCAAATGCGTGTTCGTTGTGAAAATGAATTTTGGCCGAAAAATTATCTTTAGCGACGCCCGTTTTTTGAATAACCGGTAATATGGATAACCGAAAATTGGAGGATGCTGGCTTGTTGGTTGAGGCCCAGGTTCACCCCGGACTGTAGCGCCAAAAGAAGAAGAAGAAGGTAATATGAGATCCATCAGTTGGAAATGAATCTACAAACTGGTACTATTCGGTGTGGATTTTGCATCATTGGTCTGCACTGTTTTGAAACCGATGTTGTTGAGGCCAATTGTTGAGGTCAATTGCGAGCTTTATGGAATGATAATAATTGATATACATACATATATGCAAAAATTATTTTTAAACTCAGATGCCGGGTTTTCCTCAAAATTTTTGCATAACATAAAACATGTTACGCAACATAAAAACTAAAATAAAAACACGCTAATTGTGAAAAACAATAATTGTGAAAAAGCGTCGATTTTGTAATTCTTTTATGCACATTGTTTTGGTTTGTTTATAATTCTGCAAAAATTTAGAAAGCTTGTCTTCAGATTTATAACCGATGAAATGCGCATCACTACAAATCACAGACTTTTATTAAATGGACCGGTCGCTTGTTAAGATATATTTGCTAAAAAAGTTTTTCTACAATCACTAGTTTTGTTTCCATATTTTGGTAAATCAATTTAATTTACAAAGTCGGATTAAAAAACAGTGGAGCTTATTTGGATTTCTAGTTGCGGAACCGATTACTCGTTTTTAAAAAGCTTGAATATTTGAAAAACTCTTTCGAATGTTTCATTCGTAATTATTTGAAAGCCCTTAAAATTTATTTACTTAGTTACTGCATTTTTTTAACTACGCAAAAAAGGCCGGGGCGCATAGAATTCGTTATGCGTTATCCGTAGCCTATTTTAACTGACGTTAAGGCAACGACGGATTACGTTGGCACAATGAGTACTTTGTTAACCTACATACATATATAATATCTTTATTTTTGAATGAAAATCTAAATCAAAACAAAGAAAAAACTAACTGATAGTTGTCAGAGTACTCAATGTACGTTAAAAGTAGTTCAACTTTGATACGTTGCATTGACGTTGACGTACTGCATGTGACAAAGCTCATAAGAAACCCTGTATTTTAACTTAGTTGTCAGTTGAAAACGGCGACGGACAACGCATGACGGATTCAATGTATGTATGTATGTATCACGGCCTTCTAACTACAAATAAAACTTAGTTTTATATTTAAATATTAAGAAAATTACGAATAGAGGCTTGCGTCTTTTAAAAGGAAATTACATTAAGTCTCCGATTTACAAAACTTGAAATAATTATCCAGCTTTAACGCTTGTCTATTAATAGTCGTTATCTAGTCTTTATATCAGAACAGTCAAAGTTTTATTCACATAATGATATGTACATACATACATACTTATATGTATATGTATGTGTGTACATATCTGACGATATATTGAATAATTTTCTCAGCAAGAAAATATGTACATATATGTATGTACACACAGACATACATATGTATGTACATATGTATGTATGTATGTAAGTAAGTATGGCTTTATTGTTTTTTGCCGCCGATAATTTTTTTCTTTAATTTCCTATTGCATTTTAATGACTTTTTTGCGGTAAAAATTTCATACGCTAAAACTTTTAAGCAACAACGAACAACATACATACATACATACATATGTATGTACATACACATACATACATACGTATACATACTTACATGTGTATGTACTATGTATGTATATGGATATAGTATGTGTGCATGTGATTATTTATCAATTTCCACTTACAGTTCCTTATACTACATACTTATGCACATATGAATGTATGTATGTATGTATGTACATATGTATGTATGTATGTATGTAGTTATGTGCAGCATATAGTACATGTGTACGTTTGTATGTATGTATATACTTATACTGCACGTATAAATTTATTTTATATAATTTTAAAAATAAAGCGAAATCAGAAAGGAAAGTTTTTAGCAAAAAAACAAACAAAAAAAGTCGTTCTTTGTTCGGTCTTTTGATTATTCCAAATGCCAATTGGACGAAGAAGGAAATAGAAAAAAAAACTTATAAAGAACAGTTAACTTACCAACTGTTTTCAATGGTGCTGTTATTGTTTTTATTTTCGCTCTTTTTTGTTTTTTCTTAAAACAAAAAAACAAAAACAAAGCTCTATTGCTGTTTTGTTTTTACGGTGTGTTTGTGGTGCATGTAAAAGTGAGTGCAAGACTTTCTAAGCATCACAGTTGAAAATGCATTCGAATGAAAAAAATTAAGGCCGCTATTTGAGCAAGTCTAAGACGTTGTTGGTTGTTTTCAATAAAGTTAATTTAAATGGTTCTTTTTGAATTTAATTTCAAAATTTTTTGTGGTTTAGTTTGTGTTTAACATTGATATTCTATTTTTGGGACATTGTTTACAAAATTAATTGAATAAGAATTTGTAACGCAGTAAAAACTTGATTAACTTCATCCAAAGAAAAACAGTTAACGTTAATAAGAAGCTTTGGCGTACATACATACATATACACATGTACATATATATTTACATACATATGTACATACATACAAACATATGTATGTATGTATATCTATGCAAAGTTTAAATTTTGAGAGCTACGATATTATAATTAATGTTCAGAGCTGTTGATCTCTTGCCGTCGGGTTTGTGTTTTCGGAATATGAAGTTTTTAAAATATTTTCTTTCGATTTCGATCTTATGGTATGTATTTTTGTCCATGGAATATAAGGTATAAAAAACTAATAAACAGCCCATATTTTTTTCTTCCATATTTGGTATTACATTTTAAGTAAAAACTGTAGTGCTAAAAAATCAACAAAGTCAGTGGAGGAAGTTGAAGTTAAACACCAATAAAATGACTGAAAACAGTGATAGGGTGGGTTGTTTATTTATAAAGGGTCTTCCAATAGGAATATCAAAAATTTACAATTGATAGCGGCTGGCAGGCATAGGCTTGCCAATTTCTTTCGCCTTGAAGTAGGTAGTATGGACCCCAAACTAAATCATTTCTTCCGGATTGTCGGTCTCAGAAAATTATACAAAAACCATAGTCTAAAAGATGTACATACATATGTATGTATGTATATGAAAATGTTGAGGAAGTGAAGAAAATTGTTATAGGGAATCGTCGAATCACTGTTAGAGAATGCCGGCATTTCGGTTGAACTGAAAAGACCTATAAAACCGAATCACTGAGAAAGCTCAAGCCCATATCGAAAAGCGCACATTAGAACGGCTTCTAGGATTGGAAAAGACTCGTTTAGCCCCTTTAAAGAGGTCAAAATAGAAATTGATGAATAAATAAATATTATATTATTTGACGGTCGATAAATAGTTCAACCCACAGCAGCAAGTAGCGATTAAAACAGCACTATTTGTTTAACTCTTTATGTTGATCAATAAGAAATTTATTACACATAATTTTTGTTTGTTCAAAAGCTTTTCTAAAAAGTTCTGTAGCATGTTAATATGTACTACTAAAATTACACTCGTTGTAATTTAAGTTTCTGTTCTAATAATCGTCTACACCAATAAGTACAACGAGCAACTACAAAATTTTCAAATACATACTTATAATTATGCTAAATTGGGTAATGGTGTTAGAATGCTTAAAAGAAATCACTTAAATAATAATTAACAATATAAAAAAGAAAACTTGTTTCTTTTTTTATTGCAGCTTTTTAAAAATATTCTTGGCTTTTTGCTTTTGCACGAACCGCTTTAGCTTTGAAGTTAATCAGCTTAAATAACAACAACATCATCAAAACCATCATAAAACAACTATGATACTTCTAACATTTGAAACAAACACATTTAACAGCAAGTGCAACTCAAAGTTAAGCTGAACGCCAAATTTGACAAGAAAGTAGTTCTTAAAAATAATCAAACACGATGCGAAATATTAGTCAGAAACTCTTATGAAAATTAACACAAGTTTTAACGTAAAAAAAAAAAATTAAGAAAACTGTCAATTTAAACAAGAACAAGACACTCAGAAGAAGAAAAAACTACAAACAATTGGTGCTTCAAAAAATTCTGAAACAAGAAATTCACATTCGTTACGTATTTAGCTACATACGTACATCTGTACATACATATGTACATATGTACACACATACATACATACATACATGAGTACGTAAAGTTAATGTGCTGTAAACAAATACATTCCATTTCATCAAACGCACCAACAAATAATATTCTGCAACATCATCCTCAAAAGAACAACAAAAACAACAACATACTTTTATGTTACTAAATTAAAGTTAAATAAATAAGCAACACAACAAACAGCAAATAATATTTTTAAAATGAATTTCGAAAAATCTAGTGAATCTTTTAAAACTAGTTGTGGCGGTGTTGACGGCATCTGCGGCTTAAAGAATTTTTGGAATGACCAGATTATGAAGCGTTTTATAAAAGCAAATCTTTTCATTATATGTTGTGTGGCTGCCGGCCTTCTATTGGTAAGTATTTTGTTTTTATAAATATTTATGTACATACATATTACCAAAAAGAATCTGGTTGCTAGACCAGTTCAAAAAATATTTTCGTTTGGAATTTAATGTTGAAAACATTCAAAAACAAACAAAACGCTCAGATTTTATGTCAAGCGAAAATTTTAGCTTTTTTTAATCGCTAAATTGGAGGTTAAGTTACAGCTCATCATTGAATGCAAACGACATTTCCTTTTTGATCAGAACATTTGCATTCCAGCGGACTAAATTTCACAGCTGAATTACGCTACAAGCTCAAAAATACGAGCAGTGTTCAAAAAACGGTGAATTTTCCAACTTTGCGGATTATGGTTTTTTTAGTGTCATGTTCAAAGTTCTAGTCACTCAGCCCGTTTCGTTTGCTTGGTGGATGCATAAAATTTAGAAGTGCTCGTCTATTGTCTGCTATAGGATCAAAGAATATGCATCAAATTTTGGGTAATAAATAGAATTAAGTAGTCACAAGCAGTGGTAATAGTGCTACACGGTGATTCTACCCTGAGCCCAGAAAATGTTTACAAGCGATACAAGCTTTTCTACGCTCGCTCTGGGCGCTTCACATCAACAACCGATGCAAATGTTAAGATAGAGGAAAAATTTGTTATAGAGAATTATCGAATGACTGTTAGAAAATCTGCTGGGCATATCGACATATCGGCTGATGCTATGGATTTCATTCAAAACAAACGAAGCGTGTGGCAGCGCATTTTTTGGCCAAAAACAATACCGTATTCATGCCTCAGCCACCGTATTCAGCAGATTTCCAGCCTTTCGACACCTTCAGGCTCTCAAAATTGAGCAGATTCATGAAAGGATGGTTTCGAGAATTGGAAAAAACGCTGGCATAAATGTGTTATTCATATCTGAAAGGCGCCTACTTTGAAGGGGACAAAATAGAAACTGTTGAATACATAAATACTTTTTCAGAATTCAGATTCACCTTATTTTTTGAATATACCTCTTATGTGAATATCATATTAAATCAATCATTAATAGAAATAAAAGGGAAATCTGTTGATTGTCATTAGAATGAAACGGTCATAACTTTTAGTCCTGAACTAGTATTTGAGAATTAGTGTGTGTTGGCACTAAAGTTGTTAACGACTGAGTAATTTTTGCCGCTATTTTTGATCGTTTCAAGCTGTGAAAAGCACTAAAACGAGCATAAATAAGTTTTTTGCTCTTTAAAAGCTCCTTGAACTTTAAATATGTTTCATAATATTCTCTTAATAATTTTAAAGCTACTCTGCTTGAGTGTTCGACTCTTGCCATCCTCACGTGCAGTTTCTTTTTCTTCTATTGCAGGTTGTTTATTTGGGTGCATTTTCATGCGAAGTGTCATGGATTTTGGAAGCAAAAGGTGATTTGCCGTACTCGGCTTATATTTTATGTACGCAGTACTTTGTGGTCTTTGTGGCCACAACTATTTTAATACATGGCTTGGTAACGGGCCTACCATGGGGCTTATTTGCTTGGTCGGTTGTTATAGGAATTCTTTCGATACCAGAATTGATATTTGTCATGATAATGACGACACAACACTGGGTAAGTTGCATCGAATCGACATACATGTGTAGTTTAAATTTTTTAATTATTTTCCCCTTTCGTTTTTTATTACAGGGTCTACAATCTGTTCACGGTCTGACTGAGTTGATTGCCTACTTATTGCGATTGGTTATTAATTGTTTTGCTTTGATTTGTGTAATACCAACTGGTTTAAGGTATGCGCATAAATATACGAAAATAACTTAGAGTTTAACTTAAAAGAAAGCAATTCATACAAAAAAAAAAAAAATTATTAAAATTGCTCCTGAAGACAATGTTGATACTCTAAGTCACATTCTTATTGGATTTTGTTATATATTGAACTCAAGCTGTTAATACACACTTTTTCATATTAATTTCAACTGCACGTAGAGTTAAAATAATATTTCAAACTGCAATTGATTAAAAATTCAAACAAATTGAAATAACATTGTACTCATATACTTTTGCGATGACGTTATATTTCCTTCTCAATTATGTTGAATATCACAGACAAACACGTCCATTCTCTTAATATTGTAATTGTTTACATAATTTTTTATGTTCTTCCATAAGCCTTATGATGATCTTCCTTCGAATTTTTATTGTTATAAAATTTCTTTAATTTTTATACAATTCCATTTACTAGTTTTTTATTAAGCACTTACCAATCTTTAAGTGACTTGAATGCATTTTAAACGTTAACTTTATATTTAAGTTGATGGGTAAATTAATTCCTTTCTAATAATATCAAAATAGAACTTGAAATCGCACCTTTAATCGATTTCACTTTGTCGCAATCGATCGAAATGCATCAAAAATGTCGCAATGTTGCTTTACGATTTATCGCAAAACCGTCAATTTGTGTCTCATTTCTTCCTCTCTTTATTCGTTCGTTTCTTAAGTCTTTTACTATAAATAGTGTATCATAATGAAGTTTGTTTCTTCGATCTAAGTGCTCTCACTGAAGTTCATCGCTTAAGTCTTTCGAACAATATTTCTTTGCTTTTAACGAAGTTCAGAGCTTCTTTAGTCTTTTGACATACAATTTTGGGTTCGACTTAATTTGTGAAAAAATTAAATATGTATGTTTTTAATGAACTTTGAACCTTTAATGTTTTGGTTTAAAAAATTACACATTTTATTACTTTCAGATGGCGCCGTGAATCTCAAGTTCTAAACCAACTGCAAGATTTAGCCACGCGACTTCAACTGCAAACACCACCGCCCAGTGTTCCAATCACCAAGGCTGACTCTCGCCGGTCCAGTAAACGTTTACAAAATCAGCAAACGGCGTTTGAAAATGCCGGATTTCAAATAACTGAAACACCGAACAAGACCAACATTAATGGCGCACAGTCGCAGGGTCTAAATGCACTCGGTTCACAAAATGAATTTAATGCCAGTATGTTCGCCATGCCCTTCTTGCAGCAATATGCTGCGCAAGCGAACAACAACTGCCCCAGAACAAGTATGTAAATATGTATATTAAAAACTGAATAGAATGTATTTGTGTATGTTGAAGTATTAGGAACCGCCACAATGGCTGAGAAGTGAAAAATAGATAGAAAAAATGCTCCAGTAAGCCAAAAATTGCAGTACTGAAACTGTTATCACAGAAACGAGACAAATGTGGAAGGAATCTGTAGTTTAAATTTTTAAATTATTTGCGAAACGGAAAAGCCTTCATAATAGCGTAAATATGTTTTTCAGCCAAGTTCTTAGTTCACGAAGGATTTTAATTTTTTTATGATCTGAAAAACACGAGATATTTATTTTTATTGTAGTAGTGATTTTTATTAATCCACAAAAAATAAATCGTTTTCAAAATTTAAAAACACACCATCACATGATTTGAGATTGTCAGGCTTTTGACTGACCGGAAATTTTACACGTTTTCATGCGCAGAAAGATCAACTTTTTTGTGATTTCAGATCACTTTGCTGTAAAGTTATTTGCCGCTCATGCTGCCCGTCATAAGTTTTCGCAAATGTGTGTATTTATTTTAATTCAGCGAATTTAATTCGCAACACAATTTTTCACTGCAAAAACTTAATCAGAGCTTTTAAGATTTAGATTTTTAATTAACACTTCTGATTTCTTTAAAGGCAATCGAGCTCAATCTTTAATGGATCTCCGCTGCACTTTACCTGGTCTTTACAACCCGCGTTATGTGATAGAAAACAGCGACGAAAAGAATGGAAAATATTTCAATATTACTATTGATGATTTGAAAAACAATCTGCAAGACACCCAAAAGCAACAGCCGCCTTCTCTTATCGGCTCGACTTCAAACGATCCCATCTATTGCTCTATTGAGCCTAAGCAGCCGTCGCCGCCTCAGCAAAGGGGGCCACAGCCGCTGCAACGTGAGCCCATGGCATTGCCGTCCCATGTACAGGCAGTCAAACAAGCGCAGCCTCCTGCCAAACTGGCCCGCAATTGCATTTCCTTGGAAAATTTAGATGGCATAAGTAAAGTCCACAATGATTTGGCCGCCTATGGCAACAATTTGTTGCAGAACTACAATCAGCAGCAACAATACTATTTGGCCATGTTAGGTTACATACAACAACAACAACACCATCAGCAACAGCAACAGCAACGTCCACAGCTGCAATTGCCCTACAATAGCAACTTGAATATATATCGGCGGTCGGGCAGCCAAACCAGCCTCAATGCGTCCGTATTCGCAGCCGCTGCCGGAGTGCCTTTAGCTCAACAGTTCCAACGACGCAATTCCCAGCAACTGCAGTACTACGGTGGTTTTGGTTATGCCAACTACACCAACCCCTATATAACCGCCAATAGCAAATTGTCCTTGGGCAATGAATCCGACGACTATCGCAAATATCGTGATGTGGCCTTATGAGCACCAAACACGCGTCTCTTATCAATAAGAAAATCCCCAAAGTTGTGTATTCAATATTTATCCAAATATGTATGTAGGTGCTATGTTGGAAAAAGAGTGTACTTTCAAGTCATTATATATTTTTGTTTTTGCCTTTATGCTGCTTCTTTTTACTGCGAACTGATAATAATTAATCATAACCTCAACATACTTAAATTCCTGTAAATTTTATTTTTCTAAGTACATATTTTCCGTTGAAAAAAAAAGGAAATAAGTTACATAGAGCACTAAACAAATACGTTAATAAATCGCAATAAATTTTAAATGTTAGCCAAAGATCAAAATCTAACTCAAGTTAAAAACCAACTATAGTTTATTAAACACAAAAACAAAAACGAAAACGAAAACAAAGAAATTAAGAATAGCAGTTGAACATGTTATTATCATGATGAAATTGTAAATTTATTTTAATATTTTATCTTTAACTGTTTAAAATTCATTTATTTAATACAACGATTATGTTACTTAAATTATGATTATCTAAAGAAACTTATTTGTAAATACATGCTTGTTAAATTTAAATTTATAATTAAAATAAAAACTCGATTCGTTATACGAATCTCAATGCACTTTTGTTTCGTTTTGCTCTTTTATATAGACTTTTACTACATACATATGTAAATATGCCAGATCACTATAGACATGCGGTTCAATTAATTTGCTACAATAAAAACTACAATTTCAATTAAATTTATAATAAATCAGCCAGCGGATTATCATCAACTGTTTGCGGTTTGGAGGTTTCAGCTGCAGCAACGGTTGGCAGGGATGTTGTAGTCGATTTTCGATTTTTGACTTTTGTAACTGCAAGAAAAGAATTTGTAGATATAAAATGGAATTATAATTCTTTCCCTTAAATCAATTTTTACATTTTTTATTTGTTTTGACAATAACGTGTTTTCAAATCACAGAGTTTCTAACATCAAAAATACGAGGCGCATTTACATATTATAATTGAAGTCTTAACAAACGTCACTACAAATATTTTAAACTTGGAAAACTAACAACCACAAAATATTGTGAAATTGATTTACGCCAGCACTAATACACCAGCCAATATGGTCTAGTCTGATGATGGACCAACTCCTCTGGTGAACTTGTCAACGACTCACCACCACTCTCATGTGGCTTTCTCACCACACTCTTCGGGTGCTGTGTGCGATCACCATATAACGCGAAGCCCTTGCTCGAGACCTCGTACTATCTAATCCCTTCTGCCAGTAATTCCTTAGACAGTTAAAGGAAGACAAAGCTACCGGGTAGTTTCCCCGAACTCCCCAAGGAACTGCAGGCCTTGAGAACGGCTGTACATTCCCATCATCTAGTTGCTTACAGAACAGAGCCTGTTGGAGGACAACAGCACCTCGAGGACAAGTATCACCGGAGCAGTCTGTCTACCCCAGTATCTTCCTGCTTTTTTAGGTTTAAATCACAACCAGAACGTTTCGGGCAAGGACGGCTCCTCATTGCCAAACGACACCTCGGAGCTTGTTGGTCCACATTCTGTCAATTAGCTTTTGGTGAAGGCTTCAGAAGAATATGTAATCGAAATAAAGCATGAAATTCCTAGGGTTTTGGACGCCGTGGCAATCTATACCCCGTAAAGCAGAGTTCCCTGGTTTGAAATGCGCCAAGCAGGGGGAGTGATATGAAGACGAGATAACTGAGTTGGTAGCCCAAAATCTTCAAGGACATCAGGCCTTAATCAACTCGACCTGATTCTAAGTGCTTCTAAGTAGCATAGAAATTTGTTGCAAGACCTCGACCATATGACCAACACGAGAAGGAATCAAGACAACCCTGGGGCACGCTAGTCCCCGTGCAAGTTTCGGAAGAACATACCAACTAGCTGCAATTTTGCCTTGATTACACCGAAAAACAGAGTACCCCGGGGTGTGATATACGCCAATGCCAAATCGGCACCTCGAGAGAATTTCAGAACAGCAAGAATTGGTGTTTGTGCGAACAATTGTAAAAAGTAAATTTACAAATATGTTTAATGTGCTGTTTACAGAACACGAATGTGAGTTCTGTCTAGAAAATTAGTGTGGAATGCTCCAAAAAATATGTTCAATTGTATTCTGCAAGAAGCACAAAACTATGGGCAGTCTTCAAAAATCCGAATATCTTGTCAAGTATCGCTATATTTGAAGGACTTTAATGGAAAAATGGATCCATGAAACGATTTGCGTAAATAATAATTGCATTTTATTAGAGAAGTTTTTTTAGGAATATTTTTAATTATTACGAATTACCTTATGACGGCTCACCGAGGTACCGTCGCACTTCAAAGCACGCAATAATAAATGAATTGTCTGTGCTTTAAAAGAAGATCCAAATGGAACATCAAATGATATTTTGAGAACTTTAGGATTAAATATTTATTACAGCACAGCTGGGGAAGAAGGGCACTAGACAACGACTTGAAAAGTTACAGACAGACCACTCGAATATACCCCTAACAAATAAAGCGCCAGGAAGTGCAAAGGTACCTTCAATTTAAAATCATAACAATTTTTAATTTTGGAACTGGAAAACCGCAAATTTTTAGTGATCAGTGCAAGTTTAATTTATTAAATGCATATGTTAAGTGCCTGGTCCGACATAATTCCGGCAAACGCCTTGAGTAACGAAACTGGAAAGTAGATTCTAAGCATGGAGGTGGCGCTGTCATAATGTACATCTGTTTCCTGGCAAGCTGAAGGAAAATGAACAGTGTTTTAAGGGTATGTAGTGGAATATGGCACTATGATGGGTGTTGCAAGACGACAATGACTCGAAACACACTTCAAAAGAGATAGTTTTTGATTGGCCGGTACTCTTTCCACTTGAATCCTATTGGAAACATCTTCGGAATACTAATAAGAAATGTCGAAGAGAAGTGGTCCCAGAATAAAGTTGAACAGTTTCGCACCTCGAAATCGTACTGAGAACGGAATCCGCCATCTACAATTACTTGTAGCAACGTAATTGGGCGCATGCTTCGAAGATGTGCAGGTAACTACAAACAAGGACTCTTACGCAAAATATCGATATGTTGCTTCTCTGATGCACATTTATTTCTCTATTATAAAGAACAAGTTTGCGGTCAACTTCATGGGATTCTTTTGCACGCCCTCTTCTATCGTCGTCACGTCAAGTCCATATCGAAAGAAATCTGTCAATTGTACAACCCTGTTCGACAACAACTATCTCTTTCTGAGACGTCAGAGATAGATAGAGGTTGTCAATAACATTCAGTTGTTGCTGACGAAGAGTAAACAAACGTCAAATATTTATATGACGGCTCTTGGAATAAAGGGAACTCCCCTTTTTGGGGTAAAAAGAATATAATATAGGATTATTTCCCAGTATCTTTCGAATAATGAAATGAATTATTGAGTTTTTATCCAATTTGTTGTTTTTCTTCGGCTCGTTTGCAGTGCACTTTCTTCTACAATCTGTAAATATTTATAACGAATGTGCATATTTTAATCAAAATCGGTCAACTAATGGGAAAGCGCTTAACTTCTCTGTGGAATTCTAAGGAAAATATATACATATGTGTAAGTATCGTATATCCTTTGTGAAATCTAGCGTCGTGAAAGGCGAAAGTGGGGAACGAAAACACGCCCAATCTCTTAACTCTGTAACCATGATTTAGTATATTTATATACATACATACCACTTGCAGCAGTAGCTTTGGCAGCTCCACTGCCAAATAAATCATCCTCGTCGCTGTCTAGATCGCTGAAGAGGCTCGTATTAGTGGGTGCAGCAATTTTTGGCACGTTCTTGTTTAGGGAACTTTTCGATGAAAGAAAATCGTCACTATCACTTTCGTCGGCGAACAGATTAGATTTTAGTTCGTGTTTTGTTTGGGACTTTGTTGTAACTTCAGTTGCAGCTTTCCTATTCATGGAAGCTTTAGTTGATGCGAATTTGCCAAACAAATCATCACTGTCCGTTTCGGAGTCGGAGAAAAGTTTAGCTTTATTGTCTTTTGTGTTTTTGCGTTTTAAATTTGCGGACGATGATGTGGTGGTCGTCGGTGTTGGTACAGTTGTTCGTTGTCCAGCAACGTTTGGTTCTTCATCAGTTTCACTGTCTAAAAATGATTTAAATTGTAATTTTGCCTTGTCATTTGCTTCTTTGTTTGGTAGATAACTTCGCGATGGTGTTACAGTTGTCCTAAATAAATCTTCATCATCGTCGTCGTGGTCGTGGTCGTCGTCGTCGTCGTCGTTCAAAAATGAACTGAAATTGTTCGCTGCAAATTGAGTAGACATTTTTATTTCTGATATTTCTTGTTTTTGAGATGCTTGTGTCGTCCTTGTTACACTTTCAGCCTCGCGGCCTGAAATCTCTTTATTAAGAAATGCCAGGGACGGCGGCTTTTGTATTTTAGTTGTTGTGGTTGCATCAGTTTCCAAATATTTGGCGATTTCATTAGTATTTAAAGAAGATGTGGCAGGCAAGTTTTGTTCATTTTCTTGGGTCTTTTTAGTGCCCAAACTGTTCGCTGTTTTAATATGTTTGAAGAAATCTTCATCATCTTCTTCTTCGTCGGCATCAAAAAACAACGAACTGTTCAATTGATTATGCGTTTTATGCGTTTCGTTTAAAGTTTTTATATCTTTCGAGTCATTTTCAACGATTTCTACATCTTTGCTAATTGACAATGAAGAGTTTGTTGGAATTTCAATATTTTGAATAGAATCAGCACTCATCGGTGCTTCGCCTCTTACACTGGGAGCAGTCTGCAAAGAGTGGTTGTTCGTCATCCCTATCGGAGGAGATCCATTGTTATTTTCGTTCTCCTTAAATATAGAACTTGAAGCTGCCTTTACTGCATGCGTGAAATAATTGTTGATAGAAGTGACATCGTCCGAATCTTTAGAAATTATATTTTTTGTCTCAGTTTTTCTTGTTTTATTCAGTTCTGGATGATCTTCGTCACTTGCCAAAGTGTTCTGTTGTTCAATTAAACTCTTGCGATAATTTTCTTGTCTGGCTCTTCGCGTGGATGGTCTTCTAGCTGCTGGTGCTTTAACACGATTTTTAGTCATGTTGGGCAAAATGTGTTGAGTTTCGGCGGATCGAGGAGTCTCTGTCAGTTGCGTTTTTGCAGCACTTAACTGACTATCACCAGAAGATACTGCCGGTAAATTGACGGCTTGTTTTGCCTCATCCCTAGTAGAAGGAATATCATATTCTTTTGACTTGCGTAACCCATTGCTTGCTCCTGGTAAAAGTGCTTGAACATTTATATTTATGTGGGGCATTTGAAGTTTGGAAACTTGACGTTTGTTAGCAGTTTCCAGAGTATTCTTATCATTTGATTGCTGCAATGCTTCTTCTTCATAGTTGCAACTAATCGTTTCATGTTTATTATCAGGTACCTTATGATCGGGCAAATCTTTGCTGGGAAAACTTAGATTGTCATTCATGGAGGGTGGTTCAACATTGAAAATGGAATGGTCGGAAATTTCTTTATCCACATGTTTTTGATTTAAAGCCATAAGAGTCTCATTGAAATCATCATAGAAAACGCTATGCAAGCGCTTGCTTTGATTAGCATCTGGAGCGGGATTTATCGTTGAACCACTCAGAGCATCGTCATCAGGTGGTATATCATTGAACAGCTGTAAGCCTGTATAGAAATTATCGGTTGAATCCGTTTGATTGTTGTTTGTATTTGCAATAGGTACTTTGGGTAAATCAGGTTCGAAAATATCGTTTTCTAGATCGATGGCGTTGTAATTACTGTTGGGACTAGTTGGTGCTTTTGCAAGGGTCTCAAAAAAATCGTCATCATCTTCAGGTGGCTCATCTGAGAATAAAATGGAACTAAATTCGTATTTGTTAGATGGTTTTATTTTCTGGTCATTATCTTCCGAAACTGCTATATTTTCAGCTGGTTGTGGAGTGGGTATGATATCATTCTGCTCTGGCATTGGACATTCAACAAATTTTTCCGTATCGTAGATTTCATTATCCACTTGAATGGATTTGACGTCCTTAGGCTTGTCAAATGTTTCAGGGACGAGATTCTCATGAATGGTTTGGTCCTTAGCAACTGACTTGTCATGGAGTGAACTGTCAGATTGGGCCAGTTGATTGTCCGGAGTAGCTTTTAAGACAACTTTGTCTTCAAAAATATTTAATACATTTTCTTTTTGTGTCTCTACAACCTTTTTATTTAGTGTCTGTGGAGCAGTTTCTTTATTATTTTTAGGTTTTCTTAAAAATAAATCATCTTCATCTTCCACATCATCAAATAGGTTGATTTTCTTTCTTGGTTTAGTTTCAGCAACAAAGTCATTGATTACGTCATCTGATTTTCTTACTTTTCCTTCATTACTTGGTTTATCTGAATGTGACGAGAGTGTCTTAGAACTATTGCCTGACTCATTAACATCCTCTGCTGTTGATTTTTGTGCATGTGTCCAGGATTCATTATTTGTTATTCTATTAGAAAATGTATCATATTCTTTCGTTTCCGTCGCATCGAATAGATTTGGGGCTTTATAAACGGAATGTTCTTCGCTGATCTTGTTCTTAGTATCGTTTGGTTGTGGCGAAGACATCATTCTAGTGTCATTATCAAAGAGAATAGTTTTGCTTACAGAGCTTTTGGCTGCTTCTTTAGGCAGAGATTTTTTAATGAAAGCTTTTAAGAAGTCATCATCGTCGTCACTGTCATCAAACAGTGATTTAGAAGTTTTAGCAACACTGAAGGGTTTACTCGTTGTGACTTCAGGTAAAAATTCAATTTTTTTGCCATTATCGGGTTTTGTAAACTTCTTTTCCTTCGCAAATGTCGTGCTGTCGTTGTTGTCATCGAAGAGGTTGACTATTTTTCGCTTTATATTATGACTTGAAGACAAAGAAGAAGTTGTGGATGACGAAAAGTCTTCAGGTGGCTCAACAAATAGATCTACAAATGGTGCTGCTGTAGTTCTTAAGGCAGGCGCACCTTCCTTTCTTATTAAATGATTATCATTTGACAGACGTTTTGCATTTTGAACAGAAGAAGCCGATGAAGATGTGATATTTTCGCTATCGTCCGATGGTTCGGCAAATAAATCTACAACTTTTTGCTCAGGTATCCTACTTTGCAACGCATTTTCCCTTTTATTTGCAGACAGCTTGGCTGCTTTCTTGGCTGAAGTCTTCGAATTTACAGAATTCATACTTTCTGATCTTGTAGTTAAGCTTTCCTGTGGTTTTTTAGCTGGCATTACATTTTTGGCCAAAGAAGATGGCGTTGTAGATACTGAGGACGATTCACTTATTGCTGCCGGTTTGCTTTTAGCAGCATTAATAGGTATAGGTGTTCCAGGATGTAATGCCTGAGATCCCCGCAATGACGAAGCATTTTTAACCTCAATGTTGGCGTTAAAATTATCATTGTCTATTGAATTACTAGAGGCCCATTCTGTGTTGGACTCGAATGACTCATTGTCATCCAAGTGCGAAGTTGAAGATGTTTCTGAAAACGCTTCAGAAACTTCATCGCCTGAATAGCTATTTTCTTGTTCATTTTCGTAAAGGCCAACATGCCATTTTGACTGCCAGTCCTTAGATCCAAAAATATAGGGCAAAGGCTTTTCGTTATACGGATTAATTGGCTGGTAGATAAACCTGTAGGAAATCAATTATGGAGACCTTAAGTAGTTAAATTGGTGCAAGTTTCGAGGCATCAATAATAAATACAGATACAGAAGGTCAGCTATTTTTAGTAACTAAAATATTTATTTATTTATTATTAATATACCTTATAAAATAAATTTAAAAAGTATAACAAAATAGGCGCCGGGTAACCAGACCATAAGCGCACGTATTACATAATATGACTAAAAACTAAAATATATTTCTAATTAACGAAAAGGCAAACATGGACGGAAATTGTTTGGAAATATTGAACTTGGCAACATTTAGGACCTCGCCAGGCCGATCTCCACTAAAGACATCCGTCTGTTGTAAGGCAACAGCACATGGAAGACATTGAGATCTATGAAAGCAGGGCCTTGCACTAGTATATTTAAACCATAGCCACAACGTTTCAGGCAAGGAAGGCAATTCAAATTATGGCCAGGGAATGCTAGAGGACCGCTCGTGCACGTTCTCAAAATTTAGCTTTGGTATAAAAATAGTCATGCACTTCCTTCTTATGGTTTTGATTGCCAAGCCAAATGAGGACTAATTCACTTTTACGCCTCCAAAAACAAAGTGACCAAGTTAGGAATACGCTAAAGAAACCCCTGTTCCACATGTGATAATGCAAAGTATCCGAATCGTGCGGAACGTTACCCGTTCTGAACAATACCCAACGATGTTATTGCTTGTGCGGCACTACAACCGCTTTCACTGCAAACGTTTACTAATTACAGACAGAAAGGTCTTATATTTTTATATCTTGCACCAAATTGTTCTCTTGGTTTTTAGTTACAAATCTAAGTTTTTGTTGTGCTGTTGCACATTTGGTTTTATAATGGATGATTGCAATTTTGGTAAATTTTTGCAATTTATTGTGCTGTTAATTGGCTATTACATTTTTGAATGTTGCACTGTAGTGTAATATTTTTCTTTTGGTGGTGGTTTTCATAGCACTTGAAATAAACTTTACTTTTCCAAACACTTTGGCAAAAAAAACTATATAAGAGGTACAATAATTATTGTCAATTATAGTTGACGTGAAATAGCCTGACCTTAAAATCTGTCCTAATTTAAACATATAGTGGGGACACACTAGCAAAACAGGTTTCATTTATTTTTTAAGCGGCCCGGCCAAACATCAAACTGACTACTTCAAAATAGGTTTTATTGATTGTGTTAGTGAGGAAAAGCTCACACCTATGGTTTGATGAGAGATCGAAAAATATCAAAATAATTTAGATTTTGACTGCGAGGCAGCAATTTCACTAATACACACGTCAATTTGATCAAATTTCCCACACTAAGTGGGTTTTTACCGCTTTCTGGAATTGCTTTCCGATGTTTAACAAGCAAATTCTGAAATTCTGTTCACGTTATTTTTCAGCTCTAAAAGCGAAAAACGATTTTACATAATGTGAAATATTTAAAATCAATTTTTAAATTCCATTAGAAAACATGATACAATAAGCCTACAGCTAAAGCAAAAACACAACAACAACAACAATAACCAGCTCTAACTTGAAATATTTATTAAACTTACGTTTTTTCTTTAGATATTTCTTCGTCATCCGAATCATCCAAGTCGATTGAATATCTTTCATGACAATTTCTCAGAACTTTAAGATTATTATCCAGGAATGTATTTAGCAATTCTTTAGATGTAGCGGTTGCCTCGGGTTGCTTAAAATAATCAAATAAAAAGTTCTTATTAAAATACCATAGTTTTTTAAGTTGAAATTGATAATGTACAAATTAATGTTGAGATAATACAAATTAAAATTGCTCTAATCTAATGTTATAGACAGTTTCTATCTATTGTCTAAGTTTGAGAATAGGTAAAATGTTTATTAAGTTTAGAAAACTTTTGCCAGCGACGTGTGCAAAAGTGAGAATTTATTGATGTCGACTTGGTGCGACGACAAAAACAAGTCCTGGAACAGGGGGATGAGAAAAACGTACAATTGTTATAGTAGAGAATAGTTGAAATGGAGATAAAACAACTTAGTATTCAGAATTGTTGTTGTTGTCATGTGATTTCATTAAAGCCCTACGTTGCACAGACAAAATTTTTCAAGAGAAGCTAAAAACTCTTATATGAAAAATTATGTGAATTAAAATGTTCTAGTTTTATTTTTGATTGTAGGACTGTAAATTTTCCCAGGAACATGTATTTTGATACGTTGTTTGTTTAACTTAAGGCTTTTTTAAAATCATATGACGATATGTATATATTATAAAGGAACCTAAAGTATCTACCTCTATATAATAGGCTTTGCAAGTTGTAATATTGCAAAAATAGAATTTAAATATAACTGCTGCGTTTATTGTTAAACTTCAGTATAAATATTTTGTCTGTTCCGAAGTTTTACATCTCACGTCACGACTTTAAAAAAATGCATAACGAATACTTAAATTTAAAACGCGATTACACTATATGATTATTTGAAAGTGATCGATTGGTCAAAGTTGAACGAATTATATACTAGTCTTTAATTTTTCTCTCCCTCTCTCTTTTTTTAAATTATTAAATAACCTTTTTTTATTATGTTCTGATTTCTTATAAAAAATATTCAATATATCTTTAAACATAATAAGTTTTACTTGTGTAAAGCTGTAACTAAGAAAATAAAATATAAAAACATCAAATACATGTTTCAACCGAAAATTTTAGGCGTAAATGGCACAATATTGACTAATAAAATGGCAACGTAAACGTTCGTGTCGAAAACACAGGTTATAGTCCAGATATAGAAGCCGCTAATTTTCCCTCAACTGAATTATGTACATATGTATATGTTTACGATAATTACAAGTCGAGAGGATGTCATTCTAAGATTTAACGGAATCTTGGCAAAACAAAATCATATTTATACGTGGCCTCAAGTTCTAATTTGTATTTTTTACTTAGTTTTTCTACCACCAAATGTATGTATATTTTTCGGTAGTTGTCCGTAGATAAGTAAAATCTAAGTTCTAATTCCGAGCATCTCAGTGGCAAATTTTAACGGACTTTCATCCAATTCAATTTTTGTAATTTCCACTAATTCTAATACTTAAAAAAATTTATTATTTTTACATCTTTAAACTCCAGCTGTACTTACATTCTCTTTATTTCTAGTTTGTTCACTTGAATTAATAAGAGTTTCGTCATCATCTTGGACTCTGCATTCAACAAATTGGTTGCCAAACTGCAATGCTGTTAGGCTATTAGCTACATTATCTAGCGCTGTATTCGTGGATTTAATGTTATTATTAAGTTTAGTAAGAGCATCAGTCGTTTTTGTGGCTCTCGCTTCCAAATCCTACAAGTGCAATAACATTTTTATAAAAAGTATTTAAATTGTCTTTATAGTTACTAATAACCTGAGATATTTGCTTCATCCATTGCAAAAGTGTAAAATCTCCAGCAAAGGTCCATTTTGGAGCTTGTTCCAATATATTTTCCAAATTAATTGCCGATTCATCCATTGTTTCGTTGTTTATCTGAAAAACTGCAAAATATTTACTTTTTCAGGTTTGTTTTCTTTTTCTGATCAGTGATGCTAATAAAGCGATTTTTTAAAGACATTTTTAAGAGCTTAGCGAAATGTTGGGCGTAATATATATAAAATGCGTACTCATACTTAAAGGCAAGGTGATACAAGTGCTTAGATCTTTCAAAAATTTGCGTAGACTGATAAACATCTTAAATGTACTCAGTAGGATGGAAATATTGTGGCAAAAATTCTGCTTGCGGATATTAATGGTTTATTTTGCAAACAATCTTAAAAACGACGCACTCTTAGCACACCACATATCGTAAAGTAAGCTATGTGAACACTAGCAGTATTTATTGAAAATGATTAAATTTTTACACGATAATTACAGCAACAAACAAAACCAATGCGGTCGATTTTCATGCTGTTTTTGTAAATGTTGAAGAATTCATGTAATAGCTGTTGGTTTTGCTCAGCTGTTTATTGATTTTAAATTCATTTTCTTTAGTCCAATCATGTAAACCGGCGAAATAATTGCAAGACCAAGGCAAACTCCTTTCTAAGCTGCAGATAAAGATCATATATTAATTAAATCGGTAAAAATATAATTACGAATACAGCTATAAATTTTACAATTAATGCAAAAATATATAAAAGAATGCACACAAAATAGTTGTATAAAGCTATATAGATATATGCGATATACTGTCGCTATTTGTATATCAGGCAATGATTTTATTCGAAGAAAAAGTAAAAGTGGCAACAACGTAAAACATATGGTTGGTGTGTTTTGAATTTGTTCCATTTCAGTACGTTTTCTACAGGGCTGCGAAGGTTTAATTTACCAACTCTGTGTTTTAGTTCTTTATTGTCGCACGTGGAATATATTGTTTTAAAAATTGTGTTTATATTTATATCATAAATTGTAAAAGAAAGCTCGACACATATTCTCAAAAATGGCAATGTTAGCTGAACCCAGGCAGCGTAAGCGTTATAATTTGATGCCTAAAGGAAAAGCACTGTATGAAGGTACGTAACTCTTTCAGTTCTGTCGGTTTGATTTGGGAATAGTTAATATTTTATATACATATGTGTGTACTTATTAGATGAATCCCGTTTTGGAACAAAAATGCTGGAAAGAATGGGATGGAAGAAGGGTGAAGGTCTAGGTGCCACCTCAGACGGATCGAAAGACTTCGTTAGAATCCGCTTTAAAAATGATGCTTTTGGTTTGGGCTTCGAACAACGCGATGATCAGTGGACACAACATGAGCAAAGTTTTAACGGTTTGCTGAAAACTCTCAACAACGAAGAAATCGATGAAAACCGTAATAAAGAAAACGAAGGGGTTAACGACCACGCGGCCGAAATGCCACCACGAGTTGGATTTGGTTTTCAAGAAGAAACAAAATCAGAGAGTAAAAAGCTGAAGGAGAAAATAAGTGGAATTTCCTTAGAGGAAAGATCGAAGCAAAGCAAAGCACGTGTACACTATAAAAAGTTTACAAAAGGAAAAGACTTGTCACAATATAGTGAAAAAGATTTAGCAAATATTTTTGGAAAAAAGGCAGTAGCAGAAGACCAAGTAGATGATTTTTATAAAAACTTAAGCAATACATTTGGTGTAATCGCAGAAGAATCAAGTAGTAGCCGAATGGATGTTACAGTTAATGATCTGCAAGCCGATTCAGAAGACAGCGCTACTAAGAAAAAAGACAAGAAAAAGAAGAAAAAAAATCAGGATAAAGAAATGGAGAAGAAAAACGAAGTTGACGAAGCAAAGCAAAACACTAATAAGCAAACCTTTACAAGCAATCTTTCAGTGCAAGATTATTTCAAAATGAAAATGGAAGCTATTAGAAATAAAAAAGCGGAACATGATAATAGCGGAAAGGTACTGAATAATGCTGTCAACCCTTGCAATGATAAGCCTGAGGCAGAATTGAAGAAGAAAAAGAAGAAAAGCAAAAAAGAACCTCAAAATTTCCAAGATTATTGCTTACAAGAGCCTGCTGAAGACAAGTCTAAGAAAAATGAAAAAAATCTTGACCGGGAAAACTGTTGCGAATATGAAACTGAAAAGCCGACAAAACCTGTCGAAAAGAAAAGAAAGAAGCGTAATATTCAAGAATCATTGGAAAATAATTTAGAAAAAACCAACTCTGAAGTAGACGATTTGGTAAATGATCGCATGCAAGAGTCTGGCACAAAGAAATCAAAGAAAAATAAAAACAAGCCTGAACAAGAGAGCTTTCAACAAAATGAAGTTCAAGACTTGGACAAAGACAGTGCTCATGCACAAGCGGGGAAAACAACAAAGAAAAAGAAAAATAAGGCTGAAGGAAAAAGCTTTGCTGGAGATGAGCTTGAATCAGAACCACAAACCTTCAAAAAAGCAAAGAAAGATAAAACATGTGATATTGCGGAACCAACAGAATTTAAATTGGATGAAACAAAATCCGAAATTAAAGATTTAGAAAATTATTGTATACGAGAACCTGCAGAAAAAAAGTTGCAAACGAATGAAAACACGCCCGATAAATCAAAACTTTCTGAACATAAAAAAGAATCTGGAGTTATAGAAGTTGTAGACACTATTTTGGGTGAAACAAAATCTAAAAAGAAAAAGGATAAATCCAGAAATAAAATTGAAACCGATTTGTCAAATAGAAACAAAACTGTAAAGAAAAAGAAACTTGAGGAACCAGAAGCTGTTGTTGTAGCAGGTACAGAAGCAGATTTAATACAGGAATCAGTAGGAAAGAAGAATAAGAAAGAACTTAATGCAGTTATTGAAATAACCGACAGTGATAGTGATGAGTGCGCAAATACTATAATTCAACCAGCTACGAAAGATCAGAAGGAGAAAAAGAAATCGAAGAAGAGCAAAGAAGAAACTTCAGATGACAAGGAGACATCAACTATTTCCAATCCAACCGTTAGCGATGGAAAACCTCCCGCCAAAAAATTTAAAAAAGAAGTAAGTTCTAGTGCAAAAAATATGTTTCAATGTGATGTTGAGCTTCAAGCAGCCAGTCTTGAGGAGCTGGAGAAAAAATACCAAGCTTTTAATAACTATCCAATCTCTTCATTTTGTGCAGAAAAATTCCGCAATATAACCTTTAATAAATTTAAAGACTCCTCACTACCCCACATCGAAGGCTACGGACTTAGTACCAACCTTCAATTAGACATATACGTCAATAAATATGATGAGGAACGCATTACAAACCTGTGGAAAAGTGCGTTAAATAAATATGAACAAGTGGGTAAGCCGAAGAAAACCTATAAAAAGTTCATTAAACAAAGCCTAACAGCGCGGAAAGAAAAACAAAAGGCGCCGAAACTTTATATTAAAACTTGGCAACGTAAAAATGCTTTTCAACTTGTGTAGTTTTTCACCTAAAAACTTTAGTTTAAAATTTTTTAGTTTAGTTAAACAGAAATTGTGTATTATAATGTTATCCAGAAATAAATGGTCTGAGCTGGAAAATGAACCTGTTGATGTAAAGTAAAAGAAATTTTAATTTTTAGAGCGTCTTTTTTCATTAAGTGCTTTTCACCCACCAAAATTATTTGCTTTTTGTTCGCATTAGAAAAGAAATTCACTCTACAATAGGAATATCTTTAAACATTTTCTTGGGAAACTTCACCAAGTTTTGGGGCAGGTACCCAGCAAATGTTTCTTCAAGTTCCTGAACTTCTGAACTAAATTTATTAACTATGACAATATAAATTTGATAAAAGTATAAAAAATACATTTCACGCATCGCATCACAAGACACTCTACAATTATATTCTAAAATGTATTTTAACTTGAGCCTATCAAACGTATTTTCTTGCTGCATTGTTGGATACTACAATGGATCTGTTTGTTCGCTATCATTAAAAGGCTCTCAGCGGCCTCAATGATTTTTCGAGCGTACACATTAAGCAACTTCTTTCTCAGCTTAAACTTGATCCCTCAATGCTTACCTAATTTATTCATATTTATGCCGAAACTTGTCAACACCGCTAACAATAAGAAATTGGCCCAGAATTAAGGAAGCTAAAAAGTTAACGGATCCACAATCTTCTGTTTGGTGTTTGTGTTAACAAAGATTTGTCTCCTTCTAAAAAATGCTTAATATAATCGTGATTTTATTCCGAATACCAGAAATAAAACAAAAGTTTTATACCATTCAACCATTCCACAAATGACAAAGAGATATTATTAAACACAAAAGCCCGAAACAAAATTAGCATATACATGACATTTAGTTTATTTTAAATGTAACAGTAAAACATAAAAAATAAAACTTTGTAAGAGTTAAAATGAAACGTAAAAGAAAATCGAAACAACTTCATGAATTCATAGCCATATTAAGAACTAAAATAAATATTTCGAAGATATTATTAGCAGTTAAACAATACAAAAAATGTATATTAAATCATACGTATTTCAAATTTAAATATTAGTTATAATAGAGTATCTAAATTAAATACGTTTACACATATTTTAATGTAATATATTACACACTCACACCTCGAAGTGCTTTAACAAATGGTTAAGAAAATGAAAACTAAAGCTATACTGAAGTTTTTTCATTACGTCTGGTCTGGAAAAATATATATCGTACGCGTTTGTAGATTTAAAAAAAATATAACTATTAAAATTCATTTTCGTCGTCTTCTTCATCTTCTTCGGCATCATATTCCGCTTTAAGAATAGCAATGCGACGCGAGCGACGTAGAGGTCTTTCAATTTCTTCTATACTGCTTCTTTTTAGATTTGGTTTGTTTTTGTGCATATTTAAGTTAACTTGAAAATCAAACTGAAATATGGAAAAGTTTAGTAACTAGAATAGGATATTTTACTCTCGAAATTAAATCTTACTGAGCCAGACACAATTTCTGAACGTACAGGATGCCAATGTAGATCTCTTATAACATGTCGATGACTTTCTATGGCTTCTTTTATGTGGCCCGTCAAGACATCATAAACTGATATAGAAATTGAACTTTAAAATATTTTAATTTTGTTTTACAAATTTTTTCATCTTACTTATAATTCTTCCTGTACTACAACCGGTGTATATATAACGTTGACCCGTTTGTGCTGCTGGAGAAAATCTGGCACGCAAAAGTGTCTTAGTGACACGATGACCTCTGTAAGTCATAACACTAGAATCACCATCAAGAACTTTGGTAGGATTGTAATCTAGAGGGGAATGAAAACTGTTATTCACACCAGAAAATAAAAATATAATAAAAGTAAAATTTACATTCTCTGGGCACCTGGCCGACACGATAGTCCCAATCAATTAATGGAGTATTTGGATGAATTCTTATTTTACTTTTTGGAGTTGGCTGACGTAAGTCCCAAATTTTAACACTTTGGTCCTTGGAATTGCTTAATATATAATGGCCATCGTTGCGTGGATCTATATATGTGATGCTATCAAAATGACCTAGAAACACACTACAAGGTTTTTTAGAGCGATATGTACTGCTATCCGAACATCTTAGGTCCCAAAGCTTAATAACACCATTATGGCAGCCACTCACAATAAGATTCGGGTCTTGATCGCTGACATAACTAATGGCATTAATATCTACTGAAAATGAATTATCGGTTCGTATTTTAGAAAGCTGACGAGTTTCACGATCACACAAAACTATTTCGGAATCGGTTAAGCCAGCAAGCAGGCTACGGCCACAAGGCGAGAAGCGCACAGAAAACATGGCAGCACGATATCGTTCAATGCCTATATTGTATGTTTCATAATCATCACCATCCCCTTCCAGAGCAGATACATGAACTGTAATCGTCCGAAACAAATATAAAGTACATTTATTTTTATAGTGTTTTCTTTCTTCATTTACTTACACGAATCTTCCCAGGTAGAATAAGTAAAGAAGCGTCCACAAGGGCTGAAATCAACATCCAATATACTCCAGTTGACATCTCTTACTTTTAAACGTTGAATGCGATGGTACGTACTATTTGAGGCATCTAATATCCGCACCGTTCCATCTTTGGAGGCCGTAATTAGACGTGATCCGTCATTGTTGAATTTGCAAATGTAAATTTTAGAATCTAATGACATCAAACGATCAACCTTTTTGTTGGGTACAAAAAAGTTTCCAATTCGTCTTTGTTGATTTGCGCTAAAAGCACCGCGTTTGCACACCGACAGCCCATTTTCACGCTTCATTAAACCACGAGCTAGACACCAACGTTCATTGGGTTTCTTACTATTGGCTGGAAAGCCACTAAGGGCCTTAATCTCTTTATACATCATTGTATGCTATAAGGCAAAAATATATTTCATTAATATTTTCTAAATTATATGTGTGGAATATATACTTACACGAAATGTTCTTAAATCTGGTTTTTTACGAATCACAGGTGGCATTTCGTTGCGATCTTGTCGAACAATTTGTGAAATAACCATAGAATAGGCGAAACTTAAGTACTCACCATTATCAAAGCTCAGTGAACTGTCGTCACTCACATAATCGTCGAAATCTTCAACTTCATATACAATATTATTACCCATGTGAAAAAATTTTACCACTAGTTTGTTTTTGGTGGCTGTTGGGACAGTTCATTCAATTTGCGTCTTATGGAATTATGTTGGCCATGAATTCAGCGTTGCGTTTTCTGTGCCTACGACAAGTGCATAATTTTGATATCTGTTTAGTTTATAAGTTGCTCCTGGATCTAAATTTTGCCTTTGGATATTGAGATTTTCAGGTTGAGTTTTGTTAATTGCACAAAAAACAATCTGTTACAACTTATAAAAATACAAACAAATGAGAATGAAAAAAATAACAATCAAGAAAAGTCATACAGCTGTTTTCCTTTGTTGTGAAGTTTGTTATGTTCGTGCTGCCAGCCGTTGCAAAAGCGGAATCGCAGAAGAGATGATAGTTTTTCGATAGCCGTTTGTTGGGCACAGAAATTGTTTTGATAGCAACAAACAGCACTGACATAAAACCTTTGCTGCAAGTTTAGCGTTACGCGACATATGTATATCAATTAGATTGCATGGGAGGAAGCCAAGTGTTCTCATTTTTTTTGTTGCTACACATCTGCAACATCTTCCAACCGTCATTTTGCATCAATCAAAAATGTATATGGATGCTTGCCTGTATTTGAGCCTGCAAGGGGACCGCACTACGGCAGCTAACTGCATTTTGCTCGTTTTGTTCTCATGTATATCTAGTGTACGATTATATGAGAACTGACTTAAAAATTTAGTCAAAATACGTTGCTGCTTTTGACGCCGAAAAAAACAAGTTAAGGAAATTGGAACATTTTACAAATGCTTTTGACAAAAACAACAACTTTTGTCTGTGTTCTATTTTGTAATTTTGCTCTTACGCTCTCATTCTGCAGACATAAATACACTTTCAAGAGATTTTAGTAGATTGTACTCGTGGAAAACATTTGAAAGAAATTTTAATTTAAGTTGCCGTTGTGCTGCCACCTTGTAGAAAATGCATCTTGCTTGTACACATAAACAAACAAACATGTTTGTAGTGATGACGTTGAATTTATCGAAAGAGGAAACACAATTCCATATACATACATACATACATATACTACATATACACATTTTGTACAAATGTTGAGTTTTAGCCCAAACGATGGCAAATTGATGAAAGATGTGAGTAGGTGTAAGAACCGTTTAAGTCTTCTTATTTCACAGTCGATTTTTACAAATATATTTTTGGATAAATTGAAATATTTACGTACATATGTATGGTTAATGTGTTATCAATTAACAGGGTAACAAATTATTGTGCAATTACATATATGGCCACATCCATAACATTTAATGTTAAAGAACGACAATCACAGTGATGCTAAATTTGCCAATTGACTAAATGTGATTATGTACAAATATACATATAGCCGCCTTAAATGCAAAACGAAGTAACTGCACGAAATTTCGAAAGAGAATTTTTGCTTGATTATGGTTCCTTGTGGCAAACTACATGATAACGGAATCTGTGATCAAAATTAACAACTTTATTATTATCATTATTTATAACGTTTCTTGCTTCTCCCGTAAAAAAAAATAAAAGTGTAGTTACGCCTGTTTATATTTAAGATGACGATATGTAGTGGGAGAATAAGAAGATTATTTGTAATACAAAATATTCATAACTATTACCAAAAATACTATTATCACAACCATATTAATATCCCCACCAATCATATCACTTCAATGGCTAACGATATTATTGGCACAATCAACCTTAATATTGCCATAACCAATGATATTATTGTTGGGACCAACTAATTACCGTCACTGTTTTACAACACTTCCACTTCATGGGCCATTTTCTGACGCACAAGTTGCCGAGAAAACATGTTTACCAGGCTTAATAAAAAACACAGGCCGTAAAAAGTGATCCAGGAAGATGAGCGAGAAAGTATGCACATATTACATATGTTTCATTTAATTTCTATGAATCACAGCCAATATTTAAGCGTATTTTGTGAAAGTGATTATGTATAAAACGAACTAGTGAACTCGGAATTCTCTACTATCATCATTGTGTAGGGTGGAACACTCTACTGACAGCGGCATTCGTGCCTTCCTCGTCATTAAACAGTCTACCGAAATGATATTTCCAGACTCTCAGTATCGATTGCGACCCTATTACAATTTGTCCCTCTTCGTTACGACATGCTTCTGTCCGAAGTTTATATCCATTGGATAGTTGCTTCAACCTTTGGTAAAACTTCCGATCCTCGATCGCGTGCTTTTCATGCTCATTCTTTTACGTTCGTAGAGGTCACGAACTGCTCTCTGGGTGGCATTTCAAAACTCAATATATCAGAGGCAGCTTCTCTAATGGCGTTTTGACAACGGTTCCATTTTTCGTCGATTGTTTTGCTGGCATAGTTGGACTCTCTGAGAGCTTCAGAGAGACTCGATCGGCAAATTGTTGTGGTTTTGCTCTAATTCGTTGTCCTATCTTATCTTGGCTACAACAAGGAAGTGATCCTACGTTGGCTTCTCTGAATGTTCGGACATCGAGAATATTGAAGGAGTGTCTGATATCGATCACAATGTGATCAGTCTGGTTGTCGGTTCATTCATCAGGGTACCAGGGCCAGGGCACTGATCATATGTTCTTTCTAGGAGATTATAAAAGTTATCCTTGGTATCGTTATCTTTTTTCCCCATAGGGGCCGGGGTGAAGGCTAATTTTGCCGACGGTAGCTTTGATGCGGATTGTTATGAGGCGTTCGTTTATGCATTTAAAGCTGAAGACTTTTTGCCAAAGCTTGCCTCGAGCAAAAACCTGTGTCCAATCTACTATTCGTTTTTCACACGGTAGGGAAATCACCCCACACCTAACCCCGAACCTGAAGGACCAGTTCCTGGGTTGAAACTACTTGACAAGGGTAGGCCGCTGCATATATTAGTTAACCTCTAAGCGGGTGCTGTGGGACCCCTCATAAGGCATTTTGCAGAACCGAAGTCATACATGAACTTCCTAGTTTTGGTTGCCGTACCAACCGAGGGATGGGTCCCTTTATACCCCGAAAAGTAGGTTCGTCAACGCAAAACCTGAACACCCTGGGGTTGGATTGAAACAAACACTAACACGACCACAGAGGACGTAATTAAGTACAACGATATTTCAATACAACTTTTCTCTTTCTTGCTGCCGTCAATTGTCGTATTCATAACCATAATTTAGCAGCTCGATATTTCAATGTTTCAGAATTACTGATTATGAAAAAGCTACATATGTGTGTATGTATGTATATGTAAATATGTTGCACTAAAGCTTGTTCTTTATTTATTATAATAACAATATTTGTAAAATTTCATTAAAATATGAAAGAGATCCTTCAGAAAGTTTTGCAATAGAATACAAGACGGGCAGATGTCATCGTTGATCATGTCCTTGACGTCTTCTTGGCCAACTGGGTGGAATTGTTTAGCTATAATATTAACATTTGTACACAACAAGCGCACACACATACACACACATGCACGCACCAGTTGTGGGCGTTTACCAACATTTCTGTCGACGCGAGCAATTTTTACCATCGTTTTTCGTTATTCTCCTGCCGCATTAGTAAAGACTTAATGCTAAATGATTTCAATAGTGGGGTAACATTTTGAAAATATAAAATGAAAATTAATTCTATTCGACTATTCGAGATATGCGATACTATGTACATATATCTTGACTATAAAAGTTTATAATATAAAGAATCCATATAAAAATAAAATAAAAGAAACACTAAATATAAATTAATTATGAAATGCGAATTTAATCGTGTCATCGCCGCGATCTCGTGGTCGTTGTATCTGCATGCGTTGAAGTCGCTTTTTGTCTCTCCACAAATTATTTGCTTTTCTTATCAAAATTTTCTGTTTACTTTATTTAACCAGATAGAGACTCGATCCGAATCGTTATTTGTAATGTAGGAGCATGAATTGTTATATGCACATATCGTTACCTTAATATAAATGTGCCTGTCCATGTGTATACGCGAGTGTGTATATAACGCGCAGTTGGTTATGCCTCTACTAAAATTTGCACAGCCACGTGACCTTAAATAATTTGTTTGTTTTTGTTGTTAGAAACACATAAAAAAAGAGACCACAAGATTGTCATAAAAAGTGGACGAAACTTATTGTAATAATTTCAAAATTTGTGAGGAGCCATCATCACTTTAAGTTTCGTATGTTTTGCGGCAATAAATGTCCTAAATATTAACGTTTTTGTGGTAGTTGGAGAAAACAAGAATTTTGGGATATTCAATTATGGTTTTAACAACAAAACTGAGCTATTCATTGCAACAACAAACGTACGTAAATACATACATATGTTTGTATGTATGTACATATGTATTAGTATATGTACAGTATCGGACAAAACTACACGAAATCCTTCGTTTAGTAACCAAATAAAATTGTTGGAAATAACACTTAGTGTAGTTCGTTTGTCAATATTATTATATAATATGCTAAAAAAAAAAATAAAAAGGATAAAAGGCATTATTTGAAGGCGACAAAACTAAAGCACGCAGTGAATCAAACATAATGAAGGCTTAAAAAAGGCTAATATTTTGTGTCCTGTCCATTATTTTTTAAAACATCTGCATATCTTGGTTGCATGGAGCCACTCGTTCACACATTTGGATGCGTGTTTAGGGTCGTTATCTTGTAGGTATGTATATCCACTTAGTGCGCATTTCCTCCGCTGCATGTTGCCGGATGTCTCTACAAACAAAATAGATATTGTACATTATTTCATATATTTTATGAATTGCCTGAAAAACATTCTCAGACCAAAATGTTATCGCTACTCCCGCCTTGTTTCTCGTTGATCTATCGCATTTCAAAACAACCTTAATCCATCGTAACCCTTCAAATCAAATTTTGATTCATCAGAGAAAAGAACAGTACACTATAGTGTGGTGGTGAAATTCATGTGCTCCCTTGCGAATTCAAACCTGGCCAGTGCGTCCCTGTACGCACATATTTTTATTTTGATTTTATAGCCAAAAACTTATTTGGGTGCTGGGTGTCTATCTTCTGACCTGGCGTAAGTCAGAAAGTGGCAACTGGTGCTTTGGAATGGTACATTGGTCCTTTATGAAATATCAAAAATCCCTGTAAGCGCATTTTTGTTCTAGGTAAAACGTTGTTATGAATATAAATTTTTTTGTAATTTTTTCTTTTAAATGCACTGAATATTTATTTCGTGCCATTTGGTACACGAAGTTCCGAAAAACGTCCAGAAAAGGTTTGAAGCCACGGGAACAATTCAAAAATTAATGTCTGCAAGTAAATATTATCTATACGCGCTTAATTTCATGTTTGAAAAAAATAACGGAAAATTTTGTAAGCAATTTTTATTATTAAAAGTAATAACAAATATTTAAGGTTACGTGCATTCGTTTTGTCGCTGCACTCTTGGACGTTCCTGCATAAATGTTTTTGTTTTTGTTTAAACTACAAGCGTCAAATTTATTCGATTTCTTTTTAACATTTTCTATAAAATGGGAATTCTTTTCAATGTTGTTGTAAAGTTTATGGATAAGCAGGAGTCCGTACGTTAGTTTTGTACGATACTGTATATGCCAAAAAAACATAAGTATGGATGTGTGTATGCCAGCATGTTTGTATGTATGTATGTTTGAACAAGCTTACAGGGTCTCTTTCATGGTAATATAAAGTATTTTGACTTTGTAGAATCAAAATATTACGAAATTCTTTTCGGATTTAAGGAAAATAAGAACAAAAGTCTGTTGTAAGTATTATTCGTGTTAAAAGGCTGGTATAAGTAAATTAAACGTAAATAGTTCCAATTCACCAAAATCCATTCTTTAAATAAATCTACTCGTATGTACTTACATATATAAAAAAGAATGTGTGTTTATTTGTTTGTATATTATGGGAGACCAGACCTCTGAACCGATCTTCCTGAAATTTTCACAACATTTAACTGGGACTGTGGAATGAATTGTGGGCTATTTTTTTCCACCAGATCCAGTTTTACGCCCATTTTTAAAATTATGTTGCTCCTTTCAAATATATATTTCACAGATTTTTATAATAAAAAATATTATTTTCAAACTTGTTTTTGCATGTGGAACAGGTTCACTAAATTTTTTTCTTTCAAATTGGGAGGACCAATTGCCCGCCCAAATAATTGATTAATAAATAACTTCGTCATTTGTGGGCCAATTTTCAGACAATTGTTGGCATATGAAAGAGGTCCACTAAATTTTTTTCAAATAAGAAGGGAGTGGCAAAATGTGTTCCCCAAAACAATGCACTATCAAATTACTTTGTTATTTGGGCATCAATTTTCAAAATTCTTTTTGCATACGGAAGAGGTTCTCTTAAATTTCTTTAAATAACGTTTTTATAATTTCTTATTATTTGCAATTTAATTTTAGCCCCCAGTTGAAATTTTGGTGGTGCGATTTAAATAGCTGATGGTTCAGTTCCACAACATTATAAAAATTTGTTATATGCAATTTGATTGTTCTTGTAATTATTGCTAGCACTGTAAAATACAGCTCTGATGTGATGAGAATACATAAATTTTTGAAATGGTTTGCATCCGTATTCTCTCTTATTCACGACATTTTGCTTTTACACGAAAATATTTATTTGAATCTACAAAAATGTTTGACATGTCGCAATACATGTATTACCGTGAAAACACATCTTAAAAACAAAGTTACTTCAACAAAGTTACATATACATAAATGTTGCAGACGCTCAGAAGCCACAACGCTCAGTAATAAATAGTCCATTTCCATGTCCATTTCATCCACAGCACAGAGTAGATTTTGCAATATTGTAAGATCTGACAATGTGCTAACACTTTACTAACAATGGAAAATTGGCACCCAGGACGTAAATTGTCAGTTCAGACGAATGTAAGAAAAGCGTACTAGACAATTGTCTGACAATAAATTTATCTGCCAGCAAAAATTTCCCCCTGGGCTCTGGTTTTCGGGGAATAGAGGGCAAGGGGTCACTCAGTTGGCACGGCGACGGTTCTTCCGAAACCTTCACCAAAGGTCAATTGGCAGTACGGGTAATGACACGCCCCCAGAATGCCTTTTGGCAGGTATGTTTTTACGCTAGGAACTAGATTGAGGGTAGTCTGGCTAAGGCATGATGTCCCTTGTGGATTTCGGGCTGCCAACTTAGGAGCCGTATCTTTGCCCAACTTCTGGGGAATTGTGTGATACAGACGGCGGTCAAATGTCTGACAACATGGCTGTTTTCGAATGAAACGACAATTCTGTTTCTGGCGACGTTGTAAAACAAAAATTGGCACTTCAGGCAGTTGTAAGACATTTGTAGGCACATTTTACGGAGAATACTGGCAAAGCTGACAACCCACTTCTCTTCGTCCGCAATAAAATTCAAAAGCAAATCTTAAAGGCGATTAAAGTTACATTCCTCTTCCCCCTTTTCTATTATTTTTTGAATCGCTCCAGTTACATACTATTTCCTCTTCTTGTTATGATTTTTGGCTCGATTTCTACAAGTTCTTAAATGTGAAAACAAAATGCAGATAATGGACCAATATTAAAAGTCACCCAACCATACTTTCCCAAGGGCGAACATACGCGTACACGGCACAAGGAGGCAGCAATGCTGGCTGGGCCAAAGACGCAAATAAAAAATGAAATTGTTTAATATCCCCAGGAATTTGTGGGTGTTACCTACCGCAAATACATTGTTACAGTTCGACACAACAATTTGGCCAGAGACAATGACGACATACATACATACAGGAAGAATGGGATGGGAATGGGAATGGAAACGGTGACGATGGTGGGGACAGTGCTAAAAGCGTTGTGGACCATTGTGTTGACGTTGTGCTTAAAAAACATATTGCTCGTTTTTGCTTTTTTTTTTTTGGAAGTTGTTATTTTATTTTTATTTGTGTGTGTGTGTGTGTAGTTTTTCTGCCAAGTCACCAAATTATACAGTTCCGAAAAAATATCAAGTGGTTTGTGGTGTTTCGAAATGTTTATGAATTAAAAAATTTTCATATCCGTTGGCAATTGCTGGGTGGTTTTGGTTTTGGTTTTCTTCCTTTTTCTTTTTTGCTTTATTTGTATTTTCTATCAAACGAGTACATAAATTGTGTCCGCCGTAAAGAAAACATGTGATACATGTTTTAATTTTGTCATGGTCTTCTCACTTAAGGATTTTGCCAAGTCTTAGATGGCGCAACACACAAATCTCAGCGGGAGCTCTAATCGATAATGTTTTAATTTTATTTGAAAATTTGTTCCTTGTCTTTATTTATTTATTTCTCCACTATAATTTTAACCGCAAATTTATTTATCACTTCCGATGCCATAAATTAAAAGAAAATGGGGAAAATGTTACGAGTTTGTTTTTTTTTCCTTATGAAAAGTGTAACGTGTTCTTTTCCTTCTTACATTTTCCCATTTCCTTTTTCCAGCCGTCCACTTTCCTCCGCTCGCATCCTCATGGAATGATCACGTACGTATTGAATATTAAAAAATCAAATGATTTAGTTTTGGAAATATTTACGAGTATGACAAAAAAACGTTGAGTGCTTAATCGACTTGCCGGTTGATTTTCTGTTTTTGGAAAACCTGTGTACGTGTGCAAGTTCGGTTTGGGCATAAAATTAGACTGCTTAAATCATTTAGTTGGTGTCCTCGTAAAATAGAAAACTGTCATTTGTGGCCGTTTTCAAACGCAGCAACCACCCAAGATGTGCTGATATGGTTGGCAAATGTACGTGTTGCCTTTAATGATTTGTGGCTTAGAAAACCTTTGAATTGAATGTGAATGATTTAAGATAATTTAGCTGAAGAGGATTTGATTGAATTTTAATTATCTAGATTTGTTTTAACCTATTGAATTATAAAATCTATGTGCTGTTGATAAAATTGACCTGATTACGTTCTGTAAGAAGAAGTCTTCTTAAAGCGGTTAAATACTCTTTAGTTACATGTAACCAAAATAGTTAGCAGTCCTTGTCCAATAAACAATACAGTAGGACCTCGAAAAAGTTAACTGTGTAGTTTTTGTGTTTTACACTTCTTAACTTTTGTGTGACATGAAAAATACATGTGATATTAAAAGTTTTTACACAATATAGTTTTTCTGTGTTTTCCAGCTGTCTATATGCCAACATTTGATGCGCGCCACCCCATTTCTCAGTAGACTTGAAAACCCATAGAGCTGCATATTTGAACGTATTTTTCAGAGGTTTTCAAGCCTTATGATGAGTAGGGCAGCATCTACGAACTGTCGGCAGCAAGACAGCTAGAAAACATATAAAAACTGTTATTTTATAAAAAGGACATTTTAGCTTAAAGCTGAATTAAGTTATACTTATAGTGTTAAATAATAATTATATAAAAATATAATATTAAAAAGCATAAAAATTTGTGCGTCCATGTCACGGATCAGTGTCTATATAATATAGCGACTTTTTATGTGCTTCGTTGGAATTAAACTTACTCTGGTATTTAACCATCAAAGATTATTTCTTTTGAGGCAATATTCACAGTATAACTTAAGCCTTTGCGGCCATCTTGTCTCTTCCCAGAGCCTCTCTACGCAAACGATTTTATTTTACGAAACTAATAGAAAACCTGACTGGGACTCAAAAAGAAAATTATAAAGTGCTGTGTGGGAAACCGCTAGTTATTGAAGAGCGGGTCTAGATACTAGAAACTGTCAAACACTGAGGGTCGTTGACATGTTTACTTGACTCTTCTATGGGTACTATGTTGCTGTCGTCAGATTGGTCTGACATTTTACCTCCATAGGAGTAAATCACGGACAGTTGTGTAGTTTTTCGCAGTTTTTTTTAGCGTTTTGCATCACCTTTGACACCCGTCAGGAGCCATTCCGTCTACTTTTACCTAAACGCATAAAATTGGACTTTGAGGTATCCCAATATTGTTACAAAAGATCTCCATACAATACTATATCATCCCCCACATACACACACACACACACATACATATGCATTTATACAAACATACATATGTAGGTTTTGGAGGACTCTGACAGAATTCCATTTAACCTAAATCAAATAAATTTTTTCCACTGCACTATAAATTGGCCAGAAAGCAGTTTGCCTTCGTTTGAAAAGATATGAAGAATTTTATTTTATATAATTTTAATAGTGACTTTGACAAATCGTATCGTTTTTATAATCACACGCACACACACGAACGCATGAAGAAAAACAAGTACGCTGACATCAATAAAAAAATGTGTATTTATGGTATTAACAAATTTCTTTATTAAATCTGAAATGCATGATTTCTGCAAATTAAAATTCAATTGAAAATCATTTAAAACAAACACACACACACACACACAGAAACGATGGTAGACATTAAAGAAGACCGCACTGAATCATTACAGCTCATTAATGTTAAATGGAATTAAAACAACATGTACAACATCAAACCAACAACAACGACAACGCATTAAAAAAAGGGGGGGAAAACGAGCACAAAAAGAAGAAAAATATTATGCAAAATTCGTCATAAATTTCACTAAACGATACTGAACGTTTGATATGAAATTGCAAGAATTGGAAGAAAGACAGAAAGACAGAAAGAAAAAAAAAACTCACGCTTGACAGCGTTCAATGATTGGACAAGAGACTTCATCATCAGTGTCAGCGACAAGAGGAGCTTACAAGTTAATTTATTAAGTAAACATTTAAAACACGATTCAATTAATGGCATATGATTACACAGACAGAGAATTAATCGTAATTTAAATACGAATATCTTAAACGGAAACGTAATCGGTTGCGGTTGAAAAAGTGGCTTATAGAGTTTCATTGTAGAAAATAACTCCAAAAAATATGTCATTCGCCTGAAAGAGGTCGTCACGTTGGAAATAGTAGTTGAAATCTGTGGGCGATCGCATTACAAAAATGCATTGGCTTTCCTAATGAATATCTATTATGTTATGGATCCGCAATGGTTCTCGTTTGACCATAAACGTAACCGTGTGACCACTTCAACGAGTTTTTGCCCTGAGGTGCAGCGGCGAACGAAACTTTGAGACTAAAAAGCATTAAAAACAGTCATTTCTCGAAGTGAACGTCACTGAAGAGGTCTACGGTGGCTTTTAGATATCGGATAGATGTTATATTAAGATACGTACGTCTTATATTGTGAATCCCTAAGGCTCCTATCGCAACTCGCTTTAGATGATATGGTGCGACTTTGAGACTTATCTTTTCAAGAGGTTTAGGGTGGGACTTATTTGTTAGACTAAGATATATATTATATGGGACCCGCCCCCCTTCTGCTCCTATCGAAATCCATATAGATGATTGCAGCAAATATATTTTAAGAAGCTCTAAAAAAGGTCTTAAATGTTCGATTAAGATATATCTTATACTGGGGTCCCCCTCTTACTCCTATCGAAATCAAGTTAGATGATATGGTGCAAAAATATTTACTGCAGACATTGAACTGGCTCCGAATTCGTTTTTCGGACGTTTTCAAACAAAAACAAAAAGAAAATTGGCAATTTTTTCACAACAATGCATCGTTAGTATTTAGCAAGAGATAATCAATAAACGGTTGCACTTGCCTGGAATTCTATAGAAATTCCAAAAAATTAAGCTGAAGACGGACACGCAAACAAATCCATCAGTGCACTCATGAATTCATAATCAGTTTCGATTTGGCAGTCTGTCTGGTGAATAATGACGGCCGGAGTCCGACTCGTCGGGGAGTGACGCAGGGGATTGAATAAAAATAAAATGTACGAGTATTTATGAATTAATTAAATCAATCTTATTATTAATATTGTTTTATTCGTTTTATTTTTTACATCAAATGTTTGTTCGGCTAAATTCAATATATTCAATGAGAATATTTATGTACATACATTGAAAAAAGAAGAAACAAACAAACCTTTCACCCAAACCGACGACGACGATGACGACAACGACATTTGTTGCAACTGGCCACAGAAGATTCTCATGACTTATGGGCACGTACACGAGCTGATCATTATGTATGTAAAACTTCGTTTTGTAGTTACAAATTGCTTCGCTGAACGATTTAATGACTTTATTTTTTGACTTTTTTCCAATTCTTTTTTCATATGAGAACTGAATTTCTCTTTTACTTTTATCGTTCAAAATTAGGATAAAGTTGCCGGTTATAACCGGCTGTATAAAGCGGTATTAATGAGACCTTGACGGCCTCTAGCACCACGTTATGAAATAGCAAACCATTTCTTTTATATACTTCCGGTTCTGTCGGTAGCAAATACAACTCTGAGCAGACTAATCAAATGCGATTCTGGGCACAGAGATGCCAACTCTTGGCATTCGAAAGCCGTAACGATTTGGGAACATTAACATCAAATTGTTTTTTTTTTCAAGTAAAACGCAGCACAATTTATTAATGACTCAAATTATTCCACTTTTTTGGAAATTTAACAGATTATTAAAGTCCTCTTAGAGAAAAGGAAACATTTTAAAAAAGTCGTAGACGGATTACCTCAATCTTAAGGAAATTTAAAATAAAAAAGCCAAAACAGCAACTGAAGTACAGAGTTAGAAATTTGTATCGGGGCGTTTAAAAAGTTTTTAACTTCTTTTCAATAAAAAGTCAAGAGCCGAAATCAAAAAATTTAACAAGTGCTAAATTTGCTCGTTTTACAGTTAAGCCAAACAGTTTTTTCACGCTTTTCGAGCAACGAAAGGGTTAAACTGGCAACGCGAAAAGCTTTACCATATTCATAAATTGTGCCAGTGAGAGCGATTTTGAGAGAACTTGTTTTCGGTTTAATTTAAGCCATCAGCTGTTTGAAGAATAAAAATAACAAAGAAAAAGCTTGCAAAATCTGAGGGAAAACTTTTTAATTTGGTTAATAATTTTTTAATCAAATTAATCCAAATTGTTAGTGCCTTTTTAAAGTATTAACAGGCTGTCACACGGTATCGAACACGAACATTTGCCAATATTTTCTAGGTGAAAACATTGATTTGGAAGCTCATCAATCGCTTACAGAAATGATTTGCGACGATGTCCGAAGAGGGTTAGTTAATTGGTCTTTGAGCAGTTGGCAAATTGTTGTTTGATGTTCGTCATCGTGGGACAGACACGAGTTTTGAGTTAAATGTTGGAAAACAAATTTAATTATACATATATGTATGTATGTATCCCTAAGATTTGAAAATCGCAATAGGTTTTCAAGTTGTGATCTTATAAGAAATTTGGAAAAGTAACATCTTCCTCCCCTTCACAATGAACCTAACAAAAGCATTAATTTTCAAAGTTTTCTGGAACTTTATAAGATTTTTATCTATCTTTTTTCCTTACATTGCAAATTACAACAAAATGTACATACATAAGTAAATAGAAGTAGATAATAAGTAATAAATATCTGTAAATAATTAAATACTATTCATAATACGTATGTATGTACATATACAGGGTGTTTTTTGAGAGGTATAGAACTTCGAATTGAAATAAAACACAAGAAAATCGTTTTAATGTCCATCAATTTGGCTTTATTGGAAGGATAATTTTATGCCATTAATGTTTAAATATGATTTCGGGCATGTGGCCGCCGCGGCTGGCTCGAATAAAGCCAATTCTACAGGTCCAATTTTCAACCACTTTTTCGAGCATATGGGGCCGTATGTTGGCAATAACGCCACGAATGTTGGCTTCCAAGTCCCCTAACGTTTCTGGTTTGTTGGCGTAGACGAGCGACTTCACATATCCCCAAAGATCACATATCCCAAACGATCCATGGTTAACCGAATTAATTGCTCTGATGGACGATTATGTCGACCATAAAATGGACGGAGCTTGCGGTAAACTTCGCGAACTGAACCATTATTTTCGAAATAAATTTGCACGATTTGCAAGCGTTGTTCTTTTGTCAACCTGTTCATGATGAAATGGCAAACCAAACTAAATATTAATCACTTGACAGCTGACAAAATGGCCGCCAGTTAAAAAAGTGGTGCCAACTTAAAGCTCTATACCTCAATAAAAAACACCAAAAAATATCAACTTGGTATGAAAAAAGTTTCTAAAATATTTGTTTTCGTAGGGTATTTGTAAGTACCCAGCGGGAAAAAGAAAGACTACAACTGCCTTGTGAAAGGTCTGTGTACTATATCTCTTGAATGTATAAAACGTGTTAAGAAAGTTGTCGAAGTTGAGGGCATCTTCTAAATATTTCCAGTTACACCAGCAATATTCTCTTATTTGTCTTGTCTATGGTTTTGAATCGAGAAGAAATTGCTTGCTCAGGAGGACGAATAGAGTGATCATGAGATGGAGGAACTTCCACAATTTGGAAGCGCTAAACGATTCATGATGCCGTGTCAAATCGTTCACATTCTCAGCTGACATAGTTATCGATATCGATAGTTTTTATACAGTCAAAAAACAGCCAACAAAACTTCTCTCCAGCTCAGTGGAGCAGCAAAAAAATTATCAATTTACTCGGAACCAACAACATCTTCTCTGACGAACAGATGTTGTAGACATTTAGAATATCTTATATAGTAGGAAAGAGTTGAGGACTTCTATAAGGTATTCTCTGCCAGCTGGAAAAAAATTCCCAATCAAGCCCTGTATTTGGATTGAAGTAAGATGGTCGGCTAAGTTTTCCCACTGGGTAAATGTTCATAACTACATATTTATGTACGTACATAAATATCAAGCCTTTGATCAATAAAAGGGGCTTATGTTTAACTTTTGGCTATTCCTACATGAACGAGCATGTTGATTCGCCGTTACTATTAGCTGGCCCTGCCATGCCAGATTACTTTTCGAACAATCATTGTGGTGCGTAAATGCTTGACTACTTTATACTTCTCTTAATTTTATAAACATATATGTACGTATGTACATACATATGTATATGCTTATGTACATACGTACATAATACTATATAAACCTTATAAATGGTTTATAATGTCTATAATTGAACGAAAGAAGCACAAGTTATTATTTATTTATACCTTCATGTTTTGACTCTCAAGATACGATCAAGTAGAATTGTGTGCGAGTACTCGTACTCGTATGTGTCGGCATTTTAAAACTGATTGTGATCGTGGAAAATCTTTTGATAGCCGACGTCACTGAAAAGAAAAAAAATCTCTTTAATTTATATTTTTTTGTTTTTTATAAATATTTATGATATTTTTTATTTCAATTATTGTTTCTTTATCGATTTGATTTCGTAGGCGATTTTAAGGAATAGGAGTCGTATTCTGTCGTTTGATTTTTGTCACGGAAGCCATTTGTCAAAATTTAACAATAATTACCTGAAGACGCAACAATGACACTTTCTTTATATTGTTTTTAAAGTACTTTTTAAACATAAAAAAAAGAATTTTAATGGTTGTTTTATTACTTAATATTTGTGCGTATAAGTATTTGTAAATATTTACTTATGGTGTCGGCGTATGGATCTACTTAAAAACGGGTGACCGGATGTCTAGATTCTTTAATTTGTCATAATAATCATAAAAGTAATTGGGTTTTTTTTATTAATATATTCTTTTATAAAACCAGTTCTGAGGTGAATAAGAAATAGGCGAAATATCTTGATGACTATATTTTTAAGAAATTACGCTGAACAACAGAATAACAAAGTTCTGCTAACAGATTCTAGGAATTAGGACTAAAAAAAGGTATATAAAGGGTGTTTTTCTAAAGGAAATTTATTTTTAATATCAATGAAACGGCCTTTATTGCATAGAACATTTTGTGATATTAATGTTTAAATATGATTTCGTCCAAACTGTTTCGCCTATAACTCCTCGAATATTGATTTCAGGTATTTAATTGGCTCTGGTTTATCGACGTAGTCAAATAACTTTACATGGCCCCAAAGAAAATAGTCCAATAGGGTTACGTCACACGATTTTGGTGGCCAAATAATTAGACCATTACGTGAAATTATTCTTTCATCATAAGTTGCTTTAGGGAGAACAAAAATTACACAAATAACATGGGATTCCCCTATTTTGCCACATAGAGGGCAAATAAAAGCTAAACAGACGATGTTGCAGTGTTAAAAACAAACGAAATATAAATACGCCAAGAAATTATAATTCCCAGTTCTATTTTCATTTATTTGGTTCTAATTTTCAATAGATTCCAATTTTCGAGCATCTACAATATTTTGATAAGAAATTACAACAATTTGGAAACTTTTCTCTGGTATAAGTCTATCCATAATGAAGTGTCCAGCCAAACTAAACAAAAAGCAACTGCCAGCTGTTAAATGGGCTTATACAAGGTGGCGCAAAAGTAATTCTCCTAATAGAAAATGCTATAAATTTAGCGATTGGCCCCTAACGTCAGTTCTGTTTTGACATTTGTATAGTAAACAAACGTTAATAACAATGTTACGCTACACTGCTGCAGAACGCGGAATATTGGTGACTATTTATTTGACCAATAATCGGTCGGTGACTTTGGCACAACGTGAATTTCGTCGCAGATTTCCTAGCCGTCCAACGCCTACTGGTGAAACACTGCGACGTTTAGCCGCTCGCCTCGAAGAGACTGGCACAACACGAGATGCTGCCAGGCGTGGCAGACCCCGGAGTAGCCGTTCTGCAGAGAATATTGCTGCTGTAGCTGAGGATGTCATGGAAGCGCCGTCGACATCGACCAGACGACGTGCCATGCAAATGGGTGTCAGTCGACGGTATTTACAGCGAATTTTGGTACAAGATTTGAAGATGTTTCCGTACAAAGTCCAGACGGTGCATCAGCTGTTAGCTGCTGACCGCCAATCGCGTCTAACATACGCTCAAGCCATCCTTAATCACCACCAAGAGGAAGATGATTTTTCATCAAAAATAATCATGAGTGATGAGGCCCATTTCCATCATAGCGGGTACCTAAATAAGCAAAATTTACGCTTCTGGGACACTGAAAATCCGCGTGTAACCCACGAAGAGCCATTACACCCGCTCAAATTCACTGTATGGTGTGCTGTTTTCGCTGGAGGAGTCATCGGACCTTTTTTCTTCGAAGACGTCGCGGGCCAAACGGTTACTGTGAATGGTGAGCGCTACAGAGCAATGATCAACGAGTTCTTTTTGCCGCAACTTGATGAATTGGGATTGGAAAACATGTGGTTCCAACAGGACGGTGCAACGGCACACACTGCACGTGCCACAACCGATATGCTGAAGGATGCATTTCCCGGGCGCCTAATCTCCCGTTTTGGCGATTTGCACTGGCCAGCAAGATCGCCTGATTTGACCGCTCCAGACTTCTTTTTGTGGGGCTTTTTGAAGTCGCGGGTTTATGTCAACAAGCCTCAGACTCTTGCAGCTCTTAAAGACAATATCCGTCAAGAATGTGAGGACCTATCGCCGAAAGTTTTGGACAAAGTGATGGAAAATGCCATAAAAAGGGCTCAAATGACAATCAACTGTGGCGGCGGCCATTTACATGACATCATATTCTCGACTTGATGTAAAAAAAATTAAAAGACCAACTAAAAATAATCCACAAGAAGAATCAAAGTGTTTCATTTTTTTTTTAAATTACAGCCAAAAAACATCGGAAGGTTATTTTTGCGGCACCTTGTATCAAAGTTGTGAACCTCTAAAAAAACACCCAATAAGTTCATTGGCCGTTTTGCCAGCTTATTTCTTTTACGGCCGGCTTGATGTGACATCCTTTCATAGCGAATTGGGCTATATTTAGGCTTTTGGTACATAGTGCGTTCAGAAGGTTCATTCCGAACATTGCAAACAACATTTTGCTGGGCTATGCACTAGCGATGTACCTCTTCGACAGTGGGTCTTGTTTGCTGTTTCTTGAATAAAGCAAAAATCACCTTTAAAACGAGGACTTCACTCTACTATAAGGCTCCGAAAACGCACTTAAGTTCAGATTCAATATCAGAAATAAGGAAAACCTTAAAATGTGTTCTAAATATTAATTTTCTTAAATTATCTTACAAAAAGGAATTGAGCGTAATATTTTATACCTACAGATATATAAAATGAAAGAGAAATCCCTCAACATTGTTTTTTTTTCTTTTATGTTTTATAGTCTGATTAAAGTAAGAAAATAAAATTAAAAACCATTTTTCAATAAATTTGCAAAGCAACAAGGAGAAGCAGGATTTCCTGAAAACTGCTTTCCATAAAATTAGATAAAGTGGAAATCTAGAGTAAGAGATTTAAATAAAATTACTAGTAACAAAAAAGTGGCATTTGTTTTGCATGCGAAACTTTTCTCATAATCAATCCAGTATCTAAAATTTATAATTATCAAGGGGTTTCCTTGAAGGTTAATAAACACACTCATAGAACTGCTAAAGGACTTGTTACGATTACATTTAATATCATTCATTTGTATTATTCGTTACGCTTCGGGACCGTTTTCGAGAGTCGACAAACAGCATTAAAACGAAGCTGTGGTGAACGAAAGTAAAACGTTGCTGTAACTAATTGCAACAATTTAATGGTCCAAATTGTGACAATCGAGAATGAAATAAAAACAAACAAAAAAAAAAAAAGAAATAGTTGGGAACAGAAAATTTCAAAAGTCAAAGCTGTTTGCTGTTACAATTTACAATTGTACACAAGTAATTTTCTTAAGCTGGCTGACTTCTCGCCGAACAATGCGTACACAAAGAAATCAACAACATTCACTCCAGGTGTCTCACGCGTCACGCCTCTTCAACAGATTTTCTGCCTACTTTTGCAATTAAGGAATTAAAGGTGACAAACGCGCACATTTGCTGCAACTAGAGACAAACAAATACTATATGTATGTATGTATGTATATCGGTGTAGCTTAACAACCCTTAATGTTGTAATTTCCCGGCACTGATGTGACGTCGATGACGGTGGGACTGACAATTGTGTGCATTTGACTTATTAGCTTCCTAATGGATAAATACTTGTTCAGCAGAGAGAGAAAGAAAAAATTATAAATCGCTTAGTTGAGTTGACATCAGTTTATGTTTAATTGTTACTCGCAGATCAGCGATTCCCAAACATTTTCATGTTCAATAAACAAAATCACTTTAGTTTACAATGAATATTATTTTTGTGCGAAATTAAATTAAAATTATAGAAATTTGTATTATAGGTCCGCAGGAGCTAAAGCAGCGCCTGCTTTAAAGCTCTTACTTTTATTATTAATGCAGCCAACACTAGTTCAAAAAGGTAGAGGATTTTTATATAGAACTCGTAGTGCTAATAATTTCTAGAGTTTGGGGTAACTTCGTATTGCATTTCGAAAAATATTTGTATATGGCATGCCAACGACGCAGTCTTAGTGTTTCGATTGAGGATTTTTAGTATAATTTTTAACTATATAAGATTGCAATCTAAATGTATGTGAATCATGGCATGTTAATGATCAGGGAGGAGGAGGAGGAGTCATGACTTCGCTGACTCTCGTGAATCCCCTGGATTCGCTCTTGAAACACTCAGTGTTAATCTGGGCATTAGCATGGTATGGGCAAGCTTCACATCCAGAGCTATTCGTGGTGGTTTTTGTGTTACATAGTAGATTCATAGTGGAATGGTATCAAAATCTCAAAAATTTCAAGATCCCAAATATATAAAATTGCCATAATACACATTTTTCACTAAATTCAACTTTTATCTGTTTTATTCGCAACAAGAGTGAAAATTTGTTCATAACATAAGGGAGGAACATTTAGATGCTAATTTAAAGTCATGCCTTAAGGCCTTGTCTTTATTTCTTGTACTAACAAATTGTCAAAAATAACAAAAAGGCCAATTTTGTGTTTGCATGTCGTTGCTTTTATATTCTGCTTTGAACTCTTTTCTTGTTGATTGTTGCGTATTATTCTTTTTCATCTGTTGGAGTAACAAGAGCTTTTGCAAATTTTCCACTTTCATTTGAGAGAAAATGAGCCGGTTATGGTGTCAAAACAATCAGCGTGTGAATGCAACGGAGAAGTGAAAAAACGCATGACTTCATATACCATCTTAGAGCTGATAACATACAGGGTGTTTCATTCAATGCTAAATTAAATAACAGGTATGTCAGCATAAACTAAAAATGTTTTTCTTTATAAGCCAATTGGGCATATTCACACAAACGAAAGTGAATTTGAATTGAGTTTTAATTCAAATATTCAATGCAAAGTTTTCTGAAAACATATTAATTTTTCTAAACAAGAAAGAATCAACAGATTTGATTGTTTTCAGGTCAATATTATTTCTAATTGAACTCTGCTCAAGTTCGTTTCCTTATCCTGTAAGAAGATAAAACAAGTAATTGTGTCACATATGGGACAGTTTGCTATTTCCTAGTCGCTGCACTACCCATTGCTCCATTTTTAAATGAAATTATGGCTCACATGAACCACTCCAGCCTACATTAAAATTGATAGTAAACGAAATTCCAGACTAAAGAAAACAAGGAAAATAGTCCCTGTTCGAACGTGACAAAACTGAAAGCATTTTCCGCGATGCTCGTATCGTGTAACACAGTTAACTTCAGATTTTTAGGACACAATATTATTGGAAAATGCTACGCAACTGATAGGACTAAAAGGTTGCTTTATTGTTCTGAAAAAATATCAATCGAAATTTGAAGTATGATTTTTTTTCAAAGTTAAGAAACACTGATGAATAAATGGTTCGTTACATATATATTGTACATATGCACGATTTTAGTAACAGATTCGTTGATACCGAAACATCAGCAAAGGGGGAATATTAATAGTCATTGTGTTTGTTTTGTTGTTCAATTTTTGACAAAGTGACTTTTGAGTAAATGCGACAAATTGTTTATTTGTACGAAATTGCTTTTCCATCACACACATTTAAACATTAAATACTTCCCGACACAAATACACTCTTACAAATTCATAAAGTGTAATAAATAAAAAGTAATACGAGCAGGAAATTGCTGCTGCATGGTGAAATGCGAGGTACAGCTGAAAATGAGCTTTAACTCCACATGTGAACATAGACAACGGCTTATCACTACCCCCTTGTACAATACCTTATCAACCACACATACTTATGTAGGTGGCAACTTCTGGTGTTATGTGGAGCCGGCACATATGTAACACAAACCTTTTGCCAGAAATTCTCTAGACAGTTAAAGGAAGACAAGGCACCTGAGCTATTAGCCCGAAGTCCTCAAGGAAGTTGGTTAAGGCCTAACTTGTTTATATATTCGCCACCATCTAGTTCCTTCTAGGAAGAATAGAAATCTGTTGCAAGACAACAAGATCACCGATCGTAGACCACTACCCCGGTATCTAACAAGGCCCTTTCCTTTGTTTTAGGCTTAATCACAGACACAACGTTCAAGCCATGGTAACAGGGACACGTTGGTCCCCGTTCTGTCAATTGGTCTTTGGTGAAGGTTTCGGAAGAACCTGCATAGCCGAGGTAATACATGGAATTGCTGCAGTTTTGATTGCCGTGCCAAACGATGAACCTTTCCGCCTGTATACCAATGTGTTACGTTAGCAAATGATTTTGCTCTTCAAGTTCACAGCCAACCGTCGACGTTGCCATTGTCGTCATCACTACAGCTCAACGTCAAAGGATTTGCGTTTGTTTGTTGGTTTCGGGTACAATCTCATGCGTTTGAAAGGTCTCCTCAATTCCTTTGGGAGTTAAAATTTTCAAATATGTTTGAAATAGTGTTTGAATTTTTCGTGTTGATTTCATGTGGCAACAATGACGACTCTTGCAATAAGCGAATATGCTACGACTTGTAGCTGTTGAAGTGCAGTTCAAAGTCAATCAATCAATGGAATTAATATGAGCACATGGGATAGTGTGAAAGCCAAATAGTGTAAATGGCAAACAATGCAGTAAGAGATTTTAATTTTCAGGCATTTTTTTAAGCAATTCGTTTTTTCATTTACCAGAGTTGCATTTTTACTAAGTACAAATTGAGGACATGTTTCTTCGGCATATACTCGTTCACGCCACACCGAAATGTGAAGGTTACGTTTGAGTTATTATTTTAACTATTGAGAATTAAAAAGATGGGCCTGTTCAGATTGTATCCACCTGCCCACTTTTTGCCCTTAACTCATGGTACGAAAATCCAATGAACACTCGAACAACTCTCAATAGATTTCTTTGCACAATATCCCATGAAAATCTTAAGACTTGTGTTATAGTGTAAACAGTGTTTTAAGCGTGTAGAACTTGACTTACACAGAGCGAAAAATATGCCTCGTGTATTTTCACAAACTATTGCACTATTCACAAAATTCGCAACACAACATTAAGTTGCGATCAAAGAACTGGTGAAACAGCCGTCCGGCTAAAAAGCCAAGCACACCGACGTAAGGAGAGGAGTAAGTATCCGTTAAATGGTAAATAAACCGAACAACCCCCATGTGAATCGTTCAGATTGGAATTGATTCAAGCACGCAAACACACACACACACACACACAACTCTGAAATATATACGATTATTATGCGACAACGACAAACGAACTATTATGTTGTGTGACACGCCCCCTTTTGGTAAGCAGAAATCAGTATAATTTCATTTCATTGCATTTCTTTTTCTTGTTTATATTCCACCATAAAAATGCCTCTTTGTAACACTTTGTGGATAATTTGTTGCCGCATATTGCTTGTTTGTTGCTTAGATTTTAAAACAACAACAACAGCAACAACAACAGCAACAACAAGAAGAACAACAGTAAAAAAAAAAGAGAAATAATTATTTACGACAATGATGTCTTTTTAACGAAGGGCTGCTGTTCACTTAATGAATGCCCCCTTTTCCACGTCTTTTGTTGGCAACCACATCCGTTTATGTGAAAATGAAAATGAGCTGATATTTATTTTCATTTCGCAATCAGCAGCAAAAAAAACCCGATTTAGTTGAGATCCAGCGCGATTTTTTATTTTATTTATGTATTTTTAAGTGAATTTTTATTTGATGCTTTTGGTTTGTAATTTTCCATTTAGCATTATTTAACAATTAATTGTGCGTAGTCGTCGTAATGAATTCAAGATCGAAAAGACCAGAAAACAAATTTAGTCGGAAGAAAGAGGGAAAATGTGTGCCAATATTTTTGTATTTTTTAGATCAAAATGCGGACATGAAAATTATTTGTATTAACGAATTATTTAAAACCAAATTTTTTATTTAAGCGCAACTGGTTATGACCGATTTATATACAGTTTTTAGTACCTAAAGGATTTCACATCAGATTTCAGTCGCACCAATTTGAATTATTATTTATTTAATTGGCCGCTTCTGGCTCTCGAGGCAGCTTTGATTCGATGCACATACGAGTATGAGATTAGATTCAGCCAACAATGCCCCTCCATTTCAAAATGAAATCCGCAGGGATCTATGGCAAGATTCGGCAATCCCTCTCCATCATCAAGTCTATATCCTTTCTGCGATATAATCCGCATGAAGTCGGAAAATTCCAGACCAAAGATTCCCTAAGCACAGATTCTGCGGGCTCCGTCCATATTTTTTGATAGAGCTTCGGAGGGCTGAATAAATTTGCATTCTCTGCTTCTAGTTTTCAGTTGAATGACACTCGAGTCGCCGTACAATCGAGCATAGCGAGAGATCTAATAAATATCAATACCGATTCAAATAGCGTTTGCGCAGAAAATATTATGACTCCTTTTTGTAAATGCAACTAAGTTTCTTTGTTGAATATGGACCAGTAAAGGTATTTCGTAAATTCAACGAATTTACGATGGCTTAATATAAAGAGGTCAGAACTCCATATTTTATTACTTTACAGAACGGAAAAATCTTCAATAAAAATAAATACCAAAAATAATAATAATGTAATTTTATTTTAAACCCTTCAAAAAATTCATTGATCGTTTTATTGTATTTATTTTTGCAAGTTTTTAGAAAGGGTTTTTTTTTTGATAGAGATTGTGTTTTTAAATCCATATTTATATAAATAAATATAAAAATTATCAAAAATATATGACGGATTTTTTTTGCCTATTTGCAACTACAACTAAGAAAAGTTTAGCACTTAAATTTGGAAAATATCGAGATGTTGTCTTTTTCTATTAAGCCAACGATATGCATGACTTAATTAACAAAAATTTTAGTAAAAAAGTAAATAAAAAACTGTCTCTCTCTCTAAACAAAAACTCTTTTCCAAATATACGCAATCAAACAATTCGTTGAATCAGCAAAATTTTTTTTGAATACGGACGTGCAGAACTAACAAAAAAACAAAGTAAAAGAAATTATTCCGCGTGGAATTATAACATTGTTCGCTGGACTAGGAAGTATTTCACTTAATCGAAAGTTTTAGAACCGGGAATCGTTACCGCTACTACAATCTCTTCCGGCTGCACAAGAAAGAAAAAACTGTTCCTTAGTTCTCTTTGTACAATCACATAAAACCATCGATTCAGAAAAAGTTTTGTATTATGGGACTTGGAAGTCTATTTATGGTGTATTTATCAGAGTCTTGTGTATTAAAAAGAACATTAAGTTTTGACCGGGTGCAAACTGCGTTAAAAAATCAGAATACCAAAAATAAAAACAAGCGATTTGGCGAATTCAACAAACGAATATTCGATACATTTGTGGTAAAAATTGTAAATTGCTTAAACGACTGCCTGGAGTATAACTAGGCTAGAGGCTATTTTCTTTGCTATAGGCGCCCTTCTATGAAAAAAATTGAATTATTTATTTGCAATATGGTCTCCAGACCGATTCATCAAGGCCGGTATGTACTTGCAATGATCGGAAAGTTCCATTAAAAGGTTCTTAAAGTACTTTTTTGCCAAATACATTTCCTAAATATATACGAATAAATAAAAATTTTCCTTGACCTCTTAAAATAATCGATGGCACTTGGTGTGTACGAGGCCTGCTCAAAACTTATGGTGAATTTTCAGTTTCTAGTTTGTTCCCCTCTAATATAATAAACTGTGGAATCGTTTTTCGCAATCCTCGAAGCAGTTGTGATATGCAGTTTTTATCTCCTCAAGTGTCGCAAAACCCCACCCTCTCATGGGTCGCAAGGTGCCAAATCAGGCGAATACTGGAGCTGAGGCATGGCTTTTTGTGTTTTTTTAAAATTCTTCAATTTCGAAATGAAGTTTGCTGCCCAAAATTGCCGAAAACGAATGGCCAACATCCACAGCAGGTGACTCGACAATTCCCTAGAACAATTTTCTCCACTTTCTCAACATTTTCATCGGTTCTTGATGTGCTGGGCCGTCCAGAACAAGTTTAGCCATTCACATCTTCTCAACCATCTTTGAAAAATGTTGACGACCTGTATCTGAACATTTTCCTGACTCATTCCATTTTATACAAATTCTTTGATCCAATAGCAGAAAATCGACGAACAGGCAAAACACTTGCAGCTTTTATGAATCCCGAAAAACCAAACAAAACATGCAGATAATCTCAAATTGTGAACACGTATTCGGAACGTAAAAAACCCACAATCGAAAGTAAGTGGCCCCTAAAATTTCAAAATTCATTTTACTTTTTCAGCAGACCTCGTATGCCTCACCTCCGATCATGTTCAATCCTGTTTTGAATTTCATCTATTCAATATGTAATTACTGTTCATATGACGTAATGAGTGATTTTTCTAAATGCGCGTCTGTTCAATCGACAATAATATTTTCAATAACATTTTCCGTCGACTCTGTCATAAATCACGGCGCTCTGGGTGGCTGTCATAAGTTGTCATGAGGCAAGTTAACGCCCTGCTTTGTAACTTAAGCGTACAGTAGCATTTTCGTTTAAAGGGGTTTCAAGCCATAAGAAGCAACGAGTTTTTTTTGCTTTTCAATGTATTGAATATTAGAAAATTCGTTTTAAAATTGTCTAAAATTGATTTATTAGCGTTGCATTGTAATTTCGTAGGAAACTCGAAAAATGAATAACGACTTGAAAATATTTTGAAATCAAAATAATTTCATAACTTTTTTATGTACATACATACATATGTTTGTATGTATATCAAAAACAACAAATGGAATGTTTATTATTAATTAATATTTATTAAATTTTAGATTTACTTAAATTCTTCCCTTGATATTGAGGTGAAATTACAGGATATTGTTTTGCTTGATTAAACAGATTTTAATTGATTTTTTTTAATCCAGCATAAAAAAACTGCCACAAAGAAATGTCAATGAAGACAAGGAAAATGTTTTTCTAAGGATTTCTAAAAGAAATCCAAAAATAAATGAAGCGAGTTGTTGGGAGAATGTGGGATGAGAAAGCGACTGCACAGGGATGTCGACCAAAAGTTTCTTATAACGACATTTTGCTGCAGTCGCAATTCATGAGCAATTTTTACATTCATACACATGAGATACGGGCTGCTTTATGCCAACATGTTGGGAGAAGAGGACTTGCTAAAACTGCCATTCATTAGCTCCTGGAGAAAAGCGGGTGCACAATACATCAACGATGATCGCAGTGCGTAGTCCCGACTCTCACTATTATTCATTTATTTTGCGCTGGTATAGCACGTTTAATCGCACTACGGAGCAAGTCCGAGACAATCTTTGAACTCAAGACCAACATTGTTGCAGAAATTCCAGCGCTACAGCCACAAATTTTCAAAGATTTTATGGAAATGTCCGTCATTGCGGAACTGAAAACGGAACAATAACGATAATACTTAGAGTAACATAAATCCAGTTTGTGTTATTAAATTTTTAAGCCCCAATTGCCAGGTTCACCAGCAGCAATTTTTCACAGTGTTGTAATTAAAATATATTTATAACCTCAAAAATAATAAATTTTGGTCCTAACTTAAGGGCGGGGAACTTAGAATCTGTCATGCGCCGTGTCTGCTTCAACGCAACTTTTCCACATTGGGCAACATTAACGTACGTTGAGTACTTGACGCATCATCTATTAGTTAATTTAGATATTCGTTCAGAAATAAGGATTTTAATTAGTTGAAAAATGCTACGGATAACGAAGGACGGATTCTATGTCCCCCTGCCAGCGCTGTCAACCGTGCAATTTTAAAACGCACCTAAATGGAGAAAACAACCCCTTTAAAAAGACGTAACAAATTTAGAATTTCTTACGTTTGCTGAAAAAATTTTCTTTTCACTCCAAGAATTTCAAAACGCACCGAGTTGACAACGCTGGCTCCTGCCTTTAAAACTTAGGAATAAATACGTATTTCTTTGAAGGTCCATTGACTAATAATCTGCCATTTCTGAATAACATAATGCTGTGACGAACGACGAATATTCGTCGCCAAAAATAGGTCACATTGGTTGGTATGAAAATGCACACAATCGTGACTTTGGCCAAAGTTCGTCATACTCGGTGAAAGTTTAAATAGATTAATTTTTAATTTTTTCGCCTGTGACAGTATCACATGACCCGATTTCTTATGTAGAAACAAGTCTATTTTTGGGAATAATACTGTTTAATATTTTATTATTACATGTAGTAAAAAACTTGTAATATTTGTTCAAAAATCGATCTCTCTTTTCTATTTTCAACTAATTGTTTTGATAAGGTTTCACTTTTAATATGTTCGCCTCATTCATAATTTTGCACCTGATCCCCCGAAAAGTTTTACGCACAACCAAAATTAAATTCTCTAAAAAACAACATTATCATAATATTCACCAAATTACAATTTTTTTTACCAATTTTTTAATTTTAGCTTTTGCTACTTTAGCAATTGTAAACAGAAGTGGAATCGTCGTTATTGTGCTTCTCACGACGAATTTATACAGCGAATATTTGCCAGCGAACTCGTCGCTATGGGCGTATTTCTTCGTTCGTGAGTTCCTACAATAAAACTTCAACAAATCAGTTTCCGATATACTACATAATTTTGGCTCTCATCAATAACGTTTTCGTATTTAATATGCAGCGCTTTTGCCTTCGCTTGATTTGGGAGCGACTGGTACTGGTTCTTCAGTATTATTGTCAGTATTAGCTTTTGATAATTTTGATATTTCGACAAGACAGAAGATGTGTTTTCACTTAAATATCTCTTGAAAGTGCCTCGATGGGTGAGTTGGTAGAATATTGGACCAACAGCCCATGTGTCGCAGATTCGATTTCTACCAAAAGACTCTGGTGAATAAATAATAACCAAAAATTGTTTCAACTAAAAGCAATAACAAAAAACACACAATACACAGCAGTAACCTACATAAATAAAAATACTCAATAACCCAACAGTCATAAAATTCATACAAATACAACACTGAACATCAAGACAGCATCAGTACTAGTCGCAAAAAAAGGAGTGACAGTGAAAGTTAGTGACACGCTGGGGTTTTGCAGCAACTATTTCCTAAGCGAAAAAAGTATTGGAACGTGATAGGGAATCGTATAAATGAAGACACATTCGTACGCGATTCCTTTGGGATCCAATAGTATTCAACGCTGCTACTCAGCCTTTGATTGGTGGCTTTCAAAATCCACCAGCGACAAATCTAATATTCGCCGAAATGGTTGCAGCACTTCGGTTGTGGTTTTGTTTTCGTTTGGTAATTTTATCTTTGTACCTTCACTGGCTTCTTCAACGTTGCTCCGTTTTTAATATCCGTGTCTTCACATGTGATGTGAAAGGGCTGCGAGAATGGAATCCGACACTCTAGTTTCCAGTCAGTTTAATATAAAACTGCAACCGCAAATAAAATATACACCAACATACATAATATGTATATATATAATATGTATATGTATATATTATATATGCACTCCTATAACGAATTCGCTCTGCCTTCGCTTATTTAATTAATGAAGCAGACAAAAATATGAGCTGAAAAGCAATTTTAGAAAATTCATGGCCCATTTAGTTTGAAAAAGAGTCGTTGAGTGTAACTAAGCAAAAACTATTTTATATGTAAATAGTTTCAGTCATGTAATTCATTGAATCAATGAAATTTTTTTTTGAATTCGCACCAACAAAGGAGTTTTACGGAATCAATAAACGAATAGCAAAAGGAGAGACGGCTGCAAAAACGATTTACACTGAGAAGTCTTAGAATACAGCAACTGCTATTTTAGTTAACTTCGCTGTGATATTATTAAGAACTTTTAAATGACGAGACTCAAAACAATTACGGGATTGAGGCGCTTCAGGTAGTTTGTTTCCGCTCGACCAAGGTGAGGTTCTTCGACGCGCTGACGTGGTGATTGATTAGTTCGCTGTGGAATTACATTGTGCTGCGTCGGCAGACTGAAAGGAACTTAGGCAGACTTCACTTCGCACAAGACGGACACCCAGTTTTGCGAGCAGACGGATTGTTACAGGATTTCAACAAATTTCAATAATATATACATATGTAGTATGTATGTAGGTATATATTTGCCGATCCAGCGAACAATGTTTCTCTAAATTATCCGTTTTTGGTTTCGTATTTAAATGGAAATTTCGCTGATTGCGCGAATTATATAATTGGAAATTTGTGGGAAAAGGTTTTTGTTCAGTAAGAAAGCAAACAATTTTGCTGTAACCAAAAAGTACAGCAATTTTTCTAAAAAAAAATTTTTGTTAAGTAAAAAAAAAATTATATAAAATTTTAAACTATTTTTCTTCTTTCGCAGTATTTGCTTCGCCTTGCCAAGTCCTGATTTTAATAAAATATGTATTGAAATAGGTACATACATACACACATACCTAAATACATACTCGTACATACATATATTTATTAGCAAATCTTTAATGAAATTTTCCTGTTCCGCTTCGCCGTCGGCTTAACGTTTTAAATTGCCGTTCAAGTAGAATTAAATCATAAAAAATCTATTAATTTCACCAAAAAAAAGTCGGTAATTTATTTTTCCTGAATCATTTTTGTACTTTCAAATAAATCATGTTGTAGAAATACTTTGGCAAAAGTAATCAAGATTTTGCATGAAACTATTCTCGAAACAATTATAAATAAATTAATTTTTCTAATCGACAAAAGAAAGCGAAATATCTGCTAAATTCCTTTTTCTACCTGCAAAAGTTTTGAACACTAAGAGAAATTTAAATATTCTGTTGGCTTAAGTTTTTCATTTTTCAGTTTATTTTTTCTTTCCGATAAATATTTACAATTGCTGTGGGGCTTCTTTCTTATTTTAAAATTATAATATTAACACAAATTGAAACAAACGCAGAAGGGAAAAAACACAAATACAAATAAATACGATGTACGAGTATTTGTTTTCGTACTCGTGTGAGAAATTAAAAATTTAAATTATAAATTATTTAATATAATAAATAAATCACTAATAGATACTGCTACGTGCCAACGCCAGCGTACCGGTCACCCCGGTGGTGGCAGCAGTTAAATTTGCTGCCGCCGCCGCCATCAGTGCTGCCGCAGGAGTGCTGTTTATCGCATGCGCTGTGTTCGTGACACTTAAGCTGCCGCTGAACTTTTCGAAACCGCTGGTATCGGAGGTAATCTTCTTGCGCAGATCAGGTTTGGGGCCGGTTAGGCACATTTTCTCCATTTGCTGGTGCTGTGAACGCACCGCAAAGCGATTTACATGCACCGGTATGGGTACAACAATCTTGGTGCCGGACGTGCCATTGCGACCCAGGCCGTGAGAGGAGAGACCAGCCTTGACTCGTTTCCATTTGGCACGACGATTTTGAAACCAGATTTTAACCTAAAAAGAAAGCAAAACAAAAAGACACATTTTATATACAATTAGTTTTTTAAATGCTACGAAGGTTTTAGGCAAAATCCGCTGACTCACTTGTACTTCACTCAGCTTGAGGCTGGTGGCAATTTGACTCCTTTCGGTCAGACTTAAATATTTTTTGGCATGAAATTCTCTTTCCAGCTCTAAAAGTTGCTCGGATGTGAAGGCCGTTCTGCGCCGTCGGGATTTCGAATTTTGTCCACCGCCATTGCCAGAGTCTTTATTGCCAGCCGAATTACCATCGTCGTCGGAACAGTCTTCGCTGTCTGAATGTGTGTAGGCTGAAAGTGAATAAAACAAAAAACCAACATTTAAAAAAACTAGTTTTTATTTAACTACATCTAAAGAAACCGTGACCGCACTATGTTTTTAGTTCCATCACTTTCTCACAGGTGAATTTACTTTTCCATCAATGTTACCGATGGAACCCAGCACGACAGATCCCGTTACACAATTACAGAAAGTGTAAGTGTTTACCGGAGAATAATCCGTATAATAATATATTGTAAGTTTTCTATTCTTTTGTTGCTCAACATTTTCAGAAACGCAATTACGTCTTTATTTAGTAAATTTTTTTTAAAGCATTAAATAACTTTTCTGTACAAAACTACCGCTTCCAATAACAAGCTGCGTACACATGTATGTAGAAAGCGACAACTCTGTTATTTATAAAACAGGCTGCTTATGGTTTACAAACAGGCCTTGCGAGGAACAACCCTGTCATTCGTAACACAAGTTAATTTTCGTTCATAAACAGGGCTGGCGAACTTTACTCTTGAAAACAGTCGTTCTTAGAAGTTGTTAACCTTTTGATTATAGTTTGCCAAATCACCATGTTCAGCAAGTCGCGCAAATGATGAACTGGCTTTGCCGAAATGGGTGTTCAATTCTGGTAACATTTCGAGCGATTCACCTATTTTACAAATCGTCATAATCACTCTGCCTACAGGGCTCTTTACAAGACCAACACCGTTTTAATTCAAGATCTGCAGTAAACAATATTTGAGCGCGTACAACTAAATCACTACGGACAATGGCATATGTCCGCTGAACGGATATTGGCGCCACAATTTAAATAGCCCAATCAAGATTCAATAGCGTCCAATGCATACAGAAAAAGAAAACTCTCGCGTGGGATTTTTTACTGGCTGCAATATCGGTCCTAATATCTTTAAGAACATCATCTGACGGATCATCACTGTCAACGGCGATCGCGCTATAGCTTGAGGACGACCAAGTTCTTTGAATTGCGTGATATGCCAGAACGCAAATTTTACCACACTCTGTGCTAGTGACTTGTTAGCAAGATCTTGGTGGAGGAAAGGGAATGTCAAGCAGCGAAGAAAATGGCGTAGTGATAGTATTCCATTGATTAGACTTTCAGGGCAATAAGAATTTCGATAATATCTTAATATGCTATATTGTTTTTTTTAAATTTGAATATGGAAAGCTTTTGATAAAAGGCTCTTCGGCCTTGTTCCCACTCTTGGAGGTCTTAAATTCCCCAATTCATCAGCATTTCCTAAAAGGCGGTGTCACGTGGCGGAATAATAATTTTTCTGCCAGGGAGTTCCGTGTTAAATTAACATGTTTTCATGCTAGAAGCTGTACGATAATTTAAGTAATTTGAACGCAAATTGAAAAATGCTAAACAACCGAATCTGAAACCTTTTATAACTTTTCAATTCAAAATGTCGCGAAGACTTTGCAATGATTAAAGTTCGTTAAATATTACACGAAATAGGTACAGTGAAAGCTTTTATAAGCGGCGAAGATTTTGTCCGCGAGGTAGAGATGTCCGTTTTTTGAAACGCCATAAAAATCATTTTTGTTTCATTTCAAAAGTATAATATATATTTTTTTGTAAATTATAAAGTTGAAGTTAATTTTTCGGTTTTAATTTCACTTCATTTATTTTAATCTTATTTTGCTGCATTATAGCATTCTGGATGTTTTTTCATCCGCAAACTTCTTCTAAGGCTTCTTTAAATAATGATATTTTGTTGTGGTCTTCTTCTGAGATGCTGGTATCATTATTTTCTGACGGGTGTACGTCCTCTCCATCAACCCAAGCTCCATATTCTGTTCGGAGATTTTCATCAATCTAGTAGCAAACTCTATATTTGCTTTTTGAAGTGCCCGCTTATTAGAGTGTTCGGGCCAACGAAATGATATTCTCATGCCCGCCGCCCGTTTTAGGGAATATTTTTTGGTTGAGTTTCTGATATCGCTTTATATAGAAATCCCCTAAAAAAAAACTGCCCGCTAAGGGAGCTTTCACTGTATATGGAAGTTTTTGGCATCAATCAAAGCTTTAGTCTTAATATCTTTTCAAAAGTAGTATTTTAGAAAAGTTTTAGGAAACAAAAGATATTTCGCCCCCTAATTGTTGAATTATTAAAAAATCTTATAATTAAAATTTTATATCTCACTTCAGTTTAACAGCAGGAAATATTTATCATGTTAAAGACGGCAAAGGCTGGTTTATTCCGACACTTCATCTTACGCAGCAAAACCGAAATTATTCACTTGTAATGAACCGCAACAAATTGACAAAAAACGATACGTTCTATATGACATACGAGTACATCTTTTTTAAATTCATTTTCAAATGACAAACACTTCTAAATTATTTTATTTCAAATGGTTGCATATAATATTCAAAAGTTTAAACGATTCACTGGACATGAATTATGAATGAACGGCGAAAGCGAAAAGAGCAAATCGTTAAAGTGTTGAAGCTCAAGCACTCGAAACGAAACGGCAGACAAAAAACGCTGCCACCGAACATCGTCGCAAGGGAGCGAGTCTTGTTCGAAATGTATCATTTACGTATTTAGTTTGCTTCGCACTTACACGGTTGACTTGATTTCAAGTCAGAGATTTATTTTCAATGTTTCCTTCCAGTCAACACAGCAACAACAACACAAACATTTAAATTGCCGTATGAGTGTTTTCTGTTGTTGTTGTTGTTGGTGTTGGTTTTGCCGTCGTCCACAAAACAACCACCCCCAAAAAGACGTCGTTTAAAGTTTAAAGTTTAAAGTAATAAATAGAGATCTTTTGGACCATATTGCTATGAAAAAGAGTCTGTGAGACTAAGCACAGTGGGACCGATGATCAGAAAAGTGAAAGGATGTCATATACAAAACTCCACACATTTTGCCATTACATGAATAACATAAAAGTAGATTTTTTGTTAAGTTTAAGCTCAAAGCCAACCTGCCTCGCCATTGAACGAATTTAGTCTGATTATTTGACTGGGCAAAACAAGTCTGCAACTTCAAGAAAAGTCGCTGCCAAATTAACAAAGTCCTCGGCCGTAATTTCGAACACTCTCTAGTTTTATCGTTTAGCCTTTCGATTTATTTAAAACGAAAGAACGGCGTCGATGGGATCCAATTTGTATGGGATCCTGTTCTATTTGACCATTTATGCGCCAAAGTCATGGCGACATACAGTTGGCCGGGTCGTACGAGGCCAGGATTAGCAGGAATGATCGAAAACACAGTTAGTAGAGATTATATAAAAACATACACATTATTTTTATTCAAAAATAAAGTTTTATCCCACAAACATTCATTTATTTAAAATGTTTTTGCTTTCAATTGTTCTTTAATTAAATATAACTAAAGTTTTCTAAGATCTTCAAAAAAAACTTTAAGGGCATATCTTCTTCTTGAACCAACAATTTAAACTACTTTTGGAACTATGTACGTATGTATGTATATTCCAAAATTTTTCCTTTGTTTTCCAGCACTATATTTTCCAGAAAACAATTTAAGCGGTATGTTTTTACGATGCTCATAAATTAAAGCAATTTTGTCCTTAACCGAAAGAACTTTTCTTGCTCTTTTTAATGGTTTACGATTTGATCGAGCCGTGACAAAATTCTTGAGTTACAAGACCAGATTTTATTTGTATAATGAAAAACGAAAAACAATATAAGAAAACATAAAAAATGGGAATTACCGAATTTGAATTATGTTTGCACGGAAAATAAATCGCGCAATTGATTTTTGATAGCACCTGCCTTTACGCTCGGATAATAGAAGGTAAAAACAGGGATAATGGAGGTTATAAAATAAAACGAGAAATATACGGGTTAAGGGAGCCGCGGTTCAACTGTTTTGTTAAAAGTCACCAAACTCAAAAATTCGGTTCATCCCTAAAACAAAATTTGTTCTTAAGTAAAAGATTAACAAAATTTCACTAAAACAAAGACAAAAGAAAAACAACATTCAATAACGAAAGAGAGCCGTTTATTGTTCTTTTATTTTAATTTTTGTTCTGGCAACAGCATCTTGTGCAATTTCATTACATCGAACTATAATTGCGTTATAGAAAGTTTTGACCATGATGAGCCAGTCAATTAATTTATGTACATACATATATTACGTGCAATTGAGAACGATATTTATCGGTTTGAGGTGATGACACTCTCTATTAGAGATGTGATCGTGAGTGACTTTTACTCGTCAAATTCACTTTGAAACTGTACGGCTCTTGTTTGAGTTTGACATTCTTACACCAGGCATTTTATTTACTTTTCTTTTAACCTTAAAAAAACATTTTTGCAGTGCATTTCAGTTGTGTTTTTGAAAGACTTGCGAACTGCTGAGTTAAAAAACATTCAAATACGTTTTTATATCATGAATTTTTAGAATTGGAAATAGCGTTTTTGTTGTGTTCGTGATGGCCGGGAGTAGAGTTTTGCAATTTTTGCATTTGTTCAGAAACCGGCTTAAGAATTTTGTTCGAAATTGGCTTAAAACTTCACTCGATGCCACTGAACAGTTTAGTAAACAATATACATATATTTGTATGTTAATACAGATTCTAGTTTTTGCTCTCCGTCCTGGGTTTTGAATGAAAGGAATCTATTTGGAAAATATATTAACTTCCACTGAGAGTGTTCGAAGCTGCCATATGTAACACATGATTAAGGGAGACGTATTAATTTTATACAATAACATTTTTTTTTAACAAGATAAATTATATTTTGTGTTTCTATTCCACGCACAATCTGATGTGGCAGCTCAGTTTAAATGTGGCTGAAAAATTAATCAATCAGTTTTTTACAGGTTTAATTCAAGCCGAAAATGTTATGAATAGAATGATTTCTATAATATAGTATTTCCCTACATGTAAAAAGTATTTTCTGTGGACAAAAATTTTGTTCCAAAACCAATGAATGAAAAATGTCAGAACTGCCAGAAAATTTAGATAAAAAATCTGTTTTATCAAAAGAAATCTTCAAACCATATTTTTCTAATTTCTTACTAATTGTAATAGAAACAATTCCTATTTTATTAGATACATATTTATTTATTTATTGTATTATACAATAAAATAGAAAAAAAATAAATTTGCAAAGGGCCAGTCTCAACGAAACGTTCCGCGTATAGACGAGACAAATATCTGATTTTTGGAAAAATTGTCTTAAAATCTAGTTCTGATTAGAAAATGTTCAAAATTATAGTAAAATCGTCGTTTTGGTATCGCTGTAGATGTACCCAGAGAATGGAGATTGCCGCCTTTGTTTCTTCCAATCACCCCAAATGTACAAATAATTCGGTGTAATAGTTATTTATTTACTACGAAAAATTACAACGTTTACTACCGCATTTTGCGGATCTACATTGTGAATATTTGGAATATTAATATTATTCGGGTTCTAATTTGACCTTGAAATTGAATGTTTGTTGAAGCCAGTTCAAGCCAATTTTTAGTCCGAAAATCGTGAGCATGACACAGAAGTAAAAATCTCACAATATCAATTTTTTGAAAATGTGCCACGGTGGCGTCATAACCTTTTAATTGTGGTCTGTACAGTGACAGCAGACGAGTTTTTTATCAACTTGGGCTTGTGTAAATGTGGCTTGTGGGGTGTGGGGTGTGGGGTGTGTGGAGCCAGCACCGGCGTAATGTCAGTTATGAATATTTAATTTTTTAGCAGCAGCAACAACAACATCAAAACATTAACATTCAATTTGGTTTGGCTTTTAAATGTGTTTGTTGTTGGCATCACAACAAAACTGAAAATAAATATGACTGTGATAATTGTTGTTGTTGTCATAGTTAATGTTTTCTTTTGCAAAGAAAAATGAAAGAAAGAAAAAATCATATTTATTCCAATTTAAAGTGAATTTTTATGCTTATCAATGTTGCTGAAGTTGATTGTCTGTCTGTTTGTCGTTCGCATTAAGAATCCTGTTTGTGTTGCAACCGAGTGATTTAATATTTATTGTCCGTTTACTCGCAGGGAGGCACACACCCCTGCTATTTTCGTAAATGGCCGTCAGCGTTAAGTTTGAACACACATTTCACATTTAATCATCATTCGTCATCGGTTGTGTTTCTTTTGTTTTGCTTCTTTCGCTTCTCCTCTGAATGAATTTCAGCTGCATTATGAATTAATAAATTCATCTGTGGTGGCTACAATTAATATTTTGCTTTTATTTGCGAGCTGTTAGAGAGCGAGAAGATGTGGCGTCGTTGTAGATGTGGGATAAGTGATATTTGTGTAGTTTAAACTTGAGCTGCAGAAGTGTAGCAAATGTCAGGATGTCAAGAGTAATTTTGATAAGCATTTTAAAGAGTTAAAAGTTTTCTGATTGACATCCAACATTAGAAATCTTAATGTTTATTATGCTAATTTTTGTTTTTTTCCTTTCGAATGGTGATGGCAACACTTAAAGTCTATTTTATAATTTTAGTATTGCAGTGATTGGTTGGGGAGTTTCAGATGAAAACAGAACTAAAACTAAAAGGAAGACGACACACCTGAGTTGGTAGCCCGAAATTCTCCAGAAATATTAGGCCTTAACCAGATCTCCCCTAACAATCCTCACCACCCAGTTCCATACAAAGAACACAAATCTGTTGCAAGGCAAAAGTACCAGTACCGAGCGTAGATATCTACCGCGGTATCTGTCGGAGCCTCTTCCTGCGCTTTCAGGTTTAAGCCACGGCTTATCTAGGCACCTCAACCTATCACAGAAGAAGTCATACATAAACTTCCCAGAGTTTTGGTTGCCGTGGCAATCGCATGTAGGCGAAGGCAGAACCTGCTCCTTGGAGAATAATGTGGGTGTCATCGGGGAGGGCTTTAATAGAAGTCCACTTGGGGGAACAAGTACTACTGAGTGGGTAGTACTTTCGACCACAGATTTATAACCACCGACCTTTAACGGATGCGGGTCATTGGGGCGGCACTAGTACTACTCGTATAAACCCTACTGACTAGGAAATCAAATCCGCATGGAGAGACATTGGAATTAGAGACTCACTAGTACATTTTCATAATTTTTAGCAGCACTTTTTAACGGAAAATGGTGGAATTGTATGTAAATAGTAGACACTTTGCGGTCAGTGTTGCCAAAGGAGTCTGAACTGAACTGAAAAACAAACTTTGTTTTAAGAGTTTTTCCGATTAATTATTTGAAAAGGTTTACAAGGTTCAAAGTAAGATTATAAAGACACAATATAAGTGTCTCTTTTTAAATACACCTGAACACAAGTCATTTATTGTCACATACGCAACTCTTTTGTCGAAAGCATTCATCACTCTCCACTCGTCCAAAATTAAGGCTGCACTTTATTGATGGCGCGTTTAATTTCCCCAAGTGCGATATCGACATCAAATACCAGTGCAAGAGAAATCGCACAATCTAGGGGCCAACTTTGACCGGTAAAACGAGAGTTTCACTGGCTACATATAATAGCATGTGGCGTTGTCTTGGTGGAACTACATCAATACATCCAATTTGTTGAATTGCTGCGTTTTGGACGCAACAAATCGTTGTGGAGAAATACCTGAACTTTGTGATTCCTGAGCGCGCAGTTGCTGAGTGTTCACCAATACAATTGTTTTTCGACGACCAGTGGGGTTAGTATCTGCTAGTAATCCAGTCTCCTTGAACTTTTCAACTAATCTTTCCACAGTTGAAGGGATTAATATATTATTTCGGTCCTATTTACCAAAGAATGTTTGAACTGCGGCTGCCAATTGCTATAATGCGGCTATTTTTGAAATACTATTCGATAGTGGAAACACATTTTTATCGCAAAGCACTCCGCTATGACTAAATCTATAAAGCAAGACATATAATTTTTCGTATACTTTGAAAAGTGGAATAAAAAAAGCTCGATGGGTATTCCCCCGATTAAAGAAACCCATATTTTCTGCAAGCTGATGCTGCTAAAGAGAATTTTTTTAAGCAAATAAAACGATGTGTCCTTCAGTGGCACCAAATACTCAGCTATCTGTCTTCAAAAGCAGGTAGTTAAGATGCGACAAACATAATACAAGGTGGCGCAAAAGTAATCCTCCTATCAGAAAATGCTATAAATTTTGCGATTGGCCCCTAATGTCAGTTCTGTTTTGACATTTGTATAGTAAACAAACGTTAATAACAATGTTACGCTACACTGCTGCAGAACGCGGAATATTGGTGACTATTTATTTGACCAATAATCGGTCGGTGACTTTGGCACAACGTGAATTTCGTCGCAGATTTCCTAGCCGTCCAAAGCCTACTGGTGAAACACTGCGACGTTTAGCCGCTCGCCTCGAAGAGACTGGCACAACACGAGATGCTGCCAGGCGTGGCAGACCCCGGAGTAGCCGTTCTGCAGAGAATATTGCTGCTGTAGCTGAGGATGTGATGGAAGCGCCGTCGACATCAACCAGACGACGTGCCATGCAAATGGGTGTCAGTCGACGGTCTTTACAGCGAATTTTGGTACAAGATTTAAAGATGTTTCCGTACAAAAGTCCAGACGGTGCATCAGCTGTTAGCTGCTGACCGCCAATCGCGTCTAACATACGCTCAAGCCATCCTTAATCACCACCAAGAGGAAGATGATTTTTCATCAAAAATAATCATGCGTTATGAGGCCCATTTCCATCTTAGCGGGTACCTAAATAAGCAAAATTTACGCTTCTGGGGCACTGAAAACCCGCGTGTAACCCACGAAGAGCCATTACACCCGCTCAAAGTCACTGTATGGTGTGCTGTTTTCGCTGGAGGAGTCATCGGACCTTTTTCTTCGAAGACGTCGCGGGCCAAACGGTTACTGTGAATGGTGAGCGCTACGGAGCAATGATCAACGAGTTCTTTTTGCCGCAACTTGATGAATTGGGATTGGAAAACATGTGGTTCCAACAGGACGGTGCAACGGCACACACTGCACGTGCCACAACCGATATGCTGAAGGATGCATTTCCCGGGCGCCTAATCTCCCGTTTTGGCGATTTTCACTGGCCAGCAAGATCGCCTGATTTGACCGCTCCAGACTTCTTTTTGTGGGGCTTTTTGAAGTCGCGGGTTTATGTCAACAAGCCTCAGACTCTTCCAGCTCTTAAAGACAATATCCGTCAAGAATGTGAGGACCTATCGCCGGAAGTTTTGGACAAAGTGATGGAAAATGCCATAAAAAGGGCTCAAATGACAATCAACTGTGGCGGCGGCCATTTACATGACATCATATTCTCGACTTTTCTCTATTCTCTAAAAAACATCGGAAGGTTATTTTTGCGCCACCTTGTAGATACAAACAAATTGAATGCCTCGCTGGATGAGCTGGTAGGGTATTCGACCAACAGTCTAGGGGTCGGAGGTTCGATTCCTTCCTTCGAAAATTCCTTACATTCAATTAAAAACAATAACAAAAACCGCATAATACACAATGATAAATATAAAAACGACTACACAATAACCCAACAATCAAATCCGTATAAATTCTAAAATCCTCATCCCTGCAAAATCGAATAGGAACAAAATAGCGGAGCACTACTCCCTATTTCCTCGTCCCCCATAATCCAGTTCTGGTGCACTGCGCTGTATATGGGGGGTCGACCCCTGACTACTGGTTCCAATAAAAACAAGTTCTTTCATTTTTAAAGTCGGTAAGTCAAGGCATACAGATTAGCCAAAGGTTTTGAGTTTCTTTAACTCAAAAATCAAAAGTTGATATATTATATTTTGCATATTTATGTTAAACTAAAACTTAAAACTGAAACAAAAAAGCTTTAGTTTCTTGTTCGAGAATTAATCAAAGAAATGTTCAATAAATTAAAACCAACAAAATATTTTAATACAACAGAGAAAACAGAGTTGGAGTTCCAATACCAAATTTAAAATTCCAGGGCAATTCATAGCAGGTGAACTCGCTGGTACGACAACAACAGAACACAGCCAAATCCTAAGTGTGTGTTTATTTTAGTTAAACGTTCGTAGAGTGTCGGAAACAAAAATTTTAGTCTTGAACTGTTGACATCGAAGGGACACGAAATCTGCTGCGCACTCAATTTCACCTGCAATGAATTCACCTTCGCAAAATTCGCATTTTCAGCCTTATTTTACTTTAGAAATTGTTTTTGTAATTTTTTCCTTCTTTTTCATAATTTTGGAATTGAAGATTCCGTTCACTTTTTTGAAAACAAAAGAAGGAAGAAGATATAATACAATTACAAAACCTAAAATCAAATGAAAAATATCTATAGAAGGGATATATACAGTTTTTGCAACAGCCGTAAAATGTCAAGAAAAATCCGACTTCCCAATCAGCTGCCCACTTTGTGGTTACCCTCTTTTTCTTTGTTTGTATTATTGCATGCACTACATGCGTATGTATGTATGTGTGCGTTTATGAAAATTTAATCGAAAATTTTCCTGAAAGCACTGAAAAGAAATACAAATCGTAAAAATTGGTCGTTCCCGTTCACCACTATTTTTTGTTTAGGACGCGGAAAAATGCATCGATTTTAATGAAAAATTAAAAAATTGAATACAGAAACGCCTTGATAGTCCGGATAATAGATTGTAGACTCTAGTCCGGCCTACCAAATGAAAATTTAAAAATAGATGTTATATTTATGTACATACATATGTATGTATGTAATTATTGTTATTAGTTCAAGTCTGGCTAGAGAATGAATGATTAAATAAAGACGTAAATGCGTTTCTGAAAATGTTGAGTATTTTATTATATGGATTATTCTGGTACTGGGTTCCATCGGTAACATGGACGCAAAAGTAAATTAAGCTGTGAGAAACTGCTGGCACAAAGAATATAGTGGTGTCACGGTTTACATTTAAGAAGAACAAAAAAACCAGGAAGACATATAATAAAAATCAACAAAAGCTTTTGCACGATATTTTCCAATGTTTTAGAGAAAAAAATCAGAGAACTGCAGCAAGAAAAGCAAGTTTTCTTTTGTGTTTCTGAGCAGTGAACAATCAATCCACTTTATAGAAATCCTTTAGTGAAAGCTTTGAGAGCTCCTGCACAACATTGGTCATGCATTCTCTCCCTTTAGTTTTGATTACTAAGCTGGTGCCCATCCCTTCGCCTGCCTGCGAAGTCCTCCCGTTTGAAGCACGCCAAGGTAAAACCAAATCCTCTAAGAGGCTCAGTCTGGTGGATAGAATTAAGTCAGTTGCTACAATAAACAACGCGCCCGTGCCCATTGTGTCTTGAAATACGAGATCTGTTGAATGCGATACCGATATCCGAATCAGTGTTCAGTGTTCAGTGAAAGGTGTTCAGTTTTTTCACTTTAATTTCCATTAGTTTCCCTTGCAGCGACTATAATATTATATAGCAAAGATTGCAAGAAATTACCTTTCACAGTCAGCAAGTTTCAGTGCTTTTAAACGAGATTGTAAACAGTTTCCGGGAATTTATTTTGCATCCAGGTCAGATCAGAACAATATTTTCGTAGTAAAAAGACGGTTTTCTTACGTTTTCTCTCCGAGCTATTATGAGTTTAATACCATGAGTATTTTCCGTAAAAACGCAGTGGCCAACCAGCAGGTGGTTCAACAAAAACACAATCACAATCACAAAAATTAGTGACACCTGCAGGCATTGGAGTTGTTTTCTCAAGCTAACCTGTCTTCTTGTCGTTATACCTGAAGAGTCTTAGATGTCTGAAATACTGTAATCAGTCAATGATTCTGCGTTTGCTTCATAACTTAGAAAACTTATGATTATGGTCCAGATTTTTTTATAAGTATTACCCATTAAAAACGAAAACATACCTTCGACGTTATGCCTAAAACGTTTGATTTTCGGTGAGATCTTATGATCGTGATTCCGATACAGTTTTTCTCACAACGCGAGAATTTGTAGACGAACGAAAATTTATCTTTGCCCCTTTAACAACCATCTCAGAAACACACTTATGAACTTACCTCGGGTTTTATCCATTTCATTTCTGTAATTTTGTGGTGACATTGTGAGACTTATGTCGCTGCAAGAATCGCCGCTGCAGTCGTAATCCTCATCCATTCCGCCAACGTCCAAAGACGCCTCCGAATGATTCTTTAAGCTGGAATTATTTGACGATTCTCGAACAGTTGAACTGCCACCCAAATGATGGCTTAACAAAGTTTGTGGAGCCGTGTTCGTCGTTAAGGCTGCGGCATCGTTCAACACTTTGCCCATGTTTTGGGCAAAACGATTGGCCATGTTTAGATTTTGTATATTTTCATTTAAAGCGCTTGCCGCCATCATTTCGGCGAGATGCTGGCGGGAACTCAGATCGTTGGCAACGAGGGCGGACTGGTGTAACAAGGCTTCGTTTATAGACATGGCTGGTGAATTAGTGCTATTGGCGGCGGCAAGGCTCAGCCCAAAATTCGGATTGAACAATAAACGCTGCTGCAGTTGATTTGCTGTTTCGCTGGAGGCTTTCGACAAATTTAAGGTTTGCGGATTTTGTGCTACGGATGGATCTGTATTTGGTAAGCTTTCACTGGCACTTGCTGGATCTTTTGAAAGCAGGTTTAGCGGTATTGGATTGTATTCGCCGCCATTACCAAAAAGCTGAGTAATTCGATCATGGTTTTGGGCAAAGTAACCGTGTAACCAGGGATTGTATAAAGGAAAATTGGTTAAACCTAAAGCTGATGAAGCCACCATAGCGCGGGCACTCAATTCTTCCGATACTTCCAGTGAATTTATGGAATCATCTGAGGATTTCGTTGAGGCGTTTTGGTGATTAGCGATTAAGCTTTCTATGGTGAAAGGTGTAGGAAATTTGGTAAGTTTAGTTTGCTCTATAGCATCCATATTGTGAACTGTGTTATTATCCATAACTTGTGTAGTATGTGTTTTAACTAATTCGTTTTTCTTTGAAGCTAATTTCTATGATTTAATTTAAACTTTCAAAAAGGTGCATGAATTTTTCACTCGCGCATAATATTTTTTTGTTTTGTTTCTAACGCTTGTTTTTTAATATTTAAAAAAAAAATTCAAACTTTCCTTGAACACGTTTTCTGCACGAACTACTGAACCGTTTAAAGGTCTTTGACGCACTAAACGTTTTCGTTGTACGCACAACCGGTGCTCAGATGTATCACGTACAAAACGGGCTGTTGTTGGTTGACAAACTCACACTGTAATATTTTTTCTTTTGTCTATCACTTCTACCATTCATTCATTCATTCATTTTTTTTCAAACACACAGTGGCCTGTGCCTGTGTTTGTTTGGGTTTGTGCTCCCACTTCAAACTGTAAAAAACCAACAACCACCATTATTCCTCAGAGAATAGCGAATAACAACACCGCTGCTAGGTTTTGTTTTCTTTTGGCCCCTCCTTTTTGTTGTATACGAATTCAATATGGCGCATGCCAATAAGAATTGAATTAAGCAATTGTTGTTGGTTTTATAATGCTTTAATATAGTTGTTTGTGTAATATGAGCATCGACTTTGGTGTGTTTTTATTGATGCAGCGTTTTCATTGCCTTCTAATATGTACGTATGTGTGTATGTACGTATGGATGTATGTGTGTGTGTGTGGTTTTTTGTTTCCGTAGTGCCATTGCCTTTTAATGTGTCTTTCGGCTAATTATGTCTAGTTAATCTTGAAACATTTTGTTTCATTTTGTTGTTTATTTTGTACTTATGTGGTTGTTTTTCTTCGCCTTAATTGTGTTCAGCTTGATTCGTTTTATAATGATGAAATTGTCCGCATTATAAGCAGACAAGAAAATTACCACGCCCGCTCATTAATAATCAAGCACAATTGGACTGCTTTAAGTGACCAATTTATAAGAAATCAAATGCGTGAAAAAAACACAAGTTAAGTAAATGACGTTTGTGCAATTTGTGCTTTTATATCACCTAACCCTGATTTAACGGCATCAGGCATGCACATGTACATACATATATACATATATTGGGTGTTTTTTATTGAGGTATAGAACTTTAAGTTGGCATCACTTTTTTAACTGGCGGCCATTTTGTCAGTTGTCAAGTGATTAATATTTAGTTTGGCTTGCCATTTCATCATGAACAGGTTGACAAAAGAACAACGCTTGCAAATCGTGCAAATTTATTTCGAAAATAATGGTTCAGTTCGCGAAGTTTACCGCAAGCTCCATTTATGGACCATTTTATGGTCGACATAATCGTCCATCAGAGCAATTAATTCGGTTAACCATGGACCGTTTTCGCACTACGTTTACTCTATGTGATAATACTTCGGGGATATGTGAAGTCGCTCGTCTACGCCAACAAACCAGAAACGTTAGGGGACTTGGAAGCCAACATTCGTGGCGTTATTGCCAACATACGGCCCCATATGCTCGAAAAAGTGGTTGAAAATTGGACCTGTAGAATTGGCTTTATTCGAGCCAGCCGCGGCGGCCACATGCCCGAAATCATATTTAAACATTAATGGCATAAAATTATCCTTCCAATAAAGCCAAATTGATGGACATTAAAACGATTTTCTTGTGTTTTATTTCAATTCGAAGTTCTATACCTCTAAGAAAACACCCTGTATATGATACATACGGAATGTTCGGTAATACCTACCAACACCATTTTTCGTTGCATTCTAAACTCTGTAATTCGAATTGTAGTGTGATTCAAATTTCTAATTATTCTGGTTCAAAAACTTGGATATTTTCTCTTTTTCTAAACAGCTATTTTCTAAAACTTACAAAAGTAGCCAGCACAAACTTTTATAGTTCTTATTACTTTTTCTCGGGTTTTTCACTGTAATTGTTCATTGCAGTTATAAACAAAAATAAAATATATAATTCGATGCAGGTATGTGAGTTTTAAAAGCATTTTTAATGCAAGATCAACCCATGTTCTTAAAGGTTTATTCTTTGGTAATGCGTATTGGGGTCTGCAAGCAATTACTTACATACATAAATGTTGCATTTTAAAACAGGGCAATAGCTATAGTAATAGATATCGTAATAATACCTATAGTAAAATGAGAAGTAATAGCGGGAAATCGCCTTAGTTTGTTTTCGTACATACATAAATCCTTTTTCCAGGTTTTGATATTTTCTTTTGTAGCTCCTGTATTTTATTTTTAGATGTAGATACATACATACATACATACATACATAAGGGAGTTAAGAAAATGAAATGCCCACAACTGCGACATTCAGCCGGTATTTTAAAGAAATTTTACATTCTTGTAAAATTAACTAATATGTAAATTTAGCAGAATATGACTAAAAAGTTTTTGTTAGAAACAATTTCATAACCAATTTTGAAAGAATTTTTGGTTTTTTAATTTATATGTATGTACATATATGGATGTATGTATGTATGTATGTATATGTATATGTTCATATGTATATAATAGATATTAATATGTATTCACTTATCCGCTTGTATATATGTATGTATGTGTTAAAATTACGTACATACATACATACAAAGAAATGTTTCTTTTGTTTATATTCAACAGCTGAATTTGCTGAACTATTTTATAAATTATTCGAAAATTGAGCTGTAAAAAAATTCGCGGATTTCAAAAGCAAAAACAGCTGGTAAACGAAAACAGCCAATTCTTTCACGAAAGAGAAAATATACATATTTATAAAATTTTTCTCACTTCTATTTAAGAGTATTTTCAAGTAAAAAAAGTTACTGAATCAACTTCATTCTTACCATTTCTTTGAATCAGCAAATATATTTACTGAAAGAATTATTTTTACACGAAAAGTTTATTGATGTTTTTTGCAATAAATTGTTTTTATGTACGTTTGCACGTTGTTTTTAGTTACAATAGAATGTTTTCCCAACGACCCTGTACTATTATCTGTCAATTGAGCCCAGGACTCAAAGCACATTCAAGAGGGTATTGTAAGGAAATTTAGAATAAATACGAAAATCCGGCACTAATATAGTGACAAATAAGGCGGGCAATTGACAGTTGAACTTGACAGTTTAATTGTTGACATAACAGCTGTTCAAATCGTTACTTTTCAATTGTCTGGGTATATGAACAAGAAAAATTTCCGCATTGCGTTTCTGAAAGTCCAAAAGCAATTCTTGAAAAGCCTTTATATGCTAAGCATCTGCGATATGTGGGGTAAGTCAAAATAGAAGTTCAAAATTTGATTTGAGGTGATACAAATATACACGGCATGTGTTTTCTATCAGAGAGAGGAAAAAAATTGAAAACAATAAATCTATTCGCATTCTCTCTCTCTCTCTCTCTCTCTAACACAAAATTTCACGAAATTTTTGGCCTTAATTGGCCGCATATGGATTTTTTGTGCCTTAAATCTACCAGTTTGTGGCGTAAGTAGTGAAGTGAAGTGAAGTTTTGAAGTGGGTTAAAAACATCTGGATTTTGTATGCGTTAAGTCGGACTTCATATTTTTGTCTTATTCAAACTGATGGCGCTGTTGAAATTTGCAGTGCTTTCACTCAACCGCAACGCCTTAGTCAATATTGTAAACAATGGGCACACATAAGCGCTAATGAAGAGGAGGAAGCTTGGCCAGACTCCAGAAATAATTTGTTGTTCTCTTGTATTAATATAATAGGCTAAAATGTGTTTTTATTTTATTCTTTTCTTAATTCTATCTTCAGTTTCTTTAATAACCCTTTTACCAAAACCCTCAATATGATCTGCATAATCAAAATTTTTTTTTTTATACAATTTCAACAACTACTTTTACTTGTCGTTTCTTGTACTCATTACAGGTGGACGGGACCTTATGAATAATTTACATCATCTTTTTTTCCAAATGCTATTCACACAAACCGTATTTACATACATGCACATTTAAAAAAATTCAATTACATAAATAATATATAAATGTCATAAAACTATTATTAAAATTGTGTAAGAATATGCGTTTCGGTTCCTTTTCTTTTGCTATAAACTTCCAGTTCAATTAATTGAAACGGAAATTACACGCCAGCAAACGATCAAGTACTTCCTTGTTTATTGAATGTTCATTGAGTTCGTTCAGTTCGTGTCTCGTGTGAACCCAACCATCTGACCTTTTAAAGACACGCTGCCAAACTAAACGCAAGAAAGAGTTACATAGGTCAAATTAATAATTACCGATGTTATGAATTTATGTAAGCAATCGTGTGTACGCATGTACGATGTTAATGTCCAGTAGGCAAAAGTATAAATTATAGCAATTGACAGTATTAATTTTACTTTCAGAAAATAAAACAAAAACCGCAACCCAGACTTATCAATAGCATGAAATTCGTGTTGAGGCCAATGTTTAACCAACAACTAACACGCCCTGTTTTATAGTTCCTTAACTATCGGGTGTTGGTTGTTATTGCGTATCTACTTACATATATATGTATGTATATTCACACAATAATACAAAAAGTACGTACACATACACATACATACATACGTGTTTGAAAAGTTTGTGTGCTTGTGTTTTTTGTTTTTATTTACTATTTTCTCTTAATAAAATATTTAAAGAAACAAATTTCGTGTACTGTTCTCGTACCGGGTAATTGTCTCATTAAACTGCGAACACAAGTTGAGGGTTTTTGTACCTGCTGTTGTTTGTTAAATGTATGTATGTGTGTATTATGTTCGTAACTGTATTCGCACGTACCTACACACATACATATGTATGAACATTCAAACGTAACCCAACAAGCCTAAGACCCGCAAAATAAAGAAATTTGAAGATTTGCTTAAATTCACCATTAGCTTATTTTTTGATCAGCTGTTGTTTGAAATGTGTGTCTGCATCGCAGTGTTGATATTTTAACAGAACAGGGGGCAAATCACCGCATTCGAAATCGAGTGCACGCTCGTGTAGAGAACATTTTCGATGGTTGCAATTTTTTGGATCACGCTATTCGATTGTAATTTATTTTCATACAAGAAAATCAAAACAAACAAGGAAAACAAAAAGTAAAAAAAACGTGAAAATTTAAAATTGTGCAAAAAGTTTAGAAGTTTTGTAATTAAAATGGATCCAAATATTAGGAAATTTAAGGAAAATACTTAAATTTTTAATTACTTCTTAATTTTTTTCTTGTTTTGTTTCTTTGTTTTGTTTCGCGGCAAAATGCTAGAGTTTATTTGTTTTCGATAGTAGATTACCAATCGAGTGCAACTTCGAGTAGATAAGTTTCGATAACGATTGCCGTGATCCACGTTAACAATATTTCGATGACAAAGTAATCGATTTCGAATGCGGTGATTTGGCCCCAGGCATATGTATATAGTTCCCTGGTCGCCACAACAACAATAGAGCACTAAAAACAAAAATGTCTGTCTTATTTACATGTGTTATATGGAAACAAAACAAGTTTGTATGTTATAACACATCTGTATTAACAAAATTTAATAACAAATTTTGTTTTTTATTTGTTTTGCAATCTATTTTCTTATATTAAGATAATAAGGAAAATTAATCAACAACAATACAACAACAAAAATATCTGGATCTAGTCTAGTCTATATTTACAATAATATAATTTAAGGTTTAGTAATTATTAAGTTTAAAGTTTTAGCATTAAGTTGAAAAAATAAAATAATAATAAAAAGATCGATTAAAATAAAAGACGAATATTACAAATACATTTTTAATAAAAAAAAAACAAATCGACTTCTGAAAGGTAGATCGTCGAATTTCATCAGTATCGTCTAATAAAGGATTAACATTATTGTTTAGTCTTTTTAAATATTTTGCGCTCTATAAAAAACATTTAAATAAATAATTTTAAGCGAATAGTTTTAATTACGTTACTAACCCATATCATGACCGCAGTGGATCCCTGGTCTTTAAACATTAACAGCAATGTTAACAGCAGACGGCAATGTTGTAGCTTTAACAATAACATGGTTATGTGTGACAGTAATATTTTCACTTTTATCAACTATATGATTGCAAAGCTTTGCTTTCTTTGTTTCAAGTAGTAGTAGTTTTTCTTAGTTACAAATTTGTTCAAATTAAAATTATAACAAATAATAAAGGAAGAGCTGTAGCAACTTAGGCTATCCTCTAAATATAATTAAATAACAGTATTTTGCTTCAGCATATATTTTTTCTGTAAAACGAGTCATCAATTTTGAGTGATTGACAGTCAGCAGACATTAAACGGTGCACTTGTTCTCCTTCGTTTTCATAAAAATTCTAAGATACGGGAGAAGCAAAAAACTTGCAAATAATGTTTTTTGTTTAGGCTTAATTTTTTATCAAAGAGTTAATATTTGGAGAAAAATATCCAGTTCTTTGTAGTACTTGCAGAGATATGACCCGGTAGGGACATAAAACGTTATTTTTAACTCTAGAAATGTAAGATTTTCCTGTAATTATTACTTATTTTGAGACGGTGCATCATAATCATGCAAAATCCTGTCTGAAGTTTTCATAACTTTGGACTAGTTTTCTATGCGACTGTGCTTAAGAAAATCCAAATAGTGTGTCAAATTTCATGTATTCACTTGTTTTGGATTTGCCACGGGAAGTAATGCAAAATGTGAAATGAGAACACAACACAGAGCGGGAAACTTAGATTCCGTTGTAGAGTCCGTCAGGTAACGCCCAATTGCAAATTATAACATCTTCCGATTGGGTGAAATGTGATTCGGTGAAAAAATTAAAAAAGTACTTTTGCAGCAAAAGTACTTTGTTGATATCTTACGCACCCTGATTATATTTCACTAAAATCGCATATCTGATTTATTAACCAATTGAAGAAATATCTCCGGAAGACGGATAAAGGGTTATGATAGTTTAAAGTTTCCTGCTAACTTGAAGGGATATGACTGAGTGGCTCTCAACCTAAAATTCTTTCACGTAACACATGAAAATCCGCTTTCATACATTTATCAAAACGGGGAAACAATACTGTTGAAATAATTTTCAAACGCCTGCGGCCGTTCAGTTATCCGATATTATTAATTATGCTACTAGACCACTAGCAGAAAGGCAGTACTAGTGGCAGCGTGATTGGCTGCTTCAGCGAGTGCGAGGCCACACCAATGTTGACGACAAAACACTAAGGACTTGAGGATACCTCTGCACTTTCAACGCAGTGTGTAAACACCAAATAGAACAGTTGCTTGGAATCGGTAATGATTTATTTATCTGGTGAACAATCTGATCGCACTGATTTTCAAACCAGATCTTATTGTTTCAGTGGTTCTTTTTCTTTTCTTTTCTTGAAAGTGTATATATGTATGTATTTTCCAGTTTGTTTAGCTAAAATTCGTGACTCCAAAGCTAACTAATTTTCTGTGATAAGTGCTATTCAGTTTATACATGCAATGTCCTGCAAAGGAGTCACTACTCACTCGCTCTATATCAGTTCCTGCTAACCACGAACTGGTTCGAGGTCGTAGGTGCCATCCCTACCAAAGACTGCGGTGAAAAAGCAATCACCACAAATCAGTTAAATTTTGATTTACTCATCCTAGAAATATAATAAACAAACAGCGAAACACTACTCCTTCTTTCCTACCTGTCGAACCCAGTTCTGGGACAATGCATGGCATATGTAGGAGTTGACCCCTGAGTACTGGGCCCAAAAAAATTAAAATAACTCGAAAAACAGCACTTTGAGAAAATTAGTCAATATACAACGTCGGCAAAACCTGTACTTGGTATTTTCGTGTATGAAGGTTTGCTGGGTTACAACATTCTTAGCAGGGATCAGCAAATGTTACTAATAAGCCCAGAAAGGTGAAGAAATATATAATTAAAATATTATTGTGGGCACAATCGGGCTCCTTTTAATGCCATTAACTTTAATCAATTACACTCAAAGAGCATTTACGAATGTTATATGAGTCATTTGTGTCAAGTTTTAATTTTTTGACCCATGGAAATGCTATTGCCACACACATTTGGTCGCGATGCTTCGCAGGTTATTCATAACATTTTCAATCCAGTTCTTCAAATCTGTTAGACAACATCTAGGACGATATCAACGGCTCATATTTTTCATTGCATTTGAGGTGCGATGGTGTAAGATCGTATTTTAATGGTCCGTTGGATTTTTGGACACTCGCAACAAATCTCATTTCATTTCTATCACACAAAAAATCTTAAGACTTTTGTAATAGCGTAAAGTGCCCTTAAAAGGGTATTTAGACGGTACCACAAGTCGTACGATAAGTCAAGTTTTTGAGTACCAGAGAACGGATGGTATCGTCTAATCTTAATATGTAATGAAACTATACGACATAGAGAGAAAATACGGATGAAAATTTGACTGTCGTGCGCCTCTCATCGTTTTTAAACATTTTGCAAATTCCTTCAGACATCATTAGATCAGGGATGTATTTTCATGTAAACATTTCACTTTGTTTTGGTCTCTTACCGATGGTGTAAATGTAAAAAAAATTGTCGTACGATTTTTATTCTCATTTTTAAAACACGGAGATAATTTCTTAAGATTTTCTCTTTGGTTTTACGTACCACTTGTCTTACCGTCTAAATCCCCTTTAATCAATATTTCTTTTAAGACCACTTATTTTAATTTCAATATGGCCTACTACAGTGGGAGCTTGATTTGCGCAACCACAAATTATTGCAACACTACACGTTTGCTTATTTCAAGAAATAGTGTCGACTTGTGTAACTTTTTCTGTTTTATTAAACTTGAAGCAAATGTCTCACTGAAATTATCCGCTCAGAAACGGTTCTTAAGATTTCAGCCAGAGCCCATCTTAAAAATTCTTTGCTCTTATTTGCGTTAATGTAAAACATTAAATTTATTACTTTGACTTCTTATTTGCGCAAATCGAGCTGGTACTAATTAGACTTCAATGCAATTCCATCAAAGTTACGACAATGGCAGCACTGGTGTCACACCCAAGACAATTATGAAAAAAGGATGTTTGAGTCTGGGAATGTCAGCTGTTCATGCATTCCTATTGCAAAGCACCCAACACAAAATGTTTAAAATAAAAAAAAATAATTGGAACAAAAATGACTTCTCAAATATTTCCTAGTCAAGTTATTCGCTGAATCAACGAAGTTTTCTTTTGAATACAGACTTACAAAGTGATTGCATTGAATCAACGAACAATTTTTTGTTTTATGATATTCCTGCCTAAATTTATATTTTTCGAAGAAAACATTGAACAACAAAATTCTATTGTTTTATAATTTATATCAGATTCTAAAAATTTCGTCATTATGAATTCATTTCTTCGCAAAATTATATTCACGTACACAAAAACACACACACATACATATACAGTATAACCTCTCTAATCCGGACAGATATAGTTTCAGCTACTGTCCGGATTATTGGATCGTCCGGACTACAGTTAAAATAATTAAATCTATATAATTTTTTTTTATTACCGAAGAGAAGAAAAACTACACATAAAAATTCATTTGTGTTTGATTAATTTACAGATACAGGTGCCATATTTACGTCTTAACTCCACCCAAACCCAAATGAACTAAAATATTTTACACGTTCTTTAATTCTTGCTCACACACAAATACATACTTATTTCGTCTGGCGGTAAAATAACGAACAAGTTTTACTGTGAAAAAAAACACTTGTCCGCACTATAGAGGAAAACTTACTAAACTGTCTGAAAAATTCAAATGTCCGGTTTACTGGATAGTCCGAATTGGCGAGAGTCGGGATTAGAGAGGCTGTACTGTACTTTTATTTTTAATTTTCCTTTTAGCAAAAACTGCACGCTGCTGGTAATAATGTAATAAGTCATTCTACGCCTTATTTGTTTAATTATATTACAATCATTTCACCTCATTTCAAATACAGAACATACTCTATAGTTTATTGTTCATTTAACGTTTAAATGATTTTCGTCTGGCAAGACAATAAAACAACAAATTGATGCCAAGTATTTTAAAACTCAGAAACGGGAAAAAAATGTATAACGATTTGTGTGTCTTGGGTCTTTGCAGTTGTAGTTGTTGTTGTAATTTTTCTGTTTGCAAATGTGAAAATTATTTAAAAAATGTAAGACAATTTGTCAGTAAATAACGTGATGATTTCTACTCTCTGACACTGACTGCAACAGAGAAACGAACGGCGCGGCGTGAACTGATGGTGCATCAAAGTGACAAGTGACTTAAAATAAATTTATCAATTTAATTTGTTAAATCTGCCCATTATGTTTGTTTATTTGTTTGTTGTTCGACACACTTGGCCAGATTTTACAACATCAAATTGTCTGACAAATAAATACCTTCTTGAATAAGAAATAATATTTAACAAGTAGCAGAAATTTAACATATTGGAGATAAATAAATTCACAGACGAACGAACAAAATGTGTGTGAAGAAAAACCGCCGATCGCACTGGCACTTAGTTGTGTTTTTGAGTGTTGGGAAAGGAACAGGCACAAAGACGAAAAAGAGATGTATGACTCGAGGGTGACACCCCGTATGTCAGCAGCATTCTGATTTATGCGATCGTATGAAACGCTTCGCTGCAACTTGTTAATTTGCTCTTCTTTAAAGAGAAAAGCTGCCCACAGACAAACAGCATTTTGTGCGTAATTTTAATGTTTTGAGGATTTCCTGCGTATTCGAATATCAAAAAATTCCAAAACACTGCATTTCTCTGTTCACATACATGGCATACATACATACGTACATACCTATGAGTCCATGCACATACATATGTGAACAATTTTTACATTTATAAAAATTTCAATTTGACTTACGAAAACCTTTTATGACTATTTCTATATTTCTCTTCTAAATATTCCGAAATACTTTAAATCTAAAGGTACAACAACAGCTCATACACGTGTTAGCGTGAGATCGTGCTATAATAAACTTCTGGCAAGACACCAGGGCAACAATTGTTCTTTCTATAAGAGCTACTTTGTCGCGTTTGCGGCAAAAGTCGCATTATTCCTCCAATAAATTCTCAAACTCGAATTTTAGTAACAGCCGCTGATTCATTTCATTCATTCATAAAAATGCCAGCTTTAGGAGTAAAATATGATGAGATCAAATTAGATTTTTAATAAATCGACCAGGATGTTCAGAATTTTGTGAAGCAAATCGCAGTTTCATGACAATTGTCATTGAAAGGGTCTCAATTAATAAATTTATTAAAAGAAATTCCTACTAATAAATTCTTCACTAGATGACTGAAAACTGATATTTTTTAATTCCCCAAATATCTTCTGTCCAAAATCTCAACTAAGTCTGGAAAACAAACTGAAACTTTATAAAGCTATTTTAAAGCCTATATGGACTTATGGAGTTCAACTTTGGGGAAGAGCAAGTGCCTCAAATATAGAAATATTGCAAAGATTCCAGTCAAAAACTATAAGGCTTATGGTTCAATCTCCTTGGCATATTTCCAACGATGCCATACATAACGATCTAAATATGCAAACTGTTAAAGAGGTAATAAATTCATACAGCGAAAAATATTTAAAAAGACTAAGCAATCATGTAAATCCTCTGGCTATTGTGTTATTAGACGATACTGATGAAATTCGAAGACTTATAAGATGCCATGTGTTGGAGCTCCCTTTCAGAAGTTAATTTTTTTTTATTATTGGTTTTTTTTTTAACTTAATGCTAAAACTTTAAATTTAATAATTACTAAAACTTAAGTTGCTGTTATTGTAAATATGGACTAAATCTGTATTTTTTTCTGTTAAATTTGGAATATTTCTATAGTTTTATACGTTTTTATATGTGTAACGCTAAATGTCAATATAAATGTGATTAATTTTGCTTATTATCTCAATATAAGATAGATTGCAAAATAAATAAAATACAAACAAGAAAAAAAAATATCTTCTATTAATTGATTAAGTTTAATTATTATTTTTTTAATAATATTTTTAATTCTTAATACATATAATAAATTATTATTCATTTATTCTTACAAAAATAACACAAAATCTTTAAATTGAAAATGATAACAAATTTATTTATATTCTTCAGAAATTTTTAATTTATCATTACACTGATTAAGAGCAGTTTTAGATATTTTATTAATTCCTTCAATATATGGATTATGATATTTTCTGACATTCATTTTTATTACCACACATATAGAACTTAAAATGCTATCAACTCCTATAGGTTTAAATGTGTCAACATTTATTTTTGTTCCATTATTTTCCAGAATTTAATTTAATAATTTTATAGGATTATTTCCATATATTTTTACTAGAACAAACCATTTAAAATTAACATTATCTCTTCCCAAGTCAAAGCTATTTTTCAACGTACAAATACCGACAGCTTTTGGAGATGATTTTATGCCAGCACCTGCCAGTACGGCTATATCTGTGAGTGTATCAAATCCACTTGAATGAACAGGGTGACGGTTCAGTAGCGACCCCATTTGGCTTGCAAGGCTCATACAGGTGGCAATTTCTCATAATATGCTGCACGGCACAAATCATAAGCCCCTTGCTAAAGAGCTCGGGCTCCTGAGTTAATAATCCCGAAATCCACAAGGAACATCCGGCCTTAAACCAGCTCCCCTGACATTCCCCTCAATCTAGTTCCTTTCATAAAACAGACCTGTCACAAGGCAACAGCACTTCGAAGATTTTCTTCTTCCTGCATCTTTAGGTTTAAACCACAACCAGAACGTTTCAGCCAAGGATAGGCTCGTCAACGAACAACTGATTCAGAACGCCAACAGGCATTCTAGGGCGTGTCGGTTTTTATAGATAATACTTATCTGGCACATAATCTCAATACTGCAAAATAATATATATTATTTCTTTTTAATTAATGTTTAACTGTTTGAAGAAACAATACAAAAACTCTTGAAGCGCTATGTTAAATATATGTATATATGTGTGTATGTACGTGAACATTTGAGCAGTTATATTTTGTTCACTTAATTGAAACCATATAAAAACTCGCCAAACTATTGAAACGTACTGAGATTATTAGAAGGGAGCGATTTTTAATTGCTTGTTAATTTTTCCTTTTGCTTCCTACTGAAAATAATAATCTCCGCTAAAACCAAGTTGAAGCTGTAAAAGTACGTTTATGAACCAGTAATAACACAACGGTTGCCACCAAACCCACTAGATGGCACTTGTTGGTAAATTCTTTTTTGGGACTCGCTCGAAAAAAATTTCAACCAAGCGAAAACAATTTCAAAAACAGTTCAAAACGAAAGCGCTTTTATGTTTTCTTTTAGTGCGAAATTAATTATGTATCTTCAATAGCAGAGATGTTTCTGCAGCTTAAAACTTTATTGCTGACTGAAAATTTATATTAGTTCATAATTAATTAGCTTGAAAAGCAAAAAAGACTTAAACAAGCACAAGTCCATTATCAAGTTTATGTCATGTAAACCTAAATCGAGTTAAAACTTATATGAAAATTAAAAAAATTCTTCTGACATTTACTTATTAAAAATCAGCTGTGGACTACGCTGAAGTCATTGTGGGGGCTCAGCATGTTTCGAATCAAAAAACTTTCAGTTTAGACATGTTGGATTTTGAAAGCTTTTAAAGCGAGTTCAGGCTTACGATTCCTGAGTTGTTCCTATAGATTCCCGCATACTCACATGCGGTCTAATCTTTTGCGTGCACAATAGTATACTCTGAAAACAAAAAGCCTTTCTCTTTCCATGATGTATTGTGAGGCCATGTTAAGGGAGCTCTAGCCGTACGTGCTTTGTGTAAACAACGCTTTAAATGGATAATCCCTCGTTTCTTTGTTTAATTTTTAGGTATAAAAAAATTATGTGTTGTAAGAGAAAAGCAAAAAAATTCAGTTCATATGTGTTAAATCGCACGAAACATTCAATAGTAGTAGAGTTCAATAATAAAATGGACGTTTTTGTTCAATTATAACTTGGAAAACAGAACGAGTTAATATACATATGTATTTTTAAAATCTAGCAAACAACTAAATAAATGTGGTAAAATCTACAGTTTCGAGTAACAGGTTCAAGTTTTAACAGTTTTGAAATATTAGGAACGTTATATTTTTTTTCAGAAGAGCAGTCTGGTAGCTTAATTTTTTTAGTGCTGGGCTTTCCAACCGTGAAAGCAAAATAGTAGCAGAACACATAAAAAGGAATGTATGTTGTGTGTGTGTGTTTTTGTTGTGCATAAATTAAAATAAACAAAACATGTTTTATTTGTTAATAAAAATAGATTCATAACGAAATCAACCAATTTAGTTAATAAACAAAAAAAACTTTAACGTTTTTGTTTAATTTGATTGTTCAAGAATTGTATATAAATTACATTCAGTATAACTTCAACAGCAGCTGAAGCAACAGATAAAAGTCTGTCTGGTTGCCTGGTTTTATGGCCAACGTAGCAGCAAGTTAAATTTTCTTTAGACCAATAGACCAAGTTGTTGCCTTAAATGTTGTGTTGTTTTTGTTATATTTTTAGTGACGTTTTGTTTTTTTCTGTTTTTAAAAGACAGCAAAATGAAAAAGTAGTTAACAGAATCATGGCTCAGTTTAGGATGGGCTATTAAAACGTTAGAGTGTTTAAGCTGCGCGGAATAAAATATTTTCTATTTTAACTATTAAGAAACAAAAACTGGATTTGTTTTATTCAGAGTGAGAAAGTTTTGGCCGAAATTGTGTGAAGCTTATTCTTCAACGTAAAGAAATTGTGCCATTTTTTTTTATTAATGAAAAGGATTTCCACCAGAGAAGAAAAACGAAAGTGGTTTTAAAATTTGTCTTTTTTTGTTGTTGCACACATTCAACTCTCAACGGCATCATAAATAAATACTGCCAGGAAAGTGCTTAAATGGCTGATTAACTAATATTTCTCTGCAACCTGTATGCCTGAGTATTTGAAAGAAGGCTGATGAACAAAACTAAATATCCTTTACATAGCCGGAAGAGAAGTGAACGGTTGAACTCGTTTTTAGAAGATACCGCCAATCAAAAATGCTGCCTCGTTTTCGTTCCTTTTATGGTAAAATTATTACCTTTATTCTTGCGACCTTAGTATTTATTGTCTACATTAAAGTATTGCAAATTGATGAAGAATCTGCATCACTTTCCACCGCTATAGCAAAATCAGCCTTAAAACAAAAGCTTTTTAGCCATGCCGAAAAAAAATCTAACCACGGCAGTGCTGAGGACATAAATGAAAATGAAATACCACGGCCACCATCAATTGACTTCAAGTCACCCATCGAATTAAGCATCCAGAATGACTTAGCCAAACAGGATTCCGAATTGGGCAACTTAGGAGACGCGGCTATTTTAGAGGGTGCAGCAAAAATACGTGGTGAAGAGATATACAAAAAGATAGCTCTAAACGAAGAATTGAGCGAACATATGTCGTATAATCGTACACTAGACGATTTTCGTCATCCTCTTTGTGCCAAGAAAACTTATGATGTTGACAGTCTGCCTACAACAAGTGTCATTGTGATTTTCTATAATGAACCTTACTCGGTATTGCTGCGTACAGTGCACAGTACGCTTAATACATGCGTGGGCCGTCTGCTGAAACAAATCATTTTGGTGGACGACGGTAGCACAAACGAAGAGCTTGGAGAAAAATTAGATTACTACATACGAACACGGATAACCTCAGGGAAAGTGTCTGTTGTTCGGTTAAAAAATCGGTAAGGGAAATATCTAAGTCTAATAATCTTTATTTTCTAAAGAGAAGATCTGGTACATGATATATTTTCAATCGTTTTATTTCGTTATCGTCATTCGAAAGATTAAGTGACTGCTCAGTCTTTGTAAATATCTATCACAAAATTTAGACATTTAGTCTTTAACCATGGCTATATTAAGGTCACGATGAATCAAACAGTACTAAAAACTTTTTGTTTTAAAAGGTGATTCTTAAACAAATTTTCTAAAATTTTAGAAACTTAAGCATCAAAATTTTGAACACTTGTGCAAACAAAAACGAAAGAATGACAGTGCCTTATACAATAGGAAGATATTTTCATTTCTCCATTCTAAGCACCGCGATTATTCGCCGTGATCGGAAACGGGAGCTTTCCGTACTGTAGAATAACAACTTTGAGTAGTTTTTTGTGTATTCTTTTTCACTCACCGTGTGCATAAATATTCCAATTGCATTTAATTGTTCAATCAATAATCCAAAAATACAACTGTAGACCCCAATAATAGAGATAATCACGATTAACAGATATAAAAGAGAAAAAAAAATCGATATAACGAAAAACTACTTGTCTTTGAAAATAGACTAGTGACTAAATGGCTCTATTGGGATCGTATGATGCCTGTGGACCTGGACACTATCACCAATGTCGCTGGCACATTATATTGCAGGGTATATTTTTTACAATTGACATTTAGTATGCGTTTGCCCATTGATAACCACGGGTGCCTAACGGCTAGTGACTACCTTCGTCTAGTTGATCCCTTATTAGGAAAGCATTTTAATTTTTCTTTGAAAGATTACAGATATATGGCTGTTTGGTATTAATGTAAAAGGCAGGTACTAAGAATTGATATAATTACTGAATGATTGTTAAATGGATAGGCAACAGCATTTGTATTGGATGCCTGCCCTTCATTAAAATGTATCCGTACATTTGCATATATAATTTTCAGCCGTTTTATTTAAGTTTTTGGCTTTTTTCGAACTTCTTACTATCAAGTCGCGTTCACAGTAAATCAAAAAGCAGAATTTTTGGAATTTTTGTGCTCCCAGCAGTTTTCTACAAAAAAAAAATGTTCACAAAATGTGGAGACATGCCGAAACTTCTTCAGGATGCCACTAACGAAACTACTGGCTCATCGATGACATTGACACCTGTACCACTAACTATATATGTATGTACATACATGTACCCTTTACAAAGTTCTGTGCTGTAGACATTTAGCATTCTGTGCTATAGATAAGCAGGTATGCTGAAAATACACTAGTAGCGCACTTTGGGGCATGTGAAGGCATTGGTACTACTGACAACATTGGACCTACTGACTGAATGTACGCGTTACAATGTTCTGTGCTAAACAAGTATACATTTCACACGTCTGGGGAATACATTACTGCTATAAGTATTACTGACTAGATACTCCTCTTGAATATATTGGAATTGAAGGGATTTATTTGCCACATTTACAGCTTGTAAGATTTACATTTTGTTACAGCCACAGAACAACGCCGAATCTTTTCTATTTACGGCGGTAAAGTAAATAATGTTGAGCTGGTTCTTGAATTAATACAAATTATATGTATATTGTCACCTACTAACCCTAAAGAACAATCTCGAAATACAGGGTCAATTAAAAAAAGGCATTCGAACTCAGTACCGTAAGTGCTCAAATTGATTGAGAAAACTCAGACCACGGAGTACGCCCTGATCTGTGTAATACATAAAATTTAATTAAAAGTCGGGTTGTTCATAGTTGTTGCAATATGCGCAACCAGGGATGGGCAATTCGGTATACCTGCAATGTTTTGGTTAAAGTGGCTCGTACTATTTAGTGTATTAATATACTTCTGTACATTTATAAATAAGACACGAAATCATGAAATTTTACAGCAATTAAGCGAAAAACTAGCATATATTATAATTTGATCTCTCGTCATTGCACAAAAGAGTTCAAATTATCGCCGTAACAATGTCCATTTTGATTGTCACCGATCAGCACAATTTCGCCACAGATTACCGCAATTCAAAAAATTGTTAGCATTTGCACTGTTGGCTGTGTGGTGGAATCTTAACTTGAGTATTGTTTCCTATTTTCGATCATACATGAAAATATTCCGTACAAACTTAGTTTTTCAGATTAAAATTAATTTTTTTATGCACATATCTATCTACATATGTATGTATATGTGTATTTACAGACATATTCGCAGTTTGCACAATTGTTTATGTGTTTCATTTGTTTAAATTTTGTCATTTGTTTAAAATCTGTATAAAGGCGATTCAAATAGGCAAAATTGATAGCTCAGCTGATTACTGTTAGTCTTCCTTCTAGGCAGCAGTTTCAAAGCCACATTTTTGTTCTTGGCCATTCACAAACAATCAACGAAAACAATGTACGCAAATGGTTTCATTCGGAGTTCTGAAACGTATAAAATCGGAAGAAGCAAATCAACAACGTTGCGAATTGAAAAATGTGTACATAAGTTCTGAATATTTTGACAATGTGCTCAACAAAATATAACATCACAGCGCCATTTTAGCTTGAAAAGCTTAAGTTTCGAGTGGCAGCTTCAAATTAATTTTTGTCAATCTAAAATTATGAGTCAACTATGATATTTAAAATTCAAAGAGCAGCTTCAAATTCAAGAATTGTGTATAATTAAACCTCAAAAAACTTGTCTGCTGCCATTCAACTAAAGTTAGAAAAAGAACTGCCAAATACCAAGCAAACAGTTAAATGTAAAAAAAAATAACTTGTTGTTGTTGTTGTTTAAATTTAAAATGTGTTTGGGCCGCTACAATTCTTCTATTTATGCAAATATAAAGAAACAAGGCCATCTGAAATTTCAAGTTTCTTTTTTGTGTTATTGTGGTTTTAAAAACCACTTGAAGACACCAACAATTATGAAGTGTAATAAAGTTTATTTTTGGGCATCTCATGTAAAGATTAAAACGTGCTTAATTACGACAACAAAAGAGTACGATCTCCGAAAAACAAGATGTTACGAAATTTAATATAATTTTGCTTTTAAGATGAAATGTACCAAATTGCGTGCAAAGTCTTAAATATGGATTTCTGAGTTTCTTTAGGTCAGATTTTAAATGAAATTATTTGCGATATTGTTACAATAAGAGACGAAAAATTTTGCCCGTGAACTCTCTCAATTTTACCTGTTATGAAATCTCCTTGATCCAGTTTTATTTTCTCAAAGAATTCTAATGAAATAACTGATGTCCGTCTCACATAAAATATTTTGGGCACCGCTGTACATTCAAATTCCTTAAAATAAAAATAAAGTACAATAATTGTGAATGGGTCCATGAATGGCGATGTTATGCATCAACCAATATATTCGTCTGATTTTCAAAAAAAAAAAAATCAAATTTGTATTTACTCGTATTTACAAACAGTTCACAATTGCCAAAATATTACTGGAACAAATGTAGAATGTAGATTCTAAGAATCCTAACGATTTACAAATAGTAAACATTTTTTAGGACCCAACTGCAGGCGAATCGTTGCAAATAGAAGGAAAAGTCTTAAAATTCTTTTACAAATGATGGAGGAGTGTGGTAATCAATTTGCGTACGTGCGATTATTCCATACGAAATTAAACTCGTTGTTGTTGAAATTAAAGCATTAAAAATACTCGTAGAAGTTTATTTTTGAAAACAAAGTTCTTAAAATCATTTAATTTTAACGTATTTCTTAATGAAACCGTCTCAATTATAACATAAAATTAATATTGAAATCCACATTTGTTACGCTTTGGCATTGTAATTTAAAAAGTTTTAATAAATTTAGCTGTTTTCTATACAAAATATTGTTTTTCGCTTGAATTTTTTTTTTTTTGAATTTCTGTGTTGCAACAATTGCAATTTTCAAAAGCTTTTAACAACAGAAAGAGAAATTTTGTTTAATAATTCGAATAAATATATAAATTTAAAATTTTTTAAGCCTAGACACGAATCTGCAATATTAACAGATCTCTGTTACTGCCGTAACAGGCCTCTGTTAAGCCTAAAAATTACAGTTTTTGCACTAAAAATGCATTTGAAATTGAAAAATGTACCAAAATTACAAAAGAAAATATAAAAATATGTAATATTTTATGAAATAAAGTCATTAATATCTAAAATTAACACGAAGATTATGGAAACTTCCTGTTAAATGGTTCATAGAATTTCTTAGAAATGACGACAGATGGGCGAAAACAAATTAGTGGAGAGCACTCCTTAGCTCATATTTTGTGCATGTTCAATAATCGAAAGTTTTTTTTGGAAATAACGGGAATTTTTCCAAAGGTTGGGTACTGATAAGTAGGGCAGTCAGTACCTACGAAATGTTGGCGCAGTATCTGTTTTTTTTTTATCAAATTAAATTATTTTGAAATCAAACAATATTTTGTTTCCAAAACAAACAAAACTTTAATACAAACAACTATTTTCAACACAAATTCAAAGTCACTTTTCAGCTCAAATATAATTTGTTTCATTTCAAATTCCCTTTTTTTAGTTTTAAGTTAATTTTTTTATTTCAAAATAAACTCTTTTCAAATTAAACTCTAAATTCTTCTAGAAAACTAAATGTTTCATTTTAAATTTAATTATTTATTAAATTCATATAAATATATTTTATTTTAATACAGTTAAAAGCGCTAAGCTTTTATAAATATTGTTATTTGTCTGTTGCAAAAGCTCTCCAGAGGCAGCTAATGGCAGATTCATTGTCATATCAGCATAATTGTAGCAATTTGATGGTGTTAGAGATTCTACGCAACTTGTAATAATTATAAGCAGGTCCATATTGTTTTCTGGATCCGCTAGCAAATGTGTAGTTTCTGAAGAAACTTTTTCTACTGGACTGAGAGTAGGAGAGAATGAAGGGGGAAAATCTGAAATGTGACCAGACTCCGTAATTTTATCTTTCACTGCTCGTGTCACCAGCTATAAGCCAAGCAGCTGTGACATTGGAGTCGGCTAATTTGTTGAAAAGTTCTTCACGAAAAGATCCAAAAATGTTAGTAGTAACTGCGTAATTGGCAATTACTTATGTTAATAGCTGAGATGAGGGAAACGGTGGGAACAATGACGTGTGCTGCGGTATTTATTTCAGACCTCGTCATGTTTCTTCGAAGGTGGCAGTTGCAACCGCAATCGTCAATGAATATTATTTTGTCTCATATATCCGCTGTATTTCGAGCAAATTTCGCTATTTATGTACATATTTATATGTATTTCAGGTTACATTATTGGAAATATTTTCCAGGTCCGCATAATAAACAAGGCAGTAGGAGACAAGTAGTCAGAAACTAAAAAAAATTATTTTTAAAACTTGAATTTGGATTTAAAAAATGGAATTTATAACGAAAAGACTTGAATTGGAAATGAAAAAGATATAGTTTTAAATGGAAAAAGTTGAATTTGTTCTAAATAAAATTGAATTTGATTTCAAAAATAATTTAAGAGTAATAAATATCCGATTGCAAATTGGAATAACTAATCAAATAAATATTCGAATGATCTCTTGCAGCTCCTGGACACAATTTTTTTCAATTTCTGAAAATGTGGAATGATAACTCCGCTGTCGTGTTCAGATGCGCAAATAATTCATTTGAAAGTGGTGAATTGATGTTCACACTTTGCCGTTTTACATGGCAAACAGGTTGTTACATGAAACACCCGCGTAAAACAAATAAAACTCTTCTTTTTATTTGTTTTTTTTTTTTTGCTATTGCCTGCAAAATTAAAAAAAAAACATTTAAAATAAACTGTAGAAAACCATTTCGTGTACGAGGTCTGTTCAACAAATAAAATGAGTTTATAAATTTAGCGGGCTACAAATTTCGATTATCTTCTTCTTCTTCTTTTGGCGCTACAGTCCGTGGTGAACCTGGGCCTCAACCAACAAAGTTTTCCAGCTGGCACGGTCTTTAGCCAGCGTTCTCCAATTTTGCACACCAAGTTGGTTGAGGCCCCTCTCCACTTGTGTGCGCCATCGGTTCCGTGGGCGTCCTCTACTGCGTTGTCCCACAGGTTCGGAATCGAAGATTCTACGGGTCGGAGCAGTGTTCTCCATGCGCTCTACATGGCCCAACCATCTTAGCCGTTGGATCCGCTTTCGATTATAGTTTTTTTTATTATGTTGGTTCCTTCGTCCCAAGTACGAGTGTATCTCGAATGTGGTCAGCTTGGGGTATTTAGCATTTTTATTGTAGTTTGTTTGTGAGAGGCATAAAAGTGATAAGTGGTTTGCAGGAAGAGGACAAGTGGTACAAGCTTCTCAAAGAAGGTTGAGAAGATGTGAATCCCAATGCTCGTCCTGGACGCCCCAGTACATCAACAATCAATGAAAATGTTGAGGTGGTGAAATAAAAAATTCGTCTAGAGAATCGTGCAAACTTTTCAAACATGTTGTCCAAAAACCCCGTCACACGAGGAAAAAAGGCAACCGGCCAATAATGCCTCAGAATACGGATTCATCAAATTTGACCCTTTACTTCTTTTTCCAGTTTCCAGGCTGGAAGAGACAGACCTCTGCAACAATTGAGGACATATCAAAAAGTGCACAAGTTCGAGGATGGGAAAAAACGTTTGTAATTGCTAACAGATAATAATATGTGAAAAGTAATTATCCGATTACTTCATTACAGTCACAATCACTAACAATGTCACCTGCTACCACACCAATAAAGTAAAATGCGTACTTATGTATGTATGTGTATACAGTGGACGTCCAATAGTGCGAATCATAGAATGTCAGGCGCCCTCGTTATGTTGGAACATTCGTAATCTTTTTCCTTATTTTACTGCCTTGAGCTTCTTGAGTTATAAGGTTCTCTTTGCCATAAAACCCACTCTGGCAACAGCTAATTTATTCTGACTTGCCCCGGCACCCAGAAGATGGGCCTTCTGTTTTCTTATAGCGCAACTGATTCCTTGAGATAATTTATCTAGTAAATAAATTTGATTCATTTGACACTTTTTTTTACTACAAGACACAAGACTCTTGTTGTTGCAAAAACTCATACCAACTGATAACACCAAAAACACTCTGGCCTAAATTAAGGCCATTTGTATTGTGGAATAGCAACCAATTTTTTATTCGTGCTATTTTTAAGTTGAACTACAAATCCGTACAAGATCGAAAAGGTGCAAAAACAAGTATCGTGTAGAACGGCGGACAAGTGTATTACTTCAGCACTGGCCAGCTCTATTACAATTGGCTTTGTCTGCAACTATTGTAAATCGATTGTGTTACAAGATTAACGATATCAATTACAAATTAATCAGATACATGGCATAGACATGTTTGTTAGAGAAGTGTGTTTTGGTGGCCTTCTTTTTGCATTTTCCAACTGGATAAAAAAGTAAATACACGCACACATACATACATATGTACGTATGTATGTATGTATGTGGATATTTTCAGTAATCAATCAAAGAGTCTTGACGCGTGGTTTGAAACAACAGATGTGTCATCAGTGTACAAGCACAGACTTGCTTTAGCTGAAATTGTAAATAAAAAAGGCAAATACAACTGGATACTGTTTTGTAGGTTAAAAATACTGTCACGACCATAGATGTGTGTATGTGTGTGTGTGTGTGTTTTTATGAGTTTTTATGAGTTTTTCAACCTTTTCAGTCTGTATTTGTTGGATTTGGTTTCTTTTAGAAAATTGTATGTATGTACTAAATCAAGAGAGACAGAGAGAGAGAGAGAGAGAAGAGATTCACTTCTGCTCGTGCATTTATTAGCTGCTAATGAAGTGCTAATTTTATGTTCTCGTGTCACATTTCAGGCTGGGCTTAATAAGAGCTCGCTTAGCAGGTGCACGTGTTGCCACCGGCGATGTCTTGATATTCTTAGATGCTCATTGCGAGGCGAACATTGGCTGGTGCGAACCTCTGCTGGAGCGCATTAAAGAATCTCGCACCAGTGTGTTGGTACCAATTATCGACGTTATTGACGCACGAGATTTCAAATACAATACAAATGGCTATAAGTCATTTCAAGTGGGTGGTTTTCAATGGTCTGGCCACTTTGACTGGATTACGGTTTCAAGTCGTGAGCGCAAGAGGCAAAAACGAGAATGCAAAGAGCCTGATTTGGATGTGTGTCCCACGCACAGTCCCACCATGGCGGGTGGTTTGTTTGCCATAGATCGCAGCTATTTCTGGGAAATCGGTAGCTATGACGAACAGGTAAGTTATTCCTATAATTTGGTGTATGATAAGAAGCAGTTCGTCTGAATAACAGTTTTCTTTGTTCTTATTCCAGATGGACGGTTGGGGTGGTGAAAATTTGGAAATGTCCTTTAGGATTTGGCAGTGCGGTGGCACTATCGAAACTATACCCTGTTCAAGGGTTGGCCACATTTTCCGCGATTTCCATCCTTATAAGTAAGTTTTATATCGTTCCGCTGGGTTGTGTTTGCATGTCGGCTTGTAAAACGGAAAATATCCTCAGTCAGTCAGTCAACAGAAAAATGGACTAACCATAATGATGCAGGCAACATTTGCTACCTCCCATCTTGGTGTCTGTTGACCGCCTAAATCCCATAACTTAGATTTTTGTTTTAGATTATGTGAAGCCGATTTACATTTTAAGCACAGCCAGAATGTTACAGCCACGGAAGGCAAAGGAGTCTGGGCTGCATTCGGGCAAAAAATCGTGTATTTTCTTTCTCAGTTAAGGGTGTCCAGCCAACCGAGGTACCAGTAGACATCTGTAGCCCAGAACTCAAAGTAACCACTGAGTTTTGAAATATTTATTACGACCCAGAGTAATAGTTTCTGGCAGAATGTTTTGTAGATTTAATGTTGGAATATAAACGTTCCAGTACGCGAATAATGTTGGCTTTCAAGTGCAGATTTTATCCTGGCGTATTTCAAACCACAACGCGTTGTTCTCTGACATATAGAGGCGCGCTGTATTTCTTGTTGAAACCAAATGTTGCACTCTCTTATCGTTGTCTGTCGGTTCGAAAGTGAACTTTTGTGAATATTAGGAAGGCTGGAGAATATTTTCCGATTTCTTATTAGACCAAATTCAGCACTGGACACCAAAAGACTCTTAATAGTAATCGCCAGCCAGGCTTTCCATGGCATTAAACTCATTTCAACTAAAATGTTCTCTTTGCTAGATTTCCAAATGATCGCGACACTCATGGCATCAATACCGCTCGTATGGCTTTAGTTTGGATGGACGAATATACAAAAATCTTCTTCTTAAATCGGCCGGACTTAAAATTTAATCCTGATATTGGCGATATCACGCACAGGGTGATACTGCGCAAGAAGTTGCGTTGCAAAAGCTTCGACTGGTATTTGCAAAATATTTTTCCTGAAAAATTTGTACCCAACAAAAATATGAAGGCCTACGGAAAGTAAGTGCCGATGATTTTATTAAAAATAAATTCGACTTTTAATGCTTTTTCTTGTCTCCCTTAAGGATACGTTCCGCTCACTCCAACTTGTGTCTGGATGACTTACAACAAAATAACGAAAAGCCTTACAATTTGGGAGTTTACTTTTGCGGTAAAGGCGTGTCCAAAACTCAGTTTTTTTCCTTAACCAACAATAATGTTTTACGTAACGAATTAAGCTGTGCCAATGTACAGCACAGCGATTCACCGCCATATCTAATTGTGATGACAAGTTGTTTCGAAAACGATGATTTGAATGAAAAATGGCGTTACACGACCAATCGCCTAGAACATGTGGATACCGGCATGTGCTTGGACCATCGGGGACTCCATCAGGGTGATTATATACAAGTGGCCGAATGTGATCCAAACAGTATGACTCAGAGCTGGGTTATTGATCACCAAGATGCCAATGTAGCATAACCTTAATTATAAAACAATTCAATTACAAAATCTTTCGAAGGATAGAAAAGAAAAACATTTGTCAATTTCGCTGCAAAAAACAATTTACAATTTGTATATAAAATTTATTCAGTCCTTAGATTATTCGTGTCTCCCTGTTTGTTTTTATTTTTGTACGAACTGAAACTGATTTAGTCATTAAATATTAAAGAAAAGTCCTTTTTAATTTATTACATCACCATGATATACGATGATATGTAAACAAACGCAGTAGTTAAATTTATTATAACGATTTATTTCTTAAAAGTAAGACATTCTTAAATAATGAAGAGAAAAGCCATACTGAGTAATTTTAAATTTGTTCCATTTCGAAATTATTACCTCAACAGATGAATTGTTTTCTTTCCAGAATGCTTATCAATATTAGCTTCAGTAGGAAATACGATAGCTTGGACTGACTGAAGCGTCTTAAGTGGAAACAGATTTACGTTTATTACACTTTAGTCGGTTGAAGCAGCTGTAGTGGGAAAAAATTGACTTAGAACATATTTTTTGAGGATGGTGTTTTGAAAATCACACCGTTTTTGATAAAAATCCATTAAGAAAGTGGCCCGCACACGATCAAATATACTATCAAGCATCTTCACATGTGTTAAGAGTGTCGTTTATTTAATTTTTGGATTTTCATCAAAAGTAGCCAAAAAACACGAATGCACCCACTCAACTATATGATTGATGTGTTTATTTGATCGTTTCTAAGGCCTTTAACAAAGTTATTCAGCAAAAATATACAAAACTACTATTTACCAATTGGATAGAAGTTGTTGGGTTCTGTTTCACGAGCCAGCACTTGGAACCAATTGATTCGCCTACAGTATAACAGTTCGCTGTCGCTACAAATCTTTGTTTCTGCGATCCAATTGGTGACGAACGTTTCACTTGGCTCTTAAATTCACTTGTTTGTTTCTTTCTTAAAAAGAAATTAATTTCTATCACCCGGCTGAGCATATTTGTTATTCCTTAAAGACTAAATGTTACTTGCAGAATATCACTATATTTAATTTAAAAGTGTTCGGGTCCAACACAAATGATCGAAAATCGTATGTCCTTTTTTATTTTCCTTAAATATCGTAATAATTCCTATTTGTAAATACTCCAAATCCTCACTGCAATCTTGCTTGATATCGAGAACACTTTGGAAGCATTCCATAAAGAACACACACAAAAAGGCAGACTCCATTTCAATTTATGATAAGAACTTAAATAAATAATTATGAAAATGTAATAAAAATGCAAAAAAGCTTCCTATAGAAAATATACATACATACATTCATAACTTTAGTTGTAGGACAATTTATACTACTAAAACAAGGTCATTTAAATTACAAAGATATACAAAAAACATTGAAATATTTTTATATTCTTGGTTGTACAAACTCAAAAACCTTAAGAAAAAAAAGAAGCCAACAAATAAAAGAAACTTAAAAAATATATTTTAATATGCTTTAAAATTTAAAAATATAAATAAATAAAAAACACTGCACTGGTATTCTTAAAAAAACGATGAAACTACTCTGTATTCTCAGCAAAAAATCTAAACTTAGGCCCTGATCCACGAAGGCGAATCTTAAGATTCGCAACGTTTTCAATAACACAAAACCGATTAATACTGCGGTTACAAGATCATGCGGTTTTGCTTTCAAATCTTTCCCACACACTCTGGTTGTCAAGCTTCAGAAAAATGTAAAGCTGTAAAGGAGGTTGCACGCAATTTGAAGATGCCGCCAAGAAAAAAAACTTAGTCACAATTTACACTGTTCAATTCTTATTGATAAGAAAGACACACATCGCCTGTGTCGTACACACACATTTACACACACTTGTGCTTTCTGCCGGGTACGAATAAGAAAGTAAAACGAATTGGAAGTACATCTGTGTAACGAATCACGTGGGTGCCTGCCAATATGGCCTAACCGCACGGTGATCTTAGCACCGGGTGGGTACAATGCGTCTACCAACGCCCCCATGACCACGGCAACACAAAACAGCAACACAGAAAAACAGGTACCACAAACATTACGCGAACTCAGGAACAACAAACACAGCACCGCAGAAAAACCGCAACAACACCAAGAACGGGCAATAACACCAACAGCACGACATACAGGAACAAGGCGCTCATGCAGAGCATGGTCGCCAACACTAAACACATCACCCACAGCAGGTCCGCGAACAGGGGCAAAGAAAGTTGCCTTCCCTAACCTGTCCTCAGTCACCTCCTAAGTACTTCGCAGGCAAACGAAATCAAAGTGCGAAAAGTCGCTTCTCCATTACACAACTACTCACATCCCATCTAACGCCCACCCTTGCAACGCCCATACCCCTTAAATATCATAAAGATGACATTCAACCAAAACATCCCTCCAATCCTCAGGACCATCACCACACCCGCACAACGCAGTCTCGGCCAGGCCCCTCTGATGCAAAAATGCATTGAGCGAACCATGCCCAGTGAGTAAAAAGCCACACTAAGACTAAAGGCAAACTCCGGCCGTCCCAACACAAAGTCGGCCCCAGGAAGGAACCCGTGCGTCACCCGCTCCTTGTCGCTACTCGCCCATCGATCCCTCCAGATAGATACAAGACGTTCCCCAAGGAGTGCCTTGATCTGACTGGCCTCGCCATTCTCCACAAGATCCTGAGTGGAAAGCCAGTCATGTGCCATAAGCGGCAGGCCCCTCCTAACCCTGAACATGATCGCGCGGCGAATCACCTCCAGATCAAGAGGGGCTGCCGCCAGCGAGACCTGAAAAGCCTCCGTCGAGACGGTACGACAGACCGGCATGCAAGCAAGCATCGCAATCTTTTGGCAAGTAAGTATCTTACTCCGGCCAGTAGCAGACATAACTGTCTCGTACCATACAGGAGCACCATAAGTTGCACATGCAGCAAACAGCCCCCCATATATGGTCCGAGTAGCACACCTACTCAGGCCCCAGTCAACAAGACAATGATCCCAAGCATACAAACCGTTTGGCGAAGGAATGGCTTATGTACCGAACACCAAGTCAACTTAATCACCAGCCGCAGTCTCCAGATCTCAAGCCAATCGAGAATATATGAAATTATTCGTTAAAGACACATCACATCTTCAGTAAAGATACCCTGAAAGAAGCACCAAGAGAAGAATGGGCAAACATTCCAACTGATTATACCAGAAAGCTGATGGAATCTGTACCAAACAGAATAAAGTGTGTAAAAAAGGCCAAGGTTGGTCAAACAAAATATTAATTGCTCAATAACATTAAATTTTCTTGATTTCATTGCAATATATGTACATAAATACAGGTGTATACTAACTTTTGAGGCGATATTCACTGACTATTTCGCTTAAACTATAAAAACCAGAATTGTTGTTAAACTTAAACTATTCCCGATGTTTTGCCTTCTAAATAATGAATAAATGTTTATGTTTTTGCTCATATGGATAATGTTTTATCCGTATTCTGTGTAGAAACCAAAACACTTCAATGGTCACTTTTGACTCTAATATATATGGACCTACATATCGTTCCATAAAACGCAAAACACCCCAACTACAAAACATTCCAAATCGACTTTTTTACGAATTCCGATATATTTCATCAAAGAACATTCACCATAATTCCAACTTGCGATTACGTTGCCGCACTCAGTCACGTTCTGATTATCAAAGCACTTCCGCGATAACGAGTATTTATTTACGTCGATGACGACTCTTGTAATGAGGCAGTATGTTTCAACTAAATACTACTGCATAGAAAAGTTATAGTAAAGTACAACTGAAAAAGGCTGGTAATATTTGATTAGGGAACCGAGAGCTGCCACAAAACAAACAAACAAATATTAACAGATTAAATATTTCGCGACTTCCAAACGTTAAAATTTGCTTCACCAACTGACATTTATTTATCTAAAGTGAATTAAAAAGACTTATTAATGTAAGAACATACATACAAACATACATATAAATTTAATCCTTAAAGCATCTCCATATTTTTATCTTTGTAGTGAAAATTGTAAGATGAAAAAAATATATATTTTAAAAAATAAACTTGAAACTCATGTAATAAAATGTTTATGTAAATATTTACTGCGACAACAACAAACAGCCCAATTCAGAATCTTAAGCAGTTGAGGTTGCAAATCCTGTGCAGAGAAGGACTTACATACATACACAGGTAGTAAATTTTCCTCGGAGATGGGGCTATTGCCTTAAATATTGATTGGAATCATTTTTTGAAACTTAATTTATAGCGATTAACAAATAAAATGTCATTGCAGTAGTAGAAAAAGTTGTTGGTACAGGACATCTTGCATTCTTTGTTTGATGTATAAATAGTTACAGGGCAACCCTAAATTCAACCACAACCAGAGAACAACGCCAAAGCGGGCAGTGGTGCCAGAAATTTTGAGTAAAATTTATATTTAAAAAAAAAAAAGAAAAACCTTATGGCCAGTTTTTAACTTAATATTTAAATACGAAATTAGTTAATTTTTCCTTATATTTAAGTTGTATTTAAATATGGGTTCAATTTTTCAGTCTCAAATTCCGTTTGATATTTAATTATGATAAAAGTATGGTAGCACTATTGACAGCTGTTTACTATTTCGTTAACTCAATATTAAAATATGTTGTTTTAAAAAGTGTGTGGTTTCGAAATGTTTGCCTGAATTTGCTATTCTCGCTCCACATCCTTCCACACATTCATCTTTTGGCCTGCACCAACTCGGTCAGTCTTTTTGCACTCGATTATGCTGCTGCTCTTTTTTTTTATCAAATAATGAAAAAACTTTAATGCGCAATTTTCATAATTTGCAGAACTGTCAAAATCATATGGTAGTATGAAAAACTTAAGTTGTATTTAAATGGACGTGGTCAGTGATTTAAGTTGTATTCAAATATGATATATAAAAATTAATTCGGTATTTAAACAGAACTTAAGTTTAAACAGCGTTTAATTTTTAAGTTAAAAACTGGCCCTTAGAAATATGCAATTTCTTTATTATTTTGAACAAAAACAATTCCTCTTTTATTAATTACATATTTTTGTGTCTATACAAAACAATATAAAAAATAAGTAAGATTTTTAATGCAGGGTTGCATTATTAAAAGTTCATAAAATTCCAAATGACAATTCTCAACAAAACGCTATTTCGTAGTTGAGCTCCTCATCTAGGCGGCACGACAACCGTGTTATTTTTGAAAAACCGAATACAAAATTTAGGTAAAATCTTCATCCTAGCGGCGCTGGGAGCCAGACTATTGCGGGTATTTTATTATATTTGCCCGCTTAAGCAGTTTTCTTGTTATACATTGTGGAGATATGAAGATTGTGTTGGGATCCAGTTTTTTATTTTTGTAGGCTTTTATACCAGGAGAAATGGGCAAGTGCACTCAGGGCAAAGTTGTTGATTGCTCTCAACCTGGCGAGAAGCCAGCAACGATCCCTGAAAATGGACTGGTCAAGCTGACATACTGCCTCCTCGTGGCGCCGCTGGATAGCCCCTACAGCACCCGCTTAGAGGTGAACCAAAGTGTGCAGCGAATCCCCTCTGTCCAGGGGTCTAAACCAGGACCCGGTCCTCCAGGTTTCGGGGGTAACTTCCCTACCGTGTAAAACACACTAGTTTTGATACAACCACAAGAAGAAAATATAAATATGGATGACTTTATTGCTGACGACCAGGAACAACGAAATAAGGATAACGATTTTCGGTTCTGCAAGTGGAATGTCAGGTCCCTGAACAGACCACGTGCAGCCGATGAACTTGCGGTGGCCCTGGAAGCCTATAAGGCTGACATCACCGCCATCCAGGAAGTGCGATGGGATGGGCCGGGCAAAAAGAAAGTGAGAAACTGCGACATCTACTACGGTGATTGCTACAAAGAGCGGCGACAGCGCCTGTTTGGATACGGGTTTGTTGTTCGAGGCAGACTTAGGCAAAGAGTCTTAAGCTTTAAATACGTGAGCGAACGCCTTATTACAATCCGCATCAAGGCTAGGCTCGGCAACATTAGCCTAATCTGCGCCCACGCCCCTACGGAGGATAAAGATGACGACAGCAAGGATGACTTTTATAATCTCCTAGAAAGAACATACGATCAATGCCCCAGCTACGACACCAAGATCGTCCTAGGAGATTTCAACGCAAAGCTGGGCAAGGAAGACATCTTTGCTAGAGTCATCGGGAAACACAGCCTGCATGACGACACATCGGATAACGGACTCAGGCTGCTAGATTTTGTAACGGGGCGCAATCTCACTGTAGCAAGCACGCGATTCCCTCACCTCAACATTCACAAAGGGACCTGGTGGTCCCCTGATCAATCAACCGTCAACCAAATTGATCACATTACGATCGACGGCAGACACTCCTCCAGTATTCTTGATGTCCGAAGATTCCGAGGAGCCAACATTGACTCCGATCACTTCCTTGTTGTAGATAAGGTAAGATCACGGATATCAGTAGCAAAACGGAGTAGAGCGCGACCACAACAGTTTGACGTCGCAAAGCTACAATCGCAATCGACCGCTGGGAAATTCGCCGATCTAGTCTCCCTTAAGCTCTCAGAGAGTCCAGCCCTACCAGGCGAAACAACCGATGAGGAATGGAACCGTTGCCAAAACGCCATCAGAGATGCTGCCTCTGATGTATTGGGTTTTAAAATGCCACCCGGAAAAAACCCATGGTTTGACGACGAGTGCAGGCAGGCACATTCAGCGAAGCTAGCAGCGTATAAGGCGACGTTGGAGAGAAGGACGAGAGCAGCTCGTGAGCTCTACGAACGGAAGAGAAGGGAAGAACACCGGCTTCTCAAAAAGAAGAAGAAAGAGCACGAGAAGCGCGCGATCGAGGAACTGGAGAGGTGTTACGGCAGGAATAACATCCGAAATGTTTTACCAACGGGTAAAACAACTATCCAATGGATATAAGCTTCGGACAGAAGCCTGTCGTGACGAAGAGGGTCAACTCGTAGTAGAGCCGCAATCGATGCTGAGAATCTGGAAGGATCACTTCTGCAGACAGTTTAACGGCGAACAAAACACCGATTCCATCGCCAGGCAGAATATTCCCCTCCAGATAACGGATGATGATGGTAGAGAATTCCGTCCCCCCGGCCTGAATGAAGTCAGAACAGCAATGGCGAGAATAAAATCGAACAAAGGTGCAGGAGCGGACGGACTGTCCGCGGAACTATTTAAGGCAGCCGGAGATGACCTGGTTGGGCGCATGCACCAGCTCATCTGTAAGATATGATCGGAGGAAAGCATGCCCAATGAGTGGAATCTCAGCATCGTTTGCCCGATCCACAAAAAAGGAGACCCCTTCAACTGCGCCAACTACCGAGGAATAAGTCTCCTGAACATCGCCTACAAGATCTTCTCTGCCGTTTTGTGTGAGCGCCTGAAACCATTCGTGAACAGTTTGATAGGTCCTTATCAGTGTGGTTTCAGGCCGGGGAAGTCCACCATTGACCAAATTTTCACACTACGGCAGATCCTGCAAAAGACCCAAGAGATGCAAATCGACACCCACCACCTATTCGTCGATTTTAAGGCCGCATATGACAGTGTGTATAGGGACGAGCTATACGAAGCCATGTCTAGTTTTGACATTCCTACTAAACTCGTCAGGCTGTGTAGGATGACGATGGAGAACTCTCGCTGCTCCATCAAGGTCGGTAACGAATTCACCGAGACCTTCAATGTCAGAAGGGGATTTAGACAAGGCGACGCACTGTCATGTGACTTTTTTAACATAATTCTTGAGAAGATCGTGCAAAACTCACACGGTCAATGAAGCGTTTGCTGGTATTTCAAAGGAGGCGACTAAAGTGGGTCTAACGGTGAACGAGGGCAAAACGAAGTATATGCTGTCATCAAAAAAGGACGCGCAACACCGACGACTGGGCCAGAACATCACCATAGGCAGCTCGAGGTAGTGAAAGACTTCGTCTACCTTGGCTCCCAAGTCAACAGTGTGAACAACATCAGTACCGAGATCAAACGCAGAATAACTCTTGCCAATCGATGTTTCTTTGGGCTCAAGAGGCAATTGAGTAGTAAGGCCCTTTCTCGAAAAACCAAGCTGACACTATATACCACTTTGATAATCCCTGTACTATGGCGCGGAAGCATGGACGGTGTCGAAGGCGGATGAGGAAGTCCTTGGTATTTTCGAGAGAAAAGTTCTGCGTTCAATCTTCGGCCCTGTTTGCGTTGATGGTTTCTGGAGAAGAAGGTTCAATTATGAACTGTACGTGTTGTACAGCGACATGATTCTAACCAGGCGCCTACGGATCCAACGGCTAAGATGGTTGGGCCATGTAGAGCGTATGGAGAATACTGCTCCGACCCGTAGAATCTTCGACTCCGAACCTGTGGCACAACGCATTAGAGGACGCCCACGGAACTGATGGCGCACACAAGTGGAGAGGGACCTCAACCAACTTGGTGTGCAAAATTGGAGAACGCTGGCTAAAGACCGTGTCAGCTGGAAAACTTTGTTGGTTGAGGCCCCGGTTCACCACGGACTGTAGCGCCAAAAGAAGAAGAGTGTTCAGGAGTTCACAATCACAAGAAATTTGACGACTTGAACGCGTGAAAGATGGTAACAATTTAAAGTTGTTCAAGCATGTGATGAAAATCGTTTTCCTCGCCAAAACTTTTTAAAATTGACGGAACATATTCCACTTCGTTTCCTTAAAAAATACCATTTTAATATGTGATGCATTTCAATAATGTCAGTTTAAATTCATTTTTATGCCGGTCGTGCTTAATTTTACGAAAAGAAAAACGGTATAACAAAAACGTGCGTAAAATTTGGCAAATATTTTATAAAGGCACTTTTTCGTCACATGATTATACAGGGGAAAGCAGAAGAATAACATTCAGCAAGATGCCTTAATTCAGGTTATGGAAAACCATCCTGATATCGTCAGGGGTTTTATCGAAGGAGAGACAGAACGGACGTAGAGAATTTATGCACTGATTTGACCCCAGCTTTGTATAGCAATGGGCCGTCAATGCATGACACAAGTAGCTGAAAGAAATCCTTTTCCTTAACCCAAGAAAACTAAACCTTTTTTGTTAAACGATGGTTGGCGATTTCAAAACGCACGTTTGCAAGAACATGCCTGTGTGATAGATTTCAGGTATTTTGTTTCTGGAAATGATAGAAAATCCAAAACAAAAAACTACCTGCAGACTAACTGTTCGGTTGATCAGCAAATAAATACTATATATATAGAGTGGAATCTCTCTTGATCGGACAATGAAGGGAACATTGAAGTGTGTCCGTGCAAGAGGCTGTCCAGCCAAGAGAAATCTCCAAATTTAGTGCAACAAAATAAACAATTCAATTGGGTTGAATAACAGAAAAACTAATTTTGTACAACGAATGAAGAAATGCTTTTCAACTTCTCTATTATATTTGGCGAATGCGCTAAATCTCGTATATAATAGAGGTGTGTCGTTCGCGAACGACCGTTTTAAATTGAACGGACCATACAAATGAACGGAGTGCGCCGGTCATTCGTTCAACAATGGAGTGATCGGCGGCCAATGCTTTCGTTGTATTCTGTGTTTTTGTTCATGTCCTGCCTCTTATAAAATTTCCTTTTTTGTTTCAAAATGAATTATTTTCAGCACAAGCAGTTGAACTGCTTCAAGTTTTCATCACTTTCATTGATGTTTTCATCAGCTGTTTTCAGCAAATAGCAACAATAACAAACAGCATAATAGTTGCCGTACTTGGCCGTTGTTGGACCAAAGTGACCGAAATGAAGGGACGGATCAGTATCTGATGTTAAATGAAAGACAGGGTACAGCAATAGTAAATAATGGCATAGATTACAAGCTATTGGTCCAAACATTGCAATAGTTGAGTTGAGTTGAAGCCTCAATTGCAGAAACTACGTTATATTGAAAACACTATATGTCATTATATCAGATCGATGTATCGACAATGGGCAGTTTTTTTACATGTTTTACATGTTTAGAGCACTTTCAATTTTGTCTTTCGGTTCGCAACTTTTTAAATTGATTAATAGATCGTTTTTAATTTCGCCTTTGCCTTCGTCTGGCAAATTTTCTTGAAGCGATTTTAACAGCTGATCTCAAATTAATTTTGAAATAATAATAATTTTAGATCTTTTTTCGTCGAAGGCCCCTTTATATGTATGTATATGGAACTGGCTTTCAATTTGTATAGAGCCGGGCTAATATCTGTGAGTTCAAGCGATTTCTGACAAGCTGGTTGTGCACTTGAAGGACATCATTAACGAAATGCCTTTATCTCGCCGTCTTCAGTTTGTTAATGGAACTACTTTTTTCTACTGACATACTACATACAGTTTCAGGGGTATTGCAATAATTTCTCTAAGTGTAAAGCAACACGTTCTCTATCTGGCCATTGCTGTTCTTGTGCTCGGCGTCCATGGCAGCAGATCCCAGCCGGAGGCATGTTCCTCGATAGCCGACATAATCACTGACAGCCAGCCACTGATTTGAAATAAAACACCATAAGTTTTTTTTTTATTTTTAAGTATCTAGTAATTATGTATGTATTTGTTAATTTATTGGTATGTCTTTTGTATTATTTTTAAGTTTATGTTTTGTTTTATAATTTTCTTTCTTTCTTTTTATCTCATTTAAATATTTCCTTTTTTCTTTTCTTTTAGGTACGCCAGGTGCTGCATTTAAGTGGTTTAAGAAGCTTTAGAATAAGAAGCTTTAATATCATTTTAATATTCCTTTAATTCATTCATTCAGTTGTAGTTGCATTTCAGGGTGGATTAGGAGTGGTGAGGAGGAGGGGTGGGGTAAGAGTGTTGGCGAGCCAGGGAGCAGGAGATGTTTATGTGGTGTCTAAAATGCTGATTATTTTCGACAACTATTTGTGGTTTGTAAATCTTAAGCCCGATCAAAGTGAAGTTGGTGGCATTTTGATTTGCAACATGTTTGTTTTTGTTTTTTTTTTTATTTGATTTTTATGATGAGGGGTCAAGCTCTAAAATAAGAAACAAGTTTTACACGTGTTCATTTGTAATTCCTTCTTAATCGTCTGGTAATTTATCTTTTATGTTTTTTCATTTTAAGAAAAAAATTTGTGCATATTTTTTGAAATCTTTTTGTTTTCGTATTTTCGTTTTTCAACAGTTTTTGTTTTTCATAGACTGTGTGTTGAGAATGTGATTTGGTTTGTGGTGGAATTAAAAAATTGTTAAGTTTTATTATTTGTAATTAAAATTTGTGGTTATTTTACAGGAAATTCAAACAAACAAACAAAAAAAATAAGAAGGAAAATTGTTTGCCTGGACAGTTTTAGTTTTATTTTTGTTTGTCTCTTTTTTTTTTGCAATAAAAGAATTGAACTAAATGAAACGTTTATTAAAATATTGCCTTAAAGGTTCTTCTTGGGGTTTCTTTGCTTTTGTTTCGACTATTTTCACAACAATTGTTATTTGGGTTGTTAAGTGTTAGTTTTCATTTCGTACTTTTGGTTGTTTTTGTTTTTCTTTTAAATAATTATTAAATATAATATGTATGTATATATAAAAATATCAAGAATTGTTAATAACGTTTTGGTTTTTAAATATTTTTAAAAAAATTATTTTCTTTTGGACGTTTTGCAAGTTGAAGATTTTCATTTTAATTTTTTTGTTTTGGTTTTTGTTTTTAAATTTGTAAATGGAATTTGTGTCTTTTGTTGTTTTGTTTTTGTTAAATGGTTTAAATCAGAAAAGGATTCAATGCATAAATTTTCGATACAATTCAGTTTAACGATTGACAGGGGAAAGAAAACGCTGTTGGAGCGCTGATTAAGGCCGTTCTGTTGGTTAAAAGGACGAAATCGCATCGAGCAACTACTTGTGTGTTTTAAAATCAAGTATCGCCAGAAGGGTGATTGTTGTAAATAGCGCGCAAAACATTGCGTTAAATCTCAAACTTTGTCTTCGTGTTGGCAGGGACATTTGGAAATCAATCAGCTGTTTCTGATAAAAACAACAACAAACAAAGCAATTGACTTAAATCAAGAAATATATGTATGTATGTGTGCAGAGACCTGTGCCGACACTTTCACGGCCGTCGTGGAAGTTAAAACGTCCATGTTCGGCAAAAATCAGTCCCCCATGTCGGTTTACGAAATGCAGCCGTACGAAATATTTAGTGTTTTTGAGTGGAAAAATACTCAAAATTAAGTTTCAGTCCAAATATTAATGCTGGTCTAGCATATATGTACATACATATGTCAGGTGCAGCTAAGCCGGAAATCCCCAAGCGGACTAGTACTTTCAGAAACTGAAGTTAAAATGCACATATTATGTATTGCGCTGTTACAGTATCTATCTAAACTTGTCGTACACATTTAAGTTTTATATAAGCCGAGCTTGGGGCCGCCATTAAGCCTATCAACCATATGCGTCATGAACGCATGTTCTTTTCGGCTCAATATTAGTCAAAAAATTAACAAAAGTTAATAAGTTTTATTTAAAATGATTAGTTTTTTTCCAATGAAATAAAATATAGTTCCAGTTGAGCGAAATATTGTGCTACTCTGGCACTTATCGCTGTATTTTCGAAGCACAAGAACAGCTGACGACTGAAAAGTAAACGCAAATCACTAAGTGCCTGCATTTTTGTTATGTTTTCACTAAATTTTTGTACAAAATCACCAGTTTTATTATTAAAATAAATAAATAAAAAAAAAAAACATTATAATGAATAATTTGAATGAGCTGAAAATAAAAAGTAGGCCAAAATACCGATCATCCGACAAATCTTTTTGTGATTTCACAAACAGTGATTTTCGAATGTGATCTTGAGCTGTTGAAAGAACTCGACCAGCATTTCTCTCCCCTTTAAAGATCTAAAATTTCTCAGCGCAGAATTTATTTGGCTTTGAAGTTTGAATAAAATTTATGTAAATGTAAATATGTGAGTGTTTTAAAGTTTTAAAGTTTTATATTTTTGGTTTTGTTTCATTTTTTTTTGTTTGTTTCTTTATTGTTTCAAATTGCAGCTTAAATTGATTTTCTTAAAAGTTTCTGTTTTTCGGTTTGTCTTTAAATTTCTCATAAATCATCTTTAACTCCGGTAAATCTGGATGGATGTTTACGTAGAACAGTAAAATGTTTATTTGTTTAGTTTTTTCTCCTCTTCAGTTTTATAAGTTTTTAAGTTTAAAGAATTCTTTTTGTATAGTTTAAGGTTTAGTTAGTTGACTATTTATGTTGTTCATTTTAATTTAATTAATTTTAATAAATTAAATTTCTTTATTTTTGTAATTGTTTTAGGTTCTTTTAGTATTTAGTGTACAATGATTTTGTTTCTGTTGTATAATTAATGTGTTTACGTCTTTTTTTAATTATATTTTTGGATTTTTTATATCTGTATTTATTTCGTTTTAGGGTCGGAATATTTATGTATTTTTATAATTGTTTTCATATTTGTTTGTTTGTTTTCAAATGTAAATAAAATACTAGTAAATCCTGATATATTTCTTATTATTCATATTTACTTTTTCTTCGTAATTTCTCTTCTAAGCTGCTAAAATTTAGTGTTTCTTTGGTTTAATTTAATTTCTTTTGACGGTTTCTACTTAAAGACTGTTTTGACTTTTTTTTAGAAATCTACAAGTAGTTGAATATGTGTTGAAAAATATACGATGTCGTATAGCAGGAACGCAAGATTTCTAACCACAGGATTTCAAAGTGCACAATTTTACAACGCACGAGTTCACGCTTTCAAATCGCACACTAAATTTCAAATAACACGATTTTATATCTCACGTTTTAAAATCACACGATTTCAAGTTACACAATTTTAAGGAGCACCAGTTGCAAATCGCACGATCTCCAATCACATGATTTAAAAGCGACACGATTTAAAATCCAAACCAAAACCAGTTAAACAAGCGCTGACAATGTCGCGATTAGGCCAGATTGCGTACAGTCAGTATTCTGTGGGCCAGGTCCTAATTTATATAGGAAATCATATGAAATTAATATGATTTCATAGTGAAATCAAGCTTGTTTTTGTCTTTGTCAATAGCTTTGCTCATTTAATTAAAGAACTTCTTATTGCAAGTAAACGGACGACAAACACACAAGTTAGCAAAAGGATGATAGAACAATTTTAGCAGGCCAGTTGAATTTGTTTTTGAAAGTCATTGGGAAAAGCATTTCGGACTTGCGGCTAGAAGTTGCGGTTATATGTTTAAATTAAAACATGTTTTTGGTTTACCAGCACAACAACAACCCGGTCCTCTTGACCCCTTTCTATCTTTTATTTACGGCAAACCCCCTCTATATTCTGTGTCATTCTGCTCATTTCAGTTCATCAAACTGAACAAATTTAGGGGAATTCGCTGTCAGACCGACCCGCAGTATTTAAACTGAGCGCTTTTTAACGCCACTAATTTTATTTTGTTAAGATTCGTTCATTAAATCCGATTCGCGTTTCAATGCGTCCGCCTTGCAGAATATTTCTAAAAAATGCAAAATAGTCTTTTTTTAATTGTTTTGTTCCGTTCCCTTCCTAAATTATCGCATTCCTGGTTTTCTACTCTAAATTCTAAACGCACGAGTGCTTTTATTGCTTATTTATATACTATCGTTTTTCGCTTTTAATTTGCTAAACACATTTAGTTCTTCCACATCTCTCTTGTCTTTTGTGTTTTTAAGGGGAGAGGTTTGATTAACGGTACCGTATTTATACCTGTTTCTTTTTAAATATTCATTTCTTAATGAGCTGGTACTTGAATCTTATTGAACTAATTTATACAACTAATTTATTTTATTAATACGTATGTAGTTAGAAAGGTTTTTTCTCCTCTCTTTATTGCACACTTACTTAAGCTTTAAAGGAAGTAGAATAGAGTAAAGACTATTTATTGACTAGCAAAATTAAAGAAAACATTAAGAAATAAATCAATTAACGAGTGTTTCTCGATCTCGAATGTTCTGGAGCACGTTTTCTTGTAACACTCTGCTACTCCTTCGAGATGGCGAAACAGGCAGTAAATAATATGATCGATTCGATTGAAAACAATATCTTATACCTGCAGCTCGAAACACAAATCATTCGAGCAAGTGAAAGAAAAAATAATTTAAGCCTCGTATTCATAAAACTTAAAATGAGTTTGAAATGCATTTTATAAAAGTGATTTGAAATCACCTGGAAGGTGTTCTGTGTGTAGAATATTGTGATTTTCAAACGAGCAGCTGCGCCAGCAACTTTTTTAAATCATTTCGATATTTTACTTTAAAATTAAGAAAATTCCAAGGGACGATATTTGCTGTGATTTCAAAACAATCACAATTGAAAATCACACCGAAAAACTTAAAAGGGGGCGATTTACAGAACACCAGAAAATCACGTCTGTGCTTTGAAATCATGGGATTTTCACAAAACACCTGATATTTCATTTTATTTTTTTTCTATGAATAAAGAAAGGCGTTCTTAAAAGAATAAAGTTTGCGTTTAAAAGGAGTTTCAACCAGAACTTTAATTTTTATGAATTGCCCATTAAAAATTAAAAAAAAAACCAAAATGGAAATGGAAAATAATAAATAAAATCGCTATTGCACTTTGGAAAATAAAATTTTCACATTTTATTAAAAATTATTGTTACATTCATTATTAGAATTATTTATTTATTGCATGACGACGATATAGTTAAATTTAATTTGTTTATTTTCTCGCATAAAGTTTTTTCGTTTCATCTTTTCGCTTCTACTTGTTGTTTTTTTTTTTTATTTATTATAAATACATCACATAAAAAGTATACAAATATTTTGTAATTAAATTAAGATAAAATTATTATCGTGTAAAATTAAAAAATAAAGGATTTCTAAGTTTAACAGGAAGCAAAAAATACTACAAATGAGGAAGCAAAAATAAAGGTCTTTTTTGTCAAAAATATTATAAAGCAGCTTTTAGACTTAATTCAATTGTTGCAAAACATTTTCAAATCTATTTATATGTAAATATATCTATATATGTATGTAAATATATACATATATGTATGTATATATCTATGAAATTATATACAAGTTGAAATACTTGCTGGCTATTCGTTGCTTAAATAAAATGTTTTCTTTCGCCTGGAAACAATTCGTTTGAATAATTCTCTCTAAAACTAATTATAAATGGAATAGTTTAAAACAAAAATACAAATATTTAATTAAAGAACGCATATAAAATATATGTATGTGTATAAGAAAGCATCACATGAATGTTGGTTGGTTGGTTGGTTGGTTGGTTGGTTGGTTGGTTGGTTGGTTGGTTGGTTTACCGAAAAATTTAATACACATTTATTTTTTATTATATTGAATTTCGGCAATGCAAACCAAATTTTGCTTAAGGCATAAACAAAGTAAAATTAAAACATAAAAAAGTTGCATAAAAATAAAATAATAAAAAACAAAGAAATTACAAGTTCCGGTTCACACAGCCATCGACTTTTAGGGCTCCGGCTCAGGCTCAGGCAATATGTAGTTCTTCCTACTTCTTTCTTACAGCAAAGCAGAAAGTTGTTGCGTGTGAACCGGCACTAAACAAAAGTTTCTGCTTAAAATTAAAAAGGAAAATTTCTGGTCACCTACAAAAAAAAAATTATCTATCAAAAGAGAATTTAAAAAAAGGCCTCATTCTCTGTCTCGTTTTGCTTTTATGCAAAACAAAACGGCGGCGGCGCATTTTATTTAATACTTTTTTCCCTTCAAAAATATTCCGTTTCATTGATAAGACACATGAATTCTGCAGCACAGATTATTATCACCGGACATGCTGTTTGTGGCATATTTTTATTATGACGCCCCAACTACAACTTAAATAATATAATTAAACTTTTGTTTAATTATAAATCCAATAAAATTGAATCTACGAAAAATGTGCATCATCTCTTCGCGTGAAACAGCCAATAAAGGAATGGATTGATCGATATTTCTTAACAACAACGACAAGTTTTCGAAACGAAATCATTCAAGTTTTATAAAAATTTACCTTAAATTAAGGTCATCGATGTGAAAGACGCTGAACAGCTGTTCAGACAAAGGAAGACACCAGAAATTTGGCGTTTTCAAATCGTTGTGTGTATTATTTTATTCAAACTCCACTTCGAATTTAATACGTTTTCTTTTTATTTGCAGAAAATCTTGCAACATTTCACTACAATTTTAATGGAAAATTTTCCCCTTGGAAAAATCCTTCAGTGGAACGGAAGTTCATTTTAGCTTTTTTTTAAAGCCAACAGCAGGCAGAATGGAGGCATTTCAGTGTTAGTTATTTACGTTTGGCTGGTTTCGTTGATCAAATGCCCATCAAGACTGTGGAATGAGTTGGTTTGCGGTACATTCACACATTGATTAAATGCCATCAAATCGGGTGGCAACAGATGAGAAGAAAAAAACGCTAAATAAATAAATACGCATCGCCGTTTAAGAGAACATTTTCCTGTCGAAAAGCGCAATCAAGTCGCCAAGTCGCCGAAGGAAAACGAAAATTAGTTGTGTTGTGGCATTTTTCTTAGCTAATGAATACTTTAAGCGCATGTCCCACGATAGCGAACGTTAACACTTGCCAGTACTTTGAAGGTCGAAAAGCTGACTCAGGGTCGTTTTCTGAATGAAATTTTGTCAGTTGCATTACAGCTCGCACTAATCAGTGCCAGCTGGTCGCGATTTTGCCAGCTTTCTGCTGTTCGAAGTGCTGGCAAGCGTTAACGTTCGACATTGAGGCACAGATCGCCCAAAAAATAAATACTCTACTATTTATACATATACATTAATATATACTATTTATACATATACATTATATATGTACGTATAAAATATTTATGTACAAGTATGTTGGCCTATGCCGCATAATGAAACTGTAGTGGTGGGTCAAATGTATGTGTGTGCGTGCAGTGAGACCTCGTCTATCCGTGATTCGCTTAGCCGGGAAGATATATGCATTTTTTTAAATTTGTTTCTCTTTTTTTGTATCGATTAACCGCGACTTTATCTCTATTATTCGGGACTACAAGGCCGCCACGTTTTGCTTGTTGAATAAACATTTAAATGCAAATCGATTAATGCGATTATTAGGCAAACGGCGAGTCAGCAGCCTACAATCCCGTGTGTTGAATTTAGTTGGATTTGAAGCGTGGCAAAGGAGAATGAATAAAGAATGTACCAGAAACTGATCAGAGAATTTTGCAGTTGGTTATGCGGAATGCTATCGGTTGCGAACATTACGGCTAATCGAGGTTTCACTGTATGCACTTATGCAGCTAATAACCAAAAGATTGTGTCCTTTGAAAATTGGATGTTTGTTTCGTTTTTTTCTTCTTTTTTTTTCTTGAGAAAGCAAAATAAATTTTCGAAAACTTTACAGAGATTTTTGTTTAGTTTCACTTTCTTCTTTGCAGCGTTTCAAATGTTTTGCTGTTGTTGTGTTTGTGTTCAAGCGTTAATTAATATTTAATATGATTAAATTTGTTGGTGTTGTTGGTTGTTTGTTGTTATAGATGCATGTATGTATGTATGAGTGTTTGTTTGTCTGTCGGCTTAAAGTTGTTTATGAAAAAGCATCTAGCGAGCATTTTTTTGCTTGTTTTTGTTTTTGTTTTCAATAGAATTTCGAAAAAACATTTATTAAGTCTATTTATTGAGTTAAAATGCCGTAGAGCGTCTGTTGTATTTTTTCGTAATATTCGTTTTATTCGCATCTGTGTTTAGGGATGAATGACAGAGATTGCGCCCAGGTGTCAGACGCATTATTGAACATGTGCGTTTCGTAAACATATTGGTATCAGTTACTGTGGCTGCGGCTGTTGTTGCAGTTGTTGATGTCTCTTGGTTTTGTTGAATCTTTTGATTTGGCACTACGATTCCATTTGTTTTATTTGAATGATTGATGTTGAGGGCGGCGTTTGTTGTGGGTGTGGGTGTGGCTGTGGTCGTGGTGTTGCAAGAGTGATTGCCGCTTTTATTTATTGTGGCCGTAACTAATGTGGATTGCCTACAATTAGCCCAACGTTGCATTTGATGCGAACATTTCGGAAACAATCATTTGCGCCCACCAGCCCCACTCAAAGTGCTTAAAGACTCAACGCGACTTTTCGAACGCGGTAGAACGGTTTCTGTAAGAAGTTTTTATTAGCGAAATGTTGAAATTCTGTTTGTGCTTGTGGTCTCACCTTTGCTTGATTTTTCGGCTTTGTAGGCTCTCATAGCCTTGCCCCGTTTGTCCAGTATGAGTTTGTCGAATCTGACGAACATGCCGTGTTTGGGTTTACACTGGAAATACTGTATTCCCTGAACGCTGCCATCGTTTTTGCCAGTTGGTGTGTCCAGCTCAACACCAATCCAGGTGCCCTTTTGGAAGTGAGTAGTGCCAACGTAACTTATCACCCCGCTGGTGTTGTAGGGTCTGATTAAGACGGATTCACCCACCACCACCCATTCGGGTAGAGTCACATCGATGTGTTTGTCGTCTTTTTCGAAGCGAAGAAAATGGAAAAAAAACATTTTAATTTTTATTTTGCAAAATGAAAGAAACAGGAGTTTCGTTTAAGTTGAAGATGTGACTTCAGATTTATTTAATATGACTAAATATGAACTCAGTCGGGAACTACTCTGTATGAAGAACGAACGAGTTATGCTCTCTGGCATGATAAATGCAAAATGGAGGCAGTCCACAATATCCAGCGAAGGACATTTTGCCATAATCAATTCTATATTTTAAAAGGGAAAATGTCTGTTATCAAGTCAGAGTCGCTGTTATCATTTGCTGGAAAACATATTCTAGAATATCCGCAAAAAGGACTCAAAAGCGATTTGGAATTGGAGTTCAAAGGTGAACAGTGTAGATTGAGACCTACACGACCGTGCCACAGAACATCTACTATTCACAATAAAATGAATATCCGAAATAACCATCGAATTTAATAAGAAAAATAACTGTTGCTTTATGGACTTAGAGAAGACTTTTGATTCTGTAAAATGACCAGATTTTACGAAATTATGCCGGAACTACCAGAGAAGAGGGAACAAAAGCCAAACCTGCGCAGAGTTCGGAAGAACACAAAATGTTAAGTAGAGAGGAATTGTTTGCTCATATTTCGTTATAGTTCTGATTGAATCCTTCACTGCAGGAAATTGGAACATCGTGTAACTGTGCCAATGCTGTCTTATATAGATGATGTGACTATATTCCGAAGCACCGTTGACAGTCTTCAGACGAAATGTCAAGAAAAGAACTCCACGTATCAAATGAAGACAATAATATTAGCAAGTGCTAATTTATACTTCGGTCTAAGCAAAAAGTTCAAGTTCCAATTCTGTTGCCCCAGCAACACAGAACCTGACCAGAGTTCAGACATCACAAAACCTGGGATACCCCCGACGAGCCAGTATTAGAAACCAGGCGCTGCACAATGACATCAAACAAAATAAGCTGAGGTGGTTTTGACATGTCCAAATGCAGAATGCCAGTGCATGACTCTGAAAGCCAAAACCCAACGAAGACCAAGAGCCCTGCCTGCTACACATTGTATAAGCAGAGCGTAATATATATGTATGTATGTATATGTATGTGAGTAACTTGTCTTACCCTCAATTTCCATGCTGGTGGACATGGCGGACAAATTCAAATGGTCATTGGAGTTCGTCAGCAGACCCTCCATTTTTGCCAACGATGCACGATGCATCGCATTAGCGCGATTATTGTTGTTGCTGTTGTTGATGGTCGTTGTATTTGTAGCTGTAGTTGAGTCATTAGTGCCGTTCCCGTTCCCGTTGCTGTTCTGTTGTGGCGGAGTCTTTTTTCTTCGCACCACTTTGCCCGCTGGCAGAGTTGTTTTCACGACGCCAGTGCCCTCCTCGATGATTTCGTTGCCGTTTTGATTGTCGGTATTTGAGCTGATTTCATTATTGTTCGAGTTATTTTGGTTATTGAGAATATCTTTCACCATTTGCTCGTTAACATCTTGTGGCTGTGACGTGGCGGCGGCGGTGGCGGTGTTGGAGCTGCAGCTGTGCGGGTTAGGGGTAGTGGAGGCGTTGAAAGCTTGGCTTTTATTGTTGAGATCATTTACCAGATGCTGTGAGTGCTTGTCCTTGTTGCTGATATTGGCCATTTCGTATTGTTGGTCTAGTTCGTTTTCAATTTGTACAGGAGGATTGATAAGTTCAATTGGCAGCTGTGTTGTTAAATCATTGTGATTTTGTGACTTTGGTTGTTGTTGTTGTTGTAGTTGAAGTTCGGTATTTAGACTGATGACTTCCGGGTGTTTGTGGTTGGTCGAGGGCTTTGGCATGTCTTTCAGGAATGGATTAATTCGATGCATTTGACGATTTGGTGGGGAGTTCGAATTTATGCGATCAAAATCTTGGAAGCAAAAACATCAAATTATAGAAAACAGTTTGTAAAGCGTTAAAGGGCGTCAAAATAATTACCTGGTGTCTCGTCAATGCTCATGGAGCGCATTGAGGTTATGTCATCGTTAGTCAAATTGGTGCACGAAACGGCCTGTCCAATAGTTATTTGCGGTTTAAAGTACACATTTAACAAAAGCAGGCTGTAAATTTATTACTTACCTGCGAACCGTAACCACTTGAAGTCGACGAACTCATGCTGGGCGTAGCTGAGCCTGTCAAGTGCTTTAAGTTTGTGTTGACATTGGATGTGTAGCTTAAGTAGCTGTGATTCGAATGGGTGCTGACATCCATAAATGAGTCCATGGTCTTGGATGAAGTGAGTCTGGAACGCGATGTTTGGTAATTGTTGCGCTGATTCTTCTCCTGCTCATACTCGTTTGTGGACTCCGAATCGCTGTAGCTGTCTTCGGCTTCTTCGGCCAAAGATCGGTGGCCGCCCAACGGCTCCTCGTGCAAGGTCGTCATACGCATGCCCATTAATTTGCTGGTAGCGGGCGAAGCTTTAGGGAAAATATAAACAAACTCTCAGTACATTTTGATAGAATCGTGAACGGCCCTATTCACATTTTTGTTGTTATTGTATTTTTCTAAAAACTTTTCAGTTCTATCATTTAAAAAATTAAACAAAAACTACATAAATAATTTTTGCGAATAGGGCCGTTTCGAAATTTTTTCGACTGCTTAAAAAGTGGCAGGAATTTTGCGAAAAAGCTGGTTTGGCAACATTTGCCAACACCTACGTTTTGTTGGCTGCGGCCTAAAGTTGGTACTTAAATTCAAATTCAAGAACGTTGGACGAGCTGCATTCCAGTATTTGAAGAAGAGAAAAATCGTAAATAAATTTGAGTAATTTTTTTTGGCAAACGTTGATGTTCTTAAGAGACGGACACAAATAAAATTGTCAACTAAAACTAAAAACAAATTATTTTTGGTGTATTTTCATATAGAATTTTCGATCTAAAGGCAAAGCAAAGTGCTGTTTTAATACAAAAATGAAAGAAACTCTCAAATATTGTAAAATAAACTACTCAAATGCTTTGTGATGCAAAGGAATGAAGAACAGATTGATGTTTTATTTAACTAAATAAAAAATTTAATGTACGAGCATTTAAAAACTATACATTCAATCCTCTAGATTTGGAAAAATAAAATGTTATGTGTCTTTAAGGGTGTATGAAGAAGGTTCTGTACACTGGCCAGATATAATGGCGGCAATTTAACAAGTCATCATGTTGATTTTACACTTCGGTTGATTTTTTTTCCACTCAATTCGGGCGTCGTTTCATTTTGATATTTCCTAATCGTAAAACGACTTCTGTTAAAACTTGTACAATTTTGAAGTGCTGGCGCTGTAACGTAGACATTTAAATAACAGAAACACTCGTACTTGCCAATGTAATGTGTCAAGTTAAATGAGCATTTAGGCGCCATTTAGTCGCTCCATTGGTCTTTCGTGTTAACGCAACATGTCTCCATGTCAAAAGACATTAGTTTTGTGTGGATGGTTGTGTTTCGAGGGACACAATGCGAAAATGACTAATCATGTATAGGTGTAGGGTGTTTTTTATTGAGGTATAGAACTTTAAGTTGACATCACTTTTTTAACTGGCGGCCATTTTGTCAGCTGTCAAGTGATTAATATTTAGTTTGGTTTGCCATTTCATCATGAACAGGTTGACGAAAGAACAACGCTTGCAAATCGTGCAAATTTATTTCGAAAATAATGGTTCAGTTCGCGAAGTTTACCGCAAGCAAGTTTACCGCAAGTCGACATAATCGTCCATCAGAGCAATTAATTCGGTTAACCATGGATCGTTTTCGCACTACGTTTACTCTATGTGATAATACGCATCCGCAGAGACGTCGAACAGTGCGCACCGAAGAAACAATTGCCGCTGTAGAGCAAAGTGTTGAAGAGGACCCGAATGAATCGATTCGCCACCGTGCACAGCAATTGGAGCTTTGTCCATCAACTTTTGTCCATCAAAAATTGGACCTGTAGAATTGGCTTTATTCGAGCCAGCCGCGGCGGCCACATGCCCGAAATCATATTTAAACATTAATGGCATAAAATTATCCTTCCAATAAAGCCAAATTGATGGACATTAAAACGATTTTCTTGTGTTTTATTTCAATTCGAAGTTCTATACCTCTAAAAAAAACACCCGTTATGTATTTCAGAACGTAGTAAAAATAAACGAAACAAGTTGTTTGCAACACTGCAATAGTCGTAGCATCACTGTTCAACGATGCTTGGAGTTGCTCTGCAACCAACTTCACTTCATTACATGCGGTTAAAACTCTACTATTCGCACTATTTGGATTTGCCTCAAAAGTTTTGTATGGGTCGCCTGAACTCATGACAGATAGACAAGGCCTTATGCTGCGCTTTAGGTTGGTCTGTTAATGGGAAATCTTTTATTTACTCTTTTTCCTCATTTCAAAAATATAAATGTATAAAAGAGGCGCCGAAATCTGCTCATTAATGTTTCTTTACCTGGATTAATTAGCAGTTTTAATTTGACCGGTCTTTATCGTTTTCAAGCTCTTGGCATTTCGATTTTGATATGGACTCTAAACGATGGCAGTGCATTTGGGAGTAGCGCAATAGATGAGCTGGTAGAATGTTCGGCCAAGAGTTAAGACATGAGTCACCACTGATCAACTGGGTTAATAGAATAAAATCTTCAGATAAAATAGACGAAAACTTCCAGTCGTAAAACCGGGTTCTGAACATTTATATTCCTACAAACTCGTATGATTTATTGTACAATATGATATGGGACCTCCATGGCAGGGTATTGTTGTAGTAAATAAATTTTCATAATCCGACGTTAGGACCGGAAGTTTTACTTGAAGCAAATCCATATCGAGCAACAAGTTTTTTCGAGACGCATTCGACGCCCTTCAATATAACACAGATTGTTTCTGTGCTGACCCATGTCGGTCTTATCATTGAAAACTGCTTCTTTTAAAGGAATATTAAGGTTCAGTTGTTGTTTGGACGGCCGGTATTCAGGGGACGATTTCTACACATGCAGCGCATTTTTCTCAAAGTGAGAAAGAGAAGGTAGTGTTTGATTTGAAATCTTCCTCAGTTGTAAGAGACAAGAAGTGCGTCTGCAGGTCGTTTGCTGCACTAATGGTATGTTTGAATTCTCTCTGCTATGCGTTGTGCCGTTCACAGCCCACCCGACCAGGAATGGATGAGTCAATAGAGTTGGATGCCCTACTGTCACCCACAAGTTGTATTCCATTTGCGTTAAATTTTGTATGCGTGCAGACGCATGCCAGAAACACAATAACGGCGGCCGTAAAGAGGGCGAAGTGTCGTTTCAACACACCTTCGCTTTGAGTTTTTATTTTTGATGTAACAGGCCTCATAAGAAGTTATTAACTGATTCTGCCGCCTTAAGCCAAACACTGCCAGCACTTTCGATACCTCAAAACGTATCGATCATTATAGTTTTTAATGGCCAAATTAATATTGTATAATTTGATGTATGTAGATGTGGGTGTGGGAATAAAATGGTGCTTAACTAAAACATGAACACAAACAACATCAAAGTAAATCTACAACTAAGTTTTAGAATAACTAAGGCTAAGGCTAAGCAAATTCAGTGTGTACGCTTTCAAATCAGCAATGCTAAAGCACCACTTTAGGTTATAAAGGCTTTCGTAAAACATAACAGAACAGGAACAGGAACAGGAACAGGTGTTAAATAGTACGTAAGTGCAAATAGCTTTGGGCGCTTTTCATAAGAGATGATCTAAAAATTTACACCACTAAATTCGTATCATACATGGAGCAATGGAAATCATTTGGCAATTTGGCAGATCTAGTTTATGACGGATGGGATGACGCTTTTGCTAAGTGATGAAGTTTTTTTTTTTTGTTTTTTGTTTTTCATTTTAATGAAGACGAGGAGCAGACGGGGCGAAAATATTGCCAATGGCTGGTGATGATGATCTGATAAAACACAATACAACACAATACAAATACTTGGTTATTGTTGGAACTAAAGACAAACAAACAAAACATTTAATAATAATAATAGTAAAGGAAAAAAACAGGATCTAAATTAAATAAGAGACGGTATGCAGAGAGTTTTGGGACCGAGGCCAACAAACAAACTGAAACAAAAATATAAAAATATATCAAGTTCAGGAACACTTAAAGTTAAAAACGCTGTGTTGCAGTAGAAGTGTCAGTCGTGTTGACGTTCGCAAGTAAACAGTGTCGGCCAATAAAAGTAGAAAAGTGTCTTGAGGTTGTTTCACGCGTTTGTGGAGAGTAAATTTTAACGGCAAATGGCGGCTCTGCGCATTGTCCGAGTCAGTAAGACAGTGCGGCCCAGCTTAGACCGCGTTCGCGATCGGGATCTAGCAAAGTCCGGGTGTTTCGTGTTTTATGATGAAAAATTTATCAACTTATATAATTCAGTGTACGAGTATTTAAGTTATCAAATCTTATCAAATATCAAACGTACGAGAACGAGCGAACGAACGAACGAGCGATTTTATTATAAGGAATGTTTTGTGTTTTGCTTGGCAATAAAAACAATTTACATTCAAGTGCCAATTACATTTTAACTAATCATTGTTGAGACTCTTATAAAATTATAACATATTGATTTTCTAACGAGTTACAGTCTTTAATTAAAAATTTTTCATTCAATGCATGGCATCATTTTCCAACTTTTGTTATTACCTGACAAATAGGAGCCTGTTTGCGGCGCATTGAAGACCGTTGGTTGAATAATTTGAGAATTAATGCACAACAACATATTCAGAAATACATACATATATATTTTTAATTAGTTATTTTTATCGTTTGTTTGCAAATGTTTGATAGAGGAAACTAAAAACCAGGAAACTAGACAAAATCAACAAAACAAAAAATTACTGAAACAATTGGAAACGAAAAATATTAAAAGAAAAGAAAACGAAGCCAAAACCAAAGGGGTTATTTGAGATCTCGAGTTTCGTATATGGATTGAAATTAAAGAAAACAAAAAAAAGAAATCCCCCTATTGTGGAAGTCGTGGTCGTCATCGGTCTTTACTTCGCCTGCGCTAAGGCGCCGACCTCATGTTAGTTGGGCTGCTGAAGAAACATGTGTTCAAGACGAGTGTATTGACATTATAAAAAATCTATAACCGAAAGTACATACATATGTAGTTATTTTTTGAACAGACCTCGTATCTTGTCCTTTAATTTTTTTTTATTTGGGTTTGAATATATTTTTCTGATAAAAGAAACATTTAAATTTAAATGACCAAATCAGTTCGGTAGGAGTATCTCTTGGAGAGGCAGCCGTGTCATGAGTTCGTCATCGACGTAACGTCGTATCGTTGTTGACATTCGCAATAGGGGGTGATTAAAGAAGTTGTTAAGAATATCAATCATTTTGAATTTTCTGGTTTCACTGTTTTAAACTGTGGATATAATTTCAAGGCTTTGGTACATCTTAAAAAAAGCCATTAGTCTGTCTGCTTCTTAGGAAAATATAGCCAATAGTATTTGGTATTTATGGCGCACGGTTCCGATTCTGATCTTATTCAGGCCAGAAAAAACAGTTGGTAATCATCGGCCTATGATTGCTTCTACGTTAACATGGGAGAACTTTCAAATGGTTGAAGGCTCGTGTATAGAAACAAGTCAAGAGTTTTTCTAGAATGCATCTTGAAGTCGGTTCTGTTTCATTGACATCATTTTGTTTTACAATTAAGGAAATATTTCCTACAACAAAATGTATATGTACTCGTACACTTGTACCAAATAGTGTGGAGTACTTGACATCAGGACGGATCCAACAATTAATGCGCTTGCAGAAATGTCAAAGCTTGTAAAGGAAAATTTAATACTGGGTGCTTTTTAGAGGTTCATAACTTTGAATTGGCAACACTGCTTTATTTGGCAATCAATTTAAAAGCTGATAGTTGCTTTGTGTTTAGTTTGACATTTAAACCAGAGCAAAACTTCCAAATGCTAAATTATTTGATCAAAATTGCACTAAAACTCCAGCCCTCACATTTTGGTTGAATGGGCACGTAAATAATCAGAGTTGTCGCATTTGGCCGAGTCCATTGGTCGTTATTATTACGCACAGTCGGGGTGGCCACATGATCGAAATCATATTTAAAATTTAGTGTCAAAAGGCCCGTTTCATTCAAAATATATTTCTTTGTTTTGTTATGAATTAACAAAACCCTAAAAAAACACCCTGTATTTAGTATGAAAGTAATTGTGTAACATAAAGCTATGAACAACAAGTGGTTCCCAGGGCATACAATTATGTACGATCTGACAATGTGCTGACAATGAAAAATTACCAGCAGAAGGTAAATTGTAACTTAAGACGGTTGTATGGAAATTTGACTGGCAATAAAATGAGAAAAATGCCAGGACTGTTGTTAGACATTGCCAGAACACTGAAGTCAATGGTGTCACTGCCAGGTGCATTAATTAGAACCACATCCGATAATAAAAAATGAGTTTAGAATATCTGGGGAGAGTATCAGAAAAAAGAGTCTTCGCATCGGCTGTCAGACGTCTGACAATATTGGACAGTGACAGTGCTTTTGTTACACAGTTCTAAATGTTGTACTGACCGTCTGTACGCTGCTTAAGAGATTCCATTTGCTTGCCCAGCGCGCCCCCTTCATGTAACACATATTACGAATACCAGTCGAACAGTGTTTTTTTTTTTAAACCAGAAATTCAATATTTTCACACAAATAAGTCGTAAACTAAAATATTAAAATTCTGCATAATGAATGACATTTACGGAATGACGGTCGTTTGATTGAGCGTGTAATGGATAGACGTAGAGAGAGAGAGAGAGCGAGAGATTGAAGAAAATTGGCGATGATGTGTTGTGCGATAAATTTTGAATGATTCTTTTTTCCACAGCTTTTATAGATTAAAAAAGGAAATGAATTACATTCATACAAAAAAGTTAAGCTAAATGCAAGAAAGCTGCACTTTGTTTTTGGTTTCTGTATCGGAGCTCTAGCTGTGTTCTAAAAGAGTTGCAAAAATATTAATTGTCAATTATCAAAACAGATGCTTGCTTCTATCAAAGACAGTAAAAAATAAAGCTTAAGCGTTTCATAAATAAATGTTTTTGTTTTAATTCAGGTGTTTAATTCAGGGTTGTTGAGGGAATGCGGGTGAGTTAATGACTGACAAAAAAAAAAAAAATGTGTTAAAATCAATTAAGAAATGAGTTTAATTGTGGGTACTTTTAGAATGTTTGTCTTGGAACAGGTTTCAAATAATGAAAGTAATAAACAATTTGATTTTATGGTAAACTTTTACAAAAATCGCTACATACAGCTGATGTAAGAGGTTCAAATATGTATAAATATGAAAAACTTTTCAATTATTACTAAAATCGAATAGGTTTTTTTATTTAAAAATTAGCTTTTCAATTTAATTAACTCAAAGTACGGATACAGGGAGAAAATTCGCTGGTACATTTGAATTTTCTCAAAACTTTTAAGAAGAAGATAATCAAATCTTAAAGTGATATATGTATTGTAAATAGTTGTTAATTAAGAGCTTGAAAATAAATAATGCTATGAGTAAAAAGATGTGATGCTAGAAATGGTATATTTGAATAAATAATTATAAAAATGTTTTCGATATACGGGTGGGAACTTTTGCTTGTTCGAAATCAGATAAACAAATGAAATAAATGTTGAAGGTTAAAGCAAAAAATAACTTACCAATACCGAAGGCTTTGCCTGGCGAGTCGTCGTTGCTGCCTTTGCCGCCAAAACTGTGACGAGACCGTGTGGCAAAATCTCTCATACTGCCGGGCGTAGTTTGTGCTGCATTAAGGACACAAATTCGTTACTACCATCAAATTTGGAATAATCAAAAGCAAATACCTGCTTGTGGTAAAAATTTCGAACCTAAAGGTTGGTTCAGATCGGCAAATGACTCTGAACGGCCAACGTTTAGCAAAGACTCCATTGAAGCATCGAAACGCATAATCTATTTTTAAAAGTGGAAAAGGCGCGGAGACAAGTCAATCGATAAAATGCTGTAAACTATTGAGTTTGTTTAAAACACCAAAACTTAAAAATCTCTCGAAACAACTTCAACACATACATACAATACATAAATAGATATGTTGATAGATACTAGATAAATAAATATTTAGTTGTAACATAAATAAAAAGGAACATTCGAATTTGCAGTAGCCCTACAAAATACACACATACTGATATACATACATTTGTACAGATATACTTATATATAAAATAAAACATTCGAAACTGTTTCTCCTCGTGGGCTAATAACTTTGCTGTCAACTCAACTATCTTGTAACCGGTTTGAGTCAAGGTTTTCTAGATACAGTTCGCTGGCAGCGGTTCTGAACACTTCTTTTGGGTTTACTTCTCTCATCCAAATACGTACATATAGAGAGTACTCTGCTTTCCCTCGCATACCTCTTTTAAGCGGACAATTCGAACAAGTGGATTACCAAAAAGATGTGGTCAGGGATATGATAAAGACAGTGATTAGAGTGGCACAGCAATATTTTGCCAATGCAAATACTGAGGCCAAGCGCTAGTGTTGATATAAACCCGGAGATATCGTTGGGCTGTATTGCCATGTGGTCTTTAAGCATTGACGATGTGTTTATATTCTGAAGCTGTTAAGCACAATTCCAGCCAGCTCAACCAAGTTTGTGAGCGTGGCACTAACTTGAAACGCCTTCCTATCCCTTGTTCACATCTGGTATTTACCAAGAAAAGTTTATGTATGATGATGAATGATCGCATCCTTAAATTCGAATGTTTTCCTTGTTCATGTCTTGTATCACGTGATCGTGCACATTTAATTCCAACTTATACTGATATTGGACTACCTTACGAGGGGTATGTCCAATATTGTAAGTACAACACGTTCGCTTGCTTATCCCGTTCAAGTATCAACACGATTTTGTACACATCTTTTTTCGTACAGGGAAGTTGGCAAACTCTTATCACCGTGTTTGTATGCCATCAGATTCAGCAACTATCTGAAAGCTAATTTCCGCAATTTTACGCTTTCCTAATCACGAAACTTTTAATCTGTCTCGTTATTGGATGTAATCCCGGATCCTAATTGAATCGCTAATGTTTGATCTCCACATCAAATCTTTTTATCAAACGCAAGAGTTGGTAACCATTTATCGCAACTGTTCCAAAATAGAGACATGACCTCCAGTAACCGTCTTTCACACCCGCTTGCCAGTGTAATACAAAAAAAAAAAAAAAAAATGGTAAAAAGTTCACGAGAAGTCATCAAACCAGACGCGCAGAAAGTCGTGTGATATAAGGTTTTCTATAGAAGTTACTCTGAGCTTAATAATTATGCTAAGGATATTAAAATCTCACTGATGGGGGTATGGCAACGATTAGTATAGCCGTAACACTCTAATGCCCCAAGGAAAAATCTCTGTACAAAAACTCTAATGTCAAAGACAAGCGACAAAAGCACTAAAAGAATTGAAATTCAAAGCCTGACCGGCACTTTTCTAGAAACAAATATCTGCATGCACGAACAAAGACAACAACAAGGCGAGTTAATTCACAAGATGGTGGGCGACAGCTGATTATCAGATCCACTTCTGGCACATGCATTTTGACAGCAAGCTGAACAAGAGCGTCGCCAGTGCTGCCACGTTGTGGAGTTAATCTGCCTTGGACAGCAAAGTTCTAACCCATCCACAAATAACAGATATTATTAACACTTTTCACACTGTTCAGTTTTTAATTTCTTGACTTTAGAGTTATTTTATTATGTGAGGTACTTACTGTTCCAGGATTTGGTGTTTCTTTAACCGCCTTTTTATATTAGAATGGCGATTAATAATTTAGTGCATTTTTTGTTCGAATTGAATTGTTAGTTTTGCAATATTAATGTGTATCGAAATAAATTTGATTGGCGGTGAAATAATTGGTGAATATTTGATTAGTTTTTATTTATGTTACGTGGTGAATTTTATAAGTATTGTTTTAAAGCCAATTTTTTGTTCGGGGTGAGCACAAAATACACATTTAATATTTTGGATTTTGATTTTCGTTAAGGTGAAAGCACAAAAGAAGTGAGAGAAAGAATAATTTTAGAAAAAAATAAAACACAATTTAGAGTTTTAGTTGGCGAAACGACAAAAGGTACAAAATTTTAAAATAAAAAATTATTTCCAATCCGAGAAATAGAAATACACAGTAGATACGTAAGTATAAAATAAATACATAAGTATTTGCTTTTTAAAAGTTGTGTGAACAATATTTTTCTTTTTCTCTTTTGTGGCAAAGCATAGACAGCAGAAAATGGTACAATTCTGCCACTACATTGAGGCAAGTCACTTTGTGAGTAAGAAATTGTGAACTCATTACGCACCTGGGAGAAGTTTGGTACACTGCAAGTTTTGCGCATAGTTAGCGGTTGGCCATGGGCTGTTTCCAGTTCCTTGACGGCTACATTCTGTCGCAAGCGATCCAGAGTTAAAATACTTTCAACAGCAGACACACCGCGCGTGTACTTTTCTAAAAATGCAGATTTGTGAAAGCAAATAATTATATGTATGTATGTTTATTTTAAGTGTAAAATCGCAAACCTATATAAGTTTCGCCGTCACTGGCTGAACAATCATCACCACTGGCAGCCAGCTGAGCCAAAGATTCCCGATCTTCCAACTCTTCCGAAGCCTTGGGTATGTTCGATACGACCTCATAAGTGACACCTGTACTGGGAATAGTGTTTTCTGCTCTAACCAAACGGAATTTCTTCAGACGATCTGTTATGCTGGGGCCCTTCTTAATGTTGATGCACAAGCGCTTGCGCAGCACCAAGTCCATGGGTGCAGGATGAGACAAACGCACAGTGGTACGCAAAATCAAATAGACGCGCTCATTTGCTTCCGTAACGCGATTCAAAGCAGGACTATCGTGCATTGAGGAGTCCCAACTGGATATTGCACACACATCCTTGTCCAGATGTTGTAAAATTTGTAGTGTGTAGAATTTGTGTCCATGTTCCTTGGAGAGTATGGAATTTATGCCAGCAATGGAAAATTCGTCGCTAGTATTTTGAGCTGAGAGATCGTCGGCGTTGAGGTTGAGAAATAAAACTGGTACATGGGGCTCCATGCCGGACGGTGGATTCCAGGAAGCCGGAGCTCCTGGTATACCTGAACCGGGCGCTGGCACCAACACAGCATTGCGTTCCTCGGTCAGCGACACCCATTGATGCACTAAACTCAACTCGCGTTCGCGTTCCTCTTCTGTTTTCTCCTCCTTTTTGATCAGTTTTTGTATTTGTTGATCCAAATACTTGCGTCGCCGGCCCAAAGCTTCGCTCCACTTTTCCCTCAGTATCGTCAAGTCTTCTTCTTGATAAGAATCTAGAGCCCGCTGCAAGCGTGAACGTACCGTAACGCTGCCAATGGCAATGTTAACGATGGACTGGCAAATTATGGGCAAAGTACCGGAATTTTGCACAGGCTTGACGCGCACATGCACACGACGCTGCTGTCCCTGACGCAATTGATAAATGCCACCGGTTAATACTTCGGTGGGATTGGACACTTCGACGGGCGCATATTCGCCATTATCATTCAGCTCGTGAATCTCCACCCACAATTCAATCTTACGCGACAACTCAGCCCAACGATCCACTAAGGATCGAGCTTTGGCCTGTTGTTGCTCCACTTCCCAACCCTTGGATTTGGAAAAACCGGCACTGCGATGGCCCCACACCTCAATCGAGAGTGCACCTTCTATGCAATGCTCCAAGAACTCCTCGTTTATGGTGACTGTGAAATCCTTATTGTGCTCAAATTTGAATATCATGTTTTGATCTCTGGGCGTTGTTTCGGCGTTTATAACGGGAACAACGGTTTCCTGATGACCCCAAAATGTATACTGGCAGAAGACAAAATTCGACAGAGACAGAGGCAAGCCAGAGGCGCACTTAATAGAAACGCGGCACGTTATTTGGTTGGCCATGGGATCGGGAGCATCTTCATAGTCATCGCGAGAATCTGAGGAGGACTCTGATACCGATTCGCACATGCGATCTTGAGGCATTTGGCCAGCAATACGTTGAATTTCGACTTGAAGTCGTCCAGCAACTTCGCCTTGTTGGCTTATTATGGGTGTATGATAGTCCAGTTTGACGTCATGAAACAGTACTTCCAAGAAAATGTTTGCCACACCAATCAAGTTGTGGTTCTCCTGCGATTCATAAAACGGATCCGAACTCTTAGAGTTATCACTTTCCTGCAAATTTATATTAATGTTTGTCTTAATTTTACTCGCCAAATTTGTTTCAGGTTTGATTTGCTTCAAAGAAATAGTTTTTAGCTACTTAGAAATATATATAAATTGTTGCACATAAATAATGAAATTACCTCGTCTGAATCTTCCTCATCTGAGAAGGTCTCAATGAGAGGCTTTTGTGTCGCAATTTAAATGAGTATAAGGCAATGAAATAGAAGGAAATGTTAGTAACGTACACGTTATAGCTGGTATTTTTTGTTGGACTTTAAGAAGAAAGTGAAAGACTAGAGCAAAATACATACATATGTATTTAGAATGCATGCAAATACAAGTGTCCGATGAAGAGTTATGCTTTTCTTGTTGCCGAATTTTCAATTTGAAATTTACATCTAATTCCGTTCGTTTTTCTTACACAACTTTTCAAAATCGCTTGATTTAAACTAAACATCTAAAAGAACATATTCGTAATAGATATACATATGTAAGTATTTCTTACCAAACCGTTCAGAATGCGTTCTTTGTGTTCCTGGTACATTTCCCTCATATCGATTAGTTTGTTTTCCAGTTTTTCCATGCTCCAAATTTGGCTACCGGAATTCAAACGCTTCACCAAAATAGCCGGCTCACTTACAAAAGCGCCGCGCTTTAAACCCAAAAAAAAAAACAGAAACAGAAACAGAAACAAAGCAAATGTTAAAAATGTTCAAACAAATTAACGTAGGCCGTGCGTTTCGTCTTACCCTCCTGTTGGGACTTAAATTGGCTGGTGGTATTTGAAGAGTAACGGAAAATTTGGTCTTCTTTTCCATTTCTTCGGCAAGAAAATTGGCTTCCTGAACCAAAGCATTGGCTCTCATGATATCGTTTTTCAATTGTCCCAACGAACGTTTGAACATTTCGTCGCGTTCCTGAGCCCATTTTTCGACGCGCATCTGCGAAGTCGGTGTATTGGGAGTTATTTTACCCAAACGTAGTGGGTCGTAAGGGGTATATGGGGCATATGGAGTACTCGGCGACAAAATATTACGCAGCTGTTGGAACTGGCGTTCGTATTCCTAAAACAAGAAAGCCCTCGTTACAAAAATAATCAACTATTTGTTGTTAAATCAATATAAAAATGGCATCAGTTTGAAGGTAAGAAAATTTTAGTACATGACAATTACAGCGCGCAAAATGGATGTACACAAAAATTAGTCCTGCACCACATTTCGTTCCGCTTTACTTTTCCAACTTTTCGATTAAAATAACGAAAACAGCGAAAATGTTTAATTTGCAGAACGTATAAAATTTATGCCCTTTCTGTACTTTTTTGTCGCCGATGTCATTTCCCGAATTTTTAAAATATTTTAAAAATATGTACAAGGTGGCGCAAAAGTAATCCTCCTATCAGAAAATGCTATAAATTTAGCGATTGGCCCCTAATGTCAGTTCTGTTTTGACATTTGTGTGGTAAACACATGCGAAATACACGTTAATAAACAATGTTACGCTACACTGCTGCAGAACGCGGAATATTGGTGACTATTTATTTGACCAATAATCGGTCGGTGACTTTGGCACAACGTGAATTTCGTCGCAGATTTCCTAGCCGTCCAACGCCTACTGGTGAAACACTGCGACGTTTAGCCGCTCGCCTCGAAGAGACTGGCACAACACGAGATGCTGCCAGGCGTGGCAGACCCCGGAGTAGCCGTTCTGCAGAGAATATTGCTGCTGTAGCTGAGGATGTCATGGAAGTGCCGTCGACATCGACCAGACGACGTGCCGTGCAAATGGGTGTCAGTCGACGGTCTTTACAGCGAATTTTGGTACAAGATTTGAAGATGTTTCCGTACAAAGTCCAGACGGTGCATCAGCTATTAGCTGCTGACCGCCAATCGCGTCTAACATACGCTCAAGCCATCCTTAATCACCACCAAGAGGAAGATGATTTTTCATCAAAAATAATCATGAGTGATGAGGCCCATTTCCATCTTAGCGGGGACCTAAATAAGCAAAATTTACGCTTCTGGGGCACTGAAAATCCGCGTGTAACCCACGAAGAGCCATTACACCCGCTCAAAGTCACTGTATGGTGTGCTGTTTCCGCTGGAGGAGTCATCGGGCCTTTTTTCTTCGAAGACGTCGCGGGCCAAACGGTTACTGTGAATGGTGAGCGCTACAACTTGATGAATTGGGATTGGAAAACATGTGGTTCCAACAGGACGGTGCAACGGCACACACTGCACGTGCCGCAACCGATATGCTGAAGGATGCATTTCCCGGGCGCCTAATCTCCCGTTTTGGCGATTTGCACTGGCCAGCAAGATCGCCTGATTTGACCGCTCCAGACTTCTTTTTGTGTGGCTTTTTGAAGTCGCGGGTTTATGTCAACAAGCCTCAGACTCTTGCAGCTCTTAAAGACAATATCCGTCAAGAATGTGAGGACCTATCGCCGGAAATTTTGGACAAAGTGATGGAAAATGACATAAAAAGGGCTCAAATGACAATCAACTGTGGCGGCGGCCATTTACATGACATCATATTCTCGACTTGATGTAAAAAAAATTAAAAGACCAAATAAAAATAATCCACAAGAAGAATCAAAGTTTTTCATTTTTTTTTTAAATAACAGCCAAAAAACATCGGAAGGTTATTTTTGCGCCACCTGTTATATTAGTACATATCATGACCGCGCTAGGATTACTTGTGTCTTGGAACAACTTTAGGGAAAATTTTACCTGTCTTTGTTTTTCCAAAGCCACCTGTTTGTCTTCCTCGTGCTGGCGTTCCAAACGAGCAATAGCAGTTTGTATAGGATCGTTGCTAAGTTCGTTTTGCATTATTTCGTCTCGAGCAAAATTATAATCAATCAGCTGTGCTGGAGTTTGTGGTTCAGAGTTCATGTTGGCATTGGCTGACTTGGGGCAATTGACACGGAAAAAATGATGATTACCCCACAAGATGCGATCACCGTTCGCTAATGGTGTCTTCTCAGCAGCTGCATATCCATTTACGAAGCAACGAGCTCCCGTAAATGGTTCCAAAAATAAGCCACCGTCTTCGATGGTAATAACGCAATGTTCCGGCTGAATACCCAAACCGGACAGCTGGATATCGGGTTGCGGCCCACTGATGGTGTGGCCACCGATTAAAGTACGTTCTTTTAGATAGTAAACTAACAACTCGTTTAGGGACGGATCTGCGTTTAAATTAACTAAATAGTATTTATTCTTTTCCACCATAATGCCACTGGCTTGCACACTAATGCCCATCTTTTCCAGCGCCTGTTGACGTTCGTTTTGAATGCGTTCTGTTTTCACCAGCTTTTCTTCCCACGTTTGCGATATTTGCTTCATTAGATTTTCACTCTCGGCCAGTTTGTCATTGATGTCGCCTACCGGAGAGCCGGTAGCATGTTTTAGCATACTTCTTAATGTCTCCACTTCGTGACGCAGTTCGCGTATAATGCGGGCATTTGGATCCTCATTGACCACAGCGTGGTTGACAATGCGTTTGGCGCGGTCGGCGTAACGCAGAGTCGATAGAGTTTCTTCATAATTGTCAGCGGAGGGCGAGATGGTTGCCACCATCACTGTACGCGAATTACCACCCAAATTGTCTTTCAGAAGCCACGTTAACACTGAATCACGATACGGCACGAATTTATCGTTGCCACCCCTTTTGCCAATGGACTGATCAGCCAACTTAGAAATAACCAAACCCAAAGTGGTTAAAGATCTGCGACAACAAAACAAAATAAGTAAAGAAAATGCTCTAATAATAGTGTTAGATGAAAAAAATTATACTTATTAATATTGGAACCCTCCTTCAGACGGTCACCCACAGCACCGGTCTTAACGGCTCTTTCGGAGCCGGCTAAGTCCACTAACGACATGCGTGAGACCTTTTCGCCGGTCACGCCACTTGCTTGATCGGTTAAAATCTGCGTTAATACTACTGAGAAAACGGCATGAGACCTGGACGATTCGGCATTCATGTTTGTTGCCGCCACAGTACGCGATTTATTGCCCTCTGTCATCAAATTATCGATATCTTGATAGGATGCCACCGCCAGCTGTGACAGACCATCCACGTAGGGACCCATTACATTGTGCTCCCGCACCTTAAGCGATTGTTTATTTGGCTTAGGATCTAAGAGATCATGGACTTTTTCATTGTATATCTCCATATAGGAAACTTCCACTTTGTACATTAAATCTTGGGTGGATTTATTGGATATGGCCGAAAACAAATTATCACACAAGCGAGGGATGATGCCCTTGCACTCTTGCGAGCCCATCATGGTGTACGATTTGCCGGATCCTTAAACAAACGAAAAACAAAAGGAAATACATACACGTGTAAATATTTTTAATAAAACAATTAAGAAATGCTTTTAATGGACGCAGCCGCAGCCGCAGCCGTAGCCGCACTGGGAGCTTTATTTAACATACCGGTCTGTCCGTAGGCAAATATGCACGCATTGTAGCCTTGAAATGCATTGTCCAATATATCACGTCCCACACAATCGAACACAGTCTCTTGTGAGGCAAAATGCTCATCGTTTGGACTTAATGAGTAGAAACAATGATCAAATGCGAATGTCTTGGGGGGTTTCCGGCTGTAAAATGAACAAAAGAAAAGAAACACGAAGACAGATGAGCCACTAAAAACCAAAACCAAAGAAAGAAAAAAGAAATTAATTTGTTGTCATGTACAAACCTTTCGATTTTGTCTATGGCTGGAGGGTTGTGCAGAACTGTCTGCTGTTTTTCCATCTCGACAATGCATTTTGTGCCCAATTCGAGTTCTGCAATGACAGGGAGGTGACACGAATGGGGTTAATGAAAAGCCGAGAAACTTATTTAGAATCGCTCAAAAAAGAATTTGTGGCATTTTAAAATACATTGTGTACTTGTGTATCGTTGCCTTAACGAAAAAAGGTCTTAACTTCATTTTGTGCCAAATTCGTGTTTTTTCTTTTTTAAATTTTTTATCAATTAAAGGATTTTGTATGGAAATATGTCGACTTGGAAAAACGAACCTGAGCCAGACCTCTTCATATAAAGTTAACGATATTTATGTTTATTTACACGTAATTTATTTTTTAACTTAAGCTCAATTTAAATATTTGTTTTAAAACACTAAAAGACTTGAGAAAAGTTCGCTGGACCAATGTTTTATTTTTTTTTCTGAGTAATTTTTTAATCTTTCCATTTCAAAGTTTAATGATTTAAACGTTCATTGGACTTATTTTGTTATACAAAAAAAAAAAGAGCATAATGCAATTCAAAAATATGTATCGCCGACTGAAATGCAAAGCCCCGTTACTAGTATTTTTGTTATGTACTGCAAAATAAATGCAATTTGTTAGTAAAACATAAAAATTCTCGCTCTTATTATAAAAAGTTATATAACAGAGAATAGATGCGTTCAAAAAATAAGATGAATTTTCACATTCCGCATGCTGCCTACAATCGATTAAAGCTGTTGTTTTTTTCTATATTGGTCCACTCGTCTTGAGCATATCGCACCCTAAATACAAAAGGGGCACAACTCAAAATACTAAAATTTTCAGGAGAGACAAAAAACTGTTTATGTTTAGTTCGTCGTGCAGAAGCAACACACTTAACATAACGATGTTTTTCCAGTTAAAGAAGATAATGATGTGAAAGAAATGTTTGCAGTAGTCAGAGATGTGTACTCTGAATTAGTTTGTGGAAAAAAGTCAGTTTTGGAAAATTTTGAGTTGTGCCCCTTTTGTATTTAGGGTGCGATATGTTCACAGCTTCAGCTATTTAACATGTTCAGTTTTGCTTGTGAGAGGCATAAAAGTTCGAAGTGTTTTGCGTGTTCGGCATATCATTGTTGTGAAAGAGTTGCTGGATCAAAGAATTTGCAAAAAAAATTTATATAGGAAGGGATTTAGGCGCTGAAAAGCACTTGAAATGTTAGCCGTGGCATATTCTCAGTCAGGAAAAGCCTCGCAAATGGTGTAAGCTTTTCAAAGGAGGTCGAGAAGATGTGACTGACGCACTAGTGCATAAAGCGGCGGATAAAAATGTTGAGAAAGTGCAGAAAATTGTTATGGAGAATCGTCGATTCGCTGTCGGAGAAGTTTCTGAGGATGTCGCGGCATTATTGGTTGTGGCTTTTGCATCACGATTGTGCACCTTCATACTTGTCTTTGGTTGTTGGTAATCCCGCCTCAGCCACAGCATTCACCCAATTTAACTACTTGCAACTTATTTTTTTATAATTTGTTTTTCTTCATAACAAGTATTGAAAAATTGGAATTGGTGCCGCTGCGCCAATAACGCATTAGAGAGACTAGTTGGTTAATTTTTGTTGCTTTCAAAAAGTATATGGCGGGCGGAGTTGGTTTATGTTACCATTATAATTTGTCATTCATAAAAATGCAATACACTTGCAAACAAAATTTTTATTCACTACAATTGGCATTTTTCGTACTTTAGCCGTCGCTTCAGCCTACGCCTCAGATACAACTTCAGCCTTAAGACATAAGAGACACATGAAAGAACGACGTTGCTCGACGATGGAGAAAGTAAATACCGTATCGCAGAGAGAGCCCAAGGGGATGCTAAAAAGCGCCGATCAGAATTGGTTCGAGAATTTGAAAAAAAAAAACCTAAACACATGTGCTTTACGTTTGAGGGACAAAATAGAAATTGAGGAAAGAACTTTTGAGAAGAACTAAAATTTACATGCCCCATAATCATTAAGGAAATCGATTTCGTATTTATTTTGTCACTTACGTGCTTTTGCCTTTCTGCTAACGATATATTATGTACATACATATGTATGTAATTGTAGTATTAGGTTTGACAATTTTTGTTGAAATGTTTTATGGCTGACAGAATTCTAATGCGCCTGTAGCGTCTATTATGGACTTTTGCTTTGAGCTCTTTGTCGCACCGATTTCACTCTGTTGAGCAAATTAAGTACAAGTGGCTCATGTCGTGCTGTACGAGTTTTAAGGGAAATACAGCTTGATAAGCAGTTTGTAAGTTTTCTTTTAAATGGTTTAAAACTCTCTTTTCTAACGTTCTAGCGATTTTCTTAAAATTCTTCCCTTCTTGCTTTTAACATAAATATCTTTAAGGTTTTAATGCCAAGTCTTTCGTTAGGGACTTCCGATCTCCTGCACTGACTTTTAAGAATTCACCAAGAATATTCTGTTCGAACAGCCTTTAGACTTTAATGTATAAATAAATGTATTCCGTTTCTCAAAAGCCGATTTCGTTTCCATGCAAAACACCCCCCACATTAGAAATGGCCTTTTGAAAACATAAGTTCTAGTTTTCGACTTATTGATTGATTTTAATGACCCAGAACTATTCGAATTGACTTTGATCAAATTTTAAATAGAGTCGCAGCTGCCGGAAAATTCAAAGACTGATCGGCGACTGACCTTTTCGAAGCTATTTATGTATGTGTGTGTGTTTGTACTGCACTATCTAGAACTAAAGAAATAACGGTTTCTACTCGGTTTTCCTCTCCGGAAGCTGAGCAAATGATTCTATAAAATTTAAAAGGCAAATTGATGCGACACTGATAGACCCACAATTTTATTTAATTAAATTTAGATCCCTCTTCACTTTTCCTGCTTTTCTAAAACCAAGGAATGGACTTAATAAAGTAAAAAGTTCAATATCTGTGGCAACACTTGGCGCGATTTGAGCAACTTGGCACTAGTTAAAGGCAGATGAACGAATCGTTTTTCAGTCTTTAAACTTTCCTTTAAGCTAAAATTGAGTGCTAAATTATCACGCAAAAAATTCTACCTATAACTTTTAACTTTTGTATTTAAAGTTGCCATACTTTTTTATGTTGCTAAAGTTTTTAATCTAGGAGTTACCGAGTTATTGAATTGTATAACTGATTCGATAATATTTGTTTTTAATATATTTATTTTTTTCAAACACTTAAAGAATAAATTAAGGTTAACACCTATTGACATTATTTAGGAATTTATTTACCTACCAAAAGTAGTCGTTAATTACTGGTGGCGTTGCCATACTTCAAGAGTGATAAATATTGTCCTACCGGCAAGTTTTCGAAAGTAAACAAACTTTATAGACTCACTTGTACTAAACTTGTACTAAAGCTAAGTTCAAACTTGCTGGCACTTTCAATTTGTTTTACTTTCGTATTCGTACTCGGCAAAAAGCACGAATGTGTGCAAATGTGTCTATACGATCAAACAAGAATAACAGCGATACAAGCAACAAGAATTGCGGTGTTTGAACAGCAACACAATCTCAATGGATAAGAAGCGACTAATGTAAATTGCGACTAACTTTAAATAAAAATCGCTTAGCTATGATGCGACCGTAGCTGAGTTGACATCACTCTTAAGAAAATATAAGATTTCGCAGCCAACTTCACATTCTATGGCTGTCAAAATCCGATTTTTCAATTGCAGCACGTGGACTCCGCCCTCTTGTGGTTTGTTTTGTAACTACGCAACGCTGGGTTATGACTATTTGTGTCATTGACTTTTCGTCTTAGCATCCGATATGAATATTGATTTTCATGATATTTTGAACTCTTTCTATGTACAAAAAACGGTTACAAAAAAATATTTACAACTAAAAACCCTAAAATCTATTAATTCAGACCCCTGTACGAGTATTTGCGGCAATGCTAACAAAACGTACTACTTTCTAAAACTAATTATTGAAACCTTGTTATTTAGTTTGCTGGTCTATTAATTTTTCAATGTTATTAATTTTCCATTATTGTTGCAAGACTTTAACTCACTTTCTGTAGTTTAATTTCTCAACAAATTTGACCTATTGATGTTCACATTGTGACAAACGATTTCTGTAGTTTTGTGCGTAAGTGTGTGTTTGGGCCCTTCTCCGCCGTCAGCCAGTTTCAGTTCAGTTCAGTTTGATATTTTGCCGCTTGTCTTGGCGTGTTTCGGGGCCATTCGTGTCTTAGTAGTGCGCAAATTTTTGGCATGCCATAAAAGAGAGAGGGTGTTACACCCTTTAACTTGGCAGACACGCACACACACACACACACACACACAGTCACACTCGTACAAGAGTATTAAAATGAATTGGCAACTTTTCATGTTGTTCTACGCACATCCAAAGTCCATATTTATGCGAAGAAATTTGTGCCATAAGGTTTTTATTGTGACGCATTAATAAAAATAGAATTTCGAAAAGAATTGTTAAAAAGCCCAAAGGCATACAAGTAATTTACAGTGAATTACATACACACATACACACACACGTACAAGTTTCTTGTGGGCCCGTATAAAAAACAGATTTTTGTGAAGAGAAAATTGTAGTTTTTTCAACATCAATTGCATGTGAATACGTATGTGTGTGTGTGTGCAGTATTATTATTATTTCATGCACTAATAGCGAGTATTTGTTAAGAAAAGCCTGTTGCCCTAAAACCTTTCTAATAACCAGAAGATGTGAAATGAGCCATTCGAAGGCTGACAAATGCTGTTCTATTCAAATAAAACAAATTAGATCTTTCAAATTAAAATAGTAGTTCCCCATCATTCCTACAATTCGTTGATTGTTATTGGAGTAGCTATTGTTTGGTTCCATTTCGAAATTGCATTGTATTTGCATTTGCGAGTGTTGGAAAAGCACTGAGTACTGTATTGTAGAACGATGCCCAACACTGGCTGCATTTTAATGAAAACAATTTTCAGTTTGTGAAGACCAGAAATATGTTAGTGAAGTTGGTGGCGAAATTTACATCGATTAGATCCCACTTCTCTAATTTATAAGTACAAAGTCTGTTCAAAATGCTTCATTGGTTATCCCAAACAATTTCAGTGTTAAAACTTTAGAAAGTTTTTACTAAAACAATGCAACTTTTAATTAATCCGAAAACAAAAAATTCAAAGAAAATTCCAATTCTGTTCAAAAATTTTAAAACGGAATTCATTTTAAAAAAATATTTCATTTTCCGAAGAACGAAAATACGGAACGAATTCGCGATATAACGAATGGGCAATTTTTTAATTTCAAGTATCTTATAAGGCGAAAGTTTGCATTTTTCACACTAAATATAACGAATGTCTGAATACACACACATATCGCACCCTAAATACAAAAGGGGCACAACTCAAAATTTTCCAAAACTGACTTTTTTCCACAAACTAATTCAGAGTACACATCTCTAACTACTGCAAACATTTCTTTCACATCATTATCTTCTTTAACTGGAAAAATACAGTTATGTCTAGTGTGTTGCTTCTGCACGACGAACTAAACATAAACAGTTTTTTGTCTCTCCTGAAAATTTTAGTATTTTGAGTTGTGCCCCTTTTGTATTTAGGGTGCGATATATATGAAAAAAAATTATTTCATATTTAAAAACGTAGAGAAAAGGGTGAAATTATATGTTATACTACCGTTATTTTTCTACATATGTATGTATGTATCCACACGTTCATCTTTCTCGTTCATGTGATCCAAATCTTTCATACCTACATTATTAAATAAAATAGAATGGGGAATATCGCGACATGGAGAAGAGGTTGTATGCACGGAGCAGGATTAAATGCAAAGGCCGTACAACTACATGGCAAATTGTGACCCGGAGGGCTGAACGCAAGTGGTGATTAGGCAAATTTAAGAAACGGTATGGAATACGACGTCTGAAAGAGACTGCTGAAAAGTTATCATCACGAGGATATTTTAAAGAAAGCTGCGGAAAATTATACTAGAAGGGGCTCAACACATGACTCAAATTTGAATGCTGACGAAACAGGTTTGTGTTGGAAGATGCTTCCAGACAAAACATTTGTTCATTTTCCCGGAAGGAAAATACCAAAAAAGAGAGAATAATTGCTATTTTCTCTCAAGAGACATAAAAGACAAACATTTATAAATAATTTGTTCCCATCTCTGTAGTTATTGAATTGAATAAACCCATTTTATTAACACTAAATGCAGAAAATGGCTTCAAACAAAACTTTCGCTATATAACGAATTATTCACTATAACGAATTGGTCTGACATAATGTCATTCGTTATACCGAGCTTTGACTGTACATAATTTATTCAACTAATATATCAAAATAAGTGGGACAACAATTTGTATACTTTGAAACGAAAAAGTAAAATTATATACTTCATCTTCAGTGTATGTATTTAGATTCCACACAATTTCGATGTCTTTCAGGGTTTATTTCCCTTAAAAACAATTTTTACGCATATTACAGATATTCTCAATAGGATTGCGTTCTGAGGTCTCTGCTAGATGACAAAGTTTACTTGGCGCTCGATATAAAAATCATTGCTTTGCCAAAAGAGCTTCATCGTCTGTTTGAAAGATTCCACATGTTCAGGAAAGTTTAGTTTAGCGCAACCTGCCCACATTGTTTACCAATCTTTCGAGTTTAATAATATTTTCTTTTAGGTTAAGGTAAGTAGATTGTCGGGGAAGACATAAATGATTGTTCAGGTTATGTGGCCCATTTTCCCTTCTACAACAATTATCCATTACGAATTGGAATCGTAGTGGCGGGAAAACAGCTCACAAAAAGCGTAAACTTTCTAAAGACAGTAAAAACAAGCCAATGGAATACTGATTGGTCGACGAATTTCTAGGAGTGTCCACCAATTTAAAGAAGGTTCGCACGATAAGAGACATACGACATTGAGAGAAAATGGGGTGTGACCAGGGATACATTGCAGAGATGCATTTATAGGCTAACAAATTAAGTAGCCAAAGAAAAACATGAGCGAATTTCTCTGATCTTTTTTAAAACAGCTGTTTACATTTGAGCTGGTGCTTCTGCTTTAGCAATGGTGTTAACGCAACCGATCTGTCTTAAGATTTTGACAAGTGTGAAAGGAGTGTATGTGTTTGCATAATACTTTCTCTGCAATGACTGTTACCAGCCTTTAAGCAATCATTTAAAACACTTATTTGCGTCCAATTTTCTACACTATATTTATATATTTTTCCAAGATCAAAACATTTAAACGTTTTCCAACACTTAACATGCAATAGTCTTTCTCTAGAGGTAGAATAATGTTCAACAACAATAACAACAAGACTTTTTAATGTGTTACCATTAAAATTAAAATATCAAAGACGACACAATTTTTCATTGTTGTCAATTAAACGAGCGTAATATTGCGCCACTGGCTCTTTATGGCAGAGGTTCATTAATTCATTCCCTTATCTTGCATTTCTTTTGCTTTTTTCTGCTTTTCCGTTTTCTTTGCTTTCGCTATTTTGCTACTAATGAATCAAATTATCTATCGTTTTGACACCAGCAGTAATCTACACTTGAGAAATGTATACGAGTGTGAAACGAGTGTTTGTTTGTTTGTTTTTTTAACGTCCCCTACGTTTTGTTAAATGGGTTTTTCATGTTGTTGCATCTTCTTTCTTATTTTTATTTAACTTTATTGCCTTTTTTTCATTGTTTAAATGTTAAGTTCTACTTAATGTTGAACAAAAATACACTTTTAATCCTGTTATTTTGTGATAATTATTTACTTTTAACTTTGTTGTTGATTTTGTAGACGTGTTTTGGTGTGCATTGAGAAACCGGGTAAAAGCAGAACTTTAGAAAAAAATTTACCGTAAATTGGATTTCAAAATGTTGGAGGTAAAATTTAAAAAGCTTGTTTAATTCATTCTAGGCGAAACGAAAATATGAATCATTGTTTTGTACACCATTTTTTATTGTACTAATTCTGAATTTTTCTTACTTAACACATTTAGTGGCAGCTACCCCCGTTACCCTCTAGCCCACATCCGTATTATGGCGTAATAACAGTGATTTTATAGCACTAAGATGCCGCAATCAGGGCAACGCGTAAGTTCTTGGCACATTATATGGACCACTGTTGTGAAACTTTAAAAACATTACAATGAATGATGAAATTTTGCTGCTGGTATGATAATTGATAATAAAAATTGTTGCGCCGATATTGAGAACAAGAAGCCACTGCTTTCTGGGGGTACGACTAGAAAATTAGACCATGGCCTATGGCAAGAAAGAGGAAACAAAAATAACGAGTTCGGTAATCGCAATTCAAATTAAGTATTGCAAATAGTGTAGCAAAAAAGCAAATGAAAAAATCTTAGTGTTGCAACTTTGTCTTGGAGAATGAGAGCAAGATTTAAGTATTGCAAATAGACTTGCAAAATAGCAAATGCAAGAACCTACATATCTAAGTATTTTGTATCAAACTAGAAATTGCCAACATATTCTTGGTGAATTAGACCAAGAATTTTTCTAAAATTTTGTTTTCTACAGAGAAAACCCATCAAAAGCCGCCGCAAACACATTTCCTAAATCTACCAGAACAGAAGTCAATCGTGCATGTTTTTCAAATTGGCTAAAATGAAGTTTTTTTGTTATTGACTAATTGCCATATGCAAATAAAATGAATTTTTCTAACATTTTTACTGACTAGAACCGAAATCTCGGTTTCGTTTTTTGCTATAATAAATTTCAAATAATCTAGTGGCAACACTGATACTCGTATAGTTCAAATATAGAATAATATGTATGTAAGAAAAATGTCACTTGCACTCTGTAGTAAATATCTTATGTTGTAGAGCTGTAAATACAACTTGAAGGGGGGTGAAAACCGCTAATACTTCTTGCAGCTGTATATTTGCCAGACCAGTGGCTCCAAACCCTGAATTTTGCAAGTGCGTTTCTTAAAAGATTTATGACAGCTTTTCAAACATTTTCATTCCGATTTTGCATTTATTGCGTGACAAGAACAATTACACCCTCCACCGCACTGGGCTTCCGTTAACTGGTTTTTGCTCCGTTGATTCCGCAACCACATTCGTTGACATAATGATATTTTACTCCATTTGGAAATCATAACAATAATTTAGTAAATTTGATACATGTATGTAAATTAGATCCCAAGAACGCAGGGACTGCATTTGTGCTAATAAATTAAATTAAAACAAATTTCTGAAATAATGTGAAAGCCGTTTTCACAGCAGTGTCCAATAAAAATATGACAATTGAGAGAAAAAATGTCATGCCTTCTGTAGGTACAAATACACATTTAGGCACATAAAAATATAAATTATTCGACAAAACAATTTCACCAATTGTTTTGATGCTGATGTCAGGCCATAATTTCAAAGCAAAAAGAAAAGCTTTAAAAACGCTAAAACCAAGTTCAGAAAAACTGAACACTTGCAATTTTGGAAACAACTTTTTTCTGTCATTTATGTCTCTGGACAAAAATATGAATTTCATTTTATTGTCCATATGACTCTATAACTTTCCAAAGAAATGCTTTAATTAAGTTTTCAAAACTGCGTTCAAACTTGATTTTTGTTAAAACAAACAAAGAAAAAATTGTCTTTAATAAAGTCAAATGGGCAGAATTTGTTCAGTAGAAATTTCATGGTTGTAAAACCTTCGTGATGCTTTTTAAAGTCCAGTTCATTGTTACGCGTACAATTACTTTGAATTTTATTTCTGAACGAGAAATTTGAGCTTTTGTAAATACAACTCAACTTGGCCATAAGTTTTCTCAAGTACTTTGGCACTTTGTTAATTAAACTTTTCTAAAAAGAAAAACAGTATTTAAGCATTTCAAACAGTCTGTCCTGTCTGTACACAACGTGTGATAAGATGACCAGCTGTCAAATAGTTGTAAGAAAAAACAATGAAGTGAATCAAAAGAGAAGTTTCTGATTTTCGGTTTTGTTCCCAGCAGTTGGGATATACTGACATGCGAGTACATGTGAATATCTCAGCGGGAAAAGGAAAGGGGCACGGATGCCTTCTAGAAGACCTGTTTGCTTTCTTTGCTTTACAAACGCTGTCGTTGCACACGCAGTTCCAGCCTTCTTCAGTTTGAGGGGAAATTTACTTTTACACATCCAAATCTCCCAATACGGACGCTGTTTGCAAACATTTCATTTATGATGTAATGAGGGGAATCCCCGTCCTTTAGTTGAAATCGTTTATTGTTGTGTGAACAACATCGCGTTATTACCTAAAAAATGTAACGAAGTTTTTCGCCAACAGGGCTTCATATGCGGAAAGTCCTGCTTTACTTCTCTGAAAAAAGTGAAGAAAATTTTTATTTCGAATAACTTTCGAAAAGTCATTGAGGACGCTTGACTACATACATCGCATGCCTCAGCCGCGGTATTCACCAGACCCCTTCAAGTGTTTCCTGTTTCTCCAGATTGAAGAGACGCATAATCCGGCTGTGTTGTGCTTTACGTCTTTGAATTGAAGAAAAAGTGCTGCTGAAGCACACCGATTACTTATCGAAGCTTGTGGAGACAGTGTTCTGTAGGTTTCTATGTGCGAGAGATGGTTTGTATGGTTCGGAAGTGGGGATTTTGACCAAGGCTCCGAGGACTTATCTACTCCATGAACACAACAAAAATTTACAAAATCAGTGGGAGCTCTACTCAAGCAGCAGCTTCAAAGCCCTTGCGACAAGCAGGGTTGATCCAAAAGGAGGGAAATTTAATACCATACAAAATAATTTCGAGAGATCTTGAAAGACGCTGCTGCATCTATGAAATGCGGTTTGAATGTTATTAAAACAAATTATTTTTACATCGAATCGATGAAAGATGAAAATATTCCGATAATCCGTATAAGAGATCGTATTTGAAACCCTTCTAACCAACCGAATCGATGCCGAAGCGGCACCAAACCCAAGTATTCAATATTTTCTTAACATCATTCAGAATATATTAAAATACATTTAAAACATTGTACTGAAAAGTAAAGCTTCTGGTATGGGAAACGCTGGCTGTGCGTAACGGCGTACTGTTGGAACTACACGCCGTCCAATTCTAGTTGGCAGTTATCGATCTACAACAATTTCCTTTGCATCCTGGCCCACGTCGTAGTCAAAGAAATATGGGACAATCTAGCCCACAATAGAATGCACATTCTCGCATGTCGAGTGGATTGGAATTACCCTGATGAGTTTTTATGAAAAATGGGTTCAGTTGAGTTTTACGCCCAGGACACGATTATAAATTCCTGTGATAGCGCTGCGGATTCGACTTCTTTGAATTCTGCTGCATACTATAACAGTTAGTGGCATTAATTTCGATGATCCATTTTGTCGTCGTCGCGGTTGTCGCCTACAGGGCAAATAACATTTTCCAACGATTATATCGACCGCAAAACGGACGAAGAAGTTTTCTTTTGTGTATTTCTGGTCTTTAATAAAGAAATGTTTTGATTAACAAATATGTCGGTGTGGAAGGGGTTATTCCTCACCAGAACCCGGTTTCTACGTGTACTGAAAACGCTGTATCCATCGATGATGATTTGACGAAAGACTGCCGATTCAACAGATGAAACTTGAAATTGTACCCATTGGAAGACTCTTTATATCTTCTGTGAAAATTTTAACTTTTAGCTTTTAGTGTTCGCTAAAATTGGCACCCTGGCAAGACGAGCATTTTGGCCATCGAAATATGAAGCATTTAATAGCCTTTAAGCTGGAGCCGAGCTTCATATACGATTACGGATTATCGATTACTTTGAAAAGAAATCCGTTTGGGTAAAAGCAACTCGAAAGAAAAACAAAAATTTAATTGAGTTTCAAATTTTTGTTGTTGCTGCAAACAAAAAATGACGCATTACAAGAACAGTAATCACGGAGAGAAAAACTTGATAAGAGGTGAACGCTCTTGGCCCTGTGTTTGAAATGGTGACCTTTTGCTTGTTGACTGTTAGTGGAATGAAGCAAAAAAAAATCGTTAAACAAAAACAAGATTTTATTTATTGTATTGGACGTACAATAGCCTATTAAATGAACTCTAAATACAACAACAAATTAACATCAGCTATTAACTAACAACTCGTAGCATTATTAATTAAAATTGATCTGAGCGGCTGACTCGCTGCTTGGCGTTACAAAATAAAAATAATAATCACGTACGATGGCCAGAGCTATTTTATGCTAATGACAGCGCGAGCACTAAAACAACAACAAAGACGGAGTTACATTTGGATCGTGTGTTCGGTTACATGTGTCAGTGTTCATACATAAGTTATTAAATTATCACTTTTAATGATACACATGTATGCAGTATGTGCGCATACGACACACGAGTGCATGCACTTGCAAGCACGCATACGAGGTGTGTTTAAACAATTAGGTGAGTATTCAAATTTCAATCATAGGTTTATTTTTTGTGTGTTTGTACAGTCGCGCCGAACACGAGTTCACAGTTGCAACCATTTAATATATTTAGTTTTATTTGGGAGAGCCATAAAAGCTACGGCGACTTTTTGCAGACGAAAAAAACGGCTCAAAGAATTCAAAAACACTTGAAAGACTTTGCATCAGAATAATGTTTACAAGTGGTATTAGATGTTCAAGGCTATGGCCAGCCCTGGCCGGCTCACGCCATCAACAGCCGTTCAAAATGTTGAAAAAGTGAAAAAAAACTGTTATGGCGAATTGTCGAATCTCCGTTCGAGAAGTGGTTTAGGGTGTCGGCACATCGGTTGCATCACGTTAGGCATTTTTTTCGAATGTTTTGAACTTGAAGCGTGTGGCAGCAAAATTGCTGAATTCTAATTAAAAAAAAAACCACAATTTGTTGAAAAAAGCAAGACCGTAATCATACCTCAGCCTTCGTATTCACCAGATTTAAACCCTTCCGACTTTTTCCTGTTCCCACGCTTGAAGAGACTCATGAACGGAGCGAGAAGTCAAGTACATACCAAAATATGTATATCAAAACTTCGGCGGAGATTACCTTGAAGGGGAGAATATAGAAATTGGTGAATAAGTAGAATCTGTATGGGCAGTTATGGAAAGACGCCTAAGAAATGAATCGTTGTGAACCATTCTCGAGTTAAAAGCAAGAATTTAAGAAATATGGACCTCTAGTAACCCGGAAGAATGCAAAGCATTAGAAGATACCATGACAAAAAGAAGAAAAGCTGTAGTTGACGCTAAACGCGATGCTACAACATATTAATGATATCTGAATATGTCGTCCGAATTAATAATAATAAATTAATAAATCAGATGGCTTTTTTGGTTTTATTTCCATTTGGACCATAAAATTTAATATTTTCTCATAACAGACTTTTATTCGATTACTGTTTCCGATAATTACAATATATATGATTTCAATGGCAGTAATTCGGGGTGCCGTACTGCCGTGCGAATTAATTGTGGTTATAGTAGAAATATGAATAAATGTCATCTTATTTATTGAACAGACCTCGTACATGCATCATGATCAATCGATGTGCTTCTCAAGTAGAAAGTCTTTTTAATGCTTTTCAAGTATTTTAGTATTCAGACGACATCCAGTCGGGCTATAAAATTATTCTTCTCTACAACTTTGTATACAAACATACATACATACATGTGTAATTGTTTTCTTCTTCTTTTTTTTGGAATTTATGTACAAAAGAAGGTTGCACAGAATGCAGAGAAAAGCCACTTACGAACTGGCGGCTCGTGTGGACGCCTGGATTTGTGTGGATATGCGCAATTGTAACAATGGCTAAATAAATATGGACACATGCTGCCGGATTGTACCTGTAATTGTACTTGGTATAATTTTACTACCATCTTTTCTTCTCTTTTATTATTTAGTGCAGGCAAAATTTTTTGCCTCTATTTTACACAAAACTCTTTTGTTTGTACGTTGCAACGAGCCCAATTCAGCCGACCTCAAGCGCTATTGTTCTGTAATGAAATAAATGTCGCAGGTATTTATGTATGAAGGTATGAATGCGAGTTTAAAAGTACTAAATTTTATTTATGTATACGTCGTATGAGTTGGTAAGAAAGAATATATTTTTGTTGCTCACTTTGAACAACATGTAAATATTTATTTATTTTAAAAGTCCTGACAGTTTGAGGCAATAGTTCCCTCCTTTTGCTACTGCACAAAGTTTTCATAACAAATTCGAGAGGGGTATAAGATTGTTGTTAGAAATGAATATAATTGCATGTGGATGTGAGTGGATATAACGGGTGATGCAGTTTCAACTGCGGCTGGGCTTCAGCCGTCTCAGAAGTAAAACTCTTGATGAATCCATTAGGGTTTAAGTTGCGAAATACGACACAGAAATTACACAATCTTTCTCTACCACCGTTTCTGGTATAACTGCGTGGCCTGTTACAGTTCTCACTGGCCAAGTAACAGGTTTTGTCTTGACTTTCGTTTCTAAGCCTGGGTACTCTTCTTTCTGGGTAGTAAAGAAGTGCATTGCATACCCAAAGTTGAGGGATGGCTTGATGACAGATTTGAAGGGAATAAATAAGCGCCCAGTAAGTCCTGGCTACTCTTCTTTCCGGGTTACAGAAGTGTTTCGGTATTCTTGATAAAATAAACTTGATGATCAAATAGATTTGTTGGCATAAGAATCGGTAAGGCCTCAGTAAGCCTAATCATGGACAAAGTCCGTAGTCCTTAACTGAAACGTGTCTATTTGGTTTTCCAATAACGTACACTGAGGCTCAGATTTGCTGATGTTACGTCCAGTAACAGTCTAAGCAACTGCCTGGTACACACCTGCCTGGTATCTCCACTCTGAGATACTTTTAAAGCTCTTTGTTTATTTATTTTTTTGCTTTTAGTACCACCTTTGACTTCCATTCGTTGCTTCGTATCTGTAAGCCCATGTATTTTTCTAAACCTCACAAAATTTGGGCTTCAATTTTTTTCTCGTTCAACTCGATTTTGGAGCCTATGGAAAACTCATGCATTTTTGCATATATGTATTTCACGCCTAATATTAGATGCTAAAGAAATGTTTATCTTCTTCTTCTTCTTTTGGCGCTACAGTCCGTGGTGAACCTGGGCCTCAACCAACAGAGTTTTCCAGCTGGCACGGTCTTTAGCCAGCGTCCTCCAATTTTGCACACCAAGTTGGTTGAGCTCCCTCTCCACTTGTGTGCGCCATCGGTTACGTGGGCGTCCTCTAATGCGTTGTCCCACAGGTTCGGATAAGAAATGTTTATAATATATATTATTTGTATTTTAATAGTTTCGTACATTTTGCACACTCGAGGCTTAACTTTATTTTCAAGTTTCTGTGGAACCATATTTACTTAATAAACGGCAAGTGTTCGCTTCAGAGCCATCCAAAAAGCACTGGTTTTGAGTTAAAAACTACTTAGATTATAAGGAATAGAGCATCTATTTTGTCGAAGGTAAAATGGAATTGAGGCCAAAATCAGAACAGTCTCATCAACAAAGCTTTAAAAATGCAACTTAACAGACATCCTTCCTTCCGAAGTTGGCATCGGAAAAACACGAGTATGAACAAAATTGTTGCATTAAGAAACTTTAAAATGTTCTTGCTTCCATAAACAATTTGGTATAAATCTTCTGAGGAACAGGTTTCTAAGCAATTACTACATGCTTTAGACGTGCTAAGCCCATGACGAACAGTGCGTTACCTGCGTAGCTTAATAGTGTTTTCAGGCAGACCATAAATTCGACTTTAGAAATATATTTTTTTTTTTAATTTTCTGAAATTTAATCAAATATTTTCATATAGAACAGAAATAAAAGTTTAATTATTGAAAAGAAAAAGTAATACAATATTAATTAAGAAAATTTTAATTTTAATATTTTCAAAGTTGCAAATTGCAGATCTCATGTAAAATCTTCATAACTTTTATTAAGCACATCTAAATATTAATTTTGTTTTGATAGAAAATCATGTAAAACCAACATGAAACTCTAATAAAGCTTAAGCATTACCACAATGTTGGCGGCATTTGTTTCACTTCAGTTTCTCATAAAACTTTAATCTGAAATGTTACGAGGCCAAGTAAACTACTTATTTGCTTAAGAAGTCTTGAAAAATATTGCTTGTTGACAACATCATGCGCTAAAACTTTGCTTTAACAGAAAAGTAACACCAAGCGAAAACTCAAAATTTAAAACATGATCATTTATTTATTTATTGCTGCCAAATTAATTTCAAGTTTAATCTAACACAAAGAATGAAAGGTTTTGTCTCTTACTCTTCTGCCAGTGTTGTTAAAAGTTCTCTTTGCCTCAACTCTCTGGCAAATCAGTTTTACTTCTTTTTTATTAACGTTTATTAAGACAACCGTAGATACCACCCCTCCTCTCCTCAAAAGCACTTTGCCAACCATCCATCCTTCTGTTCAGCCAACGTTAATGGAGTCACTGTAGTATTTTTAATTTTGAAAGTTCAGCAGAAAAAAAACAGCACAAACAACCAACCACACACACATTTACTTCTATGCGAACAATTTAGGTGCTTATCAATATGAGTCATTCGGTTGTTGTTCGCAGCGAGTAAAACTCACCAACATCATTTTGCTCATCATTTTCAAATTGAGAATAAACTTAAATCACGTGTGAGTGTGTGTGTGTGTATTTACAGTGGTCGGCCAAATTGATGCGATCATGACTTCACATCGCATCCAACGTTTCGTTTATCGCAGAGTTAAAGATGCCTATAAAATTTTGGAATTTATTTCTGATTTCATGTTCGTTTGGGGTTGAAGTTATTCATTGTTTCTGTAATACGATAATGTGTTAAATTGGCATGAAACGCTAGTGGAATTAAATCGCTTTAAATCACATCGAACGTTTGTAAAATGACTTGATCTATTAAACAAAGGGTTGATTTTTTGAATATATCGCACCCTAAATACAAAAGGGGCACAACTCAAAATACTAAAATTTTCAGGAGAGACAAAAAACTGTTTATGTTTAGTTCGTCGTGCAGAAGCAACACATTAGACATGACTGTATTTTTCCAGTTAAAGAAGATAGTGATGTAAAAGAAATGTTTGCAGTAGTCAGAGATGTGTATTCTGAATTAATTTATGGGAAAAAGTCAGTTTTGGAAAATTTCGAGTTGTGCCCCTTTTGTATTTAGGGTGCGATATGTATGTAGGTAAGTAAGAGTAAAAGCATTTCAGCGTGGGGAATACATTGGAGGATTACTGAGTTCTTGATACGAAAACATAAATTGTCACGGCACGCTAATGAAATAAACTCACTTTGTATAGCGTTAAGGATTTTTCTTTATTAGAGTTTTATAACCATTTAATATGTTCTAAAACGAAAGAATTTTTAAATAAAATGTTGTATTTTTACTTAAATTACAAAAATTGGTTTGCCAAGAACTTTTTTTCGCATTTCAGAGCGAAACCAGAGTTGATTCAAAATGTTCTGAACGAATTCGTTTCTAATACGTTTGGTGTTGCTTCCGTTGGCTTAAGCGCCAAAGTGCTGTCAGTATCACTTAGTGGAAATAAATTTACCTTTAGCAGTTTTTTTTGGACCAGTACTCAGGTGTAACCATTGTTCTAGAACGGGGTTAGGAGAAGAGGAAAGTAGGAGTATTGTTTCGCTATTTCGTTTTTATTTGCATGAGGGTGTTCGAGTTTAACTGATGCTGTTCTGACTGTTCAGTACCCAGTATCCATACCTTCGACAATGTGCAGTCAGACAGCAATTAACCCTCAACATTGCGTCCTTTTATTGGATTAATGAGTGTTTGTATTTGTGTTTTTTTTATTCGTTTTTAATAAAATAAATTTGGCTTTTGTTATTTCACCAGAGTCTTTGGCAGGAATCGAACCACCACCTCTGAACTGTTGGCCGAATACATCAACTCATCCATCGATGCAACTTATTACCCTTTTCAGGGTCAGTGATAATTTTCAAACTAATGCAATATGTCTGAGCGTTAAAAAGTCGGACAAAGTCGGCTATTCTTGACTTGACTTGCTTGACTTGTCTACTATATTATGGCATTATATTCTAAACAGCGCACCCTGTGCAAACAAACTTAAACAACGAGTCAGTATTTCCTTTGGGTTCCCGCTGAATTATTGAAATGATTTTTTTTGTTACATATTTCCGTCACCGCTCAAACTTACACCTCATTCGGAAAGCTTGTTCTGATGATGATTGATGTCAGAACATAAAACGCTACCGGACTAAAGAAAATAGTGTCTTTACCACAGGAATTTCACTTGGCTCGGAATATGAATTTCAGAAGCTTTTAGTAAAGGTTTAGCCGACCACAGAACAATCTCAATCTAGGCGGGCGCTCTACTCCATCAATCTGCTTGACGCTATTTTTTGTTACTTCGAGTAAGGAAATTGATAAAAACTAACAAACTATCGAAATCTTCTCCTGTCTTGGTTGCAAGACATCGAAGGTTGATCATGCGTGCAGATGTGCCTGTACCATGCCTGGAACGTAGAGGATGCATGTGCTACAGATCCTTTTCCACAAGTCCAAGTTTCGAGACGCTGATGTCTTGCAACAGAAGCGTAACTTAGAAGAAAAAAACTGGGGAAAGTCTGCAGCCTTTGGTTGATGTTATAAACGAATTCCGACCAATCGATCTCTCATGACAGCAAATTGCTTGAAATAGTTGTTTGGCCATCAAACTTTTCATTTTCTGTATGTAACAAAAAGTTTTCTGAACGTGTTCATTTACTTGTTATTTCTTTTGTTTGCATCAAGGGCTTCCTTTTCTATTAAACGTCCTTAGCAACATGGTCACTGCCTGTCGCTAATATTTTGCTGTTTTCTTTTTTGTATTTATTTTATTACTTGGATGTCTGTTTTTATTTGTTTAATTTATTCATTTCTTCACTTTAGTTTTTTGTTTTAAATGGCATTTTATGTTAATGAAATTTTTTGCATTGTTTTTTTTTTTTTTTTTTTTTTTTTGTTGCAATTTTTGCAATCATTTTACACAATTGTTGTGCAAAAAATAAGTAGTAAATAAAAATATAAATTAAAAATAACGTATATAAATAACAATAGCAATTTAGTTCAGATTGTTCATTTGCGGCTACGAAAATCGTAATCGTACACAATCGCATTTTTATTGTTATTTTTTTCAGTTTTTGTACAAAAATCTATGACGAACCGATTTCCTTAAAAGTGTTGGCGATGGTTTTCTGTCAAGAGCTACAACCAAATAAATCACGTTGGGATACGAGTATTTTGCTCATTATAAACATTCAGTGCTTGAAAAACGGTGATTCTTTTTTCCAGAAATGGGAAAACATCTAAATTATTTCATTAGAAAAATGTTTCGCGAACGCGTCTTTGACAACATCATCAGCATCAAAAAAGCCTGCCGGCGACATTCGCTTTCTTAAGTAGGCAATTTTAGACGATAAAAATCGCTTATTTATGTATATGTTTGGTTATGTTTAGAGTCAAAATTGGCTTCCGTCTGCAACATCGAAATTTAAGAAACTTCAGGTGTTCGTGGACTCGAAGCACAACTCCGCAAAATTATATGTTGATAGAAAACAAACCGAAATAAATAGAAAACATTTAATTTTAAAAATAGTTAATGGATTTGTTTTGCTGTACGAACATAATACAAGGACTTTAAGAACGGCTGTGGACCATGATACCTTGTTCCTGTTCCATAGTTATGAGCTTTAATTGGCTTGTCAATGCGATGCACTAACGAAAAAGAAAAAATCCAAAATCCAACAGTTTCTTTGTTTTTTTGATCATTTTGCAGTGATAGACAGCAGCAAAAACTTTTAATCAAAGTTTTACGATGTACGATTTGGTGTTCTCAATACATAATAGTAAATCAAAGTAGAGACTATCCATAAAATATTATATTTACTTTAAACGTACTATATACGTAATTGTTAGAAGAAGGTAAATGCAACCCTGCATAATATTGATCAGCTGACACGGTAAAAAGATTAACAATTATTTTACTAATTTTCTAAACAATCAAAAATTCTAAAAGGAAAACAAAAAATTCGATGTAAAACGATGGCCTTGTCAATAGCGGTTCATTTGTTGAAGAGTTCTGAAGATGATGAGGGAACTACTGACATTTGCGACAACCAAGTTATCGTTGGCTGCTGTGAATTGTAGTCATTTATATTGTATGTTAAAGCGAAATGTGTCACAAACCCCGTATGCGAGCACTCGGACCGAAATACACGAAGGAACATCCGGCCTTAACCAGCTCGCCTGACATTCCTCTCAATCTAGTTCATTGCACAAAAACACACCTGCCTCGAGGCAACAGCACGGCACAAGGCATTCTGAGGCCGTCTCGGTCCCCGTTCTGTCAATCCAAAACCGAAGTCATACATGAACTTCCTAGGGACGCCTTACCCTCTATTCCCGAAAGCAGAGTGCCCGGACTAGCTTCAAATCGTCAGCGCTTAACCTGCCCCCTGGAAGATTGTTTTGAGAGAGTAAAAGAGCTTCAAAATACTTTCAAAAACTGTTTAGAGAAATATTGTAAAAACCAATACAACAGATGAGTGCAGAAGGCGAACAAACACCGCTATTACCGCTGGGTATTATCGCAGGTAAGTATATAAATATGTACTTATGTATGTAGATATGAATGTGTGCGTAAATGTATTAAAATGTTACAGTTTTTATATTGTAAATAAACTTTCAAGCCATTTTATTTTATTCGATGTGGTACAAGTTTATGAAAACAATTTTTTCATACAATTTATGTTTTGTAAGTTTCAAGTTTGCGCGACCAGCATTTTGTTAAGAAATTTGAAGTTTATTTAATAAAAGTTATATAATTTGAATTATGTGTGAGTGAGTGAGTGTGTGTGTGTGTATGTGTGTGTGTGTGTGCGGTTGAGAAACCATAAGAAAGTAATTTGATGTTGTTATTATTTTTACTTGGGATTCAATTTCAATCTGATTATGGTCTGCACTTTTTGTTTTGCTTTTTCTGAAAACATTTTCCAAGATTTTTTGTTTGTTGCTTCAGGCATAAAAGAAAATATTTGCTGAATGACCACAATTTTTATTTCTCAAACTGTACGTTTTCTCTGTATAAGTGTGTGTATGTATGTTATTGCTTTTAAGGTCTTGAAAGTACCATTTAAAATGCCGTGCGAAATGCTCTTATTAATATATTATTTTAATTCTAGTCGCTGGACTCTTCTTATATTTGCTAATTTTTCATCCGAATTTTTTCTTCTTATTAGTTTGGAGGCCAGCAAACGACGCCTACATATGCAGGAACTAGGAAAATAAGGTCTGTGGAGGAGAAGCGCGGAAGTCGTGTTTGTAAACGTTTGACGATTTGAATCTTCCTGAATTGTTAGAGACAGGAAATACATCTACGGGTAGTTCAATCCCCAAACGGAGCGTTTGACTGAAGAACAAATTCTCTTTGAAATCCCTAGTTCGATTCATGTACCAGTCAACCAGAAATGAATGAGATCTGGACGCAACAACAAGAATCCTGATATCGTCAGAGCAAAATCCATTGTAGCAGCGATAAAACACACCCCATGCTCCAGTGAGTCAATAAAAGGCGAACCTAGTGAAGTTAGTCTGGCATCGTTTCCAAAAACAAGGCACTTGAATGCTTCTTTATTGACATGCGCAGTGTGTGTAGTCCAGCGAACACGACACTGAATTTTCAAGCCAAGAATATCAAGAGATTCCGCTTCCTCAATGCTGATACGGATTAAGCAGGATTTGTAGTCAAGCATCTGCATATATTTAAGCCAACAAGACTGGGCCTTAGAAGCAATTAAATACAGCCTGTTTGTACGACTTCCACTCGCAGGTTGAGAGAAGGCAGTTTTTCATATGAATAAGCAAAGCCCAGTTTTAACTGCGTTTTTATATATTTAATTGCAGAGTTAATTTCTATTAAAATAGTTTAAGTTTTTCAATAGTATGATGAGTGTGATGGCAGCATGTGAGATTATAGTGCAAGCCGTTCGCAGGTATAGCAGTGGGTAGGGACCCTTTCAGGCTGCCGCATCCCTTTTTCCAGCACACATGATAACGAGCGATAACTTTTCGGCTGAGTTTCTATGTTCATCTAGAACCACAAAAACTCGCGCTCCAACTTAAGAACTCTGTTACAAATGTTTTTAGGATTTAAAATGAGAAACATTTTCCCCTTCTAGGAGTTTTTTGCCTCCTCATAGAGACAAAAACAAACTCCAGTTCTTTTTTGTGACAAATGATCGATTGAACTCTAGATTACTGCCGATTTACAAAGTGATTTTTTATTATGTTTTAATGTTATTGTGGCAGAAAACTAGTAACTTAATTAAATAATTAAGATCCTGGCCCAGAGTGGTTTAATTGCAGTGCACCATTTGCAACTAGAGCCTTACACGAGTATCCATATGTACCTGCTGTACATTGCAACGCACTAGTGCTCATATGAAGCACATAAAACTGCTGGATTTTCTTTACTAAAAGTAGGCAGCACTTTTTTGCAATTGGGACACAACGAAATCAAGGAATGAGCGGCAGAGGCATAAAAGTGAGAGTTGCAAACCTTTAAGCTGTCAAGCAACGGAATGGCAATCAATTAATTAGTTACTCAAACACAATAAATGCAGAAGAACGCTTTGCTTTGAATGCGGATCTTTAAACAAATTTTATAAATTCAATTAATTTTTACGTCGATTTGAATACTCTAGACGTAGAACCGCAACGACATATTTAACATTAAAGATAAATGTTTTGGATGTGTGAATTTGTATGTATTATTTTCATGTAAATTCGATAATCTCTGACAGAGACACACAAATCGCAAATTCAAATGAGGAAACATATTTTTGGCTTCCTTTCGATATGGCCAAATTGAATTACAACCAAAATAGCTCTAACACATTCAGGTGAAGTTAAGAGTTTCTAAAACAAAATCAAAACATTTTCAAACCCAATTGGCCACCGCCACTTATAATCATGTACATACATACATACAATGTAATAGATGCCCCAATAAAATACACGTTTGGCTTCCTTTTTCATGGAGACAAATTGAATTAGAAGGAAAACTGTGCGGCATCCTTATACAAATCGATAGAAGGAATTGGAAGGGGAATGGGCCAGTGCACTCAGGGCAAAGTTGTTGATTGCTCTCAACCTGGCGAGAAGCCAGCAGCGATCCCTGAAAAATGGACTGGTCAAGCTGACATACTGCCTCCCCGTGGCGCCCCTGGATAGCCCCTACAGCACCCGCTTAGAGGTGAACCAAAGTGTGCAGCGAATCCCCTCTGTCCAGGGGTCTAAACCAGGACCCGGTCCTCCAGGTTTCGGGGGTTGTGCGTGGGGGTAACTTCCCTACCGTGTAAAAACACACTAGTTACGACACAACAACAAAGAATAACTTTGTTGGTTGAGGCCCAGGTTCACCACGGACTGTAGCGCCAAGAGAAGAAGAAGAAGAAGAAGAAGGAATTGCCAATGTGCCTCTTCTAATGAAGTCGCATCTTGTAAAGCAGTAAAGACGTTTGTAACGTTTTTATGTATTTCAGCTGACGACATTATTTTTTAATAATATCTACTTAAAACATATTTCACCGATGTATAAAACGCTGAACTTCGATTCCTTGTGTTCTTGTTTGGAAATTAATAGTGAAAATTTATTTTAATATGAACTGAAAATTTTTTTCGTATAAATTTTCTAACACAAACACAACAAACATCTGATGATATTGTCAATATAGTTGCCTCTTATGAAACTTCTTCAAAAGCCGCTTTTTCATTTGTGTTCTAGTTCTTGAAATGACTCTGGACTTCGACCGTTTTTGCATTCCCAGCAAAAATGATCAATACGAATATAAAAGCAAAACCCGCTTCTTTATCGTGATGAATTAATTCGTATTTCACGCTGAGATCAGCTTCCGAACTGCAAGTAAAGCGTGTTTTTTTTTAGAGTGCCACAACTTTGAGTTGGCATCTCTGCTTTATTTGAGCACCCATTTAACAGCTGATAGTTGCTTTTTGTTTAGTTTGCTTTGATATTTCATTCTGAATCTACTTACACCATCGTATGCGCCGCCAATTCGGCGAATGGGCTGAAGCACAAATTGATATTGATTTTGAATTTCCATTCAAAATTTCATTTTCCGATAAAGCCAATTTCTGGTTGAATGGGTACGTAAATAAGCAGAATTGTCGCATTGGGAGTGAGGAGAATCCACAAGCATTTGTCGAAACACCATTACATCCACAGAAAATTATTGTTTGGTGCGCTTTATGGGCTGGCGGAATAATTGGCCCATATCTCTTCAAAAACGATGATGGTCAGAGTGTTGCTGTCAGTGGTGAACGGTATAGGAACATGATTCGAAATTTGTTCGTACCTCAATTACGTGGCATAAATCTTGCTGATATGTGGTTCCAACAGGACGGCGCCACATGCCACACAGCGGGCACTACAATTGATTTACTCAAAGGAACTTTTGATGAAAAAATAGTTTCACGTAATGGCCACCAAGATCGGGTGATTTAACTCCATTGGATTATTTTCTTTGGGTTTATATTAAGTCACTTGTCTACATCGATAAACCACAAACAATTGAACACCTGGAAATCCACATTCGCAGAGTTATCGGCGAAATACGGCCGCAAATGCTGTGAAAAGTTGTTGAAAATTGGTGTTCCAGATTGCGCCTTCTCAGCGCCAGCCGTGGCGGCCACAAGGCAGACATCATATTTAAATATTAATTTCATAAAAATTTTTTTTCCAATAATGCCCGCTTCATTGATATTAAAAATATATTCACTTGTTTTATTATGAAAAACAACACCCTTTACTTTTATAATTTACAAAAAAAAAAGATTTCTTTCCCTCCACCCGCCAAATTAATTGAAATGAATTCAATATACGAGCAATTAAGTATGTAAATTGTGATTGCAATATGTTTAAATTTCAATCAATAGTCCATTCATAAAATTACCTCTAAATATATAACAAACGATATGTTTGATTATAAAAAGCAAATCCCTTAATATATCTTCTTACACACACACACACACACTGTTAAAGTACAGATGATAAAACTGTATAGAGACGACATGTGCTTTTAATGAGGCAATTAAGAAATAAATTACTTATAACATTATTTGTTAATGTCATTCTTTTGAATACAAGTACTCAGTCTACATACATATATAGTGCAGTATTAATTAGATACAGTAGTTCCTGCTTAAGTGCCCGAAATTTGCCAGCATTAAAACATTCAATCATTCGTTTAAATGCACTCCGTTTCAAAGCGTTCCCTGCGTACACAACACATTATATAGAACGCTTTATTGATTGGGACAGTAATTCATGGTTTAATGCGCGTAATTTACTGGCACTGATAATATTGAATCATACTGTGCATGTAGAAAACACAGAGTTCGTTTATATGCACCCCGTTTAAAAGCATTGCCCGTTTAAATAACTTGAAGGGATCGGCTTGGAATGCGTCATAGTATATAGATGTCTATAAACTGTGGTTCTTGCTTGGAAACGCCTTTTAAGCGGATAATCAATTAAGTGGGACTTCGGATAGAGGCGTTGGAAAAGCTGACAAAATCACACGCTTGTTATCGCAGGCCCATAATGACTGACTACTTTTCTACAAATTAAAATTTGTATTTGAAGAAATACAAAAAAGAAAGATAATTGCGAAATTGATCTACATAATGGCTTTTATGGCCTAATCTGTTGGTGAACAAGTTCCACGGGTGAACCTGTCAACCGCTCATCACCATCTAATTCCTGCTGGCAGTAATTCCCAAAGAACTACGGGTGTTAATTTGGTCTGAAGATTTCTTACCATCTAGATCTTCACGAAAAAAAATGACCTGTTCTAAGACAACATTTAAATTGTAAATGATTTTTCTTTGTACTCGTAATTTGAATAAAATGCCCATAAGAGGCCAAACCGCTTAGCGGTTTAAAATCGTAGGAATACAAAAAATCAAAGAAAGTTGGCAGAAAAGTTTCTTTGCTGAACTTTTTTACCTTTTTTCAGATTGATAAGTATTCGATTTGAGTTGTAACAGATCCTAATTCGATTATTACAAAACAATACGAACGAATAGCTTCGAACTGCGAAACTGCTTTTTAATTTCTTATTAATTTTTTCTACACTGAGAGTAGAACAAATTTAAAGATGTTTGTGACAATCAGCCGTGTGCTGAATTTCACAGTTCGCAGAAAAAAGTGATTACGATTCGAAGTCACAAAATTGGTTTGCAACTAAAAAATGTTTTGCTATTTGGACCCGCAAGCAAATAATGAAGTGACTTTTCTAAGTGAACTTGTGCGTATTGAAAAAACCTCGTTCCAACAAAAATGGAAGCGCATAAAAATAAAATTTAATTATCTTTTAAAAAACCATATTATTTTGATCGATTCCAATAAAAAGTTTCCAATTTAAAAATATAAATTCTTTCATTTGATTGCTGCTTTGCTTTGATTGCATTTGTTTACTTTAAAATTAGCGATGTCAGAGTGCCAGCTGTTGTTATACCTGTTAGGGAAACAGTGTTACCAGACTCTTAGACGCATACATACATAATACGCAAAAGGCGCGATTTTCAGCACATGAAAGAATGGCATTTGCCGTGATTTAGGAATTTTGCGTTTTTCAGCACATGGGCGAATGTCTGTCTATATATTGAAAAACACCCAACTGGTCACTCTGCCGATAACCCTAAAACTCGTATGTGCATTCCATTGTTAAGAAACATGTTAGTGATAGGATTTTAATACTACAGCCAGTATCTAAATCTTTTTCACAGCACACACGAACACACAACTTTAATTATTTCATAAGTAACATTTAATTATATATGTATGTATGTTTGTATGTATATAGTATGTATGTATACACACGTGCATGTCTGTGCACGCAAAGCAAATGGTGCGACACATTTGAAACTGAAATAGAAACAGAAATATTGTATGTGGAAACATTAAGACTACAACTTACCACGACGATTAAAGGGTCGCACCCTGACAGCAACTTTGATCTTATCGGTTGACATTTTGCGTTTCAAACAAACACAGTTTGATGATGACGAAGACTGATAGCAGGCGGCAAGAGGCGGAATGAGAGAGTTGCCAGCTCCTGAGGGTGGTTAAATAGCTGCTTAACAATTAAGCCAACTTACTAACACCGCACTAAACAAATAGCAGTTTGGCTTAACCAGAAAACGAAATTGTTTGTGTAGTAAAAGGTTGTCGAAGTTTCACAGGCATAGAAGACGCTTGGAACGGAAACAGGCTGCCCCACCGAGTGGTGGGTGGTTTCACGTTGCTTTTGGTGACTTTTTAAGTAGCCGACGTTTGTGTTTCTTGTATTTTTGTTCTTGTTTTTTCTAGTAAGAAGAAGAAGCCAAAATTTAGTAGTTGGAAATGAAGTAGACACGAACACGTTAGAATAAAAAAAAAAATACAATAAATAAGATTCGCACAACCAGTCTTTCGCTCACTCGTGTACGGCAAATATTTGAATTCCACGTTTCAACGCGACACAGGCGAGACGCGGCGATACGAGACAAGACGACTACCACAATTGTCCACATACATTCGTACAGACATACATTGAAATTACAAATGCATGTATTTTCATATCATTTTTAGTACATATTTTCATTAGTTTCGTTATGATTTTTTTGTTTGTGTTTTTTGTGTTTTTCTTATTCTTATATTATGACAATAAGTAGGACGACAGATTCTGATAGTTTTTCGCTTTGTAACTTTTTTCTTTTTTTGCTTAAGTTGAGTTGGGTTGTATAGATTTACGGCTGCTTTTTTTTAATTTTCTTTTTAATTTTCAGTTTTGTTGTTGTGTTGAAGTTGTCTCACTGCCTGCTTGACTGACTCAATGTTTCGCCCGTTAGTTTGTTCTTTACTTTAGTTGGCTTTTTGCCGGATTATGGATGGGGTGTTTTCTGCTAGTTTTGTATAATATATATATTTCATTATTATTGTTGTTGTTTTAAAGTTTACATTTCTCTTAACAAAAGCTAGAAAAAAAAGAGGAAGAAAAATGTCATTCAATAGTCGAAACACCCAGTTGCGAAGTATTCCAATATTATAGATATTTTTGGCTTCGTGCGGCTCAAGAGGATTTCTCTTTTTCTTCCTCTTCTTCCTCTTCAACTCATTTGCCTTGCTGTTGTTGTTTTTGCTTATCTATATTATTGTTAGTGTATAATTTTGCAGGAAGTTACTTAAGCAAAACGAAAAAAAAAACAAGAAAGCGCCAGACATTTACAGCAATACACAACACTGGTTCTAGGGAGGAGGCAGTATAATGTTGGACTTTAGTTTCAATATTTTATGGTTGTTTTTTGTTTTTGTTGTTAGCAAGGAATGCTGTTTTTGCACGCACCTGGTTTAGAACATTTTTGAAAGGAAATGACTGTGTGCGTTTAGTTGCGAATTGCCGTCTAAAGTACAATAAAAAGAATTTTTATTTAGTAGAAAATATTAATAAAAAACCAATAACAAAATAAAATAGTATTTTGAATGACTCAGTCATGTGTGGACCGTGTTTGAATGCACTGATACTATCAAATGCTTCAACGAAACTTTACGTTTTATTTAATGTTTATGGTTTTATTTATTTTCATACAGCGTTTTCGTATGTAAATTGGCCTTATAGGATTGCAGGTAGCACGATTTGAGCTTTTTTAATTTTATTGTTCGCCAGATTTGAAAGAATTTATTCAAGCCACAAATAAAAGGGGGGGGTTCATGAGGTTTAAGTGCAAGAAGGGTAAAGAATAGATCACTCTATTGGCTTCTGCGCTGTCCGCTCGTCTGTCTTTATTACTAGTTTTCGTATCTATAACAGGTGGTAAGGTGAAATGACAAAGTTGAAAATCAAAGAGTGCTCCCATACTATAATGCAAATAGTGAAAGCAAAAGAAGAAAATGAATTTTTGACAAATATGAAGTTTGTCAGTTCCTTCAAGCGCGGCGCCTGTCTACAAGATACTATGGTTTGTCTTTCAAATCGTACAATTCTTTCACCGGCCAACAGATTTCAATGCAAAATTAGAGGTATGTAGGTACCATTAATGAGTGCACTGCCACTATTGTGATCTATTACGCTACTCCTTCTCTTCAAGGAGTCTGTCCAGTCAATGAAAATTTTAGAAACATTTGTTCAACCAGGTAAGAAGTAACCTGTGTTGCGTATGTCTATTCTATAGCAGACATTTTATGCCATGAGCAACCCCGACAGTGCTCTTAGGTATTTCCTATACAGTTTTAGCGCCAAATTTAGGGTCAAAAATTTTTTGGTATGAACAAAACTATCAATATCATTCCAATATTTCCTCAATTCTTTGCGGTCAGTTTCGTAACAGTTATTTTGTTTAGACCAGTACCCTACTTTTGGCGAACCAACCTCTTTGTCCTGTTTGTCAAAATACGACACCTTGTGTTAAAATTGAGAGCCGATATTTTTTGCCTTTTAAAAACTCAAAGATGTCCAAATGCCGATTTGAAGTAAAATATTAAAGTTCAAGTAACCTGTCTTAAAACCCTTGTAGCCGCATTATTGTTGCGCTACATAAAGACTATACAAATCTGCAAGGGGTACTCTTCAAATGGTCAGCTGAAATGTATGACTACGTAACTAACATTTTTACATTGTAAAATAGTAAAATGTAAAATAGAAATAATATAGGAACTTATTTGGATTTTCGCTAGTAAAATATTTAATTTTTATTGTATGAGAGTAGAAATAGGGAGGACGTTTTGATTTCGGTTTTTTCTGTTGTTATTTACGTGGCATTGCCTTTCTGCTAACAAAATATTAGTGCTCTTCAACACTAGTAAAACCTTCAATCCTTCTTGCAAAAAATCTTTTTACGGCTTCGGGTCAATTGCTATTGAATATCCTGGAGGCCAGCCGTACATTTATAAAGTAAAATCAAAACAAATTGAAAAGTCTTCATAAATGCTTTTCCAAAAACAATGTCTTTTTCCTTTACTGAAATAATGATAAAGCACTAAGCACATACATACATACCAGCACTGCCACACTGACACAATAACTGGTATGTGCCACAGGAAAGAACAACGTGTGACAGTTGTATTGTACTGCCGCCACATTATCAAGCAACGTTTGTGACTGCGACAGCACTCATGTAAAAATAGTGCTTTTGTGCGGATACTGTGAAAGAGACGTTGACGGGCTACATCTACCAGCGGTGTACGGGCACGTCTTAGATGTCAGATTTGACGATTTATCGTCAGTTTGCAGCTTTTAGGTTCTAACAATGGCAAGTTGAGGATTTGACGATTTATGCCCCAATATTGGCGTTTTTTAGGAAAGCGACGTCTTGTACTATTTCCAAAGCAACTTCGTAGTAATTAAAAAATTGGTAATTGTTGCTCTTGGAATTAATAGTATTAAAAGTTTGCCAATTTTTGTAATTTGTGCCTATTGCCACAATTTTTGAACTGGTATTTTTAGCCACTTAAAGCTTTTTATTTTAAGTGATTTTTTTTGTTAAATAAAATAATAATACGATATTATATAATATTTAAAAGAAAGTAGTCATTTTATATTGTAACAGCTACATAATCCAATTTAATGGAAAATTGTATTTTTCATGGCAAACGGAGATATTGCAAACCCGAATCATCTGGCTGACAATAAAAACGGTAAAAATTTAAAAATTACTTTTTATAAATTGCAGCTAAAGTACATTTTTTGAGTAACAATTTCAGAGATGAAAAAGGCCAGTAAGTGGTCAGAAAAGCGAATTCGTGCGGTTTATTGCAAAATTTGTAATGTGTCGTTAAAACTGTCGCCTGAGAAGTCTGATCTAAAACGAAAAACATAGTGATGCTGCAAAAGCACTCCAGCATATTATAATCTAACCGATCTCTGCAGGAATAAAAACTGTTTGTTTAATTTAAATAAAAAAGTTTTCTTTGGAAAATAAAAAGGTGTCTTTATATTGACGATTTTAATCAACGTTTCTGCTGATTTTGATGATTTTATTACCAAAATTTGGCGATTTAGTCGCTCTATTATCTGGCAGCTACAAGCTCAGGAGATTATTTTCTTAGTTTATTTACTACGACACAAATATGGCAACATCAATTAAATCTTAAATGATTTCTTTTTTTCTACCTAAAAAATCCTTTCAATATTTTACTTTTTTATTGTAAAGCCATTAAAATTTGCTAATAAATTCTTATTGCAAAAAATTTAACTTTTGAAAGCTGTACAACTATTTATTTAAAGGACTCAGAAGAGTTCTAATGAAAATATATGAAATTAGCACATCTGTCGCTAAAAAAAAACACGGGCAAGAGCGGGACAACAGGCAATGCGATTATTTTGTAAAAATATACTTTTGCCAAGTGCAACAAGCTTGTCGACTGGTGTAGAACAACTGTCGGCAGTATCAGTTCAGTTGAATATGTTCGAAATTTTTTATTGGACCTTTTGATTTGTTATCGCTAAATACCTCGATAACAAAGTTTTGTCACTGACATGGTAGCGAAAACAATGGTTGAATGACATCATTTATGGCAAGGCGAGAGAGAGAGACAGGTTATAAGACGTATCGCATTTTTGAAGAATTGAAACATTATTACATGGAAACGTCATTTGTTCATTTTATAAGTTGGCTTTTAAGATATACATGTATGTATATGTATGGATATATGAATCTATATCCATATATCACATATGTTATGCTGTAGCGTGCAAGAAGAAAGCTGGTAAATGATCTGAAAAGGGATCATTTGGTCGGCCGAGAGTAAAACTAAACGACTACTATCTGATGGAAAGGAATACTGCTGGAGCAGACCTCATGAAATGAATAGTTTCATGACTGATGATACTCTGACTGTTCAGTGTACACACGTTCGGCAATGCACAGCCAAACATCAATTATTTTAATATGGATTTGTTTGTTGGGTTATTGATATATTGTATATATCATGTGTTTTTTATGTTGTTGTTTAGTTGAATGCAAAGAATTTTGGCAATTGTTTTTTTGGTAAGAATCGATCCTACGATCTCTGGACTGTTGGACTTATACTCTACAAACTCATCCTTGAAGGATTTGAGCGCCTCAATGCATGAGTTCGTAGAGAATTCAGGAGAATAAATTAAATTATGAAGAACGAAGATTAACTACAAATTATTTAAACTTGTTTATTCGCTTTGGTTAACCTCAACGCCCACATTGAGGTCATAGTTTGGTTGTTTGGTCAAAAAAGTTTAGCTGATGAAGTGTCCTGCAGGATATTTGCAGACGACAATTCAATCGACCGCCAATCAACATACATGAGGTTTGGAACGGTGTTAATATGGAATGAGAAAATATTTGTAGTGAATTTGAAGAAAATTTGGTGCAAAATGTCCGATATACTATTGAAAACAAGCGATTATACTAAGACAAGCACTCTCTGATGGGTTCTGAAAAATCAGAAGGAGTGAGTTGTTTTACGTTTTTGGATATGTTACAATTACTTTAAATTTTTCCAGTATTATTTGCTAATACTATTAAAAGTAATTGGCAAAGTTTTTAAATAAAAGCAATTTAACCGCGCACTCGCTTTTGCTCGCAACTGTACATTATTGATTATATGTCTGAATATACATACATATTATTTTGGCATTTTTATTACATAATTTAAGTATTTTTACGTTTCACGACTATATAGTCCGGCAGCTTTTCTATTTCAATAAATTCTAAAGAAAATTCAAAATTTTAAGGAACGCTGAATGTTGTTCCGTTTACCAAGTTTCAGTTTTAGTCAAAAAAAGACATGAAAAATGATGAATATTTTTTTTTATAATTTTTGTATTGTGTGAAGAGTAACAACGACGTGCTCTTGAGATTTTGTTTGTGCATTCAATTGCAAATTTTGAAAACAGGCTTGCGTTTGAAAATCACTTCGCCCAGAAATCTGCACTTCGGGTCTGTATTTCAGTATTAAAAAAGTTTTCAAACGAGACGTGGAACAGAGACAACTTTATCGTTTCTCGGTTTGCGAGATAAAAGCAGCGTCTGCATTTCAGTGCGAAAGCGGGAATATTTCCACTGATCGACTGTTAAATAAAATGAAACGTTAAAACAAGAGATAAATTGTCAAATAAAAGAAAAAACAGAATCAATTGTTACCAAAAAAAAAAAACCAAACCTTTAAACATAAATTAAAATCAGATTATTGCAGAAAATAATAATCGATGGAACATGTTATGAAAGAGTACGTATTTGGAAACAATTTTTACTAAAAGTTATTGCTCTTTCTTAAACTAACAAACAATAATTTTGAAAACTTGTAATTCTCTCGTTATTTTGACAGTTCGGGCGTACAGGCACACTTCTAAGCACATCATTCCAATAGTTGTTGGAAAATACTTTTAATGATAAGACAGTTTTCGCTCGCATTGCAAAGTTACAGAAACACTTGCATGAAAACACACTCTGTTTACCTCAACTTACTTCGTGTTTCTTTCAATTCCCCTGAGAACAAATTTTCAATGTGAGGGAGAGCGGTAACATGGCTTAAGTCCTTACATTCATAGTAAAATATATGTAGGTGTTAATAATCTACATATAGCAATATTTAGGTATGTAATTATTGTCTTTAATCTGTTGAACAATATTTTGAAAAATCGTTGCAGATATGTAAGTACACAAATTGCATATTGTAAACGGGGTCATGCCATTTTTTACAAATTGCGTTTTACTGTAGTACAATAACTAAGCCAATTTTTTTACAGGGATGGTTTCACATTTCTTTTTTCTTTATTTTTTGCTTTTTTCTCAGCAGACGACACTTTTCTTGTCGAGAATCGTTGTCGTTTCAGTTTTCATTTGCAATTACATATGTTTTTCTAGCTGGCTTTTTGCATTTGCAATGTAACCTTATTCTCTCCACTTAGATTTGCACTTGTAGAGCGTTTTGCACGCTAATGCAAGCCAATAAGAATCGTTAACACTTTTTAGTTCTCGAGAGCAACTCGTTCGAAAAGGAGTAGCAGACCATCAGTTCTGGTTAAAATTTACGTAATTGTTTGAACAAAATAAACAGCATTTAGTTTATTTTGTTTTAAATTTGTTTGTTGTCGAAAACCGTTTCTTTTTTGGAATAAAGATGTTTTAATTATTCCATAGATCCCTTAATATTATTAATGTAGTGAAAAATTCCCACAAAGTTGTGGGAGGCAGCAGAAAATTTGCATACATGTAATCATGTTGATAATAATGTTTAAACGACACGCTAAATTCCGTTATATATACACACACACACACACACACACACCCATACACACATTTACGGACTTATTCTGAGTTTGATACAGTTTCGTTTTTGTTCCTTCCTTCGTTCGTCCGTTGGTCGGTCGATTTATTATTATTTAATTCGCTTTGTTTTATTTTGTTCTTTTTATTTGTTATTTTATTCCATTGAAAACAATAACAGTATCTATAAAATAAAAGTGACAAAAACACACAACAACACAACAGAACACTAAACAACACAACAGCACGGAACTGCGAGTATAAAACCTTGGGGATGGTGGTACAAAAGTACGTCGGACGTTTTATTTCCCATGAAGTGGACTATGATTAATAAATATAAAAATTATACAAATATGTTTTATTTGTGTGTTAATTATCTTTATTTGCTTTGTGTGGTTTTTATTTCCCCAAAATTCGTTTAGTTAGTTGTAAATATTATTTTCAGACTCTATTAGAATATTTGGTTTGTTGGCTGATTTCAACTTGATTTTCTTTGTTTAACATTTATTATTTATTTTCACTTTTTTCTCATATCCAGTACAATTGCTTATTCCGCTGGCACTCTATTTAAATATTAACCTTTATATACATATATCTTTTGTAGCCACTTTTTACCCACTTCTTTTTCTATCATCCACTTTCGCGCACATATAATAAACGACTGACTGGAGTGTGACTGGTTTTTTTTGCTTCTTTCATTAGTAGAGATTTGAGACGTATTTGAAGATTTCTTTGGACAATCGATTTTTATCGCAAACAAATTTTCTACAGTTCATTTTAAATTAGAATATTAACTGCTTAACTGTTGGTTGTTTTGTAGGCTTTTGATCAAAATAAAACAGATTATTAAGTGGCTTTTTTGTAATGATATTTGTTTAAATTTAATGGGTTTTGCAAAATTCTCTTTCAACAAAAATAAAATTTTTCCAGTCAGCAGGTAGAAAAACACTTGATACGAGTCGCCATATTTGTTAATTACTAACAAGGTTGTTGAAAACTGTATTAATCATGGAAAATTACAGTTGGCAAGACGAGCTGAAAGGCCGAAGCTGCCAGATACGCTTTTCTACTCATGTCGACCGCCGTATCGACTTTTGTTAGAGTAATCAATATAACACACTGGGCTTCCGTTGCCCTATACACAATCATTTGCCAACGTAAAACGGTTCTTTGTACACTGCACTATCTAGAATGGTGGAGTTGAAGTTGGTGTAGAAAAATGTATACACTGCCTTATCGACTGTTAAGCCTAAACATATTGTTATTGTGAGATTATTTCCCCGACTCAAGAACAACAGTTAACATTTTATACAGTAGAGTTTCTAACAAGTGAACGTTTGTAATAATTATAACAAATGAGTATGTATGTGTTTGTACATACATATATTGGCAAAGGGAAGAAATTATGTTATAGTTTAATAAATCTAACTACTTTTACGGAAAATAATATTTTCATGTATTTTAATATTTTCTCTTATAGCTAAATGCCAAATAAAGGAGAAAACTGACTGGTTTTTTTCAAAATTTTGTTTTATTATTATAAAATTAAATTATTACATAAAATATATACGCCTCAGCGCCAAAATGGCTTTATAGAGGCAAAACTGACAACAATAACTTAAGAAAAAATATATATTTATAAAATAATTAATAATATATTTTACATAAAATATACATATAATGTAACATTAGAGTGGACATTTTTTTTTTTTTTTGAATAACATGTTATTCGCCCCCTAATTTTTTTCTTTTGGGCACAAATAACATATTTCCAAAACTGTAGACTGTTTGGTCAACGTTAAGGCGTGGCACATGCGCCCTCAAGTTGACAAGAAGGGATTTTGCACAATTTAATAAGAAAAAAGTTATAACTTCATTATTATTTATCAAAATTTATGTTAAGTATCGATATTATATTTAATTTTGACTATTATTTTAATGCGTGCCCCTAAAAAGGCGTGGCACCTTATATAATTTAAGTAATATATACGAAAATATGTAGTTTTTGCTTCAAAATATGATGGAATCTTACATATGTATGTAAAATTTATTTCCTAAAAGTCATTAAATAAATGCCGGCAAGTTAAAATAAAACACAAATAGATTAGTGTTCCATGAGATCTGATTTATTAATACCTTTATAGTTTTTTCGATAATCAGTTACAATTTGTAAGATAAATTGTTTTTCTTCTTCATTTATTGATAATGAATTATTATATTCTTCCATTAATTTAACATTTCGTTCGGCAGTATCGTTAACTACCCTCATTTTACTGACGATATTTACGCCCTGTATATAGCTTGGCTCGTTCTGCCATTGGGAGGGTTCTTTTTGGAAAAAATCGGTTGCAATCGAAAAACGTTCAAAGAAGTGAAGTGTATTTTTGGTTACGAAGTCCTCAATTGATTTTGATTGTAAGTCCTGTATATCAGTAATCAGCCGCTTGCTCTCATTTTCTGACTCTACACGAAGTCTCTTTATCATACAAATTTTTGTTTCAGAAGTAATGGTTTCATCAAAAAACGAAAAACCTACTGTTTCTGCTGCTAAATACCATAAATGGTTACGGAATTTTCCCAAAGTTGCATTGCTTACGTTTTCGTTGACATTTTTGTAGGCGAAAAGAGATTTAATTAAAAGAAGGTCTTGATTAGGCGCTTTGGCAGCTATTGGCGCTTCTATCCAGACTTTTACATAAATTTTCACAATAAATAAACAAGCATCGCGTTTCATCTGACGACATGACAAACTCTTCTCTGAATAAAAACATTTTTAATGAATAAATCGCCTTGGCCATCCAACGAGCGTGATGATATGCTCCTGGTGACTTGAATTTATAATTCCTATCGTGCTCCCCAAGAAATATTAGGCTTAATTCCAGAAGCTCCTTATAATCAGCCCTAGGCTGTTTTATTTTTAAATATTGGCGGAAAAACGTGGCTAGATCTTCTAATTCGAAAACGCTAAAATGCTGACTTACCTTCTCGTCATCAACTCCAAATTTAAAATTTTCTTGGTTTATCATCGTCCAGGACCGTTTAAACTTTTGGAAAATTGACAAAGTTGGTCCACTTGAAGACAAATTTCTTTTTTCAAATACGCTCTTTTATACAATTTCGTAGATGTGGTGACGACAGGGCAAGTACAAAAGATCTTTTCCTAATTCCTGTTCCAATATCACGCAAGCACCTTGAAGTCTTCCCGTGTTTGTTGCTGTTGTATCAAAACACAGGGCCTGAACTTTGTCTGTCAAATTCCACTCTTTTAATAATTGGATTATTGCTTCAGCCTGTTGCCTTCCTGTACCAGCCTGTAATGCAGGAACTCCAAGTAGATGCTCTGTCTCTGTAGATGTAATAACAACTGGCAATCTGTCTACTTTTTCCTTTCCAGTTAATGATGGTAACAGCTTTCCATCCCAATGTACTGTAATGGTTTGCGGTAAAATGTTTTGAAATTTTTCCTTTAAATTTATAGCTGTTTCAGATCGAATTTGTTTACGGCAATTTCGAATTGTAGTTTTACTTATTGCTAACTGACTTAAATCATGGCCCAATGCTTCAGCAGTGGCTATGAGAATTCGAACAGCATCTCTGTCGCTAACTTTACACTTGTCCAGAGTCGCAACAAGCTTGGGTGTTATAAAGTTTTTCATTTTACGTTTCTTTCCCACATTTCCAGTAGATGTTTGTTGAAAATTGTCTTGAAGCTCATCACTGTCTATTTCAGTCAATTGTCCTTCATCATCTGAGTAGTCCTGACTTGCAACCAAATTTTGAGATTGCTCCTGGTGATACTTTTCTTGCCTTATCAGTTCTCTTTCTTCACGCATATTTCTTCTTTTCTCTCTTTCAAAAAGTGCTCGATCGCTTCCAATCATACCACCTGGTCTGCCTTTTTTCCGTTGATTAAGTAGAAATAGTCTATTTTCTTCGATTTGAATAATACTTAACGCATCACTATGAGCGATATCAAACAAATCGTCTAATTCTTCCACAAAATCGTGCTCACGTTTCTCCTGTAGAGCTGTACGGCGCTTACAAGTTTTCTGAAGTGTCTTCCACTGATGATATAGAGCTTCCACTTTCTGAACGCTACGAATATTCTGGCTTGTGGGAATACGTGCTTTATCCCAGAGTACTTCTGCTTCTTTAATTACAAGATATGCACTCGGACGAAGATTGAGCTTAATTTTCCGCATATTGTAAAAAAGAACTTTTAATATTTGCCCTTTTGATGGTAACTTGCACCCAATGATTTGACTTTCGTCGTGCCCAAGCAGAAATAGCTTTTCATTTGCTCTTGTTTCCATTGCTGTTTGAGTTACATTAATAATATTAAATATGTTATTATATTTTGAAAATATCGAGCACTTTGTTGTTTAAACTTACCAATTTTATAAACCTTATCTTTCAATCAAATCAAATTAATATTTTCACATTTGCATGTATAACAACACATTATCAACGCTCTTTTTTAGCTTAACAAAAGCACATGTGTACTAGATACCGTTATTCCAGTATTGCTACTTCTATGAAAATATAAGTTTGCTTGATCGCAACTAATTAGCACAGAGCTGCATTTGTTAGTAGCAGTTTAAAATTTAACTTGCCACGCCCCAATTTGCCGGCATTTATTTAATGACTTTTAGGAAATAAATTTTACATACATATGTAAGATTCCATCATATTTTGAAGCAAAAACTACATATTTTCGTATATATTACTTAAATTATATAAGGTGCCACGCCTTTTTAGGGGCACGCATTAAAATAATAGTCAAAATTAAATATTATATCGATACTTAACATAAATTTTTATAAATAATAATGAAGTTATAACTTTTTTCTTATTAAATTGTGCAAAATCCCTTCTTGTCAACTTGAGGGCGCATGTGCCACGCCTTAACGTTGACCAAACAGTCTACAGTTTTGGAAATATGTTATTTGTGCCCAAAAGAAAAAAATTAGGGGGCGAACCACCTCCTACAAAAAACAAAAATAATTCCATATAAATATTGTCCACTCTAATGTAACATACAACAATTTACTTTTTTCATTATTGCGTTATATTTTTAATTTACAAGAAGCAGTTCAACGTTATGTAACAAAAAGTTTTTTACTGCGCCTTTAAAAGTCGAGAACACTGAGATATTTTTTAAGCGATCAGGTAGTTGGTTGTACTCATTTGGACCAGCACACCGAATTCTCTGCTTAGTAACATCGAGCCGGCATCTGACAAAATTCAAGTCCATCTCCTGCCAAGTTGCTCTTTGCGTACGTGTAGCAACGAAAGAAAACTCTATAGTGCTAAAACCAAGACCATTTAAGCTCTTAAAGACATAACAATAGTTGCTGTTTGTCAAGGCCTTTTATTGGTATTATGCTATTAGCATATCTCTTAAACAAATCGATCGTATTATGACGTAGCGGGAGATTAAAAACCATTTGCAATGCTTTGTTCTGGGCTGACTGTAGCGAACGCATGGACGAGTTCGATTTAAAACCATATACTATTGGGAGATAGGTCAGGTACGAGTGTATAAATGATTGGTATATCAACATTTTCGCTTTAGAGTTTAGTTTGGTTCTAAATTTGCACAGAATACCAATTCCAGATGAAACTTTGGACTTTAAGTAATTAATGTGGTCCTCCCATTAATAGCATTCCAAGATATTTAACACTTTCTGATTCATTGATTATTTCAGCATCAATATAGACACTCATTGGCTGATAATTTCTTGTTAAATATGGCCTAACACGCACAAATTTCGTTTTCCATGCGATAAGGATTAACTTATTATATCTTAGAAACTCAGATAATATCGCAGCATCATACTCAATTTGATTTCTAAGTACTTCTTCATATTTGTACTTGTACAGCCGGCAAATATCATCAGCGAACATAAAAAGTTTTCCATTAAATGATATATTCTTGACATCATTGATAAAAATTTTAAATAGTAAAGGACCAAGTACACTGCCTTGAGGAACGCCACAAACTACACCAATATCAGAACTTCTGGCTTCGCCTATTTGCACAAATTGCTGCCTGTTCTTAAGGTATCTAGTGTTCCAATATTTTTAGTGATTTTTCAGAACAACCATAATACTTTAATTTTTCAACAAGCCATATATGATCTATCAAATCAAAAGCTTTTGATCAGTCAAAACTCTTTTATAACCCGCATCACGACGACTGATGACAGCTTCAGCAGACCCACAACCTTTTTTAAACCCATATTGGTCAATATCAAGTCAAATAATAATTTGTTTACGTCCAGATATTTAGTTAACGTTCGGAAATTATATTTTCGTAAATTTTATCAATGACAGAAAGAATCGATGTCGGACGAAAATGTTCAATTTTATTTGTTCCAGGAGATTTAGGTATTGGAATAATTTTATGTTTTTTCAGAACATCTGGATATTTTGCATCCTCCATCATTTTGTTAATATTCCGGTTAGTATTCCCAAAACAGATGACTTGCGGATTAATAGCATTTTAGGCGTAATATTATCAAAATCAGGCGTTTTATTAACGTCCAAACTATTCAGAACAGACTAGAGTTACTATTCAGAACTATGCTAGAGTTATCAATAGCATGGAAGTTGAAAGTGGTCATTATGATCCAGCTGAATAGTATTTCTTATTTCACAAATTGAGTTGTGAAAGAAGTGGTTAAATGATATGGCTTTTTCATCATTTGAAATAAGAACCTCATTGTTGAGGTTTATAATTTGATTCATTCGATCGTTTTTCCTGCCTAAAGTCTCGTTCAAGAATCTCCATGTTTTTCAACTGTCACCACAGTATTTATCTAAATGATACGTATAGTAATTGGACCTTAACTCGTTATTACAGTGTTTTATAATTTTGATCACTCTTTTCAAATGTTTTTCATTTTTCCTACGGGTTTTTAACAATTTATTTTTAAAATCTATCAGCGAACTTAGTTCATTTGACATCCAAGGACACATTTCATGTCGTACATTTTTTTAAAATAATTGTGGTCTTACAACTTTGTTCTGCCGCCACAGAAATAATTTTGACAAGTTGGCCACATGGTTCAGACGAGGAGTTTGTACTTGGTATATTCAGGTTTTCATCTAAATACATACCGAATTTTCTATAATCTATCCAGTTCTCCTTTTTAATCGTCCCTTCTCGCCGACAAAACTGAGTATTTATTTGACAAAATATTATATTATATTATATTATATACATATTTTACGTGTTTTACCACCCATATCTTATATATGTATGTATCACAGTCACGAAGTGTAAGTTTCTCTATATGAAATTGATGTTCACAGCTTTTGCTTTAGTTGTTGTTCTCCGCTCATATAGAACCGGTGTTGCCAGCTTTTTCTTATTATAACAGTGTTTTTTATTTGGCCTCCTAAAAACGGTATGCGGAAGGCACCAAAATTAGTAGTGAGAGTACTTTGAGAGTGTTCAACGTTTAAGTCTGGGGAAAAATTATCGTATCGTTGAAAAACAACTTTTAGAATGAAATTCCTAAAAGTTTCATTAAGAATTACTAGGGAAAATCCCTTAAAAATTAAATACATACAGAATAAAATTCAAATAGATAGTATATCGCCAGCTGAAATGCAAAACCACATAATTTGCATTTGCAGTTGCTTGCTTTTGATGTTCGCCTACACGGGACCAGGGAATACATATTCAGAAATTATTGCCAGACGATTTTATGTCTGAATTCCAGCTGTCAAATAGATTTGTCATTTGTTTGGCGTTTTATTTTATTTATTGTGGAAAAACATCAAAACGGCGCTGAATCAAATAATAAAACGTCTAAATTATTTTGTATGAAAAAGTACAAATATGTACATACATTTATCAAATAATGTACAAAATAATACATGTGTGTAGGTAAATATATATGTATGTATTTCGCACAAACCAAAAGTATTAAAATTTGACACCGACGAAACAACATACTCTACACAACCGCCATTTTATGTTCTCAGATTAATTGAAGATTAGCGATCCGATGACGTAAATCTGCTGGCGTTATTGCCTGTACCAAGACCGAACAGATGGTCCCCATGTTATGAAATGTATAAGTTGTGTTGATGATACGCGGTTTAGCATTTCAGCTAACGATATGTATGTATTATGCCTATACCTACATACATACATATAATTTGTTTATTTGAACTCATTTTTTTAATATTTTTGTTTTAAGAATATGCGATAAGTCTTAAATTGGAGCTTTAGGGCTGTTGCGTCTTTTAAAAAATGCATAAAAATGTTGAAGAACACAACAGGCTGGTGGTTTAGTATAAAAACGTCTTATGTCAGTTATTTGTTGCTTTACAGGAGAAAGAAAACACCGATTAATAAAGCAGCTTAGAGCGAACATTAAATACAGTGTGATTTTTGTGTAATTTTTTCAAGTTTTTAATTAGTTTTTTCTCTATAATATTTATGTAAAAAAAAATTCTTTTTTGTTTGTTTTTGTTTTATTTGCTGTATTGCGACCGTTTTGAGTGCAATTCCCAAACAAACGCAGTCTTCTAGCCAGCCAGTCCCACGGATTACCATCGCCCAGCCGAGACGTTATACGAGTAGTTTCAATGTTGAGATGCCAGTAAAAAAGAGAAAAATTGTTTCAATTGTCCTCCCAACTTGCCGGAAAGAGAACCTATTTTAGAACAGGCCGCTGTAAATTGCCAAGGAACGGCATTCGTTTCAGTGATCAGCTGCCAAGTCCAAATGTTACACTTTAAAATTTAAATAATTCCTAAGAAATGAATGAGGAATGAGAGCCCATTTTGTTCCCTAAGAACCACAGTCTTTTCACTGATCAGCCGCCAAGCCCAGCTTGAACGTTGACTGTTAAGTTTCTGTTAAGAAACACATGGCAGCAAAATGTGTCTCAAACGTTATTCATTCACTTACTTACATACATTTTTACTTACATACTTGATTAAACTTCGAAGATGAACGATGGACCAAAGTTAATAAAAACTTTAAGTACTCAGGCAGTCGCACACATTTGCTCGAAAGACGTCGTTCAGTCAAGAAGTTGTCAAAAACCTTAAAGCTCCCAACGAAAATAAAAAATAAACAAAATTCATATCAAAACGGAAAAAGTAAAAAGGCACACAACACACGCACACACACACACACACACACACACGCAACTTACAAGCGCGCACTCATTTAAAAAGTACACAAAAGAAATCGGGAGACGTGATCTTAAGAAATAACAAAAGTGCCTTTTGGTTTCGGTTGGACCTACAAAATATACCTGTAGAAAAAGCAGGGCAGAAGAAAAGTTGAATACTTTTGCTAAACGTTTTCCGTGAAAAAAACGCGCTGCACTCGCATCGAATTCACTGCGACCATCGGAAAAAGGTGTGAGTGTTGACGATTAACTAACAAATAAATTTGTATAAAAAAAAGGTTTTATTTACACAGAGTGAAAGAGAGAGAAAGAGAGAGAGTCTTTTGGTTTTTTGCTAATGTATTAAGAAAATTGCGAAAAAAACTCTATTTTGTTTAAACAAAGTAGAGAAGAAAAAAGTTTCTTTTGTGCCTGAAATCATTAAAAGTTTTAAGTAAAAGTGTCCTTCAAACAAGTTTGTAACTCAAAGAAGCAAAAAAATAAAATAAAACTGTTAAAGTGAAAATGTATAAATTTCAAGTTTAATTTTACGAAAGAAAACAGAACGAAAAAAAGGTTATGAAACAGGCCGTTTTTTTATAAAAAATTAAAATTAATCATCTGATATTTTGCTCAATGTGAGCGGCTTGGAATTATTATCCTTTTTAAAGTGACCATAAAAAACAAATTATTAGCATTTTTATATTATGATATATTGAACCCTAAATGCCAGAGCGACACAAGTCACAAGATCTTGAAAAAAATTAAAATAAATTTATTTGAGATCTGTTCATACCACCGGCTTAATTGTGTTGGTTTTAAAACCATTTTTTTTTTGCAAATAAACGTTAACAGATCTTGCCGCTCACGTGAATCAGAAACGTGCAGCCATGTGGACCCTTTGCCAGCTCAATTGTGTTGAACTGGTGTTTTTTTTTCTAATTTAAAAATATACACAACAATAAAGAATAATCACGAATCTTAAGAAATTTCAGTGAAAAATATTCACTGAATTCATATTATTTTGTTTCCGTGTGCAACAAAAATAATTTTTTTTTAACAAAATTTAAAGTTTTATGACAAAAACTAAATTTTTTCCCACAAAACTGTTTGTCGATTTTGTGAAATTTGTTTGTAGGTCCGCATGCAAAATTATTTGAAACAAAAGATTTTTTGCTTAGAAGGCAAAAATCTCATTTGTTTTACAACTTTTTAATTTTTATCAAACAACACATTCCTGGAAATTGGACTTTACGCCGCTACAGTTTAAAAATAATGTTTTTAATAATAAAATTTTAAAGCCCGAAAGATTACAAAAGCAATTTTTTTAATTCGGTTCATATCACTAAAATTACAGTGGACCACTAGAGCGAAAGGAAAACTTGTTACCTTGGCCATTCTATAGCACGAATTAAAAATTGTTTGCTCTTCCACAACACAAATAACGGCATCTTCGGACAGACGATTTTGGTCTCCGGTGAACTGCGTAAAATTTATCAGTTGGTATAAGTCTTAGTGACACAAGTATCCTGGTCTAAATTTGGTATCTATGGCTGTAAAAAACCGCCAAAAGAATCCAATTTATTTACCAGTTAGAATTATCTAAATAAATCACAATAGAAAAGTGGAAGGCACAACTTTTGGGTGCTGGGGGTGCACTAAAATTTCACCACAGAATATGGACTAGACAAGTGAGAAGAAATTAATGGTCACCAGTGTAGTTTCGATAAGAAAGGGAACCTCATACTTCAATAAGATGGGGGGCGGCTAAAGGAAAAAATGTAATCCATTAATACGCATATTCCAACATCACGATCGCGCTTTTCGAACTCCACTACAGTACAGAAAACTAGTTAATTTTCGTAATATGTTAATTTTTTAATAAAAAGTTAAGTTTAATTTGCAACTTAAATCAACGTTGTTCCCACTTCGTTATTCAACTAAAGTATTGAGGTTTAAGTGGAATCGTGTGACTAGTATTTTTCTTTATGGTTGATTTCATATCAATTTAACATCATTCATGTCAATATAACATCATGTTTTAAAACTCTTTAGTTATTTGAACAGTGGTGGCACCATTTCCCTTAATTGAGATGGTTCCGAAAATCCGTGAATCCTTTAGAAGACCAACAAAAAATTTCCTTTCCTCGGCTAAAAATCAGCTTAAAATTAAATTTATCCGTCACGGTTTGTTTCAAAAGACGCCAACCCTCAATTATTTGAAACAAAATTGTAATCGTTGCACCGTTTTAAAACCATGTAAATTCAACATGATGCCTGTTGACATTTATCAGTTTATTGGCATTTTGTTTGTTTATTAGTTGAGCTTTTATCTTTCTTATTATTTGTGTTATTTTTAAGTTTCGACTTGAGGCCAAATTATTAAATTTCAAATGAAAATATTATCGGTTGAGCAGTTTTTATAAGAGCAAAATAAGAACACTTCTATACCATGTAGTCATAAGGGCGTATGTATACATTTTACTAAAGCCAAAATTTTTGCTTTATTCAATGTTGACGATATAAAGTTTTATGATTTGGTTGACGTTTGAGAATAGACTTTGTCCATAAAAAAAGTTGACGAAATGGGATATTGTCGTTATTCCGAGCGCACCAGAAGCGCATTTAGAAAGGACCTCAAGCTCACAAGAAAAACTAGAAAATACATCATTTTGTAAAAACAAAAGGTTGGAAAAAAAAAGATTTTCTTGAAGCGGATATTTTACGCTCTGAAGCGATGATATGAAATATAATTCATTTACAACGACATTGATGGCCTAAAGGATCGGCCTAGAAAATCTTCTTTGTAATCACTTTTTCTATACGAAAAATTTAATGATAAAAAACGAAAAATTGTTATTTGCAGTGATTTTTCTTTGCGTGTAGGCGGCAAACCCGGTCGGCTTGCTTTCAGTTTTGGTTGGTTTTTTGGTTGGTTGGAACACATTAGTCTTCATGTGACTGCTGGGACCACGTTTTATCACACAAATGATTTGGACACACAACTTGCCCTAAAACATGCTTCACTGTTTCCTTTTTGCAAAGTATCATTCACGAGCGGCACTCTACAAGAAAACGTGTTAGGGGGAGGGTTAAAGTGTGAAAGGGGATCCCCCTGGCCTGGCAGCACGATTATCGATGAATACCGAATTTTTGAACACAAAGCAGCTGATTCAAGTTAATTTTTTGCCGCATAGACTTACTTTTGTGCTACGAATAATAAAATATTATTAATATTTTTTGACAGCGATGACAATTCAAATTTGGATGCAGAAAGTGATAAAAGAGGTTAAAAACTTCTTAATCAACTGAGATTTTGAGTCACTTGTAATAGAGAAACAGGCCGTTAATCCAGCTAATTCCAGCTTCTGGTTGGGCCCAATCTTAGTGACGTTGACAATTACACTTACATACATATTTCGGAAAGAGGAAATAAATCTGTGTCAGAATAACACATAATTTAAAAAGTTGCTTATATCGAGACCGGCCCGTACTGTCGGCGGACATGCCTAATAAATTAAGCCAACAACTTTTCCTAACAAATTACAGTGTCAACAGAAAAAAACGTACAATTTTTAGCACATTCACACTCAGCCATGTGCATGTGTGTTTGTGTGTTTGTGTGAAATGAAAAACACTCACGTTAGAAACTAATTTTATATTTGAAAACACAGCGCGAAAAATTTATATGAAATTTCAAACCAATAAATGAAACATAAATATAATAAAATAAATTGCTGGCAAAAGTTTAGCCGATTCAATTACATTCTACTCTCGCATAGAACTCGAGTTGGCTGAAATATCTCAGGGGTCGAAGGTACTACATATGTATGTCAAACAAAACCAACACAAACAATCAGGCTGAATATGTAGAGATATAAAATGAGAATTACTCGTATATGATGCTTTTATGGCATCAGCATTAATGTTTGCCAACTTAAGGTCTTGTTTCCCCAACGCAAACAGATGACTTGTTGGCAAAATGTGCATGGAAATCACCAATTGTGTGTTTTTTTACTGTAAAATTTATTAACAAGTCGCTGACTTGTTGTAGAGAAACAGCCCATTAGTTTGTGTTTGCCGGCTATTAAATTCAGTTGTTCATAAAAAATTTGCAACTAAATCAAGGTTTATTTGGGTGGTTGTAGCCATTTTATTGCCTCCCCGGTCCCTTCACAAATTAGCAAACCTTCAAACGAGATAAAGAAAACAAGAGCGAAGTTGGTGGTCAACCGGACCGGAATTTTGTAACTGACACGAAATAAATGTCACAGCAACCCAGTCCCAAATAATTTAATTACAAGAAGCTAAAGGCCAACAGCCAATTAAAAAGCTTTTGTAACTTAATTGCAATTGAAAAAGCGCTCTCATGTTCATGTCACTAGAATCCAACAGCAACTATTTATTTATTAAGATGTTTTATGCACATTGTGGGCGTGGCTTAAGAAACTTAAGATGCTATTAGCAATACTTTTCTGGCTTCAAAGTAGGGAAGTAGCGCCATGACTAGCACGAAATTCCAGAAAAGAATCGCAACGTTCAATTCTTGATGTGTCGTATATAGTGATGGGACAAGGGTAAATACCCAAATGGTAAATTGGTTTATTTAAAGGTAAATACCCAGGTATTTACCCAAGCACCTGGGTATTTACCCAAAATGTGGGTATAAATCAGATATAAGAAAAATTTTAATAAGTTAAAAGAATTTAATTTTTTATTATGAATTAGATTTTTAATAACAAATGAAATAATTTTTGAATTTAATCATAATCGCTGTCGCTGTCCGTATCCGATAACAACTCATATCGAGTAGAGTGCGTGATTCCTGATGAAGTTGAAGGGATTAGCGGTTCTTATTAAGAATTGTTGTTCTGTTTGATGCAGTCAAAACTACCTTATCTGAGCAAAACACATCAAAAAATATATAAACAAAATACACTTAAACAAAATATGTTCAAAATAAATTCGAAAATGTTCACATTTCTCTTACTCTACGTAACAATGAGTATTTGTTATTCAAATGAGTATTTACCCGAAATTAGATAAATACCCGGGTATGAAAGTGGGTATAAATGGGTAAATACCCAGCGTTGGGTAAATACCCAGGTCTAAACCCATCACTAATCATATACACACCTTTACGAACACTCGTGCTTTTTGCCGAGTACGAATAACGAACTAAACCGAATTGAAAGTTCCATTAAGTTTGAATTCATCTTATACCCCTGCCTAAAAGTTAATCAGCTTAACTGAAGGAATTGCCTGGTGTGAATGCCCGCAAAAGAATATAGTCCTCCAAGTCAAATCATCTAATTAGTGCGAGTGGAACGCCAGACTCTCCGAGATCAAACAATAACAACAACCCTGACGGAAATTAACAAGTAATTACTACTATGATATGGCAGACGTTTCTCAACCCAGAGCTGCTTTACGACCCATTGGGATCTGAGAAAAAAATAACAGTTTATTTCAAATGGCGCTGCCATTGAGAAACAAGTTTGGAGTGCCAATGCGAAGTACACACACAAGTACATACGAGCACATATTTTTATTGTAATGACGTTTTCTTTTGTAGGAAAAATGTAACATTTCTGCTGCCTTTGGCCCATTTTTACGTTCTTTTCTTACAGTGTATTTACGCCCAAGCGAAATCTAGTTGCTACGAGACTTGTAGTGCAGTTGCACCAAAACGCTGTTTAGTTTGCAAGACACTGCAAACCAAAATACAACACTGTACAAATCAGACTTGTCAGTTTGACAGCGACAAATCAAAAGTGCGTCACTTTCTGCTGGTACAATATTTATTACATTTTATTGATTAATATAAATATTTGTAAAAGAAGGAGACAAATGGATATAAATTTATATAAAAGACCTGAAACCAGCTGTTTTCGTTATGAAACAAAGTGTTGATAAGTGTCAGAAAACAGTGGTGTAAAGGAAATCGATTTTCGGGAAGATTCTAATCGAAATCTACTAGACTTCGCTTTGGAGTGTTGCAACACCCTAAATAAAAATGCGTTCTTTTCGAAATTCTCGTTAAACATGAAACATATTTCGCCCTCAATTTCCGTGTTCCGTCGCGTTCTCAACTTTTTGTTTACCCTGCAAGTAATTATTTTTATTTTCGTTTCCATTATTTGTTCGTATTTATATTTCATTGTTTTATGCCAAAACTTGTGCTCGTTTGCAAACGTAAAATATGCAGCACTTTTCATGAATTGGGTTAACATTTAAAAAAGTTGCCCAATCACAGGTAACGCTTATCCAGCACTTTTTTTCTATGAAAGAAAAAGCCGTTGAAAAGCAGTTTATTTTGTTATTGCAAAGTGTGTATGTATGTGTGTATATGTGAGTGTTGCCATAAACAGTTGACGACCTTATGAAGAAAAAATAAAGAGAAAGGGAAGACGCGGTTTTGCCGTAGAATTCGCACTCCACAAAAATCATCGGTTCGGTTTTTAGTTCTTGTATATTTTTCTAGCAAAAACCACATAAATAATTTATACAACGGAAGCCGAGAAAACTGGAGATTCTGCCCTGGTTTTGACTTCTAAGGCCCAGAAAATGATTGGTTTTTGAAATATTCTGGCAAACAAAAATTGAACCTTCCAAAAAGCTTTTAAAACGGCCGTGTATTTAATGTTGCCAACACGTTCGAAAAATCAAAACATTTTAAACTTTATTTTACTTTTGACTACGATATCGCCGGGGTCATGTTTTGCCTTGACGTACGCCATGCCCCTGGGCGCGATAGTTGCCGTTCCACAAATTACACATGCATCGCCTTTTTAGAATTTTGGTTGGCGCTTTAGCTGAGCAACCCCTCTGAACCCCCGGCAGATATTCTGGTTTGATTATTTTGTTAAGAAGTTTATAGTCGGCTAAAATGTCTTGATTGTACCTTAAACTTGAAGGCAAGGGAAGAGCAGGTGATTGGCGTTTCTTAACGATAATGGTGTAATGCAGGGGCATATTTTCGGATATCTAATTCTCCTCCAGCCCATCACAGGTATGGCTCTGGTAGCGGATACGAGTACTTACCTGCTTTAGTAGTTGAGGAGCTGGTTGTTGGAAAACATCGTACAAACCTGGTTAAGGCCTGATGTCCTTTATGAGTTTCGAGCTACCCGCTCGGTTGTCCGGCTTTCTCGATGGACCAGCGAAATGCTGACAGGAGATTTTCGATACTCCGAACTCGGTGTTTGCGAAATGTTCCACTTTATCATACTGGAGGCACTTGTCATCTACGTGTGCCGTGCAAGCGATAAGAGGGGCATTGGTGGGCTATTGACAAGTTCACGCCTGGAGTTGGCTCACCGTCAAATTATACCGCCATGGCAAGAGCCACAAATATATCCCGGGTGGCCTATTCTTAAGCCCATTCTTATTTTGGACTGCACTTTCATTAACGTTCAATAATTCCGACTTCTGGCCTTCACTAAATTTTAACATGTATTTTAATGAGTTCACTTGGTTTTTAGGCAAAACTTCATTTGGGCCAAGTTTTATTTTAGATTTTGCGTAACTCTGTTTGGGACATTTTTCGCCGTCAACAAATTTTAGAAATATACAACGAGGAGAAAATACAACCGAGTAAACAGATATCTTGTTGCCGATCAGCTGATAAATTGATTTAATTTGATAACAAAAGTTTTTTTTTCCGTCCCAACAGTCACTATTAATAAGACACAAGCACAAGTTTGTAATTATGATAAATTGTCATTGCAGCAAAACACTTCCGGATTCGTTTTGTTAGTTTTACAAATTTATTTAAGCAAATTTTGCTTTATGTGCTCCAGTGTCAGCAATGAGCGATGACTATTTTTCTTAACACAAAGACTTCAACATATACATACATACATACACATATATAAACGTGAAAAAAATATAGAATGGTGACCTCCCAGCAAACAACAAATATTTAATCAATAGAACAAAACAATTGTTAGAACTTTTACATCATAAATTGTTGGTCTTCTTCCATTCAGTTTTAAGCAGACATTTTTCCCCATTCAGATATTAAAATTTTGACTTGCCGTTTTTCTGGGAACTCGTGTTCATGGAACCATGTTTGAGCTTAGAGCCAAGAAAACAATGCGCCCCTTTGTGGACATGCGTCAATCGACATCAATTGCAAGAACAAGTGAAAATGTTTCGGTTCGGCCAAAAAAGAAATTTGTTGCCATCATTCGCTGGCGCTGGCTGTAGACGCACTTTTCAAAAGGACTGCAGACCGATGGGGGCACAAAATCGCATCAAACAGCAACTTTTTGGGAATGGCTGGCCAACCGGTGAAGCTCGTGTGGGCTGGCGTTGGACGGTGATTTATCCAAAACTGAGCCTCATCATGGAAAACTCCTTTGAAAGTTCAAGTTTTTAAAATATTTGTCATTTTATTCCTGTTAAAAGGCAGAAGAGTCCTCGACATAATTTGGATATGATTAATCACTATATCCACTTAAGTGAACCGGTTGACGATTCGCTGGCGCCCCCATGTGGCTTGCAAGGCTCATACAGGTGGCAATTTCTCATAATATGCTGCACGGCACAAATCATAAGCCCCTTGCTAAAGAGCTCGGGCTATCTAATCCCTTCTGTTTCACACATTTCCCCAGAAGGCGAGAAAAGACAAGGCTCCTGAGTTGGTAGCCCGACACCCACAAGGAACATCAGGCCTTAAACCAGCTCGCCTGTACCTTCCCCTCAATCTAGTTCCTTGCATAAAATCAGACCTGTCGCAAGGCAACAGCACCTCGAAGATTTTCTTCTTGCTGCGTCTTTATGTTTAAACCACAACCAGAATGTTTCAGCCAAGGATAGGCTCAACCTCAACCAACGACCTAACCAGAAAGCCAAAAGGCTTCCCCGAAGGCTGAGTGCCCTGGCTGGTAGCACTTAACCTGCCTCCGTCTTATTGCAACTCGAATAAAGTTTTGCTATAACTTCATTTTTTTTTGCTTCAAAACAGTATTTAAAAATTTTGGTTCCCTTTAACATAAAACGTGACCCAAATTTGGCCAAAAAAAAGACAAAAAAAACTCAAAATGAAGCCATAAAAAGTTTTGAACTCTGGCATTTAATTTTTGAAAATAAATTAAATATTTTTTTTTTTTTTTTTGTAATCTGTTTTATTTGCAATCTATTTTACAAAATTTATCAATTATGAAATAATATGCAAATTTAATAATTTAATAATAATTAAAAACAACTGTTGCACTATTTACATAAATAAATACATCTTAAATATTATTTTCTAAAAGGTAGGTCAAGTACATGTACCCTTTTTAACCTACGCACTCCGTTGCCATCGTCTAATAAATTGATGTCTAGCACATTGGAATGATGGCTAAGTCGGTTTAGATATCTGTCGCTGAAACGATTAATTTCTTGCGATGACCATTGCGATGCTAAGATCTTTATGAATATACATTAAATATGAATGTCTGTATATATTTGCATAATATTAATAAATAGAAATGTGTCTTCTTAAATATTTTAAACGATTTACTTTGTGTGACGCACGTGCAAACATACAACCAAACAAACAAACATATTTACATACATCCATACCTGTTCCGGCAGCAACTTTTCGATTCGAAATTACACAATTCTTATCTGATTGAATAGCAAATACCTTCCAAAAGTCGCCGCTCTGTTAATGCTTTATGGAGTGCAGCGACATGCAACGTCTCGGTCGTGTGTTTATGAATTTTTTTTCTGCAGCCTTTCTGAAATACTTTCATATGATTTACTGAAACTCATTTAAATTTGAAATTAATTCATTAACCCAAATAAAGGAGTTTGATCGCCACTTGCACACTTTTACTCTCTTTCACTCTCACTTCTCTGTAAACTTGATTTTGAATATATTGTTTATATTGTTGTTGTCGCTGTTAGCTTTTGTTTGTACAGTGAGTGCAATTCTTTTAGGGGCGCTTAAGTCGCAAATTGAGCTTGGCTTGATTTTTAAGACCACCACTGACTTGGGAGTCGCACGACCCTTCTAAGCCAATGTCTGCTGCCAAATCTAACAACATGCGCCGTGGGGGAGGAAAGTCGCGTTTGCGACTGTTTTTTCTTAAAATGCTTTTCGCAAATTTCTGGTCAATCGATCACAAATGAATGTACGCGCGTTGCTGAGGGTAGAAATGCGCTCGGTAAACAACTCTTTAACCGAAATTGCTACTCGTGTGTGATTTGCATGCAACATGGGGGGGGGGGGCGGTAATGAGCCGTTGAGAAGTTCACTCTTGCCATTGTGAAATGTGGTATGGAATGCTGTTCATCATACTTTCGACGACTTAAGAAACTGCCAAACAAATTGCAATTGGTCGGAAATTGTAGGGACTGGTGTAATATCAATAAATTAATATCTCTCAAGCCTGGCCTGGTGCTGGTTGCTTTCTTTAAAAAATGAAAATATTCCAGCGAGTCAAACGCCTTTCCGCATTTTGCGCTTTTATCGACTTTCAGGAAATTTTTTGCACAATTATTTGGGGTTCCCTCAAACACGACTTTATTGCTTTTTCCGCTTCATGAAACGCTGGCCTAATTTAAATTCATAAAATCTTTTTTTCTGTTGAACCTTAACATTGAAATGTCTGCTGTATTCAATGATCTGCGTTCAGCGTTCATGCCGTGGATTGTTTTTCGTCATACTTTCTTGAGCATTTCTTTTTGACTTTTATCTAGACTTTGACAGACTTCAAGTGTTCTTTTTTTTTCTTTCTTTGTGGCGTTTTTTTTTTTTTTTTAGTGATGAGAAGGTGAGTGCAGAATTTTTTGCAGCCGATCTAGTTACTGGCTGTTCACTTTAGTGAAGAGTGAACATTTTTTTCACCAAAAGTCTGTTGATTTGACAAAATTCATTCGTTGTTTCGACGAACGACTTTACTGAACATATTTGAAGGAAAAGGTTCAGATTATATTCCCAAAACTATTATCGCTTCTGACACAAGCGGCCGGTTAATGTTTCACCAAATTTTGCCATTAAAATAGAGAATTGGGCAAAAAGTAAATCTTACCTGAGCTTCAAAGCGCACGTTGCTTGTCGACACACATTCGGATTGGGAAACTTTTGTGAAAAGAGTAAAATTTAGTGCTGCCAATTAGGGGGCTACTTAATGCAAGAAGGCAGGTCTTTGGAACGGGCTCAAAACGTTTAACTTGAAAACTATGACGGTTGTAGAGCCAGTTTTTCCGAAAAAAAAACCCTTAAATATATTTAAGAAAAGTAAAACAATTTATTGAAAAAGTGTTTTAAGGTCTTCTCACATGAAACTTTAGCCTTAAGCTCTATTTACACTCTATCATAGAGATATATTTGATATATAATCAGAAACTATATAATTTACAATTACAAAATAGGTCATAGTGAGTCCGAGAATCGTATCACAAATAATACTTGAAAATATTTCTCCTGCAGGGTACAATTTTCGGCGTCTTCAGCAGCAATATTCTCTGCGGAACGCACATTTCTTTATCTTGTTGCTGGCTTTGAATCGATACGACTAAAATTAGTGCGCAACAGATAAATTTTTTTCAAACTAAATTCCCACAACTTGGAAGCCTGAAGACTTGGCCTGGCGTTACGCGATTCATGATGATTTGTCAAACCAGTTTGGCATTCTCAGCTGTCGACCCACAGCTATCGATAATCGATAGCTCTCATGCAGCAGAAACAAAAGCACTTGATAGTATCAACTGCCTTCCACCAACGCCTGCTCATCTCTGTGCGCTTAAATCAGTGGAAATATTTTGCCGGCGTCTCTGTTTAATTTGTTATTTTCTGGTTTTTTCGCTTTTAGTCACATTTTTTGGGAGCCCTTGCATTCAAAATGGAATTACATACGTTTGTTGTTGAATCACTTCTGAATGAATGAATGTTGTTCGGTCTGACGAGTGTTTATGTACGAGTACGTTTCGCTGCTGTGCAATCGACCGTTTATCGAAATCGTGCGTCTGCGAACACTTTAACTTGTTTACGAAAAACTCATAATTGTTTGGACTTAAAAATACTATTACGCAATATTGAGCTGTTTATTTTTATAACTAAAAAGAACCTGTCGCTGAGATCGAAATGGAAAAAATAAACGCAGAAGATAATTATTATTGTGATCGTTATATCAAGGCAAATAATGAAGTTAAAGCTGGGAGTCCATTTAATGCCCCCTATTTGAATGGTCGTACAACAATTGAAAAGGAATCGAATCTCGGAATCTTAGTTATGAAAATTGTTTACTCTTAATTTCCTAAAAATAATGTGATATAAAATTTGGTCGATTCGCAAGGTCAGATTTTTGCTGAGAATTACGGGAGCGTAATATCGGCTTTCAAATTTTGATTTGCAAACAGGCGTTTTTAAGCTGCGCACAACTCCAATGCTAAAGACCCGTAGGAGAGAAGCCAAAAAGGAGAAGAAAATAACCTTAAAAATTCCCACCCGAAGCAATTCGTTTCGCATCGTTCGTTTTGTATTTAGAGTCGATATGGATTTTGAAAGGGTCGCTCTAAGGGTCTTGTATTAGTTTTCCTCTCGGAGAGAAAATGCGGAGTATTTATTACTGTCCAAAATTATTGTTTTTATTGTCATTAATGGCTTCTATCGGGTTTCACTAGGCCAGTTTCAAAGGAGTTTGCGGTTAAATTAGGGTAACGGTGTTTCCTATTTGTCGCAATAAAATTATATGTCAATCGAATCGAATAGATTTCAATGCATGTTAAATCCGACGATGTTTTTTGTGGATAGGCCCACAATTTGCAGATATAAAAAGTCTTTTTATTAAAGACTATCAGAAGTTCTTGATGTTGAAAGTAGAACTGAAAACATTCCAAAAAGCATTAAAGTGAATATATGTACATACTTATGTACTTCAGTCCATCCGATCTCCTTATTTGTTATAATACTCGTATTTATATTCGACTGAAAATCATACTTTCATGGGCGTTGCTACATTCTATACGTTTTTATGAAGAGCTCATCGATGTGTGGTCAAGTGACCAATGAACCGCTCAAAGTACTTCGTAGTAGATAATTTGTTCTTAAGCCCCACTTTCTTGAACCTTTTGGACGTTTGTATTCTGTCTCCTCTTCAATTCACATAAAACAAAACCATAATTTTTTTTAATAAAACCGCGGTTTGGCAATTTGTTCGATACGATATCAAAACTGCAATGCAAAAGTCGATGTGAAGTTGCTCACATCAGATGCCGACCGATTAGCACAGCCCCCCATTATTTTTCTTATGATCGCGTGTCTTCTAATTAATCGAATACTGCAATTTAGATTGACGGATTGGTGAGCTCGCCTGAGTTGCTCGAAGCCCATGAAAATCTATTGTCAGAAAACGCTGATTTTCGGAAATCTATTGAAAAACTTGCAAAGAAAACAAAATGGCTCTCCTACTTTTTCGAACATTTTTGCAGACAGTTCTGAAGGTAAAGCCATAGTGTTTTGAGTCTTAACTGCGCTCGGAGTAACGTCATCTACGTAATTAGAAACGTAAGTGGTGACGTCTATCAGTCATAATGTCAAAATGCTGGCATTACTTGTACTGTATTTTAATCTTTATGTCAACAGCATGTTGCCCCAGGTATGTTGTACGTATTAAAACCGCTAAATCTCAGAAACTACCAATAGGGTCACTTTTCGATTTCTACCCCTTTGCACCAAATAGAAAAAGCGTATAGGAAAACGCACGGAAAATACGTTTTTGGATGCAAAACGAGGAAGTAAAATACATTTCTAATTTGATATCCACAAGTTCTGAAACTGATATTCGGAAGTTTTTAGCCACAAATATCAGTTGAATGAACTGCACGTACGGGACTTTTGCGGAACTTACACGCCTTCCTTGTAGGTCAACGTGTTTTACATCCATGTGTGTATAACAATGGTCCTTTATTTTTATTGCGGCGGTGCTATCCCGTTCTTCTTCACCTTGTACTGTAGCATCCATGACGTTCGAGGGTCATGTAGTTGGCAGTTGATCGCTGAGTTTGTGCAGAGATATTCTACGCCAACTAATAGAAGCTTTTAGGTCCCGATTGTTTGCCACGTTAATTATGTACGCGACAAAGCCAGACACATCCAGAGTGGCTTTTTCTTTGGACCTGCAAGTCCAATGTGTTGTAGACGGAAGGTGACAACTAATGGTGGTGGTACAAATACTCGCATTTTATTCAATCGCTTCGTTTTAAAGTGCTATCGAAGAGCTTGCACATATTGTAGACTTAGTAGATCTTGATTACAATAACAAAAAGAGTAGTAGATTTAGTAAACGTAGTAATTACATTTATTTACAAGCCTGAAACAGCCGACAGATTTGGCGCCACATTATTTTTTTTTTTTTGCTATTAATAAAAGTGAATTTGTATAAATATTTCTTGAAGTTAAAAAATGGAAAACATAAAAAAATAGAAAGTACTAAACAAGTAATTAAAAGAAAACGGGAAAACGTGATTAATAATTTTTTATTTTGCGGTTTCTTTAGGCATTCTTTTCGGATTTTATTTCTTTTCACGAAACACCAACTGAAAAATTCTTTTGTCTATTTGTGGCGCTAAAAATATCTAAACAAAAGTCGGCTCATACTATTATTATATATTTGAAAGTATTTTAAACATAAAAGCAAGAGTGAGAGCCGCTAATGTGCCCAATATTGATAAATTGAGTTCGTCGTCAAACTTTTTTGCTAAATTATAGCTGGTGAATAGTCCTTCACAACTCCTACACCTACATTTATATGTCGTTCACCGAAGACCACCATTCCCGTGTAGATTGTGGCCTCTTCAATGGATAAGACGAAAGGGAGCTACGCTTTTGATGGCATACATTGTGTGGGACTAGTGCCACCACCGGAAGCATACAATTGCTTATCAAGAGTGACGTTGGCGCCTGCCATGAAAATGAAAATTATGATTCAACATCAAAAATATACATATTTGCTATTGCTGGCCTTTTGTCTGTTATCGAGGCGTATAAAGCGGCTAATTTTCCAAGATCGATATACACTCTTGGGGGAGTGCGGTACAATGGACGTGATTTAGTTAGTTTTGCACAGATCTTTAGTACGAACGCCAGAATGTGTCACCTCATTCATCAAAAGCATCAAGTTCAGTTGTTGTTAAAGCTTTCCAGGTGAGGTTTTCTTTCGACAAAACAACAACAATCACACGAAATGTGGGGCATACCTCGGTGCACTACTGTTGACCTAAAGGTTAAATAGTTTTTATTATTCATTATTTAAAACAAAAGCGACAAGAAAATAACTAAAGCTGGAAGTCCTTAACGCGCGTTGGGGCATCCATCCATACTGGCAAGTTGGTACACAACGCGCCTGAACAATGCATTTTCCCTCAGCTGTTTCTTCTTTTTATCTATTATTGAGATGTGAATTTGGCTGCCTGTTTTACACAACACTGTATGTTTTTAAGCCCCTTATTAAGTTTTTGCTCCACACGACGCGCTAAAAAGCTCAAAACTATCCAACGCGCCAAATTTTGGTTTAATGCGAATTTACCGTTGGCGATTCTTATTGATTGGATCGATGTATTTTTTTTTTCATTGAAATTGCTCTTATTTTTGTTCCGATCGTAACACAAATTCACATCTATTGGGGCCTTTTGCCGAGTACGAGTAAGAAAGTAAAACGAATTGAAAGTACAAGCAAGTTTTACGCTCAACACGATGCCTAAGAGGTAATCAGCTTAACTTAAATAATTGGCCCATTTATGTTACCTGTGATGCCAGCTTAGCCCTTTTCGGGCTAGACTTAGCCCGTTCTTAGTTACTCAAAGCGCGAAACAAAACTTTTGCAAATCCAGCACGTTTTGCCTTTATTGCTCAGCCGTGTTTAAAGCGTTCTGCTCAATTCCTTTAATCCAGCAATATCGACTTATGAACCACGTGCCAGCATTGTTTTACGCGTTTTCTTTACCAATTTGAAAAAGAAGAAGAATATAGAATAATTTAATTTATTAAAAATATCTATTTAATCGCCGTTTTCATATAAGTATGGAATTCTGCACCATCATATTGCAATTAGAGCCTTTGCGGGCATTTTCGAAATGTTGCGCTAAACGTATCTTTTTTCGATTTAGCCCTTTTTCAAAAATTTTACTCTCTTTGAGTCTCAAAAGGTGACTTTGCATTCCGCAGCTCAGGGGTTTGTTTGGCGTTTTCGAATAGACACAAAGTATTGAAGTTTTAGGTTGTTGGCGACATGGGGCACTGCGAGAAAATCCTTTGGGAAATTTCTATTTAAATGAAATAGATTCAATTGTTTATTTTATCAATTAAGATTTCAAATGTAAGCGTTAATTTCGTCTTTGCTTTTGGGTTTCCCCATCTATTGTACATTCATTATTTTTATACAAAATATGCAGTTAAGAAGTAGAAACAATCGAGTATTAAATATAACAGACATTTGTAAATTGTTGGCTGTTGTTGTTGTTATTTTTTAACCCAACAGTGTAGATGTTCGTTCGATACGTGTCTGCCTCTGTGTGGACTTTTCTTGTTTGCCAGCAGAGATGAAAAGATTTCGAAACGCCTTGTCAATGACGCGAGAACTTTAAGCCAAGAATGATTTTTTTTCTCAATGTTCTGAGTTACTTCAAGTACGTGCGCAGATGTCAACTTTCAAAACGTACTATTGTTTTAACATTTAAACAAATTGTTGCATAACCATTTATTTTGTGATTTAACTGTCAGAATTTTAACACTTTTTGAACTGTAATTAACAACTTCGAACACAATAAAACAACAACATCAATAAATTATTATTATAAATGCTGAATTGGTTAGGAAAAACAAATACAATGCAGCTGAATTTCAGGTAACACTTTTGCAATCACGATAATTTTCCGTTCAAAAGAATTGTTTATTTATGCAATTAGTTAAAAAACAAATGCGAGTGCAGTTTTTAATTTTGGATATTTTAACCAGAAAAAAATAAATCTATTCAGCAAGAAAAAAAAAAAATAAGGAAACACAAAACCAAAAATATGCAAAAGCGTTTAGCTGGTACTTCCGTTAGTACTTAAATTCTGGGGTTCATGCTGACCCTGTGACATTTGCCGACCTACCGGCTACTCAGAAAACACACAAATTGAATAACTGCAGAGTCCAAATATGGTGTAAAAATACGCCCAAAAACATGGGAAACCACAATCAAAACGCAGATCTTATCGCCCACTAGAGGCAAATATTACAGGGTGTTATTGAAATGCTCTTAAGTGTCCGTCCATTCAACAATGGAAATAGTTTGTTTGCCTTAAATACAGAACTGCGTGCACAAAAAATATAACTCTTTCGGGTGTTTCGAATTCTCAGTGGCATTGAAAGTCCATTGAGATTGATTAACACATACCGGCCTACGTCAGATTATTAAAGTGTTGCATTCAGATACAGACATACACCCATAAATGTAGTCAAACAAGCTTCAAATTGGTACTCTGCATTCATTATTATTTTGTTTTTTGTTTCTTTATCGTTTTACCTTCGTTTAATGACACAGCAAACTATTCAATAATTAGAAGAAATGTTAGAAAATCAACCTTCACCAGCCAATTTGTGTTTGTAATAATTTATTGCCAACTAATATGTGTCAATAAACGTACAAACCAGATTTGGTTTTTTCATCAAACACATACATATTTATTATGCCAATATGGCCTAATCCAGTAACACATCAACTGCACTTTGTGAACTTGTGGTTTAACCACACGCGCACACCAACTGTGCCAACTTCTTATGTTATGTGGGAACGGTCCATATAACACGATCTCCCCTTACTCGAGACCTCAGGCTGTCTGATCCCTTCTGCCATTAACTCTCTAAGGAGTAAAAGCAACGCATCTAAGTTCATCTAAGAACATGACCCAACTCGCCTGTACATTCCCTATCAACTGGCTCCTGACTAAGAGCAGTTTGAGGACATTTCGATCCCCGTTATCTACCAATGCGTCTTCCTGCGTTTTTAGGCTTAAACCACGGCCAGAGTCTCAATCTATGACCAATACCAGGATGCTCACCGGCAACTCAAGATTTCACAAAATCTTGCATAATCGAGTCCTAGAGTTTTTGTTTGCAGAGCCAACCGAGGAACACCTCCCCTTCCCCTCTATACCGCGAAAAGCAAAGTGACCAAGTTTGGTATGCATCAAGGCGAAGCCCAGTCCCCGTATATAGACAGTAAATTAATTAACGAATATTAAATTATACAACACCTGCCTACATATGCTGAAACTAAAATAACTGCTAGTCTCTGTATAACCAGGGATGCTGTCACTCAACGTCAACCACTTGGACAGTGCCTCAGTCCTGATGAAGCCAACGTCCGTAAACAGTTCCATCTTATTTCGTTATCGATCAGCATTTTTTTTTGTACTTTTCGCGACAGTTTTCTCACTTCACTAAAGCGTTTAATAATCTAAAAATTGTGTTACTACAATTTTGCACACAGCTGCAATATCAGTGCGAAACACCCATTATTTTAGGTCCCAAGTTTGTTGTCTATCTTTCAAGAGCAAAATTTATAACTAAATAGTTTCGAAAAAAAAAATCATGTCAGTTTCGATATGTTTATAGGGCAATATATCGTCAACAATCATGTTTAAGTTGTTCGCTTCGCTATTACAGTCAGCAATATGGTCCAATAAAGTGCATATCTGTGATAAGAAGTACCTGCATCACAGAATTTTCACTAAAAACAAATAAAATATTCATCGTGAAAGGGGAAACATTGTTGCGATCCCGTAAAGCTCTTTTTCCGTCAACTCAGCGCTTTTAAAAACGTGTCCAACAATAAACTTGTGCTCAAACATGTGCCTCAAGTTGCACAAAATTTATCTGAGTAAATCACAAGTTACAGGGGCGCAGAACTAGTTTTAAAATTAGAGGCATGGAGCTGGCAAACTAAATCGCGCTCCTCTTAATTATATAATTAATTTTAGTTGCATTTTGAGTTATTTTTTCATGGGAATGCATTTTATATGCGATTTTATTATGGTCTTAAAATTAATGGCTTTTTTTATTCATCTTTCTGATGGCAGGCGTGGCACATAATAAAAATAACACGTTTTCCAAAGGAATCCTTAAGCCGACTTAGTGCCCACATCTAGTCACATAATTTTCAAGACATTTGCATTTCTGTCAAAAGATGCCATCGCTGCTCCTTCGAATAATTTTTGAAGGTTTCAGTGGTTGTGTGTGTCGGCGTGAGAATTAGGAGGATTTTACTTTCAAGCCCATTGTGCAACATAATCAATTTACGGACTATCACAAATCTCCAAAAAATAAGGGTCAGCGCACTATTGATTGGGATTCCTACTTCAGCCTTTTCAAGCGCACAGCCCAAAGATAAAACATCCTTAAACGATCTGCACCCGGTAATATTTTCTTTACCGTACGATTTAATTTTATGTTTGTGTGTCACGGTCCATTCTACGGGCACAAACACCTGCTGGAAAGTATTTAAAGTTTTCTGACGAACTTTTCTCTTACTCTCTCATACACCAAAGTTGCCTTTGGCGTATAAATTATGGTTTTTTTATATCAAAATAAAACAAAGTGGGGGAGATGTCATGGATCTCTCTTACTCGTTTGACAGCCTTACAGATGCAAATACCGCCGTGCTCTCATCCTTAATGTCAAATTTGTCACGACTTTGCTACGCTTGAGAGCGCGTTCGTTGTTTGGGCTTATTTGCCTAGACTTGCGACTTGAGGAAATATGGAAAGTGAGTCAAAGGTCAGGTCTGAAACTACCATGGCTTTAAATCATACAAAAAATGACCTTTAGCACTCTCTCGTTCAACAAGGGCCAAGAGAAACAAGGGCCACCGACTCCACCAGCCTAAAATCCTTTACAAACACTAACAACTTTGGGACGGTCTAAACGTTTTTGGCTGGTTATTGTTCCAAGCTCGACAATTTTCTTTGGTTTGACAGTTTGTTGATGATCCATTCATCCAGAAAAAAGTCTCATCGCTGGAGAAAAATTCATCTTCTGTTCCAAATTCTCCGAGGCCAATTTAGCGAACACTCTGTTGTCGTCTATTGCCGCTTACCTTCACCTACGGACGCCAATTGATTGATTGTATCTAGCAATTGTACGTTTTACTGAATGGTTTATCCGTCCCTGGGGATTTGGCAAAACAGAGCGAATGCTTGACAGCCCATTCGACAGTTGTGTTATCGGCAATATGACTCCTATCGACCACAAAAGCTCGGCAAACATGTTGCTGGCAGCAATAGAACCATAAAAAATCAACTGAATAGTCGAATTTGCTCTGTGGTTTGGACTAATTAAGTACCTTAAAAGATTTTCATTATATTGTATGTATGTGTGTGTGTGTGTGTGTGTGTAAGAGTGAGATACAATCATTTTATTAATTCATATGATAATTTTGTGGATTTTTGAAGCAGATGGAAAAATATTTCATGGTTTTTGGCAAGTTGCGACCTAAATCCGATTGTTGTTTCTCCCTCTTCGCCTCCACAAAATATCAAGGTTAAACCGTATCAGTCGAGGTAACAACTAGTTTCAGCCGGCTGACCGACCGCTCGCTTAGCCAAACAAACTTTACGCAAGACATTCCGTGTCAGTGCAGGCCGCATCTAATTTGTCTCAAACTTTTTTTATGTCTTCTGCTTTGAACAATTTGAAAACATTTATTGTCTTTTTAGGGGTTTTTTTTATTATTAATAACTTTAGCTGCATATTAGTGATTGTTTGGTGGTCAAGAGTTGTTAATTTGAGACACAAACACCAACACCAACAACAACAACAACCGCAGCAAACAAAGCCGCTGTGGGTTGTGATTTGTTTTCTGTTGCCCTCAATCTGAGCCATTTCAGTATCTGGGACTCTTTCGAGTTGTTGGCCTGCATTTGGTGAGTGCATGAGTTTGCACGAGTGTGTGTGAGTCTCGTTCAAAAGCAAAAAACTGTTAATAAATTTGTAATTGTTTTCAATTTAACATTCAAATACAGTGGGAAAAAATGTGCGCTCGTAAAAATATTTCAGGAAGCATTTTAAAGCAAGTTCTCCTTCAAGTTTGAAGAGCACCTCAATATGGATGTATGGATGTATGTATTGGAAAGAAAATGTGTGTTTTTGCAACTCGAGGGGTGAATCTTGATTACGATATTAAGATTCTGTTCACACACACATAAATGCACAAGAAAATCTGGGCACAGGGAAGAGCACAAATTTTTTGTAATAGAAATCAATTAACTTTTTGTTTAAAAACAAACGTTTAAAGAGATGGTAAAAAATGTAACCGAGTTGGCAATTTCTTATTTATTTATTGCTTTATTTATTTACTTGTTGTTAAATTGATACAAATATAAAATTAATATTGGCCGAGAATGCAAAGCACTGGCCGTCAGCTGTAGCAATTTTTTTATTGTTCTTAAAATTTGTTTGTTTTCGTTCAACGACTCTTTTTGCCGTTTGAATTCGCCAATTCCTTTACAGGTCCGTATTCAAACAATTTATTAACTGAATCAGCGAACTTCGTTATTAAATATGGAAAAATAATATGTGTACTATTAATTAATATTTATGGATCCGTAAAATTAGTGGCAAAAACTACTGGAAAATGCCTGTGAAAGAAAATCAGCAAAGTTACTTCCAGCTATTTAGTTTCATGTACAAATGCCAAGTTGTTCGCAAAGTCATGAACTGAATACTAATAAATTTGGCTGTTTACAAAAGTTAGCGGTCCTCACCAAGTTGTAGTCTGAAGAAAACAATCAATTGCCGAAATTTCCTCTCCGACCCATAATTAAGGAAGCACTTTGACTTGGGTTAGCAGAAAAAATATTGAAAATTTTTTTTCGGTTTTATAACAAAATTTTATTTAATTTTTAAATTAATTAATTTTCATTTTCATTTAAATGGGATTATGTTGTTAATTTTGTTTGTTATTGTTGGCAATTCCTTTATTTTCTCCCCAAATCCAACGAATTTTAAACGAATCCGGGGGGAAAAATATGATACAGCTTTTAGCGAAATCGGCTTTACTTGCGAAAACACAAATGTGAAGCGGACAAACTTTCAACTTTATGTGAAATTTTTTTTTGTTTTTTTTTTAGATACATACATATTTATTTAAAGAAAATTCTTGTTCTTAGACAACTACAAATAAAGTCGTCAGCAATAAAGTCATCCATATTTATATTGATTCTTTGTTGTTGTGTCGAAACTAGTGTGTTTTTACACGGTAGGGAAGTTACCCCCACGCACAACCCCCGAAACCTGGAGGACCGGGTCCTGGTTTAGACCCCTGGACAGAGGGGATTCGCTGCACACTTTGGTTCACCTCTAAGCGGGTGCTGTAGGGGCTATCCAGGGGCGCCACGAGGAGGCAGTGTGTCAGCTTGACCAGTCCATTTTCAGGGATCGCTGCTGGCTTCTCGCCAGGTTGAGAGCAATCAACAACTTTGCCCTGAGTGCACTGGCCCATTCCCCCATTGGCAATTGAGTAGTAAGGCCCTTTCTCGAAAAACCAAGTTGACACTATATACCACTTTGATAATCCCTGTACTTCTTTATGGCGCAGAAGCACGGACGGTGTCGAAGGCGGATGAGGAAGTCCTTGGTATTTTCGAGAGAAAAGTTCTGCGTTCAATCTTCGGCCCTGTTTGCGTTGATGGTTTCTGGAGAAGAAGATTCAATCATGAACTGTACGGGTTGTACAGCGACATGAGTCTAACCAGGCGCCTACGGATCCAACGGCTAAGATGGTTGGGCCATGTAGAGCGCATGGAGAATACTGCTCCGACCCGTAGAATCTTCGATTCCGAACCTGTGGGACAACGCAGTAGAGGACGCCCACGGAACCGATGGCGCACACAAGTGGAGAGGGACCTCAACCAACTTGGTGTGCAAAATTGGAGAACGCTGGCTAAAGACCGTGCCAGCTGGAAAACTTTGTTGGTTGAGGCCCAGGTTCACCACGGACTGTAGCGCCAAAAGAAGAAGAAGAAGAAGACAACTACAAATAAACAAAAGTTTTGAGCAGCTATAATCTATTTTTTCGGGCTCTCAGGCATAATGAATATAAATATTGATCTTATGATTTATAATAATAATTATTGCTATTTTATATTAATTCAAGCTGTCAAGGAAAATATGAGAAAAAAAACCTTCACTTTATTAATAAAAAAAAAGGCAAAAGGAGGCGGTTGGGGGAGTCAAGTCCTAAAAAGGGGAAAAAAGCTCAGTTATTTGTGAGCCACCAGTAATTTTTTAAGTTTTTGTTTTTATGTGAACTTTGAATGCTGAAGCTGGATATTTTCATTTGTAATGCCGTTATTATATACAGCTTTGTTATGGGCTCCTCTATATATGGATGTGCTAAAATATAGGAATGCCGGTTTGAGTTTGAAAAAATCCAATACTATCGAGGTAAACAAATGCCTCCGGTGGTACAAATCCGCTCAATAACGTTTTCTTTATATATATATTCTTCGTTTATATAATCAAGTTAATTTCGTGGCACGTCATATGATTTCTTATCAAATTAAGGATAAAAGTGTCTACTCTGCAAACTTTTGCATAACGAACTATATAGTTTTCTATTCGAAATATATTTGCTGTAATTACTGCTTGGAGACCCATGCATTGCCGAACAGGCTCTAAGACATTTCCTTTCAAAGATTCTAATTTTGTCCATGTATGATGGCGAAATATTGAGCCATATTTGGCAACCATACGTTAGAATGGGACGTCCTAAACTTTGAGACATGATTATTTTCACATCTGTTTTTAAGTTTTTGGAGTAAAACAGTTTCTTATATTTAAATAGGGCCCTGAATATTTATGTGTTCGTTAAAGTATAAGAACTTATCTGGGTTTATTCCTAAACATTTAACAGCCTCTTTGTTGGGGATATTTATATTCTGACTTGATTTGATACCAAATAGTTTCCAATTTTTCCTTATATCATTATTACATTTTCCTACAGGAGCACGAAGGAGTCTGGTTTCACATTTTTCGGTATTTATTTTCAGTTGGCAGTTAATAGCATATTTTTCAATGATACTAAAAGTGTTTTGTGATCCCTCGTTTATTTGTTTCATCTTGGAGAGTTGTTGTAGGCCATGTACGATGACAAATTTATTACTCGTAGAACTTGTCTTGTTTTTATCTGAAAGCAAAAAGGATTTGTTGTTTAACATGGATTAGAATAACAAAATGGAAAGGCAGTTTATAATTTATCAGTTTAAATATTAAACCGGGAATCCATGTGCTATCAGATGCCTCTTCAAAGTCAATTCGACATGCTCCTGTACATTGTGACTTATTGAAGAGACATTGCCAAGAGATATTTGAGACCAATAAATGAATATCGTGTACCGTTGAGTGTTTGTATTGAAACCCGAACTGTTTGTGGTTTATAAGACCATTTCTTTTCACAAAATTCCATTAAAAGTTATTATTTATGCAAACTTCGAAGACGTTGCTTGTATTTGGAAGGCGGCTTGTTGCTCGTAGATTTTTAGGATTACTCGTATCCTGATCCTTCTTTGCTGCAACTACAACCTTTGCTGTTTTCCACGCTTTTTATTAAATGTACAATAATCACTGATGATTCTAACTGGGATGTGTTTTAAAATTATGTTTGGGATACTATTGACGCCAACTGAGATTTTTTTACTCAGATGACTAAAATTATAAAATAAAGTGTCTATCGTTACAAAAAAAAAAGGATCATTAAGGCCATTAGCTTTCTTGAATGTGCTGAATGTTGTTATCGTTGTTTTTTTTTCTACAATTCTCAGGCAGCTCCTGCCACCCGTTGTTACGGTCTGAAGAACATAAATTTTCTCAGAGATTTTGTTTTGTGTAGACGGTGCAGTTCGTTAATCTAATTTGTCCCACTGCGATGCCAAGTTCAAGAGTTTTTTCAGTACGAATTAGCAGGCTGTTTCGCCCTCTGTCCTTAAGCCTAGTCCTGAGATGGAATGTGCGAAATGTGCCCCAATATTGTCTATTTTACGCATTCACATAATTTCATCTTTTATAATATTCAATGTGGTTTTACATTCGTACACAAAGCCCAAATATTTTGTTACTTTACATTTTAACAAAATGTTGAAAATGAGCAGAAGTTATAAAAATAGTGTTTGAAAATTAAATACTCAAAAGCAATTAAGAACGAGTTACTGCTGGCCGCTGGTGCAGCAGAACAACTGACAAAAATTAAATTAAACAGAGAGACTGATCAGCTGTAAACGTAATTTCGCAGCTGGAAAAATACATGATGCCAGAAACAATTTGAATTATGACACATGTTGCCAGATACAGTTTGCTTATTTCGTACGAAACAATTTGACAGCAGCTCGCAAAAGAGCTCCTTTTTGCTCCTTAAATTTACCAGAGAATTTGCGAAAAATTATAAAATAATTAGAATAGCAGTTAATGGCTACATTTGTAAATGCTTTGCTAAAGTTTGCTTTTTTCTTGTTGTTGTTCGGTCTAAAAGAAATTTTTGGAGAAAGTAGGAAACAATGGCAGTTTCATATGAATGTGACTTGCGGCACAAGCAAAAATTTGTACAAACAAAAAGATATCTTTCTGCAAACTCCTCTGATACTCGTAATTCGTCAGTGATATTGATGCGGCCTTGAAACCACACATTGTCTAAAAGTTTCGACTCTGTAGTTTTGTTTTTATGTAAATTTCTGTTCTGATTGGGGACTCTGGAAACTACACAAGCTCTACTTTGTTTAAATTTTCGCCATTTCGATGTCACAACAGAAAAGTACTACAAAGGCTGCTACTGTACAATAAAAGTGTTTCTTGCATGGAAACACCCTATACATTTTTCATTCTACTATGAGATCCGATAACATTTTAGCTGTCTAGTGTTAAGCAGAAAAACCACCAACCGAATTCCTTCTTTTACTTATTTTTGACTTCAATGAATGTTTAATTCTAAAAGTGAAATTTAAGGACTTCTTTTAATTCAATATTTCTTTTCTTTCACTTAAAGACTTTACGGTTTGCGACCATGACTGCAGCGCGATGGAAAGTTCTTTTTCCGTTAGTGGCCCTAATGGTTCTGAACAGTGCGGAAGTTGCGCGAGCGAGTCCTAAAAATGACAGTTACTTCAGGACAACAAATACAACAGTTTTCAGTCATTTTAAAGTGGCTGAAAGTACAAACGACACCCACTTTAATGGGCTGCATGTTGCGGTGGCAGAAGAACAAGACGAAGTGGATTACAATTTAATAGCTCCTTCATATGAAACGCATCTGGTGAAATCATCGATAATATACGGCCTGGCCAAAACCGTTAACGCCAGCAGTGTGAATACCGAATGCTACCGACACTTGAGAAATATCCAGAAGGGAATATTGAGAAAAGAACCCTGGGCCATGAAAGGTGAGCAGGAATGCAATATATTTCTTTCGAACCTTTATTTTATTTCGCTTCAGCCTTGGATGCATCGGGTTCGAAGCCCGCCGGTTTTGTATTTGGACAAAATTTTTGGTTCGGCAGCCAAGAGGCTTGTGGCGCTGTGCGCCGTCCCGTTGGAATTACCTTGTCTGAGAATTTCCCCCGTGTCATGAAACTGGGCATTATCAAGCAAATCGCCCCTTTTGACATGGACTACCGGGTGGTCTATTTACGCCACAATTCTCCCTGGCAAGTTGAGATAAAACTAATGTCCGAACAAATAATACATATTGGCCTGTGTTTGCCTTCGTCGTGTGCTTCAGCTGAGATACAACAGCTGATGGCGGACTATGTGACGGAAGGCCTTTTTGTGGAGAACGATATTTACGACATACAACCCGAAGTGCTGTATATGAAGGATTTAAAAATACCCGAAAACTTTTTCGAACGAGAAAGCTTCAAGCTGATCAGTGTGTTTGTGGGCCTTATTTTGGCCCTTATTTTACTTGCTTCACATTTGCGCAACAAGGCCAAGCGACTCGAAAGCGAAACGTTAAAAACTGCACCGCAGCATGAAATGGATTCTGGTGCCACCCAACATCTGCTTGATATAAATTTAACGAACTACTCCAAACTGCGTGATGTCATCATGTGCTTCGACATCCAAGAGAACTGTTCTCGCATCTTCACCACCAAAGATTCGAAGCCCAGTGAGATTCCTGTCATTAACGGCTTGCGTTCCATTTGTGCTCTCTGGATTTTGGTCTTCCATGTGGTTTGGTACATGTATTTCACCGTTAACAATAAAACCTTTTTAATTTCTTATGCCGAAAAAGTTTTCTTTCAATACGTCAGTTCAGCTCCCGTCCTGGTCGATGTCTTCTTTACCATCAGGTATTAAGCGATTTCGCTTTTTGTGATTTCGGCATGACTTCTTAATCCACCCATCTTCTCTTTCAGTGGCTTCTTGCAAACGTACAATTTTCTAAGGAGTGCGAAGAAACTGGAGTTGATACGCAAAAACTCATTTGTGCAAAACTGCCAACAATTTCTTAAAATGTTCTTTCATCGTTATTTGAGGTAAATAGTTCTATACACATTTGGCAGCCCTATCCGGTACTAAGTCTTTGGTTGATTCAGGTGTTGTGCAGAATCCGCAAGAAATATTAACCTGAAAGCTTGCACACAATTTTGCTGTATAGCAAGTACAAATGCAAGATTTAGATCCGCATAGGGTTCATGATCCATTTGAGGTATCAAAGCATTATATTAACTCGAAGTGTGATAAGGAGAAAAATTGATAAAAGAAAAATCTTCCTACTTATTAAAACTAATTTGCAAGACCACAACAAAAAACTGACTGGGGGCAGTGACTTCCTGGACAAGATAAAATTTACTTTTTAGCTTTCTAGTCCTTCCATTTGGTAAGAATAATCCAGAACCCGGAAGTAGGCATTTGGTTTAATGATAACCCCTACATTTGATTTGAAGTCACTTGGCATGCAGCCGTTCCTGCCAATTGTGAGACACGAAAGAGTGGTATGGAGCAAAACCCGCAGAGTAAGCCGTTTGGCTTAGCAACTTGTAGACCAATTCTGGGATTTTTGCTGGGCTTTCCACGCACTAGTGGGCACCAGTGCGTTGTTCTCATCAACTAGATGAATTCGTTTTCGCTTTAAACCCATATGGAATAGGACCACAAGCTTTGAGTAATAGTATTTTCCGTTAATCGTTTTACCCAAGTGAATTCCGAAAGCCTTTAGATATAACTTTGTTGGTCGACCCACCTTAGTCTGTTTTGGTGCACATTCGCCCGAAGAACATCTAATCTGTTTAGTGCTCATTTGTCTCCAGTTTCGTGTGATAAATTCACTAGAATAAATAAACAGCCGCCTACAATAAGTGCCTCATCATCACCCTAAATTCCAGGCCTTGGTACAATCTATAGGATTTCACTACCACGAATCCCAAAAAGCCCATACAAAAATAATCCTTCTAATTCCAGCAGTCGTTGCCGTAGTCACACTAACTTGATGTCAACAAACTGCTGCTGATATGCTCGTAATTGCCAGGTCTTATATATAGTATATCTGTCCTATAACTAAAATATTTCAAGTCTCTATTAAGTTTTGGAACTGTGTTGCAAAAACGGGTCTTTTATGATCTCGAATTGATCTGGCGACGATAACGAGTCTTGGAGTATGAGACAGTAAACATTTTTAACGCACTGTCAGCAAGTTTTTCTTTATAATTCTACAACAAAAACTTCATACATTTTATTTATGGTAATTTGCAGCCAACTTCACGCTGAACATTATGAGCATTATAATTTTTGATGTTTAAGTTGGTCGAATGGTTAATTAGTGCGGTTGGGCAGACAGTTCGCTGGGAAAATCGCAAAAACTCAGGAACTTGTCCTGCTGCCATGGATCCAATCGCCAAAGCTCCAGTAAACGAAAAGAAAAGAGAAACGAATAGGAAAACACTAGTGATTTAGTATTTGATTTAGAAGCAAGCAAAGGATTCCATATGGGTAAGAAGTTAAGGAATTAAAAGGATTTAGATGTGACTACCGTAGAATTACTGTTTAAAAAGGATCCAGCCATTTACTCTGTTAGTGAATAGGTTTATTTCGAATTGTTATGTTTAAAATAAACAGAAATCAAAACTAACCTCAAATATTTTCTACTTTTCTAAGTAATTTTTTTTGTATTGTGAAGGGGAACTTGCACCAAACTGCTTCAATGATAAAAAATAAGAAAATAAATGCTTTTACACGTATTGTGACAGGTTACGCAGAATGTATAAAATCCAAAAATTCAGTGACTGCATGAAATATCGATATATTTAACACAACAGATTTCTACTCTTGATTTTTCTCTCTTATCAGTTTTTGAAACTGAAAAGTTTTAAGTGCCGCAATAACGTTTGATTAAATAATCCATTAGAGCGGCTAGTGGCAAATGAGGTTCAACCATAAACCTACAACAACCGATATTTTTAAATCGCAAATGAACATGATCTACAACTAAATCTTTCCTGCCTTTGAAATATTTTCTATTCTTCTTTTACTCGAAATCATTGTAGAGCATCCCAAAGCCACTTTTGGCGTTTATTAGGGCACGTGAAGTCCAATAGTAAATTTTTTTCTTTACAGACTTGGACCGCTGTATCTGGTGGTGATGGCTGTCGTGGATCTCCTGTATGCCTACATTGGCAAAGTGTCGGTTTATCATATAAACGAGAGATTCGATGAGAACTGCGCCAACTACTGGTGGCGCAATATTCTATTCATTCAAAATCTTTTCGATCACAAAGAGATGTGCCTCAATTGGACCTGGTCACTGGCCTGCGAAATGCAATATTTTCTGATTGCTACCGTTTTACTGTTCACCTATGCCAAGTGAGTTTTATTGTCTGCCCGCTTTCGAGAGCAGCAGCAGTGTCAGTTCCTGTTCGGAACATTATTAATTAAATACTTTTGAATAATACATATAACCTGTAAATTATGCCATTTTCAGACATCCGACACTGGCCAAAACTTTAACCATTGCCTGTTTCATAGCCAACATCATGTGGTCTTATAGTATTGGCCTAAACATCAATTTCCAATTGTCGTTCGACGTCTTCTTTGCCACGGGCACTGAGATTTACATCAGTCCATTTGTGCGCGTTTTGCCGTACATTTTGGGCGCTGTAGCTGCCTGGTATTTCTTGGAGTACAAAAAGCGCGAAATCGTCTTGAGCGAACTACAAGAGAAATGCTTATGGAGTCTGTCGTTTCTGATATTTTTCATTTGCATCTATTCGACAGTGAAACGTGACATGTCATATTTGATGGCGATATCATTGTTTGTGTTGGGTCGCCTTTGCTTTTCCTTGAGCATTTGTTGGATCATTATTGGCAGCGCCACAGGACGCAGCACATGTTGGTCCAGATTTTTAGAAGCAAAACCTTTTCAACATCTGAACAGACTTTCATATGCAATTTATTTACTAAATCCGTTTGTGATAGCGCTGTTCTTCGGCTTGACTAGTGTCAGCACACATGCAGATCCCTTTATGCTGGTGCGTTACCTTCGAAACCTTAAATTAAGTTTGTTTTTGTGAATTACTATACAATTACTTTCTTTTAGTGCGTTATTTGTTCGGGCTTCTCCGTCATCACATATTTGACGTCTGTTGTCTTCTCATTAGCCTTCGAAATGCCCTTCTGCAACTGGTCCTCCCTGATGCTGAGGCCGACAGAACGCAAGGCGAAAAGTGCCTAAAACCGATGCTGCATTAATTCACTAATCCCCAAATGAAAAATTCTGTACGTTTCCATTGACTCTACGCCGGCTGTTACGTGATAAAAATGTCAAACTGTAATTTAAAAATACGTATGTATGTAATTTCAGCTAAAATTCCCACCGACTTCTCATTAAAGACGTAAAAATGAGTATGGGAAAACATGTGCTGTGCCGCAGGTTTGGCGCACAGAACGCTGACTTAGGCAGCGTGACGTTCGGTACAACGATAAACAAATTGTGATCATGAACTCATCCACTATTTTTATAATATCTTTTAATTTAATTTTTAATTCTTAATTTTAGTCTCTTAAGTCATTATTATTATTAGTGTTGCCATTTCTTCTCAAGGTCAAAACAATCATACGTCAAAGTTAACAAACTCCGACTAGTGAATAACTGTAAATAGGCTTAAATATATTTGCCCAGGGACTTAAACCATTATATATAAATTAGATATTAGTTGCATTTGTACAAAACTTTAAATAAAAACATTGACTCAAAATATAAATTGTGTCTTTTATTACGGTGTTCATATCGCAGATGGCAACAATGTGGCTCCTGAAGTCCACACTGTCAGCAGACCTTACAAGGATGTTCGAAAGCACTGGCAATTCAGTACTAAAACCAACGAGTATAATTAAACGCCAGGTTAATCCACTCACAAAGGAATGATTCCCAGCAATTGAACACCCTTTCAGAGGGTGCTATAATTTTTGCTAGTGTCAGTTAATTTAAAGGTGCAAAAACTATAATTTGTCATAGCCTTCCAGAACACGGGATAATTGTTGAATTTTGCGTCATCTTGCCTAAATTGAAATCGTTTGCAAACCTTAAGATTGCCGCAAAATGTCCCATCTCCCGTCTTGGGACCGAAGTTTTACTGTTTACTTTTTCTTGGACAATTTTTCAACGCTCTGATTGTCCTTTCTGGTTCAAGGTACGAAAAGAGCCTATAACATACTTATAAACCTGTGCAGAAAGTGAACACAAACTGTTAAATCAGTTTTAAGGATCCTATTTGCGCTATTTTGTAAAATTTACAACTTTTGTGTCTTCAAAATTGACGAAATGTCTTTCTTTTTAGTCCTATTTGATTTGTAAGAGTTAATCGATTTCTGATCATGACAATTATCTACCCTGATTCTGTTTCTCCAAAAAATTATATCTTGGCCAGGCTAAACTTTCCAAAAAGTCCTAATCAATTGCTTTTAGGGTAGAGACTGCGATCCACATACATACATATATAAACCTTAAATGCTGAATAAAACTTCGAGTATAAAGATGGGCTTAAAATCGTGCCAGCACTACGTAACTCCAGCGCGTAACTATAGCAATAACGTTGGAAACAGAGGAGGGGTCTCTAGAATTACGTGTCGCGACAAAAGAGCTTTAATTAAACAAAATCATCGAGATACTTTTAGAGACGTAGGAAACCCGAAACGTGAGTGGACGCGCCAGCAAATAAAAAATATAGGTTATGATTTTTATAGGGTAAGTCGTAATGGTATATCATTAAATTTATATTTGAGGGCAAAGAAAAGTGTTTTTCGGTACCATATTTCGAGGAATCAAAATTTTAAAAAGTGTTAAATGTAAGAGCACAGGGGCATATAATGAAATATAATTAAAGCGCGCTGTTGAGCTTCCAGCGAGCTTTAAGGTGTGCGGATAAATTTTCTCCAGCTTTACTGTGGCGAATATTATATTCCAACATGATGGCGCATCTTCCCACACAGCAAAAACACCAACAACTTGGCTAAAAGATGATGGAATAAATATATTGGATTGACCATCGTCCAGTCCAGACCTCAAGCCCTTAGAAAATCTTTAGGAATTCATGAAAAGGAGGCTGCAAAATGACCCACAGGGAGAGTAACCACTGGACGAATTAATAGTGGCCAAATATCTTACAAATACATATAATGAACTTTAGTTTTTGTTTTCAAAACATTCAGCCCAAAAATTATAATTTTATAATAAAACAAATTAACATGTACTCGTAACATTAAATTAAATTTTTAGATCTATACTTCTTCTTATTCTTCCTTTGGCGCTTCAGTTCGGGGTGAAGCTGGGCCTCAACCAACAAGCTTTTCCAGCGGGCACAATCTTTAGCCAGCATCCTCCAACTTTGCACACCAATTTGATTGAGGTCCCTCTCCACTTCCGCATGCCATCGGTTCCGTGGGCGTCCTCCATTGCGTTGTCCCATTGGTTCGGAAGCGAAGATTCTACGGGTTGGAGCAGTATTTTCCATGCGCTCTACATGGCCTAACCTAAATTAGAGGCTTAAAAACTGCAAGGCAATTGTTTAAAAAAAAATTTCGAACAATTTTCAGGTATCAGGTCAGATCAGTTTTTTTTTTAATACAAATAAATAGAATTCAAAAAAGTTGAAATTAAAAATCCGACTTTATTATTTAAGGAAAACAAACAGACCAACGTCATCACTGAAGACTGATTTAGACGGTAATACAAGTCGTACGTAAAACCAAATAGAAAATCGTATGAAATTATATCCGTATTTTAAAAATGAGAATAAACATTTGAGACAGATTTTTATAGGTTTACACCACTGGTAAATTGGCACCAGAAATTATTTTTATTTTCTATTGTTTGCGCCTTTTTTATTTCAGTTGTTCACAGATGTGATACGGTGAAACGTCGATATAACGAATTCCAAGGGGATCCGAAAATACTTCGCTGGAAATATAATCAGCAAAGCCTTCTTATAACGAAATTTTAAGAAATACGAAATTATAACCATAGTTTTCTTTATTCAAATTCTATTTAACATGAGAATGCGAATTAAATCATATATTTCATCAGGTAAATGAAAATAAAACACATTTTTGTTATTCAGGTAATTTTATTAGGTTTTAATAAAATATTGTGTTATTTTTGTTTGTTTTCGCAAGTTCCAAATACAGTTATCAATACTTTTTTCGACAAAAGCTAAGCAATCGAACGTATTTTGCGATGTTGAGTCCTTCGCTAGCGGTAACATCATTTTCGATTTCTTCAGTTTCTTCCTCTTCCTCCTGTGCATCATCATCTTGTGGATTCTTTACTACTTTATTACTAGTAATAATTTCATCATCGTTAAGGGACCCAGTAGAAGCAACGTTATCGTCGAAGTTAACAAAATCATCAAACTGCTCTGTAATATTTAAATGCTATTCCTCGCTGTCCTGGAGGCAAACATTATCTGCAACCAAAATATTTGGTTGCACCACAACCCACAAATAGCAAAACAGTTTAAAATTGTTGATTTTTGAACACTTTCCCACGCTTTGTGGCCCATCCTTATTCCATGTAGAACGTTTATAGAGGTCTTGCGCCCCTCATCCAGATCGTTGATTAAAGTTTTGACTACTTCTTAACGGTAAAAGTGTTTAAAATTTTTTATTATTCCCATGTCTAGAGTTTGTAGTTTCGATGTTGCGTTTGGGGGCAAAAATTGTAATTTGATTTAAGATTTAAGTGATGGAACATTTTTAGGTGTCGTGCAGTTATCGACAAACCATAAAACTTTACGATTGGCTTTAGTCATATCGTTGTCAAATTGTTGTAAGTAATCCAACCATATATCGCCAGTCATCCAAGCTTTTTTGTTCGCGGTGTAGTCTACAGGTAAACTTTTTATGTTTTTAAAACACCTTGGATTAGTCGACTTTCCGACAATGAGCAATTTCCTCTTCTCAGAGCCTGTACCGTTAGCAGTAAATACTTCTTTACTATGTTTTCCACCGAAACATTTCTCTGAGTTAAGCGCCATTGTTCGGTTTGGAGCGCACTTAAAAAATAATCCGGTTTCGTCAGCATTAAAAATATTATGGGGCTGATATTCTGCCAACAAAGTTGGTAACAATGTCTTCCAATCAGACCAAACTAGATCACTTACATTGGCGCTTTCTCCACTCACTTTCCGAATCCGAATTTCCAATATCATGGCGCTTTAAAATCTTTGTATACCGAACGTGCTGCAAACTAGTCCGCCTTAGTTTTTATCATCTGTCCTCCTAAGGGATTATTGTTGAGCCGACATTGTGTTTTAAACAAATGTCTTCATATTCAGCAAAACGCACTCTTTTGCACTTTAGGCTTTTACTTTTGCAAATAATCTCCCGGTTTTTTAAAATTGTAGACAGAGTACTAGACGCTATACTAAATTGTTCGGCAATTTCTAGCTTAGATTTGTCAGCACGATCTACGGCCTCAATTATAGAATTTTTTTCTCGAATAGATATTGATTTACTCATTTGGACAAGTATCAAGTCAATACTGATTACATACATACATACGTTTCTAATGAATTACATTTGCAGACATACATACATACATACATACATACATACATATTAAGAATTCGTTCTTTTGATAACGGCACTTTACCATTTTGCTTCAAATTTTATTCTTACTTCGTTGTATAGAGTCTTTTGTACGAGTACTTCGTTGTATGGAGGGAGGCTTTACAAATGCGCTTATAAATATGTATGTACAGACACACATACATTTAGACTTCGCTGTTTTTATAACGGGACTTTACCGTTTAGGATTTATTCTGATTTCGTTATATTGAGGCATTTGAATGAATATTTCGCTATATTGAGGCTTTTTTGCTCAGAATTTATTCGTTATAGCTGCAGTGCATTTTTGTATGAAAACCTTTGCAATAAAGAGGGTTTCTCAAGGGACTCAATAAAACATACATATGTTTTTCGTTATAACGAACATCGTTATATCGAAGTTTCACTGATTTATTTGTTTGCATAAGAATACATCCCTGATCCAATCTAATTCATAATTATATTCATATATGTAGGTATTTAGGTATACATACATACATACATATGTATGTACATAAAAGTATTTATAAATAAACAGATGCAACATTGACGAAAATAAAAATAGCTGAAACTTGTCAGTACCGTGGTGCTAAAATTAGTAAAACATTATTCCGTTCACAACACGAATGAAATCGGGTCAATTTACAGTTCAGATCTGCTGCTCCAGTAAAAGTCGCATACCCGCCGGCCTCTAACTCGAAAATCTTCGATGATATTTTTTGGGAACGAGTGTTTTATCCACCAATTATTCATCTTTTTAAACCATTTTTGCTTGTTGATTGCATTTGAGGTGACAAGTTTTTTGTGTTTTTATGAAAAAACTAATAATACTTTATTCAAGGTATCGTTCGTCGCCTTCAGACAAATTTTTACTATCAAGAAAATGCTTCGGAAACTTCGAAAGAAACTTAAAAACAAATTCAACATTAAAAGAATTTGAAAACATTTTTTCTGTCTTAACGACAGTGCACAGGCGCACGGAAAATAATTTCTGCACTTGTGGCCAGTTTCAGGGAGTTTCAATGTAAGACAATAATTTTGTAAAAGTTATCAGTTCAAGTTGTTTATTTTTCTAATCCAAATAAAAAGTTTAATTAATTTATATTGATGTGCCAATTAATAGCGGTTAGAGTTTGCGAATATAAGACATTAGCGATTGCGGAATTAAGTGACATAAAATACACGCCATCTATCATTTTGGTTCCGCAAAATCAGAACGAAAGACAAACTTGTAGAACAGAAATATATTAATTGAAACTGAATACACAAACACCCAAAACAAATTGCTCTACCTTTTTCTCTTGCCACAGCAATTTACACACACACACACACACGCGCGCGCATAATTTTGATTAGCAACGCCGTTGCTTTTATCAGCGTTTTCGGAGACGATCTGGCACGTATTTAATAAGTATTCCCATGCGTGGCCAACCCAACTTTTTTTTAGTTGCGGTGTTCATAATTCATTCCTATATAATAAATTAAAAAATATATATGTAGTATGTATGTACATTTGTCTACTTATGCATTTATGTATGTATGTATGTATGTATGTATGGATTAATGTACAACAACGAGCACAACAAACAGGAAGAAATTTAAACAATTTCATAAAGTTTTACTGGCCACAAAATGAGGAAATAAAACCTTTTTGTTTTTCTCCGCAAAAAAATGGAGACCTTCAAGGATGTTGTTGTTGGCTTTGTGGTTTTTTTAAGGCACAGGTCATTGGCATGTTTTTTCGAATTTCAGTTAATGGAAAATATAAATTGTTAACAAAATTAATGTTATTACATGAAGATGATGATTTTTGTTACTCCAGCCGGCAGCCGAAGCGCCTGATTGTTACTGAATACGTTTTGGCCAGATTGTTAATTGGGAGCGCAAAATGTAGACAAGACAAGAATGTAGACGTTCGCTTGCGCCTTTAATTGAATTTCAATAATTTTTGTCATCAAATGTTTACGGTAATTGTTTCAGAATATTAATAAACGCGAACGTCACCTTGTTACCAACATTGATTTGACCTCGTTAACAGCAAATAAATTTAGTTCTGATAACTGATAGTCTGAAGACCGTAAGGCTGCAAACCGATCATTGTCCAGAGATGGGAATTCTGCTCAAGTTGGAAGTTTTCTTAGTTTTTAAGTGGAAAAATATTGGCGATATTTAATTTTTTTTTGGCTCGAAACACGTTTCCCTCAATAATCAAAATCACAAGTAAGATGAACATGTTCGAATTGAATAACCTCTTCTCCTCTAAAACTAAATATCGTCAATTACGCGCCATCTCCATTCATAAGACAATACGAGCGAATTGGATCAAAATCATAAATCGTTTTTATAAAATTATATATGAATATACGAATGACAGCATCCCGAAGTGTGTTCATAGTGCTGAAACGGGTCCACCTTGGAACTCTGAGCAACTGAGCTCAGTCAAAAGCTTAAAAAATAAATATTTCAAGAAGTACAAAATATCTGGCCCGGAAAATATGCTGTTCTTCGTGCTTAATGCAACCAGCTAAACATGAAGTAGTACAACTATTATTTAAACGTTATAAAATCAAATATTTCCGCAAATCAAAAAATATCTACATATTCAATCAGTACAACTCATAGTTGCATAGAAAGGTTTGCGTAGTGGAACAGATGGGGCGCCAAGTTGCATTTCAATTAACTGTTCATCTGCTGCATCAATTTCACTGTCTATATTTTTAGTTATACTTTAAAGCAACGATATTTTCCTCCCAAATGGAAGCACACATTCATACATATGTTCATAGTTCCCTTACACAAATCAGACAATAAGTGATATGTAATAAATTAGAGGGACATCGCCAAATTAAATTTTCGAAAAATGCACCACCGATTTGCTCACGCAACAAGTTTCATCTCCGCTAACGCCTACTCGGCATGGATTGCCTAAAGGTTTACCAATTTTTAGCAACATACTTCAGTTTCCAAAATTGGTTAATAGAGGGTAGACTAGAGGGTCAATATACCGACGTTCCTTACACCGATTTTAGCCATAAACTATTATTATTAAAAGTAGACAAAATGGGCTTTGACGCTATTTTTTGAATTGGATAAAATCGTATCTTACTGACCGAACGCAAATCTCAAAGGAAATTTTTGTTACCTCTGGAGTAGCACAGGGCAGTCATCTAGGCCCCATATTATTTCAATTAAACAACCTATTGATGTATGCTGGTGGTGTTAAAATTTATGTATGTATTTTGGATTTGAAGCCTGAGTTGAATAATATGCAGCTTCAAATGACTTCGATAACTTCTTACCTTACCCAATATAAACATATGCGCTTGTCTAGAGGAAGAGATAATGCTCATTCGTATTTACTAAATATCTGCAAATTGGATCCAGTCAACACATTTTCAGACTTGATGACTTTGCTTCATCGCAGCCTAAGTTTTATCCAGCAGAGGCTTTAGCATTTATTAAACGATGAGCAAAAGAATCCCAGGAACCAGTTATTACTTAAACTATATACGTATCGCTTGTAAGAATATGGATCAATCATATGGGGTCCATACTACCATGTGCAAATTGATAAGCTGGAATCCGCACAAACGCAGTTTCTTTTATTTTATTTCAAAGATGTCTATTAAGACTTTTTAACACTTCCCTCGACTCGTCAAGGCTGGCTGAAATTAATTTGCCAACCTTAAAAAGCCAAAAAGCCAGGCTCGAGCTACAAGGTATCATTTATCCTGAATCTTATTAATGAAAATATACCATCGGAGTTTTTATTAGATGAGTTGGACGCGCATCCTGCTTAATGTCTCCACCTGTCGTACAAACTTTGCCATGAATGACTTTGGAGAAGATTATGCTGTTGTTGTAATGAAATGTCCCATTTCGATTTTTTTCGTTTACATTGAAGGTTGTCAAACGTAATACTATTATTTACTTAATTTATGTATTTATGTACATTCTATGTATGTATGTATGTGTGTACATAATTGAATTGAATTTATGTTTTATTAAATTGTTATGTCCTAAAGCAGCCTAATAAAGCTACGACTTCACAGCGGGTGAAATTGAAAGCGCTTCTGATTCCTCTTTTATGTTTTAGTTCAAGGGAAAAATCTTTGTTTTTGACATTTTACATATCCAACGTAAATACTTCGGAATTCGCCGCATTTTATTGTTGTGTTAAAGGGGCTTTAGACGGTACTTTTTGAGTACCAGAGAACGGATGGTATCGTCTAAACTTAATATGTAATGAGACCATACGATGGATGAAAATTTCACAGTCGGCTCTCATCGCTTTTAAAAATTTTTCAAATTCCTTCACACATCATTAGATCAGGGATGTATTTTCATGTAAACATTTTACTTTGTTTTCGTCTTTTACCGACGGTGGAAACGCAAAACAATCTGTCGTAAGATTTTTATTCTCATTTTTAACATACGGCGGTAATTTCATATGATTTTCTCCTTGGTTTTACGTACGACTTGTATTACCGTCTAAATCCCCCTTTTATCAAGCTGAACTGCTATGATTTCCCCTAGAACATGTTGAAGCATTAAAATCGGCAAAAACATAAACATTTTTAAAGAAGTTCATCAAAGTTTTTCGCTAAAGCCTTTGAATTTTGTATTAAGGAGCCGATTTGTTTTCTGTATCCACATTCTCTATTAAGGGAAGTTTTGTATAATTGTACCGAATAACCTCAAAAACTTCTACGGCGATTTCAAAATGTCTTTCGCTATTAGAACAGACAGATGGTTCAGTTGACTTCCCATTATGATGTGTGATGTCGCTCTAATTGTACGGGTGAACTTGTTAATTAGTAGAATGGTGACCAATCTCCGTGTGCCTTGAAATAGGGATCCGGGTGTTGATCATTGGGTTGAGGCCTTTCGCTTGTGACTTAAGCCTACAATAGCAGAAAAGATATTGTAGGTGTGATGGTCGGCCCCACTTTTGAGGATGTAATTGAACCCAGGGTGCAGTGTTATATTGCAACGCGTAGCTGGTTTCGCAAGGAGCTCATGTTCCTAGAGATGTCTAGCTACCAACTCTGGTCCTTAGTCTTCCTTTTAGTACTTAGGAAATTACTGGCAGAAAGTATTAGATAAACCGAAGTATCGATCAAGGATTTTGTGTGAGGTGCAGCTCTTCACGTTGCCAACTACGTTTGGCTGATAAGCGTGGGAACGTTGGTGTGCCGTTGAGAAGTAGCCCCCAAGTAGGATTGGTCCACCAGATCAGATTCGGCCATAATGGCAAGTGCTGTTGTTAGGCTGTGTAAGAACCTGTTAAGTCCACTTGACACTACATTTTTGTTCATTGTTGCAAGTTTGAAAAACAGTAATAGGAACATTTACTGAGTGCAAGGAGTTCAGATATATTAAAGATACCCCCCACACGATTCGTGTATAGAACATGAACAGGAATCTGAGTCGTGCTCAAATAAGTATAAAAAAATAAAAACAAATTTTATGTATTTATATAAAATATAACCGAAAAAATATATGTATCCTCCTAAAAATAAAATTCTAATTAATAATCTTATAAATAAAATTCTAGTTCTTCTTTTATATTATAAATCAAATAAATATTTGATAATTATCATGACCAGCGATGCGACAACTTCTGAACCAAACATGAAAACCTTCCGCACCGGATTTCGGTTAAGATGTCTACACTTTGACAAAATAGTTTTTTCGCTTATTTTATTAACTGGCGTCAAATTTACGTTTAAAAGAAACCGCGAAACCGAACAGAAAAAAAGCGGTAGGCCGCTTAATTTGGCCAGAAATTGCGCATTAATCAACACTTTCAATGTTTCCAGGTCAAAATGTGAATTTTAATTTGAAAAATTTTACATTTTTGCTGACAGAACTTAATTTCTTGTCGACAACTCCAGTAAATTTTTGACTAAAATCAATCTTAACTAAAAATGAAGAAATAGATTTAGATTTAGTCACCGCGCAACTCTATAAGCTGTGCGCCCTCTTAATTTGTTGAAGCCTTTATTGAAGTGCTTAATATGCACATATGTTTGTATGTTGTTGACTGATGCGTCATCACCAATCCACCGCAAACCGAAGAAGAAGCCATGGACTTGAAATTGCGCACGACACAGAAGAAACAAAAATTAAATAAATGTTTGTGATTATTTCATAATTCTATTAATTCTAGTCTATTAATTATAAATGATTGAAAGAAAAAACTTTTTTTTGCATTGGACTCCAGACGAGAAAGTTGAGTTGAGTCAATCTTCGATACTATTTTATACAATTTTCACACATTTATTGTCCGGAAAGGGGGGAGGGGGGGGGGCAAATTAATGCCAACAAGCATAAATGTGTGAAATCCCAACTAATTTAAAGCTGTTTTGCTTTATGCGTATTCTTATTTTTCACCGCTTCTTTATCTCCCCGCATTGGTGTGGCCGGCATTTTATATGTGTATGTATGTATGTATTATGTATGTAAATGAATTCACATTGGACTGAACATTGCAAGCGCCCATTTCATATGCAAGTTATTGCCTGGAAAACAAACCGTCTAACCTCTTCTTAAAAGTCAATTCAATAAAGCCCATAACTGCTCGTCTGCGCCTGCGCCTGCGTCTGCGTCTGTTCGGGTCGCTCAAATATCAAAATACTATTTGCCCGGAATGCCGGTGACAGCTGAAAGCAACGCAGAAACACACTTGATCAGTTCCAATGAAGCACGAGTACATGTGTACACACTCGTATAACATTCACAATTCAAATGTGATGCAAGATTTCGTACCTACTTCCAACGATCTCAAGTCTGTCCGCTGGCTCACAAATGAAATCAGCAAAACGATTTGTTATATAAGCGTTGGGGCTGCTTAAGCAACGCCATCGGCGGCAGTTATCGTGCCTATTAACGCTAATAGTTTCGCGCCAAGCTGCATTAAATGCAGCTCTGTGTTGGTGCTTGCATGAGTGCTTGTTGTCGACCGCAACACACAGCACAACTAAAACTGCTGCGCGCTTTCGAAACCCTTTCGCTACTCCAATTTCACATTCCATCTGCAGCGCCGCTAGAAAAAAAAGTATTGGAAAAGCTATTTTTTTAGTGTTTTTTTTTTTGTTGACTGCAACATGAAAGTTTTCATTCACATTTTCATAGACCAGCCGTCAGTTGGTGTCGGGACTTTAAGTTGGCAACAACCGTTAACGTGTTGCAAGCGGAAATGTGTTGCGAAATCATGCGCATGGCTCTAGCGGTCGCATTAATATTAAGTGTTTTGAGTGTTCATGGGGTGTTCGCTTCAGTTGCAACGATGTCGCCGCCATTGCCGCAATCGGATCAAGTGAAAGAAAGTGTCTGGCAAGTAGAGGCGGTGCGCGGGGTCCAACAACTGGTTGAACTTAATTTCCTAGTTGGTGTAGCCAGTTTGGGCGCCTTTTACGAAAATCAAACGCAATGTGGCCACGAACTTGAACTTTTGCTGCAAGCAATAGCCCGACATGAAGTTTGGAGCTTGAAAGGTGTGCAAGACCTGATGTGGGGCGTGTGAATGTGCGTTTGTGTGTGTGTGTGTGTGTGTGTGTGTGTGGGTGTGATCGAATGTAAACAAACGAATTTGCATGGCATTAATTGTATTCGGCCACAAGAAAAATGTGCTAAAAAGTTGATTTATTTCATTAACTAAAACTTAAAAAAAATTTCGGGATCAGAGCAAAAAAACTACAAATGAGTCAATACAGTAATTTCCGCTTAATTAATTTTCTAAAAATGCACAGGTTTTGTTGCAATTAACCGGGCATATCATTACACCGATACTCTTTTAATTGATTCACTGGCTCAATTAAAAGAACTCCGCATAATTGCGCAGTGGGATCAATAAAGCAGTAAAATATTTATATACTTACATACGTGTATAATAAATAAAACGTTTTGCTTTGCATTGTTTTTGTTCAAATATTTAAAATAAACAAAACATATGATTTGAAGGGCTGCCACATAATTTTGTAAATATATGCCATCACGAAAACCAAAAGTCGATTATTTGACTTTTTCAACAAAAAGAGAATTTTCAAATGTCAATTAAGCGGCATGTTTGTATGATGTTTACAAAAATAGTTTTTATATTATGATTCGATTAAGCGGGTAATGCAATAAAGCGGGACTCATTTAAACGGGAATTTTTCTATAAAACTTATATTGAATATTCTCAGTGTAATTTTTTTGGATCAAATAAGCGGGCAAATCAATTGAGCGGGAATCAATTAAGCAGAAACTACTGTAATTAGTTTAGTAAATGTCCACTGGGAGATGTAAATCATGAAAAGCAAAAATAGAAATGAATACCCAATATTTTGAAAAGTGCAAATCGCTACAAAATGTGCCATGAACGAAACATGTTAGACGACAATTTAATCAACAGTCGATGCGAATTAAGTGTGTGTGTGTGTGTGTGTGTGTGTGTGGACTAGCGGTACTACATTGTTTTACGATACAAGGAGCAGGTTTTTTGGCCCTGCCCGCAAACGAGTTGATTGACTAAATGTTATAACCTAAAAAGGAGTCAACTATTTACTTTGTATAAAAAATAGCAATTAGAGTTTGCAATGATTTCTTTTTTTCCTCAAATTGAAGCAACAATTTTTGCGGAAAATAACAATTTAACAGATTTGAACTAAAATCTATCGAAAAAATCAATATCGTTTTCTGGCATTTGTCAAGATTTCGTTACACAAATTTACATACATTTCTCTTCTTCTTTTTTACAAATATATATATTTATTAACGTAATTATATATTCGTCACAATTATATATTCGTCACACAAGAAGATTATAACATTTAGCATAAAATCAGAGACTTAAGCAAAACAATTTTAAATAATACGAAATGAAATTAGTCCCACAGTATTAAACATTGATGGCAAAAGATGACGGTATTGAGTTCCATAGACGAATGGCGTGGACGACAGACTGCCATTCAGATATCAGTTTCCTAAATCTAATCTGGACCAGGTTTTTATTTCTTTTTGACTGTGTGCAAGAAATAAAAGAAATTTTGCACGAATTGAAAATCCCGAACTTTTAGCCTTTTCTGACAAACTGTCAGAAATTTTATTTGTCCAGTGCCGTATGTTTTAGTCCATAATCAAGACAAACACAGTTGCATCGTTTGGTATATAATAGATTTGAGGAGATTTTCTCGAAATCGACTTGAGAATTTCATTTTGTATGGCTCGAAGTTTCAAATGAACTAGATTTCACGTTGATTTGAATGCATTCTAAAAATTATAAATATTTCTAATTTTCTAATATTATGACAAATAGTTGGGAAACACTGCGTCGCGATAAAAAGCTAAAAGCTGCGGCCACGTACCGCCTGTGACGTCTTTACTTAAAAAAATATAGGATATGATATTACAAATTTTAATATTCTCGGAAATTCGTTCCGATGCAGTCAAATTTAGTCCATGCTGCCACCAACAGGCCACAGAGTCGCTATTAATTGAGGGATATGAGTTCAAGCTGAGGTGCTATCGATCCATGTATTTGGTCAGTGAATTTTGAATTGTGATTTTAAATCTTTGTAAAAACAACTAAAACAAATTTGCTGCAGCTGCATAAGTGAATGTGAGGATTTTTTAAAAATGTCAACACCGTGACTCTAACTTGGCCTAAAACTTGTTGCGAGTAATTTTTACATGGCGGTATATTTGAATTTCAATTTGCTGAAGTTGCAAGAAGTTGGGCTTCTCTGACTACCACCGAGAGCATAAATTGTTGTGAAGTTGTTTTCAATTTCCTAGTGCCGCACAAGCCGCCGATCTGTGCGTGAACCAAGTGAAATTAACAGCGCAGCTGCTTAATTTTTCTTATGTTTTAGTCTCTCTTGCATGTCAACAGCTTAACAGTAAAATTTTTGTTTTTGACACTTCTTTTTTATTTATGAATTGGGTACCAACAAGTATATATTTTGTTTTATTCATATGTACTTGGGATTTCTGCTATGGATTCGTCTTCATATAACACTAGTTCTCTATTTGTTAGTTAAATCAAATTTTAGTTAAAAAAAATTCAAGTAGGATCTTCCCTACATGAAAAAACATCCTTAATTCGAATTGCGTTGTCAATAGTAATCGATTACTGGATGTCCATCAACTTCGATATTGACATTCGCTGTCGATATTGACATTCGCAATAACAACAATTAAGTGCTTGTTTGCCTCAAGAGAAGCGGCTGACAAGTAAGACAACATATGAACACTAACGCACGTGATTGCGTCGTGTTACTCGTACTTTGACATGATGTTTTCATCGAGAGAAATCGAACGGCACCTTAAACTTTCAAAGTCGTGTCTTGTGGCCCCATTATTATCGGATTTAGTTACACGTTGTTATTATAAGACTTGCCCTCGTAATTATTCTATAAGAGATTCTTAAAAAGCTTCCATCACTGCTGAGCTATTAAAGCGTGCCAGGCCGTAGAAGGCTTGCGCGCCGACTGCTAAGCCACATCTCCTATAATGGAACATCAATTGGACTTGCTCGTCTATTGGGTCTTTCGCAATATAATAGAATACTAACGCCGGGCCTTCCGGAGAAATATTTGCTACAAAGAACCATCCAGCTCTAGCACTCATCGCAGATCTGGGCAAGTTTTGATGTGTCAATATATATTGATATATTCCATATTCGGAATCATGCCTATTTCTTGAAGTTACGGATCATAAGCGGGTTAATAGTTATTTGGCTTCTTTAATCGTTAATTTATTTATGATGCGTACGCCTGACGTGACCGCGGGCTTTGAATTATTTCTCTTAAGTTCAACTGAGTCTCTTTTGTACAGGCAAAATGTATCATGTGCAGCAAAGCTAACCTTCTGCGTAGGATAGGTTATGGCTTAACGCTTTACGTTTTCAAATTTAATATAAAAAAATAGGTAAATAACACCAGACAGTGTCGACTCTTTCAGTGGTTATCTGCTAGACGCGGAGACAATAAATCATTTTTCTTATTCAGTTTTTATTATATATAAAACTTGCTTGGGGGTCACGTGGCCAACATTCGTTTCAAATTATAAATTCTCTTCTACTTTTTTGCTACCACTAAAATTGGCTTAGCAAAGTTTCATGCCATCGAGTGTTTCAATTTCCGACCAAGAAAACAGCTGCTTCCAATTTTAATGAGTAGATTTTTATCCTGGTGATATTTTGCTGAAAAATTGCTGAAATAAAATAGCGGAAAAATGAAAGGAGCCGTTTGTCCGTCAGTTGATAGAAAGAAGAGGAGAAATTGCTATTTTTTGAAGAGAAGGCCGCAATCCAAAGTGTTTAAATCCAAAGTTGTTGGCAACTAATGTTTTTTTTTTTTAAATCGAAATTTGAATACTTAATTAAAATCAATTAGTGGTTTTACTTTTATGTCATTAAATTAAGTTACTTTTCTGTGAAATAAAATATATTAAAACCTTTTATTTCTTAATTGACATTTAATTGTTACATGTACGTGTTTCACTGATACATATTCCTGCCAGAAAATATATGTATGTAAATGTGAAACCAAAACACATACACAGATAGATACACATATTTAATTAAATTAATTAAAGTGCCGCAATGAAAAAGGAATACAATAAATGCATTATTTTTAGCCGGCTCGAAAAGTCGATTAGTTTTAATTTTTGACTTTGAGTTTAACAAGAGCAAATTATTTATCTATTCAGTTATTGATTCTTTTGGATCGCCCCCGAAGACATTCACGTGGGGAAACTACTTCTGGTTTGGCACACCCGATTTGTGCGAAGACCTCAACCATCCGTTTGTCATCAGCTTAGCACAGTCACGACCACCAATCTTCAACGCCACCAGTCCATTTCCAGTTCATTTCATGGTTGTGTATTTGAATTTCACCACACCGTTTTATATAGACATTAAGTTACCATTCGAGGTGAGAACGAAGGCCGCGTTAGAAGAAAATCTTTGTTGTGTGTGTATTAATTTGATTTCTTAATTTTGAAGCATCTTATTCATTTGGGTTTATGTCTGCCACGAAGTTGCAGTGTCACCAAAATGGCTTCGTACACGGATGAGTATTTTCGACACGAATATTTTCAAATGCAACGGAATTTCAAACTGAAAATGAAAGCTGTAGATGCGAAAGCTCCCCATTTCAGCTGGAAGTACTTCATTAGCACTGGAAGTCTTCTGTTTAGGTAAGTATTTGAGCTTTAACATTGTGCACAGTGGGCAATATAATTTAAGAACAATACAATAAATAGAGCAATTGTTAAATCCAGAGACAAACATTTATATGTATGTTAATTAGAATATTTGTATTCGCCATTGCCTGGAAAATTATGGAAGCATTTAAGTGGTTAACAGTTGGAGTCACATATTCCGAACAAAGAGACTTATATTGGTTAAGATCGTAAAGATGTGTGACAAGCACCACGATTTTTATATATATTTTACAATCGCAGAATTCAAAAAGAAGAAAGAAGAAATTCAGTTCTCTATTGAATTACAGACTATTATGACAATTCATCTTGGCCAGAAATTGCTAATTCAAACTTATATGTATGTTTTACACTATAAATGTACTTCCTGAAGCTTTTACTTCTAGTCCAAGATCATGCTGCTTTGGGAACCTTTAATATAATTTTTGCCTCATGTCGGCATATTCACGCTTGCGGACAGATTGTCGGTTCTTAAGCCGAGTGGTGGCATTTTCAAAATTTTAAACAGATTCCTATAATACACATATATATGAAAGGTTTCAATATTCTGCAATTAGTTGCGAACAAGGACCAATTTTGACAGTCCCCTAAAATTTGTATAGTTTCAATTAATTTGAAATTCATTATAATGAGTTCAAAACATCACACTATTCTTTCACACAGTCAATGTACAAATGTTTTTCAAGCCCTTTACTGCGTTATACCAAGTACTGGCTTCAGTACAATAAATTTATAAAAAATAATGGTAAACAAAAGCAACTGTTTGAGTACCAGAGAACGGATGGTATCGTCTGAACTTAATATGTAATGAAACCATACGATAGAGAGAGAGAGAGAGAGGGAGAAAATAGGGATGAAAATTTCACAGTCGTACGGCTCTCATCGCGTTTTAAAATTTTTCAAATTCCTTCACACATCATTAGATCAGGGATGTATTTTTATGTAAACATTTTACTTTGTCTTGGTCTTTTACCCCGATGGTGTAGCCATGAAAAAATCTGTCGTAAGATTTTTATTCTCATTTTTAAAATACGGCGGTAATTTCATATGATTTTCTCCTTGGTTTTACGTACGACTTGTATTACCGTCTAAGTCCCCCCCTTTTAGTTATTATATTTGTATGTATGTTTATTGAAATAAAATATCTGCATCCATCCCATTGTGCAGCTAACGACGTTTCGGCAGGCAAGAATTCACCAATTTGTTCAATTCATTGCAGTTTGGTGCTACTGACCACCGCTCTTCTGGGAATAGTTTCCGATGTTGTTCACACAAGACAACAGAATCTGAAGCTTCAACATTCGTCCCACACAAAGAGCCAACTCCGTAACAACAACATTAGCCGCCACCATTCCACAAACGACTACGAGTCGGGGGAAAGCTCTGTTTGGCTAAAGCTTTTATTGTGCTTTCGTTTTTCGCTCAATTACAAGGCGGCGACAAGTCTCGAGAAATCGAGCTCGACCTTTTTAACGGCCATGGCCGGACTGCGCACGATAATTTGCTTGTGGATAACAGTATTTCACGTCTACTACTACTCACTTTTCGCCATTTCGAATACGCCTTTCATATTCGCCAAATTGGAGAGCTTTGCCCTGCAGCCGATTCTGCAGGCCTGTTTCTATGTGGACGTGTTCTTCGTAATGAGGTTTTCGCATCAAACTATATATTTTATTAAGAAAATTCGTTTTATTTTATGTTGCACATATTTTTTTCAGTTCGTTTTTGCTGGTGAACAACTTTTTGGCCAATACAAAGTTACAACAACAAATTCAAAGGGCCTCTTGGTGGGCGGTTGTCAAACTATTTCTGCGTTCTTTGCTGCAGCGTTACATGCGGTAAGTCCGACTACTTTACAATTCTTTATCACGACTAATTGACATAAAAGAAAAAAACCAATTGAAAATTTAATTCTCTTGCTTTCTTTATTTGCAGCTTGACTCCTGTCATGATCATTACGATTCTGTTGAGTACCACCGTCTTGGACTTCCTCAACATGTACTCACCCTTCCGCTTGGCGGAAAACAGCGGCTTCTATTGTAAATCGTAAGTCCTCCTCTCCTCTCATTTTCACATATTTTTAATCGCTGGGTCATACGGGTGGCACGTAAATTTCATTTAATCAATTTGAACGATTTATATGCACTCGTATGTATGTAAAACTTATTGCGCCATCACTAAGAAAATACTTTGCTTTGTTGGTAATTGATAAAGAATTGAGGACAAACAATAGCAATTATCGTTTGTATCGAAGAGCGGAGCAGTTTGTTTAGAAAACTCTTACGGGCGCACATACACTTTCGACCGAAAGCGATTTCTCGGTGCTAGACAGATCTCGCAGTGCCAGCTGTTGTAGGCTAATACTAATACTTCCCAAAGCAGGTGACACTAATTCCTTTATTTTATTTCTGCTTGCTGACTTCGAGCCTGAAATTGGGGAACTATTAATGGGCTTTAACTCATTTACTGAGTTAATAAAAGCTGAACTTGGGGAAGGGCAGTCGGTGGATTTGAAAGCGTTTTGTTTTGGGTCAAAGTGACTGAAATTCAGTCGTTTGGAACGGGTCATTGTTTGAAGCGATACCGATAGCTGCTGCTAGAGTTTCTGTTGCGGTTCGCCTTCTTTCCCCTGCTTTTCCTTCCCCATTTACGAGATGCGTATTGTATATACGTGTGTCTGGCCGATTTCTCACATTTCGCCAATATTTCAATAACTTGAGAAACTTCATTTTTCTTCAAAGCACCTATTCCACGCTCAAGCAGATTTGTAGCACTCCAAGTAACCTGCCCTCAAATTTTCATTTGTTTCCTTTCTTTCCGCGGCTGATTTTTCCAACTGGTTTCTTACACACTTCGTGTAAGCAACGTTGTCAGCATTGAATGGGCATAAAGCGCACTTTCTGAAACCACTTTTTGTGGCAGCCGTCATATCAAGATTGTTTAATAGCACTTGCAGAAGTGGGCAAGACGTTGATTCCTGTTATGAATCGTATTCATATTTTCCGGTTTGAGCTGCCAATCGCTCACTGTTTGTTTTTCTATTCGGACGTTAAACACACTCACGTCGGCTGGTTGTGTGATGCGTGTGGCCATCAGCACTGTTTTCACTAGGCCAATTATGCCCTCCATTCGATATATGATGGCGGATAGTTTACCATCCATCCACTGTCAGATCTCTCGAGAATCTGCCAGGCTGTCCACCACATCGTTTGGGTGTCGTTTATAGGAAAAGACAGCTATAGAACAACTCGTTGCCGCGTTGAATGGAATGTATATTTTGGTACCAGAACTTTCCCTGTCTAAGGGCCTGGACGAATCTTTCCAAATATCTAGAGCATTTTCCTGACTAAGAAAAGTTTTAAAGTCCGTGAACCATTTTGCAATTTTTAACTGATCTTCCCTTTTTTATCCATTCTGCTTCTCTAAGAGCTGAGCTCTAGTGGTGTTTCAGGAAAGAAGAGAACCATCTCTGTCCAGGCCGACCTTTTATGCAAAATATATCCCTAGAATCCTCTTTGATTTTTCTTTGAACAGTGTTCAGCACATCATTGGTTTTAGGAGCAAAGCCGCGTCTTGCCAAGTCATGGCACCATTGCACCAAGCACTTTTCTTCGGCGCTGGTTAGCACTTGTGTTCGCTTCAATTTTGTAGGCTCCTCAGCAACGCGACCGTGAATGCGATCCTGTATAGTAGATCGTGGAACTCCTTCTGCTAGCACCTGATATGGACGGCAAGTCTTGTTTTATGGGAAGAACATTTGCTGTCGACTGTAGAACACTCACTACCCAGTTCATTTCACAATTTGTCGTTCTGCGCATCTACGTCACATCAGTCTATCGTTTAACAGAAGCAAGAACAAAACATAAACGCGCAATGAGATTTCTATACACAAATAAAGTGAAACCAAGAGAATTCCGGTTTTAGTAGTGAAACTGATATTATAAATTAGAGTTTTTAAGTCAATGCTAAAAACAAAAGCAAGCAGCGTTTTTGGTTTATTAAATGTAAATTTGTTTAAAAATTAAATTAAATAAAAAACAAAATAAAAAAGATCAGTGGAATATTTTGCCAATTCTTCGCTTTCTTTGTTTAGGAAATTCGACAATTTCGTGATGTAGAGTTTTAATTCTAAAATACGTTCGAGCTCGAAAGAAGTTTTTTTTGAATTCGTCGCTCTTCCAAACTGTTCAAAAACTATGGCCTTGATAAATTTAGTAGTACAATTTAAAAGCCTCGTTTAACAGCCTTTTTGCAAAGAAAGTAAATTATTTCGACCCACAAGTCTCATGTTTCTTGTCCAAGTTGTTTTTTATTATTTACAATAACTTTTTGTTCCCTTTTTCACTTTCAACCGCTCTTTTAAACGAATTTTTTCTTTTAAGTTATTCGCGCCAAGAAACCTTTTCTACTGATGTGACGTCACCCAATAACAGCTGTCTTTTGTTTGTAATAAAAAACCTGCGCACAAAACAGCTTGATGTGCACATGTTGGGTACATTCACTGAAAAAGTCTCATTTACCGGTAGTCAGCAACCCCTGCGCGACCATTGACTGTCCAGACAGGTTTCGTTCCTAAAGTCGACAGCCAGGAATTTAAGGAATATTTTTATTTTCAAAACAATTTTACAAGTTCAATACAATATTTAAACCTATTTATGTACATACAAATTTGTATCCTTCGACCGCAATTACTATTGCAATAATAAAAATCTTAAAAACCTGTTGCCGAAGGAGATCAATGTCAGACTGTAATTGTTGTCTACGTAACTCTATTCTCTACTGAGAGATAGATGAGTATTTTCTTAATTGCCAATGAATTCCATATAAAGGATTAAATGCCGTTGGTCTTATTTAAGATGGATTCAGCCATTTTTTGCTGAGAGTTTTCCTAAACAGGATTCGTCCATTTCGAACAATTTCTCTGCAAAATCGATTGTATTTGCCTATTTTTTTAATGTTCAAAAATTTTATTTATTAAAATATTCTTTAAAGAAATATGAAAAGGAATTGCAGTGAAACGAATTTTAAAGCAAAGAATATCAATGGCCTATTTGCACACATTGGTTCCATTCAGAACCCTTCATTAATTTCCATTTTACTCACAGTTATAAAATTTTACTTGCCATACGTGTCCTTTGTGGAAAATGCTTATGGAAATGCAAGCAATAAAGCAAAATGGCTGTGCCAATTTTATATATGTATGTAAAGGGGCAACTCAGTTCAACTGACTTATTGGCATCTCAGTTCGAGTTTCCCCGGACTTGATATAAAATAAAACCGATTCTAGTTTAGAGCTGTTCGTAGAAAATATTTTCTCTCTCTCTCTCTCTCTTGAAGGGAGAGGTGAAACTGCATAGAAAGAATTTATAGCAAAAACTGGCGGCTACTGGTACACCCCGACTTGAGGTACACTTATCCTATATGTATAAATTTTTGGATGTTGTTTTCGTGCTTTTAAATAAATTGTTGCAGACTTTGATCCCCTATAAAATTTTATAATTATATTTTAAAAATTTATTTGAACGACAAAAACTCAAACTTAGAGAAACAAATTATTAACAAACTAAAAATAATTGTTAAATTTACAAAAACTTCCGGTATCCGCGTATCGAGTGTATTGTTCTATTAAAATACAATAGTATATGTTTGTTGTTGGCAACTTTCGCATAAAAATCGAAAGCATTTATACACTTTTATTTTTGAAACGGTATATTGTTGCCAGTGTTGTCAATGTAACGTGAATGCCACACAAGCAAATAAAGCAAGCCCTGCATAATTTGAGTCTTGAGCCAACCATTGACACTCGAAAGCCATAGTTTTTGCACAAGACATCCATCAATTTACTTTTTTCAGTTATATTTTTCAATTTATATCTATAAAAACATACAAGTCAAGTCTTGTTATGTTTTTACCTTAAACAAAAACAAAAGTTTTTCCATTAATTGACTTTGAAAAAGTAACGGTTGTTGCATGCAAATAAAATTTGTCGATAAAAATTTGTTCAGGAAAGTGTTTTTTTTTTATTATAAAGCAGAAGCAAAAGGGACAAGTAAAGATTTGAACTATAATATAGACATAAAAAAATTTAAAATATTCCATTATTTCAATGCCAAGAAATTGTTTTTATATTTTACAAAAACGATGTGGTTCAATATTTGGTGTGACCTCCATTAGTGCTCATAAAGGCTTGTATCTTCTTCTTTATGGAAACTATATTGCACTTTTCAATTCACGGCAGTTTTTGGGATATTCTTTTACAACATTTTTCTTCCGATATGACCATATACTTTCAACAGAGTTCAGTCTGCACTCTGGGCGGGTCCATCGCTTTTCATACAATTAAACAATAACCACCAACTGGGTGCTCTCTGTACTTCGGGTTGATATCCTGAACCTTGAATAGCGGCCGATTACCGTTCATTGGCCCAAACTGGTTACCACTTTGCACTAAATGGTTCCTTGATATAGATAAATATTGTTGCGCATTCATGGTATTTTATATAAAAACCAAATCTCCAACTGCTTTCTTGGAAATACAGCCCCACACTATAATCGAAATTTTTCCAGATTTCACGGTGGTAATAATATTTTGGTTTTCTCAGGCTTTTTAATTCCGTCACAAAATATGACGCCGTCCCAGTACTCATCAGGCTTATCTACATCTTCCTTGGCAAATCGTTTTTGAAAGTGGTGTTTTTTCCAGCAGGTCTTGGTTTTTGTTTAGTGTTTTTCTTATAGTTTCGTGCGAAACAGTAAAATCAAGTTCCTTTTTTAGTTCTTCCTCCAGGCCTCTGGTCGATGTTTCTGGATATTTTCAACTTTTATTCATTTTAAGCGATCTACTCGGTCAGCTATTTTACATGGACGACCAGGTGAAGATCTCAGCTCCAATCTCTGCTCGCTCTCAGCCCGATTTAGGATGTTATAACAGTTTGCCTTTGTTAGGAATACATACATACATACATCATCTGCAATTGCTTGGACACTTTTGCCGATGGGATCAATTGGAGTATATCCCTGGACGTTCTTTTGCCAGACATTTCTTATCACAACCGTTCTCGCATGTAGTCGCAGACGGAAGCATTAACGTCTTTAAAATGTGTCCATTTTGGGAATATGTACCGGTAAATGTCCATAAACATTCCGACAATGTTAAAAAATTGCAATAAAAGTAAATTGTAAAAACTATTTCGTGGCAGCTCAATAATTTTGTTTAATTTTTCCTCAATTCCCTCCATTATAATTATGGTTTTTGCTAAAGCACCTTCGAGAAGATTGAGTTTTATTTGGAGATTGTGGAGAATTTGAGATTTTAAAATAAAGAGTTTATTTCCATTGTCGAAACATTTTCTTGACACACTGTATGTGCTAAATACTGACATTTTTGTTTATATATATTGTATATAAATATATGTTTGTATATATATACAAATGTATTTTCTGTTCTTAATATTGAAACATTTTCAAAGTGAGAATCTTGATTCAATTTAGAGCACTAGAAATACTTGTGTAACGCTGCCTTCTGTGAATTAATACTCGTATCTCTCTGAATTTGGATTCATGTTCCGCGGTTCTAGTTTTTCATTTATACTTTATGGCTCCTGCACCGGACCTGGAGTTTGATATTTATTCTTATATTAGATTTTATGCGTTAATGTTTCAACATTTTTGACAGTGTTGTGCGTATGTCTATTCCTAAAATGATGCACAAGTCAACAAGTTACTTCCAGTACATTGAAACAAATGTATGTAAATATGTATTTCTGAACGCCATAATGGACCTTTTGTGGAATTTCCCTTTCATTGACTGCAAGAACCCTCTCCGCCAAATTTCTAGTCGTATTTCCAGAAAACATTTAATTGATTTCCTTGGTGTCCCTCCTTATATCGCAAGTTGAATAGTTGGATAAACGTTATTCAAATTAGGGAACATGTCATTACCTTCTATATGCTATTGCTTTAGCCACCGTGATAGAAAATCATAAAACAGTGCTGCCAACTGCCAAAATTCCTTAATATGGAAAGATTTTGCTCACAAATAATTTGTACATCAGTCGTAAAGCAGCCGACGAGACTTTTGCGTCCCACTCGCCTTGATTGACTGATTTAGCTCCGCTAAATGTCACGTTTTACGATTCATTTGCGGAATTCCATGTCGTCTGCGCTATTATTTGCCATGTGAAGGGTCGTGCAATTTAGACTCTTGAGAGACGCTTGAAAAAAAGACTGTTAACACCAGCATGGGCATATGGTCTTCGTTACCCCGCCCATTCTGTGCAATTATAACTTGTAAATTTAATTTGCAAGTTGAAAAAGTTTTGCAATAAAAAGGCCAGGTATAAGACATGAAATGTTTACGAAGCTAATGGCTCTTCAGCCCTCACCAACTCTCGAAGTACGGACTCTGCAACAAACAAACAAACAAACGTACAGTTGCTTATTATAACTCAGCAATAATAATATATTTTTTTGTATTTATAAAAATATTAGGTTGGGTCCAAAAAGAGGGCTGACGGGTTATCTATATATAATCGTTTTGCACGAAACATAAAAGTCAATGATATATGTATTTATAGTGGTAGAAGTACCCAAGGGTTAATATTGTAGAAATTCAATACCTTGCGCGAAATGTCTCTGGTGAAGCGTCATCGTCGAAAGTAATACGATCGTAGTAGTGTGAAAGCGAGGCACCACTGACAACGCTCTAATATATTCATTCACTTCTTCCTGTCCCGCCGAATTCAAGTAGGAGATTCCTAAGAAATTCTAGAAACAATTCCCTTCCTACTCGTCTATGGATGTGCTTGCACTCAGCACATCCCTGACGTCGTACGTTGACACTTCGTAACTGCTTTTGTATGGCTTTTCAGGCAACAAAAATCCATAAAAAATCGTGTTACAAGTAAATAAATATTTTATTAAAGTAGGAGTACATTCGCATCTTGTTTGTTACATGACCCAGCTCTAAAACCAGGGCATTTCAAACTGATAGTCCGAAGTCCTCAACCAACTCGACATTTTGACTCAGCTAAAGGCCTATTAGCATTCCGCGAATGGTTCGCATGCCCTGCCAACCCACCCAGTGAACAACAAGCCAGGAAGCAGAAAGCAAAGGCGGACGTGAATACAGAGTCCGTTTCCCGGTGGGCCATTATTATCTTTCCCTGCAAATTTCAATCGCCTAGAAATAGATGTTCGCTGTGTAATTTTAACGGCAGGTTAAACACAACTCAACTGCATGCCACAACCTACAGCAGTTGAGTAACGATGGGCTTCAGTGGGCTCAGAATTAAATTTTTAAATTTCCTTAATTTCCCTCCCCGATCGAATGCAAAATGTTTCTGTTGGCTCCATTTAAAATATTTTATTCTACCTGTTTGTTATTTGCTATTTTGGTTTATCAATTTTCTTTGCAGCAACTGGTGGTACAATCTGCTCTACATACACAATTTGCTCGACATGAATGACATTTGTTGCTCTTGGACCTGGTATTTAGCATGCGAAATGCAATATTTTATTTTATTCACAGGACTGTTGTTTGTGCACGTCAAAAGGCCAATTGCTGCCAAAATAGCATTTGTCACATTAGCACTGGGATTTGTGGTCGTCGGTTGGATGTGTAATTTTACCAGCGGAATAACGTTTCAGTAAGTGTAACCACTAGTTGCAAATTCAAATGATACCACCACACAACTTGATGCTGCATGATGCATGTAAAATTGCGAAAATATTTTCATACACAAAACACACAGACACACTCACGTACACGCATAAATCCTGGCACGGAAACAGGGAATATGAAACAAACAAATTTGTGTAACTATTTCTTGGAGATTTCTTAGTTTAGAATTTCTTTGAAGCAGTTTCATTTGATTTTTGCCAAAAAAATAACTCACCCACAATCCCAAACAAACCCACCAGACCGGCCTCCCGCACACTGTCCGCAACAAACCCAACAAATAGACCATCAATCTGGGGAAACGTCTCTAACCAACATTTTCATTTATTCGTTCGTTCAACATTTACTTTGGCAGAATCGATGTCATCTACAGCACGCTCAATCAGTTGTATGTCAAGCCGTGGGTACGCATACCACCCTACTTGGGTGGGGCCACAATGGGCTGGTTAATGCACACACTGCAACACCAGCAACAGAGCCAGCAGCCGCATCAGCCGCAGCAGCGGCATCAGCAACATCACATGCATCAGAGTCAGAATCCGAATCCGAATCAGCAACAACAAGAACAGCTGCAACAAACCGAACATCAACAAGCCGGTGTAATCGCAGAGACTCATCAACATCATCTTCATGCCCAGCAGCCGCATCATCATCATCAGAAACAGCAGCACTCCTACTCCAACTCTCACACCCACACCCACAGCGACAGCCACAGCCACAGCCACAGTCCCAATCCCAATCCCAACCATCATCTGCATCAAAATCGCCATCGACATCAACATGAACATGTTCGCACAGTTGGTCGTAAAGCATTTTGGCTCTTATGCCTCGTCCTCTATGTGACAACGAATTTCATGAGCTACTGGCGCTCGACGCCCGTTTGGGTGGTGGCAACTATTATGTCCACGGGCAAATTGCTTTTCGCACTTTGCATCGGCGGTGTCATCATCATGTGCGCTTGTGGTCGCGGCGGTTGTCTCAATCTGCTGCTGAGTGCGCGGCCGTTTCTATTTTTAAATAAATTTTGTTTCAGCATTTATATGCTGGCACCGGTGGTCGTTGTGGCCATGTTCGGTTTACGCAACGAACCCACCAACTTTACCGAGGTTGGTTCTGGGGCCGATTTTTTCACCGTCATCGTTTTGTCCATGATATCGGCGTTTTTAATGCTCCTGTTAATTGAGCTGCCAATGCAAAGAATCGCCAATCTTTTGCTCAAACAGCAGAACACATGAGGTCCACAACAGAATGTTTCGTTTTTTTATTGTTTTTGTATAGAGTTGCACCGCCAGCTGCGAACACGTCGACGAGGAGTACGAAGTCCGTGAGGAATAGCGCACCAGTTGTGGTAAAATCATAAAACTTTTGTAAATATTTTGCTTTCTTTTGCAGTTAAATAAATTTGAAACATTGAAGCTAAAACTACTATTTATTTTTGGTTTTTTTTTTAGCAATAAGCCACTTTTACGCTCTGTGTATTTCACAGTGTACTTGTCAAATTTGGCACTGCAAAATGCATAAGTTTTAAATTAGAACGTGTTCTGTTTTGAACTGGAAAAACAGCTGGCAGCAGCTGTTCTGCAAGTCAAGCTTTTGTGGCGCCAAGAACAAAGTACTTGCGTTGTAATTATTTTCATATCTCAGGTCCATTTTTGGGAACTTTTTCTGAAAAAATATAGAAGCCGCTTGACAAATGAAAAACTTTAGACAAATGAAAAACAAACAGCTGTTGTGAACTATTGTAGGTTATGTCGGATGAAACTAAAAACTCAAGGGTCAAACATGCGCAATTACAGATGAATGGAAGTGGTTTGAGTGAAGACGCCAGACATTGAAACTGGGCTGCCGATTTGCACGATGTGTAAGATTTACCTGGTATATGGTGGGAGCTTGAGGAGAGGTGTTTTTTTTTTTGGAATTTAGTGCAAAAGGATTTAGTTCTGTTATATTCCTATACTGTTGTTTAGTCCTTGATGTTAACTTGGCTTTCACTAATTGCAATTTGCAATACAATTATCACTTTCACAAAAAATACAATATGAAGTTTGAATAATTTCGAGATCCTGAAATAAGTAATAAAAATTCGATCCTGTAAATTTAAACAAAACACACTTGTGTGCCAGAGGATATCAAATACAATTTTTAGCTGTTTTGAATCGCTATTCACACCATTTTGTATACATATGTATACAGTCATCTGAAATGCAAAACTACGTAACTAACATTTTAGCTATTTTCCATTCGAAACGAGACTAAATTTTGGAGAGGATATTGAGGTTGCACCATAATCGTAATCAATCAACAATCGATTGATTTTTGTTACGTCGTTTTGCATTTCAGCTTACCATATACATATATGTATGTATGTATGTTGCCACGTTCATCCAATTCAGACGAAACTAGAAACAGCGATCGCCACTGATGGCAATTTCGCGCGGATCGCCATCGGTGAGAGAGCAAGTCACGATGTTAAGTCGGAACTTACATGGACCGATTCTTATTGATGAGATTGATATATTTTTTTTTCATTGAAACCGCTGTGTTGTTCTCACAGCACAATTCTTGTTGCTCTTATTTTTGTTTCCATCGTAACACACATTTACACGCATTTGTTTTGAATTGAAAGTACAATCAAGTTTGTTTTCATTTTATTTTCTCCTCACCCCGATGCCTAAAAAGTAATCAGCTGGGCTCCGGGAACTGCCTAATATAAAGGGTGGTTAAATTTCAAGGGCCGATGTTGATTTTGAATAAAACACAAACTATTTAGGAAATTATTGTAATTTTATTTTATTATGATGTATTGGTATTACTCAATTATGTATGGAACAAAATATCGGCCAAATGGGCGCCGCGACCTCGGCGGCACACCTCCATCCGATGGTCCAAATTTTCGATGACGCTGAGGCATAATGGAGGTTCTATGCCGTTAATGTGCCGAATTATCTGATCCTTTGGGTCTTGAATTGTTGCTGGCTTATCGACGTACACCTTTTCTTTCAAATAACCCCAAAGAAAAAAGTCCAACGGTGTCAAATCACATGATCTTGGCGGCCAATTGACATCGCCATTACGTGAGATAACACGGCCATTGAATTTTTTGCGCAAAAGAGCCATTGTTTCGTTAGCTGTGTGGCAAGTGGCACCGTCCTGCTGAAACCACATATCGTCCACATCCATATCTTCCAATTCGGGCCATAAAAAGTTCGTTATCATCTCACGATAGCGAAACACCATTCACAGTAACTGCCTGACCGGCCTCATTTTGGAAAAAATACGGCCCGATGATGCCGCCAGCCCATAAACCGCACCAAACAGTCACTCTTTGTGGGTGCATTGGTTTTTCGACAATCACTCTTGGATTCTCATTCGCCCAAATGCGGCAATTCTGTTTATTGACGAATCCACTGAGGTGAAAATGTGCCTCATCATTGAAGATGATTTTCTTCGAAAATTGATCATCCACTGTTGCCATTTCCTGCCACCATTCTGCCCATTCACGACGTTTGGAATGGTCAAGAGGCTTTAGTTCTTGAGCCAATTGCACCTTGTAAGCGTGTAAATGCAAGTCTTTATGCATAATGTTCATCAACGACGAGCGTGAGAGGTGCAATTGTTGGGAACGACGACGAGTTGAGGTGGCCGGCTCTTCAGCCACACTATCGCGAACAGCAGCAATATTTTCTGCAGTACGAGCTGTACGAGCATGCACTGGTGTTCTCACATCTTCTACAGACCCGGTTTGCTCGAATTTTTCCACGATTTTTGCTATTGTACGCACATTTGGACGATGAAATTGACCAAAAAAATTACGAAGTGCACGATATGCATTTTGATTTGAACTCCCATTTTCATAATAAGTCTGGATAACTTTAACACGTTGTTGGATTGTGTATCTCTCCATGGTTCAAATTGATTAAGTCTGAAATAGAGAAATGTCAAATAAAATTCGGAAAAAAACTTGGCGTTTAGGTGTGGTTCACATTCAACATCGGCCCATACAATTTAACCACCCTTTACATGCATAAACTCCCGCTAACTTTGCTGGTTTATAGCCGGAGAAAGGTCCAATTATTGCGGGGAAACGAGTTCAATTGGCACGAATGCTCCTGTGCGCTCTCACCCAGTTGCCTTTTACCGGCCACCGCACTGCCAATAGCTGACCTTGGAGCAGCGAGCGGAGCACTGGATACAACAGTCCTACCTTTTACATGTGTTGTACGCCATCGGCACCGCTCTGGTTTTGGGCAGTGTCGTTCAATTCGAACCAAAGCCGGCTGACACAAATAGGCCTGACCGACGTCGTGTTGTCAGGCCGATTATAATGTGTTAAATACATACGAGCATCAGGTACTGTTGTAGAGGTATTGGTTACTCTTCTTCCAGGCGACTTCTTAACAGGTCAAATCGACTTCTTTTTTTGTATTTTAACGCCCCTCGGATGTCAACAATTCAGACATGAAACGCTTAAATTTCACATTCACATCACATTTCCCAAAAAAAAAGTCATAGAAGAAGCTTCAACTACATGACCGCGATCAACTGTCAAATTTCGAAAGTCCTTATGGGAAAACCTTATTTTGTTACTTTAATGTGCGAGATTATTTTAAAATATGAGGGGCCAAAAGTCATCATGAGGCTTAAAAATTTCATTTTTTAGATTGTAAAATATACAAACCTGGGAACAAGCTTTGCAGAGATGGACGTCGCCTTAATTGCAACTTAAATGCGAATAGCAATAAATCTTTTTTTAAGCCCCATAATGCCGTAATGCCGTGGGCAGACCGCCTTCTGGGAGAGCTTTCTGGTGTTTCGTTAACACTTTGTCCGGCACGTTCAATATTGTGCGCAGTGCGAATTAAACGTTATCTGTGGGTTCACGGCAAAAATCTTAGGGTCGCAGTGACTCTCTTTACTATTTATCTCTCTAATCTGAAAAGTAAAACTGTTTAACGAAAAATTTATTACATTTCCAAGTCCCATGATGACGCTGGGCCCACCCTGTAAAACAGGTCTTATCATAACATTTAGTCTGCTTTAGTTTATTGTTACATCCAAAATATTGACCAAAATACGGTTTGTTTGTTTCTTTTTTTTTGCTAGCCACTGTATGTCATAAAATAAAAGTGCGATAATTTTCAATGGCACTTTAGAGGAAAACGCATAAAAATTGTCATTTTGGAATTGCTTGGAAGAGCAACAACAGTTTTGTTGTATTTTATGGGCGTTTCAGTATGAATTCTGGAAAAATAGTTTATTTTTACAATTCCGAAAATTCAGAAAAAGGTCCCAATTAAAATATTTAAATATGCGGACTTTAAACGTTTGCGGTGACGATATGTGCCAATATACCCGTTTGTGTATCCGGGTTTAACTACACATTTAGCTGCGTTGATACTTATTTCAAGTTCAGATGGATTTTTGTGACCTTTTTCTTGGTTTTTTGTTGTTGTTGTTGTGTACTATGACTTAACAAGTCTCGAAACTGTTGTCAACATGGAAAATGATTAACAAAATTGTGTCATCTCTGCTCGAACTCTCTCACATTTACTGTGAAAAGAAACCGAATAAAATATTTATTGCGTTGGCAGTTCATGATGAAATTTCGCCCACAGTGTCAAATACTGATCACTGGCAATTGTGCCCAATCTAGAGCCAAGTGTCTACGCTTGCACCTTTTTTTTTGTATGTTAGCAACAACAACAAAACAAATACAAAACAGCAACAAAAATAACACCAAAATTATGCTTAAAGCCTGAGTCATCATCACTGTCATGATCGTTTTTCGTACGCATCCATTATTAGCAAAAAAACAAAAACATCATTCACTTCACTTCGCACACACACACACACGCGCGCACACACGCACGCACTTTTATGGACTCTTTTATCTTCTATAAACGTTAACAGAGAGTTTGTTCTGTTGTTTATTCAATTTGTAGTTTGTTATATAAAAACGCCATCGATTATATGTAATTCTTCTTCTTTGAAACGATAATGATCTTTGTTCTCCTCCCCCCGCGGCTGGAATTCACAACAACGGAAAGAAATTTCATAAAAATCTTTGGCACCGGGAAAAACCTGTTGCTGGCAGGCAGGTAGATTTCCAAAGATTTCTTTGCTTGACAATCCGACTCATAAAACGTACTGCATAACTTTAGAGATCACTGCCACGGCACACACACACGCACACGCACGCACTCACTTGCACGGTTCACTTTTCGACTTAAAAAAGGACCAGGGATTAAATCAAAGACACACACACAAGCATGTTCTTATGTGTGACGCTATTGTTCGCTTTTTTAACTCGAAGGGTAAGTTTTAAGAAGAGACTATCAGCAAAATTAATCCCTTAAAAAAGAATTTCGGATGGATGGAGAGACGCACAGACACACGGCCTCATGAATGGCCGAGTACAAAGACAATCAGGTAGACGAAACTGCAGTCTGGGGTATTTTGTTTTTATTATGAAATAGTGTGTGTGTGTGTGTGTGTGTAGGATTTTAGTGAACAGAGATGTTTCAAAATCGTTACATGTGAAAGCAACCCTAAGCGCATTATAAAAGTTTTCAAAGATCACAAATATCCAACGAATATATCGAGGTAGCAAACATTATTGTTCGCAAGAGTTTTGAACCACGACTGCCATGTTTTTGTGGGAAGGTTCGGGCTCCAGCATGCGGGCAGGCAATATATTGAGAGACAGACGAACGACCCAAATTTAGCGAACAAATTCTATTCAAAATATAAGTATGTATACAGTGGGCCTCCAATAGTGAGAATTATGCCATTTTTTCATGCTTTAACTCTCTACTTTCTGACGAAGCCTGGGGCTGTCTTTGTGTTAAAGCCCACTCTGGCAATCACTAATTTCTTGTGACTTGTCCAGTTCATATTCTGTGGTGGAATTTCGGGGCACCCGTAGCGCCCAAAAAGTTGTGCCTTCTGCTTTCTTAGATAATTTATTGGTGTATAAGATTGATTCTTCTGGCAGTTTCTTTTACTGCAAAAACTCACACCAACTGATGGCCAAAAATACCGCCATTTGGAGTTTCGCTGAAAAACTCCATCTAGTTCAACTTACGCAACTGTCATTAAAGGCCATATATTTTCACATACTTATTAAGGGACAAAGTCGAAAATAATTACTTCTTAATTTCGATGAAGTGTTCTTTTCATTTCGTATTCACTCCACGATACGAGGTCTGTTCAAAAGAGAAGGTGAATTTTGAAATGTTGCAGACTAAGTACATACGATTATAGTTTTATCTCGACTATGGTTGGTACACTCGTCTCGCACATACCTACACACATCTCGTGTGTTCACGGTTTCAGCTATTTAGTATGTTTATTTTTTGGCAGAGTGATACAAGTCCAAAGTTGGCGAACAACAACACCGTAATCAGGTCGTATTTACCAGATCTCGCCCCCTGCAGCATTTTCCTGTTCCCAGTATAGCAGAGACCTCTCGGCGCTCGAGACAGTTTAAACGCATATCAAAAAATTCATATCAAAATTTCTTCGAGGATTGAAAAAAACGCCGGAATTATATATGGAGAGGGGACTATTTTTGGAAGAAATATTAAATAAAAAAAAATTCAATGATTTTTTTCAATTTCGTTTATTTGCCAAATTTTTCGATCAACGTCATTGATCATCGTCAAGGTCTTAGCAAAATATTTATGTACTAAAACTATTGAAACGTCTGTTTACAGATATAAAAAATTCATCCTGCAGTTCATTTCCCCAGGATTGCTGTCCAGTTGCTAATGTCAGAACTTTTCTGAGGATTGCAAAAAACGCTGGCTGAATTATATCCGTGGGGGACCACTTTGAAGGGAACTATTTTTGGGATTTTTTTTTAATAGAAAATGGTGGTAATTGGAACGTTGTTTCGTGATCAGACAGCGCGTTGAAGAAACGGTTTACAACTTTTCTGCCCCCCTTTGCTGTGCGTTTGACTCGTATTAGGCAGTGATTTTCTTCAGGCAACTATTCGTTTAGTAAAACTCGGTAGATCAGTGGCTGGTCCCTGTACTGCAGTCCTGCTACAAAAGTTTACATATTTACATTTGCACAGGCTTGAGTTCAGTTTCATTAAAAAGTGCGAGGGCCAGCAAATGCGTATGGATGTGTGTAAACACATGTGTAAATAAAACTGAAATTTTGTGTTTACTTTAATGTTCAAACCTCCAAAAAATAAAATGAAAAGAATTTTACACTCACTCACGCACACACACACACACGCACACGCACACACGCACGCACAACGTTATAAAAAAGAAAATGAATAGAAAATAAAAGAATTCAAATCATTTCATATCCTCGTCGACTTCTTTTCTGTTTTTTTTCTCCTCAATGCCTTCACAAGTAGAGACATTCATTCCAAAAACCACACACACACACACACATGCCTAGAAATAAGTATGTCTGCACAGGCAAATATGCCAGCTGGCCACGTGCTCCAGACATTTTGTTGAGCGACTGGAAAGCAAAAGTGACCCATAATACATTATTTTCACTGTCTTTAATTTTGTGGACAAGGAGAGCCGCGAAGGATATATTTTGCTCCTGGCAGCGTCGGCTTTGCGTTCGCCGTCTGCTTGGCCAACTGGGTGCTCAAATGAACATTTGCTTGTGTGTCCGTCCTCATGTTGCTCTTCTCTTACTCACTATTTTCGTTGTTTTTATTTATTCATATCAACAAACTGGCTGACTACACTTTTGGGTATACAACCGTTTTTATGTACATAAGCCCTGGTGTCGGGCCTTTTGTGTTGTTGTTTTTAGATTTTTAGTTAGTTGTTGTTTTTTGTTGTGTGTTGTCTTTGCTTTTCATTCTCCACTTTTTTTCTTTCGTTGTTTTATTAAACATTGGTTAAAAAAATTCTCAGAATTTTTTAAGTCTGTACTTAAAGATCACAGACTTTGCCAGGGTACCGTTTAAGTTTAAACAAACAGGCCCGTTTGCCTGCGAGCAAACGCGCGCACACACACACACACACACAAGAACACTTTGTTTGCTGGTCTACCAGGATCTGCACACTGACAAATGTTCAAAATTGAACTTATTATTTAAACAAGACGGTTTTGTGTGCAGAATTTTGTACTCAATCACGCCAAAAACTGGTTCAGATGGATTCTCAAGATCATGCAAGTTTGAAAATATTTAAAATATTTCGTCTTGAAATCTATTCGTTATTCGCAAGCGACTGTGATGAAAAAAATCTAGTACAAGAAAACAGACGGCCCCACCGCATAAAACCAACTAGAGGACTGGGTTATTGGGTATACGAGTACATTTCCTTCGTTCGCTGATGCCAACAATTTTCCATATTTCTAAGACACAAATCAACCTTCTCCCATTGAGGCTCCTCAACACATTTGCTTTAATGCGATGACATGTATTAATAGTATTTCGGTGAAATATTATGCGATAATTTGCGACTACATTTAGTGCCTTTTTATCATAAATTTCAGCAGTTGAAACATTTTCGAAAAATATAGGTCGTTAAATTTTACTGAAGGCCTTTCCTTTCTCATTTTTAAATTGAAATAAAACATAACAAATGGGCAAGTTTCAGCTCCTCCCTCCTATTAAATGTTCATTTTTCCACGACACTGTCGCATAAATCACACTGAATACGACTGAAGATGTGAGTCACAATTGGCTTGGAGCGCCACTTGGAAACTTGAGACAAAACCTGATGAGATCGTATCAACTTTGATCGGTGGTCACTTCATCATCTCACATCTCACAGTGTCATATACCGTCTTGTTCAAATCACATGTACTTGGACTTGGCGAATCTCAAACAGCGACTTTTGCGATATACCAAGATAGTTTTTTTGATTTGAACAGGAACTCAATTAATTCTGAATTCCTGGCTTTTAAAGCTCTACAATTAATAGTAAATCATTAATAGTGGATTTTTTGTGTTTCCCAGTCTTTTATGTGTCGACAGTTTGTAGGTATTACCGAACTCATCTGCAGACAGTTTTATCTATTGTACAAAATAAAAAACATGTTCTATCAACTAGAGACTGAGCAAAGAGTTACAAATCGATTTTCCATTTTTGGATAAACTTTTTAATTGCGTTTTTTCAAAGCGACTAATTTTTGAAACCGTTAGAATCAATCCACATTTCATAATCGAAGTCGATTTACCAATCCCTACTGACAACATATATTTTGTTTTTGAAGAATCTGTACAAGCGAGAATTTTGAGCTGCCCACTGAGCCTTTCCGATGGTTTGTCAGCTAAATACATGCAATTTGTTTCCTTTAAACTTCCATCCGAGGGAAGTCATTTTTCTCTCCCTTTCCAGCGAAACTCGAATTAGATTGGATCAATGGCAGATAAATCTTCAAACCCAAGAGTACATACATGTGTATATATGGAGTTTCCTAAAGTCATGTTATCAGCAACACTTTGATTGAAAAAGCAACTGAAACTCAGTCTTAAGGAAATTTCAATGTCTACTTGAAAAATGCGCTTTCGTGGAAGAAACTGCCACCACAATTCTTCAGTTGCATCAAATCTTTCTAAGGATCGTAGATTTTCCGAAATATTTTACTGTACTTTTGATTTAAATTCTCAATCCCTGAGACTAAATTTAAGAAATGCATCTTTTTAGCTAGAATTTCCAAAACGAAAACGATACGAATAAACGAAAATAAATTTTCAAATCAAGTTTCTTTAAGAAGAATAGAATTTTTTCTTTCCTTTTTCTTGTTTTTTTTTTTTTTGTTTTTTTTTGGTATTGTCTTGTGTACAAAAGAGAAGCAGTATCTTGGGCCGCATAAAAAAGCAAAATACACACATTCACCACCGCTTCGAAAGAAATAGAAATCATCAACAACCCACATAGATACACTCACACATTCGCCAAGAACCTTAAGAATTTCGGCCTGTGTATTTTGCTTACCCGAACGAACTACCACAAAGTCAACAATTGGACGTATGTACATACACGTGTGCACACAGATACAACTTTTTTCCTTGCGGAGAAACCAGAAACCGTCTCTTCTCTTAGTCGATATTCTGGGAAGTGGCTGAATATGTTCTCTTTTTATGAGGGTTTGTTTTTTCACTCTCTGTTTGCTGGCCTTAACAGTGTGTGTGTGTGTCAGGGCTGCCAGGTGCCTGATTTCCGCAGCCAAATCTAGTTTTAGAAAGTGAAAAGCAGTTGCTGGGAAATCGGGGCAGCCAAAATAACATGAAGGGGAACTGTAGTGTTGCGCTGCAGTCACGCCGTCCAGTTTTTCCAGTCAAAATTCGCAAGCACTTTTTTTGGACAACAATTTCAAACTACAGTTTTCCTGATTGTAATTTGAAATCCACTCAATGGAATGGAGAATTTGTAATCAAAATCTCATCAAATTCTAAATGTGTAAAAAGGTGGAAGGGAATTTAAAATTTTTAAGAAAACTTGATCGTTATTTAGCGGTTGATTTTGTTTAAGGCAATTGCCGCTATTCGTGGCCACATAGTCTTCAACAGAAAACACCAGCCAACGTCCAGTGCAATCACCGTTTCTTATAAGTTACGACTTCACTCAACTGCCCACAAAAAACTTTTACGTTTCACTAGAACATAAAAGTTCTGGTATTTGTGCTGCAAAGTTGCAACTCTGTAAGAGTTTTGAGGGTCAGTTTCTGCCGTTTGCGAATACTTGCCTAACACTTACCTGGCAACACTGACGTGAGCATATAAAAAAGTTGTATTTTATAGTTAAAAACTCAAACATTCGACGAGGAATTTTAGTTTGTGATACGTTGTTATACGGTGCGGTATTGTGCGCGGTCCTATTTTTAACACAAAGCGATGAAAATTAAACAAACTCTCAGATAAAACAAACAAATACTATATTGTAAACAGACGGGAAAAATACTAACTCAAGTTTCTAATCCATTACGAATGATAAAGTTTGGGCAAAACTCGTCAATTTGCCATGTTAAATGTTCAAGCAGAAGCGAATCTAATAAAATCCTAATATATGAAATTTAATCTAGTGTCATAAAATTTGCTACAAAATAGTTAAGCCAGTGCTGGAAAGGCAAAGGATTGTTTATTGCGTCAAGAGCCAAAGTGTTTTTTTAACAATAAAAGTATTTAATAATATCGGCAAAGAAAAAAAAAAAAACAAAAAGTCATAAATGCCTGAAAGCGTTCTGCTAAAGTGAAAAATAACACTAAAGTTGCAAACAGCAAAATAAGAGAGAATATGGCCACCAATACAGAAATATTACCTTTTCATCATCAAACTAGTATGTCGCTCCAAACAGCCGCGGCTCTGACCAGCTACCATGGCGGCGGGGGCGGAGGTGGAGGCAGTAGTATTCATACAGCCACACAGTTGGCGGCAGCAGCCTGGAGCCTGGAAGACCATCTTTATCAACAGACTGAATTACCTGCCCTCACACGCAGTGCACATCATCTGCTGCGTTTTACCCCCTACGCACTGCATCATCGACCCCAACTGCAAACACTACCACCCGCGTTGTATCTTCAACATGCAGCTGCAGCAGCAGCTGCGGCAGCCGCAGCAGCAGCACATGCGCAGCATCATCATCACCATCATCATCTACAGCAACGACCAGCCTCGCCGGATAGTCCACCACCCGCAGAGGGTCTTCACATAACCAATCTGTTTCCCGAAGTCTTGGAAATGATATTCGACAAGCTGTCGGTGAAAGATTTGGGCCGGGCTGCTCAAGTGTGTATAACTTGGCGTGATGTCGCCTATTCCAAGAGTATTTGGAAGGGCGTTGAAGCCAAACTGCATTTAAAACGCTCCAGCCCTAGTCTTTTCAATTGTCTAGTTAAACGTGGTGTAAAAAAAGTGCAGATCTTGTCATTGAGAAGGTCATTAAAGGATCTGGTTTTAGGAGTGCCCGCCCTAACTTCCTTGAATCTGAGCGGTTGTTTTAATGTGGCTGATACCAATCTGGGTCATGCGTTTTCCGTAGACCTGCCCAATCTGAAAGTGCTCGATCTCTCCTTATGCAAGCAAATTACCGATACTAGTCTCGGCCGCATAGCGCAACATTTAAAGAACCTAGAGACTCTGGAGTTGGGTGGTTGTTGTAATATCACCAACACTGGACTGCTGCTGATAGCGTGGGGCCTCAAGAAACTGAAAAACCTCAATTTACGTTCCTGCTGGCATATAAGTGACCAGGGTATTGGTCATTTGGCTGGCCTCAACAAAGCCACCGCCGAGGGTAATCTTGCACTGGAGTACTTGGGCCTGCAAGACTGCCAACGCTTAAGCGATGAAGCTTTGGGTCATATAGCACAAGGTTTAACGTCACTAATGTCCATAAACTTAAGCTTTTGCGTTTCCATAACTGACAGCGGCTTAAAGCATTTGGCTCGCATGCCCAAGTTAGAACAACTCAATTTACGTTCCTGCGACAACATCTCCGACATTGGCATGGCCTACCTCACTGAAGGAGGCAGTGGCATAACCTCACTGGATGTCAGCTTTTGCGACAAGATCAGCGATCAAGCTTTAACGCATATAGCTCAGGGTCTGTATCGTCTGCGATCGCTTTCTCTCAATCAATGCCAAATCACCGATCAGGGCATGCTAAAAATAGCCAAAGCCTTACCAGATCTGCAGCACCTAAATATCGGCCAGTGTTCCCGCATAACTGACAAGGGCCTGCAGACATTGGCCGAGGAATTGGCCAATCTCAAGACCATCGATTTGTATGGCTGCACGCAGTTGTCTTCCAAGGGCATCGATGTCATAATGAAACTACCGAAATTAGTCAAACTCAATCTCGGCTTATGGCTCGTAAGATGATGTGATAAAAGGCAAACCCGAAAATACCCACTAAGCCGGAGGCAGGAACTGAAACTTTTTCATGCCCTTGTTATGGATAATTTTCGGACCAGTAGGGACAATCGTAAGCAAAAGATGCAAAAAGTTAATCTTCTATCAAGCAGCAAAGCACTATCTCCAGCAGCACCAACATCATTCACTTTTGCGCCAATGTACCGTAGGGACACCACTTTACACGATGCTGGGAAGTGGCTGAATAAGAGTCCAGAGTACTCACCACAATTCTAGAACTATTCTAGTTGTAGTGATTTGATTGGTTAGACGCCGCCAAGATGCACATCATTTTAATCTCAATCCTTCGCCCGCTCAACTGCAGTTACAACACAACACAACACAAGACTCCCCAAAAGAACGATGACTTTGCAAAGGATTCAGGATATCTTCTGGTATTTTTTTTTTTTTTTTGTTTTGTAATAAAAAAATATTAGGGACGAAAATTATTATTCTAGCCAAAAAAGAGCAAAAAAACACATAAAATCTTATTACAAAAGTTACAGTCAAAGAAAAATTATGCGCGCACACACAGGCAAATACTAAAAACAAAGAACAACAACAACAACAACAACAACAACATCTTACAATCCGTATACGAAACAATACAAGTTTTTATTTGGTTGTTCACTTTTTTCGTTTTTTTTTTTTTTATTGAGGGCATTAGCATTTTTGTGTTGCTTACGAAACTCACTCGCACACACACAACTTCGACTCACACGTACTCGCCGAGTTACATGCATAAAGCGCAACTGACTTTCCACAAACCTGACTGCTGGCAAGCAGACAGGCAGGCAGGCACCAACAATAACAACAACTCGCACTTGCATGCGTGCGTGCAACCTTACCTTATTATAACTACAACTATTTCTTTTGTTGTTGTGGTTGCAGTTTCTTCTTCTGCTTTGCCTTTTTGCTGTTTTTCAGTTTTGCTTCTCTGGACGGAAAGCAAACAGACCCTGAAACGCATCACATACAACAGCACAAAAGCACAACAACAACGACAACGACAACAGCAATTACAAGCAGAAAAAAGAAATGTAATGAAATTACAACAACTTCCACGCAAAACAGCGTCAAATAGCGACAGAGTCGTGGCAGCTTGCAACCCGCAAATGTCAACCTGAAGTTAAAAGTTTTGTTTTGTGAACACACGTTCACTTTATCGGTGCTGAGAATCGAATGGCGCTCTCTTGCTCCCGCCATTAAGATGATCGGCTCGAATTTGTTGCAAGATGGGTGTTTTATGAGAACCATTTTCAATATTATGACTGCCAAACTCCTTGTCGATTAATTTTGTAGCCTTCTGAACGCCAAATTCCGCCCCTTTCGAGTGTATTTCCGTGCCTTGTCTTGCAAAACACAATCACAGTCCTCAACCGCGGCTGATTCTTCTTCTTCTCTCTAATCTTTCTTCTGTGCTCCTCTTGTATTCTTCCAGTTAAATACTTCACTCCCATCTATTATGCCCTGTAAGATTATCCGATTTCGATAAATCTAAAAAAAAAAACTTCCTTAAAACTTTCGCAGAGGGATTCATTTTCTTAATTAACACAAGTTGTAAATTTTTTTCCGGATTGATGTGAGTTTAAAAAGGCTGATCATTCTTCCTTTTCCTGTTAAATATATATCTGTTCTATTTTTATTTGTAACGAACCCGACGCTACCTGCTTAATAATGTGCGCTGTCGCTTAAAAGGTTTCAGGCGGGGCATTCATCTGTCTTCTAGTTCCATTTTATTCTATTAAATTGATTTCATTGCCTTCGAATGGCAGTCGGCATAAAAACCGATCTGCCCCAGCCATTCGAAATCTCTTTCTTATATTTGATTTCGTAATCGAATTTGGCTCCGCTTCAGAAACTAATCATGCCATGATCAGTATCTATTACGAACTTAAAGTTCTTATTGGTTGATCGTGTTTGGAAAGAATGGCTCATATTGTGCGTGTGTTTGGTCCAAAACTTTCCATATACATGTATTCATTATCCTTTATATTAGTGAACATATCCTGCTTTAGGGGTTTTTGGTCATGGGTCTTGCTATTTCCGCAAGCACCCTGGCAGACTTAATTATTTAAATAATAAATTGTTTAATTTGTTTTTGAAGAAAATGGTTGAACACAAAGAGGTTTTTCCGTATTCAGACCAATGATATGTATGTCCAGAATATTTCCACTGGTGACTCAAGCTGGTACCTGTTGGGAAAACAGTGCTATACTATCTGCGAATTCTCGCAAAACGGAAAATGGCTGCTGCCGCCTTTGGGTCCAAATGGCGTACATATGTATGCTAAATGCGATCTTAGAGTTCACATGTATAGCAGTTTTGTGTGAACCTATTCGCTCAATATAATATTCTGCTTTTAACGGCATTATCTTTTCTCCGATTAATAAAATATTATTCGTTAAATTGATTATTATTGTTAATTGTTTTAAATAAATAGTACATCCGACCAATCCATCGTAGCAGGTTAGAAATTACACACAATTTTTTTTTCTTTTTAATATTGTATTTTTAATTCAATGTTGCAATTTTTATGGGGTTATTTCTTCAGAGTATAGATCCCATTTCGGGATTCATGCTTTCGCTATGAAAATACAAATTTAAAATAATATTTCGAGAGAATAGTGCGTTCGATAGTTGGCTTCAAATACTAATTGAATCCTATTTAAAGGGCAAAATGTTAAAAGTCCTTTAAAATCATGTAGAAGCCAATTCATGGCAAAATTTACGGTGAAAGTGGCTCGTTGAAATTTTGAAATACTTCTATCAGGATTCAAGGAATACTTTTTTCTGCCGCTTCGACAAGGAAGATGCTCAGGTTCAGTATTTTGAATACGCGATATAAAACGACGACAACCTAATTTGGTAGGGTAGTATCGGATATTAATATCGGCGAACAAAAGGCAGACTAGCTGGCGACTGTATCATAAATTTTCTCCGTACTAGGCACAACGCTGTGAGGGGGGAAGCTAATGTTTGTATGTACATACATATGTAGTATATGTTGGGCAAAAATCAATTGATGTTAAAGCAAATCTGGAGCTTGACGTAAAGATAAAGGTATGATTCTGAACTAAAGGATTACATGATGGACTTACTCTGGGGATATTGAGAACCACAAATTGCATGTATGTATCTAGAGTGCACCTGCGCTAATCTGAACATTGTGCCATTGGCTACTTGTAGTAGTATTGTAATGGGTGACTACCGTTATTATTAGCACATACCTACATGCACGTGTACATACATACATATATCACATTTAAAATGTTACTGTACCCACCGCCCAGCTGCTTGTTTTATATTTCTAATCTGTAGTACTTAAAAATGAATAGTTTGTAAAGTTTTTAACTTTAAGAAAAAAGTCTCTTGATGAAAGTGTTGCCAATTTGGCGTAGAAAAAAGTACAATAAATGATATTTTGATAGTATTTCCATAAGAGATACAATAAATACATACGAGTATCTCGTCTAGCGGTGTTGATGCAAGAGGACCATAGAAGTCCATTTAAAAGTGGTCATTTGAATAGGGGATAACTTGTTCAGGTCATTCGATAATTTGAACAACTCAGCAAATACCTATGAATTTGATTTGTTCATACTGTCGCGAATTCACTGTATATTTATATTCATGTATGTACATATATGAATGTATGTATGTTCATAGCTTTCCATGTGTATGTATGTATGGATGTATGTTCGTCTATATTTAAATACCATGGAAACTCAACTGCACTTTTTAAATTTAAGTTCTAACACAAAATGTCTCTTTAAATTTTTCACTTCAAGAAGGACGAAGAACATTCATTTAAATTGAAAAGAAGCAACCATAACCTGTTACTACAAAATAGAACTTCCTTCCCCCATTTGTGTCCACCATCATTAAAAAATGTTGCAAAAGCAGGGAATTTGAAAAGAAATACATACATACATACATACACACAATACGTCCAGGGCTTTGGAAAAGGGGAAACATCAAACGAAAATAAGACAAAGACACAAATACACGCAAACATACATACATTCATACATACATACATACATGTGTACATAAGTACTTTTGTTAAGATGTATGTATGTATGGATGTACATTTCCCTGTACATGCTCGTACAATTTCTTTTTTCAAACAGAGATACGAGTATAAATTTTTGTTGTTTTAAATTAAACAGAAACTTCATAGCTTTCCTTTGCCATTACAAAAGCAACAACAACAACAACAACAATAAAACCAACTACAATAGCAGCAGCAAAAACACATCGTGTTTAAAAAGTAAAACTAAATACATACAACAAAGACAAAAAAAGGCAGGCAGGCAGGCAGCGGCAGCAGCAACAATAACATAGAATAAATGTAAAAACGAAAAACAGAAAACAGTTACTGAGAAACATGCGAAGAACACAAGACGAGAAACACACAAACGAAAATATTTGTATGGATGGATGTACATATGTACATACATACATATAAAAATGCACAATTTCATACCGACAGTCAAGCACACGAACACGAACACAGCCACATACATACATACATACGGCCGTACTAGCATTGATATGGCCACACTCAACTACACATTCATACGTACATACGTACGTACAGAAGTATTGTTACGTGAATGTGTGTAGGAACACAAATGAGCTCAAATGCAAGACTTTTAGACAGACTTATTGACGTACGTATGTATGTATGTATATATGGATATGTTTGTATGTGCACAGTAGTGTTGCCATTGTTGTTTGTTTCTTCCGGCCACATCTGTTAGAAGAATAGTATTTGTTGGGTCGTCTAGTGGGCAGAATCTTATTGTGGTCTTTTGGAACATTTCCAGAAATTCAATGTGCTGGTCGCCTGGCAACCATATTTAACAAATTGTCAATACACGCGAAAAACAAAAAGCAAGACTTCTGCATAGAAATTTATAAAGAATAATTTAAAAACTACATCATCATTTATAGGAAGAATACGTTCATTAAATTTGTTTTTAAATACTTGTAATTAAAAAAAATTATTGTTTACGTCGTATAAAAAATTTTTCTACCGCAACCCCAGCCCCAGGCATATTGGCTTTGGCTTGCGGTCACTTAGTCCAGCAACCGACAGGCTTTTGACTAAAGTCAGTTCCGACAAAATATGTCATTTCAAGCATTAAAACAGTTCTACGTTTACGTCGTATAGAAAAGTTTTGTGCGGCAACGCTGATGCATATTCGCTTTGGCTTTCTGTCAGTTAGTCACACAACACAGACAGACAGGCTGTTGACTAAAGACAATTCCGACAAAAAATTGGGTTCCAAGTGTTGGTATCCAAAGTCTGTGAGCCAGTGTAAAGTATTTGTTTTATAACATTTTATTTTTGCTTTTCGCTGGAGAACTGGTACCCATTACACGTCGCTGAGACTCTGACATACACATACACCACTCAAATACATACAGTGCGGCTTAAAATTAAATGTACACACATACAAATAAATGGCTGATTTGCCATAAATTTTAATATCTTTAATAAATTATTATTATAAGATAAATTAGATATACCACCAGTATTGTCGGAGGATTGGAACCGAGGATGGGTCCAAATTATATTATTGAATATTGTTAATGAGTGGCTTTTCTTGAGGAACTCGTTTGACCCTTGAATGCCTAAGAAAGCTTATCATTGAAAATGTTGAAACGCTAAAATCTTGTTGCACTTATGCAGGCTACAACTTGCCCGCTTAAACTCAGGTGATTGAAGTGTATGCTGTAGGGTAGTGTTCTAACGCTATTTACGTGAGCTTGATTAAGTTGGGAAACCTGGCAACCCTTGGAGAACAGATAATTCAGTTTAGTTTTTAGTCGTTCAACTCATAACTACCCAATTAAAAGAATTTCAAATAATTTAAAAATGTTATCAAAGAAACACTTACATATGTAGTTTCGAGATCACAATTAGGTCGGAGTGTTCCTTCCAGGAAGAGAATTAAAATAAAACTTTTCCTCGGAACAACAACCAAAATACTGTTTTGGTAATACGGCGAGATCAACACTTCTGATCGTGATCGTTGTAAATAAAATTGAACTTAAGCAAAAACTATTGGTTATATTTTGAAGGGAAGTGCTTGAAGTGTCTCTGGTACTCAGAAGAATGTTCAGTACAGAAAAACTCGAAATTAATATATAAAAATTGTACATTTTATTGCATTTTGTGTATAAAAAACAGGAATTTCGTCGGCATTAAATATATGAAATCTGTAAATGCAATAGAAATCATGTGAAAAAATAAATAACTAAATACCCGTAACTAATTCAGATCAACCATGGTCTCAGTGAAGTGATGTTTACATTTTGAATACGGTACCGATTGAAATTTTCTGTTGCTTCAAGGCTCGATTCTATTTAGACAACGTGGGCCAGTTTTACTGTTTGACAACAGACTTTATTATTTATGTATATATGTATGTACATATGTCATTAACCCTTTAATAGCTGCCGGGCAACTAATTTCATTTTACCCTCCTTTATTGCCTCTGCTTGTAGACTCTGTATTATGGAAGTGCAATGATAAATAAATTGGCTATCCATTGACTATTCTACCAGCGATGGACCTTATTTGTCCCGTCTCGAATTTGCAGGGCTAATTTTTTATTACAATTATCATATATTGAAAATCTTTCGGATTTTGGTTTTTGCAGCAGCCCTATAGAAGTGTTTTTGGCCTTAATCTTGTCCTATACAATAAATTTTCTTTTTGGTTTTGAAAATAATAATTTCTATTTACCAATCCAGTCTTGGTTCTATTCATTAGACGTGAACAACGGCCAGCGTTGCCATCTTTTGGTCGACGATATCTCAAGTTCATCGTAATCTTGTCGTACTCAATGAATTTTCTTTTTGGTTTTGAAAATAATTATTTTTGTTTACCAATCCAGTCTTGATTCTAATTATTAGACTTGACCTACGGCCAGCGTTGCCATCTTTGGTTGTTTTTCTAACAACATTTGGTCGACGATATCTCAAGTTCATCTTAATCTTGTCGTATTCAATGAATTTTCTTTTTGGTTTTGAAAATAATAATTTTTATTTACCAATCCAGTCTTGATTCTAATTATTAGACTTGGCCTAAGGCCAGCGTTGCCATCTTTGGTTGTTTTTCTGACCACATTTGTTCGACGATATCTCAAGTTCATCTTAATCTTGTCGTATTCAATGAGTTTTCTTTTTGGTTTTGAAAATAATAATTTCTATTTACCAATCCAGTCTTGGTTCTATTCATTAGACGTGAACAACGGCCAGCGTTGCCATCTTTTGGTCGACGATATCTCAAGTTCATCTTAATCTTGTCGTATTCAATGAATTTTCTTTTTGGTTTTGAAATTAATTATTTTTATTTACCAATCCAGTCTTGATTCTATTCATTAGACTTGACCTAAGACCAGCGTTGCCATCTTTGGTTGTTTTTCTGACCACATTTGTTCGACGATATCTCAAGTTCATCTTAATCTTGTCGTATGCAATGAATTTTCTTTTTGGTATTGAAAATTTTTATTTTTGTTTACCAATCCAGTCTTGATTCTATTAATTTGACTTGACCTAAGACCAGCGTTGCCATCCTTGGTTGTTTTTCTAACCACATTTGATCGACGATATCTCAAGTTCATCTTAATCTTGTCGTATTCAATGAGTTTTCTTTTTGGTTTTGAAAACAATTATTTTTGTTTACCAATCCAGTCTTGGTTCTATTCATTAGACGTGAACAACGGCCAGCGTTGCCATCTTTTGGTCGACGATATCTCAAGTTCATCTTAATCTTGTCGTATTCAATGAATTTTCTTTTTGGTTTTGAAAATAATAATTTCTATTTACCAATCCAGTCTTGGTTCTATTCATTAGACGTAAACTAAGGCCAGCGTTGCCATCTTTGGTTGTTTTTCTGACCACATTTGATCGACGATATCTCAAGTTCATCTTAATCTTGTCGTATTCAATGAATTTTCTTTTTGGTTTTGAAAATAATTATTTTTGTTTACCAATCCAGTCTTGGTTCTATTCATTAGACGTGAACAACGGCCAGCGTTGCCATCTTTTGGTCGACGATATCTCAAGTTCATCTTAATCTTGTCGTATTCAATGAATTTTCTTTTTGGTTTTGAAATTAATTATTTTTATTTACCAATCCAGTCTTGATTCTATTCATTAGACTTGACCTAAGACCAGCGTTGCCATCTTTGGTTGTTTTTCTGACCACATTTGATCGACGATATCTCAAGTTCATCTTAATCTTGTCGTATTCAATGAATTTTCTTTTTGGTTTTGAAAATAATTATTTTTGTTTACTAATCCAGTCTTGATTCTATTCATTAGACTGGAACTAAGGCCAGCGTTGCCATCTTTGGTTGTTTTTCTAACAACATTTGTTCGAAGATATCTCAAGTTCATCTTAATCTTGTCCTATTCAATGAATTTTTTTTTTTTTGTTTTGAAAATAATAATATCTATTTACCAACTCAGACTTGATTCCACTTATTAGTGGTGACCAACAGCCAGCAGGGCCATTTTCGGCTTTTTTCTGAGCACATTTGGTTTTGGAATTTTTCCCGGATATTTGACGTCTGGTCTCCGTTAATTATTTATTAAGATTCTCTTATTGCCACACGGAAATAAACTTGTGTGCCAACAAAAGGCGTGCGAAATGTGTATGTCCAAATACTTGGGTCACATGCCTTATAAGAATGGCAATAGCCAATGTTTTGATTGCCTCTCAGGTATCGCAGTCATACGCCATGAATTGTTGGCATAGTTCATGATATCGCAAAATGAAGATGTCCTCAACACGTCGAATCACCGACGCCACTCTTATCTTATTTTTCTTAGTCCACCCTTAAATGAAATTATTCTAAATTGCCCAAGTTATTCGCTCATAGGCCCGAGTGCACTTCGATTCAAATCTAACTATTATTTTATTTTTATTGCTAATAGTTGGTTGATGGTATTTGTGCAGTTTTGCACATGGCTGTAAAGCCGTGCGAGGGCCGCTTTTGCACTCTGAACTCTCAACTTTATTCTTTAATTCAAATAAAATTATTCTCACTTTTTTACTACAAATGACAACTTCCAGACGTCTATGTTGCTTGAATTTTAAAGACTTCTGAATAAAATATAACTGCAATATTGCAGTCACTTAAAAATAGAAAATCGGAATACGAGCTAATGGGAACCAGTATCGCGGAATGGTGCAGTGCGGCTCAAATGAAACAAAGCGGTAGGTGCGTCTTTAGGTCACAACAGTGATCATTGGCATCACAAACGATATCAAGAGAGTGTTTAGTGACCTTAATACATTTTTGGTTATTCAAATTCATGCCTTTAAAGCAATGAATTCATGTTTCGTAGTGTTGACTGTGGCAAACATACTACAATAGATTTTGATAGCTTTTACGTCGCACTGTGAATATCATGTAAGGCCTGGCTGGCCGGTGCCGCGGCAAAGCATGTCACCTCCATCATCAGATTCGCTATTTTATTTCATTTGCAACTGGTGTCTGGCCGGTTTGTTCCCAAGGTTGGTCATCACTGGTTATAATAATTGAAAAACATAATTTTTGCCTCCTTACTCGAATTTCATATCCAACTAATCTCTGTGCATGATCATCTCTAGTAATACTTCAGTTCAGTATCGAGCTGTATTCGGTGATTCGAATCGCACCAAATTCCTTGTTTAATTTGCATTCGCATTCTAAAGCATAAGGAAACCAAGTTTTATTTACAATTACGTGTTCTTTTTTAATTTAAAAGTAAAATTTTTACCAGGTTGCCAGCTCTTTCTAAAAAAAAACCTAAAACAAAGTCGTAAAAGAACACTTTACGGTTTAATAAATACCATGGCTGCAAACTTTTGCCGTGCACTGTAACAATTTGCACAGTGCATGTGTATGCACGACATTATGTGTTGGTGGCTGTTATGTAGACTTGGTCTTGGTTGTTGTTGGTTTTGCTGCTTTTATTTAACTAAATGCAGCGTTGTTGCATGTATTGGTGGGGGGGGGGGGGGGGTGGGGTGTGGGGCGCATGAAGACCGAAAGGCAATCGATATAAAAAAAAAAAATAGAAAACAACAACAGCAGCAACGAGAGAAGATATGAAAACTGGCTGCTTGAACGTACCGACGAATGCGTCTGTCTAACGAACAGACTGTTTTGCGAGCTGAAAAGAAAGACACATTGACAGACGGACAGGCGGACGGACAGCGTCGCTGGCTGACTGCCTGTAGTTGTTTTTAAAATGCCAGTAAGTTGAATATAAAATGCCTGCTTTAAAGCCTGTTTTTTGTTAAACTTTTAAAACACTTTTTTTCTTCTTGTTTTTTTCTGAATTTTGTTTAATTTATACACACACACACACACACATATTTACTTGCGTGAGTGTGTTTCTCCATCTGTTTAATTTTATGCGTCTGTATAAAGTACAATATTATTCTGGTTTTTTTTCCTATTTTCCAAGTTTCGAATGAAACAGACAGAGTGCTTTTGTTTGAGTTTCAGTGAACAATTTCTTAGAAAATGCTAAAAACTGTATTTAGTTGCAGAAGAAGAAAAACGAAAAACGAAAACCGAAAAAAGGAAAAATAGAGAAACAAGTACGAATGTCGTCTATTGAATTCTCCGATTCTAACGATATAAAAACTTTTTGTTGTTCGATTTTTGACATACAATTTTTTTTTTTTTTAAATAAAAAAACCTCTGTTATATAAAATTATTAATACATTTGTAGTCAATTTATTTAATTTAAGCGAATTAAGAGAAAATGTAACGAGATGTGTACAAGTATACTCGCAAATTCTGAACAAAGAATTGTTGTAAATAATAACAAAAATAACTACTAAATAACAATAAAAATATCTACTAAAAGGAAGAAATGCATTTCGGTTGAATTATTGGTTTTTGTTTCAAATTCAGGCAGAAAAAAGCAAAAAGACTTGATTGGCAAAACGAACATTTTCCCCTGATTTCTGGTTACATACATAAAATATGTACATATGTGTGTAGTTGTGTTAATTCTTCTATATTTTTTAAGTTTTTATTTCTAAGAAGTTCTTTTTTCTGACACTTAAAGTTTGTAATATAATCAAAAGAAAATAAAAAAAATAAAAATAAAACAAATGAAAATTATATTAAATTAAATTGAAATCCCAAAAAGAAAATTAAACAATTCTTTTTTATATTGTGATATAAAATTATTTTTAAACAAGTTCATAAACTGTGTATAGTTTAATAACAATTAATAACTTTATAGAAAAGTCATCCCTTTTAAATATGTATGTATGTATGCTGTTTTTTTTTCTTTTTTGAAGCCATAGTGCAGTCTGTAATAAAAGAGGAAAATCTTATTCTTTAAACTTATTTTCCGAAACCAGCGTTTTGCCTTATTTAAATTGTTAAACCGTTTGCTTTTGTTTATTATTAATATATTTTTTTTTTTAAATAAAATTAAAATTAATTATTCATATTGAATTTTGTTTTCAATTAAAGTAATATTTCAAAAATATTTTAACCTTTTAGAGAGATTTTCAGGTTTTTCGTTGTGTATTCAGTAATTTAAAGATTATGAATTATTTAAATTTAATTTTTGTTGTTTATCATAAAGATATGTATGTATAAATATTTTTTTTAGTTTAAGTATAATAAATAAATAACAAAAGAAATAAACTCAACTTTAAGTAATTAAAAAAAAAAAAAAAATAAAACAAAATCTGAAAGAGAAGGAACAAAATGTGTTGTTTTGAAAATAAAACGAAACCAAATGAACTTTAACAAAATAAAAATTTCTTTTATTTAAATTAAATGCATTTGTATATTTTTTTAATTGATGGGGAGGGCTTACAAAACGGCTAAGCAGCAGAAATCATCAAGCCTTCAACATTGAACCACGTTGATTTCACATTTTGCTGGCCAGCGCCGGCTTTCTGGTTGCCTTCGAAATCGATAATTCACGATAAAAAAATCTGAGTCTTAACATGAAATTCACTGCAAACGAAACCAAAAACTCTGGGGCCTTGATTTCGAATAATTTAGACATTTCATGGCCAGCTCCAATCAAGGACTACTACTCCCGAGAAGGAGATTCTGTTTTGCATGTTTCTGCACTCCACTCGAACAGGTGTTCACACTTGCAGCTATTTAGCATGTTTAGTGTTGTTTGGGAGAGGCATACAGCTTAAAAGTGTTCAGCGCGCTCGGCGACTTTCCGCTGCCAAAAAATAAAATAAAATAAGAAATAGAATTACATGAGTGTTCAGAAGCACTGGAAATGCTACAAGCTTTTCAAAGAATGTCGAGAAGATGTGAATGACGACGCTGTGACTCGAACTGGACGCCCCAGCAACTCATGAAAGTGTAATGGCGGCTCATGCCATGTAAGTTTTTCGGCATGAGGCAAGTGCCAGATTTCGGAATTGATTTTATGCCATCAAAATCATGAACCCTTTTCTTTTCTGTTTCGCACAAATCCTCAGAAGGCGAAAAAAGACGGCTCCTGAGTTGGTAGCCCGACACCCACAAGGAACATCAGGCCTTAACCAGACTCGCCTGCACATTCCCTTCAATCTAGTTCGTTGCACAAAACCAGACCTGCCTCAAGGCAACAGCACGCCAAAAGGCGTGTCGGTCCCCGTTCTGCCAATTGTCCTTTGATGAAGGTTTCGGAAGAACATGCACTCGCGAAGTCATAGGCGAACTTGCTAGAGTTTTGGCTGCTGTGCCAACCAAGGAACGCCTCCTCCTGAGGCAGGTAATAGTGAAATTCGAAATTGCTGAATTGTTTCATCAAAATCAGCATCTAAAATCAAACCTCAGCCGCCGTATTCACTAGATTTAACCACCGCGACCTTTAAAGGGAAAATTCACCAGCACATTTTGGAAGGCCCTCTATTATTTTAAATAGAATACGTCGCAATTAATTCATTTGGCCCCTACATCCACAATTTCTTTCATTGGCTTCGCCATTCATTTACCACATTAATGACCAAAACAGCACTTTCCTTAATTTGTGACAGGATAGCGTTTTGCAGGATGAGCTCAGGAACATATCAAGAAGTGCCCATCACAGCTGCTTGGAGGATTGACGAACAATTAAAAAAATTTGGATAAAAACTGAAATTCACCTCGTATTTACAGACATACAAAAATAGTCGCCATTTTTTTGAATTAAAGTTGCAACATCTGGAGCGCTCGACATAAAGAACATTATTTGGTCGTATATCTTCAGCTAATATGCAAATCTCTGTAACTAACGTTTTTACTGTTTTACATTAGAAACGATATATGGAAGTACAAATATGTACAACAGCGCTAATTGAATAACAAATTTATAATATTTGCCATAAGAGAGTAAAACTTGGCCATGACGTGGTTTGCGTCATAGTCCTTCAAAATACCGATTTCGAATTTTGTGCAATTCAAAAATTCCTGATGAATATTTTAAGCGATTTCGAAATTGTGTTTTATTAATCGGCTCTTATTCTGGTCTCTGGTATGAATCGCTCCTGATTTTGAAGGCGGGAATAAATGATTTGAATTTAGGAAATGTGATGGCTGATGAAAGTTTGATCTCTAAAGTCCAAGATCGGAAAGTCTCGCATTGGTGCGAAAAACAAAAAACTATATTGATATAAATGGCAGATGGTTGCCTTGTAGGATCGAATATATTTCTAATTAATTATATGTATGAAGCAAAATGCGAGATCACACAAAAAACAGGGCAAGAAAAATTTTCTTCTCGCTCATTTGCTTGATTATTGTGCAGATACATACAGGGTGTTTTTTTTAGAGGTATAGAACTTCGAATTGAAATAAAACACAAGAAAATCGTTTTAATGTCCATCAATTTGGCTTTATTGGAAGGATAATTTTATGCCATTAATGTTTAAATATGATTTCGGGCATGTGGCCGCCGCGGCTGGCTCGAATAAAGCCAATTCTACAGGTCCAATTTTTGATGGACAAAAGTTAATGTTCGACGTCTCTGCGGATGCGTATTATCACATAGAGTAAACGTAGTGCGAAAACGGTCCATGGTTAACCGAATTAATTGCTCTGATGGACGATTATGTCGACCATAAAATGGTCCATAAATGGAGCTTGCGGTAAACTTCGCGAACTGAACCATTATTTTCGAAATAAATTTGCACGATTTGCAAGCGTTGTTCTTTTGTCAACCTGTTCATGATGAAATGGCAAACCAAACTAAATATTAATCACTTGACAGCTGACAAAATGGCCGCCAGTTAAAAAAGTGATGCCAACTTAAAGTTCTATACCTCAATAAAAAACACCCTTTACATTGTCGGATGTTGGCTCTTTTGACGCAAAGCACATTTTTCCACTAAGTCGAGTGCAATTGTTTCTAAAAGAAGTGCATTATTTCTTTATTTGTGGATGTGTTCATATCTTCATTGAAGTAAAATAAATGTCCACAATGTTGGCCCTGATTTAAGGATATGAGCAACAAGCACCCAGCAGATTTGCCTTTCAAATATGTACCTTCTAATTATCAGTCTCTGATTTGACAATAAAAAATTTTGAAAATTTATCACAGCTGTGAGTCTATCAAAAATCGAGCCGAGAAGAGATATTGTGGCCAATCGAATTGCGTAAACGGCTACAACAAAAATTAGGAGATTTTGTGACTACTAGTCGTAGTGAAACTTTGGCGTTTATTATGTGCGCTTCCAACCGGACAAATGTCGGAAGAGGAATTTGGATTCTGAACTATGGGCAATAGAAAGTTCAGCAAACTAATTACAAGAAAGACTTCAAGAATGATCAGATTGCCCACTACCCGGGATCCATATATGGCATTTTCAACTGCTGATCCAAAAGTTAATCATATTTAAAAAAAATATTGATCTCTTATAGAAGGAAATTTGATAACAGTTCCGAAGAATTTGGTACAATTTCCGAAGAGTTTGATGGTGATTTTAGCATTTTATTTAATTATTTTTTTTGTATAAAAATCAAAAATGCAGTCTTTGGTAGGAATGGAACACACGACTGAGTTTGGACTGTTGGCTTAACACTCTACCAACTCATCCATTAAACAATATTCTGTATTGAATTAGTTTAAGTTGGACAGGCTTTTTGGTGAGTTTTTTTATTTATGTGGCATAAAATATGTGTTCAAAACTTTCGTGCTTCAGTTTTATTGCATTCACGGCGCTTCAAATCTTAGTCGGCGCCTGTGAAGATCCCCTCAGAACCCATCAACTTCAATCAAATTATAAAATTTTTTTGAGACAAAGATTTGTTGGCTTTTATCGCCAGAATAGCGAAACCTACCCCTTCTTTCCCACATCCCCAATCCAGTTCTGGTGCAATGCACTGCATATGTAGGGGTTGACCCTGAGTACTGGTCCCAAAAAAAAGAAATTGAATAAAGAAAACTCACTCTTTCGTTCGTCTAAACCTTGAAGGTGATTTTTTGGCTTCCTTCTTCCTTGTCCATGAGACTAGTAAGTCCGACTCCGTTGATGTATTAAGAAACGTCGCAAAATATATTTTTGTCCCAGGGTCTATTGATGAGCTTTATTTTATTAAGTTCATCTGTAGCTGACGTTAATGATCACCGATCTTCGTGGGCCAGGCCCTTAATCACATGATATTTAAAAATAATATAATAGTTTAAAAAATAATAACTTCAAAATTATATGAGAGTTGGTTGAGTGTTATTTCATGTCGTTTAGGAGTTATTTCATTGGACTCAATCGCCGTAGTGTGACGTACGTTACACGACTCTACCGTTACTTTAGTAGATTCCCCAGAAACCCGAACGTACTACGTTTTTTTTCATCAAACCTTAAAATAAGGGCTGTCGGATTTTACAATATTGTAAGATGTCCAGTAGAAGTTAAATTGTCAGTTCAGGCGGTGGCAAGAAAACGTTTCAAACTCAGTTGTGTGAAAATAAATTTTGTCGGTCGAAGAAAATTGTCGTTCTCAGATTTTTATACGAATCTGTTGTTACGCATAACATTCATATGTCATTGTCTGCGGCCTTAATTTTAAGCACTTCTGTCAAAAAAAAAAAAAAACAGCTTGCAACGTCTGGCAGTTATCTGACAGTGGCAACTCTGAGTGTCATCACAATTGCTGGTAAAACAAATGTTCACAAACCCCGCTCTCTCTCTCTCTTTCTCTTTTTATGTACTATTTTTCCTAGTTCCGGCACCATGTATATGTTGAGGGTACACATTGTGGAATTTATTAACATCAGGAGCTGCCATTATGACCTAATCTGACGGTGGGCCTACTCCACTTGGTGAACTTACGCAGCGGCTTACTGCCACCCCTATTTGGCTCACCAATTACACACAGGTGGCAACTTCTCTTGTTGTGAGGGTGACATATAATACAAACCTTTCGATGGCGTATTCGGGCTACATAATCCCTTCTGCTAGTGGTTCCTTAGATAGTAAGAGGAAGACGATGCCCGAAATGCTCAAGAAATATGAGGCCTTCACCAGCTCGCCTGTACAATCCCCAGTATCTACTTGATTACGAAGATCACCGATACCCCGATATCTACGAAAACCACTTTATACGTTTTTAGGTTTCAACAATAATCAGAAACTAAGACCAACACAAGGGGGGGCCATGTTAGTCCTCGTTACGCCAATTGACCTTTGAAGATGATTTCAAGAGAACCCGCACAAACGAAGTCATACGTGAACTTCCTAGAATTTCGGTTGCCGTGCCAACGTTCCATCTACTTCCCTAAAGGCAGAGTGTCTCTGTTTGGTGTAGGCGCAGGCGAGATTTACTCCCCGGGTATGCGTCGGGTATACACTAGGAAAAGTAGTTGTGATCTGGGAGAGATGTGGCCATCGTTCACGGGCTATAAAAAATAAAAAAGGAACACCGCCCAGCGATGCTATTTTTGCAGCTCGATGGAAGGTACTCCAATGAAACGGAGTGCATTAAAATGAGCCCACAGACATGCACTACTTTCAAGTTGCTAGTCCAGGTTGTAGCACAGATTCCACGGTCCCCGGTATTTATCGAGATTGACGGTTAAATTCCAGGAAAAAGCCTGTGAAACAAAGTTTTTTCCTTGCAAGTTTAAATTTCGAATAACGGAAATTGCAGCGGGTTTTGTTTTTTTCAACAAAACAAATCTTTAAAGAACGAGAGAGAGAGAGAGAGAGAGAAAAAAATAAATTTATTATAACAAGAGTCCAACTGTGTGAAGTTAATGGTGAAAGCAGCAAATCCAAATGAAATTCTACCATCCGCAACCTGCACACACACACACACAAGTAATTGCCAGAAATGTAATAAATATTTTTATGCATTTGTGTGTGTGTGTGTGTGTGTGTGTGTACGTGTGATTAAAATGACTAAATCGTAAATGTATTTGTGCTCGCATGCACTTGTGTGACTGTACAAGGATGTGAGTTGTGATTAAGTGCGTTTGTGCCTGTGTGTGTGAGAGTGAGTGTTTTCGAATTCATACACAATTTATTGTGCTTAAATTTATCTAAAATTTAAGTTTAACATTTTTAAATATTATTCAGTTCAGGATGTTGTGTTGTGTTTCAATGGCCGAGTGAAGTCCATATGCCTCAAAGAATGCGCTCATTAATTAATTTTTCATTAATACTAGCCCTGCTGTAGGATCTATAATAATTGCCACCACCGCTTGACTCACTAACAACTCGCAGCAGCTTTTTAGATTTTATGCCAAGTCCTTAATAATCCTTTTCGATGCTTATTTCCCCGCTGGCTTCAAAAAAGTGTTGATTTCTACTCAGCATTTCCCAAATTTAAAACTATCAAAACCCGCAACGATTTCGCCCTCTTTCCAAACTCCTTAAATATTACACTCGTATTTAATTTAATAACTCAATTCCTTTAAGGGAACTAGATTTTCCATATATTTTAAGGAAAACCACAAGTTGTTCAACGTTCTTAGCAACCGGATCTCTCCGAACACAGCATCCAACTGTCGTCACAAACGCCACAATGTACACAGACATTTTTAGGCTCAGCCCGATTTGCTTCAATTATTCACATCACCATCCCATTATGCGACAACATTTTACATTTCACATCGGCCATAATAATCGACATTTCAATATATATTTATTTTTATTTATTTGTTGGTATTTCTATACAACAAAACTTACATTCTTTTACAATAATTATCGTGTAGAATGATCAGTTCGCAACAATTATATATTCGTCACACAAGAAGAGTATAAGATTTAGCATAAAATCAGAGACTTAAGCAAAACAATTTTAAATAATACGAAATGAAATTAGTCCCACAGTATTAAACATTGATGACAAAAGATGACGGTATTGAGTTCCATAGACGAATGGCGTGGACGACAGACTGCCATTCAGATATCAGTTTCCTAAATCTAATCTGGGCCAGTTTTCTATTTCTTCTTGACTGCGTGAAGGAGAGACGCGCAAACAAATACGGCAGCTCGCCAATAAAAATAATTTTGTGCAATAGACCCCCGAACGGATATTTGACAGATCACAACCATCCATAACCACCATAAAATTAACATAAATAAAAAATATTGTGTCTTAGGACAATTACAGTCCGAAAAGTACAATATTTGCAGCTTTTTGGTACGATTTAAAAATTCTCAATGCCATCTCTGTGCCATAGACTTTTGGGAGTGCGAGCGAAACCGCCGCCAGCAACAGCCTAAGAAAGTGCACTTTCAAGTGTCTGCTCATTTTTGCTTGTGTAACTGGGTGTGCGTGTGCGTGTGTGTGTGTGTGTCTGTGTGCGTAAGTTTAAAATTTAACTCTATAGGACATTGGGGATATTTAATATAATACAATGATGATGGCAGCTCTCGTGATGCAATATTTTATGCACGCATATATTTTAGTGTAAATTTATTTTATATAATGTGGTCGCTCGGGCAGTCGGCAGAGCTGACAGGCGGACGGATGGGCGAATGGATGGACGGACAGACGGACAGATTTACACATAGTGGACCTCAGCTGGCATCCATCTATGAATAATTTGTGCATATGTTCAGTGCATGGATGTACGCACCTACAGACATGTGCTGGTATCTGTGTATGCATGTAAACATACGGTTGCGTATTAAATGCAAACGCACAAGCGAACGCCTATAAAAATGTTGCCTATACATTTTTACACATACATACACATATCACATACATACATACATATATATGTATGTAAAAGCTTAAATTTACATTAATTTTACACACATACACGTGCACGCCTGGACAATTACATGTTGTAAAATATAATACACACACACACGCACACACACACACACACACATTTCTTTTCTGATATTAAATTTTAAATTTCAAAATAAAAGCAGCAACATTCGATCATTTGTTGCCGCTTTCGTTGAAACGGTTCTTACATTATTCGGTTGCGTTTGAAAAATATTCGACCTCAAGCCTGATGGTCGCTTGAAGCGGAATCAAAATCGATAAAAGAAAAATGTATTTTCGTATTACAGAAACAGCTGATCTGAATCGTGAACAGAATTATTGTCCGAGTTTGTTGAAAACGATACGGTTTTTTCTGTCCGAATTAATCTGATCAGCTGACAGGTGTCAGTTTCGCTTATCGCTGGATATGTATTCCGCCTGTAAGTGGAATTGAGTTTCGTAAAGAAAATAAAATAAACACTTCCATAGAGCGCAAAAATATCGGAAACAGACAAGGCCTTAAATAGTATGAGAATATTTCTAAAATTTTTGGAAAACCAAACCAGGATATAATTGTCTCCTAAACTTTAAACAGTGGGCTCTAAAATGTTGCTGGTAAAGCCGTCACAACAGCCGATGCGACTTCTCAATAGATGAAGTTGACAGCGCACAGCTGATTAGTGTTACTTCTATGTCAACAGTTCAGTAGTACAAGTTGCGTTTTTTGTCGCATTTCACGAATATTTAAAAACAAATTTCACCAGCTTTTGTTGTTGTACGATGTTGCGATATGATTTAAAACTTCCAAGACGCTGAAAAAATTATGTTTTTTTTTTACGGATTTAAGAATTCGACAGAGACTGCGGCCCTTTTTTATACCTTTACGAATCAACAAAAAGAATTTTGCCGATGCAACGTCAATATTTTAAAAACAACATAAAATTGACTAAATTCAAACTTAAAAACTTAATTGTGATGTAGAGAAGCCCAATAATAATGAGCGATAGCTGAGTTTAGCATAATAAAGTTCATAAAAAGTCTACAAATCGGTGATTTGACATTTTAAGATACTGGTCAACATTAACGTTCGATTGCGTGGGACAGCTCATAAGGGAATAGTAACGCATATGCTTTCATAACATTTTATTTTTTAACGACCGCTTTTAATCTGAGTTTTATTTTCAAAATTAATTTTCTAAAATGACGTTTTCAAGTTCCAAAAATGCAAAACAATTAAACCATTATATCATTCTGGTCAGCAAATGTGTTGCTGGGCTGTAATTTACTTAAGAAAAAACTTAAATTAAATTTGGTGAACAAGTTTTAGTCAAAACTGAATTTTCATGTCAGTTAAAAATATTCTTCAAAGGAACTTGGGTAAAAATAATTTTTGATCCGCTGTTGATTGTCGCTGAATCACTGAATGTTTTTATTGTTTTCGTTTAACCGCTTTGAGATGGTGGCGGCCGGTTTGTAAAACTCTCTTTATTAAAAGTTAACCGAGCAAAATTATTAATCAGATATTGTGTTGACACTAAGTCAGTTATGCAACTTTATATACATACATTTGTATGTGTGTGTGTGTGTGGGTGTGAGGGGTATATAACATTGAGGTCGATGCGTGCGTGCACACAAGCGGCACGAACTCCTCTTACACACTCGCATTCGTTCAAATGCATTAATATTTATTTACACATACACACATACATACATACGTTTTATGTACGCACATATGAATGCATGCATATACATACATATACCTGATATGTATGTATGTATGTGTATGTATGTGCATATATAAAATAAATAAGTTTTTGTATTTGCCTATAAGTATATGGCTAATTATGTATGTTTGTATGTATGTATGTGCAGAGGAGTATGTTTTTATTCGATTTGGGGCTGCAGAAACGTGAAAACTGATCCGTAGGCAGGAAACAGCTTTTATATATGTATGTCCATAGCGGACGTGCAACGCTGCATTCCAGCACTCGCGTCAACGCGACTCTGTGCCAACGAATGCAGGTGTTCCAGGCCATACAACGGCTGCTAAAATTAAGTCGGTAGCCGTCAGATATAGAAATGGGACTTTGGATATTCATCAGAAAAAACCAACAAAGAGTTTGCCTGAACCGCCATTTTATAAATTCGATCTCGCAACCGCATTAAAGTCCTGGCAAAAAACCAAGTTACTGTTAATATACAGGACATAAATGTAGTTGTACACAAGTATTCCCAACGCTGCTCGAACTGCTCGGCATAACTATATAAATTAATATTTATATACAGTCGGGGTGTCTGTGTGTGTATGTGTGTGTGTGTGTGTGTGTGCGTGCAAGAGGTTGTGAATTTGAAGTTTGTTGCTGGACTGCATATCAGACTGAACGCGTGGACTGGTGTAACACTTCCGTGCGCAAATAATTTATGTGCTCTTGTATGTTGAAGTGTGTGTGAAAGTAGACACAAACTTGCCTAAAACCGAAGGCAGTAGGATGGCCGCAACAATTGAATTTACGATATCGAACGTTAAGCTTGGCCAGTAATTTGAAGGTCAAAACGCTGATTTGGCATTCATTTATGAGTTTTCTTTAGACAGAGTTGTCTATCGCTTACACTGATTTCTTGATCGCCTGTCCCACCATATCGAACTTTAATGTACGTCACTGTTATGAAGTCTAAAAACTCGTTTCCCCCCCAAGTTTTCCCAGCACTGCCACTAATGACCGGTCGTAATTAAGCCAGTTAGTTTGGTCTAAATCAGGTGTTGTATTTACTTATGTTGACGTTCGATATTGTGGGACAGGCACTCAGTTTTATAAAAAAACGAGCAGCTGGTTTACAGTTGAGCTGAATTTATTGTAAAAAAAATAAGAACATTTTATTGGGAAAAATGTTCTTAATTGAACATAAAAGAATATTTCTGGCACTTCATGTTAGTGTAACATGATTTCTGGTTGATTTAACCTGGTTTCGTGTTAATAACAAATATTTCTTAGTTGCAATTTTATTGTTAAAAACTGCAAATGCAACTAGACAAAACCAGTCAAATCAACATTTTTCAACTTTAATGGTGAGTTTCTGTACGAAATTTTTCCCGTTTGCTTGACTTCGGCTCTTTTTGTTGTATTTGCCCCAGCAAATTTGGTCCGTATTAATTATTTGAAGTACTAAATAAAATATATTTCAACATATCTGCGTGCATGTATGTGTGTATTTTTGCATGAGAGCAGATGTGGATTTGTGTGCGTGAGCGTGTGCGTGTGCGTGTGCGTGCGCGTGTGCGTTTGTGCGTTAATATTTAATATGTAGTGTAAATCTGATATCAGGCAGGATGTTCAAAGGTCCTGCATCATCATCATCATCATCGTCGCCATCATCACCAGCAGCTACAAGAACAGCAACAATGACAAAATCAGCATCAACATTATGCGTGCGATAATGCAACTCATTTTTCAGAAAGTTTCCAACGGCCAAGTCCGTGTGTGTGTGTGTGTGTGTGCGTGTGTGCGTGTGTTGGGCGTATGTATCTATTATTGTGTGTAGGCGTTTGTGCAAAATAAAATGGAAAAATAGCCAACAACAAAACTGCATTATTTACAAGTTTTAAAGTGTGTGTGTGTGTGTGTGTGTGTGTGTGTGTGTGTCTTCATAATAAAAAATTAAATTAAAATTTAAAATTTATTTGAAAAACTTTTTCACATAAAATATGCATAATAACAGTCAGAGCCATTGTTTATTTATTATGCACCGCTGTGTGTAGATAAGTTTCTATAAAATTTATATAAATATGTATGAGGGGGAATGCAGGATTGTAACGAAATTATTCCGGTGGCAGGTTTTTGTGGGTCGGGGCCTTCGATCAGTGCCTTTTACAGGTTGTCAGAATATACAAACAAGACAATCGAAATACTCAGAAAATTCGTTTTCTTACAAGTTCTTTTTCCTCCAGTTCTTCAAGAGCTTCAAAGTCTCTAAAAAAAGTAGTGTTTTTAAAAGCTTTAAAGCTCAGCCTGAGGAGGTGGCTCTCGAGGAGTATAAATATTTATGGAATATTTGTCAATCAAACAAAATTATCTAAGCGATAAAATTATGTTTAAACTAAAGGCCAAGCGACAGGCCCTCTAATTGCCGTATTATCCCCTGCAAAGCTTTAACATTAACTTTTGTATCCAAACATACATAAACACAACACATATGTACACACTTTTCCAGCAAAAGTTTAAATTTAGTTATTTTATTTAATTTATAAAGTCAAAAACTGAAACTCAATTCAACTACAAAATTCTTCTTAAAATATTATTGAACTTGACGTAACATGCGGCCAATAATGGCGCCTAAAACGTCAAAAACTCAATGACAATTTCTGTTTTCCATACATTTTTTTTAAGCAATTTTTTTTTTTTTAGTAAAACCTGGACACGCTGAATTCCTAAATAAGTTTTTCTAATATTTTCAAACAAATAATTTGCTGCATTAGCAAATACTTTTGTTATTTATTTGCTTCATGTAGTAACAAAACTTTGTTCCTCCGACTAGCAAAATTATTTTACCAACTTTCAGACATATAAAAAATTCATATATATCGTTCGGGGGTCGCCAGTCTATAGAAAAAATATACTTGTTTCTGTTACTCCTACTACGGCAGCGCATTAACTAACTAAGAAATCTGTTTTAAGTCCAAAGAATGGCTTCTTCTAAAACATGTTGCTGGTGAAAATCTGGATGGTAGTCCTCAGCGGGGCTATTGTTTATGGCGGGCGAATTGGTGCCGGTTCACACACATCAAATCTTATTGCTTAAATTTACATTTTTTGAGAGAGTGATGTATGCAATTTGTAGTTCTGTCCCTTTCTTTCTTACGCAATGCCAAAGAGTTGAACAATAAAAGTTGTGTGTGTGTGAACTGGCACTTGGAGGTAAACCGCTCTTGAGACACCGATTTTTAATTTATTTGCCACTTTAAAACTGTTTTGTTCTCTTACAATAAACACGTCTGGTAATACAGCAGATGATCTATTATTGGCGATATAGAAGCCGCCGTTGGTAATTTAAGCCCCCAGGAAAGCTGCAGGCATTGATAAAATGAATGGAGTTACCTCGTGTAGCCTGGAGTATTACGCTACAGATTGGAAGATCTCTAGGATTGCGAGCACTACGACATCTAACACTGGGAAGTATCCCACCCGAGTAGAACCCTATACATCAATGCGCGCAAATTCGAAAAATTGCTAATGAGGAAGTTGACTCCGATATTGAATATTGTTAAATGTTGCCAAGTGCGTTATAGTTGAACGGTCTTCATTACATATAGTCACACATTTGCGTGCGAGTGGGTGGTCTGGAGTCCCAGTTCAAACCCTCTTTTTTCGTGTTTAGTCTTCTCTTCAATAAGACAGCAGTCGCGGCAATAATATTGCCCATTTTTAAGGCATTCAATGGTTACACTTTCCCCTGATAAAAACCTATTTTCAATAATGATTTTGTAGTTGCGTCAGGAAAAATCTGTTTTAGCTGACGGAAAATGAAATCGACAACATTTCCACCGCACCTTTTACAGGCTCCGTGACTTAATAATACTCCTGTTGCTATAACGCCCCACAAGAATAGCCAAGTCACTCAATAATACCGTCCTATGGTCGGTATTCCTGTCTTCTGATTCACACGAAAACAAGTCCCGAATCATCGCCCTATAGCGCTAAATTGTTCGCAACGAAATATGAGACAATGATGTTCTGGTTAAGGCGCACAATGCGATATTCGCACGTTGCAAACGATGCGAAATCGACGGTGTCACGTTCTCCAGTACCCTCTAACGGGCAGCGGCCTAGCTTTTGTTTTCGTGCGAATGTTGGTTTTTATTGTCTACTGAGGCAGTTTGTTAATATTTTTCTAGCGTACTGTGAGTGGGCCCCCAAGGAAGCAGGTTTTGCCTTGGAATATACCAAACTGGAGCAATTTGCTTTTCGGGGTATGAGGCAGAAGAGGTTCCTCAGTTGGCACAACAGCCAGAGCTCTAGGAAGTTCATGTATGACTTCTATTATACAGGTTCTTTCGAAACCTTCACCAAAGGTCACCTGGCAGAACCGGAGATCAACGTGTACCTGAGGTGTCGTATATATGGGACGGGGGGCCTACCTTGGCTGAATCGGTCTGGCTATGATTTAAATGTAAAAATCCAGAAAACGGACTTATAAAGATACCGACCGAGGATGCAGACATGCTTGAAATGCTTCATAAGAAACCAGATTGTGGGGAATGTGCAGATCAGCTGGTTAAGGCCTGATGTTTCCTGAAGACTTCGGACTACCAACTCAGGTGCCTCGTCTTGTTGTTATTAGTCGAATCTAGGGATTTACTGGCCGAAGCTCTCGACTGCTGCCGCACATACCACAAGAAGTTGCCGCCTGCGATGGTGGTGAACCACATGCAACGGTGATGAGCCGTTGCCCTGTATCTGTATACAGAAGTGCAAATCTGTATTTCGATCAAATGCCATTAAAATATAAATTTTTTATTTAATTTAAAATTGTTCCTATTAATTCTAAATTGCGTGCATGTGTTTGTTCATTTGCATGCATAAACATATTTCACTTGAATTTTTTCATAAAATATTTATGTAAAAATTGCATATTCGCATAAATTTAAACGTGTGCCGCACCACCTCCTTCACAAACACCCACACACACACACGCACACACACACGCACGTGTTCTACAAACGTATAAGAAAAAAATTTCGACTCTTATAAACATAAATTAAAAATATTTACTTTAGTTCGCTTGTTTTAGTTGTTGCTATTGTTGTTGCCGAAGGTATTTTTACTGCTCCTTGTGTTCATTTTTTCCATACGGTGTTTTATATTTTGTTGAAATATTTCAAATATTTCATTAAAATTTTAGCTCTTCCATAAATAAACACTATGGCCAAATAAGCAACCACTACTTCAGTGCAACAAAAACAACAATTGGCATGAGTGCAATCGCAGCAGAAAACATCAGTTGCTGAATGCCACTGCTAAAAAAATAAATAGTGAAAAGAAGAAGCATACTTTGTGGCGTTTTAAAGCCTTAAACAAACACACTGAAATGTTGACAAAATGCACGCATGCATGAGTATTTATTATGCCAACACACACCCACACAGACCCACACACACAAACACACACACACAAACACACCCATACACGAGTCCGTACACTGATGCCCTTCCTGCATATGAGGGAATATTTTTATTTGTTTAAGAGCAAAATATTCTTTTTTGTACTCTTGGCCCTTCCAGTGAATGGGTGGCTTCAAATAAACACAAATATTTAACTTTTAAAGCATTCATGATACAGATCGTTCTTCCCATGTGAACAAGTTCACACACACACAAAATAGTTCATTAGCGATAAGAACAGAGTTTACGTTAAGAAGAAATCAACGTAAAAGTTTATTCAAATCGATGTATTAAAATGAAAATAACAGCAATTAAAACGCATTTTGACGCAATAAAAGAGCTGAGCGAAATCAGGACACCAGCCTCCAAATTGATATCTAATGAAAATCGTTAATATAAGTGCCATGTTTGTACATGGAAATATAATAAAACACTTGCGAATCAGAAGATCCAGAGTTGACATCGAATACGAAAGTCCAATTCTTAAGCGTAGCAAAGACGGAAATGAAACCGCTCGCCGAACTCGATGACGACTAATATTTGTCCACTGTGGACAGGATTTGAAATAAAGCAGATCCAATCCACTTTGCGAAGAATTCTATGGCTTTTATAGCACCAAATATATAGTTGGACCTGCAGTGCTATGCGCAGGGAAGTGATATTGTTCATACTGTGTGTGAAACTCCTTATAATAAGAAAACAATTTATATCCTCATAGAGATGAACGTGCGGATTTGGAAATTGATTTACATCAACTCCACTTGCTGTACTTGTCAAGGGCGACGATGGCAAAGTTGGAACTTCTTGCTTTACATGAGAATGGTACATACACAAACTCGTATTTACATGCTCCCACCACGTAGTTCCTTACGAATGACAGAGATCTGTTGCAAGGCAACAGCACCTCCAGGACATCCGGATGACCGAACACAGGCCTCTAACTCAGTATCTAATAAAGCGCGTTCATGCGTGTTTAGGTTTAGACCACAGCTGAAACGTAAAAGGCAAAGTAGGCACCTATGATTAATACCAGGATCCAAAAGGCAGGTTATTCCCCTTTCTGTCAATTGACATTTGGAGTAGGTTTTGGAAGAAGTAATCACGAATTTTCTAGAGTTGTGGTTGCCGTGGAAAGGGTACACGCCAATGCTAAAACTGCTGCCACTTGCTGAAATTGTCAACGGCTCACCACCGACCCCATGTGCCAACTTCTCTTGTTATGTGGTTACGGCACATAACACAAAAACCTTGCTCCATACTTGGAACTACCTAATCCCTTCTGCCAATAAGTCCCTACACAGTTGCAGGAAAATTAAGCAGCCGATATCCTCAAGGAACATCAGGTCCAAACTAGACGAATGTGTCAGTTACGAAATGTGTGAACATATTAAAAAAGCTTAAGCCCAGCAAACAGACATATGTTGCATATAAAGCTGGACTTGCAGTAGCAAGAGCTAAGAATTCACTTGTTCGAAACGCTAAAATGTAAGTTCATGAGTATAAGGAATCACAATTAAAACTTATGACTTGGAAAAGGCAACAGTTTGTAGGGAGCACAATTGTGCAAATAATGGGCGTTTGACACTTTGGACGGAGAGCGGTGGCCGTTACATAAGGCACTTGACGAATGCATTGCACTGAGCAATTGCTTTCCTTTTCCGTATGGCTCGAGAACAGTGCACGCCGCATACTCCACCCTGAGAAACTAAAAGTACTCAGACTGAGGATTAACCTTTACTAAATATGTAGTGCCCAGCTGTGGGTAATGCGGTAGGGTAGCATTCGAAGAAGACAATTCAAGTCAGAGCTCATACCGCACAAGTATTTTAATAACACCAACGTTTTCTATAACCATCCAATCAGGATCATAGTCTGAAGTGATGACTGTCATTATTTACAACATTAGAGGTGTGAAGTCAGAGGGGCAATATTTGCCCTTATGAAACCGATACAGTTCTAAATTTGTTACGTTTCTATGTGATGTGATGTGATTATTAATATATGAAATTTGTCTAAATGGTGAAAGCCAAAAAAAATGGAACTTCCCATTAACAGAGTTGCACTTCTTTGATATGGATGCGTTTATAATTATGACAGTTTTACACACTACGATGTTACGTTTTAGCACCATTGCAGAATGAAAATGTTTGCTGGGGTAGTACGTGCTCTCGTACGCATGTGAATAACGTGCGTACACTTACCCGTGTGCCTTTATATGGCTGTGTTTAACTTAATGGACTGATGAACGCGCAGCAGCGCGTATGTGGAATATTTTGCTTTAACACATTTTTGTTTCGATTGTCTGAGTGTTTTCGAAAAGGTTCTCAACACACAGCAGCAGCTCTTGAATGCGCATAACAAGTATTTCTCCAACCATCGATCATATTTATTACACCCACTGAAAAGAAAACCAATTTAAAATTAACATGAAACGTATTGATTTTGAAAAGCAAAAACATTTTTCAAAATGTTCTCAATTTAAATTTGTCTCGCGATAGAAATAATATCTTTCATATTAAATTTAAGCATTCGCGTACACATTTACATAACAAAATTGCACGACCGAAATCAAATTGAAATACGATTGAAACAAAAATGCAAAATATTAAAAGAAGGCATGAAACAAATTCGGAAGCTGGTTTTGAATTTTAAGTTGAGAACAAAACACTTTGCGTAAAAACACTAAAAGCTTTAAGACTTACCGATTTTTGGCCTCTGCAGAAGAAAGCTGGACGCCACAAACCAAAATTATCTTAAAGAGAAGGTCCTTTCCTTTAAATACTGCCGAATTCAAAACTATATAGCAAAATCATTGTGTTCTGTATCAAAGTCGAAAAGGATCAAATCTTGATCCCTTTATGTAACAAATAACAAAATTTGAATCAATACAACTCTGTCAAATGTGTCCTCGAATACACAATTAAAAAATCTTGCAGAAAAGCAGCGAAATTGACTCGAGGTATCGATTGAGAGTTGAGCATTTTTATTTTAATGCATAAAACTCCGCAATTGTCACTATAAGATGACGTTTAGTTCAATGTTGGCTTGGCAAAAGCGGCCCACTGTGCACACTATATCTCACCAGTTGGATTTCATATGAATTTAGGCCAAGAACTGCGTTTAAGTTTTACCAAGTGGTGGACGAACAGAGATCGAATGGCTGAGATCGGCATCGGATCGTTTAATTCGAGCGCTCCTTCACACTCCCGTCTTTAGCGGCTCTAAACGGGGTCGCTTTCAATAAATATTCCGCAGTAGAATAAATTTGGTCACAAATAAATCCATAGTATTGGTTACCAGCTGCTCAAGATGGATGGCCGTGTGCGCCGTAACTTTGACAAAATTTGGCGAACGAAGTCCAAATCTTGGAAATGAGTTTAAACGGTTTATTTCGGAAGTTTAAGCGCTGTTCTGGTGCCAGTCTTTGCATGATGATTTTCCAAAAAAAAACACTCTATAAAAAAAATTCGCAAAAATAAAGACACTGTAACGAAATAATGGCAAATTAAAATCGCATGAAGCCCCAAGATAAAATAAAAATTCTGTATTTGAACTTCGATAAGAGATTGAAAAATCAATTCTTGATCGTTCGGTCTTTAAGGTTTTCTGATTTTCTAGTTTCTGGAACAACATCAGAAATTACGACCGATAATACGATTTACGATAAATTATCGTGTTGCAGTGAAGTGAAGTGCTAATTAAACAACCGAAAACCGACTGCTTCTGTGTCAGCACTACTTCAGAGCGACAATTGCACGCGGGAATCGGCAACAATCCAACTTTGTCGCAGAGAAGCGACAACTGTTTACCGATTAACGCTCCTTTTTACACGATCTAACGGAAATCGTGCCACTGAGTGAAGAAAGAAAACGTCCTCCTCAACTGGTCATGAAAGTTGTCGGTTGTGTGATCATTAATGAACATTTTAGGGAAACTGGCAGCTCTGTGGGATGGAGCATATTTAAAGCTCGGGGTTCAACATTTTCTCACTGATCTGTTCGAGTTGTCGCCAACCGGTCATGCACTAGTCTTGCAAGATGTCTGAAAGACATGTCCAACTGTGGTGCTGTTGTAGAGCAATACATCATATAATTATTGGACAGTATTAGTGTGTTGCTGCTGACATTGTCAAATACCAGGTCCATAAGTTTATTTTCGATATATTTCGAATTCTGCTCAGCTTTCAAAAATCTGGGCATCGACAGAGTGTCCTGGCTGGCAGATTTTCCACTGACCACTCAATATTAAATGCCAGTAAATGGGTAGCATTAGCCACAATGGCACCGGTAAGGTACCGCACTTTCACTCTTTCCGTATGCCGTGTATCACGTGACTTACTTTCAAACCTAAAAGATTAGGCTGGCAAATGTCTGAGAACAAACCGCATGAGGCAAATGCGATGGGCAAATCCTTCACAACCGCATATTTGGACTATTGCTATCTCGTATAGTGCTATACTGTGTAATAGGATAAGCAATTTGCTTTAATTTGGAATGAAGTATTTCGGACTCGGCTGCTCAACTGAGGCCGCTTTTTGAGGGTTGATGTGTTCGGCGTAATGCTTTGCTTGCGGCTGCGTTAATTCAATAAATATATATAAATACATAAAAGTTCATACACACGTCTAATATATATCGGATATTGTTTTGCATGCTTTGGGGGTTAAACACCCCTATTCTCCTTTGTGAATCGTTGGTGCGCACGGACGCTTAGTGGCCAGTTTGGGCCTTAGTCTCAAAAATAACCGAAATAAAGTGGCTTCAAATGAAAAAAGGCTTTACATAAGGTATACATATGTATGTATGTATGTATATTTATTCGGTTGGTTTTCTTCTCCCAACGACACTTTAAAATTCTTATTTCAGCAAAAGAAACCAAATATTTGCATTAAGCTTCCGAATTCATATTATTTCGAGACTTTTCCATGTCAATTCAATACTGATGGCACATTGATACAGCATGAAGCGATCTCTGTGTGCGCGTGCATTTCACTTTTACGTACATACATACTACTGATTTATGTACGTATTTAAATTTAACATAAATTTATTATAATATTCAACATTTGCTTGTTTTTGAGTCGACATCAATTTCCAAATAAAATAAATTTTAATGCTTTTTCCCTTAATTTATATATTAGATTTTGCTTAAGCTTGTACGCAATTGTTTTATAATATAGCAGATATACTCGTCTATAAGTGTATGTGTGTATGTATGTGTGTATTAAGCAAAAACTGTGCAAAATGCATGTCCAGGCATGTACATGCATGCATGCAAAAGCTCCCATTCCAATCGCATTGGCACTTATCGCCCATGAATTAGGAAAGTGGCGTAACAAACAAAAATACACAAAATATATAAGAGCTTTTCCAAGGGCTTTCCATTTGTCTATATGACACTATTTCGTAGGTGCTACCCTATTCGTTTTTAAATTTATACATATTGCCGAAAATTTGTCTAAGAACCACAAATAATATATATGGAGTGGCGAGTATTAGTGTCTCTTCTGAAACAAGATGAAATTAAAATTGAAAACAAAAACAAAGTCGGAAGGACCTAAAAAATGTTGTTAATGTGATAATAAGTTATCACTACAGTGGCCATCAAAAGGTGCGAATTATACGATGGTGCGACGATACGTTTTCGTAATCATGGAAAGTTTTCTCTCCCTTTTGCTGTCTTCCCCAGTTCATATTGTGTGGCGAAATTTCAGTGCACCGGTAGCACCCAGAAGATGTGTCTTCTGCTGTCTTATAGCGCAAATGATTGATTCAGATAATTTCTTTTTCTTTTGGTAAATAAATTTGATTCTTCCGGCGGCTTTTCGCTACAAGACATACGACACTTGTTGTTGTACCAACTGATGACTATTATGCAGTTCCAAAAGTACCAAAAGTACTTTGTCCGAAAATACCGCCGTTTGTGCGGGGTATAAAACCTTAAGTCGGCAACAGGTTTTTAGCTGGTGTCCATTTTGTCAGCTGTCAAGTGATTTATGTTTTGTTTGGTTGGGCATTTCAACATGAATAGACTGACGCCAGAGCAGCGCTTCCAAATTGCCGTTCATCCCGATTCTCGTTAGCGAATTTTGTTTAGCGATGAAGTTCACTTTTGTTTGAATGGATGCGTCAATAAACAAAACTGCCGCACTGGGAGTGCTGAGTGGGTGCTGAGTGGGTTCTTCCAGGGCTGGGGGAATCTTTGGTCCGTACTTCTTTAAAAACGATGCTGGTCAGAACGTTATAGTTAATGGTGACCGCTATAGAGCCATAATTACTGACTTTTTCGTTCATCAATTGAACAATCATGAGGTACGGAAGTTGTGGCGCCGCAACATGTCACACAGTTTGATTTATTGTAGAAAACGTCTGCTAATCGCATAGTTTCACATTTCGGAGCCCTGGATTGCGACTTAACGTCCCTAAGCTATTTTCTGCGGGTATATGTGAAGTCACTAATCTACACCGATAATCCCGAAACGATTGACCATGTGGTTATTGCCGATATACGGTCACAAATGTTGGAAAAAGTCACCAAAAATTCGACCTCCACATTAGACTACGTTCGAGCCAGCCGTGGCGGTCATATGCCGGAACTCATATTTAAATTATAAAACCAGAAGATTAAATTTCAAGTCAATTTCATCTTTATTTTATTCGAATCTCAAAGTCCGGCACCTCTATAAAAAACACCCTGAAAACAAATTTCCATTTCTGCCCTAGAATAGCCTCTGCAAACAAAATTTGCCTTTTCGCACTACTGGAAGCTCGTGGATCTCACCTGAACTTTTGTTGTGGTTTTTGGCTGCGTAAATAGTTCAGCTTTCGGCGCGTATTTCAGAATATCTACTATTATTTAGCCCGTATCGTTATTTTTTTTATACTATTCTTTGTTACCAAAAGAAAAAATCTTCTTTTGCCGACTAATGCCGGGCGTGGTCAGAGCGTGCGATACTTATACAAACGAGTACATATTTATACATGTGAATATGTACATAAGTCTGTATATGCTTATACGCGTTATATACATACATATATGTGTGTGTATGTGTGTATGTGTGTATGTGTGTGTGTGTGTTTATATTATCTATTCGTTTGAACTGATAAGAACAAACACGTTTTTACGTACGAAGCAAATAAAGATTTGTGGCCGTTGCTGCTCTTTATGGTGTTGCAGCAAAATGCGTTATATATCTATATGTACATATATAGTATGTACATAAGTGTATGTATGTAATTGCGAACATCGGCAAATTTAAGTAAAAAGCATATCAATTATATGTATGTATGTATGTACTGACGTATTTATGAATATGTGTATATTATATCAGCACATAATCAGTAATAGAATGTAAATACATACATATGAATCTATGTATATGTACATACATACATACATACATACATATATATATATGTACATATTCGAATTAATTTTACTTGCCGTTGTCGTTTACTGACGATTTTGCTCAGTTAATTTTTCATGCTAAATTGACTTGATTTTGTGGTAAAAAGCAAATCTCTACATTTTCATTTAATAGAAAAAAAGAACTGTTAAATAATAATATGGAAAGGCCCAGACAACGTGAAAATCCATTGGCAATAGTCCTTTTTGATGACACTGAGCAAACACGGCGTCTTAAACGGCTTCATATTCTGGATTTGCCATTCAGGAGCCCGTAAGATTTTGCCATTTTATTTAATAATTTATATAAATTAATGTTTGTGTCATTGTTGCTGTCCATAAACGGAGAAATTGTAAATAAAGAAATAATAAAAAAACAATATAATAAAATTTTTAAATAAATAGTTTTGTCTGATTTTTGCGTTTATTTAACATTTTGCAAATGCTAAGAGCCATAATCTTAATTTCTGGTCGGTCACTATATTGTTGGAGCTGCGTAATACATACAAAATGCTATATAGTGTACGAGGTCTGTTGGAAATGTTTTTTTTATTTGTTCATCGATTTCTGTGTTTTGCCCTTGAAAGTAGATCCCCCAGGCATTTTTTCCAATCCTCAAAGAAGTTGTGACACTTTTTGATACGTCCTTGAGCGCTCTCAGCTCTCCTTTGACTTGTGTCAAAAAGCCGTAATTTCATGGGTCTCTTCAATCTGGCGATCACCAAAGAGTCGCAAAAGGGCCAAATCTGGTGTTTGAGTCAGGAGTAGCGCGTTTTTGTTAAAAAAACTCTGTTTTTGGTTAAAATTTATAAATTTTGGAACGTCCGAAAATTTGCGAAGAACCTTTATAGTAGACGCCGACTTCCGCCGTCAGCAGTTTCTCTGAAAGTGGTTCGCTGATTCTATGATTCTCCACAGCGATTTTCTTCACTTTCTTAAAATTTTTACAGGTCGTTGATGTGCTGGGGCGTCCAGAACGGTCTACAGTATCGTACATTCCAAGTGCTGTTGAGCCCTTAATTACATTTTTTATGCAAAATTCAATGCAGATTCATTCATATTCAATTTGCGCCGAACGCGCACGAACAAACCAAACATTTTAAAAGTTCGAAACTGCGAACACATTTTCGAGACACAAGAAAACGATAATCGGTGGTACTTCCTTACCCCGCCAGATTTGAAAATTCACCTCATCTTTTATACAGAACTCGTACGCTTGGGCGGTATTATTGTGTCACTGATCAAACACACACCTACAATATTATTGCATTAATTGTATTTTACAGTTACACGTCAAGCACCAAATAAGAAGGAGGAAGGCGGTATTTAGAAGTGCATAAAAACATACGTTTTCCAGAAATAAAATTAGTTTGTTTGTTTTTTTAATCGAAAACTATAACTTTTTGCATTTTTCTTGCTCTTCCCATTCACATTAAATTGATAGCACCGTCACCAGTGCAACTTTTCAACATAAAAGTGTATTTAATTTTATATAGAAATCGCCAACAGCAAGTCCAAAATGTTGTATTTCAATTGAACAATACGATCGAACCGAGGTTTTGTGAATGCAGCAATTCTGCTTTTTATTTTCTCTTTGCTATTGGCTTAAGAATCGCTGTGCAGAAAGTAGGATGAAGAGAAGCCCCACAACATTTCCGGCGGGCTTAAGGAATTACTGATGCTTTCCTAATGCGATTTAAAGGTTTTTTGGACTTCAAGATAGGAAGTGGTTGGCTATCAAACTACTTGCTTTTGAGGTACACAGGAATTCATTGATGCGTTTTCTCAGTTTCTCGACATCAGGTAACGTTAGCGATATCGCTGGGCCAATAACTTTCGATCCAAAAGCAAAACTGGCCAAATTTAAGTGGCATTCAAGCAAATAATTCAGATTTTCTTTCGCCAAATTTTGTTTGGAGGTTTTTGGGGACCATATTATCAGATTTCCTGCTCAGTGCTGGTTCCTTCCATGCAATGCTTCGTACGATCCTGCCTTACGGATGTGTCACGTACTCTTTCAAGCTTTTATTTCTCTCTCACTTCTTTTTACCAACACACTCACTCTTCTTGAATTTGCTTACCCACTTTCATGCCACTGAGTGTTTCAATTTACGTTCCATAAAACAGCTGATCACAATTTTAATGTTCTGGGTGATATCTTGCTGAAAAGTTGCTTGTGAACTTTAAAAACTGAACTGTACGTGTAATAGTCTTGAAAGAAACTTGATGGCGTGACTGCAGCGTTAGAGTTTGTAACTCCTGCGGCCTCAAGGCTGATCTGGCAGATGTCAACTTCGTGTGAGCATCAAGAGAAGCAATATAAAGAATGGTCTATAGCAGCGTTGCCAAATGTGCAGATTTTTGAAGTTTTTTGTTTTAATAATCAGGTTTTACGCAAATTTTGCAGTTTTTGCCCAACATTTTTTTTCTTCAAATTATTTTTACTTGCAATTTTTTTTATTTCTGGAGTCTTAATTTTATTCCATTACAGCCATTTCCGTTTAATTATTCCCCGGGTAATTGATTTGGCCGCTTAAATCCTCCCGAAAAAGTAAAATGAAGAATTTGTACTAAAACTAATGGAAAACCCGCCGTTTAATTGGGGCCCGTTTAATTGCTGCATCCCTTTTAATTGACCATCAAAATTAAACAAATTTTAAAAAATCACATACAAAAGTGACGCTTAAGTGTAATTTGCAAATTGCCAAAAATAGAACACAGTTTTCACACCCAAATAAAAGTATATGGCAACTTGCAAAATCATGTGTTCAAATAAATTTTGTAGTGTTTGTTCGTTTTATTGATTGCGCTGCTCAATTGAGATAGTTTTTTTTTCAATTGAGTCAATGGATCAATTAAAACAGCATCGGGTAAACGATTTCCGTTATAGTGAAAGTAGAAATGCAGAGTTTTTATTCCAAATTTGCAGTCTTTGTATAAAAAATTACGGCAACGCTGGTCTAGAGATAAGCCCTTGTCAGCGTATTTTTCTCGAGTTGCAAAGTTGTGATCACACTATTGGAACCTGGCGGTTGACTCCAAATTCAAAAATGCCAATTTTCAATCACACTCTCACCTCTATCCGGAGATTATTCAAATACGAAACATGAACATCCGGTGCCACAGCGGAGTTCTCAACTTTAGCTTATGGTTCAAGAGCTTTTCCCATAAATGTTTGCCTGCTGTAGGCACCTTCTACAACGTCTGTTAATTTTTACCTTTTCTTGATTGGTTTTTTACTTTTCAAAAGTAATAATTTCAGCAGGCAAGAAAACAAATATTCTCATCTAAAATTTTGCGTCGCCTTAAACACACAACAACAGCAACAACAAAGCTAAAGAAGCTGATAAATTCAAATTCAAAAAAGAAAAAAGTTGAAATAACAGTTGCAGTTACAAAAAAGCCAACATTTTATTTTTCTTAACTTTTTTTGTTTTTTTTTTTTTGCTAAAATAATATGCAGGTGTTTTATTGTTGTTTCGGTTAGAAAACAAAAACAAAATACAATAACAACAGCAGTAACCAGGCTACAACTTTGAAAAAACCTTAAGCCGTTGCAATGGAATACAACAGCAACAGCAACAACAACTGGTAGTCAATGTCTACCGAAAGTCAAGCTTAGAGTTGTGTCAGTTGGTTGGTTGGCTGGTTGGGTTTGTTTCTTTGGTTTCTTCGGTTTCACTGTGACTTCATGCAGCTGTCGTGGATTTTTTTTAGACCCACACACACACACACACACATACATAAATATTTAATGCCTTGAGTGTTTGCAAATCAACATTCCGAAATAGTACTGAAACAATGTAATTTGCCTTGCGAATATTCAAAACCGCAATTCGATGCAAATGTTCAATAATTTTTATATAATACGAGTACAAGGGAACATTCGAGACGCTGTTAAGTTTAAATTTAGACGGTACCTGGACCTGGCAGAGAAAGCCGCCGTAATCATGCTTCGGCAGTTTTGGCCCCCTGCGACTTAGTCGTATTTCCAGACTGGAAGAGGGAACAATTTTACAAACTCTATTTGGAAATCGCGACTATTCTTTTAAGCGGAATAGGACGCAGTTATTGCTGTGGATAAAGTGGCAATGCACGGCTCTGCTCCATTTGGGTACCATGGCCACAATCCCTTTCACGGACTTAGTCACTCATTTGCCATATTAAATTTTTTTGGCCTCCAGCGCCTTTTTACTGTTCCCAACACAGAGTAGACTCATGCAAGGACCGTATTTTATGAGAATAGCTGAGAAATCTCAAGCATATACCAAAAATTGCGTATCAGAACTGCTTCGAAGACTAGAAAAAATGCTGAAATGGAAAAAGTGCATTATATCTGAGGTGGAACAAAATAGAAGTTCATGAATAAATTAATATTTTTGTGAGAAAAATTAAAGCTCCCCTTATATTTTGAACAAGCCTCGTACATTTAAACTTTGTTTTAAAAATAGTTGAAAACATTTTACCTAGAGCTCCCTGCACTACCAGCAATACGCCGCTGGTATGGTATAACATTGACTCGCTTGAGCTGCTGGAGACAACCCGAAGGCCTCTATAAGTTCTGGCACCAGAATCAACACCAAAGTAACTTAATGGGATGGATTGTACTCTGGAGAGGAGTGAAAAATCTTATTCATTCAGAAAAGCCACATTCTCTGAGTATCTGCTCGACACGATAATTCCTGGAGAAGGTACGAAAGAAGTACAACAAGCACTAGCGGCATTCGCATGGGTTGTAACTCGTAATAGCGCGTCAAGAAGTTGATATTTCGTAGACGAGTTTTAGTGCAGTTCTTTCAACACAGACATTTCTAGTCGGAATCACCCGCATATAGAGTACATCTGGAGCGAGTTCTTTAAAATGTTACGTACCAGCCGCATCATAAACCCGCCCGCCAACACTTATGTAAATCAGTTGGAATACCATCTCTGAAAGATGCTTTCCAGTTAACGTATGGCCATTTATCCCATTGCGTTTCATAAGCATCCAAAAGCGCACATGTTCGGATTCATAAAAATGTTTAAAACCCCTTTAATTTCAGCGAATTTTGTTTGCGATCACGAATTGCTACATTTCGCAAAGGAAAAATGTTCGCAAACCCTAAATAAGTTCATCTTTTCAGGAATTCTATTTATCAATTCTTTCACAAGCGTTTTCAAGTACGAGAAACCATTTTGTCTAAGATTTTCAATATCTTCAACATTCGTTTCCACATTTAGGGGAAGCACCGAGCTCATCGATCGAGTGTATCAATGCAAATTGTTCGTAATTATGGTCTTAGTTCGGAACTGCTGGCTTAAAATCTTGTTGCTGTCCATGAGAGAAGAGTAGCATAGAGTTGCTGATGCAGACTACCTGCGTCCATGTTATCGAACTGAAACAAATTCTTGTTTTTTCGTCACATAATTCCTTGTGCATATTTTGAAAAAGTAAAAATTAAAGGCCGCCAGACGTTATTTCACTATTCAAAGACGTTAAAGCTGCTATATAATTTTTCCATACAGATTTCTTTACTTGAAACAAGTTCTTGGCATATCAAAATTTGCAACAAAAAAAAATTGCCATTCGTTTTAAAAATCGCCCTGTTGGGCAAGAAATCGCCACATCTCACAGCCCTGGTGACCTGTTAAAAATACAGGGTGGTATAAAAAATTAAAATTGAATTAAAAAAATTATTTTTCAAATATATTTTTCTGCAGATTTAAACAATCAATAACGCCTGGAGAACAGTTTTTACATCCTGCTCTTGAACACAGACCTGAGATATGGTTTCAGCAGAATAGAGAGACTGCCAGAACCGCAATGACACTTTGAAGTCGAATTTTTGGACAGCGAATATATTTTGAAATTATTTAGCCAGCACCAGACTATTTTCTTTGGGTTTATTTGGAGGGGCGATTATATGAGAAACACACTCGGGCCAGAATTGTTACATAAATTCCAGCACCACATCCACAAATTTCGAAAGATGTTAAGGATTAATTCTCTGAAACGAGTGCATCAGGGCGAAGCTAAAGACGGTGCTCATTTAGTGTAACAAATTATCTGAAAATCATCATGTGGCACTTTTGGACCACCCTGTACAATTAATAATGAAAAACATCCAAATACGCAATTAAGTCATAACAAAATGAGTTATCAATCCAATATGCCTGAAAAACGGCCAGAGCACCGTTTGGGCGATATTTCAAAGAGCCACATGTTAAATTCTTGAGTCTCAGCTATTGACGAACTTTTTTGTTAAGCCTTCATTGAATTTTGGTCAGCATTACTTGCCGCCAATTGTTTCTTGAAGCTGTCCGGCTGGCTGGTTGGCAAGTCGGTCGGTTCGTTGTTTGCATGCAACTTATAATTAAGAGAAGCGAAGCGAGCGAGCGAGCCGACCGTCCAGGCGAGCCGGTTAATATCAGTGGCAAAATAAAACAGGCCATATTTTCAAGTGGGGTGAAAAAAAAGTAAACGACAACGTAAAACACATGTTACTATTTGTATTTCTGCAGGCGCACACACACACACACACCCATTAAAATGTGCAACAAAAAAGCAGCAGACATAATATTCGCAACAACATCAAACAAAAAAATCAATAATTATTTTTTCTCTTTGTGCGCAGTTTGTGTGTGCGTTGGCTCTTTCCTCTCATGCAAGTTGTTGCATCTTTCGCTGGTGGGCTTCATTACCCACATCATCTTGCCGCCCTCAAATGCGCAGCACGAATTACTTTGCTTTGCCAAGTAAAAGTATTTTCAAGTTGCAAGTTTCACATGTAGATATTTCAAATATATGAATATTAAATTTGTGAACGAGACTTGAGCGGGAAAAAATAAACTTCTTAGATTCATGCCACTGAATCTAGACGCAACAGTTCCCCTGCATTGTCTACGCACGCGGCAACTCAAGCGGGCTGTTCTCTGTTGGCGATTTTTTCCTCCCTGATCGTTGCGAGAAAACCATTTTTTTGAGGGCTCTGCGGCTGCCGGAAAACAAAAACGTTTAATTGCTGTCATCTCTGTGTTCTACGCGGACACTTTAGATTTTGGTTTTCTTAGTGCGATTGTTCGAACTCTTGCCGCCACTCTTGGAATTAAGAAAAATAAAACCCTTTCGTGGCATAAAGTAGGAACCTCTTTCCAAGAAACTGTGCAACAGAGACCGCGTACTCGAACTGTTGTTTACAGTCGGCAATAGAAGAGCAGTTGATGCTGATCGAAGCAGCGTAGACGGTGGCAAAAACGAACTTGCCCATTACGGGCGAAGCGCATGCAAAATAATGGGTGGTCGTGCCCGTTGCAGCCTTTATAACGTAAATGGTTTGTCGTCAGATAAACCCCAATTCGAACAGGTTTTCAAACACAAGTCAAGTCGTTGCACGTTGAAAGCTTTAAGCGCCGCCAATGGTGCGCACAGCAGCGCCCAGGAGTCGCAACTAACATCAAAATACTCTGGCGCAGCCAATCACGTATGTACGTGCCGACAAATCGCGACTATCACTGACCTGCGATTTCAAACTCTAAATTGACATGTTTGCATGCGCTACAGGACGCGCCTTTTTCTTCGAAATTGTGTGTTGAAAAATGGGAACATTTGATTTACCTGATAAACATTGATGTGCATCGGGGAGCGGCTGTTTAGAAATCGAAATCGTGCTGAGTGAAGAACAAAGCAATTTCAAGCAAAAAAATATATGTATCAATCTCATGAATAAGAATTGCTTAATGTAAACTCCGACTAAAGTACCAATTACATAAAAATCTTCTGACTTCTGATTATCAGCTGATAATAAAAAAGAGTAATGCACCAAATACATTCGAGGCAAAAATTCGAGTCAAAATTAAAAGACACACATTATTACGGAGTCGATTATTTTAACGACCGCACAGATACACGGCAACACCACCCCACTTTTCTCACATAAAAAACAAAAACAATGTGGACAATATAACAAAAAATAGTATAAGAAAGTGGCGCTTTGAACGTCTTTGTGAAATTATTTTTGTTTTTAAAACGTGTTGAGGGAGAAATATTTATAAAGTTTTATATTTATATATTTTAGAAGTTTTAAAGGACACGACTCTCAAAATTGATTCGGTTTTGCTTTCGTTTTCCATCCAAAAGCTCTTTGCGTTTTTGAAAACTTCACAGAAAATTTGTGGGCTAAAGAGTTGCGCCCAAATACATATTTGTGATCGAAAAAATAATAGTGGGCTAACGCTTTTGGTAGATTGTTATTGCCTGTCTTTACCAACAAATAATCTATAATTTTTAATTTGATTTGCAGGACCGCTCAGCCTAAAGTAGGCGTGGCCGAAAAACAAATGTTGTAACTTTTTATCGCTTAAGACTCTTTCTGAAAAACATTTTTATTTCTGAGCCGTCAAAATGATGTTTCCTTTTTTTTTTTATTTAAAAAAAATTTAGTGATGCCACTGAAATACATGGAATGCAACGCTGCAAATTTAGCTGCCGTCCTTAAAATAACAATCTTGCTAGCGGCATTTGTAGTCGTGCGTTCGTGTAGCCTGCTGTCACGAATGTGTTTAGAGCATAAACTAAACGAAACTGAATCATGGAGGAAAATCTTATTGAAGGGACGGAAAATGGATGTTGTTTAACTGACGAGTTTTCAGGCGCTTAAATTTTAAGACACACGATAGTTGTATTCTGTACTTCTACCTTAATTGAAGTTGCTTATGGGCAACTTTGGGGCAAGGGCGGCACAGAAGCGTTAACCTGCAAGTGATCAGTAAATCGGGCAATGGGGTTTGTGATGCTGGACATTGGAGTCATGTTGCGAATATTGTGAAGCAGAATTTTTAGATGACGACTTCAAGGACATTTTGAAGAAAGGTGAGGAAATCGATACACATACAAATCCATTGGAAGATATCGCAACTGAAGAACATACTGTGCAAAAGAGCTCATAAATTGCTTAGCGTTTTGTGGTGCAATAAATTTGTTAAAACAAAACTCACTCTGTCCCCAAATCTATTTTCGTCCCCTCTTGTCGCCGTCAAAGTCTTCCGCTTGCTGTGAGAAATTCCAAAAAAATCAGAAACGGAGTTTTAGCAACAAATGGCTGAGAGACGACAACTTTATAGATTAATGGGAAAATTATTTCGCACCACTTGCAAGTGGTTGAACGTCTAAGGCCAATTCTGAAATAAGTCGCCCCCCAAAATCCAGACATTATCGAAGTGTTAAGCCTGGAAAACGAACTTCCAAAATTTTGTAAAACAGACTTAGAATAGATTTTTCTTATATAACTTCGTAGACATCATATTTGTATACGAGTGTGTGTCTACATATGTACGTACATATCGTTACCTTAATATAGAAAGGCTCCAACTCGTTTTTTTCTCAAATCGAGTTTTTTGTAAACTTCGAAAGATGATCTTCCAACACATCATTTGTTAAAAAAAATTAACGTGATGCGACTAAAAATAACAAAAATATAAGCAGTTGGAAAAAGTTTCGTGATTACAAAACTTTAATTTTTATTAAGTTTTTTCTCTCCTTCCTGAAAAGTTAGCAAAACGTTACTTAGGGCCTTTCTTTATTAAGGTATCGATATGTACGTATAGCAAGTTTGAAAAATATATTTTTATTTAATTTTACCATTAAGGTGGATGCACCTGCCAAGAATGTTCTTCAGCGCAATTCACTCGTTTCGAAAAGTTTGTTTGGAAAGTGAAAGCTGCCGTATGTGAAGTTTCCTCAAACTTTTAACTTTTCTTTCCAACAAATGTCACAGCTGAGTTTAACAAACGCAAAGTGGAGCGCAACTCGGCTCAACTCTGTAAGAAAAGAATTTTGCCTATTGGCATCTCAGCTCAAATTTGTCTAGACAAAATAGAATTTTAAACCATTTGGAGTTGAAAGTTGTTCGTAAAAGTAATTTTCTCTCAAGCCACGAATAAACAAATTTTATCCGGACAACAATTGAAAATGAAAAAATTTTGCAAAGAGAGAAATACTTTGGAAATGCTACAAATGATCAATATATCGAAGGAGAAAAGACATTGAGAGCTGCGCGCAATCCTACAGACGTTTAATAAGCAAACAAAAGCCAAAAGGACATCAGATAAGTTTAGCAAGAGGACGACAATCCTGCGAAATAAACACCGGTAGGAATTTATTATAAAAATAGACGGGTTTTAATAGTTTTAAATTTTGACATAAATGTCAATATTTTGAAGTATCTACATATTTATTTTTTCTGCCTTTTTTGTTCTTTTTGTAGAAGCCCTGAGGACGCTCAACGATGTTGATCGATATTTTTTGATGTTTGACTGAAAAATATTAAGACAAACACTTTGATCAGACGCAATTACTGAATGCACTTTTATTTTACGGAGAAACTTGACTTGTGCTGCGTAGGGCTTAAAGCCTCCCCTCACATTTTCCACCCTTTATTACAACAAATATTTACTGTATCGCTTACTTTTCCCCTATGGCTGCTCTGGCCCAACAAAAATCTTATATTCTACAATGTTTGTAAACTGGGAAAAGCATTGCAACCCATGAGCTCCGCTCATTCACTTCCACTAAATAATTGGACTTTGTTGCCAAAAGTGCAATAATTGTTTCTTGCGCGGATTGTCCATTTGACTGCAGTTTATTGTGAAATCAATGTGACTTGCAGCTGCTTTGGAATAGCAAAATGTCAGCATTCGCGCAGGAGTCCGCACTTTCAAAGACCAGCCCAAAACCAAAATTTTGCTCACAAACCCCTTCCTTTTTAAGCCGTATGCCGGTACTTTTCTATCTGCGCTTGTAGTTTTTGTCGTGACTGCCAGTCTTGAGTTTTCTGCCAGAAATTCCATTATTTTGCTTCAAAAGAAACTGCCAAACACAAGCTGGCAAATAGACAGACAGACAGACGGTGGTGCCAACCGGTATCTGCATATTTTGTTTCATACTCTTTAAAGGATTCACTTGATAGATACGAGCAATAATTTTTTCTTATTTTTGTTTGTTTGTTTGTTTGATGCTTTTTCAACATATTTTTTTCTTATATCTTGTTTTTTTTTCACTGCCAGTCGACATCGGTATTGAATTTCACTCAAAATATTGTGTGAGTGTGTGTGTGTGTGTGTGTGTGTGTGTGTGTAGATGTAGATGTAAATTTTGTTTGACTAAATGCTCGTACGCGAGCAAATAAAGAAGGAAACAAAAGGATACAAGACAAAATTTATTGTGAGAACCGTAAATATTTATAACAGGATTCCCACGATTGACAAATGTCAACAGATGATGATTGTGTCAGATAATGTGCGCAGAAAGATGTTCATGTCAATTGCATAATTTAAATAAATCTCCGCTTAATTTGAAGAACTTGAAATGCTGCATGCAACATTGAGTGTTGCAAGCAAAATTAAAGCATTTTCTCACGCCTTCGCCGGTAGACATGTAGTGAAAAAAGTGACATTAAAATATTCGGGCTGATCGTTATGCCCGTACGAACTCTTTTTCTGCAGGTTAAAACGCACATTCTTGGCTAAAGCTAAATATTATCGGTAACCGATGCCACAGTTTCAGATTACAAAACCATTATTTACTGGTAGCATTCGCCACTGATGGTTATATTATGGCTGGCGTTTCCGAGGATATATTATCGTAGTGCTAGAATCTCTTGTAGTCGCTCATCGGGCTAAATCTGACAATTTTGCCTGTTTGTCTTGTCACTGAAAATATTCAGCGCGAAAGCAGCCGATCGTTACTGAACTGCTGTCGAGCCCACTGAAAGCAGTCAAGTCCTTAAGGACATCAACTTTGAATTGAGTTGCGTCTGCCAAGCTTTGCAATTATATTGGATATTGACCAGAAGCTGGCATGCTGCGCCTGCAGGGTCGAAAGATCAATAATAAGTACAACATATTTTTCTTGAAATTCACACTGAGCTGTTTGATATGGCGGAACATTTTGGGCACGTCAAACAACTTCGAACAAAATAAGACGAAAGTTGACTCTAGTAGAAGCCAGCAATCAAGTATCTTGTCATTAACAATCGTTTGGAACCCAAAAAAATCCGTACCACTTAAAGATCGATATAATCGTTTCCGAATAAAAGCCAGAGTGATAAAATTTTGCCTCCTTAAAGATTTATGGGACAAACTTTTATACAGATTTCACACATCAAATAAACCTCTACTAAAAGTTAATGTTTCGGCAGTCCCTGATTGACTTCTGAAAGCTGTCAACGTTCGACAAGTTTCGCTTAGGGGACACTTAGTTTAATTTGTTTATTATATGTGGCAGCCTGTCGCAGCCATCCCGGTACTATCAGCGCCACCAATTACTCGGTAGTTGGTACCACTCAACGTGACTAGCAAATTGTTACCGCATTAACTCTTTCGCCAACCGCAAAATCCATACAATAATTTTAGGTTTTTATGAAAATAAAATAAAATTAACACTTTTTATTGGGAACCACCAGAAGAAAGATTTAGTCCTGCCGACGACTCCCAAATATATTTGCTTCGTGCTAACCAAATTTAAACGCAAGAAGATGTACCGACGAACAGTGTGATCGGTGATCGAGGTTTTCCGGTGGTGTCACCATTATAATCATTACGATCTCTTGAAAAAGGAAATTCCCTATAAAAAAAGTTGCCACTCTTTGCAAGATACAATCCTGCAATAATCTGCTGTCGGCCGGTATCGAATTTTTCGACTCAAAACTCGCTATTATAATTCGCGTGCTCTTTTCCCGATAAGTCGGCGCCTGTTAATCGACTTGAAACCAGCCATTTAACATGTCATGGGCCAGATTCTACAGCTTTTGACGCTAGACGTGTTCTGCTCTTATTCCAAGCTATTTCCATTTGTTTAATTTATATAAAAAACCAACATTAAGCAACTGCGCGAAACTGTCTTTCCCCTGGCCGCTGTATCGCAAAACGTTGCAAGACCTTCTATTTACGAACAACAAGGAAGAGACAACAAAACAGCCTTTAAAAAGATAAAAGAAAAGCAACAAACACTTCCGCTTAATTGCAATTCATGTCGACGCTTTCCAAGCAGCGTTCGCTATTCAGCTGTTTGTTATTTTGTTTGTTTTGTTTTTGTTAAATTCGTTTCAAGCGATCTCTTCGGTTGAGAACGAGCAGATTCATTACTTTCGATTTTTGGTTTAACGTGTCAAACGTGAATGCGTGTGTGTGTGTGTGTGTGTGTGTGTATGTGTGTGTGTGTGTGTGTGTGTGTGCGTAGAGAAGTGTAAACATTATGTAAATAGATATGCAATTGTTAACTGGGATATCAATTGGCTGAGAAAAGAAAAAAAATTGAATTAATATTGTAAGATAAACGATTTAAGTTGTAATCCGTGTAATCGATGCAATAATGAAATATTTCCAACTTTTTTCTACTTCTTCTTCTTCTTTTAAAGAACTGGTCGTTACGAATGTGTGGGTGTTTGTGTGTGTGTGTGTTTTTTTTTATTTTCCCAGAAAAAATTATTATTCTTTTTTGTGTAGTCAGCGTCACTCGTATCATTCGGGTGTAATTTAAGCCTCAATTTTATTGTTTTAAAACATTTTTTTAATACTAATATTTTAATTTCTTGTATCGTCTCCGCTGCCGTTTCCTTCCCTTTGGAAACAAAAACGCGCCAACCCGATTCGTTTAATATCGGTTTTTTTGGCTGCCAAAAGACTGTCAGAAGAAACCTTTTTACCATCAATTCCCGCTGTTAATGATCGTTTTGCCACAAAATTTAAGTCTTCCCGATTCAAAACTGGCAACATGTTAAAGAACTGTGCGTTCCAAAGAGAAGTATCCATGACGACGCCCGAGAACGTGGAAAGTTTTACATAAGGATCTGGGCTTACGTGCCTCTAAGAGCCAGAATTGAAACCAAACGACCAACGTTGTATTTTTGCTTATTATTGGTCTCATTTGCAACTGGACGAAAATGAGCATTTAAATAAATAAGAAAAATTGCCGAACTTGGAGCGAAGTCAATCCGCAAGCCGTCAAGGGGGCCCCATAACATCTATTAAAATGGATAGTTTGGGGCGGTCACACGCGGGCGTTATCATCGCTTCTTGTTTCCTTCGAAATCAGCACGGGGCTGCCGTTACGGTGAATGGCTGAATCTTGTCGTACGGCGCAAAATCAATTTGGTGTCAACTTTGTTTCCAGAAGAGGTCTTGATTACCCCTAGTCCCCTAGTTCCCGCTTTTTAACGTCTCTGGGTTACTGTTTATGCTGCTATCTTAAGTCACTAGTCGCTTTTAAAGTATTTTAAGCCACCGTTGACGCCATATGCCTAAATTTAATAGGACAAATATTCAAAACCTGGACTGGCCAAACGGAGCATGTAGCTAATAGCCGAGGCAAACATATGCTGGGAATTACATATTCAAGAAATAAATAAATGCCAAGAAATTATCTACCGGATCATAATAAAGTTGTCAAGCTGTTAAAAAAGCACTCGTTACTTTAACTCTTTCCTTCTGTTCTCCAGAAGAGATTTGAAAGTCGCCATTATTTCGATTTGGAAAATCTTCAACAATGGACTAAGATTTCAGGTCGTTTTGTATTCAAGTCCAGGCGCAACTCAATCCACTCGCATTAAGACCGAGTCCCTAAGAAAACTGTTTCTCAATTAGTATTTTTATACCAGTTCCTGGGCATAGCACGAAGTGTGTTACCGGTACTGGCATATCTCTGGCATGACAATGAATTGGGAATGTAACCGGTTTTGTAAGCATTTTACTTTAGTTCGGATTTTCTTATGACTAAAATAGGCCATAAATATGTACTCGTATGTAGCATAAAGCCTTTGTCTTTTTGTAGGGCAGAACACAATGAACGAAACTTATTTCACATACAATTTTTATTTGTTTTTTTATAGTTTTTTTTTCTTTTTATATTTTATGTATTTAAGGCTTTTACGTGTTTTGTGGCAGCTTCGTTTTGTAGGCTCTTCATCCTACACGAGTTATGGAGAAAATACGCTGTCGCCGCTCGTTGTGTTTGTAATACTCTTGTTGTAGCCGTTGCCTGCCGATTGCGTTGTACTCGTATGCGTCACATGTTCTTTGCAAGTCTTAAATGCCGCCGCGGTCCCTGTTTGTGGTCTGATCACTGACGACAACAGCAGCAAAAACAACAACAACAACAACAACAACGCTGATTTCAATTTTAATTCGTGTGTACATGTATGTGACTAGATATTTTTATTCTTTGGAACCGAAAAAAAGCGCTGCATTAAATTCAATTACGGCAATAGAAAGCACAATTTTGTATGCCTTCTGCTGTTGATTTCCTGTTCGGTCGGTGTTGCCAGGGTTGGAGTAAGTGGATTTACTTTCAATGAGTAAAGCAGTGACTCTACTCGTTGATCAACTTAAAGATCGACTTAAAGTTCTCGACAACGTTCCTTGTACTATTTTGAAAATTTACATAAGCGGACTAAATTTTTTGCTGAATCTGTTTCTAAAACATTTCCTCAATGAATTTTCTTTTAAATCTACATATAAAGTGCTCAAACATTCAAAAAAAAGCGAAGAAGAAGGGCTTCTAAAAAAGCCAACAAAAATATTCAGTAAGTGATACGCCAGAAGACTTATTGTTCGGAACACCGCGTCAGCTAGTCATGCCGTCCGGAAAGCGCAGCGATTATGTTGCACCAAGAAAATACCGGTAGTTGCCTGTGAAAGGGTTCTTACTTGCATTCCAGAGTTCATTGGTCCGTTTAGGGTCTGTGCGCTGGCTGTACAAGACCATAGGAATTAAGCAGGGGAGCTGTGTCCTAGAACTTCCCTAATAAAACCAATTTAATGTGCTGCCTGTGGGCAGAAAGGGGTGGTCCACAAAAAAAATCAATATCTGTCGGCAGAGTTATTTCCCTTTTTTCACTTGCAATGTTTGGCATGACCTCCGATCACATTTAAGGACGAATTAGATTATTTTAAGGTGTTATTAGATGAAAGTTTATTTATTTATTTATAATTTCACAAATCTACAAGTTTGAGCTGCACATAGACCCATAATGGTGTGCTTTCACATGGGAAGTGAGCAGCGTGGCAGACAAGGAATTCGCCAAATTAACCGAGACACATCGGTCAACCAGTACTAGTGAGACACAAAACTCTCCAAGGATCAACAACAATAACAAGACTGACCGCATTCAAGACAGAATTAGGATGCCGCGAGACCTGTTCTGCAGCCTAAATCAGCTCTGCTTTACGACTGAATAAAGCTCATAACTTTGACTACACATAATCATGTCTTATTCTTCTTCCCGATGCCATATTCGTATTCACCGTTGACGATGAAGTCTAACAAGAATAAAAATAAACATAAACGACATAAACGTTCTTTCCAATCACAGCACAAACTTGTAACGAAATCCAAGGTCCGCTGCTATTCTGAACGAGATATAGTGTCTCACAGCTTATTTCAACCACCCTCTTTACAACAGTTATCGTCGATATAGATTTTGAATGAAGTAAAATATTGAACAAATTTATATAGAATTTAATAGAAAACTTTCTTATCGGCATAAAAAATTTTTGTTTTATTCTGAAATTTTAAAAATAAAAAATTATAAAACTTAGATATCTCTGTAGTTACAGTCCATTTCAACCTATTGCAAGGCCTGTTTAATTGACCTCAGTTATCGTGTAACTTGGCGGAGGCGTTATTCTTAATTTTTATTTGTTACATGAAACGTTCCAAGTCCAGAAGGAAAACCCGAATTTTGTAATCAGTTCTGAGGTCTTAACAGCTCCAAGCTTTGCAATTATATTGGATATTGACCAGAAGCTGGCATGCTGCGCCTGCAGGGTCGAATAATAAGTCCAACATATTTTTCTTGAAATTCACACTGAGCTGTTTGATATGGCGGAATATTTTGGGCACGTCTTTATTTGTTACATGAAACGTTCCAAGTCCAGAAGGAAAACCCGAATTTTGTAATCAGTTCTGAGGTCTTAACAGCTCTAATAAGTAAAAATAGCAGTATCAGGCCCAGCGAAACGGGCAAGCCACTCACTGATCAAAACTCGTGATCCACGAAAGGATTTATATAAGTAAACAAAAAGGCAAATCAATATAAAATATAATATTATTGTACTACGATTTCGAGTACTCGTTGCCGCATTTGCTTAAGGAAAGAAAGTAATTTTTTCCGGGCGACTTGTCTTTTCAAACCTGTGAAAGTTGTGTATGTAAATTTTTCTATACGATTCGTTGAGTACGTACGAAGACGCACGTACGTACAAAAGCCACGTAAATTAATACAATAGTCTTAAAATTAGTAATTTACGATTCGCTTCACAACAAAATTCTACGAAATTATGAAATTTCCATAATTCCAACATCCACTAGACACACAAAACAAATAGACTAAACCTTTAGATCTAAACGATGGCCCCAAACAGTTTTTGTTGGTATTTAAATAAAATATTTGTAAGCAGCATGTGACAACCACGAACGACGTTGCTGGGGGGCCAATTTCAAAGCGCAGACACAAAAACGTGCCCGGCTTCCTTTTAGTTTCCAGTCCTTTAAACAATTTTTACACACAATCGTTTACATACAAAATGTTTGTGTCTAAAAACTTTAGAAAAGTTCACTCTTAAATAAGAGAAACGATCTGCTTAAGAGACTGTGCAATTTTGGGAGTGCAGTGTCTCATATTTGTTACCAGGGTTACCGTTCCAACAGCCACACAGATTGTTAGAGCCTGTGGTGATTTGTGATGTGTCAGGAGAAAGATCACAAACAGTTTTAAACAACAACATAAATATATTTTTTTATTGGTCACATACATTCATACAAATAAACAAAGATGTCTACTGACCTACTCGCAACTTCTCCAGTTACATACTTGTACCTGCAAATTTCGCTCAAGTAGGTCAAAGAATAATAGTTGCTTGGAAACAAAGCAAATGAAGGTGTATCCCTTGTGTAGATTAAAATGCTGGTGTAAAAAAGTGTTGTTCTTGTTGGCGCATCAATCTCGATTTACAAACTGTGGCGAAATTCACTTCATACAGTTAAAATTAGCGCATGGATCGAAACACAATATTCGAGATTAATAATAATCAGCTGCTTTACCAAGATTTGTCGTCATCGCCACTTCTAGTCGATACCAAAAAATGCTCGCTTTCACACTCGCTGTAGAAAGAAGTTTCCGACAACACTTGACCCACTGTAGGCCTAAGATAATCCACAACCATCAATGGCAAATATATCCCAGTTCGTGTGACTACGATGACGGCGCCCAGCATAAGGCGTAACATATTCATACTCAGTCCTAAGCAAATAGGCGCTTTGAGTCAAAACACGGATTTGGGGAAGCAAGTCGAGTGAAGGCCGGGGCACATAGAAACCGTCATGCGTTGTCCGTAGCCGTTTTCAGCTGACAACTAAGTTCAAATACAGGGTTTGTCATGGCGCATAGACTACGGTGACTTCAAGCCAACGTATCAAAGTTGAGCAACTCTCGGCGTACGTTGACAACTTTCAGTTAATTTTAATTGAAAAACAATAAAAAAACTAAAGTTTGGAAAATAAATTAATTTAGGCCGTGCGTGCGTGTGTGTGTGTGTGTGTGTCAACCTAATCCGTTATTGGAAACGGCAAAGTACAACGCATGTCGCATTCTATTCTCCCGGGGTGAACTAGTCCTCAAATATTTTTTCTTTACTTCATCGAGACAAAAGCTTTTTGCCGTTTTTTGCGAGAGGCCAAACTCTACACGGGTGAGGCATTCTTCTCCCCATACTTCTTCTTTTTTGGCGCTACAGTCCAGGGTGAATCTGGGCCTCAATTCCCCATACAAGAGTCGCTAAAACAGCAACAAACTGCGGCGCAATCAATAAGTATTTTTGTTGTGATTTAACGGAAGCGGTCAGCAGCGGTCTCAATTTCGCCACTCGCTCTGAAGTCGACTAGAGCTCTTCAGTTCAGCCAAGTTTCCCCCAAATTATAAAACTAGATACTTATGAACGTACGAATGTATGTGCTCGTGTATATCGTTACCTTAATACAGACGGACTCAAATTAATTTTCTTTTCTTTTGTAAAGTCGTGTCTTTTGTTTTTGTAAATTTTTACAGATTAAACGATCTTGTGTCCAACGTATGCGAAGATATATCGTTATTTGAATATAGAAGGTTCCTCAATTTCAATACAAGATCATTTAAGTTTTACAAGTTGCAGGCGCTGCTCGACTGTGAAAAAATATATGCGGCTACACGAGTACATATAGATTGATGTTAAGCCAATAGGCAAAACTTTTTGGATGATTTGCTTTGTGAACGGCATCAAGTTCACTTCTTCTTGGTAGTTGCTTCAGTCGGCATGTAGACAGCTGGAAACACACAAAGAAAAACACACATATACTTACGTTTATATTTTGTTTGTTTTGAAAGAAGTTGTAATTGAAATTGAAACATCAGTATAAAATCACTGCACAAGTTTTGCGAAGTCGCAGTCAACTTTTGTCGCCGAACGGCAACTCTGATGCGTTATAGTTTTACTGGCACCTTCGTAGCGGTTTGACGCATTAATATTTTATATGCATAGATTACAGCAACAACAAAACGTATGCGGAAGGAAGGCATGATTCATTCATTGATTCACTGTTCATGAAGCTGAAGCTTTCGTTTTTTTCTTGTTTTATAAAGTCTTAATGATCTACAGTTTGGCGGGTATGTCGATACTTTTGCAGTTTCAATTTGGTCCGCTGAAAGCGACTGAGCAGAGGTCTTCCGCAAAATAGAATAAGTCCATTACACAGACATATATCTATATATATATATATATATGAGTATGTCTGTCTCATTAACGAAAGGAAAGAACTTTCTCATTGATAAAACAGCATCAATATCGGTTTTTATATCGTAACTACACACTTGAGAACGTGAAAGCATTTAAATGTCGTAAAACCGATGGGTGCGATTGCGATAATATTTTTGGGCAAAATTTTGTCCTATTTCCAGTCTATTCATTGTACGGTACCAGATCTGTTGGTGCTTCAAAATCAAAAAATTGTTCTTCTCAAATATGCAGTTGGGGGCAAAACTTAGAACTTTATGCAGTGAATAGCCGGGCAGTCGCCGCCGCGATATATCGGAGAGCATTTGCTCTAGAACATTTTTATTCAACCAGTCGCGGACTAATCTGTTGCGGCTGTCAAACCGTAATTAGAATAGACTTAAAACGCTTCGACTTCAGTTGTTGAGTTTCAAAATGACTTTCAATACTTTTGAGGCGTTCTCGAAAATCGTACTATACCGTTGAGGAAAAATATATATTTCATCAGAGATATTTCGGGTACTAGTGTTTAAAATTTAGCTGCTGGTTGTTGGAGCGTCCGATCATGAATGCATTCTGTACGCCAAAACTTATGAACAGATTTTAAAACGGATCCGACGATGGACCAACTCCACTATACAACGGCTCACCGCGATTCCCACGTGACATAGCAGGCACATACATATTTAGGTGGTAACTTCTCGGTTATTAATCTCCCCTCGATACCCCGAAAACCCCAATGCCCAAAGTTTGGTATAAGCCAAGGCAAAACCTGCTACCCGGGGCAGGGTTCACTGCATACACATATGGACACCAGAGCCTGTACCCGACAAACAACTTATGTACGTAATGAACTGGTTTCGACTTCTTTTCGAGTGTATTTGTCAAGAGATTGCCTCCTATTGGCCCCCCCAATAGGGTATTAAACGAGTTCAAGTGCTTACAGAAATAATAAAAGTGCTTTTTTTCGAAATATACCAGTGAATTTCTCTGAATTTTGTCTGACGTTTTGCGGTTGAGGCGTCGTCTATTTAAAACCATTCCGAAAAAATCAGATACTGAAGGCTTTTAATCTCTCCATAAAATTTTGCAGTGGCTTGTTAAGAGAGCAGTTAAGAGAATGCTAAAGAGCAGAAAACCTTAAGACAAAATTATCAGAATTAAAAAATACTCGTATGAACGTTGCAGAAAAAATGAGTGAATTATATAAATTGTGGTTGGAGACTTTGAAACCCAGCAGCAGCGATCAGCATTAACTCTTTATAACCTTAAGATATTTTCCTTTTTTGTTGTTGTTGTTGTTGTTGTAGTCATGTTGTTATTGTTTGATTTGGTTGTTGCGGCCTGACGTTGAAGTTCAACTCGTCGTTTGTATCGCATTTGTTGGATAATGAATGTTTCAAATGGTTAGACAAGACCTTGAAATAATTTTCTTTTTTTTTGTGTTGTTTTGTTTTCATTATTTCCATTGTTGTTGTTGATTGTTAGTTTTTTCCGTTTTTTTTTTTTGGTTTGAAATTTTATTGTTATTATGTTTGTTATTTTAGTTTTAAAGTGCACGATTCGTAAAATTGTTCACTTAAAATACAAAAGTTGAAAAAAAAAACCAGCGCATGGAAAAAAGTATTTTTGTTCTTTTTAGCGTCATAACAACAGCCCAACATGACATACTATGGGTTTACGTAGTAGATTCGCTCAATCGCATGAACTTAGCTTTCGCGGTACACACTGCGAACGACACCAGGCACAGCAGTGCCCTAAAAGACTTCAGTTTACAAGACGTTGGTCTAACGCAGACGGCGGCCTAGGACACACTTAACTTATAAGGCTACACATTAAGCTCAGCTTAGAGGAAACCACCATCTCTGATCTGAAAGGAGACAGGCATCTGGCACAAGATGTCAACACCTTCAGCATCAGGAGTTACCTGCGCTTTCCACTTGAGCTTAAGGTTTCAATAACAATCAGAACCTTTGCGGCAAGGAGTGACCAACTCCAGGATGATCCGTCCAGTATGTTTTATGAACAAAAAGTAAGTGATAAGTAAATGTTTCCAAGGACATTCCGAACTCTAGTTTTTTGTTTCGCAAGACCATTAATATTATAAAAATATTAAAACAGCTTGGAAGCCTTCAGCCAAGCCGAAATTCGCTAATACGGATAACTTGGCACCTGCCACTTGATGGACCAATTCTATGGCACTGCATCAACACCAGCATCCCTCAAGATAACGAGATCCTAGATCCCGCTTAGGCCGGTTCACCTTTGTCATATCAAACGAGCTACCACCTGCCCGTCTGTAATCCTAGGAGTAGAGTGCCACCGAAACCGGGGCTTAACATGTTAGGAAAAATTGTCATAAGTGAAACCGAGACTTAAAGTATCGTAGAGTTTAGAAAAAACGCCCGCTCTGTGATCAGTGGATAATTTTATTCGGTACATTTTATTTTGGCAGTTTTGCAATAACGAGTTTCACATGTTTTGGTTCTTTTTTCTTTTAGGCTCTGCTGCTATTTCACGCAATATCAACTTATCGTTCCATGGACAGGGCTCAATGCTTTAAGCTATAATATATGCATAGTTTCGCCTCCGCTCACTTTAATAGCTTTAATGTTACCCGCGACTGATGTGCTTACTTTAGACGACATTCACGATATTCTGTGCCGCCGATTTTCAGGCTCTGCGTTATTGTGAATTTTCGGCTTCGCAGGCAATAATTTTGTGAAATTAGTATTCGCTTTCGCTATTATTCAATATTTGCGATGAGTAAGCAAATACCCAGCTATTGATCAGCTGGCGAATCGATGATACGCGATCCACTCGATTTATTAGATGTACTTTGGTAGCAAAGAAAGCTGGTTCCGTTTTGACTCTTTTCGGGTTTTTATATTTTGGGTGAAACAAGTTATTGTGAATTTGTCGTACTCTTAACATTTTAAGACCTATAGGCCCTCTTCAACTTGCACTATGGCACAGTTGTTGTTCATGTAGGCACAACTTACAACATTTTTGTTTGTTTGTTGGTTTATAGAATATTGCAACACTTCGTTATGAACTTGGTGGTTGAATGAATGCAGTCTTTTAAGTAACTGCTTAATTGTTGCTGTATAGAAAAGTACGGATGTTATTTGTTTGTTTGTTTGTGTTTGTTTTGAATAGTGGAAGTCATTCGTATCTCTATGAACTCCGCATGAAATTTCAGTTCATTTCATGGGGTTCGCCTGAACACTCAATCATACGCAATAAATCAAACAGCCAGACAGACAGTCAGATAGACAAATGTATTTCATCAGATTTATATGAGATTTTTTTGCGCTTTTTACTTCAGAATACTATAAAGCACAAGGTCATTTCATGTCACATTTTAAAGTCCAAAATCATGCACACACTTGAAGTTTAAATACGATTTTTAAGAATAAATTTATTTTCAACACACACACACACACACCAAACACATACATACATACACCTTCATTCAAATCCACTCATAATTCATTCGCGCTCTGGTGTTTATTATGTTCTAATGATGTCATAAAAATGCTTTTTACATTCGTGATCACGTATGCGATTGAAGAAAGGAAATTGCGACATATCCAGTTCTGGTTTTATTACTCGTATTCAAATGTTGTGCTGGTACTTCCCCGAACAGTATTGCCATGTCTGAGTACTAGCAAGTCATAAGCATTAATTGACAAACCAGTTGCTGTAGAATCCAATATGCGGGTGGATCGTGCCCAACACTTTAAACTATTATACATCAGAAAAACCGAAACAAAATAGGTGCAGCCTTTTTATTGCCTTGAATCTAGCGCTGAATATCGCAGGAACGACATTGAACTTAAATTCCGATTAGTTGCAGTTGTAGATTCTAAAATTTTCGTCGGATTTAACGAATTCTTTTTCAAATAAGTTGGGACAGTTTTGTATCGATGTTGCTTAATGAAAATACTGAAATTTATATAGGAGTGCAATAAATTCCAGCCAGCAAATTTTTCATGGCCGCTCAATAGCCGCTCATCGAAATAAAAATGGGGGCCTGCGAGAAGAAATCTAATAATCTCAGTTACCCACAAAACGGTATGAGATCGATTACTCTAGATATTTTCCCTCAGTCTTTTTTCCCGAACTTACTAATCCTCTTCCAACCCCACTTATAAAAAACCTATATTTTGAATTGTCCTAAGGAGCCAGTCTGTTTCCAATGCAGCCGCACCTTATTCGGCGAACACACGTGGACCTTTAACTTCAGCAACGAACTCGGTTTCCACACTGAACTCTCTCGTTACTCGCACTCTTGGTCCATTTTTCATTCAAACAATACACTAAAAATGTGTCCTCTTTACAGCGAATTTGGTAATAAACAAAAAGCCAGGATTTTGATTTCGAGTAAAAGCTCCTTAAACAGCCCTCTTATCGAGTTAATAGGACACTGAGATCCAATGTTTAAACCTTGGAATTGCACGCATTAAGCCCGATGGGGTTTCGGTACACATCTACCCAGCTACTGATTGCTTTCTAAACTCTAAAGAGTTTACTGCACAACGCTGCGCTTTGCAATGCGTAGCACCATTCAATCACATATGGGGATGGGATTGCATTGCAAAACGCTTCGAATACAGAAATTATTGGGTTTCTGAAACCGTGTTCGTAATTTCAAGCGAATAAAATCCGGCAAATAAAACTAAACCCTCAACTAATCTCGAAAAACAAACTTTGAAGCACCTCAAGGTCTGTGCCGCTTAAGGTCGGATTTAAGTGTTGGACAGCACAAAAAGATCGAATAGAGAATAGATAGAATAGAATAGATTTTGGGGCATTCCGAAACACGAAACACTTGAATGCTTCTGTGGATACATTAAGAAATATGTTCTGTTGAACGACCGTCACACGACGTTTTTATGTCAAGAACTGTAGCCTCGTGGGTCAGAAAAGAAGATTGGGCTGTTCGTTTCGCCCGAACCCCGTTCAGCAGAGTATTACGACAAGTGTCGTAATTTGATCAGGACAACGGCTGTCCAAGTTGACCTACAATAACAACGAATAGCGCTCATCATACACAATTTTGAAATCAAAACTGGTACGAGTTTAAGGGTGAACGACTTGATCCACAATTCACCATCCACAAATTTGAATTTTTCCTGCAGAATGAGTTCTTTTCTTTTATTGCTTTTCGATGGCAAATGAATGCAACCTTAATTAGGGCTTAAGGCGTTATCAATCTGTCCAAAAATTTCTCATCCCCATACAAAATATATTGAAATTGGAAAATCCAGGAAGTGAAGTTAGTGGCAAAACAACTGCTTTTACTATTTTGTGCTTCGTTCATAACTTTGGCGCTGTAATTTAAGTTACTCGCGCCTTACGCCGTAACAAGGTAACAAGCCAACCTTAGAAACGATAATCAAGTGCCAGATTTCTGTTCGAGGTTAAACAACAAAAACCATCTTTCTTTGTGCGACCTTTCCGATGTTTAAAAAAAACCTGTCGTAGAGCCACAGTCCGTAGAAACACGTTTTTAAATTGTATTTTAAACGATAAGAAAAATTTCTAATACAAATATAATTCGCCGCCCAACAAAAACAGAACCTGTTTAATTTTAAAGTTGAGTCGAAAAAATAGCCAAATCTTTTCAAAATGCCGTTTTCATTGAGATTTTCTTTTATATTGTACGTTTTGCATTTCAAAACCTTTTGGTGTTATTTCTTGTACCCTGTTGAAATATTATCAGGCAGAGTGCGGCGCTTTTACTCACACTTTTCGTAGCGCGTTCGTAACGTTCTCTGACGGAGTTGGAAAAGGGGTGTTATTTCTGTAATACTGATTTATGGCCAAGAGCGAAGAAAAATTTAGGAAAACTCAGCTGAAGTTTCATTACACATTGATAACATTTGGCTTATAGCAGCAGTCGTGTTTAAAAATATAGCACACATTTCAGCTGCTGCGATGTCAGTGTTAGTGAACAATTGATGTACATATTTGCGCATTTTGTTTTAACCAAAAATGTTACAAAGGAAATCGAAAATCTTTTAGTATCAATTTAACAGATTTTAGGGGAGAAGTAATTTGATTACAAATATGATCGAGGTGAGCAGCACGAGTGGCACCTAAATGGCGCAATCTGAAACTCCTAACAAGTTGACGTATAACTTCAGTTATGCCAGTTCTTCTGAAGCCTTCATCAAAAGTCAATTGGCAGAACAGTGACCAAAGTGCCAATGGAATGCCTTGAAGTGCCCACCTTGGCTGAAGCTTTCAGGCGGTGGCTTAAGAGATTTTGGTAGATACGAGTTTGGAAGTCTAGGCTCAGAGTCCTCGAGGTGATGTTGACTTTCAACAGATTTCTGTTATTCTAGGCAATCGATTAGATAGCCCGAGCTCTCAACTAAGAGGTTCCTGGTGCATGCAAATTGTTGTGGTGAGCGGTTGGCAAGTTCGCTCACGGATTTGGTCCACCTTTCGATTAGGCTGAAGTAAATCAATTTTACTAAATGTTAAAAGTGCCATAAGGAGATTATACTCTAAGTCCGAAAAGTGTTTACTAGAGGTACGGGCTTTTCAAAGAAGGTCAAGAAAGTGCCAACGACGTCGCTGTTGCCCGCAATGGATACCGCCGCACTTCAGTAACTGGTGAAAATGTGGTGAAAGTGCAGAACATTGTTATAGAGAATCGAAGAGTCACAATTAGAGAAGCTTATGAGAATGTCGACACGTGGCTTTGAAATTTGGGACCGAGGCTTTTGTTCCAAAATTGCTAAATTTTTACCAAAAAGGCTATAACTTGTTGGTATTTTTTTTTAGCCAAATCAAGGCCGCAATTGTGCTTCAGTGACAGTATTCGCCAGATTTGGCCACCTGCGACTTTTTGCTGTTCCCCAAAACTAAAGAGGCGGCGTTTTGCGGCGATTGAAGCGATGAAAGGCAAATCGCTGAGAGATCTAAGCGGCATCTGAAAAAGTTCACATGAGAACTGCATCAAGTTTGGGGAAAGCGCTGGCACAAGTGATTCATACCTGAGGGCACTACTTTGCATATAAGTCCATCTCATTTTGTGAACAGCCACCGTATGTTGTTGCGAAAATCTATCACAAAATGTACTAATATTTCGTTCTTCACTCAACATTAATTGTGTGCATATGAGCCCGTTTTCTATGAAAACTCATAAGTTTTCCAACGTACACAAGACCGGAGAATATTTAGGGGTGTTTTTTACAACAACCGAAAAAAGAAAACAAGTCAAGAGTCTGCTTGCCCTGCCTGTGCTGTTGTTTATCAGTGAAATTAAACCGAACATTCCAAGCACCAACTAAAAGTATTCGAAGATACACAAGAACATAAAAGTAAAATGCGATGCGATAAACATTAAAAAGCGTAACTTATATGAAACGAATTCTCAAATCGATGTGGCACTTGCTGCATTAAACTGCAAAGTAACACTCTCAAGCACACACACACACACACACACACGCACACAAATAAATTACAGCCCAGATGGATACGCACGGACAATGTTGGCTAAGAAATATTTAAAAAAAAAAATGGGCTACGGGGTGCTTTTACGTCAAAGCTCCCCAAGTATCGCCACACGAAAACAAAGCAGAAACAAGTAGTGCAGGAACAACTACAACAACCCTTCAATTAATGAAAAGTCAAAGAAAACATTTTTTACATTTTTGCCCCCCCACCCCCTTCAGTGTTACTTTCGACGAAAATCGCTGGTTGTTGCTGTCCAACATTCTTGTTGTTTGAAGAAATTCGTTTTCGTACGAAAATTTCATTTCGCAACGAAATATTTTACTTTGCGAGTTTGGAGTTCTTTTGCCTTGTTCTTGTTCCTGTAAATTTAAAATTCGGAAAGAAAACAAAACGAAATACATAGAAAAAAATTCAAGTTTGCATGTCTGGAAATAGAAACTTACAAGTGAATTTCTGAACAAATTCTGTTATTTTAAATGCCAGAGAAAAAAGCGAAATAAAGAAATTAAAGGGGAAAAAATCACCTTGAACAATTCAAGTCATGATACATAATCCAGCGTAACCCAAGAGGCGTTATGTGGTCCCTTGAATGCCCGTGAAATTTTAATTCTAATACTGATATTGAATGCGGTTTGAGTCTACATGTGCATGTCATTGCACAGTGGGATGGGCACTAATATTTTTTTGAAGCTCGATCACGAACTGTCGTCGCAAATTTGTTTAATAAATGTTTTTCTTATTCTCTTTCATTTGAAAAAAAAAATATTTTAGCTAAAAGAAAAATTTGTTCAGACGGTGTGGCGCAAAATGATAAGTTCTGAACCTCTTGCCAGGATCGTTTTATAATCAAAGCGATACTATTTAATACAATAAAATTAAAATAAATAAAAAAATAATACTCCGGCTGTGGTTGAAATATTAATAGCAGGAAGAAAGCTGGGATGAGACCAGATTGGCAGTCCGAACGTCCTTCGAGGGGCCCTCATCTTATTACCCACCACACCAAATCAAAATGTAGGGGAGTAGTTGACTGATATCTTTCAAGAATTTGACCCTCCAGAGACACACACCTTGGCTTTTGACCTAATTAGAGAGTCGTTCAGGTGGCAGGTATTAAATAGCTCGAGCTGTACAAATTCGGAGATTGATTTACATCAGCATGTGCCAGGAATTTAGAGATTCAAAGTCCTTGTATCATGTGAGGTGGCACATAACACAAACCCTTTGCTCGAGAGCTCCGTCTATCCCATCGCTTCTGCTAGTAGTTCCGTAGACGGTCTGCTAGTAATTCCCTAAACACTAAGAGAAAGACGAGGCACCTCAGTTGGTGGCCCGATATTCGCAAGCCTTAACCAGACTCGCCTATACAATGCCCACCATTTGAGTCGCCGAGCGTAGACCAACATTCCGGTTAAGCTTAATGCGCAGCCGAGACGTTTCAGAAAATGTAGGCTCCTTAATTTGTGATCTGCGGCTGGCTCAAGACAACCCAGAGCTACGTTAGTCCCCGCTCTGACAATTGACGCTTAGTGCAGGTTTCAGAAGAACAGGCATAACTAGAGTTATACGTGAAATTCCTAGAGGGGCCCTTCCTCTCCATATCCGATGTCAACTGAACGAGCATACCAATGGCCTCAGCAACAGAGGCGAGCCATTGTCTCTTCTGTCGGGGCTTCAAGTACCATCAGCTACTTGCGTCACACCGATGGAAGTCAAAGTTTCAGAAATAGATAAAAAAAACACTGGACGTTGGTGCCATATTTCGAATTGGTTTCCGCACCCCTTCTTAATCACGCATTTGAGCGATAAATTCAATCGTTCTATTTTCACAAGGAAGGAATATAAATCAAGAATTTTCACCATTGTCGTCTCACTTATGAATCCTCTCTTGCTTTCTGGGGCCAGCCCCTTGCTCTGAACTGCCCCAATGTGCGTTGTGGTACGAATACTTGGTTTGTTACCTACTTTGAGAACAAACATCTAAGAATAATTTAAAACACAAATTTAAACGACCCCCGAAACACATACTCACACACATACATCCATGACAGACATGGATATTGGCGAGGTGCATTAGAGCGACTCATTTAAAAAAGATAAAGCAGACGAGCCGAATCCTATTTGATTTTAAATCGTATACAACTTTTGAAAGCACAACAATTTCTCGTATTTTCACGCGCTTTTTGTTGAATTGAACTATTTTTTTATGGGAAAAATAACACACCAAAAATATTATTCTACAAAAATTAATTTTTATCTACCAAAAAAATATATGTATCTGTTTTAGTAAAAATTTTTGCGGATTCTCAAAAAAAGATAAGAAAAAGAAGTACCGCAAATAGAAAAAGTTGCTTAATTTTCTATGTGTGTTTCCATTTAGGTTTGTGAAAAACAAATAGTTAAATGAGAGAAAAGCGGGGCTGCGATAAGGCAGGCCATAAAGACCTCCTGCACAATGAGATTTTTGGTATTTTAGCAACAATACGACTATTTATTATACGAGTTATGGAGTACTCATTTGTGGGCATTTCGCTCCAGTAACCGTAAAGTTAATACCTGCAACTGCAAGCTTGGCGTAAGCATTAAGTCACTAAAATCGAAAGCATTAAACCTACTTTTATATATTTTAGTTTTCCTGCTATCCAAATCTTTCTCATAATGCCCGAGAACTGGAAAATCTCCTCAAATGCTTTCAAATCTAAACATTTCACCTGGCAATGAACAGCTGACGGTGTTGTTAACTGAGTCAGATGGAGGTTCAGCTTTTTAAATTTTAATTTGGAACTGTACAGTTTACTTTGATGTGAGTGAAGTGTTTAGAGAGGAGGAAGTACCTCGGTTGGCACGGCACCTACAACTCTATGAAGTTCATGTGTGACCAACATGCCTTTTGCGATGCCTTGGCAATATGTTGGAGTGGCCAACCGGGTTTAAGGATTAGGTAGACCGAGCCTCGACCAAAGAGGTGTGTGTTTTGTAACGTTCCCACATAACACCAGAAGTTGCCACTAGAGCGACCGGTCATTATCGTTCAATTACTATCAAAGACTGATCCATTCGTTCATTTCGGTCAATCGGTCACTTTGAGCCAACAGCACGATTAAGTACGTGCGTTCTTGAATAATTGACCGGCTCCCTCCGTTCATTTGAATGATCCCTTCAATTTAACACGGTCGTACCCGAACGACACAGTTCTAGTTGCCACCCAGTATGTGTCCTTGGTAAGTCACATGGGGCCGATGGTCAGCCGTTGTTCACCAAGTGGAGTTGGCCCAACATCAGATTAAACAACAAATCAATTGCACAATCTCTATACGAACGGGTCTGAAAAAAGTTGACTCTCTTCTTTGCATCGAATACAGCCCATGGTTTTTCACGTGAGCCGCTCTAATGCACAGGCGTTCATGTGCATAAGATATTTACAAATCTATATATATGTACGAATATGTGCGCGTGTGCATTCATGAAGCTCCTATGAATTACTTTCGGGCTGATCATTATGGCCTTTTGTATGGCTTTTGTTCATTCCTTCTTTTCAACTTTTGTTTTGCTTTGTTTTCGGCTAAAAAGTATCGATGCCGAGATGTGATAAGAAACAAAAAGAAAAGAACCGAATAAAAGGTTTCTTTTTTTAAATTATTTATATGTGTTTGTGTGTGTGTGTGTGTGTGTGTGTGTGTGTGCGCAGTATCTTTGTAACTCAAAAGTGCTGGTAGATTTTCATTTCATTCATTTGTTCACTATTTTTTTTTTTTTGGTTGGTTGTTGGATATACATAAATACTTAAATACATAAATACATACATACATACATACAGATGTACAGATGTAAAGACTTTGTTTTAGAACTTCTCAGTGTTTTTTTTGATTTTGTTGTTGTTGTAAAAAGGTGCATTTAATATAAAATGCTATGAGAGCATTTGTTGGGACGAAGTAGAACAAACCAGTTTTTGAAAAATCAAATCCTGAAAGAGCAAAACTTTCTCAAGAGTTTCACAAAGAGGGGCGTAAAAGGATCGTTCTGTAGCAAAACAAAGATGGCCACCTGCATTTACATACACATTGTATGTAACGGAAGCTATAAAAATTCAAATTAATAAAAAGAAAAACGTTAAACAAGATTTACTCCAAGTGACACCACGAACAGGGAATAACCCTTAATGTTACGAGTCCAATAAGGATGATGTTGAATAGCGAGAAAAGGTTTTTTGCACTGCAATCATAGTTGATGTGTTGTGCTGCCGCTTCGCACCGGACCAGCTTCTTGAACGGAAATTCAGTTGGTAATTAAGGACTCGTACCAGTGACTCCTACAAGTTTCTGGGCTGGAGGCATAGAGTCCTATGAATGGCGGCGACAGTGTTCTTAGGCTATTTATTTATTCAGAGTTTTTGTTCTTTCGAGCCCAGCGAACATTTTACCAAAGAATCGTTGTGGCCGGAGCGCCCGAAGCTTTTAAATTCGTTCATATTTATTGGAATGTATGTATTTTTACTAAAAGACAAATCTAAATTATTTGCAAGAAACAATAAATAGAGATAAAATCGCTAAATTGGCTTGAAAGAAGCTGAAATGTCAGCACTTGGAAAAAAAAACTAAATACAGTGTAACCTCGGCTAACGCAACCAATAGAAATCAAAAGCTTATTTTAAACCAAATAAAGGTTAAATTTTAAAATAAATGCATTTATTTAATTAAAATAAGAGAAATAAAACATACACATTCTAATGTATGTAGTGGTTGCTGTTAATTGCAGAATTCATGTTGTAATAGAAGGAGACAGTGCCTTAGGCCCTAGTTTAAGCTGGTCATAATATTTTGTCTCTACAACTCAAACCAGCTTTATAAAATAAGTTTATTCGGAAGAACTAATTCCTCTCAAACAAATGTTTTGCTTATATCGAGCATGAATGCCAAAAACTTACTCTGCCCTCCACCCTCGTATATTTCTATAAATAACACAAATCACTGTTGTTTTTGTATTGTATATATTTTATTTCATTAGTTTTTTTCTTTTTGCGTTCAATCTAAGTTACCCATTTACCTGTTTCCTTTGCATGCATGAGTTTTATTTGAAAGCAGAAAACAAACAAAAAAGAACACAAAAACTCAGACAGACGATGCATTCTTTGTTCCACATCTAAGACCATGAATCATTTCCATACCAGTAAAAAAAGGTATTTTCATTCAAACAAAAAGAACACAACTTTTTAAAAAGTATCTTTCAGAACCCCAAATGCAAACACTTGTCGACCAGTTGAAGGAACTGGTTTTGATGGTTGAGAACCCGAAACTTAATAAATCACATGTTTTTCGTAACACAAAAGGAATTTGGGACTGGTCGTATTAGGAAATATAAAATATATTCTAATAAATGGCACCGCGTCACGAAACTCTTTTGTTCGGCGAATGCATTTCACTTTGTTTCTTATTATGCCGCAGAGCCTGCGAAAGGATTTTGTTCACCGAATGTTTCGCCTAATATCGTAACATGCACTTTAATTGGATAACATAAACTCAGCAACGGTTCTGACTCACCGTCTGCGTACATATTCGATTATTGTTCAATCCGCAGTCAAAAAGTGCGCTTGTAGTCCCCAACAATATAGAGGTAATCACGAATGGCCGATACAAAAGAAGGATCAAAATGAAATCGATGTGAAGAATGAAAATTTATATTTTTCTCCGACTTATCGGCGTTGGTATTATTATTGGTAAAGTATTTCTGAAAATTCAAAATAGATTTGATTCAATTTGATTTAAACAGCGTTGTCATCATTGAAATTTCAGAACGCACCAAAATGGAGAAAAAGCGCACCAAGTTTGGAATTTCTTATGTTAATTGAAGAAATTTTTCCCACCAAGACTTTCAAAACGCAAATGGACCGAGTTGACATCGGTGGATTTAAACGTCACTTTTTCACTCTCCCTCTCTTTCTCTCTCTTAGGTGCCCCGTTACTGGAGCAATTCGTCATGCATAACAAGAAAATGTGTTTTTCTATCCCTATTGAATTCAAAACTTGTTTGTTTCATAAAATTTTACGCTCTCTGTTCTCGTATATATTTTCTGATTTCATTAAACGAAGTCTAAACCTTAAAGACCGAATGGCGTCAGAATTTTGTTTTATCGTGTTAAACTACCCTCAAAAACAACGACATAATTCAAAGTCCAGCTTCTACGATATAATGAGTAACATAAATAAGAGCGCCAAGGTTGGGCCAGGAACGATAATCTCCACTTACGACTAAAATAAATAAAGATAAAATCGTAAAATTGCCCGGATAGCGGCCAAAATGTCAGCAAAACTAAATAACATAAAAGAAAGTAAAAGCAGTTGGTTCGCAACTTGGATTTTGCAATCGCAAAACATGGGCGTCGCTCTATTTCGGTTGGTGTCATACATTTTGTAGGAGCAAGAGATCTTTTAACAAACTGATAACGCCTAACGCCGTAACTTGGGCTGGTCCGTTGGGAAAGTCTGTCTTAAAAAGCCCCAAATCAGAATTCTCAAGAACTCCGCAACTATCGCTAATTTATATCACTATTTTACTTTGAACTTTGAAGAGAACAAATCGTTTTTAAGAATAACAAAATCGAAAGAATCATGATAAATCGCAAATCGGTTAGAAGACCGTTTTGACGCACCAAAGTTTCAGCTTGTTGTTTGATTTGTTGTTGTTTGAGTGCAGAGCGTCGGAGCGTCAGAGCAAACGTCAGTTTTGTTAATGTTTTCGAAAAAGCGAAAAGAACAAAAACTACTACAACCATGAACAACAAAAGCAACAATCTTTAAAAATAACGCGCCTCACAACCGATAAGATAAGAATTCTATTTAAACAAAAAGTTCTCTACTGCTATTAGCAAAACGGCAACAACTACAACAATAAAAGTAAAAACAACCAAACAAACAAAAAGCCAAAAACAAACTAAAGTGGAATGAACTAAATACGGATATCAAAGAATCAGGCGAATGCACTCACGAAAAAACCTATATGTACAGACGATATACAACGCAGATAGCATCCACAAAAACAAAAACAACACAAAACAAATAGAATAAACAAGACTTAGTCCACAATCGGTTACTGTAATCACATACATACATACATATGACGTTGCGTTACACTTGTCCGACAAAATGCTGAAAATATATTTCAAAGTCAAATTTGTTAGAGGGGTTTCTTTCTTAGGGTTTTCTATTACAAAAGAATGTATGTATGAATGTATGTATGTACATATACATACATACATACATACATATGTATGTATATGCAGTCAAACAATGCTCACAATCGAGCCTAAAGTTTTGAAGTTTTGCTTTACGGAAACAGAAGAGTTCTTTGACTTCAATAACGTACCTGCACAATACAACTCTGCGCATTTTGGCAAGTGTTTTTACATTAAATTTGTTTAGCTGGTTTTTGCGCTGACATAAATTTATTTTCCAAATGAAAATATCTTCTTCCTTCTTTTATTAGTGTATTTTTTAATTAATATTTTTGTTAATTAAAAATGAAGACAAACATGTAGAGAAAAGGAGATGAGCAAATTATATAAGCGGTTCTCACTCTTTAAAATACTTTTATTACAATATTATTATTATTTATTTATACTACTATTTTAAGCTTCTAAGTGTCAGGGGCGTGTTCTTTGGCATTGTAAACAAACCGAAACAGCTGACTTTTGTTTAGACATTTTTACCGCCACAAATGAACAAAAGAATTTTTCAGTTGGTGTTTCGCGAAAAGAAATAAAATCTGAAAAAAATGCCTAAAGAAACGGCAAAAGAAAATATTATTAACCATTTTTTATGCTTTAAAATGCAATTGATCAAGTCGAAGTTGTTGAAATGTTATTTGTTAATAATGTGAACTCTGGATGCAACTGTAAAAATTCGAGCAATCTCGAGCAATTCCTCGCTAACCCCTTCTTTATTGGAACTTTATTCACGTTTTCTTTTAAACTTACTTTTCCTTTTTGGATGTTTTCCATTTTTTAACTTTAAGAAATATTTATATACATTTGCTTTATTAATAGCAACAACAAAAATGCAGCGCTAAATTTACCAGCTGTTTCATGCTTGTAAATAAATGCACTTACTACGTTTTCTACATCTACTACTCTTTTTGTTATTGTAGAGGTTGTTAATTTAGTAAATTGAAAATGTATGTATGAATTTTGTTGTGGTCAAGTTGTAAATTTATCAAGATTTACTAAGTCTACAATATGTACAAGCTCTTCGATAGCACTTTAAAACGAAGCGTGAGAACCGCTACAGAAAATCTATTTGTTACTTATACGAGTATTTTATAATTATTTGATTTCATTGGCATTCCCGATATTTTCGGCAGCTACTTTGACAGTTCGATCAGCAGAGTTGAAAACAACTCGATCCAAGGATATCAAAAATGTTCTTTTGAGCGCATTCTTATTTTTTCTGAACATACGAGGCTGGGTCAATAAGTCCGTGACAGCTTTCTACATAAAAGGTTATTTTATTTTTTTTTGTGCAACCTTGTTTGTAGTCGATTGTGTGCAAACCCAAGTGATCATTAAAGATTGAAACCACTAACTCATGTGAGATGCCTAAGGCTTCCACAATCTCTCTCACTTTCAATCTTCGATCGGCTAAACCATAAGGTAAATATTTCATTTGTTTCGGCGTCCGCGCTCGTACGGCCACATCGAAATTTAGTAAACCACTTCTTTACCATGGAAATGAATGGTGCCGAGTTCTCATAATATTTTTCACGCTTAGCCTTGGTTGGAGTGATGGTTTTTTCCGCAAAAAATAATGCTTAATGAGGACACGAAATTCACTTTTTCCCACTTTCTTCTGAAAACGTGCGGTAGTCTGCTATCAGCGGCTGCCAAGCAGAAACTACATTTAGACAGGCGTCAACTGACAGTTGGCCGCTGACAGGACCATTGTTGTCATTCCAATTAAGAGGAGAGAAATTCATACAGTCACGAACTTATTCAGCGCTTCGGAACGAGTGCAAAAACAACGATAGTCGAATGTAAGTAGTCAGTGAAATTTAAAAATTCATCTTATTCTTTGAACAGACCTCGCATATTTCTAATGAATTTGGGAAATGTTTGCGTTAAATTTCTTGCTCGTCTCGAACCAGGCAATAAATTCGTTTTAATTTTAATTCAATGGAATTTACATACAAAATTCCACAAAAAATATTGGTTCTATCTCATGAATTCCACTACACATTTTGTTATAAAGAGGGCCCCTCGAATTAAAACACTTTTCAACGGCTCAGTGTTTAAGAGAAAGGGATGAAAACATCGGCAACAATTTCTGACGTGCGTATTTAACACACAACAACAACGAATATAAAAGCCGATTTTCTTAATTTTCATTTATTTTGTTTAACTTTTTTTAAATTTCAGTAAAATAATTGGTTGAATCAGCGAAAGTTTTGCATGAATGCAAACCTACAAAAGAATTTCACTGAATCAGCAAACGCGTTTATTTGAAAAATTTTAATTTTTTTGTTTTTGTTTAATACGCAAATAAAATATTGGTCGAGGTAACAACAAATATTCACTCGTATACTGAGGCTTATTTGTGGAGCTGGGAATTGTGTGTGTTGTGCGTTATTTGCAAGTTTTAATCTACCAAATTGAGTGTCGTTCTCGATTGTGGGCTTCATATGAGCCCCACTCAACCTTTTGCGGAACTACTAAATAAAACATATTAAAATCAACTTTCCTGATGGAAAATTTATACAGCAACACGCACTCAGTATTGTATAAAATTATTCAAATAAATGATTGCATTTAACGCTTAAATTCTTTCACTGAGTCCCACAACATATTTTTTTATTAATTTTTAACTGATCGCTTAACACTAAGAGCCGCACATGGACCAAATTTTCTTTTCCTTGTATTATCCGGTGCGCCAAGGAAATTCCTCACAACAATGAATTTTAACAGACTCTCTTGCATTTTGGCACTTTGGCATCTAAGAGAGTCCCATTTAAGAGAGTGCCGATTCCTACAAAGAATTCAGCAAAACATGAAGAGAGATACTCAACAACTTCAAGCTGAATAAAACAACATTTTATTGCATTGAGTCAAGGAATTTTTATAATTATTTGATAGTTTTAAATTTTTATTCCAACAAACACACATTCACAATTACATACATACGTATGTAATTATTTGACATTTTGTTTTTTGCATAAAATTTAGTTCAATTAAACAGTCATTTTTCATAACATGTGCGTATTGAGAGAAATGAGTTCAAATATTTAATATTTTCCTAAATTTCTCAAGAAGTTTCAGGTTTAAGATTTTAAAGGCATTCCCAGTTTTGTTGTTGTTTTTAAAACGAAATACATGTGTGAGCACACTGCTCGCTGCTCACTAACACTCCCAAGGCAGCAGCTCGCATAGATACGAACCCATACTGAGCCACTCGAATTTTTGCCTCTTCGAAAGAGCACACATGCACACACTCTACATTATCACCCACTCTCTGTTGCAACACGCACTCCCATTGCCAAGCTGACTCTCTCCACTGTCATTTGTAAAGGCAACCGAACATCAACATCATTCACTCACTTACACACACGCACTTGCTCACAGCACCACTCACCTCTCCCAGAATCAAACTCGCACCAAGAAGTATCGCTTTTTCTCTGCACGTCTTGGCACTGCACGAGATATTCAATACTTGATGGCCAGTTTCTCACCATCAGCTTTGCAATTTCCAACCACATTTCGTTTATTCACGAAATTCTAGATACTTTTTGGTGCGACTCGTACCAAAAAGTAGCTGGTTCGTTGTACAGCAAAATATCTGCCCTAAAAATTTCGAAACTTGATGGTGCGTCGCACCATAAAGTACTGCAAAATGTCAAATATAACGCTGCGTGTTCAAGTTCTCGATACTTTATGGCAAGTTTGAACGGGGATAGAGTGCGGTCCATAAAGTATTCGATTCCTTGCAACTCGAACACAATGCCAGCAATACTTGATACTTCTTGGTGCGCTGTCTGTATAGTCGTGGCAGTGTTTTACTGAACAACTATACGCAGGAAACTATAGGGCCTACAATGAAAATCATTGGCATGGCTGTACAGCAATGTGCGCTCGTATATGTCACACTGGCACAATCGCCGCACATACGGATACACAAAGTCATGCACAGACATACTAATTTACATACGGACAGATGTACTAACATTGCAGACGTACCATATTGTGTACATGGATAGGTACTTTTGTGTGTTTTTTCTAGACGGGGGAAAAATTTGTGAAAATAATTTTAGCCAGTCGGAGTGAACGCTGCATTAAAGAGCCAGAAGATGTGCTCCCGAAACGGTTTGCGTCCGGACAATGTCTCAACGAGATTTCCCTATAAATGAAACAGTTTTTAGTTCGAGTCCTTTTTTGCTAAGGACTGCTCTTCAAACATATGCATGTATGTATGTAATGTATGTACATATGCTGGTTAAAATACATTAATAAGAAATTGTGGCAAGTGCCGATGGAGATCAATCTCAAGAATTAACAATTTTTGGGTATTAATTTCCCAACTTTCAGGATAGAGGTACCACTTTACAAGTAACGCAAAATTGGTTGAGGAAGAACTCTTCAAAGTTATATATCGTCATATAATACAAAAAACAAAACCCCGATTACGAAAAATTCAAAATATTCCCACAAATTTTAACACTGATCTTAGCAGTGAAATTCTTAAAGCCCTGTAGTTACCAAAACCCCTTTTCGGGTCGCGGAAATTTTTTTTAATAAAACTTACTTGAATTTACAGCAAAGTGAAAGATATGCAAGTTATACACTGTGAGGAAAATAAGTAAATGGGCTTTTCCAGTCAGCTGTTTTCGTTACTAAACGAAATGTCGATAAATGTAAGAAAACAGATTTTGGGGGTGGATTTAATTGAAATCTGCTAGAGTTCGCTTTAATATAAATGCAGATTAAGTTTTTTATGAAATCATACTACGATATGATTTATATTTCAGTTTAAATAAAGTGAAAAACTCTCATCAGACTTACGAAAACTTATTAGTTCCGCCCTTTAATTTCTCATCCATAGAATCTAGCCAGATTTTGGGAATTGATTTATGCCACCACCTGCCATGATGGCTATAGCTGACAATGGATCACATGCGCTTGAGTGAACTGAGTGACGGTGCACGGCTTGCAAAGCTTACACAGGTGCCAAATTCTTAATATACGCTTCACGGCAAAAATCATAAACCTCTTGCTGCAGATCACGGGCTTTATAATCCGTTCTGATTTGCAATTCGCGAGAACGGCATGAGAGGCCAAGGCACCTGAGTTGGTAGACAGAAATACTCTAAACACAAAAGGCTCTAACCAACTCGCCTGACATTCCCCTCGATCTTAGCTGCTTACATAAACAGAAGCTGTTGCAAGACAGCAACCGCAGTATCTTTCCCCGCCAATTCCTGCGTTTTTAGGTGTAAGCCAAAAGGGAAACGTTTCAGCCAAGAATAGCCTGCTCAAGCAATGACCAACGCCAGAATGCCAATGGCATGCTTTGGGGCTGGTTGGTGCCCGTTGCAGCAATTGACCTTTGGTAAAGGCTTCGCAAGAACATGTTTAATCAGAATTATATGTCTTAGTTGCCGTGCCGTGGGTGTAAGTCGTCAACGCTTAACCTGCCCCCCGGGGCTACTATGGAATCTAGCCAGAAAGATGTTCCAGAAAAAAACACTTTTACATCTATATATAAACATGTTCTAATACTGAACTTGTTAGATTTCAATCGCTTCCTCATCCTTTCATATGTTTCTAAGACTTGATCTAACAATGAATGTGTTGAAATAAATACCGACTAAAAAGTACCAATCGGCGCAATTTGTAATGTAATTTTTCTCATCTCTGCTTCATGCCGAAAGTAGTGCCAGAAAAACTCGCATCGCACAGCAAGTAGATATGTTACGAGTAGATATATTTTTGTACATGTATGTGTGTGTATGTATATCTGCATGTGTGTTTGCTTGTATGTAAAATACTCGTTTATACTCGTACACTGTGTTTCTCTTTAAATGAATGTCCGCATGTATGTGTGTACGGGTGTGTGTGTGTGTGTGTACTCGCATTCATGTTTGTGCGCTTGTATGACATGGGGCTGCATAAATCGTGTGTAAGTTTGTGTATTTTCGTACATTTTTTTCTATTCAGCACTGCTGACTGCACGTTCTTCGGTGAATTTATTTCGTAGACATCGTCTTCGTTGTTAATACAGGGTCTTTTAATTGGGAGCGCTTTTCGCCGCAACAATGCAGAATCGTAATTTTGTTATAGGACAATAAAAACAGTTCTATTGCAAAGATCCAATTTTTAAAAAACAAAAGTAATTTTAAATTTATAACAAAATATGAAAAATGGCGAAGACCGAATATTGAGTGATAAATAAACGTTAGTTTTGTGAAGCTGGCGAGCAATAAGTGGCCTAAAACGACGATGATAAAGGAAGGTTGTTCCAATTTTCACAAAATTTTGAAGGAACAACCGTGCAATTGCCCATTTAAATGGCGGATGTGGCGTTCGCAGCGAATATTGGGCTAAAATTAGCCAGTCAAGGGCAACCCTGGTGCAGTCACACGATTGACTACTTGCTTTGTCAAACTGCGACAATCACAGGGCCGAAAATCGCCAATCACCAGTATTCCAGCGTGTTCTCTTGCGGCCATTCAAGTTGACATGATGCGCCTATATTCAAATAGTTTCTCCCATTAATTTACCTTCTTGTATGATTTTTTTAAATAATTAATATACATAAATACATACATACATATGTAGTATGTGGTATGTGGTATACATAGAAATTTGAAAGTGAATTTGAAATCTGCACAAAATAAACCGAAATTAACACGGCCGACTTTTAATGTTGCCGCAAGTTGGAACTTATTGTCACCGATTCGCACAATCGTGCAACAGTACAACTTCTATAGAACGAGGCCATCATGTTACTGCCGGGTCTTTGATCGAGGGCTATTTAATTATTGACCGCCAGTTCAGCACAATAATTTTGTTATCATATTGGTGTGCTTGGGGCAATCGTGTCATCCCAGCTTAAAAACACAACGAAGCAGTCCCAACTTACATAAAGTTATCCAAGAACGTTCCAAATGATAATTTTTGTGCTATTTTGCGGGCAAATGAGAGAAATTTTTTTTATTTCCTGTACAAAGTAGCACGAATATTTTCTTTCGGTACCTTCGGAAAACATTAAATAATCAGATATTTTCTATTTACATACATGTGAAACTGAAGAAGTAATAAAAAAAAATTTAAGTAATGAAAAAAGTTTTTGTTTGCAAATGGATTTAATAGCAAAATGGAAGGTTTTTCTAAAACCGCTGGAAAGCGATGAAGACTACGAGTACCAGGAATTCACACAATATTCATCTGGTATCCCGTTTTACAAATATAAATTTCAAATATTATAAATATCTATAAAAAAAACTTCCTTTACTTTTGCAGCCGTTGCCAATGATGCAAAAGTTGTGCTTTTATGATGCTACACGTTTTAAGTGTCTAAAATCGCTAAAATAAATTTTGTGTTTTAAAAGTACGCAGCACTAGTATGTATTTCAAAATGCGGAGTTGTGGCTTTTTGGGTTCGACTATGGTTTAAAAGCCCGCATGTCACGGCCAAAACTAAACTAGAGAGAGAGAGACCTGATTTTCTGCACAGACGGTTCTGCAGCCATAAAAGAAACTCGCCGAAAAAATTGTCAGAAACGGATCATTGCTGCGCTCCATTGACATACACATAAGTCTGAAACGGCCGATCACAATTATAATATTATACCTTATAAACTGATATTCTTATATACATATATAACTCTATAACTATCATATCCATACATATATCGTTACCTGAAACATAAAACACCCCAACGAACAATAAGTTAACAGTCGAATGTGTTATTGAGGCGGAGGCATAAAAGTCTGATATTGATATATCCAATGGAAACAACGCCAGATTTTGTTCTAAATTTGTTTTTCAAAATTTAAGTTAATTTTCATATATTTATTAAGATACTTCATTTCATCTGAGTAGTAAAACATCATGTCTAGACCGTCATTTGAGTCTGAGCTGTAGTTCGCATCCTCTACAGCGTACCTCGTAGTTGATGGACGTTCATTGTTAAATGGAACAGAGAAGGCGATTCCAAACGCGAAAGCAACTTGTCCTTCGCAATAGTTCGAATGCGATAGGCCAACTCGTAGCTAGATATAAAACGATCAGATATTGAATATATCGACAGTAGTATTTTGTCGAGAGTTTTTCATTGCGCGCGCCATTCGATACCTTTTGTGAAATTTATTACGGGACTCGAACGCACTCTATCCCAAACATCCAAGCAGCGCATCCGAAAATGTAATGACTTGGGGTGAATGAATCAAAATCTTGTATAACGTGGCCGACATAGAATAATTTTCCATATTAAAATCCGATTCGAAAGAGCATTTCTGATCTGATTGCTATCAACCCAAATAGTAAAAATTTCCTCTTTTCTTATTTTCATACCCTCTGAAATATATTAAAGAGGAGCAACCACGAGCAGGGGATTTACAATTTGAAGAACAAATAATAGTCTAATACGAGAACTCAAACGACGGCCATTTTATGATCAAAATTTCGATGGCATTTTCTCATAACAGTTTAAGTCGAATTTTAAAATTAAAAAAAGTGCTTTTTATTTTGTTAGTTTGAGAAAATATAACATTTAATAATATTTATTATTAAATTTACATTTAAATAACATTTAATATTAACTGCACTTTTTCATTGAAATATCTGCCAAAAATTAACTTTCGTCTTGTCATGACTTAATCTCCACAGATTTTATTCATAACAAATAAATACACTGTAACTTCAGATATCGTACATTTTTACGCACATCATTATTTTAATCTTTTGATTATAAGGAACAATTCGTACATATATTTTGTTTAATACAAAGTTTTTTATTTCAGTGCATCAAAGTAGTTTGGAAGGAAAATATAAGTGCAATAAAAACAATCACGATCAGCTGTTTGTACATGTGTCAGGGCTGTCATCGGGCTACTAATTTATACGTCTTTGTACAACTTCAACTGCCTGCCACAGATTATTTTATAACTAAAATTAAAAGTCAACTTTTGGATATATTTGGCACATTCGGCGAGTAATTTGCTCTTGTACTTTCTTTAGCCCAAACTAGAACGTAATCCGGGCATATTCACAAAAATTAAAGGGGACTTGAAATGGGTTTTAATTCAAGTACTTCATGCAACATTTTATTTGAAATGCGCAGTGTTTTTTTTTTCCAAAAATATACTCCTTAAAGGCGACTTAGACGATCGATCGTCGTACGATAAGTAAAATTTTTGAGTAGAAGAGCACGGATGGTATGGTCGAAACTTAATATGTGATGAAACTATACGACATAGAGAGAAAATACGGATGAAAATTATACAGTCGTACGGCTCTCATTGTACTTTAAAATTTTTCAAATTCCTTCACACAGCATTAGATCAGGGATGTATTTTTATGTAAATAAATAAAGCAAACAAAGAATAACATCTGTGAACAACTGAAATAATAAAGGCGCAAACAATAGAAAATAAAAATAATTTTTTGTGCAAATTTACCAATGATGTAAAAGTAAAAAAATCTGTCGTAAGATTATTACTGTCATTTTTAACATGACACGCAGATATTTTCATATTATTTTCTCTTTGGTTTTACGTACGACTTGTATTACCGTCTAAATCACCTTTTAAAAGGCCCAGAAGCAACTGTTTAGATGTAATTAAAAACTGGTTTAAAATTAACCTAAAATAATTTACGATGTACCAAAATCCGATGTAGCAAAAGCGAACCAACTCAACTTACGAAAGCAGGAATGTGGAGAATTGCGATGTTGCAATAGAGCATAAAGCAATATTGGAAATATAATTAATTCGTTTTGAAGTATAGAATAATATAAATGCCAAACAAGATCGATTTTTTATACAAAGAGGTCAGCTGATGGATTAGATTTTATGACAATAATGTTTATTGTCATCGTAAGCATAAACATGTTTGGACGTGTAGTTTTTTTGTCCCGCTTTCTGGGCGAAAAGAAAACAGTGTGCAGCATCCTTATGCATCCATCCATTGTTGCGCTGTACCGTAAGGATGTTTGTCGTACTGCGAGCAAGAGAGTGTTTGTGTGTGATTCCTTGTGTGTGGGTATGTGTGTGTGTGAATCGGTGTGTGCCGTTGCTTGTGTATTATTCGTATCGCACACAGAAGAATAGTTTCTTAACTTTTTTTCTCTTATTTTTTTATTCAGCAGTTTTTTGCTCCTAATTTCTTATTGTTGCTGCTGTTGCTTTAGCTTCTTTTGTGCCATTTAAAGACTTCAAATGATTCAAAAGGCATAACAAAATTTTTAAGGCTTTTCAATAAAAACTAAAAATATTTTAAAACCTTAAAGACTTATTAAGGAACTCACAGAAACAAGTGCTAAAAATTGTATTGTAATACTTCCACATTTTGAAGAGTTTTACATTCTGCTGTAAATTTTTTTTGTGCTTCTTTAGTTCGAATTTTTTTTTTGCAGGATATTCTTTTTATTATTTCTCTCTGCATTTAATAAGATATATTGAAACTTTTTAGTTTTCCTTAAGATTTTTTGTTTGCTTTAAAGGAAAGAAAAATCCGAGGGTTCTTTTAAAGGACGTAGGAAGATGTGTGAGATTTTGTGTGCGTATAAAATTTCCAGTGAAATAAAAAACGAATCAGAACAGGAAGTGCTTGTGTTGTTTATTTTAGTTTTTTATTTATATTGTATGAATGTATGTATGTATGAATATATGTATATACATACATACATACATATGTGTGCTTAGTATAATATTTTCTTTTTTATGTTATTTGTCTTTTTGTTCTAGCAAAAATTTAACTCAAAATTTAAGCGCTCCAACTTACCCAGAAGTTTGAGTTGTTTATGCGACTACATGAGTGTGTGCGTGCGTGTGTGACACGAACATACACACATACATACATACATACTTACATTCATACATGCGTAATATATTGTCTGTAGTATCTGACACCATTGCAAAATTTACATTGTCAGGACATGTTGAGTTTTATACGATTTTAGCTTTTATGTCTGTTTGTCCTCCACATTTTCAATGCAAAGAAACAGAAACAAGCCGATTCCTGAGTTTTTGTTCACAGGCAATTTTTCTAAGAAAAAAATGTTCCTGTTATACGAGTATGAAGCTGGTTTTGTACGTTTAAAGACTTCTGGGACAACTGCTGAAAATAAACACCATTTATCAAGCAAACAAGACTACTTGCATTTTAAGCTGGAACACAACTACATATTTCGAAACTCTTTTTAAATTTTGGGTCGGTTGGTGATCGAACGAATTATTATTTGATAAAAGTAGCATTATTGTGCATTTAACTAAATTGAATGATTCACAATAATACCAGTCGATCAGCTGACACGTTTTAAAAAGTATATTTTGTTTGTTATTTTGTAAAAGAAAAAGTTAAACAAATCAGTGATTGACGTGACTACAACTGTATTATCGTTGCATGATTCGTCTGATGAAGAAGAATTCTAGAAACAGAAAGATGTTAAGAGATACTTCTAACATTTCGGAGATCGATTCAACAACGTAACTATTATACACCAACAGGAAGTTGGTTGGCAGATCACAAGGTTGATCAATGTCCAGCAGGTTGAAATTGGCAGCAGCTTTGTTCTAGGATCTTGCCAACTGAGCTTTGGAAACGAAAATATCCTTGGCCTTGCACAGCGCAGGGTATCTGGGGTGCAGTGAGTCTCAAATACACTTTGCTGCTGAACAGCAAGAAGAAAATAATCGTCGTCTACATGTAAAGAACACACATACTATTAAAATAAAACGGCAACAACTAAATATTACTAATAGAAAAATTAACTGGTTAATTGATCCAAAATCTCAACTAAATCTAAAAAATAAACTGTCACGACTATATGGACTTATGGAATTCAACTTTGGGGAACAGCAATGTCCTCAAATACAATATAAAAATGTTACAAATATATCAGTAAAAAATTATACGGCTGTTTGTTCAATCTGCTTGATATATTTCCAATGATGCCTTATATAAGGATCTAAATATATATATATATATATATATATATGTAGAAACTGTTAAGTTAAGGATGTATTAAATTCATACAGCGAAAAATATTTAAAAGTTTTTGTGTTATTAGACGATACTGATGGAATTCGACGACTTAAAAGGTGCCATGTGTTGGTGCTCCCTTTCAGAAGTTAATCTTTTTCATTTTTAGTATTTTTAATCTTTTTTATTATTCCATTGTTTCCCTTGAACTTAATGCTAAAGCTTTAAGTTTTATTTATTTTTTCAAACTACGAGACAGCGTTGAAAGCAAAACTATGTTGGATTGAAAAATTTTCGACAGAGCTGCCAACTCTTTAAACCAACCAGCAAAAGTTGAATGTAGTTCATAATAGGGGTCTTTACTAAAACAAAAAATCTGTTGTACAGAACGAAGGAATGAGAAGTTTGTTATAATATTTGATTTCAAGTTTAATTTTCAAAAGCAAAATAAAAAGAAGTTTGGGTTTTCTCCAAAGCCTGGAAATGCAGCTTTTACAGATTTTATCTCTACACGAAAAACGTTCCTGGTAATTAGTAATTAAACAAATATTTTCTTCAATGCTGTAAAGAACAACATTTACAGCAAATATGAAAAACGTTTTCTTTACACAGAAAAAAATTATCAAAAAAATGTTGCCATAAAAGCATTTGAAAAAGTTTGATTAAAAATAAAAATTTAAGCCGTGAAACGCCTTCACAGATCTGTATCCAAATAACGAATATTTGATTGAAAAATTTATTTTCGGCCTGAACAAAAGACTTTTTTTCCAATATTTTCAATCAAACAGTTCAGTTGGCTGAATCAGGGAATCTTTTTCTCTGACTACGGATCTGCAAAGGAACTGGCAAAAGAACAATTTTTTGTTTCACATACACATATGGTTTGTGGGATCAGCAACAAACTGCTTGGCTGGGAAAGGCCTTGTCATAATTTTCGCTGCATCGAACCAAAGAACAGGACATCAGACAAGCCCAAAGAACTTAATTGTCCAACAACAACTACAATATGTTTCAGTCAACAAATTTGTATTTCGGAAAAATGTTTTCTTTTGCCTTTCAATCCGTTGTCTGCTGGAAAAATGCTTCCCAAATCAAGCCTCAAATTATACTGAAACGTATTTTAAGCCCAAAAGCCTAAAATATTCAACATTAAGCTGCGGCAAAGGAAAAGTTCAACTATAGACGGAAACAATTATCGAAAACTATTCATTTTTAACTATACACGAGAGCATACACATGTATTTATATGTACTTTGGCATTTTATCATATCAGCTTAAGTCGCATTTCAAAACTGCCTGAATATTAGATTTGAAAACAAAAATGTATTCAAATCTAAATAACAATATTTATTGATTTGAATAAATGTATCTGAAGTGCATTGCAGTGAAATTTTGTCTGGAATATCGCTGTCAATCCACTATAAGACAACAATATCGCCATTGGCAGATAAATAGCCGACTCTGCTCTGGCATGTTTTAAAGTTAATGCACCTCACAATGGACGCCACTGTCAAAGAAATATTGCTGTTGGCAGCACTGGCCATACACATGCAAGCTTTAAGTCTTCTGGCCATGTGTCCATCTGGTGACAGTTGAACATTTCCCACACATTGACAAATCTTCTAATATCTTAAGATCTGACAACCGTCTGTACATCCCTGGTTTTACAATTGCCCTTTTCCACATCCATGCCCACCTAAATTCTTTTATGAAGGACATATTTAGTAGGTCTGGCTAGGGCCACACTGGGTTTTTGTCAAAGTCAAGTATAATGTGTGTGTTTTCCTTCAAACTCAGAACAGACAACACTAAACTAATCACTGTTTGTAAAATTGTTAAAAACACCTGATTTATTACAAAGAACCCCGTTTTCTTCTCACCACGCGAGAGCTATAATAAAATAAAGTCCGGCCATTTGTCATCATTTGTTTCTGATATATGTACATGCACATACATACATAAATGGTTTTCCTTTTAAATATCTTTAAAAACTTATTTGTCCTTAACTCGACTTAAGCTGTTGTGACAAAACACGGCAGATGCGCATTTAAAACTTATCTTTAGCCGAGACTTTTCTTCCTAATTTCGTGTCAAAGACAGCGATTTACTCACTACTTGCGCTTAGCAATTTGGAAAACTTAGAAGTGAATCACATAAATACAAGAAGAATTGCAATTATAAGTACCGGCATAATCACTAATCATTTTTGGCGACATTTTCAACTTGTCACCTGCGATACTTTTTTATTACTCGTATTTTCAGCACTTGAAATGAAATGCACAAGTCGAGTAAGACGCTTAGATTTGCTGTTCCCGATAAGTTCTTTTGTGTTCGCTGATAAGTTGACAGTTACATGTGTGTGCAGAAATGCGAGCATGAGCCCCTCAACTCCATTCATTCAGTCATATCGTATTTACACCATTCAATTGCTTGTACGAGTAAGTACTTCTGCAGGAGGACTAATGTATGCATTGTCGCTGTCGCCTCTCACTCCTCTGTTTTTATTTCCTAGAAAGCAATTAGAAAGCAATTTATTTTTCAATTGACTTTTTCAACAGACAGCAAATTAAAGAGAAAAAAACAAGAAATATGCAGCAACTACGGCATCCATTTGCCACTCTTTTGAAAAAAATATGCAACAATAAATTCGGAAAAAAAACCGATGCACGCACACATTCTAAGTCTTCAATAAGTTTAGGGGGAGCAGCTGAAAAGTGTCCTGAAACCCGGCATCGCGAGTTCTTGCAAGTTTCACAAAACATGTCAATATTTGAAAGTTTAATGTTTAAATATTAATATTTCGCGATACAAAAACATCGACATCTGGCATCACACTGTGTAAGTTTAGATCTGTCAGACGGGAAAAGTGGGGTATTTTATTTTATGTTGGCAATCGCTGGTCTTTCCGTTGAAAAACTATTTTTAACTGCGGAGTTGAGGTCATTCTTTCAAGGCCATTATAGACGCTGAGCGAGCCCTTCAATTCGCCACTATCACAGTTAACATCGGCATTGGATTACGTAAAATAATAATAAAAGATTTAGCCCATTTTTCAGAAAGAGGAAAAGAAATTGCCAGAATGCCAAATACTTCATTAGCCCCCCTTCATTTCATGTTTTCGAACTGTTTGAAATCGGTCACCGTCTTAATTTTAAGTGGGTGTTCCCAACAAGGCATCGACTTATAATTCTAAATCTTCCAGTTAAACATCGGTTTGAACTACTGTTCGGATTGCCCGCCTACATTTGTTGCATGTAGATGTTACTTTTGGCACAGGCACACACACACTTGCATACAACTCCAATTCCGCATTCATTGATGCTCGTGTGAGGAGAGGAATTTGAAGTGCATGATTGATAAAAACAAAAATCATCTCATGAAATGTGTGAACTTGTATTACACTAGAGCCCCGTTTTGCGTAAATTCGATATAAAGCACCTCTTCAAAAGTACGACGCATTTTGCCACGAGTTTTAAAAGCTTATAATGGTTTTCGTGTAAAAACAGGGATTGAATACCCCTTTCATATTGCTGGGCAAATAGACGCGTGCCGTTGGCTGAGCGGAATGAAAAATTAGTTTCTATTTTTCTTTTCTTATGGAACCGTTGGCATAATATCCTATAAAAACATATTCCAAGAGGGGTCATCGTTGTGACCTTGTGCCGGCATAAAAAATTCTCGCTTTTGTACGGGTCGTTGACAAACTATTCTCTAATTTTAAAAGACGCTCTTCGTATCTGAAAATTTAGATAGTAGAATTTAGACAGTAGACAGGGGCGCTCAATTGTTGTCGACAACATGGCTACCAGCGACATAATCTTGCAAGCCGAGTCAATATCCCTACGGCAATGATTCTAGAAATAAACGAGAGAACATTTTTACAATTATATTTGCAAAACAGAGTCGTTATTGGCGAATTGAATTTCAAATACAAAGACTTAAGTCCTCGTTATGCGAACGTTGATGTAAGAAAAACTTTACATTTTCATATCATTTATTCGCGTGTGATTTTTGTCCGAAGTTATTTTCGTACATGTGAAATTGAAAAAAGTACTAAATTGGCTTCGAGAGATATAGAGTTTTTTACATTGCAAGTTATACATTATCATTATTATTATTGTTTTTATTATTAAAATTACTATGATTATTATTTTTATTATTAAAGTTATTATAGTTGTTGTTGTTGTTATTATTATTTTTTGATCTTATTATTATTTTCTACTACTAAAATTATTATTGTTGTTATCATTATTTTTATTACTTCTTTTATTAAAATTAGTATTAGAATTAATCAATCAGTACTTTTATGAACCAAAATCATATCGAAAAGTACCGAAAATGGGCAAATGTGCCGCATTGCTATTTAATTCATATGAGTGCCAGCATTGGCTTACGAATGTCACTCAACGGCGCCGTCAAAATCTATTTTATACAGGTTGAAACGGATCGTTTCGAACGTGACAGTTAGTTGCGGTAAGCGTTGCCATTGTTTTGGTATGCTCAAAAACGGACGTACGTACGTCATCTTAAGTGTACGTTCGCATAAATGTACCGTAAGACTTATGAGACGAATACGTGTTACTCCACTTACAGCTCAAATAAGACTTTTCCTGTTCTCTCACAAGTATTTGAACTCGGAATTTATTCTGTAATATTAATACTTATTGAGGGGACATATTGGGGCAACGCACTTCTCGTATGACTTCTCTTTCCCGCTTTAAAGCTTATTAATTTTATAACACTTGCACGGAACCAGCAATGGACCGTTAGTATTAGATCGCAATAAAACAATACCGAATAAAAAATGCCAGCGCAATGCCAGAGGCTTTCGACTCCGAATTAAAATTGCTGTTAAATTAATTTTTGGAAGTTAATTTTCGATATATAGTTATAGATAAGGTTGATGTTAGTATCTGAAGGATTTTTTAAGAGGTCGGATGGAAATGTGGTTGAGTTGTAACAAAAATTTTTTTTGAATTTTCGTACATATTTTCATTCCTGAACCTTCTAAATTTTTAACGTTCTTTCCTTAATTTAGCACAACGATGAAGCCGGTTATAACACACCCAACTTTGCTTTTATATGACAATGATTGATCACGGACCACCGAGTAAGGTCCGAAGCGATTCCTGGAGAGCATCGAACTTGCTGGCGATTTCGTCTCTGAATTTCCAGCATCAATGCAAAAATTGAAACCTGCTTCCATCGAAAGTATAGCAGCTCATCAGTCAACGCATGCAGCATTTATAGCGAAAAAGTTTAGAAACTCATCGCACGTTTTCGTTCGCAATGACTCTATTCCACCTTCTCTAACCCAGGCCAAAACGCTGACGCTTCTAACAGCTTGCAACAGCCACCTGCTGCAGCAGCTGGCCTCCCAAGACAAAATGATGTTTCTGTCAGTGCACGACAATTCCGCCCACCTGCAGGATGTAGATGAGATCGATCTGGCGCGGCCAATGAAGTGGAAGCCTGTCGCAGCCATCCCTGTGCTGTTAGCGTTACCACATACCAATTACTCAGTAGTCTTTACAAGGTACCACTCAACGTGACAGGCAAATTGTTACAGGATTAACTCTTTCATTCGCTTTTTTTCCCCCTTTTAAGTTTTTATTGAAATAAAATAGAAACCGTTTTAGTCTTTAAAATCTATGTATGTTGTTTATCGGGAACCACCAGAAGCAACATTTAGTCCTACCGTCGGCTAAAAAAAATATACTATAGATATATAATTGAAACTGTTTGTTGAACTAAATTTCCAAAATTGTCATTTAATCAATATCTGAATTTGAAAATTAGAAAACCATGTACATATTTTCCGAAAACGCACAACGCACATCGAGGCTTTAGTGTATTTAGAAAACAAACAACAAGGATGAAGTGCTTAAGCACTTAAAAAATAAATGTATCTGTGTTAAAAGTAATTGTATTTATAACTTTCTTCTATTCATAACAAAGATTTATTAAAGACATGTGAGCAACTACAAGATTTCTTTGTTGCAAACAAATTTCTAGAGAATACGATACAAAAATACATAAATGTGTGAGTCCACATGTAGAAAAATATATGTTTTTATGACACTCCATTCAGGAGAAAAAACAACAGCAAGAACATTTCAAGTGGTTGAGACTTAAGTCATACCCATTCTGGAATTAAAAGTGCAAAAGACGGATGGGTGACATTTTGCCTTACAACTTAAATACTATATTTTAACTCTTTAAAATCAATATTTGGAGTATTAATGGATTACTTAAAAGTCGTAACGATTTCTCAGGTAAATACAGCGTAAACAAGTAACCAGTTGAGGTTGTGAGGGCGGCAGCCTGTTTGTCTTTTTAGGCCAACCTTGGGATCACCAAAACATACAGCAGATTCGTAATTGGCAGCACCAGAAAAATTACAGATTTTGTCCTGGCGTACAGTAATCCAAGGCACTGTACTTTTCGGAGTATAGAGGGGACGTCCCGGACTTCCTCAGTGGGCACGGCAACCAAAAGTCTAGCAAATTCAGGTACAATTCTGTCGCAACCTTCCCCAAATGCCTATTTGCAGAACGGAATCTAACGCGCCTTTGGGATGGATCCTGATATACATAAGTGATAGACGGAGGTTCCTAACTCCTAATACAGGGGTCGTTGCCTACGTTCGGTGATACAAACGTCGTCGTCGAAGGGACTGGAGGCCGGAGAATACACAGGCGAGTTGGCTAAAGACCTGACGTTCCTTAAGAATGTCTGGCTACCAACTCAGGTGGCTCGACTGTCTTTCACTGCCTGGGGAATAACTGGCAGAAGGAATTAGAGAGCCCAAGCTTTCGGTGTTTGTGTTATGTACGGTTCTCACATCACGCAAGAAGTTGCCATGTTTACAAGTTCACTAAATGGACTTGGTCCACCATCAGATTAGGTCATAAAGCCATCCGCTGATTCAAATCAACTTCAAAATCTGCTTCAATTTTATAATTTTTATTGAAAAAAAAAAAACTTTGAGGCAATAAAAATAACATCTACGAGTATCTGGAAAACTTTCAGAAATTTTTTTATGTATTTCGCATTATTTGTAATCAAGTAGCGCATAGGAATATTTTTCGCATTTATTTAAAATACCAAAGAACTTTTCTGGAAGGCACAGAAAGTTTTTATGTCCCACATTAAGGCAGGCAAACCATTAATAATGCGTTGTTCAACATTTTCCAACTTTAGTTACTTTTACTTCGCCCGAATGAAAAATTGCTCTTTCGGGAATTTGATTTTGACATGATAAGAAATCAGCCAGGCTGTGCGGCTCGCATCGCAACGTTACATAAGGGATGCAACCAACATTCGTTGGAAGTTGTGAAAATAGGCACACTTTCGCTCAAGGAAGAAGTTTAAGGGAGTGAATTATTTCCATAGTTGATGGTTTTGTTGGCTGGTTCTGTGTCTATTGCTCGTAGTACAGACATACTCGTACACACAAAAATGGGCAACTTAAAGGGAATAAAAGAAGTGCCAAAAGTCAATACTTGTGATGAGCAACTTTTATCAAATAGGTTTTATAGTCTGTGCCCAGCTGAGCTACCGAGTTAAGCTCACGCAACGGGCTTTCGAGCTGCTGCGCTGAAGCTCAGTTTCATCTTCAAAGACGTTTATAAAAATAGGCGCAGTTTTACTAAAAGTAATTACTCGTACTTTTCTTAGTCTTGCAGTTCTTGTCGCTATTTCAGGTGCTTCAGTGAAGTCCGTTCAGTAAGTTTCGCTCAACTTGTCATGCAATTTTGTCTTGATTAATCGATTATTATTAAATTTTATTCGGCTGGGGCCGAAGTTGCGTACATTTGCCATTTTCGCATATGCGTGTTTGCGTAAGAATAATGAAATGAAAATCAAATATTAAATATTCAAGTCGATTTTATATTCGATTTTGTTTCAGCAAATTTATTGTCTGTTTAAAATCTTTTTTAAATTTTTATTTTTTATTTATCATTTAATTTAATTATAATAATAAAAATTAAAAGAATTTTTACTATGAATTCGGACCTTTTACCTTTGAGCAATTGCACTATCATTTTAGCATAAACGCAAACGCAGCCCATATAGGGCTGTATTTTACCACCAGTTCTTTAGTATCGGGTTCATGCAGTAGCGCAAAGTTTTTCAGAGCAAAAAGCCCCAAAAAAGTCTCTCGCGAGCAAACAAAAAGCACTAAGTAATTTTATTTTAATTCGAATCGATAATTGAACACAAAACAAGTTACATTCGGCTGAGCCGAATATTATATAGCCTCCAATATGTACAAAAATAGGGAGAACTTTGTTTAGGGCACCATTTTTGTATTTAAGTAGCACAATTTTTAAGGCTTTTAAGAGTAAAAACTAAAATTATTATTTTACTTACAAGTATTTATTTATAAAAACAAACACTGTAAAGAGGACTAAAAGCATTAAAAACAAGGTGAAACATCATGTTGGTGTTTTTTCTTAGTTTGGCATTAACAACACAAAATTTTGGCCTTTTGAGGCATCAAAAGGCACCAAAAGCACTAAGTTGACATCACCGGGTCCACGATGTTGAGATACTTTGGCAAATATCTGTTATCTTCATGGTCCCGATAAAACAACACCCTAGAGAAAGGCTATTTATTGAGATGATAATGTTGCAGGTGCAACAGGCTATTGTTTTTGTTGTTGTAGTGCAAAAATATTATTTTCGAAGTTAAGCACTTCCCATAATGCAACTTACATATGTATTTCGCGTAACCACGTTGCTGTCATGTCCAAGCATATATTATTGTCACTTCTATATTATTGTTACTTCTACATCATGGGACTATTGGAAGTCGGCTTTGATATGGTGTCACCTAAGCGAATGCTTTTCACACAAGTGCAAATATGTTATTTCTGCAATTAAATCGCAAAAACGTTTCCCGGACAATTTCAATAAGTTATAAAATCCGTAGAACTGGACAATTTCCTGCTGATATAATTCAAGCGTTGATCTGGAAGCTTAAAAGGATAAACACCAAATAAGAGTTTAAATATGATCCACTGTGTTTTCTGGCGTATTCTCAACTTGCTGGTGGAGAATGCCTAATGTGACATCAGCTACGTGACATGTTAAGCCATCCCGTTAAAATCCCATAACTTCGGTGTGCCTATAATCCTACTCAGGCCACCAAAGTCTACATTCAGTGAGCCTGACCAATAGAGCTGTGTCGGATCGTAACGTATTATACGTTCGTTCATTTCGTTTCGTTCGTTCGTTCATTCGTTCATTTTGTATTGCTGTCGTGCTGTTCTCCCTGCTTTTTATCAAACGTGCTGTTAGCCCGCCCTACCTTCAACCTGATGTCTGATGACACCACCAGCTGTCGCTGTCTGCGATCGTCTGCATGACAGCAGGTCTAAGCCGCTCCGATAGATAGAGTTCTTGAGTACTCCGAATTCACCTACACACTGTCGCAGACAGCGCTGATCTCTTAATCACGATCGGTGGTAAAACACTTCCATGATAAGTTGGCAAAACAGACTAAATTTCAACAATCACTGTTGGGCATTGCACTCAGAACAACTTTGTGGCCAAATGGATATTGAAATATATTTTCTTACAGACATCAGGCCAGCCCTTACCATCCTCTTTAATAAAGTTAAGGTTAAATATTATATGAACTACTTGAGCCTTGAAAGTTTTTATCCTATAATTAATTAATTAATTCTATGTTAAATAAGACTGAAGATAACAATTATTTATTTGTTGAGAAATTGGTCAACAGGATGGCGCCATCTGTTGTTGTTTGAATTCAATTATATATTATATTTTAAAGAGTATTAATAATAACTAGTATTGAATTGAATTCTTTTTGAAACGTTTTTTAATACAATCCAACAAAATGGCGGACCAAGTGTGTTTGATGCCTTTTTGTATTGTATCAGTCCAATTAATTCTGCCCCTAATGTAGATCTTCAAAATAACAATTATAGACATCGGGTGCATCTAACCTCAACTTCTTTTCACCTAAAAAGACAGAACACGGGTAATGCCACTGAGCGCGTTTCCTTTCTCTGTCCACCACATACAGAAGTATTTCGTTATTATTGTTGCCTTAAGAGTCTTTATAAGATTTCCAGCACCGATTGATTGACTTAATGAATTCACCAGTTGAAGGCTCTGCTTGCTACATTCAAGCCGAAAACCATTTTCCAAAAAATTATTTTTTCTTAGGCAAACTGGCTGTTTGGCAGAGTGTGTTGCAGATAGAATTTGATTTGCTGAAAATCAGAGCAACAAAAACACACTCTGTGTAAACATGCCGGCAAAAAATAATAAGAAAAAATAATGAGAAAAAATAATGAGAAAATATATCTAGAAACGAAAAGTAAACAAACGAATAGAAAAAAAAAATTAAGAAAACGTCCTCCACACAGGACAATTATTTTGTTTTCCATGCTCGTAACTTTAAGGGAGTGCGGTGGACATGGAGCCAGGGGACATTTAAATTTTTATGTGCAAGAAGGACGATTTTCGAAACTTATTACGTGTATGGGGCACATACTCGTGCACAGCAAAAGCCAAACAGGTTGGCACTCAACGACACTCGGAAAAAGTGTGCAGTCCTTAAAAGTGCGCGCGCGTGTGTGTGTGTGTGTGTGTGTGTTTATGACTGTGTTGCACGCTCCTGTGTCGTGTGAAATTTAATCACAGTTTCTACAATAAATAAATATGTAAATAAAAGAACCAAGAATGTCAACCTAAAATATTTTATCGCTTTTTTGCTTCATTGTAGAACCTTTTTGCTCAATCGTACTTGACTTTAATACGAGTATTCAACGGTAAGTCAAAGCGGCACTCCGCTGCCCTAAAATGCATTTTATGCAAATCTTTGCAACCAAAAGGCGTTTCGAAAGTCGCTTAGAATTCGTTCTGTCTTGTTCTTGTCACTTCTCAAACTTAAAGCTTTAATAAATAAATATTCTGAATATGTTTATTTCAAACTTTTGGAAAAGAGATAAGAAAGTTACCGGGCTAAGAGTTAGAAGAGTTCCCTTGTGGCACAAATTCTGCAATTGCGTTGTTAGTGTACCCCAAAAAAAGAGCGTGCGAGACACCAAATTTGGTACATACTCTGCAACAACCTGCATTATTGTCGCAAACATATATGTGGCAGCTTGTCGCAGCCATCCCTGTGCTGTCACCGGTACTACATACCAATTACTCGATAGTCTTTACCGGGTACCACTCAACGTGACAAATTATTACAGCATTAACACTTTCATTATAAAGCTAAGTCCCCCACCCCCACCGCTCCCCGCACTTTATAAGTATTTTTCTAGATTTAGTTAAAATAATATAAAATAAGGACCAACTACATCTTAAGTCTGTATTGTTGGTTGGGAACTCCGCCGAAGGAATATTTCTGTCCTGCCAACTGGCTCCCCTCGCGATAAACATAAGCGCATATTCTTGTTAAGAGTGCCTCGAGGCATGAGTTGGTATTCGACCAACAGTTGGGAGGTTGTAGATGCGATTCCTGCCAAAGACCCTGATTAAAAAACAATAGCCCAATATTTTGTTCAAATAAAAACAATAACACAAAAACACGCAATATTGTATTAACTACATCAGTTGACTGTCCAGCCCTGAGCACTGGTCCCAAAAAAAAAAACACGGGATCTGTTTAAAAAATAAAGTCCCCCTTGTGCCAGTCTTCTTTCCTATCCTCGAATCAGTTGTGACACGCACTTTTTGGCATGTTCCTGATCTCTACCAGCGATTCGCTAGATCTCCTCAATAAAAAAAGTTGCAGGAGTCCAAATCCGGCTGATTCATGATGACGAAGTGTTTTTGGACCAAAAGATTACTTGTATACTTTTTATTCGTAGAATATTATTAAAAAAAATACAGTACAAGCTCGATTTATGCAGCCGAAAAGAAATCGGAGTTGCCGCTTTTAGCGAAAAGTTGCAATAACCGACATCAGTTTTTAACATATAAAAAGTCACTTATTAAGCAAAACTATAAATGAAGGGCTAAAGGAAAAACTAACTGAATTAAAACACAACATTTCCGAATATTATATTGAAAAGGAAAGTTACTTCTTTCCTACAGAAATATTAAGATTACGACCGCCTTTCAATGCGCCGTTCCCGCATAAAAAGTGTCCGCTCTGGTTAGTGACAACTATTTTTAAGCTGAGATCTGACTGAAACCTTAAGAACCGCTAAAACAGCGAAACTGTCGAAACTATTTCCTGAAACAAAAGTTGCACTTATAAAGACTGTAATGCAAAAAAAAATGGCCTGTTGCGTCGGTCGGGGTGTTGCAATAATCGGTGGTTGCGTAAATCGAGCTCGTACCGTTTGTGGACTAAACAATTCGAAGTTCTCAGTTTTAGCTGTTCGTTAGTATTTCTTTTAAGTTTTCTCCCGTCTGCTCCCATTTGCAAACCAATATTCAACTTTAGTCCTGTTCGAAAGTTAAAGTGTTTTTCGTTCTTTTAGTAAAACAAAACATATTTTTATCTGCTCGGCTTTAACATTCTTTTAGCCAATAAACATACTTTATAATTAGAAGAGGATAAGAGAACAATTGTACTTTATTTTGAATGAATGTTAGAAGTGAAATGAAAGAATCGAAGGGAAATTTTAACAATATCTTTCGCTAAACAATACCTGCAAAACATTTTCGTTATCCCTGTAAAACTTTTTAATCTTAATATGTCTCTCATTAAATTTTATCAAAAATTGTTTAATGGAACGGGGTTTAAAAGTATTTGGAATTCCAGCTACAAGTTGTGCGGGTGTGGGCAAGTGCGTGATAGTGGAAGTGCTTTGTACGTGTGTACACATGCACACACGCGTGTGTGTGTGTGTGTGTGTGTGTGAGAATTTCAACCACCCACTTCTACATGCAAGTCACAACAGTTGCTTCTGATTAAAAGGAAAATACTTTAAAAGGGTTAGAATTTAAAGTTGGTTCTTTGTTAAAATTTTGAAAAAGTGGGTGTCGTGGGCGAGCAGCAACTTTTCCATATTCCAGATAAGAAATATGTATACGAATTTTCATGGCAAGTGAAGAAAATTCAAATATTCTACCAACATGAGTGTATGAGTGAGTGCATGTGCTGGCACTAACAGTGAAGTTGGAATTTATGCGAATCCTGGCCACGAATAGCGAATTGCAATGACAGACTTGAATTGTATTTCAGCGCTAAAAATCTATAGGATTGGCCAAAAATTTGGTTACTTTAGATACACTTTTTTGCTGCTGTCCGGCCCCGGCAATCTCTAAAGATAAATATGAAATTATATTTATATGATGCACACGAGTGTGGACTCGCAGCAATCCAGTTAAGGTTCAATGCACTTTGAGGTAACTTGTTCACCCCTAATGGCGGCTAACACTTAGATTGTTTTCAGTGACGATCACGACGATGTACTGGGAAGTAGTCAGTTGTCCCACTCTGCCCTGCCTTCATCTAACTTGAAGTTAGTTTCCCGAAAATCAGCCTATATCTAACTTCTACGAGTATATAGCTATCCAGAAGTCAACCGTTATAAGCTGGTATATATGTAAATGGTCTACACTTATTTTAAACCAACAACAAAAATATAAGGATATAAAGTAACTTCTCCAACCACTTTGGGAAGAAAATGATTTATGGATTTTTAAAAATTATCGGAAAAAGTTAAAGAAACATTTGCGTCCTATAAACATAGAATTTAAAAGCTAATGCTACAAGCTTTTATTCGATATATTATATGATATTATGAGTGATAATTAAATAGTTGTGATTTGCGTCCGGTTGCCAGATGCCGTCAAATTCTTACACATAAATACTTTTCGTTATTTAGAAAAGCAGTAGAAGTCAAAACTTTTAGTGACGCCAGTGAGGCCATCCTTAATACTAGAGAAATAAGAGGAAAACAACGCATAATAGTAAATAGAAAGAAATGCAGCAACTGCGCAGAATGTGTGCCCGTAATAAGGCCATGAAAGTGATTTTGTTTGAAATCGACTACCAATTTGCTGGGACGGTACTTGTAAACGCGTTATCTTTCCTTGACTTTCATGTTTGCATAAAATACCCAAATACTCAATGCAATAGTTATTACTGATCTAGAGAAAGTTAAAATCTACAATATCAAAACTTATTGGAGCGCAAAACTAAAAAATATATTTGTAATCAAAGTTAAGGAGGCTCGAAATATCGACACTTTAACATAAATACATATTGTAAACAATGTTTTAATCTCAAAGGTTTTGCGCCGGCAAAATTGTTACTTCTAGCAGTGCACGAAAAAGTATCCTAAAAGCAACTTCACTGGCTTTTAGGTGGAGATCACTATTAACTGGTTTTAGAAGTCATTGTCCGACTTCGTTAAAATTTTCGGGGAGACAGTATTTAAATTGATTTAACTCTTTTCAGCTGCGGTACCTGCGCCCATGACATTTGAGTACTTTTCTACCCACTTCATCACAAATGAACAAAGCGGAGAAATGTGGTTCAACTTCTAATTCGCAGCCTGCCACCTACTTTTAACTAGAATTTTTCTCAAGTGACTCTACAATCGGGCATTTCACTACCCAGGCAGCGTTAGTTGCAAACACACAATTATGGTCCATTGACTCGATTTTTTCAGCTAAAAAAATTTGAAATCCGTTGCTTTCTGCTTTAGGTGTTTTCTTCAAACCGTCTTTTTCCTTGCCAAACTGTTAATACACCAGTAGAAGTAATTTGAAGGTGGTTTTCTCCCAGGTCGACAGTTTCTGAAACAGATTCGGTGTCGTCGGAGCTCTCAGTTAAATATCCCACTTTCTGAATCCTCCAAGTCTTCCCTCGCACACAATACAACGCTCAAGATCCTCAAAAGTAAGCTTTCTTTTCGACATCTAGAATGGGTATTCGGACAATCAAGCCCACATTAAATTCTATGGGGACAATACATCCTACGTAAAAACCTATTGGCATTAAATATCTCAACTTTATCAAATCATTTATAACTTTGCCTTTTGTGATCACTAAACACCTCGAATCAAATTTATTTGCTTAATGAAACACTTTTTTTATAAAAAAAAAGTCACAATTTTAGTAAATTTACACTTTTACAACTGGTTTTAAAACATTGCTGCGGGACTAATTTGATATGAAATTGCATTAAAACTAAAGAAAATACCAGTAGTCCCGAAAGGATTAAAAATGACACATGAAATTGCACAGTTCCCCCTTCCCCTGCACCACCTCACCCAGGCGTGTTCAAAAATGATCGCGAAACGAACTTGAAATAAGATTCTCAAAAGGCTAAAACGAAAGCGTTTAAAATAATCTGGCTGACACCGGAGCGAAACCATTTTTCTGTGGCGTGATTCAGTTATTGAAATCTGAACGTTCAGCAAAGCGTAGCACAGAGGCGAAAAAGAGAAAACTAATGTCGAACATAATTTGGTGCATTCCATTCGTCTTTGTTCTCAGCGCTTTGTGAATGCCTTCGTGACACGATGTTAACACTTGAGATCACGATGAATGTCTTGATGGAAGTCCATTCGGTGAGGACTCACGGCCTGATGTATTCATTATCATATCGAATGTCAAACCAACTGTCATTTACATATGATATGTATGTATATCTTTCGTTATAAAAAAGGCGGCAATTTAATTGTATGTGTCGGAAATAAAAACTTGGTACTTTTTTTAAAAGTATAACAAAGATTTACATGTATATGTAAATGTATTATTAAATATGCAGAAATTGAAGAAAATACTCTCTACATTTACACTAATTATTCTAGTTTGACAACTCACTTTCACTATGACAAACAAAACTGATTGCTAATGATGTCAAATCAATGTTTCACATGAATATGAAATTGACATTTCCTATATATCTCCATAAGTATATGGATATACTCGTAAATGCATCAGATGTGGATGAAATACAAAGTGTAGCCTTAATTTTTATTCTTTACTGCCACCCGGATCTAGGCTATTTGCCCCGAACTATTTGACTACCACCTTGCTAATTTGCCCGTCACTGTACATCACATACACGTAATGAATAAAACATTGTTCGTAACTATGTAGTACGTCTGGCAGTGTTCTGCCGTTACAATTCACTACACAGGGTTACGTCAGGGCCATAGCGATTTTGAGGTGTTCGCTCAATACTTTCTTGTCCCTCATTCCCTAAAAAAAATTCATCGTTTGTCTGCCAGCCAGGCAGCTCTAAAGTACAAGACCAACGAAAGGAAACAGCGAGTTTCCTGCCTGCCATCGCACAGTGGCACCCGTAGAGCAAACGAGGTTGCAAAAATCAAAATTTTCATGTGCGCCTGCGAAATTTTAAATGAATCCATCTTATAGTAAACTTTTCAACGATCTCAAATATGCTACTCTTAACAATATCAGATTTTTAGTTTAGAAGACATAACTGTTCAAAGTTAACCAATTTTCGGATTTAAAAAAAACACACAATTTTTAGGTAGTTTGATCCGATTTCAGGTGTAATATCACGAAAACTAGGCAACGAATAGTATTTTTTTTTGTTTTTAGTGATTGATGTGCTTATTAAATGTATAACAATAAAAAAAATTGTGCTGTTTGCTTTGTGTTTCTCTAGGTAAATCAGTATTTAAAAACTATCCATTTTTTCACTATTCTTCAACTTTGACGGAAAATAAAAAAAATTTACCTTTTTTTACCTCCGCCATATTTTCAAAATATGTTCTTTAACTAGTCTTTTACATAACTCAAAAGGTTTTATCTGCCTTTACGTGCCTATTTGGCTTCTACAGGTAAAAAACGTTAAAAAGACATGGTTGCAGAAATTGTATGGCGGGCATCCCTTACATGCCTTGACTGACAGTTACTTTGATGTAATAGTTTGAAAATTGCATTTTGAGTCAGTTGTCTACCTGAGAGCCTCTGGCGAAAAATTTGGTCCTAATATTCCGTTACAGACACAAGATGCACAAAAAACTACTCATTGAAATAAGCAGGTACGCACCTCACTTAAAAATTATTTTTGGCGTACATATGGTGAAGAACAATACTGACTTATGGTACAGGTAGGCACAAATCTCATTTGGCTACGTGTATATATATAATATCAAAACTGTATAATTCAGCCCAAATGCATATGTATGCATGTAACAGGTACATTTGTAGACATGGTAGCATAGGCCTATATATTGCAAAACAAGCTTAATGCCTGCATTAGTCTACGACTGAAAGTTGGCGAAACAAGTATTGAAAACATGGCGTTGAACAATTTAAAACTATTTGAACTGTTTAGAAAGTCAATTACACCAACGTGTTTCGCGGAAGCTGCTTTAGAAGAACTCGATAGCTTATACGGAAATATTGAGAGAAGCAAAAGTATAAAAAATAATCTTTGTATGATACATGCCAAAATTAAGACAAAATGGGTGAAATGCAATCGAACCATTAACATCTTCAACTCCAAATACGAGGACTGGCTTAATGAAGACACCATCCTGGATATATTGGCAGTAGATAAACCCTCCACATCAACCAGAGGAGAAAAAGGAAGGCCAAAAAAAAGTATGGAGGAGTGTTCAATTTTCACAAGAAAGAGGAAACTTGCCGATGCCACCAATGACTTGACCACGAAGGATTTATCGGATGCGCTGTCTATTAAATACATAAAGGATAGTGAACGAGTTAGGTCGCAGATTACAAAATCTGTTGCTGATGCAAGCCCACTGCGACTAAAAAGGATTAAGGAAAGCATTCCCACTCCCACAAACGCACATATTAAAAAGTATAGTTCCGAAGAAGCCTTGGCTCTGTTTTTGGACTTAGAACTTTCCAAAGAGAAATATGAGATACTACGGGCATCTTTAATGCGACACGGGGCTGACCTTTTCCCCGGATACAAGCATATTACGCAAGCCAAAATAAATTCACGACCATTGCGTACGGAGTTTACGGAAGTCTCTGCGAAAGCCAATCTGCAGGATCTTATGGACCATACAGCAAAACGGTTGTTGGAAAGTCTTCCTGAAAATGAGGTGGAAATTCTTCCTCAGAAACTAACATTGATCAGCAAATGGGGCTGCGATGGATCATCCGGACAAAGCGTTTATAAGCAAAGGATATCTTCCGATGACACTACAATATCTGACGGAAATATGTTTATGGCATCTGTTGTTCCATTGCGGCTAAAATCTGATGTTTCCCTACACTGGAAAAATCATCGACCGTCATCAGTGCATTATTGCCGACCAATAATGTTTCAGTTTGCAAAGGAATCGGCAGAACTCATAAGGACCACGGTGAAGGACATTGAAGAACAAATAAGCAAGATTAAGCATACAAAATTGCAAATTGGAGAAGGAAAATATATTGAATGTAGTTACGAGTTCCACCTGACCATGGTTGACGGAAAAGTCGTAAACGAACTGACAGGAACAACCTCAACATTGACATGCCCGATTTGCAAAAAGAGTCAGAAGAACTTCGGTAATTTAAACGATTCTACAAACGAGGAGAATTACGAATATGGAATGTCACCATTGCACGCAAGGATAAGGTGTATGGAGTTCTTGCTAAAACTGGCGTATACCCTACCACAACAAGATGAAAACATCGATGAAAATACATCAATTAAGGATAAGGAAAAGATCAGAAAGAAGCAAATAAAGAATGCTTTTTGGAAACAACTTGGACTAAAAGTAGACTGCCCCAAGTGTGGATACGGTAACTCAAACGATGGAAACACTTCAAGGAGATTTTTTGCAAATGATGAGGCAGTAACTAGAATCACTGGAATTGACAATGAAATCGTCAAAAGATTGGGAACGATCTTGAATGTTTTAAACTGCCAAGAAAGTGTTAATTCTACAAAATTTGGAGAATATGCATCGGAAACTGCATCTCTTTTAGCAAAAATTTATCCACAGAAGAAGTTGACCCCGACCGTCCATAAAATATTGGCGCATGGCAAAGATATAATTGAGTACCAGTCTTTGCCAATTGGAGAGCTTTCTGAAGAAGCGCAGGAGTCTCTTAACAAATTTTACAAAAAATATAGATTGCAGAACACGTTCAAAGCATCAAGGGTGAGGCAAAATGAGGACCTCTTCAACATGTTAGCAGCATCTTCCGATCCACTTATTTCTTCCCTGCGGCATGTGAAGACACGAAAAGAACTACAATGGAATTATACTTTAGAAATGATTAGTCTTTTAGATATACCTTCTGTTACGAATTGTGATGAATATTTTACAGAAAATTCAAAAAATTAATTGAAAAAAAATTTGTTTAATTTGTTGGCTAATAACTTTAAAACAGAAAAAGCTTTCAAAAGAACTAAGAAATATAAGATTGGTAAAAATAATTTGATTTTGTTACCATAAAATAGATGAGTTAGAAAAAAATTAGAGTTTAGAAATGATTTGTATTTTAGACATACTTTGTCTTACCAAGAAAATGAATATTTTACAGAAAATTGAAAAAATCATTTAAAAAAAAACTCTTTTGTTGTAATTTTTTAGGTAATATCTTAAAACATGAAAAGCTTACAAAAGAACTACAAAAAAATATAAAATTCTTAACAAAAATTTTTTTGTTACCAAAACTTGGATTTTTTTCACAAATTTTAACTTTGAAAACCCATAAGTAAGCACCTATAAGGTGTAGCGTCCACTCCAACCGCTCATTTTATAGGTTGAACAATTATCTATGACATGCAATTTAAATTATTCGATTATCTTGTTCGGTTCAAAAGATATGATTTTTGCAACGAAAAAAGTCAAATGGCGCCACTGTGCATCGTCTAAATTTAAATGTGTCTAACGCCAATAATCAACTTTTTGCATTAAAAGCTTAAAAAATTTTAACTTTAATATGAAATTGGATTTTTGGGAAAGGACAAATAAGAATTGTGCTGACGATGATGATGCCGGTGATGGTGATGGTGATGATACCAAAAACAATAAGCGAATTTTTTTTAGGTTCCTTTTGATGAGCCCAGCATTTTAAGTCTAATGACATTGAATGAGTGGATGGACGGATGGATGCCAACGTTCAGCTCAAGAACGGCAGCCAGTGAAATGGGTAAAAGAATTTCAAAAACGAAGTAAATTTCATTTAGAAAAACTTATTTTTCTTTATGTGAAACATTTGTTTCAATTTTTAAAACTTGTAAAGAAAACAATTTTGCAGCAACCAAAAAAGTTTTCAAAGTTAACAAATAAAATTTTGTCTCCAATATTTATACATATATTTACATATACAGACACACATACATACATACAAATGTATGGTGTGCACTGATTCGATGGAAAATTTCTTCAAATGCACAAGATAAGAGGGTTTGAGGAAAATGTTTTAACATGTGTATGGCAAGTCCTTCTCAGTGGCGGCATCTTCTAATTTCGCCTTTAACTTTCGAGATATTAAGATCAACAATTACAACTGATCCAAGAGTTTTAGATTGATATCTCCGTAGTAGTACTTCAAAATTCTAGTTGCTGGCTACTGCCCATACACCGTAAGTCCATTTTATTTTCTTATGTTGGATTTTTGATTTAGTAGCCGAATTAGTCGCCTGGTCTTAATATTCAGCTGCTGTCGATATGCAGCGGCGACAGCAAGTGGAAACAGTTCCAGCATTGAGTTGAGTTGAGGTCCAAATTTATTGTTTCCGTCGCGAGTGCCTCGATGGATGACAGTTCAGAAGTCGTATGTTCGATTCCTGTCCAAGAGTGTGTGAATGCGGTCTTAAGGTCATTACTTTTACCACCTTCATGTTAAAGTCGCCCATTCATACTTGTCTGACTTTTGTACATGGACCTTGCAACACCTCTTTGCAGTAAAGCTCGGACTAGTAGCCATAAGTCCGGTCAGTCTTTCAACTCCAGTCCCAATGTAGTAGTCTTGGGTCCAGGCCATCTCTAGACATATCCACTACTGAAAACCAACAAACATAAGCCCCGCTTTGTAGTTTCGTTTGATACGTTATTCACAATTTTGGACATATGACTTTGTGCTAATCCAAGTAAAATATCGTTGCTGACTGAGAGCTGCCACAGGTCAATAGAGCCAATGTAGCAGCGAACAGCATTTGCACTTTCGAAGACCCGTTCACCAGCAGTTCTATCAGTAGTAACTACCAGCCGATTCTTGCGGTGATTTAGAATGCAACTACAGCCAGAAGGAGAGGGCGTTTATTCGAACTTGCACTTATTTTATTTGGACCAAAAAAATATGTATGTCATCAGTAATATTCTAATAAAATATTTTATCAATTGACCGCCAACAAAATCTAATAAACCTTTTAATACGGGTCATATTCATAAAAAATACGCTGGAATGTGTTTGAAATTAATTTCAATAAAATTTTGTATGAAATATCTCAATTGAAACTTCTTTTAAATTCATTTTAAATAAAAATATGTTAAAAACTTCCGTACATACACACATACATGCATACATATGTATGTATTTATGTATGTAGTTTTTCTAGTAGAGATTTGTTTCATACATCTATTAACATGCATGTGCATGCACATACATACATACATATGTACACACATATGTACATAAATTTTTATGTATGTATGTATGTATGTACATGTTTTCCTTTTTTAACAAAACATAAAATCTTATCGTTAATGAATGTTTGCATTTCGAAAAAAAAACGGTAAAGAAGAAGAAAAAACACCAACAATGATCTTTCAACAGTATGTCGGGCTGTAATGGAAGATGGGCACGTGTTTGTTGGAATGCCGGTAGGGGTGTTCGAAACAGATACAAAAACAACAGCACTAAAAATTGAAAAAGAAAAAGAGAAAAACACCGCATGAAAGCTTCAACCTGGGTGGCAGCCACATCATTTCCACTGCCACTCTTTAGAGACTGACTACTACATCGTACAAAAACAACAACTGCCGTGAGTTACATTACAACTATGACGATGGCGATGGCGATGAAGACTACGACTGCGACTACTTGCTTTGAGCACAGAAATTTGCCAACATACTCCACATTTTGTTTGTAACATCCTGCTGGTCATTTTAAAGTTGTGATATGCAGGTGTGTCGCCTTCGTCTCTTGTAGACGACATTCAAGGAAATGTGTGAAATCAATTTTTAAGAACGATTTATAGTGACAGCAGCCAGCAGCAATGCAGGCACTTGCACTTGATTTGTAAATTTTGAGCGAAAAATATTTATCAGTCCGCCTGAACGCCAGCGAAATTAACGGAAAACAAAGAATCGTTAAGTTCGTGTGTAATTAGCCGACATAAAAACGATACTTAAATATGGCGCGTGTGTTTATTTCATTTAAATTCTTTTATCACAACCTGCTCTTGTAGCAGACAAATCGATGGGTAACGGAAAAACGCATCAGGTTCTATGATAAGGAGAACATCTTCAGCAACAGTACACTAAAAAAATTACCTAAATATCCACGAAATTGCCTTCCTTTTTCGTCAAAAACATTTCTCTGTAAGACAAGAATTTAGTTTTGTTGATGAGAAGATAAATTTATCAATTTAAATGTAAATATATAAATCCTGTGTGGAAGGTTCCTGATGTTCTCAGAAGCCATAAAACCTTTATTTTTATCTTGAAAATGCCGTCGGCATTTTCGTGGTTGTCATTATATTGTTAGAATTATAAGAAAAATTCCTGTAGACCACTTGGCGCAGTGGTTCCAACTAGAGAATATTGAATTAGAATTTTTTTGAATCAAAACTACTGCAAGTCAACAGAATTTGATTTTGAGTCCGGTTTTTTACGGGTATTTATTAAAATAACAAGTTATCTGCAACGGATGTAGAAAGCACATTAAAGTAAAGCAAAGGGTGTCCCCATCCATAAACCATTCTATTTTTAATTGTTTTAGCTGGTGTCCTAAAATTGGGCCCCTACAAGAAACGCTTTTCGTATGGACAGCTGGACGCCAGAAGAAAAAGTATTGATGACAAGAAATAAAGCGAAGAAAGAAGCGAACGAGCTGTGGCGATTTCAACTAAATTTAGGACCACCAGACATACATACGTACAATAAATATGTATGTATGTAGTTTTGAAGCTAGTGCAGGTCTGTATGGAGGGAAAAGAAACAGTTTATATTTTAATGTCGCCGAGACAAGTTCCTTAGCAGGAAATAAATGCGTTTAAATACGAAATTTTAATGTGACACAGATGACGGCGGTCATTTTACGAGCTTGAGAACTTGAAATAATAATACAAGAGAAAATAGCGTTTGAATGATTTTTGAATTATATCTTGCAGATAATTTCATGACAATAATTTTTAAATATGATTTACGACACACGTTCGGCGAGGGTACGAATTACATGGTCCATTCGATCCGTTCAGTTTTTGACTGTTTCCTGCAATAAATCTTTCCGTGTCAATGATGACTTGAATATTGGCTGTCAATGGGTCCAAACAAAGCAAAACTGACTTAACGTAATCGTATAAAAAGTAGTCGCAAGGCGTTAAATTGCCTGGAAGGAAAGTTGTCAGTAAATTGATTTTGTAATAAATTGAGCTGTGTGGCAAGTTGCGTCGTCTTGTTGGAACCAAGTGGTCGTTGATGATTGGTTTTTGGAAACAAAAATTCAGCCAGCGGGGCTCGATAGTGCTCACCATTCACCGGAAAGGCTCGTTTCATAAGAAATAAGGTGATTCGTTAACGGCTTGAGAATTGTCTTCGCTACATGTACGGAAATTTTACTTATCGCCGAATAGATTTATTTTTTTCAAACAAAATTTCTACAATTTGGACACGTCGTTCTGGCGTTAAACGATTCATGGCGCCAGCGCAAATATCAACGAAGTCTGACATTCTCAGCTGTCCAGACATAGTATCCGATTTTTAAAATAAGTTGGCCACTGCGCACCTATTGTTTGGTAACTATGTAAATAAATTTCAGTGAATATAATTTTATAGCGCTACATTTTTGGAAGTTTTTACGACCCGTAGCAAAATATATGAGAAACGGAAACTTTCAATCACAAGATCAATGAACTGAGACAGACACTGAAATTGCCATATACATAAATAACATTTTCAAATGCCAGCCTTTTAAACCGGCCACAAGTTTTGGATCATTTTCTTAGCAAATTAATGACGAACGGACGAATAGTAATCATTCGTTGTTCAGTTGACACGACTTGGGCTGTAGAAAATGTTCGTGGAGTTGCACATGAAAACTTACAGAAGTATGAAGCTCTACGACAACGAAATTTATTCCTTTCTGTTGTTGTTGCTGTTGATGTTTTGTTGCTTTTTTTCGATGTTGTAGGAATAAGTAAAATATTTCAGAGACTCACAGCAGGCGGCATGTTCATTCCTTGCAGCCAGCGCCCAGCATGTGCCTTCAACGTCCCCAAAAGTCAGGTGAATCAGTTACTTTTTAAACGTTTGTTTGCACGAAGAGCGACTTGTTGTAGTTGTTGTTTATCTTCTTTGCTTTTGGTTTTGCTGCTACTGTTGTTTTTGCACGACTTTAAAATGTCGTTGAGTACTTTTAGTAGGTGGCGATGAAACTCTGTTTTCTTCGATTTCCAATCGAAATATGGTTGGATTAGACCACGACTTATAAGAAATAAACTTCTTGCTAAGCTGGCAGCATTGTTTTGTATCGACTAACGTTGGCGTTTGCAAATTTTAAAGTTTTTGCTTTAATCTTAGACATACATATGTAGACACATGTCTGTATGTATGTACATAGTTTTTCTCTGCGTGCAGAAACGATTGTTGCAAATACAAGTGGGCATCTTAAGGAAGTAAAAATAAAGGTGCGGACGCGGTGTTGTCATGGCGTCACTGCCGACAAATACCTTCGAACGGAACTGCCAAAAAGTATAATTTCTATCGTTAAAGTTGAAACTCGAGCTCTCGTGGGCCTGCCCCGTAAACTTCTTTCCATATAAAATGTTAAAAATACTGAAAAGCACACCCGCACACACACCTGTGTTACAAACGTGAAAATATGTATGTATGTATGCAAGTGTGACAAGTGTGACATACATACATACATATGTAGTACAAGAGACTTTTCGCTGTGCAGCCGAAGCAAACCAGCATGTTTGTGGGCATTTACAATAGGCAGTGCTTTCAGCTAAGCCGATTATCTTTTAGGCATCGGGCTGAGGGTAACATAAGATGAGTACAGACTTGCTTGTACTTTCAATTCGTTTTACTCTCTTATTTGTACTCGGCAAACAGCAATAAGAACTGCTGTGTGTGAACAACAACGCAATTTCAATCAGAAATGTGTATCTTTCTTATCAATAAGAATTGAACCGTGTAAATTGTGACTTTGCAAAATATAACGCGACTTGTTTGTGTGCATTTTTACCAGAAAAACTTTGCTTGCACTGGATTTGGAGGATTTCAAATTAAACACTTAGTTGGCAGCACTTTAAATCGTGTGGTACACAAAAGAACTCACTTAAAAAACGGGATTTCCCTTGACGTTGAAAGTATAAGAATGCTGTCAAATTTATAGCCATACCACGCGTCATACGCCTTAAGGCGTTTTAAGCGCCTGTCAAAAAAGTAGAAACAGTGTAATTACTTTCTACATATGAACGCGTCGCAGGCCTCATTAAAAGTGATCAGCTGTTTTTGAAAATTAATTATAAAAAACACAATAAGAAGGAAAATGATTTTTGTTATACACGTAAGATTATATTTAATTTTTTCCAAAACTCAATTTCATCCATTTTAGTGTTTGATATTTCTTTTGTAACTCAACAAATGTATAGAACAGATAATATCAAAATTTTAGATCACCAGCCACCTCTGTAGGAAAACATTTTAGCTTGAACGAATCTACCATAAGGACGATAAAAAAAATTAAGAATTTATAAGACAATCTGTGACTGCTGGAACAAAATTAAGTGCTCAAAAGGGAAAATGGAGAAGGCTCCTGTAATATGGATTGAGGATAGCTTACAAAAACGAATACCAGTTGACGGAAATACTATAAAACAGATGGAATTAAGATTTTATAAGCCGATAAGAGACAAGGAACCGCAAATACCCAACCAAAAAGATAAACAATTTTAATTTTCTGCCAGTACCGGTTGGATGGCAGGTTTTCTTCAAAGACACGCCCTTCGTAATATTAAAACTAAGGGCGAAATAGCATCTGCTGACGAGGCGCCAGCTAAAGAATTGCCCACAAAACTGGCCAAAATAATTGAAGATTGTTGTTACACGAGTATGGAGTGCGAATGAAACAGGCCAATTCGAAAATATGTATTTATGTAGCTAAAACACAGAAAACCGCTAGTGGTATCGAAGTAGCCAAAGGTCATGTGACCTTTTTATTCTGCTTAAGCACCTTCAGGAAATCGGTTGTTCAAACCCTTCTTTGTAAATCGAGCTCCAAAGCCACAGTCGCTGAAAGGCGTAGGTATGGACTCATTACCCGTTCACTGGACAGCTAATAAAAAGGCCTGGGTAACAACCGGCCGAATGTTCACATAAATATATGTGAGTGAAAGAGGCCATGATTTTAAAGTTCTGTTGCTTATAGATAATGCCTCAGGTCATCCACATTTAGAGCATCCGAACGTCCAGTTTTACTTTCTTCCTCCAAACACAACATCGCTAATACAGCCGATTGGGCAAGGAATTATTGAAACTTTTCTTTTCTACTATGGATTAGCGCTATCAGAATTGAAAGAGTCAACGCTAAACGCAAGTTAGAGAGTAGTTTGGCCAGATTTCGTGAAAATTGCAGCACAGTGCCTTCTAACACGATTAAGTAGTCTGGCGTCATAGCAATAGCTGAAGAAGATAGAGGAGAAGGCTTTGATGATATATCGTTTGTAGATATTGACGAATTATTGTTAGACGATGATGACACCAATACTAAAGAAATAAAGACCAAGAGGTTCTTACTTTCACTGCATCCTTAGTTAAGGATGGACGCGTGCCGCGGAATTTCAACTTAGTAATGGCTAATTATAGTGAATTGGGACTGCTTAGTCTTATACTAAAAACTGGAAGTCAACGACTAGTAACGGAATTTGTGACCGTTTTGGTCTCACTAGCGATGAGAGTGATATCAATCTTTCTTAAGCGAATGCGATTATCAGAAGGTACTACTGAATAAAAAATAATTTCAAGTTTTATGAGTTTTTTGGTTACACAGTAGTTTTCCTGTTTAACGAACCTTCGATTCTGCGAACATCGCATTTAACGAACACACAAGTTTGCCCCATCGAGTATCTTATATAGCGAACAAAAAATATTTGTTTGTGCTCAATTTAGCGAAATTGGTTGTCAAAAGGACTATGAAATTGGTTGGCAAACAGCTCCACATTCAAGAAAACGTACCAACTCCCCATTATTATTCGACAACAAAAGAAGACAAATCGGTAAGATTCAAGATTCTCCAAATTCAAGCAATAGATTTGTTGTTCTTTCTGATGATGAATGCGATAATAATAACTCAAATACAGCTCCATCAACTTCCCAATCAAATCCCTCTGAGCCAAAACCGCCTTCGTTATATATCCCGGATCTAACAAATATTAAGGATATAACACAATATTTCTCAAGTATTATCTCTTCAGAGCAGTTTCCTTATAAGTCTCTCGGAGTCAGGATTAAGTCCATAAGCGCGTAGCGAACTTTTGTTTCCAATCTTAAGCTTAAAAAGATAAACGTTTACACTTTTCAAACAAAACAGGAAAGAGCATACAGAGTTGTTATTAAAAATTTACACTACTCAACCAATATTGATGATATTAAATCATTTGTCGAAAATTGTGGCCACAAAGTGCGAAATATTTCCAATATTAGAAGTAACATTAGCCAGCAACCCCTTTGTATGTCTTTCCTTGATCTTGAACCAAGCGACAACAATCAGGAAATTGACAATCTAAAACATATCAATAACGCTTTCATCACTATTGAGCCTCCCCGGAAGACTAGAGACATTCCACAATGCCATCGATGCCAACTATATCGTCATACTCATTCCTATTGGCATAAACCATACAAAGTGTGGTGAAAATCACTTATCAGCTGAATGTACCAAAAGTAAGACTGTTCCTGCGAAATGCGCTAATTGTAATGAATCGCATCCTGCTAGTTATAGGGGGTGCATTGTTCATCAAGAGTTGAAAAAGAAACTTCAACACAGAACATCCTTGGTGCGGTTCGCGTCTTATTAATCCTCTCTCTTTCAGCTGGAAAACCTACATATTGGCCTTCTGATCCATTCAAAATTCCTGACTGAATTGATATTTTTGTATATTCTGGAATACCTTCTTATCAACTTGGTATTTTAGATAATTATGACCTCAGCTCAGACCACTCCCCAATTTTACTAACGTATAACTCCTCGCCTCAATTTATAAAATAAATCATAAAGCTTGTAACAGTTAAAACTGATCTGGAGTCGTTCTCATATTGGTTAGATATAAACATTAATTTAAACTCTGCAATATCTAATGATTTTGAGCTGGATGAAGCGGTTGAAAATTTTACAAAAATAGTTCATGAGGCTGCTTTTTTATCGAATCCGGCTGAAAGTTTTACTATTCCGCAAAGTGCTCCTTAAATCTCTTCCCAGACACGGGAACTTACATATTTTAATTAAAAGGAGATTAAGAAAAGCAGAAGTTCCTATAACAAGTGGCGTTTTAATCAAGCAGCAAGAAACCTCAAACATCATTTAACTGGCCTAAAAAACAAATCATTCGGTGAATTTTTTGACAATATTAATAACTCAAGCAATAATGATCACAATTTGTGGAGGGCAACAAAATACCTGAAGCATCCGTCAAAAAGAAATCCTCCTTTTAAGGATAGTGATGGTTCATGGTGCCGATCTAACATTGAAAAGGGCAGAAGCATTTGCGAGCCACCTCTATAATACATTTTCTGTGCACCAGTTTGATAACTCCGTAGAAGACGTAGAGATTTCGGGATTTTTGGATACGCCCTATCAGATGAGTTTAACCATAAAACACATTTCTCCATCCAAAATCTAAATACCAAAAAGTCTCCCGGATATGATAATATCGACGCTGGCGTTGTACAGAGTTTGTCAAAGAAAGCTGTTCTATACTTAAGGAAAATTTTTAATTCAATACTTCGTTTAAATCATTTTCCTTCTCAGTGGAAATGCGCTGAGATCATTATGATCAAGCAGCCCAGCAAACCTGAAAATGAACTAATTGTTTATAGACCTATTAGTCTACTAAGTGTTTTTTCGCAGATTTTTGAGCCGATTGTCCCCTATTCTTGAAAGTTTAAAAATTATTCCCAATTATCAATTTGGATTCAGGCAGGGACATGGCACTCCTGAGCAATGCCATAGAGTAATTGACATTATTCGTAAATCATTTGAGGAAAAGAAATATTGCTCCACTGCAGCAGCAGATTATTTTACGTAAGATTCGTAGATGAAAGATTTCATTTATTTATGGTTAGAGCAGGAGTACCTCAGGGTAGTGTATTAAGCCCTGTATTGTATACAATATTTACGGCTGATATGCCTGTTTTGGACCTTGTGAATATTTACACGTATGCGGATGACACTGCTATTTTAGCTTCAAACAATTGCCCAGTTGCTGCCAGTTCTTTTGTTCAAAACGAATTAAATCTAATAGAGTCCTGGTTAAGTAAATGGAGATCTAAAGTGAATGCTGAAAAGTCTGTACACATAACATTCTCTCTTAGAAAAGGTGATTGCCCTGACGTTTCCATAAATAACATCCGAATTCCAAAAAAGGATTATGTTAGATATCTCGGCTTATATATGGATCGTCCACCCTTATGGGTGGAACATCTGAAAACTCTTCTTGCTCGTAGGCGTCATTTAAATTAATGTTCTCATCACTATCACTTGAATGTGAATTAGTTCGACGTTTCTTACGGTTGCAATTTTTAGATGCTTTTAAAATATGCATTTAGGGGAAGTTTACGTTTTCTATTAATGTCAGCATTAAATCCATTCGGTATGGCAAAGTTGTAAGGATGGCAGCCTTAGTTTTTCTACCCTTGCGATTCGTTTCTGGTGGTGAAGAAATCTTCCAGGGAGTGACATTATTTCCACTTGTGCTGGGTTTTTCCTCTGAAAACTTTTCCGCAATAAAATCAGCATCGGTAAAAATGCCTGTGGCCTTAAAACCATTTATCGCTATTTGGTCCGTCTGAACTTTCAAGTAGGATTTGGTGAATGGACCAGTAATATCAAAGTGTGTTAGTTTTCTACCAATGATGTGATGGTAATGTTGTGTTCTCGGGCTCGGGTGTGACTGTAACGTCCATCCAGAATATGTTTCGTTTAAAAAATGTCGAAATGCATGCCTGACAAATGGCACGCCGACTTCGAGCCAGGTGGAGCATCCTTCATAAGAAGTGGGTTGTGATTTTTACGAGGGCATATAAAAAACGGAGGCACAAACACACCTCCTGTGTTCAGGCACGTAATCACGGTAACCAGAGACTCCCGGCTCGGCTGATGCCATCGTACCAATTTGCTTTTTTCCTTTTCTAGCAATAACTTGCGCTTGCTGTGAAGGCTATCAGTGGTGCCTTTCCCGGTTTCGTCTAAGTTCCAGATGCGCGTAGGTGGGAAATTGTGCTTATCGTACTCTCCTTCAAGCAAATCAAAAAATATGTACTCACATCCACATTTTCTCTCGAGAAACCGCAAGCACGGTCTGCACTGGTTCCTGTTGGCTTTCTGAAGCTGAAAACATTTCGGTGACGGTTAATACAGCCTTTCAACCAATATCTTCCAGCACATTCTTTCATTATAGAAAACTTGTTGGGAATTTTATTTATTGTTGCAATTTTAAAACTTTTTTACTCCCCAATATCGCGACTCCATTTCCAATACATGTACATATATTGAACCAATTCCTTTTCTACATTATTATATGTATTCATAAATCCTTAATGGCCTATTGAAGTCTTATAAAGTGCCAGAAAAATAGAAAAATTTGATTGTACCCAATGCTATAGTTTAAGCGATTGATGAAATGGCATTTTGCTTTTAACTTCCTCTTTTCGTATTTGTAAAAAAGTTTTGCGAGTTCTTTTGAAAACTTTTATAAAAAATGGATTTGCTGGCATTACGATGCTGGCCTCGAAGAGAGGTACATACTTAAGTGCGTAATACTCGTTGTGTCATCATTACCATTATACACACTTTAAAATTTAAGATTCAAGATGATACTGCCGATCTTCACGGGTTATCGCACGCAACAGTATGTAGAACTTGCGCCAGAGTTGCTCGCGTCTTAGCTCGTTTTGGCGGCAGTATAATTAAAATGTCATCATCTCGATCGGAGGAAAATCAAACAATGATGGAATGTGAAGCTTCCAAAAACATTCCCGGAGCGATAGGAGCCATTGAGGGGGGGGGGGGGGGGGGGGGGGGGGGGGAAAGGCTAATATTCCTTAATAAATTCTGTTTTAGGTTATTTGCGATTCAAAATTAAAAATAAGAGGTATATGTAGTCGTAAGGTGGAGAGGGAGCACTCATGAGTCGAAAACGGAGAGTTCAACGGTCGTTTGCTAGGAGATAGTGGATACAAACTTTATCCATATTTATTCACCCCACTTAGTAACCCGCAAAATGAAAAAGCGGTTAAACATAACGCTGCACATACATATAAGCAATAGGAACAGTGTCGAACAGTGCTTCAGCGTTTGGAAACAACGTTTTCGCTACTTATTGGACGGTTTGACAGTAAATTTATCAAATGGAAAAACATTTATTGTTTTGCTATTGAAGAAGACGAGCATGTTCCAGGCAAGTATTTATATTTCTGATATATGTGTGTATCTTCACAAACTGAACCTATTGCTTTACTCTATTAAAAGTCAAGCAGAGTCAAAAATAATTTTGAAAATCGGTGCACATAAAAAAGAAAGATAGAATATAATTGATAACCTCCTCGATTATTAAAGTTGGTTTAAAATGAGTTGTTTTTTCAACCAACGAAAAGTTCAATCTACACATGTATGATCATGGTGCTTATGGACAAATATCCAGACCTTACGAGAGGCTTTACAAAGAGGGGTAAACCAACCGTAGACTCTCTTTGGGAACAACTGGTTGACACTGTGTTCCCAGACATATGCAGGAGTCGTTTCCAACAGCTCTTTGATAAGACCCTTCAGGTAAAAACCGCAAGGAAGCTGCAAGTTGCAGCATTGGCGGAATCTTAGAACAGGAAAGATGCTCTTTTATTGCGTCTATTCGAAAAGCTTCTTTGTTTAGTCGGTAGTATTCTATGAACCAGCAAAGCAGCTTTAACGAACGCTCTTCCTCCAATAGCAAATATAAAACAACAGCGTTGCTCCTTTTCTTTATTTATTTTTTCTATTAAAAACACTGAAAGTTTTGATATTTTTAATAAACACACCTTATATTTTGTCCGAAAAAATTATAGCTAAAATTGTACACAATTATATGTATAAATTTATAAAACAGCTGATTTGAATATTGGTTTTATTTGCATTTGAAGATAAAAATACCTATTTGGCTTTCAAAACCGAGAAACATCAAAACCGACTTGGTTTCTATGATTAAAATTTTAGAGGATGACTCCGTGGCACATCATTTAGAAGAAACTGAAATGGAAGAAAATACTGATTCAAATACGTATGTATTTGCATGAAAGTTGTTTTCAGCAGCAGTTGTTTTAAAATCTTTTATACAAACACATTTTTAAATATTGGATGTAATTAAATTCATGTATGTATGTACATATATATGTTTTCATCAATTCGTACATACATACATATGTACATATATGGACTTTTATACAAACATTGTATGAATTTGTATCTTTATGAAAATAAACAATATTTTTTTTTTTTTTTTTTGGAACCTGTTTTATTTGCAATCTATTTTACAAAATTTAAAATAATAAGCAAATTTAATAACAATTAAAAACATAAAATAACTAAAATAACAGCTCAGTAAAGAACAGTTGTCAACTGTTGTACTATTTACATAAATATATACATCTTAAATATTATTTTCTTCCTACGCACTTCGTTGCTATCGTTTAATAAATTGATGTCTAGTACATTGGAATGATGGCTAAGTCGGCTTAGATATCTGTCGCTGAAACGATTAATTTCTTCTTTGACCATTGCGATGCTAAGATCTTTATGAATATTGTTGTTTCTGATGAACCAGGGAGCATTAGTAATTAAGCGAAGAGTTTTGGATTGATATCTTTGTAGAATTTAAATATTTGAATTGCTAGCGGTACCCCACAATTGTATACCATAAGTCCAAATTGGCTTCAGAATAGCTTTATACAACATGACTTTGTTTTCTAAGCTCAATGTAGATGATGGTCCTAATAACCAAAACATTTTTTTGGTTTTCAAATTTAATTGATTACGTTTCATTTGTACGTGTTTTTTCCAAGTAAGTCTTTTGTCAAGATGGAGACCTAAATATCTCACATCATCACTTTTTGGAATAGGGTATCCATTCATCGAGAGGGCAGGACAATCATTTCTTTTTAAAGTGAAGGTCACGTGAATCAACTTTTCGGTAATAACCTTTATATTCCATTTAAGTAACCAATTTTGCAGCAAATTCAATAGTTCCTGTACCATCCTAAATAAACAATATGAATAACAATTACATACATACATACCTTGAGTTTTTTCATTTAAAATTTCAAGCTGTTTTAGTAAAATCTTGAACTCCATGTCAAGGTTTCTTGCCTGTTTTTTTTAGCTCGAATTTTGGAGCTTGAGGTTTTTCCCCCTTTTTTCTTCGTTTGAAATTTGGAGCTTGTGGAGTTCTTCCCGGTATTTCATATTTTCGGCGGCCAAATATTCCACTTGATGCTTCTAAATAAAATTAATACATACATAAATTGTTTCAATATATGTAATTATGTATGTACATACATATGTAAAGAAATTATTCACACAGAATAAGTACATACATACATACATACATAAGTATGTATGTATGTACATATATTCATGTGAATGTACATATGTATGTACATATGTATAAGTATACATAAAATGTATGTATGCAAATTATTAAAACAAACATACTTACTTTATCTTCGTCTAACCAGTAGGTGGCTCTACTTTTACTTTTTTCTTCAGCCTTTTCCATCTTCTTTATTACTTTATTTCCATCCATTTGGCTGATTCGCGGTTTCAAATTAATTGATTTTGATTAGTGACACACACACAAATGTTAACAGTTGAGTATTCAAATACTTGCCGAACTTCAAGAACAACAAACGTAGGCTTTAAATACACTTATTCGCTCATTATTAAATTATTTTTAATAATTAGTACAAAAGCTTTGTTTTACTTCTCTACTCAGCAATTTAAAGAATTTTTTTATGATTTTTTTTAATTTAAGCCCATTACTCACAAAATACAATCATATTGTGTACATCACTAAACAAAATGTGACAAGTTATTAACAACAAGGTTGCCAGTAGTAAAGAACAAAGTGGTAAAAATGTTTAATTATTAGTCTAGCGTTATTAAACGTTTATGAATATACATTTTTATTATACGCTTATTTTATGAATTATACCGTTATTGTGTACTTAAATAGTACAATTGTTATGAAACAATTTATGTATGTCTAATAACCCTCTTATAAAAAGCTGTGTTCATATAACCAACAATAACAACTCTGTAGCTATTAAGATGTGTATTGATGTTATGATTACGTACGGCAACTCTTCTTATTTGGTTCCCATTTTATTGCTAGTGATGTTCTATCTCACTGTTCGGTTAAGCCGGTAATCAAGTAAATTTCACATTAAATTTCTTTATAAATAATTCTTGACAATAAACAAATATTTCCATTTATCTATTCTTAGTAAAGTACGGCGAATAAAAGTGTTCATTGCTAATATATGTATGTATGTATCTTGATAGCTTTATTTTATGTCTGAGTGTTTTGTATTGAGCAAAACTGTTTTTAGTGTTAAAAATAGCCAATATTTTAGAGCAGAACTGAAGTACAGTTAAACCTCTATTATCCGGCTCTCATTGGAACGGGCCCGGCACCAGCACCGATAATCGAAATACACAGTTAATAGAGGTTATATTAAAATATACAGATTTTTTTTTTAATTAAAAATTCGATTTATGTAACTACAGATTCAAATTTACCACATATTTTTATACAAAACATACAAATCGTCGTAAAGATTGCAAAATCAAATATGTATCATCAAAAGCATTAAAATTGATCAAACTACATGTCTGCACAAAATTTGTACATTTTACAACGTTTTTTGCTTTTCCTGTAAACTTATAAGGAGTGATATTTGTTTTTTGGTTATTTACTATTTGGAGGAGCCATCATTCCACAACAGTTGTTAGCAGATCAAATTTCACTTACTAAATGAATAAAAACGCAAATATGTTCTTATGTGTGGGCACATGAACTTAAAAAGGGGAAACACCGGATTTAGATTTACATAATAAAAAACATATGAATGCTGCACGGATAGTACTAGATGTAAAGCAGCGATAGTAGAGGGAAAAAATAAAAAGAACCGCATGCCGGTTAATAGATTTAACCGATTGATAGAGGCCCGGTTATTCGAGGTTTAACTGTATCTGTAAATATTTGGAATTTAATTATTTTTCTTTTTTTGATATTGATTACACTTACCTATTAATCGAATTGTATTTATTGAGTCCATGGTAGGAATTAAAGCAGTTTTTTTTTACAAATTTTCTAAAATATTCCGGAAAAGTATTTGTTATAATTAAGAATGTATCCAAACAAAATGCCAAATTGTCACTTTATTGTTGGTTTAAAGAGGGTAAAATCCAACACTAAAATTTCAAACTTGATGGATGCTTAATAAAACGTTTATAAGACTATTAATAATTTGTGATTAATCAACTTACAACGGTTAGGCCTGATGAAAACTTTCATGAATATGACTGCAAAACAATATAAAACGGACAGAAAGGCACAAAATAGGCGGCGAACTCTGCAATAGACATAATTTCAAAGTTCTTGTTGTAAAGAAACGAACAGGTTCGATATTTCTTTTCTTTTTCCTCATCTGTCGTTTTTTGTTTGTTTGTAAATAACGTTACTATTTAATACTGTAATGTAGTTGTTTGAACTTCTAGTCTACGCACAAACCATTTGATATGACTCGACTATGAAGCAGCCAAATAATTGTCATGGTGAATTTGTTTTAGAACTTTTTTTTGACAAAGATGCCACTATTTTAAGATTAAGTGGTACTCGCTGAATCGAGGGCGTTAAATTTAACGTTTGGTTCAGCTTTAACTGGGGGCTTCCACGATCAAGATTTTGTAACAGCTTAATACGACTTGGCAAAAACTCTCAGTTAAGTCTTGAGCAAAAGGTATTGCTTTACAAATCCATCCTAAAACCAATATGGTGATAATGGGATACTATGGGGAACTGCGAGCAACTCGAATATTGAGGTATCGATTCCAATCTAAGACCTTAAGAATGATAACAAATGCTCCTTGGTACATGACTAAGAATAATATGCATCGTGACTTAAAAATACGCCCAATCAAGGACGAAATTAATTAATCCATATACATACATATGTATATTTTTCTATTTGCATGTTTTGGTCTCACTGGGGATTCAAACAAATGTAATGTTTGAGTTTATTATGGAATTTGCTTAATAGTGTAAACATTTATCTATGTTGCAAATAAATAAATGAAAAAAAGAAGTTTTAATACATTTAGACTCGACGAACTTGCTTTCAACTTCTCTTTCAATTTGCAGTCAAGAAAACAGCTGATTACAATTTTAGTGAGTAAATTTTTCGGTTTTGTGTCTAATGGTTTTACCGCCATATTATTTGTTGTTGTATTTTTTCTTATATATAATATAATATATTATAAATATAATATTCCGCGAAAATTAAAAAAAGTATTGAAAAAATATAGTTCTGTGGAACTTTTTCTAGCATTTTATTTATTTCCTCTAAAACTCTCAATGCAGCAATAACTCTACGTCACAAGCTTTCAATTTTTGTGAATTTCGACAATCAGTTTATGTACAGTTTGTAAAGAAAATGTTTTCAATACTAAAGAAAATTAAAAAACTTTAAACGAAACTCTAATTTTTAAGTAAAATTTATAAATATATTATTTTTTTTTAATTTAAAGGACTTTAGATGTTTCTAAGCATATTTTAATATAAAAATAACAAAACAATAATCGCAATTTAAAAAAATATTTTAGTTTGTACTCTGTAAAATAAAAGTTTTCCAGATTGTACGAAGTGCGGTAAAATGTGTTCTTAATTGTTAAAAACAACATTTTGCCTGCTAGAACTTTGTGTGTCCACCTTGAGCATCAACTACAGCTTCCAAACAAAAACAAAATACAAATAAATGACATTTGTTGTTATTCTTTACTTAAAATGTAATACCTAAAAATGTTTAGCTTTGAAAACATTTCTTTTACAAACTGTATGTGTGAAAAATTTGAAAGCAAAACTTGATCATATAACCGCAGTGTAAATCAAGTAATCCTAAGCTATTGTGATTGCCCTTTAAGTTTACTTGTGGTGGCCTTTGCTTGACTAGATTTCTTAGAGTTTGACAGGTTATTGCTTCCGTTGAATATAATAAATAGTATAAAAAGCACTTAAATTGCAACCACAAAACAAGGAAAATTTCAACCCACATACGCAATGTAAAGCATTTGGGACTGCCGCTACGACTGAGCAAAAGAGGGCGGTTAATCGCTGACTACTGGTACCAAAAAACAAAGTGGACGTCAAAGCCAGCTTTTCATACATGAAATTAACAGGCAAATATTTATTTATATATATATTACACTTTATTAAATTTCTTCAGTGAATATCATTGCATTTGATTGACTTTGTACCAAATCGATTTGAAAGCGCACAAAACTGAGAGGCTTCGATTTACGGAGCACTAAAAATTAAAATCTGTTTTCAAAATTAAAGATTAATCAATGTTTTTGTAGCTTGATAAATTGTTTGCATAATTCATAACATTTTTTACGCGCCCGCAGGGGAATGCAGGTGTTAATAAGAAGACTGGGTAAGACTCATTCCGGTAAATTTCACACAAGATTGGATGACAAACTCTAACCCACTCGAAGAAGCAAAATCCCACGTATGCGCGAAAAAACATTTTTCTCTCCCTAATATAACGGTAAAAGTTTGCGGCGTTTGCATGTCAAACAGAAAATCTTATGGAGGTGTTCTTTTTTATAATTTCTTCAATCAGTTTAATTTCCCAAAAAAAAAAGAAACACCTTTACGAAAGCTAAAAGGAAAAGAAGTGAAGGTTTTTCTATGAATTTCAATTAAATAATTATTTACTTACTGCAAATTTATTTAATATTATTTTTAAACGGGAAACGGCGGTGTACAGGAGTTGACTGAGTCATAAATTGTCCTTTAATGAAAATATTCCCGTATTCTGCCAGCGAATTAAATTATTTTTTGAATAAAGTCCATTTTTTGTTTTGTTTTTGAACAATAGTGATAATTTATTTAAGTTTGTTTCTGTTTTTTTTTTTGTTTGTTTTATAAAAGAAAAATATTACAATTTAAATGTTTGACAGCTTTTCAATGATACATAAATAATAAATTATTAAAAAATTGTTTTGCTAAATTACTATTTACAATATAATAAAATATATGTATGTACAATGTATCTAAATGCTTAATTGATTTAAGGTTTGTTATGATATTTCAGAAATTTATTTAAAACTATTGTTTTTTCTGTAACATTTTTCAGATTTTTTCTCTCGTTTGCTTATTTCTAAATTAAATACGAGTATTCCGACAAAAAGGCTGGCTGCAAGCAGCAGGCGAAGTGTCATTTTGCTAATAAATCGTAGAAAACAGGGTTTCGTTTAAAATGTTATTCTTAAAAGTTCTTTTTAGTACAGGGTGGCCCAAAAGAATTTTGGCGAGATTTACAACTGCACCAAGAACCGGAATAATAGAATTTTATTTTAGTCCGGGACACAAATGTCTGAAGAGCGCGATTTGTCAGCACACGTCTATTTTCTTTGGGGTCATTTGAACAAGCCCGAGGCAATCCTTGAACTCAAGGCCTACATTGTTGCAGAAATACCAGCCCTACAGCCACAAATTTTGAAAGATGTTAGGGAAAATGCTCTACAACGGGCCCATTAAATTTTTAATTTCTATGGTGATTTTTGGCCCACCCTGTGCCAACATTCATACACATGTATGTACAATAATTTAGAATCATTAACAATAAACAAGAGTTGATGACGATTTTAGTCTTAACGCAGGCCGACATATTTTCACGTCCTTTTCCTGAAATTTGAGAATGCTTCGAGCCGACTGCATAATAGATGAAATTGAGGCCCCAACTAATTATTTTCTTTTTGTTGAACAGAGAGTAAAATGTTTGTCAGTCCACCAACATTTAACTAAAAATATACGGGGGGTTTCGCCGCTTTTGTTGTGGAGTTTATTTCGCCTTCTTTATAAACAGGGTGTTTTTTAGGGTCATTGGCCAGAAAATTATGATGACACTAATGTTTAAACATGATTTCGGCCAGCGCGATTTGGAAAACAAAATTTCGCCTTTCACCATTGACGGTAACATTCTGACCATGATTGCTTTTTAAAGATGCATGGACCAATAACTCTGCCAGCCCATAAATCGCGCCAAACAGTAATTGGTGTTTCAAGAAAAGCTTTTGGATTATCCTCACGCCAAATGCGACAATTCTGCTTATTTATGTACGTACCCACCCCACCATTCAGCCAAAAATCGGAGAAAATATTTTTGATGGAATTTCAGTGCCAGTTGACAAACAGAAAAGTTTCAACAATTTGCCAGCGTGGTTCTGGTGTCTGGTCTGTCCATAACGAAATGTCCAATCAAACTATAGACAAAGATCAACAACTATCAGCTGTTAAATGGATTGTCCAAAGTTGTGAACGAACCTCTACTACAAATCCAATACTATACGAAACAAATAAATTGTATGTATCCCGGAGAGAAACGAAAATGTATGTATGTGGCACTGCTGAGCCATTTCGATTTACTGATCGATCTAAAGCGAAAGGGGTTGTTGATTAATAATTTAACGCAAATCAACTCGGTAAACTGAAACAAACAATATGTTCTTGAAACACCGTTTTTGTTTTTCGCTATCCCCTGGAAGACTATATATTTTCTAAGGTCGATTTGCAAGAAGCATTCCATCAAGTAGCCGGCGATCGCAACGCCGTCTGATCTCTTTGATTTCTTGTGCTTGACATTTTAACTACGAAACGCAGTTCAAACATTTCAGCGTCTGTCAAACGATGTCCTCGGGGAACTTCACTTCATATCTCCATCTGTGTAGCCTGATCATCACCATCAGCAGAACAGCCACAAGTCATTTGAAACTGGTTTTGGACGATTGCACCAGCAACATTTAGCAATTAATATGCCGGAAATCTCCTTCCCGAACGGTATTAAAACTATAACAGAGCGTGTTGAAGCTGTACAAAATTATAAAAGGCGGACACAGGCAAATAATTGAAAACGATTTCTGGCTGCTATTAATTTCTATATTAGATATACATAAATATAACGCGGATCATCAAAGTTTACTAGATCGAACACAGTTAACACGGACTGAGAAAACAAAATAGTTCTTCGAGAAATGGAATTCTGAGCTCGCCAACGCCAACCTGCTTGCGATGCTAAAATTTCGTTGCTTCGGACATCGCTGCGGGTGCTGCGTTACACGAAATTGTAAATTCAGCCACTCGGTTTTCTTTTCCAAGAAGTTTGGCAAAACTGAGCTTCGCTACAGCACGTACGATCGACAACTATTTACTATTTCGACAAAATCGTGAAAAGGCAAACAATAACTAGACAACTGAATTGAAATGAACCAATTTCTAGCGATATCCGGCACATAAATAAAGAAAAAAAAAGGCTAAAGAAAATATTACCAGACTTATGGTCAAGTGTTTCATTGACGATCAAGAATTTGCTCGAGCCCAACAAACTGAGGAAGAAGCAAAAGCTAGGAAGGAAGTGGTGAACAGTTTTACTCTTATTATTCGACATCGGCGAGTTCGAAGCTTTACAACTCCAAGTCTAGGAGAAAAGTTTTTAAGAGCGCCGCACAAACTGTCTCACCTGGGTACTGGATCAAAAGTAAGTAAAAGGTCATCTTTTACAGCCCTTTTCACGACATAGTAGAACACTTTCCTTCCAGCCAGGTATTTCGCTATTGTCTTACGCTTTAGTCGCTGGCCTGAAGCAACACTTATAGTAAATATGCAATACCGAGAGCTTCGAGTGATCTTGTATCAGGCTGGATGGCTCGTTTTGGAATCCCAGCAACAACAAAAATGCGTTCAGGGACGCCAATATGAACCGCATCTTTGCATTAACTTTGCTGGGGTTGCTGACAACTTTACAAAAAGACATCAAAGCCTGTCCGGCAGAATTGGTATTTGGAACGACGCTTTGTATCCCTGCGGATGCCTGATTTCGTTTCATTTCATATCGTTTTGGCGACTGCCTAAAATGTATGGTTACCTGGTAAAATATGAAGTAGAGGTTATCGCTTATTTAAGGCGTCTAGAACGAACTTCTCACATTTAGTATATGCGGTATAACAAAATCAGTTTTAAGACCACACAAGCGTCGCTGACTTTAAACATTTTTATAAGAACATATTTTTAATGTACTGCCGTATATTGAAAAGGGTTTTAAGATCAGCATGAACCGTGAATGTTGTAATACCGATATCTAAACAAATGTGTTGCGGCTCCCTTCATTCGAATCTGTTTCAATGTCTAAGAGCAAATAAAATATGTGCACCATTTGATAGAAATAAAAAAGAAATTGGTTTTTAATTGCGCAGCAACGCAATTCGTCTCTGTTGGTGTGAGAAATTGCATTTTATTCAATTACAATAGAAGAAGATTTTACCAAAAGCGAAAAGACTGCTTAAAAGCTTAAATATATGTAAGTAACATGAACGTTTTGTTTAGTTTCTGTTTAATTTCTTATGTGACATTTAATAAAGTTTAGGGAATTTTTTATTTTTAGGACAAATTTATAATACTAAAAACAATTGTTCATTTGCGTAATACATCAAGAAGGGGACACACAGAGACATGCACGCACGCAATTTGAAATAAACTCCAACGCAAAAAGTGAAGTGATAAAACAGGGTTTTACCAAATTTCGGATAAAAATATAGTTTTTCTGTTTTTGTTCCCATCAACAGATTAGTTTTATAAAGTAAATTTACAGTTAAAATGAAAGAAAAACACGAATTTATTAAATCCGCTCGCAAATGTAAGATTTATCTAAATAAAAAACACGGTCGCACTGTCGCTGTTTTAAAAACACAAATTGTATAAAATATCGCAATAGTTATAAAAATCTTTAAAAACAATTCCACTTAAAAACTTAATATTCTATGATAATCTTTTCTAACTTAAAATAAAATATGTTGTTATAACTAAAATAAAATGAACTATTAACATTCTCCATTTGAAACGGTCTGCCAGAGAGAGAGAGAGCTCTTACCTTCGATTCCCTTGGCGTTGCTGAAGTAAAATGATAAGTAATGATGATGATAACGCTCTGATAAGGGTGGCGTGTTACATTCGCTATATTTTGGGTATATGCGTTTGCTGCTGCACGCTTTCGTCGCTATGTTCAAATCTGAGTGATTCGTGACTTTCTGGTAGAGAATTTTTATTTAACATTTCTTTTTTCTGATCAAAAATTTAGCTACGTGAATCATTGCTTTCACTAAAACTTTGTTCGCTGGATTCTCTTCTGCTACCGACCGGTTTGGGCTTGTATTCCGTGATGAATACGGTCACCGAGTTCACTGTGACTTCTCTGGTTTGAGCCGTTGAGCGATCAACATTTTTCAAGCGGGCTGGATATTTTTTGTGCTTGTGTTTCTCGTGGCTGGAACTGTTGTGGCGAGAGCCGGATGCAGATTTGTTGCCGTTCGGCATAGTGCCTGATGCACCGGGTAAAGTGGCAGCTTGTTGGGCGACGAGCGCTGAATTAAGGCGTGGTTTACGTGTAGAAGTACCTTAAATTGAAATTAAAAAAAAAGAATACACATTTTATTCCCCTTATTCTAGTTGTTGGCATCATTGTCGTAGACTTTTTTGTATTACATATCAACAAATTTGTTTTGATGTCAATTAAACGATTTACCCAGAAACATGTAGGATACGTACGTACGTACGTATGTACAGCTATCGACAACTAATTAGAAACGCTTGTTTTATTAAAATCTTACTTATCATCATTTCGCTTTTCACAACGCATTCAATTTTGAAGCCGAGCGTTTCAGATTTCGTTATAAGTTTTTAATCTCACCCTCTTCTCCATAATAAAAGTCAAACAAAATGCGACAACGAATTAGAAACAAACAATTCTTAACTTAAATCTTGTTTGTTCTATTATTATATATATTTCTATATTTTTTGTTTTCAACATATTTTTAATGGCAAAAGGCAAGAGCTGCACTTTAGCACAACGAAGTGCTAATTCTGATCAGCAAAAATATATGGTTTGGAGCGACGAAAGGAAGGTAAATCAGTTTGGTCCTGACGATAGGAGATATGCAAGAACGCCTATCAACCAATAATTTACTCCTCGCTATATTTAAGCGGTAGTGAAACATGGTGGAGTATCAATTATGGCCTGGGAATGTTTCTTGAGAAAAATATGTTGCAACACTAAATGATGTTATGCTGCCATGGGCTGACGGCTATAGGGACTTTCCAACAGGATAACGAGCCGAAGCACCCACCAAAACCTACAAAAAATATTTGTCCACACAATTCATTTAATGTTTTGGATTTGCCATCATCTAGTCCAGATTCAAACTCTATGGAGCTGCTATCAAGAATATGGAAAGCATTTGCGATGAAGCCAAGCAAGCGTCGTGGTATGCATTACCAGTACAGCGATGCCGGCATCTCACCGCATCAATGGGAGCCAGTGATTAAGCAAAAGGGCTAACAAGAGTTGTAATATGTTACCGCTTCCAATAAAATGCCCCAGTGGACTAAACTTTAAGGCGGTTAATTGTTTAGATATTCTACACTTTTATGAAAACTGCAAATCGTTTCTAATTACACAGTTGTCAATATCTGGAGGTCTGCTCAAAAAAAAAACGTCGAATTTGCATGACATGGCACTTCGCTGATTAGCTAATGACAAAACTTCCGCGAGACTTCCGAGGCCTACGAGTTCAATTTAAAATGTTAACGTGACTAGCGATTGCTAACTATTTGCCATTTGCCACAAATAAAAACATTTTTATCTGCCAATGATGTGAGTGTCACAAGCTGAAAAGATCGCGCACGAACTGACAAATTCTGACAATCGCAGCGAATAGTGTTTACACGACTTAAAATACAGTGGATTGCGTTTTAAAGCTTTTAAATGAATTGTTGTCCTGCTCTCGCATTTTAACTTTTTATCATCAAAAATCAGTTAAATCATCATGAATAACACAAATTCAAACTTGAACGACGCCGCCAAATTACTCAGTTAACGATTCGCGCATCTTACGAACGATTTGGCGAGCCAGGCGAATGTCGTACCAAAGGGATATCCCCGCCGTTTTCAGCGAATGTGTGGAAGACAATTCAAACGCCCAAAATTGTGCGTGTTATTTCTGACATGCGCTCGTCAAGAACTGCCCTAAATCACTATCAAATGTCAGTGGCGTACAAAAAAACTTTTAATTTTAAAAGTACTTCTTTGAAAGTACTTCTTCTTTGAAAGCCGATGACAATATTGAAAGATTTTTAGTTTGTTTGATTTGCACAGTTTCAAGAAATTTGTGAAGAATTTTTGGCACAAAAAGCGGATAAAATAAATCCAATTTAAAATCACTTAATATGTCAAGAAGTGAAAGTTCAAGTTACAGAACTTCAACTGCATTTCTACATCTCGAGACGGCCCATGTGCATAAAGTATGATTGCATAACAATTGCGAAACTTATTATTATTTGGATCGAACGTGACGTGACGCTCGTTTACGTTTAGAATTCACAAAAAGAAGTATTTTCAGGTCCGTAGGTGGTACTACAATGTATTGTTAAGATTGATAGCAGACGGAAAGTGATTTGAAATGCATGCAAATAAGTAGGGAAATGAAATGCATAAGGGAAAATCCTGCGAAACTTAATACTGTTTTGTAGTGCACAGAACTATATATAACTGGATCGACTGACTTTGGTGCCATTATGATTCGACTGGAGAACGATTAATAACTTTTGACTAAATATCTTATTACAAATTTATGTTATAAATATAAATTAAATTAATTTTTTCAGTCAAAATCAAATCCCAGGATTTGATCACCCCGTCACGTGATCATGTATGAATTTCTTAGATTTTAGTAATTAAAGAAAGAATAAAGGCTTTTAAAAATTCTCAGACACAAGGAGTTGCATTTTTGCAACCTGACAGTCTGTCTGCTTGTTCGATTAGTGCATGAGTTATGATTAAATTGATAAAAAAAAAGTATTAAATTGTAAAAATAATTACTATAAACTTGATTGATTTAAAATAGAAAAATTTGCTATATATGTACATATATGAATAATACGAAATAAATTTGTTACTTCTCGGCCGTCTACAATTGTTACTAAATAGTTTGTATTATTTTCGAGGGTGTAGGTCTTGGAATAAATAAATAAAATACCCCTAACTGGCAATCAAATCTCGATTGTGGAGGTCTTAATCATAATTTCCTGAAGAATGTTACCAAAGGCACTCGAAATTTCTTTTCATTTCAAAATATTATCGGATCTCTTCCTATATTCATTGTTTGTTGATAGTGATAGTGAAAAAAGGACAGTTTTAAAATTATATTTTGAAAATGTACAACTTATTGAATTGACAAACTTATCACAGTTCTTCTATTACTATTTATTACCAGGCATCTTCTGAAAATCACGTGATTTTAATTCACATGTGCTTTTAAAAACACACATGTATCTAAATTACGACGTTTTTGTGTTTTTCAATGTGATTTTCAATTGGCAATTGTTATTGTTTTGAAGTCACAACAAAAGCAAGTAAAGTTTTTGTAGCAAAAAGTTTATTTTGGAATTTGTTAAATTTTAAAATATTTCTTTTAAATGTGTAATTAATTTAATTAATTTAGTATGACCTATACCAAACACAAGCCGAAAAATGAACTAAGTGATTTGGAAATTTTGGTTGACGTACGTAGCTGAACGTTTTAAAATCACAAAATTTTATATACAGAACATCTTTCGTGTGATTTCAAGCCAGTTTTTTAAGACTGGACTTTCAGAACAGCCCCATACCACAAGCGAAATTGGAAAGACTTCGAAAATGGGCAGAGCAACAGCCGTGAAAGTGACTTGTTCAAAGCTGGTGGCTTTAAATTTTATAAACAAACTATACATTAGCGGTTTCTTGGGATTTGTGCCTGTGACTAGACTTGAAATGTTGCTATAGAGGCAAGTAGAAAGCACACAAGAAGCAGGTGTATATTTTGTATGGCTGTAAGCGGTTAATAAACTCAAGCTATTTTACATTTTAGCTGTAAAGCAGCTCTGGGCTGAAGAACTGCTACTTCCTATGTGAAGGCATGGGCCGTAATAAATTACGTCACAGTGACAATTATAAGTCTATTAACATCATCATATGCCCGGCTTCGGTTACTCCGCTCATTCTGTGCAGTTATAACTTGTAAACTTACTTCAAAGTTATAAACTAATAAATAAACTTTGTTTAAGAACTGCCTAGGGGATTAAGAGACAGGATTGAAAAAGTGGTATTGACAACTTCTACTCAAGGGTATTGATAATTTTTAATTTTGTAAAAGAGCCAACAAAGCGTTTTTATGATTAGTAGTGGATGTTGTGGGCAGCTGACAACGTCATTAAATTGCAAAATATCTAGAAAACTAATTTTGAAACAAAACTTATTTGTATGATGTTAATTAAAATATGGTTTCAGATCTAAAGCATAAACAGCAACTAACTAATTATAAATTTATAACACTAAATCAAAAAAACCTATACAATTTATTATGTTATTTCCAATAAAATTCAAATTCTGAGCACTTCTTTTTTGAATGAGTCTGCAGTAACAGAAAATATGACTTTTTGCTGGAGAGAGTTTTCCGAAGTCGCAATCGTCCGATGCCGATACAAAATAAAAGTTTCAGTATTTGCGGTTTGCAATATTATTTCTAGCTGTTTGGTGTCATTCCTTATTCAAATTAAGATTTGCTGTGCTTAAAGAATTTAAAGCAGTATGTCAAGTTGAATATTTTTCTAAAACCTTAATTATTATTTAAGCATAATACCAAAATCATCAGCGCAGCTGTTTCATAAGAATTCTCACGGCAGTTTAGTTCAGCTGGAATGGAGAAATATGTAACGCACGGGCATGATTAACATAAACATTGGGAGTGGTACCATAAGTATAATATATAAATAAACAGAAACTTTTTGCTTAAGCATTTTTAACTGTATTATGTAAGTTTGTGGAAAATTTTATAATAACAAAATGTACGCACTTATACCCATGTGTGTATAAGTTGGTATACAACTAAATACATAAACAGCAAAATTTCGTTTTTTCTCCTTTTGTTTTTGCAATAGCACAACCAACCTTGAAAAGCCAACGAGCGGCTCTATAAAGAACCACCTTCAGTATAGGTTCGTACATACAAATAACATATTTCTTCAGCTTCTGATGTCGTTTGGTATAACACATAAACTAGTGAGAGTTACTATTCCTAGCAAGAGCTCCATTTAAATTAATCAAAATTGTAAGAACTTTTACACTTTGGTGCATTTACTAACAATTAACATACAAAACAAAATTGTCTGACCTGTTTTACATAGAAAACAAAACAATGAAGTGGGGAGTAAAAGAAGATGGGAAACCGCAGTCACATTTTCGCTAAATTCTTTAATTTTTTCAATTCTTACCACCCCCAACCGCCGCCTTCTTTATCACTTTTGCTACAAAAATTTATAGATTGTCATTTATTATTTAATTTCTTTTTTGTATACATTTATCGGTCACTCACCTTTACGTACGTCACACATGCGACATTTAAATGCCTCTGCCGAGTTTCTGTATGTGCATACACTGCAGTCCCAGAAGTTTTCTTCAATGACCTTAGATTGTCGCTTTCTCCTTACTGGCGACTTCTTGTGATCCATAATAGTTTTTGTCTGATGAGAAAAAAAAATCTCCGGTGTGCTTTTCGAGCTAGTTTTTTACAAACTGGCGTCGTCTTTCTTCCCACAAGAACTGCACTGATGGTAGCAGTCCATGAAGACGACGAAGATGCAAACTTTTTTTCAATTGAACACAATTTTTCACCTCTCAATTCTTGGTTGCTCGGCAAATTTTTGCTAATTTATAGAGCTTTCTAAGCTATTCTTACTGAACACAGTCATTAGCTTAAGCAATTGTTTAGCGTGTAATAAAAAAAAAAATACTTTAAAAGTCCATAAAAATGTAAAATTCTTTTTTTTTTTGTGTCGAAAACGGGTTTTCCGCACTCAGTTATGCCAAATTAAAAATGAACGCCTCAACCAAAAAGTACGGAGAAATATCACATCAGTGTTGTGAAGTACTAAGTTAAATGGTGCAGCCAAGTATTAGTAAGAAAGACACCAATTTTCGTCGGGGTGAATGTCAACACATTTTGACGATTTAAGTGCAATTAACAATCAATAAAAACGTAGTGATGCTACAAAAACTATCGAATCGATTGTTATCTAAACTTCTCTAATCTGATCTCTGTAGCCATACAACTTTAGTTTTTTTGATAAGAAATCTGGATTTGTAAATTTTGTTACCTTATACGTTAAAAAAATTGTTTTTTTTGTTTGAAGAAAAAACTTTTAAATGTTGAAGTTCTTTGACGATTTTTTAAGCGATTTTGACAATTTCAGCCCCAAAATTTGACGACTAATGGCCAGTTTTTAACTTAATATTTAAATACGAAATTAGTTAATTTTTCCTTAAATTTAAGTTGTATTTAAATATGGTTTCATTTTTTCAGTCTAAAATTACGTTTGGTATTTAATTATTATAAACGTATGGTAGCACTATTAAATGTCAAAAAAATATAAACAACTTCTTCATTTAACAGCTGCTTACTATTTAGTTAACTTAATATTAAAATATTTTGTTTTAAAAATTTTGTGGTTTCAAAATGTTTGCCTAAATTTGCTATTAAATTCTCGCTTGACATCCTTTCACACATTCACCTTTTGTTCTTTGTTTGCTTTATTTGTTTACATAAAAATACACCCCTGATCTAATGATGTGTGAAGGAATTTGAAAAATTTTAAAATACGATGAGAGCCGTACGACTGTCAAATTTTCACCCGTATTTTCTCTCTATGTCGTATGGTCTCATAACATATTAAGTTTAGACGATATCATCCGTACTCTTCTAGTCAAAAATTTGACTTATCGTACGACTTGTATTATCGTCTGAATCTCCTTTTATCTGTAAATATGTTCATAGCAGGTAAAATTTAGAGCACATCTGGCTGCTTTTTCATGTTTTAGCCTCCGTTGGATGTCAACAGTACAAGAATAAAATATTTGTTTCTAAAGGTATATTTTCATGGTAATACATGTATTACGCCATATCAAAATTAAATAAATCTTATCTTCTAAAAGCAAAATGTATTGAGCGGGAGAGAATATGAATACAAAATTTGACAAGCGGTCGGTAGATGTTTATTTTCTAAACCATTTAAAATCTTATGTATTCTCATCACACCAGAGGTTTTATGGCAGCACTAACAGCATGTCGCACCCTAAATACAAAAGGGGCACAACTCAAAATTTTCCAAAACTGACTTTTTTCCATAAATTAATTCAGAATACACATCTCTAACTACTGCAAAAATTTCTTTCACATCACTATCTTCTTTAACTGGAAAAACACCGTTATGTTAAGTGTGTTGCTTCTGCACGACGAACTAAACATAAACAGTTTTTTGTCTCTTCTGAAAATTTTAGTATTTTGAGTTGTGCTCTTTTTGTATTTAGGGTGCGATGTGTTGAACGTGCCAGCAATAATTACAAGGCCATCCAAGGCAACAAATATTCATATTATTTGTGCAAGTACATACACACCAACAATATTTTTTCTTTGATTTTCATTCTACAAAGTCTTATTATGTAACCGAGAAAACACATTTTAACATTTCACCAACATTTAAGAATAACAATATATGTACATATGTATGTGTTTATATAAATTTCAACGTTGTCAGCTCAGTTCGCTTCATACCATTTTGAGTGATTTTAAATTTTTTTTGCGAATTCATTGCCAAATGAAATCAAAGTCGTTTTTTACTGATGTCATCGCCTGTTTTGTCCAATTAACCCTATTTCACCACTATGCGCCTCAAGATATGCAATAGTACTGCCGAAAAATCACTGATAAAAAAAGTTGTATATGATTTTCTTTGGGGAATTACAACCGAATCACAACCTTCCGTAATAAAAATAGACAACTATAAACCGCATAAAAATTCTTTCGTTGCGCAAATTAAAATTGTAATCTTATAAAATGATTAAAAAAAACATTATCCTGTAAAGGCACAAAATAGTGGCGAATATGAGCGTTGCGTGAAGGAGAAAAAGAAATATCAGTTTTTGAACATTAATTAAACGGTTCAGCTTTCAATCTACGACATTAAAACAAACAAACAAAAAATATTATTTTTCAACTTTAAAATGGCAAAACTTTTTGTAACTTTGGCAATTGTTGGTGTTGTTTTTGCCTCTGTAGTCGAAGGACTCGCCGATAAAGATGTTAAGGAGTGCAAAGCACAAACTGGGGCTACTGATGGTATGTTTTCATTAGTAAATTTAAATATTGTTCAATTTCGTAGGTGGCAAATTCGTATAATTTATAATCGGTCACGAAGACTTCGGTGTCAAATCTTATTAATCCTTTGGATCCATGTTATTAGATGTTCGAAAAGGCCTTTAAAGTATTAGGAATGCTCTAATGGTTTTAAAAAGGATGAGTGTTTTGCGTTACTTGTGATTTCAAATTCTCCAGCTCAGTCACAATCGGTTGTAATTATTACTGTAATGTAATTATTATATTGATTATGTCTTTTTTATTTCTTATGACAGAGGACGTCGAGCTTAATAAATTGAATGCCCCTCCCTCTTCAAAGCAGCAAATGTGTCTTGAGGTTTGCATTATGCAAAAAAATGGAAGGGTAATTTTCCGATGCCATTAGCAGTTTATCTAATTCGTATACTTTTCATTCACTTCGCAAAACTTTCTTTCTGTTGCTTTCAGTTGAAGGGCAACGGCAACGGCAAAATGGTAAAGGATGGTGCTAGTTTCGATTATTGAAAGCCAAATAGGGAAGTTGGACGAAGCTGACATGATAGTTATTTACACCAAAGGTATCGATTTTGCGACTCACTAGTCCATTGTAACACCCAGAAAAATCGTTTAACACTAACATTAGCTTTTCTGTAACATATTCTAACATCATTCGTCAGCGTTTGAAATCAGCTGTTTTTATAAGCTGACTGATTAGCGTTAACTTAGCGCCATTTATATTTGTAGTGTTTTTGCTTCCAACAGCCGGGGTGTCAACTAAACTTCGTTGTAACTGCTACAGTTAAATCCCGCGTTTCTGATTTTGAATGGACAAAACATCCAGCATAATAAATCACTGCTTCTGACTAACCGACGCAGAATTTTACTTGCCTCAGCGTATAGATCTGGATTCATTACGAATAGACTTTTAGGAAATTGAAGAATTCGGTCATCTGCGCTCACCGAAGCAGAACAACAATGTGAAGCGCATTTCGTCAAAAACACAACTTTCAACAAAAATGGAAGATTTATTGGTAATTCGGTCGAAATAGCTTGCAGGAGACTTTTTTATTTCGAAAAATGTCGTTCCAAAGACGGGAATATGAAACAGATTTGTTCTGAGGCAATCTACATACGAATATGTCAAACTGGGTCACCAGTCACCCGTGAGATTCAAACGCTTAGAATTGCCTCATTACGTTATTCCCCATCATACCGCTATACGCCCTCAAAGCTCTACCAAGCCAAGCTGCGGGTGGTGTTTGACATCCTCAAACATTTCATTTGCATTATCTGCTGACATCCGCAATATGTATCTGCAGTTGCTAATGGACGAAAGAGATCGCAACTCTCAATAAATTTTGTGGATATGAAGTCCCAGAATCCAATAAACTTATATCTTATATGGGACACCATATGGGACAAGTTTGTTTTTATTGCCAATTCTTATCAACATAAGTTTCATATTGGCTCTAATGTCCCTAAGCAGGACTCGTATGTCGACGATCTGCTAACCGGTGCATATGACAACTCTGAATTTACATCAAAAAGGTGTGAAATTGTTAACCTTTTACAAAGGTCCGGTTTCCAATTGTCGAAGTGGAACTCAAGTTGCCAAGATATTGCTCCCTGCAAAAAGCAAAAACACCAACGCAGAATGCATTACCCAGCCTCTCAGAATGCCGCGGAAAGCCAAAAGCAGCGCATTTGTTTGCGATGTGATTTCCCAGCCATTGAAATTCGCGCAAAAATATCGGTTTTGTCAGCGGCTGTGGAAAAAATATACGATATTCTCAACTTATCTCAACAACCAAAACACCAAATATTAATGTAAAGCATTAATTATTTGAATATATATGTAAATAAAATTGCAATGCCAAGATTTGTGGGTATGTCGCCACAATCGAATTTTAAAAGCCATGGACTTGCAGACGCCTCGCAACTAGCCTATGGGTGCCGCGTCTACGTATATACGTACATATGTGTAGCAAATGCAAACCAATTTACTTCAACGTTATTAATATTGTCGCAAAATCAAAAGTCGCCCCAGTTGCTCAACAATCATTGCACCGCCTAGAGCCAAATTTGAGACAAAATTAAAAATTGGTCGGACTCGAAAATTGTACTATCATGGCTCATGGCCAATCACTCATCGTCTTACGTTTGCTTTGTTGCCAATCGGATATTAATGATACAAAATTTCACGCACAACCCACGTCCCTTCAAAGCTAAATCCTGCAGATATATGGCCAAGGGGTTGTCTCGTCAACGAACTAAGTACCACAATCTGGTTACTGGCACTAAATTTCTACCAGAATCTGAGAGGAACTGAGAGTTCGGAAGTTCCACAACTGTAAATGAGAAAATCTTCTTTCAAAACTGACATCATCAATTGTCGACTGTGTAATTTCTCGTCATTCGTTGTATCTCAAAATTCTTGTTATCATCGTATCTTTGGCAAACAAAAGCGAAATATGTTCCTTCATAGTCTCTGAGGAGCTGAAATCATCTTTATTTTTTATCGGAATTATTACTGCTCCAATTCTGGATAAAATTCGGCGCTTCAAGACAACTTTCCTCCTTGTTCGACTAGGCGACCGGGTAGGAAATACACCCTCATCAGACGAAGCAAATTTCCGATAATCCTGCCAGAGAATCATCGTTTCACAAACATTTTTCACGAATACCTTTATCGAAAACATTTACATACATGCAGGCGCCAAGGCACTGCTTGAAATTCTTCACCAGCAATTTTGGATAACAAGCGCCAGAGATCGCATTAGAAAAGTCGACGGTGGGCTTGCGATAATTTTTGATAGCATTATACTTTCTACTGTGAGGTAAAATACTTTATCAGTACATCTCTAGCCCATGTAAATGTATTATTTCAGATGTGATAAAAGTACATTTATCTGGGTGCAATTTAGAATTATATTCTCTGCGTCTTTGGAAAACAATTTCCAAGTTCTTAACCATCAGTCTCATTGAACAACCTGTAACAAATTTATCATCTATATATATATATATATATGTATGTACATATAGAAAAGTTTTTGATGGGTCTAAGCCTGTGAATGCCAGATTCATTATTCTTTTTCAGTCTAATCCGACTTGATCAAATGCAGTTGTGAGATCTAAACTGCAAACAAATTTTCCCCTTCTCAATTGTCCCGACTGTCCTCGATTCTTGGCAAAGGAAACTTGTATACGATACACTTTTAATTTATTTGTCGGGGTTATTTGGCAAAGATGTTTTTCGTACGAATTATAATTGGAAGCCGATGGTTCTACTATTTCGTCTTGCCGCAATTCTTCAACTTGCTTTCTTATCTCATACTTTTGTGAGTGTGGAGTGCGATAATTTTTGATATAAACAGACCTATTATCGTAAACTCTTTAACTTTTTTTGTATGAAAGTCGTTTGCGCTTATTTTATCACCTTCTAAAGCGTAAAGGTCAATGTATTCTGAAAATAATTGAATTGATTGAGCTAAACAAATTCAGGACAATTTTTAGTTAACTTTTCCCAAATTGTTGGTTTTCTTCTTTTATCCCCATCTGGCATGTTAAGAATTTCATAATCAGACACCCTGTCATATTTAATTGACTCAAAAACATATTTTCGGGAGTTCCGTTTACTCTTCTTCTACATATGTATGTATATGGAAAATTTTGGAAAACTGTGCATCCGTATGTGTATATCCCATCTTGAATTACTTGACTTGGGAGTTTTCGTCATTTATGTATTTTTATAGCTCTGAAAACTTCAGCACGAGCTGGAAGTGTCAATACACCATCACTTGAACTTTGGAGTATTGAAATATTAATGGGATAGTTCAGATTGTGCGGCCTTAACAAAAGTTGATTTGAATTTGCGCTTTGGCTATATTGAATACCAGCATTATATGTTTTAAAGAAGTCTAAGCCCAATACAGCTTGAAATGGTATTAGAAACGTATCTGAAAATATTGTTCAGTAAATCTATGAGCATTCAGGAAGTTTTCTAGTTCTAAGTCAACTTGTGATTGTAGCTAATGATTTTACTGTGCCCTTTCCCATGCCAGCTGTTTGAATAATAGTTTTCTAGTTGAATTTCAATGAGTGAAGAGCACCACTGGCTTTAATTAATGAGACATCAGCACCGGTAGCCATAAGAAATGAGGTTAAGTTATTGTCAAGAGATAAATCACTAAAACAACTTAGTTGAGATTTAGGTGGAATATTGAGTTGATTGTAGTTGCGCTCACATCCAGTTTCCCTGATAGCTCCCAGAATTTGGGGCAAGTCCCGTCTTCTGAGACCTCCTACATTAATCTTACACGTGCTTTATTTTGTGTCCGATGGTATTGCGTTGTCTGCTTCGATCGTTTTGTTGCTTCTGTGCATTTTTTGACACTATTTGCTTTCCAGCCGTTGGCACCGTTATGGCAACAACTTGAAAAGGGGGTGAAGCGGAGTTCAAGAGCACTTCATCTGGCCTGGTGCGCAAAATAGAAGTTTTGGTACCAAGTCGATGTCACGAGGCAACAGTAACAACTGTTACGAAAATATTGAAAACAGGCGAAAAGATTGAAATCCCATATTATCCATCCATCCTAATTAAATTTTATGGCGAGATAATAGGAGGCGTCGACTTGGCTGATCAAATGTCTGTGAAAGAAAATGATGAAAGCCGTCAATGCCTGGGTCATTTTTAATGATCTCAATCGAAAACAGATGCCATTGACGTCGTCTTTAGTCACTTTGGCAGAGGCATCGATCCAGAAACCACAAACTGGCAATCGCAAGGCAATGAATGTATTTTGCTGTTAGAGGAACTCACTAAAACTATCTGCAAGGAACGCCAAGGGCACTTTGCACCATATCGTACATAAATTTTATGTAAAAACAAATTTGGTGTAAACTTTCCATACTTTTTCAATAAAATAAAAAATCAATTATGTTTGTTTGCTATTCTTCTTCTTGATTTAGTTTGTTTTGACGGAGGGTTTTTACTCATCTGTACCATTTAACATTCCGAGTGGTGCCATGGCCACCACCACATTTCATCTGGTTGTTTTTTATAACAACTCTGTTTACTTTGACTAATGCTTTTTTTCTAGCATGTCCTTTTAATTTTAAATGATTGTTTTCTCACTGTACTATTATTTATTGTATAATTACAAAACTTAAACCTCAGCGAAGTTGAGGGTGTAGGGAAAATGCAGAAATGTTTGCAAATCCATGGCGTCATTCACTAATTGCACTTCCGAATGTGCAATTTTTTATTTAAATAAATGCGATATTATTTCATAGATTCAATAACTTGTATTTTCAGGGTTTATTTTCATATATAAATTTTTAGGAAAAGTGAAGCATTTTGACCAAAAAGAGAATAAAGAAAATAAAAAGAAACCTTTTATTGCTTGAAATAACGAACTAAACAAATTTATTTTTAAAAAGAATAACATTTTATACTATTATTATATATAACATTCCATTTTCCGGCCGTTGTCTTCTGTGGTTTTGTTTTACATATTTTGTCCTTTAAAACTCAAATTAAGCTGCATTACGGGCTTGTAGCTCATCCGAAATACATTGATTATACAGCGTGGCAGCATCGCACTGCTCAGCAGAGACTTCAATGCCACTGCAAGCGTTAACGGAATCCTCAGCAATTTGGGCTGCATTCTCAACCCCCGTGATAAGTTTTTGAATATCAGCCACAGCAGCAGCTACAATCATTTTGCCGCTTCCGTCCAACTGAAAGTAACAGAAAGGAAGTTCGCGAAGTAAAGGGAAAGTTTACGAATTCGATAGACTGCTAATGGCATCGGAAAATTTACCCTTCCATTTTTTTGCATAATGCAAACCTCAAGACACATTTGCTGCTTTGAAGAGGGAGGGGCATTCAATTTATTAAGCTCGACGTCCTCTGTCATAAGAAATAAAAAAGACATAATCAAGGTGAAATTTAATGACGTGTGATATTTTTATTCTAATTTACGCTTGTCCTTTTAAAATCACATAGATGAATTGCTCCTACTTTTCAGTCGCTTACTTATTTTTGGGGCAAACTTTTACGCGATTTACAATCGATTGTGAAACACTCATCCTTTTTAAAACCAATAGAGCATTCCTAATAATTTAAAGGCCTTTTCGAACATCTAATAACTTGAATCCAAAGGATTAATAAGATTTGACACCGAAGTCTTTGTGACCGATTATAAATTATACGAATTTGCCACCTACGAAATTGAACAATATTTAAATTTACTAATGAAAACATACCATCAGTAGCCCCAGTTTGTGCTTTGCAATCCTCAATATCTTTATCGGCGGTTCCTTCAACTACAGCAGCAAAAACAACACCAACAATTGCCAAAGTTACAAAAAGTTTTGCCATTTTAAAGTTGAAAAATAGTATTTTTGGGTTTGTTTTAATGTCGTAGATTGAAATCTGAACCGTTTAATTAATGTTCAAAAACTGATATTTCTTTACGAACATGTTGTTTCCTTTATAGGAAATTATATGGCGGAAAAGAGTTTCAGTTTTGTGTAAATGACCCTCAAACTGTTTTCTTTAACATAAACAAATATTGTTGTAAAACACAAAAGTCAACATTTACCTACAACACGGTAAATCAAAAACTCTGTAGGTGTGTCGGTGTTTCGAAAGATCACATCGGACCTTTACTTTAATATTCTTACTTACATACATCCATACATACATACATAAAATCAAACAAAAATCAACACATACCACGTATGTACGTACATACAGAGCCGCAATTAGTTAAGCCAGAAAGTCAAACATTTATTTGACAATGGCTGTTAATTAAGTACCAAGACTAGACAAGACAGTTTCTGTGGTGGCTGCAAGGTACTAATTCCAAATTTTTTCACAACTCATATTATTCGTCTACAGGAGCATTTACACACATATGTGCTTATTGACGTACAGCTAACTTCACCTACATAATTCGATCGAGTTTCCCAGCAGAAGCAACTCTGTGACAATTATCAGACTGCTGCCTTGTCGCTCCTACAGCACAAAAGTTGAAGCGTCTGAACAGGAACCGTAAATTTCTGTTTTGTCATAAGCAAATAAACTGTGTGACCAACCTCTAAATAGCTCGTAAGTAGGAGGAAATAATAACACGATTTTGTCAGGCCTGTCCTTTTTTGCTGCTGAAAGAACTGGTAGGCACATTCAACTTTAATGCAGGCTCCTTGAGCACTAATGCCGTTTTACAAGACCTAAGGCCCCATTTCGGCAATAAGGGTCCTTGCTAATATTATTTTACAGCCTCTCAACTTGTACAAGTAAATTAGTTTTTAAAATTAAACAAATCTTTAGCTTAAATCTTCTTTATGGAAAATCTGAATAGAAAATATTGGAAAATATAAAACCACCGTCCTTTATCATTCAATGTTAAAGTATTGTATGAACTATAAATATTTAAGTATTTACATTAAATAAAGTGGTTAAATAAGAGAGTAGTACTACATTTAATGTTTAAAACAAAAGAGCGATGATTACAAACCGTTAACGCATTTTACATAAGTCAAATTACATAAATTTAATTAAACAATTCATAACCAACTAGAAACTTTAAATAAAACTGAAAGGGTAAATATTTTATGAAACTAATGATTAAACTTAAGTCCGGAGCAAATGTTGTTCTGGCTAGTGTTATTTACTTCACTATAGCACAAGCAAAGGAGACGTCGATGCAGTGGACCAAATATTGTCTGCCTGTTCTACCAACCGTGAAACATTGCGCTGGCCGTTGGCAATCTTTTTAACTTATTAGATGTATCCGCCTTAGCTGTCTATTGAATATAATAATCACTTTCAGCAAATAGGCAAACGCAGAAAGTTCTTGCCAAGTTCAGTAAAACAGATATACGGCACTAGGGCACTTGGCGATAAGCAGCCGATACATCCTGCACGAAGTCAAGCACGCACGTGAAACGGAAAAACGTTTTAAGCTTAAATCATTGTAAAGGTTTTGTTCAACTTCTTATCAACCATTTATTTTATTGTTTGTAGGCGCAAAGTATTGTAGTACGAAAATTATATTATTGTAGCAGCATATGAAGGCTAAAAGCTGCTGACGTTAGTTCGTATTTTATGCACATATCGATAAAAATGTTTTAGTTCGATTATTCCGCAAACAATTTTACCAAAAGTCTATTCAAACCCACTTTATTTTCTCATGAATCTATCGTTTAGAGCATTTTTTTAATCTTTACGAACATAAAAATTAATGAATTCAGTTGGGCACTTATTTATTGCAATAGCATTGAAAATATTTCTATGCATGAAAATACGTACTATATGTAGTACATATCATTAAAGTCGATGTTGGAAATGTGTAACCGTCGTTTATATTCTTCTTAACATCTGCCATCCATCAAAAATGCAACGCTGCACTCTGCATTGCAGAAATACATAAATATGAAAATCGCAACACAAAAATTATGTTTAAACTCGAAGACAAATAAAATGTTCCAAGCATTTTTTATATTTTTAGAATGTTGGTGTTTCAGCATCCCTGCACACTCACCTTGCCAGCTTGTTGTCATTTCTAAAGTGATGCCACTAATTCTTATTCTTTTCATTGTAATATTAAAAATACCGCCGGCAAAGGAAATGTCAATTCTATATTCATATCATTATTTCTTACTTCTATTCTCTTATATTCCGGACTTGTGTAGCCACCAAAGGCACCCTGGACATACTTATTCTTATATTATTTAACCACAAAAACTTTATATTGAAATTTATTTACTTATTTTCTATTTTGCCACTTTTTTCTACGAAAAGAGTTAAAAATTAATGTTGAAATGGAATGTTTAATTGTTGTTTTTCTTTGAAAACAAAATGTTAAGCTCAAATAAACAAATGTCAAATGCAGAATGACAGCTAAAATGACATGAGGTCTAATGATAATATCATAACGCTGCAATAACACTAATAAATTATGTCTGTACGTGATGATTTTCCATCATCATATCAATTTGACATTCATAAAGATATCAAATCATCAGGTGCGGACCCCGAGATATACCGAGAAGACGTTAAGAACCACACAAACTGATAGTTGCTCCGTGAAAAAAGTTTTTTTTCTTTTCTTTAAATTACATTTGTTTAAATCTTGGAATAAATTATAATGAAATGGACAAATGGATGTAAAATTAAACGGAAGAAAATCAACATAAAGTGAATAAGAAATAAAACTAACTGCCATGACTATTCATAACATATTCATTATATATGTATGTAAATGTCATTACAAAAATATGAATGTCCTTTAAAACTATTAACCAATTTGTTTTTTTTTCGTGATGTATTAGATGAAAATTAAAAACAAATAAAAATAAAACTCCTCAAGCCCGTCGTGTATAATTCTATCAAAAACATCTCGACGTCTACACATAAATACTCGTATGTATGTATGTATTTTTGTATGAAGCAACTGCACTCCCATAAGGCAGACGCAATGTCTGTACGATTAAAAGGTTGTCGCCACTTACAGGCACATCAAGCCGTAATTCGTCGACAAAAATCGTGCGTTTAAACATTTACGCGCAAGTGAAGCAAATCGCGCTAAGCCGCATTTCCCGTCACCTGTTTTTTATTAGTTTTCCTATAACGACCCTGCAAATTGGATTGGGCTTCCTTCTTTTTGCAATATGTTTGTTTCCTCCACGATTCGAAATTGTTTAATTAATTAATTCCTTTCTATTGTCAGCCGATAACTTGTCAATTTCAAAGTTAACCCATTTCCTGCCGCCAACGCGTCAAAATGGTTTCTTTGTAACTTGCTCAATGAAAATACACTAGTTTAATTTTGTTCCCAGAATTCTAGAGGTCGCGAGACAATTAACGCGTGGTACGCACTTTTATCTTACTCAAGATTTTCATGGGATTGGCAATTTACTGCGACTGTCCAAAAATCTAGCGTATCATACATAAGATTTCGTTTTTGTTTTATCCGTCAATTGGCAAATCGCGAAATCTTGCAGATTTCAATTAATATCCACCGCAAAGTCTATATCATTTACACCTCTACTTTCTGACATTTACCAAGAATTCGTTTCATAACGAAAGTAGCGCACCAAAAACTATATTACTTTTTTTCGCATGTATGTATGTGGCCACAACTTGCACATTTCGTAATTAAATTTGCCTCCATTTCTCTTTTTTCATAAGTTAATTAATAAAACACAAAATGTATTAGCAGCTGTTTTTGTGTGTGTTCTAGCTGTCTACATCCCGACATTTCGTAGGTGCTGCACTTCGCATCCGTGGACTTGAAAGCCTTTATATTCAATTGTCTTTAAGAAGGCAATGAGAGTTACATGAAAATGTTCGAATAATATTTAAAAAAAAAGGGGAAATCTTGTTTTTACGTTTCACCGTTTCTGAAACAGTGAACACCCGTTGAGACTAGTGTACCAACTCTAAAAAAGGAAAGCGATAATCGAATGTGCATATTTATTAGGGTGGTTCTTATTTTTCAACTTTGTTGTTTGTTGCAGTATAAAAATACTGTGTGCAAAAATTTTCTCGATCGGGCGAAGTTAAGACGTGACGTTGCGGTCGTTGTGAAAATTAAGTTAATAATTTACTTTAAAAATATATTCGATTGTTTTTTGAAAAGTAGAAATAGAAAATCTATAAAATATTATCTGAACTGCTCGTTCGTCGGAGTCATTTCGAACGATATTAAGGCCAACATTACAGAAAGGTTCATTTACCCACTCCTTGGATCTCTTGTTAAAAAATCAGTTGGAATATTAAACCTTAAAAAAAATACGTTGTTTTTGGGATATAAAATATTCGATGTTCTTATCAAGATATTGATTGGCTTATAATAAGAGGAGTTGCAATCAATTTTTTAATTCGCAATCAGTAGGATTATCCAGATCCAGCTTGCACCATCAATTTCTTCGACTCCTATGCCACTTTTGGATCAAAAAGAGGCAACGCTGCTGGTCTGGTGTTAAATACCACAAACGATTAGTTAATTTGCTTGGTGACGCACGACTTATATTCACATCAACAGTTTTATAGGCCTGTAAGTCTTTAAGCAAATATATGTAAATCCTGTATAGGGGCGTCTGCTGCAACTGGCGCTTGTATCCAATTTTTTAAACAAATACTTAAAACAAAGATGCACATGTCTCGGATGCTATTTATTTCCAATCCAATTTTGTAATTTTGAATTCGTTTCGAAATAAATATGTATGTTTTAAGGCAATAAATAGCTTTTGCCCTCCAATGGGCGTGATGAAATGCTCCAGGCTTTTTGAAGGTAAAGTGCTGAACTGTACCACCAAGAAATACTATGCCTAGTTGAAGAGGTTGTTTCACGTTAAGCCTTTGAGATGCATTCCCAACTGAATCGTTCACTTTCGCATTTTTAATTCCTCTCATGAAGTTTATTTTGTCAATTTTAATCCAAGCGTCTTTAAATCTATTGAGTATTTCTACGTTGGGGCCTGATGATTTTTGCATTTTTTAATCGCAAATACTTCTTAAAATTATTTCATAGATGTGATGGCGGCATGGTAAATACAAAATGTCCTTTCCGATCGCTTGTTCTAAAAGAACGCAAGCGCTTTAAGCCGGCCTAAGTTATCGCAACATATCGCATGCTGTGGTATTTCAATTAGGTTCCATTTCCATTCCTGCAGTAGGTCATACACTGCTTCCGCTTGTTGCTGTCCTGTTCCAGATGATATAGCTGGGATTGCAAGTAATTGTTCCTTGCCATTGTATGATCCGATCCGAACTACGGGAATCCGATCAATAGATTCTTTTCCTGTTGACGATGGTAAAATTTTTCCATCCCAGTGAAGTGTAATACTACGAATTTCTTCCTCCCTAGAAGTGTTATTTATTACTAACTCATCTACATCGTGATTTAGAGCTTGAGCGGTTGCTACAAGTATTCGTACAGCGTCACGGTCACTTACTTTACATTTAACTACTTTATTTAATGTAAATACTTAAATATTTATAGTTCATACAATCCTTTAACATTGAATGATAAAGGACGGTGGTTGTATATTTTCCAATATTTTCTATTCAGATTTTCCATAAAGAAGATTTAAGCTAAAGATTTGTTTAATTTTAAAAACTAATTTACTTGTACAAGTTGAGAGGCTGTAAAATAATATTAGCAAGGACCCTTATTGCCGAAATGGGGCCTTAGGTCTTGTAAAACGGCATTAGTGCTCAAGGAGCCTGCAATAAAGTTGAATGTGCCTACCAGTTCTTTCAGCAGCAAAAAAGGACAGGCCTGACAAAATCGTGTTATTATTTCCTCCTACTTACGAGCTCTTTAGAGGTTGGTCACACAGTTTATTTGCTTATGACAAAACAGAAATTTACGGTTCCTGTTCAGACGCTTCAACTTTTGTGCTGTAGGAGCGACAAGACAGCAGTCTGATAATTGTCACAGAGTTGCTTCTGCTGGGAAACTCGATCGAATTATGTAGGTGAAGTTAGCTGTACGTCAATAAGCACATATGTAAATGCTCCTGTAGACGAATAATATGAGTTGTGAAAAAATTTGGAATTAGTACCTTGCAGCCACCACAGAAACTGTCTTGTCTAGTCTTGGTACTTAATTAACAGCCATTGTCAAATAAATGTTTGACTTTCTGGCTTAACTAATTGCGGCTCTGTATGTACGTACATACGTGGTATGTGTTGATTTTTGTTTGATTTTATGTATGTATGTATGTATGTATGTAAGTAAGAATATTAAAGTAAAGGTCCGATGTGATCTTTCGAAACACCGACACACCTACAGAGTTTTTGATTTACCGTGTTGTAGGTAAATGTTGACTTTTGTTGTTTACAACAATATTTGTTTATGTTAAAGAAAACAGTTTGAGGGTCATTTACACAAAACTGAAACTCTTTTCCGCCATATAATTTCCTATAAAGGAAACAACATGTTCGTAAAGAAATATCAGTTTTTGAACATTAATTAAACGGTTCAGATTTCAATCTACGACATTAAAACAAACCCAAAAATACTATTTTTCAACTTTAAAATGGCAAAACTTTTTGTAACTTTGGCAATTGTTGGTGTTGTTTTTGCTGCTGTAGTTGAAGGAACCGCCGATAAAGATATTGAGGATTGCAAAGCACAAACTGGGGCTACTGATGGTATGTTTTCATTAGTAAATTTAAATATTGTTCAATTTCGTAGGTGGCAAAATCGTATAATTTATAATCGGTCACAAAGACTTCGGTGTCAAATCTTATTAATCCTTTGGATCCAAGTTATTAGATGTTCGAAAAGGCATTTAAAGTATTAAGAATGCTCTATTGGTTTTAAAAAGGATGAGTGTTTCACAATCGATTGTAAATCGCGTAAAAGTTTGCCCCAAAAATAAGTAAGCGACTGAAAAGTAGGAGCAATTCATCTATGTGATTTTAAAAGGACAAGCGTAAATTAGAATAAAAATATCACACGTCATTAAATTTCACCTTGATTATGTCTTTTTTATTTCTTATGACAGAGGACGTCGAGCTTAATAAATTGAATGCCCCTCCCTCTTCAAAGCAGCAAATGTGTCTTGAGGTTTGCATTATGCAAAAAAATGGAAGGGTAAATTTTGCGATGCCATTAGCAGTCTATCGAATTCGTAAACTTTCCATTTACTTCGCGAACTTCCTTTCTGTTACTTTCAGTTGGACGGAAGCGGCAAAATGATTGTAGCTGCTGCTGTGGCTGATATTCAAAAACTTATCACGGGGGTTGAGAATGCAGCCCAAATTGCTGAGGATTCCGTTAACGCTTGCAGTGGCATTGAAGTCTCTGCTGAGCAGTGCGATGCTGCCACGCTGTATAATCAATGTATTTCGGATGAGCTACAAGCCCGTAATGCAGCTTAATTTGAATTTTAAAGGACAAAATATGTAAAACAAAACCACAGAAGACAACGGCCGGAAAATGGAATGTTATATATAATAATAGTATAAAATGTTATTCTTTTTAAAAATAAATTTGTTTAGTTCGTTATTTCAAGCAATAAAAGGCTTCTTTCTAAAGTATTGTACTTACATACATACATATGTATGTATGTGTGCATGTATGTACATGAGGGCATATTATACTCTTTCTTTTTGTATACATACTTTGGTACATATATAAATCTTAACCATTCGATTGTGTGAACATAGTGCTAGGAAAAGTACTTGAGTTTTCCAACGCCAGATCGAGGCCATCAAACACAAAAAGCTGTTATCTGAATAATGAATAAATAGTATCTCTGTTGAAATGTAACCGGTTACAGTGGGTCTTCAATAAGGTTTAATATTATACTCTTTACTGTTCTCAATATATATGTATATGTTCATAAAGGTAGTACTGTGCTCCAGATAAAGCTCTTATCACTTCCAGCAAACTCACAAAAATATTGAAAAAGGGTTTGTACTTGCGCTAGATATTTTCTCAAGTGGAAGATAAAAAGCAACCCTGCCAAGCCGCAAGCGATCATCTTTGCTTGTACCAACTCCCAAGGTAGTTACGAAAATATCACAATATATATAATTTTTGGTGGCACCGAACTAAATTCAACATTTCTCTCTGTTTCACTGTGAGAAAAAGGTCTTTGTACAATAAAATACACTAATCAATTTTATAGACCACAATTTATTGTTATATTTTTTACTTTTTTTTAACTTATGCAAAATTAGTTCAATAGACATTTGAAATAAAAAGAAATTCGAAACTTGGTGGGTTGTTCTCCATTTTGGTTACGATTAGTGTAATCGTAGTGTTGTAATAAATTTTGTGATGATATTTTGGATAACGAATAAAAATAAGTAAAAAATATTTTACTGGCAAGACTACTTTTCATTACATACATACATACATACATATTTACATAAATATCTATGTATATTGATAATATTCTGTACATACGTCTGTATACATAAATAAACCGAATTGTGAAAAATTGTTGAGTTTGTGAACAAAACAAAATGAAAATTGTTCAAAAAGTGGGCATTCACACCGGCAATTGTTTCAGCTCAGCTGATTAACTTTTAGGCATCGTGGTGATGATCTTAAAGGGGATTTAGACGGTAATACAAGTCGTACGTAAAACCAAAGAGAAAATCCTATGAAATTATCTCCGTATTTTAAAAATGAGAATAAAAATCTTACCACAGATTTTTTCATGTCTACACCGTTGGTAAAAGACCAAAACAAAGTAAAATGTTTACATAAAAATACATGTGTAAAGGAATTTGAAATTTTTTTAAAAACGATGAGAGCCGTACGGCTGTCAAATTTTCATCCGTATTTTCTCTCTCTCCATCGTATGGTTTCATTATATATTAAGTTTCGACGATACCATCCGTGCTCTTCTACTCAAAAATTTGACTTGTCGTATGGCTTGTGGTACCGTCTAAATCCCCTTTTATTCGTACTCGGCAAACAGCACGATTGTGTGTGTGCGATCAACAAAGCAATTTCAATCAGAAATGTGTATCTTTCTTATCAATAAGAACTGAACCGTGTAAATTGGGACTATGCAAGTTAACACGTTGCTATTGCCAAATATGCCACTTCTGCAATATTCTTCCACAATGAAAAGAGGAAGTGAGCCAGACACATTATTGAAATCATACGATATATGTATGTATGTGTAAAAACTGTTTCTGAATAATTGTAGTAAATAAGCAAAATTTCAGTATAAAAAGACAGCTACATACATACATAAAGGGTGGTTAAATTGTATGGGCCGATGTTGAATGTGAACCACACCTAAACGCCAAGTTTTTTTCCGAATTTTATTTGACATTTCTCTATTTCAGACTTAATCAATTTGAACCATGGAGAGATACACAATCCAACAACGTGTTAAAGTTATCCAGACTTATTATGAAAATGGGAGTTCAAATCAAAATGCATATCGTGCACTTCGTAATTTTTTTGGTCAATTTCATCGTCCAAATGTGCGTACAATCGCAAAAATCGTGGAAAAATTCGAGCAAACCGGGTCTGTAGAAGATGTGAGAACACCAGTGCATGCTCGTACAGCTCGTACTGCAGAAAATATTGCTGCTGTTCGCGATAGTGTGGCTGAAGAGCCGTCCACCTCAACTCGTCGTCGTTCCCAACAATTGCACCTCTCACGCTCGTCGTTGATGAACATTATGCATAATGACATGGATTTACACGCTTACAAGGTGCAATTGGCTCAAGAACTAAAGCCTCTTGACCATTCCAAACGTCGTGAATGGGCAGAATGGTGGCAAGAAATGGCAACAGTGGATGATCAATTTTCGAAGAAAATCATCTTCAGTGATGAGGCACATTTTCACCTCAGTGGATTCGTCAATAAACAGAATTGCCGCATTTGGGCGAATGAGAATCCAAGAGTGATTGTCGAAAAACCAATGCACCCACAAAGAGTGACTGTTTGGTGCGGTTTATGGGCTGGCGGCATCATCGGGCCGTATTTTTTCCAAAATGAGGCCGGTCAGGCAGTTACTGTGAATGGTGTTCGCTATCGTGAGATGATGACGAACTTTTTATGGCCCGAATTGGAAGATATGGATGTGGACGATATGTGGTTTCAGCAGGACGGTGCCACTTGCCACACAGCTAACGAAACAATGGCTCTTTTGCGCAACAAATTCAATGGCCGTGTTATCTCACGTAATGGCGATGTCAATTGGCCGCCAAGATCATGTGATTTGACACCGTTGGACTTTTTTCTTTGGGGTTATTTGAAAGAAAAGGTGTACGTCGATAAGCCAGCAACAATTCAAGACCTAAAGGATCAGATAATTCGGCACATTAACGGCATAGAACCTCCATTATGCCTCAGCGTCATCGAAAATTTGGACCATCGGATGGAGGTGTGCCGCCGAGGTCGCGGCGCCCATTTGGCCGATATTTTGTTCCATACATAATTGAGTAATACCAATACATCATAATAAAATAAAATTACAATAATTTCCTAAATAGTTTGTGTTTTATTCAAAATCAACATCGGCCCTTGAAATTTAACCACCCTTTACATATATTTCAGTAAAGGCAGTGTGAATCTCAACCATCTCAAAAGCGAAAAGCGTTGGCCAGCTCAAAAATATTCATTTCATCTCAAAACGATGAATACTAAAAATAATAAAACTTTGACAATAGAATCAATTAGAGGTATTGATAAATCCTTATCCACGTTAGACAATCAAATAATTCGTCATGGACCGGACACGGAAAACGCATTAAAAGCTTTCAGAAGGAATGAATCCTTCACATTGTTTACGATGCTTCATGAATGAGACAAACATTTCCTTATTTTTCTATTATTTCAATTCACTGCAGTTTTCGGGATATTCTTTTACAACTTTTTTCTTCCAATATGACCATATAAGTATTTTCAATAGAGTTGAAGTCTGCACTCTGGGCTGGCGTGTCCACCACTTTTCTTACAATTAAACAATAACCACATTCTCGTTGTGTGCTCTTTGTGCTGCGGATCGTTATCGAGATAAAACTTGAATAGCGGCTGATTACCGTTCATTAGCTCGAACTTGTCAGCACTTTGCACTAAATGGTTCCTTAATATATTTAAATATTGTTGTGCATCCCTGGAAAGAAAATCGTTTTTGAAAGTGGCTCTTTTCTAGCAACCCTTGATGTATGTATGTATGTATGTATGTATACTGGGTTTTGTTTAGTGTTTTTCTTATAGTTTCGTGCGAAACAGTAAAATCAAGTTCCTTCTGCAAGGCCTCTGGTCGATATTTCTGGATATTTTCAACTTTTATTCATTTTAAGCGTTCTACTCGGTCAGATATTTTACATGGACGGCCAGGTGAAGATCTCAGCTCCAATCTCTGCTCGCTCTCAGCCCGATTTAGTATGTTATAAACAGTTTGCCTTTGTTAGGAATACATACATACATACATACATCATCTGCAATTGCTTGTACACTTTTGGCGATGGGATCAATTGGAGTATATCCCTGGACGTTATTTTGCCAGACAGTTTTTATCACAACCGTTTACGTATGTAGTCGCAGACTGCAGCATTAACGTTTTTAAAATGTGTCCATTTTAGGAATATGTATGTATGTATGTTCCGGTAAATGTCCATAAACATTCCAAAAATGTTAAAAAATTGCAATTGCAAGTGAATTGTGTATTATTTCAGTTTAATTTTTTTTCCAAATCCATTCTTTATAATTATTGGTTTTGCTAAAGCACCTTCGAGAAGAATGTAAGCAATGACATCAAATTGAATTTTATTTGGAAGTTGTGGAGAATTTGAGGTTTTTTAAATAAAGAGTTTATTTGCATTGTTAGACCATTTGCTTCACAGACTGTATATACTTCATTTATAAAGAATAACGGTACTTCGATGCCAACTGGTGACCAATTTGCATTTGTAATTATTCCATATTTGAGCTCTTTTATTTGTTTTAATTGAACAATTGATTTTGTCTCAGTTTGTTCTAACAGTTTGTTTGCGCCTTTTTTCTGTACATTTTTTTTTTTTTTTGGTTTTGCTGTATTAAGAAGGCAAAAAAAACACTGATGTTTTCGTTTGGAATAGAAATTTGGTTTTTAGTGTTTCTGTACTTTTGTACATTTTTGTCTAATAGTGCCTTTACACCAAGTAAAATCTAGATTTCAACTAAAATCTACATATGTATGTATGTATATCGTTCATATCGCTGCACATTTACTTATTTGCGTTAGTGCGGATATCTTGCCAAAATCTGTTCACGAAATAGATCTCATTGCGTATAAGAAATCTTGTTGTCAAAATGTGACAGATTTGGCTGGAAATCCCGCATGAACTAAAAATTGCAGAAATGTTTGTTTAATCTCAATTTATCAAACTTTGCCCAAAAATTAAAGAATCACACTTTTATTGCTTCAGTCAACTTTTATTGCTCAGATTTATGTTTCGTGGGAGAGTGATGAAACAGCAATGTATACAATTTGCAGTTCTTTCTCTTTCCTGCTGATGGAATCACAAAAAGTTGATCTGTGTGCAGCGGCACTATTCTTATTCTTTGGACTGAACAGTGCTACTGAAAAAGTTTAGCTTAAACACCAGAGGCGGCACATGTGCAACCAACTGGCGCTGGTTAATTCTTTTGTTATAAGCAATTAAAGCCTAAGTCGAGAAACATACATTTATGGTTTAGGAAAAACAAAATATTTACATATGTATATAACTAATGACATTTACAGTGCAATATTTTAACCAAAATTGGTAATTGAAACATCCAACAATAAAGTGTCAATTTGACATCTTGTCTGCAAACATTTTTAATTATAAAAATATATTTTGGCAAAAAAATAAAAAAAATGCTTTCTTTCATAATATGGACTCAATAAATAGAATTCAATTAATAGGTATGTAAGTGTAATCAATATCAAAGAAGAAAAAGTTCTATTCTCAAATATTCGGAAACTTAAGGGATTTTGCAAGAAAACAGCCAATCCTTTTTCAATTTCAGATGACCAGTTCGAAATCAAATACCGATTTAAAAATCAGCCGTAAGAGAAAGTATCAGTTTCTATAACAGGTATTTTTCAGTACCAGGACGATGATGCCCAACACAAGCAACTGTGGGTTCATCCATTCAAGTAATTTTTGAACAATGAAACCACTTCTGATGAATTAAAAACGAAGAAATAAAATAAAGCCAACAAAATATACATACATATTAGCGATGTAAGTCGAATACAAAGAAACCCGGTACTCGAAAGTTCTTATTCGCCGTAATTTACTAAGAACAGATAAGTGGAAATATTTTGTGAAGGATTTTGAAGCCAAGAACTATTTATAAAGAAATTTAGTGTTGATAATGTTAAGAGAACTCAAAGTAACTGAAATCAATACGCTTTAATTAACTGTTCACATTTTAACTGTTCAGACAATTGTTGCCAGAGGGAATCCACAGTTGGCTTATCACGTTTTGTAAACCCTTTTGCCAAATCAGGGAACTTCTCTATAAACTCGAGGAGAATGCCGTTTATTTCTTTTTTCCCCTTTTCATTATTAAAGATGTAAATCAGAATGCTGTTCCAATTTATTAAAGATTAATAAAGTAAAATTAAAATTTACACATAAATTTTACTTATTAAACTTTAAAAAATATATATGTATGTATTTTATGATAACTTTTTTTATTTAATTACAATTTTGCAAATTATCCAACTAGAAGAAGTAAAAGCAAAAGCCGCCAATTAATTCCGTCATCTGTCAGGCTCTTGTTTTATTTCCAATAAAAAATCCGATAATATTGGATTCTATGAGACCTAAAACCGATAAAAATTCAAGTTCGAACACATGACAGCAGTCCATTTCCAATAACATTGGATTCTATGACAACCCCGATTAATTGTACGCAAAAATGGAGAAAAAAAAACATTTTAGATTGTGATTTTTGTATGTTTTATTTCGAATTGCTTTGTATTTTTTTCTTTTAATATTATAAAGTGAAACTGAAACAATAAGAATAATAATAATAAAAATTAATACAATTTGTTTATTTTTTGGTTAATGTTATTTTTTTGCTTTTGTTTTTTGGATTTTTTCTTTTTAATTTGGTATCTTAAATACATATTTATTTCCTTTTTCAACATGGCAGTGATGTCTTAATTTTACATAATTTTGAAAAATCTTTTCATATATTTTATATAATTGGTTTAGTTTTTTAACTTGCTTAATTTTTTGTTGTTGTTGTTGTTTTAAATCAGTTAATCAATTTCCTAACTCAAGTAACACAATTATAATTAAGTTTAATGAATGGTTGGTTGGTTGGTTGGTTGGTTTGGGTGTGTGTCTGTGTGTGTTTGATGTAAGCATGTAATTTTTGTTGTTGTTTCTATAGGATACTTGTCAGCATGTCAAACTGATAATTTACATATTTTCTCCTAGTGCATAATTATAATATTGTTATAATAAATTTACTTTGTTGTTGGTTTTTTTATATCTCTTTAATTATTTATGAATAAATGGTTATAGTGTGTGTGTGTGTGTGTGTGTGTGTGTTTGTTGCAGCTGGTTATTTGTATGTATGTGTCCAATAGAGACATACATACATACACACATTCATACATACGCATGTGTGTACATGTATTTCCGCAACATCTCCACAAACGCACACACACACATGCACGCTCAACTTGTTGCACAATCATTTCTTTGTATTTTTTTCTAATGATTATTATTATATATATGTAAGTATATATGTATGTATGTATGTATGTAGTGTACAAAACACGACTCCTACTAATATTTTAATAAATACAAACAGGTTTCTGCTTTCTTTTTGTTGTCACAAACCCAACAGATTGATAACAAAAAATATACATATGCAGTATGTATGTATGTATGATTAAATTAGTCTAAAATATATTTAACAGTATTATATTATAGTTATTAAATATTTTCCATGATGCGTTTTATGCCGTAAATTGTACAGTGATTCTATTTTGCTGGCATATTAATCAGGTTAAGAATAGGAGTATGAAAGAATTTTTTTTTTGTAAAAATACTGTTTGTCGTGGGTGTTCCGCTGCGCTTATAGCAACCGACGTTTTCCAGATGAAGTTCTACTCGTCGCTAGGCCCGAAGCGTTCTCTAGATTAGTATTGCTTGACCTGGGGGAGGGTCACACGATGAAAAATTCTGCAAATGTTATTCACTTTGGGCAAAAGATATCCGAAAATCTTATTCTGGTTAAAAAATCTTCAAAATTAAGGTACAATCTTTATTCTGGCACCGCTGCCAATAAGTGAAGAGAGAGAGAGAGAGAGACAGAGAGAGAGAGAGAGAGAAAGCTCGAAAAGAAGAGAAAAAGCCATACATTACTTCATCGCGGATCGATAGTGTGAACGTATGGTGCAGATTATTTTAACATTTTCATTTTCGCCGATATGCACCGAAAAATATTTCCACAGCAAGCAACGATTATGTAAATGCTCGAAATAAATCGTCCTAAGTTTTAAAATATGTGCCGATTTGGTCCGATAAAAATCGTTACAAATGGTGCTATTTGCGCCGATTGTGGGATCCCAGCTTAAGAAAAATATATGGTCATATATTCCTTTTCCACGGATAATAGTTAATGTAAACAAATAGGGAATCGAAGCAAAGAAATAACCCAAAGCGACGTTGCCGGTTAAACGAACAGCGAATAATGGAGGCCTCGTTGTATTTCTGTTTCGATTCAGCAGCGTTTGCCACTTGACCGCGTCTAGTGTTATTTAAAACCCGTAATTTTGCAGAACCGCTTCACTGGACTTTTTGTTTGGTTTCTTACAGGTGGTCCTGCCAGTCACGTTTTTCAGTGAATTTGTCTTGCTTAATAACACGTTGCCACTCATCTTGGCGGTTGGTCTTCTTCGAACCGCTTCAGCTTAAAGAAGTCCTCAATATACAACTAACATGAGCAGGGGCTAGATGCGTAGAAAGTCGGAAGGCGGTAGCGGGATGGGTACAGTATTTTGAAAAGCTTTTTAAATTTTCCAAAAACGCTACCTGATTATAATAAGTGTGTATGCCTGAGGAAACGGATCCATGAACGATTGTGGCCGTGTCGGTGTGTGTGTTGTTAGTCAATTATTTTTCATTTGATGATTTAGTAATTTTGCTACTGTGTGTATTTTGACTCACAATTTTCCTTTGCTAAACAAAATGATAACTATTCTTTGCTTTGTTGTATTTTTCTTTTACTAATACGAGTATTTACATTAAATAATTTTAATTATTTAAATGTATGTATGTATGTATATATTTTTATTATTATTTTTGTAACTTTTCTCCTAATTAAATTTTACTCTAACTATAACAGGGGTACGGGGGGGATTTTAATTTTAATGTAATTATTGTTAATTAATATAATAATAAATATTTAACTACTAACATCTTTTGGTTGTTGCCTTTTTTAAAGTGAATATGTTTGGTATGCGGTAAATATATGTAATTATTTATTAATTAATTAGGTATGTAATTTTTTATATATGTATGTATGTATGTATATTAATTTTATTTCTTGCTAAATTTGTTCATGTATGTACTTTAGTTTTTGTATCTATGTATGTATGTATGTATATGTGTATTTGACAATTTATTTATTTATATAGTATAGTTAAATTATGAATTATTTATGTATGACATCACATTATATTTTTGTTATTATATATGTATGTATATTGTTTAGAGTACTTATTAGTTTTATTTAATATTTACTTTTTATTTTATATCATGACCAATTTTTAATCAGTGGGCACAAATCACACAAAAAAATTTTCTAGGTAAAAAGGAAAAAAAAGAGACGTTTGTGTGTATGTCTGTTTTATTGAAAAACGAATTAACTTCCAAGTACATATTCGTACAAATTATTCGAAAAATGTATGTATGTATGTATCAATGTACATACATATATACATATGTATTTGATTGAACTTAAATTGTACACAAGTTTATTTGATTAAATGTAAAGCAATTATTAGCAATATTTTAAAGAGGTTTCTTAATTATGTATAAATAGTAGAAAAAATATTTTGAATTTGAGTTTGTTTTTGTTTTTCGGTTTTTATTTTTGGTTTTGGTTTCTTTTTGTTTTGGTTGTATTTGAAGAATAGAGTTTTGAGAGTAAAGAGAGATAGAAAGAGTATGTAAATACTGAGATTTCTGTTTGGTTTTTGCTTTCTTGTTAATTGATGATATCGAAAAAGTACAAGCAAGAACAACAACAAATGTACAAATATATATTTATATATATATGTATGTATATAATTTATGTATATAGTAGAAACTGTAAACTGTAGTGTAGTTATTTAGTGTAGAGAGAGATAGATAGTGATAGAGAGAGATTGATAATAACTGGTAATTTTGTTTTGTTTAGAAAAAGCTCTTTAAGAATCCAGCTGGTCCAGCCTGTAAAGAAATGAAGTGAAACAATTAATGTTATTATTATCTATTTCTTAGTGTATTTGCGTGTATTATTCGAATAAAATGCAACAGTGTATGTGTTGTTGATATGTATGTATGTATATGTCTTTAAAATTTGCACTGGTGACAAGTGTTAACAACGTGGTGTGATTGTCACACTATATTGAACCTCAGAAAAGAAAATAACAACTTTCATTAATGACAACTCAAATTATTCGCAATAATTTGCATACAAAATAATTTACAGTATAACCTCTCTAGTCCGGCCAAATATAGTTTCAGCTACACACTGTCCAGATTATTGGATCGTCCGGACTACAGTTAAAATAAAAATTGAATCGTAATACGTTTATGTACATACATCTACATATGTGTGTATATAATTTACTTTTATTACCGAAAAGAAGAAAAACTACACATAAGAATTCATTTGTGTTTAATTAATTTACAGAAGACATAAAGAAAAATACTTTAAGTGGTAAAAAATATTCATTTTGAAATATAAGAATTTATTTTTGTTTGAATACACAAATCATTATGTAATTAATGGGCTCTATTTTTTAATTATCTCAAAATTTATTTATTTATAAAATTTCCTTTTCCGTCCCTTTGGTTTGCTCAGCCCATAAAATAGCTTTTAAAAATAGTTCGCTTGCATCTTTATTTGAGATTGTGTTTTGAGCATTCTCAGGCCCCTCGAAAGAACTATCAAGTTCTTAAATATTTTGGTTGGCAATTACTGATTGGACTATATCTTCATCCGAAAAATCGTAAACAAATTCATTTTCACCCCCCGCCCAAATATCGGACAGAACAAGAGGTAGACAGTCTTCATCTTCCCATTCGTTTTCGACGGATAGCTTTGGCAGCAACTTGGACCAACTTTTATCAATGTTCCTTTTGGTAATATTTTGCCATGCAGAGTTCAGTGAAAACCGTTCTTTAATTCTTGCTCGCACACAAATACATACTTATTTTGTCTAGCGGTAAAATAACGAACAAATTTTACTGTGAAAAAAAACACCTGTTCGGACTACAGAGGAAAAATTACTAAACTGTGCGAAAAATTCAAATGTCCGGATTACTGGATAAATTACGCCCAGGTAAATAACTCCTTCAGTTCATTTCCTATTTGGAACTAAATGTAGACTGCCGATAAATTTTACTCCATATCTAAATTGGACCTCAATCATGAAGATTTAAAAAGTTCGAAGGTTATTAGAAGATTTTTTCACTGCAACTGACAGTACAAGATAAGGTTGCCAGATCTCTCAAAATATCGTTATTTTGAGGATTAAAACCTTAAAGAGATCTGAAATGCCGAAGCCAGTGTTTAATGGTTTTTGTAAAACATTTTTGGGCAGAATGTAGTAGTTTATAGATTTAAAAAAAAAATCAATATGAACTTGAAACTTCATAATAGAAATTTGTTCGAGCAAATTCAGCGCAAAACATGTTATTTTGCGGCTCTTTTACAATCCGATATTCGTGCTTAACGTTCAATCTGCCTCTTATAGAACAAGTCCTTATCAGCTGACTCAGGCCGTTTTCAGAAGTCACTGTTTCACCTCTGTTTGCTTTGTGTCAATATTTTTCTGAATTGCATTGGGAACGGAAGAGGTTATGACCATTTTAGGTTCTGAATAATTTGGCAAACTCAATGTCGGATATCAGAACGTTATGGGCCAATTTTTCTTTTACTGTATTTTGTTGAGGGCATTCAGAAAAGCCTTAAAAAAGTAAATCAATTTGAAAGCAAATATGTCTTCCGTGCATGATTGCCATATCTGGCGATTTTTGGATGCCCAATTTGGCGTATTGACGATTTAAAGATCTAAACTCTAAAATACTATAAAATGTTTCAGTTACAATAATAATATTACGTGTAGTGAAAGTTTGATAAAATTTTCCGGTCGAACTAAGGGCTTAAAATGAATATGAAACAATTCACTTTATTCCAAGAGTCGTCATCGTAGTGGTCGTCGACATTAGTTTCGGTGTTATTAACAGCTCTATTTGTTGTTTTAGGTCCAGAATATGTCGACTGTCTATCAGAATTAGAAAACTGTTGTCAAGTACGAGTGCGAAAGCGAGAATTTTCTCATATCGACTTGATGTGACGACTCTTGTAAATGGGGTAAAGATTGACAATGAAAAATACCACGCCCGATGCAACAGGATTTTTTCTAAGGAACGTTTAACGAACCTAAATATGTATACAAAACGGGATGTGTGTGTGTTTGCTGGTATCTTATAGGAAACCCGGCCTCTGGACTGATCTCCGTGAATTTTTCACAACATTTAATAAAACATGTTAACAAAAGCGAGCATAACTTCGTCATAGAAGAAGACGGAAGAGTTCCACTACCTTTTAAAATAAAGATAATAAACTGAAGTTGTGTCGCCCCAAGTGGCACTAGTTTATGTTTTTTCTAACTTCTTTACTTGTCCTCCACACTTGACTAATGCTTTTATTTAACATAAAATTGGACCAATATTTAATTTGTTTAATTTTTGTTTGTTTGTTTGCAACAAATTTAACTTTTTATTTTAATATTTGCCAAGTGATTTGTTTTTTCGGTTTCTCTTTCACATGTTTTGCGTTAAAAAAAAGCGGGCATAGAACAAAGTCTTCTATTCTTTTTTCTTTCGATTCAATTTCCTGTTCGAATACCAATTCTCGCTCAGAACACAACGGAGTGCAGGAACGCAATCGAGAGATGGCACCAGAGTGAACGCTAGATACAATTGTGACAAAAATTACTGTCGCCCATTGTGCACACGAGCTATTTTCTGTATGGATGTAGGGGGGGTGGGGGAGTACATTCCTACGTACATACATATCCACGTACATAAATGTGTACATTTGGGTTGCATACACAAAGTTTGACACAATATTTAACCCATTTTTGGTGAATGGAAAAAAGTTCATTGGCACTTAATGTTTCAACCAAAAATGGAATCGCTGTAAGAGTATTTGACCCATAAAGTGGCAATAAGAGTTGTGTTGTTTGGTAGTTGTTGCTGGGAAAAGGGTGCAATTAAAATGTCACGAAGTGAATAATAACTTACATCTTGTTGTTGTTGCTGCTGTGTTTGTGCTTGTTTGACTTTTGCTTGGGCAATCTTTAAGGCTCTGGAATTAGGATAAGAAACAAAATGAATATAAATTAATAAGAAAATAAGCGAACAGAAGACAATATGACATCGCTAACGAGGAAATAAATAATAATTTAATTTGGTTTTTGTTTTTTTGGCCAACATACTGTTGCAAGTCCATAATTGTCTTCTCCTTGGCGTTCTGCTCCTCCTGAGACATCTGCACCAATTTGAGTAATCGTTCTGTTTCAGCTGTTGCCTTCTTGTGTTCCTCTTTGGTATTTTGCAACTCTTTGATGCAACTAAAGAACGGAACAGAAAGTTTGAAGGCGAAATTTTAGTGAATGTTTTGTTAGGAATTCTTTCTGTTTGACTTACGCTTCCAGTTGTCTTTGTGTTTCCATTAGTTTCTTGTTCAGTTCTCCTGCAGCTGCAGCACCGCCTCCTTGAGCTTGCAGAGATTTTTCTAATTGATCCACTTGATCTTTTCGTTTGCGCAGTTGGACATCGAACTCAACCATTTTCTTCTCCTTCTCTTCAATATCTTTGCGTTTAGCTTCGATTTGTTTGCGTTGTTCTTCAATAATTTTCCGTTCACCTTCCACCGCTTTCGCTTGATTATCGATTTGGGTGCGTATTTCTTCCAATTGTTTTTGCTGTTGTTCAAGTTGTTGTTTTTGTGCTTCGCTGGCGGCAGCATTTGCCCCTCCCGCTTGGCTAATTTGTTGGATTTGTTGCTGGAGCTGTTGTATCTGTTGTTGGGCAGCTTGCAATTGTTTCGCTTGTTCCTGGTTGGCAACCTGGCGTGGAGTACAAAAGAGATACGCAATCATAAATACGTTTTAAGAAAATGAGGAGCCCTGCAGACATTGTTTCTCAAACAGATCTCAGAAACGCTTTAGTTGAGGTTCTATTGCATTAACAAGTTGCCTTTCATTGTTCTCAGAACCCTGATTTGTATAAAGATTAACGATAACGCAATTAGTTGTGGATTCACTTTCGGAACACGGATTTCCATTTGCAAGAAAACTTGAAATAGGTTGTCTGCAGTTTGTGGCAAGAGCGTTTTGAGGAGATCGGCCGGTCAAAGTGTTTCCTTGAAATACTTATTGGGGGAAAAAACTTCAACTTTAGCCATGTGCAACTCAATTAAAAACCCGATACGAACCACTGTGCATACTATGCAGCAATTTTGATTCAATTCTTGCAGAGATTAATTTTGAAAAAAGCATTTTGTTGAATTTTTTATTTGAGCTGAAAAATATTAGGCCCAATCAAAATGTGGGTGTCCTCAACAATTGGCAAAATTAAAACCAATTAATTATTACAATAATTTACAAACTTTAAAATAGCTTCAAGCATTTTTCATCCGAAGAACAGACCAGATCCACGGATAAATTTGTCAACGGCTCACCGCATTCCCCATGTAGCGTTCAAGGCAATAGGGGAATGGCGGCCAAAGGGGGCAGTAGGATGCCAATATTACCAGCAATATCGGTATGAAAAAGAATTATTTGAGACGGGCCGTTAAGTTTCCACAGCGCAAAAATAAAAAATTACTGCAAGGAAGCCAAAACATTAAAGCTCAGACCTGCCCATGCCCCTTGGCAAATCATTATTGGAAACGTTGTGAAATAACCCACAACTGAGGGATTTGCATGTCAAATTTAGGGAATTGTTGAACAAATAGCATTCTGCAGATTGTGAAAATGGGTTAAATTCAAGACCACGATTAAAAGTGGCTTCAAAAAGTCAAGTGAAGTATTTATAATCGCTCCTACTACGAGTAAAATTCGTTTTACGGAAAAATTTCGGGCTCGCATATGCTGTTAAACAGCAAGAGCAGAATAACTTGAAAACCATTGCTTAAACCGAAATAGTGGAGCAGGTGAGGCACACAGAGACACATTTGACTAAGTTTTCAACTTGCTAACTCAAAGTTAAAGGCCCGAGAGTGTTGCGTTCTACATACCTGGCTCTTTTGTAGTTCTTCGACCAAAATTTCCAATTGCTGCTGGAATTGATCTCTTTGTGATGTGGCAGCTTGCAGTTCAGCTTTGACCTTCTCCAGTTCTTGATTGAGTTGTTGGAGCTCTTGTGTATTCGCAGGTGCTTGTTGTTGCTGTTGTTGTTGTTGCTGTTGTTGCGCTTGCTGTTGTAACTGTTGTTGCATCTTTTGCATTTGCGCATGTTGTTCCTTAATATGTTGGTCCATCATCTAGAAAAAAGATGGATTACAGAGACTAAAAGACAGGTTGACTAAACGGTTGACTTACCTGTATGCGTTTATGCATTTCTTGGGCGGCCTTATCGGCCATGTCGGCCTTTTGCTTCTCAGCCTCGATGACTTTACGCCATTGCTCGATTTCTTCCCGTGAAGCACCCCCTTGATTACCCGCTCCTGCTGCCTGTATCGCCTTTTCGGACTCTTGGAGCTTCTGTTGGAGCATTTGAATTTCCTTTTGCATTGCTTGAATTTCGGCCGGCGCAGCTGGAGCCACTGGTTGGCCATTGCGTAGTTTGCGATTCTCTTCTCTGGCATTCTGCAGTTCTGTTTCGGCATTTTGGAGTTCTTTTTGGAAGTTCATGAGGATTTCCTGGCTCTTTTCCAATTGATGCACCAATTGCTCCCGTTCGATTGACAGCTGTTTGCAGTCTCCTTCCAACTGTTGTATGTGTTTCTCGAGTTGTGGATGAGGCTTGTCTGCTGCCCCATTTCTGGCGGATTGTCTTAGCGTTTCCTTTTCGGCTTCGGCCTTTTCGAGGCGGTCATGCAGGCGACCCAACTCGCCAGACATGCGTTCAAATTCAATGCGCGTAGACTCGTTGGCTTCCTGCTGTTTGGCCAAATGCATTTGAGCCTTTTCGAGCTCTTTGGCCAAACGGCCTGCTTCTAGTTCGGTGGCATCACGTGACTGTAAGGCTTTCTCTAAGCGATCCCTCAAGCGGTCGATTTCTTGTCGTTCTCCAGCCGACATAGAAGATGTTCGTACTGAATCTGCAGGACTTATAGCGGAGGCTTGTTGTAATCTGAGGCGTTCAACTTCCTTTAACAGCTTCTCATGCTTGTCTCGCGCCTTTTCTCTTTCAATGTGGGCTCTCTCCAACTCACTGCGTTGTTTCTCTTGATTGGCCAACAGTTTGGCCACTTCTCCTTTCGACAGTTCCAGTTGCAAAGAAGTTTCGTGAAGCTTGGACTCCATGCTGCCGATTTCATTTTCAATCTTTTCGTATTTGTCCTTGTACTTTTCAAATGTTTCTGATTCGTATTGTGATTTTCCACGTATTGTTTCCAGCTCCATGAGGGTTTTGTCCAGTTTTTCACGCAGACGTTCATTCTCTTCTTTAAGGCGGCGAGTTTCACGTCCAAATGTATCGGTATCTTGTAGCTTTCTAAGCTCTGTCTGGCTTTTTTCATAACGATCTCGCATTTTTTCGAGTTCGATAGCGTAGTGGGCGCACTCGTCCTTAGCAGCTTCCACGCTGGCACTAGCTTTGCTTTGAGCAGCATGAGCTCTCTCCAGTTCATAGCTAACACGCTCGAGCTCAGACTGCAGGTGCTCTTTTTCGCCTTGAGTGCGCCGCAGGTCGGTTTGTATCTTATCATAACGTTCTCGGTGATGTTCTAGTTCTGCACGCGCATTATCCTCGCATTCCTTGGCGCGGCTCAGCTGCAAGGCAGCTCTATCACAGGCTTCTTGCAAGCGAGTACTTTCCTCCTGAAGTTTGCGCAGATCTTCTCTTGCTTTCGACGCTGCCAAAGAGGAACGTTCCGCTTCCACCTCCAAACGGGCTCGATCTGCTTCGGCTGTATCACAACGTGACTGAAGGCGATAAATTTCATTTTGAGCGCGGTCATACTTCTCCAACATCTTCTCAAACTCCTTGTTCGAAGTGTCCTTTTCGTCAATGAGTTTCTGACTGGCGTACAAAGCCTTGTCCAGTTTCTCCTTAAGTATTTCCACCTCGGTGACGGCATCGTCACGTTCCATCTTTTAAAAAAATAAACATAAACACATTTGTCAGTATTTGGGAAACAACTCTGAGGATATTTTCGTTCAGCTAAAGGGATAGAAGCTACAACTAACAAACAGCCAATTGTGTGAAGTAATCATGCGCATTTCTTACTTCTTTTCTCTTATTTTCGATTTCTTTTCCAGATTTCAAGCTGGTTTTTAAAAGGTTCTTTTTTCTGCGTTCTTGTACTTTTCTGTTCGTTTGGTTTCTACAAGTGTTGGAGGGAGATGGAAAATTACCTGCAGTTTCTGCTGTATGGTATGCGATTTCTCATAGCGTTCTTTGAGTACTTCCAAGTCGGTTTGCATGGCCTCTCGGTCCCGGGCTGCCTTCTGCAGCAGTGTCTGTGATGACTCTGAACGCTCTTTGAGAGTTTCTAGTTCATCAGAGAATTGATCACGTTCCTTCTGGACACGTGCGAGTTGTATCTACATGTGGGTTTCGTTAGATTTTAAATAACAAATATGTACAACGTTTATTCGAATACAACACTCAGGATTATAAGATCAGCGGTTTGGTAAGATTTTTTGGATACAGATATATGGAAGTGTATAGATTTATAGCCAGATCACATACATTAATATATATGATGAACGAGTTAATGAGGAACAATTCAATGAGCGAATGGAAGTAGTGAATGGAAATTTATTACATAGAGAGAGCGAGAGAGAGAGAGATATAGAGAGAGAGAGAGTGATCTACGTGTTATGTGATTAGTACGTACATACATACATAAACATTTTCCTTCACTAATTGCTCTAAATGTGCTATGAATAGGGTGGTGATAATTACCTGAACCTTTTCGAGTTTTTCGCGTATACGATCGGTATCTAACGTCAAAGTTTCGCGTTCCTTTTGCACGCGTGCCGCCTGACCCAACGCCTTGTCCAGCTGCGACTGTAAGTTGTCATAGTCGTAGGTCGATTTCTCCTTCTCCAGCACTAAGCGCCGATTATCGGCACTGGCCTTGTCCAATTTCTCCTGCAAATGATCCACTTCATTTTGTGCCTTATCCAGAGCGTTCTGTAGTTTTTCCTGTTGCAATTGTGCTTTGCCCAAAGTGGCTTGGGTGCGTTCCATTTCCTCCTTCATCTTGTCCACTTCCGAGAAGGCCTGCAACAAAACTCAGATCATTAACTCAGCATTCAAATTTAGAGGAGGCGTATCTTTGCAGGTCTTACCCGGTCCCGATCGGCATGTATACGTGAAATGCCACCCTGAACTTTCTCCAGCTCTTGGCGCAAACTCTCCTGCTCGCCCTGCGCATTTTCCAGCTTGGCTTTCAGTCTATACACTTCACCCTGGCTCTTTTCCAATTTCTCCTGCAGGGCAGCCGCCTCCTCACGTGCTCTTTCCGCATCCGACTACAAAGTGTTGTGTTTAGAACAAACAAAAAGCACATAAACAGAATTCTTATTAACGTCTCTTCCAGGCGATATCGTGTTAAATGATAGCGAAATAAATGCACAAAGAGGACAGACAGAAAAACGGCTACAAACAAAAGCAAATTGAGCGACGTTACGAGTATGTAACAAAATTGAAGAATGAACGCATGAGGAATCTTTTTATACACATTCGAAAGTTATTAAATATTCGTACATACGTACGCACATACATACATACATACATACATACATCCATATGTATGTACGAGTATGCAGATTTTCAAAGTTGCTAAGTTCTAAAGATGGATGTATGTACTCGCAAATGACACAGGAGTACAAAAACAAATGTATGTACATGTGAGTGTGATTGGATACAAATTATTTATTTTTTATTTTTACAAAGAGACGGCAAACAAAACGTAACACAAGTCGGTGGTGGAAGTAAGAAGTGCAGCAACAAATGAAAGGAAACAAAAACTAATGTACAAGTTTGAAAATTATCTGCGAAAGAAAATTACGTGAACGAAGAGCGCGTAATAACTCTCGATTCTTTAGAAGCATTCAAATGGCTTTGATTACAGTGTCTAGACGGTGCAGGAATCGTTGGCATTAAAGAATGTTGTTCAAGTGACGAAGTTTTTGTTTTTTGTTCTATACAAACTCTGAAGAATCGAAAACAAATGGTTTGTGTAAATAATACTGGATTTGGAATTAATTGAGGGGAATCGAACAGTAAAACGTCGTTACTTCGAAATCCCAATAAAGAGTTAAGCTTGAGATTTCCAGAGTACTTGAGATTTTCGTCGGTTGGGACCTGTAAAGGGATTTCACGCCAATTTTGTTTCATCTTTTACGCCCTTATTGTGCGTTGCGACAACTCGGCTCGAAGTTTTGTCCGTTTGACAAATTTGGTATTCTGTGTTCCGCTCTCCGCTTCGTTTCGATTGTATCTACATACATACGTTTTTGCAGGTTCTTTATTTATGGACAATTTTTCGATTTTTGTTTCTGGTAAAAAAATCTCCCCTTAAATAAAATCCTATAAATAAATTTATTTTCTAATAGTTTTTTTTTGTAGTTTTTGCAAAATTTCATTCAATTCAACAAAACGCACAACACCTGAACAATATGAAGAGTTGGCGAATTTAATGGCAACGAAGGATTGATATTAAGGGCAGCCAGCGAAAGTTCTATCGAAATCTATAAAATTAAACTAATTATTTGTGAATATCCGTCTTTCAATCCCTGACCCTGCATTCTGCGGCCGACAACGCCGCTGCTATCGATTCCATTTCTTCTCGAAATTCAACAAAACTTTATTTTTATCTGACAGTCAAGCATAAGACTAGGAAAATGTCACCTCCGGTGCAATAGGACGCTTCACACTGTAATAGTTTGGCCACAAACTCCGCTTTACTTATATGTTTTCTGTCTCTTTTCCTGTTTCTGCCCCTAAATGATGTATTTATTTAATTGTAATTTAACACATATTTAGTTTTTTTTCAACTAAATTTAGCTTTTGACAATTTAACAATTACAATGTTTACAAAATTTAAAAATATATTTCGTACGTTTCATAGCAAAAGCTGCCGGCTTTAATATACTCTCTCTTCTTCTTTTTCTTTCGATTAGGCTTTTCTTCAGAATACCATTTTTCGATTCGAGCGTAACCGAGACGCAGAAAAGGGCTGATAATATAATAGGAGTAGACATTTTTGGGCAATTAAATGCATTCGGCATACGGATGTACTCGTATCCATCCAGACGGTGCGTCAGAAGTGAAAATGTATAAAGTATATACAAAAATCTGCTCTAACTTTAATGGTTCACCACCAGCCAAGTCGATTAACTCTACAAAACAAAAAAAAACAAAAAAAAAAACAATTGAGAAAAATGAGAAACTTTAGTTCTAAATTCGGACTGATGATGTCGACTGGACTACGGCGGATGTATGTATCTTGTATCCAACGTCGTCACACTGAAGGCAGTATAAGAAGGATAACATGGAATACATCGCTCTTTATATTACAATACAATTTCTGGTATATGATTTAAGGAGTTAATCGATTTGGTATGTGAAGAACTTTCTGAATTCAAAATTAGTTTCGAATTTGTGTTTTATTACAGCAAAACTATATTATATACATACATACATTTTTATTAAGATTTTGGAATAATTTCACAATAACTGGTTCTGTCACACATCCAAAATTTAACAGCGGTTCTCACGCTTCGTATTAAAGTGCTATCGTAGAGCTGGTACATATTGTGGATTTAGTAGATTTTGAAAAATTTGCAACTTGACCACTTTTTTAATTTCCAAATTACAATTTACCTCTACCATAATGAAAAGAGTAGTAGATTTAGTGAACGTAGTAAATGCATTTATTTACAAGCATGAAACAGCCGGCCGATTTGGCGCCACATTCTGTTTTTTACTGCTAATAAAGTAAAAGTATCTTAAAGTAAAAATATGGAAAACATTTTGAACCAAACGGTTAATAATTTTTTCTTTTGCGGTTTGTTTAGGCATTTTTTTTGAGATTTTATCTCTTTCGCTTGTCTATTTGTGGCGGTAAAAATATCTAAACAAAAGTCAGCTGTTTCGGCTTGTTTGCAATGCCAAAGAAAACGACGCTCACACTTGGAAGCTTAAAATAGTTTTATAGACATATAGAAATGTATTTTAAACTTAATACAAAGAGTGAGAACCGCTAATAATTCATATGCGGCGCGGATTAACTCCTTGGACAAAAAGTTTAAATTGTTTTTTTTACATCCAAAACATAGTAAAGAATACTATATAGAAGAAGCAGACAATTGGATTGTACAAGTTAATCAATTTGGCTTTTGAAATATTTAAATGAATTACTCTTCAATGGCCAAAAATATATGTATTCTGAACAGTCGCACAGTCGCGATTGGGCATCTACTCGTATCAAGCAACATACTTTGATTTTAAAACTTCGAAAAATTCGAAAAGTGAAGTTAATTGATTTGGCACAATCGAAACTCTCACTCTGTTTAAAAAACTTCAGTCACTGTCGTTCCCTTTCCTTTTACAATTTACGTACTCGTATGTGGCAAATCGAGAGTTATTAAACACAGATGTGATGGACTGACTGACTGACTGGCTGACTGACCGTTCAACTAGTCGCATTTGAAGCGATGTTAAATGTTAAACTAAATCGCTGTGATTAAAAAATTATAGTAGTAAATGCTGGACTTTGCAAATAATTCCAAATCGCATGAGTTCAGAAGAATTTATTTATTTATTTGTTCCAAAGTGATGGCAAATGATTAAAGCCTTTAAGACAGCGTTGGGTGATTGAATGGCATTTCGAGCAGTAAATTCGCAGTTCGAAATAAACGGAAAACACACGCGCAATATGGCTGATATATGTATGTATGTATGTATGTATGTATGTATGTATGTATACCGTTATATGCAATACGATATGTGGCTATTCATGTGTATGTATGTAGGCATGTATGTATATATATGTGTGTGTGTATGTGTGTATGTAACACTGTATGCAAGAGTGTTTATGTGGGCGCTTAAACGAAATATGCATTTACACAGATGTTGCGCACAAAAAAGTAAAGAAATTTAATTTGAGCATGAAACTGAGACGGTAGAATGATTGGTTTTTGTTTTTTCTGATTTAACAAGGCTTTTAGATATTTCGAATTTAAATGCTTTTTTCTTTTTCTGTTACAACGAATTGGATATTTTGCATTTTAAATTATGAAGTAAAGTAAGTAACTTGGTTTAGATTGGTTTCGTTGGAAGCGATTACTCACAAAACGTTTATCTGTTTCGCCCTACAACAGAGTGTGAATGCAAGCAATAGATATAATAGATAATTGAGATTTGATTTTGTTGTTGTTGTATTTGTTTTATTGTTTTAACGTATTCAACAGTTTAATAATAGTTGAACGTAATTATGACCAACCAAAAGAAAGAAAAAAAAATTAAAACAATCGAGAACGAAAGCTTTGAAATTAAAATTAAAATAAATTGTATAATTTTTCCATTGTTGTTGTCGTTGTGTTGTAATGAAAGGGAATACATCTAAAATATTCAAAGCTGAATTGTTTTGTTGCAGTAGTAACAGCTTGTCTCAAAATTTAAAGTAAAATAAAATCGGTATAGATTAATGACAACTTGTTTAAACATATCGTTATCTTAATAAAGAAAGGCCCTAACTTGTTTTTTTCAAATCGAGTTTTTTGTAAATTTCGAAAGATGATCACATCATTGGTAAAAAAAAATTGACGTAATCCGACTAAAAATATCAAGCAGTTGGAAAGAGTTCCGCGACTACAAAACTTTAATTTTTATTAAGTTTTTTCTCTCCTTCCTGAAAAGTTAGGAAAACGTTACTTAGGGCCTTTCTATATTAAGGAATCGATATGTATGTACTGATATATCAATATCAAAGGAGATAATCGCGGCGATAGAGATTCATTTTGTTGCTTTGCCAGGCCAATTTGGCACAGACGCGTGTAAAAGCGAGGGTTTGTTAATTTGAAGTTGAAGTCGACGGCGACTCTTAGAATAAGGGCGGCTATCTTATACACCCCCCTTTTGTTCAGGTACAGACATACATATGTACGTCTCGCACGTGACCGGTCATCTGATTTTTATTCTGTTTTGCTTGCAAATCCATCATAGAAATATTTACAAAATAATGCTGCCAGATGCTTGTCCAGCTTATCACAGGATCATCGAAATTAAACCACTTTTGTTAGTTTAAGCCATGGAAAAAATCTTTGAGACAACACCAGGACCGCTCTTTCAAGGCAATTTGCTCCCCTTTCTGGCAATTTACGGTTTCTGAAGAGGCTGAACAATCGCCGTCATGCGGCAGCTGCGTAGAATTATGTTTAACATATCAACTGAGGAGGAGGGAGGCTCCGCTATAGTCTGCAAAGCAGCACATCACACCAGGGCAAAACCTGCTGTCAACGGGCCGGCCTGCTTGTCAAAGCAAAATCTGCGCAAGCTTGTCACTATTTTATGCAACTAAACATTTTGTTAAAAACGTTTTCGGGGCTATATTCCGTATTCGGTATCATAACAGCAATAAATTTCTGTTTGTAACACCACAACGATTCACTTTAATTTACTCGATCGTGCGGCAGCTTGGGTTCATTGTTCTCAGAGCGTTGATTGTTCCTGTGGCGGCATTGGGCTACTTATTTATCTTTAGGAAGACGAATACATTGAAGTAGGGCAGACAGTAGAAGAACCGTAAACATTTAGTTGAAAACCACCCTTCAAGGTCTAGGATCCCAAATTTTCCGATCGAACCAAATGAGTCGATTTTTTTGCTTCTGAATCTTGAGTCGTTTTGGCGATTAGTTTCAATGCCAGACTCAGGTAGAAAATGGCCTACTTTTTTTCGTTTCACTTAAAATGAAGATTTCGCATTGATGCTATTAATGAAAATGAAATAAATAATGCTAAGAATTCAAACCAGAGACGCAATTTTTTGTAAAACGAACGAAGTCATGTTGACGGCGAGAAGAATTTATGTGCAGTATGAAATTTGAACATGTTTAAAATGAACAGCTTCTGTCGATTTTAGTCGACTGTCATGTGACTGACAGTGTTGATGGGTAAATCCATCAGTAGTTTTTAAATTCTTAAAGAGAAAACGAAATGCCCATGTGAGTTTTCATCGATTTATTTAGCTTTTTATTAGACGAAAGTATTAGTCAGAGTTCATAAAGACACCAACTTACATAAAATATGCAATAGGCCCATGGATGTACGAACAATTTCGATATTGCTATAACGGCAAAAATAAATCCGCTATACCTTTTTGGGTATATATGTACTGCTCAAGAATGAGGAATATGCTTGTCACAATTGATAAGGGTCCCAATTTCAATGAATTACAAGCATAAAAATGAATTTATTTTTGCCTTGCAAATACAGTTTCAGTTCTGCCACAACGTTCTTGAACGTTATAATAACGTCAGCTCAAAGGAAGTTACAATACTACGAATATTATAACGAATCACTTATTTGTTTTTTGCCGCAGAAAAAATGTAAATGTTTTATATTGAATTAACATTTTTTTCAGACAAAATGGCCTGTCCCGTTAAGTTTGTGCTTCTATTTCTTAAACGAATTTTAAGAATATTATTATTAAATGTATTCCCGTTTAAAAAAAAGTTAAGGAGAAAAACTATTTCATTATGAACTTAAATCATGTTAAATTGACATTTTTATGTGAATGCGAAAAACGAGTCAATTCACTCGATTCTCATTGACGAGAAACCGAAACCGCACAAAAATATGTCAAATATCTTTCTTTTATGTATATTTTATCGAACATTTCCCAATCCCCATCGTTTGAGATAGTGAAACAACTAGAAGTTTTCTTTTATTCAATAGATGCCAGTTTTGTCGAATGCTGACGGAGTCATTCATTCATTCATCAAATTGAAATGTTACCCCCTTCAAATTAATCATCTTCCAATTCTGGAGGCATTTCCGATAAACAATTATGGGTACTTGAGTTCTCTTATCAATTCCCAGTCGTCGCACATCGCTGTCATTTCACAAATTAATGGAAATCCCTTTTTTGTTCATTAATATGGCAAATGCATGGCCAAGTCCCTGAGAGGAGTTTTGACCATAAGGTCTAAATACCCTATCCATATACTCTATCTGATGAATACGGTGTCTGAAACGAGGTTACGGTGCATTGTCTGACCAAAACAATTACAAACATGAGACGGGGTTTTGGTGCAAATTAGAACAAACTTCGATGCTACATGCCCAACACCCTCAGCAACTTCGCTTGGCTTGGGCTTTCACCCTTTTCGTCCACTTGTGCACATTTTCCGGACTTAGAGTCAGTTGTCAGCCGTATGCCACTGTTAACATTTTTAGTGCTTTTCAGTCCATTTTTTGCACAAAATTTTATGCAACTTCACAAAGAAGAAACGTGCTGAAACTGTGAGCACTTGTTCCAGACGAGTGCATCAAAATAAAAACAGAATAGTTTTTTTTTTTTAGTAAATTCACCTTATTTTTGAACAGCCCTCGTACCATAAGACAACTATTTTATTTAAACAACTGAGTTTATTTAGTCGTTCGAAGGCTACACAATATGAAAACTAACAGCCATATTCGTAAAAGTTTTCATCACTTCACTACACTGAAGTTGTATTCATAAATGATTAATAATAGCCTTATAATCGTTTTATTAAACATCCAAAAAATTGTGAGGGTTTATTGTTGGACTCACTCTTCTTTAGACCAAAAATAAGTGACAATTTGACATTTTCTTTGTAAACTTTCTTAATTTTTGTATAAAAAATATTTTTTGGAAATATTTTGGCAAAATTGTAATTAATATAATTGTTTTAATACCTAATATGGACTCAATAAATAGAATTCGATCAATATCAAGGAAGAAAAAAATTCAAATTCTCAATATTTCCAGTTCCATTCTCAAATATTCGGCAACTTAAGGGATTTGCAAGAAAACAGCTAATCCTTTTTCAATTCCAGATGACCAGTTCGAAATCAAATACCGATTTAAAAACCTGCCGCAAGAGAAAGTATCAGTTTGTATAACCGGTATTTTTCAGTACCAGGACGATGATGCCCAACACAAGCAACTGTGGGTTCATCCATTCAAGTAATTTTTGAACAATGAAACCACTTCTGATGAATTAAAAACGCAGAAATAAAATAAAGCCAACAAGATATACATATTAGCGATGTAAGTCGAATACAAAGAAACCCGGTACTCGAAAGTTCTTAGTCGCCGTAATTTACTAAGAACAGATAAGTGGAAATATTTTGTGAAGGATTTTGAAGCCAAGAATTATTTATAAAGAAATTTAAATATAGTGGCATTTTTACTTTTTCCAATATGTTTTCTCATATGTTTTTAAAATTATATGTATTTAGTTGATACCGGCTTAAAACTTAAACTAATAAAAATGAACGAAAGAAAACAAAGCTGTTCACACAGTGTTCAACTGTTGTAATGTGTGTATCTGCCAAGGTGAAGTGGTATTGGAACAGCTGTCTTCTTCACCGTTAACAATTACTTAAGCTATTTCGTTACACTCTTAAGTTTTTATTACTCAAACTATTGTGATCACTTAGACTTGCGTTTGTTGTCTTGTATTTGTTTGCGTTTCACTCAAAAAGTGTCCTTGAAAAATTGTGTTTCCTAAGACAACAACAAATTATGAAATGTATAGTTATGAGAAGGAACTTTTGTCAAGCCAAAAATCCGCAAACCCGTTAATTTTGCCCCCCTTAAAAATGAAGCAAAAGAAGTATAGCCAGTGACGGGCTTAAGCGCCGGAAAGCCACGAGCAGGTCTTTAGGTTTGCATCACCAATAAAACAAAACTGCTCTTAAGGCCTAATCACACGCAGACTCATGTGTATTCGTGATTCGCTCTGTTATTCACGTTGCGTGTCCCACACTTGATGGTAGCAACAAATTCGCTGTCAAAACAAATTAATATAAACAAGGAAAACAGCTGTCAAATAAGTATATAACAATGAAACGAGAACAGTCGCTTGAGCGCTTGAGGCGGCAATCGTGCTTCCCAGAGCGAATCAAGTCGTTCATATTATCGTTTGAACATGCATTTGAGAGCGAACAGTCTGGGTGCATTTTGATTCTTGTTGCGGACCACAATCGAAATGGGCCATCACCTCCAGTTTGCATAACAAATTATCGCCAAACCAACAAAGAAAGATCTTGATATAACAAGAACAATTGTTTGAGCACCAGGATTCGCAGTGGTTTGCCAGAGACCCACACATGACACATGACAACACTTGGCAAGCCTTGGTGATCACCTCAAGCATTTTGACAGAAGCTGTACGCGTGCGTGGCTTTGAGAAACACTGATTGTGTTGATGGTGGTGTTGTCTTGATCTGATGTGTATTTGAAATTTCATTAGTTCTGTATGTCTGGTGTTTCGTGGCAAAAACCAAAAAAACAATAAACCAAAAAAAATAGTTAATATGTATGTGTTTCAATATTGATAAAAGTATTTAAGTAAAATAATTTTGGTTTCTTGATTAAGTGTGAATTGTAAAACATTTCCAGCAAATTACATTATGATGCTTTTAAAATGATAAGAAGAAGCACATGTAATTCAACTATTGTTGTTGTTTTGTTACATATATATGTATTTGTATAGAATACTAGTATCTTCCAATGATCATGTCATATTAACACCACTTTCAAGTCGTAACAAAAAGTTTCAGATTCAGATAAAAAGAAAAATTGCTACATTCGAATTTGCGATAAGAAAATCATGAGAAAAAAAATCAACCAAAACCAAAACCAAAACATAAACCGATAACAAATAAATAATAGTATGAAGCATTTAGTGTCATCAAAGAACTGTCTTTTGGTACCTGAGTAACTCTGAGCTCGGCTTGGGTGCGTCTCAGTTCGGCAGCCGCTTTATCAGCGCGCTCTTGTGCTCGATCCAGCTCTTGGGAAGTTGTTAAGGTTGTGCGCCCAAATGTTGTCTGGATTTTGAAATTGTTTTTATTAGTTTAAAATAACAACAGCGTTTATATAAGTACATAAGAATGTGGTTAGATAGAATATATACAATTTGGTAAATAATTTCAAGTAAATAATTGCAATCGATTAGAAGAAGAGAACAGTTTAAAAAAATTTACAAAAAAATTCCAGCAGGAAAACAAATCAAATGCGTGTGAGAAAAACGAATTTGTTGTGAATTTTGTCCAAAAAATGAGCCACCAATAATTTTCAAAACGTTATTAAACAAATTCGTCTTTTGTTCTCGCCGAATCGTGTAAAAAACATGTAAAAATTTTATACATTTAATGCGAACTTGTTTTAAAAAAATGTCTCTTTAAAGAATCTTTAAATGAAAAACAAAATGTACAGGTTTTTTTCACAGTGCACTTAAAGCTTTGACCCTGTTGTGTAAACAAAAATCAATAATATTTGTTTGTTTGGCAAAAATTATAGTGATTTGTATTATTTAGCTTTTCATCATAAATACTTCATTTACAAACTACTAGAATCGCCTCCAGTTTCTAACACAACTTACCGATATTTTTCCAGATTCATGTAATAATTTTTGAACCGACTGTAAGGCGTTAAGAAAGTGCTTTTAGTTATCAGTTTGCCGAGTGTATTTTAGTTATTTATGTGACTTAAATTATAAGACGAGCAGTTTTTATTGCTCGCATCTCATCACATCTCGTACAGTTGCGCTCAAATGCTACGCATTAATGGAGGAAATTTGTAGTGAATATAACCCGCAGATCGCTACGATCACGGTGGCTGACAATTTTATTTATTACTCTTGTTCGTCTCGTGGACAGCTGACCGCAGTACAATAAACAAATGTTATATACTATATATTTTTTGTTTTATTGTTGTAATTTTGACGTCGCGCTGCCACACTGCAACCTTAAATGCAACCTGTGCGCAATAATTAATACAACAAGCAGCGAACTAGTTCAATAGCACGAGCTGTCGAACACACAAATTGCAACAAAATCATGAATGATTACGTTTTAGAATCGCGATATTAATGGGCTGATAATTTCCCGAAATTCCATGATTTCTTAATATTTGTTTCAATTGGCCGCGAACAAATCTAAATTCATTTTCTTAACATAAATTTGCATTTTCCGGCCATTTTCGTATCGGTAACGGAATCAGCAAAAGCAGTACGAATATGTGGGCATACTGTGAGTCGGAAACGCATAATCACATGTTAAATATATTTTGATTGGAAATTTAAGAAGTGAAAATGAGTGCAGAACATACGGAAAGATGCTCAAAACTGCCACTCTATTATCCGGGAACATCGATGATAGGAAATGCTTCCGGTACCCACCATTATTACGGATAATCGAGATATCAGTGTACAAAAATAAGTGCTCCAATTTAAAAAGTATTGCATATTTTTAGGCAATACACATGCGAGTAGTTCTATTATTTTATGGCGATTTTAAACTGCTGATAAATTGTTAATCGGAACTCGTAAAGGCGTAAAACCAGGGGTGTATATGACAACTATGGCGCTTTCAAAGATTTACGCGCCAGAAAAATCGCAAGTTATACAAAAAACCGCCAAAATGCATTTGTCGGCAGCTGTTTTTATTTATTATTGTAAAATCGATTTGGCTGCCTGTTTTTTAATATCTCCATTACGTTTCTCCTTTTCTACTGTCCGCTGGCAACTTGGCAAATATTCAAAAGTGATTAAAAACTCAAAGTTAACCAACGCGTCATTTTTTCAATTGAATTTACTTCCACCTTTTTCAACAAAAAGAAAAAACTCGGTTAAAGCATTTTTGCAAATAGTTTATCGCCAGTCCAGAAGTTCGAAAAACACTGTTATTTCTTTTTGCCTTAGAAAAAAAAATGATCCAGTGATGCCAAAGTTGCTTAATCTTCAAATAACGCAAACGCGCGTCCTTTGAATACAACTATTATATTATAGTCAAGTCAAGTTATAGGTCAAGTGAAGGGTTTATCTGGCCATAGTGATTGCAAGTGACTTTCGACAGTATATTTTTACTAAAATACTAAAAGTTTACAATTTTGCATTCGTATTTCCCGATTATTGATTGATTTTTTAAAGTCTTCTTAAAAAACTTCTTAAAAAACAATTTAAAAATTGTGTAAAAATCATTTTCAAAATTTGGCATAACAATTGACCTTGATGTAACCTCTTGACAGTGCTACCAAGTTAAAAAGATTATGGACAGCTGGTAATTTAAATGGCGTTCAATAAAAAATAAACAGAAAGAGACACGAAATTAATTCAAGGGAAAGCAAATTTCTTGTTTGTTCTTTTATATTTTATTCACAAGCCCTTTGAGTTTCGACAATAATTTCTGGATCAGACTTCATTGGATCAGTGAACTATTGCATTACGGAAATAATTATTGCTGCTAAGCAGAAAGAGAAAATATAAACCCAAAACGACTTTCAAAATATTTAAAAACGTACTTTTTGTTTTTCCATACAATAAACAATGTTCTTGGTTTACATGTTTAACAGGACATAAGTTAACAGGACATAAGTTAACAGGACATAAGTAACAGGGTTCTTTCTAATTTTGAATGTCATGTCACAGACATATCGTACAAGATTTGACAATGTGTTGGCAGAGACCTGACAATGGGAAATTGCCATCAGAATGTAAATTATTATTATTGTATAATTTCAATACCTGCCAACTGTCTGACAATAATTTTATGCGCAAAATTGTTGCAAATTGTCAGTTCATACAGTTGTCAGACTACTGTGTGACAGCAATATTTCACATTGACTGGCTTTGACACAAATTTGGCCTTATCGTTAAAAACTGGCTGTGAAAAACAAAACTAAACTGGTATCAGTCGATTTAATTTGGTGCTGCCAAGTTAGATAAACTGGAAACAGCTGTTGTTCTTTCAATAAAAGTAAATAGGAAAATATCCAAATAATTTATTTAAGCAAAAATGTATTTATTTAAAAAGTTGTACTTTTCTGGCCTTAATTGTACTAAAAAAAGGTGCATTAAATTCCATTTGTACCATTATATTTCATTATACATATAGAGAAAATTAAGGCCTTTTAAATTGTTTTCGAAACCGCAGTTGCATTTCTGATAATAACTCACTAATTGCTGTTTGTAGTCTGTTTCTCTTTTTGGTATTAATTATATTTTGTTAAGAAAAGGTTATTTGCGCTTTTCCCTGATGAATGTGGAACCGATAATATTCCTCGTGACAATTTTTGAAAGTTCCTGCAACATGAATTCATTTGCCTGACTTTGACTTAGTAAAACTGTGTAGATTACCAATTTTACCATCCCTGACACACACATGTTTCTACTACACATTTATTTTACGATTCTTCTGAAGAAACTTTCTACCTGATATATTATTATTACTATTTATTTAGTTACTAAAGTAAAGTGGTGGTGACGCAGCCCATCATCTATCAAAATTAAGTTTCTAGTAGTATTTGTGATCAAAACAAGCCAAACATCACATCCGAGGCGAGTAAGACGCCAAACACTCAGCGGTTCCTGATCTTCTTTTGATCTTTTATTGAATTAATTGTTTGGATTGTTGAAAGTCACCAGACTTATGATTTTAATGTTAAAACTGCGACTTCTACAGCTAAAAATAACGTGTTTATCAACAAAATTCTAAAGCCCAAACAATTCCAAAAATCATTCTTCATTTGACTTCTCGGTTCACACAAAAAACTGGATATTTTTCATTCATAAAAATTCAGTTTAAACGTTTAAATCAAAGTTTTGATTTACATTGTTTGTCATATTCGAGTGTTTTTCTTCCACTGCGAATTTTTTTCAATGTTTCTTAGGGCTTTTATGAACTCATATGGCGACGATACGTTATTTGTTGACTGTTATTATTCGGTGTCCAGGTATGAGCACCAGACAGCGGCGGTCCGTTTCTATCACAACTTTAAGAACAAGAAAACCCACCCAGTGTGTCAAAACATGTTGTTGACTAAAACGCAGTTTAAGTTCCCCCTACCCCCCCCCAAAAGGTTTTTTTCATTGTTTTATATAATTGCACTCTTAAATTACTTTGCGATATTTTTGAGACTTGCGGACGCTGCTTTTTTCCACACAAATCCATAAAAAAAAAGTGAATTCATGAAATTTGACACACTGGGCGGGTTTTTGTAAGCAGGACAGCATATTGTCGTGTGTGTGTGTGTGGCAGCAAACCAAACACAAACTTTTTAATGGGTAATTTGAACACATTTGAGCGCAACTGTAGGCAATATTGAGTGCAGCATATTTGCAGGGGCTTAATTCAAAATTCAATCAAATCAATCATACACATACAGAAATATCTATAAATATTTTTAAAAACTAGAAAGGGGCGATTTCTAGCTGGTTTGTAGTTATTTTTGTTGTTGTGTTCTGTTTTATTTTGTTTTCATACTCGTACAAAAGTATTCGAGTGTTCGAGCTCTTTTCGCTCATTAGTTTCAATCAATTGCGTGTAGTTTTTGTTGTTATTAAATCAAAACCTTTAGTTTAAACAATTAGAGGCGCTATTATAAATATTAATACAGCTGACAATGATGATGACGATAATGATGCAACATGATGATGATGATGATGATGATGATATTTTAACATACATACATATTCCTTTAAACTAAAAGCTAAACTAAATTTATGGCTGAATACTCAACCACAACAGATACATACATAAATAAATAACTAGTAATACAGTAAGGGAGAGAGGGGTGGGGGGAGAGAGAGATGGTGATAGAGAGCGAAAGAAATAATTCAAGTGCATCAATAACAACATCAACTAAATAATTTTTTGTTTGTTTGGTTGTTTTTGTACAGATGTGCAGATGTTTGACTTGTTACACAAACACACACACATACAAACACACACCAATAGCAACAGTGTTGACACCACTACAAGCACATTTACACTTATTTCATTGAAGGGAAATGGAAATAGTTCTGTTTTATTTGGTTCAAGTAAATTGAATTGATTGGAATTTCTGAAACCGGGCACAGGGAGGGTGTCGTTAAATTAAAGGCAAATGATTTTCAAATTGTTTTTTTTTGGTTTTTTTTTGTTTTTTTGTTTCAGAGTTAATCAACTTAACCAAAATAACTAACAAACTAACTAGCTATTCCCTGCTGGCAATTTAAGTGAGTTTAGAATTGAATAAAACAACAAAAAAACAAATAAAAAACAAAACGAAAGATCGTAAACAAATTAGAGTGACAACTTGTTAACGAAAGAAATTGACTTGGAACGAAAACAAGAAGTGGAGAAAAGAAGTACGTTTAAATAAAAAAATTATATATGTCTTACTTTATGTAGTGTGGTTTGTTCATCTAGCTGCATCTAATATTTTTTAAGAGTAGTAGTAATTAGGAGTAGTAGTAGTAGTAGTAGTAGTAGTAGTAGTAGTAGTAATAATAGTAGTAGTAATTAATTAGTTGGAATAAAGGTAGTCGATGGTAATTTATGAGGTGGGTGTACATGTGGAAAAAAAAAATTAAAATACAGAAAAAGAAAAAGAACCCATGAGTAATTAATTGTATATTGTTTTAGTAAAAATATTTTTCTTCGAGTTTCTTATTTAACGTTCAGTTGAACTGGGAATATTGTTAACATTTACAAATATTTATTATTAATTAGATAGAAGTATTTATTTCAAGTTTAATAGTATGTAGGTCAGGTAAATCAAAAATACAACACATATGATATTTTTGATTCTATTTAATTAAGTTAGAAATGAAGACGACAAAAGAAAGAATAATGTTGAAAGAGGATGCTTAAATGAAAATGTGGCGAGTACCTGTGAACGTTCCAAATCGTGTTTGAGTCGTTCGTTTTCTAATTCTAGACGTGCTATACGTTGTTTGGTGGTCTCCCAGTCGGCATTGCTACGTCCCATTTCACAGGTGGCTTTTTCCAATTCGGCTTTCGATTTGCCTAATTCGCTTTGTGAAGCCTCAAGCTTGATTTCTAAACGTTCACGTTCTGTGACGGCACGTTCAAGGCGAGTATTTAGCTTTTCAACTTCACTTTCGAGGGCACGCAATTTGATTTTGTAATCGGCAATTTCACGCTCATGCAGTTCCCTTTCTTCTTGTTTTTCATGCTCGGCACGATCTCGCTGTTCTCGCAGTTGAGCCATTTGTTTCTCTTTGTCACCAATGGCCTCTTCGAGACTTGTGAGAGCGCCCTCTGAACTGCTATGATGAGCTTGCATTGCCGATAACCGTGCACGAGCCATATCCACCTGGTTGTCTTTCTCCTTAAGCAGGTCCTCTAAGTTTTCAATCTATATATTTTGTACACACACGCACACACATACAATATACAGAGAGATAATTAAAACAAAAATTCCAAACAAATTGTCTGTTCAAGTGTTTCGGTTTTGAGTCAATGAGTTGAAAGAAGAAAACAAAAACAAAAATAGATACAGATACAGAAACGAGCTTCATTTTGTTAACACTACAGAGCAGTGTGACCATCTTTGTGCCACACAGTCGAATTTAGTGGCGGAATTTATTGAAAAATATGTATGTACAGGCTCTGAAAGCCTGTTTCTGGCTAAACAATTAATTTATAAATTTATCAATCCGCTAACAGGTTGCTGTTCCGGTTTCGCGTCAGCAAATCGCCAAATAAACAGCAAAATTTTCATGACTTTTGAGTCAGATAATTGCTTGTTTGGCGAACGCTGTTCCCGGAAGATAATTGCGTTAAACTGAACGATGGCCTGCTTGCAAGTTTCCGTTAAAATGGATACTGACTTGGGAAATAACTGAAAAAGAAAACTAAGGAAACAAACACGGCAAAACGGAAAACATTTAACAAGCGCTCAGACGAGCTGCACACGCATGTCCTGTAGAGCTGTACCAGGTCTTTCATATAAGTGACCGGTCATTGTCGTTCAATTATCAAAGACTGATCCGGTTAATCGGTTACTTTGAGCCGACAGTACGACTAAATAAGTACGGCAACTATTTGGTGTTTGTTGTTATTGTTATTTGCTGAAAACAGCCGATGAAAACATGAATGAAAGTAAATAAAAACCAGTTTAATTGCTGGGAGAAAAGAAGGAAATACAACGAAAGCGTTGGCTACCGAACAGTGCATTGTTGAACGAATGACCGGCTCAGTCCGTTCAATTGAATCAGCCGTTCAATTGAATTCTTGTCTCTATGAGGTTATTTCGAATAGCGATATTTTTGTTAATGGCAATTTGTTGAAGAGTTGTATTTAGTTTCTTTAATGTATACAAACGGCACCACTCCCACCTTGTAACAGATTGTTTCAGCTTTGAAAAATAATAGGAGTGGAAATTTGCTCTTGCAGTTTAGAAACGTTCCAAAGCACTCAAAGTCAAAACTGATAGAGACGCTTCAACACATGGACACACAGGGATTTTCACAGACATGATTTTGGTTTATAATCTGGCCACACTGGTTGTTTCTTTAGCGCTTAAACTCTCAATAAACTCAGCTAATATATCTGAAGAGTCTTAAGATGTTCAAGTCATTATAAAACAACTATAACATATATTTTTACACCTTTCCAACTAAATACGGAACTAAAATAGAATAAATGTAAAGCAAACGGCAACTCCATTCCATAACAGAAAATAAACAAATGAAAAAATTAATATATTTGTACGGGAAAACAATTCTAAAACTTGTTATTTTTTTAAATTAAATATATAAAGCTTTACCAAAGTTCTTTGTGTGGTCACACTAGTTACCATTCTAAGCTTTTACTCTTTTAATTCAAGCTCTTTGGCTGTTCATTCAGTTGTTGAAAATTATCAAAGACAAAAAAAATATTAAGGAAATAAAACTGTGTGGAAAAAGTGTAGTGTTTGTTGTGTAGAAAAAATGATATTTTGTTTTAGCTTTAAGCTTTAGCACCTTTCGTTGGAGTACACAGATTTTACGGTCTTTGATTTCCATGTGGTCCTTGAGTTCGGTCAGCTCGCTGGTGAGGCGATTGCGCTCCTGAACTGTTTGCATCGTACCCTGATTCTTTTTCTCCAACAGGCGATTCTTTTCCTCTAGACGGGCTCTCAATTCTTCGACATCGGACTGCAGCATGTTGTAGTGCTCTTCCTTGGCACATAACGACTCCTTCAAAACCGCAATGTGCCTCTGGTAGTCCTTAAAAAATAGATAAAACACATAAAATAAGTTTGGTGTCAATAAAGTGGTCTCTTCGGTCCCAATAGAAAGTGTTTTTCTTTTTTATGGAAATATATTCGCTTTTGGTACAATTAGTCGGAGATTGAAAAAAGTAACTTTCGTTTGAACGACTCGTACGTAAATTTTTACTGTTATTCACATATAAACAGAAATTGCTTGAAGAGCGAAAACCAGCACATAATCGGCAGCGTCTACATTTGGCAGAACTTTGGGTTCTACCGTTTCGGAAATGCAAGAAGGTGTGTCATTACATCGGAAAATGTCATTGGGCCCTACTGCTTCGAATAGCTTTACGGCCTGTCCTTGAAATGGTTGCAGCAGGATGGAGCCACTGCCCGAGGCACAATGACACTTTCAAGTCAAATTCTTAGAGAAAGAATAATTTGCGGAAATTTGGACATTAATTGGCCAGCAGTCCCACGTGCCTGTTACCTTCTTTGTGGGTTATTTGAAGGAGCGACATTATGCGAACAAGTCCGCGAAAATGCTTGCATGCAAGGTATTAGGGAAATGCTCTAAAACGGGCCCACCATTAAGAAGCTAAAAACTCGGAGCATTTTTTGTCATGCTTCAGTAGAATGAATTTCATTTTGTATATTTTATGGTCTCAAAAAGACAAGTTATTAACCTTTTAAGCCCCCTGGTGACTTTGGACCCACATCTGTGTACTCGAATACAAAATGAATTAAAATGTCGCAAGGCAAAGTCGAACGTACACGTTCGCCATCGTTTTGAAAGGCTTAAAAGCAAACGGACTTAATCACGACGCGTCGGAAATGATTATTGCGAGCGATAGACCATCCAAAGTGCGGGAATAGTTTGGAAATCAGTTTGTTGCTCTTAAAAATACTGGCTGACAGGTTAAGGGTCGATGTCGTGGGACAGCCTCTTTATATATGTGCTTACAGCATGTACAAAAAGCAGAGACGGGTTTGTTACGGCCTTAATAAATCAAGAATGGCAGGAAGAAATTCCCTTAAGTTCATGGCTCGAATATCGATAGCAACCGAGCTGTAGTGGCGTTGCCAGCTGCCAAAAAGGTATTACAGATAGCAAATGGCAACTTCAGTTGTGCTCTTTAAGTAATTTTGGCAACCGCGAATTCTAGGTTGCTGTATGACTTTTGAAAGCAAATTGAGTAAAATTTATTTACTTTCAAGCATAAAAAATCAATTAATTGTTGTTTTCAGATTTGAAAACGGCTCCAATAACAACCGGGCAGCAATTGGACAGCCTATTTCGGCAGAGATTAGAATTGTGTCTCAACAGTTTTCTCTCTGTCATCAAGAACAGTTCAATTTTTAAGTTTTCTTTTCTTTTCAACTTAAGGTTTTTGCTGTTTTCCACAGAAAATATGATTTTTTTTTACATTATTTATGTGTCAAAATACCATTTTCGATAACTTCGTGGCAACTGACAAAAGTTGCCATTCATAATACAAATTTTTGTTTGTTTTTTGGTCCGTATCCATAATCGAGCCATATGTCTCCTTTTTTGTCCCTAAATACATAAATACATAAATGAAAACAATATCACATGGTTCTGTTTATTTACCTGATGCTGTTCTTCCAGTGTTTTCATTTTGGCCGCCATGGCCAGTATTTCCTGATCCCTCCTCTGTATTTCAAGACGGAATTCGTCCAACTTTTTCGTTTGTTAGTAGTCGTAAGTGAATTGAGAGAAATTTAGAAAGATTTTTGTCATTAATTTTTGTTGGCAAATTTATCTTTTTAAATAATTGTGTGTATAGAATTTGTTGAGGTTTTTTTTTTGACTTTCAATTGATGTTAAATGTAAAATGAATTCACAACTTTTTTGCTGTTCTTTTTTTGTTGATGATGCTCTAATGTCTTACGATCATGAAACGTATTATTGTTATGATTGAAAGATGTTCGATAGTCAGTTACTGGTTTCAAGGGTCCGTGTTTCATACTCCGGGTTAGGTTGGATTGGTTGACTTTCAAACTAAGGAAAGTTAGATCTTGGTAAATCCTGTTTTATAATTGTAGTTTGGACCAAATTAGAAATGCTTTGCCAAAATATCAAGTTTTGTTGCTTTATTTGATTACTTTTTATTCATATTTTTGTTTATAAAATAATTTATTTTGTATTTAGTATAACTGATAAATATAAGTATTAGTTCATATATAAAATAACATTAAAGGAAGGAGATCCACATGCTGTTGAAACAAAGAGTACAAAATCACACATAAGATCTTACAAATAAATGGAAAAGTTCTATACTTTTGTTTGTTGTTGCTTTTGTTAGGAAAATTAAATTAATTCTTGAGTTTATTTCGTTAAGAATTACACTAGTGTCTTGGTTAGTTTGTAATAATAAGCAAATTCAAAATGCGATGCTTTGTGGCTGTGAAATAATTTTCTCCCAGTGTACAAAAATTTCGTTTGAGTATTGTGACGACGACGATTGCGAACCGGGAAAGCAGTCACCTCTACGACTGCTGACCGTTGCACTATCGGATTTAAAACGCGCAGGCGCATGACGCACCTACAAGACAACATTTTCTTTGTAGTCTTGATCTGATCGCTGTACGACGCATGACGAACTACTACGATGGAATTGAACACATGGATGTGGCGGTGACACAAAACCTTTTTACTCTTGACAATGCACACAGACTTGCGAAGCTGGGAAAACCCAGAGTCGGCACCTATAGGAACTCATGCGTCGCGAAACCCCTGCCTAATTGGCTTGCTCCTGTAAGAGCGATTTCAAAGGATAGCGATAACTGACTCAGGCTGAAATGTTTGTTAATTAAGTGGGGAAGATATTTGAACAAATTTGTGCAAAAGAACTTTTCTCTTAGACGGTTAAAATCTGGGTAAGATGAGAATTTCATCTGTTACGAAGTCGCTTTAAGCAGATCCTTTTGTAAACTTGGCTGCATTACGAACATTACAGAATGTCCAAATACTAGGCTGAAGAAGCCTTATCCGAATCAGTTACATATATAAGCACAGGTTAATAAAGCGCTGTGTTTTGTAAGAAAACAAAATATGAGTAAAATTTATTTAAACGCTCCTTCTTTGTCTAAAGCGAAACTGTACCCACTTTTCCTTATCTGGCATATTTTGTAGTCTAAAATCTCATTCCGAAATTTGTTTTGAAATACCTGGGTGCAATAAGCGCAGCTAAATACCAAAGTTCATTCGTGTTTTTATTATTTGCGATTTAATTAGACGTTTTTATATTTTTGTACTATCGTTTCACTTTTATTTATACAGCAAAAGTCACAGCTGCCACAGTTTCACCTTAGCCGCAGTCGTCAACGCTCTTCGTGTAAATACGAGTATATCAGTGAGAGGAAGGCGACCGGACCGGTTCCATTCCGTTATACGGAGAATATTTGGGAAGGGAGTAAAGAATGTGTTTGAAAACAGTTACTGATCGCTTGATTTAACTCAGCAACTGCCACTGCCCCCCTGGTGCACACATGGGTGGCAACTTCTTGTGTTATGTGAGCCGCTACATATCACAAAGCAAACTCGGCCTACCTTCGGCCATTAGTTCGCTAAAAGAAGGACGAGACACCCGAAATCCTCAAGGAACATCAGGTCCAGGTCTTAACCGGACACTCTTCACTATCTAGGTCCTTGCGGGGAAGAGAAATGTGTTGCAAGACAACAGCACCTCGAGGACAGTGGCAACACCCCGGTAACCCAGGGCCCCTTCCTACGCTTTCAGTTTCGGTATACAGTCAGACATCGGCACCTTCCTGCAGGGTTTCCCAAGACCCCCGTTGACCCCCGTTGACCCCCGTTCTGGTACTTGGCTTTTGGCAGAAGTTTCGGAAGAATGAACTTTCCAGAGTTTTCCCCCAAAAGCAGAGTGCCCTGGTTTAACATACGCCATAGGATGACATGTGTTCATCTACTCCCCGCAGCAAAGACGCTGCATAGCGCCGCATGCCGTGATGCTTCATTCAACATCGTCATTTTGAATTTGCCTGCATGGCAACACTGTGCACGTGTCTATGCACGTGCGAGTGGGTTGGTATGATGGCATATAAGTATGTATGCAAGTAGGTATAGACGTACATACATGTGTAAGTATGTGTGTGGGTATAAAACGGTTATTGTTGTTGGATACATAAATAAGTACGTGTGTGTGTGTTGGTGTGTTGGTGTGTTGGTGTTTTTGTTTTATTTTCAAAAAGATTTGTAACAGTCGATTAAATAGTTTCGTAATAATAATAATTAATATTAATCATTAATTATAATAAATGCTAATAATAGTTGGGTCTGAGTGTATACAATACTGTGTATATAAATGCAAATACAACGCTGTAGTTTTTCTTTATTTGTTGGTTTTTTTTTTTTTTTTTTGTATCTTCTAATCTCCTCTAAGTATGAATTTTTAATGGATATTTTTTTGTTCGTTTCCTTTGTTTTTTTGCTTGTATAAATAAGAGACTATAAAGGATTGTTAAAGTTGGTTTGTTTTTCATTAAGGAAGTGTTTTTGTTTAATCGTTGCATATCGATGCTTGAAAGGACACAATTAAGCTTTTTTTTGTTTTAAATATTTTTTTTAATATGTATGTGGGTAAAATACTTGTAAATCTTTAGATTCTACTGGCTTTGAATGAATAACATAAAAGATATATATATATATAAAACTTTAAGTAAAACTATGAGTTGAACAAAACACACTTGTGAGGGATGATATGATGGGAAATGTTTGAGATTTTGCTTAAACCTTTTAGTAGTAGTTTTTGTTGTTTTGTTCGTTTTTTTTTTGTTCTGAGTAAAAAGAATGATCTACAGTTTGAGTATTTTGGGGGTTTAAGTAAATATGAAAATAAAGTTATTAACTATTTAACACATGTTTACAGTAAATATCTGCAATAAATAGTTTTTCCTTTTCTTATGAGTTGTTATATTTCAAAAAAGTTTACATGTTTTTAAAAATAAAGTAATTTATTAATTTTTATTAAATTTAATGCTGTTAATAAATATTACATAATTATTTGCTGTAACTTAAACTTATAAAATACATACAAAGTTTTCGTTTACACTTGTTTGCTTTCTTTCTTGTTTTGTCTTGTATTTAAGTTTATTTGTTAATTTGTTAATTTATTGATTATTTATTATATTTTAATTGACCTTCTTTTCTACTGATCACACTCTCTAGTATTGAAGAAAAAACTGTTCAAAATAATAAACACAAACTTCAAATTGAAATGAAGAAGAAATTGCGCCTAAAACAATGCACTAGATTTTATTTCCTATATTTTTCGTTATTACTAAATTTCTTAGAGGGGATGATGATGATATTTAATTTGAAATTAAGTTTAAAGGGGGGTTTTTTTGTTTTTGTTAATTTTAAATTAAGGTTTTGATTTAATAAATCTTAAAGCGAAAATTAATTTTTTATTTAATTTATAGTGCATGAAGTGTTTTCTTCTTCATAAATAATATTTACAGTCTTGTGTTTTTCTCGCTGTGAATATGAATGATGAATTGAAGAAGATGATTTTCATACAAATTTTCGTATCCGAATGTTTTAAGGTAAAATACTTGCAAGCATTTTCGAGTTGATGTTGTGCTAAATTTAATCAATTCTTTAAATATTCGCAGTGATTTTAGCAAAAAATAAGTATTTTATTAGGCACTAAATTTAATATGCACCTATAGGTGAACACAATGCAAGCGTCAGGCGACAAGACACAATACCTACACATATGTATGTAGTTGGTGTTGCTTTTAGCCAAGACGAGTTCATAACAGGTGAAGTTGGCAGCTCAGCTGGCAATTCATTTGTTGTTGTTTGTTGTAGCCTCCCTTGAATCGTAGAAGTTCAAGACTGAAATTTTTATTTGTGACTTTTCACCAATATTTAACATATTTGGAAATTTGGTTGTTGTAGTGGGCGCTCACCTGCTATAACTACACCTTGGTTTTTAGCCCTACTACCCAAAATATTTTATATGTAATTAAAGACCACAAAGCAAGAACATCTTTTTGTTGGTGGCCAGTTGTCTAATTTGAAACAGGTTGGGTTTCAAAAATTTCGCAATATTCGTTACCCTTCCACCACGCAGCGTAGAAGTGCTCGCAGAAAGTGCAATTACATCGCGAAATTTTATAAGGAAACAGTTAAAGAAAACATTTAGATTTGATATTTACACCGCATTAGCTTTTCGAAGCAGTTGTCTCTTACGCCCATCAGGAAATCTTAATATTTTTGGCCAGGGTGGGAGAAAAATAAAATCCGGTCACGTAGTAAAAGGTAGAGTTTTTTCTAAGTGAAGTGTCATTTGCAAAACTTATTACATTAATACATATTTCATCTTTCACACTATCCCATTGACTGTCTTAATCTTTTTTCAGTTCAAATATTTGTAAGAACAAACGCAAGACTGAGATACTTTATGAGTGCCCCATAAACGATTTTTCGTCAGTCAAAGCCATTCAAATGTCGGAATTAGCTGCCGAAATCAGAAGATGAAAAACGCATTTCACTCAGTGGAAACAGTTTGAAAACTTTCCAACAAACGCAGCTTGTCTCCAATGAAAACGTTCTATTCAGCTTGTGCCCATATCCGAGTGCATGCATGTGCATGCACGAGCATGCAGTTCATTTCAGTTGTATTGAAATGTGAGATACAACTCTCAGCTAAGAACAAAGAACAGTCTTGGGGCGAATTACAGCCAAGGACAAATAAAGGGTGCACAGAAGGAAGTTTTTCCTTTCGACTCTGTCATGTTTCAACAGACTGTCATACAACAGGGAAAAGTAGTCGTTGGAAACAGCTGACATTTATTTGTTTGCTCTCTTTGAAAGTTGTCATTGTCAAGCCAAAGTTGCCACATCTTTGATTAGTTTTTATAGCACAGCAACTGTTGCATTTTCTCATTACACATTTCTTGTGGCAAGTTTGTAAAGCAGATACATATTGGATGCTGAGTGTGGAGCAGACAATCCTTTGGATCCCAGGTTTTTGATAACAATTGAGCAGCGGAAGTGAGTACAAACAAGTACAACTTTGTGTGCAAAAGACATCTATTAGATATATCTGAATATCTTAAGAAATACTTTAACAAAATGTTTTTAATGGCGTCTGGATGCGCTTCAAAATTAAAGAATCTTCGAAAAGTGCACTTGGATATCGGCTGAGATGGGGCTTTTACTAAATGCTCTCATTGGGAGGCTCGGCTGGTTGGACTTAAATCTTATTAACACGGCTGTGCCAAGCCCATTGCTTTCGACTACCTGCTACATTTGTTTAACTTCGTACGTCATCTCGTAAAAAGTAAAAAAGAACCGACATTAAAGAATCTCAAGGGGAACATTTAGAAATTAAAGGTTTTCTTAAGTATTTATAGATGAACTGTAGAAATCAGAAACTCGGACCTGTAGTGCGATTCTCGAACTTTTAACGATTTGAAAAGAGCTTAATTTAACACCAATTATTGTGTGATTCACTAAATTCTTTTTAACGTCTTCTGTTGCAGTTAAAAAACTACGTGGCAAATTTGTTAAAAATAAGAAAAAAATACAAGGAAGAATAAAAAAACAACAAACAAACAAATTTTCCACTAATTTTATTTTGTACGATGTAAGTAAAGCGAGTTTGAAACTTTTATATTGTATAATAAATATTTGATAATATTTTTTATTGCCAAATAACAACGCGGCCAAGAGAATCGCGCAACCAACGAGCAACTAAGTGAGAAAAATGTGCCTTGAGAAGAAGTACATACATACAAATGAACAATATGTTTGTATGTACAATATATATGTATGTATGTGTGTATGTTGTACATACATTATAATGCAGTTAAAAGTTTTTAAACATTTTTGAAATTGTTGTGACGCAAATTTTGAAGACACTCCTGTTAAAATAAACACCTCAAACATGATCGGCGCTAAGTTAACGCCAATCAGGCGGCTTATAAAAGCTGCTGATTTTAAACGCTGACGAATTGTGTTAAAATATGTTACAGAAAAACTTCTTTAAACGAATTTTATTTGTATTAAAATAGATTAGTGGATCGCAAAGTCCTTAAAGTGGTTGTTAACTTTTTTTTAGCCAAACAATTATTGTGAAAATAAGTTAAGAGAATCGCACCACTTATCTACGTTTTTTCGCTGAAAATGTTGGCTCTGGAAAAGGCTGGAAGCTGAACTTTTTGGCAATAAGATTATAATTTTTATTTTACACCAAATTGGACAGAAAACTTGGAGCAGCTGTTAAAATAGCACAAATATTGGTTATAGCCCATTTAAATGTTTGCACTTAAAAAAAAACAACTTTTATTCCGATCGGTCGACATTCTGGTTGAGGTTAGATTTCACTGAACTGGAACCCTGAGAGTGTCTAGTGTAAAGCTTTCATAAGAATTGCGACACAGGTTCAAAGACTGTTCAATGGTCTCTGAATCTTCAATATTTTGTACCAGGAGTCTGAAATATCTGCCTCCTCACTGGAGGCCAGGTGGTAAATTAATATGATTTTTATTCCCTGGCGATGGTATTTACAGTATTTTCTAGACTCTGTGACTAACTGAACGCGGCCCTCACATGGGAAGTACCAGAATGTTTGGCACGAAACTGCATCCGAAAACCGCTGAGAAGTCAAACTCTGGCATGTCGGTCAACTGCACCAACAAGCCAGACTGTCCTTAAGTCCACAGTTGCTTTACAGTTCAGTCCCCGTCTTAAAGCATTTTTTATATTTGAAAATGCAAAATCTGGATAAGGCTCATGAGCTGAAAACTTTCAACTCTTGTACAGCGAATATGAGGTCGTCATAGAAGCCAAGAATCGAAAAACTTTGCTTTTTTTGCATGACAAATGAAGGGCTTGAACTCTTCTTCGGAAGCTATTTACAGCTGTGGAAGGTTTATGCACCAGAAACAAATTTATTTCGTATAGCAAAATACGGCCAAAAACCATTTTTCTTAATTTCAATAATTTTTCTTGTCACGAATATCGATTTTACTTATTTGAACCTTCAACATAAGGCGAAAAAGTTCATTATATCGATTAATATAGAAAATAGACAAAATACATGTCTACAATGTTGCAGTGTTGCTAACCCATAAGTTGTGTATTGCTTTGTTTTAGCGTTTTTCGCAATAGTGACTGTCAACGAAGATTTCGGCCATTTTACTCTTTGCATTAAAAAATATGATTTTTCCAAGGCTCAGTATTGGAACTTTTCAATATGAAAATGGGGTCCCCGTAAAAAACGACGTCGTGCCGCGGACCAATATTTTTACTTTCCATTCTTTCTGCGAGACTGTAAACAAATCATTGGCCTGTGGCAAACATTTGCCGGAAGCCCTAAACGGACTCTAATACAGGCAATATACAAATCATGGGCTTCAAACAAAAAGGAGGCGAAAGACGCGCAGACGAGAAACTCTCTCTTTAAAAAAGAAACACACAGGCTTTCCTTTCTGTGGCAAGTAAGCTGCTGACAGTGAGACGGTAACGAGCAAGCAGCTCAAGTAATTGCCACGTAAGTATGTGACGGTGGAACAATTACAGAACAGTCTGAATTATGGGGTAAGGCAGTGTCTTATCTCTCATAAATTCTGATGATCATAAAAAATTTATGCTGCACTAACGCTACGGCTTTGCAATTATAAAATGCAATTTGGCAGCGCAAAAAGAAGTGAAGTTGGTTGCAAAACAAACTGTTGCTTTTCTATTGCGTTATTCAGCTGTGTCAAGTGTTGACGTTTTAGCTTCTTTCAAGCCAATTCATCACTTTAAATTACATATATTTCTTATTAGTAGTTTTATGCAAGTCTGAGCTTTCAATTGGGTTAGACCGCGATACACGATAGAAATCAAACTCGTTTAAATTCTAGACAGAAGAGCACATTTTATTCTATTGTGAGATGCGTCCCAAACTTGCTCACCTCACTGAGCTCTTTGTTATTGGACATCGTCTGTTATCGCCGTTCTTGCACGGCGTTTCGGAGAGATGCTCACGTGATTCATGTCGAATACTTTTTTACCTGTTGCCATCAATTGTATATCTCCACGGCAACTTTTCATGAAATTGAAAAAGTTTTGTTTTTATCTCTTAAAATTTTTGTCGAAATCTTCCTACACAATCTCGCATAATAGTTGTGAGGTGACTCGCGTCCTTGTTGCCCGAAGACATGCCCATAAGTTTATAACATACATATATAAGCAGTGTGTATTAACTGTCAAGAAGTCTGTCACTTTTTTAAGAGGGTAAAGCGGAGTTATGGCTGAAAATATATTGCGGCTCACTTTCTTTGATTCGTTACAGATATCAGTAAGAAACCACAAAGTATTGAAGCAAACTACTACAGGGTGGCGCAGATTAAGCTGCGCACTTGGAATTCTTTATAACTTTTTGAACTTGGGATTTTACTTTAGTTTTTTAAGCCGTATTTCGTGAAGAAGACTTAGAGTTTTCAGTGTGAATAGTTATACAAATCGATTGAATTTCACTTTTCAAACCAAAAATTAATTAGCGGGGAGGAGGGGCATATTCCGCGAAGCCATTATTTCGAGCACAAGTAATTTTAGCAGGCCTCCACGTTGGCGGTTCTTCACAGTTTCCTGCACAAAACCTAAAAATTCTGTTTAAATTTAATTTAAGGCCTGTTTCACGATCTCGATTACTGACGTGCGCAAGTATTTCTAACAACGTAAACACCTATAAGCGATCCATTTTCAAACACAAGCTCGGAAAATAGCAAGAAAACGAATTAATAATAAAAGGTTTATGCAGCAAAAAGGTATGCGATGCAGTTCGTTTTTGCCGCTTGAAATGTATGCGAACGTTAATGTTCCAGTTCGTGCTTCCAGTTTTCCAGCCATTAATAATTGTTATTATTTAGTTGTAATTAAAGTGTGGCAGCATCATTTAATTTCCAAATATTGTGGAAAGTTTTAAACAGAACAGCTGTTGGCTTTGGGCCCAAAACAAACGGCGGATGCAACGTATTAGGAGTAAAAGAGATAGAGGCAAGAAGTGCTGCAGGAGTTGTCAAGAGCTTCGCAATATCTTTGTTGAACCCCCTTAAGAAAAAAGAGGACCATACAATTCTTTTTTCATGATTTGAACTATAACAAGTCCCTTGCCATTTTGAAAGAGTGCATCGGAGGACAGGAAATACCTCTAGAGGCAGATTATAACACCACAAGCAGTGGGTGGCTTTCTTTAAAATGCACTGTGCCAATCGACCGCTTGTGGGTGGGCTCTTGAAGAAGAGCGCCTGGAACGCAGTAACGTGAAGGTTTTGGTGACATCACGACAAAGTCCATTGTTCTAACGATGGAATAACGTGACCGCCATTATGTGAATATCGCAGTAAATATAGAGAGATTAAAGCCAGCATCTGCCATTATGAGTTGATATGATGCTGGGCCCAATTCCACTTGATAAACTGGTCAATGGCCCACCACCATCTCTATGTGACCTGCAACATACAAGTGGATGGCAAGTTCTTGCACGAGAGCTATTTTAATCCCTAATGTCAGTAATTTTCTGTAATCCCAAAGGAAAAACAGGTCTTAACCAGATTCGCTTAATCATTTGCCACCATCCAGTTCCTACGAATAATAGAAATGTAATGCAAGACCGCAGCAACTTGGAGCCAGTTAAAAGTCTGAAAATGGGACGCAATACCACAGAATGTTTCAGCTAAATGACCAACAGCAAGAACCTTTTTCGTGGGCGGTCATCGTTCTGCTAATTAACCTTTTTCGGGGACTGCGGAAGAACCTGCAAAACCGAAGTCATATAGGAACTTTCTAGATTTTTGGTTGCCACCACACGAACAGCTTTTCACCCGCTGCAGCACAGCAAGCAGAGTGGTCCAGTTTGGAAATCGCCAAGGCTAAGGCTAAGTCTGCTTAGTCGTGGTGCCTCCCACTCCTGGTACCACGGCTAAGAACCTTAACCCTCTGCTGTGCGCCAACAGATAACCACAAAACAGACCAGGCGGTGACCCGGCTTGATGTTATAACTCTTCGAAAAGTGAAACAGTTACCGAAAGTGCGTCATGACTGCACATCATCTGAATTAGAAATGCCTACTTTGCAAGTTATTAATTTTCGCCTGACGCTACCATTGTGTTTTGACACCTATAAATTTATTGTAGTTGTTCTTATTATATGTATTTGTTTTGTTATGAAGTGTGTGTGTGTGTGTGTGTGTATGTATTAGAAGCCAAAGTTGACCCAATCTAAATTTACTCTCTGCGCCAGCTTGTCCCTGTTCATATTCGACTAAATTCTAATCAAAAATAGTTGAAATATTTTGCTTCTCTAACAGAATTACAAAATAAAAACGTCATTTGTCTGTCTGTCTGTCTGTCTGTCTGTCTGTTTATAAATTTGGCATTTGGTGGTTAATTTATTTATACGCTAATAAATGCAAACTTGTCGCGGGCTTAGGAATCCAAGAATTCACGCGTTGGGTGTGATTTTCTTTTCACTTAAATGCAGTTTCTCGGTAGTTTGTTATATCTTGATGTTGCTGTTGTTGTTTTAGTTTTACGAAACATTTTATTATAAGGAAAATGTATGTATTTTTCTAATACAATATAAACTCACATTTTAAACAATATACACATATATGTAGAGAGAGAGAGAGAGAGAGAGAGTGAGAGAGTGTTAGAGAGAGGATAAATGGAAGGAAAGAAAAACGTATTAGATAAGAGCGCAAAGGGCTGATTAAATTTTGGTTTTGGATGGTGTTGCAGTAAAATCAAACTCCGGGAAGCAAAAGGCCGGTGCAGTTGAGCCTAAAATAATAGCATCAAGTTAATAGGTTTTCGTAAGTGAAACATATTAGACATAGTATTTCGTAGCGTTTATTTCTGTCTTCCTCTCTGGCTGGGAGAAAAAGATCTCTTTTGTTTGACAGTGTTTCTTATTATAATATCGTAAATTTACTCGTATTTGAATTTGGGCAGTTTAACGCTTTTCGGATGCAGCATAAATATTTATAAGAAATTTATTTTTTTAAATTATATAGTATATGTATATTATTTCTGGTTTTCAATTTGATTTGGCTTAAGAATCTAGAGATAGCGTATCTACGTCAAATTTAAAACTTACTTGTCGCTTTTGCTCTTGTGGCAGTTTTGGATAGTCTAAGTCTATTTTCGAATAGGGTGACATGTGATGCGGATGATGAGAGTATGAGTGTCCTAATGAAGTACTTGCTGTTAACGGATGCTGCATGTGCGAGTGAGTGTGTTGCAGATGATGGTGCGGATATGAAGAGTGTAGTAAGTGATCGTATGCAGTTCCGCCAGTGGCCGACAAACCAGCCCCGCCTCCACCACCCATGGCACTGCGCACATCATGCAAAGCACTGCTGGTCAGGGTGGCTGGGAAAGGTGCCGTCGTGCTGGCCAGTGCAGCCAGTGGATGGGTTTGCAAGTGATTTTGATGCTGGTGTATGTGAAATTGATGATCCGGATTTAGCTGTTGCTGCACTGAGGCATGTATATGGGCTGAGGGATGTGGTGCGGGCGGCAGTTGATGAGCATAATGTTGAGTGCCAGCGAATTGCTGTTGTATATTGTGGGCCAACATTTGTTGGTGGGCATTGTATTGTTGCTGCTGCTGTTGCTGATGTTGTGATGGCAAGTGATGTTGCTGTTGATACAGTTGCGATATGGCGGGATTGGAGGCGTGTAGCGATGACATAAGGTTGCGCTGTTGCATTATATTATTGACATTATAGGCATTTACATCGGATGGGTTGTAAAGGGTTTGGGAGTACGGATTTAGATAACTACTGCCGGCCATACCAGCGCCAGTCGTTGTCGCGTACTTGCTGCCGCCCAAGCCAACAGCAACGTTTCCCCCTCCCACGCTTGCACCACTGGGATAATTGAGATAGTTAAGATTCGATACCGAGTACGCGGGTCTGAGACGCGTTCCACCAACCATACCACCCATGCCCATTTGGCCGGGTACCGCCTGAGGCGGTTGTGTATATTGCTGGAAATACATATTCGGTTGCGACGAAAAACTCGCGGACATTTGCATAAGATTATCGTTTATATAGGGCGGCGAGGTATCTCCTGGGTGCAGAGTGGGATAACTAGATATGACACGACCGGGATACTGCGTAAGAGGCGTGACAGTTTGGGCGGCAGCCTGTTGGGCCTGAGCGAGACGAGCGTGATGGCCAAGTATTTGGGAGGATCGTGATATCGACTTGTGGGCCTCGTTGAGCAAATTAATAATATTCGAGGAGGAAGACTGATGTAGTGGCTGCGGCCCCACCGGCTGATAACCGTAATAATCATTCATCATTGAGGCCGATGGTAGGCCGGCAATACTGTATCTGCGCCGGCGTATGGGCGAGGTCTGTCCATAATACCCAGCGGCCACAGCCGCAGGATCATACAAATAGCCGGCCGACGTTGAAGGGCCTCCATATAAATCGTAAGGCCCTGGCCCTCCGTACCCGGGCGAATAATATTGTCCTATAATGTCTGGCAACGGCGGGCTTCCAGCTGGCGGATAGTTACCGTACATCTGAAAAGGGCGATTTAAAATTGTGTTTTGGTTTTTGTTGGCTGCTCGTATTTGATTTTATTGTTCGTTATTTTTTTGGTTTTTGGTAGAAAATATTAATTTATAGTTGTTGCTAATTTCGTTTTTAAGTGTCTTCTTTTTTTTTGGTTTTGGTTTTTTTGAGGTAATTAATTAATTGACTTGTTTGTTATTCATTTTATAATTGATTTGTAATTGAAAATTCTAAGAATTTTATTCAGTACAGAAAACACACACAGAAAACTATTTATTTGTTTAAGTTAAAGAAAAGGAGAGTTAAAAATAATAAAAACTTAGATGTGTAAATAAGAAACCAAAAGTAAACAACGTTTTAATTGAAACAATTAATAATTAAAAAGAGCTCAATCCTAAAAATGGCATTGTCACTAGAATTATTGTATTGTATTTAAAAAATAGTTTACATGTAAATATTTTATATTTTGTATAAATTTAGGTATTTCGTTTAACTACAAATTGATTATCACCAACATAGATTTTGCCCCGAACACTTACGTACTACTGGCCCCATAATTTCAATAAATTTGTTTATTCTTCTTATTATAAATTGCAAACAAAAAGTATAAATTTATACTAAAAAATTTTTGTTTTGTTGTTTTCTTTGAAATAAATTAAAAAATAATTAATGATCGATCGTTTGAACACTTATTTAACTGACAGGTTGTTTAATAAAACTGATTAATGGCTTAATTAGTTTAAGGTAATATTTCTTAAGATACGCAACCTTTTTAACATGTTGTACAGATTGTAAGTTAAACTTATTTTAATTTAATCTCTTTAAATTTCATTTGTTTAATAAAATAGATTTTGGCAAGGCGCTGAATAATTTTACATTCAGTCAGTCAGTCAGTCAGTCAGTCAGTCAGTCTTTTTGATAAAGTTGTCTTTTTCCTTTTTTGTTTGTTGATTGATTGTGTAGAATAAGAGGGTAAAGTGAGATCAAGAGTTTTAAATCGAAAGAGTAACTTTTGTGTCGTTGTGGTGAAGAGTAAGAAAGAGATAGACATAGATGTCATATGTTTAATTGTTTTAATGTATGAATGAACAACTTTTTAAAGCATTATTTTTGATATTTTTAACGAAATACAATTATTTATTTTAAATGGTCGTGTTGTGTTAAAATGAGAATAAAACAATAAGAATAATAATAACAATAAAAATTAAAATAATTAATATACTTAAAAATATATAAGTAATTGAAAGTTCGGATGCAATTTAGTTAATAACGTGCATAATATATAAACGGAAAATTATTTTGTTTCTTTTCTGGCGGTGAGAGTAATCAACAACACAAAACAGAAAAGTAGAGAACTGGAGAGAGAAAAATAAAGTAGCAGACAGAGACAGAAGTACTTATTTTTATACAATATTTGATATCAGTATAACATATAGAAAAAAAGAGACAGTAAGAGACACTTGTTTAGTTTTTAATTTTTTTAAGCTAAAAACAAAAAACAAACAAAAAATAACAAAAACAAAGTTAATTGAAATTTGCTTAATGCTTCTGCTCGGATATTCGAATACATTTTAAACTTATTGACCATGTGGGGTATTTTTTAGGACATGTCATACAATATACTGCCATGATGCTTGAAAGTTCCATGCTAAATTAAATCAGAGTGCGCACTAGAGAGCCACAAGCCGGGATTTTAATTGCCAAACTTTGTTTGATGGGGAGGGTGTGGCAAATTGAAAGCAACTGGGCCCCTTGTGCGTTCTTTGATAACTTCTCATCAGACATGGATGGCAATAGTTTTATAAAGAATTTTGATATCAGTAGCGGGAATTGGTTGAGTCATCTCGTATTGCCTTTTTGAAGACTATATCAACTTGAGTAGTAGGGACTACCGAGACATACATACATATGTCTGTTTTGATATACGACAATAATGCTTCCGAAAATCGTCTCAACATTATGTCTTGCTGATACAACCGTAAGTTGGGCACTTGCGCAGGGGGTTCATTTCCGCAACGACAGACATGAGGCTGGCGTGTAGCTTAATACCACTTAATTCATGCATAAGCGCAACAGTGAGAGATCCTCGCTTCTTTGCTCACAAGAAGTGCGATTTTATGCCTGGCTGACAATAGGGTAATAAGGCCAGTAGTCATTGGTAAAGCAATTTTGCCAAATGGCAAGGGCCTGTTTTTTTGTCTCTGATACTTTGTTGCCGTCCTGGTCTATAAATATGTTTTCCAGGCGAATCCAGACAAAATCTAACTTGCACTTTTTCACGGACAATGGGAAAAATTCTTCGTATTATCTTGGGAAAAGTAAATGAAGTTTCGTTAAAACGTCTGAATTGCGCTTCTTTCATCAAAAAATCAGAAAAGCTTTTGTGTCTTGCATTCCTACCAAGAACTTATGGAGTCACATTGCCTGCGGAAGCCCTTTTACTTATTCAATTCTCAGCACTCATGGGAAGGCCTTCAAAGCAGCTAAAAGAGAAACTTTCCTTACTTATACTGGAGTAGAAAGAACTACCTAGACATTAAACCTTCAAATAAGGGAAAACGTCCTTATTAAGGACGGTAGACGTTTTCATTTGGGAGTTTTTCTGGCACTTCAGTCTGTTGAAAATAATCTTTCTGTTATTCATTGTTAGCCCCCATCACGGCTCGTTTGAGTTGTTTAAAATAAGGTTTGAAGTGCCAATTTCAAGGTTTTGCTTAGCAGTTAAGAGAAACCTTATTCCACTCTAGAAGTCATCGTTTTCGTACCATTCGGTCGCCAACCATCCATAATTTTCTAAAGCAAATTTGAAAAAATTGCTGAACTCGAATTCGGTGAATTGGTCCCAGGAAAATACACCGATCCGATTGTTATTGGCAATGTACACTTATTGAGGTGAGCAACAGCATATTTCAGGTATTGAGTAGTTCACGAGTTCCCAGTGAAATTATTGTAAGTGAGTGAACACGTGCTGGCAATAAAGTATTTACTGAAGGTGGCTTTCTTAATTTAGTCTTATGGAAGACATAGAGCCAAGCAATTAAGCTACTGCCGGTAAAGTTGTCCTCGAAATTGCTCTGCATGCTCGCAAAAAATAGTATCAATAAATGCACCGTGTTGGACAAAGTTCAGCCTGGAGTGATACTGTCAAATTTTATTGACCAAACTTGCACATTAATATGAAAATATCATTTCGAATGCTTTTGTTCTGTTTGACCCATCGCGTCACATCTTAATAACAATTCAATATTAAGATATATTTTCTCAAAGTTTAAGGTTCTTTAGTAAAATTTTGCCCGTTTTAATAGTTGAGCCCTAAGTAGCATTGCCACGGACTCTCTGCTTAAAAGGGAACGATCAGTACTGATACAGCAACTAATAAATATTGTGCCGCTTGTTAATATTGATGTACGAGTATGAGAAGTTTCTTAGTTATTGTCTTGGAATTTCTGCGTGATATTCCCCAGATTAAATAAATTTGTGTCTCGCTCAAGCAGTGCCAAGGCAATAAGATTGAAGAGATAAAGTCGTTTTGGGTTTCATACAAATACAATTAAAAACGATTTGGACTTCATACCGAAATGGGCAGGAAACATTATTTGGGCTTATTGGCATTTTCTTATTTTTTGAATGTCGAATCTTTTGAATCTGATCAAGAATTCTATATGTATGTATTTTGAGCTGCTAAACATTTCTTATCATTCTGGGGCAGAATGACTACTGAATCGCAAAACGCATGGCTCAGATCGGATTTAATAAAGTGATGGGACAACCAAATACTACCGTAGGATATTTTCAACAAAACTCATTTAACATGAGTACCGAGATTAAACGCGGAATAACACTTGCCAATCGCTGGTTCTTTGGGCTGTCATGGACAGTATCGAAGGCGGATGAGGAAGTCCTTGGTATTTTCGAGAGAAAAGTTTCTGGAGAAGAACATTCAATCACGAACTGTACGGGTTGTACAGCGAAATGAGCCTAACCAGGCGTCTACGGTTCCAACGGCTAAGGTGGTTGGGCCATGTAGAGCGCATGGAAAGAGGGACCTCAACTAACTTGGTGTGCAAAATTGGAGGATGCTGGCTAAAGATCGTGCCAGCTGGAAAATGTTGTTGGTTGAAGCCAGGCTCACCCCGGACTGTAGCGCCAAAGGAAGAAGAAGAAGAACTCATTTAATTATGACCTATTAAGATTCTTAAAATCTAATTATTGTCATATAAAATTTGACATAAGATCTTGACGTAGTCAGTTTAATACGACGCCTTTGTCCAAGCAGCGAGATTATATTGCTGTCGAATACCCACATACTTGTTATATGAATGGTTTTTTTTTGCTCAGGTGGCTGGACGTAATTCCATGGGCCAAGACCCTGTGCTACTGTATGCTAATGTTGACTAGAAATACGTGCACTATCCGGAATACTTTCTAAATTTAGTACCCTTTGACCGTTTCCTAATCTGTTTGTTGGGCATAAGGAGATTTGGATTAACTAAATGTTGTGAGGAAATTAGATGCTTTTCTGCAGCAAGGAATTTCAATTCTGCCTGACTTGAAGCCTAAACGCTAGTAATAATCGCACACACACTATCTGTCTCTCCCTCTCTACAGTCAGCGGTTTTCGACTGCATTAATGTTTTTAGCTGTCCAAACCGAGAAGCGGGTTTATTTAATTGCATTTTAGTCTTTTTGAAACTGTATTTCCGCTCAGCCGTAACGCCGCGTAAATTGAAGTCGCACTACTGCAAAATCAAAGGCCCGACAATACGAGAAGATGTCGCCAGTGTTGATACTGCTGTGGTAAAAATAAAACGTGAAAAATAACAAAAACTTGTATTCAAAATTAGTAACTAAAGCAGGAAAAGAAAACTATTTAAGATTTTTTACAAAATGCAGTGGTGTGTGGACCAAGTGTGTGGGCTACAACAATCGCATACAGCTGTCGGAGAGTTCGAGTAGTACCCGTATACATACAGTCGTAGCCATGCAAATAGTTTTTAGGGCTCAATGTGTGTCTCTCTTAAGAAATGTTTGTTGGGAGTTTTTTTGTGCAACTTGGCTACAGATGTTTTTGCTCTGGTGTTTGAAAAGTGGTGAAAAAGTGCTTTGTTGTGGTTTGTATGCGCAATTCAACATGGGATGTGTTTTACTTAAAAGTTTCTTAATAAGTTTCGCATGGACACACATCCATACGAGATGAAGATTTAAAAATATCTTAAGTTTTGATTGTTCAGTGTTTATTTTTCTTCATATTGTCTTTCCTACAAAATGAGCGTAAAATGTTCAACATTCAATTAGTTTCAATAAAGAGTCATAATGTACAAGGATGAAATGAAGAAGTAATAAAGTTGAAACCAAAAATCGTTAATTTTGTACAAAGGCTTGAGGTTTGGAAAAAAATTCATAAATAATTTACTAAAACATAAAACAAATTTATTTACAATTTTAAAAAAGTTTTCTCTCAATACAAACAAACAAATGAAAATAATAAAACAAAACCAATGTTTTTTTTTTTTTTATATTTATTCCTCATTTTAATTAATTTGTTTCTTTTCAAATTGTGTTTCAAATCTTTTGTTGTCTCTTTTTCATTCATTCATTCATTGTTGGGATGCTTTTCTAGTTTCTGTAGTGTTGGAAAAATGTTTTAAATTAATTTTTCATTTCCAGCAGAAGTGGATCCAAATCGGTTTCAAAAACAGTTTTCAGTTTTAAGTAAAATAAGAATAACCGTTATTTTGTTTCCTCTGGTACTTCAATTTTAATGAATTGAAGATTTTTTGGTTCCTATTTTAGGTTGACTGTTTACAATAGATTGATTTTGTTTTTTTTTTTTTTATAAATTTTTCTTTCTTTTTTTTTTTTTGGTAAGAACAACAACAAAATTATAATCCAATTTGTATTAAATTATAAATGAAATAAAATCAAAAATCACAATAAAGCCAATTATTTGGAGCCATTATGATCAATAAGTTTCGTGAAAAAATCTAAATTGCTCGGCAATCAACTTGTCAAAACAATTGTTAATCATGGTTTAACAAAAAAAAAAAAATAATATTGTAATAAAAGAAAAATGGCAAAAAGAAAAACTATTTGAGTTGAAATTGTAAAGAAAAAGACGGTTGGTTTTCGCCATGCACTTTGTTTAAAAGCGCATTTCAACAACCCAAACTCAGTTTCCAAATGAACAGTATCGATTGAGGGCTTGGGGTTTTCATTTTCGGTGACTTTTTGTTGTTTTATTTCCGCGAAAGTGGCTTTAGGCAATAAATTAAAAGTAAGTCGCGCAAAGCGGCCTGTTTCGTATTTGTTTCCGCTAAATAAACGACGCCTAATCAATTCTATCAATGCTGTGAAATCATTAAGAACTAAATTTGGATCTTTTGGGGGTCATGGCCAGCGCCCAGAATAACTTGGTGCGATCCATGTTGCTCCAGCTACGCTTGAGTCTGAACCACTAACAATATATGTACAATATATTAAACAATAGATAAGTGGGGAAACCCCAAAGACATAACTGCGATTGAAAGCAGAAGCCATTGCAAAAGGTGTTCAATTGGAGCGGGTAAATGGTGGCGGTCTATGGCCGTCCTGCTGTTTTCCTGGCATCCCTCTAATCTGCCTAATCTCTTGTTTGTTATTCAGTTACTGTAGTTAAAGCAACAGGACAACTTACACGATGGAGCAGCACTTGCAAATGATAAGTCTTTAGCACTAAAACGAGCGCTTGGAAGAGGACCTCAATTTCAGTGAATGACTGAAATTGTCGTATATCGAACGGCGTCAGGTTCACCAGGTGTCACTCCATCCACAACAAGTTAACGCTTGTCGACGTCATTCGGTAACAGCGATGGTCAGGCCATCATTTTTAACAACGAGCGCTACAGAATAAGTGATTTCTTTACGCACAAATTAAAGAATGCCGACGTTGACTGTATCCGGTTCCACCTTGATGGTGCTGCGTCCCATAACGCTCACTCTGCATGAACTATTCAAAGGTATATTTACGATACGGTTTGCTGAACCGCATAATCGAGGCCGTTGCTCAAATTGAGCCGGATAGATTCATTGAAAATTTCACCACTTGCCACTATTTCAACATATTTCCGCCCCTTGCATTTGCAGTCATGCCAAGTTTTACCGAAACATCTTTATTTAGCGAAAAATAGCGGCTGCATTGCATGTGGGCCTGTTAACCAACGAACAATAATCTGGTGCTTGAAATGAGTTTTTTTTGCAGAAACGTTAAATCTTAACAATATTAAAAGTTTTGATTGCTTTTATAAATTATTGCTGGCCGCAATAATTGCGTACTATTGGATGTCCAGGGCCTATGGAAAAAAAAATTGAATCAAAAGTGGTGCCTGAAGGTTCCAGGATAATTTTTTGATTTTTGGTGATTATATATCCGAAATGACAGACGTATAAATTGTTGTAACAAAAATGCTAAGGAAAAGTGTAGGACGGGCAACACCTCATTCCACCACCGCCTTGGGTTGCTTTAGGCTATCAAGATTTTGCTCCAATATTTGTTCGTTGCACTTGTGTCACTTGAGTCATTTATTTCACTTATTCAAATTATGCGATTTACTCTTATTCGATTCGGCGGCAAATGCAAGCACTTTGCACCGGCGTTCATGTGCACGCGAACACAAAAACCAGCATTAGCTGTCAGAAAAGACATATAATACGCCAGTGCTGCCAGCATTTACAATGCGTTTGGCAAATATTTTTATTATTTTTTTTTTTTTATTATTATTAGCCAACTTCGGTGAAGAAATGTTCAGCACTGAACACGATTTATAAAAGCATTAGATTTTTGTTTAAATTTTTTCAATTATTTAAGGAAATAAACTTCAAGTTTATGAGAGTTTTTGAAGAACTTGCTGTTTCTTTTTTAATATTTTAATATTTAAGCAACACGTTCGAGGGAAAATTTGTTTTTGGAGTGGGTGGGCTATTTCCTTGGCTCCATTAATGGGGCTCCGGAACAATACAACAAATATTAATTGTATAAATATGTAAGAAGTGTGGAGGATATCGTGTACAAAACTTAATGTTTGAAGCATTTAAAAAACAAGAACGTAATTGCGTTCGGTGCGGAAACTTTTTTTTACCAATTTCGGAAAGGAAAACGTAATGGGTCTCAATACTAGTGTATATCCCATTCAACTAGGCAGGGACAATTTTCCTATTTGCAAAAATTTTCAAAAGTTATGTGTCTAACGAATATATCCATATGAAAGATATGTGTTTATTAGAATTGCACAAATTTTGTACATAATCCCCCCTGAGTGTTCATGAGCTTACACTGGTTTTCATGACCTACATTTTTCAAAACACAAAACCTAGAACACGATTAGCTGCCAAAATAACACAATCAAGCAGTCAGAAGCCACAAACACTGGAACATCTATTTGCATAGTCTTAAACCATTCTGTATCGATATTTATGAGGCACATTTACACACACACACACACACATTTACAATATGTGTGAGCAGGGTATCATTCTCACGAAATACTGCAAGTCCTTAAGAACACAATCTGCCCGTATTCGTATTTGTTTAGCAGGATTTTATTAATTTCTCGCCTAAAGCCCGTGTTTACGCTTAATAAGTTTTTATGGCGACAAGTTCTTCTATCTTTTGTTCCATAACATTTAATCGCATCGATGATGTTCATTCGCAGGAAGTGTTTCTTTTTCCAATTTCTTGTGAAAAGAGGTCGCTGCTTCTTTCTCTGTGTCGCAATTCTGCAGTTGTGATCGTAGCAGCAGTAGTAGTAGTAGTAGTAGTAGTAGTAGTAGTAGTAGTAGTGGTAGTAGTGGTAGTTTTAATGCAAACAACAACAAAAATACAAAATATATAAATTGTATAATAACTTAAAACAACAACACAGAACTAAAACAGTAATATTTTCTGTTCAAGTATTTCGTTAAAATAATAATAATAATAACATTTAAAGAGAAAAGAAAGCAGAATATTACGTTTTGATTATAGTTTTCTTATTTTTGTTTTGCTGATTTTTATCTCTGGGTCTCTTTAGGTTTGTTTCCAAATTTGAATAAAATACAGTTTAGTTCAGTTTATAATTTTTTTTTTTTGGTAAAACAAAAAAAAAAGAAGACACAAATGAAAACATTTCTGTTTTAGAACAATACAACAAGAAAGGAGGGAGAGATAGATAGATAAAGCTTTTACAAGAAACGAAAGCAAGAGGAAAAAACTTAAACTTAAACAAGAAATACAAATTTGTGTTGAAATTTATTGCACACAGATCCAACGAAAGAAAGAAGGAAAGAAAGAAAGAAAGAAAGAACACCAGTGCAACAAACACAGCCATTCATTCATTCACACGTTCTCTGAAACTTTCTGCTTAAGCCAAACAAAACAATAAATAAACTTTTAATGTTAACGAATATTTTACAGCATAATCAAATACACGAACACCCTCATTCATTCAAATAAGTACATGGCGAGAAAAACAGTGTTGCTTTTCTCCGTGTGTTTGAGTGTAAGTGGAACTATTTACATACGCACTCGTGAGTATGTGTGAGTGTGAGTGTGTGTGTGTGTGTGGGGATGAGTATGAAATCGACGAATCGAAATTTAAAGAGAGTCATGTCATTTTTAAACTAATTACTGGAAAAGAATGGTAGTGCTTTTCAAAAAACTTTCCCGACAAGTCGCTTGTTTGGATGGTGGAAAGATAAGGCGAGGTTTGCGATACACAAACAGGTGGAGAGATTGTGATATGGGCTTACACCAACTGCTGCCAATGTAGCCTAAATTGATGAGATTTCTATTTGGTGAACATGTCAAGGGTGCATCACCGCCCCCATCTGGCCCACGTAACACAAACGCCTTCCTCGAGAGCTCGGGCTATCTAATACCTCCTCTAGGTACCCCATTCTAGTTCCCTGCGAAGAACGGAAATAAGTTGCAAGACAACAGCGGGATATTTGCATTAATTTTGAGCCACAGCCAGAACGTTCCAGTCCAGCGGGCACATCAACCTGTAGACAACAATACAGGATGAATCTTTCAAGGAATACTTCAGCTTGACATACACGGAGACCAAACCGGCTTCCCAGGCATTTGCTTGTGCGAAAACAGGGTCTGTCAGTGCTGTCATCAAATATTATTAACACTTCTTCCGGCGAGCTTAGGCCATGCCTATGAGCACGAATATTTCGGCCAAGCGCCCAAATACTGATGTTGCCCTACTTGGTCTCGAACTGGCTGAATGCGTGCGGTTTTTAAAACTTAACCTTAACAAAAGTTCCAAGCGAACAAAATTTCAGCCTGCTAAATGTACCCAATATGGAATGAGCTCCTGCAGTAGCTGCAAACGAAAGCAGGTAACTTCATGTGTGATATGCATAAAAATTCATGAGCTAAATTAAGCATCAACCTGCTTGAAACTTGTAATTGAAAGTAAAAGGAAAAATGTCTTATGAAATTATTGGAAAAAACGTGCGAGTATTGCCACACTATAGTAAAATAATGCTTTAACCGGGCGTGTGATAAGAAAACAAGACTTGTCTTGGAGGTGTGGGCGTACGGGAATTCCCAGTTGGCCAAATTGTTGGCACAAACTTAAATTTTACTCTGTCCGGCAAGACCTTTACGCAATCCAAATTATCTTGTTATTCATGATATAGTGTTTCTAATTTTGTACGACAAAGTGAACGACATCTTCTTGTGCGATGTCGTCTATTAACATGTTTGAGGAAAGTGTCATGCGTAAAATTTGCAGGAAACGCTGTTATACCTCACCAGGACCTACACACAGAACAATACGAAGGAAACTGTCTGGCAAGTTGTCATATTTCAAATTCTGTGCACGATAGAACGAGCAACAGTTTCTTGTTAAATTTCTTCTATTAAGAAGACTACAACATTTTGCAGGAAAGCAGCTTTTCTAAAGACTGCAGGCACTGTATTCTTTATTGCGCCTTTAAATACGAGTCCAATAGGGTTGTCTATGCCCGACAACAGGGGGGACAAGGCCTTGAAAACTGGCTTGCGTTATAGAAACAGAGCAAATATTAAAACTACTGCGATAGACTGCCCGTCAGCGTGCTCGTATCTGAATTAAGGCCCAGGAAACTAAAATCACTCAAATTCGTTTAATTTATTCCTGTTTTTATTTAATTTAACTCTGCTCTGAAGGGGGTTGGAAATTTGAAATTTCTTTCTTAATTGCTAGTTTGGCCGAGAACTTGTGCCGGGCGTGGCTTAGCCCGCCACTTGGTTCGAATATATATTAAAACAGTTTCCTGGAGTCTGCCGTTCAGACATAGTCAACTGGGTTGCTTTAGGCTTTCAAATGCAGGCACAATAATGCCTTCCCTGTGTGTGTGTCCGTGTACTCGTATGCGTGCAAAAAGTAACGGTGAGTAGATTCCACGCGTGTGTGCGGTTTTTTCACATTTCTAGATTTTTTTTGCAATTTTCGTTAAAAAGCGAAAATTGAGGTCATATGAAGCAAAAAAAAGAGGATTCAATAAACATGGCAGACTTTTAGTCCCCAACAAACAAAATGTTATTCGTTTATAAACAATTTTTCCAAATTCAAAGTAAAAATGCCAGGCAAAAATTCGGTAATAAAAAAAACATCCGCAGTTGGCTCAACTCAACTCTTTGTGGCCTTTTTTCATTTATTTTTTATGGAAATGAAAGTTGTTTTTTTTTTTTTGGCTCAAAAAACAAACAAATATTATCTACGCTTTAGGATTTTAAGGTTTAATTTCTATTTGTGATACTTTTGGCTTTTTATTTCTATTTCAACGGTTTTAATAATATTTTTTTGTAGGCTTTTCTGTCATTCAAAGAATCTGCGTGTGTAATTTTGCAACTATTATCCTGTCATTTGAAAAAACGACATCAAAAAAAGAATTTCAGAAAAGAAGGTCAAATTTGTATCTTCAATAGTTGGTAGATTTTAATGTTATATTTTTGGTTCTGGTTTAACGTGCATGCAGCGGCATGAACAGTTTTGCCTCCACTCTTATGTATGTATTTATTTGTCTGTATTTTTAGCAGCAGCTTTTTAAACTTTTAGTTTTTTCTGTTAATATCAAAGAAACTTATCAAAAACTATTACAAACTAAAAGCTGGCAAACAAAAAGATTTCAGGACAATGATAAAACACGTTGTTAAGAGACGGCTACTGACTGTTTGTAATTTTAATGGGATAAAAACTTTATACTACATAAAAAAAGTTAAATTTTTACACCCCCAAAGGGATTTTGAAAGGCCTAGAGATGTTAAATTTTTGAAGGCTAAATAGTATTGTATAAAAGTGTGCGAACAAAGTATATGTTTCTCTTTCTTTTGACCGATTCTTAGGTGGCGTTTACAAGGACAAACTTTTTATTGTTTGAAGTGGCGAAGCGTGTCATCTGACGCCACGCTCTCTTCGATGGTACAACTTGTTGACTTGGCCGAGTGATGGGAAGCTTGCAAATTATTTGTAAGCAACGGCTGAGTCTATAACGATGAGATTCAGGAAATAGCCAGATCTGCAGATACAGTATCTGTTTTTGGCACAAAAGCCAACACTTCGAAGGGGTTGAATTCAGTTCTTTACCCTGAATTCGGTAAATTTCAAAATATTTACATATAAATAAATGTCAGGCACTCGGAGGCAAAAATAAACACTAATTTCAGTCTCTTCCAATCTTGTTCCACCCATTTTAATGATTATTTAATCAAAGATGGGCCTCAGAAGGACCAGAAGTGGCGGCGCTATAGTTTTAAAACCAGCTACCAAAATGGGAGAAACAACGTTTTCACTTGTTTCGCTTAAATTGGAAACATTAATATTTTCGCCCGAACTCGCGAGCATCTTAAAATTACCGATGATGGCAGTAAATTTCTGTCTGTTCGAAACTTGTTCACTGATTTCAAATCTATTGCCATAAAAACATCCTGATGCGATCGTACCTTAAAATTTGACTAACACTGGCTTCATACTTGACAGTATTGGCAGGTAAATTTTGCATGTGTTAACAAGAAAATATTTAAATTTCTTGTCATTTTTTCCTCTATTCACAAGTCCGAGACGAAGTTTATTTTTAAAATGACGTCAAAGTGTAAAATTGAGAAAGTCTGTTTGCGATAGAGTTACCAGCTTCATTACATACACCCATTTTAGGGGAACCTGCTGATTTATTTTGCTATTTATATTAGTTTATTAAAAAATAAGCTAGTCCCAAACATGACCTATAGCGTGTACGCGTCCAAAGCGATTAAGGCCACAACGAAGCCGTCACAGGGCCTATGACAACTATCCCAACGGTGAACATGGAAGTTGTCTAAATTTGATACCGTTGCACTGCAGGCAATCTCCCTGTGCAGGAGAGAGAAATTAAGAGCAGGTTACCTAAATGCCCAAAGGGAGGGGGGACATACTTGACATGTGTCAAGCAAGAAACCACATAAATTCTTTCATAGCAACTATAGTACACAATTCATTCAATTATTTAATTAATATTACTGATTTCCCTTTCTTTTGATTATTTTAAGAATTTAAGCACAAGAATGTTTTTCTAAACTTAATACTTTAATTACAATCTCTTAAGAACCCAGCTAATTTGCATTAAGTTTTGAACAGGATAACATTGTTTATAATTTTGACTTGTAGTGACATGCAAACGCCAATTTTTAGTCGCATGAAAACTCTACTGACGCTGGAGCTTCCACACACTCTAGTATGAAACCTTATTTGGAACTAAAAGGAATCTTATAATTTATTTAAGACTTGGACTTGGACTGTTTAAGGCTTCTGGCAAATATAGAATGCAAGAAGAAACAACTTTAAGTGCCGAAAAATACGGAGCTCAGAAAAAAGTGCTGGTTTCAAATTAATTTAAAACGTAACAGAAACACCAGCATGAAAATAGTCGATTACTGTATGTAAAACAGAACCTCAGCAAAACAAGAATCACAGCATTTAAATGTCTTTTCTGAAGTTGGCTTTTGTTAGAAGTTCACATCTATGAAGGGCATGGAGGTAAGTAATAAGAATATCAAGCAGTGCAGAACAACGATATTTTCGGAGGCCCTCGAGCTTCCCCACCCTCATCATTGTTCCTGTATATGCACTTAATCAATTTTTCGAAGATTGCTTTTATTTTCAGTTCATCCCTATGAATGACATAGACAAGTAAAAAAAAAAAGAATCAGCAAACCGCAAGTCTCAACCAACTCCACAAGCTGTTATTTTCGGAGGCCGCCAAACTTCCCCACCCCCCTCAGTGTTCTTGTATATGCACTGCACTGCACGCCACCGCTCAAGTGGGGTGGAGTAACTTACGACGTCCGCAACTTAAACAAACGCACTAAGAGAAAGAATATTTGATTCAAACGTGCGCTCAGATCAAAAGTTCAATTGAATTTGCACGAACTTTTTCCAAGAAGAAAAAAAATCTGAAATACATTTTTTATCTGTTCTTGAAATCCATTTAGAACAAAAGTTTTTTCCTCATTTTCGCTATAACTTCATTGCACATCAATAGTTCTTCAAGAACAAGATACACACATACATTTTATTTTATTTGTTTAACGACACTTTTCCAATAGGAAAAGCAAAAACGTTGTAGTAAAAACGCTGCTTGAATAGGAACGAGTGAATAAAATGATTCGAATGAGAGTGACAACTAAAGCTGCACCGGATGCCGATAATTGTGAGAGAATAATTATTTGTTTAAATCGGAATGCAAAACTGGATTTGTGTGAGAGTATTGGTGTGAGTGTGTGTGTGGGTGTGTTTGTGTGTGTGTGTGTGCTATCATTTTTGTCAGCGAAAGATTTATTTTCAAATTAAAATTGACATTTTCATAATGAATTGAGCGAAAACAAAAAGCGATAATAAATTAAAAATAGAAGCGGATGTACGATTGTGCAGAATGTGAAAAAAGAACGTTTAGATCTACATACATATCCAAATATATGCTGCAGCATCACTCATTTGTATGACTGCATATGAAAATCTTTTAACGAACACATTAACGCCATAGTTTTTGTTTAATTAATAACAGAATTCCTTAAAAATTCACATACAACCCTACACTTGTGCCCCTGCTGTGAAAACATTACCGACTGGTTGCATGCATGTGCATGTCTGTTAGTGCAGAGGGCAAATATGTCCTTGTGATAACTCACAGCTTTAAAATCAACAAAACAAGAATGGATAAACGTATGTAAAAAGTAAATACATACAAGAGTTATGTGTGCATGTACGAGTACATGAGGAAAATTACAAGGCTACGGAGAAATTTAAACAATTAAAAATAAGTAACTCTTAGGCGAATTGGGATGAGCCCTATAGTTTCAAAGAAACAGAGAAAGCAGAAAAGGAATAGAATCGAAGATGTTGATACTCGTTTAATGTGACTTTGTGGCAAGATTATTAAGTGCATGTGGTTAAGTGGTGGTGTGTTTAACTTTCCTGACAAGTGTCAGTGGAAGAGCTCCGTGATTCCTAAGGTTATGTAAACAAACTGAAGCACTGACACACACACTCCCACTCACGCAGCCACACACCCACCTACAGATACAATTTGCAAAATGTTGCTGCTAAAAGCAAACAAATCTTACGAAATTTTATGTGGCTGAAGCACCATTTACATCTGATCTGTATGCATCTGTGTTTATTCAGCTGTGTTTTGGAACGCACTTCATCACAACAGTTGCTCAGCAGTTTGTTCGGCAGGGTGTGCGCTTGTTTTACATTATGCGCAATTAGGAGGGTGTTTAGCCTCACCAAAGACACACATTTACACGACCGCATTTACCGTTTTTAGAACAAGAATACCGTTAGTCTGATGTCGAAAGGGCCTAACTCACGCTGTCAGGACTTTGCGGGGCAAGGTAAGCCCATTACAGAAATTGTAGATTTGCGTTTTGTTTTTTCATGCAGGTTCTAATGAAAATTAAACAGTTAATTTTTTAATTGTTAAATTTGTAATACAACAAAGTGGGCAAGGCCTTCTTGTAGACCATTTTCTGAACCCTAATGCAGGTTAGGGCTTTTTGCGCAACGTTCAAAATAAAAAAGAAACTCTGCACTATAACCTAAGACTCGAAATCAGGGCTGTGCACATTTCTTGCGGCAAATAGTATCTAGGAAAAATGATGGCAATCTATTGGAGGCATTTTGCCATTCCTTTTCTGAAATTGTTCATTGGTCCTTAGAAGTTTTAGCTCTATCGGCAAGAATCTTCCATTCGGCGCGTTATATGTATTTGTTTTAAAAACAGTCCTGAAGGATCATATGATGAATGAATTCTTCTTCTAATTGAAATTCCCATTGAACTAAAACATGTCCAAAAACTGCACAGAAGTCCCATATCAAGCCCATTAACACTTTCTGGAAATAAGTTCAGGGCATACGATACAATATCCTTGTCATACATTCAGTGGCTTTTTGGAAGATAATCATTTTAGAAACGAGTTGCAGCTTTTTATACGATCACTGGCAACAATGTTAGGTTTGATACTACTGGGTTTCATTGCTGTGAAGAGCTGTATTTGTGTGAAATATAGGGCAATCACAGAAAGAACAATCAATTTTGAAAGACATTCGAGTTGAGGTTTTTCTACGTGATGACAACGATGCGTATTGAGTGAAACACACGGTGGCAGGGATGTACGAAAATTTCACCATAAAGTTTTATAAAACCGGGAGAGTATTTCTCCTCAGGCAGTAGTCGGGTGGAAAATAGCTTTTGATGAGGAGGAAAGAGGAAGTAGCTTTTGTGAATGTTTGATGGGATTCTTCCAGGATATATGACATCAAGAGATTCCGATTCCTCAAATTCCTATGCCATCCAGTTTTGGAACGCAGTTTGATTTGTTTAATGCTCAAGTTCGGTGCTGCAATGGTTCTACAAAATTTTAAACTTTCAACATGAAAACATGTTATATTAACATGAAATGACACGGCAGCCAAACTAGTAGTAAAAAAACTATTATTTGCTGGTACAATATGATTTCGGATTAAAATACGTAATAGTTTGGTCTTGGTTTCTAATAAAACTCAGTCGCTCTGCTTTCTTGCGTGCAGGGATGCACCGGTATCTCGGCCGACCTGTGCGAGAGTTTGGCTGGAAGGAGTTTATGCAGGACTATATGTTGTTGTGCAGGAACTCCCAATTCCCTCTCTAAAAGTAACTTTTTTACTTCCAAAAGGCTGGAGGCTGGTCTTGGCATGACTTATAGTTGCAGAATACACTTTAAATGTATTTATTTCACAAAATGAGAAGAGAACTACTTCTAGAACATTTTTTCTAAGTCCTTTGGCGTGTATTTAGACAGCATGACATTTTGAGCTCTAGACACAAGATTCGTCGATCCAGTGAGGATTCAAATGCAGATATTTAAAAAGACGGGGGGTGGTTCAAAACTAAATCTTTTGTCTTGCAGTTTATAATTGTTTTGTTTCATTGTTTAAAAATACTGTGATATTGGATAAAAAAAAAATCGCAAAATTCGTGAAATCTAAAAAATCGTGAAAAACGTACACAATTGAATCCACGAAAAAGAGTCGTAACTTTCCCTCTAAAATCTTCTGATTATCTTCAATACAAATTTACAAACACAAAGAAATGAAATTTTTCGGGTTGGCGGAAAAAGTTTTTGATTTTTTATTTAATTGTTTATTTATTTTTGAAGCAACATGTCATACTCGTCTAAAAGCAGCTCTGTCATACCCAGCGAACATTTTATTCCTAAGGGATGATGAAGAGAAGCGCGCATTTTGAAATTAATTTATTGCATTAATTCGTGACACATAAGAAGGATGTACGTATATCACAATAAATGCAATTGCCCTCTGTCTGAACATACCCGATATGACATGTCATACCTGACAGATTCATACCAATAGAAAACGTCTCAACTACTTTTGCATTCATAATTTTTTCTGCAGCTCTAGTCCATTGTGATACTCCTCATGCTTTCTATTGAGTCGGCCTCTACCGCAGCTTATACTCGTACTTGAAACCTAATGCGAGCAGAATTCAATTTGATTCTTGGTAATGTTTAATTTACGTTTGAATAGTTTTAAAATGCTACTACCGGCGCAATGCACCCCGATTTTCTGCAAAATTCTTGTTCCGATAAATTCCCAATAACAGGCGCATTTTCTGAAGCGTCGATAAGGTGAATGCTTTTTCCCAGAACGCCCAGCAAGAAACGTTTGAAAAATGTGCCGATCAAAGTCACCGATTGACATCGATGTGCTGACACAGTTACTGGCAAATATCTGTTCTCAAAGTGAAGGAAACAAAATGTACAAACGCGTTTTAAGCCTAAAATAAAATATTTAACATTTTCGATTTGGCCGATATGGACCGAAAAATATTACCACACCACAACATCAACGATAGCGTGAATGCTACAAAACAAATCGTTCTAAGCTCCGAAATTTATGCCGATCGAGCATAAATTCAATATCTGCAGCTCCTTGCAAACGATTTGGCACCAATTGTGGTACCCCAAGCACTCGTATCACAGTAGTCATTTTATGTTGTTTCGACTCCAGCCACTAGTTGGAAATATTACGAATCCGAAGGGGTCTTGCCACAAAAGCAATTTACATACATACATATTTGCAGAAACACTGTACAAAAAAAAGGTTTAACAAATATTTTCAAACGTTTCTTTTTAATTCACGATTCAAAATTCATATTTGTTTTAAAATCGCGGCCTTATGCAGTTACCTTTTTGCTAACGGTACTTTAGAACTGTAAACACTATCTGTGGTGTAATTGTGAGCTGATGCCAGCGTTGAATTTTTAGTAAACTTTCTTAATGGCCATTGGATAGAATTTCCGAATTTGACTATTATAAGGGCACGCAAACTGCCAGTGATACTCCTTGTATCTATTTATTTATATCTCCGCCTAGAACCTCTAACTTTGCCCTGCCTTAAGTTAATAGTTAAAGTATTTTTTCTTATAAAATATCTGCAAGAAAGTGTTAAAGTTCTACATCAATTTCAACCACTTTTGGCCAAGGCGTGACCGTCTTACGGGTCACCCCGAGTAGCAGTTTATTTTATTTAAACATGTCGATATCAGAAACCGAAAATATTTGAAAAAAAACTGAACGAATATATAAATTTCAAGCGATACCAAAAATTGGACGAAAAATGTTGTTGTTGGCTGGCAGGTGGGTGAGTGTAATTTTATTCGGTACGTGTGCAAGTGGGGCCGACTGCGCCGTTGTCCAAAGGGGCCGTTTGGGGAAGGGGGGTCTTTCTAATGAAAAAATGAATAAGAGCTGCAAAAAAAAAACCCAACAACACAAAACAGGGCAAGACAGCCCAACACCAGAAAACTTTATGACAATGTTGAAAATTTTGCTTGAAAGACAAAAATATGTACAGACGAGAACACATGTGTTGATGTTGGGGCTTGTGTTTGTGCTCGTTTTCCACAGTCTATTTTTAGGGATACGAGCATTTAATGTGTTTCTTGCTGCTTATACGAACGGGTTTTTGTGAAGCGGCCTACAATGGCTTGTTCAAATATGAGGGCATGCATTACGTATGCACATATGTACGTTTATTTGGCCGTCGCTGTGTGTGTATGTGTGCGTTTTATTTTGTTTTGTGGGGGCGGCTCTATTGTTTTGTAGATGTTTGTTTTGCTGGCTGTTTTTTTTTGGATTTTTGTTGTTGTTGTGTATTATTGAAGGTTGTAAGTGTCAATGCGTGCCCATTCAAATGAATGGCTGTTAATGTGCTCCCATATAGACATGCACACTATGATAATTTTTTGATTCGACCAGTTTGCACATATTCACGCATTTCGTAATTGCAAACACGCACACAGTTCACGAACACTGCGGCAAGTGAGCGAGCGTCTGACATTAATGCTCTTCAGGGCAGCCGATATTTTCATAATAAGGAGGAGAAAAAAATTATTTTGTCCGTAATTAAAATTGTGTACAATTTAATGTGCTGTTTTTATGTTTATTGCCTTAAGAATAATTATCAGAATTAATTAAAAAAGCGACGATAAGCGAAATGCACTGCCGTGGCATAAAAAGTATTTCCTTAAACGGAACAAACAAATTGAAGGCAATTGATGTTGAGATATTTTTCTATTATATAATAGTTTGAAATAAAGAATGTTTTAACTCTTAAGTGTTAATAAAATTTAAGAACTGTCATTCCAGTTTAATTTGTGGGCCAGAACTTTTGGTTACTGAACTAAAATAGTATGAAGTTCATTAATAAGTAATAAGTAAAAATTATTGCGACAGGTACAGGAAAACCAACAACTTTCTGTCGTGTTGGTCTCATCTGATGGTGGTCAAAATTACGGCTGAATCAGACCCACCCATCATGTTCTCAGACCGTTGTAGAAAGGTTAGGCCTAACTAAACCCACCCATTAGAACCCTGGAGAACATATATCTTTGTAAGGGACCACAATTACTACTAATTTATTATTAGAAGTAATTTAGTACGAGTTTAATGAATCTCAAGAGGACTCCCCTTTGAGAATGCAACTCCATTTTATGCAACTCCATTTTATGGAAGTTGCATTCTCAAAAAATATTAGTTGAAAATATTATTCATATTTTGTTCTTACATGAAACAGGTTTTAATAATCCTGCAGAATTAACTTCAAATTCATCCAGGTTTTAGTTTTGAAAATATTGTTGGCTTTTTCTATTTTAACAATATTATTAATGAAAGTTATTAATGAAAGTTCAGAGACCGGCGACTGTGTAATTGTTAAACCGAAGTTTTTGCCAAAGCAGAAAAGCGGGTCACTGGCGCCGCCATCGTCAGAGCTTGCCAAAGATTTACGTTTCAAACTCAGCCAAAGTGTTACACAAAATACTCTGCGGCTGCTTACGCTGGAGCGAAGGGTTCGATAGTTGCTTCGAAGCCAACCAAGTCATCCATGTGTTTCAGAAAATGGAGTGCTCGGGAAGTACGTCAAGGCAGAGCCTACTCTTGCAGGCTTAAAAGTTGGTATAAAAAGAAGTGCCGTTACGACTTTTGACGCCACTAACAGCTGAAAATGTTTGCCAACGAAAAAATCTTGGTTTCAGCCGCTTGCCTTTTTCCATAGACAGAGGCACTTAATCCCCGCAGTCGCCCCACCCAGAGTTCAATTAAACGTATTTCTTATAGAACGAAAGAACTTCCTGCCGCCAAAGTTTTAGTCAAATTAAATTCAAATGCTCGCCTATTCCAAAATTTAAGAACAAACTTTAATAAATTTCAAAAAAAAAAAAAACAAAGTGCGAATAATTGAGGCTTTGAATACTCAAATTCTATTTGCTCATATTTAAATTTGTGATATATTTTGTTTTTGCTGCCACTGACAGTTTAAGGAAAATTTTAAAGCAGCATAGAAAATCCTTGAAATCTATATATCCTTAAACAGAGAAACAGAACTGTGCGTGTGTGTGTGTGTGAGTGTGTGTGTGTGTGCGAGGCTGTCAAGCATTCATGTGTGTGTTTTAAGATTAATTTGGCAAAAGAAATTCTGTTTTCTATGCAAAAGTTAAGAAAAACTTTGCCCTAGAAATTTTTTGTTTGTTCAGATTTTATTCAATGGATTTGCGCTGGATTTCTGTTCAGAGTTTGTGTCGTCGTCATAGTCAACGAAATCTGTGTCGTTGTCGTAGTCGTAGTCGCCGTCGTATTTGTAGCTGTAGTTGCTGCTGCTGTTGATGATGATGATGATGGTAATAATTGAGGTCCATTAAAATTGAGATGCTTGAAATGGTGAATGAATTTAGAAATGGAAACGCTGTGAGATGAACTTTTTTTCTTCGGTTTTTATCTATTGTGATTTATCGGATGACCGTATCGATAGGGAAAACGATGATTTGATTGCTTGATGGATGGATGGATGGATGGATGGATGGATGAATGAGTGGCTGGTGGGTGGGATGAATTGATGGTTTGATAAGAAATCCTTTTTCTGTCTGTACTGGTTTCTGTTTGTATTTTGTGTTTTCATACTACCTTATAGTAGACGTAGGCATTGTCCATAAGTTTGGTTTGGCTTTAGGTTTTTAAAGGTTGGATGTAGAGTATGGAACTGCTCTGGCGTGTTTCTTGGGGAGCTGGAAAGGAGATCCTAAAAGTAGGCTACGTTTTTTTTTTTTTGAGTACGCAATTAATAATTTGTTTAGTCTTGATGTTGTTGGTTGGTTGGGTTGGGTTGGGTTGGCAAAGTGCAGTTTTCTCTATTTATTGCCTTTAATGCTTTGGCTAATGCTGGTTCTGTTGTTGCTGTTGCTGTTGCTGCAGCTGCTGTTATTGCAATGGATATGGTTGTTGTAATAGTAGTAGTAGTGACCAGTTACTTTTAAAGGTCACTCTACTTATTAAGCTTTTTAGATGTTCGTTGGTGGATAAGTGTGTATGATGGTGTATGTACGTTTTAGTCAAAGAGGAGAGCGAGAGCAAGAGCAAGAGCTATTGAGAAAGAGAGTATGCTAGAATTTGTTGTGGATATGGGGTTGTTGTGGGTGATTTAGACAGGCAGGCAGGCAGCCAACAAACCAGTCAGTCCCACAGTTACAAAATGTGTGTGCGAGTACTTTTGGTTCTTTTTCGTACTTTGCGTACTATTTGAATTATTAATCTAAAATTGTCTTGCTCTTGTTCGTTTATATTCTTCTTTCTTGCTTATTGTTGTTGGTTTTTTGTTGTTTGGTTGTTTATTTTTGTTTTTGTTTTTGTTTTTCTCTGTGCTTCCTTCTTTGTGTGATTAATGAGGAGAGAGTGTGTCTGTGTGTAAAGGATTATATTATTATATTATTATTATAAATGTTTTTTTTTTTTTTTTTTGCTCTTATGCTCCAATATTTTTGTGTCTTTTCCGCTGTGTCACTTGGTTCTGCTGATGCCGTTGGTTAATGCTTTCCTTGCTAAAGTGTAATTCGATACCTTGTAACCAGTTTGTGTGCAAGTGAAACTTGCAATTTTTTGTTTTTCTTAATATGATGTTTCCTGGTTATTATCGCCCTGTGTTGTGTGTGTTTTTGTTCTTTTCCTGTTATTGTTTGTTTTTTTTATGGCTTTTGGTCATTAATTTCTAATATCGTGTTTGATTGTGGTCTGCGTTTGCTTCTGTTTCTGTTTCTGTTTCTGTCTCTGGCTCTGCTGCTGCATCTGCAGCAGATGGTTCTCTGTTTCTTACAGCGCTTCTGGACAGAAGTGAAGTATAGGAATTCGCCCGACTGTCTGTGTTGTCTGTGTTGTCTGTGTCAGTTTTCGGTTTGTTTTTTTTTGTAGGATTTTGAAATTCTTAGAAATAATTGAAGAAATCTCTTCTTTATTGTTGTAGTTATAATTTATTTTCGTTGTATTTCTTTATTTTCTTTTCTTTTTTATTTATTCTTGTTACATGGACTTTTGTCCCGATTTCGTTGTTAATTTTGTGTGAGTGTAAGTGTCGCATTTAGTTTTTGGCTCTGCTTTGCCTTTTGGCTGGCTGCTGCTTGTTTTTTTTTTTTTTTTTGTTTTATTTTTACTTTGTTTGATTTGTATTTTTGTGTTGTTTTGAAATTATTGATTTTATTTTATTTTTGTATGGAATACAAATATTTAAATTTTATAACACTTAGAGGGAATTTTTAATTATTTCTTTTAATAACTTTTCCAATAAATTTTGAATATTAATGATTAATTAATTGAAAATAAGAAATTTGCTTGACACTTGAATTTAATTGCTTTATGTACATACATATATTCATACGTGTTTTGTTGAAAGGCACCAGAGGGAATGAAAAATTATGTGTATATCCTTTTAAAAGGATATAGTTTTTTAACGATTGCTTTGTGTTTTCTAATTTTTTTCTTCTGTTTTGCCTCAAACAATTTAAGAAACTTTTTTCTTCATCTTAAAACGCGCCGCCGTCTTTTCTACATTTTCTGCGAAAGAATTTTCTTAAGGAGCAATTTTTCTTTATTTATTTAACTTTCATTCAAGCTTTAAATTTGCTCTGCTTTCGAGATTTCAATTGAACGATATATTTTCTTTCTTTTTTCGCATCCACTAGTAAAGCTATTTTTTTTTTTATAAACGATTCTTTTATTTTTATTATTTAATTTTTTCTTTTTAGTGAAATATTTGTGTTTCGACGTTAAACACTCTCGCGCGTTGTTTCGTTTCGTGTTTCAAAACCTTAAACGTTGCTTATACAACTGCCTTTACATACGCAGCTTTTATGCTCGTTAGGCCTTCAAAAGTGCATTCCAATGCAAGAAGAAAAAAGCTCCAAAGCTCATCCCCACTCAAAGTGCATAAATTTCCTTTTACACACTCGCATTTGCTATTTGTGAAAGCTCTTTGCAATTTCTCTTTCTCTCTCGCACTCTCGCTCTCTCCTCTCTCACTCTCTGCCCTTCTACGTCTTTTTTCCAGCTAATAACGAACAGTAAAAAAAAACTTTCAGTGCGTATAAAAGCTTTTTTTAAGGGCTTACATTAAAGCTATTGAAAATATTGATTTATTTTTGCTAAACTTTAATAAACTTTAGCTTTTTCGTGCTTCACTTCAACAAAAGATGATGTTACGCGGAACATTAACGTCTTTTTGTTGTTATTGTTGTTGTTGTTTCTTCTGTGTGCTCTTGTTTTTGTTTTTCTTTCTGTTAATTCTTTATATCCTTGTTCTCGTTTAACGACATTTACTATTGTGTGTGTGTGTGTGTGTTTTTTCTGTTTCTCTGCCAGCCCTCCGTACATCATACTTTTGTGGGCACTTTGAATGCTCGAGCAAAGGCCCACTTAGACAGAATGAAGGCGTTAAGCGAAAAATCCTCATATTGTATAATTTTTACAAAAATAATCCTTAAATGGGTTTACAACGAATTATCTGAAAAATAATGTCATCATCAAATTACGCAATGCGACAAGAAGCCGCAGACTAGACGGCTCCGTGGTGTCATTATTCTGTTGACTTGTGAAACAGGATGTGAATATATTTATCCTGTTTTATGGGATATGACTTCATCGTTTTAGGATTTCCAGCACATATCAGCAGACTAACAGAATCCGATTAATTAGATATTTCTGTATATTTTGCCGTTCTATGTAAAAATTCCCCTGCCTCACAGAAGCAGATACCTTGAATAGATCATCGTTTCGCCATTTTACGCGTCATTCCACACACATTTCAAAAATTTAAAAGAAGTTTGGCGAAACGAAATTACCGCAGTTCTTGCAACAATAATAAAAAAAAGATCACCAAATTTTACTTCTGTCATAATTTTGAAAGGATCTGGCCGACGAAAACTATTTCACTTTTACTCTTCAATAAAAGAAACAGAATTCATTGCGAAGCAAAAGCATTTGCATTTTATATTAATTTTGCCCGCTGAAACGCTTTTTGTCCTTGAACTTTTGCGAGAGTAGCCCATCACAGTTCCATCAACTGGACGTAGGAATGTGAGGCCTGCCTTCTGGTTGACACGCTCTATCTATCCCTATATCGAATAATAGTATAAGAATGAGCAGTTTTTTAATTTCGACATAAGTGATGACGATGACGACTCTTATAATAGGGGCATTAGCATTCCCAAGCTGACATAATTCTAAAAATTCTGATTAACAGACTTTAATTATTTGCTAATTTTAGTCAGCGAATTCTAAGATTGCTGATGACGAAGTAGGAAATAAAAAGTAAAGTTGGTGTCTTGTGTCACACCCGTCATATTTTTCTAACAAAATACCCCTTCACTGCCATCAAAAGGATTTTGGACAAAAACTATACAGAAATATTATAAAAAAAAATTTTCAGAAAATCTTTCAGTTTGTAGCCGAATTTTGGAAATCGTCGTCAAAGAATTTGCTGAATCCAACAAAGATGCTGAGCAGTATTGGAGGTCTGTTCAGAAACTTAGATGAAGTGTAATTTTTCCAAAAAATATTTATTTAATCGTCAATTTCCATTATGCGGCCTTCAAAGTAGTCCCTCCAAAATATAATGAACTTGTGCCAAAATTTTTTCCCATCCTCGAATCAGTTCTGATGCGCACTTTTTGCTACGTCCTTGGGCTTTCTTAGCGATTCATCTTTAAATAAGCCTCTTCCATCTTGGGAGCAGGAAAAAGTCCCAGGAGGAAAAATCTGGTGAATACGGTGGCTCAGCCATGATTAAGGTCTTGTTTAATTGTTCAAAACCCAGCAATTTCGGAACAAACTTCGAACGAAATCAGACGCTTCATACTCAAAGTATACGAAAAAATTGTTTGGCATGAGCCAACCGATATGACGACATCCTCAGCAACTTCGCTAACAGCGATTCGAAGAGTCTCAACATTTACATCGGCTCTTGATGTGCTGGGACGTCCGGGCATGCGTCCTCATTCACATCTTCTCGACCTTCTTTGAAAAGTTTGTTCCATTTTTAACATTTTGAGAGCGTCGATTCCATTTCATTCACAAAATTTCATTCAAACTCTTTCAAACATCGCCGAACATTCAAAACATTTCCAACTTTTATGACTCACAAGCAGAACCGAACACGCCAAATAGCAGAAACTGCGAACACATGTTCGAGGCGAGCGTAGCACCCTAAAGAAATGTGATACTCGGATGTGTGTAGGGAGCTCGCAAAGTTTATTGTTTGAAGAGACTCGTCTTAATCAAAGACTTTTCCAAATGAAAATGGCCGTTGTTTAAAAATAATAAAAATTTTGATATGTAGTGACCAGGGGCAACAGAAATCCTTAACTGTAAATGTACTCCTGTAGGGTGAGGCAAAAACAAGTTGTTGTAATCAGTTATTTTAGATATGGGAGGATTCAATGAAAATTTGCTCTAGTGTTTCAAAGTTACCGCTTTTGGTCGACTATTTTGATGACATTGTCAACAAAGCGTCCCCGCTATTCGCTTTGCCGCCATTTTCCACCAGTTACCACTTTCCTCCATCGCATTTTCTGTATTCGAATAAGAAAAGCGCGCATCGAACAGTAAAAAATACACGATTCATGGCGAGCACAAACCCAAAGGCTGGTAAGATGTTCCCGCTGTTGACTGTCCCGTGTTGATAAACGAACGATACATTCGTCATTGCTATTTAGCAATTTAGTGGCATTGTTTCGATGAACATTTTTGTTAAATAATATGTTCAAAACATTCTTATGTACGAGTGTGTGCGCAGCCTGAAGGAAATGTCATTAGTGACTCATTGTTGCTGTTGTCACCAGTACTGCTGGTGCACAATGTCCTGGGCTAAGTGCATGTGCATGTCATTGACCATTCATTACAACTGGCAGGATATTCCACGGGGGACCTATGTCCATAAAGGGTCCACATGGTGTCGTATTTGCAAGCTTGTCTTTGAGAATCCACTAATATTTACTATAAGTACTGACAGGATAGTCCACCTGTGGGCATCTGCGGATGCTGAAGCCCCCATATCAGTACTGCTTACTCTACTCTAGCTCTTACAGTGTTCTGTAACGCTATAGACGCTTAACAGGAGCGTGTCAGCGTGTCAGCGTGTCATACACTACTACTATCGTTACTAGTGACTACACTAGTCCCATAAGTACTACTGACTAGATACCACAGGTAGATTCATTCCAGCCAGATATTCTAATTTTTGGCAACTCACTTACCAGAACCGCGTACTAGTAAAAGTGCTGGTAAGGATGGTGGGAAGCGGCAAGGGAATTATCATGCAATAGCATTTGTCACAACTGAAACAGCGTCGACGTTCTGATACAAGTTCCATACACAGTTGAGGCATATTTCTTTCATATGGACATTGACTCATATCGCATGAGCTTAAAATTAAGGCACATTAAAACATAATAAATCGGCTTGAATTTCACTAAATTTGTTTTTAACATTTAAGTTCCTTAAGAAAAATAAAACAAATTGACTTCAGAATTCTAATAAATTATCTGCTGTAATTTTGAGCGGCTTAGGATCAGTTCTAAACGTGTTCGATTTTGCTATGAGACACATGAAAAGCAAATAAGTTTAAAAAGACAAGATGAGGCTTTACATTTTATTGACTTTGAATGTGCTCGGGTGTGTGTAGGTGCGCTGGCTTCAGTGCAAACGTTTAACGTTTTAAAGCGAAAGCGAAAAAGTACAACTTACTCGCACGGAAGAGTAACAAGATGTGTGCAAAGACAAGCACTTGCATGCACGTACAGCACGGCTGTATGTGTAGGTGTGTGTGTTGTGTGGGTGAGTGTCTGTTTCCATAGAAAGCACATAAACGCTTAATCGTAATCGCATAAACGTATAATATTTGTTTGCAGGCGAAGTGAAGATGTGTGTGAACATGTTTGCTCCAAGACTATTTGTTACAATTGAGTGAGTGTGAGTGTGTGTGTGTGACCAGCAGTGATGCCAGGCATTAGCAATTTATGGAAATCTTTTCGTTAATATTGTACGAGATTAAAAGATTTAAATCGAAGAAATTTTACATTGAACTTTTTGGAATATGATTACTTTTGCTGAGGCATTTGTAAGGCCTGCAAAATAAAACTGGTACCCAACAGTGTTGCCGCTCTGGGACTAAGCCAGCATTTGAAGTTTGTCTGTTTTAGTGGAAAGTAAGGGAATCCAGCAACATTATGCACAAGAAGTTATGAAAAGGTTTTCAAATATGCCTGAAATCAGTTAAGCTTCAGATAAACGACCGTGGAAAAGAAAGAGTGGTCAGTTAAACGCGTCCAGCCGGGAGATGAGCGGGTAAGTCAATCAGAAGAAAATTGTTTAATTGGGATCGAAAAACATTAAATGCATCTCACAAAGGCCACTGTGCAGCGTAGAGTTTGAGCTGGTAGCGTTATTGGTCCATACTTATGAAGATGGACAGGCCATCACCCCTAACAGTGAGTGCTTTAGCAACTTATATCGGCCAAATCTGAGCAACATCTGCTTTCAGCAGAACAATGCCATGTGCGCTACAACTCATGCGATTTGTTCGTGTCAGAAATTCTCAAAGCTTCCCCATATACTCCACATGTCGACCATTTACACAATCCCATATTGCAAACATAATGGCAGTGGCAAGTCTTTGCAGCAAATAACAAGTTTCAATTATATCTGACACAAACACACACACACACGCACACACACTTTGTTTTATTTAAATTTAAACATAGAAAACGCTTAATAAAATACCCTTTATAGATGAAGAAAGCCCAAAAAACATTTCGCAAACGATTTAATAAAACGCGACTCTAGTATTAGTTGAGTAAATTTCCAGCATGTCCCACATATTTTTCATATTTTCTCTCAGTGCAAGTACATATTTGAACTCATTTACTATTTGCCACATCCCAATAGTGGGACATGGTGACTTTTTAACTTTTAAAAATTTCAAACATTTAAGCCGAAATTACGGAAATTGTTCATTAAACTCAAGTAATTGAAATGAACAAAAGCAGAAACAAAAACAAAAAAACAGATCATCAGTTGGCATGAAATTGTGTTTTTAGTGCCAAAAAAAAAAAAAAAAACAAAATAAAAAATAAAAACGCAAGAAGAAACATCTTTAAGATTAACTTTTATTTAATGTTGAAGGGATTGAAGAATATTTGATGGCTGCAGAGTACAATGGAAAGTAATCTGGGTTTATGGATCATTGGACAGAATTGACAAGAAGTCGGATTATAAAACGTTCATTTTCTTGCATTCTCTGTTCATACTCGTACTTTCATTTCAATGTACAAACGGCTGTATTGTCTGTTCTTAAGCATTTTGTTTGTTTTTTTCTTTTCGTAGCAGAACAAAATGACAAAAACCAAGACATCAGTTAATTAAAAAATACACTCAACGCAGAAGACAAACGCTTTCCTTTGGATGGGAAAATATTTTGCAGGGACTCGTGTAAACCTATTTTGTGGAATTGTAGTCAAGACGTTGTTCACAGTTTCAGCTATTTGGCATGTTTGGTTTTGTTTGCGGGCGGCACAAAAGTCAGAGGAGTTGTGGGTGGTCGGAGATTTTCTTCTGTCGAAAATGATGGATCAAACCGTCTGCATAAAATTTTAGGCAAAAAATTGAATTCAGTGCTGGAAATCAGTACTTTCCAAAGAAGGTCGAGAGATGTGAATGACGGCGAATGCCCTGGACGCTTCAGCACATCAACCACCAATGAAAATCGTTGTGAAGAATCATCGAATCGAGGATGTCGTCATATCGGACATTTTAGGCATGAAGCATCTGACAGCGAAGTTGGTTCCAAAATTGATGGATTTCGACAAAAAAAACCTGGCTGAGCATCGCTTGCGATTTGTTGAAAGGTGTCAACGGCGACTCTTAGCCAACAGACTTTTGCCTGTTTCCAGGATTAAGAGCCAGAAAAAAGAGTCGCTCAGAGAGCTTAAGGACATGCCAAAAAGTTTGTATCAGAGCAACAAAATAGGAAGTGGTGAATAAATAAATGAAAATTCTTCTTATACTTTGATGTTAAATCCATTCCCTCAACCTGTATTACACTTCACCTGCATGCGAAACTTCTAGAATAACCCCGAGCAATTGATGTACCCAAATGTGTGTGACGTTAAGTGCGCCGATAGATTCAGGAAACTGTTTTAGTTCCACGGCTCCATATTTTTGTGCTAAAGAGCGCTGATAACAACGATATTTTGCCTGATTCTGGCGGAGGAGTTTAAAAAAATATGTCGAAAATAAAGCTTCGAAAGAGTATTTATCGCTTAAACATTTTAACGAAACAGTTTTATGTAACTGACTGAAGTAAAATGTCACTTGCTCTAAATTGTTTTGCTTTATTTTCAATCACGCTTCTCCTCTCTGCTGTTCTCTTCTCTTTAACTCGGCTCCCTGTTGCTTAGTGGCTCTCTTAACAAGAAACATAAATATTAAAAATGTATGGTGCGTTCCCAGTCTACAAGAGATCCACTAGTTGGCAATGCAGCCACAGAAAGTCACTGTTTGGTGCCGATTTTGCCACGACGACGTTCGTGCGTACATTGCTGAGGCCCTCACCGTCAACGGCGTGAATACTGATAACCGGTATGGATATGTCTCTGGCAGAGGTCATACGAATTGTTAGACTAGAGCTTTAGAAAAATTCCAATCGATTAGAAATGACTGCAAGATTGTTGAAGAAGCAGTTTTTACGAGACTCTTGAAATAAAATGAACGATTTTTAACCATAACAGTTTTCACATAAGAGTTTCCACAATTAAAGAAGAAGAGAAGTGACCCAAAGATCCCAAAGCCAAGGTAATGGAGCCCAGTCCTGGAAATCTGCCGGATCTGTGTGGCAGAGTCAGAGAAAATTGCACCACCACTCGGAGCCGTATTGTCGTAAGAAGCCACGCTAGAAATTTAAACGATGCTGTAAGTAAAATCTGTTGCATGAATTAGTCGGTTTTTCAAATAAAGAATGGGCTGTTTTAATACCCTATTGCTTGCTGACTCTATGCGCCCTTATTGAAAGCACTACAGGAATTTGTCTGCTCACGAGCACTTCACAAAAACTGTCTCTTCTTTAAGCGATAAACGAAACGACCGAGTTTCTAAATTGAAGAACGTATTTGTTTCAAAGTCTTGTATCACTCATGTAAGTTTTCCGCTGAGAAAAATTTTTACCCTTCCAGCAATTGGCAGGAGTTTAAGGAACTTCTGAATATTTAAAAATGTTTGTTCATCAGCTTGTCAACGAAACCTAAGAAGATCTGTTCCAAATATCCAGCTGACCGTTTGAAAGAGTTCAACATGAAACTAAAACATAATAATTGCATTTGCTACTCTGGGTCAAAACCAAACACACACACACACACAAACTACAACCCAATAAATGGACTTGGAGTTGCTCACTCACAAGAGTCCAACAATCAATAGTTTGACATTTCTCTAAAACAAAATAAACCAAAAAAGAAGGAATAAACTGATATAATTCTTTTTAATTTGCCACAGAGACGGCTAAAAGGTCCTTGTTTGTGCCTTTGAAAATACACTTTTCTTTAAGGGGAAAATGTAAGAATTACCATTTTTACACACACACACACGCACACACACACACACGCGTGCAGCGGCGACACACATTTCTCGTCAATAACCCAGATGTCAGTTGCCATGGCTTTGGTATTTTATTGTGTTCGCTTCTCTTCTCCTGTCTTCTCATCAGTTCGGTTTTTGTTGCTTTTGTGTTGTTTTATTGAATTTGTGTTTATTGTATCGCAACATTTTCTTGTTCTTTTTACCTTAAGATGCCAGTTGAACTCAATTTCCCCAAGCAGCTGAGCGTGGCTGCCTGTTTCGGCAGCCGTAGGTCTAGGTTCTACCCGTTCCATTTCGTTTTCCTTATGAACAGGACTTTTGTTTTGTTTTTTATTAAGTAGTTGCAATATTGTTTGTCTACGGCAGAACAAAATGCAGATAAATACAATTAAGTATTACACTCTCCTTCAAACAATTATTTATAACACACACCCACACACACCCACCCACACCCACCCACACACATGTACGGAAATTATATATTGCAACAGTTCCAGCAGAAAAGTAGAGCACAAATGCCCCTACCCTCCCACTTAGAGTATTCAGAACCACTCACACATTTTGAACGTAGAACTTAATTAAAGCTGCAACAGCAACAGCAACAGCAACAGCAACAGCAAAGAAATCTGAATGCAATTAGAAAAACAGGTCCACATGCACAAGTCCAAGCAGACAGAGAGAGCAGCAGCCCAGACTCCCTTTTTGCCGCCAGAGCATTTGTAGGGAAATCGCAGCAATGCAAAGAATTGGGATCCAACATCCTTAAGACTGCGGTGGCAGATGTAGCAAAATCATGTTCGCTTTTCATGTTAAATTAACATGTTTGCATAGTTAACTGGCGAAATACTTCACTTTCATTTTGTGTTATTGCTACGATTCCGGTCTATTGTAAATAACTCAACAACAATAATTTGCTCTCAGAGCACTATCAATTTCTTTACGTGTATGAGTGTTACTGAAGACATTAACCTAAGAACGTTGGTTAATCATCAGCTTTTAACGTTAATTTTACATTTTATTTTCTTTAAGAATTGAATCATTTTAGTTAAATTGTTATTATTGTTATTACAACTTTAAAATCGTGCGCAAATGGTCTCGTCACTCGGCGCCTATTTAAGATATTTCATAAATTAACTTTATGGAATATTAAATACTAAATAAATAAAATATTTCTTTTTGGTGTTGATGTTGGTGGGAAATCAGTGACTACAGTGAGTCCATACGAGGCTGATCTGTAATACTTTAAGTTGTTGGACAAAAAGTATTGTTTAATTGTGTGCGCCTCTAAAGAATAAAGTGACTTCTTATGCCGATACGAGTAGAAAAAAATCAGCTTAAAATCGACTTTAGAAATTATCAGAGGCATCATTGGATGTTTGGGTGGCAGCCCCGAAAACCTGTCCAAATCTGGTGTCTCACATATTTCACGAGATTTTGTCAAAACTGTCTGGAATAGAAACTGAAGGAACAACATGTGACCCTAAATTGAATATATTAGGGACGAAAACAGTGGCGATGGCTGAGCTTCTTCGGTGTCTCCCTCGCACAATTCAGTAACCCTGCGAAGGACTTTGAGGTACCGGCCCAAAAATAAGGGTTGTTAAAATAGTGGTAAGATCGGATGGAGTGCAGGGAAGTTTACACCGCTTTTGAACAATGAGAAATGTGAACATGAAGAACTTGGGATTCCCTAAAATTTATTCCATTCATGATTATAGATGAAGTAGTTCTGGCGATGCTGCATCCATGTGGTAGTAAACACTAAGGGGTCTGAGGGGAGTGTTAGGGGACCTTGCTTCTAGGACCCCATTCGGAGATTGTTATAGTATCACTATTGAATGCATCATCGATATTTTGCTACCTGACACCAATGTCTGATGGACTAGGCCTATAACTAAGTGAGTACGGTTCACAAATATTGTTCTCATGTCGCCTAAAATGTGATGGGTTGGAAGTTCACTAACGAAGGTGAGAAATAAAGTACGAAAAAAGAATCAGGAATCAAGTTGTTAGACTCTTATTGTTAAAAAAATATAATTTGTTTTTGTATAAGACGCATCTTTTCAAATCTGGACTGTTACTGAAAAACTATGATACGGGTTTTCTTTTGGCACCCAAAAACATGAACCATTCTTTTATGTATGAGACTTTAGCCATCCTTCTGGCGGTGGAGATTTGTTAGGCCGCTTGTAAATTCACACTTTATAATTAAGTACAGAATACATGTGTTTTGGTGTGTCATTTTAAAGCTCACCGGGCGTCTGAATTCTAAGGGCTTTGACTTCTTGGAGGCCTTTTTAAGCCAAAACATTTTCTGTTTCAATATCAAGAACAAAGTTTTAATTGCAATAAAATGTGTACAAAAGGCGACTGGCGGTTAGAGTCAGTGGGAACAAGGGGGCAGTTTGAATGCGACCAATTTTCATGTACGAACCCACCAGGAGAACTGATTGGGTGTCAGGTTCAGGATTCTTAATTTTGTTACCACCAGCAGCAAGTAGTTGTATCTGGTAAAAATGCCTTTATTATATTTTCAATGAGTTATACTGTAGATCGCTAAAAGGGAATACTTATCTAGGGAATACGTATCGATCTCACGAGGTTCAAGATGGTGCGCGATTTGAGTCTTTTCAACAACTTTTAGGGTAAGTAGCTTTCCTAGTGAGCTCCTGCGGATAAGTAAAATAAATTGTTTGAAATTGTTTTAAACAACTAAAATTAAACGAGGGTGCCGGGGAAGGCGGCTTCTGGCCGATAGAAAATATGTGACATAAAATTCCAAGTTTATTTCACAAATTCATTGAAAACTATACGAAGGGGCGGGAGGAAGGAGATTTGCCCTACCCTGACTTGTCCCTCTATGCCAACTTAAATTATATGCATTTTAGGTAAAAGCTGCATCGCGGTCAGTATTTACATGCAGCAATTGTTTCACAGCCGTAAATGTGGGCAAAGTCGAACACGTTTTCACCACCACGTCCTTGTGATTGCAAAGATACCCAAATACCCGTCACTTGGACGTTGAGCTTTAATTTTTTTTTGCCAGTCACAGTTTTTTAATTTTAGTCCAAATAATACAACTGCGTGAGTGGGGTACTGAACGTGTCTGATGTTGTTCTTCGACCAGATAAGTTCGTTCTGAAATCTATGTGGTTGCATCTACTCGTTTGACGAACTCAACAAACCAGTTGCAGGGCTGTTAATCTGCCAGCCATAAAGTCCGGGCAAGATGTCCGCTGCAGCCAGTCGACATCACATGACACCTAATTTGCCTGCTTGTGTCTAAAGGAGCAAGAATTGAAAAAGGACGTTGTTCAAGGCCTTTCTTGACTCTCGCTTTAACCGCTGAACGTCTATCTGATTGTGTGTTGCGAGTGAGAGCGTGAGTGAGTTCAGTCGCTTGTGTGCCATAAATGTTTAGCTCTTTTTTAATTTGCCCGTTCGTGGTGAAACATCGCATAATTAGTTTCAGCTATAACCTAATTGTTTATATATTCTAGTTTTAGATAATTGCAATTGTACATGATACACATGCGTTTGTTTGAGCATCGATGACACACAATGGGAATGCCACGATACCTGCATGCAACGAGGATTAGAAGGACTAGCAGAAAAAAAGAAAACCACACAAAGGACTGCAAAAGAGAGGACAGGAAGGATTTAAAGCTGTTGGAATATAATATTCACAAGCATTTCTTGATTTAATTCACACTAGTAATTGTTGCTGCTTGGAGCAAAAGAAGAAAGTAGCCGCAATGTTTGACTAGATTTACACAGGGAGAAATAGTCGTATATTAAACATTTGCCATTTCAAATTCAGAGATACTTTTAATAAATTATTTCCTATTAACTTTTTTTAATATTACAAGCAATCGTGTTTGACATCTGTCCCGAAACATTTTTCGTCAATCTTTTTCCATAAAACAATTAAATAATTTCATTTCAAATTAAAGTGCAATCTAGTTCTGAGTTGCATATGAAAAGTATTGCCGAAATACTCACTTTAATCCCAGGAGTGGGAAAAAGAATTAAACTCCTTTTAAGGCAGGAAATAGTTCTGTTAAGTGAAACTTTTTCTGAATTTATTTGTTCCGAAATCAAGTTCTAGCAGTTCAGATTTCAGCACGAAAAGTGTTTCCCACACGTCAGTGCCAATACTTTTTACTTATTTTAATTCCTTCCCAGTTTTAGCTCTCAGCCAGGAACGGCGCTTAGGAGGACGGCCATACTCTGAATATTTTTTACCGGAACTTACTTTTACGCCAATATACGAGTATTATTCGAAAATGCCCTCTTTTGATTTAATTAATTTTTTTTTATATCCTTTGTTTTATTGTGTAAATTAAATTAATTTTATAATTTTGCTGAATGAGTGACGTTCTATTTCTTAAATTAAGTTTTTAGTTTTTTTTCTCGTCATTACTAGAGACCTTAATTTCCTTTCGGTTGCGTAAATCGAGGTCTTACTGTACATGTACAGATAGAGAATATATTGCTTGGAAATTTAAAGCAATAAATATGTTGCATACAGAGAGTGTTAACAGAGTCTGTAAAATATTTACAAGAAGAAGATGTGAATGTGGACGCCGCAGCACCTCAACAACCGATGATAATGTTGGGGACGTGAGGAAAACTTTTATGGAGAATCGTCGCATCACTGCTAGAGAAATTGGTGAGGATGTCGGCTTAACGGTTGGCTAATGCCAAGCAATTCCTCTTTTTTTTGGGAAATTGGGGCAGCGTAGCTGTGGTCCAAAATTCCGCCAAAAACAAAAAAAGACCCTTTGTATGAACATCATTCAGAAATGGTTGAATGACGTCAACGTTCATCCAGATTTGCTTAAAAGGATCATAACTAGTGACCAATCACGTCTGTCTGGTTATAATATCGAAAGGATGGCCTTTAGCGGTGATTTATGGCATAAAAACCGAATCACTGAGAGACCTCAAGGACCGATCAAAAAGAGCATAACAGATGTGCTGCGAGGATTATTTAAAAGCGCTGCAACAATTGTATTATATCTGAAGGAGACTATTTGGAATATAAATTAATGAATAAATAAATATGTGTTGAGACAAATGAAAATTCAATTTATAACAGAATGGAGATGCAAAAGAGACCAACCCGTTCATCGATTACTCAACTAATTTTATTTGGCTGGAACGGATGAAAAACTGAAATCATAATTTTTTCTTTATATTGAAACTGGAAATTGAATTGCGCATCCAGCATTTTTGGAGGCCCAAGTCAACACATTAATGATCTTTTTTAAACTGAAAATACTATTAATGCTTTGCAAAATTTCTGGTTACTTCGATTAAAAATATTTCAAAACTTTTCATGAATATAATAATTTATTTAATTGTCAGCTCGAGTTAAAAAGAACTTCTATGAACTATAACGGCAATTAGATGCCTTTAAAAGAATGGAGGAGAAGAAATTAACGAAGAAGAAGATATAGAATAGTTGCAATTGGGATCAAATTAGTACCGTTTAATATTGACTTCAGTACAATTTAATTACTGACATTTATCATCCCTGGTGGAGTGTAAGAAAAGTGACCAAAATCAATCAGAGCTGGACAAGAGGTGATTTAACTTTATTGCTTTCTGTGTGCCCAAAATATATATAATAAAGCAAATGATCAAAGTGTGGCCATATTCATTCTTTACAAGGACAGTTTCCAGTAGAATATGTTACATTTTTACTTGCTGCCGGGCAACTTTTTCTTTTTTTACATCAATCCCACACTTTGTTTTCGGAAAAGAACACAACCAAACTACAGAGTGCAGTATTTTGGCCTGAAAACAAACGCTGTCACTTGTCTTGGGCAGTTTTTCCCACGCGCAAAGTAAATAAAAATAATCATTTCAGCAGTAAAAATGTTCCTGCCCACCAACTACTTCTAAGATTATTACAAATTCTTTGGGAATAAACGTTTTGATAAATTTAGGCACTAGGAGAAATCTCCTGTATGTTAAAAATATCACCTTCGCCTGTATTCCATTCTCCTCCACCTTTTTCTTTGTGTTCTTGGCCCCCGTTTGGTATTTAAGTCAGAAATAACTTTGTAACCTTTTCGGAAACTTTCAATGTAATTTAACTCGGCAGCAAAAGCACAATTAAGTTTAATATGAAAAGTTTGCGGCAAAAGAGTGGCTGTTTTAAATTATTTGCTTGTTCCCTGGTGGACCGAACACATGTATATTCACATGCCTGCACACACAAATACACTCGCGTGCCTGACGTTTTTCCAAAACAAATAAACAGCACGTAAATGTGGAAAGTTTTCCAGCTGACAACTGCCAAGTACTGAAAATTTAAATATATTATAAGTTGCGTCAAGTTGAAATATGATCACCAGCTGGTGAATTAAGTTTTAAACGTGCATCAGTTTGACAGCGAATAGTTGTGTTTTCCAGCTGCCTATATGGCGCTATTCCGTATTTGCTACTTTTCGCATCAATAGGTAATGGAAAAGCGTTCAAACATATATTCAAACAGTGAACTTTATGGACTCCTACGGAATGCTACCATATAGACAGCTGGAAAACACACAAGCACCTGCTGCATATATTTTTTAACAGCCATCAGGTTTTGTTTGCAACATACTTTTATGAAGAGGAAAGGAAAAAGGGGGATATTGGGGTGGCTTCCCTGTCTTAAGTCTAAGCAGATTAGTTTTATTTTTATTATTAATTTATGTGTTTGTGTTTTCTTCTACAGAAGTCAAAAGGCAGCACAGGAAACAATGTTTACTCAGAAGTGACTCAACACCTCCCCAAACAGTGTTCATGTGTCTACAATGCTGTTCACAGATGTTACGAAAGAGTCTTAACATGAGTAATTTATTTGTAGAAAAATATAGGGCATGACAGAAACGCAAACTATAAAATTGGTTTTATGATGAAGGGCGGCCAGAATCGCTCAAAAGGCGAATGAATATCATTTTGCTGTCTATCGAAATCGAAACAGTGGAAACGAAAATCCAAACGAACAATTTGCACAAAGTGTCGTTACAAAAATAAAAATTAATTAAGAAAGTAATTGCCCAGCATCATTATTCTGGCGTTGGCCGGCCAACAAAATAAAATATTTTGCTGTTGGAAACTTTTGGCGACTGTTTAACATCGCACACTAAGCCAGCGTGGAGCAGCTAAAGCTTCCGCCAGCAAAAACTCTCACAATGCAAATTTATTAGCGAACATATTTAACGAAGTTATTGCGCCAGTTAAAGAGAAGGATTAAGTGCAAAAATAAATGATTTTTCAAATGGCAAATGAATAATTTTATAGAGCCGCCATAAAGAGACTTATTTGCAACTAAAATACTGATGAACTTCATCATTGTACGCCCCCACTGTCGAAGGCATTCTGTTGGCCGAAAACCCACATGTTTTGAAACACTCACTCTTGCTCTGTCTACCTCTTTCTCTCCCTCTTTCTCACCCTCTTGCTGTCTCTCTGCTCTAATGTTCTGTCCCTTGAGCCATAAATATTTCACATTTTCACAAAAGCCTTTTTTTCCGGCCACGCAAAATGTTTCAGGGCAACGGGGAGCAGACAACATATTACTTGCCTGGTGTGGCGTGTACTTGATGGCAGAATTCGTTTCTGTTAAGCAGCTCGCAATTACTCATACGCATTGTTTGACCGCCAAAATGTAAATGAACATTTTTTATGATTAAATCATAAATTGCTGGGCCATTAAAGAGGAGCTGCTGTGCGTGTGCTTGTGGCTGGCAGAAGTGTTTGTATCGGCAGTGATTATTGTGTTCCTGCCGTGGTTCCGTTCTCCAGTCATTTGCATTCACATACAAAAAGATGCTGCTTTAAATGGTTGCTCTTAAGTGACATTAAACATTAAACATAAAACATTTTTGTAGTGGTTTGGTTTACATTCACTTTTGCATTCGTACCCCAATTTCCCAGGAGGATATAATTGCTGGCGAAACGTTAAGAAATGAACAATCAAATGTTTTATATAAATAAGTGTGTGCGAAAGAATGTATGTGTGTGTGTGTGTGTGTGTAGTTGTGTGAAAGTATCTGAGTATATATTTCAAGGATAACAACTTAAAATTGTGGTACCCGTTTGGATTTCTTTTTTCGTTTTTTCTATTTTTTTCCCATTTTTAGTTTCAGTTGCTTTTTTTTTAACATTTTTTTAACATAGAAGTGCTATTAAACGCGCACCATGAAAGTTTATTACAAGCACGAAAACAGCAAAAAAATAAGAAAAACATTCAATATCAGAAAGCGAAATATGAGAAAAACTACAATATCGTTCTGTTCAGAACAACAAAAACCCTGCAGAAACGAGTAAAGTTTTATTTATTTCACTTTGTAATGGAACACAATGTTCTTGTGCTGCTTTTCTCCTTGCAACACACATATTTACATACCTGCTCATATGTATGTACGTGTGTGTGTGTCTGTACGTGTGTGTGTGTGTAATAACAAAAATGCGTGTTTCAACATTATGAATGGAAAAAAACCAACCAACGATATAAGTAGACACTCTGAAGCGCGTTGAAATAAAACAAGAAAATCCAATAAAAATGTTTTTAAATGCCGAAAAAAAGGATCTTACGAATGAGCTTCGAAACATGCCCGTATATTCACCAATAAACACTTCAACCACTAGTGAAGAGATACGAGTTCATTTCCCTGTTGATCGTGTGTTTAAGGCATCTTATAAGACGTCAGATTGACACAAGTGTAATATTATGAACAATATAAAGAGTGGTCCAACCATAATGCACGATGTCAATTGGGCGTCACTCCTTCCCGAGTAGGTTTTTTGCGCAACTTAATTTGTCAGTGTGTGACAAATTCAACCATAATTCAGCAGTGCGTTAAGTTTGTTGAGGTCTTGTACGACGATGGGCGTTCAAATCAAAATGCATTTCAAACACTTGGTGGGTTTTTTGGTCAGCATAATCGATCAAGTGTGCCCGCAATCGGCAGAACTGTGGGCAGGTTTCAGCAAGCCGGGACTGTAGAAAATGTGAAGCCTCTGTGCCTGCTCGCCCAGTTCGTTCTCCGAAAAACAATGCTATTGTTCGCGACAGACTGATTTTACAGGCTTACAAGGTTCAATTCACTCAGGAGCTGAAGCCTAATGGCCATTTCAAGTGCCGTCAATACGCCGAATGGTTGGTTGAACAGAGAAAAGTGAATGGCGACTTTACAACGAAAATCATCATCGAGGGGGCGACGAGGCCCGCTTTCAACTCGGTGGATTCGTTAACAAGCAGAATTGCCGCATTTGGGTAAATGAGACGCAATGTGTGGTTGTTGAGAAGTCGATGCATCCCACAACAGTGACTAATTGGTGCAGTTTAAGGGCTGGCTATTATGAAGTCGGCCAAGCAGTTACCTTGAATCGTGTTCGCTATCACGAGATGATAACAGACTTGTTGTAACCAGAAATTGAGGATATGGACGTGGACGCTAAGTGGTTCCAACAGGTTGGTGCCACTCGCCACACACCCAACGAAGCAATTGGCCCTTCTCGAACCATTGGACTTGTTATCTCACGTGGTGACGATGTTAATTGGCCGTCACGATCATGTGATTGGTCACCGTTAGACTTCATCTTTGGCGATATTTAAAGTAAAAAGTGTATGTCTATTCGCCAAGAACAATTCAAGAGCTCAATGATGAGATAATTCGGCAATAAGGACAATGCCGTGGCGAACATTGGGCCCATATTTTACTTCATACATAATTGTCGTAGATCCTTCTATCATAATAAAAAATATTGAAATAATTCTCTGGGAAGACAACCCTTTATTTCCCCGAAACGCTTTAAGCTAATACGCACAGACAGTTACCAGATTTCCTCAAAAGTATTCCTAGGAGGCCTGACCTCTTTCTGAACCACTGATTTTTTGTCTTACGATGTCAGATGTATCACTGTCAGTCCCCAGTAAGATAGTAATACTGTCAGGCAGCTGACAACGGTGAGAACGGCCTTCCTGTTAATATTAATTCCCCTGACACTGTCACTATTGTGAGAGAAATGTTTATACTGGCAACACTGGCCATATGCATGTGTATACTTTAAGCCTTCTGGCGATGTGTATAAAAAAGATCTGATCGTCGGGCATTGAAATTTAAAGGTTTTCTTGCAATCGCTTGAACTGGCGGAAATATTTCAGTGTTAGTTTTGGGTTGACGATCATCACCCGGTCAGGGCACTCTGCTGCTCGGGGAATAGAAGGGAAGGGGTCCCTCAGTATGACTTTGGCTAGGCATGTTCTTCCGAAACCTTCAACAGAGGTCAATTGGCAGAACAACAAGGCTCCAAGATGTCCTTTGGCATTCTGACGTTGGTCATTGGCTGAGGAGCCTATCCTTGCCTGAAACGTTCTGGTTGTTGTTTAAACCTTAAAACAGAGGAAGAAGTTGCTGTTGTCTTGCAACAGGCTCTGTGAGGAACTGAGGTCGAGGCGAATGTACAGGTGAGTTTGTTTAAGGCCTGATGTTCATTGAAAATTTGGGGCTACCAACTCAGGTGGCTCTCTCTCTCTTTTACTGCCTGGGGAATAACTGGCAGAAAGGGTTAGAGAACCCGAACTTTCGTTGTTTGTGTTATGCGCGGTTCTTAAATCACTCACCTACATATGTGTCCCTGGTCACATGCTTACAAGTTCACTAAATGGACTTGGTCCACCATCAGATTAGGTCATATAGCCATCCGATGATGTAAACCGACTTGAAAATCTGCTTCAATTTTATAATTTTTAACGAAAAACAACTTTGAGGCAATAAAAATAACATCAACGAGTATTTGAAAAACTTTTAGGAAAAAGTTTATTTATTTCGTATGATTTGCAATCAAGTAGCGCAGAGGAAAACTTTTCCCATTTATTTAAAATACTATAGAACTTTTCTTGAAGACACAGAAAGTTTGTCTGTCCCACCTTCTGGGAAATTGCAAAACAGAAGGTATTAGATAGCCCAGCTGTGCCGTGCAGCACACAATAACAATTTGCACCTGTGAAAGCCTCGCAAACCACATGCAGGCGTTAATTAACCGCCGTCCAGTTCCCTGATGTGGATTTGGTCCAATGTCAGATAAGGCCGTCAAAGCAACGTGCTGACATAAAATCAATTCCGAAATCTGCCAACACTTCTAGTATTTTAAAATCTGTATCTTTCCGTTTCTGTTCACTATTTATTGCGCAGTTTTACCAACCGCAAACATTTTATGTGCTGTCGAACATGTTATCGTCTTCGTGTGCCTGGTCATCTGGGTAACACATGCCTAAACATGCGAATATAAACGCTCTCATATAAGTACGTACATATGTATGTATGTGAGCCGGTTAACGTATGTTTGTAGATATTTTGTGTATTTAATCGACTTATAAAGACACAAAATGCCATGTGAGTGTTCACGTCCATACATGCACACATACATACATCGTATGTACATGCGTGTGTGTGTGTGTGTTCGAGTAGAAATGTAAACATTCGTATGTACATATGTACATACTTACATACATACATACATATATGAATGTAGAGTCATGACAAAGTGTATTTCTAAATGGTCATTTTGTTATTTGCTGGAATGTTTGAACACAATCAAATGGTTGGTTTGATGCCAACTTACTTGGAAGACGAATGCGTTGAAATCATCACAAATAAAATGCCAAACATGCACAGACATGCCTGTTAATTTTCATATGTATGCAGATGTATAGAAACTTGTGTACATATGAATGTATGTATGAATACCATGTATGTGTGCAGAAATATATTGTTTGTCATTGAGAGCAAAAGAAAATGGTTGTATGAAGTCATACGGAATTTTAATTTCAATTTAATAGTTTATTGTTGTCTATTGAATAAAACACTTTATAAGAACAATAAGTTTTAGATCTGATCAGACAATTTTTTACCAGTTGAAAGCAAATTAAATCAGATTAAGTAAATTGTGAACAAGCACAGTGTTGTCAACATAATGGAAAAGAAAGTAAATGGTTTAAAAATTGAAAAGTCTTTACAGATTTCGAAATATACAATTTAAATGTATGTGTGTATATATTTTTTCTCGCCTACCAGCCCCTCTACAAGTTTGTAAAGCCTTTGAAATCCAATTATCGCTGTATATTGTTTTCGCTTAAAGGAGCCGTTTGGTGCTGCTTAATTTTGAATTCTACAATTTTGTACAATTTTCAATAACTGTTGCTGTTTTGAAGTTAAACGATTCTGAACTTTGAAATTATAAGACCCGCAAAATTTTTAAGTATTTTACGACTCCACGCAAAGCTAAAAAGCACAACAAATGGGCGAGTAATTGCGAAAGAAAAACTGCCGGATGAATTTCCATCTGGGCTTCTTGAAAACCCTGTTTGTTATGGACGCAATTCTGTCCAAGGCAGAAACAAAATGGTGAGCACATTTCTGTTTACCCAATGATCTGGGATTGATGCCAGTAGCTGGCGTATTGGCCTGACCTGATGTCAGCCAAAATCAGGGTTCAACTAGGGCTCACTACCGGCCCTGTGCTCCAAACTACACACTCAATGCATGCAAGATTCATAAAAGTCATTCAAGGATATCAGTAATTAACCAACTCAACGTCCACTTGCTGGAAAGACAACTGTAGGCCTGACTTCCGTGAGCACCTCTTATAACTTCAGGGTAGGTCAACTACTCATTGCAAGGCACGCACTGGTCATAAACTTGCATCATTATCAACTCCTTGCTGAAGAGCTCAGTTTGTCTCCAATTATCTCGTGTCAGCAATTCTTCAGCTTAGAATCAAGGCATGTGAAATTGGTGGACCAAGGCTTATTATGATCGAGATATTTGGATTTTAGAAAGTCTTAAGCTCGTTGCTCAAGCTTCCAATCGAACAAGTAACTGAAATCTGTTGCAGATGATAACATTGCCCTGGACATGTTACTTTATGACTTGACTTGAGAAATCCTAAAGATTTAGGTAATTTGTTTTCTAAAAAATCCAATCATATATTAAAATAATCTGTTGCAAACTATTCACATAGACTTTAGGAAGAAGCTGAGGATCGATGGTTGGTAGAAAAGCACCTGTCACTGCAATGTGGAGCGTATTCGCGCCGAACAACATCTAAGCAAAATACAGAAATTCTTGTAGTATCACGGTGTCAATTTATGATTTTAGTTCACTTTACGTTCAGCCCGCAAAAGTAGTCCGTGGTCCCGAAGTATTTAGCTGAACACCGCGCTGGTTACTAAAGCCTTGAAATTTTCACATAAGAAGCTACGGCATGATAGGGTTCTCTCACACTAGAAACGTTATGCTTGTTACTGTTTTCTTTTTGACTAAAAGTTGTGCTGGGACAACTTGGGTTCTATTTTAATGGTAGAAAGTGTAGCTTGTAGCTGTTGTTGCTTTGTATAGAGCAGGACACAATGCGTGAACATTTCGGCTCTCGTTATAGTTACTAGAGCCTTAAAATGTTCACACAACAATTATAAATCAAAGTGAAGCTTTCTTAATGGTGGAAACCTTTATTTAAGCTGTAAGCTGCTGTTCATCTACAGTTTCCACTCCATTCTAACGGAACGTGTGCAAAGAAGTGAGACTCAATTAAGGACATATTTCGTGAAAAAGTCACGGATAAAAAATTTGAGTTGAAGAGAAGGATTAAAACAGGTACGAAGTAATAAAAACTATTTAGTTTATTTAGGGACAAGTTCATCACTAATTAAAGTTTTAGGTTAAACTGTAAGTGGAATTTGCTTAAAGAAAATCCGCTTGAGTTCTTGAAAATAAAATGAAAAAGTTGTGCGGAAAATGAGATCAAGCATTTCTATGGGATTTCTTTAGAGCAACAAATTGTTTATGGAGGTTGTAAATTGTTTCGCTTGCATTTGATGTTTAAATTATGCAATTCCATGCAAGACAAGTCTCAAATAATCTGCGTGCAAATGGAAAAGTTATCGTCTTGCAGTGGCAGCATCAAGGCGATGATGATGGTGATGATGGTGATGATGATGATGATGATGATGATGTTGTTGGCAATGACAAGACAAAGACGATAATGATAATGATTATGAGTGAGCAAAATGTGCACTTGTATGTGTGTGTGAGTGTGCGTGAGTGTGTTTGTATGAGTGCGTGCATTATGATATTTTCTTTTCAATAAAATATGTTTGCATTGCAAATTAGCATTTCAAATACAATTTAAATGATTGACGAACCAGGAAAGTGTAACGAAAAAAGCTTCTAGAAAATTGAAATAAAATTAAATTAATTCAAGGACAGCATCAAGAAAAACCAAACCATAAATTTATAACAATTGTTTGTTTTTTGCTTATTCTCAAAACAAAATCAAAACTATTTAAACTAATTTGTCAACTTCTACAATAAAAGTGTACATATTTTTTGTGGATTTTGGAAATTGCGCAAGATATAAACTTAAATCGATAATCGATAATTTGATTGTGTAAAAAAGTTTCAAAAGTTTAAATCTTTTCTCTTGTGTTAAAAATATTTTAATGTGATGAAACAACAGATATGCAGTTTTAGTGGAAATAGTTCAAGTTAAAATGAAAACAGAATTTGACTAAAATCAATATTAATTAAGGAAAATAAGTTAAAAATTAAGTTGAGTTGCTAAAGTTGGTGTTAGAGGATTCAACATGTTTTCGTTCATTTACTGCAGTAATTAAGTTGTGAGATTTGTTTATTAAAGGGATATTTTATTCCTTCGGATTTCAAATTTCGTTAAAGTTGTCAGGATAGGAAAAACAACAACAATTACCTGTTTTTGGGCCATGGCCTGCATCTGTTGGAACATTTGACGTTCTTCTTCTTTGCCTAAAATTAAAGAATGAACAAGAAAGGAAATTATTTTCAGCTTTCAGGGAAAGATATAGCAAAAACTTTTATTGGAAAACATTGCCGGTGCTGGGCTCAGAAGCATAAGAAAACTTGCGCCTATAGTTTTATTTCCACACATTAAAACCCGGTGAAATAAAAACCAAATTTAACTTTTTTGGCAGCAAAATTGTTTGTTGATTGAGCGAAATCAATTTATAGGACAAAAATGTCAATGATTAAGCGAATTGTTTGACTGACTATCTCTGGCATTTGTATATAAAATCTGTTGCTGAATTTTCCCCAACTTCGATATGAGACAGGAAATCCGTTTACCGGAATCGCAATTGAGCCCACAAAAAGAGCCATTATTTTGCCTGCAAACTTCAGGCGATCGTATTCGCTTGCGGCGATTTCAATTTCGTTCTATCGATTTTTCCGATTCTTGTACCTTTCGGGAGTGGGCATCATAAGTAAGAGCCCATATCTTGCAATAGATTTTGTAGTTCCATGTTGAAAAGGCCCAAGAAAACCATAAGAAATATATTTTATATTATTATTGCCATGAACACAATTCAAAGGGGATGTTGCGTGCGTTCAATTAAAAACGAAAGCTAAACACTTAATGAACTTTAAGTGTTTAACAAACTTCATTTAAATTCCACTTCAAATGGAATTTATTTAAAACGCTCATTTAACAATCGTATGATTCATGACGGCCACTGGCTTAGAAATTTGATTTGAAATTATTTGATAATTACTAACATTTTTCAGTTAAAACAAATGTAATTTATAAGTGCGCAACAACCGCCTTTTACTTTAGAAGTACGTTTTAATCGTACGATAACCAGCAATTAAGTGGAACACAAGAACTGTTTTAGAGCATTTTTGTGCTCTCATTTCACCTTTTTGGCCTTTAAAATGCCATTAATAATTTTTTAATCGCTCACACTTCTGCCCCGGCTTTAGTGATAATAAATTAAAGTCTACTTTATAAGTGCGTGTTGCGTGTTGCAACAAGGTTCCTTTCTCCGACTTAAGCCCAAGCAAATGAATTCTTGGCAAATCAACTTTTAATTAATTTCAGGCAATCCGCCACAAATTCACTCCTTCCTTTGCTCCTACTTTGCTTTGCTGCTATGTATAAAGTAATACACGTCACACTGTCAACATTAACTGAGCTAATTAAAAATGTTTTATGGCACTTAAACAAATTCGTGCCGTGTAATTAAAATGTAATGTGACAAGAAACAATATGAATTTATTTAGAAAAATAACGTCAGAAACCGAAACAACTTAAACACCGCGTCAAATAACTTTAGCGCTTTCTGCTCATGAGAATGCCTGTGTGCGTGTGTGTGTTTTGCATGGGTAAATGACGAAAACTTAAAGGCTGAGATGTTCTTTCGCTTGTCCAACAACGAGGGCAGATTTAAAGTTCGCTGCAGCGGTACAAATTTTCTGTGTTTGTGAGAATTTATCAAAACCAAGAATTTGTTCAGCCAATCGGACGTGTTATTTTACTTTCTTTCGCCTACTGCGTCAGTCTGTCTGGTGACGGAGAAGCCATCACCGGCTGAAATTCCAGCGCTTGCCTCAGTTCTATATGAATGAAACAGACAATCGTTCGAACTGGACTTGAGTATCCAGAACTGCGCTTTTGTAAAATACACTTTCGGCGGCATAGTTTTATCGGCGGCTGGGAATGGAACCATCAATTCTACTACTTCGATTGTGGCGATGTCGAATTGATGTTATATACGATTGCAAAGCTAAATATTTCTATTGTTATTGTAGTCTTAAGTTGCTATTTTTCAACGTATTTCAGTCCACTTTACGTGCACATTGAGTTATGAGCAGTTCAAAGCAAAAATGTTGATCTTTGTTCATAGTTAGGGACTACCTCAGTGGCCAATTGAATAGTTCATGACTTTTGTTTTTGGTTTGATTTACTCTTGGGAAATTATTTTTCTTTAACTAATTAATACTAGAGATGAATAAAACGCTAAAGCTCCGATTGCGCTGTCGGCGCAATGCACCGATTTTTTGCTTTCATGAATTCGCAGTGTGAACGCTCATTTTCAAAATGTCAAAAACTGTGCCGAAATTAAATTGCCAACACTCTTTTCGCAATGTTGAACAATGAAATTGTAAAACACCCACTGAGTTTTAGCGGCAGCGGCAACTAATTGTAGAAAACTGCACGATTCAAACCTACTGTTCATATATATTTATAGATATATACAGATGTTAAAGCCGTAGTACTATTTGTAGAGTTGGGCACAAGAAAACAAGTTGGTTTTACAAAAAAAAAATATTATTGTACCGTCCACATTGACGGCCACAGCAGTTTTATGCTCTTGAAAGTCGTTCATTCCAGCAGTAAAATTCTGTCGGTTAACTGGAAAATAAACAACAGCATGATTTAACATGCCCAATCAAGCCTGGTTATATAACCGCACTGTACCGATTATTGTCACAATGTCGAGTAATAGTTGGACGAGGCAAAAATAGATTGTGCAATATTTTCAAATGTGTATGTCGTTTTGGCACGATACAAACTGTCGAAAATGGAAAGTCTATTGACTTTGACGTTCATATATATTGTAGACAGGCATGTTATTACGTATAATATTAATATTTAACGTTGAAACAACATAATTTCTTGTTAAAATTGAATATATTTTTAAGAACTGCTATTGGCAGCAGTTGCGAGTTAAGTTGTTCCCAGCTTTATTAAGAAAGTTGTTCAGTTAAGTTGTTGGGCATAACAGGGAAAGAAGATTTTTAAGACTGGCCACTACAAGCAAGTGAGAAGACACTCCACACACGTCCCCATAAAGACGGCTGGAGAACACACAAGACACAAGATTTAATTCCAGTTGTTAAATGATAATCCATGTTAACAGTGATTTTGCTTTATTAGCATTTCATGTTGAATCAACATGATTTCTTATTGAAACTATATGTATATATATATATGTATATAGCGGGACCAGTAACGAGTGATTTAATTCGACATCTTAAATGATATTTCATTTTAACATTTTGTGTCATTAGCCTTTCACGTTGAATCAACATGACTTCATGTTAAAGTTTAAGATTTTTAATAACTGCTCCTCTCGGTGATTTACTGCTTTGTATAACCTTCTTTTTCAACTGGCACTTGGTAATATTCTTGGTTGCGTGAAGGGCACAAAACTGAACTTTTTTTTAATTTATTGCAATAATTCTTGAACAAAAATCATTTTTAAGTTTTATCTCAATATTGGGGGGGGGGGGGGGGGTCACATAAAAGACACATACCCCCCCCCCCCCCCCCCTTTCCACAAGCGAACGTGTTTGTAAATATTGTAAATAACTGTATTTATTGCGTTTGTGCTCCTCCGACGAGTTCGTTTGTAACTTTTCCGCTTGAACGGCTATAAAATATTTATGTGGTTTTATGGCAGTTAATTTCGCACTTATGTAAACATTTCTAACCCAAATTTTATTTATGCACAAACCATTTAAATATTAATGTCCAAGAGAGAACATCTGAATGCTCTGCCAGCAGACAGCAGACAGCAACGACATGGCACAAGAAAGTGGAAAGAGCAAAGAGCGAAAGAAAGAGGAACTGAAAACACACTTACCCATTCCTTTGGCCTGCAACATTTCCAATAATTTTTTAATACTTTCATCGCGTGCAATCAATGTTTGCTTTTGCGTTTCGACACGACATTCTAAGTCTTTAATTGTTTCGCGTAAAATGCTAATTTCACGTTGCAAATGATCGTTTTCGGCATAAACGGCTTCAATTTGCTGTTGCATCTCAATATTCGGCTGCCGCATACGAGCACGTAGTTCCTCCTCTAATTGACGCACCAGCATGGCTTGTTTCTGAAAATGAGGCAAAACGGAAAAAAGATACTCAACTGCTGTAACAAGTAACAAGTTTCTAACAAGCAGTTCATTAGTTTCAACACATGTGTCAAAGTACAAGCAACACGAAAAAAATAACACATTTTTACATGTAAAATATCTTAAACAAAATGTGTTCATTGACTTAAAGCTGCACATTAGAATACTTTAGAGATTTTTGTGCAGATATGCCTAAATCTTTAAATGCCAAAAGTTGTAAAAGATTTGCGGATAAATAGTGCCAATAAATCTCTGTCTTTTTTTTGCTTTTGCTTTTGCGTTGTCTTGTTTTTGTTCTTGGCTTTGAAATATGTATTTCTTTTTCTTTATTGTACTATAAAATTTTGTTTTCTCGCTCGCAAGTGCAGCAAATGCAGCAAATTCGTGCATATTTTTCAGTAATAGATTTCAAGTTGGTATTCAATTAGGGAAACTAAATCGAAACAAAATGCACATTTTGTGCAAATTAAGAAATGTTCTTCTATTTCATGGGAGGTGGATAAATCATCCTCGTTTGCAAATACTGAAAATTTATATTTGTGCCGGCTGAACGGATAATCGTCAAAGTTTTGAACGCCAAAAAACAGGGGGCCTGCGAACTGGCTGATTGTACTTCACATTAAGGTTTTCAGTGATTGTTCGCAATCAGAAATTGCCCACTAGCCAACAAATGTTAGACCAGGATTTGGTAATTCTTTTCAGTTTCAGCTAATTTTTCGCAGTGAATAAAAGCCTATAAAGATGCTGGCCAATTGTAAATATTTAACCGAGGCCGAGCGATAACTTTAATTTAAATACTGATTTAAAAATACTTGATAACAACAAACAAATTTATAGCACTACAAAATTAAAAACTAACTCGCTTGAAATCAAAAATTGCTACTTCTGTCGGCGGCATAAATAATCGCCAATCACAAAAAAGTGGCGATTTCACATATCGTTAAGACTTTTATTGATTGTTCGCTTTTGAATCAGAAATATTTTGAAAATAAAATATAAATGTGGCGCGCAACAAAATCGCTCGAAATGGAAAACGACATTTTGCTCAATCGCCCAAAAAGAGAACTGGTTGGGCTATTATTATTGTTCGCAAAAAGAAATTACGCACGTTGGGCCACTTGTACGTTTCTGGTTTGTTTCTTTAGAGTCCAACAAAAATTAAATGCATTTTGTTGTAAATTAGAAATCATCGCAAACAAAATGGCTCGAAATAAAAATTATCATTTCGGTCGCATGTGCCACTAATAGCCAAAGTTCCACTCACCCAAAGCATTTAATAAATAATCGCAAAAACAAATTGTTCTAATAATTTTTGGTTTGAGTGATTTTACGTTCCCTTGAGATTTTTGGTGATTGATTGATTTGTATTTGTTTTCAATTTTTTTTTACCATTTTTAAACTTAAAGCTAATTATGCGTTTTGCAGGCCGAACGATAATCGTAATTTTAATTTGAATCCAAACAAAAAAAATAAAATTGTAACGCAATAAAAAATCAGGCAAAAATATGCAAAGGAAAATATAGATTCTTATTTTATGAATAGAGAAATGGGCTTTTGTTATATCATAGAGGAGAAAACCCTTCCCCGGTCGCAGGCCGTCAGCGAAAGAAACTTTACAGACGTTCTTATTGTTGACTTATTCCACATATTTTTATTTTTTATTTCTGGGCAATCAATGTGAACAATCACCCAAATTTGTAGGGGCTCCTAGTTTTTGTTTTTTGCTTGACATTCACCCGCTCAGTTGTTCATTAATTAATTTGAAAGTGCAACAAAATAACCTGAACGACGATTTAATATAAAAAAGGCTTTAATATTATTCAAGACATAAAATTGGGTGACTTTTCGCCGACTGAACGTTTGTGCCCGTTTGTTGTTTTAGGGAACCCTTTACTTTTTGCTTGGCTAACTGGATACAATAAGTGATTAGGGCTTCGGTCTCCTACTGAAGTAAATCAACAGAAGAAGCTTCGCTTCAACGTCTTACTCACTTGTGCCACGATAACAGATTTAATTGCAACTTACTTGATTTTCGGTGCTCAACAGCTTCAGCTGGTCATTAATCAGGCTGTATTTGGCGCTCTCCTCTTTTCGCAACGCTCGCTCTTTTTTCAGCTCTGGGGACCAAAACGTTTTAATGCTGTGCATGGAACTGCCAAGTTTTTGATTCGTCAACTCGAGTTCGCGTTTCAGTTGTCCTAGTTCGCGTTGCAAGTCGGTGTTCTGGTGTTGCAAGTCGCCGAGATGATAACCACGATCTACTGTAGGCATGCCGGTGTTAAAACCTACAAAGAAATTCAGAGGTTCCATTGGTTCTTCAGAGGTTCTATGGAGGAAAGGAAGAAGGACATTACCTAAAGGATTTGGACTTTGCCTGGCCGAACGGCCGTATAGTTCGTCCTCCAAGTAAAGACCTCTTTCGAGAGATCTATCACGGGAACGATCGCGAGGTTCACGTATGGGTATGAATTCACGATCATGGTGATCAACTAGGCCACCTCTATCCAAGGACTGATATCGGGGGGCTCCTTTTAAGAAATCGGAAAAACACACGTATATAAATTAATTAAGGAATTCATTTCGTGATCAACAAAAATATTCAAAAATTCTATCATTCAGGTAAAAATTAGGGGATTTGAATTTGAATCTTAGAATTACAAAATCAAAATTATGGAGTTTTCATCTTTCAAAATGTTTCTCTTCCACTTACTTGGATAGTCAAGTCCATGTGACATTACTGGTCTACTGGCACTGCGACTTCTGTGATGACCCGCCCCCGCGGGACTTGTTGGCTCATCCATGTCTCTGTAGTATGGACTGCCCATTGCTGAAATTCATACAATTATGGTGATGATATTATGAGGATGATGGGTTGATCGGCTTTGGGGGTTTTGAATAAATCAGTGCAGGGGGATTTTGTATTTGGGAAGTTGCTAGTAGCGTTTTGATTTGAATGCTCTCAAATAGTCAAAGAAACGAAAAAATACGTTAAGAACTTAAAATCAACTTATGATAACAACAGTACAATAATTTGAAATGAAACGAAACAAAGTAAAATGGTGGGTGGGCAATGTGAATAAGCTCTGTGTTGTTTTTGTTGTAAAAGCTTCAGGTCACTACAGGTCTGGTAAATTATCCAGTGAATGAATATTTTTTGTTTAGTTTCCCCAAACATTTAACTTTGATCTCAAGTGGTTGTAATATTGGTTTGGGGAAAAAGTTGTTATTGCCAAGTCTGGGCGGTGCCAAAGGGCTGCTAGAATGGTGGTTTTATTGTGGGAAGGGAGCTCCCTTTAGCTAAAGAGCCGACTATAATAGGCTTATGCTGGCCTAAGCATCAGGCCAGTGACATGAAATTAAGGTAAATTCCGTTTCGGAAGGGGTTTGTGCATAACAGTCGCACTTAGGCAACAAAATGTCCAGAGTAAATTAATTTTTTTTTGCCACACCGTGGATTATCTACAGTGGACATCCGATAATGGGAACTATATAATGTCAGGTGTCTTCGTAGTGTTGCAACTGTTTCTTCCTTTAACTGTTTATTTCTTATTGAAGCATGAGGTTCTGTTTCACTCTGATATCCAGTAACTTTTTTTTACTTATCCTGTTGTGGGGTTGCAGTGCACCTGCAGCAGCTGAAAGTTGCGTCTTGCGTTTTCTTAAAGTGCAAATCTTTGATTTAGAAACGAGTAACTTTTTTGGTAAATAAATTTTACTCTTCATTTTTTTTACTTCAAAAATATTGAAGACTCAGAACTTGAGACCCGCGTTGCCACAAAAATGTACACCAACTAATTGATGACTATTAGGAAGTCCCACGGAAACAATTCGGAAAACGTATGTGCGTGCCACTGGCGGCCCACTGTACGTACCAGACATTTTCACAGAGTTGTAGTTTTGTTTATGATGGGTACAACCATCTATAATAAATTCGCCCAGAACAAAAGCTGAATGTCTTGCACTAAAGAAACTGTGTCTGGGTGCTAAAAAAAATAGGAGTACGGAGTGGGGAACTTCAGCCAAACACGAAAAACCGTGCAGAAGAATCACCCCAGTAAGAGGTAAGAGATCAAGTTTGAGTAACAGAAGTGAAAGTGACTCTTTTAATACAGAAACCGCTTGTGCCAGTGACACCATCAGTTTTATTTATACCTGATATTTGCGCGACTGAAAACAGCGAAACGGAAGACTAGATTGAGCAACCTGAAGATTGATTAAATATTGCACCATCGAATCTCATCTAATTGGTGCTCAAAAGCGTCATTGATGATATGTTGAATCATGTTATACGAAAATTAGAAGTTTGTAGTCCGGACGAATCCATATTTGAAAGTGAAAGCTATTTAATTTGCCCAGTTCTTGTGGGGAACTTCCCCATCTACTAGACACCAAAGATTAAATTTATTAGAAGAGAATTTTATCGGAAAGTAAAAAGAAAACTCAAAAGTGCCTGCCTGATAAAAGAGACGATATTTATTATAATCGTATCTCTCGGTTGGTGCTCCACATACAAGATATGCGTTGAACGCCCCCCCCCCCCCCCCCCCACTCCATGACTTTAATCTTAAATTATTTAAAATGTTTCTTCATTTATTCACCACAATAATCACTTAATTTAAAGAACTAGATATTTTTAATCTTTGGTATTCTGCAAATGCCTAAAATGCAACACTGTGCACAGCTGCTATTTCTCGTACTTTTGGCAGATTTGGGCAATAATACTCGCGAGTTATTTGCGCTCCTGAATGGCTTAGCCAACTCATGGTCGGCCCATAACGCTTTCAATTTGCTTCTAATTTTGTGTCAAGCTTCGTGTTGTTGTTGTCATTATTTGCAGGAAAATACTATCAAGTATCACTCGTAGTTTTCGCTGTTAAGAAACCGGTGAACCGGATTTTTCTGCATTTTAATCCTTAAAATCGGGTTTCGTTGACATTTTAAGTTTCTTATTATCTGTTTTTGCTGATTGATATGAATCGAATCGCTTCAAAAACTATTATAAAACGAGTGCGAACATGTAAAAAGTTTGCCCTGCATTTAGTACAAAAAATCACACATTTTCCAACAAAAATGTGTCACATTGAAACGTTTCTCCTTTTCTCAAGGATAAAGGAAGCAGTTGAATCAACGCTTTGCATTAATTTGAATAAATGTTTTTGTTAATGAAAATTCCTTTTTGAAAGCTCGCAACAGAAAGTGAAGTGAGTGAATGAGTGAGTAATTTTTGCAATTAAATTCATAAAATAATGAATTCAAAGCGGTGCCGGTTGTTTGTTGACCAACTTTTTGCTCTGTTTTTTCGGGTTTTTTTTTGTTGTTATTTTTGTTTTTTTTCATACCATAATTGCAATCCAGTTTGAGGCTTTTTAAATGTTCAACTCGTCAAATGAAAAGCACGATGAGTGTTCACCTGGAGAGGTGAATCAACTAAAAACTACAATATGTTGTTGTTGGTGTTGTTGTTGGTTTTGCTGTTCTTGCCTCTGCTGTTCTATTTTGTAACTACAGATCTAAAGGTGTTTTGTTTTACAACATTTATTGTAGCAACTATTATTGCAGTAGTGGCAGGTGTTATTGTTATTGTTGTTGCAGCTGTAGTTGTAGTTGTTAAAGCAAAAACATTTGACAGTGATTTTGTCATTTGGTGTCAAGTGTTTGGTGAGTGTGAATTTGTTTGTTGGTTTTTTTTTTTTTTTTTTTTTGAAATTAAATTTTCAAATTATATGAGATGTGTTTATTTTTAATTGTTGTGTAGCGAATGTATTTTAATTGAAATGAGAGAAATGAAGAGAAATTAGGAGAATTGTTTGTATGTTTTTTGGTTTTTGATAAAAAAAAGCAACAGAAAAAGAATGTTACATGCGCATGCGTGATGTAAGATAATAAAATTAGTTTAGGATACGTTTTTCTTTAAATAATTTGCACACTTAAAATTAATATTGTTAAATTAAAAATATTTTTACTTCTACAACATTTTCTTTTCTTTTGACACAAATAAGTCTGTATCGTCTGTTTCGTGTACGAGTATTTATTTGAATTTTTATTGCTGCACAGATTTCTAATGAAAAGTATTTTTGTGATTTGCACTTAAAGCTAAAGCGAAAGCAAAAGCTCTTGTTTCACAGGAATATTTAAAATATTTGCAACATTTTATTCCACGGTGACAGCTATTTTTTAATGTCTGGGAATCAACATCGAAGGGCGGAATAAATCGGTCGACAACCCGTTGACGACATTTGAGGGAGAGAGTCGAGATGTGTGTGTGGCGAAGGGGTGAGTCAGCAGGAAACTAGTGTTCTTAAAGGGCTTCCTTCGGCTCACCAACTTCATAAGCCTTCCGTGTCTGAAGTCTACCTGCGCAGTTAAGACAGGGTTAAGATAGTCCCAGCTCTGCAACAGGGGGCTAGTGGCTATCATTTCAGATTAATTTTTAAAATTAAAAAAGGTCATACTGTTTTGCTCTCTATTCTGCATAAGTGTGTCTAGAGTTTGTTAAGCATTTTAAGAGAATTGCCAATAAAATTCCGATTGTGGATTGGCTGTAAATTTGGAATAAGTTTATTTATTTAAATGTTTTTTTAATGTTATCGATATCGGAATAAATAAAGTACTCAGATTGATTAATGTTCGCTTTAAGTGATGCCAAATTCTCTGCAAAATATTTCCGGTGATGCCGCCTTAAAAGAAAACTAACACTAAATTGGTTTGGTTAAGTTAAATGAGGTTGAAAAAGGGGGCTAGAATATCGCTTTGATGGGGGGCGAGTAGTTTTTTCCTTAATCTCTTAAAATTTTTAGAAGATTTCGAGAGCCGCAAAAAGCATGATTAGATCGGGTACCGGAAAAAAAGGCTTAAGCACTGACTATTTACCGAACCCGTAATTATTATAGGGTCTGATCTTCTTATTATTTTATGTATATACAGGGGGACAACCCCATCTGATAATGTCAGGTCATGGACGGTTAAGGCTTGTTCAAATGCTTTAAATAACTACAGAATATATGAGTGCGGATACCCACAACTGTAATAGGATTGTGAAAAGGATATTCATGGTTATTAGGGCTCCTGAAATCTTCACGAGTTTGTAAAATATTAAAGAAAAAACAATTGGATTTCCTTTAGCCTATTACCAGCCCTCCACTACTTCAGGAACTTGATGATGCTGTAAAGACAGAGCAGAAACAAAAAAAAAAAAATAAAAAATACAGCATTTCAATGAGATATTTGTGGTCTTAATCGATCTATTTCCTTATCAATTCTAATAATTTTGCCAAGAAAGTCACTTCATACTTTACACGGATAATGGGAGCACTGAATTTTCTGTGAAATTTTTATGTCACGCTCACGTCCCCGTAAATGCACATCCAAGCACGACCTTGTAAAGCTTTCAGTAGTAGAAGCAACGCAAGGAGCGTTCATGCACCAACATGCCAAACGGAACACGTCTCTGACAGGACCAAGAAAGGAGTAGAATACGATTTTGAACTGATAACACAGGAACTGGCTTGATGTTCCCATTTCTATTTTCAGCTACCGATAAATTTTCTTTTAAAGACGCCTTGTCTTAGCGGCGTATAAACCCATATTTGTCTGCCGCGTTAGATTTTAGCTTAAAACTTTTGCTTTAGCCCAATTCTTCGGCGTAAGTGATTTGGATTTTTCCTTGCAGGTAAAGGAAAACAATATAAAATACAAAACCATGAAGACATGTTTTCACAAACTCAAACTCAAAACCATTATTTATAAATTGTGCTTAAAACAATTTTATCTAAAAACAAATAGACTCCGGCTGATTTAACATGTCCTTTAATAATAAAACATCAGCTGGTGCCTGATTTAAAGTAAATCTTCACTGGGAAAATCGTATTTGGATCATGGAGGCGCAAAAGTTTACTTTAAGTTAAAGTTGGCTGTTAAAGTCGACTTAAAAAGCTCCAATTCAGTGTCTATGGTAATAGGCCGCAAATGTATTGAGTTGAAGCAGTTAATCGGCCCTGAAAATAAATACTTTTTCTTGAGGTCTTCACAAACCTATAAAAAGTGTTGCTGCATTGAATAAATTTCTAGCACAAACATCGCCGACTCGTTTTTGTTTTGAATATATTTTGCAGATATTTCTAATATTTGTAGCATTTCATCTGTCAACTTGATTTTTTGACCCACTGTTATCTATGCGCACTATATCCACAAGCATCTAGTTGACTGCCTTCAACTGTGGCATTAAGTAAAAAATAAAATGTGAGTATAAAATATTGTATTTTTGCATATCGCCAGTTGGAATGCCAAACCACCCAAGTAACATTTTTATTACGAGTATCATACAGGGGAAAAAATATTTAGTAACAATTTAAAGTTTCGCCACTTGTTGTTACGTACTTTCGGGTTTCGCTTACAAAACGCCCAATTTCTATTATATGAGAGTGAAGACATTCTTGATACCCATCATAATCAATCAAAAATTCTAATTTGCTTTGCCAATTTCTTTTCAACTAACGATATACATTTATCTAACTCGAAGTACATATATATTTTTAATGTTCTTTACGCAATCATGCGTTACGCTGCAGAAACTGTATCCCCTTTGTCAGAGCTTTTAGTATGATTCCTTAAATTTTGTCCTTCTTCCTATTCCTCTTCCTGCTCTTCCTTCCCAAAACCATATGAAGATAGTTGGGATTTTATTACTACAACGTTCCATTTCTGACACCGTCCCCTTTCGGCGCGGCCAGTCTCTAATAAATAAATGGCTGCTCAGCATCTTATTTTACTGGCTCATTTACTGGCTGACACTAGATGTGTACAACCATACAGCCTGCTGTGCTCTGACTCCATAAAGAATTAAAATTTATTTGTCTCCACCAGCCGGCGCGTACAGCGTTATGGCCATCGCATACACACATGCGATACTCGTACGAGTGGATAAGAACGGGAATTTTCGAAAATTTCTGAATGTCTTATTATATCGTATGAGGACGCAAAAAATTAACTGATGCGGTTGTTTCGAGCAGCAGCCAACAATTGGTGCCATTAAGTTTTTCTCATGATTCATTTGGTTTTTGTTTTTTTTTTTTTTTCTAAAGCGCAGCAACATCTTAAACAGTAGCATTTGGGAACTACTTAAATATTTGTCACTTTAGCGCCTTAAAAATATTCTAGAAGATTATCCAAATCGTGCTCATATGCTTAATTTATTTATTGTTATTCTTTATTTAGTTTTCTTTTTTTTCTGGTAACAGCCTTCGTTGTTAGTGGCTTTAAAATGAGCAGATTTAAGGAGCGCGAGATATTACAAGTTAAGTCATAAGGAGACAACTTTTATGTGGCAAAAATTTACATTGAATTGGCCCCATTCTTAAGAAAGTTATATTCAAATCATCATACTCGTTCGTACATGCCTGATTGACGCAGGAGGCATGTTCAAGCATGATGAGACATGCTCTGTGTCTCGCTAAGATTTATGGTCGTAGATCAACAAGTTTTACTGCCTTTTCGCCGAAAATCGTGCAGCGACATGTCAATGATCAACGGACACTGTACGTTCATGGAAAGAAGGAAAGCCCTTCACTTATAACCCTGTTCAATATATGATGCAGTTTGAAGTTGGCCGGTTGTGAAATGTGCCCTGAATGAACAGCTGAACAAGTTGGCTGAAATATTTCAAAACGTATTCGTTCGGACTCTACGAAAGAGCATGGAATCGCCTCTGCTTGGGCCTGCTAACCTGAAACTGTCTGTTATACATCATAATATTTGTAAAAGATACTTCGAGCACCGAATATTATAACCAACTACTGAGGACGAATAGGGTGGTAGTCAGATCCTTTCGGGCTTTTCTTCCCCAAACTGAGTAAAAGATTTTCTTTGCTTCAGGTTTTTGTTTGGATACAGACTTTTGCTCAGTGGCAATAATACGAGTTGAAAGCGTCTAAAAATATGCGGAGCAAAGCTGCCGGATAATAAACTTGCCGCTTACCTGTATTCTTCAGGTTTTGGGTCGCAGAAGTTAAAGAAAGTGTTTGCGGGTGTAGGTTACCCTAATTCAGTAACCCGGTCTTAAGGCAAATTGTAAGACTAACTTGAGTGGTCTTATGACCCAAAATATACCTCCGATAAGCTTTATAGTGAATCTGGTGAAGAGGTCTGACTAATATTCGTGGGTAGCAGTTTTAGCTTCTTTACGGCGAACTAAGAGACGCCTCTTCGACTGCAGTGGCAGATATATATATGGTAATTATCAAGCTGCCCTCCTACTCACTTAAGAAGAGACAAGACGTGTCCTCGAAAAGGTCAAAGAAAAGTGCGCCAAAAGTCACCATTAATAACTTTTTCCTTTATATGTTTTTTTAATAAGTTTTAAATAACAGAGAGCTACAAAAAACCAGAAGAATATCTACAATTTTATTATTTAAATGAGCGATCAGTTCGGGTATGAATTGGCCGAGCCGTTCCCCAGATTTGTCTGCAACCGACCATTTTCATCGGGGTTATTTGTGAGAGCCCGAGATAGTCCTTGAACGCTACCGCCACACATTTTGAAAGACGTTACGGAGAATGATGTAAAACGAGCCCATCGTTGCGCAGCTCAAAAGGTGGCCCTATTTTTCACTTATAGTGAAGATCACTTATATTTTGAGAACGGAGAAAAAAAGTATACGAAAAATTTATGAAGTTTTTAAAATGATGATGACGATGATTTAGTCTGTATTTCAGTTGTGTTGGCAAATATTTTAAATTTTCTTCTTCGCTATTCTGAAACAATGCGTTTTGCTGTAATATTACCAAAATATACATATTTAATTACAGTTTCAGTTCAGTTACGAAACAATTAAATTAATTTAAATTATATTATAAAAATTAAGCATTTTATTCAACCCAATTCAAAACCAAATTTGGAAAATTTCTTTAAAACTAATTATTGTGCAGTATTTTTAGTGGTATATTCTGGCATTTGTAGAGTTCAAATAAAATATTTAAGATATATTTTATTTTTACAATATATACAAAAGCTGCACGAAAACAGGCGAAGCACTTTTTATTCGGTATCAACAAATAAATTGTTTCTTTTGTTTGCTTTTGATATGACTGATGGTTCGTTCCGATTTGATATTTTTCTTTTGTTTTTTCTTTCTTCATTTAAGCGATAGTTAAAAATTTAATTATAATAATATTGATAAAAAAAAAAGACTTTCATTCACCTAGAGGACTTCCTCGTGTACCGTAATCCCGTGATGGTGAACGATCAACTGTTGGCAATTCCGTAAGTCGTCTGTTACGACCCGGGCTACGAACACCAGAGCTAGTTACAGGATTGTAATCGTCTCGTGACATAATATGCCGCGGTGAAGCCGCGGTTTAATATCAATTTTTCTTTCTTAAATCTTCTCTTGAGCGAACACTCGTTAGTGGGAAATGGTTTAACGATTAAACACTCAATTTTCGTTTGAGACGTTTAGGAGGTGAGTGTGAATGTAGCATCTGCAAATGCAAAAGAAAGAGAGAGAGAGGGAGAGAGAGAGAGAAAGAGAGAGAGAGACTTAGTTAAACATAGACATTTTATTTAATACTACTTAATAGCGTTTTGTGAAAATAATTGTTTAACAAAAATAAATAACTCTCAATAGTTTAAATGGCGGTGGTGGGAATCGTGTGTTTGTTCTAAAGTGCGTTCAAAAATAAAAAGTGCTCGGTGCAAGGTTTCATAATTTGTCCCTTTCCTTCAGTGATCTTACAGACTATTGTAGTGTTTGGATAGCAGGGAAGTCAACTAATTTGGAGTTCAGTGATTTGAATAATGGATTCCTAAATGGTAATTGAATTGATTTTTTTTTTTTAACAAGAAGGAGATCATTTACGTCTATTCTAAACTTATGCTTAAATTCTTTTTCGAAATCGAAAAATTAAACTATACATTGGAAAAATGATATGACGTTAGTTGAGTTATTTTTACTTTGGATTTGTACATAACAGTGAACGCTCGCTATAACGAATGAGCGAATGTCAGGCTCATTCCCTAACACTGCAAAGTTTTACAATTTAATTAAGCTTTGCGGAATTTGAGCAGAAATATTTTATATACCTATTTCCATATCTATAAAATATCAGGGCTCTTCTGATAACTACAGTCCATAAAAGCGATTTGAGATCACAAGAGGGGTGTTCTGAGTATAAAACTTTTTAACTGAATAGATTAATAAAAATCTTTAAAGCAATTGATTGCTTTGAATTTTTAAAATTTAGACACCTTTTCGACTATAAAAACTTTAATTGGGTTTTTGATTTCAAAGTAATCGAAATAAAGAAAAATGCTGTTTACTTGTGTTTTCGCCATTTGAAGAACACCAGAAAACCACACGTGTGTTTTTAAAAGCACATGTAATTCGAAATCATGTGGATTTCGCAAGGAAGATTCAATACACAAATGATTAAATGATGTGTTTTCACATCTATCAACAACACAGCGATCTATAGATCGTGTGGCGAATTCGGTAAAAATGGCTGCAAAACTCAGGACACTAAGATAAACTTGTAATTTCATTGCATAGGAAAAGTCCTGCAGGAGCTGTGCATTCGTATAAGATAAGGTCATACCCTCCAGGAGATAATGCGTAGCCCGTACCAGTTCACTAAATATATTGAAATTCATTAGAAATGAAACAGCCACTTCAATTTCAATGCAATTTCAACTAATATTTACTATTAAATTTTCATTTCAAAATTAACGATATTTTAATAGTTTAAGATTTTTTCCTTTTAATCATTTACAGTAATTTAAATAAGTATGTGACTGAATGAATGAATAACAGAGGGGGGTGCCTCGTTCAACACGGCGACCATTGTTGATGTATTGTTTTGCCTCTTCCCGTCAATGCGGCTGCTAGCAAGTCCTGTTCACATGAAGTAGCCTGCACCCACTCTAAGGCCTAATTCTGTGTTGCATATGCCCCCTTCTATGTAGATGTTTATAAAGTATTTTCAGGCTTTGGCTATCGAAGCTCAGAAGCTGTTTGGAATACACAAGACCTTCACTACTGTTTTAATATTTGCCCACGATCCAGTGGATCTAGTAGAAACTATAACAGCCGCCCGGCGTAGATGTCTGCCATCTTATTACTACATCCCTCGGGTCCTGGAGGGCAGATCACAGTAATCTGATTCCGATGCGGTGGGCTCTTCAGCCCGTTGTGACACTTAAAAATAGTCCTTACATCATAATTGTATTCGAGACAAAAAGATGTGAATATTTTTTTGTTGCTTTTGGGGAAATATTCACTGAGATGAAAGGAGAGTCGCTGACAGCAAACGATTTCACTTGCATCTCTTTTTGCTGCTATTGATCTACTTTCAGATGGGACGCCCCGAAATTCTATTCTTGCGTTTATTAAAAATAAATTTCCCACCCAACCTTTTATACGAGTACAAAGAATTGAAAAGTTTAGCTCCAATTCGGCACTGACATCGATGAATAAAACCAAATGTTTTCTATTCCACATGCAATGAAATGTGGAAAATAATTATTAAATATTTTTGCTTGTTTTTTGTTTGTTTTGTAACAAAACAATTCTGACTTAAATAGTCTATATTCTGTGGGTACTGGCAGATACACTTTCTCACTCAAAACTAATTTAATTCAGAGGAGGAATATGGCAAATTGATAACGTGCTGGGAAATTGGTACAAAGTCGATTCCATCATCGATAACTATAGACACGACATTGCATGTTGTGGAGTCGTTACCAGCACCAAACAATGACTGGAGTTGCACTGTTCACGAGTACAATCGTTGGTTTTAAAAATAAAAATTAAGACAGGCACAGACAGGCAGACAGACAGACAGACAGAGTGGCGGGCACACAAGTCGACGGACAAACACACCGACCAGCCAGTCAAATACCCACGATTGGAACATTTTTCTCTATTTCTATTTGAATGCGTCAGTGAGTTTAACACGTTGAACTATTTTTCACCTGTTCGCCGTTTTTCTTTTTTTTCCGTTTTTCTGTCTTTCTTATTTTTTTTATTTGCTCCCATTGACTTTGTTGCGAACTGAAGCGTATTTTGAGTTTGTTGGGGCGTTCCAAACTACTTCAAAGTTCAATATGTAGACGACAAGTTTTCAATTAAAAATGTTTCGAAGCTATTTTCGTAAGACAGGCAAAATCGGTCTGAAACCGAAATGTTCATAAATATTCCTCAACTTTCCAAAGTGGGGGGACATCCAGCTGTTTCACGGTCGTGCTGGACGATTTTCTTTTGAAGACAACTAAATGCATGCCTTTAGGATTCCTTCAAATGAATCCTTAACATCTAAATGAAATTTAGTGTAAGATATTAACACAAAAAGGAGTTTTTTAAATGATAAAACAAATATTTCTTCAGGCCGTGTTGAGCCGCTTCCCTTCAGCTCATCTCTTAAATATTAAGAGCATGAACTCACTTGGCTCTTTCACTAATCTTTTGTAAGAATATGTTTCTTTCTTACACCATCCTACACATTTTCTTAGAAAACAATAGCAGTTTATCAATTCTCTTTGAGGAGTTTGAAAAGAAAAAATATATATATTTCAACATTCATTCAATTGCAGTTCGATTTGTCAAAATGGTCACATTCCGTTTCCACTGATATGTTCAGCCTTTAATCGCATTTAATTTGTGTCATATTACAAAATTCGCAGAGGTGGGAAATGCTAAATGCCAAAGAAATATGGTAACTGAAATAAAATTGCCCAGTCCGGTCGCCACAACTCCTGAAACCCGTCCCGACGGCTGAACACCAATCATTTAATCGTCCATGCAAATTGTCAAGGAAAATTCAATAGTTCTGCAGCAACAATTATTTAAGTAATTAAAAATATCAGCGCGTCGCAGAAATTAATTCGTTTTCAAGCAATTTGCGTAATTGCGAAATGAACATCTTCGGCAACCTTCAATATTCAGCACAACAACAAACAAATGCCGAAGAAACGGAAATGAATGAAATGCATCTTAACGCCTCTTTCTATGCGCGTTCATTCAATCGGAATCTCTTGTTGTTGCAATTGAAATAGTTTTTTGATGATTAAGCAAAGCAAGAATCTCATCTTCTTTTGTTGGCGAGTGACAGAATGACTGAATTTCCCACCCGGCGTAGGCGTACGAGTAAACAATAGAGATGTTGCATTCACGCCCTGAGTTTTTTTAGCTTTGACTTTGTGAATGTGCAGCTTTAAGGCGAGAAATTATAAATCCTCTAATAACAACTTTAGGGGATTATATTTCAAAAGGATTCTCTTCAGAAAGCAAAAAATATTTGGTTTTGGTTTTTTAGGGCTCCTCATTAAAATTTTAAAGTCATATTTTCCCCCTGAACGCATTCGACGCAGCCCCAACATCAAGTAGTACGAAGATATATTAGAATAGAGTTATTGAAACCAAACACTTATTATTACCCCACAAATATTTTTGTATTAATTCCTACAGAAGAGATATTCCCAAAAATGAATGCATTTGATTGATTTATATGTCTAATTAATTATATGAAAATCGCTTAAATGGGGCTTAACAGAGCACCAGTTCTGCTTATTGCTGGCCATATTATATCATAACCACAAACTTCATGCCCATGAAGGAGAAGTTCTCAGCCATTTAAAGTGTGAGAATAGGACAGAGGCCATCAAGAGGCCATCAAGAATGTTACAGGTACGCAACCAAGCCAGACACTTAGGGACTCCGCGGTGGAGAGGAAGAGCCAATGGAGCACTTAATTACCACTGTGACACGGGATATACAGGCTGGTTCATACCGACATATATGCCGATTGAATTTGATCTGTTAAAGCCCATTAAAAGAGCTGGTCCCCTGGCCTCAATAGATCAGCGATGGTTGCAGAGTGAAGGGCCAGGCTACCACTATTATTCAGTTATTTATCGTCGCTAATTAATGCAGGAATTTCATTTTGCTTTCGAAACGCTGCAACGACATTAAAGTTGAAATCATTTGCGTTTCATATGAGTCATAATACGCGCATCATTGTGCCACAAAATTTATAATTAGAAACAAATAATTCATATAAAAGAAATAAGAATTTAGGGGAGTTGGTTTTCAACTTAACCTCAACAATGTCTGCAACTCTTTACTCTGGCACATTATTAAGATCTGTCTTTTGAATAGAATAAAGAAGAAGAATAATACAAAGAAGAAGAAGAAATGAGTGTTACTTCTTAACTCTAGGAGCTTAAAAGAAATCACGATCTTTTGAGAAGAAAGACGAGCACCTTTTCCTGATTTTATGTGAATAAAAATATCCTCAGCCCCAAACAAAATTAGTTGTCGAAGAAAACTAAAAATATGTAACATTAAATAGCGACGTTGTTCACGAGATACAGAAACACTCGTAAACTGAAGGGGTGAATTCTGTGGTTGACTGCTGATAGCGGTGGAAGCTGCCCCTGTCGAACTGGCACTTATTTACTCAACCCACCACATCCAACAACATGTGCACGTAGTCAAATTGTTTTACTGCAATAGATGATCTACAAACTTCGCTCCTGCCACGATTGTCGTAATCATCCTGCTAAGAGGACTATTCGCAGTGCAGCTGATACCAATTTTCATAGAAATATTATCTGCACCGATGAGGATGTGATTTATGGGTTGATCTACGAAGGCAATTGTTGAATTGGGATTGATACCAATCCATATGAAACTCCAAGTCGATGTTGTTCAGGACATTTGATCTGAAAACCGAGAGCTCCGTAGATTGATAATTGCCCACTACTTTCGGTTCGAAGTGGGCACAAGTAACTGAACGGAAGGAGGTATCTGTTGCACGACAACCAAACGATTTCCTCTAAACACTTTTTCCTGTAATTTTAGACTTGAACTACAACCAGCACGCAGGAACCAAGACAGCCATGGTAAAGTATGATCAGCCCTCAGAGACATGAGGCATGCCTCCGCCATTCCGCCAAGACTTCGAAAGTAGTCATACATTCCTGTTTCGATTGCTCTCACAATCCGGGCACTGCTTGACGTCGTGGAAGGGACAGGGCCCATATTAGGAATACGCCAAGGCAAAACTTGCTTCGCCATGCCAGTGTCTGAAGCAGCAAGTTCTGAAGCTTCTTCTTTTTCGCACATTTCACATTTGCGAAGAAAACGAAACAGTTTCCTTTTCTACATTTAAGCAGCCACTTCAAATGAACTGGATTTAAGAAATGCATAATTGGAGGACGGCGCCCACCATCATGAGAACGCAATGGAGGGTATTAAGAAGGCGACCTCGCCACAAGTAACAAACACTCGTATTTGTATTTATTTGTTAAAAAGTTTTAAATGCTGCTGCCAGCCACCAACCAACCGCCAACAGCACAAACGAACAAACAAACAAGCAAAGCCGGGCTTAAGTCGTGCCTCGTTTTGGATTAGGTTTTCAATTGTTTAAAATTATGAATAAGAGAGAAAAACAAACAAATATGTGTATTTCATTCATAAAGATCTAGATTCAATATTCGTACATGTTACACGGCCGTGCCCGAGACCGCCCACTCTCCCACCAGCCATGGGGAGGAGGGTGTCATTATACTTTCCGTTTGCACAAATATTTAGAAGGGGGGTGAGAGGGGAAAATTTTAATGCGGATAGTGGCAGTAACTGCAGTTGTTTTTCTTCCTTGTTTCTTTGTTTTTTTTACCTTTTGTGTGTGTGTGTGTGTGTGTGTACGTTTTGTTGTTGTTGTTGCAGTTGTACATGAATGATGTTTGTTGTACAATATGCAGAAACAACAAGTACTCGTCGTAGGTGCATCTAAGGCTGTGAGTTGTGGAATTGTGGGCTGTGGATACACCCGTCTCGTCAGCTTCATTATCATTATAATTGTTATTATTAATGTAGGAAGGCTGGTTGGCTGGCAGCGAGGCAAGCAAGCAAGCAAGCAAGCAGGTAAACTGTTTGGCAGCCAGCAGGCAGCAACCAGCAGCAGCCATGAATGTGGCAAGAAGAAAGTTGTTCTGCTGTGCAGCATTTTGTAGGTGAATAATAAAACATATTATTATCTTTTTCTATTTGCATTCATGTGTGCGGCACTGCAACACAACGTTCAGCTTTTGTTTAGGGGTTCGCGTGCATTCGCTCGCTACAAACACGTCCCCAATACATTCGAATGCTGAAACTTTGTTTCTGTTTAAATTTTTATTTCAAATGCGACGAAAAAACAAGAAAAATTGAATCATGTTTAATAGACACACGAGTGCACTTGGCAGGCGATCTGTTTGTTAAACAGCAAAAAGAAGTCGACCGTCTGTCTTTCGCTCGCCCCCTCCGTCTTTGTTTCACATAATTTGGGCTACAGTTCCAATATTGTTAATGCCTTTTAAATGTAACTCAGAAATATTTGAACTAAATACTTGGCGTATCTTTCGAATTGGGCTACTTTCAATAATGAATATGCATTTTTGCTTTTCTGTTCCAGTTGCCGCCTGCTTTCCGTTTCGACTAGAAAATGTCTAGTACGAGTAGTTGCAACATTTTGTAGCTTGTTCGTTTACTATTTTGCACATGAATGCAACTGCTGCATTACAAAGCAAGAAGAACGTTATTTAAGTTCTGCAATTAGGAAATGCTAAAAGGAAGTTGCAGTTTCTTGCAGGTTATTAGAATTTATACATATTCCCTTCTTTTTTTTTTGCTGGTCGATGCCAAAGGAAGGGATGAAAGTAATTTCAAGCATTAAAGTGCGGAAATATTTATTGAGCAGGTACTTGTGAACCGAATAAAGCCAACTGGCAGTTAAATGGCTGTCAGAGGATGTACTCTGTGCTCAAATGAAGTTGCCTGCAGGTCACTAGGCAGTTACCTCTTGCTGGTCTTGCTGGTCTACCTTTCAGCCAGCTGACACCAAAGAATGGTCGACAAAAATTTAAGCAGGTCTTTTGCAGAGGCACCTGACAGGCCTTTAACACTTGAAGCAGCTTCCTAGCAAATCAGGAACGATTATTATTCGGACATCTTGAGGAACACGAAAGCAGAGGATATCTCCTACTTTGCCCAGTTCTTTGTTCGAGTAGCTCCTGCAAAGGTGCCGATACGAGATGCCTTTTTTCTACGGAATATTTGCCCGCAATCAATATATGGACGTAATGCTCTTGTTGCTCTGCTATTGGGTTTTGAATCCCTGTCGTACCGCATTTGTAGTATTTTCTCACTCTTGGAATCTCTTCGAAAGAAGACAACCGGGCTTAGAGAAGTTCACGGTGCTTCCGGGCCCAACTCTGCATATTCGTCTGCCCACTCGTTTCCAGGAGTGTTACGGTGTCTTGAGATCCCTCTCGCTTTCTCTTAATAAGTGGCTCAGATCTATTCTATATCTTCTTTTTAGAGTTCCATTAATGCAACTCAATGGTTAATAATTGCTCTTAAAAGGGTTTCTTTTGGTGTTTTAAATTTGTTTGAATCTACGCAAAATAACATGATTAGTCATGGCCGAGGGGTTAAATAATGTCCCATAAATACATGTTTCTGCTGCAGCCAATCGGAGTATCGGAGATGCCCTCATCTCGATCACATCATTCTGGCCATTTTTTCGTCAGGCAATTTCTGCCACTTTATTCTTATTTCCTTTCTTTCTAGCACTAACAGGCTGCAATGTCTGAACCGCACTAGTGTTTACTGTTCGGCATGCTGGGGGCAGGGCCTGGCCAATCCACAATTTGGCATTATTCTGACCAATAACGAACCGCACTAGTGTCTCGGATATCACGCACATGTTGTCCAGGAAGGGAACTAAAGCCTCAGTTTCGCAAATTACTTAAACGAAACCTATAGGACGTTCTTGTTAAGTCCATTCGTTGGACTATAGTCGTTGTCATCAAAAGGTTTTCAGAGCGCTCTTCGAATACCCAGTCTCTTTGCCGCCAACTAGACCTGATTTGCTATTCCAGAGTGCAGACTTGTTTTGGATGGCAGAGTAGTTTTGCGTTCTACCTTTTGCACTCACAAAATGTCGGACATTTTGCCAGTGTTATACTGAAATAAATAAGAAGAATCATCTCATTCTCCCCCCTTTATTAATTATTTTCTTCATTCCACGCACAAGAAGTTTGATTGACTCAATCGTCATCCTCATGGATGCCATTTTTATATCTTCAATGCTCCTAAGACGCCGTCCTTTTATGGGAACTGCAGAATACGGCATTGAGGGATCGCCATTGACGTAATTTAGCAATTCCTAAGCGATACTTATACAATGAAACTTCGCTGCCATCCGCTTCGGGGCAACTTCTCTAATCGCGATTCGATAATTCTTCACAACAATTTTGTTCACTTTCTCAACATTTTCATGGGTTGTTGATGTGCTGCGGCATCCAGGGAGAGCGTCGTCATGTGGTGAAATTTGAAAATTTACCACATTCTTTGACCAGCCCTCGTGTACTTCTCTTATTCATATTCGAGGCTCGTTTAAAAGGCAAAAATCTATGTTTTTCCAAAAAGGGCTTGATCACGTGAACGACGTTACGGTTTTGCTGGCTGCAAAATCATATTTCAAAACAAACTGAGTCTATCCTCAAGTTGCTGGAATTCATGACTTCTTTTTCCTTTTTTTTTTGCGTGGCCCAGTGCCGATAAACTTAAATTTTAATTACAAAAGTTAGAGAAGTATTTATTGCAATTAAAAAAGAAAAAACTTAATCCTTGCAACAAATTATGAGTAACCAAAACCCTCCAGCCATCTCTAAGAAATTGCCTTAATTAACACCTCTCAAACGCTGTAATTTATTATACGTCTTTGGCGCCAAAAAAAGTGCAAAAATCTAAAAAGCCAATAAGTTTTGCCACCGCCAACCAGCCAACCAGCCAACCCGCTCATAAGTGGATGGAAAAAAACTTTAAAATAACTACCTTTAAGGTTTATGCACTCGAACGCTACAATTGATGTTAAATTTCTCGCCGAACCGCAAAATTTCAAATACTCACTAACCTCTCAATAGCCCTAGAAACTCGAATGGTTGGCATTTGTGCCGAGTGTGTGTGTGTGTGTGTGTGTGTGCACACAATTATATGAATGTATGTATGTGGTTAACCAGGGCTTGTGGGCAATAAAGGAATAAAAGAAAAATGCTACAACAGCAACAACAACGGCAAAACTTGCCACTAAACAAATTGAAAATATGTATTTTATAGTAAAACATTAATGAAACTTACGGAAAACAAATAAACGAACAAACCCCCATTCACAAACAAATCACAAACACCCACTTCTTTTACTTCTTTGAAACACCAACAAAAACAAGAAAACAGCCAGTTGAAATTTCAACACAGCACGCAATTCCACCACTGAGTGTTGATTTTTCCAAGCTCTGAGAAGAAATACAGTTGCGAGAGTGCGTGCGAGTGTGTGTTTGTGTGTTAGAACTGAGAACAAATTGTTCAAATTCCAAAGCATGCTTTTAGGGAAATCGTTTTCCAGGAACTGAAATGCCTCTTCGCTTCTCAATTTCTCACTGGCTGACTTCGTCTTGTGACGATTGTACGAGCACGTCATTTATCTGCACACACACACACACACACACACACACACACACACACACACACACACACACACACACACACACACATGTGCATGTGCAGCAACCCACATATGAAACAAAATGCAACATACAGGCAGTCGTTCAGTCACTGGCACGCTTTTTTCCTGTATCAAACCGTTGCAGAGTCTTTTTCTCATCTCTTTCGTTTGCCAGCTTTTCTTCTTTGGGTGCTTGGAAGAAACACGACGGGCCATGAGGCGAATTCGAAATCAATAAAAACTATTGGACTGATCCAAAATTAGATGCACGCAGGAGAGCCCCTCAGATACATTTTATCGACGCGAGTACACAGAGAAGGCTGAACCGAATTTCAAGTGGCAGTGGCACGAGTATTAATGAAAATATGACTATTAACCCATATTGACTTGAGAAGGTTGACTTTAAGTCATCGAATGTTGAAAGAAGAAGACGAAGACGAAGAAGAAGAAGAAAAATAGATTCAAAACTAAATCACACACCGCCGAACGGAAACAAACAATTAATTCAGGATTTGTGTTTTGCTCTCCATTTAAATTCGGATTTTAGCTGCAATTGAGAATGAAAAAACAAAAGCAGAGTTCATTTGAACTTAAAGTATTCTGTCAGACATGGGGCCCTTGGTAAACACATCGTAGCCCAAAGCTGCCACGACAGGCATCCCTGCCCGAAACCGAATTCGATGCAACGTCGAGAGCGTTTTAAAAGTCGAACGAGTGATTAAGTGTGAGAATGAGAGGTGGTTCTTTTTCTGTCCCAGTCTCTCAAAGTGCACAAAATAGAATCAGAACCAATAAATGTACGAACTTTGCCAATATTTACACACAATTCGCATCTCAGTTTTTTTTTTTTTTTTTTTGATTACAGGATACGCGTCCTGGAGACACACACGTGGTCGTAGTCTGTGGAGCGCGTAATCGTTGCCTTTCGACTTGTTTGATTGTCTCCTGTTGTGTGTTCTAAAAAGAGATTTGATACGGCGGACACTACGACCCCGCAATACAAACGAGGATTGACGAATATGTACGTCTCTTTAAAGTTGACAGCCCCACGACAAGAGGACGTATACGTTGTTAACTGGCGGATTAGTTGGAGCAGCTCCAGGCCGCTTCTGGATTAACTCTAACTAATTGTTTTTGTAAATATTATCCCACCAATGTCAAGATTTTCAGTGGATCTTTCAGATTTGATTTGAGCGTCTAGAATTTCAAAGTTCCATTCCACTTCGTTATTAAATCATCAAAGCCGCAAATTCCATGACAAATATGAGTAGAAAATAAAGAGTTTGGCAAAACTTAGACCAGCAGTAGAAGAACAGATCAATATCGGCTGCGACGCAAGACTACATTGATTTTTTATGCATTGCCTGAACGGAATCCACATGAAGATGAAGAAACATGCCCGCGACGATCAAATGAGAAATCGTATCTTGTTTTACGATACGATTTTACGATCTAGAAATGATTTAGCAGCTACCAAAATTCTTCCCAATACAACCCTGATCATTTGATGCAAAATATGTCCAGGAATGATGTAAAATATTTGACTGTAAGATTTATCAATTCCTTAAAACTTTGCTTTCACACTGTCTCACTTGTCCGCGAGACAAATCTTAGTACAGCCTTTAAGTAGTTACAAATGTCAACAGTTTCCAGCCCTGAGTTTTGGAGTTGTGGAAAAATGTGTACATCAGCAAACGAAATTGTTGCAATTCGCATGAGTTCTAAGAAGGCAACTGCTAAAAGAAATTACGGGGGGGGGGAGGGGCTTAGCCTGTCAGCGATCGCTGCTGCTGGACGATTTCCAAACTTCTTAGTTATTTGAGTTCCAAACAAGTCCAGTAATAAGAAGTCTGAACTGCTTCATATTGATTTCACTTAATCTAATCGAATTTCACCACATTTGCGCCACCTGAATGTACCATTTTAAACACCGGGCACTTTTTCCTACAACTCAATCGAAACCCGAAATAAGTTTTCTCTTCCTCTAGCGTGTAGTTTTGCGACCATCCGTTTTGCCTAAAACACATACGAGTATTCCACTGAACTGAACTGAACTAATGCAAATATCGTTTTCAAACCGTCCGCACCACCCCTTCCAGCACCTCGGATGGTGTATTCACATCTTTGGCCAGCGTGAAAGCAACAAGTACAAAGGCCTGATGCTGTCAAGGATACTCGTATGTCATTCCGTTCGAACAGCCGAAAAATCTGCCAAGTTTTTTTTCGCTACCCCCCTCTCGAGTTCCATATGGAAAACAAAATCAGGCAATAAAAAGAACATCAGGCTACATTTGGTAATAAATGGTCATGAATTGGATGAATAAATAATAAAAATTTTGTTGGTTAAAATAAAACAACAACGACAACAAAAACAATAAACGGAAGTGTAAATGAAAGCTTCGTACAAGTTAAGCATTCGTTTGCATTTTGATTACATACGAACTGGCGGCCAGTCCACTCACCTGCTTTGCTTAGTCTGTAAATTTTGAATGTTTTCTTTTGGACCTTGGATCGAAAAAAATGTTAAGGGGCTGTTGTTATTATTTTTGCTGCGATACTTTGTTGTTGGTGTGTTTTGTGTTTTTTCTTCGCTCTTTTCTATTTGATTCTGCCTTCTTCAACTTCGAAGACGTTGCGCGCTTTTGAATTTTTCTTTCTGTTGCTACTTTTGTTTTTTATAAATCGGTTTTTGTTTTTGTTCTTGTTGTCAAATAAATGCTTTAATGGTTTTAATGGTTGTATGCGCTGGAGTGCCAGTGAAATTCAGAGATTTCCATGTACTAGTGACCCTCTAAGTTGGGATTTAGATTGTTGAGCAACTTTGGGACGTTGCCTTTTCTTGTACATCGGTGACCGGGCCGAACACACATTTATTTTTGTACCAAAAGTTGAGTTCTTTTAATGGTTTTTGTTGTTCAAACATTCAGATTTCGTTACGCTGAAAACAAAAATTAAAAACATGTTTTCTTTGTTGCTCCTACAGACTTGGCAAATGTTTTGTTACACCATTTCCAGTTGCCAGGTTTTATATTATTATTGCTTTTCACATTTGACCGATGATTGGAAGAAATTTCGCATCTCAGTTTCGAGTTCAATTGACGAAACCAAATGGGCTAAAGAGCTTTCGATAGCAGAAAAAAACACACCTAAAATAGATGTTGACAGCTTGTGAAGGAAGCGTTTTCGAATACTGTAGCGTGACGGCACAATCACCTCCAACCCAACTATACAGAGACAACACTTTCTTTCTACTTTATTAGAAATTTGGAAATTTTTGTTTGGGTTAGTTTTCAATATGTTTTGAACCAGTAATATTTGTTTTGCATTAATTTATTACGTACTAAATTTTTCGGACAAAGCCAAACTTCCCCCCTATTGCGGTTCTTGTATATGCATTGCTTTTCTAACTGAACACGTAGAAAGAAAGAAGAAACTGAAACCGATGATTAACAGGGATGTTTTTTAACAGCAAATAAAAGCTGGTCCCTCAGTCGCTAACAAATATTTTATTAAATTAATTATAAACAATTCTTATATTCTTTATGTTTATTTTTTGATCACAACAGTTTTTCCTTTCTGCCGAATAAACTTTCCACGAAATTGACTTAAATATTAGTCGTTAAAGTGCCAGATGTTGGCCAGCAAAAGGAATTTAACGCGCGGTAAATACACGTCAGTGTTTTGAATCACCTTGAATCCATCAGTCTAGTGCGATTCACAAGTCGCCGTGAATACACGACGGCGCCTTGAGTCCTTCGAGTGACTCTAAAATCTAACATCTTAAGGCGTTTATGCACCTCCTTCCTTTGCGGCAGGGTTCGGGGGGGTTGTGATCAAAAAAGTACTCGTTTCGCTTTGAGTTCACAGTGACTTAAAAAATTTTTTTTCTCAAAAAAATGTTCACCATTAAAAATGGAAATAAATGAACGGCTTGACGCTATTAAAATTGGACACATGAAGCGTATAAGGCGGCTGCAATTGAAAGAACGCTAATAAAATGTTGGCCGACGATTTTGGCTGGCAGCCGGGAGTTGAGGCAGGTGTCAGTGCCCTGACCTGCTCAACATACATATATCGCTTGCCAGCACCGCACTGTGCAACTGAGACTTGAATTAGCACCAGTCGCTGATGTGGGTCGCTGTTAATTCGCTAAGCGGCAAGTGGATACTAAAATTTCACTTAAGCACCTCAAGCCCCGTAGTCGCGTTGCTGCTACATTTTGCAAGCCCATTGTTTATCGCTGTTTTTCTTCTTGCGTTTTTTTGTTTTAATAACAAAAAAAAACTGAAATTCAAAACCCTGCGTGTGACAGAAGAAACATTCTGTTTAGAAAAATCTGCCACACACGATTGAATGCTTCGCAACCGGAAGCGAGTGCAGTTCCGCCTTTGTTCAGCCCAAAAGTATGCTAAAGAATTTCTTTCGCCTCTTTCTCCAGCAGATTTTGCCAGTTTGGGATCTGTGCAGCATCGGTCGGTTTGGTCAGTGTCATGTCGCCAGCCGTTCATGTTCTTGACGTGTAAAACGCTTTTGTTGTGGAAAACAACAAAAGCACTTTGGCCCGCAATTGGAAATGGTGTATCACAATGGCTTCCGTGTGTGTGTGTGTGGGTGTGTGTGTGCGTGCGTGTGGCTTGAGATTTAATTAAAAATATCAGCCTTTATAAGCGGTTTTGTTTTTCTTCGATTGAATTGTTGCTTCTCTGTTTTTGTTCAAATATTGACAAATATTTATGTTTCTGGGTTTTCTTCTTTTCTTTTTGCTTTTAAAATGCTTTTTATTGCTTAAGATTATATCAGTTTTTATTTTTGTTTTAGTGGAAATTTGTATTTTAAATGCATTTGTGGTCTGCTTTTTTCCGTTCCTTCCATATTTTGCTTTAAGTTTTTTTTGTCTGTGTGATTTTGGTTATTTAATATTTTAGCCGAAACCGTCGATGCCGATGTCGGCGTCAAACGTCAACGTTTTTGTTGTGTATTTTGTTTTTTGCTTTTGATTTTCCCATAAAGCCACTGACATACATTTCACTGGTAAATATTCTGCACCAAGAACAAACATCAACAATCAAAAGCACATACGTTTTAAGAGCGTGAGAGTGCGTGTGTGTGTGTGTGTGCGAGTGTGCCTGAAAACATGTGTGTATCGGAATGTAATTGCTCGTACGACCAGCGCTCCTGTTTCCCCATTCTGCCAACTCTGGCAACTCGTTTCCTTTATGTAAATGTATGCATGAATATTATTGGAATTTGGTGGGGGACTGTGTGTGCGTGTCAGTGAGCTTTAAACACAACGCACTTGTGAACGGCGCATCGAGAGGAGTTTTACACGAAGCAGAAAGCAACTTCTGTACAACTTTTCTTTATACTTTTTTTTTTTGCCATCTTTCATTGCACGTTCTTTTATTTTCTTTTTAACTGTTTTTTGAAGCTCTACCAGGAAAGTAATGAAAAGTTACCCTACATTAGAGTAGGCACACACACCCGCACACGAGTGTATGTGTAAGTGGCTGCGTGTATGTGGCAGTCAACTGCAGGGATGGAAATGTTTAAGCAATAGCGAAGTACTTAAACGAGAAATAAGAAACTGTTTAATTCTACGATTTTTTAAACGATTTCCGTAATTCGCAATTTATGAATGAATGTTGATCTAAAAACTTATTTACATATTTACAGGCTGGTACACAAATGTCCGTTTCCTGACATTTTTTTTCGATATTTAAACGAGTCCTATAGAAATAAAAATTGGTGCTCAGACTTTGGGTTTTGATGAAATGGTTGTTATTTTGCCACTATATTTCGGGTTTTTGCCTGTTGCTGTTATGGACTCGGGTTGTAGGCAGTTGCTTAACAAATATTGAAATAATTACAGCCCAACAAAAGCAGCAAAACTTGCTCACGAACTAAACAGATGCCGGAGAACTTCTGCTTCAAAGATGCTCAGAAGTCAACGTGCAATCAGATATTAATAGTTATAAATGATCAGTTGAAATGCAAAACCACTTAACTGGCATTTCTCCTATTGCAGAATGATAACATGTCACGCGACTTGTAGCTGCAGCTGCAGATACAGAGTTTTGATTTCGCTGGCAAAATGTCAAATTTTTATTTTCACATGATGCACCTGTTGGTCCTTCTAGTTCTGCCTGCCTGACAGAACCCGAAGTGATTTGTTTATCACATACAAAAATTTCTGCAAAAACAATTGGAAATGTGTTTTTGTAATAAAATTTCTAACACATTTTATATTTTAGCTGCCCAAATATGTCCCAAACGGCCAAGAAAGATGCTAATAAAAAACTAGAACTAACCGCGAAAAAGCAGAAAATGAAAAGCTTTTACCAGTTTATTAATTAGAATAAAAACCGTGGAGGACATTTCATTTAAAAATAAAATTTGTAGCTGTTTTTCGTGTGTTTTCCAGCTGTCTGTATGCCGCAATCTCGTATAGTTTTACTTTTTGTAGCTTTTGATATATAAATCGTAGTGACCGGAGGATATTCGCTGGATAAAAGTTGCAAAAAAAAGTCAAGCATAAAGAGAAGATTGTCCTGTTTTTCGTATCTTTTTGAAAACTAGTATGAAAACGACGGTATATAGACAGCTGGAGAACATAAGAACAGCTTCATACATATTTTGTTTTTCATTAATTAGAAAATATTTTTTGTGAATCGGAGGGTTTAACAATTATTTAAAACTTTCAGTTGAGGGCTCTGAAATATCTATTTAAGTTCAGAATTTAAACTTTCATAATAAGTTTTTATATTTTAATTTAAAAAAAAATACTTTTGGTTTTGCACTTTTGCCGTTGTTCTTGTTGTTGGTTTGCAGGTACAAATATTCCAACAAAAACGGTGCTGGTGTCGCCTATTTTCACTGTGAAAGACACAAACGCTGTTTTGGTGTCACTAGACGCAAAATTGTGGAAGTTTTTATTTCACAGTTTTTCATGTGACACTAATTTTACACCAATAAAATTGTGGCTTCACAAAATACACCCAACACTTGAGTTCCTCTAATAGATAATGAATTTCTCGTTATCAATTTCACATTTTTTTCTGTAGTCATATGGTTTTGCATTTCAGCTGACGCTACGTAGAACTGCAAGCACAGAATTAAAATAAAAGAAGTTGTTCGAAAAGAAAATTATGCAAATATGTAAATAGATTGCGTTGGATGTGACAATTTAAAACGAAAGCAAAAAACGTGCCACTCCTACTTGTCATTGTGTTCAATGCAAATGTCCTGGCGATGCGAAAGCAGGACATTAAACATTTAAATATTTGAGTAATTTATCAGGATGTACAAAAAGTAGATTCAATCATCAATAATGGGGATGGTCTCCTTCATATTGCTGGAACGTTAACGATTGATTGATGGTCTTTTTTGCAATTCAATTCGTGTAACTCTCTTTGCGAAAAATTCCTTTTTTTACTAATTAAGGCAGGTCTGGACTTAAAATAGTGTGGGGGAAGGGGGCTGAGTTACAGAAAAAATACCAACAGAATATATTATATGTATCGATGAGTTGAATTTTTTTTTTCGTTTTTGCGCGATATTTTATTATTTTTAGGGATAGAAGATAGTGTTTAAGGCTGCCTCCCCTTTGGGCAGGCACCCAAGTGACCCCTTTCACGCATCTATCCGTATATCAAAAATATTTAACTCTAGAAACTGTTAGGGACGCCATAATCGTTGGCATTCCCCTTCAAGTATTTCGTTAGCTGAAACGCAAAACTACAAAATGTGCAAAATGTACAAAAAGGACAAATCAGATTTTGTTTTTAATTAGTTATGAATCAACATCCCCGTCCTGTGCACTTTTCACTCTCAATTGCAGCCAAGAGCTGAAAGCACGTTAATGCAAACGTAAGTTCCCTATTACACGGTTTTGCATTTCGGCTGACGATTTGTAGTGCTTTGAAATATGAACTCGGCTCGGTCTAGAAAAGAATTTCTTTTGTAGGTGGAGTGGGGGATGGACTACCACTATTTTGGGTTCCTTCTTCAAAACTCTCTGCATCTAGTTATTTAGAATATATGAACGGCCTGTCGTAGTTGCTTCCGGTTGGCATGACTATCATCTTTAGATGCAGACCGGGCATGACATATTCCAACCTCCATGCTAATCATTAGCATCTGTCTATTCAGGATATGATAGCCAGCTGAAGCTGGCGTGGATAGCGAGGGCAGCTAAGCCGCCCTCACATACTTTCAGGTTAGAACCCATTTAAAAAATTCAAAATCTATAGGAAAAAATATTTCCTTTACACCCCCCAAAGGAAAAAATCTAGCTACGCGAATGGCACAGCTGCCGCCTTCGTTATGTTCATCTTAAAACTAGAACGACTCCACTTGGACCCGTTTTAACAGACATGAAAATAAAAGATGGCATCGCTAAAGTCCCTAATTCAGTTGCTGCTCTCACTTGGCTGGGTGGAAAATGAACTGCAATTTTTATTTGCCTAAAACCTGATTGACGCTTTTTAATTTCTTTAGCCTAAAGAGTTCTATAGACGAAATGACGAAATAATATGTAACAATTTTGGCAGATTTAAAAATGTTCTTGACTTTTTTGAAAACAAAATAAATCTTCTGAAACCAGGATTCCTCTTTCCAGGCATCCCAGAGGCATGTTGGTCGCCCTTTTGTAAATTGGTGTTTGGTGAAAGCTTCTGAAGAACCTGCATGGCCGGAGCCATTCAGGAACTTCCTATAGTGTTGTGTGCCGTGTCCACCCTCCTACTCCTCTGTAGCCCGGAAAGCAGAGTTACCCAATACCAACCACGAACTTCAGTAATTCGTAAACTTATTGTCAGAGAAGCCTTTCGTCAGACCTCTCAACAGAAGAGCAAAGCGGAATTGCTTTGTGGCTGTTTTCAGTTCACTTTGTTTTATTTTTAGGACTGCACTCTTCTGTCCAATTCTGCATTTCTTTCTTAAATCTTTTTAAAATTATATAATTTTTTAAATATTTCCCCAACTCTAAAGTAGTTCTCTCATATATAAGAAATTCAATAGGCGAACAATCTTTTTTGCTTAAAGATGACATTTGTCGTCGCTGATTCTACATCCATTGAAGCTTCAGTTCATTACGAAAAGCCTCCATTCAAGACAAGAGGGAAAAACAGAAAAGTCTCCAAATTCGAGTCCATAAACAATTTCAGTTTTTATGAGAAAAGAATATGTTCTGAAAATGGCTACTTTTGCAATAAATCGCCTGTCCCTCGACATCGATCGTTAACGGGCGTTAGGCGGAAAGCCGATTTGGAGGCTGTTTGTGAACAATATGCGGCCAAGTTCATCTGTCGCTCGCATCAGATCTGATTTCCCACAAGCCCACAATTAGGCCCGTCAGTTTGCTTTCAAGCGTATCAAAATTCACAAAAACTTTATTTAAATTCGTCCGTTGGACCGAGACCACTTTGCAAAAACTGTGTTTTCCATCCCTGCCATAATCATTAACTCCATTTTCTCTGCTTTGGGTATCTGTCAATATCTATAAATATTCGTATGTTTGTACACATTTCTTTATATGTATAATTATGTGTGTGTGTGCGTGTATGTGCGTGTAGGCTGAAATGCGAGTGCGTGTGTGTGTGTGTGTGTGCTGCCAGTAAAAAAAATTGTCAAAGTTTTAAAAAATCAGCAAAAGTTTTCTTCTTTTCCGCAAAACATCAATCGATAAATGCCGCTTGTAAATTTCTTCTCTTCTGTTTTTCGATTGATTTAGTTTTTTTTTTGAATTTTTCGAGGGGTCGAAAACTTTCTTTAATAAAATTCAAAAGAAAATTTCTTAATACATGTTTTAGTTTTATATAAAAAATATGTTTTTTGCTTTTGTGTGTTTAAGCGATTGAGGGAATGGAAACTGTTTCTCGTTCGCTTCTTTTTTTCGAAATCACTCCATTTTTCTGTATCTATAACAGCAAATACTTGCCGTTTTTTTTTCTTTATTCACAACACTTTTTCACTACCGTAATTTAAGCGAAAAATATACACACACACACATATATATATATATATCTATATGGATATACAATTTATTTTTAATGGAATTTTTTCCAGAAGATTTTCTAATACCTTTTTTGCTTGTGAAATATTTTTTTGTCACAATTCCGTAGTATTTAATCAGTAGATGTTTTATTAATTAATTTTTTTTATTTATTTGGTGGGTTAATTTGGTTGTATTTCTCTGCTCGCTAGAATTTGCTGGCTATTTTATTGGATTTTTTCTTTTATTATTATTTTTAATAAAATATGATTTGTATATTTGAGATGTATTTATGTACATTTGTATTTTTCTTTCCTTTCAATAAATTTTGTTACAACTTTAAGCACCAGTTATTCCGACGTATACACCTTTTTTTCTTCGATTTCTATTCTTGTTCTGAACTTCTTTGCAACTATTTTGAATTTTTCTTCTCTATCTGTAGCAGAGCAGAAATAGAAATTGTTTGTTCGTCCGCTGCTCGGCCAGTTGTTAATACACCGATATCGAATCCATAAATAGAGGAGAGGAAAACCAGTCAGCAGAGCGGAGTGTGTGAGCGCGCCTGTGTGTGTGTGGTGTTAATGTGTTTGCTGCTACTATTATTATTTTGGCTGTCAACCCAACTGTGCGGCGCTTTCAGCCAGCTCGTTATTTAATGCCGTTTGCCAACTAACTACCCTCAAAGAACTGATTTATTGGACCCGTGTCGGTTGCCTGTTATAGCCCCAAAATGTCGAAAATTTACAAAAGTTAGAAATTCTGTCATTGCCTGCCTGACAGTAAACTCACCACTCACCACTCACCACTCACTCTCCCTCTCTCTCTTTCTCTCTGCACTCTCTTGTCGTGGTACATTCTAGTTGTTACATATTTGTAATCAATGAAATTACCGTTCTTTGTTTTAGCGCCCGCGCTCTTGCGCGCCCAACAACCAACGCTCCAATTCTACTCTGTTGGTGTGTCTCTTTTTCTGTGCATCGCTTTGGCGTAGACTAGTAAAAGGCTAAATTCCATTACTATTATGGGCACAACGAAAATGTAAACAGTAAAAGAGTGCAATTGACAAGTGGAATGTTGGAACTGTCATTTTCTGCGTTTGACATGAAATTAGACACAGACGTGACACAGGCACGTCAAACGCAAATTTCAATTGTGTATTTCGGTAGCAGAAATCAAAGTTGAATTTATGGCATCAACATTAACTGTTATTTTTAAATGCCATTAACTGGCAGGTGGCTTTCGCGGCTCGTAGCGAATTTCAAATCCTGTACGACCACACGCTGGTAAGCAACTTTTTAGCGCCAACCGGGGGTTTTTTGGTCGTGATATTTTACAATAGCACAGAAACCGGTTATTCGTCAATTTGGTTTGTGAAACTGCAAATTGATTTAAAGCTTTAAAACAGGCCTAGGAAAAGTGTTATCTGGTTCGCCTTACAATTAGTCCAATAAACATGTCTTGTCTTGTCCGGAATATTTAGTACAGGTCCAACGTGACTCAATTCACCTGAATGGCAACTGATTACAGCTGAATTCCATTCATTGGTTCTATTATATGGAAATCAATAGGCCTTAGTTCTGTGACCAGTTTGTGATTGCACGAGGATGTAGATAAATTATAGGTTTTTATCAAAGATGCCAGCCTGGAAAACATATACATACATACATAACTTTCCCTTCGACCACCTATCAAAATGTCTCAATTTCTGTTGTCGCCTCTCCGCACAGCTGATTAACTTTTTATGCTTTAAGCGAATTCAAAACAGGTCAACTCGCTAGAACATCTGCACAGCTCGGCGAATTCCCAAACATGCGTTTTAATTACACTTTTACCCCCTGTAGGAAAGAATTTAATTTATGACTTAGCTTTGCCAGTAAGTCTTACTGTCATGCATTAGTCGCCTGTGTGAATCATTTTGAAATGTCATATACAGAAATTTTGCCATCTGTTCTGAATTCGCCTCGGCTTTTACTCTATGAACAAGAGGGCACAATTAGCGCCAAATTGGCCAGCTGATGCACAACCCGCCTCTATGGCCAGTATTGCAGCACCAACAACAAATTCCCTATGTGTGTTTTTTGTTGTTGTGGTATTTAAAATACACTTAAGCTAAAAAAGACCTAAAAGGTCTAGTACGATAACAGAACCCGATAAATATTTAGTATGAAATTCTATGAAATGAAAAATGATAGTTTTTGTTAAGAAATGCGTCAGTCCAATAATGCTGAAATAGTTCCCCTAATTCCAGGAGCTGCCATCGTCATCAGAGGAAGTTGACATCAACACATAATGCTTTCAACAAGTTTCTGAAGTGCCAATTTTTGTTCTACGAAGACATTGTCGTTTCATGGTCACACTACAATATTGTCACACATCTGAGAAGACTTTTCGTTACCATTCCCAGATAATTTCAGCTCAGTTCTTATCGGCCGGTGTGTTTGAGTTAATACAGTCGACAACGGTGCAACATTTCTATTGGCAGCACTGGGCTTACACTTATTAATGCTATGAACTTTCTGGCAGCATCTATCAGACAAGTGTCGTGTCTGGCAATGAATTTGTTAGGTTTTCTCGCTATCGTCCGGACCGAGAATGTGGCTGCTGGCGCCAATTTTGCATCGTTAGTAGATGTCAGCACATTGTCAGATCTTACCATATTATAAAATCTGACAAGCGTCTGTACATGGCTTTAGGTTTTATTAATGCCAATTTTGCTCTGCCTCGATGGACGACTTTTGCAACAAGGGAAACAGTTTTTTTGCTTAGAGGAAAAAAATCCACCCCCAAAATTCTTCCGCAGGAAATAAAAAACGTGATTTCAAGATTCGTATCTATGGAATCATTAATTTGGCTCATACCTTTTCAGACAAAAACAGATTTATAAAGAATAAAATAGTTCTCTCGCCACATGTTTTGTTCGTTTTGTGTTCTTTTTTATTTTATTAAAAATCGTTTCTTTTCGCTTTTAATTTATTAATATTTTACATTCGCATTTATCGCTATGGATTTCATGTTGTGACAGAAACTAATTACACATATAAGAAGAAGAAATAAGTTAAAATTTAATTAGACTAAAACAGAACTTATGAACAACTGAAATAGCTTCGTTTGGAAAAGAAAGAATTACATCTATCATATTTATGGGGAATAAAATTAAGTACAAAAATACATACATACGTAGAGACACGTAATAGATACTACAACTACAACCGCATTAATTGAATTGGATTGATCAGATTTCGATTTGGATTTGTGAGATAAACCATAAACGATAAAAGTTATTTACATGTGAATTCTTCGTAGTTCTCCTCACAGACATCGCATTGTACCTGACAGCACCATTTGAACTGGCAACGGCACTGGGTGGTGCGTCGTATTGAGTGCGTATTGTAGCCACGCCCACAACAAAGTAAATCACAGCTTTGAGGTCCGTGCAAGGTGCGGTTGCAAACACGACCCTGAGTACCCTGTACGCCCTCCTGCACGTTGCGTTCACAGTAATTGGGGGACGTTTGCAAATAAACCAGATCCATACGTTTGGGAAAGTTCATAACCTTGCCGGCACGATTTTTTCTGAAACGACAAGTCATGGCAGGGTTGTATTTTATGCTTTATGCTTTATGTTTTTTGTTTTATTTTCATTTACGAATAGGAAATTCTTACTTGCTTAAAACTAGTTTCAGTCCATTTTTGCCTTTGGCGGCTTGAACAATTTTGGCTTTTGTGTACTTCCTCATTAGGACATCGCCCACCACGCGAAACGACGGCAAACTTTTCCAGCAGGTTTTCATCACGCAAGACCCCGACACGCCATGACATTTGCAATCGGTTTTCAAAAGGTTCTTGACAAGCTGAAATTCCACATTCAATAAAGTCAAAGTCATGGCAAATGAATTCATGTGTATTTACCCTTCTGCCCGCTCGGTTGTTGTGTAAGTTCATTAAGCTGCGGGCATCCCCCTCGATTTCACGGGCGTCAAGAAATTTGCGGGCAAATTTCATGCCAAACTCAATGTCTGCAGAACAGCCACCCCATTTCCAAGGCTGCTGACTCTCGCCAGGTGCACTCTCAAAGTCTGCCTGGGCGCTCCTGCGCGAAGTCGGCTTGTGGCGGACATCACAGCCACACAACGAAATGTTGCCTCTGGCACAAGCAGCCGTTACAGCATGGGCTGCCCCCGCACTGGCAATGGCGTAAGTGAAAGCAGCTTCGCGCGATCCTTAAAGAAACAGAAATTATTGCCACCAACATGACTTTTAAATTGCCCTTTTCTTTTGTGTTTTTCTTACCCACAAACATGACGTGACCGAAAACATCCTTCTTCCACACCTTCGTGCAATTCCAGCGATGGCCTCTGAACTGATATTGGCATTCCTGTGCGCCCAGCTGATGCCCCTCGCCCAAGGCAATCAAAGCATCTGGAGACTCCGTGCAGAGTTGTCTTTGCTGGAGCGTTAAGCCTGGTATTCGGGCGCATAGAAGTGATGATGTAAAACTGGATACTAATCTGACAAGAATTAATTGAAATGAAAAGCAAAATAAAACATTTGTACACAAAAAGCGAACAATCAAATTCACAAAAAAAAAACACACAGAAACCACAAGCTACTCCGCAGAAAGATTAATATCGTGAACACTCCAGCACCAGATTGTGCAAAAAACAGCAAAATCCACTAGATTTAGATATTAAAATAAAATAGACAAAGACATTCACTGTGTGATAAATTTGCCGTCAAATAATTAAACCCACATGCAATTTGTACAACAATTCAAACGATTATTTATTATAACAATATAAATATTCAGTGAATACACTGAGAAAAAAACAAGCAAACAGACACTGACAAATATTGCATATCAGTTGTGAATATGCTTTTAAATTTAAAGGCAAAATAAATTATTGATCGGTGAATATAATTCGCTTATCGATGGCTTGATATAGAAAGTGTGTATCTCATTTGTTTGTTACTTTGCCGGACAGGAGAAAAACAAACCGAATAAAATCCACAAAAAATAATAATAATAACGCCATTTTAGTTTAAAGTGAGTCATAAATAAATTCAGCGCTGCTATCTTCAGTTTTTAGGAATCACTTTCTTCCTTCTTACTTCTTCCTTTGGCGCTACAGTCCTGGGTGGACCTGGGCCTCCGAATTTACCTTAATGGGAGCGTTAGCGTTACATCACTGACGTTTTTAAAGAATGTACACTTGGCAGGTGTAACGAAATTTTAAAAAATAATATCGTTTTTCCCATTTCCCATAATTCACTTACACATTTTGCTACCTTAAGGGCAACAATGTAGACAGTTTAAGCCGATGGCCGAAGTTGATAGTGCTTTTCCCGTATTATGTGCTATTATTTTAGTTTTAAGAAATTCGTAAATACATTCGTTATGCAAATAATTTGTGACAAAAAATATTTTCCAGAAAAAAATTATTCTTTATACTCGCAAGAGCGAAAAGTTTCTTTATAAAATAAAAAGAAATGTTTGGTTAAAAATGATTTTTTTCGTATTTAGTTCATATGTTGAAAATTTGTTTGATTCCTTTATTCGAATAATTAATCGATTAATTTATTCGAACAATTAATTGATTAATTTATTCGAATAATTAATCGATTCATTTATTCGAATAATTTATCGATTGACTTATTTGAGTAATTAATCGATTAATTTATTCGAACAATTAATCGATTGACTTATTCGAATAATTAATCGATCCATTTATTCGAATAAATTTTTCAATTGAACTTTTGTTTTCAAACAATTTGAAAACAACAAATAATTATGTTCCAGCGTTATTCAAATATTTAATAATCCCACAGACAATTTCCTGGTTTGAATTAAATAATTATGAAATCATTCCATCTGCATATAAATGTGAACATTTATTGAAATATCATAGAATCTCCCATTAAGCGGACACCCCCTTTGGACGCATAAGAAAATCAATATCACCCCTATAATGGACTTTTCGTGATCGAACCCGGATATCTATTGCACAAAGCAGATATTTGTCTGGAACATTCCTACATTCCTTCGACCTAATTTACAAAGTAAACAAGTGAAGGCCCATCTAATTTGGTCGTCCTACAACAAGGCTTGCCTTTCATATATATTGTACTACCTCCGATAATATGCCAGAGTTAAGAGTGTTTTTGCCCAAAATCGATTGCGTTAGGCAGGGCGAGCAGGAATGCCCAGCAGCATTTCATACTGATTCTGCGGCTGCTTAACGAGTAGCAATTCTTAAAAGGCTTTTACCGTCTCGATGATAACGTAGCAGTCGAGAGATCGTCCTTGGGATCTGAAGCTTAATGGAAAATATGTATTTATTGAAATCAGATATTATCGAACACTATTGAACTCTTTTTTTTAATGAAAACTAATCATCGTACACAAGATTGACTGCATTTGCAGTATTTTTATTCGACAAATTCAATGGCTGCACTAATGACAGCCAATCTGCCAGTTATAGCAGATGTTGCGTCAACTGTGTGATTGCTGTCAGCCGTTAAAGCCCGGGTACCCACGTCGGGCAGCTGAGATACTCTGTTTTCAGGGGTATAGTGTGGAAGAGCTTGCTCGGTTGCACTGCGAATCCGTGGCGGAACAGGGAGTACCTCGCCCTTGGTTTGCCTTGAGGCAGCCTGGTTTGGGCCATGGCTTGAAATGCCTACCTTGGCCAAAATATTCTGGCTGTAACTTTAACCTCGGATCTTAGGAAGGGACGTTCCTATATACCGAAGGAATGGCCTGTCCTCCAGGTGATGTTGTCGTACAACGGACTTCTGTTCTGGGTAAGGAACTACATGGTGGGGAGTGTGCAGTCGAGCCTGGTTAAGGGCCGAAAGTTCAGGACTATTAACTGCCAGGTGCGATGGTAAAAAACTACTGCTCTTTGAAGATTTCGTTACGCCAATCCAGCTGCCTCGTCCTCTTTTTAGTGTCTAGGGATTTACTACTAGAAGTGAGTAGATAGCCCTAACTCGCAAGCAAGACTCACCTGCGTGAGTCAGGTAGACCGCAAGGGGTGGTGGTGAGACTCAGATTAGGTCATAATGGCAGGTGCAGGTGGATGTAAAACAATTTCAGTTTGGAGGAACGGTCGTATGGAAAGGCGGCCCTGCATGCATGTGCGGCTATACTTAAAATCATGCCGTTGGAACTTTTGCAAGTTGCATGCCCCACCCGAAGAAGGCACTTTCACTTATGCTGTTTTCCTCAAGCTTTTAAGTGCAACTTAAAACAACTCCAATAAAATAGAGTTCCAGAAAATGATTTTATAGTTTCTTTGTTCGCTGCGGTCTAAAGGCAGCTTTTAAGCTTCACTCGACCACCGAATGGAATTGGCAAAATTGTACACAATTTCTTGCCATTTTATTTTTTTTCGCTTGTGTGACTTTTAAGCAACCAAAACTAACAAACAAACAAACTGACAGCCTGTGAGTTTGGCCGGAACGAATCACTGGCGGCATTTTAGAGTTTGTGAACCGACTTGCATGAGAATTGAAAAAAAATATAAACGTTTTTTTTTTATTTTTCAAACAGCTACAAAATAGTTATTTTGTTGCTGTTTGTGTTGTTTTTTTCGTTTAATCATTTTGCCGCCTTTTTCTCTACGGTTGTATTGTTGTCGTTATTGTTGTGCTGTTTGAGATCTTGTCGTTTGAGTTACAATAGAAACACAATTATGACAACAGTAACAACAACATCAGCAAATAACAGCTAATAAACGTTTAAAGCTCCCAAAGACAATAAATGCGTTAACATGACGATTTCATGCTGCGTCAAATCTGCTACCAATCCATTGTCTACTTTCGGAAAGAAAAAAGTTGTACACAAAAAAAAAGGCATCTGTATGTGTTTTGTTTTTATAAGCAGGTAATTACATTAATCTTGCGATCATAATCGTGTAAATAACACAAAACCAATCCAACTTTGTTGTATTCGTGTCACTTTGACTTCAAGCAAATTCAAATTGACGTCAGCAGCATTTAAATTCAGCGGCTCAGAAAAGCGCAATTCGACAGGCAGGCGAAATCATGTGAAAAGTTCATCGTTGGCAAAGTGTGGGGAATAAGTTGTTTCGCAGCTCATCTGTCGTTTACAGCGGAAGGAAAACTCGAGACAACAAGTGGCATCTTGTGATGTGACTGTTCACCTGTTAAACTGATTGGAAAACGCTCCACAATGTGACAGTCTTTTCGATTCACATGGGCCAAAACCAAATGCCAACCATGAACGGTCAAGGCGGCGACACTTTCATGCTATATTGGGCGAACTAAATCATATGTTTTTTGTTTACTTCCTTATTGCCAACCAGAATTTTACTCTCAACATCACAAAATTGCTATGCTTGATTTCATGGCAGTGTTCCATAGAGCGTTTCCCGACACATCCGACGAATACAAAAAGTTGTAGTTTTGAGACAAATAAACAAAGAAAAATTTAGCTTAAAAGTGTTTGTTGGCTCGGCGAAATTCGTTTGCGGAGCGGAATTGACCAACTAGAAGAGAACATTTTACGATTTGCTATTTTCGACTACCCACCCTAATGCGTTCCACTGTTGGTCGGTGGACATTATATTGCCATTTGCCTGACTTTTAGCGGCCTGTACTGGATGAAAAATTTTCTGACATTAATGTTTAAAGATTATTTCGGTCATGTGATAGCCACGGCCGGCGCGTACAAGACGCAATCGGGAGCACCAATTTTCGCTGTTCATCGTTGACAGTAGCGTTGACTTCGACAGCGTGTAAAGTGCAGCAAACAGTAATTTTCTGTAGATGTTGCGACAAATTCTTTTGGATTCTCCTCATTCCAAATGCGACAACTCTGTTTATTTGCGCACCCATTCAACCAAAAATGGGCTTCATCGAAGAACAACATTTTGAATACAAATTCGGGCATTATTTCAATAAACTTTTTTTTTAACAATTTGTCTAGTGTAAATCCATCCACAATGAAATGTCAAACCCAACTATTAGCTGTTAATTGGTTTGTCAAGCAAAGCAGTGCTGCCAACCCAAAGTTGTGAACCCCTAAAAAGACCCCAACTTATGCTTACAATAAATATATGTCGAAACTTGTACATATATATTGAATATCACATGTTTTTCCCAACAGAATCAAGAGTAACGGCTTGAAGTTTTCCCAAACTTCTTTTGTTATTTATCATTTTGTGGCACTCTAAGAAAATCCAACAACAACACACTGTTGGCTGCAATAATATATATTATTATTATATTAATAAAATTATTTGTTGCGTAAAAATTTGTTCATTTGTTGAACTTTTATGTTTCTTATTATTCGTTTTTTAGTGGTTTTAGGTTCGGCTTTAGGTCAAATAAGTAAAAATGTAATAGCGGTTCTCACTCTCTGTATTATATTTAAAATACTTTTATATACACAATATTATTTTAAACTTGTAAGTGTGAGCGTAGTTTTCTTTGGCATTGCAAACAAACCGAAACAGCTGACTTTTATTCAGACCTTTTTATGTATCTTTTGTGTAACGCGAGAAGAAATAAAATCTTAAAAAATGCCTAAAAGAACCCGGTTCAAAATGCAATTGATCAACTCGAAGTTGTTGAAATGTTATTTGTTAATAATATTAACTCTGAATGCACCTGTCACAATTCGAGCAATTCCTCATTAAACCTTTTTTTGTTGGATAAGTTTCAGGTTTCTTTTAATTACTTGTTTAGTACTTTTCCTCTTTTCCTCTTTTGATGTTTTTTTCATTTTGTACTTTTCGAAATATTTATACAGATTTACTTATATTAACAGCAAAAAAAAAATAATGTGGCGCCAAATCTGCCGGCTGTTTCATGCTTGTAAATAAATGCATTTACTACGTTTCCTAAATCTACTACTCTTTTTGGGGCTGTCGAGCTTGTCAATTTAGTGAATTAAGAAAGTGGTCAAGTTGCAAATTTATCAAGATCTACTAAGTCCAAAATATGTACCAGCTCTAGAATAGCACTTTAATACGAAGCCTGAGAACCGCTAATGATTTTTCTTTCCAATATTTCGTTTTTAACTGTTTGACCTAAAGCCGAACATAAATATATAAAATAATAGTAAAAGTATTTGCTTTTGTGAAAGATTAGACTGAGGCCAGATTGAGACAAGGACATACATACATATTTCATGTTTTCTGTGATGAAGGTGTCATGTGTCCGGTATTTAATGAAAAAGTTTCCCCAAACAGTTGGAAAAAAGTCAATAAAATCATCGGGAAATTAAGTATTTGTATGATGCGAAATGTGATTCTTGGACGATTCTTTTCCTCGCACCAATGACTTGTAAAGAAAAATATTTTTTTTTAATCCAATCATGCAACCAACCCGCTGCCTGCCTGCCTACATCAAACTCATTAATTGTATGTGGCACGACTTGGCAGTTAATTGTCTTAATTCCGCCATAATTACATAAATCAAACTGAATTTAACTTCAGGTGGAATTGTATTTGAAATCTTTGCATGTACATCACTAGAGCCTAGAGTATGTCTTTCCGTCCGCGTCCGTCCGTCCATCCATCCATCTGTCTCTCGCTCTTCACAAACGCTCATTTGTCCGTGTGAATGGTTGCGCGAGTGTGTGTGTGTTTGTTCGCGGTGATCTCTGACGATGATGAAGTTTTTATATTTTCGTTTAGCCAAGTGATTCATACGCGATCTACATTTAGTGGTAGGAAAATGTGTTGGGGGCATTTGCCACAAATAAAAAAGTAACTATTTTTTACCGCCTGTTCTTTTCTGTTGGCATTTGGGTCAAGCTAAATGTGAAAGAAAAAACAAAGATATGGGAAAATTTAAATGCCACAAACGAGTATAATCGTACATATGTACGAGTATGTGTATATGTGAGAAGTCACTGATGGTTCAATATGAGGCGCTCTTCTTGTCACTGGCAAAAAGCAAGAAATTGTTTGATGACGGGGAACGAAAGTGGACTTGGAAGAAAGATTCGACCAGTTCCAAGGTTGCATTTGAAGAACAAATAAAAAAGGAATTTTTTTGTGGTTTCACAATGAAAGCGAGTCTGCGATGTTTTGTCCACAGACATCGGCTAAAGTGAAAGCGTCAGTAACGCCTGATGAGGGCGGTGTAGGCAACTGCTTCTAGGGAGCTAATCCAGTTATGCAGAATTGCATTTCTGTTGTGGCTAATTTTTATATAAAAGTGCGTTATTGACATGCAAACTGAAATGTTCTATTTTTTGCCAAATTGCAGAAAACTTTTTAGCAGGTGATCGTTCTTAATGATTAATACATGTGACCCTCTCCGAGAAAGGGGATTTTCACACACTAGGAAAATGAAGTTTTGAGAGAAACGCATTTAAAGTTTCATAACGCATTATCTATCACTTTGATTACACCTTCAGTTGGGTGATGCGATTTGGTATGATTAGTTATGAATGGGTGCCGACTTTGGTGACGTCATGTCTATGTGGTGACGTATTTTTTTCGCTTTTGCTATTGTTGCTGCTCTGAACACATTTTTAAAAATAACTATAAGAAAGGAAAAGACTAAAGTGACGCTTCAGTCTTGTGCCAACTGTATAACGAGTGTTATCAATATCTCAAAAGTTGTTTCGCAATTTAAAACCAAAAAATCAAAAATAATAAAATTTTAATGTTTTTCTCATTTTTGCCGATTTTCCCAACTTCGTTTTGTGCGTTTTTATGTGGTAAATAAATTTTTATCAGAAATCCAACTCATTTCATCTTATTCTGCACCCTTTTAGGTACCAGAATCCACTCTTAAGTCCATTAAGTCCGTTTTTTGACACACTGGGTTCCTTTTCTCGGAGAAGGTCACATATATTGAACATATTTAATTACAATTGTTTGCCATGAAAATTTTATTACCATTTTCCACGCTTGGCATTATAGGAAATGGATTTGGCTTACAAGTAGTCGCAATATTAACAATGTTTTTGGACTATTTTAGCTGGTTAAGTGTTCATTGACTCGAGTCTTAAGAGCGCAAAACATTTTCCCACATTTAGCACAGCAAGATCCAGCGAGCGATAAAGCAACGATTTCAAACGATTTGCGAGAGCTATTTTTATCGAAGATACTCGCAAGTCTTGATAAAACAAAATGTTGTCATAAATTTCCTCAGCTAAACAACGTTATTTTGCGTGTTCAAGTTTCTGGTGGGAAATTCCGCAATATTTTTGGTGTTCAAAAAAAAAAAGTTGGATTTAACAAATTTTCTCATGTTCGTTGTGTTCCTTTTGCTTCTCCTTTTGTCTTCCTTTCGTAGCAGGAACATTATTAAAATTGGTGCAGCTTACGAAGAGATGTTGCAACATTTATTAGAGTTTGTGTTGCAGGAACAACAATTTAACGCCTTAAGTAAACAAAGAAACCAAATTCTGATCCATGTTTGATACGAAAGCAACACGAGATTGAAACAGGATATCAGCGCCCAATTATTTCATATCACATCAGGTTGTGCGCAGAAAAAAATGTTGCTAAAAGAAGAATTGTTTATGTGGGGCATTATAAAAATGAGTTTGAGTCGACTGGGAGATGTCGTATCTCGTTATTAATTAGGACCTTCTATTCCTAATTCGCAATTATTTTGATGGAATGTGCCCTTCAGAATATAAGTAAGAAGGCTTTCAATTGGCGCGGTTAGATGCTGCTTTTGTTATTATTCAATTGCTGACGCCAACGCGTCGCAATAAGTTACGCACATGCCCAGAGTTTTACTTTCAAAAAGCGTATTTTTGGATGATTGATTGGCTGTTGTTACCCATCCCGCAACAGTTACTGTTTGGGGCGGTTTTCTGAAAAAGACATTAGTGAGGCCGGTAGCAAGCAGTAATGCTCGTACTAATGCCCGATTTCTTAGGACCTGAATTGAACCATATAGTCAACATATAGTTCCAGTAGAATAGAGCTCCATACCACTCTTCTCTGACATCATCTTTACACATTTCAGTGAATATATTTCGCTCAACTGCAGAGAGTTCAGTCACTCCCGGTTCCAAGTACAGGACATGTGTTAGCTTTAGTATATCTTAGTGTACTTAAGACAACACCCCAGGCAAAGTAAAGGGTGGTTAAATTGTATGGGCCGATGTTGAATGTGAACCACACCTAAACGCCAAGTTTTTTTCCGAATTTTATTTGACATTTCTCTATTTCAGACTTACTCAATTTGAACCATGGAGACATACACAATCCAACAACGTGTTAAAGTTATCCAGACTTATTATGAAAATGGGAGTTCAAATCAAAATGCATATCGTGCACTTCGTAATTTTTTTGGTCAATTTCATCGTCCAAATGTGCGTACAATCGCAAAAATCGTGGAAAAATTCGAGCAAACCGGGTCTGTAGAAGATGTGAGAACACCGGTGCATGCTCGTACAGCTCGTACTGCAGAAAATATTGCTGCTGTTCGCGATAGTGTGGCTGAAGAGCCGTCCACCTCAACTCGTCGTCGTTCCCAACAATTGCACCTCTCACGCTCGTCGTTGATGAACATTATGCATAAAGACTTGCATTTACACGCTTACAAGGTGCAATTGGCTCAAGAACTAAAGCCTCTTGACCATTCCAAACGTCGTGAATGGGCAGAATGGTGGCAAGAAATGGCAACAGTGGATGATCAATTTTCGAAGAAAATCATCTTCAGTGATGAGGCACATTTTCACCTCAGTGGATTCGTCAATAAACAGAATTGCCGCATTTGGGCGAATGAGAATCCAAGAGTGATTGTCGAAAAACCAATGCACCCACAAAGAGTGACTGTTTGGTGTGGTTTATGGGCTGGCGGCATCATCGGGCCGTATTTTTTCCAAAATGAGGCCGGTCAGGCAGTTACTGTGAATGGTGTTCGCTATCGTGAGATGATAACGAACTTTTTATGGCCCGAATTGGAAGATATGGATGTGGACGATATGTGGTTTCAGCAGGACGGTGCCACTTGCCACACAGCTAACGAAACAATGGCTCTTTTGCGCAACAAATTCAATGGCCGTGTTATCTCACGTAATGACGATGTCAATTGGCCGCCAAGATCATGTGATTTGACACCGTTGGACTTTTTTCTTTGGGGTTATTTGAAAGAAAAGGTGTACGTCGATAAGCCAGCAACAATTCAAGGCCTAAAGGATCAGATAATTCGGCACATTAACGGCATAGAACCTCCCTTATGCCTCAGCGTCATCGAAAATTTGGACCATCGGATGGAGGTGTGCCGCCGAGGTCGCGGCGCCCATTTGGCCGATATTTTGTTCCATACATAATTGAGTAACACCAGTACATCATAATAAAATAAAATTACAATAATTTCGTAAATAGTTTGTGTTTTATTCAAAATCAACATCGGCCCTTGAAATTTAACCACCCTTTATACACTTAAAGCTTGACATGCAATGCCAAACTGCCCCGTACTTGCAAGTGCGTCACAGACCAACCTAAATTGCGGCCTCAAACATTGTCTATCTGCCAAAAAAAAATTCTTATTTCCACACAAAATGGGCCTGCAATTGGAAAATACAAAAAGGCAAGTGAAGTTGGTTGCAAAACAACTGTAGCCTGTTTGTGGTACTTTCAACTCTGGTATTGTATTTAATGTTGATATTCAAGCCTCTGTGATTTTAACTGACACATCTCGTGACCTGATGTGGTGGTAAGTTCAGGTGGGACGAACCTAAATTCAAAATGCACGGTTGATGGCCATTCAACTCCGCCAACGCATAAAATGTGCAAATTTTTAGTTGTCAGCCGGTTGTTGGGTTCAAATATTTAGGGATCGCATTATTGACTTCCGGGCGTTATTTGTGACTAAAACGACTTCGTCCAAGCAATGCTCTACAAGTGTCTCCAGGGAGATTAATTGCTATGACAAATAGCTGTCAGTCCATTTAACCATTTGGTGGACCGGGTCTTTAAGCGTGTTTTAGGACATACAAACTTCTTGTATTGTGATAATAAAACCGAAACAAAATCATTGCAAAAATATAAAGAAATCGTTCGGTTTGTTTACAAACCACGGATGTGGATAAAACGGATGTTTTAGGAGGCAAAAAAACTTTGCATTGTGATAATCAAATCGGAACAACATCTTTGGTAAAAAAAACACCAAGATAATCTCATTTCATTTGTAGACAATTTTAAGCGTGATATAGTCGTAATAAATGAAATTAAATGGTACAAAAGACTTTTTTCCGGAGCCTTAAAGCGTGTTTTTGAGGAAGTAAAAAGTTCTCAATCGGGGCTGTCATAGAATCCAATCTTATTGGAATTGGGCTTAAAACCGCCAAAAACAAAATCAGGTTGGTGTCATGAAATCCAAGTTGTCGGTTTTGTATTAGAAATTGAGTTTTTATCGGTTTTAGGTGTCATAAAATCCAATATTATCGGTTTTTTATTGGAAATAAAACCAGAACTTGACAGCTGACGGAATTAATTGGAGGGCTTTTGCTTTCACTTCTTCTAGCTGGATAATTTGCAAAAATGTAAGTAAATAGAAAAGTTATCATAAAATATATATTTTTTTTTAAATTTGTGTGCAAATTCTAATTTTACTTTATTAATCTTTGATAAATTGGAACAGCATTCTGATTTACATCTTTAATAACAAAATAGGGGAAAAAAGAAAAAACGGGATTCTCCTGGAGTTTATAGAGAAGTGCCCTGACTTGGCAACAGGGTTTACAAAACGTGATAAGCCAACTGTGGACTCCCTCTGGCAACAATTGTCTGAACTGTTAAAAAGCGCTGGTCCGCATATTACATATTAAGATATAGTAAAATACAGCCACGATGTCGCCGGCACATCAAATGGATTGCTGCAGTCTCTCAAAAATTTTCTTGCCACCCTCTCAGAGTGTCCTTCTTCCAATAACAAAAATGCTGCAACGCCGGATGCCATTTTATTTATTTATTCAATGTAGTGACGGTTTTTTCTTTTCTTTGTTTTTATTTAGCGAAAACACAATCTTTGGCAATATTTTAGCGCAATCTGCAAAATTTTGTCAAAAAAAAGAATACATTTAAAATTGCCAACAAAAGAGCAAAAACAGAAAACAGCTGTTTCGAATATCGGTTTTATTTGCATTCGAAGTTAACAGAACCGACTTGTTTTCGTGACACCAACTGAATCCAATATCGGTTTTCAAAAGCGACAATTACCAAAACCGATTTGGATTCCATGACTACCCCGAATATCTTTGCTGATAAAAAAAATATTGACACAACAATCAGTTGCTTCGAGTTATTTAAAATACTGGCCTTGGTAAAATCCTAGTAAATCAAACGAAGTGGTCGACAAGATTATGTTTTGACGGGACCTTTAAACATGTTTTAGGACATGAAAAAATCTTGGTAAAAAATATCAAGACAAAAAGCGGCTGCTTCGATTTGTTTAAAGTACTACTCGTAGTAAAATCCTAGTGAATTTAAATTTCTGCTGCCAGGCTGCCAGACTGTGTTCGAAAATTAGTCGTAGCGTTTGTATTATTTAGTGCCTTTCAGAATAACTTGTGTACACATGTATGTCTGTGTAGCAGAACTTCTGTTAAATCTGCAGTACATTAAATCAATCCCGGCAATTTATCGCTGTCTGTAGGGAGCAACAATTTTAAAAATTGTGCAAAGCGAAAAACATACTCGTCTTTAAGGCGCTCGCAGAAAATCTGAAATACATAAATAAAAGTGTGAGTTAAGAGCAGGGAATCCTCATAAATATGTGCGGTAAGTGCAACACTTGCAACACTTGCAACGGCGAAATAGCGAATCGCAGTTACATGCGTGTTTCCAGCGATGATTTGATAAAGGAGATGCGATGCGCTTGCGTGCAGGTAATGACGAAACTGAAATTGTATATAATTGATTGAAATTTTAGACAGACCGGCCAACAAACAAATAAAAAACAAACAAAGAAACACAAAATAACGAATAGACAAACTGTGGCACACATTCGATTATTTATTTTTGTTGTTGTTGTTGTTGTTGCCGAGGTTGTTTTTGCTTTTCTTTTTAGCAACCAGCATTTATTTGTTCATTAAATCCAAGGAGACAGTCGGTAGTACCCGTTGCATTTGTACATTTGGCTTAAACATGAGTGTTAATTGTTGCTGTTGCTGCTTGTTGTTGTTGTTGTTGTTATTGTAGTTGTGGTGTTTGCCTTGCCATGTAGGTGAGATATTTGTGGGCTACCGTGAGGATGTTTTGACACACCTTTCGTTTTTATTTTTAATAAATCATGTCGTTTCACATGTTTTTATTTGTTTGGTTTTCCCCTCCGCGTTCTTCGTTGCCATTTTTTCTCTTTCTCTTTCTTTTTTTTTTTTTTGTGCTAAAAAACGATGAAAAAATGCTGCTCTTTATGTGCACGACTGCCTGTAATTTTAAGTTTAATTTTAGCAACGTTGTTAAACATTAAAATTGTTGTTATCACCAGTCAGCCCATGTCCATAACAATATAATTACTTGGTTTGACCTGGGCTGCCTGTTCCCTGTAACCGCTTTTCTCAATTCAGGTGACCAAAAGATGGCATTTCAATTTAAAAGACTTATCACGGACAGGAAGAATACTTTGGGAATCAATACTTTGCACGAGTGCGATTTTAACACGTTTTGTAAAGGCTGCTGGTGACAAAAAATCCAAGACGGGAACTTTGTCCGCGGTGAAGGTCGTATTAATTAAGTAGTCGACACATACCGATTAATAGGCATCGACACTCATGTACGGCAGGCCAGATGGATATTAAAGTGGGTGTTGGTTTAGAAAACTGTAGCTGACGGTTCTTAAAGAACTTGTCTCGTGACACGTAAAAGATAAGAGCGCACTGGGCGGCGTGACGTACGAGTTTGTCGCACAAACACTGGGCGCGTGGATGCCCGTTCGCTTTACTTTTATTTACATACATCTCAAGCCTTAACACGAGATAAATGGGGTTACAATTTTAAAAGAAACGAGTCAGTGTGAACAAGAGACAAATTGAAATCAAAGCAGATCTGAGAGAAGGATAAGAACTACAATAATTCAACGCACAGGTTGTTTCCGTGACCGTAATTTTCAAGCCATCATGCAAGACTTGAATCCATCACTAAATTAAAGGAAACTTTCGCTACAAAAGTGTTTCTAAAAAGGATTCAAATAGTGCAATCCTTTATCCGTTTCTATACAACTAAAAAAAACACACACTATGAACTAAGAATATTCAAGGGACGGCCTAAGACGATGCTGGTCAACAGCGCGCATGAACTAAATCGCATCTTAGCAGCAATCCCGTATGGTTGACTAGACTCCCACATTCCAGAGTACGATAGTTCGGGATCACATTCGCTGAAGAGCTTGAGGTATCTTACCCCTTTCGCTAAAGCAATTCCTTAGGCAGCTGAGTTTTCGAGTTATCAGGGGATGGTAGGTCCTTTGTGGACATCAACTCTGAGCCAACTCCAGCAGGCACTGAGTGATCTAGGCGGGCAACTGTAGCAGAACATGAGCACCTCGGGAGGCTGCTGAAAATAAGATCACATCAGCCGAAATTCACCGAAGCTGACAACCACAGTTGGAACGTTTCGGCCGAGGAACTTGTACACAAGATGAGCGGGGGGCTCTTGACCACTCTTTAGCAATTTAGATTTGGGGTTGTACAAGAAAAAGGCTTCGTTTTAACGGGGTTCGCGAAATCAGAAAGTTGCCAATTCGTTTATATTCTATTTAATGTTGATTGATGTTCAATGTTTGCACAAAATTCGTATGTGGAAAATGAATTTTGTGGACCTCATTAATCATCGGCAACGCCTGTTTTTGGCTTGAGGCTTCGATAATGTCTGCCTGATTTGTCACACAAAAATGTAAAGCAGGCGCGACTGCATCTGAGATTTTTTTCCTCGGGAATGGTTGAAAAGTGGAACGCTGTCAAAACTCTACGCACATTGATTCTGCTGTCGGCAGTCTTTTAGAATGCACTGTTGCCGCACTGGCCAACTGCGGTCTGTCAAATTTGATGTTCTGGTTACCGTTTGACATAGAAGTATTTTTAGCAAATGATTGAGTTAATTTTAAGTGCCATAAATTATAACAATTATTTTGTGCCTTCTTTTTTTACTGGCCGTTTTTAAAGGTTATTTTCAACAAAAGCGTTTTGAACATCATTCGAATTTGTAGAGCGTAAAATAACATCATGGAACGGAATTGCTTTTGTTGTTGTTTTCTCCCTTTTTTTCGTAATCTTCTGCCCAGTCATTAAGTGACCCCTTTGCGATACTCTTCTTCCACAAACATCGGTTGGGTATCGATCGAACCTTGGCTTCGTGCTTATGACGTGATATTGAATTTTTAGTTCATGTGTGTTTTTTATTTCTGTTTTTCCTTTTCACAAAATGTGAGTTTTTGTGGTTTGATGATTATTATTGTTCAGTTTCGTTTAATTTTTCGCCAACATGTTAAACATGATTTTAACATGTCCGCATTTTTGTTTTAATTTTTGCGATGTTTTGCCCCTTTTTTAGCAGTTTGTTGGCAGAGTAATAATTGGTTTAAGTTTAAATGCTAAATGATCGACTACTGGCAGACAAGCAGACAAGCGGACGGACGAACTCACGGCAACGGTGAACGAATGCGACGCGATTCCCACTTGAGTTGTCGATGATGTGGCAGGAATGCAACCCTGTTTAATGGAACACAAAAAAATTTGCTAGAAGTTAAAAATAACTAAAATCATTTTGTTAAATTACACACGCAGGGAGTACAATTTAAAAAGTACAACCTTTGGAGCGACATTAAGATCTTGTCAACATCTGCAGCCTCGCCGTAGTCGGCTGCAACGGGTCAAATTCGAGTTGGCAGGCCGCTGTCGAAACATTAATGATAAAAACTTAAGTTAATTTCGTTTCGTTTTGTTTGGTTTGGAAATCACTTTGTACTCGAATACATTTTGATTTGCTGCCGTTGAAGGAGATGACAGCAAAACGATGTGGCGTTGTGTTGGCCGGCTGTGCAACATTAGCCGGCGAAGTCATCGAAATGAAAATAATGATGTTGTTAATGTTGTTTTGGGGCATCATTGGTTGCTTTTGTTATCATGCAAAGTGATGGCTGAAGCGCCTGACTGAACGTCACTTTGAGTTATTGCGCACAACACACAAACTACTCTTTCGGCCAATATCTTATTTAACTGTAGAGGAGAAAATTGCGAGTAATTATTTGCCATTGTTGTTGCTTTTGAAAAGAAAGCCACAAAGTGTTTGGGCAAAATCGAATCTTGTTTCTGTTGGCATCGTATCGTATCCATTGTAAGTGATCATGGCGTGACCGTTATGGCCTCAATACAACACAGTGTTATAATACCCTATTACTTATTTTGGATTTCTAAGGACCGGACAGAGGAGTGTGTGAAAGTTGAGTACGAATTGACACAGAGCACGATGTTGGATGAAATGGCTTGCAGTCATTAACCCGGGGAGAGGAGTTGAGCTGTTAAATGTGTCAGGCAAAGTGCGTGAACAAATATACGGAAAACACGCTAATGACACGTCATAATTCTTGCTTTGGAGGACAATGCAAACATAATTTAATGGGAAGACTTACCAAACGCACAGAGCCCACCTTTATTAAGGCAAATAGCAAATTGTCACAACTACTGTCAAAAACTGACAGTTCAAGCTGAACATTTTTAGAAGGTGGCAAAATCAGCGGATTTTAGCGGATGTCAAGTCAAAGTCTGTTTTCGAAAATTTTTTCTCTCGGCGCTTTCTTATCAATGAAACGAAGACTACACGAAAAAAAAACTCACACAAAGAAGAAAAAACTTAGAAATTTATAATTTTATTGAGTGGTTAATTTCAAAACACGGAATTTTTTTCAAAATAAAATAAATACTAGATCTGGACTACAAGCCGAGTCTACCAAAATTACCCAACCACTACCCTTCACTTTTTTATAGTTATTAGTAGGCCGGTTTCATGTCTGGCTGCAGATTTCGGCAAGTAGATGTGGATTAGGCTGTTCTGGGCTATAAGTACGCGTCCGCTTTGTATTTTTTCCCCTTTAAAAACTGGCCGCAAAAGACAAAATAAGTATCCTTCAAATTGACATAAATGTCTATCGCTGTACCGGTACCGCATTTACGTGTTTTCGAAAAGCGCTCTGGAGAAAATTACTTAAATGTTAATTATTTTTGTTTCCCTCAAGAAAACAATAACTTTAACACTGAAAAAATATTCTCAGTGCCATAAGAAGTAAATTTAATTAAATTGGAGTTCACTGTGTCTTGTGTTGAAGCATATTGGAGCAATAATATAACTTGCGTACTCATACACCGTAAGAAACTCCCGCCGCCAGGAATAATGATACGTTTGTCCAGCTGTTTCTTCTGTATCCCAACATCTTTTAACAATAATTGAATGCCATGAAATCAAGAATGATGCTGTCACGTGAGCAATTTATTTACAGTAAGCGCTCATTAATATGAACTAAAAGATATCACTACTGCACATGTTATTACTTAAGCAATATTTAATATGAAATATCTTATGATTCGAAAATCTTTTTTTCCGGCTTCGAGCAAAGTGGTTGATTTTCCTATTCCACATTTTTTGCCAACGTTGGCGCACTAGATCCTTTTCGTCATTCTTGGCTTAAAATGTTCACCTGTTATTGGCGTACGATTATTTGCTCATTTGAATCTGCCTACACTAGACCTGCTTCTGCAAGTGATGCCACCTTTTCTAGAATACACAAGTGGATGAAAATGGAAAATATTTACCTAAATTGAATAAACTTCGTGTCTACGGACTAAAGAACTGCTACTGTAATATTGTGCCCGTATATTTTATATTTAAGCATCAAAAGTCAAATAATCGATATTTCAAAGTACAACAGAAATACATACATAAATACATATGCTTTCTAGAAATAGAATCTCATTTCTCATTCAATTTCATTTGCAAACTAAAAAAACTAGACTAATTAAGTTTTTTATGCAGAAAGTTTCAGCTTTTAATAAATTTTGTGTTGTCAACAATAAAATTGATTGCTTTTGTGCTCTACTTCTCAGCGTAACGTGGCATTCACTTTGCATTGATAACACTATCATCTGTGTAGCTTTTCAAAAACATATGAAATAAAAGTATATTCCAGTCGTAAAGCAGCTCTGGGCCCCAGAAGAGTTCTCGCATAATTGTAATTATATCTTAAGTGCGGTCAGGCCTGCCGATGCTGGCTGGCCCCAAAGGCAATTATAAGAATCTTTCATCACTATTCAAAGGGATTTAGACGGTAACACAAGTCGTACGTAAAACCAAAGAGAAAATCACATGAAATTATCCCCGTATTTTAAAAACGAGAATAAAAATCTTACTTTCACATCATTTGTAAATTTGCACCAAAAACTATATTTATTTTCTATTGTTTGCGCCTTTTAATTCAGTTGTTCACAGATGTTTTTGATTGTTTGCTTTATTTTTTTACATAAAAATACATCCCTGATCTAATGATGTGTGAAGGAATTTGAAAATTTTTTAAACATTATGAAAGCGGTACGACTGTAAAATGTTCATCCATATTTTCCCTGTATGTCGTATGGTTTCATTGCATATTAAGTTTAGACGATACGTACGACTTGTATTATCGTCTAAGTCCCCTTCTCTGGGGTCTTATATGGTCTTCTTTGCCGCGTCCACTCTGCGGATTTGTAAATTTACGTTGCACGTTATAAAGAAATAAGTAAAAAAATGAAAAGATATTCGATTTGTAAGTGAAAACATCCCCTGTTGTATTTCAGTCGAACACAGCACTCGATACCCGAATACAAGGGTTTTGTGAACTCAGCACTTCAAATGAGAATTGATTTCGTTCCTGAAATTGTTTGTAAATATTTTATTTCATACAAATAAATGTATTCACTAGAGTGGATCATCGCATCATTGTGGCTTCACTGCATTTTATTATATTCGTTCTTGTTTACTGTCAACGGGAAATAATTTCCCCAAAGATCTATAGAGCTGTAATAAAGCCACTCACATTCGCCAGCAGGCCTGTGGCAATGCGTTAAGTCCAATCGAAATATATTCAGTAGCGCCGCAGCGTTGGCTTTCCAACGATTTGCGGCTGAGCTGGTGCATGATCTCAGCGAAGCTTCAGGCCACACGCTAATTAGATGATACAATCGCGAAATCATTATCGCGATGATAATTCAAAAAGCGTTAAAAATAATCAAATAATTTTGTTCATCCAGCCGTTGTTGGCTCGATTTACACACAAATTAAACTGTTTATTCTTTGATGGCATTTTTATTATTTAATTTGCTGTCAACATCCAGCCATTGTTTTATAAAACAGTTTTACTTATTTGATTGTTTAACACACAGTTTGCCAGTTGGCTCGTATTGGTACTCGTATCATGGTTGGGCCATGATTTCCAGCGTTATGAATGTGCTTGAGTGCGGTTGGGGCGAGCGACTGTACGCTTGAAGTGACGTGAACATTTTGCATTCCCACCCTTCTGGCGACACATGAATGACGGAGCGACTGACGTGCAACACGTGTTAAATGACTCTTAAACTTCATTAACTCACTTTTCTGTCATTTGAGCGAACAAACAACAGAAATATAGACGATCTTTAAATGGGTTTTTTGCGTTGTTTTTGTATTATTATTTGGGTTTGGCTTAAGGGACTTCCGTTTTGATTTATAAAAAACAGAAAAAAAGTTATTGGTTTATTTGAATTTAACAAATTTTGAAGTTTAATTGCGGAAATAAAGTTTCTGTGATTGCGTATCAGTTGCCTCTGGTGCTCGTGTGTGTTGATAAGTGAGAATTGTGATGAACTTTACCCAGCAAACACCAGACAGTCAAGTGGGAATAATTTAAGTACAATCTGATAATCAAATTTTTATGTTACATAAAAACAAAATAAATGCCGGACCGGATACTAATCAGGGCAAAGCAAGAATTTATGAATTCAAATGTTCGACTTATTCGATCAATCTTCGTCCATGTGGCCAATTCTTTATCTATAATTATTATTATTATGTTTTTACTGAATATGAGATGGTCTCAGATCCTCTCAGATACTTAAATACTGAAACAAGAAAACGGGTTTTCCAATATTTTTTGAATTATTTATTCAGAAGAATGGGGAGAATAACTTTATTATTAGCGCAAACTTTAAAAAAGATTCAACACTTTTTAAAAAATCCATTCGGTTGCAACAAACCAAAATAAATCTCGAAATCGAACCAAAAACTTAAAACTCACTGGCTGCACAAAGTGCGCCAAAGCTACAATACACGTGACCTAAAGCTCGTGTGTGTTGCTGCGTCCACAATTCAAGATGTTTTAGATCTTCATACGCAGCTCAAAGATATGAAAACTGTGCAGAAGTAGTGCGACCAAAAAGCAAGACCATGTGGTAAAATGCAAAACTTAAGTGGCGTTTAAATGAGCAAGAGTGGCCATACTAGAAGTTTCATTAACTGTGATGCAAAAACGAAGTGAAAAACTGACCATGACCTCATGCTGCTGCTACTCAGAAACCAGAGACAGGAAGGATAGAAGTAAGATGCAGCAGCGTGCAACGATACTCGCTTTGAACTTCCCCTGAAGGAAGTTTATCGCGCACATACATACGTAATGCACTGTATGGCCCACCGACTGAGCTCTGGACAGAAATGGCTAAAATACAGAAGCCTTTGGGTCTCCCCCAATTCGCTAGAGAAAATTCTATGGCTAGAGCAACAGCTATACGCTGCGATGACGCTCCAGCCAATCCAGAGACTTGGATACCCAAATGTCACCCATAATCAAGCCTCTTTGCCCAATTCTGTACGCCTGACGCTGTTTCAAACAGACTTTGAGGCCACAACTCATTTGTTTATGAGAGGAACGTTTTATTTTCGGTTGGAGAGAAATAAGTGCAAGTGTAAATAACCAGGAAAATGAATGACTGGTCCTTAATGTCAAGGCACTGATACTTTACAAAACTATAAATAAAACAATTGACAACTTTAGTAATGCCATAGTTGCGTTTATTTGCAAAGCAACATGCATTTTGGACGGCGAGTCACGGGAATGTATCTTTGGGGATTGTTGTTCAGTCAAAATATTATTGTACTGACGTTTTATACCCAGACTATCCTGTGTGACGATAGATGAAGCCGCTTGATTGTCTTAAGTGCTTCAAAATTGACCCCTTTCACACGAGTGTGCAACGTTCGCTTTTCGCCGCATACGCCCAACTCCTATTAGTTTCGGCGCTGCTACTATTAGCAAAATAGTGACAAACATTTGAAACATGTTGACAGTAATTAATAAAAATAACAAATAGAAAATGAGAGAAAGAATGTATGAATGTACAATGTACATAAATACATAAATACATACATAGATACATATTTATATACATATATATGTACTTATGCATGAATGTGAACTCCTATATAACGCGCGGCTGGACAGACCTTCTCTTTTCCATGTGGCCCAAAAATAGCCCACAAATATTTATTTCTGTAAGAAGTAAAAGGTTTAAATTTGATAACATTTTCTTGCCAAATCAAGAGATACACAAGTAGGTACGTATGAGAAGACCAATGTGCCGAACGTGACCATAGTAATCGTTTAGCAATAAACGAAAGGAAGAAGTAAACAATGTTTTCGCAGCCATTTTGAAATTTGAGTTACCGCTCATATGAAGCTGTGTAATTGGTATCAAAGTTGGCAACATTTTTACCACTTATCGGGCGCGAAAGAAATGAGAGATGTAGCGCCGCATAACAAAAGAAAATTCAGTTTTGTAGGGCACTTAACTTTAGAATTTTAATTCCGTAACTGGCGTTTGTGTCTGGTTTTTGAAACCATCAATGGCGGCGATGATATGCGATATTTCATAGGTGACATTTCGTGCGTGACATTATTTGCATTATGACTCAAATGTTTAACGATTACTGACCTCTCATTTTATTTCTACCTAAAAGTAAGATTTCTAATGCGAAATGTGAACCATCATTTCAAAATTAAAGCAGTTTTATAAGAAATCGGAAACTGTATTTGAGCAACCGGGCAGCCGATTAAATGTGGTAAAATCGAAAGAATCCCGACAGCTGTTATTAACTTTTAAGCTTTTGGCCATGACGGACTTTTTACGGCCATGACCACATGTAAGTAATTGTATAAAAATTGCTCACGGTGTTTGCCGCAAATAGTCCCACATGGTTTCAAAAACGAATCCCCCGCTCCCCCGCCCCCCACTTAGTCACATATTTAATAGCCAATATTTAGTTTTACGAATTTACAGAAAGTGATCAAAATGTGCTTAAATTTTGTCATATTTGTTAACGTTTGCGCAGAAAAAATTGCTTCAAAACGCAATTAACACGTCATAAATTGAGACATTAAATGTGACTCCAAACAGCTGACCCCAATTCGGAATAAATTTTCATTTATTGAAATTTTTGCTGTTCAATATCCAGAAGCCTAAAACAAATCTATTCACTGGATCTGGTTAATAAATCATTAAAATAAAAATATGTATGTTTCCCCCTGTGGCAGTTGCGCATAAAAATTGTATGTGCCACAAACTTCGCTTTCCACAACAAACAGCAGAAAATAGCAGGAAGAAAATATTTTCAAAAAACACTCGAACGAATTCTTTAATTTCGACGCACTGAAATTATATGATATTTTTGTTCTCTGTCTTCATGCCTTCTAATAACTGTTTTTCATGTGGCACGTTTGCATGTGCCACAATTGAGTCAAGAGATCTATCCGATTATTATATCTGACAAGCCGAAAACAGATAAAAACACACAAGAAAAGAAAACAACTGAAACAAGATTAACATATTCATGTTACAATATTAAAACAATAACCCAACTAGCCATCCAACCCGTCACCTGCGTACACACACACACATATATATATATATATTTGTGTGTCTATTTATCTAGTCGGACCAACCTCGTTTATTGCCCGGCCAACAATCATTTAAAAACTCATAAAATTATAAGGAATATGTTTTTTTTTTCAACTGTTTTGGTTTTCTTTTTGTTTGTGCGCGAAAGCGCAGGCGTACACACGAGTGAGTACTTGTTGTACACATTGACGATGGTGGTCACCACCAGCATTTAGCCGAGCCATATGCCACGCAATGCCATGCCATGCCACGCCAAACACATCCAACCTCTGACGCAAATGCTGCAAGATGAAAAGCCAAAAACGAACAGAAAAGCAAAAGAGTCAAATTCATGAAAAAACATGCTCCGATCACAGACGTGTGCCAATAACTCGCCAAAACCACACGACTCTCGCTGATACACATGTACGAGTATGAATGTGAGTTCGGCTGGGGCTGGGACTGGGACGGCTGCTTGCCTGGTTAGTTGAAAGTTGTACTTGTTGTTGCCATTGTCGTTGTCGTCGTCGTCGTAGTCGTAGTCGTCTACCCACCGCTGTGGCGCAAATTGCCATTGAACGTATTATTGGTCCATTAAAATTGAGAAATATTTTCTTCAGTCATACGCTCACAAAACTTATGACAGTTGTAAGATTTCCAAGTCATGTGCACCAGTATGTGGATATGTATGCACAGGTAGCCAAGTGTATCGTTTTGTCAAGTATCATTTTGTCACTCACTTAATAGAAAGTGACAGTTATGAAGTTGGCAGAAAGCTGCTTCGTAATTTCTCTTTCCAAAAACCAGCTGCACCCAACACTGGACTGTCCTTGTTTTGTTTGGTCGGAATGTTGGGTTCTGCCGAAAACCTGATTAAAAAACGAGAATGCTAAGTTTCGCTTAGATGCTTAAGGACGGAAAAAAGACACGGCCTTGGCAATCAAATCACATTTTTTGGCTAAACGGACCATGCAACCATCTGAGTCGCCCATGCAACGTATTTCCTACAGGATAGGTCTTGCAACCTCCTGTCATAAGGCCAGTTGCTGGATCGACGTCAACAAGGCTGATTTAAATGGAAGCGTGATCCTTAGCGTGACTGCTTCTGTTCGAGGTAGAGTCCATAATCAGTCTTCGTGATACTTTTGTACGGCAATTGTATGTGACCGCTCATTATACTATAGTTTTACAGGTCCGTTCTATGCACACCACGAGCGTTTTCGTTTCGAAACAGTTGATTTAGATTTGCTTTTGTTAATATTCTTAAAATGAAACCTTCTGTATTTTAGACGACTTGTTAAGCCTCAAAAATGTCTTGAAAAAAGCAAATCAGCTGACCGCTAAAAGGGAACAGTAAATCACGGACCTCGTAAAACGAGGCAAAACAATTTGTTAGTTTTTATGTTTTTATTGACAGAAACCCTAATTTTTAGCAAAAATAAGCAGAAAACATTTTTATCGAACTTTAAAGGAGATAATTATGAAAAATACGCAGGTGACTTCAAACGGTCGTTCATTTGCCTCAACGGCTTAAAATCACGCCACTTCAATACTTGTTTTGAGCGCAGAACACCTTTCACGTGACTTCAAATTACGTCGCCAAAGAGTGATTTGCAAAACAGGCCCGCTTTGCCATCATAAATGTGCCACTGCTTCTATAAGATCGTAGTTGTTTTCGTACTTAATAATGAAACAGAATATTTGCGAATATTTTCGTTCAGACACAATAAAAGTATGTTTGTAACGACCATGCCCATGTCAAACTTGATCATCTGAATAAAACAATTATTGATGTCGTTCATAATTTTCTGGCTTAGGCTTTCGGCCGAAAATGTATCCATCAGTTGAGAAGATATATGTGTAGGCTTTAAAACAATCAGTCTGTTTCGTGCTATTTACGGGTAAAAAAGTTTAATAGCACTTTAAAAAATTTCTTATTATGAGGAACCAGAACTACCAAACACGGCGAAATATTCGTTTAACGAATACAAATTGTAATCGGAAAACTGGACTTAAAATTTTCTTCTACAAATGACTAGACAAATTTGTCGAGTGTAGTCGGTTTGTCAAGCCTCTGATCCTTAAATGCAAAACCAAATTATGAACATTAAAACAGTTTATTTTCGAAGCGTTCAAAGCGAGTCAAAAGCCTCCAACGTTAAATGTAACGCGCGAGGTAAGTATCAATAGTTCTTTAAATCTAATTACTACCTCGCTGACAGTCTCAATGGTTACGTTTAATGTGGTTGTTGTTTCGCGGACGGCAACAACAAAAATAGTGGAACAACAAAAGCAAAATATTCAGTGTATGGGAAGGAATTTCATTGTCGGTGAAATGTACTTTTGGTGCTTTTGTAGCTTTCGATAGTGTTTGTGAAAATGTTTGCGGTTAAGCCGCAACTCAAATTCAAAGCGTTTTCTTGCCAATAGAGGGAGTAGTTTTAATGGACAAAAACTAAGTAGCAGATAAAATTCTTTCTTCTTGGAAGCCTTAGACTTTGGTAAAGGGGGCTTCAGCACACCCGGATTTATTTCTTTTGCTGTCTTTTACAATTTTAGTAAAAATATTCCTAAAATCCCGTCCAAACACACACACACACACACACACATATATATATTTGGCTATTTGGTAGGGATTAATTGCGACGAAACGACTGTTCTTAGCGTCAATAGAGCTTAAACCTGAAAGACATATACGAGGTGTGTTCAAAAAATAAGGTGTATTTTTAATTTCTCTGACTGCATTCGATTATCACACAACACGGCCCATGAAAATGTTGAGAAAGTGTAGAAAATTGTTATGGGGAATCATCGAGTTGCTATTAAAGAAGTTGTTGAGGATATCGGCATATCGGGTGGCTCAAGCCATGCAATTTTTCCCCGAAGTTTTGAGCATGCAGCGTGTGGCAGCAAAGTTCGGTCCCAAAATTGCTAAAGTTTTACTGACAAGAGCTGCTTGGAAGAAATCCTTACACAAGTGTTTTATATCTGCGAGTGACTACTTTCAAGGGAACGAAATTCAAATTATATTTTGGGAATAACTAAAAATCACGCCACGTCAACACAATCTACTTCGTTTTTCTAAGTGCGTTTAAAAGATTTCTTAATCGTAGTTTAACAACGACTGTATTTGTAAGACGAAAGAAAAGTACTTAATTATTTCAGAAATAATTTGGTTTAGCCACTCAAACTACAGTGAATTTTGTACTTATTGGAATCAATAAGACTTTCGGTCGGATCAAAATGCTTTCCCAATAAAATAGCAAGAAAGTTCTTAAATACCAATCGTGTCCCATAACAATAAGTCGAGCGCTGTTTTCGAAAATCGTCACTTTCTGCTGGAGATTTAATCCGATTTGCGATGATTGTTCTGCTTTGAAAGTTTTAAGCCAGCAACTTGGCAGCCAAAGGCTATCGAAGGGGACGGTAGTTCCCAAGTTCAAGTTTCCAGCACAGAAGAATATGATGTGAGTTCAGAAATATTTTCAAAGGCAGCAAAGTTGCCACTTTTATGAACGAAAACAAACCGCTTGTTGTTTTGAAAGATATATGTTTTGACGTCCTTGCAGATATATAGTAAATACATGTGTATATGCCGATTATATGATTATACGGGAGGGTAAACTTGTACGCGGGCTAATTTTTTCGAAATTCTTCTCTATATATTAATGAAAAAATTCTCATCTTGGAAGAGGGCACATGATTTAATAACAACATCTTTGAAACCAGTAATCACAGCCCAGGAACCGCTTTAATCAGCTTTTAATGTTAAACTGACGTGATATCATGTTGAAATGAAATAACTGTTGTCTGATGGGAACAGTGGTAAATATTTTCCATATTTATTAATCGACTGGAACAGCGACAGAACTAAAAATGTTAAATGTATTTTTCAGCGCATTTAAATTTATTCCTTCAACGATGACCGCAAGTGTGTTCCGGTGGTTCTTGACAAGTTTTCCAAATGGCAGAGTTGTCACGATTTTGCTACCAACCTTTTTTTTGCCAAATATGCAAAAAAACTACACTCACAAAAATAAAGGCAAAACGAAGCAACATCCCAGTTGGCAGTCGATCGTGTCGTCATTTTTCCTATTTGCCACTAACATCCTCGTCAAGCTGAACTCAATACTTTCACAACTGCTTGGCACTGAAAACACAACGAGGAAGAGCGGAAAACCAATTTCCTTATTATTTAAATATCATTAAAGTATTTTTTTTTTTTTTTGATTTTCATCAAAATTATTCATACGTTTGCGATTTTTCATCTCTTTCGTCTTTTCGTCTTTTCATTGAATTATTTTCGATAAACAACAACCACATGGATATGACGCATTTAACTTGTCATAATCTTTAATTAAAATCTATAATTTTTGTTGTTGGCAGGTTTATTATCTCTGCAAGCAAAGTTGTTGATTTAGTTTTTGTTGCTGTTGCTATTGCTGTTGCTGTTGTTGATGTAAAATTGTTTCTTGTCATTTCATTTTTCGTCGATAAACAACAAACCTTTCAATGACATCAAAAATCATGTAAATCGTTATCGAAAAACGCCTAAACTCTCATGTCGACTCTTTTAAGTTTCTATTTCGAGCGAAACTTGGATCGCCAACATTTTCCAACTCAAATACTCGCACTGCAATAGAAAACGCAAAACAAAACCCATTCAACGAAGTAGTCATAAAAAAGAAAAAACCTCATTAAAATGTCCAATTAAATTAAAAATAGAAAATATGTTTGTGTAATAAAATAAAAGTCAATGTTTTTTCGTTTCGCTGAAGTTACGGATTGCAGCACTTCGATCGAACGCTGATCGAACTCATTATTTAATAGTTAGACATTTCATTGTCAGACAGAATTTTGTCTTTTATTGTATTTTGAGGTTTGAAAACGAGCCTGGCTCAGGGAGAACAAAATGGAAAATTACAAAAACAATCAAAAAATAGGAATCAATTTCTCGAATCAACTCTGTAACCTTGTTAGCAGACTTCGTGAGATTGATCGTCCGCCGTACGAAAAGCAACTGTAATACCGAAAACAATGAGATCACAAATTTACAAACAGGAATAAATTTACGAAATCTAATATTTATTTGGCGCAGAATAACTGGCTTTGCCTGCCCGTGTGTACGAACAAATGAAATGATGCAACCAAACTTACTGTAAGAGCAACGAAAACAACAACAGCAACAACAACAACAATAGCAAAGAACATGCTAAATGGTTGTAGTAACCAACTATTAACCAGCAATAAAAACAACTCCGAGTTTACTGTTTCAAGTTCAGTGTCGTAAAAGGGGGAATCATCTCATTTGGAACCAATCTTATTCAGCCAGTGGACGAAAGCAGCAACTCTTCAGCGACTTCATATCGCTACAGTTTCGCTGCGACACGTTTAGCTTTTTCTTTAGCGCTATTAAGTAGCGCGGTAAGGAGTGCGTACAACAAGTCTTTAATGCTGCACCGCGCACTGCAGCAAATTCGGCTTGTTTCAGTGGAATTTCTTGTGGCAATTCTGGAGCGCCCGGCGAGCAGGTTTCGTATTTTGGGAGTATGGCGGGGAAAGGGTGCATCGATTGACACGGCTACCAAAGCAGTAGGCAGTTCGCGTATGACTTCGGTTACGCAGGTTCTTCTGAAACCTTCATCAAAGATCAATTGGCAGAACAGGGATCCACATACCCTTGAGTTATTTTGTTGGCTTAAGTGTTCTGCTGGTCGTTTAAACCTAAAGGAAGAGGGGCTTCGATAGATACTGAAGTTGTTTTGCAATAAATTTCTGTTTTTCTTTAGAAACTAGACGGTGGGGAATATACAGGCGAGTCTGTTTAAGGCCTGATGTTCCCTTAGGATTTCAGGCTACCAACTCAGCGACCCCGTCGTCCTTTTACAGTGTAGGAAATTACTGGCAAAAGGGACTAGATAGTCCCAGCTCTCGAGCAAGGGGTTGCCACCTGTGAAAGCCTGGTAAGGCACGTAGACCCGTCGATAACTTCACCAATTTAGTCAGATTAAGCCATAACGGCAGGTGCTGGCGTAAATCAATTTCACATCTGTTGGTATTTTTAAGTCTCTTTAAAAAAGTTTTCATCTAAATATAAATTGTATATATCCTGGATCATTTACAGAGGACAAACTAGGGCGTAATTATATATATTTTATTCGCAAATACGATGTCTTTGAAGAACACTGATCAACTGCGCCCCACCATAAAATGGAACCACAAGTTTAAAAACAAGAACCGAACAACCAAAAAAACTGAAACAAACGAATAAAACTGGAAAAGAATGGTTCAGTTTAATGTGCCCCAGTTAATGGATTTGGAATATTTCAAACAGAATCTAATAGCAAAAAATATGCCGAAAATATTGAAAATAGCACCACACAGATGTAAGTTAGATGAGCTCAGGGATGGATAATCACGCTTCAGAAATTATTGCATGTGATCTAAAAGCGAGTTACTTCTGCGTGCTCCGTCCTACCAACAAAACGAAATGATTACTTTACAAACTGTTCGTGCTAAACGTTGATAATGCTGATGATTTCAATCGGTAAATTACAAAAAAGCCCTTTTACACGCGCTTACACGATTTTAATGGATGCAACAACAAACGGCTTCAGATAAAATTATAAATGCTGGAAAAAGAAACATCATCAAATTGGGGTTACTACTCGCAGACACACTCCCATTCGAACGTTCAACAATTCTGATGGTAAAGCAACATGTAACGTTTGTGCAGCACCAGAGCACCAGAGCACCAGCGGCAACAACATCCCTGGCAGAAGTAGACGAAGGCAATGACGAGCAAGACGTCTTGGATCTTTAACATTACATACGTCACGTACACGGAGACCTCGTACGTTTGTAAGTCACAAACACAAATTTGCGCCAGCGCAGAACAACAACTTTTTTAAAAAAGATTTTAGAGTGAAAATGGTCCGAATGCCTTTTTTGGATGATTATTTGATGTTGTTAATTCCCATACACAAACACACACACACACATACACACACACATACATGTGTTGTTGCAGCAGAAGCAGTTTGGCTAAATGACTTGACCGACTGGCTGGCAGACTGGCAGGCTGGCTGGCTGGCTGGCTGGTTGGTTGGTTATTTGGTTGCCTTTAATGGGCAACCAATGTTGAAGACAACTCCAACAACAGCAGCAACATACAAAAGCAGGGAAAAAATTATCCGTTGCAATGGTGGTCAAGCCAGGACAGACACACGACAGAAATGTGATCAAGATCAAACGTTAAAATAATACAAAAAAAAAAAATACTGCAGAAGAAAAGGATTGTAAAGTAGAAAAAGAATTGGTGTTACAGCAGACTTCCAAGCCAACTTCCAACTATGAAAGTATTTCGGAAAAAATTTCGAAAACTAAACAAAATCCCACCAACAACACAACGATTGCGTCGTTTCGTCTTCGTCTTTTTTTCTTTTTTTTTTTGTAATGTTGCTGTTCAAACTGACACTACAACATGAAAAGCTTAAAAGATGACTGAAGTCAGTCAATTTGAGTGTAATAATAGTCCGAAAACAGAAATGATCTTTAGGACTTGATCGTCTGGCACCCTACAGCTCCGCACATCATTAATGGTAGCCTTGCAAAGGCTAAAAGTGTAAGACAATATCGAAGTGTTGGACTCGTTTGAACAGGGGACTGGGACATTGTGTACGAACTTAACACTCCTTAAATTTCGAATGGAAATACAGCTCACGATCCCGATCGCCAGTTCTCCAAACCTGAATGTGAGATGAACGTTGAAGTGAAATACTAGACGTGAAATGAGTGATGTGACAGACAGCACTGGCCTTGTTGAAGCCACACGTTTCTAGAAGTTCATATCATCCAATTCAAGGCAAACCCGATAGGAAATCGTGGACCTATTGCGCTTGACCTCCCTGGGCCTTGTACGCCCTTAGATCTCATATGGATCGGTATCGTTTTAAATTGTTGCCTGCATTCTGGTCATTTCCCTTAAGATGGTTCTTTGTTAAAATTATAGTCAGTTTTCAACTGCTTATTTAGCGCATTCATAGAACACACATGGGTATTACGCTCAGCTACTGAAGCGTCTGAGTTTGGTATGGATGATACAAGCTCAGGTCCGGAAGCAATATTCGTCAAGTTGTGGTCTGCGAAAGTCCAACATATCCTGCACCTCTTTCACGGACAGTGGCAGATCATGTTAGTTGAACTATAACCATCAATGTTTTCTAAAAGACTATGAAAAGTCCTCTCGATGAGACACTTATGGTGACCCCAGATGTTTGGCAACACACTTTAGTTTAGTCCTTTTCAAGTGTTGTTGAACGTTGCATCCGTCTTCGGTGATGTGGGAAAACAAACTGAATAAATGCCAGTCAAATCGAAAGATATATCACGACCCCTGTCAATGGGCCAAGTTCTTGGGAAGACACACAAAAATATACAACCAATATGACGAAATGTTGATTTGTAAATTCAACAACAGTTTTGAGAACCAACCCCCCGGAAAAATGTTTCTCCCATCAATATGAAATTCCATCTACTAGAACGATGTTCACAAGACGGTCTGTCCTATTTGCTTTGGCGATTCCCTCAGAAACCAACAGGGCTGGCTGTACGGCAGTCAAGAGCAACAGCCGTGAACATAAACGAAATTAAGGTGAAAGAAAAAAGATTGCCATGATTATTGCCCTCCACTCAACTATAGACGCACATCAATCTTAACATTGCAGCTCAATAGGATGAAAGAAACGACAGATTCAACATTTTCCCAAACAACAATGAAAACGTGCAGGGATAAAAAGGAGAAGAAAAAAATGCAAACAAAAACAAAAACGAAAACAAAAACGTACAAATGCAGCAACTCGGTAATAGTTTATGATGGGAAGGTATTTTGCAGTTCCATAGATTTGTTGTAATGGCCATAACAGATTGAGTTCAATTTCGGAGTTATTTTTTCGTTGCTTTTGTTCCACTTTTAATCAGCGTTGCCAGGAGCTGAAGGAAGCTAAATTGTTTGCAGTTTTGTGCATTTAATACACATATTAATTCAGTACTCAAAAAAATTAAGAAACTTATTTGGAGTAAAACGCCGCTTTTTTTACAATAATAAAAAACATTCAAAACATGCATTTCGCACGCAGTGCAGTTTTTTTCAGTGATTTTTATAGTTTTGAAACCGCAGCTCTGTTTACAACAAATGCAAATTTATGTCGAGGATTAGAATTTTCGAAAAACCAATTTGCAGTCTTAAATTGGTTAAATGGTTTCCAAATCGTAAGACTTTCTTAGAAAATATAAATTGTAAAAGTAACAAAGTGATCACAGAAGCGAAAAATATATATTTTAATTAATTAAAAATTAGTTGCTACTCGTACATACAATAGACAGATAAATGTTGTACCTTAAAATAACTCCGCGTCATTGACTTTCCACGTTAAATCAACAGGATGAAATAATGAATCGAAAGCGAGCATTTTCGTTTAATTTTAAAACATTTTGGCTTCTTTTCGGGTCCGGCAAATAGTTCAAGCCACAAACAGTTTTTTGATTGATTAATTTGAAAACTTTAACTTTAAAAATGTTAATGGGTTGTACCCTTCCAAATTTTAATATGTGAGTTTGTGGAATCACAAAATGCCCACTCGATGTAGCTGAGAAAAGCGAAATATCCGGTGCAACCAAAACTATCATTTAAACGATTGGAAAAGAATCTTCGTGCATGTTCAATCATGTTTAGAAAACATTTCGCCTAAAAATACAACATTAAACTTATGGCAAACAAAAAGTTGGGCAAATCAATCACGACTTTCTTGTATCTTGTATCTGGTGAATTTGGCGAATGGAAAGGAAAGATAAAAAAAATATAAAATGTGAAATTGGTTTCAAGTTAAGCCACAAAGTAGAACAGAAGTAAAAGTAAACGTTTACATTCGGGTGTTCTTATAACGCATCTCTCTCTCTCTCTCTCTCGCTCCATCCTTTTCCCAAAGTCACTTCTTTCGTCTTTGTGTAATGGATGATATTAAACTTGCGTTGCTACAAGCCCTAATCGGGACCTCAGATAAAAAATGCGTAGAAAAAATGTTGTTTTTCTTGAAACTAGAGACTACCAGCTCACCCCAACCACTTAATTGGCAATAAGATTATGAATAATGCGCTTGATGAATTTGTTCTTGAATCCAGCATTAAGCAGCTGGTTCTGGGCAACGCGCTCTTACGCCGTAATTCAATCGATGTTAAGAGTGTAAGACCAAGTTTAAAGGCAGACTAGGACCAGAGAAAATAACACATAAAAGCTATTACAGAAAATCTAAAGCTTGGCCTCCAACAAACCCAGGGTGGCAACGCTGCTGCTAATGGATGATGCAGCAAAATGCCAACCAACAAAGTTTAAGGAAAAATACACACCAACCTCATCCATCAATATACTTTTGTAAAATAATCGTATTTTGTGTTGTAAATTATCATAATTATTGTTATTAACGTTGTCAATGAGCTGGAGCTGGAGCTGGAGTTTGAGTACTTGAACTGATTTAAATCTTTGCAGTTTAACCGCTGCCATTGTAGTCACCGGAGAAATGCTGAAAGACGGTCAAAACGTTAGACAGACAGAGTCATTTGACTGAACTGGACTGGACTTTGGCTTAATAATGTCCATTTGTTTGGCGAAATTAAGTGAATGATTTTGAAAAAACAAAGGCAACAACAACAACAATGCATTTAACAGTTATTTGGCATATTTTTTTTATTTATGAGCTCATATTTGTACAAAAAAACAAAACAGAAAAGTAGAAAAGCAGAAAAGCAAAAAAACGCTTTAAGAAATACGAATAAAACACATGATTAATGATATTTTTATTCACTAAAGAAAATAAAAAATCTATGAAAGGCTTTTATTTCCTGGTGAACAAATATAATTTAAAATGTATAAAATCGTGTTCAGACTAAAACTATTTATATGTATGTGTGTATCTATATATATAATAATTTTTATTAAATTGTTTTTGTAGAAAATAATATTTACATATATCAATTATATTTTGCTTTGGACCAGTAACCTGGGCACGATCCTTACCAGAAATAGGAAAATTGGTTATGGGGAAAAGGAATGAAATTCCCTAAATTGTAATGGACAGGAAATAAGTCGGCGAGTAGTTTATTCTACGACGGACCGCACGACGGAAGAACGAATTTTCTCTTTATAATGCGTTCTGTGATTCACCGGACAATAAACCTGCATTACGCATAAAGTTTCCCTAATCTCGTCAGAGAAAAATGCAATTAAAAATTCTAAGGCATCCCACTCTGGGGCAATGCTCCCGTGAGTCAATAGACTTGAATATCCTCGCTCTGTTCGGCACACGGTCGCGTAACCCCAAAATATACTTTGAAGCAGCGGCTTAAACATTTCAGTTGCATTCCGGATAAATATTAAGGAGACCGAATGGAGGGAAATATGTCTTGCACCATTTCACATTTCTTTTGCGACATGAAAAATACGCTCAGTCCAGCGAACATCACACTGAATTTTCCTACCAAGAACATCAAGAGATTCTGATTCGTCAATGCCTGCACCGCCCATAAATACTCTCACGAGCATTGAAATTGATCCTGTTCATACGGACCCATGCGGAGCTTCTGTTCAGCGCGTCATTCATGTTTTGCCGCATGGCATCAACCTGGCCTATAACTGAAATGCAACGAGTGCCAACTGCTGCTGCCATCTGCAAAAGAATGAATAGAGTTGGAAGTTTGACATCAAGATTGGAAGAATTTCATTGAGGCACATAAGAAAAGGGAAGGAATTAATTCGAAAAAATATGAAATTTTTTTGTCTAGAATGTCACCATTTTGCTTGTTTTATACAGAGTAGCACAATGTGATCGATCATCCGTGATATCAAGTGGATGGGCATATCTCAAATCGCCGAGAACAGCGCCGTATCAGTTGATGTGGGGTTTTTGCAATACTTTGCTCTACATCGGCGATACTTGTTCAAAGCGCAGGACTTGGCGTCTTACGGCTTGCAGTTCATTATTAAGAGTATACGAGCAGCGAAAACTTTCCATGATTATTCGAATTAGCCAATATGATGGCAAATTGGTGCCTTAAATACATTTTAATTGTGTCCGTATTAGCAAAAGTTGTGGCTACTTTTTGTGCAGTTTCCTCAAACTGCATTTGCTTAAGCAAACAACAAAGCAGAACGTACTTTGCTTACGTAAACAGCTATTTGGCATATTTAATAAAAATCTCCTTAACAGCAAATTGCAATAATAACAATTTTGATAAATTGAAGTTTCCTTCTTCCTCGTGATTCTATACTGAATCTGCAAAAACCAGCAATTTTAATGCTAAAAAAAAGGACCTTTTAAGTCCCACCGTTGCCAGACAACAATTTCTATTTACATATATCGGCAAAATCATCTGTGTTGCGCTCGAATGGCGGCAAGAGCACCCCTACTCCTCAGCCAACGTTAAGAAGAGGCTTTGGCTGTAGTTCACCTTCAATAAAAATAAACGTCAATTTAACTGCTTATCGGAATTTATTATTAAATTGCAGACATTAAATATAACTTTTCAAAAAGTTATATTTAATACAATACAATTTAGCCATCTGCTACGATATTCAGTAGTTTGACAGGTATTTTCTGGATTTCTTAAGCACATTATAGTAAAATAGGCGATTAATTTAAGAAAAAACTCAACGACATAAAATGATATCTTTCGTGTCCTTGAAACCGAACTGAACAAAACCCAACTGCCGGCTGATAAATCGGCTGTCAAACACAATTTGTTTTTTCATAGACTATTTTATTACAATTTTTCGCTTCTCTTCTTGAGAGAAAGAGAGAGAGAGAGATATTCCAAGAAATGAAGAGATTTGGTTCTGTTTATGATATTGGCAGTTTAAGTTGGCTGTATTTTAATATGTATTCGGACCCAATTGAACATCATTTCGCATTGCGGCCACAGTTGATCTATTGGGGTTAATCAATAACAGATGGGATCTGGTTCATTATACAATTCTGGCAATTTTCATTATAGTAAAAATAATTATTAATTTTACACGTCCAAATATCGTCACCTCAAATCCTAAGTCAAGTAACTAAAATTTTTACTACTTTAACGCAGGAGCAAAATGAAAACATATCATGGAACTCGTGCTTGCGGCAGTTTCACAGCAAAATATCATCATCGCCCGATGTGCTGCCACCTTATAAAACTAAAACGCCTCGCTTGTATTTCAGATGGCAACTTTGCTTTTCCTGACAAACAGTACGAAACGGATGAATCGTGTTGGAGAACATTCTCCGCCATAAGCAAATGGGTGATCAAGATTTTGTGAGATACATTTTAGTGGACAGAAAGAAAGACTTACAAGAAATAAAAGACTTTTTCTTGGCAAATTTGTTGTTAGTTTTTCGTACTCATTCACAATAACGACATACAATTGCCTGTCGCATGTTGCCAGAGTTTGACTTTCCATTGGCATTGAATTTCCACACTATGCGCCAAATTTAAAATATCACCTTCCTTCATTGACACAATTAAAAGTTTTTCGTATCCATTAATAACGCATTCAAACATGTGGCAGAAGTAATTAAAAACTTAATTCGCCATTTAATTTGCGGTTGGTGGCACAAAAATCCTGCTGACCGATCAGTGTTTCGATTAAAGCCAAAACTGCAGAGTTTTGTTGTGCATTTAAACAACTGTTTTAACGGTTGTCACTCAAAATCTCGAAACCTATTAATAACATTTTAGTTTCAGTTGCTTAAAAAAAAATATTTAATTTTTTCTTGTTCCTTTCAAGTACGAAATGATTTTTAGCGAATCGAAATCTGGTTCAATTGAAACTAAAAACTAAATGTACAAATTGTTTAGCAGAATATATTTCATTCTTAATGGTGGCAACGGCTGCCACGGCCGCCACGGCCGAGGTGTCTCGCGTAAGACGCAAAAAGATTTATTAAAGTTGGTTTTAAACGCTAAGCACTGAAACACTATTCATTTAACAACAACTACATTTTATTTACTTATAACATTTTTAATAATTACGACTATTTAATGAAATGTAACAGAACAGCGTAATAAATGCGGGCCATAACGAAGGCTGTGAATTCAATTAAGTACCTGTTAATTTAAAATTATATCTGTGTATTTAAATTAAGTTATTTATAAAACAATTTTTTCGTTTAATTAAGCAGCAGAAGTTTGTCAGGCGGGATTTTTCTTTTCTTTTTTTTTTTTTTTGAGTTCAGTTAAAGACGTAGATATTGTGAAACTTTGAAAGGCTTTAGCGCGGAAGTGCAGCTATAAATATTACAGAATAAATTAAACAACAAAATAATTACTAAAATTAAAGAATTTATTGGAGAGATGCAGGCATCGCTCAAGTCGCCGGCGGAGCTTCTTATGGTGCCACGGACTACAATGGCCAATGGCTGTGCCCATAGGTCCGGCTGCGTTTCAGTAAAGGTGTCTGTTATGTTGCCTTTAAGGGCATTGGTCGCTTGAAACTTATTGGCAGATCCGTGCGACTTCGCGAACCCCCACAAGATAAAGGCTAATGGGGACAAATATGCATCGGTGCGCCCGCTGTGTTGGACGTATCGCCCGTCATTCGGCCGAAACCACTCGTCATCTGTGTCCACATCCTTCAATGCGGACTAACAGAAATCGGTTCTCATCGTTCGGTAGCGCTTGCCGTTGGCGATGGGACTAATGAGCCGCCGGCGCAAAACCCTTACCAAACCGATAGTTTTTGTGTGGGTGTGGTGTCATCGTATATAAGACAGTTTTGTTTGTTAGCACAACTTGCCGAATTTCACAGCTTGGAGCTGTCTCTGTAAAGAACTCAATTGACGTGGCAGCTAAAGTTTGTAGTCGCTACTGGAACAGTTGGATATTGAGCGTGATTGTCATTAACAAAACCTTCGTAAGTTATCGAATTTAGAAATCAAGAATATCGAATCCATCCCCAAAAGAAAATATTGGATGAATATTCAGCCCTGGGGATGTTATTGATCCTTATTTCTTTGAGAAAGACGTTTAAAAGGTGAGTGCTATTGCTCGATGATTACCAACTTCTTTTGGCCTGAATTGAATGTTAAGGGGAGGATGTTTATGAGTGATATTCGAGCGATATATTTGACATGGCCATCTCACGAGGAGCTGCTGTCATTAAAATCCATGAAAACTGAACAGCGTGACCGTGTGATTTTGGCCCTAAGCCCTTAGTCGACGGCTAATTAATACGTCAACCGTGGAAAGTCCGACAACTCACATTTCATCCCAAAGCGCTTAATCAAAAAGTTTTAGGGCCTGCAGCTCGCTTCTGTGCTTCTCGCACCGAGAAATTTTTCATATAAAGTGTCCATTAACGGCCCTAAATTACAGCCAAAAACACTATATAAAAAACCCCATAGACAACCAAATGCGTCTGCACTCAAATCCCGTTTGTTCAACTTTAGAGTGCAAATTACCAGGAAACGTGAGTTTTTAGTGTTTCCAAATCCTGCTCAAAGCAGATTGAACCTGCAGGCCAGAGAACCCTCAGCCTTAAAACTAAAACTAAAACTTTTTCGCTAAATTTAAAAGCATCAAGATAAATAAATGTTTAAAGTTGTAAGTAGATGCAAACAATTGCTAATATGAAACAGGCCGCATAAAGTTTCAAACAAGTTTTTTTTCTCATTCTGTTTTTACTCTGTAAATTGATAAAAACTCTTGTAAAGTAACACTTCTTATTGATTAGCATTTAAATTTCCATCGATTACGTTTTGTTAATTGAAATGCTAATTTTTCATTAAGCCAATCTTATCAGCGACATGTACCTTTTAATTATAAATCCAGGCGAAAATTTATTTCGATTTCTACTTAAAAGTATTGTTTTTTAAATGTTGTTTTTGACACTTTTTATTGTAATTTATCTCAAAAATATTGTTAAATTTTTATGCAAATTGCGTGGCAATTAGAAAAGCTCGTAAACTGATGTATTTCACTGCAAAACAAATGTTTTATTGTAAACGGTGTTCGGGTGAAATCGAAACAAGTGTTAAAGTGACTCAAGGAGAGATGCAGTGAGTCGACGTGTGTGGATTGGATTGGTCGGAGAGCCTCGGAACGTGAAAGGCGTTAAGAAAAAGTAACATTTTTATATTTATGTCCAAAAAACTTTGCTGTTTTTTTATATTTCTTAGTCTCTGTAGCGCCATATGCTGAAATAGTAATTTTCACGCTTTCTAAAATATGTCAAACGCTTTTATAGCGTGTTCACATGAGTAGTTATGTTCGTGATTTGCTGCCTCACTCGCCGTTCGCGGCCCGATCTTGTTGCGAACCATCCGAATTTTTAATTCCCAATCGTGTTTTAGAAGGCGAACCAAGTGGTTCGTATGACCGTATGAACACGGTATTCAGGTAGTTCAAAGTATATTATTTTGTACTGTGAAATGAGGCGTACAAACGTAATAGTACAACAAGAGATCTGACATCCCATAAGATTTCATCACAGGGATGTTCCATGTTTACTGGCGTTTGACCCTTTGAACACGATGCATAACGATCATATAACACAATGTAAATCGATATGTCGGTATATATATATATATATTTATATCGCCTTGAATTGAAAAGCAAGTAATACTGCAAAAAATTGTTCAAACGAACTCCCCAATCTGCCTTAATGAAAACATTCTGGAAGTATGAACCGACTACAAAAGCAGAGAAGCAATTTATAGGCGAAAAAGGTTTTGCAAACACATACATTACAGCGAACCGGCTACACCAATTTTTGTTTATAAATTTAATCATTTAATTTAGTGAAACCAAAACGATGCATCGGAAAACATGGATATAAATTTCCGATACATCGCCTAGAACATAATATCGATATATTTTCTACATGAAAGCCCGCTGATGATAACTTTGTTCCATAAAAAACTATATGGAATCCGCAAATCTATTGGACAGCCTATTATTCAGCACGAAGAAGCGAAACTTAGTGATGTCTCACATTTACCCAACAGTTGTAGTTGGCCTTGGCTCAAATGCACTTAATATCTCTTTGCCGAAAATTTATTAAGACATTTGAGTAAAATTGTGCATAAAGAAAACTACATCGAAAGGAGGCTTAAAATGTTTAAAGCGCGAGACATCAACATTTTCTTTCTGAAATTCTGCCAATTTGACAATTTTATTACATATTTGTGTTGTCTGCTTTAAAGGCTTTTAAATAATTAGATTCTCCAATGACTCCTTTGTAGGGCTTCCGGTAAAAATTACCTGCCATGTTCAAATAGAAAATAGCTGAAGCGGAAGTAGTGAAAATTTTAACTCCTTAATTTTCCATAGAGGTTTTTGCTGGGAGAATAAGTTCTGTCGCAGTTATTGAAATAACAACCACTAAACCAAAAAATTATGTAAAATCAACATTCCTTAATGTTGACGGTGTTGGCATATAAATATCAAATTACAGTCTTTAACGAATTCGAGGCTTAAATACTGAGCGGCGAACAGATTTTATATTAATAAAGTGATAAAACAAATCATCGAGCTTAAGGATATATTTTCCTGTTTTTCGATTAACTCTTTTTTCCGATACTTGGGCAACTACTGGTGAGCACCCTCAGGGACTTCAGACCCAATTACGATAACTTTTTATGATTTTAGTTATATATATATATGTTCCTTTTTTAATTCCTTGAAGATGTTTAGCGAAATGTCGGAGAGCAGCATTAAAAAAACAGTTTAACCTTCGAAAGTAAAGTGAGAAATAAATATATGTGGGATGATCTTGTGGCGCTTTCCAGCTGTCTAAATGCCAACATTTCGCATGCAGACACCCAGAAAACACACAAAAAGATTTTGCTTTCTCAAATTGTACCCAGAGGCTTCAAGTGAAATATATTCCCCAAACTGCATTTGAATGATTTGGTTTCCAGCTTCAAACAAACAACAAATAGTCGGCTAAAATGCCGGCAGGGCGACTGCATTCAGAGCGCACTTTTGTTGGCCAGTGTTCTTTTCTAATATATTCGAAACGAAAAACCAACAAAGGAAAATATTTCAGCACTTAAGCTTTTCATCAAAGTTGTCAGATATTAATCTTATCAAATACAAAATACTGCAACATGTCAGTTTTTAATGGATTTTGCAAATCTATTCTATTTTTTTTATTTGAATTTTTATTTGAATTTATTTTCAGAACATTCAGACGAATGTGTACGAGCAGTTTTGATACATTTTATTTTGCCATTTTCGATACGAATAATTGAATTCATAAATATTTAAATGTGGAACGAGCAGAGAACGATAAGACAAATAGAACCGTATGATCCGTGAAGTTTCCAAGGAAATGTAGAGCAATTAAAATTAATATTCACCTTATTTTCATAATCCAAAGTAAAAATATCAAGAGCTGATTACGTTCACACCGCATGTCTTGACAGTATTCGTGCGTCGCTGGTCGCTCATATTACGCTGATCGACGACGATGAGAGTGATTTCGATGCTGACACTCGATAAAGTGGCATTTAAATATTAATTTGATATTTATTTATTGAACTTTTATTTCTAATTAAGTTACAGATTGGAGTTGAGGTTTCACACACACACACACGCACGCACACAGCGATTTATATATTTCCTCTTTCCAATTTTTTTGAACAATTTGCCACAGAAAGAGGGAATCAAAAAAAAAAGACTTTAAATTGCACAATTAAATTTGTTTCGATGTTGTGGTTTCGTCTGGATATATTTTGCTTGACACGCACTTTGTTGGTTATTTTGTTTATTTTGATTATTTTTTCACACATTTATTGTATTTAAAATCTTTTGCTCTTGAAGCCGGCTCCACTTGACGTATTGTTGGAGTTTTTTATGGCCCGTTTTTTGCTTTTCTTCCTCTTTTTTCTTGTTGCCGTTGTCGTAGTTGTTGTTGGTAATGAATTAAGTTGTTATGGAAATTATAACACTCTTAGAACACACACTCTTAGGGGCAAAGTCAAACCTTAGACACTTGACAACACTTTGATTTTAAGCACCTCTTGAGCGGAGCTGAAGGCCTATTGGCAATTTGCATAAACACATAAATCATCAACATCACTATCGCTGGCTGGAGATGGTGAAAACGCATTCACGTCATGCTGCAGATCATTTTTCTTCATATGCGACCGCATTTACATCATCATGATCATTATTCATCGGTCTAAACGAGCTGCCACTAGTTGCGCTGCTGCCCCGTTCTCGTTCGTGGTGTTGAAATGCTGTTTTTAGCATCCTTTGAGCACAACAACAAATAACACCTTCATTTTTCATTTCCACTCAAGGTATCTTCTGGCCATTTGGCAAATCCACCACAAGCAAAAAAAAAACCAAACATTCAATTCAGCATGACTAAAGAAGAATGACTGCTTCAATGCGATTGTGCCATCATTATTCAAAAGCTGAAGAGCAGCCCGAGAAGAAAAAACGCGTCTGACAATAATGTTTGGTGCGCATGCGCAAATGCAAGACTTAGCACTTTGCTTGTTATTGGTTTGTTTTTTTTTTTTTTTGGAATTCTGCTGGTGTTGCAAGAGGTGTTGGTTTGTTGGGTTTCAAGAGATCTTTTTTTCCTTCTTGTTGTCGCTGTTATCACTTGTGTTGATATTTTAAAAATATTTAAATGAGGCTTTTAATGCAAAATCAAACGTGAGACCGTCATCATTTAGGCGAAAAAAGAAAAAAAAAACTAAAACTGTGGGATTCCTTGATTGGCGGTAAATTGTCTCTTTAAGTTGGCGGTTGGTGGTTGGTGGTTGGTGGTTTTGAAGGATGGATGGTTGTGCTGGTAAAACTGGGTTATAAAATTTCAACAGCTCAGCAGGTGAATACCACACAAAATTGTGTGTTTTTAACGATTTGTTTTCAATTCCAATGATATTTAAATTATGGAAATTTAAAATGCTTGTTCTTTCTTCTCAAACACTCCAAAAATTATAAATATTATTCTTCGTGGCTCTGGCCGTCTGCGACCAACAATAGTAACTGTTTGTAGTAAAATTAATTCAACATTCAAATCGATTTAAGACGGCATCATCATCACTCATGCATATTTTTTTTAAGTCACCAACACGAAAGCACACGCGCTCATAAACAATGTCCGAAATTAATAATAAAAAACACGCCAGCTAAATTAAATAGAAAATAACTATCGAAAAAATTAGAAAACGATTTACCAAAACATTCCACCGTATTACGTGCGTTTTTGATTTAAGTTTTATTTTATTTTTTGAAATAAAAGAAGATTTTTCATCTCAACCGGTTAAGCGCTCACTGCCTCACTCGCGGTCTGACGATCTTTAGGCGGACGTTCGACTGAACAGTTTACGTTATTGGTCCACCACTTGCAAGGTAAAAACTCAGAAAAAACACACACGCACACACACAGCACAAGGCTCCTCTACACAACTTAAGTCGGTGGTTGTCAAATAAGAACTAAACTTGGTCTGTTGAAATCCGCTTAGAGCCATTGTGTTTAAAACCACCAGCCAAATGCTGTAGACGTCGAGCAGCAGCCAACTCAAACCACACAACTCGAACAGCCGTACAACTTGCAGCATGCCTGTGTAACAAGCCTGGCCTAGCATTGACCAATAATAACGGTGAATTTTCTTCGTTAAGCCCTGAATCAGAGCTCAGCACTGTTAGTGTTGCCGTTTTCGAACCGACTTCAGTTCAGTTATTCTGCGTGTGATGCGTGGCAACGGCTCTGGCAAGTTCTTACATCACAAATATTACTATTTATGCACTATAAAATGTGGCATTTAACTTGCAGACGTGCGTATTTGCTAATACTGTCACCTTGTTAAAGCCATCTTAGTGTCAACTTTATTCCGATGACTTTATTTTAATCAGAAATTCGATTCTAAACATCAAATTTTGGGGGAAAGAAATTGCAAAAATTTAACATTTAACTCTCATTGGCTGAGAACATCCGTTGTGAGTATCTTTTAATGTGGGTGTGTGTCACCCTCTTAAAGCTGCCTTCGTATCAGAAAATGGATTTTGCATGAAACTCTCATCTGCTGATACCACCTCTTGTACATAAACTACTTCCATATCTATTTGTTAATACTGTCGTCTCGTTAAATCATCAACTTTATCTTAATCTTGGTTATAAATCGGACAATTCTTTTTTTTTGCAGCTGGAATTTGCTGTACGCGAATTATTTATTATCGCTTAAAAAATTGTATGAAAGCGATGAATTCAACATATCGATTGAGAAAAGAGTAACTGGAACTGAACTCTAAGGAAACCAGACTGCATTTCTGACATCAAAGGTTATAGTCGTAAAATTATGGTTTCATAAAAAATAGTAAAAATAATAAAAAAAACGAACTTCTAAGTTGCCGGTAATGGAGGTGCTTCCACTTTCCGTACGGATTGACGTCCATAACTGAAAGCTGGGTGGGAGCTTCCGAACTCTTCACATAAAACTCAATTGGCAGAAAGTGGATTAGAATCGCCTAGAATTGTTGGGGTAACTGATTTTTAGCTGAAACATTCTGTTTGTGATCGAAACTAAATTGCAGACAAAACTTTGGTAATTCCTGATGACAGAGATCCGAGTGACATAGTTTTCGTGAGTCGAAATATTTTTCGACATTCTGTTGGCTTGTAACAAATGGCTGCCTTAGGAAATAGCTGGTGAAATACTGGACCACGTCCGGTGATGTCCACAATAACTTTGATGGACCAAATCTCACATGCTCCGCGTTTTTGTTTCCAGGATGTTGTACGTACACAAGAACTTGTCACTTAATGACACACAATAAGGGCTGTGCCACGCCCTTTACTATTTTAAACTCTGTTTTGCTACTATCAGGGTGAAATGTCAGGTTTCAGGAATACCGTCTCCAAAATAGTTTTGAAGGCCAACATTAACGGGCTCCGACTAATTCACCAGTAACATTAAAAGTTGCATCGTTTAATCAATTAACATAATCGAAGTTATTCATTAAATATTCAATTCGTATAAACAGTTAAATTATTCTCGTTTTTCAGCTTTTGGAAATCGCCTGAGTTCACCTCAGTAACTGACTCGATTTCCAAAACAATCTGATGCCAAATAAAGTGAACATTACGCTTACAGAACCGTCTATCTAAGGAATGTCTCTCTCTGTTTTTTCTCCCTTAAAATCTAGATCTCAGGCACTCACAATGAAACGATTGGAAGAGAAGTAAAATAGTAGAATACGAGTTTGTGGCAACTTTGCGCGCAACTAGTCCATTATTTAACAATTGCACTGTGGCAACGCCGCTTATTATCTCCCCAACCAGGTATTACTGTTTTAGCATCGCAGACACGCAACATGTTCGATGGTTTCTTGACATTCGATTATTTTACCTTTCATTCAAATTTTACAACTTTTCTGATATTAATTTACAATAAATTCTAATTGATGTGACTTTGAAAAAGTTACGAATTCCTGGTTCTTTATCAATATTTTCTTTTCAAATTCATAATAACAAATCGTTGTTAATGTGAAATGTTGTCATTATTTTGTAAATAATACTTTATGAAAAATTACTTATGATTTTGAATTCATAGTGACATTAGAAGTAATTGCGTTCAACAAACATTAATCAAACCTTCAATCATCGCAGCCGTCAGTGCGCCATTGTTGCAAGTAACAAGTTAATTTTAATTAGTTAATAAATTCTATTTTCATAAATATTATTGTACAATAATAGAAGTTAACATATGGAAAAATCGCCAACCAATCGTCCATCGCATGTTATTAATTTTATGATCCATTGCATGCATGTTATGGCAACAGTGCAGTCGTGATATGACGAATCAAATGGCTAAAAATTATGTTTTGAAGCTTAAAGGCAAGTTGTGTGCAGAATCTGATTCTGGGGAAGACAATAACACATTTTCGCAGAAAACTATACTTTTGTCACGTCACGCCACACAAATTTTTCATTATTCCTGAAGTATTAGAAATGAATATTAGTGCTTTTAAATATGCCAAGAAAATAAGACACAAGATATAAGCAATTAAATGTGGCAATGTGGTGTGACAAAAAGTTGCATTTCCCGCCGAAAAGCCATATTAAGCAAAAACCTTGAAGCGCCTCCTTACATTTATAACTGAGCACTTAAACAACAAATGGAATATATCCACAAGTGAAACTTGTATATAGAACAAGGGACTATCGAATTATGATAGATGAGAGAGGACATATTTTGCTAAAGCTGCATTTGTCGAACTGCCTGTGACTTGTTCAGTATTTTTCTTAAATCAATTAAGGACACGCCTAACATATGAGATTGATTCTTCAGACTTTGGTCTGGCGCGCTATAGTGGTCCCATCGCGGAGACTAGTAGCAGATAAACACTTCTACGACGCCAAACTGAAATATCTGCTGAGAACATTTTACAAATTTACTCCAGCTCGTTGTTTTTTACAGACGTTGGCCGTTGGCTACAGAGTTTGTCGAACTCCCAATTTTGTTTCACATACTCGTAGTTGTATATCTTTCCACTTTACTTTTATTATCTTTATTTTAAGAAGTGAAGCGAAGTTAAAAAGAAAAAGTTGAAAATACTTCGTCCAAGGAAATTTTGTCTACCTAAAAGCGGTCTGTTTGATACAAACAATTTTCCACGTCGCATGATACTAATATTTAAAACTTGAATTTACTATTTTAGATGCCATAGACATGTGATTTAAAAATTGGTCAGACCACCTTGGGACCCCTTCACATTTCGTTATACTTTTCCTTTTAATTTTTTGTAGTGAAGTCCGTGATCAAATTCCACCTGAATTATGTGACAGAATCATGGAAAATTGCACATTTCAATTGTGTGCCAAACAATAAAGTCGCGGCGTTCACTTACTTATGTACATCAGTGTCAATAGGCCTTTCTAAACAATTTGCACACTTCGCGTAATTATTATCTATATATTAGTTGTAGTTCTCCACAGTTCTCCGAGTACTGGGAATCAGCATTAAATGTTCGTTGTATCTGGACGTTGCTGTCAGTGTTTGTTCTTTTACCAGCAAAATTTATGAAATGCAATTTAATTAACATTTGATCTTCTATTGCTTTTAATATAAGAACACACCTTAAATAATAAATGGATGCATTTTCAGATTTCTCGTTTTGTACTTTTTCTTTGTCAATCTGAAGGAAACTGAATTCTGCCGGAACGGACCAACGCAAAAATCCACATACGTACAATATGTTAATTGGCATTTGAAAGTCGTTCATGAGTGAAGGGGTTTAATTGAGTGGGTCCTTTAAGTGAATGAAATTGGCAGGCCGGACCAATCGCTTTCGACTGCTTTTAACTTCTTTTAGTCTGGCTGGATGTATGCTGGGGACACGAATGGTGTTCAATCAGATTGATCGCATCCCACATGTTAACTTGGCGCCCAGATCCTTCGATCCAAGCCCACTAAACTATTCGCTGTAGGCTTGTCTTGAGTCATCGCTCCTTGCGACTAATTCACAAGCCGTTATTGCCGGAATTCAGGCTGATTTGTCTCCCACAAACATATAAAATTATACATTTCGAATATTGATAGGCCTTTCCAGACAAAATAAAATTCCAACTTTGCTTGACTCAAATTTTAGAAAACGAATACGGCATCTGCTCTGTGTCTCATGATTTACATGCCTGAAAAAGTAAATATTATTTATTATATTTTTGCAATTTTGCGTAAACTTTTTCATTTTACAACCCATAAGTGCGATAAATCTTAGTGGGAAGCACTTGGAAACACTTAATTTTGTTCGCCCTTTTCTTTACAGCGATTAAAATTGAAATTATTTAGAAATTTGTAATTCAAAATATCAATTTCCATTGGAGTTCTATTAATTTTAAGTTCAAGTTCATTCCCACTTCGACTTCATTTCATTTGCTATTCATTTCACTTACTATTTCCTAATAACGTGATACTTTTTTTCTCAGCGAACTCAGCAAATTTTGCATCTTTCAATCGTAGCGTTCGGCTAATTTGATACTTTTTGTAAAGTTTTAATGCTCGTCTGTCAATGCTACAGGCCGCTGATTGGTAATTTCACTTTTTGTTTGTGTTCCAAAAGGCAATTGTCATCGTCATCAAAAATATAAATATTTGCATTAGGGCAGCCCCTCGACCATAAGGCGAACATTTCTTGTAAAAAGCGGAAAGGGCAAAATCTCCGCTAAGTTCGTGAAGGAACCCTTTCAGCGGAGTTCCCCATAAACAAGAATGATGTAAAAAATACGTATAAAGGTGTTTAGGTTTGCGTGTCGGCAGCGGTGAAGAGTAGACCAGAAATGAAAGAGTTAATGCTTTAATAATTTGTTAGTCACGTTGAGTGGTACCCGGTAAAGACTATCACAGGGATGGATGCGACAGGCTGCCACATGTATATATTTCGGTTTTTTAGATATTCGTGAGTCGCCAAATTGAATATTTCCATCCGCGGGAGGCTTAAACATGAAAAAAGAAATCAGCTGAACTCTCAATCTCAGCTCTTAATAAGTCGGCTTGACAAGTCCTTAATTTTTTTTAATTTTTATGCAGTAATCGATAGTAGTTTGCATGATTTAAAATTTAATTATTAGAATCGAAATCACTCTTTTTCTATATAAATTCTATTTGTAGAATTAAATAAGAATAAAAAGCAGGAGGCAGTTTGCAGACTCCCAGTCTAAGCAAACGACACTTTTTTGTTCGCTTATCGAGACTGTAAAAGTGAAACTCGGTTCTCTAGATCCATCCCCACATTGTGACCATATTTTTAATTAAGACTAGATACTTCGATGATTCAATAAGAAAATGTGTGCACACGATAAAAGCAAAAATGTTTTCATTAACACATTCTAAGTCATTTATGTATTTGAAGAAAAACTGTGAAACTTGTGGGAAAGAATAAAACATTTGAATTGGTGGGGGGTGGTCAGGCAGCAAGTTCACAATCGTTTACTCCATAGTCCTTACGCCCTCCTTGCGGACTCCTCTCAGAAGCGCCTGTTAGGTGCCCGCTTTTGAGAGTCAAGTTCGAGGTCTCCTCTTTGATTTCTTTATTTAAATAAATATATGAAAAGGAAATCAAATAATATAATAAAAATCTGTAACATGAAAAAGCTTTTTAAAAACTGTTTCATACATTAAATCAGCGATTTTATTATTTATGCTAATTTCCTATTTTATTTCTAATGTCTATAGTTTTGACCTAAATTTTATTTATGTATCTCAGCGCTAATTATATTTTCGATAAATTTACAAACGTAAAACGTTTTTAATAGCATTTTTTGGACATAAAACGGAAATTAATTTTAACATAAATAGATACTGAAAATGGGCATTTAATTGTATGAGTGGAATATAATTCTTTAAGAGCTTTTTTATCAATTTTCATTTCAGTTCATTATAGCAATAATTTCTTTTAAGTTTTCTGATTTTGTTTTGACGTACTGATTCAAGGCGAACAAAACGCGGCGAAATCCCAAATGCTCATAAATGTTTTATTATTATAATAATAATAATTATTATTATTATTAAACTACCTTAAGGATAGGGAATTAAGAAACTACACAAATGATGGTAAAAGGAGAATGAAGGTCATCTCTAGAGTAGCGCATGGGTCTACACCAGGGCCGGACCTCTGTAATGCAAGCTCCGATGAGATATTGAAATTCGAGATGCCTGACAAAACATTTCTTGTTACGCGGAAGACATAGTAACTGTCAGCACCGCGAGGAATACAGAATATGCCCAGAGCAGACTGCGACAGCTGATCGTAAGAACCAGAAGCTGGCTGGACGCACACGATTTACAACTACCAATCGATAAAACGTAGCTTCTACCATTCACCGGACTGTGGATCCTAGGATAGAGGACACTGTACTATCTACTAAAGCGTCAGTGAACTATCTCGCGAGAAGATTGGAGGATCTCTCCCTTTCCACTGAAAGCTTGCAATAGCATCCTCCTATAGGGTAGCGAAGTTTGCGCGGGTATATTTGTTAATAAAAGCAAAGCAAAAGCGCTACTGTCCGAGCAGAAAATGGCAGCTCTTCGTGTCACATCAGCGTACCGTACTGTATGTGCATCTGCTGTGATGGTCATAGCTGGAGTGGAGCCCATAGATCTGCAGGCTATGGAAAGAATGGCGATATTCAACATTAGACGAAACAATCTCTAGACGTGGCAAACAGGATGGAATAACTATGAATATGAAAGATGGACACACAAACCCTGACATCGCTAAATCGAGTGGGAGAAGGAAAGGCGAAATCAAATATTTGCTATTTCTGGAGCTTTTTAGCACAGAATGGGCAAATATAACACTCCATTATGGATCTACGAAGCAACAGAAATCGTAGATGACGCTGAGCACACATTTTTGAGATGTTTTCGCTGGACAGATAGACGCGTAGAACTCGAAGGCCACACGGGTGAATGCCGGTGATCTATCACGGCAGTCCGGCTTTCGATATGGACGACGACCCATGTTAGACGCGAAGACCATTGATCGTTGTAGAATGCATGATATCCACCGAAGAAGGCTAGAGTGCGATCGCAGGTTACGTTGAGTACGTATTGCGATCAAAAAAAACATGACCTGGAACCGTATGACCGGGGAAGCAGAGTCAACACGGCATCAACTGCGGCCTAGACGTAGGCAATATGGGCGAAGTGTAGACATGGCACACTCTTAGGGGATCCACCTGGAAGTAATGCGAGAGTAGTCCCCAGGAGGACTACACATCCCCAGCGTGCTTAAGGTGCGTTTTTAGCCGGTGACTTATCACGGTAGTGCGGCATACGAAATAGCAAAAAAAATTATTATTATTATTATTTGTGAAATGTCAAAAACAAAAATTTGGTTTTAAACTGTTGATACTCGTAGCAGAGCGGCTTCATAATAAGTGGAATTGTTTTATTCTGGTATAAACCGAGTTTTTTTTGTTGTACCAGGTAGTTTCGCTTCTACGAATTCGCTTTAATTTATAGTTGAGGAAGAAAAGCGGAGGCTCTGTAGTATAAAAACAAAACTGGGCGAATTCTAAAGTATCTATTTGGTTCTTGTTAAATGCTCCTGAAAAGTCAAAAACAAAATATTTACTCTTGAGCCTCTGGCACTCAAGGAAGATCATCTGCTGCATTCCTAATTTCACGTGTTATGAAACCGCCTGGTCTTCATCGGAAACTGAAACGTAATAAAAAAGTAATCAGTAGTGCTCGCAATCTTGTCATGCAGACATTTTTTTCAAACTAAACCTGTGCTTTAAAGCTAAACAAATTTAATTAAAAGAATACATGTATGTATGTATGTAACTGTTTTTTTTTTTGTGTTTTGCAGCTGTCTACATGAAGACATATCGTAGCTGTTTTGTATTGAATATAAAATTCAATGTGCAGACACATGTATTTTTCAAAGGTTTTCAAGTCTACTGACCAGTAGGTTGGCAAATTTTCGTTTCAGGGGTCACACTTGTGCGGACACGCATCAAATTTTCTTTTATTTTCAGCAAATTATTCCCAAATTATTCACAAAATGTTACTTCAAATACACACACACACACACAAACTCCAGCACATCCGTTTTGCAAAAATAAAAAGTACCGCTTGTTTTCATCGTGAAATGAGTTCAGTTTTTCCATTTACTTTTCAAAGAATTAATCGTAATAATGTTCGGTAATTATATACTGAAATTCCGGCTAAAAAATCTCAATTATCTGATTAATATTGATGTTGTTGGGTGCCACAGTTTTTCTATTTTATTTAGTTAATGGAAACCTTTACTACGATTACAAAAAAGAACACGCAACAGTGACAACCAGGGAAGCCGCAAATATGACATGACATGGTCTTACTTGTGCAGCATAACAATCCGCAGTACAAAATACTTAGCCATTACATTAAGATCTACATTCGTCGCAGCGACGAAGTTCTAGTGTTTTTAAAAACAGTTTTTTGAAGTGACAAAGTTGAAAGAAAAAACTTTCTTTTGCAATAAATTCATACTCTGAACTGTTTTTTCGTTTTCCGATTTCAAACCAGCCACTCTTAGTCGTGCATTTAATTCATATATTTTAATAGATCGCAGCAAAATTACTTGTACTCAGGCAGCTCATTTTCACAAAAAGCTAAAGTTACACAGTCGTGTAGCACACGCTGAAAAAGTCAAACTTAATCGTTCAGTTTGACTCACATGAACCCGGTTACCTTCAATATGGAGCGCCAGCGTAATATCCACACGAAATAGCAAGTTTTGCTTGGATGCGTGGCCACCTGGTGTTCAACCGCGTGTGTCATTCATTCAAAAATACACTTCGTCGCTGAAGATGATTTTTGGGCCAAAAAAAAGGATCCCCTGCTAAGTGCAGCCCATTGGACATCCCTTCGTCGAGCGGTGTTGGATGTTGACGTCAAATTCTTTTCGAAAATCTCACTAAGTCAATCAATCTGCCAGCCCAGTTGTGTCACAGTTTTTACAGTGCCCGAACAAAGTAGCATGCAACTGGTTCGGCAACGACCACTTTATGACTTCTGTTAATTGCTTATTATAATAGAGAGACAGCACTATTTACTACTCTATTAAGTAACAATGCATCAGGTATTTGTTTACGAAACACCAACAACAATAACAACAAACACTAATAAAAAAAACACACTATTGAAATCTGTGCAAAACAATAGTTTGTATTTTGTAGGTTTTTTTTTTTGTTATTTTTAACGCGTCAACGTTTTGGTTTTGAGTTTCAATTCATTAAATTTGTTTGTTTTTATGTTTTTTTTTGTTTTTGTTGGTTGGTTTATTTGTTTGTTGGTTAAAACTACTGAATCCACTCCGTTCCAGTCACTTTTGAAAGATATACACACACACACACACACACACACGTAATACTTTTCAGAGGATGAGTCGACCAACAAACTGGATCAGTTATGAATGTGCAACCGCTTCTATAGAAAAGTTCATTTGTACTCGCATGTCCGTCCGCAACAGAGCAATTTCCGTTTCTTTTGATTATTTCTCTGTAGTTTTTGCTGTAAAGAGAACGCAGTCACCAAAAATGTACAACATAAAACAAATGAAATAAAATTGCTTTTATCTCAAAAAGATCGACAGACCATGTCAGATAAATCGTCTTCTTCCGATGAAACAATTTGAATATTGTATAACCAACGTGCATGACACTTATTGCGAGTTTTGCTATAACGAACACACGCACATACACACGCACACACATACATACATTCATACTCGTATTCACACGTACTCGTATGTATGTTTTTGTTTGTGTGAATGGCGAACATTTAACACAAAAATATTAGCCAAAGTGTCATCCGACTGTGAGAATATTTTACGAACGTAATTTTAACTGGATCTATGACTTATTAAAGTGAGATGACTGCAAAGGGTCTCCCATTCCGCACATTTAAATAAAACAAAATCTATATTGGAAATTTTTTCTTGGCCTAGAATACCTGTGGGTACCCTTTTTGGGTGAAATATCTGACGTCGCGACTCTGACGTATACGAGGAAAGCGGACTGAGTTCGGATTATGGTGGGTTTGCATGCTGCTGCAGGCATGACAGATATTCGCTCTCGCATGTGACTGTGACTGCAAGAACAAATAAATCTATCGGGGACAGATCGCACACCCAATGGACAAGTCCTCAAATATTGCGTTATAAACTGCAGTGCATCCTCCCGAAACCATATGTCCTTAATATGCCAGGTTAAAACACGCTGGTCATCAAAGTCCCACAGCGTTCACCGATTATACCAGAAATTGGCCCTAAACACTGACTTCTACCGACTGCGTTCATTGGATGCTTTTGGTTCTTATATGAATTGACATCATACCGAATTGGACCGTGTTGCTTGTTGACGGAGAAATGAGTGCCAGAAACGGGCTTCGCTGCTGAGGATGTTTTCTTTTAAATGAAAATTATTTCCAGGACTTATTTCGCTAATACATGTCCTTGTCTATGTTTTGCAAGTTCTTGGCAAAGACGCACAATTCACTGTAGACACGAACGGACACCGATGACGTTCTTGGTGGATATTGCGTTTCATTGCCGTATGGATAATGCTTCACTAATTATAGAACCAACGCATTTTTAACTATCACACTGTAACAGATAAAATAGTCCTCGCGGTGGGGCGACACTACGATGTTAAGTGACCTTAATGTTATTCGAAAAGAGCGACCTTTATGCGTGTTGTAACCGGCCTTGGTGACCATCAAATCAGTCAACGCTGATTTATCCATCCGTTATAGTTCAATATATGACAGCCCATTCATCAGCCAGAGCATCAGTAAGAAGTCACATCTGGCGTATTTTGAGTTCTGAAGGGTTCTATATCCAAAAACCTGAAAATTGAGGTTGTGTTGGGGAAACACTTTTAAAAATAAACTCGATTGAAAAGATATTCAAGAACCATGAGTTACTTGTCACTTGTTGTGGACTACCTCAAGTTCCACTGAAACAAACACACTTCCTATTCCGATTTCTGATATCGTTTAAAACACTAAAGAGGTCATTATTCATGATAAATTTTATTGATTGTCAATTAACATAAAACACATATTAAAAGAATGCTTTCATACCAGCCAATGTTAATTTGATCAATTACCAAATTAAGACAACAACAAAAAGTTGTGTAAAAAACTGCTCATAAAAAATAAAGCCGTAATCGAACGACCACTTGCCCATGTTAAACAAATACTTTAACTCACTCATATCAAATTACGAGCAGCTTAAAGTTAAAAATAAAAAACAAACACATGAAAGATTTGCGCAGTCGTACGTTTGGCTCAAGCTTTCAAGTTTTAAATAGGCTTAAAAACTTAGTGTCTGCTCAAGTCTCATAAAAATTAGGATTTCGTTCTTCAGTTTGTCTAGATGGCGTCACCACGAAGCCTTTGAAAACAAAAAATAAATATGTATGTGAAACCTATTTATACTCAGCAGTTTGCTGAATGGCCAGCTGAGAGCGTAGTTGCCAGATGACATTGATCTTAAATCGTCCATCTTCAAACATGATCCAAATATCCAAGGCCTTAAAATGTAATTTAATTTTATTGTCTCTTGCATATTAAAATAAAGCCGCCATTTAAAGAACAAATTCTGAAGTGGTCATTCTCACAAATCGCTTCTTTTGAATATGTCCAATATGACAAGAGCTGTGCAGCACGTCCTGCCTAAACGACATGGTCTACTGTGTCTATGACATTGAATGTATTATGCCTGTCGCTGATATTCCGTGTCCTTCTCAAAGGACTCTGCGCCGAACATGCCGCCAATCCAAAAATCAAAACCATAATTTTTTTCGTGATGCTTTGGATGCAATAGAAGCACATCATTCATTCAGGAATGAAGATTTTCGGGGACCGTTCAACGACCACTCATCGTTGTCTATGCTCGTGAGTCCATTAAATTCTGTCGTTACGCAAAACTCGCCTTCGTAGTCCACTTGCGTAAGGCTGAGCGATGCAAAATGGACGTTCCTGCATACTCAGCTGTGATTTGCTTCATTTTCCTCGCACTGCGAGTAGTTCTCTCGTCAGGTTGATTATCGTCACCCTAAAATAGATTAATCATTTTACCATTTGACGAATGTTGAAAAAATTGAAGCTCTTTTGGCCGCATAAAATTTTAAACTTTGGGAAACTCCATTTGCTTTAAAAACGACGGGAAGTTGGAAGCAAAAATTATCATCAGAAACAAATTTTATGATCTTCAACAGATGATCATCAATTTATTTAGTCTTAATGACGATGAATAATTAAGTCTGGCAACTATTTAAGCCGCTGACTAATTGCACTCGTTGACACAAAAAGAAATTATATTATTGTAACTTAAAGAAAAAATAAACTCGCACATATAAAAATACAGTACGACCTCCGTTAACTCAACCAATTAAATATTTAGCAGTTTCAAAAGGCCGCTGTTGCTCCAACCCAAAAACTTAAGCAAACTGCTGAAAATGGAAGAGAAAAGCTCGGCTTACATATAGACTCCAGCAACACATGTTTAACGAGCCACAGATCTTCGAAGTTTTGGTCCAAATGAGATCAACACTGGCAAACATTTCATGAAGTCTTGCGTGAGGTGAAGTAAATCTATATCTAGCGATGCCGGTGTTGATCATACCCCTGGGGCAAACCGTCAGCACAATGCGATGGAAGAGTTTAATTATCATATGACAACAAACAGTGGCGTCGACTTTTTCCCTGATCAAAGGGGTGATAGTGACCGATCTTTCTTTGATGACATTGATCAACCCCACATGTGAAAGTCCATTCTAGAAGGTGTTGAGTCTATGGCTGAGTCTGACCTTGACTCTGAGCATTCATCATCTTTCTTACAAATATGAAGAACACTGAAAACACTTCGATTTCAAAACCTTTGACTCAAATGCCTTAATCTCACCAATCTCTGTGTGGAAAAAATAGAGAGATCAGAGAGTCCTGATAACCCATTATTTAAACCCGTTTTGGAGTCACCCGTAATAGCTGAATATGTTGATGAACATTTCTCTCCCCCAGTTATTTCTTTGACTTTGAAGGATTCGTCGAAATCCGTGGCAGAAATCACGTAAACGTATTTATTTCGCAGTACTTGTTCTATTGTGTCAGGAAGCATGGCGGTATATCCAATACGATCATAACTTAACGTTTCCGATTCCTGCAGTGTGAAACCTGACCTGGAAAATATTCTATCTACAAACATAAATCTTATTGGCACGATTTTTACCACTTGACGCTATTAACCCTGAACACTTTTAACCAAAATTTCAGAGATCTATGACTCGGAACCGGCATACGGTTCTCTCTTCTCATTTTTCCCTTTTCTATCACATGGATTAGTTGTTCTAAAAATCAGTCTTATATGATATTATGTGTCATTGTCAAAGGACTTTATATTATATTATATTATATTATATTATATTATATTATATTATATTATATTATATTATATTATATTATATTATATTATATTATATTATATTATATTATATTATATTATATTATATTATATTATATTATATTATATTATATTATATTATATTATATTATATTATATTATATTATATTATATTATATTATATTATATTATATTATATTATATTATATTATATTATATTATATTATATTATATTATATTATATTATATTATATTATATTATATTATATTATATTATATTATATTATATTATATTATATTATATTATATTATATTATATTATATTATATTATATTATATTATATTATATTATATTATATTATATTATATTATATTATATTATATTATATTATATTATATTATATTATATTATATTATATTATATTATATTATATTATATTATATTATATTATATTATATTATATTATATTATATTATATTATATTATATTATATTATATTATATTATATTATATTATATTATATTATATTATATTATATTATATTATATTATATTATATTATATTATATTATATTATATTATATTATATTATATTATATTATATTATATTATATTATATTATATTATATTATATTATATTATATTATATTATATTATATTATATTATATTATATTATATTATATTATATTATATTATATTATATTATATTATATTATATTATATTATATTATATTATATTATATTATATTATATTATATTATATTATATTATATTATATTATATTATATTATATTATATTATATTATATTATATTATATTATATTATATTATATTATATTATATTATATTATATTATATTATATTATATTATATTATATTATATTATATTATATTATATTATATTATTGCCTAAGTGGAGTCATCAGTTTAAAACAGCTGCTTAGCTGCCAACCGAGGCTACACTGTAGCTGTAGTATGCGACGTACTCGTATTTGACTTTAAAATAAGTCTTCTACTGCTTTAACGTCAACTAGTGGTTTTACTTATTTATTCACAAACATGTTCATTCATGCATTTATTCATTCAGTTTTTGTCCAAACTGTTTTAATTTATTTTAAAAACAGTTTTATATTTATACTGCGGCAACTATAACTAAATTATGCATTTGAGCTGCACTAAAACAGCATCAGCAGTCCGTGCGCAACGCCAACTGCTGTGATTTGAAATGGCTTTTTAAACCCTTCTCCTTGATTGAAGAAACGCGGGCTTTTTCAATATGACTTTGATACGGCTGGTTGTATCTCCCAAATTTGTAAGCAACCGATTTTATTATTGTTGCAGTCAATATTTTGCACCAAGTGTGGCACTCAGGGTTGCCATTAAATATTTTTAGGGCGCTATGAGTGCTGCAGCTGCTTATATTGGACGGCAACCGCAATCGTGTACGCAGTTTTCTAAATTCGACTAAGCGCGCATTAGCGGCCCACACACATTTATGCCATTCACACCGTTCCAAGGTGACACATAACAGGTGGGGAACTGGGCGCGCAGCTGATTGTGGTTTATGTGTGTCGATGGGATGTCAACAGGTCAAAAGTAAAATGGTTGTTTTGGATATTTCATAAGCATTTAACAACAACAGAACACATCCTTTAGATGTTTTGTTGTTGTAGTAACGTGTTTACCGGCAACGAATTCGTCTTGCACCCGCTTGGTCACCCTGGCGAAAAGCCCTTAGTTGGGCCACAACAGCTGCTATTCCATCTCAAATTTTAAGAAATGGCCGGGTGTTAAGATATTTGTTAACACAACGAAAGGCTCATCTTTGCAGTAAACGCTTTCTTGAGAGCCTTGAGATAAAAGAAGAAAATGGAAAACCACATTCAAATATGAAACTCCTTTCTAATGAAAAGTTCTAAATGTTCAGCAAGATTAATGCGGCGTCAGAAGCAGCAGCAAACAAACACATTAACGGACTCACGTCTCACTCACGCCTGCAGTTTACACGCTTTTTAGCATTTTCTTAAAGTATGTAAATTTATTATTTCATATTTCATAAACTTGTGCTCAAATGTGAATAAATGGAATCAGAGAAACTTAAATAATTAGCCAGCTCGTATGCTAATGATCTGTCCACCTTTCGGGCCAGACGTCTTGTCCAGCTGCAAATAAAAACTAAATATTCATTTACTCGTATAGTGCAGTTTTCCTCTTGGACTCTTGTTTCTTTCAGACTGGCTGCTTCTATTTTTATTTCTGGCTGGTTCTGTTACGAGTTTTATTTCTAATTTTAAATAGATATTTTATTCGAAAAGATTGCGTTTGGAAGAAAGTAATTACGTCTGACAGCAGACATGAACATTTGTTTCGTATTGTGGGCATAATGGAATACGCACCGCCCCCCCCCCCCCTTTCAACGGGTCAACTAGCTACCGGTGCGGAGAAGAGTGCAGCCAGCGATTGCTTTTCTAACCTGCAATATTAACCCACTTTTCCTAAGTTATGCCTGCCACTAATTTATTTATTTATTTATAAATATTTATACAAATTTCAATGAACTTCTGAAGATGTTAAACCGTGTTTTCACATCGAGTCCATAATTTTGTTTATTTTATTTCAGATATTTTATTACTTATTTATGGGCATTAAACGCCATGTGAATGTTGTTCGTAAAATTTATTTCATTTTGTTTCTCTTTCGTTTTATTCTTTCAGCTTCTAGTCAAAGCAAAATGTGTCTTTTATTTAATGAGTTTGATGAAGTGTTTTCATGAGTTTATGCTCGTTCCGCGTTCCGTCCGTCGTTTTATCGGCTCATTAAGTACGAGTGTGTGTGTGTGCAGGATTTGTGTTTTCGCCGTTCCAGCATCACTATCGCAGCAATTATTTTTCTAATCATCGTTACTTTGTTTTTACGATGCCCATTCGGCTGCAGTTTTGCTTGTCGTACAGTGGAAATTGTTTTTATGAAACAACTAAAAATGCATAAAATGTTTGCAATTAGTTTTGATATAATACAAGTATTATGGCTGCACACAGAAAAATTGATGCTAATTTACAGCAGTACCTGCCGTCGTGGGCTTGTGTGATGGTGGGCCAACTCCACGGGTAAATTTGTCAACTGCTCAACGCCATCCCAAGGAGCACAAGCCGCTTGGTGGAGTCCTAGTCCTTCTGCCAGTAATTTGCTGGGACACCTGAATCGGTGGCCCCAAGTCCCGAAGTAGCATCGGGCTGTAGCCAGACTCGTCCGACGATTTCCCATAATCCAGGTTGTAGGTAAAACAGGAATCTAATGCACTACTTGCAGGAAAACCTCGGTGACATTTGATTTTCGGTTTGGATGAACGTTTCAGGTGGAGTAGCATCCATCTTTTAAGGCAACCCTGTGCACAATGGTCCCCGTTCTGCCAACAAATCTTTGCTGGTGGTTTCAGAGGAACCTGCACAAACGCACTGATACGAAAACCTTTTTGAGTTTGAGCAAACTCTGCGCCTCCATAGTCCAGAAAAAAGAGTGCCAAGGCTTGGGAATGTACACGAGGTACAACCAGCTCCTGCGCACAACAGAAATACACAAGAAAATATTTTATTTTCGGTAGTTTCAATGGATCAATAAAGTTAAAGAATATTTAATGCGATGTTGTTCCCATTGGAGTACCAGTAATTGGTATGAAACTTTGACTTTATTAACGAAACCATGTGAAATTTGAATGAAACAGCGGTGCTTTGCGAAGTCGTTTGCCTCATTTAGGCACTTCCTGTTAATTTAACATGACCTCACGTTGAAAGCAAAAAAATTTTTACAAAGTTTTCATAAAAAAGAGAAATTAAACGGCTAAAAAACAAAATCCTCATCATTTACAGCGCTTTATGTTAACTTAACACGATTTCGCATTGAAATTGAATATTTTTTCCAAATAAAACCGTTCAAATTTACTTTTCACCAAATTGATTAGACGTTAAGAATAAAAAATGAAATGACGGAAAAACAGTGGTGTTTAAAAAGGTGTCAATTCCACATGATTTTCAATAGTTGTTTGTTTTCTGTGTGTACCACATTGTATGTAACATTTTTCCATTTACCAGCGATTGCATTTTATTTCGAATGTAAGACGCTACTTAAGGTCTTATTTTCTTCCATTACGTTTGACTTGAAAACCGTTCAAAATGCCAAATAATGACCTTCTATGACTGATGATCAATATGGGCAACTACTGTGCCTCGATGGCCGATGGTCGATGGAGTGTTCGAGCAGCACATCAGAGGCCAAATTTGTACCTACAAACTGGACTGACATCTTTTGCGCTATAATCAACCCGCACTGCCGGTGCTCTGCCGCACACTTCAGCGCGCAGTAGCCGAACCAGCATCAAGCCGATGTTGGGTTATTGTCAGCGTTGCTATTCTTAAAAATCGGTTAATTATTTCAATAAACTATGAGGGGGGGAGAAAAAAACTTTATTTAAGTTTCTGGACCCGGCCACGTTACTTTAGCTGACGTTGCCAATAACAAAAGGACAAATACTCGCAAGAGTACAGGCGATATAGCCCTGAAAGAGATTTCAAAGATATATAGATTTGATTGATATAAGCAAACCCGTTGCATATTTCATGAGGGCTTTATGCGTATAGCGTCTGCCCAGCGATGCCGACCGTTAACGTTCACTAGTATATTGAAAGGCAAGAAATGAATTGGCGACGTTTCGAAGAGAGAAGAAAATGTATGTACAAAATTTAAAACTATTCTTCATTAAAACCCCAACTGTTAAGACAGCCCGCCACATAAAAGTCACCCAGTTCAACTACATCTTCTTAACTCTTCTTAACTGTTCATGCGCAACACTTTAATTTTTAATCTTATTGATATAAATTGTTTATATGATATTTTTTAAAACCGTATTGATTTTTCCTGTCACGGCATGAGAACATACAAAAATATTCGTAACCGGCATAAAAGTGACGAGACATTTATAATAAAGTTTTCGGAATATTTATCATCGCCTGGAAAATTTGCCCGAAGATGGCCATTTTCCTCTTTATCTTCGATTCAGTTTTCTTCAATTTTGTTTCTATGGAACTCAATGAAAATAAAGTTTTTAGCGAATAATTTTGTTCACTTGACTGGCGCTTTATAATTTTTTCTTATTTATTTCTAGTATTAATTAATTTTAAAATCTAATGGTTTTCTGTTGTGCCGTTTTGTGCATCTTCATTTTTTATGCAACAAATAAATTAAGTCGTAAAGATGTGTTTAGGCCACGTTAACTTGTTGCAACAGTGAAATATTTTCATTGACTTTTGGACAGCACAAGTCGAATTCTTAAAACGGAGCGAACACATCATCAATCAAGTTCGTTCAGAGGTGATATCAATATTAACGTTCGCATTATTATTGGCCGTTTGTTATGAATTCTGAATGGTTGGACAGCACATGGTTATCGTCACCCAAATTCCAAAGGGGCGTAATAACATTTTACAAAAATTAACTCCGACCAGCCTGCGAATTATGATTGTAAATGACACTGTTCATTCGATACATTCCGGTTTCATTTCGGCAGCTCTTTTGCGTCGTTGGGCTTGCGCACCCAGCAGCACTTGGAAGCACATGTTTGTTTCTTCCAAAAATCTGAACACGCTGCTATCGGGAAACCATCGCCACAACCGCTCAGTTACAATGTTGCCATATTGACAACGGCATTCAACTGGGGAACAGAGTAGATATAATTCAATTAAATTAAAGAGTGAAGAGTGCAGCTTTACTGCACAAAGCCGTTTCATCACATTATCGATATAAAGGTTGCAAAAAAGGTCTGCTTAACAGGGACACTTGCAGCTTGAAGCGCTAAAGTGCTGTTTATAACCAAACGCATTGTTTTTCTTCTGCAACTTAGCGATTTCTATTTCAAAATACGGTGATGCATCACTGAATGCTGTCATAAAAAAGGTGATACATTTTTTATCTACAGACATATTTTTGACGCAATTCTTATAGATATCTTTGTTCAGCCTTGACTGTTTCACTCCTGCAATGGCTGACAAAATGTAGGTGTAGAGTGACGTTTCACAACTGGTTTTTACACAAGTGCTGGTTCACACACATCTGCTTTTGTTGCTCAACTTTTGTTTTTGTGTCAGAAAGAAAGAAAGAGAAAAAGCTACAAATTGCATACATTTCTGTGTCTTCACTCTTCCATTCAATATAAACTTGAGCAATAAAAGTTGATGTGTGTGAACCGGTACTAACGACACAAAAAACAACAATCTGGCCATTCACTTTTTCAAGTAATTCAAATAAGAAGCCAAAATATTGAGCCATTTCTGACAGTGGGATGGCGGCTTTGATTTTACACATTTACTGTCAAAACTTTATATCGAATACGAGTATATTTTTCACTTCTATCGCACAAAATGTAACCCATAGACACACCACATGGTGGGTATGCTTGTTCTATATGGGTCGAGCTGTTTTGAACGACTCGAAATACCAATTTTTGCATATTTTTGGGAAAAGAAATTTCGAGTCTTCACGTTCTTCAACGAAATGGTTTGATTTGCTGAGAAAATTATTTGCTGAGAATTATTAAAAGTTTTTAGTTTGGAAAATAGAAATTATGTGTCATTTTACTGATAATTGCGAGCAGTAAAAAGTAGTTGAGTCCTTTTAGAGAGCCAATCCATAACCGAACAATATTAAAGCGCCCTCTGTACTCATATGACACAAACTATTAAACGTTGTTTGTGTTCTGCCAATGCATCAACATGTTAATAAAAAATGACAGTAAGAGGTCATATTTTTCTGTGCCATGCAGCAATTCGAAATCTGCCTTTCCCCTGCTGCTTAGTCGCACTACAAGTACATGGCAATACTTTACGGACATGCAGCATTTGAAGTGCTGCTTTTTTTGTAAATATTAAATAATGTGGCACAAACGTTTTCGTTGCATAGGCCGGAGCTGTAAGAGGAATTTAAGAGGATTTAAGCAACTTTAGTGGCCAACGAATTCAATTCTCAATTGTTCGTATTTTGCGTTCTTTTCTTGTCTATAATTTATGGATGGCATTTTATCAGACATTCAGCTTTCGAAAACTTTTGTTAAAACGCACCAAGCACTTGCTCCGGCACGTGGAGCGTGCCTCGTATGCAATTAATTCTCCTCTTCTTTTATTTTTTCCTTTTTGTTTTTTTGCCAAGACCAACAAGAAGTAAAAATAACTTTATTTTGTATTTTTATTACGTATTCGAACATGAAAATGTCGTTTTTGGGTCACACATGTTGGTTACAATCATCTAACAAAAATGTTAATTAACCCAACTAGAAAAATCATTATCGCCGTCATCATCATCATCATAAAAGATGCAACAAAAAACAGCAGCTTCACTGGTGTAGCAGCAACATTCAGTGGCTGTAGAGCGTTTATGATAAGTTTGTTTTTTTGCTGGTTTGTTTGTTTGTTTGTTTGATAACGAATGTGTGTTAGACGCTGCAGCATTTAGCGGCACGAGTGGTAGCAACTGTTGTATTCATTGGATACTCTTGATGCAGCACCAGCAGCACCAGCAGCAGCAGGCACAGCTCAGCACAGCAACATTCTTTTTTCTTTCAATTTGTTTTTTGCCCATCAATCCAGTCGTCCAGCCGTCGTCCATTCATACATTTAATCTTCAAGTTTTTTCTTCTGTTCTTAATTTCATTGATTGCATGTGGGATTTTTTAACATTGACTGTCATAATGAGCGTTGCTCGTACATTTCTGCTGGTGCTTCTTTTACTAATTTAAATTTGTTGATGTTGCTGCTGTTGTTTGACAGTTCTTTTCTGTACTCTTCACCCGTTTTTGTTGCTATTTTTGTTTTCCACAAAAGTTCATAACATCTCTCATTTACCACAATTAGCTGTTAATGTGCTAGATAAATGTTTTGACTGCTGACGACGAGGTTTTTTGCACAACTTTAACTAACACCGAGTGTCTTCCATGAGCCACTGCACATACACACACACACCCACACATGTACATACCTGCATACTTACATACGTATGGATGTGTGTGTGTGTGTGTGTGTGTGTGTGTGTGTTGACGAACAGACCAGCAACAGTTTGTCAATCTGGTCCTCTTCTTCATTTTAAGTCTTACTTTTGCTCGTGCTGTTGTTTTCGATTATGAAGTGGTTGGCGGTTCTCGTATTGTTGTTGGTGCTGGTTGGCAGCAACAAGTGTTACCACACATGTATAACAGCGGCGGGTCATCTGGCGCTTTGCCCCATACACGGAATTCAACCAAAACAAAAGCGGTGAATAAAAATAAAACACAATATGTATGTACAGTGCAGTCCATATTTTGTGCGCCAATCAGTATTAAACGAACTCATCGATCGATCATTTCAGTCCCAATGACGATTCTGAATGAAGGTGTTTAGTCGTGCTTTTGTTTTGTATGTCATTCAATGTTAATTAAAGCGGCCTACCGATCTCGCTGAAATTCTGCAGTGCCCTCTACACGGTCAAATAATCATATCAACGCTCTAGGTGAGAGCTGGTGGTCGTGTTTTTTTCCCAGCGACACGAATACCCAGCGGCTTTAATTGATGGACATCGATAAATTTTTAATGTTTTTTTATAATTTTATAATTTCCAATTGTATTTAGTTTGAATATTCAAAAATGGCACGATCCACATACACAGGATACAACATTATGTGTTCCTCGTTTATCGGTTTAGGAACATGGTGATGTCACGTGGACATGTGCTTGTACTGGCTAAAATCGTGTGACTTCATCCGGTTTCTTGAATATTCATTCACATTGAAGATTCATGGGGTCCCCCAAAGGCAGCCGTTACGCACGCATTTGTGGTATATACCAACCAGAGATATTCTCACCATGTTCCATTCTTTGTATAACGGCTACCGTAAGCTCCTAAAACGATTAGAGTTTCAGGCGGAACTTGTGTTGAAGAAGATGGCACCACGAAATCATCAAATTGATCCCCTTCCTATCAAGATCTATAGACAAACGTACAAATAAGGGGGATTTTTGTTGCAGGGAGCAACTCCTAAACTGAACTCCTCAACGATGAGCAGTGCTGATGAATGGAGGTCCAGGTCACTGTCCCGTGTGTGCGAAACCTCCATTTAAATTTGACAAATTTTAGCAGCTCATTTTCTTATGCGCTCGTAGTTATTTTGGCAACACACACAATTTGCTGTGAAGTGTTTTAAAAACGGCAAAAACTGAACCCAAATATTTTCTTCGCTGACAATGAGAATGTGTCGGACACACTTTAATACTTTGTTCAGCGTGTTGGTTGGTCTAACCTTCTTCTCGGTAGCACGTTTTCGCAGTGGGGAGTCCAAATTATTTTCAAAATAATTTTGAAACTGTTTATACGAAAAGACAATCCAGCAACAAATGTTGTTAAAAGCAACAGCGGCGTGCCTGCAATCGAGTGTGGGCTGGTCGCTGTGTGTTTTGCTGGTCGCTCGTTCGGTCGGTCGCTCGTTCTACTTGCAGCGAGAAATACAAAATAGAAAACTGTCACAGTTTGAGACAAAAATGTTAACAATGTACATACATTTGAATTAAGGTAATAATTTTATTTTTAATTTCAATTTTATCAAGCCCATAAATCAATCTGTTTGATTTGGCATACAATAGCTGCGAGTGTCTCAACGTGTGAAATCTGAGTTTCTTTTTTATTCTTTTCAATTCATTCAAAACTTGCACCAATTCCATTTGACTTGCATGGACAAAGTTGTTGCACGAAGTCGAAGCGCAAAAATATACATGTTTTTCTCTTCAGTAAGAAGATTAATTTTAAATTAAAAATTTGATTCGACAGCTTTTGGGAGCGTGATCGCAAATTTCACTTACGATTAAAATTGTTTTCTTTTCTGACAAAAAGTTTAACATTTCATTAGGCAGCTCCACTTTTGGTGGCATCGTATTAGGAACAGAACAGACTGTAAGATGTCGCATACATTTTGAGAAGGCATGTGGAAGCAGGCAACACTTTTGCCCGAAGAAACAAAAAAAGCGGTTAGATGTTGAAATGGCTGCTGGAAAAATAGCATTTGCCGAAGCTTTCCATTCCCCCTCTCGTCAATCACCCACCATAAAACCAATAAAAATGACCGTTTCATTATGCAATAAATAACAACCACCTTCGATCCAATCAAATTCAATCACATCAATTAAAACAAAAACACAACAACAACAATAAAACAAAACAAAACAAAACAACAGAAAACAACAGAAAAGTTGTTTGCATATCAAGTTTTGAACATTTAACAATTTGTTTGGACACATTGTAATATTATCGCTGGTAAAATGACTTGTTGTTCTGTCCCTGTTTGTTGTTCGTTGCAATTAATATTAACACAAATCCCTTGATAAAAAGCAAATAGAAATGAAATCGACATATTCAAATACACCTGAACATGCACAGACACACACACACGCACAAATTAATGAATGCGGACACCAGATACAAAAATGGCAAAACCTTTGACTTTCATTGGTTTCAATCATTCTCGCTCGCCGGCCGCACTTGCGCTAAAAGTTTCATTGTTGGCTAAATGCGCTGAACAGAGCAGCGATGAATGCAAATTATTAATGCATTTTAAATACTGTTTTTAGTTTAAAGCCCGAAACAAGGAACTAAACATCGAAGCAGATCTTGTTTCACATAATGGAGCGACTGGAGCGACTGCAGCTTTTCAAACTGTGACAGTTGATGTGATCACGTTCAAGGGTACAGTGGCTGCTGAAAATGTATAATATAAAACATGATTTAGATGGGCGGGAGGGGGTACAAAAGCGTCAAATCAATTTCCATTTGGGGGCTGGTTAGAGCTCGGACTATGGCGTTTTCGAGGCAGGAAGGTGGAATAATTGTGGCACATATTATGACATATTACGAGAAAAAGGTATAACTTTTAAGGCATTGAAAGCGGCGAATTACACTTTTAAAAAGATGAAATTCTTGCGTCTGGCGTAGGCGGCTGAACACTTCGATCCAAGAGTGGCTGTGGCCCAGAACGCTGCTGCAGACTGCAATCATCGTTGATCTTTATAGTTTTTAAGGCTACGCCTAAAGCCTACTCACCGAATTTTCGTTTTCACATTCAACAACGGAATTCGTCAATCCAGTTAATAAATTGTTTGAATCCGTACATATGATTGTATGTAGTAGGTAAAGAAGTGTGCAAAAACATTTGTTGTATGGAACCCCGTTATTTCATTTGTCTAACTTCGATTTAATTTCAAACAAATAGTTGCTGACTCAAAAATATAATTTAACATTTCATTAAATAAAAAAAATTCTGAATAAAGGAAGGAAAACTTTTGTTGAATCAACAAAAATATAAGTGGAAAATAAATAAACTGTTTTTTTTAACTATATTCTTGTCTTTCTTTGTATTGTCTTCTCTTCTTTTCTAATTTCCTCTCATTTCTTCGTATTTCTTATCTTCTCTGCTATTGTCCCATCTTGTCTTCTCTTCTTATCTCTTCAGTACTCTTGACTTCTCTCTATCTGCTTCTTACATCCTCTAATTTCTACTCTTCTTAGTTTTACTATCTGTTCTGTGCCCTTCCCCAGTCCTATCCTTGAAACAAGAGTATTCAGATATTTAGTGATATTGTTTGAATTTATAATAAATAAAAAGATTGGATGACATTTCCCACATATTTCAGTTGATTGGAATTTAAAGATGGGAAACGCTTAATGACCCAATCTCTATGTTCTGGGTGGCCAGACTTTTGATGAAAGTAATGCTAAAGATTGAAATGAATTAGATTTAAAAAGAGTCCAATATATATATTTGCTTTTGAAGTCTCACACAGATCCTCAATTTTTGAATTTTCCTTTTTTTTCTTGTGGACAAGTAAGTACCAGATTAAGGGCACACTCTCCACTTATCTATTCCATCTATTTATTAAAAAAGCAAATGAAAAGTATATTGCGGGTGGTTGCCCACGTGCTTCTTAAGGGAGCCTCAATTTCCATAAAAGTTGCATACAGTTATAGGAGTAAAACCAAATCCTATGTCGTGACATCTTTATTTGACTTGCTACTGCATCATAACGAACATATAACTGCTAATTCTGGCTCCATTTGTTTACTTCATACTCAACTAGGAGCTTGAGAATACCAGAAAGGACATCCAGCCTGCGCGGCACCAGTTTCGTATTCCTTATCCACGTAACCACATTGACGTACATCTTTGCAGACACTTAGTAACGAGTAATTCTCCAGAACTCCTCGGTTTCCGTGACTCACGTTCACCCAATTTCCAGCCGACGTCCAACACTTTTACCTTTTGTCTAAATACCAAATAGTGAAAGACCGAGATTCGGAACTTACAGCGAATGATGTTGTTCCTGTTCTGGGGACTAAAATTTCGGTACGAAGATACTTCAATAAGAGAGTGAACTGAACATTAAATTAAACTTTAACAGGTTAAGCCTTAAGGCCAACGATTAGAACCACGTTTTTCGTTCTCCGACAGCACTGCAGTCTGTTTGAAATATGTTTGGTTGTGTGAACACATACCAAATCGTATAGATTGAGTTTTTTTTAGCTCGTTTTTGATGTTTGTTAAATCGTTCAATTCAATCATTCGCTCAGGGGCTGAAACAATTTGTTATCCGCCACATTTAATCTATCTAATCACAAAGCTGAAAGACTTGTTAACTTGGCATAGAGTGGACATCAGAACACACAACAGAAACAACACAAAACAGACAGACAGACAGCCAGACAGACACACAGACAGACAGACAGGCTGCACACAAAAATCTATCGGTTCCATCGTCCAGACAGTCAAACAACATTATGCCCAGCCAAAACTTTTCAAATTGTTATTCTAATTCACTTGTTGTTGTTGTTGTTTTTGTTTTTGTTTTCGTTGAATGCGGCTGAGGAGTATTTGCCCCAGCCAATTTTATGCTTAAATGTGGCGAATAAATCAAAATAGCATTTCAATTAAGCTGTAAATTTATTTAAATAAAATTGGTTAAATGTTATAAATACTCCAATACTCCAGTCGTACAGAGAATGCGACACTACCAAATGTGTGTCTGTCCGTCGGTCCGTCCGTTCATCTATCAGTCTTTGCTAACTATTTATCAATTTGTTCGAATATATCGATTTCCATGCCTGAAATACCAGTGACTGGCTGACAGATAGAGCCAGCCAGCCAACCAGCCAGCCATCACGAGAGTGTGTGAGTTGTGTGTGCGTGTGCGGATTATTTTAAATAAAAATTTAATAAATCATTGGGTGTTGCAGAAAAAAAAACACCATAAATAATACTTTTGGAATGAACCTAAACAAATAAATGAGAATATCAATCGCATAAACAAATTAAATTAAATTAAATAGAATCTTGGCAGTTAGAGGGAGTAGGAAACAGCCAAAGAGAGAGAGATGGAGCGAGAGAAAGAAACAACCCGATGGGAAGACTCAGTTTAAAATTCTGCTCAACTAAAGATTTATCTTTCTTATTGTTTTAATTGATATTTAAATATCGTGTAATTTATTGTCGATTTATTTAATTAGATTTTGTATTTAATGAGGAAATAACAAGACACGCCCACGACTTCAATCAGATTGAGTCAACGTTAGTTGCTATTGCTGTTGCTGTTGTTGTTGTTGCTGTTGTTGCTGTTGTTGTTTAGATGGGGTGTTCTCATGTCTATCGGCAATTCGTGTTTGTTTCCTAAGTCTTTCGTTTTCATTGTTGTTCTCCCACAGCACAATCGCATTCGTGCATTTTGATTCTTTTACACAAAACGAAACAAAAAACAACACCAACAAAATAAACAAAAACAAAATACCTACAGAGTTGATCATTGATTTATTGTAATTCGTGTTATTTATTGTAAACGGCGTGTCTAAAATAAGTTTTTCTTAATTGTAACTCAACAAAATTGTCATAAATTAATAAATCTTTCCATTATTTTTGTTCGTTTGTTTGTTTGTTTGTATTGAAAATCACTGAATGCGACAAAAAATCAGCCCGATTTGCGAGTATTTAATTGTTTTAATTTGCTTGTGACTTTAATTTATCAACTCAGTTTGATAAATTGGTCGGGCCGGAATACAATTGTAAACAAATATGTTTAATTAAATATTTTATTTAGTAAAATTAATTAAAATGTTCAATGATTTATTTACATTTCAGAATTGAAATACAAAAGAAATAGATAAATAGTATCACTCCTTAAAATAGGAATTAATACATAAATGGTTTTATTGCGGTCATTCTTTTTCCTTCAATTAATCCAAAGAAATAAATTTCCATACTTTTGTTTGCATTCTGTACATTTTTCTAAATTCTCAAACAAATAGAAGAACATTTTTTATTATTCCTCAACAATTTCAAACACAATTCTGAACCTGGTTCTTAACGCTGAACCTCGCAACTACTTCGCTGAACTTTTGGCAAACTGATAAGTTATTTCTATTTCGATCAGTTCATTATTGAAACGAAAAATTAATATAAAAGAAAATAGTGAAAAGGCACCCAATTTTGCTATTACATTTCGCGCAGCTTCATTTTTACCACAAGCTTTAATCAAAAGCAGAGAAATTGGATCAGCATGTGCATTAAGCTCAAAGGGACTCGGTGTTCAGAAAGTCGTTGTTTTCCCATACTTTACAGGCAGTGCCCATTTTACGAACGTCTGGCTTTTGAGGAGAATTTCTTCGAAAGGCTCTGAATCATTTTTAATCATGTCAGACAAGTCAAGTGTTTCGTAAATGTTTGCAGACTTTTCCTGAGACCATAGAACGGATCGTTCTTAACAGCAGATTGCTACCAAACAAATATTGCAACATTTTTCTTCCCCATGTAATACTAGACGGTTTCGCATCTCTCTGCTGTGCCCTTTAGGATGTGGTCTCTTATTAAATGTATTACAATGAATCAATCCGGCTTATTTTTGATACCTCCTATAACCTTTTGTTAGAAATATGTTTTGACAAACCGATACGCTGGTATTCCACCTTTGGGCGCCTTTTCCCAAATACAATAATACAGATGCGGAATTGATTTGTGCCAGCACCTGCCATGACGGCCTTATCCGGCAGTGAAGGAAAGTGGTCAACGGCTCACTAAAGCCCCCTTTTGGCGTGCACGGCTTTCACAGGTGCTTGACGGCACAAATCATAAACCTCTTGCTGCAAAACCAATGCGCCAAAACGCAATGAGAGGCCAAGGCACCTGGTAGCCCAAAATCCTCAAAGAATATCAGGCCTTGACCAACTACCCTGACGAGGAATACCTCGATCTTAGCTCCTGACATAAGCAGAATCTGTTGGAAGGCAACAGCACCTCGACAAAACAAGGATCAGCAGAGCGCTTTGCAACCCAGTATATTTCCAAGCTGCTTCCTGCGTTTTAAGGTTTAACCCACAACCAGAACGCTTCAGCCAAGGATAGGCTCCTCAACCACGAATGCTGGTAGTTGCCCGTTCTGCGAACGGACCTTTGGTGAAGGTTTGGTGAAGGAGAAAGACAATAACACAAAACTCGGGTTTGGAAGCCATATAATGCCAAAATTTACATCTTCCATGGAATCTAAGCAATCGCTCGTCTACTGTGACGGCAGTGAATTGGAATGACTGTAATAGAAACAACTAAATGCCATTATAACGGCATTAGCTACGCTGATCTCTCTGCCACAAGAGGCAGACGTCTCATATGTTTTATATATTTTCGATAGGATCGAGTTATGAAGTTCTGAAATTACAATAAAACTTTGCAAATACTGCAAAAACCTTTTACTCATGTCGTTAAATATGGAAATAAAATCTTCACTAACAGAAAAAACAAGAGTAACAAAAACAAAATTCTTATGGAACATTTTTGTTCCGAGGATACTCGTACATTGAAGGTTAATCGGTGCAATTGATTTTTCGGCTTTTCCCTTCCTTTTTGTCCTTTCACAAGTAGTCGAACAAACGTCTAACCCTCGTCCAGCAGTCGTTAAGTCACTTGAAAAACGCTCGATCGCGATGCGATGACTGCAAACAGTTTTATTTTTGTCATTAAGATTGTTGAAGCGCTTAAATTCCGATCTCACCGCCAACACCAAATACCTCAACACATTCCACAAATTGTCATTTAGTATTTTACAAGTCAATTAATCATTTTTATTATTTGTTTTATTTTAAGTATTTTGTCGTGAGAAGTTTAATCAGCTGAGAAGACCATCCCTGGCTGGCAAAACTGAGCTAAAAAAATTATATTAAATACAATTGTTTTTTTTTTTACTTCAAGCAAGTTTTCCTTCCACGACAACGACAACAAAAATTTGTCAAATGTTGATATATTATATTTTGCTTTTCTCAATCACGTAGAAAAATCTGACGATCAACCCTATTGGGCTAGTGCTAAAAAATGAGTTCGTGCGTTTAACCGTAGAGCTTTATTCGGTGTTTTATTCTTTTTATGAAATATATGAGCGATTTATGAGTGTAACGCAGTTGAGCCGGCTGCACTTAAGAAACGAATAGTTGCCGACATTAATTGTACGAATGAAATTGTTTCATTTTTCTTAAGCGTGATGCACTTGGCCGTGAAAGGCTGTTTGTGGTTTTTGGTTATATTTGAAATCATTTTCGAGTCACTTTTCCGTCTTTGCTTTTGAGCAATCAGCGTGATAGCAGAAAACAAAATAGAGGTACATGAAGGCATCGCCAAGCCACATTTTCACCAATCATGACTTTTTTAGGAAATAATTATATGCTCACGCTTTTCAATCGCCCAAGTGATAAATCAGTTTTCAGTCATCAAAATTGATTTTTCCAGAGATCTTTACAGAAATTAGCTGCCAACTGCCGCATAGTGATCAAACTACGCACGCACACACACACACACACACACGCACACACACACACACATTTACAAGTATATATTGTGTGTATGGGCGTGTGTGTAGACATGGATGCAGCCATTCAGACCTGCCCGAAAGTGCATTTACCCTTTTCAACTCTGCGCACAGAAGATAAATAACACGAACACGTCGGCAGACTTTTTAATTTGTTTTTGCTTTTTCCTGTTGTTTTCGCCGGATATGACAATTAAACACATTCCTCTGGGACTCGCATTAAGGGTGCTGCTCTCAGAGACGCGTATGCACTTAATTAAGCCTTTTATCAGCAGATTACAAAAGACTGGAAATTCATTCGTTTCCAAAACCGAAACTTCAAACGAATGAATTTGTGGACAATATCAATTAGTGTAAGAGAAAATTTGTAACAAGAAAGTGGAGAAAAAAGGGAAAGAAATTGGCGCCAAAGACTAGTAAGAAATTAAAAAAAAAGTTACACATGAAAATATTATTATTTGTGCGGCAGGAGAAGTTTTCAACTAAAATTCCGGCACTCCTGCGGGCGGTTTTCAGTTCTGTTACCTGCAGCAGCAGTTGCGGCTCGAAGTGCATCCTCCTGGCCACCAGCTGTTGAAAGATTAAGGCGAGTGATTAGAGCAGACCACCGCGAAGAGAACGCATTTAATTTGGCACAGACTGACCGCTTCGTTATTTAAATAGTTAAACCTTTTAAAGGCGGCGGCTCGAGCGCTTAAGCGAGTTGCGTCAATATTGTTGATTTTGTCATGACCGAATGTGTATTTCGCTTCGACACCGTTTTCGTGCATTCCTTGTACAGGCACGATGACAAATAATGTAAGAAAGTCTTTTAATTAACACCTTGTGCCTGAAGAATTACACAAAAGAAAACAAAACACATCAAACTGCGATTCGAACATGTTGTTGTTGTTATTTTTTTTTTCTTTTTTTTTGTAGTTCTATGAATGACATAAATTCAATATGTTTGTGGACTTGTTTGCCAAGTATTGTCTTACACACTGGAGCAGATAATAGATTCAATTGTGTTAATGGGCACCACAGAAAATGCAACTTTAGGGAAGAATCGGTAGAAATAATTAAGACAATGAGATGTGCGTTGAGCAAGAGGAAAACAAAAGGTTTCAAGTTACTCCAAATGCGAAAGTGCGCAGACAAACAAGATGGGCAAAAATACAATATAGAAATAAAACAAACGGCAAAAAATCGATGTTGTGTCAGGGATGGCAAATGGCAACCCGCCAGTTGTAGGAATTTCCATTCGATTCTTTTTTTGAAGAAATCCCACAAGATTTGTTGTGAGCGTCAGAAAATTGCATCTTGAGTCCAACGAAAAATATGAGCAGGAAAAAGGGCAATTTGATGAAACCTCGACTAGGGGCAGCTGAGCCGTTTCATGTATGCGCCGGTGGTGGCGATCCTTCAAAATACTTTGCGTTTAATGTAACTATTTCATATTGGAAGAGGACTCCTTCTGGAGAGCTCTGCGCACTCGTCGTTGCTGTTTAGACGCGTAATTCTTCTTACGCATTTCGATATAAGTCAGGACCGGTGATGCCTCCAGCGTGTATCAGACGTAATGGCGATTCGTTAACGGCTTGAGAATTGTTTTCGCTCCAATTCTGGCTATTAACGCACCCATTTAATAAAAAATTTGCTGTAAGCAGATTTATTTTTATTTAACAATTATTTCCGCAACTTGGAACTCGTGAACAGCAATAGTTCTCATGCAGGTAAACAATAAGCGAAACCGGAAATCTAAATCCAATAATACAACATCATTTTAGCGAGTGAAATGCATTTCTATGCGGTACCCGTAGACCAAGTTTTGAGCCTGTTTATGACGTAGAAATATATCATCAGTTCGGCTGTTAAGGAATCAACCGCTCAATTTACATTTTCCAGAAATAAAATCTTCATCAAATGAAAAATTTTATTGTTGGGGAAAATATTTATGAATAACGAACTCTTATGGGATGTGCAACATTTTATTGTGTTATTAGAGATCTTAACACTTTCCTTTCGCAATATCGCACTTGAAATTTCCAATCTTCTCAAAATTTATTCATCAATGCCTTCAAAGGGACCCAAACCTATAAAATACTTGTGCCAGCGCTTCTTCCAATCCTCAAAGCATTTCTGATATGCACTTTTTGTTACATACTTGAGCTGCAGCAGCTATTAGGTTTTTATCTTCTCAATTGTCGCAAAACGACATCCTTTTATACGGCCTCTTCAATCTTGGTAACAGGAAAAAGTCGCGAGGGCGTCATTTGTGGCAAAAAATTATCTTCGCACCTTCCTAAGCAGCAATTTCTGACCGAATCACATGTTTTATGGACAAATTTTTCGTAAAAACTTCACGACATGAGCCAAACCGGGATGCCAACTTCTCCCATAGGGACGACACTCGCGAAGTTTGAAAATTTACCTAATTTTTTGAACAGACCTCGTAGCTTATGAAAAGGCTAGTTTGTTATCGCAAAGCAATTAATTACGCTATTCAAAAGTTACAAGAACGGCAACACTGAGTATCAGGTGTGAAACCCAACAACCTGTGGCAACTTTCAGGTATTTAGACCAGTTCGATTTCAATATTTACGTTTGAATGCAACATGAATTTACGCACAGGGTAAAAACTCTACAGCTCAAAGTCCCAAATACGAAACAGACGAGGAGTAGCATTCAAAAACTGAAATAGAAATAGAAATAGAAATATTTCGAAAAACTTGAGCTTTTAATTTTATTTTTGTGTTATTATAGGAAATCTCGCTGGGAAGAAAAGGGGAGAGAAAAGCTATAGTATTGACGAAAAAGAAATTCATCAGAAATCCTGAAATTTGGCCAACTGGGATCACTTTAATTTAATATACGAGAATACAATTTCATATCTGCCAGATTTGACGATTTTGGCCACCAAAAATAACATGTTCCCGATTTGACGATTTATTTCCTAACACCCGCTGACGATTTTTAAGGATCAAATTGGCGGCATCACTCTACTTTTAAAACAATCTTGATCTACATAAAAGAGAGATAGATAAATATTACTCTGGCAATTACATAATAATATTAAAGACTACGCGTTTATGGCTTTTTGGGCTATTTCTAGTCACAATTTATTAACTCATATATTTAGATATGTCATTTCTAGGCGCTTTTTAGTGCTTTTCACTTTAACTGAGTCTTATTTAGTTAAATAAAATAATAACTTGCAAAACGACTTCAATTTATGAATAAGAAATGTGGAGATTTAACTTCAATATAGAACAACATATTTTAAAAAAAAAAAATGCTTTGTTTTGTTTGACGAGTTGAGCACCAAAACTTAACGATTTAGTCAGTCTATTATCTGGCAGCTAAGCATATGTCCACTGTGTCAGCTATTTAGTTCCGTTTGTGACAGGCAGAAGAGTTAGAAGTGTAAAAAATAGAACTAAATGCCCCAAAGCCCTGGAAGTGTTAAAAGCGACTGGCATGCGGTCATTGTGCTACGAGTCAGAAAGAAGTCCGAAGAAGTTCGCGAAAATACGTATGAATAATTGCGCTCGCTCTGGACGGCCCAACACTTCCACAAACGATGAAAATTTTCAGAAAGTAAAGAAAATTGGGGGGGGGGGGAAATCGTCGATTAACTATTAGAGCAGATGCGGAGGAGGCTGGGGCATGACGGTTGGCTCATGTCATGCAATTTGTTTGGTAATTTGGCGCATGAAGCCTGTGGCAGCGAAGCTCGTTCCCAAATTGCAGAGTCGCATGCTCGTAATTTTGTTAGCCCCAAGGCATCACCATCATGTAATCATGCCGCAGCCACCCAAGAATGAAGAGATTCATGAAAAGATGGCGACGATTGAGGAGACAAAAACTGAATCGCTGAGAGAGTTCAGAGATATACAAAAATGTGCATTAGAAGGATACAAAATTGAAATTGAATGAATATCGAAATACAGTCGGAGCTCGATATAAAGAATGATATACTGCCAGACCTATTCGTTATAGTGCAAGATTCGTTATAAAATGTTGATGTAAACAAATTATTTATAAATGTTTGTCTTGTATTTCTCTCAATAGAAAAGAGCGATTATTTGCCTTCCGCGAGCAGTTGTTTCTCCGGCATGAACAAATACTTTGTCCGGCAGCATTTCCCAGCATTCAAAATTGAGTCATGCGTTAAGCCCTCTCAATGGCTCTACTCAGTCACCTCGGGCTGATAACTTTTCAGCAGCCTCAGCAGAACGGGATATTCCTCATTCCATATTGTTTAATGTACACATGGCGGGGTTTGGAACTCCATATTTATTCGGAATTAGCGACACTCTTCTAAAATTCTGGGTTTTGCAAATTAAAACAAATCTTTTTCTATTGGCCATATCTCTTCTGTGCATCTCCAAACTGAATTAAGAATCAAGTATAACGAATAGTGTCACCTTTTGCTCTCATTTTTAATACATAAAATAATTGTTTTTTACTATACAAATACAAATACCGATTCGTTATATCGCGAATTCGTTGAAGGGAGTATTTGTCATAGCGAGCTTGCACTGTACTTTGTTTTAGAAAAATTAACATATTTTTAATAGAACTCGTTAAATGCCAAATGCACGTTGTAGGGGCAATAAAACACAAAATTTGTATTTTTTTTTTCTTTTTATAATTTATTATATCTTTTAAGAGATAAATAGTTGGAATTTATTTTATTTGTTTTGTAATATATTTAACATCAATACAACTCTCAATTGAAGTCTAATAGAATAAAATGGTTCAACAAACTTTATGTACAATTAGTTTCAATAAAGGTGTTTTTATTTTCTCCTTGAAGTTTCCTTCCACCAACTGAACCAGTTCAGTTCGTACATTCGAAACGATTCAATTGAAAATTGTGACAGAATGATGTGACTGGATGTGACTTGACTTATTTTGGTTGTAAGAGGTTTTTGACGTTTTTCGTTTTCGTTTTCGCCTTTTTCTTAATTTTTAAAATATTACAAATGTGTTAAATTTTTTAGTTGATTTAAATTAGGTTTAGATTTAGATTTAAAGTTTTTAATTTTAACAAAATTTACAAACAAATTTTCAGAAGACTGATTTTGTTTTGTTGTCTTCTCTGGAGCTTAATATTTAAATTAATTGGTGTCGAAGACAGAGTTTAGTTGTCATTGGAAATAACGTGAGCATTTCAAAATTAACTAGTTAGAGTTAGTCAGAGTAGTTCTTGCTTGAGTTTGAGTTTAAATTAGAACTCAAGTTCAGTTGAGTTGAGTTGAGTTGAGTTGAGTAAAAAAATAGTGAAATAAAAGCTGAAGAATAATAATACATTTTAATGCCAATTGGCTAAAGGTACTTAAGTAGTATTTTATAAATGTTTCAATTGTTTTAATTAATTACAATATTTGTTAAAAGTCGATCTATTTGTTAAATTTTATTTAAGTTTTCTTTTAGTTTTCTTTCTTAAGTGTCGATGTGGCCTTAAGGAGGCAGTTACATTTGCAGCGAATGTGAAAGTGTTTAAGAGAGTTTTGGGCAGAGTCTTAAGCGAATATAAGTTTTTCAAACGTTTTTTTTTTATATATATTTTAAAGCAAAACCTTTTTTTTTTGTAATAAAATTTAATAAAAGAACTGGTTTGGTGCAGTAATAAGTTTTGGAAAAAAATTTTAGTTAGAAAAAAATAAGTTTGTGGGCAGGAAACCAAATTGTTGCAATAGTCTAGATTTATAATGCAAAAGAAAAATAGTAAAATGCGTTATTTTGTATGCAGAAAATTCCAGGATATTAAGAAAACTGCTGCCAGAAGGCAATAAAAACCACAATTTTGAGTGAAATACAAAAACTCTGAATGTTATTTTATAGTCAAGTGATTTGAAATCACTCAAAAGTTTTTCTAAACACAAAAACTAAAGAGATCGCGTGATTTGATCTCAGTGGCAGATTCGATTAGCGGATTGTGTAGCGTGCCAAGCCATTAACTGAAAATACCGACTATAGCGCAGGCATGAAGGACTTGGTCTGCGTTCACCACTTCTAAAGTACCCAGCGATTTCTATTTCGTTCGGAAATGAAATTCAATTCATATTTGTTTGTTCTAAAGGAGACAAAAAGCGAAAATGTTTTCATTATGAAATCCTTTTATTTCGATAAACATTTTCGTTTTAGATTTTGAGAGGAAAGTTTATAAGTTTTTCCTTTTTGACTTTTTGGCTTTTTGACTTTTGTCCGCCCCATTTTATACATACGTACATATGTATGGGTGTGTCTACGGTGTCTGGAATGCTTTGAACTGTTGTCGGCATACGTCAAATCGTTGTGCTATTCACTGTCATCGAAATTATTAAGGCAGCCACTTAGAGATGGAGGGAAATGACTGAAAATCACAATTCACTCACATTTTTCCACTAACACGCATTTCACATATTTTTTAATTTCCTCTCCGTTTTCGACAATATTTTCAAGAAACCAATTTGTTGCTGCTTGCAGAAAGCCAAGTGGCAGACAAATACTGGTGCCACCTACAAAGAAATACACTAGTTGGTCGTCCAGTACGATTGACAGCAGCAATTGAAGTGCTTTTATGAAAATAGTACAATATTATTATTGCTGGGCAACTCTTAAGCTGCTCCTACTTCACTGTCGCTTTCGATTTCATCTTTTTTTAATAGTTCGATGAATATAACAATTTCTATAACCCTCTTCGCTTCAATGACGTTTTCAAAATGAACTTTCATCGATCTCAGACAAACAAAAAATTTTGCGAAAAAATTGCCTTTTTCATTGAAATTTTTAAATCATAAAACGAACGTATACAGAACAGCTTTCATGTGTAAATGCAGGGCTGGTGAAAAAATGTGTTCTGTTCTGGCTGTTGTCCTGACAGCTTTGTCGGGTGTAAATCCAGCGTTAATGTTTAGTTACAAAACTTAAGAACTCGGCATTTCAAAACGAGATTGAATTCAAAAGAGTCTAGTGAAAGTTCCATCCCTGAAGAAAAATAAATGAATAGAAAAATGAGAGCATACTTTTAGGAGGCAGATGAAACTAAATTCAACTTGACAATGAAAGCACTGAAATTGTGAAATGGCCGTAAATAAAAGTAAATTAATGCTTTTCTTCTGCGGCTTAAAGGCAATAAAAGGAAGAAGGACCAAAAGCTCTTTATAATTTATTAATTTTAGGTAAATAGGGACGTTGCTGACATTCAATTAGTAATAACTGTGGACATTTGACAAAATGACTTCTCTCCAGATAAGACAATTTTCCAAGATTTTTATGTATATATAAATTTTAATGCGCTGCCCTTCAAAGTTTGAAAAACTTACAACTTGTCTCGATTTAAGCGACTCAAATCATTTTCCAATTAAATCACAAGAATTTTGACGAAACGACTTGTGTGACAGAAGTTAATTTTTTTGTTTGAACTCTTAATTCTCACGTTTCAAAGTTTTGTAGGGCAGGAGAAACTCCTAACAGCGATTTCACTTTCTCGCGTCGAAGTTTTGTAGTATTTTTTGTTTGTCTTTTATACGTGCAAATATTTAAAAAGATTGCACAGCCTCCACAATGAATAGTAACGAATATTTCGAAAGATAAAATTTTCCTCCTGGCCAAGAGGGGCATAGAGGTAATGAGATGGCAGACATCTAGGCCAAAGGAAGGGCGCTCAGGCACGTTTTACTGGACCCACTCCATTCTTCGGCTTCCCGCGAAGTCTCCCTAAAGAAGAAGTAGCGAAATGGGGAACAATCATCGTGGAGACATCTTAAAATAATACTGATGGGCTTGTACATGTAAAACAGTTTCGTGACTTACATGGGGGGAGGGCGGAACTCGCGTTAAAGCTGGGTAGATAAAGCCTAAGCAGACCGATTACAAGCAGCCATACGGACTGGGCATATCCAACACAGACATTTGTATTTAGATCCTGTGGTGGAGAGAAGAAGTCAATGGAACAGCAAGTGAGTGGCAGTGGGACACACCAGACACGGGCTACTTTCTATCTATATGCTGGTTGAAACGGACTTGTCACCTTCCTTCAGGTATTAAGCCCTCAAAGGAAAGAGGAAAAAACATCCATCCAGCCAGACCCGCCACTGTTACTGATTTATTTATGCAAACCTGATATTTCAGACTTTTGAATTCGAAGAGGTGACAGAAATTAAGTCACAATAACGAATCCATCTTCTTCTTACTTTGGCGCTACAGTCCGGTTTGAACCTGCTGGCACGATCTTTAGCCAGCAACAATAACGATCACCAGCAGTTTTATTCGGAAAGCTTTGAATGGGCCGATACAATTTCGAGTTCTGCAATTTATGATGTTTTTATATCTGGTGGAGGAAAATTGAACAAATCGTGATTCTCTCGGATCATTCACAAGAACGGGGTGACGGTTGGAATGGGGGGGGGGCTAACTGCCAACATTTGCAATCCTAAAGACAAAAGTTTCCGGCTGAGGGCCTTGAACTTCATTGTCCTCGCCATTGCATCGTTTATCCTGGAATTTTTCATTCATGAAGTTTTCTTTTGTCTTATTAAAAATCCTTTTTTTGCATTTTTCTTTTTTTTTTCTTAATTTAAATTATGTTTTTAATTCCTTTTTTTGTTGCTTAGATAATACACGTTTTCTTTGCTTTCTTCGGTTTGTTTTTCGGGGTTTGTTTTTCATATGTAATAAAATTGCATTTGGTTTTTCTCTCAGTGTAGTGTTTTCTGCAAATTAGCTTTGTCTAATATCCTTATTAAATTCGTTTAATCAACAAGGAATTCACAGCCTTTTAGCATACGTTATATTCCTTTCTAAAGATTTGTTTGTTTGTTTGTTTGGTTTTTTGCGGTTTCGGTTTCGTTTGCGGTTTTCGGTAAAATTTTTATTCAAATTTTAACAAACTACTTTTAAGCATCTTGTAATTATACAATATTTATACTTTTTATCTACTAAGATTTCCTGTTTCAATACGAGTATATTAATTCATAATTTTATTATAAAAGTATTTTAAAAATTGTTACTATTGGAAAACATGCTTTTTATGGTTTCGAATACAGTACAAGCTCGATTTGCAGACACGCTGAATATGGGCTTTCTAATGTAGTCTTTATGAGTGCAACCTATTTTGTGTCATTAAATTTAAAATAATTTTCTATTTGAAGGCGTTTTTTTTTTTGTTGGTTTTATTTTCTGAGAAACAAAGTTTTAGTTCCGACTTATTTAAGGATTCAGCAGAGAATCTGTCCTAAAAGTATCTGCCGCAACACGACAGTTCTGATACCTTTTTATGTATTTTAATCTCGTTACTCCTTTTAATCTCCAAAACTATTCACATTCTATAAAAGTGATTTGAAATCACCAGGAAGATATTTGGCGTATAAACAAAATTTGTGATTTCAAAACGTCAACAACTTGTTCAAACCACTTTGTTATTTTTCCGATTTTTCTATAACAAACGTCGTCATAAGTCAATTAAATAAACTGTTTATTTATTTTCTGTGCTACTGATTGTTTCATATAAAACAAAAACTTTAAAATTTAGGGAATTCCACAACATCTTTTGTGCTGCAAAAATTTTATTTGCTTTCGCGAATAGATGAAAACTGCTGTTTGCTTCTGTTTTCGGCAATTGAAAAACACAAAAAGGATGAGATTACACGTGTGTTTTTAAAAGCACATGTGCTTTTTAGAACACGCCTGCATATCAACAACTTCTGTACAAACGCAAAAGAGAATAAATGGGTTCTGGGGTTTTTAGTTTTAAATAGTTCAAAACTGTGTTTCACTGTCCAAATGTTACTCGACATTCAGTTCCTTACTAAAATAAGATACCCGAAAATAGGGTCATATACCATACCTCTACCCATCAGGAATTATCAACGACCCAACACCAGGATGCCTTTTTTAAGATATACGAGTACCCAGTTGGTGCTGGCCACCATTCAACCAATTAATATTTGTGGTGGAAGTATCGAAAGAACCTGTTCAACCGAAGTCGTACAGTTTTGGTTGCCGTGCAATATATCGAGCACCATCTTCTTCCCTATACCCCGGCAATCAAAAACCGCCGATTTAGACACATACATACCAAAAATGGTATTAAAAGTATTTTGTAGTGGTCTTTATAGGCAACAGGACGCGATCTAGATTCCTAGTAACAGCGTGATTAACACGGAATTCCACAAAAGTACCGTCAACTAACACAGTTACCTGAGGCAAATCAGTTAATTAAAGCGAGGAGTAAGAGTCGAAGCTCAAACACTAAAGCCAACCCTGCTCTAGAGAGATATTTGATACGATCCCTTCCTATTAGCATAAGCCACAGCCAGCAAGTGTTCCATACGAGATGGACTCTTTAGCCATGACCTGCAAACGCATCAGCCTGCGGCTACTGATTGACATTCAATGCATTATGGTCTGTTGAAGGGGCTCGGAAACCTTTACACAACAATACTAATGCAGAAACTCCCGAGTTATTGGAACAAACAGTGCCCTTCTGTTACCCCAGTATCCAAAGTGACAAAGTTCGGCAAGTAATTGAGTTGATGACACTTGGGCAAAGGTGGCAGATTTTCTGTTAACATGATCTGCAGTGACTATAAAGCCGCTTGTGATATTAACATTTTACCCATTTCCCATTATTGTACGACTGTGTAAGAAGTGGACAAGAGAAGTGGACGAAAAATCCCAGACTCTGCAGATTTCTAAGATAAAAAGTCTAAAGCTCGGTTCAAACTTTGGACATTCTTTCCCTCCCACTACGAATTGAAGCACAAATTATTTAGCAGTAGGTACTCATAATGTACATATTTGATGTATATCGTTACCGGAAACGCAAAAGCACGTAAACAACAAACATATTCCAAAACTATACTTTGATTCACTATGATGCACTCGGACAACATCCGTATACTCTGGAATTTTTACTCACTTTGTCTTTAATTCTTCAACAAATAGTTGTAACATTGTGAGACTGTTACTGTTACCAGCTTTTGCATTCCAGCTAACGATATGTACGTAGAATACATAAATAAAATTCAACATCTATTTCGCGGACTTGCGGCGCAAAATTGGACTTGGTTTTAGCTAAACATCGATTTTCTACAGATTTGCTTCAGTTTATTTATTGAACCCAAAAATATAGTGTTCTGATGTGACGTCTGTAAGCGAACGTGAGCGTTCGAGATCACGAAACGCGGTGTTTTTCATATGTAGGTATGAAACTTCGAAGTGCACAAATCGAGCTCGCACTTCGTATACGGAGTGAGTGTCTTTAGAATTTATATACAACAACATTTTCTGTTTCCCCACTTCCACTCTGTTGCAAATTCGAGTGTGCGGGTGTGTGAATTGTGTTTCCTTTTAAATACATATATATTTTTTAATCTACGATTAATTTACTTGTGTTCAGTTTTTTCTTTCTTTTGCATTTACGAAAGCAAACAACGTGGACGGACAAAATCAATTATGTTTTTTTCCTTCATTTAAAATTCTTCTGCGATTTCAATGTTTGTCGTTCGTATTTTACAACTATTTAGAATTTATGTAATTTAGAGTTTTTCCTTTAAGTCTATGAAATTTTAGTGTTATTCAAAACAAATATATGTACAATATATTTTTTCGGTTTCTTGGAAGAGACATGCGCGTATTTCTACGTCTATAAGTTTTAAGAACAATCTTTAAACTACATACAAGTGTGGAAGATGAAGATTGAAGCTTTTGAAGAGATTTTGTGCACTTGATATTTAGACTCTGAACTTCTGAAAGCTTCTCGATATCATTGTGCAAACAAGCACTTGAGTGCATTTAATTATCGCTATAAGTTGCGCAATATTTTAAAAAATATCGCATAAATTGTTCATTCAATTATTTTTGTTCGAAATTGGCTGCACAAACAACTGATCGCATTTGTTCAATGCCAACTATTGCGCAATAATACTGCTTACATACAATATGTGCCAACAAAGCTGATCTGGGACTTGGACTTGGATTATAAATTGCACATACAACCATAAATAATGAATTTTGCAACTTTTTAGATTGGAACAAAATAACTGGTTTTATCATATAAGTAGTCGGTTTATATATTGCACAATTATGTGATAATCAATTGGGCGGACACTTGCCCCTTCCGATTTCTCAAAGCGCTCAATTACAAAAACACTTCTCATAAGCGATTCATTCCACTTTCATGCCAAATTGCACTAAAACAAATGCACTTAATCAGCAAATCAGCTGTTTACAGTGATGGCAGAAAACCGAAACAATTATTGCCTTATGGCTACGGCAGAGAACAATCGATTGCACTGCTACCCGTACGGTTGGTTCGAACAGCTGTTTTCTCTGCTTGTGGTGATGTCATGTCTAACCCAGCCTTTACGTCTTACAACTTTTGTTTTAATGCCGATTTTACTTTGATTTGACATGACTGCACGTTACAAGTCAACATTTTTGTATATATTGTATATAAAACATGAACTCCAATGGAAGCAGGGTCGCAGTAAATATTCTTCAGGGATCAAGGGATTTACAAATAACTTGTGTATAAAATTTTATATTCCTTGTGGTAAAACTAATTTCATTTATTTTTATAATTTTGCTGCACTAAAACTTAATTCATCATCTTCCACACTTTTAGGCTTCTTAACAGAATTGAGCCTGATTCGAACTGGTCAATCTCAAATCCAAATATGAGGGCGGTTCACAGTGTTCGTGTACACTGATTGTTTATAAAGAATACATTTTGTTGCCAAAATTGTTTAAATTATGACATTTTAACAGCAAATGTATCGCCCAAGTCTTCAGTTATTCCAAGCAAAAATGTTGGGCATTCAGATTTTACACTGAATTTTGTTTAAAAATTATATAATTTAATACACAATTTGCCTTTAACCACATGTGTTACTACTTTTTATAGAAACTACTGTTTTTAAAATTGAAAATTAATAATAATTAAATGGAAAAGGTAAATTTTTTTTAAAGGTTTTCAGTTTGTTTTCAATTATCGTGTAATTGGATTGTTCTTTCCTTCAGATTTAGTGTTAAAAGCATTAATAGTAAAATGTCCTTAAACATATTACATTATTTGGTTAATTACAATATAAGATCATATTTTATTTGTTAATATGTTTATAAGGTGTGTATATAAAAATTATATAAATATTTTTTTTATTACTTTTATTTTTTTTTTTATAATTAAGAGGATTTTTGTTTTCAATAAAGTTAAAAAAGGCTTTAAAATTCGGTACTAGCGTCAAGTTGTTTTTAATTTATAAAGAGTTACTTATTTATATATACAACGAAATTTAAGGTTAAAAGGTGTTTTTTAAGTCAAAGTTTTTCCTCATTTTGGAAATATTTTAGTATTTTAAATGATTATAATGAAGGCTTTAGTTTTATCTTAATAAAATCTTTTAATAATTTTTCCTTGCATTTTATTTGTTTGTTTTTTTTTGTTTTTATTATTTGAAAATGATTTTCAGTTTTGTTTCATTGAATTTTCAAATGTTTTTTTTTTCATTCTTAAATATTAATTAATAAATATTAGAAAAAGTGCACATAAGATATAAAATATTTATGTTTTTATTCTATAATTTTCATATATTATTAAAATTGCGAATTTTTTCGAAAAATAAACAGTTTTAATTCGAAGATTTTCGCGAAATAAATTATCTATAGAAAATGGAAAATGTTTTTAGTATCAATTAAAGATCTTCAGAGAAGCCAAAAACCGGCTGGCAAAAAATATGCATTTTATGCGCTTGAATATGCCCTGAAAGCTCGGAAATATGAATTAAAAATTAAAATTTTGGGTTAACGTTTCAAGGCTCAAATATAAATAAATGTTGGCGAAGAACGTTTCAGTTGTTAATCGGCGTTTAAATAGATCTTTTAAGCCGATAGCCATTAGCTGCTAGTACCTTTCCTTTAGTATATTATAATTTTTATAATAATATTATAAATAAATAGATCTTGGCATCGTTTTCACATTTTGTCGATTTTCGCCTATAAAGTTAATTTCTAGGGCTGCATCAAACTGAACTGAGCTGAGTGCTTAAATGTCTCTACCCGTCTTCCTGATGAAAACAGTATTTTTTTTTTCTCAAACGCAAGTCGATGCTATGAAGCGGGCATCTAATGTTTTAGCCAATAGAAATGCTTGTTCTTTAATTTAGAAAAAGTACATCGTCCCTACAATAAAGAAACTAGTTTTTGTTTCGACGTTGTGTTGCGTTGAAGTTTAAGGCTACAAAACAATGTGCAGCTGAGGCTAAAGCTGAAGTAGAGGCTGAGGCGGAGACTGAAGCACGAAAAGTATGCGAACCCAATGATGAGGCGTGGTATTATGCGTTTCCATTGTACTCCATTAAAATGTTATTTGCAAATCCAAAAAAATTGTACGAATGACCAGATGTCCGCTAATAATATCATATGTCACTACTACTACAACTATTAACAATCAGTGTGAACTTGACAACCAGAATCAATAAAAGTTTGTTATTGTTTATGTCAAAATAAAGGCATTCGGTAAAAGTATTTAGTCCCAAAAAGCATACAGAGTGCAAAAGCGCTGTTATCGTGAGGGCCATTTGCAACAATATATTTTACTTTTAACAAAGAGAAGTATATGTCTCCCCTCACGACTCAGGTGCACACTGTGTTGCAACCGTTAAGTCGTTTGGCCCGGTATAACAACCCATTTGTAGGCAAAAGCTGCACTTCAAATAAAACAGCAGATTAAATATTGAGAGGCAGACAATAATCACGCATCTCTCCCAAGTTCAAAGGAGAAGGGGTTGAAAAGAAACACGGATTGATCGAATGTGAAATCATCAACGCAACGCTTTTTACTGTGTTGGTCATAATCTGTTACCCCTTTTGAATAATTATATTTGCAGAAATATTTTAATGTTTTCATAAAAACAGTTAATTAATAAATATATCTACTGAAGAAGTGTTGCGAAGAAACAGGAAATATGGAATAAAAATCATAATTTTTTTTTATAGAAAAAAAGAAAACGAATTCCAGCTTAAAGAACACATTTATTTATGTGTAATAGGGACAAGAATAATGAAACATTCGATCCAGATTTCTTCAACAAGGCGATCAAATTTATGCAAACAACCTCCTAAATAGTGAGAGAAACTTTTTGTTAAGAACAAAAATATGAAAATAATACCATCCGTATATGATATGATGTTGGCAAACTTGTGGGATTGTAAATTCTTTGGCATTGAAGAGTTTCAGATTTCGCCCTCATAAACCGCTCGCTTCATGGTTGATTTTGTAGCATTCATGCAACTCGGGCTGGTTTGCTCTGAATCGAGACGTTTTTATACTCTAAGTTGTGGCAGAATTGCCACACCTTATGCCTACTAGCAGGAAAAAAAAACACTGCCGCACAAAAAGTCTTCGACAATGAACTCTAAGAAGGCCCCAAAAAACGAGAGTGGCCATCAGAACGTGGTGCGGTTAACGGCAAGGGAAGCGTATAATATGGAAGCGCATAAAATACTATATTAAGAGCAACATATAATCGATAATATTTGATTGGCAATTGCCATCCGTCACAAAATGCGCTTTCGTGTTGGCTTAAAACGTTTGAGAACATTTTTGACAGAATTTTTGTTACATTAATTTATAAAATTTGTTTTGCAAAAGTTCCTTCAATTAAAACTGTTTGTTTGTTGTTCAGAGTCCCCAGAAAAACGGTCAACTTTTCTGACAAACTTGTCTGTCATAGTAGGAAAAAAATGTCTATCTAAAACTAATGCTAAATAATAATGAAAAAATTCGATAGTAAAAATGTTTCTTATACCTTTAAAAATACTCGATTAGTGCTCGATTTATTTCAAACGTTTAAATTCATATATATTTTGAAAAAAAAAACAAAAAAATATTAAAAATTAATGAAAAGTTCAATTGAGATATTTAGTCGTAGTATTAATAAAATACGATATTTGGATTATAAGTAGAATTACAATCATAATGATAACAGTTTCAATTCACTCTGTAATTAGTTTAATTAATACAAATGTTGATGTTTAAGTTTAAAATTTTATATCAGCAGTAGTTAATAATAGTAAGTTTGTAGTTTCACTCATTCCATTGAAGTAAAGCTTTTATCATTTTTGTTTTTTTCTTCCAGATTTAAATAAATAAATATGAACTTCCTTTTAGCTACAATTTCTTTCGATACGTTACAAATAGTTAAAGTAGGAATCGTACTAGTTGTACACTTATGCATGTATTTATGTATGTAAATGTAAAAAATCTAGGAAGTGGATGTGTGTTGCAGCTAAAAGTTACATAATTAGTTTAAGGTTTGTTATTCTGTACACAATTGCATATTGTATTAATGTGTGTGTGAGTGTGTGTGTGTGTGTGTGTGTGTGTGTGAGTGGGTTTGTTAAATTTAATTTACAAATCCTTTGGTTTTTTGTTTTTAATTGAAAGCTTTAATTTTAATAAAATAGTTCAAGTTTTAAACATGATTGTTGCTTGTTAGTACGTCACCATTGACAAGCTCGTTAGAGTTGCTAAAAAGTGTATCACTGCAAGTAATAGAATGTTGATTAAAATCGCTGCAAAAATAGTGGTTACGAAATGCGTTGCTCACCTCTTTCCGACTGGTTGTCCTTGATACTGCAAGTTTCGAAGGTACTCCTCCCTGCGTTGGTGCACCAGCTTCTCTTTTTCGGCTCGTTCTTTCTGAAGTCTAATAAAAGGAGACGACGTTTAATAGCACGATTTCAAATTTAAACAACCAAAATGATACGTGTATTTAATTACAAAAAGAAAGAAAAACTCAAAATGAACCCAAGTTTCATAACTCTAACTCAAATGATGCGAAAAACTGTTTGTTCTCTTACCAAAGTTGTCAAATTTCCATCCCAAATGCTGGCATTTTAAATGAAATTATTTCAAAGGTTAGTTTCAGTTGCTGTTTGAGAATAATATTTTCAAATACATATCGATATCTTAAGAGCGAAGTAATCGCAAGCGACAGAAACTTCTCTCACAGGAGCAGAGTATGAAAAAAAAACAGTGAAACGTTTCACAGCATTTTGGTTGCCACTCCGGCCGGTGTAAAAGAAGTACAAATCAAAAACAATGAGAACGATTGATTGGGCAAAATGTTTGTGGCGAAAAATGTTGTGGATGCAGTTCAACGTTTCTCTTTCTGTATGAGAGAGAAATGAAGAGAAATGACTTTGTTCCTGAACATTTTCAGCCGGAATTGACTTAATATTCAACGGTGCCACCAATTGTTTGAGTGCTTCAGGCACTTTATATTACATGTACATGTAATCAGATCACAGAGTACATATTTTTGTGAGATGAAATTGAGAGAGCAGCTGATTTCATTGTTATATTGGAGTCTCCCTGGGATGCCGACAGTTCATGAGTAACATGTTTGTCCTAAAAACTATCCGCTGAATTGAATTTAATAAGTAAATTCTCTGTCGAGACCAATAGCAAAAAATATTTTCCAGTATTTCAAAAGTCGTTGACGTCGTCAAATCAAATTGACATTAAAAAAGTCTGACCTCGGCACTCATCGTAGGGCGCATGGCGGCAAATTTTCTTATTTTTAATTATTTTAACAAATTGCATTTACGATATAATATTTATTTTTCTCTGTGGGGAAACAGTGCATTAGTATGAACAAACACTGCTGAGGGGAAAGTGTGGCCATCTCTGAAGACGTTGCTGTTCGGATGAATCTTAATCCTAATGGAATCTTAAAGATTCCAATACCCCAGAAACTATATCGAATAAAAAGCTAATCACAGCCCCACTTGAACTGAGCAGTAGAGAAATACTCATATTCAACCCATACAACAAATATCAATTATCCGAGAGAAGAAGAGAAAATTTTTCTAGCCCTGCCATCATCTAAGAAATAGTTGGTCACTCAAATGAATTTTACTTACTTGATGCGCGACTGTCGCATAAATTGCTGAATCTTTCTGGCAGCTTGATTTTGCGTAGACTGTGAGTAAGTACGTCTGCAAGAATAAGTGAAATTAGTTTGGAATGCATTCGGCTGAAATAGCTGAACTCACTTCAAGGGTCCCGAAGGACTAGTCTCTTTGGGTGTGACACACGTTTGCGGCGAACTTTCTGTTTCCTGCTTCGTGAAATTGTCAAAAAAGCTCGACAAGCACTGCGAGTTTGTACTGTCCTGGCTGTCGGCGCTGTGCACACCAGCCAAGCCGGTCAAGTGATTGGAAGTTTGGGATTTCTTAAAACGTTTATTGCGGCAATATGAGCGATAGCCGTGCTGTATGACCAGAGCGGCGTTTGTCATCTGGCGGTAGTAGGCGAATTGTTTGTAGCGTCTGTAATAGTTTTGTATAACGATTGCGGCTGTGCGTTCTTTGTTCTGCTCTTCGAGTTTTTGGCGCCCTTTGTAGGAGCGATAAGCTTTTTGTATGCACTTGGCAGCCTCATAAAGTTCTCTTTGTTCGGTATCTGTATAAATGAGCGAAAATAAAATGTGGTATTATAGAAACTTGATTTCGTTACTAAATTAACTTTTCTATAACCTGTTAGGGTCAGCTTTGAAAAATCGGCCTCAAAAGGATACTGGCTGTTGGTGGAGGCATGCAAGAATTCGGTTAGTTGTTTTGTGGAAGGAGGTGGACTGGGCGAAGATACAGAGGGGTCATGTCCTAAAATGGAATAACTGGCTGGCGATTGCAAAGGTCCCGAGCTGGCAGGACTTAGGCTGGAGCACGGTGTGCTGACCTCATGATAACGATAGTTGTGATCGTTGAAGTCGAAGTTAAACTCATTATCGAAATGAGCATTCGGCAACGAGTCCAAAAGCGGATCCATAAAACTATCATTTAAGCCAGTTGTTTCGCTGTTTAGAGGTTCTGTCATGGGGCTACCCAATACCATCATTTCGTCCGCTTCGTTCTAAGCAACAAGTGAAAATGTGTAAAGAGACAGATAGAGATAGAGAGAGAGAGAGAGAGAATCATACCTTTATACGCTCCGGCATAGCAGCTATGATATGTTCCGCCAGTGTCAAAACTTTGGCATCTGAGTCCCCTGAAATGTTCAAAAAACAAAAAAGTTATTATTTTGAATAAGTGCAGTTTTGTCAACTTTTGCAACAACAATAATACAATTTTAAACACCAAAAATACACGGAATAAGTAACATGAAACTACTTTGAAGTTTAAATTATATGTATAAAATATCCTTTTTTGTACAAATGGTTAAAATGTATGTATTTTACAAGCTGCTCATTGGTGCCAATTACGTTCATTATTTTTCGGCTGCTCTTTCGCCATGGACATGAAGCCTTCTACGAAAAATAATAAAAGTAAGAGTCTGCATTGAAAACGATAACTAAAAACTGAGGTAACAACGAATAGACAGACATCAATATGTATGAACGAGTATTTGATTGTACGCAAATCAGCTGCAGTTCGAAATGTATTTACAGTTCAATCTAAATTTCTTCTTCAGATGTGTTATGAATGAAACTAAAAGTGTTAAATGCATTATGAGGACAACCAAAAACAGTTGAGTTGAAACTTTTAAACAACGAAAACAACAAAAATCACATCAAAAAATTAATTCAATCGTACAACACAAAGAAACATTATTATTATTATCATTATTTTACAATCTTTGATGAACACCCATATTGTTTTGTACAAAATACGAGTATGTGTGAATTTATAAAAGTAAATTTAAAAAATAAAACTGTTGTGGTGCCATTTGCCGAATTTTACAAACAGTGCAAAGTGATTTTTGGTGGACGAGGTTACAGACAGATAATGAAAATGGCTCGCTTTTTGCAAAGTTCATGCAGATTTGGCATGAAATGTTTCGTTAGTACCACAGTACAGTACACAGAGCTGGGAGCTGTGCAAGACTCAGATATGCTCCCACCCTAAACATATATTTCCTCTGTGAGGCTTTGAAGGGGCCTCCGGTGTTACAGACAATTATTTGTACAATTATCTCGGTATTGTTCCAAAAACGATCAAATATAAAACCGAACACCATTTTCTTTAATTGGACTGCGCAAAAAGTCTTCGAACCTCATTGTATTCGAAAGCAAATAGTCAAAATATTAAAACTTGAATTTTATGTTTCATATTAATAATTTGTTACGATCATTTAACAAAATCACGCCGCAAAAACAAAACAGATGTGATGTACAGAGCACCAAAAAGTCGCACGTGTGCTGTCAAAGGCACATGTGATTTAAAATCGTGTGATTTCCAAAAGTATTTTAAGAGCCCACAAACTGATTTCGAGCCTATTTATAAACTTTATGTTGCCAAGTCTTCCATCGCTCCCGTTTTGTTTGCTATTATACAGTTTTCTATTGTTCAAAATGTTGGCGAACGAAGTCAACCAGAATAATTGAAGATGGAGATGGACGGAGATACGTTGTGAAAAAAGTTAAGTGAGGTTTGTCTTACATTTGACTCCTGTCGGATTATGCTGGCGGAATGTAAACTTTTCTATAACTTTATGTCTATATATGTATGTAGAAATGCATATGGAATCTAATATTCTATCCACTTTAATAAAAATCACTTTGCAATAACCAGTTTCAGGTGATTGACACAGAAAACCAGCAGGTTTTATATTGATATATCTCATATTTATATGTATATGAATGTGTGTGTAGTTGTGATAAAATGTAATTATTCCAGTTAATAAATGAATGGACGCAGCTGTAATGATGTCCTTTACAAATAATGTTTAAATTGGTCGCGCCTCAACAGCAGGGAAATCAATTGAGGACTATCTCTGCACGTCGACTTCAGAAATTGTCTTTACGCCCTTTTTGAGACCTTTCCAGAATTTGAATAAAGATCTCAATAAGTGTTTCTACGCGAATCCAGTTTATATGTATCTTCATAAATTCCATAAAAGCGTTTACTCCCTTATCCAAATTGGCGCCACAAGCCTTGTCCGGCTGTTAAAAACTGTTTTATACCTCTGAACTGTAAGAGTAGGAAACAAAACAGATTAGCGCGGCATTAATGTCTGGCAATTGGAAAGCCGGTTGTGCCTAGAAAGTGAAATTGGCTGCGACAACTTTATATTCTTTTTTTCTAAATACCATTTTTTATTGCAAAACTATCCATTTTAATCGTAATCTCTAGTAGGATTCAGCATAATCATAAATATTGACAAGGAATTTGTCTCGCACGAAACGCCTTTTTCTCGAAAAAAGATTCCTCCAATTGTAAATTTCGCGAAAACAGAAAACACAGTAGTTTGGCAACGTTGATGTCAGCTGTTTGATTGTTTACATTCCATTTTATTTCGAGAAAACGAAATCTTGTTGACGGAATCAAACTTCAAATTAATCCTAATTTAATTTAATATACACTGAAAAAAAGCTCGCTCCGTCTTTCTATTTTTTACATATATGTACATACACACATACATACATATTTACGGCTGGTTGACAATGCGAAAGAGAATCCTATAGTGCGTTTGATAGCATTTGCTGCATTAGATATTTCGATTCCGGGACGTTTTGACAAAGAGAATAGTCGTTTTCAGCTACTTTCGTTCTTTTCGTGCAGAATATGCACCTGAGGCGGGAGGTCAGAAGTGCAATTCTGTCTGTTAAACATAAATACCTTGTTTTAAATGCGAGGCTGGAGCTGACGCAAAGCTCAAACATTCTAACTTTTTACAGCGCTACACGATGACAGCGCTTTTTTAAATGCTTGAGCAAAAACGAAGAACGAAGAGCACAAACAAAAAAATAAAGGTCAGTTTATTAAACAGTTTTTCGTACTTCAGCCTGCGCTTCAACTTCCGCCTCAGACACAACTTCAGCCTCAGCTGCACAATGTGTTCCAGCATTAACTTTGTTGCGTACTTTTTGGGCAAACTTCGACCACGTAAGATTAAAAAAAATTTCTCTAACTGTTAAACAAAAACATATGTAAATATTTACAAAAATAGGGGAACACTAATAACCAATTTTCTATTCCAAAAACAAATGTCAAAATGTTTCGAAAAACAGTATAAATTCAAATTGAATTCAAACGAAATAAATGTTTTAATTACTTGAAGAAAAATATTTCTCTCTCATAATTTCTCTCGCTTGCCCAATTTTGAGTGCGGGAACAGTTTTTCGTAATACGGGGATCCTGCCGGCTCCCCATGTTGACCAAACTTAATAAATCTTCTTATTCTTCTTTTGGCGCTACAGTCCGTGGTGAACCTGGGCCTCAACCAACAAACTTTTCCAGCTGGCACGGCCTTTAGCCAGCGTCCTCCAATTTTGCACACCAAGTTGGTTGAGGTCCCTCTCCACTTGTGTGCGCCATCGGTTTTGTAGGCGTCCTCTATTGCGCTGTCCCACTAGTTCAGAGTCGAAGATTCTACGGGTCGGAGCAATGTTTTCCATGCGCTCTACATGGCCCAACCATCGTTGGATCCGTAGACGCCTCATGTCGCTGTACAACCCGTACAGTTCATGATTGAATCTTCTTCTCCAGAAACCATCAACGCAAACAGGACCGAAGATTGAACGCAGAACTTTTCTCTCGAAAATACCAAGGACTTCCTCATCCGCCTTCGACACCGTCCATGCTTCTGCGCCATACAGAAGTACAGGTATATAGTGTCAGCTTGGTTTTTCGAGAAAGGGCCGTACTACTCAATTGACTCTTGAGCCCAAAGAAACAGCGATTGGCAAGAGTTATTCTGCGTTTGATCTCGGTACTGATGTTGTTTATATTGTTGACTTGGGAGCCAAGGTAGACGAAGTCTTTCACTACCTCGATGTTATATAATACTTTTAATAAATACTTTTATTTTTTTTCCCGAGAATTTCTTCACAAGGAAATTTTTATCTATGATAGAGGAAATGAGAAAAGAGAAAATTCTGGCAGAACTACTTAATGCAGGGATTTATGAGGAAGTTAAGCTTTTTTTAAATTCTTATAATTTGGTAACAGCAACTTTTTACAGTTATTACATTTCAATCGCGATAATACCGCCCCAAATATGAACACTTTTCTACTTCCATGGACTACCCGAAAATATGAACCTGATGCAAAAGCTTTAAAATGTGAACAGCTTACGGATTTTATGCCTCTACACAGAGTTAAAATCTAAATCAACGGGTTAGTGGCTAAATTCTAATTCAACTGCATAATAAATTGGGGAATTCTAGGAATCTATAACGTACACGAATATTTAATTTTTATATATAAATTAAACGCGAAAGGCTCCTAAAATGCGTACAAAAAAACACCAGAAAAATCAGAAAAACTTATTTAGTGAATAAATTTGGGGGTGAAAAAATCTTCAATATGTGGAACAAAAAAAAAACTGCTATTATTGAACGTTTATTGGACCTGGAAAAAGAAACACTGAGCGGCCGCCCTTCCAAGTACCTAAAAATGGAAAAGCATTATATCGATGTTTTTTAAATATCAGAGACAAAAAGATCGCGGTGGGCAGACTTTTTCTTTTTTCAAAATAAATTGTTGTATTTCTAAAATAAATAATAAATTTAGCATAACAAACTTTTATTTTTATGGGAAAAACGTTTGTAGATGGGAATGAGCTGCCATTCGCAGTACCAACAACTGGCTGGTTTTAAATAGTTCATATTATCGCGAGTGCACTGTATAATGTTATATTTTTAAAATGAACGCAACTTTTATTTAGTACGTTCACAATTGGTCTGATTACTCCGAAAAAGACGCCCAACAGTTAGTCCGTTGACCACAATTCAGAGCACGTCGTACTATTTGCGCTTGTCTTGGGGCAAAAATGTTAAAGACAATTTTGAAACAAATGTCTCGTAGAAACAATTACATAAAACTTGTTCTCATTAGTTTGGAAAGTTCTAAAATAATCATTGAATTCACCCTCCTGTAAACCGATTTCCAAGCTGCTGTTGAGGCATCGGACGTGAGTGTGTGTTAATCTGTGTATGCAAGTGTTAGTAATGAAAATATAGGGATCAAAAGGTTATAAAACAATTAAAAGAAAAATACAGATTTATACACAAAATGGGTGTGTTTGCATGTCGATAACTTTATAAACTAACAAGGATAACTTTTTTATTTGTTTGTTTTTGTTTTTGTTTTTTTTTTTCTTATTATTAGTTAATAATATTAGTAGAAGTAGGTAGCACAAGTAAGTAGTAGTGGTAGTAGAATGTGGTAGTAGAGTATGATGATTTTGTTTTAACTGACCTACAACAGCATCAATACTTTTATTTGGTATAGTTACATCGTCATTACAATCATCGTTATCGATCGTCAGTGTATCATCATCGTTATTTTTGTCTGGCAAAGGACTTGAATCACCAGTTGATACTTCGCCTAATTTTGTTAATAATTTTTTAAACACACATTTTTTTTTTTTTTGGTTAAGAAATAAAATTGAACAAAAAAAAATGAATTAAATAAAAACAAAGTAAAAGAAATTAAGTTTTAGTTTTTATAAAATGAAAGAAATAAAGAATTGAATAAATAAAGAGTACAGAAAAGTTTTGTAAAAATGTAGTGATTGAAAATTCGGGGAAAGGGATAGAGAATTTGAAAATTTTTTGAAAACTTCTCATTTCCATCGATTTCTGTTTTTAATACTAGACTTACACAAAGCAAAATCCATTTTTCGTAAGGGCGATAAAAGCGAATTCGTTGTATTTGGTGCAGTGCTAATCGCATCTAATGGCGACTCAATTGAACTGCCAAAATTGTCATGTGCATCGAGACTGCAAAGAAAATGAACACCATGGCTTTGTTATATTGGCGCTGTTCAGATCTTAGATTCAGATGTCGTTACCTGTGCAAACGTGTAATATCCTTGAATGATTTCATGGGTTTCGTTCGTATATCCATGCTAATGCCGCTATCAATGGACGACCGTTTTGAAAAACGACTGCTATTTGGTGGACTTTGGTTGCTGCAAGTGAACGTTTAGGATTATTTTTTTTTTATTTATAAATAGGTATTTTAAAAGTATCAAAATACATGGGTGAGCCCAGCCTGGAGTAGTTCTGATTCTGAATATTTAATACTTGAAAAAAAAAACTTCTTAAAAAGGCACCCCTTGCAAACAAATTAGCTGCTTAGCGCTCCAATTAATACAGCTCTTTTGAAGAGTTTCCTTCAAGTTAATACTTAAAAAATGTGATCGTTTTCCTTTTCTTTCTTTTAGACTTTCATTGCAGTTCGAATCGAACGTTAAGCCGCTCCAATTCGAATAATATTCCTTTCTTATCGTTTTACAAAGCAACCTACCGATTTTATGTACATTTTTTTATAGAATATACATTAAAAATTTTTAGTAATTATTTTCGTTTCGAGTTAGAAGCCTTTATTTGAAAGAGTTAAGACTCAAACCACAGTAAATCACACGATATTAAGGGAATCGACACGAGTCTATTAAGAACTAGAGATGATTAAAAAAAAAACACGCCAAGTAGTTTTTACATTTGCCTTATCCTCTTTTTCACACACCTGAACGCGTTCTGCTTTGATGGCGTGGATATCTCGTGTTGAGCTTGATAATTGCAAAATGTGATTTCCTTTTTCTCTTCGGTTTTAAGAACACCAATTTTAAAAATAAAACCTCTCAATAGGAGCTTTCAAACCTTGCAGTCACATGGGGCCAACAGGCTGTTATTTATGTATTTCGTGTATTTTCCCAAATCATGGCGACCGAATATAACGTGAATAAAATTGTTTTATCACAGGGATGTTCCGCAATATCTGCCGCAAACTTCGAGCCAGAAGAAATCGATCTTCGCAAAATTAATGTAAGTCACCATAGATATGCCATCGTTTATTCACAATCTGATTTATGCGCCTGCGTCATGGAAAACAAGACTATTTAGATGGGTGCCACGGCAACATTTACACGAAGTTCTGTTCTACATAAAGGGGCATATACACTTTGATTTACTTAAATCGAAAGATACCAGATACACAGGGACGTGAAATAGAATTCTAACTTTACCTGGCGACAGCAACAGGCCTCAAAAAGACTCCATCATGACTGCGCTGTGAATCAGTGGAATCGAAAATAGCGAATGGCGGATGATCGTCACTTTCGTCGTTGCTCAACTATAAATGAAGCAAAAATAAAAAGATGTTTGTCAACTATTTCCTCAAATAACTTAATAACAAACAACTTACTGAATATTTGTTAAGATTAATTGACAGACTTGTTAAGGAACCCCTATTTTGCTTGCGTTGGCGCTCGTGTTCCAAACGATAAATTTCCGCCACCACGTTCTTATGGCTTGTTGTGAAAGAAATATTCATATTACATAAACAAGGAATAGAAAAATTATATTATTGTTACCCCTTGCTATGGGCCACGTCTAGGGGAGTTTGCTGGGCATAGTTTTTTATCTTTAAGGCATTTTGATTCCATTTATACAGCAAAACAGCGGTTTCCAAGTGGCCGCGCGAGCACGCCCAAGTCTACAATAATTTTATATTAAAACTAAGTCATAAACGTGTTTTTGAGCGTAAACTTGCCAATGGCGTGTAGCCGTGAGAGTCTTGACTGAAGGCATCAATTTCGGTTTCCAAAATAATATGTGGATTTTCGGTGCGCCAATTTAGTAGAGCGCAAGCCAATTTATTGTAACCCAAGGCGGCAGCCAAATGCAGAAGTGTCATGCCTTTGTAACCCGGTTGCCAGCTACTGCTGCCCGTCTGCCAACACATGTTCATCAACTGATTGCAATAGCTGACCAGTTTTTCTTCCAAGTTGCCTTGCAGAGAAAAAATTTGCTGCGACGCTGTCACCGTTACCGTCTCACCTTTGGCCTGCATTGTTTCCTCGATGGTGGTGAGACGATTGTAAAGAGAAAACTTGTAAAGACAATCGTTTGTGTTGGCATCAAAGGGAGCTTCTTGGCAGGACATCAGTTTGTACTCAAACATCACAGAATCTGATATGACAAAGCCATCACAGGACACCTGCAATGTGGCATAGCCCACCTCATGCGAAGGACAGTAGCAGCGCAAAACACCTTCTTGCACCAGGACAGTTGGCACCGGCTGCGAATCGAACAGAACGCTGTAGTGAGCATCAGATGTCCAAGGACCTGCTACCAAAACTTTAACACCGCCCTCCGGATAGGACCAGTCCGGACTAAAATCACATATCTTTAATACTTTTTTCTCACAACTCAATACGGATGCTGAGCCGCTTTCGTATTGTGACAGTTGATGCAAGTTCTGACAAGAGGAACTTATGCTTAGAGTGTCGTTTGGTGCGACTCCGGAAACAGCTTGTTCGATAGCAGTGTTTGTAAGAGCCTGCTTGTCATCCAAATCAAGTTCCGGAAACTCTACCAACATATCGAACGCATCCAAATTGGCGAACACGTCATCGGTGTCTTCGTCATCAGCCTCAGCTCCTCCTGACAGTTCTGGATCTGGCTCGCATTGTACAGTGTGTACGACGGTGCTGCCAACGCCAGTTGAAACCGCCGAACTCATAAAATCCAACGAAGTCAAAAGGGAACCCTCTCCCGGCATGTTGGCGATTAAAGTTCTTTGTATGTCTTCGTGCGACAAATCCAAAGTTTCGTTAAAGAAACCCAGCGTATCGTGTAAATCGGAAGATACCTGCGGTTGCTGTTGTTGTGGTTGCTGTAGTGAATGTGCGTGCACTTGCGCTGGCGCTTGACTGGCTTCGTGATGAGTTTGTTCCAGACTATCGAAACAGATGGTAGACGAACTCGAAGTGTTGTTACTATTGCTATTATTCTGGCAATTTGTGTTCAGGGATTGCTGCTGTGTGCTCGTTATGGAATTGTTTTTGTTATTGTTATTACGATTGGAAGCATCTGAGGACGATGTTGCACAACCAGCGTTATTTTTATTACTAATATTACAATTGTTGTACTCCTCTAATTGATTGTTTCTGTTGCTACCATCAATATTGTTGATGTTGGAAGTGTTGATGCTTAGATCGTTGCTATGAGAAGACATCTGGAAGTGATTAAGAGCAAATAAAATCGTAAAGTGAAAAAAGGGCAAACACAAAAGAGAATTCTGCCACGAAGGGAAGTGCTCCGAGTTCAAAGGAATTACCGTCCGTAACTACACAACAACTCAACAGACACGAACTTTTGTTTCTTTATTTTATTTCTCGAAGTCCTAGAGGAGTTGCTGGAATTTTTACCTATACAAACACTTCTTAATACTCCTACTGTGCGCCGGCTGTTATTCTTTGCCATGGTTCTAAAATATTTTGTGGAACACGAAAACAGTCTAATGCGAATTGGGGCGAGAAATAGCTCGAACGATCTTTGATCATTTAAGGGCCATTGGAATTGCGAAGCTTGTCGAAGACTCCACGTCTTAATAATTAAAACTTTAGAATTTTAATAAGTAAAAATGTTTCCCAGAATAACTAGAATAATTTCCAATTTATTTTTATATGTTTTTCGGGATTCACTTGTTGTTCGAAGGAAACTTTTTGTGAGATCGCTTCAAGAGCCCCAAGTTGAACGTGACAAGTAACAAGACTGCAAAATAAAGTCCCATTGGCGATATAAGACAAGCAGAATTACTACAGTTCACCCTAAGGAATGTGATTTAAGTGCTCAAATGCCAATGAAAAAGTCTCCCGAAAATTGTCCGGGAAAGCAGTGTCGCTAAGGCTTGCTTGGCTCTAATTTAAGCTCTGCTGCAGTGTCTGTCTGGTATTCAGCCAGATTTACAAATTTTCTTCTCCGAATATCTCGGCCTATGGATTCATTCAATTCAAAAATATTGCTGGTTCAATAATAGTTTGCCGTGTCTTAGAGATTCGCGATGAACATGCGATATATGTTTGTCGGAAGAGAACATCTTTTTGCTTTAGAAAACAAAGCGCTGATTTCACACATAAAGCGATTAGTGATTAAGTTCATCGAGTAAATTCGTTAAAGTTTTTTTCTAATTCTTTACTAAACTCTGAATTCATACCCCCACAAGGTAACTTCTATTGGAAAATGGCAGAGGGACAATGAAGACTGTATCATGAAATGCACAAGGACCCAAAAGAAAAATATTCAACAGGGGCAAAAGCATTTAGAACTGCTCGTATTCGTATTTGGCGAATTTTGGCGCGACTGGTTTTTTTCTTTTTAACTATTCTCCTTTCATCTCTCGTTATATATCGAAAATCTATTTTAATGTAGTCTGGCTGTAGTCTGACGAAGTTATTTTTAAGAAATTCTTGATGCTTCTATGCAAAATAATTCTAATAAATCCTTTATGAAAAAAAGTGGCACATTTTTTATGAATTGAACAGAGTTCCATGTTGCGGGTACTCAGGTAAGTAGTGCCTACTGTATAATATATGCATTGAAGAAATAGCCTGGGGCATACTAGTCCCTGTTCTACCAATTAACCTTTAGTGCAGATTTTGGGAGTTCCTGTGCGATAAAACAGTCGTACATTTCCCTCCTTCAGTTCGGGGCATCAATGCGTCATATGTTGCCGGAAAGCAGAGTGACCTGCTGACAAATACTTCATTGAGTGCAATGGGCTCCTTGGGCCGTTTTCTTCAATCGCCAACCCAACCTAATTCGTTGGCAGTTTTGTTCATGCCGCCACCCCTCAAATCAACCCTTAAAATCGCACAATAAACTAAACCTTCAATTACGTGATTATTGTGTTTGAGTGCATTAAATGTGTTCTTACTTCTGTGTTTTCAATATTATTATTAATAATATTGTTGTTGTTGTTATTGGCTTCCGCAGGAGAAGCACATTTTTGATTAACGTCCATAAATGTTTGCGAAGTAGACGACAACGACAACGATGACGACGAAATTGAAGATGATGATTCGGATATTGAGTCCGAAGGTGAAGTTATTAAATGTGTTTGATGTTGTTGCTGTTGTTGTTGCTGTTGCCTCTGGTGTTTGAGCTGTGATTGGGGCGAGGGCTGATGTTCTGGTGACATACACATGGGCTCAACCGTTGAGGAGGCAGCTACAACATTCGAAGTTGATTGCTGTTGTTGTTTATGATGTTGCAATTTATAATATTGTTCTTGTGGTAAAGTATGTTTTTGTTGTTGTTGATGGTGGTTTGCAGTATGAGAACTTAAAGAATTATTGTTATGGCTGTTGTTGGAAGCATTTAATTGCTGTTGATTGTAATTATTAAATTTTGTTGTAGTATTATTACTATTGTTGATGCTACTGCTGCTGTTGCTGCTGCTGCTGCTGTTGTTGTTGTTGTTATTTAAAACATTATTATTTATGACATTTAAATCATTTTGCTGATGATGAGCTGCTGACATCAATTGTGGTGCAGTTGTCGTTGTAACAACGTTCGAAGTTGAATTTGTTGCTGCTGGTGTTGAAGATGCTATTGCTGTTGTTGTTGCTGCTGTTATTGTTTGATTTGAATGTGAATGTGAATGTGAATTTTGGCTTGTGGCATTGTGGTTACTGCTTGCAATATTTGTGTTGTGGTTAATTTTATTATTTGTGTTAGAATTCGTTGTACTCATCGCCGGATTCTGATGCTGATGGAGAGTGTGATTAGAGTGAGTTTGTGTGTTCAGCAAATCAATCGAAATTTCCCCACTGGCGCCCACTGTCACACCAACGCTGTTGCTTGGGCCAGAGGAAACGGAAGTTAAATTATTATTGTTGAGTTGCTGTTGCTGTTGTTGTTGTTGCTGGTGTTGTTTATTTGCATTATTATCCATTGCAGTAATTGTTGTTTTTGCAATTTGGAAACGATGTTGTTGCTGCTGTTGTGCCGACTGCACGACAGTCACGTTGCCATTGTTTGTGGTGTAACGTTGTAAATTGTTGTTGCTGTTTGGATTGTGGTTGTTGCTACTGTTGTTCTGATTGAAATTTGATTGATTTGTTTGCATTTGTTGTTGTTGTTGTTGCTGCTGTTGTTGATGCTGCATAATTAAATTATTTCTCGTTGCTATCAATTGTTGATTGTTTGCCGACAAATTACTACTATTTGCATTATAATGATGTCGATAGTGCTGTTGCTGTTGCTGCTGCTGCTGCTGCTGCTGATGCTGCTGGTGTTCGTTGTGTGGCGGTATAATTTGGAATTTAATTGCCGACTCTTGAGTCAGCTGTTGAGTCTGAGCGTGATGGCCATGGCCGTGGTGGCTCTGGTAGCCATTAGTTTCCATACTGTTAGAGGAGTCACGTATTGCTCTCTTATCTGCCCATCTCGAGTACAGCTTCGGTAATGAAAATAAAAAGTAAAATTTGCCTTCTAAACACTTATTCAACTCAAAGAGAGACTTAATTTGTAAATATAACGAGAGGAATATAAACGAAAGGCAGCGGGCTTTTGGCTTGAACTTACCTTGGGCCCTACCACAACATTTGGTGCGTTACTTGTATTGTAGGGCTCAACTGCAGTTGTGGCTGGCAAACGCTTTTCGTTGCTTGCTTTGATCAGACTCGGTCGTCGCATAACCGGATGCGTACAAGTTTTGCCATCGGCACAGGAAGCATCGCCACAACCACAATCCAACTGCTTGACAAGGGCTGCTTGACGTGATAAACGTTGTTTTTCCATTAATTGACAAACTATCGATTCCACAGTCTCAGCAGTCTGGGGATGGTAAATAGATCAGTTAATAAAACTGTATGAGACTCTTATGTTTTTATAGAATATTTACCGAAATTTCTATATCATTGCCGGAGTCAGATTCATCGTCTGATGTTACAGTGGACACTGAGAAGTTGAATAAAAAATATTTTTATCGAGAAAATCAAAAAATACGGATTGTTTTATAAATAATCTTTTTGTTCAAGAGATTTGATATCCCAACCTTCATGATTAAAGAAAAAATATAATTCATGTGATTACCAAGGACTTATATTTTTATTATGCTTCTAGAATTGATCTGCAAGTGTTTAAGCCAGCGGCTGTAATCTTATTAGAAAGCAACCATTAGATTAGTTTTTAATTTATAACATAAAATAATTAATTATTTTATAATTTTTGCTTCCTAGAAAGTAAATAACAAAATTCGACGAACAGAGTTGAAGAAAAAATAATCAAAACTGTAAATCCGTGGCGTGACATCTCCTATGCAATAGTGAAATCATACATTTTTCAGCAGCTCGAAAACTACAAATGTGACAAAATCTAATATTTGATACTCGTAGCGACTAGATTTACACAGAATAAAGAGAACACCTTAAATTATCCAAGAATATTAAGCTCGGAGAATAGTTCAGCAACGTCAAGGAGAAACCTGGAAATGCATTCGGTCATTCTCCGAACTATGGCCTCGATACATCTGCACAGCAATAACTCTGCAGGAATCTGGCCCAGCCTTTCGGTCAACCATGTAGGGACTTTTATGTGGTATCAGTATTTATAGCTAAAGTGCTAATATTCGGTCTGATGTTTCAGTCTCCGATTGGGTTGCGCTCCCCAATTTGTGGGATCGCTTGATCTGCTCACTTGTCATACTTAAAGATTTGAACTTGTGACGATTGGAAACCGTATAACCAAGAGTACCTTTCAGACTACTGCTGGCAGGTAGATGTAAATCTCACGCGTTAGTGCGCGTGTGTGCTCAAGACCTCCGTATTTGCATTATAAATTATGACGGTTTGGCGCCAGAAATTTAGGTTAAGTTATGGAGCAAAAACTTATTCAAGAAGTTAAAGGAGTTTTGTACGACAAAGTGATCCAAAAAAAGGGCGGAATCTTGGAATTCTACGAGCGCTTTTAATGTGTGTTGTGTAACATTTGATTTTTTAGCGCGTAAATTGTTAAACACGCAGATGGTACGTTGTCGACGAATTAGCTTCTACTTTTATTGACTGAATGTTTTTTGCTCTAGTGCTTTACCGATATAAGGATGAAACTCTAGTGGCTGTACCAGCAGATTTTAATGCAATAAGAACTGACCGATGTTATTGATAATACGAAAGCTTTCCTGTTTTGACGATTTCTTTCTTTTTTATAAGAGATAAAAAAAAACAATTTTAACATCACGGACGTAATTGAAATTTCGGGGAAATAACATGCATTTCGGAGAAATAACATCCATATCGGAGAAATAACATCCATTTCGGAGAAATAACATCCATTTCGGAGAAATAACATCGCTATCATCCCCCTTCTCCTTTTCGGAACGAATATTACAGAAGAACGAAATTAGGCAATCGACAATTTGTTTCGCTACTTACGCATTGGTTTAAGCTGACTAACAAGTTCCTCTTTTGTCCATTCTTTTTTATCGCCCCACAAGCTGATGCTGGGCGCAATAACAGCCATTTTATTATCATCCGGATATGGCACATTTAAATAATGAACCAAAACTATGTCAGGATTCTAAGTGGAAGAAAAAAAGTCATATTTATGCAAATATTTGAATTAAAAATTACGAGGTACCTGCAACAACCAGTAACATCTGCGATGAAATGTGGGCAATATGGCAGAGTGAACATAACAACCATAAATGCACTGCAAGAAGACAAAAGCAAACAAACAAAAACATAAAAATGTTGTAAAAATCAAACAATTCAATAAAAGTTATTAGTTTTCTGCCCTTTTTTCGTTTGTGTTTCCTTAAGGAACCAGAAAGAGTTAAATGACAAAAATATTTCGCTATTTATTATTGTAAAATTAAATTAGATTTTTTTTTGCTACAAATTTTTGCAAGAAAACGGCACAACCTCCAATCGGTGCCAGTGCCAACATTCCAACCCTTTTGTCGTGTCAACATCAACAGTAAGAAAAAGTGCTCGAGAGATGGGAAAAAACGAGAATATTTTAGCTGAAATGATAAATTTCTATATTTCTGATATGCCGCTGTTTTGTAATTTAATTCATTGAGCGGGCCCACCCAACCAACACCAACAACAAACCAACCGTCCAATTTCTTCTGCTAGAATTTCTCTTCACAGGCCTGAGCCCATCTCTTCCTCTAGAGCAGTTTTTCTAAGTTGCTTGCAATTCATATGAATATTAGTTTATCGCGTAAAAATATTCCAGACATTAGACAGACGCGTTGTTGTCTTAGCATTTCCGTCTTCAAACAAAACATAAATCTTTGAGATACTTTTTTCAGTTGGACTTCTCGAAAACAAAACAAAAAATTCTTCTAAAAAAGGCCACCATTTACATCTACGTTTAAACATATTTAAGATAGAAACTTCAAGTAAAGAAGAAAAAATGAGCAACTAAATAAAAAAAATGGGTTGGCAAATATAAATTCATAAAAATAAAAACCTAAAAACTCAAAGTGGGAATAAAAACAGAAAAAAGCACAAAAATTGGCGTGAAATTACTTTGATTTTTTTAATGTAATTTTCCTAGATCTTGTTTACAGTTAACAGGAAAAAAACGGTTTAAAGCAACATTAAATGAGCAACCGAATGTTCGGTTAGGGCAAAAGTTTCTGTCGGTCTTTCACATGCCTTTAAAACACAATTCAAGGCCGAGAGAGGACGTTTTTAAGCTTCGTGCAAATCTGCAAAAGTTAAACAGAATTGTTAATTTCAAGCTGTTAATTTTGAAATTTTCCATTTTTTCCTTCCTGAAAGGGGTTGCCAAGCTTTGACAGTTGACAGCAGCCATTTTGTTCGAGTTACAGTTCGACCTTTATACAATTTGCATGGATATGTGTGAAATAATAAAACGGTCTTATCAAAATGTTTTTGGTGGAACAACATTCCCAGAACTGCGTGCATTTCCCGTCATCATAATCGAGCTACCAAGTGGACTATACACAGACTGCGATGTAGTATGAACGACTGCTCACGAAAACACCGCCGCTGCCTGTAATTTTGCACCGCTTTTCGCAGATCACAACGAATTTTTGTTCGTGCCCCATGAGCTGGGGATAGACGGGCCACAGGCAAAAGGGCTAACATTTCAGCACTTATAGTTTTGGAAAATTGACATGTCAGACGGACGGACAGTAGTATAAGGAACAGAACAGAAAAGTACATCACGAGAGCACTCGTAGGCGCCAACCCGAGGTAGGTTTCATGCTAAACGCAATTAATTTTTCCTACCCGGCACTACTCTTCCGAATAAATACTTTAACCATCCTAATCCACTACTTAACCCTTGAGCAAAATAAAAAAAAAAGAAAAGAAATAAATCGCAAGTCTTGTATGTATGTTTTTTGTCGACTAGTAATTCAGTATGTTTCCGTTAGGAAATCATAATTCATGGCATTTCCCCAAAATTAAAAAAAAACGAAAACGAAAACAAAAGCAAGAAAATAATGGAAATAAAACAAACACTTAATCCAGCAAAAGAAAAAAACAGGGAAAAAAACACAGAAAAAATCCACAGATAAACACACAAACAAACAAAACCAAACATGTTTAAGCAGAGAATAAGAAAATGTGAAAGCAAAAATCTCAGCCCTTTTTCATAACAAATTTTTTCTAATTGTGTTTTTCTATTAAGTCGTAAATTAATTCCATAGAAAATTCTAATAAACGGCGCTAATTTGCCGGTACTTAAAAACACTTAGGAAAAGAACTGCTTTGGGATATGAATGGTCATTTTAAACGTTTCCCTTTGTCTCTCCCTCTCTCCCTCTCAATGTATATCTCTGGCAACACCGTGCGACATGGAACCAGAAACTGTATTTAGCACCAGTCCTTGCCCAGTTTTTTTTATTTTCAAAACAGTTTTTTGAAGAAATCGTGGTCTCTAATTGGATGCTCATATTTAGTATAGAAATATTTAAATTGATTGATTTGTAGTACCAAATTCATTTCATCTCATCACAATTCAAATATGTTCCCCAATTTAATATGAAAGAGGTATCAGCGCCATCATGCTGATGTATTTAATTTACTAAAACCGTGTGATTTCAAACTGGTCAATTAAGTTACCAGCGATTTCAAATCTCTTTTCCATGTTGTCGATTAAGTTATTATAAATTTTATATAATAAAACAAATCCCTGCTACACACATCTTCTGAACGTAACAAAATTCTTAACTTTCCGGTGTTATTTTAACTTTTCGAAAGCGACAGAAAACAGGTGTTTTTTTCGAAGACATTTTTTATGTATTGAAAACTAATTAGTATCTATTTTTGGTGGAAACAAATTAAAATTATTTAGTTATACAAGTTAATCACGGCGAAAAAGTAAATGCAAAATTAAAAAAGTTAATAATACTTGATGTCGACTTTTTCGTAATTTCATACTTTTTCATAATTTCATACACTTTATTCTAAAGCTCAATTAAACGAATGTTAAATTATTCAGTTGATAAATTTGTTATAATAAAGTTGAAACAGAAATAAGCAAAACATTTAGCTGGACGGTTTCAAGCCGCAAAATTTTAAAACGTTCGGTGCGCAAGTTAATAACCTTCATAGTTAATATCTGTCATCATGGGATAACAATACAAAACATGCTTATATTTCACTGTCTGCGATAAGCAAACCGTGTTTACAATCTGTCATACACAAAATAAAATATGTCTACAAATTCTATGCCCAGCAATAAAACGAATGTCAAAACAATATAATAAAGAAACTCAAAACGTATTATTTTACGCACAAAAAAACGTAACCGAAATTAATAATAAGTAAAAAGCACGTTTTGAGATAAAACTTAGATTAAGATATTATTAGTCTGTACGTAGACGTTAAGTAAATCGGTGTTGAGAACATTTTCCAATGAAGAAGCAGACATTTCATTGTAGAGACAAAAAGTCAGAACACCTTTTCTGTGATTTCAAATCACTTTGCGTTTTGGCAATGGTTTTTGTGTCAAAACAGTTATAGAAATTACTCGTACTCTGTTCAAACGTGCGAACATTTAAGACCTGGCGCTGCCAATATCGGGAAATAATTTGCTATATTTCTGCAGTTCAAGGCTTAACACAAAATTTGATGGTTTTCATTCTCATATAAAAACCATGTGATATGGGACAAACTCTATAGTTTAAAACGAACAACAAACTCAATTGCTTTTCGACTGTATCTAAATTAAATATATATGTGTATATATATATATATATATATATATATATATATATATATTTGTATATATACATACATATGTATATAGACATGCCAGTCACATGTTGCTTTTAAAGCAACAAGCTGCCGGATACATTTCACACTATTCACAGTTTGAGAGAGTGCTGCTTCAGTAAAACATTATTTCTTAATTATTTCGTAACATTTTTTAATAAGGGCTTTTTAGCAACATGCAAACGATATGAGGAACAGAGCATTTAGCTGTACGAAAAATATTATTTCAAATCACACGACCGACTTTCAAACCACATGAGCGACTTTAAAATCACATAAGATTTTCAAGGACAAATAAAAATTACACCGAATATTCGAGCGATTGACAGAACTGCAAAAATCACATGTGTGGTTTTAAAAGACCATGATTTGATTTTAAAATGCCATGCCTGATCTTCAAATCACACCAGTGATTTTCAAATCACACCAGTGATTTTCAAATCACACCAGTGATTTTCAAATCACACCAGCGATTTTCAAATCACACAAATGATTTTTAAATTACATGTGTGATTTTCTAACTACACAAGTGCTTTTCAGATCACATCTTTTATCACATGTGTGATCTTTTATCACATGTGTGATCTTTTATCACACTGTCTGTATACAATAAACGAAAATATTAATTGTAAAAGTGTTTCCAAAAGAAAAATGTGTTGTTTTTTAGAGCAAACGGGAAGCTTGTGAAATAGAAGAAGGTAATTCTGTGATTAAAAAAAAATTTATTGATTAAAACATAAAAACAAAATTTAATATATGTACATACATACATACATACATACATACATATATTGGTCATGTATTTGAAATAAATTTTGAATAATCGATTGTGTGGTTTTCAAAGTCTTACCTCAGTGCCTTGTACTTTGAGTTTCATATGATCTTCTCTGGTAGTTTTGCCATCCTTCCGTTTTTTCCAACAGTAACCATCACGCCGATAACGCACCTTTTTCCGGGAATATAATAAAAGTGAACCACTTTTTGGTCTAAAATGAAAAATGATGCAAATTCATGAATCATTCAAAAATACGCAACACGTTCTGCCATAGAAGAGTATTTCACGAGGACAAAAATCTTGAATAAATTTTGGCACATCTGTGTATGGATTTGAATATTTTTAATTTTTTTTTCAGCATTTTGGCCGATTCATCTGAACTTAGCAAAGAAAATATTTTTGAGCAAGTTTGACTGAATAATAGTTACATATATTGGCCCTTCATCAAGCAGTTCTAAATTTCAATGAAATGAAGAGTCTTTCCCATAGAGAGTTCACCAACATTTTACAAAAAAAAATGGATCTTTAGATCCAACTAACAAGGCTAAGTGCGTCATATCGAGAGTAGTAAATATCGTGCGGCGGTGCGGCGTGTGTGTGTGACGTGTGTGTACCACGGAATGCAATATGGTGCCAACGGTGGCCTTGACTTCACTAAACACTCCAATTGCTCACAACTCTGGCACATAAATTAAGCTGAATTTGGCCCATGGCATGATTAAGGTTGGCATTAAAATGAAAAAATATTTGTACGATAAATTACATCGATTTGATGAGAAAAGTTTTATGTTCTTAGGAAAATGAATAGCCTGTACCGCGATATCGAATGTTGCCGTACGTCAGTGTTTTGAAGGTAAAAAAAAAACTGGCTGGGAAACTATTTACTTTCTTTCTTTTCATTTATCACTCGCATTAACTCCGATATGTCTGTCGCGATTAGATCACTTGGGTTGCTCTTAATCAGCTTTTCCTTTTTTTCGAAGTGTTTACGAACGTTAACGTTCGTCCTAATTTTTTTTTTAATAATTAATACTAGAATAATATTGCGTCTAAAAATGTTTATCCGTTTTGTTTCTTTGTTCTCTTTTGAAGTATTTTAAGGCCATGGCGTGGTTAAACTATTTTCCAAATCATGCGTGTACTTTTGCCAGTCACTGTACTGTATATTTGTTTTTTTTATTTCGAAATACACATAAAATAACTAGTGGCCTTTTTTCATAAGTTCATCAAAACAATTAAGAAAAATTACCTCCCCCGAGAAACTCAAAACAAATGACTCAACTCACCTGGTTTTAACTTCTTTCGACTGCCACTCACTGTGTTTATCGAAACTGATAAGAATCGCAGCAATTTCCTGAATGAAACGAGATGAATGATAAGAAAAAACAATTTGAGAAATATTAACGAAAGAGAAACAAGATAATGTTTTTTATTAAATATTTGATTAAGATAAATAATCTAAATTCTGTTTTTATTTATTATTTTTATTTGGCAAAAAAAAGTGAAAACGCGAAAGTTAAATTTGTTTCAAAAATAAATTTGCTTTGTTTTTCAAGTTCTTATAAAGGTCGAGAGAGAACTGAATGTTTTGGTCAATTTTATTTATATTTTATTTAAACCAGGATAAGATCTGAATAGGAAAACATAATGCCACTTGTGGCATTAAGCACGACTTTTCCACATTTTATGGGGCTTGGAAAAAAACTCATGAACCGCAAAAAAGAGATGGCATAAAAAAGCAAAATTTCGCGAAGAGTTCCGAGTATCGTCCAGAAGACTGAAATACCAAACCCCATCATGTTCCCTTTTCTACCAACCTGTCTCTCACAAAGTTGGCCTTCACCGTCAAATGTAACACCGAATACAAATATTTTTTAACACTAGATATTCCATTAATTTTTTTACAAATTTCTATAGTTTTCTTTTCCGATATTTAAATAATCGAATTCCAGCTGAACCGGCAGCGAAGCACAATCGACCACATCATTCTAATCCCGTTTAGAAAGAATTCATATTAAAAAATTAGCGTTCGATAAATCTTTCAACAAAATGAAAGCTTAAACTTAGAAAGAAAGAAGACAACCCTTAAACAAATTTTGGTTTTATTGTGTTACAGTGAAAACTACTAAAATCGGACGCCTCTCGAAAATAGGCCGCAATTCTAGATGCAAAATTAGAGCAAAAGAATGTCTGATTCTCTTATAAGCGCAACCTGTAACAAGCAGACAAAAATACCTCGACGGTGAATAGACAGGTATGAGAGGTTTCACTGTAATTGTCATCTGTCAAGTTATTTAAGTAATTCTGAACATTTCCGAAAAATACCATCAATTTCCGGACCCAAACTTATACTTTTTACACACTATTCAATCTCGTTTATCAATCGTGATTGAGGAATTCAACGGAATAGAGTGAGTGAGGAAAGTTCCCGCGAATTCAGTGGTTTTAGGTCTGGTTGGGAAGTTAAGTTCTATTCACTGAGGACCAAATCATTTTCATAATAGCAAGAGATTTGCAGTCATTTGAAACATTTGCCTTCGACCTGCTGATTTTGGCTTTTTCCAATAAAAGAAATTTAATTCTCATGGAACCCTTCTTTATCTTTTGTTTTTTCTCTATGAGTTAAAATGTGCATGAATACATAAATCCAACATTCGTATGATCATAAATATATCTTTCAATCTCAAACGCAAACATGTGGACATTTCTACATGGAAATAAAACGAAATATTAAAAATCACTGAATCATTGAAACGCTGATTGAATCAGAATTACAACTTGAATGGATCCTTTGGCAACGAAATATATTTAAAAACAAAAAGTTGCGATGTAACAGCTTCTTTGCAAGGCAGCGGCCATAGATTTTAAAACTGTTTTGCAAGAGTATTTTTCTTTAGATGTTTGATTTGTTATTCAAGACTTCATTTTACGACACAGAAGAGTGTTCGCATGTGCGTGTGCGTGGCGTGTGCGTGGCGTGTTTAGGTAAGGGTTACACCAGTTTTAAAGCACAGGCTTATTTATCCGACAATCCTTTACGTTTAATGACATACATTTACATGGTAAATAAAAACTAAACAGTCGTCACAAATAAAATACAGCCTGCATGTTAAGAATTGGCCATAACTACAAGCTGCAGGTTTAAATTTCCTGCTGTAAAATCCGGAACTTTACAATTCTTGGTCCCAATATATTTTTTGGTGACTAGTCACACACAACGGCGTATTGTCGGTTATTTCTTCGTAGAATGGCCCATAGTATCACAAAATTTAAAAAATTTGTGAATTTCAACAGAAATATTTGCATAAGAAGGTCCTTCGGATGAAGAGTTAGACTCGGACACAAAAGTCTCAGTGGTTTGCCGGCATTAGCAGCAGCCAGAAGGAAAATGCAACTGTGTGTTATATGATATTCAGTAAAAACGGCCAACTTCCGCCGCTTTTTTGGTTGTTTTTTTATTCGTTGTACAACAACGCTTTGTTTGCTTTTCTGCGAACCGCGAAGATCTCCTGTTCAGCGTGACGGCCAAATGAGTTTCTAATGGCAACTACAGCAGCCTAAGCCAATTACTAGTTAGAAAAATCGGTTTGTCTGTGCCCGCTTGTATCTCTATGGGTCAAGTAGGCAATGGATGAAAGTGTTGCATGGCGTCGAAACAAGATTTCACATATTTGATTGTGAAAATATTAATTACGGGCATGTGCTGGCCGCCAAAAGAAAGATATTCCCTTAGATACTGGTTACCAACTGTTAAACATAACAGGGGTTCAATAGCACTTAATTGCGTGTCATCGCGCGTAGATGATATGAGACAGCTCGAATAAATATGCGGACTGCATCACCGATACATTCAGATTGCCACACAACTCTCAAAATTTATTTCCCAAATTACTTTAAGGGACCGACTGGTTCACATGTGGACCGAAGCGGAAATATAATTACTGCCGTGGAGAAAAGTAAAAAAGCCGGGCCGTGACGAATCGATTTGAAATTGTGTGCAGCCTCTAGCCAGGACCAGTGCAGATGATGTTGTGATAGGATCTGAATTTAAGGTCTTATAAAATTGAATTCAAGTCAGTGAAGATCCTCGGCTTTAGTGCTGAAGTTTGCCTAACGGCGTGATATATTTCACGTACATTACGACGGCTTCTCTCATATCATTTTTAAAAATTCATGCCGATTCCTAGCAAAATAACCTTCTGCCCATTCAAAACAAGACAAACTTCGTACTCTTCCAAAAGCCATTTCTGTACGAAAATGGGGGTAGGAATCCTTTCCTTTAAAATCTTTTCGAGATCCTTGTTATTACTTTCCGTGTTTTCATGCCGCATGAAACAGTTTTGATTAAATTTTTTAGAAAAAGCTCTTGATGACAAGTTTTCATCATCGTTCTGCTCAAAATATCACATGCTAACAACTGAGATGTCCCTGATGACCCACAACAGCCCTTTTCTTTCAACCATTATCATTTGTGCAGTTCGCTGAAATGCGAAACCAGTTAAATAACAAAACAGTTATCGATTAAGATGATACCCCAAAGTACGTTATTACAAGTGCAAATTAAATAATATTGTATGTTGTTTTGCTTCTACTGTGGAACAACAAAAGGTTAGTTACGCAGTTTTGCCTTGCAGCTGACGGTATGCGATTCGAGATTTTTTTTCCTAGAAAATCGAAAACTGCAGGTTCTAATGTTTAGATTTAACTAAAATTCGTTTTATAAAAACAGCTGGAAAATTATTCAAAAAGAATCAAATCAGGACCCTCTCTTTCTCTTTCTTTTCATCTTCTCTTTATCACAGAGTTGTTTATATTATGAACCTCATTGCCAAGTCGTTGTTTTATTGCTCTTTGAAAGCATCTCTGTGGCATTTAATTTATTTTTACGCACTGTTTCAATCACTAGGAAACATGAGAGTGAATTTGAAATTCGCGACAGTATGACACGAGTACAAGCCCAGCTGTTCCCCAATTGAAAGCGAAACAAAAACAAACAAAAAATAAATAAATGTCATGAACGGTTTTTATATTTTGTTACGAAAATATAAACTGCCAAATCACATGTACAAAAAGCGAAAAACAAGAATATAGGAGAGAAGAAAATCCGTTAAATTATTTATAAAATGGCATGACTGGCAGCAGAAAGATGCCGGGCAGGCAAACAGCAAAAAGCAAAATCAAACATCATTTATTCAAATTGATAAGTACAAATGGAGTTGTTCGCCACACTTTATTTAACAACTTCGTGTTCTGATTTGCTACAAAGCAATTTGTTTAAATATTAAAATAACATTTTAGTCTATTGCATATGAATGAGTTTCTTTTGTTGTTTGTGTTCTTATGAAATTAAATGCACTTCACTTTGGACATTTATTTGTTATTAATTGATTAATTTTCGTACGAAGGCTGCGTAAAAAATCAACCAACAACCAGGACAGAAAATAGCAACCCATCAAGTTGTTAAACATTTTGCATAAATAATTCGAAAGACAATAAAAATAACTCGCGAATAAAATGACCGAAAGTGGAAAAAAGCCCAAAAAAAAAAAAAAAAAAATGTGTCCATATATGACACCTGTAAATTAAAGGCTTGTGGTTTATGACTCTGTGAGCAAAAGTATGTGTATGGTACACCAACATATGGCCGCACATGTACTCGGTGGCCGGTTTAGATGGGGCAAGGAAAACCACTGACACTCCTTCAAACACACAAGTTGAATGCAACGTTTATGTGTCAAGGCAACACTTTTCTACACAGATATTTAGTGCTACTTTTTGGTCCTGTCTCTTGTGGTTGAATAAAAATTTTTAAATCATTTCCTGCCCAGCATATTTTAGCTTGCAAACGAGCGCTTAACAAGTAAAGGAACGAAGGACGGACACGCATACACACACACCTACAGACATACACATGTTGAAATTCGTTTTGTAGACAGTAACGGTGGGGTGAGAGAAGGAAATTGTAAAAATATTTACTTGGATCGTACGATATAACAAATTTTCATTAGGGCAGAAAATTGTTTCGACACACACACCCATACATACATACACATGCATACATACACACACATGGTCACTCTCGCAAACATTATTAAAAGTCCAGTTGCCAAGAGAAGGAGTACAAGTTGTTATTTACTGATATGTTTGTTTGTTCATGTGAGCGTCAGCGTGAGTCAGAGTGTGTGTGTGTGTGTTTAAAAGTGGATCTATGTGTTAAATAAAAATTATGCCTGTACTTGCAGCAGCAATACTTTCATTACAAACAAGGTGCGAAATACCACTTGCTTCCGCGTGACCTGCGGTATGTGCACTTTAATATGCATGCCAAATTCTTATATTCTTCCTTTTTCGGTCACTCGTTTTATGGTGATGGTCAAGTTTTCTTTTTTTAAGATGATACAGCTCCGAATCAGAGTACACGTTTAGAAATGGATGGTACCAAACAGGCAAATGCTGCGAAAAGCATCAATATACGATAAATTAAAACTAGGAGGATTTTTCACACGATTTCTGCCTGTAGACTAGTTTTCCAATGGGAACGCTCGACATTTGGCAGTCGTTAGTGGCCATATTGTTAAAACCACATTTACAGAAATAACTGCAACTTATACAGTCGTCGTAGTGGACATGGTGTTCAACAACACCAGCAAATGATTCGGGAAGGGTTGCGCATGTTTGACCCATTTTACAGCTGTAGAGCAATTGATAGAATTGTTTCAATGGCTGTTCTGTTCGAAAAACGTGGAGCATGCACGGTCCACTTACATACAGGTGCCATAATCGTTGTAACCAGGGGACTTTTCCCAATTCGGCTGATAATTGATTGAGTCCATTGGCTCAACAAACAATGAAGCGAGACCTGTACGACAACGAAATGAACGATCTATAGAAAACATCGTCGCTATGCGTAAGAGAAAGCCGGAGAATGAACACCTGCATAAAGTTCACCTGACGCAGCTTTTCGAATGATACGAATCAACATGAGATCCAAGAGCGTCTAATGCATCCTGAAAGACTCACTTTATGGTCTGGATCTAAAACCGGCGAAGGCATTAGCCCATATTTTTTGGGAGAGCCAGGCATTAGGTAACAGTGAACGCAGTGTTGCATACTGGATATATGAAGTCTTGTAATTATCAGGTTGTCTCCATTCTGAAGTCATAATTTGTCTTCCTGACTAGTATCAGTTTTTCGCTGTCCTCGTAATGAAATCTTTGTGTCAGTAGATGGCAAATTTTCCGCCAGCCATTGCTGAACTCATATATTACTCTTAACAGTTTTTCATTAAGCGCTGCCGCTGCCTGTTTTTAAACTTAAATACTCGTAAAACAACGACAATGTGAAATATCATCGGGACTTGCCATTCATTTGAAATGCCAATTATTTGCAACTGTCAGCCATCACATCCCATCACCTTTACATTAGATGACCGTGTCCTCATGTCATCCAAGCCAGACCAAAGAAGTTGGTGGTCATACGGCCACAGCGCTTGCTGCCATCTGAAAACCCCCACCAGCTAATTTTGAGGCATTGTTTTAAGGATTTCCTCTTAGAAGCCCTGCGGACTGGTATTGGACGAATTTAAAAAAAAAAATTTGCTGGCGTACCCATTTTTTCAGACATAGGCCTCAAAGCTGAGGATTGGTTTGTGAAAGTCGCGCCTGGAAACAGTTCCCGATAATAAAAACGTTTAAAACTAGCAAAGGTCAGTTCAGACTACAACACTTTGTGTCAAATTATCTTATTAGAGAACTGACATTCCCTTAGACTTCATCACTTTTAGAAATTTTTTTTTTATATTTTTATTATTTATTATTTATCTTATTGATAAGCCGAACGTTTCCCAGCCGATAGCGTGACGTCCTTGAGCGTTTCTTTGTCATACATATTCGAAAGTGATTACGGTATAGAAATCTATTTTATTCGCACTATGCCAATAATATTAATGGGCGGGCATGATCGTCGCCTGCACGGAACTGTTCCGCCGCCATTGATCGAGATTTTATCAAGCTGTTGATTTTCTAATGATATTTCTAACCGATTTGGGATGTAATGGTGGGAAAACGAATATCTAATGTTACGTTAGATTTTGTGGCACTCGCAACAAATGTCTTTAACTTTCCTCGATATAGTGCATTTACACCAGAGTGAAATCTAGTAGAGTTCAATTAAAATTTAGCTGGAAATCTATTTCTTCACTCTTATTAATCGCTCGCTAAAAAGAGCGCTTTAACTTTAAATTCATTTTTAATTTTTTTTATAAATATATTAATAAAATAAATATAATACATTTTGCACAAACTTTTTATGCTAAAGTCCAGCAGTATTAATATTTTGCCGACAAACTGTCAAGTATTAGTTGTACAGTGTTGTATTTTTTGGTCGAAAATCAAGAAAATTACAGCTTCATTTCTGGGTACTGAGCAGATTTAAGGAGATTTAAGCAAATTTTGTGTGAGAAATCTCGTAAAATCTTCTAGATTTTGTTGGAGATGTGAGATGTGGGTGTAAATATTCTATAACACAAAATCTGATGAAAAGCTCAAAGTCTGTACAATAGTGTCGTTTCGTAGGGGTTAAGCCCAACTTAAATTTACATTTATAAAAATGATTTTAAAAGAGTCGAAAGAAAAGATTATTATTTGGATAAAAAGGCTGTCGTCATCTTCAACAAAATATTTACTCCGCAATTCATTAAATTGTATAAATAAAAAACTAATTTATTTCATTTTGAAAAAAGAAACAATTTGTTCTTTCTATTCGCAGAAAAGAAATGAACGACTAAAAATGCAATTCTTTGTTAAAGGAGTTTTTTGCTGACGTCTTAAAACTCCTTTTCTCTTGTCGCCGTCGCTGCTTTGTGTATCGAATGTGTCGTTAATTTTTGCCAGTGTGTTTTCATTTCACTTTATAGCATCTCGTGGATTCGCCTATTTAGTTAAAATAAAAACGAAAAAAGTCTTAGTATGTTTGCAAACGAAATGATATAAAAATATGTCCTGGAGGCTCACGTAATGCTAAAAGTCAACTGTTTACAATGAAAACAAAGAAAAACTCGAGCTTCCTTTTCCACTTTTTCATTTTGGCTGTTTTACTTGTGAATTAAGAGCAACCGCAAATATTCATTTGGCAGATGTAAATTTTAAAGGCGTTGTCTGTCCTCTGCTGTCCGGCTTAAATAAGAAGTGCAGAAACATTTACACAGAACTGAGCGCCGTGATATGAAAGGGAGTGAAATAGAAGAGTCGGGAGGGCAGAATAAAGTCCGGACTGATGCTGATGCTGATGATGACGACGCTGTTGATTATGACGGGTATTCGAAATGATACAACATATTTTAATACAATGTAAGTATTTATTATAGATTGGTCGTGCCAGTGCGAGTAAAATAGTGGACAAACATTTAATGCCGTGTATTTAACACAATCATTCGCGCACTGGCTCGCAAACACCATAAATATGTACATGTGCACCACGTGAACGCCAAGCCCGGACTTTATAAAACAAGTTGACTAAATTAAAAATAAAAGTTTATTAAAATGCCAAAAAAAAAAAGTGAAAAATATTTACAACCAAAAAAACGAATGAGTGGCCCAAACAGAGTAAAACAACATTCCAAACATCGGTAAAGTCAACGTGGACTCGTACGTATGTATGTTTGTACAAGTATTAAATATGTACGAGCAGTTTTTGGTTGGCTGGTTTGTTTTGTTTTATAAATCGCTGTGAAGTTTCACCCAGCACAATTCTTCATCAAGCAACACTATAGAAGGGAAGAAACAGGGTCCACATCTAACGCAATGTCCAACACTAGAGCGCCAACTTCACTCGCAGACAGAATTCAATTCTTTCTATAAAGTCTTTCATTCGCTGGCGATCTTTATATTTTAATAAAACAAGACATATGTCAGCTGTTATGTATTCGCTGGAAAGGACCTTCGAGATTATTATGTGTGGAAAGTAATCCTTCTTATTCTACGACTCTCCATCATCAACAACTTGTCGCTGTTACTCTCGTTATCGACAACAATTGAAGGTCTGGTCTTATGTGCAGAATAGGCCGATTGTCTATAAAGTTTAGAAAATTTTTGCCAACGACAAGTGAAAAACTGAAACGATATGACGACTCTTGGAATATCGTTCAAACCCCGACACAGCCTCATTATGTGTCGCACATGGGCAAAAGTACAATTGCCATCGACTCTGGCTAATTTTGAGCGCCGACTTTGTTTTGAAACTTAAGTCAATGCTACAGAATGCCCACTGTGATATAAGTTGTGTGACATGCAGCACCGTTCTGTTGCATCATGTTGATGGTGTTCACATGTGCAACTGTCACTGGTCTAAATTTGGCTAAAGACTTTACCTTAAATCTTAAATCGCAGCTACAGAATGCCCAATGTGACAGGACATTTGTGACATGTGACACAATTCCGTTGAAAATGCACATTTCCAAAACATTTACTTGGGATTGGTGGCCTACATGCTGTATTATTGACGATACTGGCCTGACCAACATCGCTGTCAAAGAAATATGCTGCCATGACGCCGCCCGTTCGTAAGTCGACATTAAGTGTTTTTGGATCTCACGTGGATTTAGTTCACCAAATTCAATAAATATAACTCATTATTGAAAATGGTTGCTTTACCACGAGACTAAGGGTCAGTTAGCAACTGCTGTCGTCACTGGTTCTGCTTCAGTTCCGGGGTCACTCGACCAAGTTACGAAATTTTTAATTTGCTACTGATCCAATAGACTTAGATTTATTTTCTTTACTCTTGGTAGGTGAACTATGGCGATTGTAAAATATGCGAAACACTCGGAACATCGAACAATCGGCAAATTGGACCAATTTGGATCCAATAATTTTATTGTTTTATTTAGGAACAGCCAATTTCACAGACACATATTGAAGAATGTGTCTAAGTACGGAAAATCATAAGTGCTACCACTTGGAACAGTCAGAGTATTTATATCGCTATGAATATGCCAGCAGGAGGGGCTGTTATCAGCTCCATTGACCGGTAGTTAAAGGAGTAGGCAAAACTTAAAAATGTAACAGAGTAATGGAAAAAAATTACGAGAAAAGTAAGTACAAATCTAGCCCAGTCCCATACGAAAGCCGTAGTAGTGACACTATTAGGAGGGCTGAACAACTCAAAAGTACACAGTGGTCAGAACAGGCGTCCTGACACAGGTACCCTACTTTGCCGTTGCGAAATGGTGCCCACAATTCTGCTGGGTTGCACACATTTGCCAGCGAACCGAATGAATAAATGTAATATTGTTCAAACACAAGACATAAATAAAATTACGAACGCTTATTTTGGCCGTGTAACAACCAACCAACAAGCAGTTAAAACAAACAACACGAACAACTTTAAACTACGAAAATTGTCCTCTGCCGTTCTTGCTGGCATCGTACAGCGGACAGAAGTTGAAGCTGAGCACGACACGGCGCAGAAGAAGAGATGGATGCATTTTTACCGGCAATTGGTTAAACACCAAAAATATGACCAGCAGAGTGCGGGCAACCACATTGTTTTAATTTTTCCCAAATTTAAACAGCAGATAAACAGTTTTTTTTTGTCGGTTTCATAAACTTTTTACTTGCAGAGTTACAAAAAAAAAACCCAACAAAAGTAAGAAGAGGTAAAATTAAAATACCTAAAAGAGACACCAAACAAAAGGTTAAATATTAAAAGTTATTGTTTTCGAAACTCGCAAATACTTGTACAAACAAAAACACAAATGAAAAACAAATAAAATGTTTTCGCTTTTCTGTTTCATAAAAGTTTAATTAATAAAATCAAAGTTAATTTTTACTGTTTTAGTTGCAAATTGTTGCGGTGCAAAGTTTTAGACGTGAGAAAATTAAGATATTTTAATCTAGTATCTGAAATGGAAGTCAAAGGGATTGGTAATTTAAGAAGGCTTTCGGCCACAGCCGGCATCGGCCTTGTTTGGTGTCTACGCAGCAAACTTGAAATAAAGTTTTCTCATAAAATAATATTCATCTGTATTTCGAAAATCCTTTTAGAAAAAAGTACCGATATAATATAGGATTTTAGACACTTTGGTGTCTTGCCCAAAGAATTCTTTAGTTAAGCTCTAAGGAGCTAAAGAGATATCGCTTTTCTAAACACATTTTTTAGTCAGGCAAAGGCAAATCACTGAGAAAGCATTTATCTGCCAAAAACTACTTAAAAACTTTGGCATTTTTAAGGGAAAGTTGTCGAATTGGATGTCGATTATTCAGTCTATTTTACTGTTCACAGAATTTGCTTTGCAGCTATTCGAAGCTAATCTTAATTGTCGTCAAAAATCAGCCAACAAACAAAACTGTCGCATTTGAGACAAAAAAATCGAAAACGTTTCATACGAGCACATCCGGAAAACTAATGGTATGGATGTCAGATTTACGGCGTTTTCGGTCCATATATCTTTGAGAACGACATTGGTAAAGCGCATAACACGTGAAACATTGGGCAAGACCGTCTTCAGACCATGTCCACATTTCTTCTCAATCGCTTTAATAATGTCAAATTTTGTGCCTAAAAAAGATGTTTCGCGGGTAAGTCTGATAACCTTCTTTTATTTGAAGGAAACGATTGTTCGTAGAAGCTTACGGTCAACTTGCACCAACTCAGAAGCTTGCCCACCGTTCACGCGATTCAAAAGTGGTGATTTCGACACACAAGATGGTCAGCCGAAAAAGTTTGAAGACGAGGAATTGGAAGCAGTACTCGACGAAGATTGTTGCCAAACGCAAGAAGAACTTGCATTATCATTGGGAGTCACACAACAAGCCATTTCCCTACGTTTAAGAGCATTGAGATTCATTCAAAAGCCAGGAAATCAGGTCCCATATGCATGGAAGCCGAGAGACGTTGAAAGGCCATTTTGCTACAAAAAGAAGTAATTTTTGCATCGTGTTGTCACTGATGATAAAAAGCGGCAAACCAGCCAAATCAACGCCGAAGCCGCATATTATGAGCTGTTGAAGTCAGGTCAGACGATCACAATGGATTCGTTTGAAGAGAGCAATCAAAGATGAAAAACGACCAGAATATTCGACCAGACACGAGGCTACAATCTTCCATCATGGCAACGCTCGGCCACATGTTGCAAAACCGGTCAAAAACTATTTGGAAAACAGTGGATGGGAGGTTTTGGGTCACCCGCTTTACAGCCCAGACCTTGCCCCTTCTGACTACCATTTCTTTCGGTCGATGCAGAACGCCTTTACTGGAATACGCTTCACTTCAGAACAGGGTATCAGAAATTGGCTTGATTCATTCTTTACCTCAAAACCGGAGCAGTTCTTTTGGCGCGGAATCCATATGCCACCAGAAAGATGGGAAAAGGCAGCTGCCAGCGATGGTCAATACTTTGAATAATGTATCAACTCATTTTGTTGCTATAATTCATGAATTTTTCAAGCAAAAAATCTACATTATTAACTTGTAGAACCAAAGAAAAAGTAACTTCAATGAAGAAAGTTTAAAGAAAATGTTTTCCGTGTCTTACCCAAACGTTCACAGAAAGACTTGTTGTGTGCATAAGAAGCTCTACCGTTCGCAATTCTCATTCATTTCATGAAGATTGTGCTTTAAGAGCCTTAACGGTTCAACGTCGTTTAAGATTATTTGGATTTTTAGGCAGTCTCACTTTATGGCAATATCACATCACTTTAAGTATTTAAGCGAAGAAGCAAACAAAATTCGTGACATCTTGTCACAACATTGTTAATGCTTTTCTTTGCCACCAGTTACTACAACCTTTAAAACTTTTCAAGCAAATGCTTGTTAATGTCAACACATTCTGGGTTCAAGATTTTCGGTTTCTTTCTTCTTTCTTTTTTTTTTTTTTCTTTGAGGTGATGGCATTACTGGTGGTTGTTACACTGCCGATGATGGCTGCTTTACAATCATTTACCATTTACATTACGCGCCTCGTCAATGCCATCAAAAATAAACAAAACTTGACTTCTTCATCGCCATCGACCAACCAACCAACCAACCAACACACCAATAACAACAACAGCAACAACAACAACAACAGGATATATTAAATTTAAATAAAATACAAAATAAAACTGCAAAAAACACACGAATGACTGATAGATTCTTTAACTGCAAATGCTGCCAACTCGACACAAACATGCAAAATTTCTACATTTAGAATTTGCAGAGCTGGGCAGGGGGAAGAGAGGCCTGATTTCACTTTGAATAATCTGCTTTCTTTAAACTGTTTGGATATTTATTTGGTTTCTTTGTTTTTGGAGTGGCGAATGTAAAATATTTGAGTACTTGAATGTTTAACTTTAAATACCAAAAAAAAACAAAACTGACCTCATTTGTATTCCAACGATGACGCTGTGACGGGAAACTGTCAGCTCTTGGCAAGCTTTCTAAATTGTCTGGTAGTTTGATAGGATCTCCATCTGAAAATAAAAGTTAAAAGTACCAACAATAAATAAACAGACATTACAAAACAATACTAAATATAAATGTGTACATATGTTGTTCTTATTTCACTTCATACTCTCTCTTCTGATACAGCAGGACATTTAAAAGTGCATAAAAAACATTAAAACAAAAAAAATAAAATCAATTTGTATTCGAAGATCCTTTAGGAATATCAAAAATATACAGAAAAAGAGCCAGTAATAAACTCGACACTTAAATCGTCTTTTCTTCTTAAAGGATAAAACTTACAATAATTTGAATGTAATTTGATGAATAAAATTCAAAAACAAATTAAAAAATGTGTTATTTTTATTCGATACACTTGATCAAGGATAAGGAATCAATCTTTCCGCTTAATTCCGTCCCCATCACATTGAATTTGTTTAACGATTATTGTCAAATTAGTTTCACACTCTTGCTGAGGGCATTTACACAATCCAACCGATACTAGAGGGTACTTTGGAAACTTCAATATTCAAATTTACCATAATCGATTCTATTGACGTTTTTATTTTAAGCAGCACAACACACGTGCTTTTGAATGGCAAAATATATTTGTCATCTGACTGTTCGCCCGCACGGATCTAGAAGATGGGAAACAACTTACACATGATGAGGACGAGAAACGGTTTTAGAGAAGTGAAAACGCAGAAGTAGAAAAAATGATTTATGTCCTGTTAAGTGCGAGTAGATTAAATGCAAAGTACAGAGCCTGCCAAAAGAGACCTTCGAGCTTCGAACAGTGGGTAGTGGTCACATATGTAGGCATATACATATATTCAAATAGCTGTCACACATTCAGTCTGTTTCACCAAGAAACTGTTTAAGCAAAATAGCTAATTTGAGTCCCCAGCATCGGGAGAGTGCCACCCTCAAGAGGGACTGTAGAAAATTTGGAAAATTATTCTAATATTCATGACCAAATCATTTTGAGCCATGAAGATGGAAATTGTCGAAGATGGATCGACAATAGTTCCGAGAGGATCCAATGTTTTTCGAAAAAGTCACTTTCAAATGCTGCCGACTTCATCGTACACATGTTTTCTTCAAACCGCACCTTTTTCCAGCCATCGCTTTTAAACTTATTGGGACGTTAAGCATACAACGCCATTTGTCACATGCGGTATTTTGTACGATCGGTATGAGAAGATCGGAATAATGGTATCTGACCACGTCGTCTAACACTGAGACTTAAGTCTCAGGTCTGTGCGAATAAAAGGCATAAAACACGCCGGCCATTACAGTCAATACAACCTATTAGGCATTTCGGAGGGACGCCACTCAGCGACGTTACGTTTATTTAATTTAATATTCCACACGAAATGGCATCGATAGGTCTTTCTAGTGCAAAAGGCACATTAACGACATCTCTTATGTGGAAGCTTAAATATTCGTTTGGGGAAATATCAGCGTAGAAGTTGATTTTACTGCCCATATCAAAGATCGTTAAAAAATTCATAAGAAGGTGTTTCATAAATTTCGAGCTGGAACCGTTTCGGGAACAATCCACCGAAAATTAAGTCTCGTTTTGTATTTATTACTTTCAGAGATGAACTGAAAACGAAATGCTCGCAAAATTCGTAGTTTAACCTTTTCCCCATTTGTGTTTCAGGCTCCAGTATCTGGCAATTTCACAGGACATTGTGAAGTTTATTTAAAGCAGTCCTGTGTCTTGCAACAAGGCTGCTTGTGTTGTTAAAGGAAATTTATCTTTCCTGATGAAAAAGTTGCCAATTGAAATACCTCTGAAACTTGTCGTTTCTTTCGAAGAACGGAAAATTTTATAATTAATGAAATTAAAAATGTGGGCCATGGCATTATTTCGTTAGTCAAGTAGACTTGCAGTAGTAGTGCTTTTGATAGCCATTTAAGATCAATGGCAGAATTTATGTCTCAAAATTTAGCCAGATGCCGCTGCGCTACACTGTTGCATAATAGTTTATACTTTAACCAAAAATAATTATTAAAGTTTGACTTAAATAATAAGAAGAATATAAGATATATAAATATCTGAACATGAACAGAGAATGTTTGATTTAAAAGACCTAAGCTGGTAACATGCTGAGAAAAAAATGTAATTTTGTTTTAAATTAACATAATTCCCATATAATATACTTTCCCTCTCTAGCCCTCTCGCACACCCTCTCTATCCGACTTTATACTTCTTTTCCTTCCTCTCTCGTCCTCTCTCTCTCCCTCCCTCTTTCTTCCTCTATCCCCTAAGTTTGCTCAAGTTAGAGACGCATTTGCTCAGCATCCTAATCTTCCCGAAGAAACACAGTGCATGGAGATGAACATTCATGAGGGTGAAGTTGGGTGGCTTTCACAAACGATGCTCTTGCGTTCTGTTCATTCAAAGTGATCTTTTTTCTTTCCGGAAAAAGGACTTTTCCGCGCAGTTAAGAAGAATGAAGGGTGTAAGTTCATATCACTATCTCGCCAGCAAAATCAACAAATACCCGGGTCAGTTGATTTCCATTTCGCAAAAAAAAAAAGATTTGATAATTAGGTGAACAAAATTAGGTGTTTAAAATCGCGTTTTCAAACCATAAACATATTTCCATTTCGAATCCTACGCGTATTCATGCAATTCATTTATATCACCCTTTAAAAGGTAATTTTTTCAACAAAAGCCCTTGTGATTTATAATCATACCCAACGAATACCAAAAAAAAAAAAAAAGCATTTCATTGCTTATTTTATTTCAATTCAACGAACTAATGCGTAAGTGAAGGGGCATATGAACGGGAGTGAATACGAATGTGAATTGTTGAGAATTCGAATGTAATTGTTTTGAAAATTGTCATCAATCCTCTTACAAAGACATAAATATCTTTTAAACTAAAAACGTTGAAACATTAAAAATGTTTTGTTGCTTCAAAGTAAAGCACATAAATATTCCTGATATCCTGAATTCGTTTCACAGGCAGATTTAAGAACGTTTTAGTATTTTTTTTTTTTTTTTTGGTTTTTTTTCTTTTGTGCGTTCCCGTAACAAACGATGATTTTGAATAATTACAAACTGCACTTAAGGGATATAAAATTACACTTTCTTTACCTAAAATGAATTGGCCATAAAACTATCTCATTTGGGCATAAATTTATACGCAAAACTTTTTGGAAAGAGCCATTTAGCAAAAATTTCTTAAAAGAGTTTTCATTCGTTCGTTCGTTTTTTTTTCTCTTTCTGGAGAACGCAGTTTAAATTGAGCCAAACAATTGCAAGTGCAGATTAATGTAGTTGTTATTTAGTTTTTAAGTTGTAGATTTGTGTTTTATTCTGCACATAATATATTAACAAATCAATTTTTATTGTCAAACTCTGTGGCAACTTTCGGCCATAATTTACACTCACACACACACACACAAACACACATAAACTTCAACCCCATTAAAAACCACAAACGTACAAAACATTTGCTTAAAGGACGGACGCCAACGAATTTGTCAGATCCTTACAAGTTGTTAAAGTTTTGTGTTCAAAAACTCAGAAAGTTTCAAGTGAGTTCGGAGTAACAAACTCACACCATTGGTCAGGAGTTACGAATCATGTTGATTTTACATTGTAACATCGAAGCTTTAGTTTCAAAGTTTTCAACAATTCATAAAAATATATATATATATATATTTTGGGAAAGCTTTTTATTTATTTTCTCTGCTATATTTGCGTGAAGGAATAAGTATTACCTGAAGGAACCTCGCCATTAGACACAAATAAAAAAATCGCTCGCTAAAAGTGCTCTATCAACTTGATCGGTATATTCTTGGTTAAAACTGATAATCTGATGTAGCGAGTTATTTCATACACCGCTATAGTTTCAGTATAGCGTTTCATAGTAATCAATCTTGACGCTTTTTAGTGTCTGCATAACTTTGAGTTGTCATTTTTAATTTCATATGTAGACCGAACTCAAAAAATTAAAATTTTATTTTTCTTCCTGGAAATTCCAATTCCAAGAAGGTGATGCTCCAACGAAACACAATATTTAGCACTTCAGTGACTTCTGTAGGGTGCAAAATATAATTATTTTTCAGTGTCTATATTATCGCCCTACAAACTGGCAATGTTTGCCAAACAATACGCTCTTATGTACGTATGAATGGACGGATGGATGGCTGGATGGCTGGATGAGTAAGTGAGTGAGTGAATGATGTTCCATAAAATTATGTTCGTTTTTTAATGTCACACAGCCACAGCCCCATTCATTCGTTCCAACGAAAACAAGCAGCAACAAATTCTACCATAAAAGACCAACCAATTGACTCTCGAACAAGTTACAAGACTTCAAAATAACAGCACAAAATAAAAAATACAATATAAAAATAAAAAATAAAGAAAAATGTGTTTAAAATCATTGCCAACGTGTAGTTTATGATCCTTAAAGTGACTATTTTAACGTGCAAATGTACAGTGGTGAGACAAATAATAGAAACAATTCTTTGTGAGGCCATTTTTTTTTTTGTTAATTTGGAACTTAAAATTGAAGTAGAAAGAAAAACTAAACGTTAAAATATCTTATTAATGACTTTATTTAATAAATTATTTGCCCTTAATATTTCGTTGATCCTCCTTTTTTTATTGAATGACTTCCTTGCATGGAATTTAACAGGATATCGAATACCCTCATCCATAATTATTTCCCACATTTCTGTTTCGTAGTTTTAGGTCGAAAGACTTCAACTGGTTTCTTTCAAATTTTCGCTAAATGTTCAGGGGGGTTAAGGTTCGGGCAGACCGAAGTCCACTTTGTTGCCGCTGAGCCAATTTATCACCAGCTTCGATGAGTGTTTGGGATCATTGTCTGGCATGAACTACTTCCCAACTGATAGAATTATTTTTAAGCAATCAGATGCGCACATCTTAACTTCTATGGTGTGAATTTGACTGCACGAAAGCGTAATGGACTCACCGCCACCGCCATGTTGCTGTACTTCGGAGTCTTGTCATCGGAACCAAATAAATGTATTTGAGTTTCGTATGGCCAAAATACGATTTTTTGATTACAAATGATAGTCCATTCCGATTATTTTTGCCGCCACTGTATGTTTGTGTGTGTACGAGTATATGTACGTCTGTGTATGAAGTTTGGTTTGTTGGTTTGAAATTGTCGCGTGTTTTATTACTTTTGGCTTGTAAACATCGGAATTAAACGCTTATTACAAAGTGTACAACAACATTCTTCTACAAGTTTATTTTTATTATATTCGCTTCTTTTTTTTTGCTTTTTTTTTTTTTTGTTTGTTAAGCTGTTGTTGTAAATTTTGCTCAATGTGTTCAATGGTTATTTTTCTGCCAGAATATGTTTTTGTATCAAGAGTGCAGGGACACTTGTACAGGCACACGAGCACGGACGGTTGTACGAGTTTATTTCTGTCTAGTTGTGATACTTTTTCGTATTAATAAAACATTGTTATTTTTAAGTTTTATTACCGGACTAATTTGTCATGTCCCCTTTCCCGAAAAATGTACTCGTACGTTTGGAATGAAGGGAACAGAAAAATACCCGTATTGTTATTTATATTCCCATCTAAATGTTAATGAATGTGGTTTTGTTATTTAAGTTGTTTAATAAAGTGATTATTTTTTTAATGGATAGTTTTTCAAAAGTATTATAAGAAAGTTTTAATTTTATTGTAAAGGAAGAAACGTTGTAAGAATCAATTTATATTAAGTGATTTTGTGTGCGTAGAGCAATTAGTTGCAAACCCCGTTGACATATTTGCTACAACTTTAAAATTAAATAAAATTTAGATTTCATTACGATTACTAAAACTTACGATTTTCCGATGTTTTAAATATGAAAAACTTAAGTCACCTTAAGCAAGAGATGTGTGAGAATTTTGCCTTTCCCAAATGATTCTAAGATGGCATCTGTCAGAGTTACACAAAAACCCAGCCGTCTAATGCGATATCGCGTGTATTATAAAATACCGAATAACATTTCGTATCGTATACGACTTAGTATATTGTATGGTAATTTTTAAGAAAATATATGCATACAAATTTGAGACAAGCGTTCTTTTTTAATCTAACAAGATCTACTCGAGATCATGCGGTCATTCAAATGTCTGGAACGCAGTATTATTCGTCAATTCCTCGGCTTTTTCAATCATGAAATGCGTTTCGAAGTGCAAATGACGCATGAATTGCAGCCGATCGACCATTCTCTTCCCAAATATGGAAATATTAGAAAGATACATATAAGAAAATCTAAATGAAATACGTAAGAAGACTAGCAGAAATGCCGTAGAAAAACTTATTAGAACGAACACTTAACTTGGCACCACTTACAAGGTGGCAGTACTTTTTACTTTGCACCACTTTAGCCCTGATAGCACTTTTAACTTTGTAGCACTTTTAACTTGCACTGCGGTTACATGATCAAGTTTTGCTTTCAAATATTTCACAGAAAAATTCAAGTCTGTGACGAAAAAAACTGGAAATTATTGCTTTATTGAAAGTTTTAGAATAAATAAATAAAATAATAGACATTCGTGCTTCGGCGCCAATAGAGTCATAGGTCTTAATCTTTAAATCATTTCGTTGATATGACGAAAGATGAATGTCCCACAACACAACTTCATGGCTTCTGTACAACTCTACTAAACGCAATAAATCATTGTACTTATAAATTTAATCACAAACGTGCACACATACATACATATGTACGTACTTGTTCAATAGTTTCTTCAATTTTGAGGGACTATTATATTGTATTTATAGTAAAAAAAAAAAAAACAAAAAGAATATGGCGGTAAAATGTTTTGCAAAATTTGCTCATTAAAATTGTAATCAGCTGTTTTCTGGACTACAAATTGAAACACAAAATTGAAAGCAACTTCGTTTCAAGTTTTGAAAGTGTGAACTTGGTTGTACTTTTTCCTTGGTAGTAGTTTAGAAAAGTTCCCGTGTAGTTTAAAAAAGGGCGGGGCAGAGTACAGTGGGCACTAAGCTGCACAATATGCTTTACACTATGCTTTACATTGCGCTATACAGAAATGTCTGATTAAAATATTACCGGCCCAGTCCCTTTGCCTAAATTCGGAGTGTTCAACTTAAATAAATGTATTTTTTCTATTACCAAAATGTATTTTCTTTGCTCTTAATATATGAGCTAAATGGGAGTTGCAGTAACCTTCATTTCACTTAAAACGCCCACATGAAAATTGAATTCAGAAACCATTAATTCTGAATTAAATGTGAATAAAATTTTTTTGTGAAACAAAATTTCGCAACACAGTCATGCCACTACGCAGCCATACTTGATTTGGAGAGTATCGCCATTTTGTAATAAGTGTTTTGTAACAGCATGAGCACTAGCGATAACTATGGATTGACAGTTGAGAATACCAGTAGGCATCGCAGACAGCGAAGACAGTCCTCGAGCCGTTAGCGAATCATCAATAAACATTGGTGCCGTTCATTGACCCAATTGTTCGTGCGATTTAACGCCTCTGGACTTTGTTAAGACTTTGCTTTATGCCGCCAAACCAGCCACACTTGAAACATTAAAAGTCAATATTCAAACCAGCAGGGACGCCATACGGCCAGATTTATTGAAAAAATAATCAAAAATTGGACTGAGCGAATGGGTATTCAGTCATGTGCCGCAAAATAAATGCCATGAATTTATCCACCAGATTATAATAAAAATATTTCATTCCAACAATATTTCTGCCATTTTAAGTTCTCAAGCTTTTAAAAACACTTCCAGTGTTTTTACTTAAATTTTCTGCCGCTTAAGTTCCAGGCGATTTTTTCTTCCTTATTTATTATTCGTTCTTAACAAATAACAATTTAACACGTAAAGTTTTAACAAAATTTTGCACTTTTCGAAAAAAAAAAACTGGGCAATAAAATTACAATTTCTTGCAGAGAAGAAAAAAAAAACTGCAATTAAAATTATAGGTTCGCACAGAAACGGCATGTCAAAATCAACTTAGAACAATAATTAGCCAAGGAAATAATAATTTAATTCTCAATTAAAGAAATTCATGCAAACACATCATTTTTTCTTAATAAACGTAGAATGGAAGGAAACAGAAAAAATAAATAAATTTTGTTAAATTACGTTTGTTGTGAAAAGGCAATAAAATAAGGAAAATAATACCAGGAAAAACTCGTAACAACATTCGCTTATAAAATAGTCAAAAAAGTTGAGCAAAAAAAGTAAAGGCCGGAAATCTATATCAATCACATCAAGCCTAAATTGGAGTTGCTTCCATAAGCAAAGTGTTGGAGCCACACGGCCGAATTATGTATTAGAAATTAACTATGGTTTCCGCGACGGGGTTGCTGGCTTTCTGAAGGGTTTCTCTGAAGGATATCCGAATATGAACCACCAATACCGGGGAACTATATCTACATGTTCTGAGAAACACGCCACAGAAATCTACCACGTCACCGATTATCTTTAAAGGACTTGATAAAACAGATGTACTCTCGATATTATTAACCCAATCAAGACACTGACGCGCCTGCGATTAACTAGACTACTCCTTCTGGACAAGTATTTCAAAAGAATTGTTTGCACTAACCTTGAAATTTCCGCCTCTCGGCCTGCGATATCACAACCGGAGCAAAAATATTGGCCTGTACAACCGACCTTCTCAGCGAAACCTTTCAGAAACTACCTGGAGCAAAAGAATAGGAACTCAGCCTACAACTAAGCATTCTTTCATTAAATGATGTCTATGTTTAAATATAAATAAATAAAAAATGTATCATTGACATTTTCTTATTCGCTTTAAGGCTCTTATCGGTGTATGCAAAATGTGACTGGAAGATAAATCTGCACGAAATAAGTGAGAAACCCATCATAGACGTCCAACAGATGGCTGATAAAAATCGGGCAACAGTTAATTGTGGAAAATTCCACAGAGAAATCATTTCGGTATTACGATATACTTCCACCTGAAATATCTCCAATGTAACACGTTACGTCAATCTTTTTTATACGCATACCGTTGGTGTTTTCATTGTGGCCTACATTTGCAAAAAATCAACTAACCCGGCAGATGTAGATAAACACCCGCAGATAAGAGCGCAGTTAAAAACTGTGCACTTCTGTCTGAGTGGGCACATCATCATGGAATCCCAGATCGTATTATGGGTACATTTTTCTATGAGTGCAAGAGTTGTGTTAGAGACAGCTCCGACGTCACCAAAAATAAGCTCAAGAGCTATAGGTCGCTGACAGCTCACATCATTTGGGCATTCGTTTCACGTGGACATGATGTAAATTGGCCACAGATCTTATCATCTCCACCATCTTATCCTATTTTCTCATGGAGTTTTCTTAAGTCGAAGGTGTACAATAATTAAACCAAATAACAAAGACCCTCCCATCGAAAACGAACCGAAATTATGTAAGAAGTATAATGAGATCGTTAATCATTTAAAATGAGCTGGGGAGCTCTCAATTAAAGATCCTTTACTTATTAGTATTGTTTTTTTTTTAACTCGATTCGTACTGTGTCCCCCATTTTAATTAAAATCTTAAAGGGGGTCCCAACAATTTCCTACTTTCCTATTTACCTTAAAGATCAGCCAAATCAATTAAAATTGTAATTAAGCAGGACTTGAACGATTACATACAGCAACTGATCCACTGTACTGTCCCGTACGGTTTTGTTCCCGGATCGCACATTGATTTAGTTGTAACCTTTCAAGTGCTGCTTACAAAAAATAAAAAGCAAATTTAAATTGAAATGCAAATTCTTAAATTTTAAGGGTTTTCTTTTCAGCATTTTCCGTTCGTTCCCTTGAACCGTTCGTTTGTTTACAGATTTTTGTTTACATTTTTCCACTTTCTGCTGTTCATATTTTACAATACGAGTATAAAACTTAATGATTGTCTTAAGGAAATGCAATTATTATTTGTTATTGTTGTGCCACAGAGGATATGAAAAAATATCCTTCATTTGTATTATTTTTTCCTTCAGTTATTTTTTCGAAAAAATCCAACGTTTAACGAAGAATTAAAAAAAGAATATGAAAATAAAAATGTTTACAACTAAAATGAAATTTATTTAATGTATATTTAGAAAAGATATGGAAAATGAAAGACAAGGCGCACGTAATATTAAATGTTATTGTGCTAAATGACGTAGAATTTGCATTCCCAGTGAAATGATGACGAGCCGTCTACAAATACAACCAGTCAACTCAAACCCGAAGCGAATGAAACGAACTCTTTAGCTCCTCGAACACGATTCGAGAGTGTGAGTACGTTTGTTTATTTGTTCGAGAGAGTATGTGAAAAATTGTTAAATATATTAATGGACGGACGGACTTTGGCAACAACAACGAAATTTGAAAAAGGTGGTACTATTTGTACAACAAAATAAAAGGAAAGAAAAACAATACAAAGTGGTAAAGAAATATGCCATAATGAAAAAATATAGTGTATTAAATTAATAACATAAATTAGGGGAGTTCCGGATAAAAAGCCACACTGTGAGCAAAAAACTACCAATAAACACCCGTTTTATAAACCCAGTCAACTAATTAAGGTGCTTCCCCCGAAGATTGCTTTAAATGAGCCACAAAGACGAACGTTTGTAGTACGTGGCAGCCCTTCGTACACAATAGCTTTAATTTTTAGTGATTAAATACTAAGTTTTCGGGCTTCAATTGTGGAGGCTGTGGCAACACTAGATTCAAGTTGGTCCGAATATCACATCAGAAAATTACAAATTCACTATTACAAGAAATGCAGTTTCATCTTTTGTAAAATTCTTCAAAGGTGGATATTAGACAGTTGGTTGGTAGATTTTAGCCGACGGGTCGGCACCGCATTACTGTTCAAGTGATAACACCAAGAAAAATCACAGGGCTGTTTGATATTCCCTTAGTTTTAGTACCTAATGAACTATAACACCTACGAAACGCCATCAAATACTGGCCTCTGGAACTTTGGACTCTGATTCTGATTTGCATAAAAAATCCTCTTCAGCCATTAGATCTTTTTGGGGATTCACAAACACATCAACAAACAGAAATATCCCATTTGGACCAATAAAAATCCACACATCCCGACACCTGAATTTTTTTGGCGTAATATACTTTTATTGTCCAGAGCTCATCTATTTGTGATGGATTTACCTACGAATCGTACAACGCGTTACCGCCAGAAATCGTTCATCAGTCGTATTTGCAGTCTCCTACAATTTAGGAATATTCAAATCAAACGTTCACAAACACTATTCGCTCTTTCCTTCTCCCCACAACCTATTTTTTTATTATATAGAAAGGGTAGACCCCCGCCTACAGGTCCAAACCTTATTCACCAACTTCTACCCTTCCCGGTGGTCCTGGAAGGGTCTCCTCAAACGCAGTAAAACGCTACGTTTCTTTGGTCTCTTCAATCCAGGAAAAAGTTGCAGGAGGCCAAATCGGATTAAAATCGTCGCCGAGGATGGCCGTTAAAGTCATTCCACAATTACAGAGCGATTTTGATTTTTTGTCTCAAAATTCAGCAGTTTTGGCACCAATTCCCCTGCCACACGCTTGGTGCCAAAAATTTTCGAAAAAGTTGCCTGGCATAAGCCAGCCGATATGTCGACATCCTAATAATTCCTCATATACATTTTCTTCACTTCCTGAACCTTCACGACCCTCTTTGCAAAGCTTTTACCATCTGTAAACATTTTCTGGGCGCAGATTGAAATCAGCAAATAAAATCGCCGAACACACCAAACATTTCTAACTCTTATGCCTTTCTCAAACAAAACTCGACATGTTGAAAGGCTGAAGCTGTGAACACATGTTCGAGACGAGGGTACCAACATGAAGAAATCATAATCTAATTTACGTAGCCCGCGAAATTTGAAAATTCAACTTATCTTGTTCAACAATATTCGTTGTATCAGAACGCTTTTCTTTCTCAATATATCTCCCCTACAGAATATCGGCGCTGAGATAAACTTTTCATAATGTCTTTAAATTATAGAATCAAGTTTAGTTTTACACAGGAAAGTTATTTTGCAAAAAGTTGCTTTTGTTTTACCTCCATATCCGACAACTAAAAAACTTAATGAAGGCGAACTGAAAAACCTGCCAATTATCACAAACTTTCTAACGGCACCACCTTTTGTAGTGAATACCCTTAATGCCCAGAAAACAACTTATGCGAAACAAAGTTATAGTTACTTATATTTTCTCTGTTTTTTTTTTTCTAATTCTTTTCTCATTTAAAATTTGAATTCACAAGAAGTATGTGAACTGTTTCAGTTAAACTTTATGATTTTTTTCCGCGTTACTTTAGTGGAGTCAAACATGCAACAGTATTTAAGAAAGAAGACAGAAAGACAGATTTGCTTTAAGCCATTTTTTATATTTTAATGCCGTTACACATATGTTTATTTAAATATAAGCTTGATTTAGGGTCAGGGTAAATCCCTTTGAATGAAAAAAAAAACTGCACATCTTTGCGAACTCAAACACTCGCAATTCCCTGGGCTGGTGCACATACGCGCACTTCAGGCCACAGATCAAAATCCTCAATGGAGGGAAGCAGGGGCTGGGTGGCGAAAGAAGTCCTTTGAAACCACACTACCTTAAACTAATGGCGGCAGGCAAAGTTGTTACCAACATTTGTGTTCTGGCCAAAAGTCAAGAATACTAAAAAAAATATATGGCTTTTTTACTCTATTTTGTATTAGCATTTTTTTCAACTTAATAACAAGACAGAAAGCAGGCTGGCGGTAGGAATCGAAAAGAAAAAAGAACACAAATTGTCAGAAACCAAAATAGAAAAAAACATATAAAGCAGAAAGAAATAAAAGTTTGGAAAAGGTATAATTTGGCTTAATGTGAATATTTATCATCTTTATTAGAGGATGAAAATTAAAAGAAAAAAAGCAACATGAAGCAGAATACTTCATGTTAAACGTGTATTTACATTTATTTCATGTAATTTTCAATTAATTTAAATGGATTTTTAAATTCTTAACACAACACAACAAAAACCTGGACAGACCTAAACAGCCAGCCACACACACACACACACACATGTCCAGATATTCACAAAAAACGCCCATACACAAAATAATAAATCTCTATTTAAATGTGGAGTAATTTAAAAATCCATTATAGAACATTGATAATAAATGTTAAAATGAAAAACGCATTAATCTAAACTAAAACTAATATTTATCTAACAAATTAATATACACGTGTATTGTACGGAAAATTTCCAGCATCTCGTACAGAAGCCGACATCTTCCATTGTTTTTTTTTTTTTTTCATTGCGAGGGCTATAGAAACCACCAGCCAACAGGCCAGTTTATTGGATTGCCCACAATAACCAGAAGCATCGATAAAGCCTTTAAATAAATATCAACAAACCGTTTGTTGTATTTTTGTTTATGCTCCCAAAAATATGCAATGATTTTTCACCTTTACACCCACCTTATTGTTTAGTCGGTTTTGCCATGGATTTGAAAACTACTCGTAAATCTGACAACGTTTTAAGCTAAAGGACATACATAAATGAACAAATATTTGTGGGCACACGGTGTGACGAATTTGTCACAAAATCGAAAACTGGTCGAATTAATCAAGATATTCAGTGGTCTCTGCACTTTTTTTACTTAAAGCGGAATGCATTCGATATTGTATGTAGATTTGCGCAGCCATAGCCAAATTACACTCCTTTGCCAAATTAATGTTTGAAGACAAAATGTGTATTCTGGAGCAAGAGGTGAGCAATTTCCGTCTGATTCCCAAAATAAGTGAATTATGGAAACAAACGAAAAATAAGTTTTTTTCGCTGCGCACATGCCGAAGAAGTGCTACTAGAATTTTTTAGTTTGCCGGAAAGCCATGAGTTTCATCAAGAGCTTCCAATTTCAAAAAGAAAATTGGCAGTATTAAATGTTTCAAGTTGGTGGCTACAATTAAATATAACTCTTATTGAAAGGATAGTAGTCATAATATCAAAACTCCCCCTCCTCGTCAGGATGAAGTCCTGGTCAGATACAAATGAGTTCTAAAACTGTTCCTAGTAATCAAATACTACTTATCGCTTGAAAAAAACCAGACGAACAAAGCGAAAGATATAATTTGGGACAACCAAAACCAGCCATTAATAATTCGACCTCAAGTTGAGAAGGTACTCAAACTATGGGGATGTCAATGACAGAAGTCAAATGGTCAATCAATGCCAACAGAGGCCATATTTTCCACGGTGTGCTGGAGTGCACTGAAATATTAACCGGTCATGTCAGCGTAACAGCGATATTGAAATTTAATTTGAATTTCATAGTAAAATCACGCCCCAAAACTCATTGTCAAAGACTTAGATTTCGCATTAAAGTATCAATCACTCCCCAAATTCTAGAGCTATTTTTGGGTACAAGCAGGTATCGAAAAAGATGTACGGTCAGGGTTTAAAATCTTCGTCGAAGAATAACAGGTATGAAGATATATTCAGATAACGGTACAAGTGATTCTTTTAAATAGTTGGCAACTTATTCGAATTACCATGGACACCACTAAATGTCTGACTTTAATAAAAACAGCATCCAATATGCGATAAATAATAAAAATCGCTTGCAATAGCCGAAGAGTACGACACTTGAATTTGATTCCTAATTGAGTCCGAAGAAGAGTCTTACCCAGAAAAAGAGGAATTTTTAAATGTTTTTGGACTTATAGAGACTAATAGATAATAATTACTTACAAGTGCGAACTATTGTGCTGGTTATTACAGGTCATTGTAGCGAAGGCAAATGCATCCAGAAGCTGGAATGAATGCACAACTACTTTTGTAGAAGTTGCCAAGAATGAGTCGATCAGGAAACCATTCTCAGATGAAGGGTATTTCAGGTGCCAGCCAGGGTCATCAACGAGAAAACCAAATACATTGGATTCTCTCGTCAGCAACAGACTGGAGCTAAATCCTTTAAATACACAAGTCCCTACTCCTTCCCCCATTTTCCCTACCTTCCATATGTTTTTGATATGCTTAATTTTAAACAGGAGTTTATTCTTCCGGTTTTTCGTTTTTCTGGTGAGATTTCTTTAAATTCTTTGTGGCGTTTCAATTGTAAATTTATTGTTTATTGTGTTTTTCTCTCCAGAATTACATCTCCAATTGACTGGCCCCCAGTTTCATCTGAACAATAAGAAGGGTTCACGAGCATTTTCAAATTTTACTCCACCATCAACTTCTTAAGCCCAAAATTTTTATATGACGGCTGGTCTTCTTATTTTCACCATTTCTGATGCCACAATTTAGTCTGTCATAATTTCAAATTTGCTTTAAGTTCTTATTCCATCAGAGAACAACAAATTATTTCGTAAATGTGTTTTTGTTTGTTTTCGAGTCATGGAAAGAGACTTGCACAAAGTCACCAGGCATGAACTTTTGACACAAGTCGCCCAGAAATCGCAGTACGCCTTAGGAAAACTATATATATATATATAAAAAGCTGGCAAAATTTTACCTTCTACTGTGCAACTAAATAAAGGAAATAGTGACATTTTCAACGCAACTCTTCAAAATAAAAAATCACGTATGTCATCTGTTTTGAAGTTAGCCAACTGTTAGCAGCAATGGGCTAGATCTACATAATCCAGAATTTCTATTACCGATCAACCGATTTTAACAAGAAGGCAAAAAAATAAAAGAAAAGGCTGATGTGTTTCGCAGAAGACAATAGCACAGCAACCTTCGAGTTTACCCTGCTCTTAACTTGTTCAGGTTTTTGTAAATTTTACACACTGAACCCACGTATTGTTACGCTTTTCGTAGAGCAAAGTTGCCCGATCTTTAAATCATATACCAAACTAGCTGCCACCAGTAATATTGAAGTTGAAATATTCTTAATGCCGCAATTCATTTGAACTTAAACTTTGGGCTAATTAATTTAGCGATAGAAGAAAAGAGAAAACTTCCTCTTTGGCTTTAGTTCAGTGAAATAAGCAAATGGTTAAACAAGGCTTAGCAAATTAATTACCCCGCCGTGACACTGTAAGTGTTAAAGCGTTTGTGAGAGCGTGCGCTTGTGGCAAATGACAACATGCACCTTCTCAGCTCCTCAGCTCTACAACCCGCAACCCTCTACCCCACTGGCCACCGTCTGTCCACTTTATGCGAATACATGCACTAAACGAAAGACTATTATCACAGGTCGTATACAATGCAACTGGCTAATAAATCTATTTTAGATTTACCTAATCGTATGTGTTGTTCGACAAATGAAACATACATACATACATACATACATACATATGAAACGAGTCCACATACCTGAAATAGATACAGTATCTAATGGATACGCACATAATGAATGAACAAGATACGAGTACGTTTTGCTGCCTGTATGGGAGAATCGAAGTGTTTGTTAGACTTTCTAGAAAAACAACACCCTTAATAAATTTTGTTGGTGTTGTTGTTGTTGTTGTTGTTTCTGTTTCCTATTTTTTGTTCGTTTTGTTTTTCGATTCGTTTCTGCCAGGCAAAACTAATTGTTCGTATGGCCAAAATGGACAACACAATATTAATCCAAATTACCATCAAAGTGATTTAATTGCTTGGAATTGTTATTGTTTTGTAACGTCTCGGCCTGAATGAACGATTAGATGGCATTAGCCCGAGTGAGGGGAGTGTAAAAATATTGAATAATTGTCAGGTAAAACTTACACAGTGTATGTCAGTCAAACAAAACCAACTTATTTAAACACACTTTAAAGACAACTTTATCACGAAACGACATTTGGAAAACCGACAACCGACAAGGAAGCGGGAGGACAAAAGTACTTGTTAAAGTTTGATTACGAGTATTTCTTGTTTCCTCTGAGTTCTGCTCTTTCACTGCGAGGAGGTCCAAATTGAATATCTGCCAACACTGAAAAGGTGTTATTTTGCTTCAGGGGGGGTGCAAAAGTCCCTTCCTGAACTCGCTTTACACTCCGCTACGCTTCACAGGAATATTTACCTTGCAAACATTTAAAGTGACGGTATCAGTATGTTTGCGTTGATGGCATTTTATTCATTTGTACGTTTTTGTATTGTACATTTTGGCATTTGCCTATAAAAGTACATTCCTGGCACAACATACAAGGATAATCGATCAACTTTCATTGCCATTTAATCAAGGCTGTAGCACTATTAACAAATTACTTTACACGAACTGCAAGGAGAGTCGTTTTTTTTTATTTGCTTTACAAAACTAGACTGTTGGTCATTCACTCTGTCACCTGGTTGTACAGCAGAAACTTTAAGAAGTCATCAGCGGAACTGGCAATAGAGAAATTATTATCAAACTATATCAAGAGTTGCCTCTTATTTCTAAAGTAAAAGGCAAAATTTTGTAAATCTTGCTGTTTCATAATTTGATTCAGTTACCAGACAGACAGACAGCCACTACTTCTACCTTAAAACACTGACATCCTGTTTGGTCTCCTCACTTTTTGGCATAAATGCTGGGCTTTATAGAGTAGTTCCCTACGAGCCTATTTGTTGCTCTTCCATGTCGTGGAAATGTTTCAAGTTCAAAGTAAAGGACTAGTAAGAGCCTTAAATCAAGCAAACTTTAAGGACTTGTTTCAAGTTTGTCAACAGTAGGATTAAGAAAGTTGTAACTCCCTTCAACACGCAATTTTGGCTTCAAAAACTCTCCACAGTCGTTTCTTGAACGACTTGTATAATACAAACGATATTCGTAATATCCTTAAATAGGTCCATCCAGCAGAGTTCACCTGAGGGCAGACAATGCATAATTTTACTTCAGCATTGCGTTACAATCTACTGGTTAAAGTGTTGAAAAAAAGCGAGCATTTGTGCACATGGAGCGTCGTTGTAAGTTTAAAATCCATCATGGTGTTTTCGAGGTGGTGAATTATGAATATTTCAGTGAAATAAGAAATCTTGCGATGAAATAAATATCCCTATAGCCGTTTTTGTATCATTATTTATTGAACCTTCAGGTGAGCTAAAAAATTATATTTCTTAAGCCAGCGCGAGACAGATGTGAAAGCGATTTACGTGGGTACCTGCCAGTGTGGCCTAACCCCACGGTGATCCTATCACCGGTTGGAAACAATGCGTCCTCCAGCGCCCCCAAGCATGGCAGACTGCCACACTTGAGTACCAATTCGATCACATGCCACTTGGAACAAGATTTCCCCCTTGGTTTGGAGCGGAGCCTACCTAAAACTCCTATCGTTCTATGGGTCACAGCACCCGGTTGCAATGCAACTCCACATTCGAGCCCAACTTGAACTCTCCCCGCGATTTGGGTATCAACCACAACCACCACGTGGCTCCCCGAAGGGCCTCACCATAGCCGGGCAAGAGCAAGTCCTGGGGCTCCCGGCTCCCGTGGTACCAAAAAATAGCCTCTGGTCAGACCTCGTAGCCCTAAAGGACTACCACCAGTTTTAAGCTCCAAATAGCTCCAGGGACTGGTTCCCCCCTGCCAGCGCGGGACAAAAAGTTATGTTTCTGCAAATGTTATATATGTATGTAGGAAAAATTATCTGTCTTGCGCTCGGATGACGGCACTCCTTCTTCTCAGCCGATTTTAAGATATTGCATTAGAGACGCTTTGGCTGGAGTTAAAGTTTAGTGGCAAGCCTTGCGGCGTACCCTTCTTGAAAATTCATCCTCAACTAAAGAATTTTCATATTAAGTGGCAACAAATGAGACATTTTAAAGGTCAGACGGGGCAATCACAGGTTATTGCTCTAAACCCCAGCAGCAGGGTCAATAAAACCCTCCTCTGTAGAATTAGTTGCATTGAATCAGGATATCGCGAAAATTTAAGTACTAGACATTTCCTGAGTTGTCGAACCAACATAAAAAGCTTCTTAAATTCAACTACACTTTTTGGAATTTTTAATTATGGAAAACTAAATTTAAAACTACTTAAAGATTAAAATATTTCTCTCGATATATTTCTCCCAATAAAAATAAAACATTTAGTTTCAACCAACTCGATTTAAGTAGAGCGATTCAGCCTGAAATCTCAGCTGCAAGGAGGCCAATGAGCTGAATAAAATAGTTCAAGATGTGTGAAGTGAGTTCAAATGGTGCTGTTTTGTGGGCCAAGCCCCACAGTGTGGTACAGACAAGCCACCAGATATGGAATATGCGTACATTCTGTTAATATGGACGAGCTGGTTAGAGTTCCGCTTAAAACACTCTGGTGCTTTTTGCCAATCAAAGTAAGACACAATGTCGTTGAGTGCGGCAAACTCCCATACAGATCATTCACTCGCGCACTCAACCAAAAAATCATTGTTGAGTCCACGTAAAACAGATATGACTTTTTTCTGTATAATTAAAATTTTCAATTGACTGTATTAATACTGTTTGAAAAAAACATTCTCTTTCTCCGCCCACAATCTTAAAAGTTTCCAAAATGTTATTCGTTGTTGGTGGTTAAAAATAAATTATAAAAAACTTTCAGCATTTAAAACATTTTCAACAATAAAATCTCCATATTTTGTTGCCCGTACAATAAATTTTATTCAAAGACTTTTTTTTTTTTTTGGCAAACTGATTGTTGAATATTTTATAAGACTGACTTTTAAAATTGACGAGGAATTTTTATAGACAAAAACACACAATCTAAAACTCTTCAGGTGAGACAGCGTAGAAAAGAAGAAAAAACAACACAACGTGGGTTGGATTTAAACTCCCAATTGTTCGATGTCGTCGTCGTCGTCGTCAACATCAACATCATCACCATCATAACGGAGGAGGGGGAGGAGGAGCAGATGCAGCACGAATAAATAGATACCCGCTGGAGTGAGTGTGTGTGCGGTTTTTGGAAACAGTTGTCAAATAATGGCTTAACAAGATGATATCAATGAAACCACACGCCATCAATGAGCACAAAAACCACCACACACAACAACAACAACAAATACAAACAGATATTCATCTCTTCCTTTTGGACAAACAATTACAAGAAACATACTGACAGCAAAAAAAAAAAAAAAAAAGCAGCAGCAGCAAAAAACACAGGAAACAATTCATTCCTTTCCCTCTCTTTTAAGTCCCGTTAATTGTGACAAATGTGCCAGAACTTTTATGCAAAATGTGCAAGAGCTGAAAAAAGTAAAGGAGTGCAAAGAGCGAAAGAAAAAAATTCAACTTAAAACAACTTAATTTTGCCAGTGATCTCAAGAGGCCAGGTGACAGAACTGGAAGCAACAAAAGAAATAACGACAAGCGAAACATTTAACAAGATTTTGTCAGTTCACAAACAGTTCATTTGCAAAAGTTTTCATTCCGTTTTTTCTTTTCTTCTTTTTATCGTTTTTTCCTTTTTTCTTTTGCGTTTCTGTGTTATTTCGGCTGGGCATTAAGTTGTGTTTAAAGCAAAATCATTATTTAGTTGTTTTACGAGTAACTTAAAATTAAACAACTTACTTTTGCACTTTTAATTCATTTTTATTCAGGTTCTGGCTTTTGCCGTCGTTGCACTAATAAATTGCGCGCTAAATAGAAATAGTTACACGCCTAGAAGCCGAAAAACCCAACAACAAACTAAATAAATAAACATGATTTTTTTTTCCGGTTAAAAGTTTATTTCGCAAGCAAGAAGTGTGAAATTGGTTTTTGGTGAAATTCTAACAGGAAGAAACAAACAAGCGAACAAGAACAACAAACCGGCGGTACAGGAAGAGATTGTTTGTCACACTCAAGCCTTTGGAAACTTCAATTTTCTTTTAATTTATTTGTTTTTATTTTATTTCGTTTTGTGAAGTTGTAGGAAATTTTCGACAGTTTTTAAATTGTTGGAGTGGCGCCTATTGTCCCTGAATTTCCAAAAAAAACGGCGTTATTAAGTATTCAGAATAAAAGGGGGTATAGGGGACTATGCGCCCAGTGCGGACTAGTGTTATTTTTAGAAATGAGATATGGTAACACTGACAAGATGTGCCATGTTTTGGCGAACGATCGTTAGATTTAATCGCTGTCTATTGACCCTATTATTGCTTAAAAGGCAACCATTTCTCATACCCAGTACGTGAACTCTTGCTTTGATATTTAGAGTTACCTCGGATATTGTGGATTATCCGTCTAATGCACACTAGTGCTTTTTTAGACGCCAAAAGAGATATGGTAACACTAACTGGTCTGTTCAAAAAGTAGAGTGAATTTTTTTTTTCTGAAAAAATATTTATTTTATTTATCAATTTCTATTTTCTTCCCAACAAAGTAGTCGTCCTCAGGTACAATACATCTGTGCCAGGGTTATTGTTAATCCTTGAAGCAGTTCCGATAAGCACTGCTGCTATATTCTTGAGCTTTCTCTCGGGAAAATGCCATTCTTCCGTGGATTTCTTCAAAATCGCAGTGGGCCAAATCTGAGGTTCGCCTTTGACGTCATTCAACTATTCCTAGTAAAAATTCACCAATTTTGGAAAGAATTTCGTTGCCCCACGCTTCATACCAAAAATTTTCGAAAAACTTGCGTAGTACGAGCCAACCGAAATAGCTGGAACTGTGAACACATAATCGAGACGAATTACGATCCATAAGGTTTTATTTACAGTCGACTTTAAAACTAGAACATTTTTTGAACAGAGTGAAGTTCGCCTAATAAGGACCACAAAAGGTTGTATATTGTTGACCGAAAAAGCTATAGGCGCCGTTCAAGTCAAAAATAAAGTTGGATATTTATTAAATCCATTTCAAGCTGGGCAGGTTTTATTCCGATTTTAAAACACTCTGATGGCGATTGCGTCCAGGATGGAGATAATAGTGTGGCGACCTTTCTAAATATGTGTTAGTCCACATAAGCCGAAGTTACTCTATTTACTAGTTTATTGTTGAAGATCCAGGTCTTCTGTTGTAGGCAACTTTGTATCAATTCCAAAATTAATTACCAAACAGACTGAATAAGTGACAGATGTATCTATATAGTTGGCCGCTAATAGCTGTCAAAATTTTCAAGTTCCTGTCAGAAGTCTCTGTGTTACCAGCTTGATATATTTTAACAGTCCGGCTTATTTAAAGCCTCGAAAAATGCAGCTAAATAAAGTCTAGAAAAGTACAATACAATTCAGAATTGTTTTTAAATATTTTACAGGTGCTCAATTAATATTCATTTCATCTTCTGCTTTCTTGGCTTCCATCAGTCGAACGAAACGACAAGAAGTTTTATGAAAAGCTCATAATTCATTTGGCATTTTTCATTACGAGTAATTAATTAATAATTTATCTATTCCAACCATTATGGTGGAGTCGTCATCTTTTAACACAGAAGCAACACAGGACCAAAAAAGAAGTCATCGTTTCGTGCCACAGCTTCAACAACAGACAAGAAAGGAAGAAAAAATAACAAGAAAATCCAAATGAGATTTCAACATTAAAAATGTTAAACAAATACAAATTGCAATTATTTGCTTAAACTGGCAGCATTAAGGTAAAAGACCAGCAGGAAGGAAATAGTACCAGATAATGAAACGTTAAAAGTTAATTTAGAGGTGATGGGTGGTTGACGTACTCGTAATTCTTGCACTAAAAGAACTTTAAATATCGTATTTTTTAAAATTTTTTAAGAATTTCAGGGCAACATAAGTTTAAGAAGATCTGAGGAGCTCAATGTCATGGGACTGGCAGCAGGGGAAGAAAATAAAAAATAAAGTACAGCAAAAAACTATTTAAAAGGATTTCAACGCTGTAAGCAAAACTTATTGCCATTTAGTTTGTCCTTTAGGTTTCAGTTTCAGTTTTGGATTTGTAATTGAGTTCTCATCTTTATTTTTTAATAGTTCATTCATCCTCTTTAATAATACAAAAACTGTGAGTGGAATAAATACACAGGGAAAAACGTACCCTGGTCAACGTGCACTCGCACTTACAGTTTATAAATCAACTTTACAGATTTTTTCAGGTATTCAGACTTAAAGGTTGCCGTAAATTTAGGGGTTTAATTTGAAATACTCAAATGAGTAATACGAGTACGATTTAGAAAACTATAAGGCTAAGCAGTTAGACGAAATTTGGCACATATTAACTCACATCAGCACCACTTGCCATAAGAGCCTAATGTAGATATTGAAAGGTAGACGAGGCAACTGGCACGAAACCCTGAATGAAAATTATGCTTTAAGCTACTCGCCTGTACATTCCTCAACGTCTAGTTCCTTACAGAACAGAAATCTGTTGCAAGACATCACTCCTCTGCTTGTGTTTTTAGGTTTAAACTAGACACCTCAACTTATGACCAACACCAAGAAGTGCGCGTTTTCAGCCCACCTGCTTCACTTCGAGAAGTTGATCAACTCAATAAAATCCTAAACTTTTATGCCAGCAGATCTCAAATGATAACTCCTGCCATCGTTCAGTTTCTCCAGAACCTGCCTGGTACTGGAGAATCTCTGTCGAAATCACTTACACAAGAATCTATATTTTCTTTCACATAAAGTTACACTTTCCTTTCTCTATTCTTCTCCATTCTCTCGTCCACTTCCCCCTACTTCACTTCTTTTTAAAACTGCGAGTAATAAATTCTATTATTTCTATTGTTGGTCTTCGGTTTCACGTAAACTTGACAACTTTTTGCTTCTTAGCCCAGCGGTCTGGCTGCCTCATCTAACAAGTAAAACCGGTGGCACGTGGCAATAGGTTTCAAGACTTTTTACTTAAATTCGCGCCTGTACGCCTCGAAGGGTGAAAGTTTCGACTAAATGCTGGGAAAATTAGCCATGGCGGGCCTCACAAATCCAACCAGCTGATGCCAGGATAAACCCCTACTCATGGTCTTGAGGCAGTTCCACAAGTACCGTGACATGTTATAATCTTTTTAAAAATAAAAATGCTGGAGAGGTACCTTAAATGAAATGCAATAGAGCCATTAGGAAAAAAAGCAATCCTGAGTGAACGGTTTTATATCAGTTGGCTCCGCTTAAAAAAAGATACTTTTTGTAAATTCTTTTCTTCGTTTTGTGACAAGTTTTTTCTGCACCACCCTTTTAATCAACCTCTTACGAACGAAGCAAAAGATTTTATTTTATTTTATTCTAACACTGACTTTTTTGTCTTTTCGTTTTTAGTCCCAGTAACTGGTAACATTTCTTTGAAATTGTCCGTACTGTCATTTTTTAAACTCAGCAACATAAAAAGCAAAAGAAAAAACACAAAAACACTCATGTGGCAATAAAAAATTCAAAATGGTCACATAAGGACTTGTCAAAGATCACGTACTCAATAAATATTGCTTATTCGTTTGGTTACAGTAATTTCTTATTCGTTTTGTTTTTTATTTCCTTTTCTTCCTGGCCGTAATTTTAAAATGAAACAAGTGGCTCCCGGCCGCTTTTTTGGAATTTTTAGATTTATTAAGTATTTAAGGTCTTGGCACAGACGTTTCTGAAATAAAAATTGCTTATTATGAAAGATGCTTCTTATGGAAAATATTTTATGTCAAATACAAACAGAGCATTTGTTGTGGGAAAATTAATTTCTTGTCCATTCATTTGTTTTTTTTTTCTTAAAAGATGCAGAATTTATTATTAATTCAGGATGTGCTCAGATATGCATTTTAATTTTCTTAGATACGTATTTGGCGGGTATTTGAGGCAGATTATTGGCAGAATCAGATTACTTTTGATCTGCGTTGCCGGACACGAGTGTCACAGAGGAAATGGAATGGCAGACAAAGGGAGTGCTGAGGGGATTTTTATTGGTATTTCTCCATCCTTTGGCTTCAACAAATGGCAAATGGGTAGCAACTATAATGGCCTGAAAATACTGTCGGGCCACTCACAAGACATTGCGCCTGAAAAAAGCATCCACACAGAAAGTCCAAGGGCGGCACTTGCTGATTCAGCGACAAGGAGGAGGAGTCAACAGAACACTTGATCGGTAACTACATGGCCTCGGCACACACTAAATATAGGCTACTCCATGTCTTAATACTGGGTGAACCGGATTTGTTAACACTCCCATTGCCAGAGAGCCAGTTACACATTTTCTTAGGTGTCCACACCTATATAATTAGGCGAGTATAAGTTTTACTAAAGACTTGTGCATTATTATTATTAACATTATTCCAAATTATTGAGCTTTGTCCTTCAATGACCTCTGAGTAAACACACTTAATGCAAGCGATTCTGGCCACCTCTGGTGTTTAACGTGCGCTCAATATCTTACCCTTTTAGACGAGATATTTGCAAATGTATTTTTGTTTTTAAAACTATTCTCACATAAAATAGTTGTCTCTAAAATCTGTTTTCTTTAACTTGACCGACTTCGAATTGAAACTAATAATCTCTCCCTCTGCATCATCATCCAAGATTAAATCCAAGTCAATAATAGTAAAACCTAAGCCCTGGAAAAAGTTATTGAATTTTGCTTTCATGTTTCGAAAATATTTAAATCTTCAAACATTCACACATATAATTTCTGCCACACAATTTCTATTTTGAAAAAGAGTGGTTTCAATTCCGCCATATGGGGCGTAAAAATCTTAAAATATTTAAAATGCCACAAGACAAATAAAATCTCTGAACACAAAACAACACAAAACATCACTAAAGCCAACATAAGTAGTTTTTCTTTTTGTTAATAAAAATAAAAAAGAAGGAGCACAAGAAGAAAACACGAATATAATAAACACTTGACCAACAAAAAATAACTTAATAAAGAACGAAAAGCAACGTTCAGGTGAAATGATAATATTATATTTATATTCCAAAAAGACTTGAAATGACAAAAAAAATACTCAGAACGAACAATGCAAGGCAATAAAATATTATTGTTTAGAATAACAATACAATAACAGAACAGTATTTCAAAGCGAAAGAAAAAAGAAGAGCGGGAAATACAAACGCACACACGCACACACACGCGCACGTATCATACGTCTGAAGATAGATGTGTGTGTGTGTGTATGTAAATGTTGAAAACTTAACAATGCAAATTGTTTAAAATTATGATCATAAGCAAATAAATGTGTACGAAGTGCCTGGGACTCAAACCCACAGTGGCACACACTCACGCGTCCATGCACACCATCACATCACAAGCCCAAAAAAATATTACTCGCAGACCCAAAAACTCATAAATAAGTTAATGTGTGTGTGTGTGCGAATACGTTTTTAGTGTCTATTTACGTAACAAATTTTGTGAAAGGCTACTCGTACTCGTATTTAGAAACACAAACAAAACTCACTTTACACAACTCACTCTTCACACACACACACACACACGCGCGCGCTCTCACTCACTTCTCAGGCTTGTGTGTACATTTAATATTAAGTTGTGTTTTGTTTTTAGTAGGCTCCACAGTCCTTTTTTTTCGAGTAAAAATGTCCTTTTTAAGCAACAGCATAAAAGTGTTAACACTCATTATGCCCACCAAAAACAAAAGGAGGCGAAAACTTCAGTATGAAGAGACCAGTGGTGTCAATGGATTTGTTCTTCAACATTCAAGTTTAAATTAAAATAACGCAGCAAAACTTCTACTTCACAATCAGAGTCCATGCTACGTAACCAAAACAATTAATGGATCATGAATCACACAGACTGTGAAATTGATTTACGTCAGTACCGGCCAAAGCTGGCGGTGAAGTAATTCAATGTAAGGAACTTATCGACGGCTCAAGTGGCTCGTGGAAACTTAGTTTTATGGTCGACCAATACATAAAATTGCTCGAGAATTGGCAGTACTTAATCCATGCTGGCAGCAATTTTTTGCGTAGTCTAGGAAGACTCGTCTGTTGTATTCCATCATCCAGTTCCCTACGGAAACATGCATCTATTGCAACACATTTGGGTGTCCAAAGTGGGTCTCACACTACGCTATTATGTTGAATTACCAAAGCCCCTTTGGGCAACTTGAATTTTCAACTACAACCAGAAAGCTTTAGCCAACAGTACCTCTGCCAACGACTAATGCAGGATCCTTCTTACAACGCATGTCAAGTTGCGTTGTTCGCCATTTTGTTACTGAGTCCCTGGTGGAATTTGCGGAATTTGCTCCTAAATTCCCTACCTATGGAGGACCCTATTAAGGAAACCCAGGGTTGGTGATGAGTAGCATGCAAACAGAATGAGGAGCCGTAGATACATTTAGATACATTATGGAATTGATTTAATCTGATGGTGGACCTCGTGTGACTTACAAGGCACACATAAGTGGCAGCTTCTTGGGATATGAAAACAGCAACAAAGGTAAACCCCTTGCCTGAGAGCTCAGGCTATCTAATCCCTTCTGCCAGTAGCTCCCTAGATAGTGGAGGCAGCCGATTCGCCGCAGTTGGATAACCAAAATCCCAAAATATTTAGCTTTTCCCATTTCAATTTTTGCCAAGCAAACAGCGGCGTAAATCGTTTTTATAGATCTGCTGCCTTTTTATTTTAAACTAATAGTTCTTATATATATAATATAATTTTTTTTATATATAATATTTAATTTTTTTATGCATAATATATACTTTTTTTATATATAATATAAATGAATTCAGTTTAAGATGTCATATTGACATTTTTTGTTACATAAAATAATTTGAACTGAATAGGATGACTGAATACGGCCCCACTCTATAGTTCGATACTCCAACTTTATGACATTAAGAAGCGATAACATTCAACATTGTGAATATGAAAAGACTATCTCATCCCAAAGCAGTCATTTTGTAGTCGAAGGATTAATCGGTTTTCGTAATTTTTAAGGATACTGTCATTTTTATATAAAAATAAGTGAATAACGCAAATATATTTTAGTCTAAAATCGCCTTGCTGTTCGATTACAAAACCCATTTCAACGCTGGTCAAACCAGAGTTAAAATTGCTTTTAAACTTGTTTAGCCAGTGTTGATCATTAGCGCTCGACAACAGCTTCATCACTTGTCTTCTAACAAAATACGACTCTAATAACAAAAATCTAAGTAAATATGGGCAGTACACAACTCGATGGCTTTTAGGTCAATAGTTCATAAGGAGAACAGCAAGTTTTATACTGAATTGATTGCATTCTTTCAAATAAATCGCCACACAAAAGAATTGCGAGTATGTGAGGATTATTAACCCTTTTATATGAAGTTAAGCGCCCCCTATGGACAAACAAGGAATCAAGGCACAACAATTCACACACAAAAACAACAAAACAAATAAACACACAATAACATAATGACGAACACATTAAAACGTCTCCAAGCCATTTCAGCAAACAGTAGTTACACTTACGAAACAATACATGCATTTATAAACATGCTGACTTATACAGGGTCTCCCAATAGGGATTGGCCAGTGACCATATTAGTGAATGTCCAGCAAATCGGCTATCAAAAACACACACACGGATCCAGCATTTAACCAAACCCGGAGTTAATAAAATGTTTTCAACAAAAGTGATGTTCTGTGCCAATGAGAGTGTTCAAGAGCCACACAAAATTCAGCGGATCCAGGAGGTGTCGGCCAGCGACCATAAACACCAGCATGTGTTCGCATAATCGCCTACGGAACAGCTGGCGTCGGTTCCTTATTTGCATAAAGGAAAATTCATATTCACTGGGGTAACACTCATTTCTGAACGAAGAAAGAACTTTGGGGTTTTGTATGGGATGAAGAAATATATTTTCTTGAAATTGACTTTCGTCATAACATTAACGATCGATCTCGTTCTGAAATAAATGGACAACATCGATATGTTACACTACTGAAATGTCATCACCATATGAAACCAGAATGATTTCACTTTCATGTTCATTGTTCATTGTTGTTCATTTCACGTGGCGGTGAAGCGAATTGAACACCGTAACCGTGAGATGTTTCCTGTTAGATTTTCTTCAATCGCTAGTCTAAGCGGTGGAGCCACAAACTACAGCACCTTTCAAAGCCAACCTCGCCCATTGCTTGGCTCAAATTGAGTCTGATTTATGCGCCAGTCTCCTGGAAAACTGAAAATCCATCGACACAAAATCGCATCCACAAGCCTTTCACAAACCAACGAATTTCGATAATATCTCACACATACTTTCTTTTGTTTCAATCGGCATTTGGGTAGCGTCAACTGAAAGACCCTTTACAATATTTTCGCATTCATATAAGTGTGAGCATATGTACGACTTAAAAGTATTGTAATACAGAAGACACATTTTCCTTCACCTGTAACTAGTTCATCCTTTAGCCACTGAGAAGAGGCTCGTTACACGTTAATTTAACTGAACGACTAGCGGGAATGTAATTGTGTGGGTAAACCGAACCGAACGTGTAGCTGGTGGCGGTTTACCAATGAAAAAGTCAGTACTCGACAAAAATAATATAAAGTTTTCGTTTGAACAGTGGAAAAGGTTTGCAGAAAAGCACACGCTCGTAAAGATACACATATAAAACACAAATACGCTTTTCAATGGAACGGCTTCAAGAATTTGTTCTGCACTTCTTGTGTCTTTCTCTGAAATGCTTCAGTTCCTAAATCGTATTTTTCTTAAGGTGGTGCACAGTAATGCAAAGATCTTTTGTCTTAAGAAAAAGCAGACTACTGGTTCTAGAAGAAAAACGTTATCAGCATAAATTTATACCCACAACAATCGTCGTCGTAGTCATATAAAAATTGTGTATTTGCTTTGGACTGGAAGATGTCAAATGTCTATCAAGATTGAAATAATAACTGTAGAAGGTCTTCAAGCTGATTTTTAACGGTGACTTGATTCAACGATGACGACGACGACGACGACGACGACAGTTGGAACAAGGGGGACTATTATAACAGTTATTATTACAATCTAATATTGTAGTTATTACAATGATAATAGCAATTATATATTATTATAACAGTTAATAATGTAATAATAACTGTTATAAACATTTATTACTATAACGGCTATTATTATAACTGTTATTACAACAATTATAACATTTATTATTATGGCAACTATTATTGTAATTTTAATTTTATTATTGTACAATATTATAACAGTTTTGTCGACGCGAAGTTGAATATGTTGCGCCCACGTTTTCCATCCCCTCTACTTCTTTTGTTGGCTGAGGATCGTTCGCGACACGATTGAATTTTCTAAACGCAACCATTTTTAGATATATTAAAAAACTTTATAAATTATGTAGATGGGAGGTACTACGTCCAAGTCCACTGATCAATTTTATATATTGATACGCTGTAATTCGCATCTAATTGTATGGGCCGATGTTGAATGTGAACCACACCTAAACGCCAAGTTTTTTTCCGAATTTTATTTGACATTTCTCTATTTCAGACTTAATCAATTTGAACCATGGAGAGATACACAATCCAACAACGTGTTAAAGTTATCCAGACTTATTATGAAAATGGGAGTTCAAATCAAAATGCATATCGTGCACTTCGTAATTTTTTTGGTCAATTTCATCGTCCAAATGTGCGTACAATCGCAAAAATCGTGGAAAAATTCGAGCAAACCGGGACTGTAGAAGATGTGAGAACACCAGTGCATGCTCGTACAGCTCGTACTGCACAAAATATTGCTGCTGTTCGCGATAGTGTGGCTGAAGAGCCGTCCACCTCAAGTCGTCGTCGTTCCCAACAATTGCACCTCTCACGCTCGTCGTTGATGAACATTATGCATAAAGACTTGCATTTACACGCTTACAAGGTGCAATTGGCTCAAGAACTAAAGCCTCTTGACCATTCCAAACGTCGTGAATGGGCAGAATGGTGGCAAGAAATGGCAACAGTGGATGATCAATTTTCGAAGAAAATCATCTTCAGTGATGAGGCACATTTTCACCTCAGTGGATTTGTCAATAAACAGAATTGCCGCATTTGGGCGAATGAGAATCCAAGAGTGATTGTCGAAAAACCAATGCACCCACAAAGAGTGACTGTTTGGTGCGGTTTATGGGCTGGCGGCATCATCGGGCCGTATTTTTTCCAAAATGAGGCCGGTCAGGCAGTTACTGTGAATGGTGTTCGCTATCGTGAGATGATAACGAACTTTTTATGGCCCGAATTGGAAGATATGGATGTGGACGATATGTGGTTTCAGCAGGACGGTGCCACTTGCCACACAGCTAACGAAACAATGGCTCTTTTGCGCAACAAATTCAATGGCCGTGTTATCTCACGTAATGGCGATGTCAATTGGCCGCCAAGATCATGTGATTTGACAATGCTGGACTTTTTTCTTTGGAGTTATTTGAAAGAAAAGGTGTACGTCGATAAGCCAGCAACAATTCAAGACCTAAAGGATCAGATAATTCGGCACATTAACGCCATAGTACCTCCATTATGCCTCAGCGTCATCGAAAATTTGGACCATCGGATGGAAGTGTGCCGCCGAGGTCGCGGCGCCCATTTGGCCGATATTTTGTTCCATACATAATTGAGTAATACCAATACATCATAATAAAATAAAATTACAATAATTTCCTAAATAGTTTGTGTTTTAATCAAAATCAACATCGGCCCTTGAAATTTAACCACCCAAATTTATATTAGGATTTGTGAAAATAATAATAAGAATATTTAATCAACGTTGCATTTACAAGAAAAAGTATGTCTATTTTTCGTCGATTCAATTACGAGTTTTATTGAATGCGGAGTCATAAACGAATTTACCGCATTCAGCAACAGTTCTTACACATTCAACAAAAGTTGTTTACTGAACCATTAAAAATATTTGCTGGAGAAGAAACTTTTTGAAGCGAATCACAGCACAACTTAATTCCAAAAAAAATCTAATATTTTTAAACAAATAATTTGCTGCTAATAATGATAATTTCAGTAAATCAACAAAAACTTTTATGTGAAATATATAATAATTTTTTTGGTTTTGTCAATATCAGACAATATTTTTACTGAAGTCTTCTGAAATCCGGCAACAAGCAGCTTATGGTGAACAATGTTTGCAATATTTTTTCAGTGTACTTGTATCCCCTTGGCGCACATCTGAGGATAGCAATATTTAATTGCTGCTATAATGCAATAATTAATGAAAGCAGTTCTATTGTGAATAGCGAAAGTTATTCTTTAACGAAGGGGTACCACAAGTTGAAGGCACCGGCACCGACACCGGCACCGACACCAGTTATCAAGATATCCCGATCTAAAAACGCCAACTCCCTTTTTAAAAATTAAGTTTTAAAGCGCCGTTGGACACACTTTTAATAAAACTGTGTACACAAAGCACAATCAACTTAAATTCTAACTTCAACATCGTGTCACACGTATTCAATTATCAAAAGAGTTGACTAGACCCCAGAACCGAACATGAGCCAGGGCCGTGCATGAGACACTTCATCAGTTCTCCTTACTCTTGAGTTTTGGTGTGGCTTGTACTAAAGTTTTAGCCAACAACTCAATGATCATAAATTGTTTTTGCAAGATACTTAATGTACAACGACATGCGTTCTTTGTTCCCTACCACAAGTTGCGAAAGAGAGATCAATGCACTATGGTTGCCCCAACAAGTACATTGTTGCAGTGGCTATAACACTGTTTGCCATTTGCACCGCTGTCACAAAACTCGCCAAACAAATATTATTTTTAAATGCATTTATTTATTGTTCTTAACTTCAGTGACATTTTGATCACAGAAGTCATTACTGAATACCCAGCATGTGCTGGGATGAGAAGCTACAACCTCTGGACTGCGGCACTCGATGTCACAGCAATCACATTTCGCATGTCTTGGCCCATCGTGTGTGCAAAAAAACCACTAAATATTTTATTCACTTCTTATGAATAAAGTGCCAAATAAGAATTCCATTCCAGTTTAATTTCAGCTGCCAACTTGCAGTAACTTTCACGAATTTTAAAAATGCACCTGATATCAGCAATTGTAAAAGTTAAAAAATTCCTAAGCCCGTTCGCAATATACGAGTAGTACCGATTTATAGCGTTTAACCAACAAAATCCAAAGTTTATTTGGCGGTGTATGTGTGTGTTGTGTGTGTGTGTGTGTGTGTGTGTGTGTGTGTGTGTGTGTTTGTGTGTTTGCCAAAGTATGCCTGTGTGCCGATTTTTCTGACTGTTTGACATTTTCTTCCATTTCATTAAATTTTATTTTAAAATGTTTTCCTGTAATTCACACATCGTTACCGCACGGATAAACGCGTGCTTACAATTGTCTTGCAACATTCTTTGGTGTGTAGAATGAAGCAACAACAGTGACGACAACAACGACACCTTTACACGTACAGACACACTTTCCCATGAATATTTAATAATACCGACAAAACAAAAACAAAACAAAAAAGAAAAAAGAAGACAAGAAAAGCCAACAATACTTCGACTAAAACGATTTAAACGACAATGAGAACCACACAAACACACACACACAAACACCAACACTGTGACATACGCCGGCAAATGTTTAAAGGCAAAAATCGAAACTAAAAGAAAAAAAAAGATTTCCAAAAGTAACAATAACATTAAAGTGAGACAATACAAAAACGAGAAGCAAAATGGTTACAACAAACAATTTACGAAAGACTTTTGCAAAAATTATAGACAGACTTTTGGACGATGACGGCAACAGCTGCAACAACAAAAAAGGAGACGTCGGAGGGATAGACAAACGTCAAGGAAATTTAAGGACAAAATCAGCGAAATACAAGCACATTCACACACACGCAGCAAACAAACAGAGCAAAAGTCAAACATAGAAATCAAAACGGTTAACAGGCCCACCAACAACAACAATAACAACAACAGCAACCAAGAAGAAACAGCAAAACTTTTGTTTTGTTATTCGTTTCTTTTGTTTTGTTTTTATTTTAATTTTATAAACATAATTTTTTTTTTTTGGTTCTATTGAAAATCTGAATCTGCCTCTTGTTGCTGTTTTCACAGACTTCTTTTTTCTTTGTAAGATTTTCGTACCTTCAGGATTTCCAGGAAGGGTGTGAAAACTCTTTTATATCACCACAAATCAGATGAAAAAAATTCATCAACTGGGTTTTTCTTATTGTTTCACGTTTGCACATTAAAAGTCAACGAACACATACAGGTACACTTTGTATACTCTCTCACCCTCTCTGTCGCTCACACACACACACACACAGACACATGTGCTTTTATGTTAAAAAATCTATTGTCACTCATATTATTGTTGTTATTGTTTTAAGAGTTGGGAAAAAATATGTCACGTGTTGCTTGTTAAGGAATTTAAAGCCAAGTGGCTCCCACCAACAGCAAAATTAAAATTCCTGAGAGCAACCAAATATCTAGACATTCGAAATGAAGTGGAAAATAATATATTTTAGATATTATTGAAAAAAAATGCTGATATATTTTCTGTAACAAGTATTTAGTCAATGCAAAATAAACGACTTTATAAAAGGAAAATTTCTTAGAAAAACTAAAAAACTAATAACCTTTTTTTTTGCTAATTTTTCTTTCTTCACTTTTCATGCTACAATAAAAACATTGGCGAAAATTTTTCTCACACTGATAAAATAATTGAAAATGAAATAAACGAAATATTAATTTGTTATTATTTTGGTATCGCAGTTGACGTTGCAATAGCTTTTCGTGGTACCAACACACCAAACCAAAACACCTTCCAAATTACCTTAAAAAAAGAAATAAAAATTTCTCTCGAAATGAAAACTGTTCAGAATTGAATTGAAGAAAATTTTATGGAGGGAACAGCAGATTTGCCACATTTACGCCTCTCATTAGTAGTCAAAAGTTAACGAACTACAATAGAGTCCCTATGGCCTAATCAGATGGTACACTAATTCCTCTGGTGAACCTGCCAACTGCTCACCATTGGCCCCTTTGGAGTTGTGGGGCGGTACATAACAGAAACCTCTTGCTCGAGAGCTGTGCCCCTATAATTCCTTCTGCCAGTAATTTCCTCTCACCTGAGACGGTAGCCTAAATACCATCAAGCCTTAACCAGACTCGCCTTAAAGTTCCCCACCATCCAGATCTTACGAATAACCCCAATCTATATCTAGCATCTGCTTTTGGCAACATCCCTTCGTGTGTTTTTAGATTTAAGCAACAGCCAAAACGTTTCATCGAAGGTAGGCCACCCCAAACAATGACTAACACCAGCATCGCTCTTTTAAGGTATCCCAGGGTCAACTTTTTTTTATCCGAAATGGACCTGAGCAATACTTACCAGACATGTATAGATATGTATATCATAACAGTCTTACTTTGGTCTTCTTTTGAGCACAATCAACGAAGGATATCTAGTGGTTTGATTTCTCTGTGTCCTATAATGTCATCAGAATACATTCATGTTCATCCACAATTGGAAAAGAAGGCCAAAACTCTCTTATATTGCGACAGAACATGGCCAAATACCAATCTGAAACTGTACAATGCAAGCAATCGCGGCACCGTTTAAAAAAAAAAAACGTTTTTTTATATCTAAACCATCTGCCATAACCGAATATCATTCCACGGACTTTGGTGAATATTTTTCGGGTAAATCTTTTTTTTCGGCAACCTGAAAGTGTGACGGCTCTCAGCAAACCTCTTTTAAACCTCTCAAATAGTATTTATCAAGCGTTTCTTTGGTTTCTTGAATAGTTTTTTCTAACGAAAAAATTAACATTTAATCAGCACTCGATTCCCGTTTTAATTAACGACAGCGTGAACTTTCAACGGCTGCTATAGAAGCTGATCTCTTAAAACTCAGGTAATACCTAAAAAGAGGTAACCGTTTAAGGCCACTTTGAAAGCAGGTGTGTCCTGGTGTCATATCTGCTTAAGGTTAGAGGGCGAAATACGTAAAAGGTTTTTGCAGAAAACACAAACGATTCATTTCTTTTCACTATTTTTTGGAAGAAAAATACCATCCGGTTAAGCCGCTGAGAAAAGTCCAGAGTTTTAAGAACTATTTTCTAATGACAAAAAACACACGTCGAATGAGTATCGAATGGGAACGCATTCCCTTTTTGTTGAATTTCAATTATCAAACAATAAGTCAAATGTTATAAAAAATGTATTAAAGAATTTTATGAAAATTGTGATGGAAATTTCCATCACTACCCAAGACTTGCAAGCATGTTTAATCATAAAAAATGTTGCAACAGCACAAATTCGATCGACGATGCATACGGTTGCACAATGGGAATGTACGAGTACGTATTATCTCATCCCGGCTTTCATTCAAAGCATTTTGTTCAGTTGCTTTCTTTTGGATTGCGCTTTACCCAGCGAAAACTTATGGACATAGACAAATATTTGATATCTAAAAATGTTCAATTCGTTTTTCCCCCAATTAAAAAAAAAATGAGTTCAAATACTTACTAACACCCAGCGGCATAATGGCGCTTTGCATGTGACTGAATAACTGGCGATGGTGGGCATGGCCCGCCAAACTGGTGCCACTAAAGAACAGATTCTGGTGCAACGCAATCTGTTGATGGGCGTGAGGATGATGCGGATGGGGGTGGTGGTGATGGTGGTGATGATGATGCGGATGCGGATTATGGGAATGTTGGGACAAATGATGATGATGGTGGTGGCCGGCCATCAACTGTTGCTGATGGTGCTGCTGTTGGAGGGCTGCACGCTGCTGATGATGCATCAGCTGTTGCTGTTGTTGGTGCTGATGCTGATGCTGCTGCTGCTGCTGCTGATGATGATGCTGTTGCTGTTGCGTTTGTTGTGGTGCCGGCAGTTGTTGCGAATGCTGTTGTGGGGTTTGCTGATGTCCAAGTCCAAGGTGGGTGGGTGGAGCCGTGGGTAATGCTGGTGGAACTGTTGCTGCTGGTGTCGAGCCTGCGGCCGCATATTGGCGGGCAGTGGCAGTTGCCACCGCTGCTGCAGCTGTGGCCGTTGCAGTAGCTAAAATATGATGTGTTGTTGAACGTTGGTTTTGTACTGTATTTAGACTGTGAATAGAGGCGTGTACCGCCGACTGATAGATAATACCATTATTTGACATTGCGGTCATCGACTGATGGTGATACATGGTCGGTCCATTTGGCGGGGCCGCTACCGTTGCCATGGCTGTGGCAGAAACTGGAGCCAAGGGCAAAGAACGATAACCGGCCATCACTTTTTAAAACACTGGTTGATTCAAAACGAACGGTTTTGAATTGTTCTCGCAGAAAGACGCTTTCAGTTTGTTTCGCGCTTTACATAATTGTTTCACATGTTTTTGTTTAATTATACGTTAGACTTATATGTTAATTTCTTTTCTTTAACTTTCCTGAAATAAAAATTTTATTTAAATGCCACGTTTCTCCGCAAAATTCACTAAAGTTCGTTTTAACTTCTTGAACGCGTTTTTTACTACTGAACAGCCGACATCTCTAAATTTAATTTTGTCCCATTCTTTTATACACCTCTAGGCTTTTTGATTATCTTAAAACTAAATACAAACTAATAAACAGTACGTGATAAAAGTAAACCTTCATGATACTCTACTTTATCCTGCACTTAAATGTTGATGCGTAATTAGTGCCAGCTGATGTAGTTTTTGTCCAGCACTTCCACTGTATTAAAAATAATTTATGAATAATTCGAGATAACTTCCAAAGGCGATAACGCAGACAAACTTTTTAATGATATTCTTTTAATTTGGAGAGACGACAATAAACATCTTTTATTTTTATCATCTGTCAGTCATTAGTTATCTGAAGATTCGGTACATCTAGGAACGCAAATTGTTGACTTCCACTTAAACATTCTCTTGGATTTAAACTTTGTTTTTCTTTCCAGCGAAACTTTCTTTTTACATTCAAAATTTCAAAATTAAAAACAAATCACAAAGTAGGAAAAATTAAAATAGATACATACGAAGTAAGTTTCAAGTCAAATATTCTCTAAAAAATCTACTTTTCAAATACATTTTATTTTTATCTGAATGTACCCCCCTAAAATTAAATTTTATAGAAAATATTTGAATGACAATATAATAACTTTGAGGTTGTTAAATATTTACTAAACCCGATGTTATCAAACCGTAATCTGTTTGTACTGTCTTTCATCAAAAACGAATATTTAACTGATTGAACCACTAAAAACTACAACTAAAACCTTCAACAACTACGAACAGACGGCATTAGCGAATACTTTTATATTTTAATGCAATTTATTTTATTTTGTTTAATTATCTTGGCTTTTTATACCTTCTGGTGTTCGAAATCACTCATTCACTTTATATTTTATTTATGTTTGCAGATCATTGAAATATTTTGTCAAAAGGTTTAAGCTTTTCTGACCCTTTAATAGATTAGCCTTTTTAGCACCTCCTCCTTCTTGTGCAACTTTAAGAGACTTTGGCAGCAAGAAGAAAGTGAACCAAAAATGTATTTAAGGACAAGTATGAGTTGTCCTTATAAAATTTATTTTCAGTCTTGTTTTTAGCCAGCACCGTTTATTAAGCGGCAGAGCTATTTCCAATTCAGTCGGGGTACAGACCACTTCTATCGTGGCCGAATCATATACTCGTACACATAATCATATAAGAAAGAAGGACGAGATAAAGACTCCTTCATGTATGAGAAGCTGTATGGCGCACGCCAGGCAAACCGATATCCAAACACTGCACGACAATCAAATTGAAATGGAAATTTAAGTGGAAATTTTGAGTGATGAAATGATTCATAAATCCCACCCATGGCCAATTCTACAGATCCGTTAACGCCGAGAACGTTGATAAAATAAGTGGAAATCTTAAGGCTAAACCTGGCGATTCTGTGATCGCTATAAAAATTCAATATATAATTCACAATCAATCAGGTTGTACGGCTCTAGCCCAAATTCTATACAGAAGAAGACATAATATTGTAGTCGAGATACATACATATTTCGTAAAACTTTACTGCGTCCAACCAGCAACCCAGAATGATAAGGTACAGTTCTACCGGTGGGTCAATAATTTACTCTGATAACACGAGATCTCATAAACGGACTGACATCACTATAATTACTGAGAAAGAGCGACTTTTTTTTAGCTGTCTTCCAATTCCACCAGAGAAAAAAGTTGTTGTTGAATTATGAACATTCAGTTGAAATCATTACGAGTATTTTCAATATCAAATTGACATTTGAAGCGCTCGGTTGGTCCCTCCAAGTGTTGGATCGCCTTAACAATAAGAACTGTAGTCCCCCCGCAGTTGTACGAATATTGTTATCCAAACATTTGAACACTTTTGTCTCACACTTGTCCTTCGACAGCTGGATTAAAATAAGGGCTCGGAGGTTGCAGCCTACAGAAATTCCAAATATCCAAATGCTGGCTGTCAATGTTGCTTTTAGCATCCATGAAACAGGAAAATTGTCAAACGCAGAAAAAATTGTTACAGAGATTTTCGCAGACAAGCTGTTTGTGCCAGGCTTCCAAAACCTTTCAGTTAAAATGTATTCTTGTTCGTTCAGGTAAAAGACAAACAGTTTTCTAAAATATTTTCCTCAATAATTTTGCGTTCCACTAAATATTGTTGCGGTTGTTTCGGAAAACAATTTTTGTTGAATATGTAACACAGAAAGTTCGTTCAGTGCGGCAAATCCGTTCCAACAAAAAAGGTAATTGAATCCACCAACATTTTTCTGTGTTGCAACTTCACAAGCAACTGAATTTCAATTCTTATAGATTACACTATTTTTTATATTACTTTTAATTTTTTTACATTAACAATTTAATTTAATCAAGTTCAGGACAATTTCTGTAGCCTTAAGCAAGACAAATTAATAATAGGCCCCAATTCGCTTTGAAAAACGGCTGGGTTGTCTGTCGAAATCGTTTTCACATGAACACATGGTGTTGTGATTCTCCATATTTAGTACAATATTTATTATATAAAATACAATAATAATAATTTAGAGTTTTATTTAAAACATATAAGATCAAAATGGCAGCAGCAAAACAAAAGGCACCTGAACTTGCCAGACCATCTGTAATTAATTCGCCTTGGCTTGAAACATACACTCAACAAAATGAACTTAAATTGGATAAATTTTTTTTTTTTGCAGCTCCAAAGAAAAATGATTCTTAATCAAAAGAACAAATAATTCAGATTGAAGAAAACGTCTTTTCAAAGTTTTGCGAAATCATATAAATTCAGTAAATAATATGTTTGAAGGCACACAAACTAAATGTAACTAAAATTTTCTCCGAGTGTAGTGTTATTGCACAATAACTATTGTAACACATGAAAATTACATACCACATCCATATATAATAAATGAAATAAATACTGGTGAGATAAAGTTTTTAATTAAACAGAAAACAAACGAAAAAGGCAAGAAGTTACGCCCCTAATGAGCATATATTTGTATTTGAAATCACATCGATATTTAGAATCACATCAAAATGAACTTCAACTTCTAAACATTAAAAATAGAAAGCAAATAAACATACATTTATACATTTATATTACAATATATACGAGTGTGAACACTTAAATCTAGGACACACACATTTAAATACTTAAATATTAATTAAATACAATAAAAAGAAAACAAATGGAAAATTATCACAAGGCCTGTCGAAGAGTCTCCTAAAGTGGTTGATTTTTATCGAAAATTTAAGGGTGTGAAAATATATTTTAAAATTTTTAGTTTTAGACAAGAACCTGCAACACTACAATAACATTCCTCTGTTAATAAAGTAACAGAGCTCTGAGCTCTGTTAAGCCTAAAATTTAAATTTTTGCATTAAAAAAAATGTTTGTATTAAAAAACAAAAAAAAAACATATTTTTGAAAAAAAATATCATAAGAATCTCAAATGAACACATTCACAAAAGAAGATTATGGAAACCTCCTTTGAAAAAGTTCATAAGATTTCTTAGAATTGGGGCCATCTGCCCCAAGAAGAAAAAATTAATGAATGAATTAACGAATCTTTATGAATGTCTCAGAATCAAAAGTCATAACAGTTTGTTTTTCTTTGCTTTTGGAAATAAGAAACATTTTTCCAAATTTCGACTTTAGAAAACTGGGAAAAGGAATTGGCTCATTAAAGTCCCGGGTACTACAAATATTCATACAGAAATAAATTTGTCGCATAGTGTTGTTTCTTGTTATATAGAAGATATTAGTACGGATTTCGGATAGCGATTTTACTGTAAAAACTATTATATTTATATTGCAACAATTGATCTAAGAAAACGCATTTCAAAGCTCTACCATAATATGGTTGTTTATGATAATAGTATAATATTTTTAGCACATAAATTTCATGGTGAAGTATTAAGTGTGATTTGTTGCGAAAATATAACTGCCTTGGCAGACCACAACCATATAATATTATCGACTATAACTAATCTCACGATATTGTCAACTCAATCATATATTTGTTGATAAGTACATATTTGTTTAAATGTCTCAAAGATAATCAGCTGCTTGTTCTCTTCAGGAGCACTATTTAACAAATAGTTTGCACGACTTAAAGCTTTACAATTCAAAAGAACGCTGTCTATATCTCAAGGGAATTCACGTCTGCCGACGAGTTACATTTTGATTTTTAGAAATACGGAGCTGTTGTGAAAATTAAATTTTATAACAGTGATTTGAAATTAAGTGATTAATTAATTAAAACCTAAATCGTTCAGCTGCCTCAACAACTTTCGACTCAACTTTCAATCGACTGTTGTCGTTACAAATTACTCAAAGTGCTGTTTTTTAATTTATTACACAATCGATTGTTTTATTGAACACAAATACTTTAAAATTACGAAGATCTCGGACGCCTTTTCTACTACAAAAAGTTATTTGCTGTTGTGATTTCGAAACAATCTAAATAGAGAAAACACCTGTTTGCTTGTGTTTTCGGCAATCACATTAAAAAAACACAAAAAGGCTGAGATTTACCGAACACCAGAGAATCAGATTAAGTGCTTTGAAAAACACATGTGGTTTGAGATCATGTGATTTTCAGAACAGGCTTGAAACTCCACTGTGTAACATAATTCGACTGGTTTTAAGTCCAACAACGACTGTTGTTGTTCACAATTTTGGAAAGCACAGAAAATGTATCTCAAAAACTGACAAAGTAAAAGAAATAAAAGTTTTGCAAAATGCCACGAAAAAATGCTTCAGCAAATTGTTGACAACTCTTACGATCCAACCTAATTATTCTTAAACAGTGTGGAAGCACTTTTGCACACACGAGGAAAGTTGAGAATTTTTATTATGAAGAGAAAAAGAACGGTGTTTCGAAAATCTATGGCAGGTAAAATTCGAAAATCAATAAAAAAAACACAATGATATTAATCACTGTCTTTATTAGACGTTTTCGCTACTTTTGACATAAAAAAATATTAGTATGAAAATGCAAATCAAGTCAATAGGTTAAAGCAGATTTGAACCCACACCCCTTCCCGCCGCCCCCCCACCCCTCTCTCACACTAACCAAAATATTGGTTACTGGTTATATCAAAAAAGTCATGACGACAGTATTTTTAAGGGGCTCTAGATGCTCAATGCGCTTTTCAAAATTGTTCTACGGAAGATTTGAAAATCTATTAAAACACTCCTGCAATTCAATATAATTTCATGCAAAAAATTCAAGCAAAAAATTTAAAAACATTAATTATAAAATATTATTGAGTTTTAATGGAAAATTTTCTAGCTAAAACCCAAAAATATTAAAACAGAACTCAGGATTTTTGGAATTTTGCTAGATGCAAATTTTAGTTTTATTCGATATATTTCGACATCAGTAAATAAATCACGGTCCGTATAACGGAATTTATAAAATCCTGGGCAAAGGAATTCTCTGATCCATACAGCCAAGCAATAAGATGGATTCTTTGGGCTCCTGCTTATAATTTTCGGGCTTCGAGGAGTACAACTTTGCAAGAACGCAGAACGATTTGAATTTAATAAAAGAAAATTTATCTTCTGAGTTCTTGATGCGTCAATGCCGACAAAAAGCCCTCACGGCCAACTACACCAATTGGGATCACTAAACAGAATTTGTACCGATTTGGAAAGAATTAAGCGTATTTTTTTAATTCCTAAATAATTAATGTTTTATTTACTACGTTTTGTCTGGAATGGTCCGCAAAAAGGCTCAAATCTTTCCGACCGAATAAACAAAACAATGTAAAAAAAATTAAATAATTGCACAGAACTCGAGCACGACTCTTCCAAATTTTTGAGATATATCAATTAAAAACACAAATTATTTCACTACACAATTGACCCAACAACGTGGCAAGATCTGCTCCAGAAGCATTAAGACAGACAAACACAAGTATTAAGTTTTCTAAAAACCATTTGTGCAAATCCAAATAAACAGCGTAATTTATTGTGGAATCAATTTTGCGCCTGCCGAAAAACACACTTTAAGCGACTCTTGAATTTAGCAGTTGAGATTTTTTGGAGTTTAACATTTAATATATATTTACAACAAATACAACAACTTAATTAATTCTAACTTAAAGTAATTAATTAAAACAAGAATCATGGAAAATACACACACACACACACACTGATAAACAGAAACTAAATATAAACACAGATTATAAAATATCTTTAAAACATGTAGTCGAAAATTTGTTAAGAAACACATTTACGTAGGGAAAATATTTAGTACATTTAATAGAATAAACAACAACAGCGAAAACAACATTTACTGAGGAAACTTGTTTTAATAATTTTCGAAAAACCTTTAAATTTTTATTTTACAGCTGCCGAAGATATCAACAGGATCACTTTAAGAAAAATCATTGTTAACGCTTTTCCTCATTGTTGATTTTTAAATTGTTTGCGTTTTTCTCTCCTTTTTCAGAAAATTTCTTCTAAATACAATATTTTGCTTTGCCCGATCCGCGCGGTTTGATTTACATCATCACTAAAAAGCGGATGATTTTCTCATATTTAATATATTTTTATTACTCATACGCGACGTTACACTGTGTTGCGAACGAACGAAAGGCAGGCGAACGCGTTTGAACGTGCTGCACATGTGGCTAACGTTTAGTAACTAAATCCTTTTTCACTACGAGTATTTTGTATTTTTTCAGTGTTTGTGCTGTGGCGAGTGTGTTGCCTCAATGTGTGCAACAACATCATCCTTAATAAATTTACTCACACAGCCAAAGGATTCGCTACTGACTTGCCATTCGTGGCCAAGTCAAAGATACATACATATTTCTATACATATATTTACAACAACAGTAATAACAATCAAGCACAAGAAAACAGCAACAACAATGATTTGCAAAGAAAAAACTGCAAGACTGGAAATTTTATAGGTTTCCCTTAACAACAAAGAGAGAAGGAGATTGAGAGAAAGAGAAATGAAATGTTATGAACTTTTTTTGGCCACAAAAACAAATAAATAAATTGCATTTGATCAAATCAACAAAAACCCAAAAGGTTTGTCTTAAATATTTAATTAAAATATTTTAATGAATTCGTATTTAATTTCAAAATGTTTTAATTCATCATTAGAAAAACTTATTTCCCCTTTTCTAAAAACATTTAAAGTTGCAACCTTTCAGGGGCTGTTGATGTTTGTGTGTGTGTGTGTATGTATGTGTGTTTGTGTGTGTGTGTGTGTGTGTGTTCAAATGCGTGCGAATGCAATAATAGTTTTGTTGTTTGTTGTTGTAGTGGAAATTTTGCATTTCTTTCTATTCCTTAGAATCCAATTGTTAAGATTTGCTTTTGTTTTGGTTGTTGTTGTGTCTTGAAAACACACACACACACACACGAACACACGATTTCCATCTTCAGTTGCATTCGTATTAGTCAACAGTTTTAGTTCGTTTTATCGTTCCTCCGTAGTAGTTCGTGTGCGCGTTGGCTTCGCTTCGTTAAAGCATTAATGTTGTAGTGCATACTTTTAGGGGTTGATGTGTGTTTTGTTTTGCAACCAAAAACAAAATAAAAGACTTGCGCACTATTTGCACTAAGCCAGTAAGAAAAAAGCGCGCCTAAAAATATTTAAACCTTCCCCTAAATAGAGCGAAGGCCGATTTACAACAATTACACAAACAACAATAACAAGCGGCAATCGTTGTTGCCACGAACACCATTCATTACAAAAGTAAAAAAGAAGCAAAAGGAAAAAGAGCAAAAGCACGTGGTATTTGTCGTGTGTTGTCTGATTTTGTCGTGTTGCTCGATTTTGTTTTGTTTTGTTCGGTTCGGGTCGGTTCGGTTCGGTTCGAAAAGTAGCACGTGATTTTGTGAATTTTGTTTACAAACAAAACGTTTTAGAATGAAATAGAGAAAGGAAATCAGTTGAGGGGGAACAATTGGGAGCCCCTTTGGTGTCAACTTACGATTTGTAAACGAGAAATAAATTTATAGCAAACAAACATATTTTAAGTTCCAAAATAAACAAATAATCGCGCACACATGCAGAGTATGTCCTGCATAAGCGGGAGTTGTGCGTTTGCAACGCCAATTGAGGCAAAGTTATAAAACCCAAGAGAGGCTGCAGACCGGTTTATTAGAAAATCCGAAAATTCTCTAATCAAAATATGAAGAAATTAGTTTTATGTGGAATGTAGTATTTTTAAAACTTTGCCATTCTTCAATTAAATCAAAATTGGTAGAACAATTTATTGCTAGAAAAGTTCGCATTTTAAACACCAAAATCTTTTATTCCAAAGTGGTAAGTTTTGACGATCCCGGAAAATCTACTACAAGATAAATAAGATAAACATAATACATAGAACTTAATGTGAATCTCCAGGGTGGCTTTGCTAAGTAACTACAGAGCACTATGATGGAGTAAAATTTCTAAAGGAGTCAAATCGCACGATTCTGAAATCGCGCATTCAAATTTAACACTGTGGCAAAAACGCTCTTTTTTGGAAGCTACGGTTTGTTGTTGTCATGGTCATGGTGTCTAATTCAGGTCAAAAGAAGTGCTCGTCGTGGTGATCAGTTCTCTGGGAAATATGGACTTTTTGCCAAATACTTTGGACGCTCTTGAATCCCAAGTGATCTTATCGACAATTGTATTCAAAAGCCATGACGCCTGAGATTGGTAGCCCAACATCCTTAGAGACCAACGCGCTCAATGTTCCTCGTCATGCAGTTCCTTATTAAAACAAGTATTTGTTGCAAGGCAACAGTACTTCGAAAGACCCCTGAAAATATGACTGTACACATCTATCATCACGCTTCATTCTGCGTTTTTAGCTGTAAACCACAGTCAGAATGTTACAGCTGAGATAAACACTTGAACTCTGACCAGAGCTGGCAGGGCATGCTACCAAGACAACCTGGGTACTTAGTGAACAGTGAACGACGTTCGACCTACATATTAACTTGTTTCTCGTTTCAAGTGTCAAATAAATGAAGGTACCAGCGCTCTTCGTTTTCCCGAGAGTGTATTTCCAAGGTTTGTGATTTACCGAACAGTAACGTTGCGGCCGAAATAACAGATATTGGCAAGGGATTCATTGACAATTTTGTTATTATATTAAAGGTTTCGCTATCTTGTGCAACATCAATCACTGTCAACCGATTTAGGGATCTCTTAAAGTCATGTATTGAAACACTATCGTTAGAATGGAAATTTTGATTCAGGGATCTGATGTTTAGTATTCCGTTTCCAGCAAATACGTATCCAAGTCTTAGTTTCCGAAATGTCTAAATTATCAAGTTATACTCGTATATGTGGCAGCCTGTCGCAGCCAACCCTGTGCTGTCAGCGGTACCACATACCAATTAGCCGGTAGTCTTTACCGCGTACCATTCAACGTGACTGGAAAATTGTTCCAGCATTAACTCTTTCAGTCGCTTTTTATTCGTCATTCCCGTCAGCACGCAACGCAAACATTCATACAAGTATTTTAGGATTTTAATAAAATAAAAACTATTTCGTTTATGGGGAGCCAGCAGAAGGCAGATTATTTTACCCCAAGGTACTTGTTGGGAGGTGCCAACCATAAACACAATTATCTTATACCCAAACATTTTCTGGGGAAGATATACACAGATAAAAATCTAACGATATATAACAACAGGTATTATAATTTTCTTTCAGCTGATATTGACAAATGCGTACAAAGAAAAATATCGTTTCGGAAGAAGAAAAAAGTGAAGAGGACGATTTTGAGCTTTAAGCTTCATGCTCGTATAGTAGAGAAAGAGTAATAAGTATATTTTAAAAGCATCACAGGCGCTGTTTCACTCAGAGTTGTTCACTAAACTCGGCAGATTACTTTTGTAGACACAGTCCGCAATTTGATTTGTTCTAATTTTTAAGAAAATAATACAAGTACATATTTGTACAGCTTTAAAATTCAGAATGCTGTCGATAACAATTGAAACTTGCCAGCCTCATTTTGCAGCAAACTAACATTTGAGGCACTTGCCTGCACTTGTCATAATTTTAAATGCCCACACATCAAGCGGCCGGTGGTGGCAGCGGCGCGCATTTTCCAAAATATTTTTCATACTCTTTTGTCGTGGCAATTTTGTTGAACGCACACAATTCCATAGATCTGTTTATTTGCGACATGGCAAAAAACACACAATAGAACAATTTTGGTTGAATTTAGGAATTTGCAATTAATTTTATATCAAATAGTAAATAATGTTAATGTTTGGCAAATTTTACTAAAAATTTTAAACAAATTAATTTATTTTAGCTGCCATTATCGCATCATATCAATATCTCGCATAACGAAATGTGCGTAAAACTGTAGATGTTTGTCAGTGACAAACAACAAACAATTTAATCAACAAATTATTTAATGGCCCAACTATTTAATAGTTAGTTAATAATAATGATAGAATTTAGAGGATATTGGTCAAACGAGTATTAGAAAACTTATCAAAATACTCATTAAATGGTAATTACGTCATTATCGTTAAACAGTAATGAAATCATGTTCAATATTGGCCAACAATGACGTGACAATTTATGGAAAAAACAAAACCGAAACTGGCAATGGGTAATAGTTTATCTTTTGCTGGATTGCACTGAGGAAGTGGATCATTTTCTTGAATTTAAATACCTTTTTTATTGAATGTGTGAGCGTCAAAGCGATATCCCGCCATCAACGAATTTTTATTGGAAAGCAACTCCAACAACTTTTATGTGTGCAACAAAAATTGTTGCCTTCTTCCCTTCTTTCTTTTTTTCAAACGTTTTTAATCAAATAATTTTGCTGAACCAGCAAAATTTTTGTTTGATTTCGCCCCTATAAAAGTATTTCAGTGAAATCGACAAATAATTTTCCTGCAAAAAAAAATTATAATTTTTGTGTGCCCGAAAAAAATGTCCCGGAGAACTTTTGCTTTTGCCTGGTCGTATATCAAATTGGGCCATTCTACTTTTCGGTGTATAGAGAGAGTTTATGTACGACTTCTGACACCTTCACCACAGCTTCATTGGCAGAACAGGTACAAGTGCCTTTTGGGTTGTCTTTCGGCTCTCTGGTGTGAGTCATCGATTGACGAGGTGCCCACCTTGACTGAAACATTCTGGCTGTGGTTTAAACCTAAAAATCCTGGAAGGAGCTTTGGTAGATACCGGCGTAGTGGTCTACGTTCGGTGATCCAAATGCGGCTTTGCAATAGATTTCTGTTCTTGGTAAGAAACTGGGTGTACGGGGGCATGTACAGGTGAGTTGTTTCTTGTTTTTTTTTACTGTGTCGGGAATTACTGGTATAGAAGGGTATCTATAGCTCATGCCTTCGAGGTGCTTGTGTTGCATATCACAAGAAGTTGCCACCCGTGTATACCGCTTGAAGGCGGTGGTGAGCCGTTGTTCCCCACAATGGCAGATGCTGACGTAAATCAATTTCATAATCTGGCTGGAAAAATCTTTTTGATGATTTGTTGCACGTGCTAAAAGCAATAAATTTTTTCAATTAAACAGCTTCATTTGGTAATTAATTATTTGCTACTGAATTTCCACTTTTGCTTCTGCTTCTTCTTCTTCTTGAATAAATTAAGAAATCTAGTGCATTAACATTCAAAATTCATTCATTCAATTTGCAAATGAATTCTTAAGGGAATTTTGGCAATAATGTGTGTAATTTTTTAAGACCGAACGTAGAAGAATTTTTTCGTTTTTTGGACGCACACAACTGTATAATTTTTGGCACCCAACTTATAAAACTGTTAATAGTTCGTCACATACACTTCCCCACACACACACACACACACACACACACACACGCACACATGTGCAACTATTCATGTACTTGAGAACTGAATCGGAATTAAAAGAAAAGGAATCACTCGAAATAAAAGTATTGAATTTTTGAACAAGTCTAGCAAGTGGTTCTTCAGAGTCAAGAATACGAATGTATGTATGTATGTATGTGGTCGTATGTAGTTGTTTGTTGTTATTCCAAATGTATCGTTGTTGTGATTGTGCAACAACATTTCGCCTTGAGGCATATGAATGAAAAGATACATACATATTCATGTATGTATGTATGTATGTGTGTATGTATGTATGTATATGTTTAGTTGTCGATAAAGAAACTGATGACGATTATAAGAATAATGATGATGTCAAAGTGTCGAGTGCATGAATGTTGATGTCTTCTTCAACACCATTGAGAGAAACAACAGAAACAACAGCAACAACAAGACCAACATCTGAGATTATCTTATAAATATACGACTATGTCGCGCTGTGATAATTCGACATTCGTGGAGCAGCCTTTTTTTCTGCTGACACCATGAAATTTTTATACAAAACGGAAGTGAAATAGAAAAAAAACGACAAGAATTATTAGAAAAAATTTTAAGATTATTTGTGGGAGTGCAACAAAAAAACATTCATATCCATGGATTTAGGTTTATTTATGAATGTGTGTATGAACCATTTTATGGAGACTGAAACGACGTATGAACAGAAGCGTATTGGGAAAGGTTTTTCGAGTCGAGGAGAACCCACTTGGCCGATTCTCAGAAAAGTGATTGTCCTGAGCCGTCTTGGTACGGAACAAACGAAATTGCCAGAGGTGTATTGGGAGATTGTTTTCAGAGAGAAGATACTTACGCGATACTAAGAAAAGATACCATTTTACAACTTTTTTTCGACAAAATAATTATGCACGTAGATGAATCGTTACATCAGCGACATCTATCAGCTTTAACTTTCAGGTTACGAATACAAATCCAAAAGGTGCCAATTCCAAGAGTTGAAAATTCTTCCGCTATGCCGGCAATACTGGAAAGACCCGCACGCAAATGCCGAATCTTTAGTCCCGCTTTGAACTATTTTGTACAAAAGAGGACTATGAATTTAGTGCTTTGGATCTTATTTTAGCATCCTTCAAAGATTCATAATAGGCCAAGTAATTTAATGAAGGGCAAAAAGCAGATGTACAGTTTATCACTTTCACTATAGAAAGCGGAAAATTTCGTGAAAACATACCGAAAGTCCTTCCATCAAGTTCATTGATGGACAATATGGTTCAGTGCGAACGAAATATACTGATGCCATCGCCCATCAAAAATATTACAAGTCTTTACAGAAAAGATGTGCCTCTTAGAGACAACCTGAGAATCCGAAGAATAGCGGATTCTTGAACAAGTCCAACTGCAACGCGTGAGTGAATGTCAAACTTTAGTTCGCACAGTACATGAGTCTTAGATGAACACCCCACTTTTGGACAAATACTAGGGCTGGCAGACCATTCAATTAATGAGATTGGAGAACGACAAACTGGACATCAGTAAAACCTACAGCAAAAGTTGGCAAGTGTGGGATTATGTTTTTGATAAGACGGCAAACTGGAGGTGTTTATCCTTGAGTCACAAGAGATTCGAGAGTGGATTGCCAGGACCCAAAAGGATGACGGTGAGTTTTGATATAGAGGAAACACTGATAAGGGATCTTTTTTAATAGAGGCTTCCTAATCCTGACAATTGACAGCAGACACAATTAGCTTTTCCACTACCTATAGATGGATATAGCGTTCAGAGAATTTCCAAAATTGATTTCCTTCTGCTTTACAGGAATCGGAAAAAACCCTGGTAAAGCTAAAACATCTTTTAAAGCTCCCTGTTTTTTGGTACTGGTACTTTTTTGGCCAGTCTGCCCAAAATCTTTAATTCTATTTAAAGAAAACTTTTAAGCACTTCTTTGAAATGAAGCAGTTGTGTTTTTTTATCATATCAAAACCTGAAAGGCAAACCTTAAACAAACGACAAGGCAACTTTACCCCCGGGCAAAACGCTTCTGATCAGAATCACATTTTCTTTTTAATCCAAATTTATGTCTACGGATTTGAAAAAAATTCCTTATGTTCCTTAAAAGCGCAAAAAAAATTAAATTGAGACAATGACTTTTGCCGGTACTCGAAATAAAATGTTGCTGATATTTCAATTGTCTCTGTTGGTGGTGCTCAACAAGATGGAAAACATGATAAGACTTGTCCGTATCTCACAGCTTCCTCCACTGCCTTTTTTTCACTAGTTTTTTTGAGTAATTGTTTCATTAGAAAATAAATAAAATAGAAAATAATAAAACAAAGACGTTACAGGCAATTTAAGGATTTCTATTGTTCAACTTTAACTAAATTGTTAAATTTAAATCATTAATAATTTTAATTTCTAATGTTTTTCTGTTTGTGTTTTTTAAATACAATTATAACAAAAAGTTAAAGAATTATTTGAATGTTTTTTATTGATAAAACTTTGAAAAAGTTATGGTCTAAAAAACTCAACAACAACAGCAACAACAACAACAACAGTAGCAAAAGAGCCAAAAATAACAACAAAAAACAGAAGAAGTCAAAGTATGTTATCTTTGCTTTGCTCGCCTGAAGAAGCCAAACAAATAACCTTCAAACATGAAAATTGTTTTATTATTTTAAATAAATCATCAAAAACTAAAAAATAAAACTGTTTAAACTAAAATAATAACAATAACAATAACAATAACACCACCATCAAAACTAAACGAAACTAAACGAAACGAACAAACTAATTTAGCCCAACAAACAACAGGCAACAACAACAACAATGACAACAACAACATCGCACTGAACCGAACTGAACTGAATTGAATTGAATTGAATCGTTTTCTTTAGACAGACATCAACCGCTAACAGAAATGCATTCTCACATGTGCTTCTATTTTTGCTGAATCTTCATCGTTCATTTGTTCGGCTGGCTGAAACATGTGTGATTCGTACAGTGGGCCACAACACAGACAATAACACTCGTATCTAATACACTAGAAACTTGACTAGTCCGTGGCATTTGCACATGGCATGCGCCGATTATAGCATTTCTTAAGACTTTCGAACAACCAAAGTAGTCACAGACTGGGAAACTACTCAGCAGATTATGCCTGAGGTCGTTTACAGGGTAATTAATGAAAGTACATATTAAGAAACTGTTAGTTGTACGGAGTTGAGAAAAGCCCAAGCGACAATATCGATCGTGTTGTCATTTCTTCCAAAATGGTCCCACTAATTTGTTTGAGTTTTAGTCAACAGGTGCTGCACGCTTTAACAATGTTGTGCACCCGCCTGATGATCGAGATGTCGGAAAGCCATGCCCAAACGGTACGTTTACGGCGCTTGTACATAATTATGTCCGCTACAAGCTCTGGAAATAGGGGTATCATCTTGATGCAAACCTGTCCTAGTTTTATTCCATCAAGCGAATGATATTCCATACGATACAAATTAGCAACAATCAACGTATTTTGTTTTTAATACAATTTTATTTACAATCTGTCCCATAGAGGACAAGCAGTAAATTTAAACTCAGATAAAACAAAAACAAAAACAAATTGTTGATGAACTCCAATGAGAACAACAAATACAAAAGCCAGATAATTTAGATATGTTTGCCGTATTAACAGAGTTAATTGAACTTTTAGAAACAGCCTGTGTTAATTCGTAAACGGGAGATCTAAGATAAGTCACAAGAGATTCATTCACAGAAGAATCTGATAGAAATTTGCCCGACTTAGGAAAATCGCATCAAAATGGCTTCTTAAGTGCTACACTATCACACAAAAAAGATGCAGAAGTGTGAAGTGTTTTTCACTTTGTGCACAAAAAATTGTTCCCGCCATATTTCAGTTGCGTTGCAAAATAACACATACAAAAATTGATATCTTTGGAGCATCTCCACATTCGAATTGCCAGCTGTTCCCCATGTCTGTATACCGTAAGTCCATAGAACTTTTAATACTGTTTAATAAATGAATAGTTTATTTTGTAGGTTCAAAAAAGTTAAAAAGCACTAAATTTTTTAGTATCCCGGTTAACTTTTCCGTATGCGTAATTTTTGTGGGTCTTAATTTTGAAGAGCCTCTATGCAAAATGACAAGGAAGTTTTTAACGGAGGAGGATTTACATTTTTTTTTTCAAGGCATAAACCTGGGAAAAGTCGAAAATGATTGATTGATTGATGGATTGATGCAAAAAGGGGCAGGCAATATCTTTAAGCACATTTATTTCAAATCCCCTGCATATTTAAGTATTTGAAACGATACAAACAAGCAAAAAAAATGTATCATTTTGAAAGAGGAATCCTGACGTTGGTCATACGTTGATGTGCCTACTTTGGCCGAAACCTTCTGGCTGTGGTTTAAACCTAGAAATACAGGCAAGGTTTTTGGAACACACATAAACACCTCAATTCGAAGTAATAACTCTCTGGGCGTTTTTTCCATATTCTCCACTCCCCTATTCTAAACAAAATCTGTCCGGGAAAATTTGTTATTTTCTCAATTCTCTTATTCTAAATGAATTCCGAAATTTTAAACTCTGCCCAGAGTAACAGGGCAAAAATCAAACGGAGTTGTGAATAAAATGTAAGTATTTAATATTTTTTCAAAAACTCAGATATGAATTAACATTTTTTCTTTTGCTTACAGCTCGAAAAACACAAACAGAAAACCAATGGAAATTCCTTTAAGGAGAACGCAATTATACCCAGAATTTGGACTGGCATATCCAACAGATATATGAAGATCCATCCGTTTATTTACCCTGTTATATTTTTCTAACCGACGCAAAACAAGTTTGTCAGCAATAAAATTAATAAATTTTTCATGTAGATATTTGCAAAGTTTAAGGCAACGCCAGTGGGTTGCTGGCATCACGCAACTTTGCTCCTTGCTATCCCCTGTCAATTTTTGTCTTACCATAAAAACTACACTAAATTGTTCTTTTACTTTTTAAGGAAACCTTAAATAAATTTGATATTTCTAGAAATTATGTGCAATTTTTGAGTCAAAACGAAACAGCTGAAGCAAAACATCTGACTCCGAATAATCAAAATTCTCTCCCTCCTTATTATTCCCCTCCCCGGCTGTTTAGAATAGAGGGATTTTATCTTTGGGAGCATAATTCCTTGGGAATATTTGGTATTGGGCTGATAAGTAGCCCATCACTATGCCTTGAGGGCAAAACATCTGACTGCGAATAATCAAAATTCCCTCTTTGCTTATTATTCCCTTCCACCGCTATTTAGAATAAAGGTGTTTTATCTTTGGGAAAAACGCATTCCCAGGGAGCTCGATTCCCTGGGAATATTTAGTATTGGGCTGATAAGTCGACCATCACTATTTTCTGCGATCCAAATATTATTGAGGGCCCCAGTGAGCAGGTTTCGCTTTGGGGTACATTAAAATGTGGCAATCTGTGTTTCGGGCTATAAAGGGGACGGCAAACAGAAAGCTCAGGTATGACTCTTCTGAGGCTTTCGCCGAAGGTCAATTGGCACAACATGCACCAAGGCATGCCTGGGATGCCTTTGTCATAACTTGAGGGGCCTACCTTGACTAAAAACCCATATTAGTTTCTGCCTAGACATCCTCCGAGTGTTAAACCAATTTAGAATATATTGAGCCGCTGCAAAAGATGTTGTATTTGGCAACTCATCCTAAAAGAGATAGTTCCAGGGCATTCTAGTAAAGAGGGTAACATCCATATGTTTGTAGCAGACGGTGTAAACTTAACCATCATGTTGGAAAATGTTAAAATTTTTGCCAAGTCTGGTTTGGCATTTGTGAAGTAGAGAGATAGAAATTAAACCCCAAAGAGATATGAACTGATATATAGTATTGCCCAAGAAAGTTAAATCTATAGCCTCTTCCGATAGGGTGATTAATTTTGCGCCGCCAAATAGTAGATACCAAAGCAACACACGGCAGGTTAAAGATGTTTCAGTTACACTTTTTCACTTCTTTGAATAATTGTTGAAAATATCAAACTATTGTTGGAAACTTGATCTCATTTTGCTCCACTGTACAGTATCGCAGTTGTGCATCCGCCATAAAAACAAAACTAGAAAAGATACGATTAGTGAAATGAACGTAAGATACCACCGTCGTAATGTCTGGGCACGTTTATGGGCATAACTTTAATTCTTCTCCTTAAAAAACAAGAAAAGAGAACATTTTAGTTTCAAACTCTTCTTTTTTTGGCGGCGATTCTTATTTTAATTTATTTTATTAGCTGGCAAAGTGCATAATGGCTTGTATGACGCCCATCTACAAATTCGCCAGCCAAGAGAATGAATGTGGGAATGCAAACAACAAAGTTACCTTCACAAATGCTTACAGGAGAAATAGGAAACAAGGAAAAGCAACAGCAACAACAACAACAATACTATCGAAAAATAGAAAAGTTTTTCGAAGCAAAAAAAAAGAAGGAGTCTTAACAATGTTAAGCAAATTTTTTAATTTCTTTTATTTCGTACTTATTTAGCTTTTTTCTCCTGCCACCATTTCCTCAACAGGCATTTTTACATGCATCTCTATTTAATGCTCAAGAATTTCACATGAACGGAATGTAGGTAAGTCCGTTTTAAGTCAACTTTAATCTAGACGAACGGTAAAGGCTCTACGGAGCATGCAATTTTTTGTCGTTTAGTTTGGACCAGCATTTTGTGGGGACGTTTGCGAGGGAAGAGGGAAAATTCCTTTCATTCCAGGTCGATCTATATCAAACTTGCTCTTACATCTTTTCATGAAAGCTAAGAAATGGGACTATTAGTTCCCGATTTGATGCTCAAGGATTGCGATCGCAACCTTCTTAAGGACCAAACTCTGATTCCTGAACTTCGCAGTCTGGTAAAATGAAGACAAATGATAGCGCCCATATTATTATTGGCGGTAAACCAACACCTGGCGGAATGTGTGCCGAAAACATCGCCATTGTCCAGGAGAAACGCACACCACAACTTGTTGAATTTCGCACTATGAAATATACAAAATTCCATTGACCCAGAAACTGAGGGTAAACTACCATAGGCAGGCACGATTAGTCGTTAACCGGGTCCTAGAATAGTTCCAAACTTACCCTAGTTTTCATAAAATTATTATTTTTCGTGGACAAATACAAATAAGATACTTAAAATGGGGACAAGATGAAACAGCTTTCAATGCATCCCGAGAAAAAGACACAATTTGGTATGCGTTTTGAGCTGGCGGTATGATCTTTGGGAACGATGTGGATTAGACCCTCACTGTCGCAAAAGCGAGTTCGATGATTGCCATTCTCTTTCGGCCTGAATGGGATACTAAAGAGATGTGGTTTTACAGCCGACGTGAGATATGACCCCATTTCACATATTCTTGCTGGATGTTCTTAATTCGCAGGTCTATACGAGTAAGTGACATCCCACATCGACCCTCACAACGACCATAGCCCCCCTTCGTCAGTTAAATTCACCCCAATCATGGAAAGTTTTTCATTCCAGACGCACACGATGGACACTTCAGGTGAATAACAAATTTAAACAAAAGATTTCTCTCAATCCGGCAGCCACAGGGATCAGCTTAAATATTTACTAAAGCTGCTGCTGTTTTTGTTGCAAAAATTTTCCCTGCATCGAAATAGATCTTTGTGCAGGAATTATTTTCTTTTTTATTGTAGGGTGCTCATAAATTTAAGCATTGCAACACCTGCTTCCTCAAGTTTGTTTTCCATACTTCCCACCACAACGATGAACTGTTAAGTAATTCAGTTAAAAAAAAAAAAAAGATAACGTATGAAATGAAATACAAACGGAAAGGAAATTCGTTGGATCCTGGTACCTGGTAACACAATTGTCAGTTAATTAGAAATCACAAACCTTAATTTGTACATGATTTTCTTTGTTATTTTTTGTCTTTAAAGCAGAAGAATTTCTAAAAGAATTCGTTTCCGTTCCATACTTTTCTTCATTAAGTTTATTTTTCTGTTCTTGTTGTTTTTTTTTCCTTTAGTTTTAATTCCTTGTCATTTGGGTGCTCGTTGGACAAACACGTAACAATTATTCAGGTATAAAATTTTGAAAAGGTCGTATGATTTGTTTCTCAATTGTTTATTTTCCTTTTGGTTTTAGTTTCGAAAAGGTAAATCAATTAACCCATTTTGTTAAATCCTCAAAATAAAGGCATTGAGGCACTAATGGAGAGGCAGCCGATTTTGTTTTCTTGTTTTTTTAAGCCAACGAAATGTTCTTTCGAAAAAGATTTTCATTCAGTTTTTTTCTTATGTGTGTAGATGTGACTCTTCCAAATCTTCAGTCGTAGAAAAGGTTAAGTTTGAAATCGAACTCCGCTAAAGTACACAGAAAAAATTATCACAAAAAGGAAGGGAAATCGAGCCTAATAAATACCCAGATTCGTAATAATTTCAACAGACTTTTCAAGTCGGACTCTTTGCGCTCGGAGCATAAACAAGAAATAGAAATGAAAAGTCACTTGATCTCAATTTCAAGCGAGTGCTGATGTCTGATCAGCTACAAGATGTGTATCGACTCTAAAGAAGTTCTGTACATGTCAAATTGTCACATGCCAGGTTCCAATCAGGTGCTAAGAAAGCGAAAAGATTGCGCAAAGCAATCATAAGCAAGATGATGGGACGTGTTGATCTGGCTGATAAAAAAAACTTGCTGATACGACAGGAATGCAAAGTCCAGCAAGTGGTTGTCTTCCTTGCCATTCAAAATACTTATTACTCTGCATATGTAGATATTGAAACGATTACATCTGCGGACTGAATGACTAATATCTGGGGCCGTATCAAAAAAGATTGTTTCGTTTTTTTGTTGGTTTCATTTTAACAATTTTTCTGACATCATATGATGGATATTCCATAAAGGCTTGTTGATTGGGTTGAAGTCGATTTTTTTACAATAATTATCCTATGACTTTCAAGACACAATTATCCTGCTGGTTGGATACTTCAGCCCAAATCATTGGAGCTTTCTTTGCAATTAAAAAAGCGGTCATTAGGATTTCGGAATTGAAAAGTTGCCCTCAAAAGGTAAATTGTCTTGAGCCTTTAATGTCTGACAATAAATTTGTATGCCAACGATCCGATTTATTGCCGGACATTACCAGAAACCTTCAAGAAGGCATGTGTACGGTCAGTGTTCCAAGGCAAATATTTCCCTGACAATGAATTAAACACATCTGGCGATACAAAACGGTTCTCACGGTTGCCAAATATCTGATAATATTGTCCTCTTACAATGGACTGGCAAAGATTTGTCTGGCATCGTTGGAAGACGAAAATTTACTAACAACATATCGTAAGATCTGACAATCATCTGACAGTTTAAGATGATGCACAGTGTGAAAAGGATGTACAAATTTGGATTGAAAACGGAAATTCGTACAAAATATCAGAGTCATATAAATATAAGTATAAGATGTATAAGTGTTTGTCCTGAGACAAAATACACGGTATTAAATACCTTTAACTGTGAAGGCTTTATTTTATTTGAAAAAAAAAACAAATTGAAAATTTAACATGATAAAATTATATAATTGTTATGCCACACAGAAAATATCAAATATTATCCTAAAGTTCTCCCGAGGCAAATGTTTGTATCTTTAATGCAAAAGTAGCCAAAAACAAAATCATTCATGTTCTTTTATTGTACTTTTTCTTAGACTTTGCGCTCTTAACGCTCTGCATACTTAAACATCTGGAGGAACGAAAATTCGGCAAAGCAGCACAAATATTGAATCGAAATCCGTCGATGTTCGTTTCAACACTTATAAGTCAAGTGTAAAATACAACAACAATATGCATTTGTGGCACCAACCGGCATGAACTCGCACCATTAAAAGCACGGAAGGCATAAAATGTATTGAAAAAGTAGAAAATAAAAACACGATATTGAAAGCAAACAGTTTCAGCATTAAAATACGAGTATCAGAATAGCCCAAGGATATGAAGAAAGAAAGTTTTTTTTATTTGTGTTCATTCAACGCGTGCATGAATGTATCCTCGTCCTATCAACAACTACTTAATATGAACAACAGTTTGCTTAAATTATTTGCTTGTTTCTTTGTTTTTTGTTTTTCCTTTCATTTAAGCGAAAATTATAAGAGTAGCCAACAACAAAAACAAATCAAACATTTCCACACATCTCCACACACATAAAGAAAAGTGAGTGAGTGAGGAAGGCAATGAATCTTATCGAAATTGTTTGGTTAAACTTCTTTAACGAAATAATCAGGACTAAAGTGGAAAAGTTTTTGGTTCAAGGAAAGACAAGTAGAAGAGCGAGTGTCTGTAGGTCTGCTTGTGTTTCATGATTATAATCATGGAAGAAATCAAGCTAATGAGCTAAAGGTTTGTACTGCTTTCTTCTCAAAAAATAGAAAACAGTGGACTCGAATAAAACTATGAATGGAAGTGGCATGATCCAGAGTGTGTTGGGATGGACAATGAAACAGAACTGCCTTCTTTGGAAATCTTCTCAATGAAAGCTTCCTGACTTAGGAAACCCCTTAATGGGAGGAAATGCCCAAGCTTGGCGAACAACTCTCCTGTACAGATGAGTTTATTAGATCGCATACAGGACCAGATATCAAAAAGCGAAAGTTCGATATCCAACTCACTGAAGCAACGTTTCAGTGTGATTCTCGTTATAGCCTTCTATTGTTACTTAAATGGAAGCTGACTGCCGAAACCCGAACCACGTTCGAAAGGCATTTTCTCTTGCTTGAACGACCAGTCGTCATTGCCCGATTGCTGACTGAAATTATAAAACGAAAATTGGTCTTTCGATTCCAACAATGGACTTAATTCTACACCCTTAAAGCTGTAGAATCAAAAAAATAAAATATATAGCCGTGTTTTCCATCTAACTGTCTGCTCGTCTACGCCGAAATTTTTAATTCTCATTGAATTTTGAAGACAATTTGAATATGAAACCGAATGTGTGAATATATTTTTCGAAAATGTTCTGATGAGCAGAAAAAGTACCTGGGAAATATTGACCTAAAGACGGACTGTGAAGTTGATTTACATCAGCATCGCACAATATGGCCTAACTGGTGAGCTTGTCAACGGCCCACTACCGTCGCCGTGTGGCGCCAGGTGTCAGGTGTGGGACGGCACTTAACACAAATCCCCTGCTGGGACAGCTCTGGCTAACTAATAACTTCTGCCAGTAGTGCCCTAGACAGTAAAAAGAAGATGGAGAACCAGAATTGCTAGTCCGAAATCGACAAGGAACATCAGGGCCTAACCAATAACATTCCCCAGCATGCCAGACAACAGCACTTCGAAGACATTTGGATCACCGAACATAGAGCACCACATCGGTATCTACCAAAGCCTCTTCCTGCATTTTTGGATTTAACCAGAAGCAGAAGGACCTGAACTTTCGTAAGGTTTCAGAAGCCATACATGAGCCACCTACAGTTTTGGTTGCCGTGCTAAGCGAGGTACCGCTTCCCCTCTATACCCCGAAAAGTGGCAAACCTGATATTCGGTGGGCGGCATAAAGACAACCGGAAAACACACACACAATATAAATTTTGTTTTTCAATTCATTTGAATTGGAACTGAACTTGCGAAGCACTTGCAAGAGAAATGAACAACTTAAGCTGTGAGTGAAAATTTATTAAGCCCACTGCTGCTTTGTTTTTTGCTTCTGTTTTCGGCTGTTATACGAATACAAAAGAAAAAAGCAACAAAATCTCACAGACAAGCGTTAAGAGCGAGCACCAAGTGGATAAATTGATTAGCAGTAGACTTTGTTTTTATCTTCTTTGTTGAGTTCATGTTCCTTATTTGGCCAACAAGAGCGTCAAGTGTTTTATTTTTTTTTTGGAAAAATGATGAAACAAGCATTTAATTTAGTACCTATTGAGAAAACAAAAACATGAACTCTTTAAAGAGAAGCAGGTCCTTAAAAAACTAGTATTTGTTGTCATAAATTTGTGCTGGACATGTTTAGAGCAAATAAAAACTTTAAAACACTTTTGTCGGCAACAAAAAATCCATTGAGTTGCAAAGTGCCCCCTTTGGGAGTTTCAACCTGTTATTTATACGTTTCTTTTGTTGATTTTTTTTTTTGGAAAAAATCTAAACGATTTTTTTAAACATTTTCCAGTCACATTTAAAGGCCAGAAAATATAGAAAATATTTTGTTTGCAATAAATTTGTTTTTATTTTTTTTTTATGGAAAACTTACCGTTCCCTTGAGTTTTTAAAAGAACAGCAGTTGTTGTTGCTGTTGTGTTTGATGGCGAGTTTCTGTCATGTTTCAGCTGGACATCGGCCAGAGTAAGATGTGTTGTAGTTGTTGTTGTTGCCAGTCCAGCTCCTGACGTCGATGTGGATGCTGATGTTTGTGTTGTTTCCGAATTATTACCGTTGAGATTTACACGTGAAGAATTATGATTTTTATGATTATTGTTGGCAACATTATTACCACCATTGTTGTTGTTGTTGCTGTTGTTGTTGGTGTGGCCGGTGTTACCGTTTGTCAAACGCAAATATGTCGTTGTAGTTGTGGCATTTGTTAATTTGCTATTGATATTGTTGTTGTGACTGTTTGTTGTGGACAATTGACGATGGCCAGTGGCTGAAGCTAAAATATCACCCAATTTTGTTGTAGTTGTTGTAAGTACGTTGCTGCTGCTGCTGCTGCTCGTTGCATTCGGTTTTTGAGACTTTTTGGTGCGAGTAAATGTTATAGTGCTGCCACCACCACCTTTTGTGGTGTTGACACCAGCTGTCGTTGCGTGAACCTGATGGTGTTGTTGTTGCTGCTGCTGCTGTTGATGTTGTTGAATGGAGGACAACGAAGATGAAGATAAGCTAAGTTTATGTTCAACCGTAAGAGATGTGGCCAAAGATGACGAGGAATTCGATAAAGATGAGGTAGAATTGGCACCTGATGTTGTTGCTGCTGTTGCTGCTGATGAAGATGAATTGCGTATGACCAGGATAGACTGCGATTTTTCTAAACGCTTTAATGTTTGCAACACAAATGGTCCTTTGTCATCGCCAGTTGCTGTCGCTACCGCACCAAACCGATTGCTATCGGTGCTTAAGCTGCGAGAAGCCTAAAAAAAACGTCAATAAGTATTTATGAAATTTATTCGATATTTTTAATGCTTTTGAAAAAGTTCAACTTTTTTTTTTTGCCAAAAGGCCTTCAACAACATATTTCTGGCATTTAAGTTGGCACTTCGCTTAACAAATATGAATATTTTTTAAATGTTTTTAAGATTTTAGATAATTTTTGAAATGATACGCAAATAAAACCAGATTTTGTTAATAAAAAAAGTACTTTCGAGGACACAAGCAATAAGAATATTTGTCGTTCGACATATTTAAGTGATAACTGGCTGGAAATTACCATAACACGTAGCAGGGAAGTTACTTTGGTTGCAGTTTCGAATTAGGCCCAACCAAGAGGATGTTTTATTGTGTCTTAGACACACTTCCTTACCTTTCGCCAACTAAGGACGGAGTTTCATGCAGAATGAAAATCCATTAGATAAACATTTAATGAGGTAGAACGGAAAGAGATGGATTAAAAATCAGTGAAAAAAAGAAAAACATCTGAATTTTCCGCTCCAAACTATTCTTAGCATCGTTAAGGTGTGGCGCACTAGGCGCGCACGCGTACGTCATGATACTGGCTTTTCTAATGCACTCTCCCGGGGAGCAGGTTTTACGTTACTCATCAAACGCTGACACGCTGCTCTGGTTCCTGGAATTCTTCGGCATTACAATGCAAAGCCAGACTATTGTTGTGTAGGAGGTGTCCGATCCTTTACCAAAACGTAATTAGTACAATGAGATCTAGAAAGCCCCGGGAAGTCTTGTTTTGCTTTACGCAGCAAGAGAAACAAAATAATCTTGAGTAGTATTTATTTGGATCCTGATTCGCGCAGATAAAATATGTCTTTCGAGTTGTTTTTCGCTACTTTAGTACGATATCAGACGACGAACATCTGCGAAGTTGGTTAATACCTGATGACCTTTAGGGATTTTACGCCCTCAATTTCAGCAAGGCCTTTGATAATGTTGCCAAGATCGAATATTTGCCAGATGTGTGCCTGATAAGGCAAACAGGGGCGATGGAAAAACTCTTACAATATGACTCGCCACAATTTCCACACTAAAGCAGGCATGTCTTGAAAGGCGCTGGAACAGCCGAAAACAGAATCACTTGCACTTCTTTAACAGGATACAACAACGATTTCTTCTTGTGATTTAGGCTTCGCCCCTGCGCCCACAAAGAAGTTGCAGCTGAGTAGTAAGTACAACTATCATTATCAATGCCAGCAAATCCCTAACAACTGCTAACGCCTGTTCCGTCAATTATCTTTGGCGGAAGAAGTGGGATAACCAAATATTATATATTGCCCTTCAAAATCTAGGACGTCAAGCTACCAGGCCACACCGGTGCAGACAGCATAGTGTCCAGTTTTAAAAATGTATGCTAAAGCAATGAAGATTATCCTGAAATCGTTTTTCTGGCCGTCAGCGCAGTAATTCCGAAAAATCTAAAACCTCCGGCTTTTACTAATGCCAAGAAAATTTAACTGATTTTCTAACATGTCAGCCAAAAAATATATGAAAGGAAATCATATTTTACAATCCTGCTGCCGGAATCAAACAAGTGATGCCATGCAAATGTCTATTGAACGTAGTAACGAGGAAACAGCTGCCTTTCTGCGCGAGAATAGTTCAGCTCTGTCAAGATTCGAAGTGAAAATATACGGAAAAGTTACAACATAATTACTAAAGTTTAGGGGTCGGTCCAAACTAACGCGCACTCGCTTCTAGCATATATTGCAACAAGAATTGTGGAATAGCTCGCCAAAGAATAGGCTTGGAAAACATGTACAAGTATGTGAATTAACTTTAGGACTTTCACACTAATTTAGTGAACACTAAATTGCCCAAAGGATTAAAAAACACTAATGATTGCTCTGAGACTAGAGTATATGGCCCAAAACTTCCTGTAACTGCTGTTATTATTATGTGTGAATAAACAATTTTTGTCTTACAACGTTGCCGGAAGAAGCACTGCCAACTGGCACTTTCAGAGAAGCATATCTACTGGCAACACTGTCCACATATAAAGGGTGGTTAAATTGTATGGGCCGATGTTGAATGTGAACCACACCTAAACGCCAAGTTTTTTTCCGAATTTTATTTGACATTTCTCTATTTCAGACTTACTCAATTTGAACCATGGAGAGATACACAATCCAACAACGTGTTAAAGTTATCCAGACTTATTATGAAAATGGGAGTTCAAATCAAAATGCATATCGTGCACTTCGTAATTTTTTTGGTCAATTTCATCGTCCAAATGTGCGTACAATCGCAAAAATCGTGGAAAAATTCGAGCAAACCGGGTCTGTAGAAGATGTGAGAACACCAGTGCATGCTCGTACAGCTCGTACTGCAGAAAATATTGCTGCTGTTCGCGATAGTGTGGCTGAAGAGCCGTTCACCTCAACTCGTCGTCGTTCCCAACAATTGCACCTCTCACGCTCGTCGTTGATGAACATTATGCATAAAGACTTGCATTTACACGCTTACAAGGTGCAATTGGCTCAAGCACTAAAGCCTCTTGACCATTCCAAACGTCGTGAATGGGCAGAATGCTGGCAAGAAATGGCAACAGTGGATGATCAATTTTCGAAGAAAATCATCTTCAGTGATGAGGCACATTTTCACCTCAGTGGATTCGTCAATAAACAGAATTGCCGCATTTGGGCGAATGAGAATCCAAGAGTGATTGTCGAAAAACCAATGCACCCACAAAGAGTGACTGTTTGGTGCGGTTTATGGGCTGGCGGCATCATCGGGCCGTATTTTTTCCAAAATGAGGCCGGTCAGGCAGTTACTGTGAATGGTGTTCGCTATCGTGAGATGATAACGAACTTTTTATGGCCCGAATTGGAAGATATGGATGTGGACGATATGTGGTTTCAGCAGGACGGGGCCACTTGCCACACAGCTAACGAAACAATGGCTCTTTTGCGCAACAAATTTAATGGCCGTGTTATCTCACGCAATGGCGATTTCAATTGGCCGCCAAGATCATGTGATTTGACACCGTTGGACTTTTTTCTTTGGGGTTATTTGAAAGAAAAGGTGTACGTCGATAAGCCAGCAACAATTCAAGACCTAAAGGATCAGATAATTCGGCACATTAACGGCATAGAACCTCCATTATGCCTCAGCGTCATCGAAAATTTGGACCATCGGATGGAGGTGTGCCGCCGAGGTCGCGGCGCCCATTTGGCCGATATTTTGTTCCATACATAATTGAGTAATACCAATACATCATAATAAAATAAAATTACAATAATTTCCTAAATAGTTTGTGTTTTATTCAAAATCAACATCGGCCCTTGAAATTTAACCACCCTTTACTTATGCAATTAAAATAAATTAATAAAAGTAACGATTTTTAGAGAGGTAAATAGAACAAAACGTTGTTGCAATATTTTAAGCACTATTTAGTAGACGAAATGAGTATCACAATGCTGTGTTTTCACGCCTTACAAAAAGAGCTGGGCGCTTAATATGCCATAAAATTATAAAAATAATTAAACTTTTGTTGCAGCAGATCTTTGATCAGAATTATTTTCAAAACCTTAAAAGTGTCACAATCAATCAAACAGTTGAAAACAGAGGATGCAACGTAAAAGTAAATTCAAAAGCGCCATCTACAGGCAGCGTACAACATTTCCTTTGCCCTGAAAATTTACTAATTTCTTCAAAATTCTCTTAAAGTCTAATTTCCCACTCAATTAATAGTATTAGTTTTATTTGACGTTTTTTGCGAGCGTTTTTCTTCAGAGGCTCTTTTTGAAGGTTGAAATTAATTCAAAAGGGTTTTTTAAAAGTGTCTTTGCCTAAAAGGTACTTTCTGAAAAAGTATTTTTAAGAATAGTTTCTTTTCAATAGGGAAGTTTATGAAGCTGCTTTTTGAAAAGGCCGAGCTGTTTAAGGGTCCTCTATCTAAGGGACGCCCTTCTTACCACTTACAAGTACAAATATTTTTAACTCTTTTGAGAAACGGGTCTTCCAACACACCTGTCGGCATTAAAAAACTGACAATTTTTGTTCGGCAGACAAACATATTGTCGAGCAATTGTCTACTTGTTACTGGCGCCCGAACCGACAATTCACTACCCGGTCGCAATTTTTAATCGTCAGTACTTTGCCACATCTCACATATTCGTGGGTGTTATAAAATCCAAGTCCAATTCACTAATAAAATCTGAGAAGCTTTACGAAAATAAAAGGCGGCTGAACGTGGCCACGTGGCGATGACTTGCAGACGAAAAAATTCGTCAAACTCTTGCACTCAAGTATGTAAAAAATAGCATTAAACGCAATGATGCATTTTTATGCATTAAAAATGCAAACAAAACCGACATTCAAATCAGCTGTTGTTTGTTTTTGTAAAATATGATTGTTTGCATTTTAAATTCGCTTATTAAAATAAAAAGAATAGTTCAGAAATGTTTGTATGTCGATATTAATAAATATAATATACAGTTACCGCGTATTTGCTACTGGGGGAAGAGCCCCCGGAAAGATGAAAAGAGGAATTTTGCGAGATTACAGCAATCCACTTGAGAGCTGCCGCCGACAGCGTAAGTGCATTTTTTGCTTGCTTGTTATTACCGGTTAAACGAAGTTGCTTGCCGGTAGTCCTAGATACAACTAACGAACACCTTTCTTGCTTTAAGATTCCGGGGCTGCTGCTTGGGATATTTGCAACAACAAGCCGATAACACCTGCAGCCGACACTAATTCCAGCTCGAACATGAAGCCGATAGATAACATTGGATTTTCTTGTCGTTTTTCAATCCAATTGCGATAAGATTGATTCCTTGGACACCCCTGATTGTATGATCGGACATTCGTCTGTCGGGCTTTATAATTTTACTTACATTTTTAAAGATGAATGGTCTTTCCGTGCCCGATGTGACGGTGGAATTTGACTTTTTTAACTGGCCCGACTGCAGCAGCACCGTCTCCAGTTGACTGGCATTTATGGGCGTTTGTAGGAGAATCGTATTAGTTTCCTTGGGAATTGTGGTAACTGTTGTTGTTGCTGCGGCCGCTGATGTTGCTGGAAGTGGTGAGGAGATGGTGGCATTGCCAACATTGTTAGCAATCAAAGAAATGCTGGTTTTACGTGCAACAGTTGTGGTGGCGGGTAATTGTGTTAATGTGGCCACGGTGGCTTTCTCATTTTGTTGTTGGAGTTGTTGCTGCTGTTGCTGCTGATGTTGATGGTGTTCACTGAGAAATGTAAAGATGTCTTGTTTATTTTGTATGACAATTTCTCCGTGTTCATTGCGCGAACCGCGCACAACAATTATATTGTTGCCTAAATGTTGTTGATGATGATGCTGATGATGTGCGGGCTGTGTTTGCAATTGGAATTGCAATGATGCTTGCGATACAGTTTGATTTGTTAGCTGTTGCTGCTGCTGCTGCTGTTGTTGTTGCTGTTGCTGCATTAATACTTGTTGTTATTATCTACTCGTTGTGATCGTTGTACGCTGGCATTTGATTCAAGTTGTTAATTTTGTTTTCTGATTTTGAGTCGAGCGGCGAACCTATAGCTGACAACAACACTATTGTTGTTGGAATTGTTGGAGTTTTTGGCGTTGTAACTGCAAAAGAAAAGTATTAAATAAATTGAATCAGTTTTTATTGCCATAAATCAATGATTTTGTCTACAAGAGTAAATATGTGTTTAATAAAAAGTGTTCAACAACACAATGACAGAGAAACAAAATTTATAGAGCAGAGTTGGAAAGGAATGCATTTTTTTCACGGCATAAAAAACAAGAAACGTAAATTAAGAGGGTTCATCGTCATGGGTTGATTGTTTTGGGCAGAAGAAATCAATTTTCGATCAATGTTGATTGTGACAACGGGAAACGGGTCTTTCTATAGGGACTTCCGAACCTCGACAGTTAAGGGACATATTGTTGTAGCCACCACGGGCTAATCGACGTATAAAATTGTTGTGCTGCTCGGACAAAATTCTCTCCAAAAAAATCATGTTCAATCCACATGAGTTCCAAACACACGTCTGGTCCATTATTACGAATTTCTATTGGCCTCATCTATATGAAGTTGCAGCACAAATCTCATGACAAATTAGACATTCCGGCGCTCGATTTGAGGGCATTGTCATCACATATATCAAATGAGGAAAAGTGGACATTTAAAACGCGACTCAGTCAACGAAGCGGCACAATGTTGTGAACGAGCGAAGCTGCAAATGGGCATCATTTGAGTGAGACTACTTTTCGTATTTAGTGCAAAAGAATGTCCAGTTTGTATAATTTATAAACCGGGAAAAATATATAAACAAAAAGTCATTAACTGGCGACTTTTAGTCCACCCTGTAGGATTTCAACGAATTCACACATTTATATCGCTGGTCTTTATATATCGTCTCGATTCGGGTTTTTCTGTTTCCTCTCTTTTTAATTTTTCTTTCACAAACTACAATTTGTGACATCAAGTGGTTTGTAAATGCATACGTGAAGTTGAGTTGATTACATGGCCCTCCTTTTTGTCAACTATCAACAACTTCAGTTGATACTGTCGTGCTTGTTGTTGGCATTGTTGTTGGTATGCAAACTATTTATTGTCATCAACTTTGCACGAGTAACGATTTAAAGTCAGCGAGCAAAGTTTTTTTTTTTTTTTTTTGTTCAATAACTTCTTTAAACAGAAATGTTGGACTTTTTGTTCACGGAACAGTTGGAAAGTTGTACGCGCAACTTGGGCGTGCGTGTGTGAGAGTGTAGTTTTTTTTTTATTTATTTGTTTGCTGGTCAATATGTGGTCTGGCCTTCGGGCCGTTTTTAATGGCAAAAAACCACACAAAACAACCATCACAGGCACACGGCTGTTTCCACGCCGTCTACCCCCCCCTCCCCCTCACCGACCCCTTCACTGGTTTCTAGAATAAGTAACAAACGGCTCGTCGAAGAAAGAAACGCCAGATAAACCATCTAAAGGGTAAACTAACCGGAAATTTATTACTTCATATTGTCATGTATTTGTGTATTTTGTTGTTTAATTTTGCGTTTATAATACCGCCACTGTTAAACAATTTCGCGTAGAAATATTTCACCGACCCATTCTTCCAGTATGTTTTCTTGTTTCGTTTTTTTTTTTTTTTTTTTATAACAGGCGTGTTGCATACAAGAGTTGCAAGTTGTTGGAATATTGAGATTTCAGAGAGGCCGGGACGTGGCATGACAATGACATCTATTGTAAACACATTTTCACCCCTCCTAATGGAAACGATTTTACTGTATTGTACGACTATTTTGTGTGTCCCTTTGCCCTGAAATGTCAAAAAATAATTTAAGAAAAGCTGGCCAAATAAAGTAACAAAAAGCAAATAAACAAATATATATCAATGATATTTTTATGGGCGAATAAAAAGCAGTGTTTGCCAAAAGCAAATCTAAATTGACTTCAAATTGTTCGATACGTTCGGTGAGATGGAACAGTGATTTCAAAGGTACAAAGTGAGCAGCCATAACCAAACGGTACTAGTGTTATCCAATGCAAAACTGCACCAACAGAGTTATTGATGGCAATCGAATGTATGAGGGCGAGGCAAAAAGTCCGTGACTTCCGTGAATTTCACGCCTCTTAAAGGGGATTTAGACGGTAATACAAATGAGAATAAAAATCTTACGACAGATTTTTTTACGTTCACACCATCGGTAAGCAACGAAAACAAAGTAAAATGTATACATAAAAATACATCCCTGATCTAATGATGTGTGAAAGATGTGTGTTTCTCTCTATGTCGTATGGTCTCATCACATATTAAGTTTAGACGGTACCATCCCTGCTCTTCTACTCAAAAATTTGACTTATCTTACGACTTGTGTTACCCGTAATCTCTAACCCTAAATCCCCTTTTAATTGAAATACCAACAAGGGCAGGGCAAAGAAGTGGTTTACTGCATTTCCATGTGGCCGTACAAGCACGGACGGCCAGTTGAGGGGTCTACATCCGAAACAATTGGAAAATTTACGATATGATTTTTAGCCCATCGGATATTGAAAGTGAGAGAGATTGTGGAAGCCATATGTAAGTATCCCCCATGGCTCAGTGGTTTTAATTTACAGTGATCACTTGGGTATGAGAAAGAATTCCAGAAGATGGGCGCCCGTTTGCTCACAATCGACCCCAAACAAGAGTGCCTCGATGGGTGAGTTGGTGGAGTAGTCGACCAACAGTCCAGAGGTCGTAGGTACGATCTCTACCGAAGACAAAGCCACAAATTTGTTCAAATAAGCAAAATAACAAAAGACACAAATACAACAAAAACATGCAATGTTGGGTTACCTGATGTTTGACTGTGCGCTGTCGAAGATACCTACACTGGACACTGAGCAGTCAACATACCATCAGTTAAATTCTGGCTTACTCATCCCTGCAATATAGTAAACAAACAGCGAAGTAGTACTCCTTCTTTCCTATCTCCCCAACCCTGTTCTGGTACAATGCACTGCATATGTAGGGGTTGACGCCTGAGTACGGGTCCCAACAAAAAAACAAGGGTGCACACATGTGCAGTTTCCATGGCAATAATCCATGAATTGGGCTACGAATTGCTCCCTCATCCTCCCTATCCACCAGATTTCAACCCGAGTGAACGTTCTTGGTTTTGGCTCGTCAGAAAGAGATTTGACTCCAATAATGAAATCATCTCAAAAATAACTGCCTATTTTGATGACGTCGACAAATCATATTATTCGGAACGAATACAGAAATTCGAGAAATGTTGGACAAAGTTTATAGAAGTCAAAGGAGACTATCGTGAAAAATGTTTCATTTAAAAAGACACGAACTTATTGGCAAGTCCTCGTACGAGCTTTATTAACTCATCCATCTAGTTTCTAAACATGCCTCAATCTGCTCCCTCTGCGATATCAGAACTAAAAGAAAGAAAGCCATCTCGTTTATAGCTTCAAATATCTGCTTTACTTTCATACCTGAATGTAAGGATTAATGCAAGGCCCTAAATACAAGCTGTTTCCATTCAGGCCGTCAAAGTTCAAATTCATTTAAAATTGGTTTACAGATTTCATTTGTTTTCATTGAAAATTTAACATGGCTCCTTCTTAAAGCCAATATGATCTTTTATACTCATCAGTACCTGCCATATGGGCCTTGTTTAAGCAATGAAACCCGAATGACAAACCTCCGTTCTTACGACAAATTCTTATGCAGGATAATCTCATCAGAGAACCTTCTAGACAGTTCAGAATCCAAACCATGTGTATAGAAGTAGATCGAACTTCCTACGAATTTCAGTGCTTAAACACTCGCCCTAATGCTTTGTCATCTAGTTTTCCATTCAGAGGCAGTTATTTGGCTCCAGAAAACTAGGTCACTTGCTCCACCATCATCCAAATTTGCCAACACTTTCCTCCCCCAATTTAGTGTTCTTCTACAGCCAAAACATTACAGGGAAGGTGTACGCAACTTTATCAGCCCCGTACTAAGCATAACATCGAGAGTTCCAATACGACAACACATTCCTGCATTTTCCTTCTTTAATTTAGAGTCTCGAATCACCGAAAATAAGTTTGCAGCTCATAAGTTTGAACACCTCGGGAATTCCTATATGACAAAATATTCATGTATTTTTTTCCTTTAGTTTAGAGTGATAAACCCTGAAAATTATCTTAACCGAGAAAGCTGAACGCTTTCTTTTGTGGACATCCTTTTTTCTTTTAATAAATTTAAGCTCGGAACTCTCTTTTGTAGATGGAGCACTCCACTAAATAGTCCATTCTCTGAGTCATTATAGAAAAGGCTAAATAACTTAAACTGAACTGCTGAACCGAATTTTAGTCGATCCCTTTGGAGTGGAGCTCGTCCACAGAGGGCCCACTGAATGAAAAGGTACTTAAGACTGGACTGTTGGTCGAACACTCCGCCAGCTCATCCATCGATGCAATAAACATCGCCAAACCACTGTTACTTGGCTAAAAGGGGGCAAATACGAGAAAGTTTTTCTTCAGTTTTTTGTTTTGTGTGCGTGTGTGTGTGTGAGTGTGTTTATATTTTTAGTCTTTTGACAAAACGACAGCACGCGACAAAATGCACTTCATAGTTGAGTTATGCCCAACAAGATAATGAACGACAAGGACATTATTTGTTAGAGGGACACACACGCACAAGTCCACACACAGCCCCAAATCTAATACGCTGTTAAAAATCATTACATGAACTTAAAAACACGTTGCTGTGCCACACACACCATCGGCTAGTTTTCTTTGCAACTTGTGGCACCATGGCAGTGGCTTTATTGTTGACAAACAACACCAACACACAAGTGGACACTTGAAACAAATAAAAGCAGGAAACGAAAGAAATGTTTTTCTTGTAACCGTTAGAAAATTTTAGTTTTTTCTCTGAATCCGTTTTCAGCTTTTTTTCTTTCCTCTGCTATAAATGACCATTGACTATTTTGAAGGGTGTCAGGGTGTATTTTTAAGTATAAAATAATAGAACTTATGCATGTGCGAGGGTTGTGTTCTAAGGCTGCACTTTTTTGTATTTTTATGCAGAATAGAATTAGATGGCTGGGGTCACATGTTTTGTGGGTGTGTGTTAGGCATAATAGGTCGACGATGGTCACAGTGCAAAGGGCGCCTCGCGGCCAGACCCTCCCTTTTTCGTCCAGTGAGATCAATAAGCCGTTGCTGATTATAATTTGGGAATGCGTAGAGCTGTAGTTGGACATGATATTTCCAGTTTAACTCTGATAGTTGGCAAGTGTTAGTTACCTCTTGTTGGACTGCGAGAAAAGGAAGTACGGAATGATTTAGTTTGCATCGATGCCTAGGGTAGGTCGAGAAAAGAAATGCATGACTTTTATACCGTGCAGGCAATCCCCAAATAAAAGTTTATCAGCATATTTGTTTACAATATATATATATCTGGGCTATTAGTCTCTAGCGGAGTTGAAGCCTAATTCATGGGAACATGATATCACGGTGCTGTCGTCTTGCAACAGATTGTGCGCGGGGAGCAGGTTTTGCCTGTGTGCTTTGCTTTTCAGAGTATAAAGGGAAAGTCGTCATTCGGTTGCTACGGCAACCAGAACTCTATGCTGGTCTTTCAGAATCCTCCACCGAAAGTCAATTGGCAGAACGGGGACCAACTAGTTCTTTGAATACTTTGAAATATCCCGGGAGCACGTTGGTCATAGGTTGAGGTGCCTTCATTGGCTGAAAACGATTAAGTATTAGTCTACTACCCACGATTCAACTGTTTTCGAGCTGCAACAGATTTAGGTTCTACATATAGAACTAAGTAGTGGAGAATGTGTAGGTTAAGGCCTGATGTTGCTTGTGGATTTCGGATGAACGGCATACACGCGTCGTCTTCTTTTACTGAGCGAAGGAATTAGATAGCCCCAGCTCTTGAGCAAGGGGTTTGTGTTATGTGCTGTCGCCACATATCGCAAGAAGTTGCCACCTATGTGGGCCCAGTAAACCATATGTGGGAACTCCATCAGGTGGAACTGGTCCACCAGCAGATGCTGATGTAAATCAATTTCCGTCTTGCAACTCAGGCCGGCGATAATGCTGTTATTTAGGAATTTGCTCTAGCTTTTTTGGAACGGTTTCGATAATCATGTATAAGAATTATGCGACCGTGCGTGCCTGGTGTTGCACTCCGATCGTCTGGTGAACTGTTGATTAGCTCATCCGTGCTTTTAGTCACCATCAGGTTAAGATGGCAGGCAATGAGGTAATCGGTTTTTCCAAATGAATCTGTAAATTTAAAGCTCCGTGAAACGAGGCTGCTCGGCATAGCAGCGTATTTAATTCGAATCAAAGAAATTATTACAATATTGGCGATGTTATACTTTTTGGAGGAAACCGAAACTGTTACGTTTCTCAAATTTCTCAAACAGTTCGCCGAAGCTCGAATCAGACTTGTGTCCCACCCTCGTAACTATGAAAGTTGTATGCGTTTTGTTCGCACCAACAATAATAAAAACTTTTTGCCGACGTTACTTTCGGACATAACACAAATAAATGGCCTAAAAATAACGACGACATCGACAACCACAAGCAACTTTAACAAATGGCAACAACAGGACAATAGACAGACCAATAGACAGACCAACAAACATATACAATAGCCGAAGAGAAAGCTCCACATACTCGCTGCTTAAAAGCAGCTCTAAAAAAAGAAACATGTGTTGTTTTTGTACAAAAACTAGACGCAATTTTGTTTTCTTTTGCGTTGCTGGTTTGGATGAGGCAGGCCAGAGACTAAAAACGTAACGTGAATAAGAAAAAAGTGAAATAAATAGCCGGCCTATCTTTATATCAAGTGCAAAGGGACATATTTATTGCGCTTTGCATACTTCTTAGGCGGCAATCAGCAACAGCAACAGAAACAGCAACAAAAACAGCACAGAACAACAAACAATAAGAGAAACGCAATAAAAAGTGTGTGTGAATTATGAGCCACTAAAAATAGTGTCGACATTAAATTAACAGGATGGTCTTTTGCTGGAAAGTGGCAAATTTTAGGTCTAAAGAATCCTTAAAGAGAATCATGAGAATTTTGGTTTCTTCGTTTCATTTTCCTTAAAGATTGATGTTGTGATGTGATTATGTTTTCGCAATCACTGGAAAAGCTACCGAAAGAGTCGATTCTGTCGAAAGCACAAGGAAACTAATGAGGCGCGAGCGAGGATGCGGCATTGGCCTAATAAATCGATTAGAAAAACAAAGTGGCCCGCTAATTTTAAGTTCAATATCCATAAGAGTCAATCGGCGGGTTTATAGGGATACTCGGATATGCTGAAGTGCTTCTTCTCTATTTAGCAGACAGTTCAGCGTACGCGCCTGCCATAAAACTTTTCTGTAAACGGTTTGTACATTTGAAGCAAAAATTCTTCGCAAGAAAACTAAGTGATGCTCCAATTTAAGGTTCCTGATATAATCAAGCTTCAGAGTGTTTCCTAAAATCGGAATGTAGCGTGGGATTTCTGCCCTCTTTTAAACAGTTCACAAGATTTCAGGACTCCTCTTCGCAAACAGCTCGAAAGAAAGCGTCTTGTTTTCAAGTGAAGAGTACGAATATTAAAACCAGCAATAGTCGTAAGAGCCAATCACTCAGTTTATGCTTCAGCCGACCCACGCCAGGTTCACCAAGTCGCAATGCAGCCGCGAAAGTTTGTGGATTGCGCCCAAGGGGCCATTGGCCTGTACTTTTTTTGAGACAAAGATTTGAGCGTAGACGACATGTGGTTCCAGCAGGATGATACTATGAGCCTGACAGCGGACTCCACGATACACATTCTGCCTGAACGACTTGTGGTAATGGATATTTCTCACGATAGGTGACGTGGTGGAGGGGTCCTAAATTTCTGTACTCGTAATTTCCATCGCTCTCTGGCATTAAATGCGAGTCGAAACAATCACTTGTTTTCTTAAAGGACGTCTGTCTGGCTTGGCTTGATTGATTTTAAGTCCGAGTCGTTGTTCTAAGCAGCAAAACCTCGCTCCATTTACAGAGATTATAAAATCAATGTCTGCGCTAGCGGCGATTCCGACCAACGAGGCCACATGAATGAGTTCATGTACTCCAAAAATTGGCGATTCGAAATTAACCGTTTCACATTAAACAAAAATGTAGATACTGTGAATATATTTAAAAAAAATGCAATTCGTGTTAATATTTCTGATTTGAGGCCATTGAGGACAAAGAGACAGAAATAAAGCAACGAACTTAATGAAAATGTGCGGGCCTGTCAAACAATTAGGAACGAGTTTTCCTGCAAAAGCGAGTCCGATACTTGTTGTATTTTTTACGCTCCTATTGTTGCTGTTGTTGGCACAGCTAATTCAAACATTCAACAAAGCAGACGAAACATGAGTGCACAATGAAAACTGAATTTAGAAAAAAAAAAAAAAAAAAAAAAAAAAACAGGAAAATATTATAAGACTTCCTTTGGAGAGCGGTCATTCATGCAAAGGACAAATATTAGACTAGTGCAAATACGCACAAACACCACACATGGCCAGATTGGAAAAGCATTCGGGGCTCGGCTCATGAATGGTGGACAAAAACACAAAAACAGAAAAGAAAAGAAAATCTAATCAAATGCACACACACACAGCGCAGAGTATTAAAGTCCAAACACACATTTGCCAACGACAGAGGGACGGACAAACGTTTGGACGAGCACTCTGACTATTTTGCACATAATTTGCGAATATGATAAAGTTGCTTCGTGGTGGATTTTTTTGCTTCAGTGGTGAGAAGTGGTCGGCGTATGTTGCAGCCATATTTTTGGAGATTTTACTTAAACTGCTCATACAATCAAACCCTTAAAAATATCAAAGAATATATTAATGGTGTTGCTCGCGGAATGGAATGAGTTTGGGCACGTTGCGAGCACACATGGTCATTGTGCTATGCAGCATGGCTGGAGAAGAGCTGGAGCAAGTGGCCAGCATTGTCATCATGTGCAAAGCAAAGGCATATTTTTGTACGAAAATTGCTTGTTTAAATACATATAAAAATGTGTTTAGTGTACAAATCGTACAGTGGTGGCCATATATTTAGGCACTAGAATTCCCATGTTTTTTTCTAGGAGTAGCACTTTTGAGGCATTGAAAGGGTTTTACGTAAAAAATAAATGAATTAAATGTAATTAATTAATTTTAATCGAAAACTACTTTTTTATAAATTTAATCCTTTGAAAAGCTGTGATTTTGTTGGTGTCTGCGGCGCTGCTGTCTAAAATTAAGGGAATTCCTAAAGTTATACAGTTTTATATCTCCCGGAAATCTTATTTGTTTCACTCAAATATTCAGGTGTTCTTTTTGTTTTTAATTTTTTGGTTAAACTAAATGGTTGCAAGCTGCCACTTCTGCCGCATTTTAAGCCCTTTCAATGTGTCTAACATCTAGTATCTAATTGAGGTAAGAGGGTTGCATTTTAAAATTGAACGCATGACCTTGTTTTGCCGGTTCTGTTAGCCTTATTATTTGTTGATCGACGCCGCATGATTGTTGATTCAAAATCAAGAAAGAAAAAATCTATCTGTTGGCCAGTGTTTTTAGTTTGAATGAAGTCCACTAAAGTTTTCAGTTTTTTGTTCTTGGGGTATTGAGTCTATATTTAAAATTTATTGTATTTCAAAAGAAACAAGTATGTGCGGACTTCAACACACTAAGAACTCAACCCTCGCTATAATTTTGGGAACTCTGCGGCAGGATGCAGGGACTTATTTGCATACAAAAAAGCATATAAGTCAATGGGGCCGTATGCGGCTCAAAATATGCCAGAAAAGGACTGTAAAACAATGTTTTTCTTCTTAAAATGTTAATGATTTAGAATGATATGCAGAGGAGATCGAACTTAAATCCTATAGAAAATCTTTGGGCAGATGTAAAAGTAGCGTTTCGTTAACAATATTCAGAACAATATTCCCAGCGAAAGGTGTTGCAAATCAATTGAAAACTTTCCCCGAAGACCATCATTGCTTCCAAACAATTCTCAGTTCTGACAATATTGTCAGCAAAATATACCTAGAAACCTACAACGTTGCCACAAAAAAGCATTGCCGGTCCATTGTAAGACAACAACTTTGTCAGACATTTGACAGCCGTGGGAATATTTTTGCTTGTCATTGTCAGATAACTGTCCGCGCATTTCTTATTGGCAGATATGTTTAAATTAATGCGCCATTGTCCGAGAAACATTGCTATTGGCAACACTGTCTATACAGATTAATGCCTTGAGCTTTCTGACAATGTCGAACAACAGATTTGGCAACTTCTGTCATACAATAATCTGGCAATTGTGTGATATGAGAATTTTTGTTGGCAGGTGAAATTATTGTCAGACCATTGACTGGCACAGAAATGTTTAATGAACTAAGAATTTACCTCCAGGTGATCCTTTTTCTTTGACAGGTCTAACAATATTATAAGATCTGACAGCCGGCTCTAAGCCGCTTAATGGTTTTCCAACAATCAGTCTAACTTTTTCAATAGTTTTATCACATTTTTTAATATAAAATGATTCGTCCTTATTTACATGTCCGGGTGAAAAGTGGCTAATTTGATATTCGATTAGACTCCATTATCCGAAGTTTGTTATTTTTAGGTTTTTCTTTCTGAAATAAGCAGACTTTTTAATGAAGACTTTTATAACGATTATTAAATGGGCAGCCAACATTCGCTTCAATGTAAAAGAAACGCTTGTCCCTAAATATCTGACCTCCACTGTATGTGTGCAAATATTAAAGGCTGGCTGTTGCCCCAGCCTACAGCCTGCAGGCTAAAGCAATATAAAAATTCTTTTAGGTGCCTATTGATATTAAAATATATAAATCATTTACACATACATACAGACAAGTACACACATATATGTATGTATACATATAAGCAAACTAATTTAATTGCCAGTTTACAGTGAAGTTGGCCGTGATCACATTAATTCGCAACGAGTGTAAAGTATGAAATTCAGTTCTCTTTTTGCTTCTGCCAAACCGCGTCACAGGAGTCGGCAGATATTTTATTTAAATCTTAGGCCGTCTCATATATGATTTAAAAGTACTACAAGGCGACAAAGAATACAATCCTTCAAGCTTCAGTGTTGCCGAATTTAATTAAGAATTTGCTAACTTCATGCAACCGCCTGCAAGTTGCGCACGCGAAATACGAATTACACTCATCTTTCTTGGTCCAAAACTTGTAATAAAATTTAAGCGGAGCATTTTCGAGCCAGTTCAAATTCCTAAAACTAACCAAACAGCTTCTGCAGTTTTCATTCCTGGAGCCAAATGAGAGGCGTAGGCCGAAAAAACATCTTAAGCGATGAACGACCGTATTAATGAGCAAAATTGTCTGAAGAGTTGGAATGAGGTTCACCAGGTGCCAAAGCATCTATAAAAGTTGACTGTCTGGTGTGGATTTTGCGTTGCTGAGGTCGTCACCAGCAGCGGCGAAAGTTGATAAACGATTTTCTTTGACCCAAACTGAAGGCTTTGAGCGTAGACGGCCTGTGTTTGCAGCAGGAAGGCGCTACGTTCTACACAACGGACAATACGATCCACATGCTGCATGAACGTTTTCTGGATATGGTTATCTTTTGCGGCCGATGACGTGAGCTGATCAGCATGCATTGACTCCACTCGAATTTTTCTTATAGGGCTTTCTTTCTCTTAAAATCAGCACAACCAGGACCATTGGTCAATTTCAGACGGATCTGTGCGGCATAATTATTGAAAATCGGACCATGAGGAAGTTTTTCAAATAATTACAGCATTTCTTTAATACAAAACCTCATTTATAGGATCTTTTACTCGTTTTCAGTATCTAACCGGCCTTATTGAGAAGCCGTTTACTTAATGTAGTCCCACTGTTTTGTACTTATTTCTTTTTTTCAGGTGTCATATTGTCTTTATTGATGATATTGCTGGCAAAAAGCACATTTATTAAAGTGAATAACTAAATATTGAAGTATTTGAACTTTGAACTTTGATTTATGATGCTTTTTTTGTTTGTATCTAAAGATTTTATTAGAGTTGCAGAACTTTATTTTAAAATAAAACAATGGAACTTCTTTTCAATATCAATTAAGCAGGTGTACCCGCAGGGCATTTGATGCCATTAGCGTTTAAGTATCATGTGGGCCATGTGGACGGTACGCCTGACAACCTTCTGGCCAGCTTCTGAATGTAATCCTATGATTATCGGGGCTTTTCGCCGTAGAGGTCCTTATGAAGGCACCTTCTCGATTTGGATAGTTTCATGCTACTTAAATAAAATGTAAGTGTTATCAAATATTTCATTCTGTTTGGATGAAACAGTAGTCGGTCCACGAAGGGTTATACATGTTAAAGTTCTTAATCTGACACATAATTTTCTGAACAATTTTTGTTATTATTTTGCAGTTCATATTTCTATATGTACGAGTATGTGAAATATTTATTTAATTTAGTTCGTGTGCTTCCCTTTTTGCCAGACTTTTAACTCCACCTTTTTGTCGTGTAAAATGGCATCACTGTCCAATGATGCAATCAGGTGTTTATTATTTAGGAAAATAAAATTAAAATATGCAAAACGTGGAAAATATATGCGAAAATGTAAGCAGGAATTTTGTTATTCAAAGACTTTCATGCTTCTTGAAGATTTCGACAACCGTAATGAGCGCGATGAAGAAAGAATTTGTACCCGTATTCCATTTTTTTAACTTGCTGCAAGATTGTATATAAATTGACAAATTTATTGTTAAAATTTTAAGTGTTGTCAACTGCTTGGTGCTTTCAACACCATTTTCAGTGCTCTGACGAAAACATCTCGGGGTCAGTTCTAGGCGTTTTGTTTTTAATACTCAATGCATTTGACCCCATTTTTTAACCAGATCCATAAACATTTTGTGTGAATTTTTGCGAATTCATTGAGCGCACGTTGACATCGTATTCTCATAATTGAAGGATATTATTGCATTCGTTTTTTGTTTTCAAAATGAAAAACTTATTTAAACACATCCCTTTGAAAACATTATTTTTTGAATAGTTCAAAACTTAAAATCTTTAACCGCATATTACGTGCCGTCCGATTATTTATACATGCAATTAATTAATCTGGACATTCTTTAATTCATAACAGAGAGAATGTAAAATCGATCCATGTCGGTTTAGCAAATCTATTTAGTTTTTAAGCCAGTCGCAAATCATCACGCAAAACCAAAAATGCATAATATTTTGAAACAAACAAATATTTTATTTGATTGTCAATTTAATGCGAACTAATAATTTAAAACCTAAATTTTTTGTTGAGTTTAAAATGTAACAGGTGGCAGCATTGAATTTCAACACTGCATTTTAAACATCAGCTGTTTTCGCTTTGAAGTTTAACTTGTTGCGCTCGAGCAAATATTCCTGTGGAACAAATCTGCAATTTTGTGAAAAAAGGAGGGAGCATTTTTTTCATTTTCTATAGAAATTGCATGAACTGTTTCTTTAGCATGAGATAATCAGCTGTTTTTGATTTATATATGAAACTGAAGAGGTCAACAGATAAATTTCAAATATTTCTATTCAAAAATTTATTAAAAAGCAAAATGGAAAGTTTTTCTAAAGTATTTTGAACACGATTTAAAGTTCCAGCAGAGCACGCAGTACTTTTAAATACATATCTTTTTTTATTATTAAAAAATTTACATTGTTGCTACTTTTCGCAGCTGTTGTCAAGGATGCAAAGTGTTTTGTTGTTGGAAGGATGTGAAATTATGTTTTTTACACCTAATTTTCGTAAAATTTATCGTCTTGTGAGAGTTCTTTATTCTGACTAGACTTTATCCGAAATAACATGGAACAAGGCTCGCAGGCACAGTTTACAAAGACCTTTCGTCGTCGCTATGTTGGCGTTTACTTCCAATGAAATACATATGTATTTTCAAATTGCTGTTAAACAGGGTTGAGAAAAAATTTTGTTTTTCAAAATAACCGATTGTATTTCAGTAACGAAAACAATTTGAGTTGAAATATTCCCAAGAATTGTAACAAAAGTTTTGGTTAAAAACCAAATTCATGTCTAATTAAGTTTTAAGCACTATTTTCTATATTCTCTTGGCAAAAATACCATTAAAATATTTCAAAAATATTGTCGAATCCAATTCATTTGGAACCGCCTTTGAAGAAGATAAAAGCGCGGCGTCAACATCCACTATCCTACTCTGAGGTGTGTTTGCAAAAAATAAATTCTCATGGGATGGGAGTTGAAAAGGAATCAACAAAAATCAAAATAAAGTAAATAAAAACAACAAATATACTTACTTTTCTATCACTAGCAGAAACACCTTGATTCTTTCGAAGGAAGCTCGCCCGTAAATATTAAATTCCAATTGCAGATTTTTTGTTTACTTAAATTTAATTTAGAAGAACTCTATACAAAATTAACTACCTGGCAAAATCAATCATCAAAACACACGCACGCACGCACAACCATGTGAATCATAAACAAACTGTTTCTGGTTCGGCCCAACAATTTTTGTATATTTCACTTATTTGTAGGCGCTAATTTTTCCTAAAAGTTTTTCATTATTTCAGGTCAAAATGTAAACAAAAATATTTTTTCAACAGCACACACACGACCCCGCACAAAAATATTCTTCAACATCAGAAATAACCAGCGTATTGGCCTGCCTCTTTTAATGCAAAAAAAAAAAAAAACGCACACACACTGAACGATAATGAAGGAAGAGTATAAAAAATTAATGAAAACACGTGAAATTCATCGTTTTACAAACTCTTTTCAAATGCAGCATGAGAAGCCAAAGTTTAATTTACACTTTCTAACCGAAAACTTCTGAAATTTTCAACCGATTTAGAGAAAAATTTAATTAAAAAACGAATTTACGACAACACCAGCTCTAGAGCTTATTTTGGAAATTATTGAATTTTCATTAAACTGACAGCTGGTTTTTTACAATACTGCCACTGAGTTCGAAATACATCAAAACGCGGATGCCAGTGTGGCGCAAATGAACAGGGTTGTTAGTTTAGACAAGCCCCCTTCAACAGAGTAGTGCAACGAAATTTGTTTTCATTTGATGATGCCATTAGTTTGGACAAAATTCGACATAATTTCCAATACGCCGCTAATTGATATACGAAAATGCTGACCAAACCATTTCAACGCCCCCAATACTTTACAACTGAAATATATATTATATAAATCTTTGAGTACAACTGTTGTATCATATACAAACGGTGATGATCGAATGACCGACGTGCACAAGCTAATGTGTGTCTGCTATATTTTGATAGAGCACCAAAATAATATTTCTTGTTCGGTATTATTTCTGAAAAGTAGTCTTGGCCAAAACGGCTCTTCCCCCTGCGACCATTTATTGTACTTCCCCATGCCTTTGCGTCAAAGCACCGGACTAGCCCTTCCAATGGGAGCGTTAGCAAGTCCTGGTTGGCAATCTTCTCTTCACCGCAGAATCTGCAGGTGCCAGTGTTGATATGCCCGTTCTGTGTAGGCGCTTATAAGGGCTCATTATGCCCCTTTGGAGCAAACATATTAGTGTTAACTGAAAGGCGTTAATTTGGTTCGTATTTATTATAGCCACGAGTTGCTTAAAATTATAGTCTACTTCTAAACCATTTGATATGTCTCGGCTGTAGCAAAAGTATTAGTGGTGAATTTGCTTTTCTGACAAAGATGCCACTTGATTGATATTTTAAAGTTAGTGAATCGCTGAATTGCTAGTGTACACAGCAGATACGGGTGTTAAGTTTTGCTGTTGGATCAGGTTTAAATGTCGTAGAAATAAAGAGTGATTGACTTATTTGACAACTTACTTATGTAGGTGCGTCAAAATTTGTTTACTTTTTGTTGCGCTTCAAACTTATATTTTCACGCGTAAAACTAAAACAGTGGAAAAAGTTTTTGATCAGTTTGGAAGAATAAAGCTATAATAGCGTACAAATGGAAACAGAAAAATTCCAAGTAAATCATTGTGTATTTGGACTTGATTAATTATAATATGTACATTAAATTCAAAAGTGGGCCAGGAACATAAAAAGTAAGTAAACGATAGCAAAATAATAATAATTTCTACCCGCACTTGTTTAGCAGAAGTAAATTTTTGTAAACAGACAAACTGCCTATAGTTTTTATTTTGTTGTAACTATTTATTAACGAGTTGCAAGTTCTTGACAAACCTATTATAGATATGCTTTGACATGTGTCAACATACAAAAGCAGAGGCTGCGCAATTGCAACATTGCCCGCACATTTTAATGGATACTTTAGATTTAAAACTCAGTAAAATGAAACAACAAAATAGTTTATGTCAGCCAGAGGTGATAAAAGCGGTACATTTTAATGTTTCAGTAGGTCGAGTTCTACAGTAACATTCAACGCGAATGTTCAGTTGAGTTTTGTAATTCTCAAAAAGGAATTCCTTTTCTAAGCATTTAAAATTAATTTAATTGGAGTTTAGAGCACATAAAGTTTTGAAGTTATCCCTCAATAATAATATGATACCGAACGCCAGCGCCAGGATGATCTAAAATAAACTAAAGCAGTTGACTAGTTTATAACTCAAATCTATTTTTTACACTAATTCATTACTAAATTAAAATGTGACGTCTTAAAGGTGCCGCCCACTATATATTTTTGTTATTAAAAAACACGACACGCGACCTTCATATCGTCATATGATGTAAAAAAAGCTCGTGAGTTACATAAAATCAAAATGGATTTTTTGATTGATTGTAATACGCCACATCAAAATATATGCTCGGGAAAACTTAACATTCATTAAAAACAGCGTTCTTACCAACAAAATTCTAAAAGCCCCAAGACTGCCAAAGCCCGCCTTAAACTTGACGTATACATACATATACATAAGTAGGTTTTAGTATTAGAGTTTTTTGCTTCTCCTGAAAGTTTTTTCAATGTCACTTAGAGCTTTTATGAAACCATATGATGATATTGTATTCCTTCTGTGAACTTAAAAAGTTTCCAAAATATGTATAGAAACTTAAACAAATAAAATAAGGTTTTTTACTGCTCTTTTAATAAGTAAAAGTCATACTGTTAAAAATGACAAAACTCTAGAAAAACTGGCTCGTCGTTCCCCATCCGTTTTCCACATCAATCAGAAACATTTTTTGCTAAGTTTTGTTTTGATTTCCAACTGTCCACATTTTATCTCACTCATGCGTTTGAGGTCTAACTAGTTGGCATCACTATCTTAACGGAACTTATAAATATATACATATACATATACATATATCTGCATAAAGTTAGCCCGAGATAATGTAAACTTGTACTACGGTGAGTGCCCAATCCAGTGCTGTGATAATAAATTTGTTTTAAGAATTTAATTGCAATTTTAATTGGCAATTCCCAACTTGCTAAGAAAGTGCTACCAAGGGCCATAAACGTAGAACTCGTATTCCATTAAAATGGGAATGCTGTCAAGAATTGACAGATATTAATCTGGCTGTAAACAAATTGACAGTCAATTTTATACATATTCGACGAATGAAAATCTAGGAATTTCAGTTCAATGAATCGCAAAATATTTACAGTTTTATTACTTCTCTTCATATTTTTTATTATAAAATAAACACAAGAATAAGTAAAATTTTTTTTAAATAAAGCATAACTTTTAATTTCTTGTAATTTTTTTTAAATATGAATCGTAAAGCCATATTTTTAACAATAAATCGGAAGTAGGAGACTTTAAGCACTTTACAAAAAGGAGCAAAAAATATGGAGTTGGAGAATCAACAATTTGTCCCATTAAAAAACCAGCACTATTTTCGCGAACGAAAAGTGGCTGTCAAAAAATAAAAATGGCGGTTTCAAGGAAAGTGAATAGAATGTATTGTTGCATTAGTCGTTGTAGTGAGAAGCTGAAGCGCAAGACTCGAAATAACGAACTTTGTTGCACGGCAGTGAGTTTCTAGCGGACAAAATGTTTATGAATGGCAACTCTGTATGTATGATATACTTTTGAATAAAGTATTACGGCCCATATGTTAGCCCCTTTTTACAGCGCACCATTTTTCTTATTCGGTCTTCGTCTTGCCTAAACCTTTTACAATCTGGAAATTAATAGACAGACATTTTTCATTATGAACAATTTACTGAAGTTGATAATGAGAAATATAATATAAAGCAGCAACAATCCGTTCACTTTGATTTAGAATTTGTTATTCGAATATCTTGCAACTTATGCCCCGATGCCTCGATGTTGATAAAGTATTCGACCAACAGTCCATAGGTCGTAGATTCGATTCCTACCAAAAACTCTGGTGAGAACACAATAGCCAAAATACTTTACAATCAACTAAGCAATAACAAAAACGGCACACAATATTTAATTATACATAAATACAAGCAGTCAAGAACCCAACAAACAAGCCCATATACAGAAACGTTACTCCTTTTTTGCTCCTCGCCATAAACCCAGTTCTGGTATAATGCACTGCACATATAGGATTAGAGCCTTGAGTGTTGGTCCAAAAAAAAAAAAAAGAAAATACAAATGGGATGAAGGGAAAAGAAACCAAAAAATATCTAATACAGAGAGTCGTCTCCTGCAAACACTTCCTTCCCCCTTAACCGTTGCCATCAAACTTCGTCTGTCCACATTTTAGAAGGGGACTAAGACAATGAATTTAATATTTCTGTAGGGAAAGATATATGGACTTAAATGCGTAGCTAGAGAAGCACTCCATACTATTTAGTTCTTGTAATATGTGAACCCTCTATATTCTACTCCTAATTCTTTGTTTTTGCTGCACTGACAGTTAAGTCATTAGCTTCAGCTGCTAATTTATTCTGTTCCAGCCGTTGTTACATACATACATATATATGTATTTTTCAAGCCAAAAATCGTACACAAATTTGACAAAATGAACAGCTGTAATCTTGATTGCCAAGTTCGTATTAGCGACAGTTCGCTGTATGAATGTGTGTAGTAGTGTAATCACTCCCATTAAGAAAATAGTAAAGCTAAGAAAAATAGTCCACACAGTAAGAGCAAATAAATGAGACGCAACGATCTTAAATGTAAGCCTTATAGTTGTCGTTGTTGTTGTTGTTGTTGTTGCTTTCTTACTTTTATTTTAATGTTTTAGTTATTGTTGTTGTAATATTGTGAGGGTACCAGTCGGTGCCAGTGTGAAATACATATATTTTTTTCATTTGATTTTCTTTCATTTTATTACACGTGTGTGTGTGTGTGTGTGTGTGTGCGACACAAACTCATATTTATCTTATTGTTGTTCTTCTTTATAATGGCATTTGCTCTGTGTGCCATGTAGATACATACGGACTTGTATGTTTTGTTGTTGTAGAGTTAGATTACACAGATTTTCTTATTACTTCAATATGATTTGAAAAGTAATTGTTGGTTGGGATGATGTGACCAACTACTCGTTCAGTAATTTATGTGCGTTTGTAATACCAAATTTTACACATCATAATTTCACAAATCGGTTTTCGAATGACAAGTGTTTCAAAAAACCGGTTTTCTTATTTTCCTGTAAAAAGACCAAGAGTACCTATTTGTGTTCTTTTTATGTCCTGTGAACTAATTGCAAAAAACAAAATAATTTTAACACAGTAAAATTATTAATTCCTTAACGTTCCATTAATGACACTTACTTTTTTCGTCTTTGAGGCACAGTGTTGATGTGCATATTTTAATTGAAGATATTACTAAACATTTCATCTGTACTGGAAAACCTATAAAAAATTCAAAATTGTTCGAGATGTTATTAATAAAAAGTGGCCAGTGTCAAAAAAGATCTAAGAAATATTTGCTTCGAAGTGACACTTGCAGCTTAAAATGTTATAGTGCTGTTAACTTTTCGGTATTGTCTTCCAACTTAGCGACCTTTTTTTAAAATACGATGGTGCATCCCTAAATGTTGTCGTAAAAAAGAAAAAAAGGGGATCAAATTCTTTTTTACAGAAGAAATAGTTTTTATGCAATTCTTATACATGTGCGTACTCGTATATCTCTCTTTGCAGCATTGACCACTTCATTCTTTAAATATAAAAAGTTTAAAAGTAAGTGTGTTTACATCGACTAACCGTGATTACCTCTATTATCCGGAACTGCAATCATATATCTTTCGATTGAACGAACACAATGCGAACGAATAAAAAGAAAGAAGGAAACTCACTCGTTTGTATAAAACAATTTAGAAGCACATATTTGATAAATACGAATCGTATTCATAGAAAACTTCAAAGAAAATATGAATTTAAAAAACAAAACAAAAATAACATAATTTTTTTAAAAACTAAGTAAAATAAAATACTTATCACTGTTTTTTCCCCCAAAAATTATTATTTAAACATTTATATTGTATTAAATCCCTTAATAAATAAGTTGCATATAAATAAGAAATTGTTATCAATTAAACGGGAAAACCGATTATCAAAGACCATTACGGATAATCGAGCTCTCACTGCAACAGTGAAATGTAAACAAATAAATAGAATAGAAACGAGCTCTACTCATTACGTTTTTTATGAAAAAGATGTCCAATTGCTGTTACAAAAAAATGAATTGATAAAAAAAACTGCTTGTTTTTGTCCGTTTTAAAGATAAACCCCTGGAAATAAAAAATATTGCGTTTTTGAGGTTAAAGGATATTTACCATGTATGGCTGTGGATATGCCAAGACAGCAATATCGAGATTGAAATCAAACAAAGCTGCAGGAGCGGACGCACTGTCCGCGGAACTATTTAAGGCAGCCGGAGATGACCTGGTTGGGCGCATGCACCAGCGCATCTGTAAGATATGGTCGGAGGAAAGCATGCCCGACGAGTAGAATCTCAGCATCGTTTGCCCGATCCACAAAAAAGGAGACCCCTTCAACTGCGCCAACTACCGAGGAATAAGTCTCCTCAACATCGCCTACAAGATCTTCTCTGCCGTTTTGTGTGAGCGCCTGAAACCATTCGTGAACAGTCTGATAGGTCCTTATCAGTGTGTTTTCAGGCCGGGGAAGTCCACCATCGGCCAAATTTTCACACTACGGCAGATCCTGGAAAAGACCCAAGAGATGCAAATCGACACCCACCACCTATTCGTCGATTTTAAGGCCGCATATGACAGTGTGTATAGGGACGAGCTATACGAAGCCATGTCTAGTTTTGACGTTCCTAAAAAACTCGTCAGGCTGTGTAGGATGACGATGGAGAACTCTCGCTGCTCCATCAAGGTCGGTAACGAATTCACCGAGACCTTCAATGTCAGAAGGGGATTTAGACAAGGCGACGCACTGTCATGTGACTTTTTTAACATAATTCTTCTTGAGAAGATCGTGCAAAACTCACACGCCAACAACAGAGGCACGATCTTCCAAAATTCCGTGCAACTGCTGACGTGATTGGTCGAACATATCGAGCCGTCACTGAAGCGTTTGCTGGTATTTCAACGGAGGCGGCCAAAATGGGTCTAGCGGTGAACGAGGGCAAAACGAAGTATATGCTGTCATCAAAAAAGGACGCGCAACACCGACGACTGGGCCAGAACATCACCATAGGCAGCTATAACTTCGAGGTAGTGAAGGACTTCGTCTACTTTGGCTCCCAAGTGAACAGCACGAACAACATCAGTACCGAGATTAAACGCAGAATAACTCTTGCCAATCGCTGTTTCTTTGGGCTCAAGAGGCAATTGAGTAGTAAGGCCCTTTCTCGAAAAACCAAGCTGACACTATATACCACTTTGATAATCCCTGTACTTCTCTATGGCGCAGAAGCATGGACGGTGTCGAAGGCGGATGAGGAAGTCCTTGGTATTTTCGAGAGAAAAGTTGTGCGTTCAATCTTCGGCCCTGTTTGCGTTGATGGTTTCTGGAGAAGAAGATTCAATCATGAACTGTACGGGTTGTACAGCGACATGAGCCTAACCAGGCGCCTACGGATACAACGGCTAAGATAGTTGGGCCATGTAGAGCGCATGGAGAATACTGCTCCGACCCGTAGAATCTTCGATTCCGAACCTGTGGGACAACGCATTAGAGGACGCCCACGGAACCGATGGCACATACAAGTGGAGAGGGACCTCAGCCAACTTGGTGTGCAAAATCGGAGGATTCTGGCTAAAGACCGTGCCAGCTGGAAAACTTTGTTGGTTGAGGCCCAGGGTCACCACGGACTGTATCCCCAAAAGAATAAGAAGAAGAAGGCTGTGGATATGCAAGATGGTCTTACGAAAGCATGATCGCCAGTAAAGACTTACGAAAGAGGATCTCACCACATGCGAGGTACAATATGTGTACATATGTAAACAGCATTTCTTTGTTGTTGTTGTGTCTGCACTATTGAGTTTTTTACATGGTAGGGAAGTTACCCCTACGCACAACCCCCCAACCTGGAGGGCCGGGTCCTGGTTTAGACCCCTGGACAGAGGGAATATAGGCGGTGTAAATATTAAGGAGATCGGGTGGAGTCAAGTGGTCAATGAAACATGTAGGCTACGACTGTCTCGGCATGTTTCTGATTTCACAAATAACTTTTATCTCGGCCTAGTTTATTATCTAAAATTGCCACTAGAATCTTTTATGGTTTCACTATGACGTCATCGAAGTCCATGTACGATATTGCTGTTGCTTGCGTGGGCAGCCACAGCGCACAGTAGTAATTCCTCTTTGAAGTACCGCCGACTTTGAACAGTTTACCACAGTTGGTCACATTTAGCTTTAGCATGCAATTGTAAAATTTTATCATGCATGCATGAATATATGTATAAGTACACACATGCAAACGTACAGTCATGCATAGGGACGTTTGTATGTGTATGTATGTATGTAAGTATGTATGTAGGTAATTTGTGGTCGTGTGTGTCACGTTTGTCTTCCCTTTTTCTGTGGGATTCTAGTTCGGTGTTTACGCTCATTCATTCGTTAGACAGATTAAATGATATTATATGTATGTATGTATGTATGTATGCATCTGTTGGATTGTGGTTAAATTTGTATAATTTAAATAAACTTAAATTAGATGAAAATATAAAGAAGTTTTTTTAGAACAAGTGCTTTTTCTAAACATTTCCATTGTCGTAATTATGATAATAAATGCTGGACCTAGTACAAGCATGTACAAGTAGTTTTAATAAAGTGGGAGGATTTTACATTAAAAATATGTATGCATATGTATGTATGTATGTATGTATGTATTTATGCAGTGGTATTGTTGTTGTCGTTTTCGGAACCACAAACAAACAAAAATAGAAATTAAAGGCGTTTTAGCAATTATTTACTCTTCAGCCGTATCAGCTGACGATGTTGTTGGGTTTAATTTTGTAGTCGTTGACATTTAAAAACATACGTATGTATGTATGTATGTATTTAGTATATATGTATGTACACACATACATACTTGCTTATGCATGCACGTTCATGTACGTATGTAATTATGTATTTGAATATGTTTTTATTTTCCAGTATTCATTAGATAAGCCTGATGTTTGTTGTTGCTTGTGCATATAATAATTCTTATCTGGTTGTGGTCTTATGGCAATTTTTCATATATGTAACTTTTTTTTTATTGACAAATAGTGATGCTGTCTATTTTTAGCAGTTTTTAACGGAGTGTGGGGGGCGGTTGGTGTAGGTGGTGCATTACGCGACGAGCTTCACTGAAAGAAAACATTTGGAAAAATACGTTCTCACAAACAAGTGGATTTTTTGGGTTATTTGGTTTTTTATGGGAGAAGAAAAAAACGTGACTTTGCTGCGCCTTTTAAATAGTCACGTAAATTGTTTTTATTTCTTTTGTTGATTTTTGTTCAATTTAAATTTAAATAAAGCGATTGGAAACAAAACATCATCATCGCTAATAGCAAACAAAATAACACTAAAAGCTAAAGAAATACATACATACATACATACATAAATACATACATATGGACGTAGTATGTACGATTTAAAAACTTGCATTAAAAATGCCAACACGTTTTATTACTTACAATCTTTGTTACTCATTTGCTTACTTACTTATTTTCCCGTGTGCATTTATGTATGTATGTATGTATTAACCCATCTACAATTGTTGCAACTTCGACTTCTAGTTACTCACGCGTACTTACCTGTTGCTGAGAGTGGATATGAAGTTGCCAGCAGGCCGTCCAGACCATGGTACTGCCTGAAACCAAATGTGTTGTAAGTGATGAGCAAAAACGATTAACAACTTTTATTATGCGCTTTAGCCCATTAAGGGCTTGTGCTGAATACTCGTACATTGTTTAAATAACCTCAGAGTTCCTGCTTTATGTGAGATCGATTGTTTTGGCTTCTTGGTTTCTTGTAGGTATGATGTTGCCAACCGGTTTGAAGAAACAATTCTCTGCATTAGATTAAAAATATTTGACCCAGAATTCTGCATTATTAAAGTATAAAGAATAAATGTGTGTTTGTTTATTTGTGTAGCTTATGGGAGACGCCCACTTTTACTCCTATTTTTTAAGCTATTCCTTTCACAGTTAAGAATTGATTATCAAATAACTTCACCATTTGTGGACCAATTTTACAAATACTTTTTGCATATCAAAGAGGTTCATTTAATTTTTTTAATTCGGAAGAGGGGGGTGGGGAGCAAAGCACATCCGTTTAATTGATCTAGTTTGTATACATTTTTAAACAAAGAACTTAAAAGTTTAGTTTTTAAGGTATGAAAGAAAAATTTATTTTGATTCTCCAGTGAACTCACGGTAATATGAACCAATTAAAATCAAGGATTGATAGCATTTGTGAATGTTGTGACATTTTTTAAGCAAGTTATCACGTGCATTATATACAAAAATTATTTTTTTGAAATCAATTTTTATCACTTTTTCCCTCATCAGCAAATGTAATAATTTTTCTTAAGTCCACGCATTGTAATTGGCAACACTTGCACCTTTCCCTTCCAAAATATCTTAATTTTTCTTTAATGTCTCTTAATGCCTATTTAGAACTAATCTCCTTTAGTTGGAGCTTAAGAAATCCGAAATGCGTTTTTCACAGGTAAAGACGTTCTAAGTCTGAAATAAATGCAAATATCCCGGATATTCGCCTAATTACAACACTAAGCGGTTGAAACTCGTGGACATTTTCTAAAAGATGTTGTTCAAAAAGTTCAGTAGTAAAGCAAAAGTGTTTATTTTGGGCAAATTCTTATTTTAAAGCGTTGGTATTTAACTCACAGTGGACATCAAATAGTACGCACTTTCGTTTCCATGAATTTCTCGTAGTGAGAAAAACTAATTTTTTTCGTTGGCTGTTCTATAGCACGAATTGACAATTGTTTGCTATTGTAAAAATGGCGGTATTTTTGGACAGATTTAAAGCAATACCTGTCTCGTCTGACAGTGGATTTATCTGAGTGAGGGGGCGTTCAAACGGCAGCCAGAACGTTACAGCCAAGGTTTGATCAGAACCACAATGCCGAAAGGCATTCTGTGGGCTGTTGGTCCCCATTCTGGCAATTAATGTTTGGTGAATGCTTTATAACCAAAGTCATACATGAACTTCCCAGAGTTTTGGTAGCTGTGCCAACCGAGGGTCCCCTTCCCATCTTTACCCCGAAAAGCAGAGTGTCTGCGTGAAAAAAAAAATTAATGTAGTGATTGTTACGATGCTTTATTAAGAAGTAGACAGATACAATCGTAATCCAATTATACGAATTTTCCAGCACTACGAACACATCTGTCATTATAAGTGTAATTCGCACTATTGGATATACGAGTACACTGTACGCTGTAAGTGTTTGTTACTAACGTCACCTTGCAATATCTACCTTAAAAAGTAATATTCCAAGCAGGAATGTATGTATGTAGGTACTACATTTACCAAAAAACAAAGGGGTCCGCTAAAGGGTTAACGAAAATACCGATTAAATTATATGTAAAAGCAGGCACAAGCTGCACAAAAAAGAGGTTTTTGACATGTTTTACGACTTCTGAAAAAAATCTAAAATAACAAAGTACGAGTAAATACCAAAAACGCAAAAAATGAGATTTTTATTAAATTCAAAATAAAATTCAATGAACTTTTGCAACTAACAAAGAATATCAATTGGGCGAGAATTTATTTTTATTCTCGGTTGTTTTTGCTGATTAAAATATTTGGGGCAGCAAAAATGGTAAATATTATACACAAATACATACATACACACACATTTATACACACACATAAATATGTACGTACATATATACAATAACAACTTCAAAACAAAGAAAAGAAGGCGTCAGTTGTGGTACATAGCAAATAAATACATAAATATACCGATCACAAAAACCGGAAAAATTTCAAGAAAACACTAAAGTAATTGCCACACTAAAGCAAATGCTACTTCACATCATAATTCAAGCTCCGAATAGGTACAATTTTTTTTTAACAAAAACAAAAATTGTTAAAACAAAATTCACAAGATTATAAATTGTTTACAACATGCAAACGTGTGTTGTTACAACAACAAAATACAATACAAACTATTTTTTGTTTCATGCAACGATAACAGCAACAAATAACGACAAGAGACAAAAAATGACATTAATTCTTACAACATCATAGATGGTTATAAAAATAATATATTTTCACATATACATACATACATACATATGTACATACATGCCAGTGCATACGCACGTACATACATACATACATACATGCACATTAGAGGGACTCGCTTTTGTTACCATTCAATTGATATATTATTATTTTGAGTATTAAAAACTCCACAAGAACAAAAAAAATACTCTTTTTCCCTGCATGATCTAGATCACCAATATTCCGATTTAAAATCCCAAAATATGAGCCCATTTAGTACACATACATATGTACATACATATGTATGTATGTATGTATTTACGTACATACATAAGTTGCGCTGTGCATACTGTATGTATGAATATTCCTACTTTTTGAACTTTTAAATTATTTGAAAATAGTTTTGACTTATTTGCTTTAGAAATCCTGGGCTTCCAAAACTGCTTCGAAGATGAAAACAGTCATGTGGCATTAAATTGCAAAATAAAAAAAGCGATCCGTCAGTAATGCCATCGTGGAGTGTGGCTTGCCATTAATTTGGAACCGCAAGCCATACGGCTACATAGTTTTTTCGTTTAAGTTGGATAGCTTTAAAGCCCTTACCAGTTATCAAATATTCCGCGAAGAGATATATGTATGTATGTACGTGTATGGACATATTTACATACATTTCTGTTCCAGTTGACAGGAAGAACTCTATACTTCAGTTATTACGGGTATGTTCAAGTAAGATTTCGTTTTGAAACTTCGTACGATGTTCAGAAATTTACGTAAAAAATTTACCAATCTGAATTTCCATAAGTTTATTTTTACACACACACATATACATACATATGTAAGTATGTATAGGCGCCTGCATTTTCGTAAGTTCTCCGTGACGGCCTTAAGATACATATGTACATATGTATGTATGTATGTACATACGTATGTACATCTTTTATATATTGTACATACAAGGAAAATTCTGACAATTTTCTGCGCTTGATAGGTATGTATGTACATATACTCATACATACATACATATGTATATGTACATATTTACATATTTATGTACATATGCATATATGTACATACATATGTATGTATGTATATAAAATTTTAAGCTCTAGAGAAGTGTTGCTGTGTTTGTTGGGTTATCTTATATACATCCATATGTATATGCATACATACATACGTACATACATAGTATGTAAATATTACTGTGCATACATGTGTATGCCTGCATACATGTGTACATAAGTACATAAATATGTATGTACATATGTGTGTACGCATGATTCATTTTAATAGCATTTTAAAATCAAGTAAAAAAGCTTTAAGTAACAATCTTAAGCGTTTGTCGTCGGTATCAAATTATTTTTAACTGTAAAAAATGTATGTAGAAAAATTGTTACAAGAAAAGGCAATTGTTACGCACTATATGATGTGATTTACAAACCGAAATATCTCTTTATATGCACCCTGACGTACATACTTACATACATATGTACATATATGTATGTACATCCATACATTTATAAAGTGCATTCCTATAAATGCGTACTTACATATACATACATACATATATATGTATGTATGTGCCTACAAGCTGCTCTCTGTGAAAATACCTTATACCAGGAATGGCAAAATTGATACAGTTGTACTTTTTTTAATACCACACAAACTCGAAAACTACAATGGTGTACCAATGCCATATAGTACCTTAACTTTCCTTTTATGTAAACTGTTTATTCAATACTATATGGTTTTTCTGTATATTATAGTACAAATCTTTTTAAATCTATGTATGTATGTAATAAAAAGGATATAAATTAAAAAAAATGTGTTGCAGTACAGTTAAGTTCTTTCAAGCTGTTTGGTAAAATTTAAAAATTTTCAATGCCATCTCTGCCGCATACTCTTGACGTGTTCAATAATTCTCTCTTTTTTACATGCTCATACTTTCTTTCAATCTTCTTTAACCGTAATCAATAGAAGTCTCTGTCTATACAATCTGCATAGTGATGCCATTGTACCATTTCCAGTAAATATGTAAGTACGGTTTTTTTGTTTAATAGTATTGAAGTTCTTGGAAATTTTCAGAGATAAACATGCATGCACATTCCTACTTACATGCACATACATACATACATACATATGTACATATGTAAGTAATTTGTTTCCATATAAAATGTAATAATAATTTGGTTAAGTGGCCGAAAGACAGTATGAAGTCTTTTATACTGTTCATAGTTTCTAACATTTGACATCATGAGTTGAAATAAATACATATGCCAACCCCACCAACCAAATAATAGCATGAAACTGGAAAAAAACTGAAATGGAATAGAGTGAAATGGCAGCATTTGGCAGAAAGATAATACCTAAGAATATTACAAGTTCCACAAAATAATCATGTGCCATGTGATAAATTCATTATTTTTGTTTTACTCATTTACCATTCTTTTTAGCTTTGTGTTCTGGCAACTCTGAAAATATATTGTCAATCAACAGGTGTTTTAGTTTTGCTTTACGTTAATTTCTCATCAGACTCAATTGCGTACTTATGTACACACATATATGTATGCATGTATGAATGTGTGTACATCCTAAATGTTTATAAACAAACGTAATAAAATATGATTTGAAATTAAATGTTTTTTTGCTAAAATTTTAAAAAACGCATGTGTGTATGTTCATACGTGGATACATATGTATGAATTTACATACATACATATTTAATTACATTTATGCGTTATTTTGTTGTTTTTTTATACAACTTTAATTACAAAATTGCTAATAATCTATCACTCACTTTTGCGTCAAAGGCAAGTTTTGATAATGAACAACGATGTACATACATATTTACTTACTTACATATGTATTTGTCTTATAAAATCCTGTCTTTTAGCGACACCAAGCACAGAGTAAATACCTACATATGTACATACATACATATGTACGTATTTATGTACAACTGTATGTACATACATACATATGTATATTTTTAAAAAATGTATTGGTGTGTACATAAATTTTCATTAAGAAGGGAATATAAAAGTAAATAAATCCACGTATCATTTCCTCTCGCTTAAATGCCTTTCACGCTGATTTACCTCTAATCTAAAATCCTCGTTATTTTTCCTCTCCACTCGTAAACACCTACTTCGGATAATTGTCAGAAAATTTAAATCCCCAAAATAAACTTTCTCCTCTATTTTCTTTTTAGTTGCAACACTCTCAGAAATCCAACCAAGTTTGCTCAAGCAACTGCCCAAGGCGACATTTGTCACACGTTAAAGTAATTGCGCTACTGATTATTTTTCTTTAAGCATTTGTGTCGCTGGGATGTAAATTTTAGTTTTTGATATTCAATTACTTACCAAATGTTCGGCGAGGTAATTAATTATCCGTGAATTAATGTACTCCTTTCGTTCTCTTAGTAATTAAAGCCATGTGATATCCTGATATTAAAAAATATTCTCCTTACTGAGTTCTTTATTGAGTTTTAAACTCGAAATTTAAACTTTCGAGACAATTCAAAAAAAAAAAACTTTGGAATTCGAATATCGAGTATATTGTTCAATTGGAGTGCAATAGGTGATATTTGTTTTTTGTAATTTTCATAGAAAAACTTTATTTTATAGGTTTTTGAAAACTTGTATTGATGGTAGTGTTATCAATGTAATGTGAATGCCATTATATTCAGAACCATTAAATTGTCAACTATTAACAATTGAATATTATGGTTTTCATATTAAAACTCAATTAGTTTACATTTTCGAAGTTATATATCATCTTATTTGTAGACTTTCTTTCATCTTCTTATTTGGTTTTGGACGTGTACATCCAACGTACGCTGAGACTAAAACATACGATGCAGGAATTTCTGAATGAAACATACATGCATGCATACATATGTATGGTTTAAAATGACAGTTAACACTTACAAATAAATAAGATGTGGCAACCATAAAACAATTGCTTCAAAAAAAAAACACAACACAACCTTTTTTTTACAAACTCTCACCGTTTAATAAGTTTGTCTTGTAGGAAAGTAGCACTGCGCAATTGAACATCTTTGAAACTGGTCCTAGAAAAGGATAAAAAGTTGCTACGAAAAAAACTGGATTATACACTTTATGATAACGATTTGAAACCAATATTCAATATTGAACTTCAAATAATATTCCCAGCTCAAATCGGCTCTTTACTGCGTGTTAAACTCTCATTGAGTGAGAAATAAATATGTATGTACATATTTAATCGCAAACACTAGACTAGACTCGAATACGTACATACATACATATGTACGTACCAGCACCAGCATCTTGAACGAAAAGCCAAACAGCAGCCAGCCAGCCGTCCGTCAGTATACAAACATAAACGAATTTTTCAAGACTTCATTCAGTCTCGTTTTGACGGTTTACGGTGGTGATCATTTTTTTTTACTTCTGGTTTAGTTTTCGAAAAATACGGCACAATTAATTGCTAAGACTTGTTTTTTGTTTTATACATAATTTTTTTTTAATTTTTTTCTTTATTTCCATTTTGTTTGGTTTTGTTTTTGTACCGTGCTGTGATTCATTAAGCGCTTTGTGTTGTAAAAAAAAAGTGCAAAGACCATAAAATTGAAAAAAAGAAAGAAAAAACAGGTTTTCAAAATTTGAAAAAATACCTTCAACAAATAAGTGCAAAAGAGTTACAACAAAAAAAAAAAGAAAAGAAAAAGTGTGTTAAAAATACATAATTATTTATTCAAAACGTACATACATACATACATACTAAATACATACATATATACATAAGTAAGTAGTTGTAAGAAAAAGAGCCGAAAATTTAAAAAGGTCTAATTGTGCTTAAAAAAATAACTGATGCAGCTCATGTTTTCTTCAGTTTGATAAATTTAAATAGAAAATAAATCCAAAAAAAAATTCAATTAATGAAATCCAACAACAACGTCATTATTACGATCATCTAACTTGAACCGACAACAAAATTTTCATAATTACACAAATTAAATTGTTAGAGAAAGAGAAAATTACGTTGCCGTTGAGGGAGTGCGAGCGATTGAATCAAAAAGAAAAGAGTGTAAGTAAAAGTAGCAAAGGAAGAGAAGGAAAAATCACAACTTTACAACATTGATTTACCCAGCAATTACTTATGTACGTACCATATGCCGATATTATGAGCACTGTTTTTCTATATTCATAAAGTATAAATTGTTAAAACTAAAATTGGTTTCCACAAACTAGATGTTTTAGCCAAAAAGGGCCGTCCAGTGTTCGTTTTGATTGCGCTTAAAAACTTTACTTTCGAAACATTTCCGAAATTTTGTTAAAAAATTTTAAATAGCGAATAAGAAAGAAACAATTTCAAAATTGAACTAATGATTTGAGTATTTAATCAGGGCAACGTAATAATTTTTGTTGCAATGATGACTCACACTGAAAGCAGGCTTGATTTTCCATCACCAATATACATACATACATACATACATATATTCTTCAAATGTAGGAGGCAGATGATGTGTTGTCTTTATCAATTCAAACTTGTCCCTTTATTCCCTCCGTCAGTTTTCCCATTTACAGGCACTTGTGCCAGATCAAATCATTACAATAGTTATGAACATATAAGCGAAGATTCAGGTTCATTCAGTGGCTGAGTTCTGCAATTGAATTGAATAGAAATTACAAGCATGTGATAAAATTGTTCTGAGGGTGGGCACAAATCAATTCCCAGTTACGATTCAAACAATTTAACTCTCACAAATGTTTAGAAGACCATTATTAAAAATGTCAATTTCGATACCTGTAACACATTCTCCGGGGTTGGCACTGCACCCAAAGGTGTATGCATGACTTCCGTTATGTAGGTTCTTCCGAAACCTTCAGCAAAGGTCAATAAGCAGGACATTGACCAGAGTGCCACGAACGAGGGATTCTGGTGTTGGCCATGAATTGAGGTGCCCACCTTGGCTGAAATACTATGGCTGTGGTTTAAACCCAAAACCGCAGGAAGAGGATTTTATAGATACTGATATGATCCAAATGTCCTCGAGGTGCTGTTATCTTGTTTCGTAGGGTACTAGATGGTGGGGAACGTACGTAACTTGAAAATTTCGGGCTACCAGCTCAGGTACATCGTCCTATTGTACCGTCTAGAGAATTATTGGCAGAAGGAACTAGATACCTGGAGTTGTACCGCCCACATATCACAAAAAGTTGACGCCTTTGTAGTGTGCCTGGTACACCACGCGGAAGCTGTTGATTAGCCCCCACAGGTGCTGATGTAAATAAATTTCACAATTTTAGTGAAATCAATTTAAAACATTTTAAATTTTAAGATCCTCTAATACGACAAATGTCGTTCAATTTTTTTTTTTTTTTTTTTTTGGTATTAAAAGAACAACAAAGAGAGTAGCTTTGAATGGTTTTCTTTGATTTATTTCTGTGTGTGCTATTTTCGTCTTTTCATTGTTGTTTTTGTAATGGCATTGCCGATCGGTGCCACTCTGTCAATCCTAAAGCCCCAGCTCTGGCCAACTAATCAAGTTTTTGTATTATTATTATTATTTTGTTGTTGCTGTTTTATTTATTGTACATTATTCGTTGCAAGTGTGTGTTTATATGTATGCACATACATACATACATGTCTTTTTTTTATATCAAAGCTGAGCTTTTGTTTAGTCTCTACTGGTTAGCAGCTGTTCGTCATCAAGTAATCCGCGTCGCCGTCGTCGTTGCTGTTGCTCGAAAAACAAGTATTGGAGAAAAAAAACAGTCGCACACACACTCAGCCAAGTTGAGGTTTTAAGTAGACTCCACCAAAAGCGAACCGACCAACAGGGCAACCCATCCAACCAGTCAACCCGTTTGTTAGTCAGCCAGCGGTTTAGTACTCTTTGTGTGTTTGGGGCTGCGAGCACCACAGTCGTTGTGTCTTTATGTTTTAAAGCCGCCGTTTCAACGTTTTTCAAGTGTTTAAAAAAAAAAAAAATAATTAAACAAAGCAATTGTTTAAGTAGTATATAATTACTCTAAAACAAAGAAAGAGAAAAAATCATACGAAAAAAGTAAAACACCAAAATTCGCTGAAGAAAAATCGAAGGGAAAAAATCATACAAACAAAGTTTCAGTGTTTAATTAATTGTGCTAAGTTTCGTTTTATTTACTAAGCTGGCTAAATAAAACGCAACCAAAAACAACAACAACAACAACAAGAAAAAACAAAAGTTGAAACAAAAAATATTGGCTTAAATAACAATTTTAATTTGGCTGGTACTCGTAGAGTGTTTTGAGACCGAAAAAGAAACGTCATTATACAACACATCGGAAAAGCGTTTGGATGTAAGTGAAATACTCATACATGTTTGCCATACGTCCGTCCGTGCCTCCGCCTGTCCCAGCATTTTCCATTTCGTGTGAAAATATTCAGTTTAAAAATAGCAACATTTCAAAATTTATTGTGATCAGCTTTGGAAATGATGCAAACTTAAACTATTTCATATTGAATTTAATACCAACACTTTGTGGTATGAGTTTACGACTTGGTAACTTGATTTATCTACATACATATGTATGTACGTATGTGGCAACAACAGTGATGAAATGTCTAAAAATGTGTTGATTCGATGAACTACATTCTCATTAGAATGATTTGTTAATGACTTGGACTTTCTAAACCGAAATGTGTGTGAATTCAGGCCCAAAGTTTATATTTGAAATAAATTTTGAAAAATTTTTACGGAAAATGTGATATATGTACATAATTTTATTTCAAATATAAATGGAGACTTACATACCATACATTCATATGTCCCAGGATATCGAACGTTAACGTTTGCCAACGTTTTGAACAACAGCACTCGTTAATGCGAGCATGTCGAAACAAAGTTCATAAATAATCTCGAAAATCAGCTTTTTGTCCTTCAATGGTCCATAATCAAGACCGAACTCACATCGTGACTAAAACGTAACAAAATCCATCAGCCGTATCAAGGGGTTTTAGTAACTAATTACTTTTTTTATGTTTAAGCCTCGCACGGATGCCAACAGTCCAGGAGCAGAAGAGTTCAATGTAACATTTCACGAACGTTTAACAAGAACAAAACACATAGTTTGGAGCTGTAGCGGTTCATGATATACATACATAAATATCGAAGCTCACGGCCGGCCTGATTCATATATGACATCAAATGTCAAATGAATTGTCATTTCGTATTTGAGTTTTCCTTTTAATTGCAAAAAGAGTGGCAAAAAGTAATTGGGTGTGAGTCTAAAGTAAAATTTTAGCATTTCTTACAAAAGTTTCCCAAATATATGCAAACCATATGTCAAATAATTTTTCTATGACAAATAAAACTTGATTGATTATGACATAAAATCTGACATGAATATAAAGCTGACATTTTCTCTGCCTTCGTTATATTTTTTGGTGTAATTCAAATGCCAAATAAAATTGTGATTCCACACACTGAAAGAAAACTTTAATATAAAACCAACATGCCCTCAAAAAGATATGGTTGCTTTTCGTGCATGAAATTATGATATTTGCAAACATTTTTATCTTCTTTAATTTTAAAAACTTATCTCGACAGTATCAAGACTTTCTCACATACTTCTTAAATTGTTAAGCAAAAATATAATTATATATCGCGTTATAACTTTTAAAATGCATGTTTTTATATACAAACATGAGCTACGAGTACATACATATGTACATATTGTACATATCGCACCCTAAATACAAAAGGGTCACAACTCAAAATTTTTCAAAACTGACTTTTTTCCATAAATTAATTCAGAGTACACATCTCTGACTACTGCAGCAATTTCTTTCACGTCACTATTTTCTTTAACTGGAAAAATACCGTTATGTTAAGTGTGTTGCTTCTGCACGACGAACTGAACATAAACAGTTTTTTGTCTCTCCTGAAAATTTTAGAATTTTGAGTTGTGACCCTTTTGTATTTAGGGTGCGATATGTACTTATAATCACGTAATTAATGTTTTATGGCATAAAAAGATAGCGGAAATCTTTGTACTTAGAAATTATGGAAATTTATGTGATGAGTGCCTCTAATTTTGTATCTTATCAGAGTGAGAAAAATTTAAACATTTTATCTTATACTTTTATTTAAAATAAGATCAAATATAAAGTTTTTGTTGTTGATCTGTGTAGCCTCAAATTCAGCTTTGAAGCAAGAAGCACCTAAAAATTATTACAACGTCTAGAAGATAATTATACAATAATTTAGATTATTGTTGATTTTAGAAATCCTCTTGCCCTTCAATTTTCGAGTGGTTCTCGGCTCTTTTTAGAATACAGCGACCAAAATGACCCATAAATTATAGGCTATTTGAGATACATGATAGAATCGAAATAAATATGTATGTATGTACCTTTTCGTTTTCAATTAAACCCATTGCGAAATAGTGACAAATTAAGGTGCTTGAAAAACGATATGTATTTATAAAACATATAAAAGCATCCCTTCGAGCACGAGTGTGAACTGCAAAACTGGCGCCATCGATAGCTTCGCCAGTTCGATAGAACACCAGATGTGATTAAATGTCGCAAAGATTCTTCAGACGAATTCCACTCTGAGTGTTAATTTAGTTCGAGACAAGATAGTAGAGAACGCATACATAGAACCCTATCCATAAATGGTGAGAGATGCTGAGCTGTCAGAGCTTTAGAGTATGAAATGGCAACCATTGAACAATTATACAACAATTTTAGTCTCCATTGGTATAATGCTCATGAAGAAGCAGTAACAAATGTTCAGGTTCAACATAGAAAATGTGTCTAGGAAAATAATCTCTCAGCTTCAACTTCATGAAAGAGTTATCTTGAGAGAGAAAACTCATCATAGTCTTCCTATCGATAGTATTACCGATTGTTTTGCAGCTCTACCTCACACTGCATTTGTTAATTGAAGCTCGAAAACAATTCGTTTTAGTACTTCTTTCAAAATAACCTCAAACTCAAAACTTGTAGGTTTCCTTCCAATGGCAATTTCACAATTAGGAAAGGGGGGAAAAAAGGCACTTCAAGTGGCCAGGATTAGCTGAGTTCATGGCAACAACATGGATGTTAAGTGTGCGGTAGGGAGTTCTAAGGCGTGGGCTTGAGTATCATGGAAAACCTTAGAGAACAGACAATTCAGTTTCATTTTTAGTCTTTCAATTCACCCACCCATTTATTAAAGCAATTTTAATTATATAATTTGATGCTTCACGAAGAGTTTGTACATTCCATTGCGCGATGCGCGTCTTTTTTCGTGTGCTGAAGGTTTTTGTCATAAAATCCAATCTGTTATTCTGCTCTGTGTTCATTTCGTTAATCAGTTGTATTCGAGCTAAGCAGATGATTAGTCCATTGTAGCCGGTTCCAGGACGATGGGGCTGCCATCTTTCGTTGCCTAGAAACAATGCCCTCTACAAGGTGTTTTCTGCAACGTTGGGTTATAAACAGCCGCCCCTAACAAGGGGTACAGACGCGGACCCGATAGCCGCTCGCTCCGAGGCAGACGATACCAGGATTCACATGGGGTCCGCGGGGTCGTTTTCCTTTCAGAACTAAGGCTGAATAACCAGACATGGGAAGACGCAAAAACAGCAGCGGCGAGTCGTGTCAGGCTGAGATGGTTTATGGAAGCCGAAAAAAAATTATATAATTTACGTACGCAGGTAATTTTGAGACTGCAGAATGTCGGTGGTTTCCTTCTGGTGCCGAGAACAGGAAGGAAAAAGATTAAACAAAATGTTTTTTAAGGTGAATGCGGTGGCTGAGGATCGCATCGTCTTTCAACATTTACTGAGCCATGCTCATGCATCGGCTTTTTTTGGTAAAATTCAGCAATTCTGGAACAGACTTCGCTACAAACCCAACTGATGTGCTGACATCCTCAGCAACTGCTCTAACACTGATTAGACGATTTTCCTTAACAATTTTCTTCACTTTCTTAACCCAGTTGATGTTTGTAGTCCATGAAGTTTGGAAACTCAACTTATTTTTCGAACACTCCTCGTCCACACATTTTTAACTTTCTTGTCTCAAATTTCCCAATTTCTAAGTATTTTTCGATCCCTGATGATTTTATTTGTGGCTTCTCGTGTGCATTACACGTTCAAGCACGAAATACTGGTGACATAAATGTTTTATTTTAATTATCTAAATTGTATTTTTAATTAACACTCATTTGCTTTATAAGCAAAACACAAAAAAATAATAAGATTGCACAATAGCAAACACCTTCCATTGCTGTGGTTTTGTGTTTTTATTCTCCATTTTGCCTGGCAACTCGCTTTAATCGTTTCTTTTACAGCACTGTTTTTTTGGTCGGTGTTTGTATCGAAACGTCACTAAGACGTTTAAAACCAATGGCACAGAAAAGAGAGAGCGAGCGACAGAGAGACAGCCATGGAGCCTAAAATTTTATGTTATTTTTCACCATAAAAATTTATTAAAATTTTCATAAAAACTATTTCGATTTCAGAAAAGTTTTGTAAAAGCAAAAATTCAAACTTTTTACCTGGATTTACCTAAACCTGAAAAAAATAAAAAATGAGTTGTTTTTCTTTAAAATTTTGTTAAATAAATAAATTTAAAAAAAATATTATTACTAGATGAAAGAAAATTTATGTTCTGAGAACATTTTTGACAGACCCTTAAATCTCTTTTCATCAATGCGATTCGTAAGGCCGGAGAGGCGTTTTGGCCAAAGCGGCCAAGTGGGTCGGGCAATATCGCTATATGAAACTAATAGAATCTACAATTTGCGCACATTATTGTACTAATAGCGCATTTACACACAAGCGATTTCTTGTACATTTCAATTTTCAATCTAACCCAAAAACCTACAGCGTTTACACTACTGCACACCTTCTACTTATATTTCCAGGCATTTTCCTTCTTTTTTTGTAAACATATTTATCAAATAATTTTAATTTTTCCTGACAAACTGTCAAGTTTTATTTGTGCAGTGCTGTATTCTTGAGACCGTTATAAAGAACATCATAGTTGCATCTCTTGGTACTGACTAGATTTGAGAGGATCTTGGCGAACTCAATTCACAAGCTTCTTAGGAAATCTCGCAGAATCTACTAGATTCCAGATATCAATGGTCAGTTTCAGATTTTCAGTGGCCTTTCGCCTTAAGTCAATGCTAAATGTAAGTAGAACCCACACAGCTGGATGAAATTTCGTTCAGCGGCAGCGGACAGGCTAAAGTATTTGATATTTGCAGGATAACAAAATTACATGAACAAAATACATTCGCATTCCGATTTTTACTATGACGGAGCGCGAAACGTACAACTGGTCATTTTACATTCTGTGAAAATTTAACCCCGATCAGGTGGAAAATCTTATCGCTTAAAAGAATGTAACGCTGTTGTACGTCTTCTGGTATGTCCAATCTTTTGCCATGTCAATTGTCATCTGCTTAACATTTTTCGTTCACACTATCTCACTTGCTTTTGTTATGCGAATTGTTGGCACGTCTTTGCAGAACTTATCAGTCCGAACTGCCCTTAAAAATAATAAATAGAATACCGTAGTACTTTTTTCATGTAAACGAACTTAAATCTTATCTGGAAATTTAACGTGAGAGAACGTGAGCGATTTTAGTGTAATTTTGTGATTAAAAACAGTTACTTGGTAAACGTGCGTGATCCCACAAGTGCGTGAGTCACACACATGCCAAGATACAATATTGTTAATACGTGTATGTAGAATACGTGTATAACCCAAGAATAGTGCATTTTCATAACAACTATATGCGTGACCCCTGCATGTGAAAACGCACCTACTGTGTCAAAACCAGTTTTTGATTAAAACGCAATATAAATTGCCCCCTGTTGCATTTCCATTTCACGGTTGAAACACACACACAAGTGTCTTATATAATTGCATTTTTAAATTATTGTTGCGACATTTTTGAGACTTGCGAACGGCTTCATAAGGGTTTTCCCATAAAGTTTGACACACTAGGTGGGTTTTCTTCAGCAGGGTCACATACATACTTCTTTCTATGTGTTTCGCTTGAAATTGAATCTACATGAACACTCTGCAGTAACATTTAACTCAATATTTGTAACTTTTTGTTATTCAGTTTTGCTTGCGGTTTTCTTTGCCTTGGCGGTTGAATTTTATTGGCATTTTTATTGTTGTTGTAGCATCAGTGTTTAGCAATTTTGTTTCCATCTTTTTCCAAATGCCGAACAGCTACAAACATCAACTTTGAAATTTATTACTGAAAATCCGTATGGAACGGGCATGTCAAATTGATTTGGAAAACCCCAGCTTAAATGTTAAAGCTTTAAAAATAAATTAAGGTTTTGACAAGAGTTCACACTTTTGCATTCTAGAAGCCGTTAATGACAGCGAAAGACACACCCGGCTTAAAAGTTATTGTTGCTCGCATTTACAACAAACACAAGTTTAATTCCATTAAGCAGAAAAACAAAGAAATAGTGATATTTTCAAAGTTAATGTATGTTTCTGTGGTGAAAAGGAGGAGTCACCACGTCCCTTGTGGCCCAGACGCCCGTGGCCAATTTTGCAGTCAAGCCGGAAAACGAAACTGTTGCTGCTCACAGTCAGCTGCCGCTATAACTTTTTCCGACGACTAAAATGATTTAAACTTCTACAGATCAGTTTTTGTCTGCATCCAAAACTTTAGTAGATTCTCTGGTTACAATCAGAGTTTCCCTTTTTTCGCCTAATTATAACTCACAATGTATGACTAAATATTACATCCCAACTATGAATATTTCTTAGGAATATTCCAATGGAAGTTCCCCCATTTGAGGAACAAACTTTACGGGGCTCAGCACCGTCCATATGTGGCTTGCGAGGATCACAGAGGTGGCAATTTCTTGTAAATATTAAACTACTGGACTTTGGGCCATCTAATCACTCCGGCCAACAATTCCTTGAACGAAGTCTGTGAATTGGGGAGACCAGAACATTAACGGCATCAGTCGTGCACCAAATCAGCACCTTCATTTCCATTTCTTTACTAAAACAGGGTTTCTTTTGCAAGACATCAGCTGCATACGGACGTCCGAAAATGCGACCACGGCGTAAACGTTTCAGGCGAGATGGGTACCCCAATGCCTCTGACATAAAGCACGAAGGCGTTTTGATCTAACGTTCTGTTAATTAGCCTCTGGTGAAGATTGCAGGAGTTCCAGCACAACAATGGAAAGAAATCATTCCATATGATTTTGGTTGCCGCGACAAACGAAATGCCGCCGCAATTCTATACATTATCGGCTGTTTTCCTTCCGCTATTTTATTTCAGCTTAGGCCAACTAAAATACAATTCAAGTTTATTCGCTAATAAATAAAGAGGGGGAAATTTCCCGGGGAATATTCATAATTGGACTGTAAATACTTCACTTACAGTAGAGATATTTTTTTTTTAAAAATTCTAGAATATCGTGAGATTTTTGAACTATAAAACGGGATGTGCTAAGCGAAATCAGCTGTTACCTCAAGTTAATATTTACAATATTATATATAGTTACACCTAATCGAACTCTTTCTATAAACAAAACGAAAACAGTTAATAAAAATTTAACGAAATTTATAAAAGTTAAACTTTTCCTAATGCATTGCAGTTTGGAGAATTTACTCTCGACTGCTGGAACTTGAGAGTACGTTGCGTGGGGTTATCGGAGCGTAAGATTTCATGGGCATTTGTTTCTTGTTCTCTGGCCTAGAGAAAAATGCTTGCATCCATAAGAAGGAGCGCAAGTTTTTCATTTCATTCCTTGTTGAACTTGAATTAAACAACTAATTATCAAATCACTTCATCTGGCAACCTTAAAGCGCCAGTGCGGGAAGGAATGTAGTTGCCAGCTGAGGCGAATGTGCTTCGCTTAAGATAAGAGCTACATAATACGCATTAATTCGCCGACAACTGTCGTGCGTTACACAATTTACACGCATGAAAAGTCCCAAGTTAAAAAACCGCACTTTCCGGCAGCGTTTTTTTTTTATTTCTCTTCCTATTTGAACATGGCAAAATGAATTTGACTTCCATTTTTATACAATACTGCAGGTTGTTTAATCCCTTCCATAGGATTTCCCTCCATGACTGAAATTTGTTTAATTTATCCAATTTTATTGTCAGCTGATAACTTGTCAAAAAAGCTCGCGTTGAAACGTTTTGCGTCAATGTGTCAAAAGGTTCTTTATGAAACTCTACCCAATTTTCCCCAAATCATATCGCACAAGTGTTTGAATATAACTTAGAATCAAATAGTGCTAGTTGATGAAGTGCTTGCTAAGTTAGACGCTCAAATAGTTGCCTACTTAAATCTAACGTCACTTGGATGCGCTAAAACTTCTGGTTTCACTATTAGAACGTACACAATTTCTGTAATCCTAATTCTAAGACTATTGAATCGAAGAAACAAAATTCAACTTGTCCCTACTCCATGGACATCGGGGTAACGCTACCGGCTGCCGAACTAAGTGAAATAAATACATCCACGTATTCAGCCGCTCTAGCAGGCTACTCTGGCAGAACTGTGTCCTTTTGTCAAAGAGCTGGATTGTGTGGCACAGAGTAAGAACAGTGCGCATGCCACATCTTTTTAGAATTTTTAGAGGAACAAACGAAAATAAAACTGATAAGAAAATGCATCCAAAGTTACGTATAACGTGTTATTTGCGCTGAAATTTATTTTCAACACGATAAAAATTCAATGTTATTTTTGCACCTTTTGTTTTATAATTCTTCTCTTTTGCAGTCGCAGTTACATAAATTTGTGGGAAAGTTTCACGAATTCGTAGACTGGGAATGTTTTTGTTTTGTTTGTTTAATTAAATTTATATTTAAATCTATGCACGTATTTAACAACTGCCATAATTAACAAATAAAAATAATTGTGCACAAAATTAAACAATAAAACTAACAACGAAAGCGACTTTTTTTTCTAAATTTAAATCATAAAAACTAAATTTTTACACTCCTCTGCCCGTCGTCAGCCAGTTGTTAATTATTTTGCAAAATAGAAATTTAAATAATCACGCTTCCTTGTAATTTGTTTAATCGTTTCTAATATAAACAAAATTATAAATTAAGAAAAAAAAATTAATTGAATAGTTGATGATTCTCTTGATTAGTTATTTTATTTAATTTTTTTCCATTCCTTTAATAAATTAAATAAAATAAAACAGGGTCATCATCATCTTCATTGTCACAAGCAACAAAAGCGACAACAACAACAACAGCAACAACCACGTCAGTTGATGACAACAGATTTCTCGTTACAGCGCAGCAACAAAAATCATGTCGTCAAACACTTGATGTCTGAATTGTCGAACCTCCCGGTAATCAAACAACTTTTGAAATAATTAATCAATTGTTTTTTTCGTTTTTGTTGCTTCTGTTATCAGACAAATCTTTAAATACTGAAATAAAACTAAAACTTTCGATTAATTGCTTAGATTTTAGAAATGATTTTAGAAATACAATATATCAAATTCAAGTGAAAAAACTTTCCACTAGCAGGTCGTTATTGGTTCTGCTCGTACTCTTGGGCGCAATCAAATTGTACGAACACTCCACATATGTTTAATTAATTTCACTCGAATTGAATGTGTGTATGTAAATGGAAAAGTTGGGGGTTTCAAATCATCGCATTCGAAAACGAATACTTCATCATCGAACTGTAGTTCGAAGTTGTACTCTTTTGTTTCGAAAACAAACATTAGAATAGCGTTTTGTTTCCTTGGAATTTCGTTTGTTCCGTTTTTCGCAATTTGGGTGCTAATCCCGGCAAGTTGATACTTTTCTTCAAAAGGCACAACGTGCTCAATTTCAGGCAATGAAAAAGTATGGAATTCGTCTCGAATATTTCTTCTTATGATGGCAATATTCGATTCGACCGCCGACTTCGAGAATGTGGAACATAAACAAACATCTGAATCCGTTTTAATTAAAAGCTTTATATAGATTTTTCTTTTTAAAAATTTTGCAAGTTTATAACGAATTTACGTTTTTGTTTTCCCTATTTTGTTTTGTTTTTCGTATTGCCATATGCTGACAGCAATGTAAAAAATAGTAGTAGGTGGCATATGTAAATATGTATGTAAATTACGATTGAATAACATGATCGAAGAAAGTGTAGTCGTGGAAAATTTGCTCTACGCGAACGTTCACGGGACTCTGAAGGTCGTGATTTGCCCTCCTTTTCATATCTACTGGTACTAGAGTGCTGATGTTTCTCGTCTTCGGCTGCCTTGTGTTTTCAAAGCCATCGCCCGTTGTCCATATTCAGTTAGCATCAGCTGATGACTAATTGAATAGCAAAGCTAATAGTTTGACACTTTTCCTAGGCGAATAAATTCGGCGGCTTTTTCGTCAACATTTATTTTAACAAATTTATATGACAAAATAACAAATTTATATGACAGTTGCAGGCTGCAACAACAACAAATGTGACCAACTACACTAAATTCCTCAAAAGTCTGTATTAACAAAGGAATTACCGATCTGGGGAATATCGTTCATATGGACTCCGATTAAGTTACCCCCAAATTATAGAATACAGAAATTAAAGGCAGGTAAAAGCGAGATTTTTGGAATCAGAAATAGGACGAGAAAACTGTTTCATTGCGAGTACATATGACCATCAAACCCAAAGCAGAGCAGCGGTGAAACGAGACCCAAAAGCGATGTACGCCAATCTACATACATACATACATATATAGAACTTTCGCGCATCGACAAACTTTTCACACGGAACAAGACAATCGAAAGAATAACGATGTAAATTGAAAGAAAAAGAGCGGGACTGTCACACAACTGTTTCCGTATGTCAGCCATTAATATTATTTTGCCGCATTTATTGGAAAGGGGCTGGAAAAAGTGTGCCTGGATGCAAATTGTGTAAAAAGTTGTCCGCCAGAAATTGTCAAAATATCTCGTATTTTCAAACGAACTAAGAAGAAAAATCTAACAAAAGTTACGCTTTTCTTGGCTTAAAGACAATAATAATTATTATTAAAAAAAAAAACACAAAATCAATATTCGTTAATTTGGAGTCCAAATCAGGCGCAAAAGTGAATTCTTACTCGGACTAAAAAAGTTTAATTAATTGTTTTTAGGCTTTAATGTATTAAACTGTTAGTAATTTTGTGATCAAAGACTAAATAAAATAATTGTTTTATTTCACTGAAGTAGATTTTTTATTTTTGGACCAGAACTCCGGAGTCGATCCCTAAATATACAGTTCATTATACACTAATTATTAGTTATTATGGGGAGGTGGAGAGGAGGGAGAAGAGGATTTCTTTTCTGAATATTCGCTATTTTAGTTTTAATATTTTTTCCCAGAGATGAGGATGTCAGACAGTGAACCCTCAATTAACCCAACATTCCCAATTCGTTTTTTGTTCTATGTTATATTAATATGGATTTGTTTGTTGGGTTATTGAGCGCCTGTATTTATGTTTGTATGTGTTATTGTGTACGGTGTGTTTTTCTACGGAATTGCTTAGTACAATAGAATGTGTTTTTTGTTAGGAAACGAACCTACTCTGGACTGCTGGTCCATCGAGGCACTCATTTCGAATATTAGCTCCCGAAATACACAAAGGAACATCAGGCTTTAAACCAGATCGCCTGACATTATCCTCAATCTAGTTCCTTGTATACAAACAGACCTGTCGCAGAACCTCGAAGATTTGCTTCTTCCTGCGTCTTTAGGTTTAAACCACAACCAGAACGTTTCAGCCAAGATTAGGCCCCTGAACCAATGACCGACCCCGAAAGCCAAAAGACTTGCTGGGGACTTGTCGGTCCCCGTTCTGCCAATTGATCTTGGGTGAAGGTTTCAGAAGAACATGCACAACCGAAGTCGTACATGAACTTCCTAGAGTTTTGGTTGTCATGCCAACCGAGGGACCTCTTCTCCTCCATTCACCGAAGGCAGAGTGTCCTGGCTGGATGTAAAATCGTCAGCGCTTAACCTGCCCCCGGAGGGAGCCAATGCTAGACAACTAAATATGTATGTATTTTCCTGGAAGTGTTTATGAGTAAAATCAGCTCTGTTGTGTTGGGATGGCGGCAAGGGTATCTCTCCTTCTCAGTCGACTGTGGCTACCAAAGTTAAATGATGCTGCGTGCAAAAGGTTTTGTAAGGAGTTCAAGTTTTCAGGTCCGCTAAAGTTCTTGTTAGTTCGCGAGTTTGTAACGCAGCGGCTGTAATTGAATTTGTTCTATGTTTGACACTCAGGTGAAGGCTCCACAGCACCGTATTGGTTTTATGCGGCAAAGTTTACCATACCGCTTTTAAGGCAGAACTTCGTCTGAGTTAGTAGTTTGGCATTAATGTGGCCGAGGTATTTCACTTCACTGTATTGCTGAATTAATCGATGGTTAATTTTGATGGGCGAGGATGTTCCTTCACGCAGTCTGAACGCTGTAACACGGTAACAAGTTTTGTTCATTAACCTTGATCTTCCACAGTGTTAGTCATTTCTACAGCCTGTGAATACGTTCCTCCAAACTATTAAGGGAATAATAATATTACGTTTTACAACATTCAAATTAGATGAGAAATCAATAAAATGGGGCACTTCATTAAAACAACAGCATAATCTTCTCCAAGGATCATTCCTTGCAAAGTTTTGGTCGATTAGTGGTGCCACGAAGCACGAAGCTGGAAGATCGCAGCGATCCTTGAGGAATATTGAAGTTCAACTCCTTGAAAGGTTAAAAAGACTTGATAGATGACTATCAATTTGAGCAAAATAAAAGAAACTGCTTTTGTACGGATTCGCTGTGATCAATGTGCACATTGTAGAAGGGGATCCCTATTCTAAATTCGGTCTTACAAGCGATACGTATAAAGTTTTTGTGTATGCGGTTCCGTGAAGTCTTTTGCTCATCGTCTGGTAAATACTAAAACATCATCAAGCTGTTCAAATATTCAATTGATTCAGTTCATAAATCATTAGACAAGTGCGTATATTTCGTTTTGCAATTAAATTATACTTTTTTATAATTAATTTAGTTATTTAAGCCCTAGAAAATAATTCTTTTAAAACAGACTCTCAAATTTGGTCGTATTTTTGTTTCAAGCCTGAAGCTGGAGTTTTTTTTCCGCTTTTCAATACGCAACAAAACGATTACGTTTTACTTTTGACTTTTTCCATTGACAGCTGACTTTGACGTATTCCAGTTCTGAGGCGGACTTTAGGTCGCGTATGTTGGCAAATTGGCTCGTGCTTAAAAATTCTATTCGATTTGCATTGCATTAAGTTTAATTATGTTTTAAGTTTCTTTATTCGAGGGTATCGCTTACCCAGGCATGAACATGTTGTCTATACTTTTAGCGCTTTCTTTTATTTTTTCTCAACTCCCCATATTGGCCAGATTTTCCATCGTTTAGCCATAAAGGTAATTTACGAGCACATTTTAACACTAATTGCTGCTAGTAAGAGCGAATGTAATAAAAGTTAGTGCGGCTTGTTAGAAAAATAATTAGTTTTTAAAGCGCATAATTAACAGTCATCACGAAAAGTAAAAACTTTTCCTTTTCATTGCAGATTACAGATTTTTACTGGACAAATAAAATTTGTTGTTTTGATTGTGGCATCTAGAGAAGGCAGCAGAAATCATGTCACAACTAAAGTTTTGGAACAAACAGAACAACAGCAGCAAAAGCGACAATAGCGAGAATGCCGAGAATAGCAAGAACGGAACCACCGCCAAGGAAGAGACCAAGAGCGGTAAGCGCAATTGGTTGCATACCCCAGAAGCCCTAATTAACGGTCATGTAGTCTATCTAGTCAAGGTGACAACACAATTTCCTCAAACACCCCAAACTTTTCCTAATTCATAGGACTTATTTCAGTTTTTCGGCAGTCTGCCTGTGGATCAGCCCAAAGGCATCGAAGTTGTCAAGGACACCATACGTAAATTGCAGTTTGCGCAGCAAATGAAAAAAGCCGAAACGGGAACTCAAGAGAAATGCAAAAAAGTTGAGATCACCATCAGCGTAGACGGGGTGGCCGTGCAGGAGCCGCGAACCCAGAAAATTCTGCATCAATTTCCTCTACACAATATTTCCTATTGCGCCGATGAGAAGGGCGTCAAAAAGTTTTTCAGTTTTATAGCCAAAACCGTTAAAACCAGCAGCGAAAACATGTCGAATGGGCGGGCCAGCAGCCCCGATGGTTGTACACAGTCAGCACCGGAAGAAACCCATGAATGTTTCCTGTTCATTTCCAATAAATTGTCATCAGATATAACTCTAACTATCGGCCAAGCCTTTGAATTGGCATTTAGGTACATACATTTATACGCTTTATATTTAAGAACTGCTCATATAATTTTTGTCGTTTCCAGAAAATACATTAATACCACAGAAAAGTCGGAGCTGGGCAAAGCCCAACAGCAGATAACCGATTTGGAGAAAATTATAACAATTTACAAAAATCGCCTGCGCGAGTTGGCCTTAAAGATACCCAAAAATGACATGGATACATATTTGTTTCGAGAGGGCATTAAAGACATTGTGGAAGTGCATGTCGCCACCGCACAGACACCCACAATTACGGCAGAGTCAACTAATTCCAACTCACTCAGCAACGGCACAAACGGTCTGAGCGAGAACAATGACCGAGCGCTGTTAATCGACACGAATTCCTGCAGCGCTTCGTCGAAGGTGTCGACGACCACATCGAACGCATCGGCGTCTTCATTTCTACCTGCTGTACCACCGCGCAACTCCATGCCAACACAAATTTTGTCGAAAACCATGAATAATAATAATAATCAGAAAATGGAAGAGTTGCTATTGAATTCGGATTCGGATAGTGATTTTGATCCGCGGGCCGAGGAGTCCAATACGGATGGCAACAGCACCGGCAGCAGTGGCAAGGCGATGACCAACGATTTGTTCGGTTTCGAGCCCTCGAAATCATTCGGCCAACAATTGTTCTACAACAATAACGACAACAAATTTCTCAATATCAATAACAACACCAGCACCATCATAAGCAACAATTCCAATAATGGCTTTACCGAACTGACCATAACGCCACCTCTGCGTAAGTCAACTTTATTGTCTACATACATATAAGTATGTATGTATGTGTGTATGTGCGAGTGTGTAATTGTTTTAGACGCAGCCAATTATACAAATACTCGTATGTATGTCATAGAGCAGCGTATTCGCAAAGTCCGTCATTAGAATTCCCGAAGCAGCCTCTGCTTATTTAAAAATAAAAAACTGTAGGGTCGGACCACAACTGGTGGGTTGTGGGAGGGAGGAACGACGAGAGGAGTGTCTCGCTTTTTTTTTTGTTTTTATTCTATATTGCAGGGATGAGCATGTTAGAATTTAACTGATGCTGTTCTGGCTGTTCAGCGCCCAGTCTACATGTGTATGTACCTCCGACAATGTATGTACAGTCGAACATCAATTAACCCAGCATACCGAATATTGCCTGTTTTTATGTTGTATTTATACGGATTTGTTCGTTGGGTTATTGGGTGTTTGTATTTACATGTGTATCATTGTGTGTTGTTTTTGTTATTGCTTATAGTTGACTATAAACAATTTTGGCTATTGTTTTTTGCACCAGAGTCTTGGATAGGAAACGAACCTACGACCTCCGCCCTGTCGGCCGAATACTCTTGCAACTCCTCCACCGCAGTTTGAGTATTAAATGATTTCGTGATTTTTGCAGCAAAACCCCCCAACTTAATCAAGTTCTCAAATAAAGTAAAAAAAAACCAAATCGCTGAGAGTTTTTTACTTTTTTATGCTTAAAATTAAATAATATAAAACTGATTTAGGGGAAAACAAGTTCAAAAAACCCCCCTTTAAACAATTGCAAAGGGATTGCTGTAATAGAACATCGTAAAAATAGTCTTCTATAAGAAAATAATAAATAAGATTTCATTATTTGTAACAGGACTCCGTCTTGAAGCGGGAAAATTTTATGAAATTAATGTTTAAATATGATTTCTGCCATGTGGCCACCACGGCTGGCGCGCGGAACACCAATTTTCAACAAGTTTTCACAGCATTTGCGGCCGTATTTCGCCGATAACTCTTCGAACGTTAATTTCCAGCTGTTCAATTGTTTATGGTTTAACGACGTAGAGAAGTGACTTAACATAACCACAAAGAAAGTAATCCAATGGAGTTAAATCACACGATCCTGGTGGCCATTTAATTGGGCCATTACGTGAAATTATTCAAATTAAATCAATATCAATTTGTGCTTCAGCCCATTCGCAAACGATGGTCGTTTGGCTTTAATTCCTGCAAAACGTGAATCTTGAAAGCCTTTAAGCCAAGATTCTTATGTAAAATCCACCATAAAGGGGAAGGGAACACAACCCCAGTTGCTGTGAATGGCGCCGAATTGATTAATTAGGATCATCTTCAATGCTTTCCTGTACAGCGGCTACAGCTTCTTCAGTGCGCACTGTTCGGCGTCTCACGGGATCCACATTATCAGCAACAGTAAATGTGTTCCGAAAACGATCTGTTGTTCTTCGAATTAGCCGCTCTGAAGGACGATTATGTACGCCATAAAATGTAAGAAGTGCACGATGAGTTTGACGAATAGAACAATTATTTTGATTAAAAATTTCAACAATTTGCACGCGATTCATAATGAAATTTCAAAGCAAACTTAACAACAAAAAGCAACTATCAGCTGTTAAATGGGTGCTCAAATAAAGCAGTGATGCCAACTCAAAGTTGTGACACTCTATAAAAACAGGCTTTGTTACATACATTCATACTCATACATAAATAAAGTGCGTTTCTTTCTAGTCCAGAGGTATAGAACTGTCATACTAATGAAGTATATTCGACTTTTCTCTCAGCACAATCCTCCTGAAACTCATTGCAGCCGCCCAAAAACTTTGTTTAGAGCGGCCATCGATCGACCTACATATTTGTTTTTAAATCCTAAAACGGCGTCAACATTATCGGAAATGGCGAACAAATGACTCGTGCTTTTTTTCATTGCTCATGTCATTGCAAATCATTTGGAGGCAAAATGATGTCAGCAAGACGGTACAACATGCCATAGACGGCGTGAAACCATCACTTTGTTGGGAGACTGCCGAATTAACTGAAAAAATGATCCACTCAGCTGGGAATACTCTTTGTGGGAGTACGGCCAGCAAAAAAGGACGGGTATGCTCGAGGAAGTGGTGCAAAATTGGCGTTCAATAGACGCAATCGCGGAAGTCATACGCCAGAAATTACTTTCAAACATTATAAAAGCCATGAAAGCCAAAATTGCTGTCAATCCGCGGAATATGTTGATTATAATTCTCATTTAAATGAAGCGTTGAACCCCTTTTAGGCAACTTGTAAAAATTTTTAGATTTTTGTCTTTAGTTTTCATATTCTAAGTGTTGGTTGCTGGTGCTTTCCACAAATGCTGCCACATTTGGCAGCCGTCCGTCAGAACTCGTCTGCTGAGGCATTTACATACATACATATATAGTATAAAGGGACGCCTGCAATTTTCTTTTAGACACGATGTCTTAGTAAGAAAAAAACGTGTTTATATTAATAAGGTTTTCCTTCTCAATTTCAGTGGCTCCACCGCCAAAACTGTCCGCTTCACGGCGCAGTACTCCGACCGCATTGCCCACAGCTGTCAGCAACAATAACAGCATCTTAAAGAACGGCAACATGGCCGATCTGTTCGGATCCGATCCATTTGATACGACTGCTACAACAAATGGAACCAGTATTTTTCAAAAACAAGTTAGTAAAATATCCGTAGACGATTTCACTCTCGAAAGTTTGGATCCCTTAAGAAAGTAATCAAACATGGTTGAGCGCATGTCAACTGTCATCCATCTGTCGTCTACAATAAATCGAAATCGAAATTATATTATAAGATTTTAAATCACGCCCAAATGTAAGCAGTATAATACTTTATTAGATACATACTTTGTTCCGAAAACTCTAAATGAAACGAAAGTCTAGATTAAGGCTTAGGAAGGCATGTTTGGAAAGCAACAGCTGTTTCTTGTTCGTTAATGTAACAGAAAAAAGGCGAGTGTTAGAAAAGTCGGTGTACATGAAAAATTTCATTAAAAAAAATATAAATCTCTTATCTTACAATATTATAGAGTTTGACAATGTACTGACAAGGGAAAATCGCTCCCCACAAAGGAAATTATCAGTTCGGACGATTGTGCAGAACATCTTAGAATTTAATTTGCTGAAACTTATCGGCAGGTGTCAGATTATTGTAAAATATGTGGCAGACTTAAGCTACATTTATACAGACGGTTGTCAGATCTTACAATTTGACAAAATGTTGGCAACGTACCGACACTGAAAAACTGCCACCAGAAGGTGAATTGTCATATCGAAGGATGGTTAGAAAACTGTACAGTTTTAATGCCAGTTCACACGGCTGTCAGTTTATTGCATGGAAAAAGTTGCCAGATCTTTTGTTGTTTCAGATCGTCAGAATGCTTAAAGCGTTCGTATGTGTGGAATGCTGGACTGACCATAATATTTCTGACAACGTTCTAACACAAAAATTAGTAGCTCACGCAGTTGTCAGATTTTGTTGGCATATTTTATTGTAAGTGGCTTTACCCCATTCATATGCATGTATGTATATGTAGGCAGAAGCTTTGCCAATCGAAATATTTCGCTGGCAATGGCAACGCGGAGTGGTCTTACTGTAGTCATGTGTCAAACAATATTATTGTCTCACTGGTCATTTTGTAAGCTGTGACATCCGTCTGTATATCCTTAAAGTAATTGCGTTTTCTCATATCGAAAAATTGAACAATGAATTTACCTAAAACAGCAAAAAAGCTGTCGGCTGGGCTGTCACTCTCAGCTGTTATACTCGTATGTGCAGTTTGCCATTTCGTGTAAGCAAAACATGACTTTTGTGACGCGGTGTGTTACCAATTCGCAGGCATACCCTGAAAATCAATTTTTGTGAAAGTGATTTGAAATTTCATTTAAAACAGGACCGGCTAAATTTTTGACGATTTAAAACGTTTTGCTTATTTTTGCCGCCATTTTTTTATTAACGAAATTAATTTTTTTTCTAGAACTATTTGCAATAAAACTTAATTATTTTTTTTAAGTTATTAAACTATTGTTGGCCTAATTCTAAACCCAGTAATAATTACGAACGGTGGTGGCACCTTCGGGTCGAACTCTCTGCCAACAATAGTTTCTTAATTGTTTTCTTTTTCAAATCTTGTAAAGATTTGGGCATTTAATTTGTTTGTGTTTAATTCTTATAAATTAATTAATTTTCAATGGAAATAAATCTCATCAAAATAAACGATCTGCTCTTGTTCTGTGTATTCGAAACGGTTAAACATTTTCTGATTTTCAGAACACTATCAAATGACAGTTGTGGTTTTCAGAACAGGCCTGTTAGGAACAATTTTTTTTGTTTGTGACTTGGAACTAATAATTTACACAACACTTTCCTTTTTTACGTTTGACACGAACAGCGATTTGACACGAAAAGAGAAACAATTAAGAAGAAGAAAACATGTACATATAAAACAGTTTATAGAATTGAAAAATCTTAATTAACTTTCTAAGTTCTCAGTAAACAAGAAGAAAAACAACAGCAGCAGCAGTAAAGCATTATTTTATCTTAATTTTTTAAATAATAATTACATTTAATAAAAAATTATTGAAGAAAAACAACACATAAAGAATTTGTAATTGCATTGATTTTTAACCTTAAAATTTATTTGTAAAGAATAACGGGTGCGTTCAGAAAAACTTATTTGCATTTGAATTAAAACTCAGTTCAAATTCACTTTAGTTTTTATGAATATGCCCATAAATCAATATCTGTTTTCTTTCAAATACAATTGCACAAAACGGAACTATTATTCTACGATTTCATAATCCGCTCTGTGCTGTAAATCGAGTGGTTTGACAGAACAGATAAAGCTAAAAACTTTCCTCATACAACTGGCGCAGTAAAAGCTCTCAATCAGCAGCACATGTTGCCTCATTATATTAATAAATAAATAAATAAATATGTATGTATGTATTTCAAAAGGATGAAACCATCTACACATACGTGCGTACATACAAATATATGTACGTGCGTATGCGCATGCGTTTGTTGATTGAATTGATCAATATATTATATTAAAAAACTATTTTAATTATTGTATTTCTTTTAACTGTATAAATGTTATTTAGTTTAGTGATTTATTAAATATTATTATTACTATAATTGTATATCTTTATTATTATTTTTGCTTGTTTCTATATTTTTATTAATAAACCAATAAATAAAAAACCATCTTAATAAATAAATTAAATGTTTTTTTTTCCTTTTATTAAATAAATTGCGAAACTTTTTGCTAGTCTGCATCAAAGCCCAAAGACAGAGTCTTTGGTGGGTATCGATTCTACTACCTCTGGACAATTGGTCGAATACTCTATCCACCAACTTGTACATCCAGGCGCATGGCCAACGAACTTTAAGTGCGTTGATAATACACCAAATTACAGATACTTAGTGGGTAGTGGCAACTCTTTGCCACCAGCTTTCAAGTGCAGTAGCCCAATTGTCGTGAAGTCGACTTTGGAAAATTCTCGCTTTTGACAAAAAATTGTCTACTTTCAATAGCCACTTGACACATTCAAACCCCAGAGACCGGGGCACACAGAATCCGTGATGCGTTGCACTTTACCCTTTTCAACTGACGTTAAAGCAGCAAAGGATTAGGTTGGCACATTCCACACACACACGTACAGCCTAAATTAATTTATTTTCCAATCAAAACAAGGTACAAATTTACCGAAAGTTGTCGAAGTACTCAACGGACGTTAAAAGTTGAAAGTTGCTCAATCTTGGCTCATAACGAACGCTGTGTTTTAACTCAGTTGTTAGTTCCAGCTCTTTTCAATTCTCTTATCCAGTTGACTGAATTCTCCTGTTGTTTGGCTTTTAATGCTACATTTTGTGGCAGTTCATTTTGTTTATACCTAAATACATACATACAAATATACTCACTCTTATTCTGCGTTTCGATTCGGATCGAAAGTTTCTCCGTTTGGTAAATTTGGTATTCCGTGTTACGTTTCGTTTCATTTTCATTCGTTTCTTCGATTGTATGTATTCTGCGTTACGATCGTAACTACGTTTTTCTAAGTTGTGAATGTGCTAACGGAAGTTTTTTCAATTCCTGGAGTTTTTTAAAAAAAGGGTAAAATTAATAAAATGTAAGTATAAAATACAACAAGCAAATGTTGTTTAATTGAAATTTCAAACCTTTATTTAATTTATTACAGGTCGAAAACTACAACAACGCTTTTCAGTTCTTAACTCTGCATTCTGGAGTGCGTTGTTTTCCTCTTCCAACAACAGCACCGCTGCTGTCGATTTCATTTTCTTAAAACAAAGCAAATTTTATTTTTGGGCCGCAATGATGTAAAAAAAATTAAAATATCACTTCCGGCGCGGCAGGATTCTTCACACTAATATTTTTATCACAAAATTCCTCTTAGTCTTCCGGCACTTTGTTTCTTTTCTCTTCTTAACTGATGCTTTATTTAATTATTGTTCTCACAATCAATTACTTTTTTGTGCACTGAATTTGACTTTTTATTAAAATGTTTACAAAATTGTTTATTATTACTGTTTCTATTTCACACGTTTCACAGCAAAGAAGTTAATTTAAACATACCCTGCTCTTCTTCTTTTTCTTTCGATTCAGTTTTTTGTCAGAATACCTTTTTTCGATCCCAGCGTAACTGAATGCGGGAACGTAGTCGAAACGCAGAACAAGGGCGACTATCCACATATTTGTGTGTTTATGGGTTTTATTAATATTTGTTTGCATGTCTGTATGAATTTTGGCAACACCTTAACTTTTCCCCAGTAAAATTTGTTTCTTTATCTGCAATCTTTACAACAAGGCAAGAAATGTGAAAAAATGTGATTCGAAAGAGTTTCCCATTAGAAGCAATTCCGTGCCAATCATCACTCTTCTCACCTCAAAAGTTCAAGCGTCTGTAAACCGCAACTTAAAAACAATTCCCAAATTTATATCTAAAATGATAATTAAAATTAAAAAAAGTTTTCTTTTGTGATTTTATTTACTAAAACAATTTTTGTGCCATTTACACTATTTCCATACGAATGTTTAAGAATGTTAGAGTTTTGTAGTTCTTCTTCTTACAAAATACGACTTTTTCTAAGACTATTAGATTATTACAGATGTTGTGCTGGTTGTCTTTCTCGTTTTGCTGCAGTGATTGATTGGTGGTGCTGTCACTCATGTGGCTGCTGTCGTCTCGGAAACGTTTTACTTCTGCTCTTCGTTGCTGTCGTATTGTTTAAGTAATTTTCATATGATGTCATTGAAACGTTTCGGTGCTGAAGCATTCATTTGGCGCGAACTCATGTCGGAACTCTAGAATTTTATAAATTTTCAAAACGTAATTGAAACTAAATGTAAATTCTATTTCTATTTAAGCATAAAATAAAAGTTGTTTCGTTTCTTCTAAAGAGTGTCGTTGTCTAGTGTGGACTTGTGTTCTGCATTAAAAATATCAGGTGATATTTTATCTGGCGGAGCCACTACCACGATACTCTTTAAAAATTAGTGAATAATGCACAGCAAGGAAATGGTGTACGTATATTGTTCTTACAAATTCAATTTCAACGCGAAAAATGTATGTATGTTAAAAATGTTGGGGTTTTTGGGTTTCTACCTCTACAGAGTGAAAGGGCAGGAACTCCTGGTTTTGCTACGAAGTGCGTTCAAATGGATTTATGCTGGAACACCTGTTTCTGCGACTTCCATCTGCTTATCAGTGGCTGTGGCTGACTCTCTGTATGCAGTTGTCCAATGGCAATAGATAAACATTGAACCATTCTGTCCAACTACCTGTCATATTAATTAAATGTGTTCGACTTTGTTCTCTGTCCACGTTGGCAAATCACGATGCAAAGACTTAAGCTAAGACTCCACTATCGGCGCAATGCAACGATTTTCTGCAAAGGGCGTGCGCACATTTTCAAAATTCCCAACAACAAGCGCAGAAATCGTACTGGTGGCGTTTTCTAAAGCGTCGATATTGTGAGCGCTCTTTCGCACAACACCAATCAATAAAAGTTTGAAATATGTGCCGCTTTTTGTAGGCAACTTTAAGCGCCGAAGATTTCTTAACATTAATTAGTTTTGAGCAAATTCAATACAAAAAGGGTTATTTTTGGTTTCGTTTACATTCTCTCTCTCTCTCTCTCTCTCTATCAGCTGATTTTCTAAAGTCACTTTTTTCATGTTCGGTTGCGATTCAAGGCTAATGCTCTAAATACATTGGAGACAGGAGGTTACCGGCTACAATATGCCGATATTAAAACACACACATTCTTGTGGAAACGATTATTTTAACGGCGAACGTTGTAGCTGTCGCCAATTTAAACATATTTCTATTTTTCTCAGCTGCAGAACAAAATCAGTGTGGACAATATAACAAAACATGTATAAGAAATTGGTGCTTTGGAATAGCATGTAGAGAAATATTTATAAAGTTGCATAAGTTATTAGATTTATATATTTAAGAAGTTTTAAAACATCCGACTTCTAAAATTGATTCGATTTGCTTTCGATTTCCATCTCTACCAGTTTGATGTTGACGAAATTAACAAGTTGTTGAAAGCCTGAACCTAAATTTGTGACCTAAATCTTTTAAGGCTGTGATACAACAAATAATCCAAAATATTGTCCCGCGTGCATACACACATACATACAAAAATGATTGTTTACTGTGGGGTGCCAAACATAATATTGTACGACCGATTTTCTTTGATTGTTATGACCAGTCACGTGATATGTCACGTGATAGGTAAACGTTGCCAATAAATAATTCACAAGTTTTGCTTTCTTATACTATTTGCTACTGCGTCATTTACAGCTCCAAAGATACATATATTCAATTGCATCTTCAACTTTGTAGACCCGCTCACCAGAAAATAGACGTGGCCGAAAAACAAATGTTTCAATTTGTTATCCCTTAAGGCTCTTTGTGAGAAACATTTTTATTTCTGAAACGTCAAGATAAGGAATGTGGAATGTTTCCGCTTCTTTTTTAATTTAAAAAAATGTGAGTTTGGCGTTACTGAAACACATGTAAATCGAACATTGTAAATGTACCTGCCGTCTTCGGAGTCATTTGTTCGTGTCGCCTGCAGTCTCCCATGTATTTAGAGCATAACGGAATTGTCACACGTGGTAGCTTTAAGCACCCAATTATTTTCTAGCCTTTTTCAAGTTAAGCCTATCGAAAGTTCCCCCACACATTATCTGTTTATTTATTAGTTTATAACTTGAAAAGTAAAAAATACACACCATGCCTTCAAATAGGAAGTGGCAGTGTTGCCGAGTTGTAATTTCTAAAATGAACCGTAAAAAAATACCGTTATCTAAGGAAAATCACTTAACCGGTGCGACTGAGGCGCGAAACTCTCAAAGACCCACCAGCTACAACAAGACTGACCGCTTTTTAAAAATAATGACGATGACGCCAGAGCTGTTTAACGACTCATCCCTTACAGAACAGTGCAAAATATCAGATCAGATAACTTTAAAAATGAGTTTTATGGTGCGTAGACATGACAGAACCTCAAAGGTGGTAACATGGCTTTTTTGACACACAATATGGCACCGGCAAATTTATCAAATAAGCGAAACTCAACACTTATTTTCTTATTTAATAAAATTTGAACGTCACTCACTCACCACTATTCATTGGCAGTACCTCCTCTACGAAATTCAAAACCATCAACGAAATAAAACAGCGAAAACAAAAGAGCAGACATTGCGATACACACGACGGAATATTGTGTTTAGAAGCACAAAACAATCATTTAGAAATCAAAAACGAGGTACAAATTTCAACATGAGGAAACTTTAAATAGAACAGGATCGTGTTTCAACTAGATTTTCCATGTGCATATGGATGTGTAACTCAGCATTACACAACCAAGTTTCAGACAGTAGGACCCGGCATGCAGTTATTGCAGAGTGTTGGCATAGATAATGTGAAAAAATATGTCGTGTGTTAGTGACTTAAGCCCGGTATATTACAGAGGGCCTCGATTATACGAGAACATCGATTTATCGAGAAGAAATATACTTTTTTTTCTTAACATCAATTTAATCTTTATCTTCTTTGTATCGACAAATCGTGATTAGTTCTGTTGCTCGGGATTGTAGATTGAACAATTAAATTGAGCCAGAGGCGTATAATCACATGTAAATTGATGTATCCAAACTTATTAAATGGATGGCTCTATTTAAAAACTTCTAGAAGAAGATTTGTACTTTACACGAGAAATTTGCTGCACAGCACAAATGGAATGAAATATTAAACAAAATCTGCATGATTACAAATTGTGCGTATGAAGGAGTATTAAACTTCGAAGGCAAAATGATTCTTCACATCGATTACGGTAAATCGATATAAGAGTGTTATGCGTCAAAATCAATGTGCTATGCATCAAAACAAATGCCAGCCAACGACTTATGTACATATTTACGCATGTGTGTGTGTGTGTGTATATATAGAGAGAGTTGAATATTCCAACAGGACAATGGCCCGGAACATACAGCCCGTTCAACACCAAGTCAACTTAATTTATCTCCTCGACGAACGACCTGTACTACGTCCCATCGAATACAGTCGGCGCACAGAACACCCCGAATGAACTTAAAACTGCTTTGAAGGAAGCCTAGAAGCAGATATCTCCACGAAAAAGTTTATGTGATCAATGCAGAGCAGACTGTAGGCCGCAATTAATGCATATGGACGGCCCACAAAATATTGAATATTGAATACGCAAGACTTATTTGTAGGTGCATATTAAATTAAAAAAAATGTTTACCCCAAAGAATTTTCATTATTTTGAAATTAAAAGAAAAAATTTCTTGAATAACTAAAATAGTTTTATGACTTAATTTAATAAAAATGTATCTGAAATAAAACTGCACAGAACAATTTTAATTCTTTTATACATTTCGGAAGATTTTAAGATCTATAGAGAGTGTGTGAATAGTTTTGTCGCTGACTGTATGTCGATTTGCTCAAAATTATAACATTTTTACAAGAATGATAGAATTTCTATCATTCCTCACATTTTTATACATACATTCATAGTTTTATTTTAATTTTGAATGCCTTCATGCAAAGGCTCACAAAAATTATGCGCTCTGCAGCCGATATACAGTTCGTTACTGTGCATTGTTGATTGGTGTCGATTCTACTCGCAACAGAAAATTAAAAAAAAAAAATTAGTTGTTGTTAATTTTATTTCCTAATCGAAAACAATTATAATAAAAATAAAACCGATAAATTTTTGAACTAAAAATAATACACAAAGATTCATTTCAATCATTCAGTTGCAAACTTAACTAAAATGTTGTAAACTATTCTCCTTTGGAACGTATAAGACTGTATAAATAACGCCAACGATTCATAAAATTCTGTAAATGAAATTAAATATGTATTTTTAAAATGACTTTTTCTTATATAAAAATAAAACAGCCAACTGGAAACTACAAAACATTTAATTTCAGCAGACACACAGGCAGTTTTAATTATACGACGAAACTAAATTTGGAAAATCAATAAAAACAACAACAACAATATCATATGTTTGTAATGCATTATAGAAAAATTAAAAAAAAAACACACGTATTTACATATATATCATATGACAAAACTTAATCGTGTAATGCGGCCTTTTTAGAAGCTGTATGCCCTAAGCGGTCATGTACTTAGACTCGCTTCTCTTGTCGCGCATCAAAAATCTGGTGCGTTTAATAAATCGCAAGCAAATGTTGAAATGAACGAATTATTTTCATGTAGACTGAGTTTGGGAATGCCAATACAACTATTATTAAATTATGTACCTGCAATAATTATTATTTTCAAGAAATTTGCAATAAGCTTTCTCTATAGAAATTTGTTTATTTGTTGACCTTTTGTTTCTTAATATTTTTTTTCGGCTTTAGGTCAAATAATTAAAAAAAATGCAATTGTTTACTTGTCAATATTTCGATCAACGTCGCTGATCATCCTCAGGGCTTATCAAAATATTTACATTTATGCCAAAAATTTAAACTCTTAAAACTCGTCTATTTATACAAAAAAAATCATTCCGGAGCTTATTTCATTTATGTCCTTTTGTTTTAATTTTGCTTGTAGAAAAATCATTGCATTTTTTTTAATTATTTGACCTAAAGCCGAACTGAAAGGCATAAAAAATTTATGCATAAAATTTGTCTATAAATTTCTTAAATGCTGGCGATTTGATAAATATAAACAGCTGATTTACACGAGTGCGTCTTTGTTAGTAGTATAAAACGTGTAAATTCATGCTGTTTCATTCATAAACATGCTGCTCTAAATACAGTCCAAATGTCTTTTTCGATATATGTACATATCCATACATTTCGATATATATATATATATATATATATATATATATATATATATATATATATATATATATATATATATATATGTATATATATATATATATATATATATATATGTAGGTGTGCCATTTACCAGGAATTGGACACAAATTTCAACAGAGTATGTAGTACATGTACATATATATGTATGTGTATGTGGACTCGCTTTATTTTAACATGGAGTATTTCAAGCACAAATACAAAATTTGTGATAAGCAGACGACCAGCTTTTGGATAATTTAGATTATCGAGGACGGTGAGTTTTTGAGAAATCGATTTTAATCAACTTTCGTCTGTCCGCAGAATTTACTATCATTTAGAGCCCTGAGCAGCAACCTAATTTTTTTTGATTTTGAGAAATCGATTTTAATCAACTTTCGTCTGTCCGCAGAATTTACTATCATTTAGAGCCCTGAGCAGCAACCTAAGTATAAAACAACTATCCCAAATTTACCGTTAGATCGGGCCTAAACGCCGCGTTAGTTTTCTCTTTCAATTCTTGTTCTTTGGTTAGTTTTTCTGTTGAGGTTAGTTTTTCTGTTAGGATATATCAGCTGTTTGTTGTAAACAAAGAAACAAATAAAATAAAAAGAATATATGTATGTATGTATTATGAAAGATATACATACATATAAACTCAAACCAAAAATACACACACACATACATACATATGTAAGTGAAATAAAAAAAATGCGCTGCAGTTTTAATTTTTTTTAATTGCAATTATTGTGAGCAATTTTCAACTTTGTGTAAATTGTGCAAAAAAGAAAATAAATAAATTAAAAAGATGCGTCGTAATGGTTTGCTATCAACAAAGATTGATTTTCATCTGGTATCCTGTAGGCTTCGCTTCCTTTTAAAGAATTACCACTCACTGTCCACTCACAAGATGAGATTTTCGTCATCGCTTGTCATCATTTTTCAAAAAATTAATTAAATTATGTATGTATGTATGTGCATATGTATGTAGTTTGTTTTTGTTGTTAACGGGTTTGTTCAGAAACCGAATAGAAAAACTAACAACTTACAAGATTTTTGTATTAACAAAACAAAAAAAATCTGATTCATAGAAAAACAGAAACTAACTCAGCCTTAAGGCCCGGGGCACATAGAATCCGTCATACTTTGTACTTTGCCTTTTTCATCTGATGTTGACGGAACAGCGGATTATTAAGTTGGCACAATGAGTACGTTGTTAACGTATACACGTGTACATAAAAAATCTAAAACAAAACAAAGACAACATTAACTGTCAAAGTACTCAACAGAACAAGATATTTTCAATGGAGACGGATGAATTTCTGGAAGTTATTTCAATTATTATTTTGTTTTACATTTTGTTTACATTAATTTAGTTTCCATTCAATTCTTTTAGTTTTTTTCACGTTGCACGAAAATAATCAAGCAAAAAAAATCTACTATAAATCAAAACAAAACCAACTGAAACTTGTCAAAGTACTCAACGTACGTTAAAAGTTGAAAGTTGCTGAACTTTGATACGTTGCGTTGAAATCGAAATCGACGTACTCTATGTGACAAGGCTCATAACGAACGCTGTATTTTAACTTAGCTGTTAGTTGAAAGAGGCAAAGTACTTCGTTTGCTGACAACTATGACCCTTTGAGCTTAAGATTAAGAGTTATTAAATTTAGAAAGTTAAGCAAGTCCGTGTTAAGCCCTGAATATATACAAAGCATTGGCAGGTTACTACTACTTCATGGTTTTTGTAATAATCGAATATATCAAAAGTGAGTTCGCTAATGTTGGCTAAGTACTATGTCAAAGTACATGGACCTCAGTCTCTCACTGACAACGTAACCCAACGCCTTAATACGCCTTTAAACAAGAAAAGCAATAAAAAAAGTGCAATCGATTTAGTAATTAGCAGCCTTGAGGTCTTTTTTGTTAGAAAAACAACTTCTTTGCATAGAAGAATCATCGGTTCAGAGTCGTTTATAAAATAAATTAACACTTAAACATTTTATTTCTGTTTTAAACTTAATTAAAAATCAACTTTTTACAGGTAACGAAGTCGTGCCCACCATACAGTGTGGCGTTTCTATTAAAAAACAACGAAGTTGGACGAAAAGCATTTCTTTTTATGCCATTCGATGGACGTCCAATAGTTCGACTTATAGAATGTGAGGTGTTTTCGTAATGCGGGAAAATTTGTATTATTGGATTACAATTTTTCCCCCTCTTCTTACTAAAGTATGAGGTTCTCTTTGTTATAAAAAAAACACTCTGGTTCCATTTTATTTCTGACTCCAGTCCTTGGTGTCACAAAAATTCATACCAACTGCTGGCTATAACGCAGTTCGCCGCAGACCAAAAATTAAATTTCTCTATCCAAAAATACCGTCATTTGATAGCAAACAGTTTACAATTTGTGCCATGGAATAGGCACTACGAAAAAAAATCCACTTTTTGCACTAGTGCAAATTCGTGGAAACAAAGTTGCGTCCACTGCACTCTTCTATGGCCTTATGTTTCTCACTGAAACATTATTCATCCCGGTGCGAACTCATTATTACTGTTGCGAAGATTTTAAAAACATATCGCTGTCGATCAATAAAAATTTTTTTAATTTTTACTTTTTGGAAGAATTTAATTAAAAACCTTGCACGTGTTTAGTATGTATCTTCGGTAAACATTTTAGTTTATTAAGGTTTTAAATATTTTTTGTCTTAAAATTCATATTGCGATCATTTACGTGATATTCGTTATTTTGAGTTAATACAAAAATTTCGAAATTAACTGCGCTATATATTTTCAAATAAAACGTAAAATTCAAGTAAAAACCAATCAAATTCTTTTTTAAAATTTGATCGCGTTTTGAAGAAATATTTGAAAACTTGATTAAATGTTACACAAAAGCGGCACAACTTTAAAAGCAAAATTGTATTCAAGTGAAAAAAATGGCTTTGTTTTTTCTACTGTACAATAATTGAAGAAAATGTGACAGAAAATTGTGAAAGAAATTTTAAAATTTCGACTTAATACCCTTTTGCTGGTCGAGTGCGTTGTGTACAGAAATGGTTTCCTGAACAAAATGACTAAATTAACAAACATATGCCCGCATAGTTGTGCTCTTTTAGGTAATTAAAACAACTGTACGATTTGAAAGAATGGAAAAAACAAGTATTAAAATAAATTCAATAAAATTAAAGTGTTTTGTGTATATTTCGTTTGTTTGGTGCTAACACCAAAATTTCATTAAAAACGATTTTGGAATGTAAGCCTAAAAATAAATAGTTTCAAATCAAATTTCAATAGACATTTGTCTAGGTTTAAGAAAATACAAAAAGAAAAAAACATGCACTTAACAAATTTAGTAACTATGTCAAATAAGAAAACGACAACAAAATAGCAAATAAAGCTGTACAGATCAAGACAACTAAATAACTTACTAAAAGCGTTACAAAATATATATATTTTTATATGTATGTATATAAATTTAATGTGAAAAAATTATCACTAAGAAAAAAAAATCAAAAATGTTTAACTCAAATACAAACTCAAATAAAATTGTAACAACTTAAAACAAAGGAGACTTCTACGAACTAAACACAAATTAATATCTATGTATGTATGTATGTAGTATGTGTACACAACAACCATTCCCTTTTTGTTTTTGTTTTTGTTTTTTTTGGTTTTGATTTTTAATAAATTAAAAAGGGTATTTTGTTGAGGTAACTTTTTAAATTTAAAATTTTAATTTAACAACAGTAATTGTGTTTCCAATTTATCGTTTCAAATGGAGGCATGAATTATGTCCCGCTTCTTTTTCGAGTGTTTTACCTGATTCGACCAATCACCGGTGGGCACTGTGGCACGATAGAATTTCGAGCTGGTCTTGTTGAAGATGGGCAGCAGTTCGTTGGCTTCATCGGATAATGCCTGCAATAAAATGACAGTTGTTTGCAAGTGTTCGTGTTTATTAAAGGTATCGTGTTGCAGAATGAATGCTTTTACCTTTAGATAAATTATTGATTCTGTGCCGTAACCTTCGCAGGACAAAAGCACAATATCACCGTGGAAATAACGAGCATATAAACGTGACAGAGGCAAACCATATCCGTAACCGGCCAAAGGTACAGTATGCAAATCGGACTTCGAGGGCTGAGGTGCCGTACTGTACATATATTTGAAAAGTTGATCGCTTTGAGAACGAGGAATGCCGCCACCTTGATCGGAGATCTAAAAACCCATTCATAGAAATAAAAGTTTTATTTAAAAGTTCCAGTTCGAATAAGTAAAACGAAGTTTATGGGACTGTGTTTTTTTTTTTTTAATTTGAAACCGTGCTGTTGTCTTTTCAGTACGGTGTGCCAAGTCATTATGAATCGTTTAACGCTAGAACTATATGTTTTTCATTTAAAATGCGGAAGCTGAGCTGTGGCTGTTAAATTTAAGCAGGTCTGTAAATTTATTAGCTGCTTAGCTGTTAAAATTTGTACCGCCGTAGCCACAGACAGACCTTCTTTTCTGGAAGAAGGTGTTTAACTGCGCATCTCGCTGCTTTAATGCAATACAAATCATTTTACGAAAATAGGATTATCTATTTTATTATTTTATTTAAGGTATTACCAAATTTAACTTCGCTAGAATTGTGTATTGAATAATAATAAATTAACAGCCAAAAAGATGTCCTAGATATAAGTTTTGAAGATTTTTTAACAGATTAATGAAAAATGCTCTAATAGTGAGAGTCCAATCTATTAAAGCCTCTGGAAAATTCCGAAACCCTTAATAACCATGAAATTGACTTACCGACCCTTACATTTGCCTTCGCGCAGAATTTTACAAAGTCTTATAAAAAGACTATTTATTCTATCGGTTCTTTGCCGGTTGACAATTCCAATTATTTACTTTTTTTTTCTTAGAAACTTTTAGACAACTACAACGAGTATCCTTCGTTAACCACGATTTGTACTTTAAAAGTTTAGAAAAAAGTAAAACCCAAGTATTTAAACAATTGAGTTTAATGCTATACAGTTTATATTGAATCCAAAAATATACATACATACATACATATTTAGTTTACTTTAGATCAAATATGTAGTATGTATGTGGCTGGATTTTGTGTGTTCTCTAGACTTGAAGGCCTTCAAAAAATATGTTCAAACATTTAATTTTATATTCAATTGTCTTTAAGAATACAATGACAAGTAACAAGACAATAAAAATAAAAAACTGAGTAGTCAAGGTTTTGCGTTTCTAAATAAAAGTAATTGTTTGATATACATACAGACATGTATATTCATTTATTAACTTTATTATATAAACTTTAAGGCTCAAAGGCCAACTTTGATATAATTTTAATAAAGTAAAAGAGTATAATAATAAGAAAAAATGTTAAAGAAGAAACTATTACTGCTAGAGAGGTATTTTGTGGCGGTTGATTAGCAAGGAAAAGTTCCCGTAGGTCTTTGATTTATGAAAGTTAAGTTCTAGGCAGGAGCGAAATAGTTCCAAATACTAGAATCTATCAATTATTAAAGCAGAGAGAGTGATGAGGGCATTTTAACGTATGTATTTGTTCGGGTTATTTTAATCCAGAATATAATAAAGTTAATAAGATTTTAATCCTTCAATTCTTGGAATTGAAATGCGAATTAAATTGCGGCAATAATTTTTTGTTCTGGTATATTTTTAAATTTCGAATTTCAGTTCCAATTGCTAAGACATGCTCTTATAAAGGTCCAGGACCAAAACTAGGGAGACGGTCTTAAGGGTTTGTCGCACTTAGTACAAAATACAAGATATTTTTTTAATCTCGCTGTGGAAAATGATTTATCTTGTCGAATCCTATACCAACCACAAAATGAAAAGTGTCTAAACTCCAGCTGTCTGCCTTAAGTTATAAGTGTACGGCATTTTTGAGCAACTACGAATCCAATACAATATTGAAACAGTTGTCTTACATACCATCATCTTCAGATATGAAGGCATCACAATGATATTCGGGATCAAAAACGCTATCTTAAAAATTATTATCGTCTTCGTTTGAGTCCATAAAATCAATTATTTCTTGGTCAATCAATGAAAAAAGTAAAATTTGTCTTGATTTACGGGAAAACTGATGTTCTGCCCTCTGTGATAACATGTTGTTTTTCAATAATACCGTCCTCCGAATGTGATTATAAGAATCTCAATTTACTGACAGAAACAAAAGTCACTGGTCGAAGAATTTCAAAAGGTTGGATCCTACTGTACTTATTACGTATAAAGAAATACGCACTCTGTCGTGAAATACCTAAATGAATTGAATTAATCTAGTAAAATGCTGTACCAGGTCAGGAAAACCGGGACACATAAAGAGCCATGGATAAAAAATAGCCAAGTAAACTTTTCTATTTGAAACCCGACTTATGGCCAATAAATAGCATCTAGTCTTTTGATATGAAATAAAAATTTGTATAAAAGTATGCGAGTAAAATATTTAAGAAACACATAATTCTGGTTTAAGCCGGATTCAGAGTCCAATAATTATATTATTTCTATTTCTAATTCTATTTACCTTTACGCAAATATCTTCTTTGCCGCGCACAACTAAAACTTTAATTGTTGGCAATTTATCACAACTTTCATTATCATGTGTCTCAACAACGGCACGCATTGAATTCTTAAACAACTCAAAGAGCATGTGGTATAAATGCGACGGTACATAGACTGTGCGTATGGGCAATGGTTCACCGGAGACTTGATCGTGCTCAACAATTTCCAGCTCGGGACTGGTCAAATAGTATTGATCGCACAAAAAGCGAGCATTTTCATAGGCATCAGTCACAACAGCGGATATCTGACAGGCTGGATCCAAACAACCTATATGGCGGCCTTGATCACTGGTAAACTGACCAAACAACAAAGCTGGAAAAGAAAACATTTTTAACTATATATTTTCACTTCCAAACCTTCAGAAATGTATGTATGTAAGTGCTTACTGTGCTGATTGATTAACATGCGTATACTGATGCGTGACATATAAAGACGATCTAGGAAATATTGAATCGATGTTTCCATCGATGAGTCAACGTTGTTACCCTGAGTTTCTTTCATTTCAATGACGCCCTGCGCCATAGTTTGTACAACATCATTGTGACGATTGCGTATGTGTTCTAATGAGCGACAAAATCTGTCAATAAACAAAATAATTTAAAACTGACATGGCGATTTTGTGATTACTTATATGTAGATACTTAGTTTTCACTTACTCTTGAAGATTTTCGTGAGTGGGTTCAGCTTTTTCGAACTCTAAAACGTCTTCGAAACTTTTCACATACCAAGAGCTGACTTGGTTAACGGAACGTGTGTTAAGCAGATTATCGGGCAGTAGGGCGATTTCCTTCATTATGTTTGCCAAACGTACTGGCAGTTCTTTACGCAAGAATATAAACGATTTTTTCTCACAAGCATTTTGACCTACAAGTACATACATAAATAAAAATAAAACAATTGTTTAATATGTATATTATAATCTTAATTGTTCATTCAACGTCTACATCTTCAGCAAAATATTACATGCAGAGATTTAAAAATAAAACGAAAACAATATTAAATCAATTATCAGTTTTTAGAAATCATTCGATTTAATTTTTAAGATTTGTTAGAATTCTTGTCCCTTTAAGTAAGCAAGTAGATCACAAGAATAAAAACAAGTTGTTGTTGCTTTAAAAGGACTTGTAGCCTTAATTTAAAGGCATTCACTACCTTCCGGTTACATTGCAGAGCAATATACAAGGTGGCGCAATCCTTCCGATGTTTTTTGGCTGTAATTTAAAAAAAAAAATTAAAAACTTTGATTCTTCTTGTGGAATATTTTTATTTGGTCTTTTAATTTTTTTTACATCAAGTCGAGAATATGATGTCATGTAAATGCCCGCCGCCACAGTTGATTGTCATTTGAGCCCTTTTTATGGCATTTTCCATATCACTTTGTCCAAAACTTCCGGCGATAGGTCCTCACATTCTTGACGGATATTGTCTGTAAGAGCTGCAAGAGTCTGAGGCTTGTTGACATAAACCCGCGACTTCAAAAAGCCCCACAAAAAGAAGTCTGGAGCGGTCAAATCAGGCGATCTTGCTGGCCAGTGCAAATCGCCAAAACGGGAGATTAGGCGCCCGGGAAATGCATCCTTCAGCATATCGGTTGTGGCACGTGCAGTGTGTGCCGTTGCACCGTCCTGTTGGAACCACATGTTTTCCAATCCCAATTCATCAAGTTGCGGCAAAAAGAACTCGTTGATCATTGCTCTGTAGCGCTCACCATTCACAGTAACCGTTTGGCCCGCGACGTCTTCGAAGAAAAAAGTTCCGATGACTCCTCCAGCGAAAACAGCACACCATACAGTGACTTTGAGCGGGTGTAATGGCTCTTCGTGGGTTACACGCGGATTTTCAGTGCCCCAGAAGCGTAAATTTTGCTTATTTACGTACCCGCTAAGATGGAAATGGGCCTCATCACTCATGATTATTTTTGATGAAAAATCATCTTCCTCTTGGTGGTGATTAAGGATGGCTTGAGCGTATGTTAGACGCGATTGGCGGTCAGCAGCTAACAGCTGATGCACCGTCTGGACTTTGTACGGAAACATCTTCAAATCTTGTACCAAAATTCGCTGTAAAGACCGTCGACTGACACCCATTTGCGTGGCACGTCGTCTGGTCGATATCGACGGCACTTCCATGACATCCTCAGCTACAGCAGCAATATTCTCTGCAGAACGCCTACTCCGGGGTCTGCCACACCTGGCAGCATCTCGTGTTGTGCCAGTCTCTTCGAGGCGAGCGGCTAAACGTCGCAGTGTTTCACCAGTAGGCGTTGGACGGCTAGGAAATCTGCGACGAAATTCACGTTGTGCCAAAGTCACCGACCGATTATTGATCAAATAAATAGTCACCAATATTCCGCGTTCTGCAGCAGTGTAGCGTAACATTGTTTATTAACGTGTATTTCGCATGTGTTTACTACACAAATGTCAAAACAGAACTGACATTAGGGCCAATCGCATAATTTATAGCAGTTTTTGGTCTATTTAAACTAAAAGAAATATTCATTCAAATTACCATTAATCTCAACAAAAGAGTTTATTTTCCGCATACATAAAAAAATCTCTGCACTCTCATATTATTTCAGTGTTCTATTGTGATAACGGCAAATTAACCGCTAATTTTTGGTTTTTTCTTCTTGCCTTCATATTACAGATGTTTAATTATGTATGTATCTCTACTTGTACTTGCGACCAGTCAAGTTAATTTTAGTTTACAAATACATACATAATTATTAGTCAACATGCTGAAATTGGCATCTTTGAGAGAAATTGGCGTACTATTGGCAGATGTCATTGTGCTATTAAAATTTGGCCAGGAGAAGAGGCAAAATTAATTAAAGTATTTCACAAATACAACAGATTTTTAAAGCCATTTGATCACGATCACGCACACACAAGAAGAAGAGCACAAAGAAGATTCAGATTCTCAAATCCATATGGAAGCAGAACGCTAGCCCTTACATTGCCAAGAATATGAAACAAAACACTAACAAACATCATTAATGAAACAAATAAATCCATAAGAAATAAAATGATAAAACCTATTTAATCAATAATCAATAAATTTTAAATATGTAAAATATATAAACGTAAATTAATTAATACAAAACAATATGTTTAAGCAAAAAAGTACATACAACACTAAATTTTTAATGTTATAATTATTATCAGTATCCTGCAAACAAGCAAATGAGATTTGCGGGTTAGAATAATGCAAACGGTTATTTACCTAATAATCTTGGATATTGTAAATTACTCAATTTTCGAAATCTGAGACAAATAATAAATAATAATAATAACAAAAAAAAAAAAGAAAAAAACAATGGTACGAAGAGTTAAAGCCAGTCCCTGAGAAAGTTCAGTAAAAATGGCAGAGTGACGAACAATAACAGTAGTAGCAAGTGTAAGCGGCAGTATTGTTTTCCTAGCACATGAACATGGGCTACATGGTCGAATTCCCAGACCAAAAAAAAAAGAAAAAGAAGAGCATCTGGAATTTGATAAATTGCTGATTTTTTTTCTCCGCCAATGATGGCGACCATCGATGTTCGGGCATCAATGTTAGAGAATGTGTAAAACATGGATACAAGCGCTCTAAATTAGTTACATATGTATATGCGGTGTCAGAATGAATGTCCCATCTTATATGCTCTCAAGCAAATTGTAGTCGATTTTCTTTGCTTCCATTATTTAGGGTAGTGGTTTTTCTTCCGTTTTTTTTTTAATTTCAGGTATTCGCAGCTTGCAATGTCTCCTTTTATTGTTGAGATACTTGCCTGGGTACCGGTTTGATACCTGGTTTGTGGTGCTGAAAAAGACGAGTTTGATTTTTTTTCTTTTTCTATTGGAATTAAAGAGGTTAATAAAATCCACCCTGTGCAATTCTTTCCACATTTTCAATAATTATCAAAATACTTTTCTTTACCATTTTCCCCAATATTTATTAGAAATTAATACTTTTCTTCTACAAATAGTTTAATGCATAAATCAAAGACGACTGTCCCTGTCCCCTTCAACTCCAGTCGCATTAAACTTTAATGTTGTTTTTGTTATTTTTGTAATCTAAATAAAGTGGCCTTTTTGATGACAGTGAAAAGTTATGTAGCTGTCGACGAAATATTCAGAAAGAAACTGGCTGCCAGGGCTGGCGCGTAAAAGACGCAAACTGGAGCAACAAATTTTTACAAACTTTTCGCAACATTTGGGGCCGTATTCCGAATGTTGATTTGCAGGTTGTTGATAACAACATAAAACTTTTATTTTGGACAAAAAACTACTTATTTAAACAATTTCTTTTTGTCTCCAAAAAAAAAAAATAATGAAAACAAAATCCAGAAACGTCTGGTTTAAATTATTATTTCAGCGATACAATAACAAACAAAGCCAATCAGCATATGACAAAGAAATACATACTTATGTATGTATGTATGTATGCATGCAAACAACTGTACATACGTATGCATTTATGTACATAAGTACATATGTATGTGTAGTACGTATAAATTTTTTCTAGAAATGCCGACTCAATACCATGACACAGCTAAGGGGGTGTGTGAGTATAAAAAGAATAACAAAAGTTATGGACAGGCCTTTAAATAATGAAGAACAATAACAAAGAAAAAAAAACCCATACGAAATCAGACGAAAACAGCTGTGCTGTGCACACACACACATATGCATGTTCATATGTACGTATGTATGTATGTAAAGGGTGGTTAAATTGTATGGAATGTGAACCACACCTAAACGCCAAGTTTTTTTCCGAATTTTATTTGACATTTCTCTATTTCAGACTTACTCAATTTGAACCATGGAGAGATACACAATCCAACAACGTGTTAAAGTTATCCAGACTTATTATGAAAATGGGAGTTCAAATCAAAATGCATATCGTGCACTTCGTAATTTTTTTGGTCAATTTCATCGTCCAAATGTGCGTACAATCGCAAAAATCGTGGAAAAATTCGAGCAAACCGGGTCTGTAGAAGATGTGAGAACACCAGTGCATGGTCGTACAGCTCGTACTGCAGAAAATATTGCTGCTGTTCGCGATAGTGTGGCTGAAGAGCCGTCCACCTCAACTCGTCGTCGTTCCCAACAATTGCACCTCTCACGCTCGTCGTTGATGAACATTATGCATAAAGACTTGCATTTACACGCTTACAAGGTGCAATTGGATCAAGAACTAAAGCCTCTTGACCATTCCAAACGTCGTGAATGGGCAGAATGGTGGCAAGAAATGGCAACAGTGGATGATCATGGGCGGCGCCCATTTGGCCGATATTTTGTTCTATACATAATTGAGTAATACCAATACATCATAATAAAATAATATTACAATAATTTCCTAAATAGTTTGTGTTTAATTCAAAATCAACATCGGCCCTTGAAATTTAACCACCCGTTATATAATTCATTTTATATTTACATATGCATATGGAAACATTTGAAAACACATATGTATGTATGGTTGTGTGCGAACTCTTGCTGACGTATCAAGTGGTGTGTGGAACATTTTTATTTTGACTGTTTTATGACGCAAATCACGCCCAACATGCAAAAACAAATCGAAAACAATTCCAATTTAATAAATAGAAGGACTTGTTTCTTTACATCATCGCGTATATTCAGGAAAATAGTACGTCTATGCGCCCATATGCTTCTATAAAGGTTATATTTTTTTTTAAATCATTTGGAAAGGCAAAATTTCTTACGTACACACTTATGTATGTACATATGAATGTATGTACAATAGGACAACGCGAGAATCACAATTTGTTTTTTAAATTGTATAAAAAAAAATGATTTCTTTTATTTTTTATTGATTTGGCTTGTTTGCCAGAAAGTGGTTGACAGAATAATGTTTTTTAAAAACTAAAGCATATTCTTATAAATTAAAATTAACTTAATTTATTGCTGATTTTGCTGTCTAGTTTGGGTCATTTTGAAATATCATAAAAAAGAAAAAAATATGTTTTTAAATTATTTTGCAACTTGCCAAAAGTGCAAGTTATTGCTTTTGTTTGTTTTAAAATGATCGAATTGCATTTTTATATTTAGGTTAAATGAACTATAAGTTCATTTACCTATTTCTTTTAAAAAATTGTCAATATGTGCAAGTTGTTGTTTTTTGTTTATTTTAAAATGATCCAATTACATTTTTATATTTAGGTTAAATGAACTGTAAGTTCATTTACCTATTTCTTTTAAAAAATTATCAATATAATCAGTATGCTTATATGTAACTACCCCCTCCTTTACTTTAGAATTCTCCTGAATTCTATTATTTAATAACTTTATTTTAATATGCTTGTTTTCTTATTACACAAAAAGAAATATTAACTATTAGAATAATAATTATTATATTGCAGCCATACGTAATTTTACTATGATATTTTAATTCTTTTATTGATTTAATATTGTTTTGGTACACTTTTTCAATTTGTTTAAAGGATAATTTATGAGTAAAGTTTTGTGGTTGTTCTGAGTTTAGATTTAAATGAGTTTCTTTTTCAATTTCTATAATGTTAGAAAAATAGTAATCTTTAATTTTGATTGTACAGTTGTTAAAATTAATTAGATAGTTTCCATTCAGGACAAATTTTTCATTGTTGCATGTTTGTTCGACACTAATATTTACTGAGTTTTTTATAATAATTGTATCAATATCTATTTGTATTACCTCTAAATCATTATTATTTATCATTTGACAGGTATTTTTAATTGTACAGTGGTTGCTTAATTTTAAATCTTTTAACTGTTTATTTTCTTGAAAATTATAAGTTTTGTTTTCAAAATCAAATATTTGTTCTATTTTATAGTCAATTTCATCCTTTTCGTTATTTGGTAGTGGTATAATTGATCTTAGTTTAACGTTTAAAAATTCTTTTGGTATTTTGACTCCGAAAATTAAATATGAGTTATTAACATATGCTGTTCCAAATTGAATATATTTAAGTTTATTGTAGTCTATTTCATATTTTTTAATTTCATTATCAGTTAAAATACTTGGGTGTACTATCCCATATTTTGCAGATACTACATTATCTTGCAAATGTTCAATCTTATTTTTATTAATTGTATATTAGTTAGCTGTTCTAAGAATATCTGTTTATTATTTTCCATTTTTAAAAATTTATTTATAGAGTTTAATTCATTTTCTATTTTTCTTCTGTCATTTTCTATTACTAATTTTAAATGTCTTAAGGTCGAATTGAAATATTCATTGATTATTACCTGTTGGTTATTATTTTCTTTAATTTCGTTAATATTAGTTAAATGATTTTGTATGGTCTGTCTGTCTTCGTCGTCCATAGTTCCAAATAACCATTTTGATATGCTACCTATTCCGTTAACTAGTCCTCGTCTTTGTCTAATTTGTTTGGGTATTAATGCCATTAGTTTGTTCTTAGCGTCGTTTATTTCTGAATTAAGAATTTCTTTTTTGTCTATTTGCATTAGGTTGATGTTATCAATTAGGTTATGTAAAATAACTTCTATTTCTTTCAAATTAATTATATGTAAAACTATATCTGCTTCCTTAACGATTTCTTGGTCTCTTATGTGGATGTCTATATATCCTCTTTGTTCTGTCAATAGTTTACTGGTCATTCGTCCAAAGGTTTGTTGGATCAGTATTAGCATTATTAGCGTTGTTAGAGTCTGAAAATTTCAATGGTCGCTTAATATTACAGGGATGTATATTTTTAAGTTTTAATTTTTTATATTTTGGTTGTTCTTTATGTCGAACAGCCTTATAGTTTTTTACAAATCCTTCCTCTCTAGTTTCCGTATATTCTTCCCTACATTTATTTAATTTACTGATTTTCTTTATTTTATTGTCTTCTAGATTTTTCCTAACTTCATTTTTCTCTACCTTTCCTTGTTGGACTTCATTGGGTGAATGTTTTATACTTGAGTGATAGCGATCGTTATAATTCCTAACAGTTTTCTGTATTAATTGCTTTGTAGGTAAATCTTTATTCATTTTGTAAAAAATTCTAAATTTCTCTGCTATAGTATTATGAAACCGTTCGATATCAGCATTGCCCGTGTGGCTATTGGGTTTAGTTAAGTGTAACTCGATGTTTTCTTTGTCTAGAAATTCTTTAATACGTACTGCCTTGAATTCATTGTCTGCTATTATCTTTTTTGGCTTTCCAACTTTGGCAAAATGATCTTCCAACTGCTCTATTATGGTCATATGATTTCTATCATTTAATGGATATGCTGCTCCGAATTTGGAAAATTTGTCAATTATGGTTAGAAAATGGAATCCTTTCATTACATACGTATCTATATGAATTATTTGGTTTTTTTCAGATGGTGTTTCTGTTATTGCGAATTTTGGTTTTATTGGTTGCCTGTCATATTTTATTTCCTGGCATACGTCACACTGATTAATAACAATTTGGATTAATTCCATTAATTTGGGATAATAGATTTTGTTTTTGATATTGTTGTATGTCTCTATTATTCCAGAATGCATACTTTCCCTAACGTGATAAAAGGATATTTGTTTTACTGCCTCTGTCTCTGTTTCTATATCTTGTGCCCTTAGAGTGCACTTGGTGAAGTTTATTTGTTTATCATTAGAATACATTTCTATTAATTTTTCTTGAACTAGGTTATAACTTCTTTCTGACACTTCTGAAAATATTCCTACTTTACCTTTAGTTATATATTTTTTAAATATTTCTCCCATTCTTTCGAAATCACTTTCCGAAATAAATATTATTCTTTTCCCGTGAAGCATTTTTAACTCCTGGATTTTATTATTTGTTATTATAATTTGTGTTTTATATTTGTTTACAATTTCGTCTTTAATAAAGAAATGTTCTTGGAGATTTTCTTCAGCTGAATGCACTGTAGCCATCGACACGTTATCTTCTTCCAAAGAACTAATAACATTTACGTCCTTGTTTTCCAATTTTTCGTTCTCTTCGGTGTTTATTCTACTCAAAAAGTCTGCAACCCGATTTTCTTTTCCTTTAATGTATTCAATTGGTTCTTTCAACAAAATTCTTTTAAAATCTTTAATATCTTTATCAACTACACTTATACTTGCTCCTGTGTCTATTAGAGCTTTATATTCTTTTTTGTTTATAGTAATTTTTATGAGGGGTAAGTAGTCGGATGTTGTGTCCGAAAAAAAAACATTATCATCATTATTTATATTATTGAATTCTTCTCTATTACCGTTCCTTAATTCCTTTTGGTCTTGCCCAGGTTGAGTCAAGCAATTTTGGCTGACATTTGGCCTGGGGTTTCCTACCTTTGGGAATCTTAGCTCAACATTGTCTATTTCCATAGGCTCGGTTAGGTTTCGCCTAGGTTGATTCCACCTTAACTGGCCGGAATTTGGCCTAGGGTGTCCTACCTGCGCGGGTCTTTGGAAGTTCCCTGACATGTTATTTTGTTGGAACTTATGGTATCCTGAATTATTTGTATTATGGTTGTTGTTATTATATCTGTTATAGTATTTATTTTGATTATAATCTTGAACTTTATTTGAATAATTTTGATTATAATTATAATTATTTTTCTTCACTTGCTTAGATGTGTTCGAAAAAGTTCCTTTGACTTTTCGAAATTCTTCTCTAATACAACTATCTTCGTATCTTCTTTTCATCATAATATCTATTATGGTTTCTATATTCCTTTCTTCATATATTTTTTCTAACACTACCCCTTGGGTCATTTCTTTTGCAATATTAGTTAATAAACTATTTACGTTAGATAAATCAATATATTGGTCATCACTATAATACACACTTAACTCATCACTCTTATATTTAATATTTTGTAATTCTATAGCTAGTTGACTTACAGTATTCACTCTTAAATCGTTGATCCTTCGGTATATTTGGTGGGGCTCCACATCGGGTCGATACCTCAGCTTGAGTGCCTTCTTTATAATCGTCCAATTTTCTGGTTGTTGTATGTTTATTACTACATTTTTAGCTTCTCCCTGTATGTTTCGGTAAAAGATTGCTTTAGTCGCTTCCTTTCTCAAATCTTCTTCTGCTATTGTTGAAAGTAAGTACTCTACACTGCTTAGGAACGAATTTATGGTGATGGCTCCTACACCGGTGAACACTGGTAAATAACTAACGTTTTTGAAGATTCTGTCCAGCTGGCTTGATTGCGATTGTTGCATCATCAAATTTGGTTGATGCTGAAATTGTTGATGCTGTTCTTGCTGCATTTGTCGTTGCTGCATTTGTCCTTGTAGTTCAAGGTATGCTAAGCGTAACCGCTCCAACTGTTCCTCTTTTCTGGCTAATTCTTCTGCCAAATTTAATGGAGGATTTTGTTCTTCCATTCTTCTGTTTTTGTCAAACGTTCGTTGCCTTTTGGAATACAGAACGAAGGTTTCGTATCACTAAATCCTTTTGGTAAAATAAAAAGGATCCTACCGACTGCGCCAGAATCACAATTTGTTTTTTAAATTGTATAAAAAAAAATGATTTCTTTTATTTTTTATTGATTTGGCTTGTTTGCCAGAAAGTGGTTGACAGAATAATGTTTTTTAAAAACTAAAGCATATTCTTATAAATTAAAATTAACTTAATTTATTGCTGATTTTGCTGTCTAGTTTGGGTCATTTTGAAATATCATAAAAAAGAAAAAAATATGTTTTTAAATTATTTTGCAACTTGCCAAAAGTGCAAGTTATTGCTTTTGTTTGTTTTAAAATGATCGAATTGCATTTTTATATTTAGGTTAAATGAACTATAAGTTCATTTACCTATTTCTTTTAAAAAATTGTCAATATGTGCAAGTTGTTGTTTTTTGTTTATTTTAAAATGATCCAATTACATTTTTATATTTAGGTTAAATGAACTGTAAGTTCATTTACCTATTTCTTTTAAAAAATTATCAATATAATCAGTATGCTTATATGTAACTCGCGCGACAAACTATTGCATAAAAAACTAATCACCTTCTACACTCGTTATCGCACAAATTAGTCCGCAGCTGTATTATACTTCAATATTTCTGTTGAAAAAAGGAACCCTATAGTTTTTGCTACGATGAGCATCCGGCTGAGTTTGTGCTTTCAGCTACGAAAGCCGGTTCAAAGGGCATAAGAATATAATCAACTGCAATTTATTTTCTAAAAATATCGTTTAAGAACAATAGAAATTCAACAAAAGTACTCGAACCCAGAAGCCCAGGTTTTAGCGAAACCAATGCCCCCCCTACCCCTATTTCCTCTATAATATCAAAATATTAAAAACAAACAAAAAATTAGAAACTAAAGGGCGTAGGAGGAGCATTTTGTAGCTCTTCACCACATTTAAAAAATTTATCATTCTTAATTCATTAATAAAAAGCAGCTAAATCCAGCGGCCAACCGAAGGAATCAAATAAAATTTGAAGCATTGTATGTATGTATGCATACATACATACATACATACATACATACATATGTATGTATGTCTATACAACTACTACATACATACATACGTAACAAAGAAAGTGCTTCAACGGGTTCGCATTTTTGGTGCTCTTTTGAACATAATTGATTAATATTATAAAATGGACAGCTACATTTTCTCTCCAAAGTAGCAAGAAGCAAAGAAAAAAGGTCAACCGACCTACACCCGATTTCTATGATGTTTTAAGAGTAAAAGGGACAATGAAAGCTGTTCAACTGAAACTGCAATTTACAATAAACACAACAATAAAAAACAAACATGATAATTTATTATTGTGTCTCTTGATCCATGTGCCCATGGCTGGTTAAGTCGCCAGTAGAGCAACAAAATGGGGCAAAGTCCCAATATCTAGTACATATGTATGCATGTATGTATGTACTTTGTTTTTGTTAAGTGTCAAAAAAAAATTTTGCTACCGAACTTCTAACATTCGAAAAAAGTTTAACAACAAAGAGTAATCAGCTGCTCTCTCAAGTTCACCTGTTATATATGAACAAATTTTAGCAGATGCTTTTCTAAAAGCCGTGAAAAAAGTGAAACGTTAGAGTTTTCAGTTTCAACTAGTAGAAAATATTTCGCTTGGTGAAAGCCTGTTCAGGTATGAACTTTAACTGAAGCCACAATCTGCCTTATTCCAAGAGTCGTCATCGCGTCAAGTTGGCATCAAAAGCTCTCGCTTTTATAATCGTTGTTGAGAAAAATTATTTAATTTTGTTCATTTTAATTAAATACGATTCTGTCAATGTCATTTTTTAATTCTCAACAACAATAAGTAGTTACATACATACATACATATAAATATGTACATACATACATATGTACATATATCGCACCCTAAATACAAAAGGGTCACAACTCAAAATTTTCCAAAACTGACTTTTTTCCATAAATTAATTCAGAGTACACATCTCTAACTACTGCAGCAATTTCTTTCACGTCACTATCTTCTTTAACTGGAAAAATACAGTTATGTATGTTAAATGTGTTGCTTCTGCACGACGAACTAAATATAAACAGTTTTTTGTCTCTCCTGAAAATTTTAGAATTTTGAGTTGTGACCCTTTTGTATTTAGGGTGCGATATACAAACCACAATTCTTTACGTCGAGTTAATGTGACAAACATGACGACTCTTAGAATAAAAGGGAATGATTTAAATTATTTTGTGATTGCTTTTTTCCAAAAAACAAACTAATAAAACTTATATCGCCGCTATTACATTCCTATTAAATTTGATGGCGCCATTTTTCAGCATTTTCCTTCCTCTTCTTTTCAAAGAGTTTTACTCAATATTTCAATTAATTAATTGAATTCTTCTTTAGTTAAGCCCTAAATTGCCTAAATTATTTTTTTATTTACAATTATTTTTTTTATTTACCCTACAAACGCAAAAGTGGAAATGTGTGAACATGACTTCATGCAACTTACAAGTCGAAGGTCGAAAAAAGTCGATGACTCGATGAAAAGTTGCAAGCGTAAAAAGTTGCTTAAAAGTAATATTTAGAGCTGAAAACGCTACAGTTTCGGTTTTATACCCGAATATATTGTTTGTTTTTCTAACCTAACAATTTGTTCCAAAATATGATGATCCATCTTTATGTCAACATTATGATAATATTCATGAACAAAAATTGAAGTGTCAGAAGCTGGAGGTAGTGCTCCAGTCCACCAAAAAAATTTATACATTAAAGTAAACAACTCCATACACTTACATATAGGGTGTTTTTTATTGAGGTATAGAACTTTAAGTTGGCATAACTTTTTTAACTGGCGGCCATTTTGTCAGCTGTCAAGTGATTAATATTTAGTTTGGTTTGCCATTTCATCATGAACAGGTTGACAAAAGAACAACGCTTGCAAATCGTGCAAATTTATTTCGAAAATAATGGTTCAGTTCGCGAAGTTTACCTAGATACGTAGATGCTGATTTTCATCGCAAAATTTTGTTCAGTGATGAGGCTCATTTTTGGTTGAATGGCTACGTCAACAAGCAAAATTGCCGCATTTGGAGTGAAGAGAATCCACATGAGACCCTTGAGACGCCATTACATCCACAAAAACTGACTGTTTGGTGTGCTCTATGGGCTGGTGGAGTCATTGGGCCAACATACGGCCCCATATGCTCGAAAAAGTGGTTGAAAATTGGACCTGTAGAATTGGCTTTATTCGAGCCAGCCGCGGCGGCCACATGCCCGAAATCATATTTAAACATTAATGGCATAAAATTATCCTTCCAATAAAGCCAAATTGATGGACATTAAAACGATTTTCTTGTGTTTTATTTCAATTCGAAGTTCTATACCTCTAAAAAAAAACACCCGTTACATACATATGTATGTACATAAATACAAGAAATTCTGGAGCAATGCAATAGGGGCTTCAGAACTTTGGTAGGTGTTAACAATCAAATTAATAAAGCAGTAACCAGTCCGTTTTGCCAAATCGTCATGGATGGATAAAGCGTTTCAGCAAAAAGTGCAAACGATAAAATTAGAAAGAAACTGATCAACAAAAGTTGAAGCATCTGAGAACTACGATACATACATACATATGTACATATCGCACCTGTTCATCAAAAGTAACACAACTCAAAAAATTCTATTTTCCACTTTTTTGAAGGAAACAGTGTATGATTACTATATCTAACCACTGTAAAAATGTTGGTATTGTATTTGTAATATTTCCTGAAAGAAATGCCGTTATGTCTTTCTTTGCGTACTCATATTACTTTGCGTAGGCAATTAGTTTTTTGCCTCTACTGAAAACTTGTAAATTTTGAGTTGTGTTACTTTTGATGAACAGGTGCGATATGTAAAAGGTGTTTTTATAGAGGTATAGAACTTTGAAATGCAATGAAACAAAGATTGACATGAAATTTAGTTTATTCGAAAGATAATCTTGTGCCATTATAATTTAAGGATGACTTCTGACATTTGCGGCCGCATATCGGCAATAACGCGCCGAATGATGTGCTCCAAGTGGACAATCGTTTCGGGCTTATCAGCGTAAAGTAGCGACTTCACATATCCCCACAAAAAATAGTCTAGCGGCATTAAATCGCGCGATCTTGGAGGCCAATTCGCGTGTCCGAAACGTGAAACTATGCGGTCACCAATGCGCGAATTTTGTTTAGCGATGAAGCTAAAATGAATAACATTGATTCACATTGAACGGTTCTTTGCACTTCAGTTCGGAGCTCTGGCGTTCTTGCCAAGACTGTTTTAAAATGAAGCGATTTTATCATGCAGTTCAAAGAAACGAAGCAGAAACAAAAGAAAATCGTAGCACTGGTCAAAATTAAACATTCATGACCCAATTGTATGAATCATTTCTTTTTAATAACACATATGTAAGTATGTACATACGTGCACACTTATGTATGTATGTATGTATATCCGTATTTTGTCACCCTATAGTCAATATTTTTGTTCAACCAGCTGGCGCTACAAACGCACATACGATGCATCCCTATACATCTGTATACTTCCATAGAAGTAAATATGTACATACATACATACATACATATGTATGTAGACTGAATTGACCTCTGTTTTGATATATTTATGTGCGTATGTCTGTATGCACATATTTGTTTGCAATGCAATTGCGATGCAAATTTTAATGAAATTCAAAACAGCAACCAACTGTAGCAATAAAAAAGATAATTGTCGAAAATTTAAAGGATTACAAATTACATACATACATACATACGAGTATTTGCATGAAATCGAACATCCAAGATGACATCATGGTGTGGACATTTTAATTGAACTGCATGAGTTTATTGAGACCCCAACCTAATTAAGCGAATTTGTTTAAATATCAACAGCTTAACAGAAAGAAAAAAAACTTAGAACTGTATGTATGTATATAGTACATACTCAAATACATACATACATATACATATACATATATATATGTATGTGTACTATTTATTATTTTAAATTGGGTTTTACTATTCCGCAAAGTGCTCCTCAAATCTCTTCACGGACACGGGAACTTATTTTAATTAAAAGGAGATTAAGAAAAGCATGGCAGATAAGCAGAAGTTCTTATAACAAGTGGCGTTTTAATCAAGCAGCAAGAAACCTCAAACATCATTTAACTGGCCTGAAAAACAAATTATTCGGTGAATTTTTTGACAATATTAATAACTCAAACAATAATGATCACAATTTGTGGAGGCCAACAAAATACCTGAAGCATCCGTCAAAAAGAAATCCTCCTTTTAAGGATAGTGATGGTTCATGGTGCCGATCTAACATTGAAAAGGCAGAGCCACATTTGCGAGCCACCTCTATAACACATTTTCTGTTCACCAATTTGATAACTCCGTAGAAGACGTAGAAATTTCGGGATTTTTGGATGCGCCCTATCAGATGAGCTTAACCATAAAACACATTTCTCCATATGAAGTTGCAACTCAAATCAAAACTCTAAATACCAAAAAGTCTCCCGGATATGATAATATCGACGCTGGCGTTGTACAGAGTTTGTCAAAGAAAGCTGTTCTATACTTAACGAAAATTTTTAATTCAATTCTTCGTTTAAATCATTTTCCTTCTCAGTGGAAATGCGCTGAGATCATTATGATCAAGAAGCCCAGCAAACCTGAAAATGAACTAATTGCTTATAGACCTATTAGTCTACTAAGTGCTTTTTCGAAGATGTTTGAAAAAATTTTTTTGAGCCGCTTGTCCCCTATTCTTGAGAGTTTAAAAATTATTCCCGATTATCAATTTGGATTTAGGCAAAAACATGGCACTCCTGAGCAATGCCATAGAGTAATTGACATTATTCGAAAATCATTTGAGGAAAAGAAATATTGCTCGGCTGTATTCCTGGATACTCAGCAGGCATTTGACAGAATTTGGCACACTGGTCTTTTATACAAATTAAAGAAACTTCTCCCGTCTACATTTTATGCATTCTGCAATTCATACCTGAGCACCAGATTATTTTACGTAAGATTCGTAGATGAAAGATCTCATGTATTTATGATTAGAGCAGGAGTACCTCAGGGTAGTGTATTAAGCCCTGTATTGTATACAATATTTACGGTTGATAGGCCTGTTTTGGAGCTTATGAATATTTACACGTATGCGGCTGACACTGCTATTTTAGCTTCAAACAATTGCCCAGTTGCTGCCAGTACTTTTGTTCAAAACGAATTAAATCTAATAGAGTCATGGTTAAGTAAATGGAGATCTAAAGTGAATGCTGAAAAGTCTGTACACATAACATTCTCTCTTAGAAAAGGTGATTGCCCTGACGTTTCCATAAATAACATCCGAATTCCAAAAAAGGATTATGTTAGATATCTCGGCTTATATATGGATCGTCGACTAACATGGAAAGAACACATAAAAATAAAACGGCAACAATTAAATATTATAAATAGGAAACTTTAATTGGTTAATTGGTCCAAAATCTCAACTAAGTCTGGAAAACAAACGGAAACTTTATAAAGCTATTTTAAAGCCTATATGGACTTATGGAGTTCAACTTTGGGGAACAGCAAGTGCCTCAAATATAGAAATATTGCAAAGATACCAGTCAAAAACTATAAGGCTTATTGTTCAATCTCCCTGGTATATTTCCAATGATGCCATACACAACGATCTAAATATAAAAACTGTTAAAAAGGTAATAAATTCATACAGCGAAAAATATTTAAAAAGACCAAGCAATCATGAATCATGTAAATCCTCTGGCTATTGTGTTTATAGACGATACTGATGAAATTCGAAGACTTAAAAGATGCCATGTGTTGGAGCTCCCTTTCAGAAGTTAATTTTTTTTTTATCTAAATCAATCTTTTTCTTATTATTATCTTTTTTTTTATTGTTTTCTTTTAACTTAATGCTAAAACTTTAAATTTAATAATTACTAAAACTTAAGTTGCTGTTATTGTAAGTTTTTTTTCTGTTAAATTTGGAATATTTCTATAGTTTTATACGTTTCTATATGTGTAACTCTAAATGTCAACATAAATGTGATTAATTTTGCTTATTATCTCAATATAAGATAGATTGCAAAATAAATAAAATACAAACAAAAAAAATTGGGTCAAAGTAATGCAACTCACTAAAATGAAAAATAATTAAGCGAAAATTTGCCATAAATGCGTTTTCTACCGGCACTTCGGTAGTATAAAGCAAAAATAATCTCAGATTACAATTAAAAATTTTTAAAAATATCTACATACATACATACATATATTTTGTTTTTAAATTGTATAGTTTGCCTCGAAAATTCCAGATCTTCTGGACTTTGTAGTTTTTAATGGAGTACCTGAAACGTTGTTAGATATAGTATATAGATGTAGAAGACTTAAGTTCTGATCATAACCCTATAATTGTCACATTTAGCATAGAAACATTACAAAAAAAATTTCGAATTATTAACTCTAAGACAAATATGCAGACTTTCACGCAATATGTAGAGCAAAATCTGCATTTAAATATACCAATTGCAAACGATCATGAATTAGAGGGTGCATTGGAGATATTTAATAACCCGATACATGATGCAGCTTTCTTGGCAACGCCACAACAGATCGAAAATCGTGGTTTAAATGTTAGATTATCTACAGAGTTAAGGGAACTGATTGCGCACAAGAGGTGTTTACGAAGAATTTACCATCGAACAAGGAGTCCTGCGGATAAGGCTGATTTAAATCGAGCAACTAAGCACTTGAAAAGTAGTCTAAGGGACAACAATAATAATTTAATTCAAAATTTCCTAAGTCAGTTAGACATAAAAAAAAATGATGAACATAGTCTTTGGAATGCAACAAAGTATCTAAGAAGACCCACCCAAAGAAATACTCCAATAAGAAATGATGATAAAGGAGACTGGTGAAGAAGTGACAAAAACAAAGCAAATTTGTTCAAAACTTATTTGGAAGACACTTTTGTTCCATATAATTTAAGCAATCCATGTGATAGACATCAAATTCTTGAGTTTCTTGATGTACCTTGACAAATGGATTCGCCCATAAAACATATAGCGCCATCAGAGTTACAATTCAGTACTACGATTAAACTGCTATCCATCACAGGGGAAATGTGCTAAAATCATTATGATACCCAAACCTGATAAGCCTGATCACCTAGTCTCGTCATACAGACCTATAAGTCTGCTACCTACGCTTTCAAACATTTTTGAAAGACTTTTTTTAGAAAGAAGAAACATAATTCCTGAACATCAATTTCGTTTCCGACATAAACATGGTACGGCCGAGCAGTGCCACAGAATTGTTGAAGTTATTTCCGATGCTTTAGAGAAAAAATTATTTTTCTCCGCTGTATTTTTAGATATTCAGAAAGCCTTTGATAAAGTGTGGCACGAAGGGTTGCTATTGAAGCTAAAAATGTTAATTCCTGCACCTTATTACTTGTTACTCAAGTCATATCTCTATCAAAGGTACTTTTACGTAAGCGTCAATGATGAAAGCTATAATTTTGGTGCAATTAAATCTGCAATTCCTCAGGGCAGTGTTTTAGGCCCAATTCTGTATACAATTTATACATCAGATATGCCAACTATTGATGGTTTGACTATTGCCACATATGCTGATGACACTGCCATACTGGCATCTCATGGATTGGCAGCAGAAGCTTCTAGGGTGGTACAGGAACTATTGAATTTGCTGCAAAATTGGTTACTTAAATGGAATATAAAGGTTAATACCGAAAAGTCAATTCACGTGACCTTCACTTTAAAAAGACATTATTGTCCTGCCCTCTCGATAAATGGGTCCCCTATTCCAAAAAGTGATGATGTGAGATATTTAGGTCTCCATCTTGATAAAAGACTTACATGGAAAAAATTTGAAAACCAAAAAAATTTTTGGCTGTTGGACCATCATCTACATTGAGCTTAAAAAACAAAGTCATGTTGTATAAAGCTATTCTGAAGGCAATTTGGGGTACCGCTAGCAATTCAAATATTGAAATTCTACAAAGATATCAATCCAAAACTCTTCGCTTAATTACTAATGCTCCCTGGTTCATCAGAAACAACAATATTCATAAAGATCTTAGCATCGCAATGGTCAAGGAAGAAATTAATCGTTTCAGCGACAGATATCTAAACCGACTTAGCCATCACTCCAATGTGCTAGCCGTCAATTTATTAGACGATAGCAACGAAGTGCGCAGGTTAAAAAGGGTACATGTACTTGACCTACCTTTTAGATGTATGTATTTATGTAAATAGTGCAACAGTTGACAACTGTTGTTTACTGAGCTGTTTTTTTAGTTATGTTTTGTTTTTAATTATTTTTAAATTTGCTTTAATTATTTTAAATTTTGTAAAATAGATTGCAAATAAAACAGATTACAAAAAAAAAGTTTTAGAGCGATTCAATAAACTCACTTGTTTAATACTTTTGTTTTGAAATTGTGACTCTCTTTTCTTAAATATTATTTCTTTGATTAATCGAGAACTTTAGAACATATTTTTTTAGAAAAATGTGTATTAATTTGGATTTTTCAATTTCTCTGGTAGATTTTGATCAGAACAAATCAACATTCGTAGAGAGAATTTTCAAAATAAATCGTAAATTCTAATAAATTTAAACAAATTTCTATAAAAAAAAATAAAACCAAGCTGGCAGTATAGACGCGCAACCTCACACTCAAGGAACCAGGTCAATGTCGGGAAAAGAATATTTAAAAAAATCGAAATTATATATTCATTGTAAAATGAATTAATTAAGAACGTACAAGCTGTCGTTTGAAACAGAATTATTTAAGCTTTACAAAAATTATTTTAATGAATGACTTCATTTGGGCGTTTGTTAAAAAAAATAATAATAAATTAATTACAATTTCTTATGCCCTCCTCTTTCTGAAGCCTTTGTCAAAGCATAAATTAATAAAATAAAATTAAATTGAATTCATTTTGCTCAAGTACGAATACAGTAGTATAAAATTAGATTTTCTTTATTAGCAAACCAAGCGGTTTTCTTAGTCATGGCTTTCGCCGTTGACAGAAAGAGCGAAAAAATTCTCCAATTATGCCACTGTTTTAAAACTCATATCCAAGTGACAGCAAAAAAATCGAAAAGTACCGCAATCCTGCTCGTTTATATTTTGCATAAATTCAGATTACAGCAGTTCCTACACGACAACAGCATACACGTCGTGTAATCAAGGGGCTGAGTTATCAGGTCGCATCACAATATATACAAGCAATTAATTTCTCTAGAAATATTTTGCAGTGAGGATCGTAATCAATAGTGAGGACAATATTAATTTTTGTTTTTACTCTCTTTCTACTGGCACGATTTAAATATGTACAACATTTGTGTTTAATACTCCGAAATATTATTTTATTTACATATATTTATTTTATTTCTCATTCATTTCAAAATAGTTTTTATTTTCAAGGCATTTTTTTTGTGCCACATTACACACATCAGATTTACTTGATCTGTTTTTTATTGAACTTTCATTCACACAAAATTTGTGCTTCAAGTTTAATTTCGTTTGCCATCAACTGGTTATCTTTTTTGTCATATTTAACGGTACGGTCTAATCTGTAATCTTTCCCAGTCCACCATTCTTCCAAAAGCTTAAGACTTGATGAGTCAAACCTGATGCGTGTACGCTGCCAATTTCTCTTGTTAGAAGAAAACTTCAGAATGTACTTCGTGGTTCAAATAACTTTGACTGAAAAAGCCCGAATAGTTACAGTGTCTGTAAAAGTTTTTCTCAACTAAGCTAATTTCACCATAGACAATCCCAGCAGGCTGGTACAATCAGCAAATATACAATATCACCCCTGCAAAGCCAGCAATCGTACAAAAAGCCCGCTATGACCAACACTTGATTCCGCTTGAATGCTATTGTCGCACATGGCTTCCTTGACTAGCATTTTATACGCTGGTTTATGTAAATTCCGGAGATGTAGAATTGCCTATTTTTCTTGTTTTCGTCCATTTTTAGCATTTCCAAATTTGAATTTCTAAAAAAGCCCTTCTTAAGAGATATGTATGTATGAATATACGTCGGAAAATAAAAAATTTCAAGATATTCAAGTTTTCATAAGTTTGAAATTGAGATTAAATTTGCTTGCAAAATTAAAGTGTTAAAGAAATGATGCGTTTATGGTGCCGATTAAAATACGCAAAAAATTCTGCAAAAAAAATGTAAAGCTTCGATGACAATTTAAGCTCTTTTAAGGCTGGATTTTATGGTACTCGAAACAAATGCGCAAATTTGGCCTTTCTACAATTTTTTTTTTTTTGCTTATAGTTCGATATAATATCGAGTTGTGAACTTAACGGCAGCATTATAATTATAGCTTTTCATTAATCTTACATATGATTCACTGCTGAAGTTGAGAGCTAATTTTAGCGTCAAAAATTTATTTAAATATAAAATTAGTAAGAAAAGTAAGCAACAGTTTAACTCACATTAAATGTGAAATCTTCAAGAGAGACAATCGCTGTTATTTAAGCTACGAAACACCAAATATAATGCGCTTGAGCACTGTTTCCAGCGAAATATATAATATAAAAAGTTTTAATATTATATAGAATGGGAAATGTTGTTCAACGCTTTATATTTACACAATTGTGATTCAAAACTGCAAGTAAACCCAATTCATTTGATTCGATTTGGGTTTCACTTAAAAAAAAGAACGATCCGGCTCTTTTTTTAATTTTTTCGTAGAAGAATTACAGGGCATTTCTATTGGTACTAAAACTGCCAGCTTTTTGAAACTCAAAGGTTGGCATCCCTGCTTTAAAGCCATACAATTTATAGCAAAAAAAAAAAACATAAAAGGACGACTACTCTTTTTGTTTCGAAAAGTAGGTACGTATGTATGTACAAAAATAGAACATTTTTCTTTCTCATTTTCATGGTTTTTTTAGGGCATTCAATGGTCCCATTCAAAGTAGTACTTGAAGATAAATACTTCATTTTTCAAATGTTTTCAAGTCTGCTGAAGAAATGTCGACATATAGACAGGTGGAAGATTTTTATTTAATAAACATAAATTGATAACTTCAACATTGGAATTCGTTAAATTCTTTTTGTCATATAAGAACTTGCAAATAAAAAAACTAGGCATAATCAAATTTTTTGAGCACAGTTTTTGTTTAAGATTATAATGTAGTTTTAAAACTTTTTATTGTTTTAAATGTGATTAAAATTGCCCTATTTCGATAACCCTGTATTTGTTAGTGATTATTCAAAAATAAATTTGCAAAGATATCTTTACCTTTACGGCAGCATATAAAGTTTTAATTTGATTAAAATTGGAAGAGTTATTGGATTATTTTTAAAATTCCAAATTATAATAGTTAGTAATTTGTTACTTGTGCATACACTTAATAATTTATGCAAATTTCAAACTCTAGTTTTCCATCTCTGTTGTAAGTTATGACACTTTTATTAATACATTTTTATAACGCAGGCGAACAGTACCCTCGCCGATCCCTCTGCAAACTGTGAAGGGTGGTTACATTTAAGTGCAATGACCGCTTGCAAGGTTACATTTTTAGTCATGCCATATTTGAGGCACATATTGATTTTTTATTGTTGCGGTTTTAAACAAAAGTGTGAATTTGCTGTATTCTTATTAGAAATAACACAAATGTGAAAATTGTTTTGTTTTCATAATTGTGGTGCAAAAGTGCTCAGAAATTGTGTTTAAGCAACTCGAGAATATTTAAGAATCTTTATGTTGCTTTTTTTGTAGACAGTAATTTAACTAATAACAAAAAAAAAAAACTGATAAACAACCCCGATAAGATAATGAATATTTCACTTTGCACTCGAATAGGATCCATAAACAATTTAGACGTTATCGAAAAAATAATTTAACTTTTAATAAATATGTACATACATTTTATTTTAATTACTAATTGATTACTTTCAATAAACAGTTATTTTAGCCTCTTCAATGTTTTATTTAATCATGACAAGAGTTTTTCAATAAAATTTTAGGTTAGATTTTCCATTATTGAAGTATTTTGCATATTAAATTAGAAAAACAATTAATTATACTTCAATCATAGAATATTATTATCAAAGAAATGATCTACCAATTTCCTTATGATTCATCAATCAAATGCTTTTGTTTTATTTTTGCTATTTGACTAATTGCATTGAAAATTTACATACATACATACATACATATGTATGTATGTAAATTTAACCACCCTTTACATACATACATATGTATGTATGTAAAGGGTGGTTAAATTGTATGGGCCGATGTTGAATGTGAACCACACCTAAACGCCAAGTTTTTTTCCGAATTTTATTTGACATTTCTCTATTTCAGACTTACTCAATTTGAACCATGGAGAGATACACAATCCAACAACGTGTTAAAGTTATCCAGACTTATTATGAAAATGGGAGTTCAAATCAAAATGCATATCGTGCACTTCGTAATTTTTTTGGTCAATTTCATCGTCCAAATGTGCGTACAATCGCAAAAATCGTGGAAAAATTCGAGCAAACCGGGTCTGTAGAAGATGTGAGAACACCAGTGCATGCTCGTACAGCTCGTACTGCACAAAATATTGCTGCTGTTCGCGATAGTGTGGCTGAAGAGCCGTCCACCTCAAGTCGTCGTCGTTCCCAACAATTGCACCTCTCACGCTCGTCGTTGATGAACATTATGCATAAAGACTTGCATTTACACGCTTACAAGGTGCAATTGGCTCAAGAACTAAAGCCTCTTCACCATTCCAAACGTCGTGAATGGGCAGAATGCTGGCAAGAAATGGCAACAGTGGATGATCAATTTTCGAAGAAAATCATCTTCAGTGATGAGGCACATTTTCACCTCAGTGGATTCGTCAATAAACAGAATTGCCGCATTTGGGCGAATGAGAATCCAAGAGTGATTGTCGAAAAACCAATGCACCCACAAAGAGTGACTGTTTGGTGCGGTTTATGGGCTGGCGGCATCATCGGGCCGTATTTTTTCCAAAATGAGGCCGGTCAGGCAGTTACTGTGAATGGTGTTCGCTATCGTGAGATGATAACGAACTTTTTATGGCCCGAATTGGAAGATATGGATGTGGACGATATGTGGTTTCAGCAGGACGGTGCCACTTGCCACACAGCTAACGAAACAATGGTTTTTTTGCGCAACAAATTCAATGGCCGTGTTATCTCACGTAATGGCGATGTCAATTGGCCGCCAAGATCATGTGATTTGACACCGTTGGACTTTTTTCTTTGGGGTTATTTGAAAGAAAAGGTGTACGTCGATAAGCCAGCAACAATTCAAGACCTAAAGGACCAGATAATTCGGGACATTAACGGCATAGAACCTCCATTATGCCTCAGCGTCATCGAAAATTTGGACCATCGGATGGAGGTGTGCCGCCAAGGTCGCGGCGCCCATTTGGCCGATATTTTGTTCCATACATAATTGAGTAATACCAATACATCTTAATAAAATAAAATTACAATAATTTCCTAAATAGTTTGTGTTTTATTCAAAATCAACATCGGCCCTTGAAATTTAACCACCCTTTACATATGTATGCATGTATGTATGTAAGTATGTACATAGATAAATACATACTTATATACATATGTATGTACATATGTGCATCATATTCGTATTCGCATAAACCCAAAATCTTATATTCGCTACATACATACATACATACAAATGTATGGAATATGTATGGAATAAATGTATGTAATGCTGAAGTTTGTGTTGGTGCCTTTGAAACGTCCTTGACTCGTTTCTAATACTAACTAGACGCTAATAAATGCGATGCCAAATAATGCATAAACTACTATTAAATACAAATTAAAAGCGAAATTACATACATACATACATGTTTAAGTACATATGTATGTATGTATGTACATACACTGCATGTGCACAAACATATTGTTTAAATTATATAAAAATGTAATTCAAACGACAGATACGTGATAAAACAGAGAATACTTGTACTCTCATAAATACATAAGTGACACAAACGCTACCACCCGCGACTCACATGTACACACGATAGACACCAACATACCCTAAAACCAACCACCAGTTCTTTTAAGCGATATCTTAAACTAACATAAGATAAGAAAAACATTCTAGTTAAGAAACTAAACAAATAGGATCCTAAATAAATATAGGGATGAGAAATATATTTTAGTTTGGAATATTTAACAAACACACTAATGATGAGAAAGAATCTTGATAATCCTAGACTAGTTTAAGATATTCATATGTTTAGCACTTAAGGTGAATATTTAAAATAAAAATCAGTTTATGAAGAAAACTCAACCACAACTAACGTTGTATTTCACTCATACATATACACACATACATATATATTCACATTTGCTTAAAAGAAAATGTTGTACAAGCCGTTTATTTTTACATTAGATTAAAACAGCAATTGCAATTCAATATTTGAGACAAAACATTGGCATTGACAAGATGTACAACATTCCTGTTTCCGCTTTCTAAAATTTCATCAAACTGCACACTAACCAAATAGGGAAAACCTAAAAAGTGACTGTTTGCCTTTGCTGTTTGCTGAAGAAAATAAGTATGTAAAAGCAAAATTATAATTTTTGCATGTACTTTGTACATACATATGTATGTATGTATGTAATCGATACCCGTAAACTGGCACTTACTTCTTAAATACCTTGTTCGCAAAGTAAAATAGTTTATTTCACGCTTCACCAATTTCAATGAATATGTTCTTCAATAATGCGCTCAAAATTCAGATTTTGAATAGATTATCATCACTTTGCCGATGCTGATGTATGTAAGTACATACATACATAAGTAAATATGTATGTATGTATGGATGTATGTGGCGCGCTGTTATTGGACATCCCTGCATTAGAATTGCGAGTACCAAATAACTCTTTTTATAGTTATGATAAGATAAAGAGAAATGGTCGGCCCTGCACACCTACATAAATATTAAAACACTTTAAAAGTTCTTTATCTTTTTTTTTAAATTATGTACATATGTATGTATGTATGTATATATGTATTATAAAATAATAAAACTATGTACATGAATTCAATAGTTAGTTTATTTCAATCGATACACGAAACACACTACATATTTATGTATGTATATGCAGCTACATGCAACCGTTTTGAAAACGAATAGTTACTATTTTCTACATTTTGTCTAAAAAGAAAATATCAAAAATTTAGAAACAAAGAAACAAAAAATCCTAAAAAATTGAATCTAAGTTGAATAGTCGATAACAAATTTTTCGTGAATAGCTTCAATGTACATCCACACATACATATGTACATACTTACACAGTTATGTACATACATATATATGTACATATGTGCATAAATGACCTAACAAGGTTACTGTTTAATATGTTTATGAGAGACCTGTCGCAGAGAAAATTAAATTGAACTACTGCTCAGACATTGAAAATAGCAAAAAATAAAAATAAAAACAAACAGAAATATAAGATCACTCATTCATATGCTTCCATATACTTACATATGTATGTATGTATATACACATGTACAGACACACATATGTACATATGTATGTATGTATGTAAATACTTATTTACTAAATAAAAAAGCAACAAAGTTTTGGAATGGTATTGAAAATAACAAGCTAGATAACACATCTCAATATAGTGCACACACATAAGTACATACATACATACATACATCTTTACATACATACATATGTATGTATTTTTATAGATGTGTATCCATCTATCTATGCATATCTATCTTCTATCTATTTATATATGTATATAGGTATGTATATATGTAAAAATGAATGTCTGTCTGTCTGTGTTTGTTTGTTTGTGCTTTATAGGAGGAAGGGCCAAACCCTTGGACCGATCTTCCTGAAATTAACAGCATGTTACTGTGACTCTGTAAGGAATAATAGGCTATATAAAGTTGTGAGTGGACAAAGGTTCGTGGCCTCGCCCATACATATGACCCAAAAATTTTAATCGCCATATTTTGGGACGTACCAGAAGAAAAGTGGGTGGGACCACGTCCCTTTTTAGGGAAATTAAAAATCGTAATATAGTCTTAACTACTGGACCGATCGTCATTAAATTTTCACAATAGGATATTCTTACGAAATAATAAATTCTTGACTATATAAAGTTGTGAGTGGACAAAAGTTCGTGGCCTCGCCCATACATATAGCCCAAAATTTAAAAGCGTCATATCTTGGGCATTTTTTGACCAACGGCGGCAGTATTTGCTATATATGGTATAAAAGAAAAGTGGGCGGAGCACGCTCTTTTGTTTGTGATCCATGTTTCTCGTATGGACAGCTTTATGTTACATGCTCGCGTGTAGGACAACCCACCGATTTGTATGTGTATGCTCCTGATGGGCAAACTAAAAATATTGTATATCCTAAAGCATTGTAATAATTAAATTAAAATTAAATAAATAAATTTTTGTAAATGTATATGTAAGTACTTTTAATTTTATTTTATAACGAGTGGGTTAGCGAAGCACACCGGGTTCAGCTAGTCTGTTATAAAAAAATAACATTTGTTATAAGAAGTAACTCAGGAATAATTTTTCTTCAGAAATTTTTAGTTTTCATTTGTAAAGCTGCTATGCCTCAATTTATGTACTACATACATATGTATATAATATACTAGTGCCGCCTTTTGGTAACAATAAAGTGCTGGTACTAATCGTCTGCATTTCACTTAGCGCCAAACCAATATTAGCTGGTTGATAGTTAAGCAATACTGCAACAAATATCCAAAAGCTTTGCATTGTGCTTTCAGTTTTTTCCAGAATTAAGGTCTTTTGTATTTATTAAAGTAAAAAAGATGTTATGTTCCGTCAACATATCAGTGCACGAAAGAAAAATAGAATAAAACAATAGAGATTTTGTATACATACAATCTTAACAAAAGTATAAGGAAAACAACCAAATACGGCAAATCCTTCTTTATTATAGTTTTTATTTATAAACCATATGCACAGAATGCAGAGCTTTCGTGACAAAAGATTTGGTTTCAAAGGGGTGTTCAAAACGTGATGTTAGATTTATGTACATATGTATGTATGTATGTATGTAAAATAACATGTATGCAAGCAAAGTTTATTTTTAATTAAGAGACAAGATGCCTGGCAAAAGCGTAAATCGTTTCTTACGATTTACATATGTAAATATGTACCATACACATACATACATATGTATATATGTAAATAAGAATACTTTTTTAATCTCATCAAGTTACAAAATATTTATAAAAAATTTATTTGATTCGGGCATATTTTTATAGAATGCGAATCTGAAAAAATTACATGATTCTTTTAATTAATTTTTCTTTGAAATTGGTCATAGTGAAGCAGTGAACGGATATGGTAACAAATAACGCGTGATAAGATCCATTTTAAGATGAATGTGTACCTCATTGAGCAAATTTAGAACAATACCAGTCCACATAAGATCCAAAATAGTCCAATGCATTCCGGGAAATTGTACATCAAGCAGTGAAGGCCGTTCTGTAATTTCCACGAAATTATTATTCTGTAGATGGCTGTATATCTATGGGGTTTTGAAACGAGCAAAAAGAACTTCTGCGATATCTCACACACATATAATGAAAGACCCTTTAGACTTAAAAACTTCAAATAAAAATTAAAATTTACTAAATCAACATTTGAATCTTGAAAAGTATCACAAAACAATATTAGATACTCATATATTTGTTAACAAGTTTGTTCTCTGTTCCTCAATGCATTTAAATATTATAGTAAAAAACGGTAGGTAGCCTCTGTTTGCCTAATCTACGATTTTTATTCAAGGGGATAAATATGTATATGTATGTATGTGTGTACATATCTACACATTCATGTATGTACGAGTGTGTATATACATATTTCCTTGAGTACAAATAAAAGCATGCAGTTGTAATTCCCACCTCCTTTTTGCTTTTTACGTTTTGAAAACTGTGTGTCAACTTATTAAAAGCGCAAAAATATTTCTCACCACTACTGTTGCATTACGAGTGTCAAACCTCTCACAGGTAAGACATTGCCTTTTATAAATGTTTTTCGTTATTTATTTAACTATTTAGATAAAAACAATTAAACTTTTTGTTCTTTATTCAAAGAAAAAGAAAAATAAAACACTGATTAAGACGATATTGAAAACATTTCAATAAACATTTTAACATTTATGTACTTATACAAAACAAATAAACGATGACTTTTTCAATAACAACTGTCTATACACAGCAAAAAAAAAAAAACTCCAACAGATGTATTTAATCATGAGTTGTATGTATGTATGTATGAAGAGTTTTGCGCAATATTTTAACCCAGTTTAAGGGTAATTCCGTGACAAATTTTAAATTATATTAAAATTTTCAAATTAAGAATATATTTTAATCAAGCAGTTATATATATTGAATTCACAGAACGCGATTCTGACTTAGCGGCAACACCAGCGATGGTGAAACCCGCCAAGCTTTTGTTAACTGGATTAAAAGGAGAAAATCTGCAATAGAACGCTATCGATAGCATTGGTTTGACAGCTGAGAATGTCAAAGTGATTGCCATTTCTGTTCTGTGGGACATTAGAGCCATTTAAATTGACTGTTTGGTCGCTAGCGTGCTGCAGATTAACACGATCATCAGCCTCTTCCCTTTCGAAATAAGCTAGGAACTATCGCTACAGTGAATGGCAAGTGCATCGAGCCATGCTGACTCAACTTTTGCTTCTAAAAATTAATCATTTAACCATCAACGACTCTCGGTTTCAAGAAGACGGTGCTAGTTGCCATTGAGGGCGCTTAATAATTGATTTATTACAAAATCAACTTGGCGACAACTTTCTTTCCAGGAGTAGTCCTGATCAAGTGTCTCTCGTTTGTGTGATTTAAGGCTTTTGGATTAAATTTTATGCAGCTATTTTAAGTCATTGGTTTATGCCTACTTACGTCCAGATTTATTCGAAAAAGTAGTAAAATATTGGATTGATCGGATGGATCATGTAACTCGTGGGCGCCGCGAACATACCCCAGATATCACGTTTGAAAAATAAATACCATGAAACTATCTACCAGATTATAATAAAACAAATTCATTTCAATAATATTTCTGTCTTGTATTATAATTTTAAGTTCTAAAGCTCTTAAAAAAACACTCGATAGTAAGAAAATTGTACATCTTTCATATTTTTATCATTATCAAGATGGTGGAACAAGAACTATGAATTTAAGTAAACACAAATTCTCTAAGTTCTAGCTGTGCGGAGGTGTGTTCACTATAAACATATATAATTCCCATAAAGTTAAAGAACAAACTAAATGCCTGTTAATTTTTATCGACTCTGTATTCTAATTTGGTACATTTGCCATACCCAGTCACACCATAAATAACTTAATTTTTATTATGTAGTGTGCACTACTTTAAGCAAATATTGTAAAATATGCAATTAATTTTTAACTTTGAGTGAATTACGTGGAATTGCAGTTTTCACTTTTTTTATATTTCTTAACAAACAAACCAGACATTAGAGCATTTTATGAATATAAAATAAATAAACCACTGAATATAAAATAAATAAGCCCCATTTTTTTATGCAGTAACAATTGAAATAAGTGTTTAATAATAGATAAAATTGTAGTTTATAAGCAATAATAAACTAATTACTTAATAAACGCATTGGCATTTTATTATAAAATTTACTTTCTTAATTTCCGAACTAAATTTTTTTTAATAAGTTCAAACAACAAAAGTGGCATCTCGTTAGTTCGCCTACATACATCCATATATACTTGCAAATTTTGAAATGTCCGTCAGATGTTGAATTTTGTTATATCTTCGTATTTAGATAATATGGATTATATTCTATAATCCATCTTATGTTGAGTTTAGCTTTAAGCATAGAGGCTTATGCGGATGGACTTCTTTACGCAGAAATAATATGAAAATGAAATAAAATTGGTTTAAAATTTTTAGTATTTTATTAAAACTAAAAAAAAGAAAAAAAGGTTTCCTGTTTCTTTGTAGATTTCCCGCCAGCTCTATTATAGCATACACCAAAATCTGTACACGATAATGAATTCAAATGCCACTGTTTTTCGAATAGTATTGATATTCATTTTCAGTTACATAAAAACATAATTAAACGGTTTTTTTAGTATATTTAAATAAATCTTCATTTACTAAATAAAGTTATTAATATAAAAAATTCTAAGGGTTAAGTTGATAGCTGGCTTCGTTTATAAAATATCGACTTTTGATATTATTTATTTTAGATTACGAGAGATCGCTGAGCTTGAAGAAACCTTTGCTAACGGACGAAGGCTGACTAGGTAGAAAATATACGAAAAAACACATTTAAGATCCAGGCCAAAGTTGAAAAAAGTTCGGCAAAAACATTATTATATTCCTATTTAACTTTTTTCACTTATTAGTTTTTTAAATTTAAGTAATGTATGTACACAATTGATAAATTTTATGAAAAAATTGATCATATTCGAGTCATTTATGACTTCTCTGCGCGATTAAAATAAGCATATATGAGCTCATTTTCTGATCATAATGTGAGATTGGGCAGCTAAGAAAAATGCATGTCCTTTAATAATTTTTATTAAGTAGATCTTTTCCGCACTTGGCTTAGTGCTAGTCCCCTTCCAGCTGTATAAAGAGGCCAATTCTTTAGAAAATACTTTTCGAACAGCGGCTCTTATAAATTGCGCTGGTCCTTTACCTCCTGTTTTTGCAATGAACTGTTTCTGAAAATTTGTTTCCCCATTTAAAAACGTAAAATTTTAAATATACCTTCAGCTTAAATTTTAACTTTATTTTTTGGTGTTTTGGCGATATTAATTTTTCGGCTTCCTTTTTTGTCAGTCTTTTTATTTGTTTGGCTGACATTGTTTTTTTTTTTAATTTAAAAATCACTTTTCACAACATTGTATTTATTTTTATATCGTTACCTGAAATGTAAACGGGCGTAACAACATATTTCAAATTTTTACAGGAGAGACAAAACACTCCAAAAAATCAAAGATTACGAAGCTGGTGTTGCAATTTCTTCAGTACAGCATTAAATTGCGATGATGCATTTATTTCGTAGAAAAAAAAAATTCTTTAATCGTCATTTTTATTAGATGTGGGTTGCGCCCTTTTGGTTTAAGAAAAAACCAACTTTGTTGTTACGACCTTTTGATTTTCTTTAATAAAATGGTTGTTATTGACAGTAGGGCTGTAAAAATGTAGGAGGACATGTAATTCGATTTGCTCTACAATAATAAATGAAAAAACCCATTTTGAATTTTTTGGTTGTTACGCCCTTTTGCATTTCAGGTAACGATATACCAGTACCTTTAGAGATTTTAATTTTGATATAATATATTTAATGGAATATAAACTTTTAAAAATTATAATTTAATATTTCAACTTTATACCACGAGATCACTGACATTAATAAACTAAAATTTACAATATTCTAATATTTTATACTTGCCTCAAAGCTAGCAAAAAATATCCCGTTACAAATAAAAATAACAGAATTAAAATCAGTTTTTCATCATCTAGATGAGCAAAACCTTATTCACAAACAACTTCAAAGCAGTCATATTTCAAACACCTGTATGATCCATTTTCGATTCCTGAATATTTTGTTATTGTATTTTCAATAAATCACTTTTTAAGCATAAGCACGAATCATTTTCGAGGCAAGTACTCGAGGAAGACTTAGTTAGGTGATTTTTGATAAAACAATCTTCCAAATGCTAGTAGGGTACATACATACTTCATACATTCACAATACATACATACATATGTATGTATGTATGTATGTATGTATGTATGTTCTGTACATATGTACATAAACATCTATGTACATGCATACATACATATGTATTTTGGCATGTACATACATACATATGTATGTGTGTATCTATGTACGCATATCATTTTAAATTTCGTTGTAAGTATTAATTTTATGAAAACATGAATACATTTTAAGTGTTCTGGCTACTTTATTTACCTTCAATTAATACCAACACATTTTTCTGTTGCTTTGCAACTATAAAGCTTTGTTTCGCGATCTCGAACGTTTAAGAAAAATCATGAGTTTTGGCTGGAAAAAAATTAACCTAATTATTTTCTTCAGCTGCTACTTAAATCAAATAAAGTTATTTCGATGACTGTGTACTGACGCAAAAGCTTTGCTATCTGCAGACGCACAGTGTATACGCAGTTATTTAATAAACCGATGTCTCATATAAATATGATTTAATGCACAGTGCAGCAACTGCAATTCATAGATGAATTTTAAAAAGCAAATTGCCAATAAGCAGTTTGATTAATTTTGAAAAATGTGTCAAGTAAACACCAAGAACATCTTAAAATGTAAGAACTACATATTACATACATACATGGACAAAATAAAGCAATTCAAATACACACTTACTAGACGATCTAATAAGTAACTTGCAGTTTAATTTATAATAAAAAATTTCTTTGAGAGCCAAAAATGTTTTAAATATAAATAAAAATGTGAAAAATAAAAATATTACTCACCAAAATCCATAAATTGTTTTATAGAGAGCGGTGATGGATTAAATTGTGAGTAAAAGTCGAGCATTTTCGGTATGTTGGAGTAGCGCACTGGAAATAACCGCATTTTGATGGCTTTTGTTTGGATGTTTTAAATTGATATAAATGATAGAACCTCAGCTTTGTTGTTGTCTGGTTGATTGTGATATGTAGATTTAAACAATATTTTTTATATTAGATTAGTTACTTATGTATGTATGTACATATATGTATGTATATCTTGTCTAGCATATATCTATACATACACACATATATACATATGTATGTACATACGTAGACATTTATAACTGTTATGATCGATAATGGAAGACGATTTGTTTCTAAACACAATTTTATACATAAGTATGTACATACATACTTATGTATGTATGTATATATGCATATGAGTGACCTTCTTTTTAAACAATTTTTGTTCTTTAAAATTTTACACGCACCTCTAATTTTGTTTACAAGTTCCGAACAATAGAAACTGTGTTGGAAATCTGCATTATTCAACTGTAGCCCAGCACACTTACGCTTTTATTTGTTGTCCCGGTGTTAGGATATCGACTACGTTAGAACAGTTTAACTTGAGCACTCTGGACATGATAACGCCATATGATGTATGTATGTACGTGTTACCAACAGCTGTTTGCTATACTGCTTTATTTTTTCCAAATAAAAATGTTTCTGCGTAAATTGTTATTAAGAAAAATTGTAGCACTTCAAATTGTTGTTGCTTTTGACACTTTAACAATTACTGTTTGTAAATAAATTCTTTCGAAAGTTAAAAACTTAATAATAGCGAATAATTATTTCTTTTCTTGTGAACAGCTATTTTTCACTCAGTTATTTTATTGCTTTTGTCTATCTAATCAACAGAAATTGTTAAATTCTCTTTTAAATATGACATCTGCTCTCTTAGTTGGTGTTTTGCAAAACCTCACCAGCTAATACAAATTCCATTATGCATGACGTCTAGTACGAGGTTTTATATTTATACAATGTATGTGAACGCACACATACATATGTACGTACAATTAAATAAACACAGATTAATTATTAAATTTCTTATTAAGCTGTGCGCTTTTAATTCATTCGAAGATATAGCTAAAACTGTTTTTGTCCAACTGATGGATTTTGTTTTCATTAGGCTCAAACTTATTAAGCTAAATTTATATTTGTGCACAAATTTTACATTTGTGTTTGTTCCATTCTAGATATTTGTTTTGTTTCACTTTATGATTATGGTGTTGTCAGTGTGTGAAAATATAATCGGCGTTGCCACAACACAAAATTTTTTGTGGAAAAAATTTGTTTAGGAGATAATCCAATGCACAACAGTATGTTACAAAGCTGGCGTCTATTTTTAAAAGTATTTCTTTTGAGTCCTGTATTTAAATTTTAGTCGATTCAAATAATTTGCTAGAACAGTTTATGAGACCATTTACTCAACCATAGTTACGATATACTTATATATATACCATATAGGTATGTGTGTGTGTGTGGCATAAGAAAACCCACCTGGTGTGTCAAATTGCATGAATTCTCTTGTTCTTGGACTTTTATGTGATAAACCTTCAATATTCTTATGAAACCTTACGCAAGAATTACATTATTAAATAATTATTTCGATCTCAAAAGATAACAAGAACTTAGTACCTATGGACTGAAACAATGAAATGAGAACGCACACAGAATGAACTTGCAACACACTTACTAAAAAACTTCTTTTCACACGCTAAGTGGGTCTTAATATGCAGATTCACATGCTGTTTTCTGTTAAGTTAATTTAAATCCAAAAGAAATTCTTAAGTAGGATAAAATAAACGGCCTATTTTGTTAAAAAAAATCACTACGTCAACGCTAAAGAAAAAAAATTTGTTGCTCTCTCTCTCAGTCTCTCTTACTATTTTTCATGATGTTTAGTTGCTTGGACACGCACATATGTGTTTTATTTTTTCAGGGATGGGACTTTAAATTATATTCCTTTTATAAAGCTTGTTTTCGCCCGCCTACACTACATACATATGTATTTCAAAGTTTCAATCATAAAATCAATATGAAGACCTCCTAACAATACACAATATGTATATGTATTTTTATTTAAAACATCAAGTATTAATTTTGTTACTTTCGTTGCTTGGCTTTAGAATCCTTCTTATTTGAAGATAAAAGGCAGAATAAAATATAACTACATATTTTAATGTATTGCATTTTATTTTAATGTATTGCAATTGTAATCGGCAGTTACATATTTCATAGGAATTTTGCTATATAAATATCTTTTCCTTTTTTTTTGCATAATACCGGCAAAAAGTAAACAGATCTTGAATTAGGAACGTCGAAAACAAAAGTTTTAACATTAGAGCGGCCAACCTGTTGAACAAAGTGCTAGCAGGAAAAATAGTAATTCGTTACTGATTCGCCTTGTTGCTACCATATTGCCGATAATACCGTTATTCAAGTAACGGTCTATGTCATAGACACATATTCTTTATTCCAGTTTTTTCAAATCGCCATAGCCATAATTCTTTTGGGTGGTTTAAATTCGATGTTTTCGTAAATTGGAAGAAAATTCTTGAAATTGACAACAAAGAGATGAACAAGTGAATTAAAAGTTTACGTTCTTTTTACTACCTTGTACTAAGAGCTACCACTTTCAAGGGACATAAACATTTTAAATTGCCCATAATAGGTAGACAGATTTCAAATGGAAAACAATAAACATTTCTAAATACTATGAGTTTCATTGTTGTTGTACTCAGTGGAGTGCAGCAACTACTGTTATGTTGGTTATTCTATCAAATCTACTTATTGTCCATAAATGGGCAGATTGTAAATAAAGAATTCATTAAAAAAAATTCTATGAAGAAAAACAAGGCACTTCAAATACTTATTTTTTTAGGAATAAACGATTCTTCACAGTCTGAAAAGTTAAAGTTTGCCTGCTCCTGTCTGATAAAAGGCAGAGATTTCTGTCAACTTACAAATTTGATCTGACATACATATGTACGTATGTATGTGTGTACATATTTGAATGGTAAGAAATTTTGCTTTAAATATCTTTAATATTGTGTGGTTTATAAATTTACAATTTAAGTATTAAAAAAATACACTTATAACTTTACTTTGATTTGTTTGACATGAATTACCGGTACTTCTACTTTGAATTTACCTTATTAACTCCAGTGTTCAAACAGTTCTATTATGATGGAGAGTTGAGCATAGGAAATTTTTATCAAGAATTAGCAAACATTTTTACTTTATATTTTAAAAATTCTGCAAAAACAGCTCGTTTTGAGTTTGAAAAGATTTTAGTAACCTATTTTTTACCTAAACATGTTTTATAGATCCTAAGAATATTTTCTCCCTAATAAATTCAAAGAATAGTTTTTAACAGTTGACTTGCGTACAGTTTTGACAGCCAAGATGGAATGATCTTGAAATGTTAATTACCTCTTATAAAAGAGTAAAAATAACAATATGTATTTATGGTTGTAGAATTAAACTGTATATTTAATGTCGATTTATAAACAATAATTTTAAATTAAAGAAAAGGAATATATCATTGATCGGAATCGTATACATACATACATACATACGTACACATAAAGTTTCTTGAAGAACAGAAAGTAACAAACGAATGTACTAACATGCACGCATTAAAAATTACAATGTTTTTTTTTTAAATATTATGTAGGTAGTTTTATTTAATATATGTAATTTTGTTTAAGTAATAAAAGTGTTCCAATTTAATTGTAATACTTCTTAAGACATAGTTTTGTTTTTTATAGAAATTTAGCTTGTATATGCTGAAAAATTAACCTGCTTAAACACAAAATTAAAATGTTTATTAAAAATTTAGTTTTTTTGCTTGTTTCGTTTTTTAACTAACTACTAAACTAACTTTAAACAAAAAAAAAATAAACGTTATATAAGTTAATTAGCATTAGGGAATTTTCAGGGAACGGTGGTGGTGGGGTTTGGGAGCTTTAGAAATTTGAAAAGTAGTTCTGGTATGCAAACATTAAAAAATGTATGTATGTAGATAGATATGTACATATTTGTGTACATATGTATGTAGTAATGTTGAATCAAGTTCTAAAATAAAGGGTGCTTACGAATTGTTCGTTTTGTTTTTCTGTTTTTCTAGTTTTCATTACAAATTTGCTTTAATTTGATAAGTCTTCCTAAGGACTGACTTTCCAGTACTAAATAACAAACTTTAAACATAATTCTAAAAACACATTATTGTACAAAAGGTGTTGAAAGTATAGTGTTTATTTTTTGTATTTATTCCATGTACGATTATTTGTTTAAAGTACATTCGCTAAATAAAAGTATTTTTTTCAATTTGAAATTATAATTTTTAAAAGTTTTTAAAATTTCTCTCCGGTTATTTTGCCCCCTTTTCAGTTACAAAAGATAATGGTAAAAATGTTGAAGATAAATTAAAATTAACAAGACAATAGAAAACTGTACGTGTGTGGATTTTGCATGTAAATAGTGCTTAAATTTAATAAACGAACCTATTCATATTGATATTCATAGCGTTACCACCACAACCACCGGGCGGCGGCTGTTGTTCATCGTCTTCATCTTCAAAACTATCACGCCGTTGATCTTTTGTTTTCATAGCATTTGCGTTGAAGCTATTAACATTTTTGAAACGTCTTATTTTAAGTTCTTCACTGAAAACTAAATTATCATGTGCCACCAGATTTCGCAAATCGCTGGGCAGTTCTTCCAGAGTTAGTGGTATGGGTACATCGACTTTTATCACTTTTGTTGACGCTGATGTTTCGGGAGTATCATTTGATCGCGCACCCATTTGGTAGAACAAAATATAGGGCGTATTTGGTGGTGTTAAGTTGTGTAGCTCTTCAGTTGTGTTCAGTGGTGTTACGATGCTATCATTAAATTTGTACCATTTATTGCTAGCATCTGCTGCGTACGTGTAGTAATGGCCAGAATCCATGCTGAAACCAGAATGTACTACGCCGGCATATAAGTCATAATGAACTGTAGCGATTTCTTCAAGATTTTCAGGGCCACAAACTTTAAGCGAAACCTGCAGTTTAAGTTAAATAGAAGAATATTTATAAATTGGTTAATATTTGTAAAATACATATGTATTTGTATTGTACCCATATTTTGTCAACCGACAGAATATGTATGTTAGGAGCATAAAATCTTTTTTAATGATTCGGAGTTGTAATTTAATTTTAGCGGCATATAATGCAAGGCCTCGTATGTTCTATAATATGTTAGCATATTAGCTAATTTATATTGTGCAACAAACATATAAACATATTTGAAATAATGGATGCAAAAATACATTTTTCTGCGGTCCAGAAATATGCAGAAACTTAAAATTTTTGGGAAATTTAATCTTAACTGCATATAAACCATTGATCATTCAAAAGCTTGAATTTCCTTCGAGCATTCCAATCCTTACAGATTTATAGTGATTTCTTCAATTTATATTTATCTTAAACCTTTTACTCTTCAAGATGTTTAAGAGTTACAGTAGCGTTTTACAGCCTGGGTAATACCGAACCCTTGTAAACATTTTCTACAAAAAGTTATACGTACAACGAAATATTTATTATATAATAGATATTTTTTTTTAGATTTTAAAACTCTACAGAAAGTTGTACTCTAAAAATTTAATTTTTTAATTTTCGGTAATTTTCTTATTTTTGATCACTTTTTTTAAATTTTAAGTGTTTCAAATTGGCAAAATTTAATTATTTGTAGTACATGAAAAACACAGTCGCTTTTTGTGGCGAAAGCAAGTTGTAGATTCCCCATTTAAATGTCTAAGTAGTTTTAGCTAATTTGCGAGAGTTTTTCTTAAATGCAAGACTCTTTGGCTTTGTGTTTGTGTAAATCGTGGAAATTTATTTCTGAAGTTCGCGCTCTGTTCGTCATTGGATAATATTCATCCAAATCGAGCCCCTACCGTGCGTACAGAAGAAGTCATTACCACTATGGATGTGGTTGTGACATAGGACCCGAATTTATCGATCCAATGCAGTTCTCAGCAACTCGGTCTCTGCCCCTCTGCAACTTGGACAATTTGAAGACATAAGATGCCACTATTTCAAGAATTAAATCAAGTGGTCCATCGATTAAGTCATATTTAATATAATTTTTATAGTTTCAAAGCGAATAATAAACTAAATTCTTGAAATGCTTGAGTTTTGTTGTTTAAATTTCTTAGAACACAAATCTAAGTAAGGAAAGAAGTTGTATTTAGGCCTACAAGGTGGCAGCGCTTTCAGGTTTCACTTTTGGAAGCTTGATAAAAATTGTAATAAAAATAAATTAATAATTTTGTATATACCTTCTCATCATGGAATACTTTATGCATCAATTTGGCACGCATGTGATATTTTTGATCATATTTGAAATGTTTAAGTGTCAATATTAAATTCTTTGGCGCACTTATAACATTAATGTAACGTTCAGCGTCGGATAGTTTTTTGCAACGTTCGCAGAAATATTGATTATCGCCATAAAGTTTCTCCGACGAACAGTAATACTCAATGAGATCTTGCACCGAATAATTGGAAGCACAATCATTTTTGACATCAGGAAATGAAAGTTGTAAGTCACGAAAACTGTCAATGTTACTGCTTTTCCAACCACAGGTGAGACATTTGTAGATGGTAGCTAGTTTGCCAGTAAACGTCTTTTCGATTGTCGATATTTGAGAGTTTGCAGGAAAAGAAGTCTTTGTCGGTATCGGTTTCGAAGAGAGTGAAATAGATGATGTAGTTTTGTTTTTTTGTAAATTTGTGCTTTTAGTGGAATCGTCGGCGTCTGTCTCAGATATGTTACGTTTACAGCAATGGTCGTCTATTCTAACCTCATCTTCGTCGTTCTCGACTTCGTCATCTTTGCACAAAGCAGATGCACCGGTTTCCTCACTTGTATCTTCCTTAATTGTTTGCTTGCTTGTTAGCTCTCCATCTCCGCAATTCTGCAAGGTTTTTAAAGTTTTCTGACGAAAAGTTATTTCCTGTTCATGTAATGTTTCTAAAAGATAGCCAAGAAATTCGGAACTGTCTTGTTGTAGGCCGGCTGAAAAACCTGGAGGACGAGTGGCATTTAGCACTTTAGAGGGTGTCAGTTCTTGTCGTCTAGAATACAACATAAGAGCAATCTGTTGCTGCATTTTTATTAAAAGTGGCGATTTGCTCTCACATAACAATATTTCTCTAGAAAACCTTATAAACAAAGAAAAAAGGGAATAAAAAATCTTTAAATCCGGTTTAAATCAATGTCAAAATTACATACTCTTTTGTCATAGCCAAAGCCTGCAGCACACTGTTCATGTAACAAGTATTTCCCAAATTTACCAAGCCTACTTTAGCATTTATATTTTGGGTAGATGAATCAAACGGGTTGGAACTATAAGCAACTGTCAAATTATTTGACGGCTGGAGTCCTTTTAAAGCCAGTTCCTTAAAAATGAAGTACCCTAGTTAAATGTACATACACGACATAATAAATATTTTACAACTTACTATTGGTTCATAAAAGTTATCACAGCGATAAAATCGTGCCATTAATTGAAATGTTAGCTCAACCAACCGCTGTAGTACTTTTTTGGTGCTTTCAGCATAATCTTCACTACTATTCGATTGTTGCTGAAGCGAGTTAATAACAAACGAGTACCAGGGCAAAATCTGTAATATGTATATGGAAAATTTAATATTATTGCTTATAACTTCGTATTACGTGTATACCTTGTGAAATATCTCCGGATTCTGATCAGTAGATGACAACATGAGAAATACAATCGGTGCAACTTTCGGCCTTAATACCGGAAGAACAAGTGATCGGAACAGGTGTTCAATATTTTCAAGAGCAATTTGTTCAACCAAATTTTGTTCGTTCCTTTCCTGCAGACTGGTCAAAATTACCAAAATCCACATATGCAAGTTATGGCAAAAATTGCATATGCGCAGCCATTCACATAGTAAAATTACTGTCTTGCGTATATTTTGATCGGGAACGTTATGTTTTAACAACGACTGCACAGCTTCAACAATCATTTTTGAGTTGAAAAGCTGGAAAATAACGGCCAACGCACAAGACGGCTTCTTGCTCTCTGCCTTAGTAATAATTTGGCAAACTGTATCCAAGTATGAGAAAAGATATTGACTTTTTTCAGTATTTTTTACAAAGAATAAAGCCACCTTTGCCATATCCTCTTTGAAACGCTTTAGGTCCTCCGGAGATTGCCCTGGAGGGTGAACAAGTGCTAAGTCGAAAATAACATGTTGGTGAAGTAGAGGCATATCTTTACTTAAGTCTACTTGTTGTTGCTTTAATTTAATTAAATCGATAATATGTAATATATTTGAAATTGTATTTTGACCAGCCGCAACATTGGCTGAACTAGATCCAATGTTTGATGGAGATGAAACAAATTTCGTTTTTGACGATGCTCCGGTATTGCCACTGCAACCGGGCAGCTCAGTATTTCCGCCAGCGCCTTGAGAGACTCCAGCTGCTAAAGTCCCACCTCCAACTTCCCCATTAGAATTCATTTTATTGGATTTTGTAATTGTACCAGTAGATTGTACTCCATTGCCACCATTAGCTTGACTTGCATCTGCTGCTGAACCATTTCCCTCAGAATTATTCTGTTTTACAGCCATATCCGAATGCTGGTTGCTTAACTCGTCAATATAATGCGACGAGTAATATAACTTTGCAGTATGCTCAGAGTTCCTGTTGTTTTTAATTGCAAAATTGACAAAAATTAAAGGATTTATTATGTCTGCGTTAGCTGTCAACACTTGCGGCGACGAGGTCGTTAGGTGTCCTTGATTTTTTTGCTTTTGTTGGAAAATAAGCAATAAGGGGTGTTGCACTCTTCACAATCTGATAAGAACAATGATCTTTTTAAATGATTGCTACGTTTTTAGCCAATATAGTTAATTTTTCTACGTGAATCGTTGTCTGCTTATTTTTGCGAAGAATATATCTATTCCTACGTATTTTATACGCCTTTCCCTTCTTTTTGTAAATTTTCGGCCAGTGCTGCTGTCTACAATTTTCTCCCGTTCAATTTTCACTTTATTTATAGATTTTTATCTCTTTGACAAATTTGTACATTTTATTTTTATACAATTTAATGACACACCTCTATTTTCAAATATTTATTAAAAAACTATTTAAATTTTCTTCTTTTGATGAAAATTTTTTGTATTGTAAAATGTCTTTTACCAAAATGTGAAGGAGAACAATAGAAACGACCAAATATTTGACAGTTGTTTTTTGTTTTCAAAGAAAGAGGAAATCAACAAACAAAAACATGCCACATTTTTATGGAAATGTTGAAAAGCAAAAAGGGCCTTCGGTCAAATATAATAGGCGCTAAGACTAGGCGAGATAACATGCATATATCATTTTTTTTCTTTAATGTAGTATAACTAAAGCCAAGTCAGTTCATACTTGCAGGATTGTAGATATTTTCAGATGTCATGAAATGTTGGCGAGCAAATCATTTACTTACGACACCAAATTTCTTTCCATACAAATATAAAAATTTTGTAAATAACTTTAGTAATCAGTCGGCTAACATTTTAAACGTGCTTTGATTAAAGTTAAAGCAAGATAAAGGCTACAATGAACAAAAAATTGTTGAAAATAAGTATTGAAGGTATTGAAATAAAATAAAATTTAATTACGCATTTCCCTTGTCTACAGCTAATGAATTTATATCATGATGGACTTCAAATTGATATCATGAGTCATGATGTAGAGACTCTTGTTATAAATATTTTCTAAGTTACGGTACAATTATCAGACTTTAAAACACAGTATTATTTCATACTATGAAATATGATAGGAATATGTTTTAATTTGCGTGTATTTAGTATATAAAACGGAGCTACATATAACTTTACATTGAATACATTTTTTATTACGTTTCGCCCAGTTTTCGTTTCCCTTTGTGTTGCTTTCCTGTACGAATATAGCGGCGTATTGGAAGACAATTGGGTGCCACTTAGAAATCATCTCGTCTGGTCCGTTAAAATAGTGTCATATGTAAATCGGATTTTTGTTTTTGCAATTTTGTTCGCGCTGGTAACTTTAACAATTTGTCGTTTTTTCTTTGTTCCATTGTTTACGTGTTTTCTCATGATTCGCTACGTACGTTAAAAGGCAGGATTAAAGATTGAAGAAATTGTAGTTAATTTAAAAAGAAATATGTCAATCGATCCTAATTTAATTCAAAGCAGTGAGATCACAGGGTATTGGACCTTTCTTCTCAGCGTAAATCAACGCAAAACAAAAATATATATGTATATGTCAATGTAAATGAACGTTAATAATTTTTAGATTGATTGGAGGGATCCATGGCTGATCGGGTTAATCATATTGCACATCTTGACAACTACTACCACTTTGCTGACACGGAATAATACAAATTTTCAAATATTTTTATTTTTAATACTCCGTAAGTTATCTGACCAATTTTTTTACTTTTATGAAGGAACGTTTCGGTTTGTTTTGCGCAAAAGGGTTCTTCAAAAAAACATTTTGTTTTTTTGTAAAACAGCACATACTAACAATACACAACTAAGAATGTCTCCTCGGCGAACCATAGTAAGATGGCATGTATGTATGTGACTAAAAACATACATATGGTCACCTGAAATGCACACAATTCTACACATTTTAACCAATTTACAGTAGAAACAAAATACATTATTTTAGTTATGGAAAATTCCAAAGTTGGGTTAAACTTTTGGTTTCCGAACAAAATTTTTGTCGACACAAAATCTTTTGTACTTTGAGTGCACTCTTCATGAGAGAGAGAAAGAAAGTATAAGAGTAAAATGCAGCTAAATCAATCGATTGATTAAAAAGTGTGAATCCACCCACCTTCACTTTCGATTTTCATTTATAAAATGTCTTAATTTTTATTATATTAAAGCAAAATCTGGAGATGACGTGGATAATCTTGATGAAAGTCATTATTAACCGATTTCAAATACTTTGTCAGTTGGTTGGTTTTGCATTTCAGCTAAAGATATGCAAAATGATAAAACTATTGATTTGTATTAACGTACTATACATGGTATCGGTAGTTTATTCTATTGATTTAAATGTTAACTTTTCAAATGCATGTATATATGTACATATGTATATTTCTAATGTTTTATTTAAGATATACATACATACATATGTAGATATTTATATGTGTGTAACTGTGAAAGGGAAGATCAATACTGAGTTTTAAGTATGTTTAAATAGAAAATATCTTCTAGTCATCGATGTTAGGAAAATTTTTCGATCCTACTTTTTAACTACAATAGACAGGAAAGTTTGTTCTAGATTTGGAAAAACGCTTATGCAATGGTTTTTTTTTTCTTGACAGCTGCCCATCGAACTCTGTATTTGAAGTCTATTTTACATAGTGATTACAGTACTGGCCCAGCGGGATTTATATTGCGTTGGGATAAGTATATCGTTAAAAATATAGGCATTTTTAAATCTTTCCTAGCTTTTACTAAACCTATTGCTCGATAAGTATGTAGTATAAAACAATAGTTTAATTATATCAATTAAATCGAGGTCGAATTAATCAAAAGTGATTTGGAAGATGACAGGGAAGGAAGTATATTTACACAATCTTGAAGCCATTACATTCCCAGTTAAATACTTGATGTTAATACTCACACAGAAGAAAAATATACAAATCCAAGTAATCACTTTCTTTCAAACAGATACAAATTTTTGTTATTTAAACATTGTGCAACACATCTTATATAGTAAGATGTATTTTTGAAATGAATTTAAATTCATTTTGAAGTTTTCCTATCGTTTTGGTTTTATTCTAAAATGTTCAGTAATTGAACGCCTTTTAAATTAGAAATAAAAATGTCGACAGCTGAAAGCGTCTTTCGCGAGTAAAATTGCTTATTCTTGTAGGTCACATATGTATGACACTTTTATTGAATGGTTGACTATATATTTTTGGTCATCACTCACAAACGACATTTGTCATTGTCATCACGTCAGCTTGGCATCAAAAACTTGCACTATTTTAATAGTTTAAAAAACGTAATAATGCGTTTGAAAGGTTTTATAAATTATCTCCGGCATTAAATATAACAGACATCAACAAAAATATAAGCCCCTTTCGTCAAAACTGAGTACGAAGGTGCCAATTTGTTATATCGACTTCCCTTAAAATAAGGGAATGTGTGTTTAAATGTAAAAAATAAATTTTTAAACTATTGTTAAATCTGGTGAACGTATGCATTTATGGAAACTTTATTTGTGTTCCTATACTATTCATTTTGCTACGAAATTTTCTTTGCTTTAAAGCTGTTCGTTGGTATTGAATTTATAGAAACTCATACCAATTCCATTCAAATTCAGAAATGATTTTTAAAATCTTTCCTGAAAGGCAGAACAAATAGACGAACCTACAAAAAAGAGGAAAAAGTATCCTTGTTTTTTCAAAGCGAACAGCACAGGTCGGATAATCTACAAATATGCGTTTATTTATGTTATTTCAGTGTCAGCAGTTTATTTCTCAGAATCTATAAATCACTATGCTGCACTGAATTGGCGATGTTTTTCAAAACAACAGTACTTTGATAGTAATGGCTTATTTATATCAACAGTATTTTCTATACCAATTTTGCTGAATTGTATGTTACTGATTGTAAGTGGATTTAAGCTAAAAATGTTAACTGTTATAAAATTATATTCAACATTTTTTAAGGGTGCCTGGTTGTACAATTCAACCAAGATGATGGCAACACTAAAGACTGCTCAACTTAAAGATAAAATGAGGCGGGAGCGGTTAAAGAAGAACTCTGAAGCTCACCTAAAGGAACAATAAATTAATCACATAAAGCCCAGCTAAACAAAACTGACGCGTACCATCTCTAAAATTCATATAGGGATAAATGTTTAGTTATTTTAGTTTGTTTTTGCAAATAATTCAGGTGGATAACTACTTTCTAGTTTAAAAACAAACCTGCTTGAATTCATATGCAGCAAACCGTACCTATGCAACAATTACAGCCATATTAACCAAAATTTTTAAAAGATTGCAGTGTTGCAAATTTCACCATTCGATGCTGCTTCAGATTGAAATTTTAATGGTTTTCCTAAAGTTACATATTTTTAACAGACAACCTTTTGTTACAATAAACAGTTATTTAAAATTAATATCACTTTAAAAGAGTTGTCATGGCATTCCCCTGGCGCTTATCCCCCACTGTTGCATAGGTCTGATAATTGTTTGAATTGAATAGTAAAGGGATTTAATTAAGGATTAAATTTTTTCACAATTGTTATGTTTTCGTATTTAGACCTTACCCTAGAGTATTTAATTGCGATACTAGATTTATTATAAAATCTAGTCGTTTGGCCAAACGATTGATGAAGTAAACTTCGAGTTCAGAAGTTGAATGAAAAAATAGAACTCTGAAGCATACGGGTGGTACATTTACTTAACATTCATTGCTGTTTCTTAGTGAATAGTATCGTTTTGCAAGTGCCATATGATCGATAATTAATCTGCATATGTATGACTATGTACATATTTCATCTCAATCTTTTATATTTGGCTAAAATAAATTATTATGGTTAAAATAAATAAGAAAATTTTACATTTATAATACTAAAAATTAGGGTATTTATATAACTTTTTTTAAATATATGACTGAAGGTGTATTACATTATAATTTGCTAACACTTTATCTGTATGTATGTAAATACAATGAAACTAATAGTGCCTAGCCAAATGCTTCCTTTGCAGATCGTAACGCCAATATTTTTGTGATGATGATGAAAGTCTTTCGGGTTTTAGATGGATTGCGGCGGTATTGAGTTGTATAAATAAAACATATTCTTTGTTGATTTCCTTCTAAAAAAAAGTTCGCGCTTTAAGATGCAACAATCACTACATTTTTTGAACTAAATAATAAAAAGATATCGTTTTATTGCATTATCTGCTTCTTAGTTACGTTAACATTTTAGCAAATGGAAATCAAGAACTCACGACCAGAGTTCAACAACAACTATGTATGTATGTATATCGAAGGAGTTATAATATGTTTACATACATATTCGAGAACTACTACCATAATACCATAGTTTAGCCTGAATAATAATAAATGTAAATGAATTAGTTTGTTGAAATAATCGTAAATTTTGACATAGAGAACTTTCGTTACAATCGTTTGGGTTCCCCACTTTTGAGCTTGCGCTACCGAACCTTGAAAACGTACACATGTATGAATTTGATTAAAACATTAATAAATTAAAAAAATAAGTATCAAGAATTGCGACTTTTTTGTTTTAAAATTGTTTGCTTCAAAAAAAAATCACGACATCAAAATTGTTTACTTTAAAAAAATCATATGGCATCACTGTTTACACGTGCTTTATTTGTTATTGTTATTACATATTTACCAACAGAATTCCCGGTTTATATACATACATACAATTTATATAAATGGGTTAGTAGAAAATAGAATAGTTAACTTAATAAATAAATATTTATTTATCAACATGTTTTTTTTAATTAATTGAAATGTATCCCAACAAAGATTCTAGTAATCAACTCGAAGATAGTTTAGACTTTGAAGATGAGGACTCCTGTTCGCTGGAGGAGCTACATAAAATGTTCAAGCATAAATACAAGATACATGATGAACTCTCTGTCGTTTATGACGATTCTTACGTATTGCGCTTGACAAAGGATGAGTACGCTTAAATAAAGACTTCAATGCGTTTTTGCAATTAATTGGCAAATGTTTAACATTTATGTACATATGTAGTTCATTTACATGCATAGCTAGTGGGCTATCGGATGGATCAGTGCGATTATTTGATATAAATTCTGAAAAGGGTGTGTATATTGAACCACCAGACAAAAATCTTACCATATGTGGCTTGCGTTTTGTGGATGAAACCCGAAATTTGTTATTGGTCGGAACTACTAACGGGCTTGTACGATTTTTAGATTTGAGAGTAAATGGTGAAGTATCCCGTTTTGTGAACAGCCCTACCGATCCTCAAGAACCTCGCGATATTTTATGTTTTGATCGCAATTTAAGTAGTCGTTTGTTAGTTATGGGAACTGAAGAAAAACGTGATAACACTTACTTGTTGATTTATGATTTGCGAACGTCTAACGAATTATTCAGATATGAAGAGAGTCATCAAAATGATGTGACTTCACTGAGTTTTCATCCACATCTTTCGGATATTTTATGCTCAGGCTCTACAGATGGGCTAATAAATATTTTCGATCTTCAAACAACAGACGAAAGTGAGGCAATTTTAACGACAATAAATACTGAAAGTACAGTACAAAAGATTTGCTGGTAAGTATTTTTAAATTTTAGAACAAATATCTTAAATGTCACGAATATTTTTGGAAATCCTGTGAAACTTTTTACATTATTATTTTTTTATGGTCTGTCTTTTTATTTGTAAGACATTCAAATATTAATTCATATGCATAAACGTATGTATGTATGTATGTATTAGACATCAGTTTCCTGAGTTTAAGTTATTAACATTTTAATCTTAAAACGGACACTTTAAAAAAGTATTGAATTTAGTTAGTTCACTGTTAAAAAAACCGAAATAATACAAAGAACAAAGAAACAGATTTTTGGTATGAACAGAAAACATCAAGTTATAAAGTGAAATAAAATAAATAATGTAAGCGAAATACTGTTGATTTTTAAAAAGGTAAACGAAAATTATAATGAAAGAAACAAAAGGTTTTAATAGTAATAAAAAAAATGGTAAAAGCCAAAAATTTGTTTCCTATTAAAAGCAGTTGTAATATTTGCTATTTTACTTTAACAATTATAAAATATACTTTTTATTGCAAATTGTTAATTTTTAAGTTTTTGCATTGTTTCTGATTTTATTTATGTTTTCGATTTTTCAAAATATTACATCTTGTGAAAAATATACTAACACTGCGTTATCCTAGAGAAAAGAATAAGAATACTGAGGATACCGTATATGGTGCCTGTCCCACAGTGTCGAACGTTAACGTTCGCAAATAATTTTAATAACAAAAAAGATTTTTAAGAACAAATTATCTAATCTAATAGTGCGTTGTCTGAATTTTTTAAGCGAACTTAGCAGAAGAAAGTTCATGAATAGTTCACAAAGCAGTTTTTTATCTTCAAAAAACCGACGGCCGATAACACTCCTTACCATGGAACAGCATTATTTTTTTAATATCTTGCAAATATATGTATGAATTATATCATATTTACTTTAAAGTAAATCTTAAAAAAAAAATCAGGTTTGATTTCTCTAAAATTAAGCGAGGCAGAAGCGTGCTCATGGTTACATGAATATTTTTACGCATTGGCGAAAATTAATAGTAAATAAAAAGCTGAAATTCCTCACCACCAAATTTATTTGTATTAAGTACAAAACTGTTTTTTATGCATAATTAGTCACATAAAATTATTAATAAAACATATGTAAAATCATTTACAGGCATACAAATCAAGATGGAAAAGATATTGTTTCCTGCATAACTAATATGAGTTCCTTTAAAGCTTTTAATTTTGATGGCGACTTATTGGCGGATTTCGATCGATTAAAAATAACAGAATCTATCAAACGCAAAAATGAAGTTAATTGGAACTTAATTGATTGTCACAGCACGGCCGATAACAATATTCTTCTGCTTGCTGGTACCAACTATGACAATGGGTAAGTTTTTTTTTTAAGAAATAAGATATAGATGAGGTGTTTATCTAGTATAGAACTTGATAGGCACAAATTTAATTCGTATTTTTTCGTCGGCTACAGTAGATGAGACGCGTTGTGTCCAGCAATAAATAGGTCAATAGTAAATAGAGGTAATTTAAAAAAGATACAGAGATATGTATTTATATAGAAGCTGACGACTGTAGGCGTCTAATTTAAAAAAACAAAATTAAAATATTAGCGCCCCTAAGATTATATTTAGAAAATTTTTTTGATAAAAATTTTGGTATAAAAACCAAATTGAAAATATTTACTTCTGAAGTGTTTATATCCCAGGGAGGCGTAAACATAAAAAAGTAAGCAGCTGGTCTCTCAATTTCAAGTCATTGTAAAAATGTTTCATGTTGAATATTACTATGTTAAAATTGTTCACGGTCGTAAAGCAGCAGAATAGCTCTCGCGTCACCGTAATCATGTCTTAAGTGCGATCAGGCTTGTTGGTGTTGTTTGGCCTTCGAGAGTTTTACGTCTCACTCGCTTTATTTGAGGAATTACATGTTAGCCACGCTACTACTTCCTTTGTGAAGGCATCGGACGTTTAAGTTAGTCACAGAGACAACTATAAAAGTCTGTTAACACCATCATGGCCATATGGTCTTCGTTACCCCGCCCATTCTGTACAGTTATAAGTTTGCAAATTATAAACTAATAAATAAATAAAATAAAATTGTCCATGTTATTTGATTTATTTTTGAATTCTTTAATTTGTAAAAAAAGTTTTGCGAAATATTGAAAATAAATTTTATAATTGTTTATAAAAAACAAAAAGACCCCGAGCTTGCTGATTTTTGTAAGGACAATGTTCAATAGGTAAAATTTCCATAAAAACATTGAATAAGGATTTTAAAAACTGTGTAATTTTTAGTTATTTCCTTTTTTAAACAGCTGATTGTTTTACAATCTTACCAATCTTCCCAAATGGGCATAATTTTGACCCAAGCAAAACAATAACATCCTTTTCAAAATCTCTTTTATTTACATTCCTAAACTTTGAGTTCGAAAGTAAAACTGTAATACCAAAACTTTATAATGTAGAACAAGTTAGCCCAACAATAGTTATCAAAATAGCTTTAATACAAAGAAAATCAATTTTTGTTTCTATTTGCATAGGTCTGTTTTGCGTTCCTGTAAATTTCAAAACGGTCAATTATGTCCGTACACAAATTTCAACGGCAACAAGCAAATAGTACGTGAAAGTATTTTCGATTCTAAGACTAATATTTTGGTAACAGCTGGTGAAGGTGGCATTGTAACATTATGGATTCCGTTGGATTGGGAAGCAGCAGTTTCCAGTACGAGCACATCTAGTTTTAAAATGAACACAAAGAAATCAAATAAAGTATCCCCTTACTAAAAAAAACGCATGAGTTAAACTGCAGCCATGTATGTACATGCGAAAGCAGATTAGCCGGGTACATTGCAGGGATTAAAAGTTATTTTGTGATACATACACCTACATGCACAAGTACCTGCTTAATATATTAAAGTTCATATATACGAATTTCTTAATTTTCAATTCCCGACGAAAGGGCCAAATATTTGTTCGGTCTGATAAATACTTTTGCTCAATTAGTAATTAATTTTTCTTTTCTATAGTAAATTACTAAACTTGATAGTCCACTTTTAGTACAAAAGGTAAGTACTAAATATGATTGTAGGAAGACTCGCAACTAACTAAAACAACTAGAAATGTATAACAACTAGAATGTATGTAGTATATGGTTTTAGGATACAAAAATGAGTTTCAAAATATTGCTTCATAATTACATATAAGTACTACCAGAAAGTTGTCCACAAACTAATCGGAAAATCGTATCATAAACGAGAGTAGCATTTATAATCGTGAGCTCACTTAGTGTTTTTGCCGCGTCAACCGAATTTAGAATAAATTCAGTTGTAATTGAAAGTGCCAGCTGGGCTACCATCCAAGGAAAATCACTTTAAAAGTAAGGAAATTCTCTTTAATAATTATACAAAATATGTAAATTCTTGAAATAACTTTAACAATTTTTGTTTGTATATTGTTGTTCTTATCGGAGTTCAACAATGAATGTTATTTTCTTATTACTTATTTTATAAAATTTACTTATTATCCTTGGATAGATTGTAAATAAAACGAAACAAAAAAAATGTTTTTTGGGCTTTGGAACTAGTTTTTCAAACTGTTCATGAATCGAATAATTGTAAAGGAAACAAAAAAAATATCCTTCATTAGCGGCAACTAAATAAAAAGCTTGAATCAATTGTTGAAATAAAATACCTTAAAAAATATTCTTAGTTTCAATTGAATATGGAATCCGCGTTCTAAAATGTGGACATCTTTTTTAGTTTAGTGAAAAACTAATTTATATGGACAAGATAATTGAATGGATTTCTCACATAGCTTAGACAAAGGCACAATCGATCAATAATTATGGCCTGGAGCAAAATTTTGAAATTTTTAGTACTAGTTGTTGACTCCTTGGTAATTTTACAATCATTAAATTATTTAAAAAAAATTGTTTAAAAATTAATCAGCGTTAAACCTTGTTTAACAGGCCTGTTCTGAAAATCAAATGATTTCAGACCACAAGTGCAAGAAACAACAAAAGACCGACTGATAATGAAAAACAGGCCTGATAATATTTTGTACCACAACCCAAAAAGAGTCGAAAAGATTTAAAACTGCTTTGAACAAGATGTTGATGTAGCTGAACGCTTTAAAATCACAAAATTTTATACACAGAACATCTTGTGATTTCAAATCACTTTTATAAAAGGTGATTTTCTGTGTCTGTGTGAGTGCAGATATACATAATTATAATTGAATGAAAAAATATATTTTAAAATTAAGCGAAAAAGAGAGGCACAAATTTTATTCGTTTTCAAAAATGTTTAAATTAAACCATTATATTTTATTTGGTGTTCAAAATTTTCATAAAATGATCAAGAGTTTCATATTACACCTTCTGAAAACGATATTTTTTAAATGTGCGGCTGTCATCACATACATATGTACATACATATTTCCCGATGCGTAGGAGTTAAATAAAATACATTATTTGTTCTCAAGCTGCAATTACTCTATATTAACCTTGTTTTAGTAAACGTGTCTCAGGATGTGTTACATTTAAATAATATGTAGTATGTCCACATACACTCATAAATTATAATTAACATTTAAGATGGTAGCATTTTTAGTTAATTTGAACAAAAACTCGTGCATCATGTTATTGATTATGTTAGAAAAACAAATCGAGAAAGTACCATCACTAAGTGCACATGTTGCATGTGTTTTGCTATTGCTGGTTAACGTACGAGTAACGTAAACATGACTAAAACAAAAGATTCTTGTTAGTAAATGTTTATTAAATATTTTATAAAAAAAAAAATTAAAATTGTGTAAAACTCTTAGTTTTAGAAGAAGATCGCACCTCTCTTGCCAGCAGTGATGAGGAAACAAATGAAGAAGTGCCCATCGAAGATAATGATACCTGCACACCTTTTGAGCTGCAGCATTATTTTCCACAAAAATTTGCTATTCAAGATGAGACTGCCGTTACACTAACGAAAAACTATATACTTAGCTTAGCAAAAGATGCGTGAGTTCCATAGTTAACGTTTGTGATCGGAAATTTAAAATTTGCAATTGTTTACCTGTGCTATTACAGCTCACTCACCCGCTTGGCTACTGGGTTATCTGACGGATCTGTACATTTGTTTGACATAAGCTCTGAGCGCGGTATACACTATTCCTCTCCGGATTGTATTCCAGCACCACCTGCGATGGATTCCACAACGCCTCTAAGCATTTGCGGCGTTTGTTTTCTAGATGAAACTCCTAACCTGTTATTAATTGGCACAACAAACAACTTAGTACGACTCTTTGATCTGCGCACTCGGGGGGAAGTAGGAAATTTTCAGAGTAATATCGAAAATGGTGCTGAGTCTGCAGTAATGGCAAAAAATAGTATTTGTTTTGATCGCAACGCAAATAGTCGTATTTTGTGTGTGGGCTCTGAACAATGTCATAACAATGTGTTCTTAACATTTTATGACTTGAGGGTGCACAAACAATTGGGCAGCTATTTCGAGAGTCATCAAGACGATGTGACGACTTTGCGTTTTCACCCACAAAACCCGGACCTCTTATGCTCTGGTTCTACTGATGGCCTCATAAATATGTATGACATACAAAAACCAACGGAAGACGAAGCACTTTTAGCAACGTTCAATACTATAAGCAGTGTACATAAAGTTAATTGGTGAGAAACTTTAATGCACGATATTTTCTAAGGTCTAATTTCAAAATCGATATTAACATGCAGGCACAAAAATGTTTATGAGAAAGATGTCATCTCTTGTATTACACACACCAACGACCTAAAAATGTATGATTGCGTTGAAGTTGATTTGGTTGCAGAATTTGAAAGAACCCAAATAACTGAAAGCATAAAACGTCAAGCGGTAGCAAATTGCCATTTAGTTGATTGCCACAACATGGAAGATGGTAGGCCTTTTCTGTTAACAGGTTCTTACCTTAACAAAGGGTATGTTACATTAAAACAGCTCTTATGATATTAATTTTATGATGAAATGATTTTGCGTTTTAGAGAAATATTGAGGTCTTTGTTAGTGCAGAATAAACAATTATTACCCGCTGTCGACTTCCAGGGTAACAAACAAGTAGTTCGGGAAAGTGTCTTTGATGTGCGTACAAATGTTTTAATAACGGCTGGCGAAAGTGGTATAGTAACTTTGTGGACGAATCAACTTTCTACTAAATCTGTTGACAGCAGTTTGAAAGCTCAGAAAAAAATAAATAAAAAATGCGCGCCTTACTAGTCTTAAATGGATAGATATTTAATATCATCATATTGAAGATAATTTGTTAAATATCTAAAACTATTGTAGATAAAATCATGTTCTTAAACTGTTAAAAATACTAGTAGACTTATATATACTCATATTCAAAAAATGTTTTCAAAATTACATATTTTTTAAAAACATGCGAAGACGTTTTTTATTTATTTTAGTTATTTATATATTACAATACACATGCTTTATTTAAGCTTAAAAGCCCATTAAATCAAATTAAAGAAAACAAAGTTGGCAAGCAATCGATATGCTTTCGAAAATCTGTGTTTTCTTCGCTATTTTCTTACCTTGTAATTCTTTGGTATATTATTTTTTTGCAATCTGTCTTACCATTTTAAGATAATAAGCAAATTTAATCACATTTATGTATGTTGACATTTAGAGTTACACATACTTACATATAATAACTATAGAAATATCCCAAATTTACGAAAAAAAAATCCAGATTTAGTCTTACATTTACAACAAAACGACATAAGTAGTAATTATTAATTTTAAAGTTTTAGCATTAAGTTAAAAGAAAACAAAGAAATTAAATAAGAATAAAAAGATTGATCAAAATTAAAGAAAAAGGAATTAACTTCTAAAGGTAGATCTAACATACTACTTTTTATGTCTTCGAGTTTCATCAATGTCGTCTAACAACACAATAACCAAAGGATTTACATGAATTTATTCACCCTTATTCTGCGTTTCTCCGTTTGGTAAGTTTGGTATTCTGTGTTACGTTTCGTTTCATTTTCATTTGTTTCTCCGATCGTATGTATTCTGCGTTACGATCGTAACTACGTTTTTCTAAGTTGTGAATGTGCTAACGGAAGTTTTTTCAATTGCTGGAGTTTTTTAAAAAAAGGGTAAAATTAATAAAATGTAAGTATAAAATACAACAAGCAAATCTTGTTTAATTGAAATTTCAAACCTTTATTCAATTTATTACAGCCCGAAAACTACAAAAACGCTTTTCAATTCTTATCTGTGCATCCTGGAGTGCGTTCTTTTCCTCTTCCAACAAAAGCGCTGCTGCTATCGATTCCATTTTCTTAAAACAAAGCAAATTTTATTTTTGGGCCGCAATGATGTCAAAAAAATTAAAATATCACCTCCGGCGTGGCAGGATTCTTCACACTAATCACCCCTATTCTGCGTTTCGATTAAGTCTCCGCATTCAGTTCCGTTGCAATCGAAAATTGGTATTCTGCAGAAAAACGGAATCGAAAGAAAAAGAAGAAGAACAGGGTATGTTTAAATTAGCTTCTTTGCTGTGAAACGTGTGAAATAGAAACAGTAAAAATAAACAATTTTGTAAACATTTTAATAAAAAGCCAAATTCAGTCCACTAAAAAGTAATAAATAAAATTAATAAACAAATAAAAACGCTAATTCCGCTGGTATTTGTTACCAGACCCGTCAACTGAATAACTTTTTCCTCAAGTGGGCTAATACGCTGTAAGCGGCATGAAACTCCTTCGGTGCTCATCATTTCTTTTTTGTTTGTTGACAGCTTCCGTTTGATGTAGCTTTTCCAGTCAATCCAAACCTATAAATTTATATTAATTTCTGCAATAATTATACGCAAACCATACCTACTTTTTTCCATGCACTGGCATTTTTTGTTGGAGGACTTAGTGCATTGATGATTCCTGCCACTTCCTCCCGGAACGCTACTACTTCTTCCTTTGAAAGTTGATGGTAGCCAATTTTTCATACTGCTCTGGTGTTGTTGTTTTTGACCTGTAATACATAAGAAAAACATCAGATTCGGGTACAAAAATTAGAAAAACAAAAAAATTAATTTAATTAAATAAATTAATTAAAAATTATTTTAAGTGTTTTCTAATCGTTTCTGAACATTTTATCTCATTTTCTACTTACATTTTTTCAATTTTAAACTTTTTAACTAAAAAACACAAATAAAGAAAACCCCTCCGTTAACAAAAAAACAACTGAGAAAAACGGAGCTCCGTTCGTAATGCATAATACATACAATCGAAAGAAACTGAGCGGAATCGAAACGCAGAATACCAAAGCTGCCAAACGGAGAAATTTACGATCCGAGTCGAAACGCAGAATAGCCCCCAATATTTTTACCACAAATTCCTCTTATTCACGTACATAAGTATGTATGTATGTTCCGGCACTTTGTTTCTTTTCTCTTCTTAACTTTTTATTAAAATGTTTGCAAAATTGTTTATTTTTACTGTTTCTATTCCACACGTTTCACAGCAAAGAAGCTAATTTAAACATACCCTGCTCTTCTTCTTTTTCTTTCGATTCAGTTTTTTTTGTCAGAATACCTTTTTTCGATTCGAGCGTAACTGAATGCGGGAACGTAATCGAAACGCAGAATGAGGGTGTGCATCTTATTATTATTTATTATAGTTTGTATATTTAGATACTTATATTCTTCTTCTTCTTCTTTTGGCGCTACAGTCCGTGGTGAACCTGGGCCTCAACCAACAAAGTTTAAATTCTTTGTTGTTGTGTCTAAACTAGTGTGTTTTTACATGGTAGGGAAGTTACCCCCACGTACAACCCCCGAAACCTGGAGGACCGGGTCCTGGTTTAGACCCCTGGACAGAGGGGATTCGCTGCACACTTTGGTTCACCTCTAAGCGGGTGCTGTAGGGGCTATCCAGGGGCGCCACGGGGAGGCAGTATGTCAGCTTGACCAGTCCATTTTCAGGGATCGCTGCTGGCTTCTCGCCAGGTTGAGAGCAATCAACAACTTTGCCCTGAGTGCACTGGCCCATTCCCCCCATATAAGATACTTATATGGATACCTTTTAATGCAATCAAATTCCACTTCCCGCCGTTTTTGAAAAGCCTGTGTCTATGACAGCTGTTTGCTTATATCAGCTGTCATGTATTTTCTATTGACGGAAAATTCTCGCTGAATGAGAAGAATTAATTTGCGAAACATTTAAATCTGGCAACATTACTTTTCATAAACTTGTGAAATTTTTTTTGTCTAATTCCATTTAGAATTTATTTCGTTTGATTCAATATATGTACATTTCTAACAAAAATATAAAAGTAGAGCTTTAAATTAGTGTTACTGAATTAAAATATTTTAAAATGTCGTTTTTTGGTGCCAATAACGCTTTAGGTGCCACAAGCACACCGGCAAAACGTGAGTGGTTTTCACAGACCGTCGTAGATTTTGATAACATTGCGAATCCTTAAAATGTCAATATTCATCACAATATTTTAGCAACTGGATTATTTTCATCATTTGGTACAGGACCAGCAGGCACAGCACCGGCATTTGGAACGCCAGCGACATCTGCGGCGCCAGCGACGGGATTCGGCACAAACCCAGCATTTGGTTCCGTAGGTTTTGGAACATCAACAGTTGCAGCAACGTCAGCACCCACGCTAGGAGGTTTTGGAGGCTTTGGAGCGACAAACTCAAATACAACAACGGCACCAGCTTTGGGAGGCTTTGGTACTTTCGGTGCGGGAGTAGCACAAACATCACAAGCGCCCAATATGTTTGGTGCACCTACTAACACTTCAACAGGCTTTGGTGGCTTTGGCAGTGCTCCTGCAACATCGGCCGCTCCAAGCTTTGGTGGTTTTGGTACAGCTGCAACAAGTTCAGCCGGTTTTGGTGGATTTGGGTCTACATCAACTACATCAACAGCGCCGGCATTTGGAGGATTCGGAGCTCAAGCGTCGACTGGTGGCTTTGGGGGATTTGGTACAAGTAAGAGATTTTGTTTACGAAATACCGGATTTTGGCAAAGCTTCTAGAAAAGTTTATAAAACATTTGAAAACATGATTATTTTTCTAGAACAACATTTTGTTCGAAATCTGTATATATGTGTATGTACGTACATGTTATCAGTAGCATTGATTACACAAAATTTTACGTTGCCATTTGTAAAAGCTTACGCCAAACTTAACTGTTTTGCCTGTGAGGTTGTAGATTATATGTTGGATAGCTATAAAATCCCAACATTCTAATGTTTTATAATTGTCTCTATGCGAGTGTGGACAGAATTGGAAGTATTTTTAAACATTTCCATTTTTTAATATTTAGCAATTGTTTTTTAAAATATACGTACATACATATGCAATTATTTTGAGCATGTTTTCAATCGTGAGAATTTCCTTTACGACTGTTACTCATACAAAGTTTAACTTTGATTTGATAATTTAGCTAAGAAATGTAAAACTTGTGCGAAAAATGTTATTAAAACATTCTTCGTGCCGTCTTTCAGTTACATTGAACGGTTAAAGCTAAATGTTTAAATGCGTTTCAGATCTACTGACAATTAAGGCGGATTCTCAGAAAACTCGCCAGAAAAGCTTTTGTTTCACACTGTTCCAGTTCCTTTTTTAGAAACTTTACAACAGTTCTAAAAGTTTTTAAGATATTTTTAGTTTCTGAAACATAAAAAACTATAATAGTTACAATTCATTCCGGGATTGTTTTAATGCAGCCTAAAATCTACAAATAATCTTGAAAATCTATTGAATTTCATTACTTATTCTTATTATTGTTAAGAACTTCGTTATAAACCTTTATTATTTTGCCTACACTTGTTTGTTTTAAGTTTCGACTCGGATTGAAACAGCTAAATTTGCAATCCTCATAATCCATAAATTGGGGCCCGGAAATCCGCATGTTTCTGTGCATTCGAAGTTGTTTGTTAAAAAAATGCGTGAAGCCATGTTTATTTTTTTACTTTCATGAAATTAAAATATCTACAAATATTAATCAAATTTCAATAAATGTTCGTGCATTTAATTAGTGGCTGTGCTTTATGCCAAAAAAAAGAGTAAAAAATGTATGACGAAAATTGTTTTTTTTTTTTGATTTTGACACATTTAAGAACAACTTGACAGTTTTATTAATATTTGTTTGCAAATTTACGAAAATATACATACATACATCTATTTTTTTGATTGAATTGAATAAAAAAGATTTCAAAGTAAAATCAAAGATTTTTTGAAAAATTCGATTTGTTTTTTGCTTTCTAATTGAAAACTAGTAAAAACATGTAGATGTGAAATGCAGAACATCAAAAATGCTGAAGTAATCAACTTTCGAGTGAATTCGGATTCTAGAAATCATCGGACATACATACAATGATTTTAAAAGATTAAAAAACGCCACTATTGCGAAATTTATTGTTTGAGGCACAAAGATCGCATATGCAGATCCGAAATCAACAGGAAATATATCACCTAAATTTTAACAACAAAGTTTTGTTGTTGAACGAATAATAATCCTTTAATATTATTATAAAATATTCTAGCTGTTAGATATTTATTCTTATTATTCATTTTAAATTATATTGAAGTTTCCTTTTTTGTGAAACACATTTAAATATATACATATATTTTTATAAAGACTAAATTTAACAATTACAATACATAACTTTTAATGTATGAAAAATGCAGATATATATAATAATAGGTCTTGTATTATAGATTTTGGTAAACCGGCTGCTAATACTACAGTTACACCAGGATTCGGGGGTTTTGGCGGTAACACTGGCTTTATGATGGGACAGCTTCAACAACAAGCTCCACCAATTTCTGAGGATGATGCCTTTGCTCAATCAATTTTTAATGTTTCTATATATGGCGACGAACGTGATACCATTATTGCCAAATGGAACTATTTCCAAGCTATGTGGGGCACGGGCAAATCTTTTTATTCACAAAACGCAGCCCCCGTTCAAATAACTCCCCAAAACTACTTATGTCGTTTTAAAGCCATGGGTTACAGTCGATTGCCTGGCAAGGACAATAAGGTCGGTATGGTTGCATTAAATTTCGACAAATCTCTGGCGAAAGTTAAAGGCCATCAACAACAGATTATTAATACCCTGAATGCTGCCTTTGGGAATAAACCAAATTTGATAGTCAATGTAGATTCATGGAAACAAAATGAGAAGAAAAAAAGCCAGCTTGTTATATACCTGGAAGAAAAATCACAGTTGTCTCCCAACGACACAAAACGTATATTAGCCACAGACTTGGCTAATTATTTAAATCAGCCCAATATTAGGGGACAACTTAATCACCTGGGCATAGTAGAAATTCTAGCACTTGTATTGCCGGATGAAGATCAACTTAAGGAGTACTTGAAAACCCCTCCCAAAGGAGTTGATCCTCGTATGTGGTGTCAAGCTAAATTAGATAATCCAGACGAATCTAAGTTTATACCAATACCCATGATTGGCTTCAATGAACTAAAGTATCGGATAAAATGTCAAGAAAACGAAACTGAAACGCATGCGCTGTATTTACGCAAAGTAGAAAATGATCTGTCTGAATTGAGGCAGCGACACACGGCGGCTACGGCAAAAATAATGGAGTACAAGCGTAATCTTGCTGAATTGAGTCACAAAATTCTTAAGGTAAGCACAGAACAAGCAATTGGTAAATCTACCTACATACATTTAAATGTTCATATGTATGTATGTGCTTATATATTTTTAGATTATAATCAAACAGGAATGTACACGCAAAGTGGGCTTAGCATTGACTCCCGAGGAGGAAGCTTTAAGGACAAAATTGGAAAATATGCAGGCTTTAGTTTCAGCTCCAACTCAATTCAAGGTATTTTCTTAGCTTTTAATAGCTTTAAAAAAGGAGTGCTAACTAATTTCTCCATCCAGGGTCGTCTTAGCGAATTATTATCCCAGATGCGCATGCAACGAAATCAGTATGCTTTAAATTCTGGCAGCGAATATACCCTAGACAAAGATTGTGAAGACGAAATGAAAACATTTCTGAGCATGCAACAAAAGGCAATGGAAGTTTTAACCGATATGGTTACAAGAGACTTAAAAGCTTTACAAATTATTATGGAAGGTATGCCGGAGCTGGTGAGAGCTTAAGCTCAAACGACAGTTGTCTCTCAGTATCGTATTTTTAAGACCCAACAAAAAAAAAAACAAAATTATTCAAAAATTAAATTAAAGGTGTTAAATTTTTATACTCAAGTAATTTTTGTTCTTAACAAAATAAAATATTTTTAAACAATTTACGGGTGCAAAATTTTTTATTTGCTTTACTGTTGTAACCTGTATATCATATGACAGAAAAAAACTAAAAATCTAGTATCTTTTCCGCTTGAAAAACAACTTTGAATATGATCAAACACAGTATACTTACATACATACATATGTATGTATATGTATTTATTAAAACTCCAAATAACTTTGAACTTGTCTTTAAGTAGTAAAACAAAACAGGTTCACATGATCGATCAACATGCAATCTAATGATATTAATGTCAACAAACTTGAGCTGTTGTAATCAGAAAGAAAAGCTTAGTTCAATTCACTTTTCATATAAACAGCTATAAGACAAATGTTTATTAATTATAATTTGTGTGTGTGTGTGTGTGTGGACACACATATGCAATTGGTTTTGTAACATTGCGGCATAAAATTTGAACTCATTACACAAATCCATGGACGACAGAGAGAAAATCTAAGAAAACGAGTTACAACATGCACCTACATATGTACGTCATAACAGTTAAAAATTTATTTTATTGTTGTCGCTAGACATATAAGTATGTATGGATGTATATCTGTGTATGTGTGTACATGCGACGTGCAACAAAATGTTATGATTTTCTACTCGTTCATTTAACCATCATAAACGCCATTGTTTGTTGCAGGAACTTGCAGCAGTTTTAATTCTGTTGTTACATTAACATGATTATTATTGATGGCTTGTACGCAACATGTTTTTTTGTTAACATTTTGACTATTCCCACATTTCATAAGTGCATGTGTATGTATGTACGTACATATGTATGTGTGTGTATAAACGATTTCTTTTCTTATTTTCTGAGAAATGGAAAAATCTCTTAAGAAAAACCCGTTAATTTCGTGTGGAACAAGTTTTTCTTAACAACTTCGCTGTTTTCATATAAAACTGTCTTCGTTGTGTAAATGTTAGCTTCTCTGTTCGATGTGCTACTGGTTGCTTACAGAGGCAGACTTCCGAGTTTCCTTTCAAACATTACGGCACATTTCACATATAAATGAGGCTGATCATTACATGAAAATCTATTATAGTTTTTGCCAGCCAAACAAGTGGATTACATTAACAACAGCGCACAGCAGTGGAAGAGTGTTTTACATATTCATCAGAAAGCAATAGATACAACAAATAAAATGCTAAAGAAACTGCTGACAGTGAGTTTTAAATTAAAAAAAAAAAAACTCTTTCTTTTGTTCTTTAATAAAATGAAATTGATATTTATTTAGATACTAATATTCTTATTTATGGGAGTAATTAATGGTTTACCGCCAGGTGCCAAAACTACTGAGACTCGAAAAGGCAGCAGTGGCGCATCTACTGTACAGCCAGAAGTTTTAACAATTGAGCGTTTGGAGGAACTTTTAAAAAGAGCAAGTGACATTTTCAAGCCGAAAGTTCAACGCTCGGATGTTCCGACCGCGGAGATCCAACAAGTTGCCGTACCCATACAATTTCTTCAGCCACCGGCAGCGCAGCCTTTTAACTTTTATTTACCCCTGTACGATAACGATGAAGGTGATGTTCACGCTGTCAAATTCGATGACAAAAGCCGTACAATGGAGAATTTTACGCCACCACCCCAACCTAAGGAAGGACAAAGGCAAGAAAATTTGTATGATGTCAAGCCCAAAAAAGCCTTGCCAAAAAAATTTAATGCATCCGCCAAGCATATAAACGTAAAGTGGCTTAATGCGTTTGAAAAACAGTTATCCTCGCCAAGCAACAAAGAAACAATCGATGTGCCGAAAGATGTTTTCCTTTTAAACGATCAACGTAATCGTATCAATTTCGATGACTCGTTCTTCGCCGTCGACATGAAAGTTCCAGACCGCGAAAATAAACTGGATAGAACCGCAGCTCGAGCGGGAAATCAAAATGATGCTGAAAACAGCCAGGCTGAGGAGGATTTAATAACCGCTGCTGCTTTGCAAGTTCCATTCATAACACATTTTACAAATCTTAGAAGATATTGATATAGATAGAACAAGAGCTTTTTTCAATTTTCATAAAGTCAAATAAGCCAACAGTAACTTATCTTTGTATATAATATATCTAACTGTAATTTATAATCTAGAATCAAAATAATAATAAGGAAATTTAAAAAAAATTACAAAACCGTTTTTAATTTAAATGCAATAACTTTGTTTGCATATAACAAACTAGTTTTAATATGCCGCAGTAATTGTGTTCTGCAAGCCTTTTGCTCCCAATCCTTTGCGTACTACTTTTTCTATGTCATCTAATAAACCAGAAGCTCCAAAGCGAAATAGCGATGGTTGTAACCACTCCATGCCCAAAGTTTCCTTTACCAATGTCATCCAAGCTATCGCCTCACGTACACTTCTCACGCCCCCGGCGGGCTTCAAGCCGACAATTTGTGCAGTTTTACGTTTAAATTCAAGTATAGCCCAAATCATTACCAGGCCAACGGCTATAGTGGCATTTACGGACTCCTTGCCAGTTGAGGTTTTAATAAAATCTGCACCAGCCATCATGCAAACCATTGATGCTTTGTAGACCTGAAAGTATAAACACACACACATACATACATATATATGTAGTATGTATACATGAAAAATTCATTGTTTTAGCTATTAAATATTCGCCCTTATTCCAAGAGTCGTCATCGCCTTTCATATTCGTAGTATCAATGTCTATGAGAACATTGAGCGTCAGCAGCAGTTCGCAAGCTTATAATTAAGTTCACATTTACATACATACATATGTATGTATGTAAGTCATTTTCAATATAGTTTCATACAAACAAACATATGTATGTATGTACATTTTCTGTAATTTCTTTTTGATTCTTTAATAAAATATACATTCGCTCTCAACTGCGAAACCCTAGATATTCTGGAATTGAGAAACATACATAAATAACTGAAAATATGCTGAAACAACTGTTCGCTGTTGCACTTGAAAAAAAAATTATATTTTAAAACAGTTACAAATTAACTGTTTTGTTCCAACTTTAGTAAAAATCAATCACATGTTTCAAATATAATAATCGTACATAGTAAATTGAATTGAATTATTTCAATGCGGTTATATTGAGATTGACAAATAGTATGTGCAAAAGTCCTTTAAAAGGCAAAACTGTGAAGAAAAACTAACTTTTATGTTCAGAATTAAATGACGATTTCCTTTGCAGCATTAAAATATTGCATAGATTTTTGTTCTTTTGGAGAAAAACTGATGCTTGTTGCTACAAGAAACAGTCTTAAATCTTAAAGTAATGAGACAGATCTACTACTTATGTTCATGCAATTCCTTTTGTTGTTCTGGGCAGTATTTTCCTTTACAAGGCAACGGCCTGTTGTGTATTCTATTATTTCTTGGTTTTAATTTGTTTATGTATGATCGACACGCGTTTACGACAGTCTAGCTTTGTCCATAATCCTAGCTAACTATACAAAGTTGTGAATCACATGCTTACTTACATTTTCCATTGTACCTAATTCCCCAATTGCTAAAATAGTCTTCATCCTAGCCCTTTCCCCGCATGCTCTTCTCATCTCGCACACCTCGTTGTACAAGGCCTGCCATTGTTCTGTCAATGCCAACTGGCGATTGATAACAATATCAATTTCTGCAGCTCCCGATTCGATGGCAAATGTTATTTCGTCTAAACGCGTGTTTATACTATACTGGCCAGTTGGGAAACCAGTGGCTACAGCTGCTATTGGAACTTTATCGCAAACCCCTAATCTTTCGAATGTCTTTCGGGCATCAGATACACGTGCTGGATAAACACAAACAGCACCGGTACGAATTTTTTTGTGAAGAGCAGGTTCAATGTATTTTGTTAGCAGATACGGCGGAAAGGGATATACTGCTCTCTGGCAGAGGCGTTCGACATTAGCGTTGGTATCATCGCCCGCTAATGTAGTCAAATCGGTGAGGGTGAGAGCCTTTAGAGCCCAAATAACTTCATTTAAGCCTGTAATCTGGCCTCGAAACGCTATTTCTTTTGAAATTTCCTCCAACTGTCTCAAAGAAATGCTTATATTTAATAAAGTACTATCTACAAAAATAGAAATGAAAGTAAGTATTTAAATAACAGTTTATTCTTTCTTCATACAAACCAAATGGTAAAATTTTATTAACTTTCATATTTTCGAACTGCTTTTGTTTTATTTAAGTGTTTATTAATTCAACTTCTGTGTATTTTAAAGACAAATGCTGGCATACATATGTACATATGTATGTGTACACAAAAGAAAACTAGAAATTGTTTATCAAATTATAAAATCTTAAATCCCCGTTGGAAATTTACTACAATTCCATAAGTTATATGTTAAGCACACGTTTATTGCGATTGACAAATTTCGTATTTAGATTTAATTTTCAGTACCGTTAATAATTTTTATTATTGTACTCCTATATTGCTTTTGGATACCAATTTACAACGGCAGTTGTAATCCCACAGTGTTACAAAAAGTGAACGATGATTTTATAGTATTTACACTTTTTAGTACTTGTTCTTGTTCCATGCTGACAAAAGAAAATGTCTATTTAATTTCTTTATTAAGAAAAAATTGGATTCAAAGCGAAAACCAGTTGAAAGATTAGCAGGTGCTGTTTGTATCATTAATGAAATAAATATTTAAAAAGGTACCACAGCCAATTTGTACCAATCTTGTAAAAAACCGAATTTCAAAAAAACGCCAAAACATGTTTGAGGCTACCTATAGAGTTCTATATGTACATACATACATATATTAAAAATATTTACTCATTCATGCATTAATTTCGGACAAAGGAGTAGAAAATTGCTCGAAATTTATGTAAGGATCTGTAGGGGTAACTGTCGAAAATGTCAAGTCTGTGGACGTGATGACGTGTCATAATTAGCTGGCCTACAACCAAAGACTATGAATTTATAAAGATGTACCGCGTAGAACATTTAAAGAAAACAGAAATTTTGCGCGTTTGTAGATGCTGGGGGGAAGTATGAAGGGAAAACAAAACTTACTAAGAGCGATCAGAACCAAGGAGAACAAAATTTTTCAAAGAACACATACATACATAAATACTTATGTGCACTGTTTTCGTCAATTTCATGTTTTTCTAGTAGGAATTTTAAGCACATTCAAGCAAAAATGTAAAGAAACTGAAGTTTCTTATTTTCATAAAAATTATGTGCAAATACAATACGTGTTTACGATAATTTTTCTTGCAGAGTAAAATCACATGATTTATTGTAGTACGATTGTAAATATCTACATACATACATATATCGATTCACACCAAATTAAAATTACATTTTTTTGCGAATTCGTAAGTGCACTGGGAATAGGAATGATTGTACATTACCATACATATAGCAGACTGAGTTTTAACCCAACCAGTAACATTAATTTCACAAAGCATTAAACTAAATGCTTTTGTTTTCTCCACATACATATGTATGTATCTTTATTTCTATTGTATAAAACTTAAGTTTGTGGGAGTAAGATTCATATTTAAGTCATTGCGTTGCAAACGCTCGTGTTCGTATTCAACTTAAACAATGAGTTTAGTTTTTTAAAAACATTGGACATACATATTTAAATTATAAGGATTTTTTTTTAAACAAAGTACTTAAAATGTTCGTTATTGTTGTATACCTAATACAGTGGGTCCAGGTATTCAAAAAATCATTTTCATCTGGAAATTTTATATCTATATAACAATTTTACCTGATTTGTTATTATTTTCAATATATATACATAAATAAGCGAACGAAACCCATGTTTTTAATATGTGAACTGGAATATATCCCACTGTTTGAAATAGGATTAAAAACTAATTGAACACCATAAAATTATAATACCCTTTGAACTTAACAGCAATTTTTTTTTTGTAATAAATTAAACAACATTTTTTTATATGGGTACTTTAACTAACTTTAGTATAATTTAAGTACATACTAATTAAATTTGTGACTCGTTGCAAGTTTAACATTTTTATTATTAGAGTGCCAAAAAGTTATATCTTAGCGGTGCTTAGCCCATTGTTCCCAATATTCTTTCTTCTGCATTTCGTATAAACGCGAAATAGTTCGGTCGTAGGCAAACATTTCTTCCTCACCTGTAAACACACTGGCTTTTGTATCTTTCTGCAATTAAAAGTAGGGAATATATAATTTAAGTGCGTAAGTTTAAAACATTATATTACCACACTCAATTTTAAATCATCCATAAGCATACGTTGATCGTCGGCAAAATCCGAAGGCTTATCACTAAAATTAAATAGTTGATCAATTGGAACTTCGGCAGATACAACGACACGTACGCGATTATCATAAAGCGTATCGATTAACCAAATGAATCTTCTCATTTGAGATTTTAATTTTAATGTCAATTGTGGAATATTGTGAATTAGTACAGTATGAAACACTTGAGCTATTTGTATATAATCACTGCCACCCAAAGGCTACAATATTTTATAAATAATACATGTAATTCTTAATTTTATACACATATGTACATCAATAAACATATGCGATCTCACTTACACGGTCACACAATTCCTCGAAGTTGCTGTCTAAGACTTGGCCACATGTTCTTTGAAATGTTAAATTGCGCCCAAAATGTGTAATAGTGCGAGGTCTTATTATGTCGTTCTCCTGCGAACATAATATTTTAAACATACGCTCCATTTCTTTCTCCGCGTTGGTATTGCTTGTTCTAAAAAGAAAAGTTTTTTTTATGCCTTACTTAAAAAAATTTAATTTAATTTTAAAATTAAGACAATTTCTCTCTTGTAATGCATTTAATTCGCAACCTCTTTATATTTTCCAATCAAATTTACTTACACAAAATAATTTGTATCGCCCGATTGAGCTATACGACGGTAATCAATCCCGCTGTCTAAGGCGGAAAGATTGCAGCGGTCTTGCAAAATATCAATAAAAGGCAAAAAATTACTGCGTTGCAAACCGTTCTTGTAGAGTTCAGAAGGATGTCGATTACTTGTGGCAATGCAAACAATACCCTCGTTAAACAGGTGTGTAAATAAACTTTTCAAAATCATAGCGTCAGCGATGTCTGTGACTTGAAATTCATCGAAACATATTAACCAAGATTCAGCTGAAATCATTTCAGCCACCGGCAGAGTGGGATCAAATGGTTCGGGTTTTTCAGAATTAAACGCACGATCTCTAGGACCACGTTCCTTTTTGACTTGATGAATCCGACTGTGAACTTGAGACATGAAGGAGTTGAAGTGGACTCGCTGCTTTTTGTCAATCTAAACAGTTAAATAAAATTAGTGACGTACTAAGGCTTTTTTTAACTCACATTAGTACAACAATCGTAAAACATGTCCATTAAAGTAGTTTTACCACCACCAACACTTCCATAAATATAAAGACCTTTAGGCGAGGCATTGTTCAGCAGCTGTATTGAACTAGTGACGGAATGACTTTTTTTAAACATACCACCCAGAAACCCTTTACCACGTTTATCAGATGACTTTATTGGGATTGGTTGATAAGTTTTCAACGAGTTGTACACGTTTTCCAACTTTTCTGCTGTTGTTTCCTGGTCTTTATCTGGCAATAACTGCTTCTCTTCTACTTTTTTCAAATACAGTTGCAATGGCGAAAAAAATCGTATTGACGTGAGACATCCATTTGCGGTTAGCGAAAAAAATTCTTGCTTTTCAAGAACCATTCCAGCAAAACGCACAGAAAGTTTGGGAGAAAACATTTCAAACACGTCACCACTCTGTCATCAGTTATTACAAACAAAATTTTTTATATAATTAATTATTTAATAAAAAACAAACTATTAATTTTGAAATATTTCAACTGATTGTCGTCACCATATTACATAAAAACGCGGGGCCGACGACTTTGTCGAATTGTGTTTCAAGAGCAAGGCAAAAGTTTCGGGTATGACCGTGAAATTTTTGTGACAATTGCACTTTTCACTTCGTTATTGCTTAAAACCTTATCATACAGCTGCACTTTATTATAATTTTGTAAATAAACAAGACCATATGTTTTAGGGTGTTCAAAAGCTTTCCTTAAGTGTTGCAAAGAGTGTGTTAAAAAATATACAGCTGATTTAAATTTTCGAATATATTTAAGTGGCATTTAACTATTAATATGATAACTGAAATAACCACAAACCGATTTAAAGCTAAAAAATCTAAAAACAATACTATTATAATGGTTTTTGAATGTAAAGTTGAATGTTTGAACATATTTTTCAAAGGTTTACAAATCAACTGATGAGAAAGGTGGTATCATTTAGGAAATTTAAACTTGTAGCTACAATACATACAAAAAACAAGTTTATACAATATTTTGTTTATAAATAATGTCTATCATTAGTTAAGCCATCCAACTCTGTTTTTAAGCACTTCACAGAGTCAAACTTTCTAAAAAGGATATGTGTTTAATTTAAAAGAAAACTAAAGACCAATTCCAGTGTCTGCTTGTTTCATGTGATTTATTTTAGTACGACACTGCAAAAAAAGTCAATTGTGGAACGTCATTGTAAAACTTGTACTGTTAATATTTTTAATATAGACTTGATAAGCCGTTGAGTCTGGCAACCTAGTATTACACAAAATTAAAAACTTCCAACAGCAGAAGTTTTGTGGAAAAGTATATTTTTTGTTAGCCGATATAATGGACTTGACCATTAATCAATCACAAAATTTATTCGCCAGCGAATTAAAAACTGATCCATGTACTGACTCAATAAAACACAATTTAATTGAAGAAAATGAGGATATGAGAACACAGGTGGAGCAGTTCAATACTTTGGGATTGCCAAGCGATAGAAGAATTGTAACAAATGAACCAGACATTAAAGATATATTAGGATCCGCAAAGGAATCTGATGCTTTAGACAAAACACAATTAGAGTTGGTGCCTGAAAACTTAGTCGATCTGCGAAAGGAAAAGCCGAAAGTTGTTGAAGCAGAGACTATTGAAAAGATTGCAGAAGTGGTAGCAACAAGCAATAAAGACACGGAAAGCAGTAGTCCTAAATTAAAAAAACGTCTTAAAGTTCTAATGTCACGGAGCCATTCTCTAAACCTCTTCAACAACAGTGATAATAACTTTGTAAGCAATTGCTATGTGGATCCAAGTAATTCTCCTCAGCCTGTAAATGTCAATAATCCTGAGAATTACAAAACTAAATCCCTAAATGATCAGCCGACCAAGAAAAGAAAAACCAATGCTGAATCCCCAAAAAATAAACCGGATGAAGTTGTTGAGGAATCCAATTTAAAAAAAAGTCCATTTGAAGAGATTGAAGATAAATTGGAAGAGATGTTTGCAGGTATTGAAGATGAACAATTGGTAAACACTACTGAGGAAAAAAATACATCCGAAAAGTTTAATGACTCTTTAGACAAATGTGTGAAAGATAACTGCATCGTATCCACTCAAGAAAATGACAAAGAGTGCTCAATAGAATCTTTAAAAGGATATAATTCTGCTACATCAAATATATCTGTACTCCCATTAAAAACGGCTGAGAAATGTGAAATAAATAAGGACTACAAAAGTCCTTTGGTATCTAAGTCTATGACTTACATTAAACATATGACACCACAAAGGCGGCTTTCAATTGGAATGAGAAAAGAACTGCTGAAGCTTTCGGATGAGGAAATTTATAAAAATAAAGCAATTGATAATGGTATTATAGATAAAGATATTTTGAAACAGGATAAGCAAAATTTAGCGGGTAAACAAGTAAAAAAAAATATTTCGTCAGAAAAAAATAATAAACAAGCCAACAAGTCCTGCAAATACAAAAAGGATATACATTTTGTTAAATCTCATACAAACAGCAAAAAGATTATTCGTAAATGTGAAACGCCTATTAAAACAAAACTTAATCGACAAAAAGCAAAAGAGTCACGTACACAACGACTGCAGTCTTCAGAAAATGATGCTGAGGAAAAACAGTTACAGCCAAGAGATATTGATTCGAAAATTCGGTCACCATTTATTTTAGTGAAAAACAATGGAAATATATCCGTCATTAACACAGTGACACCGGATGACTTAAATGAAAAGTTGACAAGATCGAAAAAACCATATAACTATGCATACGAGCGCAAAACTGTTAAAGGTTGCTATTCATCAACTTTGGGTAACAGATACGATGCGGACACAGCTGATTCATCATGGAAATGTGTATTTTGTAAACTTGGACCTCATAAGAAACGTCTGGGAGATTTATTTGGCCCCTATGTAGTGTCAAGTGATTGTGATGAATATCGATCAATCAGAGATTCTTTCCAAAGATTCCAAAGCAACGATTCCCAATTTTTGAACTTTTCAAATGCATCACACACATTCAATAACGTGACTTCTAATTCGCATGTTAAAAACCCTGTTGAATCTAACTGTGATAACTTCATCACCAGTCAAACGGTTGGGATGACGCAGGTTTCTGCAAACTGTTATGAGATTTGGTTTCATGAGGACTGTGCTATTTGGGCGCCAAATATATTTGTTGTCGGCTCGAGGTTAGCTGGTCTTGAAGAGGCTACGTGGAAAAGCACAAGATATGAATGCGTTCATTGCTTAAAGCAGGGTGCTCTTCTATGTTGTTTACAGCGCGGTTGTAAGACTACCTCCCACATACCTTGTGCACGAGAATTCAATTGGACATTGGATGAATCAAAGTTTTGGGTGTATTGTAATAAACATACATTAAACAAATTGTTTAAGAAAAATTAAATGAGATAAAACAATCTGTGTTTTAATATTATTTCAAAATTAAAATTAAGTTTAATACAGACATATGTTCCACCCTTCTGATTGGGTGTTTTTAGCAATAAAGTACGACTATAAACTGATCAGAAATTTACAAAACTGAAAGCTTGCTCACAAGTTTTTGTAATTAATTCGGGCTCGTTCTCATAACATACCAATAAAGTTCACAACAACTAATGGTAACTTAAGCCTTTATTTTATATTGTTATTTTTGGGTGGTAATTAATTACGAAAAAAAAGTTACAAAGCAAAGTTAAAACGTACAGTTCTGAAGTACTTTTATAGTTACATACATATGTATGAACCTTCTAAAACACTAATCGATGCAACTGCTATATTGTCGATCGAAATGTAGCCCAGCCAGGACCATTCCAGACCAATAGTTAGCACTTTTTGAAATACTCGATTTCACAAACTTATTCGCAGAGCAAAGCAAAAAAAGTTTATGATTAAAAAGTGGAAAAGTGAGCCACATTCCAACAGGTGAAATCCAATACTCGATTTCTCAAAACTTTTTCAGTGATTTAAAGTACATAAACATACATACATATACATATATGAACTAATTAGCTCAGCGAGATTTCATACAGTTTTGAATTGAATTTTCTTTATTTCAATATATTTTGTTCATAAAAATCATATTCGCGTTTTATAGCTTTAAGGATAATTAGTCGAGTGTTTTTGTGCTTTGGTAACTATATTTGACATTACATGAAATTTTTTGTTTCTAAACAATAAGTAAAACATTTTGTGCAACTCTGTAAGAAGTTTGCCATTCATCAAAAATTGATTACCTCATGCGTTAAAAACCGCTCTCTTGATTGATTCCATTCCACGTGCGTTTTACTATACAGCTCGATAAAAGTAGCTAGATTTAGTTTAATTTGTTTAATATAGCAACAGTAAAACTTCTTAAAGAAAAATGGGACGCAAAGCAGAATTTAGTGAAAAACCTAAAAAGGGGCCTGGTCGTAAAGCACGGAAACAAGGACCGCCAACATATCCTAAAAAATCATTCGGTAAGAAGAATTGAGATTGCTGGAATGAACAGCTTTTATGAATATACATACATATGTATCTACATTTATGTTTGCAGCTCCTTTGGAAGATGATGACAAAAGGTTGTCCCATCATCAAAAGCAACGTTTGGCCAAAAGAGTGCAAAATAAGGCAATCATTAAGCAAAAACAAAAATTGGCTAAAGAAAATAAAAAGAATAAACAAAAACAAAAGGAATACCATAGTGACAGTGAAGAGGAGCAGATGGAACTTTCAAATGGTCATAAGAAGGAAGTTCGTGAAAGCGAATATTCAGAACAGGAGTTGAGTGAAACTGAGAAAGCGTCTGTTACTAATAAAAAGAAGGAAGCCAGAGGCTTTACAGACGATAATAAGGAGTGGTTAAAACCAAAAGCAAAGCTTGGCAAACAATTCATTGAAACGAAAGCAGAAGAGGACGATGAAGATGGTGATGATAATGAAGACGAAAATGATAGTGATAATGAAGAAGATGATGACATTGAGGCTGACGATTTGGAAGGAGAAGAAACATCTAACGATAGCGATGAAAATGATGACGTTTCTGATGAAGAAGATGCAGTAAAACTGGGCAAGTTGGATGATTTGTCCGATGAGGAAGGTAATTCTGATGACGATTTTGATGTATCCGGCGATGATAATGAAGACGGTAATAAAAGTGTCGATGATGACGAAGGAGATGACGACGATGATGAAGACTTGTTGCCAATTGAGAAGCAAAATAAAAAGCTAAAGAATCGCGAAGCTAAAGAAGCGAAATTGGCTGCGGAAGAAATGCAAATGTCTGTCGATCAACAAGATGTTTTTCAATTTCCCGACCCGGAAGAAGAGCAAGAACTGACTTTGCAGGACGTGCAACAGCGCATTAAAGACGTCACTTTGGTATTGTCCGATTTTAAAAAATATCGTGATCCAAATCATCCACGTAGTGATTATATGGAATTGTTGAGAAAAGATTTGTCCCTCTACTATAGTTACAATGATTTTTTAATGGGCAAACTTATGGACATGTTTCCCTTGTCCGAACTTATGGAATATTTAGAAGCTTCTGAGGTTGCGCGACCGCTAACAATAAGGACAAATACTTTGAAAACTCGAAGGAGGGATTTAGCAGCTGCATTGATTAATAGGGGTGTAAACCTCGATCCTTTAGGTAAATGGACTAAGGTGGGGTTAGTGGTCTACAGTTCTCAGGTGCCTTTAGGAGCTACACCTGAATACTTGGCCGGCCATTATATGATACAGGGTGCCTCATCTTTACTACCAGTAATGGCTTTGGCACCTCACGAAAATGAAAAAATTTTAGACATGTGCTCGGCTCCTGGAGGTAAGGGCTCACATATTGCTGCAGTTATGAAAAATACAGGTGTTCTTTTCGCCAATGACTTTAACAAAGATCGGATTAAGGCTGTGGTAGCTAATTTCCATCGGTTGGGTGTGGTAAATTCAATTGTTTCGTGTGAAGATGGCTGTAAGTTTAGACAAGTAATGAGCGGCTTTGACAGAATTCTCTTGGATGCACCTTGCACGGGCACTGGTGTTGTTTCCAAAGATCCCAGTGTCAAAACAACCAAGTCAGCAGTAGACGTACAAAGATGTTATAATTTACAACGTAAGCTTTTGCTGACCGCAATAGATTGCACCAATGCCAAATCCGCAACTGGAGGTTACATTGTTTACTCTACCTGTTCTATACTGCCGGAGGAAAATGAGTGGGTTATAGATTACGTTTTGAAGAAAAGAAATGTTAAACTTGTGCCCACTGGCTTAGATTTTGGTGTCGAAGGTTTTACTAAGTACAGACAGTACAGATTCCATCCCTCACTCAACTTAACTAGACGTTATTATCCACACACGCATAACATGGATGGATTTTTCGTGGCCAAGTTAAAGAAATTTTCCAACACGATTCCTGTAAGCCAAGAGCAGCTGGAAGAAGATGAAAAACAATTGGATGAAGGCATTGGCACTTCAGACGAAGACAAAGTCACATTATTGAACGCAGAAGATGAAGTGGATGGCGAAGTCGGCGCTGATGATCCCAAGGATGGTAAAAAGCCTGGTAAACGAGCTGGTAAACCCACCTTAAGTGAATTCGAATTGGACACTAAGAAGAAAAAAATGGAACAAAGTAAAACGAAGTACATCGCCAAGGTGTTTGAGCCTCCCGTCAAAGTTGAAAAGAAGAAAAAGGAGCCTCGAACCGATAAAGATACTAAGAGCAACCAAGAAGACAAAGCTTCTGAACAGGAAAAGTCTAAGTCACAAGAAATTCCACAACAAAAGAAAATGCAAACAGAGTTTGACAAAAACCTGCAAAAGCTCGATGAGAAGCAGAAGAAACCTCAGGAATTTGAAAAAGTGTCCGCTGTAGAAAAATCCAACACAATATCAAACAAAAACAAGCAGCAGGAAAAGAAGCAAAAGAAATTCGATAGGAACGATAACCAGCTCCAAGTCAACAAACAACAGCCTGGTAATAGTCAGGCCAAACAACAAAATAACAAAAAATCAAAGCAAATAAAAAATCAAAAAAATTCTCTAGACATGGACGACGTTGCCCCTCTTTTAGAAGGAAACCCCATTAAGAAGCAAAACCAATTCAAACAAAAATCGAAACAATTTGGAAAGCTTAAACAAAATAAAAATAAAAAGCAGAAGTAAATAAATATGTTGGTTTTAAAGCATAAATATTGTTTTAGTATCTATTTTTTTCGTTTTTAACTTGTACAGTATAAACATACAATTAAAAATTCTAGTTTTGTACGAATAATATTTAATTAAATAATTAAATTTATTTTAAATAAAGATATAAAAACTCCACCTTTATTTGCAAAAGGTATAAAAAAAAATATTGTGAAAAGGACAAAAAAAATTAAGTGTGTCTTGCAATTCTTTAAATACTCGTGCAATACCAGTGTAATTACCAGCGAAATTTGTTAACATATTTAATTAAATGTTCATAATTTATACAAACATTTCATTATATTTATACTTTCCGTATTTTGCATCACATCAAATTCGGAAATCATATATGTATATGTGGCAGAGGCCGAAACTTTTAGTTGGGGGCTGGTCCCTTACAAGGAAAAAGTTTTCTTTATTGTGTCGAAGAAACATTTTACTTTTTATTTTGTTTGGTTTGTATTCTTTTCCTTTTAGCAGCCATAAAAAATACTGTCTTGTTTTTCTGCGGAGGACCTAATAAATCAATAAAACAGCATAAAACATTTTTCTTAATTTACTGCAAAAGTGAAAATCTAAACTAAATCTAGAATATATTCAATAAAAATTGAGTAAAAATCAAGTATGTATTTACGCGTACATACATAAATAAAGGGTGTTTTTTTTATGGAGGTATAAAACTTTAAGTTGGCAGCACGTTTGTAACTTTTGGCCATTTTGTCAGCTGTCAAGTGACTTATATACACGTGAGTCTCGAGTGCATGACTCTTCCTCTGCACCGAAGAAGCAGTTAAACCGCACAAGAGGAATGGAAAAACTGCTTTGACAAATAGTCGGAACGAATGTAAAATTATATTGATCATTAAGGGGAATGTTTTGAACAACAATAAAAGCATTTCCATATACAAATCTTTGTTCTTTTGCTCTTTACGAAATAAAAATAGTCCCACTCGTATATGTATCTACATACATACATACATATATATCTAAGTATGTATGTATACCGATAGCCCAGAGTTTAGAAGCAGCAGAGGTACAATACGTTAGAGAGAATAATGGATACGACTATAAGAACTGAAATTATATGTATGTATATGTAAGCAACTTAATTAATTGCTAAGTAGTCGTACCTGGTTGCTTCTTGGTTGTCGTTGTGAGAGGTAAGCTCGGCTTGAAGGGGGAAGAATTGCTGATATTTGAGCACAGACATGCTTGTACTTGGCAACATTGAGCAGTTTTGAAGTTTTTTGTTTTAAAAATCAGTTCTTACAAAAATTTTGTAGATTTTGCATTTTTTTGAATAAATTTTCTACTTTCAACTTTTTTTGATTAATTTTCGGTTAATTATTGGCGCTGAAGTTTCATTTGCAAATTCCCAAAAAAAGGAACACAGTTTTCGCACCCAAATAAATGCATATGTGAACTTTCAAAATCTTGCATTCTTATACATACATATATATATTTTATAATTTTTGTTTGTTTTATTCATTGCGTTGCTCAATTAAAAGAGTTTTTTTTTATAATTGAGTCAATGGATCAATTAAAAGAGCATCGCGTAAATGATTTTCCACTCAATTTGTTAAGCAGTGGTGAGGTTTTTATTAGATTTCTCTTCACAATCAGTTTAAATACAAAAAGTTATGTTTTTCTACATTGTGTCTAATTTTATGGTTTAATATATATGTAAATCATAAAATACTTCGTCTTCTTTGCTTCGTTTACTTATGTACATACATATATACATACATATGTATATATTTAGTATATGTATGTACTATATGTCCAATATAAAGCAAAATTTAGCTTTACTTAGGCTTTATTTACTATGTGCAGCTTTTCACTTGAAATGCACATTTTTTATAACAACTTTGCAGATTTTGTAAAAAGAATTACGGCAACGCTGCTTGCGGAAGTCACGTTTTTAAAACTAACGAGAAAAATGTTTTGTTTTCTTTAGTCTCAATAATTCATGAGCTTGTGGAGAAGGTTGTAAGATTTGCTAACGGTATACATACTTATAAATATGTACAATGTACATACATATGTATACTTATATAAATGTATGTATATGTATTACATAAGGGGTTTATCAACCTGAAGTTTCTAAAGTATTCGTATCGGCCTTTATGCGGAGCTTTTTACTGGTAAACTTTTGCCGGTTTAGATGCCATTTTTTATCTGAATTGCTTATAGTCCCACAATTAGTTGTATAAACAGTTAAAACAGTCAGTTCAAAATTATCAATAGGGGCATAAACCTTCTCAAAAGAAATATGTAATAAAGATAGTAATAACAAGAGAGAGTTAAAACACTTATTACGAAGCACCCTGTCATTTGCATAGTGACTTACAGAATTCTTCTTTCTGTTTGTTTGATTTTTTTCAAGCAAATGTGTTTTAAAAATTGAGCAACAGAAGTCCCACTGCCCATTTAGCATTTTCCTACTTATGTACTATGTATGTGTGTAAAAGGTATGGTAAATTCTCCGTATCACTGTTGTTTTAAGTCCGCAATCTGCATTAACATATGTATACTATGTAAGTATGTGTGTATGTATGTGCATACATATGTACATATGTATATGTATGTACATATATCTGCTTTAAATTAAAACAGCTTTAACTTCATACTTGCGATAATATTTATTTAAGAAAAAAAAAGGAATTTCCTTAATTTTACATCCGCAGATATGGAGTTTGAATAAAAAAGCATCAAATAAATTAAAAAAATAAATACATGCATAAATAAAATGTTTGTTCTCTTTGCATTTATTATCTTTTGTTTTTATTTTGCATGCCACTTAAGAAAGTGTAATCGGCAAAGCTTTTCAAATGGATGTTCTTTTTTTAAGTGCAAGTACGTGCATGCATGCGTGGGAATATGTGCAGAATATAAGGGCACCCCTAGAATAAAGTGTTGAATTTCACCCAAATGATTTTAAGTAAATAGTATAAGTACATACATATATAAGTACATATGTATTTTGCAAATACAATTTTCTTTGAGGCGGACAACAACATACATATGTAAATGAAAGTTAATGTCCGGTCGACATTAAAATAATATCAAAACAAAAATGTGTTCATTTTAAGCATGAAAAGATCTAGAGCAGAAAACAAATCTGCCCTTAATTACAGGATTTTGAAATTATTTTTTGACGATTTCAAAATCGCAGCCGTAAAGCGGCTCTTGGCTGAAGAACAGCTCTCGCGTCATCGTAATTGTTTTTTAAGTGCGATCAGGCTTATCGGTGTTGTTTGGCCTTCGAGAGTTTTACGTCTCACTCGCACTGGTTGACTGATTCACCTGGGCTAACTGCATTGTTTTATGGTTCATTTGAGGAACTTCATGTCGGCTACGCTGCCACTATCCATGGGAAGGCATGCGTCGTTTAAGTTAGACATAGACACAGTTATAAAAGTCTGTTAACAGCATAATGGACAGTCCTATGGTCTTCGTTACCCCGCCCATTCTGTGCAGTAATAACTTGTAAATGTACTTTGCAAGTTATAAAATAATAAATAAATATTTGAAAATCTGGTTGACAAGGAATGTAAAGAATTAATTAATTGAAAGAATTGGTTGAAAAAATTTAACTTGGTACCAAACTGGCAAAAAATTGGTTTATAAAGAAATTAATTATCTGGATTTTGTTTGCTTGATTTGAAAAATATTTGCTTTTGGAGTCAAGCTGCTTAGAGAATAGAATTTTGGAAATCGGCTAACGCTATCGGTGTACCGTCGTTTTCGACAGGTCTTAATACAAAATACTACAGTCTGAACTGTACTTTAGTGAATATTCTCTAGAGGGTGAGCATCAAAAGAAGTTCCTAAAAATGTATGTAGTATATAGCTGAGGGTCATCCTACTTTAATGTGGATAATCGAAAGTCATCTCCATTTCATGTTCCTTTCTTTAGTACTTGCAGTTGTCGCATTAAGTATTCAACATGCCATTGTACGTATGTATGTATGTATAGTATTTAGTATCCTTTTTTTTGCTTTTGTTGTTGTAATAATTTTTCTTTTGTAGGAAATGGACCCTTGAATGGCGTTTGCTTGCACTTAAAATGCTACAAAATGTTTACTTTCATTTTCTATTCATATTTTTTATCCCAAGTTCTTGTGTGTGAAGTAGGCAGGTTCACGTAAAAATTCACACCCGTGCTTTTCCTTAAGCGACCCATCGTGTGTTCACATCGATGTTTTCTGCTTAATCATTTAAATCGATCGATGGTTTTGATGATGAAATCACTAGCATTTCGAACTAAAAAATAACTTTAATGAAAGTCAATTACATATGTATTTTATTTATGCATGTCCCAATAGATTTTATTAAAACTTTGTAAAACTGGTATTTTTACTCTTTTGGCCTCTAAGTTGATTCTTTGCTGCAATAGGAAGATGACCCGGCAGTGGTAACATTGGCTAAATATTTATATGCTATGCTATACAATCTGCGAAACTACATTTTGTAGTCGGCCCATACTTGCGGAGGGTTATCACTAACGGCTTATCGGATTGCGCATGTAAATGGACAGTTCATCCGAACAATTTTCTCCTTCACCATTTATGCTGATCACTCCAGAGACTGAAATCGCGTACTGCCCTATCTGAAATATTATAGGCGAGCTCCCAAAACTTTCTTCAGTACTATAGATGCCAGTTGTTAATATTTTAGCAGTTTGAAGTCATTCGTGGAGGGTTGTTATGAGAAAAAGTTATCACCACTGAGTCATGTGAATCGGCGGATGTTTACATCTTAAAATTTGTAGGGTTTTGATACATTGAACGAAATATATCGATAAATCTCGTAGTAGGGAGGTACGTCCCTAGTACGGAGTATATAAAACTCCTGTGCGCCTATGAAATTCATATACATAAATCATATTTTTGTTGGTAACAATGTAGTGCCGATAAATTCAACATTTTCTTAGTAAAAGATAAACTACTTTTGAAGTTTTGCCTGATCAAGACATAAAAACCAAGTTTTTATTGATGAACAATAATTATAGTTCAGTGGATAAAATGACTTGCACGTTTTAATAAATTTTATTTAATTAAAAATGCTGGTCTGATCGCCCGCTTAATGAAAATATGTATATACATATTATTAGTTAATTTTACTTACTTAACCTCAAAAGATTGACTGCCACTATGATTTCAGGTTAAGTTGACATATTGGAAAACAATCACTCAGTATGGCTGTTACATTTAAATAGTTGGCATGATCGCATTTAAATTAATTGCACAAAATGCGGCAGCAGCACTTTGAAACAGGCATAGTTATGTGCGGAATTGTGATTTAAAAAAAAAATAGGGCAAAGATGGACTTGGCGGTTCGAAATTTCTGTAGCCGTAAGTTTGTTGCTGTTATTTGAATGTTATTAATTAAATCTGTTTAACAACTTCATATTCTATTTCGTGCAGTTTGAAATTACCTTCTCCATACACCACATTTACGAGGGGGGTTTTCTTTAGCCGTCGTGGAACACTCGAACGTTTTGCCGAATTCTGCCATATTTGCTATCGACTGTCTCACTCTTATGTCGTCACGATCATGGCCAATGGCGCGAGGCAAAGAGCCACAAAAAAATTGAGCAAAATTTATAAAAAACAGTTTTTTTAATCGCAAAGCGTCCATATTTTCAGGGACATGATGGAAAAAAGTCTGGAAAGCCAGTTGCAAGCCATTTACGTCCGCCATTCTTTCATTGAGAGAAACGGTGGGAGAGTGAGCCACCAAACACTGCACAGCACAGCTGAATGAGCTTTTAGTTGATAAAATGTTACGCGCCACATATTCATTACCCCAACCATCAAAAGCCAGACCATGGTTGTCGAAGGCATGCGACAGTTCGTGCGCCAAAATCCAACCCATCAGTGAGAAGTGCAAAACCGAATGCTGGGCGTGGTGATAAAAGGGTAATTGCAAAAACAGCAGGGGCACAATTATCATGTTATGCTGGTGAATGAAATAGGGGGCATTACGTAATTGTGAAATGTCATCGTTGACGTAAAACTTGTCAAGATCAACAGTATTTAATGACGAACCAAATAGAGGCTGATGTTGTTGCCAGGTACGAAATTTTAACATCTCCAAGTGGTTGTGATAAAAATTGTGCTCCTCAAGCTGGATCTGCGAATAATAAAGATTAATAGTTGTGTCATTCAAATATAAAGGCAAGTTGCCAATTTTTAAGAGCATGCGTTGTAATTTTTGCCTCAGCTGCTGAACTTCAGCCAAGTCTAAATCGAACTTATTTTCTCTTATGATGTTATCAAACTCTCTTTTTAACATGGAGAATATAAATTGTAAAACGCTTTCATCTTCAAGCCGATTTTTATATAAAAATCGATTATAAATATAATCGACGCCCAACGGAAACATGACGTTCGTGTGCAGCATACATTCTCGTTCTGTTATAGTGGGACGTATTTCCATTAAGTATTGGAAAAATTTCAGCAGAGTATAAGTTCCCTGAATACTTTTGTCAGTTTGTTGAAATAAAGTTGCCAGCTCTTTAAAATAATTAAAGTTTCCGGAAAATTCCACCACAGTTTCACCGGGTAATGTTTGACTTAACATCAGCCGAAAGTATAAATGCCAATCGGTGCGTCTAAGCAAAAAAGGTAAGTCTTGTAGTAAAACTTGATAGTTTTCTTCTCCACTCTTGTATCTCTCATACAGACTCTGCAGTTTCTGATCGAATTTGACCACTTCACCAGCCAGCTTAACATAGTTTTGAGAAGTATTTAAGCCAAAAATCAAGTCAAATGTATGCATTATTTGCAAGACCTGATATTTGTTGGGAAAACTTATTTTCGCGTGAGGCATTTTCAGCTTCACTACATATTGTCGGGAATTATGTCTAGCAAACCCTGCCGACTCCTGCAGAAATAAATCTTTAAGACCATATCGTCTTAAAACTGCGGCTGCTCTTAACCAATCAAAGTCTTGCCAAACAGCTGTTTGATACAAATGATCCCATCTGAAGCTCTCACCAAACATGTCGTCTCCGGGTAATTCTCTCAAATACAGCGCGAAATTTAAGCTCAAAACTTTTAAAGTGTTACAAGCTTTGAAGTATTTCATCACCTGTTCCACTAATTTTGCTATTTTAAAGTCAAGTGTCTGCAATTCCTTTAAAGCTTCAATTAAATTGTCTGCATAGTAATTTGCCATGGCTCCAAAATTATCCACATGATCATGATACGGTGCTGACGTCCATGAGCCGCAGGCATAGTTCCAAAAATCTTCACATGGCTGAATTGCCGTTTCCAAGTTCTCTTCGATTATTTCTAACAATTGTGGTTCAGTCGAGCAGCCGACTACTTGCACATCATCACTTCTTGCGTCTATCAAAAGCCCACTGCTTTGATAGAGTATTATTAAGTATATTTTTATTAATTTCATTGCTTTTTACTGAATTCTCTTGTGAGGTGTTTTGTTAGCAAACTATTTTTGAATACTGAGTGGAAAAAATGTTGCTTGTTTCGTTTAGTCATTGTGAGTATGGATTTGTGCATGTGTGTAAATGGTGCTCACTTAGTTCCTGCACAGACGCGTCAATTTTTTGTTGATCAGCTTTTGAGTTTGTAAGCGAGAGGAGGGAAAGAAGAGCGGTAACTGGTGTAGGGAAGCTCATGCGAATTATTTTTTTTGAAATACAAGCGTATGTCTCAGTATGTATTTTTGAAATACAAGCGTATGTCTCAGCCACCATATCGTGGGGATTCAAATCCAGTATCACCGCTACTCTTTCCTGTTAGCAAGATTGAAAAGCCCTATGAAAGGACGTCGTTTTGAAACGACTGCAGAGATAAAAATCAAATTGCTGATGGCATATAAGAACTGGTTGGAGGATGGAAAAAAGAAACGCTGACACAAGTATCTGTATCTATATCTGCAGTATATATCTGAAAGAAACTGCTTTAAAGGGACAAAATAGAAATATGTAGATGAATAAATGTTTTTTTTAAGGAAAATGAAAATTCATCTTATTTTTCGAAGAGATCTCATATTCACAATTTTCTAATAATTTTGTTCTGTTTTTCTAAAATTTTTTCACGAAAGATATTCTTCAAAGGAAAACGAAACACTGAGTAAACTTTTTACAAAAGGAAGAAAAAAACTCCCGAAACATTTATTACGAAATTTGAGCCTTAGACTTTGGCATTTTACAATTTTTATCTAGAATGTATTTTGATTAAAAATCTTATAAAAACACCAACCTACCCGACTTACATAAATTTATGCATACAAAGTAAATTAATAGCAGGTAAACCCACTGGTGCAAAAACAAAACGCGGCCAAATGTCAAGTATGTACGCAAATATTCTGTTGTTGTTGACTGTTCGCAAAATGTTAAATACCAAAATTTACTCTTGAACTGTTGACATCCGAGAGAGACTTAAACATAAGAAACTTATCAGATGAAGTAGCCCTGCATTTTTTTCCAAAAACATTCAAGCGTTTCGAAGCTTTAGAAAAACCCCCGACAAATAATTTATACAAAACGGTAACTAACAAACGGGTGACATCTCTGTCTGCAAGCTTTTTAAAATCCGCATAACACAAAAAATTTAAACTTTAATGGACTCAGTTTGAGTTGCAGTCCACACCATCCACAAAACATCGAATTCATCCCACTAACAATTGGATACATAAAAGCTTAAGGTCTCTTATACTTAGTTGTGTACTAAAAGCTCTTGCATATCCGTCTACTTCCTACACTACCATCTTCCAGTTCCAAAAAGCTATCCTTAATGCGTGTCAGAGGGAGAGGTAGAGAGAGAACATTGAAAACAAATACAACAACCGGTAAATTACGAGTTCCACAATCTTCTGACAAAACATATGATTCCAAGCATGAAAGCTTGTGTGTGTGTACGTGTGTGGTGCTGTGAAGAACGAAAACTTTTTTGGAGGCAAAGAGTCGTCGTTTGTTTTTCTTTCAGTCGTCTGTCAGAGTTCTTTGTTTTCGTTTCGTGAACTTTTGAAACGTTTGAGTGAAGTTATTGTCGCAAAACTTAAATATCTATATATGTATGTATGTACATATGTATGTATATAGGAATTCTGGATTTAAGGAAGTGTCAATGCAAATTAACGGTAACAGCAACACGACAAATAAAAGTTGCTTAGAAATGCAACAAGTTCTTAACTTGTGTTCCTTATTTATACGTTTGCATTTATATGAAAAAAATTGTATTGAAAGTAACATATTTTTTTAAAAAGAGTTTAAGTGATTGTTAATTACCGAACTATTCAAAATGAATTCTTATTAAAAAATTATAAAAATTTAAACTGATTTTTAGGTCAGAAATATGTATGTATGTATGTTTTAAAAGGCCTTAAACAAAGTCTGAAGAAGCCACATATTTGAAAGAAAATTCATTGTTATCACTATTAATGGAAACTAAAGTGATTGTAAAATCCAATTAATCGTAATGAAACAATTGTTTATTTCAGTAATTCGTGTTTGTTTTCTTAATACTCACAGATTCACTAAATTAAAACAGATAAATAAATAAAACAGATCTTATTTAAATACCACATGTGGTTTCACAGATGATTTCATCTAAAGCAAATTAATTGGATTATTTGGCGAAGAGGGAAAAATTAATCAGAAGGTAAGACAAGTAATTTACATACTTCTATACAAATAAGGGCAATCTTTAAGGACAAAAAGCGTCCTAATTGTTTCGAAGAGCATGTAAACTGCTACACCTGCAAAAGAGCAAAACTTTTTGAGAAAACCAGGCTTTGCTTTATAGCGGCATTAGCAATTTTAGAGCTAAGTTTTGTTCAATTTTAACCAATTTTTCTTTTTATTTATTTTAAAGCCACACGATTTCAAATCACTTTGTTATTTTAAAATCACAATTGTGATTTGATGGTGTTTTACTTTTTGGAAAACTCAAGAAAACCGCTGATTTTTTGTTTTCGTTATCTTTCTCATGTATTGAAAATTAAGTAAATAGTTTTTTGGTGAAAACAAATGGAAATTATTTTATTGCAAAATTAAAAACGATTTGGAATACCTGTAGCATTCATGTACATATTTGCGAAGGGCTAAGACAGCTGTCGACTAAAAAGAAAGTGCAAACTCACAAAAGCAAGTGCCGGTTCACACACATCAACTCTTCACTTTTACAACAAGTGATTTTAAAATCGGGCCTCATAATTTTAATTTCATTTTTGCCAGTATGTAGCAAAATATTTGTTTTTTTTGAAGCAGGTCTCAGGGGTGGACCCATATATATGCAGTGCATTGTACCTGAACTGGGTTATGGGGAAGAGGAAAGAAGGAGTTGTGTTTCGGTTTTGTTTTGTTATTCTTTTATTTGGGGGGGATGAGGATGTCAGAATTTAACTGATGATGTTCCGACATCCGCAACATTATTTTTTTGTTCTTTCTTGTATTAATAGGATTTGTTTGTTGGGCTATTGAGTGCTTTTATTCATGTATGTATGTATGTATGTATCATTGTGTATTGCGTGCTTTTTGTTATGATTTTTAGTTGAAAGCGAATAGCTTTGGCTATTGGTTTTCACTAGGGTCTTTGGTAGGAATCAAACCTAAGACCTCTGCACTCACTCTACCCATTCATCCATCGAGGCACACAATATCAACATGTCATGGGACTTGCGTTTGCAAGTTGGACTTTCGCTTATAAAATGTCTCATTATATACATATATGTATGTATATTTGATGTGCATTTTAGCTACCGATGTATAAAACCTTTGTTTTCATAAGATATTTGATTTAGCGTTCCCTATTGTTATCATCGAAATTTTAAATTCTTTTCTAAGACCTGTCGATGTCACTATTCTATTGTCTAAAAATCTATTGATGGTCGTATGACATCAGAGACTGGCTTGCATCAGCCCCACCTGACGCCACCTCGACCTCAAATGGCTCGTGCAGAATACGGAATGGGGCCGGAGTTGCTTGATCGCCGCTTGTAGTTTGTTTAATCTTCGACTTTTAGGTCACACTAAGAACATTGATAGCCTGGCTATGATCGTTCGAACGATAATCCAGAATCCACACCAAAATTTCTCTTGTTCGGGATCTTGGATCTTATATGTATTGGATTGCTTCTTCTTCTTTTTTTTGACATACCCATTCACTCAGAAATGGACTTAGCTTCAGTTACTGGCCCACATGAGTTATTTGTTTTATATCCTGATGTCGTTCATTCTAAGATGAACTCCTATAAACTTTATCCAGTGTTGTTTCATTTTAACAAGTATTTTAAGAGCCAATTCGATAAAACGATATATGACTCCATTATTTTATGTCATCGTATACTGTTCAAGCTATTCGATATCGGCCAGAAGTAAAATTTGATCATTGGGGCCATTTAAAGTTGTAAATATTTTTACATCATTGACGTATTCGTGAGTTAGAACATTTTAGTGTAAAAGAGCAGAGGGCAGGTGGTTACCAAAAATAGTAATGGAACTGGGGCATAACCAGAAAGAATACCACATCTAATGATGTTACATCTATTGTAATATTCATGTTATTTTCGTGACCTATTTAAAACACTTGTTGATTAATTACAAAAATTCTTTTTCTAGCATCTACGGAAAAGTACACAATTGCTGGGTTTCTTTTACTTTGGTGTTTATTAGGAAAATCTTATTAGTATTATTAGGAAAATCTTTTAATTAAAAACACTACATACAGTGGGCATTCAAGAGTGCGAATTGCAGAATGTGAGGTGTTTTCGTAATGTTGAAAATTTCGTCTTACAACTTTTTCTTCCTTTAATTAATTCTTAGTGAAGTGTGAAAAAACCAGGTGCCAGACGGTGGCCATTAAACTTTTCTGACTTGTTTAGTCCACATTTTGTAGACGTGCACCTGCACCACCTAAAAGTTGTGGCTTCTGTTTTCTTATAGTGTAAATGGTTGATTTGTACGGGAAATAAATTCGATTCTTTTGGCATTTTTTTTACTATATAATTCGTAGTGATGAAGACTATTACGAAGTCATTTGTATGGCGGAATAGCAAACAGTTTTAAATTGATGGAAAGAGTTTGCTTTCGCAGTACTGTACCGACATCTGTATGTATGTATGTATGTGTATGTCTAGTTCATATTTATATACCCTGTAAGCATTTCATGAAAAAATTTATGATATTCGAGTCATTTATGACTCCTCTGCGCGATTAAAATAAGCATATATGAGCTCATTTTCTGATCATAAATGATTGTTTTCTCGGGAGTACCTACTCGCGACTCTTCTTGAGGAGTCTTTTATTACCCACTTTTCTGATCAGATTCGACTCATTTATGACTCATATATTTTAATGGCTTGCGAGTCTTTTTCTACTCATTTTTCAGTCCTATTTCTAATCGTTTGCAAATCATTTATGAGTCGTTTTTTGGTCGTATTGCTGATCATTTGCGAGTCTTTTTTGACTCTTTTTTCAGTCATATTTGCAATCGATTACAAAAAGAAATATTTTTCGATTTAAATGATTAATTACTTCACTCTATTAAAATTATATAAATTAAATTATTATTAAATTATATAATATTTGACCCCACCCTTTTAAACCTTTAATGTGAGATTCGGAGGCAAAAAAAAAATCGTGTTCAATTAATTTTTATTCTCGGGATACTTCCCTTGTTAGGCGCGTACCTACCTTTAATAGTTGTTATTAAGTAGAGCTTTTTTCAAGTAGACTTTTAGAGATTTTAATTTTAATATAATATATTTAACTCAATATAAAGTTTTAAAAATTATAATTTAATATTTCAACTTTGCACCACGATCACTGATATTTACAATATTCTAATATTTTACGCCTGCTTCAAAGTTGGTAAAAAAAGTATCCCGTTACAAATAAAAATAACAGAATTAAAATCAGTTTTTCATCATCTAGATAAGCAAAATAGTATTCATAAATAACTTCAAAACAATCATATTTTAAACACCTGTATGATCCATTTTCGATTGCTGTATGTTTTTTTATTGCATTTTCAATAAATTACTTTTTAAGCACAAGCACGAATCATTTTCGAGTCTTTTTTCAAGCGCGCAAGTGATTAATCAGTTTTTAATCGTCAAAAGTACTCGGCGAAGACTTAGTTAGGTGATTTTTGATAGAACAATCTTCCAAATGCCAGTAGGGTATGGAAATTTGTTTTTTATCGCCTTTTATCTGCAATTACTGCAACATATCACGGTGTTATTCACACAATTGTTTTTACACTTTATTTGTTTATTTGTTTTTTTAATTTCCTATCACTCTTTTTTTTTTGCTAAATTTAACAAAATAAAAGTGACAGTATAGTGACAACTTGACAAACTGAATACTACAGCTTCTTTTAGCTTTCAAAGCTCACATGCACACGCACACATTCATATTTATGCACGGACGCCTGAGATAACCCGCCCGCCATGTGCATTTTAATTCGGAAATTATTGTAACTGTTAAATGAATCAGTGAATATTAATTGAGTTTTTGCTGCTCCAGCGCAGTTTTACTTACTTGCACATGCATATTAATGCAAAAATCAGTTAAAAACACATTTAATAAATCATTTATAGAATATTTTTATATTTTTTATTTATTTAACATGCAAATAAAAAAGTTTTTTTTTAAAACGTTTCCTTACAACTTAATTTGTCATTTTAAAGCGAAACACTTAAAGCGCATCAAAGTCCTGATGAGTAGAATATGAAAGGTAAACCCAACGAACCCAAACACAGACACTTACATACATACATATACATACATATGAGTATATGTACATACATATATGCACGTGTGCAAGCAAAATAGTATAACCTTTTTCATTGACCAACGTCAGTTGCTCAAGCACAAATGCACGTACATACATACATATGTACATGTGTACATCCATATAAATGTGTGTGTCACACACCTTCGAAAATCATTTTGCTGCTCCAATCAGGTTAAATGTACAGTTTTGAAATGTTTCTCAGAACAGAAAATTGCAGCAAATCAGAGAAATAAATATTTACAGATTCGGAGAATTCTTTTGTATAGAAAATTTTTTCCGCTCAGAAAAATATTTTTGAGGAAAAATTTGTCAGTTTCAGAGAGTTGCTTTTGACAAAAAATGTCGGAGAAATTTTTTTATAGAAGAATTCTTAGACACAAAGTAAATTTTTCGAATGTAAAGAAATTTTCGCTACAAAGAATTTTTGGTAATAACCTCTATATTCCTTTGAAAATAAAAAGTCCAAATAAATATATATACATATATTATAGATACAGATATAGAAAACTACTTTAACAAATTATTAGCTTTATTTGTACGAATGTATGTATGTGGATAATTTCATAGGAAAAAGCAAACGAAGAAATATTCTATATAGACAATTTCTTCCATTGAAAAAATACTTAATCTTAAAAACCGAAAATAATCCGGCCAAGTCTTCTGTAGCAAATTTTTTGGAATCGAAGAGAAATTTCTTACCAAATATATTGTAGAAACGTTCTTTGCAGAACATATTTGGAAATGAAAGAAATATTATATATAGAAAATTTTGTGGATCCACAAAAACCTTTTAGGCTCATAGATTTTTTTATTTATATATAAAAGATTTCTTAGATTCAAAGCAATTTTCTGAGAACACATTTTCTAGAGAAAATTTCCTGGGCTTAGTGACATGTTTTCTATAAGAAAATTTGTTTGATTCGAGGCTCAGAAATTTATTGTTTATTTCAAAGTAAACTGTTTCAATTAAATGTGAGCAAAGCTGAATTAATCCCCCTATTCCAAGAGTCGTCCTCGCAGTTACAATGAAAAGACTTAAAAAAACGTTTTCGCTTTTGGTAAAAATTTAACGTTACTGACAGGGTGGATCTGCCGCATAAAATCTGCCGGTCTAAAATATGTTAAGTGTCGATTACGAAATCGAGAATTTGGTGTCTTGGTGGGAGGACGACAACGATCTTATAGGGGATTATATAAAAAGCTTGCATTTTCATGCCTCAATTGCTCATTTAACTAATTCTGGCAAAATAATACCTGTTTGTTGTTCAATGGGATTATTTTAGAAATTATTTGCAAATATTTTGTGTATTTTACTCATTAAAAAATGATTCGACATATTTTATTTAAAATACATATATACATACATATGTATGTACATGTTTTGTGAATTATTTGCATTTAGCCAGATTATTAAATAGCAATTAACAGCCATGACAAAAAATGTATGAACAAAATTTCGTATTTCATTAATTGTTGCATATGGATTACATAATTTTTTTGCATTTAAATTAACTTTTTTCTATAAATGCCCAGTTCATATTCAGTATTTGCTTATTTATTAAAATACTTAAATTCTCTTGTCAAAAAACTATATTATTTTTATTAACTCTTACATATTGTGGTCACTGTCATGAGTCCACTTGCCCTGTGTTATTTGCCCAAAGTTTTTAGTCGCTCTTGCAGATACTTTTGTACAAACATTAATTAAATATTTGCATTAAAAATGCAAATAACAAAAGCAGAACATAAACTGAGTCAATTAAAAATTTAAAACCAATAGCCCACAGCCTTTGAAAACGTTTTAAAAGTCAAATGCTCACAGCGTGCACTGAATTAAAAAATAAGTTTAAGGTGCAAAATTAATAAAAAAAAAGTGCAAATAATGGGATATTTTAAACAAATACATATGTACATGTACAATATACCCTAATACATATGTATGTACATATATTGTTTTTCTTTTGAAATTCTTGCACTTGCATTAAATATGTATATGTATGTAAATTGAAAGCTCAACATCATGGCACATATTATTTTCAAAGCGATAGAAAAGCATTTTTATATCTAAAGAAAGAAATTTTTATTTCTGCAGAAAATTGTCAGATTTGGAGTCACTTACTCTATGCAACAATTGTCAGAATTGCAGTCACTTACTCTATAAAAAGTTGTCTGAATGGGAGCCACTTATTCTATAGAAAAATTGTCAGACTCTAGATAAATTTTTTTTTATATAGAGAAACAGTCAGACTCTATTTTTTAGTTTTTCTATAGACAAATTATAACAAAATGGCTCTTTTAAAATTTCTGAATACTTTTTTAAAGCAGTTTTATAGCAGAATAGATACTTGTAAGTTTTGTTTGTTTTTTAATTAATTGAGTTTAAAATTTCTTATCATTTGATCGTTTTTCCTGCCCAATTTGTGTTTAATATGTTTTTTGAAAATGAAAAGATATCTATCTATCTACTTTTAAGTATGTTCCATATGTATATATATATATATATATGTGTGTATATATGTATGTACTTATTTACGTGATCATGTTTTAGATTTCATTGTTTACATACACAAATATGTATGTATGTGTGTATGTCGCAATCGCACCGTCAACAACATCTTAGTTATTTAAATTTGCAGCCTCTAATAAGAGAACAAAGAACACAAGTATTTCAATATGAGTGAATTAATTGAGAAACAGATTTAGTGCTTTTTGTAAGCATTATAGGTGAGGTGAGTATGAATTAAAGATGTGGTGAACAACTTTAGTCGTTAAATATACATAATTCATTCTGGGGCCAAAAGATGAAAATAATTAAATGCACTTAAAAATTCCAGCTTCAATTATATATGTTATATATACACATACCTCTATGTCATATATATAATATATAAAAGTATAGTAAACATTATGTACTTGACAAGAAATTGTGAATGAAAACACTCAATATTTTGAGTGATTTCTGTACAAAATTTTCAGACAGGTCACCGCTGGCTGGTGCTGTGGAAACATCATATTAATGCTTAAAGTTCAAATGAACTTTAAAATTTGATTCAAAAGCAAATCACTCATAAAACCAGAATTATTGCCGAAAGCAAATCGAGTTTTACACATTTTTTCTCGTTACACATTCCCTAAATTTAAGGTTTTTCTTAATTCGATATGAACTGACAGTTCAGTTGCAAACTATTTTTAATGGAACTTGCAAAATTGTTTGTCTACGAAATGGCTAGAAAAACTAATTCAAATGTGGAATACAATCAAATTAAAGCAAATACATTTTTTAAGTCAATTTTAAAAAAAATCGTGTACATACATACATATGTATTTATTTATGTATTATTATGTTCGAAATACGACAGACTTTCATGAAAATAAATAAGTAAATTCATTGTGGATGTTGATGGACGAAAATATTTATAAACGTTTCCAGTTTTTTTGGTTTTTTATATAAATATTTTAACAGGCATCAGTTTTCTCTCGCTCATAGATTTCGTTGCGAAATCAATCATCTAAAATGCACAAACAATTTATGTTTTTGTTAATTTTGAACTTAATGCTTTAAATTCTATTAAATGTGTTCACTAGAACAATTCTGTTTAATTAGCTTTTTCTTTATCTATTTTTTTTCTTTTCTTTTCAAATTGTGTTGGCCATAAAATTCTGTGGTCATGGTCGAATTCATAAAATGTACACATTCGTATGTATGTATGTATGAATCTTGGCATATTTTATGAACAGTTTCGTTTTTATGATGATGAGTTTATAGTGTCTTTATTTACGAAGAATTTAAATGTTACTGTGATCTGGGTTAGATCTTGAAAAAATTTTAGGGTTGGGTGAAAAAATCCCTTAGTTGAAATAGTTCCAACATTTTCATTACGAGAAAAAAACTCAAAAACTTTGTATTATCAACTTAATAGACTGCATTAATTAATATTTTGAAAAAGAGGGCGATCGGCAAAACGTTAACACTTTTTTTTTTTAAAGATATTGTGTATTCTAACACGTCAACCAAACCAGAATCGTCAGCTCTGAATAAAGCAAAATATTGGCTTTTAACAAATAAAATTTATGCACATTTTTTGAGTTTAATTGGTTCGGATATTGGGGACTCCCCTGATGTACATAATATGGAAATGTAATTACACATTTGCTTTTCAGTTCTCTGTGGTTTTCTTGTTCTCTTTTTGTTTGGTTTTTATTTACCGCCAATGAAAATAATATTTTTATCTTAAATTTGCCCATTCATAAACGTCAGCACTGGCGGTTTTAGTTAGTTGACGCTCTTCCGATTACACCGTACACCTTTACACCTGCAAAAGGGTATTCAGTTTGTTGAATTAATCTGAAAACAAAATCAAATCTTCATAGTTTTAGTTCTATTTCCAATTCTTGGGCCTGTGAAAACGTTTTAAAAGAGACGAATTCGCTAAAGCGGAATGGCTTTTCCTAATACGCACTTAATTTGATTGAAAGTCTTGGATTTCTTTTCTTTTGCTCGTAGTCGGATTCGACTATAATTGAAAAGCTAAAAAAACCCAGTTTATTTTAATGAATCGTTTTGTTATTTAGAATTTTGAGAAAGACTGATTTGACCCATGTCATAGGAAACAGCAAATATTAAGTTATTTATTTAGGATTCTTTGAGAAATAAATTGCGAAATTGAAGAAATTCGTTAACCAGAGGAAGTGATTTGCACCGATCCATTACCGATGCTTAAAATATGAAAGAAACACTAGTATAAGCCGGTGCGCTTCGTATTTTAGAAATAATGAATCAGTTCGTGGTAGAACGTGGAAATTAAAGTTGTTTGTTTTGCAAATTTTGAAGAGGGTGCTGGCGCGTTTAAAATTGTGGGACAGCAAAAATGCTTCGTCTGAAAAATTAAAAAAAAAGTTGCTGAATAAAGCAAAGTTTCGCTAAAGTTGTCGCGCGTGCACCTCCTTGCAATGAATACAAATTTTAAGCTCATTTTATACGCGCGACTTTTGCGACAACAAGAAATCAGTTGAACAGCAGAGAACAATCCGCAACTACAAATCTGTACTACATATTTTTGAGGGGAACCCCAGGGTTCGGTAATAATTCTTATAATGAATGTAATTTAAGTTTTATTAATGGTAAAATTTCGCTTAATTTAAGGTTGACGCTTCAGCAGATCCTTGCCGTTTGGTTGATGTTGTCCATAAAAAAAAGTGTTAACGCTTTGGAATGTTGACGAAATGGCGTGATGACGTTATTCCTACTGCCATGTTATATGTGAACAGCTTTCAATGCGAGAAATGCAGAAAGGAGCTTCTCGAGTTCATCGAATTGTTAAAAAAAAGGCCAGCAACACGTGCAGGAGACATAAACTGGCCAAGGAGACTGCGCAGCCAAGGCCAGTTAAATGTTGTCTTGTGGTGTTTTCTTAAATCGGAAGTCATGTGTGATTTGTTCAGCAGACTCATGTAATATTTAGTATATCCGATACGTGCCATCCTGTGCAGGTGAGGCGGACCTTTGCACCATGTTCCACTTCAAAATTTATTTGAAAATGCTTAGTGAAAGACACTATTTGATCGCACTCTTTTGATTGTGAAAATTTACCTTCATTTTAAATGAACCGATTCTGTTTCTGATAAATTTTCGCGCCTAAACAATTTTAATAAACTAAAGTAGATATAGTAGCAATATTTCGTTTAACACTTTTGTTATCGCGAAGCACAAACGACAAAATAATTTACATTTTAATATGCGTTAAGACATTTTCTTGAGTTTCACGAATCATATCTAGTTTGTTTTTCATAATCTCTTTTTATTGTTTAATAAAAATGTCAGGTTTCGTTGTGTTGTCTGCTGTTGAGCCACATCAGTGCCCACTTCGTACCTTGTGACTGCGTTTAATCAGCTTTTCTGTTTTAAGTTTAGTTTTTGATATGAAAACTTATCGCTTAAAAACATCCGAGCATTATTTTTTCATTACGACTTTTAATGGCTTAAAGGCAGCAGCGTCATAAAAAACCCAGAGAGAACAAATCGAAATAATCAAAGTAAAGCAGTTCCGTTTATGATCAAATTTATGCCTATAGGACTCTAAAGCAGGGATTCCCAAAGTGGTCGACGGGGCTTAATCAAAGTTACTGTATTTTTTTACTCCGCCTGATTTTATATATCAACAAAAGTATGCACATATGCAATTAACTCTTGGGCAACATATTAAGTTCTTGTTTATTTCTGGCATTAAAGCTGAACTTTGAACTCAAGTGTGACTTGTATAACAAATTTTTTGCAAAATGTTCCAATTGATTTAGTTCCTGTTTTAAAGCCAATTTTTGTTTTCTTTTTAAAAAAGAGAGCAAACGCAGAGGTAGAGACAGATAGAGGGAGATATGGCTAATCTATACCAACAAAATGACTTACTATAAAACGTATTGGGTGCCCCCACTAGGATCAGTTGGCAGAATATTATTTTAAGCGAGAAGGGCGTTTGAGAAATGAGCTTCACACGATGGCCGCAATGCAACAATGATTACCCACATATTTGTATAGCCCAGTCGAGTAAATCAGCAATAAAATGGCTTAGGCGGCAATCGTGCCATACATATATTTGGAACTAGCGTGACCAATCAAATGCAGCCATGCTGTTACTACTCGACGTGGAAATGTGTGGCATTCAAAATGCCAAAATATCTTTCACTAATTTACTTTCTTGTTTGTTTTTAAGCAATAAAAATATATGAACACATTAATTTATTTCACATTTCAATTGTGTTTACAATTTAATTCCATTTTTAACATGAAATTTTGTGATTCTAGAGGAGATTTCACACTAACCGAGGAGAATTTAAAGTCTGCATTTTACAGTATTTGCGCCAAAAAAAACCAAGTGTTATTTCTTAGTGGATCCAAATACTTTTTTTTTAAATGTGTTTCTTTATGTGAATTTAAGAAACAGCTGATCTCGCTGTTGCCGTCAGATAGAACAATCGTGTGGCTGGAGTTGGCAATTATTGCCATAAATTTAAAATTTCTAGAACATTTTGGCAATCATGTGACTGCAGAGTATTTGATTGGGACAATTTTACGATATTATTGTGTATCAACTCAGTCCAATAAGAATTGGGTCAGATTTGTGTCAGATTTGTGGCAACCGTGTGGTTCCAGCTCAACATTTGTACTTAGATAAGACACTGATAGTAAAGCAATAATTCAATGATTTTGTTTCTATTCTTTTTGTTAATGGAGCAGACGATGTCAAGACAATTAATCGAGTTCAAACATTTTTCTACTATGAGAAAAAGAGAAATAAAAGGAATTGGCGTATTCAGTTCAGTTTGGGTGCCAAACAAGTTTGGTGATCCCTGATCTAAAGCCATCATTATGAAGGAAATGAAGACAGTTCATGGACTTCACGTTTTGATCTCCGGAGTATTGAGAAAAACACAAACACACAAATATTTTCAAGTCCAACTGCAAGAGCTGTTTTGCAAATGCAAACGAAATGGATCTTCCATGTTGAACTTATTCTCTCAAGCTGAAATTTTAAAACGCACGCAAGTACTTGTGCTTCAGAATGGTCACTATTATTTTGTTTAGTTTGGCAACTGACTGGGATTTTTTTGAAAACTTTGTCATTAACAAAAGTTTGTCTTTTTCCCCGATAATGACAAGTGACAGTGAAACGAAGGGAAAAATGTTTACATTTTTAGTCTAAAGGAAAAAAAGCGAATATGTTTGTGGTTTGATATTCTTGCAAGGGAAAATTGAGCTTTTTTTTGTCATATTCGTACAGTGGGATATTTTGTGAAAAAAAAACTTTTCTCGCAACCAAAAACCTGCGTCTTTGCATTTTAAGCACAAATATATATTCGATTGGAACTGATTTGCCTGCATTATGCAGCGGTTCTTTTGCGGAAAGTCGTGTTAATCACGCTGCTACTTCCCACGTAATGTACATATGTATGAATTAATAAATAAGTAAATAAAACTAAATATTCAGTTAAACGAATATTTAGAAAATTTAAGTAACATATTGTTCTATTAGGAGTAAAATCAACAATGATCTTGTTGTTAAATAGATTTTTAATGGCTGGTTCATTTCAAATACCAAAAATTAAACAGTTTATTAACAACATAATGAGAACTGAATAAGTTTTATTAGAATGCAGTGTAAAACTAAAATTTTTTAAATAAAGCAAACAAATTAACAGATTTATTTAGACCCTATTCTCCAAGCTCCAACGTCTTCATTTTCAACACAGTAAAAATAAAAGGCTCTTTTAATGAAGTTTGAAATTTACTTATTTTTTTGCGCATAACGTGTAAAATGTACTCGTTCATTAGAATACAAAGTGCTTTTAGAATAACCGGTTGCTTATTAATAAAATGAAAAAGCAATAAATCATGCTAAAATAAAACTGAAATAAAATAAAGCCGTTCTTAAGAAATAGATTTCTTTTAAAATATGGTGGACAAGGAACCAGTTCTTTTCTTATAAATATAAAATAAAATTGAAAACGAACTAGTTCTTTTAAAATAAAACAAAAAATGAGGTCGTTATTAAAATTCAAAAATTATTATTAAAATTTATGTTATTAAAATAAAAACGAAGCACTACTTCCGTAATAGAGTGAAAAACTAAGCAGATGTTTTGAAATACAGTGCAATATGAATCAGTTAGTTGTTGTGGTTTTACTCTAAATGAACCGGTTCTGTTTCAGATAAAATGAAAATTGAATGAAAAAATTAACTGGTTTTGAAAAAGAAAAAAATTTACAGTTTCATTTACAATAACATGAAATATTACCGGTTACAGTTGAAATATTGATCTAAATATTGATCTAAAACATTGACTAGAAAATACAATGGATAGATAATTGGAATAGTCAATTAAGAATCGTACGAAATATGTATGAACCAGATGCGAAGACCAACATATTTTTACTCTGAAGGGGTTTTATTGATTTATAAAACATTTAAAGTTAAAATAGTACAAGTATGTTTGCGCTTGACTTGAAAATAACTGAAAACCCTGCAAATTCTTGGCTTCAAAAGTAGATTATAGTGCACGAGGACTTGCAAATTTTAGTTAGATTTAATTAATGTCAAAATGGCAGAATATGAAATATATTCGTTGGGAAAATTCTGGTAATTAAACCCGTTTGTTAAAAATTAGGTAAGAATTTTAAATTTCGAACACAGTCACACTTAGACAAATTTTACGAACGGCCCGGCCCGTACGAGGAAGTAAAGTGCTTAAAACAAAAATTTAAAGTCTTGTTGCTGATTTTGAACAGTGTAAGAAAAAAAGAATTTGCTTACATTTGCATTACGCTTTATTTTCCATGTGCATTAATGCAACTTTAAATTGAATTTAGATATACTATTTGAATTCGAAATTAAACAGAATTCATAAAATTCTAGAAACTTTGTTTCTGTCTGCCTTAAAATAAAACTCATTCTGCATAAAAATATTTTATAAATAATTAATTTTTCCTCGCCGGCAAAATTTTATACGAAAAGTTTTAAAGTTAATTTTATGGAATTGAAAAATTTTGCACTAAAAGAAGTAGAAGTAGACAAATATGCGCAAGTCAATCAAAAATGTGTTGGCCGTTCAGTGTAAAGGTGTGTCTAGATGGTAGTGCGCAAATCGTATTAAAACTTTGTTGAATCAAAATACTAGGCGATTTTCTCCGTGCTGTAAAAATGATCAGCTGCCGCAGAAAGAAGTTTCATCAAGCCGTGTATTTGCTACCCATATTTTTCATTGGATGTCGGCTGCAAAAGGTGTGAAAACGAATTGTAATGGCGCGTTCGATTTTTTTCCATTGCATTAAATCGCTTTAGATTTCTTTTTTACTCAAATTCAATTCAAATTTACAACTTAAACCCATGATCAAACTGCTCAGTTATATTTCCTACTGGCTGGATGTGGACCGCGTTGCAATGCGTGAACGATTGGTGGAAAAATGCCAAGAGCCCACGGAAAAGCTTCTGAGTGATCAAATGAAAAGGTTGGATGATATTAAAAAACAGTCCTATTATACTTGTGGCATCTGCCTAAGCTGTTTCCATTAATTTTTATTTTTTATTTTCGGCAGTCCGAACCGAAATCGAACGACATTTTTTCTTAATTTCTTGCATATTTTTTTCCAACTTCGAATTTTGCTCTCTTTTTGATGCCAAAAGCAATAAAATTACTAAAACATTAGATACATACATACATACATACATACATACATACATACATACATACATACATACATATCTGCACAGTATTTTATTAACAATATCGGTAAACCGGTAACGCAATTTTAAAACTGTTATGGAATATCATATCCGTGCTGATGTTGTCGTAAACGGATGTTGGCTTCAAGTTGACGGCGATGTTGCTGGCGATGTGCACAATAAAGATGGTTACACATATTTATTTGAAAATAAAATTCGTGTGAATTTATATTATTTGTTTGTTTCTAATAATCATGACACTCTCAAGAAAAAAACTTTTTTTCGGCAAATTTTTTAATTTTCGTATATTTTTCTTTATGTGCCAGCACAAGTACCTGCCGGCAATCTTATCTCTTGAGGATTAACTTGTTTGCTTTTGTTTCTGTTCATTTTTAACTCTTATTTGCATTTGAAATTAAAAAAGGTTTTGATTGCTTTTAATTTCGTTATTTTTAAAGGTTTTGCTGAGCAACAGAACAAGTAAATTTTTCTTAAAATGGAAATCGAACATCAATGTTTTTCTTACAAATTCAAACCGTCAAAACATAAATTCTCTAACTGCAAATTCAGAAAAACGTTTAAATTTCAGGTGACAAAAAACATAATTCATTTATTTGGTTCCTCTTCTCACAAAAAATATAACGTTCGGATTACGTAGCAAGCCTAGTCTCAAACCAGTGCTGATTTTTTGTTTGATTTTTCTGGGACCAGGGACTCGGAGTTCGACCCTTTTTTAGTACACTGTACCAGAAATGGATTATGCGAACGAGGAACAACAGAGTAGTCAGAATTTAACTGCTGATGGTCTGACTGTTCGATGCCCGGTGTACATACCTTCGACAATGCAGAGTCAAACATCAGTTAACCACCCAACATCCCCAACATGGCCTTCTATGTTGTATTTGCATGGATTTGTTTGTTGGGTTATTGAATCTTTGTACTTATGTATGTATTGTTTTTAGTTGAATGTAAAGAACTTTTGTCTGTTACTTTTCACCATAGTCTTCTCTGGACTGTTGGTCGAATACTCTACCAACTCTTTCACCGAGGCACTCAGCCTTGGAGAAATTGCCCGTAAACTTGTTTCATCAACTTCTCGCCGCAACGACGGTCAATTAAAATGGAATTTGCTTTTTTATTTACTTTATGGTAAGATTTGAAAATGCGTTGGCAAGATACTGCCAATGAAAAGTTGCCACCAGAAGTTAAATTGTCAATCCAAACATTTGAACAGCACGACGTTTAATTTAATGCTTAACGTTTAATTTAATGCTTAACGTAGTTGCGAAGGTAGAAATTGATCCGTTTAACGTGTCACAAAACTAGTACAAAAGGCTAGTTTTTATAATATAAATTTTGATTATTTTGAAAGCTTATTATTTTATGTGCGAGTACTAAGAAGGATAACTTTTCAATGTACTGGGTACATCCGAACAAAAATATGTTGTTCCATCAAGAACTTCATCACTTAAATTTCAATGGCGATGTTGCTGGAGGCAGTATTTTCTAATATTTTGCATTTTTTCAACATGTTTAAAAACTAATTGTATCATTTCTTGTAAAAGACCTCACAATGAAAAAGTTAATTTTATATGAGTCATAAGCATGTCATGAGCATGCCACGTTACAAGCGTGGAAAACAGTGCATACGCATGAACACTGATACGGAGAAGGTTAGCAAATAATGTTTTATTGCGCTGAGGCTGTTGCTTGCCGTATTTCTCAAAGATTTCCACGCAGACTTTCAAAATAAATACGGGCTTTAGCCTGGCTTCAAATAATAATTATTTTTGTTACAATACAATATTTGAGTCTATAACTTTGACAAGCGAAAAAGCCTAGGCTGGTAGCGTAAGAATTTGGCTAAAAGTGCATGTCCAGCATGTTGTATAATATCTAAATTTAAGTTCATATTCCACAATAGTTTTTTTGTCTACTCAATGTTCTTCCACAGCAATAGAAATGTCTACCTTTTCGTTGTTTTCATTTTGTCGTTGATGAAAATGAAAATACATTTTCACAAAATAATTTGCTTTTCAAATTATATTTCGTGCCGCTTTCCTTTTCATTGGCAGCTTTGATAAAAAAATATGTAGCAACCACCCGGGAGAAACAAAAACTCTCAATACAGCTTAAAAACTCTCAATACAGCTTTTTTACTTCCCAGAAAATATTTAAATTTGCATGTAAGAAATGCCAGTAAATAAAGGATTTGGAATAGAAATATAATTTAAGTGTTTAATCATAAATGGAATAAAAACGCTTTCCCAAAATACAGGTATCCAGTTCCAGGATTCTATTCTTTTTTTACGTATCACTTCTAATTCATTTGTTAAATTACATATTTTAATTTCTTTTTTATGCGTCAATATACATATATAATATTTGAAGCAATTACTTTAAAATTAAATTAAATGAGTTCTTCATTTGAAATGCACGTAAAAGAAAATAAACAAAAAATTAAGTTGAGAAAACTGCGCAGTGTAGATACTAAGTTGGCATCACTGACAACAAAAATTTAGCAGATACTTGTGTGTTTTCCAGCTGCCTATATGCCGACAGTTGGTTGCATAAACACAAAAAGAGGACTACTCTGTTTTTGATTAAACTTTTACATTTTGTACAGACTGTTGTCAGATCTTACAACATTGCCAGTAAAATACTCCTAAAAAGTCTGCGATCGGTTGGCTGCCGTGAGAACGTTTTTCCCTGCCATATGTTTAAATTAATACACCTGACAATAGACGCCATTATCTGGCAATTTCTGCCACACAATTGTATGACAACTGTATGAACTGACAATTTTTGTTGGTGTATAAATTTAAAATTTATACGGTTTTCTTACAATCTTTTGGACTGACAATTTAACTTCCGGGGGCAGTTTGTCAGTGTCAGTACATTGCCAACACATTGTAAAATCTTGCAATATTATAAGATGTGACAACCGTCTACACATATCATAAGCTTTAGTGCTGCTGCCGGTACACTTTCGTCTAGTTAAATAAGTAATTTATTTTAAATTTGATTTTGTTCAAATAATCGTTTGCTTAAGTAATTTTTATGCAGAATGAGCAAAAGTATCAGTTTTCTCTTTTGGTCTATTTATTCACCTGGTTAAACAACACAAATATAACAATTTCTTTGTTTTGTGAAAACAAAAAAATGTGAATTAAATTTAAAAAAAAAATGCTTTTTGTGTGGAATTTCCGAATTTTTATATGAAGATGTTCACAACATCTTCAACAAAGAAAGCAGAAGAAACAGGGCCAAACGAGAGATATTGTGACCACTCACGTGCATGCGACAACGTTTGCCAGCACTGAATAAAATTGCCGCTTAAATTCAAAGTAATGAATTCGAGGGAGCAGAAGGCTAAAGGAACACTAAGGCCTTGGCACTATATTTTTCTTTCATTAATTGATGCATTAAGCGGTAATAAATGTTAAAGAGAGCAACCGATAAAAAATGTAAACAAAACATTTGTTTTTTGATTATTTAATTAAGAGTTGTCAACTTTTCGTTTAAATGAAACCGCCAAACCGAACAGAAAAAAGCGGTAAGTCGCTTAATTTGGCTGTAAATCGCGTATTAATCAACACTTTTAGTTTTTCAAGCTGGAAATGTGATTTGAATTTGAAAAATTTTACATTTTTTCTTTATAGAATTTCATTTTTTATTGATGACATCAGTAAATTTTTGGCAATTTACTAATTTTCTCAATACATCTGAATATCTTGTTCTTGATAAATTTTCGTATTACACTATATTTGTAGTGTTCTCCAATAATTGAGCAATTAACAAAAAATGTAGTGTTATAAGAGCTTAAAGAATAGTAAGACTGAACAGGGGAATAGTTCAAATGAATAAGTTCGCTCATGAACAACAAAAACACAACTCTACTTGCGATCTCTTCCGTTATTAATACATACTTGCTCTTTATTATTGTTGGTGTTCATTTCATTTCGATACGCGTTTGCACGCACTGTACATTTTAGGAAATTTTCTTGTTAAAAACATTTTTGAAAGAGAAGACACAAATTATTTACAACTGGATGTGAACTTTTAGTAATTTGCGGAAAATCAATAACAAATAAATAAAGGATTTTTATCACCAAAATTTGTACATATGTATGTATGTTTATTGTTAGTTAATTTTTTCAGGATTAAATAAATAATAATTGGCGGAAAACCCAATAAAATGGCAATTAAGGCAGTATAAACAGCTTTCTTATATTCATTTTCGTTATTAAATTATTTGAATAAACATTTTAAAGCTGGTCTTAAATACGCATCTGCTTCTTTATCACTTTTTACAGAAACTGGCATTTAAATGTTTTTATGTTTCTCTTAATTTAATTTCAGCCAGAAACAAGCAAAAAAACACATAAATAATTGAATATTGAAAAAGTGACAGCCAGAGCCACGCAATTCTCTGCAATAACTATAAAAACAGAGAACAACAATAATACAAACAATCCTTTGAAATTGAATTAAGCTCAAGGTACAAGAATTGGAAACCGAATACCGTTGAATATTTTTTGTTTGACGTGTTTCATGCTGCCGCAGTAGCCGCCATTTGTTTGCCATCCACAAAAGCACGCACGTACGGGATACGAGCAGTCCACCCTCGCACAACTCATAGTAGCACTATAGAAAAAAGGCAACACCGTTAACAAATAAACGACGTCATGGACCCACCCGACTGGCAGGCTTTGGTCGACAGTTTAACGGAGGGCAGAGCATTGAATCTGTCAGATGCATTTGCAAATTTTTCAACGGACATGCTGCAACAGGCAAACGCACTATTGGCAACAAAGACCACCACCATCAGTAGTGGACTTCTTGCTGGTGAAAACAATACGGATGGAATATTACAGTTGGAAAATGTTGAAGGGGCAGCGGCACTGGCGCTCAGTCACACTGATCTGCTGTTTAATCGAACTCTGGAAGTTCAGTGTTTGCGACAGCAGCAACAGGACGAACGAGTAAGTGAGGCAAAGAAAAGCTTAAATAAACATTTTGTACGCCCGATAGCTCGAAACAGTGGGTGGCAAAACAAAGTTAAGCTTTGAAGGCATTTATTAGGTTTAATGCTCTTTTCTAACAGGTTAGATTAATCCGGTGTGCTTTGCTACCGCCCCTTTAAAAGATATTTAAGTAGTCCTCTTCCATATGGAAAATTGGTCCATAACTGGCGAAGTTATATTATCGCTCGTTTACATTATAAAATTTGTTAAAAGCTGTGTGGAAGGAGTAACATAATTTAAAAAATGGGCGCGATTGAAAAAAGTAGCCTATAATTCAATCCAAGTTGCTGTGGTAATTCCTGAAGCATAACCTGTAAGTGCTCTCAAAGTATTTGGCAGGTATCGAAACTTTAGCTGGAGTATGCCCTGCTATAAAATCATGGTCTTTTGATCTTGCCCTAGAATCAAAATATTCCGTTTATTATAACTGACAAAAGAAAAGAAAAGAAGACAGTTAAAACGAAAGAGAAATGATTGCCGACCTGGTGGGACTGCATCTCTTTAGTATCGATATCGTTTAATTAAGGCCACATTGTGGACCTATTTCATAGAATTAATGACGCTGACGGTTTGAAATCCACACCAAATGGATTGCTGTTGGCTAAAAGGAAATAATTTTGTTTCCTGATGTACACAAATTTAAGCGTTGCAAGGCTCAGTCAGAGAGCACACGTCGTTTTTACGCACTTTCACAAAATTTAACTAATGTACATGTAAATAACTTTCAAAAAAGTCTTTCGTGGACCAAGTTCGAATCTGGCTTGTTTCAAAAAAAAAAAAAACAAGCGACTCATTTTATATTAGAAATGGTTCTGAGTCGCCCACTGAAAATAGCACAATCGCAGAGTCTGGACGTACAGCCACAATGAGCAGCTCTGATAATCGCTTTAGGCTTGAGTGTAGCTTAGACAAGTTGGCAGAAATGGGGAAAAATTGACCGGGTGAGAGCAATTGAATTGGGGAAGTCCACCATTGACCAAATTTGCACACTACGGCAGATCCTGGAAAAGACCCAAGAGATGCAAATCGACACCCACCACCTATTCGTCGATTTTAAGGCCGCATATGACAGTGTGCATAGGGACGAGCTATACAACGCCATGTCTAGTTTTGACATTCCTACGAAACTCGTCAGGCTGTGTAGGATGACGATGGAGAACTTTCGCTGCTCCATCACCGAGACCTTCAATGTCAGAAGGGGATTTAGACAAGGCGACGCACTGTCATGTGACTTTTTTAACATAATTCTTGAGAAGATCGTGCAAAACTCACACGCCAACAACAAAGGCACGATTTTCCAAAAGTCCGTGCAATTGCTAGAACACGCTGACGACATTAACGTGATTGGTCGAACACAGCGAGCCGTCAATGAAGCGTTTGCTGGTATTTCAACGGAGGCGGCCAAAGTGGGTCTAAGGGTGAACGATGGCAAAACGAATTATATACTGTCATCGACAAAGGACGCACAACATCGACGACTGGGCCGGAACGTCACCATAGACAGCTATAACTTCGAGGTAGTGAAGGGCTTCGTCTACTTTGGCTCCCAAGTGAACAGCACGAACAATATCAGTACCGAGATTAAACGCAGAATAACTATTGCCAATCGTTTTTTCCTCTGGCTCAAGAGCCAATTGAGTAGTAAGGGCCACTCTCGGAAAACTAAGTTAACACTATATACCACTTTGATAATCCCTGTCTTTCTCTATGGCGGGGAAACATGGACAGTATCGGACATGTTTGCGTTGATGGTTTCTGGAGAAGAAGATTCAATCACGAACTGTACGGGTTGTACAGCGACATGAGCCTAACTAGGCGTCTACGGATCAAACGGCTAAGGTGGTTAGGGCATGTAGAGCGCATGATTCGATTGCGAATCAGTGGGACAACGCAATAGAGGACGCCCACGGAACCGATGGCGCATACAAGTGGAGAGGGACCTCAGCCAACTTGGTGTGCAAAATCGGAGGATGCTGGCTAAAGACCGTGCCACCTGGAAAAGCTTGTTGGTTGAGCCCCAGGTCCACCCCGGACTGTAGCGACAAAAGAAGAAGAAGAAGAGAGTAATTGAAAAGATAAGAAGAAAATGTATAATCAAGCCATTTTTGCTGGTGCTTCTAGGTTTAGGATTTATTGTAATTTTAATTATAATACAAGAAATATGTAAATAAAAAATTAAATAAAATAAATATTTGAGGTCAATACATTTTTTATAACGTCTCTGAATACCCAAAAGTTTCTAATGCATTGATGCAGATGATATATTATGGTGCCGATTTTATGTTGCTACCCCTTGTAGATGAGTGCAATCGAAATTCTTTTTTAAGTTTTAAAGTCCTTTTTTATTATTTTAAAATATATGTATATGTACAGCGGTACAGTGACCCAAACGTATAATTGCAGCCAGCCCAGTACCCAGATCTCAACATTATTGAGCATGTTTGGGAGGAACTTGCCGGTAAGCTCTATAAATCCACTTTCAACACAGTGGAGCAGTTGAAGCAGGGTGGAACAACACAACTCCGGAATATTGTGCACATCTCGTGCAGTCGATGCCCCGACGTTTGGAATTAGTGATAAAAGCAAAAGGTTTTGCTTCCAAGTACTAAAACTGTATCTTATATTTTACTGTCCAATGATGCGTTTGATATGAATTTTGTTGGTTTTGTTTTATTTCTTAATTTTAAAAATCATTTTGAATAAAAGATGCTAAATGTCATACATTGTTTTAAATGTTTTTTAATAATCTGCTTCAAAGTTTTTTCGAACTATTTTCATTAAAGTGAAAAAATCGGTATTTGAATAACTTCATACCCAGTGTACAATTATGCGTTTGAGCCACTGTATGTAGGTACCCATGTCTAATAAGATTTTTTTTATCGTTTAAAAATATATATGTATGTATATGAGTCTGCGCATGTTTTTTTCTAATTCAATAACGGAATTCGCTGAATCATTTCATAAATTCAAGAAAATTTTTGCATAAACAGCTGTTAAGCCAAAACTGCCAATTTTCGCAAGATTATTTTCTATCCGACTTCCATATATGTATGTATGTATTTCCAAACGAAAAATTGCCGACCTGAATACAGTTTTTCAGCAATTTCTTTAAACAGACATCACACATAAGAGAAATACTACTTTGCAGATTCTAGTCACCGTTTACCATCCTTTTTACCAATCGTGTCATATTTAAAATACTTTTAAATATAATAAAATAGTTTAAATATATTTATAATATATAAATATGTATGTATATAACAAAATACTTTAAATGTAATACTTTTTAAAACTTCTAAAAAACGTTTTCTTTGGTATTGTAAACACACCGAAACAGCTGACTTTTGCTTAGATATTTTTACCGCCACAAATAAACAAAAGAATTTTTCAGTTGGTGTTTCGTGAGAAGAAAAATAAATCTTAAATAAATGCCTAAAGAAACCAGAAAAGAAAAAATTATTAACAATTTTTTCACGGCTTCGTTTAAGTACTTTTTTTATGTTTTCCATTCTATAACTTTAAGAAATATTTAAATACACTTACTTTATTAACAGTAAAAAAAACAACAATGCGGCGCCAATCTGCCAGCTGTTTCATACTTGTAAATAAACGAACTTAGTATTTACGTTTACGAAATCTACTACTGTTTTTGGTATGGTAGAGGTTGTTAATTTAGTAAATTAAAAATGTATAAATTTTGTTGTTGTCAAGTTTTAAATGTATCAAGATTTACTAAATCTATAATATGTACCAGCTCTACAATAGTACTATAATACGAAGGGTGAGAAATGCTAATATTTTATTCTTTCCTGGTGCCCCCCTAATATACCAGCATCAACCGTGTGTGAGTGAGAGTGTTCCTTAACATTTGCATAGATAGTGAAAACGTCATGGGAAATAAAACGATGTGATTGTCTGTCGGCTTATGCTCTTGCACAGCAGTATAACGTGGTTGTCTGTCTCCGTTGTTGCTTATTTAAACTCATGCATGTTTAATCATGTCATTATTAAAGCATTGAAGATGTGTGCGCTGGTTCCTCGCTACTCTGTTTATGTTCTTCACTCGTCCGGTTATTTTCATACTTAACACGGTCATGTTTTTAACTTAAAAAGGACATAGAGAGTCGAATGTGAGGAGAAATGTCATTTCATTAGATTTTTCATTTCATTAGACTGTTTTTGGAATTTTAGTTTGACTGCGGAAAGTGTGAACACATTTTAATATGCACACAAATGTTAAGAAATTTCCCTTAAAAATGAATCGCAGCACTTGACTGTATGTGTTATTAAATTTCATTTTATTTAACACTTTTTACTGAACAATTTTTAGCTACACTTTTTTAAGACATTTTCGTGCTTACCTTAACGATATTTTTTGGGAAACAGGAGGCAATGGTGGGCTTTTGTTAAAGAGACCGGCGGCGAAATCGCAATAACGTACATACGTAGTTGGCTTAAATGTTTATAAAAGTAAGAGAAAAAATTAATTAAATATATGTAAAATGTCAAACAATTACATTCTGCTCCTGAAATGTTGACATCGCCAGGAGGTTAATCCTAAAAAGAAGGTTAGCTCGCAGTTTCATTTGTTACGAATTCGCCTGGATGGATACAGTACACTCTCGATAACATAAACATCTTAAAATATGGACATACCAGTATATAAACAATATAAAATATGAAGTTTTGGCAAACGCTTTTAAGCTCGAATGACATCTTTCGATCAGCCATGTAAAATTGTGGGAATACGCGTATTTTGCCTTTAGCTGGCAACCAAAAATGTTCATGTAAATATGTACCTGCTTGTCATTATAATAAAAATCGGCCTATTCTTGAAGTTTTCTTTAAAATTTCAAATTCTCTCTCACTTTTAATATTTGATGAGTAAAAAAATAGCTGATTGCAATTTTTCCCACCAAATTTGTTTAAGTTGTTCTTTGCTGACATTAAATTTGTGAATTTTGACAATCAGTATGACGTATAAAAATCTTAAAAGATTAAAAAAAAAAAGAAAAATTGATGGTGCGTTTGCAGCGTTAAATACAAAGTCAGTGTTGATGATTTAGCCAGAAAATATCGAATGACAATGTGTAAAATACACGAAATAAAAAAACACAAAAGTGTCGGCAACACATTCGACGGATTTGAAAAGAGAAAAAATATGCACCTGCAACGTAATTAGATCGAAGGTGTTTACATGCGAAAGACAAATACTAGATGCTGATTAGCAGATTGGTACTACAAAGCAAAATGCCAAAGATATCGGTTTTAAATTTTATATAGAAAAGGGATTCATGCAGTACGTTGTCATTTAATGTCATACGCAAACATGAACAATTCTGCGTATTTGAACTGAGTGACCAGTATCGGTACCCAAAGAATATTTTATTGGCGCAGAATTAAAAACAGAAAGACTTGCTTTAAAAAATTTTAGTTTATTGATGTCCGTTGGCGATACATTGTAAAAAATAGTTGCAAGGAACTAAATTGGAAATGTTTTCGACTTTTCATTTTCTTTTTATGAAAGGAAACTGAAACTTTTATTTTTATTTTTTACTTTTCATGATGTTTTTATACCCGTAAGTCATTAAGGTACACAACCGACTCTGGCACAATCGACTTCCATCATCGTGTCAACTTTTACGAATGGAAAGCAATTGTCAACATCATCGGCTTTATTCGCGGTGCAGCCACTCTATTTTATTACTTTGTCATCACGTCAAGTGAAAGGCAGTAAAAAGCTTGAAAAGAAGTCCATTAAAACATAATTTTTCATTACAATTTATTCCCCAACAATTAACAATTAACTCTTAAAAAACTTGTTTTTACTATCACTTTCATTCGTTTGTCTCACATCCTTTCCTGCCCGTGGCATCGAATTGATGGCACCGCATTCACAGCATTAAATCAGTACAGATATGAGAAGATTCTGTGGCCACATTTATCATTAAACTGATGTCTGTTTTCTCAGCATTAATTTTTTACAACGCTGATGTTGCTATTCTGACCGTGATTTTCATTGAGCGTAGAAAATAATTGCCAACATCAACTTAATGCCAATAGTTGCACTCTTCCTTATTATCGTTACGCTCTTATTCCGTCAAGTAAAAGAAAATACAGTAAATTTGAAAAGAAGTTTATGAAAGCACATTTTTCATTATATTTTATTGCTTTGCAATTAACATTAAAAAAATGTTCAACGCTGTCTTTAGAAGTCCTTTCTTTTTCCTGCCACTTCTCTTCTTTTACGTGGCATTACAATGATATCAGCACACTGGGACTCACTCTATTGATGCCAGCCTTTAAGTTGCTGATGGCATTTTTAAAAATTATCAATTTTTTTAAACATTAAAAAAACAATATTTAATTTATTAAATAATTTTTTATTATATAATATTTATTTATAATATTAAATAATTTATTATATAATATTGAATAATTTTTTATAAAAAAATTATTTATAAAATATAGTTAAAATTTTTTTTTTATAAATATGTAATAAAATTTTATTATTATTAAAATTTTTAATTATAAATTGTAAATATAATAAACGAAATATATTTATTTTATAGTTTAATATATTTATAACAAATTGAAAATTAGAATAAAATAATCTAATTATAAATATTATAAAATTAATTATGGGTTAATTTATATATTTACTATTTGAAAGATTAGTTTAATATTATAATTTTTTTGATTGTAAGAAATACTAAATATATTTATTTTATAGCTTAATATATTTGTGTTAAATTTAATTATTATAATTTTAAAGTTAATTATAAATATTATGAAATTAGTTAGGGGTTAATTTATACATTTTTCTTTCTTTCCTTTATCTCATTTGATGACAATCGATGTATGACAAAATTATGTGATAGCATTTGTCATTAGATTGATGCCAGCTTTCATACTGTTGACAAAAGGTTTGATTACAATGAAGTCAGGTTTCTGATTATTGATCAGTATGGAAGTGCATTTTTCTCTGAGTGTAGAGAACAATTACCAACACCAACTTTGTAGTTTCAATCTTACTGTCATTACGTTTTGTCTCATTACGTTTTTATTCCGTCAAGTGAAAGAAAATACAGTGAGTTTGAAAAGTAGCTTATGACAGCACAATTTTCCATTACATTTTATTTCTTTACAATTAATATTTAAAATATGTTTGACATTGTCTTTGCAATTGCTTTCTTTCATTCTCTAATCCCATTTGTGTTCTTTCACGTCTTTTTTCACGTGACATTAGAATTATGTCACCTCAATGACACACTATATATTAAAATCAGTTTTAACGTCAATGAATGTCATCGTATATCATGATAAGAATTTTCCAATGCTTTAGTTATCATTTAACTTCTTTTATCGGTTTTGATAATAGTTTAATGCCACTTTTCACACTGTTGATGAAGGTTTTCATAATATTGATGACAGATTTCTGAGACTTCATCAATAAGAAGATGCATTTTTCTATGAGTGTAGAGAACACCTTGCGCCACCATTCACCATTCTGCCATTTTCTTCACGTCAAGTGAAAGGAAAAAAAAGTCTATGAAAACATAATTCTTTTTATTATAATTTAACAATTAAGTCTGGTACAGTTTCGTTCAGTTGTTCTTTCCATCAACTTCTTTTGTCCCAGTTGCTTTATTTCCTGTGCCAGCGACCGCTTAGTTATTGTTATTATTCAATTGCTTTGTTGTGGCATTTAAATATTTATCATTATTAGTTGCACTGTTGTGCAGGAGTTGTAAGAGCTTGAATGGAAATTATGTACTTAATGTATCCTTTTCTCCTTTTTTAATTCTGTCCTCAAAACAGACTGCCAGCTCGCTGAACAACAAGTTGAATTTGGTTTCCTGCCCTGCATCATTTGATTCTGTGCTCTGTTGGCCACGAACAACAGCTGGCTCCTGGGCCGTAGTGCCGTGTTTCGAGGAATTTAAGGGAGTGCACTACGACAGCACACGTAAGTTTTAGTTTAAGCAAAAAAAAAAGGACTATTTACTGTACAATAGCAGAATTTTAGTTAAATGTGTGTAATCAAAAAGGAAGCAAAATATAATATTGACAATAAGAGCGGGAGCAAAATGCTTCTATCTAAATTGTGCTATTTTGTTGCATCAAAAGCAGAGATAACGAATTTTTAGTTAATTGCAGCCAAAAACAGCGTTGCTTTGCCAGTGGCCATTCCTCACGCAATCTTCATTGGGTTTTTTCAAGGATTTTTGTCACTGTATTGGTTCGGTATCCAAATAGCTGGCATATTCCTACAGAGAATAGGCAATTAAGAACTGCCACCCAAACAACTCCTATACAGAGACAATGGACACAAAAAATGCATTTCTTCTAATAAATGGAAAAAATGTATAGTTTCCTTTTCGTTTCAATATCTTTTTAGGATATTTCAGATTAAAAAAATAAATTGTTGACAAAAATAAAACTGTCGTAGCCAGACAAAACGGAAGTGTTATTTATTTTTTAATCCCCTGCAATTTTCATTTCCTCATACATATACGTGGTCTGTTCAAAAAGTAAGCTGAATTTTTATTTTTCTTGAAAAATATTTATTTATCCATCAATAATGAATGCACTTGTATCAGCGATTCCTCCCATTCTCGAAGCAGTTGTTGGTATGAAGTTGAGTTGGTTCAACGCCCTTTCATGGATCTCTTCAAGCTTGGGAACAGGAGAAGGCCGCGTGGGCCAAATCGGTTTTAAAACGCCCAAAATTCCAACAAAAAAAAATTGCATACCGTGACCCAACCGATACGCCTACATCGTCATAAACTGACTAACAGCGCCTCCACGATTGTCCATAAAAATTAAAAAGCTTGGACCACTTGTAGCCCCTTTCCTGACCAACCGTATATTGGAAGATTCGCTTTAGTTTTTGAGCACACCTCGTATGTAGTACATATGTGGATACGCCTGAACGTCCATGAATATTTACATAAATACAAACGTTATGAATAAAGAAGCAGCTTTAGCAAACCATGTTTTTAGGCTACAACTTGTTGTGCTTACTTTGCCCTTCCATTGCCAGCTCTTAAACAGCAGTTCAGGCTATAACACTTTGTGCTAAGACAAATAATGTGTGCAGGTGTGATAGTGTGAAGGCAAAATGTTGGATAAATGACAAATAATATGGCAAGATATTTCACATCCCATAAGACTTCTCTAGTTTTAGAATTTTTCTTTTTGTTTTTGATAGAAATTGACTACACGACCGTGAACATGTGATTACCGAGTAGAAATGTATTTTGTTCACGTCATGTCAAAAAGTTAATGCGATTTTATCTCCTTTGATTCCTTTCTCACAAAATCCAATGGAAATCAAACGAACATCCCAGTGCAAACAGCCCTAAAGCAGATTTAATAAATCAATTTGCCAGAACAGTGTTTACACATGTACTCGTATACAGATTTGGATTCAAGTGTTTAGGGGTGTTTGTTAATTTGTTCTTATAACGAAATTTGAAATTTATGACTTATTTTTTAATTCAGTTATTCGGGTTTGAGGTCATGTTTGAATTCATCTTCGTGTATCTTTTTCAGCAAGTTTTTCGTTTTGTTCTTTGCCAGTTAATATTTGAAAACCATCCTGGAATTTCCATAAGACTTTTACACTTCTTTTCACTTAATTTTGGTAAAATATTTATAAAGTCTATTTGAAGTTTTGCAAATCAAGAAAATACTCGTAGGCAAATTAGGCAAATATTTATTCCAGAGCCCTTCCGTAAGTGCTTCCCTTCTCCTGGGGAGGAGATGTCATTGACATTTTTTATTCGTTTCAAAGGTTTGTCGCTGGCCTTATGTAAAAAAGCTTAAAACCAAGTCTAATGAAGCTGTTGGTTTTAAGGCTCACTGTAAATCGGCGACTTAAGAACAACCACATACCCTTCATCTGAGATGACAATGCACTCAAATCGGTCACCCCCCACGTCCAATGTGACGTGAATTGTGTGTCACCTTTTGCCTTCTTGTTGAAACCACTTGTCATAATCGTAGACCTGCGGATATATGTAAGCCCAACACACTATGCAAAAATCGAGTCAGTTGAATTTTGTATCTATATGAAGCATTTGCAACTCGGTAGTAACAACGACAGGGTGCTTATGTCCAAAAAAGTGTGGTTAGAATTTATTTTGGTAGTGTGTTTGTATTATTTATGTTTTTTGGCCACTTTCTAATTTAATATTTTATTATTAAACAAATTCAAATAAACAATATCTCATTCTGTTTAATTTTTTGATGGAAATTTGTCTATTCTTATAGGTTTTTCTTTTAAAATGTTGAAGAATATTTTTCACTTAAAAACATGCTCTGCGAAATGGGTCGCAACAAAAAGTAAAAAAATTGTTGACCCAAGTACGTTGTAAACAGTGTCAGCCACCTGAGGTCTTGTATATAGTTGATACAGTATGTTCATACTACATACATATGTACGTAGATATACTTTGGTCGATATATTTTGATGCCTTGGATTCTGGTGCACATTCTCACGGATAGTGACAATGCCTTCATCTAATCAGGTACTTTGACTGAACGTTTCGAGCGAGTGAAACCGTGTCTGAACAACGACTTTTGATAAAGTAATTTTATTATTTGCTTGTGCTTTAGACCTCATTATGATTTGCTAAAGCTCGGAAGTCTACGTCGTATTGAAATGTATGGAAAAGTTTGAAATTATGAATAAATGATGAGTGATTAATTGCGTCGACCCCTCTATGCAGAACGGCGTTTCGCATTGTAATCATTGCTAATGTATAGCATGATCCCTTTCCTGCAGGTTATACGGTGAGCAGGTCCTGTTTAACCAGCATAAAGGCATGAAGTAGTCTGTAAACGTTTTGGAATGTGCAAAACCATCATCGAGTGGTTGTTACCCATTTGTATATCTCTCCTTTAAGGAGATTTCTAATACAGCCCTGGAGGTGAAAGTGCTCTTGGGAGTCAATGGAGTATCCGAGAGTATTTTCATTTTTATTTCCATATATCCCCTGTTGAATAGAGTTCACACAGTTTGCAGAATCGCATATAGGTTTTGTGGTATCCCTAGTCAAAGTTAGTGACAGGAGCAATCGATGCCCTACTATTTACGGCTTTAAGTAATTTTGAATTTAAATCAAAAATAATCTGTTAGTTTTCTTTCACACTATATTATTTTTCATTAAATGTTTAATTCGATCTAAATCTGTGTTTGCTTTTCTATCCGTTTCTTTTTGTGTTTTAGAAAATGCAACACGTTTCTGTTTTCCCAATGGCACATGGGATAATTACTCCAACTACGATAAGTGTCATCATGCGGTTGAAATGCCACCAGTACCGGATTTTTCGCCAGGCATTGAGTTGCCCGCTTACATTTACTGTTTCGGTTATTTTATAAGTTTCACCGCCTTAGTTTTAGCTTTAATTGTGTTTTTATGTTTCAAGTAAGTAACAGCGTGTGCGTGTATGTGTGTGTGTGTGATAATTACTTTTCTAACAATTAACTTGTGCAACAATCAACAATAATACTTCATTGTCTCTTGTAGGGATATAAAATGCCTGCGAAATACAATTCATGCGAATTTATTCTTAACTTACATACTCTCAGCGCTATTATGGATACTCACGTTATTTCTGCAAGTGGTAAGTGAAATTTAAAACGTACTGTTTTGAAATCAACTACTTCAATATGAGGTGACGACTTTCGGACTTTTTTTTAATTGTAAATAAGACCCTTTAAATAAATTGGAACGGTTTAAAGATTAACCTGGAGAAGGGTGTAATTGGAAGATGCAATTTTCGAAGCCGTTTTCGCCAGTGGACATCTTCAACCTCAATTGCAGCTCTGAAACTTATTCTGAACTTCCAATCCTTAAACCAGCCAGTTTTTAGCTCGCAAGCTCCACTTGCAATTTCAGATTTAAGCCAATATAGCGCCGTTGAGCTTTGGCAGGCACTGCACTGTGACTCAGTTACCACCTTTCGAAATTCTTACGAAACTATGACTGATATCGAAAAGTAAATACAGGCTCTTCCAAAAGGGATAGCAGCAATATTGTTTAAGCCATATCTGCCGTCAGATTCAGTGGGACGTTATGGTGAAGTTGAATCTCTTCTCGGGTACAGCACGGCAACCAAAACTCTAGGAAGCACATGTATGACTTCAGTTGTGCTGGTTTTCCAGATTTAAAATATTCGCAGAACTGGGGCCAACGTGCCACTGGTTTCCCTTTAAAGAGGCATCTACTTGTAAGTGCCTGTCTTGGCTAAAATATTCTGGATGAAGTTTAAACTTAAGAACGCAGGAGGGTAGATATTAAAGTAGTGATCTACGCTCGGTGCTTTAATTGCTCTCGGGTTCTGTTGTCTTGCAACAGATGTTTGTTCTCCTTAAAGAACTAGGTAATGGGGAATGTACCAGCGAGTCTGGTGAAGGCCTGATGTTCTTTGAGGATTTCTGGCTACCAACTCAGCTGCATATCTTACACTACCGCGAAATTCAATTATGAGGTCCATTTCTGGATAGATGCGTCAATAAATAAATATATTATTAATACGCATGAGATCCAAGAGTGTGAATTTTTTCATTGGCCAACAGCAACGGCGAGCGCCATGGCTCGATAATAGTCTTGAGTTTTGTGATATGAGCGACAACGTGCGTGCCATACAATTATATAATTTTAGTATCTCTTCTTTGCCAAAATATGTGATTCTCTATCCCATAGTGCATTTACTTTTATTTATTGTAAAAATGTATAAATTTTCCACCTTATTTTTTGGTCAAGACTTTTCGTTTTTGCTTTCATGCCAACTTTAAGACGATTTAAGTTTCCCTAACAAAGTTCAGTGTTCCCAAACCCAAAGAAAGTTTTTATTTATGTGTATCTGTATGTTTAATTTATATTTGGAATGTCTTTTTATGTTCGATGGCGAACAGATGACAGATCATGCAAGTCCCGCCGGCTGTATAACGCTTGTCATGATGTTTCACTATTTCAATTTAACAAATTTCTTTTGGATGTTTATCGAAGGTAAGATCATGGTTAACAGAATTGTGTTCTACTAATTAACAAAGAAAAATACTTAAGGCGTTTGAGTGAATGTGCTCTCCTGCCAAAAGAGCTAGATTAAAGCTCCTCTGGCAAGCGACCACTTCTTCGCATAACATTTATTTAATTTCAGTTTTCCGTCACCTTCCGCGATTTGCTTAAGTATTTCCTCTTCTGAGTCTTGATTATCCAGCACTTGTATTGAATGTTTGCTGTGCTTAAATATTCCAAATTTAATATGTTCTTCCCTTTTCTTTTTGTTCTTCTTCCTCTGCATACTTTCAGGCCTTTATTTATACACGGTACTAGTACAAACGTTCACAAGTGATAATTTAGGATTTCTACAGTACGCTTTCATTGGCTGGGGTAAATATTTCTCACTGTATTTGTTCTCTACAATTGCGTCAATACTTTTGGCGTTGTTTAATTAAATAATAACACTAATAATAACAAGCCCCAAAACGACGCCAATTAAATTGTTATTATATTTTATTTTCTTATATTTTAAAGGCTGTCCGGCTCTAATAATGGTTGCCTGGTCTATTGCAAAAGTGTACGCACCCCCGTTGGAGACGGGCAATTTTAATGGGGTGAGTTAATTAATTTGGAACATTTTAGTTCAGTGTGATTGTAATTCGTAGAAAATTTCTTAATTGATTGAAAAGACGACGAGTGCCGGAAAAATAATCTTACCCGAAATATGAAAAGCATTCGGTTTTGCTTTCATGTTTCTGCAGTAGTTAAGAACTTGAAAAAACATTTCTTAAATTAAATTTTTATAATTTAATAAAAAAAATTTAAGTTGACGGTAAAGGTTCTACACGAAACTAAAGTTATCGACAGCATTTGTGTAGAAAATTAAAATTACAGATAACATCTGTATGGATATAATAGAGTTGTCGATGACACATCTATAGAATGTAACGTCAGCGATAAGTTTTCTGTGGAAAGGTAAAATTTTCGATAACTTTTCTGTGGAAATGTAAACTTATCGATTCCATTTCTATAAAAAAAGTGATAATTGATTGATGAAACTTTTAAACTATTAAATCGATGTTATCGATAAAATTTGTGTAGAAAAGTAAAATTGTCAAGAACTTTTCTTTAAAAAGTAGATTTATCGAAAACTTGTACATAAAAAGTAGTTATTAGTAGCTGTAGATATATAAGTCAAGTTATAGATAATAAAGTATGACTCGTAGTTGTTGAATGTCATGCCTTTCTATAGCAAAGCAAAATGATCGAAAATTTATCGATAAAATTTCTATAGATTATTGGTAATGTATAGAAGTTATTGGTAATGTTTTTGTGGATAAGTAAAGTTACCGATAACTTTTCAATAGAATTATCGATGATTTTTCAATAGAAAAGTTAAATTATCCATAACTTTACTATTGACAAGTGAAGTCAACGACAACGTTCCTGTGGAAAAGTAAAATTTTCAAACGATAATATTATTATTATTTATTAATTCATTTACCATGTCTGTAGATGGTATAACTCAATTGCCGTATTACACAATTTATATAATTGTTAATAAAATTGCTTAAAAAAAATCGAAAAATAATAAGTATTAGAAACTTTAAAAGTTTAAATTGCTGTTAAAGCAAATAACTAAACTTTTTATTAAAATTGTTTTAAGTAGATAAATTTCATATCTTACAAAAAAAACCATGTATGTATGTTACATTTTATTTATTATTATTTTATTTATATTTCACAGAAAATTTAAAACACAAATTCACTGAAAATAAGTTTGAACACTTTAAAATGTATTTATAAAGGGAAAAATAACTTAAGCCATTAAGAGTGCATATAACCTCAGTTTCATTTGGTGAAACCAAAATATTGCACTCTAAATCCTTTGTTTCCGGAACCTATGAAGTGCGTTGCATTTCCGAAGTATCTGAACATAATGTAGAAATACCGACAGTACTGTTTCTGAAAGATCTGGCGTTAAGGTTTAATAAGCCACCTCTAGCTTTCAGTAGTAAACTGACTACTCGAGGTGAAAAGTTTGGAGGATATAGTGATGAAATATTGTAATCTAGTTTATCATATACATAGATCGTGAAATTGCGGGCTTCCAGCATTATGCATGTAAATGTGTTACCGCGAGAAAATTGTATATTTTGACAAAGCTTTTCCCATTCTTTAGCCCAATATATGTTTTGTTCTATAATGTTTAATGCCAAAATGCGGGGTAACCTGTGCAGCATCATATCCATTAGTGTATTAATGTCAGCGAGATACAGATCTCTATATATAGCATATAATTTGGTGCTGAGTTAGGTGGGTATGGCATCTTTTTTATAAAAAATCTGAAGGGCTTTTCAACCTGATCGAACTTTTCATAGTCCCATGAGCATAATGGAACAGAAAGGAATATTTTCGGTTTATTATTCTGTGATATCTGCGGATTGTTAATATATTTCAAGCGAGTAGAGTTAATTGCCAATGTTGAGGTTGTTAATTTATTAAGTGCTTTCTAAAGGAGAGACTGTAAGTGATATCGACTCCGAGATATTTATAATAACTAATTGTGTCAGTACTATCACCACCATAAGTCCAGTTGAAGTATGAAGAAGTTATTGTACCTGAACGAAATACCACTACTTAGTGTTTATCAAGATTGGCGTTCCAGTCCTACATTGAACAATAATTGTACAAGTAATCAATCATATCTTGCAATTCTGTTGGATGGTCTGATAATATTATAATCTAATGACTTGCCTGTAAAACATTAACTTTTCGACAGAGAAATAACACTATTTGCACAGACAAAAAAAAAGAATCGGCGAAGTTAATATGTATTACAAAACCAAATCCGTGGAATCTTGTCTAGTACGAGCTCTTGTGTCTATTTCAAAGGTTATTGAAACACTGCATTGTTTTCCATTTTGTGAGGTGGCAGCAGTACGGAACGACGTGTGAAAGAAGACATTTCCCCACCGCTCGTACAATATTTATTTAGGTTGGAGCTTTAGCGTTACATAAATATGTATTTAAATTGATACAATATTTCTTTCAAATCTGATTTAACTTTCATAAAACATTTTCGATTCAAGTGTCTCCAATTAATGCCTTCAATATTTTCAATAAATCCTTTTACGTTTGCAATCAGTCAATGATGGCACGAAAAGAACAACTACAAGTTGTTTATTGGCAGCAAATGCTCCAGCCGGATGGTAGAAGCGGCTGCACTCAACAACAAACAGCCGTAAAATAAAATATGAAAGCAAATGAAAAGAGAACTTCAGAATGAAAAGATTTGCTCAAAACAGCTTCGAATTCGACTTCATTTAACTAAAAGACAAGCGTATGAATAATAAATAAAAGGCTGTGTCTTGCGACTGGTAAAAGAGGAATGGTGAACCGGAAGGAGGTAAAAATGTGAAAATTGCATGACATCTCTTTTATTTTTGTCGTCATCTTGTTTTATGGAAATGAATGCAAAACCGTTTGTTTTAAGCAGAGTTTTTAAATTAAAATGCAAAAATGTTGACTTGAATAGGGAAGGGCTGCATTTGCATTGAAATTTTCATCTCCAATTCAACAAAGAACAGAAACAGAAATATGTTATTCACTTCTTCGCATTCCCCAATCGCAAGCGGAAAAATAAACACATAAATATAATTATATATCATAAAACGATATATTTTTGTGTATATATATTCGTAATACATTTAAAAAGGAACATAAAATCAGGCTTTTCATTGAAATATATATTAAGAACTATATAAAAACACAGTTATAACATTAATTCACGCAAAAAAAGTGAAAGTAACCAGCAGTCAAAACAGTAAAAACAAAAAGAGTTTGAGAGTAAATTAATATTTTGTTGGGCCTCCACCTGCATCAATAACGGCTTGTAGACGCCGACGCATGCTTCGCACTAGTCTTTTAGTATCGCTTTGTGTTAATTGGGCCCATTCGGTCGACAAAACATTTTTAAGGGATTTCTTCGAGGTAACGCTATGTTTTCTAGTCCTTTTCTCTAGCAAATCCCAGATACATATGTTCATTCGAACTCATTACTTAACCAAATACGACGTGTGCTTGGGGTCGTTATAATGTTGGAAAAGGAATGAGTTTTCGTCCAACCCCAATTGTAACGGACTTTCCTTGAGATTTTCGCGTAGAATGTCTAAGTATACACGTTTATCTATTGTACTCTCAACAAATACCATTTTACCCACACCATCCGCTGCCATACACCCCCAAATCATAACGTTACCCCACCGTGTTGAACTGTTGGTACTATATTTTTTAATAGCATGGCTTCATTAGATCTTCTCCATCCGGTCCAAAAATATTATATTTTGAATCGTCACAAAATATGACGTTCTCCCAAAAACAATCTGGCTTATCCAAATGCTCCTTTGCAAAGTCCAGCCGCTTCTCTTTGTTGATAGCCAATATTAGGAACATTTTACGAGGAATTCGCGCATTGTAACCAGCTCTGTGGAGTACGTTTTTAATGGTCTGAAGTGGACGCTTGTTTGTGCGCTTTCCAACAATTCATTTCGTATTTTCGGAGCAGAAATTTCGGGATCAGCTTGGACTGCATTTACTATATTCCTCTCTTTTCGCTCTGAGAGTTTTTTTGGACGACCACATCGGTGTTTTTTGTGCAAGCTCCCATTGTTTCTATACAAATTAATTATATTCTGTACTCTAGAATGGGGTTTCTCAATAATTTGTACAACTTCACGCAAAGATTTATTTTCCAAAAACAATTTAACTATCAATTTCCGGACTTCGGTTGATATTTCTTTACCTTTGACGAGCAATAAAGTGGTAAAGTGCACTGCGACATTCTTTAATTAAAAAATAAAACAAATTAAAAACCATTGTTTTTACAAAAACAACAATTCTACAGTCTATGATTTATTGGTGTACTTAAACTTTTTTGCTGTAATTTTTAGCACTTCTTGAAAACTTCGACTGTATGTAGTAAGTTTTGGAAAAGTAACGGGAATATAAGAAAAAATGCTTAAGACAACACAGTACCCTTTCAATATTATTAAAAGAAAAGAGTCGATTTTATTAAGATCAATATATGTAGTAATTGTAAGAATTTTTAGGTGACAACAAGGTGTACTTAAACTTAATTGGTTCACTGTATGTTCACTCATTACTTCTTCCATCTCGTACATACATACATACATTTAGCAACTGTGATATAACATTGAATGTAATTTCAAATTTAATCCATAAAAGCATAGTTTCTGCTTATGACTTGTCTGTGTTTTTGTGTGCATCAGAAGCATGACATGGCTTAACGCACTCAGAGCAGAGACATTTATAAGTTTACTTGACAATTTACCAGCTTTAAAATAAAAGAAGGAAGAACCAAGGATAAGACTGTTATTTGACACACGCATAAGCAATATGCATGCACAATTTTGTACACACAAACAAAATGCATGCATGGTTTTGTTTAAATACATATGTATGTATGTATGTATATGCATTTTACATATTGTACATAGTACATACATATGTATACAATGTATGTATGTAAGTATATAGTCAGTAGCAAATGATTGTCATTAACGGCTTTTGCACACATGTGCTGCAGCTTGAACTTTAAAATGCAAATTCTCATTTTGAGTATCTTTTCCTTAGAAAACTTCCCGATAACAAAAACAATTGATGCCCTTTAAGCCTGACAGTTGCTGCAGCATTCATATATTAGTTAGACACACACACACACATACATTTACATATACATACATACATATGTGTGTATGTATGTACATGAATACATTGGAAAAGAGTTTATGCACGCACATGTTTGAATCTGACAAACAAGTATTTATTTGAAAGAAATCATTCATCGCCTTCAGAGCCAATATTTTCCTTAAAGCGAAGAACATGCACACGAAGTCTATTCGAAATTTAAAAGTAGTAGCGCTAAAGATATAGCACACTTGGGCCAGCGTTTTTCCCATCCTCGTAGCAGTCCTGATGCGCACTATTTTGTATGTCTTTGCGTTCTACTCAACGATTCGATTTTCATTTCTTTAATCGTTGCCGAATATCGTTCTTTCATGGGTCTCTTCAAGTTCAAATCTGGTGAGTTCGTTGGCCCACGAAATACGGCGTACAAGCCGCGCATCATCATTCGCATCTACTCGACTTTTTTTGAAAACTTTTTACTGACGGAGTACAATCACCGTATACCCCTAAATACGTTTCAGGTGCTTTTGACCACTTTATGCCATTTTTGACACAAAATGACCACTTAATGCCATTTCTGACACAAAATTTCATGCAAATTCTTTAATCCATTTTTTTCCGACTACACAAAATCAACGAACTTGGGAAACACTTGCAAATTTTGTTTTCTGCTTTCACAAACAAACAGAACATTTTATACAGCTGAAATTGTGAAGACAAGCGATAATCGAATGTATCTTTGTATCGAGAAATTTCTTTTCACACAATTATTTTTGATATTTACTCGTTTCGATAACGACAGTATCAAATATGCTGCTCATTTCTTATCCCGTTAATAAGACAATTCATTTCGTCTGTCAAACTGTTTTGTCTCCTCTCTGCATATAAATGATGTTGATGGGAATTTAGCAAAAGCTTAAGATCACGTGTCTTTAAAGGTTAATGTTTTGTACATTTTTTTGCATTCTTCCTCTTGTTTAAGTTTTTTTTTTGTGGTGCGTTTCTGGTAATAATGTTGCAATGTTGCAAGTACATTTGTTAAGTAACCTCAAGGTTTCAACATGGTAATCAAGAAAAAACAGCAACACAAAACATTAATATTGTTGTCTGGCAAATACTCGTACAATAACGATGATGTTGTCAACAGAAGATGAAACGGGGAATTATGAAAAAAAGTCAAGGACTGCAGTTGTTGTGGCTTTCAAAATAAAAAAAATTAAACGAAAGGAGTTATATTCTTAATTATATTTTAAAGAGTAGAAATAGTGATTGTAACCAACAATTCGAACTTCACCCTGAATACTGAAGAGAGGGCTATTATTGATAATGATGTCTAATTTTTCCAGCTAATATCTCAATAAACTTTTTGTCTAAAAAATTATTATATATATTTGAATATTTGTTTTTGCTGATTATACAAAAGTTTCTTTCTCTCATGTTTGAAGTTTATTTTTTGTTTCAAAATGCATAAAAATGAGGGAAAACTAATTCTAAAAAAGAAAATATTCTTATTGTTATTGTAAAATTGTTGCTCCATGAATTCCTTTGCAGATCCAGATTCAAACATTTTATTAACTGATTCAGCGAATGCCCTAATTGACTCTAGTATTTTACTACGTATTGAATAATTTCTTATAGTTATTGAGACCTTTTAAGACGACAAATGATCTGGCTTCACACATTATGGTGCTTATGCCGGCTAGAATGCGCGTTTTCTTGTTTACAGCAGGTTATAGGACAAACTTTTAATTAAAAGTGACTCAAAAATTGTTAGAAGATACATTTTTATATGAATTTGGTTGTGGCCCAGCGAAAACGTAATAATTATTTTTCTATTCCAGTTGGATATTGAATGTTCCTGGATGCGTGAATCTCATATAGACTGGATATTTCAAGGGCCTGCTTCTTTGGTTTTGATACTAAACTTAATATTCCTCATACGCATCATGTGGGTAAGTTTTAATGTTTCTCTGTCTCTCTCCCTCTCTCTGTCATTCTACTTGTCTTGTACCACCAACCAACCCATTTTCATTCACACAAATTTTAAAACTTTTATTTACTCTCTGTTGACTATTACTACAATTAAATATTTATCAACACTTAAGACAAAAATAAACTTTGTAGCTGAAAACAAGCGAAAATGTTCTTTTAAATCATTTCAACAACAGCAACTACAACAACAACAAAAGTTGTTCATAGTAAATTCACTTAATTTTGTAGTTGTTTTACGATATTTTCTTGTTAACCACTTCAACTTCACAATCCGGGATATGAAATGTATCATCTGTGAGCTTTACACTCTCTTCTTTATTTATATCCGGATTTATTTAAAAGGCGCTTTTTTCAAGCAACGAGATAATATTTTATTTAAAACATTTTTGTTGTTGCTTCTTTGCAGATGCTTATAACAAAATTGCGCCCCGCAAATACGCTGGAAACGAGACAATATCATAAGGCAACGAAGGCTCTACTGGTGCTGATACCTTTGTTTGGCATAACGTATCTACTGGTGCTGGTTGGACCGGAGCAGGGCATAAGTCGTAATTTATTCGAAATCACACGAGCTTTTTTAATTAGCACCCAAGTAAGTCGCATAGAAAAGAAGAAACAAGCAAAGGGCAATTTAAATTTAATATTTGGTTGAGTCCAAATAAAAGCCAATAACGTTGTTTCATTTGCATACAATAGCGTTTTTCACACCTAAAATTAAAACATGATTTTTACATTAAGATCATGAACAATAAACAGCTGATTTTGTGTGTACTAAATTTAAGTTGTTTAGCAGTCGTAAAGCAGCTCAGGGCTGAAGAACAGCTCCCGCATCATCGTAGTTATTTTTTAAGTGCAGTCAGGCTTGTTGTTATTGTTTGCCTTTCGAGAATTTTGCGTCTCATTGAATAGGATCTAATCCGAACGTCTTTACAAAGTTTGTATTATATAAAAAAAGGAAAGACAGATCACTACACAGGTTAGGACAAAAGTAAAGCAAATTTTAATACAAAGTGATGCCACAGATTTAATTGGGATTAAGGTGTGGCAACATCATTATGGAAAAATTTCCATCGAACGCCTGTCTGTTGATGGACAAGTAGAAGTAGTACTTTTGATTTTTGTTTATTTTCTACCAGCAAATACCGTTATTTATAGTTATTTTTGTTAAAATTACGGTTCATGTTTTGCTTAATGTAAAATTAGCTGCACTTAATTTGAAAAGCTGGTTAATAGTTGATAAGAGACGAACTACACATGACGCAAGAGCCAACTAATTTTCTATGGTAAGTGCTTTCCAGTTCTTGCTCTGCAAACGATCTCATTTTGAGTTCGTTTATGGCACATACACACATTTACATTTTATTTAACGGGCATAAGAATAGGAGAGTTGGTTAGTTGGTTTAACACTAATTAATGCACCAAAGGGCAACGACAACTAGATTTTAGTCAGTTTGTCAGTTAGTCCGTAAATGTGGTGGAAAAATGCCAACTTTATTATGAGTATGTTCTACATACATATTTATGTATGGATGTATGTATGTATATCTTGTTTACTTTTCTACACAACAACAAAAACAGGCATATAAAATCATATGATGAGTCGGTTAAACTTAAAAAGAACTTGAATGTAAAAGACTTGGCATTTTTCATCTTTGTACTAGAAAACGAAAAGTTTAATTTAAATAAAAAAATCTAAATTAGGATCACATAATTCTAATAAAATTTGAAAAAGGTGATTGTATTTACGCTACTTGATATACCACATATTTTATATTAAAAATACGCACCCTGTTCGGGTACTGAACTAAATAGTTTTCACTTGCAAATTTACATATCGCACCCTAAATACAAAAGGGTCACAACTCAAAATTCTAGAATGTTCAGGAGAGACAAAAAACTGTTTATGTTTAGTTCATCGTGCAGAAGAAACACACTTAACATAACTGTACTTTTCCAGTTAAAGAAGATAGTGACGTGAAAGAAATTGCTGCAGTAGCTGCGCTTTTGTTTTCCAGAAAAATTTCCAAACGAAAACATTTCTTTTCATTCACTGAACTCGAAGTGAATATTTTATCAGCTTTTGCATCGCTAACGAAAATTTATTATATTTTTTTGTCTTTAAGGGTTTTTTTGTGTCCCTGATTTTTTGTTTTCTCAACTCAGAAGTACGGCAAACACTGCGTCATCACCTTGACAGATGGCGCACCAATCGCAACTTAAGGCGGGATAGCACTCAAAGGAATCGCAGGTAATTTCATCAATATTTTATACATAAATACATACATACACACTTATATACATATGTAGATGTGTATGTATTTTGGCAGAGAGATTACACCCACTCTTTCATGCTAATCCTTAAGATGAAGTCGCGCGAATTACCATGAACATACATACACATAAGTGTTACATTTTTTTTGACGATTTCCAAAAGGGATAGTCCAGCTTTATAAAATAACTTTATATTAAAATATGAAATAAGCACAAGGGGGCAGGAGCGTTGAAATTTTGGATATGAATAATAAAATAACTGCATTTTAAAGTGAAATCCAGAGGGTATTTAGCGGATTACTGTAAAACAGTAGGGCAAATATTATTACACTTTGACTTTCCTCACTGGCATTCTGCATTTTAAATGTTCCAACAGAGCTGCATGGTGTGAAAACATTTGCCACACAAATTGACACAAGAATGTCAATTCCAAACCAAATGAACATTTGTAAAGCGTGTTTTTTAAGAGTGTCACAACTTTGAGTTGGCATCACTGCTTTATTTGAGGACCCATTTAACAGCTGGTAGTTGCTTTTTGTTCAGTTTGCTGTGAAATTTCCCTATGAATCGACTTGCACCAGCGTGCAAATTGTTGTAATTTTTAATCAAAATAATTGTTCTATTCGTCAAACTCATCAAACTCATTTCCATTTAAAATTTTATTTTCCGACGAAGCCCATTTCTGGTTGAATGGGTACGTAAATAAGCGGAATTTTCGCATTTGGAGTGAGGAGAATTCTCAAGCTTTTGCCGATACACCATTATATCCACAGAAAATTACTGTTTGGTGCGCTTTATGGGCTGGCGGAGTCATTGGCCCATATGTCTTCAAAAATTATAATGGTCATAATGTTATTGTCGATGGTGAACGGTACAGGCTCCGTAGGCGCCTGGTTAGGCTCATGTCGCTGTACAACCCGTACAGTTCATGATCTTCGATTCCGAATCTGTGGGACAACGCAGTAGAGGACGCCCACGGAACCGATGGCGCACACAAGTGGAGAGGGACCTCAACCAACTTGGTGTGCACAATTGGAGAACGCTGGCTAAAGACCGTGCCAGCTGGAAAACTTTGTTGGTTGAGGCCCAGGTTCACCACGGACTGTAGCGCCAAAAAAAGAAGAAGAAAGAAAGAACGGTACAGGAACATGATTCGAAATTCTTTCGTACCTCAATTACGTGGTATTAATCTTGCTGGTATGTGGTTCCAACAGGTTGGAGCCACATGCCACACAGCGTGCGCTACAATTGATTTACTTAAATAAAGTTTTGATGAAAAAATTATTTCAAGTAATGGCCCAATTTATTGGCCACCAAGATTGTGTGATTTAACCCCATTGGATTATTTTCGTTGGGGTTATGTTAAGTCACTTGTCTACGTCGATAAACCACAAACAATTGAACACCTAGAAATTAACATCGGAGAGTTATCGTCGAAATACCGCCGCAAATGCTGCGAAAAGTTGTTGGAAATTGGTGTTCCAGATTGCGGCTTGTACGCGCCAGCCATGGCGACCACATGGCAGAAATCATATTTAAACCTTAATTTCATAAAATTTTCTTTCCAATAAAGCCCGTTGCATTAATATTAAGAATATATTTATTTGTCTTATTATGATTTAAACTTGTGTCACTCTATAAAAAACACCCTTTAGGTATATAGTATGTATATCTCTCATTCTCTCTACATTGATGGCACAGTTTCATAAAATGCATACTTTTTGCAAGGAAACGCAAGAAAAAAGAAAATAAAGACAAACAATATAATTAGATACCATCTGAAGTGACTGCCATTAATTTTTTAATAATTCTGTCCGCTTATCAGAACAAATTATATATTAGAACAAATTTACATACATACATATATTGTTTGTAACTGGAGCAAATACTTCGGAAATAACTTTCATGTCAAAGAGCGAAAGGGAAATTCGTGTGTTTCAGTCGAACTTTCGTTTGACCTGCAGCAGAAATATCCAACAAAGGAATAGCCCTGACAGACCAGCAGACAAATCACCGCAATTGAAATCGAATGCACGTTCGTACATGTACCGGCATTCGATCGTAATTTACTCTTATGCACGTAATATTAGCACCTACTACTATTTTTTGCATTCCTGTAAACGTATGACAATAAAAAAACAAAATAACTAAATTCCCGTTAAAATTTTAAAAACAAAAATCAGAAAACTTTGAAAACGAATTACTTGATTTCGAATGCGGTGATTTGCTTCCAGGCCACTGACTGTAGAAGGAGTGCCTAATGGCCGTAACGTGTAGTACAAGCGGTTGTACAAACAATTGTGGTTTCAAGAAGCGAGTGCCACAATGAGGGGCCAACATCGATTTCATCCCCATGGACGACTAATAACATGGATGTAATAATATAATTATACAGCCTTTATACACTTACACTCAATCCATATTTGTACACCTTTAAAAAAGGGTACAATGAGCCTTTTCGCTGATATCATGAAATACAACATCGTGCAAATGTCCTAGATCTTCGAAGGTGTGGCACATACATAAATCTAGTTTATGCTGAAAGAAAATAGGGTAATTTTCGGGACGCTTTCGTATCTTATGCTTTCGTATCTTACAGGTTCATTCCGACAACGCATTTCGTTTACCTTTCATTTTTCCCGTGTATAATTTCGTATGGATGCAAACTACAGGTCACAGTCAATATAAGTGAAGTTTGGCAACGCGAAATCGACTGCCAAGGAATCTTCTGGTGTATTTTCATGGGTGCTGTTCACGACAGATCTTTCAAATTTTGTGAGTGTTGGTTCATTGTTTACTGAGTTAGTGTCTTTCCAGCAGGACCATTATAACGCGGTTGTCTGAACAGAACCCCAATTGGCATCAAATGCCGTGGAGTGCCTTGATGGATGAGATGCTGGAGTATTCGACCAACTGTCGAGTTCTTCTAAAGACTCTCGGGTAAAAAAACAAAAGGCGAAATTGTTTACATTCAAGTAAAAAAAAATAACAAAAAACAATTATACAAACATAAATACAAACACTCTATAACCCAACAAACAAATTGATGTTAATACAAGGTAGAACATAAAAAGCAATGTTAGGTTAATTGATGTTTGACTGTTCATTGTGAAAGGTATGCACACTGGATATTGAATAGTCAGGACATCGTCAGTCAAAGAACATACAAGGCACATCATACATATGTAGGGGGGATCCCTGAGTATTGGTTCCATAAAAAAACAGACTACACAAATCACAGTCGTTGTGGCAGATTTGGTCTGCTGATAAAGTCAAGTCAAAATTAAGTTCCCATTCGGTTTTGATGTTTCTTATCGTTTGTGTGCTGATGCTTAAGATATTTAATTTTCAGTGGATTTAAAATCCGCATGTTCATTCAATGGTCCTTTTTTTCATTTGTTACCTTCAAGTCACACAATATTCCAAAAAAATTGAATTTTTAATCCCTCAATTTGGTCTGTTTCTTATACTCGTATTTTTAAAAGAGAGCGTGAGAAAAATTTGTCGAATCTTTTCACACCAGAAACAACTTTAGATTCAATTAGACGCCATTAAAATTATGTTGATTTGTTACAGCGTCAATCGGCCCCTTTTTTAGCTGCTTGTTTCTTTCTTTCTTGCACTCCCTATTTTGTCTGTGGACCTTTTGAATTCTCCATGAGTTTAGAATTAAAATTTAAAGCAAGAAAAACCTGGTTTTGGGGGGGGGGTTACATTTTGCAGAAATAAATTTCAAGGTGAATGAACTCACGCGCGAAAGTTTCAGTACTACGATTATTTCCTTTGGTATAATACACAAACACACACACACACACACACACACACACACACACACACACACACACACACACACACACACACACACACACACACACACACACACACACACACACACACACACACACACACACACACACGCGCGCACACATGATCCATTAATTATGCATTACGTTTAATTTAAATTTTTGCCATGCAGTTTGTGTTTAATTTTTAAATGGGATTTAAAAACTGGAACAAATTTAATATTAACAGGAAAATATTCCATGTTAAATTAACTTGAAATGCTGCCTAAGCCAAAATCAAAATCAAAGTCAATGTGTTAATTAGCTCGTTCCATTGGCACTTCATGTTAATTTAACATGATTTCATGTTGATGATCGATGATGTTCTAATGGAAACAATGTAAAACTAGATATTTCTTAAATATTTTTAAACTTTTAAATGGAAAAATGTTTTCCTACTTTTTTAATTTAATTCTTTTATGTAACAAAAATATTTATCAGTTAAAAGAAAAGATGAAAAATTAGACTAGTTGTCCTTTACAGAGACATTTCTTTAATTCTCATTGTTAGAAAAAATTAAGCACGTTTCTAATTTTCTTCAAATTACGTAATTAATATTAGGGATATATAAACGGCGCCCCTCTTATTTCACTGGTCTCATTTAATACATTATACAAATCACTTGCCGTCTTAGTAAATAAGTGTCGCTCCACTTGCTCTATCCGGGCTGATCCATTTGTCATCTTTGGGCATCTATCTCAGATATGAATTTTATTAAAATCGATCGAACGGTTTCAGAGGCATGCAAATTACCGCACTTGCCCCAGTTTAAAATAGCCGGAAAGTTCATTTAATTCTAAGGAAGCACGTGTGAGGTAGTAATTGTAGTTTTAATATTTTAAATCAGCTGACAGCATCTGTTCTCCTTACTATTTATGGACTCAAAGTCTAGTGTGGTGTGGTGTTACACTCCCAATGAGCAGGATAGGGCAAAAAGGCTTATCGGTGATTGTATTCAACTCTAATAACGTGCTGAAGCATCGACACTGTGTGAAATGTGTTGCACTATTTTATATGTTTTATTCTGACGAGATAAGGATTGTGTTCCTAAGACCAGAATATTTTTACATAGTCCATGTTCATCGTGCAGGGGTCAACCACTTGCGGTTGATTGGGCAGTGAATCGCACCGCGCATTATCAAGAGAATTCGTTCTACAGTAGAACAATTCGGCTGTAGAATGAATTCTGTCTCATTCAAATCAAACTTTCCCCTCCACATAACCTATTTTTCTAGTTCCAGTAAAACGTACAGCATGTGCAGAGGTCATCTCCAGAGTATATGGTCCTAATAATGAAAAAAGCTCAAGATTTTACTGCAAACTTCTGTCTATTGCTGTCAAAATGTCCTTGTAAAATTAAATCGCTCACGTTATTCAAATTACTTTTTCTTGTTTTCGATGAATTATTAGTTTCTATAGTTCAGTAGATGTGTGGAATATATTGAAATGCCACCCTTTTTTATTTTTTACTATACACTTAAAAAAATACAATTTTTTTTGCAGGCAACGCTCATCCAAAGACTACTCACAGAGGTCAAGGACTGAAAGCTTACGGTATGTATCCGAACAAACTAATGACACTCACTAAATTCCAAATTCCAAATTCCAAAATGTAGTCCTTTATGAACTCTATACCCATAAAGAGTCAGTGAAATTTAATTTTCAACAACTTATTAACAAATCGGTGCATATTTTGTCTGAAAATGAACTAGTCAATAATATGAGTACATGGATTCAAACGACAACTATGGATGGAAAAGTTTGTCAAAAGAAATAGTTTGACCCACTTGTTTTATTTTTTCTACAGAATTACATTTTCGAAAAACTGACATTTTTCTGCCAAAATAATCAAAAAGGAAATAAATTGTATTTTGACTTATTTAGGCCAGGATTGGACATATCCTACATTTACAAATACACTTAATTCGAATGGAACTGTGGGAAATTTATAGTAAGATAGCAAAATCCTTTGAGTCGGTCTTTCAGAATCCTTAAGCCCAAGTCCACAAGTACAGTTGTACGTGCAATATTTGCTTTTACTCTTTCTTAAATCATTCTAAAAGCGATAGTCTCATTTTGAGAGGGAAAAAATTGCCCTCGGCATCCAAAAATACTTATTTTGGACGTGAAATCTTTAACACTATTTGTTTGGGTATGACCCACATTTGCAGTGCATTTGAACGAGGGCGCCAAAAAAAATACAGAGCGGATTTCTGAGCCCCTAAGCCAGCGATAGGCAACCTATATTAGTACATTTTGTGGCTGTGTGAGTGCATTCGCCTTCTCACTATGAACCGGTGTTGCCAGCAAAATGCTAAAAGTATAAAAATATATTTACTTTGCTTTCGTATGGGCAACATTTTATGAACAATAAGTTTTTCAAGTGCTTATCTGTTAAACGGCTTGTACTCTTATTTACAATATGTTTCAATATAGAAAATGATGACTCACATACATATATGTATGTATATATGAAGGTCGATGCAAACATTCTGGTTTCCCAAATTAAAAAAAAAATCCCGTTCACACTGATCAGTAAACATAAGGACTTGCTTGCTTTTGCATACAAATCTTGTTGGGGAAAATGTTTTAGTTGGCAACGCTGATATTAAGCAACAAGCGATAACACAATCTTCAATGTCAATCATTTCTCTTCAGTACATGAATCCACGCACATACACAATAAAAGAATTTGCCTGGTGCTGCCCTAAACCGACCGACCGTTCTAAAAGGTATAACTTTAACTACGCGCTACGTAAGTACGTGACATCACTTGAGACAGTTCGTCCAGCATTTATTAAACTTATTGAACTCATGCCTGCTGCTCAACTCGAATCGAATCACTTTTTAAAGTGTCTTGCGAATAATAAAAATATTGTAGTGCAAATAGCGGGTAATTCGGAAAAGTCTGCTCGCTTAGGCCACTAATTAGTTAAAGTTAACTCGACCCAGTTATTTATTTCTGCTCGATTTATTGCTGGCACTACTTAAAGAACAATTTATGTATGTACATATTTATTTTAATAGCTTCACCAAAATTTAACTCGGTAAAAATTTGCCTGCCCATTCGCTTCACTCATACACCATTCCCTTCGCTACTTTATTAAGGAAACATTTTATTTATTTTGTTTTTACTCTTTACGTTTAGCTGCATTTTTTGGAAAGAAGTTTAAAAACGGATATTGCTTTCAGTGTAGCAGTAGTCACTAGACTGGCAGCGAATTACACAGAGTTGGGGAAAAATAGTAGAGTTGCAAACGCACCAAACACTGAGTACTTCACATTTCACATTTATGAGCTCCTGTCTTGTACTTTTCATAAACCCTATTGTACGTACACAACACCACAAATCAACAACGTGGAAGAAGAAGAAATTCTATTTACAACTTTTGCTCTTATTTTCATTTTTCCTATTGTACAAACTTCAGTGTTGCATTCTTTGTTTGTCCTTCCTATTTATTATTTATGTGACACTTCTTGATTTTATTTAACTTTACTTTGAATGTCCTGCAGTTTCTGTGGTGTACATCGAGTACATCGGGTACATCGAACATATTTTTGAGTGAGTAGAGTGTAATGACGGTTGGATGCTTTCACTCTCTGCATTTTAATTCTCTAACAGTAAAATTTGTTGTGCAAAAACCTGACTGCTGCTCTGAGTGCTTTTTTGGTTCTTCGTTCATTATCAGTGGAAATAAATCCAAATGAATTATTGTTTGTACGTGCAAAGGAAAAGATTAATTTAAATCTTGGTATCGCTGAAAATAACTTGAGAGTGTGAAATAATTCTTCTTCTTACCATATCCTCAGCATAATATGTGTGTATGTGGATGTTCAGATGTTGCCCTGCCTACGAAAACCCACCTAGTGTGTAAAATTTCATGATTTGTTTCATATGAAACCGTTTTCGAGTCTCAAAAACATCGGAAATAATGAAATTAATTATATAAAACAGTAAAAATTGAGTTTTGCAACTCAACACAGCAGGAAACTTAAATTGGGTTTTACTCAAAAACTTGTCTTGACACACTAGGTGGGTCTTGGGTTTGCAATGTTGCGTCACATATTTGTATGATCGAGGCCCAATTTTGAGAAGTTGTTATAGGGGCTTATTTCGCAGGCAATCTGCTTTGCCCAACCACCGTGGACGGATACAGCGTTCAACAACACACGCAAAGGATAAAATTGTTTTGCTAAAGTTTGCCAGAGGACTGTTCATAGGATGTAGTAGAAAACGGCCCTTTGCACTGCCACTCTCGTTGCTTAATTTTGCTCAGTTTTGATCATCATTCAGCAAACAAAGATCTAACATTTGGCGATGATGAAACTCAAGATTTGACTCTAACCTCCGTGCGACTGTGACATAGAATCCGAAACAGTATATTTCGTGCTGCTCACAAGAACTCGGCCCTTGTCAGATTTTCCTTTATAATGTGGGTGTGGTCTCGCACAAAGCACTAAATGCAGTTACATTTGATGAGTGGGCTGTGGAGCGATTTCAAACTGGCCATAACAATCACCTTCAATGAGGCAGCCCAGTTCTAGGACAAAAAGCAACGGAACTGAATGTTCATAAAACAGTGACAGTTTTGTCATTTGCAGACCCTATTCGATCGTGGTGATTGCACAAAAGCCCCCTTTGGCGGGGAAACTACCAACATACCCGGGTACATGAGCTGAGCCATAGTTATTGCTCTTCTCAGAAAGTGAAACTGTTTTGCTTCATTTCTTTGGAATTTCTTTTGCGATAAGTAAAAAAGAAATATTGTTATCGAAACTATCCGAACTGCTGGGTAGTCAGTCGCCCAACTTTCATGTTGCATCCATTTGCTGTTACACAATCGTGTTTTGTTGAAGCAAAAATTTATGAACAATAAGAAAAAAGTTTTTTGAACAGGAAAATTTGTATGTCTTAAAATAAAAAGTTTCTGTGTTCTTCCCATAAAGCAAAATTAACATCGTGTTCTGGTCTCTCAGACATACACACACATACATACATATCTGCTTACATTAGAGTTTTTCGTTCGAGCTTTTCCGGGACTGCAGATTCCCGTCACTTGTACTGACATTTTGTACCTACAATGGTTTAGTTAATAAAATGGCGGATGTGGAGCAATAAATAAAAACTCTACAACAACAACCGCAACAACATGTATTGCATTGCTGTTGAGGGCCAAATAAACAACACAAAGGGTTTGGCGAACGGACAAGTGCAAAGTTTACCCTTTGCCCTGTCTATCGGCCTGATCGATTGTTTGTGTAAAACTTTGAATCGTGTTTGTATAAAAATCAACATTTTTGGTTGGATGTTTGACAAACTGTTCGCCTTGGTGGGGTGCTCATTCATTCTAATAAAAAATTTGAAGCGCAAAGAAGTAGAAGAAGAAGAAGAAAAACATAACAGCAACAGCCGAAGAAAAAGTGTTTGTACCTTTTTTGTTTGTGCAGTTTATTTGCAAATGGAAAGTGTGAATTTGTCAAACCGCGTGTGTAGTTTATTTGGTCCTTTAGTTCTTGCTCTATTATCAGAAACTCTCATCTGTACAATGTTGCCATTTCAAATGGCTTGTTAAAGGGCTTGAAACCGTTTCAAATGGCAGACAACGGAAATATTAATGACATGATTTATGGCACGATCATCGATAGCAACCGAACTTCAGTGGCGTTGCCAGGAGCCAACCTGTTATTACAGATAGCAACAGGCAACTACAGCTGGCAACGTCAACTGAGGTTTGAAGTAATTTTGGCAACGGCGAATTTTTGGTTGCTGTATGAGTTTTTAAAGTAAATTTGGTGGTAGTTAAAAAAGTGAGTAAAATTACTTTACTTTTAAGCATAAGAAATTAATTATTTATTGTTTTCAGATTTGGAAGTGGGTAAAACAATAACCAGGCAGCAATTTGACGCTCTAATTCAGGAAACATTAGAATTATCTCTTATCGATGCTGCGTTTAAAAAATAATTCAATCGGTGAAAGCATTTTAATTTTTATTTTCTTTTCAACTTAAAACTTTTGCTGATTTTCACAGAAAAAATGTTCCTGTTTACATTATTTCTGGTTCCTAATGTGTCAAAATACGACACAAAGTTGCCATTTATAATACAAATGTTTTTGTCAGTTGTTATCCATAATCGAGTCATTAATGTCATGTCGCAATTGAAAGTTTTTAAGAAACTAAAAACTACATTTTGCAGCTTTTGAAACAATTTCTTCTTAAAAATGTTCCTACGATTTTTTAATGTGCTTCAGCTCTTGTGACACCAACAGATAAAATATAAGAAAAGGGTTCAAAGCTCTAAAATTTCGTGAAAGTTGGGGAAAGAAGACAAGTAACAGCGTACGAAACATGAATTTTGTTTTTTATGGCTGCAGGTAGCTGCTCCCTAGACCATACCCGCTTGACGACTGAAAATCTCAGATTTATTTCATAAAAACGAAAGAAGTTGTTGCCATTTTCTTTTATAATATCTATAATTAAGCATAAACATATGTTTTGTTATATACTTATACATAAATATATCAGTGGAGAGCGCTATTGAGCCATGCTGATGGAATTTTTGTTTCCGAAAATTAATCGGCTGAACATCAAGGACATTTGACACCTAGAAGACGGCCCAGCCTGCTATACAGAGTGATTGGCAATCGAACTATTGCAACTGATTGACAACCTTCATTCTAGAAGTGGCCCCGTTCACTGGATCCCAAGCCATCATGAATGGCAAACGGGCGTAAATTAGACTGGAATGGAATGCTGGCAATCATATTTAAAAAATAACTACCATGACATTATCTACCAGATTATGATAAAAAATTTCATTCCATTAATATTTTTGTCTTGTACTATCGTTTTAAGTTCTCAAGCTTTTACTTTTATTGCAATCTTGTATTTTTTGAAAAAAAATTTAAAATCGGAATGTCTTGATATTTGAGGCTGCAAGAAAATCTTTAAAAAAGTTTTGCCAACCATCAACTCAATTCTAGTGAACTGAAGTTACACTTGGGAGCAGGTCAATGCCAGCTCTTAAAAAACCACCCAATATACATACATTTTTCAGCATTTTCTTATTACTCATTTACATTTTTTTCTTTTAAATTTCATCGCTACTTAATTTTATAATTTTAAAAAGTTTTGTTTTTGTTTCTTTTGACTGAAGTGAATTTTTAAACATTAATCTCAATTTATTTATGTGGGCAGATCTCATGAGTTATTGTTTTTTGCACCATTAAAATGTATTAAACAACATTTTCTATGTTTTATTATTGGGCAGAATTGAACAAAAACCAAGTTGGGTTTTCCCGGCAAAAGAAAAGCTCTAACTTTCATACATCTACACACCTAAATACGTACATACATATGTATGTATTTATTGCGAGTAGAAGTACATATTAACCGTTATTTTAATAAAAGGGAGTCGAAAATATTACTGGCAACTGTGCAGCAGAAGCAATTTGTTGTTTTAAAGAAGTAGCCGGGGAATTATAATGCCCCATAGCAGAAAATGTAATAAGACGAAGACAAATATCTCTGAACGTGAAACGAACACAAGGAACGTTGCGTGTTCGATGAATGGGAGCTATAGAGAAACCTGAACTCAGCACAACTTCCGACAAAAACTCATCTTCTGTGAGAACAGCTGTTTCTGGATGGACGAATACGTCAATAAAAAAGCCTAGATATCCTGAAAAAATGGTGTCATGGATCTTATTTCATTGTAAATAAAGTCGGATGGCGTATACTGTAGGCGCGATGATTATCAACTTGTTTTGGTTTGAGTTGATAATGTGGAGGCTAACGACATATGATTTCAATAGAACGGTAGCCAACCCAGCCTCTCTGGGGGAAAAATTTAAATCACAAACGCTTTTGTAATATAAAAAGATCAGAGAAGCTTAACGAGAGATCTTTATATAAATAGTGGCGTAATTGAATTGGAAAAATCAATTTTTCGAATTTAAAGATGGCCTCAAATAGAGAATTGAAACCTTTCACATGTGATTATTGTGAAAGTGAAGGTTTCGTCCACAAAACTTCTTTACTGGTCAGCATTCAGGAAATTTTGCTGTTTTTGTGTGAAATTAAACTTTAATGCTGCCACCCTTTTGGCTCATGAGTTAATGAAGATTTAAATGTTGTTTCAATCTTCATTGTGTGGTATGGGCCTTTTTGAGGAATGATCCCCCATATGGCGAGGAGTTTTCATCTTGTGTTTTATTCAATCTCTTTATGAGCGCCACTTAATTATAGATACATTTTTTTCAGTTTTGTACCCTAAAAAAGCTTGATTAATTTTATTCATCATTTTTAAATTAAAACTCTTTAGTGTTGCACCCTCAAGTTTCAGCATATTTATCCCTTTATTACAACAGCCTCGGAGTGGCAGAGTTTAATGCACATTTTCGTTATTGCAATATGATGTTGTACTTTATTATCAGCTTTTATGGCGTAGAACTTAATATTTTGCCGTAAACTTTGTGTTTTATTTGATATTTTATGGCAAAATAAATGTTTCTTCTGGTGCTTTATGAGCAGTTTATGATAGAAGTAATAAAAATAAGACATGCAAGTCTAAACACTTTTTCTATTGTAGTTCCCAGTTTTTATTGAATATTATAGTTTTTTGGTGTCACTGATTTGAAATAAAAACTAATCTTTTGGTTGAAACAGAGAAACTGCTGATTTCTCAGATATTACAATAGATTTAGTTAAACGGAAATTGTTTCGACAAATTTCGATTATTAAGTTCTTAACTTATTTGAATAAGTCTCTTGAACATCGCCTACAAATTCTTCTCTGCCGTTTTGTGTGTGGGCCTGAGTGCGGTTTCAGGCCGGGGAAGTCCAACATTGACCAAATTTGCACACTACGGCAGATCCTGGAAAAGACCCAAGAGATGCAAATCGACACCCACCACCTATTCGTCGATTTTAAGGCCGCATATGACAGTGTGTATAGGGACGAGCTATACGAAGCCATGTCTAGTTTTGACATTCCTACCAAACTCGTCAGGCTGTGTAGGATGACGATGGAGAACTCTCGCTGCTCCATCAATGTCAGAAGGGGATTTAGACAAGGCGACGCACTGTCATGTGACTTTTTTAACATAATTCTTGAGAAGATCGTGCAAAACTCACACGCCAACAACAGAGGCACGATCTTCCAAAAGTCCGTGCAACTGCTAGCACACGCTGACGACATTGACGTGATTGGTCGAACACAGCGAGCCATCAATGAAGCGTTTGCTGGTATTTCAACGGAGGCGGCCAAAGTGGGTCTAAGGGTGAACGATGGCAAAACGAATTATATGCTGTCATCGACAAAGGACGCACAACATCGACGACTGGGCCGGAACGTCACCATAGACAGCTATAACTTCGAGGTAGTGAAGGACTTCGTCTACTTTGGCTCCCAAGTGAACAGCACGAACAACATCAGTACCGAGATTAAACGCAGAATAACTCTTGCCAATCGCTTTTTCCTCTGGCTCAAGAGCCAATTGAGTAGTAAGGGCCACTCTCGAAAAACCAAGTTAACACTATATACCACTTTGATAATCCCTGTCCTTCTCTATGACGCGGAAGCATGGACGGTGTCGAAGGCGGATGAGGAAGTCCTTGGTATTTTCGAGAGAAAATTTCTGCGTTCAATCTTCGGCCCTGTTTGCGTTGATGGTTTACGGAGAAGAAGATTCTATCATGAACTGTACGGGTTGTACAGCGACATGAGCCTAACTAGGCGTCTACGGATCCAAAGGGCTAAGGTGGTTGGGCCATGTAGAGCGCATGGAAAACATTGCTCCGACCCGTAGAATCTTCAACTCTGAACCAGTGGGACAGCGCAATAGAGGACGCCTACAAAACCGATGGTGCACACAAGTGGAGAGGGACCTCAACCTACTTGGTGTGCAAAATTGGAGGACGCTGGCTAAAGACCGTGCCAGCTGGAAAAGTTTGTTGGTTGAGGCCCAGGTTCACCACGGACTGTAGCGCCAAAAGAAGAAGAAGAACTTATATATTTTATATTTTTTTAGAAATAAATTAGACCTGTGCTCTTAAGCCAACTAAACTGGCCGCTCTTTTCAGCTCAGCTCATTTTACTGAGCTAGTTCGTTTGGTAGCTCAGCACAGAGGTGATAGAAACTTTGGGTAGAAAATCTTTACTTGGCAAAAAAGAACCTTAATTTTGGAGAGGAAATTCTTGAAAATATATGTAAATAAATATATTTTTTAAATATTTTATTATTTGTTATAAAAACATTTCCAATATTACCAGTTACACATACATACATACACGTGCAAAAATTCAATAAAACATTAATAAAACTGTTAATGTTTTATTATGAAAAGTTATTAAATTTGCAAATGGCAGTTCTCAGATAAACTTATTTTTGAAAAAATATCTTAAGCCGCAACTGACAATTAAGTTAAAATACTGGTTTTGTTTGTAAAGTACGTCTCCTTCAACGCAAAGTATTAAAGTAGGCCAACTTTTAACGTACGTTGGGTACTTTTACTTTGTTTCGATTTAGACCTTCGTTCAGAAATAAAGATTTTTATGTACGTTAACAAAGAACTCAAGGCCGGTGCACATAGAATCCGCGATGCGTTGCACCTTGCCTTTTCCAACTGACAACTGAATTAAACCACAGGGTTCGTTATGATTCTTGTCACATAGAGTACGTCGACTTCAGTGCAACGTATCAAGGTTGAGCACCTTTCAGCTTTAAACGTCCGTTGGGTACTTCGACAGCTTTCAGTCAATTGTGTCCGTCATGCGTTTTACTTTGCCTTTTTCAACTCACGTTAGTCCTATAACAGATTAGGTTGGCACAATGAGTACTTTGTTAAGGCATGCAACATCCCGCAGACACACACAGACACACACCCTAAATTAATTTATTTTCCAATTCTATTTATTTTGTTATTTTTTTCACGTTGCATAAAAAGTACAATAATAAATATTTTCTTTACTACTATAAATCGAAACAAACAAAAAATTTACTGAAAGCTGTCATAGTAGTCAAGGCACGTTGATCAACTTTGGGTTGAAGTCCACGTACTGTATGTGACAATGGACATAACAAAGCCTGTATTTTATTTAACTGACAACTGACAGTTGAAAAAGGCAAAGTGCAACGCATGACGGACTCTATGTGCCCCGGGCCTTTATTGCCGCATTACTAGAGTTGAACGTTCGCAGCACCTATAAAAACTTGGCATCACTCTCGCACCACATCAAAGGTTCTTTTCATGCAGTAAAGCAGCAGCTCTGTAACAGTTTAAGGCAATTGTTTTATACGTTTTGATTTTAGCTCAAGAGACCGTTAAGAATATATATGTACGTACATACTTACATACTTGCATACATACATACATACATATATGTATAGTCTTAACTTAAATTAACAAATATGCGCCTTTTACTTTAATTTGTTTTTAATTTCTTTCTTTTCTTTGCTCTTCTTTTAGGTTGACTTCTTCCAGCCCTGTCACAACCGTACACTTTGAATGAGTTGTTATTCTTAATTTTGTTTTTAATACCTATTAAGTTTTACTCATTCGCTTCTTTTAATGTAGTTTACAAATACACTGTGCAACACTTTCAAAATGTGATTACATATATGTATGTACATTTGTACAAGCAAGACTTAATTTAAATGGAAATAGTAAACATTTTTAATTCTTAAAATCATATTTTTATAATTATAACAATAAATATGTGGTTAATTATCTCAAAATAAATGTGAATTCAAAGCAAAACGCAACTGAAAATGTGGTGCAACCACAGTTTCAAGGTCAAACGTGAAAATTTCAAAATCGTTTATTTGGTCGGGAATAAAAACTGAATTCTCAACATTTGCTTCTGGGACCAAACGAATTTCTAAAACCGAAAGAGCTGAGAGCGGAATAAATAGTAGAATAGATAGCAAAAAATAGACAAATATAAAGAATCTTTCAGCAAAAAGCACGAATGTATGTAAATGTCTGTATACGATACAAGCAATAAGAATTGCGGCGTGTGAACAACAAAGCAATTTCAATGAGAAACATGTATTTTTCTCATCAACAAGAATCGAACGGTGTCAATTGCGTCTTATGTTCAAATTTAAATGAAACAAAGTGCATGTCACCGAATTTGTCTTATTACCTGTAGATGTCGTTTACGCGTCGCCTACAACGTTGGGCAAATGTTGCGTTTTGTTGGGCAAAGTCAAACGGAATCATATCATGGGATTCTGATCACACATCACTTCAACGTCAGATAACCAGGCTCTCAAATCGCTGTGTGTCCTGTGCTGTGTGGCTTCCTTGCCATCAATTACAAGTCAGGCCAAAGGATTTATCGAGGATCGTTTTCAAAGAAAATGAGGTCCATTTGGCAGGCATTAAACTAGTGGTCTACAGTTTAGCGCACAATCAAATGATTTTGTCTTGGCTTAATCACTCATACGAGAAGGAAGGAAGCATAGACGACCAGTGTGACCATGTACAACATTTTAAATGTTTAGTAAAGTAGTTTAAATCTTCTGTATATACATACATACATACATATAAACATAATATTATAAAACTTTTTTTCAAATCGCTGGTTTTACTTTAAGTTTTGCATACCAACAAATATGGTCACAAGGGCGCCGGAAGAGAATATTAATTACGCTTGAAAATATACCTGCATTCGGCATTCTTAGAAACAACCCCGATCATTACGAGGATGTTTAGATGAAAATAACTATGAGATCTCATATAGGTTAGTACTTGTATCACCAACACCACCTCTTAGAAGTGCTTCCAGACAATTAATTTAAATTTAAAAGTTATAACAGCACAGATTGGGCGGGGTAGGGAAGACCATAACGCTGTTAACAGACTCTAATAATTGTCTCTGTGACCAGATTTATCACTTAGGGAGCGGCGGCGCGACTGACATGAAATTCCCAAACTAACGGTAAACCAATAACATTATCCGAGGCAAATCAGTCCACTATTGCGAATGAGACGCAAAAATATCGAAGGTCACACAATAACTCTTAAAGCACTTAAGAAATAGTTACGATTTACGAATGGAAAACTTGCGACAATTTTGTTTGAGGACGTTCGATTGCATCCAGAAGTAGGGGGATAATTTTTAGCTGAAAATAACTATGGGATGTCCTGCGGTTCCTGTACTCGTATGACCACAATTTGGACTATTTTGTTTTTTAGACGTCCAGAAATGGTCCTGAAGTTAATATTTTTTTTTAACAGATTCTAAAAAACTTCTTGTTCAAACAGCTGTTGGCAAATGCAAACTTTAGCAGCTAAAACTTATAGGAAATTTTTGTGGCTTATTTTTCTCGCTCTCCCTCTCCCTCTTTCTCTCACACTCGCTTAATGTGCGCTCCACGCTCTACCCTTTTTTAGATTAAGGAGCACTTTCCAGCAACATTTGCTACAAGTTTGTAACAATTTTTAATAAATGAACTTGTCTAATGTTATTGAATTCATTTAGTACCCGTGTCAAACGTTAAGCAAATTTTCACACACACACACACACATACACACATACATACATACATATATGTATGTATTTATGTATATGTACATACTTATGGATGTACATAAATTAAATTTTCTTACCTCACATTTAAAATAAATTATCTTCCGACATATTGTTGTTTTCTTCTGCATTTTTCTATGTCTTTCTTTGTTTGTTTGTTTTTTCTGCTTTTAGTACCGAAGAATATTTTATCTGTGTTCGTCCCTAGCAACGTGGTCGCTGTTCTTTGCAACGTTCCAGTATTACACGCACCGATTGGGTTTAATTTTCAGCAACAACAACAACAAAAACAGACAGCAACTACATAGAAATACAACTGCGACTACAACCCACGAACGTAAATGGAACAACCACAACAAACAAAAAATGCATTAAAAAGTTAAAAGGGACATAATTAGTAACGATTTAAGTGTAACAAATAATTGCTTCTTTGATTTTCTGTTTTTAAACCGATGACACAATCACAGGGAGAAACTTTAAAGTGTAAAGCGAACAACAGGGTGAGCCTTAAAGGAAGTTTCTGGTCTGTCTTTTTCATTTTAAATAAACTTTAGACATTAAAAACCAAATAACTTTTGTAGTTTCAATGAGACTTGACTGCCTGTTTTTGGCGAAGATCAAGAAATTTTCTTTTTTTGCTGTTGTTTTGCATACACAGACAGAAACTGACGCGAGAAGGTTTGTGTATGTTTTCGAAAAAAAAACGCCGTCAAGGACAGCAGGGAGTGTGAGTATTTCATGAAGCTTAACATCATACACCTTTGAAAGCGTTTTATTGGTTCTGATGCAAAAAAAATTATTTTTATAACAGACCACATTTTAATTTTATATTAATGTGACAACTACGCAATTAACTTTAATAAAAATAAACTGTGTTTAATAGAAAAACAACAAGAAGAGAAGAATTTAATTGATGTTGTCCCCCTACAGGAGAAATATATATATTTATGTTACGGTCAAAAGGGAAGGATGTCCTTTTGCACTTCATGAGAGATTTTGTGACGCGTTCGACAAACAGAAAACTAATCGGGACAAAATTGTAAGTGCACGCTAGAGAGCCGCTCAAACTCTCTGAAGGCGTGCTGCTTAATTTTGGATCGTTTCAGAGAATTATCTTGCGCACTTGACCTACCTGAACACTAAAACAAAACTCATCTGCTGTGCAAACTGAAGATCGAAGTAAGAATGTTCCAAATTTCGTTACAGTTCAATGTAGACGTCATATTTTTTCAAAACCAAAACGGGCATATTTTCGCGTAGGGGCATTTTTCTAGATATTCAAATTGCGTTCTTTTTTTCTTTTAGGCACTTTTTGTTTTCAGTCATTTAATTCTATAGTTGTTATCAGGCCGGACTTTTTAGTAGCCGTATTTACTGAAGTCGCAGTCTAGATTCTCCACCACTGCGACAGATTGTGAAATCGATTGATGTACATCAGCAGCCGCCATTATAGCCTCATCTAATGCTGGAAGAACTTTGCTCAATGAACTTGTTAACGGCTCACCACCACCTGCCCCTTCATGCTTATCATATCATGCTCAGCTGACCACTTCTTATGATACGTGGAAAGAGGGTCACATCCCAAACACCCTACTCGACCGGTTGGGCCATCCAATTCTCTCCCTATTCAGTAAAAGGAATACGAGGCACCTCAGTCAGTAGACCGAAATCCTCAAGCAACATCAGCCCTTAACCAGACTCTCTCATACATTTCCCACTATCTGGTTCCTTAAGAGAAACAGAAATCTGTGGTGAAACAGCAGAAAAGAGACCACTAGTATCTATCAAAGCAGAAAGTTTCAGGATCTCTCTTTTGCCTATATCATTTGACAAACGCCAAAAAAACCTGCAAATTTCAGCTGGATGTCTAAAGAGGTTGCAGGTTGAAAGCGCCTTGTCCTGTGGACGCTCTGTGCAGAAATCATTTATTAATATTTAGTTAAAATTGTATATAAAATAAACGTTTGTTTTGTTTAACCTCTAAGATTGTGGCGCGCACATCGTGTGAACGTTTCAGGACTAAAAATGTCATTATAACGACTTTCGTTGGAAAGCGGCGACCATAAAACATTTAAACTTAAGATTGAGAACTTTAGTTCAAACCAAAAGTATTTATTTCATCCATTTCATTTTATTTCTTAGAGTCCGAAGATATTTCATCACAGACTGCTTAGAATCTTTATTAATTTTAAAACTTTTATAACTATTTATCATGGTTGCTGGTACAGGTTTAACCGGCTTACATTCCTATAATAGTTCTTCCCTTCGCTATACACTTCTACTTTGGTACCTGATCTTGACTTCAGTACTTTGTCTCCTACCGATATATCCGTTTCTTTTGCCCCTCTGTTTTTATCAGCTTGTTCCTTTCCCTTTTGCTTATGGCTACAATCGCGATCTTTTGCGGCAGACCACATGTATCCTCCAGTGAAGTCTTGTACTCCAGGTAATTTGTCTCTAATTATCCTATAATAATAATAAACATAAGTTCCGTTTTCCTAATGACCTATTCATGTCCTCGGCTCCACTGTTTGCTTATGGCCAATACTTTGATAATATCCAGGAACTTGAACCAACTACTGGTTCAATAACATCTTGGATCCCTGCTTCAATTAGCTTTTTATTCACTTTTTATTCTCGAGCGGCTGGAACACAATGCACAGGCTGCTAAACTGGCACGACTACTTTACAAGCACATCCTTCCACTTTGGAAAAGGCTTAACTTCTCCCTCACGACTTACATTTAATGAAAGTTGTGAAACGTTTAGTTTTACAGTGACTGTTGGCCACTTTCAAGGACATACAATGTCGCAATTATTTCCAGGAGCAATTGGAGCCTCACAGGTGTCTATAACGTGAAGTAATTCTTCCGAAAGCAGAAGCAGACGGACTGTCCGCGGAACTGTTAAAGGCAGCCGGAGATGAGCTGGTTGGGCGCATGCACCAGCTCATTTGTAAGATATGGTCGGAGGAAAGCATGCCCGACGAGTGGAATCTCAGCATCGTTTGCCCCCGATCCACAAAAGAGGAGACCCCTTCAACTGCGCCAACTACCGAGGAACAAGTCTCTTGAACATCGCCTACAAATTCTTCTCTGCCGTTTTGTGTGTGCGCCTGAAACCATTCGTGAACAGTTTGATAGGTCCTTATCAGTGTGGTTTCAGGCCGGGGAAGTCCACCATTGAACAAATTTTCACACTACGGCAGATCCTGGAAAAAACCCAAGAGATGCAAATCGACACCCACCACCTATTCGTCGATTTTAAGGCCGCATATGACAGTGTGTATAGGGACGAGCTATACGAAGCGATGTCTAGTTTTGACATTCCTACCAAACTCGTCAGGGTGTGTAGAATGACGATGAAGAACTCTCGCTGCTCCATCAAGGTCGGTAACGAATTCACCGAGACCTTCAATGTGACTTTTTTAACATAATTCTTGAGAAGATCGTGCAAAACTCACACGCCAACAACAGAGGCACGATCTTCCAAAAGTCCGTGCAACTGCTAGCATACGCTGACGACATTGACGTGATTGGTCGAACACAGCGAGCCGTCAATGAAGTGTTTGCTGGTATTCCAACGGAGGCGGCCAAAGTGGGTCTAAGGGTGAACGATGGCAAAACGAATTATATACTGTCATCGACAAAGGACGCACAACATCGACGACTGGGCCGGAACGTCACCATAGGCAGCTATAACTTCGAGGTAGTGAAGGACTTCGTCTACTTTGGCTCCCAAGTGAACAGCACGAACAACATCAGTACCGAGATCAAACGCAGAATAACTCTTGCCAATCTCTGTTTCTTTGGGCTCAAGAGGCAATTGAGTAGTAAAGCCCTTTCTCGAAAAACCAAGCTGACACTATATACCACTTTGATAATCCCTGTACTTCTCTATGGCGCGGAAGCATGGACGGTGTCGAAGGCGGATGAGGAAGTCCTTGGTATTTTCGAGAGAAAAGTTCTGCGTTCAATCTTCGGCCCTGTTTGCGTTGATGGTTTCTGGAGAAGAAGATTCAATCATGAACTGTACGGGTTGTACAGCGACATGAGCCTAACCAGGCGTCTACGGATCCAACGGATAAGGTGATTGCCCCATGTAGAGCGAATGGAAAATATTGCTCCGACACGTAGAATCTTCGACTCCGAACCAGTGTGACAACGCATTAGAGGACGCCCATGGAACCTATGGCGCACACAAGTGGAGAGGCACCTCAACCAGCTTGTTGACGAATTCCTCTTCGGTGCAAAATATTCATTTAGTTTATTCACTAATATAGAGTATATGTATGTATGTGTGTATGTATGTATGTACATCATTTTTCTTTTCATTGCCATGCGGAACTTTTGGCCCTGGCAAGGAAGAAGCCACAGTTTGCAGTTGCTGTCCTCCAAAATGTAGTAATTTACTTGTTTTCGGTACCAGTGACGTTATTTCTTCCGCATCCACACAAATCTGGAAAGACCGAAACCACCAATGCCTTATCTATTGAATCGGATAAAGATGGTTTAATTATTTCTGCCATATTGATGCTGTTGAGAAAAGGAAAACATTAGCTATTCCTTTACAATAAAATGACAATTTTCGACCGGCGTTCAACGCACGGCCTCAGACCTTTGTCAGATAAAAATTAATGACTTGCTTTCAGCCTGTCACCTTTATCAGATTTTCAACTCTCTTTTGCGACATATAGCCTCTGATTCTTTATCGGATAATTACAACTTCCTTTTCAGTCTGCATTATAAGCACGAATTGTGGCATGTGTCAGATAGTGAAATTACGGTACGTTGCCTATGACTGCTTATCAGATAATCACTATTCATTATCAGTCTGCTTTATCCAGCACAACTTGTGGCATTTTCCAGATGCCGAAATTAAAAAAATCACATCTGTTCACAGAGATTATGCAATAACCAAAACACCCACAAACTCTGTTGATTTATTCTCCACAGCCCAACTCAAATATATTTTATTTTCCTCGTAGCGAATGTAAGAACCTGTAATTATTAAAACACGTCTATTCACTCGAATAGTTCAAGCGAAAGGTATTTATTTATCCATTTCTTTTTTCCATTTTAGTTATTGAACAGGTTTTGCCACAATCCTACTTAACAAAAGTTATTTATTACGATAACAAAATTGTGTCTGAGAGAATCTAGATTTAAATAAGAACAAACAAAATAGATCTTACATGTGGCTTTTATTGTTCAATAGCAAAGCCCAGCGTCATCTTATTCTGTTCAAAATAATGCAGAAAGTACCGATTGTACTCGTTTTTACTACGCCTGTGATGCAAGTGTCAGCTCCTGTTATAATACATTTATTTCCAACACCAATATTCACCACACCACCGTCAGCAGCGACAGAATGGCTCCTAATCGCTGTTTGGACTACCCTGTGTAGCTGTTGGTTGGTGTCTGTGATAACCAAAATAAATTAACGTGCTAAAAACAGACGCTGAAGCATTAAGTGTCGTTAGACACACGTTAGCGTGAGCATTACGTCACTTAACGGTTTAACTGCATTTGAAGAGCAAAAATTAAACGAAGACAAACACTGTAAAACTTTATAGTATTAATCGATTTGTATTCTTTTTAATTCTTGGCAAGGGGTATTTTCTGCAAGTGTTTTTCTTCAAATCAAATAAAATTTGTGCTTAAAATAAACAATATTTTAGACAAACAATAAATTTAACACACATTTAGCTGCACCTTTGAGCTTGTGGAGTGCCTCAATGGATGATGATTGGTTGGTAGTGTTCAACTAACACTCCACAGGTTGCAGGATCGATTCGTGCCAAAAACTTCTGGTTATTTCCGCAAACAAAACAAAAAGTTTTGCAGGTTCGTGCTGTGTACATACATACACCCATATACATACATACATTTAAAAATATACTGTGGAGCTTCGGTTCCACGAATTTCTACTAGTGCCAAAGGCTGATATGTTGCACTCGCTATAACATGAATGAAAAATTTGTTTGCTGTTCCACAATACAAATTGCGTTATTTTGGACTGTGGGGAAGTCAGTTGAAATGAATTTTGTGACAGCAAGTGTCAAAAGTGCCAAAATGCCCTATAAATTATCTAAATCAATCATTTGCACTATAGTAAACCACGAGACGCAACTTTAAGCTTCGACAGAAAATGTTAATGGATACCATAGAGGTTTTTATGGCAGAGAATCTCATACTTGAAATGAATGAAAAAATTGTAACACAATTTTTTTTTTTTACTTTTACGAAAACACTTGACATTGTACAATATAAATGGAACTATGGATAGGAAAAGCCCATTCCTACAGAGCAAAATATGCAATAAAAGTTAAGCTTAAAAGATAAATAAAATTCACTCGATTTTAGCGTTTTCAATAGGAAAGACAATCGCGCTTTGCGGCAAAAATCTTGGTAAATATAACATGAATTCTATTCATGTGATTTAAAAATAATTTCATTCAGGACTGTTCTGAAGATCATATGGTTTCGAATCACATGTTGTTTTCAAAACACACGTGTAGTTTTCTGGTTTTGTGAAAATCACACACTTTTTGTGTTTTTCGGTGTGATTCTCAATTGCCAAGAACACACAAAACGCAAATAAAATGTTCGAAATTTTGAAGTATTTGTTTTAAATAAAACAATTGCTAGCAGCAACAAATCAATAAATAAAGAATTCACCATAGAAAACCCAAAAAAAAAGATATTGACTCGGCTGAACGTTTTAAAATCACAAAATGTCACACACAGAACATCTTTCGTATGATTTTAAATCGCTTTTATGAAATGAGATTTTCAGAACAGCGTAGAATTTTCTGTTTTCATCCCCTTTTAAAACGATTACTTTCTCATAGGAACGAAGTGGAAATCAACCAATCCATCATATTCTTCATCGTCGTCATATTCAAATCGAAATTCCCGACATGTCCAATTTTATTCACAAAAAGACGGTGAAATTGTGAAAAAGCTCTTCCAAACGAAGTGTTGTACCGTTAAAATTACATCTGTAAAAATCTACGATTTCAATCACACTTCCGCGATAGTCAATTATCAGTCAGCATTAATCATTTTGCTGCCTGCAGTTTGTTTGAAGCCTTCATCAAATATTTGTTTATTTATGACGACAATAACAATCAAGAAACAATAAAAAAGATTCAATTTATTATTCCAAGGGCCGTTAGCGCAGTCACACGTTAGCCGGACGTTAGACCAACACCTGTATTATATTCGTTGTAACTTTTGTCAACGGCGAGTGCGAAAGCGAACCTTTTTTAAGATCGACATGATGTGACAATGATGACGACTCTTGGAATGTGGAACTGGTCAAAAATTCACTTTTCGTTTTTCGCCATGATTTTTCTCCAAGTGCATACACACTTATGTATTTTTGCATGGACTTATCATTAAGCAAACATTTTGATATCTAATCATGAACTCGGTTATCGATTGACTTTTATTTTTCCTGTACACTTGGTATCAAGTCTGCCAACTCCAAACGTTTGTCTTTCACACACTTCAAGTATTCGCTTGCGGAGCTGTTCGACAACGTTATACACTGCGCAACATCGACCTTGTTGTACGACTCGTAACGCAACTTCGCTTCAAAAGGATATTGGACTAATTCTTCCTTGTCAGCATTCGGCCGATCGCGCAACTCGTAATCGTCAAGTTTTTTGTAAAATTTGGCATAATTTTGCGACTCCTCCAGATATAAATTGTATAAATCGCTTTCTGTGCGATTATAGTAAATTTCGGAACAAATATCAGGCAGAAATGGCAGCAAACGTTCAATATTTTCCAAATCAAAATCACATGTAATGAAAGGGTTCTCTGCTGCGTCAGCCGGCTGCGTTGTAGTTGCCAGTTGAGGTTCAGTTACCGTTTCTGTGGAGGTTAGCCAGACTTCTTGTTGGGCTCGGAGCCGGGCAGCCAGCTAAAAGTTAGGCCACGAAATGTATGACTGTAAAAAGTTTTCCAATCCCATAAAACTAAATTACTTACCATTAGCCAAATGCTGAGGAAGTGAATTAATGATTGTGCGCTCGGTGTCATGCTGGTGATGAAATTTCATCGACTGACTGAAGTGCTGATATCTTTTACGCACTGGACTTACGATTTGTTTATCAAGAATAGTATTTTGCGCTATTTATTTAATGTGATTTAATTAGATATTTTTATGAATACAATTTTTAAGGAGTGTCTTTTAATTATTGCTAAACATGTACGTACCTACAAACAAACACACACACACATATACCTCCATATCTATTTGTATGTATGTATGTATATATGTATGTAGGATTGGAAAAGAAATGTAAGTCCATTAAAGGTTTTGTGGCAGACAGACAGAGGAAAATAAAATTGGGTGTTTTTGGTTCGATACTTAAAATGTAAATGTAATTAAAACCCTTCCCCATGTTTGCTGCACAGCACAGACAGCCAACTTTATGCACTTTCTTATGCTTTGGCTGACTATGTTTTCTGGTGTTCTTTACGGAGAATCTTTCAGAGGCGACCATGGAATAGCAGTCCTTAAAAAGTGCTGTACTGCACTATAAAGAAGGCTTTAGCCAAAACTTTAAATCTATGACTTGTGCTGTAGAACGTCGGCATCACAATTCTTAGTAGCAGCAGAATTGGCAGCACTGCTTTATTTGACAACCTATTTAACAGCTGATAGTGAGATTGATTTGACAGCCCATTATGGATAAACTGAATTTCCATGCAAAATTTTGTTCTCCAATGAAGCCCATTTTTGGTTAAATAGGAAATAGAATCTAAACAAACGAAATCTAATCTAACAAACGAATTGTCGTAATTGGAGTGAGTGAATTATTCACAGCTTTCGTTGAAACACCATTAAATGTATCAAAAAAAAAAAAAATACTGATTGCAGATGGCCTCTTGTACGCGCCGGAACATTGATTCTTTGTTTTATGATTTGAATTTGTGTAGCTCTAAAAAACACCCTGTAGCATGTTCACACGAACACTTAGACATGTACATACATATATTCGTAATTGGTTGTCTTATTCAAGGTCTCGAACTAAGAAAAATTTCCTATCAGCTCCAACTTAGATAACAAATTATCGCCAGTTTATCTGAACCATCTGCAGAAAATAAACAAAGAAACAAACTGAAATGGCAGCGTGCAAAACTATAAATAACAATATTGAAAAAATAAAAAGAGTGTGGATTTAGATACATACATACATACATACATACATATATAGTAAATGCATACACATGTGTATGTACGATACATATGTATTTAAAAAAAAGTGGAGAAGAAAGAAGCAGTGAAAAGTATTTTAATTTAATTTTTTGAAAAAATTTGCTCTCAATTGCAATTTTATTTACTTTTCCTTCATCTATTCTCGAATCAAATCGCACAAAAGCCGCGCTAAATATTTGCCCGAAAAAAATACAAACTTCATAGAGACGCAGCACAATCATTTAAACACCAGGTTTCGCAATCGTGTGGCAGATAGCGAACCAAGTGGTTCCCATGGTATTATTAGAAGAAATATTGTTCAGATGGAAAATATTACGAAGCTGGTGCTTTTGTAGGTTCATAATTTTCGTTGTGTGATTTGTAAATACAGGTTGTAGCGAACCGCAATGGCACCGAATAAGCACTCAACTGACCGCCTAAACTTAACAGAACTTAACGGGCCAAACAGTTCTTATACTTTGCAGACGAGGATCGCAAATTTCATAATATGTCCCTACACCCCCGGGGGGGAGGGGGAGGAAAGACCAAGTAGTGTGTTCTTTTTATGCTATTTGGCAGAGGTGAGGGGATGTCAGAATTTAACTGATGTTGTTCTGACTATTTAGTGCCCACTGTGCATACCTTCGACCATGGACAGTCCAACTTCAATTAACCCAGCGTTTTTGTTCTATGTAAGTTTACAAGTATTTGTTTGTTGGGTTATTGAGCCTTTGTATTTATGTGTGTACAGTTCAATATTGTATGGGGTTATTGCTTAGTTAAATGTGAGGAGTTTATGGGTCATTGTTTGTTATTGCGTGGATGTAGGTACTGCCATATCCGGATATTTGTTTATTTTTTTTTTTTTTGCCGCAGTGTGTGGTAGGAATCGAACCCAAGACCTCAGGGCTATTGGTCGAACACTCTGCCAATGCATCCATCGCGGCACTCAAAGTCCCATTTTAACTTCCCTCCTTCTATTTTACCAAATATTTTCCTTTCACACGCGCGTAAAAGTAAAATAAACAAACTTGCGAGTATGTTCTGGTTATCGGATTTCGCATAACACCTGCTATGCGAGTTGAAATCGCATGACAGGAGTTTTTTGGAGTTCGCAATCGCAAAAGGTTTGCCGGCTTCAATTCCCAAGTATGTACGGAGGTGAACTGATGCTTTTCACTAAAATTATTATATGGAAAAATATTAATATAAATTAATTTAAATGTTTGCATTGTTTTTAACAATTTCGATTTACTTAAGTAATAGCGATTTGATTTAAACAGCTGATTTAATAAAATGGAATGGAATCAAATTAACGTTTTTAAGTGGCTTGTCCTTTTTTTTTTTTTTTTTTTTGCTTAAACCTTTTATTTCAAATTGTTATTTACTATAAACATTCAACTTAATAAATGAGCATTTGCACTTAACAAACTTAAAAAGAATTAAATATTTGTTTATATAATGCACAATTTAATTTTATTGTAGACATACAAATAAATGCCAAGTTAGACAAAAAATATGTATAGAAATTATATCGTGTTGCAATTTTCTACATTCTTAAATTTTTTTAGTGATAAATCAAAAAAATGAAAAAATCAACATATTTTGTTTAGTTTATTTTATTATGCAATTTTTTATTTCTTCAAGGTAAGTACAATATACCTACATACACATGTATATAAATATAAAATTGTTTTTTGTTTATAATATACATATATTAAATTTCTTACACGATCTTAGAAATTAAATTAACATAACTTTTATTTACGTATGTAAGTATGTATATTTGTTTATTTTATAATAAATTTTAGTTTATTTGTGTTTTTTGTTATCAAAAGGTTAAAAAAAAATGAATAAAATTCAAAGTAATTTTTGTGTGTCTCTATATAGTTGTGGACTTATTAAAGAAAAGACAAAGAAAAGAAAGAAAGAACTTATTTCAGGTTTATCAAGCGGTGAAAAAAAGATTGCTGCAAGTGTTGCCAGTCAGCAATTAGTATGTTCTTTATGCAAATACCACGAAATGCGAAATCGATTTTTTTTTTTGATTGAGTATGAAGCATATCATGTCCTCTCCAATTTTCACTCTCATATACATACATATATAATAAAAATTAGGCTCTTTATGAGCGAAAGTCGAGCTAAGTGACTGCAGGTGCAAGTCCCATGAGATGTCAATATTTTGTTTCTACTGTAAAATAGTAAAAACTTTAAACAAATGTTTTATAACATTTGGGCGTAACATTCTAACATACATTTGCAGCATGTGGATGTGCCTCTTTCCGATTGTGCAACAGGCGTAAACATTTACATATGTACACGCACAAGATATAAAGTCGGCAGAGGTTTTGCTGAGCTGATAATTTTTTGAATGTTTCTTAACAGACATACATCCATAAACTTAACTATTGCCAACAATTGGGTTTTCTGTGCTCTCGGAACATATAACTGGGGCAGACTTTTCTCGAGAAAACTGTTTTCCATGGAGGACAAATTCCTTCCGATTATTTGCGATTACACTGAATAAGATGGCGGCCAAATCACTTTTATTTATACCATGTCAGGGGCGTTGGAACTAATTGGCCTACATATGACACAACTGGACACTTTTTTTAACTTCGGATAAAAAAATCATCACCATTTTGCGCTCAACTCTCTTAATAGAAATAAACGCATGACAGTAATAAAAATGCAATTTCGTCTTTTGAAATTTGCCATTTTTAATTATTAGTTCGGCAACTTTGCGAGTCTAAAGTCTCCACTTGAAAACGAAAAACACAATCAAATTTATTTCATATGATGTATGTACATGTGTTCATGCAGTGCGCTGGGCATAACCTCGATAGCCCAATTTCGGCAACAAAGACTCAAAACTTTTTATATGGACACAATCTACTGTAAAACTTCAACAAAGTTCCGAAACATCAACCCTAAAGGAGGTAAAAGTTTGAGTTTAGATTAATCCAAATCGTACATGCGTTTTTATATATAGTTAGTTTTGAATTTGGGGATTCCCCTTATGAGTACGTAGTACAAAATGCTACTTCGTTGTCGTTCCCCTTTCGTCGAGATTTCGTCAATGAACAATAAAGATACTTTAAACTACAGCACACTAATATTATTTTAATATTAAATTAATTAAAAAGCTGTTAGATGTTTTACATATTAAGTTTGGAAAATTTATAGACAATTTACAAGTACAATATTTGTGACAAAACACCAAATCAAAATTTACTTTGAATTTGATTCTATTTAATTTTTGTTTTTAACATACGAAATTCTTGTTTGTTGTGGATGGGTAAAGTTTGTCTAACTATTTTTTTAAGTTTTTGTAAACATATGTACGAGTGTGTACATATACATATATTTATGCAGAGATATTTACATTTTACATACTTAAACTATTTTATATGTATGTATGTATTTATGAGACGAGCTTGGCCTTAGTTAGGGCTGTCGGCGGTCTTAATACACCATCATTATTATGACAATAATTTTTTTCATTTTAGTAATTAAAAGTAAAAATAATAGAAATGCCTCTAAAAATTTTACTAAATTTTTGTTAACAATTGAATTGATGGAAAAAATTAGCGCTTACAAATCTCAATGGACTTAAAAAGAAATAATTTAAATTGAAAACAAAATTTAATCGTTTACAGTGGTGGCGATTAATTTTTTTTTTTACTTTTTGCTTTTGCTTTAAACAGTTTAAATAACATTTGCGCAGTTCCTCAAGCTTAAACATGGATCGAGATATCCGATTTAATCAATGCCTGAAAAGTGTTTTGAGCCATTTTCTTTTTCTAAGTCTAAGTTCTAAATATGGAAAATTTATGCGCCCGGAAATTTTCATTCGAAATCAAAAACAAAAAGAATTTAAAATTGAAGATTGCAGTGCAGAAGTTTTTTTTTGAAATTTCAAGCAAACTTTGCACTAAATTTTTTTTATTCTATATATATATATTTATTATTCTTTTCGAACATCTATATAACCGATTATTTATTCAAATATGTAATCGATTACTTATTCGAATATTTTTTTGTCCATTTATTCGAATATGTGATTGAAATTGCTGTGGAATAATTGTTTAAATACTTTTTTCTATCATACCAATTAAGCAGTCGTTGACTTATTCGAATAATTATTCAAGTAAATAATTGCCACGAGTTAATGCAAACAACATCATGCCAATATTTGTCAACATATTTACAAATAGACAATACAGTATTATTGTATAATTAGTCACTCGATGAGTAAAAATAATCATTCGTACAACAAACACCACATGACCGTATGACATCATATTCATTCATTTATTCCATAAGTCGTCAGGGACCACTCAATTGCCAATTGCAATTTTTTTTTCTTTTGCCCTAGAGAGCACTCAGATTTTAAGTGAAAGTATTTGGTGTTGCTATTTTCACAAATTGAAAATGAAAGTTACAAGCATCAAGCATTTCGAAAACATTATGCTTTTTCATTTGATTGAAAAGCTAATAAACGTACATATATTTATAATAGAGAAACAAAGTCTTGTCTTGAAACACTAAATAGAAAAAGGCAAAAGCGCCTCCCTTTTGATTGACTGGAAAAAAGGATGGTGCTGCCAAAAACAATTGGAAATTAAAGCACTAAACGCTCGCAATTCGTTAATAAAAAAATACATACGTATCTTAAGAAAATAATATAATTAAATTGTTTTTCCTACTTTAATTAAATAAATATTTGTTTGTAATGATTCATTTTTTTTATCAATATCTCTTAATAAATTTTTATTCTTTGAATTTATTTAAGGTCACCTGGTATCACTCAAAAATTAAAAAATATACATAAATATTTTTTTGTTTTTTACATTTTCTTAGCGATAAATTTTTATATATTATATCTAGGACTTAACTTCACTTCTGCTAAACCATACATTTTCTTTTAACGGCCCATTTATTTGTTTAATTTTTGTTTTTTTGTTTTTGAAAAGACGGCGGTTTTCACTCTTTAAGTTCTACACGCACGACTATTTTACTTATTATTATGTATTGAAAATTATTATATAATATTATTATTTATTTGTTTTTCTTTCAATTAGCATTTGTGGGTCAGTCCACCTTTCGCTGCACATTTTTCTCGCTTAGTATTTGATATTACAATTGATTTGCACATAAAACAGAAAACAAAAACATTTTTGTCGGCCAAACCATGGACTACTTTTTATTTTATTGTGGGGAACTTTAGGTCCCCAAGGTTAGTCTTCTATTAATAACTACGAAAATTATTTATTTCTCTCTTCTTTTTCTTTAGTTTTATTTAAATGCCACATAAAAACTTAGTTAAGTTGTAGCTCTAAGATAAGTTTCTCGTTTTGTTGTAACGAAGTTACCCTCATGTTGGACCTTAAGATTAAGATTTTCTTTGCTCTCGTATAGCCAAAAATAGCAAACCGCACAAATAGACGACCAGAAGCAGATTGTGACAGTGACAACTTGAATGAAGGCAAAGAAACGAAAGACAAGATGAGAGAAGTTCAAGAACAAGCGGTATTATATTCTTTCAGATACTTTATGGTATATAAATACATACAATCATTTTATAAAACCCATGATGAAAGATTAAATTTTCCTTCATAATTTTAATTCGATTTAATTAAAAAGTCGGGTTTACATTACCAGCCGTCTTCGCCATGTTATGGTGCCAACATTTAAGTTGGCCATAACAACGGAATTTTGGTTTGGGGACTTTAGTGACCACACTGCCTTCCACCCAACTTTATGTTACAAACTACTAGACCTCGTATTCCAAGGGTTGGCACCAGCGTTTACCAAAGCATTATATGTGGTTTTTTAACCACAACATGGTAAATAAAAGTTCAGTACTCGTACATTTTCTTACTGCAGCGTCGTAAATACTAGTACTTTAACTAGACCCACTCACTAATCAAGTTTGCAAAGTCATTTAAGAGTGAAAACCTCCGCTACTTCCTTTTCTGTTAAACGTAAAATATGTATAATTTTTTCATATAAAACAAAATTAAATTTGAAACTAAAAGTTGAGAGTTTATCCAACAACTGAGCCACGGTTTTCCCATTAGAACAACATATAGTTTTAGGATTTCTTAAAACAAAACTTTTGAGTTCATGTAAGTAATTTATTAACAAACAATGTTTGTATGTAATTAGTAGTGACTGTATAAGTTTGTATGTCTTAATGTGCGCGAAATAATCAAAGTTAAAAAGGAGGTATGAGTTGTAATTTTTACTACAATAAACTATAAAATTTATGCTAAACAAAAAACAGGAAAACAAACAAAGATATTCTTTTGCAACAAAGTAAAGTTTTTAAAACATGTATGTATGTATGTAAAGGATTGAATTCTTATGATACAAAAACTAACCTCGAGTTTACAGAATAAAATAGTTAAACAATAAAAGTAATCAAAAATATTTGAAATAGTTTTCAACTAAATTTTCAAAAGCACAGAAGCCGCGAACAAAGCACAACTCCTGCAAGTCAGCGAAATTAGTCTTTTATTTTGGGTTTTTGGGATTAGTGAGTGTAAAGACAAGAGAAATGAGTAAATGAGTAAATGACAATAAGAAACCATTTTTTGCCATAAGAATTAATTCTAAAATCTAAGCAAAACATACATCGTACATGATTTTTGGTCTGTCTTTGTTTCTGATATTTTTTTCTTCTAGATTTTTTAGTTCTAAATTACTAACTAAGAAATTCATATGTATCAAAGAAAAATTACATACATACATAAATTAATTTTGTTTTAATATTTCATATTGTAAGAAGTCTTTTGAAGTTCTAGTCGATTTTGCAAAAACAAAACAAATTACAATAAAATAACTGACAAAAACAGTCACTTTTTTCTTATTGAAAACTTACAAAAAATATCAAATACATTCACCAGGATTTTGAGCACAATATTTAGGAAAAATGGGTTCGGCTTTAAGGCCCAATTCTACAAGACGGTTGCGAAAAACGGACATGCGTTTAAAGGCCTCTTGGGGTACTGCGTCCATGTCATGTTCATCATCGGGATCAGACCACAATCTGCAAGTATATATTTTTTAGTCATATGTACATATTTCGATTTGAAACTATTTACAAAAAAAAAAAAAAAGTGTTGAAAGAAGAGAGAAGAGTGTCGCTTTGTGTTTGAAAGGAATTTCAGGTTGCGGCGGAAACTGTTTACGCTTTGAAATCGTTGCAAAAACGTGAAAGTTGCGATGCACGCCTTCATTTCGGTTTTGTTTCGATTTTTCCTTAAATCGAAACCGATTTGATTTTCCTCATTTTGTTCAGTGAAAATGTGCGAAGCGAAAACGGAATTCTTCGAATTTGGGTCGTTAGTGGGTTCCATTTCCGTCATTAATATGAAAATGTTTGTGCAAAGCTAAAGCTAAAGGGGATAAAGTATGAATTCCTGATTTTTAGTTCCAGTCTTAATAGTTGCATATATTTTTATTTTAATATTAGAAAATCTCTTCTTCAAAAAAAAAACAAGAAGATAAAAATGTTGTATTTTTCAAAATCTGTTTTTTTTACGAAAAAATGTAAATCTCTGATCCGATCCGATCCGATAGAAATCAACACAAACGAATGGAAAATCGTGCTCCGTTTTGCGCCTGGTTTCTCCGGTCCCAATTGGCTACGCAAACCAGAGCGTTGGTTTTAAGCATTCTTGCAAATTTTAGGCCCTTAAATTTATGTCAAAATACAAGTAAGAACTTTTAAGTTTTTTTTTGTTTGGCTGGCACAATAGATTGAACTTAGAGTGATGCCATTCGCGAAACTGCGCCAACGCCGTGTGCCACCAACATTTTAACACTTAAAATCTCATTTCGCAACTAATGGTTCAGCGAATTCGTTCGAGGCATCGCAAACATGAATTTCTTTAAACAATACGTCAGAAAATATCGCCGTAAAATCGCGATGCACCCTACAGCAAAACACATCTTCCAGCCATACATTGCTGGGAAACAACAATAACTTACCTTTCAGCCAGCGCAGCTGCTCTGGGCCATAACCGATTATCAAGTTGAGTTTCATCAACTTGTTCTGTCCAAAGACAAACTTCACCACCTAAAACCTGATAAAAAGAAAAAAGGGATATAAATGGAATGTTCATAAAAAATCTTCTAAAGGCAACCACTTTAAGCCCAAAACTTAGCAATAAGAAATCAGATCCAGAACATTAAAACTGAAGTTGATTGTATTATCCTTTTTTTTCATCATAGAGGGAAAAGTTATTTACAAGGAAGTTCTTAATTACAATTTCAGATAAGTATGTCTCCGGACTGCAGTTGCAACTGGGTCAAAGAAGACAAATGGAACTCATACTGTTCGCTCAGGAGACTAAGGTTTGTACTGCAGCATGCTCCGAGCTTTCGTGGAAGCTGAACGTGGTGCTTCAGCTCTAAAATATTTAAACGCTATAGTCAGAGTATAGCGCAACCATGAATCTTATAACATGGAGGGCAGGAATAGAGGTTATCCTCGCCAACATTATAGCCGAATTTAAGGACTCGTATCATAGCATCGTAGAACATCAAGACATTGAACAGTTTATTATTCCTGCGTCGCATGGTGGCCACATTATGAAATCTATATCAAAAAATTCTTTCGTCAACAAAAATAATCTCACATTGGCGGACACATGACATAACCTACAACTACGACAGTAAATAGAGACCGTCAACGGCATTCAATTGCTGTCGACAGCAACTTTACTAGGGGCAATTATTTTGCGTCGAGTTAATGCGACTACGTAGTCGCCTCCTGGAATAGAGGAGGTGGAGGTACAAGGTCTGTTTTGAAAGTCAGTTTTACAGTTAAGAGCTCTTTACACTCTTTCTATCGTTTTTAGTACATTTTGAATTCTGCATCTCATGTGACAAGGACTAAAAAACAAAAACAAAGACTAAAACAATAATGCCAGCCCACTTCACTTACCTGTTTTCTTCTTGTTTTATCTAAGCGCATGCGTTCCCATGGACGGTGTTTGTAAACATTTTGCCAAGTACGATATGGAGAACAAGCGGCATCACCTAATTAGAAGCGAAAAAAAAATGAATTTCCAATATTGTCATTGAGTAAAGAAACAAGGGTCACCTATCGCTCTCCAATTGCCAAAACCACAGTCCAAGTACCAGGCATCGACATGTGAGAATATGACATTAAAGCCATTGTCAAGTAAGTCGTAGTTTTCTTGCCACGTGCTGCCGCCCCAAACCTGCACAGCAAATTGGTTCTTAGGAAGACAACGGGTGTTTGTTAGACCACTCGACCACACGGCGACAATTTTGGGTTCCACATTGTTGTTGGCAACTTTTAAGCTGAAAATGAAAAAAATGTTTTGTCAGTTTTTGCCAGAATTTGAATTCACTTAAAGCAACTGACCGGGCTAAAGCGTTTAGCATAAAATCACACCATAAGCCTCTCAAGTCCGTATCGTTGAAGTACTGGGCCCAACACTCTAAGTTCACTTCGTCGCCACCCAAATGAAAGTAATCGGTGGGTCCCGTTGAGTTCAGCAACTCCTCGTAGAGACGCTGCAGTATCAAAAAGGTATTATTATTCTTAGGGTTAAGTTGGCCACAAGGAGGCTCGCCGCAATAAAAGCTCCAAGGCTGTTGATTTATGCACAAACTCAACTCGCCCATGCCGCGTTTGGGGCCCCAATCCCAGCCGTTGCCGGCATGGGCAGGAGCATCGATTTCCGGTATTACTTGTATGCCATGAAGTTTTGCAAACGCCGTTATATCACGTACATCCGCATCGGTGTACGTTTCTCGTTCCGAGTAGGCGCCGTGGACAGCTAGTTCCGGATAATATTTGGAAATGTAAGGAAAACTCTGCGAATCGGTTATGTGCCAATGGAAACGATTCAGTTTCGCATAAGACATGCCCACTATGGTGCGTTTTATGGCCTCCACCGAGAAATAGTGACGCGAAGTGTCCAACATGAGGCCACGATATCTAAATTTTGGAGCATCTACAACCACCACTTTGGAGAGAATGCGCAGCTGGTTTTCATCATCGTCGAACCAGATCAGTTGTTGCAAAGTGCTCACGCCATGGCGAGCCCCAAAAAACGAATTTGCGGTTATTTGTACATTGTAGTGGCGTTTTTCAACTGCAAAAACAATATCAAAAATCTGTATATTTGTTTGTTTTGGGTGAAACCGAAAATACTTACAACTTGCTGAGAGCTGATAGCTTTCATCCGTATCGAAATTCAGGTTCATGTCGGCAAATTTATGTATGACCACATTCACCGTAAACTTTTCGATATCACTGTGTTTACGCAAACCTAAAGCGTTGGCCAAAATCGTGGCAGCCGCTATATTCTCACCTCGCAAGCGATGCGATTCATATTGGCCGGCATCGGCAAAACGTCTTTGCTGCTGTCGCGTCTTTGCTTCGTACGCAGTGTCAGGGCTATTGGGTTCCATGTTTGTGGCACCTTTTTCAATCGCTTGTGGCGCTTGTTGTTCCCGAAAATCTAGTCTTTGTATGCGTCGCAAGTCTTTCAAAAACAATTCGAACGATTGCCGAAAATGCGTTTCTACTTGGCTATAGGGCGTGTCGAGACGCAATTGTATATCGTCCATGGAAAATGTTAGGGACTTAGAACTTACACCCGTTTTAATGGTGGGACGTGGCCAAATATTTATATCACCACATGTCATTGAGCAGGTCATAAAAGGCACTCGTTTTTCGCCTTTCGGCATGCTGAGAAAATGATACCGCACACATTTGTCGCCTTCGCATTTGTAGGTCCAGATTTTTTCCACCGGTCTGAAAATTTCAAAAATTCAGCGCGCAAAACAAGTTTTAAATTGGAAAGAATTTTGATGACTTGAGTTTTAACTGTGAATAGACAAGATTTATAATACGCTGCCTAAAAATTGTCGCCATGCACATACAAATTGTGTGAAGCAAGCCGTAAAGCGTGACGTCAAGACCGTGCAATTGGGTAGCTCGATGTTGACAGCGCGCTGCAAAGTGATACCGTTTTGGGTTTTCCAAAGTGTTGCCGCTTTTATGCGGTTTATAGACAATATGAGACACCTGCCAACGCAGCGTCAGTGGGTCAATTTAAGAGGTATGACCGTAAGTGTTTTGCCTACGAACGTTATCTCAAACACAGACTATACCTCAAAACTTAAGAAAGAAATAAAATGTTCATCGCCCAGTTTTTGGCTTGTAGTACAGAAATTTGCAACTTGTGTTGAGCCAAACTTTAGCGGTTCGGAAACAAGGCAATTTTTTTGCCTATGAAATTTGAACTTTGGCCCGGGCACGGCCATTTATGAAGCTAAGCCGATCAAATCGATCAGTTTAAATCTAGCGCAGATGAACAAGTGAACTTAGACCCGGACTGACACGACCACGAGTACATTTCAAATTTAAATATTGGCACAACTCAACTTAAGACATTCTGGATGATAGCCGCGAACTTAAAAAACAAAACAAAAACACTTACATGAGAAACTCATTTAATTGCTCCTGATTATTTCCCACTTTTTCGTACGTATTGATAAACGACTGCGGTTTGATCCCACCCTGGTTCCAGTACAACACCATCAACACAAATATGGTGGCTGTAAGAAGCATAAGAAGAGCTCTACGCAGCGATACGGCCAACGCCATTTTGACTATGTAACGTAACCTAAAGAGAAAGAAAAAAAGAGAAGTTAGAAAAATAATTGCGAGCAGAGAATAATTAAAAAATTCTTTTAATTTTAAAATTGACTTTCGATAGTTCTAAAATTGTGGTTGAACATGCAACACATTTAGGTGGAAAGCTGTCCCACTCCTTAAAAGGAAATTGGTATTAAGTGAGAAAAACTAAATTTGTGTCAAACAGCAACATACAAGTCAGAAACGAAGCAAAATTCAAAGATACAAATTAAAATTTATGAGCCAAACGAATTGAAATGAGGTTTTGCTAAATATATAAGTAAATTTAAAAAAAAATCTATGTGAAGTTGAAACCACTTCGGGGATTTGAAAGAAAACTGATTGCTTAAGGTTCCATGGGTTTAGTCCTTAACTACTCAAGTAGGATGAGGTGCTTTAATCTACAAACACCAATTACTAAGCACGAGTTCACGGCAACATTTTACCATAACATCGATTCCAATTCTTTAAGGATGATACTTTTTACATTTAACTTTATTGAGAGATATGTCGGCAAATGTACGTTGAGGATCTTCGTATAAGGCATGGAACTTCAATAAACCTTGATGGATTATATAGAAAAAAGGGCCTACCAATAACGCCGCTATACCAACCTTTTCAACCAAATCATTTGAAATATATGTATGCAGCTGTTATATATAGTGAATCCCAGTTAAAAGATTTGGATACGCAAGGTTTAAGAAAGGCATGCGTCTAAAATGAGGAAGGGAAGCGAGAAACAAATTTAAGGAACTACGAAATCTTTCTCGACAACATGTTTTTGAATGTATCAACTTCTTGTCTTCTCAAAGGCGTCTCCCAGACGACCAGGTCTTGGCTTATCTCATATCAAACTCGTGCACTCTGATTTTCGTTTGGTACTTCTGTTCCGAAAGGTCAATTGTCAGAACGGGGCTCAAAGTGAGAGATTCTGATGTTGGTTGTAGATTGAAGTGGTACTTTGGCTGAAACATTCTGGCAATAAAGGGCTTTGGTAGATAACGGGATAGTGGTCTACGCTCAGTGATCCAAATGACTCAGATGTGCTGTTGTCTTCCAACAGATTTTTGTTCTCCCTAAGAAACTGGATTATGGCGATGTACCCTGAGGATTTCAGGAAGTTGCCACATAAGTGTGCCTGGTCAGCCACATGGGGGCAGTGGCGTGCCGTTGACAACATTACCAAGTGGAATTGGTCAACCATCAGATTCGGCCATAGTGGCAAGTGCTGATGTAAATCAATTGCAAAACAAAAGAAAAAACCATATAACTCTATATATGTATGTATGTAGATTTTTACCTTTGACCGAGAATAGGAGGACAAATCTATTAATAATAATAATTTTGGGGGGTTTGTATAAAAGAATTTTCTTCTCAATTAAGTTCTTTTCAAATATCAGAAATGATTCCACAAATAAAAATCATCATTGATTTGCTTTAATAAACAAACTCGCTATTTGCTGAGGGTACAATGTATTTGAATGAAAGTGATTTTAAATCACATAAGTTTTCCGTGGAATCATCTAACAAACGCCGTTTGCTTTTAACGAAATTTGCCCTAAATCATTCGCCACAAACAAAATTGACTTGATATTGTCCCAGGCTTAAGATGGAATAGGTGGAGTTTTCTTTTGCCATTCCTTTCCCTCTGCGTGTCTTGCGGCCTTAACAAACAACAGCTTTTTTTCTACTGGGTCATCAGGGCGCATAAACATTTAATATAACAAAGTTAAAGTTATGGTTCTCAAGAATTTTGTTTCTTTTTCTATTTTTGTTTTGGTTCATTTAAAAGTTTAAGGAGTCTTTCTCTAAACACACCTTTTTCCGCGTCCATGTTGCATGCACGTAACGAATGTTCGTTTTGTAAAAGAACTGTTAATGTGAGAATATCTGTTTGTATGTGTGAATAAGAATTAACGACAAAATCGTTAGGCCGAAAATTATTTTTCTTTTTGGCCTTAAATCAACATATGTTTACATGCCCCAGGAGCTGTGTACAAAAAATGAGCAAAATTTTCAGTTTTCCTAAAAAATATTTACATATTTATTCATTAATTTCTTTTTTTCTCCCCTTGAAAATAGTTTATTCCCATATCCTGAAGGCAGTTTTGATATGCACTTTTTGGCATGTTCTTGAGCTCTCGCAGCGATTAAATTTTTATCGCCACAATCGTCGCATGATGGGTTTCTTCAATCGCGGAAACGCACGCAGAGGGCCAAATTTAGTGAACACCGTGGCTGAGGCACAACAATGATGTTCGGTAAAAAGTCAGTCATTTTGGAACGCACGCACACGCTTTATGCCCGAAATTCCCCAAATATATTTTCAGTTGAAAAGTGGGAGCAGATTTTTCCATTAATTGCATTTAAAATGAATGTAAAACTACGGTCCCACTATCGGCACAATGCACCGATTTTCTGCAAAATTCGTGTATTGAACACACAACGCGTAGAAATCGTGCTGGCTTTGGCAGATCCAAATGTTTTGTGAACGCTCTTTTGCACAACGCCCTGCAACAGGTGTTTGAAAAATGTGCCGATTTTTATCGGCAACTAAGGCGCCGATTAAAGTTGCCGATTGACACCGATGCTGGCACAGTTATTTTTAAAAATCTGTTTTCAATGTAAAGAAAAAAATATACAAAACAAATTTATGCTTAAAATAAAAAATATAGTTTCTATAAAATATTGTTATTGGTTGACCTTTAATGTTTCTTAATATTTTTTATATTCTTAAGTTCGGCTTTGGGCCAAACAGTTAAAAAAGCAATGATTTTTCTTAGGTTTTATTTTTTGTGCAAGATTTCGATCAACATCGTTGATCGCCTTCAGGGTTTCTACAAAAAGAACACAAAATGACTCAAGTTACCATTAATATGAAATTTAACACAACATTAACATCAAGAGATGAAATAAATACAGGGTGGCCCAGAAAGACCGAAGTGGTGTGAATTGCTTATAACTTTTTATTTAAGAGATATTTTTTTAATTTTTTTTTTTTTAAATACATTAAATTTATGGGGAATATTTTTGGATTAGTTATTAAAAATGATATCCCGCAAGTGGTGGCCATATTCTGCTTCGCACAAATGTGCTCTTTCCAACACATTTTCCATGACCTTTCGCAAAACTTCCGGTGGTATGTTGTTAATTTCTTCTCGAATATTGGTTTTTAACTCCTCAATAGTCCTAGGCTTATTAACATAAACTTTTCCTTTTAAATAGCCCCAAAGAAAACAGTCTGGAGCGGTTAAATCCGGGGAACGCGGAGGCCAATTAAAATTGCTGTTACGAGAAATTATTCTTTCACCAAAGATGTCGCGTAAAAGAGTCATTGTGGCCCTCGCAGTGTGCGCTGTGGCTCCATCCTGTTGGAACCATATTTGCGGATGGTTTTCCACGGCTGGCCTTACAAAATTTTGCAACATGGCCCGATATCGATCACCATTGACGGAAATGGCGACACCTTGTTCATTTTCAAAAAAAAAATGGGCCAATGATCCTTTCTGAAGAAACACCGCACCAAACGGTACACTTAACTGGGTGCAATTGTCGTTGATGAAGTACTCTCGGGTTTTCCGTAGCCCATATCCTACAGTTTTGCTTGTTAACGAACCCATTTAATTGAAAATGGGCTTCGTCACTCATTATTAAGTTATGAATAAAATTTGGATTCTCTTGTGCTTTTTGCTGGAAATAAATTGCATAGTCAAGTCGTTGCTGGTAATCTGTTGGTTTCATTAATTATAAATTATCCAAGTCTTCTTTACAAAATACTGAAAAGAAAAGAAAAAAAAATTATAATAAAAAAGTTATAAGGAATTCACACCACTTCGGTCTTTCTGGGCCACCCTGTACATCCATCAAAATATTTATATTTATGTACAATATTTAAACAATTAAAAACACATCTATTTATACATAAAATTCATCCTGAAGTTTATTTCCCCAGGATTGTTGTCCAGTTGCTAAAAACTTATTCATTGTCCTCTTGAAATGTCTGTATGTTTGTGCGCCGTTCTCAATGTCTTTTTTGTAGTTGACTCTTTTCTCATTCGATACGTTAAGCGCTCTTGCCAGAATTGACCATTTCTTTTGATTGCATTTTGACGATTTTCACCTCTCAACATACACTAGTGACGATTGCAGGTCTAAAAATTACGATTTTTCTACATTTAACGTATGTATGTATGTACATATATGGCAACTTTTTTTAGTATTGCATTTTTAGAGTTGGTTTTTTGGTATGTTATGATTTTTTTTTGTGTTCAACTAAACAAAAACAACAACACATGCTTCAAAAGAAAGTACCAATAACTTTGAGTGATGTGTTTTCTGTTGTACATTTAAGTATGTAATAAATATTTTTGAGTATAGTGGACAAAAATATCAACAAAAATTTCTTGGCAGAAAAAATCTAACGGTTCTTTCATTAATGTACACTTGTTGCGGCAAAAAGAACAATATTATCCACAATTTAAGAAAAATAGTATGTCGTCGTCGAATATCCAAAAGTACGTAACACAAAAAATACTATATAAGGGGTGGGTACGATATAAAGGGTGGTTAAATTTCAAGGGCCGATGTTGATTTTGAATAAAACACAAACTATTTAGGAAATTATTGTAATTTTATTTTATTATGATGTATTGGTATTACTCAATTATGTATGGAACAAAATATCGGCCAAATGGGCGCCGCGACCTCGGCGGCACACCTCCATCCGATGGTCCAAATTTTCGATGACGCTGAGGCATAATGGAGGTTCTATGCCGTTAATGTGCCGAATTATCTGATCCTTTAGGTCTTGAATTGTTGCTGGCTTATCGACGTACACCTTTTCTTTCAAATAACCCCAAAGAAAAAAGTCCAACGGTGTCAAATCACATGATCTTGGCGGCCAATTGACATCGCCATTACGTGAGATAACACGGCCATTGAATTTGTTGCGCAAAAGAGCCATTGTTTCGTTAGCTGTGTGGCAAGTGGCACCGTCCTGCTGAAACCACATATCGTCCACATCCATATCTTCCAATTCGGGCCATAAAAAGTTCGTTATCATCTCACGATAGCGAACACCATTCACAGTAACTGCCTGACCGGCCTCATTTGGAAAAAATACGGCCCGATGATGCCGCCAGCCCATAAACCGCACCAAACAGTCACTCTTTGTGGGTGCATTGGTTTTTCGACAATCAATCTTGGATTCTTCTCATTCGCCCAAATGCGGCAATTCTGTTTATTGACGAATCCACTGAGGTGAAAATGTGCCTCATCATTGAAGATGATTTTCTTCGCAAATTGATCATCCACTGTTGCCATTTCTTGCCACCATTCTGCCCATTCACGACGTTTGGAATGGTCAAGAGGCTTTAGTTCTTGAGCCAATTGCACCTTGTAAGCGTGTAAATGCAAGTCTTAATGCATAATGTTCATCAACGACGAGCGTGAGAGGTGCAATTGTTGGGAACGACGACGAGTTGAGGTGGACGGCTCTTCAGCCACACTATCGCGAACAGCAGCAATATTTTCTGCAGTACGAGCTGTACGAGCATGCACTGGTGTTCTCACATCTTCTACAGACCCGGTTTGCTCGAATTTTTCCACGATTTTTGCGATTGTACGCACATTTGGACGATGAAATTGACCAAAAAAATTACGAAGTGCACGATATGCATTTTGATTTGAACTCCCATTTTCATAATAAGTCTGGATAACTTTAACACGTTGTTGGATTGTGTATCTCTCCATGGTTCAAATTGAGTAAGTCTGAAATAGAGAAATGTCAAATAAAATTCGGAAAAAAACTTGGCGTTTAGGAGTGGTTCACATTCAACATCGGCCCATACAATTTAACCACCCTTTAGAAACATTTGATGCGTTATTTTTGGTCGCAAAAATCTAAAAATTAATAGAGACATGTAAGATAACCTAACGAATCATAATTCATAATTTACACATATGATACATATCGCACCCTAAATACAAAAGGGTCACAACTCATAATTTTCCAAAACTAACTTTTTTCCATAAATTAATTCAGAATACACATCTCTAACTACTGCAGCAATTTCTTTCACGTCACTACCTTCTTTAACTGGAAAAATACAGTTATGTCTAATGTGTTGCTTCTGCACGACGAACTGAACATAAACAGTGTTTTGTCTCTCCTGAAAATTTTAGTATTTTGAGTTGTGCCCCTTTTGCATTTGGGGTGCGATATGTACATACTTTTGGATTTTCAACGACGATATAAAAATATATATGTATGTACATACTTATATACAACAATGCTAAAATATTTTCAAAGAAAAGGTAAGTTAACAGTTTTGATTCCTTAAATGTATTAAAGAATCTTTTACTTCATTTTTTAGATAAGAGTGATGGTGAAGAGTCAAGTACATACTTGCATACATACTTACATATATACATACTTACATACATACATACTTACATCAAATGAAAGAAAAAAAAAAACAAAAATTAAAAGTGATTGGATGGAGGACCCTGAAATAAAATCTTGGGCAGAAATTAAAAATGAAGTCGTTTATTGTAAATTGTGCAACGTAGGAAAGGATGATGAAAACATTTAGATGTTTCGAAAGGTATTGCTGGCCAGCAGCAAAAAATTAATAAACTATTTCCCGTTAAGAAATGTGAAGATAAAACAGCGGAAAAACGAGTTAAAAAGTTTGAACCATTTTTATAGTTTTATAATAAAACAATTGAAGTACAAAAGAAATTTTATATTTTTGATTTGACGATTTTCTAAAATGACTTGACGATTTTAACGATTTTTTGCACAGAAATCTGTTACGTTATAAAAATTTGGTGCTGTTTTTTGCGTCGTGGAGGATATTGATTGTTTTACTATCAGATTTGGGAGCCCAACCTCGTCTTTGTGTTTGTTTGTGTAGTCCCAACGTGTACTTTTGGGCATACATATGGTGGACCCGTATACACTGCAGCTGATTTGATAAATCAAATTCGACTCTTCTTCTTTTTCCAGTTTTGATTTCGTTTTGCTAAACAATTGGTAATTTGTGTTTAAATTTTTAACTGACGAAATATTTTTTTTCAGAAAACTCTGGTATGTTTTCGGAGACTTCAAGCTTCTTTAATGTTCCTTTATATGTACATACGTGTTACCTGAGCTATCAAGTTTTGCACTGCTTTCTTTGGAAAATCATTTTTCTGATATATATTTTTATTTTATTTTTTTATTTTTCACCTGAAAACTTTCGTCACTTTCACTTTAAAACTCACGATATGAAGTTGTTGGCGGCGTTTATGACAGTTCCCCTCTGATGTTTCGATTAGAAATTAATTAACCGGTCCAAACTCATAGGTTAGTGTGGCCACACTAACTTTAGCCTTTTATTTTTCTTATGATAACCGAGTCCACATAGGGAGTGTGTTGATACCTCCACTTCCATAATAAATTTAATTTGTTTGTTGAATGCATTAAGTTTTTCTAATGTCCCATCTACATTATGTACATAAATATACATATTTTGTGATTACACGTGATTTGTATTCCAGCTTTTTAACGTTTCCTTCAGAAGTTCCTCCATTACAATATCTGCTAACCATTTGCTTTCGTCTAAACGATACAAGGCCCATGAAGAGACTTTTGGACAGAATTGTTAAGGTTTTAAGGATATTGACTAAATATTTACTCAAACTATGCGGCAGTGAGTCGATGGAAGAGCATATTGGTCTTAGAGAGTTGTCAGGCTTGTGTAATTTTGGCAACACATAAATAATTGGTAGAACAGTAGATTTATTTTGGATAAATTTATGACATTCACGTGGAAAAGTTTTCGGATAAGGGCATTATTTTTATTTTGCAAGACCATGGTTTGATCTTTCCGGAGGCTTCCCTTTTATTGTGTTTGTGTTTTTGTATGTGGTCATCAATTAGTGATACCAGCTTGGCTCGAGATACTTCATGTTGTTTATCCGCACTCTTCTCCGCTAACATTTAAATAAGAGAAAAGTTTTTGCTTTTGGCATTGCAAATTTAGGTTCAAGAGATAGCAGCCATTTGTTAGTATTTTTTATCTGTTTTTTTTTACAATCCAGCTCGGAAAGAAGGAAAACGCCCCATATTACTTCATCGTGGACCAATAGTGTGACCGTACAGTGGCGATTGTGTTCAAATTTAAAATTTGACCGATACGAACCGAAACATATTACCACAACACTCAACGATCTGAATGCTCGAAAATAAATCACCCCAAGTTTTCAAATCTGTGGCGATTTAGCGCCGGTAGTGAGATCCTACCTACCTTATCACTTAACCCTGAAATGCCTGAAATTAGTATACGAATTTGTGGCGGTTCTGCCAACTTCCTAGTCTATGTCTTCACAATTATTAAAAATGGCGAAAAGGCGCGTTCAGGTTACAGGTTCGTAATGACATCTCTCTATACCCACGCTGTGGTCTTGACAGTTGTCAAAACACACTGTTGCTTACGAATACAGAGGTGTATGTGGGGAATGTATGCCACAAATTAAACTGCGCCATTAATTTTTGTTCTACATAAGTATCTACTTGCATTTATTAATGTTCAATTTCATTAAATTTAGACCGCACCAGGAGTATTAGAAATCGAAATCTGTTTGTAGAAGTTTATGCTCATCATTCATTGATTCGACGATTCTCCATCACAATTTTCTTCGCTTTCTCAAGGTTTTCACATTTACATCGGTTGTTGATCTGCTGGGGTGTCCAGGTCGAGCCAGTTTCTTTCCGCTTTTAATGGCAAACTTTCCTTTTTACTGACTCACAAACTTTTTTATTTACTTAAACCGCAAAATGAAGCAAACTACACATATTTACATACCTTTCGACCTTTTTAACAATAACCCCCCAAAGTTTAACAATAAACTTTTTATTGATGGCGGTTTTTGTGCGTGGAAAATTGTGTTGATTTTATTTTAATGACATTTTAAAAAGCAAAACTTAAATACGCAAAAACATTGGTTGAACGATGCCTTTCTAATACATAGAAACGGCCAGAAAAGTCCTGAATGAAAAATATTTAATCGACTTTAAAACATTTCTGTAGAATTAAGTAAATGTTTGATTTCACTTGGTTCACATATTGCTGTTTTTTTTTTCATAGCAGAATTAATGGCTTCAATATAAAATCATGTTAAATTTACACGAATCCCTTAACGCAGCAAATTATTCAAAATTGTTAAAAACTTGAAATTGACAGGAATATGGTTGCATGCCAAAGTTTCAACTACTGTGCAGAAAGTTTATGATTCAGAATCTGCAGCAGTCAAGTGGCCAAAAGAAGAAGAAGAATTCAGTGGCCTATAACACTCTGTTGAAAATAGCCTGGCCAACATTTTTCCCAAACCCACTCCCATCAGAATGCATTGCCCGGTTCATTTGGAGGATTGTGAAATTGATTTCAACTTGTGTCATGTTGGGGACGGCACAAAAAAGCCCTGACGAGTTATCTAATCATTTCTGCACGTAACTACCTCGGCAGTAGTTGGTAGGTCGAATATCGCAAGCAACAGCAGGCCTTACACACACTTAACTGTACATTCCACATCAGTTACTTCGAAAAACAGGAATCTGTTGCACAAAAGCATCTGGGGTAATAAATATAATATGAAAATATCTTATTTCAGCGTTTTGAGTTGTAAACCACAGCCAAGAACATTTCAGCCAAAGTAGGCAACTCAACCTGTGACCAATACCAGGATTCCTTGGTCAAGAAATCTTAGGAGCACCTTTGTGTCCATTCTGCCAACTGAGCCCTATGGTTTTGGTTGAGATGCCAACCAAGGGAGCCTCTACAGGCTCCAGATTTGAATACAACTGAGCGTTCTATTGAAAGACCCAGAGTGTTCAAATACATCCTTTTTTCTAAATATGAATATAAAACTTCAGCAAACAGGTGTTGGAAAAGAGTGCTGGCAGGATGTCGTGAAATATTGTACTACTCCTTAAACGAAAAGAAAGCCAGAAACCATTTCCTGGTACCTGCAGCACGTATCTGCATTTCATACAAATTAAACAGCCAACAATTCGAAAAACAACTCTTGTTTTTGTGCTTTTGTAATTTGGTGAAAACGTGTAATTGCGACAATAAGTAGAACAAGTTGCATGGCCGTCTGAAATGTCTGCCTTTAGTACATGAACATTTCTAGTTTTTATAGTTGTTTTATTTTTTTCATGAAATAAACTGATGTACTCACTCGTACTCCTGTGTCATATTCATAAAATGTTTATTTGTATTCAACTGCTTTTCGTTTAGAAATTGTTGCTAAGAAAAATTAATAGAAAAAGAATGAAAAGAGCTGTTTTGCAAGTATTAAAGGTACACGGCTGCAATGTGACGATGGTCCGGATAAAGTCGATTGCACGGAGCAAAGCAACTTGTCATAAATGTTTCATTTCAATTCACTTACGACGCACACGTTTTGGCTGAATGGTTGAATGAATGATAGAATGAATATGTGTACATACATACATATATACATACATACTTGTATGTAAAGAATTCCTTTAAATATTTATTTCATTTGATGGTTCATTAGATTTGAATTAATGGGTGTTAAAATTAACAACAACATAATAATAAATGCGATGAATTTTTTAAGAGCAGGTACCTTTTTAATCGGAGATGGGTACATGTCTTTTTAGGTTTCACCAAAAGTTTTACCAAATACTTGCAACGAGATCTATTTCGCTCAACTGCGTTTAAAGAGCGGAACAAAGGCAGTTTCCAAAGCACACCGCAATACATAGTGTTGATAAGTACATACATACATAACACTTAGTTTCGGCAATGGTGGAAGTTCAATAATGCATGACAATCCTTTTCAATGCGCAACATTTGCCAAACTTGCTTTGGCTTTGTGCGTGTTGCTAAGTTCTGGCGGGAAAACTTTTATTTTTACATTTTCTTAATTTAGTTTGTGGTGGTAAAAGCTGATTTATGGCAAGAAAAGTCTTTATTATGTACTTACATACACATATGAATATGAAATCAGTGATTTTTTGCACATTTGCATTCATAAATGTGTTAAAATGTCGTTTAGAAAGTGTTGCTATAAAATACTACGTTGCCTTATAAACGAATTTCTTGGCAGTGTGGCATTGCACGCGCATTTCTGAAGTCAGCCAAACTCTCTTCGGTCCGTTTACGACGAATTTCCAAACACAACAATATTTCACTTACTCACCTTTTGTCATGTTGCTCCTAAGGAAAGCAATACAAGAGAATGTACTTAGGAAAAGGGCGCATGGTAAATGTTAAATACTCAGGTGTTTCCACATTTACAGAGCTCTGCTAGATAAAAAGGATTTCAATAAGAGAACATTGATCCTGCAATAAGGTCTAAAGATATTTATTATTTGCCACACCCCCCATGCCGTTATATACATATATACATATGTAAAAAAATATCTTCCAAATGTACGCACAATTTTCATATTACCGCTCAGATCCGGCCGCATTTGAGCAATGGTTTTGGTTGCGATGTCGTTAGGGGCGACAGTAGACTTCGACGGAAACCCTAAAAATAAACATATATTAGTTTAGTGGAGTCAAATCTCACAATCTTAGAGGAAAATTCCTCTGTATGAGTTAAACATAAACCCAAATCATTAATGGCTCTATTAAGGTTGACAAACCAGCCATATCGCATTGCGAGGCACGGAAAACAGCTGTAACTCTTTGGGTCACTAACTGCCTCTACGGCTTCAAAACACGAACTAAATTCCGTGGCTTCCTATAAACGAATCATAAATGAAACAAAAAGAAAACAAATAACTCTTTCAACTAAAATTTAAATTTTTACGGATTCTTAATTCGCATCCGAGTCGTTCAAACTTCTGTTCTGGTTAAGCTTCTTTTTCTATAGCATTTTGCATAAAACCCTAATGGAATTTCTTTATTTTTCACGCCAGACTCGTCTTTCATGCTGCTATTTTCCAATGTCAATAACGTCAGATTCGAGCAAAGTACATTTTATCTTTTTTCTTCACGCTACTTAAGAAATTCATGTCTTTTAACCGTGCCAAGGAAGAGAAAAATAAAAACTCATTAAAAGTAAGACCAAACTGCAACTAAAAAGCTGATGTGATGCTGATGATGGGCTCGTATGTAAAAGTAAACCGACTAATTGTCATGGCAAAACACGTGCACAGAAAAAATTACACGAACAGAACAGAAGGAGGATAAAAAGGGACTATGACCCAGCATTTCATTTTGTCAAATAAAGAGTATTTTCTGTAATTTTCTTCGGTTTTGCTTGCCAGATGTTTGTATGATGTTTTGATAAATTGAAAACAAGTTTGTTTCGTTTTAAAACCACGTGATTTCATTTTGAACACCTTAAATACGCACGCGGGTCAATATCTAATCCTTGGCAAAGGATTTAACTCGCGCACATTTCTAATAATGTACTGCTTAAAAGCTGGTGTACAATTCGACCATCAATGTAGAGTAACGTCCTTTCGCTTTTTGAATAGGCAGGTGCTGAGTTCTCAACACGCTGCACTCATTCTGAAGTTCAAACATTATCCGAACATCACTGCCACAAATATACATATGTAGAGATACATACATTCTTATTCATATTGTCCGTTGTCGAAGACTGCAGGCTACTCATAGTTTGAGACGTCCAATTTTACAAAGTCTTCTTCGCCCGTAAGTACTTGCACATAGTTTTTTTCTTTAAAGTAATTTTTGCAATCTTCATCGACAGCTCTAAAATAAAGTCAGGTACAGATTTAGGTATCTTCTCAGAGAAGTTAAAGCCTAGATTTAAGCCATTTAAATTCCTTCAGAAACATATATGTGGAAATTTTAGCAGCTTTGACAAATAATACCACCAAGAGCCACCTTAACTTAGGTGGCAGGAGATGACAGAACAGTACAGCAGTACATCCGAAGCCACAAAACTGCACACGTGCATATTAATAGTCGGCTAAACTTCATATAAGATTCTTGGGCAAAAACTCCCGAACAACAATGTCTGGCGAATGAGTACTTTATTGAAGCTAAATACATACATATATAAAATATGACGACAAGCAAAGTGGCATGCATTTAGATCTGCTCAAATTAAGAAGAAGATACATAAGGAATCAGTCAAGCACTTGCTTTGTAACTGTTCAAAGTTATAAAGAGAGTAAGTCGGTTCTCTTGCCTTTTAGAAGCTGACTCCTACTCCACTTGGAAAACTCATCGAGTGTCCTAAAATAGAGAAAGTAGGTACGCCATTAATAGACCTCAGAACATCATAATAAACTGTTCCATTTAGCCTAAATTATGGTATTTTCTTCTAAAACTCTGAAGGATCTATTGGAAGAACCTTGTGTTTCCTTATATGTTATAATTTAACGACGTTTAACGTTACTATAACAAACAGGTTTTCAATTCGTGTTTATTTTTCTGGCATTTGCGTTCGACTAATATTTGTCAATTCGACGGCCTTCCGTCATTAACAGACGGAATGCACAAAAACAACCCTATAATTTATATTATTAGAAAAGTTGCGCTCACAATCAACTCCCAAAAACATCATAAATCGAAAATATTATACATATGAAATTTTGTATAATTCCGTCCGTTAAACGATATTTAATAATTTGTCTATCTGAAACAAGAGTTTGTGTGGAATTAAGAATGTCATATGTCCATCAAATCTTTTTCTATGAATTATTAATTGATGTACATACATACTATGTAGACAATTGGAGTTTATGGAAACTTTTTATAGAATGTAAGAAGAGAGAAGCAAGTGTAGTAGAAATACTATGTACATTGTATGTACATACGCATCTTGTTTTTCATTTCGTTCTTACTGACTGAATTGAGGAAACAACCTCAACAGCGTTTTTGTACGTGGCAGACTTCGAAACCAACCTGATTTATAAAAGCGTATAAAATTCAAATCAATGACATCATGATGGGAAAATCGACGCAGGTGATTTGTGTCAAGAACAATTTACATATGTACATATATACTACATACATACATATGTACATATGTGCATATTCTACGGTCATCCAGGTAATAAGAACGGTGTAAAACCAAACACATGTTGAATGAATTTTAAAATTACATACATACATATGTATGTAAATAAATGTTCTAATACGCTGGGGTTTCCATTCATTAGAAGAGGCAAATATATTAAAATCAAATTTATGTATGTATGTATGCAACTTACCATCCTGAACTTTGGAAATTAGTTCTGAAATACCACAAATGCAGTAAAATATTCATGCTGGCAACTCTTATGTATAATGTTTACAAAATGTTCTTTAAACACGCAAAAATTAGCTCATTCATACACACATGTTTAAAACAGTAAATGTATGTACAATACACACATACATGCATACGTATGCTTTTGTAAGTATATCTCTGCAGCTACGCGTGTACGTACATACGTGTAGCTTTACTACTATTAACTCAAGCAGTTGTGTAGTAAAGGCCTTTGTTTACAGTTTTTATTGTGGTTTTTTTAAGTTTTTAATGAGCTTCACACTCATTAGACAAAAACTGTGCTGGTGTTAGATAAAAATACAATATGTATGTATGTATTATGTAGATAAAATTTCAAAAGAACGACATTTTCAAATTCTCTTACACATTCACTAATGACCACCTTGACAAAATCATCATTGTCTTTAAGAAAAAAAAAGAACCGTTTTATCACAACAACTCTCACTTTCCAAATTCACTCTCATGAAATTACTTCACTTTGGCTTTTCTTTTAACAGTTTTGTCAAGGTCCTGTTGTTGTTTTGCTATCAATTTTTTCACTTTCTCTTTCACTCTCTTTTCCGTTACAAATATCGCTGTTAGCACTTTTGGCAAAATCACCAACAGTTTTCTTTGAAATTCGAATGAAATCAAAACCAGAATACAAAAATAACAAATCGATCCGATTCGAATTGTAGAAATTGTAATTACTCTTGGCCAGAACGTTGAATGATGGTGACGATGGCGACAACAACGCAGAGAACACAACCGTTCGTCCAGAGTTTCATGTTTTAACTTTTAAGAATTTGATGTAAAAAAATGAAATAAAATTCATTGGAAATCCGAAACGGTGCCACAAGAGCAATTTACTTAATTTTTTTAAGTAAAAGCAGGTGAAAAGAGTTCTCTTTCATTATTTCAATTCGTTATTGCAGCGTCGTCTATTTACATTTTCTAAGGACACGAACGCACAGTGGGCGAAAAGAAAAATTATATATGAAAGGAAACAAAAATATGTGTGAAGATAAAGAAGCTGTTGTCTTGAGAAATATCTGTTAATATCGTGCAACATGGTCGTGCTAAACATAAAAATGTATGTATTATTCCGCCAAAAAGACAATTAAAACCTAAAATTATAATAAAAAATAAAAAAGAACATCATTAAATCGAAAATTTGTTAAACGAAATCATAAAAAATGATTTTCTTTATTCGAAGTATCATCGTCGCCGTTGCCATTTATACGCGATATAAAAAAATTTGCGTTGGTTTAATAGATTCGGCAACATTCTAATGCTTTGAAAATTTATCAAACATACATACATACATACATACATATATATTTAAAAATTAATAATTATGGCATGCCCCACGATATGGAAAGCTAACGTTCGCCAGTACTTTAAGGCCCAAATAATGCATTTGCAGACTATTTAAGAACCGTTTATTGTCAAGTTCACCTACCATCCATGATGAGTTCCGACTGGACACAAATATAGTCACTTAGTGTGGTCGACATCACCAGACTGACTCTTAACATTTTTTTCCAAAGCAAAAAAGGGAATAATTTGAAAACAATAACAATTTTGATTGTTTTTTATTTAATTCCCCCTAGTGCAAGGCTCGTTGATGTAGGAACATGAAGTCCTCATAAAAATATATAGCCTGCCAAGAATAGATACATAGTTGCTGCAGAAGACGAGTTTTCTCTTTGATGTAACGACTATGGCGATTTTCGGAATGTAGTTATACATCCATTGCTTTTATTATTATTATTATATAAATAAAAAAAAATATATATTATAAATGATGATTATATTGCGTTTCAAAACATTGAAATAGGATAAGGTCAGACATTCCACTGAAATAATGAGTCTGTTATAATTTAGGCACTTCATATTAATTTAACCCAATTTCATATTGAAAGAAAAACTGCTTAGTTTTAGGTTAAACAAGAATGGAAGTTATTTATGTAGGTTTGTAGACAAACTCTTTTTGTAGATTGAAACTAATACAAATGCAGGCTCTAAGTTTTATTATTGTGCTCAACAAGACTATTACTATAATCCAAAAGAAAAATTTTTTATGACACTGGAGATTTGAAAACTTGCAATAAGAATTATTAATACAACAATAATTCAAATTGTATTTCCATCAGTCTAACTTTTAATTCTGGGATGAATGGAAATATAGAGCTTTTATAAAAAAGTTAAATTTTGTAAAAAATAAATATTTGATTTACATTTTTCAGCTTTACTGTCAAACTTTAACGCTTTCTATGTAACAGTAAAGAATATATGTATGTACATATATACATATACGACACGATACGTATCAAGATTTTACATATTTTTTGTATGCCATATTACGGTTGCCAGATTTAACTATTTACCGTTATTAAAACAATTGCAAAGCTCTTAAGTAAACTACAGACGGTGGGACAATTTTTGTTCTAAGTTAGACGATTTTTTATAAAAACACTACTTTATATCTACATACATATGTGTACATACATACATACATAGAAGTAAAAACCTTTAAAAAAAACTGGTAAAATATGTTTTATTTGTTACCACAAATCCATCAAGAAATATTAGTTAAAAAAAAATTCACATTGTTCCAACCCCAATTTATACTTTATATAATTTAGAATATCAATTTCCCTATTACGTTCACGCTCTTGTTTTGAAGAATTACTCTCAAATTTTATCTGGCAACCATGTAAGTATGTATGCATGTAGCAAAGGTATAATAAACCCACACACGGGAACATTCCCACACACACACACACACACACATACACACACACATTAATTAAAAACATCACAACAAAACGCTGTTATAAACAAACGACCTTTCTTAATGATTTGTTGTTGCTAAAATAGTAAATATGTTGCTACTTTTGTGTCTTGAACTGAACGAGGAGAGTGTATGGGTGTGTTTGCACTAGCGCACACAAACATACATCCATGTGTCTGTATATAAACCGGTAAATCATATGCCAAACGGACCCCCAATGCTTTTTGTTTTTCAGTTTAATGATTTATTTTTAAATATGTGTGTGTATGTGTGTACATATATACATATATATGTATGTATGTACATATGTATGTATGTACATATGTATATATTTGTAGTTACATACACACATGTACTCGTATTTGGACTGTAAGTCAGAGGTGTGACATAATTTCTGCCTTTTAAGGAAAGAAACAAACGTTTCTGGCGAGGAGAAGAATTTTATATGTAACTAACGGTAAAGGTTTACAAGGTAAGAGTACAAAAGAGGAAGCAAATTCAGTTCTTAATTTAACAGCTAATAAAGAAAAGTAATCAATCAAAACCGACAACTTAAAAATAACTTCTTAGTTGTTATGGCAACTAAAACATTTGTTTTTTAAATTTATGTTTGGCGTATTTTACTATTGGCTGACAACGAAACAAAAGTTTTATAAAAGTTAAAATTAAAAAAAAAAAAAAACAAATTCAAGCATTAAATATATATGTATGTACATACGTACATACATATGTATGTAATTCTTAACAACAAATTTAAGAGAATTGGTCGCGAATGCCAGAAGGCTTTTACGTCACGATACTTATTTGCAAACTAATGCTTTTCGAACTAAAAATCGCTTCCTAATAGACTGGAAAATGAATTGTGTCGCATACACACATACATGAACATAGAATTGCATACATCCATACAAATTAATTAATAAATCAATTATACGAAATAATATAGCATTCATTTTAGACTTCTTCAAAAAGTGCAACAGCTTAAGGATTCTGTTTTCAGCCAAAGCTTTCCTTCCAACAGATCCTACAACCAGAACGACACCACGTCACAATATCAAAATCTAGTTCATTCGAGGTTTTGGTACAAATCTAGTTTCGACCCAAAATGCAATCTCCTTCACGAGTAGATTTTTGCAAAACATTCTCACATCTACTTGGTACCAAGCGATGCAACTGTGAGTTTCTTCATTGTGTACTAAAAACTAAAAACTACAACACTGCACAAATAACACTCACTAGCAGCCCGTGAGAAAAAATTTAAAATGCACATGTTTGGTTTATGCAAAATTTATTATGTTTATTTCATTTACTCGTATATATTTATCAAAAAAGATAATTCAAATTTAAATAAAAAGTACGGAAGTTATCCACATGCACAGAAATAACTCCGCTCTTTCAGTCAGCTGCTTTTTTTATGAAGTGAAATCTTGATAAATGTCAGAAAACATTGGTGTAAACGACACCATACATAAGCCCTCCTCGTCGCCAGAATTGTTCCCATCAGTTTAAATTTTCTGTACCAACAGTTGCAAACCGAAAAGTAAAAAAAAGACTAAAATATAAAATAGGACGTCAAGTTTTTCTTTAATAGAAATAAAAATGTTCCATGTCCACTGAGTACAACAACAATGACACAAACATTAATTTCGATATTTCATTATATAAAATGGCAAAATATAACTAGTTCCTGAATGGCAAATCCAAAGTATGAAGCCTTTCAAGACGCCTTGTTTCTTCAGAGTCATTTATGCTGAACCTTCTTATTTCTTCCATAACTTTCGGTATGAAAAGATCATTGCGAATATTAGATATTATAAAAAAGTTTAATTAGTTGCATAACTCAGTTTATTTAATCGATTTAAAATTCAACAATTTCAGAACAAAAATAAATGCAGATGTTCTTGCAAGTTTTCCAGCTGTCTATATGCCTATATTTCTATATACCTATCTTCAGTCATTCAATCATTATATTTAATTGTCTATATAAAGTAGAATCTTTGAACATATTTTTCAAAGGTTTCCAAATCTACTGAGTAGGGCTGGAAATATGAACATATAGACAGCCAGAATACCAAGCAAGAACAACTATAGTTGTTTAAAAAAATTATTTTCTAAAACATATTTCAAATAAGGAAAACAAAAAATACTTTTCAATTAAATTTTTCATATCTGAAAATGACAAAATTCAAAAAAAAATATTTTCATTGACATGTCTTACCTTTTACCGAACTGATTTGAAAGGAATCCATGTAAATTAAAAAAAATTTTGTTTTGTACTTTCAGTCGATAATAAAAAGAGAGACAGCAAAACAAGAAAACAATTAACAAGTTTTTATTTTTCTGCCATTGTATGGCCCAACACAAGGCAAAATAGATTAAAATGATATTTTTATACAATAAAAAGAAAATTAATTAAACACAGTAGGGGCAATGCAAATAGTACAAAAAAATGTTTGCTCAAAAGTAAAATGCTCCGAAGAAACTATAAATGAAAAGCCTTCAGGAAAGCCAGGCCAGTGTACAATCAGTGGCAACTGAAATTACTAGAGATCTGACCAAAATTTATAGATCTTTTATCCATATTTTCCAACAAAAAGTTTTGCAGTTTCTGATCAACTTTCCTATTAAAAAGTTTATTAAGATTCCGACCTTTTTTCAAAAAAAAAAAAAGAATTGTTATAACAAAACTTTATTAAGATTTCTAATTAGTGTTTCGAATAAAATTCTAATTAAACTCTAATAAAAAAGTTTATTGCTATATCTTACTAAAAGTTGTTAAAATTCTGAGAATCTTTTATATAAAAAGCTGTTGAAATTCCAGGCGAATTTATTTAAAAAAAGATGTTCAGAATAAATCTTACTTTTCTAATAAAATTGGATAAAATTTGCACAATTTTTTTATTAAAAAATAATTCACTTTTCTATCGAAAAGTTGAGATTTTTTAATAAGAATTTTTCACATTTAACCCTACTTTTATAATAAAATTTATTCAAATTCCAATCAAAATTTCTAATACAGAGTTGTTCATATTCTGATCATGTTCTCTGATAAAACGTTGTTCAGATTTTCATTAACTTTTCTAATAAAAAGTTGTTCAGATTGAACCTTACTTTTCTACTAAAATTGGATAAAATTTTGCACAATTTTTTTTATTAAAAAAAATCACTTTTCTAACGAAAAGTTGAGAATTCACCAAAACATTAACAACACGATAGTTTTTTAAACCTTGTGCAACATGACTGGACTATTTTTCTCAACTATTGTTTTGGTTATTCACCAGTCTGTTTTTTCCCAATAATTATCTATTATCTACATAAATGCAAAAAAGCAAAGAAATCTCCGGGGGTTTCGTTGTGTGCAAAGGACAATAAATGTTGTTATACAAGTATCAACAAGCAATAATAGTGCAGTGGTAGTCGTTTTGTAAATGTTTTTCAACTGTCTTGTGCGAACAAACGAAACGAAACGAGTGCTTCACTTATAGACGGCAACAAAACAATATTTACAATATGAATTCTTTTTTTTTGTTAGCAAATAAGAGCAATAAAAAATAACAACATTAACAATAAAATGAGCAACAATAGTAAAATAAAAAAAAAACAATTTTCAAAATATGCTCAAAGATCCTTGTACGAAACACTAATGCAGTCAAGTTGTTACACACTCACAAAAGCTCAGGGGCACTCACATGATGAACGTTTGCATTGGAATAAAAGATGACCCCATTTCAACATGTTTGGTGGTACTTTTTAAACTAAAAGGCACTTTTCATCTGAGCAGTAGCTCGATAGGGCAGACGATAACTCACCCGGACTTTAGCTTTATTATAAACATTGGAGTTTTAGCTTCTTGTGAGTTAAAGTTGATTGCGTTTTCTTTTATTTTTCGAATTTTCCCACGTTTTTTATAACAAGGAACAAATTCAGGTATATATGTATTCAAATTCCATAAATTATTACCATTTTTTTTTTTAATTATACTTGAAACATTTTGTTTCAAAATTTCCCTTTTCGAAAAACCTACTTACACGACATTGAACGAGTAGTTCAAATCAAATTTAAAAAAATATGAAAAAATACTTCTGACGAACATTTTACAAAATATCCCTTTTTGGGATATTTTTTTCTCACCACTCAACTTCGAATAATCTACAAAAAAAATTCCTTCTATACAAGTTTCTTAAAAAACACATCTAAAACATTGTATTTTAGTTTAATAAAAAAAATAAATAAAATGAAAAAACTATTATGGCTAAAAGTCTATTTGCCTTTTAAATAGACATTTTATGCGAAGAAAATTTAATCGTAATCATATGAGAGATTTTCGTAATAGGGGAAATATATTAAATTTATATTAGAATCAATTAAAATGAATTTTTGTTTCAATATTTACACATACATACATATGTACAATTTTCAAAATTCCTTTTGCATACGCAAAAGGTAGACTAATTTTTTTTTTTGTCGGTGTCGGAAATTCCCTGCCCCAATAATTGAGTGTCAAATAATTTCGTTTGAGAACCAATTCTCAAAATTTTTCATGCATATGCACATCGGGTTAATCTATATTCAATCGCTCAGTTCTAAAGTAAAATCTTTCAGAATATGATTTTTTTAAAGTTTACAACAACGATTATTGAGCTGAGCTGTAAAAGTTTTTAATCTCAAAATTTCCTTCCCTGAATTTTGTTTTTAATTTTTTTAACTACAAAATTTTTTCTTTGAATAAATAATGTTGATTCAAATTTACAGAAAATTTCAATAAAAATATTTTAACTGCAAAATTTTCTTCATTGGGAAATTTCTCGTGCAGAAATCATAATCTATTAAAATAAATTTCTATTCGAAGGCCGATAGCCTAAAATGCTAGTGCTTTTTTTATTCAATGGTTTGTTACAATTTTAATAAAAATATAAATATTATTTATTGAAACAAACAAGAAAATCTTTTGATTTCAAAAGATCAAATTCACCGTTAATTTAACAAAAAAAAACGCCATTTGCCAAAAAACAAGATAGCGGAGGTAATTCGTGCATCTATATATGTATTTTTGAGTTAAAATCACAAAAAAATTTTTGTTTGTTTGTATATATTTTTAATTTTATCAATACCAGGCGCACATCATTTGCAGCAACCATTTAAAAACTGAGCAAAAAGTTTTCATACAGAAAAAAGCGAAAAAAAAAGAAAGCGAAATATGTTTTTAAGGGAAAATTGTAGACAAAAACTAAATAACGCAAAAACAGCAACAATATAATACAGGCAGGAAATCTTTTTGTCAGAGGTTATAAGTCTGCAAAAATGTTGGTAACATCTGGGCAGTGGGACGTGAAGAGTAAAAAATTAAAATATTAGAAACGATACATATATGAACTCCAGGCGGAATAAGAGCGATTGAAAAACTCCGGCAACTCCGATACTCTAAGGTGCACAATTTACTAAGAAGCCTTAAAATGGATTTCGCCGGCTGATTATTTGATTCACACTTAAATTCTCGCAATATAAATCAAGTGCCTCTACCATTAATTTTCCTTCAAATACAGGTCCAGACTATTACTTTTATGTATCATAAATTTATATTAAATGGGACTATTCGTGCAAATAGGATCGATTTAAATGCGCTCTTTCCTCTGTTGTCGCGGATGGTATTATTATTATCAAAAACTCAGACGTTAGTGATACTTTTTCCATTAAAGTTGAGTGCGATGCTCCTTTTTACAGGTCTCCCAAGAGACACTTACTACACTTACTTCATGCAATCATGCCACTTATATCGGACTGAAAATGATACACAACTCTCATGATCCTTATTGAGGTGTCTGCCTCGCCTTAAGCACTCTCAAAAAATAAAGCGTTGGTGCATTCCTGGTGAATACGGATGCCTACTTTAGTGAGGATGACAAAAGCTGCAATGACTTGGACAATTATCCTTCAAGTATACCAGCTGCGAAATATCAAATGGCTGTCTTATTGAGGATGGCGAATAAAGGACAAAATTATTGCATGACCTGTTTTCCGATTTTTCTATGAAATTGCTCCAACGGGAGTGATAAGACATCGAAAACTCTTCAGCAGGGATTTTGTTGTATGACCTCAGAAGGTGTTGCACGGGAATATGGCTTCTGTGTTTACAAGGCCACACAGCTTACGGCGAGCCATTTACAAATTTGCCCGCGGTTTTGATCTACATCAGATTCTTAAGAAAAATTCGTTTTTTTAACCGTATCGTACGTACGTACGTACGTGGAATAAACTTTCTGTATAGGAACGTCCTGTCCCTTTTAATAAAAGTTCAATTGATAATAAGCCACATTTTCTTTCTTTTCCAATTCCAAACTCTTATTTCCCTTAACTACGAAAGGTTCAAGTCAAACGTCCAGCAACATGAGTAGTTCTCATTTCCTAATTTTGTATCCTTAATACAGAAATAAAAATTTAAGTCTTTCTAAAAATAAAAACTTAGTAATAATGAGGAATTACCCCCCGGGGGGTACAAGCATGCCGGTACTAAAGTGCCAGCAATTCTTTCCCCCTTCACATACCGGCTCCCACATTTACACACACGAAGCTTGCGCCAAAAAGTTGACCAATAATCCTATAAGACTTGCCTTTAAAGTCTTTAACCAGCTATGAATGTCCTTAACTGACGAAAATCTGTATCTTCCATAGGCAGAGTTGGGAGTTTTTAGTAAAAGTTTTACGCTTTAAAGAAAACAAGTCACTTTGAATCCAAAAGCCCTGGAAAAATTAGCTTTTATTTAAACATTTATTGAGTTTTTTCAAATTTCTCGCCAATAAAGTGAATTGCGCTATCGGCTCTTATGCCCTGAGCCCACTGTAAGACAAAAGCAAAATAATTCCTATTTTTCCCTTCTGTCTATGAGTTGAATTCGTTTTGGCTGTTCAGTTTGTGTTGCAAGTTTGTTCGACTGTGTAAGTGAATGTTTTTGCCCGTGTGTGCATATTATCGTATGGTTGGTTGGAAGAAACGAAAAAATATATATAAGTGAAACTTTGGCGCACGAGTGTATACAACCAATTTTTCTACGTTCTATATTATTTTCACACAATTCGGTCGGAATAATGACGGGATTTAACAAACAGACGAAGGAAGAGTAGAGAACAATAATCGTTTTCAATGTGTTAGTGTGTCTTTTCGTACCAGAATCCAGCGAACACAAAATTTTCGATTGACGAATTCTCGAACATTTCGGAAACCATAAGAAGCATAAATGAGTTGAAAATACGAATAGTCGCCCAAGTGAAAACCGGCCAAAGCTAAAAGAAAAACAAGTGAATTGAGTTTCTTTACGGCCGATTTTAGGTTACCGAACTTTTCTGTCATCGTTCATATTGGAGCGCGCATACACTCAAAAAATTAATTGCATGTATGCTGAACCAGTTGAATCGTTTTGAAAATAATGTCAGGTTGGCAATCTCATGTATGGACCCAGATTATGTCGAAACTCACTTACAAGCACAAGACTTTTTAATCAAGCCAAAGACATTTTAAGGCAGTGTTATTAAGTACAATTCCGGAGTTGATTGCACTGCAAAAAGACTATAATTTTTGTCACGTCACGAACTGCTACTTGTCTTTGCTATTCTCTTTTGTTTTCTTTTTCACTGTAATTTTAGAATACAATTTTATTTTAATTCGCAAAATATTTGTCAAATCAGCTTTAATTTGATTTCAAATACAGAACTCGCATCTGACAAAAATGTTTATTGAGGGCAGTTCAGACTACTGTAATTTGTACTAAGACCTACGATATGATATTCGACATCCTATAAGACTTCATAGTTTTTAGTTTTAGTTTTTGCATACTGACTGGTCTACCATTCGCTGGTATGTCACACAGTCTCAAAATTTGGCATGTATTTACTGCATAGAAATGTATGTATATATTTCGTTCACACGATGCTAAAAAGTTAATGTAATTTTCTGTTACTTAGTTTCGCTCTCTTGTTACTTCAACTGATGAATATTTTTCCAACGGCCAGCACAACTCATCTCATAAAGCTCCGTTCACACAAAATCCAGTGCAAATATTATATTTTTACTCGATATTTGGAAAAATGTGGTATCAGCCTTGTATTTCCTAATGTGCGAGCAAAAAGTTAAACAAAAAAATACGGAAAAGTATGTCGGTCTTAAATTCGATTTCATATTTTTATCTTTATTATGTAGGCTGCAATTTTTGTGATTTAAAAATTTAGTAGACTTGTTAGTGACCATCCTATATACATATGTGGAGGAATATAGGCGTGCCTGCCTCGTCCGCGACAAATCCATGTTTGTACAGAAAGAGGAATGCTTCGGGCGGTACAATCGAATTTGACAATATATTAGCAATGTTTTTTCACTGTCGTAGTGAGCTGCCAGAATTATATTATTTTCCAGCTCTTCAGTATATGTTGCTCTATCAAATGGTCTATAGAAGAATCGATCCTGTTTATTTTCGTTATATTCTATTGTTTCCTATTCGAAATGTATTTCTGTTAGTCGCTTTCGAACAAAAAGTCTCTTTCTTTCCATATTGTACAATAGTGTCAACTGCCCTTTAGTGAACAGAACGGTTACGAAACTTATATGAAATGTGTCTCGTGGCAAATGAGTCGTTTGGCTTTGTGTTTGTTGGGTTAATGTGGCAGGCAACTTGATATGAACACATGCATGTATGTATGTGTGCATGTGAAAAATATTGTTAACAGAGCAGTAGTCATAGCATATTTTCAGGCATACAGATAAATAAAGAAGAAGAAGTAGCAAAGCAAGCTACAGAAAAAGTTGGTAGTTAGACTGTTGTTACAACTAGACAAAGATTTCAAAATATTTTTCAACGTTGGCCAGAAAGGACGTGGCCTTTCTGTTGCTCTGCCTTAACAAACGAACGTCAGAAACAAACATACGAACAAACAACAAACAACAAACAAAATATCAAACAACACACACAACGTTTTCGTTCAGTCCTTCTGTGAGCTCTTTTGGCTCTTGCTTGTTTGCCCCTCACCTCTCAGAACGTTCAAAATGTACGTTCATATATAATTTTGTTTTAAGCTGCAAAAAAAACATGTATCAAAGTGAACAATATAACAAAATGATTTTTAATTAATTGTTATTTTACAAAGCAAAAACCAGGCCAAAAAAAAATTATGCCATAAAATAATAAGAACAACAATGTGGGCATTTGTACTAAATTCTAGAAAAACAAGTGTTTTGTTTTCACTTTATTTTCATTTCGCTTGGTTTAGTGAATGTTGCTGGAGTATTGATCGTAAATAAGTGCAATTACCTGAGGAGTGCCTTTAGTGTTTGCTTTTAGGCGCAAGTCTTTAATTTAGCCTTAATACAGGCGATATAAAGCAGTAACAGCAATAGCAACAACAACAACAACAACAACAACAAGAACAAAAGCTTAACATTTAAAGTGTTTAATACTTCCACAAACGTTTTAAAACAAAACTAATTTGAATAGCAGACAAGCAAAACGCAACCAACCTCTGCCAATCGGTATTAGTAAGCACATGGAGTTAGTCAGAGAATGTTGCAAAAGGTCGATCGAATAAATTACAAAACACAGTGATTTAAATAACAGTTAGACACGCATTTGCTAAAAGTTCTGGTTTTAAATATCAGCAAAGTCCTTCGAAAAAATAGTAGTGATTGCGTAATAGAAAATAATACATTTTAAAAATATCTACATACATACATATGTATTTTGTATTAAAAAATACCAAGAAACTTTTGTAAAAAAATTAATTTCTCTAACATAATATAAAATAAATTATGCCTTAAAGTAGGCATTCAATTAAGATGGAATCAATTAACAAATTCTAAAGTCTAAATACCTTAAACAAGGCTACTTTATCAAGCAGCCTTAAAAACCTTAAATTTAACAACAAATTTTGATCAAGCCTAAGAGCAGACGTTGCAGAAATGTATAATTTTCCCCATTTCACAAATAATGGAACATGAAAACCTTGAACATGAAACATGCAATTTTTCATTTAATAAATTGATGAAAAATTACACCTTTTAGCGTTCTTTCGCCAGAAAAACAAATTAAGGTAAAGTCCTTGAAATAGGCAAGATATCAATTTAAGAAATTATTTTATAAAAATAAATAAAACTTTCATACAAACAAATTAAAAAGAGCAAAACATTTTATTTTTAAAACAATTTTGTTTCAAAAGAAACAATTATATAATTATATAATAATTTTTTGCTCCAGTTCAGGCCATAAAAAAATATAAAAGCAGTCTTAAGCTCGACAGTTTCATCCCCACAATTAATTCTAAAATTAAACAAAAGTTTTAGAAGGTGTTTTCTTGCATCTTATTAGATCCCAATATTAATCTTGAATAGAAAAGACGAACAAAAATTTTCCAATTGTAAAAAATAAACTCCAGGAATAACAAAAGTACATTTTTGACCACTTCTAAAAATACGGCCCTGAATCAAAATTCCTTCTAGATAATGAGAAAAGCAATGCACAGACATTAACACTACTGAGGACTATTCTATTTTGTATGTGTAAACGATTAAAATTTTGTTTTCTTCTTATTCCCCATGTTTCATATTTTCTCTCAACAAAAGATAAGATAACTTTAATCCAATTCAAATTATTAAATTAAATACAACTTTTAAGTCTACACTTTTGTTTTTTGTCTTTTTGCCATTATTACAGAAATTAATTCCACTTCATTTTCTTAAATAAATCACGAAATATTAAAAAACTAATAGTAAAAAAAAATCCAATAAAAATTTCAATATTTTTAAAAAATAAATATAAAAAATAAATATAAAAGAAATATAAAAGAAATAAATTGAATTAACATTAAACAATATAATAAAAGTATTTAATAAAATTAATTCATTTCTTTAGCTATAAACAAAAATTAATAAATTAGACCAAAAATATAATAACAAATTTTTTTAATATGATGTAATATTTCATTATATTAAAATATAATAATAAATATATAACAAACTATATACAAATATATAGATTTCTGTGTGTTTTCTAGCCATCAATATGCCGACATTATGTATTATATAGAAACAACACAAACAAATGAAATAATAAAAAAAAAAATAAACAAGATACAAAATGTACTAAACGATTATAATAAAAATAAAATGAAAAATATTACTAAATATTTAACTAAAAATTAAGTAATTAAGCCACAATTAAATAATTTGATAAAAGTAAAGTATATAATATTTAATTAAAATAAAATAACATTTAAACAAAAAATAAAGAAAATAAAGTAAAATAAAATGGGATATAGTCATATGATATAAAAAATTAAAACATAAAATATAATAATATAAATTAAAAATGAAAATAAAAATACATTAAATAAAGTAATACGAAAGCAAAATAAAATAAAAAAAAATAACTGGACCAAACTAAAATAAAGTATAATAAAATTTAATAAAGTACAATAATATAGGGTAGCGTGTAGTTAAATAAAGTGAATTAAAAAGAATAAAGTAAAAAAATAAATTTCGAAATTTCGCTGCACCACTGGGTAATAGTCAACACAGCCATATAAGCCAATATATAAAACGCTGCTGTCCAGAGGTGTAATAAGTTATTAATAGCAAACAATAAAAATGTGTATCTAAAAAAGACCCCTCAGGGCAAAAAAAACAACAACTATTACGGAATTAATTAACAAGTTCAATAACATAAATTATAGGGCAGATTATGTTCGAAAAATTGTTATAGGAAAAATGAAATTAAAAATAATTAAGAACGTAAACAACCAAATTAAGTTTGTTGTGATATCCTTAATAAGGACTACATAAAAAATCTCATCAATTGTCTATTTTCTCTAGGCTGGAAATTGCGATTGAACTTGAGAAATTGCGTGGAAAAAAAGAAACGAATTTTAAAGCCTTTTAGTCGCTTTTGTTGATTTCTCAACGATTTTTTTCATTTCTATGAAGTTTGTGCATCAGCGTGAAACTATTTTTTTGGTTTTAAACTTGCAAATCTTGTCTGAAAATAACAAAGGAGAGTTAGAGGAAGTGGCGGTAATCTATACAGAAACTCTAATTACTGAACTTGCCTTAACACAAATCTGTTACTCGACAGCTCCGCTTACTTAGTCTGGTCTGCCAGCAAAAAAAGGCGAGGCACTGGTAGCCCGAAATCATCAAGCGAGATCAGAGCTTAACCAGGCTGGCATGTAGATTTCCTACCAACCAGTTCCTTGCGAAGAACGTAAATATGTTGCAAGCACATATGTTGCAAGCACATCGAGAACACTTGGATCTCTGAGCGCAGACCACTACCCAAGTATATACTAAAGCCCCTACCCCGTCTGCCAATCGAGCTTTGGTGAAGGTTTCGCCAGAACCTGCATAACCGAAGTCATACATGAACTTCCTAGAGTTTTGGTGGCCGTGCCATCTGAGAGATACACGCTAAGCAAAACCTGTTCCCTGGGGGCAGCACGCCAAGAAAAAACCCCTTAAAATTAACCAAAAAAAACTATAAACGGTCCCTTTCGTCCTAAAGCTATTGGAGAAGTTCTTAGAGAATGTTGTACGCATTGCATTTCACTGGCAGCAGAAACTGAAATTTAAAGTTCGATTTAGTTTTAAAGGAGCGGCAAACAAGCCCTCTGAAGATAAACTTAGGGATAGAAGGTACCCGCAGTTGAGCTTCAGCGGTCAATTGTGTTTCAGACCAGACCAACATTTGTTTATTTTTTTAAGTTCAATTTAATTAGAAAATAAATAATTCTTATTACAATCAAGAAACAACAAAAAGCGATAAAAAAGTAATAAAACGAAAATCAATTTTATGGTACCCGAACATGAAACTCCTAAAATAAACAATTACAAATGACGCCTTAAAGTACGCAACGAAATTGACTGTTAAGTTGGTGTGTGAGAAGATTCAGGGGTGTAACGAATGTTTATATTCGCTATTGGTGCAAATATTCGAAAGATATATTTTGATTGCGAGAAATACTTTTATTCAAAGCGAACAATTTTCGTGAAAGAGTGTCAATCGCAAAAGAATGTTAAACTGAATGTAGTTAATGCTAATCAGAACTTTTAATTGCAAGATTCCGCGTTAATAAACAATAAATTGGCAACTATAACTTTGGATTTAAACGTATCAAAAATATCACGCTTTTCTTAGATACTCCGGCTTTCAATCACATACTTCAAAAACATCCACCAAAAATAGAAGAAATCAAGATTTGTGTCGCCTATATCACCAATTAGGTTTTGTAATCGCAAAGCTGAATGTGACATTTGAATGCTTTGAACAATTCTGCTATTCGCTTTACAAAACTAAAGATCAACTCATATGTCCATGAAGAATTTTTTAAGAGCTTTAATTTTCTCTCTAGAAGTTCGTCAACTTCTATTAAAAGAGTTTAGGACGTGTTCTAAGTGCCTGGCTACAGCATCAATTCTTGAGTTTATAGGCAAGAGAGGTGAGAAAAGAAAGCAGTTTCACCCACTCTGACATTCTCAATCGTTTTCGAATTCGCACTTTTCGGCCTACTGTTGCTGTAGTTTTATTTACTTAACCTGAATAAGGCGGCAGCAACAGAACCTCAATGCGTGAATATAAAAGTGAATGAGAGATAAGATCAGGAACTGTAGAAAAACTATATAGGAACTAAAGTTATTTTCGTATAGAAAATTTATCGATAATTGGAATTTCATAACATTACTGCAATATAAAAAGTTTTTGTTGTTTTTTATGTAGAATATTTATCGATTCCTTTGCTTTTCTATAGAAAAGTTGAATATTTCCATTTTTTTTGCAAAAAAGTTATCGCCAGTTTTGTTTTATTTTACATAATTTATGGATTGTTTTACATTTGTGTAGAAAAGTTATCGATAGCTTTATTTTTTCTTAAAAAAAAATTCCGATATAGGAAAGTTATCGATAATCTAAAATTTCGATAGAAATGCTATTGCAGTGTTATCTTTTCCATAGAAAAAGTACTGCCGCTTTACTTTTCTAAAGAGGAGAAATCGATAACTTATAGATAAGCTTACTTTTCTATACAAAAGTTATCGATGAATTTATTTTTCTATAAGCATCTTGTCACTAAGTTTAATAGAAGAGTTTTCGATAACTTTACTTTACAATAGAAAAAATTATCGTCTATTCTATTTTACTGTGCACTATTGTTCTATAGAAAAATTATCGATAACTTAATTGTACAAAAAAAAAAAAACAAATTAGTAACCTCTTTACTTTTCTATAGAAAAATTTATTTTTCCGTAGAATAAACTTTATAGTTTTTCTTTACTATAAGACAGCCATCTTTAACTTCACTTCTCTAAAGAAAACTTATCGATAACCGTACTTTTATATCGATTGCCGATAAGTGTGTATTAAAGAAATATCAATATACGAAATTTTTTAAATTAAGCGCCAACTTCTTATATTTGGGTTGTCAGTAATTTTATTTTATCGCTAAGCAATTTAACACCTTAAATTCGATTTTGTTTTGCCATCCTGACATTCTCATCTCTGCCAGCAGAACAAAATAATACAAAATAATACTCAAATAAAAAATGTTCACAAGCACTACTTCCTCTTTCCTACTCCCCGACAACCTATTCGCCCAGCTCTGTTAGAATGCACTGCATACAGGGACGTTCCCAGAGCACCGGTCTAAAAAAAATTTTGTAACCTAAAACAGCTTAAATTTTACAAATCATCAACAAATAATACTTGAGTGCAAAAAATAAGTTAACAAAATAAATCAACATCAGGCAATAAATTTGTTACTATCTTAAGAAACATATCAAGCGATAATTGAAACATAAACATACGACGATTTCTTAGAAATGAAAACGAGAAATAAACTTTTATAATAGAAACGAACAGAACACAGAAAATGTTAGTTAAACGTTTTGCCCTGCTGTCGACAATTTCGTATCATAATCAAGTAAATTACAATATAGACAACAACAACAATAGCAACACCAGTTATGGTAGCAATAAAACACAAACAACAACAGTTGATCCCTCAATAGAGCCCGAGCCAAAAAGCAAAGTCGCTAATAGCAACAAAACAACATTGATAATGGTGAAACAACAACAGCAGCAACAACACCAACAACAGCAACAAGAACAAAAATCACAACATATATCTGAACCAATATTGTTGGACAACGCTACAACAACAAAAACAACAATATTAGAAACAACATTTTCATCAACACATTTGTTGGCTCAACCAATAAATACTGCAAAAACCATTACAACAACCATCATCAACCACCACAAACATCATAGGCTGGGAGTTAAAAAAAGCGATGATCCCTTAAGGGACCTGGGTGGTGATGATGCTTGGAACTACAGCAACGAAAGTGATGAATCATCGTCAGATACGGGCCACTTATCGAGGCCCGGACGTCCACCCTCAAATACTTACACGAGCACCACATATTACGGCAGCGGTTTCGGTGTCTTTCATCAGCAAAACGTACGCTCCAATGGCGGTGGCATAGCGCTTATATCGGGCGGTGGTTCCAGCGGTGGCGGTTCCTATTACAGTGGCATCAATAACAACGTGAACTTATTGTTGGGAGGGTAAGTTTTACTTTGTTGTGGCTTTCAACTGTTACAATCCTAAAACCAGGCAACGGCTCTTGGCACCTTGTGCTTTTTTGCCAGCAAAAGAGATCCAATCACTTGACGAATCCCAAAATATATATCTTTATTTTGCCATTCCACAGATCAATAAGGGGGAGGTAAGAAGAAAAGCGTTGCTTGTGATTGAGCGAATGAGTTGATATTTTTTTTTTAGCTCATTTGGTCCGCCGAACTGAACGTTTCGACACTACAAGTTTATATATGTTTTTGTCTAAAGCGATCATCCTATTCCCTTACAATAGCACAAAACAAGCCGCATGAGAGGTATTGACGTCCGAAATATAACATCATGAAGTCCGAAATATAACATCGTTCAAAAGTACGCCGAGGGTTCTTACAGTAGCACGAATCGGAGTGTTGCGATTTTCAATGTGTCTGCTTTATTGGCATAGACAAGCGACGTACAGAACACCCCTGCCCCCACAACAAAAATCTAGTGAAATCAAATAGCTTGACTGTGGTGGCCAACCAAGGACATTTTCAAAATAGTACAGACCATGGCTGAGCCATGCCTAAGTTGCCGTCATCTCATATACTGTCGTAAAATGGGCGCAGCGTGCACAAACTTCGTCCTAACGAGCACTTATTTTGATAGTAAAGTTTTATCGTTTGACGGGCTTTCCAGTCCTATAACCTATCTTTAAGCTTTACCATCAGCAACTGAAAAATAAACAACAAATTAGACTGACGCTGCCACACCCAACATGGCAGAAACAGGCCTCCAACACCTATTCGATATATCGAATCGGTATATTTTTGGGAAACACCCATTCCAACAAAACTGTCACAACTGCGCCATATCTTTTTTATTTTCTTTTAATTAACAAAAAAAAAATACTTTTCAACAAAATTATTTTACTTGTTCATTACCAGTCTTTCAATCAATAAGTGACAACAATAAATAAACGCATTGCCTGTCCCCTCAAATAAAGCCAACGGTTGTCCTCCTTGTTCCAACCAACACAAAAACTTTCATTACAAAGCAATGATAAGTAATAACTATTATTTAACCTGAGTAAAAATTCAAAAAAAAACAGAATAAATATTTAAAAATATTACATGTAGTTAATCATATTTATAAATGTCCTGATTGTCCTTTCGTGTCACTTGCAGAAAGACAGCCAACCAACCCGTCATTTTATTTCATTTTATTTTATTGCATTTAAATATTCTATTACTGCTGTTCATTGTATTGTTCGATTCTACTCCTTTTTCTTTTATTCCTTCTATTTTTAGAGCCATGTTAACATTGATTACGACCATATTGTGTGTTGTCTGCTACTGTTGCCATCGCAACATAAAAAAACGTACCGAAGCCGCGTACCGACAGCAACGTCAGTGGCTGGAAAGCGATCCCAATATGGAAATTTATAGTGTCGAGCAAGTAAGTTTTAAATGAAAATTTTATTTTTAAGGGATTTTTTATTTTAAGCCAGCCCAGCCCACTAAATTTTATGTAAAAAAATGCAGTTTGTACAACAAAACTATTTGACCAGTGACAGCAACTGAAGGACCTTTAAGTCTTCATCGTACCGATATTAAAGTTTCAGCATTTTAGTGCTTCAAAAAGTACTCGTACATTTATTTAATAATTTCACACTATTGTTTTTAACGTCCTTGTGACAAATTTGCGCTTCCATACACGAATTATTCCTGACATCGCTTTTCCCGTAGAGAAGCTATCGATAACTTGACTTTACGCAACATAAACAATTTCACGATTTTAGTTGTATGAAAAAAAAATTGGTTTGCTTAAAACAAACCCTGTTGTCAATAACTTTGGGCTTTTAAAGAAAATGTGTCAATAGCTTCAATTTGTTTAAAGAAGAAGTACTCGACATTTTTTATATGTTGCAAATTTTAGATTATCGATAACCATACGTAAGTCTCCAATACAAAAGTTATCAAAGACTTGACTTTATTATTGTATAAACAAACAAAAATATTGATAAAAGGACTTTTCCATACAATAGTTATCGATAATTTAACTTTGCGCAAAAGTTTTTGACAACTAATCAATAACTTTAATTTACTGTAGGAAATTTATCGACTGTTTAAGAGGAAAGTTATCGATAAATACATTTTTTGTTTGGAAAATTATCGGCAACTTTACTTTCCTATAGAAAAGTTATCGATAATTTTATCTTTTATAGAAATATTATCGATAGCTTTATATTTTTATAAAAAAATTGCCGATAATTTTAATTTATTATCGAAATTGACAATAACTTTACTTTCTTATAAAAAATGTATCACCAGCTTTACTTTTTCAAAGAAAACTTATCGATAAATTTTTATTTTTATGGAAAATTCATGGACAATTTTACACTTTTATAAAACAGTTATCGATAGTTTTTCTGTGAAAATGTAAAGTGATAGGGTTGCTATAAATAAAATTACTTATCTGGAGAAAAGTTATCGATAACTTTAGTTTTCTTTAGAAAAGTTGTCAATAATTTTACTTTTTTTGTAGAAAGGTAATCGATAACTTTTCGTTCTTATAGGAAATTTATCGATAATTTTACTTTTGCACAGAAGGGTTATCAATAGTTCCACTTTTTAATAAGAAAATTTCTTTTTCTATCTAAAATATATCACTTCAGTGATTAGTTAGTAAATAAGTCGATAACTTTACTTTCTTATTAGAATTATCGATAAATTAACAGCTGTGTTTCTATGAAAACTCTGTTTACGCAATTATACACTCGTAAGTTGCACAAAAACGTTTGTGACAAAAATGTACGAGTGTGACAAAAAACGTGTATCTCTTTCAATTTGCAGTTGTGAGATTTAACACTTCTTTTATTATTTATTATTGCTGCTGCTGTTACTGTCGACATGTTTAACCCCAATTTAACGCTTCGTTCGTCTAATTGCATACGAGAGCGAGAATGTAAAATTGTTGTGGATGGGAAAGCGAAGAGCAGGAGTGACTGAAAATAACAATGGAGAATGTCGACAACAATTACATATTTATTTTACACTTGATTTTCCTGGTGCAGGAAGTTCTTTAAGTGTCTTTTCAGTTCCTACCGTTTCGTTTATTCAAATGCGAGTAAATACTTTGTACGGCTACAAACAAACAAGTAAACAAGCAAATAAAACTTCTCCACTTCACTTGCTTCGTTCGCTTCGTTCGCTGAGTTGAGTTGATGTGCGCGGCGCGAGTAAATTGTATGAACGAATAATTCTTGCCAACGTCTTAATGTCACATTTATTATGATTATGCCCCGAAGTAGCATTAAATTAAATATTTTTGCGCGGCATGGGAAAATGCTTAAGACGTTTAAGACATTTCACTGCTGATTCGGCCATCCAAGGGAAAATTGTGAAAACACAAGACTTCTACAATTTCCCTTTTTTTATCACTTGTTGACACTTGCAAGGGTTCATAAAACTTTATTACAGTTGTCAGATTGTAGAGTGGGCGCAATTAGACGGCATACTTGAAAATAAGTTGAGTCAATTGAAATGTAAAGGTAAAATAAGTTAATTAGCCGTAATAAAATGGGGTTGTGTGGGGAATTTTGGCATTAATTATGACATAAAATGGCAAAAGTCCTGCAACTGTTAAGGATTCTATACTTAAAAATGCATCAAATGGGATGCTGGGGGCAGCAGATTTGAAAATATGTAGCCTAATAAATATTGTTATTAAAAGTCTAGCATACTTTTAGGAAAGAAAAAATTTTAACACGTAAAAGCTAAATAGGGAAAAGCATTCCGATTTCCCAAAAAAAAAATTGGTATAAATTATTCTCTGAATTTTTCATATAGACCCATGAACATATATTTTTTAAAAGTCAAATGAAATCTGATAATCGATTCATCCGATTGAGGCCTTGAGAATAGGGCAGAGAATGTCGTGGCGTACAAATAACAGAGACAGACTTTAAAGCTACGCCTCGACCAACAGCTACAAAAGCAATTATGAAAAAAATATGTAATTAAAAATTCACCGCTTCCAGTACAAAGTGATGCGCATTTAGAATAGCTGTAAAGCAACTCAAGTCTCTAGCAGTTCCTTTGTCATCTACCCAATCTCCATCTTATTCCCTTAATTTACTTAATTTACAAAAAAAAATAAGTTCATTGACTTGCCTGCCTAATCCGACAGAGGTCAACATTAGTTTGGGTTGCAGAACACTTTTGTCCAAAAATGACGAAAATATTCAACTAAAGTAGCCTCCTTTCTGTCTACGGAAAATAATATCAAATACAAACACTGTCCGAATGTAAATCTTCCAACGAATCCACTCTATAAAATAAATGAAACCCGCTACACTGCTCCGTTATCCCGGTTATACATTATTTTTTGTTGCTGCGCATTTGTTTTTGTAATTAAATATTTAAGCGAAAACGTTTGTTGAAGGCTGGTTAAAGCAGGAACACCATTTGATGGAATTGAATTACAATGTTATTATATAATTAAATGTGTAATTAATACGACAACAGGTTTTCGGATAATAATAATAGTTTCAAAAAAAAAAAATTCCTTTTCAACCATCTTTTTTCCTAAAATTTTTGTTTCCTTTCCAAATAATATAGTCCTGAGATGACCCTCAAAACTAAGAATACGGTTTCTCTTGAGCCAAATTTTTTCCAACTCAATTATTTGATTCAACTCGAGAACCAAGAATAAAGTGAAGTGATTGGCAAAGAAGCTTTGAATAATATTATCAATATGAAGAACAGGAAGAAACGAAGTCCACAGTTTTGACACTTCTCTAAGGCTCTTTTCATTCCTTCACCTCATTCATTAATCTTTGGTCTTCTTTGCAGTGTTACGAAACGTCTGGACTTTTTGTGGGCGATTCGATGGATGGTTTGGCCACTATACCGGCTTTGCATCATGAACCGCCACCATCATACGATGCTGTGGTAGCAATGCAAGAGCAGCAGCAATTACTGCTTCAGCAACACCAACAGCAATTGCTAATGCATCAACAACAAATGCCGAACACTAATTCACCGCCACCAGGTTACCGTTCGTCACTGGATGTCAGTTCCATAATACCACAGGCAAGAGGAGGCACAAGTTTAGGCAGCGGTTTAACCATTGGTGGGTCAGTTATGAGCGGCTCCGAAATAAATTCATTGGCCTCATCGTCAGCAAATTTAAGAACCCGCAACAGTATATCATTCGAAGATCCGTTACTCAACTGCAACGATGTAAACGGAAATGTGGCAACAGTAGGCTCGGTGGTGGCAACAACAGCCACCCCCACTAATAATGACAGTTCATCAACTTATTTGCGCCATAAACAACAACGTGCTATTGCCGCAAATCAAATAAGTCAGCTAAACATGAAGAAAGTGTTACAGGCTCAGTCTTGCTGCTCGCTGCAAAGAGCCGAAGTAGAAAATATGTGGAACGCTGCAGCTGCCGCTTTAGCCGCCAGATCAGCCCATTTACCCAGTAATGCGACAGCCTCAACTGCGGCCTGTGTCAGTTCACCCACACTGGCCATGACCAGCCGAAAACCGCTCCAGATTTATAAAAACTCCAATTCGAATACCCCCGAAACATTTGGCAGTCGCTATTTAAAGCAGAATTACTATAGGCGCGGTTGTCCTCTGTGTGGGAAATTTCGCTACGACGATTCTAATATTTCCATATCCGTAGAAAGTAACTTAGACTCATTAACCGGTGCCTTGACAGAGGAAGTGTCAGCTGACGGCCAAGAAGACGATTCGGCCTCTGTGCATAACAATAGAGCTAATGGAGAGGTAACAAATCGTTCTGATTCGATGCGTCGAATAGCAGAACAAGAAAACCCTGCAATAGATGAAGATAACAATGGAAACGCTGCAACTTCTGACGACGAAGTCTCCAACAATAACTCTGAAATGCGAATAGCAGAACAGTGTTCCTGTGGGCATATCGAACAAAGCGTAGAAGTCCACAGTGACTGTGCCACGAATTCTCATCAAGCTCTAAACTATCAACGGAGTGGTGGGGAAGAAGCAGCCGGCCAAATTGAAGAAACGCTATTCGCCGCTGCCGATGGCAACGCCAATACCGCATCCTTAGTAGCAGCAAGACATTCAACCAATCAAACAGCTTCGAATAATAACACCGATATTGCCAGCAACGAATCGCCTTCAATATCTGCAACGGCAGACACCCTTTTGCCTCGTTCACCAGCTGCTACAGGTGCCACAACCGCCACAGCTGCCTCAACGGTCTCAACGCCTTCGACAACCATTGACTTGGATTGCATCAATGAGAATGGCATCATCAGTTTGGATATGAGCAAAATAATCGATAAAACTGGTCTGCCCACTTACGACGCAGCCCTAAAATTAGAATCCAGTGGTTACGTCTGATCAGTGGCGGTCATAAATTATTATTGTTTCATTTGTAGTTAAACACGAATTATTATTTCGGGTAATTTTTTTGTAATAAGAAAAAACACAAAAGTGCTTTATAGTGTAAATGAAGGGCAATCTGAAGTGGAAATATATAAAATCAAAAGACGAAACTCAAGATGAAAAGAGAGATGTTTTAATGATTCACAACAGTGAATCTACTGTAGCGCCTTAATCTAATCGTTTTGTTAGACAGACGGTTGTCAGATCACACAACATTGTCAGTAAGATATAGCTAAAAAGTTTCTCAGCATGTGTGAACTACAAATGTTTGTCCTACAAGATTGCCAGTTCATTGTAAGATATTGTTAGACAACCGACAACCGTAAGAACCCTCTTGGCTCTGCCATTGTCAGACAATTGCCAGACATTATAAGCTAATTTTTCTTTGGCATGTGTTTAAATTAATGCGCCTGGCAACACTTAACATATATATGAATGCTTCAAGTTTTCTGGCGACGCGTAACAAGAGATTTGGCAATACAATAATCTGACGACTGTACGAACTGACAAATTTTTGTTGGCAGATAAATTATTGTAATTGTCAAACAATCGTCAAGCATTAAAATTATACGGATTTCTTATAATCGTGTGGACTGACAACTTACCTTCTAGTGGTCATTTTCCCTGTCAGTAACATTGCCAAATCTTCCGATATTGTAAGATCTGACAACCGTCTGTGCACACCTTAACTAATAGAGTGCCTCGATGGACGAGTTGGTAGAGTATTCGACCAACCGTCCAACCACAACACAAAACCCTGCAATGTTGGGTTAACTAACGTTTGACTGTGCATATGTGGGGGTTGACCCCAGAGTACTGGCCCAAAAAAAAACAACATTTCACTGCAAATTTTTGTTTGGTTAATTTCTCTAAAGCTAATTTTTTTACTTCTAAGAATACATTCAGCCACTGCTTGTAACGGGCAACATTTTGTGGAATATGTGGACTCTGCAAGTCTTTAACTCACATTGACTTGTACACTTTAGTGCCTTAAAGTGAACTAAACATGAGAAATAAAGATAGAACTTTAAAAATCATTCTTTAAATTTATGACTAAAAGTCACCAGATAGTGACTTGATTATGAAAGAAACTAGACATCATTTTTGGATTTCCTCCGGTATGTGAGAAATTTTTAAAATGGGATGCAGGGATGCATCAAAATATTACAACACATTCTTGGCCTTAAGCTTACCTGGAGTCGACAGAAAAGCTGCTATTCGATTTCACCAACTTACCTGAAAACAAAAAGAGGAAAACCAATATATTAAAATGTTAATGAAATAAAAACAAAGAGGCAGAAAAACAGTGTAATAATTGTGTGTGCGGTCTTTTTTTTTAAAGAAAGAAGGAATCATGATGGCACCTGTATCTAGACGGACTTAACGGGATTGATCAGCAGGCCAATTGCGGCAAGTTTTGATTGCCATTTACCCAACATTTGAAGCATTGGGCCTGTTTGGAAATGCTTTACTGCGATGCATTGCGATGCCCAGTACGTTCATAAATGCAAATAGGGGACAGAACTGCAAATTTCAGATGATCGCAAAAGCAACACGGCAGAATGTTTGGCGCAAACCAGCCATAAAAATGTGTACTGCAATTGGACCGAGGAGAGCTGTCCAAGTAAAGGTTGTACGAAAAGTTATCCATAATAAATTGTTTTGACAATATTTTTTCTGCTTATCTTAAAATGTTCACTTTTAAATCAAATCTAATCATCTAAATTACAAATAAAATTTATTGTTATTTAAATTTATTTAAATTCATCACAGACGCAACTGATTAGTAAAGGTACCGCATAATAATCATACGCATTATGCAGCACAGTGACGCATTTAACAACAGGACCATTGTGCTGTTGATGTCCATTCAGCACACCGAGAGAAATGAGTGATACCGTTGATGTGCTTGAAGCACATCGAGAGAAACTAGAGACGAAATTAAAGTCAAGTGGCTTAAGTTCCTGAAGGAGTTGGATTTTAGCCGACACGAAAAGGAGCTAAAAAGATGGCCTTGTCTAGGACTTTAAAACAAATTGTGGACAGAATAAGAAGCTTTTCGCAGCCACTGGAAATGCAATTAATTGCAGTTTTTTGTTTGGCTATTTAAACGCAAAATAAATCTTCTTAAGCTGCTTTCGAATTCAAAGACAGTTTTTGCGTTTTTGAACTCTTTTGTTTAGTCGGCGCTTATTCACTTATTTGCCGCTGGTAACATGACCATCGAATGACACGTTTTCTCTTTTTTTTCTTTTCAACACAGTCTATATTGAATAGCAAACAAAGACATTGAATTATTTATATTTAGTCTAAGCTGGGTTTATGTTACAGCCGAATGAGTGACCAAATGAAAACTGAAATGGCGTTGAAAGTGTAAAATGTCCACTGTTACCTTCAAATCAATTTCATTCTAAAGTAACACTATAGAATATTGATTTTGTTTTAAATCTTGATGGACTACATAGAAATCAGATGTTGAAAGAAACAGCAAAAATTATTGAAGCTAAATGAGGTAAATGTGGCACGAATGGAAATAGACAACTGCCGGAGTGGGGTCAGTGGTTTGTTGCACGTATCTGAAGTGCATTACAAATAAACTTTGTTCTTTCAATTTGCTGAATGTCGGATTGGTTCGAGATGGCGACTTCTAAATACTTCTTTTTATTTTGTCTTTTGACGCTGAAATGTCAGTTTCGTTTACATGACTTACAGTCTTGAAACCTTTAAATGCGGATGGATCATGAAATATGTGTGTCTGATGATAGGCTTCAGAAAATATATTGGAATCCAAAAAATGTTATAAAAATACAGTATTAAGCAACTGAAAAAGAAGGCGATCCCCTCGCAAGAGACTTCCAAGTCAGTTGAGAGTGTTCATACTTTCCCAGTTACGTGTATCGATTAGGCTGCCTTTTATTGATTCTGTGTTGCCAAATCTTGGTGGGGTTATAAAGCAAAAATCACAACTGTTTATCAAAAGTGGACAAAGTTTTTCATCACAAAATTATCTTAAGCGATGTGAGCCACCTTTGAGTCTTAACGGTATGTATGTACGTCAACAGGCAATATGAGATCCCAGCGCTTCGAATATATCCCTTGGTGGCGCTATTTGCCCTACAGGTTGTGTCTCATTCAACGATCCGTAAAAACTCAGGACCTTAATCAAATAACCTAGAATTGATGTTAACTGGGCACTGAGATTGTGCGATTTGTGCTCATGGAATTTTCTCCTGTGAGAGTTTTTTTAAATGGCTGTTAGACGAGTACGCGTATAAGTCACAAAGCAAAGCTCATGCCTGGTCTATAGTCACATAAAAATTTTCAAGTACGCCATTACGGCAGCTGCGGCGAACATTAATATACATACATATATTCCTTTTGTCTCAACTATGGAGTGCTATTCTCTTTTGTCTGTTGCAAGTGGCTTCATATCGTTTTGCGATTGGTTTATTTTCGATGCTTTATAGTCGGCGTCAAGCCCCACCTCTTCATCCAGCTTAGGGATTCTAACCAACTGTATTCTTGGTCCTGTCAGATAGTTGCCTACGCAAAGAATGTTGGATCCCTCTCCGTTCCTGTTTTCGCGAGTCAGGGTCAATTGGAGCGTCTCTGATTTCTTCTCAGAGTTTGTTGGATTCATTGTGCGGTTACCAGGAGCTACATTTCACGATTCCCCTCCCCATACCAAGTTTTGAAAATATTCAGTTTGGTAATAGTTCCACATCGTATATAGTTGCTCATAAAGCCTAGTCAGCGCACACTGAAGTTCAATTAAATCTGTCTCCTTCCACCCAGCAGTCACCTACTTGACAATGTTGCCTCAGAGGGCTTTAAGCGCTTGATTGCTAATAGCCGGAGATGATGAATTCAAATTGCCATTCCTATTTTAAAACCTTAACAATTGTCGACTAATCATCTCATCAGGCATAAACAAAGTTTTTAACAAAAATAAGTTTTTAAATTTCTATTGCAACTTTATGTTGAGTGTTTTGTAAATTTTCTTCCTCTTTTCTATTATTTAGAAAATACAATTTCCAAACACTTGTTCAAGTATGTGAATATGGTCTATATGTTAACTGGAAGCAATTCCCATTAAGTGACAGAGTTAAATACGTGTCAATTAATTTATCAGACGGCGTTCCTTTCGAATGCAAAAAGAATCTAATTAGTTGTTTCACATAAGATCGAACTATAATGTGACGATTTTTCTTTTCGAAGTGAATTCATACTTTGTGTTGATTAAACACTTAAATAATACTGATTTTTCCATCCCTGGCCGGTTTCGTTTTACTACCAATACCATATAAACAATTTACAATTCACTTGCCGTTATTCATTTCCACTACGAGAAATTTTATTTTAAAGCGAATTAAGTCTGGTCATGCGTTTGGGGCACCCAAAAGAAATCTTCAAACCAGTATTAGTCAATAAGTCCACAGAATGATATTGGACGTCATGTCAATAGTGCAAGATATTTTGCGAAATAATTTTAATATGAAAACGAATTAAGAGTAAGCGCGAGGTGCAATAAAATAGAACAGTGTGCGGCAAGTGCAGGGATGTTAAACTGCCGCTTTTAATCATGAAATAAACTTATTGATCGAAATCTTAAAACTCCGTCTACTATTTTATTTCAAAAATCACTTGTTATGACTATTTTTTCTCCATTAAATGAACACGTTCAAGTTAAAATCTAGAAACAAATTTAAAAACTAGTTTAAAGCAAACTTGCACTTAAGTCACTGGGTCCATAAGTTTGTCGTTGGGTTTTGAGACATTTTAACACCATTTATAATTTTAGAAATCACTTAATTCTTTTACTAAATGGATTTGAATATTTTTGGGCAGTAACTAATATTGCAGCGCTCACACACGTACCGTCGTAATTTCAACATTCCTGTTGACTTCTAAAAGCTCCGGTTTTTATTGTAACTTTTTTGAAATCTCTTATTTCGCATTTTCACGTTTCATAACAATTTGCCAGCAAACTAGATATTTTTAGTTGTACTAGGAAAAACATTCACGTTGCACAAAAATAATATCGAAAGTATTTTATTAATAAATAAAAATGCTGCTACTGTTGATCATAAATGTATAATTACAACTAAACTCAGTTTATTTATTTTTTTATTAATGCAAGAAGCGAACAAAAAAAACTTAGAAACACTCATATAATTGGAAAAAAAGAGACACAAGCAGCAAAAACTTAGAAACATGTCCAAGTGTGTCGTCGTAGTCATCGTCTAATAAGATAATGCACCCAATGTCTGTGGGTTAAGTGTGTGGCAACATACAGTGGGTGTAAAAACTATAGGTGACTACAGCCCTTACAAGTCAATATGTTAAAAATTATTTTAAACAATTTATTCAATTGATTTACAGAATTTGCAGAGCAGAGCTCCGATAAGATCTAATTTTAACTAAAAGTCAATAGTGAATTGCTGCTTCGAGTTCACTCGCTTCCACCGCTCGACTGTCGACCCTAATCAAAAGAAATTCATCCTGTTCCTGTATCTTTTAAAGAGTACGACACATTGAAAGAAAACAACGTCCGCAATAGTTGGATTCAGAATTGGGCATTGCAAGTTCTGCCACAAACATTTATTAGATGCTCCAACTGTAACATCCCGCTTGGCGTTTCATACATCCTTGATGAATGTTTCGCATACAAAAGAAACTTCAAAGAAGAAACTGCAAAAATACAATCTTATTTTTTCCATAGTGCAAATTACGATACAATATCGCTCATTTAGTTTGTACTACATTTCTTTATATATTTTATTATATAATTAATACTTAATAAATAAATAAATGTACCCTAGAACATGATCGTCACATAGAATCAATAGATTCGACTTCTTTTTGACATTATTTTTTCCTTTTACTCTCCCTTATAGGCAATTATTCGCTCTGCCATACTTTTATAAAATTTCATACTTTTTGTAAATAAAACGCAGAGAAATATCAGAATAAAAGCGGAAAAAAAGAAGGCAGCGATTTTTCTCGAAGCAGCAGCCGCCATATTCTGTCCGAACATTTAGCGTTGTGATGAGGGCACGAATTTCGTTGAAAGCCGCTCTGGCACTGCTTAAGGATTGCTTTATAGAGTGATGTATTATGGAATGTTCCTAGAAATTCCTATGACCGCCGTGTTGTTTTGGTGGCATCTGTCTAGTCTGTTCTTTATTATTCAGCTGACAATCCCAAAGCCTTTTACAGTCCAGTTGCCAACTTATACGAGGTTCACCGGGTGGCAATTGTTCGGTACTTTTTTGAAGTCGTCGTTGTTGGTTTCAGCATAATGGCACTAAATGCCACTGTATTACAGTAGATTTCTGCGGCTGAAGTTCAAGATGGGTCTGTCAGCCAACCAGCTTATGGCATACACCTCCAAGCTTTCGAACAAATTCAATATTGAATTTTGAATTAAACTCAAGCGCATTTGGTTCATCTGAAATTCGCAATCAATAATTATTTCAGCCACTGTAATTATACAGGCATACAAATTCTAACGAGCAGAACAGCACGCACACGCTGGTGGGAAGACAAAAAGCACAATCAAATTAGGGTTTCCGTTAAAGAGATAGTTTTCTAAGCGCAATATCTATTCGTATGTTATACAATATGTTAAATTCTTACATTCATACATACGTACATACATTCATACATACATTCATACATACATATGTATGTACATCTGGATTTAGAAAAGAAAATGTTTAAGAGATAAATGTGAAATAATAACATTAAATAACTTTAATGCATTTAATCTATATGCATGAAACAGAATGTGTTTGTTTCACTGAGATTCTCGAATGAATTATAGGCTACTTTTGTGCCGACCACGCCCACTTCTGTTTTATTATGCTACTTCTTCCACGTTTGTGGACCAACGTTAAAAATTCGTTTTACATATCGAAGGGGTCCACTAAAAACTGTGTGTAAAAGATGAAAGAGGGGCGGCGCTGGACCCCATCATCAATACATACAATATGGTCGAAATTTCTTGATATCGGCCATGAACATTGGCCGCTAGTACAATTAATTAATTACAACTCCACTATAATTCGCACCTTTAGCACTTTGACTGTAGGAGGGAATTACGGACTTTAGTCAACCACCTTGAAATCAAATGTATCTTAATAATTTCTCTTTACAACAGCAAGTCGAATTTACAACTCATATGCCAACTTATTTATACATTTATATATTTGGGGTTTCTTAAATTATGTCAAAAAGAAAAGTTTTACGCTTGAAATGTTGACATCTAAGCGTGACTAAAAAAAGTCAGCCGGTTGTAGCGCCAATTGCAATTGCTGTGACTTCGGCTGGGCGTTCCGTAATACATGGCAAAGGCTACGACTGTGCGATGAAAACAACGAACCGCTAACCCTGACATTAGAAGGGAAGCTTTTGCATGTGGTGGCGTTAAAAGCAGAATTTAAATTAGAGGAAATTTGTATTGACTATTTTTGTACGAAAATTGTGCCTTAAAAGCAAAAAAGACAATTAAAAAACAAATTAAATAGGCCTTCTTGTGAGAAAAAAGACAAAAGAGACATACATTTTTTCAAATGCGCCCAACAGATTTCTCAACAAATAAAAGAATGAAAGTAGTTCGCATTAAGACGTATGAAGTGTATTAATCAGTTTGGCTTGACGCAAATAAAATAATTGGCCCAATTCAGCATTCAGCCCAAATGCTCTATCCCAAGACACTCATTTGTGTGTGTATTTGGGTATGTACTAGTAAATATATTGATAAAGCTTTGCAATTTTTCAAAGAGTAGTTTCAACAACAACATCACATACATACTATATACCCATGAATAATGTTAATTGCTATGAGTTTAGCAGTTATAGCCTCCACTGTTTTGAAATACAAACTACTGAAATGTTTGTTCATAACAATATGAAATGCACGAATATATTTTCACAGCTGAAGCTCTGGCACTACAGCTTGGCGTAGACGGGGCTTCAAAAAGTGATTATAAAACCGTTATATGTACTGACATCCTCTCATCACACGAGTCGAGTTTTACAAACCAAATAAGATATCTTTGTATTCAACATGAAAGTGAAGTAAAAATTATGTGGATATGCCGATCTTGCTGCAGCAGAAGGAATAAGAAGTCTTTTGATAACATTTTCAACTTTTAATAAACAATAATAATAATAATAATATTTTCATACTTCTTGTGTAACCCTTTTAAGAATTGTTAACAAAAACGCTTGTCTAAAGATATTTTACACAATCTTTTAAGTATAAATAATCGAATTGTAAAGAATAAAATTCAGTAAAACACTTTTGTTTTATTTTTATTTTTTTAGACTTATTGGAAGAGTTTGTATTTAAATACGATGTGCGGTATCTGGCCACTGCAAGTGAAAAGTGCAATTATTATTTTATTCATTTTGCAGTTGGAGAAGGTCAAATGTACCAGTATCAGTTAACAATGATATTACTTCCATTTAAAACATAGATTTTATGTGGAAAAATAAGCGAATTTCGATCAGAAGGCTGATTAGGCCGTATTCTGATAACAATAATAAAAAAAATCTCCAAATTGAGTTTGTGAAAATTTTTACAGCGAATGAAAGTAATAATTTCCTGATTCATACGGCGTATGAAAGACCAAACTTGCTTGGGGTCAAAAGAGGTCGCCATTACAGACAGAGCAAAGATTAGTTGTATTCTACAAAAAAAAATCCAAAATATGTTCCTGAATATTTTTGTAGGCGAATGAGCGTATTATCTACGCAATACAAAGATATTTTTATTGCGAGTAACTTCAATTGCAATATCTTGTCAAAAGCAGCTTCCAAGGGTATCCGGTCAACTAATATCAATCGATCTTTTGTATCGTAAATGCTGAAAATCCTGCACACTTTACTTATACTAGTAGTAGTACGAATTTGTTACTGTTGGATCAGATCAGTCGACCAACTTTTTCACAACACGCCTTAACTTTTATATTTTATATTTATAACACGCCTTATATTTTATATTTGATAAGTTCAAATTACAAATATGAAAAGACTCTGTTTTTGCGTCAATTTGCTTTTCGCTTGCTTCTCTTAACAAATAAAGTGTGGTTTTTATAGAGGTATATATATAGGGTGTTTTTTATTGAGGTATAGAACTTTAAGTTGGCATCACTTTTTTAACTGGCGGCCATTTTGTCAGCTGTCAAGTGATTAATATTTAGTTTGGTTTGCCATTTCATCATGAACAGGTTGACAAAAGAACAACGCTTGCAAATCGTGCAAATTTATTTCGAAAATAATGGTTCAGTTCGCGAAGTTTACCGCAAGCAAGTTTACCGCAAGTCGACATAATCGTCCATCAGAGCAATTAATTCGGTTAACCATGGATCGTTTTCGCACTACGTTTACTCTATGTGATAATACGCATCCGCAGAGACGTCGAACAGTGCGCACCGAAGAAACAATTGCCGCTGTAGAGCAAAGTGTTGAAGAGGACCCGAATGAATCGATTCGCCACCGTGCACAGCAATTGGAGCTTTGTCCATCAACTTTTGTCCATCAAAAATTGGACCTGTAGAATTGGCTTTATTCGAGCCAGCCGCGGCGGCCACATGCCCGAAATCATATTTAAACATTAATGGCATAAAATTATCCTTCCAATAAAGCCAAATTGATGGACATTAAAACGATTTTCTTGTGTTTTATTTCAATTCGAAGTTCTATACCTCTAAAAAAAACACCCTGTAGAACTTTGAAATGCAATAAAACAAAGATGAAATTTTTTAAGTTGACATGCAATTTACTTTATTGGAAATCTGGAGGTCCAATACTCGATGTCTTTTTCCATAATTTCTGGCCGTATATCGGCATTAATGCGCCGATCGGGTTTATCAGCGTAAAGTAGCGACTTCACATATCACCACAGAAAATAGTCTAGCGGCGTTAAATCGCACGATCTTGGAGCCCAATTCACGGGTCCGAAATGTGAAACTATGCGGTTACCAAACGATTCCTTCAATAAATCGGTAGTGCGCGACATGCACATGTTTCGAACAGAACCATGATTTTCAGAATAAATATGCACAATTTGAAGGCTGACAAAATGGCCGCCAGTTAAAAACGTGTTGCCAAATTAAAGTGTTACCTGTACAAAAAACACACTTTATTTACTAAAATGAAATGCCTTTGCATACATACATTTGTACACGATGACATACATATCTATGTAAATATGTATCGATACCTTAACATAGAACGTTTTCCTAACTTTCAGGAGAGAGAAAAAATGTAATAAAAATTACATTCAACTGCTTATAATTTTGTTATTTTTTTACCAATGATGTGTTGGAAGATCATTTTTCGAAATTTACAAAACACGAGTTAGGGCCTTTCTATATTAAGGTAACGGTATGCAGGTCCATATGTATAAGAAATTATTTAAAAGAAAAAATTTAAAAAGTCTGTGAAAAAGTTATAATCAAACATTTTGAAATGATGTGGAAATGGAAACTAGACATTAATTATTATAGAGGAAACCATAACCTATAAATTGAATTAAACGGCTCAGCAAAACAACAGTTGGTAAAAAATGTCAGCCTTATTTCAAATAAATTGATCGATAATATTTATTTTATTTGCTTTGAGTTGTTCATATTGAAGAAGGATGAGTAAATACAAGAGAAAATAAAGAGAATCAGGTTTGCATTTTTCTCTGCTTTACTTTGAGTTTTCTTGCTCTGATTGTCATTTGCATTTGGCTTCGTGCTGCGAAAGTTTAAAAAAGCAAATGTATTTGAATTCAAATGTGTACCTTTGATGCTCAGACCTATTGTATATCTTAAAGCAGTACGTGCAAAAAATCGAAATAGATTTAGCATTGCGGTAACATCTACAAAGGGAGCTTCAATTATATAAACTGGCATATCAGCTACAATCTGATTTCTGCCGCAGAACAGTATCAATTTTTCAGCAGCCATATGCTGCTACAGGTTCTTGAGACGACTTGTGTTTCTGTGTTCTGTGCGCACCTACTTTCAGTAACTGAAGCTTGAGAAACTGGTTTAAGTGTTATTACTGTTCGTGACGTTGGAAAAGATTCAGAACTTCTGAATCACGCTGAGCCTTATGTTCCAGATTAATGTGGCTACTCACTATCGGCTTTTTACAGCCAACGCAGTTTCTTCTGCACGTCTCTCATGCTCCTGGATTGCCATCCTGGTCAAATTATATGTGAATTTATTGTGTCCTTTAGCTAAATCAGTTGACCATTAACCCGTAGAACCTGTGCAGATGAACAGCCACATGGTCCATTGAGTTCAGAGTTCACTGATTAAAGTTATGTGAGAAGAAATTCCACATACGCCCAGCCGTCCCTGACAGAACTCTTTAGTCGCCGCATTATTGTTATTCATTCCTCAAACAAAAACATTTCCCATTTTGTTGCTTGCAACAAGGATTGCCGCTAACAACAGACATAAAATCGAAGTGCAAGCAGAAAGCCTTTTTTGCAACAGATTATCAGCAAACTCTTGCATTCACTTCAGATTATAGCGGCTTCTTTTTTGTCCTACCGAATGTGTGTGTGTGTGTGTTTGTGTGTGTGTGTTTGTGTGTGTGTGTGTGTGTGTGTTGCGGTGTGGAACAGCTGGTCGTATATTGAGTTTTTGAGAATTTTGTTTACAAACAAAAAACAAAACAAAAATAATTCGAGGAAGGCAACAGCTTCAACTATAGTATATATATATATAGTATATATATATATAATAGCTATTATTGAGTGTATATTACAGAAGCAACAAAACACACACCATTCATAACAAGAAATATGGAAACATAACGCAACAATGCGAGTAGCAGACAGACAGAAATAAAAACGATTTCATGTTTGAATCGTGTTGTGTCAACTTAAAACGTTCCGACTTGAGCACCAGACACACTCATAAATTGTTCAATGAATAAAAAAACGTTCAAGTGTTCTGCCGTTAAACAGTATTTTGAACGGGGCGAGTTTCGAAGGAAGTCTTAAAATGGAAAAGGATTTTCCTTTACCTTTGCAGAAAATCTTAAGTTATATTATAAATATATGTATATAATAGCCATTTGTTCCGAACAAAACAGACACAAATTTTTATATGTACGAGTGAGTAGCTTGAGGTTTCAAGAAAATATATGTACATATGTATGTATGTATCTATAAACATACATATATACATATACTGTATGTATGTACAGGGTGTTTTTTTAGAGGTATAGAACTTCGAATTGAAATAAAACACAAGAAAATCGTTTTAATGTCCATCAATTTGGCTTTATTGGAAGGATAATTTTATGCCATTAATGTTTAAATATGATTTCGGGCATGTGGCCGCCGCGGCTGGCTCGAATAAAGCCAATTCTACAGGTCCAATTTTTGATGGACAAAGCTCCAATTGCTGTGCACGGTGGCGAATCGATTCATTCGGGTCCTCTTCAACACTTTGCTCTACAGCGGCAATTGTTTCTTCGGTGCGCACTGTTCGACGTCTCTGCGGATGCGTATTATCACATAGAGTAAACGTAGTGCGAAAACGATCCATGGTTAACCGAATTAATTGCTCTGATGGACGATTATGTCGACCATAAAATGGACGGAGCTTGCGGTAAACTTCGCGAACTGAACCATTAACCATTATTTTCGAAATAAATTTGCACGATTTGCAAGCGTTGTTCTTTTGTCAACCTGTTCATGATGAAATGGCAAACCAAACTAAATATTGATCACTTGACAGCTGACAAAATGGCCGCCAGTTAAAAAAGTGATGCCAACTTAAAGTTCTATACCTCAATAAAAAACACCCAATATATACAATGAAAAAAAATTTAGCTTATGCAATGAATACTAGTTTGTTTTTAATTTTCATTACTTAATGTTTTGCGACTTTTAGTTTTTAATTATCAATTTTTATAAAACGATCTTTTATGCCATTTTTCGAAATATATCTATATATGTATGTATATAGAGAGAGAGAGAAAGGGACCAAGCCGATAGCCATTAGCTGCTAGTGCTTTTTTTTCTTAACTTAGTTTTTTATAATTTTATAATAAATATGAATAAAATAAAATACATAGAGAAAGATATATCGTTACCTGAAACGCAAAACGCCCTAACTAACATTTTAGTAATTTTACAGGAGAAGCAAAAAACATTCTTAAACATTTATTCAATATTGTAGTAAGGGCTTTTTTATTTTGCCAATAAAGTTGCTATTTTTGTACGTGGAAGTATGATTTGTTTGGTGGTGATGTATTTTGATTAGATACATCGGAATTTGCAAAAAAAATCGATTTTGAGTTTTTTGTTAGTTAGGGCGTTTTGCGTTTTAGGTAACGATATGTATGTATTTTAAGCTTGATTTGCAGTTCATAGCAACAGGGTTAGCGTTAGCGGTTATGTTGATAATAACAAATTTATTACTTATATAAAAATTTTTCGAGATTTCACTTCGACAACGGTCATGGAATCCAGTTTTCTACATCTATATCTAACAAATTCGAAGTTCAAAGCATATAACTTACATACATGTATGTATGTATGATAATTTCTATTTTAATAAAGCTGATTTTGTAAAATATCTTTCCCTGCATGCGCTAACGGACTAGATCGCTTTCCTTTACAGCTTATTTTTTTGCTTAAAAAATTTAAAATGTAAGGAAATTTGCAATCCTTTGAAAATAAAATTTGTTTTTACGGGTAATCTCACAAAAAAGGCACAAAAAGTCACAACAACATTAAAACGGCGCAAAATTAATTAAGTTAAAAAAAGGCGCACAAAAAGTTGCATATCGACCGACTTTAGGGACGGCGTGAAGAATAAAACATAAAAAATGTAAACAGCAGCCGGTATGAAGTCTCCTTGGGCTTTGATTTCAGTTCTTATTCTGATCAAATTGAACTGAGCTGCCAATTATTTAATTTTTTCAGCCAAAGCTGAACTAAGCAGCTGTCACATCGCATGCAATATGTATAATAAAAACACGGAGTCTGCTGGAGATAAAAGTTTAACATTTGTTGTTTGTTGTTGTGAGCAATTTACTTCAAATTAAAAATAATTCTTTATTGTTTTCTAGCTCACAATTTGTTTACATACATACATACATACATATACGTACATAAGGCTGTGTGCGACACCTGGCATACGGCTAAATGCATTTATCTACCCCAGAGCTACGGGAAAAATATTGTTTGAAAATATTCAAAATGAGTTCTTAAAAAACGAAACTTCACAGGGCGAATATCAATAGCAATATAGAAAACTAAATATTCGAGAGCTGGTAGTAGATTAAAGGAAGTTCGAGTGTTCTTTCTTTCATCTCTTACAAACTCTCGGAGATTTTGAGAACCGTAATAAACATGAATAACTTTAACTTTATACGAACATTTTATATATTATGGTAGCAACAAAATTTATAAGATACAGGCATCAGCTAATTGTTTACATGAAACGCAACTGTTTCAGAATCTATAAATATCGCTACATAATTTCATAAAAGACCAAAAACTCCAATAGGAAAAACTGGGTAAATCAAAATATTTTTATTTATTTAAGCTTAAGTTTTATTAAAGAATTAATATTTGAAAATTGCAGAGATATGAACCGTAAAAAGCAGAAGTGTAAGAAGGTAATTCCAGGGCTTTAGAATTTTTTTTAATAAGAAAGTTTATTTAACTGTAGAAGTGGAAACATCTTTTAATACTCCCCATCATAATCATCCAAATAATCGATGTGGACTTTTTGTAACTTAGGCCGTTTTAAAATTATTTACCAGCGCACTGGGAACAGCTGTATGTACAACCGCTCTCGAAATTGTTGACTGACACTCGTATTTTTGTCAGTTTTCTTTAATTTTAAATGATAAAGAAAACAAACAAATGCTGAAAAAACAGCAAAAAGTTCTAGACTACTTTAATATAAGATCTTCCAATAGGGGTTTACCGGCATTGATTGTTGCCTAAAGACATCACAGCGGACCATACGTTGGCTCCCGTTCTTCCAATTGACGATTGATGAAAGTTTCGGAACAACGTGCATAATCGAAGTAACACATAAACCGAGCAACTCTTTCTCCTCTATACTCCAAAAAGCAGAGTGCCCCCCTTTTTGGATACACCAAAGCAAAGGCTCTACCGAGGGATATTCAACTGCAGTAGAACGACTATTATTTACACTATCATTTTTCCGGCCTGTATTGACGGAAAAATGTGCAAATGACAAAATTGTTTAAAAAATGGGTGTCCTATTCGGGCAACATTCCATGCGTTTCGTTCATTGTATGTTCGAAATAATTTTGCTATTGATAGGGGTGTGGTGAAAGAATTGAACTCCACTATTTCCGTTAACAATGGCGAAATAAAGTTGGTGAAAACATTGGCGCTGTCCGCGAGAACGTGCAGAAGAATCCGATTTTGCGTCCTTCACTACAACTCGGCTCTTTGCAGATCGTGACATAAGCCTGCAGCTATACAAAATTAACCTAGTCCATGGGCTAAAAGCAAGCGACCCTCGACAAGGACGCGTGTTTGTTTAATAGAGCCTGGATCATTTGGAAACTAATCATCATTTTCATCAAAAATCATCTTCAATTATGATCTTCACTTATTGTGGCGGAATGGGTATGTCAACGAACAAAATCGTCAAATTGATGTAGATTTTGAGGGGTTGGAGTCATTTTTTGTTTCTATATAATTCTTTAAGAAAGTCGTGAGACACACAATTAACACTAAAATTAAAGGATTATCAACTTCTTTTAGTCTTAATTATATTGTATTATATGAGTCCGAACGGTATGTGTTGTCACCTGGGGCGGCACTATTTGCCACTCGTAACAAGCTGCACGTCTGGATGTGAGTGGTACAATGAAGTCCGTGAGCCTAACAGTAAATTGAGTAGATGCTACATATAAATAATATTATAAGTTTTGGCATTTAAATTGCTGATACTGAAAGTAGTATATAAATTAATTTAATGCCATGGTCAGCTTTCACACTTACACATACATTAAATTTTAAATTCATATGTAGCCACTCCAACCAAATTTTCAATCAGTCATCAGAATCATTTCCAAGACACTGTACAGTTTATGTTTCAAAACAGAATAAAAAAAAAAACTTCTGCAAAAAACAAAAACAAAAAAAAACAATCTGTAATGATAATGGGAGGCATTTAGAATCATCAACATCATCATTGTGTCTATTATGTTTGCATTTTTCCTCTATGGAAATAATTAAGTATGAAATCGATAATCGTTTTGGATGTCAGTCATTTCCCTTAATCTGTGTTTTAACAGCACGTGGGTGTGACGGCATGCAAATTCGACTGAACAAAAAAACAAACAAAAACATGACTACAAATGTACGAGCATGTTTAAAACATATGTATGTACATATTGTTTACCAGCGAATAAGAAATCATATAATAAAAGCAGCGAAAAAATGAAATTAAATTATACAATGGATATTTGCGCACTTGTGTTGAATAATAAGAATTTATAATAATTTTCTATTAATTTTTTGTTCAGAGTACGCAGAAGAAAACGGATCGCGATTGCATTATTTCTACCATTAATGTCTATTCCTTAATTCCTGATGACATACAACATACTGAACAAATGACTGTTTGGGATTCTCCACACTGCAGCTGAGTTGTAGTGGTTCATCATCAGAGAGCGCTGGGATCGCCAAATAAGGAATAAGACAATCGCTTGCTATTACAGAGAGGATTCTCACAGAATATGAGTAAATATTGCAGTAAAAATTGCAAATATTGTTTGAATATTTCCTGGAAGATCTTAAGAATTTTTCAAGCCAAAAATAGTTCGAACTCTTTAGCAAGTGGTTTATCATTATGATCGAGCAACGTCGTGCCACATGTGCTCATACCTTAAGTCAAGTCGTCGGCCTTCACCTTCACAGCTTCTGAATTTTTAAAAACACTAACAAAAGTAAACAAAGTGAATATATTTTTTCCGAATACGGCAATAGAAGACTAAAACGGCATAAGAAAAAGAAACAAACTAATCGCGTTATTAGGGTTCGGAAGCTTTGAACTGCAATGCATGTGTGCATTATGATTGTGATTGTTTAAATCACGTGAATGATTTTCAAACAAAATGTGCAAACTTGCACAGGCAGCGTACATTTGTATACACTTTTTTTTTCTTTTTATCTGTTTTTCTAACTTTCTCCTTTGTTATAAATTTGTTCCCATTATTTAGAGTCTGCTGTTATAGTTATAGTTCATTGTTTAAGAAATTTTAAAGTCCTGATGTCACCATAAAGTTTGGCTTCTGCCGTGTTCTGCATGATATTTAGGAACTCTAAACACATATTTGCTATTAACACAATTTGATATTTGCTTTAGATAATCGGTCAAAAGCTATGCCGAAAAAAACCTTAAAAAAAGAAAAGTGGATTTGAAGCATTGATTTACTTAAATCCGTTAGCAAGCAATTTGCCAGCAAAAAAAGAAAACAAACGTATAAGACACAAAACATACACATTCATGAGCATGTTTTGTGTTCACAAGCCATAAGCACTTAAGTATGTTTGCATTTTCTAATAGAAAGCATTAAAAAAAGGTACATAATCTCATTAATGAAATACCATATCACAATTATTTTTGGTATTTTGACAGCGTGAAAAATAATTGTCAGTTGGCCCTTTTCCTGCCTTTGCGGTATGTTGTTTAACTCAATTCAATTCAATTTCAAATGACTTGTTGTTATTCGAAAATGATACCTGTAGTTTGAAAGTCACAGATGTGTTTCAAAAACCCCAAATGTGGAATGAAATTCACATATGTGATTTTAAAATCTCACAAGTTGTTTGAAAATCAGACATTTAATTTGAAATTCACACATGTGATTTGAAAATCACACATGCGATTTGGAAATCACACCTAATTCGAATATAAAACGTGATTTTTTTTATTCTCTTAATCATACGACTTCTGCATTGCTTTGGTTAGCTCTTCCGCAACGCATGAGCAACCACACGTTTGCACATATAAAATCTTCTTCAGCTGAAAACTCTAAATATTTCATTATTTTCTGTACTTCAAGTACCCGCACCCGCTGTAGATTGGCCACTGAAAAGAAATTTTATGTTCTTTCGACTGTTCTAAAAGATTTTCATCAAGGCGAGTAGTCCGGTAATATTATAGAAGTAATCAACATTTTTTATTTTTTATTACTGTATAACATTGTGTTGGAACTTACTTGTGGCACGTATTTAGCTTACAACTTTCTCTTTACATCCTTGTACAGGTCACAAATTTCCTGTATTTCTTTTTTGCTTTCCAAATGAACCCAATATTAACTTATTTAACATCAAGACGAGTTAGATCATTATAATTTGTGGCCACAAATATTTCATATTGAAAATGAAGGAAAATATAATAGAAAAACTGTAGAAACGCAACAATAGAATGAACGAAAAAAAAACGAACAAACAATTTCAAGTAGACGTTAAAAAGAAAAATGATGTCTAAATAATTCCCAACATCTTTTGTGTCAATAGACTAAAGCGAAAATTTTCTAAGAAGAAACAAAAAATTAAATACATGTCGTCATCTCCAATTGAAAAGTTCGTAACAATTAGAATTATTAAACATTCCATATAAATGAAAGTTTGTGCAATAGGAAAATAAGCTGAATCTAATCTACTCACAGCACATTTGGATCGCATTATTTCTTGCATCTAATCAAGGGGAAAAACACAGCGAACACTGAAGGGTGGTGGAGTTTGGCAGCCTACGGAAATCTCATCTTACAATTGAAATTTGTTAAAACGTGTAAAAACAACAATTAAAAGGCCAATAATTAAAAAAAAAGGTTCAGTTAGCCATGACATAAGCCTAAGCGCAGAAAACAGCTGTTCTAACCAACCTTATGGGTAGCAAAGTAATCGATTACATCTAATATAATGATTTTTTTGCTTTTACAAATGAAAACTTTTGCTGGTACAAAGAAAAATGTGTTGGCGATTAAAGACTTTTCGATAATTTTTTTGCAGTTTGGCATGAAAATAAAATAAGTCGGACTTCAAAATTATTTTTATAACTAATCGTTCCTTAATCGGAAGTGGAAAGTGTTTGCCCAAAGGATTAACACAGAATTCACTAATTCAGGAATCTACTTATGTGATCAAAAATAAAATGTTTCAATAATTTCCCCACATTTTGAGATATTGTAAAATTTGATTTCCGTCACTCTAATTGACATCGTAGATCAACTCTCTAGATATATACATAAGCAGCGTTATTGTGCTGTAATTGGCATTTGACATGACATATATTGTCAAATATTACTCAACTTATGGAATAGGGCGAAGAAATATTTCAATAATTAACGCCATAATGTGTCCTCACATGTTTTTATGCGCAATCGTATTGAAAATGTGTGGGAGCTTTAAAAGAACCTTATTAACGACATACAGAACTTTAAAATCAATTTTTTTCATCAATTTTTATTTTTTGAAATAATGTAGCCAATTTACCAATTTTACCAAAAACTATAAAATCTGTGCGTTTTAGCCATAACGCCATGTCGAAATGAACCTTAACCAGCTTCCCCCGGGCAAGCAGGTTTTTGCCTTGGCGTACATGAAACTAAAGCATTATGCTTGGGGAATACAGAGGAAGCGGTCACTCGGTTGGCACGTCAGCCAAAACCATAGGAAGTTCATATGTGACTTCGTTATGGAGGCTTTTCTGAAAATCTGTCCTAAGGTCAATTGGCAGAACGAGGCCAACGTGTTCTTCGGTTCTCTTTGTCACAGGTTGAGGTGTCTAGCTTGGCAGAAACGTTCTGAATGTGGTTTAAAACTAAAAACGCAGGAAAGGGCTGCGGTAATCCAAATATACCCTGAGTGCTGTTGTCATACAACATATTTCCCTTCTTCGTAAGGAACTAGATGAAGGGGAATGTGCGCACAGGTTGCTTAAGACCTGATGTCCCTTTAGAATTTCGGTATACTCACTAAGGTGCTTGGACTTTCTTTTACTGTCCAGGGAATTACCCGCAGAGGGGATAAGATATCGCGAGATCTCGAGCAAGCGGTTAGTGTATATGCCGTCCCCACAAAAAAACGAGAAGTTGCCACCCATGTGGTAAGCCGTTGTCTAAGTTCGCCAAGGGATGTTGGTCCACCATCGGATTATACCATAATGATAGCAAAACAATTTCACAATCTGATACTTGTGGTCCAATGCTGGTTATTTTGGTTAGTTTGCCTTCTAGTGTTGAGCTAAAGCAAATATTATTTTTTACCTTTTGGACTTTTGCCAACGATACGTTTGTTTGCTTGTATGAATTTTTTAATACGTATTTAATATGGATTGTTCTTGATAAGAAATGAACACAACATGAGGGCATATTAAAAATTTAGAAATAAATCGTGTCAAAAATATGTATGAATGCTGAATAATGTTTCAAAGAGAGATTAAATTTTTAAATATTTTGTCCACTTCAGTTTATACATGAAAATTTTTATACAAATAAAATTACTGACTTTAACACATTCGTATAATAATAAAGTTGTACACATACTTATCGAAATAGGAAAACGTTTATCGATTCTAATTTAAAATTTAATTTCATGCTTTTGTTTCGAATAAAAATCATGACAAAAGTTTCACATCACGACAACAGACAAATGGCGCCATGACTCTAACGGCCCCTGGCAGTTGTTTTTTGTTAATTTTGAGAACAAAATCTTGTGGATTATCTTCACTCCAAATACGACAATTTTGTTGATTTGTGAAGCCATTGGCCATGCAGTCAATATTAATTTGAGCTGCAGCCCCATGACCGACTTTTGCCGGTTGCCTAAAAACCAAGATGCTTTCATAAATCCTCTTCCACACTTGCTGACAACAGTGCTGAATTGTTTGAGATGAGTTTTCTTCACACGAACACGATCAGAATACACATTTTATTAAAAGACTAGCGGAAGAGAAATCGACCCATAGTTACTTATTCGATTTAAACGCACGAATGAGGAGTATTGGATGGTTTTTTGTCATTATTGATTTTTAATACGCCCGCTACATGATAAGACAAGTGTATGGATTTCTCGTTTCCTTCCGACTACTAGTAAATGCTGCCAGCATTACATTGCATAAAGATAGTAACCAAACCTAATGAAAAATAAAATAAGAGTCGCCATTACAGTCGCATTAGCTTGTTATGGACATTATGGATTGAATGCAATCGACAAGCTCTGGGTTTTGTCTAAAGTCTACATCATGCCATATCTCTACCAAGATCAACTAACTTTTCTCAACAACGAGCATCAAAACGAGCATTTTGTGGTGTCGATTTGCTGTGATAACGACGATGACTCTTGGCATATGCGAGAAACCCTTGTTTTTTTGGTGAAGCGCAATTGAAGACGAAAATAATTATCAAAAATGTTTAAGTTCCATCAATCAAAGCCGATCGATTACAGAATTGTTAATATATGAGTACAGACATGCTTGAACTTTGTACCAGACTTGTGGAACTAAGCTGTCCAACGTAAAAGCGCACCCAAATATTCCAAAATCTATTAAAAACTGTCGTCAATATCGAGACGAACACTTCTTTAAAATACATATTAATCAACCCTATTACGAGTTTCGAAGCATTCAAGAGTTTGTAATAAAGGGTGGTTAAATTGTATGGGCCGATGTTGAATGTGAACCACACCTAAACGCCAAGTTTTTTTCCGAATTTTATTTGACATTTCTCTATTTCAGACTTACTCAATTTGAACCATGGAGAGATACACAATCCGACAACGTGTTAAAGTTATCCAGACTTATTATGAAAATGGGAGTTCAAATCAAAATGCATATCGTGCACTTCGTAATTTTTTTGGTCAATTTCATCGTCCAAATGTGCGTACAATCGCAAAAATCGTGGAAAAATTCGAGCAAACCGGGTCTGTAGAAGATGTGAGAACACCAGTGCATGCTCGTACAGCTCGTACTGCAGAAAATATTGCTGCTGTTCGCGATAGTGTGGCTGAAGAGCCGTCCACCTCAACTCGTCGTCGTTCCCAACAATTGCATCTCTCACGCTCGTCGTTGATGAACATTATGCATAAAGACTTGCATTTACACGCTTACAAGGTGCAATTGGCTCAAGAACTAAAGCCTCTTGACCATTCCAAACGTCGTGAATGGGCAGAATGGTGGCAAGAAATGGCAACAGTGGATGATCAATTTTCGAAGAAAATCATCTTCAGTGATGAGGCACATTTTCACCTCAGTGGATTCGTCAATAAACAGAATTGCCGCATTTGCGCGAATGAGAATCCAAGAGTGATTGTCGAAAAACCAATGCACCCACAAAGAGTGACTGTTTGGTGCGGTGTATGGGCTGGCGGCATCATCGGGCCGTATTTTTTCCAAAATGAGGCCGGTCAGGCAGTTACTGTGAGTGGTGTTCGCTATCGTGAGATGATAACGAACTTTTTATGGCCCGAATTGGAAGATATGGATGTGGACGATATGTGGTTTCAGCAGGACGGTGCCACTTGCCACACAGCTAACGAAACAATGGCTCTTTTGCGCAACAAATTCAATGGCCGTGTTATCTCACGTAATGGCGATGTGAATTGGCCGCCAAGATCATGTGATTTGACACCGTTGGACTTTTTTCTTTGGGGTTATTTGAAAGAAAAGGTGTACGTCGATAAGCCAGCAACAATTCAAGACCTAAAGGATCAGATAATTCGGCACATTAACGGCATAGAACCTCCATTATGCCTCAGCGTCATCGAAAATTTGGACCATCGGATGGAGGTGTGCCGCCGAGGTCGCGGCGCCCATTTGGCCGATATTTTGTTCCATACATAATTGAGTAATACCAATACATCATAATAAAATAAAATTACAATAATTTCCTAAATAGTTTGTGTTTTATTCAAAATCAACATCGGCCCTTGAAATTTAACCACCCTTTAGATTAATGGAAATTGGTGTACTTTTTTATGCAATCTTTTGCAAAGTGTAGAAGTATTCGAAAATCATAGATGAGCATGAATCAAAAGAAGTTTTTACTGAAATGAATCAATCAAATTAGTATGTACATACAATACAATAACAGGGATGTCTGTAGGGGTCCTAGACGGGGTCTTGAAAATCGCTGTAACGGCGTTTGTGGAAAATATTTTCATATGAAATGTTTTGCGATGCTCGTAGTATTTATAAGCGTGATGCACTTTTTTAGTATCCCAATATAAAATATATGTTGGCAGGATGCATTAAGCAAAGTAGCGATCTTACTGGTAAAAGAGGTAAAAGGAAGCATAAAACCGCTAGTGAAGATAATAGTGAAGAGAAATGAGGGAATAGTAGCTATAAACTGTGAAAAAGAAATTGATCGAAATGTTTAAAACTGGCGATATAAAAGGAAAAATTAGTCATGAGTACGAGGTGCACACCCCAAGAATGAGAAATACAAAAATACCGATTTCGGGTATGACTGAAGAGTTTAATCAGAAAGATCGAATGTGGTGTTCTACAATGCGGAAAATTTTATAAGTCTTTTAAGAACCCAAGAATATTTGAAATGCTGGGGATTCAACCATACAGGAAACACTGCAGAATGGACACCAACTATGCGCAAAATGTAGTAAATTTGGTCACCTATAGAGATTGTAAGAACGACTACAGCCAATGTATTAACTGTGAAAAACTAGGGTTAAACTGAATTTAAATGACGTTGATATCAGTTGATGATTGCGGAGACAGTGAATCCCCCCCTCACCACCAATATGAAAGGCCTATATCTCAATATTGGCTGACTCTGCACAAATCTGCATGAATTAGAGATAATATGTTTGGAGGAAAAATTAGACTTCATTTGTATTTCTGAAACACACTTGACTGAAGATATTGCGAATAGTGAAATAACATTAAAAAGCTTTACTGTTATAGGATGTGATAGCGTATCTTAACATACAGCAGGAGTGGCAAAGCAAATTGATAGATTGAAAAGCGGTAGGCAAGAAAATTTGCATTATTATTTATTAAGGGGATACAGATCACCACATAGACAAAAGTCCCCAGAGCAAGACTTTATTGATTTTTTGAGGAAGAAGTTGAAGAAATTTGCGAAAAAGAAAATTGTTTGATAATTGGCAATTTTTTTATTGAATGTCCAGGAAGTATTAGTCACAAAAAAAGACTGGAGGACATAATTCTAGATAATTACTTTAAACAAATTGTAGCAGCGCCACAAATATACAAAATATTGCAGCGAAAACAAATAGTTCACAGAAAATAAGTGATCACTAATCTCTGGAACTTCAAATATCATTGCGAACATTCATCAGTGAAAAATATAAAACTTCTATCCTATAAAAACTCAGTGCATATATGGCCAAGTACATCTTTAAATGATTTTTCTTGAAGTGTTATCGTCCGAAATATATAACGCTATCAATTCAATGGTTATAACTAAGAATGTGGAAAGTTCCAGCAACTTAAATTTGTGGTTTAAGTAATAACTTACGCGATCTGAAACAAAGGAAAATTTATCCGTGAGGAACAAATAGTTGCTGAAGAACTGAATACATTTTTCATTAACAGTGTAAATAAAATATCTGATAGCAGACCTCATATGGGATATGTGAACATTATAGGACCCCACAATGTGGATTTTGTATTCAAATCAATAGACATGGCTGAATTAAAAGCAACAATGAAATTAATGAACAATAAAAGGGATGTGACTTATCTTTCAACGAATATGCTTTTGAATAACTTTGACATCATAAGGCCACACTTACTTTGCTTAGTTTTAGTTCTAGTACTAATAAAAAAAAGTCATAATTACTAGGAACCCATCTAATATACGACCGGTGAATGTGCTGTCGACAATTAGCAAAATATTGGAAAAAGTCGTCTACAATCAAGTAGTTGAGCACATGGAATACAATAATCTTATGTTTGAAACTCAAGCAGGATTTAGAAAGAATCATAATTGCGAATCTGTTTTGACTCTAGTGATTACAGATGGGAAGATTGAAATTGGAAGGAAGAGGTGTGTGGTAGCCATATTTTTAGACTTAAAAAGAGCATTAAAAGTTTGGGACAGAAATATATTATTAGAAAAATGAAAAAAAATATGGTGTAAAGAATTATCAGTTATAGATGTGGATATTGGAGTTCCTCAAGGAGCAGTTCTAGGTACAAATCCACTTCTTATTTATCTAAATGATTTACCTAAAATTGAAACGCATTCGCAAATATTTATGTTTGCCGATGACACGCTTATTTATTTGTGCGCAGAAAATCCAGATGAATGCATAAAATTCTTAAATGAGGATTTAAAAGGAATCGAAAAGTATTTTGAAATGAATAATATCAAGGTAAATCCAAATAAAACAGAAGCAATGATAAATAAAGGAAAGCCCAGAAATAAAATTCAGTTGGAAAATGTTGACATTGAAACTTTGAACGAAATTAAATACCTGGGAGTAATAGTGGATGATAATATAAACTTCATTCCACATTTTGGGTATATTTGTAAAAAGATATCGAGAAAAACTGTGTTTTTTAAAAGCACAATTTAACAACTATAGCGGGTGCAAATATTTACAACACAATTATACAGCCGCATTTTTAATACTGCTCAACTATATAATTTTTGGGCAATCAGCGAATGAGAAGCAGACTTCAAAACCGGGCCATGGTATCAATTAATCAGCGCTTAATGGTGAACGCACTATTTTTTATTTTTAACAGAAAATATGTTTTGCTGTATGGGTACATACATACATACACTTTATCTCATCAAACTTCATTGAAACCATATTATTCTACAAAATTCAACGAAATTCCACAGGCATTAAAAGATGAATCTAATACATGTTTATATTTTCAAACGTAAAGTAATTTCATATGTAACACAACTAATAATTTAGTTTGCATTTACAATTCTAATGTTTTTATTATTTTCTTTTTACTTAAATTCTTATTCTGTGTTTAAAAATTATTAAAAATAATAATTTTTCTGTATATCATATTATTCCAAAATATTTAGAATAGCAATAAATCGTCAATAGTTTTATTTTTTCTAATCTACATATACGAAAATTTCGAGATCAAACATTTGTGTACGTTTATACAATTATGTACAAATATAATTATTCAAAAAGGCCATCAAATCAGGATCAAGATAATTTTGTTATTTTTTTTTTTTGTGGGAAAACATATATGCCTAGGAAAGGTGTTGCTTGGGTCAGAAAAAAATAAGTCCTAATGGCCATTCTCCAAAAATATATTTAATTTATTAATAGTTTTTTCAAGATTTTTGTATAAATTTGAGCACAAATCTAAAGTTGTTTCACAGTTGGACCTTGATACCAGTAATGGCCGGTATCGATAATAGAGTAACAATTTTCAGTAGTTTGTTTATATGTACATACATACGTATATTTTTTATTCAATTTCACCGGATGCATACATATTGGAACTGCAATTAATTGTTCTACCAGCAATAAATATAAACAATTCCTGTCCCGAATAATAGCGGTAATTGCAAATTAAACGATACAAAACAAAAGGAAGAGAATAAAAGCAATATAAAGAAAAATATTTACATATATTTTTTTCCGACTAAAAGAGGCCCCACTGTATTTGACATTTTTCTTACATCGTTTTCTTTAATTGTATGTACATACATACATACAAACATATATAAAATCCGCACTAAAACTTTTCTCCCTTCTGTGCGTGAACATCAGCAGCGCTGTCAACTCGGTGCGTTTTAAAATTCTTGGTGCGAAAAATTCCTTAGTTGCTGCGAAAAATTTCTTCAATAAACATAAGAAATTTTAAACTTGGTGCGTTATTTTTAAAGGCCCGTTTTTTCTCCATTTGGTGCGTTTTGAAATTTCAAAGTTGATAGCGCTGAACATTACATTCATAATTACACATATTAACTTACCTTCCGATGATTATAATAATGCTGGCAGAATGTATTAGTTATCATTTGATCCGAACTGCGCGCAAATAAAAACACAGTTTTTAGCGTAGCAAAGGACTACTGGCTGGATGGTGGACCACTTAATTAATGTACATACACATATACAGGTATATGTAGGAGAATAACATAGTCACAATAAGCCACAACAACAAATGAAACGAAGAACAAAAAAAACTTTCAAACAAGAAAAAATCTTAAACGACAGTATATGGCTAGTTGTTGTTGTTGTCAGGGTAACAATCACAAAAACTATTACACTTGCTCCTTTTGTTTACACAGTAAAATCATTTTTTCCCACATTAAAAAATCTTAAAAATAATTGTCAATCGCGGCTTATAATTTACATAAATATTACTTTAAATAGATTTTATAAATTTTTACTGCTTCTTACTGTCCTATTTGACGTCTGGGGAATTATTTACTTTTTTTATTTCCAAAAACACACACGCACACCAACTTTTTGGAGCAGTATAAACTTTCACATTATTTTATTCATAAAATAAACTTCGTATGACTTTTGCCAAAAATAAACTACTGGTCTAAAACAAAATTTCTACATTTTGTGGTTACATTAATTTATAGTTTTTATTTTTTGCAAAAAAGCATATTTCCTTCATATTTTTTCACAGATTCCCAGTGTAGTTTTTCTTGCATCGATTTTGGCAGACAACAAAAAATAACTGAGAATTACTTGACAGCTCTCCTCGGATTAGAAATAAGTATTAAAATATAGTTGCCAGATGGTGTCAGTGTTCAAACATAGAGCATGTATATTTCTGTTAAAAACAACAGTGGCAAAGAAATATATTAGTGTTACTTGACTGGAATAGCAGGCTGTTAAACATAATTGAAGAGATTTTTAGTGCAGTCTATTGGTGAAATTGAATTGAATTAAAATGAACGAAACAGAAATTTAAATGAAGCCCTTTTAGCCTGTATTATAAAAAGAGAAAAATAATGAAGCAGAAGAGAATATATACGGAAAAATCTTCAAAAAAGAGCATAAATAAATTTAGTAAAAATGTATTGCCTGAAAGTTAACGGACATGAGAATAAAGTTACTTTAGTTTTGCTAAGATGTGGATCAATTTCAGGACTAAAATTTTGCGTCACTTCACAAACAAATACAAAATTGTGAATAGTTTTGAACTTAGTCGTAATTATTAAAGAAAAAAAGGCTTTGCTCAAAATTTGTATATAAATGACTCTTATAATTTTATCTACATTCAGATGATGCAGTAAAAATGTAAAGGAAAGATTGCATGCTTAAAAATTATGAGAGGAAATGACCCAAACCACATTTTTATGAAAATTAAGCCATAAGAAGACATATAACCGTCAGCCATTTATTGACAGCACTAAGGAGTAAAATATCATTATAGTAAGGTTTCGCTTCATTTCTACCACGGTTAAAAATACTAAAATTTGTTATGCCGCATGTTTCATTACATATGTGTGAATGGAATTCAATAAACATATGACTTATTTGATAGAAATAGGATTTCCGTATCTGGTACAAAAATTGTATGTATTAAACAAAAACTTAAGGCTTTTGTAATACCATTTGACTAAATATATAAAGCTGAACAAAAATTCGTTAATTTGTTTCTGTGCATTTTACAGTATGGCAACTTTTTCCAATTAACGTTTTTAACGTTTGCTTGAACCACCATGTAGCAGACGCTCGAGCAAAACAAACAGAAATATCAATAGCGCTTTTTTTGGTGGAACGCAAAAACATTAGAAAAAATTAATGAGTAATAAAAGTGCAAAAATATTTGAAAATAATAAAAGGTAATGATAAGCGCGAAATACTTCAAATCAAATTTGTATTTGGCCATTTGAATAACTGCAAAAGTTATGACTAGCAGTAGGATTCCTGTGACTTTTGATTTCTTCAAAAAGTACACTTACCACGAAGAATGTGTAGATGCTTTGCTAAAACTTAAGGCTAATGGTGACCAGGAGGTGTACGAGCGTATTCTGAACAACAAAGAATCTCAAGAACGAGCCTTAAAAGCTTATTACGAGGCTTTCTACTTGAGACCCGAAATAAGACAAAAATATCACATACGACTTAAGTCAGCTCCGAAGAGAATCAAAGACAAACTTTTGTCAATACCAATACAGGACACAAATAAAGTTGTGCCAAAGCAGAATGAGGAACAAAATGCAACAGAATTTCATATTAAGGATTTAACTTCAAATAAATATACAGATGGCGCATGTCAAAGGCAAAATATTCCAAGTAAACAGTTCTTATTAGCATCACAAAGTGTCTTCGATGCCGATTGTATTGCAGATGATGACGAACGTAAGTTATTCGATACTTGAGTAAGATTAACTATTTTGAAATCGTAATATTCTAACAAGAATGTCTGTCTTACTATTACCAACGCCTCGAACCATTTCACTTTTGCTTATCGTTATGTTTTATGTGCGAAGATTTAACTTTAAATATTATTTAATTGGCTGAGCATCGGAAATTGCCACAAATTCAATTAAAAGCAACCAATGACCAGCATCTGTATGCCTCTCTGCACCGAAAAGCAGAGTGCCGTAGTTTGATATGCACCAGTGCAAAACCTGCTGCTTCATAAGGTTATGCGTTATGTCATTACTGACATGGCAAGAAATAGTAAAAATCGTTTATTCTGATCTACCAACAGTTACAGCTGTGAATGCCTATTTTATATTATGCTTTATTAGTAAACTTTTCAACTACTTTATTTTTAACTTGCAAAGGAAGAAGCGAAGTTAAGAGTTAGGCGTCAACTTCAATTCGAATATAAGACTAAATCATTATGATGTTTTATATGTATATCCACCCCATGACAATATATTTCGCAGCAATAACTGTCATAACTATACGTAATACTTTGACGGTTTAGGAGCTTTAAAACAATTTTTTTTTAAATTCAAACTTTTTTTAATTGCTTAAAATTTAAAAGCTGGATATTTTTTTTCAGCCTTATGTTCTCCAGAAGTTTTGCAAAACTTACATGAAGCACAGCAAGAGAAACTTTATGTGTCTAATTGTAAGTAAAATAACCAATTACTCATAAATTTTACATTCTAAATGTACCTTTTTCTTTAACATTTTCAACTGTAGCCCATCAAGGATTGCAACAAACAGGTACGCTGGAGGAAGAAGCAAAAGAAATCTGCGATGCAAGTGGAGTAGACATTTTTAATAAAAGAGAAAAGAAAATGAGTTATGGCTCAAATGCTGATCGATTGGAAGATGAAGGAAAGGAAACCACTATAATTCATAATAAAAGTGCATTAGAGAAAGATAATAGTAGAACGAAAGAGATTACCGATCAAAATGCAAACAATAAAAATGGGCAATCCGATCTGATAAATGTGAAGCGAACTAATGCGACTTCCGGTATGTTTAATTTGTTTTATTCTTTTAGTTCCAACATTGTGAACGTTTTATTTTTAGCCGATGAAGTGCCTTCTACTTCTACAAACAGAAATCCAAACTTTAACTATAAAGCGTTGATACCGTATCTGCACTGTTGTCCATTAAATTTTAAAGAGTTTCGCAAGTACAGCAACATTGATAAACTGGTTGCAGACTTCTGCAAAACTAAAAACATGGATGCTCATCAACAACGTATGATTTTGCATCGTTCTCATCTCTTGTTTTATTTGGCCCCAGAGCATAGAAAACTACCACCTATAAAAGATATACAATTGTTGGACGATTGCCCATTAGCCATAAAGGAAAAGTTTTTCAACACTCCAATAAATCTTTATTTAAAAGAAAAAAATTATCCAAAAGAAACAAAAAAACAATTGCAAACTGAAAGGCAACTTAACCACAGCAATGAAGATACTCAAATACTCTTACCTGCAGGAATATCTAATTCACAAACTGGAACCCAATTGGTTGGACCTGTTGATGTCGATGAGGAAAACCCTAAAACTTCTCCACAAAAAGCATTATTCGTAGCCAAAACTGTTACACTTGATATCGGTGAAGAAGGTAAAAGTAAAACAAAAGCAGATTGTATTCAAGTAAATTGCACATTAGCAGACACGGAGGGCGCTTCAGTACCTGCCATTCGAAACAACATATTATCCGTTTCGAACACGCTTGCAATTTATAATAACAAAGAAGAAAGAAACAATGATCCAATACATGTTGTTTCCTCGAACTCTGCACAGAAGAACAAAATTACAACACCAAACACGGGCCAGACGAAAAACAATGTTATCGAAAACAACCTAAATGCGACTTCAACAAGTGATACGATTATAAAATTTCCCGTTTCATTAAATGAATTCAAAAAACATACATATTATGAAGAAATTGTTGAAGAACTTTTTAAACTCAGGTCTCAAGATAATGAAGATTTATTTTTGAAATATAAAAGTAACAAAACAGCTTTTGATAATACATTGATGTACTATTATCGTGCGTTTTATCTGCTACCCGCTATTAGAGAAATCTGGCCGGTACGTCTTAAACCCATGCCAAGCTTCAAGAGGAATTTACTATTACAAATACCTGAAGGTGTTATTATGGCACCATTGAATATGTTTACAGCGAGGCAACTGATTGTACCAGATTTGACTATTAGTGAAGTGAATTCGAATAAATCTTCATCAAATACCGAAGCTGAACACGCAAAAAAACCTGTGGAAGTTCGACCAATAGAGACCGAAAGTAAGTTAGGATTCTGACACTAGATATAGAAATAGTGATATAATTATTCTGTTCGAAAAATTATGCCGTAATTTTGTTTTTTCGACAAAACATTTTCGAAGACAGGTCCTATTTTATGCGATTCCAATCAGTTTTAGTATATTATTTGTAGAACAGGCCTGGCTATTTTCTTTTTTTTTTTTTGTCGTCTGGATTCTCTTTAATTGTGCACTAAATTACGAATAGTCTGTAGAAAGATTATTTCGGCTGTAAGTACTTTTACTTATATATTGTTAAAACCTATATCCTTCTGGTTGGGTCTTTGAGAAACAAATTCATGGCAGCCAATTTTATAGATGAATTCATGTTGGGTGCAATTAAATACCAATTACTACAATTACTTTTGAAAGACACTATTACAAAGAAGTTCGCATAATTGCCGATATTGTAACTCAAATAATAAAACTGACTTTTTCAAAAACGTACTTTAAAAATTACTACAAATTCGAAAAAGCTAAATAATTTACTTACATTAGCATTCTACACGTTTCAGCTTCTCTGGCACCTGAAGGCGGTCTAACGTCATCCCCTGCAGACATTATGATGACAGCTGTCAAAGTTGAAAATAATACGGAGACTTCTGATTTTAATAATTGTTTGAAAAGGTCCATTAACGAAGCCGTTGAATCGCCTTCACCTAAACGTCAAAAAAGTAAATCTTATGAGTATTTATCGAAAAAAAATCAATTTAAACCACTTAAATTATTTCACAGTCGCCCAAAGCTCAGATAAGACAAAGAAATCATATAAGGACTTGCTGCCCTACGCCCGCTGCTGTCCAGTATCATTTTGCGACTTCACTAAATATTCCAATGTGTCAGAATTATTCACTGGTTATTGCCAAAAGCGTTATAATAGTTTGAAAAAATTGTCTCATATGTTAAAACGTGCCTACATCTTGTTTTATTTGGCGCCGGAAAACAGAAACTTAAAGCCTTTCAATAAATTTAAAGTATTGGCTGAATGTCCTTTGCATATAAAAGAAAAAATGTTTGATATACCCACAAGTTTGCTTAAGGAGGAGGAAAACGATTTATTACAGCAAGAAAAAATATCGACAGAACCACAAGTCGAGCCGAGAGCAGAAGATCCGGAAATGGCAAAAGTTTCAAAAGATAATAACCAACAAAATTCGACACAGGTTCAAAAAACTGGTTCACAAAAACCCATGATCGAAATACTGGAAAATCGCTTACTGCCACCCATAAAACAAACACTTTCGGAACAACACAACAAAGAGGGGTAAGTCATATTCACACGAATAATACAATAATTATTTTGAGTTGTAAAACTAATTCTTTCGCTATCATTACAGCAGTCTTTGTCCGAACAGCTGTTGCATTTTTAACCATATAACATACACCGATATTAAGAATCATACAAATATTCCAAGCGTCCATCCTGAACCGCTGGACTTGACTGTTACACAAAATATTTTCAAACAATTAATATACAAAATCGTCAACGAACTTAGTTGTAATGAGAAATATATGATCGGCCCCGCTCTAACTTGTAAAATTTTAAAACACAAAATTATCTGCGATAAATGTGTGACGGATGTGCTAAATTGGGCACCGACACCAGCAACATCTTGTTCTGTAATCGAAAGTGATAGGTATTAAACTAAAAACTAAGGTTGCTCACGACATCGAACGTTAAGGTCCACCATCTGATAAACTAACTAATCTAAACCCAACTACAACTAATCTAAATCCATCAATCTACGTTCGGAGTCGTGAATTAGCAATACATCTCTATTATTATTTTAAAATAAATCTTTGTCTCTTTCGTTTGCTCTTGTTTCCTCTTCCCCAGAACTTCAAATACATCATTTGAAACTGTTGTCGAAAGAGGCGATTGGCCCAATAAAAGGTACTCATAAAATATGTTTACAAGTTATAATATTGTAAAGGAGAAGACTACTGAACAAATGTCTCTCTTATGTCCTCTTTGCTTTGATTTTGCTCTTTATCTTTTATACAGATATTCTACTATATTTTTCTTTCTCTCTTTTGATTTTGCAAGAATACAATCCAGCACAAAAATTAGAAGCGCCGAAGAGCGACCACTAAAAAAGATTGTAACGGATAAAAGGTAAATTCTTTAACTGATCGCTTTTTTTTAGACTTCAGAGAGATATATGCACATGTATAAGTTATTGCAAAAACAGTTTTCGAATAATTTTAGAAACTAAAAAAGTCGCAGGAAGATAAGAAAAGTTATTTGTATTCAAACAAATTATTGTATTTCAAACAAATTTAAATATGATTATAGACTTCTTCCCGCTTTTATAATTGTATAATAAAAGTGCTAAATAATTCTTCCAGCTCTAGGTCCAATTTGTTGGTGTAGCAAAATATTGGAAGTTTTAATCCAAAAACAAATTGGTCCTAAGACTTGAAGAATTGTTTAGGATTTCTATTAGAAAATGTTTAGATTTTAACTTGGAGGAAATTTGATGATTGCTGAAAGATTTCGATAGTGTATGGGAAGAGTTATCGGTCATTTGGAAGCCAGACGTGTGCTCTACGCTTTTTTATTGCCTTCCCAAGCACCCAAAGGCATTTTAATTTGAGCTTTACAGAAAATTGCTGGTATTTATTCGATAAATTGTTCAAGCATTTGATAGAACAATTACTTGAGTATTAGAAAAATTCGTCTAATATTCAATCGATTCATTATTGCAATAGTTAGTCGAAGACTTATTTCTATAACCGATTACAAATGTTACTCGAGAATTTTATTTTTAACTACCCAAATCGTTATTCGAATATATTTTTAAATACTCACCAAATTTGATTCAAATAATTATACGACTGCGTGAAAACAGTTAATCGAAAAAGTAATTTTTCTAAAGAATATATTTGAGATTTTCAAACGTTCATTCAAAACATTCAAATTAAATTTATTTAGACACTTATCTGGAGTATTTGTTCTAACTTTTATTTAACAACTATTTAAATATTATGCCAATTATTATTCGAATAATTAACTGGAAAAGTAACTGCTTTCGAATGTTTGTTTCACATTTTGTTAAATATTAATGTGACATTTCAATACTTACATATATGATTAATTCGATTAATTATTATTCGAATATTTCTTAGAAATTAATATTTAATTTTTTGTCAGTTATGGATTGAAAGTATGTTTCAAATATTTATACATACGTATTATTGAAATCACTATTCGAATACTTATTTCAACAATCATAAGATATTTTACAAATAATCATGCAAATTTGTTGAGAACGAATTGTATTCGATTAAACAATTGTTCAAATTGTGATTAAAAATGATCATTTATTCAATAAAATATTAAACACAGATTTCAATGCTTGTTGAAATCGGTCTTCCAATATTTATTTTCAATGAGTATTCAGCTTAAGAAAACATATAAATATTCGATACTTCATTCAATCGAAATACTAATAACTTACAATTCTTATGCATTTTTTCCATTTCTTGTTTTAAAAGATGTCAATCCAAAATCCAAAGCGGCGAAGATGAAGTCACACAGAACTCAGTGGCAGATAAAAGGTATTTACTTCAATCTTCGAATTGGGGTTGGTTTTCATTACTTTAACAAAAAATATTTCTTTCTGTTTTAGAACAAACAGCTCAACACAAATCGCTACAAAGGAAAATCCCGGTAAAACCTCAGGGACCTGCGCCGAAGTCGAAACGATTAAAAGTCGCGCCACAAGTAAGAACAATTGTGTGGAAATCACTGCCAAAAGCACGGAAATAGCAGCAGTTGCTGTGAATCCTAAACCACTTGATTCAACAATCGGAAAAAGGTATTTTTGTTTTTTGCTTCAGTTATTTTTAGTCAATATTAATGTGCCCTAGAAGCCGAGCTGGTGCAAAATTTGAAGTACTGAAAATATGTACTTGGTAGCCTTACCACGCCTTTGCCCTTTAATCAACATATAACTGGCCATACGTTGGCGCTTTTTATTTTTTTTAATATAAAAGTATTTATTGCATCTTCATTATTATCAACTAATAATAAGTTTTAAATCTAAAAATAAACCAGCCAATGCCAGACTAGTATCAAGTTGTCGAAATAACTGCAAAGCTATAGCACATATCTTTGATATTTTCATCTTAAAGCAACGGTGTCCCTCCTACCTGCATACCTACCGGCTTCGGATGTGTTTGCACATAATTTGAAGTTTCGCATTTAACTTGCGCGACTGGAAGATCTTTATGAATGTTGCTATTTTCAACACACCAAGAAGCGGCAGTTATTATTTTTTCAATATTAGAAGCAGAGGCAGTGCCCGAGAGTTGAATCCCATAGCACCAAAATAGAGTTGTAAAGCAAAAGTTTGCAATCGAGTCCCAGAGTTGAGCTCCTGCCAATAAATTAATGAATTTGGGCTGAGAGTTTTGTGACACCATCTGGCTATTGATACGAATAGAGAGGCACTTAGGGAATGTAGGGTGAAAGTTACGTGGGTGCATTTTTATTCGTTAATTTTTATTCCCCAATTTCTTGCCAATTTTTCACTTGCGTTAAGTGGTGCTGCAACTAAAGCGATGCCGCTTTTAGATCTTTGTGAATACTGAGGAAAGCAGTATCATCATCGAATGTTGACGTGTACGTTTTGCCGTGTGTTGGCTTGTCTGCAGTGTACACCAAGTAAAAAATGGGGCCTAACATGTTACATTGTGGAACGCCTTCCCTTATAGGTTGTGGGCTGGTTTGAGCATTTTCTCGAACAATTTCGACATCCTTAGAGGAATCCTTCCGCGGCTTAGGGATCATCTGGTTGCTACTTTCCGTATTAGCGGAGACTATTCGAGGCGTAAAATCGCGTTAAAACACAAGAAAATAATATTTTTGCTGCACCAGGTAGCTCTAGCTGGACCTTGTGGCTTATTTTATCAACACCAGGAGCTGCAGATGTTGATAACGGTTTATGAGTGATCTGAAGAAAGCTCTAGCGATGTTTCAGTCTCTATAAGTTCTGAGGCTATACTTTTCAATAAGTTGGTTGTCCAGCAGAAATAACATTCAGAGCCAACTGAGACATCAAGTTGTGCAAGGAGTGACCTTTTTTGGTAATCAGTCGGGAGCCGCATAGCAAGTGAAAAAATCATTATATTGATTATTGCGTATCTGGCCGGGCAATAAACTGATTGAATCAGTAGGTTTTGGCAACCGTTTTTAATACAAATATTGGTTGCTTGAAGGAAAAATCCGCCGAAATTGCTGCATTTCTTGGAGGTGCTTATTCAGGTTTCCACCTACATACACCAACCTTACACCTTGCAGCACACAGATCTGTAACATTGAATTCTTTTTCTTCCGTTGGCGCTACAGTCCGTGGTGAACCTGGGCCTCAACCAACAAGCTTTTCCAGCTGGCACGATCTTTAGCCAGCAGCCTCCCCTTTTGCACACCATATTAGTTGAGGTCCCTCTCCACTTGTGTGCGCCATCGGTTCCGTGGGCGTCCTCTATTGCGTTGTCCCACTGATTCGCAATCGAATCATGCGCTCTACATGGCCTAACCACCTTAGCCGTTGGATCCGTAGACGCCTGATTAAGCTCATGTCGCTGTACAACCCGTACAGTTCGTGATTGAATCTTCTTCTCCAGAAACCATCAACGCAAACAGGGCCAAGATGATCACGCAGGACAGGGATGATCAAAGGGGTGTACAGCTTCAGCTTGGTCTTTCGAGAAAGGGTACCACTACTCAATTGGCTCTTGAGCCCAAAGAAACAGCGATTGGCAAGAGTTATTCTGCGTTTAATCTCGGTACTGATGTTGTTCATGCTGCTCACTTGGGAGCCAAAGCAGACGAAGTCCTTCACTATCTCGAAGTTATAGCTGCATATGGCCCAGTCGTCGATGTTGTGCGGCATTTATCGATGACAGCATATACTTCGTTTTGCCCTCGTTCACCGCTAGACTCATTTTGGCCGCGTCTGTTGAAATACCAGCAAACATTGTCTTTTTTTACTCTTGGCCGTAAATACTACTTCTTAATGTGTCAAATAGAGGTCTGGCTAAAGTACATGTTGTAAGTATTTAGAACAACTGGTGTGATTAAAAACACAACAAAAGAACAAACGATGGTAAAAGTACTAGAATAGACGGCCACTATTTGATGTACAAACTTGTTATAGAAACAAACAAAAATTACGGGAGAAAAATGTATAACAAAAGGTGGCGAATGCACATGACAGAAATATAAACAAAACTTAGTAGAATTACCTAATAAAGTTTAATACACAAATAAGTGAAACGTGCTTTGTGGTAAAAATACAATTTATTTGTAATTAAAGAAAATCATAAAATTTGTGTAATAACATAAATTGTAGGCACAACTATCGAAATATTTGTAGTAATCAGCAGATTTTTGCAAATCGTTTAACATTTTAAGATTTTTGTCTAAAAGGTTCCTTAAAGAGCCGGTCACAAGCTGTTATTCGAAACGATGTTTTTAGGTCTACTGATTATCTCTAAAATCGAGTCTATTATATTGCTATTCGGTTTATGAAAAAGCGCCTTAATTTCGATTACACATGGATTTCCCGTTTTCCGTCATAATCCTTCAGTACCGGACTGGCAGATGTTTTAAATAAGTCAAACTACTCCACAGATTTTGCTTGAAATTTCACTTTATATTCAGAAGCAGATAGAAAAGTGACATCTTCTGAAATAAAAAAAATTCATTTATAATTTTTTTGTCAATACATGTAACCATCCATATGATAAACAGACTATATTGAAATATATACTGCTGTGGAACCCCGATTATCTACGATACGATTAACCAGTTTACAAGCGCATTTTTTATCGCTGACTAAACAATTTAATGCAATTCGACTGCAATTTTGAAGCTTAAGTAAAAATTGCTAAAAATTGTTATTCTGTTATACGGAATGCTTCTGGCCCGCGCCCTTGCGAATAACTGTTATCTCTACCTAAAAAAATAAAAGTTAAAAGCAAGACTTATTTGTGTGAAGAAGTATAAACGAAAGTTGTTGCCTCTGATAAATACGAGAAACTAACAAATAAGTCTTATACGAGTAAATAATAAAAAAGCAAAAATTCAACTAATTTCCAAAGCGCAACGCTTCTTAATCTTCGTGCGTTTAAGGCTATTTCTTATTTATTGTTATTTATGACAATAGACATAATTTTCTATTTCTATTTTAATTCTATTTTAAGCTCCCCTACAAATCACACCCACAATGTGGCAAGCCACGACCAAACTATTGACATGTGGAAGGACAAGTAAGTTTTTAGCATAAAAACAAAACAATTTCAACACCTAAAACCATTGATTTTATCTTTCTAGAAAATTATTTTCAAAGTTTTGCCAGAAACTTCTGGCTAAACTGCAGCAGACATTTGACGGTACTGTAGATTTTTCATCCGAAGCATACAAAGTATTTGTAGAATGTAATGAAATTCCTTTGAGGGAACTACTTAAGGACATTTGTGAAAAAAATGATAACAATGTGCAAAGTATTCTGAATAACACTGAATTATATAAAGCCTTGCAGCGTTACTACTATTTCAAATATGTGAGAAATAAGGATTTTGCTTTGAAATATCCGGTGAAAGTCCTAAGAGAAAAGAGTAGCGAGACGCGTGCAGAAAACGAAAAAGAAACAGACAGAACCAGTTCCAGTATTTTAGATACATCACATCTAAAGCCACACTCTGTGTCACAGAGTGAGAACTCAGCATTGCTCAATTCCATTAAAATTTATGATGAAATCGAAAAAGATGTATCAGCGGACCAGGAAAAATCCATAAGCAATAATAATGTTTTAGAAAAAGCCAAACGTATATTCTTTCGTAACGTTGACAAGGTGACACCAGTCGTCTCTTTTTCCAAAACACTGCCACTTATTTATATTTTAATTATTTCGTTTCCCCCTGTTTGCAGACTCACACTCTTGCCTACGTTTTGCGTACTTCATTTGGCTATAAACATGTTATACTGCGCACCATTTTGAATCTCACATTTAACGAATTTCTCGAATTGACCAACATTTACGAAGGCTCCGAGTTGTATGCCGATAAACATGTAGCCGAATGTATGTATCGTTATGTTTGTCGCACCCCTCTTGTTTGGCCAACAAATCTTTTCATAACTATGGAGAAATTATGCAATTTTTTGCATCAGAAAAATATTCACTTTGACAATTATTCCACCATGTTGTTTTATATTTCACCGAAAGTGTTGCACTGGTCGAATTTACTTACGTGTACGAATATTTTGGATTGCGTAAGAAGTGATTATGAAAAGCGTACGGGTAAATGGTTGGACACCGATAATATTCCGCTTCTCAAGCAAGAATGTGTAGAGTATTATAATCGTTGCTGGAAACATGAAAAATGGCTGGCGCACACCCCGCTCTTGGATGAGGAATTCTGTATAAAATTTTCGAATGTCGATAATACAGGTACTATTTGGTTTATGAACTCAAAGATCTAGACTTTCAATGGCTTTTTTCAATTTCAGTTAAAGATGATGCCGCGATGACAGACCAGCCAACTACTGGTGTTTGCTGTACGGATGTGGCTGAAGTTCCAGGTGACGATACAAAAGAAAGTACGCTTTATCGTAAGCCCCACTGAAAATTTGTTAAACATTTAAGCGCATTGTTAGTTTTACTGCTTCCACAAACGTGACCAAAGTCCTTTTAAAATGTTTATTTTCTTCCTCAATTTTGCTGTTTGTCAAAAGAACTCTTTTCAGATCACATTTTTTGTACTAAAATATGAAATATTTTCAAGACAGAAAGATACTTTTTTTACAACGTCTGTCAAGTTGTAATTTTTTAAATGTATCTCTCCAAAACTATTATTTTTTATAACTTTCCCTTATCAAAAGCTACTTTTTTAAAGGTACATATTTCTTTCTGTTCGTTTCTAAAAGTTATTTTTGAACGTTAATTTTTTAAAATGTATTTTTTTTAAACGTATATTGTTGGACTGTTCTAATATGACATTTAAAGGTACTTGTTTTTAAGACATAGGTTTTGAAAATGTACCTTTTTCAAAAGTTTAAAATGTGTCTTTCAATAGGTATTTTGTTTTTAAAGGGTACTCTTTTAAAGCGTAACTTTGTGTAAGTTTTGAATTACTTTTGTTAAAAGATTCTATTTTAAAAGGTCCTTTTTTAACAATTTTTTCAAAAAGTAAAATTTTTTTAAATGGCTCTACTTTTAGAAGTACTTTTTTCCATGACACTTTTATTTTCAAAAGTTTTTTAAAAACACTTATTTTTAAAATGTACGTTTTTAAGAGATACTTTTTAAAAACGCAATTTTTAAAAGGTACGTTTAAAAAGATGCATTTCCGGAGGTATTTTTAAGAATTTTTTTTTATTTTTGAAGTTAAAGTTTTCACAAACTACTTTTTTAACTAGTATTTCTTAAAAAAATACTACATACATATTTCCCTTTTTTAAAATCTACTTTTTAAGAAGTTCTTTTTTAAATTACAGTTTTAAAAATATTTTTCATCAGTAATTAGAAAAAGATAATTGTTAATATATTTTTTCATACAATTTTGTTTAAAATATGTATTTTTATTATTGTTTTAAAACTAGTTTTCTTTTTCTGATGTTCCTCTTTCGAGGCTCTGATTTTAGGAACTACTAAATATAAAGTCACTTTTAGTTGAATGGTAAAATTGTATCTGAATTATTTTTAGCTCCCAATTGCGTGTCAGATATTATTGTACTCTCTCCAAGTGAAATGAACCGACCAGCTTCTGTTGAAGAATACTGTAATGAGCTTAACTGCGTTTTGCTTCCAAACACTCAGGAGCAAATCGAAATGTTACCGGCCGAGCAGACTGTTTCAACTGATCCACTTAACAGCAGCGGAACCAGCCAACTCAACCTAAACGTCTCACAACTGTCTCAAGAAACTTGTAAGTTGCTTAAAGAGTGATTACTTTTAGGCAAAAATAATTTTGTTTATTGTTTGTATTATTGTAGATGAAGTCGAAACCTTAGGTGAACTCATTCAACCGATCAAAACTGAACCAGCTGAAACGAAATTATTATCTAATTTAATTTTCTTTGAGGACGAAAATAACGATATGCAATGTGTAGTGTGTGAAGAGGAAATCGTTGAACTGGACACTACTTTGCAGTCACAGGTCGCTGCAGACAATCTTCCTTCTTCACAAGTCGATTTTGATGTTTTGCTCAGCGGCGAAGATCTGCAAACCCTGCTGGTGCAGCATTTTCCAAGCGCGGCAGACTCAAATGTCGCCAACACACAACAGCCATCACTGCAATCCACCGGTCAATTGATTCAGATGCAAGATGTAAGCTTATTGAGTAGTGGAGAAATAGCTGCTAGTCCTGAAAGTGGACAAGCAATAAATCTGCAAGATTGCCAACGTCTGGAGCCGGCAATCAGCGAAGTAATGCAAAGTTTTTCTGACGGAAGTGGTTTGTCTGGAAAAAATTATAACATCCTTCAAGAAGGCCAACGTCTGCCAAGTACTTTCGAAGAGACACAAACGTCAAGCGGAAATTCAGTTACAACACAACAGCAAGAACTAGACAAAAGTCCTCCGAAAACAGTAAAAGACACTATTGATTCAATGTTTGCTGTGAGAGGCAAACCGCAAGAGACTAAAATAACCGACAAACAAATTGAACCGACTGTTTCAAAATCATCTTGCAAAAGTTCTTACCAAACAAACACTGGTAAAACAGGACTACCAAAACGTGCAGGAATATTGAATACAAAAAATATAGCAACAGTCAAGCCTTTGCCGAACTCGGGGTTAGTACCACAAATTCAACATAACACACGCCCTTTACAAACTGTGCCAGCCTTCAGCGCAAATAGCAGCACCACGAAGCCAGCACAATCCACGGAATCGCAAATTGTGGCACCGGCTTCCTTAATGCTCAATTTGACACCCACCAGCAATAGTCAAGGCTCAACAGGGTCATCCTCTCAAAATTCCAGCTTTCAATTACAATTACCCCAATTTGGAACACACATTTTTATTTCGCAGGAATTAAACAAAAACTGTTCAGTTTTTGACAATTCATCCTTATTAAGGATTGTGGATCATAACTATCACCTAGGAAATGCGACAAATTTAGTACCCGCGAACAGCGAACACCTGCCGCTTGTAGAAAACGCACAGCAACAAACTGATCCAGAAGTCACTAATCTTAGCAATACCATGTGTCCAGATAACAACACTTTGCCGAATGAGCAGCAGCCAGTGGATAAAACAAATGTACGACCTGCACGTAGAGTAACAAGAAAAAGCTCTAAATGCTTGCCCAACAGTAGCCAACCAAATACTGGAAGTAATTTGCTTAAGATCTGTAACGCAAGCGACAACCTACAGCAACAGGCTTGCAGCAGAATAGTAACTCGTAGAATAAGTAGTTTAGGCAAAGATACTAATGAGAAGGTAAACAATCTTACTATAACTAAAACCAGCAACCTAGTAACCTCTTTGACCATAACGGTTAATCAACAACATCTGCCGCATCCCATTCATCCACCTATCCAGCGAGCCCCCGAACTGGCGCGTAAAGTTTTCCTATATCGTTGCATCAGTAAATTTCATTATTTCAAAGAATTGACGCCGCAGCACATGAGCAAATATCTGTTGCCTAGTCAGCAAGTCGGCAAATCTTATAGCGAAGCTGTAGTGGTCTGCGAAAATTTCAAAACCCGTATCTCCAACAGATCGATATCAGCCCTGTTTCCGTTTTGGTCTAAAGCCGTACAGCGAGATTTTCTCTTAGTCGTAGATGATCTGAAAGAATTCCATTACAATGTGTTTGAAAGAAAATCTATGCAAAAACAAGAAGACCTTAGAGGACGCATTTTGTTTTGGCTATTGCATACAGCTCCTCTGTTTTCTCTGTGCCAGTTTAGTTATGAAAAAAATAATTCGGAATTCTCTCATTGCGAGGCCATACAAAGTCGCAATAATCCTAGTTATGAGCGAAAACCCTTTCAATGTCTTACAAATGCTTTGGGTGGCAAAACACTAAAGAAACTTGCAGAAATGAAAAGAATTGTAGACGAAAAATGACAAGAGATTCACTGTTTTTATTGCAACATACACTTTTTCCAAATACTCGTAGTATCCTTTTGCTTTTTATTGTTTGATAGCAGATACAAACATTTTTCCTATCAACTTCAGTCCTGGTTGTTTTCTCTCTAGATCGATTTCTTAACCTTTTGCTTTTAAAATTAAGAGTTCGGTAATTATTGTATTTCTTAAAAAAGTATCAATTCCTTTCTTGTTAAAATTTATTAGTTTCTTCATTTCTTAAGATTAATTTTTCACCATTTATTTAATTTTTTTTCATTATTTGATTACATTTATTGGAATACAAAAAAACAGGTTGTAAAGCGATTCAACATTCTATTCTTTTGTTATAAATTTCTTAATTAATCAGTTCAAGCAATCGCAAGTTAATTGTTAATAAAAAGTTACTAATTAAAAAAATTTGTTTCTTTTTTATCATTTCAGATTTTTTTTCTGCGCAAAAAGTAACATTCTATCTATCATTTAAGATTGTTGGTTTTAATTATTCGATGATTGAATGATCGAAATTGTATTTGAAATATTCGTTAAAAGTATTTTTCTGCTCTTTCAATTGCCTTAAAAAAAAGTTTTGATTAAATTCTCACAAAATTAATAACTTCTGTTTTTTTAAAATTTAAGTTCTTGTGTAATTAAGTAAATGTGAAATTTTAATATAATTTTTAATAATGTTTCTTAAATAAAACTGTTTGAATACATATAAAGCCGTTTTCCTACTTTTTTAAATTTGCCAAATTTTGTTTAAAAAAATCCATGCTTTTGGCATAATAAGATTTATTCAGGATTTGTCAACATTCAATTGATTTGTTTAATGTGGGAAGGCGGTTCCAAAGGAATTATTTCTTAGCAGTTTGACTTGCATTGAATAATTTATCGATATTTCGAAATTAAGTGGCCGGCGCGTTCCGCAGAGTCATCAGCAGCCAACTATTTTCTTTTGGGTTATTTGAAAGCGAGAATATATACGAACAAGCCAAAATTGTTGCAGAAACAAGAGAGCTAAAGCTAAACAATTTTAAAGATATGAAAAATGATATAAAAAATCACTGCTGAAAGCCCTATAGAGACTACCGGCCCACTCTGTAGGCCAGTCAGATCTACGATTAACTCTCCACTGAACACCGAGTCTTTTAAATTCAGTTTTCCTCTGAAACGCATAATAAAGAAGTAATATCTATACATGGGCAGCACTGTATCTTTTAAGGTTTATTTGAATTGCTCTGTTTTGTTAAAACTAACAGACCTTTCTCAGCTGTTGTACACATTTTGTTTATTTTCATCACAAAGGCCGGGGCCTGTCTGTGCATTTGTTGTGGCTACAAATTCTTGAAGTGTTCGCCGAGTTTATGCGTGAAACTGTTTAGATATTTGATAGATTTCTGTTAAAAAAGAATTATGGAGAGTAAAAACAGTATTGCACAGTTTTGTCCTCTGCAATCGTTTGTCAGCCCTACGTTTTGGCATAAATTGTCTGAAACTAAGTTGGACTTGGATCGTTTGAGTGACAAACCTAAGCAAATTTATGGCTTTTATACTAATCGTCTTGCTAAATCTTGTTTGCTGGAGATTGATTATACTGCTTTTAGTTGGTAAGTGTGTATTGTCTACAAATTCATATGTACATGTGTGATAAATTGGGTGGCCATGGCGCCAGAAATATGTACATTCATTCTGGTTTTTCTACCTTGTAAGGACTAGTGTCTTCATATGTGCATACATACACACATATGTATGTATGTATATGTGACCCTGCTTAAGAAATCCCACCTCGTGTGTCGAAAATTTTTTTTTGGGTAAAACACAATTTAAGTTTCTTCCTTTGTGTTGCATTTTTATACCGGACGTGATCTCAATTCATTGTTGAAACACTCTAAGTGGCTTGTTACTGTTTTATATAATTGCATCCTTACACTACTTTCCGATGAAGAGAGGTTTCATATAAAAATGTATGGTTTTTTGTAGATACAAATCCAATTCATTATATACATATGACACACTAAGTGGGTTTCATTATGCAGGGTCATATATACCCATGAAAAGAGAAGGCTCATACAACTTACATTTTTGTGTTTAAATAACGTTAAGACGCACCCTCTTGTAGATTAGTATGTTTTATAAAAATTTTTGCATTAGGGGGCGTTTTATCGCCATTTGAATAAAAAATCTTTATATTAATGTATTTATGTATGTATGAATATATGGTTGTGTATTCGTATACATGCATACATGTATACGCTTATGTATGTATATACATATGTATGTTTGTATATAAAAATGTATGTACATATATACGTACATATGTACATATGTATGTATCTACAATCTAATAAATTGCAACATGAAAATCTGAGAAATAGGGAAATTTGAACCCGAAAAAGCGATTTATGTACATACTTACATATGTATGTATATACTTTTGGTTTTATTAAATAACCCCATTTTAATAATAAAAAATTTCCCTAATTTTTATACCAAATTCCAATCCCCATTGGGATTTTAATACAAAAAAAATTTGACAAAGAAAAGGTTGAACCAAGTTTTAGAAACGTCAAGCACTAAATATTCCTGATCACAAGAGTCTTGCACAGCAAGGCCGAAAATATCATTATCTTCTGAATCGCTCAATGAGTCTACTAGCTCTGGTGTCAACTTTATTTTTTATAAATGACATACATACATATTAAATGGCTGCATCAAGACATTCATTTATGCGTCTCCGCATATGTTTTATTTCATTGCACTCTATTACATAGTAATTTTTGCAATGAGTAATAAAAGAATGAGTATTCTAAGAAGAAAACCAAGCACAATACTCCACTTGATACATAGTAAACCAACACAATACTCTACCTGCTATTTCGCAATGAATTATAAACTCTGTTTGCTTTCTGGAAATGTTTTGAAGTACACCAAGCCAAATATACTTTTTTTATTTCATTGCATCGCCACTGCATTGTCATTGTTCAAGCGGCAATTAGGGTGGTGCACAAAAATTGTGTTACCTTGCATATGTATAATATGTATTTATTTGAACAGATATCAATAAACGGCGCCCTAATGTATGTACGCAACTAGCCTATTCACACACAAACATAACCAAAGAGTTTTTTTCATTTGAAACAGCAATGAGTACTCATTTCAGTGTACTCTGAAAGGTAGTACTTTTGTTTTGCTTATAAAATGTTTTGATGTCTTGATGTTTTGTTTCGAAATGAATGATCGTAGAAGTACTAGTTTGTTTTATTGGTAGCGAATGTAATATTTTACGCATTCACTATTAAAGTGAATGTCTTGGTATGCCATTTAAGACATTCATTGCAGATATTTAATACATATGTATGTATATATGTACATAAGTATGTAGTACGTATTTATGTATTTCTAAGTAAAAACATTAAACATGAAAGCAAAATTTAAACACATTTTCACATTTATTTTGTGTATTTTATTAAAATTTGTAATCAAATTGTTTTGCGTATAATTCTGTAGTTTTTCAATATTTATTTTTTCGGAAGCAGCTGATTATTTGGCAATTTTACTAATCTACGCAAGGAAAAAGTACTGGCTATTTCGTACAAGAAAAAAAATTTCCCTCAGAATTTCTCTCACATGCTCAAACTTTAAATACGGGAACAGTTTGTTGTTGATAAGAAAGAACGCATTTCTCATTGAAATTGTTTTGTTGTTCACACACAGCAATTCTTTTTGCATATGTATTGTATGTATATACGAATAAGAAAGTAAAACGAATTGAATGTACAAACAAGTCTGTACTCATCTGATGTTCCCCTCACCACGCTGCGAAAATTTAATCGGCTTAGCTGAAAGAATTGCCTGGTGTGAACGCCCCACGGAAAAATTTGGACCCAGCGATGTCCAATATTCAGTACGGGATCAAAGCTTTTATCTCCAAATATTCCTATTAATCAATTCATTTAAATATGGAGTTGTGAGTACTATATTTACATGTCCGCTCTGAAAATCACGTAGTTTCAAATCACGCAAACGATTTCATGCTGTTCTACAAATCACAAGCGTTTTCGTTTTTCGGCGTGGTTTTCATTTTTCGAAAACGAGAAAATAGCTGATTTAGATTTGTTTTTGTAATATTCTTAAAAAAGCATTCCTACATTTATTGCATGCATTTTACATGACTTATTAAGACCATAAAACTATGCAAACCACGAAAATATACTACATACTTGAAAAAACAAACCAGCTGAATGTTATAGGGAAAAAGTAAATTGCTGACATTGACAAACGCAGAAGAACAATTTACAAAACAAGCAGAAGACACACCATGTGAAATATATGAAAACATTTTTACTGAATTTTATACGAAATGGTCGGTCATTTACCTCAACTGCTTAAAATCACTCATTTCAATATTTTTTCCGCGCAGAACCACGTCGCCAAAAATTGATTTGTTCATTTCGCTGCACTTACACATACATACATACGTAAGGCGTTTCCTCGTAGTCAAGTAAATTGATTGATCGTGTCGGTTACATGGGCTTTTAGGCCGCTGTGGTTTACATCTTATTCGCTTACACCTGTTACGTAAGAAATCCTCACAAGAAAAAGTTTTAGGCGTTCAAATCGATAAGATGAGCATAATTCGCTCGTGGAAAGTCCAATGCGGAATGAAGTCGCTGTTCGAAAAAGTTTATTGATAATAACAATCTTTTCTTCTAACATTTTTGAGAACACACAACGAATGGATCTAAATATTTCAAATAAATTGGGTTCCGTTGACAGCAATAGTCTACATACATACATACAAGCAAATCAAACGGTGGCACTTGCATTCTAATAATTTAAATCAATATGAAATCTTTGCTTACAGTGAATTTGTCCCTCCCAAATATTGTTTTAAATCACATGGAACACTTTACAATAAAAATACACTTGAAGAATTTAAAAGCTGCGATAAAACAGCATTATTGAAACAGGAAGGTCTTAAACTTCTAGCAGACTTTCAGAATGAAGCTATTTTGGATGATCCCAGTCTATTGGCTAGATTTTTTTTGCTTTCATATGCGGTAAATTGAAACGAATTTATTTTAGATTTAGTTTAAATTAAAAACATGTATGTATGTGCATTTTAGGATCTTAAAAGCCATAATTATTATTATTGGTTTGCATTTCCATGCCCATTAACAACAACTATGGCTTTGGAAGTCCCAGCAACAAAACTGGAGGATTGTCGAGAAATTTGCGATGACGTCCAGGAGGCTTTAAGATTGTGTGCCCATAGTACGCTGCAAAATTTTTTTGTTTTGCAACTTTCAGCAACAGAAAACAAAGTTTACACTTTAAGGGAGTTTGTAAATAATTTTACCTCCTTGGAAAGTCTAACTTTAAAAGACTACTTTTTCTGCTTCGCCGATAATAGCGAATTTGAACAACCATCTTGGTTAATGCGAACATATGCAGCATTTTTGTTTAATAAACGGTGAGTTTTGCTTTTTAAAGATTTCTAATGCCCTTTTTCAAACTGCTAAATGTTGGTATATTTAAGCCCTTTTCTCCTGCACCAAGCTATTAATTTTCTGGGCTTGCGCTACGGGAATCAGATGAATATCGGCCATAGTTTAATATGGCGCATTAAGCAAACCGAAATATTGGATCTCAATGACACAGAAGCGCTAAAGTTTGTGGGCTGGGAATTGAACAAAAATCAAAAACCTCAGCCCCGTATGGTCTCAATGAAGGATAGCATGAATCCTGAAGTGTAAGTTTTGTTTTTATTGTGATGACTAAGGATGTAGCTTTTTTATTTATAACCACTTTGCTAAATTGCAGTTTAACTGAAAACTCTATTAATTTAAATTTAAAACTCATGAAATGGCGTTTATTGCCGGATTTAAATTTAGAAATAATTCAAAACTCCAAGTGTTTATTATTCGGCGCTGGTACTTTGGGTTGTTCTGTGGCCAGAATGCTAATGGTATGTTTGTAAGAGAATGGTTTTGCCTTTGCTTCTTATTATTATCTATTTGTTAATTTTTCAGGGTTGGGGTTTTAAACATATTACGTTTGTTGATAACGGCAAAGTGGGTTTGGCCAATCCTGTACGCCAATATTTGTATACCTTTGAGGATGCTGCAAAGGGCAATGTTATGAAGGCAGACGCTGCTGCCGATTGTTTAAGAAAAATAAATCCCTCCACAGTAAGTTGCTACAATTTCAAGTCCAAATATAAAAAAAAATTAGAAAAGAAAAACGTCGACTTCGGATTTGAAATTACTTTTTATTGAAACAGGTTTCAGCTGGTTACGTAGTGCAAATCCCAATGCCTGGGCACACAGTGGGCGAATCTATGAGACAACAAATCGAACAGGATCTTGAAAAACTTGAAAATTTAGTAAAGGAGCACGATGTAATATTTCTGTTAACCGACTCCCGGGAAAGTCGTTGGCTTCCCACTTTATTGGGAACAGCATATGAAAAGGTATTTTATCCCTTAAGATGCAATGCTTTCAACGGCTTTTAAATTCTTTATACTCCTACACAGATTGTCATTAATTCAGCTTTAGGTTTCGATAGTTACTTGGTACAACGCCATGGTTCAAGCAGAAAACCACAAAACGCGACAGCACAATTAGAAATAGAAAATCTAAAATGTATTGCAGGACATCAGTTGGGTTGTTATTTTTGTAATGACGTTACAGCGCCAGGAAATGTAAGTACATACATATATTTTACTAATTAAAGTCTTTTTCAAGGCAAAGTTCTTCAATACAAAAAATTTTATATAATTAAACTGGTGTTTGCGCTACACAAGTTAGTGACTTGCCGGGAAATTTGGTACACATTTGTTTTGAATGATTAATATACAATATATTGCAACAATTCAGTCACTTGCTTGTGTTGTGGTAAGAACACGCAACTTTATAACACAAATAATACGACATCATCCACCAAACATGCAGAGTTTTAAGCACATTCATAATCGAATCTTGAGTACTTTTCAAAACTTGTACAAAGCGCATCGCCCGTTTGCACATGGTCCACACCAGTGATGTGCATGTGTAGACCATTTATGCAGGTCACTTTAAAGCCCGCCAGATTTTGCAAGACCTGAGGTTGGCGATAGGCATAACTGCAAAAGTTGTAGCCGTCCACGGCAGTTAAGAATTCTCTTTCTGTAAATGCAATGGCAAGTTTGAACTGTTGATTGAATACAAATGGAAAACCGCCATGGCGCTCCTCCGGACCAAATCTGAAAAAGAAAAGTTAAAGCAATGAAAGAACAACCACTACAAATTAGTTTTTCAACGGACTTACTCAAAATTTTTATTGTGACTATTACGCACCACTACTTTCTGATCGAATCTTACGCTAAAATGTAAATCTTCTCGTTTTGTATCCGACTCCATAAATTTGATTATGAATTGTCCCTTTTTGCTTTCAAAACAATGCGCTGTTATAACAATAACATGCCCCGGACTAAATAGTATTGGTGCATCATTGCTAAATGCCTTAAAATAATCAGATGTGTGTATGGCTGGCCAAGGATTTGGAAATACTGTGCGATGATCTATTTGTTTTACAACTTGTATTTGATCCTTTAGCTCCAGCGATCGTATTGACTCTAATGGCAAACGGTACTTGAATGTGCAGAATGGCCGGCTGTTAATGGAAATGTGAAATTTTTCTTCGCACGCCAATATGTAGATCATAAAGAAATCACCCGACATTATGGGATTCGGCAATGAATAATCTTTAATATTTTTGATTTCTTCTTCACCCCAAGCGCCATTTATACGCGAATTACGCACTATGCAATCATCCCGAAAATACACCGTAAAGCGTAAGCCGATATCAGCATTTTGATTTATGGTTGATTTTGCCGTCGCTAAAGTCAAGTTAAACCTGAAATAAGGAAATTCTTACAAAGTAAATTATATTTGTGATAAGGAAATGAATAAAACGTCATTGATCAGCTTTGATGGGAAATATGAATTAATATTTGACCTATATTTTTTCGACCGGAAGTAAAATTTTAATTTTTTAAGTCCAAGTTTTTTTAACTTCATTATTGTTATTGACTCATAAATCAGGCTGGATTTGGCTGATGGCATGAATTGTGGTGTTTTTATAGGCCTTTGTGATTTCCAAAGGGAAAAAAATCAGCTTCATCTGAAACGACGACGCTTTCAAATCTCGTGTGCAGAATGTCCAATGCCAGATGTTGTTGGTATTCATATTATCGTCTTCAAATAGAATAAGTTGGAAATCATCAACTCATAGCGTTCACTAGTTTGGCCAAAATTCCTCCTCATAAAAAAAGAAAAAATAATGACGCCGCCAGCGGAATTGCATTGGAAGATCACTTTGAACAATTCACGTCTTTGCCTGTGATTATTTACCTTCAAGTCTTGTCCCACTTGAATTTAATACGGAATGATATTCGCCTGCTAACTTGGTATTACAACGCCAATATCATTGAAATGAGGTCTGCGAAGAGTAGAGATTTCATGTCGACCAAAATCGACTAAAGACTTCAGCCGTGTCCTAAAGCCTACAAATAAGTATTATCACGATTTAGATCTAGAGTTTTTGCCGCATTTTCTTGCTGTAGGAGATTGTTACTGGTCTAATTCCAAGGGATTCGACTGATTCTAAAACAATGTAATTTTGAACGACATTTGTGAATAGACTAAGCGAAAAGTAACGAGAATGTTGAAATGGATTGGGTGGGCAGGAAACTTGTTTACAGTGGTTTTAGATAGAATCTTTCAATAAATATTTGTATCCCATTTTCTTTCGAACTCGCAAACAAGTTGGCGTAATTGCCACATTGATAAAACTTTAACGAAATCGCTGCTAAATGAGTCTTAAATTCTATACGGTTAGACGACCGTTGATAGCTATTAGATAATGGTAAATTTCAAAGTAATATAACTTCTGCTTTTGGTGAAAATAGGTAACTCGAATGGTCTGCTTGACACTGAAAATACGTTTTTGCTAAACCATTCTAAGGATTTTATCGACGTCAGCGTGTGTTTTTTTTTAGCTTTCGGCACCAACATTTTTCAGAATAGAATTTCATATGCCATGTTGACTAATTATTGATTCGAAATAAAAAATCCTTACGCAGCAGTTATAAATAAGCTATTACAACCGTCGTTCATTCTATTTCTAATCATTTTCAAATAATTAGCGTTTTAAAGTTCTTGTTTCTGAGTAGAATTTTTTAAATTACTCAATATACCGATTATTTTTAAATTACTCAATAACACGTTTTCTTATCAATAATTATTAATGCTTAAATAGTACATACCGTGAAGCGCCATCGATAGTTTTTGCAACAACTTCCAAGACATGCCCAAATTCCAAATGATGGGCCAAATTACTTGCAAACTCGGTCAACATTTGGTTTATATATTTTTCTGTTCTGTTTCTGTTTTCAGGTCTTTTAATTATAATAAATTTTCCAATAATTTCTCCACAAAATATTTAACTCACTCAATTGTTTATCAGCAGTTTGATTTCTAAATTTGTTTATACTGTATTTTATGTGGTTAAACAACCGGCGTAAAACCTGTCTAATGCGTTCTTTTTTTAAAACGAATGTTTTTTTTCAACTTTACTTAAGTATGCTATTTAAAACAATAAAATTTAAAACCACATCAGTATGCGCTCATATTTTGATTACTTTATTGATATTAAAATATTCGCTGTTGTTATTAGTAAAGTATTTGTTGTATTGTTATCAAATTTACTACAGTAAGCAGTTGTTCTCTTCAGTTTTATCTTATCACCTCCTTCATCATGTCAAAAAAATAACGAAACCAACAAAGAGTGAAAATTATACATACACACACCTACATACTGTATGTATGTATGTACGTGTATTTACAACTACGCGAGCTTTTCCGTTTGTTCTCTCCTCTCAAATAGCAGAGATAATTGTCTTAATTTGGACAAACGACTATTATTCTTAATATTATTAAAGTGCTTGTATATTAATTGAAGTTTTTTCACTTTTTCTAAAACCATACAAAATCTCCATGTCACTTTCGTTCAACTGCTAAATGCAGATCAACCTGCATCTGTTTTAATACTGAGACAAAATACTGTTTTTAACAATCAGATAAATAGGCGATTTTCCCACTCAATTTTAGGTATTCTTAAAGAAACAAACACATGTACATACATACATATGTATGTATACTACGGCGACTGCTTGAATGCGTTGAAAGCAGTTGCCGCTGTGTAGTCGGCGACTTGACTTGTATTGTCTGTCAAAATAGGTTACGATGATATTAAGTTGTAATTAGTTCTATTGTATAAACACTTTTAAACATACATATACATATGTATTTTTATCTGAAATTGTTCTGCGTATCGATGGCTTAGTACAATACAATATATTAATGTAATATACATATTAAATGTCTGCAATGAATGTCTTAAATGGCATACCAAGACATTCACTTTAATAGTGAATGCGTAAAATATTACATTCGCTACCAATAAAACAAACTAGTACTTCTACGATCATTCATTTCGAAACAAAACATCAAGACATCAAAACATTTTATAAGCAAAACAAAAGTACTACCTTTCAGAGTATACCGAGGAGCCGTTTGAACAATGACAATGCAGTGGCGATGCAATGAAAAAAAAAGTATATTTGGCTTGGTGTACTTCAAAACATTTCCAGAAAGCAAACAGAGTTTATAATTCATTGCGAAGTAGCAGGTAGAGTATTGTGTTGGCTTACTATGTATCAAGTGGAGTATTGTGCTTGGTTTTGTTCTTAGAATACTCATTCTTTTATTATTCATTGCAAAAATTACTATGTAATAGAGTGCAATGAAATAAAACAAATGCGGAGACGCATAAATGAATGTCTTGATGCAGCCATTTGATACATATGTATGTATGTATTTTTAACAGTGCATCTCTTTTTTTAATATGACCACCCACAATTTGCTTCTTCTCAACCAAACTTCAAATAATTTCATTACCGTCATCATCATCCAAATCAAGCGTAATCATCGCTAGGAAATTCAAGCAGGTCTAAAGTCATGAATTTTTTATTTATATAAATTAAAAAGGTTTTGTATCTTTTGTAAAAGTGTTTGAAGGTTCAATGTAATATCCTTTATATTTTGCATATTACAAACTATTCAAATGTGTGTATACGACAACACCAATTAAACGTAAACAATTCGCCGAGTGCCTTAGCAAAATATTTAAAGTATCAATGCAAGAAGGATTCTCTGGTGCCCATCAAAAGAAAATTCTAAGTTTTCTCTGTAAATTATTTTACTGAAAACGGCTGAAATATAAACAGCAGATTTGAAAATTGCATTTGAACTTACGATTGAAAAAATATTCGGGAATCATAGTGATTGGGTGCTAGTTATGTATAACAAATGAAAGCTTATACAATAGAAATGTGTTTCCAACTTGTTGAAGACTTGAATAAGGAAAATTTTCTTTTTTGGTCCGATTTATTTTGCTGTGGAACGGTAGACAAAAGTTTTATTAAAATCTGAAGGAAGTAACTTCGAAGATCTTTGTGAAAAATTAAAAAAAATTGTTTCATGGTGAGAATAGCTTCTTCATCCACACTTTCCCATAATAAAATAACCGCTTCTTTAATCAGGTTGTAGTCGGTGGGCTGTTGTCGTCTATGTGTTTTTTATGCTTGAGAGTTCGCGCTCTCGCATTCTTATGTTTACCGATCAGGGATGGCAGAATTGGTACAATTGTACTTTACAGCACAGAACGCAAGTCAACCTGCTTAAACGTTCGCGACTCATCTGTTCGTTGTTTTACAAAAGAAAGAGAAGAAAACAAACAAATTGTCTTTATATGTTCTAAATAGTTTATACATATGCAATACTGAGTTATTTTTGCTATATTATAATAGAAACGAAACTTAATGTATCTGTTTTGTTATATTCTTAACTATATTAACCCAGTGTGTTTTTCTACAATTTTCAAAATTGATCCGCAAACAAAGTTATTTGAAAGACCCTTTTCTGTGCGAAGTTATACTCGTCTATATTATAAAATCTGTTAAAACATATGTGGAAGAAGTAACATAACTTAAAAATGGGCGGGGTTGAACAAAAGTAGCCTATAATTCATTCAAGAGTTCGAGTTAAGTGTTGTGAAATTTTCAGGAAGATCCGTCAGGCCGTCTACTCTCCTATAACGTAAAAACACACATTCTGTTTCATATTGTATATCGATAAATGTGCCTTAGTACTATTGAGATCTGAAAAGTACAATATTTCAAGCTATTTGGTACCTTCTTAAAATGTTCAATGGAACTCTTATCAATTAGTGATGTGTGTTTCCTGAAAAATATTTAACTGTTAGAATTTTGGCAAAGAGTTTTAGAAATGCAAAAGAGAGTTTCTTGTTTCCCAACTTTAATAAATTTATTACGATCCCTGCTTTGCCGCATTATTAAACAAATATGTGACAGTATTGGGACAAGTGAACATAAATAAAACTAAAGTAAGAAATTCGCTTAAACATTTTTCTTTGGAACCTAAATTACGAATGTGTACAAAAGAGTACTTAAAACTAAACAACTGTAACTGTAATGACCTCAAAGTTGTACCTGAATTAATTAAAGTTAGTGTATATGTATATGTATTTAAGAAACGCAGTTCTTATTGGATGTGGTGTGTACACAGGTGTATGAAATTGCCCTTGTGTGATCTCGCTGTTAATTATAACCTAAATTGATATCGGTAGCCATAAAAATTTATTTTTGTTTAACAAGAAATGTGGATTTTTAACTGTTAGTACCTACTTTTATAACTATAAATTGAAAGAAACGTTTATTTGTTGTCGTCTTTTAACTATTATAGCAAACTGTTTTGGCGACTTAATCCCCAAAAATTCTGCTATCTGGCAATTATGGTTTCTGACATTCTTCGCTCAGATATTAGTAGAAATTCTTTTATAAAAGGATTTTTAGAAACAAATATGCATATATGTATGTATGTATATCAGAGAAAGTATTGAAAACTTTTAAATTGTAGTAAATAGATTGAAAGATTGTACTTTTCTGACCTTAATTGTGCTAAGACACATATTTCTTTTTATTTATATTACTTTTATTGCATACATTTATTAGGAATATACACAATTTGTACTACAATATAACAAAATACAATTCAGTATTGAATATGTATAAACTATTTACATATGAAGAAGATTAAGGTACGTACTGGATTTTACAGCGTTTTCGTTTTTGATAATAACTTGCATGATATATTTATATCATAACAATTGGAATTTTGTAAATTCAGAAAATCTTTTGTTCGGATTGACAGTAAAATGCCAGCAATGATGAGTTGCCATATAAATTACTATAACTGAAGAGACTCCCATATTGTACTAAAAATGCCGTTGGTGTACCCATATACTTGCCGAGTTGGAATAGTACGAAATAAAGTAGCATCATACCACTTTTACCATCCCTGATACTGACAAACAGTTCCAATACTCATATAATTTATTTCGCTCTTTTTATAACTCCAAAGTTTAAAATTGCACATTTGGATCTGCAATTTGCACATAGTATTTATATATGTACATACGTATGTCTGTATAAAGAAATTAGAAAAAAATTGCCCTCCACAAAAATATGTTGTTTTTATATTACAAACCATCCGCGATGAATATTACCACCCAGGGTTAGGGTCACAAAAATTGTGAATTTTAATATTTTCCAGTCTTTTATTTCGTGGACGTAAAGATGTGGGCTATCCTGAAAGCCGGGGCACATAGAATCCGTTGGCATGTGCTACGCCGCCTTTTTAACTAGCGTTAAAAAAATTAAATTTTTTAACGAAAATCTAAATCAAAACAAAGAAAAAATTAACTAATATGTAGCGCTTAAAGTACACAATGTACGTCAAAAGTAGTCCAATCTTGAAGTTGACGTACTTAGAACTAACCCTGTACTTTAACTATGCGCCCAGACCTCGATATTTACAATTTTTGCGGTAATATGGGAACGCCTCATATCTTAAGAGGATTGAAAGCTATTGATAAAAAAAAAAATAGAACTATTCTGATCTACCATATATCGCGCCAGTATATTAAACATATGTATGTAAATTTGTTGAAAAAATGGATTTCCAATAGCAGATTAATATTCTCGATTCGACGAATTTTTACTAGTGCAAAAAGCACTCTATAATGGCAGAGTATTTTTGGTCGGCGTAATAGTCACCAGCTGGTTTGAATATTTATTTGCATAAGTTGCAATATGCGCCACGCACCAAGAAAAGACATGAAGTATCGAATTTATTTACCAGATAAATTATCTAAATCAGATAAATTTGTACTGTAAGAAAACAGAAGGAACATCTTTTAGCTGATGCAAGTGCGCTGAACTCCCACTTCAGAAAGAGTTAGTCAATTAAAGGATACAAAAATTGTAATCCAATTACGTGAATTTTTCCAAAATTACGAAAACACCTCACATTTGGACTATTGGACATCCATATACATACATACATATGTGTATAGAAAATCTATGTAGAAAAAGCTGTATGTAGATACTCAGCATTTGTATAACTTTCGTTTCAGTCTCTTAAGGATCGTACTCTAGATCAACAATGTACGGTGACACGTCCGGGGGTCTCAAATATAGCTGCGAGTTATGCTGTCGAATTGTTGGTGTCCTTGCTACACCATCCTCTCAAAGAAATGGCACCAGCTTATTATTCCGTCAATACAAGTTCGCAAGCCTTAACAGCTGCTGCAGACAAAACACCAGAGGGAATTTTGGGAATCTTGCCACACTCTATAAGAGGCATGTTGAGTAACTTCGAGAATATATTACCAGCAACGGAGAAATTCAAGCAGTGTATAGCCTGTTCGGAAGTGAGTTCAGTATTTTGTACTGAATATATGTGACTGAAAATGACTATTTTTCCCGTTTTTATTTCGCAGAAAATTCTAAATGCTTTTCGCACTCAAGGCAATGAGTTCCTATTCAAAGTATTCGAGTCCGCAAAATATCTAGAAGATATAACTGGCATTTCTGAATTCAGAGACCTTAGAAATGAAGTAAGTACATACATATGTGTATGATATCTTGAAAACACCTAATTTAACGTTTTCTTCTTTTCAGATTATTGATTTCAACGACTCGGACTTAGAACTGTCAGACGACTGAATACTAAAGTTTGTCGAACACGAAAAACAGCAGCATTTGTGCAAAGAAAAAAAAACATTCTTTATTATTGTTATTAAGCTTAAAATTTTTCCAAATTAGCATTTGTAATAATTGCTTTGTTTAACATTCTCTTCTATTCAAATGTATCAAATGTATTTATGTAACATATACTTAAAATAGGTTTCTAATGTTTAAACTGAAATGAAATGTTAGCGGCTTGTCGACTGGCAAGATCAAACTTAAAAGATTATTCAAATAAACATTATAAACATGCAATCAATATGCGGTCATGAGAGTCTTACGGTAAGTATGAGTTGTGACAAGTCCATCTGTCGTTCACATTATTACGATAATTTCCCTGGCATATCACCATTAGACCAGTAAATTTGCTTGTTCGACTTCTTGAAACAGGCTATTAATCTTGACGCTCATTTAGTTGCAGACACTTAAGTACATACTCTCGAGTTAACATTTGCATTCTTGAACAAAATTAAAACTGCAGAGTTTGTACGTTTTCCTTAGGAGCTGAAAGCGTTTTCACTTTCGTGCGAATTCGGTTTGTGTGACACACTGGGAGTGTGACAGCATCTACCGATTGTTAGTTCAAACAAAACTTTATTGGAAATCGGTTGAATATAAAAATAAATAGGATGTCTAAGTGTGTAGTGAGGCTGACATACACAATACACACAAACCATGATTTGTAAAAATCTGGTATGCAGGTACATGAGAAATACGAGGTTGAATAATTAATAAACAAGTACTTGGGTCTTGTTGTTCTGAAATATGTTGCAACTCGTCAAATGAACTTTGTACAAAAAAATGCTTTAATAATTCAGCTTGAATGAAAATACTTTCATAAGAGCAGCAAAAGAAAAAGTAAATTTTCCTCCCCGACGGGGAATTGAACCCCGGTCTCCCGCGTGACAGGCGGGGATACTAACCACTATACTATCGAGGATGTTAAGCGCTTGGGGTTTAATTATATACTTAATCTTGTAGTTAAGTAGCTCTTTCGATAAATTTATAAACCAGCAATGCTTCCACAACTGTCTGAAACAATGTTGCCAGAAAAGGTTAACAATATATATTGACATTTGTTTGTAATACCTAAATGTCCGAATCTACTTCTGTTTGTCCAATAACGAACAGCTGTTCTGTGTGAAATTTTCCATATTAACATGAAACTCAACTCGTAAACTGAAATCGTATTTAAATAAAAATTAACTAATTTTGTATTTAAGTACGAACTGGAGCATCAGTTTTACTTACCCACAATAAATATAGTTTTTTCTACAGAACCCCTCATTTTTGGTTTTTATTCCAATATATGAATAGTCCGGAGTATATTTACATATATAAATGTATTCAATAAATAAATAAAACGGATTAAAATAAATATGAAAAATATGTGGGCATAGAAATTTTCCATTTGCAAACTATTTACAATCGCAGTAATTGAATAATAGAAAAAAACTCAAAACTATTATGCATTTCTGTTCAAAATATAAATCAATTAATTAAAAATAAAAATGACAAATAAATAATTTCTGCAAAAAAATATATAAATCAGCATTAATAAAAAATGTGTTTTCCGTTTGTTTTGTAATGCAACTGAAAAACGCTCAAACAAGCACTGCTTACATCCCTGTTGATAACATGCTATACTTTCTAATTTTATAACATTTGCTCTGATAATCTTCATAACATGTTTTTCTGCAACAATGTGCCTTATGAAGAAATGTTGGATGATTGCTGTGAACGTTACAGAGAAATGTTGATCAACATTGATTGCTTTTATGAAATAAATATTTGGCAAAAATATGCCCCCAAAAGTATGCAACAACTTTTAACTCAAGTAAACTCACCTCATTTGTTGTTAATAAAAACACATTTCATTCTAAAAAAAACAATTTGTTAGGCAGTAAAATCAGTACAATTGAATTTTTTTCCATGATATTAGAATACCAAAAGTGCTGCACTATTCCATTTAAATCGTCATTGGTTAAATCTTCATACTTAATTAAAATATATACATATATATACATATATATATATGTATGTACACATATCTTCGTTTTTAAGTTCTTCTGTTAGTTCAGCTCCACACATATTCTTTAAAAATTCTTTGATATGTACATACATCTTTGAAAAAAGCATATGTACATACATGCTTAAAAAGCTCCCTAACCAATTGACACGTTGGTCAAATAACTTTCAACCCTGAATTTACAGATCGCTTTTAGCTGAAATTGCACCATTATTTTTTGCACTTAAATATATTATTGCATTGAATACTTTTTACGACTTCTTCAGTTATTATCTTCTCATGTAAAGTAACAAAAAAATAAGCCATTGTGGAACCAAGTAGATGGATATTTTGAAATTCCAAAAGAGGAAAATTTTATATTATATTTTGTATGCATGTAAGTATGTGCATACGTACATACATATGTATGTGTGTATCTATTTCAGGATGAACGGGTGGGTCGCGATAAGGATTTCGGGCCGGCGCCTTGTCGCACTGAATACTTAAAAACGACGTTGACTGAGCGACATTAGTGTCAGTGTCGAGTGCTATATAGACCAATTTTGACCAACTTCTTTTAGCCTATGATTTCTTCTTTGGTAAACTTTTAAAACCCCATATTGTTTATGTCTATGCGGACACTAAATTTATTAAAAATATCTCTCCTAAGCGGACAGATGAGCGACACACAACAAAACTAGTTGTACTTGAGCAGTATTTCTTTTCTTCAATCCTATTAACGCAAATGTACATGATTATGCAGGTCTTAAGAAGGCCAAAGAAATTGCTGTGTCCTTGAAGTTTCAGCTCCTCGTAGTGTTCGATTAACAGTCGAGAGGTTGTAAGTTAGATTTCTACCAAAGACTGTGCATCTGTCGGTGGTCAAACAGTTTTGTGCATTTTTATAAGAAAATCGTAAAAGAAGTCTTTTGCTTTGTTCGTATCACAAAATCGCATACGAGTACAAAAGCTTAAATTCCTTCAATCAAGTGGAAACTGTCTACTCTAAACATGTTTCTTAAACACAAGAGACTAGTCTACTACCGCTTAAGTCAAATGTAGCCCTACAAAATAATAGAATACCTTTAATAAACAGGGACACATACCGTGACGTGACAGCAAGTACCCGTTTATGGGAGGATTTATATATAGTCAGTAATTTTAATTTAATTAAACAGCGTTTTCCTTCGTTTTGTTCGAGACAGTCTGTGAAACTGAGAATCGGGAATATTATCACACATTTCCTCTCTGCTAACAGAAGTTTGTCTGAGAAGTTCGTAAGCCCACAAATTTCGTGTAGAATGAAAGATCTGCATAAAAAGAGGTTTAGGTATAAGTATGAATGTATGAACCTCTTAGACTCTTATCTGCTTAGAGAAGTTTGTCGGCGAATTAATGGAATTAGTAACGCAGTAATTTTTGCTTAATTTATGTACGAGTGGAAAAACTTACCTACCGATACATACATACATACATACTTACATATGTGCCTAATTATACCACAAAAAGGTTTCATAAAACTCTCAAAATATGATCGTTAACATTGACGGAATGAATTGAGTAGAAGTGGAAAGAAGTCTCAAGCCGCATAATGAGACAAAAGCAGAAGCGCATTTCTTTAAATTGACAAATTGGTGAAAGACTTCGAGAAGTCAACAACGCAAGCAGACCACCAAACATCACCAGGAACAAGAAGAAGAAGAAGAAGAAGAAGAAGAAAATATTAAAAAAGAAGTTTACCTTTAGCCGAAGGCGCTTTGCACTGTATGTTTAGACCAATAAATAGTTGATAATTTCTATTAATTGTATTTAATATATTTCTCCTATTTTTTTTAAGTTTTTCTCCTTTTTTCTTTTTGTTTTTTCAAATCATTAAAAACGTTTTATCGCTCAAAATTGTTTCCCTTTTTCTCTTACAGTCACTTTGGAAAAACGCAGACAAAAGAGAATACAACCAACAAATTGTGCAATTAGTTTCTAGTTTTCAAAACTCTTATCATCATGATTGCCACCAGCCGGCGTTTGGAAAATTCTCAATTAGCTGACTAATTTGCCAGCCAAGAAGGAAAAGTGCCATTAAAATATCTACTATCAAGCAAAATGGTAAGTGCCTTAAAAGATAAATGCTCACAAAACGTCTGCACTAATTACATACATACTCGTACATACATACATACATACATGGATATGTACGTATGTAGTACATATTTATGTGCTTATGAGCTCATTAAAGTCATCAAGTGTCATTTGTGAAAACAAACCCCAGTAGGACAAATAAGGCCATTCGTTTGAGTGTGTAAATTGCACTCTGCTTCAGCTAAAATGGGGTAACTTAAGGTCAAATAACCATTCTACAACTTAGGCTCGATTGGCTGCTTCAGAATCAGTACGCATTTGCTGTAATATCGAAGCAAAAAACTTCCACCGGTTCTCGATTAGTGAAAAAAATTACGTTGTCATCGTATTACTCTCAGTAAGCAGCTGTCAAAAATCTACAAATAAACAGAGAGGAATAGCCCCAAAGTCGGATTGAATTACATACAGTCCACCCTCGTCTTTACAATAATTGTTGCAAAATAATTTGCACGGCAGACAGTTCTCGCCCGGCGAATATACAGAAACAGAACGATACTTCTTCAATCGGCCAGTTCGATATGGAAAATTTTTCCATGCCAGAAACACAGAAAAGAGGCATCGTTAAGCGCTTTGACAATCTGCTGCCACTTTAATAACACTGAAAAATGTCCACTTAGACATTTCCAGGAAGCTCAAAACCTTAATTATATACATATGTAAATACTTACATACATGTTATGGCCAGTGCTGCCCATAGAGTCATTGTCAGGCGCATTGTCAGCAGTTTAAACACATCGGACAATAGGAAATAAGCTGGCAATTGTCTATCGATGGCAAGGAAGAGTGTTCGCCCCGTTGTCGCATACCCAACAATATTGTTGTCTTACAATGAACGCACAAACAACAACAAAAGAAATTGTCACTTTGGACAGTTGTAAGAAATGACGACGGCTTGTTTGTGGGGAAATCTCTCACGTTTGGTGACCTGGTCGCCACTACGCGCCTTTAATCTTTAAATTCAATATCATTAAAAACTCTACTCTCTTTTAAATTTTCGTTGATCCGGAATTTGTCCTCTCTCCTATTTACAGTGAAAGTGGACCTGACAACAATTTTGATTCTCTTCTTTCGACGCTGTGCCACTTGCAGCACATCAGTAGTTGTGTAAACAAAAGCCTGCGTACTTTGTTACAGGCTGGCAACGCAAAAGCTGCAATCGCTTGCATTTGTAATTTCGCAAGACCCTTGCAAAATACTCAATGAACACTGCGAATATTCGAACGAAAAGTTCGCACAATTTACAGTTTATACAATTTTGGCTCATTAGCCAAATGGGCGGGTCTTTCCGTATGAAATTATCAATCTATACATGTACATACATACATATAAAACGTCAAGGTCAAACAGTACTTCAGAACACGTCACTGTCGAATGAAATGAAAAATACTGGAAACATTCGGATCGGGGTTAATTTGCGCATTTCAGCTGCATTTACTACATGTATGTACATGTGTGTGTATGTGTATGTGCAAGGATGGATAATTAGGCATTAAGCATACGCACACACGCGCACACACACACACAGACACACAGATGTACTTACACAGGTACTGTTTACTATGTCTGTACATCCATATGAACAGTGCGTGCTTGTGCATGTTCATTCAAAGTTTTGAAACAACTTGTGCTGAGTCTGAGTCTTCTTCTACATTCATTTATGTATTTGATTAAATCTAAAGAATGAAGAATAATTTTTTTTAAGTCCAACTGATAATTCCGTTCTGAATCTGAATCTCCTTTTTTTTGTTGCTTTTATTTGTCAAATACAGATAATTAAAAAAAATAAATCTTGTTGCTTTATAATCGTAGAATAAATAAACACAACTGAAAAGGAATGAAAGTGTAAAGGAAATCAGAAGCAAATAAATAAGAAAACATTCTAGACAGAAGTCAAAAGCTTTAGCCTAGTTTAAGCTCTGATTTTCAAATCAATATTGTTTCAAACTTCGTTTAGAACGTAACGTTGTTTTCGTGAAAACGCGAGCGCTTCATTTTCTTTCACACTTCAGAAACTATTCTGAATTCAATTGATATTGATATACATACAAACGAACCTATTATAAAGTGGACTACAGTGAGTTTTTGTCTTTACTGATTTTATGCAAATATCGATGTGCTAACAAATTTCATTTGTACATACATACATACATACATACATACATACATGAATACATACATGAATACATACAATATGTACATTTTATGTTTATGAATATACGAAAAATTGTAAATAAATAATAAAATTCCATTAACCTTTGAAAGATTATTGTAGGAGATAATTTGGATTTAATCCAACAGTGGCTAACAAAAAGAAAACAAAACAAAAATAAATCAAACTTTATCATATTACATAAGGCGTTATACAAACGTCACAAACAGCTGATCTTGCCGGCTGTGCTGTTCTCAAGGCATTAAGCAAAATTCTTCAATAATAGAAATAATAGAAACTCAACCGATCGAGAAAAGCTAAAGAAAAATGAAAACCGGAAATTCTTTTTCCCTTTTACGACTGAAAACAGTAAAGAAACCCGTTTGGGGGAATATCGAAAAAAGGCTATTGATCAATGGGGTCTGATTAAAGAGCCCAAATGTGACAGGCTGATCGAAGACTGAGTGGCAATATTTTGCGTACTATGACGATCGCATTTCGATCCCGTGAGAAATTTTCAACGACAAGAATAAATTAATCCCGAACATCGATTTCTATTTCGGCTTAAAACCAAGTTGTGGTTCTAACCTGGCATATCCTTATAAGACAATCGCCTATTGAAACCCTAAATTAACGCCCTTTTGTATTCCAAGGGTCTAATGGGAATGAACCCAATCTATAATGTGTGCTAAATGCGTTCTTACTTAGTCTTAGAAAATTTCTGTTTAGCGTACTGGCGGCAAAGCCCCAATTGGATTTACTATAAGCGCACTTGTTGCCGGATAAACAGCTGCAATAGCAAGTGGGAAAGAAAAATTCTGCAGCGTGACCGGTAATAAGTGAAGACGTCAACGAACTGGTACAAAAATGGCAATAGAACCATCAGGTTTATGCCTCCCGTGATTTAGACTTTTAGTTTTACGCGTATTTGCGATGGTTCACAGATCTCGCATGATGAGATTATTCTCTCCTCTCATTTTGATGAGAGATTCAGTTGTAATAAGAAAATTAGCCTTCCATGGCAAAGCCGATGTCCCTGGGCCGCGATTTGTGATCACATTCAGCCCGGTTATCCCAGGAAATTTTCAGTTGTATAAGTGAGTGAAGTCCGTTGTCGATTTGTGCTTGTGCTCATACCTTGCATGTTGGTCCCATTCTAATGGAACTGACTTGTGTGAAGCTAAGCCGCCAGGCTATAATGTACGCTTTTATATTCCTTGGGGGCTCTCAATGGAGCAGCTCAATGGATTTACGCTCATTTTGCATGAGCGTTCCAAAACATTCCTTTTGCCGCACAGATCAGAACTGTGAATGGAGAGCACTGCCACTCCATGATTACGGACCGTTTTTAGGCCAGAAATTAAACGACAAATCATTTAGACAGACAGTAAATTTCGCTTTTCATTTGGGCCACAAATGGTTCGGTAACGGTACTCGGGGCGCACTCCCAATAGGTTGATTTGACAGCAGATGATGTTTTTTTGTTAGTTTACGTCATGGCAAGATGTCCAAATTATGCAACAACTAAACATTAACAAAATACTTACAGGGTGGTGCAAAATTAATCACCCTACCAGAATAAGGCGATAATATGCAGGTGAAGCCTACAGTGAAAGATTTACACTTGTGGCCGTATAGAAAGCGCAAACAGTGCATCAGTTAATGCAGTCGCTCCAAAACATTGTTTTGTTATTTAGCCAACAAAAATGATTTACAAATAAAATTGAATGACTTGTTCTGCGCCACCCTGTACTTAAGATGTTTGCAGCATCATGATGTTGTGCTATCCTGTGATTTTTTTCCTTCAGGGATGTAATAAGTTTAAAATCTGGAGTTTTTTTGAGACCAACATTTGAATGAAACGGAGATGTTTCTATAGATCCATAACGGAAATTGGCAGGGCTTTGCTTAAAACTCTGAAAGATTTAAATGGATGAAGCTGAAAGTGTCACGCTTTCTACGCCTTTCACACTTTATACACTTTCTACGCGTTGCAAAGCTTTTGCGTCAAAATATTTAACAACCAGCTGTTCTATAAATTTGTTAAATTAAAAAGAAATATGGATGAAATTGAGATTTCCTGTTTGTATTTTTTATAATTAATTTTGAAAAACAGCTCATCAAAAGTAAAAAGTAAACCTACTTTTGGCGGTCTACGCATCTGTGCGTTCTGTGCTTCGAGCAGTGTAACTCGCTACATACAATTACACTGTTTCAGTAGAGTAGCTGTCGTTGGGGTGCCTTCTGACATTTGACTTCCGTTACGTTGTCAACGATAATGGGACGGTGAATGGTCGGTTCAGACGATTGTAGGAATATCCTGCAATTTTTTATTTATTCTATCTGGTAATAAAAATGACCAGTTCATGGCAGACGCAGATAAGTGAATAACATCGGACTATAAAAACAATGAACAATTATCGGACAGTGACAGTTTGGGCTATTCTCAGGATGAAGATGTGTGTTGCAGTGGGCCAGTTGTACGACATACATGAATCTATATATTTAGTCCTATTTTGCCCATAATATTGTAGTGTCTGACAAATGTCGGTACGTATGTACGCAGAATAACGTGATTTCAGTGCTATTCCGACAAAACTTGAATCCCCAGAATCTCTATTCTCCGTATCAATCATTGCAATCGTTTATTTTGCAAAAAAAAAAAAAAAACTTCAGAGATTTTCATATAATACAAAAAAAGCAAAACGTCGATGCGAATCTCTTATCAAAACGTTTAAAAAGAACGCAAGAAAAAAGAAATTGAGCATATTTTTTGTCTTCGCCTAATTTACTTTGTCGAATGTTGACAGATTTATAGATCTATCAGGGGAGTTGAGTGCTTCCAAATCTGTTCAAGTGATTGATGCTGACCTGGCAGATGTTTGTGCTGAAAGACACAAGTAAATCATAAAATTTCAAAATAAGTGAATTATTATGTATTTAAAGCGTAATTGTTTGATTTTTAGCGTTCAAACAGTGGCAAGCAAAAGCGGTGGCATGTTTTTGGCCAGTTGCTTAAAGATTAGGAAACCCTGCTTGAAAACTGCCTCCGATTGCTCTGACCGACCGAACCTGAGAAATACATTCAGTCCAATGAACGTCGCTCTGAACTGTCATATCCAGAATGTCAGGAGGTTGAAGCTTTTTTTTAAATATTTATTGGGTCCAAAGATCGCCAGGAATCCACTCGGGTATTACAGTTCTTTGTCTTGTGAACTCTTAACAATATTTTAATTGTAGCGCCTGTTTTAAGATGGTTCAGAAACCCGAAGCAATTAAACGAACACAGGCGATATGAACGCCATATAGTGAGTCGACGATATAACGAATCTGAGGAGGATTCGTATGAAGAAATTTACAAAAATGCTTTCTAACTTTAGTTATTTTATAAAACTGAGGCTTTACACGCGAATAACAATAATAAAAAGTCCACTTAATACCCGGGTTTTTATTCGATTTTAAAAAAATATAGTTTTTTTTTAAATTTTCGATGATTTCCATGACGAGGTGTTTTTAGGTTTCCTACAATAAAATATATCGATATGTGGCTGTCTTTTGTCCGTTTTCCAGCTGTCTATACGCCGTCATTTATATGTTTTGTGTGTGTTTTTTTTTAATTATTATATTTATATAGAAAGTTGAAATATTTTCGAAATGTTTGTAAGTCCACTGGTGAGTGGAGTAGCACCTCCTATAGACAGCTGGAAAAACACACATAAAGCTATACATTTTCAATTGTTTAACCTGAAAGCGATTAAATAAACTGAATTGTTAGAGCTTCATTTTCCATGGCTTCAGGTTTTTGTTCTTCTTCCTACTTAGCCATTATCTAATGGCTACTTGGCTACTTTACACCAGTTATCAAAATTTCCATAATCATGAAACTGCGTTGTTACATTTAAACGGGGTTTTTCTAGAACACATTATTCTTTGGCGTCTTGGGGATCGACTTGATTGTAAGGGGGCACTCGACAAGGCCACGAGATGCCAAACCGTTGATAATTGCTGATTCTTATTCCTGGCAATTAAAACGTCTATAAAACTGTTGCGTTCTTCTTCCAATTTTTTATTAAAGTTTTGATATAGTGTTTTGGGGGGGAAAGAATCTGAAAATCAGTTTTTTTTGACGTTCAAAAACTGATGACAAAATTAATCTAAAGTGTTTTTAAACAATAATTTCGTTTAGTAAAACTATAATTAGCGGCAAATTCAAGGTCTTTGGGTCACAAAAAAAAGATGAAAATCAGAACGTGCAGAAGTACATAAATGCTGGCGTTTTTCAAATCGCATGGATTAACAACGTCATGCAAGTTCCAGCACTTGCATGATATTTGCCATGATGATGATGCCATTTCAATTTCCTGCGACTTTTGGCTTCCAAACGGTATTTACAAGCTATTTGAAGAACCGTCTCGATTTGCTTTTTGTTGTTGGAATATGGCACAAATTTGATACGACCAACTCGGGGCTACAATTTGAGTCAAAGTTGTTGAGCAGTGCGCTGTTTGCTTCCAGTAACGAACAGGCAACAATAACATTTTCAACGTAATTTAAAGAGATGATTTAAAAAAAAACTCCCCAATCGTGTTTTTCTTAATAGAATTTGACACGGCGATACGTCAAAGTTGGTGCCGTTCAACTGATAAACTTTCTATTGTCCGGCAGAAACAAACAAGTTGTTTTTATAAAATATTAAATTAAGTACGAAAATTATCAAGTGTCAATCCAATACTTTTGATCTCGCCATTTGAAAATTAAGCAGAACGTTTGTAATCGAGTCTTATCAGGGCGAGGAAGGAATGAAACCTTTTACGTAAATGATGTTTTTTTCGGTATTAATTGCTTTGATTTTTGTGTTTGTTTTTCTATTCTGCAACAGGTACATCAGAGCTTTAAGATGGCGCTGTCGAAAATCGATAACGAAATGGAACAGGAGAAATATTTACGCGAAACTACTCGGCATTTCCGGGGTATTGAAAAGCCCCTAAGTTATGGGCCGCCCATTGAAACCCTCAGCGATTTGATAGCCGCTTTGCACAAAGAATTTGCCACGAATTACGTGAACATTGAAATGGTGAATCACCTCATGCTGACGTACAAGTCGAATCCTAAGGAATGGCGCAAATTTGCCAAATTCGATCGTTATAAATATACCAGAAATCTGGTGGACGCTGGCAACGGAAAATTCAATCTGATGATTTTGTGCTGGGGCGAAGGTCACGGTTCCAGTATACACGATCATGCCAACAGCCATTGTTTTATGAAAATGCTGAAGGGCGACTTGGTGGAGACACGCTTTTCCTGGCCCGAAGCGCAAATACAGCCGCAGGAAGACGATCTGGAGGGCCACGAAGCCCTGCAGGTGTTGGGCCAACGAACTATGGGACTAAACGATGTGGCCTACATAAATGGTAAAGTTTTTAACAGCGAAATGCCTCTATTTTATAATCCTTCCCTTATTTTCTACCCTTCAACAGATAATTTGGGCCTTCATCGTGTTGAAAATCCCAGCCATTCCGATACGGCTGTTTCCCTGCACTTGTACTGTCCCCCCTATGACACCTGTTCCATGTTCGAGAAAACCACTGGTAAACGTTTGCAGTGTACCGTTACGTTCTGGAGTAAATTCGGTAAAAAGGTCAATGAAAACAAATAACCTGAGTCCATCCATTCACTCATCAAACTTCTTAAACTATTTTCGCTCCTTTAAAGTTATTTTCTTATAAAACTCAAAAGCTAAAAAAAAAGACTTGAGAGTTTATTTGGTTTTTCGCCGCGTTGGGGTATTGTGTCACTTAATTACCACAACTTTCGCCGTGTGGTACAAGCGTTGTTGTAAATTGGCCATAGAGTAACTGAAGGGTGTCTCACGGGGGGCCACACTTCCAAATTTTTGTCTCTCAATACACTCACATTTTAACGGCTGATCACAAACAAATTTTACCGCGTCACTCTAAACAATAAATTGTGGTGGTAAAAAACTTATAATAATTCACCAAAAACAGTCAAAGTTGCGCTTTATTCAATAAAATTTGTGTTTATAAAAATTCTTGTGATCTTTTTAGTATATTGTATAAAGAAATGCTTAAATCTTTCTTCGCCGCAGGCATTTTTCGTAATGAAATTCACTGTCCATTTGAGTGCAGCCTGTGCCACCGTTGTCAGTTCGAGTGACTGCCTGTCAAAGTTTGTGTTCTCAATATGAAACCAAGCAGTTGAAAGTGCGGCTGGCTGCAGTGTAACCGTGCAGCGTCATGTCGCCTTCGCCATTTTTATAAGAATTTGATTTCAAAGCTCAAATGCCATTTGAGGTTAAATTCAAGAAACTTTTTATTAACCTTCATTTTATTCAAAATCTCATGAAAATTGCTGGCTCGTCCGTCATATTGGAAGTGTTCCAGACACACATATTAGAGTACTCAAAAAACTCTTCAAAACCGCCATTTTGGAAGGGGGTGAGGAAAAGGGGGAGGCTTTTCCCTGACTCCAGCAAATTACTAACGAAACTGCAATTATTGTATTTCAGGAAATCAACTTAATAGCAAATTGTGATTTCGATTGATGGTGACAGTGGCCGAATAGTAGGTAGCGTCATCCAGTTGCAGTCACCTCTCACCCGGATCAATGTCATCTACGTTTTCAAAACCGATTTTGTTGATCATACTACGGTAACGGTCTTAGCCGTTAGCCGTTAGCCTTTAACGCCGCCAGCTCTGGCTTCAATTCATTTTAGAAATAAGGTGCGATGCTGCCCCACTACCGTGGGTGCATTTTCTTCTTACAATCCAGTCTGGATGGATGCAACACCATATGCGTTACTTTGTTTTGTTAGCAAATGCTTTTAATTTTACGCCGCTGAAATACCCCTTCAGTTTGCAACTGCTGATGATTCGGTTAAGTCGGTGGCTGATCATGTGTTGTGTGGTTTTTATCGGAAAACAGCCATTATGTTTTAGATTTTGTGTACTTACAAATTTGTAGGTACTTTTTGTTGTCACGTTGGTACTATTGGAGTGGTACCGCGCCATATGCTGTAATTTTGTTCGTTAACAAACCCGTTACACCCAAAACTGAGTTTCATCGTTGAACACATTTTTGCGTCCATAAATTGCACGGATCGATGAGCGATTTTCAATGTAAATTTGACAGCGTGTGTAACAGTTCGTTTGACAGCTAATCCTGACATGAGTTGCATCGCTGGCTTAAGCAAATGCCCACATAATCCGTATTTAATCAATTACTTTACACGTAATCCGTATCCGATACAAAAAACTGTAGCTTGGATATTCGCATGTCGCAACACGGACTATTTTAAAATTTTTAAAATTTTAAAATTTTATACGCATTTGCGGCACCCCCCCACCCCTCTCGCAAACAGAAACAAATTAGAACCCAAAATTGTTGGCCAAACTTTGACAACGTTGTCTATAGACCCCCGGTCACTTCGGTGAACAACTAAATATACATAAATCTCTTATAACAAAATACTCATACATGAATGAGATTTACTATTTCTTTTCTTTTACTGTTTGATAAATATTTTTTAAAAAATTTGTGTAATTAAGTTAAGAAAATAAGTTCATTTTAATTGTGTAGGTTTAAGAATAAAAATTAAATAAAACTTACGAATTAGAAAAGTGAAAACCCACAGATTATAATCTGTAAAAGTAACACACGTGAGGTGAGTATGAGCGGTGTGGTGACCGCGAAATCGTCCAGCAGTCCCTCACAATGAAGTACACAATTCCTTGGAAAAAGAAGAATGCGAATTAATTATTAAATTGTACAATTTGCCTAATCATCATCATTTATGGCACCTTTTTCGAAAACGTACCAACATTTTCTTGCCGCATTTTGCATACCTTCAGCAATTTTGCGGCACCCTCCCCTCTCCCAATTTCAAACAAAAACTTGAAATTGGTCCTTAAATAACGAACTTATGCTCGTTTGTATTGTATAATCTGTTGCAAACATAATAAAAAAGGGGCGTACAAGTAGGCGTGGTTGAAAAAAAGGTATCCTATAACTCATCCAGAGTACGAGTGTGAAAATGTCAGGACCGATCTCCCATAATGTACAAATAAACACACATTCCGTTTTATATATAAATTAATATATATAGTTATATGTGTGTAAATAGACATGTACAGTGTCGGACAAAACGGAAGCACGGACTCCTGCTTATCAATAAACTTTACAATAACATTGAAAAGACTTCCCATTTTATAGATAATATTATTATATTTAAAAGAATTTAGTCTTTAGATGTTAAAAACAAAAAGAATAAAAGTTTAAACAAAGAAAAAATATTATTTAAGCCAGAACGTTCAAGAATGCTGCGCCAAAAATACTGCACGTAACAACCTTGAATATTTGTTATTACTTTTAATAATAAAAAATTACTTACAAAAATGCCGTTATTTTTTTAAAGATCAACTTAAACGCGTATAGAGAATATTTACATTCATTTTTGAGATATAATCATCATTGAGATATATCTGGAACTATAAGCCGCTTTCATTGTTCGGGTACTTTGGCTAGAGATCATAAAGGTGGACTTCCACGAAAACCCCGCCGACAAGCTGACTCGGCTATAATACGTTCGTTAAGACAGATCCATTCACGTCGTCAACAGCCATTGCCACACAATTGTCCTTAAATTTTACTCCCAGAACAATGCAAAGGCCTTTAAACTCGTACCACCACAAAATACGCTGGCCAGGTTTGAATTCGCAAGGCAACACATTCATTGCACCACCACACTATGGTATAGTGTTCTCTTCTCTCCTGAATCAAAATTTAATTTGAAAGGCTCTGATGGATGTAAGATTATTTCGAAGGCCGAAAGCCCATCCACATTAACACACATCTAAATGTGCGCAAGAGCCGTTCTTTAACAACAAAATTAACGTTTTGAAACGGCCAGCACAATCGCAAATCGCAACCTCATAGAAAATCTATGGCAATTGTAGACTGAAAAGTAGTTAGAAGGATTTCGTGTGTTGGTTTTGTCCGATACTGTATGTATGCACATACATATATGTACATATAAAGAAGACAGATAAACACATTCATCGCTCTTTTCTGCGTTACATATTTTTACACATTAATTTATTAGTTTGCAACTTGCAAAGTAAATTTAGAAGTTATAAGAGCACAGAATGGGCGGGCAACGACATCCATATGCTCTCATGATGGCCTGTTTTGTAAATGGCTCTGTGTCGAACTTATACATACGACCCATGCCTTTTCACTGGGAAAGCAGCAGCGTGTCGGATGTGAAATTTCTCAAACGAACCGCACAACACAAGCCCAGTCGCACTTACAAATAATTTAGATAACAGGAGGGAGGACTGCTTCACGACTGCGCCTGTATAAATTAAAATGCTTAAATATTGCACAAATTTCTATGTATGTGTGTGTGTGTGTGTATGTTTGTTTTTTTCATTTTGTCAAAAAATTCAACCAAGTAATTTTGCAACTGGGCCAAAACATGTGTGACATAACGGTAAAGTTCAGCTTTGACTTTGCAACGTATTTAGTTTGAAAAGGGAAGAAATATGTATGATTTTTCATTGCAACAATGCAAAGAGCTAAAGGGTGGTTAAATTGTATGGGCCGATGTTGAATGTGAACCACACCTAAACGCCAAGTTTTTTTCCGAATTTTATTTGACATTTCTCTATTTCAGACTTACTCAATTTGAACCATGGATAGATACATAATCCAACAACGTGTTAAAGTTATCCAGGCTTATTATGAAAATGGGAGTTCAAATCAAAATGAATATCGTGCACTTCGTGATTTTTTTGGTCAATTTCATCGTCCAAATGTGCGTATAATCGCAAAAATCGTGGAAAAATTCGAGCAAACCGGGTCTCTAGAAGATGTGAGAACACCAGTGCATGCTCGTACAGCTCGTACTGCAGAAAATATTGCTGCTGTTCGCGATAGTGTGGCTGAAGAGCCGTCCACCTCAACTCGTCGTCGTTCCCAACAATTGCACCTCTCACGCTCGTCGTTGATGAACATTATGCATAAAGACTTGCATTTACACGCTTACAAGGTGCAATTGGCTCAAGAACTAAAGCCTCTTGACCATTCCAAACGTCGTGAATGGGCAGAATGGTGGCAAGAAATGGCAACAGTGGATGATCAATTTTCGAAGAAAATCATCTTCAGTGATGAGGCACATTTTCACCTCAGTGGATTCGTCAATAAACAGAATTGCCGCATTTGGGCAAATGAGAAGAATCCAAGAGTGATTGTCGAAAAACCAATGCACCCACAAAGAGTGACTGTTTGGTGCGGTTTATGGGCTGGCGGCATCATCGGGCCGTATTTTTTCCAAAATGAGGCCAGTCAGGCAGTTACTGTGAATGGTGTTCGCTATCGTGAGATGATAACGAACTTTTTATGGCCCGAATTGGAAGATATGGATGTGGACGATATGTGGTTTCAGCAGGACGGTGCCACTTGCCACACAGCTAACGAAACAATGGCTCTTTTGCGCAACAAATTCAATGGCCGTGTTATCTCACCTAATGGCGATGTCAACTGGCCGCCAAGATCATGTGATTTGACACCGTTGGACTTTTTTCTTTGGGGTTATTTGAAAGAAAAGGTGTACGTCGATAAGCCAGCAACAATTCAAGACCTAAAGGATCAGATAATTCGGCACATTAACGGCATAGAACCTCCATTATGCCTCAGCGTCATCGAAAATTTGGACCATCGGATGGAGGTGTGCCGGCGAGGTCGCGGCGCCCATTTGGCCGATATTTTGTTCCATACATAATTGAGTAATACCAATACATCATAATAAAATAAAATTACAATAATTTCCTAAATAGTTTGTGTTTTATTCAAAATCAACATCGGCCCTTGAAATTTAACCACCGTTTATAAAGATGTTGCCGAACTAATTAACCCTGCACTGCCATCCCGTTCGTTGCCAACACCATCGCATCAGACGAAGTAGCTGACTTGGAAGAACACGATGTCCGGTTAAATAGAGAAAGAAAGATATGTGCAGTTTGTTTCTGTCCGAAGGTTTTTTGTGGAAAGTGCCAAAAAAAGGCCGTGTGGCGATCCCAAATTGCAGTTTCTGCCTCGTCCTTTACATGAAATAATTTATGTATGTACCTCCCAGCTAAACTTTCCTTTTTAAGTTTAATATTTATATGTGTTATAAGAAACTAAAAGCCTGAACTGAACAAATTTGCAATATGTGTTGATAAATCTGTTCTGATCGGTGCTATATGTTATTCAATATAAAAAAGCCACAAATCTGCACTTCAATTTCTTATTTATTTATTTTTCAAGGCCTAAAATTAAAACAACCGGTTCAAGGGCAAAAAACTGACAGACTAACTAAAATAAAAGGTTAAACTCTGGCAAAGAGCGTTGAGAAAACAAAAATGTAATTGCAGTAATTACACTAACGAGCAAAAAAGTTCAAACACAATATGTTATACATTTCTATTGGTTGTTATTAACTTTTTAATATTAATTTTCCGTTAAATATTGATTTTATTGATTGATATTAAGAAAAACAAAAATTACTAAATATACATAAATACAAAAAGCTGGTAAGAAAGTATTTTGGCTCGTTACGTGTTTTGCAGTCACTTAAAGTTTGGCGAAGGACAACGTTTATGTGCAAAAAAAAGGATGACGTTCTAGGGTTAAGTATGAAGCCTAATACTGTCGAAGCTATAAACAAAAAGCACACGCTTTTGTTTATGCACATGTTCGTGTTTAAGATATTTACAAACGATGTATCATTAGGGGTTCTTACTTTTAAATATAATAAAACAAAGCGAAACAGCTGACTTTTGTTTAGATATTTTTACCGCCACAAATAAACAAAAGAATTTTTCAGTTGGTGTTTCGTGAAAAGAACTATAAAAAAAAGAAAAAATTATTAACCATTTGCTTCCAAATGCAATTGATCAAATCGAAGTTGTTGAAATGATAAGAGTGCGAAGGTACATACATACATATCGCACCCTAAATACAAAAGGGTCACAACTCAAAATACTAAAATTTTCAGGAGAGACAAAACACTGTTTATGTTCAGTTCGTCGTGCAGAAGCAACACACTTAACATAACTGTATTTTTCCAGCTAAAGAAGATAGTGACGTGAAAGAAATTGCTGCAGTAGTTAGAGATGTGTATTCTGAATTAATTTATGGAAAAAAGTCAGTTTTGGAAAATTTTCAGTTGTGCCCCTTTTGTATTTAGGGTGCGATATGTACATATTTATTCTTTAATAACGCCAGTTCTGGATGCTCCTGTAAAAGTTCGAGCATTCTTTTCACTTTTCTTTGAACTTATTTCACGTTTTCTTTTAATTACTTGTTTGAGTACTTTCCACTTTTTTATGTCTTCCATTCTTTAACTTTAGGAAACATTTATATTCATTTATATATGTAATTAACAGCAAACAAAACAATGCGGCGCCAATCTGCCAGCTGTTTCATACTTGTAAATAAATGAATTTAGTACGTTTACGAAATCTACTACTGTTTTTGGTGTTGTAGAGGTTGTTAATTTAGTAAATTAAAAATGTATAAATTTGGTTGTTGTCAGGTTTCAAATTTATCAAGATTTACTAAATCTACAATAAGTACCAGCTCTACAATAGTACTTTAATACGAAACATGAGAATGGCTATTATTTGATAGCAGTAGTTCCAGTCCGTACGATTGTCATTCATGCTTTTCTTTTACAGCATCCAAGTATTTTGTTTTACTTTGTTCATTATAAAAATTTCAAGTAGTTCCATTCCGTGGCAATATTTTATTTTGCTAGCACGCGACTTTCAGAAATGAAACCACTTCCGAACGGAATTGGGTTCTAGTCCAAGAGTCACTCACCAACGTTATCACATAAAGGCGACATCAACGAATTCTTTCATTTACATACTTTCATCGTTAAGAAAATTTATTTAATGTCTGTTCACTATCCCGACCCAAGACACTGAATAGAGCCTATCAACGACGCCCAATTGTTGTCGATAACAAGTGGCAATTCTCTTGCGTCCAGTGGGACTAAGGAAATACAAATTTTTGTTTGTTTTTTAATTTTTATTTGAATGTTTTTTTTTTGTTTTTTATAACCTAAAAATACAATTTTAATTCATTTATAATTGAAACAACAAATAACTAAACTTGAAGTCTAATTAATTTCATTAAATGTATGTAACGAAAAGATCGATCAGACGGCGGGGGTGCAAACAACGATCGATCAGCCAGCGGTGGCCAGAATTTGGTCCACCGCAGTTGGGTTGCCCATTGCAGTCGATCCTTGACTTTTCGTATTTGCTTTAAACTATTTTTACTTAAAGTAATTAAAGGAAGTGTTAAAGTAATTACACAGTAGATAATAAGAATTAAAAAATAGAATATTTCCTCTTTTCTTGTCTTTACTAACTTAAATAATTCTATTATACAGAACTTATTAATGCCGGGATTGATTACATTTTAAAAGTAACATGTATAAATACTTATTGGCTCTGTAAATTACAGTCGGTGACGAAAGTAGGTGATGTTTTTTTAGGGGTTTATATGTATGTATGTGTGTGTGTCACGGAAAAATTTGCATTTCAGAAACTTTTAATTTAAGCAGAATCGTAATTTAATGGGAGTTTTTAAATATAGTAATACTTGTTTTACAAACAAATTATTTCACTATTTTTTTTTTATTTTTTATTTTATAATAAAAGTGTCAAAAAGTTTAAATGACGTACACATGTATTTCGAAATCTATTTTATAATATTGTGTTAATTTAGCAACGGGCTGATACAAAACAAAAAACTTAATAGAATTTTTGGGGATAGATGCTGTGAATTATTGAATGAAATTTCAGTTTTTATTTTTACGTTTTTTCAGTATTCAAAAGTTTATACAACAAGATTTATTTTTTATTATTGTTTGTTACGAGTGTTTATAAGTAAAAAGTTTTTCTTTTTCTTGCTAAAGCTCTTTCTATAGTGTTTCCTTTTAATTTGCATTTGAAGTAGATAATTTGGATTTAAACCAGCTGCAGGAGAGGCTGGCATGTGTATTTGGAAATCGTGTTACTTGAAGTACAACCTTTTCGACAATAAAGTGTGACTAATGGCATGATGTTTGTGAAGAAAGAAATCTTAAAGTACATACGAGTGCAACGTACAGTGGGGTTTCGATTATCTGTGATTCGGTTGAACGGCAAGAAATATACATTTCGTTTGTTTCCATTCATTTTATTTTCAGTTAATCGCGGTTACCTCCATCAGTAGTCGGGACCACAAATGTGTTTTTTGATTGTTGATTGAACCCTTAAATGCAGCTCGAATATGTTCAGTTCAGTTCAGTTCAGTTTAGTTTAATTTTCAGACTTAGGAAGTGAATATACACAAAAAAAACTCATAATTGTTACTCTATTACAGAGGAAAATCATCGATTATCTGGAATGCAACCGGTCCCAATCGAGGTGTCACTATTGAAACAAATAATTACTTCACTCAATCACACAAACGAATGCAAATCATCATCACGCCACGAAGTGAAATGACGACAAATGGGGAGGGGGGCCAATGTTGTGAAATAATAAATAAAATTAAGTTTTATTGCGAGCCAATTGAGTTCATAGAGAGTTTTCATTGAAGGGAGGGAGTTGGTTCTTTATGGACCATCTTTTTAGTGCGTTTTTAGAAGCTCCAATTACTAAAATTGTGTATTTTAAATTTGTAAATACAAAAGTTTGTTGCCATTTTCCATAAAATAATGCAAAAGCAAAACATAATGGGTGTTTTCGTAAGTCCGATAAGAATGCGGGGCGGAGTAGCTGTCAAACATATTGTCATATTGCACTCACTTTTTGACATGTAAGACCTGGCATATTATCATGAGCGGGTTCGCGCCTAAACAACACTGCAATAGGTCGGTGTTGCGGCCACCGCAACCATCGATTTAATGGAAACACCGTTGATTGCGAGAAATGACCTTCTAGATTGACATCTTGCGATTATTTCGAGTGTAGCTGCATGACAGCTTTGGGTTGATAAGTCGGCAGTGATTGACAATTGTTCTGATAGTAAGACCAACAATACTGGAAAATGTAGCCTAGAATTTGGCGTCGAGAGGTCATCTAAAGTAACCGCAGTGTCTTTATCACAGAAATCAGTTTCAGATGTTTATTCTCAGTTTAAATTTTAGTTGCTTGTGCTTTTCTTAACAATTTCAACATCTATCGGGCTTTACCATAAAACACCCCTTATTTTCATTTAAAAAAAAAAAAAAAAAAAAACAAAAAAAAAACCAACAAACTATTAAAGTTTCACTCTTTGAAGTCGGTGCTAAGGGAAATGAAATAGTGTTGCCCTGCAATTTTTTGATCCATAAAATAGGCGAATACGTAAAAACCAAAGAAAAGTCCCCGCTCGAGTAGAACCAGAGGCGTTTCTAAAAGTTTTGCAAAAGTTCAGTGCAGTTTTACACCCGACTTGCGAAATATTTTGAGAGAAGTGAACACTGAACACGATTTCAGTGTCATCGAGACCAAAGATGTCCAGTACACAGAACGTGGCTGCATGATTAATATGTGTATCTATTTAAAAAGGTCTAAAAACTAATCAACATTTCATTTCCGTTTATTGGCTGAATAAACAATTTGGTTTCTACTTTCTTTCACGTTTTTTCTAATCAACTATATTTTTGTTGATTTATCTATTTTTTTCCTAAAATTTTATTTAAACATTCGTGCAAGTTTGTTTCTTATCGTAATGATTTTAGCTTAATTATTTAAATAACTGTGTGAAGTTGTGTGTTGTGTTCTTTTCGTTTTGGTTTTATCATAATTGAGATAAAAAGAAAAAGAAAAACTTAATGTAGGAGGTTAATTTTCTTTACAGAAACATCACTATCACTTTCTTTGGGCTTTTTCTCACAAAATTCTATAAGATAAGAGGCTATGCCGGACAGAGCAATGAAGGCCCCAGCAAAATAAAAAGCATTATCCCATCTGAAAACGAGATGAACGAAATTAGCATTTGAGATACGAATTCAAATAGCAAATAGCACTCACCTTAAAGTAGCTTCGTATATAGCACCAGCTATGGGTGGACCGGCTATCATGCCGACACCCTGCACCAACAATACCAGACCATAGGCGCAGGTAAAGTCATCCAAATCGACTATACTAACCAAGATGCTTGGCGTAAACGAAAACGAACTGGCAAACGTGAAGCCGAATATAATACACGTCGACAAAAGGCCATTATAGCTGGATACCAGCAACGGCATTAGCACTACCGAAAGGCCGCAAACTGTGAACAGAGGGCAACGCAATTCAAATAACAATATCATATTTATTTACATTTGTGTGTGCAACTACTCACTTAACATACACCCCGAATAGCAAACATTAACATTCATCCACGAACTGTCTCCCAAATAGCCCAGGCCGATCATGCCAATCGTTTGAGCCACGCCGATCGAAGAAATCAACTGGGCGCTGGCTGACGTATCGTATTCATGAATCTTCAAATATTCGGGCAGATAAAGATATGGAATTATGAACCTGAAATTAAAACAACAAGAAAGAAAAACACACGAAGACAGATTTAATAATTGACTTGAACCAAACAAAAGTGTAAAGTGTGCCCAGGGGCACACAGACTAGAGGAGACAAGAGGAGACTAGGGACGCCAAACAAACCTGGATTTCTTAAATCTGGCGTTAAAGTTTTCTCTTCTCTATAATTTAAGGTACAACAAGCCCCCATGTACGAGGAGTATTTACATCTGAACATCATTGGAAAATATTTAGTGAACAAAAGCTAAATCATTCCTCGGTATAGAAAGATAGTACGACTATATAGCCAGACCCTGTATAAAGCGACTTCCGAACCAGGACGTTGTTTAAGACAAGGCGAAATCCTAGCAGTTAAACTTCTTCACTTTGCCAGTCTCGCCTGGCGGTGAGCAGTTCAAGAATAAAAGTTATATCAAGCCGAATTCCGGGCAGGAAAACTCGCCAACTAAACAACAACAAAAATAAAATATGTAGAACTCTGTGCGTTCCGAAGTATGTTTGTATGAACGAGATTTGTTGTTGTTAAATGTGAAATATCAAAAAATTAAATTTTACTCCTGTCTCCCGGGAGACTCAAACATAAAAATCTAATCAGCTGCGCTCCCAACTTCCCCTGTTATGAATTCCGCTTATAACATAGATCGGTATTCGCGGGATTTTGTTGTTGTACTGGCAAGTTCAACGGCTGTGAATTCGCCATATCTCGCGTTTCTTTAAATCATTGCGATAAATTTCAAATGCAAGAATTTTACTATCGAAATGTTGCCACCTAATCGTGACTAAAACGCAAAAAAGTCACCAGCTGCACTGTTACTTTCACCTGCTGTTTACTTTCACCTCGATTTAAGAGGCTGCTGTAGAATTGGCAGATCACTACGGACGGATTTCGAGACTGGTGTTTCAATTTGAACACAATCCTGCGCTCTTCGCTTATTTTATGATCGCCATAATCGCACAGCTTCAAAGCCACTAGTGCCGTTGGTAGAGCCGAGGCGACGTAACGCTATCTGTTAAAGTTAGAGGGAGAATTCGTGGTCTGACGCAAGAGATGTCGGCAAACGACCTGAGAGAGCGACGTATGTTCCCTGAAGGAGTCCTGGATCTATTGGAAACTGACCATCACACGTCTGACGTAGAAATGATGTGAACTGGATACCCGAGATATTGCCAGTTGACCCCTTGAGCCTTGAGTTTCCTACAGTCTTCGCGAATTTACCACAAATCTCAAGGGATCGCAAAGCCAACATGAGCCGTGGCATGCATCAGATTCAGAGTGATTTAAAAATCATAAAGAACTGGACGTTAAATTTAAATTTTGAGGAAGCGGTTATTAAAACCTCACATGTGATTGCACACTCGCTCTCTCGCTCTGTCTCTCTCTCTCTCTCTCTCTCCCTTCATTGTTCAGGCAAATGTTCCGTACATATAGGGAAAAGTTTAGCGGCTTTAAGTCACCGGAAGGGATTCTAAAAGGTTAAGTGCTTTTTGGAGACTTTATTCTAACATCATTTTGGCGTTTTACATGTCGTCGACTGTCGTTATTTCGAATTGCATGAAATACCAATTCGCTGGTGGGAATGAAACGGGCACAATCTTGGACCAAGATGATGGCACTATTTGCACAGCTTTTGCCTTACAATGACGCAACGTGTGCGCTGAAATTGAAAGGAATGTAATACGAAGTTCTCTCGAGAACCTAAATCTATATGTATGTACATGTTTCACAGTTTTTCGAAATCTTAGGGTCACAGGTGCACCCGCCTGCGTTTACTGATTACTTCAACCTAAACGTCCCGCTGGGCCATGTCTCGTAGACAAATGCACGAGACACTAAAGCGTGGAGCACCTGTGCCCAAACGGATTAACAAGATAATTTTCGAACAAATGGCCGGCTGTCAAATGCAAGCATGACAAGAAGACCGCCATTTTCACTAAGCGTTTCCCCCATCCAGTGGAACCAACAAACAGTGTCTTACAGTCATATTTTCGACAGCAGCAGCGAACCAACTTTTCTGTTAGATCGTCTTAAAAGATACTTCGCTGGCCAGACATGTGCAAAAGCATGTAAATATATGTAACACTTAAGTATAGATTAAAAATATATTTATCGAGTGTCTACTGTAATATAATGTAATAGATCTTGTTACTTACCATATAAAAAGAAATAAAGTCGATAAATTAAATAACGTAAATTTAACATCCTTAAATAGCGAGAAGTCGAAAACTGATTTCATTGTATCGACGAGATTGTCATACCACGTCTGCAAAAACAAGAACAAAACAAAACAAAACAAAACATTAGATTAGATTAGATTCGATTAGATCTATAAATTTAATTAAATACAATATGAAACTTTTACATTATTTATTTAGTTGCAATAAAAATACACATAAATTTTCCCCGAACGATGAAAACACTTTAATCAACTTAAACGCTGCGTTTCTTTTTTATAAATTTTTTCTAAAAGCAAAAAACTTCTCATAGCAACTATTTAATTTAATAATTGATAATCCTCTGGCGTTGCGAGTGTGGACAAGTTTTGCTGATACAATTAAATTTCCAGTCTTTGTTTCTTATCTGCTGCGTTGAGACAGTGATTGAGGCCTAAATCTATTTATTTGTAGCGATTAAGTAGAAAATTCAAGTGATTTTAAGTTAAAACTTGATTTTACTGAATTCTAAGGCTTTAAATGAATCGGGAGAGAGTTTAGTTGGTGATGGCTCTAGTATTTCGATGAAATTATGAAATCGGCTATTAAAAAATTCTAGAAAAAAAACTCTATTTACACGTGATTTTGGACAAATGAAAATAAAATGAAAAGTTGTTAAAGAATAAAGTCTTTTAACAAACGGCGACTATTAAGCCAAGATGAGTGGCAAAAACAAATATGTACACATTTCGGATGGAAGACCCTGGCCACCTGATTTCCAGAAAATAATGTGCGAATAAAGAAGAAAACTATTAAAATATTCCAAAAGGAAAGACATTAAACTAAAAATAAAGAACAAAATTTAAGAGAAAAAAAATGCCTGTCCAAAAATAGCTTCAAATACGAGATCGATTCACAAATATGTATCTTATGGCAAAAATCGGATTATTGTTGGTAAAAATATAAATTCGATTAAATTTTTATTGCAATAAAAATTAAGAGGGAAAATATTTCATTGCGAAAATATTCCTAAGCAAGTAAATAAAAAATGAAGTTAATTCCTATTTTGCGAGTAAAAATAGAAATGTAAAAATTATTCGAATATAAATTTTACCGCTAAAATATTATTCGAATAGAAAGTATTCTATGAAATGTTTAATGAAATAAAAATTAAGAGGCGGCTTAATAAAAATTTTACCGAATACTTTTTATTCGAATAAGAATGTAGCGAAATATACTCTAAAAAAAAATAAATAATTAAGTTGAAGCTGAATAAAAAAGTTTCTGGCCAAAACAAAAATTTGTATGTATTACAAGTCTTTATATGTTGTGGCAAAAATTAAACGTTCGAATAATGGTTAGTGGAAATTAAAGAAAAAATTATTCGAATAAAAATTAATCGATTCAGTTTATATTCGAATCAAAAGTTATTTAGAGGAAACATTTATTGAAGAAATTGTATGCTTTAAGAAAATACTGAAAATGAAATTAAACTGAAAAAAATGATTATGAAAAATTTATTTCATATAAAATCTTCAATTTGCAATTCTCATCTGCTATCGCAAAAACTCGAATAATTTTTAGCAAACAAAGTTATTCGAATAAGGTTTTCTTTACAAGACTTTGCATTAATGTAAAAAAGAAAATGGCCTGTCACAGAGTGTAAAAGTTTTCCGGTTTTATTCATACGAAAAGAACTTCTCCGGCTAAACAAGGACTTTCACTTTTTATCCTGTTCACAAAATAAGTTCGTCCACAAATTAATCACTAAATAAAAAAATCATACTCACATCTTCATCTTCTTTGGCAATTGTTGTCATTGAGTTTCTGTAGATATTGGGACACGATGAGGCCCGCAAACGATAGCGATGTGTGCTCAGCATGGCCCCACGGTAGTGCATAGAGTTTCGATGAATTCTCATGTCCTTTAAGAAATTCGAATTGCGTATGGAAATGTTTCGTCTGAGATTTGAGCGATAACTTGGCTTCTTAGACTTCGAAAGTCTGCGCATGCCCGTAATGCTGTCGATGCGCGTTCTCTTAAAGGCAGCCTTTGACTGGTGACCCGCCGTTAGGGGTTCATCTTCCGGTATTGTTATGACAGCAGGGCCACCGCCACCGCTGGCGTTGTTGACAATTTCATTGTGCTTCTTCAAATTGGATTCTATCAAGGCCATACCGCGACCCTTGACGGGCGCCGTAAGGTAAGCGTGATTTACGGGATTGAGCACATCAACAGAATTAGAACGATACCCGTTTGGTTTTGAATCTCTCTTGGCTGCAAAAAATATATTTTCATTGAGCGAGTAACGAGAAATGGCGCAATTGTCCATATGATTGTTTTGTTCGTGAGCATATTTTTGTGTTAGATAACCCTCATCGGCGGAGGAGCGCAGGGATATAAGAGAAGTTTTGAAGGGTGAACGATTGTCCGAAGAATGTTTCTCCGACGGCGACAAAGTTTCTATGGAGGCTAAGAAGGTTTTCTTGGCTGCTTCAGCCACCTCACTGGGTATACCACCCATCATGGTGTCATCCGGCGAGCCAATAATGGCAGCAGCAGCATACGGATTGCCAGTTGAAGACATGGACAACAAATTTTCCCTAGATGGAGCTTCGGCACCCTCTTTCAGTCTTAGAGATCTTCTGCTTGTGCTCTTGACTTCGTACAGATCTTCCAATTCCTGAGAGTCCAAAAAGGTGGGCAAAAATATTTCACTGCGATATCGTTTCAAGCTGTTTTCAGCGAAGTCTTCGATTTGTTGATTGGCTTCCGTGTTGTTTTTCGTTACCAAAGTATCTAGAACATATTCCTTGGTGGCTCCTGTATCCAGTAGTTTCTTGATTTCCTCCAGGCAAACACTGGAATTGGAGAACGTAGTAACACTTTGTGATCTACTTTCCAAACGATTTTCTTCAATCAACCAGTCGGGATCACGCATTAAAGCACCACAAACACAGGCATTGAGCATAGTGCCCGCCAAAATCAAAGTAGCACCTCTCCAGCCATACGTATTGATGAGCCACTGAGTCAAGGGGGCATACAAAAACGTACCAATACCGGTGCCGGAGGCACTAATGCCAGTGGCAAACGACCTCTTTTTGTCGAACCAAAAGGCCACGGAGACAACGGCCGTAACATAACCAATGCCCAAGCCCAGGCCGGATATAATGCCGAAGGTAACCATAAGCATTTCAACGGAGTTAACAATGGAAGACAACCCGAAACCGATGGCCGATACCAGGCCACCGATAATGGTCATTTTGCGACATCCATATTTATCCACTAAGTTGGACCAGATGGGCCCCATTAGTAAAGGCACTGAGAAAAACAGTGAGGAAATCCAGGCGGTCTTGGTGGGGCTCTCACCGAAATAGTCCAGCAGTTCTGTGTTAATCAGACCAAACGAAAACGACAGACCATCTGCTATCAGAGAGATAACCAAAGAGGCGAACACCACTACCCAACCGTAACCGCCATCGGGCATCTCTGGCTTCTTTTTCTCCGTTGAACTCGAATCAATGGAGTCCCCCGATTCGTTCGATATCAAGCGTTTTCTTTTCTTGACGTTCTCATTAAGGTTACCGGCGCCGTTGGCCAGTGATATCATGGCCGTATTATCGGTGGCATTTATGGTGATAATGCTGTTCTTAAGAATGCGCTCGTTCTGTGCGCGCCCTTGCAAATCTTCGGAAGATAGATTACAAAATGTTACTTCCGGAAACAGGTCATGTTTGATGGATTTATTGAGCGGCGTGCTTTTAACAGATGGGACAACCGTTGACGTAAGTTCTGACGGACTTGATTTCAGTGGCGTCGACAGGGGTTCGTAAATGCTGCCATTTTGTTTCTGACTACTAAAACTGGTATTGTTATTCGATTTGGAAATCATGTTTCGGTTGGTACCAGCCTAAAAGGCCTTGGACGAGGGATAGCGTTTACAAAAGGTGGGATATCTTTTATTTTTTTTTATTTTGCTTCCGTATTTTTAGATTGTTGATAAGAATTGTCTAATTATTCTCTTCTAATTGAACACAATGTTGTTTGTTTTTCAGCAAAGATTTGTATAAATTTTGTTGTTTATTGTACTAGATTTCTTTTGTGTTGTTATTGTAGATTAACCTGTCCAGAATCCTGGTCCTTAGAGATTTCTTCGGAAATTCGCTTGCATATTCATAATTCAGAAATATCTGCTTTCTTATCAGTTTTAATTATTTAAGCTTCTCTTTGCGTTCAAGCCTTTCCCACTTTTCTATCCCTTCGATTCTGTTCCACTATTTTACAAGTTTCTCGAAACTTTTGCTTTCTTAAAAAAATTGAGCACAAATTTCTTATCTAAAGATAATGAAGGAACAGTTTTGAGACAGGCCTTCCGTTGTTAATGTCTTTTCAGCTTTTCTTACAGCCCTCCAAATATAAAGAATTTCTTGCCAAAATCTGGTTGCGTATTCTTCGAGGACGATGACCCGATTTACACGCAGCGTTCATACAATGCAACTGTGTTGTTTGTTGTAGTGAAAACTAAAAAGAGAAAGAGAAAAAAGTCAAAATAAATTACACAGTATAAAAGAAATGTGTGAAAGTAGAAAGATTATCAATTAATTTAATCGACTAAATTTAATTTAAATGCCAAGTTTTATTAATGTAGTGATTTGCTTTGGGGTGTATTAAAGTAAAGGGACTGCCAAGAGCGACTATCCAACTTTGACAGGGGCCATCTTGTGGAATCCACATCCGCAGAACAGACTGTTATTTTTTCAATCTGTTTCACCAAATCACCATTAATAGATTTAGCGTTCAGCAACTCGTTTAACGTGAACATTCGTTTCTTAGAATGCCTATTCCATTGGAATAACGCTTCGCGTATTTCAAGAAGACTATTTACAATCGCCATACGGCCAAGACATGTAAGATCTGTCGCCCGTAAACGACTCCACGTCACTCATAAGAGCCTTTACCATTTTGCGGAACATATTTTGGTAAAGTTCGCGTGGTGACTTGCGTCTGGCAACCATACAAAATTGAGCTGGTCCATTAGTTGAGGTTAAAGGAGCAGATACAAAGACGTGTGTTCACGAAAGACTCTCACAGCACGGAACATTGGAACACGGGGATTTACTTTCATCAATAAATTTGGTCCACTTGGACGAATAAAATTCTCAAACTTAGAAGGACTAAAATCTATAAGTGCTTCCCGAAAAATCATGGTTTGGCGTGTATTCGATGAATTATAGAGCAACGATGTTGACCGAACCATTACCATCAACGTCAAGCCTTATCGGCCGATAATTGCTCGAATAATTTGGCTTGACAGAGCCTCAGTGGTAAATTGTTTTATATATGTATGTATTTATAGCCCATGTCACATTGGGCATTCCGCACGAGCGGAATTCTGAGCGTGTGGGTTTACACCAATAGCACGGACACAAACCATACTGCCCGTTAGAGACATAACATTTAAAGTGGTTGCAATTTTTACAAACTCATCTAAACTCCAAGAGAACCGAACAAGGTGGACCGATGACAATTGACAGAGATCTTAAGTTGAATGGAATTTTAATTTTTTCCAGTAGAATTTCAGCAGAAGCAAAAACGAAGGGCGACCAAAACTTCATAAAATTTGAGTTTAAGGGCTTCTGTAAAGGAATGAGTAACGCAGAGTCGCTGCTAACAGCGCTTTACCTTTACGAAATTTAAAGTCTTAATTCCTTTACATAATTATTTCCAGAAGAAGGAAAGAAATGAGCAGAGCCTATGGATGAATTCGAAAAGTAATTTAGATTTTTCGAAATGTGAAATAATGGAAATTTTCCTAGAGTATAACTTCCAAGGAGAAGAAAAAAAGAAAACAGACTTGTTACGGATCACCTCTACCATCATACGTCATCTTTACTATCGCAAAATCAACTGGGTTTTCGAAAAGGTCAAAACGGATGTGATTGTTACTGATTTTTGCAAGGCTTTCGACAAAGTCATCTTTAAACTTCTAGTAAAGAAGCTACACTGCGTGGCTTTAGGCAAAATTATTTAAATTGAATCGCTTCACGCCGTTGCCATAGGAAGGAAAAAGTTGTACTCGCCAACACTTTAACTACATAAATCTACTTCTGCCACATCGGGTGTTCCATCAGTTACGATTTCCTTTATTTATTAATGACCTGCCCAATGTAATGCAAAACTCATTCATATTAATTAAACTAATTACTATTAATATACTTTTTGGCTGCAACGCCTACAATAAGATTGAACTTCATTGTACTCCTGGTGTGCTGAGAATTTAATGCAATTGAATCCTAAGAAATCCAAATATGTGCATGTTTTTCTTCCCAAGGAGTTTCTTAAACGTTAAATATTTCTTGGGCAGTTATGAGGGGAAAACGCCTGTACGTTCACTGGCTCAATTTCACACAACATATTACACTGATTGTAAGTAAAGCAGGGGCTCTACTGCGGTTCATAAAATGTTCGGCGAAGGAGTTGGAAGAAGTTAAGCAACTATTTATGTACATCCCTTGTTGGAATATGGCTCAGTAATATGGAAGCCATTATATAGAATCTATATCAATGCAATTGAATCCGCACAAAAACATCTTTTATTATTTCTCCTCCCCAGCTTGCAATGGAATTATTAAGCTGCCGTCTTCACGTAGCGAAATAACTACCTTTAATATCTCTAATTTCCATTAAATCATTTACAACAAAATGGCGCCAATTCTGATCCTTGCGCAGCAGTGGGAGGGACCTTCAATTAAATGTAATTTCATATTGATGACTCTTTGATTGTATGTAAATATTTGCTTCGAATTAACTAATATTTATTGTATTATATTTTCTCAAACATCTGCAGTCGTCTGTACGAATTGTACTTTCATAGACTTAATTTCAAATAAAAATGAGAACTGGGCTTGGCCGATTTGTCTTATTTATCTGGTCAGAACGTTTAACAGTGTTCGGGAATTCAACATTAAGGTCGAGTTGTTGGATTACAAATTTATCTTCCTTTAACTGGCCACTTCTTACAGAAGTGTGAACTGACATGAAAACCACTGTGGCATTCTTTCATTTCTTCCGACTTGTCCAGTTCACGTTCAGCGCACCTGTACCCTCTAAAAGTTGTGCTTTATGTTTTCTTACAGTGTAAATGCTTGATTTGTATAATTTATGTACGAGTATGTGGTAAATAAATTTGATTCTTCTGGCATTTTTTCTTTTTTTTTTTTTGCTGCAAACATAAATCGTTCATGCATGAAATAGACTTAGAACACGATACGCAGGGCATTCGATGTCCCAGCAATTCGATACTACTGATGACTCTTACGCAGTGCACCGCAGACCAAAACTACTGCCTCTAGTACTATGGAATAGCCAACAATTTCTAATTCGTGCTATAGAACAGGCAATCCGTGGAAATGAAAAAGTTACTACTCATGGCAGCATTTCGGTTAACCTTTTCGAGATTAGGTTTGTGCGATTGAAGGCGTCAGTTCATCTTTCTGGTCGATTAAGAATAATTCTTAAAATGCAACATTGAAAACAAAATATTGACTATTTATACGAGCAAAGCAATGCAAAGCAAAACACTTAGACGAATATTAAGTAAGAAACAAAAATAGATTTCATTGAATCAAAAACATACAAATAAAAATAGTTTCCAACACAAGCAGTTGCACAAAACCAAGTTAAAATTTGTCCGTTTACACGCAACGAAACACTTAATTCATACATCACATCATCGTGGGGCATGTTGCAAATAAAAGTAATTTTTATACCTATTTTCATATATTTCCTTTAACTGTTATTTTGTAACGCAGAACTTTTTTAGTTTTTGTTTTTGTTTTCCAATTTAAATTATTATTTTGTCACCGTATTTCTGTTGCAAATCGCACAATTCATTTTTAAGGTCTTACGAGACCAACTGAATATTTTAATTTCAAAGTCTTCAGATGCGTCACTTTTTGCATAATTTTTCACTATTTTTTGTTTTTGTTTTTGTTTTTAATTTTGTTTATTAATTTTAATGGTTTGTTTGCAAACAATACAAAGAAACCGTTGCGCTCAAAGAGTCTTTAATTTTTGTTCAACACAATAAAATAAACACCAAAACGAGTGAATGAAAGTAATCAAAACAGAAAACGAAAACTACTCTAGTCTAGCCGGACAGAGCCAGAAGCGTGTCGAAGAGCGGTCGCGGTATGTGTGTAACTAACAAATTCTCTTTTTGGCGTTGGTGGCGTTCGTTCGTGGCGTTTGCTGAACTGTTGAATGAAATGAATTTTCGACTAGACACACACACACACACACACACACGTCTACACACACACACACATACACATCACCTGCATAAGCACATTAATTGCAAACGATTTTGGTCTAAGCACCAATCGCACAACATACACTGCGCGTGGTCAGATCAGGGTAAGGCGAACTTGTTACTAGTTGAAGTTGGTATTTGGGGTGTTATTTGGTGTCCTGGATTTTTTGTGTATTTAAATTTAAAGTTGAAAAAAGAACATTTTAATTTAAACATTCAACTATTTTATGACGAATTCCCTTTAGTCTGCTTTTATTTTTTATTGTTTTCTTCCCGTTTTCAAAACCCGGACTATCAAAGCGAATTCGGATTATAACATAAGAAAATGGAATAGCAAAACACTAATAGAGCATTAAATGTGTTAATTTCCTTATGGGCAACTACTCGGCACTCGACTCCGATTAACACACGAACGCTTTCAGCTTAATCATACCTTATTCCAGTTACACTGTATGGCAGCGAAGTTTCTGCAAGTTGTGATCAGAAAGGTATCAGGAAATTAACTCTTATATATACAGTTCACTCGCGGTAACATGAACACTGTCTAACGTGAACATGGCCTAACGAGAACAAGCTTTTGTTTACGTTGTTTTGTTTTAAAATATGGACCGGGAAAAAGAAAAACTTTAAAATCATCAATCATCTTTCAGTCATGGAAAAAACTCTTCAAGAGTGTGGAATAGTGATCCTTGTTTTGATGATACGACTGAAATCCCTGAATTGGGATTGGCACGTTTTTCTCATACTTTCCCCATGAGACTAAACTTTATGGTGTTCGTTTTTGTGACCTGTTAAACATTCGTTGTTTACTGCTCTTCCTTTCACACAGTCAAGAAGAAATAAAAACCTGGTCCAGATTAGATTTGGGTAACTGATATCTGAAGGGCAGTTTTTCGTCCACGCTAATCGCCTATGGAACTCAATACCTTCATCTGTACAATTCGTTAGTAACACAACGCAGTTTAGGAAAGATATTATTCATTTTTATGAACAAATCTAAAAACATGTATGTCTGTATGTATGTAGTACGTATTCTGATTTATATTCATTTCATATTATTTAAAATTGTTTGTTTAATTCTTTAATTTCATGTTAAATGTTATAATCTTCTTGCATAACGAATATTTAATTGTTACGAACTGATCATCCTATACCATAATTATAAGTAATAATAGTATATGAATACGTATGTATGTATATGAATACTATTATGTATTATGTATTCATATACCATTAATACCAGTAAATAAATAAAGAAGATATCATCCGTTTCGTTCAACCAGTCTACAACCGGTTGAATTAGAAACTACAATTCCACTTTTGAAACCGGATATAGTATCAATATGAACTTTAGAGACAAACTTACATACATACATACATTCATATGTAAATTTTAGCCAGTTCAGACAAATATGGCACCGTTGGTCTGCCCAGCCTTTCAGCTGAAAAAGCCACTTGGCTTTATTTGTGGTACGTTTTTATCACGTGCGCTCTGGTGTTATTCTCAGCTAAAATTTTAAAGCGCTGCACAAAAAACTGAAATTTATTTTTTTTGCTTAAAATAAATTATGCTTTTTCTAATCAAAAGAAGCAGAGTGTATGAGCGTCACTTATTATGCACACACGCACATACATACATCCATACCTACAGATATATGTACGCAAGTATGTGTGTCTGTATGTACGTGCTGTCTCATTTGTTTCTGCTTAAATAATTCTGAAGTCCATTTCCTTCAACTTGACCTCAAGAATATAATAAAATGTTAAAAGAATTTTTCAAATTCGAAACTCGGAAAAGTCGGCTAGAAAATATTTGAAATTAATAGCGTAATGAAAAATTAAAAATATATGTATATAATAGGGTGTTTTTTATTGAGGTATAGAACTTTAAGTTGGCATCAACTGGCGGCCATTTTGTCAGCTGTCAAGTGATTAATATTTAGTTTGGTTTGCCATTTCATCATGAACAGGTTGACAAAAGAACAACGCTTGTAAATGTGCCAGCCGCGGCGGCCACATGCCCGAAATCATATTTAAACATTAATGGCATAAAATTATCCTTCCAATAAAGCCAAATTGATGGACATTAAAACGATTTTCTTGTGTTTTATTTCAATTCCAAGTTCTATACCTCTGAAAAAAACACCCTGTACTTAGAACAGCATTATTAAAAGTCGCATACACGCGACATCACCGACGAGGTACATATTTTTGTCCGCTTAAACAGTCCTGCATTATAATTTTGGGTTGGTATATGGGAGGTGGCCGGTTAAAGGACGCGAAGAAATGTAAATAAATAAAATAAATGATCGAGTTCTCATGTATGCGCTCATTAGTCACGCCTGCGCATGAGCCTAAATACTGTCACATGAAAACCAGCCCCTGCGTAACCGGTACTTTTTACATTTGCCTATTACACCCACCAGCGTACGTCTCTGCTGTTGATGCACACGCCGTGAGTGATGATGATATGCGTAACGCATCAGTGCGCATCAGCCTGCTGGTAATAAATTCATATACATACATACATACATACATACATACATACATACAGACATATTACCAGCGTTGCCAAATTTTATGAAAAAAAAATTTCAGATTTTTGTTGACAAAAGTTGCCAAACGACGTTGTTTATTAATTGTTGTGAAATTTATTTGTGATATGTCCATTACTAGAGGAAAATGGCGTTTCACTTAGTGAATATGTACTTAAGTCTAGGATGAATGTGTGCGTGTGCGTGTGCGTTTGTGTATGTGATGCCAAGTGCTTTTGTTTTCGTACCTAAAGGCAAACTTACTAACAAAATGTGTATGTATTGTACCTACATACATACATACATATACATAAATACATACCAACATAGATTCGTGCGTCTACTTGATTATATCTGTATACGCATAATGTTTGAGGACATGTAGTGAGAGAGAAATGAATGCCAGGCGGCAGGTACAAAAAGGTTACAAGTTTTTATTGCGCTCATTCTACACTTCTTGAGAACAGGTGAAAAACCTATTGAAAATAATCAAAAATGATTTCATTGTTCTTGTTTGGTTTTCCAAAAATCCTCGGTGACAATAATTCTAGGAATTTTTATAATCTGATGGTGGAGGCAAATTACAAAATCATGAGTTTGGATTTCTTTTAAAGTTCCCAAGAAATATATTCAAGGTTAAAACTTTTATTGTTGTAATTTTGCGTTAAATAACGAACAAGAGAAGACAAGAAGAAAATGTCGGAGCTTTAAATTGTAGGGCATACATACATACAACAACAACAACAACAGCAAGACAAAATAAATGCGTAATTAATTCTACCTGCTTTAAATGTTGTAAAAAAATTCGAAAAAACTAAAGCAAAAACTTTGGGTTAAAATTTTGTATTTTTTGTTGCATTTTTCAGTGCGTTTTTCATACGGATTGTCAAATATGTATGTAACTCCAGTACAGGCAGGCAACAAATAAGTGAAGACGCATTTAAGCTGAATCAATGCCAGGGCAACAAATCATGAAAAATATTGTTGGTTTTCCTATCACTGAAAGGGGGTTTTTCCAAACTGTATTTAACGTTCAACGAATGTAATAAATTTTCAAATATGTAAATTTTTGACAGAATTTTATTAACTTTAAGTAAAATTATAATTATACATATTATATGTATGCAATTCGTATGTATGTGTGTGAACAGGCCCATGAGCCAATAGGATAAATGAATAAAATTGTTGGCATCAAAGTCAATTGATTAAGTCTGTAAATCCTTAAATGTAAAATATTATCAAACATCTCCAAAAATTTTTACAAATTTATTTACAATTGTATTTATAAGTACGCACAAACATACATACATACAGTCTGTCAATAATGAGTTTGCACATTGAAAACAGACAGGGTTTAGTTAAAATTATTCGTGAATTCATGACATTTTTGTTCTACAAAAATATTTTTTTTGTACATACATACATACATATTGAAAGGCTGATAGTTGGTCCGTCTGCATTTAAAAATATAAAAACAAAATAATAATGTTCGCAAAATTCACACTTCGTACATTCTACGGTTACAACAATCGGCCCAGCAATTCGATTAAAAAAGCAATACAAACAATATAATATCGTTTCTGTAGCGCGCAGCTTTGAAGAAGACGACGAAATGTCGATTCGTGTTAGTTGTCAACTTTTTGGCCTTTTTCCTTCGACTTGGTGGCAAATTTGGCCTAAGGATCTTCACTTGCGGGCCTATAAAATAAAAAGCCCAACGAGCAGCGTTTGCGTCATATTTTTGCACAATACGTTCATTTCACACTCGCCGAGGATGAGCTTTTCTGTGAAAGAAGTGTGTTTAGTAGTAATGAAGTCAAGGAGCCGCCGTTATGGTGAACAGCCAACTTTACCGAAACATGTCGACTTTTCGTTGCGCAAATTTATCAGCTAATTATCAACGATATTTGCCTTACCAGCGCGCTTAGCACTCGATTTATAATGAACTCAATTTGGTGACTTTCAGAAGGGTTCTTCTTAACTGGCCGCCTCTTTTGTGTTATTTAACAACATTTAAGGCCGTTTATGGTTTATGCCGACAAACCAGCAACTCTTTAGCCATTGGAGGCCAACTGGACTGAGCGAATGGACCGTTTACCTCGCAGTTGCTTTAGACATATGACAGAAATCATATTTGAATAAATGCCATGAAATTATCTGTCCGATTTTATTTAAAAAAATTTAATTAGATATGATTTCTGTTTTTTATCATTTTGAATCCTCAAGCTCTTAAAAAATACCCAATATACATTTTCAGAAACCAATTTTAAGATTAAAGAGTTTAAACGATTTTCTAAAAATGTCGTTGTGTTAACATATTGCATGTCGTTACCTTAATAGAGAAAGGCCCTAACTCGTTTTTTCCTCATACATTGTGCCATTGTGTTCTGGTGTGCGGCTCTTTTTTATTTTAGAATCAACATTATTTATGGCTGAAATATCTGATAACTGCACTTCTAAAAGGAAGAATAAAGCAAAATATCAACAAAAGAAATCGTATGAAAGGTAAGGAATACACCGATGTATTGAAAAAAGGAGTTTTCCAGACACCTGCAAGACAAATGGGGAAACTTTTCATGCTGCTGTGCAAAAAAAAAAAAAGCGCCGTAAGGCACTGTTTAGCATTTTCAGATTGCCTGAGAAAAGAAACGTTCAAACTGTATTGGGACCAAAAGCGTTTATACGTTACCAGCCTTGTAAGTTTTACCGATAAAAAAAATTTACATACGTTCCAAATCTATATTATATTTCTTGAACCTTAATTCAAACCGTTTACAAGTAGGTTGCAAGATGTTTCTATTTACATTGGGATTGAAGGAGAAGATGGTTCGAAACTGGATTAACAAAAGCGGCAATCGCGGCACACAAATCAGTTCGGAAAAAGCTTCAAATCTGCCAATCCAATGAATAAAAAGAATGGAAGCAGTTACAATATCTAAAAAACGTATTACCTTGTAATACTTAATTTCATTCCACTATACATTTGTCATATATCCGTTTTGTTATTGTTTTCAGTTACAAAAAAAATATATTTGAAATAAAAGACTTTATCAATATTGGTTTTTTTAACTTATAATAAAAATCCATAACTGGCAATAACTTTCAAAATATTAAGTCACAAAAAGCCCTGTCTAATTCAATTTTATAAAAACTTTCAGAATTAAACAAATTGTTAGAGCATTAAATTACTTAGAGAATTTAATAAGAAGCTGCATTTAAAAAACATTCGCGACTACAAAGTTTTAATTTTTATTGAGTTATTTCTCTCTCCTGAAAAGTTAGGAAAAGTTTACTCAGGGCCTCTCTATATTAAGGTATCGATATATAAAGTGTTCTCGTACTTTTCCGTGTACTGTACACCTGTAGCAAAAACATAACTAGTTTTCTCTTTGCTTTTGTTCTAAATAAATGTCTCTTCAAAAAAATCGCTAACAATAGTTTTGTCAGATGTGGCGATTTTGCAGCAAACGTGGCGATGTTAAAACTTGTTTGGCGTGGTAATTTTCAATTTGACGACATAAGTAGCTACTTTCTTGGCTATACGTGTTTGCAAAATCGTTAAATAAAATGCATTTGCAACTCTATTCTGCTATTTTAGGTATGAAATTTTAGGTGCGTGGTAAAACAGTTGAGTTTAGCGTCTCTGTATATCAGCCGGCAGCCTCTAACTTTCATTTTATAGCGATTATCACCTTAAAGTGAACGCATAAATACTATCACCCAGGCTCTGCAAATCACTTTTCGTCAAAAAAAAATCGCCAAAAGTGTAATTTTCATCTACTTGGTGTTTTAGAAATCGCTTAAATGGGTTATAAAACAAAATTTCATTTTCAAATTGTTTCGGCCGTTTTTTCCGTTATATTTTTATGTTCTGTAACTGAATTTTGACACAAAAAAAACCTATTTAAAACAGTTGGCCTTTGGCAGCACGAAAAAAATACTTCTGGAATAAATATATGAAATAGTTTGTTGTAAATAATTTAAATAAGGTAAAAAAAAACGAAATGCAATTAGTAAATAATACGTCAAACATGTTGGCCAGACTTTTTTTTGACACGGTACTCCTTCCCAAGATTACAATCATTTCCAATCATTTGCTGTACGCTCCCCTCTCCGAAGTAACGAAGTGCCGTAACTAATTGTAAAATCACCACTTTGGTTGATATTTCATTTAACAGCATCCAAAAGCCTTCTTTATTTAATCTAAAATATGCTATAAATCTTCTTCTTCGTTTAAGATAATTTTCAAAAGGATTGGAACGAGCCACTCGTTCTTTTTCTCTCTCCAACAACTAAATAGAAACAACAACCGCAGATTGGTTCATATTAGTGGTTTGAAACACGTTAAATCTTTTAAAAATAATTTTGCACAGAAATTTAAATTTTTTTGTTTATATTTTTAATTGTCAAATGTTATACACAGTACAACGAAAAATTGTTTTTCCTTAAGTTGTTTCAAATAACTGATCCAAGACAAAAAACCGCACTAAAAAAAACTGTTTCATACGATTTTCAGAACGCAATAAAATCGATTATGTGGAATTAAAATCAATTTCACTTTCATTTCGGGGTGATATGTAGAACCTGGCTGTATATCTAAAAAAATGCACCTGTTGCACTTCTGTTGTATTTATTTTCGCGATTTAATAAAAGATTTAATTGAGACCGTAAGTGATTAGTTTTTCTTTAGTTTAAGAGTAAAATGTTTGTCTCTGACTTTTAACAAAAACTTGGAATTTCGCCGAGTTTTGTTGTTGTAGTGGCAAGTTTACATTTATGTATGTATGTATGTATGTACATATATACTTATATGCCCTCTCTCTCACTCTCTCTGGTTTATTAATAATTTTTGCTTTGTTTGAAATAAAATTAAATAATTTCGAAATAAATTACGATTCAAAGAAAATATTTTTGGGGTCTGATGAACTTAACCAAATTAATTTAATGTTCAATATGGTGACTCTGGCAATTAATAACTTTCAATAAATATTTCTTTTTGTCAGATTTTGCAGTTTTAAATTTTGCCGAAAATTGTTCCAAATAGGACACGACATTTCTGGCCCCGGTTTGCCAAAAACTAAATTATTATGTTCGATTTACGTACATACATACATACATACATACACATGTATCTGTGTATGTACATACATACAGTCATACTTAAAACATGTCACCAAATGTTTCATCGCAAATAATTGATTCGTCGTGATCTTCCACACACACAATTACAAAATTTATTTTGGTTTTTCATTTTCGCTTTCGCTTAACAATTTATTTTTAGCTCTTCAATATTTTGAGCAAAACAGAATGAAAAGAACTGCGTCAAGAAAAACAAAATATGATAAAAAATATGTATATTTTTATGTTGTGTGGTTGTTGTTAGTTTTAGGCAGCGATTCCCAATGGGGAAAATTCACTACATGTACATATCTATGTATGTATGTATGTGAAACGAAAGATAACATCAAGGGCACAAGTACAATTATTTGTTTGGCTGGGTATAGCGTCTGATTTGTATCACTAAATCTTTCAGACAGTTGAAAGTCTGAATAGTCAAACAACAAAAATGTCACAAACGTCAAGGCCTCGTTATGCGAACGTTGATGTGAGAAAAACTTAACGTACTTTAACGTACGGTCGCATGTGTAGTTATAGGAACTTTACAAACGTAACAGACGTCAATAAAATAAACAAAACATTGTCTAACATAATTTATGTACTATATGCGTGTGATTTTTTCCTGTTCGTCGTCCATTTCTTTTTTAAATAACTTTAATTAATGGTTGCACACAAAAACTTACGCAATTGTCAATCTCACTGTCAGCTTGAACTTTTTGGCATAGTGATGGGCAATGTTGAGTTATTTTGGTACATGTGAGATTAGAAAAAGTAATAAATTGGCTGTAAATTTTCTACATTGTAAACATTATACATTATCATTATTTTTATTGTTTTTATTATTTTTATTATTCAAATTATTATAATTGCTGTTTTTGTTATTTTTATTATTAAATTTTGTTGTTGTTGTTGTTACTATTATCTTCTACTACTAACATTCCATTATATTGTTTTCATTATTTTTATTATTATTATTATTTTTATTATTAAAATTAGTATTATAATTAATCAGTTATTACTTTTATGAACCAAAATGGCATCAATTCAAAAGTACCGAAAATGGGCAAATGTGCCGCATTGCTGTTGAATTCATATGAGTGCCAGCATTGGCTTACGAATGTCACTTAATGGCGCCGCCTAAAGCTTTTTAATACAGGGTCTAACGTTCCGGCAACGTGACAGTTAATTTCGGTAAGCGTTTGCATTTTTTTGGTATGGTCAAAAACCGACGTATGTACGTTAGCTTAAGTGTACGTTCGCATAATTGTACGTTAAGAATGGATTTGCCAAAAAGGAAAATATGTGAAAACAAACAGATATCACAGTGTTGGCGAAATCATGCGAAATCTCCTTATTTAATTGACTGTGATGCACATGATATATCCACGAAATTCGTGTCCTCTGTAATTCTAATTCTCATATAATAAAAATTTTGTTATTTTATAAACGAAAATCGAAAGAACGTCAATACTCGTACAAGTGAAATTTCAATAACGTCAATATGTAGATATATTAGATTATAGATATTGTTCCTATTGTAAAATACTCACAAGACTACGTATTGTACTTATTTCAGTTGACAATATGTACAACCTCCTAATATGGTGGTTTAAATATTTAATAACTTTTTCGTATAAAATGCCATGATTCGAATATACTGTTAGAACGCTGTCGTACAAAACATCCTGTTCTCATACAAATTTACTGTTTTAAATGGGACCACTAGTACAACTTTTGAACTTTATTTTTCGTTGATTAAATTACGATTCACCATTCACCGAATTCTTTCGTCTTATAGAAGGTCTACCACGAAAGCAGTCTTATAGATTTCAATTAAAATCTATATCGTTTACACCACTGACATTTATCAGGATTTCTTTTCATAACGAAAGCAGCTGATTATATTTTTCGTCTGGCCTGCACACCTTTTATTTAAATTTGCACTTGTTTCTCTTCTTTCCTTTTTTTGGTAGAAAAAAATATTTATTGGTCAAAAATATGCTTCTGTGGTCCATAATAAATCGTTTTTTTTTTATTTATGAATAATCCAATAAAACTGTAATTTGGTAAATACGAGTATGATTGAGAACAATTTTCGCCCGTTGGCCGAAGGTTCGCATGACGTCGACAAAACTATCAACTACAGTGTACTTGCGATAACATGAACTAATTATAGCCAGGCCATCCACTTTTAGAATATTGTTCATATTCGTGAATGTTTTTCCATAAAAATTAAAGTTTTTTTTTTGTAAATATATTAACTAAATAAATTTAATTAATAATTTAATTAACTTTACAAAAACTCAATTGCCCACACTTTTAATTTTTTCCAATTGACTGTTTTATTTGTGGAATTTTTGGTCCAAAATGAAGAAAATTGCAGTTGCATCGATCGCTTTGTATTGCGTAGATTTAGGGAAGTCTTAGATTTCATTCTACAATTGGCTCGGATTCTCCTATGAACTACATTTCGTTTTGGTGTAAATGCACTATTTATTATCTATATCATAATTGTTTTATCGAAACATATTTTTTTTACTGAAAAACGATCCTTTTTTGTTTTGTTTTGCTGAAGAGAATCACTTTTCCAACTATTTTCAATCAAATAATTTCCCAAGTCAGTGAATATGGACCTGCAGAGATTTCGTTGACTGTTTATTGCCAAAAATATTAGTTATTTGTTAATAAAATACTGTTTGTGGTATTAGCAAATGATTTTACTGAAATTTGTTTGGCCTGTCTGGAAACACCTTGTGGTAATTTTTCCAGTCAAGACAGTTGTTGAAGTGTTCGAATTGTTTACAAAACAAACAAAAAGCATTTAAAATATAATTTTACTGTTATTTAGTTGTTATCTACTCACCCGAATAAAATTTCAGTAGATTCCAATATTTTCGTGCCGTAAACGCTTAAAACAGCAACAGGATTGATGACAATGAAAATGTTGGCCGAATTTGTGACGGCGGCAGCGCCAGCAGTTGCAGCAATTAAACTATCACTTGTCAGTGTCAAATTATCACAATTATTTTCGTTTGTTTTTAAATTAGCACTATTTAATTGTTTACTAAATGTTTTATTATCACAACTAAGACATTCACCACTTTTATGACCACCGCCACCAATTAATTCACCATAATTGCACAAGTCACTGAAAACTTTTAATATATTTTTATTACCGCTGGCTGTACAACAAATAATATTCTCAGTTTTATTCACTCGATTTTGTTGTTGGGGTCTACTTAAGAAATGTTTAGTTTTTGAGAAAATCCTTAAATGTGGATCACGTGGTGTATAATAGAGAAAAACTTTGTTTGACTTGCTGCTGTTGTTGTAAGTACGATGATGATTGTTTTTGTTGTTCGTTTGCTGTTTGGGCAATATGGCAGACGTTGCAAAAACTACTACTGCTGCTGCGCTGCTGGCGGCTGCCGATGACGGGGAGCAGTAGACTGTTGATAAGTTTTTTGCAGTTGTTGCTGTTTGAATTTTTCTATCAACAAATTTACTTGGTGTCGCTGTGGATTTCCTAATAAACTTACTAGAATTAATTGATTTACAATAGAAAGTTTTTAAGCGCAAGTCATTCATTAAGACCGTTAAACGACTGAACACGTTAAACGAAATAAAAATTAGGAGCAACAACTCGTGCAGGAGTGTTGGTTTTAATGCTTTCAGGGCTGTTGCAAATGTTGCAAATTCTAATAAAATCGCTAAATTAATTATTATTACTGTTACTAATTGTGTGGCTGTGATGTTAAACGTTTTATGCTTTAGATTTAAGTAAAATTCCCAAGACGTTTTATTGCTTTTAATTAATTGGCGTTGGAGGCGTAACACTTTCAAACCGTTCATTAACGTTTTTGAAAAGAATGCTTTAGACACGTTAACCTTCATGCGGTAATTTTATTAATTTTGGAGATTTTAAAAGGGAATTATATTTTATTAAACACTTAATTTAATTTGAATAGGTTTTTTTCTTTTTTCTTTATTAATTTTGTTTTTCTCTTGGTTTTTATATGAACTTTCAAAACTAAAATAATTTAACAAAACAAAAACGTTAAAAATAAGTTCATTTACTTGTAGAATAATTCAACACACTTTTTTTGTTGGCTCTTTCGGCTAGTGATAAGTTCTTTAGGGTGTCCGTTAACCAATAGTTGTCAAATAACGGCGTGACCATCTAAGTCTTGAACAAACATGTTGCAGGCACACAGATGTTCTGCTTTTAAAAATTAAGTTTTGCATGAAGTTTTGTTTGAATTTGAGGAACAAACAAAGAAGGGGTGGCAAGCCTCCTACAATATTAAACTTGTGTATGTAGTATTTATGAATAAATGTTTAATGCTCCCTATTCTTTTGTCGCTTGTTTTTATTGATTAATTAGAATTTTCGCTTCGTCTTTAAAACCGTTTTGTTCTTTTTTTGTTTCAATTTACAGATATTTTTATTCACATGTGTAAAGTTTTATCGTCTCTTTTGTAAGGAGAACTTGGATTTCTCTTTTAGGCAGATAACAGTGACTGTTGTTGATAAAACTGAAAACAAAAGAAACAACACAAAGAAAGAGATTAGTTTGGAAAAAAAATTACGAAAAGATCTTACAACTATACACATGTATCAATGTATGTACATACATATGTATGTATTTTCTTATGTATATCCGATTAGAAATATTTAACGGGTGATCTAGTATGTATGTACATATTTAATTGTTTCTGATTTAATTACAAAGGAAAAGGGATTAGTTTGAAGAAAGCGCAGCAAATCGTCCTTAGACAAAATACATATCGCACCCTAAATACAAAAGGGTCACAACTCAAAATTTTCCAAAACTAACTTTTTTCCATAAATTAATTCAGAATACACATCTCTAACTACTGCAGCAATTTCTTTCACGTCACTATCTTCTTTAGCTGGAAAAATACAGTTATGTTAAGTGTGTTGCTTCTGCACGATGAACTAAACATAAACAGGTTTTTGTCTCTCCTGAAAATTTTAGTATTTTGAGTTGTGACCCTTTTGTATTTAGGGTGCGATATGTATGTACGTACTTGCATACATACATATGTACATGTCCGAAGTGCCGAAAAAATTGCCCGGCATATGTAAGTCAACCAATATGTCGACATCTTCAGCGACTTTTCTAGTAGACATTCACAATTTTGTTAATTTTCCCAGCATGTTAATGGGTTGCTGATGGGCTGGGCCGCCCAGGGCGAACGTCGTCATTCACATCTCCCAAACCTTCTTTAAAAACCTTGTTGCGCTTGCAAACATTTTTCTGACTCAGAGCCGAGTCACTATAAGCCCCGGTTAACATGTCAAGTGCTTTTGAAAATTTATTTCCACTCTCTACAAAAATATTTTATGCAAATTCCTTAAAATCCACTTCTTTTCATCCATAGAAAATCGTCGAACAAGCTGTGAAAATAAGTTCCATAACGCAATGAAAGTTGGCTACTTTGCTATGAACCGGGTTTTGTACGAGTTTGTTCAAAAAGCTTGTAATCGATTGCGTGCGACATTACGGGACAAGCGACTTTTTTAAGTACGCATTTAAATGCTAAATTTTGTGGAGAACAGAAGGAAAAAGTTATGGCGTCTGGTTTCTTAAGAGAGATAATTTTTTGTTGATTTTTTGGCTACTATTCTATAAAAAAAACATTTATTACATCTAATTTTCTGATTTTGTTTATCTGTCTAAAATTTACTTTTATAATTGCGTTCTTGGCAAATAAAATTGATAAGGATTTGTATCTCTTAGAACACGTTTCGCACGTTGTTTTCGGGTTTTTTTTTCTGAGATAAAAAAATTAATGATTAAATGAATAGAAGTCATTCGCCTTCTTTTCATTTGAAATCGAATAAATGATTTCGTTGACTGCTTCTTATCAGACCGCCAGTAGTAAATAGATGAATTTGATTGGAATTGAGATACGAGTAAAAGTATAAAATGTGAAAAAACGTATTTTTTCATCATTTTGCAAATCTGTACATTTAATTAAGAATAAAAAACATGGGAGAAAATTTAATATACAGTACAAGACGCATATAAGAAACTCGCTTATAAGAAAGGCATCTTCAGACACCAGGCACATTTGCGTGCTAAATAATCCTCATATAAGAAAAACTCTTCTATAAGAAACAAATTCTGAAGAAAAATTATTCTCATTCCATAGAAAATGGTACGTGCATAAGAAAGTAGCATATATTCTCAGCTAACACCACAAGCCTTATTCAGCCGTTGGACCAGGGTAAGATGTTTTAAGTTTCAATTATCTAAGTCTATGTACAAGCAAATTTTAATTGCTGCCTTTCAACAGGTATCATCCAGTCGTTTAATGCACAGTATAGGAAATGTTTAGCTCGCAAGCAAGTTCTAGCTATTGAAAGTGGTCACATGGACACTTCTTTAAAGAAGTTTAGCATTTTAGATGCTTTGTATATTGTGAAACGGTCTTGGTGGCTAGTAACTACACAAACCATAAAAAATTGCTTTCGAAAATCGGGAATCCCGAAGGAAATGGTATGCGAAGAAGTATGTCAAGATGAATCGGACGAATGTGACGAAGATTACTTTTGTAAAGATTTTGAAGACGAAGAGAACGATGGCTTCGGAGAAATAAATGCTGAAGAACTACTTAAAGAAATCCTTTGTGAGGATGCTGATGACTTGCAAAATGAACAAGAAGCACTCGAAAAGCCAAAAAGAAATGATGTTATTAAAGCCTTCTTTATTCTCAAAGAATATCTATACGTTGACGAAGGCAACCATTCTATATAAAGGGTGGTTAAATTTCAAGGGCCGATGTTGAATGTGAACCACACCTAAACGCCAAGTTTTTTTTCCGAATTTTATTTGACATTTCTCTATTTCAGACTTACTCAATTTGAACCATGGAGAGATACACAATCCAACAACGTGTTAAAGTTATCCAGACTTATTATGAAAATGGGAGTTCAAATCAAAATGCATATCGTGCACTTCGTAATTTTTTTGGTCAATTTCATCGTCCAAATGTGCGTACAATCGCAAAAATCGTGGAAAAATTCGAGCAAACCGGGTCTGTAGAAGATGTGAGAACACCAGTGCATGCTCGTACAGCTCGTACTGCAGAAAATATTGTTGCTGTTCGCGATAGTGTGGCTGAAGAGCCGTCCACCTCAACTCGTCGTCGTTCCCAACAATTGCACCTCTCACGCTCGTCGTTGATGAACATTATGCATAAAGACTTGCATTTACACGCTTACAAGGTGCAATTGGCTCAAGAACTAAAGCCTCTTGGCCATTCCAAACGTCGTGAATGGGCAGAATGGTGGCAAGAAATGGCAACAGTGGATGATCAATTTTCGAAGAAAATCATCTTCAGTGATGAGGCACATTTTCACCTCAGTGGATTCGTCAATAAACAGAATTGCCGGATGTGGGCAAATGAGAAGAATCCAAGAGTGATTGTCGAAAAACCAATGCACCCACAAAGAGTGACTGTTTGGTGCGGTTTATGGGCTGGCGGCATCATCGGGCCGTATTTTTTCCAAAATGAGGCCGGTCAGGCAGTTACTGTGAATGGTGTTCGCTATCGTGAGATGATAACGAACTTTTTATGGCCCGAATTGGAAGATATGGATGTGGACGATATGTGGTTTCAGCAGGACGGTGCCACTTGCCACACAGCTAACGAAACAATGGCTCTTTTGCGCAACAAATTCAATGGCCGTGTTATCTCACGTAATGGCGATGTCAATTGGCCGCCAAGATCATGTGATTTGCCACCGTTGGACTTTTTTCTTTGGAGTTATTTGAAAGAAAAGGTGTACGTCGATAAGCCAGCAACAATTCAAGACCTAAAGGATCAGATAATTCGGCACATTAACGGCATAGAACCTCCATTATGCCTCAGCGTCATCGAAAATTTGGACCATCGGATGGAGGTGTGCCGCCGAGGTCGCGGCGCCCATTTGGCCGATATTTTGTTCCATACATAATTGAGTAATACCAATACATCATAATAAAATAAAATTACAATAATTTCCTAAATAGTTTGTGTTTTATTCAAAATCAACATCGGCCCTTGAAATTTAACCACCCTTTATAAGGAGCTCGTCCAAAAGAAAATTCAAGATTTTTTCAGTGTTACTTCATGGTATTTTTTAAGTAAACCCATGTTTCTTCTTACTGATATCATCATCTCAAAAATCTCAAATGATACTCAAATCTAATTTTAAAACTATGAATTAATATTTTTTTTACCCAATTTCTTTTTTTTTTTATCAAATGTGATTTTAAGTGAAGTGCAATCACCTGTTTTGTTTTTGTTATGTTTCTATCTTTAGTTGTGTACATATATATTTGTACATATTTATATTTGTACGACAAATGAACAAAATTTAGTACAAAACGATCTGTAGTTTGTATTATTGAACAGTTTTATTTCAATTATATATTTCTATAGAACATTTTTTAAATTCTGTTACTGATGTTACAGATATAAGAAAGTATCTTTCTTATGTGCGTGTTACAGATATAAGAAAGAAAATCGGTGCATTTTTAGACTTTTTTATATGCGTATTGTACTGTAGCCCTGATTGGTGTTCCATGTACTTATGCAAATAAATCTCGAGATCCTATTTAGTCTCCGACATTAACGTTCTAAATGGTATTCGTAGTTGTGTATCGACGAAACCTTAAGACTTCACATAACAGCCGTGATAAAGATCCACGAGTTCAAGATAAATATCAAAATAAAACCGCCAGGCTCCGTTCTTTCGTTTATTCCTTTTCATTCAACTATGGGCCCTGTCTGTCAGAGATTGATACCATGCGCGAAATCATGACAGACTTGCTGACCACCGATCTTGTCACAATCTCCGAATGGGGTCGTATAATCCATATACACAAAAACCAGTTGCATATATTCTTTACGTATTTTTTTTGTCAGCCATTTTAGTTATTTTCCACCGTTTTTGAAATATATTCAAATTCGATCGGAACCCCGACAGTTGTGATATTCTTCGCAGGGCTACACAATTCTGATATCATTAACTTGATTAAACTTAAGCGAATAAAAAAGCGGTCGGGAGGGCTGGTTGATTCTTATCATTTATTTTTAGTCATACAGTGTCATAGTAACAAAAAGAAATTACACACATTATATATATCAATGTCAAATAAAAAAAAACGCGTATTAATTTCAATCTTTTTCCTTGATCTCTCGTGAAATTTTCCAAAAACAACAACATTTTTGTTTAGCCACTTTCAAATGGCAATTATTTATAAAGTTCTGGTACAAACGAATTTCGCAAAAGAACAAAACTTTCAAGCCAAACTTTAATAACTTTTTCAGTCCTTTTCAATAACAACCAACAAAAAGAATTACAACAAAAAACCACTAAACACCTTTTTTCTTCCGGGAACATTTCACACGAAAACAAACACTGTTTTAAGTAACAAAAACATGACCGGATTCTACAGCCTATAAGTAGGCAATACAACTTTTCGTGTATTTTGTTTGTGTTTGCTATTTTAACGGAACTTTAGCCGCTATAATTGTTTAAGTGTTGGTGTTTGCTTTGTTTTTTGTTTTTTGTTTTTTCTATACTTATTATTTACTTAACGAGAGCCCGCGATTTAAATGGCGAATTAGAACGCCAACTTTTGTCGCGTGCTCGTTAATGTATCCATTGCCGAGTATTTTCAAACGAAGACTAACATAAATTCTCATTACAATTTTTCTTAAGCTTCAATAAATTCGTATCAACAAATCAAAAAATGAAAAAAGATTTGATTGTGCGGTAGACTCAAATTACAATAACAAAAGACCAGTCGTCCCAGTATCAACCTCTCAATATCATAAAACATTTATTAAAACACACGCACACAAACTCAATTAAATTTTTTCGAACACGGACTACAGTTCTCTACAGAAATACATACATACATACATACATACATAAATACATATATAAATACATATGTATGTATGTATGTAGATTCGTTTTAGTGAAAAGATTTGATTAAAGATTACAGCGGCTTAATAGCGCTACATTGTTTAGTTCCAGAGTGAAGTGACTTTTCATACAGACAGACACACACACACAAACTCACTCACACATCCATAATAATACGTATTTATTTGCGATTACTGAAATACAGTGGACTGTACCTTGGCACGCACATAACAGTATCAAGAGCGGCCAAATTCCGAAAAGAACTGTTAATTTTAACATCTTAAGCACAAATAATTCTTACAATTAAGTTTTTATTGTGTTTCATATTTGCAAACAGGGTCTTGCAATCGAGACTTTCGAATTTTGACAGCTGAGATCGGTCAAATGATTAAAGCTACTTTGGCATCCGGCCTACATACATATCTTTTGCCAACGCACGTGGTCTGCTCAAAAATAAACAGCATTTTTAGGTTTTCTAAAAAATACTGGTTTATTCATTAATTTATATTTTCTGCCTTTGCAATTAGTCGCCCTCAGATATGATGGGCTTCATCAGCTCTCTTAGCGATTCGTTTGTTGTCTCATGGGTGCCTCCAATCGTAGGATCGGGCTAAAAAAAAATTACTTTCTTTTTGGAACGAACTTCGCTACATAAAATATGGATGGATATGGACTGACTCAATTTTTTTTTTTTTTGACAAAGCAAATCATCTACAGCGATGAAGTTCATTGCTTGATGAATTGGTATGTCAAGCAATAAAATTGTGGGATTTGGGAAGATGCTAATCCGCCGGCATCCCGAACAAGTTACTGTTTGTTGCGGCTCTTCCACTGGCAGCGTTACCGGTCCATATGTATGTACATATATGTTTGAGAGCGGCGATGGCCATATCTCTGTTAACAACGCGCACAATGGGTCGTTGATTGCCAATTTCTCTTGGCCTAAATTAGACCACATGTGTGGTTCCCCAATATGACGACGCTAAGAGCGATTTCAGACACCCATAAACTTATACCTGTGGAATTTTCTTAAGGCTCTGTTCAATGGCAACACGCCACAAAGCAAAATAACGTCTGCCTTCGGTCAAATCCAGCTTGATTGCTCGTGTTTGGCAGAGTCATGGAATACTGGAAGTGCTAAAAAACTTAAATAATTATATATTCAGAACACAATGGCATCGCTGCTATCGATGTCCCACACAAACACTGTATACAATTTCAATTCACCGATAGGAAGCGCTTACTGGTGAAATAACCTTTAGCTCTAAATTGTGAATGTGTGGCCTGCTCAGTGATTACCCCGCCCAAAAATTCTTATCATCAAACAGGGAAATAATGATAACGATAATGTTATATTTTGTTTAGTATAATTACGAAATAATCTTATTATTTCTGGTTATTTCTGTATAGAATCTTTTTGGTCCATTTAGCGTGCTGCACACATGTGTGTGCCTACTGATGTCAGCACATGCCAGTGTAAATGTTCATGTGCTTTGTATGTATGGCATGCATGCATGAGTGTCTGATTGGAAATTGTTCAAAGATTAGCTGAATCGAAAAGATCGGCATAATTTAAAATCTATAAGACAGTTAGTAACAGTTTGACTAGTTGAACTACAAATTACATTAACAGGACCAATAAAAGTTGACGCATGTGAACGGGCACTTAGAATATTTTCTATAATGTTTCACTCATTTCATCTTGCACGTTCACTTGTTCATTCATCCAGTGTTGAACGTTCAAATGTTTTTGTTTCCAAGCACATTGCTGGGCTACTCTGAAGTCTTATAACATCGTCTGTGCTAAATAATTTTAGCCGCCTCCGCCTCAGTTCAATGGAAATCTGCCGCTTGCTCTATTACCACAAAAAAAAAAAAAAAAACTTTGTGTTGCCGAAAATGGGGGACGGTCATGATGGCACAAGTTGGTTTCGTTAATGTTCGGGTTTTGAGAACAAGATCGCCGGGAACGAATTCATAAAGATGCGATAGAATTTTTTGTAAAAATGGAATTAACCTCAAAATCACTTGATATATCAACATTAGTAATACGGTAATTGTTAACGAGTGGCACAAAACTGTAGCGAAGATGTGAGTGACGCCGCTCGTCCTGGACGCTCCAGCACATCCACAACTGAAAGTGAAGAAAACGATTATGGAGAATCGTTGAAGCGCTGTTGCAAAAGTTATTGACAATGTCGACATATCGGTCGGCTCATGCCGGCCAATCTTTTCGGTATTTTGATCATGAAGCGGGTGGGGGCGAAAAAAACCCTCGCATGTTTGCCGCATTCACCAGATTTAGTTGCATACGGCTTTTACCTGTTGCCAGGATTGAAGAGACCCATGACCCCATGGCGTACACATTTACCGTGCCGGTAAATGCTTTTTGGCAATCAATCATAGGCAGATGCCAAGCACTCATAAGTTATGGTTAATTGTATATAAAATTAGTTTAGTGTCGTGTGTCAAGCGTTTATAATCGGGTCCACGGAAAACTTGCTACAGAGAACTTAAAACAGGCCGACCTGAGTGCATGTTTTTGTGCAATAAACTTTTACCGCTGGCAGCAATTTATCGAATTTAATTTGGTAACGTCGTGTCATGTCTAATTTAGGCCACAAAAAGAAAGTAATTACCATTTGAAGTAATAAATGGATATCTGCAATATGTACGTGTGTATGTACGAGTATTTATATAGACATAATCCAAAGAACAACAAATGTGTGTGTGTGTCAATACGAGTATTTGCAGTCTCGTCCGCCCGTAAAACAACCTCGATCTGACAAACGCTTTTGATACTGATTAGAAATGATAATAGAACAGTTTTTTTTTTTATATACGAGTATGAATTAGCATTTACTTGTTATAATTTACACTTCTATACAAGTTTGTATGTGTGTCGGCAAAACATACAGAGATACATCACAAGATACACATTTTTATTGTTACAAAATTAATCTATTGTCATTTAATTACACAGACTCTGTTCTTAGATTTTTATCTTACATTTGCCAGCCATTTAATAAAAATATGATTATATATTATAAATAGAACTGAACTGAATGATTGTCAATAAAATGTTTCGAATAGCTGTTTGGCATGGGTGCAGCAGCGCAAAATGCTTTGCTTTGGCGCATATCCCATTTCAAGTCCCTCGTGCTTATGCAGACTTGTATAGAAACAAATGAGAATTGCAAAGAGTTAGGAGCATTTAAAGGCGTTGTGAAATCACGATCCCAAGATTCACAACGACAACAACTAGTTTATCGGAAGCATTAAATTTTTGGGGTCTTTCGCACTGATGTTTAACAATGGATCGCAATTTCGATTGTGCCAAGTGCTTGCCAGGGTTATAGAAATTTGCTAGAACGTGGTAGCTGGCTACGCCCTCGTCTCAAGTAGATTCTGTGGCGACCGTTCTCAAAAAACGAATGCATCAAACGCACTCCAGACAGCAGGCTGCCGGCTACAATATGTCAAAATAAAAAGACACACTTTGATATGGAGGACACGACCACCGTCGTAGCTGTCGTCAATGTAAATTTATTTCTAGTTTTCCCAGCTACAAAACAAAACCATATGGACATTTTAATCAGTTGCCTCGAAATTCTTTGCGAAACTATTTTTGTTATAAAATCGTGTTCATAGAGATATATTCACAAAAGCAGATAATATATTTATTTAATTCAGAAGCTTTAAAAAACACGACTTTCACAATTGATTCGATTTCCCTCACATTCCTCTACGTGTTTCATAAATCAATAAGTTTTTGAAAACTTAACAGAAAATTGGTGGGCTGAATAGTTTGATATTGCAATAATTTTTATTTAAAATATTTTCAGGCTGTCATACGCTACCCCAGGGCACACTTAACAAGGTGTGCTTTACCAACATGTAATTCATAATTTTTAATTTGATGTACAATTCGTTACTGTGCCATTTATAGCTCGAAAAATATGTTCAATTCCATCTTCAATTTCGCAGGACTGCTCACCCAAAAGTGGGTGTGGTCGAAAACCAAATGGTTTGATTTTGTACCCTTAAGGACTCTTTGTGGGAATAAATTCTAATTCTGACAGGATGTTTCCTGCTTCTTTTCTTATTTAAAAAATGTTAATTCGCATCACCTTCATTAAAACGACATGGCCTGTAAGGCACGGCCTTGCATGGTCTGACTAAGTCAGTCGGTATTGTGGCCGATTGAATGCATGTAAATGCATTGCGTCTTCCAAACAACAAGGCGTCAACTGCGTCTGGTAGCATATGTAGTCGTGTGTTCGTGTAGCCTGCCGTCTGGAATGTGTTAATGCATAAGTCTATATAAGAGCTGTCTGAGTTCTAGACATTGCAGTTGAAAATTGGAGCAATTTTGTGTCTTGCACTGTTTAAGGGCTGGGTATTCGCAGAGAAGATGGCAGAATATTTTCTCTTTCCCAGAAAGAGGAACTTACCTACCAGTATTCCGGGGGTAGAACCGGTGTGCTAAGTACTTGCTTAAAAGTCTCTCTGTTCACACTGTTTGAGGGCTGGCCAGTCGCAGAGGAGATATAGAGCTGTTTCTTCTTTGCCAGAATCTCCACAAATGCGGAAAAAATATTATGGAGTAGAAAAAGTCTGCCAACATGTGCTTGCAGCACAAGCACAAGAAATTGATACACAGCCACAGAAATTGATACCGGATAAGCACTACCTTCAGTAAAACAACATGGCCTGTAAGGCACGGCCTTGCATGGTGTGACTAAGTCAGTTGGTGTTGTGACCGATTGAACGCACAGTTTAATCGCCTGATTGTCTACAGACCGCGTATTCTCCGCAAGCATCGCCATATGCGCAGCACTATATAGTGATTTGGCAAAATAGACTCAAAAACTTACAGTCAATTCGATGCACGTCACTTCAATAGTCTCTTCAATTGTCTCTGTAGGAAGAGTTTTCATGTCAAAATTAATTTTTAGATTACTTTTTCTCTGCACTAAAAGTGGTCGTGAATATATAGACTCTGAGATAAGATTCCAGTTTTTCGTATTTGACCTAGATAAGAAAGTTATAATTTTGCTAATTCTTATCATCCAGTTATAAGAATAGAAGCGAAGGTGTACCGGCACATGGAATAATACAATAATATTTTTCCATACTGAATGTTAAAACGTAGCAAAACATTCTCCAAAACATTTCATTAGTCAAGTTTTCAAATCAAATTATTTATTTAAATTTCAAACCCAGTTGAGAACAAATTTGAAGAAATTTTCCACTTACGAGTACTCGTGTCTGTCATGTTGATTGTTGTCATCGCCATCATCCTCAAGTGTGTAAATTGAATTGTGACAAATCAAAATGATTGCTCAAATCAACAATTTTATTCTTTTAATGTTTCTCTTGTTTTAAGGTTTGTTCCTACTGAAGAATTGTTACAACTTTTCTTATCGTCCGTCCTCCTCCCTCCCTCCCTCCCTCCACAGTTTAATGCAATCAAGCACAATTGAAAGCTTTAAATGTGCAGAAAGAACAACATCACGCAATAAATTGTTTTTATCTCGAATTTTATTTTGATTTGCTTTGATTGCTCCAGTTAAAAATTACTTTAAATTTTTCAATTACAAATGTAATTTTTATCAATGACAAGGCAAAGTAGAAAGTTAAAAGGAAAACTCGGCAAGTGGTAGATAAACTGAAACTGACAATTTCGTGTATTTTCGGCCCATTGCGAGGCATGAGATGGTTACGCTATGCCCGAACAACGCCAGTTAAAGAAGTGCCTCGCAATTGCGAGTTTTATAGTCGCCTGTAACCTTCAATGTTATCCGCAGAAACTGGTCAAGGATGAATGTACTCCGACTAATTAATACCCACTTTGAATTCCCAAGTGATGCCCGTGATGACAAAGTCTGGTGGCAACATTATCACACGGAAAGGTCTCGATAACAAGATTTCTGTCAGAACGAAAGTAACATTCCTCAAGCTGATGGGACTATACCCGCACACCACTTCTAGTTTTGTTCAATAATTGCGACCACGTTCAAACTAACGTTGGGAAAAAGTTACAATTTAATCTGAAAAGTGAAACCAAAAGTCATGCACACAATCACAGAATTCGTTGGAGAAGGGACTGCTTTCCAGGACTTGCTACACCAGAGGCAAAGAAACAGATGGGCAAATGAGTAGTGTTTGCACAGACAGTACTAAGGTAAGGTAGCGCAGAACCCAAGGCCATACCATCAAGTCCGCATCAGAACTGCTTCCGAGGATTAGCAAGAACGCTGACGCAAAAGGGGAACTACTTTGAAGGAAACAAAATAGAAGATTTTTTTGAGAAAACCTTAAATTCAGCGCAGTTTTTGAACAGACCTTGTATGTATACATGAGAAAAGTCCTGAATAGCGAGTCCTTGGGTGAACCTATCCCATAACAACATGCAATGTTTTTAAGGGCAATTATTCCGATCTCAGCATCGAATGAACAACTTTCATCAAATGCAAGTTCTGGAACAATGGTGGGAAATGGTTAAGGCCTGATGTTTCGTCAGAACTTCGGACTACCAACTCAGGTGCCTCGTCTTCCTTTTACTGGCAGCAGCGATTAGATAGAGGTTTGTGCTCTGTGTCGCTTCCATATAAACTGAGAAGTTAACACCCACAACAACACCATCCATCCATATTTACATACATACATATATGGATCATCGAAAAGTATAGTTTGAAAACGAAAAAAATAATAAAAAACCGATAACAACAATAACTACAAAATGGTTCGGCAGGCGGGCAACTATTGACTCACATACGCACCATGCAAATATCCTTAGAAAAGTAAGAATTTATCATTTCTTATCAATTGCAATTGTCCTCTGGATTTAAGCTGATTGTTTGATATACAATGAAACCTTCCATTATCGACCACCTCCCATAAACGGAACACTTCAATAATCGCGCACGGGCACTACATTTGAAACAGTGTCTTACCAAAATATCTCTCTTAAACGAACAGGCTCGCTTGTGTATTGATGTCAGTGAAATTGCTGATTCACATGTTAAAGGCAATCCATGTACAAACATGCTCATGCATGTCTTAACAACGCCACAGATTTTAAGTTTGAATGTGTCGATGGATGTCGATGGAGTTGGTAGCAGCGTTGCCATAATTTTAATAAAAAAATTTGCTATTCATGTGCAGATGCTGTACATACATAAATAAAGACAAATTAAATTTTTTTGGTATTTCATTTTTGTTGCGCTCTATCTTATCTTATCTCTTAACACAATAGTCAGAGGATTTACTTGATTGCTTAGTCTTTTTAAATATTTTTCGCTGTATGAAACAGTTTGTGTATTTAGACCCGTATTTGTGGCATCATTGGAAATATGCCAAGGAGATTGCGCAATAAGCCTTTTAGTTTTTGACTGGTATTTTTGCAAAATATTTTTATATTTGAGGCACTTGCTGTTCCCCAAAGTAGAACCCCATAAGTCCATATAGGCTTTAAAATAGCTTTATAAAGTTTCAGTTTATTTTCCAGACTTAGTTGAGATTTTGAGGACCAATTAACCAATTAAAGTTTCCTATTTGTAACATTTAATTGTTGCCGTTTTAGTCGACGATCTATATAAAGGGTGTTTTTTATAGAGTGACACAAGTTTAAATCATAATAAAACAAGGAAATATCTTTTTAACATCAATGAAACGGGCTTTATTGAAAAGAAATTTTATGAAATTAATGTTTAAGTATGATTTCCGCCATGCGGAACATCAATTTTCAACAACTTTTCGCAGCATTTGCGCCCGTACTTCGCCGATAACTCTTCGAATGTTGATTTCCTGGTGTTCAATTGTTTGTGGTTTATCGACGTAGACAAGTGACTTAACATAACCCCAAAGAAAATAATCCAATGGGGTTAAATCACACGAGCACCAAGAGCCAATTAATGGCGCCATTACGTGAAATTATTTTTTCATCAGAAGTTTTTTTGAGTAAATCAATTGTAGCGCCCGCTGTGTGGCATGTGGCTCCGTCCTGTTCGAACCACATATCAGCAAGATTAATGCCACGTAATTGAGGTACGAAAAAATTTCGAATCGTGTTCCTGTACCGTTCACCATTGACAGCAACATTCTGACCATCATCGTTTTTGAAGACATATGGGCCAATGAGTCCGTACGTACCCATTCAACCAGAAATGGGCTTCATCGGAAAATAAAATTTTGAATGGAAATTAGTTTGACGAATAGAACAATTATTTTTATTGAAAATTTCAGCAAATTGCACGCGTTGCTCTGGGGAAAGTCGTTTCATTGTTTGCAGCTAAAATAGCAGTCTCTTCCGCAAAACTGCCAAATTAGCCGTAAATATTGTAAAAAACATGCAAATTAAATTTATTTAGATACTTGTGAGTATTCGTTCTAACTTTTGTTTAAACAACTACAACATTTCAATATTATGCCAATAATTATTCGAATAATTAACTGGAAAAGTAACTGCAATCGAATATTGGTTTGAGATTTGGTGAAATATTTATGTGATATTTAAACATTTACATAAATGATTAATTCGATTAATTACTATTATTCGAATATTTATTAGAAACTAACACTAATTAAAGCTTTACATACATATAAATATGTACATAAGTATAAGTAAACGAAGTAAACGAAGGAAAGAAGAGCTGCACGACGACTTAAAAGGAAAGTATTTTATGATTTATATTTTAACCCATAAAATTAATAGGCTCAATGTAGAAAAACACAACTCTGCATTTAATCGGTGTTGTAAAAAAGGATCTAATAAAGGCATTATGTCACCATTGTTTCACAAATTGAGTTCATTAAGTTTCTAATAATGCGTGGTTTTTGTAGCTATTAAGCGGAAAATCATTTGCGCTATGCTCGTTTAACTGATCCATTGACTCAATTAAAAAAAAATCTTCAATTGAGCAGCGGACTCAATAAAACGAACAAATATTACAAAATATATAATAACACATGATTTTCAAAGTTGACATATATTTTTATTTAGCGGGAAAATTATGTTCTATTTTTGGGAACTTGCAAATGACACCCCCCCCAAAGCGTCACTTTTGTGTGTGATTTGTTGAAATTTGTTTAATTTTGAAAGTCAATTAAAGGGGACTCAATTAAGCGGGGCTTTTGTCGAAATTATTCATTTGCCTTTTTTGGGAGCATTTAAGCAGCCAAATCAATTATACGGGAATAATTAACCGAAAATGACTGCAATGATATAAAATTAAGACCTCACAAATAAAAAAGTTGAAAGTAGGGAATTTATTTAAAAAAACTATAGGGCAAAATCTGTACAGTTTTAGTACAAACTGATTTAAAAAAATCAAAACTGCTCAATGCTTCGAAAAACTACAAAATGCAGATAAAACTGGACATTTGGCAATGCTGGTTGGTAGTCCCAATTAATTAACGGATTATTTAGATGGTGACGGCTGACGTTAGCCCAAATTTTAACAGGTTCGTCCTGGCAATTAATTGTTTAAACATAAAATCGCCACCGCCATGGATCTGTGTGTATATATATGACCCTGCATACGAAACCCCACTTAGTGTGTGAATGCGATAGTGATAAAGCATTAACGTTCAATATTAAATACATTGCGCAGTCGTTGAAGTTCATCGCACACATATATGTATGTATGTATGTATGTATGAGCTTGGGTTCTTAATCCGGACCAACAGTCTGGTTCGCAGGTTCGACTTCTACCAAAGACCATGTGGCTTTCTGTAGTCGAACAAAAATTCTTCTTCACAAAAGCAGTATTCTGCTTAGATTGTTTCACGAAAGGGCATTCCAGTCCAACAGCTCAAATTGTAGCAGCCCACACTAAATATAAGTATTTGTTCAATCACAATAGATGAGTGCATTATTAGTGGCAATTAAAGGTGGCATCATAAAATATTAAAATAAAAGAAAGTGAACCTCTCTCTCAAGTGGACTCCACGAATAAAACAGCTTTACATCTCTAATTGCACCAGCAGCCATACATACATATGTAGTATGTATGTACATATGTAGTTAATATTCGTATGAAAATACAGCGACGATGAGGATCCGCTTATAGGAGCTTTCGTTGCGTGCGTAGACTAACAACAGACGAGCACTTTATCTCTCTGACACACGACAAATGTTTCTTTGCTGACAACATTTTCTGACAATTATTGAACCAAAAAAAAAGAAACATTTAATCACTTGATTGAACATTCGATGATCAGTTGTAAAATAAAGCCCTCATAACAGAGGACTTGTCTTGAAACAATGAAATAAAAACCCCGGCAGTCTGACAGACGAACATGATGCCGGATAAATTGAGTGTGAAAATCGGTAGGATTTTGTGAGTTTAGCGAAAACTCAAGCACTTGGCTCGTGTAACACACACGTGCTCACAATAGGAACATGTTTTACTTGGTTTTATACGCTCGTACTTACAAAAGAAAAGAGTCCAATCATTCACAGTTTTGTTGTCGCGTTGCGCAAGTTCTTCTGCTTTTTGAATAAAGGTATACTTCTGTCTGTTAAAAGTAAAATTGCCCCCAAGGGCAGTCATTGCTTGAGGAGCCACTATCCTTGGCTGAAACGTTCCGCTTGTGGTTTAAAACTGAAAACGTAGGGGCGGTTGTCTTGTGACAGGTCTGATTTCATGCAAGGAACTAGACTGTATAGGCGAGTCTGGTTAAGGCCTGATGTTCCTTGTCCAATTCGGGCTAACAACTCAGGAGCCTTGTCTTTTCTCGCCTTCTTGCAAGCCACATGGGCCGTTAGCGAGCCGTTGACAAGTTCACTCACCTGGAGTTGATCCGCTGCCAGATAACGCCGTCATGGCAGGTGCTGGCATAAATCAATTCCGAAATCTGTCTCGAATGTGTTTAATGCATTAAACTCATAGTCCGCAAAACACACCAAATTTCGCTTTAATTATTGTTGCATGTTCAAACATGATTGCATGGCTGCCAATTGCAGTGAATGACTAAAAATGTTGTTTGCAAATGTACTGAATTTGTATGAATGACAAATACTAATGGCTACTCTGCATATACAGTCTGTCAATAATGAGTTTGCACATTGAAAACAGACACGGTTTAGTGAAAATTATTAGTGAATTCATGACAATTTTGTTCTACAAAAAAATTTTTTTTTACATATTTCATAAATTTATATGTATTTACGGAGATCATGCCGAAAAAAACTTTGAATATGTTCAAAACAAACAAAAAATACAACAAACACAAATTTTTACTTCATTTCACACTGTCAACAAACTCGTTGCACAAAAATGTTTTCAGTTTTATGGAGAATAGTTTACAACGACATAAATCGAGCTGAAAAATAAAATAGCCTGGAATTAAAGCAAGGAGGCGGCCGCAAAAAAAAAGTAAAATAAGTCGACGTGCTGAGCGGTTAATTTTAAGAAAACTGGCTCAAAACCCAAACATTTCTACACGGAAACTGGCGGCAGAGCTTAAAGAAGAGCTTGGTGTTATTGCTTGCCACGAGACAGTGCGTCAGACCATAATCAAAAATAAATACTCATCAAGATCAGCAAGAAAAAAACGACTCCTTTCAGTAGCAAATATAGAACAACGCTTTTCCTTCGATATTCGGAACGTTCACAGCCGAATGAATATTGGGCTGATGTAATATTGAAACGAACATGATGTACTACATCATGTACTACAACGACGGACCATCTAGGGTGTGGCATAAGCCTTTTCTGAAGCAGCAAAAAATCATCCCAATCGCAAAATTTGGAAAAATGTCCATAATATTTGGGGCTGCATTTCAAGTCAAGGAGTGGGTGACATTGCTTTTATAGACTCTACGATGGACGCGCATCAATTTTTGGGCACTGCGGACCTATTTAACTAGTAGTGCGAAGAAATTCAGCTTTATAAAAGACAACAAACCAAATTTAAAAATTGATCAAGTCAATGACAATGAACATAAATCACACATGGGAAGAATGTGGCTGTTATATAACTGTCGTCACGTCATCGATACACCCGCCCAAAGACCCAATCTCAGTCCTATAAAGAATTTACGGGAGTTTAAAAAAAACGGGTCGCTAAAGGCTTGCAAAAAAATATGGCAGCGCTCAAAACAGCGATATCAGAAGAATGACAGAAAACACCAACGAATTATGACCTCAAGAAGTTAATAGGATCAAGGAAAAATCGTTTACAATGTTTTTCCATACTAAATATTAAGTTTTCTCAAAAACTGCAAGAAAATTTTTGTGCAGAGTTTATTGACAGTGAAATGAAGTAAAAATTAGTTTTTGTTGTATTTTTTGTTTATTTTGAACATATTCAAAGTTTTTTTCGGCATGATCTCCATAAATACATATAAATTTATGAAATATGTACAAAAAAAAATTTTTTGTAGAAAAATGTCATGAATACACGAATAATTTTAACTAAAGCGTGTCTCTCTTCTATGTGCAAACTCATTATTGACAGACTGTATGTACTTATGTATGTCATGGTAATAATACAAAAAAAAAAATCTATTAACAATTTGCTGCTTTCACAATAAACAAATAAAATAAGTTTTTTTTCTATAAATTTTGTTTGATAATCTCGACTTTATTTTTTTGTTTGTTTTTATTTTAATTAAAAAAAAAAAACAAAATTTTTGCTTCAAACATTTGGGGCATCGGACAATCGATATGCCCACATCCCCAACATCTTCGGCAACTTTTCTAATACTGATTCTACTATTCGCTATAACAATTTTCTACACTTTCTCAACATCGTCAGAATCTTTATCGTTGTTACATGACGACGAGATCGAGATTTCAATAAACGATTGTGACCAAATTAAATATTTTTATGTACACATACATACATACATACATATATGTATGTATGTATGTATGTATGTACATACTTAAGCACATACATATGTATGTATGTATGTATGTATGTATGTATGTATATATTTCAGGGCCAACGAAATTGATGAGCATTTTATTCAACAATCAGAAATTTCCTGAGGTCGAGCTGATGGGACAACGATAACCATTTTAGGAATAAATGTGATTTTGCTTTTTCTTCCTTTGCTGTTTCGAGTTTGTGATACTTTTAGTGTCATTCGAAAAACGGTTAAGCTGCCTCTTCTTTTTAAAGCGAAATTCGTTTAATGCCAGTCTAAAAAGCGTTTTTCATTTCAAAGCAAATTTACAAATCGTGTGCAATTAGCTTTGTGACAATCGTTCAAACTTCTGACTTGGGACCACAAACAATTAGTTTTCAATATTAAATGCCTGTAAATTCAATTGAAACTGAAGATAACGTGGAATCTTGTGCAAACTTACATGATTTAGGGTGAAACAAATTTGCGCAGATGCTGTAAAAAAAAAGAAAAATTCATGAGTAAGAAATTTTAGTTTTTACAATATTTTATAAAGCACAAAACTGCAAATCAGAGTAGGAGAATCAGTGCCGGCTCAAGAACTCTGCTGACGAGCAACTATGGCGGACTCTAAAAACAGTGTTCTGCTGTTCTTTATGTTGTATTGATGCTAATTTGGAGATGTTCAGTTGTTATAAATACACTTTTAATGAATATTTATGTATGTATTCGCAGGTAATCGTTTAAATTAGTTACTGCTTACAACCCGCTAATTTGAGTCGTTTTTCTTCAACTCCTGCAATTGTGTTCATTAACATCAGCTCTAGAAATTCCTTTAATCTTTACGAGTACATATTTATAAAAATTAGCAATGTTAATACTCAGCACCACGTGCGTAATAGTCTATTCTAAAAACATTAGCCTTAAACTAAAATAGTTTCGTTTGTTTAAATACTATTTAGTATAAATAAATGGATATATAATTTATGTTTTTTTTTTTTGCTTTTTCCGCTCTAGTTAAAATTCAATAAATATTTTTTAGTTTCACACGGCGAACAAATATTTCACACCAAAAACTTACACTCACACGTTTAAGTGCGATTTTCCCTGCCTCTTATTATTCTTCATACTTCCAAAGCAACGAATTATTTGTCAAATAAAACTCATGGTTTTGCACATCTGTGTTAATTGGAAGATCTGTTAATTTTAATACAATGTGGTTTAAGTGCTTAAGAAAACTAATGATGAATGTTTTTCAAAGTACTCGTAATTATTTACGAAAAAAAAACTTAGATGCTGCGTATGAGCATTTCCCCACAATTTGTTGTAAAAGCGGGAAAATAGGTTGAACATGAATACGGGTGCAACTGAAAATAAAGTGCCGAAGGGGCATTCTAATCAAATTCAGCTCAATTAGCAATGCTAGTAAAATTACTACTAAGAACACTGTTGCCAGTTCAGTTATTTTCGCGTCAGATGCAATTTCCCCCGTTCTTGTGTTTTCCGTCCGTCTTGTTTTTTCTAATTTTTCCCACACAAAACTTCATATTTGGTTATTGTCTGGAAATTTATGTATATCCCCAAAATAAAACTTTCCCCGTATTTGCACGCTACTATTTAACTGCAAAGCTGTTGCTAAATGTAATTAACTTTACATATGGACTCGTCAGCTGGCAACTGTCCAAGAGTAACAGTTTTTGTATGTGATACCCACCCGTGTAATTGACTCATCGAGGTAATTGGGCGATAGTGCGCAACCGCAGAAATTTGGGAATTTCTGATTGATAATTATCCGTTAATTGTAACTGTAACTTCAATATAATGTCGTTATATAAAACGATAATATAAGAAAGAAATATTGTTGGAAATTTTTTTTTTTTTTTATTTCATGGCATTTATTTTTTAAATATGATTTCCGGCCGCGGAATAGTGTAATATTCCGGCCGTAAGGCGTCCATGGTGGCTTGAATATTGGCTTCCAATGCTTCTAAAGTTGCTATGTTAAGCCCATGACTTAATATAGCCCGTAAAAGAGTCATCCAGAGATGTTAACGCTCACGCACTAGGCGCCAATTAACAGGACCATTTCTGGAAAGAAAGTTGTCACCAAACTGATGTTGCAATAAATCGATTGTTGTTTCAAAGTAAACTTCCGCAATTTGGAGACGTTCTCCTGGCAGAGTTATCGATATCGACAGTTCTTATAAAGCAATAACAAACAACCAGTTCACGAAAAGCACTAACAAATTTCACAGAATTTGCAACTGGCAGGCGGCGTGTTTGTGACTGATCATTTGTCGCCGTAAGCTTAACCTTGAAAGAAACACGAAACTGCTTATAAATGGTAAATACTCGTATGTTTGTATGCACATAAAAGCATGTGATAAGCCCTGATGTTTTTGAAGCGCCGTGGTGTGGCGTGACAATGGGATTGCTGGCTGGTTGTTGGCGTTATTCCATCTGTTTAGCAACGTGATTCAATGTTTTTAAAACAGAATTTTTGGTGAGCGAAAGGTGGCGAACAAATTTGAACACGTTTCAAAACCAACCCAGAATTATTTCTTATTACGAAAAATGCTGATAGTTTTATTAAACGCAACAACAAAATTCCCTTAAGGTTGTTAAAATAATTTGTTTATTCTCGTGTCACATTCGGAAAACGAAACACGCTGTTTGCAACAGTTCGTCACACAGTGGGTGGAAAGTCGACAAATGACTCCGCCAGCACAGAGTCCATACCAAACACAACATTTTCGGGATGGATAGGATGCTTTGGAGCCGATGTGAGTGAATTGGAATCGACTCAAATGCTATAATTTCGTTTGTTGACGTACCGATTATCTAGAAATGGGATAATTTTCAGTTTCTAACTGTTCCAGAGCCCAATTGTCTGTGATTGTTTTGCTTCTGTTGCTGGACAGCGGCTATGCTGTGGGCAATCCTGATGTTAATCGTTGTGGAAGAATTGTTTAATGTTCACTGAACCAAAAGACTCAAATTTATCCGCTAGACGGTGAATACTCGCACTCAGAAAAACGGAGACTTGGCCCATTTCAACAATCAGTTCAGAGTTGGCAACACAAATTGAAGATATGACAGATGCCGATGAAGCAGATGGAGATTCTACGGTATTAACTGTGAGGATCCCGCGTCTCTGCCAATTTCCACGACACCCTCTTGAAATACAGAAATACTATGTAGCCTAAATTCTTCGAGACATGTGCAAATTGTCATCGTGCTTGGCAGAACCATTTGGACGTGAATGACGCACAATCAAATAAATTGGGCGTGAACGCTGATTCCTTTTGTAAACTCAAACTGGAAGACAAAGGCAATATATATTTATGTCGTTTGGCTTTAGGACTTTAAGCCTAAAAGGGCAAAGCAACAAAAAAACGTGTACAATTAATTCACTTGCGATGAGGTAAAAACAAGAGTGGACCCACATCCATATGTATAATATTACATAAAATTGAAAGAAAAAACGACGATTGTGTGCTAATGTTACACTTAAAACTCATCCATGCAAGCATCTCTCTCCTGACAAGGACATTTCGTTAATGTGTTTTTTGTGTTGAAGATTTTTTATTTTTTTTTTTTTGCTTTCTAAACTGCAAAAGTTGACTAAAAAGAAATGTGAAATGTGTGCATTTTAAGTACATTTTATAATATTTATACAGGGGTTTTCAACTTTAGCCTCAGCATCAGTATCCTGCCAGAAATCTGACAACCATTTTACAGGCAGGGCTGATGGAAATTCTGAGTACATGTCGGAACTTTCTATAAGTTTCTCAAGGGCAACACGAAAAGAATGATGGTATTTTAATTGGCGCGGTTAGACGTTGGTGCTCTTGATCCCCAGGTTGTTGTGATGGCGTCTGTCTAATCTGTTGCTTATTTACCAGATTACTGTTGCCAAAGCACCATGACAAGTTACACGATGGATCGGCCTGTCCAAATGATAAAATTCTACTATAAAAAAAGTGTTCGTTAGTGCCACTTAAGCGCGCATAGAGCCCATTTTATGGCACAGAAGCGGATGGATTTAATGCTACTAAGCAAAATTGCCGCATATATGTGTTCGGGACGAGGCCAGCCCACGCGATTCAATGCATCCAGAAAAGTTACTGTTTGGTGCGATGCCATTCCTTCATTCTACTACTATTTTGAAAACAATGTTGGAGCTACAGAATAATGATAACTGATTTCTTAGCAGCCTGATCGGCCGATAAAGGACATGTCGTTCTGGAAGCAACGCGCCACGTGCCACATAACGGACACCACGATGTCCACTCTATATGAACGATTTGAGGGCATATTTATCTCACGCACAGGTGACTTGAACTTATTGTCCAGATTACGCGATTAAACCCCCCCCCCCCCCCTTAAACTTTTCTGGTGATGGGGGGGGGGGTCTGTGGATCTGGATCTGTGCGAAAATTGGACTATTTGGATCTGGGGCAGGCCTATGAACGATGGATGTCATATTCCATACACAATAGATTAAAAACGAATTTCCCTAATAACTCACACATTGTTTGTTTTACACCATCTCAACATCTAATCGCCCTTATTGGAAAACCCTTTATTATTCGTATTCGTTGAAATCCAATATTATTATTGATTTTGTTAATTAAAAGCAGTCCATTTCAGTTAGAAAGAATAGAGTAGATGTGAATCTGAATGTGGTGTTCGTTCTTTCATCAATTTCTAGAACACATGAGTTCTCTAGACATACATACATACACACATACACACATACATACATACATACATACACACATACATACACACATACATACATACATGCATACATACAAATATTGTTGTGTACATATTTAATGGCATTTGATTTGATTTATATATGAATTTGAACTAGATTGTGACACTGAAGACAATTTTGTTGCGTTGTTGTAATAATTATTATATCTTATCACTGTTTTGTTGCTATTTTCTGTATTACCAGACCAATAACATCTTGTAAAATATGGTAGGCCTTCCTGCAACAAAGACTATTGTTGCCACAAACAATATGTTATCGCTTTTAACACACTATTGACACAATTTTATGCACTGCAAATATATTATATTTTTTCACATCTCTTTTACTTGAAAACATGATTGGATGTAATAGGATATGAAATGATAAAGCAGTTCAAGTACAACCAGCGTTGCCACATATTTGCAATACAAAATCTGCTTTTCCAGTGGAAAATCTGCACATGTATACAGCATAATTAAAGCTAAATTTTGTTTTATACATATAGATATGTACGGATATACATACAAATGTAAGTAAAATTAGACTCAATGTAGGAAAACACAACTCTGCATTTCAACAGTTTTGAAAAAAAGGATCTAATAAAAACATTACGTCACCACTACTTCACAAATTGGGTTTCTAAAAATGCGTGGTTTTTGTAGCTATTAAGCGGAAAATCATTTGCGCGATGCTCGTTTACCTGATCCACTGACTCAATTAAAAAAAAATCTTCAATTGAGCAGCGCACTCAATAAAACGAACAAATATTACAAAATATATAATAACACATGATTTTCAAAGTTGACATATATTTTTATTTAGCGGGAAAATTATGTGCTATTTTTGGGAACTTGCAAATGACACCCCCCCAAAGCGTCACTTTTGTGTGTGATTTGTTGAAATTTGTTTAATTTTGAAAGTCAATTAAAGGGATATCGCAATTAAAGGGGACTCAATTAAGCGTAGCTTTTTCCATTAATTTTTGTCGAAATTATTCATTTGCCTTTTTTGGGAGCATTTAAGCGGCCAAATCAATTACCTAAAGAATAATTAATTTAATTTGGTTGACACAAGCAAACAGCAAACAACAGCGTTTGTGTTTGATTTGATTCGGGTTAATACAAGGTGGCGCAAAAATAACCTTCCAATGTTTTTTGGCTGTAATTTAAAAAAAAAAATGAAAAACTTTGATTCTTTTTGTGGATTATTTTTATTTGGTGGTCTAATTTTTTTTACATCAAGTCGAGAATATGATGTCATGTAAATGGCCGCCGCGACAGTTGATTGTCATTTGAGCCCTTTTTATGGCATTTTCCATCACTTTGTCCAAAACCTCCGGCGATAGGTCCTCACATTCTTGACGGATATTGTCTTTAAGAGCTGCAAGAGTCTGAGGCTTGTTGACATAAATCCGCGACTTCAAAAAGCCCCACAAAAAGAAGTCTGGAGCGGTCAAATCAGGCGATCTTGCTGGCCATACTGCTGGCCCGGGAAATACATCCTTCAGCATATCGGTTGTGGTACGTGCAGTGTGTGCCGTTGCACCGTCCTGTTGGAACCACATGTTTTCCAATTCCAATTCATCAAGTTGCGGCAAAAAGAACTCTTTGATCATTGCTTTGTAGCGCTCACCATTCACAGTAACCGTTTGGCCCGCGACGTCTTCGAAGAAAAAAGGTCCGATGACTCCTCCAGCGAAAACAGCACACCATACAGTGACTTTGAGCGGGTGTAATGGCTCTTCGTGGGTTACACGCGGATTTTCAGTGCCCCAGAAGCGTAAATTTTGCTTATTTACGTACCCGCTAAGATGGAAATGGGCCTCATCACTCATGATTATTTTTGATGAAAAATCATCTTCCTCTTGGTGGTGATTAAGGATGGCTTGAGCGTATGTTAGACGCGATTGGCGGTCAGCAGCTAACAGCTGATGCACCGTCTGGACTTTGTACGGAAACATCTTCAAATCTTGTACCAAAATTCGCTGTAAAGACCGTCGACTGACACCCATTTGCGTAGCACGTCGTCTGGTCGATGTCGACGGCGCTTCCATGACATCCTCAGCTACAGCAGCAATATTCTCTGCAGAACGGCTACTCCGGGGTCTGCCACGCCTCTCAGCATCTCATGTTGTGCCAGTCTCTTCGAGGCGAGCGGCTAAACGTCGCAGTGTTTCACCAGTAGGCGTTGGACGGCTAGGAAATCTGCGACGAAATTCACGTTGTGCCAAAGTCACCGACCGATTATTGGTCAAATAAATAGTCACCAATATTCCGCGTTCTGCAGCAGTGTAGCGTAACATTGTTTATTAACGTGTATTTCGCATGTGTTTAGTACACAAATGTCAAAACAGAACTGACATTAGGGGCCAATCGCAAAATTTATAGCATTTTCTGATAGGAGGATTACTTTTGCGCCACCGTGTACAATATCCATTTAATATTATGTTGTTGTCATAACCAAACTAACCATAATTTTGTCATAAACTATATAGTGATATTTATAAAGAACGCAATGATTTTACTTTCTTTATTGTCATGACAACCCACATAATGTAATACTTTACCATGTTTTTGCCAAAAAAAAAAAAAATCAATCATATTGTTTAAAGGATTAATTAATTAATTAAGGAAGGAACACTTTAAGACGGTACACATACAGGGTGTTTATTTTAGAGGTATAGAACTTCGAATTGAAATAAAACACATGAAAATCGTTTTAATGTCCATCAATTTGGCTTTATTGGAAGGATAATTTTATGCCATTAATGTTTAAATATGATTTCAGGCATGTGGCCGCCGCGGCTGGCTCGAATAAAGCCAATTCTACAGGTCCAATTTTCAACCACTTTTTCGAGCATATGGGGCCGTATGTTGGCAATAACGCCACGAATGTTGGCTTCCAAGTCCCCTAACGTTTCTGGTTTATTGGCGTAGACGAGCGACTTCACATATCCCCAAAGAAAATAATCCAATGGTGTCAAATCACACGATCCATGGTTAACCGAATTAATTGCTCTGATGGACGATTATGTCGACCATAAAATGGACGGAGCTTGCGGTAAACTTCGCGAACTGAACCATTATTTTCGAAATAAATTTGCACGATTTGCAAGCGTTGTTCTTTTGTCAACCTGTTCATGATGAAATGGCAAACCAAACTAAATATTAATCACTTGACAGCTGACAAAATGGCCGCCAGTTAAAAAAGTGATGCCAACTTAAAATTCTATACCTCAATAAAAAACACCCTATACATATATGTATGCAGTATGCGTTACACAAAAACACAAACATATCAAAAAAAATTATACCATTATCATATCCCGTTATGATTTCTTAAAATATAGAAAAAATCACATCAAAAAAGTATGCACTTTAATAAGTTTAATAAAGTTTTGACTTCCACTTAAGCTGAACGCATTTTAATCGCGAAAAAGTGACTAATTGGTTTTATAAATATTATTAAATGCCGAAATTGATTTTTTATTGGAAATTTTTCTAAACTCTGATTATGGCCCCTCAGGGAAAAGAACTTTCACAAGATTTAAAAGATGTTATTGTTAAACTATATAAAGAGCAGAAAAGTCAGCGTGAAATTGCAAATAAGAGCAAATTGTCAATAAGAGCAGTTCCACAATACAGAAGATTATAGAAAAATATAATAAGGAGGGAAATACTAGTAACAGGACTCGAACTGGGCGTCCAAACATCTTTAATGACAGGGAGAAACGAATTATCACAAGAAAAATAGAAGTGAATCCCAAGATGAGCGCTCCAAAAATAATGGCAGAAATTGAAAAAGAGAAAAAGGCAGAATTGGAAAAACCTGTAACCCGCAAACCATTCGTCGGGTGCTGTATAATTCTGGTTACCATGGCCGTAACATCCGCAAAAAGCCATTTGTAAACAGCACCAATAGAAGAACACGGTTGGAGTTCGTAGGGGAGTATGAAAATAGAGATGAAAATTTCTGGAAATCAGTTATTTTTTCCGATGAAAGTAAATATAATATTTTTGGCTCAGATGGGTGTCGAAAAGTGTGGAGAAAAGTGAACACTGAGCTCGATCCAAAAAATATGGCTGCCACAGTAAAACACGGTGGTGGATCTGTTATGGTATGGGGCTGTATTGCAGCATCAGGTGTTGGAAATCTGGTGATTATCGAAGAAATAATGGATAAGATGGTTTATTTGAATATTTTAAAAAATAATTTACATCAAATTGCAGCTAAATTGGGACTAACAGGATCATTTGTATTCCAACAGGACAATGATCCTAAACATACAGCCTATATTGTAAGAGAATGGTTTTTGTATAACACACCAAAACAATTAAAAACTCCGCCCCAGTCACCTGACCTTAACCCAATAGAACATCTGTGGGATTATCTCGAAAAAAAATCAGAAGTCGAAGCATTACAAGCAAGACACACTAAAAGCTGCACTAATTGAGGAGTGGAATAAAATGCCATCAAGATTGAAATCAGTCAAAAAGGCCACGGGCTATCCAACAAAATACTAAATATAAGTCTGACTTGAGAAATTCAATCATAGTGCAAAGTTTTGTGAACTGCATACCTACTTTTGTGACCTGAATTCCAAACATTTTGTTTATTATATTGTTATTAATCAGTAATGAATTAGAAATATTTTTACTTTTTATTATTTTTCTTAAGTTCCCATATAAAATAAATGAAAAAATTAATTTTTATGATTTTATTTCAATTTTTAAGCCATTTTTTAATCATTCCAATTATTTATATTGCTGCATACTCACTTTAGTGATACACTGTACGTATAACGTGTAAATAGTATAGATTCCAGTAATTAGCAAATGCAGGAATCGTGTTCAACGTTTGCTTCATCGATGTTAGCTTTTAGTTTTGGCTTGCAAACGTGTGTACATACTCGTACATACAGTGTAAATTCGACAATCCGGACTCCACTCATCCGGAATATTCGGTAATCCGGACAGGATTTTGCAGCTCATTGCGTATTCTATAATCCGGATTGATTGCAACTCCATAGTCCGGATTGAATAACACCCGTTTTTATTTATTTCTATGTGGCTCCAATAAATCCGGAGATCACAAATTAGACATCGTTTTTATTGGTAAATCTCGAAACCCAAGGTCTTTCAAAAAGAACCCTCCAGTAGAATACTACTGCTCCGAAAATGGTTGGATGACAACAAATTTATTCAGGGAATGGTTTCATAATTCATTTGTTGCAAAAGTAAAACATTTTCAAGCTGAAAATAACTTGCCACAAAAAGCGATTCTACTTATAGACAACGCTGCATCTCATTCAAAAGAAGCATTTATTTCAGAATGTGGTAACTATAAAACGATTTTTCTTCCTCCAAATGCGACGAGCCTTGTTTCCAAAATGTATTATAAGAAATCGCTCTTGTGCGAAATGGTGAACTCTGAAGCAGAAAATTACCCAAACTTTTTAAAATACTTTACAATTCAAAAATGCTGTATTATGCTGAGAAATTCTTGGGGGAAAAGTCAGTGGTAGAGTGCTTAGATCCAGCTGGAATAAACTGTTTCTGGATAAATGGGACTCTGAAGATGATTTGCCTTTGTCCGTTTTGCAGGAAAGGCTGGATGACGATTGAAATAATATTACATTTTTATCAGACATGCTTCAAAATTCTTTTCAAATAAATTTCAATACCGAAGAAGTACAAGGATGGATTAACGATAATAACTCAACGGTATCAGGTATTCAGATATCCTCAGAAGATGAAGAGGATGAAAATTTACCGCTTTTACAAGTCGTAAACGTCAAGGATGCTATACAAAGTTTGGATGTCTCAATAAAGTGGGCCGAAGAAAATGATATAGGAGTAGAAAAACTCTGAATTCTTCATGAATTACTGTACGTGTTCAAGCCTTAGAAAGAAGTTTAACAAGTTCGCGACAAACAAACGTATTAGATTACTTTGTCAAACGAAATTAATATTATTTATTGTTAAGTTTAATGCATGTAAATGTGTATATTTTTTTAATTTTAACCGAACTGTTAAAATTAATATTTATGTTTTTATGTTTAATTTTGCTATGAATTATTATAATTTTTATAAATACATACATATGTACATACTAAATGGCTGCATCAAGACATTCATTTATGCGTCTCCGCATTTGTTTTATTTCATTGCACTCTATTACATAGTAATTTTTGCAATGAGTAATAAAAGAATGAGTATTCTAAGAAGAAAACCAAGCACAATACTCCACTTGATACATAGTAAACCAACACAATACTCTACCTGCTATTTCGCCATGAATTATAAACTCTGTTTGCTTTCTGGAAATGTTTTGAAGTACACCAAGCCAAATATACTTTTTTTTTATTTCATTGCATGGCCACTGCATTGTCATTGTTCAAACGGCAATTAGGGTGGTGCACAAAAATTGTGTTACCTTGCATATGTATAATATGTATTTATTTGAACAGATATCAATAAACGGCACCCTAATGTATGTACGCAACTAACCTATTCACACACAAACATAACCAAAGAGTTTTTTTCATTTGAAACAGCAATGAGTACTTATTTCAGTGTACCCTGAAAGGTAGTACTTTTGTTTTGCTTATAAAATGTTTTGATGTCTTGATGTTTTGCTTCGAAATGAATGATCGTAGAAGTACTAGTTTGTTTTATTGGTAGCGAATGTAATATTTTACGCATTCACTATTAAAGTGAATGTCTTGGTATGCCATTCAAAACATTCATTGCAGATATTTAATACATATGTAGATGCGTGGTAATCCGGATAATTCGCTACTCCGGATTGGGGTCTGCAATCAATTATCCGGATTAACGAATTTTTACTGTATTTCCGAAATTTCTTAGAAAAAATTTAAATGAAAACATGGTTCTCTATGGCATAGTGTGGTTGGGCATAAAAATATTACTACTCTGAACAATGTTTTATCAATCATATATGTACATACATACATACATAAACATATGTACATACATACACATACATATACATATGTATGTATGTACATACGAGGTGTGTTAAAAATTGGCAGTAAATTTTTATATCTTAAAAAATATTTTGTTATTCATCAATTTCTATTTTGCCCCCCCCCCCCCCCCCCCCCCCAAACCTATAATATACTTCTGCCAGCGTTTTTTCCGAAGCAGTTGCTGTGTTCTTGAGCGCTCAGCAATTCGGTTTTTATCGCCCAAATCATCGCAAAACGCTATCCTTTCATGCGCCTCTTTAAACTTGGGAAGCACAAAAATTCGCAGAGGCCAGATCTGATGAATAAGATGGCTGGGGCATGATTACGGTGTTGTTTTTGGCCAAAAAATAACTATGAAAATTCACCACTTTTGAAATGAACCAAAAAAAAATGTGTGTCATGCATTCTGCCAACCGATCTGCCGAAATTCTCACTTTCTCAACGTTCAACGTCGGTCATTCAAGTTCTGAGGACGTTCTTTAAAAAGATGGTACCACTTGTAGACATTTTTCTGACGCCACTCTTAACATTTAAAGCGTTTCTCAGCACATATGTATGTATGTATGTATGTAAATAGCATGTTTTAAACAAGATTTAATGCAAATTGTTCATCGATTTTTTTACACACCAGAAAATCTTCCAGCAAGCAAAACATTCCAACGTTTATGCCTTTCACACATGCTAAATATCCGAAATCGTGAACACGTGTTCGCGAAGGGTATTCCGACACTAAAATAAATACCATTATCGAATGTAAATAAGTAGCCCGCGAAATTTCAAAATGCACCTTATGTTTTGAACAGACCTCGTACGTACATACATATGTATGTATGTGTGTGTGTGGGGATATGTTTACATGTTTTGACGTCAATCGTTAGAACGAACAGTAAATTAACGACAACACGCAGCCAATCAGACCACACATTATTTATTGCGCACAATAGAATCTATATTTTTTTTATTAATGTTCATTATTTTTGTGTTTTTTTTTTTCTCTTACAGTGATTTTTCTGTTTTTTTCTCATCAGTAGTTAAAGGACATTTTGTCAAGGTTTAATATACTACAAATGACACACAAACAGAGAGAGGGAGAGAGATGGAAAGAGCGAGATATAAAGAAACATAAAATACATATCAAATAACAGTAAAAAGCATCTGAGTGCAAATATTTACGTGACGTTGAGGGATTTTTAATCAAATTTGTCTTATGCAGTGATTTAGGAAGAGACGAACTGCTGCTGTTTTACCGTTGACTCAACACATTTATTTTGGAAAAGATATAGTACATCCATATGTACATATGTATGTGTGTATGTACTATTAGTGTCAAAAGTGAGTATACGCCAGCGTTACCATTTGCCAAGTTTTCCCCTCTTTTGCAAGTTTTTTGAGATGGCAAAAAGTTTTAAATTTATTGGGTCTTTTTTTGAAAGTGCCAAATTTTTCGGAACATAATTTATGGAAAGAGCAAAATATTGAAAGTTTTTGCGAGAAAGTATTAAAATTAAGACATTTTGATGTGTCCGAAGTTGTTCCATATTTAAAAAAATTAGTTTATGCTTAAAATTAATTTAAACAAAAATAATGTAAGAAACAAATTGGAAATACCATCTTTATGTGGTATTTTAAGAACAAAAGACTTTTTGGAAAAAAAAACAACAACAATTGTACAAACTTTGAGCAATCAAAAGAAATGCTTTTGAATTTTAATAAAAATATGTACAAATAAGAAATTATTTATTAGTGTATGTGATATTTTTTTAAAGATCTCTAAATATGAATTTTATTTTATGATTTTTTTATTATATGTTATGTTTTTTTTTTGTTTTTAATCGTTTTTATATTTTTAAATAAAAAGAATACCAAATACATTTGAGTAATTTTGGAAAAAAAAGTTTTTTTTTGCAGATATAAGAAATTAAAAAAAATATATATTGTAACGCCGGTATACGCCATCATTGAAGTGTTTTGTTTTCTATAGAGAATACAAATAAAACATTATCCATATGAGTTTTCGTTGCAAAAACATAAGCATTTATTCATTGTTTATAAGGAAAAACACCAGGAATAGTTTAAGTTTAACAACAATTCTTGAAAAATTCAAGAAAATGTAATTTTATTAAGCAATTAATATTTTTGTTTGTCCAGCCTTGGCCTTTTTGACACACTTTATTCTATTTGGCATAGATTGTATCAGCTTTCTGGTATATTCAGTTGGAATTTTTGCCAATTCTTCTCTTAAAGCTTCTTTCAGGGTATCTTTACCAGAGTTGTTTCTTTTACGAATCTTGCGGTCTAGGTCTCAATAATCCCATAAATTCTGGATCTGGAGACTGCGACGGGTGACTTAAGTTGAGTTGGTGTTCTGTACATATGCCATTCCTTCGTCAAACGGGATGTGTGCTTGGGATGATTGTCTTGTTGAAAGATCCAATGTCCAGGCAAATTGAATTTGGCGACGCTGGGTTGAACATTCTTTGCTAAAATCTGTACATAGTCTTGTGCATTCATTGTCGTTTCAATGAAGTCAAGCTCCCTAACACCAGATGCCGCAAAACATACCCAAACCATAACCGACCCGCCGCCATTCTTAACTGTGGTTTGTAGATTTTGCATTCTTTTTTCTCCAGATTTTCCTATGTTTTTCTCCACCGAAAATTTCAAACTTACTCTCACCGGTAAAGAGAACAGTTTTCCAAAAGTTAAAATCTTTATTTCCGCATTTTTTCACGTAATCGCATTCGCTTCTTTTTATTAACTTTTGAAATAGAAGGTTTTTTCTCGGACGCCGGCCATAAAATCCGTGTTTATGCAATATGCGTCTTATGGTACTTCCACTTACTGATTTTTCGGACTCGGCGCTGATGTCCTTGGCAATTTGCACTGCGCTAGAACGGGGATAACGTTTAACTATGGCAGCAACCTTTCTCTCCTCTCGTTCGTTTAATATTTTTGGACGACCTGTTCCCTTCAAAATTTCCACTTTTTTAAAGTTGTGTGGTTTCTTCCAACAATTTTTGCAATTTCACAAAATATTTGCCTTTTTCGCTGAAATCTAGCATAATTTTTCTTTTTTGTTTCCATTGATATTTCAGTTCTCAGCTTTCAAAACTTTCACCACAAATTCACACACAAAATTATAAAGATTTTATTGCAAATTGTGTGTTATTTTTTTGGGAGTTCATTGGAAATAAAGTAGCATTTTAATATTGCCTGTAAAAATTATTCCCGTACTGGTATAACCGTCGTAATAAGAGAAAATATATGTACATGTGTATGTGTGTATGTATGTATAAAATGTTTGCTGATGTTGACTCACTTTTGATGCTCATAGTACATAGTAGGTATGTATGTGTGTACGTGTGTAAAGATGTCAGCGTCATGTTTAAATTCAATGTAAACAAAACTAAATCATATTGTTTTGAGTGTAATACCTAAAGTCAAACAAAATTATATATTTTTTTTTATTAACATGTTTCAAGACGAAGGTTTTTTATATTGTTGTCATTTAATTCTCGTATCTATATTTTTGCATGGATCTCTTTGGCACCGTATCCAGCCCGTTTGAAGCAAAACACCATCAAATGGGTCACACGATAATTTTTTATGTGTCTTAATTAAATACTTTAGATTTTAATCTGTCAGAAAAGAACAGAACAAAGACAGAAAAGAAAAACTCCACAAGGTTTCAATCGAGAATTATTTTAAGGATTTCTGGCTGGAAATAATATGAAATGACATTGGGAATAAATAATAATAATTGGCCCAAAACTGCATTAATCGAGTTGCACTGGTAGCCGCGGCTGATACACATTCTTATGTACATACATACATATGTATGTATATATGTATGTATGTATGTATGTATGTATGTATGTACATATGTACATATGTGGGAAATCATATTTGAAAAATAAATGACTTGAAACTATTTACCAGATTAAAATGATACAACATTTCATTGCTAAAATATTTCTATTTTGTATAATCATTTTAAGTTGGCAAACTCTTAAGAAAACACCCAATTTATCTTGTACTCGAAAGCAAAGAGAGCTTCATGTGTGAAACAAATATTTATTCCATGCAGACTTCTAATACACAATATCTATTTAAACATTTTGCAATTCCTTGTTTGCAAGTTTTTTTAAACAAAATCCACTTTTTGTAAAAAAGTCGACGGAAATTAATATTGTGTATGTATGTATGTACATACATACATATCGTTACCTGAAATGCAAAAGGGCGTAACAACATATTTCAAAATTTTACAGGAGAGACAAAAAACTCCAAAAAATCAAAGATTACGAAGCTGGTGTTGCAATTTCTTCAGTACAGCATTAAATTGCGATGATGCATTTATTTCGTAGAAAAAAAATTTCTTTAATCGTCATTTTTATTAGATGTGGGTTGCGCCCTTTTGGTTTAAGAAAAAACCAACTTTGTTGTTACGACCTTTTGATTTTCTTTAATAAAATGGTTGTTATTGACAGTAGGGCTGTAGAAATGTAGGAAGACATGTAATTCGATTTGCTCTACAATAATAAATGAAAAAACCCATTTTGAATTTTTTGGTTGTTACGCCCTTTTGCATTTCAGGTAACGATATGTATTTCCGGAGGACTTTTTTAAATTACACTTTATACTTACTGTATGTGTGTATGTACAAATAAATGAATACATACATACGCACATATGTATGTATGTTCTTGATAAACAGCAAATATTCTAATCCAATTATGTATTTATTTCGCTTCGAATTTGGAAACGTATCTAGTGCATACATTCTACGTACATACACAGTTTGTCAAACAATTCTTTTCAAAGTTAAAACTAAATAAAATATTATAGTTAGCAATTAAATAAAAGGAGCAACTTTTTTATTTTTGTAAATATTGCGTTTATTTCATGTTCTTCATTTCATTTAAAGATAAATATTTAGAGATAAAGATTTAAAGATATAAAGATAAAGATAAATAAAGATAAAGATTTAAAGATATAATATAAGCGAAAACTAGAAAATTGATATTAAAGTAGGGAACAAAATAAGGAAAAAGAAAATAAACCACCTCTCAAAAGTGTCAAACAATTCTTTTCAAAAAGTTCAATGGATTTTCAAATATTTTAGTGTATTACATTTCTTTGCCGCTTTCTACTAATATTTTGTATGTTTACCACGGGCATCAATCACTGCTTGCAATCTGCTTTAAATTGATAATATCAGCTTCGGAATGTTGTAAACCAGGGGATTCGTACCCATTCCTCTTTAATAAATCTTATTAGTTCATTTTTATTCTTTGGGCTTCTTTTTGCTACCATTTTCTTTAGAAAACTCCAAAAATTCTCTATTGGATTCCGATTCGGACTTTGGGCAGGTGTACCAATTACCTTATTGCAGTTATAAAGTAGCCAAGACCGACATAAATATGACTTATGTATGTTTCGGATCGTTGTCCTGGTAAAGTTTGTATTTTAGTTTTTTAGTATTTTTTGGGTCAAAAAATCCAAAATTCTGGGAACTTTTTGTTAATTCCCCTTTCAATATGCTTAAGTACACTTCCTTGGTCATAATTTCTTCCAAAATTCTAACTTCCCCAACTCCCTTGGTTGAAATGCAACCCCACACCATAACGGAGAATTTACCAAATTTTACGGTAGGTATAATATTTTTGGTTTCAAGAGCAGTTAAAGCTTTCCTCCAGACCCTGTTTGGTCCATCGTGACTATAGAGCATTATTTTTGTTTCGTCACACAAAATTACGTTATTGGCAAAATTTAATCGTTTCCATATATTTTGAACGGTAAGTAGTGGCTTCTTTCTAGCTATACGCGATGAATATTTCTTTTTGTTTAGAAATTTTCTAACGGTTTCATGCGACACTGATCATTTATCACAAGCATTTTTTATCTCTGCTGCCAGCTTTCTTGTGCTTGTTGGGGAGTTTTTTTCAACTTCTCTTATTATTTTACTTTCAGCTCGACGTGCTTGTCGAGCTGTGTCTTTTTTCTTCCACTTGACTTTTTCAACTCTAATCTTTCTTCCTTCTCGGCACGTTTTACAATGTTATAAACAGTTCTGATTAGCAGTTGAAACATTTCTGCCAATTCTTTAGGAGATTTTCCCTTGTAATAATGGTAGTAAACCAACTGAATCGTTTTGGAATCCGTGCGTTTGCCAGGCATACCTACAATCGTTTTTCTTTATCACAAATCTTCGAAGTATCAACAATTTTAATTTGTTGTTTTGTCGTATATACACAAATATGTAACACAAAGCTAACGGTTTTCAATTTGCGACAAGTATTGCCAAGTTCGCAAAACTTGCTACTTATAATAATGGTGTTTAGGGAATTTGAAAACAATTGTTTGACACCACTTTTGTTGATGTTTTTTTTTTAATTTCGTCTTCTTCTTACAGTAGGATTTGAAACCACTTCCATTTTTTTATAGTTAAGTTGAAGATAACCAAATAATTAAATCTATTAAGCATTTTTTTTAAATCCTAATATTTTTTATACAAACCTTTAAAAGTACTAAGTGTTTTAAAATATTTATATTTTGAAAAGAATTGTTTAACAAACTGTACATACTTACACTTTTATGTATGTATGTATGAATACATACATACATAAATACATACAGAAGGAGGATACCTTAATATAGAAAAACCCTCAGTAACGTTTTTTTTAACTTTTCAGGAGAGAGAAAAAACTTAATAAAAATAAAAGTTTTGTAGTCGCGCAACTTTTTTACTGCTTATGTATATTTTTGTTATTTTTAGGCGGATCACGTCAATTGTTTTTACCAATGATGGGTTGGAAGATCATCTTTCAAAATTTACAAAAAAACTCGATTTGAAAAAAAAACCAATTAAGGCCTTTCTATATTAAGGTAACGATATGTACATACATATTAATAATTCTATTCTATTAACAATTCTTTACTTTCTCAAACAGAGAATTGATGACAAACACGTGCACTTTTCTTTTACATAATTTACTATCTTTAATCAACTTCTTTTTTTAAACATTTCAATATCAAATTGAAATAATTTTACATCATATTTTTACGCTACACTAAAATGATAACAGAAATTTGTCACAGTGCAGCCTAGAAGTACATAAATACATACATACATATGTATGTAGGTAAAGGGTGGTTAAATTTCAAGGGCCGATGTTGATTTTGAATAAAACACAAACTATTTAGGAAATTATTGTAATTTTATTTTATTATGATGTATTGGTATTACTCAATTATGTATGGAACAAAATATCGGCCAAATGGGCGTCGCAACCTCGGCGGCACACCTCCATCCGATGGTCCAAATTTTCGATGACGCTGAGGCATAATGGAGGTTATATGCCCTTAATGTGCCGAATTATCTGATCCTTTAGGTCTTGAATTGTTGCTGGCTTATCGACGTACACCTTTTCTTTCAAATAACCCCAAAGAAAAAAGTCCAACGGTGTCAAATCACATGATCTTGGCGGCCAATTGACATCGCCATTACGTGAGATAACACGGCCATTGAATTTGTTGCGCAAAAGAGCCATTGTTTCGTTAGCTGTGTGGCAAGTGGCACCGTCCTGCTGAAACCACATATCGTCCACATCCATATCTTCCAATTCGGGCCATAAAAAGTTCGTTATCATCTCACGATAGCGAACACCATTCACAGTAACTGCTTGACCGGCCTCATTTTGGAAAAAATACGGCCAGATGATGCCGCCAGCCCATAAACCGCACCGACAATCACTCTTGGATTCTCATTCGCCCAAATGCGGCAATTCTGTTTATTGACGAATCCACTGAGGTGAAAATGTGTCTCAAAAAAATTACGAAGTGCACGATATGCATTTTGATTTGAACTCCCATTTTCATAATAAGTCTGGATAACTTTAACACGTTGTTGGATTGTGTATCTCTCCATGGTTCAAATTGAGTAAGTCTGAAATAGAGAAATGTCAAATAAAATTCGGAAAAAAACTTGGCGTTTAGGTGTGGTTCACATTCAACATCGGCCCATACAATTTAACCACCCTTTATAATAAACAAATGAATGAGAAACGAGCAAAATGTTACCAACCAAATATTCGGTATCGAAACTCTTAAGGCTGGAACCCATGTGCAGCTGAGGCGGGTGCCCACAAGAATACTTCTCTGGTAAAAGTATGTATGTATGTATGTACGTATGTCTGTATGTATGTCTGTACATTGTTTCAAATGTAAGGCAGCACAATGTGAATCTAAGGCTGACGCTGAGGCAAAGGCTGAGGCGCAAAGTTCCAACGCTTTTTTACATATTAGATATGTTATTTTTACATATGTATGTATGTATGTATGTACAGAGTAAGCAAATGTTTGAAGCAAAAATGAACATAAAAACAAACAATAATAAAAGCGAGTTCATTTAACAAAATTTTTATTTTTTTGTATTTTATTTATTTTGCAATCTATCTTATATTGAGATAATAAGCAAAATTAATCACATTTATGTATGTTGACATTTAGCGTTACACATACAAAAACGTATAAAACTATAGAAATATCCCAAATTTAACAAAAAAAAATCAGAGTCGGTCTATCTTATTTTTACAATAACAACAACTTCAGTTTTAGTAATTATTAATTTTATAGTTTAACAGTAAACAGTTAAAAGAAAACAATAAAAAAAAACAAAAGATAATAATAATAAAAAGATTGATTTAAATAAAAAAAATAACTTGTGAGAGGTAGATCTAACAAATGGCATCTTTTAAGTCTTCGAATTTCATCAGTATCGCCTAATAACCCAATAGCCAGAGGATTTACGAGTACATGATTGCTTAGTCTTTTTAAATATTTTTCGCTGTATGAATTTATTACCTCGTTAACAGATTGTATGTATATTTAGATTCGTATGTGTGGCATCATTGGAAATATGCCAAGGAGATTGAACAATAAAATAAGCCTTATAGTTTTTGACTGGTTGAGGCACTTGCTGTTCCCCAAAGTAGAACCCCATAAGTCCATATAGGCTTTAAAATAGCTTTATAAAGTTTCAGTTTATTTTCCAGACTTAGTTGAGATTTTGGACCAATTAACCAATTAAAGTTTCCTATTTATAATATTTAATTGTTGCCGTTTTATTTTTATGTATTCTTTCCATGTTAGTCGACGATCCATATATAAGCCGAGATATCTAACATAGTCCTTGTTTGGAATTCGGATGTTATTTATGGAAACGTCGGGGCAATCACATTTTCTAAGAGAGAATGTTATATGTACAGACTTTTCAGCATTCACTTTAGATTTCCATTTACTTAACCATGACTCTATTAAATTTAATTTGTTTTGAACAAAAGAACTGGCAGCAACTGGGCAATTGTTTGCGGCTAAAATAGCAGTGTCATCCGCATACGTGTAAATATTCACAAGGTCCAAAACAGGCCTATCAGCCGTAAATATTGTATACAATACAGGGCTTAATACACTACCCTGAGGTAAATGAAATCCTACATCTACGAATCTTACGTAAGATAATCTGCTGCTCAGGTATGATGAATACAGTGGAGCAATATTTCTTTTCCTCAAATGATATACGAATAATGTCAATTACTCTATGGCATTGCTCAGGAGTGCCATGTTTTTGTCTCAGTCCAAATTGGTAATCCGAAATAATTTTTAAGCTCTCAAGAATAGGAGACAAGCGGCTTAAATTTTTTTTTTCAAAAATCTTCGAAAAAACACTTTGTAGACTAATAGGCCCATAAAAAGTTAGTTCATTTTCAGATTTCTTGATCATAATGATCTCAGCGCATTTGAAATTGATTCAAACACAGAATTGAATTAAACATTTTCGTTAAGTGTAGAACAGCTCTTTGACAAACTCTGCGCAACTCCAGCGTCGATATTATCATATCCGGGAGAATTTTTGGTATTTAGATTTTTGATTTGAGTTGCAACTTCATATGGAGAAATGTGTTTTATGGTTAAGCTCATCTGATGGGGTGCATCCAAAAATCTCGATATCTCTACGTCTTTTACGGAGTTATCAAGTTGGTGAACAGAAAATGTATTAGAGAGGTGATTGGCAAATGCTTCTGCCTTTTTAATGTTAGATCGGCACCATGAACCATCACTATCCCTAAAAGGAGGATTTCTTTTTGACGGATGCTTCAGGTATTTTGTTGCCTTCCACAAATTGTGATCATTATTGTTTGAGTTATTAATATTGTCAAAAAATTCACAGAATGATTTGTTTTTCAGGCCAGTTAAATGATGTTTGAGGTTTCTTGCTGCTTGATTAAAACGCCACTTGCAATAAGAACTTCTGATTATCTGCCATGCTTTTCTTAATGTCCTTTTAATTAAAATAAGTTCGCGCGTCCGTCATGAGATTTGAGGAGCACTTTGTGAAATAGTAAAACTTTCAGCCGGATTCGATAAAAAAGCAGCTCCATCCAGCTCAAAATCATTCGATATTGCAGAGTTTGAATTAATGTTTATATCTAACCAATATGAGAACGACTCCAGATCAGTTTTACCTGTTACAAGCTTATGGACTTCTTTTTATAAATTGAGGCGACGTTAATAAAATTCGGCAGAGGTCTGAGCTGAGGTCATAATTATGTAAAATACCAAGTTGATAAGAAGGTATTCCAGAATATACAAAAAAATCAATTAAGTCAGGAATTTTGAATGGATCTGAATAGCAATATGTAGATTTTCCAGTTGAAAGAGCAGAATAATTTTTAGAAAGCAGACACTTAGAGAGCTCTCTGCCTTTAGGGTTAATAAGATCTCCTTCAACTATAAAACGAGGAGCAAGTTTTGAAAGAACTTTGCAAAATCATAATTTGCAAATCATGTCGAGTAGGAAAATAAACTGCATATAACGCAAAAGAATACATACGAGAAATAATTTTAATACATGAAGTTTGGACAATTTCCTTAATAAGATGGTGATATTTTATAGACGATTTGCTTAAATTGCAGAACCACCATGAGCCCTTTCAATAGGATGATTGGCACTTATCAGATCGTAGCCTTTAATTTTAAAAAACGACTTACTAGTGAAATGAGATTCAGAAATAAGAAATATGTATGTACGTCGATTTTGTTTGACTGTAAAACTCCTTCAGCCTCCCTTAAATGGTTTGAGAGTCCATTGGCATTCCATGTTGCTATACGAAGACTTTAGAAGATTTTGTTAGTTCCATTTGCTTTGTTAATAAAGTCTCAGTTTTTTGAAGGATCGTGCAATCGTTGTTTGAATACTAAATTTATAAGAACAAACTTTTATTTCATTTGTTTATTATGATAACAGCAAATTGTTAACAGCATATTTTTTTGTGCTGTTACCATTTTATCCAGAGTAGCCACTAGTATTTGCCATTCATTCAAATTCAGTACATTCGCGAAAAAAAATTTTGATTCACTACAATTGGCAACCATGAAATCACGCCTCAGCTGCACCTTGAGTTTCAGCCTTTACTCAAAGCCCAGATATGATTAATTGTGCTGCTACAGAACTACACTGAAATTTTGTGTTTTCTGGCTCTTTAAGAGAGATGACGATGAGAGAAGAAATAAGAGAGATGACGTTTTCGCTTGATTAATTTTTTCAAATTCAAAAATTGTCAGAGCAATATTATCAGTTCACAAGTCTTCAACAAATGTGGAAATAAACTTTTCTTAACAAAATATATGTAATTAAAAGCAACGAGTGTACAAACTGCAACTCCCTGCGGCTTAATACAAACAAAAGATTTACTGAATTCACAAAATTGCAAATGTTATATGTATAAATTGTAATTGTGATCTCGAAAACGATGTGAAAGCCACTGCACACCTTAATTCGGTTTATATGTAAGTACAGTATTTACCGCTTATATGCACGTCGGTTATAAGCATTTCCCGCTTTTATGCATGTAAGTTCATGCAATTTCAGGTCGCAATTTAAAATATACATGGAAATTACTTCTACATATGTATAAGCATTTCGCTTATATGCACTTCTCGCTTTTATGCAGCAAAACTTTAATAAAATTTTAATAAATTGCATGAAAAAATTTCTTCTATATGCATCATTCACAAATTTCCAAAAATGATAAATTCATCTCTATCTATCAATATTTATCATCACTCCAACAATTCCAAATTGACTTTACATAAATGCTAAACTAATGAGTAGCGATTTTAATTTATGACTGCCATAAATTCTTTGCATAGCGAAAACCGAACTGACAGTTTTCCTCTATCAACTACCTCCAATGACAAGCAGGAAATGCTACCTGTAGCACAAAAATATTTTTATTATACTGAATTTAATCAATTTTTTTTTTTGGGAAAATATTTTTGTTTAAATAAAAACATATATAAAAAATATTAACATCTTTTGCACCCTTTATGCAAATATCAGAGTTTTTATATATGCACGGCTGGTGCATTTCAGCGAATTTTTTTTTTATTAGCACCATATGTGCATATAAACAAATGTTTGCATTCCCCGCTTATGTGCATCGAAAATCATTTATTTCATTTCAAACTTAACAATAATTTTTACAAAATCTCGAAAATTAACTAGACAAAAGTTTAAATACAGGCTACAATAGGAAGAACATATTTTAGATTAATAAAAAAAATGATAATTCAATATTTGGTTGGACCACCCTGGCTGTCTATGACTGCCTGGAGACGCCGAGGCATGGAATGGACCAATTTTTCTAGTTCGGATACCGTTATTTCTGACCAGATTTTCTTGAGAGCCTTTTTCAATGTAGTTTTACTAGTAACGTGCTCTTTTCCCAGTTTTCTCTTCATTAAATCCCAAACATGCTCTATGGGGTTTAGGTCTGGTGATTGGGGAGGGCTATGGAGCTGGCGCGGTACATAATACAGCAGCCATTCTTTTAACGAACGTGCGGTATATTTCGGATCATTGTCCTGTTGAAATATCCAATGACGTCCGAGGTTCAATTTTTCGACAGAAGGCTGTAAATTATGTTGCAGAAGAGCCTTATATTGGTGTTGGTCCATTATACCATCTATAAAGGCCAAATTACCAACACTTATTATTAATTAATTCATCTGTAGCCGTTCTCCCGCAATGCCCTTTGCCCAGTTTTTGGATGAACATTTTTGTTTAGACTATTTTCGATGTCATCTGCTAATTTCGTGGCACTTAGTTTAGGGTCCTTGCTTACTTCCCTGAGAATATGGCTAATGACTCGACTTGACAGTTTTTTTGGTCGACCACTTCTGGTCATACTTTCCAAAGTATCATTGTTTTTATATTTTCTGACGATATTTTGCACGCTAGAAAATGGGGCATTTAATACTTTTCCTATTTCCCGGTAAGATTTTCCTTCGCTGTAATGTTTAATTATTAAAGTTTTCACACTAAGCTCTTTCTTTTTTCCTTTGCCCATAATTGCAACTCAACTCTCAAGAACACAAATGAAATACGACTAAAATTAATGTTTGCCAGTTTAACAAGTAAGTTAAGCAAAATATCAAATCTAACGGTACTTGATTTGGAAAAAATAACAAAAAAGAAAGTAAAATTCAACATGTATTTAAACTTTTGTCCAATGCATTTTTTTGTTATTGTGGGATTTACCGTTGGGTTTGCAATGCAGTAAATATTTTATGCATGTGTTTTTATTCTTTTATGTTGTCTTACAAAAATAAACAAAGTTTTTGCAAGATGTTAACTTTTCTTTAAACCCCATTTTTTGAACTTGAATTTAAACTTTAGTCTCTGACTATACTGATATGTACACACATATATCGAGATGTGCTATTCTGATGAAATTGTAGTTGCTTCCTAACTGCCGTTTAAATTACTCCAGGCCCCAGAAAATCTCCTCAACTTCTTTTGTTAATCGAACAATCACAGCTCTCAAGGAAGCAACATTTTTTGTGGTGTTTTGAATTCGAATAAGTGCAACCCTGAGCGCACCTAAAAAGTGGTTGTCTATCTTTAAGCACAATGGATACTGTTACAAGCTTTTCAAAGTAATTTTTTTTCGGAAATTTTGGACTTGAAGCCCTGCTGAATTTTGACCAAAAAACCGTAACTGTTTGCCCAAAAACAACACCGTAATCAGGACTTAGCCACCGTATTCACCAGATGTGGCCCCCAGGGACTTTTTCCTTCTCACATTTAAAAAATAACAGCTGAATCGTTGCGAGAGCTCAAGAACATACAAAAACGGCATACTTGTGCGCACTGGTTCGAGGATTGGAAAAAAAACTCCAAAGGGAACACACAAAATAGCAGTTAATGAATAAATAAGTATGTATGTAAATAAAAAGTAAAGTTAATGAATATATACATAAGTATGTTTTTGGGAAAAAGTAAAATTGGCCTAATTTTCTTATCATATCTCGTATGTATGTATGTATGTATGTACGTATGTATGTAGTATGTGTGTATTTACATATTTATGTATATATGTATGTATGTATTTATGTCTGATGGAATTGAAACTTGTAGATTTCTAACAAATGAAAAACGGGCACCAAAAGCGCTCAGTTCGCACTACTGCTGCCGTAAGTTTTTTTTTCTTAAGTTGACATTGTGTTGTTATTTTTAGTGTAACTAATGGTTTTGTTTTCTTGCTCTTTTTTCTTTTTGGCTTGTATTCTCCTGTTCTTTGAATGGAAAATTACCAAAAGCATGCATGAGTTTATTCTTGTAGTTCATTGGTTTTTACTTAAATTTTTAATGTCGTTTCTTTTTTGCTTGCTCCTTCTTGTATAACATACATACATACGTATATATATATGTGTACATACATACGTATGTATGTACATACAGTTTAAGAAAAACGTCTAAATACACCCTTCAATTTTGGATGTTTAGTAAAAGTACATACATGCATACATACATACATACATATGTATGTACATACATAAGTACATACATACATATGTACATACATACATACATACGTATGTACATACAGTTTAAGAAAAACGTCTAAATACACCCTTCAATTTTGGATGTTTAGTAAAAGTACATACATACATACATACATACATATGTATGTACATACATATATACATACATACATGCTTACATAAAAAACTCCAAAAGTTTTTATGGTAATATTTAAGGCACCAATAGCTTAGTTTCTTTATAAAATAAAAAACGAATTAATTTGTATTGTAACAGTAATAACAACAAAAATATCAAAAATTCATAGAAAAAAAACTCTAAATACGACAACAAAATTAAACCTGGACGTCAGTTACTGCTTGAAGGCGACGGGGCATTGAATTTACTAACTTTTTGGTAATATCAGGAGTAATTGCGGCCCATGCTCGAAAAAGAGCTGTTTCAAGCGTTTCACGAGTCTCATACAAAGTGACGGTATGCTTCGGGTCGATGTCTTGTTGGAAAATCTAGTGACTACCAAGACCTAAGCTATCAACAGATGTTTTCAGATTTTGTTCCAATATGTTGAAATATTGATAGCGATCCATATTGTCTTCAATAAAGACTAACAGAACCACTCCAGAGGATGCCAAGGCCTCCCAAACCATAACCACTCTGTTTTTAAATCCATTGTCGTGCAAAACGTTTATAACTGCTCTCGGTGCAACAGTAACATGGCAACAATCTTTGAGGTGTTCCGCTAGTTTTGGGGCACTAAGTTTAGATCACGCTTCACTTCTTTCAGCATGCTGCTAATATCACGTCCCGAAAGCTTTTTAGCTGTGCCAGAGCGTGGCTGTGGTCTTAATTGCTTCATAATTTTCTAAGTATTGTCTGTACTGTTGCGCGACTAAGTTCTACTATTTTGGAAATTTCGCCATGAGATTTACCTTTTTTCGCTGCCTGACCACAATATTTCTAACAGAGATCGGCACCTCTTTTCTACCTTCCGTTTTGATGGTTAGAATTGCAGATATTTTATTTCTTTCACTTGAATTTGTAAAATTAATTGACCACAGTGATTTTAAAACCAATAAATATTAACGCTTGATTTTTCCTCTTTGTTCTTCATCTTCTAGTTACGGCATGGAGTTGCCACACTGTATGCAGACATTATTCCTGTCGATTTTTAATATTTTTGTTATTATTGTTTTTATAAAAGCACATTGTTATTTTTTTCTCTTGTAAATAAAGTTGTTTATCAGTGCTTTTCCTAAAATCGCAAAATTGTGAGGTGCATTTAGAATTTTTTCTTAAACTGTATGTGTATGTACGAGTATGTATGTGTGTATGTATGTAGATACATACATATGTACATACTTATTGTTTATTTAACAGCAACAAAATTACAAGATGCAAAGAGCTTTTAGTGAAAACATTGTATTTACCTTATAAGAATTTCTGTGCCGTTTGACCTAGACGGTGCATAAACAGGTAGGTTCGCCAGTACAACAACGAAACTTGGAGCAACCCCAAGTAAATATTTATGTACATACATAAGTATGTATATGCATGTATGTATGTACATATGTATGCATATTCAGGAGAAATAAAGACTTGATTGTCTTGCGGTTCATTCAAAATCTAATTCTATTAAAGTAAAACAAACTTAAAATAAGCCTAAAATTATTAAAGATGAATTTGGCCATCAACAAAATTAAAAAAGAAATCAAATTACAAGATAAACAAACATGTGTATGTATGTATGTACATACATATGTATTTATGGATGTATTGAATTACAATTAACATTTAAATTAATTAATAATTAAAATTTAATTAAATTTAAATCAATAATAGAAGTATTGTTTTTGGGGTTTTAGTAAAAAGAATAGTTTAAAATCGTTGTTGTCATGGAATCCAAGTCGGTTTTGTTATCTTTGAATGCCAATAAAACCGATATTCGAATCAGCTGTTTTCTGTTTTTGCTCTTTAGTTTACAATTTTAAATGTATTTTTTTTACAAAATTTTGCAAAAGTTGTGTTTTTGCTAAATAAAAACAAAGAACAGAAAAAAAGTGACTTCATTTAATAAATAAATAAAATGGCATCCGGCGTTGCAGCATTTTTGTTATTGGAAGAAGGGCACTCTGAGAAGGTGGCAACAAAAATGTTGAGGGACTCCAAGCAATCCATTAATTAATTCTGTCAACTTCTTGTTTTATTTCCCATAACATTGGATTCTATGACACCTAAAACCGATACAAATTCAAGTTCGAACACAAAACCGATAACTTGGATTTCATGACACCAACGTGATTTTTTGTCGGTTTTAAATCCAATTCCCATAAGATTGGATTCTATAACAACCTCGAATAACTTTTGGGTAATAAACCTCTTATGTCACTTGTATGTATTTATGTACATAAACATATGCTATGTACATATTTATTTATGTATTTACATACATAAATGTATGTATATCCCTACATACATACATACTTACATATGTATCCTTTAACTGGGGTAACATTTTGGAAAAAATTTTTATAAAAAGTTTAGTTTTGAAATTGATTGTTATTTTTGCAATATAAAAAATAACAAAAGTAATAATATTAATATAATTTAACAGAAATGGCATTTTATTTGACCAGCCTCTGTTTTATTAAAACAAAAACTTAACATTGCAAATTAATGAAAAAATAAATAAAATTCAAAATTAAAAAATATGAAAAGCACTTTTTTATAGCCAAGTGTGGAATATTACAGAAATAAGTGAAATCATAGAATATTTAGTCATATAAAAAACTGCAGTTACATATTTCGGAGGTTTTTCATTCATCTAATTCTGTTTCGGCACAGTGTACGCGTATTCGATTGCTGCAGCCCATGCGCACCACACAATACAATGCACACAGTAGTGGGTTGTTTTTCGTTTCACTTTGCTGGGACATATAATTTATGTTTAAGGACAAACGATGGACTAGGCTAGAAAATCTAGTTTATACTTTTTGGCAAAAATAATTCTAATTTTGTTTCTTCTCAATACTTATCGCCGATGTGGTGGTAAAATATTCGCAAAGAAAAAATTACATAAATACGGGCAGGTGGTAGTTTTTACCCCAGTGCCCGATTTCATCCGATCAGTCAAAATACGACTGAATAACAATGATCATGATACAAGAAGTTACGTAAAGAATAATAGTGCAAGAGTGACATAAAAGAGAAATATTTAAGACAATTAAGTGGGGGGTTAATATATGTACATATACCCCACCACTTCTCCAGTTAAAGGATATCTTTATATGATTTCTAATCAAGCCGATAGCCATTAGCTGCTACTGCTTTTCTTTCTCTTAGTTTATTATAACTTTAATTGCAATAAATATAAATAAAATAAATAAATAATGATTTCTAAGTTACATAAAAAAAAAAAAAACAGAAGGAAAACAATTATGTACATACATACATACATACATAAATATGTACAACATCAAAAACTTGTTTAAGCTTTAACTTCATTTTTATTAAAGAGTTAATATTTGCAGAAATATGATGAAAATCGATCATTTGAAAGTACAACATTTTTAAATTCTTAACGATAAGCGCAGAAATCTGACTGGCTTTGACCGATCAAAATGTTTTCTAAGAAGCCAATTTGTGAACCAACAAACGCTTAAATAATGAGCCGATTTTTATCGGCCACTAAAACCCCGATCAAAGTCAGCGATTTGCACCGACATGCTGACACTGTTGCTTGCCAACATCTCTTTTCAAAGTAAAGAAAAAAATATGCAAAACCGGGTATTGCTGAGGAGAATAAGTTTCTTTAATGTTCTCCAAATGTGAGCAAGTGAAGAGAGAAAGAGCTCGAAAATGCCAGACAGCAGGGACCGATAGTGTGACCGAATACAGCCGATTTTTTTAACATTTTCAATCTGGCAGACATACAACAATCAGAAAGTGATTACTCAAAAAAAATGTCACAGGCTTTAAAATGTCTGCCGATTTAGCTATTGTTTAGATATCGTTGCGCATTGTGCTGTTTGCGCTTATGGTGAAATTCTATCCCAATCCTAAAATTCTTATAGACATACATACATACATACACATGTAGGTCAATTTTACTTATACAAGGTGGCGCAAAAGTAATCCTCCTATCAGAAAATGTTATAAATTTTGCGATTGGCCCCTAATGTCAGTTCTGTTTTGACATTTGTGTACTAAACACATGCGAGATACACGTTAATAAACAATGTTACGCTACACTGCTGCAGAACGCGGAATATTGGTGACTATTTATTTGACCAATAATCGGTCGGTGACTTTGGCACAACGTGAATTTCGTCGCAGATTTCCTAGCCGTCCAACGCCTACTGGTGAAACACTGCGATGTTTAGCCACTCGCCTCGAAGAGACTGGCACAACACGAGATGCTGCCAGGCGTGGCAGACCCCGGAGTAGCCGTTCTGCAGAGAATATTGCTGCTGTAGCTGAGGATGTCATGGAAGCGCCGTCGACATCGACCAGACGACGTGCCACGCAAATGGGTGTCAGTCGACGGTTTTTACAGCGAATTTTGGTACAAGATTAGAAGATGGTGCCGTACAAAGTCCAGACGGTGCATCAGCTGTTAGCTGCTGACCGCCAATCGTGTCTAACATACACTCAAGCCATCCTTAATCACCACCAAGAGGAAGATGATTTTTCATCAAAAATAATCATGAGTGATGAGGCCCATTTCCATCTTAGCGGGTACGTAAATAAGCAAAATTTACGCTTCTGGGGCACTGAAAATCCGCGTGTAACCCACGAAGAGCCATTACACCCGCTCAAAGTCACTGTATGGTGTGCTGTTTTCGCTGGAGGAGTCATCGGACCTTTTTTCTTCGAAGACGTCGCGGGCTAAACGGTTACTGTGAATGGTGAGCGCTACAAAGCAATGATCAAAGAGTTCTTTTTGCCGCAACTTGATGAATTGGAATTGGAAAACATGTGGTTCCAACAGGACGGTGCAACGGCACACACTGCACGTACCACAACCGATATGCTGAAGGATGTATTTCCCGGGCCAGCAGTATGGCCAGCAAGATCGCCTGATTTGACCGCTCCAGACTTCTTTTTGTGGGGCTTTTTGAAGTCGCGGGTTTATGTCAACAAGCCTCAGACTCTTGCAGCTCTTAAAGACAATATCCGTCAAGAATGTGAGGACCTATCGCCGGAAGTGTTGGACACAGTGATGGAAAATGCCATAAAAAGGGCTCAAATGACAATAAACTGTGGCGGCGGCCATTTACATGACATCATATTCTCGACTTGATGTAAAAAAAATTAAAAGACCAAATAAAAATAATCCACAAGAAGAACCAAAGTTTTTAATTTTTTTTTTAAATTACAGCCAAAAAACATCGGAAGGTTATTTTTGCGCCATCTTGTATGTACATATTTTTTTATTGTTGCTACACAAACGTTCAGCACTGCAAAAAACAGTAACAATTTTTATGAAGCTCGATAGCTTTACTTGAAGAGCTCTCAACCTAAATGGCGGCCACTGCAAAAATCCCACAGTTAATGAATTTAATGTCGCATCTTTAACATCTTTAAAAGTATGTCACTCAATTTAGTACATCATCAAATTGGGCAAACGACGACGCAATGCGTCTAAGAGTTGAGTTTCAGAAGATACTCAACGAACTGACAGTATATCATCAAGTAATCACACAAACGAGCCTTATTTTAATGAAGATGCAGATTGTTTTACCTCCAAAAATAAGTATCTCAGTAGAGTTAACGAGAGGCCGATATTTTGTTGCAATATCTTGTGTTAAATGCCGTATGGCTGTAATTAAACTACAGCAAATTTTATCATATCCTTCAGAAATGTTCGTTCATACAAAAAAAATATCACATAGACAAATACATACATACATACTTTGGAAGTTTCTTATTTCTTTCTCAGTGTGTAAGATTCAGATAAAAGTCTTTGAAATAATTTTTCCTGACAGCAAATAAATCACTAAAAAACATTAAACATTAAAAAAAAACTATTATTCCTTTTGGTTCGAGGAAATTAACGCATGCTGTAACAGCAGGATAGAGATGCTTAATTTATTAGTCCTTACATAATTACGGAAGCATTCCTCATGGTAGACATGCACATACATACATATGTATGTATGTAAATACAAAACTCCAAGTGATGGAAAACTTAAAAGTTTGCAACAACAGCACAAAATCTCTTCGTTGTTGCCGGTGTTGCTCAGTAATTTTTGTTTTCCTTTGTTGCTTCCCCCACAGCACACACATTCATTTTTGCTTAGTCCTTTCGGGACTACTGGGATAATGCGTCCCAGCAATTTTCTTGCATGTATTTTCTTTGGTTTTACTGTAATTTCATATCCAATGAATCCCTAAGGAATGTTTAAGTGTTAATTGCAAAATTGAAAGATTGAAGAACATAACGGTACATATCACCGTATTCATGCTGTTGGCCAATTAATTTGACAACATCGTTGAAATTAGAGCAGCTCGGGGACCTATAATTTGCTAAAACTAGTTGTAAAAGTGGTGTTACTTACCAATATTAGGACGTTTTTTATGAAAAAGTGTTTGATTAAGTCAATAAATTGGTACGAGGTGTTTAATGACAATAAAAACTTATGTGTATGTAAATTATTTGAAAAATTGGGATTTTACGTGGCATCTATTATTGCACCAATATGCATTTATGTGGGATTAATTGTCCCAATACCCATACCCATACCAGACGTTAAAAAGGAAGCTTTTGAGTCTCTTGGGGGTATTATGTGCGAAGTGTCAGACTCCGAGGAGAACTTCGAGTATTCAGATGAGAGCTCCAATGACTTTGGGTTCGATTCGAATCTATTTCATAAACCGCCCGTCAGGGAGAAAACCTACTTCAAATTACTACCAGTGGTGTATAAGTCTTGGTCTAAAATTTAATAATATTATAACATTTTATTTCTTTTCAATTTTGACTCGTGCATTGGGATTATATGTCTCCGGATAAAAGGATAATTTCCGGATTTCTGAGTAGGCAGAGCATAATATTTGTTACCTGTCGTTTAGAATATATCGCACCCTAAATACAAAAGGGGCACAACTCAAAATTTTCCAAAACTGACTTTTCCATAAATTAATTCAGAATACACATCTCTAACTACTGCAGCAATTTCTTTCACGTCACTATCTTCTTTAACTGGAAAAATACAGTTATGTTAAGTGTGTTGCTTCTGCACGACGAACTGAACATAAACAGTTTTTTGTCTCTCCTGAAAATTTTAGTATTTTGAGTTGTGCCCCTTTTGTATTTGGGGTGCGATATGTATACAAAAATTTTACTCATAAGTATATCAGTTTTTTCTGACCATAAAACTTCGTTCCGAAAGGGTTAAATGTTCGACGCGGTACATCAACTTACATCATACATAGTAGATATGTATGTGTGAGTGTAAGTTTCTATTTACGCATATGTACATACATACATACATTTTTGTTTGCTTAAGTTCCCACAGACGACATGTTTGTCACACTGGAAATCTCAAAATTTACACTTCTCATCTAATTTCTATGCTTGAAACAACTGACACCAAATTTCTATGCAACTCGCAAACATCGTCGTCGGCGTTTGATTTTGCGCAGTTCATTAGTCGACTGAAAAAAGAATTTTGCAAGAGCTATTAATTATTGTGTTTTTAATCTTTTATTATATTTTAACAAAAACAATAGAATTCATAAGTTGTTTTTTGGTAAAAGTTCAAGATCTTGTAGTGAAAAAGAGAATTTCATAAAAATAAATTACGTCAACAGTACTTTGGCGATGTCGTCAAATATATTTTCAGCGGCCACTTTTTACAAGAATGACGTGGATGTTTATGTACATACATACATACATAAATAGTAAAAAAGCAGAAGATGAAAAGTAAGAAGGCATAAAACTAATATGGAAAAAAATGTTTATAGAATTAGCTTCCCACAATCCCTTTTACCCAAAAATAAACTCAAATTTTCAAGCATTCATACATGTATGTACTTACATATGTAAGTATGTATGTATGTATGTATGCATGTAAATTAAATGAAACAAAATAAAATTACATATTAAAATCCGAAGTGCAAACCTGCCAAATTTGCTAAGTTGATTTAAAAGAAAGGTTATTGCACCGGGACGCTGGACATTGACATTTTCTTAAAAATCGTTTTTAACATTTCTTAATTTATTAAAATATAATCAACTAATTAAAAATATAAAATTAATCAAAATGTAAAACTGTTTTTTTTTTTACCTCAATAAACCGGCGGTCACGCTGATCGGTGAAAATAAAACATTCTTTTATTCCCCCCCCCCCCCCCCCCCCCCAATAAAGGAAAATAATAACTTGTATATCAGGAATAATGTATGTACATGAGCGTTTGTGACCTAAAATTAAAAACCTCATGTAAATTAACCAACTTCGACAGACATGAAGAAAGACTCGGACTCTATGACTTATAAACTTAAAAAAACATAAGCAAAAACATGTCGTCTGTGAGTACCTTCAAACATTCGGACTTTCATCTTTTTTGAAGACATATGGACCAATGAACCAATTATTCTGGCGGCAAATGCGATAATTCTGCTTATTTACGTACTGAATTCAACAAAATGGGCTTTATCGGAGAACAAAATTTTGAATGGAAATTCAATGTCAAGTTTGATGGACAGAACTGTTGTTTTTGTAGTGAAATGTCAGACAAAACTAAAAGGTGTCGACCTAAAAATAAAACACCCAATAATGCACTTGTCCAGCGATATTTCCAATCTCATCAATTGTCGCATGCAACGTCTGTTCACGGATTTCGTCAATCTTTGGAACAATCGCTTGGGGCCAATTGGGGTCTTTTACGAATGGTGTAAACGTAAAAAAATTTGTCGCAAGAATTTTATTTTAATTTTTAAAATATGGTTTTTAGTTTTACGTACGACTTGTTTTACCGTCTAAATACCCTTTAAGTATAATTATGGCAATTTAGCGGCAGAATTTATTGTATTTAGAATTTTGTATTATTCGTTTTAAAATTTATGTGATATCTTTTTAAAGATTAAATTTAGTCAAAACCCATCTAAGGACATCCCCCCCCCCCTTTTTTTTCTACTAAACTAAAGTTTAAGTAAAAATATTTTAAAGTAGAAAAATTTTCTTGATTTTATGGCCGATTTCACTACAAAAATCTTTCGGAAACACTTAATCCCGGCTCAGACAGTTCAACTTTTATTCATCCATTTCTTTCTAATTCTTTTTCAACAATTTTCGTTTTGTTTTACTTATAAATTATGCATTTTATTTACATTTATTACATTTATTTCTCTTATATAAACAATAAATTCTAAATCTGGTCAAGTTTTTAATTAGCAAAAAAATTAATTGAGTATTTTGTACAACTTTTATCATGTGATCAGTTTGCTCTGTGCAATCAAAATCTTAAAATATCTTATCATAATTGGAGTAGTTAAACAGAAAAATCCAATTTTAAACTTTTGCAGATAACGTTTATATACATACATACATATTAATAGTTTAGCACGGTGTGCTTCGCTCCCCACGTCACTATAAAATGAAATAAAAAGTGTTGGCGGAGTTTTTCCACATGGAACAAAATTTGGAAATTTTGCAGAAACGACAAAGTTATTTAATAGTCACTTTTTACCGACGGGCACTTTAACCACCTCCGTCATTAATTCGAAAAAAAAATATGTTTTCCATAGGCAAAAACTATTTACAGAATTGGTCTACAAATGGCGAAGTTATGCCCGTTCATGTTATAAAATCTGTTACAAACTGAAAATATGTGGAAGTAGTAACATAATTTTAAAAAATGGATGTAAAAGTGGGTGTGCTCGCAAAAAAAGTAGCCTATAAATCCTTGCAGAGTCCCAGTTAAATGTTGTGAAAATTTCAGTAAGATCGGGCCACAAGTTTGTACCTTATCATCAGACAAACACACATTCCGGATTATATACACATACATATGTACTTACTATACTTGTACATACATACTTACATACATATATAGACTTTTTTTAATCTAACAACTTTTAAAGTCTATTGTACATAGAAAAAGTTATTGTTGTTTAACGTCAGTGAAGCGAAACAACTTAAATTTCAGCAAAATCAGCAAAATACTTGAAATAACAAAAAATCAGAATTAGTTGTATTTAAAGCTAAATTAGCACTAATTTTTAGACAAGTTTAGCTGAAACTCATAAACTAAATAAAAGCAAAAAAAATATGCTAATAAGTTAGCAGCGCCATATACGAGGGCTTTTCAAAAATTAAGGTGAATTTTAAAATTTTTGGGGGGTGAGAACATCTCGCTCGATGACAGGTTTCCGCTTTTCAACATATTTAGATTGTTTGTGAGAGGCGCCAAAAGTTAGAAGTACAAAAACCGTGTATTATATGTGCGGGCTACTACTTTGGAGGGGAGAAAAAAGAAATTGATGAATAATTAAATATTTTTCATAGAACATAAACGGACCTCGCATATAGCAGGTCATATGAAAAGCAATTTTGGGCTATCAGGCGAGGATTTGCGGAACTGTTCGCATTAGAAAACAAATAGCAGAAGTTTAAAATAATATTAACAACAACAATCTATGAAATTGTGTATGTGCTCGTATATTGGGTTCTAATCCGGTTTTTATACCGATTAATTTATGTCTTTCAGTTAAACGACTTCAATGCAAATTAGTCGAGTTTCAGATAAGCATACATGTATACATACATACATAAGCAAACATGTACGTACATATTAGTTAATAAAATATATTTACATACTCGTATGTACCTGCATGCACGCAAGTGTGTGCGACAAGAAACAAGAAGATTGTTTTATCAAAAATCCCCACTTGCGGGCTTGAAAAAAGACTCGAAAATGATTCGTGCTTATGCTTAAAAAGTAATTTATTGGATATTGGATACAGTTACAAAACATACATCACATACAATCGCAAATGGATCATACAGGTGTTTGAAATATGACTGTTTTGTAGTTATTTATGAATAATATTTTGCTCATCTAGATGATGAAAAACTGATTTTAGTTTTGTTATTTTTATTTGTAACGGGATACTTTTTTTACCAGCTTTGAAGCAGGCGTAAAATATTAGAATATTGTAAACTTTAATTTATTAATGTCAGTGATCTCGTGGTGCAAAGTTGAAATATTAAATTATAATTTTTAAAAGTTTATATTGAATTAAAAAAGAAAAGAATACTGATTTTTAAATAAAAAAAAAATAATGTCAGCCAAACAAATAAAAAGATTGGCAAACAAGGAGACAGAAAAATTAACATCGCCAAAAGACCAGAAAACTAATTCTGAGGACAATCAAACAAACAATGAAAGTTATTTAAATGGTGACATTTTAAAGAAGTCCGATATTGGAAGTGAAGAGAGTTCTTTTTATGATTCTGATAGTGAAAGTGAAGAAAATTATAGTGACGACGATGAATTTCATTTATCATATAATTTAATTTATTATATAATTTAATAATAATTTAATTTATATAATTTTAATAAACTGCAGTAATTAATAATTTAAATCGAAAAATATTTTTTTTGTAATCGATTACAAATATGACTGAAAAAAAAAGAGTCAACAAAGACTCGCAAACAATCAGAAATACGACTAAAAATTGACTCGAAAAAGACTCGCAAATCATTAAAATATATGAGTCGAAACTGATCAGAAAAGCAGATAATAAAAGACTCCTCAAGAAGAGTCCCGTGTAGGGTACCATTTTCTCCCCAGAAAACAATCATTTATGATCAGAAAATGAGCTCATATATGCCTGTTTTAATCGCGCAGATGTGTCATAAATGACTCGAATATGATGCATTTTTTCATAAAATGCTTGCAGGCCAAGTAGCTACAAGATGCGACAGTTACCGTACTCAAGGTTAGGGCAAGTGATAGAAATTGTGAGAGACAAACCCTCGGTCTTCTTGTACAAAGTAGCCAGCACTTCTTTGTGCTTTTTGGTAAAAACCAGCGTTGTCAGCTCGGCGCGTTTCCTTAGTTGGTGTGCGCGGCACTTTTTTTTTTACTAAATTTCGGTGCGTTTTTTAATTTTTGGTGGCACCAAAGTAAATTCGACACAACATTTCGTTTCAGCGTGAGTAGAAAATGTTTATGCAATAAATTACACCTGTTTCAATACCATTTCATTCAACAGTGCAACATTTTTACCATAAATTTTATGGACGACAATAAGAATAACAAGAAATCATGTCTAACACATATCAAATCATATGCACAGAGTAAAACGGTCATGTTGTTGTAGGTAATTTGTATTATATGAAGAAAAGGAAACATTTCATTATATGAAATTAAACTGTTTAGCAAAAATATTATACTTTTTATGCAAAATTAATTCAATAAACATTTTAAGTAAAAGAGAAATTCTAAACTTGGTGCGTTTTTTTTTTAAATCGTGGGTTCTTCGCACTATTAAAGAATCACCTATAGGAATACTGAATGCTTCATGTTTTTAAAGTTTTGTCTGCGCCTTATTTTTGTGCCAAATATTTTTTTTTCTATTAAAATGTAATACCTTTTGATGTTTTCTCTTGGTATAGAAGTTTAGTTTTTGGCATTTAAGTCCTTTGCTCAATTTTTTTCTAAATTTGAGCGAAATTTTTGTTTAATATTATTGTACTTAACTTTGCGCAAAAAGTAGGGGATCACACTTACAGACCAAATCAAATTATGACGTAATATATCCGTAAAAGAATCTCAGGCGCATACAATATGTTTGAGAACAGTGCAAATAGCGCGACGTTAAAGTTTTGCAATTGGGAAATCCAATTTTCACAGCACGTAAAGAAGTGAAGTCAGCTGCAAAATAATTGGTTTCCGTCCAATTTTGCGATTTTATGGCCGTTCATTATTTGTATTCAGAGTTTTTTTTTATCAAACAAGGTAAGTAAACATGACTGTTCCTGCCGCTCTTATTTAAGTTTTTCATTGCAGCGTCAAACTAGGCGCTAATGTAGGTCGCCTCTTTCCCCTTGGTAAGTCCAGACAAAAACCGTTACACAGATTATTATTTTTGTAAATATTTTTGTTTTATCCTTATGAAAAAAGTTAAATTTTTTGAACCAAAAAAAAAAACGTTGGACGGTAGACCAATAAACCCATCGTTACCACTTATTTTATATCGCATTTGAAGTGTACATATGTACATATGTATGAACCCACCCACAACAACGCTAAAACAAATATTGCCAGTCAGACTCGCACAGCCGAACATTTTAGCATAAAAAGTTTTTATGTTTGAGTTTTCGCATTCAATAATGGTCATAAAAAATAAATAAACAAAGGACGACGCTACACACATACATTCAATAACAACGACACTTTAAAAACCTCTAACAAAAGCATCGGGAGCCAACTAAAGCGTGTTTTTTTTAGAGTGGCACAACTTTGAGTAGGCATGAGTGCTTTACCACCCACTTTTTGCTTTTTGTTTAGTTTGCGCTGAAATTTCATTATAACCCAGAGCACCGCGTGCAAATTGTTGGAATTTTTTATCAAAATAATTGTTCTATTCGTCAAACTCATCAAACCCATTTCCATTCAAAATTTTATTTTCCGATGAAGCCCATTTCTGGATGAATGGGTACGTAAATAAGCAGAATTGTCGCTTTTGGAGTGAGGAGAATCTACAAGCTTTTGTCGAAACACCATTGCATCCACAGAAAATTACTGTTTGGTGTGCTTTATGGGCTGGCGGAGTCATTGACCCATATGTCTTCAAAAACGATGATGGTCCTCAATTACGTGGCATTAATCTTGCTGATATGTGGTTCCAACAGAACGGAGCCACTTGCCCCACAGCGGGCGCTACAATTGATTTACTCAAAAAAACTTCTGATGAGAAAATAATTTCACGTAATGGCCCCATTAATTGGCTCTTGGTGGTCGTGTGATTTAACCCCATTGGATTATTTTCTATGGGGTTATGTTAAGTCACTTGTCTACGTCGATAAAGCACAAACAATTGAACACCTGGAAATCAACATTGGAAGAGTTGTCGGCGAAATACAGCCGCAAATGCTGTGAAAAGTTGTTGAAAATTGGTGTTCCATATTGCGCCTCCTACCACATGGCAGAAATCATATTTAAACCTTAATTTCATAAAATTTTCTTTTCAATAAAGCCCGTTTCATTGATATTAAAAATATATTTCCTTGTTTTATTATGATTTAAACTTTTAAATAAAAAACACCCTTACATATGGTGGAAAAAACCCCGCTTACTGAATCCACTCATTTTACCCATTTCTTCTTTAGTTTTCAGCTGCTTTTTCTTTTCTTGGATTTTGCTACTTCTCTTCGTCTAAAAGTTTATATGATTCTTAATTCCGCAAATGTCTGTTGAGCAAAAAGAGGAGCCAACTAGAAATATTTGTTGAATAAGTTCTTACTTAGTTATTATTGCTACACTTGGACTTTATTTACATATACTCTTTCCTTCCGCTGTTTTGTAACAAATGAACCAAAAATACCTTAAAACAAAAAGGCATTGTAAGTTCTTTGATTAAAAGTATTAAAATTAAGACATGTTTTTACAAGTAAAACATGAGTTTTTTCTCCAAATATTTCAGATACAAATAAAACACTTACATATTCCTTAAGATACCAGCAGATTAATCAGACGCAAATAAAATTTTGTGGAAATACAGGGTGTTTTTTTTTTAGAGGTATAGAACTTCGAATTGAAATAAAACACAAGAAAATCGTTTTAATGTCCATCAATTTGGCTTTATTGGAAGGATAATTTTATGCCATTAATGTTTAAATATGATTTCGGGCATGTGGCCGCCGCGGCTGGCTCGAATAAAGCCAATTCTACAGGTCCAATTTTCAACCACTTTTTCGAGCATATGGGGCCGTATGTTGGCAATAACGCCACGAATGTTGGCTTCCAAGTCCCCTAACGTTTCTGGTTTGTTGGCGTAGACGAGCGACTTCACATATCCCCAAAGAAAATAATCCAATGGTGTCAAATCACACGATCCATGGTTAACCGAATTAATTGCTCTGATGGACGATTATGTCGACCATAAAATGGACGGAGCTTGCGGTAAACTTCGTGAACTGAACCATTATTTTCGAAATAAATTTGCACGATTTGCAAGCGTTGTTCTTTTGTCAACCTGTTCATGATGAAATGGCAAACCAAACTAAATATTAATCACTTGACAGCTGACAAAATGGCCGCCAGTTAAAAAAGTGATGCCAACTTAAAGTTCTATTCCTCAATAAAAAACACCCTATACTAGTAGGTGATTATTCCAAAATTATAATATTTGTTTTAAGAAGTAAATTTAAAACTACAGAGAACTCACGCTGAAATGTCATCCTCAAACTCGTTTCTAAAAGGGAAAAAAGTTTGAGTAGCTTTACAACAGCTGGAAAATGTAAAATTATGACGCTGTTATCGTTCGTTCCAATTAGTCTTTTCTTGGAAACAGCCGAGAGTAGAGTGGGTAAGGAAGCCTTAGCTAAATATGAGTACTGCGCACGGTAATGTGTGATTTAACAAGACAACCTTATTGGTCTGCTAGGTCTCAAAAAAGGGTTGTATTTTCCCTGCAAAATTTCACAGAATTATAAAAAAAACATTTTTTATCAAAATTGGGATATTAAAAACTATACAAATTAGTAAATAACTATTTGCTGTTCTAGCATTTAGCAAAGCACACCGGGAAAATCTAGTAAAATACAATATAAAAGTTAGAAAACATTAAAATACTTAAAATTTTAGATAAAAAATGCGTTATTTATGTTTCTCCAGCTATTTATTAGCATTATAACGCATTTGATTTACTTTTAACTAGACCTAAAACATAGAAAAACTATACGAGTTCGGTAGGCAGGACAACAAAAATAATATTATACACAAATCTACGAAATGAAAGGTTATTTCATAAGCTTACATAGGGCGTAACAATCATTACATGTATGTACATACATATATCAGTTTTAAATTTACAAGCCGCTAAAATAGTATTTTCTCTGTTTTTGTAGGCGTCTTTTACCAAAAAAATTTTAGGTATTGTACATACATACATATATATGTATATACACATGTGCATTAAGTCCGTCCAAAACAAGCATTTCAGCATTTCTAAAAAAATTAATTCATCAATCCAGGTTTATCGAGAAAGAAAAATGCTTCTGGCGGCGCCAAACCTCTCGCTAATGTTAGTTCAATGTACATATATTTTGTTAACGTGGTAGGGGCTAATAAATATTAGATCGTTTTCCATCGCTGCCATGCTCTTTAGGATGTGGTCTCTTATTAAATGTATTACGAACGCATCAATACTGCTTATTTTTGCTACATATCTCATATAAACTTTTGTTTGGTCGTCATTCACACCTTCTTCGAATAAGTTGTACCACTTGTAAAAATTTTTCTGCCTCAGAGTGAAATCCCCGTATGCCACTTGAGCATTTAAATATTTCCATTTTCTACGTAAAATTTGATGCATATTCCTTCATCCATTTTCTACCACAGCAGAAAGTCTGCAAATACTCAAAACACTCCTAAACTTTGTGCCTCTGACAAACAAAACTAAACATATTAAATAGCTGAAACTGTGAATAAATATGTTCGAGACAGGTGTACCAACATAAAACAAAAGATAATCGAATGTATATAAGTACCCCGCGGAATTTGAAAGCTCACTTTATTTTTTGAACAGACCTCTTATGTAAGTTTTTTTTAACGGGAACGTCTGTATGTACACATACATACATATGTGACCTTGCATAAGGAAACCCACCTAGTGCGTCAAAATAAGTTTTTGAGTAAAACACAAATTAAATTCCCCAGTGTGTTGCATTTTCATAATGTGCATATCTTTCCGATGTTTTTGTGACTTACAAACGATTTCATACGAAAATTGAAAGTTTTTTACATATGTACAAAGCCAAATATAAAATTAATTCATGGAATTTGACACAGTAGGAGGGTTTTATTATGCAGAGTCACATATCGTTACTTTAATATAGAAATAAATAAGTGTAAGTATATTTTGCTAAATTTTGACAACTTAAAGGATTGTAAAGCTTTGAAAATATATATATATATATATGAAATTATATTAAGATAACGATAGGCGCCAACTAACTTAACTAAACTTTTTTTGAGAATACTTACCCACTATTAATTCCACACACCAGACACAATAATAATTTATTATAATTATTTACTCGTGCATATTTGCTTTTATTATTAAAAAGTTAAAAGTTAATATTGCTGTTTTCGTTTCGGGATGTTTGGCAACTTTTTAGTACCGTAAAAATAGAAAACAAATTCGCCAAGGAATTAACGGTATAAATGTGTACAATTTGCCATTTTTTCTTAATTGTTATTCATGAAATCGATGTTTAACAGAAACACAAGAGTAAGAATTGAACCGCTGCGAGAAATTTTTTTTAATACACAGGATTTTTTCTTATTTTAATTTTCTTTTATACTCGTAAAGTGGTCGACAAAATATGTTTACCGTGTTCCACCTTCTTATTAAAAGTTGCGGGGCTAAAAAAGTCAATGTCAAAATAACAAATGTATGTACATATGTACATATATGAGTCAATGTAAATAGTTAAGTACATGTGTATAGGTATGTATGATCATATGTTTGTTGTTATACATATGTATGCATGTACATGTTTAAAACGCCAACCTGGTATACCTATTAGCTGGAATGCTTATGTTTGCATGTATGTATTTGAGCCAAATTTGAAAGGGTTCACATAAAATTTTCTTGTTTGATTTTTAGCTGTCACTGTTTACATTGTAGTTGATTTTTATTTTTGGTACAATAAAAAGAAATAATAAGTAGATGTGTTGGTTTATTGACAGTTATTTAAACTCTAAATTGATTAACGATATTTGCCCTTTGCACTGTGTGTTAAGAATTGCATCGTTTTGTTTTCATGCTGTTCAAACAAATTTAACATTTGTCGAAATATTCACTTTGATTCGGCAGTTTTAAAGTTCTTTTAATATGTATACACACATACTCGTATATACATAATTATGTACATGTATGTATTATTATATTATAATGCTTTTTGCTTTAAGACCTCGTTGTTTGGTTGAGTGTTTGTTATCGTGTCTAGTTTTTCAGCTGTTTGCTTTGCACCCATATAGTTTTTATGCACATTGTCCACTGTGTTTAAAAATGTCTTGATGTTGTTGCTTTTTGTTTTCTCCTTTTCCTTTTTGCTTTTGGAACATTTATTGAATTATAGTTTATTTTAAGAAAAAAAAATTAACTTATCAGATACTAAGGCATTTAATTTCTTTGAAAAATATTACGACTAGTTGTGCGTTTCTTGTTACTTCTTACAACTTCGCTTTGTGCAATCAATGACTTTATTTTTGTAAAGTACTTCTTTCCTTTCTTTTAATCTCTTTTTACGTGGAGTACGTTCAATGTGAAAACTCCCCGTTAAGATTTTTGCTCCGACTGGCGCTGTTGAAAATGGGGTGGAGTGGTGCGGTTCAGTTATTGATAATTCCTTTAAGCACTGTGTGTTTTTCTATTCTTTTTTAATTGAATTCTTCTGTTAATTTTATGTTGTTGCTTTATTTTAATTTTATCTTTTTGCTTTGTTGTAAAATATTTGGTATCGTCGGCTTGTAACATTAAATTCCTACCCGTTCCGCGTCTGTATTACTGCAAATGAGAAAAACAACTGATTCTTTTGAATACGTTTCTACTCCAAGAAAAGCTTTTTTCTGTCATCTGTTACGATACGCAAGCACCACCGAGAGCTTTTTTAAGCAAATTGCTTAACAAAAACAGAGTTATCGTACCTTCAAAATATCAAGTACGGGGAAACTGGAAGACCGACAAGGAATAAGGGTTGTTTTGTGTAAAACATGTTCACATGTTACGCTATGTCTAACGTTAAAACGGTTTAAAAGTTGGTCAGTAAGTTTTGCCTTTGATCCCCTCTTTTTTAGCAAAAAAAAATAAGAGGCTCCAAGTAAAGAAACATCAAATGCCGAATGACAGCTAAAATAAAATTTAACATCACGATGAAAATATTATGATTGATAATCAGATCATAACGCTGCAATTACTTTAAAGTTAGAAGAACATAACACGCGTTAGTTCGTCGCTACCACTTAAGGCCGGGATACATAGAATCCTTCATACACTGTACTTTGCCTTTTTCAACTGACAGTTGAGTTAAAATACAAGGTTTTTCAACGCAACGTATCAAAGTTCAGCAACTTTTAACGTACGTTGAGCACTTTGAGAAGTTTCAGTTTGGTTTGATTTATAGTAGATTGTTTTTGTTTCATTAATTTTGTGCAACGTGAAAATAGTTTAAAAAAATTTAAATGGAAAATAAATTAATGAAAAAAATGTAAAGCAAAATAATCATTAAAATAACTTTCAGAAATTCATCCAGCTCCATTGAAATTATGTTGTTCTGTTGAGAACTTTGACAGTTAGATAATTTTTTTCTTGGTTTTGTTTTAGATTTTTTTATACATATGTATGCACGTGTACGTTGACTTATTGTGCCAACCTAATTCGTTGTTGCGTTAAAGTCAGTTGAAAAAGGCAAAGTACAACGCATGACGGATTCCATGTACGCGTATGAAAAAATTGCACAGCATGCGTTAAGAAAGCGTTTTCGGTATTTTTCCTCCATGATCCAAATTTTTTGAATTTATTACCGCTTATTGTCAGCTGATAACTTATTAAAAATACACAATGGTAAAAAATTAACAAACTTTCAGGTCGTCAATGGGTCAAAATGTTTTCTATGTACATATGTATACATACATACATTGTTCTACGCAAATATACTAGTAGCACCACCTTGTGGCATGTATTTCTGAATTAATGCGTGATGATTTTCCATTATATCAATTTGGCATTAAATAAACTATTTAAAGTCGTCAGTTGTGGAACCGTTACGTTGATATTCTAAGTATTTACAGTAATCACTGACGTGCTTACGTTGCTGCCTTGAGTTATTCTTGCGGTTGGGTTCTCACAGTGTTTTCCAATTCCTGCACTTAAACCCACTTCGTTTTCGCATTCCTGCGTCTTGCATTCAAACACAACACTACGTTTTCCTATTTCTGCTCACTTGTCTTTCTATACCTGTTGAAAAATTGAATGCTGATATTAATTAGTACGGGTGGGGAGACGGTCAGTGATGCTAATGTTTTTCTTGCTCTTATATTTTTGGGTTGTCTGGAGAGCAAGTTTTGCCTTGTGTATATTTGACCTGCTCTCTGGGGCGTAGAGGAGAGGGCTTTCTCGGTTGACACGGAAACCAAAACTCTAGAAAGTTCTTGTACAACTTCGATTGTGAAAGTTTTTTTGAAATCTCCATCAAAGGTTAATTGGAAAAACGGGGTCTAGAAAGATACTGGGACGCCGTGAAAGAGGGTGCCGATGCCGATCATTTATATGAAACGTTCTGGCTGTGCCAGAAGAAAGATTTCCTTCTTTTGAAACTTTTATCAAAGGTCAATACAAAAGTAGGTTGAGGCGCTGAGTTGAAACGTGTTGCCTGCGGTTGTTGTCTTGCAACAGATACATATTTGTTTTTTGTAATGAACTAAATGGCAGGAAATATATGTATGTACATATGTGCGAGTTTGTTAAAGCGTGATGTTCCTTAAGGATTTCGGGCTACTAGTTCCGGTGCCTCGTCTTTGTTTTGCTCTTTAGGGACTTAGTGGCAGAATGTATTAAATAGCGTGGGCTCTTCAGCAAGAAGTTTGTGTTACGCAGGAATGGAGCAAAACGGTTTCAAAAAACTAACATAAAATTTACTATTCAAGGAATCTTTTTTAAACTAAAAAAAAATAATAATAAATAATTTTCAAAATAAATTCTTTAATGTTTTTTATTGTGCTTCTCAGCGTCGTATTTGGGATGAGAACTAATGTACTCCAAAGCCCTTAAAATAGCTGCTGGTGTTGGGGGCGGGGTGGGTAAAATATCGCTCTGAGGATGAAACCCGGTAGCATCGGCTACATAGTTGACCCAGACTGGCTTGCCCTCTTTCGTGATGAAATGGTATTCGCCATGAACTTGGGAGGGATCGCCAGCCTCGTCGGCTCCTATGCCATTGGTGATGTTATAACCGAATTTGAAATGGCCCTTACCATCATCTGTATTGAATATTTTTTCCACAAGAGCATGTGAATCATCATCGAAAGCTGTGACCCAGGCAGCCAAAGAGACCGAAAGAACGAACAACTTGTTGAAAAGAAAGCGAAATTTGATTAAAAACATATACATATGTTTTTTTTTGTCTAAACTTCTTACATATTTCAGCATTTTTTAAGATCTTTTGATTGCAAGGTGCTAATTAAAACTGTTTCAAAAAACAATCCTGCACTTATTTATATATTTTAATTGCTTTATATTTTTGTTTACAATTAAACCAGTTTCCTTTTCAGTTATTAAAACCTGGATTTTAGAATTAATTGAAACCCGTCTTCGGTGAGTATTCATTCAATCGTTTTAGACTTTTCAATTTTGGGAATAATTAATTTTTTCACGTGGCTGACAACCTTGATAAAAAGCGGCGGTCAACCGCGGTGTGGGACAAACAAACATTGATCCAGGATTTAATTAATCCATTATTCATTGCCATTTGATCAGAAGCAGAGCAGAAAATATGGTAAAATAAAAAATCTGAAAACTTCAATTAACAAAAAGTGCAGAAAGATGCGTTATATGTCCTAAATCCGAAATGTGGAACCATAATAGTATTAATAGTAGATCAAACAAATTTCTACAAAACACGGATAAACCGGTATGGAAGTTCAAACTTTCTAGGTGGATGCCACAGAGATGGCTATGCGGTTCTCAACCCGAACTCTGCCACGTAACATATGAAAATCTGAATTCATATCCTTTCCAGTCATGGCACAATCAAGTATATATAGAATCTCTACCGCCCTGCTGAAATAATATTCAAACGCCTGTGGCCGTACCCAGCGCTCACCTTTAGGACAAACGGAAGTTCCGAGCGGCATTCTCCAGCCATAACGTTGTGAAAAATATTGGCAATAACTTGAATTTAATGTATTTATTACATCCCTGGTGCTTACAAAAAAAAATAAGGTGACCTTTCACATACGGTCTACTCGATTTCTTTCTCATGTATGTAATATGTATGTAGGTACACTCGTCTCAAACATGTGTATGTTCACAGTTTGAGCTTTTTATGCAGCTTGATGGTGATTGTACTGTGAGTTAGAAACATATTCACCAGTAGTACAAGCTTTTCCAAGGACAAGCGTGTGGCAGCAATTTTTTTTGGCCACAACCCAACAGCCTAATAATTAACCACCACATTTGTCTGCCTGGGATTTTTTTTTGATCCCAGAATTGATGAAACCCATGAATCGCTGTGAGAGCTCAACGACATTACCTAAAAGTGCCTATCAGAACTGCTTCGGGGGACCACTTTGTAGATGATGAAAAAAAGTCGATCAAAATATACAAACATATTTTTCTATTTTAAGGTAACGATATGAATGTATGTCTATTCATATATGCATGCATGCATACATACATACATATGTATGTATGTATGTATGTACATACATATGTATAATCATTAGAAACTGTTCTTTTTCCATATATGTATGTATATATGCATATGTGTGTACTATATATTTTAAAACTCAGTTTGTATCAGTGTAATACTCTCCTTTTAAGCAATTTATTAAAAAAAACACTGTTTTTTTAGGTAAACCAACGTTAGAATGATTTTTTTTATCCAAAACCGGTATTTTACTCGGGGTGACACATTCATTTTTAATATTTTTTCTTCTTCAATTAATTTATGTGACAGTTTTGTTTCAAAGGCATTATTAGTCTTTAAATTAAATACGGTTACAAACACACATACATACATGTGTATATGTATGTATAGGCATATCTAAATTAACTGTTTATATAACAGGTATTTTTTTAAAGCTTTCAATATAGATGCATACATATGTATAAGTATATGTATCTGTCCGGCGTCTGACATTATTTTGTTTCCAATCTTAGCTGTAGCAAGTTAATGATCAATCAGAGTATGAACTAAATACATTCGAGACTGCAGGCTACACGACTACAAATGCTGCCAGCTGTAATTGTGGCCGTGTATCCACGTGTATGACGTTTCAGAAATTAAAAAGTAAAAAATTGTTGTATCACAGCTTTAACAGATTTTAAAAATAAATTATTCATATTATTCATTAGCGACAGCTACAACGGTGGTCGTGTTGGCTCCGTTGTCTCCGCTGTCTCGAATGTATTTAGAGCATAATTGAAATAAAAATTAGCCGCAGAATAGGGCTGTGAAATTGCAACGTTTTTATTTTCTCTCAACAATGCTACCACACTTGCCTAAAGTTTCATGGCTTTTGCCAATGTGGCAGCCCTACGTCTGAAGCATTAAACACATTCGACACAACCAACTGCCGACTACAAGGCTAGAAATATGACTAGCAACAATTGTCGTCGTGTAGTCAACTATATAAAAATTTTAGAAACGGCAGCAGCATAATAAACAGCTAATCTTTTTTCTACGTTCTAGTTCAGAGTAAAATTACTTCTTATTTCGATGTTTGTGGAAAATGGAAATTTTATTAAATTTCGTATGAAGCCAAAAATAAATTTCATAACTGAAATTATCATATATCAGTCGAGATGAAGAAGGCTTTTATCAAACATGTGTAAGGAAAAGCATGAAGAATATTTTTACAAAATAAAACCAATAAAATTTACAAAATAAAAGGGAACGATTTTCCCACAGAAAAGCCATAAATGCCAAAACCCGTTTGACGGTTACAATAAGGCAATTACACTTTGGAATTATCAGTGTTTTTAAGAAAATAAACTTGTTATTTCAGTTTCTTCAGGGTGAACTTCATTCATATCGTTTAGTTATTAGCCCCAAATATTAACGATATTACAGCTACATCTAAAAAGGTCTATGTGAAGATTTGAATGCCAAATTGCCTGTCGCAAGAAACACGGCTCTTTGTATTTAAATTACATTACATTTATGGCAGCTTATGATGCCTTCACTTACGCAGGTGGTGCGTGTTTGGCCAGCCAGAGAGATGGTGCCGTATTTCCTTGTTATTAAAAGTTAAATTAAAAACTTTGGAAGCTCCTTAAACTGCTCTAATATGCCTGGAACTACTATTAACTTTCCATATTATTTTGCATTTCCTGCACAGCACTTGCCGCCAGATAAATATAAATTTAATACGTTGTTGTCTGCATCCTATAACTAAAAGGTATTTTTTTAGAGTTCCGCATTCAAATCATAATAAAAAAAAGAAATATGTTTTCAATATCAATGAAATTGAATAGAAAATTTTATGACGGCTACGGCTGGCGCTTGCAAGACGCAATCTGGAAAACTATCATCGTTTTTTAAAGACTCCGCCAGCCCATAAAGTGAACCAAGTAGTCATTTTCTGCGGACGTGTAATTAGTGTTTCGTAAAAACTTGTGGACTACACAAATCAAAATGAACAAAAAACTACTATCAGCTGTTAAATGGGCCTCTGAAAACACATCATGCGCCCGGTCTTATATACAAAAGCAAAGAGAAATAAAAACGAATGAAAATGAAGAAAAAATTCAACGTTATTAAAAGTAAAAACCATTCGAAGTTACTGCCGCATGGTAAGACTTTCCCTGTGCGATCATTTGCGAAATATAGAAAATGTTGTGAACAATTAATTTTATTTTTTCCCCGTTTGGCTTCAACGCTAACGTTTTGCAGTTGGAAAATCCAATTTTGAGTCAAGGAACTGATGTTAGTTATAAAGTGAGCATTTACATTAGGCAATTCTTTCAGCTAAGCTGATCAACTTTTAGGAATCGGGGGGATAGAAAAATAAGATGAGTACAAACTTGCTTGTACTTTCAATTCGTTTTACTTTCTTATTCGTTCTCGGCAAAAAAAGCACGAATGTGTGTACGATCAAACAAAAACAAGAGCGATACAAGCAATAAGAATTGCACCTTGTGAACAACAAAGCACTTGCTTTATCAATCTCGTCAAGAAGAATCGCCCAATGTAAACTCTCGTTTTTTTGCAGCATTAAGTCTTGACACTTCAGTTTTTTTCTGGCCAATTTGGCGGTTTTATATCTATTTATTACATATTTCTTTTTAGGTATCCAACAAGGTAATTAAACATGTCTGAGTTGGTCTGTTTCTTTTGAGCGTGTGTGTGCGTCGACAAAAAAGTTTACTCGAGGTCCACTAGCCAATATTCTGATGGAATCGTTCGCGTTCCATCGCGATATATGTACTGGCTTTTAAGCAAAATCGCTTGAGATCGTGGAATGGTATTCGATTTTATTTACAAATTAGCAATTTACATTTTAACAGTTTGCTTAGTACTTTGAAAGAAGGACTACCGATAAAGGGCCAAAATAACAATTATCACTTTACAGAAAAAAATATGGTTAAGGCCTGATAAAATAACAAGCATAATGCAAGAAACAGATTTCGGTAAAATTGGGAGCCACCAATACTTCCAACAGACCCAATATAACCACTTAACCGGGGCAGCACTGATTCAAAATGTTTGTATTTTCACATTTCACAATGATTTAAGAAAAATAAAGTGCATTTGTATTTGGATTTTGTTTTAGTAGTGGCGGGTTTACCTCTTTCCTCCTCTTTATCTTGTGTATACAGTCGTACAATCCGGGTCTATTATTCTGATCTTACCAAATGCAAAGAATGGAACTTTAAATAATTCAGAATGAAAACTTCAAAATTACACACATGTATGTATGTACGTATCTATAAACATTGGTGATCTGTTACTGCCTTTCAATAAAAAAAAATACATGGCCTAATTACAGTATTCAATATAGAATGTGCTGTCGTATGGAATAACTTTTAGGTGGGCGTCGTTTACGGCTTGTATCGAATACGATAGTAATTACATTGGGGCCCCAATTATTTGTAATAGTTCGGACCGGGAGCGTTACGTATAATCGATTTTCAAGCTTTAAGTTTCATAACCAAACTAAATTTAACACATGTGACATGTTCGAGTTGCTTTGCAATTGTTCAATCAAAAAAATATCCAGTACTTTCTTAACGAAATGCAGTTACCGTGGCGTACGGCAATCGTTATCGAAACGCATCTACACGAAAGTTGTACTCGATTAGTAGTCTACAGTCGAAAAAAAACCAAAAGTTTTTTATATCATTTATTTTGTACACAACTTTGCCCACATTATGTATCACCGCAGAGTTGTCACTAGCTGCAAGAGTCAATACAACGGCAAGCCACAGTATAGATGTTACGGACATCGACATACTATGTATGACTAGAGCTGTGCCCGGTCATCCGTTCGTTCCACTTTTAATAAACAGTACAGCAACTATTACGATGTTTGTTATTCTTGCTATTTACTCAAAACAGCTGAAGAAAACATCAATGAAAGTGAAAAAAACTTCAACCGGTTTGATTGCTTGTGCTGAATACAATTAGCTTTGGAAATTGGAAAAAGAGAAGGACATTTTATAGGAGGCAGAACCTGAATGAAAGCAACGAATACAACGAAAGCAGTGCCCACCGAACAATGCATTGTTGAACGAAAACCGGCTCAATCTGTTTATTTGAATGATCCGTTCAATTTCAACCGGTCGCGAATGACACAACTCTACATATGACCAGAAACATGTATTTATGTATTTCGAATAGAACATACTAGACAATCGAAGACGTTTTTTGAATCTACGGACTTGGAAATATTAAGTTAAATCAAAAGAGCATTCAGGCATTAAATTGCTTTTGTCACGGGTGTTTTTTTTCTTCAAAAGGACAAAACTCGACTCATCCCCTGACTCTGACGGCGAAGAATACAAAAATACATGTGCATGCATTTTAATTAAAACTTTACCATTCATTGCGAATTAATTTATTTTGCTTTATGCTAACAGCAATGTAAAAAATAGTAGTAGCTAACATACTTAAATTATGATTGAATACCGTGAACGATAAACTTTCAGCTATTGAAAGCGTTAATTTGCCCTCTGATTCAATAGCTTATATAGTAGATAGATCTTTCCCTCTGTCGCTTTCGAAGATCAGACAGAGGTTTTAAACTCTATAGTACATCAAAATAGTACGATAGTTTTTAGTTATAGACGACTGCCCTGGGTGGTTTATTTAGTTTTGCACAATTTTTCATATGAAATGTGAAAAACTGTAATAAAAAAATACTTGTTCGCTTATTAAAATAGATGAAATACTCATGACTTATTATTTTGACCATATGTGAGTATACGTACATATGTAAATATTTATGTATATTGTACATCTTAAAAATAACTGTAATTATTATTGCGAACGCCTTTAAAACTACATACATATAAATATGTATACATATAAGCGTAACTAAATATATATATATATATATATATATATGTGTGTATATATACAAAATTAATAAAATGATGTATTTTTTAGTCTAACATGTATATACATAAGTATGTATGTGTTTAATATTTGTTATGTTGAGCCAGTAACTGCATATCGGTTAAATATTTTATAATATGAACTTTAGCTTCTGCTTTTTGCCTCACGCCCAAGGTATTTAGCATATCCGTTACTACAACACCAAACGATTGATCTTCCGGATTGACATTTTGCGATATACAGTTTTTAAATATATTTATTGAATTTAACATTTCATGTTGTTGCAACTGTTGTTGTTGTTGCTGCTGTTGTTGTTGCTGCTGCTGCTGCTGTTGGTCATCGTCAATACGTTCACGTTTAACGGGTGGTTCGTAATAAAATGTTTTTGTTTCTTTTGTCGCTGCCGCCGTAGTTGTGGTCAGTTGGCTATCGCCTGTAACTGTAATATTAACTGTTTGTATAAATTATAATTATTGATTCAAAATTGAATTTGTGATTGAAACTAGTAAATAGTTTCACTTCAACTTACCATGTGGATGATGTATAGTTTGTGTTGAAGTGGCACCTGCACCATTAAATGGAAATATATCGACAACAGCATGCTGTTGGGTTTGTTGTTGTTGCTGGTTGTTATCCACTTGGTTGGTTACTTGAGTAGTCGTCGTCGCCTGAGTTGTGGGTAAAGGGCCACACTTTCCCAACAGTGATTCACGATATTGTCTGTTAAATGACAAACAGTCAGCCAAAGTATTCAATTATTTGAAAATAAATACTTTTTATAGGAAAGTAAATCAAAAGGACTCTTGCAACACTGAAATGTACAGTCTTTACCACGAACTCAAGCATTTACTTTCCGACAAAGTGTTACAATTTTCCTTAATACGAGTTTATCTTACCTCATAGACTCAACCAAAAAACTCATTTGCTTAAAGTAACGCCAACGTGATTCTGTGCTCAATTTCATTTCACGCGCAAATTTATCACGTAAACTCTTCCAACGTTTGGTGCATTTTTGCTCTGTAATGAAAGGTTTGAAGAAAAGTGTTTATTAAAAGAAATTCCTTCAAAGTAAATAAAATGTAAAGTTTTTTTTTGCCATATTCTAAAAAAACTGCTGTTTTCTTAACCAACCATAGCACCAACTAACACTAACTTCTAATGAGGTTAAATCTTACGATCTTGATGGTTAGCGCACGCCACTTCCATCTTCTAAAAACGATATTTTTCAACACAATTGATTTCTATCGCACACCTGATTAATATACATAAATAAATAAACTGCAATTCATTAATATATGAATAAAAAGCACGAACAAAAAAACCTTCAAGTTTTAGCCCTGGTGGCTTTGGATATTGAAATGGTTGTGAAAAGTATCTAACTCGTCAGTTCTATGAAATTAATTCCAAAGGACTATTAGCTAGAGCTGGAAAACCATCGATAGTTTTCTTTTGCATTCGATACTGCCGCCCAATTTTTAACCAAAACACGAAATTGATTAAATTTATTCAATGAATGCCACTATTTGTAAAAAATTATTCCATGCAGGTCGTGAATAAGTTTTTGTAGTTTTGTTCTAATCTATAATTATAAATAAGTTATTTATATTTGCATTTGCTTGGTGTGAGGTAAAAGTAAAACAATATTAAAAATAAGTGTTTTCTAATTGAATTGATTTTTTCGGGTAATATAATATGGATTCGTTTGTGGGGTTATTAAGTGCTTGTACATTGTGTTTTTTTTTTTGTGTTATTGTTTAGTTGAATGTAAGTAATTTTAGCTTTTTTACCAACTACATCTGGACTATTCGTCCAATACTCTACCAACTCATCCACCGGGACACTCAATGTTTAGTTAAACTTAGACACTTAAATCCAACGGTCCACGGTAACACAGTTATTTTTGGAACCATTTTCAAGACATAAAAAATGTACCCAAACAAATGAGCTCTCAGATTGAATGACGAAGAAATGACTGATCATAACTATTGTATACGCTTTCAGTCGAGGCCAAGAAGGCCAAATCGCAAGACTATAATTAGTTTTTGAGATTATTTTCGTGAAATTCTTCATGAATATTATTTATAAAATAACAACCACGTTGATATGAAGCTAAATTATTATATAATTAATTTTGCAATATTTAGAAAACATTCTTACATTTCAAATTTTGCTTCTAAATACAAAAGGGGCACAACTCAAAATACTAAAATTTTCAGGAGAGACAAAAAACTGTTTATGTTCAGTTCGTCGCGCAGAAGCAACACACTTAACATAACTGTATTTTTCCAGTTAAAGAAGATAGTGATGCGAAAGAAATTGCTGCAGTAGTTAGAGATGTGTATTCTGAATTAATTTATGGAAAAAAGTCAGTTTTGGAAAATTTTGAGTTGTGCCCCTTTTGTATTTAGGGTGCGATATATAAGTATGTATGTGTGTATAAACTTTTAGTTTTTTATTAAACGTTTGAGCCTTTAAAGAAATAAAATTTACTTTACAAGAATTAGTATTTCCTTTGGACCAATATATACATACATACATACATATACAGTGAAGCGTCGGTAGCGAAAAGCTGAATATAACGTATGTTTTATTGAGCCTCTTGAGAAAACCTATTTATTGAAAACTTAAAGTTTTAACCCTCTACAAGAAACACTCTTTGTTTTCAAAAATTTTAAGGAAAAATGTTTGTGAAATTTATCTAAGATTAAATGAAGTTTTGAATTTTATTTTTTTTTTATCTCTGTTTTGAAGATTATTTGAAATTTCGTTCGCAACTTTTTTTGTGGCGCATGAATTTAAATTCTCATTATAACTCTGTTTCAGATGCATAACTTGTCCGAACTTGGACGAAGTCAACCAAAAGCGTTCTAGATAACATTATTTTGCAATTATGAGAGAAAATGAGGGAGCATAAACAATTAAATAACCAAACTGAAGGTTTTTCTAGCACCACTTCAGCACGATGAACACTTCCAGGAACACATGTAAGTCATCTGGTTTCGCATTTCGCAATTTTTGTAAATATCAAATGTTATAAACATTTTTATAACACTTGGTATTATTTCCAGTGATGCATATGTTTTATATTTATGTTGTTAGTCGTTTTGTTTAATTAGGATTTCAAAATTCGAAAGATCTGTTGCGTTCCAGAAAGTAGTTTTCTTCTCTTTACTCGGCTTAGTTCGAAATTGCCCGAGATTTTGGGAAATGCACCTTAAACTGCTTAATTGAAAAGAAACGCCAACTATTCTTTTGTGTGAATTTTCGAATATGTTGTTGTTTTTGTTGGATAGTAAAGCTGTATGCGAGTAATATACTAGTCTTTCATTTTCGAGCTGTAAATGAAATAGCAAACAAATGGGTAAGTTCTTAATTTTTTCTAATTGGCATCGCTGCTCAATGGGATGGCAGGTTGTTCGTAGTAGTTAGAACCAGGGTTGCCAAGTGATCTTTAACACTCGGCAAATCTGAAAAAATATTTCCCCTGCCAAAAGTAATAATGCTCAAAATAAACGCCTAATGGCCAAGTTTTTAACTTAATATTTAAATACGAAATTAGTTGTTTTTCCTTATACTTAAGATGTATTTAAATATGGTTTCATTTTTTGTAGTCTTAAATTGCGTTTGGTATTTAATTATGATAAAAGTATGGTAGCACTATTAAATGACGAAAAAAAAATATAAAAAACTTCTTCATTTTACTTAAATTAATATTAAAATATTTTGTTTTAAAAATGTTGTGGTTTCGAAATGTTTGCCTGAATTTGCTTTTAAATTCTCGCTCCACATCCTTCCACACATTCACCTTTTGTTCAGCACCAACTCGGTCAGTCTTTTTGCCCTCGATTATGCTGCTGTTTTTTTTTTTATTATCAAATAATGAAAAAACTTCAATGCGCAATTTTCATAACTTGCAGAACTGTCAAAGCCATATGGTAGTATAAAAACCTAAGTTGTATTTTAATGGATGTGGTCAGTGATTTAAGTTGTATTTAAATATGATCTATAAAAACGAATTCGGTATTTAAACAGAACTTAAGTTTAAACACCGTTTAATTCTTAAGTTAAAAACTGGCCCTAAGAAATATAGAAGTTTTAACAAGGAGAAAAAAGTTTTATTAGCACATATTGTACTTTATTTGCAGGAGATCAGCTTTATAAGTAAAACTACGAGATTCTGATTTAAATACACCAGAATATAGTCGAAAAGTAAATCATACATTTCCTAAAACCATCTGGTAAATCAGAAGAGTTTTTGCAATACACATTCCTTGAATCAAAGATAGACAGCATATCTTTGGTTGGTATGAATTGTTTACTGCAGACCTGATTAACATTCAGATGAACTTTTATTCGCAATTGTAGTGTCTTCAGCCAGATGCATCTTGGAAGTTATAAACATTTGGCCAAAATTCCATTAAATTAAGTGGGACTTCATTTTCAAAGTAACCACTCTCATTTGTGTAAGGCAGTTTATTTCACGTGCCTCATATAATAAATCCAAGGAAATAGTTGCTTCCATAAATACAAGTAAAATTTATTTTATACATTTCTGAACACTGAATTATTTACATTGTTTAAAAATAAAAAGATTTTCCATTTCACCAAAGCTTTTTTAAATACTGCAAGCAGTTGTGTTTCAAAGCCATACACGTCTATTCTGCAAGTCACAAAATCTTAAATTACTTTGTGATTTCATGATGTTCTGCAAATCACAATAGTTTTTACTTGTCGATGTGGTTTGTTGAATTACGAAAACACAGGAAAACAGCTGACTTTTGTTTATAAGTGGCGGCATTTTTAAATGAATTGAAAAATAATTGTTATTTTTAACAAAATATAAGTGAATATTGTTATTTTTAACAAAATAGAATAGTACAAATTAAACAAAATTTAATTATTTCAATTTAAATTGAAAATATCAAAATGCCCGGAACTTTGTTGTTGTCGCTTGCTGAGATAGATGAAGAGAAAACAAATAAGAAATGAACGCATTAAAAAGAAATATTTGCGAGACATATCAAATCCATTGGATATAAATGAAGCAATTTAAGGTAACAAACATGTTAAGTTTAAATGTAAAACTTAAAGGAGGTTCGTTTTAAGGTTTATATTTGTGATTTTAAATCATTTTCACAAAAAGTGATTTGCAGAACAGGCGTGATAATATCTTTATTTCCTAAGACAAGTTGGTAACTCAAAATCAACCTAAGTCCACATCATTTAAGGAAAGTAGAGAATCTTGGCCTTCCAACACTCTTAATATGTCATACATATTTTCCCGTCCTTTTATTTTGGTAACTAGTAAAGGCTTGAATATTTACAAACACTAAAACAGTCATGTATTGTACGTTTTATCACAAAAATTTCCAGCATCAATGGTTTCGCATTGAAAATCCCGATTTATGTGGTTGATAATTGGGGTTATGAAAATAAGAAGTAATTTGCTCCAATCATCACCCATCTCCACATGAATCATATTTTCAGTGTTTATGCTGCAGAAAATTATTGATAAGTGATATTTTAAGTCAATCCACTGCTGTAGAATTTTTGTATTTGATGTTATCGATCAAATCATCGGAGTTTCTTTTATAAAAAATTGAGTAAGGATTGTTTCTAAGTTCCCAGAAATAACCTAATTTTATTTTTAATGTCGCCAATGCAAACCCCAAAAGAAAATTTTTGTTCCTCTCAGCAATAAAAATACCTTCTAATTTGCGGTTAGAACCCGAAATCTGGCAGCCCTGGTTAGAAGTCTGCTATTGGCGGGGGGGAAAACAGAAGTAAAACGACAAGTCGCAGAATTTGTAAGATCTTTCAAATCGGTTTGTAATTATTATGTACATATGTATGTATGTATATTTATAAAGAAAATTTGAAACTTTTGAAATCGAAAAAGATATTACCCGAGCCCTGAGTTTAACTTCTTTCAGAAGGTTTAAATTTGAAACATGTAAGTTTTGTGTGTTTAGCAAACAAGTGTATGTATGTACATATGTAGGTGAAAACATCTAAGCCAAACTTGTTAAGGTCTTCAACACTTCAAAATTACTTACCCGGCATTCCAAGTTGTTCGGAGATCTGCTTCCATATTTGTGCTTTGCGCACAAAATGTTTGTAATTATAATGTGAACGATCATAAATGACGGGATTTACTTTGACCGCCTCAATAAGATTTAAATCAAATTGCTGTTCTGAATTAGCATCCAGTTTTTCCGCCATAATTAAGATTAGTTTATTATCTTGTGCGGTTCTTGTTGGTGCTAAAAAAACCAACTGTAAATTTTTCACTCTCAACACACGTCAACGTCTCTGCCAGCTTTAGCGCTCTTTCCGCACTTTTCTCTTTTAAAATTACAAAATGACTGCGACGTCACAGTTTTTTTCTTCGTACATTTCTTTGCAGAGTATGGTAGCAGTATCTACTTATTTTATCTTTTACCTTTTTGTTATTACAATTTACTTAATTTGCCCTTAAAAAACTCTACAGTGGCGTCAGCAAGACTTGTGATTTTTTTGCTCATAATTACACACTTTCACATGTATGTACATATGTACATGAGAATGTATGTTAGAAAATTCTAATTGTACCTACATATTTTTTGGGCCAATTTAAAATGTTAATAAATGAGTCTAATATTGCTCACACATTTCACAATGCACATGTAGTGGGGAAGTTGTGTGTACACAAAATTACGGCAACAACAAATAGAACATTTCTTTTATATGAAATGGGTATTAAATAAAAAGTGCACACACAGTAAAAAAAGCAACAAAGAAAAAAAAAAAGCCTTGTATAAATTTTCACACTACCGCGCGGTTCCTGTCGAAACAACGTTAACGACGACGTGGACGCCAAGCAACTGAATTGTGGAAACATCGTTGCTGGTTCTAATAAAAAGTAAACGTTTCGCGTTCGGCAACAGCATGTACGAAAAACAGAGTTGACGTCGTTCGGTAAAGCAACAAAATTTTCAATGAGTCAAAGCTTATGTACATCAATTACGTGTGTATGTATATAGTATATGTCGATATAAACATATATGTATGTATGCAAACACTCACTCCGTGCAGATACACGTACATATGTATGTAGTGCTAAACAGATGTATCTATGCGCGTGTTTATTTTTAACATAAGCATTGTGTACTATACCTTTGGCCGCAACTTTGAAAATGTATTAAGTCGATTGTTTCCATTAATTATGCTTAAAGTGGTAACCCGGAATATTATTTTTCATCGTTGATTGAAAAAATAAATTTTATACAAGTTTTGCGGTTGAATGCAGTTTCATTGTCGATAATAAAATAAAAACGATATGGTTTAGGTGTTCTTCTGAGTATTGCGTTGGAATTATAGAGCTGAAACTCTATGCAACGCGTTTTGACCTCAATACATGCTACGCCCCTCAATCATTCTACTCATTCTATGCGTTTCTTAATTTCAAGCTACATTCTAAGCTGTTTGACCAAAATAATAACTGTAAATTTTAGAAAAATTGTAAATACTGAAATGGTTGGTGAGATTGTGGTTTCCAGAACATTAATAAAATTAAAAAGAAATAATAAAAAAAGGGAAAACATTCTTATTATACATGTTTTTACGGTTTTAAATACAATCAAAAACAGGTGTTCGATTTAAATGAGCTAAATATGCTGAAAAAGTTGATATAATTTGCAGCTTTGTTTGTGTCTAGGCGTTTTATGGGGTGCGCTATGTATCACGATGCATACCGCTTGTTATGGGCTTTCAGTTTGTATAGACGGCCTTACGATTTTGATTTATCCATAGATTCAAAGCTTACGAGTAGTTTGTGAACATTTTTCCATTTTGTCTTGAATTTTGCTTCGCAGTTCTGTGCTTAATAAATAACGGACTAATGCAAAAAAAAGGAATTTTAGAAAAGTCTGCTGCCTGCAGACACGCCCCTAATCTTTTCCCTTGCCAACAAAAAACTTTAGACATTGCCAAGAAAACTTTTTGAAACAAAATAAACTAATAGAAAACACACAAAGTTGTTATTTTAATCCACCATCTGCGTTCTAATGTTAAAAAATTATACTTATTTATATGTATGTTTATCAAATTAGTGTAGAAAACTAGTTTCATTTCACAAAATATGTTCTATCAAGCGTACGCTATAAAGTGGTTTTACTGTTAAATTGAACAACTCTGTGCACGTTTCAACTGACTTGACGTTTGTGTTTTGTTTTCATTTTGTTTTTCGCAAACACCACAGTGAAATTAGGAAGATCCGAAATATCTAAAAATTGTAGACGTTCGTTTTAAAAATTAATTTTATTTAATTTTATTTTGCTTAATACAACATAAAGTAAGTTAAGTGTTTTATAAAATAGCATATTAGAATTTTAATATACGGATGTTATTCTGCATAGCAAAAATTGCCAACTGCCAACAAAGCTGCATGAAAAAAATCTGAGAGAACAAAAGAAATTTTCGGCTTATTCAGCTACAAAAAAATTCAAACAAATCTCATCGCTTAAGAAAAGGACTTTTATTTGTGAATTTCATCTAATCACAATTGAAATGTACAACTTGCAGCGAAATAAGAAAAATTTATATCGCTATACACATGTACATATGTCGGGGCAAACAAACACAGAATATGTGTCATTGTTCAACGTTTACTTAAGATAAAAGCTGGTTTCTTTATTATTTTTTTGAAATAAAAATGTGTTTTTCCAACGATAAATGAATGCTGATATCTTTGTTATATACATATCAGTGTTGCCGACTTATTACAACATGTGTAGGTCAAAACGGCGAACATATTTTTGCTTGTCTGCAGAAACACCCAAAATTTCTGGTAGCAATGGAATTTACACCTCGGCTGTTGGCCTTACATTCTATCAACTCATCTATCTACATACATACATACATACACAAAGAGTGGTTAAATTTTAAGGGCCGATGTTGATTTTGAATAAAACAAACTATTTAGGAAATTATTGTAATTTTATTTTATTATGATGTATTGGTATTACTCAATTATGTATGGAACAAAATATCGGCCAAATGGGCGTCGCGACCTCGGCGGCACACCTCCATCCGATGGTCCAAATTTTCGATGACGCTGAGGCATAATGGAGGTTCTATGCCCTTAATGTGCCGAATTATCTGATCCTTTAGGTCTTGAATTGTTGCTGGCTTATCGACGTACACCTTTTCTTTCAAATAACCCCAAAGAAAAAAGTCCAACGGTGTCAAATCACATGATCTTGGCGGCCAGTTGACATCGCCATTACGTGAGATAACACGGCCATTGAATTTGTTGCGCAAAAGAGCCATTGTTTCGTTAGCTGTGTGGCAAGTGGCACCGTCCTGCTGAAACCACATATCGCCCACATCCATATCTTCCAATTCGGGCCATAAAAAGTTCGTTATCATCTCACGATAGCGAACAATATTCACAGTAACTGCCTGACCGGCCTCATTTTGGAAAAAATACGGCCCGATGATGCCGCCAGCCCATAAACCGCACCAAACAGTCACTCTTTGTGGGTGCATTGGTTTTTCGACAATCACTCTTGGATTCTCATTCGCCCAAATGCGGCAATTCTGTTTATTGACGAATCCACTGAGGTGAAAATGTGCCTCATCACTGAAGATGATTTTCTTCGAAAATTGATCATCCACTGTTGCCATTTCTTGCCACCATTCTGCCCATTCACGACGTTTGGAATGGTCAAGAGGCTTTAGTTCTTGAGCCAATTGCACCTTGTAAGCGTGTAAATGCAAGTCTTTATGCATAATGTTCATCAACGACGAGCGTGAGAGGTGCAATTGTTGGGAACGACGACGAGTTGAGGTGGACGGCTCTTCAGCCACACTATCGCGAACAGCAGCAATATTTTCTGCAGTACGAGTTGTACGAGCATGCACTGGTGCTCTCACATCTTCTACAGACCCGGTTTGCTCGAATTTTTCCACGATTTTTGCGATTGTACGCACATTTGGACGATGAAATTGACCAAAAAAATTACGAAGTGCACGATATGCATTTTGATTTGAACTCCCATTTTCATAATAAGTCTGGATAACTTTAACACGTTGTTGGATTGTGTATCTCTCCATGGTTCAAATTGAGTAAGTCTGAAATAGAGAAATGTCAAATAAAATTCGGAAAAAAACTTGGCGTTTAGGTGTGGTTCACATTCAACATCGGCCCATACAATTTAACCACCCTTTATTTATGTGCAATGAATTCTAAACAATATTAAGTGGAGTATTTGTGTATTGTTGTTGGGGTATCTTGTATTTTTGGGGCAAAGAGAGCTTAAACAAAAATTTCTTTAAATGTACAAAATACGGGACTACAAAAACCAAAATTCTTCCAGTGTTTTGACATTTTAATAAAAAAAAACATTGTCGATGAAAAAGGAGGAAATAAAAACTTTTAATGCGTCAAGCATTAAATATTCATCGCCATCAAAATCTTGCTCAACAAGGTCGATAATCTCATAAGCTTCCGAACCACTTGATGAGCCTACTAGCTGTGCAACTAATGCTTCACTTCACTACCAGCTGCGGTACCATTCTTTGATAAATTATGTATGCCCACGAAACACTAAAGTAAACTTCAATAAATTTCTCTCACGTGCCCAACTGACTAGAGGCAACAGTTTTTCTTAATATTCGGATCCCACAGACTCCCGAGGTTTGGTACTGGGCTAAACTTAATTGACTTATTTTTAAGATGTAAAAAATTTGTGTTGCTTAATTATCTGAAAAACGTGTGCGATTTGCCGAAACCTAAGTTTATTTGGTAAGCAAGAAAAACATTCTCTCGTTTATATGCTGTCAGTTACGTACAACTCCGCACTCCGCACTTCACATGAGTGGCTCCGAGAAATAAAAAGAGGAAAGTGTTACTCATTTTCTGAACCTTACCAGAGCGCAGACTCAAACAATTGAAAATTACTTCTTTGAAAATGTGGACTTCGACAAAGAAAATGCTTTTCAACTTTGCACGGCAGTCTCCGGTACCAGAGATTACGAAAGTACGCATTTTTAATTATTTTTTTTGTTATACCTGGGGTCGTTTGACCGCCAAAGGAATTCTTTTCACGTTTGTGACACTTAAGTTCTTATTTAAATTTACAAGTTATAACTGCACAGAATAGGCGGTTTTAACAGACTTTTCTAAACTCAAAGCTCAGTCCAGAGCAGCTTTAGACCTGAATACAAAATATATATGTGTGCAGTTCTCTGTTCTGCTCTCGGCAACACTGGTATATGCATGTGCATATTAGTTGGTAAAGGGTATTTCGTTAGGTCATTTCTAAATTTTAATATAAGAAAAAAAGAAATTTTGTATGTTTGAATTATAAAAGTTGAATAAATTGTAGGCCACACGATCGAGCTTTCTTTCAATATTAAAACTCTCTCTTGTTTTCAAGTTTGAAGAGAATTTGTTTACAAACTTTCAAGAAAGCAGCTGATTGTAGTTTTTGAGTTGCTGTGTAGGCCTACTGCACAGCTTTAAATTTTTGTTAACTTTGACAAGCAGTAGGTGTAAAAACCTGGAAAAAAACTTAATGATGTGACTACTGCATGTGTGTATCTTGCGACGAATTAAGTTACGCGACAATATGTGATCTCAAAACACATGTGTAAAGAAGTACATATGTATTTGAATGTATAAACTTATACACATCTATTATTATTAAAGTACGAATAACAATTGTAAAGATTATTAATTTACCGCATTGCGCAAGCGTAGAGGACAAAAGAGATAACTTAGGGGCAGACCATGCACTTCTAAAATTGTCGCAATCGAGAATACGAACACCTATAGTACAAGTTAGTCAAGGTTTCCGTGTGCTCATTGTACATAATTTCACTGATTCGATGTCCAAACTTCCTCGAATTCCTACAGAACACACACTTTAATAACACAATTCACAAGTGATATTGAAAGCACAGATAGTGCATGGCGATTTGGCGATATACAGTGAATAAATGAAACCCAATTAGATGTAGTATGTATGTAGTTTTAACAATATGACCGCTAGTAACAGTTGAACTACGAAAGTTCCTATTGAAAGGCCCTGTACATACATATGTATGTATGTGGGTATGTACAGGCACGTCTTATTAACAGATTCGTGTACAGATATTCGCCTTGACCCGGAAACATGCGGGAGTTTGCGATGCTCGGTTATGAATAACATCATTTTAATAGCTAATGTTTAGCCAGTATTTCTGACCAATTTTGTATATTCTTAGTTTCTTCTTTCTTTTAGATCGATCATTGAATATTTAACAACTGCTGCAACTTTAAGGAGACAACGACTATATTTTTTATGCCTGAGCAGGAATCTGGCGTTCTTTTTGTCGTTGGCGTTTTGTTTTAAGGTTCATGAGAGCTCATCGCGTCCGTAGGATGAGTCACAGTTATAATGACATCCCGGTGGGTGTATTGGCGATACAAAAACTGGCCAGAGATTGCTGTCCACAATTGAGGTGCAAAAAGGAGACCGTGTAAGACTTTTGTGGCCAAAAAAAACCCTTAATACATATTTTTTATCGGTTAATATTTTGTCCGTAGTACTAGTTTGTTATACTTATAATAAAAGTCTTACTGGTAACCTGTCGTTATCCGACGGAGACAAGAACGTGTAAAAAGTAATCAGCTGGGTACTCGATTTCACCTGTCATGAAAACAGATAAATTTTTAGTTTATTTTGCGAGCAAATTATTATTAATAATTTAAATTGTATTGCAGCATAAAGTTAAACTTTAATTATACAAGACTCGGTGGTCGAATGGCTAAAGTAAAGCTGCAAAAAGTTAATATCTGACATGATTACGATTTCGAATAAAATTGGTTGGGGACGAGTAGCGATTAAGAAACAGCTAAAAATATATGCTAACAATTAATTTCTTGTCTTATTTATTAAAAAAAAATATGTGTGACGCTCGATGAAAAAATAAAACTTGTGCTTTTACAAATAAAATTCCGACCAAACTAAAAATTAAGTAGTAAAAATAATCATAAAAAATGTATGTGGAAACAACCAGTTTTACAAAATTTCCTGAAGCAGTTTTCCCAAAATCAAAAAAGACTTCGAGCTTGAAGAATATTATAAATGCAGGCCAGTTCTGCAAATCACATGGTTTGAAATCTCATGTGCGTTTAAAAGCACACGAGTGTTCTTCTGGTGTTCTGTGTATCGCACACGTTTTGTTGGGTTAATGTGATTTTCAATTGTCAGAAACACAAGCAAACAAAAGCCAGACTCAGTTGACAATGAAAACGAAGCCTGTATTCACCATATAAATCACAAAAGCAAGTTGAAATTTTCGTTACTTTAATATGTGCAAACCACTTCATAAAGAAGAATATGAATAAACAAAACCACAGCAAAGCCAATAACATAAAGTGTTTTAAACTCACAAAATTTCTAAAATCGCTTTTATAAAATGTGATTTTCAGAACAGCCCGATAAATATGTTTTTATTTTTTCTTCTATATATACACACATACACACATGCACATGTGTATGTACGCTAATGGTTATTTTTTTATAAATATGTATGTATGTACATATTTCTTGAAATATTTTTTTTAGTTTTAAAGCCTCAATATTCGGTCTAACTTATTTGGCCTACACCTGTTATCACATGTCGCGCAAGTCCATATCTGTGGTCAAGTCGGTACTTCATACAAACTGTTCTGACGACATAACGCACAATGCCAGCACAAGTAGTTGTGGATATGCACCATTTGGTAAGTTCTTCTAGTCTATATTCATGAAACATGTGATTTGACGTTGCGTTTTATTAAAATTTCAGACGATTCAAGTGCTCCTGCCAAATTCGCCCTTTTGGATTCGGCCTTTCTGTTTGCCTATGCCGCTGCCATGTTTGCTTCGGGCTTTGTGGCGGAGCGTGTATCTCTGAGGTACTTTCTCGCTTTTGGAATGATTTTTTCGGGTGTATTTTCATATCTGTTTGGTGTAGCCAAAACGTGGGGCATACACAGTATTGCTTATTTCGTGATCGTACAGGCCTGTGCGGGTATCACTCAAACAACTGGTTGGCCCGGTGTGGTAACTGTTGTGGGCCGCTGGTTTGGTAAGTCCAAACGCGGTCTGGTTTTTGGTATTTGGAACAGCCATACATCGATCGGAAACATTTTGGGTACACTAATAGCTGCTCAGTATGTGGAAACAGATTGGGCCCTGTCGTTCATAGTGCCGGGCATCATTATTGCCGGTAGTGGCTTTTTGATATTCTTATTTTTGGTTGATAGTCCCGATGTTGTGGGCTGCCACCCTCAACGTTTAGTTAATTACGAGCGCATGCCGACTAATGATTCCGATATTGAGGACAATGATGGGTCAGTGTCAGCCACCAACACCTATAATGCGGTAAGTTTTCTCCGCAATAGCTGCCATGGATGAAAGAGTTTTTCTTATTTCGTTTTATTTCAGACCGTTAATTACCGTCCTACAGAACATACGCCCATTTATGAGCAAAACCATGCTCACGGCCATCACATTCAACGCCCCATTAGTTTGATTGAAGCTTTGTTTATTCCAGGCGTCATTGAGTTTTCTCTGTGCTTGTTCTTCTCCAAGCTGGTCAGCTATACATTCCTCTATTGGCTGCCTTTGTATATACAGTCTTCTAGTACTTTGAGCCCAACATTGGCGGCTGATGTGTCTACACTATTTGATGTTGGTGGCATTTTCGGGGCTATAGTCGCTGGTATGGTTTCCGATATGTCTGGAATGTCTGCCACAACATGTGCTGTTATGTTGTTTTTAGCTGCACCTGTGGTAAGTTCTACAATTAAGTCCTTATGTGATTTATGTCCTCGTCCATACATACATATTTCTCCTTTATATGTACAATAATGAGAATATTTCACTTCTTGCAAGATACATATTTGTTGATTGCTCGAAAGTAATACAATTTAAGAAGCAAAACATATTGATGCGCTTGGTGCTAGTGTTTTCTAGCTGCCTAGGCCGACACTTCGTAGGTGCTGCACCACATGTCAGTCCACTCGTATACCTTGAAAAATATGTTCAAACATTCAACTTTATATTCAATAGTCTTTGAAAAGTCGATGCGATTTAAAAGATATTGCTTTTTGCGAAGAAGAAGAAACAAAACTACTATTTTGTTTTGCTTTTTTTTTTTTTTTTAATATTAGAACGTTTTTCTTTCGAAATACTCTAAAACCTTTTAGCTTACAATGATATTTTGGCGTAATGGGGACTTTTAACACTAATTTCATGTCTTGTGTTGCATTAAAAGATATATTTAAGAAATATATATAAGTAAAAAGAGATTATAGATTAAACTTGTATTTGCCGAGTTCACCTAATGCTCGCTTTAATGCCTTCCCACATGTCACGTTTATATCAGTTAGTTTGTCCATAATGCGACGTGCGTTGGTTGCATTTTGCTAATTAAAATTAAAAGAAGAACAAAAACGATCAGCAGCAAAAATATTGTTTTGTATTTAAGCGATTTGCACCACGTAGATTTAAAATTTTTCTGTTCTAAAAAATATCTTTCTATATTATTAAAGCAGAAAGAAAGACTGACGTTAAATACGATTTGTGCTCTTAGATTTCTAAGTGTGCCGCTTATTTATGTGTGTGGTTTAATTTTTATATTTTTATTTATTTATATACTATAAAAAATATTAATAATATTATTATTGTCGCAACTAAAACCGGCTTTACACATGTCAGTAGTGGCACTTGCTTTTCTACTTACACCTGTGAGTCCAAGTGCATTTTTGAAATGTCCGTCAAATCGTAAAGTTGAAGAAGAATGTTCACAAAACAAATTTGGCCTCGTTCACACATTTTGCGGGAAAGTTTAAGAATTTTTTCAACGGCGAACACAGAAGCTTTTCTGAATCCGACTGCCCTTAAGATAGCCGTGCAAAATAATCTATATTTATAGAAGAGCAAAAATTAGGGGGGCCAGTAGTGGTCATCTTGAAATCGTCATGTGTCTCAAGCGAGTACCACACAAATCCTGCTCTCTCTTTTGGTAGGCAGTACAGAATTGGCTTCCCGACAAGGGAAGAGTAGTGCGCAAACTCCACTATCATTCACTCATTTATTCAACCACTTGATTAATACTTTAATTACAATTTTGCAGTAACGGATCTAATTTTCATTCAGAGTTGCACAGCGTAACATCGTTTATTGGTGGGCCTTTTAGAGGCAGGCAAATGCCAAATTTTTACTCGTATGCAAAGTTTTGCTGCCACTGGAGCCACTATTAACAAAATTGTGTGTGTGTTAATAAAAAAAACTTAATAAAAATTACAGTTTTGTAGTCGCCAAACTTTTTTCAACTGCTTATATTTTTGATATTTTTAGTCGGATCACGTCAATTATTTTTATCGATGATGTGATGGAAGATCATCCTTCGAAATTTACAAAAAAAAAACTCTATTTGAGAAAAAAACGAGTTAGGGCCTTTTCATCATGCTATTTCAAGCTGATAATAATTACCAAAAAATATACCAAGGGGTTTTATTTTCTTCTCTTCGAGCCACATAAAAATAAAAAATATTTCATAGTAAAAGTTGTAATATTCAGCGTGAATAAAAATAGAGCCACTGGTTTTCGGTACCTGAGTAACGACAGACATATTCTTAGTAGAGTTCTCCCTGTTTACTTTGGCATTTAATAGAATAACCATTATTTCTGATAATGGCTAAGCAACGCTTTGTCATTGAGTCCACAAGTTTTTGGCAGCACATCTCGATAGGAATGCCTGTCACGCATCTTGAATTAATTCACAGTTAAAGTTAAAGCCACAGTTGGTCTTTCTTGGGCGGTCTTTTACCCCGAAGTCTTGATTTCACTATTTGCCAAAGGTTTTCTCTTGAATTCAAGTCTGGCGACTGTGCAGGCCAGCATTATTTTGAAACCACTCTTCTGTCCGCTTCGATGTGTGTTTCGGGTCATTGTCCAGTTGAAACAGGCACCGAAGTGGCATCTTCCACTTAGCGTATGTTAACATGGTGCTACATAAAGTATTTGTGTAATATATCGCGTCCATTCTACCTTCGTTCCATTGTAAGAGAAGCAGCCCCATACCATTATATTTCCTCCACCGTGTTTGATGGTTTTTATTGTATATTCGGGACGGAATTCGTCATTTGCAGGTTTTCTTACACAAAGCCTGCTTCTGTCAGAATTGAACAAGTGTACTTTTGTTCCATCTGACCACAGTATAGTTCCCCATTCGCTTGTTGGCCACTTCAAATGTTCTTCGGCAAATTCCGATCTTTTTTGTTGATGCTTTTTAGTCAGATATGGAACTTTACGCGCACTTCCAGCTTTCAAATTGTGTCCATTAAGAATTTTCTTGTTGTTGAAGTGGAGCCATCCAGGTTATATTCTTTTTTGATGTTAGAAGATGTAACAAATGGATCCCGTCTTACGTGATGCAGGATTGTCGCAGTGATTTTGCTTTTGTTTCCTCTCTTTTTAAGCTTGAATTTATATTTTACAGCATTTTCTGAGGGCATCCAATTATTTCTGCCATTTGCCTAAAGCTCTGATCTTTTAATAATCCTCCTATTTTCCATACTACAGTCTTCTATCTTGATTATTTGTAAGATTATAGGGCAATCGTAGCTTTTCTTTCAAAAACCACAAACAAATCTTTTTTTTAATCGCCTCTATGTTGTGGAACACGTAAAATTCATGACGCGACAATTAAAATCAGGCTATTTGGTTTGGTTGACAAGAGGTGTAAAAAAAGGCAGATCTTTTGCTAAAAAATTTTTCTATTGCGCATGACGTCACAAGTGACCCCCATTCATTGTTTACATTAAAAAAAATGATTAGAAAATGCGTGAAGAAATTAAAAATATCCAATTAATTAATTTTGTTGTTAATAGAAAAGGAATTAAATAATGGAATAATAATTAAGTGACTAAGAAATAAATGAAGATTCGGTAAAATCCAGTGTATTTACATTTTTGGCACAATTAAAAACCAAATAATGAAATAAATTAATTTAAAACTTTATTTAGTTTTCTTTTACGTGATATCACGTTGTCTTTTAAGCCCTGATTTAATTTTTTTAATTTAAAGTACATTCCAAACCTAAAAAACAGTGCTTTTACTTTCTCATCACATTCAATTTGATGAGCCTGTTCCAGAAGGAATTTTATATCGCCTTTTCTAACATGGAGGCCTTGTCCATTGTCTTTCTCACATACTTGGTTCAACCTCTTCATTACATTCACAATTGTTTCTGTTGGCTTTGAAAGACCTCTCTCAGACAAATAGTCAACTCGTTCCATAAAAACTTCACTTTCTTCTAGTAAAAGTAATAGAAAAATTGATGCTAAAATCTGCTAATAAAGGCAGTTTTTTTATAGAGTGTCACAAGTTTAAATCATAATAAAACAAGGAAATATATTTTTAATAACAATGAAACGGGCTTTATTGAAAAGAAATTTTATGAAATTAATGTTTAAGTATGATTTCTGCATTGTGGTCGCCATGGCTGGCGCGTAGAAGCCGCAATCTGGAACACCAATTTCCAACAACTTTTCGCAGCATTTGCGGCGGTATTTCGACGATAACTCTCCGATGTTAATTTCTAGGTGTTCAATTGTTTGTAGTTTATCGACGTAGACAAGTGACTTAACATAACCCCAAAGAAAATAATCGAATGGGGTTAAATCACACGGCCACCAAGAGCCAATTAATGGGGCCATTACGTGAAATTATTTTTTCATCAGAAGTTTTTTTGAGTAAATCAATTGTAGCGCTCGCTGTGTGGTATGTGGCTCCGTCCTGTTCGAACCACATATAGCAAGATTATTGCCACGTAATTGGCATAAACATAGCAAGAAAAAAATAGCAAATAAAAATAAAAACATAGCAAGATTATTGCCACGTAATTGAGGTACGAAAAAATTTCGAATCGTGTTCCTGTCCCGTTCACCATTGACAGTAACATTCTGACCATCATCGCTTTTGAAGACATATGGGTCAATGACTCCGCCAGCCCATAAAGCGCACCAAACAGTAATTTTCTGTGGATGCAATGGTGTTTCGACAAAAGCTTGTAGATTCTCCTCGCTCCAAAAGCGACAATTCTGCTTATTTACGTACCCATTCAACCAGAAATGGGCTTCATCGGAAAATAAAATTTTGAATGGAAATGGGTTTGATGTGTTTGACGAATAGAACAATTATTTTGATTAAAAATTGCAACAATTTGCACGCCTTGCTCTGGCGTAAGTCGATTCATAGTGAAATTTCACAGCAAACTGAACAAAAAAGCAACTACCAGCTGTTAAGTGGGTGCTCAAATAAAGCAGTGATGCCAACTCACGCTTTATGTATGTACATATACACTCGTATTTAAAATGGAAAAAACTTACTTTGATCGCCTTTTTGTTTGTGTTACCACAACTTTTCACTGCGCACTTGATTTTGATTTTTACATCGTTCACATTTAATATTAAAGCAAAACGCAGCTGATTGATGTGAACAACATAACGGACCTGCGCAGTTCGTAATCTTATTTATTTGATTCCTGGGTACAGCATAATTTTTGACGTTTAAGCTTTAATTTAAGGGCTCTGATAGGCAACATATAAAAAAGGACTTTATTTGATCGAACATAACTGTATATATTTATATATATACTCGTATTGTATACACAAATGTATAAATTATCTATATAATGATGAATGGAAAGCTTAAGACGTTTTGGTAATCAAATGGTTTTGAGTAAAATTTGTTCAGCTGCATTCCGCAAGTTTTTGGGTTAAACACGAGTACGATTCATACGATTATCTCGGCATCTTTCCACTTCTTGTTAATAACAAAATAGTCATTACAAGTCCTTGTTGGACCGTAAGCCATTGCAACTCTGTGTCACATCACTGATGTCCGAAAAACTTGAAGTCGGAAATTAATTTTTATTATTGTTATTTGTTTATTTTTACGCCTTCAAATTTTTTGCACTAGTACTACGGGATCGACTCCCCTATATGCAGTGCACTGCACCAACCAAAACTATATTATGGGGTACAAGTACAGTGAGCCAAACATCAATTGACCCGACATTGCGCTTATTTTTATGTTGTAACTTGCTTGTATTAATGTGGATTTGTTTGTTGGGTCATTGTGTATTTCGTGTCTTTTTTTATGTTATCAAAGTCTTTGGTAGGAATCGAACCCACGACCTCTGGACTGTTGCTTGAATACTCTACCGACTCATCCATCGAGGCACTCCCTAGTGTTGGCACACTGATGCTTCAAGCTGGTCACTTTTTTATTGTGTTGGTGAGAAAAAAACTCACATGTTGGTTGAGACAGTAGAAATTTGAAGCCAGTTTGATCTGTGTGTGGGTAATTTGTTCAAATTTGAGTTTTGTGTGGTTTTTGCAGCGGCAACGTTTTTTTAATTGCATTTATTTTCCTTAATAAAATGTAATTAAAACAGATTTACTTTCACTATGGGATATACGAAGACATACATACACACATACATACACACATACATACACACATACATACATACACACATACATACGAGCACATGCCCATATTAAAGAAAAACGTGGCTTTCTTTCCTATTAAAATCACATCTTGTTTCCTCTTCAAAACAATTTGATGGTGTGTGGCTGTGCTAAGTCAAGCTGAATTTTACACAATAAATTTGTATCAAACAAGTTTGATGTGTGGCCACGCCGCTGGCTCTTAAATCAAAGTTAAGAATTTTGGCAAGAACCACGCCGAGATACTTTTGCTAAAGCGGTTCTTCCGAAACCTCGGCGGAGGGGCAACTGGCAACATTGGGACCAATGTGTCCCTGGGATGCTTGAAAAGAAGCGCCCTGTTGCTGTTTAAGGCAGGTTTAGGTGTCTGAAACGTTAGGGCTATGGCCATAAGTAGAGGTCTACGTTCCATGATCCAGATTTCTGTTATTTGTAAGAACTAGATGATGCAACATGTTAATCCCAATTCTTTATTACAGCTCTTAATGTACCAACAGTATGGCAACACTTACGTTTTCTTGCTGATTTTTTTGCTGGTTCTTGCCGGCTTTCTTGTGAATGGTCCTTACGCCTTAATAACCACCTCAGTTAGTGCTGAACTGGGACAACACAGTTCGCTGGAAGGCAATTCAAAGGCCTTGGCCACCGTAACCGCAATAATTGATGGCACGGGCTCTATAGGTAAACAAGCAGCAACAACAAACATATTAATCTCATCTTAAACTTCTTTTCATCCGTTATTTTGTGTTTGTTTTTCTAGGAGCTGCTGTTGGTCCTTTGATGGCTGGCATGGTGTCAGGTTTTGGTTGGCAAAAAGTATTTTATATATTGATTTTATCCGACATCATAGCCATGATTATGTTACTGAAACTGGTGAAAAAGGAGTTATTGCAGTTTAGAAGATCTTCGCGTACACGTATAGAATAGAAAACTTTCCTCAAAATTATTACATTGGCCTTTCATATCACTAAAATCTTAAACTGTATTTATATGTATGTATTTACTACAAATGCATCTACTTACATATGTGTAAAGAAGGACTCGTGTCTATTATTAATACGTACTACATATTCGAAGGCATGTAGATATGATTATGCCTAATTTTTATGTTTATTATTATTTAGCGGTGTGTACATACACACACACACACACACACACACACATACATACATACATACATACATACTATGCAATTCAATTTCGAGCCGAGGCTGTTTTACAAATGAAAATCTTTTTCGTATTTTTAAAGATAAATTTTTGACTATATGTACAAACAAATAAATAATTTATGTATAAAAGAAAAACAAAAACACCGCTTAGGTAATTTTTACGCGCATGTCTTCAAAACTTTAAAGTGACTTTTATGGAAAAATTAGTGAAATTATGAAAGATATGGGCGCACATACATACACACACATGCAATTACGAAAAAATGCAAGACGTTTTCTATAGCAAGAAACTTTATTTATATCTTTGTATGGCACGAAGGGTGGCTTGTTACTCAAGTCATATCTCTATCAAAGGTACTTTTACGTAAGCGTCCATGATGATTTGGTGCAATTGAATCTGGTGTTCCTCAAGGCAGTGTTTTAGGCCCAATTCTTTATACAATTTATACATCAGATATGCCAACTATTGAAGGTTTGACTATTGCTACATATGCTGATGACACTGCCATACTGGCATCTCATGGATTGGCAGCAGAAGCTTCTAGGATGGTACAGGAACTATTGAATTTGCTGCAAAATTGGTTACTTAAATGGAATATAAAGGTTAATACCGAAAAGTCGATTCACGTGACCTTCACTTTAAAAAGAAATGATTGTCCTGCCCTCTCGATGAATGGATCCCCTATTCCAAACAGTGATGATGTGAGATATTTAGGTCTCCATCTTGACAAAAGACTTACTTGGAAAAAACACATACAAGTGAAACGTAATCAATTAAATTTGGAAACCAAAAATATGTTTTGGTTATTAGGACCATCATCTATATTGAGCTTAGAAAAGAAAGTCATGCTGTATAAAGCCTATTCTGAAGCCAATTTGGGGTACCGCTAGCAATTCAAATATTGAAATTCTACAAAGATATCAATCCAAAACTCTTCGCTTAATTACTAATACTCCCTGGTTCATCAGAAACAACAATATTCATAAAGATCTTAAGCATCGCAATGGTCAAAGAAGAAATTAATCGTTTCAGCGACAGATATCTAAACCGACTTAGCCATCATTCCAATGTGTTAGCCATCAATTTATTAGACGATAGCAACGAAGTGCGTAGGTTAAAAAGGGTACATGTACTTGACCTACCTTTTAGATGTATGTATTTAGGTAAAAAGTGCAAGAGTTGGCAGCTGTTGTTTACTGAGCTGTTTTTTTTAGTTATGATATGTTTTTAATTATTATTAAATTTGCTTTAATTATTTTAAATTTTGTAAAATAGATTGCAAATAAAACAGGTTACAAAAAAAATAAACAAAAATATTTTTGTGTTCTTCGAAACTACATTAAAGCTTGTCAATCAAACTCAATGCTTTTCGTTAAAGTTTTTACAACTTTTTTGTATGTTTTTAGCTTGAAACGAACCTTCGACCCGTGACAATAATAAAAAGAAATTGAGAATTCACATTTCAACTGTCAGAAAGTGAACTTTTAAACTTATACAAAATTGCTGTGGCGACATAAGCACAAAATTACCCCCTTTTTAGCTTTTACTGTATTGTTAAGTACTTTTTTATTTTAATTTTCTAAAAACAGGCATTTCTATTTATAAAATATAAAGAAAAAAAAATGGTCTGCCATTTACTTTTACAAAGTTATCCTGTTTGAAACACCACTGTACTCCATTGAGTACAGCGGCGATATCCATATGAAAATGGTGGCAACACTGTTACAGAAATATGAATGCATACTTGCGTGTTTATATCAGTAAGAAGGGGATTCCCAAAATAGGAAAGTGTCAATTCAGTACGTAGTGACTGCTTTGAATAAAGTGCTTCAGTGTTCGACTAAACGTTGGGATCATAAGGCTAGAGAACAAAAGCTGTTTACGATGGGTTCTAAACGTTTTAAAGTTTCTAATGCTCTCAAAGGATTAGAAGAAGCTGTTAACGCAATACTGGAAGACAGTGATTCTGTATATCAGTGCGCAATCAATACGCCGGAGCCGCGCGTGTTATCAGATGAGATCATGGTAGCTGGCAACTTGACGAGAGATGTGCCGGGTAACATTGAGCTGCTTAGACGCGACAATAACATCATTTTAAGTGATGATACCGACAGTAGTGATGATGATCTGTTGGCCGAAAAGGTAAACAGAAGCCGCAGCCAAATACCAGCGTGGCGTAAGTGCGTACAAGAAGATGTAAACAAATTATTTAGTAACCTCAACACAGTGCAAGTATTCGATAAAATATTTGATGAGATGAAGAAGTGACTAGTTTGATTATCAACAATTCAATTTTATTGTCTGGGTATCAAAAACTACCCAGAGAGGATTTATACTGGTGTTACGATGAAGATGTTGGCATGGAAATGGCACTACCTGGGACAAAATGTTTAAAATTCGGCCATTAACTGATGTTGTAATGAACGAATTTCTTCAGTGGGGAGTATTACGCGAGCACATTTCAATTGATGAGTCGATGGTAAAATATTTTGGCCATCACCCTGCTAAGCAGTTTATACGTGGAAAACCAGCACGATTTGGCCTTAAGAACTGGGTAGCAGCTAGTTCCACGGCATATTGCTACAGGTTCGGTTTTTATTGTGGAAAATCGGAGGAAAAGTCGACTGATCCTTTAGGGTCAAGAGTAGTCAAAAAAATTGCTTGAGAATATGGAGACTAGCGTCTGTACAATGGCAACAAACTATGACACAATTGAGCCAGTAGCAGCAGTAAAACGTTGGTCTTCTACGCACCGACAAAAAATTGATGTCAATATTCCAAAGGTGTTTTAGTCTCAGAACAAACATATGGGAGGAGTAGATGAACTGCACCAGTCCATTTCACTACAGAGAAATGCCATTCGTGGAAAGAAATGGTGTTGGGCACTGTTTACCTACATATATAATAAATGTGGCTATTGCAAATACTTGGCGGCTATATGTTATGAGTCATAGCGATAGCATGGATCAACTTTTATTCCGACATTCCATTGCAAGGTACTATAATAGTACTTTCATCTTCATTGATTCTAGGTTTAGCTCAAGATGGTATAGGCCACTATCCCAAAAAGTTAGAAGAGCAAGAAATGTTTGAAAACAAGCATTGAGAAAAAAATTAAATGGAAATTTTACAGTCCTACAGCTCTCATCGTTTTGAAAAGTTTTTAAAATTCCTTCACACATCATTAGATCAGGGATGTATTTTTATGTAAACATTTTACTGTGTTTTGGTCTTTTACGAATGGTGTAAACGTAAACAAATTTGTCGTTTTAGATTTTTATTCTAATTTTTAAAACACGGAGATAATTTCATAAGATTTTCTCTTTGGTTTTACGTACGACTTGTATTACCGAATACCACATACATACATATTTGTATTCAGACGCTAGAAATTATGTTATTTATCCCTGTTCTATAAATCGACTTATGCTACTATCGAAAGAAGCGACGTGGTTTTAGTTTTAGATAAATCAAATTTAGTTTATATATTTGTCGTCCAGGAGGGCCTAATAAAACAATCGTTAACGAAGGATCGAAGACAATTACAGATGCGGAAGAACGCGTAATGGAGAATTTTCAGAAATTAATAGATAGTCGGTCCAAATACCTTCGAAAGCTACATGTTATCTCCCTGCTCATTATCAGAATTAAATGAATTTATTATTATTATCAATATAATTAATGAAACCATCCCAGAAGAAAGATCCCAAACAACTACAGATAAGAAAGAGCTCGTATTGGACAATTCTTGGCAATTAAAGATGGTACGTCCAAATGCCTTCGGAAGCCGCATATTATCCCTCTCCTTATTATCAAAATTAATTGAATTTATTATTATTTATTTGCTGTCCAGGAAGGGCTAATAAAACCGTCCCAGAAGAAGGACCGCAAACAACTACAGATCAGAAAGCGCTCGTATCGGAAAGTAACGGTATTTGATGGCAAACTCTTAGGATGTAGTTGGCCCTGTCAAGTGAACCGTAAAATTTAATAAATATATATTTGAAAGAATCGCCGCAGCGCATTTTCCTGTAAAGTTGAGTTTTTTGCATATTTTTTTCATTGCATAAATTATTTACGCCTCAGCGCAAAAAAGGCCTAATAGAGGCAAAACTGGCGACAAAAACTTAGGAAATAATTAATAAAATATTGAACGTAATATATAAAAATGTAAAGATATATCAATTTAACGTCTTTCAAGTTTGCATTATCATTTTTAATTTGCAAGAACCAGTTAAACGTTATTCTTTCATTGGGTTTCTAAACGTCGATCAGGTTGTTGGTTGTCCCCGTTTGGGCCGCTGCTCCGCAACCTCAAGCCGACATCTAACAACATTCAAGTCCATCGCCTGCCTACTGCTGCTAAAACCATTTAAGCTTTTAACGACATATAATAACAGTTGCATATCTCAATGCTTTGTTCTAGGCTGACTGTAACGAACGCATGAGGATATTGGGAATTGTGCAAATATCATTAAATGGGATATTCTTAATGTCATTGACGAACATTTTAAATAGTAATGGACCAAGTACACTGCACACACCACAAACTTCGCAAATATCGGAGTTTTTAGCTTCGCCTATTTGCACAAATTGCTGCCTGTTCTTTAATTAGTTGTCGAATATATTAAGTGATTCATCAGAACAACGATATTAGACTGACCACGGACGACGAAAATCAAAAATTAACATGAACAGCGTAACAAGGATCCCAAACAATTGATCCATACTCAAGAATTGGTCGAACGAGAGAAGAACAACCTGTGTAATATTAGGATCAAGGAACTCCTTGGACCAGCGTTTCATGAATCCAAGTACTCCATACGCTCACGAAAGTTGAGCCTGTGATCCAACAGTATGCCTAGATCCAATACGGTATGAACTTTATCTAAAATAGCAGTATCAATATAATGGGAAGTCCCAATCGAATGTGTCGGAAAAAATGTATGTGTTGGCATTTCTTTATATTAATAAATTAAATCTGCACCATTGATAAAATTTCCGGAAGTCAGCACCCAGTAAATTATGTCCATTAATATCGCTAAAAGATTTAAAAATTTTAACATCAGCAGGAAGACCATTCATGAATAACGTAAACAAAGTTGGACCCAAGCGACTGCATTGAGGAGCACCAGAATCTACTTGAATGATTTTAGATAAAAAAATTTCTAAAATTGACTTGTTGAGTTCCTTGTGTTAGATAAGATTTTAACCATTTTAAAGCAGAGTAACTAAAGCCCATAAGTGATAATTTATGGAATAAAAGATTGTGGTTAAGTTCATCGAACGCCTACCGATTTAGATCGGTGTATATCACATCAGTTTGCATCTTATTTCTAAAACCTGTATTGAAGATAGTGGTGAGTTCCAAAACATTAGTTGCAGTTGAACGGAACTGACGAAAACCATGTTGACAAGGTGAAAGAAGCGAGGAAATTTGATGATGTAGGTAATCGGTTAGAATCTTTTCAAGGCGCTCTGGAATTGTATTAATTTTAGCGATACCTCTGTAATTGGTTACATCAGCTTTACACTGATGCCAAATCACATGATTCAATGGATTTGTTATTTATTGCAGTACGAGGCGCGGACAGTGGTGCGGCACAGGTGTAGTATAAGGATAAGGTGTTGCATTATCGTAGGATTTGGCAGAGTAAGTTGTTGAAAGGAAGCCGGCAAATACATATATTGCTTATGGAAACATCGTCGTTAGCAGTCAAGTAATTTCTGAACAATTAACAAATTATCCAGAAATAAAGAAATTATGATTTGACCGCCAATATGGGTTCGAAAAAGGTGTTGGTGAACTGAAGCTGTCATAAAGCATTCGCAGGAGTATTTTTCGATTTGGTAGATCATATAGTCCTTATTGAAAAATTAGTGCAATATGGTTGTTCTGATGAATCACTTAATATAATGGACAATTACTTGAGGAACAGGCAGCAATTTGTGGAAATAGGGGAAGCTAGAAGCTCCGATATTGGTGAAGTTTGTGGTGTGTGTGCAGTGTACTTGACCCACTTAATGGAAAGCTTTTTATTTTCGCTGATGATATTTGCACAATTGCAAATACAATATGATCCAGTACTTAGAAATAAAATTATATATTATATCAGTCTCTTATTCACTCGTACCTCGCCTATCTCCCAATAGTATATGGTTTTAAGTCTAACTCGATGATGCAACTTTTATTATATGGCTTTAAAAGCTGAACTGGTGATGGACATGGATGTTGTTAGATGTCGGCTTGAGGTTACTAAGCAGCGGTCCAAACGGGGGCAACCACCAACCTGATCGACTTTTAGAAACGCAATAAAAGAATGACGTTGAATTGGTTCTTAGATTAGAATTAGAAATGATAATGCAAACTTGAAAGAAGCTAAATTGATGTATCTATGTTTACATTTTTATATATTACGTTGAATATTTCATTAATTATTTTATAAATAAATAATTATTTCTTAAGATTTGTTGCCAGTTTTGCCTCTATTGAGCCTTTTTTGGCGCTGAGACGTAAATAATTCAGGCAATAAAAAAAATTCAAATAATAAAAAAACTTCAGATTTTTATTTACAAAAAATGAGTTTTAGCCCTTTTTGGAAAGAAATATTGTTACCTTAATATATGTAAATATGTATAAAGATATGTACACAGAAACGACCTCACTGCGTGCCAAAATTGAGCTTTTTGCATCTATTGTATTGAATCACGCAAAAAACTCAACTTAACAAGAAAATGCGCTGCGGCGATTCCAAGTACATACACTTCGATAACGACATGCTTTCCAAAGTCTTCATATATTTATTTTATTAATTTTTACAGTTAACTTGACTGGGCCAAGCACATACTACGCGTTTGTCATCAAATACCATCAATTTGCCGCATTCAAAATCGTAACGCAAATCACTGAAGCAGCGTTAGTAATGCCTATAAGAGGCCGGTACCCGGAAAAATCCGCTTTGAACCATATTTGTGCTCTATTAATTTCCGCAAATACTCGATTTCGCGTACTTCCTCATCTGTAATTGGCTTCGATCCTTCGTGTAGGATGATTTTATTTGGCACTTCTGGACAACGAATAATTAATATTGAAGATTATTAATTTGGGTAATGAGGAGAGAGTTAAGATGTAGCTTTCGACGATATTTGGACGTACCGTCTAAAAATTTCCGAAAATTGTCCAATACCAGCGCTTTCTCATCTGTAGTTGCTTGCGATCCTTCTGCTGGGACGGTTCTATTAGCCGCTTCTTGACAGCAAATAAATAATGTTAAAGTCAATTTAATTTAATAATGAGGAGAAAGATAATATGCGGCTTTCGAAGGTATTTGGACGTACCATCTATTAATTTTCCAGAGTTGTCCAATACCAGCGCTTTCTCATCTGTAGTTGTTTGCGATCCTTCTTCTGGGACGGTTTTATTAGCCCTTCCTGGACACCAAATAAATAATATTAAAGTCAATTCATGTTGATAGTGAGCAGCAGTTACCTTTAACTAAATCAAAAACACACCCAATCGCCACAAGTCCAATAAGAAATACTTTTAACTGGATCATGTTTCTTCCTGCTCGATTCTTAATTCTACTTGCGGATTTGCACTTGAGCAGTTGGTAGTAAAATGAGAAATTTTCTTTCAACCCACAAGTTTTATCCCAATTTATTTAAAACTAAAAACACGTCGCTTATTTCGATAGTAGCATAAGTCGTTTTATAGAAAAGAGATATTTAACATAATTTTCAGTCAGTTAAAATCAGTTGAATCGTAAGAGATATAGTTGCTCTACATCAGAAACATTTCGTCTCCTCCAACTTTTCCTTTCATCTAGAAGGGCTTGAGGTATATAGTATTGCTTAGAACAGATTAATTGTTTAAGTTTCCTTTTGGATCATAAGTAGACTTAAGCGACTTTCAAAATAATCGGCTTGGCTCTAAAATATGTCGAGACAGAAGTCGAAGAACTTATGGTTATGCACGAGTGTAAACAATTGAATGTTATGAAATGGGGCCAAGCATATTGCGTAAATGTCCGTCCTTCCTTGCACGTCTGCTTCTGGCTCTAGCTTCGTTTGTATGTATAGCCAGAATTATTTAGAAGTATAAATTAAGTTATTTAATCATTTATCTATTGTGAAGAAAAAAGTAGCACATTTCTAATTTTAGTTATTTTACTAAAAGTCAAAATGAAAATGTCACGGGTAGGAAGGAGTTCAATAAAATGTTTTTTAATTAATTAGGTCTAGAAATATTAGTCATGGCAGACATTTAAAAAAAATATGACACTATTAATTTTTAATATCAATCATTTGGAAGTACAATAAATACATATAATATTGCGTCTAGTCCATTTACACTGAGACGGAAATCCAAAAAAGGTGTAATGATTATATGACGTACACAAAGGTAAAGAGCTTTAAATGGCGCTTGGAAATTTGTGGGAAATTAGCATTTATGTGCGAAAGTGCGGAATTATACGTTCAGCATTGTCCTTTGTCCGACCTAATACTACAGTATATTGTCATTGGTGAACAAGCTTTCCCGAGATCACGGAGATGACAGTGACGGAACATTGTAACAGTGGTAACCAGCTCTCTCTAAAGTAGATGCACGCAGCAGAGAATGAGCACAATTCTTTAAAATACAAGTATGGATGTCACCAGCGCCGCAAGTCATAAAATAATATGATTTCGTTATATTCGCAGACCTGCGAAACATCGATAGGAGCAAGCAAGTTTCATTACTTGCTATTGCGCAAGAGATAATGAATACTGAGATGAAGTATCATATGGAGTATGAATGAGCAAATACGCTACTAATTATCAAGTTATTACTGGATTCAGTAGCTGCATACTTCAAAGCAGGTGGTTAGCCAAGACTGTTTCGTTTCGATTGTACAAACTTTTACATATTTGCTATTAATTTTCAGTTTTTCCAGATCGGGTCGATTCAAAATGTAACGAGTGAGCGAGTAAAGGCCTCTTAAATCAGCATTAGTCAAATAGAGAAGAGAAAAGGGAACTTATTTAGGAAGAAAAAGAAGGAAATTGGGCCCTTTTCAAAGACTGGGATTGCTGTTGATAAAAGGAGGAAAGGATGATTAAAGCGAGAAAAGAAGAAAGAGAAATCGGTATTTGGGAGTTTTGGTTTCGAAATTGAGGTGCCTGGTTGAAGAGATAGGAACTTACCAGGGAGATAACTTGGTATTGAGAAAAAGACGAATAGTTGTTTTTTTGAAGCAATATTTATCGAAATAAATATAGCCGAGAAAATATGTAAATCGAACGCTGGTGTTTTATTGTAAAAGAATTAGTATAAATTATAATTTAATTTGTGATAATATCTAAGTAAATAAATCGCACACATTTATTTTCAGTGTGATTTAAACTGGAATAGCAATAAGCAATCCGAGCGGCAAAAAAACATGTGATTTGAAATCATGTGATCTTTGGGACATACTCGTATGAAATGACGTGAGACTTCCCATTATATTGATACTGCTATTTTAGATAAAGTTCATACCGTATTGGATCTAGGCATACTGTTGGATCACAGGCTCAACTCAACTTTCGTGATCACATCCCTATTATGGTAAATAAAGCGTATGGGGTACTTGGATTCATGAAACGCTGGTCCAAGGAGTTCCTTGATCCTAATATTACACAACTTTTTCTTCTCTCGTTCGACCAATTCTTGAGTATGGATCAATTGTTTGAGATCCTTGTTACGCTGTTCATGCCTCCATGGTCTTGGTTGGAATTCGTATGTCCTTCCGCCATATCATAGCAGACTTGCTATGTCCTGCCGCCAAAAAGCACTTCAGCTGCTGACATGTCCCTTAATCCGGACTAAGAGTTAGAGTGTTTCTTCTTTGCTATATGAATTTGTGAATCACTCACTTCGGCGGCTTCCTTTCCGGTGCGTATAAGTTCAAAAGTAAGCAAATTGAAACAAATAACAAAGTTCTTTCATTTCTTCAAGCAGTTGGTCAAATAACAGGAGAACGCAGTTCAAATAGCGCGATCAACTTCTATAACATCGACATTAACTGAAAGCTTTTGTCGTTCCAGACAACTGTTTGCATTTTAAGAAGCAGAAGTCTGCGCAAAAGTTTGGCTAATGAAAAGTAAAAAGTGCCAAACACATATTCGGGTTTAAGACTCTACGCAGTTTTCAAAAGGATGTAAAAAATTATGTCATTGTATATTAAATTTGTCGAGCTTAAAGGAATTAAGAATTGGATTTTCCCACAGCTGGCAATAAAGTGGAGTTACAAAATTTCAGGATTTTACTCATCGCTTAGTAACGCTTAGGTTCAAAGAGTTTTCCGTTGCAGGCAAGAAGGGCAGCTATCAACGGACAGCCCAGCAGCGGTAAGCAACTATCACATAGAGGCCGTAGGACGCTTATGGTCCTGCGCTATTATGGTATAATAGCAGAGAACCTCCGCTAATACACTTGTGTGCCTAATCTTCTTCTATTAAATATCTCGCGTACAAATGCGACCAATCTGCCAAAAGTCCTATCGCCATAATAATCGCCGGCTCCGATGTCCGCTACACTTATAATATTACTATATTCCTGACACACACTGTCCATCCAACGCACCCGCCACCTATAAAAGGCATTCCATTAGGAGCGCCTTACCGGCCGAACATCACCGACAGCAAGGTCAGAAGCAGCAGCCTGAGTCGAGACCGTCCTGCACAATGGCATGCAAGCCAATAAAGCCACACCGCAACAGTCATACACTACCCACTTCCATCTGACATCTGCTTCCTGCCGCTGGGTGAAAACTTCGCTGAAATGGTAAATGAAATATCAGAAATCCTCGTGCGTTCATTTTTCCAGTTTAATTGTGTAGTCAATATATTTTCTTCGTATTTCAAAATTCAACAAAAAAAAAAAAAATAGCTTAAAGCATATCATGGAATTAAAGATACGATCTTATTTTTACAAAGAAAGAAATGTGTTTTTATTTAATTAGTTTTATATCGGTATAAACTTTACAAATTATGAACTAGAGTATAAAAAATTAAATGAAGACCGAAGTGAAAATAATATAGAGAAATAGAAAATAATAAAAAACTTTAAATGAACAAATATATATAATAAATGAATTAAATGAATTACTTAACAGCTTCGCAACAAATTTCGACGATAATGTCGATAAAATACTACACAATTGCCTCATAAATACGTTAAACGATGTCGAAAGAAGGTGTCCAAATTCCTTATATGTATCTGGAATTTAGTAATGAGGAGAAAATTTTCAATATTTTGCAGTCCATGAATTCAGAAAAGGGAGAGGAGACCAATAGGCCTAACAAATAATGCCATTTTAACAAAACTGAGAAGGCGGTACCTTACCAAACTTACTTAAAACTTCGTTGATACGACCCATTTCTATTTTGACGACTGTAGAGAAATTCTTAGAAGGAATCGTTGCCAGGAGACCAAAGTCGTTTCTTAGAAAATATGAAATCGTCGACAAAATTCAATTTGGATTCCAGAAAGGAAAAAGCATCAATAAATTGCTGGGAAATTCCTCCGACTATTTCAACAGATGTTTGAGTAAACGTACATACATACATATGTATGCACTGGTTAGTTTTACTTACTGATTTCAGCAAAGCCTTTGACACGCTCACGCATAACCGACTATTGCAGATGTTGGAGAAAATCGCTATTAGAGGTAACACGTTAATTGGTACCTTGACTGTACATTTTACAAAGTGAAAATGTGTGATAAGTATAGTGACGAAGTTTCAGTTGGATGTGGTGTGCCACAGGGTTCTACACTCGGACCTATATTGTACATTATATATATACGTATGCGAACGACATGTTGAATAAACTTGAGGGAAGTACATTTGCAACAAGATGGTGCGGGTCTAAACATTATTATTGTAAAATACAACTGTACGAAGTAGGCAACTCTGGCAAAAAGGGAAAATGAAAACATTGTTCAAGCGCTGCTCAAATATCAGTCGAGCGTGAACTTATTTGGCATCTACTCGTACAAACTTCAAACTTCTATGTATGGAGGCCGAGTAACTCGGAGACAGACAAAGTTTACTTTAAGCAACATATACATTCAGATGTCTCTTAGAACACATCTCTCTAGCGGCCGACTTGGGCCTTTGCATTATGCCAAAAAGATTCGGAGCGAGGACAGCTTTTCTGTCTAAGAGCACAAGCTATAGACATTTTGAAAGCATATTGACTCAGCGCATCATTCAAGAAACTCGACTCTTTCTTCGGATTCTGTAAAAAACTCATTAAAAGATTTGCCACACTATTTATTGAGTGTGAAATCTTGTTGCATTCTCCCAAGACATGTACGAATATTAAAAACTTTAAACATTTTGTACTCGACGAGTCTATGCAGCAAGGACCAGAACTGTGAAAATAATCCATTATTTTCTTCTAATTTCCCCAGCCAGTTACTGCCCAAGTTTAAATACTACGAGTAACTATTGCTTTTCCAGTGAAAATTTAGAGGGTAAAAACACTTTTTCTTACACATTAATGGAAACTTATTGCTCACTATTTGCGAATAACTGATATTTTCTATTGCGAGTTACTAATTCGTCAGAGTTATTCCAGAATAACAGCCCCGTTTCCTAATAAAATGTAAAACATCCACAAAAACAAATTCCCCCTTTAATAATGGTTTTACTATAAAGACGAGTTCTTTGAATCTTTTATTGTGCGAATTGTGATTGAAAATATGTTTTATTCGCAAGCAAATTTTACGTATAAACGCAGCAAATGCTATTAAAGAAAATTATGAGTTGCATTGAACGTTTTCCGGCCAATCACATTGTACCGTTTCAAGATTGAAGTTCAAAGTATTTAATCGTAACAGATCCAATATTTGCTACAATCAGATTCGTCTCGGTAATATCCATTTTTTCCTCACATCAGGCTAATTTTCTTTTAATTGCAGCCATTTCACTTGTACAAGCAGATGCTTCTTCTTTGGTTTCGAGAAAATTTGTCTACAGTTCTCACTGACTAGTGGTTAAACCAAAAATACAGCAAACAGCAACAAGGACAGTCAGGAAAGCTTTTGGGTGATACATTTTACTACTTTAATCGACAACTGGTCGTTTATGCTTCTAATCGGAGGGTTTTTATATGCTCCAGAGCCACAAGAATCTTGAAACAAGATATATATTGAATGAGTTGTATAAATTGAAAATAAGTGCTCACACACATCCATACGCACATACACTTACATGGTTCTCTTATACCAGAGAACTGAAAAAATAAAACACTCGTCACCACTTTGTCACAACATCAACTGAACTTAATCTCAAAGGATTGGGTAGCGCAAATTTGGTAAAATATATTCTGACAATGCAAATCATAAAAATATAAAGGATTAAAGTAGAATTATTAGGAAATATATAATTTTGCATAGATACGAATCGAATCATAAAATAAAGTTTATTTCTACATACAGCAAATGAGGTCAGCAATATTTAGTTGGCTCGTGGCTAACAGTCGCTTATGTTAACAGTGGGCTTAACTTGTATGTACATACACACATACATATATGTCATTGTATTTTCTGAGTAAATATCCGAAGTAATCAAATAACATTTTCTTGTTTTTCAATTTCAATTTCAGTTTCAATTCACATTTAACAAAAAACAAAATTATGCTCAGTCGGTGTTTACATCGGCCTCAACCAACAAACTTTTCCAGCTGGCACGGTCTTTAGCCAGCGTCCACCAATTTTGCACACCAAGTTGGTTGAGGTCCCTCTCCACTTGTGTGCGCCATCGGTTCCGTGGGCGTCCTCTACTGCGTTGTCCCACAGGTTCGGAATCGAAGATTCTACGGGTCGGAGCAGTATTCTCCATGTGCTCTACATTGCCCAACCATCTCAGCCGTTGGATCCGTAGACGCCTGGTTAGGCTCATGTCGCTGTACAACCCGTACAGTTCATGATTGAATCTTCTTCTCCAGAAACCATCTACGCAAACAGGGCCGAAGATTGAACGCAGAACTTTTCTCTCGAAAATACCAAGGACTTCCTCATCCGCCTTCGACACCGTCCATGCTTCCGCGCCATAGAGAAGTACAGGGATTATCAAAGTGGTATATAGTGTCAGCTTGGTTTTTCGAGAAAGGGCCTTACTACTCAATTGCCTCTTCAGCCCAAAGAAACAGCGATTGGCAAGAGTTATTCTGCGTTTGATCTCGGTACTGATGTTGTTTATATTGTTGACTTGGGAGCCAAGGTAGACGAAGTCCTTCACTACCTCGAAGTTATAGCTGCCTGTGGTGATGTTCTGGCCCAGTTGTCGGTGTTGCGGGTCCTTTTTTGATGACAGCATATACTTCGTTTTGACGGCTCGCTTTGTTCGACCAATCACGTCAATGTCGTCACCGTATGCTAGCAGTTGCACGGACTTTGGGAAGATCGTGCCTCTGTTGTTGGCGTGTGAGTTTTGTACGATATTCTCAAGAATTATGTTAAAAAAGACACAATCCCCTTCTGACATTGATGGAGCAGCGAGAATTCTCCATCGTCATCCTACACAGCCTGACGAGTTTAGTAGGAATGTCAAAACTAGACATGGCTTCGTATAGCTCGTCCCTATACACACTGTCATATGCGGCCTTAAAATCGACGAACAGGTGGTGGGTGTCGATTTGCATCTCATGGGTCTTCTCCAGGATCTGCCGTAGTGTGAAATGGTGGACTTCCCCGGCCTGAAACCACACTGATAAGGACCTATCAAACTGTTCACGAATGGTTTCAGGCGCTCACACAAAACGGCACGACTTATTCCTCGGTAGTTGGCGCAGTTGAAGGGGTCTCCTCTTTTGTGGATCGGGGACAAACGATGCTGAGATTCCACTCGTCGGGCATGCTTTCCTCCGACCATATCTTACAAATGAGCTGGTGCATGCGCCCAACCAGGTCATCTCCGGCTGCCTTAAATAGTTCCGCGGACAGTGCGTCCGCTCCTGCAGCTTTGTTTGATTTCAGTCTCGATATTGCTATCTTGACTTCATTCAGGTCGTGGGGACGGAATTCTCTGCTATCATCGTCCGTTATCTGGAGTGGAATATTCTGCCTGGCGATAGAATCGGTGTTTTGTTCGCCGTTAAACTGTCTGCAGAAGAGATCTTTCCAGATTCTCAGCATCGATTGCGATTCTACCACGATTTGTCCCTCTTCGTCACGACAGGCTTCTGTCCGAAGCTTATATCCATTGGATAGTTGTTTTACCCGTTGGTAAAACTTTCGGATATTATTCCTGCCGTAACACCTCTCCAGTTCCTCGATCGAGCGCTTCTCGTGCTCTTTCTTCTTCCTTTTGAGAAGCCGGTGTTCTTCCCTTCTCTTCTGTTCGTAGAGCTCACGAGCTGCTCTCGTCCTTCTCTCCAACGTCGCCTTATACGCTGCTAGCTTCGCTGAATGTGCCTGCCTGCACTCGTCGTCAAACCATGGGTTTTTTCCGGGTGGCATTTTAAAACCCAATACATCAGAGGCAGCATCTCTGATGGCGTTTGGCAACGGTTCCATTCCTCATCGGTGGTTTCGCCTGGCAGGGCTGGACTCTCTGAGAGCTTAAGGGAGACTAGATCGGCAAATTTCCCAGCGGTCAATTGCGATTGTAGCTTTGCGACGTCAAACTGTTGTGGTCGTGCTCTACTCCGGTTTGCTACTGATATCCGTGATCTTACCTTGGCTACAACAAGGAAGTGATCGGAGTCAATGTTGGCTCCTCGGAATGTTCGGACATCAAGAATACTGGAAGAGTGTCTGCCGTCGATCGCAATGTAATCAATTTGGTTGACGGTTGATTGATCAGGGGACCGCTAGGTCCCTTTGTGAATGTTGAGGTGAGGGAATCGCGTGCTTGCTACAGTGAGATTTCGCTTCGTCACAAAATCTAGCAGCCTGAGTCCGTTATCGGATGTGTCGTCATGCAGGCTGTGTTTCCCGATGACTCTAGCAAAGATGTCTTCCTTGCCCAGCTTTGCGTTGAAATCTCCTAGGACGATCTTGGTGTCGTAGCTGGGGCATTGATCGTATGTTCTTTCTAGGAGATTATAAAAGTCATCCTTGCTGTCGTCATCTTTATCCTCCGTAGGGGCGTGGGCGCAGATTAGGCTAATGTTGCCGAACCTAGCCTTGATGCGGATTGTAATGAGGCCTTCGCTCACGTATTTAAAGCTTCAGACTCTTTGCCTAAGTCTGCCTCGAACAACAAACCCGCATCCAAAATTCTTTTCTTTCATAAAATCATTTTTATTCTTTGTCATAAACAAATCTTGTTGTGTGGCCAAATATATCGGTTTCTCTTGCCGTAACTTGTTCACTACAGACGGGCATATCACAGTCATACATGACTCGTACTCGCATGTATGTACATACTCGTATGTGTGTGGATGGATAAGGAAAGCGGGCCTGCAATGTGGACGCCTTTAATGTCATTAACATAAGCAATCCCATTTTTATTTTATAATTGTAAAGAAGATGGTTCTTACTACGCTGGGATGCGGTTTCCACACCAAAACGAATTTTGATATAAGAAGCCATAAATTGGAACTCAACTCAACTCAACTCAACTCAAACATCTCCCGTGTTTCTAAGTCACTAGCGAGGCGATTACCTTTTTAAACATGCAGTTTATTATGAAATCATGTTAATTTAATAGGAAACGTTAGTAGACGCATTTGCATGAAATTAAATTATTAATTTGTTCGCTGTTTTATAAAAATTCGCAGGATAAAATGCATTTGCTAATGCAGATATGAACAAATCACAAATCAATTAGCGACAGTTTTTGAATTATTCAAAAGTCCGTAAAGCTTTTTATGTGAGGAGCCGTGGCGCAACTCCAATTCGGTTTGCACTCAGACAAAATTTCACGTCTCCAACTACCTGAGCTGTCAAAGCAGTTACATGCATTCACACGTACATACGTAGTACGTAAACGTATTCTTTGACGTAACAGCCCTCCCTGTTCACTTTCAATATACGAGTAAAAGCGTACAAGCAAATAATCTGTAAGTGCCCCCTCTACTTATACGAGGAGCTTAATAAAGATGTGAACGTTGTCCAGAAAGTATGAGGCAGGTCTCTCGTACATTTGTTACATTTGTGCAAACTAATTTACTTGGTTCGTCCTTTTGTGAAACAATTATTTGTATTTTTATCTACTTCAGCTTCTTGCAGCTTTGCCACGGAACAGAAAGGAATTAAGCAGGCTGGATTTTCCCAGAGCTGACAATTAAGTGGAGTTACCGAATTTCAGGATTTTAGTCATCATTTAGTATGGCCGAGATTGAAAAACGTTTGAATTGTCTGCATCTCTTAACAGCGAAAATTGGAAGGATGATATTCAGTGCTTTACATTAGATGTTGATTAGTCCTAGTTGGTTCAAGGATTTTTTGGCGCCAAATTGTACAAGTAGGTCTGTGCAAACCCATGTATGTTTGTATGGGAATACAATGAACAATAAAAACACATTTGTAAATATTTGAGGTAATAATTTATCCTCTTTTATTTTTTAGGTAAGCAAATTTAAACAAGATGATAGAATTGCAGATGAGACAGGATGAGTTGGTTGGTCAGCTCTTCGCAGATCTGTGTTCCTAAGAGCAAAGCGTGATATTACACTACATCTCCTTTTGGATGCTTAGCCGATCATTCCCCACCCACAGTTATGTGCCCGATGTCTCTGTGCGCCCGTTGGAGTGCTTTTTACTTTTCATTGGCCAAACTTTTGCGCATAATTCTGCAAACAGTTGTCTGGAACGACAAAAGCTTTCAATTAATGTCGATGTTATAGAAGTTGATCGCGCTATTTGAACTGCGTTCTCCTGTTATTTGATCAACTGCTGGAAGAAATGAAAGAACTTTGTTATTTGTTTCAATTTGCTTACTTTTGAACTTATACGTACCGGAAAGGAAGCCGCCGAAGTGAGTGATTCACAAATTCATATAGCAAAGAAGAAACACTCTAACTCTTAGTCCGGATTAAGGGACATGTCAGCAGCTGAAGTGCTTTTTGGCGGCAGGACATAGCAAGTCTGCTATGATATGGCGGAAGGACATACGAATTCCAACCAAGACCATGGAGGCATGAACAGCGTAACAAGGATCTCAAACAATTGATCCATACTCAAGAATTGGTCGAACGAGAGAAGAAAAAGTTGTGTAATATTAGGATCAAGGAACTCCTTGGACCAGCGTTTCATGAATCCAAGTACCCCATACGCTTTATTTACCATAATAGGGATGTGATCACGAAAGTTGAGTTGAGCCTGTGATCCAACAGTATGCCTAGATCCAATACGGTATGAACTTTATCTAAAATAGCAGTATCAATATAATGGGAAGTCTCACGTCATTTCATACGAGTATGTCCCAAAGATCACATGATTTCAAATCACATGTTTTTTTGCCGCTCGGATTGCTTATTGCTATTCCAGTTTAAATCACACTGAAAATAAATGTGTGCGATTTATTTACTTAGATATTATCACAAATTAAATTATAATTTATACTAATTCTTTTACAATAAAACACCAGCGTTCGATTTACATATTTTCTCGGCTATATTTATTTCGATAAATATTGCTTCAAAAAAACAACTATTCGTCTTTTTCTCAATACCAAGTTATCTCCCTGGTAAGTTCCTATCTCTTCAACCAGGCACCTCAATTTCGAAACCAAAACTCCCAAATACCGATTTCTCTTTCTTCTTTTCTCGCTTTAATCATCCTTTCCTCCTTTTATCAACAGCAATCCCAGTCTTTGAAAAGGGCCCAATTTCCTTCTTTTTCTTCCTAAATAAGTTCCCTTTTCTCTTCTCTATTTGACTAATGCTGATTTAAGAGGCCTTTACTCGCTCACTCGTTACATTTTGAATCGACCCGATCTGGAAAAACTGAAAATTAATAGCAAATATGTAAAAGTTTGTACAATCGAAACGAAACAGTCTTGGCTAACCACCTGCTTTGAAGTATGCAGCTACTGAATCCAGTAATAACTTGATAATTAGTAGCGTATTTGCTCATTCATACTCCATATGATACTTCATCTCAGTATTCATTATCTCTTGCGCAATAGCAAGTAATGAAACTTGCTTGCTCCTATCGATGTTTCGCAGGTCTGCGAATATAACGAAATCATATTATTTTATGACTTGCGGCGCTGGTGACATCCATACTTGTATTTTAAAGAATTGTGCTCATTCTCTGCTGCGTGCATCTACTTTAGAGAGAGCTGGTTACCACTGTTACAATGTTCCGTCACTGTCATCTCCGTGATCTCGGGAAAGCTTGTTCACCAATGACAATATATTGTAGTATTAGGTCGGACAAAGGACAATGCTGAACGTATAATTCCGCACTTTCGCACATAAATGCTAATTTCCCACAAATTTCCAAGCGCCATTTAATAGCTCTTTACCTTCGTGTACGTCATATAATCATTACACCTTTTTTGGATTTCCGTCTCAGTGTAAATGGACTAGACGCAATATTATATGTATTTATTGTACTTCCAAATGATTGATATTAAAAATTAATAGTGTCATATTTTTTTTAAATGTCTGCCATGACTAATATTTCTAGACCTAATTAATTAAAAAACATTTTATTGAACTCCTTCCTACCCGTGACATTTTCATTTTGACTTTTAGTAAAATAACTAAAATTAGAAATGTGCTACTTTTTTCTTCACAATAGATAAATGATTAAATAACTTAATTTATACTTCTAAATAATTCTGGCTATACATACAAACGAAGCTAGAGCCAGAAGCAGACGTGCAAGGAAGGACGGACATTTACGCAATATGCTTGGCCCCATTTCATAACATTCAATTGTTTACACTCGTGCATAACCATAAGTTCTTCGACTTCTGTCTCGACATATTTTAGAGCCAAGCCGATTATTTTGAAAGTCGCTTAAGTCTACTTATGATCCAAAAGGAAACTTAAACAATTAATCTGTTCTAAGCAATACTATATACCTCAAGCCCTTCTAGATGAAAGGAAAAGTTGGAGGAGACGAAATGTTTCTGATGTAGAGCAACTATATCTCTTACGATTCAACTGATTTTAACTGACTGAAAATTATGTTAAATATCTCTTTTCTATAAAACGACTTATGCTACTATCGAAATAAGCGACGTGTTTTTAGTTTTAAATAAATTGGGATAAAACTTGTGGGTTGAAAGAAAATTTCTCATTTTACTACCAACTGCTCAAGTGCAAATCCGCAAGTAGAATTAAGAATCGAGCAGGAAGAAACATGATCCAGTTAAAAGTATTTCTTATTGGACTTGTGGCGATTGGGTGTGTTTTTGATTTAGTTAAAGGTAACTGCTGCTCACTATCAACATGAATTGACTTAAATATTATTTATTTGGTGTCCAGGAAGGGCTAATAAAACCGTCCCAGAAGAAGGATCGCAAACAACTACAGATGAGAAAGCGCTGGTATTGGACAACTCTGGAAAATTAATAGATGGTACGTCCAAATACCTTCGAAAGCCGCATATTATCTTTCTCCTCATTATTAAATTAAATTGACTTTAACATTATTTATTTGCTGTCAAGAAGCGGCTAATAGAACCGTCCCAGCAGAAGGATCGCAAGCAACTACAGATGAGAAAGCGCTGGTATTGGACAATTTTCGGAAATTTTTAGACGGTACGTCCAAATATCGTCGAAAGCTACATCTTAACTCTCTCCTCATTACCCAAATTAATAATCTTCAATATTAATTATTCGTTGTCCAGAAGTGCCAAATAAAATCATCCTACACGAAGGATCGAAGCCAATTACAGATGAGGAAGTACGCGAAATCGAGTATTTGCGGAATTTAATAGAGCACAAATATGGTTCAAAGCGGATTTTTCCGGGTACCGGCCTCTTATAGGCATTACTAACGCTGCTTCAGTGATTTGCGTTACGATTTTGAATGCGGCAAATTGATGGTATTTGATGACAAACGCGTAGTATGTGCTTGGCCCAGTCAAGTTAACTGTAAAAATTAATAAAATAAATATATGAAGACTTTGGAAAGCATGTCGTTATCGAAGTGTATGTACTTGGAATCGCCGCAGCGCATTTTCTTGTTAAGTTGAGTTTTTTGCGTGATTCAATACAATAGATGCAAAAAGCTCAATTTTGGCATGCAGTGAGGTCGTTTCTGTGTACATATCTTTATACATATTTACATATATTAAGGTAACAATATTTCTTTCCAAAAAGGGCTAAAACTCATTTTTTGTAAATAAAAATCTGAAGTTTTTTTATTATTTGAATTTTTTTTATTGCCTGAATTATTTACGTCTCAGCGCCAAAAAAGGCTCAATAGAGGCAAAACTGGCAACAAATCTTAAGAAATAATTATTTATTTATAAAATAATTAATGAAATATTCAACGTAATATATAAAAATGTAAACATAGATACATCAATTTAGCTTCTTTCAAGTTTGCATTATCATTTCTAATTCTAATCTAAGAACCAATTCAACGTCATTCTTTTATTGCGTTTCTAAAAGTCGATCAGGTTGGTGGTTGCCCCCGTTTGGACCGCTGCTTAGTAACCTCAAGCCGACATCTAACAACATCCATGTCCATCACCAGTTCAGCTTTTAAAGCCATATAATAATAGTTGCATCATCGAGTTAGACTTAAAACCACATACTATTGGGAGATAGGCGAGGTACGAGTGAATAAGAGACTGATATAATATATAATTTTATTTCTAAGTACTGGATCATATTGTATTTGCAATTGTGCAAATATCATCAGCGAAAATAAAAAGCTTTCCATTAAGTGGGTCAAGTACACTGCACACACACCACAAACTTCACCAATATCGGAGCTTCTAGCTTCCCCTATTTCCACAAATTGCTGCCTGTTCCTCAAGTAATTGTCCATTATATTAAGTGATTCATCAGAACAACCATATTGCACTAATTTTTCAATAAGGACTATATGATCTACCAAATCGAAAAATAATCCTGCGAATGCTTTATGACAGCTTCAGCTCACCAACACCTTTTTCGAACCCATATTGGCGGTCAAATCATAATTTCTTTATTTCTGGATAATTTGTTAATTGTTCAGAAATTACTTGACTGCTAACGACGATGTTTCCATAAGCAATATATGTATTTGCCGGCTTCTTTTCAACAACTTACTCTGCCAAATCCTACGATAATGCAACACCTTATCCTTATACTACACCTGCACCGCACCACTGTCCGCGCCACGTACTGCAATAAATAACAAATCCATTGAATCATGTTATTTGGCATCAGTATAAAGCTGGTGTAACCAATTACAGAGGTATCGCTAAAATTAATACAATTCCAGAGCGCCTTGAAAAGATTCTAACCGATTACCTACATCATCAAATTTCCTCGCTTCTTTCACCTTGTCAACATGGTTTTCGTCAGTTCCGTTCAACTGCAACTAATGTTTTGGAACTCACCACTATTTTAAAATCTTTTAGCGATATTAATGGACATAATTTACTGGGTGCTGACTTCCGGAAATTTTATCAATGGTGCAGATGTAATTTATTTGAGTTAAATATAAAGAAATGCCAACACATAAATTTTTTCCGACACAATCGATTGGGACTTCCCATTATATTGATACTGCTATTTTAGATAAAGTTCATACCGTATTGGATCTAGGCATACTGTTGGATCACAGGCTCAACTTTCGTGAGCGTATGGGGTACTTGGATTCATGAAACGCTGGTCCAAGGAGTTCCTTGATCCTAATATTACACAGGTTGTTCTTCCCTCGTCCGACCAATTCTTGAGTATGGATCAATTGTTTGAGATCCTTGTTAGGCTGTGGTCTTGGTTGGAATTCGTGTGTCCTGCCGCCATATCATAGCAGACTTGCTTTGATAAAACTGCCTACTCTAAAAAGTCGACGATCGATGGGATTGCTTTTGCCATTAAAGCACGAGCACAAGCAATAAACGAAAGGTTATATGCCAAAAACCACTTTAGCTGCTGGCATGTCGAACAGCTTCTGGTTTGACTGACTGGAGTTCTAAATATGTCCCTTAATTCGGACTAAGAGTTAGAGTGGTTCTTCTTTGCTATATGAATTTGTGAATCACTCACTTCGGCGGCTTCCTTTCCGGTGCGTATAAGTTCAAAAGTAAGCAAATTGAAACAAATAACAAAGTTGTTTCATTTCTTCCAGCAGTTGATCAAATAACAGGAGAACGCAGTTCAAATAGCGCGATCAACTTCTATAACATCGACATTAACTGAAAGCTTTTGTCGTTCCAGACAACTGTTTGCATTTTAAGAAGCAGAAGTCTGCGCAAAAGTTTGGCTAATGAAAAGTAAAAAGTGCCAAACACATATTCGGGTTTAAGACTCTACGCAGTTTTCAAAAGGATGTAAAAAATTATGTCATTGTATATTAAATTTGTCGAGCTTAAAGGAATTAAGAATTGGATTTTCCCACAGCTGGCAATAAAGTGGAGTTACAAAATTTCAGGATTTTACTCATCGCTTAGTAACGCTTAGGTTCAAAGAGTTTTCCGCTGCAGGCAAGAAGGGCAGCTATCAACGGACAGCCCAGCAGCGGTAAGCAACTATCACATAGAGGCCGTAGGACGCTTATGGTCCTGCGCTATTATGGTATAATAGCAGAGAACCTCCGCTAATACACTTGTGTGCCTAATCTTCTTCTATTAAATATCTCGCGTACAAATGCGACCAATCTGCCAAAAGTCCTATCGCCATAATAATCGCCGGCTCCGATGTCCGCTACACTTATAATATTACTATATTCCTGACACACACTGTCCATCCAACGCACCCGCCACCTATAAAAGGCATTCCATTAGGAGCGCCTTACCGGCCGAACATCACCGACAGCAAGGTCAGAAGCAGCAGCCTGAGTCGAGACCGTCCTGCACAATGGCATGCAAGCCAATAAAGCCACACCGCAACAGTCATACACTACCCACTTCCATCTGACATCTGCTTCCTGCCGCTGGGTGAAAACTTCGCTGAAATGGTAAATGAAATATCAGAAATCCTCGTGCGTTCATTTTTCCAGTTTAATTGTGTAGTCAATATATTTTCTTCGTATTTCAAAATTCAACAAAAAAAAAAAAAATAGCTTAAAGCATATCATGGAATTAAAGATACGATCTTATTTTTACAAAGAAAGAAATGTGTTTTTATTTAATTAGTTTTATATCGGTATAAACTTTACAAATTATGAACTAGAGTATAAAAAATTAAATGAAGACCGAAGTGAAAATAATATAGAGAAATAGAAAATAATAAAAAACTTTAAATGAACAAATATATATAATAAATGAATTAAATGAATTACTTAACAGCTTCGCAACAAATTTCGACGATAATGTCGATAAAATATTACACAATTGCCTCATAAATACGTTAAACGATGTCGAAAGAAGGTGTCCAAATTCCTTATATGTATCTGGAATTTAGTAATGAGGAGAAAATTTTCAATATTTTGCAGTCCATGAATTCAGAAAAGGGAGAGGAGACCAATAGGCCTAACAAGTAATGCCATTTTAACAAAACTGATAAGGCGGTACCTTTCCAAACTTACTTAAAACTTCGTTGATACGACCCATTTCTATTTTGACGACTGTAGAGAAATTCTTAGAAGGAATCGTTGCCAGGAGACCAAAGTCGTTTCTTAGAAAATATGAAATCGTCGACAAAATTCAATTTGGATTCCAGAAAGGAAAAAGCATCAATAAATTGCTGGGAAATTCCTCCGACTATTTCAACAGATGTTTGAGTAAACGTACATACATACATATGTATGCACTGGTTAGTTTTACTTACTGATTTCAGCAAAGCCTTTGACACGCTCACGCATAACCGACTATTGCAGATGTTGGAGAAAATCGCTATTAGAGGTAACACGTTAATTGGTACCTTGACTGTACATTTTACAAAGTGAAAATGTGTGATAAGTATAGTGACGAAGTTTCAGTTGGATGTGGTGTGCCACAGGGTTCTACACTCGGACCTATATTGTACATTATATACATACGTATGCGAACGACATGTTGAATAAACTTGAGGGAAGTACATTTGCAACAAGATGGTGCGGGTCTAAACATTATTATTGTAAAATACAACTGTACGAAGTAGGCAACTCTGGCAAAAAGGGAAAATGAAAACATTGTTCAAGCGCTGCTCAAATATCAGTCGAGCGTGAACTTATTTGGCATCTACTCGTACAAACTTCAAACTTCTATGTATGGAGGCCGAGTAACTCGGAGACAGACAAAGTTTACTTTAAGCAACATATACATTCAGATGTCTCTTAGAACACATCTCTCTAGCGGCCGACTTGGGCCTTTGCATTATGCCAAAAAGATTCGGAGCGAGGACAGCTTTTCTGTCTAAGAGCACAAGCTATAGACATTTTGAAAGCATATTGACTCAGCGCATCATTCAAGAAACTCGACTCTTTCTTCGGATTCTGTAAAAAACTCATTAAAAGATTTGCCACACTATTTATTGAGTGCGAAATCTTGTTGCATTCTCCCAAGACATGTACGAATATTAAAAACTTTAAACATTTTGTACTCGACGAGTCTATGCAGCAAGGACCAGAACTGTGAAAATAATCCATTATTTTCTTCTAATTTCCCCAGCCAGTTACTGCCCAAGTTTAAATACTACGAGTAACTATTGCTTTTCCAGTGAAAATTTAGAGGGTAAAAACACTTTTTCTTACACATTAATGGAAACTTATTGCTCACTATTTGCGAATAACTGATATTTTTTATTGCGAGTTACTAATTCGTCAGAGTTATTCCAGAATAACAGCCCCGTTTCCTAATAAAATGTAAAACATCCACAAAAACAAATTCCCCCTTTAATAATGGTTTTACTATAAAGACGAGTTCTTTGAATCTTTTATTGTGCGAATTGTGATTGAAAATATGTTTTATTCGCAAGCAAATTTTACGTATAAACGCAGCAAATGCTATTAAAGAAAATTATGAGTTGCATTGAACGTTTTCCGGCCAATCACATTCTACAGTTTCAAGATTGAAGTTCAAAGTATTTAATCGTAACAGATCCAATATTTGCTACAATCAGATTCGTCTCGGTAATATCCATTTTTTCCTCACATCAGGCTAATTTTCTTTTAATTGCAGCCATTTCACTTGTACATGCAGATGCTTCTTCTTGGGTTTCGAGAAAGTGAAAGGTGTTATTTAAAAAACATCAAAAATTTGTCTACAGTTCTCACTGACTAGTGGTTAAACCAAAAATACAGCAAACAGCAACAAGGACAGTCAGGAAAGCTTTTGGGTGATACATTTTACTACTTTAATCGACAACTGGTCGTTTATGCTTCTAATCGGAGGGTTTTTATATGCTCCAGAGCCACAAGAATCTTGAAACAAGATAAATATTGAATGAGTTGTATAAATTGAAAATAAGTGCTCACACACATCCATACGCACATACACTTACATGGTTCTCTTATACCAGAGAACTGAAAAAATAAAACACTCGTCACCACTTTGTCACAACATCAACTGAACTTAATCTCAAAGGATTGGGTAGCGCAAATTTGGTAAAATATATTCTGACAATGCAAATCATAAAAATATAAAGGATTAAAGTAGAATTATTAGGAAATATATAATTTTGCATAGATACGAATCGAATCATAAAATAAAGTTTATTTCTACATACAGCAAATGAGGTCAGCAATATTTAGTTGGCTCGTGGCTAACAGTCGCTTATGTTAACAGTGGGCTTAACTTGTATGTACATACACACATACATATATGTCATTGTATTTTCTGAGTAAATATCCGAAGTAATCAAATAACATTTTCTTGTTTTTCAATTTCAATTTCAGTTTCAATTCACATTTAACAAAAAACAAAATTATGCTCAGTCGGTGTTTACATCGGCCTCAACCAACAAACTTTTCCAGCTGGCACGGTCTTTAGCCAGCGTCCACCAATTTTGCACACCAAGTTGGTTGAGGTCCCTCTCCACTTGTGTGCGCCATCGGTTCCGTGGGCGTCCTCTACTGCGTTGTCCCACAGGTTCGGAATCGAAGATTCTACGGGTCGGAGCAGTATTCTCCATGTGCTCTACATTGCCCAACCATCTCAGCCGTTGGATCCGTAGACGCCTGGTTAGGCTCATGTCGCTGTACAACCCGTACAGTTCATGATTGAATCTTCTTCTCCAGAAACCATCTACGCAAACAGGGCCGAAGATTGAACGCAGAACTTTTCTCTCGAAAATACCAAGGACTTCCTCATCCGCCTTCGACACCGTCCATGCTTCTGCGCCATAGAGAAGTACAGGGATATCAAAGTGGTATATAGTGTCAACTTGGTTTTTCGAGAAAGGGCCTTACTACTCAATTGCCTCTTCAGCCCAAAGAAACAGCGATTGGCAAGAGTTATTCTGCGCTTGATCTCGGTACTGATGTTGTTTATATTGTTGACTTGGGAGCCAAGGTAGACGAAGTCCTTCACTACCTCGAAGTTATAGCTGCCTGTGGTGATGTTCTGGCCCAGTTGTCGGTGTTGCGGGTCCTTTTTTGATGACAGCATATACTTCGTTTTGACGGCTCGCTTTGTTCGACCAATCACGTCAATGTCGTCACCGTATGCTAGCAGTTGCACGGACTTTGGGAAGATCGTGCCTCTGTTGTTGGCGTGTGAGTTTTGTATGATATTCTCAAGAATTATGTTAAAAAAGACACAATCCCCTTCTGACATTGATGGAGCAGCGAGAGTTCTCCATCGTCATCCTACACAGCCTGACGAGTTTAGTAGGAATGTCAAAACTAGACATGGCTTCGTATAGCTCGTCCCTATACACACTGTCATATGCGGCCTTAAAATCGACGAACAGGTGGTGGGTGTCGATTTGCATCTCTTGGGTCTTCTCCAGGATCTGCCGTAGTGTGAAATGGTGGACTTCCCCGGCCTGAAACCACACTGATAAGGACCTATCAAACTGTTCACGAATGGTTTCAGGCGCTCACACAAAACGGCACGACTTATTCCTCGGTAGTTGGCGCAGTTGAAGGGGTCTCCTTTTTTGTGGATCGGGCAAACGATGCTGAGATTCCACTCGTCGGGCATGCTTTCCTCAGACCATATCTTACAAATGAGCTGGTGCATGCGCCCAACCAGGTCATCTCCGGCTGCCTTAAATAGTTCCGCGGACAGTCCGTTCGCTCCTGCAGCTTTGTTTGATTTCAGTCTCGATATTGCTATCTTGACTTCATTCAGGTCGGGGGGACGGAATTCTCTACCATCATCGTCCGTTATCTGGAGTGGAATATTCTGCCTGGCGATAGAATCGGTGTTTTGTTCGCCGTTAAACTGTCTGCAGAAGAGATCTTTCCAGATTCTCAGCATCGATTGCGATTCTACCACGATTTGTCCCTCTTCGTCACGACAGGCTTCTGTCCGAAGCTTATATCCATTGGATAGTTCTTTTACCCGTTGGTAAAACTTTCGGATATTATTCCTGCCGTAACACCTCTCCAGTTCCTCGATCGCGCGCTTCTAGTGCTTTCTTCTTCCTTTTGAGAAGCCGGTGTTCTTCCCTTCTCTTCTGTTCGTAGAGCTCACGAGCTGCTCTCGTCCTTCTTTCCAACGTCCCCTTATACGCTGCTAGCTTCGCTGAATGTGCCTGCCTGCACTCGTCGTCAAACCATGGGTTTTTTCCGGGTGGCATTTTAAAACCCAATACATCAGAGGCAGCATCTCTGATGGCGTTTGGCAACGGTTCCATTCCTCATCGGTGGTTTCGCCTGGCAGGGCTGGACTCTCTGAGAGCTTAAGGGAGACTAGATCGGCAAATTTCCCAGCGGTCAATTGCGATTGTAGCTTTGCGACGTCAAACTGTTGTGGTCGTGCTCTACTCCGTTTTGCTACTGATATCCGTGATCTTACCTTGTCTACAACAAGGAAGTGATCGGAGTCAATGTTGGCTCCTCGGAATGTTCGGACATCAAGAATACTGGAAGAGTGTCTGCCGTCGATCGCAATGTGATCAATTTGGTTGACGGTTGATTGATCAGGGGACCGCTAGGTCCCTTTGTGAATGTTGAGGTGAGGGAATCGCGTGCTTGCTACAGTGAGATTTCGCTTCGTCACAAAATCTAGCAGCCTGAGTCCGTTATCGGATGTGTCGTCATGCAGGCTGTGTTTCCCGATGACTCTAGCAAAGATGTCTTCCTTGCCCAGCTTTGCGTTGAAATCTCCTAGGACGATCTTGGTGTCGTAGCTGGGGCATTGATCGTATGTTCTTTCTAGGAGATTATAAAAGTCATCCTTGCTGTCGTCATCTTTATCCTCCGTAGGGGCGTGGGCGCAGATTAGGCTAATGTTGCCGAACCTAGCCTTGATGCGGATTGTAATGAGGCGTTCGCTCACGTATTTAAAGCTTCAGACTCTTTGCCTAAGTCTGCCTCGAACAACAAACCCGCATCCAAACAAAAAACCCGCATCCAAAATTCTTTTCTTTTATAAAATCATTTTTATTCTTTGTCATAAACAAATCTTGTTGTGTGGCCAAATATATCGGTTTCTTTTGCCGTAACTTGTTCACTACAGACGGACATATCACAGTCATACATGACTCGTACTCGCATGTATGTACATACTCGTATGTGTGTGGATGGATAAGGAAAGCGGGCCTGCAATGTGGACGCCTTTAATGTCATTAACATAAGCAATCCCATTTTTATTTTATAATTGTAAAGAAGATTGTTCTTACTACGCTGGGATGCGGTTTCCACACCAAAACGAATTTTGATATAAGAAGCCATAAATTGGAACTCAACTCAACTCAACTCAAACATCTCCCGTGTTTCTAAGTCACTAGCGAGGCGATTACCTTTTTAAACATGCAGTTTATTATGAAATCATGTTAATTTAATAGGAAACGTTAGTAGACGCATTTGCATGAAATTAAATTATTAATTTGTTCGCTGTTTTATAAAAATTCGCAGGATAAAATGCATTTGCTAATGCAGATATGAACAAATCACAAATCAATTAGCAACAGTTTTTGAATTATTCAAAAGTCCGTAAAGCTTTTTATGTGAGGAGCCGTGGCCCAATTCCAATTCGGTTTGCACTCAGACAAAATTTCACGTCTCCAACTACCTGAGCTGTCAAAGCAGTTACATGCATTCACACGTACATACGTAGTACGTAAACGTATTCTTTGACGTAACAGCCCTCCCTGTTCACTTTCAATATACGAGTAAAAGCGTACAAGCAAATAATCTGTAAGTGCCCCCTCTACTTATACGAGGAACTTAATAAAGATGTGAACGTTGTCCAGAAAGTATGAGGCAGGTCTCTCGTACATATGCATTTGTGCAAACTAATTTACTTGGTTCGTCCTTTTGTGAAACAATTATTTGTATTTTTATCTACTTCAGCTTCTTGCAGCCTTGCCACGGAACAGAAAGGAATTAAGCAGGCTGGATTTTCCCAGAGCTGACAATTAAGTGGAGTTACCGAATTTCAGGATTTTAGTCATCATTTAGTATGGCCGAGATTGAAAAACGTTTGAATTGTCTGCATCTCTTAACAGCGAAAATTGGAAGGATGATATTCAGTGCTTTACATTAGATGTTGATTAGTCGTAGTTGGTTCAAGGATTTTATGGCACCAAATTGTACAAATTGGTCTGTGCCAGCCCATGTATGAACAATAAAAACACATTTGTAAATATTTGAGGTATTAATTTATCCTCTTTTATTTTTTATAGGTAAACAAATTTAAAGAAGATGATCGAATTGCAGATGAGACAGGATGAGATGGTTGGTCAGCTCTTCGCAGATCTGTGTGCGTCAGAGCAAAGCGTGATATTACACTACATCTCCTTTTGGATGCTTAGCCGATCATTCCCCACGCACAGTTATGTGCCCGATGTCTCTGTGCGCCCGTTGGAGTGCTTTTTACTTTTCATTGGCCAAACTTTTGCGCATAATTCTGCAAACAGTTGTCTGGAACGACAAAAGCTTTCAATTAATGTCGATGTTATAGAAGTTGATCGCGCTATTTGAACTGCGTTCTCCTGTTATTTGATCAACTGCTGGAAGAAATGAAAGAACTTTGTTATTTGTTTCAATTTGCTTACTTTTGAACTTATACGTACCGGAAAGGAAGCCGCCGAAGTGAGTGATTCACAAATTCATATAGCAAAGAAGAAACACTCTAACTCTTAGTCCGGATTAAGGGACATGTCAGCAGCTGAAGTGCTTTTTGGCGGCAGGACATAGCAAGTCTGCTATGATATGGCGGAAGGACATACGAATTCCAACCAAGACCATGGAGGCATGAACAGCGTAACAAGGATCTCAAACAATTGATCCATACTCAAGAATTGGTCGAACGAGAGAAGAAAAAGTTGTGTAATATTAGGATCAAGGAACTCCTTGGACCAGCGTTTCATGAATCCAAGTACCCCATACGCTTTATTTACCATAATAGGGATGTGATCACGAAAGTTGAGTTGAGCCTGTGATCCAACAGTATGCCTAGATCCAATACGGTATGAACTTTATCTAAAATAGCAGTATCAATATAATGGGAAGTCTCACGTCATTTCATACGAGTATGTCCCAAAGATCACATGATTTCAAATCACATGTTTTTTTGCCGCTCGGATTGCTTATTGCTATTCCAGTTTAAATCACACTGAAAATAAATGTGTGCGATTTATTTACTTAGATATTATCACAAATTAAATTATAATTTATCCTAATTCTTTTACAATAAAACACCAGCGTTCGATTTAATTTCGATAAATATTGCTTCAAAAAACAACTATTCGTCTTTTTCTCAATACCAAGTTATCTCCCTGGTAAGTTCCTAGCTCTTCAACCAGGCACCTCAATTTCGAAACCAAAACTCCCAAATACCGATTTCTCTTTCTTCTTTTCTCGCTTTAATCATCCTTTCCTCCTTTTATCAACAGCAATCCCAGTCTTTGAAAAGGGCCCAATTTCCTTCTTTTTCTTCCTAAATAAGTTCCCTTTTCTCTTCTCTATTTGACTAATGCTGATTTAAGAGGCCTTTACTCGCTCACTCGTTACATTTTGAATCGACCCGATCTGGAAAAACTGAAAATTAATAGCAAATATGTAAAAGTTTGTACAATCGAAACGAAACAGTCTTGGCTAACCACCTGCTTTGAAGTATGCAGCTACTGAATCCAGTAATAACTTGATAATTAGTAGCGTATTTGCTCATTCATACTCCATATGATACTTCATCTCAGTATTCATTATCTCTTGCGCAATAGCAAGTAATGAAACTTGCTTGCTCCTATCGATGTTTCGCAGGTCTGCGAATATAACGAAATCATATTATTTTATGACTTGCGGCGCTGGTGACATCCATACTTGTATTTTAAAGAATTGTGCTCATTCTCTGCTGCGTGCATCTACTTTAGAGAGAGCTGGTTACCACTGTTACAATGTTCCGTCACTGTCATCTCCGTGATCTCGGGAAAGCTTGTTCACCAATGACAATATACTGTAGTATTAGGTCGGACAAAGGACAATGCTGAACGTATAATTCCGCACTTTCGCACATAAATGCTAATTTCCCACAAATTTCCAAGCGCCATTTAATAGCTCTTTACCTTCGTGTACGTCATATAATCATTACACCTTTTTTGGATTTCCGTCTCAGTGTAAATGGACTAGACGCAATATTATATGTATTTATTGTACTTCCAAATGCTTGATATTAAAAATTAATAGTGTCATATTTTTTTAAATGTCTGCCATGACTAATATTTCTAGACCTAATTAATTAAAAAACATTTTATTGAACTCCTTCCTACCCGTGACATTTTCATTTTGACTTTTAGTAAAATAACTAAAATTAGAAATGTGCTACTTTTTTCTTCACAATAGATAAATGATTAAATAACTTAATTTATACTTCTAAATAATTCTGGCTATACATACAAACGAAGCTAGAGCCAGAAGCAGACGTGCAAGGAAGGACGGACATTTACGCAATATGCTTGGCCCCATTTCATAACATTCAATTGTTTACACTCGTGCATAACCATAAGTTCTTCGACTTCTGTCTCGACATATTTTAGAGCCAAGCCGATTATTTTGAAAGTCGCTTAAGTCTACTTATGATCCAAAAGGAAACTTAAACAATTAATCTGTTCTAAGCAATACTCTATACCTCAAGCCCTTCTAGATGAAAGGAAAAGTTGGAGGAGACGAAATGTTTCTGATGTAGAGCAACTATATCTCTTACTATTCAACTGATTTTAACTGACTGAAAATTATGTTAAATATCTTTTCTATAAAACGACTTATGCTACTATCGAAATAAGCGACGTGTTTTTAGTTTTAAATAAATTGGGATAAAACTTGTGGGTTGAAAGAAAATTTCTCATTTTACTACCAACTGCTCAAGTGCAAATCCGCAAGTAGAATTAAGAATCGAGCAGGAAGAAACATGATCCAGTTAAAAGTATTTCTTATTGGACTTGTGGCGATTGAGTGTGTTTTTGATTTAGTTAAAGGTAACTGCTGCTCACTATCAACATGAATTGACTTTAATATTATTTATTTGGTGTCCAGGAAGGGCTAATAAAACCGTCCCAGAAGAAGGATCGCAAACAACTACAGATGAGAAAGCGCTGGTATTGGACAACTCTGGAAAATTAATAGATGGTACGTCCAAATACCTTCGAAAGCCGCATATTATCTTTCTCCTCATTATTAAATTAAATTGACTTTAACATTATTTATTTGCTGTCAAGAAGCGACTAATAGAACCGTCCCAGCAGAAGGATCGCAAGCAACTACAGATGAGAAAGCGCTGGTATTGGACAATTTTCGGAAATTTTTAGACGGTACGTCCAAATATCGTCGAAAGCTACATCTTAACTCTCTCCTCATTACCCAAATTAATAATCTTCAATATTAATTATTCGTTGTCCAGAAGTGCCAAATAAAATCATCCTACACGAAGGATCGAAGCCAATTACAGATGAGGAAGTACGCGAAATCGAGTATTTGCGGAAATTAATAGAGCACAAATATGGTTCAAAGCGGATTTTTCCGGGTACCGGCCTCTTATAGGCATTACTAACGCTGCTTCAGTGATTTGCGTTACGATTTTGAATGCGGCAAATTGATGGTATTTGATGACAAACGCGTAGTATGTGCTTGGCCCAGTCAAGTTAACTGTAAAAATTAATAAAATAAATATATGAAGACTTTGGAAAGCATGTCGTTATCGAAGTGTATGTACTTGGAATCGCCGCAGCGCATTTTCTTGTTAAGTTGAGTTTTTTGCGTGATTCAATACAATAGATGCAAAAAGCTCAATTTTGGCATGCAGTGAGGTCGTTTCTGTGTACATATCTTTATACATATTTACATATATTAAGGTAACAATATTTCTTTCCAAAAAGGGCTAAAACTCATTTTTTGTAAATAAAAATCTGAAGTTTTTTTATTATTTGAATTTTTTTTATTGCCTGAATTATTTACGTCTCAGCGCCAAAAAAGGCTCAATAGAGGCAAAACTGGCAACAAATCTTAAGAAATAATTATTTATTTATAAAATAATTAATGAAATATTCAACGTAATATATAAAAATGTAAACATAGATACATCAATTTAGCTTCTTTCAAGTTTGCATTATCATTTCTAATTCTAATCTAAGAACCAATTCAACGTCATTCTTTTATTGCGTTTCTAAAAGTCGATCAGGTTGGTGGTTGCCCCCGTTTGGACCGCTGCTTAGTAACCTCAAGCCGACATCTAACAACATCCATGTCCATCACCAGTTCAGCTTTTAAAGCCATATAATAATAGTTGCATCATCGAGTTAGACTTAAAACCACATACTATTGGGAGATAGGCGAGGTACGAGTGAATAAGAGACTGATATAATATATAATTTTATTTCTAAGTACTGGATCATATTGTATTTGCAATTGTGCAAATATCATCAGCGAAAATAAAAAGCTTTCCATTAAGTGGGTCAAGTACACTGCACACACACCACAAACTTCACCAATATCGGAGCTTCTAGCTTCCCCTATTTCCACAAATTGCTGCCTGTTCCTCAAGTAATTGTCCATTATATTAAGTGATTCATCAGAACAACCATATTGCACTAATTTTTCAATAAGGACTATATGATCTACCAAATCGAAAAATAATCCTGCGAATGCTTTATGACAGCTTCAGCTCACCAACACCTTTTTCGAACCCATATTGGCGGTCAAATCATAATTTCTTTATTTCTGGATAATTTGTTAATTGTTCAGAAATTACTTGACTGCTAACGACGATGTTTCCATAAGCAATATATGTATTTGCCGGCTTCTTTTCAACAACTTACTCTGCCAAATCCTACGATAATGCAACACCTTATCCTTATACTACACCTGCGCCGCACCACTGTCCGCGCCACGTACTGCAATAAATAACAAATCCATTGAATCATGTTATTTGGCATCAGTATAAAGCTGGTGTAACCAATTACAGAGGTATCGCTAAAATTAATACAATTCCAGAGCGCCTTGAAAAGATTCTAACCGATTACCTACATCATCAAATTTCCTCGCTTCTTTCACCTTGTCAACATGGTTTTCGTCAGTTCCGTTCAACTGCAACTAATGTTTTGGAACTCACCACTATTTTAAAATCTTTTAGCGATATTAATGGACATAATTTACTGGGTGCTGACTTCCGGAAATTTTATCAATGGTGCAGATGTAATTTATTTGAGTTAAATATAAAGAAATGCCAACACATAAATTTTTTCCGACACAATCGATTGGGACTTCCCATTATATTGATACTGCTATTTTAGATAAAGTTCATACCGTATTGGATCTAGGCATACTGTTGGATCACAGGCTCAACTTTCGTGAGCGTATGGGGTACTTGGATTCATGAAACGCTGGTCCAAGGAGTTCCTTGATCCTAATATTACACAGGTTGTTCTTCCCTCGTTCGACCAATTCTTGAGTATGGATCAATTGTTTGAGATCCTTGTTAGGCTGTGGTCTTGGTTGGAATTCGTGTGTCCTGCCGCCATATCATAGCAGACTTGCTTTGATAAAACTGCCTACTCTAAAAAGTCGACGATCGATGGGATTGCTTTTGCCATTAAAGCACGAGCACAAGCAATAAACGAAAGGTTATATGCCAAAAACCACTTTAGCTGCTGGCATGTCGAACAGCTTCTGGTTTGACTGACTGGAGTTCTAAATATGTCCCTTAATTCGGACTAAGAGTTAGAGTGGTTCTTCTTTGCTATATGAATTTGTGAATCACTCACTTCGGCGGCTTCCTTTCCGGTGCGTATAAGTTCAAAAGTAAGCAAATTGAAACAAATAACAAAGTTGTTTCATTTCTTCCAGCAGTTGATCAAATAACAGGAGAACGCAGTTCAAATAGCGCGATCAACTTCTATAACATCGACATTAACTGAAAGCTTTTGTCGTTCCAGACAACTGTTTGCATTTTAAGAAGCAGAAGTCTGCGCAAAAGTTTGGCTAATGAAAAGTAAAAAGTGCCAAACACATATTCGGGTTTAAGACTCTACGCAGTTTTCAAAAGGATGTAAAAAATTATGTCCTTGTATATTAAATTTGTCGAGCTTAAAGGAATTAAGAATTGGATTTTCCCACAGCTGGCAATAAAGTGGAGTTACAAAATTTCAGGATTTTACTCATCGCTTAGTAACGCTTAGGTTCAAAGAGTTTTCCGCTGCAGGCAAGAAGGGCAGCTATCAACGGACAGCCCAGCAGCGGTAAGCAACTATCACATAGAGGCCGTAGGACGCTTATGGTCCTGCGCTATTATGGTATAATAGCAGAGAACCTCCGCTAATACACTTGTGTGCCTAATCTTCTTCTATTAAATATCTCGCGTACAAATGCGACCAATCTGCCAAAAGTCCTATCGCCATAATAATCGCCGGCTCCGATGTCCGCTACACTTATAATATTACTATATTCCTGACACACACTGTCCATCCAACGCACCCGCCACCTATAAAAGGCATTCCATTAGGAGCGCCTTACCGGCCGAACATCACCGACAGCAAGGTCAGAAGCAGCAGCCTGAGTCGAGACCGTCCTGCACAATGGCATGCAAGCCAATAAAGCCACACCGCAACAGTCATACACTACCCACTTCCATCTGACATCTGACATCTGCTTCCTGCCGCTGGGTGAAAACTTCGCTGAAATGGTAAATGAAATATCAGAAATCCTCGTGCGTTCATTTTTCCAGTTTAATTGTGTAGTCAATATATTTTCTTCGTATTTCAAAATTCAACAAAAAAAAAAAAAAAAAAAATAGCTTAAAGCATATCATGGAATTAAAGATACGATCTTATTTTTACAAAGAAAGAAATGTGTTTTTATTTAATTAGTTTTATATCGGTATAAACTTTACAAATTATGAACTAGAGTATAAAAAATTAAATGAAGACCGAAGTGAAAATAATATAGAGAAATAGAAAATAATAAAAAACTTTAAATGAACAAATATATATAATAAATGAATTAAATGAATTACTTAACAGCTTCGCAACAAATTTCGACGATAATGTCGATAAAATACTACACAATTGCCTCATAAATACGTTAAACGATGTCGAAAGAAGGTGTCCAAATTCCTTATATGTATCTGGAATTTAGTAATGAGGAGAAAATTTTCAATATTTTGCAGTCCATGAATTCAGAAAAGGGAGAGGAGACCAATAGGCCTAACAAGTAATGCCATTTTAACAAAACTGATAAGGCGGTACCTTTCCAAACTTACTTAAAACTTCGTTGATACGACCCATTTCTATTTTGACGACTGTAGAGAAATTCTTAGAAGGAATCGTTGCCAGGAGACCAAAGTCGTTTCTTAGAAAATATGAAATCGTCGACAAAATTCAATTTGGATTCCAGAAAGGAAAAAGCATCAATAAATTGCTGGGAAATTCCTCCGACTATTTCAACAGATGTTTGAGTAAACGTACATACATACATATGTATGCACTGGTTAGTTTTACTTACTGATTTCAGCAAAGCCTTTGACACGCTCACGCATAACCGACTATTGCAGATGTTGGAGAAAATCGCTATTAGAGGTAACACGTTAATTGGTACCTTGACTGTACATTTTACAAAGTGAAAATGTGTGATAAGTATAGTGACGAAGTTTCAGTTGGATGTGGTGTGCCACAGGGTTCTACACTCGGACCTATATTGTACATTATATATATACGTATGCGAACGACATGTTGAATAAACTTGAGGGAAGTACATTTGCAACAAGATGGTGCGGGTCTAAACATTATTATTGTAAAATACAACTGTACGAAGTAGGCAACTCTGGCAAAAAGGGAAAATGAAAACATTGTTCAAGCGCTGCTCAAATATCAGTCGAGCGTGAACTTATTTGGCATCTACTCGTACAAACTTCAAACTTCTATGTATGGAGGCCGAGTAACTCGGAGACAGACAAAGTTTACTTTAAGCAACATATACATTCAGATGTCTCTTAGAACACATCTCTCTAGCGGCCGACTTGGGCCTTTGCATTATGCCAAAAAGATTCGGAGCGAGGACAGCTTTTCTGTCTAAGAGCACAAGCTATAGACATTTTGAAAGCATATTGACTCAGCGCATCATTCAAGAAACTCGACTCTTTCTTCGGATTCTGTAAAAAACTCATTAAAAGATTTGCCACACTATTTATTGAGTGCGAAATCTTGTTGCATTCTCCCAAGACATGTACGAATATTAAAAACTTTAAACATTTTGTACTCGACGAGTCTATGCAGCAAGGACCAGAACTGTGAAAATAATCCATTATTTTCTTCTAATTTCCCCAGCCAGTTACTGCCCAAGTTTAAATACTACGAGTAACTATTGCTTTTCCAGTGAAAATTTAGAGGGTAAAAACACTTTTTCTTACACATTAATGGAAACTTATTGCTCACTATTTGCGAATAACTGATATTTTTTATTGCGAGTTACTAATTCGTCAGAGTTATTCCAGAATAACAGCCCCGTTTCCTAATAAAATGTAAAACATCCACAAAAACAAATTCCCCCTTTAATAATGGTTTTACTATAAAGACGAGTTCTTTGAATCTTTTATTGTGCGAATTGTGATTGAAAATATGTTTTATTCGCAAGCAAATTTTACGTATAAACGCAGCAAATGCTATTAAAGATAATTATGAGTTGCATTGAACGTTTTCCGGCCAATCACATTCTACAGTTTCAAGATTGAAGTTCAAAGTATTTCCATCCAATATTTGCTACAATCAGATTCGTCTCGGTAATATCCATTTTTTCCTCACATCAGGCTAATTTTCTTTTAATTGCAGCCATTTCACTTGCACCAGCAGATGCTTCTTCTTGGGTTTCGAGAAAGTGAAAGGTGTTATTTAAAAAACATCAAAAATTTGTCTACAGTTCTCACTGACTAGTGGTTAAACCAAAAATACAGCAAACAGCAACAAGGACAGTCAGGAAAGCTTTTGGGTGATACATTTTACTACTTTAATCGACAACTGGTCGTTTATGCTTCTAATCGGAGGGTTTTTATATGCTCCAGAGCCACAAGAATCTTGAAACAAGATAAATATTGAATGAGTTGTATAAATTGAAAATAAGTGCTCACACACATCCATACGCACATACACTTACATGGTTCTCTTATACCAGAGAACTGAAAAAATAAAACACTCGTCACCACTTTGTCACAACATCAACTGAACTTAATCTCAAAGGATTGGGTAGCGCAAATTTGGTAAAATATATTCTGACAATGCAAATCATAAAAATATAAAAGGATTAAAGTAGAATTATTAGGAAATATATAATTTTGCATAGATACGAATCGAATCATAAAATTAAGTTTATTTCTACATACAGCAAATGAGGTCAGCAATATTTAGTTGGCTCGTGGCTAACAGTCGCTTATGTTAACAGTGGGCTTAACTTGTATGTACATACACACATACATATATGTCATTGTATTTTCTGAGTAAATATCCGAAGTAATCAAATAACATTTTCTTGTTTTTCAATTTCAATTTCAGTTTCAATTCACATTTAACAAAAAACAAAATTATGCTCAGTCGGTGTTTACATCGGCCTCAACCAACAAACTTTTCCAGCTGGCACGGTCTTTAGCCAGCGTCCACCAATTTTGCACACCAAGTTGGTTGAGGTCCCTCTCCACTTGTGTGCGCCATCGGTTCCGTGGGCGTCCTCTACTGCGTTGTCCCACAGGTTCGGAATCGAAGATTCTACGGGTCGGAGCAGTATTCTCCATGTGCTCTACATTGCCCAACCATCTCAGCCGTTGGATCCGTAGACGCCTGGTTAGGCTCATGTCGCTGTACAACCCGTACAGTTCATGATTGAATCTTCTTCTCCAGAAACCATCAACGCAAACAGGGCCGAAGATTGAACGCAGAACTTTTCTCTCGAAAATACCAAGGACTTCCTCATCCGCCTTCGACACCGTCCATGCTTCCGCGCCATAGAGAAGTACAGGGATTATCAAAGTGGTATATAGTGTCAGCTTGGTTTTTCGAGAAAGGGCCTTACTACTCAATTGCCTCTTCAGCCCAAAGAAACAGCGATTGGCAAGAGTTATTCTGCGTTTGATCTCGGTACTGATGTTGTTTATATTGTTGACTTGGGAGCCAAGGTAGACGAAGTCCTTCACTACCTCGAAGTTATAGCTGCCTGTGGTGATGTTCTGGCCCAGTTGTCGGTGTTGCGGGTCCTTTTTTGATGACAGCATATACTTCGTTTTGACGGCTCGCTTTGTTCGACCAATCACGTCAATGTCGTCAGCGTATGCTAGCAGTTGCACGGACTTTGGGAAGATCGTGCCTCTGTTGTTGGCGTGTGAGTTTTGTACGATATTCTCAAGAATTATGTTAAAAAAGTCACATGACAGTGCGTGGCCTTGTCTAAATCCCCTTCTGACATTGATGGAGCAGCGAGAGTTCTCCATCGTCATCCTACACAGCCTGACGAGTTTAGTAGGAATGTCAAAACTAGACATGGCTTCGTATAGCTCGTCCCTATACACACTGTCATATGCGACCTTAAAATCGACGAACAGGTGGTGGGTGTCGATTTGCATCTCTTGGGTCTTCTCCAGGATCTGCCGTAGTGTGAAAATTTGGTCAATGGTGGACTTCCCCGGCCTGAAACCACACTGATAAGGACCTATCAAACTGTTCACGAATGGTTTCAGGCGCTCACACAAAACGGCACGACTTATTCCTCGGTAGTTGGCGCAGTTGAAGGGGTCTCCTCATTTGTGGATCGGGGGCAAACGATGCTGAGATTCCACTCGTCGGGCATGCTTTCCTCCGACCATATCTTACAAATGAGCTGGTGCATGCGCCCAACCAGGTCATCTCCGGCTGCCTTAAATAGTTCCGCGGACAGTGCGTCCGCTCCTGCAGCTTTGTTTGATTTCAGTCTCGATATTGCTATCTTGACTTCATTCAGGTCGTGGGGACGGAATTCTCTGCTATCATCGTCCGTTATCTGGAGTGGAATATTCTGCCTGGCGATAGAATCGGTGTTTTGTTCGCCGTTAAACTGTTTGCAGAAGAGATCTTTCCAGATTCTCAGCATCGATTGCGATTCTACCACGATTTGTCCCTCTTCGTCACGACAGGCTTCTGTCCGAAGCTTGTATCCATTGGATAGTTCTTTTACCCGTTGGTAAAACTTTCGGATATTATTCCTGCCGTAACACCTCTCCAGTTCCTCGATCGCGCGCTTCTCGTGCTTTTTCTTCTTCCTTTTGAGAAGCCGGTGTTCTTCCCTTCTCTTCTGTTCGTAGAGCTCACGAGCTGCTCTCGTCCTTCTCTCCAACGTCGCCTTATACGCTGCTAGCTTCGCTGAATATGCCTGCCTGCACTCGTCGTCAAACCATGGGTTTTTTCCGGGTGGCATTTTAAAACCCAATACATCAGAGGCAGCATCTCTGATGGCGTTTGGCAACGGTTCCATTCCTCATCGGTGGTTTCGCCTGGCAGGGCTGGACTCTCTGAGAGCTTAAGGGAGACTAGATCGGCAAATTTCCCAGCGGTCAATTGCGATTGTAGCTTTGCGACGTCAAACTGTTGTGGTCGTGCTCTACTCCGTTTTGCTACTGATATCCGTGATCTTACCTTGGCTACAACAAGGAAGTGATCGGAGTCAATGTTGGCTCCTCGGAATGTTCGGACATCAAGAATACTGGAAGAGTGTCTGCCGTCGATCGCAATGTAATCAATTTGGTTGACGGTTGATTGATCAGGGGACCGCTAGGTCCCTTTGTGAATGTTGAGGTGAGGGAATCGCGTGCTTGCTACAGTGAGATTTCGCTTCGTCACAAAATCTAGCAGCCTGAGTCCGTTATCGGATGTGTCGTCATGCAGGCTGTGTTTCCCGATGACTCTAGCAAAGATGTCTTCCTTGCCCAGCTTTGCGTTGAAATCTCCTAGGACGATCTTGGTGTCGTAGCTGGGGCATTGATCGTATGTTCTTTCTAGGAGATTATAAAAGTCATCCTTGCTGTCGTCATCTTTATCCTCCGTAGGGGCGTGGGCGCAGATTAGGCTAATGTTGCCGAACCTAGCCTTGATGCGGATTGTAATGAGGCGTTCGCTCACGTATTTAAAGCTTCAGACTCTTTGCCTAAGTCTGCCTCGAACAACAAACCCGCATCCAAACAAAAAACCCGCATCCAAAATTCTTTTCTTTCATAAAATCATTTTTATTCTTTGTCATAAACAAATCTTGTTGTGTGGCCAAATATATCGGTTTCTTTTGCCGTAACTTGTTCACTACAGACGGACATATCACAGTCATACATGACTCGTACTCGCATGTATGTACATACTCGTATGTGTGTGGATGGATAAGGAAAGCGGGCCTGCAATGTGGACGCCTTTAATGTCATTAACATAAGCAATCCCATTTTTATTTTATAATTGTAAAGAAGATTGTTCTTACTGCGCTGGGAGGCGGTTTCCACACCAAAACGAATTTTGATATAAGAAGCATTGGATTAATAAATTTGAACTCAACTCAACTCAACTCAACTCAAACATCTCCCGTGTTTCTATATTCAAAATCCAGTGGAAGTCACTAGCGAGGCATTACCTTTTTAAACATGCAGTTTATTATGAAATCATGTTAATTTAATAGGAAACGTTAGTAGACGCATTTGCATGAAATTAAATTATTAATTTGTTCGCTGTTTTATAAAAATTCGCAGGATAAAATGCATTTGCTAATGCAGATATGAACAAATCACAAATCAATTAGCAACAGTTTTTGAATTATTCAAAAGTCCGTAAAGCTTTTTATGTGAGGAGCCGTGGCCCAATTCCAATTCGGTTTGCACTCAGACAAAATTTCACGTCTCCAACTACCTGAGCTGTCAAAGCAGTTACATGCATTCATACGTACATACGTAGTACGTAAACGTATTCTTTGACGTAACAGCCCTTCCTGTTCACTTTCAATATACGAGTAAAAGCGTACAAGCAAATAATCTGTAAGTCCCCCCTCTACTTATACGAGGAGCTTAATAAAGATGTGAACGTTGTCCAGAAAGTATGAGGCAGGTCTCTCGTACATTTGTGCAAACTAATTTACTTGGTTCGTCCTTTTGTGAAACAATTATTTGTATTTTTATCTACTTCAGCTTCTTGCAGCCTTGCCACGGAACAGAAAGGAATTAAGCAGGCTGGATTTTCCCAGAGCTGACAATTAAGTGGAGTTACCGAATTTCAGGATTTTAGTCATCATTTAGTATGGCCGAGATTGAAAGATGTTTGAATTGTCTGCATCTCTTAACAGCGAAAATTGGAAGGATGATATTCAGTGCTTTACATTAGATGTTGATTAGTCCTAGTTGGTTCAAGGATTTTTTGGCGCCAAATTGTACAAGTAGGTCTGTGCAAACCCATGTATGTTTGTATGGGAATACAATGAACAATAAAAACACATTTGTAAATATTTGAGGTAATAATTTATCCTCTTTTATTTTTTATAGGTAAGCAAATTTAAACAAGATGATCGAATTGCAGATGAGACAGGATGAGATGGTTGGTCAGCTCTTCGCAGATCTGTGTGCCTAAGAGCATAGCGTGATATTACACTACATCTCGTTTTGGATGCTTAGCCGATCATTCCCCACCCACAGTTATATGCCCGAAGTCTCTGTGCGCCCGTTGGAGTGCTTTTTACTTTTCATTGGCCAAACTTTTGCGCAGACTTCTGCAAACAGTTGTCTGGAACGACAAAAGCTTTTAGTTAATGTCGATGTTATAGAAGTTGATCGCGCTATTTGAACTGCGTTCTCCTGTTATTTGATCAACTGCTGGAAGAAATGAAAGAACTTTGTTATTTGTTTCAATTTGCTTACTTTTGAACTTATACGTACCGGAAAGGAAGCCGCCGAAGTGAGTGATTCACAAATTCATATAGCAAAGAAGAAACACTCTAACTCTTAGTCCGGATTAAGGGACATGTCAGCAGCTGAAGTGCTTTTTGGCGGCAGGACATAGCAAGTCTGCTATGATATGGCGGAAGGACATACGAATTCCAACCAAGACCATGGAGGCATGAACAGCGTAACAAGGATCTCAAACAATTGATCCATACTCAAGAATTGGTCGAACGAGAGAAGAAAAAGTTGTGTAATATTAGGATCAAGGAACTCCTTGGACCAGCGTTTCATGAATCCAAGTACCCCATACGCTTTATTTACCATAATAGGGATGTGATCACGAAAGTTGAGTTGAGCCTGTGATCCAACAGTATGCCTAGATCCAATACGGTATGAACTTTATCTAAAATAGCAGTATCAATATAATGGGAAGTCTCACGTCATTTCATACGAGTATGTCCCAAAGATCACATGATTTCAAATCACATGTTTTTTTGCCGCTCGGATTGCTTATTGCTATTCCAGTTTAAATCACACTGAAAATAAATGTGTGCGATTTATTTACTTAGATATTATCACAAATTAAATTATAATTTATCCTAATTCTTTTACAATAAAACACCAGCGTTCGATTTAATTTCGATAAATATTGCTTCAAAAAACAACTATTCGTCTTTTTCTCAATACCAAGTTATCTCCCTGGTAAGTTCCTAGCTCTTCAACCAGGCACCTCAATTTCGAAACCAAAACTCTCAAATACCGATTTCTCTTTCTTCTTTTCATAATAATTCATAATCATCCTTTCCTCCTTTTATCAACAGCAATCCCAGTCTTTGAAAAGGGCCCAATTTCCTTCTTTTTCTTCCTAAATAAGTTCCCTTTTCTCTTCTCTATTTGACTAATGCTGATTTAAGAGGCCTTTACTCGCTCACTCGTTACATTTTGAATCGACCCGATCTGGAAAAACTGAAAATTAATAGCAAATATGTAAAAGTTTGTACAATCGAAACGAAACAGTCTTGGCTAACCACCTGCTTTGAAGTATGCAGCTACTGAATCCAGTAATAACTTGATAATTAGTAGCGTATTTGCTCATTCATACTCCATATGATACTTCATCTCAGTATTCATTATCTCTTGCGCAATAGCAAGTAATGAAACTTGCTTGCTCCTATCGATGTTTCGCAGGTCTGCGAATATAACGAAATCATATTATTTTATGACTTGCGGCGCTGGTGACATCCATACTTGTATTTTAAAGAATTGTGCTCATTCTCTGCTGCGTGCATCTACTTTAGAGAGAGCTGGTTACCACTGTTACAATGTTCCGTCACTGTCATCTCCGTGATCTCGGGAAAGCTTGTTCACCAATGACAATATACTGTAGTATTAGGTCGGACAAAGGACAATGCTGAACGTATAATTCCGCACTTTCGCACATAAATGCTAATTTCCCACAAATTTCCAAGCGCCATTTAAAGCTCTTTACCTTTGTGTACGTCATATAATCATTACACCTTTTTTGGATTTCCGTCTCAGTGTAAATGGACTAGACGCAATATTATATGTATTTATTGTACTTCCAAATGCTTGATATTAAAAATTAATAGTGTCATATTTTTTTAAATGTCTGCCATGACTAATATTTCTAGACCTAATTAATTAAAAAACATTTTATTGAACTCCTTCCTACCCGTGACATTTTCATTTTGACTTTTAGTAAAATAACTAAAATTAGAAATGTGCTACTTTTTTCTTCACAATAGATAAATGATTAAATAACTTAATTTATACTTCTAAATAATTCTGGCTATACATACAAACGAAGCTAGAGCCAGAAGCAGACGTGCAAGGAAGGACGGACATTTACGCAATATGCTTGGCCCCATTTCATAACATTCAATTGTTTACACTCGTGCATAACCATAAGTTCTTCGACTTCTGTCTCGACATATTTTAGAGCCAAGCCGATTATTTTGAAAGTCGCTTAAGTCTACTTATGATCCAAAAGGAAACTTAAACAATTAATCTGTTCTAAGCAATACTCTATACCTCAAGCCCTTCTAGATGAAAGGAAAAGTTGGAGGAGACGAAATGTTTCTGATGTAGAGCAACTATATCTCTTACGATTCAACTGATTTTAACTGACTGAAAATTATGTTAAATATCTCTTTTCTATAAAACGACTTATGCTACTATCGAAATAAGCGACGTGTTTTTAGTTTTAAATAAATTGGGATAAAACTTGTGGGTTGAAAGAAAATTTCTCATTTTACTACCAACTGCTCAAGTGCAAATCCGCAAGTAGAATTAAGAATCGAGCAGGAAGAAACATGATCCAGTTAAAAGTATTTCTTATTGGACTTGTGGCGATTGGGTGTGTTTTTGATTTAGTTAAAGGTAACTGCTGCTCACTATCAACATGAATTGACTTTAATATTATTTATTTGGTGTCCAGGAAGGGCTAATAAAACCATCCCAGAAGAAGGATCGCAAACAACTACAGATGAGAAAGCGCTGGTATTGGACAACTCTGGAAAATTAATAGATGGTACGTCCAAATACCTTCGAAAGCCGCATATTATCTTTCTCCTCATTATTAAATTAAATTGACTTTAACATTATTTATTTGCTGTCAAGAAGCGGCTAATAGAACCGTCCCAGCAGAAGGATCGCAAGCAACTACAGATGAGAAAGCGCTGGTATTGGACAATTTTCGGAAATTTTTAGACGGTACGTCCAAATATCGTCGAAAGCTACATCTTAACTCTCTCCTCATTACCCAAATTAATAATCTTCAATATTAATTATTCGTTGTCCAGAAGTGCCAAATAAAATCATCCTACACGAAGGATCGAAGCCAATTACAGATGAGGAAGTACGCGAAATCGAGTATTTGCGGAAATTAATAGAGCACAAATATGGTTCAAAGCGGATTTTTCCGGGTACCGGCCTCTTATAGGCATTACTAACGCTGCTTCAGTGATTTGCGTTACGATTTTGAATGCGGCAAATTGATGGTATTTGATGACAAACGCGTAGTATGTGCTTGGCCCAGTCAAGTTAACTGTAAAAATTAATAAAATAAATATATGAAGACTTTGGAAAGCATGTCGTTATCGAAGTGTATGTACTTGGAATCGCCGCAGCGCATTTTCTTGTTAAGTTGAGTTTTTTGCGTGATTCAATAAATAATAGATGCAAAAAGCTCAATTTTGGCACGCAGTGAGGTCGTTTCTGTGTACATATCTTTATACATATTTACATATATTAAGGTAACAATATTTCTTTCCAAAAAGGGCTAAAACTCATTTTTTGTAAATAAAAATCTGAAGTTTTTTTATTATTTGAATTTTTTTTATTGCCTGAATTATTTACGTCTCAGCGCCAAAAAAGGCTCAATAGAGGCAAAACTGGCAACAAATCTTAAGAAATAATTATTTATTTATAAAATAATTAATGAAATATTCAACGTAATATATAAAAATGTAAACATAGATACATCAATTTAGCTTCTTTCAAGTTTGCATTATCATTTCTAATTCTAATCTAAGAACCAATTCAACGTCATTCTTTTATTGCGTTTCTAAAAGTCGATCAGGTTGGTGGTTGCCCCCGTTTGGACCGCTGCTTAGTAACCTCAAGCCGACATCTAACAACATCCATGTCCATCACCAGTTCAGCTTTTAAAGCCATATAATAATAGTTGCATCATCGAGTTAGACTTAAAACCATATACTATTGGGAGATAGGCGATGTACGAGTGAATAAGAGACTGATATAATATATAATTTTATTTCTAAGTACTGGATCATATTGTATTTGCAATTGTGCAAATATCATCAGCGAAAATAAAAAGCTTTCCATTAAGTGGGTCAAGTACACTGCACACACACCACAAACTTCACCAATATCGGAGCTTCTAGCTTCCCCTATTTCCACAAATTGCTGCCTGTTCCTCAAGTAATTGTCCATTATATTAAGTGATTCATCAGAACAACCATATTGCACTAATTTTTCAATAAGGACTATATGATCTACCAAATCGAAAAATACTCCTGCGAATGCTTTATGACAGCTTCAGTTCACCAACACCTTTTTCGAACCCATATTGGCGGTCAAATCATAATTTCTTTATTTCTGGATAATTTGTTAATTGTTCAGAAATTACTTGACTGCTAACGACGATGTTTCCATAAGCAATATATGTATTTGCCGGCTTCCTTTCAACAACTTACTCTGCCAAATCCTACGATAATGCAACACCTTATCCTTATACTACACCTGTGCCGCACCACTGTCCGCGCCTCGTACTGCAATAAATAACAAATCCATTGAATCATGTTATTTGGCATCAGTATAAAGCTGATGTAACCAATTACAGAGGTATCGCTAAAATTAATACAATTCCAGAGCGCCTTGAAAAGATTCTAACCGATTACCTACATCATCAAATTTCCTCGCTTCTTTCACCTTGTCAACATGGTTTTCGTCAGTTCCGTTCAACTGCAACTAATGTTTTGGAACTCACCACTATTTTAAAATCTCTTAGCGATATTAATGGACATAATTTACTGGTTGCTGACTTCCGGAAATTTTATCAATGGTGCAGATGTAATTTATTTGAGTTAAATATAAAGAAATGCCAACACATAAATTTTTTCCGACACAATCGATTGGGACTTCCCATTATATTGATACTGCTATTTTAGATAAAGTTCATACCGTATTGGATCTAGGCATACTGTTGGATCACAGGCTCAACTTTCGTGAGCGTATGGGGTACTTGGATTCATGAAACGCTGGTCCAAGGAGTTCCTTGATCCTAATATTACACAGGTTGTTCTTCCCTCGTCCGACCAATTCTTGAGTATGGATCAATTGTTTGAGATCCTTGTTAGGCTGTGGTCTTGGTTGGAATTCGTGTGTCCTGCCGCCATATCATAGCAGACTTGCTTTGATAAAACTACCTACTCTAAAAAGTCGACGATCGATGGGATTGCTTTTGCCATTAAAGCACGAGCACAAGCAATAAACGAAAGGTTATACGCCAAAAACCACTTTAGCTGCTGGCATGTCGAACAGCTTCCGGTTTGACTGACTGGAGTTCTAAATATGTCCCTTAATTCGGACTAAGAGTTAGAGTGGTTCTTCTTTGCTATATGAATTTGTGAATCACTCACTTCGGCGGCTTCCTTTCCGGTACGTATAAGTTCAAAAGTAAGCAAATTGAAACAAATAACAAAGTTGTTTCATTTCTTCCAGCAGTTGATCAAATAACAGGAGAACGCAGTTCAAATAGCGCGATCAACTTCTATAACATCGACATTAACTGAAAGCTTTTGTCGTTCCAGACAACTGTTTGCATTTTAAGAAGCAGAAGTCTGCGCCAAAGTTTGGCTAATGAAAAGTAAAAAGTGCCAAACACATATTCGGGTTTAAGACTCTACGCAGTTTTCAAAAGGATGTAAAAAATGATGTCATTGTATATTAAATTTGTCGAGCTTAAAGGAATTAAGAATTGGATTTTCCCACACCTGGCAATAAAGTGGAGTTACAAAATTTCAGGATTTTACTCATCGCTTAGTAACGCTTAGGTTCAAAGAGATTTCCGTTGCAGGCAAGAAGGGCAGCTATCAACGGACAGCCCAGCAGCGGTAAGCAACTATCACATAGAGGCCGTAGGACGCTTATGGTCCTGCGCTATTATGGTATAATAGCAGAGAACCTCCGCTAATACACTTGTGTGCCTAATCTTCTTCTATTAAATATCTCGCGTACAAATGCGACCAATCTGCCAAAAGTCCTATCGCCATAATAATCGCCGGCTCCGATGTCCGCTACACTTATAATATTACTATATTCCTGACACACACTGTCCATCCAACGCACCCGCCACCTATAAAAGGCATTCCATTAGGAGCGCCTTACCGGCCGAACATCACCGACAGCAAGGTCAGAAGCAGCAGCCTGAGTCGAGACCGTCCTGCACAATGGCATGCAAGCCACTAAAGCCACACCGCAACAGTCATACACTACCCACTTCCATCTGACATCTGCTTCCTGCCGCTGGGTGAAAACTTCGCTGAAATGGTAAATGAAATATCAGAAATCCTCGTGCGTTCATTTTTCCAGTTTAATTGTGTAGTCAATATATTTTCTTCGTATTTCAAAATTCAACAAAAAAAAAAAAAAATAGCTTAAAGCATATCATGGAATTAAAAATACGATCTTATTTTTACAAAGAAAGAAATGTGTTTTTATTTAATTAGTTTTATATCGGTATAAACTTTACAAATTATGAACTAGAGTATAAAAAATTAAATGAAGACCGAAGTGAAAATAATATAGAGAAATAGAAAATAATAAAAAACTTTAAATGAACAAATATATATAATAAATGAATTAAATGAATTACTTAACAGCTTCGCAACAAATTTCGACGATAATGTCGATAAAATACTACACAATTGCCTCATAAATACGTTAAACGATGTCGAAAGAAGGTGTCCAAATTCCTTATATGTATCTGGAATTTAGTAATGAGGAGAAAATTTTCAATATTTTGCAGTCCATGAATTCAGAAAAGGGAGAGGAGACCAATAGGCCTAACAAGTAATGCCATTTTAACAAAACTGATAAGGCGGTACCTTTCCAAACTTACTTAAAACTTCGTTGATACGACCCATTTCTATTTTGACGACTGTAGAGAAATTCTTAGAAGGAATCGTTGCCAGGAGACCAAAGTCGTTTCTTAGAAAATATGAAATCGTCGACAAAATTCAATTTGGATTCCAGAAAGGAAAAAGCATCAATAAATTGCTGGGAAATTCCTCCGACTATTTCAACAGATGTTTGAGTAAACGTACATACATACATATGTATGCACTGGTTAGTTCTACTTACTGATTTCAGCAAAGCCTTTGACACGCTCACGCATAACAGACTACTCACGCGTAACACGTTAATTGGTACCTTGACTGTACATTTTACAAAGTGAAAATGTGTGATAAGTATAGTGACGAAGTTTCAGTTGGATGTGGTGTGCCACAGGGTTCTACACTCGGACCTATATTGTACATTATATACATACGTATGCGAACGACATGTTGAATAAACTTGAGGGAAGTACATTTGCAACAAGATGGTGCGGGTCTAAACATTATTATTGTAAAATACAACTGTACGAAGTAGGCAACTCTGGCAAAAAGTGAAAATGAAAACATTGTTCAAGCGCTGCTCAAATATCAGTCGAGCGTGAACTAATTTGGCATCTACTCGTACAAACTTCAAACTTCTATGTATGGAGGCCGAGTAACTCGGAGACAGACAAAGTTTACTTTAAGCAACATATACATTCAGATGTCTCTTAGAACACATCTCTCTAGCGGCCGACTTGGGCCTTTGCATTATGCCAAAAAGATTCGGAGCGAGGACAGCTTTTCTGTCTAAGAGCACAAGCTATAGACATTTTGAAAGCATATTGACTCAGCGCATCATTCAAGAAACTCGACTTATTCTTCGGATTCTGTAAAAAACTCATTAAAAGATTTGCCACACTATTTATTGAGTGTGAAATCTTGTTGCATTCTCCCAAGACATGTACGAATATTAAAAACTTTAAACATTTTGTACTCGACGAGTCTATGCAGCAAGGACCAGAAATGTGAAAATAATCCATTATTTTCTTCTAATTTCCCCAGCCAGTTACTGCCCAAGTTTAAATACTACGAGTAACTATTGCTTTTCCAGTGAAAATTTAGAGGGTAAAAACACTTTTTCTTACACATTAATGGAAACTTATTGCTCACTATTTGCGAATAACTGATATTTTTTATTGCGAGTTACTAATTCGTCAGAGTTATTCCAGAATAACAGCCCCGTTTCCTAATAAAATGTAAAACATCCACAAAAACAAATTCCCCCTTTAATAATGGTTTTACTATAAAGACGAGTTCTTTGAATCTTTTATTGTGCGAATTGTGATTGAAAATATGTTTTATTCGCAAGCAAATTTTACGTATAAACGCAGCAAATGCTATTAAAGATAATTATGAGTTGCATTGAACGTTTTCCGGCCAATCACATTCTACAGTTTCAAGATTGAAGTTCAAAGTATTTCCATCCAATATTTGCTACAATCAGATTCGTCTCGGTAATATCCATTTTTTCCTCACATCAGGCTAATTTTCTTTTAATTGCAGCCATTTCACTTGTACAAGCAGATGCTTCTTCTTGGGTTTCGAGAAAGTGAAAGGTGTTATTTAAAAAACATCAAAAATTTGTCTACAGTTCTCACTGACTAGTGGTTAAACCAAAAATACAGCAAACAGCAACAAGGACAGTCAGGAAAGCTTTTGGGTGATACATTTTACTACTTTAATCGACAACTGGTCGTTTATGCTTCTAATCGGAGGGTTTTTATATGCTCCAGAGCCACAAGAATCTTGAAACAAGATAAATATTGAATGAGTTGTATAAATTGAAAATAAGTGCTCACACACATCCATACGCACATACACTTACATGGTTCTCTTATACCAGAGAACTGAAAAAATAAAACACTCGTCACCACTTTGTCACAACATCAACTGAACTTAATCTCAAAGGATTGGGTAGCGCAAATTTGGTAAAATATATTCTGACAATGCAAATCATAAAAATATAAAAGGATTAAAGTAGAATTATTAGGAAATATATAATTTTGCATAGATACGAATCGAATCATAAAATTAAGTTTATTTCTACATACAGCAAATGAGGTCAGCAATATTTAGTTGGCTCGTGGCTAACAGTCGCTTATGTTAACAGTGGGCTTAACTTGTATGTACATACACACATACATATATGTCATTGTATTTTCTGAGTAAATATCCGAAGTAATCAAATAACATTTTCTTGTTTTTCAATTTCAGTTTCAATTCACATTTAACAAAAAACAAAATTATGCTCAGTCGGTGTTTACATCGGCCTCAACCAACAAACTTTTCCAGCTGGCACGGTCTTTAGCCAGCGTCCACCAATTTTGCACACCAAGTTGGTTGAGGTCCCTCTCCACTTGTGTGCGCCATCGGTTCCGTGGGCGTCCTCTACTTCGTTGTCCCACAGGTTCGGAATCGAAGATTCTACGGGTCGGAGCAGTATTCTCCATGTGCTCTACATTGCCCAACCATCTCAGCCGTTGGATCCGTAGACGCCTGGTTAGGCTCATGTCGCTGTACAACCCGTACAGTTCATGATTGAATCTTCTTCTCCAGAAACCATCTACGCAAACAGGGCCGAAGATTGAACGCAGAACTTTTCTCTCGAAAATACCAAGGACTTCCTCATCCGCCTTCGACACCGTCCATGCTTCCGCGCCATAGAGAAGTATAGGGATTATCAAAGTGGTATATAGTGTCAGCTTGGTTTTTCGAGAAAGGGCCTTACTACTCAATTGCCTCTTCAGCCCAAAGAAACAGCGATTGGCAAGAGTTATTCTGCGTTTGATCTCGGTACTGATGTTGTTTATATTGTTGACTTGGGAGCCAAGGTAGACGAAGTCCTTCACTACCTCGAAGTTATAGCTGCCTGTGGTGATGTTCTGGCCCAGTTGTCGGTGTTGCGGGTCCTTTTTTGATGACAGCATATACTTCGTTTTGACGGCTCGCTTTGTTCGACCAATCACGTCAATGTCGTCAGCGTATGCTAGCAGTTGCACGGACTTTGGGAAGATCGTGCCTCTGTTGTTGGCGTGTGAGTTTTGTATGATATTCTCAAGAATTATGTTAAAAAAGACACAATCCCCTTCTGACATTGATGGAGCAGCGAGAGTTCTCCATCGTCATCCTACACAGCCTGACGAGTTTAGTAGGAATGTCAAAACTAGACATGGCTTCGTATAGCTCGTCCCTATACACACTGTCATATGCGGCCTTAAAATCGACGAACAGGTGGTGGGTGTCGATTTGCATCTCTTGGGTCTTCTCCAGGATCTGCCGTAGTGTGAAATGGTGGACTTCCCCGGCCTGAAACCACACTGATAAGGACCTATCAAACTGTTCACGAATGGTTTCAGGCGCTCACACAAAACGGCACGACTTATTCCTCGGTAGTTGGCGCAGTTGAAGGGGTCTCCTTTTTTGTGGATCGGGCAAACGATGCTGAGATTCCACTCGTCGGGCATGCTTTCCTCAGACCATATCTTACAAATGAGCTGGTGCATGCGCCCAACCAGGTCATCTCCGGCTGCCTTAAATAGTTCCGCGGACAGTCCGTTCGCTCCTGCAGCTTTGTTTGATTTCAGTCTCGATATTGCTATCTTGACTTCATTCAGGTCGGGGGGACGGAATTCTCTACCATCATCGTCCGTTATCTGGAGTGGAATATTCTGCCTGGCGATAGAATCGGTGTTTTGTTCGCCGTTAAACTGTCTGCAGAAGAGATCTTTCCAGATTCTCAGCATCGATTGCGATTCTACCACGATTTGTCCCTCTTCGTCACGACAGGCTTCTGTCCGAAGCTTATATCCATTGGATAGTTCTTTTACCCGTTGGTAAAACTTTCGGATATTATTCCTGCCGTAACACCTCTCCAGTTCCTCGATCGCGCGCTTCTAGTGCTTTCTTCTTCCTTTTGAGAAGCCGGTGTTCTTCCCTTCTCTTCTGTTCGTAGAGCTCACGAGCTGCTCTCGTCCTTCTTTCCAACGTCCCCTTATACGCTGCTAGCTTCGCTGAATGTGCCTGCCTGCACTCGTCGTCAAACCATGGGTTTTTTCCGGGTGGCATTTTAAAACCCAATACATCAGAGGCAGCATCTCTGATGGCGTTTGGCAACGGTTCCATTCCTCATCGGTGGTTTCGCCTGGCAGGGCTGGACTCTCTGAGAGCTTAAGGGAGACTAGATCGGCAAATTTCCCAGCGGTCAATTGCGATTGTAGCTTTGCGACGTCAAACTGTTGTGGTCGTGCTCTACTCCGTTTTGCTACTGATATCCGTGATCTTACCTTGGCTACAACAAGGAAGTGATCGGAGTCAATGTTGGCTCCTCGGAATGTTCGGACATCAAGAATACTGGAAGAGTGTCTGCCGTCGATCGCAATGTGATCAATTTGGTTGACGGTTGATTGATCAGGGGACCGCTAGGTCCCTTTGTGAATGTTGAGGTGAGGGAATCGCGTGCTTGCTACAGTGAGATTTCGCTTCGTCACAAAATCTAGCAGCCTGAGTCCGTTATCGGATGTGTCGTCATGCAGGCTGTGTTTCCCGATGACTCTAGCAAAGATGTCTTCCTTGCCCAGCTTTGCGTTGAAATCTCCTAGGACGATCTTGGTGTCGTAGCTGGGGCATTGATCGTATGTTCTTTCTAGGAGATTATAAAAGTCATCCTTGCTGTCGTCATCTTTATCCTCCGTAGGGGCGTGGGCGCAGATTAGGCTAATGTTGCCGAACCTAGCCTTGATGCGGATTGTAATGAGGCGTTCGCTCACGTATTTAAAGCTTCAGACTCTTTGCCTAAGTCTGCCTCGAACAACAAACCCGCATCCAAACAAAAAACCCGCATCCAAAATTCTTTTCTTTCATAAAATCATTTTTATTCTTTGTCATAAACAAATCTTGTTGTGTGGCCAAATATATCGGTTTCTTTTGCCGTAACTTGTTCACTACAGACGGACATATCACAGTCATACATGACTCGTACTCGCATGTATGTACATACTCGTATGTGTGTGGATGGATAAGGAAAGCGGGCCTGCAATGTGGACGCCTTTAATGTCATTAACATAAGCAATCCCATTTTTATTTTATAATTGTAAAGAAGATGGTTCTTACTGCGCTGGGAGGCGGTTTCCACACCAAAACGAATTTTGATATAAGAAGCATTGGATTAATAAATTTGAACTCAACTCAACTCAAACATCTCCCGTGTTTCTATATTCAAAATCCAGTGGAAGTCACTAGCGAGGCGATTACCTTTTTAAACATGCAGTTTATTATGAAATCATGTTAATTTAATAGGAAACGTTAGTAGACGCATTTGCATGAAATTAAATTATTAATTTGTTCGCTGTTTTATAAAAATTCGCAGGATAAAATGCATTTGCTAATGCAGATATGAACAAATCACAAATCAATTAGCGACAGTTTTTGAATTATTCAAAAGTCCGTAAAGCTTTTTATGTGAGGAGCCGTGGCGCAACTCCAATTCGGTTTGCACTCAGACAAAATTTCACGTCTCCAACTACCTGAGCTGTCAAAGCAGTTACATGCATTCACACGTACATACGTAGTACGTAAACGTATTCTTTGACGTAACAGCCCTCCCTGTTCACTTTCAATATACGAGTAAAAGCGTACAAGCAAATAATCTGTAAGTCCCCCCTCTACTTATACGAGGAACTTAATAAAGATGTGAACGTTGTCCAGAAAGTATGAGGCAGGTCTCTCGTACATTTGTTACATTTGTGCAAACTAATTTACTTGGTTCGTCCTTTTGTGAAACAATTATTTGTATTTTTATCTACTTCAGCTTCTTGCAGCCTTGCCACGGAACAGAAAGGAATTAAGCAGGCTGGATTTTCCCAGAGCTGACAATTAAGTGGAGTTGCCGAATTTCAGGATTTTCGTCATCATTTAGTATGGCCGAGATTGAAAAACGTTTGAATTGTCTGCATCTCTTAACAGCGAAAATTGGAAGGATGATATTCAGTGCTTTACATTAGATGTTGATTAGTCCTAGTTGGTTCAAGGATTTTATGGCGCCAAATTGTACAAGTTGGTCTGTGCAAACCCATGTATGTTTGTATGGGAATACAATGAACAATAAAAACACATTTGTAAATATTTGAGGTAATAATTTATCCTCTTTTATTTTTTATAGGTAAGCAAATTTAAAGAAGATGATCGAATTGCAGATGAGACAGGATGAGATCGTTGGTCAGCTCTTCGCAGATCTGTGTGCGTCAGAGCAAAGCGTGATATTACACTACATCTCGTTTTGGATGCTTAGCCGATCATTCCCCACCCACAGTTATGTGCCCGAAGTCTCTGTGCGCCCGTTGGAGTGCTTTTTACTTTTCATTGGCCAAACTTTTGCGCAGACTTCTGCAAACAGTTGTCTTGAACGACAAAAGCTTTCAGTTAATGTCGATGTTATAGAAGTTGATCGCGCTATTTGAACTGCGTTCTCCTGTTATTTGATCAACTGCTGGAAGAAATGAAAGAACTTTGTTATTTGTTTCAATTTGCTTACTTTTGAACTTATACGCACCGGAAAGGAAGCCGCCGAAGTGAGTGATTCACAAATTCATATAGCAAAGAAGAAACACTCTAACTCTTAGTCCGGATTAAGGGACATGTCAGCAGCTGAAGTGCTTTTTGGCGGCAGGACATAGCAAGTCTGCTATGATATGGCGGAAGGACATACGAATTCCAACCAAGACCATGGAGGCATGAACAGCGTAACAAGGATCTCAAACAATTGATCCATACTCATGAATTGGTCGAACGAGAGAAGAAAAAGTTGTGTAATATTAGGATCAAGGAACTCCTTGGACCAGCGTTTCATGAATCCAAGTACCCCATACGCTTTATTTACCATAATAGGGATGTGATCACGAAAGTTGAGTTGAGCCTGTGATCCAACAGTATGCCTAGATCCAATACGGTATGAACTTTATCTAAAATAGCAGTATCAATATAATGGGAAGTCTCACGTCATTTCATACGAGTATGTCCCAAAGATCACATGATTTCAAATCACATGTTTTTTTGCCGCTCGGATTGCTTATTGCTATTCCAGTTTAAATCACACTGAAAATAAATGTGTGCGATTTATTTACTTAGATATTATCACAAATTAAATTATAATTTATACTAATTCTTTTACAATAAAACACCAGCGTTCGATTTACATATTTTCTCGGCTATATTTATTTCGATAAATATTGCTTCAAAAAAACAACTATTCGTCTTTTTCTCAATACCAAGTTATCTCCCTGGTAAGTTCCTAGCTCTTCAACCAGGCACCTCAATTTCGAAACCAAAACTCCCAAATACCGATTTCTCTTTCTTCTTTTCTCGCTTTAATCATCCTTTCCTCCTTTTATCAACAGCAATCCCAGTCTTTGAAAAGGGCCCAATTTCCTTCTTTTTCTTCCTAAATAAGTTCCCTTTTCTCTTCTCTATTTGACTAATGCTGATTTAAGAGGCCTTTACTCGCTCACTCGTTACATTTTGAATCGACCCGATCTGGAAAAACTGAAAATTAATAGCAAATATGTAAAAGTTTGTACAATCGAAACGAAACAGTCTTGGCTAACCACCAGCTTTGAAGTATGCAGCTACTGAATCCAGTAATAACTTGATAATTAGTAGCGTATTTGCTCATTCATACTCCATATGATACTTCATCTCAGTATTCATTATCTCTTGCGCAATAGCAAGTAATGAAACTTGCTTGCTCCTATCGATGTTTCGCAGGTCTGCGAATATAACGAAATCATATTATTTTATGACTTGCGGCGCTGGTGACATCCATACTTGTATTTTAAAGAATTGTGCTCATTCTCTGCTGCGTGCATCTACTTTAGAGAGAGCTGGTTACCACTGTTACAATGTTCCGTCACTGTCATCTCCGTGATCTCGGGAAAGCTTGTTCACCAATGACAATATACTGTAGTATTAGGTCGGACAAAGGACAATGCTGAACGTATAATTCCGCACTTTCGCACATAAATGCTAATTTCCCACAAATTTCCAAGCGCCATTTAATAGCTCTTTACCTTCGTGTACGTCATATAATCATTACACCTTTTTTGGATTTCCGTCTCAGTGTAAATGGACTAGACGCAATATTATATGTATTTATTGTACTTCCAAATGATTGATATTAAAAATTAATAGTGTCATATTTTTTTTAAATGTCTGCCATGACTAATATTTCTAGACCTAATTAATTAAAAAAACATTTTATTGAACTCCTACCCGTGACATTTTCATTTTGACTTTTAGTAAAATAACTAAAATTAGAAATGTGCTACTTTTTTCTTCACAATAGATAAATGATTAAATAACTTAATTTATACTTCTAAATAATTCTGGCTATACATACAAACGAAGCTAGAGCCAGAAGCAGACGTGCAAGGAAGGACGGACATTTACGCAATATGCTTGGCCCCATTTCATAACATTCAATTGTTTACACTCGTGCATAACCATAAGTTCTTCGACTTCTGTCTCGACATATTTTAGAGCCAAGCCGATTATTTTGAAAGTCGCTTAAGTCTACTTATGATCCAAAAGGAAACTTAAACAATTAATCTGTTCTAAGCAATACTCTATACCTCAAGCCCTTCTAGATGAAAGGAAAAGTTGGAGGAGACGAAATGTTTCTGATGTAGAGCAACTATATCTCTTACTATTCAACTGATTTTAACTGACTGAAAATTATGTTAAATATCTCTTTTCTATAAAACGACTTATGCTACTATCGAAATAAGCGACGTGTTTTTAGTTTTAAATAAATTGGGATAAAACTTGTGGGTTGAAAGAAAATTTCTCATTTTACTACCAACTGCTCAAGTGCAAATCCGCAAGTAGAATTAAGAATCGAGCAGGAAGAAACATGATCCAGTTAAAAGTATTTCTTATTGGACTTGTGGCGATTGGGTGTGTTTTTGATTTAGTTAAAGGTAACTGCTGCTCACTATCAACATGAATTGACTTTAATATTATTTATTTGGTGTCCAGGAAGGGCTAATAAAACCGTCCCAGAAGAAGGATCGCAAACAACTACAGATGAGAAAGCGCTGGTATTGGACAACTCTGGAAAATTAATAGATGGTACGTCCAAATACCTTCGAAAGCCGCATATTATCTTTCTCCTCATTATTAAATTAAATTGACTTTAACATTATTTATTTGCTGTCAAGAAGCGACTAATAGAACCGTCCCAGCAGAAGGATCGCAAGCAACTACAGATGAGAAAGCGCTCGTATTGGACAATTTTCGGAAATTTTTAGACGGTACGTCCAAATATCGTCGAAAGCTACATCTTAACTCTCTCCTCATTACCCAAATTAATAATCTTCAATATTAATTATTCGTTGTCCAGAAGTGCCAAATAAAATCATCCTACACGAAGGATCGAAGCCAATTACAGATGAGGAAGTACGCGAAATCGAGTATTTGCGGAAATTAATAGAGCACAAATATGGTTCAAAGCGGATTTTTCCGGGTACCGGCCTCTTATAGGCATTACTAACGCTGCTTCAGTGATTTGCGTTACGATTTTGAATGCGGCAAATTGATGGTATTTGATGACAAACGCGTAGTATGTGCTTGGCCCAGTCAAGTTAACTGTAAAAATTAATAAAATAAATATATGAAGACTTTGGAAAGCATGTCGTTATCGAAGTGTATGTACTTGGAATCGCCGCAGCGCATTTTCTTGTTAAGTTGAGTTTTTTGCGTGATTCAATACAATAGATGCAAAAAGCTCAATTTTGGCACGCAGTGAGGTCGTTTCTGTGTATATATCTTTATACATATTTACATATATTAAGGTAACAATATTTCTTTCCAAAAAGGGCTAAAACTCATTTTTTGTAAATAAAAATCTGAAGTTTTTTTATTATTTGAATTTTTTTTATTGCCTGAATTATTTACGTCTCAGCGCCAAAAAAGGCTCAATAGAGGCAAAACTGGCAACAAATCTTAAGAAATAATTATTTATTTATAAAATAATTAATGAAATATTCAACGTAATATATAAAAATGTAAACATAGATACATCAATTTAGCTTCTTTCAAGTTTGCATTATCATTTCTAATTCTAATCTAAGAACCAATTCAACGTCATTCTTTTATTGCGTTTCTAAAAGTCGATCAGGTTGGTGGTTGCCCCCGTTTGGACCGCTGCTTAGTAACCTCAAGCCGACATCTAACAACATCCATGTCCATCACCAGTTCAGCTTTTAAAGCCATATAATAAAAGTTGCATCATCGAGTTAGACTTAAAACCATATACTATTGGGAGATAGGCGAGGTACGAGTGAATAAGAGACTGATATAATATATAATTTTATTTCTAAGTACTGGATCATATTGTATTTGCAATTGTGCAAATATCATCAGCGAAAATAAAAAGCTTTCCATTAAGTGGGTCAAGTACACTGCACACACACCACAAACTTCACCAATATCGGAGCTTCTAGCTTCCCCTATTTCCACAAATTGCTGCCTGTTCCTCAAGTAATTGTCCATTATATTAAGTGATTCATCAGAACAACCATATTGCACTAATTTTTCAATAAGGACTATATGATCTACCAAATCGAAAAATACTCCTGCGAATGCTTTATGACAGCTTCAGTTCACCAACACCTTTTTCGAACCCATATTGGCGGTCAAATCATAATTTCTTTATTTCTGGATAATTTGTTAATTGTTCAGAAATTACTTGACTGCTAACGACGATGTTTCCATAAGCAATATATGTATTTGCCGGCTTCCTTTCAACAACTTACTCTGCCAAATCCTACGATAATGCAACACCTTATCCTTATACTACACCTGTGCCGCACCACTGTCCGCGCCTCGTACTGCAATAAATAACAAATCCATTGAATCATGTTATTTGGCATCAGTATAAAGCTGATGTAACCAATTACAGAGGTATCGCTAAAATTAATACAATTCCAGAGCGCCTTGAAAAGATTCTAACCGATTACCTACATCATCAAATTTCCTCGCTTCTTTCACCTTGTCAACATGGTTTTCGTCAGTTCCGTTCAACTGCAACTAATGTTTTGGAACTCACCACTATTTTAAAATCTCTTAGCGATATTAATGGACATAATTTACTGGTTGCTGACTTCCGGAAATTTTATCAATGGTGCAGATGTAATTTATTTGAGTTAAATATAAAGAAATGCCAACACATAAATTTTTTCCGACACAATCGATTGGGACTTCCCATTATATTGATACTGCTATTTTAGATAAAGTTCATACCGTATTGGATCTAGGCATACTGTTGGATCACAGGCTCAACTTTCGTGAGCGTATGGGGTACTTGGATTCATGAAACGCTGGTCCAAGGAGTTCCTTGATCCTAATATTACACAGGTTGTTCTTCCCTCGTTCGACCAATTCTTGAGTATGGATCAATTGTTTGAGATCCTTGTTAGGCTGTGGTCTTGGTTGGAATTCGTGTGTCCTGCCGCCATATCATAGCAGACTTGCTTTGATAAAACTACCTACTCTAAAAAGTCGACGATCGATGGGATTGCTTTTGCCATTAAAGCACGAGCACAAGCAATAAACGAAAGGTTATACGCCAAAAACCACTTTAGCTGCTGGCATGTCGAACAGCTTCCGGTTTGACTGACTGGAGTTCTAAATATGTCCCTTAATTCGGACTAAGAGTTAGAGTGGTTCTTCTTTGCTATATGAATTTGTGAATCACTCACTTCGGCGGCTTCCTTTCCGGTACGTATAAGTTCAAAAGTAAGCAAATTGAAACAAATAACAAAGTTGTTTCATTTCTTCCAGCAGTTGATCAAATAACAGGAGAACGCAGTTCAAATAGCGCGATCAACTTCTATAACATCGACATTAACTGAAAGCTTTTGTCGTTCCAGACAACTGTTTGCATTTTAAGAAGCAGAAGTCTGCGCCAAAGTTTGGCTAATGAAAAGTAAAAAGTGCCAAACACATATTCGGGTTTAAGACTCTACGCAGTTTTCAAAAGGATGTAAAAAATTATGTCATTGTATATTAAATTTGTCGAGCTTAAAGGAATTAAGAATTGGATTTTCCCACAGCTGGCAATAAAGTGGAGTTACAAAATTTCAGGATTTTACTCATCGCTTAGTAACGCTTAGGTTCAAAGAGATTTCCGTTGCAGGCAAGAAGGGCAGCTATCAACGGACAGCCCAGCAGCGGTAAGCAACTATCACATAGAGGCCGTAGGACGCTTATGGTCCTGCGCTATTATGGTATAATAGCAGCGAACCTCCGCTAATACACTTGTGTGCCTAATCTTCTTCTATTAAATATCTCGCGTACAAATGCGACCAATCTGCCAAAAGTCCTATCGCCATAATAATCGCCGGCTCCGATGTCCGCTACACTTATAATATTACTATATTCCTGACACACACTGTCCATCCAACGCACCCGCCACCTATAAAAGGCATTCCATTAGGAGCGCCTTACCGGCCGAACATCACCGACAGCAAGGTCAGAAGCAGCAGCCTGAGTCGAGACCGTCCTGCACAATGGCATGCAAGCCAATAAAGCCACACCGCAACAGTCATACACTACCCACTTCCATCTGACATCTGCTTCCTGCCGCTGGGTGAAAACTTCGCTGAAATGGTAAATGAAATATCAGAAATCCTCGTGCGTTCATTTTTCCAGTTTAATTGTGTAGTCAATATATTTTCTTCGTATTTCAAAATTCAACAAAAAAAAAAAAAAATAGCTTAAAGCATATCATGGAATTAAAGATACGATCTTATTTTTACAAAGAAAGAAATGTGTTTTTATTTAATTAGTTTTATATCGGTATAAACTTTACAAATTATGAACTAGAGTATAAAAAATTAAATGAAGACCGAAGTGAAAATAATATAGAGAAATAGAAAATAATAAAAAACTTTAAATGAACAAATATATATAATAAATGAATTAAATGAATTACTTAACAGCTTCGCAACAAATTTCGACGATAATGTCGATAAAATACTACACAATTGCCTCATAAATACGTTAAACGATGTCGAAAGAAGGTGCCCAAATTCCTTATATGTATCTGGAATTTAGTAATGAGGAGAAAATTTTCAATATTTTGCAGTCCATGAATTCAGAAAAGGGAGAGGAGACCAATAGGCCTAACAAATAATGCCATTTTAACAAAACTGATAAGGCGGTACCTTACCAAACTTACTTAAAACTTCGTTGATACGACCCATTTCTATTTTGACGACTGTAGAGAAATTCTTAGAAGGAATCGTTGCCAGGAGACCAAAGTCGTTTCTTAGAAAATATGAAATCGTCGACAAAATTCAATTTGGATTCCAGAAAGGAAAAAGCATCAATAAATTGCTGGGAAATTCCTCCGACTATTTCAACAGATGTTTGAGTAAACGTACATACATACATATGTATGCACTGGTTAGTTTTACTTACTGATTTCAGCAAAGCCTTTGACACGCTCACGCATAACCGACTATTGCAGATGTTGGAGAAAATCGCTATTAGAGGTAACACGTTAATTGGTACCTTGACTGTACATTTTACAAAGTGAAAATGTGTGATAAGTATAGTGACGAAGTTTCAGTTGGATGTGGTGTGCCACAGGGTTCTACACTCGGACCTATATTGTACATTATATACATACGTATGCGAACGACATGTTGAATAAACTTGAGGGAAGTACATTTGCAACAAGATGGTGCGGGTCTAAACATTATTATTGTAAAATGCAACTCTGGCAAAAAGTGCAAATGAAAACATTGTTCAAGCGCTGCTCAAATATTAGTCGAGCGTGAACTTATTTTGCATCTAATCGTACAAACTTCAAACTTCTATGTATGGAGGCCGAGTAACTCGGAGACAGACAAAGTTTACTTTAAGCAACAAATACATTCAGATGTCTCTTAGAACACATCTCTCTAGCGGCCGACTTGGGCCTTTGCATTATGCCAAAAAGATTCGGAGCGAGGACAGCTTTTCTGTCTAAGAGCACAAGCTATAGACATTTTGAAAGCATATTGACTCAGCGCATCATTCAAGAAACTCGACTTATTCTTCGGATTCTGTAAAAAACTCATTAAAAGATTTGCCACACTATTTATTGAGTGTGAAATCTTGTTGCATTCTCCCAAGACATGTACGAATATTAAAAACTTTAAACATTTTGTACTCGACGAGTCTATGCAGCAAGGACCAGAAATGTGAAAATAATCCATTATTTTCTTCTAATTTCCCCAGCCAGTTACTGCCCAAGTTTAAATACTACGAGTAACTATTGCTTTTCCAGTGAAAATTTAGAGGGTAAAAACACTTTTTCTTACACATTAATGGAAACTTATTGCTCACTATTTGCGAATAACTGATATTTTTTATTGCGAGTTACTAATTCGTCAGAGTTATTCCAGAATAACAGCCCCGTTTCCTAATAAAATGTAAAACATCCACAAAAACAAATTCCCCCTTTAATAATGGTTTTACTATAAAGACGAGTTCTTTGAATCTTTTATTGTGCGAATTGTGATTGAAAATATGTTTTATTCGCAAGCAAATTTTACGTATAAACGCAGCAAATGCTATTAAAGATAATTATGAGTTGCATTGAACGTTTTCCGGCCAATCACATTCTACAGTTTCAAGATTGAAGTTCAAAGTATTTCCATCCAATATTTGCTACAATCAGATTCGTCTCGGTAATATCCATTTTTTCCTCACATCAGGCTAATTTTCTTTTAATTGCAGCCATTTCACTTGTACAAGCAGATGCTTCTTCTTGGGTTTCGAGAAAGTGAAAGGTGTTATTTAAAAAACATCAAAAATTTGTCTACAGTTCTCACTGACTAGTGGTTAAACCAAAAATACAGCAAACAGCAACAAGGACAGTCAGGAAAGCTTTTGGGTGATACATTTTACTACTTTAATCGACAACTGGTCGTTTATGCTTCTAATCGGAGGGTTTTTATATGCTCCAGAGCCACAAGAATCTTGAAACAAGATAAATATTGAATGAGTTGTATAAATTGAAAATAAGTGCTCACACACATCCATACGCACATACACTTACATGGTTCTCTTATACCAGAGAACTGAAAAAATAAAACACTCGTCACCACTTTGTCACAACATCAACTGAACTTAATCTCAAAGGATTGGGTAGCGCAAATTTGGTAAAATATATTCTGACAATGCAAATCATAAAAATATAAAAGGATTAAAGTAGAATTATTAGGAAATATATAATTTTGCATAGATACGAATCGAATCATAAAATTAAGTTTATTTCTACATACAGCAAATGAGGTCAGCAATATTTAGTTGGCTCGTGGCTAACAGTCGCTTATGTTAACAGTGGGCTTAACTTGTATGTACATACACACATACATATATGTCATTGTATTTTCTGAGTAAATATCCGAAGTAATCAAATAACATTTTCTTGTTTTTCAATTTCAATTTCAGTTTCAATTCACATTTAACAAAAAACAAAATTATGCTCAGTCGGTGTTTACATCGGCCTCAACCAACAAACTTTTCCAGCTGGCACGGTCTTTAGCCAGCGTCCACCAATTTTGCACACCAAGTTGGTTGAGGTCCCTCTCCACTTGTGTGCGCCATCGGTTCCGTGGGCGTCCTCTACTGCGTTGTCCCACAGGTTCGGAATCGAAGATTCTACGGGTCGGAGCAGTATTCTCCATGTGCTCTACATTGCCCAACCATCTCAGCCGTTGGATCCGTAGACGCCTGGTTAGGCTCATGTCGCTGTACAACCCGTACAGTTCATGATTGAATCTTCTTCTCCAGAAACCATCTACGCAAACAGGGCCGAAGATTGAACGCAGAACTTTTCTCTCGAAAATACCAAGGACTTCCTCATCCGCCTTCGACACCGTCCATGCTTCCGCGCCATAGAGAAGTATAGGGATTATCAAAGTGGTATATAGTGTCAGCTTGGTTTTTCGAGAAAGGGCCTTACTACTCAATTGCCTCTTCAGCCCAAAGAAACAGCGATTGGCAAGAGTTATTCTGCGTTTGATCTCGGTACTGATGTTGTTTATATTGTTGACTTGGGAGCCAAGGTAGACGAAGTCCTTCACTACCTCGAAGTTATAGCTGCCTGTGGTGATGCTCTGGCTCAGTTGTCGGTGTTGCGGGTCCTTTTTTGATGACAGCATATACTTCGTTTTGACGGCTCGCTTTGTTCGACCAATCACGTCAATGTCGTCAGCGTATGCTAGCAGTTGCACGGACTTTGGGAAGATCGTGCCTCTGTTGTTGGCGTGTGAGTTTTGTATGATATTCTCAAGAATTATGTTAAAAAAGACACAATCCCCTTCTGACATTGATGGAGCAGCGAGAGTTCTCCATCGTCATCCTACACAGCCTGACGAGTTTAGTAGGAATGTCAAAACTAGACATGGCTTCGTATAGCTCGTCCCTATACACACTGTCATATGCGGCCTTAAAATCGACGAACAGGTGGTGGGTGTCGATTTGCATCTCTTGGGTCTTCTCCAGGATCTGCCGTAGTGTGAAATGGTGGACTTCCCCGGCCTGAAACCACACTGATAAGGACCTATCAAACTGTTCACGAATGGTTTCAGGCGCTCACACAAAACGGCACGACTTATTCCTCGGTAGTTGGCGCAGTTGAAGGGGTCTCCTTTTTTGTGGATCGGGCAAACGATGCTGAGATTCCACTCGTCGGGCATGCTTTCCTCAGACCATATCTTACAAATGAGCTGGTGCATGCGCCCAACCAGGTCATCTCCGGCTGCCTTAAATAGTTCCGCGGACAGTCCGTTCGCTCCTGCAGCTTTGTTTGATTTCAGTCTCGATATTGCTATCTTGACTTCATTCAGGTCGGGGGGACGGAATTCTCTACCATCATCGTCCGTTATCTGGAGTGGAATATTCTGCCTGGCGATAGAATCGGTGTTTTGTTCGCCGTTAAACTGTCTGCAGAAGAGATCTTTCCAGATTCTCAGCATCGATTGCGATTCTACCACGATTTGTCCCTCTTCGTCACGACAGGCTTCTGTCCGAAGCTTATATCCATTGGATAGTTCTTTTACCCGTTGGTAAAACTTTCGGATATTATTCCTGCCGTAACACCTCTCCAGTTCCTCGATCGCGCGCTTCTAGTGCTTTCTTCTTCCTTTTGAGAAGCCGGTGTTCTTCCCTTCTCTTCTGTTCGTAGAGCTCACGAGCTGCTCTCGTCCTTCTTTCCAACGTCCCCTTATACGCTGCTAGCTTCGCTGAATGTGCCTGCCTGCACTCGTCGTCAAACCATGGGTTTTTTCCGGGTGGCATTTTAAAACCCAATACATCAGAGGCAGCATCTCTGATGGCGTTTGGCAACGGTTCCATTCCTCATCGGTGGTTTCGCCTGGCAGGGCTGGACTCTCTGAGAGCTTAAGGGAGACTAGATCGGCAAATTTCCCAGCGGTCAATTGCGATTGTAGCTTTGCGACGTCAAACTGTTGTGGTCGTGCTCTACTCCGTTTTGCTACTGATATCCGTGATCTTACCTTGTCTACAACAAGGAAGTGATCGGAGTCAATGTTGGCTCCTCGGAATGTTCGGACATCAAGAATACTGGAAGAGTGTCTGCCGTCGATCGCAATGTGATCAATTTGGTTGACGGTTGATTGATCAGGGGACCGCTAGGTCCCTTTGTGAATGTTGAGGTGAGGGAATCGCGTGCTTGCTACAGTGAGATTTCGCTTCGTCACAAAATCTAGCAGCCTGAGTCCGTTATCGGATGTGTCGTCATGCAGGCTGTGTTTCCCGATGACTCTAGCAAAGATGTCTTCCTTGCCCAGCTTTGCGTTGAAATCTCCTAGGACGATCTTGGTGTCGTAGCTGGGGCATTGATCGTATGTTCTTTCTAGGAGATTATAAAAGTCATCCTTGCTGTCGTCATCTTTATCCTCCGTAGGGGCGTGGGCGCAGATTAGGCTAATGTTGCCGAACCTAGCCTTGATGCGGATTGTAATGAGGCGTTCGCTCACGTATTTAAAGCTTCAGACTCTTTGCCTAAGTCTGCCTCGAACAACAAACCCGCATCCAAACAAAAAACCCGCATCCAAAATTCTTTTCTTTTATAAAATCATTTTTATTCTTTGTCATAAACAAATCTTGTTGTGTGGCCAAATATATCGGTTTCTTTTGCCGTAACTTGTTCACTACAGACGGACATATCACAGTCATACATGACTCGTACTCGCATGTATGTACATACTCGTATGTGTGTGGATGGATAAGGAAAGCGGGCCTGCAATGTGGACGCCTTTAATGTCATTAACATAAGCAATCCCATTTTTATTTTATAATTGTAAAGAAGATGGTTCTTACTGCGCTGGGAGGCGGTTTCCACACCAAAACGAATTTTGATATAAGAAGCATTGGATTAATAAATTTGAACTCAACTCAACTCAAACATCTCCCGTGTTTCTATATTCAAAATCCAGTGGAAGTCACTAGCGAGGCGATTACCTTTTTAAACATGCAGTTTATTATGAAATCATGTTAATTTAATAGGAAACGTTAGTAGACGCATTTGCATGAAATTAAATTATTAATTTGTTCGCTGTTTTATAAAAATTCGCAGGATAAAATGCATTTGCTAATGCAGATATGAACAAATCACAAATCAATTAGCAACAGTTTTTGAATTATTCAAAAGTCCGTAAAGCTTTTTATGTGAGGAGCCGTGGCGCAACTCCAATTCGGTTTGCACTCAGACAAAATTTCACGTCTCCAACTACCTGAGCTGTCAAAGCAGTTACATGCATTCACACGTACATACGTAGTACGTAAACGTATTCTTTGACGTAACAGCCCTCCCTGTTCACTTTCAATATACGAGTAAAAGCGTACAAGCAAATAATCTGTAAGTCCCCCCTCTACTTATACGAGGAACTTAATAAAGATGTGAACGTTGTCCAGAAAGTATGAGGCAGGTCTCTCGTACATTTGTTACATTTGTGCAAACTAATTTACTTGGTTCGTCCTTTTGTGAAACAATTATTTGTATTTTTATCTACTTCAGCTTCTTGCAGCCTTGCCACGGAACAGAAAGGAATTAAGCAGGCTGGATTTTCCCAGAGCTGACAATTAAGTGGAGTTACCGAATTTCAGGATTTTAGTCATCATTTAGTATGGCCGAGATTGAAAAACGTTTGAATTGTCTGCATCTCTTAACAGCGAAAATTGGAAGGATGATATTCAGTGCTTTACACTAGATGTTGATTAGTCCTAGTTGGTTCAAGGATTTTATGGCGCCAAATTGTACAAGTTGGTCTGTGCAAACCCATGTATGTTTGTATGGGAATACAATGAACAATAAAAACACATTTGTAAATATTTGAGGTAATAATTTATCCTCTTTTATTTTTTATAGGTAAGCAAATTTAAAGAAGATGATCGAATTGCAGATGAGACAGGATGAGATCGTTGGTCAGCTCTTCGCAGATCTGTGTGCGTCAGAGCAAAGCGTGATATTACACTACATCTCGTTTTGGATGCTTAGCCGATCATTCCCCACCCACAGTTATGTGCCCGATGTCTCTGTGCGCCCGTTGGAGTGCTTTTTACTTTTCATTGGCCAAACTTTTGCGCATAATTCTGCAAACAGTTGTCTGGAACGACAAAAGCTTTCAATTAATGTCGATGTTATAGAAGTTGATCGCGCTATTTGAACTGCGTTCTCCTGTTATTTGACCAACTGCTTGAAGAAATGAAAGAACTTTGTTATTTGTTTCAATTTGCTTACTTTTGAACTTATACGCACCGGAAAGGAAGCCGCCGAAGTGAGTGATTCACAAATTCATATAGCAAAGAAGAAACACTCTAACTCTTAGTCCGGATTAAGGGACATGTCAGCAGCTGAAGTGCTTTTTGGCGGCAGGACATAGCAAGTCTGCTATGATATGGCGGAAAGACATACGAATTCCAACCAAGACCATGGAGGCATGAACAGCGTAACAAGGATCTCAAACAATTGATCCATACTCAAGAATTGGTCGAACGAGAGAAGAAAAAGTTGTGTAATATTAGGATCAAGGAACTCCTTGGACCAGCGTTTCATGAATCCAAGTACCCCATACGCTTTATTTACCATAATAGGGATGTGATCACGAAAGTTGAGTTGAGCCTGTGATCCAACAGTATGCCTAGATCCAATACGGTATGAACTTTATCTAAAATAGCAGTATCAATATAATGGGAAGTCTCACGTCATTTCATACGAGTATGTCCCAAAGATCACATGATTTCAAATCACATGTTTTTTTGCCGCTCGGATTGCTTATTGCTATTCCAGTTTAAATCACACTGAAAATAAATGTGTGCGATTTATTTACTTAGATATAATCACAAATTAAATTATAATTTATACTAATTCTTTTACAATAAAACACCAGCGTTCGATTTACATATTTTCTCGGCTATATTTATTTCGATAAATATTGCTTCAAAAAAACAACTATTCGTCTTTTTCTCAATACCAAGTTATCTCCCTGGTAAGTTCCTAGCTCTTCAACCAGGCACCTCAATTTCGAAACCAAAACTCCCAAATACCGATTTCTCTTTCTTCTTTTCTCGCTTTAATCATCCTTTCCTCCTTTTATCAACAGCAATCCCAGTCTTTGAAAAGGGCCCAATTTCCTTCTTTTTCTTCCTAAATAAGTTCCCTTTTCTCTTCTCTATTTGACTAATGCTGATTTAAGAGGCCTTTACTCGCTCACTCGTTACATTTTGAATCGACCCGATCTGGAAAAACTGAAAATTAATAGCAAATATGTAAAAGTTTGTACAATCGAAACGAAACAGTCTTGGCTAACCACCTGCTTTGAAGTATGCAGCTACTGAATCCAGTAATAACTTGATAATTTGTAGCGTATTTGCTCATTCATACTCCATATGATACTTCATCTCAGTATTCATTATCTCTTGCGCAATAGCAAGTAATGAAACTTGCTTGCTCCTATCGATGTTTCGCAGGTCTGCGAATATAACGAAATCATATTATTTTATGACTTGCGGCGCTGGTGACATCCATACTTGTATTTTAAAGAATTGTGCTCATTCTCTGCTGCGTGCATCTACTTTAGAGAGAGCTGGTTACCACTGTTACAATGTTCCGTCACTGTCATCTCCGTGATCTCGGGAAAGCTTGTTCACCAATGACAATATACTGTAGTATTAGGTCGGACAAAGGACAATGCTGAACGTATAATTCCGCACTTTCGCACATAAATGCTAATTTCCCACAAATTTCCAAGCGCCATTTAATAGCTCTTTACCTTCGTGTACGTCATATAATCATTACACCTTTTTTGGATTTCCGTCTCAGTGTAAATGGACTAGACGCAATATTATATGTATTTATTGTACTTCCAAATGATTGATATTAAAAATTAATAGTGTCATATTTTTTTTAAATGTCTGCCATGACTAATATTTCTAGACCTAATTAATTAAAAAAACATTTTATTGAACTCCTACCCGTGACATTTTCATTTTGACTTTTAGTAAAATAACTAAAATTAGAAATGTGCTACTTTTTTCTTCACAATAGATAAATGATTAAATAACTTAATTTATACTTCTAAATAATTCTGGCTATACATACAAACGAAGCTAGAGCCAGAAGCAGACGTGCAAGGAAGGACGGACATTTACGCAATATGCTTGGCCCCATTTCATAACATTCAATTGTTTACACTCGTGCATAACCATAAGTTCTTCGACTTCTGTCTCGACATATTTTAGAGCCAAGCCGATTATTTTGAAAGTCGCTTAAGTCTACTTATGATCCAAAAGGAAACTTAAACAATTAATCTGTTCTAAGCAATACTCTATACCTCAAGCCTTTCTAGATGAAAGGAAAAGTTGGAGGAGACGAAATGTTTCTGATGTAGAGCAACTATATCTCTTACTATTCAACTGATTTTAACTGACTGAAAATTATGTTAAATATCTCTTTTCTATAAAACGACTTATGCTACTATCGAAATAAGCGACGTGTTTTTAGTTTTAAATAAATTGGGATAAAACTTGTGGGTTGAAAGAAAATTTCTCATTTTACTACCAACTGCTCAAGTGCAAATCCGCAAGTAGAATTAAGAATCGAGCAGGAAGAAACATGATCCAGTTAAAAGTATTTCTTATTGGACTTGTGGCGATCGGGTGTGTTTTTGATTTAGTTAAAGGTAACTGCTGCTCACTATCAACATGAATTGACTTTAATATTATTTATTTGGTGTCCAGGAAGGGCTAATAAAACCGTCCCAGAAGAAGGATCGCAAACAACTACAGATGAGAAAGCGCTGGTATTGGACAACTCTGGAAAATTAATAGATGGTACGTCCAAATACCTTCGAAAGCCGCATATTATCTTTCTCCTCATTATTAAATTAAATTGACTTTAACATTATTTATTTGCTGTCAAGAAGCGACTAATAGAACCGTCCCAGCAGAAGGATCGCAAGCAACTACAGATGAGAAAGCGCTGGTATTGGACAATTTTCGGAAATTTTTAGACGGTACGTCCAAATATCGTCGAAAGCTACATCTTAACTCTCTCCTCATTACCCAAATTAATAATCTTCAATATTAATTATTCGTTGTCCAGAAGTGCCAAATAAAATCATCCTACACGAAGGATCGAAGCCAATTACAGATGAGGAAGTACGCGAAATCGAGTATTTGCGGAAATTAATAGAGCACAAATATGGTTCAAAGCGGATTTTTCCGGGTACCGGCCTCTTATAGGCATTACTAACGCTGCTTCAGTGATTTGCGTTACGATTTTGAATGCGGCAAATTGATGGTATTTGATGACAAACGCGTAGTATGTGCTTGGCCCAGTCAAGTTAACTGTAAAAATTAATAAAATAAATATATGAAGACTTTGGAAAGCATGTCGTTATCGAAGTGTATGTACTTGGAATCGCCGCAGCGCATTTTCTTGTTAAGTTGAGTTTTTTGCGTGATTCAATACAATAGATGCAAAAAGCTCAATTTTGGCACGCAGTGAGGTCGTTTCTGTGTACATATCTTTATACATATTTACATATATTAAGGTAACAATATTTCTTTCCAAAAAGGGCTAAAACTCATTTTTTGTAAATAAAAATCTGAAGTTTTTTTATTATTTGAATTTTTTTTATTGCCTGAATTATTTACGTCTCAGCGCCAAAAAAGGCTCAATAGAGGCAAAACTGGCAACAAATCTTAAGAAATAATTATTTATTTATAAAATAATTAATGAAATATTCAACGTAATATATAAAAATGTAAACATAGATACATCAATTTAGCTTCTTTCAAGTTTGCATTATCATTTCTAATTCTAATCTAAGAACCAATTCAACGTCATTCTTTTATTGCGTTTCTAAAAGTCGATCAGGTTGGTGGTTGCCCCCGTTTGGACCGCTGCTTAGTAACCTCAAGCCGACATCTAACAACATCCATGTCCATCACCAGTTCAGCTTTTAAAGCCATATAATAAAAGTTGCATCATCGAGTTAGACTTAAAACCATATACTATTGGGAGATAGGCGAGGTACGAGTGAATAAGAGACTGATATAATATATAATTTTATTTCTAAGTACTGGATCATATTGTATTTGCAATTGTGCAAATATCATCAGCGAAAATAAAAAGCTTTCCATTAAGTGGGTCAAGTACACTGCACACACACCACAAACTTCACCAATATCGGAGCTTCTAGCTTCCCCTATTTCCACAAATTGCTGCCTGTTCCTCAAGTAATTGTCCATTATATTAAGTGATTCATCAGAACAACCATATTGCACTAATTTTTCAATAAGGACTATATGATCTACCAAATCGAAAAATACTCCTGCGAATGCTTTATGACAGCTTCAGTTCACCAACACCTTTTTCGAACCCATATTGGCGGTCAAATCATAATTTCTTTATTTCTGGATAATTTGTTAATTGTTCAGAAATTACTTGACTGCTAACGACGATGTTTCCATAAGCAATATATGTATTTGCCGGCTTCCTTTCAACAACTTACTCTGCCAAATCCTACGATAATGCAACACCTTATCCTTATACTACACCTGTGCCGCACCACTGTCCGCGCCTCGTACTGCAATAAATAACAAATCCATTGAATCATGTTATTTGGCATCAGTATAAAGCTGATGTAACCAATTACAGAGGTATCGCTAAAATTAATACAATTCCAGAGCGCCTTGAAAAGATTCTAACCGATTACCTACATCATCAAATTTCCTCGCTTCTTTCACCTTGTCAACATGGTTTTCGTCAGTTCCGTTCAACTGCAACTAATGTTTTGGAACTCACCACTATTTTAAAATCTCTTAGCGATATTAATGGACATAATTTACTGGTTGCTGACTTCCGGAAATTTTATCAATGGTGCAGATGTAATTTATTTGAGTTAAATATAAAGAAATGCCAACACATAAATTTTTTCCGACACAATCGATTGGGACTTCCCATTATATTGATACTGCTATTTTAGATAAAGTTCATACCGTATTGGATCTAGGCATACTGTTGGATCACAGGCTCAACTTTCGTGAGCGTATGGGGTACTTGGATTCATGAAACGCTGGTCCAAGGAGTTCCTTGATCCTAATATTACACAGGTTGTTCTTCCCTCGTTCGACCAATTCTTGAGTATGGATCAATTGTTTGAGATCCTTGTTAGGCTGTGGTCTTGGTTGGAATTCGTGTGTCCTGCCGCCATATCATAGCAGACTTGCTTTGATAAAACTACCTACTCTAAAAAGTCGACGATCGATGGGATTGCTTTTGCCATTAAAGCACGAGCACAAGCAATAAACGAAAGGTTATACGCCAAAAACCACTTTAGCTGCTGGCATGTCGAACAGCTTCCGGTTTGACTGACTGGAGTTCTAAATATGTCCCTTAATTCGGACTAAGAGTTAGAGTGGTTCTTCTTTGCTATATGAATTTGTGAATCACTCACTTCGGCGGCTTCCTTTCCGGTACGTATAAGTTCAAAAGTAAGCAAATTGAAACAAATAACAAAGTTGTTTCATTTCTTCCAGCAGTTGATCAAATAACAGGAGAACGCAGTTCAAATAGCGCGATCAACTTCTATAACATCGACATTAACTGAAAGCTTTTGTCGTTCCAGACAACTGTTTGCATTTTAAGAAGCAGAAGTCTGCGCAAAAGTTTGGCTAATGAAAAGTAAAAAGTGCCAAACACATATTCGGGTTTAAGACTCTACGCAGTTTTCAAAAGGATGTAAAAAATTATGTCATTGTATATTAAATTTGTCGAGCTTAAAGGAATTAAGAATTGGATTTTCCCACAGCTGGCAATAAAGTGGAGTTACAAAATTTCAGGATTTTACTCATCGCTTAGTAACGCTTAGGTTCAAAGAGATTTCCGTTGCAGGCAAGAAGGGCAGCTATCAACGGACAGCCCAGCAGCGGTAAGCAACTATCACATAGAGGCCGTAGGACGCTTATGGTCCTGCGCTATTATGGTATAATAGCAGCGAACCTCCGCTAATACACTTGTGTGCCTAATCTTCTTCTATTAAATATCTCGCGTACAAATGCGACCAATCTGCCAAAAGTCCTATCGCCATAATAATCGCCGGCTCCGATGTCCGCTACACTTATAATATTACTATATTCCTGACACACACTGTCCATCCAACGCACCCGCCACCTATAAAAGGCATTCCATTAGGAGCGCCATACCGGCCGAACATCACCGACAGCAAGGTCAGAAGCAGCAGCCTGAGTCGAGACCGTCCTGCACAATGGCATGCAAGCCAATAAAGCCACACCGCAACAGTCATACACTACCCACTTCCATCTGACATCTGCTTCCTGCCGCTGGGTGAAAACTTCGCTGAAATGGTAAATGAAATATCAGAAATCCTCGTGCGTTCATTTTTCCAGTTTAATTGTGTAGTCAATATATTTTCTTCGTATTTCAAAATTCAACAAAAAAAAAAAAAAATAGCTTAAAGCATATCATGGAATTAAAGATACGATCTTATTTTTACAAAGAAAGAAATGTGTTTTTATTTAATTAGTTTTATATCGGTATAAACTTTACAAATTATGAACTAGAGTATAAAAAATTAAATGAAGACCGAAGTGAAAATAATATAGAGAAATAGAAAATAATAAAAAACTTTAAATGAACAAATATATATAATAAATGAATTAAATGAATTACTTAACAGCTTCGCAACAAATTTCGACGATAATGTCGATAAAATACTACACAATTGCCTCATAAATACGTTAAACGATGTCGAAAGAAGGTGCCCAAATTCCTTATATGTATCTGGAATTTAGTAATGAGGAGAAAATTTTCAATATTTTGCAGTCCATGAATTCAGAAAAGGGAGAGGAGACCAATAGGCCTAACAAATAATGCCATTTTAACAAAACTGATAAGGCGGTACCTTACCAAACTTACTTAAAACTTCGTTGATACGACCCATTTCTATTTTGACGACTGTAGAGAAATTCTTAGAAGGAATCGTTGCCAGGAGACCAAAGTCGTTTCTTAGAAAATATGAAATCGTCGACAAAATTCAATTTGGATTCCAGAAAGGAAAAAGCATCAATAAATTGCTGGGAAATTCCTCCGACTATTTCAACAGATGTTTGAGTAAACGTACATACATACATATGTATGCACTGGTTAGTTCTACTTACTGATTTCAGCAAAGCCTTTGACACGCTCACGCATAACAGACTATTGCAGATGTTGGAGAAAATCGCTATTAGAGGTAACACGTTAATTGGTACCTTGACTGTACATTTTACAAAGTGAAAATGTGTGATAAGTATAGTGACGAAGTTTCAGTTGGATGTGGTGTGCCACAGGGTTCTACACTCGGACCTATATTGTACATTATATACATACGTATGCGAACGACATGTTGAATAAACTTGAGGGAAGTACATTTGCAACAAGATGGTGCGGGTCTAAACATTATTATTGTAAAATGCAACTCTGGCAAAAAGTGAAAATGAAAACATTGTTCAAGCGCTGCTCAAATATTAGTCGAGCGTGAACTTATTTTGCATCTAATCGTACAAACTTCAAACTTCTATGTATGGAGGCCGAGTAACTCGGAGACAGACAAAGTTTACTTTAAGCAACATATACATTCAGATGTCTCTTAGAACACATCTCTCTAGCGGCCGACTTGGGCCTTTGCATTATGCCAAAAAGATTCGGAGCGAGGACAGCTTTTCTGTCTAAGAGCACAAGCTATAGACATTTTGAAAGCATATTGACTCAGCGCATCATTCAAGAAACTCGACTCTTTCTTCGGATTCTGTAAAAAACTCATTAAAAGATTTGCCACACTATTTATTGAGTGCGAAATCTTGTTGCATTCTCCCAAGACATGTACGAATATTAAAAACTTTAAACATTTTGTACTCGACGAGTCTATGCAGCAAGGACCAGAAATGTGAAAATAATCCATTATTTTCTTCTAATTTCCCCAGCCAGTTACTGCCCAAGTTTAAATACTACGAGTAACTATTGCTTTTCCAGTGAAAATTTAGAGGGTAAAAACACTTTTTCTTACACATTAATGGAAACTTATTGCTCACTATTTGCGAATAACTGATATTTTCTATTGCGAGTTACTAATTCGTCAGAGTTATTCCAGAATAACAGCCCCGTTTCCTAATAAAATGTAAAACATCCACAAAAACAAATTCCCCCTTTAATAATGGTTTTACCATAAAGACGAGTTCTTTGAATCTTTTATTGTGCGAATTGTGATTGAAAATATGTTTTATTCGCAAGCAAATTTTACGTATAAACGCAGCAAATGCTATTAAAGAAAATTATGAGTTGCATTGAACGTTTTCCGGCCAATCACATTGTACCGTTTCAAGATTGAAGTTCAAAGTATCAGGGTAACATTGAAAGTCGTGACGTATTTTATCGTAACAGGACCAATATTTGCTACAATCAGATTCGTCTCGGTAATATCCGTTTTCTTCCTCACATCGAAGAGGCTTTTCAAATACAGGTAGTGACGCACCTGGAGGTTCTAGTTCTTCGCCTTAAAGATTATGAAAGATTTTGTTAAAAAATTCAAATATTTTTCCACAATTCACACTAACTGCTAGTTAAACCAGAAATGTAGCGAACAGCAACAAGAACAATCAAAAACCCTTTTAAGAGATACATTTTACTACTTTAGAAGAAAACTGATATTTTATGCTGCCAGTCGGAGGGTTTTTATATTCACCAGAAACACAGGAAATCCTTGAATTTCAAATCATGCTAAATATTGAATGAGTTCTATAAATTACAAGTAAATAGATACAAATATGAGAGTGTGTGTGTGTGTGCGTATGTGTGTATTGATATGTACAATAAGTATTTATGTTGTTGTTGTGATTTATTTAAACACCAGAAACTATCAAATAAAATTTGTTTGTTCAGTTGTTCAATCTTAATCACGGCCGGCGGACGGCATTGAAAAACTACCGTCACCGCATGTATGTATGAGAAAACTTTGTACAATCACAGGTGCGGATTTCTTTACCGTTATTTTGAAGCTAAATTTGGCCAAAATTCAGTACTGATTCTATCCAAGCCTTCACCATATACTTGCTTGCATACTCGTATGGATGGATGTGTGTTCACGAGTATTCCCATTATTTTCTTGCAGTATGCCGATGCCAATGATCTTTTTATCGCACTTTGTTGGCAAATGTGCTACATGTAAGTGGACGACCCACTCGTTCACTGATGCCAGAGCGTGATTATTAGAGGAAACAATACATATGTATGTATGTATGTGTTTGTTTGTTTGTTTGATAACAAATTTAGTTTTCTTCTTCATCGGAATACTTTTAGGCAAATCCTTATCCAGCTCTATACACTGGGACAGAAGAAAGCGATTACCGCGGCCTCGAACCATTCTCTGGAAGTTGTGCAGCACATTTGAATGAATTAATGCCGTTGTTTTATCGCTTAACAAAGACACATGAGAGTGTTGCAGAGAACATCTTCGAGTGGTATATGCGCCGACCGAGCGCCGAATCTACCCGAATACTACATACAAGATGTTTGGATTTGTGTTCAGACGCTCTAATAATGACTGAAAATTATGTTATTTATGTATCTCTTTTCTATAAAACGACTTATGCTACTATCGAAATAAGCGACGTGTTTTTAGTTTTAAATAAATTGGGATAAAACTTGTGGGTTGAAAGAAAATTTCTCATTTCACTACCAACTGCTCAAGTGCAAATCCGCAAGTAGAATTAAGAATCGAACAGGAAGAAACGTGATCCAGTTAAAAGTACTTCTTATTGGACTTGTGGCGATCGGGTGTGTTTTTCATTTAGTTAAAGGTAACTGCTGCTCACTATCAGAATTAATTAACTTTATTACTGATTATTTGGTGTCCAGGAAGGGCTAATAAAACCGTGCCAGAAGAAGGATCGCAAACAACTACAGATGAGAAAGCGCTGGTATTGGACAATTCTGGGAAATTAATAGAGGGTACGTCCAAATACCGTCGAAAACCGCATATTATCCCTCTCCTCATTATCAAAATTAATTGACTTTAATATTATTTATTTGCTGTCCAGGAGAGGCGATTAGAAGCGTCGTAGACGACGGATGGGAAACAGTTATGGGAGAGGACGCGTGCTTCGCGTGGAGAGTATTCGGAAATTAATAGATGGTACGTCCAAATATCGTCGAAAGCTACATATTGTCTCCTAACCTGTTTCTTTATAGAAAGTCTCAATATACTTGACAAGATAAAAATAATTAAAGAGTCCTGCAAAAACAGAAGAGGATTTCTCCGGGTACCGGGCTCTGTATGTGCTTGGCCCAGTCAAGTGAACTCTAAAATTTAATAAAATCAAAACATTTGAAAACTTGGCAAAGAATATATGTATGTAGTTCGCAAACTACAGTTGGACCCGTTTTTCGCGATATTTGCACGCCAAAGCTACGCATATTATTATAGATCCAGACGTAAGTTTATGACGAAACCATTTTCGAAGTACTTAAAAAAACATTAGATCTGTTTTTGAGTCTGGCCAATTGGCTGTCTGTCTGTTTTTGTACATATACATACATACATACACGAAGATATAGTGACTAAAATGCATTAGTTTAGCGCTTTGACAGGAATAAATATGTATGTATGCACACATGTACATTAGCGAGATCGAACGTTCCACGGCTGTAGCTGGTTCTTTTTCAAATTCCCATTTTTCGATTGTTGAGTAAATCGATCTAATACATTTGACTGGCTTTTCAACATCTCGTCACGTCCGTTTGCATTTAACGTGACGATGTGTAAAATCTATACGTTTTCCAATTTTAATTGCGAGCATTTTTGAGTTTTTTTTTCCGCGTCAGTACTTGTGTAGGATTTCAATCAAAATCTATTTCCAAATATGTATCGTTTACACCACTGCTTTCGTACGTGTTACGAAATCAGCTGCCATCCATAATACATATGTATGTACATACGTAAGTACATAAGTATGTGTGTATGTACAAATGTATTTTCGTACATATGTATGTATGGGTGTCTAACTTGCCTGCCATCTGTTTAAACTTGCATGCATTTCTTCTGTTTTTTACATTTTCTGCTGCCAAATTATCAAATTTTATTTGCGCAGTGTTTTATTTTTAGTCCAAAATGAGGAAAATCACAGCTGTGTCGCTTGGTATTGAGGTGATTTTGCCAAAATCCAGTCACGAACTTTGTGTGGAAAATTACGACAAAATGTACTAGATTTGGTTGGCATTAAAGCGACTTGGACTTGGTGTAAATGCACCAAAAAGAGGTGTTGGATTTCACAATTTGTTCTCTACGACAGTACAATGTCAGTCATGAAGCAATTAACCAAGAAGACGCAGAAAAGTTGTCAAAATTTGTTTCTACTGCGCATGACTTCACATGGGATCGCAATAATTTGAAAAATAGTCAAATAATAAATTTAGTTTGTAAATCATTATATCACTTTGTAGTTTTATTGAATTTTTTTCCGTGATCTTGTCGAATATTTTTTTTAGTTGTTTCATAGTGCTCATAGCTTCTTCTGTCGGCTTTGTCAGGCCGCCCTCCCTCTGACAAATGGTCAATCCATGTACATATATGTCGGTTCACTTTCATCGGCAAATATAAGCCGCAAGTTTTCCAAGCCATCATAATGCATGCCGTTAAGTTCTTGGTCTGGTTCTTCCATATAAACAACAATATTAAAATGTTGAAATATTTTACTTATAAAGAAACTTTTAAAGCATGACTTGGAAAAAGATGTATTTAAAAAAATTACCTCTTGTAGATTTTTCACACATTTCTAAGTCTGGAGTATCATCATTTCCATCATTCGCAATTATTCCATCGTTTCGTCCAAGAATATACGACCTTAATCGGTTTTTAAACTCCATTTGATCTGGATGGTCATGCAGAGCTCCCTTAGTGCGAATCACTCCGAAAAAATATCTAAAACGTAGGAATATATTTCAATATATATATTTTTTATTGTTCTTGCAATTTTTCAGTTCACATTTTGTCTAAAGTTTGTTGTTTCCTTATTCGCTTTTGCTATTACAATAAAATATAAAGAACACTTTCTACGTCACACATACAGCTGACTGATGTAAACAACAGAACGGACCTACGCAACGCGTAATCTTTTATTTTTGATTCATGATGTCAGTAAACTGCAATTCAAATCTTTGTTGTTTCCTTGATTAAGTCGCCGGTTGGTGGCGTCATACTGCATTCAATTTGAATTGTATGAAATCATGCTTCCTGCAAGAAGGCAGCCACATGAATTCATGAGTTTTAAACAGCCAAGCCATACACTAGCCTAGGGAGCGGGTCCTTGAAAACACATGGAGTGATTTGATTAACCGAGAAGAAATATAAATTTCTTTTCTTAATCGATTAATCGTCATCTTTACTTCTTTTTTCGGGACTACAAGCATATTTTTTGATTGGTGATTGAACAGTTAAATAGAATTCGAATGTGTTCAAATGTAGGCAGCCGGTGAATCGGAGCTAAATTTAGTTTAATTTTGAAACTACTCAAAACTATTATGCGGAAATCTTCCGGCGCCGGTCGGTTGACTTTCGCATGAATGATCAACAATAATTTTTCTTATACATACAAACATACATACAGACGTACTCGTACAGCAAATATATATGTAAGTTATATACCACAAAATGTTCAAAATAAAATAAATAATAAGAAAAGAAAACAAATTGAAATTCATGAATGGAAGTTTTAAGCCAATTTATGTAAAAAGGAAATGAATCCACTTTTACAGGTCGTAGAAAGTTTGTCATTTTTAATAGGTTTGATAATCTTCACATTTTAATTTGAAAGCAAACGGATAGGGAAAAATTTTCGGGTTGTCTACTTTCGACATTTTTCACAAAAAAATCGAATAACTAACGGTGGTTTATCCACTTGCCACGCTGCCAGATAGTCAATAGTGGATACTTTGCCTCGCCACTGTGTGTGCAGTGGCTCACATGTATGTAAATGCGGGCAACTAATTAGAGAAAAGTTGCACATGAAACAGAAACCAGGTGCTTACATACATACATACATACACACATATTCACACAGCCAACTGCAATGATGATGGTGGTCAGCAAAACCAGCGGCGATTGCACTATCTCGGGTCGAAAGGGTAGAGGACCCATTCATCCGAAATCTTGCATATTCCACACAAAACGCCAAATTGTAATAATAATATGTGCGGAATTTATGTACATACATATAAGTTTGTACATACACATGTACATACATATTTTCCAGAAGCACTACAGCTCAGCTAATTTTCAAACAGCTACATTTGTATGTATGTGTGTGTGTGTGTGTGTGTGTGTGTGTGTGTGTGTGTGTGTGTGTGTAGCTAATATTGTCTTAAAATATTTCAACATACACTAAATTTTATGGCCTTGATTACACAAAAAAATTATATATGTATGTATTTATGTATGTAAATATAATTTACTGTTATTCTTTATCTTAAAAAATAAACTGTTCAAACAATTTTAATGAGAAATATGTACGTGTTTGAGAATGGCCTTGAATTCTCTTGGAAACAAATAAAAAACTTATGTATGTATGTATGTATGTATGTATGTACATCTACATGTACACGTGTATAACATTTATGGAGTTACCTGCGTTCGACGTCTTTCAATCTTTTCCGAAGACATGGAGCAGGGGAAAACTACATAAACTTTAGAAGAATGTATGCTTTAGTAAAGCGGGAATCAGGAACTGCAAAGCGTCAAACCTGCAATAATTTTTTAAGTTCACTTAAACCCAATCGAGTCCACTACCGCCGCCGAAATATTGAAAATCTGAAAGGCTAATTGTAGCGAAGAAGGTTTTTGCTAATTTGCTTTTTTGCTTTAAGTGTTACTCGATATGGACACTCCATAGCAGTATTTCATCCAAACAAAATGATACGCCTATTTACAACATAACAGATGTAGTACATATGTATGTATCTGGGTGGGCATTCACACCAGGCAATTCTTTCAGCTAAGCTAATTACATTTTGGGCATCTGGGTGAGGGGAACATAAGATGAGTAGAGAGAGACCTGCTTGTACTTTCAATTCGTTTTACTTTCTTATTCGCACTCACTCGGCAAAAAGGACGAGTATGTGAGTTGGAGGTATTATTATTTTTCTTTATTTATTTATGTATTTCAGAAGCTCATTTCGGAGCTGAGTTAATAAACTAACTGACTGTAAACTAGTCGCTACAATTCTTAAATACATACTATTCTAACAGCAAGACTTTGGTGGTGGCGTGATTGAACAATTCTTTGGAAATTTGTCTGCAAGTGCATAATTTTGGTTGCATGTGGCGGAAGTGCTTTTCGTTTGTTATTGAAATTTATTTGGCATGTGCTAGTTCTGTGATCGAATTGTTTGTTAAAGGGTGAACACTTTTGTGGTGTTAACTTGTGTAAATGTGTGTATACGATACAAGCAATTAGAAGTGCTGAGTGTGAACAACAAAGCAATTTCAATGAGAAATGAGCATCTTTCTTTTCAATAAGAATTGAACAGTGTAAATTGTGACTTATTCTCGCTGTTATCCTGGAATACTATGGCGCTACCACAAAAAACAGCACAACATCTAGTGTATAACAAAATTAAATTGAAAAATTTACGTCAGAGTCACTTAACGAAACTCTAGAAAAAAACCGATAAGATATCGTGTTCTTGGTCGGTTTCAGGAAGTGAATCTTTAACAGAATAATTGTGTTTTAAATTCAAAAATTCTTTGCGAAACTTTTCAGGTATTGCACGTTTCTCGCAAAGCGTTTGTAAATCTTTGCAATATTTTTTATAAATTTTCAAAAAATCACTACATAAAGATACAGGTCCATTAGTTTTATTATGCGAAAGTTGCATGTTGATCGCGCCATCAAGCTTAACTTTAACTTCTAAATTGTTCAAGTATCCACATTTGAGTTTCTTTTCTCCAATACGAACATGTACATGAGTGTTCATTGAATTGGAAAACATTACTTGAGAAAATGAGTTCCCATCTTTGAGATGAAAGCCGGTCACACAGTCAACCATTCACTTGGAGCCCAAGCAGTTCGTTTCTGAACAAATGATTCAATGGTGCTATCAATGGAGTCACCGGGCATCATAGTATGTTCTTTTATTATTAACAAAACGGGTGCGATCAATAAAATATATTAAAGTTGCGATTTTGATCAGGACAGCTGTCAAAGTACAAACTTGTCGAAGAATGAATCCTTGTTGTATCTGCAAGATTCAAATATTGGAAAACAGCAGTAGAAATTTCAGTGCATCCGCTTTTCCGTCAGATTCTCCCCACCAAAGGACAGTAACCCTTTCTTGAGCCATTTTCATATGCGATTTCATTATAAATCGCATGCAAGAATGATAGAAATACGGATTACGCCATCCGCCCGATTTTCAATTAGATGATGCAGGACGTCTTCGAAAGAAACTTAAAATATGAAATGGTGAAGTTAGAAGTATTTTGATTTGTGCCAGTGCTTTCGCAACTGAACCGGAATCACTACCATTTGAAGAGCAACCGAAAAATATTAACACTGACTCAAACGAGTACAGTTTGTAAAAATCTATTTTATACTCGAGCAACAAAAGGGTATTAACTCAAAATATTAAAATTTTCAGTAGAATTCAAACATTTTTAGTGGTTAAATTTTAAGATGATTTATCATAGTAAGCAAATTTAGTTTGGAAATGTATTCACACTGTGAATATTTGACTATTTTCATAACTTTATTAGGGAAATTGTCCCACTGTTGTGTTAGCACAACTTTTAAATGTCAGACTGTCGCATGCGCAGAAAATTCAAGTTCGGGAGAAAATTCGGGACGCAGCAATCTCTTTTTCCGTCAATCACGTTGTGGATATCTTCACGAATAAGATAATGTCGCGCTTTTAAGGCCGTGTTACAAAATCATACAGACTCGTACGATTCATTCACAGGAAAATCTGATAGAAATCTTTCTGACTTGGAAAAATCTCATCAAAATGGCTTCTTAAAGGTCTCGTTATGCGGACGCTGATGTCAGAAAAACAACGTATTTATTTATGTGAAAAGGAATAGAACAAGACTAAGTCTTATATTACAGCATTGCTTAGAGATTTGGCGCACATAATTTGGCATTACAATAATATATAAATTATTAAAGAAGAAAGAACAAGTAAAGCTTAAAATAGAAATCAAATATAGTCAGAAATATGTATGTAGAGATTGGAAAATAAATAAAGTTTAAAATAAAAATCAAATATTGTCAGAAATAGTCTAATAGAATAAATATAACTACATATATGGGATAGTATCGAAGTTAGAAAATGTTATTTAAAACTGTTTATAAAATTCAGAAATTGCCGATTTAAATTGGCTTGCATTACTAATTAATTGTATTGAGGGGGAAGTTGGCTCCAAAGACGTACGGAATGTATAAAGAAATTCTGCTTGGTGCTATTTATTTGTTTGCCTCTGCTTGGTATTGAGAAGGAGAGTCTTTGATATAGATAATTAGGCTGTTTGGCATAAACAATTTTATGCAGCAACATTTTAGTGAATTATCAAACGTCACATTATTGTATATTTGTGTTGCATGTCCTGAAATGCTGCAATTTCTTTTGATCCTCGGCAGTATGTAGGTATGTGTAGTTATAGAAATTTGCAAACGTAACACCCGTCAATAAAACAAACAAAATATTGTCGAACATAATTTATTCGCGTCTGATTTTGCCCTGTGCGTGTGCCTCGTCCATTTCTATTTACAAATTACTTTAGTTGATGGTTGCACACAAAAACTTATACAATTCTCAATTTCGCTGTCAGCTGTTCAGAGCAGTGTTGAACTTTTCGGCATAGTGAAAAGTACTAAATTGGCAACGAGAGATATACATACATTTTTTACATTGTAATTTATACATTATCATTATTGTTATTGTTTTTATTATTAAAGTTATTATGATTATTATGAAAACTATTAAAATTGTTGTTGTTGTTAATTTTATTATTGTTTTTTCTTGTTACAATTTGTTTCTTCGACAAAATTTATAATTGTTGTTATCATTATTTTTATTATTTCTATTATTATTTTTATTATTAAAATTAGTATTATAATTAATCAAATATTACTTTTATGAACCAAAATGATACTCATTCAAAAGTACCGAACATGGGCATTGCTGTTTAATTCATATGAGTGCCAACATTGGCTTACGAATGTCACTTAACGGCGCTGTAAAAATCTATTTTATACAGGTTGAAACGTTCCGGCGTTTGCATTGTTTTGGTAGGCTCAAAAACGAACGTACGTACGTTCGCATAAATGTGCCTTGAGTGTTACACTATCCCACAAACATTGCAAAAACATATGTTTTTCACTTTGTCAACAAAAAATTATTCCCGCCATATTTTCTTTGTATTGCAAAAACATACATTTGATGCAACTCTGAAAGTTTGTTAAAGAAAAAGAAAAATTGAAGTCTCAGCTGCTTTACAAAAGTTTCAACCCTGGTAGCACGTAATCTATAATTTTTTATGAAAATTTTCAAAAAAGTTGGCAAATCGCCCAGACTTGTAAAAAAAATCTGTCACACACGTGTGTTTTTAAGTCACACATTACACATCACACTTTTTTGACGCATCGTGCGACTAGATAGAATAGTGAAGCACGGCCTTTACCGTGAGTTGTATTTAAAGTCTTTTGAAAATCAAAACTAACCCATAACAATAAAGAGTTTGCTCTGCTTGGTTTCTGTTCCGTTCCACCAAAAATATTTCTTTAGATCTTTGTCTTATTTGTGTTTTTTTATTCTTCTGTTTGCTCTACAATATGTTGCGCGTCGCTATCTAAGTGGCGCATTCATCTCCTTTTGGCAAGCGAAAATCGATATGGAAACAATTTTTAAAAATATCTCGAAAAACTCGCAATGATAACTGAGCCCCTTGATTTATCGACCATTTTCAAATGCTCAACATAACAATCGCATACACAGCCTGTTGCTTTTATTGCGACAATATTGCGGGGGCACATCTATCAATTATTCAATAAAAGACTTCAAAAGTGTTACCTTGGCCTCGTCAGACTTAATATGAGGCTTGGGTCTATTTTTGATCGTGTCAAAAGTATTCGATTCAATTTGCATAATAATTAAAAGTCGTATTAAACGTAAACTCCATGCCCCGTTCTTCTGGATATCCAAAGTACTTGAAGTATTGTTCCTTGACTGCTAACGACGATGTTTCCATAAGCAATATATGTATTTGCCTTATACTACACCTGTGCCGCACCACTGTCCGCGCCTCGTACTGCAATAAATAACAAATCTATTGAATCATGTGATTTGGCATCAGTGTAAAGCTGATGTAACCAATTACAGAGGTATCGCTAAAATTAATACAATTCCAGAGCGCCTTGAAAAGATTCTAACCGATTACCTACATCATCAAATTTCCTCGCTTCTTTCACCTTGTCAACATGGTTTTCGTCAGTTCCGTTCAACTGCAACTAATGTTTTGGAACTCACCACTATCTTCAATACAGGTTTTAGAAATAAGATGCAAACTGATGTGATATACACCGATCTAAATCGGTAGGCGTTCGATGAACTTAACCACAATCTTTTATTCCATAAATTATCACTTATGGGCTTTAGTTACTCTGCTTTAAAATGGTTAAAATCTTATCTAACACAAGGAACTCAACAAGTCAATTTTAGAAATTTTTTTATCTAAAATCATTCAAGTAGATTCTGGTGCTCCTCAATGCAGTCGCTTGGGTCCAACTTTGTTTACGTTATTCATGAATGGTCTTCCTGCTGATGTTAAAATTTTTAAATCTTTTAGCGATATTAATGGACATAATTTACTGGGTGCTGACTTCCGGAAATTTTATCAATGGTGCAGATTTAATTTATTTGAGTTAAATATAAAAAAAAAGCCAACACATACATTTTTCCCGACACATTCGATTGGGACTTCCCATTATATTGATACTGCTATTTTAGATAAAGTTCATACCGTATTGGATCTAGGCATACTGTCCGATCACAGGCTCAACTTTCGTGAGCGTATGGAGTACTTGGATTCATGAAACGCTGGTCCAAAGAGTTCCTTGATCCTAATATTACACAGGTTGTTCTTCCCTCGTTCGACCAATTCTTGAGTATGGATCAATTGTTTGAGATCCTTGTTAGGCTGTGGTCTTGGTTGGAATTCGTGTGTCCTGCCGCCATATCATAGCAGACTTGCTTTGATAAAACTGCCTACTCTAAAAAGTCGACGATCGATGGGATTGCTTTTGCCATTAAAGCACGAGCACAAGCAATAAACGAAGGGTTATACGCCAAAAAGCACCTCAGCTGCCGACATGTCGAACAGCTTTTAAAGAATTAATTTATGTATTTTATTTATTTATTACCTCATTTCAGCTTTGCCAGGACCCCGCCTGTTAGGCTGATGTATGGCTTAGCTGTTAGGAATTAGAACTGAAGTGAACGCCTTTTGTTGCAACAGTCATGATTTTATATGGTTTTGAGATTATCGTATGACGCCACCAATGGGCGAACGAACAAAGGGAACCATCATTTGAATTAAAATCTGCTGAGGCTGCATTTAGGATGTTTAGGAATAGAAATGTTTGGAAATAAATATTGGAAGCTTTCACGTCTTAATAGCATCTGTTTTTAAGCGATACCAGTCAATCGCTTGCTTTTAAGTTTTCTTTATGAAAGAACTGACTGAACACAAAAAGGCATTTGTACTATGAAATACTTAAGAATTTTAGTATTTCACTGATACATTTAGCATCATTTATTTTGATTTATGAGCGTATTTTTCATTTAGCATTTTTAGGTTAGATTAGATTTAACAACTTCTTAATCTTATAAACTTCTAAGTGGCAATAAAGCGAACTGACATGCGCCTTAGAAACATTTCCAATGATGCCGAAATTAAACTGCTTTAAGTAGAACTTCTTTTGCAATTGAAAGAAAATGATGTCATTGTAAATTAAATTTGACGAGTGTAGAATGGAGCAGCATAGAAAGGAATTAAGGGAGCTGGGTTTTCCCACAGATGGCAATAAAGTGGAGTTACAGAATTTCAGGATTTTACACATCATTTAGTAACGCGCAAGTTACTAACGGAGGTTTCAGTTGCATGAATCTTTTAAAAGCGAAAATTGGAAGCAGGATGATATTCAATGCTGCTCTGCGTTAGATGTTGATTAGCGTTAGAGCATAGTGCGATATCTCGTTTTGGATGTAACACTTGCTTGGGTTTAGCGCATGCCGAAAGCTTTGGCGTCAAAACCGAACATGTATCAGAATTTTATGCACTATTTAATTCATTTAGGTGGTTCATATTCCCCCCCCCCCCCCCCCCCACCACCCATACACCCCATCACCCAAACCCCCCCTAAAACCCCTTAAGCCCGAAGAGGTATTGGCACCTCACAGAATGACCTTTCCCAGCACAATTATGCTTATAATCTCGGGAGTTATTACCGGAACCGGTCATTCACGACCCACAATTATGTGGCCGAAGTCTCTCTGCGCCCGTTGGCGTGCTACTTTTGCGCAGACTTCTGCTTCTTAAAATGCAAACAGTTGTCTGGAACGACAAAAGCTTTCAGTTAATGTCGATGTTATAGAAGTTGATCGCGCTATTTGAACTGCGTTCTCCTGTTAAACTGCTGGAAGAAATGAAAGAACTTTGTTATTTGTTTCAATTTGCTTACTTTTGAACTTATACGCACCGGAAATTCGTCTGTACGTGCTGACTGAAGTAGAGCAAAACTTTATTTACATACTAGTTTCGGGGAACTTTTAACATATGGACAAGCCCAGTAAGCCAAACCTACCTGTGTACATATACCATCAAATGTGTATGAAAACGACAATGATATAGACATATTTTATTTACATATATTAAATGCTTTCCCCTTTCGAAAATATTTCATAAAATGAACTAGATTTTAAAGCATTTTCAACTATTTATCAAGTCAAAGGAAGCCGCCGAAGTGAGTGATTCACAAATTCATATAGCAAAGAAGAAACACTCTAACTCTTAGTCCGGATTTAAGGACAGCAGCTGTTCAACAACATGTCGGGCTAAACCGGGCTATACCTATCGTGAATATATCCTGAAAACAAAAAGTAAGGATTCGAAAGGAGACATCAGACAAATAAAAATAAGTATCCGTATCAAGCGGAGCAGAAATAAGAACACAAGGACAAAAAAGTGGCAAAATAAAAATAAGTATCTATAGAATACGGATAATTTTGTTTTGTTATTAAACTTTAAAAAATTTTTCGAAAATAAAAAAACTTTGAAGGGAAAAATTTAAAACCAACTTTAGTGTAATTTAAAAGTGATAAATAATTCGTAAACTAAAAATATATTTGTCATCTGTGTTTTTCATCCTGCAGCCGATAAAAGGATAATTTATTAATATTCAATACAAGACAATAACAGGTCGAGAGAGTATAATCCTATATAAACTAAAGGAGAAAAGGAATCCTTAGCATCGCATCATCATCCAGCGTTCCAGTTATTAAGCATTTTAGTTATTAAGATTTTTGAATATTGGACAACATTCTTGTGCAATATTGTGTAATCAGACTTAAGAACTATAATTTTTCCACAAAAATTACAGACACAGTAAAGTCGCTGATAGAGGCATCGACAGGGCCGCTGCTTAGTCAAATTGAAGAATGTTGTAGGAGTTTGGCAGGATTGACACTGACTAACACAGTTTTGAATACAAAGAACAAAGAGTTAATGACAATCTGACTTGCGAGAAATCACTCGATGTTGAACCGTGTTCAACAATACGAATTAAGATGAGTTCTTATATATAGATTTTCCCGCTTTTATAAATTCATATATATTTTTCCCCTCCTTTTACTCTAAATTTGCTTCTCTCGTTTTATCAAAACTCTATTCTGTATATATTTATATATATATATATATATATGTATTTAGCTGTATACAAGAAGTCTCTTCTAATAACTGTATTGTTTTATATATGTACTTACATAAGTTAATGGATCGGCAGAAAAGGGTTTTCTTATTTTAAGTTTCGTCAGTTACGCGTAGTCACTCAATAAAGGAAGCACGAAGCTTCCCAACCTCCAAAGAGGAAGTTTTAAAAATTGGACTGCGAGTCAACCAGTCCAACAAGTATATATGTATTGGAACATGTCGTCATGTATTTACATATACATACATATATTGATGACGTTGCAGTCTATTCCGAAGACCTTGAGGATCATGTTAAATATTTAAAGTTAATTGTCAGGAAGTTCATATGAAAATATCAGGTTTAACAAACTGAACGTTATCAAAACAAATCCTAAAAATATTGATACTATTAAAAACTATTCTATACCAACAAACAATATTAAGACAACCTAGAAGCTTTTTTAGGCATGGCAGGTTACTGCAGGAAATTTGTAAAAAATGATGCTCTTATCACCAATCCGTTAAGAGTGCACTTGGCAGGAGGTGGTGGAAAGAAGGCGTTGCTAATGAATCAATTGGAATTAGTACAACCTGATTTTGGTAAAAATGTAGTCGTCTCTACCGCCGCAATAGGAGCAGTTCTAAGTCAGGGGAGTAGACCAAAACTTTCAACTCAAAAACGTTAAATTCAACTGAAAAGAACTATGAAACCAATGAAAAAGAATTGTATGCCATATTATAATATATAATATTAGCCAGGAACTCAGAATGTAGTTGCTGATGCGTTGTATATGGTTTTAAGTCTAACCCGTCGATGCGTTCGTTGCAGTCAGCCCAGGACAAAGCATTGAGATACGCGAATAGCATATTTCCAATAAAAGCCATTCACAAACAGCGTCTTTGAAAGCATAAATGGTTTTAGCAGCAGTAGGCAGGCGATGGACTTGAATGTTGTTAGATGTCGGCTTGAGGTTACGAAGCAGCGTCCCAAACGGAGACAACCAACAACCTGATCGACGTTTAGAAACGCAATAAAAGAATAACGTTGAACTGGTTCTTGCAAATTCAAAATGATAATGCAAACATGCTGTATGTTTACTTTTGTTAAATTGATGTATCTTTACATTTTTATATATTACGTTCAATATTTTATTAATTACTTCCTAAGTTTTTGTCGCCAGTTTTGCCTCTATTAGGCCTTTTCTGCGCTGAGAGGGATAATATGCGGCTTCCGAAGGTTTTTGGATGTACCATCTATTGATTTCCGATAATTATCGATTTTGCGCGCTTCCTCATTTGTAATGGTTTTTGGTCCTTAGCGTAAGATTGTTTCGAAAGCCACTTCTGAATAAGGAGACGGATAATAATCGGCTTCCGAAGGAATTTGGACGTACCATCTATTAATTGCCGAGAATTGTCCAATACGAGCGCTTTCTCATCTGTAGTTGGTTGCGATCCCTCTTCTGGGGCGGTTTTATTAGCCCCTCCTGGACAGTAAATAAATAATAATAGATTCAATTAATTATGGTATTAAGGAGAGGGATAATATGCGGCTTCCGAAGGTATTTGGACGTACCATCTATTGATTTCCGATAATACCCGATTTCGCGTACTTCCTCATTTGTAATTGTTTTCTGTCCTTCGTGTAGGATGATTTTATTTGGCACTTCTGGACAGCGAATAATTAATATTAAAGATAATTAATTTGGGTAATGAGCAGAGAGTTAAGATGTAGCTTTCAACGATATTTGGACGTACCATCTAAAAATTTCTGAAAATTTTCCAAAACGAGCGCATTCTTTTCTGCAATATTTTGCGATCCTTCTTCTGGGATCGTTCTATTAGCCCTTCCTGAACAGCAAATAAAAAATATTAAAGTCAATTAATAATTTTGATAATGAGAAGAAAGATAATGTGCGGCTTTCCAAGATATTTTGACGTACCATCTATTAATTTCCGAGAATTGTCCAATACGAGCGCTTTCTCATCTGTAGTTGTTTGCGATCCCTCTTCTGGGGCGGTTTTATTAGCCCCTCCTGTACAGCAAATAAATAATAATAAATTCAATTAATTTTGATAATGAGGAGAGGGATAATATGCGGCTTCCGAAGGTATTTGGACGTACCATCTATTAATTGCCAAGAATTGTCCAATACGAGCTCTTTCTCATCTGTAGTTGTTTGGGATCTGTCTTCTGGGATGGTTTTATTAATTATATTAATAATAATAATAATATTAAAGTCATTTAATTCTGATAATGAGCAGAGAGTTAAGATGTAGCTTTCAACTATATTTGGACTTACCATCTAAAAATTTCCGAAAGTTTTCCAAATCGATCGCCTTCTTTTCTGCGATTCTTTGCGATTCTTCTGCAGGGAAGTTTTTATTAGCACCTCCTGGACACCAAATAAATAATATTAAAGTCAATTCATGTTGATAGTGAGCAGCAGTTACCTTTAACTAAATCAAAAACACACCCGATCGCCACAAGTCCAATAAGAAGTACTTTTAACTGGATCATGTTTCTTCCTGTTCGATTCTTAATTCTACTTGCGGATTTGCACTTGAGCAGTTGGTAGTGAAATGAGAAATTTTCTTTCAACCCACAAGTTTTATCCCAATTTATTTAAAACTAAAAACACGTCGCTTATTTCGATAGTAGCATAAGTCGTTTTAGAGAAAAGAGATACATAAATAACATAATTTTCAGTCATTATTAGAGCGTCTGAACACAAATCCAAACATCTTGTATGTAGTATTCGGGTAGATTCGGCGCTCGGTCGGCGCATATACCACTCGAAGATGTTCTGTGCAACACTGTCATGTTTCTTTGTTCAGCGATAAAACAACGGCCTTAATTTATTCAAATGCGCTGCTCAACTTTAATGAAATCAGTTGCATCGTAAGAGATACAGTTGCTCTACATCAGAAACATTTCGTCTCCTCCAACTTTTCCTTTCATCCAGAAGGGCTTGAGGTATAGAGTATTGCTTAGAACAGCGTAATTGTTTAATTTTCCTTTTGGATCGTAAGTAGACTTAAGCGACTTTCAAAATAATCGACTTGGCTGTAAAATATGTCTAGACAGAAGTCAAAGAACTTATAATTATAATAAAGCAAATCCTATTATTATATATTAAATTTGCCGCAGAAACAAGTAACACAATCTTATTTTTAATAAAAAAAAACATTTTTGTGTAGTTAAAACAAAAGCATCGCGGTATGGAAAGTTTTTATAAGATAAAGGAAAGCAAATAAATAGATAAATGAAGAGAAGACAAGTAAATTGAAGCAAAAAAAAATTGAGACAGTGAAAAGTAAAAAGCACTCCAAAAAGCACACCAACGGGCGCACAGAGACTTCGAGCATATAACTGTGGGTGGGGAATGATCGGCTAAGCATCCAAAAGGAGATGTAGTGTAATATCACGCTATGCTCTTAGGCACACAGATCTGCGAAGAGCTGACCAACCATCTCATCCTGTCTCATCTGCAATTCCATCATCTTGTTTAAATTTGCTTACCTATAAAAAATAAAAGAGGATAAATTAATACCTCAAATATTTACAAATGTGTTTTTATTGTTCATTGTATTCCCATACAAACATACATGGGCTGGCACAGACCAACTTGTACAATTTGGCGCCAAAAAATCCTTGAACCAACTAGGACTAATCAACATCTAATGTAAAGCACTGAATATCATCCTTCCAATTTTCGCTGTTAAGAGATGCAGACAATTCAAACGTCTTTCAATCTCCGCTATACTAAATGATGACTAAAATCCTGAAATTCGGTAACTCCACTTAATTGTCAGCTCTGGGAAAATCCATCCTGCTTAATTCCTTTCTGTTCCGTGGCAAAGCTGCAAGAAGCTGAAGTAGATAAAAATACAAATAATTGTTTCACAAAAGGACGAACCAAGTAAATTAGTTTGCACAAATGTAACAAATGTACGAGAGACCTGCCTCATACTTTCTGGACAACGTTCACATCTTTATTAAGCTCCTCGTATAAGTAGAGGGGGCACTTACAGATTATTTGCTTGTACGCTTTTACTCGTATATTGAAAGTGAACAGGGAGGGCTGTTACGTCAAAGAATACGTTTACGTACTACGTATGTACGTGTGAATGCATGTAACTGCTTTGACAGCTCAGGTAGTTGGAGACGTGAAATTTTGTCTGAGTGCAAACCGAATTGGAGTTGCGCCACGGCTCCTCACATAAAAAGCTTTACGGACTTTTGAATAATTCAAAAACTGTTGCTAATTGATTTGTGATTTGTTCATATCTGCATTAGCAAATGCATTTTATCCTGCGAATTTTTATAAAACAGCGAACAAATTAATAATTTAATTTCATGCAAATGCGTCTACTAACGTTTCCTATTAAATTAACATGATTTCATAATAAACTGCATGTTTAAAAAGGTAATCGCCTCGCTAGTGACTTCCACTGGATTTTGAATATAGAAACACGGGAGATGTTTGAGTTGAGTTGAGTTGAGTACAAATTTATTAATCCAATGCTTCTTATATCAAAATTCGTTTTGGTGTGGAAACCGCCTCCCAGCGCAGTAAGAACAATCTTCTTTACAATTATAAAATAAAAATGGGATTGCTTATGTTAATGACATTAAAGGCGTCCACATTGCAGGCCCGCTTTCCTTATCCATCCACACACATACGAGTATGTACATACATGCGAGTACGAGTCATGTATGACTGTGATATGCCCGTCTGTAGTGAACAAGTTACGGCAAGAGAAACCGATATACATATTTGGCCACACAACAAGATTTGTTTATGACAAAGAATAAAAATGATTTTATGAAAGAAAAGAATTTTGGATGCGGGTTTTTTGTTTGGATGCGGGTTTGTTGTTCGAGGCAGACTTAGGCAAAGAGTCTGAAGCTTTAAATACGTGAGCGAACGCCTCATTACAATCCGCATCAAGGCTAGGTTCGGCAACATTAGCCTAATCTGCGCCCACGCCCCTACGGAGGATAAAGATGACGACAGCAAGGATGACTTTTATAATCTCCTAGAAAGAACATACGATCAATGCCCCAGCTACGACACCAAGATCGTCCTAGGAGATTTCAACGCAAAGCTGGGCAAGGAAGACATCTTTGCTAGAGTCATCGGGAAACACAGCCTGCATGACGACACATCCGATAACGGACTCAGGCTGCTAGATTTTGTGACGAAGCGAAATCTCACTGTAGCAAGCACGCGATTCCCTCACCTCAACATTCACAAAGGGACTTAGCGGTCCCCTGATCAATCAACCGTCAACCAAATTGATCACATTGCGATCGAAGGCAGACACTCCTCCAGTATTCTTGATGTCCGAAAATTCCGAGGAGCCAACATTGACTCCGATCACTTCCTTGTTGTAGCCAAGGTAAGATCATGGATATCAGTAGCAAAACGGAGTAGAGCACGACCACAACAGTTTGACGTCGCAAAGCTACAATCGCAATTGACCGCTGGGAAATTTGCCGATCTAGTCTCCCTTAAGCTCTCAGAGAGTCCAGCCCTGCCAGGCGAAACCACCGATGAGGAATGGAACCGTTGCCAAACGCCATCAGAGATGCTGCCTCTGATGTATTGGGTTTTAAAATGCCACCCGGAAAAATCCCATGGTTTGACGACGAGTGCAGGCAGGCACATTCAGCGAAGCTAGCAGCGTATAAGGGGACGTTGGAAAGAAGGACGAGAGCAGCTCGTGAGCTCTACGAACAGAAGAGAAGGGAAGAACACCGGCTTCTCAAAAGGAAGAAGAAAGCACTAGAAGCGCGCGATCGAGGAACTGGAGAGGTGTTACGGCAGGAATAATATCCGAAAGTTTTACCAACGGGTAAAAGAACTATCCAATGGATATAAGCTTCGGACAGAAGCCTGTCGTGACGAAGAGGGACAAATCGTGGTAGAATCGCAATCGATGCTGAGAATCTGGAAAGATCTCTTCTGCAGACAGTTTAACGGCGAACAAAACACCGATTCTATCGCCAGGCAGAATATTCCACTACAGATAACGGACGATGATAGCAGAGAATTCCGTCCCCACGACCTGAATGAAGTCAAGATAGCAATATCGAGACTGAAATCAAACAAAGCTGCAGGAGCGAACGGACTGTCCGCGGAACTATTTAAGGCAGCCGGAGATGACCTGGTTGGGCGCATGCACCAGCTCATTTGTAAGATATGGTCGGAGGAAAGCATGCCCGACGAGTGGAATCTCAGCATCGTTTGCCCCCGATCCACAAAAGAGGAGACCCCTTCAACTGCGCCAACTACCGAGGAATAAGTCTCCTGCACATCGCCTACAAGATCTTCTCTGCCGTTTTGTGTGAACGCCTGAAACCATTCGTGAACAGTTTGATAGGTCCTTATCAGTGTGGTTTCAGGCCGGGAAAGTCCACCATTGACCAAATTTTCACACTAAGGCAGATCCTGGAGAAGACCCAAGAGATGCAAATCGACACCCACCACCTGTTCGTCGATTTTAAGGCCGCATATGACAGTGTGTATAGGGACGAGCTATACGAAGCCATGTTTAGTTTTGACATTCCTACTAAACTCGTCCGGCTGTGTAGGATGACGATGGAGAACTCTCGCTGCTCCATCAATGTCAGAAGGGGATTTAGACAAGGCGACGCACTGTCATGTGACTTTTTTAACATAATTCTTGAGAATATCGTACAAAACTCACACGCCAACAACAGAGGCACGATCTTCCCAAAGTCCGTGCAACTGCTAGCATACGGTGACGACATTGACGTGATTGGTCGAACAAAGCGAGCCGTCAAAACGAAGTATATGCTGTCATCAAAAAAGGACCCGCAACACCGACAACTGGGCCAGAACATCACCACAGGCAGCTATAACTTCGAGGTAGTGAAGGACTTCGTCTACCTTGGCCCCCAAGTCAACAATATAAACAACATCAGTACCGAGATCAAACGCAGAATAACTCTTGCCAATCGCTGTTTCTTTGGGCTCAAGAGGCAATTGAGTAGTAAGGCCCTTTCTCGAAAAACCAAGCTGACACTATATACCACTTTGATAATCCCTGGGACCTCAACCAACTTGGTGTGCACAATTGGAGAACGCTGGCTAAAGACCGTGCCAGCTGGAAAACTTTGTTGGTTGAGGCCCAGGTTCACCACGGACTGTAGCGCCAAAAGAAGAAAAACAAATTTTTTTAATTTCATTATTACGACCAGCACCTTTCCAAGAAGATGGAAACAAGCAAACATTTTACCCATGCCAAAAACAAGTTTAGAATACCGACCAATAGCTATACTGCAGTACCTATCAAAGGTCTTTGAAAAACTAATTCATGCACAAATAACCGAATTTCTTGAAAATAATAATCTTCTTAGTCCAAAACAATCTGGCTCTCGCAAAAACCACAGCTGTGTAGCGGCTCTAACTGATATAGCAGAAAACCTTAGAACTGAGTTAGATGACGGCCATATTGGCAATATTAGTTTTACTGCATCCCTCCAAGGCTTTCGATACTGTTGATCCTGCCATCTTAATTCAAAAACTGGAAAATACGATTCATTTCTCCTCAACATCTTCCAAGTTAATCCAAAGTTATCTTAGTGGCAGGGACCAGTATGTGCAAGTTGGTGCGAGAGCGTCAAATTACCTCTGTGTCACCAGGGGTGTGCCGCAGGGTTCGATTCTCGGACCTCTTCTTTTTTCCTTCTATGCAAATGACTTACCCAATCAGCTGAATCCCTGCAGCAACCGAATGTATGCCGATGACTACAGCTGAAAGTCATCTAAGCAGTAGGAACATTAACTTTCAAAAAAAGCTTAATGAAGGCTTAGAAAGTGTTTCTGTTTGGGCTTCTACTAATGGCCTTAGTCTCAACCCAAAAAATCGCAATAATGCATATTGTTTCATGAAAGATTGCAAGCGATAACAGAAGCACCAAAAATATACATTGACAACCAGGAAATTCAAATTGTGCGGAAAGCCAAAAATCTGGTTGTAATTTTTAATGATACCTTAACTTGGTCAGACCACGTTTCAGCCGTCTGCGGGAAAACTTTTTCAATGCTTCGAACTTTGTGACTGACTCATTATTGTACACCATTCAAAATTCGATTGCTACTGGCGAAAACATATGTATGTATGTACCTAATCCAAAATTGGCCTACGCGTGCGAATTATTTTCAAATTGTGATGCAACCAGTAAATCGAGACCCAAATACAGTAACGATATGTATTTGGACTCAAATCTTTTGGCAACCGTCAACCGATTAGCTGGTACTCCAAACAAATTTATGGAGTTCAGCTGGATCAACTGTTACAAATAAGAAACCTTCAATTCTTACATAAAGTCATAACCACACGCCAGCCCGAAGATCTTTACAAGCGCCCCAGTTTCAGCAGATCAGAAAGAAACAGAACTATAATGCCTATTTGCCATCAAACATAAATATCGAATTGGCAATTACTCGTACCTGTCATACGTCTCTCGAATAGAATCTCACCAAGTATTAGAAATATTAGCAGCCCTTCACTGCTCAAAACTAGAGTTTTTGATTTTTATTCTTGATCCCTTTATTAATAATTTATTAAATCTTATGAATTCGTTCTCTTTCTTTTTCTTTTTCCTTTTTAAATTTATTTGTTTTCTACCCGCCTATTTATTCCTACTAATTTATTATCCTCATAATTGTAACAACTCTTATACTTCTGCTACGCTAAAACTTAAGTTTTTTTGTAGAAGCTTAAAGAAATAAATATGTAAATGGTACATGAAATACCAGAAATCCTCGTGCGCTCATTTTTCCAGTTTAATTGTGTAGTCAATATATTTTCTTCGTATTTCAAAATTCAACAAAAAAAAAAAAAAATAGCTTAAAGCATATCATGGAATTAAAGATACGATCTTATTTTTAGAAAGAAAAAAATGTGTTTTTATTTAATTAGTTTTATATCGGTATAAACTTTACAAATTATGAACTAGAGTATAAAAAATTAAATGAACGCCGAAGTGAAGGTGAAGGTTAACAATAGGCTCGTCATATAACAGAAAATAATAAAAAACTTTAAATGAACAAATATATATAATAAATGAATTAAATGAATTACTTAACAGCTTCGCAACAAATTTCGACGATAAAAGGTGTCCAAATTCCTTATATGTATCTGGAATTTAGTAATGAGAAGAAAATTTTCAATATTTTGCAGTCCATGAATTCAGAAAAGGGAGAGGAGACCAATAGGCCTAACAAATAATGCCATTTTAACAAAACTGATAAGGCGGTACCTTACCAAACTTACTTAAAACTTCGTTGATACGACCCATTTCTATTTTGCCGACTGTAGAGAAATTCTTAGAAGGAATCGTTGCCAGGAGACTAATGTCGTTCCGTAGAAAATATGAAATCGTCGACAAAATTCAATTTGGATTCCAGAAAGGAAAAAGCATCAATAAATTGCTGGGAAATTCCTCCGACTATTTCAACAGATGTTTGAGTAAACGTACATACATACATATGTATGCACTGGTTAGTTCTACTTACTGATTTCAGCAAAGCCTTTGACACGCTCACGCATAACCGACTATTGCAGATGTTGGAGAAAATCGCTATTAGAGGTAACACGTTAATTGGTACCTTGACTGTACATTTTACAAAGTGAAAATGTGTGATAAGTATAGTGACGAAGTTTCAGTTGGATGTGGTGTGCCACAGGGTTCTACACTCGGACCTATATTGTACATTATATACATACGTATGCGAACGACATGTTGAATAAACTTGAGGGAAGTACATTTGCAACAAGATGGTGCGGGTCTAAACATTATTATTGTAAAATACAACTGTACGAAGTAGGCAACTCTGGCAAAAAGTGAAAATGAAAACATTGTTCAAGCGCTGCTCAAATATCAGTCGAGCGTGAACTTATTTGGCATCTACTCGTACAAACTTCAAACTTCTATGTATGGAGGCCGAGTAACTCGGAGACAGACAAAGTTTACTTTAAGCAACATATACATTCAGATGTCTCTTAGAACACATCTCTCTAGCGGCCGACTTGGGCCTTTGCATTATGCCAAAAAGATTCGGAGCGAGGACAGCTTTTCTGTCTAAGAGCACAAGCTATAGACATTTTGAAAGCATATTGACTCAGCGCATCATTCAAGAAACTCGACTCTTTCTTCGGATTCTGTAAAAAACTCATTAAAAGATTTGCCACACTATTTATTGAGTGTGAAATCTTGTTGCATTCTCCCAAGACATGTACGAATATTAAAAACTTTAAACATTTTGTACTCGACGAGTCTATGCAGCAAGGACCAGAAATGTGAAAATAATCCATTATTTTCTTCTAATTTCCCCAGCCAGTTACTGCCCAAGTTTAAATACTACGAGTAACTATTGCTTTTCCAGTGAAAATTTAGAGGGTAAAAACACATTTTCTTACACATTAATGGAAACTTATTGCTCACTATTTGCGAATAACTGATATTTTCTATTGCGAGTTACTAATTCGTCAGAGTTATTCCAGAATAACAGCCCCGTTTCCTAATAAAATGTAAAACATCCACAAAAACAAATTCCCCCTTTAATAATGGTTTTACTATAAAGACGAGTTCTTTGAATCTTTTATTGTGCGAATTGTGATTGAAAATATGTTTTATTCGCAAGCAAATTTTACGTATAAACGCAGCAAATGCTATTAAAGAAAATTATGAGTTGCATTGAACGTTTTCCGGCCAATCACATTGTACCGTTTCAAGATTGAAGTTCAAAGTATCAGGGTAACATTGAAAGTCGTGACGTATTTTATCGTAACAGGACCAATATTTGCTACAATCAGATTCGCCTCGGTAATATCCGTTTTCTTCCTCACATCGAAGAGGCTTTTCAAATACAGGTAGTGACGCACCTGGAGGTTCTAGTTCTTCGCCTTAAAGATTATGAAAGATTTTGTTAAAAAATTCAAATATTTTTCCACAATTCACACTAACTGCTAGTTAAACCAGAAATGTAGCGAACAGCAACAAGAACAATCAAAAACCCTTTTAAGAGATACATTTTACTACTTTAGAAGAAAACTGATATTTTATGCTGCCAGTCGGAGGGTTTTTATATTCACCAGAAACACAGGAAATCCTTGAATTTCAAATCATGCTAAATATTGAATGAGTTCTATAAATTACAAGTAAATAGATACAAATATGAGAGTGTGTGTGTGTGTGCGTATGTGTGTATTGATATGTACAATAAGTATTTATGTTGTTGTTGTGATTTATTTAAACACCAGAAACTATCAAATAAAATTTGTTTGTTCAGTTGTTCAATCTTAATCACGGCCGGCGGACGGCATTGAAAAACTACCGTCACCGCATGTATGTATGAGAAAACTTTGTACAATCACAGGTGCGGATTTCTTTACCGTTATTTTGAAGCTAAATTTGGCCAAAATTCAGTACTGATTCTATCCAAGCCTTCACCATATACTTGCTTGCATACTCGTATGGATGGATGTGTGTTCACGAGTATTCCCATTATTTTCTTGCAGTATGCCGATGCCAATGATCTTTTTATCGCACTTTGTTGGCAAATGTGCTACATGTAAGTGGACGACCCACTCGTTCACTGATGCCAGAGCGTGATTATTAGAGGAAACAATACATATGTATGTATGTATGTGTTTGTTTGTTTGTTTGATAACAAATTTAGTTTTCTTCTTCATCGGAATACTTTTAGGCAAATCCTTATCCAGCTCTATACACTGGGACAGAAGAAAGCGATTACCGCGGCCTCGAACCATTCTCTGGAAGTTGTGCAGCACATTTGAATGAATTAATGCCGTTGTTTTATCGCTTAACAAAGACACATGAGAGTGTTGCAGAGAACATCTTCGAGTGGTATATGCGCCGACCGAGCGCCGAATCTACCCGAATACTACATACAAGATGTTTGGATTTGTGTTCAGACGCTCTAATAATGACTGAAAATTATGTTATTTATGTATCTCTTTTCTATAAAACGACTTATGCTACTATCGAAATAAGCGACGTGTTTTTAGTTTTAAATAAATTGGGATAAAACTTGTGGGTTGAAAGAAAATTTCTCATTTCACTACCAACTGCTCAAGTGCAAATCCGCAAGTAGAATTAAGAATCGAACAGGAAGAAACATGATCCAGTTAAAAGTACTTCTTATTGGACTTGTGGCGATCGGGTGTGTTTTTCATTTAGTTAAAGGTAACTGCTGCTCACTATCAGAATTAATTAACTTTATTACTGATTATTTGGTGTCCAGGAAGGGCTAATAAAACCGTCCCAGAAGAAGGATCGCAAACAACTACAGATGAGAAAGCGCTGGTATTGGACAATTCTGGGAAATTAATAGAGGGTACGTCCAAATACCGTCGAAAACCGCATATTATCCCTCTCCTCATTATCAAAATTAATTGACTTTAATATTATTTATTTGCTGTCCAGGAGAGGCGATTAGCAGCGTCGTAGATGACGGATGGGAAACAGTTATGGAAGAGGACGCGTGCTTCGCGTGGAGAGTATTCGGAAATTAATAGATGGTACGTCCAAATATCGTCGAAAGCTACATATTGTCTCCTAACCTGTTTCTTTATAGAAAGTCTCAATATACTTGACAAGATAAAAATAATTAAAGAGTCCTGCAAAAACAGAAGAGGATTTCTCCGGGTACCGGGCTCTGTATGTGCTTGGCCCAGTCAAGTGAACTCTAAAATTTAATAAAATCAAAACATTTGAAAACTTGGCAAAGAATATATGTATGTAGTTCGCAAACTACAGTTGGACCCGTTTTTCGCGATATTTGCACGCCAAAGCTACGCATATTATTATAGATCCAGACGTAAGTTTATGACGAAACCATTTTCGAAGTACTTAAAAAAACATTAGATCTGTTTTTGAGTCTGGCCAATTGGCTGTCTGTCTGTTTTTGTACTTATACATACATACATACACGAAGATATAGTGACTAAAATGCATTAGTTTAGCGCTTTGACAGGAATAAATATGTATGTATGCACACATGTACATTAGCGAGATCGAACGTTCCACGGCTGTAGCTGGTTCTTTTTCAAATTCCCATTTTTCGATTGTTGAGTAAATCGATCTAATACATTTGACTGGCTTTTCAACATCTCGTCACGTCCGTTTGCATTTAACGTGACGATGTGTAAAATCTATACGTTTTCCAATTTTAATTGCGAGCATTTTTGAGTTTTTTTTTCCGCGTCAGTACTTGTGTAGGATTTCAATCAAAATCTATTTCCAAATATGTATCGTTTACACCACTGCTTTCGTACGTGTTACGAAATCAGCTGCCATCCATAATACATATGTATGTACATACGTAAGTACATAAGTATGTGTGTATGTACAAATGTATTTTCGTACATATGTATGTATGGGTGTCTAACTTGCCTGCCATCTGTTTAAACTTGCATGCATTTCTTCTGTTTTTTACATTTTCTGCTGCCAAATTATCAAATTTTATTTGCGCAGTGTTTTATTTTTAGTCCAAAATGAGGAAAATCACAGCTGTGTCGCTTGGTATTGAGGTGATTTTGCCAAAATCCAGTCACGAACTTTGTGTGGAAAATTACGACAAAATGTACTAGATTTGGTTGGCATTAAAGCGACTTGGACTTGGTGTAAATGCACCAAAAAGAGGTGTTGGATTTCACAATTTGTTCTCTACGACAGTACAATGTCAGTCATGAAGCAATTAACCAAGAAGACGCAGAAAAGTTGTCAAAATTTGTTTCTACTGCGCATGACTTCACATGGGATCGCAATAATTTGAAAAATAGTCAAATAATAAATTTAGTTTGTAAATCATTATATCACTTTGTAGTTTTATTGAATTTTTTTCCGTGATCTTGTCGAATATTTTTTTTAGTTGTTTCATAGTGCTCATAGCTTCTTCTGTCGGCTTTGTCAGGCCGCCCTCCCTCTGACAAATGGTCAATCCATGTACATATATGTCGGTTCACTTTCATCGGCAAATATAAGCCGCAAGTTTTCCAAGCCATCATAATGCATGCCGTTAAGTTCTTGGTCTGGTTCTTCCATATAAACAACAATATTAAAATGTTGAAATATTTTACTTATAAAGAAACTTTTAAAGCATGACTTGGAAAAAGATGTATTTAAAAAAATTACCTCTTGTAGATTTTTCACACATTTCTAAGTCTGGAGTATCATCATTTCCATCATTCGCAATTATTCCATCGTTTCGTCCAAGAATATACGACCTTAATCGGTTTTTAAACTCCATTTGATCTGGATGGTCATGCAGAGCTCCCTTAGTGCGAATCACTCCGAAAAAATATCTAAAACGTAGGAATATATTTCAATATATATATTTTTTATTGTTCTTGCAATTTTTCAGTTCACATTTTGTCTAAAGTTTGTTGTTTCCTTATTCGCTTTTGCTATTACAATAAAATATAAAGAACACTTTCTACGTCACACATACAGCTGACTGATGTAAACAACAGAACGGACCTACGCAACGCGTAATCTTTTATTTTTGATTCATGATGTCAGTAAACTGCAATTCAAATCTTTGTTGTTTCCTTGATTAAGTCGCCGGTTGGTGGCGTCATACTGCATTCAATTTGAATTGTATGAAATCATGCTTCCTGCAAGAAGGCAGCCACATGAATTCAGGAGTTTTAAACAGCCAAGCCATACACTAGCCTAGGGAGCGGGTCCTTGAAAACACATGGAGTGATTTGATTAACCGAGAAGAAATATAAATTTCTTTTCTTAATCGATTAACCGTCATCTTTACCTCTTTTTTCGCGACTACAAGCAAATTTTTTGATTGGTGATTGAACCGTTAAATAGAATTCGAATGTGTTCAAATGTAGGCAGCCGGTGAATCGGAGTTAAATTTAGTTTAATTTTGAAACTACTCAAAACTATTATGCGGAAATCTTCCGGCGCCGGTCGGTTGACTTTCGCATGAATGATCAACAATAATTTTTCTTATACATACAAACATACATACAGACGTACTCGTACAGCAAATATATACATGTGTAAGTTATATACCACAAAATGTTCAAAATAAAATAAATAATAAGAAAAGAAAACAAATTGAAATTCATGAATGGAAGTTTTAAGCCAATTTATGTAAAAAGGAAATGAATCCACTTTTACAGGTCGTAGAAAGTTTGTCATTTTTAATAGGTTTGATAATCTTCACATTTTAATTTGAAAGCAAACGGATAGGGAAAAATTTTCGGGTTGTCTACTTTCGACATTTTTCACAAAAAAATCGAATAACTAACGGTGGTTTATCCACTTGCCACGCTGCCAGATAGTCAATAGTGGATACTTTGCCTCGCCACTGTGTGTGCAGTGGCTCACATGTATGTAAATGCGGGCAACTAATTAGAGAAAAGTTGCACATGAAACAGAAACCAGGTGCTTACATACATACATACATACACACATATTCACACAGCCAACTGCAATGATGATGGTGGTCAGCAAAACCAGCGGCGATTGCACTATCTCGGGTCGAAAGGGTAGAGGACCCATTCATCCGAAATCTTGCATATTCCACACAAAACGCCAAATTGTAATAATAATATGTGCGGAATTTATGTACATACATATAAGTTTGTACATACACATGTACATACATATTTTCCAGAAGCACTACAGCTCAGCTAATTTTCAAACAGCTACATTTGTATGTATGTGTGTGTGTGTGTGTGTGTGTGTGTGTGTGTGTGTGTGTGTGTGTAGCTAATATTGTCTTAAAATATTTCAACATACATACACTAAATTTTATGGCCTTGATTACACAAAAAAATTATATATGTATGTATTTATGTATGTAAATATAATTTACTGTTATTCTTTATCTTAAAAAATAAACTGTTCAAACAATTTTAATGAGAAATATGTACGTGTTTGAGAATGGCCTTGAATTCTCTTGGAAACAAATAAAAAACTTATGTATGTATGTATGTATGTATGTATGTACATCTACATGTACACGTGTATAACATTTATGGAGTTACCTGCGTTCGACGTCTTTCAATCTTTTCCGAAGACATGGAGCAGGGGAAAACTACATAAACTTTAGAAGAATGTATGCTTTAGTAAAGCGGGAATCAGGAACTGCAAAGCGTCAAACCTGCAATAATTTTTTAAGTTCACTTAAACCCAATCGAGTCCACTACCGCCGCCGAAATATTGAAAATCTGAAAGGCTAATTGTAGCGAAGAAGGTTTTTGCTAATTTGCTTTTTTGCTTTAAGTGTTACTCGATATGGACACTCCATAGCAGTATTTCATCCAAACAAAATGATACGCCTATTTACAACATAACAGATGTAGTACATATGTATGTATCTGGGTGGGCATTCACACCAGGCAATTCTTTCAGCTAAGCTAATTACATTTTGGGCATCTGGGTGAGGGGAACATAAGATGAGTAGAGAGAGACCTGCTTGTACTTTCAATTCGTTTTACTTTCTTATTCGCACTCACTCGGCAAAAAGGACGAGTATGTGAGTTGGAGGTATTATTATTTTTCTTTATTTATTTATGTATTTCAGAAGCTCATTTCGGAGCTGAGTTAATAAACTAACTGACTGTAAACTAGTCGCTACAATTCTTAAATACATACTATTCTAACAGCAAGACTTTGGTGGTGGCGTGATTGAACAATTCTTTGGAAATTTGTCTGCAAGTGCATAATTTTGGTTGCATGTGGCGGAAGTGCTTTTCGTTTGTTATTGAAATTTATTTGGCATGTGCTAGTTCTGTGATCGAATTGTTTGTTAAAGGGTGAACACTTTTGTGGTGTTAACTTGTGTAAATGTGTGTATACGATACAAGCAATTAGAAGTGCTGAGTGTGAACAACAAAGCAATTTCAATGAGAAATGAGCATCTTTCTTTTCAATAAGAATTGAACAGTGTAAATTGTGACTTATTCTCGCTGTTATCCTGGAATACTATGGCGCTACCACAAAAAACAGCACAACATCTAGTGTATAACAAAATTAAATTGAAAAATTTACGTCAGAGTCACTTAACGAAACTCTAGAAAAAAACCGATAAGATATCGTGTTCTTGGTCGGTTTCAGGAAGTGAATCTTTAACAGAATAATTGTGTTTTAAATTCAAAAATTCTTTGCGAAACTTTTCAGGTATTGCACGTTTCTCGCAAAGCGTTTGTAAATCTTTGCAATATTTTTTATAAATTTTCAAAAAATCACTACATAAAGATACAGGTCCATTAGTTTTATTATGCTAAAGTTGCATGTTGATCGCGCCATCAACCTTAACTTTAACTTCTAAATTGTTCAAGTATCCACATTTGAGTTTCTTTTCTCCAATACGAACATGTACATGAGTGTTCATTGAATTGGAAAACATTACTTGAGAAAATGAGTTCCCATCTTTGAGATGAAAGCCGGTCACACAGTCAACCATTCACTTGGAGCCCAAGCAGTTCGTTTCTGAACAAATGATTCAATGGTGCTATCAATGGAGTCACCGGGCATCATAGTATGTTCTTTTATTATTAACAAAACGGGTGCGATCAATAAAATATATTAAAGTTGCGATTTTGATCAGGACAGCTGTCAAAGTACAAACTTGTCGAAGAATGAATCCTTGTTGTATCTGCAAGATTCAAATATTGGAAAACAGCAGTAGAAATTTCAGTGCATCCGCTTTTCCGTCAGATTCTCCCCACCAAAGGACAGTAACCCTTTCTTGAGCCATTTTCATATGCGATTTCATTATAAATCGCATGCAAGAATGATAGAAATACGGATTACGCCATCCGCCCGATTTTCAATTAGATGATGCAGGACGTCTTCGAAAGAAACTTAAAATATGAAATGGTGAAGTTAGAAGTATTTTGATTTGTGCCAGTGCTTTCGCAACTGAACCGGAATCACTACCATTTGAAGAGCAACCGAAAAATATTAACACTGACTCAAACGAGTACAGTTTGTAAAAATCTATTTTATACTCGAGCAACAAAAGGGTATTAACTCAAAATATTAAAATTTTCAGTAGAATTCAAACATTTTTAGTGGTTAAATTTTAAGATGATTTATCATAGTAAGCAAATTTAGTTTGGAAATGTATTCACACTGTGAATATTTGACTATTTTCATAACTTTATTAGGGAAATTGTCCCACTGTTGTGTTAGCACAACTTTTAAATGTCAGACTGTCGCATGCGCAGAAAATTCAAGTTCGGGAGAAAATTCGGGACGCAGCAATCTCTTTTTCCGTCAATCACGTTGTGGATATCTTCACGAATAAGATAATGTCGCGCTTTTAAGGCCGTGTTACAAAATCATACAGACTCGTACGATTCATTCACAGGAAAATCTGATAGAAATCTTTCTGACTTGGAAAAATCTCATCAAAATGGCTTCTTAAAGGTCTCGTTATGCGGACGCTGATGTCAGAAAAACAACGTATTTATTTATGTGAAAAGGAATAGAACAAGACTAAGTCTTATATTACAGCATTGCTTAGAGATTCGGCGCACATATTTTGGCATTACAATAATATATAAATTATTAAAGAAGAAAGAACAAGTAAAGCTTAAAATAGAAATCAAATATAGTCAGAAATATGTATGTAGAGATTGGAAAATAAATAAAGTTTAAAATAAAAATCAAATATTGTCGATAATAGTCTAATAGAATAAATATAACTACATATATGGGATAGTATCGAAGTTAGAAAATGTTATTTAAAACTGTTTATAAAATTCAGAAATTGCCGATTTAAATTGGCTTGCATTACTAATTAATTGTATTGAGGGGGAAGTTGGCTCCAAAGACGTACGGAATGTATAAAGAAATGCTGCTCAGAAGCGATGTTATTACGCTTGGTGCTATTTATTTGTTGGCCTCTGCTTGGTATTGAGAAGGAGAGTCTTTGATATAGATAATTAGGCTGTTTGGCATAAACAATTTTATGCAGCAACATTTTAGTGAATTATCAAACGTCACATTATTGTATATTTGTGTTGCATGTCCTGAAATGCTGCAATTTCTTTTGATCCTCGGCAGTATGTAGGTATGTGTAGTTATAGAAATTTGCAAACGTAACACCCGTCAATAAAACAAACAAAATATTGTCGAACATAATTTATTCGCGTCTGATTTTGCCCTGTGCGTGTGCCTCGTCCATTTCTATTTACAAATTACTTTAGTTGATGGTTGCACACAAAAACTTATACAATTCTCAATTTCGCTGTCAGCTGTTCAGAGCAGTGTTGAACTTTTCGGCATAGTGAAAAGTACTAAATTGGCAACGAGAGATATACATACATTTTTTACATTGTAATTTATACATTATCATTATTGTTATTGTTTTTATTATTAAAGTTATTATGATTATTATGAAAACTATTAAAATTGTTGTTGTTGTTAATTTTATTATTGTTTTTTCTTGTTACAATTTGTTTCTTCGACAAAATTTATAATTGTTGTTATCATTATTTTTATTATTTCTATTATTATTTTTATTATTAAAATTAGTATTATAATTAATCAAATATTACTTTTATGAACCAAAATGATACTCATTCAAAAGTACCGAACATGGGCATTGCTGTTTAATTCATATGAGTGCCAACATTGGCTTACGAATGTCACTTAACGGCGCTGTAAAAATCTATTTTATACAGGTTGAAACGTTCCGGCGTTTGCATTGTTTTGGTAGGCTCAAAAACGAACGTACGTACGTTCGCATAAATGTGCCTTAAGTGTTACACTATCCCACAAACATTGCAAAAACATATGTTTTTCACTTTGTCAACAAAAAATTATTCCCGCCATATTTTCTTTGTATTGCAAAAACATACATTTGATGCAACTCTGAAAGTTTGTTAAAGAAAAAGAAAAATTGAAGTCTCAGCTGCTTTACAAAAGTTTCAACCCTGGTAGCACGTAATCTATAATTTTTTATGAAAATGTTCAAAAAAGTTGGCAAATCGCCCAGACTTGTAAAAAAAATCTGTCACACACGTGTGTTTTTAGGTCACACATTACACATCACATTTTTTTGACGCATCGTGCGACTAGATAGAATAGTGAAGCACGGCCTTTACCGTGAGTTGTATTTAAAGTCTTTTGAAAATCAAAACTAACCCATAACAATAAAGAGTTTGCTCTGCTTGGTTTCTGTTCCGTTCCACCAAAAATATTTCTTTAGATCTTTGTCTTATTTGTGTTTTTTTATTCTTCTGTTTGCTCTACAATATGTTGCGCGTCGCTATCTAAGTGGCGCATTCATCTCCTTTTGGCAAGCGAAAACCGATATGGAAACAATTTTTAAAAATATCTCGAAAAACTCGCAATGATAACTGAGCCCCTTGATTTATCGACCATTTTCAAATGCTCAACATAACAATCGCATACACAGCCTGTTGCTTTTATTGCGACAATATTGCGGGGGCACATCTAGCAATTATTCAATAAAAGACTTCAAAAGTGTTACCTTGGCCTCGTCAGACTTAATATGAGGCTTGGGTCTATTTTTGATCGTGTCAAAAGTATTCGATTCAATTTGCATAATAATTAAAAGTCGTATTAAACGTAAACTCCATGCCTCGTTCTTCTGGATATCCAAAGTACTTGAAGTATTGTTCCTTGACTGCTAACGACGATGTTTCCATAAGCAATATATGTATTTGCCTTATACTACACCTGTGCCGCACCACTGTCCGCGCCTCGTACTGCTATAAATAACAAATCTATTGAATCATGTGATTTGGCATCAGTGTAAAGCTGATGTAACCAATTACAGAGGTATCGCTAAAATTAATACAATTCCAGAGCGCCTTGAAAAGATTCTAACCGATTACCTACATCATCAAATTTCCTCGCTTCTTTCACCTTGTCAACATGGTTTTCGTCAGTTCCGTTCAACTGCAACTAATGTTTTGGAACTCACCACTATCTTCAATACAGGTTTTAGAAATAAGATGCAAACTGATGTGATATACACCGATCTAAATCGGTAGGCGTTCGATGAACTTAACCACAATCTTTTATTCCATAAATTATCACTTATGGGCTTTAGTTACTCTGCTTTAAAATGGTTAAAATCTTATCTAACACAAGGAACTCAACAAGTCAATTTTAGAAATTTTTTTATCTAAAATCATTCAAGTAGATTCTGGTGCTCCTCAATGCAGTCGCTTGGGTCCAACTTTGTTTACGTTATTCATGAATGGTCTTCCTGCTGATGTTAAAATTTTTAAATCTTTTAGCGATATTAATGGACATAATTTACTGGGTGCTGACTTCCGGAAATTTTATCAATGGTGCAGATTTAATTTATTTGAGTTAAATATAAAAAAAAAGCCAACACATACATTTTTCCCGACACATTCGATTGGGACTTCCCATTATATTGATACTGCTATTTTAGATAAAGTTCATACCGTATTGGATCTAGGCATACTGTCCGATCACAGGCTCAACTTTCGTGAGCGTATGGAGTACTTGGATTCATGAAACGCTGGTCCAAAGAGTTCCTTGATCCTAATATTACACAGGTTGTTCTTCCCTCGTTCGACCAATTCTTGAGTATGGATCAATTGTTTGAGATCCTTGTTAGGCTGTGGTCTTGGTTGGAATTCGTGTGTCCTGCCGCCATATCATAGCAGACTTGCTTTGATAAAACTGCCTACTCTAAAAAGTCGACGATCGATGGGATTGCTTTTGCCATTAAAGCACGAGCACAAGCAATAAACGAAGGGTTATACGCCAAAAAGCACCTCAGCTGCCGACATGTCGAACAGCTTTTAAAGAATTAATTTATGTATTTTATTTATTTATTACCTCATTTCAGCTTTGCCAGGACCCCGCCTGTTAGGCTGATGTATGGCTTAGCTGTTAGGAATTAGAACTGAAGTGAACGCCTTTTGTTGCAACAGTCATGATTTTATATGGTTTTGAGATTATCGTATGACGCCACCAATGGGCGAACGAACAAAGGGAACCATCATTTGAATTAAAATCTGCTGAGGCTGCATTTAGGATGTTTAGGAATAGAAATGTTTGGAAATAAATATTGGAAGCTTTCACGTCTTAATAGCATCTGTTTTTAAGCGATACCAGTCAATCGCTTGCTTTTAAGTTTTCTTTATGAAAGAACTGACTGAACACAAAAAGGCATTTGTACTATGAAATACTTAAGAATTTTAGTATTTCACTGATACATTTAGCATCATTTATTTTGATTTATGAGCGTATTTTTCATTTAGCATTTTTAGGTTAGATTAGATTTAACAACTTCTTAATCTTATAAACTTCTAAGTGGCAATAAAGCGAACTGACATGCGCCTTAGAAACATTTCCAATGATGCCGAAATTAAACTGCTTTAAGTAGAACTTCTTTTGCAATTGAAAGAAAATGATGTCATTGTAAATTAAATTTGACGAGTGTAGAATGGAGCAGCATAGAAAGGAATTAAGGGAGCTGGGTTTTCCCACAGATGGCAATAAAGTGGAGTTACAGAATTTCAGGATTTTACACATCATTTAGTAACGCGCAAGTTACTAACGGAGGTTTCAGTTGCATGAATCTTTTAAAAGCGAAAATTGGAAGCAGGATGATATTCAATGCTGCTCTGCGTTAGATGTTGATTAGCGTTAGAGCATAGTGCGATATCTCGTTTTGGATGTAACACTTGCTTGGGTTTAGCGCATGCCGAAAGCTTTGGCGTCAAAACCGAACATGTATCAGAATTTTATGCACTATTTAATTCATTTAGGTGGTTCATATTCCCCCCCCCCCCCCCCCCCCCCCCACCACCCATACACCCCATCACCCAAACCCCCCCTAAAACCCCTTAAGCCCGAAGAGGTATTGGCACCTCACAGAATGACCTTTCCCAGCACAATTATGCTTATAATCTCGGGAGTTATTACCGGAACCGGTCATTCACGACCCACAATTATGTGGCCGAAGTCTCTCTGCGCCCGTTGGAGTGCTACTTTTGCGCAGACTTCTGCTTCTTGAAATGCAAACAGTTGTCTGGAACGACAAAAGCTTTCAGTTAATGTCGATGTTATAGAAGTTGATCGCGCTATTTGAACTGCGTTCTCCTGTTAAACTGCTGGAAGAAATGACAGAACTTTGTTATTTGTTTCAATTTGCTTACTTTTGAACTTATACGCACCGGAAATTCGTCTGTACGTGCTGACTGAAGTAGAGCAAAACTTTATTTACATACTAGTTTCGGGGAACTTTTAACATATGGACAAGCCCAGTAAGCCAAACCTACCTGTGTACATATACCACCAAATGTGTATGAAAACGACAATGATATAGACATATTTTATTTACATATATTAAATGCTTTCCCCTTTCGAAAATATTTCATAAAATGAACTAGATTTTAAAACATTTTCAACTATTTATCAAGTCAAAGGAAGCCGCCGAAGTGAGTGATTCACAAATTCATATAGCAAAGAAGAAACACTCTAACTCTTAGTCCGGATTTAAGGACAGCAGCTGTTCAACAACATGTCGGGCTAAGCCGGGCTATACCTATCGTGAATATATCCTGAAAACAAAAAGTAAGGATTCGAAAGGAGACATCAGACAAATAAAAATAAGTATCCGTATCAAGCGGAGCAGAAATAAGAACACAAGGACAAAAAAGTGGCAAAATAAAAATAAGTATCTATAGAATACGGATAATTTTGTTTTGTTATTAAACTTTAAAAAATTTTTCGAAAATAAAAAAACTTTCAAGGGAAAAATTTAAAACCAACTTTAGTGTAAACAACACAACAACAAGAAAGAAAAGGAATCCTTAGCATCGCATCATCATCCAGCGTTCCAGTTATTAAGCATTTTAGTTATTAAGATTTTTGAATATTGGACAACATTCTTGTGCAATATTGTGTAATCAGACTTAAGAACTATAATTTTTCCACAAAAATTACAGACACAGTAAAGTCGCTGATAGAGGCATCGACAGGGCCGCTGCTTAGTCAAATTGAAGAATGTTGTAGGAGTTTGGCAGGATTGACACTGACTAACACAGTTTTGAATACAAAGAACAAAGAGTTAATGACAATCTGACTTGCGAGGAATCACTCGATGTTGAACCGTGTTCAACAATACGAATTAAGATGAGTTCTTATATATAGATTTTCCCGCTTTTATAAATTCATATATATTTTTCCCCTCCTTTTACTCTAAATTTGCTTCTCTCGTTTTATTAAAACTCTATTCTGTATATATTTATATATATATATGTGTGTATTTAGCTGTATACAAGAAGTCTCTTCTAATAACTGTATTGTTTTATATATGTACTTACATAAGTTAACGGATCGGCAGAAAAGGGTTTTCTTATTTTAAGTTTCGTCAGTTACGCGTAGTCACTCAATAAAGGAAGCACGAAGCTTCCCAACCTCCAAAGAGGAAGTTTTAAAAATTGGACTGCGAGTCAACCAGTCCAACAAGTATATACATATGTATTGGAACATGTCGTCATGTATTTACATATACATACATATATTGATGACGTTGCAGTCTATTCCGAAGACCTTGAGGATCATGTTAAATATTTAAAGTTAATTGTCAGGAAGTTCATATGAAAATATCAGGTTTAACAAACTGAACGTTATCAAAACAAATCCTAAAAATATTGATACTATTAAAACCTATTCTATACCAACAAACAATATTAAGACAACCTAGAAGCTTTTTTAGGCATGGCCGGTTACTGCAGGAAATTTGTAAAAAATGATGCTCTTATCACCAATCCGTTAAGAGTGCACTTGGCAGGAGGTGGTGGAAAGAAGGCGTTGCTAATGAACCAATTGGAATTAGTACAACCTGATTTTGGTAAAAATGTAGTCGTCTCTACCGCCGCAATAGGAGCAGTTCTAAGTCAGGGGAGTAGACCAAAACTTTCAACTCAAAAACGTTAAATTCAACTGAAAAGAACTATGAAACCAATGAAAAAGAATTGTATGCCATATTATAATATATAATATTAGCCAGGAACTCAGAATGTAGTTGCTGATGCGTTGTATATGGTTTTAAGTCTAACCCGTCGATGCGTTCGTTGCAGTCAGCCCAGGACAAAGCATTGAGATACGCTAATAGCATATTTCCAATAAAAGCCATTCACAAACAGCGTCTTTGAAAGCATAAATGGTTTTAGCAGCAGTAGGCAGGCGATGGACTTGAATGTTGTTAGATGTCGGCTTGAGGTTACGAAGCAGGGACAACCAACAACCTGATCGACGTTTAGAAACGCAATAAAAGAATAACGTTGAACTGGTTCTTGCAAATTCAAAATGATAATGCAAACTTGAAAGACGTTAAATTGATATATCTTTACATTTTTATATATTACGTTCAAAATTTTATTAATTATTTCTTAAGTTTTTGTCGCCAGTTTTGCCTCTATTAGGCCTTTTTTGCGCTGAGGCGTAAATAATTTATGCAATGAAAAAAATATGCAAAAACTCAACTTTACAGGAAAATGCGCAGCGGCGATTCTTTCAAATATTTATTTATTAAATTTTACGGTTCACTTGACAGGGCCAAGCACATTCTAAGAGTTTGCCATCAAATACCGTTACCTTCCGATACGAGCGCTTTCTGATCTGTAGTTGTTTGCGATCCTTCTTCTGGGACGGTTTTATTAGCCCCTCCTGGACAGCAAATAAATAATAATAAATTCAATTAATTTTGATAATGAGGAGAGGGATAATATGCGGCTTCCGAAGGTATTTGGACGTACCATCTATTGATTTCCGATAATACCCGATTTCGCGTACTTCCTCATTTGTAATTGTTTTCTGTCCTTCGTGTAAGATGATTTTATTTGGCACTACTGGACAACGAATAATTAATATTGAAGATGATTAATTTGGATAATGAGCAGAGAGTTAAGGTGTAGCTTTCAACGATATTTGGACTTACTATCTAAAAATTTCTGAAAATTTTCCAAAACGAGCGCATTCTTTTCTGCAATATTTTGCGATCCTTCTTCTGGGATCGTTCTATTAGCCCTTCCTGAACAGCAAATAAAAAATATTAAAGTCAATTAATAATTTTGATAATGAGAAGAAAGATAATGTGCGGCTTCCGAAGGTATTTGGACGTACCATCTATTAATTGCCAGGAATTGTCCAATACGAGCTCTTTCTCATCTGTAGTTGTTTGGGATCTATCTTCTGGGATGGTTTTATTAATGATATTAATAATAATAATAATATTAAAGTCATTTAATTCTGATAATGAGCAGAGAGTTAAGATGTAGCTTTCAACTATATTTGGACTTACCATCTAAAAATTTCCGAAAGTTTTCCAAATCGATCGCCTTCTTTTCTGCGATTCTTTGCGATTCTTCTGCAGGGAAGTTTTTATTAGCACCTCCTGGACACCAAATAAATAATATTAAAGTCAATTCATGTTGATAGTGAGCAGCAGTTACCTTTAACTAAATCAAAAACACACCCGATCGCCACAAGTCCAATAAGAAGTACTTTTAACTGGATCATGTTTCTTCCTGTTCGATTCTTAATTCTACTTGCGGATTCGCACTTGAGCAGTTGGTAGTAAAATGATAAACTTTCTTTCAACACACAAGTTTTATCCCAATTTATATAAAACTAAAAACACGTCGCTTATTTCGATAGTAGCATAAGTCGTTTTATAGAAAAGAGATACATAAATAACATAATTTTCAGTCATTATTAGAGCGTCTGAACACAAATCCAAACATGTATGTATGTGGTATTTGGGTAGATTCCGCGCTCGGTCGGCGCATATACCACTCGAAGATGTTCTGTGCAACACTCTCATGTGTCTTTGTTCAGCGATAAAACAACGGCCTTAATTTATTCAAATGCGCTGCTCAACTTTAATGAAATCAGTTGCATCGTAAGAGATACAGTTGCTCTACATCAGAAACATTTCGTCTCCTCCAACTTTTCCTTTCATCCAGAAGGGCTTGAGGTATAGAGTATTGCTTAGAACAGCGTAATTGTTTAATTTTCCTTTTGGATCGTAAGTAGACTTAAGCGACTTTCAAAATAATCGACTTGGCTGTGAAATATGTCTACAAATAACTTATAGTTATAATAGAGCAAATCCCATCATTAAATTTTTATATTGTAATCATTAAATTTGACGCAGAAACAAGTAACACAATCTTATTGTTAATAAAAAAAAACATTTTTGTGTAGTTAAAACACAAACGTCACGGTATAAAAAGTTCTTGTAATGTAAGATAAAGCAAAGCAAATAAATAGATAAATGAAGAGAAGTAAAACCACAGACAAGTAAATTGAAGCAAAAAAAAAATTGAGACAGTGAAAAGTAAAAAGCACTCCAAAAAGCACACCAACGGGCGCACAGAGACTTCGAGCATATAACTGTGGGTGGGGAATGATCGGCTAAGCATCCAAAACGAGATGTAGTGTAATATCACGCTATGCTCTTAGGCACACAGATCTGCGAAGAGCTGACCAACCATCTCATCCTGTCTCATCTGCAATTCCATCATCTTGTTTAAATTTGCTTACCTATAAAAAATAAAAGAGGATAAATTAATACCTCAAATATTTACAAATGTGTTTTTATTGTTCATACATGGGCTGGCACAGACCAACTTGTACAATTTGGCGCCATAAAATCCTTGAACCAACTAGGACTAATCAACATCTAATGTAAAGCACTGAATATCATCCTTCCAATTTTCGCTGTTAAGAGATGCAGACAATTCAAACGTTTTTCAATCTCGGCCATACTAAATGATGACTAAAATCCTGAAATTCGGTAACTCCACTGGATTGTCAGCTCTGGGAAAATCCAGCCTGCTTAATTCCTTTCTGTTCCGTGGCAAAGCTGCAAGAAGCTGAAGTAGATAAAAATACAAATAATTGTTTCACAAAAGGACGAACCAAGTAAATTAGTTTGCACAAATGTAACAAATGTACGAGAGACCTGCCTCATACTTTCTGGACAACGTTCACATCTTCATTAAGCTCCTCGTATAAGTAGAGGGGGCACTTACAGATTATTTGCTTGTACGCTTTTACTCGTATATTGAAAGTGAACAGGGAGGGCTGTTACGTCAAAGAATACGTTTACGTACTACGTATGTACGTGTGAATGCATGTAACTGCTTTGACAGCTCAGGTAGTTGGAGACGTGAAATTTTGTCTGAGTGCAAACCGAATTGGAATTGGGCCACGGCTCCTCACATAAAAAGCTTTACGGACTTTTGAATAATTCAAAAACTGTTGCTAATTGATTTGTGATTTGTTCATATCTGCATTAGCAAATGCATTTTATCCTGCGAATTTTTATAAAACAGCGAACAAATTAATAATTTAATTTCATGCAAATGCGTCTACTAACGTTTCCTATTAAATTAACATGATTTCATAATAAACTGCATGTTTAAAAAGGTAATCGCCTCGCTAGTGACTTCCACTGGATTTTGAATATAGAAACACGGGAGATGTTTGAGTTGAGTTGAGTTGAGTTCAAATTTATTAATCCAATGCTTCTTATATCAAAATTCGTTTTGGTGTGGAAACCGCATCCCAGCGCAGTAAGAACCATCTTCTTTACAATTATAAAATAAAAATGGGATTGCTTATGTTAATGACATTAAAGGCGTCCACATTGCAGGCCCGCTTTCCTTATCCATCCACACACATACGAGTATGTACATACATGCGAGTACGAGTCATGTATGACTGTGATATGCCCGTCTGTAGTGAACAAGTTACGGCAAGAGAAACCGATATACATATTTGGCCACACAACAAGATTTGTTTATGACAAAGAATAAAAATGATTTTATGAAAGGAAATAATTTAAATGATTTAATTGTAACTTAACCCATTTCTCTGAGATTCAGCATAAATGAATTTCTGTACTCATCGCCAGTTGAAAAGCCTGCATCTTTTGTTTACATTTAAGTTTATTGATTATTATTGTTCATTTACCAATACATACACACACACATATATATGTACTTTCTTTTAAGTTAGATTTTAATAAGATGAAAAATAAAGATTCAGACTTGTACAAAATCTCAAACCCGTTGGATGTACCAACGGAAGAATTCTAAGCCACATTTACAAAGGAAGTTCATACAAAAATTTACGATCGTATGTACCCTTCATATTGCCCTTTGGTATTTCATCTCTCTTCTGCCGACATACTCAGACTTAGCAGAAACTCAGTCGATGTAAACACCGACTGAGCATAATTTTGTTTTGTTTTGTTAAATGTGAATTGAAATTGGAATTGAAATTGAAAAACTAGAAAATGTTATTTGATTACTTCGGATATTTACTCAGAAAATACAATGACATATATGTATGTGTGTATGTACATAGAAGTTAAGCCCACTGTTAACATAAGCGACTGTTAGCCACGAGCCAACTAAATATTGCTGACCTCATTTGCTGTATGTAGAAATAAACTTAATTTTATGATTCGATTCGTATCTATGCAAAATTATATATTTCCTAATAATTCTACTTTAATCCTTTATATTTTTATGATTTGCATTGTCAGAATATATTTTACCAAATTTGCGCTACCCAATCCTTTGAGATTAAGTTCAGTTGATTTTGTGACAAAGTGGTGACGAGTGTTTTATTTTTTCAGTTCTCTGGTATAAGAGAACCATGTAAGTGTATGTGCGTATGGATGTGTGTGAGCACTTATTTTCAATTTATACAACTCATTCAATATTTATCTTGTTTCAAGATTCTTGTGGCTCTGGAGCATATAAAAACCCTCCGATTAGAAGCATAAACGACCAGTTGTCGATTAAAGTAGTAAAATGTATCACCCAAAAGCTTTCCTGACTGTCCTTGTTGCTGTTTGCTGTTTTTTTTGATGTTTTTTAAATAACACCTTTCACTTCCTCGAAGCCCAAGAAGAGGCATCTGCTTGTGCAAGTGAAATGGCTGCAATTAAAAGAAAATTAGCCTGATGTGAGGAAAAAATGGATATTACCGAGACGAATCTGATTGTAGCAAATATTGGTCCTGTTACGATCAAATACGTCACGACTTTCAATGTTACCCTGATACTTTGAACTTCAATCTTGAAACGGTACAATGTGATTGGCCGGAAAACGTTCAATGCAACTCATAATTTTCTTTAATAGCTTTTGCTGCGTTTATACGTAAAATTTGCTTGCGAATAAAACATATTTTCAATCACAATTCGCACAATGAAAGATTCAAAGAACTCGTCTTTATGGTAAAACCATTATTAAAGGGGGAATTTGTTTTTGTGGATGTTTTACATTTTATTAGGAAACGGGGCTGTTATTCTGGAATAACTCTGACGAATTAGTAACTCGCAATAGAAAATATCAGTTATTCGCAAATAGTGAGCAATAAGTTTCCATTAATGTGTAAGAAAAAGTGTTTTTACCCTCTAAATTTTCACTGGAAAAGCAATAGTTACTCGTAGTATTTAAACTTGGGCAGTAACTGGCTGGGGAAATTAGAAGAAAATAATGGATTATTTTCACAGTTCTGGTCCTTGCTGCATAGACTCGTCGAGTACAAAATGTTTAAAGTTTTTAATATTCGTACATGTCTTGGGAGAATGCAACAAGATTTCACACTCAATAAATAGTGTGGCAAATCTTTTAATGAGTTTTTTACAGAATCCGAAGAAAGAGTCGAGTTTCTTGAATGATGCGCTGAGTCAATATGCTTTCAAAATGTCTATAGCTTGTGCTCTTAGACAGAAAAGCTGTCCTCGCTCCGAATCTTTTTGGCATAATGCAAAGGCCCAAGTCGGCCGCTAGAGAGATGTGTTCTAAGAGACATCTGAATGTATATGTTGCTTAAAGTAAACTTTGTCTGTCTCCGAGTTACTCGGCCTCCATACATAGAAGTTTGAAGTTTGTACGAGTAGATGCCAAATAAGTTCACGCTCGACTGATATTTGAGCAGCGCTTGAACAATGTTTTCATTTTCACTTTTTGCCAGAGTTGCATTTTACAATAATAATGTTTAGACCCGCACCATCTTGTTGCAAATGTACTTCCCTCAAGTTTATTCAACATGTCGTTCGCATACGTATGTATATAATGTACAATATAGGTCCGAGTGTAGAACCCTGTGGCACACCACATCCAACTGAAACTTCGTCACTATACTTATCACACATTTTCACTTTGTAAAATGTACAGTCAAGGTACCAATTAACGTGTTACGCGTGAGTAGTCTGTTATGCGTGAGCGTGTCAAAGGCTTTGCTGAAATCAGTAAGTAGAACTAACCAGTGCATACATATGTATGTATGTACGTTTACTCAAACATCTGTTGAAATAGTCGGAGGAATTTCCCAGCAATTTATTGATGCTTTTTCCTTTCTGGAATCCAAATTGAATTTTGTCGACGATTTCATATTTTCTACGGAACGACTTTGGTCTCCTGGCAACGATTCCTTATTTTATAAATAGGTCGTAGCAACGAAGAGATAATGAATACTGAGATGAAGTATCATATGGAGTATGAATGAGCAAATACGCTACTAATTATCAAGTTATTACTGGATTCAGTAGCTGCATACTTCAAAGCAGGTGGTTAGCCAAGACTGTTTCGTTTCGATTGTACAAACTTTTACATATTTGCTATTAATTTTCAGTTTTTCCAGATCGGGTCGATTCAAAATGTAACGAGTGAGCGAGTAAAGGCCTCTTAAATCAGCATTAGTCAAATAGAGAAGAGAAAAGGGAACTTATTTAGGAAGAAAAAGAAGGAAATTGGGCCCTTTTCAAAGACTGGGATTGCTGTTGATAAAAGGAGGAAAGGATGATTAAAGCGAGAAAAGAAGAAAGAGAAATCGGTATTTGGGAGTTTTGGTTTCGAAATTGAGGTGCCTGGTTGAAGAGCTAGGAACTTACCAGGGAGATAACTTGGTATTGAGAAAAAGACGAACAGTTGTTTTTTTTAAGCAATATTTATCGAAATTAAATCGAACGCTGGTGTTTTATTGTAAAAGAATTAGTATAAATTATAATTTAATTTGTGATAATATCTAAGTAAATAAATCGCACACATTTATTTTCAGTGTGATTTAAACTGGAATAGCAATAAGCAATCCGAGCGGCAAAAAAACATGTGATTTGAAATCATGTGATCTTTGGGACATACTCGTATGAAATGACGTGAGACTTCCCATTATATTGATACTGCTATTTTAGATAAAGTTCATACCGTATTGGATCTAGGCATACTGTTGGATCACAGGCTCAACTCAACTTTCGTGATCACATCCCTATTATGGTAAATAAAGCGTATGGGGTACTTGGATTCATGAAACGCTGGTCCAAGGAGTTCCTTGATCCTAATATTACACAACTTTTTCTTCTCTCGTTCGACCAATTCTTGAGTATGGATCAATTGTTTGAGATCCTTGTTACGCTGTTCATGCCTCCATGGTCTTGGTTGGAATTCGTATGTCCTTCCGCCATATCATAGCAGACTTGCTATGTCCTGCCGCCAAAAAGCACTTCAGCTGCTGACATGTCCCTTAATCCGGACTAAGAGTTAGAGTGTTTCTTCTTTGCTATATGAATTTGTGAATCACTCACTTCGGCGGCTTCCTTTCTGGTACGTATAAGTTCAAAAGTAAGCAAATTGAAACAAATAACAAAGTTCTTTCATTTCTTCCAGCAGTTGATCAAATAACAGGAGAACGCAGTTCAAATAGCGCGATCAACTTCTATAACATCGACATTAACTAAAAGCTTTTGTCGTTCCAGACAACTGTTTGCAGAAGTCTGCGCAAAAGTTTGGCCAATGAAAAGTAAAAAGCACTCCAACGGGCGCACAGAGACTTCGGGCATATAACTGTGGGTGGGGAATGATCGGCTAAGCATCCAAAACGAGATGTAGTGTAATATCACGCTATGCTCTTAGGCACACAGATCTGCGAAGAGCTGACCAACCATCTCATCCTGTCTCATCTGCAATTCGATCATCTTGTTTAAATTTGCTTACCTATAAAAAATAAAAGAGGATAAATTATTACCTCAAATATTTACAAATGTGTTTTTATTGTTCATTGTATTCCCATACAAACATACATGGGTTTGCACAGACCTACTTGTACAATTTGGCGCCAAAAAATCCTTGAACCAACTAGGACTAATCAACATCTAATGTAAAGCACTGAATATCATCCTTCCAATTTTCGCTGTTAAGAGATGCAGACAATTCAAACATCTTTCAATCTCGGCCATACTAAATGATGACTAAAATCCTGAAATTCGGTAACTCCACTTAATTGTCAGCTCTGGGAAAATCCAGCCTGCTTAATTCCTTTCTGTTCCGTGGCAAGGCTGCAAGAAGCTGAAGTAGATAAAAATACAAATAATTGTTTCACAAAAGGACGAACCAAGTAAATTAGTTTGCACAAATGTACGAGAGACCTGCCTCATACTTTCTGGACAACGTTCACATCTTTATTAAGCTCCTCGTATAAGTAGAGGGGGCACTTACAGATTATTTGCTTGTACGCTTTTACTCGTATATTGAAAGTGAACAGGAAGGGCTGTTACGTCAAAGAATACGTTTACGTACTACGTATGTACGTGTGAATGCATGTAACTGCTTTGACAGCTCAGGTAGTTGGAGACGTGAAATTTTGTCTGAGTGCAAACCGAATTGGAATTGGGCCACGGCTCCTCACATAAAAAGCTTTAAGGGCTTTTGAATAATTCAAAAACTGTTGCTAATTGATTTGTGATTTGTTCATATCTGCATTAGCAAATGCATTTTATCCTGCGAATTTTTATAAAACAGCGAACAAATTAATAATTTAATTTCATGCAAATGCGTCTACTAACGTTTCCTATTAAATTAACATGATTTCATAATAAACTGCATGTTTAAAAAGGTAATCGCCTCGCTAGTGACTTCCACTGGATTTTGAATATAGAAACACGGGAGATGTTTGAGTTGAGTTGAGTTGAGTACAAATTTATTAATCCAATGCTTCTTATATCAAAATTCGTTTTGGTGTGGAAACCGCCTCCCAGCGCAGTAAGAACCATCTTCTTTACAATTATAAAATAAAAATGGGATTGCTTATGTTAATGACATTAAAGGCGTCCACATTGCAGGCCCGCTTTCCTTATCCATCCACACACATACGAGTATGTACATACATGCGAGTACGAGTCATGTATGACTGTGATATGCCCGTCTGTAGTGAACAAGTTACGGCAAGAGAAACCGATATACATATTTGGCCACACAACAAGATTTGTTTATGACAAAGAATAAAAATGATTTTATGAAAGAAGAGAATTTTGGATGCGGGTTTTTTGTTTGGATGCGGGTTTGTTGTTCGAGGCAGACTTAGGCAAAGAGTCTGAAGCTTTAAATACGTGAGCGAACGCTTCATTACAATCCGCATCAAGGCTAGGTTCGGCAACATTAGCCTAATCTGCGCCCACGCCCCTACGGAGGATAAAGATGACGACAGCAAGGATGACTTTTATAATCTCCTAGAAAGAACATACGATCAATGCCCCAGCTACGACACCAAGATCGTCCTAGGAGATTTCAACGCAAAGCTGGGCAAGGAAGACATCTTTGCTAGAGTCATCGGGAAACACAGCCTGCATGACGACACATCCGATAACGGACTCAGGCTGCTAGATTTTGTGACGAAGCGAAATCTCACTGTAGCAAGCACGCGATTCCCTCACCTCAACATTCACAAAGGGACCTAGCGGTCCCCTGATCAATCAACCGTCAACCAAATTGATCACATTGCGATCGACGGCAGACACTCTTCCAGTATTCTTGATGTCCGAACATTCCGAGGAGCCAACATTGACTCCGATCACTTCCTTGTTGTAGCCAAGGTAAGATCACGGATATCAGTAGCAAAACGGAGTAGAGCACGACCACAACAGTTTGACGTCGCAAAGCTACAATCGCAATTGACCGCTGGGAAATTTGCCGATCTAGTCTCCCTTAAGCTCTCAGAGAGTCCAGCCCTGCCAGGCGAAACCACCGATGAGGAATGGAACCGTTGCCAAAACGCCATCAGAGATGCTGCCTCTGATGTATTGGGCTTTAAAATGCCACCCGGAAAAAACCCATGGTTTGACGACGAGTGCAGGCAGGCACATTCAGCGAAGCTAGCAGCGTATAAGGGGACGTTGGAGAGAAGGACGAGAGCAGCTCGTGAGCTCTACGAACAGAAGAGAAGGGAAGAACACCGGCTTCTCAAAAGGAAGAAGAAAGCACTAGAAGCGCGCGATCGAGGAACTGGAGAGGTGTTACGGCAGGAATAATATCCGAAAGTTTTACCAACGGGTAAAAGAACTATCCAATGGATATAAGCTTCGGACAGAAGCCTGTCGTGACGAAGAGGGACAAATCGTGGTAGAATCGCAATCGATGCTGAGAATCTGGAAAGATCTCTTCTGCAGAGAGTTTAACGGCGAACAAAACACCGATTCTATCGCCAGGCAGAATATTCCACTCCAGATAACGGACGATGATGGTAGAGAATTCCGTCCCCCCGACCTGAATGAAGTCAAGATAGCAATATCGAGACTGAAATCAAACAAAGCTGCAGGAGCAAACGGACTGTCCGCGGAACTATTTAAGGCAGCCGGAGATGACCTGGTTGGGCGCATGCACCAGCTCATTTGTAAGATATGGTCGGAGGAAAGCATGCCCGACGATTGGAATCTCAGCATCGTTTGCCCGATCCACAAAAAAGGAGACCCCTTCAACTGCGCCAACTACCGAGGAATAAGTCGTGCCGTTTTGTGTGAGCGCCTGAAACCATTCGTGAACAGTTTGATAGGTCCTTATCAGTGTGGTTTCAGGCCGGGGAAGTCCACCATTGACCAAATTTTCACACTACGGCAGATCCTGGAGAAGACCCAAGAGATGCAAATCGACACCCACCACCTGTTCGTCGATTTTAAGGCCGCATATGACAGTGTGTATAGGGACGAGCTATACGAAGCCATGTCTAGTTTTGACATTCCTACTAAACTCGTCAGGCTGTGTAGGATGACGATGGAGAACTCTCGCTGCTCCATCAATGTCAGAAGGGGATTTAGACAAGGCCACGCACTGTCATGTGACTTTTTTAACATAATTCTTGAGAATATCGTACAAAACTCACACGCCAACAACAGAGGCACGATCTTCCCAAAGTCCGTGCAACTGCTAGCATATGGTGACGACATTGACGTGATTGGTCGAACACAGCGAGCCGTCAAAACGAAGTATATGCTGTCATCAAAAAAGGACCCGCAACACCGACAACTGGGCCAGAACATCACCACAGGCAGCTATAACTTCGAGGTAGTGAAGGACTTCGTCTACCTTGGCTCCCAAGTCAACAATATAAACAACATCAGTACCGAGATCAAATGCAGAATAACTCTTGCCAATCGCTGTTTCTTTGGGCTCAAGAGGCAATTGAGTAGTAAGGCCCTTTCTCGAAAAACCAAGCTGACACTATATACCACTTTGATAATCCCTGGGACCTCAACCAACTTGGTGTGCACAATTGGAGAACGCTGGCTAAAGACCGTAACAGCTGGAAAACTTTGTTGGTTGAGGCCCAGGTTCACCACGGACTGTAGCGCAAAAAGAAGAAGAACAAATTTTTTTAATTTCATTATTACGACCAGCCCCTATCCAAGAAGATGGAAACAAGCAAACATTTTACCCATGCCAAAAACAAGTTTAGAATACCGACCAATAGCTATACTGCAGTACCTATCAAAGGTCTTTGAAAAACTAATTCATGCACAAATAACCGAATTTCTTGAAAATAATAATCTTCTTAGTCCAAAACAATCTGGCTCTCGCAAAAACCACAGCTGTGTAGCGGCTCTAACTGATATAGCAGAAAACCTTAGAACTGAGTTAGATGACGGCCATATTGGCAATATTAGTTTTACTGCATCCCTCCAAGGCTTTCAATACTGTTGATCCTGCCATCTTAATTCAAAAACTGGAAAATACGATTCATTTCTCCTCAACATCTTCCAAGTTAATCCAAAGTTATCTTAGTGGCAGGGACCAGTATGTGCAAGTTGGTGCGAGAGCGTCAAATTACCTCTGTGTCACCAGGGGTGTGCCGCAGGGTTCGATTCTCGGACCTCTTCTTTTTTCCTTCTATGCAAATGACTTACCCAATCAGCTGAATCACTGCAGCGTCCGAATGTATGCCGATGACTACAGCTGAAAGTCATCTAAGCAGTAGGAACATTAACTTTCAAAAAAAGCTTAATGAAGGCTTAGAAAGTGTTTCTGTTTGGGCTTCTACTAATGGCCTTAGTCTCAACCCAAAAAATCGCAATAATGCATATTGTTTCATGAAAGATTGCAAGCGATAACAGAAGCACCAAAAATATACATTGACAACCAGGAAATTCAAATTGTGCGGAAAGCCAAAAATCTGGTTGTAATTTTTAATGATACCTTAACTTGGTCAGACCACGTTTCAGCCGTCTGCGGGAAAACTTTTTCAATGCTTCGAACTTTGTGACTGACTCATTATTGTACACCATTCAAAATTCGATTGCTACTGGCGAAAACATATGTATGTATGTACCTAATCCAAAATTGGCCTACGCGTGCGAATTATTTTCAAATTGTGATGCAACCAGTAAATCGAGACCCAAATACAGTAACGATATGTATTTGGACTCAAATCTTTTGGCAACCGTCAACCGATTAGCTGGTACTCCAAACAAATTTATGGAGTTCAGCTGGATCAACTGTTACAAATAAGAAACCTTCAATTCTTACATAAAGTCATAACCACACGCCAGCCCGAAGATCTTTACAAGCGCCCCAGTTTCAGCAGATCAGAAAGAAACAGAACTATAATGCCTATTTGCCATCAAACATAAATATCGAATTGGCAATTACTCGTACCTGTCATACGTCTCTCGAATAGAATCTCACCAAGTATTAGAAATATTAGCAGCCCTTCACTGCTCAAAACTAGAGTTTTTGATTTTTATTCTTGATCCCTTTCTAAAATTATCATCATGTAATTTATTAAATCTTATGAATTCTTTCTCTTTCTTTTTCTTTTTCCTTTTTAAATTTATTTGTTTTCTACCCGCCTATTTATTCCTACTAATTTATTATCCTCATAATTGTAACAACTCTTATACTTCTGCTACGCTAAAACTTAAGTTTTTTGTAGAAGCTTAAAGAAATAAATATGTAAATGGTACATGAAATACCAGAAATCCTCGTGCGCTCATTTTTCCAGTTTAATTGTGTAGTCAATATATTTTCTTCGTATTTCAAAATTCAACAAAAAAAAAAAAAATAGCTTAAAGCATATCATGGAATTAAAGATACGATCTTATTTTTAGAAAGAAAAAAATGTGTTTTTATTTAATTAGTTTTATATCGGTATAAACTTTACAAATTATGAACTAGAGTATAAAAAATTAAATGAAGAACGAAGTGAAGGTGAAGGTTAACAATAGGCTCGTCATATAACAGAAAATAATAAAAAACTTTAAATGAACAAATATATATAATAAATGAATTAAATGAATTACTTAACAGCTTCGCAACAAATTTCGACGATAAAAGGTGTCCAAATTCCTTATATGTATCTGGAATTTAGTAATGAGAAGAAAATTTTCAATATTTTGCAGTCCATGAATTCAGAAAAGGGAGAGGAGACCAATAGGCCTAACAAATAATGCCATTTTAACAAAACTGATAAGGCGGTACCTTACCAAACTTACTTAAAACTTCGTTGATACGACCCATTTCTATTTTGCCGACTGTAGAGAAATTCTTAGAAGGAATCGTTGCCAGGAGACTAATGTCGTTCCGTAGAAAATATGAAATCGTCGACAAAATTCAATTTGGATTCCAGAAAGGAAAAAGCATCAATAAATTGCTGGGAAATTCCTCCGACTATTTCAACAGATGTTTGAGTAAACGTACATACATATGTATGCACTGGTTAGTTCTACTTACTGATTTCAGCAAAGCCTTTGACACGCTCACGCATAACAGACTACTCACGCGTAACACGTTAATTGGTACCTTGACTGTACATTTTACAAAGTGAAAATGTGTGATAAGTATAGTGACGAAGTTTCAGTTGGATGTGGTGTGCCACAGGGTTCTCCACTCGGACCTATATTGTACATTATATACATACGTATGCGAACGACATGTTGAATAAACTTGAGGGAAGTACATTTGCAACAAGATGGTGCGGGTCTAAACATTATTATTGTAAAATGCAACTCTGGCAAAAAGTGAAAATGAAAACATTGTTCAAGCGCTGCTCAAATATCAGTCGAGCGTGAACTAATTTGGCATCTACTCGTACAAACTTCAAACTTCTATGTATGGAGGCCGAGTAACTCGGAGACAGACAAAGTTTACTTTAAGCAACATATACATTCAGATGTCTCTTAGAACACATCTCTCTAGCGGCCGACTTGGGCCTTTGCATTATGCCAAAAAGATTCGGAGCGAGGACAGCTTTTCTGTCTAAGAGCACAAGCTATAGACATTTTGAAAGCATATTGACTCAGCGCATCATTCAAGAAACTCGACTCTTTCTTCGGATTCTGTAAAAAACTCATTAAAAGATTTGCCACACTATTTATTGAGTGTGAAATCTTGTTGCATTCTCCCAAGACATGTACGAATATTAAAAACTTTAAACATTTTGTACTCGACGAGTCTATGCAGCAAGGACCAGAAATGTGAAAATAATCCATTATTTTCTTCTAATTTCCCCAGCCAGTTACTGCCCAAGTTTAAATACTACGAGTAACTATTGCTTTTCCAGTGAAAATTTAGAGGGTAAAAACACTTTTTCTTACACATTAATGGAAACTTATTGCTCACTATTTGCGAATAACTGATATTTTCTATTGCGAGTTACTAATTCGTCAGAGTTATTCCAGAATAACAGCCCCGTTTCCTAATAAAATGTAAAACATCCACAAAAACAAATTCCCCCTTTAATAATGGTTTTACCATAAAGACGAGTTCTTTGAATCTTTTATTGTGCGAATTGTGATTGAAAATATGTTTTATTCGCAAGCAAATTTTACGTATAAACGCAGCAAATGCTATTAAAGAAAATTATGAGTTGCATTGAACGTTTTCCGGCCAATCACATTGTACCGTTTCAAGATTGAAGTTCAAAGTATCAGGGTAACATTGAAAGTCGTGACGTATTTTATCGTAACAGGACCAATATTTGCTACAATCAGATTCGTCTCGGTAATATCCGTTTTCTTCCTCACATCGAAGAGGCTTTTCAAATACAGGTAGTGACGCACCTGGAGGTTCTAGTTCTTCGCCTTAAAGATTATGAAAGATTTTGTTAAAAAATTCAAATATTTTTCCACAATTCACACTAACTGCTAGTTAAACCAGAAATGTAGCGAACAGCAACAAGAACAATCAAAAACCCTTTTAAGAGATACATTTTACTACTTTAGAAGAAAACTGATATTTTATGCTGCCAGTCGGAGGGTTTTTATATTCACCAGAAACACAGGAAATCCTTGAATTTCAAATCATGCTAAATATTGAATGAGTTCTATAAATTACAAGTAAATAGATACAAATATGAGAGTGTGTGTGTGTGTGCGTATGTGTGTATTGATATGTACAATAAGTATTTATGTTGTTGTTGTGATTTATTTAAACACCAGAAACTATCAAATAAAATTTGTTTGTTCAGTTGTTCAATCTTAATCACGGCCGGCGGACGGCATTGAAAAACTACCGTCACCGCATGTATGTATGAGAAAACTTTGTACAATCACAGGTGCGGATTTGTTTACCGTTATTTTGAAGCTAAATTTGGCCAAAATTCCGTACTGATTCTATCCAAGCCTTCACCATATACTTGCTTGCATACTCGTATGGATGGATGTGTGTTCACGAGTATTCCCATTATTTTCTTGCAGTATGCCGATGCCAATGATCTTTTTATCGCACTTTGTTGGCAAATGTGCTACATGTAAGTGGACGACCCACTCGTTCACTGATGCCAGAGTGTGATTATTAGAGGAAACAATACATATGTATGTATGTATGTGTTTGTTTGTTTGTTTGATAACAAATTTAGTTTTCTTCTTCATCGGAATACTTTTAGGCAAATCCTTATCCAGCTCTATACACTGGGACAGAAGAAAGCGATTACCGCGGCCTCGAACCATTCTCTGGAAGTTGTGCAGCACATTTGAATGAATTAATGCCGTTGTTTTATCGCTTAACAAAGACACATGAGAGTGTTGCAGAGAACATCTTCGAGTGGTATATGCGCCGACCGAGCGCCGAATCTACCCGAATACTACATACAAGATGTTTGGATTTGTGTTCAGACGCTCTAATAATGACTGAAATTTATGTTATTTATTCTCTTAAAAACTAAAGGGTGGTTAAATTGTATGGGCCGATGTTGAATGTGAACCACACCTAAACGCCAAGTTTTTTTCCGAATTTTATTTGACATTTCTCTATTTCAGACTTACTCAATTTGAACCATGGAGAGATACACAATCCAACAACGTGTTAAAGTTATCCAGACTTATTATGAAAATGGGAGTTCAAATCAAAATGCATATCGTGCACTTCGTAATTTTTTTGGTCAATTTCATCGTCCAAATGTGCGTACAATCGCAAAAATCGTGGAAAAATTCGAGCAAACCGGGTCTGTAGAAGATGTGAGAACACCAGTGCATGCTCGTACAGCTCGTACTGCAGAAAATATTGCTGCTGTTCGCGATAGTGTGGCTGAAGAGCCGTCCACGGCTCGACGGTGCCACTTGCCACACAGCTAACGAAACAATGGCTCTTTTACGCAACCAAGATCATGTGATTTGACACCGTTGGACTTTTTTCTTTGGGGTTATTTGAAAGAAAAGGTGTACGTCGATAAGCCAGCAACAATTCAAGACCTAAAGGATCAGATAATTCGGCACATTAACGGCATAGAACCTCCATTATGCCTCAGCGTCATCGAAAATTTGGACCATCGGATGGAGGTGTGCCGCCGAGGTCGCGACGCCCATTTGACCGATATTTTGTTCCATACATAATTGAGTAATACCAATACATCATAATAAAATAAAATTACAATAATTTCCTAAATAGTTTGTGTTTTATTCAAAATCAACATCGGCCCTTGAAATTTAACCACCCTTTATTAATGATAAAATGGGGAAGCCACAAGATATGTCTCCGGGTATAAATGACGAGTTCTTTGTCGAAGCCACTGCCGCTCCAGAGTTAAGCCCATATAATCAACCAACACGAACTGATATCTCTAAAGATTGTTCAGTAGATGGTCTATTTCCTCACAAGTCAGATTGTACGAAATTTATTCACTGTGCAGGTGGTGTTGCCTACGAGAAAACTTGTTCCAGCGGTTTGTATTTTGATTCCAGCACCACCACATGTAATTGGCCAGAGCTTGTTAAATGCCATTAAAATAGACTTAGTAATTTAATAAAATGCAGGGCGATTCATAAGCCTTAGTTTTACTTTTGGAGTGATATTTTACCATATAAGGGATTTCTCTTAATGCAAAATAAAAGTCGGCTTCAACTTAGACTGGGGATTTTTTTTGAATTTTACAAACTTTATATTTGATATAAAAATACTTTGGAAATCATATACGAGTGCTCTATTCTTTGTATACAATAACTAAAGAGAAAATAAGCGCTAAAAAATGCTCAATTTATTGTTTTATTCAGTAAATTGGAATTGTGGAATATCTCGAGTTCGGGTAACATTTCTAAAATTCTAACCGTTTTTTTGTTGCAAATGGTACAATAGATTTATACGCACTTTTGTCAAATTCCCCCACTGTGCGAATTGTACTCGTATTACGAAACATCATTTTTACTTGATGACATCAATCGCTCAAAAGTTTGGGCGAATCTACTATAACGTTTTTATTTAATTTGTGTAATTTATTTTGAAGCTTCCTTGTGTAAAAAATTGTTAACGAACTGTGTTCCAATGAAAAATTCTTGATATGTATTGAAATTTGATCAAGTTTAAAATTTTTTTTATCAACCCAAATTTATACAAAGATCGTCAAAGACACGATTATTATGGTGCGGCTTCACGTATCAATGGGTTGCCACATCCGTATTCATTGCCAGAGTTACGCTCGCCAATTCTGATACCGTATTGAAATAACTGTTAAACAGTTCCACTCCACTTTTTACTTCTTTAGACGTTGTTGTTGTGTTCGTTCTCAGGAAATTGCAGTTACCGATAGTGACATCGAAGCGCAAGCCTTCAGAACAGTTTGTTTCATATTTCAAATGGTTGTCGTACTGTATAAACATTCCGGGCAATCATTATCTACTTGAAACGGTGCCGAAAGAGCCTTAGAACTCTGACGAATTCTTTTGTTAATAGCATTCAATAACGGGAATTTTCCAGCGCCGCATCTGCAATGACGCTGTAATCCACTTTCAATTCAAGACTTTTAACGTCATCATAGTATATGAATTCAGTGCCTCTGTGCAAAAATGGAACACTATGTTCTCTGGACCACTCGTAGGAATACAAATTTTTAAGTTTGCAGATCTCATGGTAACCCAAGAAACCCTTTTCTCCTGTAATTGGCCCTACTTCTAAGGCATCTACCACCTCTGACGCTAAACTATATTTTTGGGATTTGCAAGTTTGAAAGTATGCCCGAAAATGGTAATCCTAAGACCAATTTGGCAGCGATAGCACCTAAGTTGGAAATATAAAAAAATAAACTCAAAAACTTTGTATACCTTGATCCATCCAGTACTTAATGGAAGACTTTATATCGTCTTTGCCCTGACCTTCGAGTGGGGCATTGGAACCTACAACTCTTTTGTAATATGTAGCAAATCATGCATCATAACATTTATGAAATCAAAATTCTCGGTAATTTTAAATATGTCATAGGCCTGACGCGCTGTTCCGTCTCCACTACTGCTATTCTGAATTCATTTGCCATTGCTGTCATTCTGAAACAAATTAAATTGATGAAGTTTTCCAAAACGTGTGACTGGATATTTCCAATCCAAATCCAAATCCAAACCATCAAAACGATGCAGATCAATTAATTTCTTAGCAGATTCTAAAATGTCATTCTGAAGTACTTGTCTGGTGTGGAGTCAACCCAACCGCCAACAACAAGCATAATTTTCAATTTGGGATTCACTTCAGTTTCATTACTTGTGCACCTTGGCCTACAAAGAGAGCAAGTGTTGTTCATTGGAGTTGGAGGCAGTGGAGGGCAAATTGCCATCTTATCCAAACTAGCCAGCTGTATAGCGCATACGAGTACATAGTCATATATTTGATAGAAAAATAATGACAGTACCTGGTTTCAGCACTTTTATAATATTTTAAATGTCATTTTACCTACCCACAAGAGAGACTTTGGTTAGCCACGAGTCCAAAGTTTTAACTTCTGCAGTATGTTCGTGTAAATGGGTACACAAATAGGGATCAATGTTTTCAGGCCTAAAAGAGCCTTCGCCTGGGTTGTATGTGTACATACATATACATATGTTTAAAATATTACATAGAAAGAATATTTAAAGGACGCAATACGTACGAACCAATGGCAACGCTTATGATGCCGCTCACAGTCAGGAGTCCAATTAGTAAAAAATTTTAAATGATTCATTCTTGACCTCCTCATAAGCACAGCTGATAAACGTACAGTTGATGTAACGTTCCGAAACACGGGCTTTTATATTCAGCCGAAGCCTATTCGATATAACTCTGACCTTTACAAAACCTGGTGCAACCAATTTTCTGGTATTGAAAACATTTGAAACTACGACTGAAATCAAACAAACAAAAATATACAAACACAGTGTCATACTTTTGAATGGTTGGGCAAGATACAACTCACGAGTCAGCACAGCAGCTCAAGTGACCGAAAATCACAATTATTGGCTCGGTGGGCATGTATTTGGTTGCTGTTAAAACACTGTGTAAAAAGGGCGTGTTACCTTACGGTACACATGAGTTAAGTTATACGACTCCACAAACTGAGTGAAGTATGCGGTCAGCTCAGCACAGACAGCTGTGAATGATGAGCGCATTTAAAATTCTGGTTCCATTTTATCTTTTTGTATTGTTTAATATATGAACATACATTATTTATGTCATCGCAGATTTGCTACCACATGTACACATTTTCCTTAATAAATTTTTAATAAACTGCACACGTTTAACTTTAAAATCTGGGATTGTATAAACCTGTGCGTGAATATAATATGTATGTATGTATATAGTGCCATAGCCGCCGAAATAACGTACACATCCAAAATAAGTTTTAAAACTGAGTTCTTAATGCATGCGACAAAATCGCAACCAAGCCATGCTGACAATGATTTCATTCTCTCTTGACTCATCTTCTCACGTTAAAACTATTACAATTGCTTGTTTATTAGCAGTGGATTCTATTCACACTTTCGTACCCTTGAACGTACATATGTATTTCATTGCAACACTCAGATATGTTTAAATTGGAAAACACATTCCGAAACCTATATCCCGAAACGAATCAAATTAAAACTTGTTTCTCTGTGCCATGATTTGAATACTGGCGAAACTAAAATTATTGATATCGGTCACAATACTAGTGCTATGGGAATTTCTCCTGGGTACTCGAAAGAATTAAAATTTCATCGGTTAAATTTAAAGCTTTTGAAAGAAAGCGTTTTTGCCACGCCTAAACGCTTGAACGTTGCAATACTATCAAAGATGTATTAAAATGTTACAAATCATGTGACTTTTTTAACATAATTCTTGAGAAGATCGTGCAAAAGTCACACGTCGACAACAGAGGCACGATCTTCCCAAAGTCCGTGCAACTGCTAGCATACCCTGACGACATTGAGTACCTTTTCTCGAAAGACCAATCTGACACTATATACCACTTTGATCATCCCTGTCCTTGTGTATGGTTTGCGGAAGCATGTACAATATCGAAGGCTGATGAGGAAGCCTTCAATCTTTGGCCCTGTTTGCGTTGATGGTTTCTGGAGAAGAACATTCATTCAGGAACTATACGGGTTGTATAGCGACTTGAGCCTAAACAGGTGTCTACGGATCCAACGGCTAAGGTGGCTAAGCCATGTAGAACGCGTGGAAAATACTGCTTCAAATATTCTTTCTCCGTAGAATCTTCGACTCCGAACCAGTGGGACAACGCAATAGAAGACGCCCACGGAACCGATGGCGCACGCAAGTGGAGAGGGACCTCAAACAACTTGGTGTGCAAAATTGGAGGCTGCTGGCTAAAGATTGTGCCAGCTGAAAAATCTTGTCGGTTAAGGCCCCCTTCACCCCTAACCTCGAAAGGAAGAGAAAGAAATGTTGAATATATCATTTGTAAATTAAATATATGACATTATATAATAAGCGACCACAAAAATAAGTGACTAAAAATGTTTGTAAATTGGAAATCAATGTCAACACTAAATCCAGCTTAAGATCATTTCTGGATTATAAACAGGATTTCTTAGAAAAAAATGTAAGTGAATGGGAAATAACAATCTTTTTAAAAATCTTTTTCTGTAAAAAATTCGTTATTCTTTAAAATAAATATAAACTTTTTTGGTGCATTGCACTGTACCAGAACTGGGTTGTGGGTAAGAGAAAAGAAGAAGGGCTGAGGATGTGAGAATTTAACTGATGCTGTTATTATCTTTACTTCAGAGCAATACTTTCATTTATTTGTTTCGATTACATTTTATTGGTGAATTGATGGTACAGTTGATCGCCTGAGCACCAGAAGTCACTGAACTACTGAGAGAACTACATACATGTGTAGCTCTGTAATATCAGCTGATTTGAAAAGAGCAGTCAATTCCGTGAGTCTAGTGCGCATTACGAGTTAGCTGTGAACTGATTAGCTAGAGTTAAACACCCCTATTCTGCGTTTCGATTATGTTCCCGCAATCAGTTACTCTCGCATCGAAAAATGGTGTTCTGAAAAAACCCCAATCGAAAGAAAATGAAGACGGGAAGAATTTGTTTAAACCAGATGCTTTTGCTTGGAGACTGAAAAATTAAAAAAATTTAATTAAATTTAGTGAAAAACAGCGATAAACATATAAAAACCAATTATTGTGCAAACTATAGTTAAATAAATACATCAGTTAAGTCCAGGGAGAGAAAAAAATTCATAAGTGAGCGGATTTGTGGCCAAACAATTCCAGTGAAGAATCCTGCTGCGTTGCAGGTGGTATATTTTAGTTTTGTGCTTGATTGTTACATAAAAATAAAGTTCATTTTAGTGTTGAGAAAAAAATGGAATCGTTGGAAGAGGCAAACAACGAGCTCCAGAATGCAGAGTAAAGAATTGAGAGGCAGTTCTACTTCTTCTTTGGGACGCTTTTGATACCCACACGCAATATCATCCTTCGCTGCCATTAAATTCGCCTGCTTTTCATACTCCTCTTACTCAGGTGTTGTGTTTTTCGATAAATTAAATTAAATTTTGAAAAAAATACAGAAAAACTATTATAAAACAAATTTATATGTAGCATTTTTTAGATGTGTACATTTTATTTAGTTGGAATATTTTTTACCCAAAAACAAAAGCCGAAAAATTTTCTGCAAATAAATAAACAACCTGCAAAAACGTTCGTTACGATCGTGACGCAAAAAACAATCTGAAAAGAAATCGAAATGAATACTAAAATTCTCCAAACGGAGAAAATGTCGATCCGAGTCGTTATGCAGAATAAAGCTGAACTTATCTGTTAGTGTACCTGGTGGACTCAGTTGTAAGACTTGGCTTTGATTAAAGAAAGGAGTACCGAGTGATTGAAATTGTTAATAAATATTTTTATGTAATAATTAATAATTTACTGTCTAATTTCTAGTTGTGAAGATGGCGACTACTGGTTTCTTAGTAAAAATTTACTTATTTTTAGCTGTGAAAATACTAAATCTTACCTAAATATATAGTAATAGTAAATTTTGATAAGAGAATACACAACTAAAACTGCTTTTTATTAACTCCATATTTATATATTCTTAATGAAAAAGTATTCTAAATGGCCGCTTTAATAATCGTTTTACCATAAATACGAGTTCTATCATTTCTCTTTAAATCTTTTATTGTGCGAATTGTGATTAAAAATATGTTTTATTCGCAAGCAAATTTTACGTATAAACGCAGCAAATGCTATTAAAGAAATTTATGTGTTGCATTGAACGTTTTCCGGCCAATCACATTCTACAGTTTCAAGATTAAAGTCCAAAGTATTTAATCGTAACAGATCCAATATTTGCTACAATCAGATTCGTCTCGGTAATATCCATTTTTTCCTCACATCAGGCTAATTTTCTTTTAATGGCAGCCATTTCACTTGCACCAGCAGATGCTTCTTCTTGGGTTTCGAGAAAGTGAAAGGTGTTATTTAAAAAACATCAAAAATTTGTCTACAGTTCTCACTGACTAGTGGTTAAACCAAAAATACAGCAAACAGCAACAAGGACAGTCAGGAAAGCTTTTGGGTGGTACATTTTACTACTTTAATCGACAACTGGTCGTTTATGCTTCTAATCGGAGGGTTTTTATATGCTCCAGAGCCACAAGAATCTTGAAACAAGATAAATATTGAATGAGTTGTATAAATTGAAAATAAGTGCTCACACACATCCATACGCACATACACTTACATGGTTCTCTTATACCAGAGAACTGAAAAAATAAAACACTCGTCACCACTTTGTCACAACATCAACTGAACTTAATCTCAAAGGATTGGGTAGCGCAAATTTGGTAAAATATATTCTGACAATGCAAATCATAAAAATATAAAGGATTAAAGTAGAATTATTAGGAAATATATAATTTTGCATAGATACGAATCGAATCATAAAATTAAGTTTATTTCTACATACAGCAAATGAGGTCAGCAATATTTAGTTGGCTCGTGGCTAACAGTCGCTTATGTTAACAGTGGGCTTAACTTGTATGTACATACACACATACATATATGTCATTGTATTTTCTGAGTAAATATCCGAAGTAATCAAATAACATTTTCTAGTTTTTCAATTTCAATTTCAATTCACATTTAACAAAACAAAATTATGCTCAGTCGGTGTTTACATCGACTGAGTTTCTGCTAAGTCTGAGTATGTCGGCAGAAGAGAGATGAAATACCAAAGGGCAATATGAAGGGTACATACGATCGTAAATTTTTGTATGAACTTCCTTTGTAAATGTGGCTTAGAATTCTTCCGTTGGTACATCCAATGGGTTTGAGATTTTGTACAAGTCTGAATCTTTATTTTTCATCTTATTAAAATCTAACTTAAAAGTAAGTATTTACATATGTGTGTGTGTATGTATTGGTAAATGAACAATAATAATCAATAAACTTAAATGTAAACAAAAGATGCAGGCTTTTCAACTGGCGATGAGTACAGAAATTCATTTATGCTGAATCTCAGAGAAATGGGTTAAGTTACAATTAAATCATTTAAATTATTTCCTTTCATAAAATCATTTTTATTCTTTGTCATAAACAAATCTTGTTGTGTGGCCAAATATATCGGTTTCTTTTGCCGTAACTTGTTCACTACAGACGGACATATCACAGTCATACATGACTCGTACTCGCATGTATGTACATACTCGTATGTGTGTGGATGGATAAGGAAAGCGGGCCTGCAATGTGGACGCCTTTAATGTCATTAACATAAGCAATCCCATTTTTATTTTATAATTGTAAAGAAGATTGTTCTTACTGCGCTGGGAGGCGGTTTCCACACCAAAACGAATTTTGATATAAGAAGCATTGGATTAATAAATTTGTACTCAACTCAACTCAACTCAAACATCTCCCGTGTTTCTATATTCAAAATCCAGTGGAAGTCACTAGCGAGGCGATTACCTTTTTAAACATGCAGTTTATTATGAAATCATGTTAATTTAATAGGAAACGTTAGTAGACGCATTTGCATGAAATTAAATTATTAATTTGTTCGCTGTTTTATAAAAATTCGCAGGATAAAATGCATTTGCTAATGCAGATATGAACAAATCACAAATCAATTAGCAACAGTTTTTGAATTATTCAAAAGTCCGTAAAGCTTTTTATGTGAGGAGCCGTGGCCCAATTCCAATTCGGTTTGCACTCAGACAAAATTTCACGTCTCCAACTACCTGAGCTGTCAAAGCAGTTACATGCATTCACACGTACATACGTAGTACGTAAACGTATTCTTTGACGTAACAGCCCTCCCTGTTCACTTTCAATATACGAGTAAAAGCGTACAAGCAAATAATCTGTAAGTGCCCCCTCTACTTATACGAGGAGCTTAATGAAGATGTGAACGTTGTCCAGAAAGTATGAGGCAGGTCTCTCGTACATTTGTTACATTTGTGCAAACTAATTTACTTGGTTCGTCCTTTTGTGAAACAATTATTTGTATTTTTATCTACTTCAGCTTCTTGCAGCCTTGCCACGGAACAGAAAGGAATTAAGCAGGATGGATTTTCCCAGAGCTGACAATTAAGTGGAGTTACCGAATTTCAGGATTTTAGTCATCATTTAGTATGGCCGAGATTGAAAAACGTTTGAATTGTCTGCATCTCTTAACAGCGAAAATTGGAAAGATGATATTCAGTGCTTTACACTAGATGTTGATTAGTCCTAGTTGGTTCATGGATTTTTTGGCGCCAAATTGTACAAGTTGGTCTGTGCAAACCCATGTATGTTTGTATGGGAATACAATGAACAATAAAAACACATTTGTAAATATTTGAGGTATTAATTTATCCTCTTTTATTTTTTATAGGTAAGCAAATTTAAACAAGATGATGGAATTGCAGATGAGACAGGATGAGATGGTTGGTCAGCTCTTCGCAGATCTGTGTGCCTAAGAGCATAGCGTGATATTACACTACATCTCGTTTTGGATGCTTAGCCGATCATTCCCCACCCACAGTTATATGCTCGAAGTCTCTGTGCGCCCGTTGGTGTGCTTTTTGGAGTGCTTTTTACTTTTCACTGTCTCAATTTTTTTTTTGCTTCAATTTACTTGTCTGTGGTTTTACTTCTCTTCATTTATCTATTTATTTGCTTTGCTTTATCTTACATTACAAGAACTTTTTATACCGTGACGTTTGTGTTTTAACTACACAAAAATGTTTTTTTTTATTAACAATAAGATTGTGTTACTTGTTTCTGCGTCAAATTTAATGATTACAATATAAAAATTTAATGATGGGATTTGCTCTATTATAACTATAAATTATTTGTAGACATATTTCACAGCCAAGTCGATTATTTTGAAAGTCGCTTAAGTCTACTTACGATCCAAAAGGAAAATTAAACAATTACGCTGTTCTAAGCAATACTCTATACCTCAAGCCCTTCTGGATGAAAGGAAAAGTTGGAGGAGACGAAATGTTTCTGATGTAGATCAACTGTATCTCTTACGATGCAACTGATTTCATTAAAGTTGAGCAGCACATTTGAATGAATTAATGCCGTTGTTTTATCGCTTAACAAAGACACATGAGAGTGTTGCAGAGAACATCTTCGAGTGGTATATGCGCCGACCGAGCGCCGAATCTACCCAAATACCACATACATACATGTTTGGATTTGTGTTCAGACGCTCTAATAATGACTGAAAATTATGTTATTTATGTATCTCTTTTCTATAAAACGACTTATGCTACTATCGAAATAAGCGACGTGTTTTTAGTTTTATATAAATTGGGATAAAACTTGTGTGTTGAAAGAAAGATTATCATTTTACTACCAACTGCTCAAGTGCGAATCCGCAAGTAGAATTAAGAATCGAACAGGAAGAAACATGATCCACTTAAAAATACTTCTTATTGGACTTGTGGCGATCGGGTGTTATTTTGATATAGTTAAAGGTAACTGCTGCTCACTATCAGAATTAATTAACTTTATTACTGATTATTTGGTGTCCAGGAAGGGCTAATAAAAACTTCCCTGCAGAAGAATCGCAAAGAATCGCAGAAAAGAAGGCGATCGATTTGGAAAACTTTCGGAAATTTTTAGATGGTAAGTCCAAATATAGTTGAAAGCTACATCTTAACTCTCTGCTCATTATCAGAATTAAATGACTTTAATATTATTATTATTATTAATATAATTAATAAAACCATCCCAGAAGACAGATCCCAAACAACTACAGATGAGAAAGAGCTCGTATTGGACAATTCCTGGCAATTAATAGATGGTACGTCCAAATACCTTCGGAAGCCGCACATTATCTTTCTTCTCATTATCAAAATTATTAATTGACTTTAATATTTTTTATTTGCTGTTCAGGAAGGGCTAATAGAACGATCCCAGAAGAAGGATCGCAAAATATTGCAGAAAAGAATGCGCTCGTTTTGGAAAATTTTCAGAAATTTTTAGATAGTAAGTCCAAATATCGTTGAAAGCTACATCTTAACTCTCTGCTCATTATCCAAATTAATCATCTTCAATATTAATTATTCGTTGTCCAGTAGTGCCAAATAAAATCATCTTACACGAAGGACAGAAAACAATTACAAATGAGGAAGTACGCGAAATCGGGTATTATCGGAAATCAATAGATGGTACGTCCAAATACCTTCGGAAGCCGCATATTATCCCTCTCCTCATTATCAAAATTAATTGAATTTATTATTATTTATTTGCTGTCCAGGAGGGGCTAATAAAACCGTCCCAGAAGAAGGATCGCAAACAACTACAGATCAGAAAGCGCTCGTATCGGAAGGTAACGGTATTTGATGGCAAACTCTTAGGATGTACTTGGCCCTGTCAAGTGAACCGTAAAATTTAATAAATAAATATTTGAAAGAATCGCCGCTGCGCATTTTCCTGTAAAGTTGAGTTTTTGCATATTTTTTTCATTGCATAAATTATTTACGCCTCAGCGCAAAAAAGGCCTAATAGAGGCAAAACTGGCGACAAAAACTTAGGAAATAATTAATAAAATATTGAACGTAATATATAAAAATGTAAAGATACATCAATTTAACAAAAGTAAACATACAGCATGTTTGCATTATCATTTTTAATTTGCAAGAACCAGTTCAACGTTATTCTTTTATTGCGTTTCTAAACGTCGATCAGGTTGTTGGTTGTCTTTGTTTGGGACGCTGCTTCGTAACCTCAAGCCGACATCTAACAACATTCAAGTCCATCGCCTGCCTACTGCTGCTAAAACCATTTATGCTTTCAAAGACGCTGTTTGTGAATGGCTTTTATTGGAAATATGCTATTAGCGTATCTCAATGCTTTGTCCTGGGCTGACTGCAACGAACGCATCGACGGGTTAGACTTAAAACCATATACAACGCATCAGCAACTACATTCTGAGTTCCTGGCTAATATTATATATTATAATATGGCATACAATTCTTTTTCATTGGTTTCATAGTTCTTTTCAGTTGAATTTAACGTTTTTGAGTTGAAAGTTTTGGTCTACTCCCCTGACTTAGAACTGCTCCTATTGCGGCGGTAGAGACGACTACATTTTTACCAAAATCAGGTTGTACTAATTCCAATTGATTCATTAGCAACGCCTTCTTTCCACCACCTCCTGCCAAGTGCACTCTTAACGGATTGGTGATAAGAGCATCATTTTTTACAAATTTCCTGCAGTAACCGGCCATGCCTAAAAAAACTTCTAATTTGTCTTAATATTGTTTGTTGGTATAGAATAGTTTTTAATAGTATCAATATTTTTAGGATTTGTTTTGATAACGTTCAGTTTGTTAAACCTGATATTTTCATATGAACTTCCTGACAATTAACTTTAAATATTTAACATGATCCTCAAGGGCTTCAGAATAGACTGCAACGTCATCAATATATGTATGTATATGTAAATACATGACGACATGTTCCAATACATATATACTTGTTGGACTGGTTGACTCGCAGTCCAATTTTTAAAACTTCCTCTTTGGAGGTTGGGAAGCTTCGTGCTTCCTTTATTGAGTGACTACGCGTAACTGACGAAACTTAAAATAAGAAAACCCTTTTCTGCCGATCCATTAACTTATGTAAGTACATATATAAAACAATACAGTTATTAGAAGAGACTTCTTGTATACAGCTAAATACATATATATATATATATATAAATATATACAGAATAGAGTTTTGATAAAACGAGAGAAGCAAATTTAGAGTAAAAGGAGGGGAAAAATATATATGAATTTATAAAAGCGGGAAAATCTATATATAAGAACTCATCTTAATTCGTATTGTTGAACACGGTTCAACATCGAGTGATTCCTCGCAAGTCAGATTGTCATTAACTCTTTGTTCTTTGTATTCAAAACTGTGTTAGTCAGTGTCAATCCTGCCAAACTCCTACAACATTCTTCAATTTGACTAAGCAGCGGCCCTGTCGATGCCTCTATCAGCGACTTTACTGTGTCTGTAATTTTTGTGGAAAAATTATAGTTCTTAAGTCTGATTACACAATATTGCACAAGAATGTTGTCCAATATTCAAAAATCTTAATAACTAAAATGCTTAATAACTGGAACGCTGGATGATGATGCGATGCTAAGGATTCCTTTTCTCCTTTAGTTTATATAGGACTATACTCTCTCGACCTGTTTGTGTCTTGTATTGAATATTAATAAATTATCCTTTTATCGGCTGCAGGATGAAAAACACAGATGACAAATATATTTTTAGTTTACGAATTATTTATCACTTTTAAATTACACTAAAGTTGGTTTTAAATTTTTCCCTTCAAAGTTTTTTTATTTTCGAAAATTTTTTTAAAGTTTAATAACAAAACAAAATTATCCGTATTCTATAGATACTTATTTTTATTTTGCCACTTTTTTGTCCTTGTGTTCTTATTTCTGCGCCGCTTGATACGGATACTTATTTTTATTTGTCTGATGTCTCCTTTCGAATCCTTACTTTTTGTTTTCAGGATATATTCACGATAGGTATAGCCCGGTTTAGCCCGACATGTTGTTGAACAGCTGCTGTCCTTAAATCCGGACTAAGAGTTAGAGTGTTTCTTCTTTGCTATATGAATTTGTGAATCACTCACTTCGGCGGCTTCCTTTGACTTGATAAATAGTTGAAAATGCTTTAAAATCTAGTTCATTTTATGAAATATTTTCGAAAGGGGAAAGCATTTAATATATGTAAATAAAATATGTCTATATCATTGTCGTTTTCATACACATTTGGTGGTATATGTACACAGGTAGGTTTGGCTTACTGGGCTTGTCCATATGTTAAAAGTTCCCCGAAACTAGTATGTAAATAAAGTTTTGCTCTACTTCAGTCAGCACGTACAGACGAATTTCCGGTGCGTATAAGTTCAAAAGTAAGCAAATTGAAACAAATAACAAAGTTCTTTCATTTCTTCCAGCAGTTTAACAGGAGAACGCAGTTCAAATAGCGCGATCAACTTCTATAACATCGACATTAACTGAAAGCTTTTGTCGTTCCAGACAACTGTTTGCATTTTAAGAAGCAGAAGTCTGCGCAAAAGTAGCACTCCAACGGGCGCAGAGAGACTTCGGCCACATAATTGTGGGTCGTGAATGACCGGTTCCGGTAATAACTCCCGAGATTATAAGCATAATTGTGCTTGGAAAGGTCATTCTGTGAGGTGCCAAAACCTCTTCGAGCTTAAGGGGTTTTAGTGGCGGTTGGGTGAAGGGGTGTATGGGGGGTGGGGGGGGGGGGAATATGAACCACCTAAATGAATTAAATAGTGCATAAAATTCTGATACATGTTCGGTTTTGACGCCAAAGCTTTCGGCATGCGCTAAACCCAAGCAAGTGTTACATCCAAAACGAGATATCGCACTATGATCTAACGCTAATCAACATCTAACGCAGAGCAGCATTGAATATCATCCTGCTTCCAATTTTCGCTTTTAAGAGATTCATGCAACTGAAACCTCCGTTAGTAACTTGCGCGTTACTAAATGATGTGTAAAATCCTGAAATTCTATAACTCCACTTTATTGCCATCTGTGGGAAAACCCAGCTCCCTTAATTCCTTTCTATGCTGCTCCATTCTACACTCGTCAAATTTAATTTACAATGACATCATTTTCTTTCAATTGCAAAAGAAGTTCTACTTAAAGCAGTTTAATTTCGGCATCATTGGAAATGTTTCTAAGGCGCATGTCAGTTCGCTTTATTGCCACTTAGAAGTTTATAAGATTAAGAAGTTGTTAAATCTAATCTAACCTAAAAATGCTAAATGAAAAATACGCTCATAAATCAAAATAAATGATGCTAAATGTATCAGTGAAATACTAAAATTCTTAAGTATTTCATAGTACAAATGCCTTTTTGTGTTCAGTCAGTTCTTTCATAAAGAAAACTTAAAAGCAAGCGATTGACTGGTATCGCTTAAAAACAGATGCTATTAAGACGTGAAAGCTTCCAATATTTATTTCCAAACATTTCTATTCCTAAACATCCTAAATGCAGCCTCAGCAGATTTTAATTCAAATGATGGTTCCCTTTGTTCGTTCGCCCATTGGTGGCGTCATACGATAATCTCAAAACCATATAAAATCATGACTGTTGCAACAAAAGGCGTTCACTTCAGTTCTAATTCCTAACAGCTAAGCCATACATCAGCCTAACAGCCGGGGTCCTGGCAAAGCTGAAATGAGGTAATAAATAAATAAAATACATAAATTAATTCTTTAAAAGCTGTTCGACATGTCGGCAGCTGAGGTGCTTTTTGGCGTATAACCCTTCGTTTATTGCTTGTGCTCGTGCTTTAATGGCAAAAGCAATGCCATCTATCGTCGAGTTTTTACTAACAAGGATCTCAAACAATTGATCCATACTCAAGAATTGGTCGAACGAGGGAAGAACAACCTGTGTAATATTAGGATCAAGGAACTCTTTGGACCAGCGTTTCATGAATCCAAGTACTCCATACGCTCACGAAAGTTGAGCCTGTGATCCAACAGTATGCCTAGATCCAATACGGTATGAACTTTATCTAAAATAGCAGTATCAATATAATGGGAAGTCCCAATCGAATGTGTCGGAAAAAAGTTATGTGTTGGCATTTCCTCATATTTAACTCAAATAAATTAAATCTGCACCATTGATAAAATTTCCGGAAGTCAGCACCCAGTAAATTATGTCCATTAATATCGCTAAAAGATTTAAAAATAGTGGTGAGTTCCAAAACATTAGTTGCAGTTGAACGGAACTGACGAAAACCATGTTGACAAGGTGAAAGAAGCGAGGAAATTTGATGATGTAGGTAATCGGTTAGAATCTTTTTAAGGCGCTCTGGAATTGTATTAATTTTAGCGATACCTCTGTAATTGGTTCCATCAGCTTTACACTGATGCCAAATCACATGATTCAATAGATTTGTTATTTATTGCAGTACGAGGCGCGGACAGTGGTGCACAGGTGTAGTATAAGGCAAATACATATATTGCTTATGGAAACATCGTCGTTAGCAGTCAAGGAACAATACTTCAAGTACTTTGGATATCCAGAAGAACGGGGCGGAGTTTACGTTTAATACGACTTGTAATTATTATGCAAATTGAATCGAATACTTTTGACACGATCAAAAATAGACCCAAGCCTCATATTAAGTCTGACGAGGCCAAGGTAACACTTTTGAAGTCTTTTATTGAATAATTGCTAGATGTGCCCCCGCAATATTGTCGCAATAAAAGCAACAGGCTGTGTATGCGATTGTTATGTTGAGAATTTGAAAATGGTCGATAAATCAAGGGGCTCAGTTATCATTACGAGTTTTTCGAGATATTTTTAAAAATTGTTTCCATATCGATTTTCGCTTGCCAAAAGGAGATGAATGCGCCACTTAGATAGCGACGCGCAACATATTGTAGAGCAAACAGAAGAATAAAAAAACACATATAAGACAAAGATCTAAAGAAATATTTTTGGTGGAACGGAACAGAAACCAAGCAGAGCAAACTCTTTATTGTTATGGGTTAGTTTTGATTTTCAAAAGACTTTAAATACAACTCACGGTAAAGGCCGTGCTTCACTATTCTATCTAGTCGCACGATGCGTCAAAAAAATGTGATGTGTAATGTGTGACCTAAAAACACACGTGTGTGACAGATTTTTTTTACAAGTCTGGGCGATTTGCCAACTTTTTTGAACATTTTCATAAAAAATTATAGATTACGTGCTACCAGGGTTGAAACTTTTGTAAAGCAGCTGAGACTTCAATTTTTCTTTTTCTTTAACAAACTTTCAGAGTTGCATCAAATGTATGTTTTTGCAATACAAAGAAAATATGGCGGGAATAATTTTTTGTTGACAAAGTGAAAAACATATGTTTTTGCAATGTTTGTGGGATAGTGTAACACTTAAGGCACATTTATGCGAACGTACGTACGTTCGTTTTTGAGCCTACCAAAACAATGCAAACGCCGGAACGTTTCAACCTGTATAAAATAGATTTTTACAGCGCCGTTAAGTGACATTCGTAAGCCAATGTTGGCACTCATATGAATTAAACAGCAATGCCCATGTTCGGTACTTTTGAATGAGTATCATTTTGGTTCATAAAAGTAATATTTGATTAATTATAATACTAATTTTAATAATAAAAATAATAATAGAAATAATAAAAATAATGATAACAACAATTATAAATTTTGTCGAAGAAACAAATTGTAACAAGAAAAAACAATAATAAAATTAACAACAACAACAATTTTAATAGTTTTCATAATAATCATAATAACTTTAATAATAAAAACAATAACAATAATGATAATGTATAAATTACAATGTAAAAAATGTATGTATATCTCTCGTTGCCAATTTAGTACTTTTCACTATGCCGAAAAGTTCAACACTGCTCTGAACAGCTGACAGCGAAATTGAGAATTGTATAAGTTTTTGTGTGCAACCATCAACTAAAGTAATTTGTAAATAGAAATGGACGAGGCACACGCACAGGGCAAAATCAGACGCGAATAAATTATGTTCGACAATATTTTGTTTGTTTTATTGACGGGTGTTACGTTTGCAAATTTCTATAACTACACATACCTACATACTGCCGAGGATCAAAAGAAATTGCAGCATTTCAGGACATGCAACACAAATATACAATAATGTGACGTTTGATAATTCACTAAAATGTTGCTGCATAAAATTGTTTATGCCAAACAGCCTAATTATCTATATCAAAGACTCTCCTTCTCAATACCAAGCAGAGGCCAACAAATAAATAGCACCAAGCGTAATAACATCGCTTCTGAGCAGCATTTCTTTATACATTCCGTACGTCTTTGGAGCCAACTTCCCCCTCAATACAATTAATTAGTAATGCATGCCAAGTTAAATCGCCAATTTCTGAATTTTATAAACAGTTTTAAATAACATTTTCTAACTTCGATACTATCCCATATATGTAGTTATATTTATTCTATTAGACTATTTCTGACAATATTTGATTTTTATTTTAAACTTTATTTATTTTCCAATCTCTACATACATATTTCTGACTATATTTGATTTCTATTTTAAGCTTTACTTGTTCTTTCTTCTTTAATAATTTATATATTATTGTAATGCCAAAATATGTGCGCCGAATCTCTAAGCAATGCTGTAATATAAGACTTAGTCTTGTTCTATTCCTTTTCACATAAATAAATACGTTGTTTTTCTGACATCAGCGTCCGCATAACGAGACCTTTAAGAAGCCATTTTGATGAGATTTTTCCAAGTCAGAAAGATTTCTATCAGGTTTTCCTGTGAATGAATCGTACGAGTCTGTATGATTGTGTAACACGGCCTTAAAAGCGCGACATTATCTTATTCGTGAAGATATCCACAACGTGATTGAGGGAAAAAGAGATTGCTGCGTCCAGAATTTTCTCCCGAACTTGAATTTTCTGCGCATGCGACAGTCTGACATTTAAAAGTTGTGCTAACACAACAGTGGGACAATTTCCCTAATAAAGTTATGAAAATAGTCAAATATTCACAGTGTGAATACATTTCCAAACTAAATTTGCTTACTATGATAAATCATCTTAAAATTTAACCACTAAAAATGTTTGAATTCTATTGAAAATTTTAATATTTTGAGTTAATACCCTTTTGTTGCTCGAGTATAAAATAGATTTTTACAAACTGTACTCGTTTGAGTCAGTGTTAATATTTTTCGGTTGCTCTTCAAATGGTAGTGATTCCGGTTCAGTTGCGAAAGCACTGGCACAAATCAAAATACTTCTAACTTCACCATTTCATATTTTAAGTTTCTTTCGAAGACGTCCTGCATCATCTAATTGAAAATCGGGCGGATGGCGTAATCCGTATTTCTATCATTCTTGCATGCGATTTATAATGAAATCGCATATGAAAATGCCTCAAGAAAGGGTTACTGTCCTTTGGTGGGGAGAATCTGACGGAAAAGCGGATGCACTGAAATTTCTACTGCTGTTTTCCAATATTTGAATCTTGCAGATACAACAAGGATTCATTCTTCGACAAGTTTGTACTTTGACAGCTGTCCTGATCAAAATCGCAACTTTAATATATTTTATTGATCGCACCCGTTTTGTTAATAATAAAAGAACATACTATGATGCCCGGTGACTCCATTGATAGCACCATTGAATCATTTGTTCAGAAACGAACTGCTTGGGCTCCAAGTGAATGGTTGACTGTGTGACCGGCTTTCATCTCAAAGATGGGAACTCATTTTCTCAAGTAATGTTTTCCAATTCAATGAACACTCATGTACATGTTCGTATTGGAGAAAAGAAACTCAAATGTGAATACTTGAACAATTTAGAAGTTAAAGTTAAGCTTGATGGCGCGATCAACATGCAACTTTAGCATAATAAAACTAATGGACCTGTATCTTTATGTAGTGATTTTTTGAAAATTTATAAAAAATATTGCAAAGATTTACAAACGCTTTGCGAGAAACGTGCAATACCTGAAAAGTTTCGCAAAGAATTTTTGAATTTAAAACACAATTATTCTGTTAAAGATTCACTTCCTGAAACCGACCAAGAACACGATATCTTATCGGTTTTTTTCTAGAGTTTCGTTAAGTGACTCTGACGTAAATTTTTCAATTTAATTTTGTTATACACTAGATGTTGTGCTGTTTTTTGTGGTAGCGCCATAGTATTCCAGGATAACAGCGAGAATAAGTCACAATTTACACTGTTCAATTCTTATTGAAAAGAAAGATGCTCATTTCTCATTGAAATTGCTTTGTTGTTCACACTCAGCACTTCTAATTGCTTGTATCGTATACACACATTTACACAAGTTAACACCACAAAAGTGTTCACCCTTTAACAAACAATTCGATCACAGAACTAGCACATGCCAAATAAATTTCAATAACAAACGAAAAGCACTTCCGTCACATGCAGCCAAAATTATGCACTTGCAGACAAATTTCCAAAGAATTGTTGAATCACGCCACCACCAAAGTCTTGCTGTTAGAATAGTATGTATTTAAGAATTGTAGCGACTAGTTTACAGTCAGTTAGTTTATTAACTCAGCTCCGAAATGAGCTTCTGAAATACATAAATAAATAAAGAAAAATAATAATACCTCCAACTCACATACTCGTCCTTTTTGCCGAGTGAGTGCGAATAAGAAAGTAAAACGAATTGAAAGTACAAGCAGGTCTCTCTCTACTCATCTTATGTTCCCCTCACCCAGATGCCCAAAATGTAATTAGCTTAGCTGAAAGAATTGCCTGGTGTGAATGCCCACCCAGATACATACATATGTACTACATCTGTTATGTTGTAAATAGGCGTATCATTTTGTTTGGATGAAATACTGCTATGGAGTGTCCATATCGAGTAACACTTAAAGCAAAAAAGCAAATTAGCAAAAACCTTCTTCGCTACAATTAGCCCTTCAGATTTTCAATATTTCGGCGGCGGTAGTGGACTCGATTGGGTTTAAGTGAACTTAAAAAATTATTGCAGGTTTGACGCTTTGCAGTTCCTGATTCCCGCTTTACTAAAGCATACATTCTTCTAAAGTTTATGTAGTTTTCCCCTGCTCCATGTCTTCGGAAAAGATTGAAAGACGTCGAACGCAGGTAACTCCATAAATGTTATACACGTGTACATGTAGATGTACATACATACATACATAAGTTTTTTATTTGTTTCCAAGAGAATTCAAGGCCATTCTCAAACACGTACATATTTCTCATTAAAATTGTTTGAACAGTTTATTTTTTAAGATAAAGAATAACAGTAAATTATATTTACATACATAAATACATACATATATAATTTTTTTGTGTAATCAAGGCCATAAAATTTAGTGTATGTTGAAATATTTTAAGACAATATTAGCTACACACACACACACACACACACACACACACATACATACAAATGTAGCTGTTTGAAAATTAGCTGAGCTGTAGTGCTTCTGGAAAATATGTATGTACATGTGTATGTACAAACTTATATGTATGTACATAAATTCCGCACATATTATTATTACAATTTGGCGTTTTGTGTGGAATATGCAAGATTTCGGATGAATGGGTCCTCTACCCTTTCGACCCGAGATAGTGCAATCGCCGCTGGTTTTGCTGACCACCATCATCATTGCAGTTGGCTGTGTGAATATGTGTGTATGTATGTATGTATGTAAGCACCTGGTTTCTGTTTCATGTGCAACTTTTCTCCAATTAGTTGCCCGCATTTACATGTGAGCCACTGCACATACAGTGGCGAGGCAAAGTATCCACTATTGACTATCTGGCAGCGTGGCAAGTGGATAAACCACCGTTAGTTATTCGATTTTTTTTTTTGTGAAAAATGTCGAAAGTAGACAACCCGAAAATTTTTCCCTATCCGTTTGCTTTCAAATTAAAATGTGAAGATTATCAAACCTATTAAAAATGACAAACGTTCTAAGACCTGTAAAAGTGGATTCATTTCCTTTTTACATAAATTGGCTTAAAACTTCCATTCATGAATTTCAATTTGTTTTCTTTTCTTATTATTTATTTTATTTTGAACATTTTGTGGTATATAACTTACACATGTATATATTTGCTGTACGAGTACGTCTGTATGTATGTTTGTATGTATAAGAAAAATTATTGTTGATCATTCATGCGAAAGTCAACCGACCGGCGCCGGAAGATTTCCGCATAATCGTTTTGAGTAGTTTCAAAATTAAACTAAATTTAACTCCGATTCACCGGCTGCCTACATTTGAACACATTCGAATTCTATTTAACTGTTCAATCACCAATCAAAAAATATGCTTGTAGTCCCGAAAAAAGAAGTAAAGATGACGATTAATCGATTAAGAAAATAAATTTATATTTCTTCTCGGTTAATCAAATCACTCCATGTGTTTTCAAGGACCCGCTCCCTAGGCTAGTGTATGGCTTGGCTGTTTAAAACTCCTGAATTCATGTGGCTGCCTTCTTGCAGGAAGCATGATTTCATACAATTCAAATTGAATGCAGTATGACGCCACCAACCGGCGACTTAATCAAGGAAACAACAAAGATTTGAATTGCAGTTTACTGACATCATGAATCAAAAATAAAAGATTACGCGTTGCGTAGGTCCGTTCTGTTGTTTACATCAGTCAGCTGTATGTGTGACGTAGAAAGTGTTCTTTATATTTTATTGTAATAGCAAAAGCGAATGAAGAAACAACAAACTTTAGACAAAATTATTAAGAATTAAAAAAATTAAAATGAAATGTGAACTGAAAAATTGCAAGAACAATAAAAAATATATATATTGAAATATATTCCTACGTTTTAGATATTTTTTCAGAGTGATTCGCACTAAGGGAGCTCTGCATGACCATCCAGATCAAATGGAGTTTAAAAACCGATTAAGGTCGTATATTCTTGGACGAAACGATGGAATAATTGCGAATGATGGAAGATGATACTCCAGACTTAGAAATGTGTGAAAAATCTATAAGAGGTAATTTTTTTAAATACATCTTTTTCCAAGTCATGCTTTAAAAGTTTCTTTATAAGTAAAATATTTCAACATTTTAATATTGATGTTTATATGGAAGAACCAGACCAAGAACTTAACGGCATGCATTATGATGGCTTGGAAAACTTGCGGCTTATATTTGCCGATGAAAGTGAACCGACATATATGTACATGGATTGACCATTTGTCAGAGGGAGGGCGGCCTGACAAAGCCGACAGAAGAAGCTATGAGCACTATGAAACAACTAAAAAAAATATTCGACAAGATCACGGAAAAAAATTCAATAAAACTACAAAGTGATATAATAATTTACAAACTAAATTTATTATTTGACTATTTTTCAAATTATTGCGATCCCATGTGAAGTCATGCGCAGTAGAAACAAATTTTGACAACTTTTCTGCGTCTTCTTGGTTAATTGCTTCATGACTGACATTGTACTGTCGTAGAGAACAAATTGTGAAATCCAACACCTCTTTTTGGTGCATTTACACCAAGTCCAAGTCGCTTTAATGCCAACCAAATCTAGTACATTTCGTCGTAATTTTCCACACAAAGTTCGTGACTGGATTTTGGCAAAATCACCTCAATACCAAGCGACACAGCTGTGATTTTCCTCATTTTGGACTAAAAATAAAACACTGCGCAAATAAAATTTGATAATTTGGCAGCAGAAAATGTAAAAAACAGAAGAAATGCATGCAAGTTTAAACAGATGGCAGGCAAGTTAGACACCCATACATACATATGTACGAAAATACATTTGTACATACACACATACTTATGTACTTACGTATGTACATACATATGTATTATGGATGGCAGCTGATTTCGTAACACGTACGAAAGCAGTGGTGTAAACGATACATACATATTTGGAAATAGATTTTGATTGAAATCCTACACAAGTACTGACGCGGAAAAAAAAACTCAAAAATGCTCGCAATTAAAATTGGAAAACGTATAGATTTTACACATCGTCACGTTAAATGCAAACGGACGTGACGAGATGTTGAAAAGCCAGTCAAATGTATTAGATCGATTTACTCAACAATCGAAAAATGGGAATTTGAAAAAGAACCAGCTACAGCCGTGGAACGTTCGATCTCGCTAATGTACATGTGTGCATACATACATATTTATTCCTGTCAAAGCGCTAAACTAATGCATTTTAGTCACTATATCTTCGTGTATGTATGTATGTATATGTACAAAAACAGACAGACAGCCAATTGGCCAGACTCAAAAACAGATCTAATGTTTTTTTAAGTACTTCGAAAATGGTTTCGTCATAAACTTACGTCTGGATCTATAATAATATGCGTAGCTTTGGCGTGCAAATATCGCGAAAAACGGGTCCAACTGTAGTTTGCGAACTACATACATATATTCTTTGCCAAGTTTTCAAATGTTTTGATTTTATTAAATTTTAGAGTTCACTTGACTGGGCCAAGCACATACAGAGCCCGGTACCCGGAGAAATCCTCTTCTGTTTTTGCAGGACTCTTTAATTATTTTTATCTTGTCAAGTATATTGAGACTTTCTATAAAGAAACAGGTTAGGAGACAATATGTAGCTTTCGACGATATTTGGACGTACCATCTATTAATTTCCGAATACTCTCCACGCGAGGCACGCGTCCTCTTCCATAACTGTTTCCCATCCGTCGTCTACGACGCTTCTAATCGCCTCTCCTGGACAGCAAATAAATAATATTAAAGTCAATTAATTTTGATAATAAGGAGAGGGATAATATGCGGTTTTCGACGGTATTTGGACGTACCCTCTATTAATTTCCCAGAATTGTCCAATACCAGCGCTTTCTCATCTGTAGTTGTTTGCGATCCTTCTTCTGGCACGGTTTTATTAGCCCTTCCTGGACACCAAATAATCAGTAATAAAGTTAATTAATTCTGATAGTGAGCAGCAGTTACCTTTAACTAAATCAAAAACACACCCGATCGCCACAAGTCCAATAAGAAGTATTTTTAAGTGGATCATGTTTCTTCCTGTTCGATTCTTAATTCTACTTGCGGATTCGCACTTGAGCAGTTGGTAGTAAAATGATAAACTTTCTTTCAACCCACAAGTTTTATCCCAATTTATTTAAAACTAAAAACACGTCGCTTATTTCGATAGTAGCATAAGTCGTTTTAGAGAAAAGAGATACATAAATAACATAATTTTCAGTCATTATTAGAGCGTCTGAACACAAATCCAAACATCTTGTATGTAGTATTCGGGTAGATTCGGCGCTCGGTCGGCGCATATACCACTCGAAGATGTTCTCTGCAACACTCTCATGTGTCTTTGTTAAGCGATAAAACAACGGCATTAATTCATTCAAATGTGCTGCACAACTTCCAGAGAATGGTTCGAGGCCGCGGTAATCGCTTTCTTCTGTCCCAGTGTATAGAGCTGGATAAGGATTTGCCTAAAAGTATTCCGATGAAGAAGAAAACTAAATTTGTTATCAAACAAACAAACAAACACATACATACATACATATGTATTGTTTCCTCTAATAATCACACTCTGGCATCAGTGAACGAGTGGGTCGTCCACTTACATGTAGCACATTTGCCAACAAAGTGCGATAAAAAGATCATTGGCATCGGCATACTGGAAGAAAATAATGGGAATACTCGTGAACACACATCCATCCATACGAGTATGCAAGCAAGTATATGGTGAAGGCTTGGACAGAATCAGTACGGAATTTTGGCCAAATTTAGCTTCAAAATAACGGTAAACAAATCCGCACCTGTGATTGTACAAAGTTTTCTCATACATACATGCGATGACGGTAGTTTTTCAATGCCGTCCGCCGGCCGTGATTAAGATTGAACAACTGAACAAACAAATTTTATTTGATAGTTTCTGGTGTTTAAATAAATCACAACAACAACATAAATACTTATTGTACATATCAATACACACATACGCACACACACACACACTCTCATATTTGTATCTATTTACTTGTAATTTATAGAACTCATTCAATATTTAGCATGATTTGAAATTCAAGGATTTCCTGTGTTTCTGGTGAATATAAAAACCCTCCGACTGGCAGCATAAAATATCAGTTTTCTTCTAAAGTAGTAAAATGTATCTCTTAAAAGGGTTTTTGATTGTTCTTGTTGCTGTTCGCTACATTTCTGGTTTAACTAGCAGTTAGTGTGAATTGTGGAAAAATATTTGAATTTTTTAACAAAATCTTTCATAATCTTTAAGGCGAAGAACTAGAACCTCCAGGTGCGTCACTACCTGTATTTGAAAAGCCTCTTCGATGTGAGGAAGAAAACGGATATTACCGAGACGAATCTGATTGTAGCAAATATTGGTCCTGTTACGATAAAATACGTCACGACTTTCAATGTTACCCTGATACTTTGAACTTCAATCTTGAAACGGTACAATGTGATTGGCCGGAAAACGTTCAATGCAACTCATAATTTTCTTTAATAGCATTTGCTGCGTTTATACGTAAAATTTGCTTGCGAATAAAACATATTTTCAATCACAATTCGCACAATAAAAGATTCAAAGAACTCGTCTTTATAGTAAAACCATTATTAAAGGGGGAATTTGTTTTTGTGGATGTTTTACATTTTATTAGGAAACGGGGCTGTTATTCTGGAATAACTCTGACGAATTAGTAACTCGCAATAGAAAATATCAGTTATTCGCAAATAGTGAGCAATAAGTTTCCATTAATGTGTAAGAAAATGTGTTTTTACCCTCTAAATTTTCACTGGAAAAGCAATAGTTACTCGTAGTATTTAAACTTGGGCAGTAACTGGCTGGGGAAATTAGAAGAAAATAATGGATTATTTTCACATTTCTGGTCCTTGCTGCATAGACTCGTCGAGTACAAAATGTTTAAAGTTTTTAATATTCGTACATGTCTTGGGAGAATGCAACAAGATTTCACACTCAATAAATAGTGTGGCAAATCTTTTAATGAGTTTTTTACAGAATCCGAAGAAAGAGTCGAGTTTCTTGAATGATGCGCTGAGTCAATATGCTTTCAAAATGTCTATAGCTTGTGCTCTTAGACAGAAAAGCTGTCCTCGCTCCGAATCTTTTTGGCATAATGCAAAGGCCCAAGTCGGCCGCTAGAGAGATGTGTTCTAAGAGACATCTGAATGTATATGTTGCTTAAAGTAAACTTTGTCTGTCTCCGAGTTACTCGGCCTCCATACATAGAAGTTTGAAGTTTGTACGAGTAGATGCCAAATAAGTTCACGCTCGACTGATATTTGAGCAGCGCTTGAACAATGTTTTCATTTTCACTTTTTGCCAGAGTTGCCTACTTCGTACAGTTGTATTTTACAATAATAATGTTTAGACCCGCACCATCTTGTTGCAAATGTACTTCCCTCAAGTTTATTCAACATGTCGTTCGCATACGTATGTATATAATGTACAATATAGGTCCGAGTGTAGAACCCTGTGGCACACCACATCCAACTGAAACTTCGTCACTATACTTATCACACATTTTCACTTTGTAAAATGTACAGTCAAGGTACCAATTAACGTGTTACGCGTGAGTAGTCTGTTATGCGTGAGCGTGTCAAAGGCTTTGCTGAAATCAGTAAGTAGAACTAACCAGTGCATACATATGTATGTATGTACGTTTACTCAAACATCTGTTGAAATAGTCGGAGGAATTTCCCAGCAATTTATTGATGCTTTTTCCTTTCTGGAATCCAAATTGAATTTTGTCGACGATTTCATATTTTCTACGGAACGACATTAGTCTCCTGGCAACGATTCCTTCTAAGAATTTCTCTACAGTCGGCAAAATAGAAATGGGTCGTATCAACGAAGTTTTAAGTAAGTTTGGTAAGGTACCGCCTTATCAGTTTTGTTAAAATGGCATTATTTGTTAGGCCTATTGGTCTCCTCTCCCTTTTCTGAATTCATGGACTGCAAAATATTGAAAATTTTCTCCTCATTACTAAATTCCAGATACATATAAGGAATTTGGACACCTTTTATCGTCGAAATTTGTTGCGAAGCTGTTAAGTAATTCATTTAATTCATTTATTATACATATTTGTTCATTTAAAGTTTTTTATTATTTTCTGTTATATGACGAGCCTATTGTTAACCTTCACCTTCACTTCGGTCTTCATTTAATTTTTTATACTCTAGTTCATAATTTGTAAAGTTTATACCGATATAAAACTAATTAAATAAAAACACATTTCTTTCTTTGTAAAAATAAGATCGTATCTTTAATTCCATGATATGCTTTAAGCTATTTTTTTTTGTTGAATTTTGAAATACGAAGAAAATATATTGAACTGGAAAAATGAGCGCACGAGGATTTCTGGTATTTCATGTACCATTTACATATTTATTTCTTTAAGCTTCTACAAAAAACTTAAGTTTTAGCGTAGCAGAAGTATAAGAGTTGTTACAATTATGAGGATAATAAATTAGTAGGAATAAATAGGCGGGTAGAAAACAAATAAATTTAAAAAGGAAAAAGAAAAAGAAAGAGAAAGAATTCATAAGATTTAATAAATTACATGATGATAATTTTAGAAAGGGATCAAGAATAAAAATCAAAAACTCTAGTTTTGAGCAGTGAAGGGCTGCTAATATTTCTAATACTTGGTGAGATTCTATTCGAGAGACGTATGACAGGTACGAGTAATTGCCAATTCGATATTTATGTTTGATGGCAAATAGGCATTATAGTTCTGTTTCTTTCTGATCTGCTGAAACTGGGGCGCTTGTAAAGATCTTCGGGCTGGCGTGTGGTTATGACTTTATGTAAGAATTGAAGGTTTCTTATTTGTAACAGTTGATCCAGCTGAACTCCATAAATTTGTTTGGAGTACCAGCTAATCGGTTGACGGTTGCCAAAAGATTTGAGTCCAAATACATATCGTTACTGTATTTGGGTCTCGATTTACTGGTTGCATCACAATTTGAAAATAATTCGCACGCGTAGGCCAATTTTGGGATTAGGTACATACATACATATGTTTTCGCCAGTAGCAATCGAATTTTGAATGGTGTACAATAATGAGTCAGTCACAAAGTTCGAAGCATTGAAAAAGTTTTCCCGCAGACGGCTGAAACGTGGTCTGACCAAGTTAAGGTATCATTAAAAATTACAACCAGATTTTTGGCTTTCCGCACAATTTGAATTTCCTGGTTGTCAATGTATATTTTTGGTGCTTCTGTTATCGCTTGCAATCTTTCATGAAACAATATGCATTATTGCGATTTTTTGGGTTGAGACTAAGGCCATTAGTAGAAGCCCAAACAGAAACACTTTCTAAGCCTTCATTAAGCTTTTTTTGAAAGTTAATGTTCCTACTGCTTAGATGACTTTCAGCTGTAGTCATCGGCATACATTCGGACGCTGCAGTGATTCAGCTGATTGGGTAAGTCATTTGCATAGAAGGAAAAAAGAAGAGGTCCGAGAATCGAACCCTGCGGCACACCCCTGGTGACACAGAGGTAATTTGACGCTCTCGCACCAACTTGCACATACTGGTCCCTGCCACTAAGATAACTTTGGATTAACTTGGAAGATGTTGAGGAGAAATGAATCGTATTTTCCAGTTTTTGAATTAAGATGGCAGGATCAACAGTATTGAAAGCCTTGGAGGGATGCAGTAAAACTAATATTGCCAATATGGCCGTCATCTAACTCAGTTCTAAGGTTTTCTGCTATATCAGTTAGAGCCGCTACACAGCTGTGGTTTTTGCGAAAGCCAGATTGTTTTGGACTAAGAAGATTATTATTTTCAAGAAATTCGGTTATTTGTGCATGAATTAGTTTTTCAAAGACCTTTGATAGGTACTGCAGTATAGCTATTGGTCTTGGAATGGGTAACATTTCTGCTTGTTTCCATCTTCTTGTGTTACGATCGGCAATATGTACGGAAGAAGACTTTTTAGAAAGGTTTGGTGAATTCCGTCAACTCCAGTTGCAACAGATTTGCTCGAAAGGCAGCTTTTCATAACATCTTATTCGCTAATACAGTCGAAGCGAAGTAATCTAGTGGGTGAATTGTCATGTTTCAACTTTTGATAGAACAAGTGATTTGCAGATGGCATTGATATATTAATAAAGTTTGAATTAATTTCATTTGGATCTAAAATTGGGTTATCCGCAATGCGTTTTTACGCAACAATCCCGATGTCTTTTACAGTTTTCCATTTTTGTTTCGCATTAGATGATTTTGCAAATTTATCGGCATAGTACACGGATTTTGCGTGCCTGATTGCTCTGCACGTATTCTTCCCAGCTAAACGATAAAATTCATATAAATCCGTTGTCCTGTACTTCTTCCAACGTGTGAAATCCATAACGCGCCTTTCGATTAAGCATTTAATGTTTGGGGTTAACTATGGTTTTTGCTTATTTTCAGTTTTCTTTGTTTCTAAGGGAACAATAATGTCGTACAAGGTCAAAATATTACATTCCAGGAACTTTAGTTGCTCGTCCGCCGTTGCTAGGTAGTATCTAGGACTCCAATCTATGTTAAAAACTTCTTGCTCCAACGCACTAGAAGGTTGAAACGGTATGTCATATGTCAGGAAGATGGGGTCGTGTTTGGAAAAACATGACGCCGAAAGCTGGTCATACATTAAAACATTAGAATCGTCGGAAAACAAAAATTATGTCGAGCAGTGTGGAAGAAAGTGATGTGAAATGCGTGGGTGTAGTTGTGTTTGTAGGGCTGAGGCAAGTCAAACTTGAGTCGGATAATATATTTATAGTTAAAGTCGCCAGGGCTGATCACGTCTTCAACAATTGCGTAGAAATGGCTAAAGTCAATTCTTTTGTGGGTCCTATAAATGCTGCCAGTTAAAAGTTTTATCCCGTTACATCTTACTTCTAAAAATATGTAGATGTTGAACCTTATCGTGAAAACACTTGTTGTTCCTGCCTTTTATTTTGCAGGCCTGTTCACACTTTACATAGATTGCCACACCCCCATATCCGTCATCTCTGTCATTCCTATACAGTTTGTACCCATTTAGTAAAACCACGGCATCTGTAATCGATTCTTGAAACCACGTCTCAGAAATGCATATAATATGTACAGCTGAGTCTTGAAATATACTATATCGGAACTCGTCAATTTTACTAAAAAGGCTTTGCGCATTTATATGACATATTTTAGCTCCTTTTTTTTGTCTACAAAGAATTTTCATCATATTTGCAGTGACGTCTCGACGTCTCTGCATCAAAACAGATCTACTATTTCTCATTCACAACGAAATCATATACGATATATTTAATATCGCAATTACTGAAAGCAACGCTTATCTCAGGACTAATTATTCTTCTTCCCATTCTTGCTGCAATATCGAGCTTAAATTTTAAATGGATAAATCTGGTAGAAATATCTGAATCACTATCATAATGTTTTATTGGGACAAGTATTAAAGATGGAAACCAATTAAAATGTTTACAATTCAAAAAGAAAGATAATCTAGTTTCGAGAAAGCTGCTGCAGCTCATCGATATATATTATATGTGTGTTGATTCATCGGAGCCAAAATTCTTTGCGTATACAAGACCGATTTTAAACAGCCTGTTTTTTTCATTTTCAGAGCTTGGCGGAAAATTTTGTGGTTTTGAGTTGCCAGATTTTCGTTAATATCAATCGGTACATCACTATCAAATCCAGCACGTTTGAGGCATAATGCGTTTTTATTACTGCGTCTGTGTGTGTGTTGCAATTGTTTTTAGTAAAAGGGTTTTTTTCATATGGATAACGCATTTTTACAATAACTTCAGCATCATTTACGTTATTTGTTTTTGGCCTGTTGTTTTTGTATATATTTTTCACTCGATGAATGCTGTCTACTTGAGGCGTTGGAACAGTTAAGTTGTTGCAAATTTCACCGAATATAAGTCTTGTACTTCATTTCTTAAGGTTTTGAGTTGAGCGGTTTCAGTTCCACTCTTTCATTTAGTCCGTTTATGTCGGATTGAAGTGCATGAAGTCTCTTATCAATTTCACTTATGATCTTTAAATTTGTTTTCGGTTAATGTGTTTATTTGAGTTGTAAGTCTTTCAAAACGTGTGTCTAACATCGTCACTAACTTAAATTGGGGGTGGGGGATTCAGTGAGTGATAAACGACGAGTGTTTGGTGTGTACTCTCACCCGAGCTTCGCCGCATTTTCGGATTGTTATCAATAAGAGGCGCTTGATTAACCTCTCTTATACGTTTTTGCCACTTATTTGTTTTTATACTTCTGCTGATTTTGTTTATAGATTTGTGCTGTGAATGTTCTTTTATTTATTTACATAGATTGTTTTCTGAAGATTTTTTTTCTGTTGGTATTTATTTTCTAAATTTTAGCAGCATCCCTAAAGTATGCAATTTATTTTGTATCGATTTATTCAAAGTTATTTTTATAGCGTATTTTGTGTTCGTTACATGGGACCTTTATATTTTGTTTTAATTTTGTTAAGAATTGCTGAACAGGTAATTTTGGTTCGATTTTGCCTGCGGTCTTATTATTCAGCTTCACATATTGAGGTTTTCTATATTTTTATTTACATTAATTATTTTCTTTATAAATATACATACATATAAGTATGTATGTGTGTATATTTTTTAAAGTTTTTATTTGCATTATATTTTACCTATTTTTATATTTTGTTATTTGTTTTATAAAACTTTTATCGTTGTTCAACAGAGAAAAGAAAACAACACGTCTGACCAGCACGACAGTTCAAACATCTCGGCGAAGTTATTCACGGAGCCGGGGATTATAGTAGGGCTCTAGACGGCGACAGGACCTTTGGCAGATACCTAAGCGTTACTAGCTGATGAGTAAAATCCTGAAATTCTGTAACTTCACTTTATTGCCATCTGTGGGAAAACCCAACTTCCTTAATTACTTTCTGTGCTGCTCTATTCTACACTCGTCAAATTTAATTTACAATGACATCATTTTCTTTCAATTGCAAAAGAAGTTCTACTTAAAGCAGTTTAATTTCGGCATCATTTGTCACTTAGAAGTTATAAGATTAAGAAATTGTTGAAACTAATCTAATCTAAAAATGCTCAATGAAAATACGCTCATAAATCAAAATAAATTATGCTCAATTTTTATTCCTAAAAATCCTAAATTCAATCTCAGCAGTTCAGTTCCTTTCTAATTCCTAACAGCTGAAATAAAGAGAATAAAATAAATAAAAAAATACGACATAAATTAATTTTTTTAAAAAACGACGAATTGGCGACTGAACCGGGATGTCCCCATCGTGAGTATATCCTGAAAATAAAAAGTAAGGATTCGAAGAGAGACATCAGACAACTACAAATAAGTATCCGTATCAACCGAAGGCAAAAGTAAAAAAAAAATTAAGTCATTGAAAATATTTTAGAAAGTAAAAAAACATTAAAAGGAAAAATTTAATGCAACGAACCAACTTTAGTGTAAAAATTTAAAAGTGATGAATAATTCCAAAACTAAAAATATATCTGGTATACAAGCCACAAACAGGTCGAGACAGTATAAGCCTATATAAACTAAAGGATCGCATCATCAGTCCCTGGAAGAAATTGTACAAACATTTTAGTTATTAATTTATTATTTAGAATATTGGTCAATATTATTGCGCAATATTGTGTAATCAGACTCAAGAATTATAATTTTTCTACAAAAATTATTAACTTAATTTAATTATTATCAAGTTTCTAGAAAGAATTTCGTAATAGTGTTAATTAATTAGCGATTCATTGTTTTAGTTTAAAATTTGTTCAAAAGGGTTCATTAGTCTTTTGTTAATGATTGCTGTTAATTTCATATAGTGTGGCCATATTAGATGTTTTGGAGAGCCAAGCGTTCTTGGAAATCACCATTTTGTTGGGCAAAAGGATTAAAGTAGTTCGTTGGTATATTTGTAGGTACGTTTGTCAAGCATGAAATTAAATGTATAAATGTATGTTGGTTCATCTTGTTATGAACAAACATTTTAGCTTTTTTATTTCAAATACAGTGGACGCTACAACTGTTAGTCAATTTGAAGAATGTTGTAGGAGCTTGGCAGGATTGACACTGACTAACACAGTTTTGAATACAAAGAACAAACAGTTAATGACAATCTGACTTGCGAGGAATCACTCGATGTCATAAAATCTCTACCATCGTTTAATGGCAAAAACTGTCGTGTGAAGCTGCCAACAACAATATATGTCAAGGGAAGTCGTAGATTTTGCGCGCCACCTGTGATCTTGAGAACTAAGATTACTCAAGAAGCTAATAACATTCTCAGTAACCATGTAACTGTCTTAAGCTCTGATTCAATAATAAGTAGATCGGACTTTGCGTACGCTGACAAAATACCCACTCATATAATAGAAGAGGAGCTCATTATAATGAGGCTGGGAAGTTGGAGTCTATTGGACTATTTCAATGAAGTTTACAAAAAACTGACACTTTTAATAAATAATACTATTATAGTGGCTACACACAACGCAACCTGTAAAATTTCACTGCAGATTGCATGGTTTTTATTCCTGTTTGTGGTTTCATTTCGGTTTCATTTCGGTTGCATCCGACATTTCATCAACATCAAAATATTTTGATATTGCATTGATGTATTGTAGCTTCATGTTCTTATCTGTTCAGTTCATTGAAAACAAGAAAGCTTTAAGCATCTAAATTCTAGAAACCGCATAAAAATGTCAAGTACGTAAAAACAAGAATGGGCTATTTCTTTCAACTCTTTTTAAAGCATTTCATTAGAAAACTGCTTTTCTTAAACCAATATTTTTACCATAATTTTCTTCTTTTGTTGTACCTCCTCTTCTTCTTCCTCTCCATACAACAATTCATCAAACACAATAATTGCTGCTATTTCACGACTCATTTTTCATCAGTATTTTTCTCGCGATGCTTTTGAAACCAAAGCTGACCCTAACATTACTTTTTCACTATCCCCAACTGACTTATGCCCAAATGCCTTAGCCAAGGCCCCAAAGCTGGAAGCCACTAATGTCACAGCTAATTCATCAATCCAATTTAATAAGGGACTATCTAACAACAATTCTAGACACCATTCGACACCCTTCGATTTCCACAAAGAAATCAAAGCCAAAACCGCATCGACGTTTTCCAATAAACCAGAACCAATGGAGTTAGACAGTTCCATTGAAATGCTGAACAAACAGGTATTATATACATATATATATCAATCACAGCGAACAAATCGCCAAAACTAATTCAACAGAGACAACAATTTTCAACGCTACCCTCCAAGACAAAACTGCAACTTCCAGCGAGGAATAAAGGGCGAGCATTCAAGTGCACATCGGGCCAATAAAATTAATGAGGGAGCTTTTTTAGACAATCGTCAAATTGCGCCACATCGTCAAGTCAGGGTCCAGTGGAAGAAAAGATAAATAACTATTACGATGATAGGATGTCAATTTATGGAAAAAGCAAACATTATATGGAGTTTGGAGAAAGGAGTGTGAGGAATGTGGTACTCACAAAACGAAGCTTCGAAATTAGTGTGAACAAGTGAAGAATCTTCCTAAGTGAACCCGAAATGGTAAAAGAATTAATAAATTAAAGTATGAAATAATTAAGGCAAGAGATTCGTCTCGTTCGAAAATAAATATGGGACTACCACTTAGAGCTGATGTTAAGGCAGGAGTTCGCTCTAATTGTTGAAACTCCAATATGGAGTAAAAATATCCATATCCGTTGTCAGTTAATCGTTTCGTAACTAAAGATATATAAGAGTTATTGAAAGACGGACAGATTCGCCCAAGTAAGATTCCGCATAATTCATCTATATGGGTTGTACCAAAAAAGGGTATAAAAGAAGATGGATCAGCCAAATTAAAGTTGGTCATAGACTACAAGAAACCTAATGAAATAACTGCTGCAGTAATATATCCTAGAGCCGATTGGAATGTAATATAAGCCAACCTGGTTAAGACCAAATACTTTTCCAAAAAACCAGAAAATGCGAATTTATTAGAATTGAATTGAATTATTTTCCAGCTGCTTTGGATAATATTCTAACCGTGTTCAACAATACGAATTAAGATGAATTCTTATATATATTTTCCCGCTTTTATAAATTCATATACATATATTTTTCCCCCTCCTTTTACTCTAAATTTGCTTCTCTCGTTTTATCAAAACTCTATTCTGTATATATTTATATATATATATATATATATGTATTTAGCTGTATACAAGAAGTCTCTTCTAATAACTGTATTATTTTATATATGTATGTATATGTACTTATGGATCGGCAGAAAAGCGTTTTCTTATTTTAAGTTTCGTCAGTTACGCGTAGTCACTCAATAAAGGAAGCAGGGAAGCTTCCCAACCTCCAAAGTGGAAGTTTTAAAAATTGGACTGCGAGTCAACCAGTCCAACAAGTATATATATGTATTGGAACATGTCGTCATGTATTTACATATACATACATATATTGATGACGTTGCAGTCTATTCCGAAGCCCTTGAGGATCATGTTAAATATTTAAAGTTAATTGTCAGGAAGTTCATATGAAAATATCAGGTTTAACAAACTGAACGTTATTTTGGTAAAAATGTAGTCGTCTCTACCGCCGCAATAGGAGCAGTTCTAAGTCAGGGGAGTAGACCAAAACTTTCAACTCAAAAACGTTAAATTCAACTGAAAAGAACTATGAAACCAATGAAAAAGAATTGTATGCCATATTATAATATATAATATTAGTCAGGAACTCAGAATGTAGTTGCTGATGCGTTGTACATGGTTTTAAGTCTAACTCGTCGATGCGTTCGCTGCAGTCAGCCCAGAACAAAGCATTGTGATACGCTAATAGCATATTTCCAATAAAAGCCATTCACAAACAGCGTCTTTGAAAGCATAAATGGTTTTAGCAGCAGTAGGCAGGCGATGGACTTGAATGTTGTTAGATGTCGGCTTGAGGTTACGAAGCAGGGACAACAAACAACCTGATCGACGTTTAGAAACGCAATAAAAGAATAAAGTTGAACTGGTTCTTGCAAATTCAAAATGATAATACAAACTTGAAAGACGTTAAATTGATATATCTTTACATTTTTATATATTACGTTCAATATTTTATTAATTATTTCCTAAGTTTTTGTCGCCAGTTTTGCCTCTATTAGGCCTTTTCTGCGCTGAGAGGGAAAATATGCGGCTTCCGAAGGTATTTGGATGTACCATCTATTGATTTCCGATAATTCTCGATTTTGCGCGCTTCCTCATTTGTAATTCGGTCCTTCGTGTAAGATTGTTTCGAAAGCCACTTCTGAATAAGGAGACGGATAATATGCGGCTTCCGAAGGAATTTGGACGTACCATCTATTAATTGCCGAGAATTGTCAAATACGAGCGCTTTCTCATCTGTAGTTGGTTGTGATCCCTCTTCTGGGGCGGTTTTATTAGCCCCTCCTGGACAGCAAATAAATAATAATAAATTCAATTAATTTTGATAATGAGGAGAGGGATAATATGCGGCTTCCGAAGGTATTTGGACGTACCATCTATTAATTGCCGAGAATTATCCAATACGAGCGCTTTCTCATCTGTTGTTGTTTGCGATCCTTCTTCTGGGATGGGTTTTTTAGCCCCTCCTGGACAGCAAATAAATAATAATAAATTCAATTAATTTTGATAATGAGGAGAGGGATAATATGCGGCTTCCGAAGGTATTTGGACGTACCATCTATTAATTGCCGAGAATTGTCCAATACGAGCTCTATCTCATCTGTAGTTGTTTGCGATCCTTCTTCTGGGACGGTTTTATTGGCCCCTCCTGGACAGCAAATGAATAATATTAAATTCAATTAATTTTGATAATGAGGAGAGGGATAATATGCTGCTTCCGAAGGTATTTGGACGTACCATCTATTAATTGCCAAGAATTGTCCAATACGAGCTCTTTCTCATCTGTAGTTGTTTGCGATCCCTCTTCGGGGGCAATTTCATTAGCCCCTCCTGGACAGCAAATAAATAATATTAAATTCAATTAATTTTGATAATGAGGAGAGGGATAATATGCTGCTTCCGAAGGTATTTGGACGTACCATCTATTAATTGCCAAGAATTGTCCAATACGAGCTCTTTCTCATCTGTAGTTGTTTGCGATCCCTCTTCGGGGGCAATTTTATTAGCCCCACCTGGACAGCAAATAAATAATAATAAATTCAAATAATTTTGATAATGAGGAGAGGGATAATATGCTGCTTCCGAAGGTATTTGGACGTACCATCTATTAATTGCCAAGAATTGTCCAATACGAGCTCTTTCTCATCTGTAGTTGTTTGCGAACCTTCTTCTGGGACGGTTTTATTAGCCCCTCCTTGACAGCAAATAAATAATAATAAATTCAATTAATTTTGATAATGAGGAGAGGGATAATATGCAGCCTTCGGCAATGTTTCAACATACCATCTATCAATATCCGATATATATATTGATCATTTGTAATTGTTTGGGATTCTTCCTCTAGGACGGTTTTATTTGTTTTTCCTGCACTCAAGATAATAAACAATAAAGTTAATTTATTCTGGTAATGATAATTTGGACTTACTATCTCTTAATTTCCGATAATTCTCAATTTTGCGCGCTTCCTCATTTGTAATTGTTATCGGTTCTTCGTCTGCGATGGTTTTGAAAGCCACTTCTGGACAGCAAATAATTAATATTAAAGATAATTATTTTGGATAATGAGCAGAGAGTTAAGATGTAGCTTTCAACGATATTTGGACTTACCATCTAAAAATTTCCGAAAATTATCCAAATCGATCGCATTCCTTTCTGCGATTGTTTGCGATCCTTCTTCTGGGACGGTTTTATTAGACCCTCCTGGACAGAAAATAAAAAATATTAAATTCAATTTAATCTGATAATGAGGAGAGGGATAATATGCTGCTTCCGAAGGTATTTGGACGTACCATCTATTAATTGCCAAGAATTGTCCAATACGAGCTCTTTCTCATCTGTAGTTGTTTGCGATCCCTCTTCGGGGGCAATTTTATTAGCCCCACCTGGACAGCAAATAAATAATAATAAATTCAAATAATTTTGATAATGAGGAGAGGGATAATATGCTGCTTCCGAAGGTATTTGGACGTACCATCTATTAATTGCCAAGAATTGTCCAATACGAGCTCTTTCTCATCTGTAGTTGTTTGCGATCCCTCTTCGGGGGCAATTTTATTAGCCCCACCTGGACAGCAAATAAATAATAATAAATTCAAATAATTTTGATAATGAGGAGAGGGATAATATGCTGCTTCCGAAGGTATTTGGACGTACCATCTATTAATTGCCAAGAATTGTCCAATACGAGCTCTTTCTCATCTGTAGTTGTTTGCGAACCTTCTTCTGGGACGGTTTTATTAGCCCCTCCTTGACAGCAAATAAATAATAATAAATTCAATTAATTTTGATAATGAGGAGAGGGATAATATGCAGCCTTCGGCAATGTTTCAACATACCATCTATCAATATCCGATATATATATTGATCATTTGTAATTGTTTGGGATTCTTCCTCTAGGACGGTTTTATTTGTTTTTCCTGCACTCAAGATAATAAACAATAAAGTTAATTTATTCTGGTAATGATAATTTGGACTTACTATCTCTTAATTTCCGATAATTCTCAATTTTGCGCGCTTCCTCATTTGTAATTGTTATCGGTTCTTCGTCTGCGATGGTTTTGAAAGCCACTTCTGGACAGCAAATAAATAATATTAAAGATAATTATTTTGGATAATGAGCAGAGAGTTAAGATGTAGCTTTCAACGATATTTGGACTTACCATCTAAAAATTTCCGAAAATTTTCCAAATCGATCGCATTCCTTTCTGCGATTGTTTGCGATCCTTCTTCTGGGACGGTTTTATTAGACCCTCCTGGACAGAAAATAAAAAATATTAAATTCAATTTAATCTGATAATGAGGAGAAAGATAATATGCGGCTTCCGAAGGTATTTGGACGTACCATCTCTTAATTGCCAAGAATTGTCCAATACGAGCTCTTTCTCATCTGTAGTTGGTTGCGATCCCTCTTCGGGGGAAATTTCATTAGCCCCACCTGGACAGCAAATAAATAATAATAAATTCAATTAATTTTGATAATGAGGAGAGGGATAATATGCTGCTTCCGAAGGTATTTGGACGTACCATCTATTAATTGCCAAGAATTGTCCAATACGAGCTCTTTCTCATCTGTAGTTGTTTGCGATCCCTCTTCGGGGGCAATTTTATTAGCCCCTCCTGGACAGCAAATAAATAATATTAAATTCAATTAATTTTAATAATGAGGAGAGGGATAATATGCTGCTTCCGAAGGTATTTGGACGTACCATCTATTAATTGCCAAGAATTGTCCAATACGAGCTCTTTCTCATCTGTAGTTGGTTGCGATCCCTCTTCGGGGGAAATTTCATTAGCCCCTCCTGGACAGCAAATAAATAATATTAAATTCAATTAATTTTGATAATGAGGAGAGGGATAATATGCTGCTTCCGAAGGTATTTGGACGTACCATCTATTAATTGCCGAGAATTGTCCAATACGAGCTCTATCTCATCTGTAGTTGTTTGCGATCCTTCTTCTGGGACGGTTTTATTGGCCCCTCCTGGACAGCAAATGAATAATATTAAATTCAATTAATTTTGATAATGAGGAGAGGGATAATATGCTGCTTCCGAAGGTATTTGGACGTACCATCTATTAATTGCCAAGAATTGTCCAATACAAGCGCTTTCTCATCAGTAGTTGTTTGCGATCCCTCTTCGGGGGCAATTTTATTAGCCCCACCTGGACAGCAAATAAATAATAATAAATTCAATTAATTTTGATAATGAGGAGAGGGATAATATGCTGCTTCCGAAGGTATTTGGACGTACCATCTATTAATTGCCAAGAATTGTCCAATACGAGCGCTTTCTCATCTGTAGTTGTTTGCGATCCCTCTTCGGGGGCAATTTTATTAGCCCCACCTGGACAGCAAATAAATAATAATAAATTCAATTAATTTTGATAATGAGGAGAGGGATAATATGCTGCTTCCGAAGGTATTTGGACGTACCATCTATTAATTGCCAAGAATTGTCCAATACGAGCGCTTTCTCATCTGTAGTTGTTTGCGAACCTTCTTCTGGGACGGTTTTATTAGCCCCTCCTTGACAGCAAATAAATAATAATAAATTCAATTAATTTTGATAATGAGGAGAGGGATAATATGCGGCTTCCGAAGGTATTTGGACGTACCATCTATTAATTGCCAAGAATTGTCCAATACGAGCGCTTTCTCATCTGTAGTTGTTTGCGAAACTTCTTCGGGGGCAATTTTATTAGCCCCACCTGGACAGCAAATAAATAATAATAAATTCAATTAATTTTGATAATGAGGAGAGGGATAATATGCTGCTTCCGAAGGTATTTGGACGTACCATCTATTAATTGCCAAGAATTGTCCAATACAAGCGCTTTCTCATCAGTAGTTGTTTGCGATCCCTCTTCGGGGGCAATTTTATTAGCCCCACCTGGACAGCAAATAAATAATAATAAATTCAATTAATTTTGATAATGAGGAGAGGGATAATATGCTGCTTCCGAAGGTATTTGGACGTACCATCTATTAATTGCCAAGAATTGTCCAATACGAGCTCTTTCTCATCTGTAGTTGGTTGCGATCCCTCTTCGGGGGAAATTTCATTAGCCCCTCCTGGACAGCAAATAAATAATATTAAATTCAATTAATTTTGATAATGAGGAGAGGGATAATATGCTGCTTCCGAAGGTATTTGGACGTACCATCTATTAATTGCCGAGAATTGTCCAATACGAGCTCTATCTCATCTGTAGTTGTTTGCGATCCTTCTTCTGGGACGGTTTTATTGGCCCCTCCTGGACAGCAAATGAATAATATTAAATTCAATTAATTTTGATAATGAGGAGAGGGATAATATGCTGCTTCCGAAGGTATTTGGACGTACCATCTATTAATTGCCAAGAATTGTCCAATACAAGCGCTTTCTCATCAGTAGTTGTTTGCGATCCCTCTTCGGGGGCAATTTTATTAGCCCCACCTGGACAGCAAATAAATAATAATAAATTCAATTAATTTTGATAATGAGGAGAGGGATAATATGCTGCTTCCGAAGGTATTTGGACGTACCATCTATTAATTGCCAAGAATTGTCCAATACGAGCGCTTTCTCATCTGTAGTTGTTTGCGATCCCTCTTCGGGGGCAATTTTATTAGCCCCACCTGGACAGCAAATAAATAATAATAAATTCAATTAATTTTGATAATGAGGAGAGGGATAATATGCTGCTTCCGAAGGTATTTGGACGTACCATCTATTAATTGCCAAGAATTGTCCAATACGAGCGCTTTCTCATCTGTAGTTGTTTGCGAACCTTCTTCTGGGACGGTTTTATTAGCCCCTCCTTGACAGCAAATAAATAATAATAAATTCAATTAATTTTGATAATGAGGAGAGGGATAATATGCGGCTTCCGAAGGTATTTGGACGTACCATCTATTAATTGCCAAGAATTGTCCAATACGAGCGCTTTCTCATCTGTAGTTGTTTGCGAAACTTCTTCGGGGGCAATTTTATTAGCCCCACCTGGACAGCAAATAAATAATAATAAATTCAATTAATTTTGATAATGAGGAGAGGGATAATATGCTGCTTCCGAAGGTATTTGGACGTACCATCTATTAATTGCCAAGAATTGTCCAATACGAGCGCTTTCTCATCTGTAGTTGTTTGCGAACCTTCTTCTGGGACGGTTTTATTAGCCCCTCCTTGACAGCAAATAAATAATAATAAATTCAATTAATTTTGATAATGAGGAGAGGGATAATATGCGGCTTCCGAAGGTATTTGGACGTACCATCTATTAATTGCCAAGAATTGTCCAATACGAGCGCTTTCTCATCTGTAGTTGTTTGCGAAACTTCTTCGGGGGCAATTTTATTAGCCCCACCTGGACAGCAAATAAATAATAATAAATTCAATTAATTTTGATAATGAGGAGAGGGATAATATGCTGCTTCCGAAGGTATTTGGACGTACCATCTATTAATTGCCAAGAATTGTCCAATACGAGCTCTTTCTCATCTGTAGTTGTTTGCGATCCCTCTTCGGGGGCAATTTTATTAGCCCCACCTGGACAGCAAATAAATAATAATAAATTCAATTAATTTTGATAATGAGGAGAGGGATAATATGCTGCTTCCGAAGGTATTTGGACGTACCATCTATTAATTGCCAAGAATTGTCCAATACGAGCGCTTTCTCATCTGTAGTTGTTTGCGAACCTTCTTCTGGGACGGTTTTATTGGCCCCTCCTGGACAGCAAATGAATAATATTAAATTCAATTAATTTTGATAATGAGGAGAGGGATAATATGCTGCTTCCGAAGGTATTTGGACGTACCATCTATTAATTGCCAAGAATTGTCCAATACAAGCGCTTTCTCATCAGTAGTTGTTTGCGATCCCTCTTCGGGGGCAATTTTATTAGCCCCACCTGGACAGCAAATAAATAATAATAAATTCAATTAATTTTGATAATGAGGAGAGGGATAATATGCGGCTTCCGAAGGTATTTGGACGTACCATCTATTAATTGCCAAGAATTGTCCAATACGAGCGCTTTCTCATCTGTAGTTGTTTGCGATCCCTCTTCGGGGGCAATTTTATTAGCCCCACCTGGACAGCAAATAAATAATAATAAATTCAATTAATTTTGATAATGAGGAGAGGGATAATATGCTGCTTCCGAAGGTATTTGGACGTACCATCTATTAATTGCCAAGAATTGTCCAATACGAGCGCTTTCTCATCTGTAGTTGTTTGCGAACCTTCTTCTGGGACGGTTTTATTGGCCCCTCCTGGACAGCAAATAAATAATAATAAATTCAATTAATTTTGATAATGAGGAGAGGGATAATATGCTGCTTCCGAAGGTATTTGGACGTACCATCTATTAATTGCCAAGAATTGTCCAATACGAGCGCTTTCTCATCTGTAGTTGTTTGCGATCCCTCTTCGGGGGCAATTTTATTAGCCCCACCTGGACAGCAAATAAATAATAATAAATTCAATTAATTTTGATAATGAGGAGAGGGATAATATGCTGCTTCCGAAGGTATTTGGACGTACCATCTATTAATTGCCAAGAATTGTCCAATACGAGCGCTTTCTCATCTGTAGTTGTTTGCGAACCTTCTTCTGGGACGGTTTTATTGGCCCCTCCTGGACAGCAAATAAATAATAATAAATTCAATTAATTTTGATAATGAGGAGAGGGATAATATGCTGCTTCCGAAGGTATTTGGACGTACCATCTATTAATTGCCAAGAATTGTCCAATACGAGCGCTTTTTCATCTGTAGTTGTTTGCGAACCTTCTTCTGGGACGGTTTTATTGGCCCCTCCTGGACAGCAAATGAATAATATTAAATTCAATTAATTTTGATAATGAGGAGAGGGATAATATGCTGCTTCCGAAGGTATTTGGACGTACCATCTATTAATTGCCAAGAATTGTCCAATACAAGCGCTTTCTCATCAGTAGTTGTTTGCGATCCCTCTTCGGGGGCAATTTTATTAGCCCCACCTGGACAGCAAATAAATAATAATAAATTCAATTAATTTTGATAATGAGGAGAGGGATAATATGCTGCTTCCGAAGGTATTTGGACGTACCATCTATTAATTGCCAAGAATTGTCCAATACGAGCGCTTTCTCATCTGTAGTTGTTTGCGAACCTTCTTCTGGGACGGTTTTATTGGCCCCTCCTGGACAGCAAATGAATAATATTAAATTCAATTAATTTTGATAATGAGGAGAGGGATAATATGCTGCTTCCGAAGGTATTTGGACGTACCATCTATTAATTGCCAAGAATTGTCCAATACAAGCGCTTTCTCATCAGTAGTTGTTTGCGATCCCTCTTCGGGGGCAATTTTATTAGCCCCACCTGGACAGCAAATAAATAATAATAAATTCAATTAATTTTGATAATGAGGAGAGGGATAATATGCTGCTTCCGAAGGTATTTGGACGTACCATCTATTAATTGCCAAGAATTGTCCAATACGAGCGCTTTCTCATCTGTAGTTGTTTGCGATCCCTCTTCGGGGGCAATTTTATTAGCCCCACCTGGACAGCAAATAAATAATAATAAATTCAATTAATTTTGATAATGAGGAGAGGGATAATATGCAGCCTTCGGCAATGTTTCAACATACCATCTATCAATATCCGATATATATATTGATCATTTGTAATTGTTTGGGATTCTTCCTCTAGGACGGTTTTATTTGTTTTTCCTGCACTCAAGATAATAAACAATAAAGTTAATTTATTCTGGTAATGATAATTTGGACTTACTATCTCTTAATTTCCGATAATTCTCAATTTTGCGCGCTTCCTCATTTGTAATTGTTATCGGTTCTTCGTCTGCGATGGTTTTGAAAGCCACTTCTGGACAGCAAATAATTAATATTAAAGATAATTATTTTGGATAATGAGCAGAGAGTTAAGATGTAGCTTTCAACGATATTTGGACTTACCATCTAAAAATTTCCGAAAATTTTCCAAATCGATCGCATTCCTTTCTGCGATTGTTTGCGATCCTTCTTCTAGGACGGTTTTATTAGCCCCTCCTGGACAGCAAATTAAAAATATTAAATTCAATTTAATTTGATAATGAGGAGAAAGATAATATGCGTCTTCCGAAGTTAATTGGACGTACCATCTATTAATTGCCGAGAATTGTCTAATATGAGTGCCTTCTCAACTGTAGTTGTTTGCGAGCCTTCTTCTGGGACGGTTTTATTAGCCCCTGCTTGACAGCAAATAATTAGTTATAAAGTTAATTAATTCTGATAGTGAGCAGCAGTTACCTTTAACTATATCAAAATAACACCCGATCGCCACAAGTCCAATAAGAAGTATTTTTAAGTGGATCATGTTTCTTCCTGTTCGATTCTTAATTCTACTTGCGGATTCGCACTTGAGCAGTTGGTAGTAAAATGATAAACTTTCTTTCAACCCACAAGTTTTATCCCAATTTATATAAAACTAAAAACACGTTGCTTATTTCGATAGTAGCATAAGTCGTTTTAGAGCAAAGAGATACATAAATAACATAATTTTCAGTCATTATTAGAGCGTCTGAACACAAATCCAAACATGTATGTATGTGGTATTTGGGTAGATTCGGCGCTCGGTCGGCGCATATACCACTCGAAGATGTTCTGTGCAACACTGTCATGTTTCTTTGTTCAGCGATAAAACAACGGCGTTAATTTAATGAAATCAGTTGAATCGTAAGAGATACAGTTGCTCTACATCAGAAACATTTCGTCTCCTCCAACTTTTCCTTTCAACTAGAAGGGCTTGAGGTATAGAGTATTGCTTAGAACGGCGTAATTGTTTAATTTTCCTTTTGGATCGTAAGTAGACTTAAGCGACTTTCAAAATAATCGACTTGGCTGTCAAATATGTCTACAAATACCTTATAGTTATAGTAGAGCAAATCCCATCATTAGATTTTTATATTGTAATCATTAAATTTGACGCAGAAACAAGTAACACAATCTTATTGTTAATAAAAAAAAAAACAAAAACGTCACGGTATGAAAAGTTCTTGTAAGATAAAGCAAAGCAAATAAATAGATAAATGAAGAGTAGTAAAACCACAGGGAAGTAAATTGAAGCACCTGGTAATACAGAAAACCGCCTGAGGATGATTTTTGATGAAATTTATAACATTAAACTAATAAAAATTAAAAATAAAACTAATCTAATCTAAAAATGTTAAATGAAAAATACGCTCATAAATCCAATTCTTTTTCTAATTCGTAACAGCCTACTCGCTTGTCAGGCAAAGCTATAGTAGATAAAATATAGAAATTGTTTTATCAAAATAGGACGAACCAAGTAAATTAGTTTGCACAAATGCATATGTACGAGAGACCTGCCTCATACTTTCTGGACAACGTTCACATCTTTATTAAGCTCCTCGTATAAGTAGAGGGGGGACTTACAGATTATTTGCTTGTACGAGTTAACACAAAATCTGTTAAGGTTAATTATGAATACTCCCACTTACATTTTATTGTTTTCATTTCCGTTATATTTGATTTTTTTTTTTTTGAAACTTATTCTGGATCATTTGATTACTACACACTTATCTGTACTCAATAAAATGCTGACTAAACTGTCTGGCACACACACGTGTATTTAATAAGAATTCTTTTGTTGTGTAAACAATATTATTATTACTTACCTTTAATTAACAGGAATTTGTATTGTCTAAAAACTAAGCGTAGGCACAATTGTTATTATTAAAAACAGAATTTGAATAAAGTTTCTTCAGTTGAAGTCAAGAGCTCAACCCCAAAACATTTATTTATTTAACTTACGCTTTTACTCGTATATTGAAAGTGAACAAGGCTGTTACGTCAAAGAATACTGCTTTGACAGCTCAGGTAGTTGGAGACGTGAAACTTTGTCGGAGTGGTCCTGCTGATATTGCGAACAACTTTAGAACTGTTGTGGCAAGTCTTAAGACAAAATCCACGCCAGTATAAGTAAATGGCGCTGTATATGAAGCCAGCCTTGCCCTTGGCAGTCTTGCCATTTGAGGAGCTTTAGGGTCTGGCTTGGATATTTTATACCATTGACATTTCCGTACTATAGTTTTAAATATGACCAGTAATTTAGCAATTAAATATTTTTGTGGCATTTCGTTAATAACCGTTTCATGGTTCACGATAGTGAAGAATAATTAAACTAGTAAGGCAGCTAGACTAAGGCGTTATTTATAGGCTGTTTTTTATCTTGAGGAATGTCAGCACTACCCAGTAGCACGCAGCAAGCGAGGCCATGTAGGAAAACGTGTTAGTGATACCAGAGGTTCTACAGAGGAAATTGTAAAGGTCTCTTCTAACGTCTCCGTATTATCTTTCCTGCCTGAAAAACCATCTGCTGAAACTATGGATTTGGGGAAATTGGGCCCACTTAGTAGCTTCATCTGCTACATATTATTTTGCTGGAGTCCATCACCAATCTTGGAGACTCGAAAGGACTTATTAAATCCTGAGGGATTTCCTCATCCCAATCTACTTTTGACCGCCACACTTCCTGAAGTAGAACTTTCACATACATTATTATGTTGCCCATAAGACCTAGTGGATCGTAGATCGAAAATACCAAACGGAGCATCTCACGCTTAGTTATTTTTGCTTTGCCGGAAAACATGATGAAGTTGTGAAGTTAATAACTTGTTGCTGCTTGTTGTTCCCAAAACACTGCAAGCCCTTTTTCTATTTGTTTCTCACCGACGAAATTTATGCATTTTTTCGCATTGGCGTTAACATCGGGCAGTGCTCTTAAAACGCCACTACTATTAGTGATCCAATTGCTTATATTAAAACCACCTTGACGATGAATATATTTAATATCCTGTGTTAACTGAATAGCCTCTTGTGGCGTGTCAACTGAGTACAAATGATCGTCCACATAATAGTTTTCTTTAATAGCTTTTGCAGCCTTGGAATTTTCTTCTCAAATTTTGTGGCCTTTAAATTCTTGATATATTGCCAAATGGCTCCGAAAATCATTACATCCATGACGTAGACTTCTGGTCGTTTACTTTGATTACAATCACGCCACAGAAAGCGTTGAACATCTCTATCATCTGGGCGTATACAAATTTGGTGGAACAGATCGTGACCTTTCATATCACAATTTATCATTTTTGTTGAGTTCATTTGGACTTAATTTACGAATATAGCTGAATTTTTTATATCTATTTCATTCATTTTCTTAAAGAATTTACAATTTTTGCAGGTTGACCAAATTGGATGGATGGACTAAGATGTATTGGACACTGCGTAGAGCATCTCCTCTTAAAGCTTTTTGTAGGCGAATAAGGTTTTCAGCATTGGTGAAAGCGCAGGCTTCAGTGGACCACTCGAACGTGGAGACAAATAGTGGCCATTCTTCCGGTTGTCCAGAGTTCTGGGAGTTCATGTGGATATGGGTTAAATGAAAGTAGTGAATTATTATTAGTCGTGTTGAACGAAGTAAGCGTCGGCCCAATATTACTAATAGGGGCTGTAGGCCTTGGAGGCTGCATTCGTTGCTGATAGCCAGTGCTGTTGATGGTGTTGGCCGCACAGTTTGGACATTTAAAGGTCATGTTATCAACAACATAATCTACGTTATAATCTACGCGGGAATTGCTTATGTTAATGACATTAAATGTGTCCACACTGCAGGCCCGCTTTCTAATTGTGAGCTGAATCAATATGTGCGTGTGGGTGTGCATACATACATAAATACACACATACTCGTACATGCACATGAATGTTAGAAAGTATTTTGTCCTTTCAATTTAGCAGCGACTCTTTCGATATGGATGGATGGGCCTTATCCATCCGCACAGATACATACGAGTACGATCGCATTTCATATGTACGTTAATGACGCTAAGTGAATACCCACAATATTCTTCCAAAATATTTTAATACCCTCATTGTTTTACTGTATTTCTTACTTACCGTATTTTGCTTGCATTGTCAATAAGATTTGTTCCAATTGGTTAATACTTTAAAAATTGTATTATAAATGTGCAGACATTAGGTCAGCACTTTTGGTTAAGTTACTTATTTTATTCTTAAAAGAAATGTTCCTATTGTTAAAGGTGCAAACGCTAAGTCAGCACTTTAATTATGTTGAAATTTGAAGAAATTAATAAAAGAAAATCATACTTAATCAAATCGTAAACAAAACAGGTTGTTTTAATTAACTTGTATGTTATACATATATTAGAGTCTTTTGTCATGGTGATTCTTGTAATAATATGGAGCTCCGATGTTGTTCCACTCCCTCCATTAGTTGGCTCGTCAAATCTCCCCATGTTCCATATTCGTTGATATCGCCGTTGAACGTATTAATATCGTCTGGTGAACTAAATTCTATAGGAGTTGATTGCAGTGATTCATCTTCAAAGTGGGATACGATTTGGTTGATTTATTTTTAATTCTTCGATTCTCTCTTAGGCTGGTTCAATTCCCGTTATTGCTCCTTGAGCCATCTCAGGATGTCGGGCTCTTTCTTAAAATTCTTCTGAAGATCTACTATTTATGCCGTGAATATTTTGTTGTTCTTTGACAGACATCAACAAACAAACAAAATTTTATATAATTTTTTTTTTTTTTGTCTTCTATGAAGATTGTGGCACTTGATGTTTTTGTTCTCGATGAAAAAATTTAATCTTCAAAGCTTTGCTGCGACAAAGATATTTACCGTGGTCCGCTCTCTGGAATTATAATTAAATATTCTGGTGGCAGGATCGCCAGTTAAGAAACTTTGTTCTTTATTCACAAGAAAATAATTACTTGAATTTTCTTATGAACCAAAAGTACTATTTGGAGCTTTTAATGAACTCCGTATCTTATGAACTAAAGAGCAAAAGTATTTACAGGGCTATTTATACTTTTACTTTTCTTCAGACTAGAAATCCTAATCTATTACAATAGAATGTTGGAAAGAAATGATACAATAAAGACTCTAATATTTTCCATAAATAATATTTGACGATAAAACTGGCTTTCCCGCATTCGAATGTCAAAATTTATTCAATGCCAAATCTTAAAATTCAAATAACAACTAAAGCGAATACTGCGAATATCAAATTCTTGTCAAGAAACTCGTACGTCGTCTGTGAGATATAACAAAAACAACTATATGTCAGCAATGGAAAAGGGAAATACTGGAAAATGATGAGGACCTGGAATGTGATGGCTGTAAAAATTTCATGTAGGCATTTTTCCAGCTGAGTAGATAAGAAACAGTGCGATGAACTTATAAAACATCCGAGTATAGAATAAGCAAAGAATCAAAATATTGAGAACATACATACATATGTATGTACATACTAATTAATGCTAAAAACTTAAATTAAATAGAATAATTTAACCAACTGGGCGACATGTGCAAAAGAAACGATTCATTTCATATGTCACAGTATGATCTTATTTTGATGAGGGTGAAGAAGAATGAAAACCAAATGAGTGTATTAAGAAAACAAAGCAAAGAACTTTTAACAAATTTCTATAAAATCTATGGACAATGCGGATGAGCTATTAAGAACATTTCTTGGTTGTGTTTGACCCGTATGACAATGATGAACATGGCAATAGCGATGATAATGAAGCTCTTAAAGATAATGATGATCTATATAAATTTGAATCTTTAAATCGGATAATTGCGTATAAAATGTTTTAATATTTTTGTTACGGCTGTAACTATAATGAAAAGCGAGGAGGTTTGCTTTATAACAATTTATTGGTGACTGGTAGTTGCTTGTCACTAACTTGCTGACTTAGAAGGTTATTTCTATGTGGAGTACAAATTAAATTTTAATACAATAATAAAAAACACAATACATTAATACCGCAGTTTTGCACCTCCTCACTCAATGATCTACTTCAGAATAAAATGTCATGGCGATCAAATTATAAAAAAAGGGAACAAAGAGAATGCAAAACGCGGTTTACAAAAAAGTTGTCAAAATACAGACATTCACATTAAACGGTGATTAATTAGAGCATAGGATGTTCTGTAACAATTTTTAATATATACTATTATACGAATTGCAATTATTTCTTTGACGTAGATTCATTTAATACATACATACATACATACATACATAAGTATCAATAAAAATAAATCTATGTAATTCTTTCAATGTCTTGTCACTTAATGCAAGAAGCATTTCATCTATTGAAAAATTTAATAATAGTTCTAAGCTAAAATTAGAAAAAAAATATTCGATATGAAATGTGTCCTTGGATGCCAGACGAACTAAATGTTTTTATTTCAAATGATGAAAAATTTAATTGTGAAAGAGGAAACACTATTCAGCTGGATCATAAAGATAATATAAATATTTTTCATACTTTCGTGCCTCTTTCAACCACCACCAACCTGCACGCTATTGATAACTCAGAACTAGTGCCTGTTCTGAATACTTTGGACGTTAATAAAACAGCTGGGGATACTAACAAAAATATTTAATAAAATGATAGAGGATGGAAATTGGAAATGTTTTTTAAACGACATAAAATTATACCAATACCTAAATCTCCAGGAACAGATAACATTGAAATTTTATGAAAAAGTAATTTCTGAACAATTAACAAATAAATTATTATTTGACCGCCAATATGGGTTCGAAAAAGGTTGTGGCTCTGCTGAAGCTGTCGTCAATGTCATTGATTATGTGTGTAGCAGTCTTGATGCGGTTCATAAGGAGTTTTTTTCGACTTGTCGAAAGCTTTTGATTTATTGAAATATTAGTCTAATATCGTTGTTCTGATGAATCACTTAAAATATTCGACAACTACTTAAAGAACAGGCAGCAATTTCTGCAAATAGGCGAAGCTAGAAGCGCTGATATTGGTGAAGTTTGTGGTGTGTAGTGTGTGTGTGCAGTGTACTTGGTCCATTACTATTTTAAATGTTCGTCAATGACATTAAGAATGTCCCATTTAATGATATTTGCACAATTGCCAATATAATCATGCGTTCGTTACAGTCAGCCCAGAACAAAGCATTGAGATATACAACAGTTATTATATGTCGTTAAAAGCTTAAATGGTTTTAGCAGCAGTAGGCAGGCGATGGACTTGAATGTTGTTAGATGTCGGCTTGAGGTTACGAAGCAGGGACAACCAACAACCTGATCGACGTTTAAAAACGCAATAAAAGAATAACGTTGAACTGGTTCTTGCAAATTCAAAATGATAATGCAAACATGCTGTATGTTTACTTTTGTTAAATTGATGTATCTTTACATTTTTATATATTACGTTCAATATTTTATTAATTATTTCCTAAGTTTTTGTCGCCAGTTTTGCCTCTATTAGGCCTTTTTTGCGCTGAGGCGTAAATAAATTATGCAATGAAAAAAATATGCAAAAAACTCAACTTTACAGTAAAATGCGCTGCGGCGATTCCGTCAAATATTTATTTTATTAAATTTTACAATTCACTTGACAGGGCCAAGCACATTCTAAGAGTTTGCCATCAAATACCGTTTCCTTCCGATACGAGCGCTTCCTCATTTGTAATTGTTTTCGGTCCTTCGTGTAAGATGATTTTATTTGGCACTTCTGGACAGCAAATAATAAATATTAAAGATAATTAATTTGGATAATGAACAGAGAGTTAAGGTGTAGCTTTCAACGATATTTGGACTTACTATCTAAAAATGTCCGAAAATTTTCCAAAACGAGCGCATTCTTTTCACCAATATTTTGCGATCCTTCTTCTGGAACATGTAGCTTTGGACGATATTTGGATGTACCATCTATGGATTTCCGATAATACTCGATTTCGCGTATTTCCTCATTTGTAATTGTTTTCGGTCCTTCGTGTAAGATGATTTTATTTGGCACTTCTGGACACCGAATAATTAATATTAAAGATAATTAATTTGGATAATGAGCAGAGAGTTAAGGTGTAGCTTTCAACGATATTTGGATTTACCATCTAAAAATTTCCGAAAATTTTCCAAAACGAGCGCATTCTTTCTTGCAATATTTTGCGATCCTTCTTCTGGGATCGTTCTATTAGCCCTTCCTGAACAGCAAATAAAAAATATTAAAGTCAATTAATAATTTTGATAATGAGAAGAAAGATAATGTGCGGCTTCCGAAGGTATTTGGACGTACCATCTATTAATTTCCGTGAATATTCCAATACGAGCGCTTTCTCATCTGTAGTTGTTTGCGATCCTTCTTCTGGGACGGTTTTATTAGCCCCTCCTGGACAGCAAATAAATAATAATAAATTCAATTAATTTTGATAATGAGGAGAAAGATAATATGCGGCTCCGAAGGTATTTGGACGTACCATCTATTAATTTCCGTGAATATTCCAATACGAGCGCTTTCTCATCTGTAGTTGTTTGGGATCTTTCTTCTGGGATGGTTTTATTAATTATATTAATAATAATATTAAAGTCATTTAATTCTGATAATGAGCAGAGAGTTAAGATGTAGCTTTCAACTATATTTGGACTTACCATTTAAAAATTTCCGAAAATTTTCCAAAAATAGCGCATTTTTTTCTGCAATATTTTGCGATCCTTCTTCTGGGATCGTTCTATTAGCCCTTCCTGAACAGCAAATAAAAAATACTAAATTCAATTTAATTTAATAATGAGGAGAAAGATAATATGCGGATTTCGAAGGTATTTGGACGTACCATCTATTAATTTCCGTGAATATTCCAATACGAACGCTTTCTCATCTGTAGTTATTTGCGATCCTGGATATCCTGGACACCAAATAATTAGTAATAAAGTTAATTAATTCTGATAATGAGCAGCAGTTACCTTTAACTAAATCAAAAACACACCCGATCGTCACAAGTCCAATAAGAAGTACTTTTAACTGGATCATGTTTCTTCCTGTTCGATTCTTAATTCTACTTGCGGATTTGCACTTGAGCAGTTGGTAGTAAAATGATAAACTTTCTTTCAACCCACAAGTTTTATCCCAATTTATATAAAACTAAAAACACGTCGCTTATTTCGATAGTAGCATAAGTCGTTTTATAGAAAAGAGATACATAAATAACATAATTTTCAGTCATTATTAGAGCGTCTGAACACAAATCCAAACGCTCGGTCGGCGCATGTACCACTAGAAGATGTTCTCTGCAACACTGTCATGTTTCTTTGTTCAGCGATAAAACAACGGCCTTAATTTATTCAAATGCGCTGCTCAACTTTAATGAAATCAGTTGCATCGTAAGAGATACAGTTGCTCTACATCAGAAACATTTCGTCTCCGCCAACTTTTCCTTTTATCCAGAAGGGCTTGAGGTATAGAGTATTGCTTAGAACAGCGTAATTGTTTAATTTTCCTTTTGGATCGTAAGTAGACTTAAGCGACTTTCAAAATAATCGACTTGGCTGTAAAATATGTCTAGACAGAAGTCAAAGAACTTATAATTATAATAAAGCAAATCCTATTATTATATATTAATTTTGACGCAGAAACAAGTAACACAATCTTATTTTTAATAGAAAAAAAACATTTTTGTGTAGTTAAAACAAAAGCATCGCGGTATGGAAAGTTTTTATAAGATAAAGCAAAGCAAATAAATAGATAAATGAAGAGAAGTAAAGCCACAGACAAGTAAATTGAAGCAAAAAAAAAAATTGAGACAGTGAAAAGTAAAAAGCACTCCAAAAAGCACACCAACGGGCGCACAGAGACTTCGAGCATATAACTGTGGGTGGGGAATGATCGGCTAAGCACCCAAAAGGAGATGTAGTGTAATATCACGCTTTGCTCTGACGCACACAGATCTGCGAAGAGCTGACCAACCATCTCATCCTGTCTCATCTGCAATTCCATCATCTTGTTTAAATTTGCTTACCTATAAAAAATAAAAGAGGATAAATTAATACCTCAAATATTTACAAATGTGTTTTTATTGTTCATACATGGGCTGGCACAGACCAACTTGTACAATTTGGCGCCATAAAATCCTTGAACCAACTAGGACTAATCAACATCTAATGTAAAGCACTGAATATCATCCTTCCAATTTTCGCTGTTAAGAGATGCAGACAATTCAAACGTTTTTCAATCTCGGCCATACTAAATGATGACGAAAATCCTGAAATTCGGTAACTCCACTGGATTGTCAGCTCTGGGAAAATCCAGCCTGCTTAATTCCTTTCTGTTCCGTGGCAAGGCTGCAAGAAGCTGAAGTAGATAAAAATACAAATAATTGTTTCACAAAAGGACGAACCAAGTAAATTAGTTTGCACAAATAATGAATGAATTTGAATAATTCAAAAACTGTTGCTAATTGATTTGTGATTTGTTCATATCTGCATTAGCAAATGCATTTTATCCTGCGAATTTTTATAAAACAGCGAACAAATTAATAATTTAATTTCATGCAAATGCGTCTACTAACGTTTCCTATTAAATTAACATGATTTCATAATAAACTGCATGTTTAAAAAGGTAATCGCCTCGCTAGTGACTTCCACTGGATTTTGAATATAGAAACACGGGAGATGTTTGAGTTGAGTTGAGTTGAGTTCCAATTTATGGCTTCTTATATCAAAATTCGTTTTGGTGTGGAAACCGCATCCCAGCGTAGTAAGAACAATCTTCTTTACAATTATAAAATAAAAATGGGATTGCTTATGTTAATGACATTAAAGGCGTCCACATTGCAGGCCCGCTTTCCTTATCCATCCACACACATACGAGTATGTACATACATGCGAGTACGAGTCATGTATGACTGTGATATGCCCGTCTGTAGTGAACAAGTTACGGCAAGAGAAACCGATATATTTGGCCACACAACAAGATTTGTTTATGACAAAGAATAAAAATGATTTTATGAAAGGAAATAATTTAAATGATTTAATTGTAACTTAACCCATTTCTCTGAGATTCAGCATTAATGAATTTCTGTACTCATCGCCAGTTGAAAAGCCTGCATCTTTTGTTTACATTTAAGTTTATTGATTATTATTGTTCATTTACCAATACATACACACACACATATATATGTACTTTCTTTTAAGTTAGATTTTAATAAGATGAAAAATAAAGATTCAGACATGTACAAAATCTCAAACCCGTTGGATGTACCAACGGAAGAATTCTAAGCCACATTTACAAAGGAAGTTCATACAAAAATTTACGATCGTATGTACCCTTCATATTGCCCTTTGGGATTTCATCTCTCTTCTGCCGACATACTCAGACTTAGCAGAAACTCAGTCGATGTAAACACCGACTGAGCATAATTTTGTTTTGTTTTGTTAAATGTGAATTGAAATTGGAATTGAAATTGAAAAACTAGAAAATGTTATTTGATTACTTCGGATATTTACTCAGAAAATACAATGACATATATGTATGTGTGTATGTACATAGAAGTTAAGCCCACTGTTAACATAAGCGACTGTTAGCCACGAGCCAACTAAATATTGCTGACCTCATTTGCTGTATGTAGAAATAAACTTAATTTTATGATTCGATTCGTATCTATGCAAAATTATATATTTCCTAATAATTCTACTTTAATCCTTTATATTTTTATGATTTGCATTGTCAGAATATATTTTACCAAATTTGCGCTACCCAATCCTTTGAGATTAAGTTCAGTTGATGTTGTGACAAAGTGGTGACGAGTGTTTTATTTTTTCAGTTCTCTGGTATAAGAGAACCATGTAAGTGTATGTGCGTATGGATGTGTGTGAGCACTTATTTTCAATTTATACAACTCATTCAATATTTATCTTGTTTCAAGATTCTTGTGGCTCTGGAGCATATAAAAACCCTCCGATTAGAAGCATAAACGACCAGTTGTCGATTAAAGTAGTAAAATGTATCACCCAAAAGCTTTCCTGACTGTCCTTGTTGCTGTTTGCTGTATTTTTGGTTTAACCACTAGTCAGTGAGAACTGTAGACAAATTTTTTATGTTTTTTAAATAACACCTTTCACTTTCTCGAAACCCAAGAAGAAGCATCTGCTGGTGCAAGTGAAATGGCTGCCATTAAAAGAAAATTAGCCTGATGTGAGGAAAAAATGGATATTACCGAGACGAATCTGATTGTAGCAAATATTGGATCTGTTACGATTAAATACTTTGAACTTCAATCTTGAAACTGTAGAATGTGATTGGCCGGAAAACGTTCAATGCAACTCATAATTTTCTTTAATAGCATTTGCTGCGTTTATACGTAAAATTTGCTTGCGAATAAAACATATTTTTAATCACAATTCGCACAATAAAAGATTTAAAGAGAAATGATAGAACTCGTATTTATGGTAAAACGATTATTAAAGCGGCCATTTAGAATACTTTTTCATTAAGAATATATAAATATGGAGTTAATAAAAAGCAGTTTTAGTTGTGTATTCTCTTATCAAAATTTACTATTACTATATATTTAGGTAAGATTTAGTATTTTCACAGCTAAAAATAAGTAAATTTTTACTAAGAAACCAGTAGTCGCCATCTTCACAACTAGAAATTAGACAGTAAATTATTAATTATTACATAAAAATATTTATTAACAATTTCAATCACTCGGTACTCCTTTCTTTAATCAAAGCCAAGTCTTACAACTGAGTCCACCAGGTACACTAACAGATAAGTTCAGCTTTATTCTGCATAACGACTCGGATCGACATTTTCTCCGTTTGGAGAATTTTAGTATTCATTTCGATTTCTTTTCAGATTGTTTTTTGCGTCACGATCGTAACGAACGTTTTTGCAGGTTGTTTATTTATTTGCAGAAAATTTTTCGGCTTTTGTTTTTGGGTAAAAAATATTCCAACTAAATAAAATGTACACATGTAAAAAATGCTACATATAAATTTGTTTTATAATAGTTTTTCTGTATTTTTTTCAAAATTTAATTTAATTTATCGAAAAACACAACACCTGAGTAAGAGGAGTATGAAAAGCAGGCGAATTTAATGGCAGCGAAGGATGATATTGCGTGTGGGTATCAAAAGCGTCCCAAAGAAGAAGTGGAACTGCCTCTCAATTCTTTACTCTGCATTCTGGAGCTCGTTGTTTGCCTCTTCCAACGATTCCATTTTTTTCTCAACACTAAAATGAACTTTATTTTTATGTAACAATCAAGCACAAAACTAAAATATACCACCTGCAACGCAGCAGGATTCTTCACTGGAATTGTTTGGCCACAAATCCGCTCACTTATGAATTTTTTTCTCTCCCTGGACTTAACTGATGTATTTATTTAACTATAGTTTGCACAATAATTGGTTTTTATATGTTTATCGCTGTTTTTCACTAAATTTAATTAAATTTTTTTAATTTTTCAGTCTCCAAGCAAAAGCATCTGGTTTAAACAAATTCTTCCCGTCTTCATTTTCTTTCGATTGGGGTTTTTTCAGAACACCATTTTTCGATGCGAGAGTAACTGATTGCGGGAACATAATCGAAACGCAGAATAGGGGTGTTTAACTCTAGCTAATCAGTTCACAGCTAACTCGTAATGCGCACTAGACTCACGGAATTGACTGCTCTTTTCAAATCAGCTGATATTACAGAGCTACACATGTATGTAGTTCTCTCAGTAGTTCAGTGACTTCTGGTGCTCAGGCGATCAACTGTACCATCAATTCACCAATAAAATGTAATCGAAACAAATAAATGAAAGTATTGCTCTGAAGTAAAGATAATAACAGCATCAGTTAAATTCTCACATCCTCAGCCCTTCTTCTTTTCTCTTACCCACAACCCAGTTCTGGTACAGTGCAATGCACCAAAAAAGTTTATATTTATTTTAAAGAATAACGAATTTTTTACAGAAAAAGATTTTTAAAAAGATTGTTATTTCCCATTCACTTACATTTTTTTCTAAGAAATCCTGTTTATAATCCAGAAATGATCTTAAGCTGGATTTAGTGTTGACATTGATTTCCAATTTACAAACATTTTTAGTCACTTATTTTTGTGGTCGCTTATTATATAATGTCATATATTTAATTTACAAATGATATATTCAACATTTCTTTCTCTTCCTTTCGAGGTTAGGGGTGAAGGGGGCCTTAACCGACAAGATTTTTCAGCTGGCACAATCTTTAGCCAGCAGCCTCCAATTTTGCACACCAAGTTGTTTGAGGTCCCTCTCCACTTGCGTGCGCCATCGGTTCCGTGGGCGTCTTCTATTGCGTTGTCCCACTGGTTCGGAGTCGAAGATTCTACGGAGAAAGAATATTTGAAGCAGTATTTTCCACGCGTTCTACATGGCTTAGCCACCTTAGCCGTTGGATCCGTAGACACCTGTTTAGGCTCAAGTCGCTATACAACCCGTATAGTTCCTGATTGAATGTTCTTCTCCAGAAACCATCAACGCAAACAGGGCCAAAGATTGAAGGCTTCCTCATCAGCCTTCGATATTGTACATGCTTCCGCAAACCATACACAAGGACAGGGATGATCAAAGTGGTATATAGTGTCAGATTGGTCTTTCGAGAAAAGGTCCTCAATGTCGTCAGGGTATGCTAGCAGTTGCACGGACTTTGGGAAGATCGTGCCTCTGTTGTCGACGTGTGACTTTTGCACGATCTTCTCAAGAATTATGTTAAAAAAGTCACATGATTTGTAACATTTTAATACATCTTTGATAGTATTGCAACGTTCAAGCGTTTAGGCGTGGCAAACACGCTTTCTTTCAAAAGCTTTAAATTTAACCGATGAAATTTTAATTCTTTCGAGTACCCAGGAGAAATTCCCATAGCACTAGTATTGTGACCGATATCAATAATTTTAGTTTCGCCAGTATATACATAAATATAGGTTTCGGAATGTGTTTTCCAGTTTAAACATATCTGAGTGTTGCAATGAAATACATGTGTACGTTCAAGGGTACGAAAGTGTGAATAGAATCCACTGCTAATAAACAAGCAATTGTAATAGTTTTAACGTGAGAAGATGAGTCAAGAGAGAATGAAATCATTGTCAGCATGGCTTGGTTGCGATTTTGCCGCATGCGTTAAGAACTCAGTTTTAAAACTTATTTTGGATGTGTACGTTATTTCGGCGGCTATGGCACTATATACATACATACATATTATATTCACGCACAGGTTTATACAATCCCAGATTTTAAAGTTAAACGTGTGCAGTTTATTAAAAATTTATTAAGGAAAATGTGTACATGTGGTAGCAAATCTGCGATGACATAAATAATGTATGTTCATATATTAAACAATACAAAAAGATAAAATGGAACCAGAATTTTAAATGCGCTCACCATTCACAGCTGTCTGTGCTGAGCTAGCACCGTCTATTAAAATGACCGCATACTTCACTCAGTTTGTGGAGTCGTATAACTTAACTCATGTGTACCGTAAGGTAACACGCCCTCTTCATTTTCCACAGTGTTTTAACAGCTGACAGTGCGTTGTATATTTTTGTTTGTTTTTTAATATTTGCTTTTAGTCGTAGTTTTAAATGTTTTCAATACCAGAAAAAAATGTTGAACATGTCGTCATTCCTAACTTCTTATTTATATATTTTGACAATTGGTTCCACAAGGTTTTGTAAAGGTCAGAGTTATATCGAATAGGCTTCGGCTGAATATAAAAGCCCGTGTTTCGGAACGTTACATCAACTGTACGTTTATCAGCTGTGCTTATGAGGAGGTCAAGAATGAATCATTTAAAATTTTTTACTAATTGGACTCCTGACTGTGAGCGGCATCATAAGCGTTGCCATTGGTTCGTACGTATTGCGTCCTTTAAATAATCTTTCTATGTAATATTTTAAACATATGTATATGTATGTATACATACAACCCAGGCGAAGGCTCTTTTAGGCCTGAAAACATTGATCCCTATTTGTGTACCCATTTAAGTTATAGCTTCTGTGGCATTAACGAACATACTGCAGAAGTTAAAACTTTGGACTCGTGGCTAACCAAAGTCTCTCTTGTGGGTAGGTAAAATGACATTTAAAATATTATAAAAGTGCTGAAACCAGGTACTGTCATTATTTTTCTATCAAATATATGACTATGTACTCGTATGCGCTATACAGCTGGCTAGTTTGGATAAGATGGCAATTTGCCCTCCACTGCCTCCAACTCCAATGAACAACACTTGCTCTCTTTGTAGGCCAAGGTGCACAAGTAATGAAACTGAAGTGAATCCCAAATTGAAAATTATGCTTGTTGTTGGCGGTTGGGTTGACTCCACACCAGACAAGTACTTCAGAATGACATTTTAGAGTCTGCTAAGAAATTAATTGATCTGCATCGTTTTGATGGTTTGGATTTGGATTTGGATTGGAAATATCCAGTCACACGTTTTGGAAAACTTCATCAATTTAATTTGTTTCAGAATGACAGCAATGGCAAATGAATTGAGAATAGCAGTAGTGGAGACGGAACAGCGCGTCAGGCCTATGACATATTTAAAATTACCGAGAATTTTGATTTCATAAATGTTATGATGCATAATTTGCTACATATTACAAAAGAGTTGTAGGTTCCAATGCCCCACTCGAAGGTCAGGGCAAAGACGATATAAAGTCTTCCATTAAGTACTAGATGGATCAAGGTACACAAAGTTTTGGAGCTTATTTTTTATATTTTCAACTTAGGTGCTCCCGCTGCCAAATTGGTCTTAGGATTACCATTTTCGGGCATACTTTCAAACTTGCAAATCCCAAAAATATAGTTTAGCGTCAGAGGTGGTAGATGCCTTAGAAGTAGGGCCAATTACAGGAGAAAAGGGTTTCTTGGGTTACCATGAGATCTGCAAACTTAAAAATTTGTATTCCTACGAGTGGTCCAGAGAACATAGTGTTCCATTTTTGCACAGAGGCACTGAATTCATATACTATGATGACGTTAAAAGTCTTGAATTGAAAGTGGATTACAGAAATTCTTTGAATTTGGCGGGCGTCATGGCAAATGCGGCGCTGGAAAATTCCCGTTATTGAATGCTATTAACAAAAGAACTCGTCAGAGTTCTAAGGCTCTTTCGGCACCTTTTCAAATAGATAATGATTGCCCGGAATGTTTATACAGTACGACAACCATTTGAAATATGAAACAAACTGTTCTGAAGGCTTGCGCTTCGATGTCACTATCGGTAACTGCAACTTCCTGAGAACGAACACAACAACAACGTCTAAAGAAGTAAAAAGTGGAGTGGAACTGCTTAACAGTTATTTCAATACGGTATCAGAATTGGCGAGCGTAACTCTGGCAATGAATACGGATGTGGCAACCCATTGAAACGTGAAGCCGCACCATAATAATCGTGTCTTTGACGATCTTTGTATAAATTTGGGTTGATAAAAAAAATTTTAAGCTTGATCAAATTTCAATACATATCAAGAATTTTTCATTGGAACACAGTTCGTTAACAATTTTTTACACAAGGAAGCTTCAAAATAAATTACACAAATTAAATAAAAACGTTATAGTAGATTCGCCCAAACTTTTGAGCGATTGATGTCATGAAGTAAAAATGATGTTTCGTAATACGAGTACAATTCGCACAGTGGGGGAATTTGCCAAAAGTGCGGAAAAATCTTTTTGCAAAAAAAACGGTTAGATTTTATGGTTAGAATTTTGGGATGTACCCGAATTCGAGATATTCCACAATTCCAATTTACTGAATAAAACAATAAATTGAGCATTTTTTAGCGCTTATTTTCTCTTTAGTTATTGTATACAAAGAATAGAGCACTCGTATATGATTTCCAAAGTATTTTTATATCAAATATAAAGTTTGTAAAATTCAAAAAAAATCCCCAGTCTAAGTTGAAGCCGACTTTTATTTTGCATTAAGAGAAATCCCTTATATGGTAAAATATCACTCCAAAAGTAAAACTAAGGCTTATGAATCGCCCTGCATTTTATTAAATTACTAAGTCTATTTTAATGGCATTTAACAAGCTCTGGCCAATTACATGTGGTGGTGCTGGAATCAAAATACAAACCGCTGGAACAAGTTTTCTCGTAGGCAACACCACCTGCACAGTGAATAAATTTCGTACAATCTGATTTGTGAGGAAATAGACCATCTACTGAACAATCTTTAGAGATATCAGTTCGTGTTGGTTGATTATATGGGCTTAACTCTGGAGCGGCAGTGGCTTCGACAAAGAACCTGTCATTTATACCCGGAGACATATCTTGTGGCTTCCCCATTTTATCATTAATAGTTTTTAAGAGAATATTTTTAGTACCACACATGCCGCGGAAATCATCAGTTTCAATTGACCAAACCATAACACCGGCCAGATTTAAAGAATTTGCCAAATCCACTTTAAGCGCAATACTTTTGGCATCGTCGTAAGTTATTAGTTCATTGGATTTTTGTAGGACGGGAACACTTTCTTTTTCAGCCCATCGATAACTATAATCTTTCATTGTGCAGATTTCATTGTAGCCAAGATAACCTGGTTGTTGGGTGTACGGACCCACTGCACCGGGACCGTTTGTAGAAGACCCTACACCATTTTGCTTGGCATTAGCCAATTTAAAAGTGTGACCATAAAATGGCAAACCCAAAACCAATTTATTGGCTGGGACTCCTGAATATTAGATAGATAGAGATAGAGCGAAAGAGATTAAAAAACATTTCAAATTCTAAAGTTTCAAGCGAATATCTTAACCTTTCGACAGCCAAAATTTCATTGAGGTTTCCACGTTGTTAACACCTTGTCCTCTAAGAGGTGCATTGTGGCCGAAAACTCCGCCATCCCATGTGGCAAAATCATATGTCATAACGTTGATAAAATGTAAGTAATTGGAAATTTCGGGAAATTGATAGGATATATCTGCGGTCTCTGCTGAAGCACCAACTGCAATACCGAACAAATAATTGTAGGCATTTAATCTACAAATGATGGCAGAATTTTAAAATATGTTTATCAATAATACGAGGACAGCAAAACATACGCTTCATAGATTTCCTTGAGGAGAACAACAAAGTTTTCTTTATCTTTTGGAGCGCCATCACGCCTGCTTGGGTACTCCCAATCCAAATCCAAACCGTCAAATTTATGTTCTTGCATGAATTTCAGAACTGATTTCACGAATGTTTTTCTTTTAACAGGATCGGCAGCCATTTGGGAGTATTTGGCTGAACCTTCATTCCAGCCACCAATAACTAAGATAACTTTCAGTTTCGGATTGACTTGTTTCAAAGAAACGGCCTTTGCAATGTTATCTAGAAAACGAGGCATTAAGAAGAAGAAGTCCACTGCTTAAACTTATAACGGACGGCGTGCATACGCACGCACGTTCGTACTTTTTGAGGCGAATCTTAAGATCTCGCATCAAGCAACGAGTACTTTATCTCTTCGATCGTTCAAACACATTTCAAACACTTACTCAAGCCGCTAGGTAAGTCCAACCAATCATCTAAGACGCGTACTTCACCATTTGCGTCGATGCCCAGGAATGAATAACTCAAATGGGTGCATAAGTTTGGATCAATATGTTCAGCCTTAAAAGCACCATCCCCAGTGCGATAATGCGACCAAGTGCCCCAGTAGCAATTTATAATCTTTTCTGAAAATATTTTTTTCTTTCAGTTGCCAAAAGCTGGACATATGTACATATTTATTTACTCAGTTATCCTTCTTACCTCCACTGGCGGATCCCAAGAAACTGCTTAGCGCAGTGAGTATAACTAAAACTAACTTTAATGTTACCATTTTACACAGATAGACTCAGATTAGAAATCACTCGACTTATTAAAAGCGAATTGAGGAGCGCAGTCATGAGTTTCAAAGAGAGGAGGGGCTTTTATATAAAACCCAGAACAGAATTTGTTTACCCACTTAAAACGAATTGTTTATTTATATATTATGTCGATCAAAAGAACTAAACAACTTCAATATTTATTCTGAAGTAGACAGGAAAACAAATCGTTCAGAATTCATAAGTTATGAGTACATACATATGTATGTATGTATATATAAGCACAGTGTTGCGAGACGGCCAAAAATATTGTATTAAATTGAAGCATTGAAAGCTAGAAAATATTTTCAACTTATATAACCACATACGAGTATGAACCCGTATACTCTGACTAAGAAAAGTGAGAAAATAATTATACAAAAATATTAGTTTCTGTCCAAGTTATAGGCCGTCGAATTTGCTCGTGATTTAAATTAAAGTAAACTAGACCGATTCACATGAAGAGTTTGTACTGGACTGTTTAGTATAATATATTCGGAATATAGTAACGAATATCAAATGTGCATTACGACCGCAAAATCGTAACAAAAAAGCCAATGAAAAAAATGGCAAGTTTTGACAGACAAAAATCGTCTCGATAATTCCCCATTTTGGCCTTAAAAATAGCCGCACATATATCGGAAGAAAACCACCGATTAAAACAAAATTTTTAGTTTTGATACGAGTAACAAAAATTACGATTTGCTTGAAAACGAATAAATTGTGTTTGAAACAAAACATTCTTCATTCATTTTTCTGTTATAACAAGTATTTTTTCCTGATCAAACTCTAGAGTGCCTGGATAGATGAGTTGGTAAAGTAGTCGACCAACAGTCCAGAGATCGTAGGTTCGATTCCCACCAAAGCATAAAAAACATACTACTTCCTCCTTCCAATGATCTTGTTCTGGTGCAATGCACTGCATATGTAGGGGTCGGCCCCTGAGTACTGGCGCAAAAACAACTGTTATATCGCCGATCAGAATTTTGTGAAATTGCACTTGGTTCGGTGAATATGAGCACAAGTTTTTCTTTCTGTGTTTCATGATGGTTTTTAATTTCAAAATATGTATTCGTTCTTTCTATTTCTCGCCTTTCGTTATAAGAAGGCATGACACTGTTCACGTGCATAGAAACGTTTGGCCTTCGTTACGAATTTGCAAAAATTTCTACTGCAAAATCTTCTTTAACCCATCGAACTTGCAAGTAAGACAAATACTCGTAGTTTACGATATTTAATTCAGTTGGGGAGCATTTCTTTACGTGCCAGTACACAAAAAAATAAAGCTGCAAAACCATTATAACAGTCAGCCAGCGAAGATTGTGGCACAAGGAAGTCGGTAATTGCGAATGTTTTAGTGCACACTATCGGCAGCGAAACGACCGTCCAGTCCATTTGCATTGGGTTAAAATGCCACTCTGATCCAAGGAAACGTTTCTAAAAATGATAAAGTCTTATAGAATGTTAAATTTTTCATCGTTTTTATTTGTCATTTGCTTAACATTTTGCATTCACACAGTCGCACTTGCACGCAGTTTTGAATTTTTGACAAGTCTTGGTACAAAAGTAGTCGTATAATAGTCCTAACTGACCTTAAGCAGAAGGATACTTCATATAATAAGAACTAGATTTCTTAATGAATTGTCAGACAAATAGCCTAGTGCTGCGGAATGAGTAAAAGGTGGTATGGAAAATAATCCTTCTACAGGCAATGAGTCACACCAGCATGAATGCATTTTTAACATTTCGACACTTTTTCAGAATGACCAGCTGCTTGCTATTATAATTGAGCAAACTGATGCCTCATATTTTTTGTAAGTTTTCTTTGAATTATCTATTGCAAGATTTTGAATCCTTTGCCTCTTTTTAACTGGGACGCATTTTAAAACTGATATCCAACGCAATATTTTATCTGATTAAGGCATTCTGGATAAATTCCGTCCATTGCCAGAGCCAGCGATGTACTGTTAACACGCAATTAATTCATGTGTACCGTAAGGTAACTCACCCATTTCATTTTCCACAGTGTTTTAACAGCTGACAGTGCGTTGTATATTTTTGTTTGTTTTTTAATATTTGCTTTTAGTCGTAGTTTCAAATGTTTTCAATACCAGAAAAAAATGTTGAACATGTCGTCATTCCTAACTTCTTATTTATATATTTTGACAATTGGTTCCACAAGGTTTTGTAAAGGTCAGAGCTATATCGAATAGGCTTCGGCTGAATATAAAAGCCTGTGTTTCGGAACGTTACATCAACAGTACGTTTATCAGCTGTGCTTATGAGGAGGTCAAGAATGAATCATTTAAAATTTTTTACTAATTGGACTCCTGACTGTGAGCGGCATCATAAGCGTTGCCATTGGTTCGTATGTATTGCGTCCTTTAAATATTCTTTCTATGTAATATTTTAAACATATGTATATGTATGTATACATACAACCCAGGCGAAGGCTCTTTTAGGCCTGAAAACATTGATCCCTATTTGTGTACCCATTTACACGAACATACTGCAGAAGTTAAAACTTTGGACTCGTGGCTAACCAAAGTCTCTCTTGTGGGTAGGTAAAATGACATTTAAAATATTATAAAAGTGCTGAAACCAGGTACTGTCATTATTTTTCTATCAAATATATGACTATGTACTCGTATGCGCTATACAGCTGGCTAGTTTGGATAAGATGGCAATTTGCCCTCCACTGCCTCCAACTCCAATGAACAACACTTGCTCTCTTTGTAGGCCAAGGTGCACAAGTAATGAAACTGAAGTGAATCCCAAATTGAAAATTATGCTTGTTGTTGGCGGTTGGGTTGAGTCCACACCAGACAAGTACTTCAGAATGACATTTTAGAATCTGCTAAGAAATTAATTGATCTGCATCGTTTTGATGGTTTGGATTTGGATTTGGATTGGAAATATCCAGTCACACGTTTTGGAAAACTTCATCAATTTAATTTGTTTCAGAATGACAGCAATGGCAAATGAATTCAGAATAGCAGTAGTGGAGACGGAACAGCGCGTCAGGCCTATGACATATTTAAAATTACCGAGAATTTTGATTTCATAAATGTTATGATGCATGATTTGCTACATATTACAGAAGAGTTGTAGGTTCCAATGCCCCACTCGAAGGTCAGGGCAAAGACGATATAAAGTCTTCCATTAAGTACTGGATGGATCAAGGTATACAAAGTTTTTGAGCTTATTTTTTTATATTTTCAACTTAGGTGCTCCCGGTGCCAAATTGGTCTTAGGATTACCATTTTCGGGCATACTTTCAAACTTGCAAGTCCCAAAAATATAGTTTAGCGTCAGAGGTGGTAGATGCCTTAGAAGTAGGGCCAATTACAGGAGAAAAGGGTTTCTTGGGTTACCATGAGATCTGCAAACTTAAAAATTTGTATTCCTACGAGTGGTCCAGAGAACATAGTGTTCCATTTTTGCACAGAGGCACTGAATTCATATACTATGATGACGTTAAAAGTCTTGAATTGAAAGTGGATTACAGCGTCATTGCAGATGCGGCGCTGGAAAATTCCCGTTATTGAATGCTATTAACAAAAGAACTCGTCAGAGTTCTAAGGCTCTTTCGGCACCGTTTCAAATAGATAATGATTGCCCGGAATGTTTATACAGTACGACAACCATTTGAAATATGAAACAAACTGTTCTGAAGGCTTGCGCTTCGATGTCACTATCGGTAACTGCAACTTCCTGAGAACGAACACAACAACAACGTCTAAAGAAGTAAAAAGTGGAGTGGAACTGCTTAACAGTTATTTCAATACGGTATCAGAATTGGCGATCGTAACTCTGCCAATGAATACGGATGTGGCAACCCATTGAAACGTGAAGCCGCACCATAATAATTGTGTCTTTGACGATCTTTGTATAAATTTGGGTTGATAAAAAAATATAAAACTTGAGCAAATTTCATTATATATCAAGAATTTTTCATTGGAACACAGTTCGTTAACAATTTTTTACACAAGGAAGCTTCAAAATAAATTACACAAATTAAATAAAAACGTTATAGTAGATTCGCCCAAACTTTTGAGCGATTGATGTCAGGAAGTAAAAATGATGTTTCGTAATACGAGTACAATTCGCACAGTGGGGGAATTTGACAAAAGTGCGTATAAATCTATTGTACCATTTATTATTAAAAAAAAAAAAAATACACACTGTTTTCTTGCCTACGAAACAAGTAAAATGAAAAAGAATTATGTGTGTCTATTGCTTAGTATGGAAATTTAAGTAAAAGAAAGTTCGAATATTGCAGAGCCGTTTGGTAATTGACGGAATTTGTATACAATTGCCCAACTTTTGTCATTTATTTTGTTAAGATATTTCTCTATTCATTTGTTGTTCTTTAAATACGATACGAGTTTTGATCCATATCGTGTAAACTTCCACTCAAAGTTTAAAATTTTGAATGGTTCATTTAGAGGAATGTCATCAATTTTAATACATTTTGATTTTAGCCCTTGCGCAATTATAACAATTAATCTAAAAAAATTAAATAAAATTTTAAATATTCTCACCATTTTGCTAAGCTACCTTTGAAGGCGACATTAGCAATAACTGTGTACAAAATTCTGATTCGCCTTTTGTACCTACTTTTTTAGTTCAAATTTCTATTAACTTCAAATAGAAATCATAGCCACAAACTACCAACTGTTATACGAAAAGATAAACATCAAAGTTAGAATTTTTCATACATACATACATATATATGGAGAGACAGAATTTGTACATGTTTAGAGTGAACCAAGTACTAATATTATAGAATTCTAAAAGCATTTACCTGGATTTATCAAAAATTCACTTGGAATAAGTTACAATTATTTTGGTGTAAAGTAGAATTCTATTCATATTCAATTGGATTTTTCAAAAGTCTTAATTGGAATAAATTAGTTTTTTTTGGGAATGAAGTCGTATTTTATGGGATTTTCCGAAAATCTTACTTAGAAAAAATTTGAATTTTAGAAAATTCGAATTGGTTTCGGGAGCGTTCTTTTTGATTCTGATTGATCCAGTTTTCTACAGAAGTGCAAAATTTTGCGCTTTTGATCTTTACAAGAAATTGGATTCATGAATTCTAACTTTATAGTTTTAATAAGTAAAATCCTTGTGGCACAATCACAATGGAATAATTCTAATAAGTAAAATCCTTACGGCACAATAACAAAGCCAATTCTAATAAGAAAAATCCTTATGGAAAAAATATGTACATGGTGTTCCAGCTCCCGCATAAAAATACTATTAAGCTATTAAAAAAACTATCACCCAGGTTCTGTAAATCACTTTTTGTCAAAAAATCGCCAAAAGTGTAATTTTCGTCTATTTTGTGTTTTAGAAATCGCTTAATGGTTTATAAAACAAAATTTCATTTTCAAATTGTTTCTGCCGTTTTTTCCGTTATAGTTTTATGTTCTGTAAATCAATTTTGCTACAAAAAAACGTATTTAAAACAGTTGGCCTTTGAGAGCACGAAAAAAATACTTTTTGAATAAATATATTAAATAGTTTGTTGTAAATAATTTAAATATGCTAAAAAAAACGAAATGCAATTAGTAAATAATACGTCAAACATGTTGGCCAGACTTTTTTTTGACACTGTACTCCTTCCCAAGATTACAATAATTTCCAATCATTTGTTGTGCGCTCCCCTTTCCGTAAAATCACTGGAATGCTTGCTTCGAACACTTTGGTTGATATTTCATTTAACAGCATCAAAAAGCCTTCTTTATTTAATCTAAAATATGCTATAAATCTTTTTCTTCGTTTAAGATAATTTTCACTACAATTTTAACAGTATCTTACGATTTCTCTAGTAGTTCAAAAGGATTGGAACGAGCCACTCGTTCTTTTCCTCTCTCCAACAACTAAATAGAAACAACAACTGCAGATTGGTTCATATTAGTGGTTTGAAACACGTTAAATCTGTTAAAAATAATTTTGCACAGAAATTAAAATTTTTTTGTTTATATTTTTAATTGTCAAATGTTATACACAGTACAACGAAATTTTGTTTTTCCTTAAGTTGTTTCAAATAACTGATCAAGACAAAAAACCGCACTAAAAAAACTGTTTCATACGATTTTCAGAACGCAATAAAATCGATTATGTGGAATTAAAATCAATTTCACTTTCATTTCGTGGTGATATGCAGAACCTGGCTGTATATGAATAGTTAAAATTTTATTTATTTACAAAATAATTTCTTAATTTTACATTTTATACACTTAACAACGTCTTTAGAGTGTTCAGCACAAGCTGGCCGACCGCATTCAGCGCAGCTTTTCCGAGTTTTGCGTCTTCTTTTTTCTATTTGCTTGTAGCACACGTGACAAGATCCAGTAACTTGTTTCTTCCTGTTTTATTCACCTTGCCATCTTATTAAAAGCCTCTGCTCTCGCAACTTGTTCCATATTTTTATTTTTACACAAAAACCGTTGAACTGCTCAACAACTTCAATAAAGTAACTGTATCAAACAATTACTTAAGTTTAGATTCCAAAGCGTTAGTATTATAATACGGGGAAGTCCCATTTACATACATATCGTGTATGACCAAATATGTGCCACTGTGATACTAAAAAGTACTGCCCTGTAAAAATAATTTACGTTTTTGGACATTATGTAATTCAAAGTTAAAAAATCATATTTTATTGCAACATAAATATCATTTAATATGTTTAAAATTTAATTTTATTTCATAAAAATTTTTATTATTAATACATCATAGTATATGGGTACCCAAGGGTTAAAAAAGCAACTGTTGTAGCACTAGTATAATAATTTTTAATACAAATTTATTTAGGACAGTGTTTACTATTATATAGCAAAAACAAAAGTAACAAACAAAGATTTATACTATAATATGGAGATAAAACATTAAAAATATTAGACTAATTCATTGTCAAGAAATTGTTTTTACATTTTACAAAATAAAAAAATATGTAAGTGGTTCAATATTTAGTGTAACCTCCATTAATGCTCATAACGGCTTATCGCTTCTTTTTCGTGGAACTTATTAATTTTTGAAGGTTATATTCACTTGGTATTTTGTTCCAGAAAAAAAATGTTGTTCCATGCCCGCAGGGGCATTCCAAAGCAAGGAACGACCCCGCGGGCCCCATGTGAATCCCGGTAGCGTCTGACTCGGAGCGAGCGGCTATTGGGTCAGCGTCTGTACCCCTTGTTAGGGGCGGCTGTTTATAACCCAACGATGCAGAAAACACCTTGCAGAGGGCGTTGTTTCTAGGCAACGAAAGATGGCAGCCCCATCGTCCTGGAACCGGCTACAGTGGACTAATCATCCGTTTAGCTTGAATACAACTGATTAACGAAATGAACACAGAGCAGAATAACAGATTGGATTTTATGGCAACAACCTTCAGCCCATGAAAAAGGACGCCAATCGCGCAATGGAATGTACGAACTCTTCGAGAAGTATCAAGGCTTGCACAACTAGAACAACAAATAAAATCATACAACATCGAAGTCTTAGGTATAAGCGAAATCAGATAGAATAGCAACGAAGAGCTTATCACTGGAAATGGCAATACTGTACTCTACAGCGGGAAAGAAAGTGGCAGCGAAAGTGGAGTAGGATTTATAATATCTAAGAAAATCAGAAACTCCCTCCATATCTGAGCGGCTACTCATGGCCCGCTTCAAGAGCAAAATAAGACACGTCACCATTATACAGTGCTATGCCTCAACAGAAGACGCAGAAGACACTAAGAAAGATGAATTCTACGCGCAAGTAACATCAACTCTTAATGAGACTAGAAAAGGAGATATCGTTATACTCATGAGTGATTTTAACGCGAAAATAGCAAGCGATAACACCAACATTCGCTTTACCATTGGAACGCATGGATGTGGAGTAAGGAACAGCAATGGCGACCGCCTAATAGAACTGTGTCAGACATTCCAACTCGTCATTGGTGGCTCTATCTTCCCGCACAAGGAGATACACAAATATACGTGGACATCTCCGAGCGGTAATACACGCAATCAGATAGATGTGTGAGCAGAAGATGGAGAAGCTCGTTAATAGATGTCAGGAATAGAAGAGGTGCTGACATTGCAAGTGATCATGAGCTTATCACAGGCGAAATCAAGATAAAGCTGAAATGTCAAAGAAGAAATACCGGACACACAAGGCGAAAGCGGCTCCACGTACAACAACTACAAAACAGCTCAAGCAGTAACGCAATTCGCGAAAGGCTGCCAATAAACGAACAACACTCATGGGAAGATATCGTTACAGTATACAGTCAAGCTGCTGAAGAATCATTGGGAATAGTGCGGCCACAGCGGAAAACATGGATGTCAGACGACACTAGAAACCTGATTTCTCAGAGAAGGGAGCTCAAATTGCAGCTGACAAGCAATAATACAGAAACTTTAAAACAGCAATACCAACAGCTGGCAAATCGAGTAAAGAAAGCTGCAAGAAAAGATAAACGAAAGTTCCTGGAACGGCTAGCAAGTACAGCAGAAGAAGCAGCTAGTCAAAATAACGTGAGAAAACTACATCAGACTATTGACTGCCTGATCAATCGGAAATGTAACAGTAGCCAAGCAGTTGCTGATCGTAATGGCGCATTATTAACAAGCAATGAAGCAGAGACACTAAGGTGGAGAGAACACTTCGAAGAAATCAGTAACGTCGCCAAAGATGACACTGAGGTCTTCGAAACAAATAACAACGGCCATGCACAAATAAACAACCTTAGAACTGCGTGCAACCCTCCCAGCCTAAACGAGATACAACAGGCCGTTAAACAACTAAGAAGTAATACAGCAGCAGGCGAGAATGGCATACCCGCAGAAATTCTGCAGGTTGACATCGAAACCGCGGCGAGAGTTCTACGGCCCCATATCGCAACAGTCTGGGAGGAGGAAAGGCTGCCTCCAAGTTTGAAGAAAGGTATCATTGTAAAGTAACCAAAGAAAGGCGACTTGCAAGAACTGGAGAGGAATAACTCTGCTTAATACAATATACAAAGTGCTAGCAACAATAATACAGGGAAGGCTTAGAGCAAAAATTGAAGATCAATTACGTGATGAACAGGCAGGCTTCCGGCCAAACAGAAGCTGCGCAGATCAGGCTAATACCTTACGCATTATTATTGAACAATCTTTGGAATGGCGTACTCCCCTGTATATACTGTTTTGTCGATTTCAAGAAAGCCTTCGACACCATCAAACGTATCGCTATATGGAAAGCATTGAGTAGAAAAGGAGTAACCCAGAAAATAGTCAAAATCATCAGAGCTATGTACGAGGACGCAGACCTCTCATCAGCCAACCATTTCAAACAAACGCTGCAGTCAAGCAAGGATGCCCACTTTCACCTCTATTATTCACCATCGTGCTGGATGAAATAATGAGCCAAGTCTGTTTAGAGAGAAGAGGAATCACGTGGAGTCTCTCACGCCAACTCAAGGATTTGGATTATAATATTTGGAGATGATATTTGTCTACTCTCGCATAAGGTCTCCAACATGCAGTCAAAACTCGAACACCTAGTAAGATTGGCTCGCAATCTGGGACTTGAGATAAATATCACGGAAACCAAAGCCATGAGAATTAACAACACGAGTACAGAAAACATCATGCTACAAGGCCAATCAGTCGATATAGTCGATAACTTCTGCTATCTGGGTAGTACTATGGCAACAAGCGGCGGCGCAGAAACAGAAGTAAGAAAACAGACTCCACAGAGCGAGAGCAGCATTCGGGCACCTGCATTCCGTATGGAAAAGCTCATTCATATCTAGGCGTACCAAGCTAAGAATATTCAATAGTCAACATTGCTATATAGTAGCGAAACGTGACTTGTATCTAACACCATCACACAAAAACTTCAGGTATTCATCAACAAATGCCTAAGAATCATACATATGTAGAATATTCGGGCCTAATACCATCAGAAACGAAGATCTCTGGACCCTTACAGAGAAGGAACCCATACAGAAGCAGATCAAAAAGAAAAGATGGGGGTGGATCGGCCATGCATTGACAAGGAAGCCCGACAGTATTACAAGAATGGCACTAGAGTGGAATCCTCAGGGCTCAAGAAACCGTAGACGTCCAAGAAACACCTGGAGACGCACTATCCTTCTAGAACTGAGGCTGAATGACCAGACATGGGAAGACGCAAAAACAGCAGCGGCGAATTGTGTCAGGTGGAGATGCTTTGTGGAAGCCATATGTTCCTGAGAGGGGTAATTGATACAAAAAAATTTGGAGGGGGCTCAGTTATCCATGATTCGGTTAACGGGCAACGTCAATTTTACACCGATTTTATGTCTTTCGTGCCAGCTAACCATGACTACCTCTCTTATTTGGAACTACAAGCGTATTTTCATTGACCTGTGACTATGCATGTATGTAAATGCAATTCGAAGATTTAAATACATATGTACGCATCGGGGAAGTCAGACGCCTGTAGCCACATGTATGTATGTATGAAATTTAGTTTGACTTTGAATCTTAAGAAATAAAAAAGTTTGCTTAAAGTAGTTCCCAGCCCTGTTCATAGGTCCTCGTATGTTTGAGTCAACTGAACTGAAATCGATCGAATTATTTTGACGAAAAAAATCAAATATTTGTGTATCTACTCGTGTATGGCGACAATATTTAATAACAACAAAAATAAAAACCACAAACCTAATACGATCAGTCAAAAACAATGTTGAAGAAAACGACACCAATTTATCAGCACCGTTTTAATTTCCAGCTGGAAGAACAACACAGGCTAAATGAATTGAGGGAAGAACACTGAAAATGTTTATCATCAATTGCCGAAAAAATAAAATATTCAGAGTTGGTATCTGGCACAATCGGTGCTTCCAGATATTTTTGCAAAGCGGTTTGGTTACTTAAATCAGATTTCTTTTGATTGCTGGAAATCCTGCCTATTGAATTATTGAAGAATGCCAGATTGGTGGCAGCTGAGCCACCTGTTTAGTTTTAATTAACATGAATTTTCTGTACATCGTGCTCACATTGTCCATCTCACACAGTTAGACTGTCAGGCGCTCTAAAGTGGTGCCACTGTAGTGTTGGCAGCTCATTAATCAAAAAACTTAAAGTAAGTCCTAGAAAACTATTATTTATTTAGAAAAGCTGTTTTAAAACAAAAAAAGCAAACAAAACGTATGTATGTTGGGCATAACTGGCAAATATGTATTCACGTACGTACGTACAAACATATGTATGTATATTGATTATACAATTGCCTACTTTTACTTGACATATTGTACATAATACATACACACATACATACATATTAGAAATAGGTCAATGTTAATTGTTGAAATGGTTCCGCTCTGTTCTGTTTCAGCTGCCGTTATTTGCCTTCAAAGCAGCGAAACGATGATATAACTGCCACAATTAGCAGCGAATGGTTATCCACGTAGACTTTTCTAGCATCGCATCGTTCGTTTTGCATATGTGGAGAGCGCGTGTTTGCTTCTACGCCAGATACTGAACGCTTTGCTGTTTTAACTGCTTGAATGAAATATTGCATTGGTTTAAGAGGTGCCACGCCTACTTAAAATACAAAAATGTTAACAAGACTAAAAAGATACTGCGAGAATTTCAGAAAAATCATATTTTGGCCTTTATTGGGATCTTTAAAATAAAAATAAAATATCTATGTAAATACATACGTACATACATACATATGTATGTATGTATGCATGTATGAATGTGATGTAAGTATGTACATACATCAAAAGCGAACAAATTATAATTGTTTTATATATATGTATGTACATTAAATGTTGTTGCTGCAATTTACCAAGTTGGAGTAATTGCAGCTTAAGCTGTTTAAATCGAAATGCAATGATGCAGGGCAGTCGAAACCATGAATATCACCTTTGTCGCAAAAATAGAATTTGCCACAATTCTTGAAATCACGTACGTAGCCGTTTCTTCCTTCACATATTCCATGAGCATTCAAAGCTTCAGCCGATTCTGCTGTATTGACGTTCTCGTGGGTTTCCTGTGTATCGCCATTTAAACTAAAATTTAAGTTTTCATGAAGCAGTTCATTTATTAGCGTTAATAGAGGGTAACGTTGTTGACCACAAGCGCCTTTAAAGTCATCCGATTCTATGGACCAAATCATAATACCGCCTAAATTGTGCTTTTTAATGTAATCAACTTTGAGCGCGATGCTTTTCTCATTTTCATAACCCACCCATTGACGTCCGTAAAAGGCGTAGGGAACCATTTGATTAGCCTCCCACATTTGATTCCAAAGAGATGGTTGGTTCTGAAACATTTCACAAAGTTCGTTGTAACCAATAATGCCGGGTTCAACAGAATATTGGCCGGCTATGCCGCGCCCGATATGGGCGGCTCCAATAGCATGATTACTTGGATCAGCCAAAGTAAACGAACGCCCATAAAATGGTACTCCCATAATAAGTTTATCAGGAGGAGCTCCTTAAAGAAATCATTTAATCAAAACAAGACACAGTTAGTGTGAACTTTACCTTTATGGATCCAGTATTGAGCTATTGCATCAAAATTTAGTTGCTTGGCCCGTGTTGAAGTGTCCATGGGTCCCGCATATAAGGGAGCATTTATGCCTACCATTGGATCCCAGGGACCATGTAAATCATAAGCCATTACATTGATTAAGTCCAAGTACTTCGACATTTCGGGTATGTTATAAGAAAGATCCGCTGAAAATTCCGCAGAGCCCACTGCAGCACTTAAAATATAACCGAAAGGTTCCAATCTGCAACAAAAAAAATGGTATACCTTAGGTCCCTTTGAACAATATGTAAAGTATCATAATTGGGTGATTCACAATCTGTGCGGCACACCTGTTGAGTCCCCCAAACATGTAATAATTTACCCATCTTTTAATTCTTTTAACCAAATCAAATAGTTCTCACTATCATTGTTCGTTAATTTGTGCCGTTGATTTGGATATTCCCAATCTAAATCTAAGCCGTCGAAGCCATGCCTTTGTATAAATTCTACAACTGTTTGAACAAAACGTGCTCTCTTCGCTGGATCAGCTGCAACGATGGAAAACTTTTTCGATCCCTCATTCCAGCCGCCCACCGCCACCATTGTCTTCAAAGTGGGATTTTTCAATTTTAAAGCATTAAATTTTCTTATATTTCCTCGTCCATAATTGTCTTCCAAGTCCAGATATGGATCTATAACTCTAAGCTCGCCAGTTTCCTTTATGCCAAAGAAGGCATACATCAAATGGGTGCACAGAAAAGGGTCGATATCCTTTTCGACACTAAACCCGCCCACAGATTGGCGATATGTTGACCAGGTGCCATGATAACAAACAACGTTTTCTAAAACAATAAAAGTAAAATTAGAGAGAAATTTTATTACAAAAGTGCGAGTACTTTTAGGGGCAATTTGTCTGCGATTCCGGGAATTCTTAGACATTAAACTGAAATTGTATTAAGAGTGATTTTTGAGTTACTTCTCTCAACATTTTATACTTCTGCCCGATTTGAGAACAAGATATTCCGGATCAAAAATATTTCACAGCAGATATTTTATACTTTTTACGCTTGGTTACGATCTACATATAACATTTTATGATTTGAAAGCCTCGCAGTATTAGAACTTAAAGGAAAAATTGGGGACTCTTGTCGGACGTTAACCTTCGCAAACGCTTTGAACAACAGAAAACTGTTTAGAAACAAATTAACTGACATAAATAATCTCCAATTTTAATATCGTGGTACAGGTGGTGAATTTTAAAAACATTAAATTGGGAACAAACATTGAGTTATTCCATTATAATAAACAAAGTAAATTAAACATTAATATTCGTTGGAAGTCTCTCGAACTCATGTTAAAACATTTAATCCCAGGGAGGCATACAATGTACATATGAATACAGACTGGGGAGATATTAGTGTATTTACGAGCAAGTTACCTGGCTGCTGCTCTATAGATATGAATTCAATAACGCAGGCGCATGCATATAAAATAAATAAACGAATATATGGACAACAGGCATCCCCCAACATCTTCTTGGCCTTCATTGGGATGTATTCGATGCAATTATTGCTGTCACGCTCATGTACATATGTATAAAGGCCGGGGCACATAGAATCCATCATACATCGTACTTTGCCTTTTTCAACTGACGTTGACGGAACAACGGATTACGTTGGCACAATGAGTACGTTGTTAACGCATACATAAAAAGTCTAAAAGAAAAACAAAGCAAACATTAACTGTCAAAGTACTCAACAGAAACCCATATTTTCAGTGGAGACGCATGAATTTCTGGAAGTTATTTCAATTATTATTTTGCTTTACATTAATTTAGTTTACATTTAAATATTTTTAGTTTTTTTAACGTTGCACTAAAGTAATCAAACAAACAAAATTTACTGCAAATCAAAACAAAAGAAACTGACACTTGTTGAAAGTTGCTGAACTTTGATACGTTGCGTTGAAGTCGACGTACTCTATGTGACAATGCTCATAACAAACCGAGTATTTTAACTCAACTGTCAGTTGAAAAAGGCAAAGTACGAGGTATGACGGATTCTGTGTGTTCCGGCCTTAAGAGCAGCTTCAAGCTAAGCCTGAATGACATCAAAATCATCAAATATTTTTGCTTGCTGTCAAAGATCGATTGAACCGAATGGCGGCCATTGCGAAAGTACATTTCTTCAAACATTTCTGTGCAAAATTACGTTTAATGCCGCACTCAGCACTGAGAGACCGCACGACCCTTTTTCTTTGGGCAGCTGTTTAAAAAAAAAATAAACTCATAAAATACGGACAAGTATGAGAAGATCGATTTGAATGAAATGCGCAAAGGAAACTCGAAAATGTCCTTGAATTTTTCTTTCATGTACATACATATGGATATACATACATATTTACTTCATTTATAAAGAATAGCCAAGGTACCGCGATAGGGACTTGTAATGAATTTGATACACTATTTGGGAATAGTTAAGAGTCTATTGATGAGTCCATTTAATTTTTGATGTTTTAAAAGTTGTTGTTTGTGCCTTTTTCAGTGTCAACTGTTTTATTTTGTAATAGAATGTCGAAACACTTTAACTATTTCTTTTGAGATAAAAATTTGGTTTTTAGCAGGAGAAATTTTTTTAATTTCTTTGGTATATGAGAGAGGAAATGTATACTGATGTACATACATACATACATACATACATCGCAAATTATTTGGCGGACGATGCAGCCGCCCTTTCAAGTTCTTAGATTCAAATCGATAATACAAACTCGCATCAATTAAACTGCCTGCATACAAATTAATTGTCAATTTTATATTTAAAATGCCTTCGCCGAAGAAGGATCTACAAATGTTCACATTTATTCTTTTTTTATTATTATAAATTAAGCACAACAATTACAATTAACACAATTTCATTTGAGTATGAAATCTGTTAGTCGGCATTTCAATTTAATTATTCGTATTCGTTTTTAAATGTGAAGCACAAAAATTAATTGTGATCAGTTGTTCAAATTGGTCAAGAAACTCCCAGCCGGATGAAGAGGTAACATTGAGAGAGTGAGCGTGTGTCAGTAAAAAATTGTTAACTGAAAAATTCTTCAAATGCAAAAAATTTAAAGTGTCGCCCCCATGTTACTCGTACATTTACAAATTCGCGAATATTGTGCCAATTGAGTTTTATTACGGAAATACAAACGCCCACTAGAAATCTTAGTTTTTCTTTCCAAAACATAATATATTTTTTTAATACAATAATATTGCGCTAAACAGCCAGCAACAAAACGGTAGAACAAATTTTACTTTGTGATTGGCAGGGTTCGCTTCTAAACACGCTGCCGTTAGATGATGAGTTTTTTTTACATCATCTACACATAAACACAAAACATACATACATTTTTACATCTGAGGGTTTCTGTCAATCATAAACGGCAGCGGTCAAATAAAAAATCCAAACGTGTAGCCAAAAAAAAACACAAATGTACACACACTACCATGTCATTTGTGGTGGCCTTTAATACCGTTAATGCCTTCAATGTATTGTGTGCATGCACACGTGCATACTTAATATAAACATATGTATGTACACAGTAGGAACGCTCTCATACATATATATGTATGTATAGGGAAATATCAATTTTAGTTGGTGCACAATTAACACATACTTCTTTGAGTTGCCACCACTGTTGATTCAAAAATTATTGCGCACAATATAAATGCTATAAAATATGTTTTAAACATTTCTCAGAGCAAAATGCCAGAGACTCTCAGTTCCTTATAAGTTTGTTTTATATGTTGTATGTATATTAATTTACGACTTCGATTTACCGCTGCGCATCTAATATTGATTGTGACTAAATGTATGTAATGATAAAAACTTGTATTTATAGGCCATTCTTGGCAACTCCCCACTCCTTTTAAAATACTTTCTTATGTCTTGATAAACAATTTCCAAAGAAAAAAAAACAAAAAGTCAAGTTGCAGTTGACACAAAAAAAGGTAAATAACAACTTTTTTTCTAGATAACAAAGTTCTATTCAGATGATGTATCAGGCAAATCATTCACCCTGGTATTTTTACTCGTAATTTATAGAGTGCATATAATACATATCTACATACATACATACATGTGTATGTACTATATGTAGGTACATACATACATACATACATACATACATAATTTCTTAAAGAAATAAGGCATGTTTTAAAGCATTGGAGTTTTTAAATGTACATAAATACATACATACATACATATGTACATAATAAGCGCACCCGTATGCTGAACGAGCTGCTTTTGACCACATTTATCAATAAGCTCGCAAAATATGTACATATACATACATTCATACATACATACATATTTATTTACTTTTCTTTGCCTTTGCTTTTTGATAAGATATTGATTTTCGTCTTCTTGCATTACAAAATGTTCTCATTTTTATCTTGTCATTATTTGCAATAAATATTTGCTAATGTTGTTAAGATGCTTTTACTTTTAATGTTTTTTTCATTTATGTAGACACATCTACATACATACTTACATATGTCCATATATCTACATAGTATGTATATACATATGTACATGTGTATATATATACAGTGTACTTCTTCTTCTTGCGGACACCTATCTTAAATGGAAATTATTTTCAATTCCAGAAAAATTCCTGGAAATTTTTACAATGTTTCCCTGTTGAGCCGACGCAAGCAAATTCTTTTTCATACGAAAAGAAATTTTTCCCACACTATAGAAATACAACACTGTTGGCCGTTGTTTTGTTAGATCGGTACAACTCGATCTGCTGGCATTGAAAAACGAAAAAGCAGAATTTGAAATTGAGGGATAATGATGTCAATTTAGAGAAAAAACAAATAGTGTTCAATCCCAACAGCTTTATATTGAAAAATTGTGCAAAAATGGCTTGTGAATGCTCGGGCGATCTTATAAGAAGGAAGGCTAAAGAAGAAATTGTAGAAATTTACGCCGATTTTAGTGCATTACCTGGCTGTAAAAAAAAACAGACATAATATAACATTCGTCGCCAATGTAAACTACCATTATGTTGTAAGTACCAATAAAAGAACTAAAAGCTTTTCTTTATATCACAGCGACCTAAAGTCTGTTCAGTTCTTAACTGATCTTCAAATACATCTGCAAGGTATTGAAATCAAGGGATGAACTTAAAAATCTATGATTCTTATGACTTTTTTAAATCCTTTTGAATAGACAAACAAGTACAAGTTAGAAAATAGTTCTTGATTTTGCAAGTACAATTTTATTCAATTAATATTTTTATCTAATTTTATATACCCTTTTCCAACATCCAATACTGAAATATTCTTATTTTGAAATATTCTTGTTTTCGGTGCTTTTCTGCAAGCTCTGCAATTTTGTCTGAATTGTTTTGCTTCCCAGTTTTAAAAATATTGAATTTTGAATCCGATTTTGTTAACTTCAATTTAGTTTATTTCAATTTCGTTGGCAGTGACAGAGTTTGTCAATAGCGGCTTTCACCCTTGGCAGTAAAGTAGCCTTGTAAAGCTTGTTAATGTAGTAGACAGCGTGACCCTTTTAGCATTTCACTGCTAAATTTCGCATTTTTTATTTATTTTTATCAGTGAATTTTCAATTTAGCATTTTCTTTTGCATTTTGGAATAGTTTTTTTTTTTTTGCAGAATTTATGACATTTTAGGATTAACGTTTTCACACACTTTATCTAAAAAAAATTTCTGTTTGTTTCCCATAATATATTTTGCCATTCAAATAATTATACAAATCATGGCTTGCAAGCAATGATGCTGATCCAACTTTGCTATTATCACAACTGTACGTCCTTCTTAAACACATACCTTTCAAAATAGTTTTAAGGTCAGACTCTTTTGATCCTTCGACTTCACACCCCACACCGTATTTTAATTACAGTTTTGAATATATGACATTATCAATTCAGAAATGGAAATTAGACGAACATGTCGAAATTTTATTGCACAATTAATATATCAACGTAGAAAAATGCGGCCCACAAATTTTTTTGCTGTAGAAAACGTCATAAATGTAAATTAAAGAAACTTTTAAAGAAGAAATGGTAGATTTGACAACAGAATAAATTAAGTCTTTGGATTGGAACAGCAACAGCAAATGCTGAATCCATACGAATGGATAAACCAAAAAACAAGTACTGAATTTTCTACTGGCGTATATGTACGAGTATGAGTATAAAAACGCTTTAAATGAAAGTCCTTCCACTGATTTGTGATGAAATTTTTGATTTTACAATTTAGTAACGCTGAAGTTAAAGGGATTTTTAGTGGTATGAATCTGATAAAAACCAAAATTAAAAATAGAATGACATTAAATACTATAAATTCATTGTTTCACATAAGATGTGGATTAAAAAGGCAAAATATATGTATGTTGGCAAGACTTTGGAATCACTAGTGATCTCATAAAAATATGTGATAGAAACACATCGAATGATATTGTAACTGACTCTTCTGAAGTTGAGGAGGAATATTCACATAATGATGTTTTTAGTATGAAATTAAATTTGCTGTTGAATAGAAACCAATATTTTCTGTTATTTTTTAATTGTTTTATAGTTAATAGTATAACAATAAGTACATACATATGTATGTAAATTGGTAGTAGATCTTGTTAAAGTACCGGCATTCATGCTGCCTTCTGGTTAGAAACCAACGCAAAGGGCTGTTTGCGTTGTGTACTTCAATATATCAGTCAAACGTTTTGCCGGCAGAATTCTTTGATTTTAATTTGTTAAATAGATATGTACATACATACATACATACATATATATATTTATATATATAAGGACAGTTGCCGTCATTTGTAAGGAATGCAGCTATAAATTTGTGTTGTTGACTATTTTAAATTTATGCACACGGAAATTTATTCAGCAAAAGAAAGTGGAAAAGCGATGCCAACAGTGGAATATACACACATGCATACATTAGTGGAGTTATTAGTGCACATACATACATACATACATAAATATCTACATTAGGGTGACAATGGTTTGTATGTAAAAAAATTTTTGTTCGAATTTTAAAGTTTTTTCAACGGAATATTGTGCTAATAGGTCCAAGAGTTTTGTGCCGAAAATTTGAGCCAAATCGGACAACGTTTTCTGGACGCGCATCCAGGTCAAAGGTCAGGTATTTGCATATTTCACAGCTAGTATGAAATAAAGTTGAGAAACTCATATATTTCCTACTTTATTTTACAAAAACATCTGGATTCTGTAGACTTTTAATAAAGAGGACACTCAAATAGTTTTTTTGGGAACTAACTCTCAAATTTCCCTTGCGTCAAAGTGATCCACAAACTATTTTATTTCAAAAGTGTTTAATATATGTATGCCATTATTGGCAATTTATATAAATTCTGTGTACTTTTGATAAAATAACTTAAAAATATTGCAGGAAAAATTTTCAATTAACATAAAGTTTTTACATTTCAGGATGGAATATGCATATATTTTCTGCTGCGCTACCAGCGTCGACCGCATTCAATGGTCAATCTACTACTTTTTCTAATTTTAAAAACAAAAATTATGATCGGTGATTTGGTAGGTTTTTTTCTTTTAAAATCTACAGATCAAACTCTTTTTGCAGAGAATATAGATTAGCATTTTTTGAATACAGCTGCCTATATTTTTGTACCACCTGTAAAATATTAAACCATGTCAAGAGAAAAAAAAACTAAAAAAGTTATAATATATGATAGTTACTTTCATTAAATGTTGTTTCTGTCCCTCATCTTTTGTTATTTTGTCATGGTATTCTTGAATTAACTGAATGCCTCTTTCAGCACAATCATTAACAACAGCCAAGTTTTGAATAATTTGTTTCGCTCTTAGGTACTCTCCTGTAACACTCCAAGAACGTGGATCGTTGCTGAAAAACTCTATTGAAATTCCAAATCTCTTGAAAACTTTTTTGGTATTTTTTGAAAACAAATCTTGTAAAATATCAGAGTTGTCTCTGAAAATAAAACTTTTTAAGTTTTCCTTCTTTATTATTAGCTTCTTTGCTATCTCTTCATCCTCATTTCCAGATATATCTACAGACATCTTCGCTACTAGCTTGCTTTTTGTTCTGTTGTCTATCCTTTCGTCAAACAAAGAAAAGCCCACACATTCTTCGCTTAAGTAATACAGATGATTCAATACCTTTGAAATGGCTTTGTCCGCAATATTTTGATTAACTCTTTTGTAGTTTTCCAATTTTCTCAAAAACATAATATCATTTAAAGCAGCTTTATCCGCTTTATTTGTATCAAACCAAAAATTTGAATAACAACTTACAATGAAACCTGTTACTTCTATCAAAGCACTGATTTCAAAATCTGTCACTTCAGGAAATTGATTGCGAAAAATCACTATCTTTAAAGAGTATATAGCCTTGGCCATCCATCTTGCGTAGTGCAGTGCACCGGGTTTTCTGAATTTTATTCCTGAAGGAGGATTGCCACCAAGGAATATAATTACTAACTCCAAAAAATCTTTATAATCATTTCTCGGGAATGAATCGTTCATTTTTCCTAAAGCAAAATCTAAAAGTTCACCAACATTATCGCCTATAATTTCCATAATTCGTGGATGAGCTATTCCTGGCACAAAACTATCTGTATTTATATCTGGCCAATGTTTTTTGAATTTTTTAAAAATCGTTATGTCCGGTCCAGACGACACTCCAACATTGGCCTCCGTAAAAACTGCTGCCAAAACAATTTCGAAAATATGGTGTCTGCAGCCTAGAAATAGAATTTCTCTTCCAATTGATCTCTCCAAAAGCACACATGCACCTTTCAATCTACCAGTGTTGGATGATGTTGTATCAAAAACAAACGCTTCCGTTCGTTCCAAAATATGTTTGTCTTCTAATGCATCATAAACTGCAGAAGAAATTTCCGCTCCAGTCCCAGAGGGAATATCAGGCATATCTATAATTTGGTCTAGGCCTGGAGCCGTAGCAATTATAGCCAAACGGTCTTCTGATTTTCCTGTTATTGTCGATAACAGTTCAGTGTCCCAATGGATGGTCAAAGGTTGATCACTTGCAGTAAACTTTTCTATAATTTTTTCACTTTGCGTTAATCTTAATTGCGCTCTTTCCCGACTTATGGAGGTTCGATTTAAAATATAATCGGATGTGTTAAGTCCGACGGCGTCAATAACTGCAACCAATAAGTGTACAGCATCTCTCTGACTTATTTTTAACTTGTCGAAAACTGCAGCTAGTCTTGACGTTAAGACACTTTGCTTTTTCGTACAAGAAGTACTGCGAAAACGTTTTGCCTCAATCGAACATTTAGAATATTCTTCCTCTGATGTTGCAGCATGTTCAGACGCGGAAAATTCAATCATATTGCAGGCTGAAATAAATTTTGTCACAGTTCAATACTTCCAACAAAAATTTAAAACAACGTTATTTAACATTTAATTAAATTTTTACCTGATGAAGTTGATGGTAATTCGTCACTTAATTTTTTACGCAACTCTTCTTGTTTTTTGCGATTTCTTTTTCTTTCCTCTTTTTTTTTAGATTACAGTCGACTCCCAACATACAACCTTCGCGTCCTTTCATTCTTTGTTTAATTAAAAATTGCTTGTCTTCTTCTAAATCTATTAGTTCCAGTGCATCGGTACGAGCAATATCGAAGAGATCGCCTAAATTGTCGCTCCACAGTTTTCTTCTGTTTTTATGAATGTCGGACACTCTAGATATATTTTTTTTTTAAATCTTTCCATTCCTCATACAGACGCAACATTTTTTTTGTACACCAGTGCAAATCGTGAACAGGAATACGGGCCTTTTCCCAAAAAATTATACACTCTCTTACCACAAGATCAGCACTATCTTTTGCAGTTAATTTCGTTGTCCTCATATTATGAAAAAAAACTTTGAGGCAGTCCCCCTTCGAGGGAAGTTTAGAACCAACTATTTGGTGTTTTGAATAGCCTATTAAAAATATTTCTTCCCTTAACGAGGGCATTGTTATATATTTTTACAAAATTCACAAAAAATCTCTAACCAAAAGCACTTTACACAAGTAATTCACACGACTGAATGCAATTTATATAATTTTTGGGGAAATACATAATTCAGTCGTATTTTAAAAATCTAGTAGGCCTTGAAATTTATCATTAGAATCCGTTAAAAATAATGGTTGTTGTCTAGGAAATTAGCAATTTTAAATTTTTTTTGTACATTGGTGTGATTTAATACAAACAAACAAATGTGTTTTTGTAGTTAACGTTTTTGAATAAAAGCATCTATTAATTTCCTGACATAAAGGAAAGGTTAATTACCAAAAAAGTTCTTTTTACTATTTTTTTCACGAAAATATATAAATCCACATTTTTTCATTAAATATTGAAAAAAAATAAACGAGTTCAAAAAATTTATTTCGTATATATTGTAAAATATGAAAATACCTGACCTTTGACCTGGATGCGCGTCCAGAAAACGTTGTCCGATTTGGCTCAAATTTTCGTCACAAAACTTTTGGACCTATTGGCACAATATTCCGTTGAAAAAGCTTTAAAATTCGCGAAAAAAATTTTGGCTGTCACCCTAATCTACATACATATTTCAATTAATATTATTTTTTATATAAACGACTGATAAACGGAACACGCGCTAACTGTGATTTGGTTAAAGTCTTTTAATACACATTCATATGTATGAATGTGTATGTATGTCGTGTAATAGATCCTTATGACACATCCTGTTATGAAAACTGTCAAAAGATCGTTTTGCTGTAGAAGATTCAAAACAATAAATGATATAATTTTTTATTAGTTTTTGTTAATAATGTTAAGCGTGTGCTTTAATTCGTCTTCTGAAGACAAAGAAACGTGTGACCCAAAAGAAATTAGTCTTTAAATAAAGCTGCAAAGCAATATAAGTATTTGCATTTGCTTTTTTTCTTTTAAAATAATTAAGTACATACATACATTTGCATGTACATACATAAATAAATATTTTCCTCCATATTCATTACTTATTTTAAATTATATAAGAACGACTTTAATTAGGTACTGAAAAAAATATTATACAAATTTAAAAACCCCAAAGAAAAACTTGTGTACCAAAACTGTTGAACGTAACAGCACAATGGGGACACTTGCTGAAGGCAATATGTAAATCTTTATTTCAGTCAAGTTTTTCTTCAAATCTGTACATAATTCTCGTTGCAGCCTTACTTGCTCCTCTCGGAGGCATATCTTTTGTTTTTCCTTGTTATCTCGAATCTTTGCTAAAAGAAAAAGTATTGGGCTCCCCAATTCATCACCGCTGGTATCCCAGTTAGTGATCTTTCAGTAGTTTCATTCCATTTCAATTTCATTTCGTTCTCGTTCTCGTTTCATGTTTATTTTATTTAAACTTATTTGATACCGTTTTGCCAAGTCAGGGTTCTTCCATTGTGTTAAGTATTCGGCCCACTGGGCAACTTAAATTGCATATGTTCTACGTATATAAGTGCATACATGCATACCAACAGTTATACTTAATAAAAATTGAAGGAATTTACAACATCATAAGTATGTTTTCGTGTTTGGCGTTGTCGTATTTTGACTCCGGGCGTATTCGAATTTTTATGGTAGTGCTATTGTGTAAAATTTTCGCCTAAAACTATTTTGTAAAAGAGTCATATTGTAATAGATGTAATAGATGCCTCTATTTTTTTAGATTATGAAACATCCTGTCTTGAAAACTGTACAAATGATGATTTGTTATACAAGATTCAACCCAATAAATAATATAATTTTTGGTAAATTTTTGAAAATAGTTCGTTTTTATAATTAGTACTGTTAAGTGCGTCTTCTGAAGAAGAAAAAATGTGTGATCCACAGTCATTTCAAAAAACAATTAAAGCTGTAAACCAATATATTTTGCCCATCAAACCCCAAAGAAAAAGTGGTGTTCAATAGACTGAAACTGTTCCAGAAGTTGGTGAAGGCAATGCGTACCAGTCGATTTCAGTCAATTTTTTCTTTAAATATGTACATAAATCGCTTTGGTGTTTTTCCTAGTTATTTCTTTTTTTACGAGAAAAAGTATTGGGCTCTTCCTTCTCATCGCCGCTGGTATCTCTAGTTAGCGATCTTTCAGTAGTTTCATTTTCTTGGTCAGTTACTGTTGGCTCTGTATTAATGCACCGGGATCGCTTAAGTCCAAAGGGTTCCTTATGACTCACGACAGAGTGCTTATGTATGTATCTAAAAGATTGGCAACAGCCTATTGAATTGGTGGCAAAGTAAAATGCTTAAACGAGCTTCCGCCCTCTGCTTTGTTGTGTGACAGTTTTTTTTAATTTCAGTTTAAAATCTTCCCACACTTTCGTGGGAATTGCGGAAATCTTATTAATGATTTCAGTTCAAAAAACGCGAGTGTCTTCAAAGAAGTTTCCAGTTTCATTTTTCATTTGCTGGGCTCTTGTCATATTTGTCAATACTAAACACTCCTTGATAGTTGTCAACAATGGAAAGCGTTTTGCACCACATACTCCGCGAAAATCATCCAACTCCACTGTCCACACCATCATACCACCTAAGCTTTCCCTGTTCACGTAATTCACCTTCAAAGCCAGGCTCCTTTCATTTTCATAACCAATCCATTGCAGACCATTGATTGCATACGGCACCAATTCATTCTGTTCCCATTCTAAGTGCCATAAAACTTTTTCAACTGTTAATTTTTCGCACAATTCATTGTAACCAATTATGCCGGGTTGCTTGGTGTAGGGACCAGCAATACCAGCTCCAGTGTGGTTGGCTCCAATATCGTGGTTTAACGGGCTTTCCAAAGTGAATGATCGCCCGTAGAATGCGACACCTATTACAATTTTTTCTCGTGGTGCTCCTAAAAACACATGATACAAATGAAACTTTTCAAACAGCCATTAAATTAAAAAGTTTCCTGAAATCTTGGAAAAGCTCTTTTGATAAGCATTGAATTTATTATGCAGACAACAGACAACAATAGCGTCGTCCGAGGTCCATTACGTCCGTTAAAATAGACAGTTTCCCTAAAATATGTTTGATTCTTTTGAAACATTCGCGAGGATTATCATAATTTTATCATTCCCAGTGGAAATGACTCACCTTGTTGGATTAAAAACTTGGATGTAGCATCAAAATTGCGCTGTTTTGCGCGCTCGCTTAAATCTGATGCAGCAGCATATAAAGGTGTATTTCCACCCACTTCTCGACGCCCAACACCATTTAAGTTGTACAACATAATATTCATAAAGTCCAAGTATTTAACGATTTCCGAAATGTTATATGACTTTTCTGCTTGATATTCGACACCTCTAACAGCAGCCGTCTTCGCGACTTCACTGTATTGAGTTATTTTTGTTTTTACAAGCTTGATGGAAATGTTTTGCGTGCACATTTAGTTTTAAGTTTTAAAGTGAGTGAACGTAGAATTGCATATTAAATTAATAATAATAATATTTTTTTTTATAAAATAATTAAAATGCCAAATTTTTTTTTTTTTTGTATTTTATTTATTTTGCAATCTATCTTATATTGAGATAATAAGCAAAATTAATCACATTTATGTTGACATTTAGCGTTACACATACAAAAACGTATAAAACTATAGAAATATTCCAAATTTAACAGAAAAAAATACAGATTTAGTCCATCTTATATTTACAATAACAGCAACTTAAGTTTTAGTAATTATTAAATTTAAAGTGTTAGCATTAAGTTAAAAGAAAACAATAAAAAAAAAAAACAAAAGATAATAATAAGAAAAAGATTGATTTAGATAAAAAAAAATTAACTTCTGAAAGGTAGATCTAACACATGGTATCTTTTAAGTCTTCGAATTTCATCAGTATCGTCTAATAACACAATAGCCAGAGGATTTACATGATTGCTTAGTCTTTTTAAATATTTTTCGCTGAATGAATTTATTACCTCTTTAACAGTTTGCATATTTAGATCGTTATGTGTGGCATCGTTGAAAATATACCAAGGAGATTGAACCATAAGCCTTATAGTTTCTGACTGGTATCTTTGCTATATTTCTATATTTGAGGCACTTGCTGTTCCCCAAAGTTGAACTTCATAAGTCCATATAGGCTTTAAAATAGCTTTATAAAGTTTCAGTTTGTTTTCCAGACTTAGTTGAGATTTTGGACCAATTAACCCGCTAAGTTTCCTATTTGTAATATTTAATTGCTGCCGTTTTATTTTTATGTGTTCTTTCCATGTTAGTCGACGATCCATATATAAGCCGAGATATCTAACATAATCCTTTTTTGGAATTCGGATGTTATTTATGGAAACGTCAGGGCAATCACCTTTTCTAAGAGAGAATGTTATGTGTACAGACTTTTCAGCAAAAATGCCAAATAACTATAAAAAAAGGTGTCACAAGGCAAACAAAAGAAGTAATTGAACTTCTTTTATAAATATAATAAAAAACAAACAAGTGTTCCTAGAAGCAGCTCAATAAAAGAAAATAATTGTAAATGTCCAAGTGAAAGTGATAAAGTTCAAGATTTCAGTGCCGGTGTTCCAAATAACAGTTAAATTGAAGAAAATATTTCTGAATAGTCAACTTCAAGTGAAAGTGATGAAACTTCAATTAATAATTTTGTTCAAAACTACAATATCCGAGATGAGTTGTTTGACGGATTTCCTCTCTTATTCATCATATGATAGTGACACTATTCACTTAAATATGAATACAGATGGGTTACCTATATCAAAAATTTGTTTGGCTCAAGCTTGGCCTATAATGTTGAATGTCGATGGTACAGAAACAGTACACACTGTAGCCGTTTATTCTGGCAGTAATAAACCCAAAGATGTCAATGCATTCTTAATGCCATTCATGGAGGAACTTAATGACGTTTTTGTATCTCACTTCTTTTGTAATGGAAAAGTTACGAGTAGATGCCGGTCATTTGTATGTGATGCACCTGCAAGGTCCCTTGTTATGGGTATCAAAGTGTGGTTAATATGTTCAGAGACGTATGACTTTCAAACTTGAAAATAACGCCTTACGAACCGATGAATGTCATTTCCCCTTGATTACATACATGTGGTTTGCCTTGTAGTTGTTAAGTCCTTGATGACGGCATGAACAAAACAAAATAATTGTTATTTTTCTGTGCGACCAGCAGAAATCAAATTGCTAGATGGCCAACTACAGCACCTAAAATCTCAAATTCCGCGCACGATTTGTCGAAGGTCTCGAGGTTGGAAGGAATTCGAGCGATACAAGGCAACAGAGTTTTGCCCATTTCTTCTTTATAGTGAAGGCTGTATTTACACTTTATGCAATTAAGTTTGGCTGTGCGCTTCTTATTAGATGATAATAAATGTAAAACGAGCTGTTAACAAATTGTGTGACTACATGGCTCACTGGAAAATATTAGCGCTTTTAAGCTCCAAAATAAGTTGGGGCAACTAAAACGACTTCTTAAGAAGAAGAACAGACGGTTGAACAGTGACAATTCCTATGCTGGTGGACCAGAAGTTTTCAAAGTCTCATCAACTGACTGTTCAGAAACATTAAGAGTGCTTGGAAGAAAAGTACTGAATTTAGAACCAATGTTTTACTAGCCATCCACTGAAATCTTCTTTCTTGAATATATAACAACGCACTTATCTCTATCAGACACAACTCAGGAACACTTTTTGCATCAACTAATTAAATAGGTTTCTTTTTCTAATGACTCAAAAATGGCATTTTTCCCACTGATTCACCATGTCCGAAGACTTCAACAATTATTTTACAAATCCACAGCACAATTTAACAGCCTATCGCAACGAAGTATAACAACATTGGAACCATCTACCACAAACCAACAGAATGACATCCACACAAATTTTCCAAACTCTGAAGGTAATAATGAGTCTATGGGGCATTTGAATAAAGCGAATTAAGTGCAAAATGTACGAAAGGAGTTGCACGAGCTGAAAAAAGAAAAGGTTCAAATAAAACTCGTTGTAATGCCTGCACAGCCATTCAAGGAAATCGAGAAGTTCTTGGAGTTTGAAAAACGTTTGCAAGAAAACGGAAAAAGTACATACATGTGTATGTACGCTACATATGAAATCGATTCTTTAATTTTTTCCTTATCACATTTTTCAGGAAAGCGAAGTGCCACCTGTTACCAAGGCACCAAATTTTATAAAAAATTGTGGGAGAAAAATAATAACTGATGAATTAGGAGAACAACTATGCTGGAAAGGTACTGAGACTAAAAAAAGTGTGCGTAATCGAAGCACAATAAAAGCAATACGAAATAAGTCAAATAAAATATGTAACTGAAACAAAACAATAACATCAACAACAACAAAATAAATCTCTAAATTGCATAGATGCAACTACATACATATATCAGTTGGTAGTACAGAGGACCAACTTATTAAGGACACGCGAGCGTCGGTCCAGTTCGCGAAAAATAGTATTAAACTGCGCTTGAACTACAACAATAATAAAAAAAAAAAACATAAAAATTAAATTAAAATTTATATATTACATTTTATATATTGTGCATAATAATTATTTATTTTATTAGTAACACTAAATATTGAAAGACTCTCTGGTTACTCAAATACTGAATAATACATAAGAAGAAAACATAAATCAAGATTTGTGTAAACTGAATATTATAAAGGGTGGTTAAATTTCAAGGGCCGATGTTGATTTTGAATAAAACACAAACTATTTAGGAAATTATTGTAATTTTATTTTATTATGATGTATTGGTATTACTCAATTATGTATGGAACAAAATATCGGCCAAATGGGCGCCGCGACCTCGGCGGCACACCTCCATCCGATGGTCCAAATTTTCGATGACGCTGAGGCATAATGGAGGTTCTATGCCGTTAATGTGCCGAATTATCTGATCCTTTAGGTCTTGAATTGTTGCTGGCTTATCGACGTACACCTTTTCTTTCAAATAACCCCAAAGAAAAAAGTCCAACGGTGTCAAATCACATGATCTTGGCGGCCAATTGACATCGCCATTACGTGAGATAACACGGCCATTGAATTTGTTGCGCAAAAGAGCCATTGTTTCGTTAGCTGTGTGGCAAGTGGCACCGTCCTACTGAAACCACATATCGTCCACATCCATATCTTCCAATTCGGGCCATAAAAAGTTCGTTATCATCTCACGATAGCGAACACCATTCACAGTAACTGCCTGACCGGCCTCATTTTGGAAAAAATACGGCCCGATGATGCCGCCAGCCCATAAACCGCACCAAACAGTCACTCTTTGTGGGTGCATTGGTTTTTCGACAATCACTCTTGGATTCTCATTCGCCCAAATGCGGCAATTCTGTTTATTGGCGAATCCACTGAGGTGAAAATGTGCCTCATCACTGAAGATGATTTTCTTCGAAAATTGATCATCCACTGTTGCCATTTCTTGCCACCATTCTGCCCATTCACGACGTTTATAATGGTCAAGAGGCTTTAGTTCTTGAGCCAATTGCACCTTGTAAGCGTGTAAATGCAAGTCTTTATGCATAATGTTCATCAACGACGAGCGTGAGAGGTGCAATTGTTGGGAACGACGACGAGTTGAGGTGGACGGCTCTTCAGCCACACTATCGCGAACAGCAGCAATATTTTCTGCAGTACGAGCTGTACGAGCATGCACTGGTGTTCTCACATCTTCTACAGACCCGGTTTGCTCGAATTTTTCCACGATTTTTGCGATTGTACGCACATTTGGACGATGAAATTGACCAAAAAAATTACGAAGTGCACGATATGCATTTTGATTTGAACTCCCATTTTCATAATAAGTCTGGATAACTTTAACACGTTGTTGGATTGTGTACCTCTCCATGGTTCAAATTGAGTAAGTCTGAAATAGAGAAATGTCAAATAAAATTCGGAAAAAAACTTGGCGTTTAGGTGTGGTTCACATTCAACATCGGCCCATACAATTTAACCACCCTTTATTTGAGAAGCTTTTTCTACATTTAAGTAGAAAAACTTATAGAAATATTGAGATAATAAGATTTTTAATACAAAATTTAATAAAACATTATTCTACAATTATGTGAAAAAGCTTATAAAAATATTTAGATAGTAGATAAGCTTTTCTTTACAGAAGCTAATAAAATATTTGTCAGCAGGTTTATTCTACAATTGCACAGATACTTCAGTTTAAAATTATGGTATACATGTAATATTTTCTAGAGGGTTCCGGGTTGATTTATTTAAATTTCAAACAGACTCACCCTTCGCTTAGTTCCTTCAGCCAAATAACAAAGTTTTCACGATCATTATTTTTAAAATTATGCCGCTGGTTTGGATATTCCCAGTCTATATCGAGACCATTAAAGTCATATCTTTTCAGAAAATCGATAGTAGAGTTGAAAAAAGTGTGCCTTTTATGCGGCTCAGCTGCTACAATAGAAAAATTTTCAAATCCTTCATTCCAGCCGCCAACAGACAAAAGAATTTTCAAATTTGGATTTTTTAATTTCAAATCATGAAATTTTCTTAAATTTCCAGAAGTCAAGCTGGGCATTTCTGGTTCTAATTTCGCCAGTATTTGTAATAGCGAAAAATGCATACTTATATTAGATGAGTGCAAAGAAATGGTTGCATATTTTCCGCAATATCAAATTTACCCAATGCCTTGCGATTAACGGACCAAGAACCATGATAGCAGACTAATATCTCTTAAATATAAAAAGTATAAAAGAGATTGAAACAATATTTTTGACCGAAGGAAGCGGTAGTTTTGATATTAATTTTATTTTTCGAACTTTCACTTGCATGTGACAACGGAAGGTGAGGAATACAAGGAGGCAACAAATGCATCGCGTCCTGTTTTGCTGGCGTACCGTAAAATACCATGATTTGGTGGTCACATGACAATAAAGAGCCACTGTACGGCCATTTAGTGTGTGATTGGAGAGGTTGTCGTTTCTTTAAAGAAACTGATTTTATCTAGTTGTCTGTCTGCAATGCAAGGCAAGTGCCTAAATATTTATGCATGCATGTATGTATGTATGTGCGTATGAGAATATAATTTTGAAAATTCTTTTGTTATACCAGAAAATCTGTTAGTTACTTTTTCCATCAGCGGCTATATTTTGTAGAGAACTATTGCACACAATATAAATAATTAAATATATTATTAACATTTTATAAAAATATAAACACATCCGTTGTTCATGGCTATAAGTTGGTACTGACAAAATTTAAACGAAACTTGGTTTCATTTCGTTACACAATCCTCTTGGAAAATGTATGGGAAAACCAAAACGTAAGTGACGACGATCAATAAATTGCAAAACCCCTCTACAAAACGGTCAATATCAATTACAAATATTGTGTATAATTAACGCTTTTATTTTTAAACTAAAATCTAAAAATATGTATGTACTTTATTTGTGGCGATGAACTATTGGGCTGGCACATAATTGCCATCGAACGGAAGTCCCACAAAGAACGGGCTTCTTAAGAAATGCCGTATGAATGTCGAAATCTTGGCATCGCTTGTTTTTCTACGGACTATAATTTGTTGTTTTCTTAGAACACTGGATACTTGGCTTATCATGGGGCTTTTAAATAGCTTTCACCAGTTACACCGTTTTTAAAATTTCAAGTTCAAAGTTTCAAGACCTCGTTTCACTGCACTTTTAAACTTAAGCGCGAAAAATCGCAGAAATCATTTTTTTAGTATTGAATTTAATTTTTATTAAGTGTTTAAAATACTCCAACAAAGAATTTTTCTTTCTTTAATGCAAAAATGTTTAAATTTAATTCAAAATGATATTAGAATCTGCCAATACATGTTTTTTTTCTTTTTTTTTATTATTTTGATTTTTGCACATACATGTTTACATACATGTAAGTATGTATGTATGTACGTATATTTATGTATGCATTTCAGTACATCGCTGATGCTATATGAAAGGCATTTCTAAATTTTGCAATAAATAAATAAATAATATGGAAATTCTTTCCACATTCAAATTCGGAACTTCCAATATATTCCGCACGCTGGCAAGTCGTTCATTAACTTATACACATACACACATGTGCACATGGATTAATAATTGCATCTTATGTGAACCATGAATTGAAAGTATTGCTCTAGCCACATCTTTATGCACATACACACATTCAGGCCAAAGGATATTTTTAATATTTTATTTTGCAGTCTTTGAAGCTCATTCTTCGCTTTGTATAAAATATAAAATTTCGTATTTCTGTCGAATTTGCTTTTAAATTTATACAGTAAGTCAATTTCAGACGATAGTCTATACCAAGAACGATTATTTTTATCCATATTATTATTTATTATTATTTAATCATTCTTGCTTTATACTACAATATTTGCACATACATACATACATATGTATATGTACATGTATGTATGTATTTATGTATGTATGCAAACATTGCTTTACATATTAACTCCAATAGGCATATTTTACTGCCAGTGTTTGAGTTACCATTTTTCCATCAACGCAAACACTAAAAGACTTATTTTGTGTTCACAGAGGCCTAAAAGTTATCAGCTTCCTTTACTTTGGACATGTTCATAAGCTGTGAGATGAGGCCTGCAGCACGTTCCACACACACACTTTTAAAACGTTTTCATCGTCATAAGGGTAAAAAATGCATTCATATGTATGTATGTATGTATGTGTGTATGTATATCGTCAGCATACGTAAACAACCCTGCGAACATCCTAAGGCTTTTTATATCTTTTACATGTATTTTAAAGAGTAGGGGGCGCAACACATCACCTTGCGGAACACCACATTCCAAGCAACTGGTATGACCATTAAATACTTATTGTACATTAAAATAATTGCAGAGTTCTTCTTCTAACACGTATTTGTCATGATGTTGCGTTCAAGATTTAAATCTTTAGATAAATCATCTTAGTGTCGTAATATGGAAATCTTCAAAACTATCTATACCCAACATAATACATTTGCCTGCCTATTTCTATATGTCGCACCGCTTTCTTTTACAGTTTTTGTAGCCTGTGTAGTTGTTCCTTCACGCAGCATGTACAGGTACATCTATGTATGTGCATAGGAAACCAGACTGCTGGACCGATCTTCCAGAAATTTTCACAACATCTAGCTCGGGACTTTTTTCAACCACGCCCCCTTTTACACCAATTTTTGAAGTTTACTCCTTCCATTTAGTTTTTAACAGATTTTATCATGTAAACCAGCATAACTTCGCTATTTGTGCACTAATTTTCAAAATTCCATTTTGGATATGGAAGAGGCCCACAAAAATTTTGTTTTTTTGTAAAATATGAAGGGGCCAAAACGTGCCCCCAAAAATGTATTTTGTTGTTTGCCGATCAATTTTAAAAGCTCTTTTTGCACATGAAAAAGGTCTGCTAATATTTTTTTGAAATCAATCCCTAGATTGATGGGGCAGGGTGTCGCCAATTGTGAATCAATTTTTAAAATTCGTTTTGCATATGGACGAGTTCTACCTAAGTTCTTTTAATTGGTAGGGCGAGGGGTGTAGCAATGCACACAGGGTTAGTCTAGTACTGTATATAGTGTGAGCTCATTATTGCATTATTAATATTAACTGAAATGATCATCGGCATTTTGTTTCTTATTCTACTAAAAAACCTGATTTTTTCTCAATTACCATATACATACATATGTACGTATGTGTGTAGAGTCTAAGTGTTCTTTGAATTTTTGTTAAACACAAACCTTTGGTACTTTTCGTTGCCGACTTTTTCTATTTAATTAATTTTTGGTGCAAAAGTAATTTTTTTATTTGTTTTTTGAAGTTGTGTTTGGGGATACGCCTTTTTGAACTCTAGTTTTTAGAAACCAAAAGGGCCTAACAACCGGAAAGTATTTTGAAAAAATTATTCTATCCCTAAATCTATTTTGGCAATAAATCTATCACATAACGGGAGTCATTGTAATAATCCGTTTTGTTGCTTTTTAATTTCTTTTAAATAAGTTCTTTGTTTATTAGTATAAAAATAAGGACAAACCAAATAATAATATTGATATTCAGAACTTCCTAGCAGAACTAAAATAATTGTAAATTCAGACATGTAATCTTCAAAAGGAATATTGTCAGAAAATGAATGACCGTCTGCTGGTATTAGTGATTTTAAATCTTGGAGATGTTGCCATTTTTCGTTGAGATTTTTGTTTTCTTTCCATTATTAATTGCGAAAGTTGAACAACGAAAAATTTCTTTTCAATTCTCTGTGGAAGTAGCCGATATTCATCTTCTAAGTCAGTTTTAAAATAAACAAATAAATAAATAAATTCACGGTGGGATCACCAGCTTTTTTGCCTTTTAATCGAACAGATTATTAAAATCAAGTTATTAGTCAATAAGTAAAAGTATTTTATTAAGTATTATTTTACCTGGTCGTATTTGTTTGGTGTGGTTTAAAAAGTTTGTTAGGCCTTTTTGGCATGTGAAAACAAAATCATTTTCTGTTTTGCCTTTTGGAAATTCTTTAATAAAGTCGTTATTTTTGAAAATAGAAGGCGAAGAATTAATCAAAAATTCGATTTTGACTTTGTTGTTAATTAGGCCCTTTTGCATTTCAGGTGACGATGTGTATGTATGTATTTATACTTTTCTTAGTCATTTCATTTAAACATTTTCTGCTGCAATCGCTTTAATGACGTGCACTGAATTATTTTATTCCATTTTCCAATTTGCTGAACGACCTTAACATTTGCGAAAACAACGCCAATTTAAAATTTTACGACAAAATAATTCTCTAAGTTCTTGTAAAAGTTACACAAATCATTTAAATTTGTACCATATTTTATTTACTTTTATTCGCTCTTTATGCCGCTGGCATTGAAAACATCCCATTAGCAATTTAGCCGCTATCCATAGTTTGCAACAATATCGAAGCATTTTAAATTGCTTTTCGTTCGCTAATTTACAACTGAAAATGCATAATAACAAAATACTCAAAATTAATTACATAGTACGTATGTATGTATGTAAGTCAACCGCGGCTAGAGTTTTTTGTATGTTAGTAAATGCATTGACATTTGAAGTATTGAGCAAAAAAACAATATTATAGACGATTCTTCTTTAGAAAAAACTATATTTATTTAAAAATATTTTATATGTACATACATATGTATGTATGTATGTATGTATGTACATATATACAAATCATTTAAAATTTCTTAAGCTTTGCTAATTGATTGTTGCGTCTTAGAGCCATTTTTCTCAAACGTCTCCAATACTGTTTAGTATTGGGATCCATTTCTTCCAGCGGTATAATACGATCAACATTCAAAGTCCACAACCAATCAGGGTATTCAGAGTCTGGTTTAAGCTGCAATAAAGCAATAAATATTAATATCCATCTGGTTAAACAACATGACTAAAAATAATAACCCTACTCAGTTCAGAATCTTGTACACATATCCATATGTAAGTGATTGCAAGATTGTACATTTACAAACAATTCCGATCGATTTATGTTAGCGCTTTTATTTTACTTTTACAAAATCTTTTCTTTGGCTAAACAAAAAACAGCAAGAACATGTGTTAAGAAAACTTTTTTTCGTAATCCAAATCTGCACCAATACCTTTTCTTACGCCGTTTAACCCCCCGACTACTCAGAAATAGTAGTCTATTGTAAAAAATAAACTTATGTACATACTACGTCTAGAATCTATTGATAAACAATTTTGTTGTGTTTGTGTTCATTTAATTCTACTTATTGAATCAGGTCTCCCGCCTGTGGAACAAAAAGTTTCTTGCTCACTCAATAGACTGCTCCCCAAGGTACTTTCTTTCATCAATTCCATCAAATAAAGAACCCAAAGTCAAATCATCACTTTATACGATTATTTATAAAAACATCATTAACTACAGAGACGAACTCTGTACATACAACCCAAAATGGTGAACATGGTTGTTTTGAAAAAGCTCATGTTATATACAGGAAGCTAAAGACATACATATAAAAAAACTATATAATGATTGTAAATAACTCTTGGAGAAACTAACTGTCAATACCTCTATACGGATGCATCGAAAGAAATAATGTTCTCATTACCAAGTTACTCTTTAGTACATCATCCAAGCCCTATACATAGCTTCTAACCAATATTAATTTTATATTTGTATCCATAAATTTAAAATAAGTAAATAAATATATGTTTTTAACTGTTTTCTAGCTGCCTTACAAGCCATCTACGATATTCTCAACCATGCATTCGGAGATGACATCAAGGTTGATACGAACGTAGGAGTGATAGTGGCCGTTTAGTGATTGCACCAATCGTCAATAATTTCAGTTTGATTAAAACAATCGTTTTTGTGGCCTGGACAATTGCTTTAATTGTTTTTCATAAAAATTAGATCGTCTGGTCTGCGGAAAAACTGAACAGACTATCACCCGATTTCTGAGTAATTATATGAAACTCTACAAAAGTCTGCTTGCAGATCGTCTCGCGGAGATTTGAAAAAAAATTGTTCTTTAGAATGTACGAAAAGAATGAAAGTATATGTATGTACATACATACGTTTCAAAGTGCTCTTCTCAACTCGCTTAAAACAAGCGAATCGACAAACCTAGGGCTTACAAATATGGTTTTTTCCAGCTCCAATGTGCGTTTTAAGTTTTACCTTGATGTCTTCGCCAGTTTTCAAAATATTACTACCACACAAATAATTGACCAACTTATTAGCATCCGTTTCAACAGGAATTACTTTTTTCTCCATTGTAGGTCCAAGTTTTCCTAATTTTTTAACCTTTTTCGCTGTGGGAGCTTTAAACAGACAAAAATAGTTCTAATCAGATATGAATGTATGAAGCAGAACAAAAGCAAAGCAAACTTACCGGCTGCATAGTAACGACCGACCACCGTGGGCAATAAACATTTATGTTTTAGTAAATGCGTGGACAAATTCAAACCCCTAAACAAGCACATAATTTTATTATTTATGTAATTAAAAAATAGTAATTAGTTTTTTAAATATCTCGCTACAGCTTAAAAACACTGTAATTCACTTAACCTCAAAACATTAATCGAGTCTCGAACAGCTGTATTGTAGATTTTTGTTTTGGCAGCATTTGAAGCAACAACAATAAAAGCAGAAAAAAAGCAGCTGGTATTTGTTTTCTCTTTTGTTTTGGCTAGGGGTGACTGACTAAGTCTAAAAATATTGGATTATAACTTGCAGGTTGAATTAAAACAATGCGCTTTCCTTCAAATAAAACTTTGGCAAAATCTGCCATATATATTAGTGTAGCAGGTATTTCAAGCGTCATGTATATGCGCTCGAGAATTGAAGAACGAATACGTAACACAGACTACTTTCGTGCGGCCTTCCAAATTTTGCGGCAACATAGAGGTAAGGAACTTTAGGTTCATATCAGTTATTGCTCTCGAATGTTTAGCTATCTATGCGAACAATTTTATATGAATTTCAATTGCAGGTGCCGTCAGCTTATTAGGCGAGCCCATAAAAGAGATGGGTTTTGATATAAGTAATCCCCGTAATAGCTGTGATGGTGAAAAAGCTAGTTTTGAAGTGGCTGTAAAGGGTTCTAAAGAACGCGGTAACCTTTTTTTCTCGGCCATTCGTAATGAAGAGGCAGGGTGGATTATAGAAACACTAGAATTGGAGTTGAAGTCCCAGCCTGATAAACGATATTTACTCAAAACTACTAACAAAGGAGTAAAACTGTTAATGAAATAGCTGCTTACGAACGGGATATTATCCAAGAAATGCCAAACCTTTTTAAAAAGTTGTTAATGTTTGTTGCCTCTAACACATTTCCAATGTTTTGTAACCCCGCTTATGGGCTGTTTAAAATAAAAACAGATCGTAGGCAGAAAATTTTACTTCCAATAATAAGAGAACCTTTGGTTCGCCACCGCATGTAAGCAGATTGTTGTAAATTTTGCATGTTCTTGCGAAGAAACACCGTCTTCGATTTCTCTTTATCCAAAATATATCTATTTTGTTTGCCTCAGTATCAACTGCTTTTAAGTGAAAAAAGCAAGTTCCACATACAACTAATTACGTACAGCCTACGCATGAAAGCTCTGAAGAGTCAGACACGACTGCCGATTTTAGGACACAGTTACGGAACGAAATCTTACGCCATACTACTTTTTCATTCTTGGCATATTGTTCGCTAGATCGGACAAATTTAAGATAGAAACACACAAAATAAACAACCTTGTATGCATTTTTTATAACATTATTTTTCGTTTATTATTGTAAACGTTTTAATTTTTATTATTTTTGTAATTATTTTCAAATTTGCTTAGTACATTTTTTGTAATGTTGGTATAATTAATTTAAATTTCTTTAAGATAATTTTTTCTTTTCATTTAGAAAAGAGAAGAAGGTTTTATGACAAGAGGAAGAGGAGGGAGTTTTCTTTTGTTTTTTTCTGAATACACTTAAAGGGGGAGGTTTTTAAGTTTTAAAAACTTCTGTTAATCATAAAGGTGTTGGTTGGTTAGTCTTTAACATTTTTACTTCAACAAAAAGATTTCAAACGCACACAATTACAAAAAAATAAAAATTAATGTAATATATAGATAGGTAAAAATAAATGTAGAATATTATTAAATCTTGTATGTTATACCTTAATAATTCTAATCATAATATTGATAAATTGTATACTATTAAAGGCAAAATAAAAAAATTATTTTAATAAAAAATGCGCTCATACTGATTCTTTTTTTGTCTTCTTCTTTCTTTCTTTAAAACATTATCATTAAATATTATTTAACGTTTTTATTAATGTTATAAAAATTAGAAGAAAAAATTAACCGAAATATCTGTTTTCATATATTTGTTTATGTTTAAGAGTGTTTGTTAAGCAGGCGGAGATTTTAATAAATAAAAAAAGGCGACAGACAGTATTTTTGTTGTGTGTTTGAACATTTAAAACGATATAACATCATATATATAAAAAAGTTCCCCTTAATTTCACCTTTGCTTTTCATATTTCGTGGTTGATTCAGTTGCTGGTTGGTTGTAACAAGAAAGGAACAATAAAACAATGATAATATCGTTGTTAATTTAGTTTAATTTGTTTGTAGTTTTGTTTTCCTAATGATGCTTTTATTTGCTGTTTTCTGTATTTGAAGTTTAACTTTTACTTTCCAAGAGGAAGACTAGTCGGCCTCTTATTAAACGATGGTTTTGTAATTGAATCCATTGATGCTGCTGTCGTAGCTGTAGATGACGTAGAATGCGGCTGCAATTCAGCTTCCGCTATATGTTGTCCTTATTGGGTTTTCAGTTCTTTACCAATACTGTACGATACAATTTTGGTCCAATCTATTTTAGTTCTTGTAATAGGCAATTGACGTCGCATGGCTTTAAAGGTTGTATCAGACATGGTTTGATAATTTTCTGAAATGGCCAATTGATACTCATTTTCGGCCTCCTCTATAAGGCGTATTATTTCTTTCGCCATTTGCTGTTCATTTGTAACGACCACCGATTCGCGACATTCTTTCGAAGATACTAATTGTACATTGCCATCTTCATAGTAATGAACCTGTGACGAATTAACAAAAGCATTTATTTACCTATTAGTTACATGGTTTACTTAGTTAACAAACCTGCACTTTTAAATTGCCTTTCAATTCAGCGTTACCCGAGCCAGCTTGAAATGTTATTTGCCATTGCGACCGCCATCTACCATTCCAGTAGTTTTTAGGTTGAAATTGATGGTCTTCAATACAAATTGTTAACGTTATTTGACCGCTTTGAGTTTTACCAAAAACAGAACAAACCTTAAAATTATTAAAAAATATATTTTAAATCGATTGACCAAATAAAAATAATGCAAGAATATAAAACAACATAATTTTTATTTTGATGTTAATTATACAATCCATTCCTTTAGTACTCGTAGTTAACAAAGCCAAAGACTCGTGTTTTGTGTCAGTGTCTAAAGTCATTTGAAATAGGGAAATCTAGGTTAGATGAATTGCTTGATATGATAAAAAAAATTGAAAAGGACAAAAAGTATAATAAAAATATGCTTCTAAATAATACTTCTGGCTAAATGTTGTACTCTTATTTAAACAATCTTCTTTAGTAACAAACACTATTGTTGTTCTTTTCATCCTACTGCCTATTTTCAGGAGCAAGTCAGTTTTTGCTTATTCTAAAATTCGCCAAATGGCCCTAAAAATTTTGCAGCCCCTGTGTTTTTCCAGGACCTGTTAGTTAAGCCTTACTAATTTCCTAAATTGGAAAGTCTAGCAACCAGAAAATAGTTTTACCAAGTAAAGCTTATTTGTTAGAAGTAATAAAAACTTTTAATATGTTTTAAAAAACATTTAAAATATCGCAATACAGGCTTTTGCTCTCTATACCGATTTGGCGTTTTCATAATTTTGTTGTAGGGATAAAAGTCCAGAAAACTAATGTTGAATTGTTTGCCATTCACTTCAATATTGTTGGTAGTTCACTTGACGTTTATCTATGTAAACCTAAACGACTCACACAACTAAAAGACTACAAATAGCTTTTAGCTTATGATATACTTACACCATGCCTATAATGACTGGCGGTATAAGCTAAGGTTTCAATATCTAAGGCAGCTCTCCATGGTTCAGCTGATACATCAGTTTCGGTGTCCTGGTAATCACTAGCCTCTTTGCGTAGGTGATCATATTTAAACGATTGTTTAGTGCGAGGATCATAGAAGCGTCCGCCTCCTAAAAAGACAATATTTAACAGATGTTGTATATTTTATGAATTTTATTACTCTATATATTAATATACATACATATATTGTAGAAAACGGGATGTGTTTGTTTGTTTGTTAGTCTGTTTGTATCTTTGTGGAAACCAGACCTCTGGACCGATCTTTCACAACCTTACTCTCGGACTCTGGAATGACTTATAGGCTAACATTTTCAACTACACCAACATTTTTCAACTATGTTACTCCTTCCACATAACATACGGACCAATTTTGATAATTCTTTTTTCTACTAATTTTTTTAAAATTGTTTTGAGTGGGGAGGGGGGTTGCTGCTCCAATTGGTTGGTTGCTTTAATAATTATCAAATAACTTCGTCATTTGTGAACTAATTTTCAGTGCTTTTTGTATATGGAAAAAGTCCGGGTTAATCTAGTTATTTATAATTTAGAAAAGTATTTCCCAATACACTCAAATTATTGCCATAAAATTAGGCAGTTTATAATTTTTGGAATTTTAAGGAAGAAAAACAACACCAACTTGTTGCTAAGACACCTTCTAAACGATTAAAATTAAATACTCTTAATAGAAAAGAAATACAACTAAGTGAATTTTAATTAATCAGAAGATATATCAACTTTTTTACAATCGATGTCATTTTTTTATTAGTTAATTGTAATTACTTCCTATATTCGGCTATACAAGCGTGTTTTCTGATTGTTGAAATGCAATGCGAATATGTTCATATGCGAAAAAAAATTAAAATTAATAATAAAAAACAATTGCGGGTAATGGAGATCCCTGTATTAAAATTATAACTAATTGCATACAATTTTTTCGGATTTTATTTATATTGAAATTTTTGGAGCTGAATTTATCACTTTTTTTTGTTGTTATCTGCAAAATTTGCGATTTAACCCTTCGCGGTTTCTTTAGTACTGTCCAATTCTTTATTTAGCTTTTTGCAGCATTTTTTAATAACAAAATTTCCAAATTTTCTAAAGTTTATGCAATTTTCGTATTTACGTACGTATGTATGTACTTTTTACATGGACATACGAATATTATCACAATTTTAGTAACCACTAGATTAACCCCGTGTGAACCCCTCAAGTGAACCTCTTCTGTCTTCTTAAAGAAAAAAGAATTTTGGAAATTAGCCCACAAATAACAATATAATTTGATAGTCCAACTTTTGAGAGCACATTTCGCAACTCCACACACCGCCCAAAAATTAAAAAAAAAAATTAGCGGAAATCTGACATATCCCACAAAGCTGAAAATTGGTCCACAAATGACGTGTTATTTATCTATCAATTATTGGGGCGGGCAATTGCCGAGAACCTCCCCCCTGCAATTTAAAAAAACGTTACTGAACTTTTTTCCTATGCAAAAGGAATATTGAAAATTGGTCCACAATGGCAAAGTTGTGCTCGTTTTTTTATAAAAATCTGTTTAAAAGTGTGTGGAGGGAGAAACATATTTTAAAAAAAGTGGCCTATAATTCACTCCAGAGCCCCAGTTAAATGTTGTGAAAGTTCCAGCAAGATCGGTACAGAGATCTGGTCTCCCATAAGGAACAAACAAACAAATAAGCACACAATCTGTTTTATATATTTACATATGTATGTACATATGGATATATATTCATAATTTGATGATGGATTTAATATGTATCTAATAATTAACTATAATATAATAATTAACTTAAATATAAATTTATGTAGGTATATAAGAATATGAAATCTTTATTTTTATATTAATTTTGTAACTATTCACAAAATGTTTAATTTAAAAACTTGTTGCAAATAAGAAACACATTAATATCGAAACGTTTGTGTAAAGTAAACTAAATGCTGAATTATTGCTTTTGTTTTCTTTTTAAAACTTCTCGTCTTTAAAAAATAATTTATTTTGTTAAGAAATTTTGTTTCGTTTAATGAAAATTAAAGCTTTTAAGGCTTGTTACCGCCACTCATAAATCGCTAATATGACATTACTGTTACCGCCACTCATAAATCGCTAATATGACATTACTGTTACCGCCACTCACAAATCGCTGATATGACATTACTGTTATCGATATGTAGAGAGATGAGCATGGCAAAATGTTCAATTATTCCTTTTAATTTTCCACGCGGTATAATTATGAGGCCATATTTAATCGAGACCACATACATAAGTATATAAAACACCTACATAGATTTAAGATATTCATTCGTTCAGGTCATAAGGATTACGAAGCTTCGCTTGGAGTAGCCATACATAAAAGTTAGTATATCAGCAGTTTAGTATGTAAGTTTGTATAATGAATTTATTTATAATTTTAGGAATTTTAACATATTAAAGCGTAAGAATAAAGAATTAAAGTTTTCTAAAATTCTTACACTTGTTGTGTTTATAATCTACATTGGCTATCTTGAGCTTGGGCCGCTTCACCCGCAACATTAAAATTCTTTTATGTGCCTCATCGGATCGTTTGAAGGAATCATCTTGGGTGTTAAAACGTAAGTCCTAACAGAATGCAACCTTCCACTCCCTCACAGGGTCAACCACTAAGTCGTCAACGACCAACTCAGTTAAGTCCTGCACTGAACAACTGTCACATTTGCAACAAGTCCACAGACAACGAAAAATTTATAAAATGCAGCAAGTGCCATCTTAATTTTCATTTACCATGTGTCAATCTCAGCAGCAATCAAGACCAACCTACGTGGAGTTGCCAAAATTGTACGGTACAACATCAAATCACGATCGATTCTGCCTCTTCCATTCGTAGTGGCTCTTCGGCCGCTTCCCGCTCCCGCCGACAAGCTCTTGAGCTACGACGTCTAGAAGAAGAGACACAACTTGAAAGAGATTTCATTAAAAAGAAATACCAAATTATCGAACAAGCAGTAGATGACTTCGAGGACGCACAATCAGTTAATAAACACTCAGCTGTCAGATCTGTACATGAGTGGTTAAATAATCAAATCCAACTCCCTACTTCGGCTATTGCAACCGCACACCAAAATATAGTTTCCGCAGCTCGTCAGTTTGAAACGCCACCTTACACATTTGTACCACAAGCCACAACAACGCAAGAAATGCCTAACACTACTAAACCATATTGCCAACACGTAAGTAATGACTTAGTTTATACGACAAAAACAATAACTCCGCCCGTATGTACAACTACGTCATTCGTTAATAACATGTCTTCATTTATTAATGACCCAACAACGAACCGTCAGCAGCCGACAACGGCAAATTTATGTAATAATTCAGACAACGTAAATGCAGAAAATCACACATTAGAGACACCTGTACAACTTGGTTACATGGATTCAACGTTTTCCATGAACCCATCAAACCTCCAACCTGTTATATTACCTTCTCACAGGCTTTCGCAACAACAAATAAGCACGCGGCAGTCAGTACCAAAAGAGCTTCCAATTTTTACCGGCACTCCTGAAGAATGGCCCTTGTTTAGTGCCACATATGACTGGTCGACAGCAGTCTGTTTTAATACTTTTGCATTTATAGACGAGGGTTCGTCTGTAAGTCTGGTAAATGAACAATTAATTAATAAACTAGATTTAAATAGTGAGTCACAACCTCTATGCTTGAAATGGACAGGTGAAATAGGTCGCAACGAAGAAGACTCAAAAATAGTCTCAATGAAAATTTCAGGTATGAATAAAACTGAATTTTCTATTTCTGTTCGTACGGTTAAACAACTATCGCTTCCGAGTCAGAGCTTTAATTATAAAAAGTTACGTAAAAAATTTCCGCACCTTAAAGGGCTACCCATCGCCGATTTTGAAAATGCTGTACCAGATGTACTTTTAGGATTAAATAACTTGAAATTATGTGTGCCAAGTCGTGTTAAAGAAGGCAAGAAAAACGAACCCGTCGCTTTACATACTCGCCTCGGCTGGCTAATATGTGGCAACTCCAGTGTTGGAGAAAAGGCCCAAATTCAATATAATTTTTACTCTTGCGAGTGTAAAGGTGAAAACGACCAAATTCTTACGCACTTACTCAAACAGTTTTATACAACTGAGTTAGCAGGGATAAGTAACTATACTCCAGCTCTTGGAAAAGATGACCAAAGGGCATTAAGTTTGCTAGAAACATATACGAAACAAAGATGCGATGGCCATTACGAGACAGCTTTGCTGTGGCGATATGACAATATTACACTTCCACAAAGCTTTGATATGGCGAAGAGACGACTGATTTGTCTCGAAAAAACTCTAAGAAAAAATAAAGAGTTGTTTGAACATTTCGAAAAAACAATTTCTGAATATTTTGAAAGAAATTACATAGCCAAAGTAAACAATGAAGATGATAAACAAAATGTATGGTATTTACCAATGTTTCCGGTATTTAACAAAAACAAACCGAATAAAACAAGAATAGTTTGGGATGCGGCCGCGAAGGCAAATGGTATTTCACTTAACTCTATGCTGCTCAAAGGGCCAGATTTGCTGTCTTCTCTTGCAGCTATTCTTTTTCGTTTTCGGCAAAGGCAAATTGCAATCTGTGGTGACATCGAACAAATGTTCCATCAGATTTATATACGCGATGAAGACTGCCATGCGCAAAGATTTTTATGGCGCAGCTGCGACGATCCAAATAACCCGAGAAACGTGTGGCCAAAAGGAAAGGTCATCGAAGTTGCCAAATCCGAAGATGGACAAGTACGAAAGGCAAAAGTTTTGACAGTTTGTGGCGTTTTAGAAAGACCTGCTGCAAAATTAGCGGTTTTAGACGTGGCTGAAAGAAAGTAGAGTAAGTCTTCGAAATCTCGCCATACTGTGGGGGAGTGTTACCGCCACTCATAAATCGCTAATATGACATTACTGTTACCGCCACTCATAAATCGCTAATATGACATTACTGTTACCGCCACTCACAAATCGCTGATATGACATTACTGTTATCGATATGTAGAGAGATGAGCATGGCAAAATGTTCAATTATTCCTTTTAATTTTCCACGCGGTATAATTATGAGGCCATATTTAATCGAGACCACATACATAAGTATATAAAACACCTACATAGATTTAAGATATTCATTCGTTCAGGTCATAAGGATTACGAAGCTTCGCTTGGAGTAGCCATACATAAAAGTTAGTATATCAGCAGTTTAGTATGTAAGTTTGTATAATGAATTTATTTATAATTTTAGGAATTTTAACATATTAAAGCGTAAGAATAAAGAATTAAAGTTTTCTAAAATTCTTACACTTGTTGTGTTTATAATCTACATTGGCTATCTTGAGCTTGGGCCGCTTCACCCGCAACAAGGCTATTTATGCAAGCAGAAATGTTAAAACTGAGTCCTTTCAAAGAAAATATTTGCTTAAAAAGAAATATTGAACTTTAGCATTTTGTTTCAGCATATTTTGGGTGCCAATGCATTGGCAAAAATGTTGTTGGGTGAGAAATTAATGTTATCATAGCTACGAGGAATATAGTTTTTAGTTGGATGATTAACTTAATATTCAACATTGCCAACTCGGCGCGAAAAATTCCTTAGTTGGCGCGCTGTGCGCTTCTTTTAAATTACAAAATAACTTTTGGTTTCAGTGACGAAAAAATCTTCTACAATAAAATACATCTTTTCAATACCATTTTATTGAAAAGTGCAACATTTTTACCACCAATTTTATAGACGACAATAAGAACAGCAAGCAATGATGTTTAAGACGTACCAAACCATATGCACCAAGTAAAACGCACTTGTTGTAAATAGATAAAAATTTTAACTTTGTGCGTTTTTCTTCCATTTTGTTGCGTTTTGAAATTTGAAAAATGACAACGTCGTCAATATTACCAGCTAGAAATTTTTCCATTGTCGCTATTTCAAAATATAAAACTTTCAAAATAACAGGATACCGAAGGACTTCTGTACAATATTACAACACTGACCGAAATGACTCCAGTCGTTTTGTGGTAAAGTAAACGCATATAGACAGTTGTTATTAGCTAAATATCATAATAAAATATGTATATTTTGCATTGTTAGTGCATCAAAAAGTATTATCTTCCATAACTGCCCCAAAAATTGTTTATAAGGAATAAAAATATGTCAGAGCAACATTTCTGTGAACAATTTACTTTGAGTATTTTTAGAACATTATCCAGCGTATGAATGCACATATGTGTGCATGTACACATATACATACATACATACATACATGGATGTGGGTATTATGAGATTTGTATGAAATCTATTCGCTTACCCAAATCATTGAACTCCGAGATCACAGCATTGTGTTCACTGCCTTCTATGCGTACCGGTGTTAATTGATCTTTATTATATTGGGCAAAGGCGTGGCTGGCACCTTCTTTTAACAAAGCATCATTTTTTAACAATTCGCGGACATCATTGAAGACCTCATTGAATTCTCCCGGTGGTGCGTGCAATATAAAATCGGATACAATGCGGACTTTTTCCGTATCACTGATTTGTATTTGGTCCATATTTATTCACGATTTTTTTTTTGTTTTGTAAAAACTTTCTTTACACTATTGCTGTCGGTTTGTTCGTTTTGATTTGTGATGGTTTACCCAGAGAGCCTTGGCAGTGAAGTGCAACTTATAGACCGTAACAAACTTTTCTAAGCTATATATTCGCAGTTTAAATTATAAAAGATAATTTTAAAAAAAATTGATTTGAAGATCTTTCAGAAATTTTTGTAGAAATTTACACAAAAATGAATTTAATTTGTGTCTATTAACACTAAAAACTTGCATTTGCTAAATGGATGACAAATCTTTTGCAAGAAAAAACACTACAACAACAATTATAGCAGTGCAGTAAGAGTTTAACTTGGTAGCATTTAAATTTAGCCGTTTCTACACAGATACTTAACAGTTGGATAAAACGGGACATTTTTAAATGGGTTTCTTTAAACATTAAAATTACTTTTTTAAGCGTATTTCACTTTCAGTTTTTTGATTTTTAACAGAAAAATGTTAAAAGTAAAATCTATTGTTTAAATCAATATTTTATGATTTATTTATTAGTTGCGCATTGAAAAATAAGTTTTCAAACAAGACTTGCCTATGATTTTCTTTAACCTTGAGGTATGCTTTGGTTTTTATTAAAAATATTCAATCAATATAATCAATATTTTTTTGTCGACATTTCTCTTCCTATCGGAAAATTGCTTTAGAAGTAATTTCAAAAAATTTTTGTTTCTTTATCTACGAGCCTACCTTCGTATTTATTTATTCAATATAACAATTTTAGTTAGAAATTTCACTCCTTAACTAGATATAACAAAAAATATAAAAATATAACTTCGTTTCGAAAGCAATAAGCTAAATTTTTTGTTATTTATTTTATTTTAACACATGCATATGTAAATACTTTTAAAATTTACATCTTTTCATATGACTCTGTAAATGAACATATTTTACAGGTGTGTGTATAGGTGTCATCGTCTTCATTGTATATATCTTCACCATATTCATGGACATGAAAAGCCGCCTTCGTTTCCTTCGTGTATAGACTGCTACGCACTTCCATACGCAATTGCTTCATTTGCTTATTATATTTGCGTATTTTCCCAACTTCTCTCTTTTCCACCCGACTTTCATGTTGCCGCACAAGCTCCTCTTCACTTCCCCATACTTCTAAAGCACGCTTTTGTACCTGGAAGTGCAGATACAGCTTCATTTCTCCCCAACGTATGTTGTGAGGATTTTTACGGCTTATGTAACGTAAAGGGGGATCTCGTTTATCAAAATCACAATCCTTTAACAAATACTCATCTTTAGCTTCAGTACGCGTTATAAGAGAATGCTCACCATCGGGATCTCTACATTTGTCACAAACTTTATGACCGAAGTTATCGAAAAGAAACGAGTCTACAAAATTGTCTTCACACTCCAAGCACTTTTCAAACTGAACTGGTATAGCAATGGCATTGTTACTTAAAACAAGTGAACTTTCTTCCACGGAAGGTTTGTTTTGAGAACCCTGTATTGGCGCCTCAATTAAAAAACCACCACCACTGTCCACATATTTAGTCCCTTGAACCTTTATAATGGAAGACGAGCTTTCTCCAGTACTTGGATCTCTTTCAAAACTAACAAGACTAAACATTGGTTTTAAATTCAATAGGTAATTTTACTTACTTTTTGTTGGCTGCGTAGGGATGGCTAACAAGTTTTGCCTGCTTAAGGATCAAAGCCTTCGCCCTATTACGCTCTATGCGAGCCTTTTGAGCATCAGTCAGCGACACAGAATTTTCTTCGGACATCACAAGTTTGTTTTTAGGATTCAACTGTTATTTTTAGTATGTATGCGTACAGCATTCGAAATGTGTATTATAATAATAAACAAAATGTGTCCCCTTCTTATAACGGAAAGCATTCACTCATGAATGATAGCAGCTTTTTAGCAATCACACGTGTAAATAACAATTAGTCGAATTAATATTATTTGTCACTCGTATGAAGCTGCTGTGTTTACATTTTAATTGTGCAAACATCTTGGTGTTTCTGAAAATTCCTCAATTTTTCAATTTATATGGTGCTAAATAATTAAAGGAGTTTAGAAAAGGAATATTTATAGCTTATCCACTTTTATGCGGAAGTATTATTTCGCAAAAATGTTTAAATTTAATAAATGTTTTGATTTTTCTTGCTGCATTGATTTTCTTAACCAGCAAACCGATACCAAAGTTTTAAGATGGAGTTAGCGGTTTTTTATTCCATTTTCGAAATTATTTCCTTATTAATATACACATGCATGAAACAATAGGACATTAACTTAAAGTTTCAATGATTGCAGCAGGACTGCGTAGATGGATTCACTTGTGTGCTCTACCAATAGTCCGGGAGGGTGAAGGTTCGATCCCAAGCAACGACTCTGGGTGTTTCTGCAGTCAAGCAAAAAGCTTTACAGTTTTGAATTATTGGTTAAAAAATTACAACTTTTATATTTTTATATGCACAGTTTCTAATGAAAACAACATGCGGGTCTTAAAATGCTTAAATTGAGGTTTCTCTTATATGTTTTAATGATTTGCAAATTAAATTCGTTTTAATTTAAACTTTCAGGTATTTAGCTTTTGTAAATGAACAGATATGCATATAATCGAGTTCTATTAAAATGAAAGCCTTGCTTATATGTTTTCTCGTTTAAACGTATGAAAAAGTGTACGTTTTGCTTATCGCACTAGCACAAGCTAGAATTATTCTGGCTCTTCAGATTCTTCCCAGGTTTGGAAATTGTGCAGTTTGTTAGCTTTGATTTATAGACTCTTTGGTCTCGTAATATTGGCTATAAGCAAATTTAACTTAATAGGACTTCAGTAGTATATGTATGTATGTAAAGAAATATTTTCTGCGCATATGTATGTGTGTATGTAATTCGACCAATAGCTACGCGTATACATATGTATATGAATTGTACATAATTTTATATAGAATATTTAAAACGTATATGACTTTCGATGACTAAAATTTTTTGGATTATGGTATTTGATCATAATTTATATTATTAGCTACTACTAATTTTTACATTGCTTTAATAATTGGTGCTCTTCTTCGAAGAAGGATGAAACGAATATTACTCTTATAAGAAGAGACATTTGTGGCAAAAGTAACAATTTTTTTAAAATATATTCTGTCACAAAATGATACAAAAAGCTAATGTTTGTTTTCGATAACGATTGCCATGATCGACGGTAATTAAATTTCTATGACAAAGTATTCGATTTCGAATACTGTGATTTGCTCCCACATACTACTTCCTTTTATGCCGTTGTAAGCGGATTTACTTTTCAACCCTACCCTAAGAACCCACCACTGGTCGGATGAAGAAAAAAAGAAATAAACTCTTATGAGAAAGAGAGTTCATTGTGATTTGTTAATGTGTGCGTGTGCAATTGGTGAGTGTGTTTTATGTTGTGTTTGAATGGGAGACGTCAACTGTAGCCGAACGCAAAGCTACACAATTTTACAGCTTGTTCGTTTTCTACATTGTACAATATTATTCAGTTACTTCGCATCCACGTCGGCGTTTACGTCTTTACCTACCAAAGCGGTTTTTCTCTGTGGATGAAGTTTACTACTTGATGCAAGAAAAAAACAGACTTTTTGCAATTGGATTTCTTTGAAAAATAAAAAACAAGAGCTTACTGTGCAGTAGCGGTGCCAACATCTAATTTTTTGTTTTGAAAAAAAGAAAAACAAGACTACAAAAACATACACTTCATCGACGTTAGCATAATATTGCTCCGCTGGAAATTTTTAGGCGCTCAACTTGCGTCGCCGAAAAAAGAAAAGCAATTCTTATCAGAAAAACTTTTCACTATTTTCATTGCCATCTCAACAAAAGCAACATTCTACATTTACAAAAATGGATAAAATGGATCCAGCCATAGAACAGCAATTCGATTTGAATCTCATTGAGGCTGTAAAAATGAATCCCGTCATTTATGACCGTTCTCACATGAACTATAAACATTTTGTAAGAAAAGCACAAACCTGGAAACAAATCGCAGACTCTTTAGGTGTCCCTGGTAAGTGAAACAACTAAATACAAGCTTAAATTTAAAACATCTGCATTGCAGTTGTTGATGGATGAGGGGGTTGACATACACGCATACATGTATTTCATTTATGAATACATATGCATGTATTATGTACTTAAGTCGCACATGCAAATGTATAGATTTGCTTTTCACACATTATCACTAAAGTGTTTGTTGGTCATGTTTGGCTGTCTGGTATTTAATTGATATTTTAACACTTTTCCATTAATAGGATTTTCAAGTTTAAGCTTTTGCCTGCATTAAAAATATTTTATACTACTAATGTAAATACATGTATGTGTGTATATCTGTATCCTCATGTGTAAAATTTTTCTTTTTATTATTGTTCTGTATACACACATACATACATATGCATATTTAATCGTTTTATTACGACAAAACGAAGAACGAATTTAAATTTTATAGAAAATCAAAAAGAGAAAGAGAAACATAACAAACAAAACACTAAATCACATAATATTAGGCAGTCAAAGCCAGATACAATGATATATTTAAACACGCATTCGACTGTAATTATTTTGTATAAATTGTAAACAAAAAAACTTTAATTCTATTTGAGCAAAACAAATGAATCACAATTTTCTTTATAATTAATAAAAGCCAGGTCCTCCACTTGTTAGGAGCACCGTTCACAAAATAATTCTGTTTTCATTTCTTGCTGAACAAATAAGTAGTATGTATTTTCTTCAGTGCTGCCTTGTTTGACATCATACCATAAACTTTAACAACAATGTTTGGTGGTGGCAGAGATGTTTTATAAATGAAAAAAGTCATTCAAGAACTGAAAAGTCGCCATATGTATGTAGGTACGTGCATACATACATACCTAGTATGTACGTTCCGTCGAAAGCATTCGAAAAGTTTTGAACTACGTTTTTGTTCTGTCGTTGCCAACGAACCATCAACCTACTTACATCTGTACGTGTGTATATGTGCATGTATACACATCTGCATACATAGATATACATATGTATTTAGTAGTTCGCTTTATTGAAGAGGGGAAACGTACCAAATCAACTTCGTCGCTCTGCCTTTGAAAGTGTTTTTTTATTTGCTCATCTTTGATTATTGTCGCAGCTGTACTTTTTAATATGAACGGCGTTGTCGTATTTTTTTCTCCCATTCTCATTTTATCTCTTGTTTAAAAATGTGAAAAATTATTCATGTGCATGTCAGTGTTGCCAAAATGGTGTATTGACACCGAAGCGAAATCTAGTATGTAGATTGCAATTAAAATCCAACTCAAAATCTATATGTGGCCATGCGTAGTGTCTCAACAACCATGAATTCACTTTATTTTTGGATTTGTATGTAAAAAACCTTCGATTTTCATATGAAATCGTTCGGCAGTCTCAAAAACATCGGAAAGTAATCTAAAAATATAATTATGTATATAAAATAGATGAAACCCACAAAGTATGTTTCAACAATAAAATAGAAATGCGCAGTGTGACAATGCAACACAGAGGGCGAAACTTAAATTGCGTTTTACTCAAAAACTTGCTTTGACCCACTAGGTGGGTTTTCTAAGTAAGGTCACATATCGTTTACAGGACCGTTTTCTACCATTTAGCAGGATTTCATTTCATAACGAAAGCGAGTTCATTTAAAATTTGTTGATCTGAAGGCAGACCAAATGAATGACATAAACTTAATTAATATAATGTTCATAGTAAGTGGATAGCTGGTATTGGCAGTATGTCAAATAACGATTTCCAAAAAATTGTTATTAAATGACTGTTTCAACCAGAATGCGTTGGATGATTGACTTTTTTAACACATTTTTTGATTTTTGTTACTTTGGTTAAATAGCATAATCCGTTTGACTGCCCTTCGCCTTATTTGTCATGATTGTTTTTCTCTTGTTTTCAGTATTTTAACAAAGTTCTGATTTCATTAAATTTTACCCAACAGCAGAGTTTGTTTAATTGTCAAAATCAGATCAAATTATTTATCTTGTAGGGCTAAAATTTATTTAAGCCACAAGTTCTGTAGTTTTAAGTTAATGAAATGAAATAAATTGGCTGGAAAGAATTGTCAGCCATCCAATAGGATATATGGCAAGGTTGATAAACACACTTTTATTGCTTATTGGATGGTTGCTAAATTATGCGTTATAGCAATATTTTCGGATGACACAATGACCTGTTTTTGCCTAAATACTTTCCTTGCTTAATTTATTTTTTACAGAAATTCATACTAACTTGATCCCAATTTTTTAACCTTTGCTGAATAATTATTTCGCATTTTCTTCAAGCTTGAATTAAAAATATATACAAAAAGATTTCAAGTATGAAGAAATAATTAAAATACATACATGTTGTTAAGGGGTAAAAATGTTTGATATATAAACTAATGCAGCCAAATTAAGGTACTCTTTAATTCCATTTAGTAGTAGTATAGTTAGACGCCATTGGCAATACTGGCGTTTGTATTTGTTGGCTGATAAATTTACAAAATATAATTGTCAAGTCAGCCTATCAGCGCATGTGCATTTGTAAATAAAAACAGAGGCTTACCAGTGTTTTATAAAAAAGGGGTAAATATGAAGGGAACTTCACAATTTATGAATGGAATTTTTAATAAAAAATTAAATGAATAATAATAATAGGAAAATGCGATCATTTTTATAAAATCACTCACCCTTTTGTACAAAAAATAAGAAACAATTTTCGATACCGAACTTTCATGAAAGAAAACTGTTAGTTTAAAATTACAGAAAAAAGTGTATTTATACTTACACATGTTCGTTTAACAACTCTTATCAACTTATAAAAATTCAAGTAAAACAAAGGTGAAATATGACAAATTTGATATACTACGTACTATATACACATGTACGTACATACATACATACATTCAATTTTGATTCGATCTGGTAATATTAACCATTCAGTTTATGAGAATGTGTGTACATATGTATAAACAAATATGCAATGGTTTTTGGGTGAAATCTTGTTGATTACCTTTACACCTGGTCGCATTGAAGTGGTGAATTCGCGTTGGTGAAACATGAAAGGAAACCGAGAAGCAAACAATTATCACCTGAACTGTCAAGTTCCTCCATAATGCATTCAGTTTGTTTCATCGCAATCGTTGATCCACAATGAAATGACTAATTAAACTAGTCAAGTATTAGCTGTTTAATCGGTTGCTGATATTAACAATTCAATCCAAAGTTGTAGGCCCTAAAACAACGATCTTAATTCAATTAAAATTGTATCAGATACTAAAAAGTAAGGCAAAATTAAACCAATTATGTATGTATGTATATATTTTTATCCTTTCAATTTGTGTATGGTCAGATCCATACTAGCTTTTCGATATTGCAATATACTTCATTTACAAATTTGACCAGTTTTAGTTTGAAGAAATGTGACTTACTGCTGGTTTCGTGATCGACCACCGATGTGGTCTATGTACATAGGTTGTGTGAACGAATCAATAAAAAATACATGCATGTACATACATATGTATGTATGAATGTGCCTACCTTGCACTACATCAACTTCTTCCTTGTAGGCATCTCCAACTCAAAATATTGAATGACAGCGAAAAAATTGTGTTCAGCGTGAATTGTTAAGTTTTTCCTTAATATCAGTTAGAAGCAGTGATGCCAGGAGATTTTTGCATAAATCCCTCCGCTTATGGAAAAAAATCCCTTTTTTTCCCTACACCCAATTTGTTTTCTCTTCATTTTTCCCTACACTATTTTTTTTCAATTTCTCAAAAAATAAAAATTTATTTTTTTATTATATATTTTCAATTCAGGTACATAAATTCAGGTTCATTTAAAAATAATACAAAAATAACATTAAAACGAATAAAATAACAAAAAGTGTCATAAGAATAACGTAAAAATAACATAAAAATAATATAAAAACAACATAAAAACTAAAACATACATATAAAAAAATATTGAAAAATTTATTTATACAATTCTGTATAATTCATTTTTTTTAAATGGCTAGATGTGCATTTAAAATTTACACAATTAATTGCGTTTGCTTGTAAATGAGATCTAATAATGCATATAGAATTTAATATTTCATGGCTTAATTTGTTTCTTTTTTTCGTACGTACGTCGGTAACAATAGAAAAAATCCTTTCGGCGTCAGCATTAGCATGTGGCAGACTTAGTAAAATTTTTATTATTTTTGCAAAATTTGGAAAAATTAAATTGTCACTATAATTTTTTGATTTGCAGATTTTGGACCAAAATGCTTCAACATCTAATTTAGATAATAATTGCTTTTCATATTCGGAAAAATTATATAAATAATAATAATATATTTTTTAAGTAGTTAAAAAAAGAAAAAATCTGCAATATAAAAAAATCCCTACAATTCGACAAAAGTAAGAAATCTTTCCCTTTTTCCCTACATGTGAAATTTTTGAGAAAAATCCCTACAAAAAGGGAAAAATCCCTCCACTTGGCATCACTGGTTAGAAGAGGTCGGGCAGCAGCAGAACTTTTTACAACTGAGAATTGAAAAGCCGGAATGAAAAGAAGTCGCCGTCGCCCATGCAATTGGAAACGTACCATAAAAAGAATGCATGTACGTTACTGAGCTGTCGTTAACTGCCCGACATATTCAATGCTTTGTAGTTGTAAATGCAGGCGTTTGTGCTTATATTCGTTTTATTTGCTCTGTGTCGTTCATATAACGCAGCTGTACTTTTAGTTGAATTGACGTTGTCGTCTCTTTTTTTTTCTTTTGTTTTTGGTACATCTTTTTTTATTCTTTGCTGTTTCGTGCTACACGTGTTGTTTTCTCTACTCTCTTTTTTTATTTATCAAATACAATAACACAGCAATGGAAAAGAGTCCTATTAGCGCATGTGTGTGTTTTAGTTGATGTTGCTGTTTCTCTCCAATGGAGATATATTTATATGCATACATACGTATGTTAGTGTTGCCAGCGTAAAAATAAAGAAAAGCAATCAGTTAAAAATTTGTTTTCAATTCAATATGTCCGCTTAATAGCACAGGATATGGATAGAATGTACAATTTTTAACGTATTAAACCGAGAATCGTTGAATTGTTTACAATGAAATAACTTAAGGTTTAGTAATTACAGTAGTTTCCGCTTAATGGATTCCCCCTTAATTGATTCCCGCTTATTTGATCCAAAAAAATTACACTGAAAATATGCAATATAAGTTTTATAGAAAAATTCCCGTTTAAATGAGTCCCGCTTTAGTGCATTACCCACTTAATTGAATCATAAAATAAAAACTATTTTTGTAAATAGCATACAAACATGCTTTCACATACATATTTAGTGTAAATACATTTGTTTTGTTCTTTATAAATGAATTAAAATATTTGAACAAAAACAATGCAAAACAAAACGTTTTATTTATTATACATATATGTACATAAGTATATACATAAATATTTTACTGCTTTATTGATCCCACTGCGCAATTATGCTGAGTTCTTTTAATTGAGCCAGTGAATCAATTAAAGAGCATCGGTTTAATGATATGCCCGGTTAATTGCAACAAAACCTGTGCATTTTTAGAAAATCAATTAAGCGGAAATTACTGTATTAATTTTAAAGTTTTAGCATTTTTTTTGAGAAATTTTAAATAGTTGTTTATTAATAAACATGTACTTATGTATGTGCATACATACATACATACATATACATATATGTACGTAAATACATACATAAGTATGTAGGTATTAATAAATAAGTATTATAAATAATTTTTTTAGAAATCAAAATAATAATTGTATTGGTTTTTATGCAAAATCCAAAAGTTCTGAATAAAATTGCGGATGTACCCACATACATACATATGAATGTATTATTAAGTAAACACTTACAAACAATGTGCCAATCAGAGCACGAATATCCAAAATTAATGCGGGCTACTGATTTGACGTTTCTATCCCCACAGGGTTAATGGTCAGTTTTCCTTGTTGTACCAAAATAAAAATTTTGACGTAAACCTTTGCATGCAGTCTTTGGGATGTTGAAAATATTTGGTCGGCAATTAGATTAAATAATTTACTGGCCGAGATTTCATCATCAGCAGCTAAGCTTTCATTCTCCTGCATTTCAAGTTCTTTGAGAAAATCAAAAGTATAAAGTTCTTTAAATTCGGTTCATACATGTCGCCCAATTTTTGATTGGTAATTCTTTTTTTGTCCAATTCTCTTTTGTAAGCTGAAGGTATACTTTTAATACTGTTTTTTGAACGTATTTAAACCAGAATACATATGTAGTAGTTGAGAGGGCCAACACTTATGACACACGATAAAATAACGAACCTTTCTAAAAAATTTAATTTTTGAGACCTACTTTGCCACCTTAGTGAATCGTTTGGAAGCCATGGTCTAATCTTCTGAATGATCCAATTTTGTCCTACTAAAGAAGATATTTTTATTACAAATAAAAAAAGGACTATTATGTACATTTATGTAGGTGTATGCATTTTACTTATATACATATGTATACATTCGTGCGTACATATGATGTACGTATGCAGATTATTTTTAAAGATTTTTAATGCTATTTTATATAATTTTAGAACAAAAATGTACGAAACGTTGGAAGAGCTTGCGTGACAAATTTGCCCGAGAACTGAAAATAAGTCAAGACTCTAGATGGCGTTATTTCAAACAAATGTCCTTCTTAATGGAATCAATTCGACAATATCGTGAATCGCTGTTGGGAAAAGTAACGGCAGCAGGAATACCAGCCGCGAACACCACTAATGCAGTCACAGCACAAGTAGAAGCTACTCAACAAACACACCAACACCAACAGACAAATCAACAAGTTGTTGACTTATTTACCACTCCATTTAATGGGAGTGCCACCATAACAACGCAGGCCTTAGCAGGACATCAGCATGGTGAGTTTTGGGGTGATAATTGAAATAAAATAAAGCACATCGCAGTCTGTGTCGGGCATCTGCCGTGAGCGAACGTGTTTTTTCTCTCTTGACTGCGCGGATATTTGGATATCGTTTTTGTGTAAAAGCAAACGGTCTTGCTTGTTTCCTTTTTAGTGCATTCTTGGTTTATTTTTGATTGAATTTCAAGACTTTGAGTGTTCGATAAATCTTTATTGAAAGTTTCTGGTCCCTTTTCACTATGAACGGGGTTCATCCCCCGGACTACAACCGGTTTCGGGAATTGGATTCTTCGTCCGGAAAACCCAGAGCGAATAAATATAAACGACCACGAGCTGAAGAATTTGTTCCTCTGCCTCAAACATCATCGAACCAACAAAACCTACCACGCTATTTAGTAGCGGCCGCAGTATCACTTAAGGAAGGTTTGGAAATTCCTCCGCTAGCATCTCATAATGTTTTTCAGGTAGAAAAAGGCCTGGATTTCATATCGAAAGATCGACTTGAAGTCAAAGAAATGAAAAGTGGAGATTTGCTGATAAAGGTACCCGATAGTAAGTCTGCTGACAAGTTCCTTAAATCAAACTACATCGACTGTATACCTGTCAAAATTTCGTTGCATAAAACCCTGAATTCAATTCAAGGCCGTATTTTTTCCAGGAAAATAGTAGAGATCTCTCAAGAAGATCTTCTATCATCTCTCAAGGATCAAAGGGTCATCGAAGTAAGAAAAATTACCAAAAAAGAAAATGACAAAATAATAGCTACAGGAGCGGCAATAATTACATTCGACCTAATCTACCGCCCAGACATATTGAAATTAGGATGGGAAAGGGTTCCAGTGGAGGAATATATTCCGAATCCCATGAGGTGCATAAACTGCCAAAGATTGGGACACACAAGAAAGTGGTGCAAAAGCGTAGAACAATGTAGAGAATGTGGCCATTCCGAAAAACATGAGGCATGTAATCGTAAATACTGTGTAAACTGCCAAACCGAAACGCATACATCATATGACACGCAATGTCCCACATACTGGAAACACAAATCGGTGAACTTCATCCGAATTTCCAGAAGATGTACAACACGCGAAGCTTGGAAAGTATTTAATGATAACCCATCTTTAAATACGCTTCAACCTCACGTCCCTAATGCAAAGAAAAAACCTACATATGCACAAATTACAGTTTCTTCGTTGACAACAAACAATAGCAATAACAAAAAGAACGACCTGGAAGACAAATTTAAACAAACAGAAAACCAAAGCAACTTGAAAGTGAATACCAAAAAACAAAAACAAAACTCTCCCGCAAAACCTAATGACTCTTCCCCATATGTTAATAACATCAACTCATCAACAATAAACAAATGTGTAACAAAGAACAACTACAGCAACAACAACAATAAGAACGCCAATGCAAATACATTTACAATCTCTGAACAAATAGATCAAAATTCACTCACATCAATTCAAACCTCCTATTCCCAAATAATCTCACTTAATAAGCAGCAAAAAACCACAACAACTGAAGCTGTTAATTCATTATTGGAAGATATTGAAGATGAAACTTTATTTAGTAATGACAAATCATTATCATTGGAAGACTCTATTGATGATTGTTTTACAGCAAATGTAGATGAAAACTTAACAGAGGAAATGATTATGCAAGACATTCAAGAAGGCTTAGGCTTGAACACCACCCCAAGAACATCAACCAACAGCTCAGATAAAAACAACACTCCAGTAACACAACTATATAACAACTTTCCGCAATTGAACGTGTTAATTACACCCAATACTCTAAAGAACACAAAACCGTTGGCCCAAAGGGGCAAATTAAAAAAATAAACCTATAATGTCTTTTCATCAACACATTAAGCTTCTCCAGTGGAACATACAAGGATTTATCAACAACAAATATGCCTTGGAACTCTTAGTAGCAAGGCATAAACCCAACATTATAGCATTGCAGGAGACGCATATAGTCCAGAAGAACTTACACCTACTACATTTACCAGGTTTCAAAATATTCCACCACAACAACAACTATGACTATGCCAAATCGGGCATTGCATTGCTGGTTAAAACCAATTTGAACGTTATGGATCATTCTACCTCAAGTAGTGATCTACTATTTCAGACAATAGTGATCCGTTGTGATACGGAACTTCACATTACGAATATCTATAGAGAAAATGACATCAACTTATCACCAATAATGATGAATAATATTACGATTACTAGAAATGCCCACCACATTTGTCTGGGTGATCTAAATTCTCAAAATGTATTGTGGGGCTCTGCCTCCAATTCCCCAAACGGAAAAATACTGGAAGATTTTGCAAATGATCAGGACCTAGTTGTTCTAAACGATGGTTCCCCTACCTTACTTAGTACAAAAAATACACTAACTGCTGTTGATGTTTCCATGTGCAGCGTGGATATTGCTTCCACATTGAGCTGGATTTGTTTACCTTTGCCGGAAGTGGGAGACCATTTTCCCATTAAAATTACTAATTGCATAGACACAGTAAAGAGAAATTTTTCACCTCGATTTTTGGAAAGGAAGGCTAATTGGAAATTGTTTGAAAAGAAGGTTGCTGAAGTAATTACTGAATTTGATGATTCATGTAACATTAACAAAGAAGCTGCACAAATAAAACGGATTATACGCAAAACGGCAAATGAGTCTATTCCTTTAAGTCGTCTATGTAAAGATAAACACAGTCCTGTCTGGTACAATTCAGATATATCTGGATTGATACGACAAAAGCAGGAAGCATGGAAAACCTTTAAAAGATGCCGCGACAAGTCAAATATCATTAACTATAAAAGGCTTTGTGCAAGGGTTAAAAAAGAATGCAAAATCGCAAAAAGAACAACATGGGAAAATTTCGTAAATTCTTTGAACCCCACATTGGATGTGCGAGTTCTGTGGCAGAGGGTCAATAATTTAAGGTCGCAAAAATCCAACAACTTTCCCACCATCTGCACGAACAACAATAATTTTTCACATCCCTTGGATATTGCTGACAATTTTGCCAAATTTTGGTGCTCGCTCGGCTCAGATGATGCTTTTGATCCCAGAATTATTTCTGATAAGAGACAACTCAAAATTGAAAATCTGCCTCAGATAACGTGCCAATTCGAAGAGCTGATCGGTAAGATAACGGTTAATGAACTACAAGAGGTGTTAAGATCCGTAAAGGGTTCAACCCCAGCCAGAGACAAAATCACATACTCAATGATTAAATTTGCACCTGATGTCCTTAAATCTAGACTATGTGAGTTGTACAATAATATATTGGGGTCCGGCGTTTTCCCACATGACTGGAAAATGGCCATACTTTCTCCTATTCCCAAACCTGGGAAAAATCATAGTCAACTGGAGGGCTATCGACCCATTTCCTTGCTACCCGTACTTTCCAAAATACTGGAAAAAATAATAGCCAAGCGCTTTTGGAAATTTGCAATTAAGCAAATATCCAAAATGCAACATGCGTTCATTCCCAGAAACGGGGTCCATAGCATATGTCACCAGCTAGAAGAGGTACTACGTCGCAACATTAAAAATGGGAAACATTGTTTAGTGCTCTCTGAGGACATTGAAAAAGCATTCGATCGTGTAACATCATTATCTGTTATAACGGAGCTGAATAAATGGGGAGTTCCCAAACAAATATTGAATTTATTAAAATCGTTTCTGGACAATCGTAGAGTGGCTGTTAAGGTTGACGGGTTCTTTTCCGCAACTTACGCTTTGGACAATGGGGTACCACAGGGATCCCCGCTTTCCGTAGTACTATACACCATCTATGCCAATTCCTTGGCATCAGCGGTAACAGATTTACCTGGGATTGACTATATCGGAATATACGCAGACAACATCTTTGCGGTAGCCTCTGGGAGTCCAAATTGCGTTAGTCATAGTCTCAATCAATTGGATCGTGCAGTGGATGACTGGGCTAGAGAGAAAGGAGCTGTCATCCCCGCAAGTAAAGCGGAAGTTCTTCACGTTTGCAGAAAACGATGCTGTAATGATAGAACCATTATCATCAGGGACGAGATTATTCAACTTTCTGACCAAATGAGGATTTTGGGAATAATATTTTCCAAAAATCTCCTCTGGAATAGCCACATCAAGAATATGACAAACAAATTGGCAAAAATCAACAATTTATTGAAACTAATATGCTCCCGAAACAAAGGACCACATATTGAGACAGCGCTCAACATCTGCAAATCTCTGACAGTTGGTACCATAATGCATGGCTTGACAATCTACGGCTGGACCTCCAAGAAGAATATGAACAAAATTAATACTGCAATGAACATGTGCTTCAGAACAGCATCCGGTCTTCTACGCACAACACCTATTGCAAATTTAAGGTCCGAGGCAAATTTTTCAGACTTTCAAACTTTATTGGAAAAATGTTCTGTTAGCCTTGCATCACGAGCAATCACAATAACAGCTGATAGTTTGCATGACACATTTTGGAATCAACTAGCGTCATCGAATAGTTCCACCCCATCGGCTATCAGAAATATTATAGCGCTCGTGAAAAAATGGAATATTCCCATTCCACATAAACCAAGTGCACCGGTCTACACCAGGGCTTTTGTTAGAGTAGATGACAGCCTAAGTTTCCTCAACAAAAGGTCTTCGAATCCCTTGTGTTTTAAAAAAATGCTTTTGGAGAAAATCTCACGCATCTCCCCAGACGTCATTTACTATACGGATGGATCATTCCGCAACAATATAACATCATATTCCATCGTTAAACAAATGACACCAACTCAGTATGAAATCGTAGTGGAAGCTCGATTGCCAGATCATACTGGTATCTTTACGGCAGAGATTTCAGCTATTAAAACTGCAGTAATATATTCTGCTGAACATGCAAAAAATACTTTAATCTGTACTGATAGCTTGAGTGCAACAAAAGCCTTGATTAAAAATCAAAACGGTGAATATGATGATATGCTACGCTTGAAAAATGCGCAGGGGGAAATTACTGTTATATGGATTCCATCGCACATTGGAATTCTGGGCAATGAACATGCAGATAGTGCTGCTAAGGGAGCATTGAACCTACCACGAATTACGGAAATTCCGTGCTTTCCCAGAACAATAAGAAAATTGTTCTCGGTTGAACATCCTGTATCAAGAAGACCAAAATATAACACAAACTTTTCCAGGAAACATTGTATAATGCTTGCCCGCCTGAGAGTTGGTAAAGCTGTATTCAATTCCAGGCATTATTATGAAAAAACCGAACCGCCCAAATGCACTTCCTGCGATGTATTTCTCACGATACCGCATATACTGACTGAATGTCAACTATCTAAGATAAACCAACCACTGGAGAAGCTACTTGACTGCGCCACTGAAGACAACTTGACGCTTATTAGAAGGAGCTTTCAAAGACACAACATTACTGATATTTAATATATAAATACCTCTAATATTAAATGCACCAGGCTAAGCGGGATAGTTGGTCGTTATGCTGACGGAGGGGTGGGCGTGGGCAGTAGATTCAAGCGTATACATGTACATGTATGGGCTTGCGTGTGCTGCGGTTGCCTGTCCTGTAGTTGGCGTGGTGCTCGGCGGTCTCGTTTAGGCTGGGCTGTGAAGTCAAACTTTTTTACAACAGAGAATTATTTTTCTCTTTACTTTAAAACAAGAATTCGATGACTGAATTTTGCGCATTATGTTACTTTTACACATTGTCTTCATTTGAATTTTCTTTTAATACAAGACTGAGATTCTTGATTTTTGTTTTTATTATATAGTTATATTATGCAATACGTGCGCATATGGTCTAGTTACCCGGCGCCTATTTTGTTATACTTTTAAAATTTATTTTATAAGGTATATTAATAATAAATAAATAAATAAAGCACATTAACAAGAGTGAAGTTATTAAATTTGAATTTTTATTTTATTTTAGCTATTGTTGTCACTGGCGATGCGGCGCAGCTGGCGGCAGCAAATAATGCTGTTAAAGAGCAAAAAACCTATTACTATGAACCGGCTATGAAACGTGAACGTATAGTAGATGATGAACAACAGCAGCAGCAGCAACAGCAACAACAGCAGCAGACACAGTTGCAGCAACAACAACAGCAACATCATGATATGTTGAGTTCCATTAAGATATTTCAAAACAGCATTAATCAAGGTGTCAGTGCCGAAGATCAGTCTTTCGGCATGGTTGTAACAGATATGTTAAATACGCTGGGCGTAAGGCAGAAAGCAGAGGCAAAAGTTCATATTATCAAATATCTCACAGATATGCAATTGCTGGCTCAACACAACAAATACTGAGATACGGTTATAACAATTGATAAGACATCTTGTATATTTCAATTTGACCAACAAGAACCGCACCAAACGCAACAGAAAACTATAATAAACTCAGCAGTTGAAGAAGATGATATCGAAGACGACGATGACATCGAAGACGACGAAGAAGAAGATGAAGAAGTATCAGAGGATATCGCTAATAATTCAACTTGTCAACAATCTTCAAAAGATAACTAGCCCAAGTTGATGAAGCTACTTATGATGTTTATGTTAATAATATAGTGTCATTTTGCTAAGCAAATAAGGAGAGAGAATATTAACAACTGCCATGGAGAAATATTGTTTATTTACAGAACATATAGACATATTTCGTTTCATTCGTTTTATATTTTTGCTGCAGCAATAACTTATTTATTTAAGAATGTATGTATATAGAAAAAGTGTTTTTATTTTTTATTTTTTATGATATGTGTTGTGGACTATCCATACTAAATATAAGTTTATTTTAAGTCTATAGTTTTTAGGAATCTACAGACATACATAAATATGTAGGGTTTGTATAGATAGACATACAAACCATACATTTTTGATTTTGTATAAAAATTAATTTTAATAAAAAGAAAAAATAAAGTTTTAAATTGATCTCATTTTCTCGAATCATTGATAGTTAGACAAACATTATGTATCGAACACAGAACACAGACAAGCGTTATATGGCTAAAGCTTAACCTGGTCTTGCCAAAACTTAGCTTCAATTATTTATGGTGTAAAATCAGTTCATAACTTAATATTTTGAATCTTCTACGCTGTCAAGCAGTAATCAGCTGATCTAAGAATCGGTCTAGTTTCTATAGAATATCTAGAGAAGAAGACTTATACAAGGCGATTTTTGCCGCGAAGATTCTTTGAATTAAATTGCAAATGCATTTACTTTTCACAAATTAAATCATTTTCTATGTTAAAATATTAATTTTCCTAAATCGAGCCTTTGGACATACATTCATACATATATATGTATGTACATATACAGTGGTGGCCACATAACTAAAACATTTGTGATGCTGGTAAATTATTCGGTTTATTTTCAAAATTAAAAAATATAGCAAAACTGAGTTTTAAGTTCTTAAATCTAAAACTCAAACAGTTTCCAGTACAATTGTTAAATTTATAATTTAAAGTTCTATAAAGAAAAAATATGATAAAAATATTTTATAGTGTTGACCATATAATTAAAACATTTACTATTTTCATTTTAATTGCAATATTACTTGCAGAGCGATTGAGGAATAGTTAATCAACATTTTTGGGATTTTTGCCTTCCATCCTCTTTTCAACTTCACACCACAAGTTGTCAATTGGATTGAGATCTGTTCCTCTAAACAACTTTTCACAAGCCGTGAAGTGTGCTTAGGGTTATTGTCGTGCATGAAAGACCACATTAACGGTAAATTTGCCTCTGCAATTACATTATCTATAATGTTTTTGTAAACATTTTGATCCATTATCGAACTGATTCTAACAATTGGTCCAATACCATGCCAAGAAAATGCACCCCACACCATAATGTTACCGCCACCATGCTTAATGGTTTTGATGGTATATCTGGGATTGTGCTGGTGGTTAACAGGACGCCATACATAACGTTTTTTGTCTGATCTCCAACGGCAAAACGTGGATTCGTCGCTCCATAAAATATTTTTCCAAAAACTCTTGGTTTATTAATATTTTGTTTTGCAAAACACAATCTGCATTTAAAATTTTTTTTTGGAGACGAAAGGCTTTCGCTGTGCGATGCGCCCTCGTAAGGAGGCGTTATTAAACCGACGTCTAATAGTTCTAGACGATATATTAATACCATATGATGACTCTAATTAAATTTTTAACTGCTTGGAACTTTTAAATGAGTCAGCTTTAGAGGCTTTTACGATTATTTCATCTTCTTTAGCTGTGATGTTCCAAATAAGTCAAAATGTTTCATTGCATTGTAGATTTCTCCTCTAGAGCAATCAATTAACTGTGAAATTTACCGCCTTCCCGGAGGTTCTGAGATTAAGTACAGCCTTCCTTTCTTCCTCCGAACAACTCCGTCCCATACCTGATAACTGATTTTTCTATACATTTACCAATAAATTTATAAATACCAAACAAAATAAAATATGAGAAATATGCAATTAAAATAGCAACACTAAAAATTTTTTAATTATATACATGCATATGTGTCCACTTCCAAAAACAGCACTTTCACTAAATAATGATTTATTTTGTAAGAAAACTCAATAGCAAAGGAAAATAAAGAAGGAAACAAGTGTAAAAGAGATCAAACTTATCTTTTCAGTGGAAAAGTCCCTTTAAAATATCGAAAGATAGTAAATGAAACCGATCAAATCAGAGATCATAGTTATGTTTTAATTATGTGTCCACCACTGTATTACAGTGAAATCGTGCATTAACGAAGCTTTTAACATTTAGTATCACGTCCTTGCACAAAACTGTTAAATAAAGCTTGTGGTTATCTAAATAAAAAACATTGTTTAATAACTAACAGTTTTAGTATATTTAAACAATTATAATCAAAAGTCAAAAGTTGTTAAAATGCAAACAATTTTGTCTCAAAAGCAACTTTGATGGTAAGCTAAATCTATTCAAGAAGTGCTGCTAAGAATCAAAGATTTTACTGAAAAGAATAACATTACAGTTTGATTAAGGACCATGTATGGCAAAATTTATTTGGCAATATACGATTAATATATGAGTAAGTCAGTTGAAAAGGGCTTTGTTTAAAAGCTATGTATGTATATACATACATAAGTATGTTCCAGTATTGCCATAACTTTTAATGTTGTTGTAAACTAGTGTAATATATGAGACTAGTTAATACAAGAACCATACGCTAACTTTAAAAATCAGCAAAAGAGGCACCACAGAATTAGTTTGTAAAATTATCTCTAATGTTAATATGGGGGGAAGAAAAAACATAAATTTACATACATGACAATTGTATGCGAATAATCCAAACATAAGTTGTAATGCTCAGCTGCACGCAAAACTTTACTTACACATACATATATGTATGTACGCGTGTCATGTTCATAACAAATCTAACATTGATATACATACATATGTGTCAGGGATGGTAAATTTAATACAATTTTATTTTTTCTACTATTCACAATCGAAAAGTACTATGTTACACCAGTGGCATATTTAGTACAATTAAGGAACCTCCATGGGCTACTAGATTGATACGGCAACTCATTATTGCAGACTAACTGAATTCACAAAATTGCAATATTTTTTTTTTTTTTTTGTAATCTGTTTTATTTGCAATCTATTTTACAAAATTTAAAATAATAAGCAAATTTAATAGCAATTAAAAACATAAAATAACTAAAATAACAGCTCAGTAAACAACAGTTGTCAACTGCTGTACTATTTACATAAATATATACATCTTAAATATTATTTTCTAAAAGGTAAGTCAAGTACATGTACCCTTTTTAACCTGCGCACTTCGTTGCTATCGTCTAATAAATTGATGGCTAACACATTGGAATGATGGCTAAGTCGGTTTAGATATCTGTCGCTGAAACGATTAATTTCTTCTTTGACCATTGCGATGCTAAGATCTTTGTGAATATTGTTGTTTCTGATGAACCAGGGAGCATTAGTAATTAAGCGAAGAGTTTTGGATTGATATCTTTGTAGAATTTCAATATTTGAATTGCTAGCGGTACCCCACAATTGTATACCATAAGTCCAAATTGGCTTCAGAATAGCTTTATACAACATGACTTTGTTTTCTAAGCTCAATGTAGATGATGGTCCTAATAACCAAAACATTTTTTTGGTTTTCAAATTTAATTGATTACGTTTCATTTGTACGTGTTTTTTCCAAGTAAGTCTTTTGTCAAGATGGAGACCAATTGCAATATGTAATAATTTTTTTCAAAATTGTAATTGTGATCTCGAAAACCATGTAAAAGCCAGTGCGTACCTTAATTTTTTTTACATGCAAATATTTTAAACATACTCAATACTGAATTGTTTTTTGTTGTATTATAGTACAAATGAAATTTAATGTACCTTTTTTTGCAATATTCTTAATAAATCTATTTAATAAAAAAAATATAAATTAAAATAAGGGGTCTTAGGACAAATAAGATCAGAAGAGTAGTGATGATTTTAAAATCATCAATGCCATCCCTGTGCATGTACGCATGTATGTGTACAGCCGTATATAAAAGAACTAGAAAACAGTTTGCTGTGCTCACTTACTTTGGTTCTCTTATTCCATTTAACTCCACTCTCTTAAGTATTTATTATACTGCACTACCGTATGCTTACATATTTACACGCAAACAAACCAGTATTATTGGAAAAGTGAAACAAAGTAGAAAAGTAGAAGGGATATTTTTTCATTTTCATCTATTTCTTTTAGTTTGAGTTGACTGCTTGAAGTTGTTGGTTGTTAAAGCGGATGAAAGGTTGAGTTTCGAAACAGAAAAGAGAAAGAAGAAAATTCAAAGTGAGATCGTGATCGCATAGGAATTAAATACAGAAAAGAAAATTTCGCACCGGGAACAAAACGAGAATTTTTTTTTTAATTTTCGTAAATATTACGAAAAAAGTGCGCTAAATAATAAAGTAATTTGCAAAAAATCATACATATATAACCTTTTGTCTCAAAATTAACAAAGTGAATATTAAATGAGCTCGTAGTTTTTAAAATGCATTTTTCGATTCATAATTTTTTTTATTAAGAAAATAAGTACAACTACTACTACCACTACTACATTGTTTCCAACTGTGTGTTGGCATGTATTAAAATACAAACCACTATTTTTACCTGGATTTACCTGTTTTTACAAATACAACAACTTCTTAGTATGAATATATACAAATATATACAACAACAACTCCACGGAAAACATAAAAAAGTGGAGGAGAATAAAGTTTAGTAAAAATAAAGTTAAGATAAAATATTTGTTCATCAGACGTGGTAAATACATGCATATGTACATATGTATGTATGTATGTAATACAACAAAAATATTCTTATAAAATTACAAAAACTAGTTTTACTTAAAGAACTAATATTATAAAGCTATATGTTAAAGAAATTTGCACTGGTGTTTGTTGTTTTTTGCTACGGTTGCCATGAAAATGTATTAGCGTGAGACGCCAAAAAAAAAGATAAACAAATAAAGTCAGCAAATTAACAAAAAGTTAGAGCATTTGGAAAAAAGAAAATAAAACAAAATAACGCAAAAGCAAACAATAAATTAATGATCGTTGTTCAACTGCCGCATAAACGGCATTCTCTCGAAATCTGGTAACTTCAAGTTTATCTATTCTCTTCCCAAATACTGGGTGACTCATACAAACAAGATTGCAAAGTACAAATTTAGTTATTTTACACAAAATGCAAGTTTTAAAAAAACCGTAAATTTTTGAAATCGAATTTGTGCTCAAGGAGTAAAAACGAAGATACACATTTGCACTTCCTCTACTCACCGGCTAAAGAAGTGTAATGTTATAAAAATGGTTTCTTCAACGAGTTCAGTACAACAACCACGCCTACAGCCCACTACATCCAACGCTCTTGAATCCCATGACATATCAACAACAAGTTCAACAGATCCGTACAATAATAAGTCCTGCTTACATGCACATCCGCAACAGTTCTACAAACACTATAGTAGAAGGAAATACCTGCCACTTGTGATAAGTTTAGTAGTAATTGTCAGCTTGTTATTACCCGCCAACGTCTTATCCACAAAATCAACAATAAGTCCAAACCATTCCTCTTACGCAGCCTCACAACATTTTCAGGATTTATTAGCATTTGATTCCTTCAGCAACAACAATGAACAAACACTACGGTCAAAACGTGACTCAGTTGCTGCTTTATATTCCGGTCTACCTTCTACGCGCAGCGGTAATTCCGTCATTTATTTTGGTCAGTCTTCAAATAATGTCAATTCCAATGAAATACTCTATTCAGTGGATAATCGTAAACCGGCTTTTAAAAATTGCGCCGGCTATAAACCATCCGTTAAAGAGGAGCAACCAGAAAATACCTACGTTATAATGGTAGAAGCGGAAGATCCAGATCCCGATCAAGAAATAAAATATAGTTTAGTACAATCGGCTTCAGAACGGCCAAAATTTCGTATAAATCCCACAACGGGGGTTATTGTTACGGAGCACACATTCGATCGCGATGAACCAATTCATGAAAAAGCTGTTTACGTTACTGTTCAGGCAACTGATAATGGTCGACCACCTTTGGATGATGTTTGTACATTTAAAGTAACCATCGAAGATATAAACGACAATCCGCCAGTGTTTAACAAGGCTCGTTATGAAGAGTCTATGTCGGAAGATAAACAGGTAAACTTTCGCTAAACGCTTTTGACTTGATAACTATGTAGGTATGTATGTAAGTACATACTTTCTGACCTTTATTCTATATTTGCCAAATCAGCGGACCCCTGGATTACTGCTATTTGGTAAAAACAGAATAAAGTGATATTAACAAGAAATTATATGAGGAAGGTAAGTGCGTATATATAGGCCGATGCATAATTTAGGATACATAATTTAATAACTAAACTGTTTACATGGATTCTCTCCTATTAGTCTAATTAGGAAATGAATTTTTCATTATTTCTAGCACATAATATTTATGTATAGTTTGCTTGATATTTTTTGTACTTTGGTTAGAGGAGAGGGAGGGAATGTTTATGCAAATTTGGCAAAGAAAAGTGGATGACAGTCGCCAGAATTGTCAACTCGGTACGTTTCGCCGTCTTGATAATTCGACAATCTTTAAAAGAAGAAGAAATACCTGTGGCGAATACGAATTCTGTCTCAAACACTTCGGGTTTCCAGTGGCAAATAAAATTCCTCAATAAAAAATACCCATTTAGACAAAACACAAAATTTTATAATTGCACTTGAACTACTTAAAGTACTAGTATTACTTTTGCACTAGTAAGCAAACTAGTAACTCTCGGCTACAAGGAGTTCCCTATAGGCAAAAACGCAACAACAAAATATTCTACGAAGACTTTTCAAAGGCGTAGATTTTATTGTCAAATAAATTTGGTTTCGGACAAATATTTACCTTGTTAAAAGTCTTGCATTCTATGTAAAAAATTAAGAAATAAATTTACACATACATACATACATATGTATGTACATAGATAAGTTCGCACTTTTCTTTTAACACAAAAGCAAAATAGTTGTTTTTGGTCTCTTGTTCTTAAGACATTTGAGTTTGATTTTCAGAAACTTGTTGAATATGTAAATCTGCATTATTGAATTAATTAATTTAAGCCGTCTAAAATGTGTAAGACGCATGATTAAAGTAGTTTCATACGTAAGGAAAATGTGGCTGTTTTGTTACGTTGAATTTCTCAATTACGAATATTCTGAAACATGTATGTAACTGTTTTCATTTTAACCTAAAACTCGTATTATTTAAAATTTATGCATATTATATAAAATAATAATCTGTATTTTGGTTTTTTCGTTACTAAGAAAGAAAATTGAAATTTTTTTTGTGTTATTTTAAAAACTACTTTCTTTACAATTTCTATTTTTTTTTAACTAATGACGACTGTTCAAGTTAAATATGTAAATGTAGACTCTAAATCAAATTCTTCAAGTCTTTTGAGTTTAGTTCGTATTGTAGCCAATTTCGCACACAGCCTACTTTCCAAAATATTTCTCGCAGGTAGACTGCTTGCAACTTAAAAACTGACCATATTATCCGTATATCCGTATTTTTGAAGAAAAAATTAGGTGGAGCAGCTTAACAATGCTGTTAGCAAAAATACATATGTATATGTACATACACACATACATGCACGTGTACGCATGTGTTACACTGCAGCCCAAAACTAAAAGCACAAATTTCGTGGATAGAAAATTGTCTCGATTTGAAGCTTTGACTCTTTTAGATTGCCTAAAACTCAATTCAATTTTATTCGGAGGGTCTGTTTCACAACATTTTCGAACATTTTCGATCCCAATAGTGATGGGTAACAAAGACCATATGGCCAGGCTGGTGTTAACAGACTTTTATATAAATGTCTCTGTGTCTAACTTCTACGACCCATACCTTCGCATGAGAAGTAGCTTTACGACTGCCTTGGCCATTATTTTTACAAATTATAATTTAATTTAAACGAAAAATAAGTACCTTTTGTTTGTTGTTTGTCAGATCTGGTCATTTACAAACAAATTAAACGTGGGCAGTGTACACATTCCAATACGATGATTGCTACTCCACGCCAAAGCATATTCTTAACTTTTAACATTAACATTAACGTTAACATTTTGTAAAAGCAATGAAGTTTAACAACAATAGGGAAACATCATCTCTTATTTAGCCGTTATCCTGCAATGTGAAAGCAATTAATGCTTTATATAATAAATTTATATTTTATTGTTTTAAATTTAATAGATTTGAAAAATTTGCCAATATGTACTACCAACTGGGTCACAGAGCTATCATTGTCTTTTTTGGTCTGAATTATACCAAAAAAGTACAATTGTATCATCTTTATCAATCGTGCAGAACATGTCAAAGCGTGAAGCTTTTTGTTGATTTGTTGATTTTTACTTCTTTAGCACTATTTTAAACTCAGAAGTTCAAAAGCACCTCAATGACGAATTTGGCACTATAGTGAAGTCGCGGCAATGTGATCTAATAAAAGTTCCTATTGATAAAAATATTTACTGCAGTGGAAGTTCACATACCGCCAATTTACTGAACATGAAAAATTTTCTTGTCTTGTCTCATGCAGTTACGGGCTTTGGCAGATACGGAAGTTGTGGTCCACGCTTGGTGATTCAAATGTCCCCATGGTGGTGTTGTCTTGCAACAGAGTCATGCCAACCGTAAAAACGGGAGAAAACTAAAATTTCAGCTATTTTTGTTGTTGCTGTTGATCAGTTATTTATTAAAAGCAGACTTCTGTTATCTTTTTTTTTTTAAATACGTCGAGAATTGCGTAATTGCAGCGGCAAATGTTTTCCGAAAGAACAGAAGAATTTCTTGAAAAACATAATTCTTTACAAAACCTTTAATAGCATTGAAACGAACAAAAATGGTTTTCATATATTTTTAATCAAATAAGACGTGACTCAACGCCAATTCTTGTTTGAATAAAGGCTAAAACAGGTATTTTTCTAACGTTTTTGGTGGAAAAATGTTCCGGTTAAATTATAATTAAGTGGACCGAGCAAAAACTCAAACTCTGAAACAAATTTTGTAATACATTTTCTTATGATTGGGAGGAACATGATTAAAAATGAAGATAATAAAACACAAATAAATTTTTTTCGAATTGTGTTCTTGAATTACTTTTGTGGCTAATCTTTGCTAATTGTGAAATATACAACTCTGAAAGGCATCTGATTTGCAAATCGTACATAATAGAAAATCAAGGGCATGGATGACGCCAATAGTAATAAACAAACTGGTTTAACAGTTTTTGCCTTCAAATTTTCTGCACTGGCAAATTGCACATAATAGGAAAACATATTCAAAAACGGAATTTCTAAAACTTGTTTAAGAGTGTTTTCAACTGTATTTGTGAAAATTTCGGAGATTTTCTAAAACTATGACCTTGTGTGAACATTTTATGGACTTTTTAGGAAATATACAGCAGCGGCCAACGTATTTTGCTAAACTTACCTGCGATTTTCAAGTTCCTTTTAGTTTTATTCACAATTTATTTTTGGAAACGGGTACCACTGGATACAAAGAAGATACCAGTTTTCAAAACAGGACAATGCTATTGACCTCTTCTTCAATAATTATTAAAAATTACTTCCAGGTTTGATCCACACACACTTAATTTTTTTTATTAAAGATTTAATCATATTGTATTACCAAATTCCAAAGAACAACGAAATATAGAATAAAATGGCGATAAATTTTTAGTAAAAAATCAAAAATATCTCAAAGTTATTCGCAATTGTTGTTCAATATTTGTTTTAGTACTTTGTTTTATTTACATTTAGCAAGAATAAACCACAACTTTATTTCATTATTCAAGGAATTATGGTCGACACTGTATATATACGTACATATGTAGTTACCAAGGAATCCATAACAAATGTAACATTTTCAATTGCCCTGTTATGTGGGTCTGGCTTAAATGTTTTTTTTTGTATTTCTTGTTTGGTGTCATTTACAATTGAGTTCACTGCTCTCAAAAAGAGAATAAATAAATTTACAATGGAATACAAAAAGAAGAAAAAACCTTGAAACCCTTTTGTGGCAGCAGCAATAGGCGATTAAAACACAGTGCGCGTTGCAGCTTTGGTCTATATCTAAGACGTAGTTTCCACTATAGTTCTCGTAGGTTGTTGCTATTTTACCAAAAGTGTTGGCACATAAATAATTGCATTCAGTTGCCATTTTTCCAGCCTGGTCGAGAGCAGAGTTTTCTTTCTGTAACAAATAAAAAAAAAGCATTGAAAATTCAATCAATATTATTTGTGGCTGTTTGCTTGTGCTACTTCGGAATTCATAAATTAAATAGGAAATGTGTTTATGGTTGATTTTAAGAGTTAGTGAAGTGAAGTTCTTTAGGAAAATTAGAATGTAGTGAATGCTTGGCAGATACTAAAAACGTGTTAGTTGACAACAACAGTATATGAGCATAGAGCTTTCTATCCTGCAACTTAAAGTGGGTGTGGCAGGGCTGTCGAAATTTTATATTTCAAAAAAATGTCATAATGTATGTGGAGTAAAAATATTAGCGACGGCATTCCTGGATGGCACGCATACGCAATGCTTAAATTCTCATCAAGCTTAATTCAGTCGATGTCATGAGTAATGCTGGCTGTCCGAGCCGGTGTGATTCGGGGCTTAATCACTGCAAATTACTGGAGTTGAATGTCAAATCTGGCGCCGTTTTATTGAAATCAAATGGCGTTACTTATCTGATGGCGATCGCAGTTCAAATTCCACGCACTTAGACGCTCTTGGATCTCAAGATATCTGGCCAAATATGCAAATATTTTTTTTAATCAAAAACTAAAAGTTTCTTTGGTTTCATGGTAGGCGTGCGCTTATGCAGGAAACTGCAAGAAAACGCTGTTAGTTTTATAAGTGAAAATTTTAAAGTTTAAAGTTGTGCAATTTGCATAAAAAACCCAATTTTAAACCCATTGGCGTAATTTTATGTGACTGCACGGTACACAACTTGCTTGATAAGAAAGAGATACAACAGAGTCACCTGTTTGCCAGTAATGCCATCACACACAGTATTGCGACGTCGCTAGTGTTTAGCGTGAAGGTTGGCTTAATCTGCTTAATGACCTGACCAGGTGGCACAGACCATCTTAAATAGAGCCGTCTTTGCACAAATGTTAACAACCTGTCTATTAATTGTCTGATTTCAGCTAAGAAGTACAAGGATACCATCTTGTCAGATATTTTTTGCATTGCTTTTATAGTTTCTCTTGTCAGTTTTGTAAACCTATCTACAATTTTCGCTTTTCTTCTCTTTTACCCATTTTAGCCGAATGCCGTCGTTATGCGCATCACTGCCAGTGATTTGGACGATGGTAACAACAGCATAATTGCCTACGAAATACTACCTGAACGCGATCATTCATTTTTTACAATCGATAAGGATGCCGGTATTATACATTTAAGTAGACCGATTGATAAGAGACCCGGTCAATATTATACAATCACCGTACGTGCCTACAATGTTGTACCCGAACCACCGCAAGATGCTCAAATTGAAGTACGCATACGCGTTGTCGAATCTAACAAACGGCCGCCTTCATTTCTGGATCCCATCGACGGTCTTTTGTTTCTAAAGGAAAACTTTAGTGATTATTCGACACCGATAGTTACGCTTAAGGCCGTGTCGAATGTTCCTAATAAACCGGAAGTTATATTTGAGTTGATAACCGGCCGTACCGAACAAACGAATAGTAAGAAGACTTTTGTTTTCGATCAAATCGATGATACTGTTGTCATTAGTTTGGGCAAATCATTGGACTACGAAGCAGTTACCGATTACACTCTGACCATGAGTGCCCGAAATACTTATGACTTGGCAGCCGAACATGTTTTGAAGATCAAAATCGAAGATGTAAACGATAATATTCCGTATTTCACTGAAGTGAAAACAGGTACGATTTTGGAGAATGAACCTGCGGGCACACCGGTGATGCAGGTACGTGCATTCGACATGGACGGTACAGAGACCAACAATATTGTTTCGTTTGAGTTGGCCGACAATCGTGAATTTTTTGCCATCGACCCTCATACAGGCAACATCACCGCTCTCACCACTTTCGATCGTGAAGAAAGAGATTTTTACAACGTGAAAGTCATAGCCAGCGACAATTCGCCTTCCTCCCTCATCAAAAACGGCGAACCGAATCGTGGTCAACAGGTGTTTCGCATTGAAATAGCTGATAAAAATGATCACAAGCCCCATTTCCAAAGGGCTGAGTATGTGGCTGATAAATTACCCGAAGACGCCAACATTAATTTCATTGTCATTGAGGTAACGGCCGAAGACGAAGATAATGCCTCGCAAATCAAGTATACCATCGAGAGCGGCAATGTGGGAAATGCTTTCAAAATTGAAGAGCAAACGGGTAAAATAACCGTTAGCTCTAGACTGGATTATGAAAACATAACCGAATATATGTTGAAAATACGGGCTTTTGATGGGATATTTGACGATCATGCCACTGTGATAATTAAAATTGAAGATGTCAACGACAATCCGCCAGTTTTTAAGGAAAAATATTCGATAACCATCAGGGAAGAACAGGTGTTTGATTACTGCATTCTAAATATTGAAGCGTACGATCCGGACATAAAAGATCGCACCGCCGATCAGCACATCAAATATTTTGTGGTTAAAGACGATCATAAAAAAATGCTATCTATAGATGATACGGGTTGTTTAAAACTAATCCAACCTCTGGATCGTGATTTACCCCATGGTCATAAAAGTTGGGGTGTTTTGATAGCAGCCGTAGATGAAGAGGGTGCCGGTCTAAAGAGTGTGGCCTCCGTGGACATCAATCTGCAAGATATTAACGACAATGCACCCTATTTGATCAATAAAATGCCTGTGATATGGCAAGAAAATCGTAATCCCGGCCAGGTGGTGCAACTGCAGGCCAACGATTACGACGAACCGCAAAATGGGCCACCCTACACCTTTGGCATTGACAGTGAAGCCTCCGCCGACATTAAAACGAAATTTAGTATAGACAATGACTATCTTTTTGCCAATGTCCAATTTGATCGTGAAGAACAAAAAGATTATTACATTCCCATACGTATAAGTGACTCCGGCCAGCCAAAAATGAGTTCCGTTAGCATATTGCACTTGATAATAGGTGATGTTAATGACAATGCCATGTCCGAAGGATCATCACGCATAACAGTGTACAACTATAAAGGTGAAGCCCCCGATACGGAAATAGGTCGAGTGTTTGTAGATGATTTGGACGATTGGGACTTGGATGACAAAGCGTTTGAATGGTCCCAGGGCATACCTCATGATTATTTCCGCTTGAATCCTTCGTCCGGTATGATAACCGTACTAGAGGGTACACCAGAGGGTCAGTATGATCTGGAATTTGTGGTTACCGAAGAATCGACCTTTATACCCAAACACTCTGTGGATGCCGATGTAACAGTTATCGTGCGTGAACTACCCGAAGAAGCCGTGGACAAAAGTGGCAGTATACGCTTCTTTAACGTAACCAAAGAAGACTTTATTAGCGTGCCTAGAGATGCTCAAGCAGATGACGTCTTGTCGCTGAAGGATCGTTTGCAATTCTATTTGGCAAAGCTGTTTAACACCTCGGTCACCAATGTGGACGTGTTTACCGTTTTACAGACATCCGACAACAACAATAATCTCGATGTACGATACTCTGCTCATGGATCTCCTTATTATGCCCCTGAAAAGCTTAACGGTATAGTGGCCCAACATCAAGCCGAACTTGAGAATGAATTGGATTTGAAAATTCTAATGGTCAATATTGATGAGTGCCTGATTGAAAAACTTAAATGTGAGTCTTCCTGCACGAATACTCTGCACAAGTCATCAGTGCCTTACATGATTTACTCGAATACTACCTCATTTGTGGGGGTCACGGCTTTCATAGAGGCCCAATGTGTTTGCGAAGCCAAGACTAGGAAGTATTGCTTAAATGGCGGCACTCCCAAACTGGGCGAAGATAATGCCTGCGATTGTATAGACGGTTTCACCGGACCCCATTGTGAATTGGTGTCTGTGGGCTTCTATGGCAATGGGTATGCTTTCTATGAGCCTATATCAGCCTGTGATAATACAAAAATTAGCTTAGAAATTGCTCCCCAGACAGATCATGGCTTGATTTTGTATTTGGGTCCTTTGAATTACAATAGTTTACTGCCTTTGACGGATTTTTTGGCTTTGGAATTGGTCAAAGGGCGCCCCGTTTTAACTGTAGATTATGGATCCGGTACCATACGCATAGAACACACATACCTTAACCTGCTGGCGGGGAAATCCTACCAGTTGGATATAGTTTTGCAAAAGACCAGTATAGACATGATGGTCGATAATTGCCGGCTGTCAACATGCATGAGTTTGGGTGCTCCCCAGGGACCAAATAAATTCTTAAATGTTAATGCTCCCTTACAATTGGGCGGTACTCCTGCAGACCTGCGCAGTTTGGCTCACCAACTGAACTGGACCTTTGTACCCAGCCAACAAGGATTCTTTGGCTGCATACGAAATCTTACAATTAATGATCACACCTATAATTTAGGTGCACCTTCGCTTTATCGTAATATTGATTCAGGCTGCCAGCGAGCGGTGGCGGTGGCTGTTAGCTTTGGCATAGATCGCAACTTTATTATAGCCATTATATCGTGCATTGTTCTGCTACTGATAATTCTCTTGGCTGTGGTAGTGCAAAAGAAACAAAAGAACGGCTGGCACGAAAAGGATATCGATGATATTAGAGAGACCATTATTAATTATGAAGATGAGGGTGGTGGCGAACGTGACACCGACTATGATTTGAATGTTCTAAGAACCACACAACCATTTTATGGCGAAACTCTGTACAAAGATCCTCATACTTTACATGCTCCTAATCCGCCGCAAGAAATACCCGACATCGGTGGCTTTTTAGGTGACAAAAAAGAAAATTGTGACCGTGAAATCGGAGCCTTTCCCATAGATGATGTGCGGCATTATGCCTACGAGGGTGATGGCAATTCGGATGGTTCGCTGTCTTCTCTAGCCTCTTGCACCGACGATGGTGATCTCAATTTCGACTATCTCTCCAACTTTGGTCCACGTTTCCGCAAACTGGCCGACATGTATGGTGAAGAACCCTCCGATACAGACTCAAATGTCGACGATGACCAGGGTTGGCGTATTTAAGATACTAAATAATTTGTTAAACGTTTCAAAAATATTTAATTTTTTTTTTAATATACAAAAAGACATTTAAAGAGAGCATTAAAATTTTAATTGATCTTCCAAAAACCCCGAAGGCTTATTTTTTGTAAGAACCCAAAGCACTACAAGTAACCTACGAAATGGAGGCGAAACAATACTTGTTTCTCTTTTGTGAACGAAAAGACTTTTCTAGGAAGCAGAGAGGGCTTTGCTCACTCCTTTTATAAAATTCTCTAATGTAAATGTACGTAAACATGTGTGTATCAAATTTAAATTCAAAGAATTAATTAAAAATTTTTGTAAGAAAAATGTAGAAATTTATTTTAAAAAAATATGCGGTCCTTGTTGTTTTTTTTAGAAATTTATAATATTAAATATACATACAGTATATATTTTTTTAAACTTAAACGAATTCTAAAATTAATAAATTAAACGATTTCTTATCCTAATAACTAAGAATGAATTTTTAAGAGAAGGAGAAAGAAAGAAAAAAACTATTGAATAATATAAAGTGAATGAATTATTGAAAAGAAATTGTTAACTATATTTTTTGATATAATATAGCAATAAGTCTTAAATAAAATCTACATGGCAAAAATGTAATTACAAAACGAAACGAAGTAACTGGTTTATTATTATTATTATTTTTTTTTTATTAAATTAATTTGTTACTTTTATCAAACGAATGAAAAACGGCAAAAAAAAAAAAAACAAAATCACATAAAATTTCCATTTATAATTTTCTTTATTGATAAACAAAAGAAAGACAAATACACAAACATACCCCCTACCCGCCATCCACCCCACAAAAGCAAACAGTAGAAAACTATCCACATAAATTATTTTTTAATGAAAAATAAAAATACAAAAACTAAACTTAATTATAATTGTAAAATGTATTATAAACAAAAAAAGTAAACAAGAAAACTCCACTTTTTTTAAATAAGGTCTCTTTTAATTTATAATTATTTTAGTTGTATTAAAAAAGAAATGAAACAAATATTTAATAATAAAAAAGATAAAATGAAAAAAATTATAATTTATTTGGAAGGCAAAACAAAAGGGAAGTAATTGTTGTTTTTTTGTTTTCTTAAAATAAATTAAGATATTAAACAGTACATTATTTTATTTCGATTTTTAAGGGCATTTTTAAATTTTGGGATGGAGCTTTAATGGTTGTAGAAAATGTACTAAATAATATGGGCCTGTTACATGATCTGGCGCCTTAAAGTTCCCTAATATTTACAACAGAAGAAGCTGATTTGTCGTGCGCCAACATCCTCTTTTATGGACCAGAGCAGCATTTTGAGCTAGATTTGCTTACATTAATGCAGGCTTAAGTGTAAAGGGCATCAGGTCCCTCTTTATCCCTTCTTGTTTGTGAAAGTTATCTCCAGTGGACTTAGTTTTTCTTTACATTAACGTAAGTAATTTGCAACATTCCGTCACATGTTTGCCGCAGTAAAAACCCTTTTTTTTTTAAATTTACGCTTTTAAATGTTTAGAGTAATAGAAATAATTTAGAACTACTTCTCTAAGAGTAAATTTAGTAAATTATGAAAATTTCTGTCACATGTTTTCCGCACCTTCAAAGTAAAAACAAAACTTTTCTACAGAAATATAGTCTTTATATTTCTATATAGAACTATTTATTAAGGATAAAAATTTCCCTCCCATGAAAATATTTTAACAGGTGAAAAAAAACAATTTTTCCACATAAAAATTAAAGTTTTTTAGTCGCGAACTCTATATTTTTGTTATTTTTAGTCGGATCACGTCAATTTCTTATCAATTAATATCTTTCGAAATTTACAAAAAACTAGATTTGAGAAAAGGCCTTTCTATATTAAAGTAACGATATATAAATATTATACATTCATTGGGACGACTGCTGAAAACTTTTTTAAAAAGAGTTAACGGCGAGTATGATTTCGAGATTTTGGACCGATTCAATATTGATCTGTACAGGCATGTTCCAGAAAAGTGCAAATACCTAAAGACAGATAAATTTTTCGTAAGTGTTATCGAGGACTCAAATTTTATTTTAGGATACATGGTTGTATTTTGCTATTATCTAAATATTTAACTCGGCTCGGATGCAAAAAAATATTTTATCGATGTTTGCAAAAGATTATGAAATACGGCAAGATTAAAAAAGCTGTGTGTCCACAGTCTTTGAGCCATTTTTGACAGACAGATTAAATTACAGTATTAATTGAAATTCTTTCATCGACTTTCGCATTTTTCACGAGACAATCCAATAAACATACGTACATTCATACATACATACATATATATATATATATAAATATGTATGGACAGGCAAAACTTTCCATAAACATTCAATTAAATTCAACTATTCACTTACATTTTACTAAATATTTATTACGAGTATTTAAAATTAAATAATTTTTTTTGCTAATTTATATATTATTGTAAATTGCAGCTGCATAATATTGAAATTAGAATCATTTCTCTATGCCAATTTTAGATAAAAAATAAAATTGAAAAGAGCGCTAAATAAAAATGTTTAAAGTTAGAAAAAGAAAATTTGTGATGTTTTACTAAAAGCTAGAACTTTAAAAAGGTTTGTAGTACAATTTTCTATTAATATGTACATATTTTTCATACGGAGTTTCAATATTGTATCGCTATTCGAAAAGTTAGTGCTGCCATCACCATAAACAGCTGTTCATGTTGTTATTTACTGTTTGCCGTCATAAAATTCAATTGGTATCTGCGTTATGGCATGTATCTTACCAATAATGGAATACGGTGTTGTCCGTAAGGTTGGTGCCAACAGCTGTTTGGTTTGGTTATGACACGCCCAATTGAGATTTTCGTCAGTATGTCAATCGCATTCCATTGTATGTTTGCGATTTCTATCTTATGAGTTTATCAAGAAGGATGATCATATGTGGAAATGGAATAACTCAAGCTGTATGTGAAATATTAGCGAAAATGTCTTTATATGATACGCAACTTTTTACGGTGAATCTGAACGGTCCCATTTTCGCAGACTGTCATACAGATCTGGCTGAGTTTGAGCAATGGTCGATTACGAACTGTTAGCATAGATCTGTGACTTCATAAAAGGCCATAATAAAAGAAGTATAGTGGGTCCAAATCGTACGTCGTGTGAAATGTGCATCGCGGTGTCCATTGTGCGCTGCATAGCGCCATCGTACTGATATCACATGTCGCCTACATACGTCCATATCGTTAAATTTGGGCAAAAAAAAACCGATATCATTATTCTGTAGCAGCCGCCGTGGACGTTGATTGCCTTTCCAACTTCATTTTCAAGAAGAAAACGGACCAATGACAAAAAAAAGATGACATTTTTTAACATTGCAATCTTTTTAAATTTTACTGAAAGCTTTAAAAGGTTTGCACACACATTCGCAAGTACATACGTACATGTATGTATGCACATATATTGAGTTAAAATGCAAAAAGGCGTAACTAACAAAAGAAAAAAAAACTCAGTTTATTGATTAAGATAAAGTTTAAATTAGGATTTGAAAATACAAATTTTTCCTTTTTAAATTGAGTTTGTTGTGCATTTATACCAGATTAACCCTTTTTAACCCTTTAGTAACATCATTTTTTTAATGTGAATTATTTTATATAAATTTAATGTAAATTGATTTTAACATTACTTTTGAAATGGAATATTGTCATAAAACTAATACCAGTCTGCAGGTAGTAACTTTTTTAAATGAAATTTTTGCTCATGTAATTGGGAAGGTGCAACAAGTGTGAATGTCTTACCAATTCTTTGTGGAAGTTATTAGTAATCTTCATTTATATGTTCATATATATGTATTTGCTTTGAGGTAAATGATTGCAGTTGGATCGTATACCGAAGTAGGGATCGTATTCATATTTGGCTCTCCGACCTTATTACCTAAAATGATATTTTACTAACCAACGTCAGAAAAACGTGCATGCAATTCTTCCAAAAATCATTTCATTATATTTAAACAAAAATGTGAATGACGTCATTTTTACTTATCAAATAAATACACTTGTTGTGTTTTGTTAACAAAAGGGTCATTTTTGATCACAGAAGTGTAAAATTCTGTCAAAACATGTAGTTTAATGGCATTCATAATAATCAATCAAAAACTCGATGTTTGAGTTTGTGTTAGTTTCGCCCTTTGGCATTTTTGCCAACGATACACATATGAGCGTGTGTAAAGCGGTGATGACAGTGAAAGTTTTAAAATTGTACCAAATAGCTTGAAAAATTGTAAGAGACATTTTTTTCATTTATATGTATTTATTATATTATTTTTATTACATACATCGACTACGAATATATGTAAATACATAATAAAAAAGGTACTTTAAATTGCAAGACAAAAACCAGCAAAAAACAATTCGATATTGAATATTTACATATAAACTATTTACGCATAAAGAAAATTAAGTTACAGCCTGGCTTTTACATCGTTTTAGAGATCACAATTACAATTTTGATAATAACTTACATACATATTTGATATACTTATGCGTGTATGTATTTATAGTAATTTTGTGAATTCAGCTAATATTTTGTTTGGATTAATACGCAAAGAGTTGCAGTTTGTAGCCTGTTTTCCTTTTTGGTTTTAATTATATTTTGGTAAGAAAAGATTCTTTCCACGTTTGCTGATGAATGCGGAACTGATAATATTCCTCAGACAATGTGTAGATTCCTTAATTGTACTAAATATACCATTGTATTTTTCTAGCTTGAATAGTACCAAAAGAAGAACAGTTGTACCAATTTTGCCATCCCTGATCTATTGCAATGTATTGATCTAACTTCTCCAAAATTCACTACTCAAGACGTATGTATGTATGTAAATCTACGAATAGACTGTAGGAATGCACATGAACTCTCCCAATGAGCTTGACTTTATCAATTGGAGTTTCAGTAGCTCAAAAACTGTGTACATAATTATAATTATACTCAATCACTCAATTCGTGGCTATTCGCTAACAACAACAATATCTATCAACAAAAACTTCTGTTGCAAAAGAGTAAATAAAATTTTGCTTTTGTATCAAACAGAAATAAAACATTGTTTGATGGATCGGAAAGTATACATACATACATACATACATTCATACATATATTGAAGAAAATGTTTGGAAATTCTGGAACAAAAAATCCTTTTTGATATTGACTTTGGGTCAACAGCATTGTTCAGGTAAACAGTGGTGTTATTTTTAGTGTTTTTTAACGGATTTAACGAATTATCTGCTACAATTTGTTTATTACATATGTATGTACATATGTATGTATGTATGTACTTATGTACATATTTCATCATTCGTGCTGACCAGCTAGTATTTTAGTGATACCAAGTCTAGTCTTCAGTCTTTTGTTCTCTATCAGATCGAACATTTCCGACTGGAAAAAAATAAATATAAATATACTTACATATATATTGTTAATGTATGTACCTATCTCAGATCCAAACATACATACATACACATCCAAACACAACGATAAGACAAAATTTATATACATACATACATACATACATACATACGTATGTATGTACGAGTACATACTTATGTATGTATGTAGAGCCATCCATTTGCGTTGTAAATACACTTGTTGTCTTCCTCGATGCATTTGGAAGGAGACAAATTTATTTAACAAAGTGTTCTCAATTCAGAATCGAATACTGTTTTGTTGTTCTACCACGGCCGCTGGCTCATTTAATAGCTCTTTTTGTTTCAATTAAATACATACATACATACATACATGCGAGTACATACTCAAGGGAACAATACGGACATTATTGATTGACTAACGGTTTTAATTTCGGCAGTTGTTGTTGTTCTCTTTTGGGGATATATTTTACAACATAAAGTTCTCTTTGCATTGGTGAGTGTCAGTCAGTGTTGTCAATATTTCAACTTAAAGTATTTGTAGGTTTCTATTAAAAACTAATTTATCGATGGATTTGTAAACAGTTGCGAAGCACGTTTATTGTGTCTTCAACGTTTATCTATTGTAGTAAAACGTAAACGTCCTATAACAATCTCAATTGTTTTACATATATCTACATACATACGTACATATATGGGCATATGTTGTTTAATAGCAAATGGAGTGGCGACTTTTTAAATAAAAAGACCAAGCTAACATTTGCGGTTGTACATACGTATGTATGTATGTATGTATTATGATATCGTCAACCACCTTCGCGTTAAAACGTTCTACATACATATACATATATGTACATGCGTACACATGTAAACACTTTTTATGCTTTTGTCAAAAAATATATGACATGTGTGGAATCGTTTGCACCATTAATATCGTTATCCTACGGTTAGGATAAAAAAAATACCTTTTTTGGTTCTGTTGCTGTATTAAGACTGACTTTATTTTATTTTTTCTTTTACAATGAAACAAAAATGCTTATTATGTGTTTTTTATTTTATTGGTTCGATAAATTTCCAAATAATAATTAACTTCATTTATTTTGCAACATTTTATACAATTTATTAATGTTTTGTTGTTGTCGTAATGGTTTTGGGGGCTAGATGTTGCGACATAACTCACATTAAGTATGTACGAATGTAAGTAAGTCCAGAAAATGTTTGCCAACCACTCGTTAGAACGCACCAAAACGCGACCTAAATGAGTCCGATTGTTGTAAAAATCGGCAGCCTATATTACCAAATTTTTATATTCGGTTTTGAGCGTTATTTTTTGTAGATTGTGAATTTTCAAGCTCAGAATTTTTTGTTTTCTGTTAATTTACTTTTATACAGTTGGCGCAAAACGCATCACCTTATCGCCAGATGCTACAATTTGTACAAGTGACGGTATATGGCGGCTTATTCACCAGATTTAAGAAACCTCAGACAAGTAAAAGTCTAAAAGTGTAAAATCACTCGATCTCGGTGTTCAGTCAGTTCAGGTCACCGCAGCGTGAGATGACAGATCTTGAATTATTTCGCCGAACTAGTGTTGATTTATTACTTTCGGGTGCGCTAGACCACATTGCTACTAGTCGTCTCGACAGAATGATCGCACACATACATACACAACTTTATTATTTGCAGGTGTGTCGAACTTTATATCTGTTCACAGTGATTTGGGTCAAAAACTGAAACCAATTCATTCGTTGCTCAAAAGTTCGGAAAATGCTGTTGAAAGACTCTGTTATTGCGATCATAATTTGTTATTTAATTTAATTCCTTTTAAAAAACCTTCTAGTTGATTTTTTTACAAAACAAATAGTGAAAAACAATTTAATTTTAAGCGAGAAAAATCATTAAAGTCATGAAAAAATAGTACGAACGATTTGCAGTTGAAAATTTATATATGTATGTATGTACGTATATCCATCCATATTCCCAGAGATCGCTTGAATCGAAATGATTGCAATGAAAAAGACATCGAGTGTGAGACGATCTTATGACGTACGTATCGAACTTGCATAAAATTTAAAAATAGTATGTACATCCATACATACATATGTATGTATATATGTATGTATATCGTAAACGAACTCAGAAAACACTTGACTTAATTTTCACTTAAAATACTGAAAAATGTAAAATGATGCTCACATTCGTTCATTGAAGTACTCTTAAAAATATATGTATGTATTTAAGTGTGTGTGTGATGCAATCAAATGTCCAGTGACCATGGATGCTTTTTTCTTCAGTCATGACTGTACACTTAAAGAAAATGAATATTCAATAATCGTAGAAATGCTCACCTGAACAAATTGTGTACGTTAAGTTAATGCACTCTTAAAGTTCTATTTAAATTAACAACCGTTTGTATATGAGTGCAGTTTCATGACTTCTCTAAATAAACAACATACAATATATATAGGGTGTTTTTTATTGAGGTATAGAACTTTAAGTTGGCATCACTTTTTTAACTGGCGGCCATTTTGTCAGCTGTCAAGTGATTAATATTTAGTTTGGTTTGCCATTTCATCATGAACAGGTTGACAAAAGAACAACGCTTGCAAATCGTGCAAATTTATTTCGAAAATAATGGTTCAGTTGGCGAAGTTTACCGCAAGCTCCGTCCATTTTATGGTCATCAGAGCAATTAATTCGGTTAACCATGGATCGTTTTCGCACTACGTTTACTCTATGTGATAATACGCATCCGCAGAGACGTCGAACAGTGCGCACCGAAGAAACAATTGCCGCTGTAGAGCAAAGTGTTGAAGAGGACCCGAATGAATCGATTCGCCACCGTGCACAGCAATTGGAGCTTTGTCCATCAACTTTTGTCCATCAAAAATTGGACCTGTAGAATTGGCTTTATTCGAGCCAGCCGCGGCGGCCACATGCCCGAAATCATATTTAAACATTAATGGCATAAAATTATCCTTCCAATAAAGCCAAATTGATGGACATTAAAACGATTTTCTTGTGTTTTATTTCAATTCGAAGTTCTATACCTCTAAAAAAAACACCCTGTATATAAGGTTTAAATGTTTACGGATGTTTTGTCTTTTCAGCAAAATTTTTTGACTCCGCACACAACATATAACGCAGCTCAAGCAATAGATCTTCTGCGAACAAAGAATCCACCACCACTCCCTTAAAACTAATATTGCCCCTGGCAGTCACGCATTCGCAGTCAATTAGTTGCCCACAGAAAACACTTTTCTCGAGAAAAGATTCAATTATAAATTCCGCGATAACAAAAAACCCAATAGTTGGCAACGTTGATGTCAGCTGTCTTGATTGTTTACATTCAAGTTGCTCTAGTTGGACAAATCAAACAAAATTAATCTTAATTTACTTTAATAAACACCCGAAAAAATTTTCGGTTCAGCAAAACTGCTTCCAGTTTTCTATTTTTATATGTATGTATGTATTGTACATATGTATGTATGTTAGAGTCTTATGCCCTTTGCTAACATTTGTTGCATTAGATATTTAGACTTTTCAGAAAATACTTAGTTCTTTTCCTACTTCCTACTATTTATTGATTTTTTTTGTGCTATTTAGCAGATGTGAGAATGCCACAATTTAACTGATGTTGTTCTGAACATCAATTAACGCAACATCCCCTACATTGATTGTTTTGTTCTGTTATTTTGATATGGATTTGTTTGTTGGGTTATTGACTGTTTGTGTTCATGTATGTATAACAGAGTTTTTTTTGTTATTGTTTAGTTAAATGTAAAAAACTTTTGGCTATTGTTGGTTATTGCCTGGATGGTACTACTATGTGCAGTTGTCTTCTTCTTTACACCAGATCTCTGGACTGTTGGTCGGATACTAACTCATCCACCGAGGAACTGTGACCGTTCTCCCGAAAAGACACGGGCGGTGTGTTCTCCTACGTTCGTTACAAGTGAAGGGGGGGCAACATAATATTTAAACGCGTGCTTTTACTGCAAATTGACGACCAGACTCATTGAGTTGAACAGGAAAAATTGTTCAAGTTAAAGTGGCAAACGAAAAGCAAGTGCATTTCAAAAACAAAAACAATAACCGCAAAAGCAACAGCAGCAACAACGTATTTTAAGGAGACTGAATTAAATTTGAGAACAAGATCATACAGCTGCATTAAGACAAGATCAACAATATGTATGTATGTACATACGTCAGTACTCAGACTTCTTACATAAATATGTATTTCAATCACATGCAAATGCACAATAAACGCACACACACATACTCGTAGTATTTGGATCAGTTGAATACGAAAGCTAAGCGAGGGTGATCGAAAAAGGTAGTAGATTTAATTGATTGTAGAAATGGTAAGTAACGGCACCATTAGCGATAGCCTGGGTGGGTCAAGGCAACTATTACAAGAACAATTTAATTTTCTCCATCAAGCAAATCATCAGAATATTGAAAAAGACGAAGATAATCTGAATAATTCTGAATCATTCAGATTCTGGCATGATTTAGATTTGCGCTTTTAAAACAATTCTTTTGTATCTTTAATTGCGTCGTTTGTAGACGGATTCTTAAATTTGAAAATGCTATCTTAATCTACTCTACCATTTGTGGACCTACTTTGTCTGTGCGGTGAATTGGTTCCTGCATAACTCCATCATTTGTACACCGGTTTTCACAATATTAATTTCTTTTTGAATCTGCTCACCAGCAGTTTCAAACAATTTTTATTTTTGGTATAGTTTTGATTTTAAGGCCGCATATGACAGTGTGTATAGGGACGAGCTTTACGAAGCCATGTCTAGTTTTGACATTCCTACTAAACTCGTCAGGCTGTGTAGGATGACGATGGAGAACTCTCGCTGCTTCATCAGGGTCGGTAACGAATTCACCGAGACCTTCAATGTCAGAAGGGGCTTTAGACAAGGCGATGCACAGTCATGTGACTTTTTTAACATAATTCTTGAGAAGATCGTGCAAAACTCACACGCCAACAACAGAGGCACGATCTTCCAAAAGTCCGTGCAACTGCTGGCATACGCTGACGACATTGACGTGATTGGTCGAACACAGCGAGCCGTCAATGAAGCGTTTGCTGGTATTTCAACGGAGGCGGCCAAAATGGGTCTAGCGGTGAACGAGGGCAAAACGAAGTATATGCTGTCATCAAAAAAGGACCCGCAACACCGACAACTGGGCCAGAACATCACCACAGGCAGCTATAACTTCGAGGTAGTGAAGGACTTCGTCTACCTTGGCTCCCAAGTCAACAGTATGAACAACATCTGTACCGAGATCAAACGTAGAATAACTCTTGCCAATCGCTGTTTCTTTGGGCTCAAGAGCCAATTGAGTAGTAAGGCCTTTTCTCGAAAAACCAAGCTGACACTATATACCACTTTGATAATCCCTGTACTTCTCTATGGCGCAGAAGCATGGACGGTGTCGAAGGCGGATGAGGAAGTCCTTGGTATTTTCGAGAGAAAAGTTCTGCGTTCAATCTTTGGCCCTGTTTGCGTTGATGGTTTCTGGAGAAGAAGATTCAATCATGAACTGTACGTGTTATACAGCGACATGAGCCTAACCAGGCGCCTACGGATCCAACGGCTAAGATGGTTGGGCCATGTAGAGCGCATGGAGAATAGTGCTCCGACCCGTAGAATCTTCGATTCCGAACCTGTGGGACAACGCATTAGAGGACGCCCACGGAACCGATGGCGCACACAAGTGGAGAGGGACCTCAACCAACTTGGTGTGCAAAAATGGAGGACGCTGGCTAAAGACAGTGCCAGCTGGAAAAGTTTGTTGGTTGAGGACCAGGTTCACCACGGACTGTAGCGCCAAAAGAAGAAGAAGAAGATAGTTTTGCATAGACTAAGACCGAACAGCACCAAACATTTCCTTCCAGTGGTAACACAGTTCCGCCTCTCTCCCAATACTCTTCTATTACGGTTGTCGCCTGTGTTTAGTGACTAATAGTCTTCGGGTCATTAGTGCTGGAACGAGAAATATAACTTAAACGGGTACAGCCAAGGCGCTTAACAGTACTTTAATATAATTACATCTATAGATGTCTCTTCCGGCACAGAAGTGAAATTATTGAACATGTTTTATTTACATGTGGATATCGCAAAGTGTTTTTGTGTTGCTTCATGATGTAATAAAACTGGAGAAGGAATTATTAAATAATCCACTCTCAGTTATTCTGCAATGTCAATACATGAAACTTCGTTCCTCCAGTGCGTCATTCATATTTTCGCAGACGTTGTCTTCCCAGTCTAATTGATTTTCTGAGGAGTTTAAACGTCGTTGGAAAAACTATATCTGGCAGGCACATTTGAGCACTACAAAAAGTCGGCTGTGCATGATCTTCCCCTGTTGGCGATACTATTTAACGTGCGCTAGATGATGGGCATGGGCTCACTTCCATGCGTGTGTGAGAGTTCTTTTGTTTGGTGTATGTCACAAACGTATTTTCTCAGTGCTGTCTTCAGTTTTTTTCAGCACTCGTGCCGTCAATGTGTTTGTTTGTACCCATGCGAGCGATTTCGACTCGTACATACTGCAGTTAGTGCCCTTTCATACACATCAACTTTTACTGTTCAAGTTGGGAGGAACTTAAATTAGGCGATTCTTATTGATGAGATTGATACAGTTTTTTCATTGACATGGCTTTGGTGTTCACACAGTATAATTTTTATTGATGGTGTCGCTCTTATTTTAATTTGGTCCATGCCGAAAGTTAATCAGCTTAGCTGAAAGAATTGCCTAATGTAAACACCCATTTCATATTATGTGGAAGAGTGATAAAACAGCAATATACAATATATATACTTATGTATATAGATATATAATTTGTAGTTCTGTCTCTTTCGTTTTTCCAGAAAAACAAAAAGTTGCGCAATAAAAGATGACGCGTGTGAATCGGAGCTTCGTAGGAGAAAGTAAAGGAAATAATACAATCCGAAAATGCAAAATATTGGAATTTTTACATAGAGGATCACTGAGAAATTGGTTGGAAGTAAGTAAAAGTTATCTGCAAAGACCACATCAGAACGGCAACAAACTGCCTCCAACTTTTATACTGTAATATTGGACAAAGTTTATTTCACACTACTTTTCAATCCACCTTCTTTAAAAATGCGCATCCAAACAGTCCAACCAATTGACGTGCTGACTACTCGGCTGGTGGTTGGTGTAAACATCGGAAATTAGATTTTATTCAGTTCATAAAATGTTGGAACACAAAAAATATGAGCGAAAAACTAAAATTTAAGCAGCTGCAGCCACTGCAGCAATTGTGATCGCCGATGCTGATACGCACGTCTCACTCATTTACCCAGCCAGCCACTCAGCGAGTCAGCCGGTAGCTAAGACAATCTTTTCAGCTTTTTTGCTGCCGCTTTTCAAAAAGATACAAAGATTAAACTGGTCGTCATCGTCGCAGTTTAAAGAAATAAATAACGCGGAATTAGAAATGTTTCTTTGCTCCATGAATAAAACCCAATTGTTTAGAGGAGACTGACTGCTGTAGTGGTTGTGCGAGTATCTGTTCTTTTTTCGTTTCAGCTAAAAGTGACATAAATTACAACGGCGAGATATCAACAAATTAATTAAACAAAAGTACTCAGTTCGCTTGTTGTACCCAACTTCTTTTTCCTCCGTTGCATTAAAATGCCGGATAGTATTTGTTTTGGGATTCAACGCTACACATGAAAGAGGTTACGTACGATTAGTTCCAGTTTTGTCGTATGAATGAACAAATTCTTCTTTTTCTTCTTGATTTTATAATGAAACTATTTATAAGCCTAGAGTTGATATCAGAGATAGGAGAAGTTTTCTCGGTTTTAGTTTTGCTTGAAACGGGAAAGACACAGATTCGGGTTTGACCCGTTTAACAAAGTTATCTGCGCCTCTTGAAATGCACGTGCTGTGTAGTCTTCGTTACCAAAAACAGGGGTGGCAGCACATTCTTCGTCATGTTATGCTCTAAATACATTCGAGACAGCAGGTTACGGGCTACAATACATCAACATTAAAACACACACATTCTTATGGAAAAGATTATTTTTCGTGTTGGTAGAGAAATATTTATAAATAAAATAAAATTTATACATATTATTATATAAATATTTATAAATATTATTATATAAATATTTATAAATATTATATTTATATATTTCAGAAGCTTTAAAATACACGACTTTCAAAATCGATTCGATTTTGCTTTCGATTTTCAGCTCTATGAGTTTGATAAATGAATAAGTTTTTGAAAACTTGACAGAAAATTTGAGGGCTAATTAGTTTTTTATTTGAATAATTATTATTGCCTGTCACGTGGTGGTAATTTGATATACAATTCGTTACTGTGTTATTTATAGTTCGAACGATTGTACTACATCTTCAACTTTGCAGGCCCGCTCACCCAGAAGTGGGCGTGACCGGAAAACAAATTCCGTAATTTTTGGTCCCTTAAGATTTCTGAAACGTCAAAATAAGGAATTTTTCCTAAAAGAAACAGCTTTTCGAGCGCTTTTTCTTGGATGCCATTGAAACCTGACAAATGATAAAGCACGATAAAGATTTCTTATAGTGCCTTGCAATATCAACCACATGTTATAGCCTTTAACCTTTTACCTGTTTTTGAACTTCGCAAATCTGCTGCTGTTGCCCTTCAGCACCTTGCCATTGCATATGTTCGAATTCCGGCCTAGTCCTTTTGTTAAAACGCATCGGTTGCTTTTCAAAGGCGTACCCACTTGACAAACCTCTACTTATGCCCAGACGGCAGTATCGCAGCGGGCAGCAGTTCTATATTCCATCAACGGCTCCTCCATGTCTCTAACAATCTACACGATGGTTGGCCTTGGTTTTGCTGATTTCTGTTTTCAAGATCTAATCTTTTTCTGTGAAATCGATGTGACAAATTAACACCAAATTCGTGTGAAATACTTCAGAACTGGCGCTGCACTGTTAACGTATGAGAATACAACAGTTTCAAAAACCACTTCCTGTGCAGATTCGAAGAATCCTAAAATCTTTACTTTCTGCTGACAACACGTCTGAATTTCGTTCCACAATCAAATCAGTTTTATTTTAAAGGAACCGTTACATTTCTTTTTTGAATTTAATGATTCATGGCTTTAAAAAAAATCTGCCGGTTTTTCAACTCGTACCTTTTGTTCAGCACTTTTTTCAATTTTTCGAGATGATCATCATGATGTGAAGCATAAACTTTTTCAATGATCATTTGCCTTGAATAAAGATCGTCAACAGGTAGTAAAAAAACAAAACGTGCTTAATGCAACAATTTACACCGAACGAGTGCGTGACAATCGTGAATTATTCGTTATTCTTATTGTTTTTTTAACACAACTGAAAAACTCTCTGCGACACAAAAGAATACCTTCGAATACATGTAGAAGAGAGTTACAGTACGAGTAGGATTGACATCCAAGAACCATGAAGGCAGAATAAATAAAGTTTGAGACAAAAACTATTCAAAGTGAAGCATAAGATTAAAAATGCGCTGGAAACAACTATGGCGACAATAGAATGGCAACATGAAACCAAACCAATCTTTAAGAAAACGAATGAAAATATCTAAAAGGAATTGGAAAAAATCCACCAGATACTCAATAAAAAAACATCATTTTTAAGTAGTAGAAGTATATACATACATATCTATGTATGTATGTAAATGGAAGTTGTGAAATACACAAAGAATAACGAACAGAAGAATGCAGAAATAAAAAAATTAAATAAAATAAAATAAACAAAAATAAAATACTGGTTTTCTGTATCTACCACAAATTCGGAATAACCTATACAATGGAGCTACAAGGTACTAGTATCACAGATACTGGTATTGTAAGCGAACAACAGCAACTACAACAACAGCAGCAAACAAAACAAAACAAAAACAAATACAAGATAGTACCTGTATATTTTAGCCAAGAAACACCGGAGTTTTTAACAGACAAACGAAGAAAAGGCAACACACGAACAGACGGTCCGACGGACAGACACTACTCGTATCTTTTCAAATTCAGCTTAAAATGTTTATGTATGTATGTATGTATGTATGTATGTATGTATGTATGCAAGCGTTCGTTTGACTGGCTATACTTCTTCCTCTCTTAAAACGTCTAAAAAAAAAGGAAAAAAATTCTTCTTTTTTGCTTTTTAAGCAAATACAAATGTATGTATGTATGTATGTATGGATGTGTATGTGGCTTAAAAAGCAAATAAAAATGTTTTTCCTTTTTTTAGTTCTTGTCAGCATTTAAGCACACGAGTACATAAAAAATACATACATACATACATGCACACATATTTCAATTCCAAACAACAGATGAGTAATTAACATTGAGCTGCAAAAAACCGAAAACTCTGGAAGAGAACAGGAAAGCAAGGACCGTAACAGTTACCTGAGAATTCAGTTATTTTGTACTTTTGAATTTTTCTTCTTAATAAAATACCCTTTTTTATTTTATAAATTTGTTTAATAAGAGATACCATAAATATAATGTTTTTCTTTAATTTTTGTTTAAACATGGACAAATCAATGAAGATTTTTTATAGGTCGGGAAGTCCTGTTTATCGTTGTCTGTTTAAATTTTTTCGACGGAATCATTTACAACAGTAATGCATTTGACGATCTGTTCCTCTTTACAAAATTCTTTGCACTTAGGCCACTTTGACGGTTCAATGTGTAAGAAATCCACAGAAATTTCCAATTGAGAAAAAATATTTTTTGTTTTGGTAGTCACAAAGGACTTAACTTGGCTGTGAATACCTGTAATTCATCAACATCATTACAGATATCATTGTCTTTATCGGAGTCTATTTGAAACGTCAAAACCATCATTTCCTTTACTTTTGAGTCTACATGTGGACGAAAAACGGCAATTGAAACTGCTACCTCTGATAAATACCATAGATCGTTCCGATTTCTTCCAACAGAACCTTAGATATATTTTGATCAAAATAGTTAATAATATCCTTTATCAGTGCACCACCACTGAACCAGTATGGAATATAGAGATTTACTATAAAAATGCACGAATCATTTTTAATTCCATGACGCGGAGAAAAAATTACATTTTTAGACAATAGATGGCCTTGGACATGAATCGTCGCTCCAGGTGCACGAAATGTGAAATTGGGAATGCTTCTACCATGAAAAGTAAATGCAAATCATGCCGAATGTGAACTTTCATTAAATATTCAAGACAAAAGTGCTTCATTGTTTCGCGTTCCTCGACAGATATGACACCTTTTGATCGCCACTTCTGGTCCACTTGACTTTCCGAAATTAATTTCAAATACAGCTCTTAAGAGAATTTCCGCAATATTTTGGCGACATATCAACCACAATAAGCTACGTTCCCGGTTGCTTTCCAATACAGTTGCACCACCACTATGAGGGCCAGTATTTGCAGCACTTGTATAAAAACATATCATTTCTAAAGAATTCAGCATAGATTGATTGAGCACCTGTTCCATCTTCAATGATTTTCAGTGTTCTCCGATGTGAGCACAATAGCCAATCGATCAGCTTTATCTTTTCCAGCAACTGCGGGAAGTAGCTTTCCGTCCCAATGCAAAACAAAGAATAGTGCAATAGTAGAAAGTCACAAAGATCACTGATGAAGTTCTAGGTGGAACAGAAATTAAGCATTCTGATATACCAGCTGTCTTTATTTTTCCCAATTTTATTTGAAAATTAAATACCAAATTGCTCTCACATTAATGTTCTTCCTAGTAAAAAGCATCGAGCTTAAGCCTAAATAAGATTTTGTTGGCATAAATATTGCTGGTATCTTGTAATTTCCATAAGTATTTTTGCCTTAATTTCTAATTTAACAAATTGAAAATATGGAAACAAAAAAGTGTTTTGGTGTTTTTTCAAAATTTTGGCCTTTGACCTCATTATGGCACGGGTCAGGCACGATCAACCTGAAAATGTGCCATATAAAATTTGGCATCAAATCGCATATTTTCATCGAATAAATTCCCATATTAGCTGCGTCAGGTCTAATGTACGTACTATGTGGCCCTGCAGTTGAAAACCCACCTAGTGTGTCATATTTCATGAATTCACTTTTTTCGTATTTGTATATAAAAGATCTTAAATTTTCATACGAAACCATTCGCAAGTCTGAAAAAAATCGGAAAGTAATTTAAAAAAGCAATTATGAAAAACAGTAAAAACCCACTCAGTGTGTTTCAGCAATGCAATGAGAACGCGTACAGTATGAAAGGGGGAAACATATATTGCGATTTACTCAATAGCTTGTTTTGGCTTTGTAATGCAGGGCCACATATGCTCAAGATATTATTTAAATAACTGAGTTCATTTACATACATAATTGTTTCAGAGCTATACAGTTTAAAAGTTAAAATATATATGTACATATGTAGGTGTTTTTTATGTATTTTCTAGCTGTCTATGTGTCGCCATTTCGTAGGTGCTATCTTACTCGTCAATAGACGAAGGTTTCAATATATTTTCGAAAGCTTTTACATCACACCGAAAAGTATTTGATTTCTAAAGAAGTTCTCTTTTTAGTCTCTTTGGGAGGAAGTTACTGGGCATTTCCATCCGAATGCCGCTCCAGTTAAAATATATTAAAAACTGGCTATTTTACCAGAGAAAAATATTTACATATGTACATACGCAGATCTTATTGACTTAATCAATTCGTCCATAAAGTCTTGCGCCAAGTTCCTAATAATTATAATTATTTTTCTTAGGGCTTATGTCGTTTTGTTTTTACAAAAAATTAATATTATTTTATTCTTTTTGCTTTACAAAAACAAAAATAAATCATATAATTTAAGCTCGAACTTGTTAAACACCCTTTTAACACCCTCATTTCTATCTCAAATTAACTCTTATTTTTATACTAATTTCTTTTTATCTTTTTGCTTAATAATTATTCTTAAGTCTCTTTAAGCCTGAGATCCTTTTAGTTTTTTATAAAAATTTAATAGTGTTTATAATAATACATATGTATTTTGTTTTCCTTTGAAAACTTCTCTAATAAAATATTTCGCAAAATGGTTACAAATTCAAAGATATTATACGGGTTTACTGCAGCACAAAACTGTTTTACAAATCGCTAAATCGCCCGTTGTTATACAATGACACGAAAATTACTTCTATTATTGTCACATTCATGTCGCTATTTTTTTTTCATTTTCTTCGATCCAAAATTCCACCTGCTTTCGGCTTTAATACAGGTTACACGGCTTCCTATGTGCTTCAATTTAAATAAATATAATTTTTTGCTTTTATTACCACTAATTCGGGGTATATTTATTATTTTGAAAATAACGCATTTTAGATTTTTTACTTTATTTAAGTCCATGCCGCAATTGAGTCAATTAATTGAAGTGTAGAAAAGGAAAAGATTATGTTTTTCTGCATTTGTAAATATTAAGAAAAATTATAAAAATAAATTAAGAAATATGTATGTATGTATGTACATATGTATGTATGTATGTTTGTATGTATGTATGTATGTATGTATGTATGTATGAATTTTATGTTTTCGTTTGCTGTTCAAAATTTGTGTTGCTAAAACGAAAAACAAAAATTAGAGACGATACTTGATCTAATTTGACTCAGCAAAACAAGAATGAGAAAATACGTACGTACATACAAACAAATTGGTTCAAGACGCGTTAAGGGTGATAGTCTTGAGATTTTTTTCTTTAGCACAAGAATAAAACACCTGAATAAAAAATTTGTAGCAGCTGCATTCGAGCAGGTAGAAAAGAATTATGAAAATTATAAGGAAAAAAACGAAAATAATCCAGCAACCACCACAACTCGCACATAAATATACATACATACATACATATAAAAAAAATCTTATCTATAGGGTACTATTTTGGTATTTGGTTTTATAATATTTTTGGAAAAGAGCGAATTGTGTTCAGAATGTCATTCTATACACAGAGGAAAAAGTTGTTACCTCCTAAGACATTTAGACTCTCGGCCCTTAGGCTATCTATTATCATCAGCAATTGACGAAGCGATCTTCGAGGATGCAGGTATCTCAATCAGCATGGAATGTGTTTTCTCTATAGGGGCATAATAATGGCCTATCCATCATGGCAGATGAGGTACCACTGCTCCTCTCTTACTCAGCAAGCACAGCGCTAAGGTTAGACAAGTTACCAGTTCCCCGGGAGTATTCCTTTTATCCAGACAGAAGAAAAACTGTACTGCTTAGCAATTGCCTAATGTTGAATGTTTTCAGGCCTAATTATAAGTAGGGGTTGGCTGTTGGCCGGCAAATGAAATCATAAGGATTTCTTAAACTCACCTGGAATGACAATTTGTCACCGTGTGCGAAGCCGGCACAATTTCAAATCCACCAATATTGTGCGATCTGGTAACGAACTGACTGTTCGTAGCTTACAAGTAAAAGTTATATGTAGAAATGTTATTTCCAATAAGAATCAAGTGTTATAGACAGACACCCGCTGCTTTAGCCATTTGGATATCCTTTTTTGTCATTTTCTAAAATAATAAGTACTGGGTCCACACTTTTGCTGTCTGGGAAAACAATGGAGATCAAGAAAACTCATTTTGATTTTTTTCATGATTTTATTATCGGCAAATCTCTTTTGTTAAGAGATTTTATTTTGATTTATAGCAACATAATTTTGTTGTTGTTTCAAGAACAAATTTACAAACAGAACAAATTTGACACAATTTTTTAACTTAATTTAAACAGTAATGCCGGTGTTTGGGTCTAATGAAGTAGAATTCCTTCAACTCTTTCCGGCGCACTATATCGACAAATCTAATCGCCAATCGACAAAAATTAAAAAGGATTTTTATATGCTTTTATTTATAATAGATATATATGTATGTATATGAAAAGATGGAAAAAAATTAATTTTATCCTTAAAGGGTTCGTGATACCAATGAAATTCGTTAAAGCAAGATTTTGTTTTGCTTAGACAAAGTGGAACATGTTAAAGTTAGGTGTGCCTTTTCTAGGCATTTGGATAGAATCAATCAAATGGATATTGGACAAAATCCAATCAAATGTTTTTATGGGCATTATTTTCGAGATTTAGCCGCCATTTAATTCGGGGTGAGATGACCAGTAGTCTCAGTAAATGGCCTCGAGTTTATTCCCATTAGAAAATTCATTCCAGTAAAAGCCTGTATTGAGACATTTGTCAAAGCAAAGCGTTTGCCGTTTACTAAAAATTGTCAAGGATGCCATGTTTCCAATAACTTCTGTAGGTCCCTGTTTTGTCCCAGTAAAAGAAATTGGCGTGTTGATCATCAAGCTCCTCAACGTTATCGACAAGTGATTCTGAGTTTGACGAAATCTCTTCCAAATCAATTTCATCCTCGATTGCTTCCAAAAATGAAAATATCACTTATACTTTAGCTTGCTGTTTTTCGATATAGCTATTACGGGCCCTGGTATTAGTTTTATACCACCAGTTTTAACCTTCTCCTGCTTGAACGCCGTAATTTATTTTCTGTGTTACTGCTCTCAAGTGTTTTCATCAGCAAATATACTATATAAGGGTACTCACTCTCAACGCTTGACTGATGGTACTTACATAAGTTTAGTAAATACAGAAAAATATATGTATATCGATCTCTTTTTGTTTAATATACGATTAATTCTACATAGAAAAGTGGTGCAATTAGACGCGCAATAGAAATGATGATACAAAACAGCTGTTCGTAACAACATCGTGGACAGCACTGTATTCGACTATTAAGTGGCAACTACAGCGCCTTACCCATAACCGCAGATACCGAGAGAGGCATGGCAAAATTAACATCTTGAACGAAGGTGATGTGAACTGGCCACTGAAATCGAGCTTTTTGGCTCGGTTAGACTTTTTTCAGTCAGACGAGATACAATAGCCTTCAAAGCCAGCAAACACATGTCCAGGACTATATTTCATACTGACATCAGCAGGCCTTTCAGGTGAATATAAAAGTTCGATCATATCTTAAACTTATTTTTTTTCATTCGAATTTAAATGGGTGTAGAAGGGCATTAAATGCGTTTAAATAATAAATAATACTTTTTTTATTGTAATTTTATAAAATTTTATTTCAAATTCCAAGAACGTCGAATAAAATATTTGCTTAATCCTTGTACTTTAACATGTGCTTTATCTACTAGAATATAAAACCCCTTTTTGGTGATACTTTTTTTTATAAAAATATTTGTTTCTTACGCTTTTTGAAGCCCTGACTTGAAGTTGTTTACATGAGATAGAAAGCAGAGGGAGGGGCAGGGGATTTACGAATAAGCTAAGAATCAAATGAACACGCTTTGGTTGATGCTTTTTTATCTTTTCGAATTTAATTGATTATTTTATATGTATATTTTCAGTTGAAAAATAGAAAGAGAGATGTAAATGAATAACATGAAATATTAGATTTTGTATTTCTTTAGCAAATGATGACTCATGTTTACAGTTTTTATATTTTTCAATAAACAATTGAAATTCTTTTTTTTTATAATTGACGATTAGCTTTTATAGATTTTTTGCTTACCCAGAATTTAATGGATAGAGAAGTGCAACAGCAATAAAAATGATATCTGTGATACAGGGTCGTTATTCTCTTTTGCAAATTATAAATAAAATGTATGCGGCGTTCGCCTATTTTACAAAAAATATTATTTTTGAATAAAAAATAAATTTGTCCAATTTGATCCATTCAAATTAATTTGAACTGATCATCGGGGTCGTGCTACTTAAGTTCCTTATACTTTTTCTTAAAGTCTCAGCTTCGGCCTTCAATCCATGTCATCGATCATATTCAGCCTGATTTATATGTTATGGAAAATTTGACATTTTGCATGTGCACCGGTCAGCGAAGCTGCGGCGGACATTTTCACGATTCCCTTTAAATGAATAAAAAATTCCATTGACGTTTCATACACACGTTATTTATTTTCAGTTAAAGATAGGAAGAGTTAAGTGAACTATACCTTAGAAAAAGACAGGAAAATGCATATTTCATTTAAGGTAATGAAAAACTACTGTTTCTGATTTAAGTCCTTCTTCTTGCTAAACAAGAGTGGTTTTCATTCACTTCAGTGCACTGAACTATTCGAGTTTAAATATATAGGATGTAATCAGAAGAGTTCAATATGAATTCAGGGACACTGCAAGGCTTCCTACTTTCTTCTACTCTTTTTCTTATCTTTCTTAATGACCGTCCATGTCAAACTTCCAAACGTATCCATTCTTTTTCAGATTTGCCGTTCGTTTTCATGCAGCTATAGGCCGTGTCTGTCAGATATTGATGTCATGCGACTAAACATGGTAGACACGCTGAACAACGATCTTCTTACAGTCTCAGAATGGGTTCTATAAATAGATTCGATTTCAATGTTCATGTCCAATGTTGTTTCGTTACACATGGACGCATGACCACAAATGCTGCTTCATCTATATTCATGCGTAATATATGTATGTAGGTATTTACAAAATGAATGAGATGGTATGAACATTTGGTGTAATATTCGCTCCCATGTTTGGACCGGTGTTTCAAGGTCTATTTTCGACGCACTTAATTGTGTGCAGGAGATTGCGAAGAATCTTATCAGTTACAGTAGGGCCTTCAAATCTATTGACTCACGGATGCACCGCCGCAGTGTGGGGTGCATTACACTGTTTTACCGCTACTGCAGTTGGCCTCCGAAAATAAAGGATGTCTTTCATAGAGGTACAAAACTTCAAGTTGGCAACACGTTTTTAACTGGCGGTCATTTTGTTAGCCGTCAAGTGATTTATGTCTAGTTGGGTTTGGCGTTTCAACATGAATAGACGGACGTCTAGACAACGCCTCCAAATTGTGCAAAATTAATTTTGAAACAAGATTGCCGTTCTCGATCCCGATTTCCATAAGCGATGAAGCTTCACTTTTATTTGAATGGATACGTCAATAAACAAACCATCATAATTGAAGTGATGATAATCTTCAACTGTATGCAGAGACATCGTTACATCCCAAAAATCTGACTGTTTGATGTGCTTTATGGACTGGTGCAATCAGTGGTTCGTAGTCCTTTAAAAATGATACTGGTCAGAAGGTTACAGTCAATGGTGACCGCTATAGAGCCATGATTACTCACTTTTTCGTTCATTAATTGAACAACCCGTATCTGCAGGAGCTGTGATTTCAACAAGACGGTGCAACATTTCGCACAGCTCGTGCCACAATTTAAGGAAACGTTTCGTAACCGCATAGTTGCACGTATGTATATCTAGACTATTTTCTCTGAGGATATGTGAAGTATTTAGTGCGGCACCAAGAATACGGCAAAATGTAACCATCTGCCGATGTGCTGCCACCTTCTAAATTTCTTACGTCGCATTTACTCAAGTATTTCATATGGCAGCTTTGATATTCTAGAAAAACTCTTAAAAAGGGATCAGTCATGTTGCAGAATACTCTCAGCAAAAAAACGCTTTTCTACACAAAAATTTTATGCGAAACAGATGGGCGAGTGAATTCAACTAATTTGTCTGTTTTTGGAAATGAGAATCCCCCGTATACGAGTGCCTTTAAGATTTTAAGATTTCGCTTTTTAAGGTTTTATTTTGTTGCTTTTTTATTAGCACCAACGAATTTCAATTAAACAAAAATACACTGTAACAATTGATTTCGAAAGTATAATTGTTTGTTAACTTCAACTTCATAACGAAATGATTAAGCCTTTTGCACTGGTTTGTGTTCTACATATAGTACAGGACGCATTCAACACATGATGAATTGTAAGCTTTACGTGCAAAATTTATTTGTGTGAACAAGAATTGTTGAAGGTGGGAAAATAAAGCGGATATAATGAGTGAAAATAATGATTAATGAAAATGATTAAAGAAACACACTTGAATGAAAATTTTTATTCATTTTATAAAAAATTCAATTTGTTTTAATGAAAATATTCTCTAAAGTAGAAATACAAACATCATCGTGTTTTGTTTGGGCCGCGAAACTTTCGAAAATCCTCCGAGTTTGGTCCTTTCTTCAACTTGTCTCGCTCTTTGGAAACATAAAATAGCAACCCCAGAGTACATACATATTTACATACATTTGTACAAATGTATGTATGTATGTCTCGTAAACTTTAGGATCTTTTTATAATCAATCTGAGAAAATCTTTCAATTAGGAACTCGTAAAATTACATTTATCAGCAAAACATAATAGAAAGTTAATTTGAATTTATTGTCTATTAAGGAGAATATTAAACACATATTGCTGATCTGTTCGATTGTGCTCGAGTTGAAATCATTTGATTTGTCATCGAATTACAAAACATTTTTGCTTCGTGCTTAGAAACAGAAATATCAATACCCGTACACTTCGTTGCTTGAATATGGTTTTAAATTCGAAAATTCATTTATTATTAATTACAAGATGTAGTAATAAATATTAAAGCACCCCAATACGAAAATGTTCAAACCTATTAAGTTTCCGAAATATGAACAAAATAGTTAGAGTTAATTTTGCTTTTAACCCTTATAATTTGGAATTTATGTATTTTGGTACACAAAGAAAATTTCAAAAGAAAAAATTATTAACATTAGGAAAGTTCTGCGGTTGACAGGAAAAAGTCGTTTTTTAAACGTTGGTATTTTCAAATAAAAAAAAAGTTAAAAATTTCAAAATAAAATGGCCAATTGTGATTTTATTTTATTTTTACCTGAATTGAGAATTCCGTACTAATGTCATGTTTAAGGTCCCTATCCCACGATAGTACAAGTGTTTAGATCTGTCGTAAATTTCTGTAATATGAAGATTGTGAAATTGATATACATCAGCACCTGCCAATATGATGATGGACCGATTCCACTTTGCGAACACTTTGCTCGAGAGCACTACTTCAGTACATATTCCGTGTTTTTAGCTTTAAACCACAGCCAGATTGTTTCAGCCAAGGTAAACCCCAAACTTATTCGCATAATTAGCACAAGTCGGCAGTTTTCGGAACAGTCTTTCGTACTACTTTCCTTCGATCGAGCGGAAGGCTTCCAAGCTCTGTGGTATGCCAAATTTTGATTCCGCTGACCACAGTTTTTGAAACTACTCACTTTGGTTGCGACGATTGTCTGAATTATTAAATATGAAAAAATCAACCAAATTTGTGCTGAACACTTTTAGATGATCTTTCACGCAGTCAAACTGCAAGTTAAACATTAAATTAAAATCTATTTTTTAATAACTTTAGCCCAGAAAATTGTCCAATTTTCCTTAATTAAACTAATTCTGAAAACTGATTTACAGATAAAAAGTTGATCTTGTGTAGATAAAAGCTTTTTATTCGACATATTGCGGCAACAGTAAATAAGGCACGGTCCGTATTGGGATTTATAAAACGCTGGGCAAAGGAATTCTCTGACCCATACATAACCAGGCAATTGGCCACTTCCGTAAAAGCATAAGCAATAATTTACTATTTTTCCTTTTGAGGGCCGCCCTAATAATGAGACACACACACACACACATGTACAAAAGCACATATTGCAAACTTTGTCATAAATTACAAGAAATATAACGAGTCCACATTGACAAAAACAGTTACAAAATTTTAAATTTGATCAGATTAAAACTCCAGGAAAAACATATTACGAATTTTGTCATTGTGTTTTCTTGAAATTCTGCAACAAGACCAAAATAAAGAGAAAATGGCAACAAAAGGAATAAAGAATTGAGTGTTAAATTAATGTGAAAGCATTTGGTAGCCCTTTTTGAAATGTGTGCGTGGTTTTTTGTGAATAAGTGTACAACAATAGCAAACACAAGAATACATACATATGTAAGTACATACATAAATAACTGTTAAAATATAATTGCCAATAAAACAAAATCTGAGAAGGCCAAGTCTTTATTGGGTGCGGGAAATTGTTAATGCAAAGACAATTCGTAATATGTTTCATTCGCTGGTGCCTCCACTATCCGTGATTCGATTAACCGGGAAGAAGAAACATACATTTTTCCCTCTACATCGATTTCATGTTTTGCCTTTTTGTAACGGTTAATAGTGATTACCTCCATCATTTGCTACGACTACAACCGCATTTTTTGAATGTTGATTGAACAATCAAATACAATTCGAGTATTTAGGGGCCGCGGTCACGTGTCTTAAATTTAGTTTAATTTTGTAACTGAAACAAGAAGTGAAAATGAAAAAAATTGTTACTATATTATCCGGGAAAATCGATTATACAGAATGCTCCCGTTCCGGAACTATACCAATAATCGACGTCTCGCTTTAAAGAAAGGCTGAGTGTTATATTATCGAAATATTGGATTTTATTTCGGGTATTGGGGGCTGTTCTTTCGCACAGACCTGCGATTTAAGAAAACTGCTCAAAATAAAAGCGTGTTGATGTCCATATCAATCAATTCGGGCCAAAAGAAGTTGGCAACTTTCCAAAGTGATGCCTGATTCAACAGTATCATTACATTGTTGGTAGAGATTATTTTAAAAATCCAAACTACATTTATCGTATGTGACTAATAACTCCGAAAATAATAATAATGAGAAAAAATTAAAGGTAGTGTTTCAACGCCATTTTTTTCCGTGTAAAAGACAATTCATTCAGCCAAAATGTTATTTTAAATGCCATGAAATATTTAGTTGAAAACAAATAAATTGGAAATTCTCTCAAATCTATAATCGTAGAGTTGCGGTCATACAGACCAAATATTTGAAGCAAATAAATTAAAATATTTGAGGGAGTATTTTATTTGTGAAGAAAGTAAAACTTTGAATGGATTAACTTTTGCAAAGCAGAATATAAGAACTTTAAAAAATCAAAATATCTCTCCAAAAAACAAACTTTTAAACATTTTGACCAGCGTCGTCAACTTTGAAATTTCAATATGGAGAATAAAAGCGCCGTAAAAAACGCACCACGTTTAGAATTTCTTATGTTTATTGAAGGAAATTTTCGCATCAAGAATGGTGCGAAACGCACCGAGTCGACAGCGCTGATTTTTACTGCTTTTTGTACGTAAATATGTATGTATGTATGTTGCGGGTAAAGCGGCCCAAGCTCAAGATAGCCAATGTGGATTTTAAACTCAACAAGTGTAAGAATTTTAGAAAACTTTAATTCTTTATTCTTACGCTTTAATATGTTAAAATTCCTAAAATTATAAATAAATTCATTATACAAACTTACATACTAAACTGCTGATATACTAACTTTTATGTATGGCTACTCCAAGCGAAGCTTCGTAATCCTTATGACCTGAACGAATGAATCTCTTAAATCTATGTAGGTGTTTTATATACTTATGTATGTGGTCTCGATTAAATATGGCCTCATAATTATACCGCGTGGAAAATTAAAAGGAATAATTGAACATTTTGCCATGCTCATCTCTCTACATATCGATAACAGTAATGCCATATTAGCGATTTATGAGTGGCGGTAACAGTAATGTCATATTAGCTATTTATGAGTGGCGGTAACAGTAGTGTCATATTAGCGATTTATGAGTGGCGGTAACAATGTATGTATATGAGCAAAGCGAAAAAAATTGTGACAAAAGTCACAAAGATCGCAAGGAAAATAATTGACTAGTCTGCATTCGCGCAACAAACAAATGCAGAACTTATTACTTCGTCCTATGGAGAAGATTATTCGTAGGCTAATGGATAAATTTTGTTTCGAAACAATGAAAGCATCGCCACTGTTCGTGTGCGTGTGAGTACCAAAACCGAGGCAGTCGACTTCATATTCCTCACAAACGTTTTAACGCGGCAACTGAATGGGCCCCCAACCTTTGAACAGGGACGTTATTTTCAAAACAGAATTGTGGAATTTGAAACAAAGTTCAGAGCGTTTTGTAAGTATATTTTGGTCTGCAGCGTTGGTGATCCAGCTTTGTTTAAGGACGATGTTGGCCGGGTCGTAACCGCCACTGGCCGTCGTAACGCCCCGAATTACATGATATGAAAAGGGATGTTGCTACATTATTATATTAAAAAAAATACTAAGGACGATTGTTCACCCAAATTACATCAAATACATAATTTGTATGTATATATATATATATATGTGTATGTATGTATGTATGTATGTATGTATGTATGTATGTATGTATGTATGTATGTATGTATGTATGTATGTATGTATGTATGTATGCGTGTATGTATGTATGTATTTTCCCAGTGTGTTTGTTGCTTAACCAACCCAAAACTTTGGCTCCAAAGTTTAAGACCAAAACAGAAAACTAATCGTTTGAAAAGGTACAAATTATAATTTCTTGTTGGTTTCACTTAAAGTTTTTTGTTTGTTTTAGATTTTGGCTGCATTTTTTTTTTTGTATATTTTACTTTTGTGGTTGTTGCTGCCGTTACAATTTTCAACCAAGTTGCCGCCACGCTTGAATGAGTTCGTGACCAGATAACAAATATAAGCGACATTTAAACTATAGATTAAAAAATTGAAGGAATACGCGCACTTTCCTAAGTTTGACACTGTTTGTTCGAATACAGTTCGAATGTAAGAGTGTATTTTTGTTTGAGTGTGTGTGAACGGATTGATGACGAGCGAGTTTGTTGAGAGTGTCTGTCTCCCTGAGGGAACATTTGTCACGAAACAAGTACTCGCCATTATTGTTCGTTTATGTGAATGTTAGAATATTTATTACACAAACAAACAATAAAACTGAATTTAAAACTGTTCCTAAGTCACACAGGAAAGTACTTTTAAAAAATATCTAAACCAAAAAATTCGATACATTTAATATGAAAATGAGGAATAGTTGGTGGGTCATAACGAGGGTAGAAATTCGAAAATTGAATTTTCATGAATTAATTTGAAATTTCTTCATTTCTGGATAACTGGGCACGTCCACAAAGAAAATTTTGTTTAAATTTGGGATGACACCTGCTCAAAATATTCATTATTCTGTGAGGAGTTTGAGCTGGTTCATCGGCCATTATTGGAACTGGACGCCAACGAGTTGCGATTTCAGCATGAGCACAGCCTATGTCATACACTGTGACCGATTCAAGGGTACGATAAGCCGCCGGTGTATTGTGCTCTGACTCTGTTAGACTTTCTCTCATTTTCAGATACACGCAACCCAGCGAAGCCGTGGCGCACATTCGCACAAATAGCCAGTGAAACAAATAGACAGTGAACTTCACTTTACTAATTAAAGAATAGTGCACATCAGTTTGTAAAAACTGTGTAGCGCGTCTATTAATATTATTCTTCAGACAACGACAAATCCACTTTTTGATCCGCGCCTACCTGTGATTATTCTACAAGAATCAGACGTCTTTTTCTTTCAGAAATACTACATGTTGGGTTGGCGATGAAATTGGACAATTTGGTTAATTTAAAATGGCGCTGTTGACTTCTACAATTTTTGCTTCTAAACGCGTAGAAAATATTTCTCTTCTGTGTAGATTTCCACAGATCTTGATTTCTTTGTATTGATTGTATTAATTCTTCTGAATTTTAACGCGCAAATATACATATATATTTGAATGATTTCGATGGGTTTCCGATTCGATTTTAACAAAATCTAGAAGATACCCTGATTTTGCTCATCACGTTGTATTGATCTTTTACAGGTTCAAACGAGCTGAGAGATTGTAATCAAACATTTTCACAAAAAACCAACTTGACAAACTTAGTAAAAGTGTTCAAGTCACGTACTCGTATAGTGTAACAATCAATCAATCAATTTTCGTTAAATAGTTGCGTAAAGTATTGAAAATCTTAGAACGAAGGACCAAAGTAAACTTAATTTTTCGAAGCCATTGTTGAATTGCCCTCGCACGAATCCGAAGGTACTTAAAATTAAAAAGCAAGCAATAATCTACTTGACATTTATATGTGTCAATGTGGATTTGAAACCAACAGGAATAAACACAAGCACACAAAACGAACCGAGCGAGATACGTATGTATGTATATACATAAATAAAACAAAGGTAAATAGCAAATTAAACATTTATCCAGAAGTACGGAACACACATTGAGATCGAGAGGTACACGCGATTGCAAGCGAAGACGGTGGTTTGGTAAATAATTTGTTTACATTTGAAATTCCATAGAAACCGATTAAGCTGACACGACACTTCTCTCCTTGTTATCTGTTGTTGTTGGGTACGGAGAAAGAGAGAAATCAAATGCATTGGGATCGATCACACAGAAAGTTGTATTTGATTTGTGTTTACATAAATATGCACATATGGATGTACATATGTATGTAAGTGTGTATGTATGTATGTGTGTATGTACACGTGTACGAGTACGTATCGCATTTAAAAAGGTTCTGTTTGTTGTGAAATTTGAAGAAAAGAGAAATGGAGCAGAATTCATACAACTCTGATTAATAAGAATGATAAATTATTTATTATGATGTTGAGAAGCAAATCTATTAATAACACAAAGGAGTGTTTTCTGATAGTGATTGAATTTTGGTCTAAGATATGAACTTTCGATTAGAATCGTACCTCCGCGAATACAAAGAAATTCCATTTCTGTTGAAAATGTCATCGATTATCCTGTGTGTGTGCAAGGCAGATGCTGCCGTATAGAAGCTCAGCGGTTCAAGGATCACAAATTGATGAATTTTATGTCGTGTCGGGAAAAAACCATTGCTTGTGGATTTTGGGCTAACGGCGCACCAGACCGTCAGCACTGACTGCCGTATAGAAGCTCAGCGGTTCAAGGATCACAAATTGATGAATTTTATGTCGTGTCGGGAAAAAACCATTGCTTGTGGATTTTGGGCTAACGGCGCACCAGACCGTCAGCACTGACAACACAATATTTTTTGCCCTGTCCTAGATAATATATGTAGATATGGTTTAAATGGAACGGTGCTCGTTCCACATTGGACATTCAGCACGAGCCATTAAAGTGAATTGATCGTGTTTGGATTTGTATATTGTCCAATATAAGGCGTTTTTATTCCATCGTTTATTACATATAATATGCGGCAAGTCTTTTCTAAAATTTCAATCATTAAATTATTATAAATTATTTTTCGAAGAGCCTGAAGTTTTGTCTATATAGTGCTCGAGATGTTGGAACATTAAGTATTTCGTTCGAGAGGAGGCTCATGCTTATGCATGCCTGCACATGGTGATATTTTATTCCATCCAACGATTTCAGTTATAATAATTTCGTAAGCTTCAAGTCAAGTGGTGACAGCGACACCTTTGAAACCTTGCAGATCTCATGTTAAATATTCCTATTCTGTCCCACTGTTCAGGTCACTGCTATTTCTCGCTGCAACATTAAAAATACTGAAATTCAAAAAAAAGGTGAAAAACTTCGCACTTAAAAAGAAATTAACACGATAAAACTTTTGTAAGAAACATTCAGTTGCAAAAGCAAAAGACTAATATTTATTTGTACAAAAAGCTTTAAGTTAAACAAAAAAAATATGAATTTCAAAAACAATTCAGATGCCACAACAAAAAAAGAAGAAAATAGGTACTTTGTAAAAAGCATTTAATGTTGAAACAGACGCTCAGAGAAAAATTATGGTTTCACCGCGACACACTTGTTTCAAATGAGAAGACACGACACTCACACCTGGCCACGGGGCAGAAATTCAGCAAGCAGATAAATCGGCAAAAAACTGGCCCAAACTACTTGCTAGCCAACAACAACATTTTCTTTACAGTGGATACATGAATATTCAATCAAGAAGAAAATAGAAGAAAAAAAACAAGCAATTAAAAAAATTCACTATGAAGTGGGTTAAACACATAAAGTGTGTGTGCGTTTCCTTCTTTTTTATATATTTAAACTTATTGCTTAAGAACGTCAAACAACTCGCTACTGCGTATAGTAAAATTGTTAATTGAAAGAAGAAATTTATGTTAATATTCTATTTGAACTCAGTGAAATCATATCTTAGGGAAACTAATAATAGCACGGGGAAGCCCATTTGCTATGATGCAAGCCTATAGGTTAAAAGTATTCACATCAGTATAAGCATGATTAGGAACAGGTTACGCATTGCGCAGGTTTTTTCATTGCTAACAAAAGACAGCTGTTAATGTGTGACGTCATAGCAGAGGGACATTTTTCTTGGAGCGAATAACTTAAAAGAAAAAGTGAACAAAAACTTAATAAATAATAAAAAAAAGTTAATATAAAGCACAAAGTGAAATGGGCTGCAGGTAATAGCATATGGTCTAGCTTTTGAAGAGCAACTAAAATTATTGACGAAATGGTAACTTTGGTAACAGACTTGCGAGTTGGGGCTTGAAATTATTTACTTCCTTTCCGCAAAGGTACATACAATACAATCCAATAATGCTTTAAGTGGTCTTTATATGGACTTGAAGTCTCGGTGTAGTTGGGAATATGTACTGACTTATCGCTTAAGTCAAGACCTGCCTGAACACTTTTTTGGTGTTATTAGAACCAAAGGAGGGTTACCTCATCACCCTGATCAAGAAGAGTTCAGATTCCGTCTAAGGTCTTACTTATTTGGTTGCAACGATCGTATTATGTCTAATGCAGCAAACATTGAAGTTGACGATACACAAAATATTAAAATGCAAGCACTTCACACAATTTTTCAACCAAAAAGAAGGAGGCTGGCTTATTACCGAAGGCTTTTTGGAAAAACGCATGGAATTGGCCAAAAATGTAGAGAGCAGGGATGAAATAAAAAAAGTTGCTTTCGAGTTCGCATGTTTTTTAAAGTTGGAGCTCTAAACCACGAAATTGCCCAACTTTCTAAACAACGAAAACGAAAATAATGCACAGATTTTTTTCCATTTTCAGTTTGATTGATTTTAATTCTTAAGAAGATATAATATACACAGATGTACATAAATATAAAAACATTGATTGCTTTTAATTTTAAAACTGGTTCGAAAATGCTCATTTAAAATATCAGTTTCACTACTGAAACCGGATCTCTTGCTTTTCTTTGATTTGGGTATTTAAATCTTATTGTTTGCCTTCGTTTTGTTCCTGCTTTTGTTCAACGATAGACTTATGTGACGTATGTAGATGCGCAGCACGAAATTTTTTTTACATTCTGAATGCGCAATATGTATGCATTTTTAGCACTCTTGATGTCAGTAGAGATACCGGAGCAGGCAACTTCCTTTGAGTACCTTTTCAGCTCTTTGCCCACTTCATTGACTACAGTTAGATTAACCTTGATGCTTGCATACTACGTGCACCGCAGTCTCAGATTCAGACTTTACGTCTATGACCGTTCACGGTCGTCATCCTGATCAGGTGATATCTGAAATTATCATGCCATGTAATTAGTTCAGCCAACCAGCTTGAAAACACTATCATTAGATGCTAGAACTTTTCCCGCCTGAATTGCGCTGGTCGATCCTGTCTGCTCGTTGCATCGTGAGAACTTAAAATTATAATACAAGGCAGATTGCTGGAATAACTCTTTTGTTTTACTCATAAGAGTAATCTGGCAGATAATTAAAGGTGTTTCTTTTTCAAACATAATTCCCAGCATATGTACGTATGTCCACCGTAGCCACCACTACCTGGTCCATTCGATCAGTCAAAGTTTTGACTACTCTTTCCACTAAACTTGTCAGTATTGCATCAGTGGTCGCTTAAATATTGGCTTCCAACTATTCAGAAGTGTTAAATCGCTCGAAGAGTGGGTTAGTGAACGTGAACAGGACCACTTTTGGAAGGAAAGTTGTCACCAAATTGATCTTGCCATAAATTAATTGTTAAGCGCGCTGTATGAACAGTCCAGTTGGAATCAAATATCGTTGATGTTTAACTCATTATGTTTGGAAACAAAAATGTAGTCAGCATGGCTCGATACAGCTCGCCGCAGCGAGGACCGATGATGTCGCCAGTGCGTAAGCCACACATTTCTTTGTCTTGCTGATCAATATTAAAAAAAGAAGCCAAGTGTTCTATGAATCAACGATTTTCAAAACTTGCAAGCGTTGCTCTGGGGTTAAGCAATTCACGATAATTTTCCAAACAAAAAAAAAATTCTCCAATTCCTCAATACAGGGGTGTTTTTCCAATCCATCCTGATAAAATGTTGATGTTCTGATTCGTATTCACCTCGACTTTCTGAAGCATCTACTTTTTTCAAAAGTAGAGAGCTGAAATGTTCTAAGAAATTTAGATATAGATTATCCGTTCAGTGAATCCTTTAAAACTTCAAAGAAGTTCGGGTCCTTCCTACCAGCGACCTTTTATGGCATTGCTTAAATATTGTATTCGAAAGACGGTGCTCTTCTTATACTGTGTAATTCATTTAATCGCACCTAGAGGGTTACCGCTATCAACACCTTTGCCAGACAAAATTTCAATAGCCATCGATGCGATAAAATACCAGCTGTAATTGTGAAGAAGAAGAAAAACACAAAACCAAAATACATACAAATATGTACATATCTTTACTGGTTTGCCAAGCAATTCGCAGTATGATGGACATTTCTTTCTTCAGTACGAGTACATAAAAATTATAGAAGAAAACAAGACGGCATAAAAATCAAAATGCACTCATCACGATCCATTTGAAATTGTACGTGATTTGCATTGAAACGATCGGCAGAGAATTGGAAAAAAAGAAAACAAAACTGCAGTTGTTTGTACAAACGCAATCATTTAAAATTATGGAGTTGGACTCTGTAAAAGGAAATACTTACATATATCTTTATGAACCTAAGCGTTTTTTAACGATAATTATTGACACTGGACAACTTTTTCGGTTGATTTAATTAAAGAATTTCGTGTGATTTTAACTTTTTAGTTTTACAAGTAACTCCCCAGGTCCCGCTGAGTTTGTAATGATATTATTACTCACGTTTGAGTCCTATTCAAGTTCGTTGCACTCTAAAAATGAGACTGTGTAAAATAGTTTCCAAAAGGCAGGGTATACAGTGTAGCAGGTGTGGACTCATCATATGGTTTTTAGAGCGTTGAGAATTCTATAGAAAATTAATTATTTTGAGAGAAACCTGCTGAAATTTAATGAAATTTTGCTCAATGTCAAGGAGGGATAATCGGAGAGGCGGCTGACAAAGCTGATCGTATCAATCGTTTTATATGCAATACTTAGTATAGAAAAGGGGGTCCCGCATTGCCTAAGACAATCTTGTAACACACTTTGTGACATGTCATGGATCTAGTATTTCCAAATCTATAAACTTGTTTGTTAGACTTTACTTTTATAACAATATTTAAACGTGTGGCTTATTTTGTCCTATTAGTACATCATCACTACCAGCATTACATGTTACACAGACTTAGGACTTCATTGTGTGAACGAAATTCGCAAAACCTTATACATATATCACGAAAATCTGCTGTTAATGGAACGTAACGATCATGTAATTAACATCACTGTACGTACCAATTTATAGCTCTTTGTTACAGATGGAATCTATTCAAACCCATCCAATCGAATGTAGTAAAAGAAGCGAAGTCTGATTTATAATTAACAAAATGTTTGCCTCTCCGACAGAGGCTGAACTTTGGTGTTGCAAAATATTGTTATATTTTTTGCAAAATTAAAAAGAAAACAGGGAAAATTTTAAAGTAAGGAAGTATATGTACATACTAAATACGTAAATTTTCATTTGGTAGCTTTGATTTTCCAAAAAAAAAAATTTTGGGAGCTGGTAAATCGTATTCTAGACAGTTCTCAGTCAGAAACATTTTGTCTGAAACATTGAGCGCTAAATGCACTGTTAATATACAAATAGAACAGTCCGCCTCTCAGCAATCCGTTTTTGTTGTTTTCGGGATGTTTTTCCTTCTGGGAACTTGTTAGTTTTTAAGGCGTTTATTTTATGCTTTTAACTTGCTGATACATACATATGTATGTATGTAGATGGATTTATTTGCTTACATAAGTATGTACATATTTACCTATTACATCTACGCAAAACGCAATTTTTGCTCCATTAAAGGGTGGAATTTCTACTCCAATTATTGCAAAATAAACAACAAAAAATTCGCGTGAGTTCAAATTTTGCCATATGTGGGCCTTTAAGAACTCGCTGTTTGACCGGTTACAGCTCATGTTCGATATTTTTTCGTTTGAATGCCTTAATTTTATTTTCTGTGTAAAGTCAAGTGCTAAATAAATTTTCTTTGGCTTAATTGCTTTTATCTTGTGTCATTTAGTTTTGATGTACTTTCATACTTACATCTATACATACAGACATACATACATACATACATCCATACATACATACGTACATACATACATACATATAGATATGTATGTAAGTATATGTATGTAGTTGTTTGATGGCACGTCCAAATCAATATAAATTATTGCCTTATCCAATTAAACTCCCAAAAAGGTGGCATCTCAATTTATTTTCCATAATTACGGTTTCTTTTTATTGTGCTGCTCGTGTGTATTAATTATTCGTGTTATTTATTTAATAACATTGTTGTTGCATACATACACACATGCATACATACATTTTGCTTTATTTGTTTAGAAATGCCAGTCACATGTACATACATACATACTAGTCTTTGTTGTAAAATCGTACAGTAACATTAAAAAAGTTTTACGTTTCAGAATGTTTTGGTCACCATTATAGTATTGGAAAAATATCTGTATTGAATAGTTGTGGAAGAGGATGACGGACAATCTTTGGCTGCCAGTCAGTCAGCCACTCAGTTAAGAGAGACATAACGAAAGTATTCTATGCATATTTTCTGTTTTCATACATACATACATACATATGTATGTACATATGTATGTAATTTGTTTTGGTTTTTTAGCCTTTCGTTTGATTAAAAACTAAAAGGTGTGGTTTGAATACTAAGACCAGAGAGAAAACAGGCAAATTGTTTGCTGCTGCTAATTGATAATAGGCAATAAAAAAGTAATAAAATATTAATTTTATGCTTGGCATTCTTTTAAAAATAGCAAAATATATGTACATATATGTATACATATTTATATTGGAGTGTTGGCAATAATATTAAAGTTTGAACTAAAAAGTTAGTTTGTGATATTATCAGAACACTGCACATTTTGGACGGAGGGATATGCTGCATCCATACATACATATGTACATATGTATGTACACACAAATATTAATATCCTGTGCTATCACTCAAGAACCGAAATACAAAGTCGGAAAGCAAAATATTATGTAAATGGTAGTTTACAGTATTATGCAAGTCTTAAGATTTTCGTTATATTTTAGGAGAATGAATGAGTATAATGGGGCTCTGGCCACGAACGTCGTTGATATATTGTCCTTCAAGGCTTTAATACGTGTAGGAATCGAACCAGTTTCTTCTGTGAGGGCGTTAGCAGGTCGTGTTAGTCAGCATATATGTAGGTATAGCTCTTGTGCCTCAGTGCCATGCAGTTGGTAATCAAGTGTTCGATTGATTGCTCCTTTTCACCGCACAACCTCCTAGTGTCTATGTGTTGAATACACCCATTGCGCATAATGTCCTTTAAGTGCCCTCGGCGCGAGTTCCACTCTCCTGGCATCAAAGCTCAGAAACTTTTTGGAATGTGCAAGTCCATCAACACCGTTCCAATATTTCCATCTCCTAAACGGAACCCTCTGTTGAAGCCAAAAGATGGAGTGGGTCCAGTGAAAACAAAACAAAATTACGAAATTTCAAGCAGTTTTGAGGAACATTTTCCTTAACTAACGGAGACAATAGAAAAGAAAACAAGCCCCAAATGAACAAAACAAATTGTGTTCTCACAAAACTGGGTACCTCCTCATCGAAATGTAGATAAAGTGAAAAGCGGCGCACGTTATCGCAACGTATCTATTCGGTGGAAAACAAGCAAACACATACATATATACATATATTTTTGTATCATTTTGGAAAACAATTTGTTTTGCTTATCGTCAAAAGCGTCAACGTTGTGACAATCTGCAATATGGGTGGTACGAATGTTCGCATACTTATGTATGCACATACTTATGTATGTATGTACTTATGTCCAGAAATACTTATATCGGATAGTCGAAAACGTCTTTTTCCTATACGAATACGATAGGTTCCGATTTCGGTTAGGCATTTATTTGCCCTTCAAGCTACTTTTTAAAGTAAACAATCTTAATCACTAGAAATTTAAATTGGTTACATTTTTATATATGTAGATTAATTACAAAAACAACAAGATCAACGCAGGAACTGTTTATGTTTTTTTTAAATGTTGTAGACTTGCAATCACTGGCAAATTTGTGAATTTGTTTTTGTTTCCTGTCATCTTTTTAATGATTTCACTTCCATTCTACTTTATCCCATCGTGTAAACCGGAAAAATACCTACAACAGAGTTGCGTTCTCTATTTTTAAGAACGCGGAATTTCTGCAAAATCTAAACACTTTGTAATTCCCTGTAAAGTAGTTAATTCTAAAGACAAAATCAACAGATTATGGACGTGATTTGAAATGTGAATATGAAGTCACAAACACAAAAAACAAGAACGTTTTGTGAACTGAAAATCTTTCCACACTATCAATTTCACAAACAATAATTTGCACAATATTTCCTATTACAATTCTTGAAATTTTTGGGGAAATCAATTTTCAATAAGTTCAATTAGCCACCGAGAATTCAAATGCTTGACTGGGTTTTGCAACGTTTGCTACAGTTATTCAGCGATAAAATTGACTACTTATTAGCCAGAATATGCTCCAGAGGAAGAATGCCAAGTGCCAAGGCATGCTTTATCAACTTATACTGGTTTCAAAAATGTTAAGAGTATTGGAAATCACCATCAAAGAGAACTGGAACGCAGTGTCCGACTTTCGTTAACCTCGTTTTAAGATGTTATAAAGCAAATCTTTATGAATATTTTAATTCTCCAAAATCACTATTAGCAGACATTCCCCAGCGATTTTGCCATTTGAGCAAGTATCGGTGTTTTGTGACCAGTTTATTTTTTATTGCTTTTGGTGTTTATTTTTTTATTTCTTGCACTCATGGACAATTGCAATAAAAGCAAAAAGGCATTGACACCAAAGCCTCAATTGGAAATGCAAAAGTACCTCAGAAATGCTACAATTGCACAGAGAAATACATTTTACACTCGTAGCAAAGGTTAAAAACATATTAGAAACTTATTAAGGTAACGAAACAAAACTAGAAACCGGCAGAAAATCTAAACGAGCGAAAAAAATATGCACGGAACAATTTTCGAAATACATACATACTTACATACTCGTAAGCAAGCGAACATACATACGAACTAATGGTGATTTGGCTGAAGTGAATGCATGCAGCTGCAGAGAAAAACATGTTACAACAAGAATGAATATAATAAAGAGTTTTGTAATGGCTACAGCAATGAATACAAAATCATTAAAATTTAATTAAAATATGTTCTAAGTAATTTAATTACTTTTTAGAGGCGGGTTTGTTGCTGTTTTTGTACTAAAATGATTCCAATTAAAATGAGTGTCTCAAAGTGTCGCTCTTTATTGGCTTTTTATTTTTTTTATTATTAACTTTTAAATGGAAATGCAACAGTCTGCTCAATTGCAGTCGAAGACGAACATAATCATGTGCCTGTTGCTGCGGAATCGGTACTTCTGTTTTTTTTTCAAATGTTGCTGCGTGCTACAACTGCTGCTGCCAGTTTTGTTGCCTCTTGCCAGCTGCCCACCACCAACTACTGTTTATTAATTGGATTTTACGCAAATTAAACAACATTTAATTATTGTGTTCTTATTGTTTTGTTCATTTCAGTCGATGTCGAGTGACTGAAAGTGACTGCAAGCCACCGTTCGTTCAATGAATTACTGTTGGTTTGGAAAGTGCGTCTCTAGGTTTATGTTTAAATGTTGCCAGCTCAATAAAATGTTGTTATTAGAAATCATTTCTCGTTTAAGTGCCTCGATGGATGAGTTGGTAGATTATTTGACCAACAGTCCTGAGGTCGTAAGTTCGATCCCTACCAAAGACTCTGGTGAAAAAACAATAGCCACAAATTTTTTCAGATAAACACATTAACAAAAAAACACACTGGGCATTGCCCAGTCAAAACAAAATCAGTTAAATTCCGACATATTCATCCCTGGAATATAGAATAAAAAAGCGAAACACAATGCAGTGGGATTGACACCTGAGTAATGGTCCCAAAGAAAAAAAAATATGCTCCACCACCAACTGAAAGGCTTAAGGGCACGGGCCCTGAGACAAGTATCAGAATTCTTTCCCATAAAGAGGGCCATCTGGCACAGTGGGTGTTTTGTGACAGCTTGCAACTTTTGGAGCATAAATACTTCTACATCTTATAATTGTAAGTATTTTTATTTGAATGCGGGAAAAAGGAAATACTTTTGCTCCATCAAAACCAGCCGTTCGACTCGGGAAGGAAAAGAGAGGAAGGCGTTCTGTTCTCGACGGTGATAACTAACTTCTACATGTCATTTCAGCAGAACAGCGCTTTGTGCCACAGTGCTAATGTCACTGTAAAAATTCTGCACGGGTGTTGTGGTGTTTCTCGTGGATATGATCTGAACTGGTCACTGAGATCGTCAGATCCGTAACAATTTTATCTTTTAAATCTAGGCAAATAAGCCACAAACTGCAGTGGCTCTCAATAGTACTCATGGCATCGGTCAATTTCAGCCGGAATATAAGCTTCAATGATGTCTCACAACCGCTTTGTTTTATTTAAATTTTAAGACATAAGAAAAGCGGATACATTTTTTATTACACATGTGCCAAGGTTTGCGCAGCTGGTGTACGTTTTCCTATTCTGTATACCTTGCAGAAGTTGTCTTCTTTCATAAATGTCAACTTAAAGCTCAATAGAAATAATTAACTTTTTAAACTTTTTATCTATTATTGGCAACTCTCGGCCTGTCGCCAGTTGCCAGCACCAGTAAAAGTTTTCAGATTTGTTTGATGTGTTACGCATTAAATTACAATTGTACAAGTAAATCGTTGCATATGACGTGTTCCTTTCTTCACTACGATTTGCGCTCGTGCGATTGTAAATAATTCGAGTGGTTTTGATTTTTTTGTGACCTTTTTTGTGTGACTACATTCATACAGACATGTTTGAAATAAATAAGCAAATAAAAAATACTTAACGCATACCTTAACTACTTAGACTTCATAACGGTGGGAAGGAAACTAAGTCTAAGAGCAACCGATACTCGAAGTAAGAAATGGTTTTGGTACAAGGGGTGGACGTAATAATTTTACAAAATCATTAATCATCGTTGCTCCATAAATACCATCATTGTTAACCAATATATAAGTAATTAAGTTAATAGAAACGCTTGTTTTTCCTCGAACGCTCGATAGACTGCAGTTCTTAAGAAATTCAGTCCTAAAACCAACGACCTTCGAGTTCCTTAGCCAAACAGTTACCTCGTAGAAATTTGTATTCCCAAAAACAGGGCAGAGAAACTACCACCGATATTTCTGAGTTTTTAGGTTTAAACAGCAGCCAAGTTAAGTACCTCAGCCTATAACCAGTGGTAGCATGCCCCTTGTAACGAAGCATTCCCGGATTGTAATGATTCTTTCCAAACATTTTTCCTCAAAGTGTATTCTGTGGCGGTGTTTGCAGTAATAAATAAGTTCGTCCTCAAAAACTTCAGCTCTACCACCAATTACAGTTCCTCAAGAAAAAAGTTGCCTCAAAGAAATTTTGGATTTCCCAAACCAGGTTATTACACTTCTATTGTTAGTAATTACCAAAGTTTTATCCTGATATTTTAGGTTTAGACAGCAGCCAGGGCATTTAAGTCAAGTGCAGCAGCTTAGCCTATAAACAGCACAAGCATGCCCTCATACCGAGATTGCGCTGGGAGCTCCCCCCACAACAATAGCTGTGCAATACTAATAGACTTACAGATGTATTACGTTTGCGTTTCATTCCCGTTTCCGATTGAATTTGAAATTTTCAGAATATCGTTTGAAAAGTTTGGAATGGAACATATGAAACGAATCACGCTTACCATAATATAAACGAGATAAGATGGTGAAAATGTAGAATATGTGTATTTACACCAAAGACAAATCTAGTTCAGTAGATTTTGACCAGATTTTCCATACCAAATGTAGTTCCCTTCGTGAGCAGACCTTGGCAACATCTACCCAACTGTGATTTTCTTAATTTTGTACTACAAAATGCAGCCCTATACTTTTGAGGGAAAAATTAAAAGTGCGAGTCTTTGTGCTCTTGCTTATATTGTTTATATTTGTTTTATAATTTATTTATACAAAAACAAGAGGCATAAGTGCAAATTTAAATGCAATATGCGATTTACTTACATTCACACAAAAAAATTTATGATTTTTTAGTAATTTTATGGAAATGAAATCTTGCTAGATGTCGTAAGCAGTCGGGCAACGGATATACATACATACATATGTACATACTATGTAGTAGATTCTGAGGTTGAATTAACTGAAATTTACTAGATTTCGCTTTGCTGTAAATGTACTATAAGAAAACTGTTTGAGGAAACTGGTATGAAAAGTTGTTGCTTCACTTTGCGTTATTACAGAACAAGAATCGGGAGCCTCTAGACGACATATTGACAATTGGTTTTAGTGCACCTTCCGTTCAATATTCAATAGTTTTAAACCTTCCACAAGTCAATGACCACTTAAGCAATTGAAATAAAAAATAAACGCATCTTTTTCCACCAACAATGTACGACCAGCGTTGCATTATATTGTATATAGTAAATACATGCACATACATACATACATATCCATGTACGTACGAGTGTTTCTATGAGTTTTTTGTATTCGTACATATAGAATAGATCATCATTAATTAGGGTCACGTGTTGAAAAGAACGAAATTGAAAAAAGTGAAAATATTTGGTTCGTTCGTGTGGATGCATTAAAAAGAACAACAAAGTTTTTCCGTACAAATAGAAATTAAAAAAAAGAACACACACACACACACCGGAAGTGTAAATAAAACACTTATAATTTTAATGTTCTTCAATTCTGAAAACAAATATTTTATCAGAACTCAAAATTCAGAGAATTACTCGTATTTGAGGAAATTAATCATGAATTGTTTTAAAATCGTTTCCACTTTTAGCCGCAATAAATCAAGTTCTTAAAAAAAAAATTAGGAAATTGATTTGAAATTTTAACCCTTTATAACTCAGTGTGCCATAACTGTAACACACCAAAAGAAAAACGCTCTAAGTTGTCAAAAAAATATGCTTTTGCGATTCAAATCTCTGTAACATTTTATGAACTTCGAACACAATTAACTCTTTAGGTCACGGCGTTATTGAAATCCATGACTTTGAAGTTTGTCAAACGTAGGAACTGATAAGTCCCCGTTTTACGAATTTAAATTTTTAAAATATTATATAAAAAGTGATAAGATGACGATGAAGAAATCTTCGAGGATTTTATTGAAAGCAGTGCTACTATTTTAGGTCCCTCATCTTCAGACCATACAGAAGAAGTAACTAAATTAGCTTCGACAATGCCAAAGAAACAATAGCCAAAATTGAGATGGAAACAATAGAGATACTTCGCTACAAAGACGCTTATTATAGATCTAAAGTCACCAATTGATTGTTTTTCCCCAAAGAGCCGACAGGTTTTATAACAGAGCAAACAAATCTATACGCGGTCCAAAAAATCCGAATTAACCATATTGATATCCAGCAACTTGTTGGAATAACGCTGATAAGACCTGTAGAAGACAAATTAAGTGAAACCTTTAGTGGAGTTCCAATTAAGGAATGTCTTTGGGTTGATGAGCAAATTTGCTCCTCTAAAGCAAGAAATAATTTTTGAGAGATCCGATCCCCAAAAGCCTCATAAATGGGGTTATAAAATATATGTATATATGTCCTTTGTGGAGTTTAAGGATTTGCCTATAAAATCTGAAACAGGAGTTGAAGCCTTGAAGCCAATTTTAGGCGCATCATCAAATGTAGTCACGAGAATGTAAAGAATCATACCAAGATAGCAAAACTCTATTGCTAGAGCATGTAGCTAAGCAGGGCATATTTAGTCTTGTAATGGCACGACGCCACCGAATTCCTGATTGCAAAATGGCAACTGATAAGGAGGTCCAAAAAAAGGAAGAAGGTACTCTATCGAACATGTTGCTGATTCTAATGGCACTGATATTGCCAATGTTATATGGAAATACAACAAAGCTGTGATGCTCTGGTCAACTTTTGCTGGTGAGTTGCCAACGACCCAAGTTAGAAGATATGATAAGACACACAACCAACATGTGGAAATTGATCGCCCTTATGGTGTTGGCGAGCATAATCGACATGTGGGAGGCGTATTATGGGAAGATACACAGTAAAGGTGCGGAGTAAAAGACGGCAAGTTCGGATATTTTACCATTTACTGGACACAGTGAAACATTATGCAAGCTTGGTTTAAGGCCGAATATAAAGAAAAGAAACTCTTTTGAAAATGTTCTTCCAGCAAAAAAAGACATAAGGGTCCAGTACAACTTGTTCCGGCAATTACAGTACGGCAGGCTGAAATAGGGCACTGGCCGCTTTGGGCTGAAAAGATAGTAAGCGGCAAATTTCCCCAGTGCACAGGCGTATAGCAAACTATTTGCGAAAAATGTGGCGTCGCTTTGTGTTGCAACAAACAAAATAATTGTTTAAAATTATTTCATACTCTTTAACGCTTTTAAGAACTTTTGATTCAAAGTTACACATATATCGCAATTCTGAAAAATATATGTTTTCTTTACAAAAGTCAACGTTATTTTGCAAAAATTTAGACTTTCATGATCATGAGTTATAAAAAGTTAAGCCAAAATGTCAAACTTTTTAGCCTTCAGAAAATGAAATAAATTTTTTAACAAATAGAAAGGAAGGAAGAAATTTGTTAAGCATTCGCCTCTCAAGTTCACTATTCTAAAAATCTAAGTTTTAGGACGCAAATCCATAATGGATTTATTTTTTAAACATAAAACTGATTAAAAAGTTCCAAAAACATAGTGGGGCGGCTTTAATTCTGGTATGATGGGGAAATAACTAAACATTGGCCTTTATTCTGTACACTTACAAAACTAATGAGAATTTCGAGGGCACAAAACCCAATATTAAAGCATCTTGGGATCGTATTTAGTCGTAAATCGTGGAACAGGTATTTTGAGAAAACAGGTTTTCGACATTTGTTGGAAGAAACCGGTTTGAATAACCAATTTTTTAAGAAGACAAAACCGGTTTTTATTCTTAACAAAATCTGAGCAGGCTAAAAAAAGTTAAGTGTGTTTTTTTATAATTTTTAAAAGAAAGTTTTGAAATTTGTTTTGATCCGGCTACAAAGAAAGATAGTGGTGACACGGTTATGTTTTGCAATGGATTGGCTAAGGACGCTAGACAAGTTTTTACACCTATACGATGACCAAATTGTGTTCCGAAAAAGAGTTTAGTCTAATTCTGTTCTTTCTTGGCTTGCTCCTTCTTGCCACCAGAATCGGTAACTGAAGAAGCGGCGGCGCCAGTGGCAGCACCAACACCAACTGACGGGGGGACAAATTCTTATGCATTTTTAAGCCTTAGTTTCGACATGAAACGCATACAACGACAGAATAAAATACTTTCACTTTCATTTACACAATTTACAACGCACTTTTTATCTCTCATTAATAAAATAAAAATTAAAAGGGTCTTTATCCACAAGGCGTGACTGTTTGGTGCGGCTGTTAGGCTGGTCGTGTCATTGGAGTTGGCTAGACCCCTGCTAATTCGTTATTCCAAAAAACCAAAAAGATGTGGATTTCGATCACGTTTATTTTGAAAAATTCGATTTTACAAATGTAACGATACCACCGCTGACCGTGTAATTTTTCGTATAGACAGACGGTCACTACTAAACACGGATATTCTGTGAGGTAACGCCTTTAGGCAGTTTTCTTGGTGCACGATAGACCCAATGTGCGAATTTGTGACGGAAAATTCAATGAAAGGACCTGCTAGTCTGTAATTATTATCCATTATTAAAGGCAAATATTCTCCTCTTTATTCTACAATGAAACGGTCACTTCATTATAAAAATAAAGCTCTGACGGGAAGTCCCTGCACTAGCGATGCCAGAATGAAGATTTTTTTTTAAAGTATACGTACATTTCAGCTGATTTTGAATTTCTTAATTCATGTGTGGCCGACAGCAGTATTTAGTTTGCTAGCAGATAGTCTGGCAACTGGTACGCAACATGCACCGTCAGTCTTAAACCAAGTGTCGATAACTCTGACTTTTTAAAACAATAAAATATATATATATATGTATGTAGATACATAATTCAGATATAAAGCGTGTTTTTTTAGAGTGTCACAACTTTGAGTTGGCATCACTGCTCTCTTTGAGCACAGCTGATAGTTGCTTTGAAATTTCATTATGAATCGACTTGCGCCAGAGCAACGCGTTCAAATTGTTGAAATTTTTAATCAAAATAATTGTTCTATTCGTCATCTCAACTCATCGTGCACTTCTTCTATTTTATGGCGTACATAATCGTCCTTCAGAGCGGCTAGTTCGAAGAACAATAGATCGTTTTCAGACCACATTTACTGTTACTGATAATGTGCTTTTGTCGAAACACCATTACATACATAGAAAATTACTGTTTGGTGCCCTTTATGAGCTGGCGGAGTCATTGGCCCATATGCCTTCAAAAACGATGATGGTCAGAATGTTACTGTCAATGGACGGAGCCACAAGCCACACAGTGGGCGCTACAATTGATTTACTCAAAGAAACTTTTGATGAAAAATTAATTTCACGTAATGGCTCAATTAATTTTCTATGGGATTATGTTAAGTCACTTGTCTACGTCGATAAACCACAAACAATTGAACATCTGGAAATCAACATTCGAAGAGTTATTGGCGAAATACGGCCACAAGCCCTGGTGGCCACATGGCAGAAATCATATTTAAACATTAATTTCATAAAATTTTCTTTCCAATAAAGCCCGTTTCGTTGATATTAAAAATATATTTCCTTGTTTTATAATGTTTTAAACTTGTGTCACTCTATAAAAAACACACTTTATATACGTATATTTATTAGTTTAGAGGTTTTCACCCAAAATTTAGGGACTTTTTTCTTCATTTAGGGGCAAGGTAAGGGACCATAAATTTATATTTAGGGGCTTTTTAGGAGATTTCACTAGTTGCTTGTCTGTACAATCGCTATATTTCACGGAAAATATGCTAAATTACCATCTCTGAATATAATAACTAAAAGTGCCACAGTAGATCATTTAGTATCAACATTTTAAATTTTTTCCTGCTAATTCAAGTGACAGTTTTCTTTGTTTCGTGGAATTTAAAATAGTAAAATTTACAAAGGGAAGCTTTTGAAAAGATATTATTTTTGAAGAACCCTGATTCCAATAATTATAAAAGAGCACATTTCTACTTTGATGAGATACATGTACATATTTAATAGTATTTTTTAAACTCTATACAAATTGTTTTTTATACATTTTATTAACTAAATATATTCAAAAAACTATAAAAATATTTTTTGGCGGAATTTCAGTAAAATGCTAAAAAAATTTGCGATTTTTGCTTTATTTATTTTGGAATTTTTTTGGGAAGAAAAAAAATTACCTGGCAACGCTGTTTGTTACAAATGATGAATAAATTAAAAACATATATATATATATATGTATATACTTTGAATATTTTGCTTTTTCTAAATTTAAGATTTTATACTGAAAATTTCTGGGCCACAGGCCTGCAATAAATGTCAGTGTTGCTTTTGAGCAAAAATAAAAAAGGAAAGTTACGAATGACTGCTGAAAACTCTAAAATAACGCTTATTTGACTTTAGAGTGGGAAAATATGCCGCTTTAATCAATAAAATATGTAGAAAATCTCCCCCTCATTGCAAAATGGATTGTGATGCTGTTGAAAGTTGCTTCGTTCGCTTTATTAACCTTCACTTTCGCAAGATTTATTCAAAATCCTGAAATCTATATTCTTAATGCGCCGAGAATAACAAAAAAGCGATTTAATGATTTTTGTGGCGACCGCAATTTCCCAAATAAAATAAATATCAAAGTGGCAATTAATTTCTTCAGTTGCGCCTATTTTTTAAATCAAATTTCCAGTATTTATTACTCTTATGACAAGAGAATGAAATATGAATGTTCTCTCTCGCTCTCTCCCTCCCTCTCTTTTTTTGTGCTGTGTGCAAACAATAACAGATTTACAAAGAAAAAAAAATGCATTTCTTACGAAATTATCTGTTTTGAAGGGCTTCTGAATGAGTTCTTAAAAGATTTCATTTAAATTATAAAGTTGATAAGAACGAGGGGATTGATTGTACGAGTGTGTTTTAAACAAGAAGTATCAGTTTTGAATTTAACAATTGGATCTGGAAATTGAAGAAGACGTCATTACAATAATATTGTGCGCCGCATTAAAGATGGCATGTGTGAAGTTTACACTCCCTTCAGAAAGTTTGGAACATAAATAATGGAAATTAAGACTACCAGACGAATTTACTTTTTTTGAGTAACGTTTTGAGGGTCGCAAAGTCTATAAATTATTTGTTATTGCAAGAAACAGCAGTTAAAGTTGGCGAATGGTCCTTCTACGAGTATCCGATTAGAATTTGAGACAAAAAATGTGTAAATGGGAAAATTGCGAAATTTTATGGGAATACGTTGTTGCCGGTATGCAAATACTGCGTGCAATTTCTGTGTAGTTTTATTATTTTTGTACACGCATTGGCTTTATCTTTTTAAACTAGTACCTAATATCCTATGATATATGGTTTGCATTGTAATAGACTCTACTTTTGAGCAGAATACTTTATGAAAGGGACATTTTCATTCTTCCACTTTTGGAATAGTTCAATTTGTTCTGCAATGGGGACAATGGCATCGACTATTACGGTGCTGTCTCGATCGCAGAGTGGGGAAGAAAGCTAGAAACTGTCAAAGTCCAACTTAATTAATTATCATCTCTTAGATAAGAAAAAACTTCGTCATTTGTGTATTGTGAACTATTTAAAAGTCAAGTGAACTGAATTATGTACTTTTAAAATAATCTGTGAAGGCAAAATATCTCAATGTAGTTGTACATATCGATTTCGCATTCTTGGTTAGTTACGTTGTTTTGCATTTCAGCTAACGATGAAGTTAGATCGCAGAATGAAATACTTTTCTATATATTTCCACACTCACAAAGATAAAGAACAGTTTTCCTTATTTCATTGAAAGGAAAGTAGTTTGAAAGGAAAGTAGTTTGATGTCTATATTCTCGAGAGGGAAAGGAAGGAATAAGGAAGAGCCAGAAATATATAGAAGTAACTTTGGTCAGAACATATTCAGCTTCAATTGGTGTAATTTTCGCTGGAACTACAATAACTTGAACTGTGCTGACAATTAGTTTAATTTGTATCTGAACTGAGTTGTCACATAAAATATGTAAGTATGTAACCAGCGCGTCTGTGTAATAAACGTACCCATTATTCTTATACTAAAAGTTTAACACTTATTGCTTGAGTGTAAATTTCACTGCAATAAAACAAATTTTGAGTTTTTTCAATTCATTCATGTGTATGAGTGTGATACCAGGAATGGGGCAAAATCGAATCATCTGCGGCTGTGCTGCCACTTTGTAAAACTGTTAATTCATATTTGCATATTTATTTCATATAGCAACTCTGATTTGCTGGACAAATTGTTCGAAACGGATGAATGGTGTCAATGAAAAGAACTCTCTAAACAAGAGTTTTATGCAGAACAAACGGGTGAACGCAGCTTTACTGTTTGCTTTTTATTTTCAAAAATATGAATATATGTATGTATGTACATACACATCTCCAATTAATTCATATGGAATTGAAAACAAGAGCAAAATGTTTAAAAACCGAATAGCAAAAGGGAGTGACTGGCAAAGAAAACAAAACGAACAAAAAATAACGTACATAAGTTGAGGTTCGAATGTTTAATGTTGCCTTAAAAGACCATTGAATGTCATGTCAAAATGAACAAACGCAAGAACGAACGGCCCTGCCACTAATTCATATTTTCCACCACTTCTTTTTCACTTCAATTTGCTTTGGTTTTCCCGATCATTCAATATCTTTAAATGAAACATGAAATGCATGTCAATCATTGTTAACGAAATCTCCGCTCTTGTTTGGAAAAATTTCAAATCAAATTCAATCGAATCAAGGCGTGCTTTTAAGCAGAACAAAAGCCACAGTATATTTGAAATAATATATTTTTGTCTAAATGCGAGTACATTTTCCAGATGCTTTAAAGTACCACGAGTATCAGTAGATCAACCCTGCCTGCAGTTTTGTTTTTCTAATATTTTCTGATTGATGTTTATGATTCTTTTCTTTTGACTATTTTCAAAAGTGGCAAATGTATAATTTTTATTATTGACTGGTGTTGACATGCGGCCACGAAGAGCCCATGTTTGAATGTGAATGTTGTACTCGTGTGCCCACTTTGTTTTTCCAAACTGTCAGAGTGCCAAACATATTTATTTATTTTTTATTCGTTTTCTTTTTATTACATTTTCATACTTATTAACAAATCAGTTTTGAAACGAGCATAAACGTTCATAACAATGCGCTGACAATGCGGATTAATGTTATTTTAACTGGATTTCTAAAATTTCAAAACTGCTGGTATTGGAGTGTTTGTTTTCGACAAAATGGCAACGATTGTTGCTATTTTTGTTGGACTTAATTCATATTTTGAGTATTTTCGTTGAGCTTGTTTTAACTAAAGGGAAGGCAACTCCCAATAAGTGGCTTCTTTTAAGGCGAAAACATATGTATGTGCATATGTAATACTTAAAAATAGGCAGCCTGTACACTTGGAAAAGATGAAACAGGAGAGAGTTTATTTTTATAAATTCTCAGTGTCAGATTGTTCTGTTATTTCAGAAGTATTCAATGAGAATCGCTGGAACGGAATCTACAACCGCTAATTGATTTAAGAATTTTATTTGATTTTTAAAACGCTGAGTACAAGTTCCATTCCAGTCAAGTTCAAAATTAAAAATTAATTGGATTCGATTTATGTTCGTATATTCGATTATAAAAAGCGGATTGTACTTGAAAACTTGAGGAATAAAACAACGAGGGATTTTTGAAATTGAAAGATAATCTTTTGGCATTATAATGCGGTTACCATACGTTTCCTTAAATTGTGGCACGAGCTGTGCGAAATGTTGCACCGTCTTGTTGGAACCACAGCTCCTGCAGATCACGGTTGTTCAATTAATGAACGAAAAAGTCAGTAATCATGGCCCTATAGCGGTCACCATTGACTGTAACCTTCTGACCGGTATCATTTTTAAAGGAGTTCGAATCAATGACTCCACCAGTCCATGAAGCACATCAAACAGTCCGATTTTCTGGATGTAAAGGTGTCTCTGCATACAGTTGAAGATTATCATCACTTCAAATACGGCAGTTTTGTTTATTGACGCATCCATTCCAACAAAAGTGAGCTTCATCGCTCAATAAATCAATGAAAATCGGGATCAACGGCAATCTCGTTTGGAAGCGAATTCATTTACAGAGGTTGCCTCAGATCCTAAAAGACATTGCAGAGGCGAGATGGCAAAATTTTAGGTTCATTAAAATTTATGCATCATATTAATCAAAAGAGACAAAACCAAAAAAAAAAAGAAATCAATTTGTTTTGTAATATAAAAAGAGTAAAATTTTGCTTCTGAGATAATTATATAAATAATTCATTTAATGTTGCAAGAGATGTTGTATTAAAAGGCTTTTAAATAGCGAAATTGTATATTAATTTTTTAAGATTTGACCAGGTTTTATATAAAAGCGGACTTTGGCTTCTTATACATTAACGGTTGGTTCCTGTTTTAGGAGGAATATTGATGTTCAAAATATCAATGGCAAAGACGTTTCTTAGCTCGCAGTTCTGACAAGATCAAATAACACGTTCTCGGTGACCAGATCACATCACCTCAAGCCCTCAAATCGATTCTGCGGAGAGCCCATGAACTCTGTAGGAGGTGTTCTGCTGTCCTACTGATGGCCTGAGCGATGACACTGGAAGTCCACACTAAATATAATTTTTTTCGGGATGTATTTGACGCTCTTGAATCTCATGTGTCTTGACGTCGTCCCAAAACCGACGCCCATAACAAAAGTGGGTCTCAGCGCTAAAGGTATTTTGAAGAAAATTGGACTATGTTATTAGCTGCTCCAGAGTCTGTTTAACGGTTATCTTCACCAATTGATTTTTTTTGTAGGTCCAATCTTTAATAAAAAATTCTTCCAAGCGATGCGAATCTCTTGATACACTGAAGCATCGCCAAGGTGTGTCCACCCTATCAGAATACTTCAGCAGCTCATCCGCACGTTGAATGGAAAACACCATCTTTAGGCGCAATGTACGTAAGTGTGAGAAACGAATTGCCTCCCGAGTTTAATTGCTGTTAATATGGATGTAGGAAATTTAAATTACATGTTCGCAAAACTATTTCCTCTGGGGTTCCATAAATAACCGATTTTCTTAGTTATAAAAATTATAAAAATGTAAAAGTGAAGATAAGATGATCGACAGTTCATTTTTTTGGCTGCGATTTATTGAAGTTGTAAACACTTGTATTTTGAAATATTTAAAATTAACATGGACTTGCGCTTTCATTGAGCTTTTTTTTATTCCAGCTAATTTCGTTCCTTAATTTGTTTATGAATTAATGAAAAAATCCACTTAAACTTAATTACATGAGATTTGTAGAAACCCATTTGGAAAAAAAAAACAGAAATAGCAAATCATAATTGCAACTTATAGTCAGGCAGTCAGGCAGTCAGGCGGGCAGCCAGTCAGTCATTGAGTCTAGAAATGGAGCGTATTAAGAAATCATTAAAAACAAAATCGCATCAAAAGTTAAAGAAAGAACAAACATCATTTCGAAAACTACAAGACGCCAGTCTGAGTACTTGAGTTCTATTTTTGGAATGGCATCTACTTATGAAAGGATTATCACACACAAAAATGTTCTACAATAAAACAATGTTCTGGCACTTACTTCATTTATCACGGCTGCTGGAGCTTAAAGACAGCGCAACAAGTAAAAAGTGAATGAATGGTCGGTCGTTTAGACGGACGGGCAGACGGAGCGGCTGCTTTGCACCACATGCGCATTAATAAAGTTTTTTCGCAGCATTTTACATTAACGCAGCCATTTCTCTTGGCATTTAGCGAAAAAATAAATTTATACGGGAATATGCAAAAAACAAAAAGAATAATAAATCTGATTTGTAGAAATATGCGGCTGCAACAATAACAGCAACAAGACCCAGGGCCGCATTTCGATCAAAAATGCTGTTTGTGGTTCTAAAGTGAAACAAAAGAAGAAGAAAACAGAAAATATAAAAAAATGTATTATTGTAAAAGTAAAGCAAACAAAATTGTTTTTTAAGCCTGTCCACAATTCAAGATTAAAGAAAAGAAGGAAAATCTGAAAATATTTAACATTTCGCCGCCAGCGAAGGGGAGTTACAGGTAACGTTTGTAACACAGAAAGTAACGAAAAAACACGCCGTTTTTCGTTATTGATGAGGATTTAATCAAATTAGACATTTAAAGAAAAACTATGAAGCAGTGTAGCACCCCAAGTGTTCACACAAGCCAAAATCTATCCATAGGATTCACACACAAGTTAGAGAAATGCCAGCCAGGAAGTCCTGCACATCAAATTAATTGTACAGGCGCAGCGACTTGCAGCTTTTAATAATTCTGCAATAGATGTTCACACAAATTCGAAACTTAACAGTTCATAACGGGCATAGATGTACCATCTCCATGAGGCTCAATTTGTCCTATGGATTGTTCTTTATTCAGTCCGTTTTGGCAAATTACCTTAACAACTGAAGCGTCACGGATTTCTATCAAATTATGATAAATAAATTAGAATATTCTGGTGAAGCAACGTCCAAGCCACCACGAAATGCCAGAGGGAAAATCGGTGAATTTGACACGTGCTCTGGGACACGGACAAACATCCTGCTGAAACCACATGTCGCCATACTGTTTAATTTCGTTAAAAAAAAAATTGTTTATTATCATTCTGTAACGACCGTACAAAACGAAACTCAGGAGCTGAAGATAAAACTTATCGACTCTAAATAGAAAGCCTAGAAGTGAAATGCTCGACTCCAGCACAAATTTCCAAGACTCTGTCCCGATTCCTATATGACGAATTTAGGCATACAACAGAGCATGAAGCAGGCCTCATGGTACTAAAGGATTTGCACACAGTGCAACAGTGTTACCTGGCGGCTCTAAAGCACACTGAAGGATCTCGGCTATACTGATGATATCTAGGGCCTCGCTCATGCCTTATCTCCAATTCAGAAGGTTGCGTGACATTAAGGCACAGCAAAGCAAAGCAACACGGTCTTAGGAATTCAGATGCATAATTTTCATTGTACCAAAACTAATAACACAAACAACATTTCTTTTAATGTAAAATCGTGTAAAAGGAACATGAATCGCTAATCAAATTTCAAACTTCGACAATGACCGGTAAAATAGAAGTGTTAATAAATAATGGTAATTATTTACAACGATCTTTGCCCGCACGTTCGAATTTATTTAATGATTATTAGAATATCTGTTCGTCTTTTTACTCCTGTGAGAGAAATTCCATCACACTTCAAGTGGTTGCTACAATGAAATGAATGAAATTTGAGCAACGAGTCTTGTCTTGTCATTGTTCAGCAAACGATCCATCTTATCCGATCAAATTATGTAAATTCAGTTGTTACTTTAGTTTTTAAATATGACCCAAGGAAGCCATTAATCATTCCCGATTTGAGTAAAAACTTGACTGGCGTGAGAAATTCGTTTTCAAAATGATAGAAATCAATTGAATTTACATGATGTTCCTCTTCACAAGCAAAAAATAAAAAGAATATTTGAAAAGAAGAATCTAAGGAAATCCATTAGCAGGAAGAAAGAAAAGAAATAATATTAAGACTTGAGAAAATATAAATAATGACCAAATGCAGTCTATGCCACCATTGGAATCCAGCGGCAGATTAAATTGGCCAGTGTGAACGCACACAAAACCATAAACAAAAAGGGAACAATTTTCAGTCAAACTACAAATTATCTCCACCAAGAGGAAGTGAGATAAATTGTTGCAATTGTTTTGAAAATTTCATAAAAAAAGAACAGAAATCGAAAACAAAAAGTAAATGAAAGAACATTTCAGTTGCATCAACACCCTTTCAGGAAACCAACCATGCAACTGAGCAATTCAGATGTGAATCCACCAAATAAATATTTAACCAGCCACCACAAAAGCCGCTGAAAGCTCTCAAAAAAGACACCTGCTGCAGTTGGTTCCTCTTTGCTTCAAATTTTTACGGCGGAACCTGTTTCAAATGTTTGCAGCCAAACGACCACGTTTTATAATTATGATATACAAAATTTTTTGGTCTGAATATAATTATAGGAAACGAAGAAAAAAAGATGGTTTGTTGTAGATTCATTTGATAAAATTGGCCAGGGGCAAAAGTGTTTTCTGAAACTAAAGAAACTGCTGCACAAACTTATCGATTTGCATGAAATTCGATGGAAATATTTACTTGGCCTGGAAAATCTCAGTCAAGGGTCGGACTAAAAAAAAATGTATGTAAATCATTTGTGCAATTTTGGCAAAATTACTTCCAAATCAAATGCTTACGAACTTTATTTTGTAACACTGTATTATGTGATCATATTTCCTCAAGTTGAAGTCCATAAGACGGATATTGCAAATGCAGTAAAACTCTTGCACAAACTTAGCGAATATTTTTACAATGACAAAATATCTATTCTTTCTGAGTGAATAGAGGGAGGGAATGCATGAATTTCGTTGCCATTCAGAAACTCTCTCACTGAAACCTTGTGGCTTTTATTGAAAACTTGCTGTTCTCTTGCAACACACAACTGTTTTTTCGGAACTGGTCGATTTAAATATTGTTTTTGTTAAAAGACTGTGACGATTAACCTGACACGCTGTAGCTCTGGATCCAACATTGTTGTGCCTAACAATTTGCCCCCCATTCATGAACGGTAAACCACTCACATACCTGGCGAATCAGGTTAGTTGAAGAAGATCCTGTTATTCAGGCCGTTTTACAAAGTCACGACGAAATATAAGATTTGCCGAAAACATCGCCGCTGACCGCCAGACTGTGTAAAAAAGAATTTGGCACAATAATATTGTAATCCGTTTGTTTAAACCCACCAATTTGTTGGCTAAAACATGTTCTTAAAATCTTTGTGGGCAAAAACAAATTTTAGGTGATTAAAATGGAATGGTGGCTTAACTAATATAGGGATAAAAACTTTTGATTTATTATTGGTTGTTAGAAATACAGTGGCAGCCCGCAGAAAATAAAATATTAGAAACTGTTTTTGTACAGATTCTATGGCGTTCATATAAATCTTGTAGGTGGGATCCCAGTACTACTCACCCATTTTCGAGAACGGGACGAACAAGTGACTTACAAACCTGTTTAGCTATTCAAATTCAAATTTCTTAGGCCAGCACTTGATGAAACAAAGTTGGCATCTTGGGCTTTAGTCATAATTATAGAAATATGTTTATACTTAAATTTATTGTATTGAAGTTCAATTTCATTAAATTTCAATCACAAAAGGAGTATAAAGACATACTCATCCCTGCATTATAGAATAAACAAATAGCGAAACACTACTCCTTCTTTCCTCCTCCCTAACCCAGCTCTGATACAATGCACTGCATATGCAGGGCTCGACCACTGAGTTACTGGTCCCAAGAAAAAATACAGATTATAGAAGTTTATACTCATGTATTTGCTGTAAGTAAATCAACGTAAATCAATATAAATGTAATTTAAAAATGATAGGTTTGAGTTTTTTCATACCTTCAAAATACTCAACAAGAAATTATTTTTTATCCCAACCAATATATGATCTGATCTAAACATTTGTTTAAATTTATAAACTATTAAAATAACACAAAAATATTATATTAAAGGAAAAATACTAACTAACAGCACAAAAGGGAAACGCCAAGCCTTCGAAGAACGCTTCAAGTGTGCATACGGTCAGAGCCCTGAAGTCCGTCCATGGACGACCATTTCAGCTAAAACAATTTTCAGACTTAAAGCCAACATGTAGTGCTGGTATTCGTATCAACAGTTTACTCTTGTTTTTGTGCGTCACAACTTTTACTTTACGCCCTCGTCTTTGCAACGAGTTTCCACATATTTTTTGTTTTTCATAATGTTTGACAAGAGAGTGAAACAAAAACAGATAGAAAAAGAAAAACAAAACAAATCGTTTGCGTGCCAGAAGGAGGCGGCGGTGAATTCGTTTCCAGCCAACACTTTATGGCTGAATGCGTTTGTGGGAAAATTACTGCTCGCCTGAAACAAAAGTATATGGTTCATTAAAATAGTTTTTCATTATTTTTTTATTTAACATTTTTGTCGCTTTTATTTCAGTTGCTTTTTCTTTCAGTTTAACGAGGTTTAGTCATATAGAAAACAAGTGGATTAAATTATAATGTTGGTGTTTTCAGTAAAACGAAACTACAGTTGAACCGATATGTTTTCGTACACTGCAAGGACTAGGATTGCCTTAGCAACACTGGTCGATTAAAGGAAAAATTGCAAAAGAATGGACGGAAAGGAGGGAGCAGAAACGAAACTTAAGTCGTAAATAGTCTGCCTGCAGACTTGCATTCCGTTGCCCACTTCAAAAGAATTTTGCAGAAACTTTACTTTACCTTTACGTATACATAACGCTAGTATATATAAACCGATATTGGAGAGAATATATTGAAACCATGAATTATCGACGATCAAATCCTCAGAAGAGGTGCTCCAAATGACATCTATTTTCGTTAAGACAGGCTTAGTAAGCAGTTCGCTTTCAAAAACGTGGATTCATTATCGCTGATACAAGAAACACCACTTGCAACAAATTTTTCAGAGCTCCTTCCACAAAAGTTTGAGTCGTCAGCACCATCACCAATTAATTTTCTTGAAAACGGGATATATTATTTACAACTCGGGGGACTTATGACACCATTCTGGGCGAATGGTACATACATATATGCACATACCATTTACAAAAGTTACAAAAAGTTAAATTCGTACCTTCTGCAGTTCTGAACTTTTAATTCTAATTTTATTTCGAATACTTTTCGAACTTTCAGGCCCAAAATCAAGCAAAAACTCAACTAATCTCCTGACTTTGGCTGCGTTGTAACTCACAAAAAACGGCATAACAAACGCAAACAGCGACATTGAATTTGAAGCTCCTGGAAATGCTTAAACTTAAAGTGGTACAAATATGTACGTGTACAATGTCCAGGTCGAAGGGGTTAAATATATACATAAACATAAATATATACTCGTAGATATATAAATGTTTAATTTTCCAATTTTTCGTTTATTTCTTTTCACTCATTAATTTCTGAATTTTTCTTGGTCACAGTTTTAGATAAAAAAGCGATAATTTGTTATCAAAATTAGGGATGAAAGCAGATTTTTCGTGGCTTCCATCAAAATGAACGAAGATTGAAATGAAGGTTCGCTCCCAAAATTTTGTATGGCGAGACAGGTTGGCTCAATGAAGACTGGGACGGGAATCGAGTCACAAACACAAGTCCTCAAAGCTGATTCAGTTTTGACTCTTTGAGAAAATAAATGGAAGAGAAATGTTTTGAATTTCAACATTTACGTGATCCTGCAAAATCCCAGTACGTTGATTTGAACGAATTAAGTTATAATTTTGTTGCTTTGCTTTTTCTAAAATTGTGAGTTGTGAGGTCTTTCTGGAAAGTTAATTCTTAAAACCAAAATAAAAGTTATTTATGTTAGAAGTAAAAAAAAAGAAATACGAATTTTATTTTGCAATACTGTATCAGCAACGTTATTTTGGAATCGTTGACAAGACTTTTGAAAATAAAAAAACATTTTGTCGCTGTTGCTAAACAATTAACGGAAACGAAAAACAGTAACAGCCGCTTGTACAATAAGTTTTTTATTTTTTTATAATTAGAAATTGTATTTAAATTATTTTTTATTATATTTAAAGTAATCGTGGCATAATCACTTTAACAAAGTTACATAAAAATGCAAAAAAAATACAATTATTTAAAAAAATTAGTACAATTTTAGTTCAGAGACACAAAAATTTCAGGTAAAGAATCTAGAGACAAGGTTTGCCTTGAACGATTACTTGGTATTTAAGGTACCAGGGGCAAAAAAGCAGGAAATCTCGCCGAATTCGGATCTACAGAATGGCATATAAAACCAAATAAACGCAACTCTTGGGTTGCCGGGCGGACTAAGGTCTTGCCAACAACAAGCAGGCGTCAGGCTGGTGTAAGTGAGATTATAGCGTTTTAAGGCATTCCGTAAACTTCACCAAATCTCCATTGGCAGGACGAAAGGCCTTGAGAGATCCCGGTGTTAGTAATTTGGTTGGTTTGGTTAAATCTTAGCTCTGGTTTGGGTTTAAATCTAAAATTTTCCGGATATAAATCGATTTCCTAATCTGCGACTTTTGGGTCTGAAGCAGGACTTAGGTTGGCTGATAGAAATAAAATTTTCATTTCATTAGACGATCAATTAGAGATTGGCAACATCCAGCAAGGCTGAAAAGCTGATGTGCGTAAAGGCGCACATAGATACGCAGGACTATTGCGCATTGGGAAAAGAACCTGGAGCTGCATTGGAAAATATTGGATTGTATGTACCGTAAAAGTTTGATGGAAACTTCAATTGTAAATACTACGGGCAGAAAACTGACTGAATTGAATTAATTACGGGACACACACACAAATTCAAAATGCTGACGACTGTCCCACTAAAATGAACTTTTACATGGTCGGTCGGTCCGCTACTTCTGAAATACCAGCAGACGAATAGAACTAATTTAAATAAAATGCCACTCGCGTGTTATGTGTCACATGACGCTCTAGACAAGTTACAAACTGATTGCATGTAGTTTTCTGACAACTTTCATCATGTAGATGTGCGGCGAACAAATGAACTTCGAATTTAAGACCAATGTCAACGAGAGCGACAAGAATTATTATAAAAAGTCGACACTGTTTCCAGTGATAATTTCTTTGCAAATACAAAAGCCTTCCTAAAAAATTTAAATAGTCAAATATTATCTTAAATTTGAAATTTTATCTCACAAACGTTGAAACAGGTCAGCACAAGGTCTTGCATGCATTATAATCGATCCGACTTAATTAAATTGGGGAAAGCAACCGATAATGCAAAAATTAATTGAATTAATTCAATCTAAGGCAAAAAAATACAATTGGGACGAAAACTACTACTCACTACTAACATTTATCTGCCAGTAAAAAGTGTCAGATTATTTTTTGGGAAAATTTGCCTGATCTATTGTTGCCAGTAGAAATATTTCTCTGAAAAAAGGCTTCATGGTCCAGTGCACTAATAAATGCTAACTTAATTAATTGAATTCTTATGTGATAAACAAATGTGCAGGCTAATTTTCGACATACAATGTTGTAAGAGGAAATAAAGTCAGCTGATTGTAAGACAAATATATTGTGAAAACCCTCTAAACGGCGCGCATCACTTTCAGATGCATTTATGTAACACATCTGCCACTAATAAAAATTGAGCCTACACTGGCTAGAAATTATATTAGAGCCCCAATTTAGAGTGCCAACACGATTGCAATATGTTATATTAACGTGGCAATACTGTTTCTGATAAGGTTGTAAGACAAAAATTGACAGTTTATATAGTTGTGAGATATTTTCAGGTATATTTTACTGACATCATTGTAAGAAAAGTTTGCAAGAAATTGATTTTAGTTGTCTATTTGCTAATACTTGTAGCATTTTCCAAGTATTGCTTGTTTAATATGGTCACACTGAACTTCCATGCCAATGTTTTACGCCCATAGAGCAGTCGCATTAGGGGAAATCCGTCGTTCGCTCCTGTTCAAAGTTCATAGTTATATTGAAGCCTCAGCGCCCCTAAACGCATTATTGAGGCATATATTTCTGGTGTAGTGGTAGTACGTTATAACTGTCGAGTTCCCATACACATGTTCAATACGCTGTTTGGTCAATTCCAGTCTACATCTGGCAATAGTTAAGTTACTGCTGTGCCTAGTGTTAAACGAACTCGCATTCGGTTCTGATGGCACAATATTTTGTGATGTCCAATTCTACGTAGACTTTTGTACATAAGCAGTAGTTTTATAAGCCATTCCATACAACAACCTGTGGGATAAGTAATTGGTAGATTGGATGCAATCTTCAATGCCTTGCAATCTCTGCAGGAATAGCCAGGTAATTGAAATGACCTTGAATTAGCGTATTATATATGTATGTATTAAAGTTTCAGTGTTATGGTTAAATTTGTATTTGAATTTGTACAACAAATCAATAGCGTGTGCAGCCTTCGTTTTCAGATTTTGAATGTGTAGACACCAAGAGAGATTTATTTAACGGATGTACATAAATGCAGTAACATCTTCTCCGTCCACAACTATGCTAAAGTCATTATTCCCCACGTTACTTCACGTAAACCTGATAATTTTCGTCTTCGCCGCATTCACTAAAAGTTTATTTATTCTTACAAATTCGACGAACAGTGCAGCATCCCGTTCCATGCACACTTTAGTTGCCTCTTCCTTCATATAAGGAACGCTTTCGTTCGTTAAGGTAAAATTCGTTTTATCCAATCCAATCAGCATCATTAGTACTGGTGAGTTAAGAAGGTTTTACATCTTCCTTTAGCACTTTTAAAAATATTTTGTCTATTTTGAGAAACAAAAGCTCAAAAGAGCCAAAGACTTGAACGGCATAAAAACAAACTGCAACAAGACAACAAACAAATTTCAATGGATGTGGACACGTCTAACAACTGACAGCACAAACTTAATGTCAGGAACAGCTGGCTAACAAGTTGTTGCATCTTTGCCAGCCTTAAAATGAATTTTGGGAATTGATATCGAAAATTAGTGCCTGCAATGGGAAAACAAATAAAGTAAAGAAAACGCCGCTGTTCCGACAGAACACAAAACTTGTGATTTAGGAATTCGAAGGAATTTTAAATTTATGATGGAAAAATCATTGATTATGTTTTGTATGTTTGTGCTCTTGAGGGGAGAAAGTATACCCAGTCAACATTTTGAATCAACATTGAATCTTATCTTATTCAATCATACATGACACTCTCGTTGTGAGAAAATGGCATCTAATAAAAGTGAATTATTTTTGAGCTACTCGTACTTTCTGGTCGTATTTGCCATTTCAGAATAGTGTTTTTGTAGACGTATAGAACTTTGAAATGGAATAAAACAAATATGAATTTTTTGACATTGACATCAAATTTACTTTATTCGAAAGATAATCTTCTGGCATTATAATTTAAATATGACTTCTGGCATATGACAGTCACGGTTGGCTCTGATGTAGTCTAACCTGGATGTCGAATTTTTTTTATGACTTTTTCCAACATTTGTGGCCGTACAGCGGCAATAACGCGGCGAATGTTTATGTCTCCAAGAGGAACTTAAAGTTTTATACCTCTATAAAAAATACCCTTAATATTGCAAAATTTCAATAGACATGGCAATAAGCCCTGCTTTCAAGAAAAGTTTTTCCCCAACAAATTTAATTTTATTTCAAGAAATCATTACTCTACAATGTGGACGAATCATGTACAAATCCTTTTTCGGTGGTTCGAGGGGTAAATCTAGAAATCATTGTTCGACCCCGTGGACGAATCATGTGCGATTTCGTCTTTAATCACTGTACTGATAAGTCAAGGAATAATTTCGATAACGTGAACGAATTATGGCAGAATCTTATTTCAATCGCGCACGTGCCTCGATGGATGAGTTGGGGAAGTATTCGACCAACAGTCCAGAGGTCGTGAATTCGATCCCTACCAAAAACTCGGTGGGGAAAACAATACAAAAACACACAATGTTGGGTTATAACTGATGTTTGACTGTGCCTTGTTGAAGGTATGGACAATGGACACTGCCCAGTCAAAACAGCATCAGATAGACAGCGAAAAACGAAAAAGCGAAACACTACTCCTTCTTTTTTCTCCCCAGCTCTGTGCTGGTCCCAAAAAAAAAAATTAAGAAATTTGTATTTGGTCATCAAAAGTGATCATAAATTTAAATTTTAGATGATTTTTGAAAATAAAAAACATCATACAAATGTTGCCTGGGATAGGCATGTTTTATGGGTGGGTGTGTGTGCGCTTGTCAAGTATATGGAAAGAAATTTAAAGACTTACCAAAATTAAGTCATTTGAGGCTGTTCCTACTTACAAAATTTTATGGATGTGATTCAAAAAATCGCCAGATTTTTTTCTTTTGTAAATCCAATAATTGGCTGAATGTGTTTTTTCTAAACCATAAAATACCAACACACGCAACCATTTGCAATTAAACAACCCAATATGAATGAGTAACATTTATTTACATATGTTTATAAAAAAAGGAACAAAAAAATATTTGCCACCACTGTGTTTGCGATTGCAAATTGTGACCAATGCCGTGAGTCCTTTTTGCAAACAGCTGCAAAGTAAATTTTGTATGAAATTTGCATGATTAAAGAGCATTTGTTGTGATGCAATAGACGTTGCATTTTTTTGGGCAAACCGGTTTGTAGAAAGAAGGCAATATGTTTCCAATTCTTGCAAAAAAAGGTGCAAAAGCATTTGCGAACAGACACAAACTTTTATAATTTGGCCTTGTGGCCTCTTTGTGTGGCTCAGCAGTCATTGCAAGAAACAGAGTTGCCAGCAACCCCATAGTTGATTGATCCATAGATTCATAGTTGCATAAACTAAATGTAATGAAGGCGTTTTGATGTCGGGGAGTCCATTTTTTTCAGTTACAAAAATATATCATCAAAGAATATGATGTCATAAGCCCCGTCCAGCTAATCGAAGTTGCAGTTTTCCACCCCAGCCACCATTCTGAGTTCCACCTTATATTTGATTTATGATACTAACAGACTTTAAAATTCACACTTCTCCAATTGCAGATGGCGAATATTTAGGCAAGTCAAGGTTAATGAACAGAAATGTGATCATGTTGCACAAATCAACTTTTATGTCAATTTGTATGGAAAATGTGTTCACACAGAGACTAGAGTAGTTCCATCGTAGGCTAAAAACACACGAATTCACAAAGACCACAGTGTTAACGATGAAAGTAGGCAAGACGCTATACCAGCAACCTTGAACCACATCCAAATCTTCAAGAGCACTGCGAGCACTTATAAATGGGCTAAAAAAGGGTAAAAGTTAAAATAATCTGCACGAACCTAAATTTTCCTTGTTATTGATGTTTAATGGCCAAAAAATATATGTAAATATAACAAAAGTTTGATTTTATTGAAATAAAATGAACAGAAATAAACTATAATTCATATTAACAAAATAAATAAAAATATACATACACATATTGTAGTATGTAGATACAGATGTATGTATGTATATGAATGGTTGAATAAGAATAACATATATTTTAGTACGTAAATGCTGGTGCAAACGCAGAATGACGAAACTTTACGAAAAACAAAAAATAAGCAGTTAATTTTAACAAAACATGACTAATCGAAATGTCTTTTCGACTTCAGCATTTGAGTAAGGCAACGAAATGAGGCGCAAGCTACTCGGTTCACTAAAGTTATGGACTATTATCCAGAACTCGTCCCTCCTTTCCCTCTCTTTCTACTTATGTAACTTTTATTTCTCAGACATACATATTTCTATTTCATTAATTGTATTTAAATCGTATAAAAGGTTTTTTACCAGACCCGAAATAACTTTCTTGTCAGTATTGAAAAAGTTATTTACGCTAAACAATTTTTGGGCCACTTTCTTCTGATTTCTGTTCGCACTTACATATATTATTTTCCATACATACGTTCACAAAGATATAACCAAGATAAAAATACTTATTGATGTTGGTTACTTAAAAGGCACTTAAAAGCACTATAAATACCCGCTTTTAAAAAAAAAAATCGCGTATTGCATAAGCAAAAAGCATACAAAAATAGCCGAAAAGCACCAAAATGGCAGCATTGATCGAAGCTCTCGCTTAACTTTGGCGGTCACACACGACTGAGAAGAGTGTGAGGAAGTATAATCTTGCCGACATCAGAACACTTGCAGAGACGTACATTTTGCTCTAGGACCGGCTGTACTTAAAAAATGTATTTTTTAGCATTAAGATTTGCATACTCATCATTGTGACATACTTTTTGTGAGGACCCCCTCAATAATGATATGAGAGAAAGTTATGGTTGCATATTAAGTAGACACATGACTGGCGCACCAGGCACAATATTGGCTGCAATTTTGGTGTACTGCGGCCGGCAATCACATGATCAATAGGACCAAACGACGCATGATTTCATAACATTAAGATAACTTTAAAAAAATTATCTAAAGCAATATAAAAAACTATATAAATCAATTTTGTGTCAATTTAATAAAGAATTAATATTTGTAGAAAAGTCTCCAGTTCCTTGTATCGTTTGCAGAAATATGAACCGAATAAGAAAAAAATGTTTTTTTTAATGTTAGGCCCTTCCAATTTTGGTTCATACGAACGTTATTTTCAACTGAAGGAATGTAAAATATTCCAGAAACATAAACGACATATTTTGATACAGTGCATCATAACTATCCAAAAATTTTTAACTTAGGCCCTTTTCAAAATCATATGACGATATGTAACTAAGGTCGAGCAGAAATTTCAAACAGAGTACTGAGCTTGGGCTAAAACAGTTCTTTCCAAAGTGCTTTCCACTTTTTTATTTTATTCTCTTTTCCCACCAATTCCATATTGAACCCCGACTTTCGTCGGACTCCCGTGAATCACTGTTTATCAACAAATCAAGTATTCAATATTGTTTTTATTATGGTTGTAAATGGTTTTTGTGTTTTTGGAAAACCGCCAAATGTGACGCTGTACAAGTTAGAATTGCTTCAAATAATAACAATGAACGTCTGTCTGTCCACGGCAACTGAGAGTGTATGAATGTTGTTTGAGGCAGTTGCTGCTTGTACCAAATGGGTGTGTGTTGCACACAAAGTATGCGTGGCATGGTGATTTGTGTGCGTCTGTCTATTTGTGGCTGCAAATTACAATTTGCGTATTTGCGCAGCTGCAACTTGTGTCGGATCTTTTGTAAAATAATTCCCGCTATATTTCAAACAACAATTCCTATTGTCAAGCATGCTACACCGTCGTTTTTGTTGTTGTTGTTGTTATTGTTGTTGCTTATGTTGTGTTTCATTTTATCAAGAGGTGAATTTTATTCGAATTGTTGCTTGTGCTCTTTATCTTTGCGTTGCTTTTGCTTCGTTCTTGTTTTCATTCGTTTTTTTTTTCCAGTTTTTAATTACTTTTTCTATTGCTGTGAATAATAGAAATGTGTACGAATGTTCGATTTTATTTCGATTATTGTTTACATCTTCTTCTTCTTCTTCTTGTTTTGCTGAGGGGTCACAATTTATAGCAACACATTGGAGTGCAATATTCTTCGACAAGAGCATAAAATGTTAACAGTGATTAGAATTAAACATGGATATATACAATACATATGTACATATATGTACGAGTATATGTGTGTGCGTGTGAGAGCGAGAGTGTGTAATCTAGTGTTGCCACACCGTTACGAAAACTTTATTGTTGATATTGGAAATACTATTGATTTAAATAATTGATTTGTCGGTGACAGCGATACCGCTGCTCTCTCTTTCTCACGACGCAATGAAAGTTGAAGTGTTTAAAGGGTCTTCCATAATGCGGTTGCTTAATTTAAAACAAACAAAATACAAATAGTATTTGTTATTATTTTGGCAAACCAAACGATGTCATTGTATGCAAATATTTAGAATATCATGCAAAAGCCCGCAGCGATTTCGCCAATTTTTTATGACTCTCTGGCTAAATTTAACCGACGGCATGTGCCATGTTGTCTTTGAAGGCCGCTGTAGCTGTTGTCCTAGTCGCTTAAATATGCGATTTCAGAAATCCCTAAAAATGAAGTTTAACGGCTTCAAGTCCCACGATCTCAGTAACAAGTTCACATCATCTCCACGTGAGATGGTCACGCACTCAAATCGTTCGTATAGAATGTCCAATGCAACAACATCTTGTTGAAAATCCATGACATTGGTTCTCATGTTATCCAATTGAGGCAAAGTTAAGTTAGTCACGAGGGCCATGTACTTACAGCTGCCGAATCGTTTGAGTTTTGTATGGATGTTACACGAAGCCACGATGCAAAATTCTTAAATTATGGTCTGTGAAAGGCAGAGTTCGTGCGACCTATGCGAAATCTGCAGACATAAATTGTCTCAGCAGATCGCGTTGAACTTGTGTTGATAACTGCCCGTTTACGAACATCAACTTTTATTGCTCAGGGGCATCCTGCGAGGGAGAGAGTTCGTTCTGTTTCTTACACAAAAACAAAAAGTTGATGTGTGTAATCCGGTACTAAAAGAATTGCATTATTTGCATCTGTTCCTGAACGTTATAATTGCGTCCATTATAACTTGGCAAGGCAGACTGAATAATTGATACAGACAATTCGCCCCATGTATGTATGTATGTATGTTTGCAGCTGGAACAATATGGCCGCTGTCAACTGCCAGTGTTGGGAAGTACCCAAAAGACGCTCTAAACCACTATGCTGAAACATCAAAATTCATATTCTGCATTGGCAATCAACAGTTTTTTTTTGTATTTTTTGTATTTTTTGTGAGATAAGATAAATGTATTACTGTTGATTTATATAAAAGATAACACTGCACTTTATGCTATAAAGATAAATAAATGCACATACATATGTATGTATTGTACATACATACATTCATACATACGTACGAACACAAGAAAAAACAAAAATGCAACTAGTCTTACAATTGAGAAAGAAATAAAAATTAAGCCCAGCCAAACAAAAGAAGTTCAAAAACCTTTAAGAGCTCCGTTGCAAATGCAAACCAACAACAATCATTCATGTTAAAACACAAATGAACATTTTTCATTTAGACTTTTGACAAAATGTTTGCAGCCAAAACAAAATCGACCGTAAACAGAATTTTCAACACAAAGAATTTTATTCATTCCAACATTGAATGACGAAATTAAGTGTTACGAAACTTTTTTTAAAATTTGATTTGGGAAAAACTTCAGTGCAAGAAAAACCGATAAAAAAACAAAGAAAAAAAAACAATTTCACTTCAATAATAGCTAAAGATAATTTTGTGTTTCTTAGTTTTAAAGCTTAACATGTGTTAATTAGTTGTTAGTTGTTATTGTTTTTATTTATTGTAGCTTGAAGAACAAGCGGTTGTTTCAGTTACATCAGAAATGATTTGCACACCAAAGTTACGTGACTGTTTAAAAATATATTCCACTGTGCAGTGAAGCTGGGTTTTGAAAAACGGTTCAAGTAAAATTTGGACACTACCGGTCGTAAATAAAATTGGCTGGCTTTTTATAAACGACATGTCCGCCAATAGGAACTTCTGATGTTTCTAGCGGCCATATATTGTATGGAGCTCCATCTGTCATGTCAATTATAAAAGTGTGTGTGTGAAGACCCCGTTTCGCCCACTTCGTCTATTTTGCGGTAACCGCAATTGTTCCAGCGAGAGAACTATCTGCAGTATGATACAATTTGAGTCCACCAGTTCCGTAAACAATAATCCAACAGCTGACGAAATTTAAGATCGCCGCTGTTTGTCACATTTTACAAAAGAATTTAAGGAGCAAAGAGAAAAAACCTGGCCAGTCGAATTTGCGTCTCTCACAAGAACTCAGGTCGGGACGTGACTTGAATCTGAACGGACGCAAAATGCATCTGACCCACGAAAACTATGTGTGTTCGCTGAATTGGCCCTCAGTTCACTTTTTGGATGATAATAAACGAAATTGTCATTTCGGAAAGAGGACAATCCACATGAGATCCTAGAACGCATAAAGCATCGCGTAAGTCATTGTTGGGGGGATATTTCCTTGAGAAAGATGTTGGATAGGCCATCATTGTGAGAGTCAAATTTATTAATTTCTTTTGGCCTTAATTGGAAGATGTGAGCAGCATCACTGACACGTGGGCTTTGGTGGACACCGTCGTAGTGGTCTGCGCTCGGTAATACAATGTCCTCTGGATGCTGTTGTAATGAAAAAATGCAGTTTTTCGTAAGAACCTAGATGGTGGTTAATGTACAGGCGAGTGAGTTGGTGAAGGTCTGATGTTCCTTTAGGACTTCGGCTACCACCTCAGGTGCCTCGTCTCCCTTTTCCTGTCCGGGGAATTTCTGGCAGAAGAGATTAAATAGACTGAGCTCAAATCAAATTTGGTTACGAGCCAAAGGCTTATAACTTTTATAATTAAGTTGAACTTGGAAATGCCTTCAAATATAAAGTATTCGTACTATTCTTGATTTAGGAGAAATTTTAATAAAAAAAAAATAAAATTTAAATAAAAAAATTATTTTTTCCTCGAACGGTGGAACAAAATTGTTGCTTCTGTTCGAGGTATTGGTATGTGGTACCGCTGACACCGCAGGGATGGCTGCGACAGGCTGCCACATATAAAGGGTGGTTAAATTGTATGGGCCGATGTTGAATGTGAACCACACCTAAACGCCAAGTTTTTTTCCGAATTTTATTTGACATTTCTCTATTTCAGACTTACTCAATTTGAACCATGGAGAGATACACAATCCAACAACGTGTTAAAGTTATCCAGACTTATTATGAAAATGGGAGTTCAAATCAAAATGCATATCGTGCACTTCGTAATTTTTTTGGTCAATTTCATCGTCCAAATGTGCGTACAATCGCAAAAATCGTGGAAAAATTCGAGCAAACCGGGTCTGTAGAAGATGTGAGAACACCAGTGCATGCTCGTACAGCTCGTACTGTAGAAAATATTGCTGCTGTTCGCGATAGTGTGGCTGAAGAGCCGTCCACCTCAACTCGTCGTCGTTCCCAACAATTGCACCTCTCACGCTCGTCGTTGATGAACGTTATGCATAAAGACTTGCATTTACACGCTTCTTGACCATTCCAAACGTCGTGAATGGGCAGAATGGTGGCAAGAAATGGCAACAGTGGATGATCAATTTTCGAAGAAAATCATCTTCAGTGATGAGGCACATTTTCACCTCAGTGGATTCGTCAATAAACAGAATTGCCGCATTTGGGCGAATGAGAATCCAAGAGTGATTGTCGAAAAACCAATGCACCCACAAAGAGTGACTGTTTGGTGCGGTTTATGGGCTGGCGGCATCATCGGGCCGTATTTTTTTCCAAAATGAGGCCGGTCAGGCAGTTACTGTGAATATTGTTCGCTATCGTGAGATGATAACGAACTTTTTATGGCCCGAATTGGAAGATATGGATGTGGACGATATGTGGTTTCAGCAGGACGGTGCCACTTGCCACACAGCTAACGAAACAATGGCTCTTTTGCGCAACAAATTCAATGGCCGTGTTATCTCACGTAATGGCGATGTCAATTGGCCGCCAAGATCATGTGATTTGACACCGTTGGACTTTTTTCTTTGGGGTTATTTGAAAGAAAAGGTGTACGTCGATAAGCCAGCAACAATTCAAGACCTAAAGGATCAGATAATTCGGCACATTAACGGCATAGAACCTCCATTATGCCTCAGCGTCATCGAAAATTTGGACCATCGGATGGAGGTGTGCCGCCGAGGTCGCGGCGCCCATTTGGCCGATATTTTGTTCCATACATAATTGAGTAATACCAATACATCATAATAAAATAAAATTACAATAATTTCCTAAATAGTTTGTGTTTTATTCAAAATCAACATCGGCCCTTGAAATTTACCCACCCTTTACTTCCACTCTCATTCACTCTCTCTCTTCATTTCATCAAATAGTAGGGCATTGTTATCCACAGCGTTGTCAACTTTGAAATTTCAAAACGCGAGAAAATACGCACCAAGTTTAGGATAATTTTGCTAAACTGTTTAACAGACTCGACTGCAATTTTTACTACAAAAACAATTATTATGGAAATCTAAAAGGGATAGCAAATTTCATATACTGAAATGTTTTTTTTTTTCTTTACATAATATAAATTATCTACAACAACATGTTTCGGTACGTCTTAAACGTCACTACTTCTTAGTCTTATTGAGGTCCACAAATTTGATCGTAAAACTGTTGCACTTTTAAGTGAAGTAGTATTGAAACAGGTGTATTTGAATGTACAGATTTCTTTTTTTGTTACACTGAAACAAAAAGTTGAGTTGAATTTGCGTGGTACCGCCAAAAATTATCAAACGAGCCGAAATTAAAAAAAGCGCACAGCGCATCAAGTAGAGAATTTTAAAACGCACCGAATAGAGTTGGCAATGCTGGTTATTCAACTCCCAATCACTCAAATTTTTCTTCATGAAAAAAATATGATTCAAATTGAGAAATCGATAGCCCTGCTTTGTTGCTATTGCTGTAGCTTTAGGATTTACGGTAATTATAATAAATAAAATAATATATAAAAATAAATTCAAAAATTTTTCTTTTCGAATTGGTGTCAAGTGGTGCATTTTTTTGATGCAGACAATGAGAAACACAGCACATACACAGGAACTCTGATGAGGAGAGTTTGGACGGCCGTTGAAATTGAATGGAATTTTCGTCTTCTGGTTTCTGCATTAAAGCTTTTCTCAACTAACAAGTTGATAAATAACATTTTCCGTTAGTCCATTTTATGTTCATATATATATATATGCGAATTTTAATTTCTTTTCACTTTGCATTTATTACTGCTTTCAATAATAAATTTGCTCCAGTTATAAACTTTGTGTTTGGCGTCAACATTATGGAAAACAAAACTTGTTAATTTAGTTGTTGTTCTTTTTTTGTCTTATTTGAACAAATTCTGTTCAATTGTGGTAAAAAGAAAAATCGTATTGCTGCAGGGGCAAATGCAATAATTTAAAGTGACTTTTTAACAGACGGTACGATCGATGTTGGTTAAAAATTTTGCTCTGAACAACAACACAACAGCCACATAAAAGTTTTGTAAGTGAAACATATCAGATATCTGAAAATACCAGTAATTTATAGATACATCACAAACAGACGGAGAGACGGACAGACGTTCGAGTATTTTTCGTTTTTGTAGGTGGCGACTTTTTAGCGTTTGTAAAGATTTTTCTTTATTTGCAGCTCGTGTTAGTTTTAATAGTTGGCGCGTGCTTTTAAAACGAGTTCTTCGTTTCTTTTCTTTGGTGAATGGCATGCGGTCGATTTTGAAACTATTTTGAATGAGATCTTAAATTGTTTGACCCATTAAATGCAAAAGATTAATAGTTTACTTTTATTAAGAGCATAGAAAATGACTTCAAGGTAATTAAAAGTTATATAATAAACTCAAGTTTGTTTAAAGAGTGATTTAATCGGTGAAACTTCAATGATGTTTAAATAAAACAAATCTGATCACTAACAGAACAACCTAAACTACGGAGTATTAAAAAATACTCATTTCGTAGGAAAAATCCATTCTTGGCACCCATAATACATCATTTTTACGTTTCCACTGTAAACTATTTCATTTACAATATGTATGTAGGTTCATAACGGTTGCGCACAACTAATCACCCTGTCGAAAGATGTTACTCGCATATCTGACATTTATGGACTTGACAGCAGCGGTATATGAGGTCAGCGATGGAACCCTATACTCCGCAAGAGCGAGGAATAATTATGTCCTTCTTTTTACCAATAATCGATCGATTATCTAATCGTATCGCCCAACTGAGCAAACATTTCGCATATTTCATTTGAAAACTTTGAGTTTCCAAACAAATTGTTCTGATGTTTTCGAATGAAAATTTATCCCAGCCCAATTTTCCCAAAGTAATAACTCCCTTCTCATGCGAAAGTGATTCATTATGATTGAAACTCACCATTCAAATGCGAGAAAAATGTTCTCTTTCCAAACTTCCTGGTACTTCCATCCATTTGCACTGAATTTATACAACCATTAGATTATTTATCATTTCCCCTTTTATTTAAAACGAATACAAAAAAAAACCTTTTCAAACATTTGACAAACCGTTCACAATTAATGAGTCACTTAAAACGTCATACGGCGACTGACCTTTGGTTTCATAAATGTCACACATGAAAGTTGTCGTATGAGTGAGTCGAAATACTGTCAAGTTTTGCCTCTTTTGTTTTTAGACTTGGGAAACATTTACTAATTTAGAGCTGATAAAGACTTTAAATAGCGAAGTCAGAAAACAAAAATCTGGAAAAAAGATAGGGAAATTGCAAATCCATTAACACAACAATTTGAGTGTCATGCAATTCCGCTGGCTACACCGTTAAATTCAGAAATGCATTCATTTTAATTCATGTGCACAAACAACAACCGCAGCAACAAAAGGACACGTGGCTTTTGAAAGAAAATATGTATTGAACTCGAATGAATGGTGGAGTAAAACTGAAGGCAAAGGATGTTGAAAGGAACACGAACGCACAAAGCCAAAGGACAGCAAAAAGGATCTTAATCTCACAATAAAATATTTAACTTTTATTTGGACAAAAACATATGGCTGGCAATTGTTAAAAGACACGCGACCTCATTTCCAAAAAAAAATCTTAAAAACTTCTTGTTTTAATGGTTTTCAAAGCGTAACAATTTTTTTTTTTTTTTGGGAAACCCAAACAAGAAAAGAAACGAAGAGGGGAAAACGAATTAAAAAGTTGCTCAAAACACATTAAACATTAAACACGACTTCGTCTTCTTGTTTGTGAATTTGAGACTTTCAGCCCCTTAAAAACATTCTTGTCGCCTTAAAGTGGTTGGTGCACAATATTCGAAGTTGTTGCCGTTACTTCTTTTTTTTTATTAATCCATTTAAGCATTTTCTTGGTTTCTCAAGTCATCATATGCTTAATTAAAAAAAAGAAAACAAATAAAAAACTCCCCGAAAAAACACAAAAATGTTAAAATTATGCAAATTTTTTCTTAAACCCTCGCAATGTCAAGTCGGTTTTTGTTTTGTTTCGCGTTTTTTTTTTTGCGTGGGATCTTTCAAGCGACTGGTGATAAATTTCGCATGTTATGAGAAGAAACAATGAAGTTTTTAATTTAAGTTAATAAATTTTAGCAAACATAATGTCGTTCCTTAAATGCAGTAGAACATAAAGAATAATGGTGAGTATGAGACAACAGTGACATTTGCTTTGTGCATTTACATGCACATAAATGAGGTTGGCAACGCCGTTGTCACAATACTCGTACAACAATTGCCATATGGGCGGTTTTAAAATATTATGTACAAGAAGAATTATGCGGAATTTGTATTCGTATATTTCCAATGTACAATAATTCCAAGTCATATTTCTATGAGAGTTTTTTGTGGGAACTCAATATTTAATTAATTAATGTCCTAAATCAGAAAATTTATATACAGACATATGTATGTATGCATGTATATTTACATATGTATGAGCACATATACATACATCTATATACATAAATACATATGTATGTATATAAAAGATGTGTTATTTGTTGGTTTGTTTCTACCTTATAGCAGGCCGATCTTCCTGCAATTTTCACAACATTTAACTCGGACTCTCGAATGAACTATGGGCTACTTTTTACAACCACACCTACTTTTGCACCTACTTTTTAAATTATCTTACTCGTTCCACATAGTTTTTAACAGATTTTATAGTATAAATTTAAAGCATTCTTTTTGCATATGGGAAACGTAAACTAATTCTTATTTGCGGGCAGGGTGTCGTATATTGCTCGCCGGGTTAATCTAGTACATATGTATGTACATGCATAAATATCCGAAAGCAAGGGAGCAAGAGATTTAATAAAAATGTGCGGCCGCCGTGTTGTTTTTCGTGTAATTTGCGTGCTACATGCCAAATCTACACTTTTGTGGATTATGTCATAGTTGGGGCGCCATGTGACTGGAGACATCTTTCTTGTAGCCACTTAAACAGCTTCGAATCCTCGGACTATCTAATTCCTCCTAATGCCATGCTGACCCGTGTTCTGCCAATTTGAAAGCTTTCCAAAGTTTTCGCACAACCAAAGTTATACACTTGTGCTTACAGCTGGGGGTCTGCATCAACTAACTTAGCTCTAGTCCAGAGCTGAGGTTCGGAATATGTCAAGGCAAAATATAAAGAATAGAAAAAATAGAGCGTAAAGAGAGGGGAAGAACAAAGATAAAAAACTAAAATAAAAAATATATTGGAACATGAGTAAATTTTCAAAGTTTTGAGGTATCCAGCGTTGCCAAGTGTGCAGATCTATCTGCATTTTGCAGTTTTTCAAAGCATTGAGAAGTTTTAAATTTTTTGTTTTAAAAATCAGTTTTTACGCAAGTTTTGCCGATTTTGCAGTTTTTTTTTTAAAATAAATTCTTTACTTTCAACTTTTTTATTTCTAAAGTCTTAATTTTATCCCATTACAGCCATTTCCAGTTAATTATTCCCCGGATAATTGATTTGCTCGGTTAAATGCTCCAAAAAAAGGTAAAACCAAGAATTTCTACAAAAACTAATGGGAAATTCCCTGCTTAATTAACGCCTGTTTAATTGCTGTATCCATATAATTGACTTGAAATTAAACAAGTTTTAAAAAATCGCATACAAAAGTGAAGCTTAAGTGTAATTTGCAAATTCCCAAAAATAGAACATAATTTTCGCACGTAAATAAATAAAATTTCAAAATCATGTGTTCTTATATATTTTGTAGTGTTTGTTCGTTTTATTGAATGCGCTGCTCAATTAAGAGAGCTTATTTCCATTGCCTTAATGGATCAATTAAAAGAGCATCGGGTAAATGATTTCCCGCTTAGTATTACATACCTCCTACAAGACTAATTAAATGCAAAGAGTTGTGCTTTTCTACGTTGAGTCTTATTTTAAGGTTTGACATATAAATTATCAAATACTTTTTTTAAGCCGTCGTGCAGCTCTTCTTTGCTTTCGCTCCGTTTACTTGAATACATACATACATATGTACATATTTGTAAAACAAAATTTAGCATTAATTACGCTTCATTTATGTGCAATTTTTTCACTTGAAAAGCGGATTTTTTATTCCAAATTTGCAGATTTTGTAATCAAAATTATGGCAACGCTGGAGGTATCACACACAAAAGAAAACAATTTCGAAGTATGTCCATATTCGCTCCAAAACTGGATGGGAATAGCAAGTGCACTATGGCTTACTGAACTATAATACCAACTAACAATGTTATTATTCTGGCGACTGAAATACTGTTGACACAGCCCACCGAAAAACGTTTATGATCAATAATACTATTATTATTATTATATTAAGACATGCAGAGAATTGCTATATCAATATAACAATATGATTGGTTAGTGCAATAGCTGTTGTGGTCATTATGTTTACTGAGTGTTATAATATAGTTGGACAAGAACATATTATAGTTCTTTTTAATTTTGTTCACAAAACGAAAATAATATTATTAGCAACAACCATATATTAATCTAATTTAACAACAGCGTAATGCTTTTGGAATATTGTTACCTCAAACACACATTATTTCTCTACGTGTATGTTTTTTTGATAGGCATCCATACTATTGCCAACAGTAGGTGATATTTCGTAGCTAATTTGAACACAAGAGAACCCTGAATTCATATAACAGCACAATACAAATGCTTTCGCCTTAACTTCAGCCTTTTTTAAATTAAAGTGTGACATACGCTTCTAAGTCCTAGCGTGGCGCTTCATTAAATACTTGATTGCTAAAATATTTAAAATAAAGAATTGTGATAGAAGTATGTACACAACTTTAGTTGTGAAACTTTCAATATTAATGCTGGCGCGGCTGTTTGCGTTTATTAAGAGCAATAATTTCTGAAAATATGACATTCCTTATTTTAGACAAAATAAACAAATAATAATCTTTTATTGCACAAACACAAAGACAGAAGTTTAACGAGCAAAGGGTTCTACATGGCTACAGCCATGGGTTTTGCAAATCCATATGTAAGCAAATACTTGCAGTAAATTTATTACAGAGCAACACAACATGTTTCAGACAATTAAAACAAAACTTGACAAAAGGCTGGCACACAATGTGCCGCTGCGACTGCAGTTGGAGGTGGAGGCTGAAGCAAAGCCAGAAGTACGAAAAATGTTCAAATACAATGTTGAGACCTGCTTTCATGTGAATCAAAATTTGGTTCGCAAATGCCTTGAGTTTGTTAAAAGAAAAGAATTCAATTCAATCCGCATTTTGTTTTTTCAGAAAACCACATTTTATAACTTTCAATTTTATAAGCAAAATTACCATTTTCCCTTAGAAACAATTCCATATCCAACACATTTTCGCTTTTTGCTTCCTGATGAACTCAAACACGAATTAATCTCTGCGACCTGCCTGACTGAGTCAATTTTGTGCGAAATCTTTTCTATTACAGTACTGTCTCTTTTAAACACACACACACACACACACACACACACATGCATACACACATATTTAATACCCAAAGAGATGCCAGGCTGCTGGTGATTATTTAGATAAAATTTTAACAGACAAAAGATAAATAATAAGCAAATAAATCCAAGAATATGCAATAAATATTATGATGACTTTCAAAGTTAAATACAAAAGTAAACTGAACAAACGAAATTTAAATGGAGCAAACAAAAATCGAACCGACTGAGGACTTAAAAAGAGGGTTGTATGTTTTGAGATTTTAAGGCAGACAAAGCCATAAAAAAGGAGGAAAAAATGCCGACCGGCAGCAATTGGAGGTTTATTTTAGAGCTTAAGTTGCACATAAAACTGAACTCTACAGGACCAGCAACGTATCACGACAAGTCAACAGTAACAAAGCGACTGCTGAAATGTAATCAACACAGATACAATAACTAACTTTTTTCGTTTACAACAGAGCGCTCGCTGCATATCGGCTGTAATACTTTTTTAACATCAAAACAATTCTCGAATGGGATGAAAGTTGGCCGGGCTTTTGTTTTGAATGAAACAACAAACAAATCAACAAACTTAATCAAAGTTAAAATATTTTTGTTTTTTTCTCTTCAATTCTTGCTGGATGTCAATGGCAGGGGGTTCAAATGTAATCAACGTACATTTTACACACAAAGATCTCATCTCGTCGCATTACCAACTAAATTGCATTAACTGCCACTTGCCGGTAGCAAAAAGGAAAAACAAAACAATGTTTTTGTTAATATGACTACATTTATTGCGAGTAAATCCATTGATGGCATAACAGTCATCTCATTACAATCCTCAAAATGCCTGTCAGCCAAACAGCCGACCGACCTAGCAGTCACACAGCCCGCCATCATCGTCATCCCGTTGGGCATAAACGAGTGCTGCGGGCTCACTGCTTGCAAAGGGGTCCTTTTAGACCTGGTTGCATACAACCGTATGCTTGATTGCGAAACGCATGTGCCAGTGCAGCGATTTTAAAGAATATAATCTTAAAAATCTGTGATTACATAATGGGTTTGTTTTCTAAGGTCCCCAGTAATCGAATACAAATAGAGGACAGAGAACAGAGGGAATACCTGACTCTTTCGTCACGAGGATTGAGTGCATCCAAGGATAATTGGCAGAATTGAGAGATAAATACGTCGCTAGGGTGATTTGATTACAGATCATCCGGGGAATGGTGAAGAATGTGATGTCAGCTGAAGCTTTCTGGCTATAGAAAAAAGCTTAATCGCAACATTTCTGGCTGCACATATTTCTGATCATAGAATTGCTGGCAATCTTTTTGGTAGGCCTTGTTAACTTGCCATAAACGTCCGCTTTAATAAGAAACTTGATAGGGCAGTGTTGGGGGTGAGTTGGTCAAGGACTGATGTCTTAAATGCACTTCGGTCCACCCATCCCACATGCCCTAGTTTCTCATGTACAAGAACCTATTTATTGTATATGTCTGGCACACTGGGGCGGCGTTGAAACCTTTACCAGTTCATCCAGTAGTTGTGGCCAAAAGAAATCCATCGTTGTCACAGAAATAAGTATGTAACGTCTGCTCAAATTCAACATTAACTGTTAACTTTTTCCCTCATGAACGGAACCAAGATACAAATTTTTATTGGTTGAGATATGTCCATTTACACGGAAATGGACCACAATGCTGAAGGTGATTACTTTATGAAAATTAGGGTCTGCTTCCTAAGTTCCGGGGGCTATTCAGTGAACACACGTTGTCTGTCCTCAGCTCATGCCGCAGTTAAATTTTCCACCCAGTGCAATATTGACCACCTGGTCACTTTGACAGACAGCGGTAAAGACGGGCGTATGGGTGTTGGTTGACTCAATGTTTGCTAAGTCAGTAGATTCAAATTTACTCGCTATACAGCGAATAGTCAGTCCTCTCGGTAGGATAATTATGGTGTGGTCCCCTTACGAATAAATGAATTCGCCAACGCTTCTGTAACAACATTTGATCAAATATGTTGTTGTCCATAAGTAAGAAAACAGAACGCCACGCCCCCTGAGTAAAACTTTGCCGAAATACAATAGTTTTATCATGTTAAATAGTCGTATAAAAGTATCGCAAAACTCTTTAAAAGTGTAAAGTGTAAAAGGTGGCCTATACACACATACAGTGTGAAAAAGCATGTCGTGTGTTTAAGTAGATTTCGGGATGATACTTCAAATCATTCAAAAATTTAGCAAATCAAAAATAACATCGCCATATACATTTTGCTTCTGTTCTGCACACAAAATAAAATAAAATAATGTCAACTAATTCTTTCAAGTATCTGGCTATATTTTTTGTGAATTTCTTTGTTATCAAACTCTGCATGTTTCGAATAAAATTTATGACCAAACACATGAAATCAAAGGAAATATAAAGGAAACTTAATTTTTTTGTTCCTGCTCAAAGTAAAAAATAAAAGGTAAGAGAAGGGGAGAGTGAAAAACAAAAACAACAAAATTAGATTAAACGGAAGTGTTTTTTCCTGCTTGTGCAAAACGTAGTCGTAAAAAACACAAAAGAAAAATACATGTTGACTGTTTGGCAACTTTCTAAAATGCAACATATGGATTCATTTCATGCTCTACGGATGCTTTTAATGCCGCACAACAGCTGCCACAGAAGAACGTGTTACAGTTTTTTTTCTCTATATTTTTATTGTTGTTAATCGAGTTAATTTGTTTGTTTAACAAGGCCAACTTTTTTTGGATTTTTGCAAAAAAAAATCCATTTTAGGAAATTCGAAACTTTATTTGTACGTTGCTTGTCTGTTTGTTAGATTTGCTTTTGGCAGACTTTTGTACTGTGGGGCAACACAATAATGAAAGGGCTGGTAGACGGGGTTCTTTTGTTATCACAACCCTGGGGCAGATTAATCAGCAAGTTTAAATATTTTATTTTTTATATAGTTAAAGCATAGATTTATTCTTTTACTGGAATACTCCTCAGGGAACACGAGGCTTTAACCACCTCTCCTTTACATTGCCCACCCTCGAGTTCTTTACGAAAAACAGAAATCTTAATCTGTTGGACATTTGGACCACCAAGTGCCGGTATCTATGTACCAAAGGCCTTTTCTGTGTTTTTAGGTTCAAGCCACATGCGAATACAAATATTCGGTTTGGCTTAATGTTTGCTACCTTAAAATTAACTTTAAATTTTGTCATTCAATTGGTTCTGATATTTCATGTTAATTTTTTTTTTAACTTTCAGCTTAAAAACACAGACTTTATCCGAATGTTTATGACATCAAACAGTTGCAAATTACATAAATAACTATAAAGATTATCAATAAATGAAAATCTATTTAATGTCAGCTGGCGAACTAAAAACTACAACTATTAAGACTAACCACCGCAATAACTGCAAATTGTCGGTCACCCTTCGCTTTCCGCCAAAGTTGCGTGACCATATAAAATATTGAAATAACCTTTTAAAGGCATTACATTTAAGCAATTACTACACAAAGGGTGTCTCAAAACGAGAATAGTTCAATTTTTCAAGTGCCATCCAGTTTGATGACTCGAGCTTATCTTGGCGACCCCTTAAATCACGACGTTATTTTTAGGTGCAAATATATCCTTCACAAAAAAAGAGGCGAGGAAACTAAACAAACATTCGACGTGAAATAATTGGCTGCTACTGTAAAAGTTATGGTGCCCAGCTATCCGAGCCTACTAGTAGTGAAAGCGAGGTTAATGCCAACCTCTGCTATGAAACCTTTTTACAGTGGTATACAAGGTACATATTTTAGCTGAAAACTAATTTTCGCATGATGCCCCATCTCCCAATCTCCATCTTTTGAGAAGAGAAGAGCGAAATAGACGAGTGAAAAAGCGGACACTAACAAAAAGCAACAAACTGAAGCAGGATCTAATTGAAGAATGGCCCAGTATTGTGTCAGATTTCACGAAAATAAGTACATAAGTACATATAATCCGGATATTGATTTATAATTCCAGCATGTTTGATCACTTTTAGGATTCGTCTGTTTTCACAACGCAAAGTTTCCCTTTTTATATGTGCAATACCTTTTTGTTTTGCCGATTATACAGTTTTAAATAATTTTTGGGTTCATTTAATTTGTCCATTTTTATAATGCCAACGTTTGTAACTGTAAACAAATCGTTTATTTTTATACCTGCGCATCAGCATCAGCTGATTTGCATCAAGTATCGCAAATAAATCGCAGATGTGCACCAGTTGCATTTCCGAACAGGCTCATTATTTCAAAAACTTTATGACACCCCTTATCGGCTTCCTCTGTGGCATATTGAGACTTGATAATATCCTGCCTCAAAAGAAAATATTATAAAATATTTTCTGCATTTTAATACATACATATTTCATACAAGCATTATTTCGTTTTGCAAGGCGTGCATTACAAATTGCTTAAGAGCGATTGGAAATTGCTGATATCATCGTATCATATCAAAAACTAAATATCAATGTTTTTATGCCATCTTTCCTGCACTTGGCACTATTCAAAACATTCGCAACAAATTTGAAACTGAAAAAGGCAAACGAATAGGGCTCAGCACGAGGGTGGGAGGAAGTTCGCCTTTAGCCAAAGGGCGCGAGTAATTTAGCAGATGTTGATAATGCCTGATGTTTGCACAGGATAACACTTCAAAAAAGGATATTTAATAAATGTGTAATTGTAAAACGGAATAAATAGTAATAATAAAAAGGGAACGCAATAACTAGAATTCATTGATAAACTTAGACGAATTTAACACGTACAATCCCCGATTCATGTCAACATGCACACACGAATGTATGTACTAGTGCAAACAAATGAAGCGCACAATTAAATTTTTTTAATAATTTAACCTGTCAAAGAAACATAAAAAATGCCGCCGTATGCATTTGGGCAGAAATGCGCTGTTTGTACAAATAGTGCGTCGTCACTTACATGAAAGTGTCAACTGTCAACTTGAAGCAGAAAAACAACGTAATAATAATTCATTGTTTTTCTTTGTGCTTAAGACAGGGAAGACTAGATTTCAATTTTTCATATAATTTTGACTTTTATGACTTGTTAACAGCCACAACAACTTTAAACATAATGGGAAACTTCCGTTTTAAGCCTGAAAAATTTAATATTTACTTCAACGTATGATCTGTTTTTTTTTGTTTTTGTAATCTTGTCAACCACATGCATGTTAATGCATGTTTATTTTAGATCTCGAAAGCGTTTCTTAACACAACTATTATGTCCTTGTTGAATGGGAAAAGTATTTTGTATCGTCTTCAACACAGAAAATTACAGTTTATAAAATCTTTACAGGATGATCTGAAAAATTCAGACACCATGAACGGAATATCGTATGAATTCCAATTACAAAATTATTTTATTTAAAAGGGTATTTTGTTCGGGCACGAACAATTCGCTCGTCCAGTGCACGGCCATCATAATGGCTCCAGAGGACGATTTGCGATGTTTCAACAGCGCTACAATGACGGAGTTACATAATTTATGCTGTACTTTTCCAAGTGGACGTGTTTTTGGCCAGCAATCCGAAATGAGAGCCAAGAGTATCTGAAGCTTATTATCTGCAGATAACAAACCTCGACCAGCGCTTCAGCTGCAACTTCTTTTGATTTGATTTCGATGATATGGGCACTCTAAAATGTTAGCCAATTTTGGAACGTTATAAGTCGACGACATCCAACTTCTTCTAATTTGGAAAACATGACGTGACGTGAAACATGTCGAAATTTGAACCAGTTTCAGCTCCCACCATCCCAACGGATCGGGGGTTAAAATTATGTATAAAAATGTTCCTCATAGATTTGAAAACTCAAGGAGAAAAATTGAAAGCGAGTAAAAGAATAGAAGAAGGCTCAAGATCGATATGTATGTATTTATATACGCGCTTAGACAAATAATGGGTTGTTCATTTGGACTTTGTTGATTTGTTGCTGTTTTTTAGTAGATCGCACGTCTTATATTGTACTATCATTTTATTTCGGTATAGTGTGGTTGCGAATTGTATCTTAAACTCCAAAGACCAAGAATTGATGCCAACTTGATTAAATTTGTCTCACTCAAAGAGTGAGTCACGTTGCTGGTTAAATGAGTCGATAAAATAATTTTTTTTTGGGGATTCGACCCCTCCATATGGAGGGCATTCTACCAGAACTGGGTTGGGAAAGTAGAAAGGAAGGAGTAGTGTATCGCTATTTGTTTACTATATTGCAGGGATGGGTATGTTAGAATTTAACTGATGCTGTTTTGACTGTCCAATGTACATACATACCTTCGACAATGCACAGGTAGTGTTGTTTTTGTGGTTTTTGTTATTGTGTTTATTTGAAAAAATCGAATATTCTGCCAACTCATCCATCGAAGCGGCATTTGCGGCTTAGACGCAATAAGTTGTATTAATTGATGCGGTCCAAGACCTCAGACATAACCCCCAGCATCATGGTGACAAACTTTTTCCTGCTGAAAATTGAAAATTTGCAATTTAGAAAAAAAAGGTGGATCGCTACAGCGCGAAAATAAAAGCAAATGCTTGCGGGCAGCTTATTTTTCGTTTCGGAACTCTTTCGTGGGAGAATCTTTTGAGTTGGCGCACTTCTCTAAATGAGGCGCTTTGCTTTCTGGATAAGCTACGACTAGACAGGAATATCTGAATAGATGGTTAGCGGCTGAATAGAGGGTTAGGGATTAGATAACGCGATCTCTTGTGCAAGAAGATTGTTGTGTTCTAAGCCACGTGGCTTTGATCACCATTAATTATCGGCTGAAATGGCAGCTACTGATGAGAATCAACGATAACTTCTGTCCAATTGCCCCCTTTGGGATAAGGGCAACTGAACACTTGCAAATCAAGTCATCAAGACTGGAAAGTTTTACATAAAGTCGAACCCTTAAACTGAAGTACACGTAACTTTTAAAATGTATGTATGTATATCATATACCGCTCGATTAAAGATATGTATGTAACTTGAAAAATGTTGCTTAAATGGGATCACCCGCTACGTGTGTAATTGTATGAATGTGCGTCCATATTTACGCGTAGCAGCAATGAATGAATAGAAGAACGATTCTATTGTTCCAATTGTGATTAAATTATGGCATTTTGAACCGCAATCAATTGAAAATTTTGTAAAGATTTTTTTACTTTTTATTTTATTTTTATGCATAAAAACTTTATTAACAATAGAACAATAGAAGTTTCAAACTGAATTTTACTATTTAGAGTAGAAAAGCAAGCAAATTATGTTTTTTGTAATAACAGTGGGTAACAAAAAAAATGTATAACAAAATTTATAAAATTTCAATAATTTACTGATTTAATGAAATTTTTTTTTTTTTTTTTTTGTAAGTTGGCATTCAGACAATAACTTTGCTGATTCAGTCAATCATTTTATTGAAAATAATTAAGGAAACAATCTTGCTTTTTCGAAATTTGTGTTTCATTATTTGAGCAACTATTTTGCTTTTAATATGAAAAAACGTCATATTCAATTTCGATTACGCAAATTTTACGTTTTCTGGCAAAGAAACAAAGTATGACAATGCAGGGCTGTTTACTTGTGTAGTCAAAAAAAAACATCCATGAATTTGGCTGCGAACTTTTACTCCAATGAAGACGTTTTTAATAAAACGAGGAAAAAGAAGACGGGAAAGATTAGTTAAGAAATAAAATTTAATTTTGTCCAAAACCACAACAAAATTTTCAATATGTCATCGTACTTCGTTTATGTTTTTGCAAACATTTTTAGCTCTTTTAAACTGACTTAATAAATCTTTTAGAAGGTAATTTTAAGCATTTGAACAAATTAGTAACATTTCTACTTTATTATATAAAAGTCAATTTATAAACGTTACGCTAACAATTTGTACTGAGATCGCAAGTTCAATGGCCTAAAATTAGTTGTTTATTCTTTAAATTTAGTTGAACAATGCGTTCTTGTACTGTGAACATTTCTAAGCCGGCAATTAAACAGAAATCGCAAGCCGACAATTTGTAAGGTGTGTGCCGACAAGGAAAACAATTATTTGATGCAATGAATGTCACGCTATGCCAGCCGTAAAACTTGTGCTAACTTGTTTTCAAGATTTAACACATTTTCCCGGTCAACCACATACTATTATAATAACCAACTATATTATTATCATGATAATAATACTATTGTTTCTGCTAATAGTAAGTTTGGTTATGACAATAACACGATAACTTTTAAAGTTTAATTAGTCAATATAATACAAGTTGTACGTTGAATAAAATTTTTGAGTAGAAGAGGACCCCTGGCATTGTCTAAACTTAATAATAATATAATGAAACCATATGACATAGAGAGAAAATACGGATGAAAATTTTACAGTCGTACGGCTGGTGTAAAGGTACAGAAATTTTTGTAAAATATGGAGATAATTTCATATGATTTTCCCTTTGGTTTTACATACGACTTGTGTTACCGTCTAAATCCCCTTTTAACAACATTTGTTCGCAATACAATGCGATCCGTGACATATGGGCAACTGTCAAATATCCTCTCTCTATATGTTAAATCTTATTGTGCATAACGGATTAGAAAGACAAACAAACACCGGGTTCATGACACTTTAGGCTTAAATCGAGTGCTTATGGGAATCAGTGGGCCCCGTTTTCCTAACATTTTTAATGATATCACTTATCCGTAATTGCACTTTAAAGCTTAAAACCATAAGTTTACTCGCATTTGTTCTGTCTGACTACATCTTCGTTTATTTGGTAATAATGAAACTCAAAAACTTGTTTAACTACCATTAAGAGTTTTATGTGTTTTATAATTTCGAAAGATTTCAAAATAATTCGAGCATTAATGTTGTTGACAATTTAAAAAAAAAAAACTTTTTTTGTGGGTTCTAAATGTTCAACAGTTTGAAACAAAAAAAAATGTGTCATTACAAAAAATAAGAAAATTTACACAAAGTCAACATGTTATTAATATTAAACGAAATATTTATATTGTTGTTACTTTTGGTTGTTTTACTGTGTAGATGCACACAAGAATTTTTAAAAAAGAGTTTCGTTTACGCAACATGTTGAGAGTCTCTTGAGGCAACGGCTTTTTTTGCCGCGAGTATTACCGAACTAAGTATGCAGACGAGTGCACTGTTCAAAGAAGGAATAGGTGAAAATAGAAAATAAACGCTACTCGGGAAAAACATGCATTTTCCATCAGCTGTTTTTAATTTGTCTTCCTGCTGTTAGTGCATGCAAAAATTCCCCGTCTTGCTCCTTTTTATATCTTGTTCTTGCACCCCTGGCCAGCTTTTTGGTCCGACTTCTTCAATAAATTTTTCCTCCCTTTCGTTTCATTTATGTTCTTATTGTTTTAGGTTAACCAACTTGTTCTGTGCAAACACGCCACTTGATTAATTTTTTTTGACAAGAGTCTAAAGCTCACACGCCCACTAAGACTTGGTGTGCACTTTCATCTTTATGTTCGTGGACTATTAACCTCCACAATATTATTAACGACAGTTGTGGAAGAAGTGATTTGGCAATTTTTAAATTTCAAAAAACATTTTTATACAACTATAAATCTGTTGTTGCCTTTTGCAACAAAAAAAAAGTTGGAAGCAATGGAACCTTTTTCAATTGGTTTGTTCTAGCGCTGGCAGCTTCTAGACGTAAATACAACTTGGACAATTAGATAAACAGTTTCCGTCTCCAACCAAACTGAAGTGTGTGACTGACTGACAGTTGACAGCGCAGAGCTTCTTTTAAGCTCAACGAGTTAAATGGCCTTTAAATTTTGCAGTGCAAATGGTAACACCGGCACAAACTTATGGAAAATAGATGTTAGATCTTGTTCTGTATCTAAAACTTAAGTACAAAGCGTGAGAGTATTAGGCTTTTTCAAAGATATTCTAGATATTTGTGGGTTTTCAGCAGCTCTAAATAATGTAGAAACAGAAGAAACACAATCACCACAATGAATCATTAACAACAAAGAAGGCAAGAAATATCACTCTTAATTGAAACAAATTTTCTCTTCATAAAAAAGATTTTAATGTTGTAACTTTTGTATTTATTTGTTAAACAAACAAAAAAAAAAGAACCAACAATCAACATCACAGCCACGTTGAGGAACTAATCTGACGATGTCTTTATAGTACATATTCTCAATTGTAATCATTTCTAACAGACATGGGTGTGAAACTGTCAATGACTCAAACATTCACAAAGACATCTGTTTAGTCCATTCATTAACGGTGGACGCACACACACCGGACCCAAATCAATCAAAACAGTTTGAAGTGCTGCAGCTGAGACACCAGTTGCCCCGTTTCCATTTGAAGGGTTTTTTATTACATTTGGAACGACACTTATGAAATTGTATTCCAAAAACAACGAACGATTCCAATACAAATTAGTTTTTTGTTTACGAAATTAATGTGCAGCCTCAGACACTCATGTTACGTACTAATGGAGGTGCTCGTACTTCTTACTGATAAAGACAAACTATAGATTTGTAAAAGGATTATCGCTCAAATAAGGGTTCTGCTAATAACAAGTAAAAAGTAGAAAAAATTTTAAAAATATTTATTGTAAAAAAAAGAAAAGAATTCATAGGGGAATATTTCGGGCATATTATTGTGAAACCATTTCGTGGTGTTAAGTAACACGTTCAGTCAGTTCAGAGAGCAGTGGGAACATTGTCTGCAAGTAAACTTGAATCCAATGTCTTTAATTAACAGTTACAAGACAATTTGATGAACTTTTCTCTGTGTACTCAGATTTGTAACCACACAAATTTTAGATAGAAAATTATTCTCTGTTTCTCTTTTCTACAAGGTGGCGCAAAAATAACCTTCCGATGTTTTTTGGCTGTAATTTAAAAAAAAAATTAAAAACTTTGATTCTTCTTGTGGATTATTTTTATTTGGTCTTTTAATTTTTTTTTACATCAACTCGAGAATATGATGTCATGTAAATGGCCGCCGCCCACAGTTGATTGTCATTTGAGCCCTTTTTATGGCATTTTCCATCACTTTGTCGAAAACTTCCGGCGATAGGTCCTCACATTCTTGACGGATATTGACTTTAAGAACTGCAAGAGTCTGAGGCTTGTTGACATAAACCCGCGACTTCAAAAAGCCCCACAAAAAGAAGTCTGGAGCGGTCAAATCAGGCGATCTTGCTGGCCAGTGCAAATCGCCAAAACGGGAGATTAGGCGCCCGGGAAATGCATCCTTCAGCATATCGGTTGTGGCACGTGCAGTGTGTGCCGTTCCACCGTCCTGTTGGAACCACATGTTTTCCAATCCCAATTCATCAAGTTGCGGCAAAAAGAACTCGTTGATCATTGCTCTGTAGCGCTCACCATTCACAGTAACCGTTTGGCCCGCGACGTCTTCGAACAAAAAAAGGTCCGATGACTCCTCCAGCGAAAACAGCACACCATACAGTGACTTTGAGCGGGTGTAATGGCTCTTCGTGGGTTACACGCGGATTTTCAGTGCCCCAGAAGCGTAAATTTTGCTTATTTAAGTACCCGCTAAGATGGAAATGGGCCTCATCACTCATGATTATTTTTGATGAAAAATCATCTTCCTCTTGGTGGTGATTAAGGATGGCTTGAGCGTATGTTAGACGCGATTGGCGGTCAGCAGCTAACAGCTGATGCACCGTCTGGACTTTGTACGGAAACATCTTCAAATCTTGCACCAAAATTCGCTGTAAAGACCGTCGACTGACACCCATTTGCGTAGCACGTCGTCTGGTCGATGTCGACGGCGCTTCCATGACATCCTCAGCTACAGCAGCAATATTCTCTGCAGAACGGCTACTCCGGGGTCTGCCACGCCTCTCAGCATCTCATGTTGTGCCAGTCTCTTCGAGGCGAGCGGCTAAACGTCGCAGTGTTTCACCAGTAGGTGTTGTACGGCTAGGAAATCTGCGACGAAATTCACGTTGTGCCAAAGTCACCGACCGATTATTGGTCAAATAAATAGTCACCAATATTCCGCGTTCTGCAGCAGTGTAGCGTATCATTGTTTATTAACGTGTATTTCGCATGTGTTTACTACACAAATGTCAAAACAGAACTGACATTAGGGGCCAATCGCAAAATTTATAGCATTTTCTGATAGGAGGATTACTTTTGCGCCACCGTGTATAACTTGTACATACACATACATACATACATACATACATGTATACGATATTGAAAGGAAAACATATACAGTTTCTTAATATTTAATGTGTTCAATTGAATTATTCACACAATTAAAAAATAATAATTCAGCCAAAAATATCCACATCTACAAAAAATTCTGAATCCAAATTAATTAAACTGAACTATTCCACTCTCAAGAATCAAAACTTCACATTAAAAAAGAAAAATGAAAACATATTGAAGTGATTTTTATTTTCCATTAAAATTAATTCTCAAAGAACCCGCATAAAAACAATTCATTTAAAAAGAAATTTTTCAAATTAAACAAATTATATAATTTGAATCTACAAGAACGAACACATTAAAAGCAAAAAAGAAGACTAAAACAAATATGTATGTACTTGTGTAAGGACGTTTCTATAATTATAAGTACATATCGTTAACTAAAATCCAAAAGGCTTTAATGCAACGTTTTTGGTGGTTTTTTAGAGGAAGAACAAAATGTTTTGTGAAATGTTGGTAAATTTAATTCTGAATAGGCAATAAAGTCAGTCATTTTCGAGTAGAGTTTTCTGAGAAGTTTCATAATCGAAAAGTTACGGTAAGAAAGATGCACCCATTAAGTCTCACATTGGCTGCTTGGGTACTTCTTGTTGGGTCCCCTTATTGGGACGATGCGGTTCTTAGGCAGATTTTAGATAACGAAATGTTCACGAGCTATCCTGTCATACTGTGTTTATTTTGTTCGTAAATTTTTTAAAAAAGTTCTTTGGACTTAAATGTAGGAAAGGGGGGGAGGAGTGGAATGAAAAAGTTATGGTAAGAAAGATGTCCATATTTACGCCTCTATATTTGCTGCTTGGGCACAACCTGCTCCCTGCTACAAGTTATCTTATTACCACAATGAAAACTGCGGTGGTTAGTATGGTTTCCATTTCATGAAACTGGCCTGGCTAGACATTCGTGACTCAGAGTCCTCACAATCCGACTCTCAAACAATCTCCATATATCTGATATACCCTTTTTCTTGCGATTACTTTTGACTCTGACAGCCCAATAATTCGTGACATGTGGTTTTCAACATCCTCCTGTTCATTTTGATAAGCGAGACAGTTCTTGTACCCTTCAAAGTGGACTGAATGATACTAGAGCCCAGTTTAAGATAAGGCTTTTTCGATAGACTTACCGATCTCTCAACCACTGATTCGTAGTTGGGCAGGCAATCTCTTTAAGTTTTCCGCTACCTCTATGACTTAAAAGTGAACTTCTCTACCACAGTGCTAGGGAATTTTTTGCTCCGGCTTTTGACTTTATAATATGGCCCCTCAAAACCTTGATTGCTGTCAACGTAATGAGTGACATCTTTCCGGCAAAGAAACTTGTCGATTTCTTTTTCTTTTTTAACACAAACCTAAAAGAAATCTGAAGAAAATTCAAAAAATTTGCTTTGTTAGGAATGTTATAATTTTTTCAGGAACAGCTTTTTCCTTCGACTTCCATAATCAAATGTCGTTAAAAAAAACGTTTTTGAGCCTCCTGGTTACCAATTCCGTAGCCCGCATCTTGCTTGCAATCAGTAAAATTCAATAACGTTGAATCAACGCTGCGGCTTTGTAGACAAAAAAAAACTATACATGGCAACACACACACACACACACGCACAATAAACATAAATCTACATTAACTTCCCAAGTCAAGATCGTTAAAATCAATAACGATAACGAACAAATAGTGAATTAGAAAGAAGACACAACGACTGGTCTGAGTATTAAAACATAAAAAACAACAATAAATGACAATTGTTGTATGTTTTTAATGTTGTTACTCAAGGGGCCATACACTCCAACGCCCCAACGACGCGCGATCAGCAGCAAACGGTTTCTGTGGAGCCGTAAACAAATTTTTTTTTCAATGAAAATCATAAAAGTATTTTTTGTTTTCTATTTCGATCGCAATTGGGGAACACTTAACATTTTATATCCGCTTGCAGCTATAAAAACTATTTGAGTGCGTTTAAATGATTATTTATAGAAACATAAATACCATTCCATATCCATTTTTGTCTGCGCATATTTAGTTATAAAAATTATAAATATTGCATTTGTTTCTATTCCTTTAGAGGGAGAAATGTAAAAGCTTTATACCAGTCGTATAAAATTTTGTCATATTAAAAATAATCAATTTGGACTTTAATTTATGATCAGTAGTGAATTAAAAGTTAATGTGCATTTAAAAATGGCAGCGCAAAAATACTATTAGCTTTATGGGGGCGGGTGGAAATGGGGGGCTTGGAGCGGCAAGATCAAAAGAATAACATAACGGGCTAATTAACAACTTAAAAGGTGTAATTTATTTAACGGGTATGGACAAGAAGAAATTATTTAAAATATTTTGCAAAAACTTAAAAAAACTATGGATTTATGTAAATTAGAATTTTATCACCTTCACAAGACGGCTGTCAGATACATTTTCGATATTGTTCCGTTTGTATTATTGTAGTTATTCAGTGTTGCAACATAAATATGTACATATATCGCTATCGACTTAGGCGCCCTTTTTAGATGTGATTTATTTTTTAATGTTATTGTTCTAAAACCACCACAACCTCAATGCAATGATAATTTAAAAGGATATCAAACTAAACTGGGAAAGGCATATCGAGAAACTTTTCACATAGAGCGTGAAATAAAATACCTCATCGTTTCTCCACTTGTAATTCATTCACTTTTCCACTGATCTATCCACATAAAAGAACACGTACTTAGAAATGTTTTTTGTTAATACTCGTAATTATTATTTTTAAGCTGAGAAAAACGTCTTCTTATTGCGTCGTTTTGAAATGCCAATTATTTTGGCAAGTTTTTGGGCAAAACTTTTCACATAATTTTGATGCAGAAGCACTTTTTCTTACATCTTTCCACTAGCTTTTGGAAAATAATTCTAATGAAAAGCATAAGGAGCCACTTGTGTGAGAAAGCCAATTTTTCGTTCCAATTTATATCGTTAATTCGATTTCGAGCCGAAAAATTCAGAAAAGAGATTACCTGATTGATCATGAACAAAATAATGAAAGATTTCTTGATTGAGAGCTCTCAAGATTTCTCTAGACTCCCAAAGTAGGCGGTCCTTTTGGTAACAATCCCTACGTCGATCCAAATGTCTCGCTATTTCTTTCATTTGAAAATAGGAAATGGTTCTGCTATTTCAAGGCTCACTGAAACCGTCCTCCTTTGCGCTAAGTTTCTAGAAATTTTGAAGCAAGAAGTAATCGCAACACACCTTAGCCTGCTTTAACCCTAATCTGTCTGTGAGACACATTTGGATGTTCCATTCAATTTAACTACAGAAATATATAACATATCGCAACCAAACTTCATGACTTTTATTTGACTAATGTTTTGTATAATATAATAAAAAAAAATGTATATGCCAAAACATAAAAATGTAGCACTAAATACTGACATGTGTCTCAGACACACATACATACATACATGCATATATGAATGTTTTTGTTTACATATTTTTGGATGTCTATCGTTTCCTGTCATGAACATATTTTGTGAAATAAGTACATTTCGTTAACGTTTTTGACATAGCAACTGTCTTTTATATATATTTTTGCGTTACAAATTTTGCATTTGTTATATTTGTAACTCTGGGATTCCCCTTTGAATAAAATAGGCAGTTGCATTAAAATTTTGCACAGTATCGACGTGAAAATACTTTTATCAAAAATATGCCAAAGCGACTAACGGAAGAAGAAATTAGGCTAGCCGCGGAAGAAGTTGACGAGCAAACGACCAGTGATGTTGAAGACGAGGATATTTTTATACCATCTGATGGCGAAGAGAGTGAGATTAGTGAAAACTGTCCAGATGATGCTTCAGAGATGTCTGATACTGTTTTCGATGCCGAAGAAGTTGCAGTTGAGGATCCTAGTGAAATTTATGTTGGTAAGGATGGAACACAATGGTCTTCGACTCCAAAAACTCCAAAAGTTTTATGAAAATTTCACAAATTTGCGCTTTGATGACAAAAACACTAGGACCATTCGACAACAAAAAGACAAACTTGCACCCATTAGGGATTTATTTGAAATTATAAACAAAAACTTAAAAAAAATTTACTGTTCTGGTGATAACATAACTGTCGATAAGCAGGTTGTTTCTTTTCGTGGAAGGTGTTCTTTTCGGCAATATATGCCTAGTAAACCAGATAAGTATGGACTCAAAATTTGGTGGCTCTGTGACAGTAAAACAAGCTATCCATTGATTGCAATACCCTATTTAGGCAAAGTAAATAATCAGAGGGGCTATGGCTTGGGTCAGAAAGTAGTAGAAGAGTTAGTGCAAAACTATGAAAATACAGGCAGAAATAGCGCAAAATTTATTGGGTAAAGGCTTAACACTAACGGGCACTCTCAAAAAGAACAAACGTTGTGTTCCTTCATCATTTTTACCAAATAGAAGAAGGGAAGTGAAAAGTAATTTGTTTGGTTTTACCGAAAACATAACTTTAGTGTCCTACGTCCCAAAACAAAATAGAGCAGTTCTTTTACTCTCATCAATGCATTACACCACTCACTGCGACTTACAAAATAAAAACAAATCAGAGATAAACCTGCAATTCCGAACCTGTGGGACAACGCAGTAGAGGACGCCCACGGAACCGATGGCGCACACAAGTGGAGAGGGACCTCAACCAACTTGGTGTGCACAATTGGAGAACGCTGGCTAAAGACCGTGCCAGCTGGAAAACTTTGTTGGTTGAGGCCCAGGTTCACCACGGACTGTAGCGCCAAAAGAAGAAGAAGAAGAGATAAACCTGCATTATAATCAAACTAAAGGAGCAGTTGACACTCTTACACATAGTTTTACTTGCCGCAGAAAATCTAAAAGATAGCCGTTTGCATTTTTTTGCAATTTAGTTGACGTTTGCGGAATCGTTGCGTACGTAGTTTGGAAAAACTTGCAGCCTTCGTGGAACGCAACGCAAGCACGGAAAGCTCGAAAACTCTTCTTACGAGAAGTCGCTGAAGGGCTTGTTACACCCCAATACGCCAAAGATCGAAGAATAAATTGCAACGACCTATCGCTAAACTAATGGAAGAAGTCCTTCAAGAAGGAATTGCACCTACTAATACCCAGAGTGCAACAAATAAACGCAAGAGGTGCTATTTATGCGATCCCAAAATAAGCCGTATTATTAAGCAATGCTGCCAAAAATGTAATAGTAATAATTAATAATTTTTCCGTAAGTTTTTTTATATGTGTCTTAGAGACACATGTTAGTAAGATTTGTAAGTTTTCATGTCAGTATGATTAGGGTTAATTTCAACTCATTTAGTCCAACGTATTCTTTTTTTTCTCTACATTTAATAAGGTTTCTCTAAATGGGTGGTTGTTTCGTTTGCGTTAGCAACTCCTAAGTTTTGAAACAGAGAGCAAGAGGCTAAATCTGTAGAGTATGAATTATGCAGAAGCACAATTTGTAACCCAATTCATGGGGTTTTTTAAGTGTCCAACCGTGCCTTGTCCTGATGGACGGCGCTGGTTGAGGTTGTTTCTATTTTAAAACACACTTGAAATACCTCTGGGTAATATCAGCATTAATTGATGAGAGTTTTACCCTTTTCAAGGTACATGCTGCGCGTGAGTCCGCGTGCATCCCCAAAATAGGTGACTATAAGTTTGTTGACCAATAGATCCACCTGACATATCTTCGGTTAATGTTTAGTATTTTTATTGCTCTTTGATCTTAGAGAGTGATTCTACCACAATTACAAGAGGGTGCAAGCACCCGTTCGGACTGAGCCTGAATTTTTCGAAACATTCCTTTGAAACGGTCACATGGTTGCGCTTGTGAGCAATCGCGGCACCCATTTATTCAGATACTTACTGCCGTGGCTATCTCACACACTTTCACTTCAATTTCATGGATTTGATCGACTATTTTTGTCGTGATGACCTCTTTTTTTGGGCGAGCTGAACGTTTAACGTCTCTTGAACTGAGAACGAAACTACTTAAATCACTTTTAAACAATTCCCCTATTGGTGGGGCCGGTTCCCAATAATATTTAGCAAGCCTCTCCAATAGGCCAAAACGAAATTATTTATTAAAATATAATATTATCACTTCATTATGGAAAGCAACTAAAGTGGGGTCAGTTTCCAGGCCAACATCCAAAAATTGATTGCCTTCGTGTGCGTTCCAAATATGTATGTAATGCGATAAGTATGACGCCCTTAAGCGCATGCGGGTAATTGGTTCTAATAAGCGGTGAGTGTGCGATTTTGAAAGCTCCATTTAATTTGGGCTTGCCGTTACTGTCTTTGATGCACATTGATTGCACATTAACCAGGCAAATCTCTTATTTTGCTTCCATCATGTTAATTGAACATGATTTCATGTTGAAAGCAAATATTTTAATACGAATGTCTTCGTTTAAAATTAAACAGTTTAAGATCAAATACAATCTCAATAAATTAATGGTGTTTTGCAAACTTTTCTCTGATTTCAAATCATACTCCTTTTTTCTGCGCATAAGCGTGAGTGTGTGCGTGAGTATTTTTATGTGTGACACACGTACATTTAAACGCACATAATTTCTCATCTCTTTTTTTTTAATTCACAAATATTTCAAGATCATTTATTTCACTTGAAATTGTTTAAAGTTGTGCAGACATATTTCCCATTAACTACTTTAAAGATGCGCTCATCCTCCCTCTCTTCAACCAGTCAAGTGCCCGTTCACTTAAATCAAGAGCTACCGTAAAAGTAGCACAAATTTGTATGTTCGAGCATGTACGTATGTATGTTTGGAAAGGTAAAGAGGCATGAATACAAAAGATAGTTGCAGCCTTTTCAAAAAAAAAAATAATAAAATAATAAATTGCAGCATAAAAATTCAAAACAAACAACAACGAAAATAAATAAAAAATGCCATGTCATGTGAATGATGCTGGAGCTGAGGCACCGGCTGTGGCTGTGGCGGGCACATTCATTCGTATGTCTGCCATTTAATAAAAAATCTATTTAGCGAAAAACATATTTCGCATAATTTTTCAGACAATTTCAACAAATTGCCGATGTAAAATGAATGGTTGGAAGGGAAGTGAAGTGAAGCGGTCGGGCCGAAATGCCTGGTTGACATTAAAATAACAAGGTGTATTTTTTTGCTTCTCCTTCAGTTTCTTAGGATGTCACTAATTTGTTGCAAATGTGGCAATTGCAGGAAAAAAAAGAAAGAAAACAAAAACAATGACAAATAGACAAGACATTTTCTCTTGTTAAGACAACAATTAGCAGACAGAAAAATTTTAAGGCAGGCAACAATATTGACAGTTAAAACGAAAACTGAAAATCTTTATTAAAAAAACTTTAAATATATTTTCTTTTACTTCAAATAAATAATATTATTAACAATAAAACCAACGTGGTCTTGGTGGCCAGCAGAAAAATTAGCAACTAAAAATCATTATTAAGAAAATTCAAATGTTTTACCGAAAATAAAAAAATTTTTCCCAAAATTGAAAAATTCCAAATCTCTTTTAGAGATTTCTTAAAAAGATTTAGACGCAAATCCTCCACAAAAGTGGTCGTCAGTCGCTTGAAAGTTTCAGAATTTATTTTTCAACAGCCGTGACCTTGCACTCGCTGTTCAAAATTTATTTTCTTTATAAAGCGTAAATAAATGCTTTTAGTTCCATTAATTTTAATGATGTTTTGTTAAAAATAAAAAAGGGACTTAAAAGTTAAAGTTTTCTTCAGCCAATAAAAACACGTCGTTTGATTTCAGAAAGAATAAAAGAAAAAAGATCAAAGAAACTCTTAGTTGTACTGAACACAAATGTCATCAAAATTAGGTGGTAAAACACTTTTGAAATGCGCTGCAACGCTTCAAAGAAAGAGCGTTCAAATCTCTCGACTCAGTTGCGGCAACGATGCTGTGCGGGATGCAGCACAGCACCACATTGTTTATTAAAAGAAAAAAAGAAAACCAAGAAATTTTCTGTGCAACAATTAAAAAATTTTAAGATAATTTAAAAAAAAAAAACTTATTGCTATTGAGCAAAAAATTACATTCTTCAGAGTTAATATCTGCATTGACGGGACACTGGCTTAAACTGGGATCACACGATTGCCACTCATAAATATAACTTAAATACACCGCGTTGGTAAAATCTAAAAAAATAATTCATTGGTCGGACAGCGCGACCGCTCTTTATTGAAATCCACACCTCAACTAAAGGTTACAATCATAAATAATTTATACTAAATCAAATGGGCTAATTCTGTGATCCTGTTGTTAAGAAATTGCATTTTTGTTCTGTTGCACTTTTTATATTTTATTAATTTACTGGGAAATAAATATTAACTAATTAAGCTGATTAACCTCTACTTGCATAATAAAGAAAAAATGTGTTCATTAACAATTCATTAATCATTGTTGCAGTTAGCTTATACAGGGTATTTTTTTTAGAGGTATAGAACTTCGAATTGAAATAAAACACAAGAAAATCGTTTTAATGTCCATCAATTTGGCTTTATTGGAAGGATAATTTTATGCCATTAATGTTTAAATATGATTTCGGGCATGTGGCCGCCGCGGCTGGCTCGAATAAAGCCAATTCTACAGGTCCAATTTTCAACCACTTTTTCGAGCATATGGGGCCGTATGTTGGCCCAATGACTCCACCAGCCCATAGAGCACACCAAACAGTCAGTTTTTGTGGATGTAATGGCGTCTCAAGGGTCTCATGTGGATTCTCTTCACTCCAAATGCGGCAATTTTGCTTGTTGACGTAGCCATTCAACCAAAAATGAGCCTCATCACTGAACAAAATTTTGCGATGAAAATCAGCATCTAAGTATCTAGGTAAACTTCGCGAACTGAACCATTATTTTCGAAATAAATTTGCACGATTTGCAAGCGTTGTTCTTTTGTCAACCTGTTCATGATGAAATGGCAAACCAAACTAAATATTAATCACTTGACAGCTGACAAAATGGCCGCCAGTTAAAAAAGTGATGCCAACTTAAAGTTCTATACCTCAATAAAAAACACCCTATACATACTTACATACATCGTTTTTGCTTTACGAAAAAAGCAACAAAAAAATACTATTATTTTGGTCCTTACGACCTTTCTTCATTCGAAGTCGAAGTCGAAGTAAAAACTCAAAAGAAACTTGTAATTTACTCTCTTATATTATTGTACTTTTACTTAATCTCAGCAACTATTTTAAATAGGTTGCAATAAATGAAAAAATTGTGTTCTTGCTATTCCTGCCATTTTTAATTTGTCTTGTGTTAATTTACATACATCAGTCTGGCACAAGTTTGGTTATGCTGAATTGGTAGACAATAGTAAAGTTGTCCTAATCGAATGCTCTGCAGTCACGTGACTGGCTCATTTTGTAGACATTTTAAAGGCGAAAGATTATGAAAAACGATTTTTTGGCAATAATTGCGGCACTGCAGCCAGACATCAAGTGTCAGTTGTTTGAATTTTGATTTACTTTGTTTTTAGTGGTCGAAAATAAAAGGGTCACTGATCACATGTCCGCTATGAAATAGCACCTCCCTTTTTCCGTTATTTTCTTTTCTCTTTTGGCACAGGCGTTGTCAGAGTGCCGATTTTAAATTCAGGTTCGGTGAATGTGAAATCTTCTATTGCACGGCAAAACTATTCATCGAATTTCATGTTAAAACTACAACTTAATTCTAAATTTTGTATAATCGAAAAGTAAAATAAATTGATATGTATATTTTTATTCCTTATAAAAACATATAAGGCAAATGAATGGAATAAGCAACTAAAAATATTGGTACATGTTGTGAAATTGAATTGCGGCACAAGAACACAATATATACGATTATTGGTACATGCCGAACGTTTACACGTCAACTAGTCACACGCTTGGCGCACCAGGGTTGCATTTGGTTGGTCATTCTAATCGCAGCGATTGCCGCATAAGCTATTTAATAGTGCAATCGCACGATTGGGCTATAACAATGTGGAAAATTGTTGCATTTCGTCAGTCGTATGATTTTAGTTTCAGCCATAATAACTTTTGCCGCAACTGTACAGATCTTAGGAAAGAACCAAGAGTAATTCATTTTATCTGTGAATGTTCAGTTCGGTTCATAGCAGGGCTGCACGTTCATTGGGCATAAACTTAATGGTTAGGCTACAACTAACAGTCTAGATTAAATCTGGCAACGTTATTCCTGATGAGTAATATAATTCTTTAAAGCCGAGTCAATAAGTGAAAACAACCCTCTAAGTCAGAAGGCAGATTTCCATCACGACCACGCCTACAAATCTCAATCTTTTATTGAAACATTTGATCGATTTTGTTAGTTCTTCTTCTTCTTTTGGCGCTACAGTCCGTGGTGAACCTGGGCCTCAACCAACAAAGTTTTCCAGCTGGCACGGTCTTTAGCCAGCGTCCTCCAATTTTCCACACCAAGTTGGTTGAGGTCCCTCTCCGCTTGTGTGCGCCATCGGTTCCGTGGGCGTCCTCTATTGCGTTGCCCCACTGGTTCAGAGTCGAAGGTTCTACGGGTCGGAGCAATGTTTTCCATGCGCTCTACATGGCCCAAACACCTTAGACGTTGGATCCGGAGACGCCTGGTTAGGCTCATGTCGCTGTACAACCCGTAGAGTTCACGATTGAATCTTCTTCTCCAGAAACCATCAACGCAAACAGGGCCGAAGATTGAACGCAGAACTTCAAGAATACTGGAGGAGTGTCTGCCGTCGATCGCAATGTGATCAATTTGGTTGACGGTTGATTGATCAGGGGACCGCCAGGTCCCTTTGTGAATGTTGAGGTGAGGGAATCGCGTGCTTGCCACAGTGAGATTTCGCCCCGTTACAAAATCTAGCAGCCTGGGTCCGTTATCGGATGTGTCGTCATGCAGGCTGTGTTTCCCGATGACTCTAGCGAAGATGTCTTCCTTGCCCAGCTTTGCGTTGAATTTGTTAGTTACTTTATAATTATTTATAATACTTTATAATTATTTTATAATTATTTTACCCAAGTTAAATTGGCAGCATGACGATCAGTTGCCTCGAGGATATTCCGATAACAAGACTGAGATTGAAACCTAAATCACAAGAAGAAAGCCTAAGTAATTCCTGGCGATGGAGATGCTTCTGATCCAGTTTTCGGGCCACTAAATATCTCTTGGGTTGCTGTTGTGTTAATCCTTAAAAGGTTTTGAACAGTCAATCAATTTATACCAGAAATGGAATTCTCCCATGATGAGGGTGATGGGAAATAGTGTTTGGTGGGCTGCAGGGTCCATTCAGTTATAACACGTTGTTATATATCATTTAATTCCGTACGGATAAGGGCTCTAGAGAAATTCAAACTCTCCGACAGTGATGGTGTTACTCGCTGATCTGTAACACTGTACAAATCGCAGGGTTAAGACACTGCCGTCAACATTGCACCGAAAAGAAGTCTTCTTTATTTCAAGCTCGTTAGAGAAAACGCATAGTTTTATATCAGAGGCGCCAGGACTTTCCTTGGAAGTTCCAAGACAACTCTAATCTCCTTGTTCTTCATGCAGGATTTGATACAGCCTATACACTTTACAACCGGAGCCTTGTGTAAGTTCAATTGACAACTCCGCTGGATCACAGCTTCCATAACAATATTCAAAATGTGTTAAAATTAATCACTTGGAGTTCAATTAAGTGTAAAACAGAATGAATGAAATTGAAAGAAATGAAGATGATCATGGCTTCGATTCGTACGTTTATTTTCAATGCAACCAAACTCTTTCGATTAAGATGAATGTGTCGCATTGTGATGCGGCACACATCATCCCACAGTGTATTTGCATCAAGATTCAAGTTCAAGACGAGCCGACGACGACACCACAAACTCAAATTCAAAAGGCAAAAAGAAAATATTTTTAATTTATGTTCCCTCGAAATGCAGCCGTAAGATACTAGAGGAAGAAGCGAAGCAGAAGTGTTTTTCGAAATACAGACACATACATACATACATATTAATACTCGTATGGTAACATGCAGAGACACTCGTACAACAATGTAGCAACAAAGTACGATGTGAAAAGGAGGTCATTCATTTCATTTACCAGAAAGAAAGATTCTTATTTGTTTTTGTCATATATTTGTTTATCATATTTTTGTATGTTTGTGCGATTAATCTTTATTTTTTAAATATTTACATACACATGTATGTATGTACATATAAATACGCATTTAAATGATGGCGAATGATGGAAGATGGAAACGGGTTTTCTTTAGTTGAGGACTGGAGACAAATTCTGCCACATTTTGATGTTTAAAACCACCAATTTCTTCAGGGAAATTAAGTCTCCATTATTGACGCGATGGCTATACTCGTACCACATTCTAATATTAAATGAATTTGGCTGCTCTTAAGGCATTAAGTAACCGCTGGCATTTAACACGTTGTGAGGGAAGAATATGTGCCGTCAACAAAAAGAATATCATGACGACAATTTAATTTAAATTCAATCTTCGGCCCCGTTCGCGTTGATGGTTTCTGGAGAAGAAGATTCAATCATGAACTGTACAGGTTGTACAGCGACATGAGCCTAACCAGGCGTCTACGGATCCAACGGCTAAGATGGTTAGGCCATGTAGAATACTGCTCCGACCCGTAGAATATTCGATTCCGAACCTGTGGGACAACGCATTAGAGGACGCCCACGGAACCGATGGCGCACACAAGCGGAGAGGGACCTCAACCAACTTGGTGAGCAAAATAGGAGGACGCTGGCTAAAGACAGTGCCAGCTGAAAAAGATTGTTGGTTGAGGCCCAGGTTCACCACGGCCTGTAGCGCCAAAAGAAGAAGAAGAAGAAGACGACAATTTAAAGTTGTCTAGATTCGTTGAAAAGATACACAATCCAAACAAAATCTGTGGCATTCGCAGTCTACACACCGAAAAGAAAGCCTATAGTTGAATTAACATGGAATCATATTAATTTCTAACAAATGGTATTTCACACGATTTACTTTGTTCTTATTGGCATTTCAAAGCAGCTGACTATGTCGATGAAAATTTCAGAACAATGATCCTTTCGTGTTTAATCTACAGGGGTTTTCAAAGGGAACTTCCCAGCTTTGACAGCTGATAGCGGCCCCGTTTTAAAGCCACATCTGCGACTTGACTGTTATTTATCCGCCCTGTTTCGCTCCATATCATAATGGATGTGTAGAGCCGGTAAAAACTTGTGTAAGTGAAGCAAAAACCTAAAGCAAACGATTTCGCATCGCTAACAAGGATACGGACCACAATTCAGCAAAGTATTTCGTCACAACTTGAGCCAACATTTACATAAAAATATAAAATTTAATTTGTCAAATAGCTGAAGGTAACGACGTATATATGTTCACTAAATTGAACCTGGAGCAGTTGAAAAATTAAAAAATCATCTGCACCCATATGATATATTTCTGGCCGAGTGAATACGACTACGTCAAATAAAGTAAATTGTCGAATTTCAAACGATATTCATCCAAGCACAGCAAAGTGCCCTTTTGGTGTGGATTTTGATTTCGCCGCTTTTGTAGGTCTACGATTAACTACTTCGTTCTAACTCATACCACACTGGTTATGCTGCACGAGCGATTTGAGAGCATTGTCATCGCATGTGATAGTAATGTCAACTGCTTACCGAGAGATCGTACGGCTTTAAGCCCTTAGATCTGTTTTTGTGGGATTTTCCTAAGTCGCGAATAAGCCCTACGCCAAGATGCCGTAATAGCAAACACATTTCATTTCATCGATCGAATTGAAGGAAGGGCGTTAGTAGGTACCATGGTCTGGTCTCGGTGATCCAAATCTCCTAGAGGAAATGATTTCGTAAGGAACTAGATGGTGGGAGGACTGTACATGCGAGCTTGTTAAGGCCTGATGTTTCTGAGGATTCGTCGTATTCCTTTTACTATCAAGGAATAAATATCTTGAGCTCTCGAGGAGGCCGGTGGTGACCCGTTTACAAATTCAGTGAGTAAAGTTGGTCCACCATCAGATTAGGTCATCATATGCGACGGACACTTAAGGTACACAAAATAATATTGATTTCAAGAAAGAAAAACCTTTCAATTACTGTACTAATGAGTTCCATTCCATTCAGCCCCACTTCCTGGAAGTGCAAGTGCTAAAGATTATTTTGAAAAATAAAACCACTTTCTCAGAAATGGCCACCCTCGTACTTAATTATTTCTTCGTTCGGTTGCTTGCTTGTTCATTTGTCTATTGAGCCCTGCAACAAATGCATTGAGAAGAGGCAACACACGATCATGATCATCCTCTTCAACACGAACGAAAAGAAATCAAATGTAAAAAGCCAAAACCTTCAGATGAAAATGATATGGATTGGTGTAAAACATTGTATTGCCTGCATAAATATTAAAAAATAAGTTGCATGCCTGTTTGCGTTTTATTACGTGGTGCATGTACTCGTAGTGTTGTTTGTGCCGCATTTATACTTGAATCGTGCAAGCCATCATGTTGTTGGCGTACGAGATGTGCCTGTGAATGATTGCGGAGCACATTGTCGTCTTGTCATCTCCATCTGTAATGGAGTTTTAAGTCCATGTAGGGAACCTTCAATTCAATTCATTTGGTTTTGTGTCGTTGTTGTTTCACTTTAACTTAAAGTGAACGAATTGAGTGATTAATTGACAGTACTTGTGGTGTCAACCAAGTACGTTGCAAATTTCCATACGAACTTACAGGCACAGCCATGCAGTCACTCTAATTTAATTTAATTAGTTTTTAAGTCGAATGGAAAGCCAAGTTGGTAATACCTTTTAGCATATTATGTATGTACATTCAAAAGGCGAAAACTTGCAAATAATGCCAAATCGAGTACCTTAGATTCTTCTGAATCTTTTCACGGATAGCAATGTTTTCGGTGAATCTTACGTTGGTTAATTTTCTACTCAATCGGGGGACTAAAATAATGAATCAGGTGCTTTTTTGAAATCCAACCCAACCCTAAAAACAAATCAAGTAACTGGAGATTTTATAGCAAAAACCTAGTGATATAGAAAGGATTACGGATACAGAAATTTATTTACATCAGCATTTACCGTTATGGCCTAAAATAACGGTGGACTAACTCTACATTGGTGGCACATAATACGAAACCGGGCTATTTCCCTAAATAGTAAAAGCAAGACGAGACATCCAAGTTGGTAGCCCGAAATCCTCAAGGAACATCAGGCCCTAACCAAATCGCTTATACATTTCTCACCACTTAGTTCCTTACGAAGAACAGAAATCTGTTGCAAGACACCAGCACATCGAGGACATTTGGTTCACCAACCGTAGACCCGATAAAATGGATCGCAACAAATTACAACGAATGGGCTCTCATACAAACGTTCAATCGTACATCAAGCAACACGGAACCGCTGAAATTTTTTTATTAAAGCGTTTAACTTTTTAAAGCCCTTATTTTATTTGTTGTACGAGAATATTTATTTCTTCTCTATGAAATTTTCTTGTTAACAGAAAAGGAATGGAGGCTGTTAAAAGAATGTGGGAAGCAGAAACAACAAAAATGTGGTTATGAAACTGGTTTTAGCTGAAGTCTGTAGAAAATTCAATGCCAAGACGCGACTACAAAATGTTGTGAAGGAGTCGAGTGTTCGGGGGAAAAAGTTGTACTTGAAAAATAAAATCATTGTCTGGTTTTAATTGTTTTAATTGCGTTTGTGTTCATAATATTGCTCTATTATAAAATGTGATTTAAGTTTTTTCTCTACTCGTATTTTGTTTTTTTTTCTCAACTCATAAGTGATTATTTATGCCCTCGTTGATTAAATACCGAAAGCGGCAGTTTTGCTTCTCTTCATTTGCCTGCAACTTCACTTTCATTTAAATTACTTCTATCAAACAGAAAGCAAATAAAAAATACTTGAAAGGGTATTTTAAGTGAGTGCAGCAAATTAATTTCTTGCAAGAAATAAGTCAAAATATTTGATAATTCAAAATTATGTTTTATAATTAAATTAAAATAAAAAAACAATGAGAGCAGCTTTCGCTTTCAGAGCTTGACAACTGCGGGGCGTACGCGTTGGCCTTTTCAAATATGAAACCAAAAGGCCTTTTCACATTTTCCGGAATAAATATGACATGATTTGCGAAGAGAACATTTGGTTGGAAATAACATCTCAGTTGGGATACTTTGCTAGGGGTCATATCACGTGAAGAATCTGCGGCAGCTGTCGCTATGATTTCAATCTCGCTCGAGACTGCCTTTAAGGCATTAGCAAAAACGAGGAACTCATAAAAGATATGCTGCGCATATTTCCAGTCAATGATTTGTTTAAGAGAACACTCCAAACGTATAAATATCTTCTTGGGAAAGAGAGTGGCTGGAAAAAGAAACCGAGTGATAGGAGAGATCAAGAGATTCTATTTTTTAAAAGCAATGTTGAAGTGCTCCAAACTCCTTTACATATATTAGATCTTAAAGCAGTTTCTTATCGACACAGGCTTCTGTGGCGTGCACTTTCAAAAAATGGGTTGTCAAGCTGCTATGAGATTGTTAATTAATTATTTTGCCCAGTCTACAAAATCAGGACATTAGGGACTCACTTAAAGACATTAGACCCGCGCTCGAGTACTTCGTCATCCAGTTTCTCGACAACGCATGCGTCTGTTGTGCGACAACAGAACCTCGAAAAGCTTTTCAACTTCCGAGAATTGGATCACTTGCACTCACACAATCAGGAATCACTAACACTTTCCTCTTCCTGCTATCAACCATAATCAGTTCAGGATATCTTATAAACTTATCTTATAGACTTAATAGTGACAATAGCACTATATAGATATATATATTTATGTGATTAACCAACCACAATCAAACGCATTTATTAGCCCACAACCCTGTAATAGTATTAAAATAATGTCACTTCACTTTTTTTCTACTTGTATAGGACTCTCGGTTCTTAATGGCAACATTGCAGTTCCCTAAACCCATTTCATATCCCAATAAGCATTTAACTCTGTATTACTGTTCATTTATGAGAATTCAGTCCAGCAAAGTACTTTTTTTGTTTGATTAATAATCGCTTTTTAGACATTTATAATGGCGTTTGATGATGTCATAAATCATCCGGCTACCACCAATCTAGAGGCTGAAAATAAATATTTTTTTCGAGAAAACCAAATAAAGGGGAAAATATGTAAAAAGAGAAAAGTTTTTACTTTGCAGCTGTTAACTGAAATATGCAATCGCTCGCAATAAAAGTTAAATTGACAATCACCGAATTAGACAAAGAAACACATGACTGTTATTTGAACATAGAAACTACAACTTTAGTTTTCAATTAAATATACTGATTGGTTTGACGAACAGTTTTATTACAATCACTTGTGCCAGCTTTTTCTTCAATCAAGGAAGCAGTTCTGATATGCACTTTGTGGTATGACCTCTCAGCGATTCGGTTTTTATCTTCTAAATCGTTGCAAAAAGCCGTCCTCTCATGGCTCCCATCAATCAGAAGAACCGCTATAACCGAAGTCCCACATAAAGTTTTGATTAGAACAAAACAAATTATATTTTTTATTTGCAATTTGTTTAAACAATTAAATACTCTACTCCTCTATGCACTTCCTGCAGTTCCAATTCCAAATTATACAAAATGCGTTAAAAAATCAGCTGTTTTTTTCTTTTCTTCTACAGTGAAAAATTCCTATCTTCAGACTTTTTTTGTTCTTTTAGTTACTGTTTTGAATGAGTTTTCCGCCCTGATTAAATTTTTTTTTAATTTATTCTTTTTTGTTGTCAGCTGAACAAACTTCCTGCCGCGACCGCGTAACTTGTTTCATCCAAATACACTAGTTTAACTTTTTGTGACACAAGTCTAGAGCTCACGCCACGGATAGAAATCATGGTACAATTGTTCTTTTTATGGTACCTTTTTGACCTTGTTGGTACCGTGGGCAGTACCGCGAGCTACTGGTCACAATTTAAAAATGTCAACGCTTCACTATATGGCCACAATGATTTTGTCTCTTTAATTTTTTTTGTGTATGTTTTATTTTAAAGGGTCAGCTTCTCGGCTTTTCTTGCCATGCTGTTGTCAAGGCGAATTCATGTACCAGGTGATGTCAAGTCTGCAACAACAAAGTCTGCCTAGTACTTTATTACAATGAAATTTGGCAAGTCAAGCTTCCTAAAGAAAAAAAAAGAAAACCACCTGTTTTTTAATACTAAGTGGTGACGTCATGGTCTAAAAAGTACATTTTGTTTGCATAATTGGTACAAAATCAAAGAAGTCATTTTCCTTCTGGCTTCCTGGCTCCCACGCGCACTAACCCGTGGTATGCATACATGTACGTATGTATGTACCTCTACCACATGAGTGTGACACCAAGAATGCATCATATGTCGCCTTCGGCTGCTGTGCTGCCACCTTGCAAAACTAGTACGTCTCTTTGGCTTGTCCATTTCATATAGCAGCTTGGATATCCTAGACAAATTGATCGAAATGGATGAATCGTGTTGCAGAAAACATGCCTCATGTAGGGCATTAAGAGAATCTTTAAAATTGTTGCCCATAAAAAACAAACAAAACAAGACCAGCAACAAACAGTCTTGCGATATTCCATCATCATCACATGTGTATTGAGGCGAGTATATAAATTTTGCTTGTTGTTTTGTGGTTTTACTAAAGATCAAGGTGAGTAGAGCATGGAAAGCTCATTGGGTTCGACAACAAAAACACAACTGCAAAAACAATTGAATTATTAATCTAGACTACAGTGAGTCAGAGTCAAATGTTGTTTAAAATCCAGCTGTGCTGCTCATTACCACAACGCTTCGTAAAATACAAGTTCAGAAATATTTCAACGGCTGAAGAAAAACTTGAAAAAGAAAACTTTGTAAAATGAAAACAGAAATTTAAGAATTAACATTTACCGGTAGAAAATCGTATTGCTGAAGGCAGTCATATTTGAAATTTACAACTTCCGAAGAGTTCAGCTTCTTTTTCTTTTTCATTTTCACTTGAATATGGTAATAAGGTGAGACTTTCAAATAGTGTTTCTTTCCGTTTGACGATGTAAAGTGTCTGTCATTAAGCGCTTCCTATCATTAAAGCAGAAGAGATAACATTGAAATATTTCATTCATGGACAGCGTCACGTGAGACGAACGTGCCTTCAGATTCATGCGCCTTCTTTAAACGCACATGCTGTTTGTGTCTATAGCAAGTTTTTACCCATTGACCTGGCCAACATCTGTCTGGAAGATTAATGCCATCACCCCAAATTCAATACAAACGGTGACGATATGCATGTGGCCCTCTTGGATCTAACATGAATTATTTTTGTCCCGAATTCGACCGCTCAAAATAATAGTTTAGTGAAAATAAGAGTCAGTTTTGAACAACACATGCCGCAGTCTAAGACCGTTTACCTCCAGCTCCTGGGACAGTTCATTTTGTTTTTGAGCAATTGAGCCAGTGGACTTAAACTTATTCAACCCACTGCGTATAGTCCTCTGAAATAGGATGATGTGGCGGCTATAGAACGGCCAAAGCGATCGCAACATTGGCCGAAAAGCACATCGACATTGACGACTTTACGCGCCTGTGGAAGACTGAATACACAATCGTAATTTCGTCAGAGTTCCAACGCCTCTAGTGGAACCTTTCCACTGTTGTAGAGGAAGTATTAAAGGAATAGAGACCGGGGCACATAGAATCCGTCATATGTTGTACTTTGTCGTTATCAACTGACAAGTACGTTAAAATGCAGGGTTGGGCAACTTTTAACGCACTTTGACAACTTTCACTAAATTTTTTCTTTGTTTTCATTTATAGTACAATTGTAAAATTAATATTTATTATGTTTTGTGCAACCCGAAAAACATAAAAAACCGGAAAATAAATTAATTTATGATGTGCGTATGTGTGTGTGGGTCCGTGATTTTACATGCGTTAACAAAGTATTCATTGTGCCAACGTAGTCCGTTATTGCGTTGACGTCAGTTGAGAGACAAAGTACAACGCATGACGGATTCTATGTGCCCCGGCCGGCACGGCACACACACGCGCACAGCGTAAATTTATTTATTTTCCAATCCTAGTTTTTACGTTGTAGTTGTAAAAAATCATAATTTGTTAAATAATGTTTGTTGTATTCAAAATCATAATTTCTTAATACTCGTATTTTGTTTTCTTTGCTTTCTTTTTTTAATTGGTTCAGGAAGATTTTAAAAAGTTGACCGATTGTGCCTACAAATCAGTTGGGTTTTACAAAATGCTTAAAAAGTTAAAAAAGAAGTTTTATGATTGAATTAAAACAAAAACAATTCAATTTACAGTAACAAAAATTGTCAAAGGAAATTTTTGATTGTCAGCAGATTTTTGTCGTCATAAAACTCAAGAATCAGTAGTAGAAAATAAAAAAATTGTATTTAAATAAACGTTTTGAATGGCAAAAAAATAAGGAGGATTTATAAACAGCAAACATTTTTTCAGTGTCAGCAAAAACGTTGAAGAAGTCTTTTATATTTATACAGACAAACATATTTAGAAAAAGAAAAGTTTTTAAAACGGCTGGTTTTTTGCTTCGTATAGAAACAGTAGAACCAGTAATTTTTTCCCCGAAAACAGAACAATTTGCTATTAATAAGGTGCTCCCAGCAGCAACAATGACGGTCACTTAACGCACCAGCAGGTGGGTAGATATTGATGATGGCTATAAACATCACAGATTCTATCATTTTATTAAGAGCAAAATGAAAATCCTGATTTAAGCATTTGTGTTGGTGTGATTTAGTTTTTAATATATTTCCATTATATAGTTTGTATGTACATGTGTGGATAACGTTTTTGTGGATATGATTATCAAGTGCGATAGTTTCCGCCAGGAGTTTACTGTAGCGTCTAAATCTAAAACACTTCGGGCATTGTTGTCGAATAAAATTTGTATCTGGACAAAATTATATTATATTATTTATATTTATGTAGATTTCTGGCACTGTTCATGAGAGGGAGAAAATATTTTGTAGGAACAACTTGCAGTTGATCTGCATTTTGTCCGCACAAATTTAAACTGAGATGCCAATAGTCAACAGTTTTTCTTTTTAAGTTGAACAGAGTTGAGCATTATATAAAAAATGATTACATAAATAAAAAATGAATCGATTGCTCAATTCATATTAATGAGATACATGAGATACAGATACATTTTCGTCTTTGAAATTGCTTTGTTGCTTTTTGACATTTTCTTTTATTAAACACATTCTCATTTTCGGTTTAGTTTCTAAGAACGAAAGTTGACTGTAGCACCAAAGCTTGGGAGCACAAACATGTGACTCTCCACAACCAGATCTTTTTGAGTTTTGCATATTGGGCAGTTCTCGCACGTATTGAGTTCTTATATTTTTAGCATTCTTCATGTATCATCTAAGCTAGTGGTGGTCAAGTAGTTCCGCATTATTTCCAGGACACAGTTATGTATATGCATAAATGAGCTTTTTTCCATTCCATTGGGTTCCATTGTGGTGGTTAATAATTCGAGTCATTTTAACTCTTATCGTATAATTTATTTCTTTTTGGTAAATATGTATGTATGTATGTATGTATGTATGTATGTACAACGTATGTGTCACTTTTCTAAACAAAAATCAATTATGGTAAAATATGCACAGGGTATGACGAAATTATAAATAAAATATATTTGTGAAAATAGAATTACAGTACGAATAAGAGAGTAATACGAATTGAGAGTGCAAACAAGTTTGCACTCTTCTTATTGTGCCGTCACTTCGATGCGTGAAAGTTAATCAGCTCAGCTGCAAGAATTGCATATTGAAAAAAAAGTGTGCATCCATGAAGTGATAAATGATATAAAGAAAACAAAGTAAAGTTAATTAGTGCAGTACCGCACACAACTTTTAAGAACAAGGGTACGAAGGCTTTGATTTTTCATATATGTACATATGTACACATGTATGTATGTATGTATGTCACACAACGTGGGCGAATCCACCTTTCATTCGTACTTGTCACTGCTCACACGTGTTAATATCGCAACGAATCTGTATGATTTCATGTAAATTGTCATTTCAAAATTGTACTACTTGAGTTGTGTTTAATGTTGACTAGTTGCTGTTGGCTTCTAGTATTCGTTACTGTTGTTGTTGGTCCAGTTTTGGTGGTCATTTCGACAGTAAAAAAACAATCAGTTTTGAAAGTTTTATTTTGTTTTTCTCCTCATTTGCTTTCTTGTTGTTTTTGGCTCAACAATTTTGTGTACCCGGTTTTTATTTTAATTTTTATTTATTTTTTATTGTTTACTTTTGTTTGCCTTGTCGCCGTTTAACAATTTTTTCTCCAATATCTTTCATGCTGGCTTAAGACATGTTGCAGTTATTTTCTTTCTTTCTTTTTTTTAATCTGCTTGGATGGCATTCTTTACACGTGTGTTGTGTTCGCTGTGTCGTGGCCAGGTCGTAAATGAGTCATTTTTAATGGAATGCCGGTTGCGACCAACAACCAAGAAATGATTAATGCCCAGTAAATTAAACACTATAAAAGAAAACATTACATGGCAATCAGAAGAGATTAAAGATGGAAGACCATTTTGGCAGAAAGAAATCGAGATTCTAGAAACAACAATAAATGTTAGTTTTATTTGCTGAAATATGATTGTTAAGAAGATTGTAGCCCGCATTATGCGGAGATCGTATTAAAAGAAGTTTCATTTATAAAAGTACATAGATATGTATGTATGTATGTGCATAATACATGTGTACATAATTACATATACATACATATATGTATGTATTACACATTATTATGTACATAAATATGTATTTATGTTCAACAGTCAGAGAAAAATATGAGCAAAAGCATCTTTAAATTTATATTTTAAAATTATGTATGTATGTATGTTCATATATACGAATGCATGTATGTATGTATGTACATATGTATGTATATGAAATGTAAAATGTATGTAGTATTTATTTTTCCTGGAATCAGACTTTGTCTTCAATGCCAAACAGCAGCTGATGAAACTTTTCCGCTTCAAGCTTTTAAATATTAATTTCCAATTTCGAGAATATATCATCCCCGTTGGCTTCTGTCTTAAAATTTTACTACCTGGACAATTTTGTGGGACGGTAAAATAAGAAAAATCTCAAGAAATTGGTAGAATATTGAAATAGTTAACAAAAAAGGCGAACTTTACGTCAATCAACAATCAATCAATCGTTACCGATACTTTTTCTGAACAAGTTTGATTTCTTAATGGTGAAAAAAGCCACCGATTGCCAAAAAAACACACACTTCCTTTTTTCTCCTCCCCATAACCTCGTCCTGTTACAATGCATACATACTATGTATGTATGTGGGGTCGGTCCAAACAAACGATTTCAAATGAGGGCTACTTTTCTAAGCTAAGCCAAAAAAAAAATAATTATTTTTTTGTTGCAAAATAAACGCATCATTTTATTTGCATATGTAGATGCTTTGTAAAAAAATCATATTTAGTATAAAATCACGACACTTTTCTGTTCATTAAGCTTTTTGGATCTGCTTGAAAGTTTTAAAAAATTATGATTGGACATTTCGCATTTTAATTCACAATAAACTGCTCGCACAAGCGTTCTTGGGCGGACGAAAATCAGAAAGGAATCGAAATTCATATGCTTTTTATTTTGAAAAACATATAGTGGGAGACTTCTCTGTTGTACCTATTAAAATATATAATAAGAAAATGTTTCTTTTAATCTTTTTGAAGACAATTGAATATAAAGTTCAATGTTTGAACATAATTTTCAAATGTTTTCAAGTCTACTGACGGGTAGGGTAGGGTAGCACTTAGACAGCTATATGTACATTGTATACTTTGCTTGCAATTACTCAGTCGTGTTCTTTATTTCATTTCCACAGTTCCATAAGAAACGAAACATAAATTAAAAAATCACAACTACTTTATGCCAATATTTTAGCAATCCGCAAGGTTTGTTTATTCTAATTTATGTATAATAAATATGAATGTATGTAAATATGTACTTTAATTATTCTTGAAATCTAGAAAATCGACAGTTGGTATGAAATCTTTTCAAAACAGCACAGGAAATGCCATTGAACTGCGGCATTTGCATGTTAAGCGGAATCGGCCAGTAAGAGACCGAACATAAAAAAGATGAGTAACTTTGCAAGAACAAAACAAGAGACGCAAGAAAAAAGTCATAACCAGAAAACCTTTAACATCTTTGATTGGCAAACTTTTTTCTTTGCATGTTGCAAGAAGTAAAAAAGAAAAGGCAAAAACAAAAACCTTGTTGTAAACACTTCAAAACCACAGCTGCTGTAGCTGCTGCTTGTGGTAATAATGACTTTTTTCAAAATATTTAAAAAAGGTTAAGAAAAAGAAGAAAAAGCGAAGGAAACAAACAACAGCTGAGAAATTTCTGACGAAAAAATAACACACATTTTGTTTTTTTGTTTTTAACTTGAGGCTTTTATCTTTAGATAAATACAGGAATTTATCGTTGGCTTCAAATATACTGTGAGCGTCAAAATAATTAATATTTTTATATCATTCTTTTAAAATAAAATAAATTACAACAATACATACATATATGGTTTTTATAAAACTGTATTAAAGGTTAACAAAACTCATAAAAAACAACAGAAATATGTTTACCACAACAAAAGTTATGATGCGAAACATCCTTCATATCAACTTGGTATTTTAGATAATTATGAGCTCAGCTCATTTTATTTTGTTAAATAATCTATATGTACATTCTTTGGTTTTCTTTAGTATACATACGAGTATATATAAAGAGTTCAGGAGTATTTCTTTTTCTGCTTAGTAATCAGTTTAAAATAAATATACACAAGGATATATTTGAGCAGTCATATAATTACTGGAGGAAAAGTTTAACAACAAAACCTTTTTGAAAGTTCTTACATACATACGTATACCTTACTAACTAAGCTTATTACTACCTACACTGGTGCTAAGCCACGGATATGGGTATGATCCGAATTCGAACAAGGAAGGTAAAAGTTACGTGTTAATATATTTTTATCTTCTATTAATTCCATATTGGCAACATCATGGAGTCTACAGGTAGGAAAATGCATTTTTAATAATTTGTTTTGTAGTACCTGAGACCTTTTTATATGGCATTTTGCACTATTGCACCAAACTGGGGCTGCGTAATACATAACCGCATGGAAAATTGATTGCAATATAATGTTTTTATTACAAATATTCAATCTTGATTTTCTATTTATGAGAGCATATAACAAACGAATTAAAATATTGCACTTGTTGATAGTATACGTTATGTGGTCATTGAATTTTATTTTGGAATCAAGTATAACACCTAAATATTTGACTTTTTGCTCCCATTGGATTGAAATATAGTACATTCCTTGCAGAAGATAACAAGGTTTCCTTTTCCTACTGAAGTACCTTATATGGCTTTTTTTCGTTGTTTAACTTAATTTTCCACTTATTGAAATATGCAAATAATTCAGCTGATTGCTGTATCATCTGCGAAGATTGACATGGTACAGAATTCATATCACTTGTATATAAATTATATAATACCGGTGAGCGATATGAACCGCTGTAATGTCATAACGTGTAGAACAATGGGAACCAATATGAACTTTGAAAGATCGTAGGCAAAGAAAAGCTTGTATAATCTTTATCAAATTTATAGGAAAGTTTAAACGAATCATTTTAAAAATAAGTCCATCATGCCAGACTGAGTCGAAAGCCGCTTTAACATCGAGCAATACCATTCCAGTCGATTTTTGGCCGGCAAAGTTTGATTTCACCAGATTCCTTATTCTCGCTATAGCTTGGACTGTATTATGTTGACTACGGAATCCGAATTGATAGGACGCAATAATATTATGGGCTTCGATAAAATTTGTTAGTTTAGCCTTAATTACTCTCCCAAGAATTTTGCTTAGGGAGGAAAGCAGACTTATTGGTCTAATAGGAATAACTTTGAACTCCTTGAATTTATTTGGAAAATAACACAACTTCAGGCATGCATTAATAATAATAGTTATATATTTAATTCCTTTTCTAGGAAGAGCCTTTAAGCTTTTATTATTAATACCATCAAGCCCTGGCACTTTTCTTTGTTTTAGTTTCTTAATAATATAAGAAATTTCTGTAACATTTGTGGAACAATGGTTGTGTGAGTTAAGAATTAACGACCGAAAAGTTTGAAGTGTGTTACTGACTATCGAATTCGTATCAGTGTTACCAAGGCGAGATGATATACAATGATTCAGAGCAAAGTTACTTGCTACAAGTTCGCATTCTTCACTATTTGTGGTATAACGAGTAGTATTTTGTTTGAGAATAGGAATATTTTTGCATTTCTTTCTTAGAATTTTTGCAAGATTCCAAAATGTTGGAGCACCTGTTTGTAATGTGGACAGAAGCCGATCCCATGATCTGTTTCTAAGTTTATCTATCTCAATATTTATTGTTTTGTTAATAACTTTCATTCGAAATAAAGCTTCTGGATCTTTAAGTCGCTGCCAGTTTCGTCGCACATTATTGCTATGCTGTATCAAAATCTTTACATAAGGGGATAACACTCTTCTTGGGAACGCAAATGCTCTCTTTGGTACACTCACATTAATACCTTCCTTTATGGTACTTTCGAAATGTTCCAACATGGAATCAATTTGTTCTTCCAGTTCAACATTACTTGAAATTGGTAATAATAAGTGGCTGTGAATGTATCTTGAGAAAGCCTTCCAGTTAGCTTTATTCAAATCAAACTTTAATAGAGACAACGTATTTATGTTACTTGTTAATGGAATTTCGACAGGCAGGTGGTCAGAGCTTAAATCGTTTATAACAACTGCTGGTGTTAGAATCTCAAATGCGTTTGCATTAGAGCTTTAGAGCGTAGAGTTTTGTCTATTAGGACACGCTGGAACGTAAGTGCGGTCACTTGGATATGCAATATCAATTTCGTATGAGTCTAACTTTTCCAACAATTTGCCCTAATGCATCCCCACGATTGGTGTCTACTGTTAAAGTCTCCACCAAGGATGTATTTATAATTTGTATTACTTGTTAGCCTACGTATGTATATCTGAGCCAAGTAATAGTTTCCTGTTATTATCCGGACCAGCTAAGCCTCCTGGGAAATAACATGAATAGATATCTATACAATCATTGTTAGCAAATATTTTTATACCAATGCTTTCAATAATGTTAGCACTCACAATAGGAAGTAATTGCTGGGTTGATATTTTTCTTAACCACAATAGCCACTCCGCCTCCTCTTGTGTGCTCCCTGTCGTTTCTGTATACATAGTACTCATTATGCCTTATAGAAGAATTCGATTTGAGCCAAGTTTCCGTTAGAAGACAAATATGAATATCGTTGCTAAATAAGAACTGGAAAAGTTCTTGACATTTATTTTGAATGCCTCCGGCATTCCAAGTGATTATATTGATGCCGTTTGCCATTACGAAAGGAATTTAATAGCAAGGCTAGTAATAACCTCGAACTGGTCCGTTTTGGTTTTGCAGTTTCTTAAATTGTTAATAAGTTCCATAATTAAATTTTTAATTTCTTGCAAGGAAAACGTACTATTTGAATTTTCGTTATTGCTGTTGTTGTTATTAATATTATTGGCGCACCATACACCCGAGTTCGGTGGGATATTTTGGTGCAATACGTTGGAGAAATTACTGCCGTAGAAGGCCGAGTTAAAGGATATATTATTGGCATTAGAACGACGGGCTATTGGCTGCATACGTTGCCTTATTCGTAGATAACTGGCTTTGTTTGGACAATCATCAGAAGTAGACTTATGGGGTCCATTGCAATTCGCACATTTAACGATAGTCGCCTTACAGTCGGCAGTTTTGTGCGTACCTGCGGAATTTGCGTAAAATGTTTTGACCTCACGCTTGCTGGACCCGTGACCAAACATTTGGCAGTTATACCATTGGGTTATCATTGATTTGTTGGATCTTTGATACTCCCATCTCACTTTAACATAATCTATTACAGAAAAGTTTTTCCTTAGTTCATTTGGTGTAATTGATTTGCGTTTTAGGTAAACAACATAAATAATATATTCTTAATGGTAATTAGTCTTTCGTGTAACCAACTTAACATCTAGACATTTCAAGCCCAAGTCAGTGACTTTTTTTGTTAATAATCTTTGGGTCAAATTTGTTTACTCCCAACATAACAACTTTGTAGGGTTTTTCATTTTTTGTTGGGTAAGAGAAAAACTCACACACATTGGAAAGAGCACTGCAAATCTTTTTATGATCAGTTTTGGTTTTACAAAATAGTTTTAGTCCTATAGATATTTTCTTGATGGCATAATCAACTATTTTATTTGTTTTGCAAATGTCATGAATTTCTTCAATTTTGCATTTCAGTATTGTTGTGGAAGGGACTACAACTTTTCTTGTTTCTTCTCTAATATATGATCGTCTATATTATCATCAATAGTCTGTAACGGAGAGTAATAATTTGAAGAATGTGCATTCGATGTTTTGTTGTTGGGCTTATTTTTTTTTTTTTTGGCATTGCATTTACGCTAAAGCGTCTGCATCTTCACTTGTTCTTGTACGTTTAATTTTATGAGTGTTGTTGTTGTTTTTATCACCATGTACAATTGTTTTAATTTTAAAATATGCGAAATTTTGTTATTTTATTACTTATTTTGTTTTGATACTGTTGAGGTTGGCAAAGCACGTCTTTATACAACAAGATCTTCTGCTGAACTGTCAAACATCATTTAACTGGCCTAAAAAACAAGTCATTCTGTGAATTTTTTTTTGACAATATTAATAACTCAAACAATGATGATCACAATTTGTGGAAGGCAACAAAATACCTGAAAGAAATCCTCCTCTCAAGGAAGGTGCTGGTTCATGGTGCCGATCTAACTTTAAAAATGTAGAAGCGTTTGCGAACCACCTCTACAATACCTTTTTTGCTCGCCAAAAATTCCGTAGAAGACGTAGAGATATCGAGATTTTTGGATGCACCCTATCAGATGAGCCTACCCATAAAACACATTTCTCCATTAAATGTTGCAACTCACATCAAAAATGTGAATACCAAAAAGTTTCCCGGATATGATAATATCCACGCCGGAGTTGCGCAGAGTTTGTCACAGAAAGCTGTTCTATTTAAGTCATGTTCCTTCTCAGTGGAAATGCGCTGAGATCATTATGATCAAGTCTTACCTAAGCAGCAGATTATTTTACGTAAGATCTCATTTATTTATGATTAGAGCAGGAGTAGCTCAGTGTAGTGTATTAAGCCCTGTATTGTATACAATATTTACGGCTGATATGTCTGTTTTGGACCTTGTGAATATTTACACGTATGCGGACGACACTGCTATTTTAGCTGCAAACAATTGCCCGGTTGCTGCCAGTTCTTCTTTTATTTTAATCAATATTTTTATTATTATTATCTTCTGTTTTTTTTATTGTTTTCTTTAACTTAATGTTAAAATTAATAATTACTAAAACTTAATCTGTTGTTGTTGTAAATATAAGATAGACTAAATCTGGATTTTTTTTGTTAAATTTGGGATATTTCTATAGTTACATACAAATATACGTTTTTATATGTGTAACTCTAAATGTCAACATAAATGTGATTAATTTTGCTTATTATCTTAATATGATAAAATAGATTGCAAATAAATAAAATACAAAAAAAAAAAAACAAAAGTTATAATGCAAAAACAAAATATACTCATAATTTTATGCGTAAAAAAAAGTGTACGGAAAAAGCAATCTTAGAAGAATTTTTATTTCAGAAGATTTAAACTTTTTCTTTGGCTTTGATTACAGCATCTAATCGCCGAGGCATTGCATTTACTAGGTTTTAGCAAGTCCACACTACTAATCGTCGTTTTTCGAGTTTGACAATCAAGATGCTCCCACAAGTCCTCAATGGAATTTAAGTGCGGGGATGGGGGAAGATGATTCAGTTCCTTAGGTGTGCAATAGAGTCACTATTCTTTCACTATTTTGGCTGCGTGCTTAGAATCATTGTCCTGCTGAAAGTACCATGTACCCACACTCACTTGTAAATTGTTTTTCAATATGTTTAAATAATCAATTTTATTATTCAATGAACACCAAAATGCCAACCCCTCTCGTCACCATACACACCCTCACCCGTAAAAAGCAATCTGTTCTTTTTGCTTCTCCACACTTTTGCGGGTTTTTTCTGCTCAAAACCTTCAAATTTTCTATCACCGCTAAAAATTATGGTTTCCGAGAATGAACCATCTCGACCATGCAGAGTTGTCCCAATTGTACTGGGGCTGACAGTAGCACTTGAAGTTCCTGAAAGTTCGTCTGCTATTTTTACAGCACTTCTTGTTGCATTTTTCCTTACATCACGTGCTATACTGATCGGAATGGAACCTCATTTAAAATTTTGCGGCTGCCAGCAACGGAGCAATTTGTATTTCTCTGTTATTTTTTTAATAGTGTTATTGCTTCTGTTAATAATGAAACCGATTTCACGCAGACTTTTAACTTCTTCGTGACATTTTTTCACAAGTTCTCGAACATCAGTGGAAGTTTGTTTTCCCATTTTTAAAAAAATCTATTTACTAAACGCGAAGTGCTTTTAAATTTGCCAATTGTAACTAAATTGAATGTAAAATTAAATTTACTCACAAAACTACTGGAAGTACCAAAATATAACGGTATTTTTACTATATAAAATAGTCAGTGTGTTTTGCGTTGGTGCTCTGTACACTTTTTTTGAGGCATAAAATTATGTTGTGAAAATTTTCTGTTGGTTTTAATGAGTTTTGTTAACCTTTAATACAGTTCTATAAACAACGTATATGTATTGTTGTAATTTATTTCATTTTAAAAGACTGAAATATAACTTTATTTATAATAAGTCATGCTGTACACTTTTTAATTTAAAGGATCTGTTATAGTAATATATGTACAATAAATTTGACTTTGAATAAAAAACTGAGTTACGTCCTTTCTATATTAAGGTAAAGTTATGGATGTTTGTGTCGTTTCTTAGGAACGTTAATTCAGGCATACAAAATAGTCACGATGAGTGACTAATTTGACTTCGGTTCGTCCGTGAAAATCAGTCCGTTCAGTTCTATAAGCTCTCATGTGATATGATTAAATAACTTCTTTTAGTAACAAAACTGCAGACTTATGTATTTTGACAGTTGAAAACGGCTGTTACGCTACATCTGCTGAATTAATGGTCATTTATTTCGCCCGACACAGCGTTCAGTAACATGTATAAAAAACAGGGTTTCGTTCAAGAAGCATCATGTCAAGAGGACTTTAGAATTTTGCACCAAATAGTTGCTTCAAGAATAAACTAACACTCTTATGACAGCAAAACGTAAGATGTTGACAGCTTTGTCGCCATTCGTATAAATCTGCAGCTGTTTTTGTGTTTGGCTTCGGCTCATGCCAGCACAAAATCCAAATGATACAGTAGCTGACGGTAAAATATCATAGACAGTGCATAGGCTTTGCAGCAGGTGGTAACTGATCATGATCAATAAAGTCGTTTTCAGGATCAATGGGTATGTGAACAAACAAAATTATTGAATTCTTCTCCAGCCGATATTCGAAAGCAATCCTTTAAGCAGGTGCTCATTGAAACACAACCTTTTACATTATACATATTTCTGTATTACAAGAATTTTGGTTAAAAAAGATGCATTCAAATTTGCGTTATACAGTTATTTTCAATTATTTTCGAAATATACGCAATCTAATTAAGAGAATGGGGAATTTTTTAAAGAAAACTTTTTATCAGCACATTCACTTTCTTAAGACAGCTGTACACAGATTCAGGAATAATATTGTGCCAGTATGTCTGTTATAATTTTTCGTTTTTTAGGCAATACTTTTTTGTAGCCAAACTAATCGCCTGTCCCAAGATATCGAACGTTAACGTTCGCCAGTATTTTTAAAACAAAAAACTGATTTTAAGACTATTTATGAACCTTATTAGTTTATGCATCGCTCACATTGGTCAATTAGTTTGTTTGTAATCATTTTTAATGTTCAACATTGTTGAACAGGCCCTAAGTTTGGTTTTATCCATAAAAGTTAATATAAATTTGATATGAATTCTAATTCGAAAACTACATACAAAACCTTAAATTTCAGTATATAAATGCTCTCCCTAATAAAATCATATGTATTTTCCTTATTCCTATTAGAAACGCTGGTCCGTTCATATTTCTAATTTATGCAAAATCTGAATAATTCAAGATAAACGAAAAATAGTTCAATTAATGATGCAAAAGTCAAATTTATGACTTTACGCAGATTTTTGCTAACACTAGCACTTTGTTTTGTTTTCATTAACTGTGACTTCTGTTTTACTTGTTTTGAAGAACATTTACAAAAATATTTAAGAGTTATAGTGAAATGACTACAGAATATCGATAGGCAGCTTGAAACACTTCTAGAAAATAATAGTTGAAAATTTACCTGTATTGTTTTCTTTTAATTTTCTTGATTTGATTCCGCCAGTATGGTTTTGATGCCCATTTCAAAAGCACTTGAAGCCCAGTTCAAACAACTCAATCTAATAATTGATAACTCCAATTTCTTGATTATATATTGTGAAGCTTCTGATACTAGTTTTCCCTTTCGAATTCTTATTTTCACTTTTTTCTGTTTTCTGCTGTAAAATTTTGTTTCTCACACTTTTTCTTTTTTTTAGTTTCTTTGTCAGTTTTGCGTTTATTAGTTATAAATATTATTTTTTTTTTCTTTTGGTTTATTTGTTGTTCAATAAAATATTTTCTTTTTATACTAAAGGACTACAACATCGATGACCGAAAGCATTCTATTCCTTGCCGTCGGTCCAGTTTTTGGGACGCTCAGCCATTAAAGTGTAATCAACTTTTTTGACACCCATAAAGGCATGATGGTTAAGAGGAGGGAAAAATTCCCAACCTTCAATAATTGAAGTCTTTTTGACCACGCCAGCTATGCCTAGAAAGCAGATTAAATAGCATTAATAACTTAAGCACTAACATAATACAGAAAATAGATGGATACCAAATGCAAAGCCCATAACAAGACCAGCTATGTGACTACGTCTCCAAGCACCATAAATGCTGCCAGCAGCCAAGCCACCCAAGAAGTAATTAATTCTGTTGAGAAATAAAAATTTTGAACTACTGTTTACTGATTATCTTCTGAAGAAAAATAAATATAGCCCACCTGTCATCTTTTCCCCTCAGATGTGTAGCCATATAAGTTGTTAATGTAAAGGCTGATGCCATACCCGCCATAGGTCCTATATTATAGGCGAAACGTGCTACTGTGGGTAGGTAGCCTTTGGGATGGGACAACATCAAAACATCTATGGTGGACCAGGCGAAGCCAACGGCAGCAGCATAAGTATTGGTCGCCAACATCTTGCCAGAAATATCCTGACCTTCTGGTTTAGCATAATAATTGGCTTTTATTAAAGACATTTCGCCTGAAATTAATTTGTAGATGGTATTTGAACAAAAACGAATAGAAACCCATCATTTGAAAGTTGGTTTTATCGCACTCATTAATGTTTGACTTATTTGTCTTTACATTTTACAACATATATAAGCTTTTATACTTTGCCTTTCCATACCCGCTTTGTTAAATATTTTTTTTTTTGTTTAAATAAATATATTAAACATAATTCACTAACCTGACTTAAATTTTACGTAATTTCATACAAACAGCAAACTTAATTCGATGGAATGTCAAATTCGGCAACAATAAAACAGCTGATCGTTATTTGTGTACAGGGTGATCAAAAATGTAATAATATTCTGTTATACAAGCTGGATGTTGGAAATAAATTTGTTTCTGAGTATAACAGTTTTATATGACGAATGACTTCTAAGTTAGTGAAAGTAAATATCGGAAGGAGGTTAAACGCCTTCATTGGTTCTTAAGGCCAAATTTTCAGTTGAATTTGAAAAACAAACTATTTATTTACAAAGCAATTCTTAAACCTGTTTGGACTTATGGAATCCGGCAGCTCAAATATTGAAATATTGCATGAATTATTTGAAAAGGCTAAGTCATCATGACAATTCATTAGCAATAGTTCTTCTTGATGACACTGGCGAAACTTGTAGAATTGTTGCTCTACTCAATGGTAAAACTCAAATCTACATAAATGTATAGATTGTAAATAAAAAATTTATAAACAAAAGAGAGGTTATGCAAATTTCAAAAACTATCTAATGTGACCGAACTAGTTTTTGAGAAAGATTTCTAATCTAATAATATAATAAGTAAGGCAATTTTTGATTTTCTTTGTTCTTTCGCATTTCATTGTATAATTTTTATAGATAGATAATTTTAATAGATACATATGTATATAGAAGAACACTGTTGTGGAGTGTACCCCTCAACCATTCAATAAGTGAACAAACAAAATTTTTTCTTCGTTTTTATAATAGTGTACAAAAGAATGGAGCTATTTTCCATATTTATGTCTTTGGAACAAATTGTCAATTTGTTTTGAAATAAAGAACAATATATTAAAAACAAACAAAAATAGTATGTATAATAACGGGCGAATTTTGAGAAAAGCCTACATATGATAGCCTGTTATAATGTCGAAATATATATATGATGCACCCAGTTTGTCGTGAAAGCGTTTTAATAAGTTACCTATATTTTTGGGATTCCCCTTTGTAAGTTTGCATTGCATATCATTCGCGGTAGTTAACTTCAGTTTATATTCAGTGTCTGACTTGTTTACTTTGCTAAAACAATGGAAAATCGCCAATTAAACTGCAATGAGATTGATGACACTGTAAATGAAAGCTTCTCTGGTATTCCAATTTGTAGTGGTGTGGACGAGAATAATGAATATAAAATGAGTGAAAAAAATTCTTCTGATTCAGAAAACGGGCAGAAGAGTACAGCTTTCGGTGGTAAAAAAAAATTTTATGTCGCAAAAAATGGAATGCAATGGAGTTCAACTCCATTATACCAGGGTGTATGTAAGAACTTCAGCTGAGAATATCTTATCAGTACAACCAGGGGCCAACACGATTTGCCGTTTCAAGATGCCATGATTTATTGGATTCTTTTTTGTTATTTTTTCCTCCAGCAGTAGAAAAAATAATAATTGAAAATAAAATACATACATAAGTTGAAATTCAACAAGAAATATTTCGATACTTCTTCTTTGCGCGCATACATTTCTGTGCTAATTCTGGCAGGAGTTTACCGCGGTAAAAGTGAAGATGTGCACGAAAATGTGACAATTGATAAACAGTTGGTAGCTTTTCGTAGTCGGTGTCTTTTAGGCATACATGCCATCCAAACCTGTATGGTCTTAAATTTTGGCTGGCTGTCGATTCAAAATCCAACCGTACTTAGGAAAGTAAAAAAATTAGCAGCCTGAAAAAATCACGTTCCACGAATCGTATTGGATCTCACAGAAGGTTTAAAGGTCCAAACATTACAGCTGATAATTATTTTCAAGTTTTGAATTAGGAAAGAAAGTTGACATACTTATGTTGGTACAGTCCGAAAAAATAAAACATTTATTCCACCCGAATTGCTAATTTTTTAAAAAATTCCGTTATACACCTCCACGTTTGCTTTCAATGAAACTGCTCCTGGTTTTGGTTTTGGTTTCATATATTAGCCATAAAAATAAAGGTACTATTTTGATAAGCATCATGCACAAGACTGCAGAGATCGATAATAATGATCAAAAGAAAAAACCAGAAATAGTTTCCTACTATAACGCTACAAAAGGTTTGTCGTTACATGTTAGTGTTTTATTATATATGTATGTATGTAACATATTGATAATTTTTTTCAGGAGGTGTTGACCCCGTCGATAAAATGATTGGATACTACAGAGTAAAACGAAAAAAAAATCGATGGCCAAATGTTTTGTTTTCCAATCTGATTATATTGTTTTCTGAAATTGATGGTTCGTGGGCGCCAGTGGACAAAAATCGTAAGAGAGAAGAATTTTTACGGCAGTTAGCTTTACCTTTAGCTCAAGACTACATGACTGAAAGATCTAAGCACCCTACAAATAAGCTTCTTACCGAAATAAGAACCTCAGCTTCTGCTTTTACAGCATCCACAAGCAATTTATCAGAAATAACAACAACTAGAAAACGTGAAATCTGCAGTTGTTGCAAAACTAAGTGCGATAGCAAATGCACCATATGTAACAAATTTATATGTATGTAAATTGCAACGAAAGATCATTTGCTCATCATGTAGTGAGAAGATTTATTTTTTGTACTTATTTTTAAATTACCTTCATATACATAAATAAATAAAAAAAAAATAACGGACCAAAGCGGTCCTAAACCCAAGATTGGTAATTTTTTATTTTCTAACTTCCATTTCATTATTTATGGCTGAAAGTTTTTCAGGGCTAATCTATATACATACATACATATCAAGCCTTTGGTGCAATACCGTAGTAATTAAAAAAATCGCGAACTGAGAAAAATGCATTTCATTTCATTATTGCAAATAAATATTGTTGGAAATAGCTAGAGAATCTGAACAGTTAGAGATGGAACCATAATTTTTTTCTATAGATAGATATTTCCCCAATGATCATTTCTGCATACCCAGTTAAAAAAATTCAAATTTTGAGTTACTACGATATTGCACGAAAGGCTCGATATGTATGGTATGTATATAAAAATGAATGTCTGTTTGTTTGTTTGTGCTTTTTAGGAGGCCAAAACCTTGGACCGATCTTCCTGAAATTTTCACAGCATGTTACTGGGACTCTGGAAGGAATAATAGTCTATATGAAGTTTGATTGGACAAAGGGGCGTGGCACCGCCCATATAACCCAAAAATGTAAATCGCCATATTTTGGGCATTTGTTGACCTACATACGTCGATGATATTTGGTACATATGGTATTGGCATAATTGGGAATACGTACCAGAAGAAAAGTGGGTGGGACCACGCCCCTTTTTAGGGAAATTAAAAATCGTAATATAGTCTTAACTACTGCACCGATCGTCAACAAATTTTCACAATAGGATATTCTTACGAAATAATAAATTCTTGACTATATAAAGTTGTGAGTGGACAAAGGGTCATATCTTGGGCATTTTTTGACCAACGGCGGCAGTATTTGCTATATTGGTATTGGCATGAATAGAAAGGTGGGCGGAGCACGGCCCTTTGTTTGTGATATATTGGAGGTAGCCCATTCCCTTTCTCCCCCAACTGTCTGCAAAACAGATAATTTTGTAATATATAATATTAGCTGAACCCGGTGAAATTAAATAAATACATTTTTGTAAATATATATGTATGTAAATACTTTTAATTTTATTTTATAACGAGGTTGTAGCGAAGCACACCGGGTTCAGCTAATAAAATATAAAAATACCCCAATAGCAAACGTTTTAAGTTGATATGTGGAACCATTTCTTAGCCAAAGCAAAAACAAAACAAAAATTGACCAAAATGGGCCAAACCTAACAGCAGGGTTAACCATACTGAAAAAAGTTAGAAAAGAGGGACGTGTAGGACAAGTTTTGGGTCATATTAAGAAGTAACAAACGGTTATTATAAATAAAATGTTCATGAGGAATCTTTAGTAAAAGTCATATAGAAAAACATTCAGATATGTACATACATACATATTTCCATTAGCTACCGTTTATTTTGGAAAATATTTTCTGCCTAACTTTTTCAAGGTTAGGTTTTCAATGCATCCAACCACAATCCGAATTATTTATTTATTATTAGTTTATAACTTGCAAACTACGGTGGTTGGGGTAACGAAAACCATAAGCCCATGACGGTATTAACACACTCTTATAATTACCTCAGCATATCTAAATTAATACAAAAACGAGCCGAGGTAAATCAATCAACCAGTGCGAGTGGACGATAAGCTCTCGTAGGCCAAACAACATTAACAAGTAACCTGACCGCACTTAAGATATAATTGCGATGGCGAAAAATATGATACAAATTCTTTGATTCACCTTTTCTCAACAGCAGACTATTGCCGAACGCAAACAAACTAGACATGCTAAATAGCTGAAACTGTGAACCTTCTACTTCTACGTCACACCTTTTTTTTTAAAAAAATTAAAATTAACTTTTATCTGTCATCCGACTGTTTCAAACTAAAAATAGTGCTGATTCAAAAAATCGGAGCAGGATAAAGTTTCAGACGCAATTTTTCAGTTTAATATTAAAATCTGTATACAGACATAATCTATAAAAATCAAAATGCTATTTTATTAATCTTGCAAATCAAATAAGAGATAAAGGCAAAAACATGGAGATTCCAATAAAAACTTTGCTGGGTTTATAATTTTATCTGTATGTATAACTGTATTTGTTTATTTGTTTGTAGTATATGTACACATATGTATTAAAAAATTAAGATTGATACAACACCGTTAAAGTAAATTACAACATGATTTTTAAGACTATATGTATTTTAACTTTAGGTGAATTGCAAAGCGAATTAAGAAATTAACTTGTAATTTTTTTGTGATTGAAAATTGCTTTGCTAAACAAAAAGGCTACTGAAGACTAGAATTAATACTAAATAGTACAATAATAAAATATGTTTTGAGCATACAAAATGATATTAAGTGTGAAGAATTTATGAATAACCGCTATCAACTACAAAAAAATGCTAATCGTATATTTAGGAAGAAATCAAATAAAATTATGTTTATTTTTGGCAACGGGTTTGAACGAAAAAAAAATATTGTTTCCTTATAACGGAAGTACTGGATTTTGTTTGTTATTGAGCAGTAAGCAGTATTATATCGTCAGCTGAAAAAAAAACCACTTAACTAATAATTTTACTATTTTAAAATAGAAAAAAATTATAACATGTCATGGATCCTGCGCCTGTAGATTCATTTTTATCATCTGAAAGTAAATATTTGAAAGAAGGTGACGCTAATACGCATTATAATCAATTTGAAAAACGTTTGCGCATTTTTATTAGATGCGAGGTTTTGCGTTTCAGCTAACGACATGCATTACTTAAAACTGTTAAAAATCGTATCATTAATTTAGAAAAGTAAAAAATATAAAAAAAGCAAATCAGTCAAGTGAGACTAATGAAATCTTTGATTCGTTATAAAATTTTAAAAATATTTTTCCTTTTTAGTTTTAAAATTATTGAAATTTCGTTTGTTATTAATCCAGTTTTTCTTAATGTTCATCATGACTAATTATTTCTATATCATCGGCTAGAGGACTTTCCAGGTCTGGCTGTTTAGTTGGCGATTTCTTATCCAAAATATTGTCCAAATTGATCAGAGACAAGGTCATTTTACTGCTTAAAATAACCTGAAAAAAATTGAAAAATGTGTAAATTTGTTTTTATCTATAATAAGAAAGAATTTTTTTAAGACAACTCACAGCTGGTTCTCCGGCGGATCCATTGAGTTCATCATCGTAAATTTCTTCTTCTTTAGTTTCAGATTCGGCTACCAAAATTTGTGAGTCGTGTGCCAAAGAACCTTCCAGATAGATTTCCTGGGGCTGTGACATCCCATCAACCTCATCATGTTTGGACTGTGTTTAGGGCAAAAGGAAAAATCGGTACATGTGTATGTTTGTATACACATACATGCATGCTTACATATTTAAATATACATACATATGTACATACTTGTCACTCGAAAATTAAAGCGAACTATAAGTATGTATGTATGTATATACATATGCACGTACTTATATGTATCGTATATTTAAATGTGTGTATATGTGGGTGTATGTACATATGTATGCATATGTATAAGCAAAAGTATACATACATACATACATACATATATTCGTAAACATATTTTAATGAATCGAAAGCTTATTGCCGAAATCAGCTGCTTGCACTAAAAACATTCTTACTAATTTAACCTGAAAAATTGTTACACTCATAGAAATTGGTTATGAACAATATATGTACATACATACATACATATGTGTGTAAATTAATTAACTTGATGTCCACTTTACTAACTAATCAGAGTTGCCAAGATTATTAGATACACAACTGTTGGGGGGATTAGTTGAACATAATTATTATTGCAATTTTTTTAGACATGTTGTTGGAAGCTGACAGGAAAGTAAAAAAATGTGAATGTGTTAGTAAGAAGGTGTGGGACATTTACTTTCACGTCTAAAAGCTGATTTAGATGATGTTGGCTGATTCTCTTTCAAAAACGAAGTCAAAGCTTGCAGCCTGAACTCTGTCCGCCTTTTGTGCGATGATTTCAACAAGGTTTTTTCTCTAGCTTTTTTTATGAATGGCAGTTTATTTTGTACAATTTATGAAGAGTTACGTTAAGTTATTCTAACGGAGAGATATTTATATTCGTGACAACTCTGAAGTATTAATCTATCCAACCCTGACAAGTTAACATTGACAGCAACGATAAAGATTTGAGTTCTGATCTGAGAGAAGGGATGGGATGCGAGATATTTTAGGCAAGTTGCTAAAAGTTGAACTAAATGTAAAAATATTTTCTTGAATCGGACAGAAACTTTTCTTATATCAAACCTAAATTAAAAGTGTATTAATTAAAATTAAACTTGCAATTATAATTGTTATTATACTTGATAATAATATTAAATTTCTATGGGCATATTTATAAAGATTAAAATGAATATCAAATGAAGTTCAAATACAGCTTTTCCTAAACTAATTCCAAATGCAAATTACTTTTTTCTTTAAATATATAAATTTGAAATATATAATAATTAAATAAGACGCTTTTTTATATTTATATTTCCATTGATGAACTAACAAAAAAATAATTCTTTTCTTTTTTTTGGCTTTCATGTTCGATCGTATTATTTTCCCAATATGGCCACATTTTTCAATTTGCCGACCAAAAAAAAAAAAAAACACACACACAACCGTAAACAATTTTAATGTGAAAGATTTAAACTTACTTGTTCATGGTGGGATAATAATGCTGGAGTTGGAGGCCGGCCAGACCATTTGTGACCACCCTCGCAACTAGCAGTTACTTCCATTCCAAGAACCTTCAAATAAAGATTGAAAATTAGCAAATAAAAATTATAAACTTAAAATAAGTAGTAGACTTTAAATAATAAAAATTTAGCGAAAGTTGCAATAAAATAAAAATAAAACAGAAAAGAATCTGACCACAAATAACGGAAGTTTTAGGAAACATGACGAATTATCTTCTTTTTTTGTACTACAGACCACTCTTATATATTTCAAAAAACGGATACAAATTTTTCACTACACGATTTTGGTTTCTTCGTAAGGAATCGTTATCAAAATTGATTTCTAGCACACAGCGAATTGAAGAAAAATTTAATTTCTTACACATATACATACATACATACATACGTATACATTTGTATGTATCCATTTGTAATGGTAAATCACTACTAATACTTACCGATACTGAACGATCAGTGCTGCCTTCTTTCTTTTTGCGTTTGTCGTCCGTTGCCCTTAAGTCACCTAATCTAGAGTTATCATCTGCATGCCCATTGGAAATATTTTCTGGCGGTTGCTGTTCTCGGTTCGCGGGGGTCGAATTGTCGTGGAAGTTTATCTGAATTTTAAGGATTTTTCACATTAATTTAATGCTGTCATAAAGTCATTATACTCGTATAAACAGATGCACAAAACAAGAAATTTACAAACAAACAAAAAAAAAAATTAACAAGTTCTAAACGTAAAAAAAATTAGTCAAATAAAATCATATTAATTAATAGTTTTTTAAGCATAAAAAGGTATTGAACAAAACATTAAAATAATTAAACTTGTAGTAGTTTTGTAAAAAAGAAACGAAAAAAATTTCTTATGTCTAGTTTGAGTTTTGAACTGGTAACAGAATAAGAAGAAGAAGACGTTAAAAGTTTGTTCTAAACGCTAACCTTAGTGGGATCGTTTGTCGAATTCTCTCGTAATTTTATTTCTTCATCAGCAGCATCAATTAAACCTTGAATCGCTGTTACAACTACGAATAATTTTTAATAGATATTTAACAGAAACGCATGAAAAAACTTAAAGTTGTTTTCTTTCTTTTTTTTTTAATGATAAATGTGTTTAAAACTAAACAAAAACTTTTGCTGTCCTGGCTTATAAAAACCACCAACAACAACAAAATAATTTACAAAATACAATAATATAGAAAAGCACATAAAACTATAAGTAAACAAATGAATATAAAAGCTGTAAGAATGCGTGTATAGTTTATAATCGTTTCCAATGATTTTAAAATTTAGGGCCTCTGCCACCGTGTCGAACGTTAACGTTCGCCAGCATTTCGAATAACAGAAAACCCAGCAAACGAACTGCCCTAGTCATAAAGTGCGTGCGAAAGTTCATTTTTTAGTCCTCAAAACGGTTTTTTGATTTTCAAAATGCTGCGAACATAAACGTTCGACGGGAGGGGACAGCTCTTAAACTGAAAATGTAAAGCAAAAAAACATTTTATGCACAAAAAAACAAATCATTTTTAAAATTATGTCCTCTGTTTTCTGCTTATCAGAAAGAAAAACTAAAATTTTGATTTGAAACTGTCGTTGCAAATCAAATAAATTGAGTGAAAAAATGCTGCTGGATTAGTTGGAAAACACGGAGAGTTTGCAAGGCAACTAAACATTATCATGTCTCAGACGGATGTTATCCAGAACTACGGGTGAAACTTTTTGAAAACATGCCACATTACAACAGAACAATAACAATAACAATAACAAGAAAAAAGTCTTGAGTGTTTAAAGTTTGTTAGTTTGAAAAATGCTTTAAGAATCATGCCATTATTCAGGTATGGGACTTACACATTCAAATTACACATTCCTCCTTTTACTAATAAACGTAATTGATTTACATATAAATAATAAAAAATAAATATTGACTTTACTTATGTTTTAATGGTTATTTTCAGATTATAAAGATGACTGATACGTTTTTGATTTTCTTCTTTGCTTTATAAACTACATACATATTTTGTTTTTGTTTTGTTCTCAAGCATGTAGTTGTTGACTTTTTAGGAAATTAATTGCGACCATCTTCGAATTAAAAAAAATCATATAAAAATACATGTAGAATTTGAGAAATAATGCTATAAAAACTACAATTATTTCTAGTGGATTCTAGGGCTTAGAAGGGATTGTCAAAGACATGTATGTATGTATGTATGTATGTACAAGGCAAGGCAAGGCAGACTAGGTGGCTGCAAGGCTAATTTTTCGTTCACTTTGCTAGAAGGCGACATCACCATAGATAAAATTACTAGCAACTGGCTGCTACTCGCAATCGAGTGAACGTTCGTGTAGAAAAAATTTCCAGGGCGACAGTTTACCGGATCATGGTATTTAATTGTTGTATATGTACATATGTGCATATACATACATACATACATATTACTTACTACTATTTTTTACATTGTTGTTACCGTATGGCCATAAGAAAAATAAAACAAGAACGGAAATTAATTCCTTATCAGTTGCGATATTCTTAAATAGAGATGTATAAAATTTTTAATTAAAATGGATCCACTTGTATTTTGGTATTCTTCATTTTCGAAGGCGGAGGTTGAGAAGAAATATTCGTGGTAAAACCAACAATTTCGATTGCCCGAAGTTGAGTAACTTGTGCGTAATTTTGTCAAAAAAATTCGACAAAGAAAATGAAAATTTCAGCAGCAAAAAATAGAAAATTCTTTGCAATAAAATATTAACATATTTAATATTAAAGAAATATATTTTTTTGAAAGAAAATAATGATTAAAATTAGTTTCTATTATAATTCTTTGGGTTTTGTGGTAAAAGAATAATTTTTAAAAAAATCGGCTGGTCCATTATAATTAATAAGGCTTAAAATAAGTAGATGTGAATACACAGCAATCCTTATTACAACTCTAATAGTACATACATATGTACATATATTTATACTAATACGAATAAAGCCCCAACTTAACCCCTCCTCCAGCAATAAAAAGTCCTAGTCAGAGGTGACATTTATTTTCGAACAAGAATTCTAGTGGGACGGACACAAATAATAATATGCTACGAGTACATAAAAAGTTACATGTTGTGTAAGAAGTTGTGTTTTATGTCTCAACAACATTTCTACACTTCGCTTCAGAGAAGATACTATGTGTGAAAAGAAGTTTTGTAGGTGAGTGTAAGAATATTGTATGGTCATACGAGTATTTACAAAATTATGAAAATGGCGAAAAACAAAAGTGGGAAATTTATAAGAAAACTAAATTTAAATAAGTATAAGAAAATGAAAAGAGAAATGTGAAAGAAACCATTTGCCAAAAATTTCTAACCTTCGCTTCATACTGATCTGAATTCATTTCAGCGATCAACTTGGCCATGGCTTTTTCAGTGTCCTCCAGTTTTTTGCGCAACTTTTCAATTTCCATCAGCTGATCGGTGTCCTTGTTCAGCAGCTTCGAGGCCAACTGTTGGGTTTGTTGTTGGTATTGCTGCTGCTGCTGCTCCTGTTGCTGCAACTGATGCTGTTTAAAAGACGAGGACAAATTTGTAGCCGCTGTCTGAGCAGATACAGTGGCATTATATAAGTCGCTGCCACGCACAGATTGCTGTTGATGATGGGATAAAGTATCTGTGGGATGTTTTAGCAGATTAGTGCCTAGAAGTTTGTTATCAAAGTGTTTGGTTGATTTGTTTCAACTTTATAACTTTTATATATTTTTTTTTCTAATTTTCACTCAAATTAAGATACAATATTAAGTACAAAATTATCGTAGACGTCAGTTATTACTTGGATTATTATTGGTGTGATATAATAAAATAAAAGAACGGCTAAAATGCTACAATAGGATATAGTATATGTATTTACAATGCACCAGGGTTCTTATAGTTAAATTATAGATTAAAATTTGCAGAAAGAAAATAAAACACGTCGAAGCAGCTTTAGTTCTTTGTTTTTAGAGGACATATTTTTTAAAAATGATTGGTCAAACCTCAAATTAAAAAAGTAAATAAATAATTGTACAAACTATAAATGAAGAAATTTTTGTATTTTAATTCGAACACTTTGTACATATGTAAGTGCTAAAACACAAGTTTTGCCATACATATGTATTCATGGAACGACTTAAAAAGAAGTTGAAAAGGCTTCGTCTTACTTGTTTGATGTTCCCGCCAACCTGGATTCACACAGGATTTGACCAATTGGTTAAAAACGTTCATAATTTAGGTTTTTCGTATTCAAATTTACAATTGCGTTTGAAATTGAATGAGATTTATATAAAGGGATATCGTATAAACACTTTTATGTATTTCAAATAGGTACTACTTGAAGAAAAACTTAAAAGCTACACAAAAATTTAACGAATGTTTTACTCTAAAGAGCAAATTTCCGCTTACCTAATTTAGAGCCTTTCAACTCTTCTACGTGACGCCCATTTTCCTGGCCAAAAACGTCTTTGCGGAAATTGGGATCATGGGGCGCCGCTCCATACGGTGCATTTGGTATTTGCTTCTTGAAAACTATCTAAATGTACGAAAAGATAAAGCGACAATTTAGAAGCGATTTAGTAGCGAAGAAAATTATAAGACTTCAATAAACGAAACGAAATTAAAGATTTTGTCAGTAAAGTATATAATTCAGAAATAAAGTAACCTATAATACAACATAAGTTTACAAATAAAATCATACCGTTTACAATCCATATACCGCCACCTTAAAAGCAAGCGGACGCAACTAAACAAACATTTAAAACCGAGTTTTTTTTTATTGATTATGGTTGTTTTTATCAGACTAAAGTGCTGACGCAAATTTTAAGATCCCCGCGATCGAAAATGACAACTTGATTAAAGAAATTGAAACGGTCGTAACTGCAAAAGCGTTTCTTTATGTAGAAAAAAGAAAGAAAAGCACGTTTCTACTCTACACTACAAATAAAAAAATAAATGTCTGGCTACATGCATTTGGGTTTCAGGTGACGATATATAAAGCGGAATATGTGTTTACTTGTTTGTTTGTTTGCGCCTTACAGAGGAGACCGATCTTCTAGAAATTTCACAGCATTTAACTGGGACTCTGGAATGAATTATAGGCTACTTTTTATTCAACCACGCCCACTTTTTAAATTCTGTTCTGCTAATTCTTTCGCATAGTGTTTAACAGATTTTATAATGTGGATCAATTTTCCAATATCTTTTTCCAAATGGGAAAGGTATACTAATTTTTTTTTAATAGGGGGGGGGGGGGGGGCGCGGTTGGCGTAAATTGCTCGCCCCAATAATTTCTGGACCAATGGAAGAGGCCCAACGAAATTTTTTTAAGCAAAGCACACCGGGTTAATATAAATAAACAAATAAAATGAAGCCGTTGGCAATTGTCAAACAATTAAAAAGATTATTACGTTTCTTAATGTTTTAGCCTATTTTTGAACATTTAACAAAAACATAATAAATACTGGGAATTTTGCAGCGTTTTGTTATTATACAAGCAAGTCTACATGCTATGAATTCGCCTTCGCAATTGCAGGTACTTTTAAGACAGAAGCCTGCCAGGTCCTTTACTTCACACTCAAATCTAAAAACAATACTTCTGCAATATATCCGCCAATAAACCTAAGAACCCTCAAAGTTATACGCCGTTCTAAACAGAAAATGTTAAATAGAGTTTTGTATTATGTTTCACAAGAGATCATTTTTATCTAAGAAAATAACCATGGAATGTATACGAGGTCCGTTAATGAGGTGAATTTCATTTTTCTCAATAAAAATGGTTATTCATTCGTTCTCTTTAAAATAGTCGCCATCAGATGCAATTTTGTGGTGTGACCTTGAACTCTCAGTGATTCGTTTTTCATCTCCTCAAAAGTCACAAAACTCAACCATTCCATGTGTGCTTCAATCCTGGCAACAGCAAAAAGTCGCAGGTAGCCCAAAATTCTGAATACGGTGGCTCAAGCATGATTACGGTGCTATTTTAACAAACAAAAAATACAAATGAGTGATACTCATGCGACGGTTCAATTGGTCAAAATTCAGTTATATTGGAACTACTCATCATGCTCATAGTGATGCGACGATCCTCCATAAGAGCTTTTCTCAAACACCAGACAAATTTAAAACAATCACGAGCTTTGGGTTTAAATTTATTGCCCATGGGCCTTCTAAGAGAAGGCCTTTGAAAAAAACTATTTATCAACTCATTCGCGGAAATCTTTAGCAAAGGGCAAACGATTTTTTCGATAACTGCAGAGAAACCAGAAATATAAAATTGTATTTTCCTTAACAAATAATGAAAGATTGATTTTAAAACAAATGAGACTTGAAATTAAAAAGTTTCGTCCATATTTCCTACAAGTGATTTCCCAAATGGGACTTAAGTTTTCTTCGTGTCGTGTATGACTTGTACTATTTTGACTTACATATATAGTAAATGAGAACATTAGGAGGTTGCTTCATGGACTTTTTATATCCATTATATATTTTCAAAGTTTTAGGGATTTTTACTTTTCTAACAGTTGCCACTTTATTCTTTCGAAATTCCAAAACCGTTCCACGACGTCACCGATCGTGAGAGTTTACAATTAATTATTCTCGTATGTGAGGTCTGTATCTCTATTTCAAATTTAGGAGTGTGGAGTAAAAATACTTTGTTTACCTTCATGATAGTATAACCGAAGAAAACAACAATGCCAATGGTATACAATGGCATAATGATACCCATGCCATTATGACCTTTTCCCTGCGGTTGATGCACTGAGCCAGCACCCATTGGTGGGCGCATACCAGGTATTGGTCCAGGCTGAAATAATATAAAATGTTCTTTAATTAGAAAAAGCTGTTTATTTGATTTTTTTTCTAAACAATCTACTTACTAACGACAAGAGTTTTGAAACGTTTCATTACAAAAATAGGCATTTTACAATTTTTAACGGAATTGTCACATTTGTATATACATACATATATATATGTATGTACGTTCTTCAGTCATTTCAATTTCGTCTCTTATTTTGTGGGTCATAAATTTTAGCAAAAAAACAGACTTTTAAATTGATATTGAAAAAGTTGATTCATATGAATACTACAATTCTTGCCGTCCCACAAAGCATATTTACAAAGAAATATTATCTGCATATGAAGTATTCATATAAGTATGTATATATGTATATGGGGAGTCCTACAGTGTCAAACGTGCCGGTCGTATACGTTACAAATGAAAAGGAAAAAACTATTCTCAGGTCCATTTTTAATTTATATTATAGCTGGGTCATCTAATCTAAGTTGATCAATGAAAATGAATGGGATCGTATAAAAGGAAATTCAGCGAAACTTAACGCAATTTTGTAGTGGAACTACATTTAGAACTATCGTTAACAATTTTACTTTAAACATGTTTGATTTGGTCGGAATATTTTTTACTTATAGGCGTTTTTTAAGTCGTAATCTGGGACAATACGTGTGGGACGTGTTTCCTCATTGAACCAAACAGGTGCAACTTTTAATGGAATTTATTTTAAAGTAGAAAATAGATATGTACATATGTATTATTTATATAGTAAATATTATTGATAAAACTCCTGGAGAAAACATGCAAACAAACTGTTTTTGTTTTATTTATTTGTTTTTACCAGTTTGGGAATACCAGGTACAAATTACATACATATATCGTTAAAACCGTAAATAATTTCCAAACAATTACGAGTAATATATTCTTTGACTCTAAGAATTTGATGCTTTAGAATAACAAACATATAGCACGCGCTAATTCTTCGACCCCTATTGGGAGCTTAAAAATTTAGGCGTAGTAATTTTACGGTCAGGGAAATATCTGATATCTGGCAAATTCTGACCATAAAAATGTCCATTTTTCTGTCTTTTTGGCAATTTTTGAATACACATACACATGTAAGTGTATGTGTATACTACATTAGTATACAAGTGTATGTGTTAGCCTAATCTGCGCCCACGCCCCTACGGAGGATAAAGATGACGACAGCAAGGATGACTTTTATAATCTCCTAGAAAGAACATACGATCAATGCCCCAGCTACGACACCAAGATCGTCCTAGGAGATTTCAACGCAAAGCTGGGCAAGGAAGACATCTTTGCTAGAGTCATCGGGAAACACAGCCTGCATGACGACACGTCGGATAACGGACTCAGGCTGCTAGATTTTGTAACGGGGCGCAATCTCACTGTAGCAAGCACGCGATTCCCTCACCTCAACATTCACAAAGGGACCTGGCGGTCCCCTGATCAATTAACCGTCAACCAAATTGATCACATTGCGATCGACGGCAGACACTCCTCCAGTATTCTTGATGTCCGAACATTCCGAGGAGCCAACATTGACTCCGATCACTTCCTTGTTGTAGCCAAGGTAAGATCACGGATATCAGTAGCAAACCGGAGTAGAGCACGACCACAACAGTTTGACGTCGCAAAGCTACAATCGCAATCGACCGCTGGGAAATTTGCCGATCTAGTCTCCCTTAAGCTCTCAGAGAGTCCAGCCCTGCCAGGCGAAACAACCGATGAGGAATGGAACCGTTGCCAAAACGCCATCAGAGATGCTGCCTCTGATGTATTGGGTTTTAAAATGCCACCCGGAAAAAACCCATGGTTTGACGACGAGTGCAGGCAGGCACATTCAGCGAAGCTAGCAGCGTATAAGGCGACGTTGGAGAGAAGGACGAGAGCAGCTCGTGAGCTCTACGAACGGAAGAGAAGGGAAGAACACCGGCTTCTCAAAAAGAAGAAGAAAGAGCACGAGAAGCGCGCGATCGAGGAACTGGAGAGGTGTTACGGCAGGAATAACATCCGAAAGTTTTACCAACGGGTAAAACAACTATCCAATGGATATAAGCTTCGGACAGAAGCCTGTCGTGACGAAGAGGGACAAATCGTAGTAGAGCCGCAATCGATGCTGAGAATCTGGAAGGATCACTTCTGCAGACAGTTTAACGGCGAACAAAACACCGATTCCATCGCCAGGCAGAATATTCCACTACAGATAACGGACGATGATGGTAGAGAATTCCGTCCCCCCGACCTGAATGAAGTCAAGATAGCAATATCGAGATTGAAGTCAAACAAAGCTGCAGGAGCGGACGCACTGTCCGCGGAACTATTTAAGGCAGCCGGAGATGACCTGGTTGGGCGCATGCACCAGCTCATCTGTAAGATATGGTCGGAGGAAAGCATGCCCGACGAGTGGAATCTCAGCATCGTTTGCCCGATCCACAAAAAAGGAGACCCCTTCAACTGCGCCAACTACCGAGGAATAAGTCTCCTGAACATCGCCTACAAGATCTTCTCTGCCGTTTTGTGTGAGCGCCTGAAACCATTCGTGAACAGTCTGATAGGTCCTTATCAGTGTGGTTTCAGGCCGGGGAAGTCCACCATCGACCAAATTTTCACACTACGGCAGATCCTGGAAAAGACCCAAGAAATGCAAATCGACACCCACCACCTATTCGTTGATTTTAAGGCCGCATATGACAGTGTGTATAGGGACGAGCTATACGAAGCCATGTCTAGTTTTGACATTCCTACTAAACTCGTCAGGCTGTGTAGGATGACGATGGAGAACTCTCGCTGCTCCATCAAGGTCGGTAACGAATTCACCGAGACCTTCAATGTCAGAAGGGGATTTAGACAAGGCGACGCACTGTCATGTGACTTTTTTAACATAATTCTTGAGAAGATCGTGCAAAACTCACACGCCAACAACAGAGGCACGATCTTCCAAAAGTCCGTGCAACTGCTGGCATACGCTGACGACATTGACGTGATTGGTCGAACACAGCGAGCCGTCAATGAAGCGTTTGCTGGTATTTCAACGGAGGCGGCCAAAATGGGTCTAGCGGTGAACGAGGGCAAAACGAAGTATATGCTGTCATCAAAAAAGGACGCGCAACACCGACGACTGGGCCCGAACATCACCATAGGCAGCTATAACTTCGAGGTAGTGAAGGACTTCGTCTACCTTGGCTCCCAAGTCAACAGTACGAACAACATCAGTACCGAGATCAAACGCAGAATAACTCTTGCCAATCGCTGTTTCTTTGGGCTCAAGAGGCAATTGAGTAGTAAGGCCCTTTCTCGAAAAACCAAGTTGACACTATATACCACTTTGATAATCCCTGTACTTCTTTATGGCGCAGAAGCATGGACGGTGTCGAAGGCGGATGAGGAAGTCCTTGGTATTTTCGAGAGAAAAGTTCTGCGTTCAATCTTCGGCCCTGTTTGCGTTGATGGTTTCTGGAGAAGAAGATTCAATCATGAACTGTACGGGTTGTACAGCGACATGAGCCTAACCAGGCGCCTACGGATCCAACGGCTAAGATGGTTGGGCCATGTAGAGCGCATGGAGAATACTGCTCCGACCCGTAGAATCTTCGATTCCGAACCTGTGGGACAACGCAGTAGAGGACGCCCACGGAACCGATGGCGCACACAAGTGGAGAGGGACCTCAACCAACTTGGTGTGCAAAATTGGAGAACGCTGGCTAAAGACCGTGCCAGCTGGAAAACTTTGTTGGTTGAGGCCCAGGTTCACCACGGACTGTAGCGCCAAAAGAAGAAGAAGAAGATACACATGTAAGTATTTTGTGGCTGGCCTTCATTGCAACTAAAGAGAAACTGAAAATGCAGATGTTCTCTACTTTTTTTCCACATATGTACGTACGTATGTCAAAGTTGTTAACGTTTTACTCACACTCACACCTACGCACGTACATGTACTCACACATCAATTACTCTATTTTGTTTTTGACAAATGAGTCAACACGACCAACAATATATTTTATTGTTGTTGTTTTACTGTTGTATTTATTGCAATTTCAGCTTTTACGTACTGTAGTTTTTTGGTTTGTTGGGTAAGTTTTCCGTTATTTAATTATTGAAGACTTTTTTGTTTTTCCTGATCGTGAAAATTTTATTTTTATTTTCATAATGTCTTTCGATGTTTTTTATTTCGTAGGCGGGCAGAGATTAACGGCAGCCAAAAAAAAACAAAATATTTTATATTTAATGTTTGAACACTCGTATATTGAATTATTTGAACTTGTGCGAAATAAAATTATTTAATACCTACACACATAGAAAGAGAATACGAATGTATGTACGTATGTATGTATGTAAATATGTACATGTGCGTGCGCATGTTTCACTACACCCCAGCAAACATGAAGTGAAGGCTTTGAAAAAAGACAATTTTATCATCGGTTAAAAGAAATCAAATTCAAACTTTATTGTTGTGCAAAAGAGAGTTCGATTCTAAATGATTTCTACTCAATCAGTTTGAGATCTTTGCTGGGATTTTCAGAACAACAATTTTCAGCTACTTGGCATGACAAAAATACTTATTTATTTGTTTCACTATTTGTTGGTTAGTTTCATTTTGCTTCCTATTTCGTTATTTTAAGTTGAAGTTTTCGCTGGTGCCCTCTATGAAATTGCCGTAAAAAGTTAAAATTTTCAATTGAAAGCACGAACAAAATCTCGGGAGCATCCACACATTTGTTGCTGCTTGTCATGCAAAATCCACTATTAACTGAAGAAAGGAAAACGCGCCTCAAGAACTTGCATTGATATTTAATTAAATCAAAAAAAAAAAAAAAAACAATTAGAAAAACAAAATTCCTGCTGTTTTTGCTATGTTGTACTTATTTTCGCCTTGAAGTCACCTATTTAAGTCGCCTTGGTTTCGCAAAGTCATAACGAGTTATCACTGATTTGTTTTTTTTCTGATGCAAAAGTACAAACTATTGATTTTATTCCTACTTCAATTTTGACCGAAAGAGCTTTTGTGCTGAAATTTAAGCATTACTTGTAAAAAATAGCAAGAAAGATTTCGCATTTCAGATTAAAACTGTCGGAATGGTAAAGGGCAGTGATTCTTAAAGTGTTCTATATGTACATACATACATATGTATATACTTTAATGCATCAATTTGATTTTATACTATAAAACTTAACTCAAAAGAATACTTACTTTCCCCTGAACGATGCGAGGTGGTGGATTATTAGGTGACAATTTACGTTCCACAATTGGTATCGTGGGCGTGGCCGGTATTGCACGTCCACGTTCCCTCATCGCTTGATAAACAGAATCCGGATGTAGATGAGGTGGTCGTTCTTGGCGAATACCTGTTGGTAATTATTTTATTAGTATGGAAAACGAAATTAATTTATTAGCCATTTCATGAACATTGCACAGTGGGTTTCTAGCTTGAAGCAGGCTTAAACTCGTACTTGAAAACTCTATATTAGATTACATACAAAGAATATATTACAATTGAGATCTGAAGCTTAATAATCACTATGTACATTTATTTAAAAAGGTAAAAACATGAGAAAATTACTTTTATATAATGCAAATTTAAGAAAATATATTCTAAATTTGAAAAATATTTTTACCAGTATTATGAAAAAGCTATATTAGAATGCCCCGTTGCATTTTTGCATGCTCTAAATTGTTTGTTCACTTCCCACTTGAGCTTGCCAGCAACATATACGTTTTTGGAGCGTATAATATGTTTTTTCTTTAAAAAAAATTTGTGAAAATTATACGCTTTCTTCGTTATAAAATGTTTTTTTTATATATGTATGTAAATATCTCTGTCTACTGCAGTTACGGTAATAAATATCCTCTAAACGTCAAATAATATTGTATAAAATAAATAAGATCGATATTTAATCGATTATTTTTTTCCAACATGTCAAATGTCATGTCATTTGCAAACTCTAGTACAAGCCTGTAAAGTAGCTAATTTATTTGGAATAGTGTTTGACGGCGATCAGTTATTTTCAGAAATACGTATTCTAAATGAAATTTTACTTTTATTAAGAGGAAGTAATTGCACAGAAAAATGGATTGAATATTTTAAAATCAACACAAACACACCTTACGCTTTGCAAATTTGTTTTTGCAGTACCAGCTAATAAATGTTTTGTTGAACGCATTTTTAGCGTAATGGGAAATATATGGACTAGCGAACGCAATAGGCTTCATACCGATATGGTCCAATCACAATTATTTATGCATTTTAATTATAAGATGAGTTGCACTGCATTTGCAAATTTTATCAAGCAAAAAAACGATTCAAACAAAAAATTACGCGAAGCAGCAAAATCGAACAAAAAATATAAATATAAAGCTTTAGATTAAGTATTTGGCTATTTATATTTTGTTAATTTTTTTATAAAAATTTGAATTATGTTATTAAGTCAATTGAAGCACGAATTTTTTTAATTAATTTTATTTTGTTATTATTGTTATTGTTTTTCTAATTAGCAAATATATGACTAAACATTTTTTTTTATTTATTTTACTTCAAAATATATGTATGTATGTGTACGCTTTTGGACATATTCAAAGGTGGTAATAAGCGACCAATATTTCCTTGCGAAATAAAATAAATATTTTACAGTTATACCTAATTTATCGCCTCAAGCATTGTCAGGTCAAAATTTGTACACAAGCGTACAAATTGCATAAAGCAAACCATAATAGCACAATGTCAAAGCTTTGCAAATGGAAAACCTGATTTTTACAACGCGGTAGAAAGTGAAGTCGGCTGCATATACTTGTGTTTGCTTCTTAAGCTTTTTTTTTTAGCGATGTAGTGCTTGCTAAGAGTTGGTGCTTTTAGGTGAATAAAACATCAATACGCGCGGCCAGCCACCAGGCAGAGCATTGCTTAATTGCTTATTTAATGTTGATTAACGATGAAATTAAAATTCTAACTCACCCGATTGCGATCAGTTTTAATTGTGATATTATTTAAATTTAAACTACAAGCTAAAAAGCAAAATTATGAGAATTAAATCAAATTTCAAGTCTTTATGTTGCGGCAGCACCAAACTGTCAAGGAAGTGTCTTGTAATGGTTCTGTAAAGTAAAGGTTGACTTTGTTGCAAATTGAAAGTTTTAAAGCACCGCCTATGGCAATATAATACTGGAAGATTTGCCTAGGAAAGGAAACCTTCTAATTTTAATGCCTGGCGACTGTCTGAAAACAAATTTATCTACCAACATTAATTGTTAGTTTATACCGTCATCAGATTATTTTATGCCAAAATTTCCAGATCTATTACAGATCGGCCTTCAAATGTATGGTCAGTGTTGCCAATAGAAATATTTCTCTGACAATGGTGTCATTGCCAGTTGGATTAATTTAAAGATATGCCAAAGAAAAATTGGTGTCCAATGTCTGACAATTATCTGACAATTGCAACGAAGAGCGTTTTTGCGGTTGTTAGTGGTCTGACAATATTTCCACCTTAGAATTGACTGATGTTATTTCTGACAACATTGTAATATAAAAATTGATAGTTCACACTTTGTCAGACTTTTTATGTGTGACAGCTGAGAGCTGTCTGTAAATGGTTTTAGTTTCCAACGTCACTGGGAAAAATTAGATTTCGCTTATTTAAGTTTCAGTCATGCTGCGGCAAACACACAAATTTTTTACATTAACATAAAATTGTCAAATAATTTCAATAAATTGTTATCTCTTAACTTCCGCCTTAACTGGTCCTTTCCTACACATGTATACGTATGTACGTATTTACTTACATACATACACATATGCATTAAAAAAATAATTCACAATTATTTCAAAACAAGTCAAAACTTTAAAATATCAGTATGACTTTAGACAAAACTTCTTCTAATGCCTCTATTTGACTAAAATGCGTAAAATTAGTTTTATTTCCCACTGTGCATTGTGAAATCAATATGAGCAAACGCAGTGTGAATGTGGTGTACTTGTATTCTGCAATTAATTAAATAAAGCATTAAAAATTTTTTAATAAAATAAGTGCGATGCGAAAAACGTTATAAAGAAAAATGAAATTAAAAGTGAAATTAAAACACACGTACGAAAAGAAAAAGTTATAAGAAAATCAGCAGATATTTTTTTAGTTTGTTAATGACGTACAAAACAATATTGTTGGTAGACATAAATTAACATTGCAATTGCATTCAAACTCAGTACCGTAACGAATTTTATTACGGACTTAGAGGTTGTTGCATTCGAGTCTTTAGTGAAATACCAAAGTTTCAAAACTTTTTTTTTTTGCAAAACAATTTTTCAGCAACAACCGCAAATTCGGTAACAAATTCTAGAAATATGTTTTGCATAATACTTTTGTTTTAGTTGTTTTATATATTGGATTCTACAAAATAACGTTTGAAAAAGCGGTAGATCTGGGCGCATCGCGAATTGAGAATCATCTTCACCGGTTGTGTAAACAAATCGGTTCCCAGTAAATTTTTTGTTAGATGCAATTAAATCATGCATTGCGAAGGCCCGCTTTAATCACTCGCAACTATGAATTATTAGTATACAATGTTCACACAAAAGAGGTTAGAGGAAACTTTTTCGTGCTTTTGAAAAAAAGTATGGCAGCCCTGTTATACTGAAAAACGTACTTATTTCGCCGGTATATATATTTAAGCTTTTACGATACAATTGCGGCCCATATGGCTCAATGGGTGGCTGAGAGCTCTGCCTCTCCTTACGAAACGAAGTGGAATTGAAAAATTCCTCACGGTTAAGCACAACATCACAACAACCTAAACCAACACGTAACACAAATAAATAAAATAATAATAATTACAACAAATTGGCAATAACAATTTAAGATCACAAAATCAAGATAAAGCTGTGGTATAAAGACTTGCCTCCAGGTCCCCTGTGTCCATCTTTGATGTTTGTTTTTGTTGTGGCCGGTGTTGGTGCCGGTGCAAACATCATGGGATATAATATTTTTGGCCACAAAATTGCAATACAACCCACAACTGTTACTATAATTAATGCGGTTTTTTTTTGGCTTAAGCCTTCGCTGGCATAAATCGGCAGTGAGGGCTGTTGTTGACGTCTATTCGTCGCCTGAGTTTGTGCTTGCGTCTGCATGCTGTTTTGATTTTGTTACGTTAAGTTGTTAATAAACTGTTTAGATTTGTCCAATTAGTTATTGATAAGTTCCCGTTTTTGTTAATTTGTGTTATTAGTTTTAAATTTTAGGTTAATTTTATTCACTTTCATTGCATAACTTTGCAGTGGTTGTGTAAGTAGTTAATTAGAACCTGAAAGTAAAAGACAAACTATACATCATTTTCTATTATCAGTATATTTTAGAAAATTGCGGAAGATCGACACCAAGGCCATAGCCCTATTATGTATGACTGATTAGTGGCACCGTACCCATAAACCGCTGTCATTTCTTTATCAATTCCCAAAGTACAATAAATAATCTCTTAGCGCATGGTTATGTTTTTGGTTATGGCACGCCTAAGGCCACTTTAGCAAGATGAATATATATGTATGTATATTGTGTGTAAACCTAAGAAAGGGCTTTTGTAAATGTCAGGCTGCCCTTGGAGTGCTTAAGTTTTGAATTAGAGCGTGTTCTATTTTGAACTGGCAAAGCAACTCCAATTCTTTGGCAGCTGTTGTGCTTCAAATTGCAATTAAATATTTTACTTCTCGATTCCATTTTTGGGACTTTTTTTTTACGAAAGCACTAAACTTAAAAATACATTGTGGATAAATGAAAAAAGTAGCTGTTCTGAAGAATTGTAGGCAAAAATTATAAACTAATGAAATCCAGCAACAACAAAATTATTTGCCCTTAAGAATTGCGACAACAACATCTTTAAGATACTAATGCGGTGCAACGAATTTGAAATAGTACAACTCATTAGAGCTGTGACCGGGTTAAATTGCACGGAGTGATCAGGTCATTTAACTGACCGGTTTTCGTTCAGCAAGGCATTGTACGGGGGCCAATGCTTTCATTGTATTCTGTGCTTTCGTTCATGTCGTTCATGTTCTGCCTCTTATAAAACTTCTTTCTTTTTTACAAAATAAATTATTTTCAGCAAAAGCAATTAAACTAGTTGAAGTTTTTTTCACTTTCATTGTTTTTTTCAGTAAATAGCAAGAATAACAAACATCCTACTTTTAGTTCAAAGTCACCGATTGACCGAAATGAACGAACGAACGCATCAGCCTTTGATAGTTGAACGAAAACTATCGATCAGTTAAATGAAAGGCCGGGAACAGCTCTACAATGCATACTTGGTACAACTTATGCTTGCTGCCACCTCTTTTTCTTTTATTTTATTTATTTAATTTTTATTTTTCATGTTTCAATATTTAACATTAATGCTGTATTTTAATGTTCACTAAAAAAATTAATTTACGCTTCTTTGTCACTATTTCTTGGGCGTTATTTTTTCATTTTCGAACATTTATCTAATAAAATAGATATATTTATGTGTATCCATGTATGAGTGAGTGCATCTACATTTTTATTTGTTTTTTTCGTTAAATTTTAATTCCAATAGTACTTCAAATAAATAAGTTGTTTTCTGCTATAAAGTTTTTAAGACATAGAACTTTTAAAAAACCATTTCATAACTCGACTAAATCTTATGTGCATTTTTTTATAAAACATTTATATAATAAGAAAAAACATTGTGTACAATTAGCCAATTGTAATCGAAACAACTTTTTTGTGCTTTGCGTCAATTATTCTGCTTTTTTTTTGGGTTAGTATTTTATTATGAATTAGATAGGAAACTCATAATGGACAACGATCAGTAACCCCTTTGGATAAACCAGGTTTAAGGGTGGGCAACATCGTACATCAAAGCAATTTATTTGAACTTACGACTTAGTAGTACTGGAGAATTTTTGCTAGCAAAAGAGCCACTGTTACCCTAGGAAACAGTATTTATTTAGTAAAATTATCAATGACTGCCGAACTACCAGGAACAATCATTTAATTAAAATTTGCCAGAAACTTTGAAAAAAATTAGTCAAAACCTTTCTATATTACATTTAGTTAGTTTCATGATGACGAACGTGATGGTCGTTTACTTTTAGCAGGAAGAAAACAAATATTTTCAGGTCCACTCATAATTTAAATTTTAACTCATAAGAAGTTTTATAATCTATATTAAAATTGGTAGTAGTCCAAACTCCAGTTCCACAAGAATGCAAAAAAGCAGGGGTTCGAATGTGACAAAAAATTTAGGTAGTTTTTGGGACGTCATGCGGAAAGGGGGAATTCATTTGTGTGTGATAGTGTTGCTTTTAAGTCTTTGATTCGTCTATAAATTCTTGCGTTCGGGTTCCTTTAAATAAGGCGCAGAAGCACACGTGACATTTCAAACGTGATTCAACTGCCTTTAAACAAATTGATTCTTAACAGAACAAAATAAGATTTTGTGCAACTTATCAGTCGGCGTGTTCATTATAGTGCATATGTCTATCCTTTAATTGATTAAATTGGTAAAATATAAATACTTCTCTTCAGCAATATTGGGAAATAGTCAGTTTTTAATGATCAGCTGAGATGCAAAATAGCTTAACTAACATTCTTACTATTTTATAGCGGAATAAAATACATGTCATGGGACATGTACTTATAATACATAGTTACGAACTTTCACTTAAAAACTGTATAATTATTATATGGGAGTAAAAACTGAAGAAGACCGGATTATCTTCACAATCACTTAAAAAATCAATTTTGCCATTTTTGTTAGTTACTTGGTTTTGTATTTCAACTAACGATATGTAGTTCTAAAACATCAATATTCAAACGTTTTTATTTATTACATAATACGAATAATTATTAAATATTTTTGTTTTATGATTTCTTTTATTAACATCTCATACGCTTTTTCTTATTTTTAGTTTGATACTTTTTTCAATTATTTTTATTACTCTTACAGGCAAAGTTGCCCATTTTCACTTCTGAAATTATCCTTTTACATGCACTTTCTTCACGAAACGACTATTTTGAGCGGAATAGTTGCCGCGTTTTCAAATTTATTCACTTATATTTTTTTAACTGAAAACATAACCAAAGCGCAAATGAAATGAGCAAGTTTTATTTTTACACAAAACTCAGCCATAATTCTTTATTATGACACAGCGGACACAAATTAATTTCGGCAAAAAAGCTCGAAATTTTCACTTAAAATTACATTTTACAAGACATCCACTTGTCGCAACTTTTGTTTTCCTTTTAAGAATTAATAAGCAAAGAAAAAGTATAAGATTTTTTTTTTTAATTAAGGCAAATATATATGTAAGAATTTATGCAGACATTCACTTGATTTGTTTAAAAATAAAAATTCTTAATAATTATTTCGAAAAACGCACGAAGAAGAAAAAACTAAAACTAAAAAAATCGCAACGAATACAAAACAAGTAAAAATTTAGACAAAATATTTAAACCAAAAAAAACGAAATAAGCAAATATACGATTATTACATAAAAATAGATGTCCCGTCCCGTATAGATTTATTTTTAGTACTTGATTTTTAATTTCTCGAAAATGTTTTTCTTTTTTTTTTTTGCAAAACTTAAATATGTTTGTTTATGTATGTGTTCGCATAATTTATTGAAGAATAAAATAATTCTAGTTCAAATTGATTATAGTTTTTTGTGGCATACTAATTAGTTTTCGACACTTTCATCACTTGTTTCTTGTTATTGAAAAGAAAATTTTCAAAAACATATGTACATATTTTCAATGATTAAGGTTTTGAATAAAAAATAAAATATTAATTCTTACGCAAACATTTTCGCATTACGACGAAAAAAAACGTTTCAAGTTTTCATAAGAAACCTTAAAGAAAAAATAACCGTTCGAAGTGACCAAGTCAACCGAATTTTAGCAACTACAGTCATATCTGTCTATCTAGTGTAGATTGTCATAAAACTTTTGTCCGTCCAACCATCCAAACGAAGCATTTAACATTCAGCATTAATATCGAACATCAGCAGCGTTGAGGTTATTTGGAGAGATCAGAAAACCGTGAAATACACAATGACGCACAGTGGTTGTATTAGAAACTAACAGTGTACAGCGACAGCTGTTGAGAGCAACACACATATGTACATGCAAAAACTTGCAAATACATACACCAATACCCGGCTTGCGTCGTTTTTGTTTCAGCATGCGGCGCATGGATAATATGAAAAGCTTTATTTGTGCACGTCTAAACCAGAAATACGGGACTTCAGGTGTTAAGTCTAATAGTGCATTTTCACCAAAGCGAAATCTAGTTGCTATGAGATTTCTAGCCAAATCTAGCACATTTTGACAAGAATCCCGTAAAAAGTTAAATCTATTTGTGATTAGGTTTCGGTAAAATCTCCCCAAATCTACTCGGAACCAAGCTACGCAAATCTGATTTTCTTTAATGCGAACAAAAATATACAGCAGTGCACAAAAGGAATTTGTCCAAAACTTATTATATGAATTTGATTAATATACAGTTGAACCTAATAAAAAGAACTTTTCAATAAAAAACAATAAAAATCAAGAGATCTGATCAAACTTGATTTGTGTAATGAAAAAAATAACAAACAAACAGATGAGAAGACATGAGTATGTAAAGAAAAATGGGAATCAACGAAAGTGAATTCTTTATCTAAATACTTAAATGGTAAAAATTTGTTGCACGGATAATAGAGGTTAAAAAAGGACGGATAGTAAAAGCAAAATAACGGAAAATAGACGCTGTAAAACAAATCAAGAAACTTGCCGATTAATACAGATATGGATTACCGAGGCTCAACTGCATTTATTACAAATAAAAAGCATGCAAATTACACGCACTAACGAAGATAACTGCGTTTTTTTAGTCAGCTGTTTTACTTACGAAATGAAGTATTGATAGGTATGTATATGTATGTATGTCAAAAAGCCGGGGTGATTTTGAGTTACATTTTAATTGAGATTTACATTAAAGCTAAATGTAGCAGCTTTAATGTAAATGTACTATAATACAAATATGTGTATGGAGGTTGTCAGTGATTGTATTTTGAATATTCTTCATTTCAAAGTACATTGGCTGAAGTGAAGTTAAACCTAATCGAACCGTAGAAGTGATATTCGATGTATGTATGTATGTATGTAGATCACTCAAGTTCGGAATAAAAACATAACACATCGATATAAAATTTTGCTTTTATACTATACATACATACTATGTATGTACATATATGAACTCCTTGTTTAGAATTTTAATCATAATATTTTAGTTATGTTATTTTATTACGAAATTTTATGGTGGATAGCTGAAAAACTTTGTTTGTTAGAGCTTTTTCTGTTTAGTGTGCGATATATACTCACATACATATGTACATACATACAGATATACATATATATATATATATATATATGTATATTCAATTTTTATGAATGTATGTTTGTATACATTTCTAGGTTTTTTCTCTAAACTCACGGCAAAGCATAAATAATTTTTAAAAATTTATCTTCAAACATATTTGTTTGCAACAGCAAAACACGCGCACTCTTACTTACATGCATATCCACACAAAGCACTGTGCATTTACAAATATGTGCATAGATACATAGTACATACTTACATATTTATGTATGTTGATATGTTCAGTATTGCAGTTTTATTTGAAGAGAAAAATAGTGTTGCAGCAACAATTTTGCAAAACTTACATATCATTCCACATTCGTTGGCAACAGTTTTGTTATTAAAATTAATTTACCAATATTAATAGTTCTTTTCAACTTTCTTTGTGTTAAGCAAAATAAATGCTTCTATGCTCGCACGAAAAATCAATAAATGTCAGTTCTTTAGCATTAGAGTCTTAACCAACATCAGTTGTTGTTGTTTTTTTCACTGTTTTCTGTTATTGTCGACTTTGAATAACAAAACTTTCATTTTGCGGTAGACAACAATATCCTGTTAAAAGTATTGCCACACTGTTTTGTTGGAAAAAAATGATTAACTTCTAGCGATGGAACGAAAATCTAGTTTGTAGATTTTTTACACTGATCAACATATTTGTGAAATGTATATACATACATATATGAAAGAATGAATTATAAAACAATAATTGATAAAAATAATTACCAAAGCCAAACACAAGGTCTAAGACAAACAATTAAAGAGTTAAATAACAACCTAAGAAAATTAATATAAATTTAAAAATTCCAGCCCATATTTGTTATTTAAAAAAAGAGATATGTGCACGTTCATGTTCTTGCTTCTACGTACAACCACATTAAATTCAGCTGATTTGAAATGACACTTTTTAATAAGTTTCAATTTTGGATTTTACGTGGCACCCTGTACGAGGAATTTGAAAATATATTTCAATGATATGCAAATATAGTGAACTACAAAAAATACCAAATTAACTTCAAATAAAATGCTTTAAAAAGAATAAAGGTTTAAGCGAAACATATCTTACATGTAATGACTGATTAAAGAATTGGTATTGTAATATTGTCTAATATACAGTTTCTCTTTTTAATTGGCTACCACACAAATATAGATAGTTTTTTTCAAAAGCAAAGGTCTTAACTAAGCATTTTTAACCATCTGATATCAATAACTTAGCCCACAATTCTTTTGCTTTTAATCCTCTTAAACAAGTTTGTGTGGAAATTTTTTTATGTTCAAATTAGGAATCCTCATATATGGAAATCCCTGTCGTATGAATTTTCGTTGCACTTCTGTTCAGTATAGTGATAGGAAAGCTCATAACCGCACAAGTTCCATGAATGTGGCATCACTAAACAGTGTTAAAACAATTAATTGTCATCTGTTTATTGACGGCAAGGTTCGTAGTTATGTTGTTTTTGAATTTGTTTTCTTCAAATTGAATATTTATTACAGAAATTCTACTCACAAAATTAATTTGTATTAATTAAGTAAGAAAGTAAGCAAATGCATATACATATGTATGTATCTACTTTTGAATAGTAAACTAATAAACGCCGCAGCTTTAAAACAGTTTTTCATAAGTACCAATTTTTATTCGCTGAATACATCTTGAACCGCAAAGTACATCTGGAATATTGTGCAGTTGACATACATACATATATACGTAGTTCACATATTGTGCATAAAATTGTTTATAAAGCTGAAGCTAAGTGTTTGTACGTAAATTTATATTAATTATTTCTGTTTTAAAATAAAGCCAAATTTGTTTATATTAAGTGCAGATTTTAACAAATTTTAGGCATTCCAAATTATAATTAAAAACATTAAGAATTTTGTTGAAATAATTATAATAATGTTTTTAATTTAAAATAAAAATGAACAAGTAGCACGTGTATAGAAGTTTTCGGCTTCTGCGCTTAAAATCCATACATACAAGGAACTCCATAGAAGTATTCGAGGTACATACGAACATACATACATACATATATCACCGGCCACACCAATGAAAAATTCAAATATGAAGAATATTGTAGATGTGTTGTCTTTGCAAAATCGTGTACAGGAAAACAAACAACAGAAAGTGAAGCCTACGGATTACAGGTTAAGTCGTTATGAAATTTATGTATTTAAAACTTTCTAATTTACTTGTACTCAAACATTACAGAAAAAATGACAAACCTGGTGTTGTGGCTCGATTTTTGTTTGAATGTGCCATTAAACTGCGAATAAAACCATTAACTTCAGCCAGTGCTGCTATTATCTATCATCGATTTTTTAGAGAAGTTGATGCAACTGATTATGATGAATATGTAAGCATAAGCTTTCTTTTTTGTTCATAATGTGTTAAATAAGTAAATAATAACGTGTGTACATACGAGGCCTGTTCGGAAAATAAGGTGAATTTTAATGGTTCCAAAAAATATGTATTTATTCATAAGTTTCTATTTTGTCCCCTTCAAAGTAGTCGCCCTTCGATATAGTACACTTGCGCCAGTGGGTTTTCGATAGCAGTTCGGATATGCACTTTTTGGTATTCCCTTCAGATCTCTCAGAGACTCCGCTATTTCCTCCATCACTGCACAACGAAGATGGTGGCTGAGTCACAATTACGGTGTTCTCTTTGGTCAAAGGTATAGAATTGTTTCGGTCAAAATTTGACAATTTTGTAAGGAATCTGTGTGCCGAAAAAATCATATGGCATAAGTCAAGCGGTATGCCAATATTCTCATCAACTTCACTAATAGTGATTCACTTTTTCAATATTGAATTATTGATCCGCTTGGGCGAGCGTCGTAACTTTAATTATCTTTACATTATTTGAAAAGCTTGTACCATTCGTAAACATTTTAGAAAAAATTTTAAGCAAATTCTCTTAAATTTTATGGCTCTCAGACAAACTAAATATTCTAAATAGCTGAACCTGTGAATATATGCTCGGAATGAGTGTACCAAAAACTAATTGAATATAAGTACTATGTGAAATTTTAAAATTTAATATGTTTTTTGCACAGACCCCGTTTGTACCTCTATATATATATATATATTTATGTTTTTTTATCTGAAAGACTATTACACTCTATACATACATAAGTACAAACAATTTTTCTTATGTTTGTGTATTTAAGCTTATTGCTGCTTCATCTCTTTATTTGGCTGGTAAAATAAAAGACGATCCGGTAAAAATTCGCGACGTTATAAATGTAGCTCATAGTACACTTAACCGTGGAGCCTCTCCATTAGAGCTGGGAGATGAATATTGGTCAATGCGTGATGCCATTGTTCAAGCTGAACTATTAATTGCTCGTACATTAAAGTTTGATTTTAACATTGAACATCCACATAAAGTAAGTCAAAATGTTATGGTGTAAAATATTTACGGAATCTACTTGGCATCGTCAGCTTAATTGGACTAATATCGATAACATACAGAATACTGTTTTAGTTTACTTTTACAGTGAAAAAACTATTTCCAATCGAGTACGTGGTAGATATAAACAGAACCACAGTTGAGTGAAAAATGATAATGCAATCGACTAAAAATTATTATTTCAATTACGTCGTTTCGTAGAATTTTGAAAATTATATCCGAATTAAACGCGTAACTGTGGAAAGCAACAAAAGTCCAGTTCATCCAGTATAGCTGACAAAAATACATACACATATGTATGAACGTATGTATATAGATAGGAGCCATAAGAGCTAGATGAGACCCGCCAATTATGAAAAAAAGAAATACACAGGCCTGTTCTGAAGATCACATATGCTTTTACACGAGTGATTTTCTGGTGTTCTGTAAATCCCACCCTTTTTGTGTTTCGATGTGATTTTCGCTTGCCGAAAAACCCAGCAAACAAAAAACTGTCCGTTAACAAAATAAGTCTGAATGCATGACAAAAATCCCAAAAGCAAGTAACATTTTTGTAGCAGAAAGTTTATGTTAGCAGACTTTATACACAGAACAACTTTGTTGGGATTTCAAATCACTTTTAAAAAGGTGATTTCTAGCACAGCCCCGAAAACTCCAACAGCCAAAGAACTACCTTTACAAAAAAGTTATAGATCACGTTGCCTTAATTTTGATTTTTTTTTAACTTTACGGCTTTTGAGTTTCATGTAAGTTGACCGTATCTGTTTTTTTTTTCATCCTGCCTATATTTCTTTCTTTGGTCTTGAATTTTTTTTTGTATCGAGTACTGTAAAATATTTTCTATATACAAGTATATTTGTGTTAACTTCATTCGAAATTTGAAGCTGAAAATTAATTGACTTTTTCCTTTTATTATCAGTTTTTACTTTACTATATGAAAACACTACAAGACTGGTTGGGTAGCAGCGTGTGGTCATCTGTACCTATAGCTAAAACAGCAGCATCATTTTTACAAGACTTTCATCATTCAACTAAAATTCTCAATCACAAACCAAATCATATGGCCATCTGTTGTCTGTCGTTGGCTCTTCAAACTTACGGCATTCAAGTACCACTAACTGACGAATCTGACGATCAATCCATGTGGTACACAGTAAGTTAACAAACTATTAATTTGATCTTGTTATGAATAACATTTTCTCCTTCCAATTTATTACAGCCATTCGTTTCTGATATCAGTAAAGAAAAACATTGGGAAATTATTGAAGACATCATAGAAGTTTATAAACAAGAAACAGAAATCAATAATGTTCATTAATTTACTTATAAAAATTTATAATTTTTATACTTTTTATTAAATGCGGATGATGTGATATATGTATGTAAGAAAAACTAAGGAACGCTATTTTTTTCATTTTTTTATATTGTTTGCTTGATACATTATTTCATTTACAATAATAAATATATCAATGAACTTTTATGTGGTCGGCCAAAAGCTTGTAGTTTATGATTTTGTAAAAAAGAACTGTAATTATTATATAAATACATATGTAGTACATATGAAGAATAAACAAAAGTTTACATCATAGGATTATGTTTTTATAATTTTGTTTAATGTCTTATAAATACAGTCTTATGTTGTTGGAACTTAATGTTTATGCTTGTGTTTGTGCTTTTCGTTCCGTCCACTGCTGCTGGAATAAGCCTCTCGTTCTACATCACGTTTAGAAGAGCGCGCATAACTGGGTGACGGCGATCTAAAGGCAATTCAAACAAAATTATTCAACGTTTTCTTATTTCCTCCAATTATAATACCTTTTTGATCTGGATGACGACGAATGTGGGCTGTCGTAACGTGTTGACTTTGAAATGTAGGCTGCTCTCTCTAATGATTGGGGCGGCGAGGTGGAAATACTTCGAGAACGGTGTCGCTTATTGTATTTGCTGCTATCGCGGCTACTTGATGTGGGTGAACGTTCCCTTCGGCTATTACTGCTGTTGCTTTTGTAGGGCGATACGGAACGTTTGCGTCCACTGCGAGCTGGACTGGAGCGGGAATTATTACTAAAGTGTTGAACCGGTGATGTTGAACGCTTGCGATGTCTTGGCTTCTTGGGACTATCTGGGCTAGATTCTTTGCTATGCATGAAACTTACTGGAGAATTAACGGCTTCAATTAAAGATTCCTTAGAAAAAGAATAGATTTATATGTGGTCTCAGCTCATTATTATCTACATTCAGTTCGGTTGATAAATCAACATCGAGATTGCGGTTGCCAGAAATGCAGTGAAGTAACCGCGAACGGCATTACCATACAATTACCTGTATTATCAATTCAACTAACAGCATTATCACTTTCAGTACTAAACAACTCAGCTGATGCCACCTGCTGGGGGCAAAACTGCTTAGTTCATCAACATACCACTATTTGGAGAGTTGAGTGTAAGAACGTACTGAAACCAATAATGTCGAGCCACCAACGCTTTTGCAAGTCAAGTTACGTCGCTGAATTTTTAGCTTGTTTACTGCACATGAGTTGCCAGGTACTGAAAACGACAATGCAGCAGATAAAATGAAAATAGGTGTCGAAAACAACTGTAATTATTGCTTCATTGCCCTTCTGTCAACCAGAAAATTTTCGGTGAAAACATTGCAAACGAACTGGAATTCATTCAGTTTTTCCCATAATAGAACCCTACAGTTTTTAAAGACCTCTTTCTGTATACAGTTACTATCTGGTCCCACGAAAACTTTCGATTTCTCTTCTACTTACTTTCTTCATCAGACGCTTGCGATAATGCTCTACTTGTTCTGCCACCGTTACACCCAATTTGCAGTCAACTTCTCCCGATTCCAATGCATCCTGATATTGCATGGTTTTCATTTCAACTTCACGCAACTTTTTGCGTTTTATTTCGTCGAAGCTAAGAGCATCGTCTTCATCATCGGTGGAGTTATTAAAGAATTTCGGAGCTTCAGGTGGATCGAGAGCATCCCATTTGCTGGTAGTTACTGCTTGTGCCTCTACTTGTTCCGGGTCGACAGTTTCCCATTTGGAGGGTATAAAAGCACGTGATTTGGAAGTGTTTTTGCCACCAAAATCACTAAAATCTTGCTGATCTTTCTCTAAAGGCACACCATCAATGTCGTCATCCACTTAAAAAAAATATTATTGTAATTCCAAAACATAACAGTTTAAAGTAAATAAAGAAAATAGTAACTTGGTATGCCATCTATGTCATCATTATAATCAGCGTCACGACTAACATCTTGGCTACGACGTGGTGTGGTCTTTTGAGTTTCGGGTAAACCACGCATAAGAACACCTTTCAATAAGGCAGCGCCATCCAAAGGCACCCCATCCAAGTCCTCATCATCTTTTTCGTCACCCGACAAAGGAGCACCGTCAATGTCTTCTTCTTCTTCGGTTTCTTTAACTTCTTCGGGTGGTGGTGTGGCCGGAGCCTGATACTATTGCAAACATTTCTTATTAGACAGAAAAATGCATAAAACCAAGGTAAAGATTTTACTTGTTTTCCTAAAAATACTGAACGCAGCTGTGCCAAAAACTCTTTTGAATACACAGCCCAGTCATCCCAGGTTTTTAAAACATTTAAGACTCTTGTCTTAAACCCTTCAGCCTTCAGGCGACTTTCAATGTTATTAAAGAACGTGTGCAGATTTTCAAAAACTTCTAATAGATGTTTTTCAATGCTAAAGAGGAAGAAATAGTTTTAAAAATAAAGTCGAGACTTTGAAAACTTAACTCACGCTTTTCTAAAAAAAGAAACATTTGAAACTTTGACTGTGCAGTTGTGTAAAACATCTGATATCAGATACAAGCGAGCAATTTTTCTTGAAGCCAGAGTAGCTGGATTGGCCAAAGATTCAGCAATACACTCACATATTTCATCAGCTGCATCAGCGTGTTCAATGCAAAAAATCATGGCATCACCGACTTTTGTGCGTTCAGGAGTTAAATAATGTATTATATCTTCCAAACGGTCACGTTGTCTGAGGATGCAAAAGCAAAAATAGCATTAATTGTTCTAACAACTCTCAAAGTTTACTAACGCTGTGGACAAGGCTCCTTTATGGGCTTCCGGAGCATCTGGATCAATAACCAATTCAGCTGGCATACCCTGAGTATAGAAATTAGCCACTGGTGGTTTCCATATGGGTCCATCTTTAAACATACGAAACTCTTTTTCATTCCATTCATTAGGTGTATCACCTTGCAGCAAAGAAAATAGTTTCCAGCGGTAATAGATATGAGCAGGACTCTCGTTGTCAAACAAAAACGAAAAGAGTGGATTTTCTATTTCGCGGCTCATAATTAATGCCTCAAACATGGGACCCTCGCGTATCACAAACTCAATCATACGATGTATTATGTGAAGTACAGATCTTAAAAAATAAATTGATTTTTATTTTTTTTTTTTGAAAAGAAAAATCTTCTTTCACTTACTTTTCTGTTGGTATTATGACTTTCACCACACTTTTCTTTAAAACCTAAAAAAAATGTTTGTATTATAAATGTCAGTTACTTAAAATTATAATATTTCTCTCCACCTTATCCATATTTTCCTTTTCTTCATATGTTGTGAACTCTTTGTAATTCTTTTCGGGTAAGTTGCCCAATTCCGATGGAGGAGGTTGAGCATTGAACGGTAAGCCGGACGGTGGTGGCGGCATGGACAGTTCCAACAGTGGTGGTGGTATAAATATAGGTTGATTAAGTATTGGCACTGCTTTGCCCCAGCCCAAGCGCATAACATAGCCCATCACAAAGCGACCATCAAGCGCTTTTAAAGCTCTTTTGGCATCTTTGCGGCTCATATAGGCAACAAAACCACAGTTTCGATCCCGCATTTTTTCCTCTTCCGACCTAGGCCACATAATTTTAATGCTAGCCAAAGGACCATAACGGCCAAATATTTCCATTAATTGTTGCTCTGACAACTTTGTAAAAACAGACATTTACTTTCATTGAATTTCTATAGCACTTATTAGACTGACCTTTGGACACAAATTAGCTAAATACAAATTTGTTGTATTTGGATCTCCTGTGTAATGAGAACCAGTTCTCGCTTCTGATACATGATGTTGGTGTTGACTTTCAGCAGCGGTGTGAGTTGGTTGGGCAGCCGGCAGCGGAACGGTAGTTTGCACCATATGCTTATATTTATGACGTTCTTCACGTTCTTCCTGGATTTGTCTCAGCTCTTCTTTAAAAAGTTCTAAATTACTTTTCTTCTTCTCTTGGTTTTTCTTTTTTAAGCTTAAGGCGTCCTTTTTCAAATCCGAAGCCAGCATTTTGGCATATTCTTGAGCTTTTTCCGCAGCAGTTTTGTCTTCAATCTTTGAAGATGGTTTATACAGTTTACCCTTTTCGCGATTGTCTTCCTCTGCAAAAGGTTTTCAATAGTATACATTAATAAGCCATACATACATATTTCAGAAAACTTACTTCTTGAGCCGGCATCGTAAGTGCCGGCTTTTACCCAAATTTTAGAAGAGGCTGAAGGAGTATCTTGAAAAGTCTCTACAAACTCTTTAAACACCTACAGAAATACTTGGTAACAAAATCAAGAATTCTAATAAATTGGTTGTCTGTATTTAACTTACATGTGCAGCAGCAGCTTCGTCGTCCTTTTTCTTTTGATCCTCCAATTCTTTTTTGGATAATTGTCTTTTGCCCATTGTACCGACGGCAAAGGCTTCCAGTTTCTTCTCACTTATTCGCTGAAATTAATTGTTTATAACATTCACTGTATGCAAACTTTTTTATAGACTTACCTTCATTTCTTTTTTTAATTTTTATCAATTTGTTAAAGCATTGAATGGTTTTATGTACTTCATTACACTGAAGTACAAGCACAGGGTAAACATACATATGTATGTACATATGTATTTTGTGTGTGGTGAGTTGTTTTAATGCAAGCGGAGCTGATAGCCCTGGTAGTTAGTGCTCAAAAATCGTTCATTCCTTTAATCTTAGAATTTATACATAAGATTAAATTAAATAAATTAATAATACCAGCAAAAGAACAAATATGCATTCAAGCCAACAGAAAAATTGAATGAAGTAGAGTTTTATTTATTATTGTATATAAATAAAACTAAATTTTGTGAAATGTGCAGAGGATTTTGATAAGATTCTTTAGACCAAATCAATAGACCTATGTAGGGACAAACGTTTTTTATTTGATTTATGTTTGCCTCGTGATGAGTGCACGACATTCTTTGATACGAACGTTATGAAACAAGTAAAGATTGAAGTTATATTATTGTACGTCTCCATTAAAGTGACAAGCATTCGATTCTAACATACTATATGCAGTGATTGCGAGCTTAGAGGCCGCTTAAGAGTTGTTACGATTTCTTTAAAGAAATATATTGCAATATACCATGTATGTACATATATTTTCCTAATGTTTAAAAATGGCAACGAACATTTTTTTTAATTAAAAATAGTAATATGTTCTAATAAAGAATTTTGAACTAGTTTCTTTGTAAAATTAATTTAAAAAACAAAAAGTAACACCAAGAAATATCCTTGGCTTATCAAAAATAAAATTTTGTAAACTTTACTGTTGTATTGTGTTGAAATGCGTCAAATAGCAGTACAACTTGATTAGTAGTATGTATGTGTGAACTCGTCAAATAGGAACATCATATGACCACACATCTCATAATACATGCAAGCAAAAAATTATTTAGAGTCCTCTTGGTAACATACAGAGTGTTATATACTTTTTTAATAGCGTAAGTAAAGGATAACATTTGCATTATATGACAACAGAAGTCCTAATATAATGCAAATAAAAATGGTTTCGATGACTCTTCGGGACTACCTTGTAAATAAATTGCATACTACTTTTTCAAAACCATTTAAACGATGTTTACATGTGTTTTTATTGTGCTATGTAAACGGTGGTCTCATGCAACTCTATATTATTGCTTAATCAATTTGTTCCCAATACCGGTTACTCAAAATGGGCAACACTAATGACTTTAGCGCCATTAATATGACAGCGAATTTGCGTGGAAACAAGAAACAAGAAGAAAAACGTAAATTAAGTGAATTAATAAAAATTGTACTCTAAAATTTCTGATTTTTCAAATGGAAAATTCACAATATATAAATAAAATGCAAGTTTAACAATTACGAAGTAAAGCAGCACTTGCAGCAAATAACGATAGCAACTTTAAAACAGTACACACAAGAATTTGGCAACGAGAAAACTGCAGTCGAACAAATAAGCAGTCAGTAAAAGCAGCAGTTTTACGAAAAAGAAAAACACACACATACAATGGGACTTGACTTCGATGCGTTGGAATATTGCAAAAGTGTGAAAGTAAAGCAGTCACAACCTCCATACGCGTGTCCTGTGCTTAAGTGTGATCGTAGCTACAAGTCGGTAATAGGTTTACAATACCATTTGCTTAATTATGATCACGATAACCCTCAGCCACTTACACCGGTTATGACGCCAAATCGAAAGAAAGCGCGTCCGCGTGGTGGTACACATTCAACACCAAAAGGTGGCACCGGGGCGGGAGGAACAGGTGTTAGTGGCGAAGATGATCAGAATGGTAGCAAAGGTTGTGGAAACAGTCGCATCATAACAAATCCAGAATCCTTGGTGTCGTACAATGACGAAGAGCAAACAGTTACATTCAATTTAGAAGGAAAAAGTGTTCGTTTAGGAATAAATGACCCTTTACCATTTATTGACGATGAAAAATACGCTGAATTATTGGAAAGAGGTTGCATTGTGAATGCCGATGCTCCGCCATTAGAAGAAAATGCACCTTGGACAAAAGTTAAAGTGCCAGAGGCAAGATTTCAAGAAATTCCAGATTATAATGTCCCAGATGCTCCGGTCAGACCGTTGGCATACTATCGATTCATAGAAAAGTCGGCTGAAGAGCTGGACGGCGAAATCGAATATGATGTCGATGAGGAGGATTCAGCATGGCTGGAATGGATGAATGAAGAACGTGAAAAAACCGGCCATAATGCTGTAAATATCGATACAATGGAGTTGTTAATGGATCGCCTGGAAAAAGAATCCTACTTCCAAGCAGCAGCTAATGGAACAGCTACTGGTAATGAAGTTGACGACGACGCGGTTTGTTGTATTTGTATGGATGGAGAATGTCAAAATACGAATGTGATTTTATTTTGCGATATGTGTAATTTGGCGGTACATCAAGATTGTTACGGTGTTCCCTATATTCCCGAAGGGCAGTGGCTTTGCCGGCGTTGCTTGCAGTCTCCAAGTACGCCGGTAAATTGCGTACTCTGTCCAAATACGGGTGGCGCTTTCAAGCAAACTGACAGAGGTCAATGGGCCCATGTTGTTTGCGCCCTGTGGATACCTGAAGTTCGGTTTGCAAATACGGTGTTTTTAGAACCGATTGGTAAGTGCAGTCAAACATCTTCTATTCGTTTTTGCATCTTAATCCATCTGTGTAACGCTTAGCTTTCGATTTTAATGCCGATAAAATTCTTAGATTAGTATTTTACTATGTACTTTAAAAAATGCTTACAAATTTCTGGCCAAGAACTAACCAAGAAAGAACAATTTTTTTTTTGAGACGGCAAACATATTTTCTGGAGACTTAAATTTGACAAAGGACAAAAATAGGAAAACAATTTGTGGAACATGCTGGCTGTTATGAATTCAATCGCCTTCCAAATATACATAGAATTGCAGTTAAAACGATATTTAATCCAAGAAATATATATAATTCCAATGCAATTATTATGTTATGAAATTCGCCTCAAAAAAAAAAAATTAGTTCAAGGAGCAAAATCTATATGCAATAAATTTCCTTGCTTGTATTACTTCTTCGCTCGTTTATATTTCCTTTCAAACTTTTACTGCAACTTACATAGATAAAGGGTATATGTTATAAATATTCTATTATACTCAAGGTCAGAGCTACGCTGGGTAAGAATACAGGGGCATCTGTAAATAAAATTCCAATACTCGTAATATTTTAAACAATTTCTGTAAGATATAAACATTTTGAGGCGATGCCGGCTTACTTCGTTACTTCTTCAATTTTCTCTTAGTTTTCGGCATATATGTATGTAAACATACAAGTTAAATAAAGAAACAAAAGTATGTGTTTTCCTTGAGTTTTGTTCATAAACTGACTATTTTATTTCCAAGTTTTTTCTTAAATACTAGAAAGGAAAATGTTAAATCTAGTCTAGGTTTTATCAGCATGTGAAAGAAAAATAAAGTACAGAAATATCGTCTTAGGACTAAGTGATGATATTCTTACTAATTGTTGGTTATTGATTTAGGATATCGTCTTATCATTAGGTGTTAGTTGTTAGTTTATGATGTGTTCTTAACATTATATCGTCTTACAACTAAGTGATGACATTCTTACTAAGCGTTGGTTATTGATTTAGGATATCGTCTTATCATAATTAGAATAGAGTCTTCGTTTTAATAGTTTTTCTTTAATGGTATGAAAAATAAGGGTCTTATCATAATTAGAATAGAGTCTTTGTTTATGGATTCTTAGTTTAATATTTTCTATTATTATCTATGCTTATTTCTTAAGTGTTCTTTAATAGTTCGCTAAGGTATGTTAGTAGTGTGTATCTCACTCCTCCCATCCTTAGATAATATAGATAATTCAATGTCCTCATTGATAATTTTTGTATTATTAGTTTTTTCTTTTACAAAGTATTTCTATTACAAAGTATAAGAGTTAATATAATAACTATTAATAGGCTTAACGAATAGTTATCGGTCTTAGTGTTAACATTTTCTATATGTTTTTTAAGTTCAGGTAGTGATATATTATCCTTGACTATATTTTCAATATCTTTTGCAGGTGGTAATACATTGATTTCTTCTGCCTTTTGTTTTGTAGATATTTCGAAGTCATTAATTTTTATTTTACAATTGTTAAATCGTATAATATTATTTCCTTTAATCTTAATTTTGAGTTTATTACAATTTTGTTCAATTTCAAGGGTTTGTAAATTTTTTGTTATACAGTCAAATCCCGTTAATTCGTACCCCGATAAATCGTAATTCCCGATAATTCGTAATAAACTGTCGGTCCCTTGAAAAAATCTCGTTAATTCGCAAAATTTCCATACATTTTGGTCCCCTCGCTAATTCGTAATTTTTTTCTGAAAATAAAATCTTCTTTACCTCTTATAAATCGTAATTGTTTGCTAACTACCACTTATAATTCGTAATAAAAACAACAGAAACATGAAAAGAATGATTTTTTGTTTACCGCTATTTTTTTGCGTAGGTTTTTACTTTTGCTTGCGTGTGTGTTTATTTTCTTAAGATCAGTTTGTTACATCAGTGTAAAGAAAAATGTCAAAGCGCACTCATAAAACTCCGTCGGTGTTACAAAAACAACAAATTTTTGCAGCCATTGAGAATGGAGAGAAAAAAATAGACGTTGCTAGGCGATTTGAAATTGCTCCATCAACTCCTACTTCAATCCTTCAAAAAAGAGATTTTATTATGCAAAAATCTTCAGCCAGTAAGCTAAAGCGCGAAAAACTACCTGAACGTCCAGAACAACAACAACAACCCCGTTAATTCGTATTTATTTTATTTTAATCCCGTTAAATCGAAATCCCGCTAAATCGAAAACCCCTATAATTCGTAAGAAATGGCCGGTCCCTTGCGATTACGAATTATCGGGATTTGACTGTAATTATATTTGGCTCACTAAAGGTTATATGTGGTAGGGTATTCTTAATGTATTGACAATTCGTTTTGTTATTGTTCATTAAATTTTTAATGCATTCATTTTTATCTAATGTATGTAATTTTATTATTCTTCAGCCTATAGATTGTATCGTCTTTTAATGCGTAATTATTTTCTTCATTTATCTTAAGTTCATTATTGTTTTTATCTGGTATTGGAATGATTTTCAATCTTTTGTAAGTTTCAAAGTGGGTTGGAATGGAAAGCACAAAATAAATCAAATCGTTTTCTAACCAGATTGAGGTTTGTATATGTTCAAACTCTAGAGTAGACAGACTTGTCATGGTTTGAACGTCAATTAATTTTGGGTTTATGATGCCTAATTTGGCTAATTGTATTGCTAATTGAATATCTTGGATATGTTCCAGATATAATTTAACATTATCCAAAAAAATGTCTGAATAAATTTTTTCTGTAAGCTTGTTCTGAAGTCTTGTTGTTTCTTTTTGGAATTTTTGTAATATTTCATTTTCTTTATTAATATGATCTATCATTGCATTAAATTCATTGGTAGTAACGATGCTTGTTTGTAAATCTCTAAATGCTTTTTCCATATTTACTCTATCTTCCTCATTCATAGTTCCAAACAGAAATTTTAGACCATCACCGACTATATTTGCTAAACCTCTTTTGTGTCTACTTAAAAATATTTGTTTTTCTTTAAATGCTAATGTAAGATACTTCTCTGTCATGGAATTCTGGTAATATTTTGCTGATCCAAATTGCTTCATTAATGAGTCATATGTTATATCAAGGGAAGTTTTATTTATAGGTAGTATATGATATCTGTAGTTAATTGGTATTTACAAGGTTCCTTGGTTGATGATGACGAAGCCGTAATCTTCCTGTATGTTGTTAATTTCGATCATTTGACCGTTGGTTGCAGTGATTATTGAAAGTATTAATAATATCGTTGTTATACTTGATTTCGTCCTTTTCGTTTTGTTGAGCTTTGTTGTTCCTACAAATTATGCTTATTAGATAAGATCATGATTTTTTTTTTCCTTTTAAATTGTGTTTTGTATTTCCTAACGTTTCTGTTCTTATGTTTGACTATATAATGTTCATTATCTTTTTCTATTTGTGCGACTTCGACTTTCTTGAATGGATTGCTAATCTTTTCTAGTCGTTTTCTAGAATTCTCTGATTTCAGATAATTAGTATCTATTGGTTTGTCTACTCTTGTTTTATTGATGTTATTAATTCTGTTTTCTTTAATCTCTTGTGGGTTTGTTTGGGGAGCTGACTTATTAAAAAATATATTGTAAGGTGTTTATCCTGTAGTAGAGTGGATTATGATGTGGTTGTAAGTAAAGAGTGTTTGTTCGATTTGTAGATAAATAAGTTCTTTGTCCTTTGAGGTATTAATGATTCGAAGTTTTTCGTTAAGAGTTTTGTGTAATCTTTCAATGTCAGCGATTCCTGTTTTGCCTGTAGTTACTTCTAACTTAATGTTTAGTTCTTGACACCAATTTTTTATATTGACATTGTTCATACCTTGGTCTTGGTCAATTTTTAAAGTTTTGGTGGTCCCATAGAATTAAAGATTTTAATTAATGCTTTTTTGGTTTCTATCCAATTGAGTGAGTTAACTGGCTCGAGTGTTGCAAACTTAGAGAATACATCAATGCAGGTAAGGTAATACTGTTTATTCCATTGCCAAAAATCAATGACAAATTTTTCTCTTATTTCATATGTTGGTGGTGTTATTTTGAAAGCTAATTTATTGCTAATGTGATCGTTTTTGCAGTTATTACATAGTTCGCATTCATTTATTATATTTGATATTTCTTTAACGTAATTTGGGTAATAGTATTTGTTTCTAAATATTTTAACTATTTTTTCGATTCCCTGATGTAGGCCAGTTATATGGATCTCTAGAATTTTGCTTTTGAAATCAGGAAAATCGTTTATATTTTCTAAGGGTTTGGTTGCTCTTATTACTTTATGGGGGTTATTTTGTATTAGTTTACTGTAATATTCTTGGAGTAAATAAAAATCTTCGTCGTTGGGCATATAGATGGTAATGTTTTTATTTAATAGGTGTGTTTTTATTATCTTTAATTAACTTTTCGTTTAAATTTGTATAAACTATAGTGGTAATATTATTTGAGAACTGTTTTGCACTGAATGTTTTGTTTTGATTTCCTTTTATTACTTTGATTTGATTTCTGAAAATATTTAATGGTTTTTCAGTTATTGCTATATAATTTTGATTGTCTTCATCTGCTGAGTGGCAAGTTGCTGCTATCGATGTGATTTCGTTATGTTCATCGTCATTTCCCGCAATAGTTTCTGTTTTTCTTAAATTTTCTGTTTGTGATTCGTTTAAATAACATTGGTCAGTTTTAATCCTTGATAATGCATCCGCTACATGATTTTCTCTTCCTGGTATGTATTTGATATCGAAATCGAATTCATTTAATTTTATTTTCCATCCTTGTAGCTTAGCGTTTGGTTCTTTAAGATTATGTAGCCATTGCAAAGGACGATGGTCACTGTTAATTACAAATTTACGCCCAAACAAGTATGGACGGAAATATTTCGTTGCCCAGACTATGCCCAATAATTCTTTTTCTGTGGCAGAATAATTAGTCTCATAAGTGTTAAGGGTTCGACTTGCAAAACAAATCGGGTGAGAGTTTTTGCTTAGTACTGCGCCTAATGCTACGTTTGATGCATCTGTTGTTAAAACGAATGGTTTTTCATAATGGGGATACGCTAGAATTGGTTCTTTTGTTATCAAGATTTTAATTGTTTCTACAGCTTTAATGTAGTCTTTGTCGGTATAATTTATCTTATTTCCTTTTTTAAGACCATGCGTCGTTAGTGGTTTAGTGATGTTTGAAAAGTTTTGAATAAATTTTCTGTAGAAGCCTGCCAATCCGAGAAATTGTTTGATTTCTTTTTCTGTTTTTGGTATTGGATAATCGATTATTGCTTTGATTTTATTTGGGTTAGGTTTAATACCATCAGATGTGATTATATGTATGTCCTAAGAACTCTGCCTGTTTCTGTAAGAACTCACACTTATCCAGCTGGATTTTTAAATTGGCCTCAGATAATTTCTTAAATACTTTATCGAGTGAAGAGATATGTTCCTGGAGAGAGGTACTAAAGACTACTATATCATCTAAGTATACTAGACAGTCTTTTCCAATCAGCTCGTCCAATGCTGTATTTATCAGTCTTTGGAATGTTGCTGGTGCATTTTTTAGGCCAAAAGGCATTCTTAAAAATTCATAATGTCCATTTCGTGTGGAAAATGCAGTCTTGTGTCTATCTCTGGGTTCAACTTCTATTTGGTAAAACCCTTTTGTGAGATCCAGTGTTGTAAAGTACATGCACCTACCCAATTTGTCCAAAATTTCATCCACTAATGGGATTGGGTATTTATCGTCTACTGTGATGTTGTTCAGTTTCCGATAGTCTATAACGATTCTCCATTTCTACAAACCTGAAGCATCCTGTTTCTTAGGTACTACCCAAATTGGTGCCGAATAGGGTGATTTACTGTGGCAGATGATGTTTTGTTCTAACATCTCTTTTATAGACCGGATCTTCATGTTTAGTATTTATTCTATGTTTTATTTTGTGTGTGAAGCTTAAATTTTCGTCTTCTTTATATATAATATTTTTATGTTTTTTTAAAAGGGTACTAATTTCTTTATATTCTTCCTTGTTTAAATGATCTAGTCTAAATAATGTTTTTGTTTCGCCTTTAGCTATTCCAATTCCATCTTCTTCTCCTTCCAGGTTGAACAAGGCTTTCTTATCATATTTTCCTTGGTTTTCGTCCAGGAAATAATATTTTCTATCATTCAGAATTATGAATTTTTCTGCAATGTTTACAACTGCTTTTAATTTCTGTAGGCTATCATAACCCAATAGTCCGTCATAGTTCTGACAAAAATCGTGAACAAAGAAAGTCAAACTAATGCCTGACTGGCTACTAGTAATTTCTTGTGCTTTGCTTAAAATTATATTTCCTTCAATTGTCCTTACTCTAACTGGGTTAACTTCCTTACTTTCTCCTGGTAATGTATTAGATCTAATCAAACTTATGGATGACCCAGTGTCTAATAAGAATTTATAAAATCTATTTTCTACTTTCATTAAAATGGAGGGTAGCTCCTTGAGGCTTTTAAGTGAAAATTTTCCACTTCCATTGGTATAGGAGCGCCATATTTTCTGATTCTAGATTGATTGGAATCATATTCCCTCATTCTTTTATTAGGGTTATAATTATTGTTTGAATAATAATTAGACTGGGGATTATGTGCGTTCTGAAGATGTGGGTTTTGATAATTATTTGGAGAAAAATTCTGAGGATGAAGACCGCGATTTGCATTTTCATAACTATTTGGAAGGAAATTTTGAGGGTGGATAATTCGATTTGTATTATGGTTCCTATCGAGATATTTGTTATGTTGGTGCAAATAATTTGGATTATAATGTGCTCTGTTTGAGTTTGATTTATGTGGTTGACCATAATTTCTGTAATTATTTGATTTATAGTGAACCTTTTCATCAAATTCACCGCTCTCTCTCAATTTTTGAATTGCTGTTTGAAAATCATTTACCAGATTGGCATTTAAAAAAGCTGTTAAATGGTTTGGTAATTCTTTTTTTAATGTTTTCAAATTATAGAAATTTATTTCATTATTAAAAAAATTCTTCCTCTCCTCTGGTTCGTTACATAATTTTATCGCATCCTTAATTCTACATATCAAAGTGTTAATTTCTTCACATAATTTCTTAATGCTACCTTTGAATTTAATATTATTCATACTTAAAATTAAATGTGAAATATTTTCATGCTCACCGAATTCCATTATTAAGATTTTCTGTAATGCCGTCCAATTTTCAGGTTGTTCTCGTCTCACTACATTAAGAGCAGCACCGCTCAACGTCCTTAGTATGCAATTAAAAAATAGAATGCGGTCCTCTGATGGTAGGGCAGCTATGTTTGGCAGCATGTTTTCTATAGCTCCAATATACATCGCTAATTCCTCCTTTTGTCCAGAAAACGGATGGATTAATTTCAGGTTGTCCATTACAAAGCGTTTTTGTAATAGCAGGTTTTCAATTTGCTGTTGTTCTGCGTTGTGAGTGTTGTTGTTCATGTTGGCGTTGATTGATAATTGTTTTAAGTCTGAGATAATTTTCTCCATAAACTAAACTGGGTTGTGTATATATTTTATTTTCCTTTGGACTTTGAAGGAATAAACTGTATTTATTTTATTAAAAAAAAAATTTCTACTGATTTATTCGTAGGTTCGTTTAAGGATCTTTTTCGTAGATCCTACCGACTGCGCCAGTGAAATAAAGAAAGAAAAGTATGTTTTTTCCTTGAGTTTTGTTCATAAAACTGACTATTTTATTTCCAAGTTTTTTCTTAAATACTAGAAATGAAAATGTTAAATCTAGTCTAGGTTTTATCAGCGTGTGAAAGAAAAATAAAGTACAGAAATATCGTCTTAGAACTAAGTGATGATATTCTTACTAAGTGTTGGTTATTGATTTAGGATATCGTCTTATCATTAGGTGTTAGTTATTAAATTGTATGGGCCGATGTTGAATGTGAACGCCAAGTTTTTTTCCGAATTTTATTTGACATTTCTCTATTTCAGACTTACTCAATTTGAACCATGGAGAGATACACAATCCAACAACGTGTTAAAGTTATCCAGACTTATTATGAAAATGGGAGTTCAAATCAAAATGCATATCGTGCACTTCGTAATTTTTTTGGTCAATTTCATCGTCCAAATGTGCGTACAATCGCAAAAATCGTGGAAAAATTCGAGCAAGCCGGGTCTGTAGAAGATGTGAGAACAGCAGTGCATGCTCGTACAGCTCGTACTGCAGAAAATATTGCTGCTGTTCGCGATAGTGTGGCTGAAGAGCCGTCCACCTCAACTCGTCGTCGTTCCCAACAATTGCACCTGTCACGCTCGTCGTTGATGAACATTATGCATAAAGACTTGCATTTACACGCTTACAAGGTGCAATTGGCTCAAGAACTAAAGCCCCTCATCTAATGCCGCTCCATTAGAGCTGGGAGATGAATATTGGTCAATGCGTGATGCCATTGTTCAAGCTGAACTATTAATTGCTCGTACATTAAAGTTTGATTTTAACATTGAACATCCACATAAAGTAAGTCAAAATGTTATGGTGTAAAATATTTACGGAATCTACTTGGCATCGTCAGCTTAATTGGACTAATATCGATAACATACAGAATACTGTTTTAGTTTACTTTTACAGTGAAAAAACTATTTCCAATCGAGTACGTGGTAGATATAAACAGACAGTTGAGTGAAAAATTATAATGCAATCGACTAAAAATTATTATTTCAATTACGTCGTTTCGTAGAATTTTGAAAATTATATCCGAATTAAACGCGTAACTGTGGAAAGCAACAAAAGTCCAGTTCATCCAGTATAGCTGCCAAAAAATACATACACATATGTATGAACGTATGTATATAGATAGGAGCCATAAGAGCTAGATGAGACCCGCCAATTATGAAAAAAAGAAATACACAGGCCTGTTCTGAAGATCACATATGCTTTTACACGAGTGATTTTCTGGTGTTCTGTAAATCCCACCCTTTTTGTGTTTCGATGTGATTTTCGCTTGCCGAAAAACCCAGCAAACAAAAAACTTTCCGTTGACAAAATATGTCTGAATGCATGACAAAAATCCCAAAAGCAAGTAACATTTTTGTAGCAGAAAGTTTATGTTTGCAGACTTTATACACAGAACAACTTTGTTGGGATTTCAAATCACTTTTAAAAAGGTGATTTCTAGCACATCCCCGAAAACTCCAACAGCCAAAGAACTACCTTTACAAAAAAGTTATAGATCACGTTGCCTTAATTTTGATTTTTTTTTTTTCACTTTACGGCTTTTGAGTTTCATGTAAGTTGACCGTATCTGTTTTTTTCTCATCCTGCCAATATTTCTTTCTTTGGTCTTGAATATTTTTTTGTATCGAGTACTGTAAAATATTTTCTATATACAAGTATATTTGTGTTAACTTCATTTGAAATTTGAAGCTGAAAATTAATTGACTTTTTCCTTTTATTATCAGTTTTTACTTTACTATATGAAAACACTACAAGACTGGTTGGGTAGCAGCGTGTGGTCATCTGTACCTATAGCTAAAACAGCAGCATCATTTTTACAAGACTTTCATCATTCAACTAAAATTCTCAATCACAAACCAAATCATATGGCCATCTGTTGTCTGTCGTTGGCTCTTCAAACTTACGGCATTCAAGTACCACTAACTGACGAATCTGACGATCAATCCATGTGGTACACAGTAAGTTAACAAACTATTAATTTGATCTTGTTATGAATAACATTTTCTCCTTCCAATTTATTACAGCCATTCGTTTCTGATATCAGTAAAGAAAAACATTGGGAAATTATTGAAGACATCATAGAAGTTTATAAACAAGAAACAGAAATCAATAATGTTCATTAATTTACTTATAAAAATTTATAATTTTTATACTTTTTATTAAATGCGGATGATGTGATATATGTATGTAAGAAAAACTAAGGAACGCTATTTTTTTCATTTTTTTATATTGTTTGCTTGATACATTATTTCATTTACAATAATAAATATATCAATGAACTTTTATGTGGTCGGCCAAGAGCTTGTAGTTTATGATTTTATAAAAAAGAACTGTAATTATTATATAAATACATATGTTGTACATATGAAGAATAAAGAAAAGTTTACATCTTAGGATTATGTTTTTATAATTTTGTTTAATGAAAATATAGTCTTATGTTGTTGGAACTTAATGTTTATGCTTGTGTTTGTGCTTTTCGTTCCGTCCACTGCTGCTGGAATAAGCCTCTCGTTCTACATCACGTTTAGAAGAGCGCGCATAACTGGGTGACGGCGATCTAAAGGCAATTCAAACAAAATTATTCAACGTTTTCTTATTTCCTCCAATTATAATACCTTTTTGATCTGGATGACGACGAATGTGGGCTGTCGTAACGTGTTGACTTTGAAATGTAGGCTGCTCTCTCTAATGATTGGGGCGGCGAGGTGGAAATACTTCGAGAACGGTGTCGCTTATTGTATTTGCTGCTATCGCGGCTACTTGATGTGGGTGAACGTTCCCTTCGGCTATTACTGCTGTTGCTTTTGTAGGGCGATACGGAACGTTTGCGTCCACTGCGAGCTGGACTGGAGCGGGAATTATTACTAAAGTGTTGAACCGGTGATGTTGAACGCTTGCGATGTCTTGGCTTCTTGGGACTATCTGGGCTAGATTCTTTGCTATGCATGAAACTTACTGGAGAATTAACGGCTTCAATTAAAGATTCCTTAGAAAAAGAATAGATTTATATGTGGTCTCAGCTCATTATTATCTACATTCAGTTCGGTTGATAAATCAACATCGAGATTGCGGTTGCCAGAAATGCAGTGAAGTAACAGCGAACGGCATTACCATACAATTACCTGTATTATCAATTCAACTAACAGCATTATCACTTTCAGTACTAAACAACTCAGCTGATGCCACCTGCTGGGGGCAAAACTGCTTAGTTCATCAACATACCACTATTTGGAGAGTTGAGTGTAAGAACGTACTGAAACCAATAATGTCGAGCCACCAACGCTTTTGCAAGTCAAGTTACGTCGCTGAATTTTTAGCTTGTTTACTGCACATGAGTTGCCAGGTACTGAAAACGACAATGCAGCAGATAAAATGAAAATAGGTGTCGAAAACAACTGTAATTATTGCTTCATTGCCCTTCTGTCAACCAGAAAATTTTCGGTGAAAACATTGCAAACGAACTGGAATTCATTCAGTTTTTCCCATAATAGAACCCTACAGTTTTTAAAGACCTCTTTCTGTATACAGTTACTATCTGGTCCCACGAAAACTTTCGATTTCTCTTCTACTTACTTTCTTCATCAGACGCTTGCGATAATGCTCTACTTGTTCTGCCACCGTTACACCCAATTTGCAGTCAACTTCTCCCGATTCCAATGCATCCTGATATTGCATGGTTTTCATTTCAACTTCACGCAACTTTTTGCGTTTTATTTCGTCGAAGCTAAGAGCATCGTCTTCATCATCGGTGGAGTTATTAAAGAATTTCGGAGCTTCAGGTGGATCGAGAGCATCCCATTTGCTGGTAGTTACTGCTTGTGCCTCTACTTGTTCCGGGTCGACAGTTTCCCATTTGGAGGGTATAAAAGCACGTGATTTGGAAGTGTTTTTGCCACCAAAATCACTAAAATCTTGCTGATCTTTCTCTAAAGGCACACCATCAATGTCGTCATCCACTTAAAAAAAATATTATTGTAATTCCAAAACATAACAGTTTAAAGTAAATAAAGAAAATAGTAACTTGGTATGCCATCTATGTCATCATTATAATCAGCGTCACGACTAACATCTTGGCTACGACGTGGTGTGGTCTTTTGAGTTTCGGGTAAACCACGCATAAGAACACCTTTCAATAAGGCAGCGCCATCCAAAGGCACCCCATCCAAGTCCTCATCATCTTTTTCGTCACCCGACAAAGGAGCACCGTCAATGTCTTCTTCTTCTTCGGTTTCTTTAACTTCTTCGGGTGGTGGTGTGGCCGGAGCCTGATACTATTGCAAACATTTCTTATTAGACAGAAAAAAGCATAAAACCAAGGTAAAGATTTTACTTGTTTTCCTAAAAATACTGAACGCAGCTGTGCCAAAAACTCTTTTGAATACACAGCCCAGTCATCCCAGGTTTTTAAAACATTTAAGACTCTTGTCTTAAACCCTTCAGCCTTCAAGCGACTTTCAATGTTATTAAAGAACGTGTGCAGATTTTCAAAAACTTCTAATAGATGTTTTTCAATGCTAAAGAGGAAGAAATAGTTTTAAAAATAAAGTGGAGACTTTGAAAACTTAACTCACGCTTTTCTAAAAAAAGAAACATTTGAAACTTTGACTGTGCAGTTGTGTAAAACATCTGATATCAGATACAAGCGAGCAATTTTTCTTGAAGCCAGAGTAGCTGGATTGGCCAAAGATTCAGCAATACACTCACATATTTCATCAGCTGCATCAGCGTGTTCAATGCAAAAAATCATGGCATCACCGACTTTTGTGCGTTCAGGAGTTAAATAATGTATTATATCTTCCAAACGGTCACGTTGTCTGAGGATGCAAAAGCAAAAATAGCATTAATTGTTCTAACAACTCTCAAAGTTTACTAACGCTGTGGACAAGGCTCCTTTATGGGCTTCCGGAGCATCTGGATCAATAACCAATTCAGCTGGCATACCCTGAGTATAGAAATTAGCCACTGGTGGTTTCCATATGGGTCCATCTTTAAACATACGAAACTCTTTTTCATTCCATTCATTGGGTGTATCACCTTGCAGCAAAGAAAATAGTTTCCAGCGGTAATAGATATGAGCAGGACTCTCGTTGTCAAACAAAAACGAAAAGAGTGGATTTTCTATTTCGCGGCTCATAATTAATGCCTCAAACATGGGACCCTCGCGTATCACAAACTCAATCATACGATGTATAATGTGAAGTACAGATCTTAAAAAATAAATTGATTTTTATTTTTTTTTTTGAAAAGAAAAATCTTCTTTCACTTACTTTTCTGTTGGTATTATGACTTTCACCACACTTTTCTTTAAAACCTAAAAAAAATGTTTGTATTATAAATGTCAGTTACTTAAAATTATAATATTTCTCTCCACCTTATCCATATTTTCCTTTTCTTCATATGTTGTGAACTCTTTGTAATTCTTTTCGGGTAAGTTGCCCAATTCCGATGGAGGAGGTTGAGCATTGAACGGTAAGCCGGACGGTGGTGGCGGCATGGACAGTTCCAACAGTGGTGGTGGTATAAATATAGGTTGATTAAGTATTGGCACTGCTTTGCCCCAGCCCAAGCGCATAACATAGCCCATTACAAAGCGGCCATTAAGCGCTTTTAAAGCTCTTTCGGCATCTTTGCGGCTCATATAGGCAACAAAACCACAGTTTCGATCCCGCATTTTCTCCTCTTCTGACCTAGGCCACATAATTTTAATGCTAGCCAAAGGACCATAACGGCCAAATATTTCCATTAATTGTTGCTCCGACAACTTTGTAAAGACAGACATTTACTTTCATTGAAATTCTATAGCACTTATTCGACTGACCTTTGGACACAAATTAGCTAAATACAAATTTGTTGTATTTGGATCTCCTGTGTCATGAGAACCAGTTCTCGCTTCTGATGCATGATGTTGGTGTTGACTTTCAGCAGCGGTGTGAGTTGGTTGGGCAGCCGGCAGCGGAACGGTCGTTTGCACCATATGCTTATATTTATGACGTTCTTCACGTTCTTCCTGGATTTGTCTCAGCTCTTCTTTAAAAAGTTCTAAATTACTTTTCTTCTTCTCTTGGTTTTTCTTTTTTAAGCTTAAGGCGTCCTTTTTCAAATCCGAAGCCAGCATTTTGGCATATTCTTGAGCTTTTTCCGCAGCAGTTTTGTCTTCAATCTTTGAAGATGGTTTATACAGTTTACCCTTTTCGCGATTGTCTTCCTCTGCAAAAGGTTTTCAATAGTATACATTAATAAGCCATACATACATATTTCAGAAAACTTACTTCTTGAGCCGGCATCGTAAGTGCCGGCTTTTACCCAAATTTTAGAAGAGGCTGAAGGAGTATCTTGAAAAGTCTCTACAAACTCTTTAAACACCTACAGAAATACTTGGTAACAAAATCAAGAATTCTAATAAATTGGTTGTCTGTATTTAACTTACATGTGCAGCAGCAGCTTCGTCGTCCTTTTTCTTTTGATCCTCCAATTCTTTTTTGGATAATTGTCTTTTGCCCATTGTACCGACGGCAAAGGCTTCCAGTTTCTTCTCACTTATTCGCTGAAATTAATTGTTTATAACATTCGCTGTATGCAAACTTTTTTATGGACTTACCTTCATTTCTTTTTTTATTTTTTATCAATTTGTTAAAGCATTGAATGGTTTTATGTACTTCATTACACTGAAGTACAAGCACAGGGTAAACATACATATGTATGTACATATGTATTTTGTGTGTGGTGAGTTGTTTTAATGCAAGCGGAGCTGATAGCCCTGGTAGTTAGTGCTCAAAAATCGTTCCTTAATTCTTAGAATTTATACATAAGATTAAATTAAATAAATTAATAATACCAGCAAAAGAACAAATATGCATTCAAGCCAACAGAAAAATTGAATGAAGTAGAGTTTTATTTATTATTGTATATAAATAAAACTAAATTTTGTGAAATGTGCAGAGGATTTTGATAAGATTCTTTAGACCAAATCAATAGACCTATGTAGGGACAAACGTTTTTTATTTGATTTATGTTTGCCTCGTGATGAGTGCACGACATTCTTTGATACGAACGTTATGAAACAAGTAAAGATTGAAGTTATATTATTGTACGTCTCCATTAAAGTGACAAGCATTCGATTCTAACATACTATATGCACTGATTGGCGAGCTTAGAGGCCGCTTAAGAGTTGTTACGATTTCTTTAAAGAAATATATTGCAATATACTATGTTTGTACATATATTTTCCTAATGTTTAAAAAATGGCAACGAACATTTTTTTTAATTAAAAATAGTAATATGTTCTAATAAAGAATTTTGAACTAGTTTCTTTGTAAAATTAATTTAAAAAACAAAAAGTAACACCATGAAATATCCTTGGCTTATCAAAAATAAAATTTTGTAAACTTTACTGTTGTATTGTGTTGAAATGCGTCAAATAGCAGTACAACTTGATTAGTAGAATGTATGTGTGAATTCGTCAAATAGGAACATCATATGACAACACATCTCATAATACATGCAAGCGAAAAATTATTTAGAGTCCTCTTGGTAACATACAGAGTGTTATATACTTTTTTAATAGCGTAAGTAAAGGATAACATTTGCATTATATGACAACAGAAGTCCTAATATAATGCAAATAAAAATGGTTTCGATGACTCTTCGGGACTACCTTGTAAATAAATTGCATACTACTTTTTCAAAACCATTTAAACGATGTTTACATGTGTTTTTATTGTGCTATGTAAACGGTGGTCTCATGCAACTCTATATTATTGCTTAATCAATTTGTTCCCAATACCGGTTACTCAAAATGGGCAACACTAATGACTTTAGCGCCATTAATATGACAGCGAATTTGCGTGGAAACAAGAAACAAGAAGAAAAACGTAAATTAAGTGAATTAATAAAAATTGTACTCTAAAATTTCTGATTTTTCAAATGGAAAATTCACAATATATAAATAAAATGCAAGTTTAACAATTACGAAGTAAAGCAGCACTTGCAGCAAATAACGATAGCAACTTTAAAACAGTACACACAAGAATTTGGCAACGAGAAAACTGCAGTCGAACAAATAAGCAGTCAGTAAAAGCAGCAGTTTTACGAAAAAGAAAAACACACACATACAATGGGACTTGACTTCGATGCGTTGGAATATTGCAAAAGTGTGAAAGTAAAGCAGTCACAACCTCCATACGCGTGTCCTGTGCTTAAGTGTGATCGTAGCTACAAGTCGGTAATAGGTTTACAATACCATTTGCTTAATTATGATCACGATAACCCTCAGCCACTTACACCGGTTATGACGCCAAATCGAAAGAAAGCGCGTCCGCGTGGTGGTACACATTCAACACCAAAAGGTGGCACCGGGGCGGGAGGAACAGGTGTTAGTGGCGAAGATGATCAGAATGGTAGCAAAGGTTGTGGAAACAGTCGCATCATAACAAATCCAGAATCCTTGGTGTCGTACAATGACGAAGAGCAAACAGTTACATTCAATTTAGAAGGAAAAAGTGTTCGTTTAGGAATAAATGACCCTTTACCATTTATTGACGATGAAAAATACGCTGAATTATTAGAAAGAGGTTGCATTGTGAATGCCGATGCTCCGCCATTAGAAGAAAATGCACCTTGGACAAAAGTTAAAGTGCCAGAGGCAAGATTTCAAGAAATTCCAGATTATAATGTCCCAGATGCTCCGGTCAGACCGTTGGCATACTATCGATTCATAGAAAAGTCGGCTGAAGAGCTGGACGGCGAAATCGAATATGATGTCGATGAGGAGGATTCAGCATGGCTGGAATGGATGAATGAAGAACGTGAAAAAACCGGCCATAATGCTGTAAATATCGATACAATGGAGTTGTTAATGGATCGCCTGGAAAAAGAATCCTACTTCCAAGCAGCAGCTAATGGAACAGCTACTGGTAATGAAGTTGACGACGACGCGGTTTGTTGTATTTGTATGGATGGAGAATGTCAAAATACGAATGTGATTTTATTTTGCGATATGTGTAATTTGGCGGTACATCAAGATTGTTACGGTGTTCCCTATATTCCCGAAGGGCAGTGGCTTTGCCGGCGTTGCTTGCAGTCTCCAAGTACGCCGGTAAATTGCGTACTCTGTCCAAATACGGGTGGCGCTTTCAAGCAAACTGACAGAGGTCAATGGGCCCATGTTGTTTGCGCCCTGTGGATACCTGAAGTTCGGTTTGCAAATACGGTGTTTTTAGAACCGATTGGTAAGTGCAGTCAAACATCTTCTATTCGTTTTTGCATCTTAATCCATCTGAGTAACGCTTAGCTTTCGATTTTAATGCCGATAAAATCTTAGATTAGTATTTTACTATGTACTTTAAAAAATGCTTACAAATTTCTGGCCAAGAACTAACCAAGAAAGAACAATTTTTTTTTTGAGACGGCAAACATATTTTCTGGAGACTTAAATTTGACAAAGGACAAAAATAGGAAAACAATTTGTGGAACATGCTGGCTGTTATGAATTCAATCGCCTTCCAAATATACATAGAATTGCAGTTAAAACGATATTTAATCCAAGAAATATATATAATTCCAATGCAATTATTATGTTATGAAATTCGCCTCAAAAAAAAAAAATTAGTTCAAGGAGCAAAATCTATATGCAATAAATTTCCTTGCTTGTATTACTTCTTCGCTCGTTTATATTTCCTTTCAAACTTTTACTGCAACTTACATAGATAAAGGGTATATGTTATAAATATTCTATTATACTCAAGGTCAGAGCTACGCTGGGTAAGAATACAGGGGCATCTGTAAATAAAATTCCAATACTCGTAATATTTTAAACAATTTCTTTAAGATATAAACATTTTGAGGCGATGCCGGCTTACTTCGTTACTTTTTCAATTTTCTCTTAGTTTTCGGCATATATGTATTTAAACATACATATATGTATATGTATTTTTAGCCCTAAATTGAATTGATCATGGCGGGTTGATTAGAAAGTCTAATTAATAATTTATCTCTTCCTGCATGTAAACATTTATTTTTCTTAGTTACCCATTCGCTCGGGCCGATGCTCTTCAGCGTTTGGAGCTTTCATACTCAGAGCTTTCTTTTCTTTCTGACCATTTACGAATAAAATTAGTCTCCAAATTAGTGACTCCAAAGCTGTTTAGGGAAATGACATTAATCTTCCATCGCACTTAATAGTGTATACTTTCAAATTCAGTTAATTAAAACAGTGCTGAAATGAGGGTTTTTGGATTAAGTTGGGGGTGTTTTGTTTCTTTGGCATCTCCCTGAGGCTACATGAGAGGAGGATTTGTGCATTTTTTTCTTAATGCCTGCTTTTCTATATCGCTCGATACAGTTTCGGATCATTTTTGTGATAGTTCTCTTCACTTACAATGTTAAATATCGTGACCATATATCCGACGAATTTGGAAAAATCTATTTTTGCCAGTCGTCTAATAGATAAATCAATTAACAGACTTGTGTACGAATATGCATATTTCTCAGCTCTATTATTTTGACTCAAAGCTTTATTTTTTTGTAACGTACTGCTCTCGTAAACCAAGCGATATTTTTATTAAGAAAAATTATGTAAATTCTGTGAAGTCAAGAAAAAAATTGTGACTTGCAGCTGAGAAACAGCTGCTTTGCGATCGCATATCGTTCGATAGCCCACTTAATTTATTGTATATTTTAATGTTGCAACAAGTAATCTTTTCATCTATATATATTTTAGAATTTTAATTTAATGTCTTGAGATCTTTTCTAATGGAAGGGTTTGCGTATTGCATAATTCCACAGGAACTGTGTGATTAAAAATACTGAAATTTTTCACAAATTGTTCAGTTCATAATAATCATACTGTTTCTTGACTTTGAAAACCCCAAATAACTAGGAAATTAATTTTTAGAAACTTACAGGTGTGTTTTTTTTCGTTGGACATTTTAAAGAAATATGAGCAAAACATAAAGCAATATAAATTTATTTTCGTAAACCGTGTTATTCCAACGTTGCCTGAAAACAGGTTTGGATGTACTTATTTGTTTTTTATATCTGGAGCTCTTTTGCAGTTCGTTGCAATTTAAACATCAAATTGAATTAAAATTTTAAAGTAAGAATGAGTGATATGTTTTCATTTTCGAAAGCAATTTTGATTGAAATAATGCATATTTTTACTGGCAATGAATTGTAGTTTACTGATCGCTGAAAACATTTTAGTCGATAGGATTTTCATTAGCAGCAAAATTTTATTGGTCACCGATAAATTGCAGCTGAAAATAGAAATTTATCTGGCATGAATGGATGACCAATAATTATAGTGATATAATGATAGTGTTTCTATTTGATTTCTCATACAATTTTGATGTCTATGCTGATGACTGCATACTGTGTTTTTACCAAGTTTGATTGCTTCAGATCAGAAAGCGTTTCGTACCTTGTCAGCATAGCGAGAGTTTGGAATTCTTCGCTAATTTTTAGACTCTTGTAATTCGTATAAAAACGTCTTCTTCGTTTTCTGTGTGAAATCTTTATTCAACTAATTTTTTGTTTCCTTCCCAATGAGTATAAAAACATAAATAATAAATACGCGTTTACCTTTTCAGATTCAATTGAGACAATACCACCAGCTCGATGGCGTCTCACATGCTATGTTTGCAAAGAAAAGGGTTTGGGAGCTTGTATTCAATGTCATCGCAATAGTTGTTATGCCGCATTTCATGTAACTTGCGCTCAGCAGGCTGGCCTTTACATGACTATGGATGTGAACGAAAATGCTGCTCACAATGACTCGTCAGCACATGTTCAAAAGTATGCATTTTGCCATGCTCACACTCCTGATCACGCTAAATCAAAACTAAATCTGAAAGATTTTGAAGATGCGCGCCATAAAATGAAGGAGGCGCGAAAAGCGTTGGCGAAAAAACGTTCATCAGCGCCAGTCGTTCTTATACCGACAATACCGCCCGACCGTATACAGGAAATTGCAAGTATGGTGCATATGCAAAAGAAAAAAGAATTTCTAGATCGACTTATAGCGTATTGGACGATGAAACGAAAATACCGCAATGGAGTACCTCTTTTACGGCGTCTGCAATCACAAGGCAATCATCATGGTTTTATACAGCGCAATGGCATAGAGGGAAGTCCAGACACTACAGAGCTGTATCGTCAATTAAAATATTGGCAATGTTTGCGCCAAGATTTGGAGCGGGCGCGTTTGCTTTGCGAGTTGGTTCGAAAAAGGGAAAAACTTAAGGCCGCTTATGTAAAAATATGTGAACAAGTTGTTATGTTGCAAGTTAATCCTTTGGAAGCAGTTCTCACAAAACTATTAGATGCGCTGGAAGCTCGTGATACTTCAGAAATATTTCGGGAACCTGTTAACACACACGAAGTTCCCGACTACCTTGATATTGTCACTCATCCTATGGATTTGGGAACAATGCGAGAAAAACTTCAAACCTACACACATCTAGATCAACTGCAAACCGACTTTGATCTTATGATACAAAACTGTTTGGCGTACAACAACAAGGATACCGTGTTCTATCGTGCTGGTATAAGAATGCGTGATCAAGCTACACCATTATTTCAGCAGGCGCGAGAGGCACTGGCTCGTGAGGGCCTTTTAGACACGAGCCAGTCAGATACAACCGATCACGTTCAAAAAGAAGTTGAAGATGAATTGCACCAACTTTTGGCAGCAACACCCTGTGAGGCTATTGTACAAAAACTTCTTATACTGGCAGACAAGTCTCAGGTTTTAAAGAATCCAACGTATCGAACGAAGAAAATCAAGCAAATACGTTTAGAGATATCGCGCATGCGCAAGTCAATACAAAAAGCCAGAATGCAAGCTGTAAGTTGTAAATAATCAGACTGTTCAAAATAACAAAATCCAAAGCGAATCGAATTTGCTGAAATTCAATTTGTATTGGAATGTATGAACAGTCATAATATAGAATTGATTGCCTAATTTACATTTTTGATATTTCTCCAGCGTTACAACACCAGTATGGGTGCCAATTCTCAAACCGAAGAAGATGAAGAAATGGAAGAAAATCATAATGTTGAAGATATGGATGTTGATACACCTACACCTCCGATAAAGTCTCATGCTCTTCACATTACACACAAAGAAGAGAAAATTTCACAAGTAACACCGAAACGCAGTCGAAAAACTGTACGAAAGCCGCCACGATCTCGCCAGCAGAACACTATCCGACAGAATCACAACAATCTCAGCGAAGACGATGACGACAGTCTTCAAAACCAGGCCAATGGCAGTGAGGACGACGAAGATGGTGATGATACAATGGGCGAAGAGTCGAAAGGAGCCAGTAATAATACAACCCAAACGCCGCCTTGCAGTCCAGTTAAAAGTCTTAATAGCAGCGCATCACCTGTCGGCGTCAATAGAAGGTGAGTGATATTTCTCTCTTATTCACCTCATTGCTGGTAAGTTCATGTACTTTATAACACTTCATTCAATAGGAAGTTTTTTTTTTTAATATGTTGTGTGTACATATATGCATGTATGTATGTAGATATTTTTTACTAACAAAATGTTCTAAAGCGTTTGAAGGACAAATATGCGTATCTGCTTCAAGCAAATCGAGTATTGAGTACATCCTTTGTTTCGATCAATAACAAAACTATGCTATGAACGAGGTTTGACAGTCCAGTTGTTACTCGTGGCAAAGAAAAAGCATTACTGTCGTATTCGGCGCCTGGTTTTGATCCTTTTTATTATTAAACTAGGAACATTTTCTTTTTAGCACAACTCATAGAGCTGTAGTTGTTTACTAACACCATTCAGTTTATTATTCGTTTCGAAGCTATAGAATTTGTTGTTGCTGTTTATTAAAGTTAAGAACTAAAACGAAGTACATACATACTTATAACGAATGGACTGTGCTATAAAATCAACTTGCTGCAATGGAGTGATGTATTTTTATTTAAAAGTTGGACTATTTTTTTGAGATATTTTTATGTGTTTTAAATAACTCCACCTGTTAAATTCCGAAACCCGCCTCTAATCAAGCTTTCAATTCCAAAATTAAGCCGCATACACTTATCGAGCTTTTAAACAATTTGCATTTTTTAATGCCCAAAGGGAATTACCGAGTTCACAGAAAAAATACTCCGTGCATTTTTAAGAAACAAATTAAAATCATTATCTGGGCGAATTGATCTGCCAATTTGCTTAAAATTGTAGAATATAACAGAAGTTCTATACCTAATTTTTTAGTTTTTTTTTTTTTTTATAAGTTTAAAGCATTTAAATTATGGCGCTTATTGTGGTTGCCTATGGCGGTTTTGTTATAGGTTAAAGAGATATAATATGTCAACTTTCGTTTTGTAATAGATTAGCAACGCCAACCAGCAATTAACAATATTAAAACTTTTAGTAGACAACACCAAGTAAGAGATATTCTCGTGCGAGTGATTGTTGTATTCGTATAAACTTTGAATGTAATTCTTTCTCTCTCTCTCTCTCTCTCTCTATTTCAAAATATGTTTTTAAAAAGCTGAAAAGCAAAGTACTAAATGAAAATTGTCAAAATACAATCTCAATGGATCGTTGGATCGTATTGTCTTTTTGATCGCAATTTGACTTAATTAAAAAGTTATGTTATATGTAAATTTTTAGAAGAGTTAAATCTGTGATATAAACGCGTTGGATAAAATACATACATACATAATAAAATTAAAATTTTAGTGCAATACAATTTTGCTATAGTTTCCAATCATTTGGTTCCGTACTTGGAATAATCCATATACTGTTTCCAGCCCTTCTGAGGTTGTTAAAAGAGACAATGACACTAATAGAAAAGGAATGATTTACGGCAGGTTTGCACGGCACGGCAATAATTATTTTGCATAATGACTTCTGCTTATTTTGTTATTAGTCGTTGCCGGTAAAGTTTTCGCCGGTTAAATTTTTGTAAACCGGAAAATAAGTTAAACAGCCGCACTTTCTAGTTTAAAGTGATGTATGTGCCGCATGCTGTTAACAGCCATATTCCTCGTAGTTAAAAGATTCATGGAAATTTCATTTAATATGCATTTTCCGTTTTTCCTATTAGTTCGTTAAAAATCCCAGTTATGCTATTTCTTTCTGGTATTTGGTTTTGTTGCAGCTGGACGCTTTGAAATTTATAATTTCTGAAATATTTTCACTCGCATCATTAGGTGGCAAAATGCGTCTACTTTCTAACTAGAAAACCTTTCGTATATTTATTTATTATTTCATACGAAATCAATGGCTTAAACAGTCGACACAACAATCTAAAGCATAACCTATATAATTAGTTATATATAATTATTAATGATTTAATATATATGTATAAGGGCGGATTTAAGGCATATTCGGCACGGACCATCAAATTAAATATGTTTATCTATGAACAAATGAACGTTTGTTTTATTTAATTTGTTTCTTCGCACCACTAAAACTGGCACAAAATAGAGAGAATCAAATTATAATTTAATTTTGAGCATTAACTTTCGTTGCAATTAGCCTGTAGAAACTTATTTTGCAAACGTCCGTTTGGTCCAATTCAATTATAAAAAAAAAACAATAAAAACAAACAGCACAGAAGTCTGAAGCGTTCTAAATTCGGGGTAAGACGTTTATTCTGACAACGAGTGTTTTCAGAAACCATAATCTTTTTGGCCAACAGCAGTGTTGTTAGTGTGTGCACAGCCATTACAACTGCTATTTGTCTTGCGTGCAGTTTCGTTTGCCTGGTCATAGATCTGAATGTAAAATAACTCGACAGAAAAGCTATAAGCTAAAGACCTACAAATTCGAACAGTGGGTCAGCTGACGTTACGAATCCAGGAGTAACACATTGAGTAACGATCTCATTTTTTTTGCGTAAAAACATTGTTCAGTTTCGGGCATTTTAGTGTTTTGTGCGGCTGTGTGCATTCACACCGCAAAAAATCGATGGAACATTATATTATATATGTACATATACACATACATACATACATAATGATAGTGTGTATAAGTATATATTTAAATAATGCGCCTATAGGCTAAACTGGTAAACGTTTTGATCTTATCACAACCTAAACTTTAATGATCTATTGCAGAAAATAAGTTTTTGAACAGCTTTTTGGTTTAACAAGGATATTTATTCAGGTTTGCTGTGCAGTGCAACACAGAATTGCCATTTGTCAGAATTGAAACTCGGTTGTGATTAAAGACAGAAGAAAAAAAAAATGATTGATATTATAGTGTCATTTCTGCTATTGAAGGAACAAACTGTTGAACGAGTGCAACGGAAAATATTGAAGGTTTGCTGTAAATCCTTAGAACTAGCAGACGCAGCGCATACAGACATTGCGACAGGAACCGTACGTTCTGAAAGAGGCTGGCCAATGACTACAAGATGTGATTCAATTCTATTTGCTGCTGTCAAATATTTCCTGCGATATTCCGTTAGCGACGACGTTTGGTTTTGCGGCAAAAGTATCTTTTCTTTTCAATAGGCATTCGGAAATGGTCTAGGACGAGTTACAGTATCAGTTGCACTTAGCAAAGCATTTATGTGTTTTTGCAAAGCCTTGTGTGACCTCAAGGGCTAAATCTTCATAATGGGCTAATAATGGAGACCGTCGGTGTAGAACATATTTTCTCAGTAAACATAAAATATCTTCCGCCATTGGTTGTATCGATGAAACTCTTATTAAAATGATTAAACCTACTTTTGACATTCAACAGAAAATGGTATTTTAGTATGAATACCAGGATCGTAAATAAAAGTGAAATATTTCTCTTATATTTTAAACATAATACGTTTATTTCTAATTCTGGTTACAATTCTGATGCGAACATAAAACAGATAATAACCTCTGGTTCGGTGATATGAAAATGTGTTGGTTTCAATGTCGATTCTTATAACAACTAAATTCCACATCAATATACATTAAACATTTTGTACCAGTTGTTGTAACTTAAAAAAAAGCCGTCAGAATTTTTTTTATCTTATTCAATCAATTCCAATCTATCTGAGAGCTGTAAAAAATTTATAAAATAGATTATTAATGCGACGTAGTCCAGGCTGCTTTTATTCACTGGAACTCCTGCAGATACTTTTCATTTCCAATAAACAAAATAAAAGTACATTTGTCAGATAATATGTATGTGTGTATGTGCGTAGTGGATTCTAAATCGAAATAGATAATATAAAATGCATGAAAAAATAGAAATTTGCGTACTTAGTTTGGTTCAAAACTGTTGCTTCCTTTTTAAATCCGTCTGTAGTGATCTTTAGAAATCCTCCATTTTTGTACTTTTGGAACTCTAATGAGACGATGACGCTGGTGGCACTGAGAGATCCGCCGAATCGGAAGGAACGAAAATTTCTACTACGTCACCTTAATACGAACCAAGAAAACCTTAGCTTTGATAGTGCAATATTTGCATGGGAACGTTTCAATTAACTGAAAGATCTTAGTTAGTGTTAATAAGTGACCTTGATCTTGATTGAGAAATTAAAAAAAAAAAAAATACACCTCAGACATGTCTGTCTTAGATCAGAGAGAACAAGAACAAGAGAACAAGTGCACTTATTCTTTAATCTGTTAGAAAACTGTCGCAGGCTTTTTTTCGACTTGGCTAACATTTGATTGTTTTCCAAATTAAGTTTGAACGTTGATCGCAGAAAAAATACGATTTTTACTAGGACCACAGACATCCTGGCTAAAACCATATAATATTATATTATCATCATTTAGGATTTCATTTAATTGATTTTAAAAAGCAAGAAAACATTTAAACATTCTTACCAAATGCTTTTCAGAACTGCGGTGCTATTTACACGTAAAGCGCAGGCCGCACTGAAACGACCCACTGAGACAACCACTACGACTACATCAACAACACCTGTAAAAGAAGAACTTCATAACTCTGCCACATCAACAACAGTGTCAACAATGGGTTCTCTTATAACGTCTGCTAATAATGCTGCTACATCTGCGATAGTGGCAGCTTCCCTTGTCTCTTCAGCCTTATCTTTAAGCAATAAACTAAGTGGTGGCCTTAATCAACTTACGCCGCTCTCGGCCAGCTTAAATCAGGTATCTGCTACGCTTTCGGGCAAATCGCCGAAACGTAGTGCCCGACATAAAAGATTGACAGAGATGCGAAACAGTTCATCAATGTCGCCAAAAAAATCACCGAATCGAACTGTTGCGCCGCCTAGTGTTGTTGGTTTAATGGGATCGATGGTGACAACAGCGTCAACTCTTGCGGCTGTACAACCACCACCTTCTATGCTGCCAGCATCTGCGCCACCAACAATACCGCCTCTAACACCAGCATCTAATTTAAGCAACTATCAACACATGCCCGATAAATTTCGAGTTTATCGTACGAATAACGAGCGTGACGTAAGCGAGAGCGATGATGACGACATGAGCGACATCTCCGGCAGCCCGTGTAGCAGTTGTTCTGGCTTTAGCGTAAGTGGCAGTGGCTCCGATTACGACTCAAGCGACGATGACGATGACGAGGAGGATGAAGATGATGATGACGAAAAGAGTGAGCCAGAGGCGGAGGACAATAGCACTCGAGATAAGCCTGACATAGAAATGCACGACAGTACTACAATAGGAGCGGATGATCAAGGAAACAATGGTCAAGCCATGAGTTGCAGTGGCGACAGCGATGCCGGTAATGTTGACGCCGATTCTGATACTCAAACACGAAGTATTACACGCCGAACCCCAACACCTCTAGATAAACGAGTTCGTAACACAATACGATCGAAACAAAGGAGGAGATTGGTTTCAAGCCAATCCAATATCGACTCATCACCAATACCTGCTCCACAAAATGCTTCTCCCGCCACCACTACGGCTACTAAAACGGCAACTCGCTCGTCACATAAACAACGAAATGCTACGCCCCTACCAAATAATGTAAATAATATAAAAACGCGTAAAAGTCATAACAACACGACAGCAACATCGGCGCCGGCAGCTAACAACAACAACGGCAAGACGAATAACAGCAGTGAAAATGCCAGCTCAAATAGTACGTCCAAACATTTGTTAAAACCTCCCCTTGAGCCGTTGCAGCTGGTGTGGGCAAAGTGCCGCGGTTATCCCTGGTATCCAGCCCTGATATTAGATCCAAAAACACCAAAAGGCTTTGTTTATAACGGAGTGCCACTACCTGCGCCGCCAACCGATGTTTTGGCCTTGCGCAAAAATTATCCTCACGACGAAGAAGTATTTTTGGTATTATTTTTCGATGCCAAAAGAACTTGGCAGTGGTTACCCGCAAACAAACTTGAAATCCTTGGCATTGACAAGGAAGTGGATCAACAAAAACTTGTTGAGTCTCGAAAACCCACGGAACGGAAAGCAGTGAAGAAAGCATACCAACATGCTTTGCACTATCAAAGCCAAGTTTCTGACTTAGAAGGCCAAGGACCCGATCCGATTATGTGAAAGTTAAATTGTTTGAAAATGGTGGCAGAGACGGAGTAAACGAACGAACAACTTGCTCCGCAATAAACAAACAAACACATACACACTCAAATGCCTCATTGTTTTTCTTATCTTACCGCTGTGCTCTTTTTATAACTATTATTGTTTTATAAAAAATAATATATTCAGACAAACATAAATTCGCAACTAAACAAGCATCATATCCGCAGGAGCTGCAACTCTCCCATTAACTCGTCACTTCACATTCGCGATTAGAATTTGTTTTATATATTTTTTTCGTGCTATGTTTCGTAGTTCTCTTAGAATTAAACGATTATGTGCCAGTTTACGGACTTCGAACATTCAAAATTTCGCCCTTCTTTTAAATGTAATTATGCGAATAGACCGAACAGGTTCGATATTCGAAAACTGGCGCCAAGCAAAGAGCTCATATTTTTTAAATTAGAAAAAAGAACTTCAGATTCAATATTCGAAAAAATGCCCGTATTTCTGAATACAATGTCCAAGTAAAACTTGTCGTATTGATGAATTTAATTTAATTGATGAATTTGTAATAGAGAAAACAGTTCCGGAAAATGTGTATGTATTTATAAAAATTTTCTATATTAGAATATTCATTTTACAATTTATTTGCCCATTGGAATAACAATTCGTTGTTACGTCTCTATGATTACTTTTCTAAGTTGTTTTAACTTTAATTATTTGTTTGTTTTTTTTCTATATTTGTATTTTGAATATTTATGAATGTAATTGTTCTCTTTATTCATATTCAAATTCTCATTCTTTTGGTATTTTATTATGTATTTGTATTATAAATAAAACAAAGTAATTAATCTTAGTACTTTAACTATTTTAAGAATTTTTGGTTAATAAACATGTACTAAACAAATTTTCTGTAAACAAACGCTTGTTTAAACTTAACAACCATAAGGCAGGTCTGCGAAATTTATTGGAAAGTATTTTTTTATTGTCACTTCTACAATACAATGTAAATTACATATGTAATTTAAACGGTAAAGGAAATGTGAAATAAACGCTCAAGTATCTATTTAAAATATGGTTGTAAAGAAAGTTTCTGTGAGAGAAAAGTTGTGACCCATTTCCGATCTGACTAAAAGATAGTTTATTCGTCGTTACTGCAACAACATTAATAACCTAATTTGTGTTACGAATTCATTTAATTAAAAACCTTTAAGTGTTCTGCAATTTTAAAGTTCGACTTAAGCTGTTATGACAAAACGACATGTACAAGACAGCGCACACCTTCAAATTCTAGACCTCTGCCATAAAGTCCGTTTTAAGCGAATGATGGGTATAAAAAGGTCCCACAATGCCGAGGAATTGTAAAATTTGCTTTAGAAAAAGCTCGACAAAAGATTTATTTAATTTGTTGCAGCTGTTGGTTAAATTTAATTTTTGTTTGTTGTTTTGAAACCAGTGGCTGTACTAAAGAATAAGTTATAAAATTCCTCTGAAGGCCAAATACATCTGTATAAAAAAGTTTTTAGGCGTAAAAATGTTGGCTGTAAAGAACCTTATGAAATTTTTGGTATTCGGGACGACTGATTCAGTCGAAAAATAAGTAACTTTGTGTTTGTCCATATTAAAATGAGTTCGCCAGTATTTCTGCTTTGGAGTATTTTTGCGAAGTACAAAAACGTTAACGTTCGACATCGCGGCTTAGTTTTTGCAAGTATTATATTTTGGCACAAATTCCAATTATGTCCGAAATAGCGAATATGGTTAATAATGTAAATTTTAATTTCTTGGCTGTATTCCGTAAATTGTTTTTGTTATAGAAATTTCCAAATTCGATTTGTCTCGTAGTTTTTATTGTCTTCTATTTCGATAAAACTTAATTTAATAAAAACAGTGCTAATTTTGGAACAGGAATGCGTTTTGAAATCGTCGTCATTCTACATCGTACGCTGTCGTTTGTAAATCCTTGCCTGCCTCCTTTAAAGGATACAGAATTAATCACAGCAAGATTATTTTCTCAAAATCGGAGTAAACTTTAGGCGACGTAACAAATACTTTTATTTCATCATTTTCTTGCCTTGGCTCGTATGTGATAATCGCCTTTACGAGAGGTGGTTAAATTATATGTCATTTAAAAAGACATGCAATTTAATTTTGAAACTGGCTCTGTAGCACAAGTTATTCTCAGGTATTTGAAAACAAACATTTAAAAAAAATTTCCAATTAAATTTTGTATATACGCCGCCGTAATGAGTTCCATATGTAAAGTTCTGTTTTGTATGACGATGGATGTTCTTTCTGTATGTATTTGTGTTTATCGTATATACTATATTGAAAATTCCCTCCATAATTTATGTATGTATATTAACACCTAAATTTTAATTTATATTAATTAGATTTGTATTGAAAATGAAATTAAGCCGAACACTTATTATTTGTTTTAACGTTTTAAAAGTTTTTTTTTTTTTTTTAAATTTTATGTTGAATTTTGTAAAATGAAAATATATACATGCATATACATAAATTAAACTAAGTGGTTCTAATAACAGAAAAAAATTCTTTTATTTACAGATTTGAAAATGTTTTTGAAAAATTCAAATTTTTTAAATTTTGGCGTTAGAAAAAACCCTTGATAGTTTAATGTTTTTGTTTAACACTAAAACTTAGTTTAATGTAAAAACTAAAATTTTTACAATATTTAAAAACTGTATTTATTTAATTCAATAAAAAAATGTTTCCTCCCGAATGTAAGTAAAAGGAACTCATACATACATATGTATTTATATTTAGGTTTATTTGTTTAGTTATTAAAACTACAATAAGAGTGTCATTAATATAACATTAATTAGTTTTAAGTCTTACTAAAGAATAAATGTTTAAACATTAAATTTAATGCAAAATTATTCATGTAATTATAATAAAATAGAATCTACAGCAACTATTAAGTTTAAAATAATTTAGTTTTCTTTTACAATCTTTTATGAAATATTCCCTCATTCATAAATAATGAATATTATAATTCATTATTTTTTCCGCTCTGAAATCTAGTACATTGCAGAAGGAAAGAAAACAGGTTCAGGACAATATCTGCATTCATTTTAGTTGTTTATTGATTTAAAAACTCACTCACGACCACCCGCCAAAAATAATAATTGAAATAATAGTTGTAAAATATAGATTGAAGATGCTCTCAAAATGCAAAAATAAACAAAACAAAACTGAATGTTAACAAATTTCAAATATCTTTTTACTCATCAGAACTCAGAACCAACCTCCAGGACTATTTAAGCTTCATAGAAGTCCTAAGTATAGCTGAATCGCTTGGCCTGAGTGGCCTAAAACTGTACCCATGGAGGAAGATGGCCTATTCCAGATAGAGCTAAGTAAGCCTATGTTTGGCGCTGACAACCATATCGTTGACAAACTTTGATCACAAGACTCCAAGAAACCGAGTTTTTTTTTGTTAACAAACCTTTAACAAGAAGAAAAGTCGCAACGAACAATAGAAAAAGCAGAGCATTGAAGTGGTATAGAAATTAAAAATGGATCTCGAATTCAAAAATAAAAGAAAACAGTGCGTGACTGATTGTCGTAGTCACATCACATCACATCACGACGTGTAATTATCACTTTAAATTCCTAAGTCTATTCTCGCAGTGACGAACAATGACATGACAAGGGCGTGCCAGAGAAATATGATTTTTATGTAGTAAAAGAAGTTATTGTTTTCTCTTTGATCATTAATAAAAACAACATCTGTTTAATGTTCATCAATTTTGTTTATTAAGTTTGTGGAGAACTTGCTGAGGCTGTCGGTGTATCGGTTGGCTAAAGCCATGTACTGTACCGTGTATTATATCGGGTGAGGACTGCTTTGAAGAAGGACGAATTAGAAATATTTTCTGCATCAAATAACAAATAACCACAAGTAGAATAAATAAATAAGAAATCTAATATTTAGAAATAAGAAAAATAAGAGTAAGTTCAAATACAAAAGAAGACACTGGATCTCTTTCCCTGTGCGATGATACATACATATATACGTCAATTATTAATATTTCCGCATATTTGTTGATAGTTTATTCCATTCCCACAAAATTGCAGTTTTCAACTCACTTTGGGTTATGGGACGTATGTGGCAATACTTATTTTTATTGGGCTTAACTCGAGAACTTAACCACAGTTGTAGGAAAGCCGCTTCCTTACCAATAGAGCAATATGTTCGGGATCATTATCGTGACAAAACCTGAAATTCGGTTTCCTATGAGAACAAAACCCAGATCTATTCGCACTCTTAACTGGGTTAAATATGTCCAGGCATTGATTTGCACCAATGGTGTTCCTTACAAAACAAATATCTCCAAATCTTTCAGCAGCTATCCACCCCCAAAATCAGTACCGTTGGACTCACGTTCCGTTTTTCGCATGATTTGTATTTGCCAAGTTCTGAAATAAGCATCCCATCTTTTTCAAAGCTTGTCTTAGCGTTTCGTGAGGGGAGATCATATGAATATTCTGCTCATTATTACGCCGGTTTTCGAGATCATGTGGTTATAATAAACTCACTGAACGACATCCATGGCTGCTCCTTTCACAGGCATTTCAACATGTCGACAATTTATTGTTTCTAGGAATAAGAAAAAACTTAACACAGATTAAGTGAAATCAAGTGACTAAAAGAATTATGGTTTGAACAGTGAATTCTGGCGAAATTGACAATAAACACGCATACAAAATAAGTTGCAAAATGTCAGACCCTTTTCACGACTGACTATGCCTTGCAATCGCAACTCATCCCAACTTCCAATCCTATCAATTCTTTTGCAGACGACAGCAGCGTAGGACATTCATATTCATTCAGTTATAGGCCAAGCCTTTCAGAGTTTGAGGCTGAGGCAAAACATACATACATGCTGCATTGAAAATTAATTTTTTATGTCGCAAAGGAAACATCCAAGTGTCTCTGTTTTTTAAAACTGTGCACGACCTACTTCACTTCATCTGACCATCGTATTATTTATATCCGTCCGTTGGATATCCAATATCCGTCCGAAAATGGAATAAAACTCTCATGTATGGAATAATGCTTCAAGATCTATTTTGGAGTTACACGACCGTGTACAGAAGATAGTTGGGTATGCAACTCTATAGACTGCCTTGAGTATCGTAGCGTTGTGCGACGTTTTGCTCTGATGAGATCAGGGAGTTTGTTACCGAAAGTCACAACGCATTTTGCTTCTCATCTATTAGTGATCGTGAAGCGTAAGTAGGAGAGAATTAAAAGCAAGCATTTTTCTTTTAATTCTTATTGCCTAAACACTTTTAATGACTTCTTCATATAAACTGCAAAAGTTTTAACCGAAATTCATTGGGCCTTTCTTTCGTTCTATGAATTATATAATTTCCTAAAACCAAAATGGGTTTTATATGCACTCTTTATTGAAATGCCCAAACGTTAACATTCTTAAAGCCATTATTTTCTATACAACAGTTTTCGGTCAGTTCATAACTTGCTAATTTTTGCATAAAGCTCAAACGATTTTCGGTTAACCCATGTCGCCCTGGATCACCCATTAGTATTGTTTTCTTGTCGCTGTTGCATTTTTGCAGCCACGGCAACAGAATATCGGCCATTGCTTCATCGTAAAATAAGTCTCCAATTAGAATAATGTCCTCGGAGACACTGCTGCCAATTAAGTTATCGGTGGAGATTTGAAGCTTTTCCAAATTTATTTTATTCAATTTAGCATTTAGCTGCACTGCGTAGGTGGCCACTAAAATACAAAAAACAAATAGAAAAGTTCTTATTAATAAATAATTATAAAGTAAGATTTTTTTTAGAAAATCGGCGTTGTGCAAAAGAGTGTTTACACGATGCATTTTGATCAGGCATACTCAGGACGATTTCAGCCTTCGCCGATCCCATTTAAAAAACTACATATGTCGTTTTAGTGACAGGTAATTTTCGTTCGATTCATTTCACTGTGAACGAACTGTAAGACAAGACGAAAAACAAGATGACACAAAAAGGTACAGGAAATAGTAATAGATGATGATATTTGCTTGTAATCCAGAAAATGTAATTAATATACAAAAAATTAACTTAAAGAGAAGAACGAAAACAATTTTAATATGAAGCGTCTGAATGAAAGCAATCGAAGGAAATTATTGGCTCACTTCTTTCCCTGGGGTGAACGTTCACACCACCGGTACATGAAGTGCACCGGAAATCGGTACATAGCGCCGATGGTAGGATCTGAACTTGAGCATTGTGTCTTTTTGGGGATCTACATTAACCATGGACTTGGTATGATCGCAATGTCTAACAACAAAAATAAACGATTAAACAAATTCAGAAATCCTTAAAAAAGAAAGGAGGTATAAATACAAGAAAAAAATATAAGTATTTAAACGACAACAAAAAGTTATGTTTGGTTAGAATATGAACATTCCCCGTACTCGCCACACACTCGTGTCCACAAGATCGTGAATATATTATTCCTGTTGCTCCCTCGTGTTACCACGATGTTCGAGTTCTTGTGAATAAACTGAACTCCGACCTTAGCAAAAGATTTTTAGTATTATGAGCTGAGAGTTAATGGTAACTTTGTGTTGAGATTTGCGAACAATCCGTTAAAATTAGCCGTCAATTAACCTTTATGTCAACAGCATACCCAGGAATGATTTACGTATTGAAACCGCTATATCTCAGAAAGTAGAAATCTTATACCAGCGCACGTATAGGAAAACTTATAAAATTGTTAATGTTGCTATTTTTGAATGAAAAATAAGAAACTAAATTACATTTTTCATTTAAGAATCAAATTATGATTTAGAAAAATTAACGAATTTAAAATCTACAAGTTCTAAAATATTTGGAAGTTTTTAACCACAAATATCTTATTGGCATATCAGTTGAATTAACTGCACGCACGGTCCTCTTGCATAACGTACACGCCTTCCTTGTAGGGCAACGCTTTGTACATACACACATGCATACATATTTATATAACAATTTATTCTTATTCGTCGGTGCTATTCTGTTCTTCTTCACTTTGCACTCGAGCTTCCATAACCTTTAAAGGGCCGGCGTTGCGTGTATTCTTGCTTCGTGGTTAGTCCTGGATCTAACTTCTATTTCAAGTTTTGCCAGTTGTGCGCTGAGTTTATGTCGAAATGTTCTGCGCCGACTAGTCGAAGCTCCATGTTGTTTTCCATATAAATTATGTGCGTTTTTTTGGAATGGCGGTGCAAACACACTTACATATATTATTGATACGCTTAAAAGGTGATTCAGACGGTAATACAAGTCGTACGTAAAACCAAAGAGAAAATCATATGAAATTATTTCCGTATTTTAAAAATGAGAATAAAAATCTTACGACAGATTTTACATCATTGGTAAAAGACCAAACCAAAGAAAAATGTTTACATAAAAATTAGATCAGGGATGTATCTAATAATGTGTGCAGGAACTTGAAAAATTTTTAAAAACGATGAGAGCCGTACGACTGTAAAATTTTCATCCGTATTTTCTATGTCATATGGTTTCATTACATATTAAGTGTAGACGGTAACATCTGTGCTCTTGTACTCAAAAATTTTACTTATCGTACGCCTTGTGTTAACGTCTAAATCCCCTTTAAAGCAGCACAGTGTTAGGAATAAGTAACGGTAAATATCCATAAACATTTCAAAAATGTAAAAATATTCGCAACAAAAACGAATTGTAAACACAATTTCTTGACACCTCAATAACTGAGCATTTATTGTTTTTACTTTTTTTTGCTCAATTATATCCGTTATAATTTTTGTTTTTGCTAAAGCAAGTTCGAGAAGAACATAAGCAATGAAAGCAAATTGAATTTTAGTTGGAAATTATAAAGAATTTGAGATTTTCGCACAATTAGTATAAAAGAAAGACTTTTTTCCATTACCAAAACATTCGCTTGACAGACTGTAAATACATGCATATGTACATATGTAAGTACATATGTGCATACATATGTATGTAGGTACATAGTATGTATGTATAATTTTAATAGTGTTCACATAAAGGTTCAGCAAACCAAAAATGTGTCTATTTTGCAGTGTTTAAAGTTTAAAGTAAGATGAACTTTTCAAAATTGTATAAACTGGGGAAAATATTTTTGACAAGTACGATGGCTGAAAACTTTTCTATTTTTATTTTTAACAAAACTACTTGCCTTCGTCAATGTCGTTGGCCAAAGCGTACTTTGCATTCCTCATGATGGCAGCAATAGAAGTGGCCCCACATCCACTGCCAATATCTAGAATAGATTTACCGTTAACTAAATCGGAATGTTCCAAAATAAATCTGAAATGCGGACGTTTTTACATATTTGGAATTTAAAGCAGTTTCAATTTTAAATAGTATTTCTTCTTATTACTTGCTTAATGCTTGACCTCCTGGCCAGTAGAACGCCCAAAATGGATCATTTCTGAATGTACGATGGTCAGCATCAAGTTGCGGATCATGAAACAGTCTACATTCTGGCGTTATTAAATGCAGGGCGATTTCAGGGGTCAAGTGGCCTCGAGAAACTCTTGTTTCTCTTAAAATGTTTGCAATGATCAATTTGTTTTGTAGCCTGGAAAAAACAGAAAACATGAACCAATTTTGATTAAAATCTTAAACAGGATTGTGTCATGTTGATCTTTCAGATTTTAAAGTAATTGATTATTTTCTAAAACTTTTTTTCTGGTATTTTAGTGTTGATTTTTATTTTAATTTTGAATAAACTTAATGGGAATCGAAATAATAATTTGTACAATTTAATTCTTGTATTTCTTTTTTCTCACTGCTTAAACAGTGTATTGACATGAACATTAACGTGGAGAATGTTTCACAGTCCCCCAGGACAATCTTATTCTGTTTTGCCTATTCCTATTCTTTTTTCCAAGATAACCTATAAAAAGTTATACACCGGTTTATCTTTTTTTTCACCTGTACTGAGGGGACGATCTTTACATATGCAGTGCGCTGTAGCAGAACAAGAAAGTTAGGTTATAGGGAGGAGAAACGGGGAAGTAGTGTATTTTTTTCTTATTTCTTTTATTCAGAATTTAACTGATGTTGTTCTTTTTGGTTATTTTTGTTATTCCATGGTTATATAATGTGCACTGTTTTTGTCTGTTTGTTTTGTGCCACAGGCTTTGATAGGACTCATTCATCGAGGCACTTGGCCATTTTTATTGTTAATATCGTGATATTAAATATACAATGCCCGCAGGCAAAAACTGCTTATGGCCACAGGTAACCCTTCTTCAATGTTGTAGATGCGTTCCAAATAATAATAATAGTGAAATTGGTGCAAAATGCGAAAACAGCGAATGTGATTTTTATTCATTTATTTAACAAATTTAGCAAAAAACTAAGTCTTCGTCATACAACCTGATTTGTTAAATGTTGATTTCTGGGTTTTTAGGTTTCAACCACAGCTAGAACGTTTCAGCCAAGGGAGGGTCCTCAACCTATGACCAACAACAGAATGCCCGAAGGCATTATGGGCGCTTGCTGGTCACCGTTCGGCCAACTGACCTTTGGTGAAGGTTTCAGAACTTCCTAAAGTTTTGGTTGTCGTGCTATCCGAGGTTCCTCATCCCCTGTATTACGCATTTTGATAGACACCAAAGCTAAACCTGCTCGGCGGGGACAATTGAACTCGCACAAAATATTGATGTGCGTCAACTTGGAGCTTAACGCGAATGCACAGCGGGTAAGCTCAATGCGCTTTGTATAAATGATTTGTTTGGTTGGTAGTCAAAATCAGTTGCCAATGAAGGTGTGTATGTTTGTACATATCGCATTTGCAAAGGATTTGAAGTATTCGAATATTAAGCTTATGAACAAAAAGGAACGCCTGACATATGGATGTATGTATGTATGTATGTATGTTTTGTAGACAAAATCGATGTAGATTTGGTCGAATACTTTACTAATTGTGAGCTCTGAGACAGATGTTTGATACTTAAAGAAGCCAATGAAACTATACCGGCCGCCATGAAAGACACATGAAAGTGTAAATGTTTTTATGAAAACAAAATAATAATAATAATTGAATGCATTTGTAAATTATTTTTCTTTTTCTTTTAGCATGTGGTGCGTTGATAAGTTTGTCAAAGGCCAGTGGTTGTTCGGTATTTGCTATATAATATATCGTTACTTTTTATCCGATTATTTTACCAGCACACCAGTAAACCAGTCCTTAGAATCATTGTAAATATTTAAAACTAGTACATTTTATTAGTTAGTTTTTAACGTTAAATCTTAACCAATCATAATTTGAAATGATTTTTACTTTAAGTGAGATTTTTTGTTTTAAGAACATAAAAAAACATTTTATAAAAAATATGTACACATGTACACATATATAATTTAAAACAATTAGTATAGATATGTTTAAACCAGGTAACGCGTAAACTTATTAAAAAAAGTACAAAAACTTGACAAACTGACAGCTAATGCCGCCGAAATGCAAACAGCAAAAATTAGTCACATGATCTGTCAAGACCACCTATTATTAATTAGCCTGAGCAGAAAGTTTATCATTTATTATTTTAATATTTATATCTTACATGTATGCACAGATGTATGTATGTATGTGTGGATGTATTTTAAGAGTGGGGTTGTTTTTTTTTATTTCTTTTTTTTTTGCCGCTTTTCATTAAAACAAGTTTGTAAGTAACTTTCATAATTTCAGTAAAATCAGACCAAATAAGTACAAACTCACATTTGCACATACTGACTATTTCCAATAATGATGAACACATACATACATACATACATACATATGTATACTTATTTGCATATGTACATAATACATTCATACGTTGTGATTCAATTCAAACATCTTTTGAAAAGCTGTTGCCAAGCGCATAGTGGTGCGAAAACGAAACAACAACAAAGTGTGATTTTTGACCATTTTCTCACAAGTCGTTTAACCTAATAAAATGTATGCATGTATGTATGTATTGCTATACAAGTATTTTGACGTTCGAACGTTCAGTTTATCACATAATTGCACCCGTGCTTTAAGCGATCGGAGTCCTTACTTTTTAGTAAAAAGGCTCCTTAGGCTTACAAATGTACCTACATATGTATGTAGATTAAGGCGTGTCGACCTCCATAAAAAAAAGTTGTACCAGTCACCCCCTAGAATCAAAGATAAGTTTCTAAAACAGGAAATTTTTTTTGCCACGACCCAAATACAGCACTTTTTGTTTTTTGTATATAGCGCCGCCATTTAAAGTCCGATATCATCATATCGCATATCGTTGTTCATGGCTTGACTATGGCTTCATTTTTGTCCATTTTTGGCACTTCTTAAATTTTGCAAGCAAAACTTCTTCACGCCTAAAAATTACGCCCCTTTTGTTATTTCTTCAATAAAAATTACACCACCCTTGAAGCCTGAGTAAATAAATTACGACTTCATTACACGTTTTGATGGACGTGTCACATACCAGTGGTGGCAGTGAAGATTTCAAAATTGTACCAAATAGCTTGAAAGATTGTACTTTTCTGGCCTTAGTTGTACTGAAACACATATTTTTCATTTATTTATATATATTATTTTTATTACATAGACTTATCAAGAATGTAACAAAAATGTACATTTGTACCATAATAAAACATTTCAGTAATGAATTACATATAGAGAAAATTAAGGTACGCACTTTCTTACATCGTTTTCGAGATCACAATTACAATTTTGTTAATTACACAAATCTTTAGTTTGGATTAAGCCGCAAAGAGTTGCAGTTTGCAATCGTAAAAGATCCTTTTCACAATTTCGGACAATTTTGGAAAGTTTTTGGAACATGAATTCATTGGCTTAATTTTTTGTTTAGAAGCTGTTGCCCAGAAATCGCTTATATCGGCATCTTTGTAAGAGTTAAAAGTTTGTGTTATCAAAATTTGACTAAAACTAGGGAGATTCCTTAATTGTACTAAATATGCCATTGGCGTACCATTGTACTTTTCGAGTTTAAAAAAAGGTACAGTTGTACCATGTTATGGGCATGTTTGTACATGTATAAATATAAGTAAATACTCGTATTAGGGCAGCGTATAATTTCTGGCTGTCGATTTTGTTTAATTGTCACTCATTTGTCAAAAAATATTTCTACTTGTATTTGAACAATAGGAATAGATGCATTTCCGTTTGTTTGTTCTTCCAAATAAAGAGGTTTTCAATAAGTGCTTGTAGATGGTGAAATAAGATAAAACAAGCAATCAGTGAAATATTACTGAAATTCTTTTTTTATTTGAAACGCGCTTTATATACATACATATGTACATATGTATTTAGTCAGTACAGCATCGTTCAAGTGTCTACTGCGGATACGTGTGACTGTGAATTTGAGTAATGGTTTCGGTTATGTTCAATTCAAGAGTATCGGTCGATTGCTTATTGGCATAGACCTGCAACTTCAGGAAACCCCACAAGACAAATGGGATCAAATCACACTCGAGCTCAAATCGCTTATGCCCATATGCTTCGGTGCGTGCGCTGAGTGGCCATCCTGATAGAGCCACATGTTGTCGACGTCATATCGTTTAGTTTGGGACAAAAGAAGTGGGTTTTCGCGTAGCAAAATAAATAATGTTCAACTTCAAATACTTGTAGATAGAGTTTTTTAATTTAAGTTGGTAAAAACAATATCAGAAATTAAATTTTTAAAAATGAAAGAAAAAAGCTTCTTTGAAATATTAATTAATATTTGTAAATGTTTTTGGACAGACTGCGAAAAGACCGGAAACTTTTCTATAGAACCAAATCAGAGTATACAGGTTCCAGGTGAGTAAAAAAGGGTTGTACCATCCAGATATCTTGTGCGGTCAATATGAGATTCCACTTTTATTTAGATATACTGTTTTTATTTACTAAACGTTAACTAATTGTATAGAGGCCATCAAAAAGCAAATTTAAAAAAGAGGACATTGCAATGAAATTCTACTTAGATATGCAAATATAAAATGTGATAAAGGTAAGACAAAACTGATCATTTGACTGTCAAATATTCTTCTTAGAGAAAACTTGTGTTTGCATTTATAATAAATATTTAACTTCAGTTCACTACTAATTACACTCGAACAAAAATAATCAGTGTGCAAACAACTGTGAAAATGAAAGCACCAAAATATTTTTCAATCATTTTTCCCTTTTTATTCCTCTCTGCGTAAATTTCTTTACACTCAAGAATTTGAAGTGCTGCGAAATACTCGAATCTCTGGCAATTTGCTGTTTTGTCGTCGTAATGTCGTCGAAGAACAAACATAAGAAAATTTGTTTAATTCTTAGATTAATTTTTTTTAACAGATATTCAAATTACTCCTTTTGCTTGATTTACAATTCATGTCCCACAAAACAGGATGAGAACGATATAAATTTGTTAATCTTAAAATGTTTTCTTGCCTCCGCTTGGCTTCCGTTTTAACTTTTTCTTTCAAGTTAGATTTGCCGAGTTCATTAAGCAGGAACATATTTGGGAAGCCAGTTAACATTTGTGATAATTAGTATTAAACAAATTATTTTAATACTCTATAATTAACAGACTTACACGTGTTTATTATGCGTATTTTGCAAAATAAATTATAGTAACAACGAGTTTTATTGAGAAAAAAACCTCAGTCTATTGATTTTTTCGAAAATGCCGTGGCATGAGGCGTAAAATAATACTGATCGTTTGAAAAACATTGCCGGACCCACTTTGCAGTTGTCACATGATGCAGAGCTGATATTCCAAACCACGGCAGCTTCAAATCCTTAACATCCACATTATAAAAATCAGAATTTAGACGAAAAATTTTACGAATTGCTAACTTTTGCTTAAGTGTAATACTTAATCAGGATAAATGTAGACTCCGTTAAAGGGTGAATTATAGAAAAAATGCCAGCAAGTTACAAACATTATTTGAAATTCGACATTCTTCCAAATTGACGCCGCATTAATGTGCATCGCATGTGTCTGGGTGCGTATGGACATGAGTTTTAAGTGTTCAAGCAATCGGATTTATTATTAACATTGTAATAAGAAAAGTTAATATTCACTGCTTTGATTTTAAAAATAATTGTGTGAATTAATACAATACACTAAAACATCTGAAACGAAAATTCCGCTGATTCGCCCACACATGGACATTTGGATTACAACTGGTAACATAATTTTAAAAATGCACTGTGACATCCGTAAATGGCAGCGATGTGAGTAATTTATTGTTTTAAAAACATTTTTTATATCAGAGAGCGCGGGTGTTGCAACTTTTACTTTTGAGAAATTAAATAAATACTGTGCGCCAGTTGCTTCCAACTTTTTTGGTCTTTTAAGATATTTTCTTTATTCATAAACAATATGATACAAATAACTGCATGTGTTTGCCTTTCAGACCCCGACATAACTGTTAATAATTGCGTCAGAATTAGAACATCTTCCTTCCTTCTATGAAGGTGCGAAATCTTAAGAAAGACTTTCATTTTACTGCACTGCAAACTTTTATTAGTCACTGTACAAAACGTGCAACTATAACTAAATACTAAAACATTTTACTAAAAAAAGTGACTTTTTAAAATTCAATTTAAAGTCAAGGTACACGTTACGTTAAACCTGTGATAAGAAATCGAACGGCTTAGAGCGTTTGAAACGAATCAATAACAAGTCTGCATAATTTGTAGGAAACGTTGGTTCAGTCACGTGCGCTATTTGTTGAATGAAATTCGAGTTTGCTTTTAATATCGTACTGAGAAATTTGGGCCTTAAAAATCCCACATTCATTGATAAATTTCAAATGCCATTGAGGCGTCTACTTGTATCTAAATATGTATGTATGTGTGTATGTACAAGTATGTAATTTAGCTTGAACGGCATTTTTTGAATGATTCGATGGAGGACTTTTTGTTTAATTGATATTTTTGCATTAAAGTTTGGCACATTTTCGTCAACCGAAGAGACAACTAAAAGATTTCATCTGAATTATTGTGCAGAAGTTTTTAAAGAAATCCAAAACCGCTGTACACATTGTACCAAAAGTATTTTATTTATTTATTAATTTCTTTAAGCTTCTACAACAAAACTTAAATTTTTCCATAGTAGAACTATAAGTGTTGTTAGAATTATTAAGATAAAAATTAGCAAGAATAAATACACAGGTAGGAAACAAATAAATTGCAACAAAAAAAGAAAAAATATTCAATTTAACTTAATTTAATTAATCTGAGCTGTTGAAACTGAGGCGTTTGTAAAGATCTTCAGGTTTGTATGTGGTTATGACTTTATTTAGGAATTGTAGGTTTCTTATTTCTAACAGTATATTTTTTATTTTTCTAATTTTCATTTATTTTCAATATTTCGATCAACATCGTTTTCAGGGTTTATCGCACCATTTACATTTATGTCAAAGTTAAAAGTTTTAGCAACTGGACAACAATCCTGTAAAAAGATATGTTTTTGAACTGTTTTAAATTTGGATTTTTTTTGTAAAAAATGATTTGTTTGTCTCATTTGAACGGAAAAAATAAAACGTATTTCAGAATGATTGCTTTAGTTATTTATTTAACTTCTGTCGCATGATGACAAAAGTTAAACTGTGCCAACATTTTGCGCCGATTAAAAATATATTATCTGACTCGCACAACGTTTCAAATGTTTATAAATCTTCCGTTCAAAATACTGGCATACGTTAAAATTCGACATCGTTGGACACTATTAATGTCTCAAGAATTAAGAACAATGATTCAAAATCGATTGGAAATTAACTTGATTTGTAGTGTTGAGTTCCTCAACCCAAATTGATACATCTGCGTGTTAATGGCTGTGTATAAACACTGAGAAAAAATTAACACGTCTAGTTGAATTCAACACATTCTATATACAATATACTTACGCAAATACATTCTATATACTTAGATACTAGATACTCTGCAACCGTTTTTAAGATGTGGTCAATTTATCTAACAAACTCCAACTTGGGGCTTAAGTGTGCGGAAGAGCGCTCAAAGTTGGGATGCGCCAAAGACAAAGCTAATTTTTCTATAACTGTAATATAAAAAAATTTTGATTAATCTATTGTGGCAACAAAATATATTGTATTTACTCCAGATTCTGCTAATGTGTATTTTCTGGCTAAACTCAAAGGCGACATTCATTTTCACATGTTGTTTTGACTTCACGCCATATTGCTTTAACGTGTAGAACAGTCCTAATGTGTACACACATAGATATATATGTATATCTGAATAGCTTCCGTTGGTGTGAATGTTCTAGTGCTAGTTAGTGCTTAAAGTCATTTCAAGTAAGAACCATTCCAACTCTTAAGGCTTTTATTTAAATATTCTAACTTAGGGGAGTGTTTTCCGACCTCAATTTCATAATAGTTTAGATACAATTTGTTTTATTCTACATCTACTAGTCTACATCGGACACCGGCTTTGCTTTTACAACTGTTAGTGCATTGCCGGTCAAGCTCGGATAAAATCTTTTCCCAGGTATGTATTGTGTCTGTTGCCGAACACGCTTTCAAAGTTCTTGTTGCATTGACGGATTTTGGCCGAACTCAAATTTTTTTATTCGGAAATATTTGTTTCTTTGCTGGTTCCACCGATGTGTCTAACTTTCGTCGAATAACCATGCAACAAGTCATTTGAATTACAAGCATTTATGAACCAAATTATTTGCAATGGTGACAAATGCTTCGAAATGAACGTTTAAGTTCAACCCGGAAAAGAAGTGTTCCCCATTTTGCAAACGACTGACCTCCAGAGATTAAACACAAAAACCAAACAAAGACATTTTCTCTTGTTCACTTTAAAGTTAATGAACTTTTACTTTTGCGGTCCTTAATTGAATTTGTTTAAATTCGTTAACTAAAATTAAAAACGCTAAATTGCCACATTAAATTTTAAAGCTTTCGCTTTTAATTCCCACGCACTGCTTTCTCGTCTTTTATTTAATTTAAATCTGCTTCATTTTGTTGAAATTTGACACCTTTTTGGTTTCTTACAAAAGTATTTTAAAAATGCGGACATAAAGCAAATGCAGGCCTCACCCGAAAACCAGACATAAAAAATAGTCGCCACTTCGATCATTAAAGATGCATAAAATTCTTATTTATCTGAATGAAATGGGTTGCAAGTGGAGCTTCTCTGGAATGGCGATCACAGTGTGTGAGTATAACAAGTTTGAAACTGCCAGTTTGAACGGCAAACGTGCATATTACGTATAACAATCGCTTCCGTTTACGTTCATAAAAGCCAAGATTAAATATATTTTTCTGCTTTTATCTTTTAACTTGTTTTGTGGCAATGATTGACCCTACGTTGTTGTTGTTTTTTGGACTTTCCATTGTTTTTTCCTTTAAATTTATTGGCGCTTTGCACTGAGTGTCACCATAGTAAAAAAATTTGTTTTTTCTTCTCTCATAAAGTTTTAATTTAAATATATGTAAATAAAAAGTTGTATTTGAGTCAAACTTGTACTATAGCGATTGGTTTCGAAAAGGAAATATTCCGGCTATTTGCTGTTCTAAAATTTATTCGAATAAAAAATTTGGGCATTCAAGTCAGCTGTTATTAAAAGACATTTTGAATTAAAATACCAATTATTTAGAATGCCTAAAGGAAGAAACTTGAAGTATTTCAATTCAATATTCAATGAATATACCTTTTACATACAAGCACATATCATATTTGAAGCAAAACGTAAATAAATTTAGGAGTGTTTTAATTATTTTTTTTTGGGCATAAAGTATTAAAAAGGACTTAAAATTTTAAAAGATAATTGCTGTATTTATTAGAATATTAGAACTTTTGATTTACTGCACCAGAACGAGAAATGTATTAGAATTCGGTTTACAGAACACGACCAATTGTTGCTCTAAGAGAACCTCACATTATAATACAAGTCTTAAGATCTTTTATTTAGGTCATTCTACCTCAAATTAAATGAAAAATTTACAATCCTACGTAGAAAGATGATTATTGCAGAAAGAGTTTCGATCGAACTACTCCTATTTACCGGTCCTTTGTTCATTACGACGTTAAGAACAAACCAATTATTTACATTATTTCGTACAAAAGTGTTTGTTAATTCAGCGAATTTTCTGCGTAGGCCAGTGCTCAAATAAAAATTTTGCTGATTTAGCAGAATGTTTCACGGAAAAGCTTTTAGCTAAGAACAAGAATTACTTAAAAAAATAATGTTAATTTTAAGAGCTAAACACCTCAGCTTAGGAGAACGTACACACATACATATGTAAGTGTTAGCTCTGAAAACAGAATAGGGAGAACAGAAGTTGGTCGGCAACATCTGAAGGTAAAATAATTCTATACCTGGTTCCAAATATATACAAAAACCGGTTTAATATTCGTACTTCGATACGATAAGCTTTCCAAAAACATATGTATACAATATTAACGGGAAATAACTTAATAAATATCAGATGTTTTGTAAGTTTATCTTATAATGCTATCATGCATCCTCTTATCACCTCTGTTTCGTTACCTATTTTGGTCGTAGCTGCCAGATAATAGAGGAAGTTGTTAAATTGAAAGTTTTTCTTTGACAAAACCAAAGTTAAAAACCCAAATTTCTTATTAAAAAATATATGTTCAGTTTAAATTATAAATAACAACAAATTCAGACAAGCTTTAATATTTTATGCATTATGAAACAAAAATGCGTACAAAAGTAAGTATGTATTTTTATCCGCATATTATCATTTTATTTAACTAAATAAAATTCATTTAAAGTTAGAAGGCACTAAGAGTCTAAAATGGTTGATACAGTGAAAGCTCCTATAAGCGAACACCTTCCGTTGGCGAAGATTTTGTCCACGAAAATTTTAAAATAGTTTTTCTGTTCTGATTTTTCTTCCTTTTCTTTCATCATTTTTCCCCATAATAGCTTTCCAGATGTTCCAAGGGCTCTTTTTTCTTTTAATGCCAACAATATTCTTTGAGGAAGCATTTTAAAATTTTGTAAGTTCCCTCAAGTAACTAAATGCGTACAAGCACAATCCTTTATCACATTTCAAATCGTAGAAGGGAAATCACAAAAATGTTTATATTTTACCTCTGAAGCAACGCTTTAATACCACAATTTAAGAGGTATTAAATAGGCGGTATCGACTCAACAGTTTTTAGTGTTGTAATAATATCAAAATTCGCCTTTTGTTGTGATAAATCTTAGTTGAGAGAAAGTTTTTTGGCCTTATGAATATGTATTATATATGTTATGTATTAAATATGTACTGTGTACATAAATATGTATGTAATATCTATATACAGATGTATGTATATGCAACTTGCACAATAAGAATAGAAGAACTCTAAAAATTATATATTGTACAATTGTTTGACAGTTTTACTACAGCTTTTAGCTCTACATGTTTTGTTTCTTTTTAAATGTCCGCTTATTAGAAAATTTTTGCAAGCAAAAAAAGATTTAGGAATTTTCCGCTTTAGAGAGATGTCCGCTTATAAGAGCTGACCGCTAAGGGAGCTTTCACTGTATACATATCAGTTACTAAATTGTGTTTAATAACCGGATAAAAATTCCCAAAAAAAATTTATAAGAAATTATGAGACATTTATTTCCTTTACTCTTTAACATTATTAATTCCAAGAGCAATAATTATCAATTTTGCTGTTATTTAGTTCCAGTTTCAAAAGTATTAAAAGATGTCGCAAATTTGCATTCTCAAAAATCGTGAATATCAGCACATAAATCGTCAATTTGTCGTTTTTAGCACCTGAAATCGTCAAAAGAAGAAGAAAAATCGTCAAATCTGGCAGCTATGATTGTGAAAGGAAGAGTTGCGAGGCGCAGGTTGGTTAAATGCCAGGAAATAGTCTGACATTTAAAAGCTGTACAAACATAACAGGGAGGCAATTTCTTATGTATTTATTCCCTTAAATAATTTTATGAGAACTTTTTTTAAAATTATCTTCATTTATTAATTCTGTTATGAAAATATTCAAGAAATATATATTATAGATCAACATTTAAAATATATGTATGTATGTATGTATACAAATATATATATATATATGTGTGTGTATATATACATATACATATGTGTGTATGTACATATATGTATGTATATAAATATGTACATATATCATTTGAAATATTATATCAGTTTGTTATTTTACTAAAAATGTCTGCCGGTTCTATTTTTTCAATATTGTTATCGGAGGAAGTGGAAAAATTTTTACTTTTAATAACCTGAAACCTTTAGCTCTTGTTGAGTACAGAGTAATTGAGTGGGCAATTCTGTAAAGGTTTGGCCACCGTTTCTGATTTTCTTTATTTTTACTTCAGTGAGAAAACGTTCTTTTCTCGAGATTTGCATTTGAAAAACTCAACCTCTGAACTCTTTGAAACAAAAGTTTAATAGCAGTCTCAGATTAGCTTTTTTGCACTTTTAGCACTAAAATGTAATGAACACGCACTTGGTTTTTTCCATCATTTTGCCTACATTTGCCCACTCTACGGTTTTTATAATTATGTTATTTTTTAAAGTATATTTTATAAGTTAAACTCAAAGTTCTTGATCTATAACGGAATTCAATTAATTAATTTTCAGGGAACTGTCAAAGTTAATTTTACTGCATGGCTGCCAAGTCTAACACAATATATAAACTTTTGAAGACATTGAATTATCAGACTTTTTAAATTGTTTTTACCGAAGATATATTTGAGAATGTATTCAGGAAACACAGATTAATGTTATTTATAGTTTTATTAATTAAATTTTATACGAACCGCCTTTGTTTGTTAATTTTGTATTAAGTTGTCTAGGGTTGTTGATCGCCAGTTGAACACACACAGAAAAAAGTACGGGAATTGTTTTAATTCCAAACGAATATATTTTGTCCCTATAGGTTTTGATATAGTTTTATTAATTAAGAAAACAAAAACTATCTACCTAAACACTTTTCATAATACCTTTATAAGGTCAATTTTTTACCATAATAATATTTTAGTAAAAAGCCATAGTCCAAATGCTTATTTTTTTATCTGAAAGCATTTGCTAGCCCTTTCATATGGACAAGAAATTTTTGGGTTTCGTAAACACTGCATTATGTCTGCCGAAAAAATCTGAGAGCTCAATATATTGCCGATGGGCTCCAAATTAATTTATTCTATTCATTTTATCTGCATACAAAGTTGCTTCATTCTCCTCCCAAGTGTAAAATATTTTCATTTTGGATCACTAATCTTAATCATTCAAAAAAAAGTTTTCGATACAAACACAGCCCTATAGAATTGGCAGCACTTGCACGGGTTGAATTACGTCATATAACGGGAAATCATGCGTATGACGTAATCATTCTCGTTTTCTCAGTTATAGTGAAGCGTTTCTTCATCACGATCATATATATATAATCCTTACTTTATACATTATTGATTGAATATTGTTAAAGTAGAGTATAGAGATCACTATATTTGGGGCTGTCGTGATTTTTTCGATTCGGGCGTAAGTCATGAACAATCATGGGCATGCTCACGCGTGTATGCAGGTAGTGTGAAGTAGAAATAAACTTAATTTCATTATTTTTCACGAAATATTTTTTCTTTGACAAATATTTATTGTTAATTAGGATATTAGCTTCGTTGTAGTCACAAACCAATAAATTACAAAAAATTTTAAAATTTCAAACTACAAGGATTTAATTTTTCATTGATTTTTATTTTCTATCATCATATAATACAAATATTTTAAAATATTTTACATATATATACAATTTTTGAGATATTACTAAATAGTATTGTACCAAGTATTAAACTATTATAAAGAAATAAGAGAACATTGAAAATATAATTAGGATTTAAGGAGAAAAAGATAGCTAAAAACCTTATATCTACATACACTATAAGAATTTTTTGAAACAACCCGTTAAGAAGAATTTACCATTCGCTTTCTACTTGGATAAGTATAATTGAAACATATCCAAGCTTGAAAATGATTTATGGGCGTTGGAAACCATTTGGTTGCAATAAATGGAACTAATTTTTAGTTCTAATTATTAATTTCTGTTAATCTTAATGTGGGCACAACAAAATTTTTTATATGAACATTCAAAGTTGATACCCACGGTAAATATTTTGTCACCGATATCTAAACAACTTTTCTCTTTGTATATGTACTAATTTAAATATTAGATTGAGGATCATTTTTTTAGACTAAAGAAGTGAAGATAGGCGTGGCGGACCTTAAGGTATTTGGTAAATGACACAAGAAAAGAAGAGAAAAAAGAGGTGAAATTGAAGAAGGTGAAGTCGTGAAGTCTATTTTAATAAAAACAAGAGCAAATTATTTTTTTAATTACAACCACTGGGTTGTTGTTTTTCAGAGCGCTTCCAGGCTAAATTTTAAACACGTTTTTTTGTTTGCAAAAAAAATAGTTGTGGTGACATGATCGAGTAAAAAACGCAGTAAACTGTATTCACAGACAGTTATTAATATATAAACACTTTCAGTTAACTGATACTGAATGACCTTGATGGGTTTTTTTTTCGAAGAAGAAAAAAGCCATAAAATGCATAAAGAAATGAACATCGCTTTAGGAGAACTTATTGAAATGGTTTAATTTATTATTGTGTTTATAGTTTAGCTGAGTAAAATTTTACGAGTACATGTGTGCATGTGTAGTGGCATATGACAACGGATCGACTTGTCGAGTAAATTTATATGACAGCACTGTATTTTTTGAGTGATTTGTATAAAAATTGTTTTAGACGAATCGATCGGCTTAAACTTTCGTTGGGGAACGATCACATTGTGTTCAGGATAAGATATCGAAAGTAGACGCCTGAACGGCTAAAACGGAAAAATTTCATACATGATTTATCGCGAAGAGTGTATTTACGGGCGCCGGTAAATTTTTACCATATAGAAAAAACCTAAAGAATGAACTTTCTGCAACAATTACAATATGAACTCTGCAGCGGGGATCTGATCTAATGATAGGTTATACATGCATATGTGTGTTTTCATATTTGAGTTTTCACAAGCAGTGTTCACGAACTACTCAAAACTTTAACTGCTTGTTACTTGGATTATTCAATTCCAGTTCGCCACGCGGACTATCCGTGTCCTTGAATATTCCGCGAGCTTCGGTTTTAAAAGGGTGTTTCTTCTGTATACATATGTATGTTGTCGACTTTTATATCCATACACACATACATATAATTATGCGAAATCGGTAATCGCATCTCAATATTCTTCAGTGTGATCCTTAGTTATGGCTAATACAAAGATCTGGAAACCTAAATGTCTTAAATAGGTTATAGGGGCAGGTTAAATCCATTATCTTTTTATTTATGACAAGGGAGCAAAGAACAATAATGCGTTGATGGACATGGTCAAACAGCCAACTCATCTGCAAATCAGATCTTAAATTGATAAAAGCATTTAGTTGTTTGGTCTTATTAAAAAATAATTCTCACAGTTCTGTTAATTTGAGATCGAATTTGTTTGCTCATAATAAAGAAGAATTCGACCAAGATTGATATTCATATTCATATTTAACTGAAATCATTCGATTATGAACTTGTTATAGCTGTTAGTTGACTGGCAAGTCATCGTTGCTATGCACCGGTTTTCAGGTAAAGACCTCCGTTACTATAGGAAACACATTAATTGTACCACAGAAATATGTATTGGAAATTCTGCTGGTGCCTGGTATTTTATCTTTCGAAAAAGGCTTTTCTGAAGATTGATATATCATAGTCGGGCCATGTCACAATTTCATTTCTTTACTATTCTGAAAATCCGATTTGAGCCAACAAGAATGGTGTACATACATACACGGGCAAGACGCTGGCTCTAAGCACGTTGAGGGGTTTCTTACACACACTTTCCTAAATATGTAAGTGTGTGGGAGAGCACCTTTTTCGAACTTGTATGTTCATACATGTGTTTTGCTGTTTCCCTTAAAGGGGCTGTTCTTTCCAAAATGACATTTTCACACATTAACTTGTGTGTGCCCTGGCAAGAAAAAAACAACAATCGAATAATTCCTTCGCAAACGAACTCATGACTCTGCTGTCCTTCTTAATTCATTGACATCTTGCAGTGTGTAGTAATAAGAACAAACCTGCATGCGAGTACATTTATGTATGTGTCGAAGCTGGGCTTCATCATATTGTTTCCTATAATTGAATATTTACAATATTATACAACAATAAAATAACTATAAAAATATCTTGCTGGAGAGTATAGCACAGAAACCGTTTAATCAAATAAAAACATGGCTTAAAACAAAAAAAGGGGTAACAAGTTTCGCAACATGATCGTGTTCATCTTATCAGGCAACATTTTTCCAGCATCATTAATATTGCAGTGGTCACTGATACGGTTAAAAAATAAAACAAAAATGTAGTCTCGACATTTCAAAAAAGTATAAAACTGATCCTTAAAGACTACAGTTACAAATAAACATGCCGTTGCTTGCCACATTGGTGGTTGGTAGATCATTGAGAGATCAAGGCCGATCATTTAGAACTATTCAGTTGATTGTTTTTATTGTTTATTCTGTATTCCTGTTTTGGCTTAGTTCAATTCCTTCATTTCGCTATAAAAAGCGTGCTAAGTGTTGCAGTTAGATACAGTTTCCAGTAAACTTCTTACGAGGCATCATTCACCAGACACACGGCATTGGGAGTTGGTTGAACGTAGCAGTAGTTAAGAAGTTTCAAAAGTTCGGGTTGAAAGAATAAATTTCGCTTAAGCAACATGTGGATATTCCTGTTGAGTTTTTTAGCCACTGAAAGTGTTCATACGGCCAGCATAGGTTATCCTTATAGCTCCTTTTTGACCTACAATCCACAGACGAGTGCTTCCGTACATGGTTATTTACGTTACTTGGACAATTACGGAGCTGGAGATGTAGTTGGCTATAATGATCCCCAATCCGTGTATGCAGTGCGACAGATTAAGTACATCAATGGTGCTGTCCCGACGCTGGCAACGACTGCAACAAAAAACTCCGAAGACTTAACAAAGGCATGGGAAACCAATTTGCGGGCTGCTTCCTTGCAACAATACCAACATTTGAAAACCGACATAGAGGCTTCAAAGGCTGTGGGTAAAGAACCTTCTCCCGAAAAACTATCAAAGTTACAAATGTTGGAAAAGATTGCTTTCACCTCTGACTTTTCTCTGATTGCTGAACTGCCGGAAGCCAAAAGTACTGTGCATGGTCTTGAGATGGGTATAAGTGGCTTATATCGGGAACCTGTCCAGCAGTCCTCAACTCAATCAACAAATATAAAACAAAATACAGGAGAGATTAAGACTTATGTTGGCAACAGCAATATACCCACAATAGCCATAGAAGAAACGCCAGAACAAAAACAGGCCCGTGAAGATCATTTGCGTATTTACAATGAGCAAATTGCCCATTTAAAACAGTTGGAATTGGAACACCAAAAGTATGTACAGCAAGTAAATCTAAAATCTAATATTCCGCAATCAGAAAATGTAGAAAAGCAAGTTGAAAATTCCAAATCTCTGACTGAGTTCGAACAAGCCACTCAAGAGCATTTCCGCCTATGGAATGAAGCAAAATTACGTGCCGAACAGGCTGGTTATGAAAATGGTGAAAAGGGTGCTCAAAAAACAGCCGACCAACAACAGATCTCTGCACTACAGAATGACCAAAGCATTTATAACCCTAAGCATACGATTCCAAATATTCTAAGCTCTGAAAGTCAGCATCAAAGCCAACCAATTGAAGAGCACAATCCCAGGAGCAGCTCATCAAATTTGCAACATAATCACCAATCGAGTGATCTTGCAAAGTTGTCAAAAGCACAAGTTCAAATACCCAAACAACAACAGGTAGTTGACACTGAGGAAGTTGTGCGTGCACGCGAAGAACATTTACGCATCGTTAATGAGGCCATATTAAAAGCACAACAAGAGCAAATACAACCACAAAGCATCAGTTCCAAGGAAGACAAAGCAAAGCTTTCTCCACACTCGCATATCTCACAGGAATCGTCTCCAGCAACAAATTACCGTGCAGAGCAATCGGTAATAGAAGAAACTGCTGAGGTCAAAAAAGCCCGTGAAGAGCATTTGCGTTTGGTGCACGAAGCAAACCAGAGAGCACAATTTGTGGAACAACAGGAACTGAAATATAAACACGGATCCCAAGTGCCCATTCTGAAATCCCAGCTCGTAACACCCCAGCAAGAAGAAGCTCATCAGCCACAAATTGCATATATGAAAGATCAAAACCAAAAACTCTCGACTTTCCTCCCACAACAACAACAGCTCTCTGAAGCAATCGTTTCGGGCGAAACTGCTGAAGTACAACGTGCACGTGAAGAGCACTTGCGCATTTTTAATTCCATCAAAGCACATACCGAACAGGAACAGGCTAAGCAAACCGGCCGCAGTTTTCCGCACCCACAGTCAGATCAAAAACCAGTTTTAGATTTTGCACTTCATGAAGAGCGTTTACTGGAATTGGAACGTTTGCGTGAAGCTGAACGTTTACAGAAGGAACATCAACTTCTGGAATTAGATCTCTTACGCGAAGCCGAACGTTTAGCCGAAGAAAAGCGTCAAATGGATGCCGAACTTACGCGTCTCAGGTTAGAGGAAGAACAGCGCCTGGAAACAGAACGTTTGTCGGAGGAAAAACGTTTGCAACAAGAACAAGAGGATCTAAAACTCTTACAAAGTGGAGACTATCAGGAACTTATAATACAAAACGACTTTTCCGACAAACTGGACCAAATCGTAGTCATTCCTAGTTCGAGTGTTGAGCAAACACGCAGTCAGCAGAATGCCGAAATAGAAAACCAACAAAGTCAGCTTTTTGCCAACAATCCATTTTTGAAAGTGGGACAAGTTTCGAGCGAGCCAGAAAATCCCAAGACCAATCCAGTTACATCGTTAAGTGATAATGCTGTTCCCAATGTGCGTTATGTCCAGCCTTCGCACCATGTCGGCGGCAGTAAGCACCAATACGTAACGGATGATCAGGTCAAGCACAACTACCATGACTCTGCCGGCTATCAACCGGCTGATACTGCTGTTGCTTTAATTGCATTGGAGAAAGCCACAAACGATCATTTCAGAGCCCACGAACTGGCTTTGGAACAGCTCCGTTTGGCCAGAATCCAAAAGCCATCGGTCAAAGACTGCAACTAAGCTCTTTATAATTTCACTCCACTTACACAAGACAGACGAAATGGCCCAGAGCATGAGTTTACTGATTTGAAGCTTCTTTAAGTTTTTGCATTTAAAGTTAATAGAGTATTATTGTTAAGATTGATGATTGCAAGAAAGCCAATGATTCATCCTGTAGTTTTTAAGTATTAACGAATAAATGCAGATTAGTTTGAAAAACTACAAAAACATACATAAACTAGTACGACTCTTCTTAGTTGAGCTCTCGTTTTTGAAAGTAATTTTCTTGAGTATTATTATGTTCTACCTTTGGGCTTTTGCACAATTAATGTACATTCATAAATACATACATACATACATGTACATGTTTCTAAAATTAGATCTAAAAAAATGTTTGGAATGTTCAAATTCTGACTTAGTCGTTCAACTTCTTATAAATGTGGAAATTGTCATCGAATTTTGTGATAAGATTTTGTTTTCTAAATTTATACGAAGCTCTTCATGTCAACTTGAATATCATCTGATCAAATGTTATTAAAATTTTTAGAACAATTTAACTTTATGTAAAAACAAGGAGGAAAACTAAACGAAATAAGAAGGGGTTCAAAAAAGTTCACCAAGATTTCGAATCATGCAAAATTTTAATTGAAAACTTATTCAAAAAACCCTTAAACAAAAATTATAGGAAGTGTAAAATTCTTGTTTTGTGGCAAATTTAGCCACCCAAAGTGCATCTGGCAATGCTGTGATGACAGCAAAGAATATGCAGTGGCTGATAACTGCCTCCGTAGAATAGCAGGCGCGACAAGAATTACGACAATTTAATTTCACGCAAATTAGAAGCTGCACATAAAGCGAATGTGGTGGAAATGCCATATCTGCTGCAAAGGAAGATTTTCTATTTGCTAATTTAACTAATAATGACATTTCCATATCATATATTAACACGTAATACCCGTGTTGCACTTGCAAGTATTTCCTTTTTATGTACATTTCTCTTCATTTATGTAAGCAAAGCGAAGCTTTGTGAAACCATATCTCACGTGTAAACACAGTAATAATTATATTCCAATAAAATGTTGTTTCTTTCACTTTTCATGTTAAAATAACGTGAATTTGAATTATCGAACTTAACATTTTATAAACCCAGAACTTGTCTTTTGACCTTGAGATCATGTGTTAATTTGATTATAATTTACCAATATTTTATTTTATAACAAATCTAGATTTCATGTGAAATTAAGGGAATATAAAAACTAAACTCAACATGAACTTTAAATACTCTTATTATTAATTAATTTTAAATAATGTTTCATTCCATTCATTAAGGCACAATAGAAATTTGCATTATGTCCAGATTTACATACATACATATATATATATATATATATATATATATAAATAGTTACGTTACGATTATGGGCATATACAGATATGTATGTATTTGTAGACATATAGCGTGTACTCGTATGCCTAAAAAAAATCCAAGCCCAGGCCATTCAAAAAGCTCCAACGACAACGAATAAAACTTTGATCATTTTCACGTCTTAACATTTATTCACTGAGCAATTACTTCGACATGCAGCAAAACGAAACGGCAGGTCCCTGCATTCGCAAGATTTAAAATCGTCAGGTGGTTTGGAAACGCTCAACTAACAACTCACACATTTTGCTGGCGATTTTCCACTTTTCGTTGTTAATTTCATAACAATAAAACAAATGTTTTATTTAAAAGAAACAGACAAAAAATGTTAAGGAATTTGAAAAGAACGGGATCCCAAAATGCCAGCAGCCTTCAAAAAGTTGCAATCCGGAAAAGAATTATTTAAAAAGCGAGTTCTGAGCGGGGTTTCCAATCCATTAGACGTTCTGGAGCAAGTGTAAATATACATATGTATGTACATACATACATACGTACATACATATTTATTTACTTTAGGCTACTTCTACCGCAGATACTCATTTTTAAAATGATTTTAATTCTGGTATATTAGTACGTAAATACACAATTTTTAAATACCCTCGGACGACTCAACATAAAAGTGGACATTTTATTTTTTATTTTTATCAAACATAAGGGAAAAATAAAAACAATTGCTAAATTTGCTTATTGGTCTTTTTGAGCAGCTGTTCGTTTAGGCCGCCAGTTTAAAGTAAACAACTGAGCAACGAAAAATAGAGCAATTTATTGTATAAATTGGTATTTTTAATACAAAACGGGTTTCCAGTTTGTGTTGAAATAAAAAACCTAGTAAAATTTTATTGTACATCATTTTCTTTTCTTTCGAAAGCTTTGTGTGGAAGCGTTTCGTTTGTCGCACCACCTATTCTGTGACTGTCAAAGCGCAAAACGAAAGATCTTGCGATATACGGTTGTCAGAATACCAGTATTCTGAGTGTTCTTGGCAACTGGCCTGATTAATTGCATTTTCTTTGTACTCATATAAGTGCGTTTGTACATATTTGTATGTATGATACATGTAAAATAGGGTTTTCTTCTTAACAAAGGCAAATTCAGATCTGGATCTTATTAAGTTCAAATTTATTTATTGGCAAATTAATTGAAAAAAGAATAAGTTTAAATTTAATTCTTAGCGTTAGACTAAGATGTAATAATTAAGAACAATTGTACGTTTTTTTTGAAAACTCAGCAACTTTTAATCGAAACTTCTTTACAACTTTTTTTAATTTTCGTCACTGAGGCTTATTTCCGACTGCCTGACCTCATTCTTTAATGCTATTTCTTACTTTTAATACTTTTTTATATATTTACATGTTTAGCAGTAATGCTTTTAAAAATATATTAACTATTATTTGTAGTTAAAAGAACATTAAAAAACAAAATATATAAAAAAAGTTTAATTTTTAAATTCCAATGGCATTTTAATGAATAATAAAGAATGTTGACTGACGTTTGTTCTGCAAAAATTTATTCTGAATGAACATCGGCAACATAACCTCATTGTGTTTGCATATATCTCGGCAACTTTGCACTTCGTGTTTTGTAGATAAATATGAAAACATTCATGACAAGCCTTTGATTTACCGTAAACCACTGCAATTTCTGCACCGTATCACGGATGTGTGTTAGCCTATGACAGCGTAGCATACATCTCATATTGAAATGTTTTGTAGCTTTAGAAGTCGATATTTCATATGTTGTGTTCCCAGGAATAGCAAAGATGAGCAATAATCAAAATGTGGTTTTATTGTTGTTTGTACATATATGTTTTAGCGGAAGTAGATGCTGACAGTTGATAACAAATTCATCTTTGGAAAGCAATTTTCTTTGATATTTTCCTACGAATCTAATCAAGTTCAAGATTTTTTATCAAGACCCACGTATTTAGTTTCAATTTAGTTCATTCATTTTTGGATACATATTCACTTCTTTCAATTCATCATTGCGAATACGAACCCACTCATCTGCATCTTTTCCGATTATGCGAATAAAGGCATCATCAGCAAACATATGTACATGTGTTTGCTTCTTCCAAAATTTTTGGAAAATCATTGATATATATTATAAATAGCAAAGTTCCCGAAACTGTACCCTGTATGTACCCTATGCTGACATTTTCAGCATCTGGTAAATATTCTCCACATTCTGTTTTTGTGTTCTATTATATCATACCTTTCCAGTTTTGTGAGTAATATTTCTTTGTTAATCGTTTCAAATGCTCTTTTTAGATCCAGAAGAACTGCCAGCACAAAAATGTTCACTTTCTACTTCTGATGTTCACTACAAGATTTAAAAGAGATTCGCAACTGTGGGTATGTCTAAAACCAGATTGAGTTTCATGTAATAAATTATTGTTTTCAAAATAGTTACGCAATTGGAAATATATTACTTTTTCCAAAATTTTGCTTATTGTCATTAACATATCAAATGGACGAATTTCTGGAGGGTCATACAACAGATTTTTTTACTTTTTTAATAGATGCTATACATGATTCTTTTAAGCAATCGGAAAATTTGGTTTGGATAGATAATATAATAAGGCGTTGTAAATATGTATGTTCTCAACATCCTGGTTGTAAGAAAATTCTGATTTTTTTTATTATTCATCGGTTTCATTACACTTTAGCGACTACTCATGTCAATGCTATCGAATTTAAAACGCCAGTCTCGGTGTTCCTCAATCAAATTTGTATAGGGTATTGCTGTTATACCTGCAACAACTTGTGTTACACTATAAGTATATAAAAATGCGTTTAATTCGTGTGAGATTTGTTGTTCGTTAGAAACGGTTTTTTCATTTAACTTTCTTTTATTTGGAAGTTCTAAGGACTCACTTATTTTCATTTTGTAGTTCGTTTCAAAGTGAATTTTTGTAACAGCACAATCTATTAAAGTTGTGTTATTACTTTCTTATAACAGTTATCTTGTATTATTTCTTGAATTTAAATGTTGCTGTCCAACCAATCAATATTAAAATCGTTAATTACACGATTTTTTTATTATCGTTTGTCTGATGACAACCTATAATTCGGAGTTTGTCTCTCCTTAGGCGAGCTTTCTATATATTTTATTTTCAAGTTGCCTTGATTTGCTATTGCATCTAAAGATATTGCAGTTTTTTAAACTTTACTTCCTTCCTCATCATCTACATATCTATGGCATCAGTTAAATGTGATTCTGTAAGATATATGAACTTGGGTGTCCATATTTGTGTTTCGCTTTTATAATTCCTTGAAATATGTGCGAAACTCCACCATCTAAAACACCTTACAGCGCTACAACTCTCGTATACAGGGCACCTGGGCATTTAATGTTAATTTTTCCTTCCATTCATTATGCTCTCAAAACCTTTCGGGTCCGTTTCTATTATTGCGTTATATACCCTTGAATTTTTGAGCGATTTATATACTTTAACACATTCGAGATGACTGCATTCAATACCATTTTTTTTATCGCTGCTATGATTAAGTTTTTCTCGAGTTCTTTACACATTCCGGCTATTAAAATTCTTGGCAACTCCACCACGTTCCAATATTCCTTCTTTCACCTGTTTCTCAGTCTCCCGGCTATCTTGCTTACTCTTTGGTTTCGGGCATTGCGCTGTTGTTTGTTTTCAATTTACTTGCATATGGTTTTTTGTGCTTCTCTCGACAATTCTATAGTCGCTCTCTCTACTTGCCCTTCCAGCAATTTCTTACTTTTATTTATTTCTTCCACAAGATGTTCGTTGTTTTCTTTTACCCTATTTAATAAACTTTTATAATTGGCATTAAATTAATACAGTCATCACTAGTAAGTTTTAGATTTCGAGATTTAGGCAATATGGAACTTCTTGCTGCAAAAACCGGCACACATGACTATTTCGCAATGCCGCCAAATATTGTAGCACTTTCCACTACTCCCATCCATAGTTTCCTCATGAAAGCTATCGGCAATGAAAACAGCGCTAATCAAAACCACGACTGCTCGCCCTGCTCACATAGTTCTCTTAGGCGATCCGTTCCATTTCGATCCCGAGCGACAGAGCTGAATTCGTTAGGAGGCTTTCACACCAGACAATTCTTTCAGCTAAGCTGATTAACTTTTAGGCATCGCGGTGAGGGGAACATAAGATGAGTACAGACTTGCTTGTATTTTCAAGTCGTTTTTCTATCTTGTTTGTACTCGGCAAAAAGCACGAGTGCGTGTAAATGTGTGTATACGATACAAGCAATTAGAATTGCAATTAGAATTTCAATGAGAAAAGTGTATCTTTCTTACCAATAAGATTTGAACAGTGTAAATTGTGACTCAACTGTATTTATTTCTCATCAGAAAAGCTTTTGTTTTGTTGTCTTACATATTGGACATTTTCTCCGTTTTTGCCACACTGTTCTTTTTAATGCTTAAATATGTAAGTTTTAAGTGTATTTTCCCATAAATTGCTTACAAGTACAAGAAGAATATTAGTGATCAAAAAGATTTGACCTCAATATGAATTAATTTTAGATTAGAATTTAATCGAATTATGCCAACGGTCAACCCTTCAGGCGGTTGGGCAAACAGTTTAATGATTCCTATAATATTACTGATTAGTGTGTAAATTTTAATATTACCACTAGTGTGTCAATAGAAGCTATTGAGTAAAATGCAATTTAAGTTGCATTTTCGTACTACTTCCGTTTTCATTTCACTGTTGAAACACACTAAGTGGGTTTTTACTTCTCTATAGAATTGCATTTTTAAATTACTTTCCGATAAGCAATTTTTCCTAACTTTTCAGGAGAGAGAAAAAACTTAATAAAAATTTAAGTTTTTTAGTCGCGAAACTTTTTTCAACTGCTATATTTTTGTTATTTTCAGTCGGATCACGTCAATTTTTTTACCAATCTTGGCAGAAGGAGAAGAAAAACGAAATGAACATGGTAATTTTTTACATACAAATAAATAAAAAGGGGATTCATGAAACTTGCCACACTATGTGGGTTTTCTTATCCAGGGTCACATAAATATGTGTACTTAGTGAATTTTATTGGTAAGTAAAAGAAAAAAATGATTTGGGTTAATTTGCGGCTCCGATGAATTAATCATGATTATGTGTGTAAAGGTCAATATTTCTGTACGAACTTGAACTGAGTACTAGAAATAAAGCCGGACTTGACCCAAGTAAAAAAAGTTGTTTGCCGAACAAAGTCGGATTAACTTTGGTTAATATTGATGGTCTTTTTATATGTTACATCTTGTATGAAATAACTTTGTTTCTTCTTCAGAAACACTCTTTTTTTTGTCTATATTAATTTCACACTCCTTTTATCGCTACTATTGCCGGATATGACAACATATATGTGACCATTTTTTTGGTATGATTTGGCCACGACATAAAGAAGCATTTTTATTTTCAAATGATCACGCCTGAATCACAAGTGTCAAGAAAAAAGTGTAAGAATTATTTGAAGAAAAAATTAATATCGGTGCCAAGAACCTACTCTGTGCTGAACTAAGCCATAAGCCCAAGAGTCCCAGCTGGGTCTTCACGACAGTAGTTGTAAAACAAATGAAGCATTTTATCTCTTTTTTCTAGCCCTACCAAAAGAATGCAACACAAATTTTACCTGTTTTATATGTGTTACTTGCCGCAGGGTGTTACTTGTTTTCCAACCGAGTATCAGATATAATGCCTGCGCATCTTGTGGGTACTAGTACATATGTATGTACGCAGCTGCAACTGGTAGCGAGATATAACTTTTTTATAGCTATAACTCAGTTCCTAGTGGATGGCCAAATATATTCCGAATAAAAGCTATAGACTGGGAATCTTAAGGACCTTCGTGCAAAGCTCCGAGTTCCTATGAGGTCTGATAGAACATTTAATTTGCTTAGTTTTGCCGTACATATGTATAAAAAGATCACATAACCGGTCTAATAATGGCCTCGGCGTATGCCAGCAGGCGGAGAACGCCGCATCTCTAAAATACATACATAAGTGTAAATTTGATTTGAGTTGTTGAAAGAGATATGATCTTTTAGGCCGCCAGTCCAGTTACTTCAAATGTATAGCGGTTACCAGATTGCAGCCAGACTTGCTTCCTCAAGCCAAAATAAAAAAAAAAATTTGTAGAAATCTTTATTTATATAAAGAAACAAACACTTGTGAAAGTGGCCATTTTCGGCACTGAAACACTGTGTGAGCACCGGTAAAAAATGGTCGAAGACGCTTCGCTTTCACAAAATTCACAAAATTTAGTTCATTAATAAATCTTATAAGCAGTGGGTAGCCGCACAGCAGCAACAAAAAGTCGTACCATTGCAAGTGCTACTAAGTTGCCAACCGGCATCAAGATGCGTTTAAGGTTAAATTGTTTAAGTTAATTGGTGAGACTATAAGTGAAATATAATGCAGTTGTTATCAAAGATAGTTGATGTTGTAGTTGTACTTGCTTTTAAGGACAAAAGGAAGAGGCTTATAAGACATCAATAATTTAGCAAATATTTCATTTGGTTGCAGGTAAAAAAACAACTTTTATCTCTCTAAAACAGAAGTTATAAGTTTAATTAAATTTATCGCTCCCTGCAGCACATACATACACACATCCATACATACATACATGTGCAATGCAACTTCCTGTTTGTTGTCTTGAATTCCTGTTGTTTATTATACGTTTTATATTTATTTTGCTGTTTGGCTGCATCTAAACAAGATAATTGAATGTAATCACTCATCCTGCCAGACAGAGCTTGAACGACTTGTTTGGTTTGACGCAAAGCGATCAAGTTCGAGTAAGGAAATCTTGTACGTGCCCTTCTTGTAAAAACGAAAACATGTTTTAGTTCAGAAAAGTTCTTGTTTCCTTTGGAGAATTCTGCTATAAATATTGGGGCGAGTAGGAAATATTTTACAGTTTCGCCTCAATCGTTGCGCTCAAGAACTAAATAGTTTTAGCACTGGAACACAAAATGTGGTTGTATCTTTTGAGTACTCTGGCTATGGGAAGTGTGCATTCGCTGCACATTGGCTACCCATATCGCATTCTATTGGACTCAGCAAGTTTTCCGTCTAAGGCTGCAACTGGCCAAGGCTTTTTAATATTTATTGACCCAGCGGGAACTGAACGTTTAGTCACCTACAATTATGCTGAACCGGTTTATGCATTTCGCCGGATTGATTTTATTAACAGTGAAGCACATCAGCACCTAAAGTTTGCGTCTGCGGAGTCTCACTCGAACAAGGCTCGAGAAGCGCATTTCCGAGCATGGAGCTTACAGCAATATCAAGTCTTAAAACGCGAAATTGATTCCTTAAGGGGCGAGGGCAAAGAACCGTCAATTGAAATGAAATTGAAATTTTTACCACTTGAAAAAATTGCTCTTACTTCAGATTTCTTCAGAATTGCTGAATTGCCAGAAATAAAGCGTGTACAAGAGGAACACTTTGAGATATGGAAGAAGTCCATACATACGGATGAAGGACAGCTTATGTCGAACACGGAACCAGCCAACGACAACTTAAAGTCGTCTGTCGCAGAAATTGCAATCGAGCGAGCTGTCCATCAAGAATTAAAAGATGCGGAACTGAAGCAGCACCGGTCCCCAGGTGAGAACACAATTGTAAATAATACCGCGAAGGATGTTTTAAAGATAAACTTCCAAACTGTGGCTTCCAATAAAGTCCTTACGGAAATCATGCCTGAATCAAGCGAACTAATTGAAGCGAGAAATAAAAACTCTTCAAAGCAGACGGCTTCACAAGTCAATACAAACCCTGCCTCTCACGATGCAAAAATAAGGGAATATATAAAAGGCATTATTGGTAAAAACGGGAATCTTGAAATGTGCTCCATGTCTGGAAAAAACAGTAACTGTTCCTACGACGACGGTGGCATAGAACGCCAGTCACCGGTAAAGGGCTCCGACAAAAAAATTGAAACTCACGGCGATCCAATGAAAGGCAACAGGCAATTAGTACATTCTGAAATAGAAAAACTTATTTTTGCAGCTCCAACGGTTTATGTGCCCCAACAGGTTGTTGATACCGATGAAGTGAAGCGTGCGCGGGAAGAACACCTGAAAATTGTTAAGGATGCTATTCTTAAACTAAAACTTGCGCAAGCTCTAGAACAAACGGCCGAAAGTTCTACAAAGTTATCACAAATTGTCTCGCAACAAACTGGCGAGAGTTGAACTGAAATGTCTCAAACGTCCGAAATGACCGCGAATCATTTAAAAATACAAAATAAAACTAATAACTAATTAATTTTACAGTTTAGTTACAGCTATTCCGAAATATGCGTCGATAAGTGACAATAATAAAATTGACGAGTTAACAAAGTTTTGATGATCTTGAGATTTGGTTTTTACTTTCAAATGAGAATTTCACTTTTCGGCACGTGTTCCAGAATGGCGAGCAATACTTTTTCTAAGACTCTTGTTGTTTTTTATACAGTGAAAAAAGGGGCCATAGCCGTTAACAAAAATCACTCAGTTGTAGAAACGAATTAACGGCCTTTTGTTGGCCACGATTTGTTTGGCATTTTTCAAGATTGCGCGCCCGCAAACATTCGGAAATGGAAAATATTCAGCATAGAAAAAACACAAAAATTATTCTTTTATAAAATGCGTAAAAGAAAATTCCACAAAAAAACGGAAATTTACACGGAGATATACTTTTTAATTGCCTGCGAAAAATGTTTAGACAATTTTCTTTACCGTTAGCTGTTTTCATTTCGTTTTGTGCATTGAAGCAGGTTTGCATTTTAAGTATTTAAAACAGTAAAAAAGTAAGTTATATCATTGGAACATCAGAATCGCCTTTCTAACGTAACGCAAAAACCCCAATTGTTAGATATTCCTCGAAGTTTAACCCGGTAAATAACTAAAACAAAATGAAATGGAAACGGTGATCTTTAAATGAAAAACTATTTGCTTGCATAAAATGCATCCCTGGTGTGATGAATAAGTACAGCAATTTCGAATTTTTATTAAAGTTTTCTTCTCTTCTTATCGTGTAAATCACCATTTAAGGGCAGATTGCAATATTATTAAAAGCTTAAGATTTTTATTATACCCGACGGACGTGGCGGACTTTAGAAACGGTCGATTATTTAATTTGCATTTGTAAAAACGCCACCCTAATCAACTGAAAAGTATTGCCGTTTAAGTGATTTATAAAAATAATGAAGTCTAGTGGGATATGAAACCTCTTAACGTACATTCGTACATTGTTCGTACATTTGCACTGAATATTGAAATACCCTGTTTGTATGAAATAACTGAAACCACAAGTGGTCGAAATTTTTTTAGATTAAACTCAAAACTTTTTGAATTATTGTCTGTCATATATGACCGATATAACTACTATATGCGAGAGGTTTGTCAAAGGGAGTCACTGTCATGAAATGGTAAAGTCATTGTATTGTTTACCTTTCGTTAAACAATGAAAGTACTTCTAACATGATGCGACATCTTTGCGGGACAATATCATAACTAAGTTATTACTTGACGCTGTGCTAAAAAACCTAAGATTCGGAATGTTACGTGTGATATAGAATGATGAAGAATTGCAGATAATAGTTGGCAGATGGAGCCTGGAACCTGTGGCAATCATAATGTTTTCGGAAATTTCATGAACGTTTGAAAATTGCCTGAACGTCGCTCGGGAGTTGTTGAATGACGTCAAAGGCGATCCAGTGTGCGTACAAGGGCCATAAATGCCCATGAAAGCACGGCGTTTGCTTCGAATGAGGGGATAAAAACAAAGTCTCTAACAGCAAAAGGACGTCATATCACAACTGATTCGAGGATTAGTTGCCGAAGTGTATTACGTCTGAGGGGCGCTACTTTGAAGAGGACTAAATATAAATGGATGAATAAGTAAATAATTATTGAGAAAAATTAAAATTCAACTTATCGTAGTAGTTTTTACTTGAATAAATTTATTTATAAAATTAAAAAAAATTAAAATTTATATTAAAACAATTAGTCGAATAAATATGCGCAGTATTCGGGGTATAGATTTAAGTGAAACAAATTAAAATCTTGAAATTGATTTTTATTGATGATTTTTTTCTTTTTCTACTCAAAACAAACTGTAAATAGCCAAATATTTTTCCTTTTTTTAAAACTTAAAATTTTATATAGCATATTTTTTCCTTTTAATAATTAAAGTTAACAGTTTCATCGAGAGCAATACAAATTGAATATTTGCGGTGGTTTGTGCAAAATCAATAAACCCTAGAGAAGTTCAAAAAACTGTTTTCCTAAAATCTTTGCCGCTTTCTTTATGCAGTTTTAATATGTTTTGCAACGTATTCACACGAACACTGAAATTCGTGATTCGCTCCCTCACCCCTTTTCGGGGGTTGCACAGCCTACATTAATTTATTTTCCAATTGTCCACGTTGCACAAAAAAATATGTATTTTCTTTTCTACTATAAATCAAAACAAACAAAAAATTTACTGAAAGCTGTATTAGTACTAAGTTGCTCAACTTTGATACGTTGCGTGACAAAGCTCATAACAAACGCTGTATTTTAAGTTCGTTGCCAGTTGAAAAAGGCAAAGTACAACGCATGACGGATTATATAAACAGATTCACGGTTTTCTTTTATCAATTCCACGATTTTTATTTGAAAAATGACCTAGAAAATAAAATTAAAAACATTTTTAAGGTCGCGTGACATGAAGAACTACTTTTTGCGAATACTTTTAGGAAAAAGCATGCGATGCACAGTGGACTTTTTGCCAAGAAAAACAGTAGTAGTATGAGAAGAGTCATATTGCTAATAGATAGGATTTTCTTTAAAAATTTTTTGATGGAAAATTATTTTTTAATTATAGCAATTCGCCAATTATCAATTCACGAGTCTACGTACGTCTTATGCGTTGCATTATCGTCATATTATATTTTTGTTGTTGGTAATTATTATATAAATGTGTATTCCTATTACACGTTGCGAACTTTATAGCTTTTGAGAAATGTTGGACTTAGAGCAGGTGTGGAAATGTTCTATTTGGTTAATCAATTTGTAAAAATCTTTTCAATAAGCCATAAATAACACTAAAAGTGGAACTTTACATAGAGATTACCAAACGGTTAATATATTTTAATACTTTATTATTTGAAAATCGCTTGTCAGGAAAAGTTTGTTACCATTTCATATTAAATTAAAACTTCCATACCTGGTATTTTCCATTTTTGATATACATATGGACCATGCTAAGAACCGTACGACTGAGTTTCTGAATCGAACAAATAAAACATATAGATGTAGTTTACGCAAATCTTAATACAACTGCCCAGCTAATTCGTCAATTAGCAAAAACAAAGAAAGAATAGAACTAAGATTCAATGCAGAAGGTCTCTGAAATGGCTTTGACATTTGTGTTTTCGTGCAATCTCAATCTCAAATCTACTTAATACCAAGCGATGCAACAGTGATTTTCTTCATTTTTTTATTAAAAAATACAACACTGCACAAACAACACTTGACAGTTTGAAAAAAAACATTTTTTATTAATTTATTTATAAAAATAGGAGGAGATATATTAGGAAGAATATTATTCGATATAAACGAAAATTACTGTATTTGTTTAGTCAGACATCGTTAAGACGTATTGATAAATGTCAGAAAACAGTGCTGTAAACGATGTATACTCTGCACTATTTGAGCGAAAAGTGTTCCAAGCTACGACCACTCATCACTGACCCGGTTTGACGTTTGCAAAATTTACGATTTGCACTAATTTTATAAGAGCCGAAGTCTCCAAATTTGGCTCATTAAAGAGTCACACAAACAATCGTTAAATATCAGCCAAGTGGTTTTTGGATTCATAAAACTTTTTTGGTTGAGAACTCCACTGTGCGATGGCGCCTGCTTTTGTGCTCGTGGGGGTGCATAATTAGAGTTTATTGCGAATTGTGATGGATGTTGTTTTGATTTTCGACTTTCTGAGTTTGATGATGCGTCGCAGTTTTGATTTATTTCCTCATTTGAAAATTTTATGTCTGCGTTTTTTAAGCATCTTTCAGCGTTAAATATACGACACACAATGCTAATTTGTTTGATATTAATTTTAGGTGGGTCATCGAACTACGTTTTATTTGAGTTCTCGTTTGGCGGACTCAACCTTCGCTCAGGCATTATAATTTTTCAGATTTTTGTTTTAACGAATAATGAATAATTCTGTCAATCGTCGTCAGCGAAATTTGAATGATTGAAAGCAGTTTATTTTCTGACTACAGACAAATTATGGGAAATAACTCTGTGGCGTTTTGTGATTTTGGCTTCGAATTATAAAATAAAAATTTAATGGACTAAATACTACATGTTTATTGGCCAAAAGTCTTTTCTTTGTTGTAACTCCGATTTATTGCGATCTGCTCTTAAATATAGTTTTTTCGTTGGAATTTGTCTCAAAGAGTTCAATAATTTCATGCGAAATGCTGTCAAAAATATATATAATACATATAATGAAACAAATATAATGTTGTTGTCGCTGGTGTGCTTTGTCCGTATTGTGAGAAGAAGCCGAATGTTTCCAGTTTCCCGAAAAAAGTGCGTATTTCGACGAAAGTGGTGACTTAGAGAATTGTCGAATTAGAGTAGCTGTAAAATAAAAGCCGTTTTCACTCGTTTGTTTCCATCAAAATTTATTTACATACATACATATGCATAAAAAACTGCGTATGTACATACATATGTATTTATGTATGTATGTAAATAGTTTGGCATATCTTTTTCTAAAAGAGAAATAACTTCGTTCAAAACAAAACGACAGCGTCAAATCAATCACGCTTTTTGTTGCGTGTATTGAGCAAATATTTATTGATACAAACTATTTCTATATATATACAGAGAGACAGAAATTCTCTACTAGTCAACACTCGCAAGTAACCTTCGCTTTGTGATTACAAATGAGAGATAAGGCCCTCTTTTCGCCGAGGGAGGTGTGTCTGACAACCCAAATCGAATGATGAAATTCCTTGCCTCAACATTATTATTATGCAACAACTAACGGGCAACACAAGTTATATTAAAAATTTCCGCCTAAATATTGACGAGTACAATGATCCAACTTTATTTTAATACATATGTACGTATAAAGCGTGTAAGCATTTACAAGCATCGGGCAGTAAATGCTTTTTCATTCAAATTTATCTATTGTTCTTTTTTTACATATGTTTCAGTTTGACGTTAAAACGTTATTCTGCCATATCGCCAATTGAAATTAATAAAAATGTGGCCTCGTTCGTCAGAATCAGGGTGCACGATTCACTTTGTGTGAAGCGGCGGATCTTCACGACACCATTTCTGTTCTATTTTGAGAGCAAGTGCGCCACTCATCTTCCTTGATGTTTGGAACAAGTTTGTGATACGGTCGGAAATAGCAGTTTTCATCTGGAATACCTGTCCGTCCGATTACACTGCCTCGATGTATGAGTTAATAGAGTATTCGACCAACTGTCCAGAGGTCGTAGGTTCAATGCCTACGAAAGACTCTGGTGAAAAATAATAGCCAAAATTTGGAACTAAAAACGCAATAACAAAGAAAAACGCAATACACAAATACGAAAACAGTCAATAATCAAAACGAGGACGCAATGTTGGATATGTTGGGTTAACTGATGTTTGACAGTGCACTGTCGAAGGTATGCACACTGCGCACTGAATAGTCAGAACAGCGTAAGTTAAACTCTGACATACTCATCCCTGCAATATAGAATTAAGAAACCAAACAGCGGAATACTACTCCTTCCTTCCATTACCCCACCACAGTTCTGGTACACTTCACGTAAGGGTTGACCCCTTAGTACTAGTCCAAAAAACAAAATCAGTCAGTGTAATTTTGGGTCTTTTTGATTTGATTTTTGGATTAAATTTTAAGTTGTTTAAATAAATGTCCGGATATCACGTCCAAAAAACTGAAATTGTTTGAGCGCTTATGTGCTTACAGAACGGGTTTATAAATATCAAACACTAACAACCGATATTACAATTAGAAATTCTCCCAAAAAGGAAGGAAATAGTATTAAACTTAAACGAAAAAATTTATTGTTAGAGTTTATGAATCGGTTTAAAACCTCTTTTCAACTTGGCTTTAACTAGTAAAAAAAAAACTATTAATGATACAAATTATCATAATAAAAAATATTAAAATAATTCACTGGAAACTTTTGGGTTTATTTACAATTAACATCGTGCGTTTTGGTGGCACCGCCCTTTACGTCGCATTATTTTGAAAACGCATTATAAAGCGATTGGAAAACAAATCGGTAAAAAGTTTAGTACCAGTCACAGTTTCCGCTACCATTTATAAAGGGCAAGTGATTTTAGTTGCTTCGGTTTAAGTGAAACACCCCCGTTAGATGTTTTTAATTCACTCTTTTTATTAAAACAAAAACTAGAGCAGAATTCGACAATCAATTCAAATCGTTTTGGAAGGCAAAAAAACGTACGTGCGACGTTTTTAAATGCTATAAAGAAAGTTGTACTCATGTTTGAGAAAATGTCTAGAGAACTAGAGAAGTTTGTTTGGGCGTTCTTTTTAAAGTTGTCCATATGCATCTATTGTTCTGGAAAAGAATAGATGTGCATGTGTAAAGTAAGTATGTTTGAGCGATTAACAAATACAATAACTCTGGCGCACAGATTCAGCTAAATTTGGGCAGTGGTCTCGAGTATGATGGTTGACTTTCAGAGCATCCGTTCCCCCAAATCGTTCATGCAAAATTTGCATTCAATTTGGTCTACAAGAAATCGGTAATTACAATTCTGTAGCATTCCCTGTTCACAGTGATAGCCTCACCAATGGCGAATCTCGTGTGGGTTGGAGTCGTGTGTTTTGCTTGCTCAAAGACGATTTTTCGGCCAACGTTGAGTTCCTCTTCCAAATGCTCTTCGAAAGGTCGAGTTCTGGTTCACGTTGAAGAATTGACCGCCTCGTGTTCTCTTGACACTCTGGCGAACCGAGGCGTTGTTCAAGATTTATCTGCCATAACTTCCATGCACTGGTGTTGGCCCATTGCTTACCAAAAACGTGAGGGTCCTCCGCGACAGCCGTAAGACGGACGCAACGCGCGCCAAGGGCGCACTAACGAGCACTCATTTTGAGAAAGTTTTATCATTTAGCAGACGTGCTGGCCGATCGTGTAACTTGTCATGTTGTTTTGCCATCAGTAACTAACTAATAAGCAGCAGATTTGACACATGCCATTGATCGCTCTTTGAATTGAACAACTCTTTATACATGTATGTATGTATGAGTGTCCATACATATTTATATGTGTGCGTACAGTGTACAGAGTATGTACAATACAGTATTCAACTTTGTTTCCTTTCCAAATCATTTTAGTATTGACTTTTATAAATATTTAAAAAAATTGCATGTAAAAGTTTGTCTTGAAAAGTCTTCTCACCTAAAAACAAAATTTCAATAGGGACATTTTGAAGCGTTTGAAACAGCGGGTAAGAAATACACACATAATATTTGCAACGTGTTGGGATATCGCGTGTGTGGGAGCATTTTTTTAGACCGGCTGGAAAAGTGTTTTGGAAAATATTGTTTAACTAATCGTTCGATGTTATTTATATTCGCACTTGCATGAGTCTGTAGCTTTGGGTGCACTTCCACACCGTCAAATGTGTGTGTTCTTGCAAAAGAATTTCCTCCCTTTGGAATGTAATAATAGTTCCGGTTACATTCATACATACATATATATAAATGTTTGGGTGCACATTGGCTTGGCTTCTTGAGTGTTACACTTTTCACTTTGTGAACAAAAGAAAATTGTTCCCGCCATATTTCATTTGTGTTGCAAAATAACACAAACGATGTATCTCTCAAAGTTTGCTAAATAAAAAAGGTTTTGGTGCTGGGAGTGGCTTAAGTTTCAGCTGCTTTACAAAAGTTTCAACCCCGATCGCACTTAATCTATAATTTTATGAAAATTTTCTATCTATAATTTTATGAAAAAATTTAAGAAAATCTGTCTCACAAGTGTGTTTTTAGGTCAGACTATCATACTTTTTGAACACAGATGAGTTTTTTGAGACATCGCACGACTAGACTGGATAGTGAAACACGGCCTTTAGTCATATATACAGAAATGAGGCAAAGTCCACATGACACATTTTTCTGGTATTCGGTTTAAGCAAATTTTGTTCAAACTAGATCAGTAACTTAAAGGAGATGTAAGACGTGGCTAATATTTGAACCTTTAAACGGTTTCAATCTCTAAATGTGGTAAAGGCTAATATGGCGCTTGTCGATGATGGCGGCCTATGGCCACCATGTTGTTCTGGTGTCATCCAAATCACAAAAAAATTTATAAAAATTAAAGAATATTTATTATACTAAATAATTTTTGATTTTAATAATTAATAATTGCTTCGATTCCGAACCTGTGAGACAACGCATTAGAGGACGCCCACGGAACCGATGGCGCACACAAGTGGAGAGGGACCTCAACCCACTTGGTGTGTAAAATTGGAGGACGCTGGCTAAAGACCGTGCCAGCTGGAAAACTTTGTTGGTTGAGGCCCAGGTTTATCACGGACTGTAGCGCCAAAGAAGAAGAAAATATGTTAGTGACGCCAAATCTGCATGAAAAGTTACGGAATTACTAAAATGATAAAATTTTATAATCAAAATGAATGTTCGTTATTGAAAACTTTGATCGCTCTTGCCTCTATTTTGACGTTTGTTAATGAAATTCATTTCATATTTTTGGTGAACAATAAGCCAACCGGGGATCGGGCAATAACATCTTCGAGGTTGGCGAAAGTATGTAAGGGAAACTGGGTCTGTCAATTTTGGTCGGGACTTGGGCCACCAGCCAACTGACTCAGCACCTAAAAGTTAATTAGTGACTGGGGTTTGGAGCATTTGCAAGAAAAGGCGCAAATTCCCGTATTTGGGACGACGCCAACTCATACAAGAGCTACTGTTTGGTGTGGATTTTCCGCCGTATTTACGGCGCTATGGAATGATGATGTCCCATTTTTTTTACTTAAGTAGAACGATATGGACGTAGATGTACCGAACCGCGTACCACTCCATGCATGGACCAAGCGCACTGTGATTTGTTCAACTTAATTATTACAACGATTTCAAAAACTAATTTTATTATCTGTTTTTTAACGGTACTACATTTATTTCCCTTCTAATTATTAGAAATTATAATAATAAACTTTAATCGAGTGTAATTCCACAAAAAAATATTAATTAAATTTAAAACCAAAAATATCCAAAATTTAATGCCCCCAAAAGTCTGCGTACGATTATTTAAGCGCAGTGCAGGATGTTACTCAATAGCTATTTGGCCGGCCTTTCAACTTAACGACTTTCTTTAGCCTATTAGGCATTGAGAGATCCAGCTTTTTAGTAAATTCTGGTGAACCTCCTCCCATTCTTCCTTTAAAATCGATTTCAGCTGCTGAACAGATGATCGTTTTGCCTCTTGCACTTTCCTCTTTAAATACGCCCATAAATGTTCTGTAACGTTAAGGTCAGCAGATTGCGCAGGATGTTCCAGCTTCGACCTAACTTTATATAGTACCCTTTCCCTTATCACTAGAGAGGAATGCTTAGAGTCATTGTCATGCATGAAGATGTAGTTGTTATCCTGATTCAAAAAATACTTGGAGAAAGTTACTCGTTTAATCTATAAACTTCAAGTTCCCATCACCATTTGCGGACATACACCACTATACCATGACTGACCCCCTCCATGTTTGACAGTCTCTCTTAAATTTTTAGTGGACAAGGTAGAATTAGATTTGCTCCGTACTTTACATATGCCATCACTTGCAAAAACGATAAATTTGCGTTCGCCCGTGAAGATCACTCGTTCCCACAAGTTTGGGTCACTTAAATGAATGTACTTGAGTGCATAATACCATCTCTTTTTTCTATTGACCTCACGTGGAATGCAAACCGCTTCTTTCCAAACATCGTCCTATGGTTTCTGGCGTTATATTTAAACACTTCCTGGGATAATTTTATCTTCTAACCCGTTCAGTTCGATCATCAATCTTTTTTGGACGTCTAGATCTCGGAGCACTTGCCTATGCACCATTTGCATTATAATTTTTTATAATAGTATGTACCGTCGATTTATCCATATTAAGTATTTTACCGACTTCTGATAAAGATTTGCCACTTTGGTTCAATTTTTCGCACATCTTCGCTTATTTCACTAATTTTGCCGAATTTAACTAAAATTTCCCAAAAAAATTTTACAGATACTTTTATGGCGTTTTATCTGTTTGCAAAATTAAAAAATGAATATAATTTTTGTCCTGTAATAACGGTTTAAAAAAAAGCGGAGCCGTTGGAATACTTTTGGGGTGTTTCCATTTAAGCATTAAAGACAAAGTTATTCAAATTTCTTTTCAGGTCCATAATATTTTTCATGGAATTTTAGGCAGTTATAAGACAGTTATAGGAATATCCAACAATAAATGTGAAAAATATTTGGAAATTCAAAGTCGTCCTTAGATTTGTGTGGCATAGAGCAGGTAGATATACTTTTATGTAAAAATTTATATATTCAACAGAAATTCTTTACTTAAACAACGAAAATAAACATTCTGAGGAAAATCTCAAAAACATTTGAAGTTTTTGGCTGAATACATCGACCTACAAGAGGATTTTTCTTAAAAAAAAATAGTTATTTTTTTGAAAGCGTATGAGAATTTTTCCAGGTATAATATTTAAGCGCGTTTTCTCTGGCGTGGTTAGTCTGCAGACCGTATTATAGCAATTAAAAAACATATTGTTTTAGCATCTTATTTAACTTAGAAAAACTTTTCAATTATTTGCAAAATAAACAAACGAGGCCTTTAGTGGGTTAAACATCTAAAAAGGATTCTAAGTTTTCCTTCAAACAGTGAAATATCCTGACATGCTAAATAAATATTGTCACGTTGTGAGACTCAATTGAACAAGTGTCATGCGAATAACTTGAGATAATACAAAAGCGAGGCGTTTGAAACACGCGTATGTGACTAATTTAGGGTATTTGGTCTGAGACAACTTGGAATCAATTAGGTATTTGCGAGTACATATGTATGTACGTATGTGTATGTGCTGGAATACAAATAATATAGAAAATAGCAAAAGGTTCGTTCATACTAGGCCAGTAGTTGTCGAAATATGAAGCATTAGTCTCTTCTGTTGTTTGCTGGGTTGCTTAGTAAGGTTATGATGTACGTACTAGAAACTTAGGAGCTAAACTGCAGTTCTACGTCTCGAGAACATTTCATAAACAATATAGAATATTATTCAATCAATACACGAGAACAATTTAAATAAATTCAATTTAAATAGCTAAATTGTTTTACTATTTGTTTTAATAACTTAATCACTTATTGTATAAATAAAATATGTATGTGTGTATCTCTTCACATCCACATTCAACAAAAAGTGTGTGTTACTGCAGTCAAAGTTGTTGGAGTGCTGCAACGTTTTTCACACAACCTCTTTCGACACGGGCAAATATCGAAAACTGTTCGCAAAAATGTTTTACGATTTACCGCTGTTTGGTGTCAATGTTAAAATTTGGAAGTATTTGGGATTTATAGACTTCGAAAACTATTATCGCACCTTTCCAATCATTTTTGTTGTGCTTCTGACACTCATTGGCCAAGTCAATTTTACTTTAGTCTGGCATGAAATAAGCGGACTAGTAATGAGTTTGTTCATGACAGCCATTATACTGAATTCCGCAATACGGATTTTGACCGTGATGAAAAATCAGCAAAAATTTATCACATTCATGCAAGATATCGAACGTTGGTACAAAGAGATTGAGGTGAGTTGCTATTTCGTTCTATGACTAATATTTTATTATTTAAAAGTGTTTCGCGAATTTTACTTTCGTCATGTTTGTTTCGGTTCAATGTGCGGTTTTTTTTTTTTATCAAAACGTAGTAGTACGACTCTCCTCAATCGTCGATAAGCGGCAAGCTGGCGTGTCGAAAATGATTGTCGTTACACTGAAAGGAAATGTTATTGATTTTCAGGCAACGGAGAGTTTCATTTGTTTTGTGAAAAATGTTTCATTAAGGAAAGAAACTTCAAGCTATTCTACAAAGTTCCATTATCACTGTTTTCAGAACTCCACTTGTGTAAAAAATAGAGGGAAAATGTACTTTCAGGTTGCACCTTTTTATACAGCTAAGGAAATTATATTCCAATAAAAATAGCAAGGAAGGACTTACTTTTCGCCCTAAAGGATATTACTGATTGAGCAGAGCTTCACCGACTTATTGATTTACTGGTTGTAGCAGCAAAAGTATGTTTTTAATAATGTATTTCATTAATTGACTCAATTAAGATGCGAGTCTGAGCATACCAGGTGGGAAGTCATGGTCTTAAACAAGTAGATGGAAATGACAGCTTACACGGAACAGCACTTTTATTTAAAGTTTTCTTCCGAACTTCATATCTATAAGGGGATATAAAGAATCCATATTTCTGGCATAAAGAATCGCTTTGGTTGTATGATATGAAAAATAGTACGAAAACAATTTTAAGGACATTTTAGTACATGAAAGAAGAACAAAATGAACCATAATGAAACAATATATTGACCTTAACGTGACCAGATATTTTTATTAGAGCATTTCAAGCCATAAAATTGTTTTTTCTTTCCTTAACAATTTCTAGCAAAACTAAAATTTTTGGAATTCATTGTGACAACGAAATTATTAATTATTTAATCAGACTTGAAGCGACCCCGAAACAAATAATGTTTTCCCCCCTTAAGGTCGTCAATTTACACAGTTTTCTTGTTTTATTAGAAACAAAATAATGACAGCAATAGTTTGGAAATATTTTTCTTAATACGGGGTATTCCCTTACTATACAGTGGGTCAAATTGAAACCGGGACAGGCATAAAAAAAATTTCTTCTTCTTCTTCTTTTGGCGCTACAGTCCGTGGTGAACCTGGGCCTCAACCAACAAAGTTTTCCAAGTGGCACGGTCTTTAGCCAGCGTTCTCCAATTGTGCACACAAAGTTGGTTGAGGTCCCTCTCCACTTGTGTGCGCCATCGGTTCCGTGGGCGTCCTCTACTGCGTTGTCCCACAGGTTCGGAATCGAACGTATTGCAAAAAAGGCCCCGGTTTAATATTTCGTAGCTAATCCTTTACTAGTTTTGACTGCTGAAAGCCGTAAATTTTTAACCATTGCTCTTTTATTACCTTTTCTAGCTGAGCTCTATTAGAAAAGTTGCAGTATTTCAGCTCTTCATCCAGATGAGTCCACAAATGCTCAAGTGGATTCAAATGCGGAGACTGGGCTGATGTTTCCATGACAAGGGGGCAGTTACGTAGAAGAAATATTCGCACGTTATGGCCTTTGTGCTTTGGATCGTTATCTTGATAATACCAAAAGCTGTCAGCAATTCCCAGCAATTTTCAGCAGACAGCTTCAAATTACTTTTAAAAATATCCAAATACATCGTCTGATCCATATTCCCGTCGATAATGCACAAGTTTCGGGGCCCCGCAGCCCCCAGTAGGTATCGCACTCCATTTCAAGAGCTTTTGGTTTGGTTTTCGCCAGACATAAGATAAATAAAAAACATTAAGTTTGACTCATCAGCAAATAACTCGGTTTTCCAAAAGGAAAAATCTTTATCTTTATGTTCATTAGGAAAACGAGTCCTTTTTAATTCGTTTTGTTTTGAAAATTATGTCATCTTATAATATTTCCGATCGTCTTCCTTCTGGACATGTTCTGACTTCAGTTTGGCCAATTTTGGAGCACTTATTTGAGGGCCTTTCATAATTTGGTGAAGACTTTAGTGCTCATTTGATGCGGGAAATATCCAGTTTTTTTTGTGTATTTGCGATGGATTTGAAAAGTTTGTAACAATTTACATATAATATTGTGGCCCGTAGAATGACTTCTGTTTACGAACTCCCTAATAGTTCTTACCGTTTTCCCTTCTTTATGGTGCTTTATCACCAAATTTCTTTTTGATTTTTTTTGTGAATTCCAATTTTTAACTGAAAATTTATTTTAATTCGCAGTATTTTCAATGTTGCAACTTCTTTTTCCGCTGGTAACAGTTGATTTGTTTTAAAGTGACCTGCCTACTTGCAGCTCGTCCCAGTTTTACTTTGACGTTAAGTTACTGTATATATTATATGTTTTTTTCTTTATTAATTCTTTATTTACAGTCTATCTAAAGATCATAATAGTAGTTATTGCACTCCATTGAGCACCGCAACAATGCCACAAACATTAATATCGATATTTCATTAAATAAAATGTCAAAATATATAAATATGCCATTCAGGCAAATCTAGAATATGAAGCTTTTTGAGACGCCTCGTTTCTTCAGCGTCATGCAGAAGGACTCTTGCTAAGGGATTGCCATTATTATTAGCCTTTCCAAATAATTTATGCTGCACCATCTTATTTCCTCCATAACTTTCGGAATGAAAATATCATTGTGAATTGCATTATTGCATTCAGGCCAAGGGGCATTGACAATTAATCTCATAGTTTTAGACTGGTATCTTTGCAATATTTCGATATTTGAGTTGCTGGATTCTATTAGCCGCAGCTGGATTCCATAAGTCCAAACAGGTGTAAGAATTGCTTTGTAAGTATTTCGTTTATTTCTCAAATTCAGCTGAGCTTTTTACCATAATAAATTATTATTATTATAAATTTTATTTGCCAACTCCAATGATCAGAATTTTATACATTTTAGCTTGACTTAAGGCTTCCTCACGCATAGAACCAAAAAACGTTTTTTTGGCTTTTGATAAAAATATTCTTTTCTTGATAATTTGGATAGAAAGGTTTTGCTCAACACCACGATACTTAAATACTGCTTGGAAGAAAGTGCTTTGGGTCCGCTTTGCACAAATATTCCTTAAAATGCCTTCACGTAGGCCAAAGACGGAAATTTGTTTTAAAGTATTAAGTATTTGTGACTCTGCATAAGAAAGCATTTAAAAAACTTCAATGTTCGTTCGCGAGTCTCAAAAACATCGGAAAGTAATGAAAATGCGACACTGAGGGGGAACCTTAAACTGCGTTTTGCTCAAAAACTTGCTTGGACACACTACGTGGGTTTTTATATAAAAATATCCGATATTTTCCAAATACTCTGGTAAATATATTAAAAAGCTTGCGAAATTTTAAAACACTTTAAACATTTACAACTTTTTAGAAAATTTGCTTTGCGACAAAATAAAAATTACTCGTAGTCGTAGTTCCAAATAAGGAGATTTCACTCAGTTACGGACGGTGTCGTCTAGTGTCTAGTTAAAGCTCCTCAAGTTTGGTTATTGTATTATTAAAATTGGCTAAACCTTGTTTTTAATTTTCCAAATAATATTTTATAAAAATATTCAAAACGAAATTTTGTATACGAGTAATTTTCAGCATTTAAATTGACGTTGATTGCCTTTTTCCAGGACACTATTATTTAACAGAAAGGTCAAGCTAATAGGTGGTTTTTAAGTAAGTAGCGCCGATATCTCAGCACCTTATTAAATTTGTTCCCGTACTCAACATTGAAAGCCCGCGATATCCCAACTTTAACAAAAACTGCACCCGTAATTGAAAGAAATTATGAGGCTTTTCTCTCATTCTGCTGCTTCTCGCACGAAATAGCTCGCACTTTTTCATTGGGCAGATTTCTAAAATTGTTTCAAACAAACAAATTTGAATAAAAAAAAGATGTGGAAAAGCGTAATTGCAGGCTTGTATTTTACTTTCATGTTAAGAAATAGAATTTACTGTTTTCATTTGGACATACAGACATACATACATACGTTTGTACATACATATGTATGTACTTCATTTATAAAGGATAACGGTGCTACCGCGTTGGCAGCCTGTAGTCCCGTTAATTAAACAATTGACTCTGTTTGAATTTACTCTAACAATGTTGTTTCTGGTGTTAAAATGCCAAAACACGGGCATTTTCTTTTGGGATAGAAAATTGGATTTTGAATATTTTTTTTGTAAAAGTGAGGGAAATTTTTGTTTCATTTCGCTTTTTCAGCATTGTCGAATTTCAAAACGCACCAACACATCGAGCTGACAACACTCTTAATTCTACCCAAAAGGTGTGTTTATCGATATGTATGTGTGTATATACAGTGAAGCCTTTCATAGCCAAGCACTCACTTCCGACGACATGGTGTTCATGATCCATTCACCAATTAGTGGCGTCATACAATAATCTTGTAATGATATGAAATCACGTTTCTTGCAAGAAAACGGGGCAGTTGTAATTCTTAAGACAAACAGCTAAGCGGTACACCAGCCTAACAAGCGGCTCCCATATCGTTAACAGCTACTGAACTACATTAATTAGTTTACAAACTCGTATATACATACATGTGTAAATACGTAAATACATAAATACGCGAAAGTTGTGGTTATATTGATTATATTTTTTTTTTAGGTTAAAGGGAATCGAAATTCAGAAAAGGTTTTTTCCACCGTGTAGATACGGATTTTTAAATATTTTATCGCTCTCCTTTTTGAGTTAAAAAGTTATTAAGATCTAAATTGCAAATAAAGTTAACGGCGGCAACAATCCTCTTTTTTAGCTTAAAAATGATGTTGTAGCCTGGTCCATCCTAAGAAAGCTACCAACACGTACCGGAACCATATCAAAATTTAGCTACTTCTTCGGCAGCTTTGGGGCTGTAATTAATTGTTCAGTGCCGTTTTTGCTTAAGGAGCGCAGTAAGACGATCAAAATGTTAAAATTGTATTCTAAGTTATTTAAATAAACAAAAATATTTAATTTGTCTGTACATACATATATTTTTTAAGCCTTTCCGTTCGACGTTCACTTTTCTGGATTTGACGTAATGAAAAGTCCTATTTACGAAATCATTCTTGCAACTCAGATCTCGGTTGTGGCGCCATTTATTATTTCCACTTATATTCCATTTACTAATCTTTTTATAGCATGGCTTCTATTTGGCATTAATATTTTAAAAGTTCTGCGTAAAAAAATCGAAGGGTTGCCAAGTGGTAGCGATAAGGACCAGCTGAAAACCTTGAAGACGTTGATAAGATACCACAAAAGGATCATAAGGTAAATGAAATATATAATTTATTTGTTTACACTTTTGAAACGGATTGAGTTTTGACTGACAACACAACATCAAACTCATAGTGCTCAGGAAATACTGAAAATATTACGCCAGTTCTGGTAGAACTAAAGATAGATCTATATATTTTAATACACAGCCTCAGCGTTTTTTCACACAATTCCCAAAACATTGGGAAAAACCCCTGTAAAAATTGTTTTTGCAATTATTTTAGAGACTATAATTGGTTTCTTTCATCGCTTTACAAATTGAGCCTCGATGGTATTTTTTATTCCCTATACTTTCCTTCCATAAAATGTAGGAGAGGCTTTTACACCTCCGGGGAAAAACTAGCATTAGTTTAATGTGGCCATTTCCCCCCTTCCTTCATAATATATGTATGTCCATTATGGATGTCAGTGATACAGCTTTTTCCGAAAGTAATACAAGTATTTTGGAACCTAATTTTGGCAAATTAACAGCAACTGTCAAAGGACCTCAAGCTGGGAGGAAAAACAAAAACAACTGTGTATTGGTAAAATAAAGGGATAAAAAATATAATTTTTGGCTAAACAATAATCAAAAGTTAGGCTTCAACATTTGGAACCAGTCGATCCAAAGTGTTTTTAAGACTAAAAGGGGACAGCACTACGACAGCTGATAATTTCACGTTGCAGTCTTGCAATTTTGCACTATCGCTGCCATCTCGTAAACCTTAAATCTTAATTTTCAAATACTACCAGATATGGCAAAAGCTTGGAGGATCTGGTTTCTACGGTGTGCTTGGCCGAGTTACTGCTCCTCACCATGATGCTATCCGTTCTGTTGGTGTGCATGCTTTTGGTGAGTTTTCCTTAATCCAGCCTTAATTCAGTATCAAATTTTACATTGAGTTTTTATAAATTAAAGGTGGAGGACATAATGTTTCAGGTAGCAACTATTGTTTACATCATATGCATTTTTTATGCCATCTTCATTGCATACTGGCATGCAAATGAGTTTTCTTCAGAAGTGAGTAATTCCTTTTTTGTACTTGTTCTACTTTGTTGACAGGCGCTTAGGTCGCCTAGGCACCTTCAGCCTTGCGGGAGGTGTAGGAAAATATTCGTTGAGCGGGGAAAAAAGCCAAAACTTTATGTATGTAAATATTAGCCGCAAAATTTGTCTTCGAATTCTTGAACATGTTTAAGCATGAAACTTAATGCAACCGCAATTTGAATTTTGTTCTAGTCCAATTTATCTAAAAAACTTGCATTTAAAATTAAATTTTATATATTAAGATGTTGCTCGAATTTGTGGGGGGGGGGGGGGGGAAGGGTTATGATGCGGGAAAAACATTTTAACATTTAAACTTACCAAAATCATAATATAATGAAGCATTAAAAGATTTCTAAAATAGCTGAAGTTCAGAGTTAGAGTTTGAGGTTAAAAATGTACCTGGCCATAACTTTACTTTAATTTTAGCTTCTAGCAGGAAGGCTAGAACGCTAAAATGTCAATTTCATAGCGAATGAAATTGACAGCACAGCTGATTGTTTTCTCACTGTTTGGTTCGCTGCGTTGGCAACAGTCCAAGAGTAAAAATATGGTGACGTACTCGTATCACGAATATTTAACAAAATCAGAATAAATTCTTGGCATTTTGCCGAGTTTTGTTGTTGTACTGGCGAGTTTACCTGCTATCAATTTAGCTTTACAATTAGCTGAATCAATTTATTTTGTAAGTTTTGAGGTAAAATTCACCCGTGTGTAATATTTTCAATTAAAATACATGTGTGTCTGTGCAGACCAGCGTTGCCAAATATGCAGATTTATATTCATTGTGCGGTTTTTCGACGCATTGAACAGTTTTAAAAATCAGTTTTTATGCAAATTGTCCAAATTTTGCAGTTCTTTGTTCCAGATTTCTTTAATATGAATTCTTTACTTTCAGCTTTTGCGTTTCTGAAGTCTTAATTTTATTTCATTATTTGTGAAACAGTTTTTATTAAGTACTTTTTTTTGCAACGCTGGTCAAATGCAAAGAGGTGTGTTTTATGATTTTTAAATATAGAACATAAAATACTTTCCCTTTAAGCCTTCGTGCAGCTTTTCTTTGCTATCCGTTTACTTACATATATTTATATGTATAAAAGAAAAAACTTTATTTTATACTCATTTATTATAATTCTAATTATATTAAATTATAGACAAGTATTCTGTTAAGGTTTAATTACGCTTTATTTATGTGCAGTTCCTTCACGTGAAAAGCAGATATTTTATTCCAAATTTGTAGATTTTGTAAAAAAAAAAACTTGTGGCAACGCTGGTGCAGACATATGTAGATGCTGTGGTGTTTTTTTTATTGAGGGTTTATTAATTTTATTAGTTTTAAAAATGTCTTGACTTGGAATGTAATATCTAATTAACTGAATGCGTAATCTTGACGTCACACATGTTTCTGCTTTTTGTAAGGCAAAACGAAGTGTGAAACCCAATGGCGGACTAGATCAATTAAGGGTTTTGTGTATATACAACTTTCTTTTCTTCTTAGAGCTTGAAGATCGCCGATGCAGTTTATAGCATTGATTGGACTAACTCAAGTATGGACGTGCGAAAATGTATGTTAATTTTTCTGGTTCGCTGCCAAACACCTCTAAAGGTTTGTACTCGTATATAGAAAATTCTATTTAAGAAACTTTAGGCTCGTTTACAGCTGGGCCAGTGATATCACTTCCGTATTATTTTAGGTTTCAGCTGGCGGCATGTACCCAATGACATTGGAGTCATTCCAAGCACTTTTAAGCACTACTTACACTTACTTTAACATGGTGCGAGGCTTCATGGGAAAATAGTGCAGCCGGTAGCGTCCACAATCAAATAATAAACAAGCATGACATTTCACATATCTCACGATATAGAGCAACCGAAAACAGAACTATTTTGCAAAGTTTCACAAGTACAGATAATTTTAGTAATTTAGAAACTCTTAAGCTTTTAAAATTCATACACTTATTTTTTATTTGTAATAAAAGTCTATTTAAGTTGTTATGAAAGAGAAAATTTGCGAATTAATATTTTCATGTAGTCCATTTTATAATTATTGAGGTGCACTTGAATGCGCCAATACCTCAATTTATGGTCAATATTGTCTTCGACTATAGATGGTGGAAGTGAGAGTTTGTTACTGAGTGAGTTATTGAAATTAATGAGCATACAACAACCTAAACAGCTGTTTATGGTTACGAAAAAAGTAATCAGTGATAGTTATTACGGCTGTAGTGATATGGAAGGAATCACATATCAGGTTTGATATTGTCACGGCCACAGTTGTGAACAATATTGTGGTTATTAATGTCAACAATGTTGCCCAATTAGACCAACTAAAGCACGAGTGTAAATATTCCAACTTCTCTTTTATCTTAGTTTTGATTCAAAAATATACATATTTGCATAAATAATATTATTGGGCACAACTGAGTTCAGTTAATAGCTGATTTTATGCCGCCATTTCGTAGATGCTGCTCTGCTCGTCAGTAGAGAAAAATATGTTCAATTGTCTTTAGAGAAACAATTTTGTTTTGGAGAAGGAGGACTACCTTCAAACAAGCAAAAACAATGTATATGTCCCCAAGCACAAGCTGCTTGTCAATTCATTTCGACTGATTAAATGAAGATTGGCTTGTACGCGTACGAAAGAGCCCCAAAGAATATGGATGAGCTTTGCGGAGAGTTCAGAAAGAATGGAGCACCATATCGGAGGAAACTACAATATTTACAATTTAGTTGAAAGGGTTCCAAATAATATGTATCAAAAATGTAAACTTTTGAAAATAGTGATTTTTGTTGCATTTTTATGTTACATGCGAAAGTGTTCGAATGGACTTATTTTTGTTATACAATATTATGTTTATGTTTTCCATGACAGTAAAAAAATACTTAAAAATTAATAAAAAAAAAATACAGTCTGGAACCTTCCTTTAACTTCCACTCTCCTGTATCTTGTTATGAAACTGTTAAAATGATGTCGATTAGAATAAAACACTTTTGCACCCCAGTGTAGATGAACATGTTTTCCCTCAGTGTATATTTAATAAATCTGTTACTAATTTATTTATTATGGTCCGTTTGTTGAGTTGTTCGTCAGCCGCAGCAGATTTCAGGCGGTTCTGCTTTTTACGATCGCAGGTTTAAAAAAGAACGAAGTGGCAAAGGCATGTTAATGATAACATCAACCGCCTTAACAGCTACCAAGTACTTGTATTAGGACAGTGATGCCACATATGTATGTACGTATGACATACTATAAATGTATGTACATATTCATGTGTACATTGTCTGCATGTATGTACATAAATATGTAAAGGCCGGGGTACATAGAATCCGTCAGACGCTGTGCGTCGCCTTTTCCAACAGACAAATAAGGTAAAACACAGGGTTATTTATGAGCTTTGCCACATAAAGTACATCGGCTTCAACGCAAGGTATCAAAGTTGGGCAACTCTAAACGCAGGTCGAGTACAAGTAGCGAAGAAAATATTTATTACTTTTTTTGTATAACGCGAAATAAATAAAAAACTAAATTAATTCAGGCTGTGCGTGTGTATCTGTGTCCAAGTACTTATTGTGCCAACCTAATCCGTCGTTGCATTAAAGTCAGTTGAAGAAGGCAAAGTACGGCGCATGGCGGATTCTCTGTGCTCCGGCCTTAAGATTAAACGTATTTATCAAGTTATCTCAACAAACGGAATTCCATTTGCTACTTTAATTAATTCTGTTTGATTTCAAATGATTTGCAAACATTGTCATGTCACAAGAATTATTATTTTGTATGCTATTAATGTTAAATCGATTGTTTTTCTAATTGAATAAAAATGAAATAACGTTTCAATTAATTGATATCAGTGTTCACACTTATGTACTACATATACATATCAAAATGTGTACAAATTTGACATCAAGTTTTCTCTGTATACTTCGGCTAAGTTGATCATCAAAAATTTCAAAGACTTGATTCACTAGAATATGAAATAATTTTCAGTGTATAACTTTCTTACGGTGCACAGATTTAGCCTTTAAGGAGGTTAATCTTGAGCCCTTCATTTTTTTTCTAAGCTTTTTTAAAATGCGTTTCATTATAAAAACGCATTCAAATAAAAAGAATAGGTACGAGTACGTTTGTCGATGTACACACATACACATGTACATATATATCTATCGAAATAATGTGGCAGACGTTAGAAGACTTACCCACTTGTCACATGACTGCCACGGTTAGGAACACACCCCCATGCAGTTCGGCCGCCGTTTATCATTTGTTGTATCTGACGCAACATGCCTTGAAATAAGTGAAATTGCTTTCACAGAAAGATCTAAAAATAAAATAGAACAAAATTAGAGCACTTTTACCCAGAAGTAAATATTTATTTATTTGTTTAAGAACAAAAATAATCACTGAATACTAACGATTCGCTGCGAGATGTTATTGTTTAAAAACTTGTTTGGGTGGCAGCTTGGAAACGTGTTGCCATTTCAGTGTCTTTTTAGTGTTATGGCGTTTTATTGGTACAAATGGGAATTGATTATCTTACTGTTATATTTTATTCTTTGTTAAACAAAACTTGTTGTCGCTTGTAAAATATTACGATAACATATTTAGACGGTTGGAAATAAATTTTAATGCACTTCCACTGTAACTTATTCAAACCTTTTTTTCTGTTTGTTTTCTATATTTCCCGCATCGAGTAACTTTTCTCAATTGAAAGCATAACGATGTAAATTGAAACAAGAAGTCACTAAAGTCAGTTGCAAAGACGCTAGAAAAAGTGTATCAAAGAAATTTGAAAAAAAGTTTACGAAATTTCTTAGGTTACCATTTTTTTGTTAATATTTTTAATTTATATCTAATTTTCAGTTTTTCTTTTAAATTTTTTTCACAATTAATTTGTACTTTGTGTTTGTGACAATTTATTTCTTGATTCGCCGTATCGTTTTTATTTGACATTAGATCAGTGGAAATATATCAAGTGTTGCCTGTTTTCGCATCGAAATAGGAATACACTTTTTCCGCACAAATCGAGATATGATGAAATTTTTTGTTCGACACTTTATGTGAAAGGTTTTTAAAGGCAGAAGTACAAAAACAAGACAAAGGCCTAAATGTATGTACTTTGTCAATATTCGTTCGTCAATATTTTATTAAAAGACATCTCACCTTCCGAGTTTATGTGAAAAGTCAGAAACGTATGAGAATTCATTCAAAAATGACTAACCCAAAAATTGTGCTTCCATTGTAAGGCGGAGGTTTACTGCTTAATTACGTAGTGGATATATGAAAATCAAATCGGATAAGACATGTCGGTTGTGGTTTTTGATTAAGTGAAACCGGTAAAACGGTTTTTATATTTTGAATATGTCGGAATTCAAATTCAATTTCACGGTAGTTTGAGCTCGTGCTCAACAATTGTATTGTTCATCTAACTTGGAGCCGTTATGAGCTATCCCACAATGTTTGAATATAATGTATTTTTCACGATCAGTAAGAACTAGGCTGAAATTCAGAATAACTTTGAATGCATTCGAAATAGCGTCATTGTGTATATGAATTGTTTTTAAAGAACTACCAGTCTCCTTTCGCCTTTACAAAATTTCTTGCTATTTGTTTGCAACGTTAAGAATTTAACAAAAAAAAAATCTGCTATATAAAAAATGTGCGAAAACAGAAACGGTATTTTTAGTATCTTAATCGAATTCGTTGAAACTATTTTTGCTAATTGTGTACGCAATAAAATGTCTAGTGTTTAAAAATAGCAACCGAATAAAAATAAAACCCCTGATTCATGACCAAAGACAAGCCCATCAGGGCATCACTAACAAGTCATTCAAAGTAAATTTTGCTTGAGTAATAAATTTTCTTTTAATGAGAACAACAAAGATTTTTGTTAATGAGAGTACGTGAAAATTTGCACTCAGCAAGTCGCTGATTTCAACAAGCTGCGTACGCCCTAGTGAGGATTGTTCGACTGATTCGCTGAACCCAATAAAGGTGGTAGTATTTGGTGGTTGGAGTTCGGTCTTAAAACCAGAAGAAAGCTACAATTTTACAATCTTGATGTGGTTTTATAAATTTAAGTCACACTTCGATGCATGTATGTATGTATGTACATATATAAAATTAAATACCCGCAGCCAATAACTCGGATACGAACAAGTGCCAGTTGTAAAATCGTTTCGGAATTTCAATTTATCAACGAAATCGTACACAAATTCCCTACGGTATTATATGAATTTCTATCAGCCACGCCCACTTCAATTCTCATCTTTTTTAATAAAAATTTAAAGATTTTTGTTTGCAAAGGATTTTGCTCAAACTCGGTACAGAGCCGAGGTACTCTTCATTAGTTGCACCCATTTTCCGATTTTCGCAGGATCAGTTCGGTTGCCAATTTAGCCACAAATTTTGTGGTTGCCAGAAATGCAATAAAAGCATAGTTTACACGATTACTTCCGAAATATCGGATACAGGAAATTGTGACCCCCTATTCATATTTTAAGCACGACAGTAAACATCTTACGATCGATATTTACGTGTTTATGTGACTGGTAAAAGACGAAAAAAAGTTAAATTGAAACAGCTGTTTAAAAAACAAACATACATATAGTTTTGGTTTCTTCATTTTATATATTAACATAAAAACGCATCTCCAATTTAATAGAGTGTAAAGGTTCTTGAAAGAAATAAAAAAGCAAAACAAAAACAAAGAGAACTAAATTTCAGCCGTGTTATTTTACATGCTTGTGTTATCGTCTAAGTCACTCTTAAGTGACAGATCAAACTTTTATACAAATCTTAGATTTTCATCGGATTTAGTGTAATGAAATCTAATGACATTTGTTGCGACTGTTAGAAAATTTAGAAAATACACCCAAAACCGAATGAAAATATGAGTAAAAAAGCGGCGGATTTGCCAGCATCTCAAAATTTCAGCAGTTTAAGTACTTAGTTGATATCTGCAAGACACAAACATTTATATTAACTTTATGGCATGGTACGAACGTATACGGCAAACATATTCCAAATTTTGAGGCCTATATATGGGGAGTAAAAATACTATTAACGATGGCAACAGTGAAGCAGCAAATTTGCACTTTACAAAAATAAAGCCATTATCAAATGAAGAATTTACGGTTCCAAAAGTTCCTAAAAACGAGGAAGTCTTACGGGATGTTAAGTCTCTTAATATATTACACTCCAACACTGATAAACCCTAATACAAAGAATTACAAGAGGCGTCGTTGTCATCATTTTCAGTACGCGGAAACTTCACAATCGACCCATATATGATACTGCCACTGTTTTTTGTTTCCATCTTTAAGACCGTTAGGAAAACTTATTATTAAAACTCTTAAGGCTAAAATTCATCGAGCAAGGAATTTATCAAATAGAAATCGCACGAATGAAATAAAAAAGTCATTCCTCTGTCCAAAATATGAGTTTGCAAGTTAAACCAAATAACAGAAATTTTGATTGTCAATATAATTATACGTATATACAGATAAGAACTAATTTCTCGATTAATTATTTTATTTTTAGTTCCGCGAATTTCATAATATTCGAAATTTTTAAGTATGTATGTATGTATTTGTACATATCTTTTATCTCCATTATCAGACACTTGCTGAAGTGGGTTGTTCGTGTGAGTTTCGCTACTATTTATTATCTGTGCTGATATTAATAAGCGAAAAGTTTACTAAAATTTTCATTGAACTTGCAACTCAATTTATTAATTATTGCGCAACGGCCTCAAGTTTAATCAGTCATTGTCAGCAAACAAGTGATTTCCAATTAATTAGTACCCACAGAAAAATGTTGTAGTCAAATCAGTTAAAATTCACGTTAATTTAAATATGTGTTTTTAGTATTAAATTAATATTTTTTTAAAGTAAATGGTTTTTTTTAATTCATTTTGTTTTGAAATAACTTGATTCCATGGTGAATTTGCTTGTGTTGAATCAGCGGGATCTAAATCCTAAATACTAAATCAATATGCCTGGGGCATTGAAAGTAAAATAAATGTATATTATTACTTATGTGAATACATACATATATAATACTCGAACGTTGTGATTCGTCTTATTAAATATTTTCAAGAATGAAGAATTAGAAGCTGGCATAAAATGAAAACTTCTTCGTCTATCAGTGAATAAGAAATGTCTGTGATTAAAAAGGGACAAATTCAGTTTTCACAAGAGAAAGAGAACTCACGGAACACATGAAGCAGCGCTCAAACAAAAAACAAAGACAGAAATAATGGTCAATTAGTCGGAATGGTCTGAAAGCAAATCGGTGCAGGAGAAAAATAATTTTGAAAATCGGCAAAAAATCTTTAACAAGTGTAGTCGCCTTAAAGAACTTTCGAATTGGTTCACAATTTGTGAGGTTTAGTCCGTAGCAGATTTCAATTTACAATGTCAGTTATATTTGACCCATCACTTAAAAATATGTTTTCGAGACATCATTCCATTTCTCACTTTCGATTACAACACAAAATCATCAAGTTTTTTATTTACTGTATAAAATGGCTACATACATATTTTGTTATTTGCAACCAATTTGTTGCGCACCACTAGTACCTAAAATATTTTATAGTCCCTAAGTTTACGACGCTGCTTCTCTTAGTTATTTCTAATATCGTAAATTCCAAATGTTTTTTATCTTAACACTGAACTAAAATTAACTGTGTGTAAAGCTGCCGTAATTTTATTTATTAGGAGCTCAGCTAAAATATAAATCTTATTTCGCGTTTTTACTTTGCTTGACGCCGGTGCATTCAATCATTTCGTAATAAAAATGTAAATAATTTGTTTTTGGTTTTATGGAACAAAATATAATTAATTGTTTTTGCCGTGTATTCGATTCCACAGAAGGCAATTTGTTTCGAAATATTATATGTGCATGTGTTCGATCGCACGTCAAAAACAAATTTTATTTCATAAAATCAAATAAAAATCAAAAATTAATTATACCTTCCGTTAGATTAATACATACAAGTATATTTGTGTTATTTCTGTGCGGCAAACACTGTAAGAATAACACGAAATAACATTAAAATAACTTAAATTTAAAATAGTAAAACAAATTAATGTGGACAATAAAACAGGTGTGTACAAAAAATAGTTAAAACTTTTTTGTTGTTTTGTTATGTATGTAAGTATTAAATAATATAATATTTTATTTTAGATTTTCTCCATCATCACATCAGTATTTCAACAAAAACAATAATGTTTAAATAAGTCAACTTCTTTAAATATAAAATATGTATGGATGTATGACTTTCAAACTAAGTAAAACGTACAAATTTTTAAAAATTAGTTATGATCTTTTATTTGAAGTGTTCAATATGTAGATATTTAAGTATCTCTTTCTATTAGAAAAACACGTCTGAAACTCGATTTACAAATAACTGAGTTACACGGTTATGTTTTCCGATTTGAGCAACCAAATTTCAAGCAGCGAGAAATAACTGAAAATGGACTTTAAAAAAACCAAACTGTAAAGGCCTCGTTATGCGAACGTTGGTCGTATCTGTAGTTATAGAAACTTTACAAACGTAACAGACGTCAATAAAATAAACAAAACATTGTCTAACATAATTTATTCGCGTGTGATTTTTTTCCTGTTCGTCGTCCATTTCTGCTTATAAATAACTTTAATTAATGTTTGCCCACAAAAGCTTACACAATTGTCAATCTGGCTGTCAGCTGTCAGCTGTTCAGAACAGCGTTGAACTTTTCGGCATAGTGATGGACAACGTTAAGTTATTTTCGTACATGTGAAATTGGAAAAAGTACTGAATTGGCCTCGAGAAATATAAAGTTTTTTACATTGTAACTTAAACATTATCATTATTGTTATTGTTTTTATTATTAAAATTATTATATTTATTATTAAAATTATTATAATTGATGATTTAGTTATTATTATTATTTTTTGTTGATGTTGTTATTATTATTTTCCATTACTAACAGTCTTATTATTGTTGTTATCGTTATTATTTTTATTATTAAAATTAGTATTATAATTAATCAATTATTACTTTTATGAACCAAAATGATATCTATTCAAAAGTACCGAAAATGGGTAAATGTTCCGCATTGCTGTTGAATTCATATGAGTGCCAGTATTGGCTTACGGATGTCACTTAAAGGGGACTTAGACGGTACTACAATTCGTACGCAAAGTCAAATTTTTGAGTAGAAGACCACGGATGGTATCGTCTGAACCTAATATGTAATAAAACCATAAGAAAAAGAGGGGGAAAAAATATCGGTTTTTATAATTAAAAAAATTTATTAAAGAATAACATCTGTAACTAAATTAAAAAGAAGGCTAAAACAATAGAAAATAAAAATAATATTTGGTCCAAATTTACCAATGGTGTAAACGTAAAAAAATCTCTGGTAAGATTTTTATTCTCATATACGGAGATAACATCATATGATTTTCTTTTTGGTTTTAGGTACATACGACTTGTATTACCGCCTAAATTTCCTTTTAACGGCGCCTTGAAAATCTATTTCATACAGTTTGAAACGTTCCGGGAACGTGACAGTTACTTTCGGCAAGCGTTTGCATTGTTTTGGTATTCTCAAAACGAACGTACGTACGTTATCTGAAGTGTACGTTCGCATAATTGGACCTTAAGCATTCTCCCTTAAATTTGTAGATGTCTGTATCTACATATGTATGTATGTATGTATGTATGTATGTATATCTGTGTAGTAAACATTTTAAAGAGCGGAAAACTTTTACATCTGATATTCATACATATGTACATGTGTATCTGTGTACTACGTATGTATATAAGATAGAGAATCGACTTGTATGGAACTGTAATAAAAAACTTGTTTTCGATAACAAATGGAAGCACGTGCCAGATAAATATACATATGGAAATATAAATTTACATATCGTCACCTAAAATCCAAAAGGCAAAAAAGCCCTAAATACACTTTGAATTTAAAAACAAAAACAAATTATGAGAGGAATGGACAGCGCGGTCTGGTTAAGGCCTGTTGTTCCTTCGTGTATTTTGGACTACCAACTTAGGAGGCTTGTTGTTTCTCGCCTTCTGGGGACTTGTGTGAAACAGAAGGGATTAGATAGCCCGAGCTCTTTAGCAAGGGGTAATTACATATGTATGTGTGTCGTGCAGCATATTATGAGAAATTTGCCACCTGTGTGAGCAATTGGATAGATTTGTATATATGTATGTAAGTATGTACAAGTGCAAATGTAATTGTAAGATGATTTACGTAATACAGTCCAAAAACAAATATTTAAAAGAATACAAAATAAAAACACTGACATTGCAGTTTTTTTTACAGTTTTCAAAGTTCAGTTTTTAACCGCTTGTCATTGTTTATATTAATGCATTTGGGCTGCTTGTCACTTTCATTTTAATTTATTTTGAATTTAAATTCAAAAAATCTAGAGATCAGAAAGTTACAATATTGAAACATCCGATATACTGGCGCTGAGGCAGCCGATACGGGTACGTGTGCATACTATATATGTAAGTATGTATGTACATATAAATAGGTGCATATTTACATACATATGTATGTACATACATACATACTTACTTACATATGCAAGCACATACATACGTTAGTATGTATGTATGTATGTAGATACGTTTGTATGCATGTCTGTGTTGTTATTTAAAATATCAGAACAAAAACTTAACATTCTTTGTATTTTATCACTTTTTTTATGAAGTAGAGAACAGTATAAGCAATTTTTTTTTATTAATTGGGCAATTGTTCATTTTGATATCAGCAAATCTCAGCTGAGCGTTGAATAAACTTGTTAAGAAGCGGGCGTTCATTCACACGCCAGTCGGAAGCAGCCAGGGCATTAAGTTTGTCTTATCAATTCACCAAAGTGTTACAGCTGTTGTTGGCATTTTAAATTTGCTCATACATATGTAGAAATTTTCAGTACCTTCTCCCCATTTTGATTTTGAAATGTTTATCAAAATTATGTTGCGAATCAACTCTAAAAACATGAAGCAAAGCTTCAATGAAAGCGTACAAAACCTTTAATGTACAATATACTTAATTTGAGATGGCGCGTGCATGGACAAAACGAATTGTTGTTGGTAAAATAATTAAATAAAATTCTATAGCAAAATTAATTTCATCACCGTTCCTCTAAACAACCAACATTTTGTGTGATTTGCGTCAAAAGTACAAAAACCCGCCGCCATGCAAAATTCTCCATTTTGGCCAAAAAGTCGGTTAGGGCATTTTAATATTAAGGTAAAGATACATACATACATGCATACATTTACTTACGTATATGCATGGAAGTAAGACTGAGTTAGATTTTATGTTGCTTCTCTGAAATTAACGATAAGGGTTTTCAAATGGACTTACTAGTAATTTTGCGTGTCCAGCTTGACCGGATTTTAGCAGCAAGGAATCCTTCCAAGTATCTGTTGTATACATATATGAGTATATGTATGTACAAACGTGAATGTATGTATGTGGTACTGCCAGGTTGATTAAACGGGCACGCATTTCAATTTTAATGCAGATTAAAACGTAGCCGCCGATTATTTCAATTGTTTTAATAGTAATTTGAATGATCATCTATAGAGATTCGATTGCCCATTATGGAATCATATGCATAAATACATACATATATAGAGTACGTGCCACGAAAAGAAATTAAGAAGTTGTAGAACATTAAATATCCTTAATACCTTATTTATGTACGTATGTACATACATATTGCACATGACCGATAAGGACACAACAACGTTAATACGCTGAAAAATTGCAGTGATTCGTGTTTTTTAAGGTACCGTGTAGACAGGAAGACAAGTGCTTGAAATACGCAATGCCCTCCTAGTTTTCCCTAATACACTTAAACTTTTGTTACTTCCCAATCAAACTGCAACAAAATTTTCAAGCAACTAATTTTCGATGTTTTATACTATAAATATAACTGCGACGAACGCAGGCCTTCGCCCAAAGCGACGAGTTTTGTTCGACGAGTAAGTGTTCGCTGTATAAATTCGTCGTTTTAAAAACAATAATACAATTTACAATTGGTAAAAGGACAAACATAAATATATGAATAAAAGAATTATCCTTATAAATTTCTTTCTACATGGAATAATGTAAGAGATTATTCCATAACATGGACTTGTTTCTATATAAGAAACCTGGTCATCTGATACCGTTTTGTTCGTCGACCGCGGTCGAAAAAATTTCAAAAAAATCTATTTCAACTTTCGCAGCAACTTAAAAAGTAGAGTATAATGCAAAATAGAAAAGGAAAGTTTTCCATTTTTAAAATAAACTTTCAGTTTCTTTTGTGAGCGCACCTGGAATTTTTAAGAAAGTCGTCTACATATTTCATTGAAATTTCCTGCAAGTACTTTCGTGTGTAAATGCAGTTTTAAAAAGTAGTTTCTTTATAATTAGCCTTCAGCAGGGTGGACGAACTAAAAGTGTTGGTTAAAGTAGAATATTGTTTCGTTTTCAGGAAATCGTTACACGGAGAAATAAAATTAGAAAAACCATAACGTTGAACATTAATAATGCGCCCAAAAGCCGGCTTGGAGGAATATTTTAGTCGAACTTTTTTTTTGATTTTGGTGGACGACATGCAAAAGATTTTTAAAGGTAATTGATTGATTTTGTTCAATTACTTTGCATTTAATTTTTTATTTTATGTCAAAAACAATTGAAAAAGATTTACGCAACCTAATAAGAGACAATTAAAACTTTGATTGATTGGAAGAAAACTGTAGGGGAAGTAATTTTCCCACAAACCATTCAAAGAGATGACGCAAAACTGAAAGGGGCGCCACACGAATGTTGAACTACTAGTGTGTATGTCGTATAACTGAGTTCTATTGACTTTAAAATTAAAAGCTCGTTTGCCGAACGAGTCTATGGAAGTCAGCGTTCAATGGCAGGTTGGCTTAATTATTTTGCTTAAAAATTAAATCCGAATGTGTTACGCTGATTTACTTTTAGTTAATTAACTTTGATAAGCGCCGTGTAAATATTGAAGACCTTAATAATCCAGTTTAATTAAAATCAAACACGGAACGAAAATGTCGGTGCAGTTTCTTCTCTTTATTTATCCATTTTCAAAAATTTTCCATTCATTGATCTATTTCAGCACTACAATCTCATTCCCAATTTAAATGGCATCAATTAGTCGTGATTAATGAATTGCATGAAGTTTTCAATTACAATTCCAGCGATACTGAATTTAGCATGTGGAAATCACGTATCTCAAATGCAACCACTCTCCCGCTTTCCACTGCGCAACTCGCAACTCGCAACTGTCTAAGCCATAAAATCACATCTTAATAAGCCCGTGCTGCATTCATTTGGTTTAACTTGCTCAAGTTTTATTGAGAAGTGAATATTTGCACTGCACTGTTCCGTAATTTACGCCAAAGGGAGTTTGTTTTACCGCATCTTTTGTACACTGTGGACTGGCAAACAAACAGATGAACGAATGCCACACAGTAAATTTGCACAATATGTAATAAAAAATAAATAGCGCTCAACACGACTTTTGCAAGCCCCTACACATTTTGTTAATACCCCCCAGATCTGCATAATGAAGGGCTTTCAAGGTGGACTTCTGTTTAGAAAAGATTTGTCACAGAACAAGTTTGCGGAAAAAAGTCGCCGGTCTTTGAACCCCTCAATGCGATGTGCATTTTAGACAATAAAAAAAAATAATGAGTTAAATAAATTTTGTGAATCATGGAGAGAAGAAAATCGTATTGAAGAGATTAAAAAAACACATAAGAAAGGAAGGGTTCTTTTCTACAAAATGTAGAAAAGAACCGGCAGAAAACGACTTGGCCAGTGGTCTCGTCGATGAATTATCGTGTGTTATGTAAGTATATAGTCCTTTCTTTACTAGTTGTTAGGAAATCGTGTAAAGACATCGGCTTTCTCATTGGAAATACATACTTACATACATACATACATACATACATACAGATGTATATCAAAACACGACAATGGATTTATGTATTTATGTGAAGAAATTGCTGCGTAGACTAAACAATGCTGATTTCGCCCATTGGGACATCGTACTGTTTTGTTTAGCTGTATTTACATACATACATACATATACATATATATGCATATGTATGTGTCTAATGAATAGAAAAAATGCAATCCAGAAATCATTTTCATTAGAGGTATCTGTAATATATCGTATGTGCCATTTTCACATTTACATGTGTATGTAAATACCGCGACATAGTCTCATTCGCCAGGATTCCGCATTACCAGGTTAGCCTTGTTGAAACGCAAAAGTTAGTTTTATCGAGCTCACCAAATTAATTAATCCAAGTCGAAAAGCGATGCTCGACGGCTCACGCCGGACTGTAGCGCCAAAGGAAGAAGAGCCCAAGTCTACTAACATACATATGATGGCAGAACGTGTGAATTCCGTACAAGGCCTCGTGAGCAAAATAACAGAACCAGCTGTTGTACAGATTCGCTGGTATTTCTGTGAATGCAAAGTCAGGCGATCGGTAATCCATAAGCCAAGGCAATCGTTTCATAATATGCGAATGGGGAATATTTTCACAACATTCCTTCCTAAATCGAAGAGTACCAGACGTGTTATTGTTGGGCAGGAAATATGATCTCGGAGAGTACAAAGATCTAACAAAAATCTCAGACTTGTAAAGTCAAGAATTTGCTCTAGAGTTATTGCCTTAATGCGACAATGGGCATTTTATTTACTAATTCGGAGGTAGACAATTGTTCAGGTTTTCCAATGTTTAGGTATCTCCGGCATATGACAAATCCATTTCCAGCTTTCTTTTCGGTGTAATTATTTTCGATACATTTATGTATGTATGTGTATGTGTGTGCGAGTCCAGTCATATGTACTCGTTTGTTTGCAGTTCCAAGATAAAGAATATCGCAACTTAGAAATAGTAGGAAATGCCCCTAAAAAAATCGATTAATAGGATTTTGCTGTAGTGCGCATTTCACGTTAAATTAACACTATGCCATGTTAAAATCAAGCACAATCACTTTGTACGCACAAATGAATTTAAGATGAAACGAAGGCCAAACTTCCATTTTTGTTTTGGTTCTTCTAAAAATTTCCAAAATAAGGCGCAATAAACGAAGTGGGATGTCGCAGAAGTGGCCGTAAATTAACTGCCTATTGCTTCGTATGTAGCTCAAAGCTGGGGAAATTCCTTGAAAATACTGCGATGTCGCGTGCTGAGTTCAGAGGCGTATTGTTTGTTATTGTTTTCATTTTGTGTGTGATAAGACGGTTGTACTAAATGTTGTGCTCTTGAGAAACGCAATTAATTTATGTATATGATTGTTATTCAAGTTGGTTTTATTCAAGTATGTGTGGATGTGTGTATGTGAAAAATAAAAAATGAAATGATATTTTTTTTTTGTTAACATAATCTTATCTTAATTTTTTCTTCTTTTCCAAATAAGTTAAATTTTCCATTTAAATAGTCAAAACGAACAACAAGAAATGAACAAAAAAGAAAACTCTAATTAATTAATGAAGTCTAGTTGGCACAAATATGTATGTAGTCTTGACACTAATTTGCATTCGGCCAACGTGTGCGGACTCTGAGTTTCCAGTGATGTGTCATGTTAAACGATTCAAAGCCACCTGCATGCCCAACGAATGTCCACAATACAAAGACTTTTACACAGACTACACCCGGTCTAAAGATCAATTTATAACTGACACGTCATGTTGACATGGTGCGCTGAATAGTTTTGTTATCATTTTTTATGTAAATAAATCAGATACAATATGAAACGAAATTTTTATTTGCTTGGGTATTGAATGGCACTGTTTGCCTGACTGTCCGTCTGCTTGACTGTCTGTCTGTTGGCTGAGGTAGGTCAGTAACATGAAAGATTTGTATTGTATTATATAAAAGTGTCTCTCTCTCTCTCTCTCTCTCTCTTTCTGATACAAAATGATAACAAACAGGTTTTCAAATATGCACGAGGTCTACTCAAAACTTGAGGAAAGTTTTCAAATTTGGGGCGCGTTACCGACAGGGCTTGACTACGAAAACTGCAATCCTAAAATCTACGATATTTAAATTTAGTTACAGACTTTATGTTTAACTTTGAAAATTTATTCTGAAGGCCATTATGAGATCTAAAGTAGTAGGTTATCAGTTCATAAAACTATTATTTGATCCTAAGGATGTCACAGGTTGACGTACATTCGATTGTGTTTTTTTAAAAGGTTGATCCACTAGTCTCGAACATGTGCTCATAGTTTCAGCTATTCAGCGTGCTTAGTTTTCTTGTGAGAGGCCTGAAAGTTAAACTTGCTTTGCGTGTTCGGCGATTTTTGGTTGTCGCGAAATATGGATCCACGAATTTGCATAACATTTTGTTTAAAAAATGGAGTTAAGTGCTAAAAAGCACTTGAAATGTTCACACTGATATCCGGTGATTGTGCTCTGAGCCAGAAAAATGTTGAAACAAGTGGTACAAGCTTTTCAAAGAAGGTCGAGAATATGTGAGTGACGACGTTTGTCCTCAGCACGTGAACAACATGGAAAAATGTTGAGAAAGTGAGAATCCTATTGCTGAGGATGTTGGCACGTTAATTGGCTCCTGTCAGTGAAGTTCATTTCAAATTTGCCGAATTTTGTCATTGCTTTTTCGTAATTTATTGGTCGAAAAGAACATCGTAATCATGGTTCAGCCAGCATATTTACCACATTTTAGTAACTGCAGCTTTTTCCCGTTCCCAAGACGTTTGAGGAGATAAAAATAGAATCGCTGAGAAAACTGAGACCTGATTCGAGGACTGGAAAAAACGCTGAGGGTCAAGGCAACCAAACCTCTGGGAAGTTCATATATGACTTCGGATATGTATGTTCTTCCGAAACCTTCACCAAAGGTCAATTGACCAACAATGGGGACCAACAATTCCCCAGAATTGCAAAACAGAAGAGATTAGATAACCCGAGGTCCTCAGCAATGGGTCAATGATTTGTGCTGTGCTTTATGTTATAAGAAATTGCCACCTGTGTCAGCTTTGCAGGTCACATGGGGGCGCTGATGAACAGTCGACCAGTTTACGCCTGTGGTGGTGAGTTTTTATATCTGAGGTTGACCACTTTGACGAGGACAAAATAGAAATTGAATTGGTAGGGGAATTTTGATACATATGTATGCACATATGTATGTATGTATGTACCTCAATGATGTTGATTGTTACAAATGCCAAAGATACCGCGTTATTTGGAGTTCCTATGCTTATAAGTACATAAACTTATATCAAAAGAATATAATAAATATATAGTTAGAGTAATAATATTTCAAAGCAGAATAGTTGGTTTGAACCATATATTACTTGACTTTGACCAAAACTATTAAGTTTCAAATATTACCTTTACAAAAATAATGTCTCGTTAAAGATAACAGAATTGTTTATATTAAAGACATTGTTATAACAATCATACAATGGTTATGGTCATCGGTATGATTTTCATACTTGCACGGCCAACCATATAATTATTGTCATCCAGGATATGTTTTGCTAAAACTAAGAGCACTAGTCAAACCATTGTTTACATACATGCATACATACATATTTACTTATGATCATATACATACATATGTATGTATGTATGTATGTATGTATACATTTGTATTAATTTAGTTACATAATTCCAAAATATTTCAGAAACAGAGAACAAGTTCTGTATTTGATAAGGACAATATCTCTGCTCGTGGCTTAAAGCTTTTTTATCTGAAATAATATTTTATTTTATTTTTTCACGATGAGATAGTTTTGTTCGCATTTCATTTCAAATCAATACATACATACATACATACATACATACATACATACATATGTGCATATGCAGGTGAACTAAATTATTATTTTGAAAATATTTCATTTGAAATAATGCTAAAATTTGTAAATAAAATGTTACTTCTAATAAAGTAGTTGATTTTCATATAAAAACAATTAATGTTGGAGATTTTGCTTTATTGGGAAATCACGTTAAATTAATATGATTTCAATCTGGAATGGCAGCAACATCGTGCGAAACATTCGTCAATTGGCAATATGCTTGAAATAAAACTTAAAGTGGCTTTTTCTCCGAGAAAGAAGTTCCACAAGTGACTAGCGCGCTCTATATACATACATACATATGTATGTACATGTGTGCACGTGTTAATTTAAAAAAAAAATTAATGTTCGCCTTCGTTATATAATTTTGTATTCTTCCCTTTTATTGGCAATTATTTTAGTTGTATTTTGTTTCCATTTATAAGTATTTTAGTAATAAGTTGGTGTTCAATAACAAAAAAAAAATGTTACAAAGACCTCCACAGCGATGACAAGTTAATAATTTGCGGTTAACGACAGACGGATTATTTTATTGACGAAACGGAATTTTCATCTGTATTCAACCGGCTGCAGTAAGTTTCCCTTCATAAAAAAATTTTCCCTCATTAAAAAATAAACAATGGTTAAAAATGGTTTCTCCATAATCGGAATATTTGATTTGTTAAAAAAAGAACTTCTAACTACAACCAGCGTTGCCATATTCTTTTCTTGCGAAATCTGCAAATTTGTAATAAAAAAATATTCTTTACAACTGAAAAAACTGCACATAATTAATGCCTAATTGAAACTAAATTTTGCTTTATACACACATATGTACATATATACATAAGTAAACGAAGCAAAGAACAAGAAAGCTTAGAAGGAAAGTCAGAAGGAAGGAAATCAGTGTTGCAAAAAAGGATGTAATAAAAACATTACCGTGCCACTGCCTCACAAATTGAGTTTCTAAAAATGCACGGTTTTTGGAGCTATTAAACGGAAAATCATTTACCCGATGCTCTTTTAATTGCTCCATTGGCACAATTAAAAGAAGCTCCTTTAATTGAGCAGCACAATCAATAAAACGAACAAACATTACAAAATATTTAAGAATTCGTGGTTTTGAAAGTTCAAATATATTATGTTTTATTTATTTGCAAATGAAACTGCAGGGCCACTTTTGTATGTGATGTGTTAAAACTTGTGTAATTTTAAGAGTCAATTAAAGGGATACCGCAATTAAACGGGACTCAATAAGCGTGACTTTTTCCATTAGTTTTTGTTGACAGTTTTTCATTTGAATTTGTTGGGCGCATTTAACCGGCCAAATCAATTATCCGGGAATAATTAACGGGGGAATGGGCCAGTGCACTCAGGGCAAAGTTGTTGATTGCTCTCAACCTGGCGAGAAGCCAGCAGCGATCCCTGAAAATGGACTGGTCAAGCTGACATACTGCCTCCCCGTGGCGCCCCTGGATAGCCCCTACAGCACCCGCTTAGAGGTGAACCAAAGTGTGCAGCGAATCCCCTCTGTCCAGGTGTCTAAACCAGGACCCGGTCCTCCAGGTTTCGGGGGTTGTGCGTGGGGGTAACTTCCCTACCGTGTAAAAACACACTAGTTACGACACAACAACAAAGAATAACTTTGTTGGTTGAGGCCCAGGTTCACCACGGACTGTAGCGCCAAGAGAAGAAGAAGAAGAAGAATTAACGGAAAATGACTGTAATGGAATAAAATGAAGACCTCACAAATTGACGGTAGAGAATTTATTAAAAAAATTGCCAAATCTGCAAAATGGAGATAAATCTGCACACTTGGCAACGCTGACCACAACTAACAATAAAAGTGCTGAGTGTAAAAGCTTCTCATATTTTGAACTCAACTGGGGCTTCCCCAGCGATTACTCTTAAAGCACAGAGCGGTTTTATTAATAATAATATATGCGTATGTATGTATGTATGTATGTATGTGTATGTGCTTAAGAAGGCCACACTCAGTTTATTGCAGCATCATCGCATCATGTTGCATGCCGGCAACGTGTTATTGTCCGGCAACGTGTTATTACATGACACATGCATGCGTGCATGCATGTGCGTGCATACATTTATGCTTAGTTTTGATTTTAATACACGGTACAACAAAATCGAATAGTTTTTTCCCAAAATAAATGCTTCAGCCAATTAGTTGGTAATGGATTAGTGTACTAGTCAGTTATCACTTTATAATTTTAGACGTACATATGTATGTATGTAACTACACTCTTTTTTGGTGAAATATGTACATATGTAAGTATATTTAAAGTATCAAAATCCAGAAAATATGTAATTAATTACATAAGTAAAATGTGAGAACAAAGACCTTTAAGGGTATATTAAGGACGCTGATTTCATGAACATAGGAAATTTCGGTGCGGGAATCTCATCTCTCCGCGAACCAGGTTTGGTCTTGGTGTATGCCAATCTTGGGCCTCTGTTAATGTGGTAATCAAACTTCTATGATTGCAATCCATAACTTTGGTTATGCAGGTACTTATGAAACCTCCACCAAAAGTTATATATGTATGTATGTATAAATACTTATGTATCTCTGTTTCTAACTCATAGGACCCATGGCTTCACATGGGAAATAATCCTTGAAAACAAGGCAGTTATCTGAGGCAAAACAGTCAACCAGTGCGAGTGAGAAGCAAACTTCTAGAAGGCCACACAAACACAACAAGCGTGACCGCACTTGAAAATTAATTTTAATCAGGCGAGAGCTGGCTTTCAGCTCAGAAATGCTCTACGACGACTTACTATTTTATATCTTACAGTATTTTCGTCGCTTTGAGTTTTTTAAAATAAAACAAATAAGAAAAACTTTAAAGTTGTGTAAAACATTGTGAGTGTTTGTATGGTGTAGGAAACTATATTATTCGCTAACCGTATTATGGTTGTCACTAGCCACACTAACCTGTTATAAGCAACCATACTATGATCGAACCAACCATACATGAATGTCGTAAACAAAATACCTAATAAATATTTTGGTTTTGTGTCCGCTAATAATATATTTCTATTTATTATTATGCGATATATGTAGATGTGTAAATAAATGAAGCAGTAACATAGAACCACAAATGACTTCTTTCAAATTATTTAATTGTTTGTTGTGTTGGATGTCAATATGGTTGATCATGAGAACATGACATAGACCGAGTGTTTGTAACAAAAGTATGATATATTAGTATAGTAATATGGTTGTTTACGATAATACTATTGTAACTTTAGTTAGTGTTATTCTTCATAGCACTATAGCTAAGTCCATAATGAGTCCTGTCAATGGCATTTACCATACAATAACAGTAGTACGTTACACTTAGAATATTAGAATCTCAACTATGAAGTTTTTACGTGTACAAATGCATATAGTGGGAAAATATAGTTACGCTCCGAAATGGATGGGGCAAATAAGTTTTGACTCGCCCACATTTCTTTCCATTTCTTCTTCAACCATCAAATGACAAACTTTGTTTGTGTTGTCGAGTGTCATTTGCCTCCCCTTTGGCTTTAAACACAAAATACCAAGCACTTGTATAAATAACTTGTTTTATTTCTTTTTGGACTTTTGGCCAAGAAATTCAACATCTGGGGGACTTACACTTTACTGCGTACATATTATGTAAAATCTGTTGGTGATTCACAAACTTGTGGAATTTTTTAGTACCGAAAGCACTTGGTTTTTTCTCTTCTCATTTTGTGCAATCTGCATGTTAATGTGAGACGTATCTTTTGCTACTTAAGAAAATAAAAATTCCTTCTTGACGTTTGAGCGCCTCGATATAAAATGGGATAGGAAAGTGTATAATGAGTGGATTTGCTTGCGAATAAGTAATACCCGACATTTATTTCCACTTAACGATTCACTTAGATACACATATGTATGTATACACTGAATATATTTTAATTTATCGTGAAAAACTTATTACTATTACAGACAGGGCTGTTAGCAGCGTTACCATCTGTCAAGGTTTCCCTTTTTTTGCAAGTTTTTTGAGATGCCCAAAAGTTTTAAATTTATTGGGTAAAAAACAAGTCTTTTTGAAAATATTTGAAAATTTTTGAATACGTAGTAAAAGATGAGCAATATAAGCTTTGGAAGTTTTAAAAAACTTCATGTAAACAACACTACATACTTTAAGGATCCCAAAGATATTTATTTAGGTGCAGCAGTATCTTTAGCACTAGTCGCATATAAATTATCTGAATGCGATGAAATTGACTTTAGAGTTCATTGTTTAAAGTTTTATGTTGAACTTTGTAATGGAGTTGTTAAAAAAGTTCGATTTTGATAACGACGGGCTCAAACACGCTGAAGTCTTGGCACCTTTTAGTGTAATAAAAGGTAACCAAAAGGGTATTTCTGAATTATGTGCTCTTGTGCCAAATGTAGTAGATTTTAGTGACTCCATATTAATTTTTCGGAACATAATTTATGGAAAGAGTAAAATATTGAAAGTTTTTTGAAGAGTATTAAAATTAAGACATTGCGATGGGTCCGAAGTTTTTCATATTTAAAAAAATTAGTTTATGCAATTTTGTCGTTACCTTTATCTACAGCAAACGTAGAGCGATTTTTTTCAAAAATTACTTTAAACAAAAATAATGTAAGAAACAAATTAGAAATACCATCTTTATGTGGTATTTTAAGAACAAAGGACTTTTTGAGGAAAAACAACAACAATTGTACAAACTTTGAGCAATCAAAAGAAATCGTTTAAAATGTACAAACAAGAAATTAGTTATTAGTGTATGTGAAATATTTTTTTAAAGATCTCTAAATCTCTAAATTTTTTTTTATGTTTTTTTATTATATGTTAATGTTTTTGTTTTTAATCGCTTTTATATTTTTAAATAAAATCAATTCCAAATACACTTTTGCTGTTTTCTTTTAAAATTTAGGTACTTTTGTGGGAAAAAAGTTTTTTTTTTGGAAAAAAAGGTTTTTTTTCAGATATGAGAAGTTTTTTTTTGGAAAAAATATATGGTAACGCTGGCTGTTAGGCTTTTTTCTCTAAAAATCGTCACGAACACTAAAAAAGAATCTTATGAAATTATTTCCGTATTTTAAAAATGAGAATAAAAATCTTACGACAAATTTTTGTACGTTTACACGATTGGTAAAGACCAAAACAAAGTAAAATGTTTACATGAAAATACATCCCTGATCTAATGATGTGTGAAGGAATTTGAAAAATTTTTAAAAACGCTGAGAGCCGTACGACTGTCAAATTTTCATCCGTATTTTCTCTCTATGTCATATGGTTTCATTACATATTAAGTTTAGACGATACCATCCGTGCTCTTCTACTCAAAAATTTGACTTATCGTACGACTTGTGTTACCGTCTAAACCCCCTTTAAACAATACTTATGTATGTGAGTGATGCCAGAAATCGTCATAATACAATAACTTTTATAAAAAAATCGTCAATCGTCGTTTTACTGTATTTTCACAAAAAAATCGTCAAATCGTCCGTCGACGTAAAATCACATCTAACAGCCCTGATTACAGATTAAATAAAGACTTTTCCATTTTTGAAATACATATAAAAATAGGGTAGAACAAGATGGTTTGGAATATTTAACTGAACTTAGATTCCTAGAGCTGTGTTTTAACATGCAGTTATATTACATTAACATGACAGATTAACGAAGCATAATAATTAGCACTCTACTGTATTCTGGCGTTTTATTTGCATTTAACATGATTTCAGATTGAAAGCAAATGCATATTTTTGTTCAGTGACTTTGTTCAAGCGTAAGTAACGTAAAACTAAGAGTTTTTAACAACCATTGAACAGCTGGAGTTGTGTTTAAAACCGATGCCACGGAATACCCATTTAATAATTTAAGCTAATTTTTCTTAGTTATTTGTTGTCCGTAAGTTTGCTCAGCTGTCGCTTATCTCACACACTCTTCAGCAAAGACATTTACTGCATTTACATTTACATTTTTCAAAAATTACTGCGCCGAAAGAAAACAAATTATTCTTAAGGCTTTAATTACTTTTTTACATATAAGATTTCTTACGAACTTGATCGAAGATATTTTAACTTCTTATAAATTTATTTCAACGAACGTCAAAACTATTGTGTTGGATAAGGAAATCCACCGAAGCGAATTCATTACCGGGTAAATTTGACAGCTAAAATGAATATATTTTGCTTCCAGCGTTTTAACCCTTAAATGTCAAAATTGTTCCTCTTTGTTTACTTAAACCATTCGTTTTTAAGGCTCTGCCTCAATAAATTCAACTTTAAAAAACAATTTCCGCAGCTGGATATAGTCGCAGCGAATTCAGATTTTGCCACCAAAAGAACAAAATTTCTGATTTGTGACACGCATAATGCTAAGACTTTTTATAGTTGTATCGTTGCAAGTTTCTAGACATATATGTATGTATATGCTGAAAACTATTATTTAAAATAAATACAATGTTGAACTTTATAAATGTTATTTGTATAACAAAACTAGTGTTTTTTGTATTTTCAGGTGTTTTTTTTCGATGTCTTACCTTTTCTGTCATCATGAATTACAGACAGCTGATGTGTGTATAAATTTGAACTAAAAGCATTTTTACATTTAATTTAAATTTGTATCTGTTTCCCTTCGTGTTTTATAAATAAATATAAATATGTTTACACCACCTGAAAGTCCCACATTTTTAATATATTAATATTCTGACAAAGTGTTTTAATTGTGCAGTGCTGTATTTTTAGTCCACTTTTTGGAATGGACATGGCGTTTAATTTTAAACGTTTAAATTATTTTTATTAAACAAAAAAGTTTAAAATGTTTTTTCTGTTTTGATTTTGTTTCCTTTTCTTCAAATTTTTTTCTCCGTAATAGCTTTTTATATGTTCCAAGGACTCATTCGTCTCTTAATGCCAACAATATTCTTTGAAATGACATTTTAAATTTGTTTAAGTTCCCTCAAGTAACTGAATGCGTACAAGCACAATCCTATACCATATTTCAAATCGTAGAAGGGATATCTGGCGCAACAATATAATGCATCCGTTTTAGAACATTCTCTTTGCTCGGTTGTCCGCTAATGGAGCTTTCACTGTAATCACATTCTCACCTAATAATAAAATTTCATGTGTTGTTCAACTTTAGATAAAGTTTTAGAACAAGTTTTGCGTAAATATGTTGTATTCAAACAGAACCAAGAGCACAATTTACGCACTTATTTAAAAAAATAGTTTAAATTTGGGGTTTTTAACTTTAAAAAACAAAACAAAAAATATACGTATTTACAAAGTCTAATTTTTTATATTCCTGATTTGTATATGTATGTATTTAAAATCATTATATTTATAAATTCATTAATTTATTGTTGTGTCTGGTGTTTCCCCTAGTAAAAATGAACTCGCCTTGCGCCAAATTTTACACTGTCATTCAAAAACTCTAGATACCAAAGACTTTAGCTGTAATCTAGTACGCACTGGCGTTAATATTTATTGCAAAAAAGCGTAAAAGAGCTTTTTTCGCATATTTACGTGATTTCTGCACATAAAACCTTCTTGAAAAAGTGCAAATTACACAGATAATGTTTGCACACGTTCGTATACATACCAGGAATGGAAAAACTGGTACAGTTACACTCTTTTTGGTACTATTGTAACCAGAAAAGTACAATGGTAACCGATGGCGTATGTAGTACTATTAAAGGATCTCCCCAGTTTTAGCAATTAAAAATGAGGCAAATGTGGAAAGAAACTGTTCTTACCAAAATATAATTAAAACCAAACACAGAAACAGACTAAAAGCTGCCACTCCTTGCGCCTTAATACAAACAAGAGATTTATGGAATTCACAAAATTACAATTGTCAATGACACAAATACAAAGTTGTAGTCTCGAATACGATGTAAAATCCAGTGTAAAAAGTTTATACATATTCATTATTGAAATGTTTTATTACGGTACAAATGAAGTTGAATGTTACATTCTTAGTAAATCTGCGCAATGAAAGCAATATAAATAAAAAAAAATGTGTAGTAGTACAATTCAGATCAGAGAAGAACAATTTTTTAAACTATTTGGAACAATTTAAAAATTTGCATTGTCATCCCTGATATACATATATGTGTGTAGAGTTAAGCTCCGGAACGAATTTTCTACTCATTCAAATAACATTTAATTGTGAAAGACGAAATCGTGTCAACTGCACCAGGAAATAAGTATTTTCATTTCTAAGGAGCAGTTCGTCAATCCGACATGCAAATATTTTTTAAGCATTTGTTTGCTGTTCGAACCGCTAAGTTTCTTATGAGAGTCGAATATTAGGTGGGTTCACTTACATTTTGGTAAGATGAAAGTAAATAAGAATTTCTCTTTGTGGTAGTGAAAAATTCACAGGATAACGGGAACATTAAAAACCAAATTTTTATCTCAAAAATAAAACGCTTGGCGGCAAAAAAAGCAAAATAATAAAAAATCAATAAAAATGTCCCTATTTATTTATTCTCTTTTGTATTTATTTGTCCACTTTAAACTTTTCTTTTTAATTCATTATGTAAATAATTCTTAGTTGTTGAAATTTTCCAAACAACAGATCGGTTTGCAACCTGATCAATCTGCCCAAATAAAAAATGTTGTAGTTTTGAAGAAGAATATTTTTCTGCCAAAGTCTCTCTCACTTACCCAAGCATTCAATATGCCGGTAGAGCTGTGCCCGGCCTTTCATTTTAATGACACTTTGAACAAACAGTACGGCAACTATTATGATATTTGTTATTCTTGCTATTTATTGAAAACAGCTGATGAAAACAATTGCTTGTGCTGAAAATAAATTATTTTGGAAAAAAGAAGGAAATTTTATAACGGGTTTTGCCAAAAACGGCATTTCGAACGCAACTATTGACCGGGACGTAATTTCCTCTTTTCAGGATAGATTTTGAACATTCTTTTCGCTATTCTAACCGGAGAACTTGCAGTTGCATGTCAAACTCATTTGATGTGGACGAAGTATCAATTTGAAAGGAACTCAATTTTGTAATATAGTCGCTTTCTCTTTCGTAAGATTTATTTGTTAAACCTTCTCCATTTGAGGAATTTCTTGCCCTTCGAAAACATACAAGCTTCTCCATTTCGTCTGACTGTACATATCGCACCCTGAATACAAAAGGGGGCACAACTCAAAATACTAAAATTTTCAGGAGAGACAAAAAACTGTTTATGTTTAGTTCGTCGTGCAGAAGCAACACACTTAACATAACTGTATTTTTCCAGTTAAAGAAGATAGTGACGTGAAAGAAATTGCTGCAGTAGTTAGAGATGAATTAATTTATGGAAAAAAGTCACTTTTGGAAAATTTTGAGTTGTGACCCTTTTGTATTTAGGGTGCGATATGTATGGATGTATATATGTTAGAATAATTGAGTTTTGTGGGAATTTGTCATGGAGTCCATCAAAAAAAAAACATCAGTTTCTAATAGAATATGAAATAATAAAAATAAAAAACTGTTTAGAAATCCTTTATTCAAATTATCCTCGATTAAAAAAATTTCAAATAACTCACATTAAACTGCTTTTATTTGTGCTATATATATGTATTTATACATATATATTAAAAATCGCGAACGGGTGCGAAATTTGAACTAAGGAACACTCATTTTGACACTGAAATTTCATCGATTACGCTCAACTTGTCACGGTGCCTTGGCATCGATATTTGAATAATAAAGACTAGAGTAGACAGACGATACCAACAGAAAATTATGGTCCCCTCGACAATATTTCTCAAAATTTTTTAAGTTCAAACGTATAATCAGATCACACTCCCATATTTGACAATTGCCATAAACAAAAATACATACAACTGGTAACTGAATAAATATGTGCGAGTGTCGTGAGCGAGCGACACTTGGTGTTTTTCAGCTCTCACGCAAGATTAATTAATTTTAATATTCATTGCCGAAACCTGAAATAAAAGTCACTTCAACTTTGAAATGATAAACTCGAACATATGGGTTTATAATAAATGTATATGCAGCCAAAAAGCTCAGTTATTGGGAAGAGTCGACATTTATAAAATATTGCACTTGACCAAAAAAATTTGTTTTTGTCGTACAATCGTCATGTTTTTTTTTTTTTGGTATTTCTCGACGCTGTAATAAGTGGAATGGACAAATGAATATTAGAATTAATTGGTTGTTTCTTAAAGATAGAACATGTTGTAAAATAAAATCGATTAAGTGCACAACAATCTTGAACTTTCGTTGATAAATTTCTTTTTTAAATGTGATTTGACTTGCGAAAAAAATTAAAAAACGAAGATATTGATTGCAATCGTAACAAAACCAAACTGGATGAAACTGAAAACATTGATATATGCATATATGTATGTACTTATACATATATATTTGTATATCGAACTATTATATTCAACTGGAAGGTTAATTTAAAGAAACAAGTCGTCTATCACATAATCTGTTCCTTCCAAAATATGCATCCGTTTCAGGCCCATAAACTCTTTTAATATCGTTTTTCCCTCTTGGCAATAACTGCCCTTGTAGACCTTGTTAATGCAGTAGATCTGGATAAAGCAAATTACATTAATAACAATAGAATTAATAAGGTTTAAACAAGAACACGTTTATGAATTCTAAAATTGTGTCGAGTAAATCCACTGTATCTTCGATATATTCCTTGATGAAGTGCTGATCTCCTGAGTTGAAACTTCCAACAAAGAAGTGGTTAATGCGAAAATTATAGTCTTATATAAATTTCAGCGCACAAATTCGTTAAGCAAAAATTACCAACGTTTAACTCGATATTTTCAAACCATTCAGTGAAAAACTGCAAATATTTTATAAGTAAATTATTTTAATATCGTGACACTTCGCAACTAAACAATAAATAATTAAATAATAAAAATCTTAGACTTTGGGACAGAGATTGGGCATTTTGTGAGTCTGTATTTCTGTTAAACTTCCTCATTAGATATGAGAAACTATATCCATATGAAACCTTTTGTTATTCCTCCTTATTCCAGGAGTCACTTCAAGTCCGGTTCAGACATTTAAACTTTTTTGGATCAAACTTTTTTTTTCTCTTTAAGAGAGTTCGCCGTGATTCGATTAATTATTATTATTTTTTCTTTACATTGAATCCATTTTTTCCTTTTTGTATGGGTTAATCTTGATTGCCTCTATTATTCGGTACTACAAACGTATTTTGCAATTCGGATACGCATGTATACAGTGCGTCAGAAAAGTGCTTTAAATTTGGATTAGGGCTAATCGAGCTTTCAAGTTATACATTTATCTGACAGTTTAGTTTACTAATGAATGTATTTTATGCAAAAAGACCGATTGAAATGAAATTTTCATTAATATATTTTAGTGATCTTGTTTTTCCACACTAATATTTGTTTCGCTTAGGTTTCTTTATCCGTAATTTCATAAAAAAAAGGACGGGACTTACAATGAAGCAAATAATGAAAAGAAATGCCAAATATATTAACCTGCGAGTTTCCGAGTACAATTTCCGAGTTTCCGAGTTTCCGAGTGCAATTCCGAACCACTTACCAACCTTCTTACCCCACTCCCTCGCAAAGTCAAAAGTTATACCCGTTGTCGGCTCCAGCGAAATGTTTTTTCTATTCTCCGTAGTGCTACGAATTAGCAATTGTCGTCAATCCTTTAGCAAAGTTTGCCATCTTTTTCGAAGGAAAAAAAATTCCACGAATGAAATTTCTGCTAAAAACAAATCATGAGATTTACGCAGCTGAAGTATAACAGAAACGTTTTAAGTTTTCTGCGTACGTCAATGCCCTCGTACACCAGCGCTTGAATTTACATAAACTTCGTATACAAAAAAAAAAAAAAAAAACCAACAATAAAATACCAGTTATAACGAATTTGGTTTTTGTTTTGCATTTTATTGTTATTTTCTGTTTGACTTAATAAAACATTTATACTTATGCACATACATACATATTTTTAAATGCTTTCGAAAAGCTAACATAACAAAACAAATATAAGTGTGTGTGTGTGTGTGTCTGTGTGTGTGTGTGTGTGTGTGTTTTGTATTTTTAACAATTTCATTTAGCAACTACATTTAGTGTACATAATAATTATTAAAAACTAATTACTTTAAAAAACAAACAATTTTTTTTTTAATTTGCCTGCCTATTTTCAATAAAGTTCAATAACATTGTGTTTGATTGCTTTATTAATTTTTTCCAATTAGTAATTTTTTGCTTAGAAATTAATTAAAATTAATTAATAGCTTGTACGGAATTAAGGTTCAATAAAGCTTTTTGACTGTCTGGCTTTTTCAGTCTGTTTGCGTTCAATGCTGAGTTTTTTAATGAGATTTTTCTTGACTCGAGTACCGATGAAAAAAACTTTACATTTTTCTAGTAAAATGTTATTAACAATAAATAAAAAATGTGTTTTTTCATAGTAAATAAAATTAATAGTTTTGTTTTAAATGCAGCTGAAATAATGAATAAATAGCTGTTTGTTTTCCTGGAGATTGTTTAACGAATTAACCTTGTTGTTGCTGCCTTCTGGTTCTGCTGCCACTGCCGCTTAAACGGTTTGGTGGATGCAAATCGCTCCAGTACTCGTATTTAAAATAGTTTGTTTTTCATTTATTTATGTGAATGTGTGTAATATTGTAAATAAACTGCCTTCAACGTCGGTTTGGTGTTTTGCAGGGGTTGGTTGGTTTCGGCCGGCAAACAATCCAAACGTTTCCAGCGTTCTATACTCCTCACTAGCTTGAATGGGCGACTCAATTACTCCTTTAGGTTAGGGAGAATACTTCCCACTCTCGCGCAAATTAATGTCCAATGACTGCTTCATTTGATTAACTTAGAGGTCCGTTCACACATTAGGTAATTGAACAATGGGCTTCTGCGGAGAGTCCCAAAAGGCTTCACAGTAGTCGACTAATAATGATTCTAGTTTATTGAGACTTTCCTCGCTGTGATCGCCGGTCCAGGTTTTCTGTACTAGACAGCAGGATTCAATAGTGTTTTTGCCCAAAATGCGGCTCAGTTTAGTGGGGCAATCCACTTTGATGACATAAATGTCGTTTTCGTAGCAAAAGGCCTCCAGCAGCACTTCATGCATGTGGGTAGCCGAGTCACCATCTTGGGGTTCAGCCATTAGACAGAAAAGTGAGCCCTCAGCTGCTTTTGAGAGAACTTTAATGGCGGCGGATAAGCCAACTATGACACGTGACTCCGTTTGGGCTTTCAGTAAGGCATCTTTAATGGTGCGTCCAATGTTCGCGTAATCCATGTTCGATTCCGTTATATTGGTTGTGTTGAGGCTGAGTTTTTTGTTTTTGTGATTATGATTGTGGCTGTTGCCAAGTGCTAGTGGGCCTGCCATGTTGTGATAGGACTGAATTTGCAAAGCTTCCACGACCATATTGTGTTCTTTTGTTATAAATAAATGCTGCTCTTCAGTATAAATTTTTCAATTTGCTTTAATGCTATTTATTGATTTTTGTCTTTTTACAACAGTATTCTTATTTACGTTTGTTGTTTTTGCTTTAGAAATTCTTAGTTTGCAATTATTTTCTCTTCTTTAGGTCTTTTTTCAATTGTATTTTTGTTGCTTTTTAAATTGTTATGAAATTCTTTTCGCGCTTTTAAAATTTGTTTGGTCACTTGACGCGTTGAATTCTGTTAAACGTTCACTTTTACCGTGTATTTCAATTTTGAGTTTGATTTCACAATGAATACTGGTGCTCCGCTGGTGGCTGCTTTTATACCCCATCTCTCTGGGCGCACTCGATTTCTATTGAATTTCACAAGAAATTCAGTTAAAAATAAGCTTTTCATTGAATTTTCTCTCTGTGTTATGCTCTTTGAAATAAATCAAGCAAACACACTCGCCTGCTCTTCTGTGCACTCATGCTGTGAATATTTACAGGGGGTTTTTGGGGCTCTCATTCACAAATTTTAATAGAATTCCCCATAATTAACGTTTGCTACATTCATTATCGTTATACATATGTACATAACAACAAAAATTGTCTAGTATAAAAACAAACTTATAAATGTTTACTGAGTGAGTACATTTGGGTTATTTTTTGTTTGTTTTGCTTGAATTATTCTCCCCCAAAATTAAAGAGGTAAAAACCCAATTTCGTGTTTTATGCAATTCAGAGTGTTTTTTTTTTGGAATTTTGCAGCGCTGAATTTTAATTTTCTATTTTTGTGAACAAATAAAACGGTGTATTTTTTGTTTAACTGCCGACAGGGTAATTTTGTTTGGAAAATTTAATTTGAATACTCGTAGTCTTAATCATACATATGTATGCAATTGATATTAAAAAATTAAGTCTAAGAACAGATCACTAAATAAAGTTTTTTCTGATTTTTGCATACATATGTATGTATGTATGTATGTATGTATGTATATATGAACAAGATGTCTTATGCCTGTTACGAAATTCTTTATCAGTGTTTTTTCTCTTTTTATAAAAGTTAAAAATAAATGAATTTTGTTTACTCTTTTCGCTCTTTTAACTTGTATACAAATATACAACTAAAGTAACATACATACATATGTACATACGTACATGCATACATGCATACATACATACATATATATCGTTACCTGAAATGCAAAAGGGCGTAACAACATATTTCAAAATTTTACAGGAGAGACAAAAAACTCCAAAAAATCAAAGATTACGAAGCTGGTGTTGCAATTTCTTCAGTACAGCATTAAATTGCGATGATGCATTTATTTCGTAGAAAAAAAAATTTCTTTAATCGTCATTTTTATTAGATGTGGGTTGCGCCCTTTTGGTTTAAGAAAAAACCAACTTTGTTGTTACGACCTTTTGATTTTCTTTAATAAAATGGTTGTTATTGACAGTAGGGCTGTAAAAATGTAGGAGGACATGTAATTCGATTTGCTCTACAATAATAAATGAAAAAACCCATTTTGAATTTTTTGGTTGTTACGCCCTTTTGCATTTCAGGTAACGATATGTATGTATATACTTGTGTGACTTTCTATTCACGGCAGAAACAACAACTTGATAATATTATAATTATCAATTAATACCTGCATAATCATGTTCCACGCAGATGTATGTATGTATGCACACGCGTATAAAAGAAGAAGCTACCGCCTCTCCATATGTTTGCATTTATGGACGTACATATGTACATACATATGGACATACATACATACATACGTGCATACAATATAGTATATGTATGTACATACATATACATACATACATATGTATGTATGTACGTATTGCTTAGTTTAAGAGCTTTTCGATGTTTTCAGCCGACTAAAAAGAATATAGTATGTATGTACATATGTATGTATGTACACATGTATGTATGTATGTTGTTATATGTACATACATTGCACTCCCATACAAACATATGTATGTATGTATGTACATACATACATACAGGGGAAGTAAACGCTGTCTTCCACCAGTTTCGAAGCACATTTCTGCAAGAAAACATGATTATGAAATTCAAATCTTTATATGTATGTATGTACATATGTATGTATGTATGTATGTATGTATGTATGTATGTATGTATATGTATGCCACCCCAAAAAATCCACTACTAAAATGTAAGATTCAACTTTTGTGTGCAAAAATTAAAATATATTTTTCTTAACAAAAAAAAAACAAAGTTTGCAAAATCAAAAAAAGTTAACAAACATTTTTAGAGTCAGATTTATTTAAAAACAATGCCAAGTTTTAATAAAAAATTCAGTTGAGATCAACACTGAGTCAGGTTGATTTTACGTGGTACGTACCGATTGAAAGTATTCCCTTGTCTCACACTTTTCAATCGTATCTGAGATCCTAAAGCAATTAAAAAGCAAAACTGCGTACATTAACCATTAATAAGAAGCTTAATTTTATTTTCATTTCGTATTGGGCTAATCTCGATAAAAACACGTGTGAACAGCTAATTGTAAAATAATTTAAAACATTGTTAAAACATTTGTGTCAAATATTGATTTTCAAAAGATCGAAGTGCAAAACTATCGTCTTACTAATAGAAACGTGAGTTTGAAAAACAAAAGCACTTGAAACGAAATTAAATATAACTGTCTAGAATACTTAATACAATTTGATTTTTTTATTTTAAATTTCTTATGTTTAGTTTTTTCAAAGAATTTTTATTTTTTGCAACAAGCTGTTTTAAGAAAACGACCTTGGTAAGCAGATTTTCAGAAACATTTTAGTTTAAAGAATTAAAGAAAAATTAAAATTACTTTTGGTGAAAAATTAGCTGCGAAGAAAAAAAAACTTGTTTTCACGGGAATCTACAGAACCGTCACGTTATTTTCGAAATCACATGCATTAAAACAAAATAAACTACAGCAAGAAACATTAAAAACATTTTGCATTACGGCCATTCACGTCGATAAGACACAGTGATTTAAGACAATAAATGGTTTCGACAAAATACATTTCACTCATTTCAAAACCAAGTTTCAGCCTTCATTGACAAAACTTTGTTCCTGACTAGAGCTAAAAAAATTCCCATTTTATCAACGCTTTTTAACAGTCGGCTGACCTACATTTGGAATGGGCTTAAAGTACTTTTATTGAGGGGAACACCCTTTTATTTCAATAATACAAAGCAGTTGGCCGAACGCCAAACTTCTGGCAGATGGTCTTCTTTTAATTTAGCATCATCATTTAGTTGGCAAAGCTTTTGTAGTATCAACTTTTATGTACATAATTTTTGGTTTGGGTTCTGCCCCCACAGCTGAGTCAACCGACTTCAAGAACACGTTCGGTCTACTAAGAATTCATAAACACTTTTGACGTCAACTTTCATCAAAAAATATGCACTCGCAGAACATCTATAACTACTTAGAAATAGGAAATTTTGTTTGTATAAATATATTTATTATCGTTCAAAAATCCCACAAAATGTTATTAACTGAACTTTACATAAAAAATAAAAACAAATTTTCTCAAGAAGCAAAAGTGAGCAACTTTTGGCAGATCAAATACATACATATATATGTGTATGTATGTTCGTATACAAGTCAGTTTGTGGCACCGTCAGCTACAAATTGTTTACCAAAATGTTTTTAAAATTGCCATTTATTTTTAATTAATTTAATTTTACCTATTGCAGTAAATTATCCTCAATTTTGTCAAAAGGCGTTGCTTTAAAATCTAAAAAAAAGTTACCTGAAAGCTGTGAAATCTATATATTTATTTTGGATTCTGATACTCGTCGAGAACAGTTTTAGTAATTTTTAGATGATAAGATTTTTCACTTTATCTGATTTACAGATTGCAGCATGACAAGACACACGAGTGAGTAACACGTCTAAATGATAAAACTTTATAATCAAAATACTCGGAAGCGCCCATTCTATCCACACTTGCACGGTGGCTATATTAACAAACAAAATATTGGAAAAGCCATTACCAGCTACAGAAAGATGATAACCGATTTCTCCTTCAAATGGCATCAGGAGGATGGTGGACGCCCCCATGTATGTATATTCTGCATGAGCGGTTTGGTGGCATGATTATCTCTCACGGCGATGACCTGAATTGACCACAAAAGTCCGACGATTTTTCACGCGTGGTTTCTCGAAGCCGGAAGTTTGTGCCCATGCCCTTAAAGCAACTCAATTTCAGTCGATTCTGTGAGGCGGAGTTATTGAAAATTGCCGCAAAGCGTTTTGATGCCAGCTAAAACCAACAGCTCAGCTGATGACTTGTTTACATTCATACTCGATTGAATATCAAGATTTTAAGAGCATATTTATACGTCAGATTTTCCAATTGTCGAAAAAACTTCTTTTGCTTTTGTTTTGAGTCGTTCAATGTATATTTTAAGGCTTCTGTTAAAGAGGAACATGAATATGCATGTCTAAGTCGGTCCAGAAATTCTACAGGAATGAAATTTGTTCAAACTTCAAACATACGTACACATGTACATAATAAGAAAAATTCAAGAACCCACCACTAACTTTCATGCAAAAAGGATGAGGCTAGAATTTGTAGTGTGTTCAGATCCTACAATAAGGAATTTTCGGAGATAACAACGAAACAAGAAACTCTCCTTCATTTTCTTCAAATCTATATTCTTTAAGTTAAGTCCATATCTCAGTACTTGTTATATACTGTTCTTTGACCCATGATTTTAAAAGCCAACAATTTTCTCGCCAAACAGTGAAGTTTTGTAAATTTTAAAACTCCTGGCCTTCGATTTTTAAACAAGTTGGGTATCATTGCTCTTTAAATATGTACCATGTTCCATGCAAGCCGCTCAACTCCTAACCAATTCGTAGTTGCATTGGCCTTAACGCACCACTTCAGGAACATGTAGTGTGGCGTAATAGTTGTCGCATCAGGAAATATCATACAATTATTATATTAGCTCCGATTCGATATGCCGTAATTGGACATTTAGGCTGCTTTCAATCAGTTCTCTGTTGTTCGATATGTTCACGAACATTGACGTTCGACTTCACACACGCCATACGTTGCTACCTTGTAACACAACATTGTTTTCAACCGCTAATTGACTTGCCCCATGAAGTGGTGCAATTGGCCAAACAAGATGCCGCGGGAGTTCCTTATGCGAACTGTGAATTTATTAACTCTATAAATACAACCTGCTTAAGCTTTTAATTTTGTTTCTTAAAGCCATTGTCGTGCTCGACAATAAAAATACTTCCTCATCAAATCTTTTAAACGTTGAATTTGCTAATTAACAACACTGGCCATTTGACCAACAGAAAAGTGCACTTTCAGAGGTGTTAAGTGTTGCGCAAAAATACTTCGTCCATATTAAAAAGTGTGTTGAAATTTGGAAAGCAATAAAATTGTAAATACAGTGAAGCGTCCCTTAACCGGACACTGACCATCTCAGCATATTTGTTCGGTTATTAGAGGTGTCCGCTTGCGAGACAGGTGCACATAGTTTTTATTTTCATTTCAATCTACAAAACCTGCCCGGTTATCGGTTATCGGAGGTGAAAAGCTAAATCATATAAATCTCTTTACAGGTATGGGGAACAAAATTCTTACACCAAAAATGAGAAAATTGTTGGATTCATTTCGAGAATAAAATGATTTGTTGTCAGTGTAGCAGTGATTGAAATTGTTTTAACTACCGCGATTTTGAAAGAATAGAATTCGTATTGTTTTGTGCTCACACCAGGGCGAACTCGTGACACAAAGCTGCGAGACTGCAATTTGCACAAAAAGCTCTGACGTTCTATTAAATTGTGGAAATGAATGCGATTTTGGAACTATTCTTATTCTGGCACGAGTCAACTTAAACCAGAAGGATTAAATAAAAGGTAAACTCACTACTACAACAACATAACTCGAACGAAGTCCCGAAGTGCGCATGTTTTTTTTGTTATTGTTAAAGCATTGTGAAATGCTGATCAATATATATATATATATATGATCACTATAACATAAAAAACACACTGTGACCCTTCCTGCCAAAGGAAAAAGTAATGACTCCTGTCAAAAAACTTAAGTTAAGTTTGCGGCACAAAATTTTTTAGCTTTGAACTTTTTGCCGAATGACAAGTAATCAGCTGCCAATAAAAAATCATCATATATGTATGTATGTATGTATTTCGCAACAAAAATACTTTAAAACCATAAAATATACATAAATTGTGAATTTCCCTAACAGGACTACAGACATATTTGAGTCCCCTTGCCAAACGCTAATAGTTCTCCATAATTAAAAATTTAAGAAAACTTTAATTGCTGCCTCCGAATGCTTTTGATTCCCTTGTGAGGTTGTGCTGACTTTATAGTTCTTTTCGAAAAACACTCAACTTTTTAAATGATTTCTATAGAAAAATTTCAGAGGAGCCACTATATACTACGTACTATATAACGGCAATGTTTGCTTTTAAGACTCCAACTTTTCATCAAATTTTATGCCAATCGGTTAGGAATTCCGCTTGGAATCCGAAAGAAGCAAATTGCAAGACTTTTAATTTCAGTTCAACATCTTGAAGGAACAGATTTGCGATTTCTAATCGATGATTGTCGGACGTAAGAGGCACAGTAAGTACATACGAGTAAAGTGTGTATGAGTATATATGTATGTATGTGTGTGCTATTACCCGGCTAGAAGTTTGATTTGGTACATATATTCTCATGAAAACTTTTTATTATTATTATATTATAAAATAAAGAAAACAAAAACAAAGATTTGAGATTTTTGTTGTGTTTGAAACAAAGAGATCCGCCGAAAAGATCATTAAACCTTTTCGCTTTCAAAATTTATTAGAACTTGAAACAAATCTCGCAATAAAATCAGAAAGAAAGAATTAAATACAGAAGTACATACATACATACATACATACATACATACATACATACATATATGAAACAAATTGTGCATTGTCAACTGAGTGCGATAAAAGTTTAATGAACTTTGGACAGAAATTTAGCTTGAAGTTTGTATTTCATTAAATTCAATTGTGGTGTGAAAAAGTGATCGAGTTGACCAAAATTGACGAAACCAATTTGTAGTAAAAACAAAACAATTTGGTTGCAGTGAACTGACCTTTAGCAAAAGCTAAGTTTGGTTTCGCTTCGAGTGAACAGTTCTGCTGACTCGCACGAATGCCACGATCAGTTGTAGTGAATTCGTTGTCATTGGTCAGTTTAGGAATTCACACACACACACACACACTAGTGTTTGTGTGTATGTACTTACATACGTACATCTGTTCAGAAATATGCGCTGTATTTACTTATTTATTGTTTAAAAATATGCTTTTGTGGTCAATAATAAATCGTTTTTTTTTAATTATGAATAATCCAATAAAACTATAATTTGTTTTGTTGGTAAAACATTTTGCTTTCCATGTGGAACAAAGAAAAAATGCAACTCTTGAAACTTTTAAGCGAAAAAATATGAAGGATAAAGGAGTGGACAAGAGGGTTTTCAGAGAGTTCATCTGAACAAAACGCGAATTTCCTTTTAAAATGTCTGCAATTTTGATGAGATCGTGTCCCCATTTGCTGAAAGCCAGTTGAAACATTTATAACACCGCAAATACGAACATGATTGATTTGCCCTTGTTCGCCGAAGGTAGGTCCGCATAACCTCGGAAAACCTATCAACTACAGTGTACTTGCGATAACCTGAACTTGAAATTATAGCCAGGCCATCCACTTTTGGAATATTGTTCATATTTGTGAATGGCAGGTAATTCCCCCTTTAAATGTTTTTCCCGTAAAAATTAAAGTTTATTATATAACATTTTTTCTTTGCTGTCTACTAGATTTAAGAAAGCAACAATTTGTTTTAAAAGAAACTTAAAATTATTATTATATTGAAAAAATAGTGTGATTTTCTTATACAGTTTCTTTTGTATAATCGCCTTTAAATCGGTCCGCTCTATTAATATATCTTTGATCAACCATTTTACTTACGATCCATTTCTATAGCCCTTTTTGGCCCTTCCGCATAATGATCTTTATCGGATAGGTCTCCCTACATTCTTTTCTTGTTACACTCTTCCCTCGTTAAATTCTTCAACGTTCAGAGCCGTAAATTCCAGCTCTAGTGAAATCAAAATTTAATTTTGTTGTTAATGCACATTTTTCAAAACACATCCAAAAAATTATTATGCAAAATTTAGCCACTTGATGGTGATTTCGATTTCAGCACTCTGCAGGTAGATAAAATCTATTAACAAAAATACGCTGCTGGTATATTAACGCTTTTGCTCTAAGTTCATACTTTAGAGTAGCCAATGACGGAGAAAAAGTGTTCATATTATCGCGAGTGCACTGTATAATGGTATTTCCATATGGTTTTCATACAGATGATATATTCCTATTACAATTATGGCCAGTTTTTAACTTAATATTTAAATACGAAATTAGTTAATTTTTCCTTAAATTTAAGTTTTATTTAAATATGGTTTCATTTTTTCCGTTTCAAATTGCGTTTGGTATTTAATTATGATAAAAGTATGGTAGCACTATTAAATGTCAAAAAAATATAAACAACTTCTTCATTTAACAGCTGCTTACTATTTAGTTAACTTTATATTAAAATATTTTGTTTTCAAAATTTTGTGGTTTCGAAATGTTTGCCTGAATTTGCTATTAAATTCTCGCTCCACATCCTTCCACACATTCACCTTTTGTTCTTCACCAACTCGGTCAGTCTTTTTGCACTCGACTATGCTGCTGTTATTTTACTATTTCCAGCAAATGTTCACTTGCAATACATTGACCTATTTTTTTAAGTAATCTGAACTTCATTTAAATTCATTGTTTTAGTTGATATTAATAAAAACACAATAACACAATGTTTTTATTCGCGGCGAGTTTATTTATTGAATATTTTTGATCAAATAATGAAAATATTTCAATGTGCAATTTTCATAATTTGCAGAACTGTTAAAATCATATGGTAGTATAAACAACTTTAATTTAATAATTTAAAGTTAATCTATAAAAATAAATTCGGTATTTAAACAGAACTTAAGTTTAAAAACCGTTTAATTTTTAAGTTAAAAACTGGCCATTAGCAATTAAATTTCCAAAAAATTGTAATAGTTATTTAAACTCTCTTGTATATAATTTCTGAACGGTAATTGATTACCATTACAAGGAATCTGTGCAAATGTAATCAGGAGTATTTTAAAAGTCTGTCCTGCCAAAAAAAGACTCAGTAAAACTTCTCATAACGGACGTCTTTTATAATCAGACAAGTTTTGTAGATCCGAAAGTAAAATAGAAAGTTTTAACCTCTTGCGGGCATCTCGAATTACGGCGACGGTGAGTGTTCGGCTCTGGGAGGTGTCACTTTACAGTTTTGCAGGCGTTTTTGCCTGAAAAGTCTGTTAGTGTATTACCGTTACTTTTCTAAGAACTGAAAATGAACTTCCATTTTACAAAAGTAAAAACATTATTTTTATGTTTGCACGAAATCCTATTCGCACAATATTTATTATATTGTCCATTCCGCTCATGCGCACAAACTAAGTATGAATGTATGCAGATATGTATGTATGTGCGAGTACGCCAAGTTATTAAATGCTAAACTAGTTATTACTGGCGACAAAATCTCTATAATAAACTTATAAGAATTTTACTTTAGCACTATGACTGCAATTCACATTTTTTAATAAATAAGAGACTAATTTCTAAACAAGGGTTGTATTTTTACAACGTATTTCATATAACCAAGATAAATAATTGTATGTACTATGTAATACTACTTTAGCGTGAAATCCTTAATGGTTCCAAAGCTTAAATTCTCTCAAGTCATATAGATAAAATTTTGTATTTCTTACTACAGAAAGTAAAGAAAATATTTAGAGTTTTAAAATAAACATCAAAACCTCAATTGCAATGCTATTATTATTATTCCAATTTGTTATGGTTTGGCTTTTACCTTTTAAAACGCAGGCTGAATTTTTCAACCAAAACCTTGTTTTCTTTTTTTCTATATATTACAGAGACTTCGAGTTACAGAGTTTTGTGTGAAAATAGAACAAATATTTTTAATATTTTTATTAATAGCCTCTAATAGAAAACTACATACTTAAGTATATAAACGTACAATCAATTGTATTTATATAATTAAAAAATTACAGTTAGGTAAAATATTTTGAAATCACTTATTTAAATTTTTTTTGTTATTTTCAGTGAGAAATAATTCCAATGTGCTTAAAGCTTTGTAGTGCTCATCAGTTGTTGTGTCCGTATTTGTCCGTAAATAATAATTTAATGTTCGGAAAGATCTTTCATTTCTTGTTTGCTTTTACAACACTTTTAATTGCCATAATAAATCGTTTTCAATCATGTATCATCTAGCGCCAATTATGCATAGAACTGGAGCTGTGTTGTTCGTGAACAATCGTGTTAAATTGAACGGATCATTCAATTGAACGGATTGAGCCGGTGATGATTTCATCAGCTGTTATCACTAAACAGCAAGAACAACAAGCATCTTAATAGTTGCCGTACTGTTTGTTCAAAGTGACCGATCGACCAGTCGAAATGAACGAACGGCCACTTATATGAACATTTACACAAGCAAAATTCTTCGATTTATAGAGTTCATCCGTATGTTTGCTATTCGAGTTATGGAAGTTCGAGTTACGGAAGGAAAAATGTCTGTCATTTGTTCTTTTATTGCGTTAAAACCAAATTAGTTCGAGTTAAAGAAAATTCGAGTCAGAAAAGTTCGATGTACAAATAATGGCGGTTGTCTACTTCTTAGCGAACCAGAGATGATCTTGATAATTACTTTTAGCTCAAAGAGTCCTATATTTTGTATTTTTTGTTTGTTTATTCTTTTCCAATCGGGCTGTCTGCCAACTGACACATAATTTTGCTATTCCGCTCGTTTACGTGAAAATATGTGTGTACATTAGGCTGATCCTTTTATAAAAAAAAAATGTTGACAACAACATTCAGAAAGTCTAAGAAGCTGGCAATATTGTCAAGGTAACGCTTTCTAAAAAGTACACAAACTTCAAATTACTTAACAATTAATTATAATAATTTACGTTACGCTGTTGACACACGCTTTGGCACCAAAGTCCAAAATTCTACTAAATAGCAATCTTAAATTTTTGCTAAAGACGCCGGGCGTCTGAAGGGGCAGTTTAAACTAAGAGCGGCGACGGTGAAGTCTAAATAGGGCGGTTCAAAAAGTACCAAGAAGTCTTCTTAGTAGTCGTAGGTTTGAAACATGGACCTGACATTCATATCTAGTTATCCGGCGTTTACATCAAACACTCACTCGTAGGGAACTTTTCGCTTAATTGCCAAGAGATTACAGTCGGCAGTGATTTTTGCCTTACAACAAGTACCATTTAAACATTTTTAATATATGTACATACATTTACCATATAAAAAAATTCATATTTCTTCCATGCGCAAATCAAGCTGCCTTTGTCGTCTTGAAATTAACATTTTTTTTTAAAGAAACTTCTAATAACATACATATAATGCTATTTATTTTCCTTAAATATATACAGAAAGCGACGAGATTAACAAATTATCAAGGCATTTATGTGCTTCGCCCGTAAAAAGGTCCTCATAAATCCCACAAGAAGACATTTGTGTCTACATATACATACATATGTACATGTGTATAGCTTGAAATTTTCTAAATAAGGTAAACTGTCCAATAAAGAAAATGTGTATCCAGTGGTAAATTCCTTCCAACGATGGAAGCAAATCAGGTCTCGTTTGTTTGCGTGTCATTAACCACAAACTGATTGGAAAAGACATCGAAGGGATTCCGTAGATCATGAAGCAGTTGAGCAACATGTGGAACGATTTGATCGACCAACAATAAACAAAATATCGCAACAAATGACGTTAGTTTGACAGAGATTTCTAAATGTCCGGCCTCAACAATTCTTTTACATGATTTTACATGATTATTGGACATCGTTCAAAGCAACGTAATAATGCAACGAGAACTAATAAGACTCTGACATGACACGGGGCCTTAATAGTACTTTTAGATGCCCTTATTACGCAGACAAGATTTGCCTGTTTGCTGCTAAAAGCTTTAATACAATATACATATGTAAGCAACATTGAAGCTTTGCGAAATATCGCAGCCGAGAGAGAAGAACAATAAGACTAAGAGTTGCACAATTTATTCTTGAGGCATCCAGTTATCGCCGCACATTACGACAATTTATTTTCATTTCATATCGGCCAAAACTCAATTGTGATAATAATCGGTCCCGCTTATCGTGCTTTATTGCACAAATTAAATCATATGTTTTTGTTTATTTGTTTGTTGGCAGACAGAGTTTTACTCTTGGAGCCGGTCGATTTCTCCCAGAAATAGAAAACTACAGTAAAAGTAAGTAGTGAAAGAATAATTAGAAAACTTCGCATTCGCGAAATCGATTATCACGATTTTCGAGATATAAATACAAGCATAATAAATTAAGTTTCAATAAAACTTAATGGACAGAGCGTACTTTTTTATAAATGTTGTTTTGCAAGCGGATGTTTTTACAAATGTACTATTTATGTTTGTATGAAAAGTGTAGAAAACAATTTCAATATTCGCTCCACCATCTCATGTGTCGTTTTCCCCATATCGGCGTAGCAAAGTCCTTTTGGCCTGTGCATAGTCAACACATGTTAATATCTCTAGCATAACACATATGTACATAGAACCCCTCCTTATTGACATTCACACATATGTATGTATGTATGTTTGTTTCTCGGAACATTATTAAGCTTTTCAACGTTCATACATGCAGTTTTACGTTCATGTTTTTACTATCAATTTCAATTTTCAGACTAAATACTTACATATATCAGAAATAGGTTTTCTTTTAAGAGATGGGTCGAGAAAAACTCGTAATTCGTTTTAATGCCTCATTTTATTAGAAAAAAATTATCAAATTAAATTGAATTTTATTCTTTTATTATAATTTTTTTATTTTACGAGTTTTTGCGGTTAAAAAGTGTGCGATTCGGAAAATATTTTAGAGGACGTGTTCAAGTGGGCAATTTGCTGGTTATTGAACCGTTTTTTATTTAAATATAGTGCAAATGTTATTATCAGTTTTTAAAAATAGTAAGTGCGTCATTGAACTCGGAACAATAGAATAGAAATTGTTTTAAATTACAAAAATCAAACTCTTGCCAAGTATTTGGTCAATTTATTCGAAATGCTTTCATGTCTGACGTTTTTGAATTAGTTTTTTATAGGAATTTAATATTTTTGTACAGCAGAAATGAAACTTTTGAGGTTCATTATTGGTTTATTACGCTAGAAAAAACACCTCTATAATTTAAGTCGCAGAAAATGTTTAATTGGCAGCAGGTGCTGTCAAGTTTGCTCGTCGATTCATATTTTCAGATAAGTCGCACGATTTTTCTTACTGGCGGCAACAGCAAGAATCAGCTGTGCTAATTTTAGGCTGTTATTGTCTATTAAAAAGCAAAAGAAATTAGCGTCTGTCTTTTATTTTTTATGAAAGAGTAAAGAAGAAGCGAATTACAAAAGCCGCAATTGACTCAGCGGGTGGGTAAGAAAGTGGGCACGGGTTTGTCGGAATGCGGATTTCAAATTCACTTTCAATGAATGTAGAATCCTATACGGCAACGCAACTTTTTTAATGAGTTCCAACAAAAACAAAATATGTACATACATTTATATACAAACCCATGAGATATTTAATTAATTAAAAAAAATTGAAAGCACATACATATGTACGTGTATTCTACATTTGGTATATTTTTGACATTTTTATTGGCACACATTATTTGCTTCTCAAATATTTACCAGGGTTGCATTTGACTGGCCAAACAAATAGCACTTAATTGTACAATCACACGATTAGGCTATAAGAACAGTTAAAAATTGGTGCATTCTACCTTCAGTTTCACATCGGAAGAAAATATGTAGATGCCAAACGACTTCGCCTTTGCAGATACAAATGGCGTGTTCTAATCTCTTATTGGAAATCGAATTGTTATGCAATAATATAACGGAATTACACATATTGTTAAAAATGATTAAACGCTAAAAAGTTATTGGCTGCCGTTATGTTTAAAAAATGTAAAATTTATTAATTTACGCACTTGGCAGTGCTGTGAGCGAAAAAGACTTTTTAGGCGTTAATACAAAGTTCGCTCACGCGGCACAGTTTGGCAGCAGTTGCTTATATGACAACAGAGCTTCAACAAGCTCTTTTCCATTTATTAAGCAGCACAGGGTTGCCCAAAACCCCAAAAAGTTGTTATTGTAAAATATACAAGCGAACGATATACCGTTACCTGAAATGCAAAAGGGCGTAACAACATATTTCAAAATTTTACAGGAGACAAAAAACTCCAAAAAATCAAAGATTACGAAGCTGGTTTTGCAATTTCTTCAGTACAGCATTAAATTGCGATGATGCATTTATTTCGTAGAAAAAAAAATTTCTTTAATCGTCATTTTTATTAGATGTGGGTTGCGCCCTTTTGGTTTAAGAAAAAAACAAACTTTGTTGTTACGACCTTTTGATTTTATTTAATAAAATGGTTGTTATTGACAGTAGGGCTGTAAAAATGTAGGAGGACATGTAATTCGATTTGCTCTACAATAATAAATGAAAAAACCCATTTTGAATTTTTTGGTTGTTACGCCCTTTTGCATTTCAGGTAACGATACGTTATTTTTAGTAAAATAATGGAAAAAGAATTTAAAAATTGAACTATGATTTAGAATAAAATTTTGTTGAAAAAGATATAACCAATAACTCTCCTTTTTGTTTTGCACTTCAAGAAAAACATGGTATTTTGTTTGCTTTTGCGTTTGTTAAAAATTAAGGTAAAATTTCGTCTAGCCCTCTACTCTTCAATGAACAAATACGTTATGAGAAATTTGTGGCATATTTTTATATAAACAGGAAAGAGGACGACGAACTGAGCCTCCCTTAAGTTTAACAACATTTCCAAGGTTAAAATGTAAAGAATTTTCATAATAAGTGCTCATTAGAATGTTTTAGGTTTGTAACTAATTAACATTTAACTAAAACTTGTTTTTATTTTGGTGGTTCAGCTTAAAACCAATTTTAGTATTGAATAAAATTTTAATGTTTAAGCCAAATTATGCACATGGTCCAAATTTTTTTTATCGATTTCATTATTACCAGCTTTAATATAAAATTGTTCAACTTGCAACTTTTTTTATCGAGCTCAAGTTTTTGCCTTTTCCTTAAAAAGGAGCAACAAATTTTTTTTAGCATATTTTTTAGCATTAAAAACTTTTTCAACTTTTCAAAAAAAGATAATTTTTGCAGATAAAATTTTAATTCAGCGTTGCCAAATGTGGAGATTTATCTGCATTTCCTAGCACTGAGCAGTTTTGAAGTTTTTTGTTTTAAAAATCAGTTTTTATGAAAATTGTGCAGTTTTTGCCCAGAGTTTTTTGAATAAATTCTCTACTTTCAACTTTTTTATTTGTGAGATCTTAACTTTATCCCATTACAGTTATTTTCGGTTAATTATTCGCGATTAATTGATTTGGCCGCTTAACTGCTCCCAAATAATTAAATAAATAACATCAATAAAAACTAATTAAAAAAGTGGCCTCTTAATTGAGTCCCGCTTAGTTAATCCCTTTAATTGACTCTAAAACTAGTTTCAATTGCAAATTCCTATAAATAAAACATAATTTTCACACCCAATCAAAACCATGAATTCTTAAATATTTTGCAATATTTGTTCGTTTTATCGATTGTGCTGCTCAATTAAAGGACCTTTTTTTCATCCTTTTTTGCAGCCCTGATTTCCTTTCTTCTGACTTTCCTTCTAAGCCTTCGTGGTCTTTCCTGCGCGTACTTATATATGTACATATTTGTATGTATAAAGCAAAATTTTGCTTTAATTGGGTTTTATTTATGTGCAGTATTTTTTCAGTTGAAAAGCAATTTATTTATTATAAATTTGCAGATTTTGGCAACGCTGAAAGCACCCAAATTGGTGTGAAATGCTCCCAGCTGACAACGCTGACAATGCACTATTTATGGCAACGCTGAGTACAGAGAATACAACTGCCTTCTCTTTTGAGATGAAAACTTTTGTGGATGCCGGGTTTTATGAAAAGCTTAATGAGCTTTTGCGTCCTGTATTGCCAGTTTCTTTAATTTTTGGGATTTTAGAGATTTAGACAGCCAGAGTTACAGATATTTAATAAATAATAAAAATAATAATATTAAAAAGTTGGATATTTTATTAAATTGATAAAATAAAAACCGATGCAAAACAAAAAGTGGATAAATTATTTTTATACTTTTAGATAAAATGTTGTTGGATCTTTTTGTATATTAATATCGATGAATATTTTACTAAAGCAGTAGAATTAAAAGAATGTGTAAATATATTATTAGTTTCATGTGCTTAATCTGATATAACTTAAACATTAAAATTGTTTTTTATTCCGTTCTGCATTAACACTGTGAATATTATTTAAAACAAAAGTGAAAAATTTATTTTCAATACCGCAATAAGTTAATTTTTTATTGGTTTCAATACTTCCTAAAAAATAAATAGCTGCACTGTCTCCGCCATACAAACAGCTGATATGTTATAATACAAAAGGTTGCATTGGATGGATTTTTTTGTCCGCACTTACAATAGAAAAGGAGCAATTTTTCACTTTATTTGAACTCGCGAAACAGACAGACGAAACGTAAAGTACACAAATACAAATTAATACTGAATTTATATATTTCGGCCTTGTTAAGGCCGTCGTCTCTTTAGCTGACGCGTCGTTAACGCAACGACGGATTAAGTTGGCACAATGAGTAATTTGTTAACGCATATCAAATCTTTATTTTTAAACGAAAATCTAGATCAAAGCATAGAAAAAACTAACTAATAGCTGTCAAAGTACTCAACGTGCGTTAAAAATTGCCCAACTTTGATACGTTGCTTTGAAGTTGACGCACTTTATGCGACAAAGCCCATAACAAAACCTGCATTTTCAATTAGTTCTCTGTCGAAAAAGGCGACGGTTACCGCATGAAGGATTCTATGTGCCGCGGCCTTTACTGAAGAAGAGAAGTTCTGTTTGTCTATTAATTTTGTATATATAATCGTCTAGTCGCACATGCTTCTAAATTTCTTTTTTTTTAACAAAAACTAAGTCAAAGCACCTTGAATTCACTGCACTGTTGCTAAGGAGTTGCTTTCAACTTTTCACTTTTTCAAACATTTCATTAAAACAACATCAAAATTTTGTTTATGGTTGTTCGGAAAGCTTTAATATATAAAGAGTTATAGTAACATAATTAATTATAAAAGTAATTATTTTAGTATTTGTATTTTAATGTTATTTTGTAAATAAGTAATAATTTGGAAATTCTTGCGTTCTAAATTACGGAAATTATGCTGTGTGTCCACTACAAGGATATTTTTTAAATCCTATTAAGGAACTATTTGAAATTAAGAAATGGCAACCTTTTTACCTTAATACACAAACGAACGTATTAAGTTCGAGTGTGTGAACAAAATCGTGAATAAATACAATTTTTTCCGACTCACCGTTGACACACAAAATTATATCACAATCACACCAGGTATAATATAATCAAATATAAAGGGATTAACAAAGAAGATTGACTTCAACAACAATATGAAAAGCATCAGCGGCAGTTTACGACGTTGGAGGCAACCGACATGATTTGCCCTCTTAAGAGAACTTGAATATAAAATTTTGCAGCATTTCACCACCGGCAGTGAAAAAAATGTCTTCAAAGTGAAATGACGTGGTGGGAGGGTTGTCGTTGTCGTTGTCGTTGCCGTAGAATTTTGTGTTTTTTATTTCTCGTCGGTGCGATACATTCACTTTTTTATTGATTAGACAACCACAACAAAAAAACGTTAGAAAAATATATACAAATTTTAGGGCAAAACGGTTCTCAAATACATAAATGAAAAATAGTGAATTACACAGATCTTCACTTTCAAAATGGACTACTTGCAGCAACTATACTACCGTTTATTTGGAGCAAGTCCGGAGGACATTTCTATTAACAGCAACTCCAATAACACAACAAATAACCAGTAAGTTTTTTTTCAAGTAGAGGGTTTATTAAAAACACACGTATGTAAGTGTGGATGTACATACATATGTACGTACATACATATATACATAAGTATGTATCTGCATATAGAACTTTAATAACGTGATGTAATAAACCAAATCTGCGTGTTTTAACGTTTTTCTTTGCTTCAGGCCACTCAAAGTAGTGGCATTTGGGAACGTTTTACTTGATCACACCGCTCACATTAATGATACTGAGATTCTAGATCGCTACCAACTGTATTTGAATACAAGAGCAGAACTGGATAACGAGACAATAGCCAAAGTCACAGCTGAAATTTTTGAGAATAAGTAAGTTTTTTTAAACAATTTTTTTTTGTTAATTACAATTTTTATACATAAAAGTTTATTTTATGTTCGTTTGCAGAGATGAGGAACCTCACTTGGGGGGCTCCGCTTTAAACACCACAAGGATTTTGAAGGCTTTAGGTACAGAGGCAATATTTTTTGGTGCAGTGGGTGATGATAAGCCAGCCGGAGTCGTCGTTGATCTTTTCGCGAAAGAAGGGATGGAAGCAAAGTAAGTGCTTATATTAATGATTCTTGTTTTCAAGTTGGAACAAATAAATTTCAAAATCAAGCGCCTGAAACAAAATAAGTGCATTGCAACCTCATTTATATGTATGTATGTATACGTAACTATTTGGGTATTAAAATGTGGAATGTTTTGGATAGCGTGCGATTTAAAAACGCACATTTGTATGTAGGTATATACATATGTACGTGTTTATGAACTACAAAGTTTTAAAGAATTGGTCCCGCCTGCTCCGTATATCAATATTGTCATGCATGAAGTTGGAAGTTTAGTTGTTAACCTTCTACAGAGTCATTATTGACATGCAGGATTTACTTTTCGAATTCAAAACTTTCATTGTTTTTCATTGCACTATTTTGGTATTCAATTTCCTAAATTGCGCGATTTTTTTCAATTACGTGCTATAGTTGTTTTTCGAGCCAAAAGTATTCTTAACATTTGCTTTGTTTATTACATATTGTGCTTTTAGTAAATCAGGAAACTGTCAAAAAGAGAAAGCAATTTTGACAACCAATCGTCATAAATTTACCTTCTTTCTTATACATACATACAAATGTAGATATAGTCGGAACCAAGGTCGGAACTTTTATAACTGGACCTTCCCTAATTCGATTTTGTTTTCAATCGAACTAATTAGATTGAACGTAACGTTAAGAGAACAAAATTTTTTCGGGGAAATCCCTTTTAGTTTGATGTATTTGCTTGTTGTCATTGACTTGTTGATCGACTACTTTGAGCAAGTTGGGCTCATTTTGTACTGATTCTTGCAAACTAATTTTCGCTTAGAGATATCAAAATATAGTACATACAAATGTACACATTTAGGTACGTAGTTTTCAAACATTGCCTGTTTTATTAAAAAAAATATACAATTGAATATTTTTTTTAAAAAGAAAGTAAGTCGAAGTATATTTTATTGGGATAATGGTGGCTCTTCATACTACTTTGTTTCTCGTCGCGGTACTGATATAGATGTACTTTACTGAGCTGGGACTAACATGAATAAAACCATAAGTTTTTTCCCATAAATTGCGCTCTATCGTTGCAGCAAATGAAATATAATTGATAAATACTTTATAGTTGGACATTTTGTATTTTCGCGTGATTTAAAATGTAGTGGGTAAAGAGACAACAAAAGCAATATGAAAAATGAAGTGTTCTACGATACAGGAACGAACCATTATTTAAGTAAGAAAAAGGGTAATTAACAACAATCCCACACATCTGCTTAGATTTCAATTCAAAGTTAATTTTAAACCTTCTCGCTTTCGATATTGATAGTGGTTTCAAGCAGAGAAGTGCAGTGTGTGGGAAATTGTTAAAAAATCTCGATTACTTATTGAAATCTCGGTGCCAATTAATTTCAAATGAAACAATTATTGTTTGAATTGTATTTGTTGTTATCTTGTTTGAATAAATCTATTCAAGTAGTAGATTTTTTAATATAATACAACTGAACAAAAAGCTTTAAATTTATAACTTTTCGCTTAGTAAATTTAACGGACTTAATTGTATTCATAAAAAGATCTTGGAAACTATAAGATCATTATAAAGAAAGGAATTCTGCATGTAACTTGCACATAATGCAAATGATACTATGAGCTTATCATACGTTGACAATAGACAGTCGTCGCACAGTGTGCCGGCTTAGAGGAAAAATTAAAAACAAAACAAAATGAAGCGGTTACAGCCGAAACATCGAAATCACACCAAAGTAATCTTTTAAGATTTCTTGTGTAAAAAACCTTCAATTTTCATATGAAACTGTTGGCAAGTCTCAAAAACATCAGGAGGTGAAAATGCAATTATATAAAATCTATTTTTTCTATAACATGTTCGGTGTTTTTATTAATGTATTAAGTTATTAAATGATTATTTGGATCCCAGAATTAAAACAAAGTCGGAGTTCTAGCTCTGAGTTATAAAACAAACATTGAAATTAACCAAAGCATGAAAATGCAACACAGAGGGGAAAATTTAAACTGCGTTTTGCTCAAAAACTTGTTCTGACACACTAGGTGGGGTTTCCTATGCAGCATCACACTTTATTCACATCATTAAAAAACCTTTCGGTTTATCTTTTGAAAAATACTATTTGCAATGTAGGCATTAGCTTTTGCTTCCGTAGCCAGGACACGTCTGCATTCGAATGCGTTTTTCGCCAGATTTTTATTAAATTTTTGTGATATGTAATAAGAATTATTATCCATTGAACTTGTGATTGCTGTGGAATTATAAAAAATGTGGATGTCCATTCTCAGAAATACACAATGGAAGTAGTACCATCCGGCAATATAGGCAGGTCTTGTGTTATTCCTTATTTCTGAAAATAGGAACCGCAGTTTTTAAGAAACGAAAAATTAAAAAAAAACAAATTCGGAAAAAAACTGGAGAATTTTATTTATCTAATTATTATAATATTAAATATTCATTTATATATTTAAAATTATTTATATATTCTGAGTCATTTATATTAATAATTTATGTAAATTATTTACTTAAAAAATTACGTACAATGAATTTTTCATTGAAAAAGAAAATACTTTGATGCCGAGAACTCTTTCGAAACAAACAACAACAAAAACATTACAATGTATTTAAATTTTATTTCAAATAACTTTTTTAATTGTTTAAGTCAGATTTACGTGTAGGCTGTTTTACTAAAATGTTTATTAAAATCTTAAAAATAAGTGCAAACAATAATTAATAATTCCAACTGTTGGGCAGAAATAAAAACATGTGTACACACATGCCCAACAGTGTAACGATTTACATAATTAATTAAAATCAATTATTGGTTAATATGTTTCACGTTGAAGTCTTCTTATAGTTGAGAGAGAAAATAATAAACTGTTTTTAAAACAAAAATTTTTTAAAACAGGGAGAAAAAATTGCGCTTGAATGAAAAAAAGATCTATAACAGAACAGTAATAAAAAGATTTCTCCGAACTCGATTAATATTAAAAAGTTACACAGATATATAGTATCTTCTGAGTTCACTTGTACGATCTTTATTGTTGGTTACATATTTGTGGCCTTCCAACCATAATATATATTTAGGAATCTTAAAAATTCTGTTGGCTCCTTGCAGGATCTTTCACCAATATAAATTTGTTATAAGTTTTGAAAAGAAAATGCCCACTGTGCGGCGCTTAAGTCATACTAAGCAGAAATCATGCAAGCCACACTGTCTCCATTACACGTTCAGTTTGATTTTTGGTTACATCTGCTACCAGCAATAATTGGGAAGAACAAGTTTAATTATTGTATATAAAACTTAAATTTAATTATATAGATCATAATTTTTTATGTATGAACAGCTAAATAAGTGCAACATCTGACTTAAGTTTGTTCGAATTTCATTTGTACTAGACGAAAATATGGAGGTATAGCAATTATTTTAGTCAGCGCGTTCGTATCTGTCGCGGCGGATCTATGGAATGCAATTTATACTTTAGGGATTAGGAATAATTAAACCTATTTTACTTAGAAGTAAAATTTGTGGTCATGCTGAGTAAAATTTTGTTTTCGGAATAAGTGTATTATTACCAGTGCTGGGAATATATAATTGTAACATACACTCCTGTCTTAACCTCGTTTGCAGATAAATAAAACTCCAGTAAATGTCAGTTCATTCTTGACTAGTGTAGCAATTCATGTCTTGTTGATTTGTCTACTTTACAAGCGTGAAGCCAGAACTGAAATTTACCGCTTTCGTGGGAACATTTCTCAATAACTACATAAAGAGGTTTGTTTAGAAAATCATATGATTCTTTGATATTTGACGAAACCATAAAATTTTGTTTGGCAGCCACCAATAAAGAAAAGCTAAAAATCATATTTATTTGTTAAAAATATTTCTTGTTTTCTGTTTTGCAAAAAAAAAAAAAAAATCAATAAAGAACTAGTTTTATGTCATTTTTATAAACTTCACAAGCAAATAGTCCCACTATAGACAAGTGATTTGAAATCACTGTGGACTGTGGTTTCAAGAATGTACCTGATAGTTTTTTGCCTGTACCGCTTCCTAATGCCCTGCTTAGCATTAACCAACTTCCAAGTCCACCAGAGAAATCGTTGCATAAAATAATTTTTTTAGCGTAGAATCTGATATATTTGACAAAAGCCAAGAACTCCGAAGTTAATTTACAAAATCAGTCACAAAAGCATCGCGCTCAGATCTCAACTCCGTCGATGACAAGACACTATATACACTAAAACACCTTCCCGATATCGTAATTTAAGATGATAAAATGCGATGTCCAGCTATCACGGAAATAGCCAAACTCGATTTATCATTCGATATGTCTATTGTCCATCATATGGACAAGACAACACTCGCGTATTCAAGCGCCAAAAAATTACCAACTCTGTTAAAGTTTTGTTTCCATTCAAATTCGTGTGTAGCTCAGCCGCGGTATTTAACATACTTACGCACATAAATACAGGGTTCTGACAAAGCGCAACAATGTCTTCCCTTCTTATTTCGACATTATGAGACAAATGCGACAGTTTTAATAAATTATCGCCAAAATAACTGCAACGAAGAATTATTCACTTCTTGCCGCTAAAAAATTATATAAAACATATTTATATTTGATATTTTAAAATTTTTAATGCCCGGTCAACAATAAAATATCCCAGTACAAACCTTAAAACCGATGTCCTGATTGTGTTTTGACTGCATTACTAATACTTCTCATTTGACACTTTGAAAATATATGGATCTGGCGACGTACATCTTATATAAAAAAACATTGTTCGAATAGAAAGCAATTGACGGTTGGGATATCAGATGAGTTATTCGTGCCCACGCTTTGACAGAGTCTTCCATGGACAAAAGCGAAAGCTGTAGACAGGTGCCCAACACAGTTTAGCTGACGTAGAACGTAATTGACAGCCTCCTTTTTGGTTTTAAATACGAGACTAAATCAAAACAGATAATAAAATAAAAGATTTAAGCGGCTGCCGGCCACGCAAATTAGATGAATTTGTTTCACCGGACCTGATGAAGCCAAATAAACGAATTCTAACGGATCAGTTACTTCTTAAAATTTAATTTTACTCAAATTTTTCTTCATTTACATTTACTTTACATTAATTACGAATTTGTCTGGGTTTAGTTTTCTTATTACCATTTATATATCGTAAATGTGATGATTTTACGGCGCGCACCGCAATGTTATTCGATACGATACCACACTCGATTTGTAAAGATTTATGGCCTCGAAATACAATGCTAACCAAAAACTCCACTTACTATAGAATTTAAACTCCGGAATTCTGCAGAATTCGTCATTTCAACCACCCCAGTCAACTGGAAATGGTGTAATTTAATTGTAGAAACAATTACTAACAATAACGAGATTTTGCGTTGCACCCACAACAGCAGCGTTCCAGCATTCAGTTATCTGAACACTAGTTTTTGTTTCTGATTCCTACAATTCTTTTCATTATCTTAATAATTTATAATTTTTTCTTTTTTTTTCTTTCCCTTTTCAGTAATTTTAGATTACAAACCGTTACAGACACACCAACGGGGCGCTGTATTTGTCTGGTGCACAAAGACTCTCTGGCGCTGTATGCAAATATTGGTGCATCATCAAAATTTTCTGTGTCTTATTTGGAACAGATTCGAGAACAGGACGGTTCCATTTTTCTCCGGAATTCAGCGCGCAAGCAAATAGTCTACATAGAAGGTTTCTTTGTTCCACAACGCGCAGAAGTCGTCAATTATATTGTCAGCAATTTCATCAAAGACCGCAGGCGTTTGGCTGTGAACTTAAGCGCCGAATATATCGTTAGAGTGAACTATGATCACATGATTAACCTAATCAGCAGCGCCATGTTTATTTTTGGCAATAAAGATGAATTTGAGACTTTGAGGGAATGCTGGGGAGCCAAAAGCCTTGAGGAACTCGTAAAAGGGATTTCGGAGAATTCAACTAATGCAAAAATCTTTGTTATGACTAAAGGAGCAGATGGCGTTGAGCTCATGACAAACTATGAAGACGAATTCTCGCCTCCAGGGAATTTTACATTTCAAACATTCAATACTCCCAGACTGGACCACATCGTGGATACAACTGGCTGTGGGGATGCATTTGCTGCTGCCTTCTTGCATGCCTGGCTGGAGAAACGTATTCTCAGTGAATGTATACGTTTTGCCAGCGGCATATCCGCCAAAGTTGCCACTCAAGTTGGCTGTTATTTGCCTTAATATGGACAGATCTGATATTACAATTTTCGTTTCGAAACTGTTTCCTAATTTTCTTTCAATTTTCTCTTTCACTATGTGTGTACATGAGTACATTCTGACAGAAAATTAAGGTGTAGCTTTTTCTGTGAATGGTGCCAGATAGAAGTTAGGCATTCAAAGTTGTTAGCGCAGCAAGTAAAGGTTTCCGAAATAAAATGCGGCCGATGCTGCGGACTTGTTGCTTGTCAAAACATTCTCAATTAATAAAATGAACAAAATATTTTCTAACATAATTTATTCGTATGTTCCTTTTTTTATCTTTTTGGCATAGTGATGGGCAATGTTAAGTTATTTTCGTACTTGGGAAATTGAGAAAAGTACTAAATTGGCTTTGAGAGATATAGTTTTTTACTTTGTAATTTATAACATTATCATTATAATTATATTATTTTTATTCACCCTTATTCCAGTTGTCGTCATCAACGTCGCCGTCATTTTAGTGTCAACATCATTTTGTTTCAACGTCATCATCAATTCAATAACAGTTTTGCATTCTATAACAGGACGACGACGACGTTGACGACTTATCGTTTATGTCAACATATCAAGCACACATCTCTAAATATTTGAAATAGCTGTTTACTTTGTTTATTACTTTTGACCAAAAATGTTATTAAAAATTGAAATGTTTTTTACTTGTGAGATAAATGCAGACTCGAGTGATGATGAAAATTCAAGAAAACAAAACCTCATATTAGAACGGAAGCTTCTGAGACAGAAATTCGACATATTTAACGTACCGGACAGCAAGTGAGCAACAATTTCAGTCTATTATTTTAAAGATTGTATAATTTATTTTTTGAAGGATTTGAAAGTTACTTTAGAGTAAGCAAGACTGCTTTTAAATATGTCTGTCTTAGAAACAATAACACCTAATTTGAAAAGCGGGGTAAGGTCAACATACATTTTCAAAACAACGAAGTTGGCAGCTACGTTAAGATTTTTGGCACAAGGGTCATAGCAACTAAGTGTTGGCAACGATTTCAACTTGGGACTACCGCAACCAATGTTTTCTAAGATTTGATCGGAAACACTATATGCCTTGGAAATGACAGTTTGCCCCCAATGAATTAAATTCGAAATGACGGATAGTCAAAAAATTGAAGAAATTACCTGGAAGAATACCTCTGCGAAATACCACTGCCAGAGAGGGATTCTTCTGCAACTCTTTCACTAATTTCTCAAACTGGGTTGCAGTTGTTATTTAAAATTTTTCCCTTTTTTCTATTTTCAATTTATTTATGCTTCAAATAAACTCGAGTCGTTATGAAAATTGGCGACGACAAATGCAAAGTCGTTTCAAAACCATATCGCCGTCATATTTTCTTGTAGAATGCAAATTCTATGTTGACAGTCATCGATAATATTCGATAACGACAACTGGAATAATAATTTGAAATAAACAAGGCAAAACAATATCGTTTTGTTTCACGTTGACAACTGGAATAAGGGTGATTATTCAAATGATTATTATAATTGCTGTTTTTGTCATTTTTATTACAATTTTTGTTGTTATTATCATTTTCTGCTATTAATATTATTATTGTTGTTATCATTGGTTTTAGTATTATGATTTTTATTATTAGTCAATTATTAGTTTTATGAACCAAAATGATACCAATTCAAAAGTACCGAAAATGGGCAAATGTGCTGCATTGTTTTCAATTCATATGAATGCCAGCACTGGCTTACGAATGTCACTTAATGGCGCCGTAGAAATCTATTTTATACAGGTTGAAACGTTCCGGCAACGTGACAGTTAATTTCGGTAGGCCTTTGCATTGTTTTGTTATATTCAGAAACGAACGCATGTACATTCGTTAGCTTAAGTGTACGTTCGCCTAAATGTGGCTTAAGTTTGGTCCCAATTTTACCAAAAACTATTACCGCACTCAAAATTACGCCAAGTGAGGGAAATATTGGGTGTTTTTTATTGAGGTATAGAACTTTAAGTTGGCATCACTTTTTTAACTGGCGGCCATTTTGTCAGCTGTCAAGTGATTAATATTTAGTTTGGTTTGCCATTTCATCATGAACAGGTTGACAAAAGAACAACGCTTGCAAATCGTGCAAATTTATTTCGAAAATAATGGTTCAGTTCGCGAAGTTTACCGCAAGCTCCGTCCATTTTATGGTCGACATAATCGTCCATCAGAGCAATTAATTCAATTAACCATGGATCGTTTTCGCACTACTTTTACTCTATGTGATAATACGCATCCGCAGAGACGTCGAACAGTGCGCACCGAAGAAACAATTGCCGCTGTAGAGCAAAGTTGAGTTGACTTCCGAAATAATGCTGAAGAGTCAGTTACCGTTAATCGAGACCGGTATAGAGCCATGATAACCGACTATTTTGTTCCCGAATCGGATGGCATGAATGTGGATGAGTTGTGGTTCCAACAAGACGGCGCTACATGCCACACAGCGCACGTCACAATCGATTTATTGAAGGAAATATTCGATGAGCGCATAATTTCACGGAATGGACCTGTCAATTGGCCACCAAGATCGTGTGATTTGACACCATTGGATTATTTTCTTTGGGGATATGTGAAGTCGCTCGTCTACGCCAACAAACCAGAAACGTTAGGGGACTTGGAAGCCAACATTCGTGGCGTTATTGCCAACATACGGCCCCATATGCTCGAAAAAGTGGTTGAAAATTGGACCTGTAGAATTGGCTTTATTCGAGCCAGCCGCGGCGGCCACATGCCCGAAATCATATTTAAACATTAATGGCATAAAATTATCCTTCCAATAAAGCCAAATTGGTGGACATTAAAACGATTTTCTTGTGTTTTATTTCAATTCGAAGTTCTATACCTCTAAAAAAACACCCTGTATATGTACATACATACATATCTCTTCTTGCCCGAAACAGTCCGCACTTTTTCTTGTGGCAGATTGGTAAAATTGTCAGCTGTTGAGAAAAAAAACGAAAAGAATTGTAATAAAATAAAAGAAGGAGTGAAAAAAACATAATTACGTGGTTATATTTTACGTTCATGTTAAGCAGTAGAATTTGCTGTTTTCATTTGGAATAGCAGACATATCGCACCCTAAATACAAAAGGGTGAGGAGATGTGTACTCTGAATTAGTTTGTGGAAAAAAGTCAGTTTTGGAAAATTTTGAGTTGTGACCCTTTTGTATTTAGGATGCGATATGTGCGTACAGTGGTTGGCAAATTGGACATTAGGTTGGCAAATTTCATGTATGTTGCGTGGAAATGCGTTTATTTTGTTTATGGTATGAAAATTAAGTTTGCATTTTACACCCGAGTGTTGTATATGACGTGATCGTTTGTCCTTTTTATTTAAAATAATAAAAAGTTATTCCAAGAGGTGTTTAATGTGAGGTGGACACTAATTTAGCACATTTCAGGAAATTCGACATTTTAGTTACTTAAAATATTAAATTGGCAAGTTTTGTTAGTACCTTAATTGAAAAGCTTTATTAAGTCCTGTTTCTTTTCCAAGAATAGATGTGGCTAAATTTCATTCGCCCGTGAACACTTGGACAAATCTCTGTTTTTTTTTGTAAGAATATACTCTGGAGTGGCCAATCCAAATTTTGTCGTTTTGGTTCGGATGGAAAACGTTATGTACGGCGTCTTTCAAACATGCAACACAGTCACAGGTACACTTCAAAGACAGTAAAGCACGGTGGTGGAAACGTGATGGGTTGGGCTGCGTTTTATGGGCACGGTGTTGGTCCCATAATCAAAATCGAGAAACGAATTTACAAGTACTTTTATTAAAATATAAATGCAAACACCATGATTCCATATGCAGAAGGAAACCTGCTAGATGGCGTTTCATGCACGACAGCAATCCAAAACATACTTCACGCTTAGTGATGTGTTGTTTGGAGCAACAAAGCGTTGATGTTGTCAAATGGCCAGCTCAATCCCCGGATCTTAATCCTATAGAGAACATATGGAACGATGTGGAGATGTGTTGCTCTGCTGTTTAACCCAAAAATTTAAACAGTTTATGGTCGCAAATAGGAAGGGCTTGGAATGCAATACCAAAGGAATACGTTGCATGGGCCTGCATTCTGTCCTCCCAGGAGATGTGCAGCTGTATTAAAGAACAAGCACTATCCAACTAAATATTAAACGTTTTTTATAGTTATTGTTAGTTTTTATTGTTGGAAATACATATATCTTGTTAATTTGTGTTAAATTACAGTACAAGTCTTTTTTAGGTTTCGTTTTAAAAAAATATTACAAATGAAAAAAAAGTTGAGTAAAATAATGTCACATATTCTTCCCACCGAGAATAATAAATATATTAAAATATCAAAGAAAAGCATTTAATACGTTACAAATTATTTTTAATTATAAAATTACCACGTGGTATGTGCTAAAATAATGTCCACCACTGTACACACATGGACATACTTCATTTATGTATAAAGGATAACAACGGTACCGCTGTGGCACCTGGTAATGCCGTTAATTAAACAATTGATCTTGTTTGAGTTTATTCTCATGTTTTTTTTTTTTTTTTCCATTAAAATGTCAAATTACTTTTACATTTTCTTTTGGGATAGAAAACGCGGAGAACCAATCCTTGACCGAACGTTGTCCTGCTGAAATGGTACTTTTTTCCCTGTGATGTTTTTGCATTTAGTACTTTTCACAATTTAATTAAATAACAACAAATGCATTTAATATTTCTTTTCATCATTTAACTTAAATGAAATGCACATAATTGACTAACTATAAAATAGTTATGCCCCTAACTGTATATGTATGTATGTACATATCTGTAGGGTCTTATCATAATAGCTTAAGTCTGGAGAAGGCGAAATTTAATTTTGGCTCATATATATCAATGAAAAACTGCACTGCAATTGAAAAAAAAAACATCTGGTGTTATAGAATTTTGCCAAACAAAACATGGAATATTTAATCAAATTAATAAAATTAGATGCACTTTTGGCAAATTTTAGAACTCTACTTAAGCTGTTGTGATACAGTGCCACAGATATTCATACATACATACATACATACATGCATATGTACTATATGAGGAAATATTTTGTTGTTTTCATTTACAAGGGAAAAGTATTTTCCTTGCTTAGACTCAGTCTCTTAAGGCACTGCAATTATTTATGTATATCTTCCTGAAACCTTATTTTACATGGCTTTGTAGATGCTTACAAGGTGTTTCTAGTTCGTGGGGCTTTACTGTATAAACCTACGGACTTGGCTTTACTTTACTTATGCTCTGAGCTGTTCGACGTTTTGTCTGTTTTGAACGCAAAACAGTTTTTTCTTTAGTCGACAGCATTTCTGGTGGATCAAATTCCAAGTCAAGGACTGCTTTATCAGTAGAATGTAGGTGGATATATTTCACATAAAATCGAAGCTTTTACTTGAGCTTTAAAAGCTCTATGAAAGTGCTTTTCTAAAAGCACGTACACTTATAAAATAATTGTTATCTGTAGTACCGACATGCAAAATATGTTTGTAAAACGATTAAACCGCAAATAACTTTTAAAATATTCTAAAAATATATCAAAGTATATTTTACGAAATGTTCATGCCACAAACACTATGAAGAACAAACACACATAAATATGTACATATTTATTAAGTAATACTTCAATTTTATAAATTAGTTTGCGATAAAACGTTGGCTCGGTTCAGTTACGGAAATAAAATTGCAAATTACAAAAAAAAAAAACAAAACGGACTAACAGACTTAGAGTGCGTTTTATCGAAAAGTTAGTCATGAATAAGTTAATGTGCCCTTGTCTTCAATCGGAGAAACGACCTGACGTGTAAGTCGATTAGATAGAGAATTGTTGAGAAAAAGAACTCCAAAGTTTCAATATGTTTAGAAAAGTTGTAGCTTTTGGCAATGTTTTGGTCACCTATACCGCCCATCTGGAAGACACGAAACTTTTGGAACGCTACAAATTAACTTTAGATGCAAAAGGTGAAATCGATGCGACCACATTATCTCGAATTTCGGCTGAGGTGATTGCAAATAAGTAAGTAGTATGTGCTCATATGTATAGAATGTTTTTAAAGCAGTGTGATGATGGTTTTAAGCAAAAATTTTCAATGTTGCCAGAAATAAAACGTTTGGGATTACAATGTATTAGGGATTTTTGTGTGTGCTTCCAGCTATATAGACAGCCGATATTTCATAGATTCGAACCTACTCACTAGTTGAGCTGGAAACTTTTCACAAATATGTTCGAAAATTAACTTAATATTGAATTGTATTTAGAAAGAATCATGCAGATGAAAAATGTTCTATAGCGCAAAAAATGAACGCAAATGAACGCTGACCCACGATATTCACATAATCTCAGAATGGGGTCGTGTAAACAGGGCCGATTTCAATGCATCTAAGGCCCAATAATGTTGCAGACGCATACAAATGCTTCTTCATTTGCATTCAGGGGGGCTATATGTATGTGAATTCAGTGCGCTGTTCGCCGGAAGAAGAAGCTTATCGGTGAGAGCTTTTATTGACTCATTGGATCATCGTCGCGGGCTGCATTACACGGTTTTATCGTCATAACAAGGGATTTTGTTCTCGAAAGCCGAGCCTTTGCTTAAAACACGATCTTGAAAAGATTTTGGAATTCATTTTACACCTTGTGTGGCACCCTTTAGCCACTTTGACCGCCTGTAAGCGGGACTTCATGGAACATGACAACGTTTTTTTACATTTGAAGAAATTAGTTTCCATTCATCCGCCAACTGCTTTAACAAGTTGCTTCTTCGGAAAAATTTAACGATGCCGAATATTGCTTTCCAAAACGGCTGGTGTGCTGGTGACGGCAACACTGCCTTCCAGTTTGAAATTAGAAATTGCTTCACGATGTAGTTGTTATGCTTGGAATTGTTGTCTTCTACCCCAATCAAATCATTAGTTAGACCCGATTCTATTTTGCTGGGCTTTTAAGATTGCCTTGCAAAATCGATAGATACTAAAATCTATCCACGGCACTTTCTACAGAAAGGCTTCCCCCGTGATCAACATATCGCCGACCATTCGAACCAAAGACATTGATTGACTTGATCGGTTTTCAAATGTGTAACAATCGAAGGTGCAACAACAATATTATACTTTTCTTTACTCAAAAAGTTATTCAATAGTTTTCGTTCCTAATCTTCTACTGCATGTAAACTTGTATTTGGGTACATATTTGTACATGCATATCGTTGCCTGGAATCCGAAAGGCCGTAACAGCCAAAACAATTGAAAAAAGCCTTTTTGATTGATACTAATGGAATTAACCGAATTCGCCTTTCGTTAGAATTTTGTTCGAAAATGTTTAAAAATAACGAAGTTATTCGCTGAATTCAAAAGGCCGTAACCACAAAGGCAACAACTGCCGAAAAACAAACAAGCCGAAAGTATACTTTTAATTTAAAAAATAAAACAAATTACAACGAAGCTGGCGATCCTACTTTTGATATGATGCGTGCCTTGAGACATGCCTTCTCAAAGGCAGGCATAAAGTTTTGCCACAACGCACTCAACAAATAATAATAGTCTGAAATTTATGAGGTTTTCTGCTTCTTCTCAAGGAAAGTAAAAACTGTACTTACGGCCCTTTGGGCTTTGATGACCACATGTACATATGTATGTATGCATGCGCTGGTATACAACTCAACTAGCGTTCAAATGTACCCCCATTGAACTTTGTCTTAAAGAAAAGGTTCGCATATTTAAAATTAATTATGATTTAAACACAAAGTTCTTTCTTCTTTCCCATTCAAGTTCAACTGGTTCATCATATGCGACCCTGCGCGAGAAAACCCAGCTAATGCGTCAAATTTCATGAATCACACATATACAGTGGTGGCCACATAATGAAAACATTTGTGATGCTAGTAAATTATTGGTTTTATTTTCAAAATTAAAAAATATGGCAAAACTGTGTTTTAAGTTCTTCAATCTAAAACTTAAGCAGTTTCCAGTACAATTTTTAAATTTATCATTTAAAGTTCTATAAAGAAAAAATATGATAAAAATATTTTATTTTGTTGGCCATATAATTAAAACATTTACTATTTTCATTTTAATTGCCATATTACTAATTTTTTTGCGCTTACCTCGTGGGGTAACCTTTTCTTTTAATAATATTTACACATCCTTTTGGCAAACTCTCAGCTAAGTGACTGCAGAGCGTTTGAGGAATAGCGTTCCAACACGTTTCATTATTTTGCCACAATTCATCAGTATTTTTGGACTTTTTCCCTCCATTCTCTTTTCAATTTCACTCCACAAGTTGAGCTGATCCCCATCGGCATAACTTGGATTCGTCGATCCATAAATAATTTTTCCAAAAACTCATTGGTTTATTAATATTTTGTTTTGCAAAACACAATCTGCATTTTAAATTTTTTTGGAGACGAAAGCCTTTGTTGTGCGATGCACCCCCGTAAGGAGGCGTTATTAAGCCGACGTCTAATAGTTCTAGAGGATATATTAATTATTATTAATACCATATGATGACGCTAATTTAATTTTTAACTGGTTAGAACTTTTAAATGGGTCAGCTTTAGAGGCTCTTACATCTATTTCATCTTACGAGGTTTGGGGGCTCTGGGTGCATTAGAAGATGTTCCAAACGTGTCAAAATGTTTCATTGCATTGTAGATTTTTCCTCTAGAGCAACCAAGTAACTGCGAAATTCAATTTACCGTCTTCCCGGAGGTTCTGAGATTAAGTGCAAGCTTCCTTTCTTCCTCCGAACAACTCCGTGCTTTTCCCGTACCTGATAACTGATTTTTGTATATATTTTTGCTGATACCATTTAAAACAATACCAAACAAAATAAGATATTAAAAATAAGCAATTAAAATAGCAACACTAGAAATGTTTTCATTATGAGGCCACTTCCAAAAACAGCACTTTCACTAAATAATGATTTATATTGTAAGAAAACTCAATAGCAAAGGAAAATAAAGAAGGAAACAAGTGTGGAAGAGATCAAACTTATCTTTTCAGTAAAAAAGTCCCGTTAAAATATCGAGAGATAGTAAATAAAACCGATCAAATGAGAGATCATAGTTATGTTTTGTTTTGGCACATTTGGGGGGGGTTCATATAGAAGGTTACGGAAGGGCAGAGTTGGTAGGCACAATGGAAACTTTGTAAACGCATGTAAAATCGCACAAACACACACGATTTATTATAAAAAAAAATCTTAAATTTATTGAACGAAAATTTCATGCTATTTTAGATTTATCGGGGTCAACACTAACGTTGCAGTATTTGGCTTTGCCAACGCACTGAGCACAACGCTGTCGTGTGGGTAGTTTTCGTATTGAAGCAGCCAACATGTTGAAGTTACATTTGTGCCCCGGAGGTCAACATTTTACTAGGACTTCGTTGATTAAACTTCACCATTATTGAATCATATACATCTACGCGGAAATCAAACTGCGACTCTTGGAATTTTTTTATAATTCACTAGCAGATGCAAAACTGCCACTCCCATAAACTTTCACAGCTGCCGCGGGTCTCATTCCACCAAACTTTTCATACAAAGGTTTGCATATATGAAGTCGCCGTATCATGAAAAGGCATTTGTTCATTTGTTGTCCCCTTATCGATCTTAGATCGGTGCAAAGCGAAATATTATCAGTATTACTAGAGGTAAATCCTCATTCTAACTTTCCCTCCATTTCATATTCCCATTAGAGTTTCTTTACGAACATTCTATTTAGAAATATTCAGTAATTTAGCGAGGCAACAGCTGCACATTGCCATCCACTTCCTCATTGTCCTTAGTGACATCGATGTCATCTGGCGGTAGTAGATTGACATCAACGGCACCTGGTTGTTCAACCAAATTCTCTTCTTCATCGGACCAATTTTGAATAAAATCTTGTAATTCTGCAGTAGTAAGAATTTTCTGAGGACGAATCGTATTCGTAATCTGAGTTGTTTCCTTCTTTACTTTTACGAATATGTTTTCACGATAAATTTTATACTTTCCATTGCCAAGACAAGTAATAGAAGATTCAAACAGCATCGAAGAAAATTAAAATGTGGATCCCCTCTTTTATTATTAAATTTCAAATCCATTAACTCGATGCAGGATTTATTCTTCTCAATTAAAAACGACTTTCAGATTTTTTAACAGCGAAATTCAAATCAATGAAATATGAATAATAAAAATAAATTAATAACTACATGTGTATGCACAATATGTATGTGTATAATTTTATTATTTACACTCAAAGAAGAAGAAAAAGAAGACAAAATTAAAGATATTACTAATAAGAATAAATGTGTAACACTAAAGCCTATTGGGTGTTTAAATAAATATCCATCTCCCATACCAGGTGTGAGCAACTTCTACGACACCACAGGTACATTTTTAAAAATATGGTCGAAATCGTATCTATTGGCATCAATGGGTTAAAAAATGCAATATTCGCATTTGCTAAGTTTTGCAATCCTGTTGATCATGTGGTTGAAATTATATTTCTCGCAATTCGATGACAGCTCTGCTCGAAGCACGTCATCGCCTCTCCACAGTTGTTGCCGATGACTTAATAACGGTCACAGGGAACGGTACAGCTGGCTCCTGATTGTCACAGCTTCGATTAGGTTCCACGCGTTCATCATTTTTCATCTATGGCATTTGTTTAGAACGGTCAATATCATTTTGTCGGACAAATCTATTTCCTCCATTTGTTGATTGTGCGCATGGACTATATATAGAGTTGGCCGTTTTTTACCTATAGTCCAACTTCCTTGCTCGGCACATAAATACATACATACATACATATATGCCTATTTATGAGAAAACTTTTCCGCAAAATTATTGTGCAGGTGTATTTACGTCCGCAAGGTGGAAGTGCAGTTGATAGTGCTTGGCTGCTTTTATACTTGTGGACAGATTGTAGAGTTGATTTGCATCAGCACCTGCCTTTATAGCTTTATCTGATGGTGGCATTCAGGCATTAACTAGGCCGCCTCTACCTTTCCTACCATCTAGTTCCTTCCGAAAACAGAGCCTGCTGCAAGTGAACAACATGTCGAGAGCAAGGATCGCCAATGTAGTTTTTTACTCCGGTGTATTTAGCTTAAATCCACAACCAGAACCTTTCTACCAAGGAAGGCTCCTCAACCAACATCCCCCATACTGCCAAAAGGATGTTGGTCCCTGACATTTGGTGAAGGCTTAAAAATCATCATGAACTTGCTAGAGTTTTGGTTTTCCTTGCCAACCGAGGAACCCCTTCCTTACCATACCTCAAAGGAAAGTGCATTGGTTTGACGTATGCCAAGGCTCTTCTGCCGGGGGGAGGTGTCCTTGTGGACAATTAACATCCACACGATGATGCCTACATATTTAAACTGTATGTAATGCCATTGTGGACTGGCGACTTTTTACACAGCTGAACATTAACACACCTCGTTTTTGTTTATTTCCAGGGCACAGCATGCACCCAGACTAGGTGGATCCGCAATAAACACAGTTTGTGTTCTAAAGTCGCTTGGAACAAATGCTATGTTTTTCGGGGCCTGTGGAAAAGATGACGAATCGGAAATCGTGTTTGAGCTTTTGAAAAATGCGAATATGGACAGGCAGTAAGTAAATTGTAAACACAAATATATGAGTAAAATTCAAGTGGAAAACAACATCTGCTTCCAATTGCAGCCAATTCAAATTGCAAACTGTTCCCGGTGAACAAACAGGGCGTCGCATTTCATTAGTCCATAACGATACCAAAGCTCTCTACACCAACAACGGTGCATCATCTAAATTTAGAGGATCTTTTTTGCAACAAACCGAAAGAGAGGAGAAAGGTTCATTTCTCAGACGTCCAAAGCGTAAACAGATATTTTATGTAGAGGGGTTTTTTGTGCCGCATTGTGAAGCTGTTACAACTTTTATAGTCCGACATTATCTGACCGGTCACCATTACCTGGCCTTGAATCTGAGTGCTGATTATATTGTTAGAATTAGTTTTCCCCATATGCTGTTTCTGGCCAATAATGCTCTCTTCATATTTGGCAAACGAAACGAGTTTGAAGCTTTTCGAGAATGCTGGGGGGCCGAATGTATTCAGGACCTTGCTGTGGCTCTTGCAAAAGAATCGAAAACTCCGAAAGTTCTTGTCATAACAAACGGCTCTGGAGCTGTCGAAATGATAACAAATTATGGCCAACCTTGTGCCGCAAACATAAGATTTTATACGTTTCACGTTGCGCCTGTGGATAATGCAACGGACACAACTGGTTGCGGAGATGTATTCGTCGCAGCTTTTCTACATGAGTGGTTTAAAAAGAGTTCTCTGAGCCAGTGTGTTCGTAAGGCAATTTTTCTCGCCACAAACTCAATTCAGAAGGATGGTCGCTGTTCATATGGTGACCCATCAACTGAGGCTTAATTCACGTCCGTAGCTGACGAATAGTCTTGACATGAATTCCAAAATAAATTGTATTTTTTCACCCTATTAATGGGATTGTTGCCGATGAAATAACCTCAATTATTTTTACTCGAAATAACGAATCGGCAAAACTGCCCTTTTATTTTGTTTTTAATTAATAAGAAAACATTTCTGGTAATTTTAAAGAAACTAATTTGTGAAACTCAACACTAATACAAATAATTTAAAGTTTAAATACAAACATAAACACATATGCATGTGTGTAAGTGGAAGTGAACACCCCTTATATTATGTTTATTATATTTTCATATATAGTATGTTTAAATAGTCATAGATAAAAATTAATCCCTCTAAGTTTATTCGAAATTGAAGACAAACAAAACTTTTAAAACAACTTTTTATAGAAATACAAATTTATGTATTGAATTGCAATAACTGATCTTAGATGGTAAGATGGAGTCGATAATACAAGTCGTACGATAAGTCAACGTTTTGAGTAGAAGTATCGCCTAAACTTAACGTGTAATGGAACCATCAGATAAAGAGTAAAAATACGGATAAATATATTACAGTCGTACGGCTCCCGTCGTTTCTAAAAAATTTTCAAGTTCCATCACACATCATTAGATCAGGGATGTATTTTTATGTAAACAAATAAAGCAAACAAAGAATAACATCTGTGAACAACTGAAGTAAAAAAAGGCGCAAACAATAGAAAATAAAAATAATTTTTGGTAAGAAAATCTGTCGTAAGATTTTTATTCTCATTTTTAAGATACGGAGATAATTTCGTTCCACGTACGACTTGTATTACCGTCTAAATCCCCTTTTAGGAGTTGTGCTCAGTCAAAATTTATGGTGGGATGAACATATACTTGCTATGAAAACAAAAATTTGCGCAGGGATTGGAATACTATATGAGTTGCAGAGTGAGTAGCCGTTCAAAGTCACTTCAATCTGCTCAAAATTAGGCGTTAAAACTTGTATGTAATCTACCTTTAAGGCATTCTACATTGGACTTGTTTCCAAGGTTAGCAACAAATAAAGGGTGTTTTTTATAGAGTGACACAAGTTTAAATCGTAATAAAACAAGGAAATATGTTTTTAATATCAATGAAACGGGCTTTATTGGAAAGAAAATTTTATGAAATTCATGTTTAAGTAAGATGTCTGCCAGTTTGGTTTCCAGTTAAGTTTCTTTGAGTAAATCAATTGTATCGCCCTCCTTGCCTCCGTCATGTTGGAACCACATATCGGCAGGATTAATGCCACGTAATTGAGGTACGAAAAAATTTCGAATCATGTTCCTAATCCGTTCGCCACAGTAACATTCGTTTTTGAAGACATATAGGCCAATGACTCCCTCCGCCAGCCCATAAAACGCACCAAACAATAATTATCTGTGAATGTAATCATGTTTCGACAAAAACTTGCGGATTCTCCTCACTCCAAATGCGACAATTCATCTTATTTACGTACCCATTCAACCAGAAATGCGCTTCAATGGAAAATACAATTTTGAATGGATTTTGACGAATAGAACAATTATTTTGATTAAAAGTTTCAACAACAATTTGCACGCGTTGCTCCGCTGTTAGTCGATTTATAATGAAATTTCAAAGCAAACTAAACAAAAAGCAACTATCAGCTGTTAAATGGGTGCTCAAAGAAAGCAGTGATGCCAACTCAAAGCTGTGACACTGTAAAAAAACACGCTTTATTAATTGCAAAAGAAATGAACTTAAAATATATCTATAATAATTATTAAATGTTAAAAAATTTGTTTTGCTGTATTTTTCGTAATTTCAAAAGCCGGATAAGCAATTTAGTTTTGCATGGTAATTAATTATTGGTGTAAACATTTTTTTGCCTAAAACTCTATCATTAGTGAATAGATGAAGATCTGGGTATATGAAGTCTTGAGTCCTTGACTGTACTGTACATGTTGACTAAATTTAAAAGAGTAGAAACTTTAGAACAATAATAGTGTCGTTGTTGAGAATTTCTCCGTTCGTGTACAATGCCCAAACTTCGCTGTTTCTGAACCGATTTTTCGAAGACTGTTTGATAAATATCTGGCTTTTTCTAACTTCGAAATCTAACAACTATTTTTTCGACTGTTTGACGAAGTGGTAAATGCCATTTTCACTGACATCTCTACATATCTTCTGCGACTACAAAATTAAGCATTCAGTATTCGATACAAAAGTCCATGAAAAGACAAGAAAATGAGTGGCAGTTTTTGCAGACGTACTCGCAATGATAAAAGGACAATGTATCGGAGGACGCATGACAAAGGACTCTGTACATGTTTGACAAATACAAAATTCATACAGGCAGTTAAGTCCTCTACACAAACACATTCATGTAGTCCTTGTTTCGGTTGTGGCTCGATATAAAATGTTTACTCATCTTCAAATTGCATTTAAAAACATACAAACAAACTCTTGTTTGTGTGTAGGTGTGTATGTATGTACATACATGCGTGAATATCGATGCGCCTGAATATCTGCGAGTGGGTTGGACATGTTACACTTTACGTCAATATCAGTTAAATCACGTACAATATTAAATCTGCTGTTAATTACATGATATTAATTTTCCATACAATGTCGCTTTGAACCAGGGCTGTGCAACATTATTGAGCATCTTCACAAAACTAATACTTAATCGAAGAACTACTGAAACTCTGTATTTCTGATATTTGAAGGTTTCTCCTCAGAGAAAAATTCAGTTTATCGATGTCGCCACCAACCCGCCAGCGAAAAATTTATACCGCAGTACTCACTGGTAGACAATTGCCCCCGAAGTCTAGACTATGTCATGCCCTTCCTAGTAACTAACTTCTTCTGGAAAAGAATATTCAATGGTTAAATGTGGAGAGGCGATTCTAAAGCAACTTTCCAACTTATTAGTTGAAAGGACCTCATTATTGAAGCAATAACATATGACGCTTCAACTTTAACGTCCATTGCACCCCAGTATTATGAATTCGTATTTCAGCCAAAGGGACGACAATTACCCAAGTACATATGACTTTAACAGGGCGGCTCTACTTATCACACAGCAAGAATAATTGGAAGTCATGGTCATGTAGACGAAGCGGCTAGACTCCTGCTTTAAATCACAGGTTTAGGTGAATAGCCCACAAATCACAGTGGATCTCAAACCCAAGACAATCTATGGCAAACTCAGCCTAATTTATGCACCAGATTTAAGGAAAACTTCACATTTCGGATGGGCACTACCCAGCTAAGCTGCGGCGGGCAAAAGTACGTTGCGGTATTCCGTAAATAATGACATCGATACGCCTTTAAACAAATTATGATCATGATCAAAAATTTTGATGACACATACATTGTAATTATCTCCAGCGTCTCCACTAATCTGTTGGAAGAGCAGTACCCCTATTTTTAAATAATTTTTCTTTTCATCACAAATGCACAGTAGCGTTTTGTACTATTATTTTGCGTAGTGCTATTTTGTGGCCAGTATTTTGAAGTGAGAAAACTAATTTGGGTCCATTTATGAACTTTATTTTGCCAAGTTCATTTCTCGATCACATTAAAATATGGTATATGGTGCAATTAACCACATTATGGTTACAATATTACGAATATTTTGGTAGAAACTATCGAAACCGCAAAATTTAAGTAAATCTTATTCCACGGACGCAATCAGTACACAAGTAAAGGGTGATCTACCCATAATGCACGTTGTTAATTGTGAGTGACACCTTCACGTTGGACAAACTCAAATATGAAGAGGTACACAATTAAGATCATGCGTTTTGGTTGCCCCAGTTTTTATAACATACGATTAGGAGGAAAGTGGATGAGTTGGTAGAGTATTCGACCAACAGTCCAGGGGTCGTAGGTTCGATCTCTACTAAAAACTCTAGTTAACTGATGTTTGACTGTGTATTGTCTAAGGTATGTACACTGGACACTGGACACTGAACAGTCAAAACAGCATTAGTTAAATTCTGGCTTACTCATCCCTGCAATATAATAAACAAATAGCGAAACACTACTCCTTGTTTCCTTCCCCCCCAAACCCAGAACAATAAACTGCATATGTAGGGGTTGGCCACTGAGTACCGGTGCCAAAAAAAAGGAATAATGCCGCTATTGCGAAATGACGGACATCAAATAGGATCAACCGAAGAGGTTACGTTTCAAAGTTCTGGCCTAAGACTATTGGAATTTTAAATGTTTTGCTGAGAAAACAGGCATTAAAGGCAAACAGATATGACGTCAGTCCAACAATATGTTCCCTTCCAAATTACAAATACTCACATCTGCGTACTTTTTGTTCGTCAAAAGCACTTAAAGCTTTCACTTTCTAAATTCGATTAATTATTCGATGTAACTGTAGCAGTTTCTCAATGCGCACTTTTCGCAGCTTAATTTTACTATTGTCGAAACAGGTACTTTTACAACTCCATTAAAAATTTGATTTTCTTTAAGCATGAGTCCACTTTGGGCTACATTTCTTAAACATTCATCTTTATATTTTTTGGAGTAGCAGTTCTCTGCCTCAAAGTGTGCTCCAGTTTTTGTAGCATGGATATCGGAGAGGGTGCCACGAGACGCTGCCACACTGTCAGCTACAGTTGAGCCTTCATAATGTGCACAAGTTAGTTATTGTTCAACCAAAAAATAATTTTTGTTTTTCAGAAGAGCAGTTACGGTTTTATTTTTATAGGCTAAACACATGCGTCGTTGGTTGCCGAGCACTGCAGCAAAGCTCTGATGCGTTTATTGCTGTACAACTCGTTCCTATATGTATGTAAGTATTTGTGAATGGATGTTCAACCGATTGCGCTTAAGTATGAGTGCGAAGTTGTTGAGCACAATGATGTTTGTTTTTAGATTTAAACAATGAAACGGACAGGGCCCAAGCAAAATCAATGACTGGAGAAAAAGGAAGGAAGGTCGGTCACTTGCACATTTGAATGTGTTAAACAAACTATTGAGTGGTCACTGAATGTAGTAATTAATGTCATCATGTGGTTTATTGGGGTTTGCAGTCTTATTTCAGTAGATGTTTGTAGCAACGAAATAAATGAACATTTTTGTACTTTGACAATAGTCTGAGAAGGACATTCAGTTCAAACATTCATAACAGTTTTAGCTTAACCTTTATGTCAACAGTTACACACCCCGGTATGTTTTGAACTTTAAAAACGTCATATCTCTAAAAGTAGCAATCATATCGCTTTGAAATTTCATCATATCCTCACTAGAAGTGTTTTCTAACATATTCTGATGTTTAAATAAAGTTGCACAAATCAGCCCATAGAGGTGGTCATTTTTTCATTCCTTACGTCAACAGCTGCATACCTGGGTATGTATATGAAAATAAATGAAAATGAAATAATGTTACATGTTTATTTCATAGGATTTAAGAGTTTTCAATAAAAAAAAACATAAAAATAAACTTAATATAAACAAAATAAAATAAAATAAAATAAATTATAATTCAATCAAATGATAGGAGATGACACGTTAAAATTTTAATTATTGAATAATTTTTAAGTGGAATTATTGCATTGCCGAATTGCAGCGGAATGTGCGGCACATACGGGTTTTTTGCATAATGAGCAAGACTTACTGTTTGGTCGACGTTTAGTACATGTGTAGCAGTTACCTTTGGTTTGAATTCTGCCGCTATTATTCCGTTCTTCGGACACCTTCTGCACAATTCTCAACATAAACTATATACGCTGCAAGGCCAGCCACATCTAGGATATTGTTGAAGAACGCCAAAGGCCATCTATTCGTCCGTCGCTTTGTAGAATATTCCGCCCGCCAAAGATTTATCCATGTTATCAACGCCACCTTTATATTTGTTGTAGTCCAATATCATAAGTGGCTTCCTCTTTGGACCACCTAATTCGCTTGTATTATGCGTTGTAGAAAGGACTAAAACTGGTTTATTTTCCTTTGGGATGTAGGAACAAATGGAAATATTGTTGCTGTAGCCACAAGTAGTTGTTTGTACTTCACGGCCTTTTGAAATAACAAACTGCGGTGGTACAGGAACACGTCGTCTATTTACTGTTCCTAATATCGATAAATTACTGTCCACCCTCAAAGTTTTCGCTAAATTGTAACTGGTAAAGATAGACGCTCAAATCCTTTACTACTCGACGGTATATACTGAGTAAAACCAGTTCCACCACGGAAAGGATACAGTTGTTCATCAACTGTTACATTGGCTCCTGCTACGTAATTGCTTTGTAGATTATCAGCCAGCATTAAATATATATCCATAATGGCTGCAGCTTTGTCGGTTTCTTTACGCTGTTTCGCGTGTATTTCCGTTGGCGAAACGTATAAAACGGCGTATTGTCCAAAATCGGCGTACGCTGATAGAAGCACTTTAAACAAAATACAAATAGAACAACAACAACAACGTGTGAGTTCGCATACCCGGGTTTGCTTGCTATTGACGTAAGTTGACGAGTATAATTTTTCAGCTGTTGCCATAAAGGTTAAATTGTTGGAAAATTTCTTTAAACATTTTCAGCCGAATTATAAATGTGACGTCCGCCAGAACTTTTTTCTTTTCTTATTCCTTCTATTAGGAATACAAATTTCCTTGCAAAAAAATTCCTGGGAAAAAAAATTGGCAACAAGTTAGAATTTCACTTTGGTAATTTCTCCAGTTTTTCGAACGGGAGATAAAGAAAAGTTGAAAAACATCAAAAAATCCAAGAATCTAAAAATGTCTTGCAACAAACGTTATGAAAGCGCATAGAATATCTCATTTCTGCGGCTCTTTCAGACTGTGCAACATGCTAAACATGTATGTGCACATAAAAAATAAAAAAACCGAAAGAAATTTGTTGAAGCAATATTTTTTTTTTGTATTTATTAAGAACAGAATTAGGACTAATTCTGTTTGATTTTGTTTTCTCGAACACGAAAAGTAAATAAAATAAATTATTCTGTTTCTTGTTCTCGCGGTGTTTATAATTGGATAATTGTTTTCTCGAGAAAAATGTTTTCCGTGGGAGGCAAATTCCTTGCAAATATTTGTGATTAGACTTAATCCTTGACCTTTTAGTGAAAGTAAAGTGTAGCAAACCATACGTTGAAACATGGTTCCGCTCACTATATTCATGAATCGATACTAGTTCGTGCCGTTCTTTCATACTAATTTTTCATTCACTCAAATCAAAGCCGCTTGTTTGAATAGAATTTTTTCACAAAATTACACTGAACTTTACTTTCTTTTTGCTTAAAAGCATTTTGGATAACGAACGAACGACTTGGGTCGGAAATGTAAAAAAGATGTTCACAATTGGTGCAAATGCGAGACGGTAGCGCTGATAATAAAATGGCGAAAACTTATCTTTTTTAAAGTTGTCTTAAGCCGTGAAGTGTGAGATTTTTTTTGTATTTACAAAACAATAGAAGAAATCTTATCTGTTTTTTATTTGTAGAATTTTCAAAACATTCACAAAGAAAAATTTTAGAAAAGCGCAAGAATTTGCTTTTAAGGAATTTTCGATCTTGGGAAATTATTGTTTAAAATTGGTGTTAAATGAATGGTGTTTTCAACGAAAAATAATGAAATGGGAACTTACCTCTAATTTGGCCTTATGGATGCAGTCCTAAAGGTAATATTAAAATTCACGTCTGCGTTCTGAGCCGTTACAGGTCAAAATTCTCAGCGATTTGTTCGCATTCCTCTGCTTTTGTGATGCCCACATCTGTTGCAAAAACTCACGCACATTCAATGTCCGAACAAATTAGATGAAATAAAGAACGCGGGTTTTACCCCGTGGAAGCCTGGGCCAAACATTAGTCAAAACTTAACATGCAAGTGTTTGAGTGCATCCCACCCTCCCCACAGTGAAAGCTAAAATAATAATAAAAAAAAAATTAATTTCCACAACTTTAAAATTTTTATGTGATACTTTCATATACATATTTACAGGCAATTGGTTAGAGATGTCTGTAGAGTGTATATTTTCGGAATAATTCGGCTTAAGGCCATGACTACTGGCTTTTACAATTACAAGAATATAAGTTTTATAGAAAACCGGATTTGTGTTAAATGAGTTATTGATGTGTTATTAATTTAATTTTGCTCTAGATTTGGAAACTGGCCTTAATTCAAATTATTGAATACAGCCGAAAGAAAATTTGTCTACAATCTATTTTTATATCGTTCAATTCATCGTTAGAATCATAGAACCGAAAACTGTTTGGCGGATGAAAAAACCTTCCAAATTTAGGGACCAGATCTGTTTGATATTTTTCATGAAATGCTTTGGAAAATCAACTGTAAAAGATAATCGGGAATCATATGTATTTTCTTTCTTGATTACTGATAAAAAGGAGACGTGAAGTTGTGCTTCTGGGTAAAATTACTCTCTAATAAGGCAATAAATTTGTAAAACAATTCAAACACTCGGAAACGAGAGTCAAACCGTATTTTGGTTCTTCAGAAATCGAATGCAGTTTCTTTTCAAAGAAAATGTTATTTAATTAAATTCAGTGATTTCATTCGGAAAAACATGTTCGTTTTCTAACCAAAATACGAATTCAACTCCGTTCCTGAACGGAATTGAACGTGACTAATTGGTTATATATTGAACTCAATTTTTACTACTGGAGGTTTCATGAACGAATGTAAGAACTATTTTACAAATTTACCTTGAGTGTATTAAAAATAAGACCGAGTTTAATAAATATTTAAATAACTGCACGACTATTTATAATCTTCTGTTACATATTTAAAGTCCGGGGTGAAGCTGGGCCTCAACCAACAAGCTTTTCCAGCTGGCACGGTCTTTAGCCAGCATCCTCCAATTTTGCACACCAAGTTGCTGAGGTCCCTCTCCACTTGTGTGCGCCATCGGTTCCGTGGGCGTCCTCTATTGCGTTGCCCCACTGGTTCAGAGTCGAAGGTTCTACGGGTCGGAGCAATGTTTTCCATGCGCTCTACATGGCCCAAACACCTTAGACGTTAGATCCGTAGACGCCTGGTTGTAAAAGATAATCGGGAATCATATTTATTTTCTTTCTTGATTACTGATAAAAAGGAGACGTGAAGTTGTGCTTCTGGGTAAAATTACTCTCTAATAAGGCAATAAATTTGTAAAACAATTCAAACACTCGGAAACGAGAGTCAAACCGTATTTTGGTTCTTCAGAAATCGAATGCAGTTTCTTTTCAAAGAAAATGTTATTTAATTAAATTCAGTGATTTCATTCTGAAAAACATGTTCGTTTTCTAACCAAAATACGAATTCAACTCCGTTCCTGAACGGAATTGAACGTGACTAATTGGTTATATATTGAACTCAATTTTTACTACTGGAGGTTTCATGAACGAATGTAAGAACTATTTTACAAATTTACCTTGAGTGTATTAAAAATAAGACCGAGTTTAATAAATATTTAAATAACTGCACGACTATTTATAATCTTCTGTTACATATTTAAAGTCCGGGGTGAAGCTGGGCCTCAACCAACAAGCTTTTCCAGCTGGCACGGTCTTTAGCCAGCATCCTCCAATTTTGCACACCAAGTTGCTGAGGTCCCTCTCCACTTGTGTGCGCCATCGGTTCCGTGGGCGTCCTCTATTGCGTTGCCCCACTGGTTCAGAGTCGAAGGTTCTACGGGTCGGAGCAATGTTTTCCATGCGCTCTACATGGCCCAAACACCTTAGACGTTAGATCCGTAGACGCCTGGTTAGGCTCATGTCGCTGTACAACCCGTACATTTCGTGATTGAATCTTCTTCTCCAGAAACCATCAACGCAAACAGGGCCGAAGATTGAACGCAGAATTTTTCTGTCGAAAATACCAAGGACTTCCTCATCCGCCTTCGATACTGTCCATGCTTTCGCGCCATAGATCAGGACAGGGATTATCAAAGTTGTATATAGTGTCAGCTTGGTTTTTCGGGAGAGGGCCTCAATTGCCTCTTGATCCCAAAGAAACAGCGATTGGCAGGAGTTATTCTGCATTTAATCTCGGTACTGATGTTGTTCGTATAGGGTTTAGCCAATTTAATTACAGTACACATGATTTGCTTATATGATATGTTACTCATGGGCTTATTTCTTACTAAAGTCACAATTTTATTTAAATTAATGGGCACTGCTTCAGGTGGGTTTTTGTTTTTTACTGCTTGTAATGACAGTACAACACCGTCTCAATTCGATTACTGTGAAATGCGTTTAGGATCCTACATACGTTTCTCTTTCTTAAATTCCTAGTCCAGAATGTTTTTGCCATGGTTAATTGGCTTGAGATCTTGTCTTATTTCTCCAGCATGGAACTGGAGTTAGACCGGTTTTTATACCTTAAACACAACTAGTGATAGCCCATAAGTGTCTTAAAAATGCAGTAGGAATTTCATTTGATTTTTCCATTTGAACATCGTAATCGGTGAAATGAGCAGGCATTACACACTTACAAAGAGCGATAAAGGAAGCGGTGTCTCGGCGTGAGAGGTACGCACTTTTGCAACTGGGATTTTATATCCCGTTTGTAAAAACTAATAAATTAGTTATTGCCCCATCTCCTTTTATTCTACAAACTTATCGACAAGAATTTCACTAAGTTTATAGATATACGATCTAATGCATAAACTTTTCTTATTTCACTCTTAAACTATGTAATAGTTATTAAACAGAATTGGAATTATAAGGGTATAATAACAATGTGTATTCATAAACGTTTAATAATGCTAGTTTAACAATTAAACACTTTTCCCAATTTTTTCTTTCCTGTTGGCAGCCTTGTTGTAAATAACTTGTAACATTTTGTTTAGTGATGTACACCATATGATTCTATTTTGTAAGTAATGGGTTTAAATTTAAAAAAAATACAAAAAAATGTCTTTAAATTGCTGAGTAAAGAAGTAAAACAAAACTTTTGCTCTAATTATTAAAAATAAATAAATAATGAGCGAATAAATGAACTTAAAACCTACGTTTGTTGTTCTTGAAGTTCGACAAGTACTTGAATACTCAACTGTTTAAATTTGTTTGTGTATCACTAATCAACATTGTTGATTAATTTGAAAACGCAAGTCAGCCAAACGCATGCAAATAAAGTAAGGAAGATGGAAAAGGCTGAAGAAAAAAGTAAAAGAAACAGAGCATCCAACTGGTTAGACGAAGACAAAGTAAGTACGTTTATTTTATTTGTATAAACGATTTTAAAACAACTGCTGCTGATCTTCCATGCAAATACATACATATATGTACATATGCATGGATTTGTACATATGTATTTGCATCAGTATTTTCTTCCATTTCAGTTTCTTCTAAGTGAAATGCCGCGGAGTCGTCCGCTGAAATTTATATATTATCATTATATTTAAGATGTGTTCGTAATAAAAGACTGAATTTTGTTAATTTTTATTTATTAAAAAAATGAATATTGTTAAATTCCTTGTTCTCTGTTAAGTTTTTAATTATAAAATCGGAATATTTGTGCCTTAATATGTATGTTTTTATACTACATGAACATTGAAATTTTCGTTGGTTTTTACGTTTTTAATGAGCCTTGTAGGAAGGTAACTAGTCAAGAAAAATATGAAAAACCAATTCCTTTTAAACCAACTTTAAAAATCGAGGAGGTTATCTTTTATATTTTATCTTTCTTTTTTATGTGCTCCGTTTTTCAAAATTCTTTTTGACTATTTTAATAGGATAAAGCAATAGGTTCAGCGTGTGAGATACATACATATATCAGAAGTCTAAATACTTACCTGGAACATGATCGTTTTCATCAATAGCAATATTATGTAGTACTACTAAGGCAACAATCAATGTTTTTCCATTTGATAAGTTTTTAATGGTAGATTTATTGAATCTGTATCTGGATTTGAAGTGATCTTCCGACATTTCGAAGGGATTGGCCCTCTTTCTAAAAGATTTTCGAGTTCGGACAGTTGATATATCGGCGATTGTCCCTATAATTTTCAATTAAGAACAAATTTCTTCGCACTAATTAATTTTACTTACATACCTATTCTGGAAACCAAATTTATTATATCCATTTTTTATTATTATTTTCAAAAGAACTAGCAAAACTTTTTTACAAATACGCAAACAATAAGAAGATTAAAGCCAAAATGTCATTTTATCAATCGCTTAAACTATGGTATTGACTACAATAAAATGCTTGTATTTTTCTGGCACCTTATAACACTTAAATGGGCTATTAAGCGTTTATGAATACACATTTAGCGATTTTTGCCTATTAATGTGTTATTAAACTGCTAATAATCGTTTATGAATTAGACTGATATTATATATGTATTATATCATGTGTTAAAAACTAACAACTTCTCACTCAAGCGAAGACCTTTTTCCAACGCGAGCCAGAATCATTTGGCTTTTTTTTGAAACTAATGACAAACTTATCTCGTTTGAAATGAAAGAAAAACACCTCCTTTTGCGGTGAGATTCACTATAAGGTTGAATTATTTTGTGTATCTGAGGGTTCAAAATGTATTTAAGCAAATAAATACTGAAACTTAAGAATGATTAATTCAGAAAGAGGCAATAAAAGAACTTTATTTTATCTATTAATTAATATATATATATACTTTGCACAGTGTGAAAGCAGAGAATGGGCAAGGTAATGGGTATCTATTATATGACTGCCTGTACATCCATCACATATGAGTAAATGTCTTCTTATAGAGAGTAGCAAGTGAAAATCCGCAAAAGAACCGCCAATTATTTGAGGCAAATAATCTGACTAGTGTCACTGAGACGCAAAACTGTTACACAACAACGACGCTGACGCGAGGGCTATCGATATATTAATATGTTTGTGCCAATAACTACTTTAATGTTTTATTTTTTGGCATTTAAAAGAATTTGTATTAAGTTTAAAAATTCATTTAAAAAGTCTGGAATAGCAGAGATGTTTGCAAAATGTATTGCAGTGCCAAAAATATAATATAAGAGATGGTCTGAAGAGGCAGAAAATCGAAAATAAAACTGCAGCATCAGCAAATATTATTCTGCTCTCATACATGAGTCCAGGCCATTTTATAAAAATAAAAGAACAATCGAACAACCAAATGCATAAGGAAGCAAACAAACGAACATTAATACCACTTACTGAAGCGTTATGCCACAAAGGAGCACAAAGGCAGACAAATACGAACTCATTCAAGTAGACACAATGTGACACAATACCCACACTGGAACATTGGCGTTTACTGAGAAGTGCCCCAAAGGACATGCACATCCTCACAACAAACAAAAATAACGTCTCTCATTATGTGTGTACAAGTGCTTATATGTAACTGGTTAAAACAAACAATATTTTGCGCAAACATCGAAACAAGCAAATAAAAAGACTTTCGACCAAAAATTAATAAAGGCCAGGATGTGACACTCTCATGCACTTTGTTTCATCCAGTCAGTCTTTGGATTCCATTGCGGTTTTTTTGGGGCTCAAAACTTAAATAAAAAACCAAATAATGTCAGATACAGATGACAAGACCTGTTAGGTGTGTTGTCTGTGACACTGTTGTTGTTGTTGTCCTTTCGTTGCATCACAACAAAACGGAGAAAACGAAAAAAAATTGTCACTGCTACAGTTCTCCTTCTTTCGGCATGTGGACCATTACGAGGCATAATAAATCATGAGGGTAGTTCCGGTAAAACGTTGTTTTTTCAACAACAAATTTATGTGAGAATTTTAGTTTTTACTTACAGACACAGAAATACGATACATATAAATTTTGTAATTATTAATTGCTTTAAAAGAATAAAAAGGCGTAACGGTGTGCGATTCATACGTCTTCGTTTGTATTTAAAGTGAAATATAGTTTCAGTTAAAGTTTTTCCGCAATGGCCTTTGAGTTTTTTGTTGTAAATATGTAAATATGCCAGTGATCGTGAAATATGTATGTTAATGTCCGGAAATATGTTATACTAGCACAATATTCGCTACTTTCACGAATCTGCAGTGTGAATACACTTATGGACATGATATACATTAACCTAAAATCTAAATATTTGCCAATTCAAAGTACAAAATAAGTGTTTTTTTAATATATTGATTATATAACAGAAATATTTATAGATTTTCTTAAAAAACAAAACAATATCGAAAAAATATGAATTTTCTATAGGAAAAACCTACAGGCGTATTCATAGATATTCAGGTCAAAAATTGTTGTGAAATAGATTAAATATATTGTTGGCAATCATTTCGATTATTTGGCATAGAATGCACTAATTTATTTGTGATGTCTGCACCAATTCTGGATCATTCTTCCCCTAACGCTGTTTTCAAATCACTTCGACCCAATTCTTCCCACAACTTCTCAATGGGATTTAGTTCAGGGAACTGCGGACGATGAGGCAACACATGCGTCGTGTTATGTGCACATCACATCTTCACGTTGGGTGCTGAATGTTTTGGGTCATTATCCATGTGAATGACTCATGAGTCTTTCAATATATTCAGATAAACAGTCTTATCCATTATTCTGCCCATAAATACAAGTTCCCTAACAGCCGCAGCAGACATACACATATCCCCAGACCGTTACTCCTACGCCACCAACCAACAAATCTAGTGCAATAATGCGAGAACTGTATTGGCCGATAAATCTATTGTCGGAGAACGAAGTGGTTTTGGCAACGTGTCATTGTCAGTAACTTACAACATTCTAAGAACTGACCATCGTCTGTGTCTAGTTCAAACATAAAAATCAAGCCCCTCGCGCAATCAAATCTAATGTGTTCTAAAACTTTTTCCCAATATATATATATATATTTATATCAAAGTTAAAAATAATATTAAAGGAATAATCATTTCCACTTCTATGGGCTGGACTTTAATATATATTTCAAAATGTCTAAGCAATATGCCGCCATTTCGTCAAGGGTAGACCCTTAATTACTAGTTCACAAAAAAAATTATCAAAATAAACATTTCCTCGTTTAAAAATTGCTCGGTTTTAAAACAATTCAGTTTACAGTAAGTGCCAAATAAAGCTGCACTTTTTGATATGGAAATAATAGGTTAAAATTTTGCTGGACTTTTCTGAAAATTTCTTCTTCTTCGAAATTTAACAATACCTCAATCGTGGAGAATTTCTGAAATGTAGTAGTTCTTAAAGCTTAAAAAGAATCAGGATATATAACACATCAGTTCTTATGTGAAATACGAATAATGTGCTTTTGTTGTTTTAGTCCAAATAAATTGGTTGAACAGTTGCCCAAATTAATGACAAACAAAACAGAAAAAGCCCAAGAACTTTAGGGGGACTCTTCATAACAATAGAAGAGAAATGAACTTTTACTTTTTACTCAGATTAAAATCGCAAATAATATAAATCGCCTCTACGAATAAAGTAATCATGAATTCAATAACAAATATGCTTTTCGCAAGGTGGCGAAAATTGACGTCATCTGGGACGGATTATGCGGCAAAGTGTTTTGTCAAAGAAATGGGTGTTTGAAATATGCGCATGACTTTTAAATATCCGTTTGCATAATTGTGTCAGCAATTTTAGCCACTGCTCTTCATTTTTTGGGTTAAACCTTCCAAAAAAAATTCCATTTTCAGATATACGAGTAGTTTTCTTATGATCTTATGATGTTGGTTTTTTTTTGTAGTTGATCCGTTTTTAGACACACTTTTCTTAAAAGTGCAAAAACGTTTACAATCTTAAAAAACCGCTTACTGAATCAGCAGGTGTCCTCATTCTATAAATGATTTTCAATTTCAAGAACGTTATGGTTTTAGTCTTCTTACTCCAGCGACCGAGAAATCACGTGCTTTGTGAAACTTTCGGCTGTCGGCAACTGAACTGTACTCCGAATTCTAATTATTAATAACGAGATTGTCCGATTTTTGCAAATGGGATCTCAACGTCAGTGTCTGGTCTGCTTAAGAGGAAGCCTTATGCTTTCGGCTTTCGGATGATATAACTCGCTTAAGGCATTATATATCGCAAATATTTGTTTAAAGTGTTGTAAGGTTCTCACATGTCTCAAGTGTTTCGCATTTACTAGAACCCTGAATTTTGAATCCACTTTAAAATAAAGCTAAAGTGACAACGATTCGAGATTTTTAGTTTGTTGATGTCAAGAATTATGTATGTGTCAGTTGGCGTAAGAATTAATCTTATTCGAATCATTTTTGAATGTGAATTTAAAGTCGCTAAAAATAAAAATTTCAAGGCGAATACAAAACATTCTTTTTGCCTCTATTTAAGCTTAATTGTGGCCAAATTAGTTGAAACAAAGAACATCAAAAAGCTAATTCGAAGCAAAAATTTCTATTCAAAATTTCAATTTATGCATGTCCAAACAAATTCATTAATTTCAACATCTGCATTTCATTTGAACTTAAAAAACGCAAACTATATGCAGCTTAAAGCTGTAATCCAACCACTGTAAGAGTGTAACATTCAATTAGTAAAATTGGCACTTAAACTGTTCTAATTGGCAATTTCACCATAACGACGTTCTTGCCTCTATAGTGGCGAACAATTTTAAATTAATTTAAAATTTACGTACTGCCGAACACACAAACACAGAAACACGCATTCACGCCCCAGCTTTGGCGTGTGCAAATACACAAACGCACAAATCTTATGCGGGAGCATGCGGAGGAGTCAATTAGTGGTTGGTGTAACCAACCAGACACTTGAGGATATTTAAGTGAGACTATTTTGTCAAAAAGCTTCAATTGAAATATAAATATTGTGCGACACTGATTGCCTTCTTCTCTGGGAATCACTCGCATTGTGTTCGCCAGGAGTCGCTGTCTTGTGATGGGCATCTGACTTGACTATTTCCGTTTCCTTAACAGCATAGAACGAATGGTGGTGCTACTTTGCGGTTTGTCTAAAGTGGAATAAACATTTCTTTCTTTCAGTTTGAGTGCGCCATTCATTGAAGATGTTCGAAGACAATCCACTGCTGTCAATAAATGTTAAATTGTGGAAATATTTATCAGTCATATTTCCGAGCCAGGGCACTCATTGGCGTGTCTATGCGTTCGTGTTGCCTGTTTGCGTAATGAATGCAATGCAGTTTGTCTATTTGGTTCGAATGTGGGGGGACTTGACGCAATTTATATTGAATACGTTTTTTACAGCCGCCATATTTGATGCTCTACTGCGGACGTGCCTTGTCATTATCAATCGGGATAAATTTGAGGCATTAGTTTTGGAACTGGTGGCCATGTATGAAGAGATTGAAGTAAGTGTTTATTTTTATGGTATTCCATGAGTAATTGGAATTCAATTACAAGAAAATATTTAATATTTTAACAAATGTCTTCCTTTATGCACTAAATTGGTTGGGGAAAAATGTAATATCCAAATAATAGTTAAAGTGAAACGAAATAATAGAACAAATTATGAGTATAATAATGGCTTAATTGAAGTCAAAAATAAGTGGCTTGGAGTTCTGAAATCATGTAGCAGGACGACTTTTACATTTAAGAACTGACATTTTTTAAATCAAAATTTGTGAATGTGCCAAAATCAATTAAAGTAGGACACAGAGGCGGCCTAAACCGTATAGTTGAGCTTAAGAAACTCCAATAATTTCATTTGCAAATCTTGCTTTATTTGCATCCACCCTTGGAGCCCTTTGTGGTTTGCTAAGCACAAAAAAGGTGGTAAATTGTGTTATTTGAATGTTATTGACAGTCTTAAATTGAATAAAAAATACAACAAGCCCATTGGGGAGAGCTCATAAAGCAAGTCAGGTAAGCTGGTGGAACGAAAGCAACTGGGGACATCAACTCCTTATCAGTCGTACGACAACAGCAGAAAAATATTTGGTCTCCTGAATACGCGCCCACTACAAGCTACGAACGATTTCTTCCAGCCCCTTATATCTCACCAACACCCAAAATATTCCAGACAATGAACAGACACTTTAAAAGTGGAGGTGCCTGCACATAAAAAATATATGTCGTTGCGATGATATTTGCTTGGGTCATCACATGCAGTCTGTGAAATATGAAACCATAATAACACTATATAGACATGTATTTGGTAAAAGCTTTGATAGTGTTATTACGGGGAACCACGTTATTGTTAAATTCCTAAATGAAAACTGCCGCCGTTTTTACCTGAATATGTTGGAGCCGTGTACGGTGCAGGAGTTGCGAATATCTTATGGAAAGTCAACAATACATTTTTTTATTTCGAAAAAATCCAACGAACTCGATTGTCCGTTGATTATTCGGGAGTACAACTGTCACATGGATCGTGTCGATTCAATGGAAACAGTGTAGACGTATTCAGATACTAAATTTAAGCCACAGTTTCAGGATGTCACCGATTCTGGACTAATTGCATATAAAAAATAGTCTGCAGTCACGCAAAACAAACTATAATATTAACCCGTCCAAATAGGGAGTAGCGCAGCATTGAACTCGAACGTAATGTTTCTTTGTTCCAAGCCCACTTATGATGCTCGAATAGTATATATTTTTATTAGCATCATAAATAATTGGATTTTTCATAAATAATTAGATCTAATTTATTTAATGTATGTATTTTCAGTAAAACTTGACGACTATATTTAGAAAAAAATTATTCCGTTTTCACCATTAATGGTCCAAGTGTTTCGTTATTATTATAGAAACCGGCATTAGAGGGTTAAATAAAAATAAAGATGATTCCAGCAATAAAAAATAGTTTATATTAAAAATATGTTTAATTATATTTTACATCAAAAGAGAGTAGAGTAGAGCGAGTAGAGCGATCGCCGGTATTTTAGTAAAATTTTTGGTGTAACACGAAACTCTATTAAAAATAAGATGAGTTTTCAGATTCGATCCTACGTAGCCGGGGTTTTTTTTTGTATTGGTAGTCGTTTCTATTTAAAGGATCAGTTTTTTTGTGAGAGACATACAAGTTAGAAGTGTTCTGCGTATTCGACGAGTTTCTGCTGTCCATACAGTGATTGTGCTCTGAGTCCGAAAAGTGTTTACAAGTAGTGCCGGCAAAGAAAGTCGAGAAGTTATGTTAATCATGACGCTCGCCCTGGCCGGCCCACGGCATTGAGAAAGTGAAAAGTTGTTGAGGATGTCGGCATATCATGCAATGTTCTTCACAAATTAAGGGCATGTAGCCTATTGCCAAGACCTTTTCCCAAAATTGCAGAATTTTGACCAGAAAAATCGAAATTTTTTGGCCGAAAGCAACACCATAGTCATGCGTCAGTTCCATATCCACCAGACTTTTTGCTGTTTCCAAGGTTGAAGAGGCCCACGAAAGGACAGCTGAAGAGATAAAAACCGAGTCGTTGAGAGAACTCAAGAATATACAGCAAAGTTGAGTACCAGACCTGTTTCGAGGATTGGAAAAAATGGTAGCATTATATCTAAGGAGGACTTGTTTGAAGGGCCCGAAATAGAAATTCATGAAGAAATAAATAGTACATTTAGAGAAAAATGTTAAACAAAACTCGGAACTTCGCACCAAAGTTCAGTCACATCATGCTAGAAAAGCTTCGTATACTATTAAGTATTAGTTATACATTATTATTCATGTGATCGGAATTTAGGTGAAGAAAATAAAAATATTGTAGGTTAGAAGTTTATGGAAAGTAAGGGAGAAGCGACAATCAGGCTACTAGTCTTTTCTTTAGCCTCTTTTTTTAATCTATATATGAGAAAATTGTTTTAAAAATAATAAACCAATCAATGTATGCACTAATGTTTTTGTTCCCATAGTGTTAAATAAAAAAATCCAATTGAAGTTGAACACAAAAAGAGCAGATTAATCAGTGGGAAAAGCGTTGTACAAACATGAACACTAAAAGTGAGAAATTTTAGCAGCCTCTGAGCAGAAATCACTGTCTATGGAATGGGTTGAAATGTCTTTACGCTTTCGATGTTTCAACATATTTCTCTTAAACATATTCGAAGTTCATTAATGATTTTGAAAATGATTTAAAAAATCGTCTTGCTTCTTTATTTTAATAATGTAGCATTAGTTGGCTAAAGTTTCTCCGATCGGAAACAGAATTCCATCCTTATTTGAGTTCTTCGGAAATACAGTCCTTGTGCTACGAGTAGTTTCATAAACTCGGCCCTCGTTTTTAACAGGGGCTGATTTATTTGCAGCGTTTACACATAAAACCAGAGTGAGACAAATATATATGTGCGTATGTTAAAAGGAATATGTATGTGTTTGTATATATTCATATCTGAAGTCCATAGGCGACCAACTGCATGTCTGTGAGAAACTATAGTATGTAAAAAGTTTGAACTTGGACGGGAAAGGGATAAAAGTGAGAAAAGAAAATCGTACCTTTTCTCGTATTATCTGGAAGAAACTACCGTCCTAAGACAAGGGCTGAGACTTCGGACAAAGGGGGCATTAACGGGCACAATTAGTACTTTTTGTTCTCCAATAAAACGTTATGCTTAACAAGAAAGCGGTAGTACGTTGCATCGGCTTGTGATAAGTAACAAATAAATTGTTTGTTAAGGAAATCAGTGATCGGTGGCATAAACTACTGTGATGTGAATGATGAAGTAGAATGGGAAAAAGTTATATTCCATTCTGATTCTTTGGCAAATGGAAATTAAAGATTTAAAATTTCGCGTTTACAATAACATGCAACTTGCAAAGCACCAACGGGAAAATAAAAACTCTTACTCACAGTTTTTCTCATTTAGAGTTCATAGCAAAACATTTTTATTTCTTATTTGTATCGCTTAATTAATTCATGTATAATAATAAAAACCGATTTTTATAACTTATCGTACCCACCATTCCGTTGGCAAACTCCTGGAATGTTTCCACAGCAAAGTAATGACAAATACGCTGACAAAGTTTTAAAAGAAGCAGCGGTATCAGCGCGGAAAATATCAATTTTCAACTTAATGGCATCCTTTTTTGATGTTACGGGAGCCTTAATATATCCTTTGCTGTGCGACGGAAGAGGTATGTGTTGTTTCACTTCTTTGGGGCGTAAGTGGTGTCGGATGAATTTTCATTTGATTTTCCTTTTTTTAAGTTCATCCGTTTGGTGTCGCTCTACCAGGTGTGGATATGACGGCTTCTCCAGTCTACGAAATTTTCTATTTAATGCAGTTTCCAACGCCCCTAATTTTGACGTTCATGTACATGCCGTTTGTTAGTTTGTTCGCCTCATTTGCCATGTTTGGCAAATCGGCGCTGATGATTTTGCAGCACAGACTCCAAAGCATTTGTGAAGATGGAAAGTCGGAAGACGAAAGATTTAGGGCTTTAAAAGATTGCATTGTTTGCTACAATCGCCTGGAGAGGTAAGATCTTACTTTTTATGTTTTCATCATGACTTAAAAAAGTAAGTTTTAATAAAAAGATGGGGAGAAAAGCGTTTATTATTTGCTTATCTTCATTTAATTTTGACGAGAATTCTAGCAGAGCAACTGGGAGAATCTTAATCTTAGCTGTTGTCCGGTAATTACTCCGAAAAACTGTTACACAGCATTGATTTCCTTATGCAGAAAATTGCGACATGTAGCCCATGGTGTCTACGAGCATTTTGCGAATTTACATACTTTGACGATTTTTCATTAAAAGTGTGCAACTCGTGGCAATTGCCACTTTAATTATTTCGCAGCCAAAGCAGAATGTTGCGAGACACATTTATCGCATAATGAACAGAGAATTTTCGTGAAAAATGAAGGTAGATTTTTACACATATTTTGACAGCACTCCGTAAACGTATTTCGTTGGCGCTAATGCCGTCTAGTTTCTATCTCAGACAAGTTTGCAAGCTTCCAAGATAATGTAACAGCTGTCAGGAATTAATGAGAATTAGTAACTTTACTAATGTTACACAGCTTTAGCTACAATTTCTAATAACCATTAACATTATTTAATAGGCCTTAAGCAAGCAGGAGAAAATAATAATCTACAACATGGACTTCATTTACACGGAAGAAATTATGTTGTGGATTGATGAAATATTTGCTGGAAATCAAGGGCACTTACATTAAATTAAAATGTTTCTTTTGTTTGTTTTTCAAATGTTTTAATTAATATAGACCTACAAAAAATACTTTTATTTATTTTAATTTTTTGTCTTTATTTCTCGGATCAGCAAATATTTTTATTCAAAGCTTTTGAAATTTTCTCCGTGCAGAAATCTTTGTGGCATCAAAAGCTTGCTTTGAGGGCGGGCAAATAAGTGCGTGACTTTATAGATTTCCCACTTTTTAATTCAAATGGCAACTCTGGTCCTGTCAACAGGCAACGGTCAGTTGACTCCTGTCTAAGTTTGAACAACCTGCGTAAGTTAGTTAGTGTTTGGCAGCCGTTGACAGCAGACTGTCACGCGTTATGAGAAGAAAATGGGAAAAAGTGAATTTCTTGGGCTCATTAAGCGTGAGTTTTTGCGGAAAAACATCATGACTCAAACCAAGGCTAAGCGTGATAAATATTATGCGGACTCTGCACCATCCATTTCCATGGCAAAGAATGAATTTCGATAAGGCCATACAAGCACGGAAGATGCCTACGTTCTGGACACCCAGTTGAGGTCTCTATATCCGAAACAATTGAACACGATATGGGCTTAGCTGATCGCAGATTGACAGTGAAAGAGATTGAGGAAGTCACAGGCATCGTACATGGCTCAGCGGAACAGAAATCATGCCACCAGTAAATCATATTTTTCGTAAGGGATAAAAAAATTGTGGAGCCGCTGGACTAAGTGTATAGAACTCAAAGGAGACCATGTTGAAATATGAAATAACTTTTTATATAAAGACCTGTGTTTCATTCAAAAAGTCACGGAATTATTAAGGCTCATGTGTATTAGGAGCTGCTTTACGGCACTTTATTAAACACCGGACTTTGAAAGCTAAAGACTTTATCTTTTTTTAATACTATTTTATTTACAATATGTCCAATAGAGGACAATGAGTAAATTTAGTCTCAAATAAAAAAATTGAATTGTTGTTGAAATCCAATGAGAACAACAAAATACAACATCTAAAAAACATTAGATGGGTTTACAGTATTGAAAGAGTTAATTAAACATTTTGAAATACTCTGTGTTAATTCATAAACGTCAAAACTAAGATATGACGACTTTAAAGTCTGCTGATCTGGTTATTATCATCTAAGCGAGCAATAGCCTACGGATGGACAGGGTGACTTAACCGTTCGAGATAGTTTTCGCTAAATCTTCTTATTTCAGCTTTAACTTTTGGGTTATTAAAGGTCTCGGCGAATCGCGTCATTTGACAAAAACCACGGAGCATTAAAAATTGACCTCAGAGTTCTAGATTGACAACCTTGGAGTATTTCCACATTCGAATTGCTAACTGTTCCCAATAGCTGTATGCCGTAAGTCCAAACGGGTTTTAATACGGTTTTATAAATAAGTGATTTATTCTGAAGGCTTAGTTTTTTTATTATATTTTTATTTAATTGGTTTTAATAATCAGCTGCTGCTTCTTCGCTTGTATATTTGACTCCCACAGCTGCAGTTGTCTCTTCGTAATGAGAGAGTGGCATGCGATGACTTGGCGGTGTTGACATTAATATTCCATCAAAAAGATTGACTTCATATAGAAAAAATTAACTCATAAATTTCTTTAATCTTAAGAGTTTTCAGATTTTTTTTTCAAGTTAACGGTACTTAATATTTCGGTTTCGTTTCCGGTTGGGTAAAGAGGCTGTGAAATTGATTTACATTAGCATCTGCCAATATGGCATAATCTAATGGAGCACCGACTTCACTTGGTGAACTTGCCAACGGCAAGTACAAATTAACAAACACAGTCGTAAAGCACCTCTGGGCTGCAGAACAGCTCTCGGGTCATTGTAATGATTTTTTAAGAGCGGTCAAGCTGGCTTGTGAGAGTTTAGCGTCTCACTCGCAAGGGTTGACGGACTTACCTCGAATAACTGTATTATTTTACAGTTCATTTGAGCTGCTACTTCCGAAGTGAAGGCTTAGAAAAAAATACTGTTTAGACCGTCCTGGGCATATGGTCTTCGTTACCCGCCTATACTGTGCAATTTTAAGTTTACTTTGCAAGTTCCAAAAAATAAGTAAATAAATATATTAAGAAGTATTTATTCCCAATTTTCCATTTTGTTGAATATTTAATATTTGCAGTTACACCAACAACTTCAACTCATTGGTGACGTACATTGTGTTTGTTGAGTTCCTCCTGTTCGGCGCCATCATTTGTTCTCTTTTGTTTTGCATGAATATTGTGAGTTCCATTAATTAATAAAATGGAAAATGTGTAATAAAATATAATTTATCGCAATTTCCAGATTGAGTCGTTCACGCAAATTATTTCGATTGTCATGTACATACTGACAATGATGTACGTTTTGTTCACTTACTATTGGCACGCAAATGAGTTGCTGATTGAGGTAAAGATCTAAAGAGAGATTTAACTGATTTGAAACAATTTCGAAAATGCCTTCAATTACAGAGCAGCAGAGTGTCGGAGGCGGCCTACTTCATACCCTGGTATTACTGCAGCAAACGGTTTCGCAAGACTTTGTTGTTGTTCATAATAAGAACACAGAAGCCGTTGCAGGTACGAGCATCTTGTGATTTGTCTTATTGAAAATGCTGGCACATTTAAATGTGTAACTTTCCAATTGCAGATAATGGTTGGCAATATTTATCCGATGACTTTGGCTACATTTCAATCACTTTTGAACACATCTTATAGTTATTTCACCATGTTGCGGGGCCTGTATCAATAATGGAAACTTTGTTTGGCCTAAAACAAAAAACAAAACTTAAATGTTTTCTTACGACTACCACAACACAACACCCAACACCCAACAGCGCAGTTAACCAACAGTTTGTTGCAAATTTAAAATTTTCCTCACTTTCACCAAAAGTAGCAAAATCATGGCAGAAATTAATGTACTCGTAGCACCCTGTAATTTTCTCTCAAAGCTAATAAGCATTTTAAATACATAATGACATTCAAGTTGTTTTATTTGAAAGTCTAAACGAATAGAAACATTAAAATTATTCCTCTGGTGAGTTGGTTGCATTTCTGTGCAACTGTTTGCAAGTATTTATGTACATACGGACGTTCGGATTAAGAACAGGGCCAAGAGCATAATTTAGTGTTTTCTTTTTTTGGACCGTGTTGCCAACATTGTGTTAATGACAGAACTTGCAGTGATTATATTTCGCAAATAAAAAAGAAACTTGCGAAGTGGTGGAGGTTGCGGTAACGTTTTTTTTGGATGTAAGCGGAACTACTTCACAAATTTTTCGCATTTAAAAATTGTTGGTGAAATGTTAAATCACCTAATTTTGTTTAAGCCAATTCTTCACGAAGACAGATTGCTCAATAAGTTTTGGCGTTTGTGATTTTTCCCCCACATTCCCCTTTTTTTGTATGAGAGATCCGAGAACCGAGTTTATTTAATCGATTTAAAGCGTTACAATTTAAAAACCAAATATATATGTAGATGTTTTGTGCGTTTTTCCTACCTGCTTATACGCCGACAGTTCGTTCGCAGGTCTTTCTCTTTTGTTTAATGTTTGTTTGAAGAAATGATAAAAAAGATGTATTTGGGTCAGTGGCCTTTTGTTTGAAAATAAATGAAAATTATTTATTATATTATTATTTTCTGGGTTGGAAACATTTTCCCCTCTTTTGTTCACCCACAAAACTGTTGTGTGAATCCGTGAATTCCTTTACAGGTCCGTATTCAACTATTTATGAACTGATGCTGCAAGTTCTATTATTGAATAGGAAAAAAAAAATTGTTTGTGTGCTAAAGAAGAAAGTTCAAATGGAACCTGCTGGCAATGCAGAAAAGTTCCACTAAGGGAACTACAAGGCCTTGAAAACCATTGACGGTGAGCAAGAAAATGAGAAAGTATGAAACTAGAGTTACTTTTATCTATTTCTATCAAAAAGCAAGAGTCCCCCAAAAAATGATCGATTAAGTGTAAAGAAATCCAGAAGATAAGAAGATGTAGAACCGAAGGAAGAAATCACAAACTGCTGAATTTATACCGTTTTTAAGCCGACAAACTGATTTTGTGAACTAAGAAATATTTCCAAGTGCCAGAATTCACTAAATAGATATGTTTTTGTGAGTCCTCCAAACAGTTTCGTTTGTTTGGGTTTCAGCGATTTTATGGATTTGTATTCCTTTTGCTGTTCACGAAAACTTCCCCTGGCAAAACACAAAACTAGCACCAATCTTGACTACACTGCTGTGGCACTGCTCATAAAGGGAATTATTGTATACAGGAAATTGCACCGATGACGTATCATCCGATAAGATATAATGAGTTATTTTCAACTGCATTATCCAGTGCGGGGTGAAGGGTATGCAACTTTCGGTGTGGCCGAATAAAGCATTCTTATGTATTTCTTCTGTTATTTTGCATTTGCGATATAAACTTCAAGTAAACTGCGTAATGTTGCAAATAAGTAGTTGGCCATTTAAAACTTTCATGTATTTAAACAAAACGTGGCATTATAAATGCATTAGTCTGTTTATGGGCCAGACTCAAGGCGATAAACATAATAGTAAAGATGAAGTGTGATAAAGTTTTAAAATTCACTTCTGTAACATAAAGAACGAATTAAGTGCATTTAATGTTATTAAGAGGATAAAAGTTAAGGGAAGAAATATATGGATGACTTCTAATGGACGGCTTATTTTCTCTCCTAAATTAATGTTATTTGTACAAGTGCGTCTTTGTTGACCCTATTATATCTTTACATCTTCTGGGCAAAGGCTTAACTCAAGGCAGACTTGCCGCAGCTGTTTATTATTACTTTTTTGCCTCCCCCGGATTTCAAAATTTCAAGAAAAAAATACATATATGGCACTTTGCCACTTTTTGTTATTCAGTTTATTGCTATGAATTCGCTGTGGTATTATTGGTTATGATTTGTCATTTTAATATTACAAAATGACCGTCAAAGCAAGAAAATTCAAAGCAAACAAAAGACACATGCAGAGCAGCGACAAAACTGACTGCTAAATCGGGCTAAAAATAATGCTAAAAATGCTAAAACAAAAATTTGAAAATGCTAAAATTTTCAACTGTATTTCTTAATAATTATATCGCTATAATATAGTTATTTTGCCAATATATTTGCCTTCATAATGTTTGAATTAAGCAAAGTTGATTCAAAAACAACAAAATCTACATACATAAATTTATTGAATTTAAAGCTAATTAGGAACATAAAAATACAACGTAACAATGAAATTTAATATCGAGATTCAACTTATATAAATGTGCACTTATTGTTAGACAAATTACAAAAAGATCTATTCAACAGCAAATCCGATTAAAAACTAAAAACATCATCATATGAATATTCCATCTTAACTCCAGAAGAGTTTCACTTACAATATCATTAGATTTGTTTCCTTCACATATTTTTATCAGATCCACATCTCATGTATGTAAAGCAATGAATTGATAGTATCTAATGCCATCCTATTTCTAATTTTGGTTTTTATACGATTCGTGCCACTAAAAACCCTTCCAACTTCAGCGTTACTAAATGGTAAAACCAAAAATTGCAACACAAGCGAAGCGAACTCTGTGAAAGGATTTTCATTTAAAGCGTTTTTAGGCTCATCTACGCCTATCAAAAATTCTGTACTTGTTTTTTGATTTATCCATTCGTACGAATTCATCTGTGCCATGACGTAATTTGATCTGCTGGCAAATCTACATTTCTTCTTTAAAAGTTTCTAATAATTCACATTTATGAGGTTTTAGGCTGTTTTCTGCAGACAAAAATTTATGTTTTTTCAATTTAAAATATTTATTGGCAAATTTCTTTTCTAAGTTGATATATTAATTGTGCAATAAAATTTCGACATGTTGGTCTAATTTCCATTTCTGAATTGATAGTGTCCTTTTTTATCCGAAACAGTTTTATAAAACTTTGATTAAAATACGGTGTGGGGAGAAAAAATCTTATAATGCTGAAATCACAGGATCATAAGAGTCTGATCTTAAAAAGAGGTCTTTAAGAAGGACGTATAGCTCCGATAATAGCAAAGTTGGGTCAGCATCATTTGTTTCAAGCTTTTTTTTTTAGTTAAATGTCTGCTTTGTCTTACGGTTGCCTTGATTTGTATAATTATTTTAATGGTAAAATATAATATGAGAAACAAACTGATTTGTTTTTAAATAAAATGTGTGAAAACGTTAATAGTAAAATATGCTAAATTGTGCTAAAACAGTTATTCGAAAATGCTAAATGCAAAATGAAAAATTCACTGCTAAAAATAAATAAAAAATGCTAAATTTAGCAGTGAAAATGCTGAAAGGGCCACGCTGATGCAGAGTATTTGTAGTTGCTCAGGCTTGTTAAATATGCCCAATTCAAAGCAAATAAGATTTTGCTGTAGTACTGGAGTACCGATATCTAATTTTCATGTTTAAATCATTTGAACATGTTTAATTATAATTTTTATTACAAATTTTTTCACGATTTTTCATTTTATTTGATTATGTATTTATACAATACGGCCTATAGTTCCGAAAGAACTTTTCTATATCTCTCTTAAAATTTATTCTATTTTACTTAGATGGCCAGTTCAATTGAATCCGATCCTGATAATTGGGCACGCAATCTGGAAAAGCATAAAACAACAAAAGCCTTGTGACAAATTTAGTTCAGCTTTCGTTGTGTCGCAAGGGTAGTACCAGGCCAAGGACAACAAGGGGAGACGTGGTGGGCTAGTTAGAATTCATTCCTCCAGTTAAACGTGGTTGTATAACCATCATTTGGATGAAGAAAACATTTAGATTTTGTAAAAATTTAAGCACTTGACTTCACTTTTTTAGTTAAAGTACCAAAACTGAATGTAACTTGTCCAGTTACATTCAAATTGGAATATATATATCGACAATCACATGAAAGCTACATGCGATTGCGTATGTACACATATCGCACCCTAAATACAAAAGGGGCACAACTCAAAATTTTCCAAAACTGACTTTTTTCCATAAATTAATTCAGAATACACATCTTTAACTACTGCAAAAATTTCTTTCACGTCACTATCTTCTTTAACTGGAAAAATACAGTTATGTCTAGTGTGTTGCTTCTGCACGACGAACTAAACACAAACAGTTTTTTGTCTCTCCTGAAAATTTTAGTATTTTGAGTTGTGCCCCTTTTGTATTTAGGGTGCGATATGTACATTTTTTGCATCAATACTCGGGGCTCAATCCCTACATATACAGTGTATTGTACCAGAACTAGGCCACGATGGGGAGGAGACATACATTATTTCATACCTTTTCTCAGCTTTTTGCTTTATTGAGCCAATCGCTCCCGATGCAGAAGACGTGTGTCACGGAACACAACGATCGTACAGAGCAGGAAGAACAGTAACTGGCGTCATTATTTTATGGAAATTGTTATCAAGTCAACAAAAGCTTGCAAAATCGTTGGCAGCAGCAAGATTCTTCCAACAAGGCGGAAACGGTGGAAGTTAAAATATGATTTTGGATGTGCGAAATGCTACTTGAGTACATGAAGTTCGGTCAACCAGCCAAAGCGACATCAAAGCCAAATATCCGTGGCGCTGAGGTAAATGTTCTGTATTTGGTGGGATCAAAAGGGATCTTATCTTATCTTATCTTATACTGAACGCAACAGATTCATTTGAAGCGAGGATTGACTGGAAACACGTTAAGAACATGGGAAGTTTTGCTTTATCCGTCCCAAAACTTGCCACGTGCGATTACTGCTTTTTTCAATCGATGCAGACTGCTTTCTATATTTCTTTCTGGAATACGCTTCACTTCACAGCAGGACATCCGAAACAAGATTTATTTGTTCTTGGCCCCCAAAGGCGTTCAGTTCCTTTTAAACGGAATCTATATATTTCCAATGGTTTGAATAAATGCATTTTGCCCAAATGTTTAAACCGAAAACTAAAACTTAAAAAAACCGATAATTTTTTATTCAAACTTTATAATTGTACTATTAAATAATAAAACTCTCTGTCTGTGCTTCAGACAAGATTGAATGGTTCATTGCGGATATCCATATTCAAAATTCGTCTAGCACATAATTATTTTAAAAGAATTTTCCCTGAAATCTCATATTTCGTCGCTTTTTATACGTCGTTTAAAATCTGACGTATTTCCATATCAATTCTCTTTTAGAAGGCTTTTGTAAATTGCTGCAAAACGCTTTTTCTTCTCATAGAGTAAATTTCTAAAAATTTTGTATCAAAAACTTTAAGTGAAATATTTTTAAAACTCATTTTAAATTTTATAAATATGTGAGTTATTGTTTTGTAAAAAGTCTTTCAGGAATAATATAATAATATTTAATAATTATTTATTCTTCAAAAAGGTAAGAGAACAATTGTTTCGTACTTTTTTCCATCTAAAGAGACCAATTAAACTTGAACAAGCTTTATGGATCTCGACTATATATAGTACATACATATCTTACATGTAATGGCGGTGGTTGTTCCCACAATAACAAGAACTTCATTGCTTATATCTTTTCGTTTCGTTTATAGTGCCACCGCCGTTCTTCACAGTGTCCTTCATATTGTTCGGCTTAAGTTCTCGTCATCTGCTGAGAATATAACGTTATTGTAGAATGAGTAGTCATGGTTTTCGTATTCTCTGGCGAATTCATTCCTTTTGCGCCCGCTTCACTTGCTAATAAAAGGTCTCTTCCTTACTTTTCTGCCATGAAAACCAGCTGAGTATTAAACCTTTCGCAAAGCTTGTACTTTGCAATACTTTCCAGTTCCGGTCTCAATTTCCTTTTTAAGGTTGCACTAATCTGACCATTTTCTTTTACTTTTCCTATAATTTTTCGAGTATCAGATTTGTCGACGACCTTAAAGTGGCTTATTTTGTACCGTGCTCGTATTTTCGAGCTGAATTATAATTTTTGGTATCATGGCATGATTTTTGTATGGATGGAATTTCTTTTCTTCTGGCAGCTTTAATAAGAATTTGAAGTGGTAACTTTTTTGAAAAACAATAAAGATGCATATTGCAATTTTTAACAACTATTTTAAAGTTAATTAATGTAAAACATATAATTGCAAACATAAAATACAACAGAGATTTGCTCCTTTGAAACCATTTCCATAAACGAGTGCAATCTCTGTAAGTATTTTCAAGCAAGATTATGGCCTTCAAAATGTTAGTGGTTTCTTCAAAAACTTCTAGTTTTACAGTATCTTTTAAGGTCAAACGGGTTTCGTAAAATATTTTCTGAAAGGCACCACAGCAATCTGCAAACGTTCTAGTATTCGCATGCGTTACGTTTTGAAATTCCTTTCCCTGGTAACGCTACACAGACAAATTTTAAGCCTAATGCAGGCAAACAGGTCAAACTCGCAAAAAGAACTGACATTAATTACCAACTTGAGCTTGTGCTGGAGGCCCGATTTACTTAATGAAAATTGTGATTAAATCAACAAAAGCCCCCAAACCAAATTGAAGTCAACTTTAACCGATATTGTAATACAAATTAAGCTCTGCCCTTTGCTTTTAAGTGTGGGAGCGTGATATCAAGTACTGCAATAAGAATTGAAAGTTATTTAGTTGCTTCAACAATGAAATTTGATTAGAACGAAATGCAAATACCCGAAACTGTTCTGCTGAAAAACTTGTCTGCAGAGAAAGTGTTGTGGCAGCGATTAAAACTTCCTTCCAAACGGAATACACAAACAGCAAATGACTTACACGACCAGTTATTTTGCGTATTTAAAATGTAAAGCCAATCAAGCAGAAGCTCTTGATTTAAATTAAAAATTCTGTTCACATAGTGAAGAGACAGTGCCAGAGCTAAAAGTGAAGGTGTTCGCGAGAGGAGTGCTCTTAATCTATGATCTTAATAAACGGTTTATGTTCTTTTTATTACTGCTGTTTCTTAATGGCCACTCAATTAAAGCTTCTACCCAACATTACAACAATGTTGCAATGAATAATTACGGCACTTAACTTAAACAGATGTACGTACAAATTAAAAGGTTGCTACCGAACGATGATCGCGGTCCGGAATATAAAATATTCAAACAAAGTGCTCACAATGATGCGTGTCTTTCAAGAACTTGTTCGTTCTGTTGGCAGCTGTAAAGGATGCTCCTCTGCTCGCAGTAGGCAATAGATACACGGATGGGGTAAACGTGTGTATGGGCGAGTATGCAGGTCTGTGGTAAATGTCAATGAACAATTAGAACGTGCAACATCAGCAACTTTAATGAAATTCGCAAACAACAACAAAAACTAATTCAAGTATCAGGCACAGCGAACCCAACAACTGTTTACGAATTTAGATATTCGACAGAAATGTTCTTTTTTCAGTTTAAGTTCTCCTCAGGAAACATTTACAAAAATATGTTCGTACGTTGCTACTTGTATAGAAACAGATTGGATGTACGTATACATGTGTGTGTGTGTGTGTGTTTAGTAAAAAATAAAATCCTTGAGACGTTTTATTTTCATGAATGTAAATATGAATTTGTTTTTGAATTGTTACATCGATAATTTGCTTTCAAATACGTTCGAGAGTTACTTTTATATTGTACAATAAAATGAAATTATTTTCTGCCAACAGTCATATTTCTCCAGCTCAAGCCCATTTGCCAGCGCATTCGTTGGGTTATTGAATGGAAGGTTTACTTGGATGGAGTAATTTAAAAGGATGGCGCTTCGTTCACTGGCGAAAAAGTTAAAGCATTTTTTGAAAATATTTTCAACTGCTGGCCGCGCAGCCCCTAAAACCAAATTGCGTTATATAAGAATATTTTCGAATTCTATTCTACTGTTCTCTCGTATCCTGAAGCCGTTGTTAGTTCAGTATCATACATTTAGATTTTTTCTAGCATTTCTGCATTTAAAACCTGGTGTTCGCAAAACAATTACACAACCGTAGACTGTAAATCTGAAGAATGGAGATTGAAACGAACAAGTGTCAAACGAGATTGCACCTCTTGCAGGCGTTAGAGTTTTGATTAATTGTTTCATTTTGATTTCCTTTCAACAGATCAGAACAGATCAAAAATAGCTTCACTTAAAAGTAGTTGTTTTCTTTGATTTAAACATGTGCCATATTGAATTTTTAACTTTTGGGACCATTTTACGATGGCAAAGAAACCGCCTGAACCCCAAAAAATTGAAAATAGTCCGAAATGCAAATGATAATTAGCTTCGGCCCTTAAGAACAAAAAACAGTCCAAAAAAATATAAGCAGAAATGATATATTTGAAAACCGAGCCCGGAACTGAACCATGTCACAGAGTAAGAATAACAGAGGCCACATAAATTTGCAAAACTTGCCTGCGGAAGGACTTTTTAATTATTTTATGCCGGTCTCGTTAGCGCCAGTTTTTCGGAAGGCCTTCGCGGTGCATTTTTGGTATTAACTAACTTCCATGGTTCATCGAATATCGGCTTGCTTGGTGCTACCTGGCACTTTTTTAAAATCGTAAAAATTAAAAATGGGCTAAAATTTCGTGTTATAATTTTTTCCTATAAAATCTTGTACAATTTTTGTATCCAAATTTAATTTTTCATATTTCTAAGATGGGAAAAGTTTGAAACTAAAATTTAGTCCCAAAACAGACAATGAAAAACTACCACAAGCTTCAAAAGTTAAAAATTGCCACAAAATTAAGTTTTTTGAAATAAAATTATACAATTTTTTATTTGGAGCTGGTTTTCATGAAGCGCTGAGCAATTTTGTATAAATTCTATTTGCTTATCTGACCGCTCTGCTGGCTGGAATCGAGTTGCTGTAGATTTCCTTAATCTGTAAATTGTTCCAAGTTATAACTAAAAGATATTTTAAGTTTATAGTTCAATGTACCATCCTAATGCTTGTATATAAGAGTACGAGTATCCGTAAATATATTTCTCAGAAACTATTCAATGAACGAACTTTCTCAATCAATTTTGTGCACTGGAATTTCCATTATTTAAACATAAACCTATCGCAAGTTGCTGACAACGCGACATATTTCCTATAAACAGAGCTTTGAGTGAACCAATACTCTTCTCGTTAAGGGAAATATTTCAGAAGTATAAATGTGGCTTTTAGAGGGGCATAAATATGTATATGAAATTTTAGTATGTAAATCTAGACATTCACAATAACGGTTCTGATGCTTCGCATTAAAGTACTATTGCAGGGCTGGTACATATTGCAGATTTAGTAAATCCTGATATATTTAAACTTGACATTAACAAAATTTATTCATTAACAACCTAAAACAACAACCAAAAACAGTAGTGGATTTACTAAACGTATTCACGACTGTTAATAAAGTAAATGTGTGTAAATAGTTCTTAAAGTTAAGAAATAAAAAACAAACAAAAGGGAAAGTACTTAATTAATAATTTTTTCCTTTGCGGTTCTTTAGGCGTTTTTTTTAACATTTTATTTCTTTTCACGAAACACCAACTGAAAAGTTGCGGTAAAAATATGTAAACAAAAGTCAGCTGTTTCCGTTTGTTTACAATACCAAATAAAAACTCGCTCAGACTTAGAACTTCAAAATAGTATTATATTTAAAAGTATTTTGCATATAATACAAAGAGTGAGAGCCGCTAATTACTTATTATTATTTAATTTTTTAGCTTCATTAATTTATTTCTGCCTTTTAAACAAAATTTTTTTTAATTAATAACAGTTATTATTGTAATAAGAAAGACCGACGGCAACTGCAGATGTTTTCTTAAGTTTCTTAATATTAATTTGTTTTTAATATAAGTAAATAAATAATTAAATAAACGAACATATATTTCCATTAAAGGGTTTCACTGTTTGTAGATATACTGGGGGTAGTAAAACATGTCAGTCTTGTGTAGAAATGTCATCCTTTACAAAGGACTGCCTTTCTTTCTCGGCTTTCTTGCATCAGATTCCAAGATGCGTCAATTTCCTGCAATAAATCTTTGCCAAAAGTTTTTACAAAAACTACTACGTACGAGTATATACAAGGATATATGCATAGAAATTAAGGGTAATAAAAAGCAAACGGCTTTCGCTTACCCCAAGCTCCTCTAAACAATATAGTGGATCTTTTTTATGATTATTTTAAGAGTTTTTTTCCTGATATATCCCATTTTCTTTCCTGAAATGATAATACTGTGTGAGCAGCTATATCACAAAAGTGGTAGATATAATGCAGTTATATTGTGAAACTACAAGTGCCTTAAAGTACGTTTTAAAGCATATTAAGATATAACAAAGCTAAAAGATGTAAATATCTACAATAGCACGATTGTCTGCTGCGAATTGTGAAACCCCTTATTGTGCAATGGCAAAGTATTGACTTAGAAATTAGCGAATACGGGCAATGTGAATATTAAGTATTAAGAGTGTGGATCCTTGATCTTTTGCACAATGCGAGATATAGTAAACAAATTATACGACGAGATAAATACATTCTAAGATCTTGCGTGGGCTACACTATTGTTGAATTATTGCATGTGGCTGTTGGCACTGTGGTAACGTTATTTCCAAAGTAAATCCAATACTTTTAGTTCATTTAAAATTATGTCTTCAGCCAAAATATTAAACTTTTTCGTTGGCCTAGAACTCATTCGGCGAACACAAGTCGTTGTGTATTGGTTCATCATCTACAGAACAACTACGAAAAATATTCGTGTTCGTATAAGCCGGATTCGGTAATCCCTGCGTAGTGCTCTGCTTAATATGTTTCCACCTTCTTTGAATTCTTTCAAGTTCTGCCTAAATACAATAAATTGAAACAAAATTCAAAATTATGCTGACATGCACAAAATGTTTACTTCGTACGAAGGCATATTTTGCTGACGAATATTTAAAAAATACTTACTGACAACTATTTGTGCCAACAACCGCACAACAACCATAAAGTAATGCAAAAATAACTCATATTTTTAAAGCATCAACAATTATTGACATATTTTAAATGGGCGTCCTTTTCATTCACTACGTACCCATGATGTTCATCTTTTTTGCTTCTCTGTCCTTCCTTTCTAAGAACTACCAGCCAGCTGTTGGATATTGATTATACTTTTTCCAATCATAAAATTAGTAACTTGACATTGCAAAAAACTAATTATTCTTTAAAGAGTTGTTCAATATGAGTGCGCAGATCTTGAAATGGAGTAAAACAAGGTACACAGGATTCGCCATACCTCACACTTACGTATGTACTATATGTGTGAGGTATGGCGAATCAATGAATGCTATATGAATGTAATATAATGTCGTAAAAATAACCGACGTGACTTTTTATGTGGTACAGGTGCGAGTGGTCCAGTTTTCAACCGCTCTGCCGCACATATCCGCCGGAATTTGAGCAAAGTCCTATTTCATGATGACTTTAAGCGAAACTCCGCATGAAAAAGTCGCGCATGACTTTCCATGCTGCCGATATGTGGAACACGGTGCCATCATGCTAAAACCAGATGTCATTTAATTTCGGCCAAAGAGATCGCTTGTCGTTATTCTATGGGGTCCGGCGTGGTATGATAATAGGAAAGGAACTCTTTTTTGTGTGTTTTGTAGACCCTTTCGTCATGTGATTTTCCTCGTTGTTTCAGGTCCGTTTAACACGATGTTGTTTTAACATTTAAAAACAGTTAATCTGTAAATTTTTCAAATGTAATAGTTAAACAAAATATTAATACAAATTTCATTAATTTATAGCCTTCGACGGAAGTCTATAGTTCCATTGCCAACTGGATCAGCGGTTGAAATCGAATTGGTGGTGTGTATTCACTTTTCCCATATAATTGATACATGTCGCGGCATGGTCCTCTAGCGGTATCTGTAGCGAAAAATTGTCGTTTGTTGTAGTTGATAAACAGCTGTACATTTTAATGCGCCAAAGACGATGCAACTCTGCAATTCTTCTTATTAATATCATCAGCTTCTCTGTACAGAGCAAAACGAACTGTTGGCTCATAAGAAACGCACTAAAAACCATTAAATGCAATAAGTAAGAATGTAGATTTCAGTGAAAGTTTTATTTGTGCGGCATCAACAAAATGACACACAACATGTATGTACATACATACATAAATGTTGCTCCATTGCGGGCGCCTTAATGTACACAAAAATGCGAAATGAACGAAACTTCTTTTAACGGTGCATCCCGAACAACGATATATGTACAATATGAATGTAAACGTGTACAATTTATATCCATAAAGTTTGAATAAAATGTTCCTTCCATTCATTAAAGTTTAAAAAAATATATAATTTAGTTTGAATAACTGAAATTGAAATTTTGCAACAAAAAGTGTTTTAAATATTTTAATTTGTAAAAAGAGTTTCAAATAATTTAAAGCATTAAAAAGAAATACTACATTATAATGAGGACGGTTATTATTAACAATATTGATTCCGAAACCGGTTAAAAAAATCCTCTACAGAACTCCCCTCAGCATCAAAACACACTAAAATTCAAAGTGGAAAAGAGACGGTTGAGTGCTTTGCTGTGGAAGGTACTAAATTGGCGTGCCTGTCACGAAGTGACTACTTTACCAACTATAAACGATTACAGTGTACTGCCTCATAAGCGGACACCTAACGGACTGACAAAAGGGGTGTCCACTCATGAAGGTAGCAAGCAATTATTCTTATTATATTCACTTTTGAAAATTTTATTTAAGTTCAACATCACAAGAAATAGAATGCAGAGTAATTCGAATGTTTATTAACAGTTTTACAAAACCTGAGTGCCGAGTGTGACTCTTTAAATACATCGGAATGATGTTTAAGGAGTCACAAATTTTAAATTTGCCAGTTTTTCCTTTGATTTCAATATCTGGCAAATATGGATTGAATTGAGTTACAATTGCACAGACTTAAAGTGACTGTGATATAAAGAACTAACTTTTAATTTTGTTATTGTTTCTTCCGACAACATCTTGGTTTACATTAGGGTCTTCTCCAGCAATTGAACGGAACGTTAGTTCATGTCATGTCGAGTATCCAAAGTCCATTCAGAGCACAGCTGATCAATAGGAAGATTTTTAGGATTTTAGATACATTTTCTCTCTGGATTAACATCACGACAATTATAAAATTTGGTTTTTCTTTGCAAGCGGGTGCGTTTTACTAAGTTTTCATACAATGATTTGATTGTCTTTGTTTTAAAAGTTTGCAACTTTGAGTTGGCAGCACTGCTTCATTTGTCAAACCACTTAACAGCTGATAGTTATTTTCGTTTAGTTTAGTTTAGTTTAACATTTTATTATGAATATATTTACTTATATATAATCTTTTTTTATTATTTTTTTTAATTAATTATATATAAATCTTTGTTTTGTGTAACTTTAAATAAAACACCCTGTATTTGAATGAAATTAACTTTCATGCTTTGGCATGGCAATTGAAGAGCACAATGAACATTTGTAAATGCATGAATTGTACATTCAAAACAATAACCAGTCCTAATTAAGGGAATTTTCCTTTACATATACCCATTATTCGACAAGCAACAGTTGCAAGAATATAGAAAAAACCTCCTGTCGTATGAACAAAGTGTCTGCATGCCGTTATGGGAGGGTTATCCGCTCAATTAAGAAACATTGTAAAAATCCCAAAGCAGTTTTTGGAATTGAAGAAAGTGTCCGTTTGTGGGAGGTGTCCGCTTAAGAGATGTGTCCGCAGGGAGAGAGTGCACTGTACCTGTTTTATTAGCCTTTTTTGGGCTTAACAGCGCTATGACTTTGTTTTACACATTAAGTAAAAAAAGTAATAAACCAAATCTTTATTTAGTATAAAATTCATAAATTTTATTTCAACAGGAAATTAAATATTCCTGCGTTTCACAACACCCACTACTTTATCTATTATATCCCCGGAATGATATCTGCCTTGCAAAAAATAGTAAAAAGAAAACGAAATTAATTGTTGAAGATTAATTTCCGAAAAACATTAAAATTGTAAATCCATTTAATAATAAATTTCATTAAATCTTTAAAGTCTAAAAGCACCCTGGCACGTACTTGCTCCAAATATGTGGCAGCATAGAAAGGTACGAAGGAGGAGATATGTTTAATCAAAGATTCTTATCACATGAAAATGTAAAATTTCTGTTTACGAAATTTTACAACTGTAGTGCCATTCCATAAATGCCTTTCTGTCTGGCAGTTTCGACTGGCAAAGGACTAAAAGGACTAAAAACACAAAAGCATTAACATGTACATGATTAACATACAACCGAACAGCTTGTGTCTGTGTCGTATCGTATATGAATAGAATGATAACGATGTAAGTGTATGAAGGTTTTTCAAAACACAAGTATGAATAAATATGTTTAAAATAATGTCGACATATTTATAAACTCAATTTACAAACAAGCATTTAGAAGAAGGAAAATATACTCGTTCGTTCAGACTTTAAATGAGTTAATTCGCTATAGAAAAGAAGAGCTCCAACCAAGATATCAATTCTGATGATTATCATTTTGAGATAACAGAAAGGTTGGCATTTCCATTTCTGACATTTTTTATGGCAAAATTAATTCCAGTTCTTAAGTGCCCTCAGAAAAATACAATTGACGTGAAATACTTTTTACAACGAGTATTTTGTTTAGAATAACCGTAGGTTTTACTTCCTACAGATTTATAAATATTTATAATTTTATTTTACATGCAATGCTAGTGAAGTGATGGATATTTTATGGTAATATAACATTTTTTATTGTTAAAAACAAATATTTAATGAATGACTTGTTCTTAAGGGCCTTATAAAAATGTTCTTAAGGTCTCATTTTTAGTTTATTCTCAATTAGGAGCTTTTTTATGCGTGTTGTAAAGAAAATGTACTTATTGTTGCAACAACAATATTAAGCTTTCTATAACAACGTGTTTTAGTTACCATAAATATTCGCTAGTTTGCAAATCTTGAGATTGTATTATATCTAACCCACAGTTATAAATTTTATATCACACGCAGAGAAATCATGCAACTGCATGCAGGCATGTGTGTTATTTATGAACTTCGGCAATTAATTTGTTGCTGGATATATTGAAATATTGTTGATACAAAAAATTATTTTTGTTGAGCAAATATGTGGTTTCGGCAAAAAGTTTATAAAAAAGGGAGGCAGTAGCCTTATGTTAGTTGAAAAGTTGGTATAATGAGAGATTGGGGCGCAAAACTTAACGGATTAAAGGAAGAAAATAATTAAAATTTTCTACTTATAGCCGGTAATTCCTGGAGAAAAAAAATAACTCAAATTCTTGCGCTCAATTAATAATCGAAAATAGTTGTAAAATTCGGTTCAGTTCAGTTCAGTTTATTTTATTTTGATATTCGTATTTAATGAAAAGGGAAAGCAATGTGACGTCATCAAGGTAGGAATGGGAGAGCAACTGCGCATTTAATTGGAAAAAGTAAGTCTGCAGCCGACGACAGGATTTGAATGTCATGTTACCTTTTAGTTTCATATTATTTGTCTCACATCATTGATGTTAAAGATAATTTCATAATGGTTTCCAATGTTCCAAACTTTAAAAGCATTACGGAGTTAGACGCAAATAGTGGGTATTCTGGGCTTACCTGCTTTTTTCAGGAAAATATAAACAAATAATTAAGGCCTGTTACACGTTCGCCACCTCTTTTAACTCGTCGTGCGACGAGTGAAAAAACATATTTTAAATGTTCACCATTTCAGCTCAGTCTTCTCAGTAGCTCGATTTAACGGCTTTTTTGCTGTGTATGGGCTTTCCTTTTCTGAAATTTCCGATCTTTACAACTCGGGACGATAATGAATCCAACAAATCAAATATCAGGATTCTTTCTTCATCTGAAAGACTTATTCATGCCAATATGTTTGAAATATAATATAATGTCCACCTGGGTGTCCTACGGAAGCACATATCCGAGATTTTGCCGTCCAGATCCGCCGATTGTGACTTATTGGCATGAACCTACCTTTAAAATGCGCAAAATGGAACACAGCCTGCTTTCTTTTATATATGTATTCGTAAATGTATGGAACAAAATAGTAATTTTGCGAATTGTCCTGTTATTTTTAGTTTCACTAATTATGTGTATGTGGCAACACGGTAAAATATTAGTATTCTCGAAATATTGGATTCATTCAGTTGTTAGTCTACATTCTTACAAATTAACAACAATAGGGTAAAAATCTTAAAGTTGTTTTTGTGCGCCTAAAGCTCTTCACAGAAACGACTACGAAACATCTATCGGAAAGAGTTAATTGGCTTTATTAGCCGCAGATATCCAGGGGCGTGGAGAATTTGCTAAAAGGTGTAAAAATTGTTGCCTTGAAGGAGAGGAAATTAATTATTTTTAGTCAAACGGAACCCCAGTTGAACAGTTTTGGTTATAAACATATTCCTCGGCATTCGAAGCAATTATTTTGACATGGTGGCTTACGGGGAACTAATTAAAAATGCCACTACGAAAGAGTCATTAGAGAAGTTAAATACTTGAAACACAAATATGAATTGAAATTAACAAAGTTTAAACATTTTGTAAAAGTTTTAATCCTTATTTCGATCAAGCTTTCTTTTCTTCTAACAAGTTAATTTTCATTAAAAGGATACTAAATGAGTTTTTACCCGCAATAACTACTTATCAGATAATAGTCAATACATTTTAATAGTCCACACGGTAAATAATATCATGTTAAAAAGCGTATTACCGCATTTGACCTGGCGCGGACCGAGACTACCAAGTGAGCCAAGCTCTCAGACACGGTGAAAGTTGCCTGGTTCTGATAACATGGTAACTCTTACAGAAGACTTTTTTGCCTTCAAATTAAATATTCCCCATTCTTGATACCAGAAACGTGGTAAACTTGAAAGTTTAAGTTTTCTGTTTCAGCCCAAATATCAGTGGTGTTACCATCATATCAAATGGATGCCCTATACGTAGTTTCTGTACAAGGAATACATCCCAGCTTTTTTATGTTTTCAAATTTATGGAACGAAAATCGGCAAACAATCGGCAAATCCGTGGCTTGTTCAGACTAAAATTTTTTTCTGTGCAGTAAATATGTGTGTATGGATGTAAATTGGAATAAATTATTACACAAAATGCAAAATTCATTATTTTGGAATCCTGCAAAACGCACACAGACACAGTCTCGCAAGTGCACCCCAAGCGTTGAAAACGAGAATGTTTCTCCAATACCACTTGTAAAATATTTTCCAAATTTTTTTATCCAACAAATATAAAATGAAATGAAACGTATGTCTGCCTTAAAGGTAGAATATCTGTATTTTTCTATTATCAGATCTGCTGTTTGTTAGAAATTGTTTGCTTTTAACGGAGAAAGCAAAAACCCAACACACTTTACTTTGAGCGGCATTAGAAACTTTCCTCTCTCATTTTTGAGTTCGCTTTAAAAAACGAACATTTTTACTTATTTTTTTTTTTTGGGAAATGCAAATAAAAAATGATTTTAAGGATTTCAGTCCGTGTGCTGGTGCTTCTTTTCGGTTTCCTGTAGTTCCTGTCCTTTTGCTGGTGCTGCTGGCTGCTGGCTGCTTTAGTTATTTAGCGCCCAATTTTGTTTGGCTCTGATTTTATGCTTTAGTAACTTCAATATCCTTATGGCAAATAAAAGTAATATGAAATATAATAACAACAACAGGAAATTCAGCCACACAGCATGTGAACTCTGCCGAAGCATTGGAGCAAAGCAACAATGAAAACATCTTCCAAAGTGTTACTTTTTAACCTGCGGCTCATCGTATTCCACTCATATTCGTTAACATAAAAACTAAACTGCTGCAGTGGGAATTTAAAACAACATTTATTAAACGTTTTACATGAACGACGTTCACGAGAACATTTAAAATTGTGGCTTGTGTTCGAAAATTAAGTCATACAGTGATTTAAGGACTCCTATAAGAGAAAACTATAAGTTTTTGATATTCAAATAGCGATTAAAATGTGCTCGGATTTGTTACTAATTTGAAAGGATTTCCATTTTTGTTAGAAAATTCATAAAACTGTGATTTTTAATTATTTTTAATTCCATAAAAAATAAAAATAAAAATATAAATATTTGAAACTCGAAGACTAAAAAGATACCATGTCTTAGAATTACCTTTAAGGAGTTAATTTTTTTTCCTTTGTTTCAATCAATCTTTTTATTATTATTATCTTCTGTTTTTTATTGTTTTCTTTTGCCTTAATGTTAAAATTAATAATTAGTAAAACTTGGGCTGTTCTTATTGTGAATATAAGATAGACTAAATCTAATTTTTTTTTGTTAAATTTGAGATATTTCTATAGTTTTATAGGTTTTTATATGTGTAACTCTAAATGTCAACATTTAATATGATTAGATAGATTGCAAAAAAAAACATAAAATACAAAACAATAAATAAAAAATTTTACTAAAATACATTTCAAATAAATAAAATTAAATTACATATTTATTATTTTTTTTCTGAATATACTCATTCGCTTACAAATGCCAAGCCACAAATTTGTCACATATTTCTATGCTATAACACAAAAAGTTATTATAGTTGATATTTCTTAAAAGTCGCCAGCGTTCACGGTGTAACTTTCGGGAATTTAAATCAACTAACGACTAAATAGGGTGTCTTGAGGCATCTGGCCCATTAAGAGGAAACTGAAGTTCCTATTTGAATCTTGGCGGACTTAAAATTTATTTAGTAAAAAAGGCTAAATACAGTGAAACTTCGCATAAGACGACACTCACCATCAACTACCAATTCGTTTTAATAATTGTCACCATTTTGATCTAAATATGAGTAGGATACATACATAGAACTATCGCCCATAAGCTATTCGTTTTAGTGAATTGGTTGCACGATTAATTGGCAATATTTTTAAGTTTAGAAATTCGAGGGTCATATCTCAGGTTATTTTCCATCCCAATTCAACTCTGGTGATTTGTCTAGGCTCTGCTGAAAAAAATTGGAATTGTTTGAAAAAGTGAAGCTGACGCCCCACACAAATAGAAAATGTTGAAATTTTCGGATCTCTCGAAATATAACGGTAAAATATTTGATCATTTGTATGTGCAGTCCCACAATTTTCTTAAGAAAACAATTATGAGTGAAGTGGCAGATGACAATTCCTTCAATATAAAAAAGTCCTACATTTTAAATAAATATGTGAAATACTAAAATTTTATTTAACTGATATTATTCAAAGTGAAAAAAGTAGATCTGGCATAAGACCGCTTCGAAACATAAAGCTTGTGCACGAATTAAATATCTTTGGGACTGTTCAGAAAAAACTCTAAAATTGTTGATGAATAATTTTATCGAATAATTCTTATGCTTAAAAAGTCGAGACTAGAAAACTGAACGAAATTAGGTAACGGATAACGCAATTTAAAGTAAAAAGGCTGCCACGGATAAACTGAACCACAGACGTAAGACTGGAACTTTATAACATTAGAAAAATTATATACCGACCATTTTCAGAATGCAGGGGCTGCAGTGTTGTCCTGTGTTGCAACGATAAAACAAATTGTTTATATTATATTTGTGTTGCACACGACTCTTACTGCACTATATCTTTAATATATCTAATATAAACGAACTACTTTCTTTAAACAGAACATTAAATGAAACAGCAAGTTTTTCCTAAAAAAATATTATTTGCAAAATCAGGTCCTATACCCTTCCCGAAAGAAAATTTGTTTAACGCCGAAAAGATTCCTGGAGCAGGATTAATAAAAACAGAAACAATTGTGTAGAGCTTCAACACTAGGCGTCCCCGACTTTTCTTAGTTGGGAGCCGAATGAATTTGAAACTGTAAGTATATTTCCATTTATTTCATTCAGAATTGATTGCAGACATGATAACTCGTTGTCCTATACTGATTTAAGGCGTTGGACAGCATCGATTGATGAGTTAGTGGTGTTTTCAACCAACGGCTCGACGGTCACTGCTTCGATTCCTGCCAAAAATTTTATATATTTTTAAAATAGTAATGAAATTTAAATACCCCTATTTATTTATATTAAATGGATCTTGTCCTGTAAATGAAAACTGCAATTAGGAAACAGTATTGAAGAAAATGTCGTACAGAACTCCATTCCTAGGGCCTGTTTCCCGACTTTGAACTTTTTTGAATGCTTCATTTACGCTAGAAAACTTATTTTGCAACAACTTTTCAGCTTTTAAGCAGGAAATCGGAAGAAAACAATAAGAATGATGCAATACTTTGTCGAAAGAATCCGTTTTTTTGTCGTTAAGAAGACAAGCGTACGTTAACGTTCGCGATCGTGAAACTGAACTTTCTTAACGAAAAGAATTAAAATGTTGCAGTAAAAACCAATTCACTCGCTAAATTTAAAATAAATTTACTTAAACGAAATGAATGCAAAACCTTAAAACTTCTTTATTTTGTTACATTTTACCATAATGGTATTAATTCCCTTTTAACTTATTTCTTCATCATTCGCCATACATTTTGCTTTCAAGTTATCTGGTGGCTTAAGGTGAGAATTGGACCAGAAGTCTGAGAGGATGACAAAAAAGAAGAAACAAAAAAAAAAACGTTTATACGCAAGCAAAAACGTTGGCAGTAACACAAATGACATCTTGTTATTTGATTTAAAATATGAGGGGAATGACTTCAAACCCATTGGAATGATGTTTGTTTTTGTAACAACTGGCTGGCATTCGTATGCTCTACCTTCGTACCTTTAGCGGTGCTTATCATCCTCAGTACGTACCCAGACTCTTTTTGAGATGGCCTTGTTATAGTTGTTTTTGTAAATATCAAATAAAAACAAATACACAGACCAACATGCATAAACAAACATCGAAGTAAACACACACACACACATACACACACACACACACACGTGTATACACATGTATTTGTTTGGAAATGTCACTGTGTGTCTGTTTGTTTGCGATAATGATGCAAAAAGAGAGATAAATGTATTTGTAATAAAATTATGCACATACATACGTTTGCCCAGGGACATGCTGGGCTCCATTCAGCACTGGAATTCGAGTCCTTATATTTGGGCGTGTGCGTGTGTGTGTTTGTATGCTTTAATATTTACCTAAAAAATACTTTCACTTTCCTCACTTCCTTTTCCGTAGATGGCTGTGTATGTGTTTGTGTACGTCAGTTAAGCCAACAGTATTTAGCCATGAGTTAAATTTTATTCACGCACACACACGCACACACACACGCAGCTGCACAAGCACCAACCATTATTCTGTTTTCGGTTTTTTTGAACTTTATTCGTCTCTTTTTTTACTGCTGCACAAAACCGTATAAATTTTCACTGTTGGGATTGTTTGTTGTTGGCTTTATTTTGTGCGATAAAGAAATGTATAAATAAAAAATGTTTAAAGTTTGTTTTATGACATGTGGCCCATAAAAATTCTCAAGGAATCATCTCATCATACTAATGGCTTAGATGTGATTTAGAAAATTTTATTTGTAAATCATTTAAGCAGAAATTTTGCTTAAAAACACATAAATACATATAATCTTTACTTGTTGATTATTCTGCTGCGTCGTTTCACTTGTATTTAAATATTTATGGAGTAGAAACAATTTCCTTTAACGAACGAGATGCCAGTTTGGAAAGAGATTTATGCTGGTTAAAGAATATTATTTTTTGTTCGTTATTTGAACATTTTCATAAACATAAATATTTGTCTGAAAATATGTTTTTTGGTCGACGTTTCCTTGATATCAGATAACAAAATACAAATGCTTTCATATTAAATTCTCTGCTGGAGAAAAGAGACATTTAAATATTACGAAACAGAGATTCTCATTAATTTTAATAAGTCTTAATTATTTCAGACAGGTTTTTGTTTTCTTCTTATAAAAATTCACTAACAGATAAATCTTTTGAAATTTTAACGCGTTCAGTTTTAGTTATTCTTGTTTACTGCGAAATATAGTGCCAACTATATTGTTCATTAATTTATATTGCCGTTCATATTTATTAAGAAAGATTTTGGGTCAAGGAGTAAAATCGAAAAATTTAAAACAAAGTGCTTAAGGCGCAAAATTACTTTGTTCGGAGGTTGCGAAACTCTCTCCGAACTGGTATTCATATAAATATATGCACAGATTTTGGCACGGACTCTTTGAGTCCGTTGCTTGACCAATCATAGAGAAAGGAAGAACACAAAACTTGATTGGATTCAAAGGTGTGCTAACTTTTATTCCTTACAATGAACGTAAAAAGCTAATGGCTCAAACCTGCTGCGCTATTCAAGTCAAACAACTAACACAACCTTAGCCCAAGTAGTGAACGGACCAAGACACATGCCATGAGTTGAAGGGCATCAGTCAAACAAGCTCGATCTATTCGTGGCAATTTGGATCTTTTTTCCATATCAGAACTTCTTAATGTTTCAAAAAAAGCTTAAAACACAAAAAAGCTTGTTGGGCCGAGCTGAACTAATTCTATAGACATTATAATTGGAAACTGTATTTCCCACAAGCGAAAACGAAAAGACTCAATTTAGTCATATGTGCAAAAATGCAAATCAGATCTAGAGGTTGAAAATTCTGCAACAATCGTGTAGACAGATACCGTCTTGCTGTGCAAAAGACAAGACATTCGTTATTCGTATGCCAACTTTTTCAAAAAATTACCAAAGTTTTCAATTAAGTTTTTGTGGGATATCTCGATTTTTGCTACCAAGAGTTTTTCTCGAAACACCATTACATCCACAGAAAATTACTGTGTGGTGCGCTTTATGGGCCGGCGGAGTCATTGGTTCATATGTTTTCAAGTCGATGATGGTCAGAATGTTACTGTCAATGGTAAACGGTATAGGAACATGATTGCGTGGCATTAATCTTGCTGATATGTGGTTCCAACAGGACGGAGCCACATGCCACACGGCGAGCATTACAATTGATTTACTCTAAGAAACTTTTGATGAAAAAATAGTTTCACGTTATGGCCCAATTAATTGGCCAACATCTTATTTAAAGATTAATTTCATAAAATTTGGTTTCCCATAAAGCCCGTTTCATTGATATTAAAAATATATTTTCTTGTTTTATTATGATTTAAACTTGTGCCATTTTATAAAAAAACACCCTTTATTTTAGAACCGGTGCAAAACAAACTTCACTCTTTACTATTTGTACGACATAAACATATCCGGCTAAAAATTAAATACGTGGGAGTTGTTTTGGCCGGTGCTTCAAATGTTTAAGTTACTCAGCCGTGTGCAGGAGAGAGGGAAGAATCTGATCGGTAACGGTAAGTTATTGAACTCTATTGGCTCACTGGTGCATCGCCGCATTTTGCTCCGCTGAGATGAGGGATCCTGTTTCTGCAACTAGAATATTTTTACAAAATACGCCTTAATTGGCCATCGTTCTTTAGACGAGTTTTATGTAGTGGAATCTCCCACTAACTGAGCGAGTGGAAGTTTGGTAAAATAAAAGTTTGCTTATGCGAAGAGTGATGATTGGAGCATCGCCCGTCAATGCCAATTTCCAAAGATGGCATAAGGTTTTTTATCTTCTCACGCACGAATACATATCTAATAAAATTTTTGAAATTTATGAATCTTACGGTGCTACAATGCATTTTTTTCATAATACTATTTAACAATATTATGAGCGATCAACTCAACAATAGTTTTATAAACCACCTTAACAACCTTCAAGCATTTCATTTTTGTTGTTGTTGTTGCCGTTGCATACGTCCTCCTTTGAATGCCTCCTTTAAGTGGAATTTGGCAATATAAAAAAGAAGAATTTCGCAAAGTTGAACAAACAAATTCACCACAGACTTGCGAATTTTAATCACGATATTAATTATTCGTTTTTCGTGTTGATTTTTCCATATTCGTTTAAATTAATTCTTCAAAACTTTAATGTGATGGTTAATTTTTTTCTGCACTTTAATAACATCCTGCATACAAACATGTATCAATTTCTTTTCTTTTTCTTGTGCCTGACTTCTAAAACTACATAAAATTTGCATTTGAAAAGGCTTGATTATATTGTATTCCTTATTTGCATTGTTTCACTGCTTTTTCTTATCCAAATGGGTCCGTAAGAAAATGTATTCATTGAAGCATGAAACAAATGTTTTTCGCGTTTCTTCTTTTGTAATTTCATTGTCGAGCCAGTGGGAAAGAAATCTACATGAAAATGCAATCAGATATTTTGGCTGCCAACAGAAAGAAATTCTTTATGTCTGTGTGTGATTAAATTGCTCTGTTCTGCAAATTTTTTACTTTTTGTAAAAACTCACTTATTTCGTATAATAATTTTCAAGCTTGAGCTCTTTTGGTTATATTTTTAATAAAAAATTAAAATATTGTATTCAATATTTCGTCTTCTGTAGGAAAATTGCTTTGCGAATATTTCTTAAAATAATATTTAAGAGAAACACCAAAAGACTTATTTAGACTTCAAAATGATTGTGAAGATTTATTTTGCTTTTTTATTTCTAGTCTACGATACTCCTATAACAGAAAGTTAGAAATACACTACACTTAGAAAAAACCTTTTTGAAATATTGCAGCGGCGATACTATTTAGTTGACTGTAACAATTGTTTTGTCGTTTTAAAAATAATATGTTTCACCACGAACATTTTGTTTTTGACCTTCTCGAAATTCGATCGTTGCTGTCTACGAGATTTGAATGGAGCAACACAATTTCCGACAACAAAAGTCTATGGCTACAACAATAGACTTTAAGACACACAACAATAAACTGTTCTTTAGAGACGTACTCGTATGATTAACATTGTCGCTATGAAAAATGTTGTTTCTCCAAGATATTTCATACCATTTGCTCTGCACTGATACGAATAAATATATTTTTCAAGTCTTAATTTTCCTTTCAGTTTAATTATGGTTTATTGTGAGAGTGTAAGAAGTGTTCAGTCAATAGTTGTCATCCAGTTTTTTTATAAATGTGTTAATTGCAATTACTTGAACGGCCTTTCATTAATTTGTTTATATTATTCGGTTCTTCGTGTACAATATAAGCAGCTTAACACCCAGATGTACAGCAACCATTTCAACATTTTAAAGTCTAGTTTTCACATGATCCGAAATCTTTCTTCAAGCTCATTAACTCTATGAGAACATCATTTATCATTTCAAAAGAAGTGAAATATATGGACTCAGAGTCTAGGGTGGTGACGGTAATAAATGATTTGGCTGCTGACTTTTTCTCATCAACTTGTTGGCATGGACCTTTTGGTAGCATTCTCGAATATCTTTACAAAATTAACTCAAATCAAAGTATTTCCATTTCGCAAAATTTCACTTACTGTTAATTGTCTTGAAACTTTTAAATCATCAACCGTGAGTGGACCTGATGGCATTCCAAGCTCAGTGTTAGCAGTTTTCAGTATATCGTTAAAGAATGGGCAATTACCCCAAAAATGGAAATAGTCTTATATTATAAATCTGGTAGTAAATAAAATATCAGTAAACTTTTAGAAAAATGTACCACCAACTTCCTCACACACCGATTTCTTCACTTGTTACTCTGCTTCTGCATGGATTTCGTGAAGGTTTTCCTGCTGTGGCAAATAATCTGCACCTAACAAACGGTAGTCACACCGACATCGTCTATGCTGACTTCAGTAAGCCGTTGGACAAAGTAAGCCACTCCCTTGGGTTAATAGAACGAGATAAAATGGGCTTTAACAACAGTTACTTTAGCTGGATGAAATCGTATCTCTGTGGCCGAACTCAATCTGCAAAATTTTAATCTGAAATTTCAAGAAAAATTTATGTAAGTTTGAGTGTTCAGTGCATACTTGTTCACACTGTTCAAGTTACTTTCCAGCCTATATTTATCTTCAGAATTACTGGAACAACTTCTGCGCGCTGCTATAATTTAATGGAACTTAAAGTAAATAAATGCTAAAGATCATCGGTGATTAATTGCCAACCCTTGAAAGTAGGAGAACAACGCTAATGGACATGGGCTCTTTGTTAAACAACTTATATTTCAACATTCCTCAACACTCCTGAGGTGTTTGTGACCTCCGAGAATATTATAAAGTTGTTTCAATGAATTATGCCCTTTTAAATTATTTAGTTGTTTAAATTATTAGTTGTTGAAAAGTAATAATCAATAAGGAAATATCCATACAAGTTATATAAATAAATAAAAAAAAGAAGATTTGAAATTAAAAAGAAATATTTAAGTGAAAGCTGAAAGTGTTGTGGCCTGTATCCGGATATACAAAAACTAAATGGATTTATCAAAATTACTAACAATCCAAAAAGAAGTTTTATCTGGAAAGTTTAATAAATTATTCAGTGAAAATGGAAAAAAATTAATGAAAGGATAATGTGTTCGCACAGTTATGCAATTGCACGGAAGCGAGCCTTCACTTGCCATGACGCTGCACACGAGCAGGGATCTGATTTTGAATTGCCTCTAAAAACTCAATTGTTTTTCTCAATTTTTCTTAAATAACGAAAACAAAATACATTAAAAATTGTATGAGGGAAGATTGCGATAAAATTTTAGGGCGGATTGGCACAATGAGTACTTTGTTAACGCATGTAGAATCTTTACCTGTTGGGGTCAACGGGTCACCACGACTTGTTTGTTGTTTGCAAGAACGCTCGTGGCAAAATTCCATTACCGAGGCATTAGATCCCTTCTTCTGGCATTTCCAGAAATTAGGGCATATGAAATTTTATGCTCAAAATCTCAAAAGAAAACCAACCTCCAAAACAACTTTCCCCAACATTTCGCTGCTTAGTTCTTTATTAAATCAGATGTCTTTGGAGGTGCAGCAAATCACGGCTAGAACATGTCAATCAACGCAACACTAGGATATAATACTATATATTGTTTTATTTATTTTATTGTTATTGTTTTTATTTTGATGACGTCAACAGTGCATTGTCGTTCTCGCCGAAAATGTTGTTGCGATAAACAGGTTTTTATTCGGACGCCTCTATTCTGTCTACCAAATTTCTAGAAATTAAATTTTCTTGTCTCTTTGAAAAAAAATTATTTACAGAAGAATTAAAAAGTAAGTTGAACAAAACAATAATAATATAATAAATATTTATTTTAAACATTAAAATTAATCCCTCTACCGGCAATAGACTTGATCCTCCCGATCAGACCAGTATTTTTTTTTTTTTGGCTAAGACTTGTTAGCAATCAATTTATTATTTGAAACTTTCAAATATTGTGAAACCAAATTAATATTATATGGTTGTCCACAACGGCGGGCTCTTGCCCTATTCTCATCCCAACGATATATTTCTAACATCAAGAGTTCTGCGATCTTATCCATTTTCGTTTTACTTTTTAATTATCCTAAAAGTGTAAAAAACATATTTGCTAAAAAGCTACTAATGAGATGTACTCGTATAAATATGGACAGGCTTTGCCTGGTCGAGTGAAAATTAGGGTCACTGAAATAAGCCCGAGTTTGGGTTTTGTAAAACCAAGACCGGCTGATAAATTTTAGGTGAAAAAAAATTTACTGAAGTACAAAAAATATGAGTTTTTGTAAGAAATTGAATGCATGAAGTTCAAGATAAATCAGCATTAAAAAGGACAACATATTTCTTTTCCTTTTTCAATTCATTCAAATAATAAAAAACAAAACGAAAAAAATCTTAATTCAAGAAAGAGGAATATTAATTCCCATAAACGCCGCAGGGTTCTCACTTTGAACGGCAAAAATTTATCTTTCAAAGGCTCATCATTTTGTGGTGCTTTTTTATGACGATTTGGTCATTATAACGACCCTTTTTTATCATTCGAAATATCCGGGGCATCGCATCTTTTCTATTCATTTTAATTTTCATTATTGTTGTTGTTTCATTTTGTCAACGATATTTGTTAATTTTCCGCTTGTGATTATGTGAGTCCGCTTTGTGATGTTTTCCTCTAATTTTCTTCCCAGTCACTGGTTGTGCTCCATAAACATTATCGTCGTCATCATCGGCAGCACTTTTAAAATTGGAATCACCATCACAGTCTGTCTGCGGTATGTTGTTCTTGTGTAATTATCTGCTTATAGTCAATGTCTCTGTTCTTGTGGTTCCCTTTGCAACTACGAGTAAAAGGATGTTTATTTATTTGTTTATTTTTCGTTTATTTGAGAGATTTTTTCTTTTCATTTTCCATTTTGTGCAGAGACGATTGTTTGCTTTGCAGTTTGGCGTTGTGCTTGTTTTGTTGACTCTGGCTGGCGTTTTGGGACGTTTCGTGTTTCTGTTGTTGGCTGGCATTTAAGCAGCTTAAGTTTGTTACTTTAGTTTGGGAATCACTCGCCTCTTCCGCTTCCCCTAGATTTGCTTTCACCATAACTGCACATTCACTCTTAAAACGGATATTATTTAAGATCTTTTTAATGAGGATTTTAATGACAAAATGAAGTGACTTTTTGCTTTCCAATTAGTTTCATGAAAATTGCTTAATATTTCACTTTAAGTTGCATAAAAACAAGTTGTCTCTGTCATGTACGCAGCTGTGGCGTATGATGATTATTTTACATACATATAATTAACTACACATACGTGCACTAGGACGAGCCCTTAAACCCATTCGAAGTATCAGGTACCACTACTGATGAGGTGAATAGATGTTTAGCGTCTTAGCGAAGGATTTGTATCGCATATGTACATGTTTCGCTAAACAAAAATCTTAGTGTCCTATAACTTCCTTTATGATCTTTTTTTTTAGAATAAATGAAATTCAGACATGGTGCTGAAAGCACCTTATTTACCTTCAAATAGAATAGAAGTTGGCAAGCACGCGGAAGAACGGAGCTGCTTCCAATGAATTTGTGAAAAGTGAGCAGGCTGCTCAGTCTATGTGGCGCCATAATTGAATCAAGGACTTTGTTGGATCATTATGACGACTGATTAAAGCAGAATCGTCAGCAATTTTTAATAACTTTTACTAAAAGTGATATCAGCTGTGAAATATTGTCCAGAATTCGAAATTATTGTAGGTCAAAGCAAAGGGTTGCTCACTTGCAATTAGTTAAAATTCAATTCTATTTTGATAGAGTCTGAAATATGTGCAGTGGAATTGTTAGCCGGATGTGAAGGAGTATTTGAAACTTAACGGCAATGCAAAGTTTCCTTTGAAATTTATTCGGTTGTATTTAGTTTGAACGAAGTAAAAACCAAAAGGGGAATCACCAAATTGTGCATGTTCAATTTCACTATTTGATAAAGCAATTCAATAAGTGTGGGCGAAGTACGAAAGTGATTTCCTACGAGTATTGGAATAGTTTGGCAGCGGCATTCAAGGGAAGCCTTGATCTCAGTGTAACTGATTCCGCTTTTAGCTCTGGACATAAATATGTATGTGTGTACGCAATTATAATTGACTCTATCCGACCTCCTTTTTATCAATATCTTCTATAACAGACTGAAAATGTGGTATAACATTAAAGATCCAACTTGATTCGAATTACCAACAGCTTTAGAAATTACTGTTGAGTTTTTTTTTACCTTGAACATGTAAAATTTATTTTTCCTTGTTTGAGTAGATTAGAATGTCGAAGTCACTGTGTTGTTTTGCGGACGGAGAAAGTAATAACGAAGATCTACATGACACCAAAAGCGCATTAAGCTACTTAAGGACTAAATTAGAAGTGAAAAAACATTGTAGACCATATTCCAATAGGCGCCATCGTCCTCACAATAAGCCGACACCCAAAAGCTCTCGCTTTTACATTCATCATTGACAAAAATTATCTAATATTAAGGCACACTTGATATTTTCGGGGTTACCAATAGCGTTCTACTGTTATCGACAACGACTGTACAGCTGGTGTGAATACGATGGCGACTCTTGTCTCAAGGGGGATTGTAGCGATGTAAAACGAGGAGTTTGGTGCAGATTCATGTTGCTTCAAACAACTACTTTATTTGATTAAAAAATTAACTAAAAATAATCCTTCTAATAATCGGCAAGTTCGAGATCGTCTTCAAATTTTAATTTATAAAAAATAAATTATTGAATTTTCTGGATTAACTAAAAGTAATAAAACTAAACAGGAAAATATAAAAACATACCAAACAAGTTTATTTTTATTCCAGATTCCTGGCATGGTTCTTATTAGCAATTTTCAATAAAGTTATTAGCATCGGGTGCTTAAGGGCAAAAGCAAGGATTTCTTTACCGCTAAATACCTTATCTGGCAATAAATCGTCCTTGTCTGCAGGCCTTCTGCGAATTTAAATAAAATTTATTCTCAATGTTTCGTTTGGAAAAGTGTTAAAAATTTAAAGTCCTTATTTACAAAGAGAAAAATTGAAAAGGAAGTCAAGTAACATGAACAAAAATTCTGCGCATAAAATCAGCTGCCTTAATATAATAATTTTCTTTGTATATTTATATTCACAAACAAAATGCCCTGGGATAAATTTTCAGTATCCTTTATTTTTTTTAACTAGAACGGAAGCATTCAGAGTTGATGTGTGATGAAATAATATTCGTATATCTCTGATCAGACTGACGAGTATTTCCTACTTTCTTCAGCCTAAATGAAATGCATAAAATTTAATGTAAAAATTTCCGAAACTAGACTTGTCTTGTATTAAATCAGCGCAAGTCATCAACAGCACAAAACGTCTGACAAGAAAGACATTCAAGATGATCTCTCAAAGTAATTAATATTTAATTTTCATAGAGTTATACGCGATAAGCTAAAAATTTACATATTGTTTTAGTTGTTTTTTTTTTGGAATATCAATTTAATATATATTTATTAAAATCGACAAAGGTAATCCAGTGTTACTTCTTATCTCCATTAAAATTTAAGACAGCAGCTTCGCTGTTTGTGGTTCGCTGAATGTTGCCTTTTAGGTTTAGTTTTAACACATCGGCAAAAAGTTGTTGCTCAAAGTTCGGAAAGCCCACCTACAAATTTTTTCTCACTGATAAGTGACTTTTCCTTAAATAAACATAAAGGCTAGAATGGTGTGATTAATACTCATCACACTGTCATCCGCACCAATGAATTTAAAAAGGAAAAGTCAACAGGTTTCATTAACGGCAGCATAAAGTATCAGATTTTCCTTATGCCATAAAGTCATTTCTTCCCATAAATATGTCTTTTTTCCCATCACAATAACAGCGAGTAGTCACCTACAGAGCACTTAATGAAAAACAACTCATGCCACAGGACTGGCAAAACAAAAGCCACCTGTAAAATTATAAACATCGCAACACGCGCACACACACACACACACACGCGCGCAAACTAACCTGAAAAGTGTATAAAGTTTACCTGGTTGGTGTTAACAGGACTGTAAAGTGTTTGTTGTTGTTTTTGTTGTTCAAGCTGCTGTTGATATTGGGACTTAAGTGGCGTATACTTTATATTCTATTATGAGGTGTCAAGTGCTGCAGAAGATCACTATGCGCACTTGAAAATTATTTATGCTTCCGTGGCCGTAAATATTGTTTTTTTATTTAATATTCAGGATTTAGGTGGAAAAGTTGCAGGCGGCCACCGAAAAGGACAACATTGAGCACACCAACGGCAACAACAACAACAACAACAGCACCAGCAACAGTAACAGTAACAGAAGAAATAAAGTGCCTTAAATATAAACAATAAGTTGTGAAAATGAAAATATCCTGCTGCGTCCTTCATTGTGTGTGTCTATCTTTATGTTAGGAGAGTAAAATTAAATGTGAATTATACCCTGTTGTCTTGTACATGATCTAGAAGGCCGGGAGGTGGAGGTCTTCTATCCAAAAGGCAAGAAATGCAACAATATTTTGTTTTTGTTTACAATTTCATTAAGATTTTAAACGTTTGGGGCCATAAATTACAAGCTGTAAAGTGAGGAAAAAAGTTTCTGGCGACATTCAAATATTTTTCAAAAACATATTCCATTTCTTTTGTTTTGTTTCTTTGCTGGAGCGGAAGTTGGTTGGTGGCCATCCATTTCCTTTAGGCTTCTGGTTTTTATGGTCACTTTTTATTTATAGCAGAGCTAAATTCTTAAAAACAAAGTTTTATAAAAGATTTCCTAGAAATTAAAGGAAATCGAATTACAATTTAACATTTTCTTCTTCCCTTTTAAGTGTTTTTGGCCACCTTTTCAGGCGAAACAAAAAAGCGATACTTTAAACTTTTGCTATGAACATGAAACTAAGTTCATAAATTACTTTTAGTATCCTTGGGCATATTTAAGTCTCACCTCAGGCTTTTTACTTTATTTCTTATGCTACAGCACCTTCACTTTTCTCTTAATTTGCTTTTTATTCTGCCTGCAATTGGACAGTAGTGAAAAAGTATGTCTCCCATTAAAGTTGGTAGCAGCCCAAGTTGCCACAGGCAGACAGTAAAATAAACGTTTGGTAAAGAAAAATATGCAAATTAGTCGAAAATGTAAATGTAGCGTCAACCACACAAACAAACAAGAACAAAAACAAAAACAATAACAAAGCCAATACATTTTTTTGGCTTTTGAAAAGTATTTGCACAGTGTCGCGCAACTTCAATTTAGTCATACACACTTTAATTGCTTCTAACTTGAATTCAACAAACAACATCACTTTTGCGTTCCAAATTCTTTAGGACCCACCAATAAATAACATTAATATTCCCTTCAAATTTATCAAGGAATTATACACATCGATTATATGGGGTACACAATCTTTATGGAGTTTCTTTAGAAAACTTAATAAAAGTTCTTATCCTGATATTTCCACTCAAACATCATTACTTCACGGCATCAATGACTAGTGTCTGAGTGGCAGCTTTTTGTACAAGCCTCCCGTCTCTGGAATAACCTTCACTCAAATCAACAATTTTGCTTCCAGTTTCATAAAAATTTTTGTTTTAGAATAATGTAATATTTTCTTTATTTAGATCTTTAGTCACACACATATATAAATTATATGAATAAAATATAATTGACAACATTGTTGTCGTATGTATTTATGTTTTTATGCGTTCCTATACTTTAAATATAAGACGTATTTTTGTTTCTGACAGGAAATGAAAAAAATCTAAATAAATAAATCAAATAAATAAGATTGTTTTAACACAAAACGAAGTGATTGGGAGCTGGCGCTCAGATTATTCATTTTATTTCAAGAATTTGTTATTAAAACTAAATAAAAACACAAGCAGATGATATTTCCTTTTTCAAACTGTCAGTCACTATTGATGGATTAATTGAAAGCTGCACATTTTCAAAGCATTTTAACTCCACCAGCTGTCATACACGAGTATATAATGTTTTTAATGAACTGACACTTGAACATGAATTTATATAACACAAATTGTAAAGTTTTTTAAAAATCTTATTTGTTCGGTTAGTGTTGATGTAGATAAATCTTCGCAAATGGCAACGCTGGCTGACAGCTGTCAATGTTATGGAATTAAGATAAACGTAGTGCTCAGACAAATTTATTAATTGATAATCAAAAAAATTAAATATTTCCAAAAATGAAATAAAATCAAGCCTTAGAGTTATTTTGTGAACACAAATGTTTTATGTGCCGGCAACCGGCAAACACTTCAGAATACACACACAGATGTACATACATATGTATTTAAAAAGGTTTCGAATAAGGACGAGTAGATGTTGAAATGGAACAAAACAAGCTTTGCCCAAGATATTAAAAGACTTCTTGTTTTTGAAGAGGCCATGCAGGATATTATGTATGAAACAAATCACCTTTCTAATGGTCGCGGAAGCTTCTGACGGTGGTACGGATACGAGTGATGTAATTTTCTATGACTCTGGCTGAATTTGAGTAATGACTGCATATCGATCGAATGCAATTTGCTGGCATAGACCCAGAGAAACACCATTAGAACAACTCTAGTGGGAAGCCGGCAACATCGCTTAAGTGAAGTCTCCACTTACACAATTTCACGGCAATGTTCTCGGCACATCTGGCGTTCATTTTACTGAATGAGTCGTCTTTAACTTGATCTCCAAACTTGCAGAGTCGGTTATCAAGGGTTACCGATGCGGTTGCTCATTTTAATAATGTTTTATCATTGGCACGTGCTGCTGAATCGTGTGATTGGTCGAAGAGGGTTGGCATCAGTAACTGAACAATAAACAACGGACAGATGCCACCACCATCTCAGAAGTCTTTTTGAGCCCAGTTGACAGACACCTACACCTTTGCGACAACTATTTATATTTGAAACAGGTATTCGAAATATCGTAAAGGAGAAAATCTTTGAAGCTTCGAAAACCGGCTGTGATAAAAATATTAATGGGCAGGCAATTCTAAAAATATTTGTTAAGCAAAAACAAGATGCTGTTTTTTTTTTCTTAAATTAAGAAACAAGAAAAAGATCGCAAATAACTTGCAAATGAAATTCCTTCCCAATCCAGAAGAAACTTTTAGGGAATCCAATAACTTCTAAAAGAAAGTTTAAAGGGTGTTTCCAAAACATAATTTAACAAGTTCAAAAAATTGACGAAGTTTTATCCGAGATATGAAATAACTTTTGAAAAATATAGAAAGAGCTCTCTGCAGCCATTCATTTTTTTTTTTATAAGTAATTTCCCTGTCATGGTTCATACAGTTAAACAAATTAATTGTCAGCTGAAGGTGTCCTTCCATGAGGGTTTGAAAAATCCAGTCAATTCCAGTCGCCGCACTGTGTGATGGAACTGAACTCATAATAGGCAAACTCCGTTTGGGTGAGAGAAGGTGTCATGAATTTTTGCATAAAATTAACAGGGTTATAAAAAATAAAAAGCGTCGAACGAATCCTTGGCATGATAATTCCAGCCCAACCATCGTTTGCACTAAAGTAGCGCCATTTACAAACACACCCGTTCTCTTTTGCCTGCCGTTTCGCCCCTTCTAACGAAGCCGTTGCTGTTTTAACAAAAAGGACGCTGTTCCAGTGAGACAGGAAAAAGACCAGGAAAAAAGGGTAGTGTTAAAATAATTGAATTCACATGCATCAATGGTATGATTTTTTAATGTCCAAAGGTATGCGCGTAGAGACTCCTTTCTACGGTTGCCCTTAAACAACTACATCGCCAACTCTAAATAACGGCGCATGAGTGTATGTGTGTGTTGGTGTGTGAGTGTGTGTGTGCGTGTGTATAATTGAAAGTTTGTTTGCGGTTAAACAAATTGCAATGTACTATTTTTACAAAACAAACGCAAACGTGATTTTGGTGTATTCGTGCTTTAACGAAAATTACACAGGAGAAAATATTTCGATCATATTTTGTTTGTGTGAGTGCTCTTTCACGCTTGTTTGGCTGTTCACGTGTGTGTGTGCGTGTGCGTGTGTCTGTGGCTGCTTGAAGGTGACATTCATTTAAAATAGATTTTCAATTGCGGCTTTTAATCATTTCACATAAATTATTTTAATGAGTTTCAACATAAATTGAATTAAAAGTATTTACGCTTTTGTTTTTCACTCTTTTTGTTTGGTGTTTTACGAAATAATGTGATTGTGGGTAAAGTAAAATGGTTTAATTGTTATTTTTTAATTAATTGTTGTTCTCTTTTTGCTATTCGTGTTTTATTTTCTTTTTATTTATTGGCGGTACTGTAACTATTGCCAGCAAATGGGACACACATACAGACATATAGTACGAGGCCATTTAAATACACAATATGTTTCTGTTAACTACTTTAATCCTTCACTCACGAGTAAACAGCACCGTTTAAATAATATTCGCCCCTCACATTGTGGCTTAAGCGTAACAACTGAATTGCCCGAAGAGATATGCACAAACAAATCTTTTGTGGATAAATTGAATACTTTTCATTCATATACAATACATTTCATTCCGCCTTCGAATCTGAACATACCTGGATAATTATTCTTGAAATAGGAATTTGGAACGCATACAATGACTGTTAATTGTATAAAAAATAAATTGAGTAGATCTTCTACAGATATTCTTGTGATCCAAGCAAATTCCCGTTTCTATAATTTTTCTTTAAGTAGTTCTGGACTCCTGAATTTATTTTAAGGTCGCTGGTCACTGAGAAAACTCGTTATAAATCGGGAGAAGTCATCTCCAACACCGAAAGCAATAAGTTTTTAAAGCAGTGCATCATGCCACATCCTCGATGGTGGATGGAGTGACACCAATTTTGCGACATGAAGGCAAGAATATCACCTGTAGAGTAGCCCTTGGGAAATCCATACTAATGATCAGTCAGCGATTTATGTGACTCCATATATTCCACAAGATGGTAATTTTCTGTGGCTTGGGAAGTGCAGAGCAAATTGCAATTGGTTGCTAATTTCCGAGTGGTATACCTCATCCTTTTTCGGTATCGGCTTTACTTTAGCAGCCTTGCAACACATTGGGAATTCGGAATTCTACGGAAAAGGTGTGCAATGCAATCTGCTGGAATGCCATCCGGCCTCGGAGACTTATTTATGTTGAGATTGGCTAAAGCCCTTTTACCTGCACGAGCTCGAAAGAATGTCAAGGGCATAGTCACAGATACTCGCGAAGTCCGGGCAGTGGTTGATAGCTTTTCGGCAAGCAAGAATTGTTTCAAATATGTTGTATATCAGCCAGCAGGTTAGTGAACGTAGTTGAACAAGAATTATTCTTTCACAACGGCCAACGATTTTAGTACAGTGGGGAGCTGCAAGAAGTGCTTTCGCTCACGAAGACCTTGCCTTTTTGTGCAGCAAGTTAGTATCTGGACTATTGTTAGCACGTCAGGAACTGAATGCTTCCTCTCTGGATCTGATTGCATTTTCCACGTCTTATCAAGATTTCGGTTTTGGTTTAATCGAAATTTATTTGAAAGGGAGAAAAGTTCGCATTCCAGACAAGATGATATTTTCGACCAAATCTTCCGGAGCAATAAAAATAGAACATATCTTCCAATTAAAAGATTGGAAATGGCTTGAGTTTTATAAAAAAACTATACATTTTTTTCAATATTTAGTTTTGCTTTGGAAAACTTTTTCGGGAAAATATTTTTGTTTTAAAGAAATTCAAATGGCTTAAAAAACTTTTTAACGTTTGACACAAAAAAGTGTCGCAATGAAAAAAAATTATAAAGAAAGTTCTAATAAAAATATTCTGATAAAAATTTTCTAGACAAAAGAAAAATTCTGTCTATATGTTAATTTTCTATTTAATTTTCACAAATGAAGTGCTTAAAGTTCTTAGATAAGTTAAAGGTATCCTTCTTGAATATAAATCTATTCGCTATCGGTGCAGTTTATTATCCGATACATTTCAAGCGTTTAACGTCGTTTACACATATTTAATGTAATTAAAATAGAAAAATTGAAGAAAGGAAACAAATTAGGATCAAGAATATCAACAACTGGTTTTGAAAATTGTTGCTTGAATATGCAAAAGCCCGTGCAGGTCCACATTCAAGTAACTCTTAACTGATTTAGTGCTTCTGTAGTGGAATATGAAAAAACTGTTGTATGGGAAAAGCTTTAACAACCACGAAAAATAACATATAAACGAATTAATAACTGCCTAATTTTGTGAAATCGGGTGAGAAAAAATACTTTTCAGGGCCAATTTTTCTGTACAAAAATTGAAAAAAAGGAAATTTGATAGGCTAAATAAAATTTCTCTGGGTCCATGAATGGCTGCTAATTTTACTCAAAAAAAGCGAGATACATACAAAATTTTTAACATCCATTAATATTTTTTTAATTTATTTGAAATTTATACTGATAAACAATTTCAATTAATATATTTATTGAAATTAATAAAAAAGTTAATTATATCAACTAAATAAATTTGTAATTCCATCCTTATGATTTGCAGAAAGAAATCTTTTGTCATGATGATTTTAAAAATTTTAAACAAAAAAGAAAAATCTACATTCCATTTTCAACTTTTTAATATATTTAATGTAATATTTATTCTGACTGTGTTTGTAGACATAAAGAACAAAAGTTTATAATTCGGTACGAGGAATTGGAGAAATAATTAAAGTGCGATGTTAAGCAAAATCTTCTTTTTTCGCATTAAACAACAGGAGAAAGCAGCAAAAGCCCTCATGTTGTTTGCACGTGTGTGTGTACAGTAGAATCCCGCTAATTAGAACTGCGTTGTTCTGCAAATTTATGATATATTGTAAATTAAATTATTTATTTTAAGTGTTTACTTGTAGACAAATGAAGTACGCATTAAGATTGATGATCCTCAACATACTCGTACAAGTTCATGTGCATGTATGTGCTTGTGTACCTAAATTGAATTAAAGGATATCGTTGGAAGTCCTCAAAAGGAAATATATAGGTTGTTTCGCGCCGCAGTATATATTAATCGATATTCATCCACGCCTTCATCAAGCCTTTTAAAACTTTAACTGTGTTTTATTTTTGGGAGTTTTTACGTGGTTCTGCACAATTTTAATTTGTGGGAGTTATAATTTGCGGCGTTACACTGTTTACTCTTACGCACAGTAGGGCAGATCTGAATGTTTTTTCGCTGAAACCCTGAAACTATATTATTATTATAAAGGACAGGAAAATATAGTTGGTGCGAAAACTTATCTGATTGATTTAAGAAATATAATTGTAAATTCAACTCGAAATAAATTCGTCTAATATATCGAAAAACAACAGGTATTCATTTCTTTCATATTTCTTTTCTTGCATAACTTTGGGATTTGGGAAATGAACCAACTAAACTATTTTTGTGCTTAAAAGCATGTCTTTTCATATGACTCGAGTTTCAAAAGTAGTTGTTCCGCTTAGAGAAGTCGGTTCGCTGGTTGGGTTTAAAAAGTCTATTGAAATCACACAAAACATTCAAAGTCGCATTAATCTGCCACTTGAAGTGGTTGCTTTTATTGCTGCTGAGTTTGAAGCGGGCGTCGACGAAGTTTCTAAAATGCACTCAGTTTAGGATGGGCCATTAATACAATTATATTAAAATGGATAGTATTTCAATCAAGGCAAATAACTATTAATCTTAAGACTCTTGTACATGAAAACAAGAGTCCCAAGAATAAACACTAAAGTTGGGTCTTGATGAAATAAGCGTAACAAGAATAATCTTGGAATTGGCCAGAAACAGAAAAAAAGTTAAGAGGTACTTCTAACAGTTTGCAAAGTTTTCGACAAGAATATGATCTAGTTTTCGAAAATTCTATTTGTCCAAAATGGATCATATACAAATATACAACTGCTGGAGAGAAAGAAGCACAGATTTTTCCATATACACTATGAGCGGACATTCCCTGTAGACGATTATTGTTGCCAGCTCCCAGCGGCTCTCTCTTATTCTGCTCTCCATCCAATTTTTTTCTCCAATTTACGTTTCTGCTTCGGAGAGTTGCCAATACTAATTCTTGCAATGATCACGGTGCGTACATATGGTGTACAAAACCCATTCGAGCAACAACTTGTAATCTATGCCTTTATTTACGAGATTTAGGGGACTCCCCAAATAAAATAGATGTGCGTTTGTTGATTGTAGTTTGGAAAGCGTTGTTCATTCGCTGTATGCATTTTTGGCTATTACATCAAATTGAACTGTTTTTTTTTTTTTTTTTTTTTTTTTTCATTTTATTGTTACAGTAATATTTACATTTTTACAATAATTTAATTCTTAACTTTAAGAGATCAACTCATAAACAATTTTTCTTCTTAATCATCTACAGCAGTTTTTATAGACTTATTTCATTTTACATATCATTTTTTCGGTTTGGGAAAAGATATAAAAAAAAAAAACCCATAAGTAGAGCAGTAAAGTTATATGGTAAAAACACAGGATAAAGGTTATCAAACTAATGCATTGATGTGTGGATAGCTAGAGTATCTACAACGGTGTTTAAAGTTTAGAGACAATATATTAAGTTTATCTTTAACTAATTTTATGTTAGACATAGAGTGCAACGTTCGTGTTGAAAAATGTGTTGGCAAATTATATATCATTTTAAGTAATTTATTCTGACAGATTTGTAGTTTTTTAACATGACAATCGGAGGTGACATACCAAGCAGGCGCCGCATAAAACATTATTGAGTGGAAAATTGTTTTTAATATAAGAAGTTTGTTGTGGATATTTAGTTCAGACTTTCTGTTTATTAACGGATACATTATTTTAATTGTTGTATTAATTTTATGAACTATGTGTTTTATATGCTCATTAAATAATAACTTTTTATCCAGCATTACACCAAGATATTTAACCTTGTCATCCCAGGGGATAGATTCGGTACCAACAATAACATTGGTTTGTGGTAGAAATAAATTTTTTCTTCTTCTTGTAAAGAAAATAGACTGAGTTTTTGAGGGGTTGATCATTATTTTCCATTTTTTAAAGTAGTCAGTGACTATTTTAGTTGATTCTTCCAAGTTGTGTACGATATCTTCCGGTAATATTTCGGAACTAAGTATTGCTGTGTCATCGGCAAAAATTGATGAATTACATCCATGTAAAGCAGGAAAGTCATGCGTAAATAAATTGTATAAAATTGGAGATAGACATGACCCTTGTGGACATCCGGCAGGAATATCATAATTTAGTGAACAAATATTTCCAATATGCACTTTGAATGTTCTGTCTGATAAAAAACTTCTAATTATTTTGACAAGTGCTGGTTCCAGTCCAATTGTATATAGTTTGTGAATTAGGGCATTATGCCAAACACAATCGAAGGCCGCTTTTATGTCCATTAGAACCATTCCTGTAGATTTACTTTCATTTAAGGATGTTTTGACAATATTTCTTATTCTAACAAGAGGTTGAATTGTGTTATGTTCCGAACGGAACCCAAATTGTTGTGGTGGTAAAATGTTAGTTTCTTCCATAAAACAAACTAGTTTTTCTTTAATAATTTTTTCAAGTATTTTAGACATTGTGGTTAGTAAGCTTATTGGACGATAGCAATTTGGATCGCTGCTGTCTTTTCCAGGTTTGTGGATTGCAATGGTTTTTGACTCTTTCCATATTAATGGGAAGTAACAAAAATTTAAGCATGAGTTGTAAATACGACATAGAACTTTTAAGCCTTTAGATGGAACTTTCTTCAAACAAAAATTTGAGATGTCATCATTCCCTGGTGCTTTTCTGTTTCTTAAATTTTTAATAATATTCTTAAGAGTATCGATTCTGATCATCATATAACTTAAGTTTTGATCGTCGTCAATCGTACTTAAAGTACTGCTAACTACTCTTTCTGTATCCAAGTCACTTAAATTTGACGAAATATTATGATTCAAACAGAAATTTTGAGCCAGTATTTCGGCTTTTTCGTTATTGGTTGCATACCACCTATTATTTTGCTTAAGTGTAGGGATACTATTTACTTTCTTCTTAAGAGCTTTAGATATCCTCCAAAACTTTGAAGAACCTTTGGGTAGATTAGTCAGGAAGTTATTCCACTGCTGATTTTTAAATTCCAGAATTTGACTTTTAATGACATTGTTCAAGAAGTTCATTTGAGATTTAAATAGGGGGTTTTTTAATCTTATCCATTTCCTGCGTGCACAGTTTCTTAGTTTAATAATATTCAGAATCGCTTCTGGCAATCTTTTCACGTAAATATTTGGTGTTGAAAATTTTGGTACACCAGCATCTATAGCGTCTTTTATAATATTTGTAAATTGTTCAATCGAGTAGTCAATATCGTTTTCAGAATTAATATCCATTTGCAAAAGCGAATTGACATTATTATTTATATAGTTTGCAAATGTATTCCAGTTTGCATCTTTGAAATTATATTTTTCAGGAATTTGGCGATTACATGAAAATTTGATAGAAATGTGTACTGGCATGTGATCAGAATTCAAACTGTGGAAAGTTTGTGCTGCAGATACTTTTTCAGGAATATTTGTTAAGAAAAAATCAAGAACTGATCCCTGAGATGTACTACTTGTAGGGACTAAAGTTGGATCAGGGGGGAACAGCATGCTAAAAGTATTGGTTGTTATTAATTCGTGGACTATTGATCCCCAACAGTTTAGTCTTACACAACCCCAGCTGTGATGACGGCTATTAAAATCCCCACCGATTATAAAATTTCCGTTTATTCTTGCAAACATTTTTAAATCAGTTTTAAATAAATTTTTCTTCAACTCGTTAGGGCCTGCGGTACCTGCAGGAAAATAACAGCTGTAGATATTAATGGATATATTATCAAAAGTATATAATTTGATACCAATATTTTCTATTAGTTTTGTTTGCAAAGTGTAAATTGGATCATGCTTTAAGTTTTTTCGAATTACAATTGCAACACCACCACCCCTTTTTGGGTTGGATCTATCCTCTCGGTAACAGAAATAATTTGGATGTTTCATAATTATTTTATCATTTAGCCATGTTTCACAAACTAATGCAATATCTATGTTTTCTCTAATTAAATAATCAAACAACTCGTTATATTTATTACGAATACCTCTAGCGTTCCAAGTAATTATTTTTATATTAATAAGAATTTAAATGCTAAAGAAGTTATAACATCAAACTGCTCTAACTTATTTTTACAATTTTTTAAATTATTTATCAGTTCAAAGGTTAAAGATTTTAGTTGTTCTATAGAAAACAAATCATTATTATTACTATTACCAGAATATACAACATTTGCCCAGCTTCTGTTTACATAATTTTGTTGCGCAAAATTAACATTTTGTTGAGCATTACCATTTGGCATTCCAGTATGGGAAATCTGTTGATTATTTCTGCTTTGTCGATTTGCAAAACGCTGCTTCAATCCAATATAAGCTGATCTGCTTGGACAGGTATTATCAGTCGACTTATGATCCCCGTGACAGTTTGCGCATTTTACTATATCGGTCTTGCACTCCATTGTTTTGTGGGGGCCAGCACAATTAGAGCAAAAGGTAGTTATGTTGCAATTATCCGAACCGTGACCAAACATTTGGCAGTTGTAACATTGTGTAATCTTATGTGGTTTCCTAGCTTGATAGCTCCATTTAACCCTGACATAATTTATACTTTTGTACTTCTCACGCAATTCTCTAAGCGTTATAACACCTTTTTTAAAGTAGACAATGTACAATGTTATTTCCTTATTATTTTCTGGTTTTCTATAAACTAGCTTAACATCAGTACACTGCAACCCTAAGTTCAATAGAATGGATTTTAGTTGGATTGGGTCGGTTTTGTCCAACCCAGATAGAACAACCTTGTATGGCCTATTATTTTTGGGAGTATAAGAAAAATACTCCACTTTGTTGTCTTTGAGATATTTAACTGCACAATTATAATCATATTCAAGCTCACAGAAGAGTTTGTGGCCGATAGTAATTTTTCTGATTGAGTAACTCGAAATCGACAGCCTCTTACACATTTGATGTATTTTTTCCATATCATATTTAACTAAAGTGATAGGTGGTACATTTCCTCTAGTTTCTTTTGTGGGTAAATCATCCGCACTTCCATTGTCTCCTTTATCATCCATTAAAGTTTGTAGTGGATAGAAATAATTGTTGTTTGGAGATGTTTTAGCATTTTTGGCAATGGAAACAACTCTATCAATCCCTCTTTTTCTCTTACTCGAACTCATGTTCGAATAAGAGAGCGTTTCAACAATGTGCTCACTTGTTTAAAGAATCTCTCCAATTGGTGATAAAACAAAATCAGCACCACAACAACTAGATGGCATTTAATTTTGTTATTGTTAAATTGTAACAAAAAATTTAACTGTATAATGAAATGATTTTAAATATAGAATTTGTGCGCGATTTAAAGGAGTTTACAGGTGTGCTGTTCAACTCGAACTGAACTGTTTTTTTCTTAATAAAAGCATTTCTAAATAAAAGTTAACAATCCTATTGAAATGTTTGTTGGTTTAAGTTTGTAGATTTCTCTTGGTTTCTTTGTGGCCGCTTAAAAATTCGTTGCATCATCACCTCCACCATCAACTCTTGAGACAAACGTAATGTTCGTTGTTCGATTTCGATAGTCAGCGAAAATCTAATGTAATTCATGATAATTTAATTTGTGCCAAAGTTTTGGTGCTAGAGATTGTATTTTTACCTTATTTGTCATTTCGTTGAAAATGGGAAAAGGTCGAGTTGCCAGCAATTTCTCGAGAGATGACAAAGTTCGCCTAAAGTAAGATCAGGTAGGAGACCGTGGATCGAAACGTCCACGTTTTTAAAAGAACCGCCCTAATGCACAAGGTTTCCCAATATTGATGATGTGTTTATGTTGTATTATTATATTATTTCAAGTTCGCCTGCGGTGGTCTGACGCTGTTTCCTTCTTTCGATACAATAAATATGAAGAATCAGAAGAAATGTAATAAAAAACAAATACTTGTCAACAGACAATCAAGTTGGTATTGAACAAATAAAATAATAAGAAAACTGTTTTAAAGCAAATAAACAATAATATTGCCCCAGAAAGTTGGTTGTACGCACAAGGATGTATGTGTGTGTGAGTGTACTTGTATGTCTGCTATTCTTTGTAAAAAAATAATATTGTAAAATTGAATTTGTTTAAAGCAGACAGAACAACTTTGTAAGATAATATTATTTTTTAATTATCCTCGTTTTTATTATTTCTTTTTAATATTTATTTTGAATACTTTCGCAGAAAACAAAAACTCTCCTTGACGACAATGAGTTTTTAATCCCTTTTTCTAAATACCATGATACGAATATCCTTTAGCAGCAAAACAATGGTACTTGTTGGATGGATGTGGATAATTAAGTTCTCAATTGCCATCATTGGTAACGAGTCTAAATACGCCCAAGCACATTTCGTTTTCATTTCACTAAATACAATGAAAGAATTATTTCATTCACTAATTTGTTTAAGGAAGAGAAAATTTCATTTAAGCCCTCAACTGAGTTTTACCCAGCACATACACAGAAAGAACAACATTTGAAATGTGTGAGCGTTTGTGACAAACATGTGACAGTTTTCTGATGTTGTTGCCTCACCTCCAACAAGTCGCCGGTGCTGAAGGGTGACGGATGCTGTATGCGATTTTCTATTTAAAAAGTCATTTATTTAATTTACTAGTTTTATACTCGGGTTATGGCAACCCGGTGGCCAACACTGCAGGTAAGAGACGACACTATATCACCACTCAGTTTCGAAGTTCTTTATATTAAAATAAGAACAAAATTCATATTAAATTACACCAGATATGAGTAAAAATAGTTTAATCATAAAATTCAGGAGCCAAGAAAAATATCTTCCACTGTTTTAAACAATTTTTTGTTACTTTGATTTTTATTAATAATATTGATTAACTAAATGTTTGACGAGAGCAGATATTGCGATGATTTGATGTATCAATTTTTGACCTCTTTTGACCTCTTCTTTCACCTCTAACCACCTCACTACAAAATGTGACCTTTTGCTTTGACAGGTGTCTCAGGGAGAGAACACCTTGATGTCTCAGGAAACAGAAGACGTTGTGACGAATTGGTGCCCAGGTGCACTTCTTATTCATCCATCGTACAAGAACATTTTGATGCGCTTTGGCAGTTCTAAAATTACATTCTAGTCCAATAGGGCCCATGTAGTTGGATGTTGTTTGCGTTCTGGCCGGACTTGTCTTTAACTTTCTTTCTCACTCGTTTCGACTCGATTCGTCATTCCTACCATCGTTTGTATCGCTCTTTCTTTGTAGTCTGAACAAAAGTACTCCCAAGCACATGAGTGCCCTTCTACAGCCATTATCAACTCATTTATTGTACTGTAGGGCCAAGATGAACCTTCACTTGTTTTTTCCCTTGTGGCCAGAGCAGTTTGTTATTGAAAGAAACAAGTCCGTGTCCAGTCAAGTAATTAATAATTAATGTTTTCGTAACATTCAAAACTAATTTTACTTCCAGATATATGTACCATTCCACGGTAAAAGAAAATCTAAGAAAAATAAATATCGGTGCAATATTTAGCGCAGTTAAAACATTTTAATTGCCACCTTATTGCCTATCGGGTAGTCACCAGGTTGCCGTAACAGGATTGCATTTGATTGGGGAAAATAGGAAAAATATTGTCGAAGGTATGAAGAGTCGTATGAACAAATAAATTGTTAAGTTGTTCAGTCACATGATTGGCGCATAAATTACACAAATAATTCGTGCCTTGTGGCAGTCGTGTAAACCTGCCTGTTGAAACTGAGTGTCGTTAAGGTTTAACTGATTGGTTTCTGAAAGCAAAAGTTCAGCTAGAATGGCTCGATAGTGCTCGCAATTCACCATAACTTACTCTTTTAGCAGGAAATAAGAAGCAATTATAATGCGGTTATTGTGAAAATATTGTCACCGCAACCATATTTCTACGTTCAAAACATTAGACGTCATATATAATTAAAAACATATAACAAAAGTTTTTGTTTTGAGAACAAACGGGTGTAGCGGACAGCGTTCTTTTTTTCACATACTTACTTCCATTGTCATTATGTACGTAAAAGTTTTAGCCAACGACACTGTTATGAATAATTAGCCTGTAGTAAGATGAATTCTTCTTCATATTCTTCATATGCTGACGAATAAATATTTTTGTTCTTAAGTCGCCCACTGATTTCTTGTAATTCGAATCTTTCATAAATTGGAATCTCGACCAATTGTTTTTGTTTGTGAATTCAAGTTAATTTTTGAATTTTTTTTGTTTGAAACAAAGAATTCGGGTTTGATTGGTTATGAACTCCCTTTTTTAAGAAAATGTTAACAAGAATAATCAATTAGAATAGAACCACTTTGCATATTTAGATTTTAAGCTTTTTTCCAATAAACTTAAAAGTGACAAGACCAAGGAAAGTGCTTCTTTTATTTGGTTAAATTGTATGTATTCGTAGAATTGTTTTCCGATATTTCGTTGCTAATTTAAAAGCTTCTCTCTTACTAGTGTTTTTTGCTTTTTTCATAATTGATTGATCAGAAAAGGGCCCCAGGTTTTAGACCAGATGAAGTTGACGAATTGACAACAATTTGACGCCAGTCGTCGAAAATCCCACCCTAGAGGCCAACCGATATCTGTGAATAGTATTTTCGCAAGCATCAGAAAAACCTGCAGTAGGGTGAAACGAATCGAAATGGAAATAAGTGAACGATTGCCGTCATAACAACAACAAATAACTCACGATGAAAGTTTTTAAATTTAAATGAATACGTATAATTTTACTGCCATGAATAATTTGCTAAAATCGTATCCGCTGTTATTTTGCCTCAATCTTTGGACCGCTGACGGAGCTGCTCGCCGAAATAGTCAACTAAAGCTCGTGTTCTCGAGAGCAGCAATGTTTGACTACTGTGAACTCTCACGTGCAAATGTATCAGTGTGTGTTTGTGTGTGTGTGTATGTGTGTGTGTGTGTGTATGCGTGTGTGTGTGTGTGTGTGGAAGAGGATTAAACCGTATTTGCATATTTTAATTATTTAGATTGTGCTAAGAACACAAGTTGCTAATATGATACACAGACAGACACGCTTTTTCCCAGCTACAGATATGGATATAAATGCACAGACAATTTGCAAAGCAGTAACTTCAGCTTTTCCGCCGGAAGCTAAACCGCCATCGATGCTTACCTTTTTCGTCCATGCAACGTTTTACTCGTTGTTTTTACTTCCTTTACTTCAAATTGTAATAAAGAAGTTTGAAAAAGTTTTGTTTTTTATTTTGGGTTTGTTATTGTTGTTGAACCAAGTTTGGGTTTCAGATACCGAAAGAACTTAATTAAAAGCAGGTGTTTTTACTTTTATTGCAGCAGCAACAACAGCCGAGCGAAAGAACTCCTTATTTTGTTTTATGACTCTCCTTCTTGTCGTTGGGATTATTGCACGCATATTGATGAGTAATTCTGTGGAGGGGTGACAAAATTTAAACTTAATTTAAAACTCAGCAGCCACAGCCACATCCAATAAAACTAAAAGTTGCTTTACTTTTCGACGAAGGAGACCTACAAATGGGTATTCGGGAAGTTGAGGGCTATTTTACTTGAAGAAAATGTAATGCGGCTGGGACTTTCGGGACTGTCCGGTTATTCTAGCACTCTTAAGTACGAGAATAATAAATCCGAATTGAAAAAATTGTGAAATAAAATATTTAATGATAAAATGCGAAATAAAACAGCTTTTTGTGAAATGGATAAATAAGTCGCAAATAAAGGTTTTCAGTTGGCATCGGTATAAGTTGGTGGCCTGTAACCACCATGTAGTTTTTCGTATCTGTCTAAATCGCCAAAATAACGTGATCTACACGATAGAACAGTACGTTCATATGCTAAAACTTTGTTTGGAAGAGAGAAGTCTTTAGCGACGAGGAACATTTTTGGATGAATGACTTTATTAACATGAAAAAAAGCCGCATATAGAAGGAAATCAATGAACGCGATGTTTACAATCCCTGTACAAGAAATTGGTCCTTGTTATTGGGCCGCATGTTTTTGAAAATGACGTTGGTGAAGCTCTATGAAGTGATGATAACCGATTGAAGGGTATGGCCGTAGACGACATGTGGTCCCAGCAGAATGTCAATGGAGCTCACAATTCACGTTACCGATGGTTACCGATGATCAACAAGATCGTGCGATTTGACCCCACTACACTTTTTCTGGAGGGGCTTCCATCTCAATAGCATGAAATCGGCTGCTGTCCTTAAAGCGAATGTAAACGAGTCTATTGCTCACAGACATACGGGTCTGCGCGCAGAGTCACAAGAATAAAAGACTCGCCTGTACAATTTTTGTGTAAGAACTTGTAAGAAAACTTTGGCACTGAATAGAAGTTCTCCTCGTTGCCGATTGGTCTACTGATACTAAATAAGGAGAGCTCACATTTAAAGCTCCGTAAAGCGCTTTGGCGTTTCTGTGCTGACTAATGAAGCAGTAATTTCCGATTTAACTTTTTAATATTTTATTCACACTTTCTCCCCTGCAGACCAATCCAGAAATACTCGTACCATCGATGTGCGACACTCTGTTTTCTTTTCCCCACCAGAACAAGACAAAGAATTTGACTTGTAAGTCAAACTTTAATGTAAACGTTTAACTCACACTCGCTCAATATTGTGCAACGTACATGTATTTGAAAAGTGAATAATGAAACCAAATCGAAAGTACATCCATCCATGAATTTAATATTCGTAATTGTTCTCATAAAAACAAAAGTAAATACTGCGCATTCACAAAAAAGGACTCGTGATTTTGTTTGTTTGTTTAGTAGCATTTATTTATATTTTTAATAAAATATTCAATGCAAATAAAAACTTTACTGTCATTTAATAATAAAAATTGCATCCCCTCCCCCGATTTCCATGCCAAGTGCACAATCAGTCCACACACATGAGAAGTGGTCTCTCCCCTGGTCACCCACCACTAACCCATTTCGGCAAATAAGCAAACAGAAACAGAAAAAGGACATGAAAAATGCCAATGTTCTGGATATTTACGCAGGTCATAATAAAAGTTGTAGAACATTTTATTTCATTTTTGTTGGGTTTGTTGTTGCATCCGGTTGCAATGGTTATGGTCCACCGATAACAACGTGCAGAGGAAATACGAATATAAATTTTATTTTATCTGATGATTTGTACGTTTGAATTCATGTTGGTTTCTTCGTCTGCTTGCTTTGTTTTCATTTTTATTTGTTTGAGTTTTCGTTAGGGATTTCATTTACAATCGTACAGATTTCGATAGAAAATATATGAGTATTTAATACGGGCAGCACTAAAGTGAAGTCGGGAAACAGAATGGTTCAAGAACAACATTTGCATGGACGTACCAGCACATCTACATACATACAAATATATTTATGTTTCAGCCGCTCTCTCTTAAAAAAGGATTTGCAAAAGTTTAAACAAAACAGGAAGCGGAAATGGCAAGCAATAAAATACAAAATACGTGCTTACGAACATAATATTGTGCAAATATGGATTTTCATAAAATGAAACTTTGTTTTGTTGTAAAGAAAGACTAAATAAATAAATGAAGGCGCTTTAAATTTTTAGTGCAAAGTTAAGTCCTCATGTTTTGGAAGGTTTTCAGCTGAAACAAAACTGCACTGTGCAACTTTTGTTCCAATGGCTTATTAAATTTGTGACTGTGGACTATGTGGACTATGTAGTATAAGTTACTGGTTTAGTAGAACGTATGCCGCAATTTTCCTTGGTAGTTGTCCTTGCCAATAATTGAAGTCATTTATAGTCAAGATTCCTGCAGTGTTTGTTCTCCCGAGAACTTCGACGACTTCTTGCTTTGATGGTCGTTGGCCTAAGTTGTATACGGAGCTTGAACAATAAAATTCTTGCAAGCAAGATTTTCATGAAGGCTAAACAATCGAAGAAATCTTTCTCCTCTTCAGAAAAAGTTGCCAAAGCCAGAGAGAAAGTTGGCAAACGATTTGTTTGCGGTGTTCCGCAACAATTTCCCCCCCTTTAATCATTATTATTAATATTATTCTTCAAACCTAAATTCAGATTCAAGATGAAGAAATAACCTGCTACTCTAATACTTTAAACGGTTAAATCAATTTAAATTATCTCTTAATATTAAATATTTCATTTTTTATAAAATTTCCTATACATTTTGGGGCCTAAAGAAAGTCTTCTTCAATTTGCATGTTATTGCTGGTTCATCTGAACCAGCTGCCACAATGAAACATACACATGAACCCCGATTCCACATACTTATTTACGTGTGTTTTTAAGCTCATGAAAAGGAAGAGATTGTGAAATTGATTTCCTTCTGCATCTGTCATTTTGTCCTAATCTGACGGCGGACAACCTCCATTTAGTGAACTTGTCAACGGTTCGTCTGACCCCCCAATATGCCTTACCAAGCCCACATAAGCCTTAACTTCTTGTAAGAACGGCACACAACACAGAGACATTGATCGAGAACCTTTCTGCAGGAAAAAGCCCGAAATCCCCAAGGAACGTAATACTTTAACCAACTCCGCTGTATATTTCACATCATCTAGTTCCTAACGAGTAACCGTTGTAGAATCTGTTGTAGAACAATAACAACTGCATCATCGAGTTTCTGCCACTGCACCTTCCTTCGTTTTTAGGTTTAAGCCAAGGCCAGAACGTTTCAGCCAGTTGAGGCACCTCAATCTATCACCAACACAAGAGTTCCTCTTTCGATGGCTTTTAGGGGCACTTTTATCATCGTTCGTCCAGTTTACGTTTGGCGAAAGTTTTAGAAGAACCTGCATAACCGAAGTCATAAATGAACTTCCTAGAGAAACACCTCCCCTCTATTCACCGGAAGCAAAATGTAGTTTCGAAGAAGCACGTAGAGAAAGCTCCAAATTTGCTGCTTCTATAATCATTTTACAATGGATTCGCAGGAATTGAGAATATTGTGCGTGATATTTTTAAGGAGAAATTATATTAGTTTAACATGAATTTCTTACACAGAAAAAGATTTTAAAAAAGATATTCCGTAAAAATTTAACTAAAAATTGTGAATGGTAAGTAGTTGATTAGTTTATCTAGGACCAGTGCATTGTAACTGAGCTGGTAGAATAGGTTATGAATGGGAGGAAAGAGGAAAGTGCTGATTGTGAACTTCTGTGATGAAACTGTCAATACTGCGAGCAGCAGTTTATTTGACAGAAGGTTCGCGGCTATAGAATGAATTGTGTTTGTTATGTCTTCAGTACAATCCGCTACAATAAGCGAATATCGAATATCGACGTGCGTGTCAGGAATAAGATGCCTGATCTCGCCAGACCAAAATCCATTGCAGTAACGATAAAACATGGTCTCCAATACTGCGACGATTATCCAGCAAATTAGTAGAGTTCGGTGTCCTACTGTCATCGTTGAGCTTCTTCGCTCCCTCCATCGTTCGGAAATAGGTGCTATAACAATGTGTAGGTCAGACGACGTAAAATACTGGGATGATTCTTTTGACACATGCAAACTGTGTGGACACACAATGAATTCCTCTAGTAAACTCGTCAAGAGCTTCCGATTCCTTCATATTTATACCATCCACAAAGCTGTGTTACGACCCCATTCCGAGAATTAAATAAGATTGTTATTGCACGATAGGCGACGCGCATGTCTGAGTTAATATTATAAGAGTGCGAATGGAAAATGCTGGTATCATCTGGAAACGATGAAAGGATGGGGTGAGGTTGGAAGTTTTATTATTTTCTCTTTATGAAAAGATATTGTCTACCTCTTAGCATTCGCATTACTCTGATGAGAGAATTTAGAAATCCCCGTAGTATATTTGTGATATGATCCAACTGCGTCATGTAGGTACTAACACTGACTACGCATTTCATTTGGAGACTTTAGAGCCAGGGAATCATTAATGTCACATTGTTTGCCAGGTCTCGTAAGGTGGGACGTGGGAAAGAAAGACAAGCATATTCTTACAGTCATTTACGGCGGCAACGCCAAGAGTGTTGATGCTCTGTTGATAAAATCTCCAAAAAGTCACCAACATTGTCGACAAATGTGGCGACTTATAGACACTTGTCCCCAGGTTTCCCTCAGGACAGGCACCAAGTTAAAAGGTTCAATGTGACCATTGCCAAAAATCTGATAAAAGTTCTTTCAGTTCAGTTATTTGAAACTGAACTAACCGCTCATGCGCCAGAGTATAAAATCAGGTGATTATGAGATCACACGGCGACACATCATTTTTGAAAATGTTCATTAGTCATCAGAGACTGTTTGCCTACATATAAAATTTAATTGCTTAAATACGAGTATAAACTTAAGCAGAATATTCAAGACTCCGTTGTGGACTGTCCAGTTTCTACTAGTATAATGAATTTTTATTGCAAATGGATATGATTATTTCTGTAATTCAATCAAATGTTTTGGCATTCGTTATCGTTTACAACAAGACGCTTCAAAAACATGTACAGATTTTTCATCAGGCTCAAAGACAATTTTAAGCAAAATAAAAAGAGGTGGGCTGGGCTGCTCGATAACATTGATACAGGTTTTAGTAACTATTAGTTACGTTTTGTGTTGAAACCATTTACGCCTGTGTTTTGCTTTTCATGTTTCCAAAAACCAAAAACAAAAAATATCGAATGCCTGGTGGCTGCTTTTTGAGCGATTTGCATTTCATGTATCAATGCCAGCCAGCCAGCCAACCAGCCAGCCACCGACATCCATGTCGATGGAATGATTAAGTGCAACACATTAAACAAGGGTATAATTACGAAACCATTAGATGGATATTAAACCTCAAACCTCCTCTGCTTTTCTACTCTTGCAACTGGGTTTTATGCACAAGTTTATGCAAATTCAATGATTATTCGAATATTAATTTTCACTTTGTTCCTGCTTATTTTTGTTGTAGCGATGCATTCATTGATATTAATAGACGACTTTTCTAGACAGCTTCAATGTTCGGCTCCCCCCGCGTCACAATGTTTTTTTTTATACTTCTAACAATATAAAATTGCAAACAATATAAAGTCTGTTTTTCTTATAAACTTCAAATAATTAGTTAACAACTGAAATATCAAAGATAAGGGCTTAGACCGGCGACGTAGAGAGATCAAGTCTGGGAAGGTTGCCGGCCCAAGGGACATATTAGTGCACTCTCCAAGCCCCACCCTACACAATTTTTCAATCTATACATTGAATAAATAAAGCAACACATGTTATGAATATAACTGGTTAACTATTGGTTAACCAGTGGTTGTCAGTGTGCACCTAAAATATGATAAGCAGCGATGATCAACTATCAATTTCGATAGCTTTTGAAAAGTCATATTATTAAATAGATGGAATTGAAATTTAGATTCAAAGCATGATGCTTATCTTAGGGCCAAATTTACCGCCTTTGGAAAACCATTGGTTTAATTACGATCGTAAATAATAATACTGCTTAAGCCCTCGTCAGTTTAATCCCTGATATATGTATCTAAATAATGGCAACGATTTTTGCACACTATGATTTGATCGTCTAATTCTGTTGATTATACTCATAAGATCAGAGATCAGCTGTTGCGATAAGTGGAAACAGATCATATCTGGTAATTTTTTAAAAATAATATACAGGCATTGTTGGACAAATTCAGAGGAAGTATTGTACTAAATCAGGTTCTCGTTATAGCTTTCATTGAGCTGGAAAGAAACTTTGTTAAGCCATTCTTTATTTATGCATTCTTAAAGGATTAGGAAAACTGTTCGACTCAGCCTTTAATGCTTGTATTTTAATGAATCGTAGTTGAGAGAGGCAATCTTGTCTGCAAAGTTATTACATGGCAAATGGAAATGATCGTGATCTGTGTGTATCTAATTCCTGGAACTTTGTTGATGTCTGCGGGGGGCTCATTTGTGGATTATTCATAAGTCAACCTGCTCTAATCCGTCAAAAGCATCCAACAGAATATCTGAAAGCTGCTGTTGCGCAAATTCCGTTTAGATTTCAAAATGATGACTCACTACCACTTAAAGCTTAAAACCTAAAAAAATATTGAGCCACCGTTTTGAAGTCTATTCGAAATGCCAATTCGTGACGCGCAGATGAGGTTCGTGAAATGTTTCCTTTTAAAGAATATATTACTTTCCATCACTGCATTTTATTAACTGCAGTTTACGAGTTCTTGTGTCTGTCATTGAATTATAGTTTGCCATGTTCAAAGAAAAAAAAAAAAATAAAACAAAAGACTAAATAAAAAAGAAGCCGATGCTTTGTCATTTGGATGAACATTAGGAGGAGAATTAATAAATCGTTTGCATTATGCCCTTGGTTATGACATCCTGCACATTGTAATTACAACTCGCACACACAAGGCCACTTAATCGCACAGACGGCACAGACGGCACAGAAAGCATGATCGAACAGAACTATTGGCACTTGCAGTCCGAATTCGTCCTTGTGAAATAGGAGTGCGTTCGGGTGTGTGATTAAACAATAAAAAGTGCAACGAATGTAATAAAACCAGTTAGAAATAAACTGAAATTAATTTCATAGATTTTATCGTTCAAATCGATGGCAGTTGTTTTGCCAAGAAGTACTTTTGCATATGACAGTAATTTATGTTGTTAAATATAACATTTATTATAAATGTTTATTGCCACAAAATGCCGGCAGACTCACACCCATTCAGACGTGACGGCAAATGTTTCAGTTGGGATATTCATTGATAAAAATAAAGAGGAACTTAACCCTTCAACATCCAATATTAATTTTTTGATATTTAATTGTTTCGGCGAACTTCCTCCGAGGGCAGAATAAACGTTGACGACTTACACTCTGCTTTTCGGGGAATAGAGGGGAAGGGGTCACTCGGTTGGCACGGCAACTAAAACTCTATCAAGTTCCTGTATCTAACATATTCTTCTGAAGTCTTCAGAACGGAGACCAACAGCTCCCGAGATGCCGTTTGGCATTCTCGCGGTGTTCACACGTTGAGGAACTTGTATTTAGCTGAGACATTCTGGCTGTGACTTAAACCTAAAAATGCAGGTAGAGGCTGGGAAAGATACTGGGGTAGAAGTTACCTTGATACTGTTGTGTTGCAACAGGCTCTGTTTATGTAATGCACTAACATGGAGGGGAATGTACAGGTGAGTCGGGAAAGACCTTATGCTCCCAGAGGATTTCGGGCTACCTGTCTGGTGATTTCCAAAATAGAAGGGACTAAATAGCCCGAGCTCTCGCCCAAGGGGTTTGTGTTATGTGCAGTCCCCAGACAAAACGAGTTTTCTAGTTCCAGTTTCACTCACATTTTATGCCAAAATCGTAAATTTTAATAATCTGTTTGGCCTTTTTCTATTTAATTTATTTCCCCTCATTCTGCTTTAGGTTCTTTATATTGATTCAATATTAAACTGACGCAATTTTTGCTAATTATTTGTTCTTTAGCAAAAAATACGATAATCGACTTTGATGTTTGAAAATAAAACGTATTAAATTATAGTAAATAAAGATTATCTTTAAAACTCCTGGAAAGAAGAGTAAATGACAAAACATAAGGGGCTATACGGACTTTAATTTAAATCGGGTAGTTTGAAGACCAGATTTAACAACAATTTATGTACATATTTGCTTAATAGACTAAATGCAAAAACTGGCCTTGCCTCAGCTCGGCAGCCTCTAGAATATAATATGTATTTCTACATATACGATATACGATATACGATATCTATATCTATATCTATATATATAAAACAGAATTTGTGTCTGTCTATTTGTGTATTTTTATTTACCTTACAGGAGAGCAGACCGCTGGACCGATCATCCTGAAATTTTCACAACATTTAACTGTGACTCTGGAATGAATGACAGGCTTCTTTTTTTCAACCACACCCACAGGTTTTATAATATAAACGAGCATAGCTTTTCCATTTGTGGGCCAATCTTCAAAATTCTTTTTGCATATGGAAAAGGTCCCGAGATTTTGTATTATTTAATAAAACCAGTCATTTTCATTCATATGAAATTTAGAATCTAAGCACACGCGTGTTTATTTGATGATTACATCGTTATTATTTTTATTTATTTATTTTATTATTATACTTTGGGACTCTTTATTGTATCGATTCCACGTTACTGGGTGACATACTTCAGAACAATTTTTGTTTCTATTTTGTTCTTCTTTCTTTTCAAGATTTGTTCATTCAATTGTCACAATTTATTGCTATAAATATTATGCAATGCAACCTCGGCCTCAGAGAAGAATGCACAGATGGATCCACACCAAGCAGTGCCTTGACGGAACACAGTTGCACCAACGCCCAACTTTGTTAATTTATTTTTAGCTTCTGATCCTGTTGAATTTATTGCGTTTTTCATGATGACGTCTGCTCGTTGCAATGTTTTTGGTTGATCTTGTGTTACGTCTCTAAAGGTCTGTTGGTTCACTGGAAGAATGGACTGAAATTGACCCAACACTCTCAATCAGTCATTGCCACTGTGGACAACAAAATTACAGTTTGTACTGTACTTGTTGTTGAACCCTATAACCGATCACGCCAAGTTTCCAATGCGTTTGGAATAAAAGGGCAGCCAGTGCGTCAGATGTGGCTTCAACAGAGTGACTGCTGGTAACTCCAAGTTACAAGTTTGCAATGTGCCTAAAATATAGAAGGAATGATACAACTGAGAAGCAACTTCTTTCATTTCGAAAATCATATTCGCCATGAAGCTGATGTTGTTTTCAGTTGTCCAATGAAAGTGGAGTCTAATACTAAATTCTCAAAGCAACTTGGGTTGTCGAACTTCGCCTGAATAACTCACTTTAACTTTAACTCACAACGCGATCAGGTGACTGTTTTCGGTAGTAGGAAGTAAAAATTAAAATAGATTAAATGCTGATACCATCGGATATCTAGGAAATCCAGTGTGTGCCTTGAAGCTGCAATGAAGCCGAGTAATACGAACCGCACTCAAATTATCCGAAACCTCAAGGACGTTGCCTAACCCAAATAATACGTAACTGAATCTGAGATAAGAACCCTTAATACTTTGTAGGCTAAAGCAAACTCCTTGTAATAATCAAAATATTTCCCATCATTAAATTGTCTTAATTGTAGAAGAATAGCAAATCCGACTTTGGTTCATGCTAATTTAAACATATTAAAAACGGCGTTGCATTCTCCGGAGCGGAATAATTATTTCTAAAACCTTTTCAGCGCACTTTTGTAATAAAAACTAGTTAATTTTTTTCGAAGCTTAATAAAATTTTCTTAGATGAGAAAAACTATTAAGGAAAACCAATCAAAATATGTGTTACAAAGGAACGTTTAGCGCACATAAGCCGTCTGGATACTAATTGACTGAATAAACAGGAAAATTAGTCCTTAAGGTTTTGTCATCTGCTTGTGCACTCTGTTGCGGATAATAAATTACACCGACTCCGATACACTTTCGCAACTTTGCGAACAAAAATATTTAATTAATTTTTTCTTGTTTGTTGCAAAACATAAATTATAACGACTATTAACTGAAATGAAAATGAAACCGACGAAGAATGGACTTCTGGCTGTAGTACTCGGAACATTGGCTTGGGCATTAAACCGCACAAATAGCATTTTTTCAAACGAATGGGAATGCACGCAGCTTTGGGCCACAACTTGCAAACTATAATGAAAATAAACAATACGTTCCTAAAAGAAAAAACTTATTTGACAGGAATACAAAGTTAAAGTTGTTTCACATTAGCAGCAACGACCCCGAGAAACAACCCCCTTCTTAAACGTTATCACAACTCATTATCGCTAGCAGTCATTTAAGGAATGTGTTCATTCACAAGGATAAAATAAATTCGATACAAAGACCCAGCTCTTCAGAGAGAAGATAATTTTGCTACATCGACTTTTCCAAATTATGGAAACGGCCCCTACTGTCAACGCCTACCTCTGCGTCCCTAATAATTTTTAACAACAACTAATGAGAACTCTTTCCTCTCGTCATTTCAATCTGAGTCTCGTTTTAGCCGTAGTTGCCCTACAGCAGTATGGAAAGTGACAGGAGGCAATAGACCAGCAAACGACAATTTTTGTGATTGTTGATTTTCGAATTGCAGTGAAATGTTTGGCCGCCCACTTCTTTGTGACAAACTAGAATTTTTAGATTTAGAATTAGACCTGCAGATGCATTCAACGCATCTCTTGTCTATACTCGTGACAAAAGAACTTCGTCAACAGTGAAAATAATTGCTCGAAAGCAAATCACAGCAGACTTTGTTAAAAAAATATTGTTTTCTTTCAAAATAAAAACTTTTTCAGGACTTTTCAACCAAATAATTGGCTAAATCAAAAATTTTTTTGACGGCCCTACAACGGAACTGCATTGACTTGGCAAACAAATTTGTTGCAAGAAAAGAATATTTTTTGTTGTTGCTCCACATACACAAATGGAAATTTAGGACGAATCTTTGTGGTAATTTTTTTCAGCATTTCAAAACCGGCGAATTAGCGTTTCGTATTAACTAAACATGATTTTCTGTTATTATTAATTAATAGTAAATCAAGTAAAAACAACATGGTTCAGAGTTGAATGTCTTCTGCTCGCACACAACGAAGTGAATATAGACAGAAAATAAGATGAAAATTGACAGCTTCGGCGATTAAATAGTATAAGTATCGCGGTGAGAAATATTTCTTGATTAATATTTTTGAAGGGGCGGAAAAAGAAAAACGTTTAAATAAGAATAAAGACATTTAAATATTTCGCAAATGTAAATGAATGGTTGCTGACAATGAATGAAAACGAACGAAAACGGTAAATACAAAAATCCAATTCAGTACGAAGGACCTTTTTGTAATGGGACAGTTGTTGAGAATATTCCTGTCATCTTATTGTGTAAATAAATTGGTTTCAGAGCACTACCAGTTCCGCTGCTAAACAAAACTCCCTGCTGGTGTCTTGCCTAAACTTCAGTGTAATTCAAATATTTAAACAATTAAAAACCAATTTGTTTAGTTGGAAAAAGTAAAATTCATACGACCTAAAGAACTAGATGCGTACACCAAATTTGAAACACTTGACCACGTGTTTGCTGGGTGGTTCGGTCACCAGCACAGCCTCATTTTAAGTTTTGGCTGACTATGGATTGCATAGAACATGTGCACTAGTGCTATGACCCTTAAAGCTGGTACCCAACTAGGCGAATTCATTTCTATTAGATGTAACTGAAAATGCTATAAATAAAGGGGTTCTCAATACGGCCGGCCAGATCGTGAAATCGAGTAGAACAAAGAAAATTCTATATTTTATTGGAAACACTTATAAATGCTGGTTGGCGCACCTCCAGAAGCTTCTAGACAGCCAGGCAGCGAAACAAAAAATGGAGTTTCAAGCGAAGGAAAGAACTAATGCCAAAAAAAAAAAAAAAAACGACAAGTTTTCTAACTCAGTGAACAATTGACCCCTTTATCTTTATTGAACTTTCAATCGAATAAATTAGTTGGTTTATGCAGGTATTATTGCGAGAATGTCCGAAGAATTGCCCTTTTGGCGCGACGTTACGAAAGATAATAAACCCACCACCTTGATATAGATAAGAACTAGAATTCTAATGCAGTCATCTCATTAGCGTCTCACAGATGTGATACAGTGAGCCAGTGGTCGAAAATATTCCCCATTCAAATTGGAACACATGCCATTATGTATAAAATATCGTTTGAATGTTCACCATGGCTTCTTACGAATACAAGGATCTGAATGTTTTAAGATCCGATTATTGCTATAGACCTGCGACTCCCGCAAATACCCACACAAAAACATTCCAGTGGAGTCGAATCACGCGATCTTAATGCCCAACTCAAGCCACTTCTGTTGCAGGGCACCATATATCGTCATATCATCATATCGTGGAAAATCTGCATCATGCGCTGCCACTGGATGAACCTCCAGGTCTGCCGTAAAAATGTTTAGTTTCACCTTGTTTTTGGTGGCCCAATTGAGTGCTCAAGAGTGGAGTAGCGTCCTTTAAACAGCCACCTGCTCCCCATATTATAATCCTTAAGATATTGACATCAGCAATAACTGACAAATGGTCTTTCTCAACAAGGAGACGATCTGGCCAGTCTAAATAATCAGCAATTAAAGTTTTAGTTCTGAATTTTTTATTTGCGATAGCGGATTAGTCGTTCGACTGTTCCAGTATCGCATCGTTTGGTCTTTTCTTATTGTCCTGCCTGAAGCTGCATGTGCTTTTTTTTGCAAGAAGAATAGAATATTTTAGGCTTCTGGCTGGCGGCAAAAGTACGAGTATCTCAACCAAACAGGCTCGCATAAATAACTTTAATAATTTCTAGACCGTAATGAAGAAAGTTTTCATAAATGAATATGTGTGTGCGTGTCTGTGCGTGTGTGTGTGCGTGCGTGCATTTAACTTTGTAACTCTTATTTATTAGTTATTACTTGCAGTGGGTGTGTGAAAATATTTGGCACCCGTCATAAAATCTGAGACATGACATTGGCCACATCTAGATTTATTAGTTTGGTTGGTAGTGCGTGTGCGTGTGCATGTGCGTGTATGTATTTAAGCCAAATAACATGGTCGGAATATAAAGCATCTCTAAATAGTTTGTTTTGGTGTTGCTACTCATGTTAATGGGCTAATGGACGCGTACAGAAGAAATCTAATTAAATATTTGTGTGAAATGTTAAAGAAGTCTGTAAGAAAATTCCAAGTCTTATTAAATAAACGAGGGGGTAATAAATGAATGATATGTGGAGGAGTGCACACGTGTTAATAGGTGCAACAACCAGACGAACCGACAGTTGGAAGGCGGCCCGGAATACACACATCCACACGCATGTGGAATGTATCATTATCATTATCATTTGTGTGATGGTATCATACTTGCTGCGGAATGCCTGCAAGTATGTTTGGCCAGCAGGCAGAGCATTTGTGAAGTCCTACGGTGGTAATGAAACAAAGCGGCAATGGCCGCCCAGCCACAATAAAAGCTTGCTAAACCTCAAATAATCGTAAAAGTAATTTCATTTCATTTTCATTTTTTTCGGTTCGGTTGAATATTCTTTGTACGAGTAGGTAGAGAGAAGGTTGAGGTTGGGGGAATGGCATGTCTTTGTGATATTGTAGTTACGGCGTTGTACCAGTGTTTGTTGGGGAATATATAACGATTACTTGTGCACATAAAGCAATAAGAACGAGTACCTTCACAAATACTCTTCTGGGTTCTCGCATTAGGAGCAGGATGTTTTCATCGGAATGCTTAAGCGGCACATGCAAACAAATTCAAGTTCCTTTTGGCCATATCTCCGCAGGTATGAGTGTGTTTATGATCACATTTATTCGTTGGGTTGTCGCAAACATCGTGGTAGTTGTTGTAACTAACCCGGGTTGTAATCATGGTCTCTGTCACACAATTTATTTGGTTTTTACTTGGTGTTGGGCACAAAGTTTGGGTTTATTTATGGCGCTGTCGTTCAGTGGTGCAAGTGGCTGTTTTACTATCGCTTTATGGTCATTTAGAATTGGGGTCGTTTATTATTGTAAATTTATGACATTTAAGCCTTCTGCGGTCCATGCACTTCTCAAAATAGTATTTTGTTGCCGTTAGAATGAAAAGGAAAACAAAAAATGTCTTTTCTGAAATAAATATAATGATTTAATTATGATCAGGTTGGCAAAAATTTCTATTTCAATTAGTTCGGTGTTTCACAACAAGGTTCCGAAATGGAATTTTTTTAAATAAGAAAGTATTTAATTGAGGTAACAACGGATAATGTTTTTTGATGTTATTAAATTAAGTAGTTATAAATGAATGGAAATGGGGAGGGGCGCAGGATGGGCTGTTGTATTTGAAGTTGTCGGCCGTCATGTTGCCAATCTTCGAGGACAAGCAACGCGACCAACTAAGAAAACTTTATTATGTAGAAACATTAAAGTGTTTTTTATTTCTTTAAATTAATTTTTGTACTCGTATTCGTGGTGGTTGTTATTAACAAATCGGACGAAAATCAAATCGCGAAATTACAAGGCAAAACTTTATACTTAATTCACATTTTTTAAAACTGGGCTGAACGATGCAGCTGAACTAAATAGACTAAAAAATAAATTGCGCGAAGAATTCAGACAGCATAATATAAAATTAAACACTGGGGAACAAAAAATTTTTCAAAGACATGGCAAAGGCTTGACTAATCTCTGGAATACTCATGGTCAGTAAACAATGATTTTGAATTTTCCTTTTAAGAGATTTTTTGCTTCAATAATTAAAAATAATATATTTTTGGTTTATCTTTCGCAGGTATTCCGCTCTAAATTGTGTTGGATACATGTGACGACTCTCACAATACGGCGAATAATTTTTGGACCCGAATCCACCGTTAGTGCTTTCATTATTTCGAATTGTGCGGTTTTTTTTTGAAGCCAACGCTGGGCTCAAATCACAACATGTGATGTCACAGCACTCACACATATGGAACGTAAAAACAGGGTAACAAGAAAGAGAAAACTCAACAGGTTTGTGCTAAATAATAATGTAATAAAATTACAGAGCAGAATATTCATTTATGTCCTCTCGCGCGATCTATAATGTCCTCCAAACAGATTAATGCTACCGCGATCTGAGACATTTGGAGCACGAGTGTTGCTTATGGCAAAGACTTTTTTTGGGCCACAACGTTGGAGTATAAAGTCCTAGTCCCAAAAGGAAAGTTGGTCTACCGTTGATGGTTTGTTCCAGCTTTGAGTGACAAGACATGGTGGCCTCAGCGAATCCTTCCAGTTGATTTTCCATATCCTGACACTCTTTTCTTAAATTGGTTAATCATTCCTTTGCCAGTTGGACGCCTTCTGCGTTCCATATACTCGTATGTATATGGCAACTGTGCTTGGAAATACTTGGCTGGTACAAGGCTTGCGCATAATCAGCACATTTCATTTTGTTGCCCCCAGAATTCATTGTGGTAGATACTATTCACACGAAAAATTATCATAACCTTCGCTATTATTTACTTTTACGTTATACAGTTAATTATCTCTTCTGAATTACAAGTTACGCTTTCTGAATTACCTCAGGGGTATCAGGTTAGTCCCTGTCGAATATCAAACTGTGGTATTCTGCTTTTCGGGTTATAGAGGGAAAGGGGTTCCTTGGTTGGCTCGATTACACTTCGGTTGCGCTGGTTCTTCTGAAACCTTCACCAAAGGTCAATTGGCAGAACGGGGACGAAGAAGTCCACATAATGCTTTTGGGCATTGTGGTGTTGGTCATAGATTGAGGTGGAGCTCTTGGCTGAAACGTTATGCGTGCTGCAGGAAGGATCTTTAGTTGATACCGGGGTAGAAATCTATGCTGGGCCATCCAAATGTTGTCGAGGTGCTGTTCCATCTGTTGCAAGGTTTCTATTCTTCGCAAGGAAGTAAATAAGGGCTGATGTTCTTTAATAAAACCCAAGCTCTTGAATAAGGCTTATGTCTTATGTGCCGTTCCACATAAGACGAGAAGTTGCCACCTATTTATGCCTGCTCAGCCACTTGGGAACTTTGGTCAGCCGTCTTTCAAATTCACGACGTGGGGTTAGTGCACCATCAGATTAGACCATAATGGCAGGTGCTGACGTTGACCAATTACCCAACCTTTCAGAACTAAGATTGACTAATCTGAATTACAACTGAAAAAGGGGTAGATTTAAAACGGAGAAGAGGTTTTCATGTCTATTGTCTCGTACTTCCTTCCTGACATACCGAAAGACACATCGAGTGATATTGTTTGTTTGATTGCTCGATACCGAATGATGTGATCTCCAATTACGATACATTTCATTCGATGTCGATTCCCTTGATGCAACAGTTAAAAAAGTTCGAGCAATTTGGCCCCCTATCGTGCACTCTTTGCCCCCCCCCCCAAAGCAATCTGTACAAAATGAACAGGCTTGTCTGTATTTATTTTAATAATTTAGGTTTATTATTTCTTCTTAAATATAATATATAGTACTTTAATTAAATTACACAAACTTGGTTCAATAATATGTAGGGGGTTTTCGTAAGCAATATAGAGATTTTTTGTTTAATTTTGTTGTTGTTTTGGTACATTTATGTAAATATGTACGTATTTAAGTTGTCATTTGTTTTATTTCCCTTTACATTAATTAAACGTTTTATTTATAAATCTGCATAAATTAATTGAAAATGGCAGACGAACTTAAATTGGGATTTTTAAATCTTGGTTTTGTAAAACTTACATTTAATAATTTATTTATTTAAAATTATTGCTTTGCTTTTTTCATTTTGAATATCTCTGTATGTGTGAGTGTGAGCGCGTTTGCACACGCCTACATTAATAAATAAATATTTCATATTTTTACACACACATGCGTGTGTGTGTGTGTGTGTGTGTTATATACACGATATTGCTTAAATTTACTTGCATTAAGAGTAGAATTATTGAAATTTTAAGATTGTACTTTAAACTTTGTATTTGCTTTGTTATCTTTTCATTTAGTTTAAAATGAAATTCTCTAAATAATAAGAGCATTAAGAGATTTAAATTATTACTTATAGAAACTTTATTCCATGGAAAATACATGCGATATTCTAACCCGAGTAACTTAATGTTTAACTTCATAAATAAATTTGGTTTCCATTGAATTTATATTTAAGAAATGAATTTTTAAGAACGGGACTTCCAAAAACCCTCGAAAGCCTGAAGAAATCACGAAGTTCGTTTTTAACCAAAGTTAAGATATACAGGGTGTTTATTTAGAGTTACGCAAACTTAAATCATAAAAAATAAAGAAAATTTTATGACATTAAAGTGTGACTACGATTACGGCCATGTGGCCTTCTCGGCTGGCGCATACAAATCGCAGTCTGGATCTCCAATTTTTTACAGTAACATTCTGGGTACCGTCGTTTTTGGATAAATGCACAAATGGCTTCCAGAGACCATGAAGCGCACCAACCAGTAATTTTCTGAGGATCTAATGGGCTGCCAAATAAAGCAGAGTTGCCATCTGAAAGTTGGAAAGCTCAAAAAAACAACCCAATACTTTGTTCTATACATGTGTACGCATAAAGCTTGCAGTTCGATTATTACAGAAAATTGATGAAAGATTTTGCAGGTACAGCTAAAAGTTCTGTCAAGGCGAAACGAGGTCACGGGAACCGTTAGCGCTAGCGAACAGTAGTAACAGTAAACTATTTTCCAAAATTATCAGATGTGGTGTGTTTTGAAAATCGTATGACTTGATGTTTGAAAGCCAAATATGTGATTTGTGCTTAATGTTGTGAGATAAATGAAAAAGCTTGGAAATTGCTGCGACCCTTCGAGGTACATATATACAAGAAATAATTGGCCTCAAACCAAAAATGGGTGAATGGAATGTCGCACTATAAAGTTTAAAAAACAGCTCAAACGTTTCGCCAATTAGGCCAGCCCAAAACAAAATTTTCGTGTCTCTTACAGCGTTATAGGGAACTTTGAACAGGATATTAACAAAATTAATTGAAACAAAATTTTGGATGAAAATGTGAAGGATATTTTCGCCCTCAAGATGAAAACGTATGTCATTTGCTTTGTAACACATCCTTATGTTTGTCGCAAATCACGAAATGATGCAGTTCTTATCTTTGTCATTGGGATCCGAAGGCTTTCGTTTACGGTCGTATGCCAAGGCATCATTGGGCACATAGCTGACACGTACGCCACCGTAATGACGGCGAAGAGGTATTTGATACATGTAATCTTCGGAGCTGGAGGAGCTTGACGAACATGTCGAACATACACTCGAGGCGTCGTCGGAGTCGTCTTCGTTGCCCGTCACTGTTAACTGTGACGAGTGATGATGGCATGTGGGATCCAAGCTGGCAGTTTGCAATACGGAAGGCGGACCTTGATAAGAAGAAGACAGTGGCTGAGTTGTGGCATAAGTGTCGGCACGCGTTGTGGAATTAGAACGGTGGCCACTGCCTGAACGATGTGATTTGCGACGTCTTCGTCGTCGCGATGAATGACCACTGCTGCCACTGTGCCGCTGTTTTTCTGCCGTAGGCTCACTGCTGCGTTGAGTGCCAGCTCCGTTGCCAGAATAACTTCGTGAACGTGGCAAGGTGTCGGCTGGTATGCCCTCGAAACGTACCCCTTTCTTCTTAGGTTCACCACTCATCGGCGAGGACGACGAAGCTGCACTTAATATAGAAACGGGGTGCATGGGCTGATGCGCCGGATTAGATTGTGTAGACTGGTGCGAAAGTATTGAGCGCTCTCCGGCGGACGCTGTAGGGGAGCCCATTAGCTCCGGTGGCAGTGCTGTAGATGCTACTGACAAATTTGGTGTCGGAAGGTCTGGTATTTCCGAGGGTGGCGGCGAGGTAATTCCTTGTGGCAGGTGTGACGCATAATCAGAGCCATACTGATGACCTTGTTGTTGCTGCAAATTGGCTGCGTTTTGCTGAGGTAATAAAGAGGAAGCTCCCGGCTGAGACAACTCAGGCATACTGGATGTCTTTGAATTTTCCACCTCTGATATCTGATGCAGTTGGCGTTGGAGATTGTAGCTGTTGGCACCTGTAAGCAGAGGTTTCGTAGGCCAGTTGCCTTCCAGGTTAAGAGTCATTTCGTTGAAATTATAAGGACCATCACATTTCAGTTCCATGGGTTTTGGCATAGAGTGGTTAAATTCACCTGGTGACGTTAAGGGAGACATATTCTGCGACGACGACGAGGGCAAACCTCCGGAGAAATCTGTAAAGTCTCCTGCTGTGTGTTCCATGTCCTTGACAACGCCTGCATCCGAATCGGAAGTGGGATAACTTTGTTTAGCGCTATCCGAGTTCGTTGCAATAGCCACTAAGCCTCCACTGGAGACACTGCCGCCAATACCTGCCGCTATTTGCTGACTTTGCAACTGGTACATGGCTTGATTAAAATTTTGCTGATGTTGATGCTGTTGCAAAGGTGACATTGGCGGTGAACTTGATGCGTGGCTGCTGGGTATGCGCGTCTGTGGCCTCACTCTCTGTGTTGGCGGCGTAGGTGTTGTGTACATGCCAGTGCCCGAACTGTCTGAAGGTGTCGGTGGCTCACCTTTACTACAGGCTATTGAACAGTAGATGGCTCCTCGTCTGGGAAGAAATGCACGTCCCAACAGCGAACAACGACATGTGTTGCAAGAAAAACATTCATCAGTTGCATGCCAATGCTGGCCGTCATGGCTCATTTGTCCCTGATCTACACCAATGGCTTCTCCACAAAAATCGCAGTATTCCGCGAACATTGCATCAAAGCATAGCAGACAGTAGGGTTTGCCCTCCCGCATAATATACCTCTGACCACCCAACTGCTTTTCGCACTCTTGGCAAGCGAAATGATTCATATGCCAGGCACGTCCTTCTGCCTCGGTGCATTCATCTGCGAGGATAATCTGCAACGACAAATAAGAAAAGTTTTTATGAACGGGTATTCAAAAGTTGTCCTTTCAGCTTTTGTGGTATTTTTTCTTTTTGTTTTTGTAGAGGAAAAGTTAATACTGTTGAAGGTATTGATTGTATCGCTGGCAGCTTACGTGTCACTTGGAATCCTTCTTTCATTAAAGTTCTCTTTCATTAAGTTTTTGACTTGAGGAAGAACATTTTATATCAGTTTTTTTATTTACAGTGGAGTTGAAAACATCGAATAATGACAACAGTTTAAAATGTCTTGACCTTTTCAAGGCCAAGAATTGCAGAAAATCTCTTTTATACTTTTATTATCTTTTTTGGTTTAAATAAAAAGACATTTTGGTCACCGCTAATCACCATCGAGCTGCCATTAATTAAAGTTCCCCCTACAGTACGAAAGTGAAAGGATTTACAAGATTTCTGTGTTTGCAAGTCTTAGCGAAGACACGTGCTTAGACCGATACCGGACCTAAATTCAGCGAATTCAGCTAAACCCACAATGCTCCAGCCTAAATGATTTTTTGGACTAGAGTTTCCGTGTTTTCGTTTTTATTCTGTAATGCAGGGAGCAGAATGTCGCAATTCAACTGATGCTGTTTTCTTAGCTGGAAATGCCACTGAAGGTGGCTTTAAATATTCTAAAGCAACATTTACCCATTAAAACTGGGAAAAAAATAAGATAATAAAGAAAGATAAAAGTAGTTTTTAAGCACCGAAAACCAAAATTGACCCATTACTCGCATGAGAGGTCGATTCTTTGTGCTTAAGAGTATTTGGACAATCAGCCAAACAGCATTTTTAAATTGAGATGTTTTAGTGCCATATTTCCCACAATTTGATTGGCGTGATCCACTGTTGATTTACAAAACACTTCAGAAAAACACAGTAATTTAAACTGATTTGCGTTCTTGACACGCTGCCAGCAGGATTACGTAGTGCAAGGCTTTAACTTAAAAGACGGTAAAATTAAAATGTACCTCATCACAAGCGGAACATCTTGGCTTCAAAGTCTCGGCATGATGACGCCCACAATACAGACGTCCGTCGCGATGAAAGTAAATGAGATCGACAAGCAACTCACGGCAGACACAGCAAACGAAACAGCCAGGATGCCATGACGTGTTTGGGCCCAAACGGGTTGCAAAGACTGCAATGTCACCGGTCGAAATTAAGTCATCACACTGTAAATAGATTCAAGAGAAATTTTTAAAGAATATTTCGTTGGACAAAAATAAATTAATAAAACTATTTACAATTCAGAACTCTAGATGAAGTAAAAGAAAAACAACAAGAAGTTATAGAAAAGAAAGTACTCGTTACAAAACACTTAAGAAATTTGCTGCAAACTTTTGAACAGGTAAGAAGAAGTTGTACGAGTATCAACTGTCGCACAGACGGATGTGACAGACTTATCTTCTTAGCACTTCAAAAGCCAAGCAAACCAACTTGACGCAAGTAATCTTGCCAAATAATGTGTACAATACAATTAGCCTCCAGTTGGCCAGGTCATGTCTTAAGGTGTACGTTTGTCTAGTTTTTTTTTTCTTGTTGTTCGGTTCCCTGCTTTCTTTTCCACTCGCCAACAAAGTCAAGTAAAAGTTTGTTTGGCTTCCATTGTGCTGTAACTTCCAACTCTTGGGTTTTCTTATTTTGTGGCTCAGCCGTGACTCTATCCCCGTCACCTGCTGTCTTAGTGAACAGACTTGCAACTTTGTAAACATTTCTGCTTTGACTTTTCAAGTAGGTGGTGTTGGTCATGTTTGCAGAAAGTAAGCAAAAAAATTCTTAATAACACATGTCATTGAACACTTGCTACATTCGGTGACAGTTAAAACTTTGGCTGTGCCACTTACAATTAGTGGCTGGACAAACATGCACACACATGTTTCACCACGAACTCACACTCGTGTGCGAGTGGCAGCAACTGTTCGCCGGCATTCAAACCAGCTTTATTACACCACCCATGAAATTAGCTTAAAATTACTAATTGCATTTAATCCGACATCTGAGCCGAATGCAAGTTGGTCGAGATAAATAACACAGTAACGGCGCTGCCTGTGTAAACATTCGGATAAACTTTGCTCACAAATTAAGTGGGCGTGAGAGATTTTAAGAAATGCTGTAATTTAGTGACATTTAATTGTTCAGTTTGTACATTTTAATACAATAGTATCAAACTCGATGCCTCGCATAATAAAGTTATTTCTGTTAGCTGAATGCTCTTTCAACGTTGTTGTTGTTGTTACTTCGCATGCAAAAATGGCAGCTTTTGCGCACAACAACAATTAAGGGTAAAAAAATTCTTTTATTTTGTCAAAATTTGGGATTTTTCATTCAAATTTGTTTAACAGAAAGAAAAGAAAGTTGTTTCATTTAACAGCGGAAAAAATGTCATCAGTGCGCATAGAGAAATCCATCACTCTGGGCCAAATTGAAAGGACTCGTGAAAAGTCCGGAAACTGAATTGCATTGAACTGAAATCTACTGGTCAAGTATCTTAGTGATCTTACTACACATCTTTCGAGGAGCGCATGTGTCTTGGCATATTCCGAACGAGACTTTGCATGGCCACTACTAAAGTTTAATTAGCAGAACGGCACCGGCATGTTGTTTATTTGTTCGGGGTTTAAACCTAAAATTGAATGTAGGTAATACCTGATAATACAGGTGTGGTGCGTGGCCCTATTTTTGCAGATCCAATCGTATACAAGGCGGTGTTGTCTTACAATAGACACCCGGTTTAATTAGGAATTGAATGATAGGGAACAGTCCGGTTAGGGTAAGATATTCTTAACGGATTTCAGACTAGCATCTCAGGTACCTTGAAGTACTGATAAGAGCCAGTATATAGATAGGTCGGGCTTTCGCAGCATCTTACAAGAAGCTGTTATCTATGTTTGTCTAGCAAGCCGTTGCCGAATTCACTCATCGAATTGGTGTATCATCAGATTAGGTCACCCGCCATGATGCTGAATTCAATGAATTTAAAATTTGTTTTATAAATGTTCCTCATGAGGAGCGGGGTTTTCACTCTCGTATCTGAAACTTTGGTATCTCCATTCATTTATCACTTGATGGGTTAACCAGGAAGAAGCGTTTTAGATAGGGGTAAGGCGTGGATGAATTCATCCGTGGCTTTGGGTCATCATAGGATTGGACCACAATGACAGTTACTGACGTTTCTAAATTCTGCATCTGTGCTTATAAATAACTAGAATAACCCGGTGTGCTCTGCAACACCCCTCCCCCACTTCTTAAAAATATTTAGGTCGAACTCTTACACATACAAAAAGAATTTTGTCACAATTCACGTAGTTATTTGACAATCAATTATTGGAGCAATTTGGCACAGAGATGGGGGAAGCATCTCTCCCTATTTCTGAAAAGAATTGGTGGACCTTTTCCATATGCAAAAAACAATTTAAAATTGGTCCACAAATAACAAAGTAGTTGGATAGTCCATTTTTCGGGGGCATACTTTGCCCCTCCTTATTTCACAAAAAAATTTCGGGGTCCTCTTCCATCTACAAAAAGATGTTTAGTCCACGAATGCTGAAGTTATGCTCGTTCATACAATATTATAAAATCGATAAAAAAAACTATGTGGAAGGAGCAACATAATATAAAAAATAGGCGCAAAAGTGGGCGTGGTTGAAAAAAGGAGTCTATAACGCACAAACAAACACAGATTCTGCTTTATATATATAGATATATTATCTTGCCAAAGATTCCAGTGAGCGGGACTTACACTTTGATGGTGACTTATGAGTCTATAGTATAAAGTTATTAAAGGGTGCCGGAAGTGCCGGCAGTGACAACTAACTACAGCTATTGCTCAAATGAAAGGTGAGGCATATATCAAAGGGATTAAATAACCTTTACGTCTATATCCACGCACAGGTCAAGGCGTTTATTATGTGAAATTAGTGCACAAGTGTGAGTATCACTGATGAAAAAGGTAAGGAGATTGCGGGGAAATTGGCAAGGCAAGGTAGCGAGGTAGATGAAGACACCGATCCGTTAATACTACTGGCAACTTTATTTGATAATATTGAGAAGGGTGGAGAAGCTGAACCAGTAGATGAATAGAGGGTACATTCGATTTAACTAAATTATGTGCGTTTTGTGTGGATTTGAAGACTATTGAACATATTTTATGTCGTTGCCCGCAGAAATAGGCATAAAGAACTTGCGGTCAAATCAAAATTTCTGTTCAGAGAAAAAAGTTAAATTTTTTTTAACAAATGTTGAGTCCTCTGCACGTCCTTACCTACACATGTAAATATTTATGTTAAATATATTAAGCTTTAAACTTGATAATCAGGAATGGGTCGCTTTTAAGAGGTTGTTTCCAGGAAACCAGTTCAGATTTTCATTTTTAAAAAAATTTCAAGTTATTGGGCTTAATTTATAGTAAATTTCTTCATTAAATATTATCAACTACAAAATTAAGAACGTTTCCAATTGAGACCAATTTGTCCGCTGTCTATCAGGCAAGCGATACATAAACATTTACACAAATAAAATGTAAACAATTCAACTTAAGTTATAACAATTTAAATAAATTAGAAACTGCTGCTTTAATTTTTCAATTTGTTGTGAACTATTCAAAGTTGAAGATAAATTTCAAACACCAACGTAAAGAAACCTGAACAAATCGATAAAATACTTACACCATCGCAGGGACGTGCACTCATCAACTGTCTAACGTTGCCTCGTCCAAGTGCATCACGTTTACGTTGTGTGGAAAATAAGCGAAGTTCTTTGCGTTCCTCATCCGTCAGCGAGTGACAGTAACGAACCTGAAATGACAGCAAAAACAAAGAAGAAAAAATTATGATGAAAACTTTTTATGCACAAGATGGGAGAACAAAATTGAAGTTGTATGAAAATAATATTAAAAAAACTGTTAAATAATATGCCCCCTTTTCAAATTGAATGCACCGTGCCAATCGCACACGCAGCCACGGCTCCAAATGACATGTTTACTGAAACATTTTTAAAGAAGTATGAAAATAGCAATTTAAAATTGCTACCTGGCCGACATCGAGGATGAGTATGAGAACGATGGCGATGGCGATGCCGGTGCCGATGATGGTGTACCATCGCAACCACAGCATCATTATCGTCATTATTTATGAATTTTGTAGACCAGCCAGTCCACCATCCCACTGAACACATTTAAAACAGAACAAAACAATGAATACAAGAGCTGATAGCAAAGAAAATTTTCCACTGACCAACAGCTATAAGTTGCTCTTAAACAGTGTTCGCACACATGTGAAATATTATACCATTTTATATGCATGTTCAGAAGCAGTTTTGGTTACGGCTGCTTTGGAGTATGAAGGCGTTTTCATAGTGTAACAGGGCAGAATAAATTTTGAGAATGTTATAGTTTAGGCGTCAGTGTTTTCTTTTCGTTTCTCCCCACTATTGATGCAATATAATCCTTCAGGTTGCCGATAGGAAAAATCAAATCTTTGAGTACCTGAAGATTTGCGGAAGCCTGAAGATTTTATTTCCGGAAAATGGCAAATTTTGCTCAACTTTTAATACTTGTTGTTATGTTTGTTTTAAGTTGGCGGACTTGCCATTACGTTGTACTACAAAACTTGGTCATAGATCGCAATTTCAAAATGGGCCGTAACTGGACGTTATCGTTTCAGGTATAAATATACCTGATAAATGCACATTTATATGTACGTATATGAACATTTCACCGAATACAAGACAATCTCCGTCGCATAATGATGCTTTTACTACGATTTAAGTCGAAGTACATGATTTTTTACTACTTTAATGAGTATTTTGCTATTCAAAAACAAAATCAGATTCTTGCATTGATTAGCGATATTAAGCCCCATTTAAGCGATTTTCATTTATGATTTTTGCAACTACAAACAATCGCTCAACTGGAAAAAATGTTTCAAGTGAAAATGAAAGTACAAGTTTTGCAAATGCAAAGAATCAAACAAAAATTAGAAGTTATCGATAAATACAATATGTATGTGCATATGTACAATCTGTAATTACTGTCTACTCTGTCTATATATATTTAGAGATGTGTGTGAAGTTATTTTGTATGTGATTTAATTATTGCCGTGAGCTTTTGAGTGGCTTTAAACAACAAAAATCTTCGATAATAAGTTGGTGATAGTGTGATTACTTCCGTCAAATTGTAGCGTCATGTGCAGACAAAGAGTTCCAAAAGTATTTCAGAATAACAATATCCCGATATGAGAGTTAAGCAAAAGATTTCTTGAATCAGATATTTATAGAAATCTTTGCAGTGATAAACGACTGCCTGAATGTCTCCATATTGAACAAAGAAATAATAAAATGGCAACCCAATCAATTTCAGCCCAAATGTTAGTTTTCAAGTGTAATCTATACTTATGGCACTACAATTACCTGCAATCAGCTGTTGCACATGTTTCGCAGGCTTCCGCAATATTTCCGTTCACGTATTTTTCTAATCTAATTTCTTTAAATCACTCACTCACTTCTCAATTAGTGGATATTAGTAGAGAAATGCTCAAGCGGGCCATTATTATTATAATAATGATAGGAAATAGTTGCAAAAAGATGGATCTGAACTACAGCTGAGTTCAAAATATATAAATTTTTTTAAAAAGAAAAGGTCTTCACTGTTTGCAACTGGGCTCGCCCTTTACGCAAAACTATATTTTTATTTCTATGATTGCTTTAAGTGTACGATGCTTGTAATTTAAACATTCTACCTGTTCAACTGTTTCTCGACTCAGAAATGTTATGACTCGGCAATAACTGGATGTGTTCAGAAGTGTCTGGAATTCTGTTGAGCCATATCCTTTCTAACATTTTTAGACGCTTGATTCAACTCGGATAGGTATGTATGTACTCGTATATACTAGACTAGCGGGGATGCCAACTGTTGCGCTTCAAAAAGCGTGACAATATGGGAAACACTTTCAAAAAGGTATAAATTGAAAAGTTAATGGTTTTAATGCGATACCAAGTAATTAAATTCGTAAAGAGCAGAACTACGTTTCTTGAACACCAAAAATTTAAACCAAAACAATTTTAGAATTAAACTGGATTGAGATACAGTAGCAGTTTCAAATAATAGTTAAAAGGCATCCGCCTCAAACGAAATTTGAGATTCTTGGGCATCCTTACCTTCGTCGCGCAAATCACTGTCTATATTATGCGGAGACTTTTTATACATGACGTGCGAATTTATTTTTGAACGAACTCATCAGGTATTTCGTAGCAAAGACAAAAAATATTATTGAACCGTTTAGAGAACAGGAGTCTGGCAAAAGGGGAGTTGCGCATTTGCGTTCTGTAAACAGCGCATTTGAACAATAATTCACGACGCTGAGAGTTCCCTCGAAGTTGTATGTGTAGTCCACATTACAACGTAAAATAAGTTTCAATTAAAATGGTGTCACTAAATTCACAAGTCGGCGTTACAAGAAAATGTCCCATATCGAACCAAAAGAAACAGGAGTAAAAAATGTATAGAAGATATTAAGTAGGAGAAATTTTTGCGGGTTTAGCCGGTTAGGGCGTCTCGAGAATCTTAAGATCTATGCCGAAACGCACTAAATATGCACCGTTGGAAGAACATGTATTCAAGAACATCAGGCAAAATTTTAAAATTAAAATTTTTGTTGCTTTGAGACTTCAAATAATTATGTGTTCCTGATTACTTATAACAAACCTTCTCAAAAACCCCTCCAATTCGAAGTCCCCTAAAACTTGAAATGGCTGATTTAATTTTTCTCTGCGAAAATTTTCCAATCTTGAATTACGAGGAACTTCAAATTTGAGTTTTAGATCAGGTTCTACACTCAGAGCAGGAAAACATTCTATAACCCATATCAAGCCTAATTTTCCCATCGGGTTCGATCGAAATACGAGCACAATTATTACGTATGCAAGTTTAAGAGGGCTTCGGTTGGAAAACTGTGGCCAGAACAAAACGGTAGCTGTTTGCCATTTGGCCAAGACAAGATCATCAGTGATGTACTCGTATGTTGTGCCTTTTTCCGCAATCTGCCTCGTCTAATGTTTGTTCACATGTTCGCTGTGTGCAGCAACATTTGGGTTTTATGCAAATTTTCTTGAAAGCTGAGAAGAGTAACATCAGCAGCACTGGCCTCAAGCCGAAAGAAGCTGTTGTTCCCGTTCCCCCGCAAATGCATTCAAATAAGTAGACTCGTATGCGGGGTGTTTAGATTTTAGACAAAGCAAAGCCAGTGATTTGTTGGGCAGCACTGTTGGCGTTGGCTTAACATACAAACACACCAATTCCCATTGATAAACGCAAAGTTGTTTTTGCTTTAAATTTTTCCTGTTAAGTTGCTTAAATTTTTTTGGCAGTTTGTTGTTTGTTTTTTGTTGTTTCTTTTTGCAGTTTAACAATTTACTTAGTGTGCATTTGTGCATATGTAGTGGTCTGCTTAATGGTTGTAGTCATGTATTCATTTCCGGACTTGAAATCCCTGCACTATTTTTGCTTTTATTATTATTATTATTTTTATGTGAATACATTGTCCAGCGTCGAATGTTCGAAGGAGGCACTGAACAGCAGTTTAAAGTTGTCTTCTTCTGCAATTCAAATAATGCTTTTGGATGGAAAGTTCATTTTCAGGCGCACAGACTTTAGCGGGAGGGGCTAATTAAAGGACGAGTACAGTATCAGATCGAAGGAGGCAGAAGGAGGAGTTCTGAAAATGATTGGCTTTTTACACTGACAAAATCAAAGCATTATGACGAAAAATATAGTGTGTACCCCCCAGACGACAGTCCAGCATCTGGTCAGCCGGATTACGAATACTTTTTGCGGAGACTTTATTAAATGCCAGCTAAGTCCAACTAATTAATCCGGCCCAGAACTCTGCCCCGTGCTGGAGCCGATTCTGTTGGTCAAAGATCTCAAAAGTATCTTTATAAGAAATATCAATCTTGCTAAAAAGAAATTATAAATTTTTTTTCAATAAAACGTTTAATATAAACTTCTTCAAAAATTAGTTTGAAAATTAAAAAAATTTAACAATTATTTAGGGAAAATTTTTTCAAAGCGAAACTTTTGAATAACTGAAATAAAAAAAAATTTGGGGCAAATTAAGTTTCTCAATATTTAAATCGCACAAGAGGTGCCCTCTCTTACACCTCATTTCCTTTGGAACTTTGCACACTACTTTTGCCCAGGGTTATACGACTGTGTTAGAGTTGTGACCCAGTAACTTGCCGTGAAAAAAGAAAGAAACAGCTGTTTGATATTTACGATTCTAGAAAGAAATAGAACAGTAGAGGTTTCTTCGGGAGAACTACGGTCGCTACGAGGTCTATTGTGTGCCCTTCATATGTCTCGAGATGCTGTCCAGCCATTCGAGTACACTGTAGGGTAGCGTGGACAGTGACACAAATCCAGTGCATCACTGTGGCCATATTAATACAGATAAATCTATCAATAATGAGCGAAAAGTTTAGGAACTGCTATTCCATTAATAATAGCTGTTTGGTATTTCTTTTCATATTTCGGTGCCTCATCCCCTTCAAAAATGTTTTCCATCAAGAACACAAAAACGTACCGAAATATTGAAAGACAATGGCTGAGATCTGGCGGAAAGAATTTTGTTGTTGGATACGGTGGTTGTTTGGCTGTAATTACTTTATGCAAGAAAATAAGGCATTTCTATTTCAGAAGCTTTTCAAAAGTCGTATTTGATGTCCTGAAGGATATCTCTCTGGAATACGTAGTGTGCAATGTTGTTTGTGTAGGTCCGTTCCATCGCAACTTCCGTAAATCTCGCAGACGTATAAAAGTGATGGGATGAGATGAGTTTTTTGCGAAGACCTGCCTGCAGCGGTATCAGTGCGAGTCCGTTATTAAAAACTACACCCAAGTTTAATGCCGAATTTACGAAGTCGAAATTGCTGACCCGAACACATTTATTACAAGTTCTTAAAACAAACATCAAGGATAACATTCTTCTGTTTTGTAGGATCAGCATAAATATCTGCTTTAACACAAAAGTTTGGAGAAAACAAATTTTTGACTCTGTTCTTATAACTGCCTTTCCCATATATATGAGATATTCATCTCCACGTGATCACAATTTGACCAATTCCATTTTCGCTCATTGCCAAGGGCTTAGCGTGGTTAAATGCATTTCAAAAATTTTTTATTTCGTGTAAAGGATTAACAAAATCTAAGTGGATTGGATACCGCATACAACTTTTTTTGTCTCCTTTAAATAAGTTGAGTAATTCCCACTTTATTCTGGGAATTTTTAAATAAACGAGAATAACAAGCATTGGGAGCCGGCCCATTTATGAGAACGCTTTCCATAGCGTTCATTTCCATTTTCCCGCAGTCTAAAACGAATTTTAAGGACGATCTCGTATTTGATTGCGGCAACTCATGCTGTTCTTGACTGTCTGCAAACCATTTTGCGAGCGAGTGAGTGTCTGTGTTAGAGAAACGTTTCATTTTAGTTTGTTGGGTCCTGTGTTCTGGTTTTTCTTGTTAACAACATCATGGCAATTCCAATCAATGAAGTTATCTCTGATATGGGAAATTTTGAAAACATTTTTTATAAGTTTTAGTCAAATTTTGTTGCTTGTGGCTGTAGTTGGGCTTGTTTTTCAAAGTTGACTCGTTTGTGGCTGGCAAAATGCGTACAAACTCATATGACTCGCATAAATAAAATGCTCGTTAGTTGTGGGAAAAAATTCATTAGTTAAAAATGTAAGTAAAGTAGTTTGGCCAACTTCAAACTATTTTTGCAGGCTTACAGGAACTGGGCACTTACAACCAGCAACCCATCAGTTGGAATTCACCAGTAAAGGTTCAGCATTCGCTTCAGGAACACAAACACGAGCGTCAAATTATTTTGCATTAAAAATTAGGCATCGAACGGCTGCTGCTGCTGCTGCGTTGAAATGGAAAACCAAAATAGCGGCTGTTTGGCTGGCCCTTTAAGGCCTTCATGCGCCTGAGCGTTTGTTTCCACATACTTGAATTGCTGCAATTTAGTGGTCGAAGGATAAACCAAACTTATGGCCATTCTTTGGAAGTGTTACAATATTTTGATTTTAATTATGGTGCTTAACTCACAGGCAAATTTGCTCAGATTAGATGTCTTTGTTTGCGTTAGAGGGCATTTGATAGGAGTTCTTAAGAGATTTAGCATTTAAAAGAGTCGAATGGGAAAGATATGCCAAACGTAAATACGGTAAGAAGCGAACAGGGAATCTGTATTTGGGGCTGGGAGACGTAATTAGTTCAGGCCAGTGTACACTATTTTGCAAGTCTTGAGAACTGTTGTTGCCAATTTCGAAAAATCTAACGGAGAATTACGTTTCATTTCACATTATTTTAAAATGACAACAATTTAGATATTTGTCAATATTTCTCTTCAGTACGTCACTACTCTGAGGTATATCAATAATGTCGGAGGATTTACTATAGCTGGCACATGCCTTACGAAAAGAAGCATCAATCAAATCCAAAATATACGAAAACTTTAAGAATGTGGGGCATCTCGTCAACGAGGGCACGCTATCAGCGCGACGGACGGACGGACGGACGACTATTGAATTTTTCTTGCATAAAAATGCAACCCTGATGAAAAAAAAAATTATAAACTGGCATTTTGATCATTTACTTTTGACTTCACTCTCACTCGTAATATATAAGTTTTTCAGAAGTCTTAATACAAAGTATTTTAGCCTTTGAGTAAAACTAAACTATAGCAAATATCGATAAATATTTCAACTCTTTAATTTTCGCCAAATAAATTGTTTCAAATTTATTGTTTGTAAGATTTCCGATTTGGTCTCAAAAAGTCGAGGTGAATAAGTTCACGTGGTTCTGCAGCACATTTTTTTGGAAACAGTTTTTTCTTTTTCATTTAGGCCGAAACAAATGCCAACAAAATAACGGAATCTCCTGTATGAAACTTTCTCCATGTTTCTATTACGAAGGAAGCATAAGTCCGCGTTACTTCCAGTGTCATTTGAGTCTATTAGTCGCTCGGTATGCAAATACTAAGTCTGAACATAGACTTATAGGTGTTCTTGGAAATAAAGAAGTATGTACTAATATATTTTTTAGTGGGCTCTGGAAAATCAATATGTGAGAGTCCCAAGCGCCAAATAAACTTAATTTAATAACTCTCTCAGTTTCCTACCACTAAAATATATTTCACTTAACAATAGATTAATTAGAAGCTGCGAAGCAGGAAGAAGATCATTCGTCGACTTACCTCGTTATCATGTGGCGGCAGTTGGTGCAGTAGTTGTCTCACCCGATATTGCTCCCCAGGACTGTTGACGTATGGCACTTTATCATCCGGTATTTGTGAGAAATACAAACGAACCTGTAATAGTCGATGGTAGTTAAACATGAGTGTGGTGGGTATATTAAAATATATGTATCTAAGTATGGATTTTGAATATTCATGAACTGGACCGAATAAGTTAAAATAAAATGGGTGCACGAGCGGAGCAGACCAATTGTTTTGCGGATTGTATAAGTGAGCGTGTCGTATGTGCAGAACAGCGCTTTGTCAAAAGGGATTAAAGTTTATCTCTTTTAGCTGAATACAGGTGCCGACGAGTACTTGCATTTGGGGTAGAGAGAGTCCAAGAGTATTTCATGTGGTACTTGAATTTAAATAGTCGCACATCGGTTATGGCGGAGGATGCAACACAATTTCAACAGTTCTTTACGCAAAAGAGCTGGTAATAAATATTTTTTAGGCTTCCAATCAGGTGCCAGAGTACCAGCATACGTCTAGAACCAAATGGTGCTAGTAAATATTTCAGTACTCTCAATACTAATTTGATCATTACAAAAACTATTTATGGCCCAATTATGGAAAGCGACTAAGTTCACTTCGGTTGCTGAGCCACAAATTTTTGACCGCCAGAAATACAAAAGTGCAACAACTACTCATCTTATCACTTTCATGTGTGTTGCCATTTTAAGTTATTTGCAGCGGTATTTCGCCTGCCATTCATAATCAATCCATTTGCAGTGGTGATATTTGAATTAGTTGAATACAACAACAGGTTGTTTTTTTAGGACTAGTGGACCTCTACATATGCAGTGCATTGAGCCAGAAGCAGGAGTAGTGTTTCGCTATTTCGCGTTGTTTTAATTCTATATTCCAGGGATGAGTAAGTCAGAATTTCACTGATCTTGTGTTTGACTGATCAGTGCCCAGGGTACACACCTTCGACAGTGCACAGTCAAACATCAATTATACCAACATTTACATAAATACTACGGATTTGATTGTTGGGTGATTGAGTGTTTGTATTGTGTCATTGTGAATTGTGTGTGTTTTGTTATTGTCGAACGTACGACCTCTGGACTGTTGGTCGAATGCTTTACCAGCTCATCCATAATAGAAATAATAAATAGAAAAAATGATTAAATACATTAATTAAATCAATTACATTAAATAAATGCATGACAGCAAACAACTTAATCTTGAACATACGAAAGATTTTGTTTTTTAAAGATGGTGCAGATTATTATCAATTAATTCATTTAGAATATCAAAAAAGTTGTCTAATCCATATTTGTGATCAAGGGGCTTTTTATAGAGTGACGCAAGTTTAAGACATAATAAAACAAGGAAATTTATTTTTAATATCAATGAAACGGACTTTATTGGAAATAAAATTTTATGAAATTAATGTTTAAATATGATCTCTGCCAAGGGGCCAGCCACGGCTAGCGCGTAGAAGGCGCAATCTGGAACACCAATTTTCAACTTTTCGCAGCATTTGCGGCATAACTCTTCGAATGTTGATTTCCAGGTGTTCAATTGTTTGTGGTTTATCGACGTGGACAAGTGACTTAACATAACCCCTAAGAAAATAATCCAATGGCGTTAAATGACACGATTCGGGCCATTTCGTGAAATTATTTTTTATACCGTTCGCCACAGTAACATTCTGACCATCACCGTTTTTTAAGACATATGGGAAAATGACTCCGCCAGCCCATAAAACGCACCAAACAATAATTATCTGTGAATGTAATCGTGTTTCGACAAAAACTTGCGATTTCTCCTCACTCCAAATGCGACAGTTCATCTTATTTACGTACCCATTCAACCAGAAATGCGCTTCAATGGAAAATACAATTTTGAATGGATTTTGACGAATAGAACAATTATATTGATTACAAATTTCAAGAATTTGCACGCGTTGCTCTGCTGTAAGTCGATTCATAATGAAATTTCAAAGCAAACTAAACAAAAAGCAACTATCAGCTGTTAAATGGATGCTCAAAGAAACCAGTGATGCCAACTCAAAGTTGTGACATTCTCTAAAAAAGCGTTTTATATGTGAAATCTGGTTTCAGAATTGCAACATTTTTTCAAGTTCAATGATGATGATCTGGCAATATTGTAATCTTTATCTATGGTATTATTTTGAATATAGAGCGCATGATTTATAGTTGCTCACAATCAAAACATGGTTGAGCATAATAACACATGATTAATATGAATATCATCCACGTTCGCTTAGCAATATCTTCCCACAGCCTGTTTTAGGTCTCCTTAGTTGAAACAAAACATCCTTTTACTTCCTAACAAATTGTTAAGCTGAAACAAAATTGTGTATCAATGACAATAATATCATTGATGACGATAATATTAAGTTTATTTCATGGCGATTTACAGTTCGATGTTGTAACGACAACTCTGGAGGTCAAAACAAAACAGTTTTTTCATAATGTAATTGAGTTCAACCAACAGCACATTTCTTATTTAGGACTCTGATAATATTTGATACTATTTCCAACAATATAATACATCTATAATGAGCACAAATTTGCCACGATGCTGCTTCTTTTGCGAGTAGTTTATGAGGTCTTTAGCAAAACTAAATGCAACCAAATCATTAATAAGTTGTTAAAGCATTTAAATTCCAAACTCTTACCCGACTTTTTTACAAATTGTATTTAACGTATTTCATGTAAAATAAAACACTTAATGACGTTTAAAACCCCATCTTGGAAATATTCCGACAGTAACTTTTAAGTCTTTTAGTAGAGGGCATTAAAGCAAAAATGTTAAAACAGTTCAATAAAAGAACTAAATTTATACGAAATCAAACTTTTTATGACAACTCAATATCCTGCTAAACCTTTTTCTGTTGTTTTTGTTTTGTCTTGCACAATCCCTAGACTTTATTGGTAATTTAACAACATCAAAGTGACTTTTTTATTGGGATGACACAAAAGAGAAACGAAAATAATAACGCGCAGGAAAAAACTTCATAATATCAATTACAGGATTTTATTTCACACAAATAAAGGAAAAACGAAGGCAAAGAAAATAAAAACGCTGTGGAAAGTATTTATTTAGTTCTATGTGTTTTTAAAAGATTAAAAGATACATGTGTTCGGCTTGTGTGCGGACAGACGGACGAACGACACCGTGACCAGCATCAGGCGCAGCAGTGATGGTGGCATGATGAATGAAACTGTTTGTGGCCATCACAACAGCGAACAACCAGATACCAGGCGACCCACCAACCGACCAACCGACCGACCGACAGACCACTCGCTGTCCCAGTCACATGCACACAGTCCCCAAAAGATTGCAATATAAATTATTGCCGTGAATTGTTCAAAGCTGTAAAATAAATCTTCTGCAATCTTGTTTTGCAGTTCGTTTTTTATTTAAGAGTTTTTTCTCTTTCATTTTCAACTGTTTGTTTATTACAGTCCGATCAAGGCAAGTAACTTGGTTTTTTTTACTCGTACTCGTATTTTCCAGTCACGTCAGTCAAATTCAGTTTTTGAATAAATAAAATATGGTTTAGGGCTTGTGTTTTTTGCCTTGGCTTTCATGTTTCATTTGCTTTTATGAGCCAAGGAAAACTTTGCACTCCATATGGCAGAAGTAATCAAAACAGAAAAACATTAAAAAATAAGAAACGCAACAACATTTATTATACGAGTATTTGGTCAGTTGGTACAAAAATCCTTTAATAAGGATTTCCTTCATTTGAAAAAAAAACCAACTTAACATTGGAACGTCAAATTAAACAGAATGTTTTTTTTTTCATTGCATGGGCTCGAACGTACGAGGCCTGTCCAAATATCAGATTAATTATCAAATTTCGCATTTTTTTTAAGATGGAAGTCGTCTCTATTTATCAAGTTCAGTTTGTAGTTTGTGAGAGCCATAAAAGTTGTAATTGTTTTGCGTGTGCGACGATTTTCTGCTGTCGAAGAAAATGGATCCAGGAATTTGCAGCCAATTTCGTGATAAAAGTGGAATTAAGCGCAAGAATTTCAAAGCAGGACGATATGATATGAATCGAAACGCTCACTCTGGACGCCCCAACACATCAACAGCCAAAGAAAATGCTGAGAAAGTGAGACAAATTGTTATGGAACATCGTCAGACCACCATTAGAGAAGTTGCCCAATAGTGATGCAATTTTTTCGGAAATGTTGGGCATGAAGCGTGTGGCAGCGAAGTGCATTCCAAAATTCCTGAATGTTGGCCAAACCCTTTAGATTCCCCTTCTTTTTGACCAGACTTCAGTGGGATGTAAAACACAACTTTTTACTAAGAGAGTTTTTAATTTGGAACAGAGGCAAGCAAAATATTTTCCATTAATGACAAAATAATTAAACATTACACTGTCAGCGGCCAAAGAAAACTTTTTACGCCAAAGCCGTAAAGCCAAAATTGAAATTATTATCAAAATCGTGTTAACGGGCTACCGGATAATAAAAGTAACGGCCGCACTGCTGGGCTTGCCGCGACATGATTTCTGTCAAGAGGAGTTTTTCAGTGATCGTAACGATTACGAGTGATACCAAAAAAGTTCTCTTATAACAGTTATTTTGCGATCTTAAAAGTAGTCCATTCAAGAATTGCAACCAGTTTTATTTTGCCGTCATAATATAAAGTTGGGAAATTGAAACTCATCATATATGTAAAATATATTTGGGCACGAATTAATATTGATTGTTTTTCTTCAAGGCCCTCTTTTGGAGTTCTGGGAGACGTAAACAATAAAGAAAAAAATCCTCCTTAAAAATTATTGTACAACATTTTAATTTATGGTGTTCAAAGAAGTTTTGAATCCCTTTAAATGTTTAAGGTATTCCATTATCATCGCGCACACGCAGCATGGTCTCACTAGCCGCGCAAATAGAACAATTGCGAAGGTTTTAATCGTGTTATATTGGCACTTAATGTCATCACACTTACTGATATTTGTTTGTGCAATGCGGTCACACTATCGCGTTGTATTGGGCAAATTAAATTATATGCGTTTGTTTAACTTTCGGACATCCGGGACCAAATTACGGCTCTCGTGATCGAGTCGTATCAAATATAATCTGATCACGTATCGAATGAACGAATTCTGTCTTTCGACAACTCACGTATCCAAATTAATTTAAAAAGTACAAGATTGTCTCTTCGATAGCACTTGAGGTAACGGGACAAATTGAACAGCAGACACTCGATTACAAGCTCGTTATCGCTGGCTGTAATCGCAAATTTCAATTGCGGTAATCCAAAGAAAGACATTTTCGAACAATTTAACCGGATCACGTGTGCCGGGATTCGGCCCAGGTACTGCAAAAGCGCTACAACTGCGAATTTTTTTTTCACCAGTACAAATGTACTATTTAAAAGTTTAATGTTTATGTGAATAATATGTTTTTGCTACAACTAAAATAAAAAATTTTAAATTTTACGTCTCAGTCGGCACAATATCAAAAATTATCGACTGTGGCCAACTTGGACGAAAAATCCGAGCACACTGTACAATTTGATTGCTTGAGATTGTACAAAAGAGTGTCCACACAATATCGGAGCAAGAAGTGTTTACTGCGCGCACAAAAATGCAAAATCTGTTGTTGCAAAAATCACTCTTTGCTTGAAGTACTTTTTCTAAATACCGATTTCTCAGCAAAACTTCCACAGTGTGTCGTGCTGGGGAAGAAGCCCATTTACGCACCAAAACAAACCGTAAACGTCAACAACATTGAATTAAATTCGATGCTGACATTTGAGCTGTTATTGCTGGCATTTTGTTTAACGAGAACGTATTTATTGCAAAATAATGGAATTTTAATCATCTTGAATCCATCCACTGCTTCCAAATGGACGACATTCAAATGGCAAGAAGGCAACTAGTTTATGCTCGAAAATGATCTAATTATCCACTTTTACTGAACTAATTTTGATCGAAAAGCCGGCTCATTTTCCAGCATTTGATTTGGTTTTACAGTTGGCCACATACAGATCCAAACGACCACAGCCATTCATTTGGAGATTCGCCGCATGCAGTTGCACATACGAACGGGCTTGTGGAGACGGATTAAGAGAGAGAGAGAGTGAGATTCTCTATAACAAGATTAATAAATTAAGCAAGAAATCTTAATAAATTTACAAACACCTGTGAAAAGTGTGTTCGGACGTTTGTGCAGACGTTTTTTATGCTGCTGGACTTTTATGGGAAAAACATAAAAATGCAGATTTCAGAAAAACGCGCATAACAATTTCATTATCGGCGGCGTAAGATATTGGGGTCAATGTTGTTGTAAATGTGCCATTTTAGGAACAAACATACACACCTGATCTGGTCGCAGTCCTGGCGGTACCCAAGTGTATTCTTCCAGAGCACAACCGCTGTCGTCATCGGAGTGGGACTGACGCTGCATGTCCAAATGTTGACCTACCAAAAAAGGAGGATGAACACCAGCAACACCAACACCACCTCCCGATGTGTGATGGAGCAGAGAGGGAGGCGATGGTGATGATATTGCTGGAGACAGTTGATGTGGTGGTTGTTGATGTTGTTGTTGTTGCTGTTGTAGTTGTTTCTGATTATGAGAATGGACATGATGAGGATGCTTAAGAGACGATGATGAGTATTTGGATATTGATGACGATGCGGATGCCGCAGGTGAATATTGTGATGGCTGGTGTGGCAATGAGTTCGAAGACAGTTGATGCAGTGGCTGCTGCTGCTGCTGTGGCAATTGCTGATGCTGCATATGAGGTGGTAGATGTTGATGAGAATGATGGTGAAGGTGTTCGTGCTGTTGCTGATGTTGATGCTGCAGCTGTTGATGTGGTGGTAATGGTGGCAAATAAGCTGATTGCTGTTGCTGTTGCTGTTGGTGCTGGTGCTGGTGCTGAAATTGCCGCTGCATGGGCAATGGTGAAGTTGGCACACCTGCAACCGTGGAGGGATTGTACAAGGCCCCAGCCGAAGAGCTACTTGGCATCGCTCCCGTTGCTGTTGCTGATGTTGATGTCGAGGCCACATTGCTGTTGCCTAGATGTCTTAAGCCTCCCAGTGGTGGTAGAGGCGGTGGCGTGTTTGAATTTGCCGCCGTACTTCCTCCTGCACTGGGAGAAAAATGCCGCGGCAATGTTGGAATTTTTTGCAGATACGACACTTGTGTTAACGGCGTACGACTGATTGGCCTGTAAGATAAGAATGCAAAAGGAAAACGTCATCAGTACATGTGTGTGTTAAGCCGGCATGCAAAAAATTTATAAATTGCAACATTAATGATTTGACCTTCACACAGCGCCTGCGCAAAGTTTAGATAAATTGTCTATTAATCTTAAAGAAAATGAAAACGTTTTATGTTGAATGGCTTTTACTTTGAATTGCTTGGGCCGTAAAAAATCGAAACTTAATTAAAACTGCCACGTGAGTGGGTTATTAAGTTAAATCTAAGCAAAACTATAAGAGCGCACTAAAACAAGTTTTAAATTTTAAAATGTGTGAAGTACAATGAGAGAAAAAAATTGAATAATTTATTTCTTTGCGTCAAGTCAAGTAAACTTGAAGAGTTACGAGATAAACATTTCTTACAAACTGAAAAACGTGTAATTAAATTAATACTCTGATTAAGTTTTTAATTAAAAAATGTTCAATGATTAGACGGCGGATGCAGGAAGCAGCTTAAAATATTTCTCATAAAAATATGATGGGTTTGCTTTCATTTTCTTCAGAGCGCAGATACTCGTAATAAATATTAAAATAAAAAATATCCAGTGCAAAAAGATATATATTTTATATTGAACATGTCCAGTTTCAGCAGTTTAGAAGTAGTGAGTGCCAAATTTTGCTTGGAATGCCACTGAACAAAGTCATACCTAAACGCAGGCATTTTTAAATGCAGCCATCCGTGTCTACATGGACAAGGTCACACCTTCCTAAATATATAGAAGTCAACACTCATGATTCCTCTGTGTGGCTACAGTGTGAAGCCGCATCAGAACAATGTGTTTTGACCATGTTTCGAATTTACTCCCCAGTTCCTCAGAAGCTGTTTAGTACAATACAAGTGGCACACAGATCATTAATTAGAGAGGCCAGGCCAGTAAAGACGATTTGTAAAAGTGCTAAAAACGCGAATAATTCGTCACGCATATCATAAGTTTGGCGTCTATAGCAGTTGAAAAAACCCATAAGAGCTTCCTTATTAAGGCCGTATTAAAGAATACTTTATAGCAGACCTTGGCTTTTCCATATAAGAGCTAAAACACACTTCCATATTTCCTTCAGAGATAGGCGAAAGGATAGGAAGTGAAATATAATATCTTATATATTTGACAAGCATTCTTGCCATTATAGAAATAAAAAAAACGTAAATTATATTTAGTTCTTAAGTCGAAAACGAGAGTTGTTTTGCTTAGAAGCAGATTAGGCAGATTTGGAAGCACATTTAAGCATTTCTTTACTAAAAGCCCTTTAAAATCACTTCTACGTTTTGACAGCCATTCTGTGAGAACGCTTTTTCAAGCCTCAGATGAACGAACAGAGTGCTGAAGGTCCATCCCGCAGTTACTAAGTGTATAAAATATACCGTAATGAAATGGAGGAAACTAAAAGAAGGACAGCAGATTCCTTCGAGAAGGAAAATTTTGCCTTATACAATAATTTTCCATGACTTTGATGAAAAAAGTAAAGGAAATGATTTACTCTGAAATCACAATAAAAGTAGTTTTTCATCAGCAGGATCTGTATTAATCGATATCTAATGCCAAAATTTTTTGGTATTTTGATTCGAATAGGAACGTGATTATTGTGTTTGGCATAGAACGTAATTCTCACTATTTCGTTGATCCATTTCAGTGACATGCCTTTCTGCTACCAAAGTCGAAGCAGAAGGACTTTTCATTTTTCAATACCCGCAATATTTCTTAGTCACAAATTCTTGCACAAATTACCACAAACACTTTTTGTATTATTGTATCTTATATCGTTTTACAAATTATGCGTCCATGTGCTGAAAAAGCAATATATTTTCAAAGTCGAACATCTCGTTTTTCATGGGCTGAAAATCGCGCGATTTTATTATGTGTGAGTCTAAGAGTCTGGTAACATTTTTGTTTTTTTGAACAGGAAACAAAGAAATCAAATGAACGCAGCATATTTTTAGATTGGAAATTTTTTTCATTAAAATCAATGAAACAAAAACATATTGAAATTTATTTGCATGTTTCTATTTCTAATGTGTCAATCGCAGTTTTTGTTACATGCACAAGTCCACTTCGGACTCGAATTTGCTTGCGAGTTCAAATAGCAAAATTTTTTGCCATTGCGATTTCCAGCAGAAGAATTTTGTGACTTGAAATCGCAATTGCATTTTCTTGTGCCAAGATTGAGTTTCGGCACGTGGCTGATTAAATTAGCAAAGATTTCTGACGAAAAATTAAACTGAAATTGGAAACCGGGATAGTTTTCGCAACGCAACTCAATTGCAAGCTGACGAGGCAACAACAACACATCGTAAGAGAGAGAGAGAGCGAGAGATCTAATTAATAATATTTTCAAACTGATAATATATGTATTAATCAGTAGCTCATGTACCTCGATGTCAGAAAGCTAAGAAAGTTCAAATATGTACCCTCCTATAGGACTGTACTTATATGGCTCATAAAGTGTAGGAATTACACTCGTAATAAAACTGAAGATCGGTTAAAGGATGTCTAATTTAGTGTGAAATGCCGTGCGATGTCAATGATTGAATTGCGTTAAAGTTTATAATAGTAACAAACTTAGTATTAGAACCGTGGGCCGTACATCTCACCAGAATTATAATAACTACAATTTTTCACAGAAAAAAAGAGTTGCCTCAAAAAGAATCATTGTCCAAATTTTAAAAACATCTCTATTTCAGACATGAGAAATTGCTATAAGCAGAGGTACATATTGGAAGGTCCTAGCAGAGAAAAGGATACACTGTGGACATTTAATATACAAAAACCAAAATTGGAACTCGAGTCATTGAAAGGAGTTTACATTTCCATTTCCATTTCAATTCAGTTTTTTATTGTTTCATGTTAAATAATATTATTTAATAATATAAAATTTTCCTCGTCTATACACGCACATGTACATAATAATTTATTTGTTTATTTTGTCAATTCAATTTAATAATTTGCGTTCAAAATCAAAAAAAAGAAAACTTTCGTAAGGAGGACACAAAAAGGAGTTCGAAAACATCCGTCTAAAGATCGAAAATGAGCATCCGAAAGCCTCTTAAGTAACGAGGTCTGTTCAAAAAGTAAGGCGGGCTTTTCTATGATGGTAGTCCTTCTCTATTTAAGAAGTCAGTTTCTTTGTGAGAGTTCCTTGGCTATAAATTTTCTGAAATGAAGTGGAACTAAGACTCTGAGTGAGAAAAGTCTTTATAAGTGGTAGAAGCTTTTCAAAGAATATCGGAAAGATGAGAACGACGAAGCCCGACTTGGACAATTGATAAAAGTGTTGCGAAAGGGAGGACAACTTTTTGTGGAGAATCCTCGAATAACTATTAGAGAAGTGGCTGAGGATGTCGGCATATCGGTTGGCTCATGTCGTGCAATTTTTTGGCTAATATTGGGCACGAAGCGTGTGACGGCGATCATAGTTTTGTGAATATGAGGTTACAATGAAAGTACTTTATCTGAATTGTAGATCCCAGACCCAAATACAAATCAAGTTGATTGGAACACTGCTCTAGTGTTTTAAACAGGTTCTGTAAAATTAAATAGTTAAGAAATTGTAAATAAATGTGTTTTTAAAGGTGGATTTTATAATATCTGGTGCTTTAAGAAGAAAATATTTCTCTATTTGGTTGCCAAGTTAGAAGCAGACTTTTGTGCCACAAACAAAAACGATCATATTTTATCCTAAATACTTCGTTTTTGTAAGTTTCCTTTTTCAAAAGCATTTTGATTTAGATAATCGTTAAATATTTTAAAATAAGCAGATCTTTCAATATAAAGCCAAAAAGTTTTTTAATCACAAAATATATGTAAATGAAATTTTCAACTGTGTGAATATCTTTCAAATATGCCAACTTATTTTTTTTAACCGAAAGATAAATTCTTATAATCAAATTATCGGCCGAAGTAATTTTGAGGTTTTCTTGCAATATTTAATGATTTGTTTAATATTTTTTGCCATTTTCTTTCAACTTTCATTCAGCCGGGTCAAAAGGCATCGTTTTCGAAATAATTTATGTGCAGTTGAATTGCACAAAGTTGTAAAAAACTATATCATGGGAAAATGGTCAACAAGCTGTTCTGTTCGGCAGGGCGTGTTTATCAGCAAGTACGACTGCGAAGTTTTAGAAAGAACGAGCCACTTTTAAATATTTGGCTTCTATTCAAAAATTTGGGTTGGAGACAGATGCTTGAAAGAATTTATTCGCCGACTAACAAGTTACTGGCTATTTCCTCATCTAGGTTTGAAATAATGTATTAGAGGGCAGGAATGAACGAGTCCATTGTTGTTTTATTTCTGTTTCATAAACACAGCCTATATTTTTATTAATTATCTCTATGATTTTTTCTTATATGTAGCAAAAATATATAGTTTTTATTTGGTTTAATAAATAAACCCATCACTGAAGAGTTAAAAGCAGCGTAAAGAAAAAATTATGCGGTTTGGTCGTAGATTCAATTACGCTTTTGGTTTAAGTGGTACTGAAAAAAACTGGAGCAACAGCTTTCGCGCACATATTTGACAAAAAACGTTCACTGAAGCGACAGTTAACTGTTCAAGGAATAGGTACCGTAGCGCAATTAGTTTAGAATTCGTTTTCAAGTATTTTCAATCCAATAATTCGCTGAAACAACAAAATTCTTGTCTGAATATGGACCTAAAAAGATATTTTTATATCAAGATTGAGTAATTTTTGCTGTTGGGTAACGTAAACACAAAACATTGTTTCTTGGATCTGAAAATAGTTTTAATGAAACAAACAGCTGGTATAGAAATATGATAGTCCACTGGAAAGGAATGAAAAGAGAAATCAAAAAAGATGACAATAGAGAATGTGTCCATAAACTGGTGGTAGACCATATAATATGTCGCATATGAAGTTCTGCTTTCCGAATTGTTTTCTTTCTTTTATGCCTCATGTTGAAACACGACGGTATGTAGGAAAAAGACCGCATTTTTTATCAAATTGTCAATGGATATGCGGGCGTTTCGCTAAAAATAACATTGTTTTATGGTCGAAAAACACACAAACATCCATCCATTCATACATCTTAATGTATGTATGTATGTAAATACGATGCACGTACATTTGTACATATTCTGTGTCCAAACGGAATTATTGATTAAGTCTGAAATTCAAAATATGGACGTACACATTTTTACACAAAAAGTTGATTCAAAAACACTGTAGTATCAAGTACTAAAGCCCTACGCAATGCCCCATATTCTGCCGATACATATAGACACAGTATCAATTTAAACTTAAGTCCGAACTTTATAAGTCGTATTTTAGTCCTTATGCAAATTCATTAGTTCTATTTGATTGTTAATTTTTGTTCTACTTAAAATCAACAAATTAAGTTTGAAAACAAGCAAAAAATCGGGAATGCAAGTTGTTGAAACTATTATTAGGGTTTTACACAAATACTTTTTTCAGTTATAATTATTTTAAGTTTTTTTGCTTGCCAGGGGCTCGCCTGTTATGCCTGTGTAAGGTAGCTGCCCTCTCCTTTTGCAAGAAGCTTAATTTTATATGATTACAAAACGATTGCAAGAGACCATCGACGGTCTAATAAATCACTTTAGATTAAAATTTAGTGAAATAAGATTGTTTTGACGTTCAAAAAATAGTCTGCTATAGGTAAGATTCTACTATGGGCGCAAATACCGAAATCTGCGCCGATTTCTATTGTTCTTTATCGGCACGTCTTGTATATATTTTCACCGGAGCGAATAGCACTTTCGGCACTCAGATGTCTGACTTCCTCCTCCAGTATGTAACTTTTATATCATATAATTGCAAGAGTGTTTGTCGGTTCATTTACCATTTACTATCATGTTTTTTCCCAGGCATTATTTTAATTTTTTTTTGCTTCGATAATTCTTATTGTTCATCTGTTGTTTTCTCTGTTGGTTACGTGCGTTATCTATGAATGATGTGAGCAGGAAGGCCAAGCGAAGATTAACTTCGGATATTCATTCCCAGAGCCAGATATATATTGAACCTATACACCCAACTCTAAGACTATTTCAATGAAAACTCACTTTCATAGGCTGAGATCGAGAATGCCAAAATCATGTTTTCCTTGTGCTTAAATAAATTTTCAGAAACACCACAAGTAAAATTATTCCGAACTTCGTCTTAATAATCTCCTTTAGAAGAACTGCAATATGTCCAACTAGGGCCTGTAGGGGCGGCATTCCAGTTATCCTCTAAAGAGGATACCCTTGTGTGTTGTATTTATGGACATGTGTTTGTGAAAGCGGTCAACATTTTCAAAGGGAATTCCCACTTGAACAGTCGCCAAAATTGTAGCCGTTCTGCAAATCAGTTCTAAGCGTCGCTTAAGTCGTTCATATTTAACCACAAAGGCATTAAAAGAGGGACTCGAAGAACTCGAAGCCAGTTGACAAAGAATGATTATAATAATAGATTATATAAAGCTTGGGATCAACTTCATAATTGTTAAATTGACTTTTCTAGAGACCTCCTAGAATTTGTTAGAACACGTGACGGGGACAAAAAGATTAAAATGTGTCTATCTGGTTTTTTCCCTGTGTGGCATTAACTTTGAAAATTTTCGACGGCCCTGCGCCAGGTTCAGTTCTTATAAATTTATTAAAAATAATATAAAAATGTATTTTTTCATTTCTTCCTACAACATCAGCCCCAACTCACTGGCAATTTGCTGAAAGGGAATTCATCAAAGCGTTATAGTACTATTGGGTTTAGTTTAAATCGATATAAGTCCTTATTCCTTTTAGCCACAATATCAAATAAAGCAAGTGTGCAGTCACTCGCGTCCAAATACAAACAATGTTGTCGACAGACAAAAATAAGCATCTGTGCAAAAGTTCAAACACAAATAGAACTGTTAAAATTAATGTAGTTTTAACAATAATATATGGGAGTGCATCCATTGTTTATTGTCCGAAGCATGTCCACAGTGGCAGCATTTGGTTTTTACGTGAACACATTCACAGACATCAGCAAGTGTTCATTTTTTATTACTTCTAGTTCGCTTAACATTTTGATGTGTCAATATTATTGCAGGCGGTTTTGTGGTTTCAAAGCAATTAAATAGGGAATTTAATTTGTTTTAATCGTAGTTTTCTTTGTTTTGTATTTAATCTCCAGTGGTAAATATTTGCTTTTCAGAGTTCCTTCTTTCGTGGGCAATAGATTGTACAAAATATGAAATGGATTTAAAAAAAGTCAGCGAAAAACATACATAAATAAAACCATCTAAATTTTGGCTGCTAAGCGGCAAATTGAAATTTAAGCATCAGGTGCAAACATTGTAACCTCCCATACAAAGAACTCAAAATCAAAGGTAGGGAAGCACTTGTTGTTGAGCCAACTTCACACTATCTCACATTGAATACTCCCAGTGCATGAACTCACTCCAACCATCCTTGACTGACTACATACATCGCGTTTAAAAATCAAAGTTAGATATGAACATGTTTTAACTAAAAAGAAGACAAAGTTCAGAAACGATGCTTTGAAAATTTAAACTGAGAACGTTTAGCTTACGAAGTACACAGGTTGCTGATGTAGTCCCTTAACTGGTCTTTTGGTATCAATCTACACCACAGGTTGTATAGCCAAAGTAACGATTTTGTTATCATTTTATGTGGCGTTAAAGAGATATTGTTTGTCCAATATACCGGGATATTGTGACAGCATGGTATCGATTTTTTCTTTTCAGCCAATATGCACCGAACACAATTCTTATAATGTGCACCCTAGAGTGGACAATATTTATATGGAATTATTTTTGTTTTTTGTAGGAGGTGGTTCGCCCCCTAATTTTTTTCTTTTGGGCACAAATAACATATTTCCAAAACTGTAGACTGTTTGGTCAACGTTAAGGCGTGGCACATGCGCCCTCAAGTTGACAAGAAGGGATTTTGCACAATTTAATAAGAAAAAAGTTATAACTTCATTATTATTTATCAAAATTTATGTTAAGTATCGATATTATATTTAATTTTGACTATTATTTTAATGCGTGCCCCTAAAAAGGCGTGGCACCTTATATAATTTAAGTAATATATACGAAAATATGTAGTTTTTGCTTCAAAATATGATGGAATCTTACATATGTATGTAAAATTTATTTCCTAAAAGTCATTAAATAAATGGCGGCAAATTGGGGCGTGGCAAGTTAAAATTTTAAACTGCTACTAACAAATGCAGCTCTGTGCTAATTAGTTGCGATCAAGCAAACTTATATTTTCATAGAAGTAGCAATACTGGAATAACGGTATCTAGTACACATGTGCTTTTGTTAAGCTAAAAAAGAGCGTTGATAATGTGTTGTTATACATGCAAATGTGAAAATATTAATTTGATTTGATTGAAAGATAAGGTTTATAAAATTGGTAAGTTTAAACAACAAAGTGCTCGATATTTTCAAAATATAATAACATATTTAATATTATTAATGTAACTCAAACAGCAATGGAAACAAGAGCAAATGAAAAGTTATTTCTGCTTGGGCACGACGAAAGTCAAATCATTGGGTGCAAGTTACCATCAAAAGGGCAAATATTAAAAGTTCTTTTTTACAATATGCGGAAAATTAAGCTCAATCTTCGTCCGAGTGCATATCTTGTAATTAAAGAAGCAGAAGTACTCTGGGATAAAGCACGTATTCCCACAAGCCAGAATATTCGTAGCGTTCAGAAAGTGGAAGCTCTATATCATCAGTGGAAGACACTTCAGAAAACTTGTAAGCGCCGTACAGCTCTACAGGAGAAACGTGAGCACGATTTTGTGGAAGAATTAGACGATTTGTTTGATATCGCTCATGGTGATGCGTTAAGTATTATTCAAATCGAAGAAGATAGACTATTTCTACTTAATCAACGGAAAAAAGGCAGACCAGGTGGTATGATTGGAAGCGATCGAGCACTTTTTGAAAGAGAGAAAAGAAGAAATATGCGTGAAGAAAGAGAACTGATAAGGCAAGAAAAGTATCACCAGGAGCAATCTCAAAATTTGGTTGCAAGTCAGGACTACTCAGATGATGAAGGACAATTGACTGAAATATACAGTGATGAGCTTCAAGACAATTTTCAACAAACATCTACTGGAAATGTGGGAAAGAAACGTAAAATGAAAAACTTTATAACACCCAAGCTTGTTGCGACTCTGGACAAGTGTAAAGTTAGCGACAGAGATGCTGTTCGAATTCTCATAGCCACTGCTGAAGCATTGGGCCATGATTTAAGTCAGTTAGCAATAAGTAAAACTACAATTCGAAATTGCCGTAAACAAATTCGATCTGAAACAGCTATAAATTTAAAGGAAAAATTTCAAAACATTTTACCGCAAACCATTACAGTACATTGGGATGGAAAGCTGTTACCATCATTAACTGGAAAGGAAAAAGTAGACAGATTGCCAGTTGTTATTACATCTACAGAGACAGAGCATCTACTTGGAGTTCCTGCATTACAGGCTGGTACAGGAAGGCAACAGGCTGAAGCAATAATCCAATTATTAAAAGAGTGGAATTTGACAGACAAAGTTCAGGCCCTGTGTTTTGATACAACAGCAACAAACACGGGAAGACTTCAAGGTGCTTGCGTGATATTGGAACAGGAATTAGGAAAAGATCTTTTGTACTTGCCCTGTCGTTACCAAATCTACGAAATTGTATTAAAGAGCGTATTGAAAAAATAAATTTGTCTTCAAGTGGACCAACTTTGTCAATTTTCCAAAAGTTTAAAGGGTCCTGGGCGATGATAAACCAAGAAAATTTAAAATTTGGAGTTGATGACGAGAAGGTAAGTCAGCATATTAGCGTTTTCGAATTAGAAGATCTAGCCACGTTTTTCCGCCAATATTTAAAAATAAAACAGCCTAGGGCTGATTATAAGGAGCTTCTGGCATTAAGCCTAATATTTCTTGGGGAGCACGATAGGAATTATAAATTCAAGTCACCAGGAGCATATCATCACGCTCGTTGGATGGCCAAGGCGATTTATTCATTAAAAATGTTTTTATTCAGAGAAGAGTTTGTCATGTCGTCAGATGAAATAGACGCCATACGCGATGCTTGTTTATTTATTGTGAAAATTTATGTAAAAGTCTGGATAGAAGCGCCAATAGCTGCCAAAGCGCCTAATCAAGACCTTCTTTTAATTAAATCTCTTTTCGCCTACAAAAATGTCAACGAAAACGTAAGCAATGCAACTTTGGGAAAATTCCGTAACCATTTATGGTATTTAGCAGCAGAAACAGTAGGTTTTTCGTTTTTTGATGAAACCATTACTTCTGAAACAAAAACTTGTATGATAAAGAGACTTCGTGTAGAGTCAGAAAATGAGAGCAAGCGGCTGATTACTGATATACAGGACTTACAATCAAAATCAATTGAGGACTTCGTAACCAAAAATACACTTCACTTCTTTGAACGTTTTTCGATTGCAACCGATTTTTTCCAAAAAGAACCCTCCCAATGGCAGAACGAGCCAAGCTATATACAGGGCGTAAATATCGTCAGTAAAATGAGGGTAGTTAACGATACTGCCGAACGAAATGTTAAATTAATGGAAGAATATAATAATTCATTATCAATAAATGAAGAAGAAAAACAATTTATCTTACAAATTGTAACTGATTATCGAAAAAACTATAAAGGTATTAATAAATCAGATCTCATGGAACACTAATCTATTTGTGTTTTATTTTAACTTGCCGGCATTTATTTAATGACTTTTAGGAAATAAATTTTACATACATATGTAAGATTCCATCGTATTTTGAAGCAAAAACTACATATTTTCGTATATATTACTTAAATTATATAAGGTGCCACGCCTTTTTAGGGGCACGCATTAAAATAATAGTCAAAATTAAATATAATATCGATACTTAACATAAATTTTGATAAATAATAATGAAGTTATAACTTTTTTCTTATTAAATTGTGCAAAATCCCTTCTTGTCAACTTGAGGGCGCATGTGCCACGCCTTAACGTTGACCAAACAGTCTACAGTTTTGGAAATATGTTATTTGTGCCCAAAAGAAAAAAATTAGGGGGCGAATAACATGTTATTCAAAAAAAAAAAAAAATGTCCACTCTGAATGGACTAATGAATCGTTTTTTCACACGATAAGTAAATAAATGAAATGTTTTTAGTTCATGTTGCCAGAAAAAAAATAATATTTACTCGAACCGCTAACGATTGGTTCTCTTTCAGCGGTATTTTGCTTTCGAAAACAAATACGTATGTAAAAAAGTACAGAGAAACAAATTTCTGAAACAAATAAAATGTTTAGAAGTCAGCGCAAAAATGAAATGCTGAGAATCTGAACATTTTTAAATTTATTTATATGCAGTATGAGGCCAACCGGACCGCATAATAGATATAACACAGTTTGCTTTCATTAAGACTTTTCATGCTATTATTTAAAATTAACCATATTATTGTTGTGGCCAACTATATTAATATTATGACCAACCATATTTAAGGTGATACTAAAAAAAGCCATCTTTAAGGTGATACTAAAATAATATATTTTAAGCAGTTTAACATATCGAATTATTCTGATCAATAGTATTGTTGTGTCTATGTGCGAAATATTGATCTCTATTATGGTGGGTCATGATAATAGTATGGTTTACAACAGTAGGACAAGGTAACCACATTGTTGACATTCCTATTAACATGAAGCAATAATATGGCCTGCATTCTGATAATATGAAGAAACGTGAAAAGCCAACTTCGCTACGGGAAAAACATGATAATATTTTCGTCAAATGTGACAATAATATTGCTAATTATAACAATTTTATGGTTTTATGGTGGTAACCAGCGGAGCAAAATGGCATTCTGAGATATCATTTCCCCACAGTACTATGGTTGCCCAAAATCATATAATTCAACAGCGTTGCGTTTCTTGCCACTTCACCTACTTACTTTTTAGATGTAGTCGGGGCTGGACTAACAAACTAATTCTCGTTTGCTCTAAGAAGAGAGCAACAGTGAAAGTATTGCTTTGCAATTGCAAAATGAAGCACGATTTCTAGAATTGCAGAGTTGAACCTCAGTGTGGCCAATATGATTCATGTGGGTTGCATTGGGAGAAGCTGAGAGTTATTTATTGCATTTAGTTTTGAGTCCCCTGTGCTACTAATACTGTACGATTGCCTGGCCACAAATAAAATAACTGAAGCCTTCTTAATCTTCTGAGGTCTTGAGTTAAGCTCCTAATTTCAGCTGATCGTTGATTGCTTGTCGTCACTTCGATTTTTCCTCAGTTGTTTTTCTTAAAGATTGACAGGAACTTTTTCCCTCAGCCAACAATAAAAGCAGACCAAAGCCACGTGTAATAATAATAAAACAAATCCATGTTCATACCTAAGTTTCGTTTCTTAAAACACAAAAACGTTCCGCAGCGGGACGCCGTTGGGCCGAAAAGGAAAATCAGGAATAAATGCAGTCAGTTCGAAGAAAAGCGTTTAAAACTCTGAAAATGGAGAAAAAACCTTCGAATTTTTCACAGTTTGTGGTGGCCGTAATGTCATTGAGATCATTTTTTTCCCCCAACTTCTCTTAATTCAGACTAAGTTTTGTTTTATGCACCAGGCGGCCTGCGATATGTGCAGTTCTGTCAAATTCATTGAACTTGCCTCTAAAATGCTTTTAATGACCGTAACCAGCAGAACCAAAACCAACAAACAAAAAAACAAAAGGAACACAAAAACACAACAAAACTAATTTTGTAAAGTCTTGAATAGCACATTTAAGCTGCTGCAACGGTTGTTGCAACAAAAACACAATAAAAAAAATTGTTCAGAGATTGTAGGAGGTGTTGCATTTCACAGTTGCATTCGCTATTGCCCACCATCATGTTCTGCGTTGCAGTTTAGTGGTCGTTTTATTTATTTTTTGTTTTCTTTAATTGTGTCAGACAATTTGACTTTTTATCCGAATGTGCTTTTAGTTTATTTTCGAATCGATTTTGGCTTCAGACGCCCCATACGTTCGCATGAAGTTTCCAGTTTGTGCTGCATGTCGTCCGGTGCAGCGTCAGAAGTATTTGCATTCAAAGTTTTATGTGGCTTATTTGTCTCTTTTGTCAATTTGTTGTTCACTTTATGCTGAATTAGGAGCATAAATTACAGTTACATACACACTCGAGCAAGTACTCGTGGGTACTTTCGTGATTCGCAAACATTTTATTGCTTTTGTTTGGAACGCTGAACACTCAACATCACGTGCCCGTTCGTTTGTAATGTGATGCAGATCTGACAAGATGTTGTTAAAAGCGTTATAAATTCATCAAGTTTTGACGTTTCCATGCATTAAGCGAGTTTATTAACTCTGGGTTTGATGTTTCAGCGTTTTAACTTTCTTTTGGTTTACGGCGACTGGCGAGTTGCTTTTACCTCTTCCAATGGGCCTAAACTTAAAGTTTTGGAAATAGTATTAAAATTAAGATTTCTAGAAAAGTTCCAGTGACCTGGAACTGTCCTCATTATACTAATTAGGCTGCAAGGACAAAAATTACATTGATTCTTAAAAGTCCTACTTAAATTGGGAGTAATTTCTCGTATTAAAAAGTGAGCTTTTGAGAAGACCTCATATACAAATTTAGTTGTATTCCCCTTCTATGCGGTTCTCTATCCATCGAATATTCCTTGTAAAGTAAGTAAATATTTTTTGTAATGACGAAGTAATTTAAACAAATAGTATCGGAAAAATTACCCTTTCTTTGAAACTGCGGTGAGAAAATTTACATTTTTGTAAGTGCAACTCTGTTCCTCGCCGATACCATGAACTCAGTAACGTGACTTACGACATGCAGTAATTAGACTTACGAGAAAGGCATGCCTCAATAATGGGATTTTCCACTAGATATTAATTATCAATAAGAAATTTCACATCATTTTGTCGAGCACGTTCTTAACCGATATCGAAAACAGATTGACACTTTGTAGGTGCTACCCCACTCGCCAGTAGACTTGAAAACTTTTTGAAAGTTTAAGGTTTGCAATACTTGCACCTATAAAATGTTGGCATATAGACAACTAATGACTATATAATTAATTCGGCAAAGATATTTATCATAAAAGTTTTATAAAAAAAATTAATGCTCTGATGAAAGAATGAAGAGCACGAAACACTTTCTCTGATCAGCAGAAAATTTATTACGTGCGTATTTTTAATTTGGTTTTTTCTTGGCAAGAATGAATGTTACAAGATGATTATATTTTTGCTGCACTTTTTTGCTACTGTTCGAGTTGTTGTCTAAATAAATTGGTATTCGTTGCTTTTTGGTTTTTAGCTTCACTTCACTTTTTTCTTGTCATATTGAGCTGCGCGGCTTTCTTTTAGAACTTTAAGCTTAAAATATGTTAACGACAGGTGCCCACAAAATACGTACTAGTTGTCCCCTAAGTTCTTACGTAAAAACCAGCAGATGTATGCTTTGCTACAGAGAGATGCCACGTATTTTTATAAGTTTTTCTTCCCTTAATTATAAAGTTTTCCGATTTTTGAGTGACTGACGTCTCTAATATATTGATTTTTTATTTCCTAACTGAAACAGTTGCACTTAATTGCTGCGAACAAAATACTGAATACGCAAGTCGTACCAAATTAAAGGATTTCTTGGCGCCATGTACGACACCAGATGAAGGGTTTCTATTTCGATTAGTTGTATTCCAGCAGACTTAAGACAAATGCATAATTGTGACAATAGTATTCAAAACTTCCTCAGTAAAATATCGTAAGTTCAAGCGGATATATATAGGGTTCGCTCTGGTAGACCAGGTTTCGCCTGTAATCAATCTAAAGTTTTTTTTGACATAAACGCTTACATACAAATGTATGTATGTGAATCCATCAAATTTAAATCATCAAAATTGCAGAAAACTACAGGTTTTTCGAGTGCTTGTAATATTTACAACGACTTTAGGGTTGCCATGTTTTAAAATAGTCAGGAAATTCAGATGTTCGGTAGTACTTGTGTTTGATTTTATTCCAATTAAGTTTGAATAAGAGCTGCAAACTGAGTTTAGGAAAAGCTGTAGTTGCTATTTTCAGTCATACAAATTCCAGCTTTTAAAATATTTCTGACAAGCTGTCCAGTTTTGCTCAGAAATGTAGACTCGATCAACAGCTTTATGTGATGCAACAAACAAGCGGTGAAAAATTATTACTGCATTGTAGTAGACTTCTTAACTTCAACTTCGTGTTTTAGTCAAGAACACAGATGAGTTGTCATAAATGATGTTTGAGTTGACGATGCGACAATAAAACGTTTTAACCAGATATCGATACAGACTGTTTTCATGCAAAATAAGTTTTTTTCATCCTACAAATTTGAATGCTTTTCAAAAGTATAGAAATCCGATTAAAACTTAGCGTAACTTTTTTCCGAACTTTTATCGGACGGACTTAGTAAAATGAATAGACTCACAAAAATTTCAATTTAACATAATCTATTTACTGCGCCCTAAAGTTGTTTGTTGTTGTCTTATGATGAACGACTTGTACTGAAATGGCGGAACTTGATCAAATTTTCTCTGCAAATAACGGGACAGGGCGATTGTTGTGTAGGGTATGAGAGGTACCTATTGGAACTGTTGTGGATTTGATGACAGCATGAAATAAAATTTCCCTGCCCTCTTGGCTTTAAGTGAAAGCTGGTTCCCTGCTACACTAATCGTATATCAATATTTATCTACATACATAAATATGTATGTATGTATGTATTTATGTACATATGGCAGACAAATTGTAACTTTTGTATGTATCTTGTTTAAAATTCTTGTTCCGTATTTATTTTTTTATTCAAATAAAAAGTTATTGTTATTGTTGTTTATTCCGTAGAAACTACAGACAAAAAAAAAATATTATGAAAATTTTTTATTTCAACATCTTGATAATTGCAAACACAACTGCCGATATTGTTATAACACAAATACACAGATAAATACACACACACACACACACACACACACACACGCACGCTATGAAGAATTTCGCACTCTGTTTCGAACGAGCTAATGGTGACCAATTAATAGATGGCTGGTTGTTTTGTTGTGGATTCGTGCCACACAGAACGAATGAACGAACAACAGCAACAAGACCATTAACAATTGTAACACAACTCCAGTTTTACATGTTCCGTGTTTATGTTTTTCGCTTGTGTTATAAATATGTATGTATCTATGAATGTATGTCGATGTGTTTGTACATTCGATTGTTCCATGAGATCAACGGCTGTACTGCCTGCCGTTTGGCTGTGGTAACAGTGGTTGGAGCAGATGGAAGAAATAGTCATAGAAACTGTGAAGGAATGCCCGCGTAAACTTAAAGTTAAACGCTGTGTCGTATGTACATACATACATACATACATTCATGCATAAATACATACATACATACATACTTGGTAAGCACAAGAGTGTTGTTGCATTAATGCAGCTGAGTCTATGGGTCTAACCCAGTATTAGTTGCCGCGGTTGTTTACAACTTTGTAACGGCACAAGGGAAAATTAAATATTATTTTTTGCATGTCAAGATTTAAATGTTACCAACACTAATAGCAAGATCCATTTCATACATACACACACACACACACACAATATTGGTATAAATACCTACATATGTATGGAGTGTTCCATCAACAAAGCTGAATGTGTGGTTGTAACTCTAGAACTGTGACGTTAGTCGATACGACTAACACTGCTTCAATTTAGCTGTGCGGCTTTTTATTTCGTTGAACTTGCATTGAGTCCTATTCCTTCAGCGCTGTTTTCTTAAGTTAGAGAGCCTGCGTTATTCGCTTCGACTAATGATTGCTGTTTATGTAACTGTTAATCGCCTTTACTATAATTTTAATGAATAAAACTTTTTAAAGAAAGATAAATAAATTTAACACAGACTAAAGGGGCCGCGTCATAACGCATAACGCCTGACGCCTGACGCCTTCTATGTGCCCCTACCTTAATGAGTAACGAAATATTCAAGCTTTTGCGTATTTATGTCTTGAATTTGTCAAAAGTAAAGAATGCCAAACAGTCGGTGCTGTCAAACTAAAGCTTTCTTTAGTGAGAACTGGCCATTGATCTTTTTATTGATTTTTGTTTCTTAATTAGTTAAAATTGGTATAATCGTTTTCCAAATTCATATTTAAAACAAAACTAATTTGACACCGAAACAGAGCAATTGACAGTTTGTGTGTGGATTACATATGCCCGTCTTCTCCGCTCACGAATAGTGGTTACGCATAAAAAGGTTACGGTTCTAGGCATTGTTTTAGTTGCGATTTTAACCAACGTTTTCCAATTTGTTTCGACTATAAAATTAATTAAATAGTTCGCATGTTCCTATTCTCAATTCGTAATCATCTTTACAAATACAAAGTTGCCTATAAATACGGCCTAATCTGATTTAGGCCCAAACCCTCAAGAAACATCAGGCCTTTACCAGCTCTGTACATTCCGGACCGCCCACTTCCTTGGGATGAGCAGAAATCCTTTGCAATACAACAGATTTCTTCGCAGACATTTGGTTCACCGAACGGAGACGAGTACTTTAGCATCCACCAAAGCCCGTTTTCGTGTTCCCACAGCCAGAACATTTCAGCCAAGGCAGCAACCTCTGCCTATGACCAGTACAAGGATCCTCTTTCCAAGCATTACAGGGGCTCATTGGTTCCCGTTCTGCCAATTGAAGGTATCAAAAGATCCTGTACATAAGATTCCACGCCATGAGACCCCTCCGAAAAGCATGGTGCACCAGTCTGATTTACGACAAGGCTAAGCGGAGGAATAAGAAGTTACAAATTCAAAAGCATTGACTACACTGGGACACCCTCTGTATTATCGGGTTTACTGTGATTGAAGTCTAATAAAGCCACATAAATATGTGGTAAACGTCTGAAAACTCCCTTTTCGTAAGAAGTATCAGATTACGTAGATATTACTTTTATTTCATTATTACCAAGTCCGATTTTTTAAATGTATGAACTCTAATATGGATTATATGGAGTTTTAGAAGATTTGTCAATCTTTATTTTGATATTGAAGAAAGTTGTATCAAAGCATTCAATTTATTCGAAATATTCTTTTCTTGAGTAAAATTTTTATTTTAAGAAGATTTTCTTGGGATTAATGGCCAATAAGAAACATTATGTTTTGCACTCTTGCGGCAACAACGAAGTTCGTATATCAGTCACAACGTATCGAGTGTTGTCTCTAAGGTACATCGAAAGAACTCATTTGGTTCATCCAAATTTTGGCACGCACTAAATTTGATAGCCTGAGATTTTAGCCGGGTGTTTGTTTGTGATTTGTGCGATTTGGGTTTTTTCCATATATTTTTTTTCAAAAAGGTCTGTATTGAAAGGGAATAAATAGTTTTTTATTTGCAACTTAATGTGGTCTTAAAAACTCAATTCGAGGAGAAATCAGAATTATAAATAAAATTAATAACTTTTTCACATTCAAATAAAATGTTTTAGTTTTAAACAGAATCTGGACTCCAGCCTTTTCATCTTTTTGTGCCTTTATTTATTTATATATTTAATATTATTGTTGTTAATAGTCATTTCTTTCGGAACACAAACTTTCGATCTACTTTCGGCAAGATTTTTAAATTATGACATGGCAATTTGAAATGGAAACACCCATAAGCAAACAATTAAAAACTCATACAGTTTGCATGCAAAAAAAAAAGAAAAAAAGAAGAAGAATTATATATCACGACAATAACAATTTTAACAATTTGCTTGGAAATTGAATCTTCACACCTCAATATGGCTTAAGAAGGAAACTGTTGGCAAAAAAGAGAAAAACTCTAAACTAAAATGCACACACAAACACACAATAAATTTTTAGTGCCCACACAAAAAATGTAAAAAAAGCATAGAAAGAGATAAAGAAAACGATACTCAGAACATAAGAATATTGTCAACACATAATGTCGGATGGCCGTTTCCATAGACTCTAAAAGCGACTAGTGTGTATCTGCAGTGTGAACTCAGGTATGAACATATACATGTGTGTGGATGTGAGAAGTGTCCACAAAATTGTTGTACACCACAGAGCAATTTGTTCACTCAACTGTGGGGTTGTTGTGGAGAACAAGTGTTTCTTTCGGTTTAGTTCATTCTCTTTTTGTTGGATGCATGAACGACTTTCAGACGATGTTTGTTCAACTGATGATCTTCATTATAATTTAACACTTTTGCACAAAAACTCCTTTTTATCTTTAACTTTTGTACTTAAAAGTGTCATATATGATTTTACCTGTAAGTGTTTTATTTGTTTCTGCTGCTCGAAAGTGTGAACAAAGACAACGACTTAGAGTTTAGCCTTTATTAAGCGAAACTATTACAATAAAATAAACAATAGCGTGTGGAACAACAGCCAGTGGCTTGAGATAATGCATTCTTCATTTCCTAGTTGGCAAAACAATAAAATAACAAATTGCCCACATTTTCAAACGGTACGCAACTTTGAAAGTGCCTGAAAGAAGCCCATTTATAGTAGACGATAAAACTGACTCGCGAGGACTAGTATGTAATGGAAAGCTTTCGTATAGCGCTACCAGCTTTGTCCTGCAGCTGACGTTAGTTCGCGTAAACAGATGTCAAACACATACATATATGTGACATGGAAATCTTGCCAACGTGTTAAGGATACTCTTTATTTATGTACTGCGATGGGGAAATGTTTGCCACAACAAGCGATGTCTTGCTTACGAACAACTACGAGTAAATCGGAATGCCACTACAAAAGAGTGTCTAGAGCAGCTGATTGTTTCAAAACCCAAAAAAGAAAATGATAATTTTTCATTTTGTAAACATTTTAATTCGCGTTTCGGGCAAGTCGTCTTCTCTTCAACTGCATGTACATACAAACAAACATATGTCAGGATTACTGGACTTGTTTAATCAATTTTCGTCATATCAGACAATAATCAAGTCATACCGCAAACGGTAAGTCTGTAGCATCACACGCAAGTCTGTACAACTACTCACATTTATGTATGTACGTATGTTAGATAATAAACAACTCATTACGTGATTACTTCCAAGTAATCTAGACGGTAAATAGTATGATAGTAAAAAGTGTGTCGGTTGGTATATAAATTTCCTAGTACAACAACAAGACCTGGCGAAATCTCAAGTATTTGTCTTGATGTCGATAAATATTCTTGGAATGTCGACTCGTTCTAATGAACTTCTCACATCATATTAAAATTGTGTAGGTTGTTCCAACCATAAAAGTTATTTTGTACAAAATTATCTTAAATTTATGGAAATATTAATACAAAATGAAGAATTGAAATGTGTTTTCATTTAAGGTGATTAATTTGTTTCCTTGTCAAATACTTTTATTGAGCGCCCTTCAAATTATCAGCTGTTTCAAATGATATTAATTTGATGGCACTGATTTCGATAGATAAATAAAAGTTTTCTTTATTTGAGAAAATCTCCTTTAATTCAATTCAAAAGCGGTTTTAGGAGGAGTAGAGGGGGGGGGAGGGGGGGGCAAGACCATGTTTTAAGGATGAAACCGAATGTGGCCTAAAATCAGCCAGTGTGAAAACACTTTGAGATAATACAGCTAAAGCCATACATTATAACATCCTTTTCTATCCCGATTTTTATTTCTTTCAGGAGTTTTCTTTAAGCTTTAAATGCCTTTTTGGTTTATTTAAAAAAATAACAAGAAAGATTTGCACAGAGAAACGAAATTTGGAATAAAAAAAAAACATGTTCAAGCCTCATAAAAATTAAGAATAACTGTAATTTCCAAAACTATTTGGCTTTTTCCAAAATTATTTAGAAAATATAATTATTGGGAAATTATTTTTCCAAAATTATTTGGAAAATAAAATTATTGGGAAATTCTTTAAAAACAAAAAAATTTAAACAGCATTGAGAAGAAAATTTGATTGATTTTACTTCGTGTCTTTCTATCAGCGCACGTTTAACTTCTTGATGCGACTTGTATTGGATTTTATAATATTATAATATATCATTATAATATTTATTTATATTTATAAATTGAAAACTATTGTACAAATAAAAATAGAAACATATGAAAAGCTTAACGCTAAACAAAATTGAACACTGAAAGAAATCAAAGCTAACAGTGTTGATCTAATCCGAAATAGCAAAGAATTCTCCCAAATAAATGTCAGTCTATTATCGTATTTTTTTTTTGACAGACTATTTGTTATAAGTTTAACAAGATTTGTTAATGCGGAAAAACGCATTAACGCAATTAATTATTTACGAGAATTTAGTTGCGCCCTCCTTTTTTCAAAATACATTTAAAACACATTTTGTATAAAACTTAAACAAATTTCAAAACGTTCAGGTTTCTTAATTTTTTCTTTTACTTGTTTTATGATTCCGAATTTCTTGTTTAATTTTTCTATATAGATAAGAGAACTGCGAACCGAAGGCATAATTGGTAAATATTTGTAAAAATAGGCGCTGGCATTTATCGTGAAAATTAACTGTTTGCGGAAGCAATTCGCATCTTTTAAATCAACAATTAATCAAAACTTGTAAAGCTTTTAAGTTCTACATCGTGGAAGCTTCCATTTTCAACCAAGTGCTAAAATTATAATATTACGCTGAAATGAAGAGTTTTAGGCATCAAATTGACCTATAAAATGAAGAGTTATTCGGTTAAATTCTTTAGCAAAGAAGGGCCAAAGTTTAAAGTTCATATTTCATAACTGGGAAGGAAATAACACAGATTTTTTATGTCCCCAAAATGTTTGTGAACAACTCCCAATTCGCTCAGGGCACTACATACAGATTTTCTAAATGGCTGGCAGTTTTGGAAAATGATTTCATACTTTCAAATTTTGTTCGTGCTCATAGTGACACATAATCATTTCTTTACGCATGCGCTCACAAATCTTGTCTAATGTACAATATGTTTGAAGTGTTCCCCTGAAGGCACTTTTCCGTTCTTGAAGCTTTGGCTGCTGCTTTTTCAGCTGTAAATGATGCTGCCACGTCTCATGTGCCGCTTGCTTTGAGCTTTCGAGTACTTCAAGTCTACACTCAAGTGCTGGCTGAATCTCGGTGAGTAGATGGAGGAGGAAACGAAAATCTTTTCTGCGTGTGTTTTGTGTTTCAAATGCGGCTAAAGTGTACGTATGCATGTATGTACGTAAGTGCGGCAATATGTCCACATGTATCGTTGACAATTTGACATTTTACTTGTGATTCTTTTCTGCAAACGCATTTGAATGAATTTTTGCTCTATTACGAAAACACTTTTTAGTTTCTGTTTAGGAAGGCAGGATGGAAAGAAAAGCTTGAACATTAGTGGCACATTGAGAGGAACACTTAGATACCATATTTTACGTGATTTTGATGAGTTTATTTTATTAATGAAGAATATTGGCCTAAAATACAAACTGCAAATTCAGCAAAAACCTCTCGAAAATTGCTAACAAAGGTGACCTAATAGTCCATAAGTGTCTGAAATGTGGGCCAATATTTTCATTCAAAAGTTTTACTTTCTTACAGTTTTCTTGCACTTTTAAACACAAACAAATATTTTGTTATTCGTTTCTGCAGCAACAGAAAATTCATTATTATCAGTATCATTTTGGATTAAATTATTTATTTGCACAGCGGCGCAGCGAACCAGGAATACGCATCTGTTCGAATGCCTTCAGGGCTCTTCTTCACTAAAAATTAAAGTAAAGATTTTATAGAAGATTATATTTATACAAAAAATTTTAATATGCATTAGAAATTACCTTTAACTAAATCATCTAATAGTTTGGACTATTTGGGCAGAAAAATTCATGTCATGTGTTGAAATCATTTACAATTTGTATGTGAAGAAAACTGAATTAAATTTCTTTGTTTTTGTTATTGTTTTCATAATCATTATTCACGCACGATTTATATTTGTTTACTTGGTCTCTATTGAGACCCTGGAGAAACTTCTCTGAAATTAATCTTTTTTAACATTTTTTGTACCCGGGGGCGCTTTTACACAGCAATTTGTACACGACAAAGGTGCGCTGTTGTACACTGTTTCCAGCAATAGCTCCGGTGTTTATCGAATTGCGAGAGCACTCCAAGTTTTAATTAAACCAAAGGGAAAACAAAATTACAAAATTAAGAACTCCATAAATATGAAAACATTATTACATTTGGCTTTGAAGACCCCTCGAAAGCCCGTTTGGCTACAATATATGGAATGATTTTCAGTATCAGGTACGAAAAGTTTGTATCCTCTATTCGCTACGCTAAGAGAAAGGGGGGATCAGTTAAATGGAAAAGCTTTTGCATTTGTTTGCTTCACTAACAGCGTGTGTTCGTTTTCATTCATTTCCACATCTTAAAGTTGATGCTTTCTAAGTCCCAAAACGTTTAAATATATTCGAGAAATATGGACTCATGTCTTTTTTTTTTGCCTAAAACACAATCTCTTTTCAAATAAGTTTCCATTGACTGAGATTGGCGACCAAAAGAACTATTTTCTCATACGACAACACACATCCACTCACGTTCTTTTATCCTGAGCAAATTTGTAAATTATTTGTTTAGTTTGATTTTTCTTGCTGGTTATTTTATCAGAACGTTTCGCTTGATGGTTTCTTCTCCAGGATCTAATTCTTCAGAACATGTTTTCACAAAAAAAACTGTGTACAACTCCGTAGAGTGGTTTTTTTCGGCTGCCCCGGACTTACCCCGCTATTCAGATATTTCCTGTGAGAACTTTTTGTTTATCTGGAAATTTAAAGTTGTCTTCAATCTCTGCTTTGCTTGTCTCTGAGTTTATTTGACGACAAGCACAACCCAAATTGTTAATCGTTAAGAAATGGATGTTAAATTTGTTATTGCCGGGCAAGTAGAAAAAGCGCAGGGTATTTGAAGTCCATTTTCCCAATAGAAATCAGCTAAACATGTGCGAAATAAAGTTATTTTCAACTTGATTTAAGCCCATTTTGTCGAAGAAGCTCACAAAATATAACGTTTTACAGTGTCACTTCGTACAATGACTTTTCACGTTTTGCGTTCTTTAGCTGAGCAATAATTACAAAAGTTATGGCTGCCAGCAACTGCCGACGACAAATTCAAATTTACCATCCCTATGAACACACACGCACATTTTTTCATACTCCACATTTAAATAAAGAATACACGTTTCCTTGAGCATAATTCACTCTTGATGTCTGCATTTCAAGGCAATTGTACGTCTATACGAGTACAAGTTTGGATGCAAGACCAACAAGTGGAAATACATATAAAGACGGAATTCTGGTTGACTTTTTTTGAGAGGGCACTTAAAGAAATTGTTTTTTCTGCAAACAGTGTTGCCAGGTAGTGCTACTGGAAACGTGTTTTTTGTCCAGATGTTGCAAATATGACTTGAGTGTTTTTAATAATAAATATAACAGACGCCAGAAAACAAAAAACATTTTGTCGAACTTTTTTTGACATCTTAATTGAAAAACGATAAGAAAACCATTTTAACTATCGGGTTGAATAACATCAGCAGCGATCAATATCGATGATCTACATACGAAGGTACATACATACGTACAAGGGAACAGACAGTCACGGGGCTGAAAGGCTACCTAATGAGTAAGATCAAGAATCGCGCCCAATAGCTTTATTGTTCGCTCATTTTTGATTATCGATATTTTTATATGAAATTTTTAAAAGGTAAAAATATGTAGAGAAAGTCTGTCAAAAACACATTGCGGCTAAATTGGTAAACAGGAAGAAGCAGAAGAAATGACCACAGAACCTCTAGTTCCTTTCTCTGCTTTCTCTGTTTCTGTAGTTGATGTGATATGAAATTAAATCGATAAACATTTGGGACTGCTTCATGTACTTCAAAACAAGTACCTAAAGGAGACTCTGCTTCTGCAAATGGAAAAAGGATTTGAACTTGTGGTCGACTGCATACAACAACAACAACTATAAAAAATGGCTCGAAGACGTTATCAGCAAAATCAGCAAATCGAAATTAATTGCATGTGACTTGTCATTCTGTCTTTCTATCTTTAATCAGATGAAGGTTTTGTCTATTTTCTTCTGAAATATTTTTTTAACTTATAAACGTCGCAATAATAGCGCTAGACACGAACTCGAAAATTCTATATAATTATATAAACACAACCTTTTTATTAAATAAAATTAAATAAGAATACAACGCTGTTAAACTTTCGTGCGCTGTTAACGCTGTTAACATTTCTTACAATCCTGCCAGAAACAGAGAAAGAAAATATCAGTTTTTATAGCTAAAAGTGCAACATTAAAAAAAAAAAAACATCAATTAAAAATATTAAGAAAATTGTGGGGAGGAGATCAGGATTTAACTGACGGTTGTTCTGACTGTTCAGTGCCCAGGTAACGGACCTTCGACATTAATGAGGATTTGTCATCTCTGATGAGAAAGTTTAAGATTTGGCTAGAAGTCATTTGTGAACTTGAGGAGAAAAATATATTTAGTCCACCACAGACCAAAGAAGAAACATAAAATATTCCTTGATTCGAAGTTTTGACACGAGCTGCCGTAACCGTCTATTTTCTCTGCCCCGGATTCAGCTTTGAACAAACAGGCTTCGCGTACATGTGAGATTATTTTGATTATTTTTTTACATTCCTCTTTTGAATTATTCCAGAAAAGGGAAATATCGCTGCCGAAATGCCGATATTTGTTTCGAATTAGTTGAGTTGCTTCTATTTTTTCTTCCGATATCGGGCAAATCATTCTTTTCTATCTGTTGCATTTGAATCGATGACATACTTTCGCAACCGTTTAACTTAATTGTTGTTATTCGCTTAAAATTATTTTAAAGGGGTTTGATGAAAACGCTGCTACCTTTCAATGCAGGTATTCTAGTATTAGACTCTACAATTAAGTACAATAAATGAGGACGTTTTGCCTCTGAAAAGAGTTATTTAAAGTGATTATTACATACAGATGAATACTGAACTGTCCATATGACTTCATCGGATTAGCCAAGACCATATGCCCCGGATAACGTTTACAGACTCTTACAACTGTCTCTGTGACTGCATTCGCTGTGACGCCGAAATGAAACCACTTTTACATTGAAAAACAACATGATTTCACCTTAAACATTATACGGATGTAAGAAACATGCGATAAGCTGGCAACACCGGTAGAATGTACGAAAAAGGGGACACAACTACCCGAAAAACATTAAGTTTAAGTGCAGAAGAACAGGGAAAAAAGAAGGAACGAAGGAAAAAATGTGAATTTGTATTCCAAGAAATAATGCGTACCTGTGTGGCTGCAACAGGTCTTATTTCTTCTTATTATTTTTATTTTTTGTTGCAAGTGCAGCATGCAAATTCCACCACTAATAAGTTGTCATATATTTATGTTGTATTAGCAGCTTTCGATATTTATTTTAAAATACCAACAAAATGCTTGACTGCACGTTGTGTGTGCAAATAATAATAAATGGGTATGACTATGCAAAATACTCTACTTACACAGTGCGTTACCTGAGTGAGGACACTCTGTCATTCGAATTCGAGTTTGCAGTTTCAAAATTTACGTTCACAAAAAACCAATAATTCTCGTACGCTCAAGTGACTGACATGGGCATTGAAATCAGGTTTATAAATGTTGCCTAATTATTTTGTTATGAAAATTTTAAGCTTCATTTCGCCTCTTGCAAACTGTTCCAAGTTGGACGCCATAATGCCGACTTAGTTTTCTGATACACCAAAGACAAACGGATGTAAATGGCAGGACTACCGATTTGTGGGTATATTTATTTCGCAAACAGTTTGATACCGTTGAGCCCGATTTTTGTGCAGCCTGTAAAACTTATTTGCTTACAAATAAAACGTGAGGTATCGTCGAAGTTTTCTGCATAAATATGAATATGTACTCGTTTCGGCTCCGCTGTGTACCCCACATCCAAAATGCGCAATACTTGCATAGGTCTGGTGGCTACATCCTGCTAAAATCGGCCAATAGCGTGAGTTATGTTGGCTTGGAGGGTCGAATCCTAAAAATCCACAAGAAAATGCCACACTCGCTCCATGCAAGATGACGGTGCTTCCAAATAGCTCGTGTGGAATGCCCAATGTATTCGTAGCTTAAGCTTTTTGCCACGTGTCGGCGTCCTATTTAACCCACATGTCGTTTCAAAGATGACTTTTTGACTTTTTCAGATGCAGAGGGTGCCTTGAACTTCATGTGGATTGGTAACGTTTCGAATTCGACAACTTGTTTTTTCCTACGAGTAAGTGTGCGTTCTCAACTATTTGCGCATCTTGCGTAGCGTCGACGAACGACCAAATTTATCCACTATTCTGCGAAGGGCTTTCTCGATAGGATGGGAATGGAAATTCCAGACCAGCAAAGCCAGCGTCTGGTTGCTTGAACAGAACAGCCATTTGGAAAAATGATATTTTAATTTGAGATGACTCAATATTAGCCAATTCCACAGATGTGGGCTTAGAAACATGTTCCCTATACTGCCAAAGTTGGAAGAATCCCACAAATGTAATATTTCTCTGCCGAATAGAATTAATCTTCATCTCTACTCGAATATTTTGCGGTATATCGGCCGTAACAGACTTTTTATTTAAAGTCATGTGAAATTTGCTTTAATTGTCTTCTACTTTCAGCCTGTAAAAGCCCTCTGGCGGTTACCTCTCAAAGACTCTGCTGGTTTTCCTTTAGTCATTCAGTCATATTTATAAGTGCATTCAAACTCAGAACTGTCAAAACAAAAAGTGATGCCCGAACATGCGCATTTCGTGTGCGTTTGTGCATTAATTTTACAGGATTTAATTTTCTTGCATTAATGGCTTTAAATTTATTTCAAAAATCTTCTTATGATCGAGCGCAAACATTTTTCAATTTTCTGCTAAATCATTGTGGAGAAAATGTGATTAAAGCAAAGTTGTTCGCGTGGTGATCCTTAAGCTTTTTGTCTGTACACACACACACACATACATACATATGGACATATTTTTCTATTTATTTTGCTTCGATTTAATTGATTGCAGAGTCAGGGAAACAGGTGAGTGAGTACTCGTGTATGCACGCATGTGTGTGTGTATTGGTTTCCTTGGGCTGGTGTTAATGAACTTGAGCACTTGTGGCTTTTTAAAATTTTAAAAGCTTTGAGGCTAAAGGAACATTCTTGATGGTTACGTGCCGAATGGTCAGAGCTTTTTACTTTTGTCTGATTTGAATACGTAATTTTTAAAAGTTGTTTAGACTTAAAGCGCATCTGGCTCCACGTCAGGAACGGGGAGCTGCTGCGGCATGTGAATTAAAAATGGGAAAACTATGAAAATTTAGTCACAATTATGTTTTGAAGAACAGCTTCCAAAAGGGGCAGACAAAGCCGCGTTTTGTGTTGCCAGATCTCCACCAGGCTTCCATACAAAGTGACGAAAAATTGTAAAGGTATCGGACAGAAAGGAAAAATAATAATTGGCGGTCAGTGACGCGTTACAACAACGCAAAGTGCTGTAAATCATTAAATCGTGCAGACTTTACATAATTAAGTTAAATTTCTTTGGATATCAGTGGCAATAAAACATGATTTATGAAGACTTCTTCTATCAGAGTGGCATGTGCACTTTTTCCACTTCTTAACGTCAACATTTTAATGCGTTCCTTCGTACAGAGAAGCGTGGAATATGCAACTGCATCTTCAGCGCATGAACATATAAAATTCGCTTAGCCCCGAAAACGGCTGCTTCGAAGAGTTCTTTCAAATGCCTCCGTTTCTGCCAATCGAAGTGCGTACGAATAACGATGTTGGCAAGTATTTGTATGTAGATTTTATGGCCAGACTTGCTAAGAAAAGTTTTTACGACAGAGTGCCTGCAATGCTCTTCCATCCGAGGAGCGCATGTGTAGCGAAAACAAAACCCGCCAAATATTGTGTAATAAATATATGGACGTTAAATGGAAATGGAAAGTTAAATTTATGACTCTGTCGAAAATGATGTTGTTATTGTTATAATAAATAAAAAAGTAAAGAAAATTTCAAAATACGAATGCGCGTTACATTTCGGAACAAATCTCTTACACCATTTCCATTATAACTTCATGTTTGGCATTCGTTTTCTTCATATTGTGCAAATAACGTATCAGCCACTTCCATTAAACTAGGAAATTAGATTAGCTTCCCACAAGGCGCTGTTTCCGTGCGGAAGTTTTGCCCGAGTTTAGTTCAATTTCTGCACCATTGTGCAGAGTGTTCGATCAACACCCCAAAATCATAGGTTCGATTCCTGTCAAACAAAAATATATCGAAAAAAGAAAAAACTCAATGTTTCGGATGTTGGGTTAATTAATGTTTGACGGTACGTTGTCGAAGGTACGTCACTGGGAACTGAACAGCCAGAAGAACGTGATTTTTATTCAGACATCCTCATATTTATTGTAAATTATGACATCCTAATATTATTGTAAAAAAAGCACTAATCCCTCTTTCCTTCTCCTCCTCCTCATCACGATCGAGTAGGGGTCCAAAAGAAAAAATGTGAAGGATTATGTATTATTTCTGATGTGTGAAGCCTCGATGGACTGCTGTACACGCAATGGCATCGATATGGCTTGCATTTACATGAGGATAACAATTATTAGTATCCCTCAGCATACTATGCCCGTGCACAAGAAAGGAGACAAACCAGTATGTGCCCCCTACAGAGGAATAAGTCTTCTTCCCATCGCATATAACATATTATAGAGCGTATTGTGTGATAGTTTAAAATCTATAGTTGGCGAAGTAATTGAGCCGTATCAATGTGGCTTTAGACCAGATATACACATTTCGCCAAATCCTGAAAAAAGCCTACGAAAAACAAATCGATATATATCATCTATTTGTCGATTAGAATTCCGCTTTCGGCAGGCCCATACGTTCAAAGGTATTTCAAGCCATGTCTGAGTTTGGTATACGTGCAAAACTGGTAAGACTCCGCAGGATGGGAAGAAATCTCTCCGAGCCATTCAATACCAAACGAGGTTTAATAATCTGCTAGAAAAGGCCATACGGGACGCAAACGTGGCACTCTATGCACGAAACAACACATGTTACTCGCTCATGCCGACGATATTGACATCATGGGTCGACCATTGCGAGCAGTAACTGCCACCTTTGGGAAAGTCGATTCTGCCGTTAATAGGACTAATAATATAGGCAATGAGGTAAGAAGAAGAATAGTAATTGCTAATGGATGCTTCCTTGGTCTAAATAAGCAACTTAGAAAGAAAGCCACTTCTCGACAGACAAAAATCACGCTTCACAAGACACTGGTACTACCCCTGCTGTTATATGGTTCAGAGGCATGGGTACTTGCGACAGCAGATGAGGCAGTACTTGGAGTGTTCGAGAGGAAATTTGTATGAATCATGAGCTGTTTGAGCTCCAGCTAAAAAGTAATTTGAATATGAACAGGGTGGCGGCGCGCGCAGAAGAGGAAGACCAAAGCTCCAATGGAAAGACCAATGTAAAGACTTGCTGGGAGAAGAAGCGCAAAAGATCGAGATGCGTGGCAATCTATTCTACGTTCGGCTAGTGGAACAAATTTCTATATCAGCCATTGATGATGATGATGATGATGAGCATGAGGTTGGAGGACAGTTTATGAGAGATGAGGGTTTTGTTTTATCAGGGTTTTAAATAAGTTACAAATATAAAATATCTCAATATAAGAAGCTGTAAGTTTTCTAGGCGAAGTATTTAATTATAACCTTTCGCGAACGGCAAAGCCTGGCTCAGCACATTCACTGAACTGATGCAATGAGTTCATATATTCTGAGTGAAAAAGTCAACCCCAAATACCAGCAGTCGGGGCCTGAACTCAATGAAGTTGAAGGCGGAAGCATTCTAGTGTGTGGGCAGAGAACGTACCCCATATTGGGGCATTAAAGATAAGTTTATTTTTATTAATAGTTTCAAAACATTTTTTTTAACTTTTATTCCAACACCCAATTTGAGCTGAAAATGCTCCGAGTAACAAGAGTATAATTGCACCCCGTTGTCCTTTTCCTCTCTGTCTCAAAAGAAGAAACCTCAAACTACGTGTCAAAATCGATTCTAAAACAGTGGGACAACGGAACCGATGGCGCATGGAGGTGGGGAGGGACCTGAACCAACTTGGGGTGCAAAATTGAAGGCTGCTGTCTACAGGAAAAGCTTGTTGGTTGAGGCGCACGTTCACCCCGGACTCCACCACCAAAGGCAAAAGAAGAAGAACCGTATCAAAATACATGTTAATGAAAAACTTTACGCTCTTTACAGTTAGAAATAACGCAGTTGTCAACAAAATTTCCAAAGCATAAGATTACAGAAGTTATTTTTTTGTTTGTTTCGCTTAGCCCTTTTCGGCTCCTTTTTCTTCAAGTATAAACTTTTGAAATTGAAGAAAAAAAATATATAATTCTATGGAATCGAATAAGCGAAATCGGTAGCAAAGCTGATTCATTTATTGTCCATTTCTATGGAAATGGTTTAAGTTGTTAAACGTACTGATGCCAATTCACAATTTCTACATCAAAAGGAGTCGCATAAAGCAAAAATTGTAATTTATGGCCGTAAAACTCTGATTAGACACAAAGACACATAAAGAAAAACGTACAAAATAAAAGGTTTCCGATTACACACCACATCCAGCATAAATGAATTGTCCTCTCAAATGTCTGCTTCTTTCCGCACATTTCGCTGGCCAAAAGCTTGCAGCTGATCTTTTTCTCTTCGTTTCTACTTTCGCATTACAACTGGACTTGAAGTATTGGCCAACAATGTTGATTCTGAATGGTTGAATGCAAAATAAAAAAACTATTTCTGTTGATATTTTTATGCAATATTTATGTGTTTTCTATGATAGCACAACTTGGCAACTTGGACGTCGGCAATATGCCCGCGTGACAGGTAATGTGAGAAATTTATTGGTTCCAGCTTAATATACCTACTGTTTTTCAAAATAATGCTTTTCGGCCCTGTGAGCGCGACGCGGCTTGTTGACTTACCTAAAAATAGAAAAGAAAAAAGGAAATAATTAAGATATGTGAAATATTTAACTCGTACACAAGAATGTGCTGCTAATAAAAAAAAACTTATTTGTCTATTTAATTACGCGGAATAGTGGCTTAAGATAAGCAGCCAGCAGTGGCCCCAAAAGCTTGAGCATTTAATGTTAAAGCGAACGCGAGTGGAGCTTAAGTGAAAACATATGTTTATGTTTGTAGAGGGCAAATGTGTTCGTCTATTCGAGAAATAGGTTTTTTATCCTTAAACCAAAATCATATTTCGCTTTAGGAAACCAGAATTAAAATGTTTCTTAAATTAACAAACCGCTGGCTGAGAAACACTATTTCAAAAAGCAACACTTCAATCTGCAGCTGCAGCCACAACTCTGAGTCAGCACAGTCGCCACCAAAGACAGCCACGCATTCAAGCACTCAAAGTCAAAGCCGCAGCCTTAGACGTTAAACGAACCAGTTGCAACAACAACATCAACAAGAGTGGCAAATTTTATATCTCAATGTTTCTATCGTGATGATCATCTGCATCATTTTGTTGGTTGCTGCTGGCAATAGGAAAACAAGAGAAGAGTGTATAAAAACGCTGGGCAAATCCTCATAAATTCCTGTATTATTTTTTGCCGTTTTTCATCTTTTCCTTTATTTTTATTTCAACATTCATGCAGTTGAAAAACACCAACAAATATTCACACATTAGAAGAACGTCAAGAGGCGTTAAGTGTACAAGATTTTCACATGTTTCACTTAATGCAGCTTTAAATAGTTGTTTTATAATTTTTGACTGTGTTTAAGCTTGATTTAGTGCCGTCTATTAAATTGACTTTTCAACAGTCATTTAGTTGTGCAAACACACTTCCCTACTTCTTAATTCGCTGATGCTGCCCATTTACTTGGCAGCCTCAACATGATTTTAAAACCATTTTTCCCCGGTAGTGCTCAGTTTTTGTTGTAGAAAGTAGTGCTGAACTGGCATGAAAAACTTTGCAAAACAAAAAAAGAAAATTTATTCCAACAGTTAAAGCTACAATTTTGGCTTCGTGCAAAAAAGAAATAGAAACACTTTATCATTAAAAAGCAGTAATTAATTAAAACTTATATACGAATTTATAAACGACTGTTTAATAATGACCAGTCTTGTAACCATTAAATAGTTTAATGAATTGTTACAATAACAAAATGCTTGAGTCGGTGTTTCTGTTACGATTTTGAATGTTTTCTTAAACGAAAACAAAAAACTTAAGACACAAACTTGATTTTTTTCGTTTTTCGAGCAGCAGCTAAAATATTTATTGAGCAAAATAAAACTGATGGGACTTTATCATCAAATAGAGGTCTCAAATGGCAGGAAACTAGTTTGAATTGCAACTCTGATTCCATGTGACGCTTTATACATATTTATTGTGTTTTGTGTACTAGAGTTTTGCTTTCGCAGGTAGCACTCATTGTCAGATGACACTACACGCAGAGAAAAAGCAATTTTAACTGTTGTTGCGTCCGTATTGTTATACTTGTTTCTGCTCTTGTTCTTATCGACGACACTTGAGACATGGTTGGATACAACAATAACATTTGCAAAAAGCTGTAGGCCATAACAAGGCAATTGCTTACAAGTAACAAAAATGTTGTTAAATCATAGAATTTATGTATCAAAGTCGTTCGACTGCAATAGAGGCATTTTAGGAAATAAACTATTTTTGTTTGCTTAAACAGACGCCCTTATTCTTTTTGGCGGCGTCAACAGCGTCGTCAATTTGGAACAATGTAACTTCTCCTCACCGCCAACACCACCCCAACACTAATTTGATATTCTCTAGGAGCATTAGGACGACCTTGACTGTTTATCGATTTTTTTAATACACAGATCTAATACTTGAGGGTTAATTTATATACTTTTTGAATTTCTCTGAAATATTGTTAAAAATGTGTTTTTTTCCTGTTCCAAATTGTAATTATGAAGAAAAGAAAAATTTAACAACACGTAGAAGACCATTCAGGCAGAAATCAAACATCTTTCAATTGCCAGATGAAAAGTTCACACATATTTTGTGGCTTTTTGTAAAAGGTGTGAAAGTTATTCTCGGTTGAACAACGAAGCATTCAGCTTTTTATCTGTTTCGAACACCATCAAACCGTCAGCAACTTTAAAATTTTTATCACAAGGAAACGATACCGATATGAATCTATCACAGCCTGTCCTAAGATTCTTTTAGAAACTCTTGACGTGTGGATGGATGGATGAAGTTTTAAATGCTGGCTGTTTAAAAAAACGGATTTTCCTGGATTGATTGGGTTCAGTTAAGGAAGGCCAGCATCTGTAATTTAATTATAAAATATATTTTGGCACGATATTGACGAGCTGCAAATTTCCAAAATTCAGGGGCAGTTCCAGTAAGACTCCAAATTAGGCAATTTAAATAAGAACAGAGAAAAGAATCTCGACGCCACATTTTCTGAGAAACTTTGCTAACAGTAATCGATAACTTTGTAATAATAAATATCAAGTGATAAACAATAAAGGCGTGACACCAATTATTAAGCCATTGAGAAAATTTTGTTCGCTTTTTTTTATATCAAACCGTTGCTAAAAAATCTTGATATAAAAGAAATAAAAATTACAAAAAAATCTTCTTGCTGCAAAGAAAAGTAATTAGTTGTTGCGATCTTCTTAGGCAAAATACGCGTATTCACCTGTTCAATTTATTTACGTGTTTAATAATTTGTTTCTTTTGAGCTGGAAGAACTTCTGACCCTGAACCTGAAAAATAGGTTATGGGGAGGGGTACGAGGGTACCGGGAATCGATAGAACAGTCTAAAGAGTTGGAAACCCTACTGTGACCCATGAGCTTTTTCGTATTCCCTAGACACAGTCTAGCAACTTTAAAGTAGACTTTGAAGCGTCAGCCCAGACATGAGAGCTGCATTCCATTTTTGGACGAATGAAAGTGATGAAAGTAGTCTAGAGGTCAGATGGAGTGAAATAGGTGAAAATAGACACCTTGATGCTTCCTTTGTGACAGGAAAAATTTTGGTTTCCCAACAGTTGCTTAAGAAAATAGTTGATTTTTCGAAAAAAATAACAAAAACTAGAATTTTTATAAATTGAATAGGCAGACAAGACTTTGTCTTCTTTTGTACTTCTGTTGGCAACGCCCTTGTAAAGTTGTTCGCCGCAACTCTACGCTTTTAATAATCGTATGTTGATCTTAGAACGCCGAACGCTGTCACCTCAACACTGTTATTTTCCACATGCAGGAGAGCAGATGTTATTAGTTTTTCTTTTTAATTTTGTTCATCAAACATTCATCTGTACACTGAAAGGATATATGACAAAAGTTTTGGCTTAAAGTATTCGATGTTGCAAGTGGTTCTTGGTTTGAAAAGAACAGCAAGACCTTCGATGGGAAATTGTTTGCAGGTGTTTTTAATATTGTTTTTTTTTTTTTGAATTGAATGCAAAAAGGCTGACTATAGGAAAAATAAACTAAAAATGGCCTGACGAATTCCACCAACCGAATACAAATGCAGGGTTACAAAGTCTTCAAAATTCTTCACTCATCTCCTACTTATTCCCAGAAATTTGTTTTATACTGTTTCTAAGTATAAGACAAGTATATGTGAGAAAATATGTATTTTATTTAGATATAGTCAATCAGTTTTTTAGCTCTAGAATTTTTTTTTATTGAAAAAATGTTCAATGAAAAATTTTAACAAATTACGCGACAGTTTGATAGTCCAAAAAGAGATTAAAAATACTATAAGTTCATCAACTAAGTAAAATAAGCGGGTTCCTTTTCAAACCCCCTTAACAATCCCCTTAACCTTCAACTTGCCGACAACATGGGACCAAATCGAAGAATCGACTAATTTGTTGTGCCGAATTATATATTCCTTTCAATTTGCTCGTGCGAGCAAAATAAACTTTAAGTTCAAGTACGGAATAGAATTTAGAACAATTGAACAAACCAAATAAAACTCGTCGAAATAGTCGACAGAAGTTGCTTAACGCATCCGGAAATGTGTGCGCAATTCTCTGAGTTTCTAATATCGGACTGAGCAGTTCATAAATTGCAGTATGAAAATTTGATTATTTAATTACAATAAATGCAAGCAAATATGAAGGTGGTGTGTGAAAAGCGAAACATTGAGTTCGATCATTTTCGGAGTAGACATTTAAATTTATTGAATTTTAAAGGCAGCGACTGATAAAAGTTGCTTTAAACTGCCACGTTTCATCTCAAAGATCATAAAAGTTTTGAGTTTACAATTTTATGAAAGAAAATAAAATTTTTCAGCGCGAGATAGTTCTGAAGATTCCTGTTTGAAATATATTTAAATACACAAAAATCACCAGCGTGATGCGAAGAACAGAACAAATATGTGAGGGAATGGACACAAACAGAACGTTTCAGTACAGAAGTCAAACACGGAATATAGGCCGATAGCAAAATCTTTGAAAGATTGGTTCATAACCAAGTGACTTGTTACCTTGAGAATAAGAGACGTTGCAAAGTGAGACGTGCAGCTCTTTAATCAGTTGGCCGAAGTTGAGAACCTTGAACGAAGTATAACATCGTATTTTCGAGTGGGCTACAGCAAATGACTTGTAGAAAAATCCCACCCAACAGAAATGTATGATTATTAAGATGAATTCATCACTGCAACTTGATTACAACTCCACATTAATCCTCATAGTAATAATAATAAACCCATTAAAATTGAATATGTTGCTAAAAAGCGGGGAATTTAGTTCAACAGCACCCCCGCTTGGTCACACCGTATTGGCTTCGCCTGTGCTCCTGTAAGTTCTACGTTAAGAGGTCTGTGGTAGTGAGTGGCTGCACTCCTACTAGTATTCGCATTCTTCTCGCTAAAACACATTTAACGCCAACTCTAATAGACGAGTGTGAACTCTTTGCTAGTTGCGATACTATTAGCAAAAGTTTGTACGTGTGTATGTATGTGTATGGTTTGAGGACATACGATCTTGGGTCCTTGTATGTAAACAACTTTATGACTATTTGAAGTTTCGGATAAAATACTAAGCACGGGTCACTGGAACTCAGCAATCAGTCACTGGAACAACATTCCTCACACCTCCCATTTTATCAGTTACGCACATCAATTCCAGAAAATTATCATCTTAATCTTCTTTTCATATTTTCATATGTTTTTGTTGTTTGACAACTTTCCCAAACTTTCCCTGTGTATTTATTTCGTGTTTGTAAATATTCCTCAAAAACTACGTAGACATGTACGTACATATGTATGTATGTCCGAAGACACTAGTATTTACATATATTTGTATGTACTGGAGTTCCACACTGATTAAATAAATTTGTAAGTGAACGAAAACAACCAGAACGTTTCAGAAACACTCAATAGCCTTTTATCGCTGTTGGACGATGAGCAAAACCAAATAAAATATTTTCAAAACGACAAGAAGCTCAAAGAAAACAACAAGTAAATAAAAATAAATAAATTATTAAACATTTTCAGTAGAAGAGATGTATGTAGTGCAGAGAAGTTAAACTTATTTTACCTCTGAATAGGAAGAAATCAAATTCGAAGCGGTTGTTCGACGCTTCTATTCTTTTCTTAACTAATTCAACAAAAAAGCGAGTAATCTGTTGCATTCGGGGGATGCAGAGTCCTCTTGCAACTGCTACCGCAAATCTTCGACTTTAATGCAGCGGATGCTCGTAAATTAAAAATGCTTCAGTCATAAAACAGCTCCCGCACCGTCGCAATTACTTTTTAAATGCGGTAGTGCTTGTTGTTGTTGTTGTTTGGTCTTGGAGCGTTTTGCATCTCCGTCCTATTGGTCGACCGATGTGCCTGAGATGGCTGTAGGGTTTTACGGTTCATTTGAGGAATTTCACGTCAGCCGGGAAGTAGCACGTGGTCTTCGGTACCCCGCCTACTTTGTTGCCATGCCCTCTAATTTTATTATTGGCTTTGAATGTTCACAAATAGTATGAAATTTGATCATTCGCTTCCACAGCCCAGCCTCTAAGTGTTATTGCATGAAGTATTTTGAAGGAAGGAGTGCAAAATTTTCTTGAGTTGCATCTTTAAAGTTTAATATCCGCACATTCCAGTTTATATTAAAATTAACAATAAAAATATTTTATCTTCTGGAAAATAAAATATTAGTTAAATGCAATTATTATTTCCATTGAAACGAGGAACACAGAACTTGATTTTTTGGAAGAAACGATTTGCAGCCATATTTTGCCACTACTTTTTATGTGAAAGGCCCCGGCACCAGTTTGATAAAATTTATGTCAAATGGGAAGCGAAGCAAAACATTGAAAACTTATCTTTTTCATACCTTTTCGCTGTAGTGCTTTTGCTGCTTTAATTAAAATGGAATAGTGATGATTTCGCTTCACTCAAATAACAAATAACTGTTAATAATAGATGAGAATAATTGAAGAGCTTCTGACATCCGTGAACTTGCAACAAGGCGAAAAAATAGATGAAAAACCAAGACAAACAAAAACAACAACTCGAAAGAAATGGCTAAATACTACAAATAGTCAAAAGCAATTAGAGCCAAGTTATGTAACAAGTCTTAAGAAATGTTATTCTACAACTTGTTGTTGCTACGAGTATCAGCAGCTGCACCAGGCATCAATTGCGCTGCTCCACCCCAATCCAAAATCATTTGCTCTCCACTCCACTTGGCCTTTTATGGCAAGAGCTTGTAATACAAGAGGATTATTGTTGTCTGCTGGCTAAAAACGTTAAATAAAAAATATTTTTTAATAACTCTATTTGCTCGCGCCCGAGTTCACAGGAGATGAGTTTGAGTTGAGTGGAGTTGAGTGCATTTGACTTGCAGAATTCTGGTTTAATTAGTTTATTTTTTCTCTTTTCATTACTTTTGCACGTTTTCTGCTGCTGAAATATCACGTTTGCAGAAATTTCAATACAATTCGAAATATGTTGTTCGGGTTTTTTTTCGTTTGTGTTGTTCAATAACAGTCCACGACTGCGAGAGCGAAAATTTTAAAATGTATTTAAAGTCCAAAGGATTTTGTATTATTGTTTATTTGCGGACTGTGTACACATAGAAAAGAACCACTACGCGTATGTTGCACAGTTGGTGCTTCATGTTGAATTTTCATTTTTGTTGCAAAGCTTTTTTTTTTTATTAATTTGTGTTGAAGAATATTTGATTTGAAATCATATGAAATAAACAATAACATCCTTCCAAAGTGCACCGCAGCTTGCTGCGTACCGCGGCCAACTTTTCCATGACTCTGCCGCATATATCCAAATGAATTTGAGAAATGGCCTAGGAAGTGTTGCCCGTGGCTTATTGCTACGGATCGGACTTTGTGAAGTCGAGTTTCTCGATCTGGGCGGCCAATTCTCACCACCTCTGCGAGGGGCATCGATACTCTCACACCGTTCATGCAGAATATGCAACATGACATTCGCTGCGTGGCACGGGGAAGTATTTGGGTTTTCCCTTGCAGGGCTTTACTCTGCCGGATAGAGAGAGGAAGGGATTCCTCAGGTGAGACGGTAACAAAAACTCTAGGAAGTTCACACATGACTTTCTCATTGGTGACTGAAACGCTTCGGCTGTGGCTCAGACTTAAAACACGGGAAGGGACGTTGGTAAATACATACATATACTTGTGGTCTATTTTCGGGGATTCAAATGTTGGTTGTCAGAACCCGAATTAATTGGAACGTTTTGTTTTTAGCAGATTGTCGAGGGCAAGTCTAAGCAAAATAAGTGACTTTCAAAAGATGGAAAACGACATTGGACGAGCATTTTTCGCTGTGTAGAAATTTCTTTAATGTGCGCAGTTCTTTAATTGCCAGAAGACAGTTTTGAATTAGTTTTCCAATTTTGTCAACTTTTGTAAATTGCTATTGGAAATGGACGGTCTTCGCTATTTATGACTGTAAAACAAGTTTGCGCTCAGAAAACTAATTATTAAAATGTATGTAACTAGAAAAGTGCTGCCAGTTTGCGAAGGCCTAAGGGAAAATTGGCACCAACTGCTCGTACAACTGCATGCAATCCACTTTAAGCTCGTGATCATTTAATCGATCCGTTACATTTCTTAACGGAGCATTTTATTACTACAGTGTGCAGTAAAATTCCTCAATGGCTGCAGTGCGAGGCAAAAGCTGACAGTTGGATAAAAAGGACAACAAACGGATTTGGGAAGTTACTGGGACTTTCAGTCTCACGGTCTCTTGAACTTGAAATATTTTCATTTATATTTTGTGTTATGGCTGAAAATAAAATCATATGAGAAAATTATCGCTTTTCCGTAAAATACCAATATTTATTTTCATTTACTGCGATCTTTGAGGAAACTTGATATAAATCGAGCGAAACGCCTTTGGAAATGTCAAGAGCCACCAGTTCATCTATATCAATATTGTATACAAAATCTTAGCATTTGTCGAAAAGGTATATCAAAAGATCGCTTGTGGGTGGATATCTGTGAGATCTTAAATGACGATCACAAAGTGTATTTAGCGAGTCCAGATACCTTGTCCATATAGTGGTTAATCATACTTTTCATTACTCCACAAGGCGCAGAGTGAATCGTGATTGGACAATAACATTGAGGTGTATTCGCTAAGCCCCTTTTCGGCGTTAGATTAGCAGACTTCGTTCCTTGCGCTGAAAATGTTTATGACCCAATAGACGTGCAAGTGTTGAAGAGCAGTGCTGGAATACCATAGGGATCTGCAGATCTGTTTATGTTGATCTCAACATAATGCCTTAGCATTCTTAGCCGCCCTACATCGATAAGATATCTTTGTCACAGTTTGAGACGATTTGTGGGTCTTACAGACTATCTTTATCAACTGAGTCAGTGAATAATGAGCTGGACTTGTGGGGAAGAGAAGTCTCTGCTCGTAAAGAGCACTTTGCGCCTTAAAAGCTTGACCCTTGTGTCAAGCTGGGATTTACTATTCGTTTGTAAAGGCCTCAGGCACTTTTAAAGTAAATTCTGAAATAGTTAAATAATTTAAAAGTATGTGGGCATGTACATATGTAAAACCACTCAATACTTTTACTAAATTTTAAAGCCATTTGACTCAAATTATATACATACATACACACACTCTCTGAAGAAATGCCAATAGTGACCCAGCAGTAAAGGTACATTTAGGCGAACGTCCGCTTAAGGTAAAGTACGTACGTTCGTTTTTGAGAATACCAAAACAAAAAAGCAGGAACGTTACACCCGGTATAAAATAGATTCCTACGGCGCCGTTAATTGACACACGTAAGCCAGTGCTGGCACTCATATGAATTAAATTCAAATGCGTCACATATGCCTATTTTCGGTACTTTTGACTTGGTATCATTTTAGTTGAAAAAAGTAATAATTGACTAATTATAATACCAGTTTTAATAGTAAAATGATAACAATAAAAATAATGATAACAACAATAATAATTTTAGTAGTGCAAAAATGTTAATAATAACAACATAAAATAATAATAACAAAAACAACAATTATAATAATTTTAATAATAATCACGATAATGTATGAATTACAATGTAAAAATCTTTATATCTCTCGGAGCCAATTTAGTACTTCTTTCAATTACACATGTACGAAAATAACTTAACATTGCCCATCACTATGCCAAAAAGTTCCGGGAAAAAATAGAATGAGAATGAGAGAATGTTTTTTTTATTTTATTGACGTCTCTTGCGTTTGTAAAGTTTTCATAACTGCACATACGACCGTACGTTAAAGAACGTTAAGTTCGCATAACGAGGCCTTCAATCACTACTGACGCTCACCATCGCCTCCAGAGTCTAGACCTACTACAACCTTTGCGAAGTTCTCCAGACATTTAACAAGAGCGAGTCATTGATATTGCACCAGTGTGTACTAAAAGTTCTACTGACTGCGTATTCCACATGGAGACCTTGGACCCGCAGATTCATTACGACTTGACAGCTATTGAAAGGGATGAGGGACAACAAAACGAAACTGTTGCAGGCCTTATACTTGCGGTGTCAGAGTAAATAGTTGACAATCTCGCCAAAAAGTCACCAGAGTTGTCGACAAAAGCGGTGACTTGGAGCGACTTGTCCCCCGGTTTCCTTCAGGGTATGCACATACTTATACTCCTACTGTAGGCTACAAATTCATTTATGTATGTGTGTAGGTGTGCAGTTGCTTTGAATAATTTTATTCGAATGTGTATCTCCAAGCCGACACAGGAACGCTCTTGCATATTTTTTAACCGATGTATGAATACGGATTTGAAAAAAAGAATTGCCCGAAGCACTGTTAGAATGCGTTACCTTAAGATGCATGTTTGTACAAGTATGTGATTATTAACAATTATGTTTTCGTTTGTTAAAGTATTTTCAGCTCCCTTATAATTTGTTTAATTCATCTGCAGCAGCGGCAGCACAAAATTCTAACATGAACAAAATTGGCAGCCGGCTCGTCAGCGACTGTGTGATTTTTTCTTTTCTGTTTGTATTTTTCTTTGACTACTTTTTGTCGTTATCGTTGCTGCATTCTTAAGAAGAAAAAAAAAAACAACCATGGAAGGGTTCTTGCAAAAAGAATAATTATACTTTATGTGTTATAAATAAAAGCAAATCCATATTTAAGTCTACTGAGAAAAAATCGTATAACAAAAGTAGGTTTTTGTTTAAATACGACAAGACTGATTTGGAAGCACAGTGGGAAAAACTGCCTAACAAGGGAACTGCTTTCTTAACAGAACAAGTAAAACTGCATTTAAATAGATCGGTCAAGTGTGAAGATAGAACGGAAAATTAATTAAATTTGCTTAAAACTTTCTTTCGTTCAGCTTAAAGCGGCGCTTAAAAACTTGTTAAACTGAATCCCAATCGTATCAAAATTATTTGTTTTCCAAGTTTGCAGCAACTCTGTCAACTTCTGTCAATTTACTCGTACATTTCAGCACAGGTTCAAAGTCTTTTAAATTTCTTGAGAGAAACTTATTTCAGACTACGAAGTTGGAGCACCTACACATGTCTATACGAGCAACTTCAAGAAAGCAGAAGTTTTTGGCAGTGAACAATTAAGAATTGAAAATTATTTTGTGTTATATATTTCCAGGCTGGCAACATTTTATAATTAATTGTCCGCCAACGACACATAATCTTCTTCCTCTTTTTCTGCCCTTTCTTTTGAGCATCGGTCGCGGCTAAACTCATTCTCTTCAATATACAAGAGAAATCTACTATTATTTAAGTTGTGTACATTAAAGGTACGTCCGAACATAAATTAGATATTTATGAAATGGTTTTTAGATTAATTAAATTCTGTCACAAGCTGCACAGAAAAAATGTCACATATGTTTTTGATAGAAGCAGTTTAAGGGTCTGTACTCAAAAAAAGTGCATCGGAATCTGAGAGAAAAACCATAATTTTGTCTGAGTACTCGCACACTAAGAGCCGACTCTTTTCTCTCCCACAAACCTACCGAACTCCAAAACTCTTACTGCCGGCAGTTAAAAAAATTGCCTTTTCAAAACTTGGTTTGTCACTTTGCGCTTGTAAAAACTTCTTCGTACTCTTTCTCAATAAGTCTTAAAACTTTAAAGTCAATTAAAACAAAATTCTGTTTTAGTTTCTTCTTCTTATGGTTCTTCCCAATATTTTGTCGCCGCTAGTTTTGTGGAAAGTTGCCTAAAAGTGTCAATTCCATCACGAAAACTGCATCTGATCAGACGAAATCAGGCATAGACAGATTTTTAACAATCTGAGAAGAAGAAATCTTGTTCGGAGAGAAAAAAATTTTAAGCATATTTTAGTGCCCAAAAAACTTAATACTTGAGAAACCTTAAGTCCAGCATTATTAATACTGCGGCAAACTACCCACAAACACAATATTCACACTCGGTGGCAGAATTGTACAATTGATTTACTATCAAATCATTAACGCACAACTTCAACTCTATTTTAAAATCTTCGAAACGCAGCGGAAATGCTCTCCAATTAAAATGTTTCCTAAACCAAATGAGCCCGTAAATAAAAGTATTGCTACCTGAACTTGAGAGACAAAATATAATTCCAGGCCATTAATTGGGCTTTGGGCCCAATGACGCGTTTGAAATTAACTTTAAACTTTTGACATAAAAAAAATTTATTGCGCTTTTTTCTTAAAATAAAGAAAGTTGTATCGGCACGATATTATTCATCATTCAAGTTCTTTTTGCATGGAACTAGAATTACCTGGTGTGCTTTGTCTCCCCCGAGTTTTGAAAATTGGTCCACGAATGAAGTTATTTGATAATCAACTCATGAGGGGGTGGCAAATTGCTTATTTGTTAGTTTGACTTGTTTAGAAAATGACGCGCCAGATGGACCATTAAACTAAGTTCGAAAAATCAGCTCATAAATCCGATATGTGTCGCTTCTTCCGAGTTGGTTTCACCAAGAGGCAATTTTGTTAGACTTCAAGGAGTGACTTTATGTGGCAGACTTAAATGGAAGCCAGGCGTTAAAAGTCAGCAAAACCTAAAGGTACGTTTGCTATTGTAGCCGCTAGGATCGAAATCGGGGTCAAGTTTCATACAATAAATTAAGGATCTGCAAATTATTCCTTAAGCCGGTGTGGCCGGTTGTCGATATTCTGGAAGGACAACTGTCAAAGACATCCACACAACCCCTCCCATTTTTTTAAATATATGCGTGCCGACAGGAAAGCTGGAGCACAATACATGTCGTAGACATACCTGCCGGAGTGCTAAACCTGCCTGTAAATATATTTCATTTGTAAATTTCAAATATTTTTAGGTATTTAATTCATTGGCTGCTTTGGGCAGGTTGCAGATAAGAAAAAGTAAAATAAATAAATGCGCAAGATCCTGAATTGAGTTTACGTTTCTTTACCCAGAAACTTATTACAAAGTTCTGACAGTAAACTTGCGATGAACAATTAGGTTTACTTGCAGAGGTTAACTAAAATCGCTTACATTTGGAAGAGCTATATTTTCCATCACTAAACAATTCAGTCTCGTAAAGTACTGCCTACTTTTAAGTGCAACATACGCTTTTAAAGGCTCTTTGAAATTATTGTTTCCACTTCTGAGTTGCAACAGTTTCGTGCGGAGTACAACTTGCGTGTCTTGCTGATTATTTTCATGTGTTCCGTCCTTTAAAATAGAAAAGAAGAAACAGTCATTTGCTGATGCCGGTGGTCCAGTTTGTACTGATAAGGTCTCAAAATCATATCCGAACTTGCAATTAATGCTGAAGGAACGTAAGTAGCCATTGAACAACAATTTTGTGGCTTAGGGTTTCATGGCTTGAGATTGTTATATAATATTTCAAAATCAGCATGATGTTAAATGTTAATGACACCCCAGATATTCCTGCTGAAATGCGTGTCGCAACACACACGTATTTTTCTTTTTTTTCGAGAAGACTTTGTTTAATTGTAACACAATATTTTCGAACTAAATATTTTACCAAATTATGGTAACAATATTTGCAGACATTAACGAACAAGGAGGACTGCAGTGGATAGAAAAACGTAAAATATTTTCGAAACTGGAATGCATTCCGAAAACGTTTGCAGTTTTTTTATTCTCCTATTCTTTGCTCTTCTTCTTTGTCCGGGACTAACAACATTATCATCCAATAAAGCTGGTGGTGTGATATCGTTCACGAAGCTTTTAGCCTGATGCGTTTCCTTAGCACCTTCTCATGAAATCAATAGCGGAAGTACTAAATCTTTAATGACCGCTGACAGCATACAAAACTTTAATTTGTAAATCGAATATGTAGAAATTAAGAGTGGAAAAACTGAACGTATTTTTGTAGATACTAAAAAAAATAAAGAATAATACTGAAACAAGTTCTCTTACACCACAACGGTGACCAATTCTTGGGGAGCGGTTGCATTAACGAAGAGTCTTTGCAACAAGGGCTTAACAGACCAACTTTAGTCGCATTGATCTAATCAATTGTTTGGTTACTTTGAACAGGTTCTGGTGAAAAAATAAATAAAAACACTTTGTCAAGCAACACATGAAGTCGTAGATGTTGATGAAACTTTGTGAAATAAAACCACATGAGTAGTTCGAACTAAATATGAAACCAATAAATGAAAAGTGTCACTTCAGCATTTACGACACAACTAAAATAAATTTCATATCATTTAAAATTAGCTTTGCAGAAATCTGCTTTAAACAACTCTAAAGGAAAATGTTTTCCATAGCATTTAAACCTCAAACATCCGTTTGGATCCACAAAACTTTTTTTGAACTCATATTTTATTAAGGTCATACATGTGTCGCTGGTTTGATGCAATTCAGTTTTTACATTTGAGCCGATTGTCCCAGCACGTGTTTTATGCGGGATCAACTGTATGAGAAGAGTCACACTCTGATGATCGCTTTGAGGATTCTGGCAGTGAATACGATGAGACGGCATTTGGTAAATATTGCTGCCATCTGGTAGGACTTTCAGCCAAAGTACAATTACCCGACTAAACGAGTATGAAACATCTTTCTGGGTCTTGCTAATGATGCCGCGAGAAAAAAGAATTTTGAAAGATTGGAATTCCTGAATGTACTAGTCTGGGTTTGAAGGCCTCGAAACTTTGTGCACCGATCGTAAAGAAAGTCTAGTATTTCTTGTCGTTTCGTTTTTTATGCGTTAAAATAAATTATCATTTAACATCATTTTAATGGCTGTGTAACGCCCACAGAGTCATTCATTTCCGATGTTCTGAGGCATCTTAAGCACTACGCAGCTGCTCAAACTGAGTGGACTTTTCAGTCTGTTGGCGAATGTAGAGTAAAATTCGAAGGCTGGTCCAGCATGAAGCAATTTATGACCATAAATCCAATTTAACGTCGCACAAACATTTGGATGCGATGTGATTAAGTAGAGGATACACTTACGATGTAAATATTTTTAAAGGAAAGGAAGAAAATGCTGCGCACTCCAAAATTGCCACTCTTGGAGAAAAGATTTATCAAAATTGGTTTTTTCTAAAATGTTATAAATAAACAAATAAATGTGAAATGTTTAGCATCCAAATCTAATAATATCTTAGTAATTTCTTCACTTCAAATCATCCTATACGAAAACTGATGGGAATTTTATGTCGCGCGAAAAATCCTTATTGTGATGTCATGTCCTTCGAAAAGTACTTATTTATTGTCGCAATAAAGGACGATTCAGGATTGCTGAGTGTAAAGAAAATAATTTTTCACATCACGTCTGTGCAAAATATTGCTTTACATATGACTTTTTACGCTTGAGGTTATCGTAATGTATCCATTTTTCATCACCAGTAACAATACGGTGGAAAAATTACCTCTCGGCTTCAATTCATATGGGAGCCCATTTCTTTGCTTTTGAATGAATGGCTTGTTGTGTGGCTTGTGAATGATAATGCAGGTTCTTCTTGCATTTGACAACAATCGTCGTCGAGTAATGCTTCCAATTCCTCATCTTCACACGTTTTCGGCTGACCAGGCCTCGCCTTGTCGTCTGTGTCGAAATCACCACTTTTGAACCCCGCAAGTCCTCTTTCACAAGTTTTTTGAGTTGCCGCATTTTGACCGTATGCTTTTACCAACAATCGATAATTTTGAACAGACTTCCTTTTCAGCGATTGAGAAAAATGTGTGTTTACACTTTGGCGTCTATCGAATACTGAATTATAATGACAGATCTGTACCCTCTAAAAAACCATATTTTTTATAATTGACACAAACCATATGAGATAGTTATGCCATACGTGATTATTAAATTGTATACCCAAGAGAATAAAATAAAATATAGTGGGAATATTCGAAAACATTGAAAACACTACTCCCTCTTTCCTCCCCCAGAACACCTGCTGCTAAAAAAAAGAAATATGCAATATTTTGGTTCTCGAAATAAAATTCTGTCGCAGACTGATTACATGTTTATTAAAAAAAAGATTTTTCCAATTTAAAGCCAAAATTTGTTGATACTATTTTATATTTAAAAAAAGCAGTTGATTTAACGCGATTAAAATTTAAATAATTCTCATTTTAAATTTAACCCCTGGCGGAGAAAAACTAGTTTTCTCTATGATAAAACACCCAGTTTGAAGTTTCTTGTTCAATCAAATTGAAGTATTAATAAGTTAAGAATAAGAAGAAGCGCGGGCTATATCTTACAAATGCGATCTATTGCCGGAAAATAACTGTGTTAAAGTACTGGTATGTGTTTTATAATAGAAAAAATTAAAATATTGGCCAGTGAGAAGCAGGAATGACATCTATCCGATGATATACAATTTGCTTCATGTAGATAAAGGAATTTCTGCAGAAAATATTTTTTACGCAAATGCGAGGCACTGCGTCAACTACGTAGACAACTAATTCTTCTTTTATTTAAATCTACTACGACAACTTTGATAAAATTATTAAATCGCTGTTATTTTTTTTTCTTCAAAACCCTTGTGTTTTATTTATCATCATTTCTCTTTTCATAACGCACTCAATTTCGAAGATGTGCATTTCAGATTTCGTTATAATCTTCTAATCGTGCTAATAAATAATAATTAATAAAAGTCAACCGAAGTGCGACCACGAATCAGGCACAAACAATTCTTTACTTAAATCTTGTTTGTAAAGTTCTATTTTTCAAGCTTTTTGCGAAATTGGTTAATTAATTTTTTGGTTTGAAGAGGTTTTTAATGCAAAAAGGCAAGAGCTGCTCTTTAGCACAACGGAGTGCTATGTTTGAGCTGGGCGGGGCTGGAAAGTCTTATACAGAAATAGCAGAGCAAAATAAATTGGTTTTAACGCTTTAAAACATATAAAAAATAAGGGCTCTATCTACAGCATTTCACGAAGGAAAATGTCCAGGAAAATGTCAGCACATACCGACCGAATGATGTCGCGAACATCCGAGTGCGACCCAAAAAACACATGCACTGATATTCAACAAGAAATCCGGGATAGGTTGAACACTGTGATATCCTAGCGGACCTTTTTGCGTCGTTTGGTAAAAGCTGGACTACATGTAGAGTTACACGTAGGAAGCCACTTCTGCGTAAGCTCCAAAGAACACGACGTGTAGAATTTGGCACGACTCATTGGGGTTGCACATCAAATCAGTGGAAATATATTCTTTGGAGTGACGAAACACTGATAAGTCGCTTTGGTCCTGACATCAGGAGACATGTTTAAGAGAGCCTATTAACCAAGAATTTACTTCTCGCTATATTTCACCGGTAGTGAAACATGGTGGAGTATCAATTGTGGTCTGGGGATGTTTCTCCTGGAATGATATTGGGCCAATTCATAAAATTGATGGAGTTTTAAATTAAAAAAAATACGTTGCAATACTAAATGCTGTAATGCTGCCACGGGCTGAGGAGAATTGGTCTGTTATATGGACTTTTCAACAGGATAACGAGCCGAAACACTCAGCAAAACTTACAAAGAAATTTTTCCAGACAATTCTACTAATGTCTTACATTGCCCATCATCTAGTCCTGATTGAAACCCTATCGAGCGTCTGTGGGGTGATGTGAAAAAGCCTGTAATATTTAAAAATATCATTAATATGGGAAGCCTTTTCGAAGAAGTGAATTAAGCGCGGTATGCAATACCAATAGAGCGATGCCGGCTTCTCACCGCAGCAATGCGCAGCCGCTGCGAGGCAGTTATCGAGCAAAAGGTCTGTGCAACGAAATACTGAAGCTAACAAGCGTTGTACAAATTTTAATCTATGTATTATGTTACCTTTAAGCTTCGGACCTGTTTGCGTTGATGGTTTATGGAGAAGAAGATTCAATCACGAACTGTACGGGTTGGACAGCGACATGAGCCTAACCAGGCGGCTACGGATCCAACGGCTAAGGTGTTTGGGCCATGTAGAGCGCATGGAAAACATTGCTCCGACCCGTAGAATCTTCGACTCTGAACCAGTGGGGCAACGCAATAGAGGACGCCCACGGAACCGAAGTGGAGATGGACCTCAACCAACTTGTGTGCAAGATTGGAGGACGCTGGCTAAAGACCGTGCCAGCTGGAAAAGTTTGTTGGTTGAGGCCCAGGTCCCCCCCCGACTGTAGCGGCAAAAGAAGAAGAAGAATATGTTACCGTTTCTAATAAAAGGCCACAGTGGATTAAACTTTAAGGCGGTTAACTTCGTCCTTGAATTACATACATTGAAGAATTAATTCTATTTACATTGAATTCTGCGCATAGAATAAAAAATATTGTAGTTGTTTAAAAAAAAATATTAAAATCTAAAGCTTTTTATGAAAACTGCAAATTGTTTCTAATTAGTTGTCAATAGCTGTACATACAAAACTACATACGTTTAGTAAATGTCTTTGCAAGACCTGTCAACAATAGGAAATGTCGATGAGTTTGTTTCTCAATTCATAAAAGTTCACATGCGATTTAGCACATAATTTCTATATGTCATTAAGATTTGTGTTATTAGAAAGATATTGATTAAAATGATTTGTTTTTGTTGGCTTTTGATGAAAATAGAAACAAAATTCTTAACATCGTAATAGTTTTCAACGCCAGTTTCCAAACGAAAGTTATTCTTTCCGTACGTGAATAGTTCTTTCTGAAAATAACATTTGTTAGACATCAGTTTATGCCACTTTTGTTTTCAGTCAACATGAAATTTCGTGTTATTTTAATATGATTTCGTGCTCTATCACACGAAAATTCTCTTGCTTCCACGCAATCTGCAATTTTTACCATCAGAGAGTTTTTACATCGGCGTATTCTCGTACTATCGTATAATACGGAGTGCAAATTTACCAGCGCAGTAGAAACATGTTCAAGTACGAAAACCTCACACATCGAAAATTTATCCAACAACATGTTATTCAACATAATTTACGGAGATCAACGTAGAAAATGTGTTGTTTGTAGAAATGTTTTGCTTTTTTATTCAAGAGGGTTCTTAGATTTTGTTTGCAGAAGCTTCTGCAAATTGTCAGTCAACAATATGTACATATTTCTGTGTCTAGGGTTTTGTCTATCGTTGCGTTGGCATTGCTGATTCTTTGAACTGACAGATGAGTGACAGCAACATGTCTTGGCCACACGGAAATATCAAATTAAATACGCATAATTCCTCAAATCAATTTAAGTCTTAAGAATTTATCTTTGTCTTAATTCTTTTGAAGAGTGCGCGGCTTAAGTTTCGTGATAACCAAAATAACAACAAACAACTTCATGTGTTTTTAATCTGAACCCTTCGCAACATCAAAATTAATATTTGGGATAATTGTTTTGTAATCCTAAACACTTAAGTAAACAGATTTCAGAACTTCAAACTCGTAATAATCAGAAGTGCGCTTTAAGAAATTTCAAGTCATCTTTAATTAAAAATTCAGCTTTATCCGTAAAAGTTGCTTTCAATCCATTTAACAACATCTCTGATCAAATGACGTTCGTTTCATGGAGTACAAAAGTTGTTTACGCACAACCTTTTCTATGAGAAAATAATTTTTTTCCCCATTTGCCGTGAATTTTGGGATTCTTAAGGCCTGTCTAATCGTACGAAGTATCAGAAAACTGGTGTGTGTTCAAAAAGTCACCTGTGTGACACCTGTTTTTTCTTGGCAAGCCTGTCTGTCCGATTTACGATTTTAAAAATTTTCAGCTCAGGTGCGATCAGGGTTGCAAGTTTTGCAAATCATATAAGTGGTAACAGAAAAAACAAAAATTCAAACTTAAACCCTTAAACCACTCCCGACACTAAAACCTTTTCTCTTTTTTTGTTGGCAAAGTGAAAAAATATTTTTTTCCTTTTTCTTGGGTGACAGCGTAACACTAAAGAAGCCAGATTTCTATCAGGATTCCCTGTGAATGAATCGCATGACCCTGTACGATAATGTAGCGCGGTCTTTAAAGGGGGATTTAGACGGTAATACAAGTCGTAAGTAAAACCAAAGAAAGAATCTTATGAAATTATCTCCGTATTTTAAAAACGAGAATAAAAATCTCATTGGTAAATTTGTGCCTTTTTTATTTCAGTTGTTCACAGATGTTATTCTTTGTCTGCTTTATTTGTTTACATAAAAATACATCCCTGATCTAATGATGTGTGAAGGAATTTGAAAATTTTTTTAAAACGATGAGAGCCGTACGACTTTAATATATTTATCCGTACTTGCCTCTCTATCTTATGGTTTCATTAGATATTGAGTTTAGACGATACCGTCCGTGCTCTTCTACTCAAAAATTTTACTTATCTTGCGACTCGTTCTTGTACCGTCTAAATCGCCTTTACATTCACTAGTGTTTGATAACCTGCTTACTTTATTCTTCAAAGTCAGCCGATTGAAGACCACACTGAAATTTTTGGTATGATGTATGAACAGATTTTTAATATTTATATGGCACCCATTTAAAGCTGGTCCAACTACAAACCAACTTCAATTTGTTTGACTATGTTTGTGGTTCAAAAACTCTCTAAAAAAGAGGTATTTTGGGGCAGTTTTGTCACGGGTGCAAACAATGTTGCGAAAACGCAATTTTCGTTACAAGTATCGGTTAAAAGTATTTGAAGAAGGTACGATTTTTTTCCAATACATGTTGTGTCTCGGTGGATGAGTGTTCGAACAATCGCCCAGAGGTTGTAGGTTCGCTGACTTCTGGATGTTTCTCCAGACAAGCGAAAAGCTGTGCAACGCTGTGACCGTAAATATTAAAAAAATCAACTTTGCACTAATGCAAACAACTTTATCCAAATAGATCCTTTCATGTGTTGTGGATACCAATACCCTAAATTATACAATAATATAAAACGTGCCTAAAGTTACCTCATTTTACCTCATCGAACCGAATAACTTGCGAGTACTTCTGCTTGTAGTTCTCTATGCGGAATTAAAGAACCATCAAGACTAAAGAATGATTTTCAAAAACATCTTTGCATCACCAGACTAAACTTCTGTAGAAGAATGCAAATTTTTCAATGTCTCTCATTCAAGTGACCGTACAAAGGAAATTATGAAGAAATAACAGTGCAAATTTCCTTGTACAATCAATTTGTGATGCCAAAAATATACATATGTTTGTTTGTATGTATGTACAAATGGTTTTCCATTTTATTTCAAGTTGCATATATTTGGATTGCTTTGAAACAGAGGCTCAAGGTGACTTCATTGTAAGTGAAATTGAGGACGCACCTGATTACGTTTTGGTCATTCGCAAGTCTTGCACTGGCGAGTTTGCAGGCTTCGAACTTGGACTATAATGAAAAACAGTCGAATAAAATAGGAAACTCAGGGAAAGGAAGAGGAACTGGATTTTGGGAGTACAGAATAAATTAAATATCTGCTTTTGAAGGGCAGGAGTGGTTGTAAGTGATGTTCGACAATTCGGCAACTGATTCCATGAATTTCACCTCCGCAATAGATTATGGCATTTTAATGCTGGGTACGTGATCTCACCATCGACTAACCTTGACGAGAATTTTGCAGTTGCCTGAGTCAAAGCCTGCATGAAAGTTTGTACAGAACATTTTAGAACATGAATATCGATCGTGATCAGTTTTCAACGACACCATCACAAGTTTAACTCAATATATATAGAAATATGTATATCTGACTTTAGATACATCAGCCAGAAGGTTGAATAGATCCGACCAAGGCAATGGAGTCTTCATATAAGAGTGTTAACGAGTAAAAAGGCTTGAGATTTGAACTACAAAACTATTCGTGAAACATTAATTTTTGTTCAAAATTTTATATTTTTCAGGTTTTAGAATTTGTTAGAAACCAGATTGATTTGTATGGATTATATATGTCAGTTCCAGAATTGTCCTACAAAAATTCTTTAGTTTAGTAGTTACATACGAAATCTAAAGTATGTACATATTTGGCTTTTTTCTAAAGAAGTTCAGGCAAAGGTGTGATAGTATGAAGCTTTTTTTTTTTGTACAATGGCTCTAGAATGTAGATAAATTTACAAAACCACATCAACTTGAGTGAGACGTTGGACGCACTGGAAAGGCGAAAACTACAGGCAGAAGCGATCCTAATTTATTTAGGTGTAATTTGTAGAAACACAGCAGCTTCAGAAATGTGTTCAAAAGACGAATAAAATAAAAGAAATATTATTCATTTCTGTATTTTTTTCTTTGCTCAGCCAAAAACAAACCAAGCATCAATAAGTGACCGCAAAGTATTTGCTAAGCCTTTTCAACGTGCTTCAGTTTAAAACTGAAATTGAATCTGGCTTTTTTGTATTGATTTTAAGGTAATTTGTGTCTGAACAAAAAGCTAAAAGGGAGATGCTAAAAAACAAAAAAAAACCCCTGAAAATTGCTTATTGAAAGTTACGCATGCTCAGTGATATGTAATGACTTCAATGTCCACATCCTGTAAGCAGTTCTTTGTTACACATTTTTTATGCTTCACTTTTTTTACACCATACAACATGTTTTCTTTTTGTATTTTACTTTTGCGCTGCACTGTGTGTGTGTGTGTGCGTGCATTCAGGTGACCGAGTGTACAATTTCACAGAGATAATGTTTCAACTGCAGTTCATTCAGTGGAAAGAGTATGAGTAAATTCCCTTTATACAGATTTCTTTTCAAGGCACTCCACAATAACTTCGTAACAGTAAAACTTAATACCGATATTGAAAAACATCATCGATATCGCAAAAGAAGAAATTGGTTGTAAAAACAATGAACATTTTACTAAAGTTTTAATAAAACTGCGGATTAATTAAGTAAAAATAATGATTAAAATCTTTGCCGACCAGATTTGTTCTTTTCTCAAAAAATTGTTGGCTTTACACTCAAAAAAATTATAGCCGTTATACCAAATATTCCTTCTTTAACTTCACGAAGCGTTGCCGTAAAACTGCCTTAAGTTGATTGCGGCGAAAAGAGAATCAGCGTCAGATTTTGGATAAAAGTAATCAATTTCATTCATCAAAGTCTTGCTGATGCTTTTCATGTAAAATAAATTTAGAATAAAAAAAATAATCGTACATTTTGCAACAAAAATATGAAAATTGAGTTAAATAGAGGGTTGTGCTTGATCCGATTGTCGGCTTTATGGATTAAAAGTAGAAATTAAAACTCTATTTTACTTTTCTGTAATTTGCAAATTTGTCCACATATAAATTAGTATTTTTATTTCAGGTTGCAAACAAATGAATGGAAAAAATATTCCTATCCAAAGTGATCCTTTTAGATTCTTTGTTTTGTAGTAAAGGAATGGGAGGCAAATTCTCTTTGCATGTATTAAAATTGATGGCCATTGTTTTTCGGGGGATAAAAACTCAAAGTTCTAACAGACTCTCCATTTTTCTGCACACACTCGCTCGTTGAGAAATCCTTCCGCTAAAAATAGAAGACGCACCAAAATGTGTGAGAAGGATACTTTTTAGTCGGGTGTCTGGGATTTTTGATTATTCAGGTTATTTTAGATCAATTTTAAAAATCAAGCGGATTTCAATGACGTAAAAATACAAATTTCTTCGTAACCCAAGAACGAAAGTTTAGCCTTCAAAAAATGTTTTCAAACAAATACGACTCAATCGATTATTTTAAATGCTTTCCAATGCAAGACTTTAAACTTCCTCAACTGGACTACAATATCCGTATCCTTCAGTTATTTTGAATTATTAATTCAGCCCATAATTGAATTTACGTTTTTGTAAATTAAATCTATATTTTTACATATTTTGTTTACAACAGCAAGACTTACGGGCTTCAAATCGAATATTCCACACAAATTTCACTCAAGGACACATTGTTTTTTATCCGAATATGCCCCTTAACTTTAAATATTTCCATTGCCTTTGGATAAAGTTGTGACTAAAAAGAGATACTAAATCTTGTTAAATTAACATGAAGTGCATAATGCATCGAAATCATAGCAATAGAGTTTATGATATTGTGTCGTTGCCAATTTAGGTTCAAAATCATTTTTTTAGCACAAAACAATGTCGAAATCTATATTCTCGAGGAGTTAGAATGAAATAAATAAAGAGAGTCCTTTTGTGGGCAACAGCATTTAATTAGTCATGTTACACTGAAAACTTGTGCGAAGGAAAAAGGCGGATTTGTTTAAATCGTCGAAATGTAGGGATTTTGCAAAAATATATTAATCTGGCAGTGTTTTAAAGTTTCTAAGAGCATAATGCCGGGGCACCTTCTTTATCTTACGTTAACGCAAGGATCGATTAGGTTGGCACAATGAGTACTTTGTTAACGCGTATAAGTCACACACACACACAGTTTTTTTAATTTTTTTCACGTTGCACAAAAATAATAAATATTGATTAGAAGCTGTCAAAGTACTCAACGTACGTCAGAAGTTAAAAGTTGCTCAACTTTGATAAGTTGCTTTGAAGTCGACGCAGTTTATGCGACGAAATCAAAACCTGTACTTTAACTCAGTTGTCAGTTGTGGCGCAGCCTAAACGCATAAAATTGTGGATACGGCAGCATTGCAGACAGTCAAATATCTTTGCGCTGTGATATTGAAGTAAAATATTTTGTAAAATGAACTCATCGTCTTCTTCAGTTTCTCCGGCTTTGAGCACTATCGCAAACAAGAATTTAGTGACAAATGACTGAAAGACGACAACTTTGAGGGCTGGCTCGGAGCAGTCACTGATGAACCCTTTCAATGCAAGTGTTCTGCTTGCTTTAACATTTTAAGTTCTGGAAAATCCCAAATGTGACCGTTTTAAAGAAATCAAACACATTAAACATTCTCTTCGAAAGGAAAAGCAGTGATTCCGTTGAGAAAGCCGAGAACGCTTTTGAAGTAAAACTGAGCATATTTTTCGCAGAATATAATGTGGCGTTGCAGCTGGCCGAGCCTCTTAAAGAAATCGTACCGGATTATAAAAAGTGCTGAGCCTGGAAGGCAAAACTGCACCAGCATTAGAAAAGACCAGATCGCAAAAGTAGAAAGGAAAAACTTGGTAAATAAAGTGAAAGCAGCGACGATTAGTAATTATTTGCCTCTGTGTATGTGAATGTTTGAATTTGGTACGTGCAATAACTTTAAATAAATTTTACTCGTTGCCTTTTATTTGTGTTGTGAAAAATGTGAATGTTTTTCGGTTCGGAAATGTTATTATGAGATCCCAAAGACCTAAATTTATTTGAACTCGGAAGCAACTAGAGCTTTTTTTCGTGCCCATTCGATTTGCGTGGCGCTTTAAAAACTCTGTAATTAATTTATCGCAATTGTGGTTTCGATTTGCATCTCCTCGATTCGGGGTTTTCGACTTTTATGTGAAGAACGGAATAATCATGCCTGATGGAATTCACTAATCACTGTGTGCTACCGCCAAAATAGAAGAAACAAATGGAAGAAAAGGTCGTGAGCTAAACGTGTTGATGTCGGAATGTCCTTGGCCTGGCATCTACAACAATTGTACTTAAATACATGCAAGGGGGACGGTGTTAAAATTTCAAAGCTGCGCCATTTCAATGTAAGCAAGAAGTTCTTAATTGGTTGGATCAAAGATTTTCCCTCTCTTTGATGGAAACGAGTCTTGTTGCATTCGATTTTTGATGTCTTTTGAAGATAATCTGACTTGAAACTTAGGGTAAATTTTTTCCTCAACTAATATATTTTTATGCGCATAATCCAATCAATTGTTGAACTAAAGCCGATATGTTATAAATTTGTTTAAGCATAAATTTTCTCTCTAAGTTCCCCTCAATAAATTTACACTGAAACAAATTATTCATATGAAGTCTTTTCCCTTTGCATCGTTTTTTGCAACCCTTATTGGCGATGGAAGTCGGTGCCCTTGTGGGAATGACGCGACGACAAAACGTAACAAAAGAAAACTCGAGGAAATGTGATCTTCGAAAAATGAGAAGATCAAACCAGTCTCTGATTTTACATTTGCGCATAATTTTGCCCCAGATTTCAAGATGAATTTATTGAAAAACAGTTTGCAGTAAAATTTTCAACCTCTCCCCACCCCCCTCACACCGTAACTTACTCATTATCATTTTCCGTTGTTGCTTGATGACTTTGTTGGTGGCGGCCTTCTTTCGACCTTAAACTTTCTCCGTCCTCTTCCTTGAACGTGAAACTTATGTTGTGAGGGTCGCTTAGCGACGGCAGGTTGCGCGGTAAGCTACGGTTGCGTAAATTTAAGTTTAGGAATTCTAAATCACTTTCACTGAGTTTCAAGTCGTTTTGAGGGAAAGGCACTGGACCAGCACTACGTTTTGGCGGCAGGGCAGGCCTGGCGTTCTCCAAACCGTCAAGTGCCAGCGAGTTTGGAGGAGTTTCCTGTTCTGTGTCGTTGCAGAGATTAAAATATTTTGTAATGTTTTCCAAAGCAGTGGGTGGCGTGTATGAGGGCTGTTTGCCGCGTATCAAATCGCCCAAATGATCTTCGTCGATTCCAATACCCAACAGAAAGGGATCGTCGAGTAGAGTATGTCTGGCATTTTGCTTTGTGGGCTCGTTAAACAGTTGGCAATGTGGACTCGCCTCTGTTTGATGTTGTTGTTGTTGTTGCTGTTGTTTAATCAGCGTCTGATGAAGGCTTAAGTTTTTTAGAGACTCCAAAGATTCACGCAAGTGTTTGGTGGGATTCTTGTTGGTTGTCGAAGTTGAACATGTATCATTTGTATCGCCACCGCCCTTTCGATGTCCTCTTAAAGAACGCAACAGTCTCTTACTCTTTCTCAAGGTACTACTGCTGGCATCACCTCCACCTGAGCCAGTGGATGTATCACATTTTAAGGGAAATAAGGCCACTGGCGTTTCGTGTTGTTGTGTCTGTTGTTGTTCTTTGGCTGTTGTTAAATTAATATTGTTTGTTATCTTTGTTGCAGATATGTGCTTATCTTGTACTCCATCTTCAGCATCTTCGTCTAATTGCGTCTCGATAAAATCTATGGCAACCGTATCGTATTCTGTTGTCTGCTCCTCCGGATTCTTGTTATTGTCATTCTCATTATTTAAGTCACTTGTTAAGTCTGTCGAGTTTGTGTTACTTGTTATTGTTGTTGTTGTTGTTATTGCTCTTGCTCTTGCTGCTGTTGTTGGAGTTGATAATGCCAATCTTTGGGCAGCAGCTTTGCTATAAACTTGTCGATAATATTTTTGTTGATCGCCATACAAGAAACAAACACGCCACCATTGTTTGCATGCCAGCAAATTGGCGGTACGTGGTACCACGGGATCAATTGATGACGACATGCTCTCCATGTTGGACTAGTTGTTATTATTGTTTTGCTTACTTTATCGCTATCGCTGCCACTGCCGATGCCGCTGTCGCTGTCGTTATTGTTATTATTTTATTAAAATTTTCCCTTTTTTGTGAGCATTTTGTGTTACAATCGATGCCTCTAAGGACTTCAGTTCGAAAAAACTTAATAAAAAAATTGCTGCTCATGTAACAATTTATTGCAGCATTTTACGAATACTTGTACTTGTGGTAATTATTTTGTGTCCAACATATTTTCTTTTGGCTTTGCTCCTCGAGTGGACAGTTTTCATTTAATTTTTTGTTTTTTTTTTTTCTTCTGTAATTGTCTTGTGCTGGACTGTAATTGGAACAAGATTCTTGTCCGTAATTAAATTTGGTATTTAGCATACATGTGGTAATTTATCTCTGCATCCGGGCTGCAATGGACTTAATTTATCTGCAATTTGCTCAGCATCACCATGATATGCTTTCGTCGTTGAAACCGTCATATGTGGTCTCTAGGAAACTAGAAAAAATTCGAAATATGAAATTTATGTGAAGAAAAAAATATGATCATAAAATGTGGTTCCACTGTCACTTTGTTCACCTGAGATGCTTCATTTTGATGATTGTTTCTAATATTTTTTTTTTTGATTCTTTCAAACAATTTATAAGAACACAAAACTTTTGTTATTCATTAGAAAATGATCAGACAATGAAAATGGATTATGGTTGCCAAGTTAAATTGCAATCAGGCGCATAACTAGGAACTGAAGTTCCTGCTGGATTTGGGCTCGAGATACAATTAGCACCCCCGACCTCCTCAACTACCGTTAATCATTCGCGAATTCTTATTCTCTTTAATCCTAACGCTTCTGCAGCAACCAGATATGCCGCTACATACATATTACACCTTTGAAATAAACACTCAAACAGTCTTCCAAAGGGGCAATCCTCTATTGCAGTCATTTTTCATAAAAATGTTACTGATCTCGAACTTGAATTGTTTTCTTTTATTGACCACAATCCACAAATTAGTAAGTGTAACTTACGGTAACTGAATTTAGAAATTGTGTCCCAAAAAAATGCAAAAAGGGCTGTGGCCAAAATTGATCAATAGTTGCAAATTGCGCAAAAAGTTTTTAAGTGTTTTTCATAAACACACACATTTGATGCAGTTCCCTTTGCCTTAAAATTGAAAGTTACTATGACATGACAATATAAAATAAAAGTCGATTAGAAGCAGCTTTAAAACTTTAAACGCAAATTTATGAAGACTGCAGTCGCACAAACTGTTCGCGGGTTACTAGAAAAAATTATAACAAAAGAGCCCTTCAGTTCAGTGTTGGCAGCAAAAAAGGTGAAACATCGCATACACAAGAACACTGATGAAGCTTAAATCTTTAGGCCTTTGAAATTGGAGACATTTTTACTTTTCGTTTATTTCTTGAAGATTTTCTAATGTTATTGAAATTTTGGATTTACAACTAATTAATTAATGTAATTAACTTATACCTTGAATACCTTGTCAAAGTGGTTGTGATCTGCCAAAAAATGAGCCCAGTTTTCTTTTAAACAAGATTTATAATCCGATGAAACTTGTCAACTTTCACTGATAAATATTCGTATAAGTGTTTTGTTAAGACCCGTTTTACACTGCTACGCAACTCTTAAGATTGGTATTGGACAGAGGTCCAATATGCTCCATAACATTTCGTTCTAACATCAGCACACCTCAAATCAAATGAGTAGAAAATAAGCAGCTGGATAAAACTTCGATCAGCGGCGGCTGATTAGTTTAATGCAGGCGGCGTACGTGCAATATAATTGTTTCTATTCAAGAGAACGCAAAGAAAGAAAACAAAGTTGGGCTTTTTTTGGTACAGCATGAACGAAATACATTTCTATAACGTTATCACATTCCAATGTTGGCCAATGTAGGACAAAGAAAGATATTGTACCATCAACGCTGCAGTCCATCAGCTGCAAAACGTTGGATTAGTCAATTCGGTTTTTTTTTTAAATACAACCCTGTTTAAATGAAAGATTTTACCGCTTAAAAAATGTTCGCTCTTGAAATATTGAACATGGCTCCATCATTTGTAAAGCGATCTTTTCTTGCAAGAATTGTTTGCCAAAGTAAAAGCGTCCTTAGACGCTTGATGGAAACATCAAAGGATGGCTTCGCTTGGAGAGCAGGTAATCAACGCCAGGCACATACTTTTCTTTTTTACATTAAATATGCAGGTATGTCTGTATGTTTGTGTTTCCAAAATCAGGAGATTGTTGTTTTATTATTAATTTTGGGAAAGGAAAACGAATCATTAAAAATCCTGGGCTCATTTTTATACATAAAACAAATTGGATTCAGGCTTTAGAAAAAGAAAAAAACTAAATCTTCGAACAGAATAGTTTTCTATTCAACACAGTCTGATGTGAGTGGCAGTTTGTTTCTAAGTCTGGAGAAGTAAGACGGCAGCTTTATTGCTTTCAATAGAGCGGAGGCTTTAATACACAAAGTCAAAGGCGGACAGGGCTCAAGTCTCTTGTTCTTATCCAGCAGCTTACGATGAAATTAGTTTTTCTTTTTCTTTTATGAACACGAATACAGAATCGCATCACTAATGAAAAGTTGTTGGAATTAATTTCAGATTCATTCTTATCATTTCATCACAACACGGGGCTATTAAATTTGAAATGTAATATAAAATTCCCACATAAAGAATTTTTAGTCGTCTATTAAACGATATTCAAAACTTTGAATAGGGGTCAGTCTATCTTTTGAGACAAAGAATTGAGTGCCTTGAGTTCAGTTGGCCACTTCTACTTATATTTTCTTAGCGCTTAAAATAAATTTGAAAACAAAAGCCATTTTAAATAATCTTGAATTTCTCCCAATGGAAAGTGATAGAAAAGAACCCCACTTCCATTGATGGCCATTTAAAAGTTGTTGACGGCGAATAGAAAACTACAACAACAAAAATAAAAGGTATGTTAATCTTAAAACGACCAGATTACATTGTTGTCAAATGAATTTCCAATGCAACAGAAGGTCGATGCATTGAAGTTGGAGGCCGCTTTCATTTTACCAACACAATGGAATCGGTGTACAAGAACAACTACAAGCCACATCCGTGAAATATTTTCAATGATTTCTTTGGAAGCCGAAGCAACTGATCGAGATTATGAGGCTTTAAATGTCGTTCCTGTTTTCTTTCTGCTGAAACCAAACTCCAGCCAATAAAAGAACTTCACTGGACTTGAAATTCATTATCAATTCTATCAAAACAGAAATCAATTTCGTTTTGGACAGACAACACGCACACACACACACATACACACACTTCAGTTTCGCAGAAAACTCAAAAAACGGCAGCCAACGAAACGATTATCGAATGGCCGATTTGGACAAATCAGTGGATGGATGGTTAGATAAAAGAATGAAAATAAAATTCGTTCTGAAATCTCAGGAGACTGATGATGATAAAGTGACTGCGATTTATGGCATTTTAGCGCTCGATAAAAATCACGTTGGCTTTTATGTTCGTAATTTATGAATTATCGATGCGAACGTTGGAAGCGAACGCAGAGTTGGAAAGGAACCGCAAATTCAAAATAAAATATGTTTCTTTTTTGTATGTTCCACAATTGATCCGAAAAGATTGTGCGTTGCGTTAGTCTCTTTCGGTTCATATCTTCCAAAACGCAATTGCGGCAACGCGGTCACACGCCACTGCTTTATGGGGCTCGTTTATTTGCTCGTTGGCAGACAGAGTTCTACTTTCAGAAGGGATTGTTCTGAAAAATAGAAAACTGCTGTGACCTCAAACTGCATCGTTAATGTTAAGCGAAATATTAAATGTTTTATTAATGTTGATCTTGTGGCCAGGGATGGCAAAATCGGTTGCACTGTTATGTTTTGGTGAAGGCAAACTATTTGATATAGTCAAATGTGTGATCGGACGTTTCTAAACATGTACATATTTCTGCTACAATTACAGTAAAATTTTAGGTCACAGGTTGTGAAATTTCGAAACTCGTTATGCCATCTCATCTATTCTGCCATCTCCTGCCGCTTTTGAGAGATTTATGCACTAATTTTGTATTTATTGAGCATTTCACCCATAGATTAGTTTCTTCCCTTTTTGTTTTTTAAATAGATGCTTTCAAGCAAAAGATATAGTGAAATCGAGCTGGAAAGTTTGGTAAAAGCGAATTGTTTTGTCAGCACTATTTAGCGCTTCATCATATATATCAATAGTAGATTCGATATATTTTTTCACCACAAAGAAAAAACCAAGATATTAGTGGCCTCACAATCGCATGCATCGTGGATCATTATCGTCTGATAACGGCCCATAAAATCCATACATAATACATATGTACATAATTGTGGTAATTTTATCGGCGTAACAGGTCTAACTTTGGTTGTTCCCAATCAGCACAATTCAGGCTCAAATTGTCGTATTTTAATGAGTTGGAAGTGGTCACGCAATGGGCCCGTAAAGTGCGAAAAAAATCATCGTGGGACGTTATCAAGGTTGAAAAGAAAATCAAAAAGTGTCTCTCTTAATTAGGCTTCAATAGCATTTAGCCCAGTAAACATTTTGCGGAAATATTCCTGATGCCAAATAGTTCATTATACGTGTTTAAATTTAATTTTAACCTGTTCAATCATATTTCAATTGCTTTAGGGTTATTTGAAGGAGAAACTCGCTTGCCCGCTAAATTCGTTCCGTTTTTAGGGAATTTGGGGTTGTTGAGCCGTTCCTTGAATGTTTATCTAAAAAGTGTGATTCCCAATGTAAAACTCGGAGCAAATCAGCGTTGTATTTCGATTAGTTGATTTGAAAAACTTCTATATCTTTTTATCATCTTTTATTTAGGATTTTTTGTGGATTCGGGTCCAAAAAGAAAAATGCCACTGCGACACAGTTAAAGGAAGAAACAGAAGAATGAAGTTTCCTTAAAACCCAAAATGCTTATTTTTACTACATACAAATACACACAATCGTACATATCGATACCTTAATATAGAAAGGCCCTAAGTAACATTTTTCCAAGTTTTCGGGAGAGAGAAAAAACTTAATAAAAATTAAACTTTTGTGGTCGCGAAACTTTTTTCAACTGCTTATATTTTTGTTATTTTTAGTCGGATCATCTTCCGACATTTACAAAAAACTCGATTAAATAAAAAAACGAGTTAGGGTCTTTTTATATTAAGGTAACGATGTGTGTGTACATTTATTGAGCAAATTTTCTGTTTTGGATGAAATCGAAAACTTTCTTCGTTTGAATTTTTATGAATGTATTTCGCAGTAGTCGCCGCTGGAGACTCGTTACTTTCGGAACCACCCTAATTAAAATCCTAAAAGTTTAACAAACTTTTTCGCTGGACGGAAAAAGCCTTAAAAATCTCTCAATTATGATTGCGATCACTTGGAAACGGAGTGAAAGACTAGATACGGAGACACTCCTGCAAACCAATAAACATAAAGTGAATCAGACAACTAGACGGGCTGTCCCACATTGACTTGATTGCTGCTTCAGCACTTCAATGATTCTGGCCATTTACATTCAATGTTCATCTGTTTGTTTGTATGTAAGTAAATCCGTACCTTCAGATTCTTCTTACAGACATGCGCCAGAGATAATACAATAGCATTAAGCATTAAACATTAAACTCAATCAGCCAGCACATAAAAGGCAGTTAAAAAATGAAAAATAAAACAAGACAAGAAAAGTACGAGTATCTTTAGCATCCCATTAAATATTGATTAGCAGAAGTCGAAATTTTGCAGTACTCGAGTTTCGTTACATGTACCAGTAACAGAGAAAAACAATATCCGAATAAGATTTTCCTGCAAAATGTGCAGTTATCCCTTAATCATTCCTGTTTCCAGAAAGGTAAGGCGGAAAGGCGGCAGTAAGCAGAGCTTCGACCAACTTCTTCTGTGCCAACAGCCGAAACATAACAACAATTCTCAGCAAAACTTGCAGCAATTTTAGCCAGTTTTGGGAGAAGCCGGTACACGCGTATGTGGCATTAATGAATAATTAAAATTCGTTGGCTTTTCTTAAACAAAATCTCACATTCTTTCGAATAAAACCACTGTTCGAGCGCGCTGGCATTTTCGATTATATGATTTAAGGAGTCGAGATGCCGTCTCTGAAGAAAACAAGGCTGGTAGTTCAGATCTCATCGTATTCTTCAGCTTTAAGCTTAATTTCCTTCTGCTTTACGTCTTGTATTCGGGAAAGGCAGTAGCGCAGAAATCTGACATGGGAAAGATCGGGTTCGGGTGCCTTAAAATGGGAATATCTCCTTTTATTGTTGCTTTCAATGAGTTTGACTTCACACTTATGAACATTTTTTTGAACACAGTTTGATCGTACTTTTAACTAATTAAAATATAACAAATTTACTTTTTGTTGTTACGATTGTAATTTACAATATTTGCATTCTATACATTGAAAAAGCTGTTCTATATCTACAGTTTAATTTTTTTATTGGGAAATATTAAAGTGTGGAAGCAATATTTGTTGACGATGTAAGATGTAACCATATTCAGATCATGACTAATTGTATATGGCCATATATATCCTGGCTTGTTTCAGTTAATATCTAGTAGAACATGGACGGGGAAATCACATTGTTGGCTCAGTTGTAATCATACAACTCGATTCTAGAATCATTTTGAATGTATTTTATTTTATCATTAAGTCTATGTCGTATTATATATTATTGTGTTAATTTGTTATATATATCTCTAACTTTTATATTTTGAAGAAAAAGACAACTACGAAGCATTTTCTTACTGTCATGTTGAATTTACATTTTTGTAAATTTTCTTTAATTTCGGCCTGTTTAGTTCAAATTAGCAGTTCTTACAGGCAAATGAATTTTATGAATACGAAAAGCAGTTGACTTGATATCAATTCACGTCAAATTGACATGGAAAAACTAATGGAATAAAACCAACGCCAAAGTGTGAATTCTTTTGCTCGATAAGCTTTAAAAATTGAATTGGCAGGACTTCAGATTAAAATTTGGATCGAGATACTACATACGTATGTGCGAGTATATATGACTATAACTTGAATAATGCTGTCGAAATATATGTATTAAATTAATTATATTAAATCTAGAAGAAATCTAAGCCCAATATTGTTTAATGCTAAATGTGTTTTTCTCATGACTGGCAACTCTTCAATATTTCTTTTGTTGCTTTTACTGACCCCAGGCAGATTGGTTTGATTTGATTGCACAACCATTTCGTCACAAGTAACACTGACTAAGCAAATACTTAGATGACAGAAGCTGGGAATGAGTTTGAATTAGCGGAGCGCTTTTTGCATTTATTTAATTTTTGTTTTCAGTTGGTTCCATATATTTTTGATTGCAAACCTATTGAAATAATATTATAGTCGTACTTCCAATGCAGGCATCGCAGCATTGTTTTTCAGCAAAAAGCTCTGCAATATTGAGAAAGCACAGGAAGAAGAGAAATTGAAATCCTAAAAGATGGTATCAAATTCTTTGATAGGAGGTATAGAATTGTTTTTTCGATAAAGGAAGAGTGTTGCGCAAAACCAGAGTAGTTACAAGATGAGATGGAAAAAAACGTTGCAAAGAGTGCGGGCAGAAATAGTGGGGTCTCAAGCACGCAGCCCAATAACTTTGTGCAGGGACACCACAATAATCCAGGGGGAACTACACGCAACATTGAAGTTCTATCTAAAAGAGGAATCCATGTTTCAGTCAATCCTTACAGTTACACTTCCAGCACTGTATTGAAATGTGGCTCAACAGGATGAACGGCATCCTTTAGCTGCCGCAGATGTTTCCCTAAAGGAGAGATGGAGCGCTACTGATGGCCCTGCACATTCTGAATGGGACTTGCAGACACTCACATTGAAGCAGCTAATCCGGTTCCTTGACGAATTAAATCTTGAAGGGAAGAGGAAGCGAAATAGGTCAACAGCGATTGCAGTGCGAAGGGCTGTTCTCGGGCTGACTGCCAATATTATTCATATTTATATGTATATGTACATACGTTTTTCATTAATATTTAGTGGTATAGTCGATCGGAACGAAGGTTTTTAATTTACTTCCCAAAGTAAAAGATGTAGGGAAGCTGTTCGTTAGTTGTAAAAATTAATAAAAACAACATTTTTGCTTTTGCATCTGGGTTCATGTTGGAAGTTTGAAAAGGAGTATCGATATTCAGGATATTTCCAGCAACCTAATCTTCTTGTTTCAGAATTTTCTCACATGTTACACAAGTATGTGCAAAACTGTAGGCTTGGTTTTCTGTTTGGCTGAACAGTGCAACCTCAGTTAACACAACTTGCGATAAGCGAAACTTCTAGGTTTTCGTTACACCAAAACTCTTAACAGTGAAGTTGGTGAGTTTTGAGTTGTGGCTGAGGGCTACACCCGCGCAAGATACAACTGGCCCAGGAACTCAAAGTTAATGACCAGAGACAATTCCGTTTACATGCACATTCTGCATGAGCGACTTGAAGGAATGGTTGTCGCTCGGAGAGGAGACATAAATTCGAAAACAAGGTCATAGCGGGTTCGAACTAGAACATTTCTTGTGGTACTTCCTACTAATAAGCAGCAAAAGAAATACTCGGTTGCAGCAGTAAATCTGTTCTCTCCCTGCACTAATAGTTTTAATTTATTGAGCGCTCCTCTTAAATCTGCCAGCGAAGGAACTGCTGTTATTTGGCTTCAGCTCGTTAAGCGATAAACTATTCTGAATTAAAGTTAAACAAAGACGAAACACACACACACAAGACAGAAGCAGAATGTGTCAGAAACGAAAACAAAAACAGAAACAAAAACCACAAAAAAGAAGAACGTTGCCAAAAGCATTAAATACGGAAGTAATCGATCGTTATTGAGTCGTGAGCTTTTGAAGTTTTTTATTTTGTTTTTGTTTGGCTTTTTTACAGGTTTAACCAATTTTGGCCTTTTTATTCTCGTTCTTGTTCTTGTTTTCATCTCCGAAGAAGTTGTAATGCATGTCGGACGCTTCGTCTGTTTGTTGTCTTTTACTTTCCGTTGCACTTTTCAGGCCACAATCAGCAACAATCAGCAGCGTTCGGAGTTGGAGGTGCCTTAAATAATAATAATGCAACTAAAATTGAAAATGAATTAAAAATAGAACAATGGTTGAATCAAATTTGATTAAGTCACGGCCGGCAATAGTTTCACAATACAAATTACAATTCAAGCACTTTATTTTTTGCTTCTATTTCTTGTTAGCAATTTAAGAAATTCAATTAAAATTTTGTCCATAGATAAGACATAAAATACAGTTTTCCTCTGCAACTTGCAGTACTTTTCCTTAACCCTTAGCCAGCCATGGGAGAAGACCGAATGCGGTTTTATCGAACGCATTTGCTTCATCGCCGTCGTCATGTCGATATACCCAAAAAACTTATATTAATTTTATTGGTTCCATTTTGCGAAAATTGATTTTCCTCTTTTGTTGATCTTTTTAATTGTCGACTAAAGTTTGGAGGGTTTAAAAGTAATATCTTTTTCTATCTGTAAAACCGTAAGCGATTCCGGTTTTAAAAAGAAACGAAAAATTCGGTCAAATGCCGATGCTCGTATTCCTGGTCTCAACCTTAAAATAAATCGATGTCAGGCTGTGGAAAGACAAACAATATTGCGCTTGAAAAAATTAGCAGCCAACTGACATAAAAGTTAATTAGAATTCTTAAATATGATATTTTAAATATTTCTCGAAAAGCAACCGAATAATGATATAAATTTAAGAACAAGAAATATATGCAGCAGCTTTTGTTTCCAAGTTTAGTGACGAGTAGGGCAGCACCTACGAAGTGTCGGCATCTGGACAGCTGGAAAACACACGAAAAACAGAAATATTTTCTATTTCTCAGGAAAGTTAATTCATTGCAAACAATTTATAATTAAGCGCTTTAATGAAATGGCTTGGCTCTGACCTTTTTTCAGTTTCACGTCCAGAGAGGTTTCTCATTGCCCCAGGGAAGACAGCAGTTGATGTAGAAATTGCCCGAACTCAAATCTATTGACATTTTTTGCTGAGACGACGGCATAATTTATTCTGTAGAAGTTTTGAATTTATTGCTGTTCTAGGAATTGCAAACACACTATTTTAAGCCCAAGAAAAAATTAACCAACACAGTTAAGTGAACACGAGAAGCTGTTGGGAAGTTGCGAAGGAATAGACTTAAAGAGAATGTTGTGATTTTACTAATTTCCGCAACTTTTTTCAATAAAGACTTATTAATGTCCCGAGCAGGCCTTCAATCTTCTCTCATAAGTTTGAAACAACATTTATTTTGAATCAAGAGTTAAGTTTGGGCAGACTTCAGTGGAAAATATGTCTAAAAGTAGTTTCATCTTTGTCGGGACACAGTAAAAACCCTTCAAAACACTTCTAAGACTTTATCATAGAACAAAAAGCTCACAAGTACCAAACAAAGAAACAATTACATTTTACGTTTTCAAATTCAATAATTCATTCGATAAGACTTGAACAGGCCTTAATTTTCGTTATGGCGACACTTTTGGTTAAAATAGAAGTTGGAAAATTTTTACAGGGGCCAGAACGCCGTTAATGCATATGAGTGAAAACGAACCAAGACCCAATTATTAAACCAAAATACTCGTTTGTACACCAAAGAATCTTGGTGTTGCTCCGGTCTTTTTTTTTGCGTCCAGGGTTAATACAACTTTTGAAACTTTAAAAGAAATTTTCATAAATTGGTTCTCAATGTCGTCATTTTCCTACTCGTTTTCCTTCGCTTGGCTGTCCTAAATGAAAATAAACAATAAGGGAACAGCTTATTAGCTTTCAGAAGCAGAAATGCTAAAAGGCATTTTAGCACAACTTCATAAATCAGCACTAATAGTTCTTTAACACGAGCACTTGATGGTTCTTTCCACCTTCTTTTGCCACTAACACTAGAATGCGGAATGCGTAAGAAGTCTTTATGTTCTCGTACGCGCGAATGTATGACCAACCACATGTGGTTGGTGGTACGAGTTAAATGCACATACAGTCTCTATGAGAAGTCAAGTCAGACAACGTTTTGTATGGGTAAAGGTGTGCTGAAATTACTTGTTCATTTGCAAAAATAAGGTACAGTGGTTAACAAATAATACACACTCACTCGCACTCACATGATCTAGATTTGCAACGTCTTTCCCATGTTCATTTAATTACAAAAACGGTTCGCTGCAAATTATGAGCTTTTGTGCTTAAGTAAATCGGTCTAAAATATGGCCAAAATAACATTGTAAAGCATTGAATTGTGTATTCTTGAAGAAATTTCTAACCTAGAAATGTAAGAAGTGAATCTCAGAAATCACGCTCTGCGGAGCGAACTCGATGCTGCTCTTCTGGTGACATTCTGTTCTTCAATTGAATAATTTTATTTGTTAGAGTTCGCAAAGTCGGAAGTTTCCAAGCGCATAAATGAACTCTCATTGGACTCATTGGGGAAACCCGAAGAAGGTTGTTGGTGAATTTGCCGAAAATGCTGTGTCTAGTATAGTTTCGTTAAAATAACAAAATAGTGATGTGAAAGTTAGTAGTTACAAATTGCAAAGCACATATCGTCGCGTAAAAGGCAAAATTCCTTAACACCATTGTAAGAAATTTCTCAGATTGAATTGGATAAACAAAATTGAAAAGAATCCGTCGCGTAGCGTCTAGTAGCAGTAGTTTAGATTTGATTAAAATTTCTCTACAGAAAACTTTTTTTACAATCGCAGTAGATTATATTTCACACTGGTTTTATACGAGTATCTACGGAGAATTTTTTTAAAATGATGAGAAGTTCCTTTGCATTTTATATGATGATACAATTGTTTTGACTGCGTATAAATACCCTGAGATGGACAGTAGAGAAGTCACTATCAAATTATAAATGATCTCCTGCAGCAACATTTTCTTTCTAAAGTTTTATTTAAATTTACATATTTATGCTTCCGAGTCTCTATACCCAAGGAAAATCTATTTTGCCTTTTTCCTTCAATATCATATTTTGTAAATAAAAAAATATTGGTTAATTAATATGTGTTTTGTTAGTACCAATCAGACCTTAAATGATTATAAAACGCATATAAAAAACACATGATGGGAAAACACCACTTTAAGTTTAAGCAACATTTAAACTAAAAATATGGATGAAATGTTTGCGGAAAAGAGGCTCTTAGTGTGATTTTAAAAAGTATTGCGATAAGTTCAAGAGCAGAAATAGGAAACGTTTATTGGTTGGCTCACGAAATAAATACAACAAATATAAGAAAATTTCATAAAATAAAGTACGTTGGAATTACATTTCACTTAAGATCGAGAAGTGTGTGAAAGGGTTTATTTTATTTAGACTTTGTCTGATATGTTGCATTTATAGTTCGCAGAAGCCGCAAATATCTAAGAAATGTCAAAATTTTTATGAATCATCGAAGGGCAAAAGCGCGTATTCACACACTCGTACATACATACGCGTGACAAATGCTTATTGTTACAGCTTTGTCTTATATTAAGAACAAAACGGAAGTATCAAAGTGTTTATCTTCGCTTTATCTGCAGACTCATGAATTTTATAACAACCTCGGACTTCATGCCATTTTAATTTGTTTTTGTTTAGTCCAACTGACGCAAGCGCTTTAATTCGGTACGTCGTTCTTGTTGATTTGAGTGCTTGTGCTGTTGGTTCTACATGAAAGTTCTATTAGTCCACCTGGCACTGCAGTATTAAATAGATTCAAATCAAGTGGTTGCAAAGTCAACCCGATTTATTTTTGTTTTGATACAAAAGCAGAACTATTATAAACAATATTAAATTAACTTGGTTTTAAGGAATTTTCTACTACATTTCTTGCGGTGTAAAATGCTCTCAAGGTGTTTTAGCTGTTTCATACAATAGTTTTGAGAAGAGTTTTTCTTCTTAGGCTGCCCATTCAAACAAACAATAATGTAAAAACTATCATAAAAAAGCGAATATGTGTTTTTGCTTCCGCAATTCCGCATTCTAATTGCAGTTAATAAAAGGTGTGCCACTTTCACAATCTTTCTCTCTGCTTTGCTGGGAATAGGTGAAAACTTCAATAAAAAGCTTAACTCTTTTAAGCTTCATGACAAACAATACTTAAGTATGTATGTATGTACACAAGTAAATTATTAAGATGAACGAACCCTGGAGACAATCTTTGCAGGGTTCATATTTGTCGCGTATCTTTCTTAAGAGCTGTCGAATTCCAAGCTTTAGATTGTTTTGCTTAGTATAATAATTGTGGTTTGTAATGCAGAGGGCTTCAAGTTTTGAGAAATCGAAAACTTTTTTAAGTTTCATTCTGCAACGGCGCAGCGTTGCTACACATACAATTTCCACTCTTGCCATTAGATGGATCGACGATGAACTGGGCATTCGGTCAGTGCTTTCTAAAACGCCTTACACTGAAACGTTCCTTAGCCGTATCTTAAGGAATGCTTGTAGCTGAGGTATTTCTCAACTGATGACAGTGGAGCTTGTGGTCGCCAAAATCTTATTTATGGGTCAAATGTTGGGAAATTTTATGCCTGAATATAACTTCAAATATAATTTTATTTAATGAACAAATTAAAAAAATGCAATCAATTTGGATCTTCTGCTTCGGCTGAAATCTTTCCTGCAGGGCGTGCGAGTTCTCTAACGATAAGCTGTAACTGGCGTGCGCTACTCTGCCAAAAGAAACTGATAGAAAAGAAATGGAAGCGTGTGTTCTTTATATTTTGGACGTCCACAGACATAGAATTACCAATTTTACCCTCTTTAAATATGAATTTCCAAAGATCCCTTCTACATGTGAATGACTTATTTATCGGTGTCCAAAACTGCATTTCATCCCTGCTGATTGACTCAGCTTTTTGGGTGTAAAGTAAATTTTTTGTTTAATATTTCATTGCTGGCAGACATGCCAATGATATGTTCGGTCAAGTGTTTCAATCTTAAGAGTTTAATATCGGTGGTTGGTTGCACAGGAACCGTGAAGTTTACCTGACTAAGCAGGACCTCGAAGTTCACATAATCGCAGGCCCACATCGCATAAAGCACTCACTTGTAAAGCGGGAATAGAAAACCTAGGATACCATACAATAGATCCGCGCTCAGAGGTAAGTCGAACAAGTTATATAAATATAAACTTTCTAATTCACATATATATGAATTTCTTAGGGGTGCGAACGTACATGCATAAGTACGCGGTTATAGAGATCGTGAATTAGAAACGCGTCTGTTTGCCGTCAAGCTGCTATCGCATAAGAAGCTCTTCTTCAAAAGCATCAAACCAGACGCAACCAGAAATTCTTCTAGCTGTGAGTGAAACAGAGTTTGTGATAGAACGTTGCTTAACCTTAAAGCGGTCTGTGTAAAGTTGCAGTTCTAACCTATTTTGTTTTCTGAAATATTAACATCATCTTGCCACTAATTACCCCTATTGTGTTACCATTTAAAGTTAATGTGGCACGCTGATGACACTCGTATCTCTTGTGGCTCAACATGATATGGCACGACATTGTTGCGGTGATTAATTTGATTTTTATGCGTATGTTCGATGGCATTTTCCCAACCCTCCATAGGAAAACGATATCTTATCGGCAATAAAAATCTCAATTCATTACAGCCGCAATAAGTATGGCTTTTAAAGGTAATATTTCATGCTTAACATACGATTATTGTGAAAAGAAAATAAAAATGAACACACACTCGGGTCCACATAATTATAAAGTTCTCATAGTTTTCAATTCAAAGTGGCGAACCGTTTGCTGTGAGAGCTTTAAGACTGAAGTTTATTTGAATACCTTTTTATTTTCTATAACAATTCTGGAGAGCATCCAGTCAAACCAAAACCAGTCACTATTAAATTGTCACACATTTTATGAACTCAGATTATTTGTATTTTTTTATTAAACATTTCTAAGGAAACCTGAACTAAAATTGTTAAAAAAATATAGAAATAAAAAAGCAGAAGAAAAGTGTTGGGGAAAATCAAATAAAACTGTTTAATTTATTGTTCATTTGAAGTCAAAGTTGCTGCTTCTTGCTGCTGTTGAAGTTTCTTCTGGAAAGTTTCTCGGTATGAATAGAAAACATAAAGTTTTCTAACAATATTGTTTGTTTTAATTGAATCCACATGGAAAACATGTTGTCAGCTGTCCGTCCTAAACACCGCAGAGTAGAATGGAATAAAGGAAAAAATATTGTCATTGTCATTATTAACTGAGACGTGGCAGAACAGTAAATTGTGGCCTTTTATGTTGGCTTTTGATAAGCAGGTGCTAAAGAAAATAATTAATAACTATCAATATGAACTTTAGTGCTGTTGGCAGTGCGAAGAGGAATCGAAATAATAATGAAACTATTGGCTTCGGAGTGCTCCTCCCAAACTTCATCATGAGAAAGCTGCACAACGGACGCGTCGAATGGTGCAATTTTGAAAAAAAAACGAGACTTCAAGAACACCAATAATTTGGTGCTGCTTTTCATACAAAATACGCTGTTGCCAAAAGAGAGGAAAACGCGTCTCAAACACTCGACGAACTTTTTATTACAGAATAGCAACAATTCCTTTTTTATGTTTGAAAACATATTTTTGGTGGTCGAATTTTATAACATTTTAGTAAGTCTTAATTTTTGGATCTAGACGGGGGTTTCCCTTTGTATAGAACAATTATAAAAACGATTGTTGTCATACATATTGAAGCACGTACGTTTAGTTTTGAATACGTAGTTCTTATTTCGTTTATTAATCGCAAATAGTCTCAAGACTCTTTGATTTTACGAAATTCAATATACAAAATGTTAATTGATGTGAAAGAGAATCGTAGCTAAGCCGTGCCATATTAATTTAACATGAATTCATGTCAAGATGAAACTCTATTTATCTGTGTATTGATAACATGAATTGGCAGTAACATCCCTGCCGAACCAAACAGATCGGGATAGTGTACAAATATGTCGGGTACAGCTTGCTAGCTGCCCCAGCCCTCCATAACTGCTTAATACCCCGACTAATAGTTCTTAATAACAACTTCAAAAAATGCTAAAAGCTTTCCGTAAATTATGAACTTCGATTATGAGAAATCAAGGAGGAAACGGTTGCAGTTGATGCCCTCCTCTAAACAATGATTTTTGCTACGAGTACATTGTGGCATGTCAATTTAACATGATTCCGTATTCAGAACATGTAATTTTCTTATCAATAATCTGTTTCATCTTTTATCTATCTTACGCTCTTTATCTATCATATATAGATAAAGCAGAGTCGGGCGTGTTACACTAGTTACAACGTAAGAAGCACTGCGTGAAATTTTATTGTCTACAATTTGTTGGACTCATTAACGAATGATGATGATGATGATTCATTTATATGGCATGTAAATTCTCCCAAAGTCGAAGCGCGTGGCCAGGTTTCGTTGAAATCTTGTAACTTTATATTGGTGTAAAAATTTCAAATTTGTTCTGGTACATGATGGATTGGCGCTGAAAGTTTTAGTTTTATTTATTATTGTATAATTTCCAATAAAGTGTAGGGGCCATGGAACAAACCTAAGATTGAAAAATAAGGTTTCGTGTCAGATTCATTGAATTTTGCATTCGTTTATTAGATGATAATTTTCGTTCGTTAACTTCGCGTACCAATAAGAATAAATGTTTGAATCATAAGTGGCAGAATTACCTGCCGGCAGACTGAAGCGCATGAATTATTCGATGTAACCGAACTTGTTATTTTATCTGGTTTGTGTACAAGAGTTGCCATCTCTGCCAGCTGCTTTTTGGTCTGGAATTATCTTCTTCATGATTTCTATTGCCTTTGGGGTGTGTTGCCAAAAACCGAACTCAAAGTCATGAACTGTTTTCACTGCACTCTCAGACTTTCTCCACCGTTTCATGTTAATCAAAACAAAGAAAACGTTGCATTATGCAAAAATCATTAATTGAATACTTTTGTACCGGTAGTTGGGAAAATCTTGGGAGTAGCATTTTGTGGGAAAAGTTTCCAGCGTCGAGAATCTAATATTTTTATTACTTTTAATTGAACTTTAACTTTAGCAGCATGAACAAGAAAGAAAACCGAAAAACTGTAGTCGTTGTAGTTGTTGCTGTTGCTGTTGCTGTTGCTGTTGTTCTTGTAACACTCGTCATGTTCTTCAAAGCGGACTTCTTTTTGTTGCTGCTGTTGTTGTTTGACTAAACAAAAACAATAATAAAATCATCTTTTATTTCTTTCTAAACTTCCGGCTTATTACTTGGCAAAACTTAACGTCCGTCCGCGTCTGCGTGCAACAAAAGGTTTACGGTTTTTTTTGTTTGCCACTAAATACTTGTTTTCCTAAGAAGTACAATGTATTTTAATACATACATACATATGGGCTCTGTCAGTAGGCAATTGTTCTATATTTGGGTGTATGTACGTATTAACATGTCTCTACGTTTTCTATCACGCCAAGATTCCTGATAGAAGAAGTCAAACACAATAAAAAAGTATGCAACATTTTTAACACGCGATCTTAACATGTTGGTTGTTGTTATTGTTGTTTTGTTGCTGTTGCTTTTATTGAGACGATGATTATTTTATTGTTATTATTTTTATTGTTACAATTGTTACAGTTGGCACATGATGCACATGCTTGTAGTTCACACTGAGTGACTGGTCTGTATTCAAAGCTGAACAACAGAGAATACTTTTGTTAGAAGCTTTAATTGTATAACAACAATAGATTGACATGAAAAGATTTTAAATCACTTCATCTGCCAAACAAATTCCGGACTTCAGGGGAGGGGGGAAATCTTTTGGGATTCTATGGCATTCGTTGACTTTTTCTTTCGTTTTTCAACTCATTGGACAGGTTTTCAATTAAAACTGAATTAATTATCATGCAGCCCTTTAAGCTAAAAACGATCATTAATTTGTGTTAAAGTTGAATTTGAGTGCATTCCTGCAGGTGATTAATGATGTGGAAATGCTGGATTTATGTGTCTAAGAATTTGCTGCTGGACATATTGAACTTCAGGTTTCCCTATACAGATTAGTAAAATTGGAATAAAGAATTAATGTAAATTTGAAATCGGAAAGTGAGCGCTCACTATGACGAAGCTCTCTATCAAAGCAATCACTTAGAGCGATGGGAGTCTTAATTGTATGCGTTAATTTAATTTACGTTTTCTTCTTTGAAGAACAGCTCTACTTTTTACTCTATTCAATTACAAGTCATTAGTACAAACATTTTTTCGTTAAAATGTTTTTATGGTCACCCTAAAATAAAAATATCACTTGCATCGATTATAGAAAACCTGGGGCGCTGTGTCTTGAATGTGGACAGTGGATCTGCGAGTATAAGCAAAAGTTTCTATTTTTCACAAGAGTATTCCGGTACTCTAATGTTTGGGGTAAGAGGAGAAAATTCAGAAACGCTTAGAGTCCTAAATTGGAGAAAAGAAAGAAATATATGTATGACTGAGGTGTCTTGTTGGCATGATCTGATCTGATCTGGCCTGAGCTGTTTCTCTTTCTTGTGGCTGATACTTAATAAAATCCTTGGTAGTTGTTAATGAGGTGCTTTTGTCTTGCAATTGATGCATGGCACAGTCAAATCTCAACAGTGTCACAGTACTGACTCAACACTGATATTGTCACTAGTAGCCCTTCTTTTGTGGAGTGGCATCACATTGAAACTATTGGCTCACCCTTAACAATATTCGGCACTATAGATATTAAATGAGCTCTACTGGCTAGAGACTCCACTTGGAGATATCAAAACCAGGGATTTACCGGGGAAGATAGTGGCAAAGGTCGACTAAAATGGAGACTTGGAGACAATTGTCCACCGGTTACTGCGTTGTTTCTTCACTTTTGCTATCAACGCAAATATTTATAATTTTATGGATATTACAAAATGGAAAGCGACCTATTTGTCTGGTGGGAAGGTGGCAATCTCTGGCATTTACTTTATAAAAACAATCTTATGGTCATGCTGTGAGATAAATGCTGCCAATAGGTATGAACTAATAACATCAGTTTTGGCCCTATTAAGACTTTACTTAACCTCAAAGTAAAAATTACCATCAATCAATTTCAGACAAGAAGAGGCCGAAATCGAAGCTTCTGCCGACACTGAAAACCTGAACTAATTATTGTTCCGCCAGTCTATTAAGGTTATCAGAAGGGTCCACTTGACACGAAAGTGACTTTTCACTAAACCGGTTTCTGCGTGAAAATAGTTGGTGATTGCAAAAGTGTGATTGTCAAGATTTGTAACACAAATTTGGCCGGAAAACGCCACGTTCCTCCATATGAGACGACAATATTGTTTGTGAAGTAATGAGGAACCGTTGCTCCGTTAGAGGGTCCAACGTATCTAAAGGATCTGTTGCGCTTTCAACCTACATTCTCATCACTTCAAAATATCCATTTACGAGTAAAAACCGAGCAATTCATTAGTGAATGAATTGGCGGCGTTCAATTAGTTTTCACGCCTGAAATAAAAACCATTGGAATGAAAGCAAATTGCTTTTCAATCTCTTAAGCGGTCATAAAAAATAGGTGAACGATATTTATTACCATTTAAATTGCAATTGTAATCATCATTTTTTTTTTGTTGTTTTTGTATATATTTATTTTGCGAATAATTGAAAACTGTAAAATAAATAACCAAGATACGACTGACTTACTGACTGGCTCTGCGCAACGAACAAAAGCAGACGACCCACTTCTTGCTGTAAAGACAGCGAGCAGGCGCTGACAAACGCTTTCCGAAATGCAGCGGTTGCTGTTTGGTGTTGATCGCTTGACCAAAATAAAACCACTTAATAGCCAAGTTGGCATTCAAATCTGGTTGGAGCAGCAACAACACAGTCAGACATAAATTCCCCTTAATGCCGACGCAAAATGGAGTTGTTTCTTAAATACTTGACAAATGCTGCCCAAACACCAGCGCGCCAAAGCCAAAGAAGATAAATTAAAAACTGTTTTTAATTTGCAATGTTTGTATGCGCGATGTCGGCACAAGTCAAGAGGTGGTGAAGAAGACAGTTGATAAAAACACAAATGATTGATTTCAGAGCCCGGGAGCAGAGTTTGTGAAACGAAAAATATCGAAATGTGGCCATGTGGCCATGTGGACTGACGCAAAATAAATTAAAAAGCGGTTGGCAATAATTTGCTTTATTTAATTCTCTTGTTTTTCTTTTAAAGACAGCAACCAAATTATGAAATCTAATTGCAATAAATTAGGAAACAAAACTATTTTGCTTAAATTGCAACGTTCATACGACGCAGTTGCACAAATGGTTGCCAGCTTTTCCTGGAAGCGATTCGTGTTGCACACAGATATTTTGGTTCACTGCTCTTTGGCTTCAGTTGCAAACAATTTCAAGATATTTTTCTTTTGAAAACAATCATCAAAATATTTTTATTAAAAATGTTTTCGAGCAAAATGAAGCAATTAAATGGTCATTTGTTATTCTCTTTTGTTTTCCGGATCGGAAGGGGGAAAGGATCTCTGACTGCAACACAACGAAGTACGTATGTTTGAATGTGAAATTGCCGCTCGTCACGCACGTGGATAAGTCTACAGCAGAGCTGGACACGTAAGACTTTGGCGTCTGAGCAACTAATCGTAGCATGTTTTTCCATTCCCAACTTGATTTAAAAGAATTTGGATTTTTACGGTCATATTCAAAAGTGTTTTCATTTGATTGGTTTACGAAACGAACTTTATATGTGTTTGTTGTCTTATCTTAGAATCTTATTTAAATAACGAAAGATTTTTATTTAAAAATTTGTTCCAACAAAACAAAGTCGTGGGAAAGACAAACGATTAAGTGACGTGGACTTGGACGTTTTACATGTCATTTTCATTGCGATAGAGACGTTTTTTATACGATACTCATGACATTCTACATTCGTAGAAACCCTAAAGAGCTCAAAGCCGTGGAGAGTAAAAACCTTTGAATTGATTGTATAGACCTGTTACTTTTACGTGTCATGATAAAAATTTTATACGAAAACCATGACATTCGTTGGGTAGAACCCCTAAAGACACGATTGATCGAACAGCGAAAACATTTCGCTGTCACGCCACCCATAAAAAAGAGAACATGTCTTACATGATAATACACTAAAACCGCTTAATCCAAGTTTTAAATACGAGGTCTGCTCAGAAGGAGGGTACTTTGAATTTTTTTCACAAAATATTTATTTATTATTAATTTTCTCAAAGTAGCAAATTACGAACGAGCAAGGACTACCCGTATTGCTTCTCGTAGCCTATAACTTCAATATAATAGTCGTGGTTATCCGTACCTCCCATTAATGGAAGAAAACAGTGAGCAAACCGTTGGCATTGGGTCGATCTTGGCGTGTTTTTTTTGGTTTTGGCTCATATTGATCAATTTAATGAAAGTTGTTGTTGTAACATGTATGAACCAGGTTTGTCTAAATAATGTTTAAATAATTCTCAATTGAATTTTTTTTCATTCCATTGCAATTTCCAAGGATGTGGTGCCGTAATGTCTATGGTAATGGCAATGCACAAGTCTTCTCACTTCGAGTAGCCCCACTTTAACGGTCGTTATCTGTCACTACTTCAAATAGGGCAAGTAACAACTCGAGAACGATTTACATGTGTACGTAATTGCAATTGAAAAGTGCTACAGAAAAAGGGCTTTTTCATATTCAGCAACGGAATTCGGGAACGAGTTAATAAATTATTGTACGAGTTTGTGGATTCGGATAATAATTTTGTAACAACAGCTGTGGGATATAATTCAGACAAATATCAGACATACGAGGAAGAAAACTTTTGTTGAATTAGCAAAAATATTTATTGTATTAAAATGACTTTGTAGACAAAATGTTTATCGATACATTTTACAATAATTTTTTTCTGTCAACCGATTCATAGAATGTCTCTAATAAATTTTCCCCATGATACACCGAAAATCTAAATTATTGGCTAACAGTCGCATATCATATCATCATATTTTCTCCATAAAAGAAATGAGAATGTCACGAGTGTGGCTTTTCAATGTGAAAGATGAAATAATACAAAAAATTTTTCCAGCTTAAGGAAAAACTCTCCACTGACGTGGATAATGTGGGGGTTTCATTCGTAAGTAAATTCTCATATCTCGGAATTTTTATGAATAGGTTTATAACTCAGCTGAGTGGGAAATGGAACTGGAATGTTGAATATAGACTAAAATAATAAAGTTGTGTTCAGAATAATAAAAATAACTATCAACGTTGCATAAACTTATTCACTGTCTGTAAGTCCGTTTCAGAGCACAAGGATTATTGTAAAGAAAAATTGACTAAACAAAACGGAATGCTTTCAAAAACCTGGTGCAAAATTGGACCGTTCACAACGCGCCGTCACTGCGATCAAATGAGAAATTATTTTCAAACTAATTCAATATGTTGTTCATTCCTTTACAGTTGTTGTTGGAAAAAACGCAGTTTTCTAAATTGTTTAATAAAAAAAAAGTAGTTTAAAATACGAGTATCGAAATAAACGAACGTTTCGTACTCGTATTTCATTCGCCACTTTTAAAGGCATCAATTTGTTTCTGATTTATTGCACAATATTTTAAAATTAACTAAAATTGTTGTGATGTCCGCCGGATGTCTACATCAATGACACAAAACGCTAGACAAAGATAATTGTGTGAAACAATTCCTGCTGCAAGAATTGTGCCATGAGAAATGAAAATTCCATTGAACTCATTTAATTTCTTATAAAAAATTTAGAAAGAAAAACAAACAATTTAGAAATAAAATTACACGGACTGAAAACTGATTTGGAAATATTTGTTTCTGGTTCTGCTGAAACTAAAAGATCTCTTGTACTTTACAAAATCCACATTTGAAGCGAAATGTGCGGCACGCAGAAAAAACCAACACGAAAACATATTTAATTTAAATAAAATATCCTTATCACGATTTGATTTTAATGTTGTTTAATGTTGACTTAATTCTGAAAACAGTTAAATTAGCGTTATTAACATTCAAATAATATTTTTGGTACAAAGCGCGGACGGTTTGTTCGCGGCACCTATTCAAAATACACATATACGAACAGAGCTAAAACAACATTTCAACACGTTAAAATTACAGTTTTCAATTTAAATCTTGTAAGTAAGTAAAACGAAAGTGAATGGCACAATAATGGGCGCATCCACACAAATTGATATGAATTTGAAATTCATTTTAACTAAAATATTCCATTAAGAGTTTTACTAGTATCCATGTCAATATCATTTACTCCTAAAAGTTTACAAATAAAATATGTCCGTAATCCACATTAAATGGACCCACATTATATTTTTTTCTGACTTTAGAGAGATTATATCAAATCTTCGAAATATTTCGTATCATTGTGAATGCCAATAACGGGTAAAATGACGTCGACGGACGGCTCACTCTTGACATTGGCAGCGGCAGTATTGACAGTTTAGCGTTGACCAATGAAAATTGCGCTTATCTATTTTTACAATTTAAGAGTTTTGCGACTTTTCGGTATTATAATAAATGAGCCCAATCAACTGGTTTCATAGAAAACAAGAGCAAATGCCAAAAGTGACTATAAAGTTTGAAGTGTTGAAGGATAAAATTCGTCAAAAGACGGCAATAATAGGAATAGAGGTGATATTTTTAAGAAATCTCCACATTCACCTCAGGAGAGGAGATCTATCAAACATAAAAATAATTCTTTCGCAAGACATAAATAAAAACATACCAAATTTGCTGGCAGGGCACAAGGGAGTGGTCCTGACCCTTAATTTAAATTTAACACCGATTAGTTGTGCAGTTAACGATGGCTTCGACCATATTTGACTGCAGTTAAAAATTGACTACGAACAAAGAATTTCGCAATAAGGGAGATAAGTAAATATACATATATATATTTTTGCCATTAACATTTCAAAAATGTGGAAGTTTCGCTAGACTGTACTGTTCAGTTCCACAGTGTGTTTTATAACATATAAAACAAAATCGTAGAAACCGATGGACTCTCGATGGACAAAGTTTATAGGAAATGAAAAACGTAAGAAGCCAACTCTTCTTTTGCGTTCTTGAAGAATGTTATCAGAACATTTAACTTTTTGGTCCTTATAGTATTTGCAAAGTGAAATGAATATCCATCCGCAGTTACATATGAAAATATTTGAAGATATTTTTGAAAGGTTTTGCACTCTATTGAGGTCTATGGGGGCACCTACGAAATGCTGGTATAACTTTTTATTTAATGAAAATTGCATCAATTGGTTGTTATTTTCGATAGACGCAAGTAGATGTTGGCGGCCTGTGACCAACATGTTGTTTTGGTGGCGTCCGTCTACTGATGCCAAATCACTAATGAATGAAATTTAAGATGATTTATTCCAGAAAAAGGGATTCATTGCCACCGGCGGCGTCACTGGTCCGCACTTTTCGTGGTAAGAGACGCCATGATCTCCATTCTGCATGAAAGATTTGATCTTTTGCGGCGGTCTAGTGAATTGGCCACCAAGATCACACGGTTTGACACCACTGGATTTTTTCTGTGGGACTTACTGAAGTTGCAGGTCTCGGAAAATTTTACCACTCGCGGCTGTGCCACCGCAATGCATAAAGGCAGGTGGGGGTCTCCTAAAAATAAAGAAAGAACTTCCTTCGTTCGTTTATCCAATTGCAACATCTAACCTTCCTTATTGAAAGTCCTTTCCTATAAGATCGTTTTGTTCACCTAAAAATCAAATTCAGTGTTTGAAATTTGATCAACTCAATACACATTCAATATATTTTAACTTTTAGATCAAATAAATAAACTCAAGTATTTCTCCATAAGATGCGCTCGGGAAGTGAGAATAATCAAACATGCAAGATTAACAATTTATTATGCACCTGTTTAGCTATTTATCGCATTTTAGAATTTTTGCTTGAAATCAAATAAATATTTATGCACTTCAATTCACTGACACATTGAGCATGTTGAAGACAAGCTGAACCAATTTTCAAATCAATAGCAATCTTTTACTGAAGCCCAGTGCGAGAAAAAAATACTTTCCAACAGCCAGTCTGTGATTTAGATGCTGCTGCGAACGCTGCCAGCATTCAGGGGAATTTTATTAGTTTATAAGATCGTATTTAGAGTCAGGCAGTGGCGAAACTTGATGTCGAGTAAACAAATTTGTGGCGATACTTATACTAGACTACTATTTGGCTCGTCTGACCGCGACTTATGTGCGAGTACTCGTATGCGCTTGATTTTCTAATATCCACAGACAGTAGAACATGAACACTTTACGTCCGCATGTAAACAGTGCATTCTGTCTTGTTGCATGATGATTCTTGTTTATGCAACAAATAAATGAGAAGAAGAAAAAAACAACTCGTAAAATTCTTAAAATTGGTGTCAGTTTATTTTCACATCTGTTTCTTTTAGGAGCCTCTCTTGCATCGTGTCTATCGGAATATTGTCTGAGTTTAATTCAGAGAATTATTCACTTCCATAATAATTTTATTTCATGTTGTGTGTGTGTGTGTGTTTGTGTTCGTTTGTGCGATTCATTTGAATTTTATCGTTTTTGTTTGCATTTAATATAAAAATTATAGAGCCTGCTGTTGAACTCACGGGTAACTGATTACTTTCTTGTGTCTGTCTGAATGCTGTTTATCTGTCATTAACAGTTAGATTTTGTGGTTTTTATTTCGACACTGGCTTGAGAAGTGATTCCTCATAATTTTATTGTATCTCGACATAAATAATAATTGCACTTTTTAAATTTGCTAATTTTAAATGGTTGTAATTAAAAGCTTTAAGCGATTACGGATTATTTTGTGTTGCATCACGTTTTCTTCATTTCTTGTTTGCTTTGGATTGTGAAAAGAAAGACGCGTTGCTGGACTAAATTTTGTGTGACTTGAGAACATACCCACTAATGTAAATAGCAGTGCACACTACATTCTTCGGAACTGAGAAAACTTGTGACATTTCATTAGGAAAAACAATCGCTGAGGGCGATTCATGATCAATATAATTAATGATTTTCTGAAAGGAAATAGTTTAGGTTGGTGGTGATGGGGCAAGGGAAACCAAAGCGGAGTGGCATTATCTGGATTGGAGTAATGTTGGGACAATCTCCATCAAAAGTGACAGTAGAGTGCTACGAATCTGGGAGTTTTGCAGTTGTTCAAGCTCTGAAAGTATAACGATGCAAACTAAGTGTAGGTCGGGCTTGATTTAAAAATTGCCACTTTATAATTGTACTAAAGACTCCCCTCGCCTCCCCGCAGACAGGTTTTGTTTTGGCAAGCAAGTTTCCTTTCGGTATATAGAGGGGAAGGGGTTCCTCGGTTGGCACGCCAACCAAAGGTCAATTAGCAGAACGGCGACACTCTGGCGTTGGTCATAGATTGAGGAGTCTATTGTTGGCTGAAACGTTCTGGTTGTGGTTGAAACGCGCATGAAAAGTCGTAGAAAGCCTTTGGGATCCTTGTCTTCGAGGGGCTGTTGTCTTGTAACAGGCTCTGTTTATGTAGGGACCTACGATGGATGGAACGTCAGCCGAGTTGGTAAGGGCCTGATGTTCTTTGGGCTACCAACTCAGATGCCTTGTCATACCCTACCTTTCTGGCGAATTGCAAACCAGAAGGTATTAGATAGCCCGAACTCTCTATGATGAGTTAGTGAGCCTTTAATAAGTTCACTCCTGTGGATTGGGTCCACTGTCCGATACGGCCATAAGGCTGGCGCTGGCACAAATCAATACCAAACTCTGTACTAAGGATCCCTCGGGGAGCAGGTTTATCGTTGGAGTATACAAAACTGAGATATTCTGTTTTTCGGGTATAGGGGGGAGGCAAAATGAATGTATTTCGTCTAATTTCAAGTATTCGTTATACTTTTCAGTGACACTCTGGGTTAACCTGTCGTTGCAATGTCCATATATTTACACTGCAAAATGCATTTACGCCTCTCCTTGAACTAATAATTGCTGATATTTCGAGAATTGCGAGCGGATTAGTTTTCATTCCATATGAATTTGCAAATGTGGAAGTAATATTTTCAAACGAGTATAAAAAAGGGCAATAAAAAATAGAAAAAAATAAATAAATAAATAGGAAGGATTTGGCTTTCCAAAGGTTTTGAAGTCATCGAACTCATGGTGCTACAATCTAGAAAAGACTTACAACTTGTTATTGAAAAGAATTTGCCAAAAAGTTGTTCTTATTGTTGGTGGTTATTGCACATTCTTTAACTGTTTATATGTCGACATTTCATAGATACTATTCTACTCTATTCGTCAGTAGACTGGGCTACCTTTGAACAAAATGTTTTTCAAAGATTTTCAGTCTCCTGAAGACTGGGCTACTGGGTTACTGGGCCCACAAAATGTCGAGATATTGACACCTCGAAGTGCTTACCTTCGACTTCTGCAGACTAAATACGATATAGTTTCTACCACAAAACATGCAGAATTATCAAATGCAGATCTTAAGGGTTCCTTCTCTTGTATATGTAACAAAATAAATTTCGAAAATCATCAAAGGAAACCCTAGACTTTTGCTTTGAGAAAACTTGAGTTCACGATCGGTAGTACTAAGAACAGAATGGGAAGTAGTAGGAAGAGAGAGAAATCGAGAGTATTTGAAATTTATATAGTAAAGAAATCTTACCACTGTCATGTTTTAATTATTGTATGAAAATAAAATGAAAACCCAACCAAGAATATCAACCGGAAATATGAAATTTTCGAGTGATCTTCATACATTATTTTTTCTTTTAGTTTAATAAATTACCAAAACCGGAATTCGGCTAGACTTGTCTAATTATTTCGCCCGGGTTTTATGGCACGCCAGCATTTCAGAGCCACACAAATCATTTCTTTTTTGTGTGCAATTCCAAAATTAATTTGCAATAACACCCTCTCAAATAATAAAAAAAAAATTAAATTGTTTAAAGCCCACGTGTTTTTGGTGCTGACTTTAATTTACTGCATATTTACAACGAATTTCGCTTAACTGGTTCTCTGGCAGTCATTAACTGTGAGATTTAACTGCAAGAAAAATAATAGAATAATAAAAATAAACGCAATTGTTTTGAGTGCTGGCTCGGCTCAAAAGTGCTTTATGAAAAAAACTCTACCAGAACAAAATAGTATCTTAATTCAAACGCGTTTTATGTCATGGCGATTGGTTTTTCTTCAGTGGTTCTCGTGAAAAATTTTTCGATTATAGCGCTTTTGTTTGCGAGGATATTCCCTGAAACTTTGGCAAAAAATACGGCACAGCAAGGAATCGATATATTGAAAACCTTTTGCAATGGAGTTCATTGTTCGACTTTGAAGGGTAAAAATTGAGAAAAGGGGAACGTCTCCCGACAAAAAGAGCAGCTGGAAAGCGTAACAAACAAACAGAAAATAACCTCTAACTGAATTGTAAACATTTTATTTTCGTAAGCTATGACGCAGTTCAATGAAAAGTATTATATAGTACGATATTTTTCGTATCTCTGGGGCATCGAGCGGCGGAATTGGTACGAACATAGGCCACTTGCCGTTCAAGCAGACGTCTGTGTCAATTTGAATAAATTGGACCGCTTGGACTCAGACAACCTATTTCTCTATTTCCAACCACCTTCTAATAATACAGAATATCTGCAAACGATTAATCAAGGTTTTCAAACGAGCTTGAACAGTGACATTTAAGTGTAACCGCATTTTAATGCAACTTCATTTAATGTATTCCAAGCACAAGACTCCTGCTTTTCCCAACTGCCACATCTCTGTGTTGGGCAGCGACGATCTCTCACTCTCACTCAATCTCAATTTGAAGGACGATAAAGATGCCAGCACAAGAGTTTGGTGTTGTATTTTCTTCCTTCTCCTGCCAGTTTTCGATTTTGAGCTTCGGGCCGTCACGGCCATGATTCAGTCGAATTGTTTCTAATCGATCCTTCACAGTTTCATGCAGAAATAATGAATGTATGTGCAAAGCAAACACTTTTCTGGTATTATTTTTGCACCACCCCTTCAGTGTCGCCCTCTAATAAAAAACTATATTACATATTAAAATGTAGGCCCACTAATTCGGTTGAACAAACGTCAAATCTAAGCAATAAAATTTGAACTAACAATTATTTATAAATTGCAGAATGTAAAAATCCCTTCATTTCTTCCCCCCAAAAACTCAAGTTTAGTCATGAGAATGGGGGAAATATAAATCAAATGTGAAATGTGTATAACGAAACTGGACTCAAATATACATAATTTATATAGTCCTGGTTTTAGTGTTATGGGGAAATATTGGGGCTAAAACTTTCTTCTTTTTTCTTTTATCCAGTTGATTTTTAAAATACGTCGAAAAGTTAAAAATATTCTACAAAATTTGATTGATCCTCAATTAAAATGTTGAAGAATGAACACACAAAAATATATTTAGAATTTATCAATGTCTGGTTTGGTGTATTTTTATTCTGAGCGCACAAACCCAATCGAGTACTGAAAATTCCGAAAAACAATGAGTTTTATATTTTAACATGAAATCATGTTAATTTAACTTGAAGCTCTTATTAAGTCTATTATATCACTTCGATCTGCATTTCTTGTCAAGCCAACATCACTTAATATTCAATTCAAACATTTTTTCGTCTACTACTTTTCTGAAAAAATTTACATATGTAAATGTTAATTTAATGTGATCTTTGGATTGAATTGTTTTTATAGTTAATATTTGTGTGGATGAACAAGTTGTCGTTAAAAAATTTTACATTTTTGGGCAATTAGAGAAATCGAGCTCAATCAAATATAACTTTTCCTTGTTAAAACATATCAATCTCTAGATGAATTTAAAGCTTCCACCAAATGTAACTGAGAAGCTGTCCCTAGAAGATAAACATTTTGTACATAACTGCCAAATAGAATTGAACAGAATTGCCAATTCACAACTTTTAGGCAAAAATTCTGATGAATAAAAAAGGCTACTTTGCGTTTAAAAACACTTTATAAGCCTGTCCCTCGATGTCGAACGTCAAATATTTTGAACAAAAAAACTAATTTGAAACCAACTAACGGCTACAGTCTGGCCGTTGTCAATGCAAACGGCACATAAAATTGACAAGCAAAATTCAAAAGTTTATAAATTGTCTCCAAATCAGTTTTTGATATCCAATATGCAGACGAACGGGGCGGCCGATAAGTTTTAAAGCAGACGTAGCCCAGACCACAGAAATGGTTTTGTTGTAGCATTAATCCGAATGAGTCTGACCCCTTTGCCAGCAGATTTATTTTCACTTTGTGCAAAATCCACTCTCGAAAACTTCGAGCCTTACACATATTTTGCTTAACGCTTTTTACATACATACACACATACATACATACATACATCTATAAGTAAATATAATAGGGCAGTGACGAATAAATTTTGTTGGTAGGTTTTAGCTCATTAAAATTTTGTAATGTTGCGACAGACGCGAACAAATTTCAAAAATACCCACATGTCGGGATATTTTGTTTATGTTTTACAATCTGTTAAATTCGGTGCTTTATGGTGATCTTGACTTCTGAACAATTAAGTAGCAAAAACCGGTTTTTAAAACTAAAAATATGCACGAGTACACATGTACGCACATAAATAATCTCGTAAACAGAAGGCCGACACGAATGATACTCTGCGATGATTTTTTAATTAAAAGAATTTATTTTTACAAAAGATTTCACTTCATTTTATGATTTCATCAAACTCTCAATGAGACGTTTGAATACTATATTGCGCCTTTTTCGTTAATGGATGGACGACGATTTGAGAGCGACTGTTTCAGTTTCTGTTCTTGTTTTTAGTCAATATAATGTAGAGGTTGTGTCTTAAATCTTTTGTTTTGTGCGGCCTCAAGTTCTTGAGTTTTGCTAAGAGTTACAATGCAAACGTGAACGCAAATTCGATTTAAACTATATACACTGTTAGAAATTTCGTGCACGAATTGTGGGTCTTATTGAACCGGGTTGTGACATTTTTAACCCGTTCAAGTGAATTATGCTGAAAAAGCAAACAAACTAAGAAAAAAATTAGGCCAAACCGTGTATTTCAGTTTTGAAACAGTAAATTTTGAAAATACACTTTAAAACATTACTTTTATCGTGAGTTTTGTTCTTGGCGTCTGTTGTTATGGAAATTTTAGCCAGACAAATCTTGATTTTGGTCATAAACGCTCTACAGCTTTAAAGTTTTGTATCCAGTTGGTGTTTTCTTCGGACTTCTATTATTACTTTGAATTTGAATAGATTGAATCGTCGGAACATATAAAAGGAAGAGAAGAGAGGTCTTAACGTCTTCGGAAAGGGGTGATAGATATTAGATAGTGGTTCGTTACACAAGGCCATCTGAAAAACCGGTTTATTATGGAACATAGAAATTGATTGAACTGGAGTCTTCGTACTTCGTGTTGCAGTTTTTATCGTTCGAACTTCGGTCTTCTTGAAACAAGAAAATTCAATTTTACTATCGCTGTTCTGGTTTCCGACTCGATTGTGTTTTAGTTTCTGTCGGGGACAGCAGCATTTTTCCAAGGCGGTCAACACAACACAAATTTTGTTTGTCTATTTATGAAATCTTTTAGGCAATTAAATTCTGTCTCGAGTCTTTGGGTTCTCATAAAAGTATGGCTTATCTTGTCTTGTATGATCGCTAAATAACCTCAAAGACCATAAATACTGTCCATACAATTTGGTTATTGACCCCTGGTTTACTTTTTTCACTCCGAAATTGTTTCTTTTCACATTCTATTTCTCTCCAGAAATAGAAACAGAAAAAATTAAATAAAACAATGAATGCGACTGCGTATTGTTATGCTAAATAATTTTCTGTGTCATTTCGCTTCGAAGACATGAACTCTGGTTTACTCTTTCACAAACAAATATTCGTATAAAAGTGCTTCGGAGCATTTAAAGTTTCTGATCTTCGTCTGCAAGTATTTCCAAACGTCTTTCAGTTCCCACTAGATGTTGCGTGCGTTTGAAAAATGCTTAAATGTAGATTCCAGTGGGTTTCCTTTGAACACACTAATTTCTAACACGCGAAGTGCGTTCAAGAGAAATTGAACCGCAGTGTTTTATTAGACAACTGATTGAACCAGCAAGATGATTATTTTAAGGATTTATTTTGGAGAGAAGTATCAAACTTATTTATTAAAAATATATAGTTTTTCACACACAGTTCGCAGCAGCGAATCATTTTGAAGATAAGAGGGTAAAATACTAACAGCTGTCTTGGTTCCCCTTTATTTAAGTTGCTTCTGTGATGTGAATGTGTGGGTTTAACGATGTTTCACAATCGAAATACAGAGAATTCGCGCTAAACCGAATTGAACACAAATTGTTTTGTTCTTTGAAGAACTGCTGTTTTGTAAATCCTAAATCCCCGACTTACCAAAAGTGGGACTGCTGGCAAGGATAGGTTGTATGCAGGCCCTAAAAGTTAAAAATACGTAATCAGTGAACATTTTCGCCAGCGAAATAGTGAACGAGATCGATCAAATGAACAATTGGGGCGTCCAAAATGGGAAAAACGAGAGAAATTGACTGCCCAGTTTTTGTTGTTGTTTACACTATAATTTTTACTCTGTGGCACATCAAGGCTCACAAATGTATTTCATGTCTGTTGATGTCTCCTCAGCGCGTTTGCAAACAGTTTATTTTTATTCATATTTTTAGAGATTTTACCAAAATTTTAATAATTTTATCTTCATTTTCTCAAAATCTGGTCGATTTGAATGGCTTCTCTGATCGTCGCGTTTCATCTGGATTAATATTGGGGTCTAGAAGCCTCAGATGCTCTTGACCTGCCAACTTACGAGAAGCGCATGTTGGTTCATCTCTGGCTCCAAAGAAGCTCGTTTCTAAAATTGCACACAATCTGCATTTCATCATATGACCCGCTTATATTTGACAGAAAATAAAAAACAATACTCGGTGTTTCTGTTTCGAGTCCCCGTGTATGAGAGGAAGAAGGAAGGGCTCGCGGTATGATGACTCTATTTATTCACTGGATCGTTATTGCGGCGTGAGGTGGAGGGCCTAAACACTTATTTGTCACTACATGTTTGTAAACTGCTTTTGTGGGTACTTCCCGTAAGAAATGTGAACTCGAATGACCACAAAACATTAGTTCGTTTCCGTCCGCGTACGGATTCACGTACTGATGTCCAGAGCACCTCGACGAATAAGTGGTGGACCAACAGCCCAATATGTCTCAAATTCGATTCCTCGTTTTGCATTCGTAGTTAAATTGAAATTATCTAATTAATTAAAAAATTAAAGTGTCATATGGCAGCCAGTTTCTATTGTCGCAGTGGAGCATAACAATTAATTACAATTAATCAGAGTTAAAGAAAAATGTGTAGAAAAAATTCAAAAGGAGAAAGTTTTTGGCTTTCAACTGCTGCGACTGCAATAGAAACCAGCCTACCAATTAAGTCGAATTTGAACAATTTTCAATTTGCTATTTTTGACATTTGCAAAAATAAAAGCCAACAACTAAAACAAAACAGCCATTTCCACCGCCAACAACAACAAAACTAACTGCAACAAATTGAGTTACGGATGCTAAAGAAAATTGAAAAGAAGTGGAGTAAACGAACACTGCAGGCGTTAAAAAGTAAAATAATTAATACAAACAACAACCAACGAAAACAACAACTGCGACAATAACCGCCGTAGTAAAAGCAAAAGCAAAAGCTGTAGTAGCATCACACCATAATCAACCGAGTGGCGCGCAGCAGAAAAGAAAAAATCAAAACTAAAACTAATGAAATAAACATTAAACCCGCGAAAACTAAAATGAAAATCGAGATGAAAATCATTTCACTTAAAGTATCTCTGTGTAGCTGCTGCTGCTGCTGTTGTTGTTGTTGTTGTTGTTGTTGTTGTTGTTGTTGTTATGGTAGGTAACAGCGGTTGCAGATGCCAGATAGCCAGCAGAGATATAGGAAAATATTTGTTTGCAATTGATACTATTGCAAAAAAAAAAAAATATATATAAATAAGACAAAAACTAAATTTCTTAGCAATTGGTTCATTGCTGTGTTTTTGTTGTTGTGGCGATGCTCTTTGCATTTGTGCTCATATTCCAGTGAACCATAAATTATGGCGGAAAATTGCATATTTGCTGCAACACTAATTGTAAGCAACATTCCATTAGTTGAGGCTGCTGGTACTCGTACCTATAACGCTGGCTGCTTGCTGCCACTTCTTACACACTCCCATCTAACTGAACATCAATGAACAGCTACCATTTAATAGAAAAAAGTCGCAATCTGTTGGCCAGACACTGGAACAATTCTAATTTTAATAGCGACTATAAATCTGCCATCATTCCTCCAGTACATTTTGCTTTTTGTTTCGAATTACTTTGTGCTCAAATTAAAAGATCGATAATTTATTCTGACTGCCACTGCTGTGTCTATTACTGAATGATTTCTACTCAAACAAATCTTTAATTTTAATTAAAAACCGAAAACTAGTAGTAGCCAGCCACGCCACCAGCAGCCAGCAGCCAGCAGCCAGTGCTGCTCGAGACTCATTCATGACGAATATGCGCTTGATGCGCCAAATCGGACCATGTAATTCACTCACAAGGCAGGCACAGAGCTGATATGCATAATTTTAAGGCGATGGAACAAAGCGACGAGCAGAAATTACATGATACCGATACGATATTGATCGAAGTTTAAGTTTTCAGTGCTGTTTGTCAGCTGTGCATAAGTAGCATTGAATTAAGATTGTTTCCATAAGCAATTTCGCACTCTCGCTATCTTTACCATCGCCCGTTGTTGTTCACTTGCCCAAGTCCCAACTCTGACTCCAATGCAGCTCCTGCGACTGCTGATTGTATGAGGCTTTTAGGATTGTTTATCGTCGACTTTGCAAAGATAAACAACAGCAACGACACTGGCCACAGAGAATATTAAAAGCTAAACAAAAAGTGGCTGCGAAAGGAGCAAGAAAGGCAAAAAAAGAATTATTAAAATATAAAATAGCTGCAAGTCATTCAAGTTTAAAGATGTGTATGATAATGTTCACTTAATTGTATATCACATCAGTCTGACCGGTCTTCGGACATCTCTCTTCTGTCATTCGAATGATCAGCTTTGGCTCTGCACGAGTATCTCTGAATTCACTCATCCTTTTCGCGCGTAAGTCGTTGGCAGACGGTGGCCATAAGTGCGCACAGTATTTTTTATTCACTTAAGGATAAGTGTTCGGAAAGCAAGCCAAGTGTTCATGTGTGATGCTGTGTTTGTGCTAAAGACATTTTAATATTCATTCAAAACAAGTTCTGGCTTTAAATCTTTTGTTTTTAAAGGTTTTCCATGGAAATTATGACTAGAATTGAGCGAAGTCTAACAATCGGTGAATAGTTAATGTCTCTGTAAAAACTAATTAAGTTGCTCATATTAAAATTAATTTACATTTAAGTAAATCCATTTGTCAAGCTGAGGTCGTTTTATTTTACGTACATCAACTGGCAAAAGATTTCATTATTGGCAGACAAATAAAAGTTACATGTCCAAAATCTAAAAACTCAGTTATTTTCAGCAATTAAGAAAAAAAATTGCAATAGTTGATAAAACAATTCAGGCTGTTAGTCCTACTTTCGTGGAACTCAATCGAGGTTATCTGGACTTACCTTTTGCTTGCTCCTTTCTTAGCTCTGAACTTTGTCTTGCAATCTTTTAAGCATCGAAATACTCGCATTAAGAATGAAAAACCTTTTAGCCTCAAACATTTGAGGCTTGTTGTTGTGTCTTTTCTATCATTCCTATTTTGTCTCTACGAATACGAAAATAAGTGTTTAAAAAAGTATTTTGTTCTAGATGCACATTTTTAAAAACTCTCCTCATATTGGACGTATATTTCCATAAAACAATCCTATTTCTTATAGTATTTTTTTTTTTTTGTTAGTTGAAATAATAATATTTTTTATTTTAGAAATTTGGTGTTTTGAAAACACGTGGTTCTCAGAACATGCCTGATTAAATCTCTTCAAATCAAGAGAGCTGTTCCATGCAGTACTATTTTAGGACAACAGAATCCTTTCAAGGAATTTTATTCATTCATTGGCACTCCTATACAACAAAACTTAAGAGTCTTATAATTATAGTATAGGATGATCAGCTTGAAATAATTATAATTAACACAAATCTAAAGAATTTAGCAAAAATTTTAAATAATATGAAATCCAATTTAATCATTACGACTGTTAACATTTAAATAAATCACAGATACAAATACAAACATTAAGAATATCTTTCCTAAATTGCGTTGTATTACTAACGAATTGTAAAGATGATGGTATTGAGTTCCATAGACGAATAGCGTGGACGAAAAACTGCCATTCAGATATCAGCTTCCTAAATCTAAACTGGACCAGGTCTTTATTTCTTCGCGACTGTGCGAATGAGAGACGTGCAAGTAAATAAGACGGCTCTCCAGTATGAGAAAAACGTCGCAAGTTGAATACATATATTAAAATAGCATTATAAATATGTAAGATTTAGTTTCGTAGTGCTTTTCTGGTCATAACTTGCAAAAACTTCGCTACCGTACAGTAAAACTGGAATAAGTTATGATTTAGATAAAAGCATTCGTATGTTAATCGGAGTCGAGTGTTGAGTTGCCCATAGTGAACGAAGCATCGCAAATACTCTGCCTGCAACATTGTTTATATGGTGAGACCATGTAAGTACAGAATTTAAAATAATGCCGAGACTTTTTGTCTTTTTGACAGTCTCAATTTTGTGTGAGTTCAAGATGATATGGGGCTCCATAGTTATTTGATTGGTGTTTCTTGAAATTACAAGGCACTTAAATTTAACAGGATTCAGACAGAAGCCATTCGCTACTGCCCAAGTTTCAATTTTAGGTAAATCCAAATTTAATTTCAAAATACATTCATCGCTCTTATCAGGTTCACTGCAATCGGCATGCATATGAATTTTACAATGTGATCGCTTATGTATATTGTAAATAGTAGCGGACCTAAAATGGACCCTTGGGGAACACCTTTGGTTACTGGTAACGGCGAATATTAAGATAGGAAGAAACTAGATCAGCCGCAGAAGAGGTAAAATTGAACAGCTTAATTGATTTCATACGAAGCATATCATGATTAACCATATCAATTGCTTTAGAGTGATCCAATAGTACTAAGAAAGCAACATTTCCATTATCAATATATGTAGCTACGATTTTCCTCCGTTACTTCAATAAGTGCTGTAGTACAAGTATGTTTGGGTCGAAACCCTGATTGCATATCAGTAAACAGATTGTTAGCTTGTATGTAGTCGCCCATTTGTCTGTGCAAGAGCTTTTCGAAAACCTTAGATAAATATGAGCGAATAGCAATTGGACGGTACTCATCATTGTTTTTAGGGATAGGAACGATTTTCGCATACTTTCAGTTTTGCGGAAAAATACCTTTGGTAATTATTGTGTTGAAGATGTGTGTAATATGAGGCAGTAAGTCAGGTAGAACGATTTTTAAAAATTTTGGGTGTATCCTGTCTGGCCCAATTGCATTCGACTTAATATTATGGCAAGCCACAACGGTATCATCCTGAGAAACACATCGAAAAGAAAATTCTCTGGTACTGTTAGGTAGTGAAATAGTATAACTAGAGTAAAAATTGGAATTCCAGTGAACAGCTCATTTAGTGAATTGTAGTTCGTGCTTAATATTATGGTTTCGACTACAAAATAAATAAAAAACAAAAGTAATGAGGTTCAATTGGCTTCGAGTCCTTGAAGCTCGAAATTTTTTAGGACTTCTTGCAGTAAAAAGTTATATAAACAATTAACGTCATTAGTTTTTTTCTGGGGGGGGGGTCTGAATTCTGAAGAGTTTCTCAAAACAAATTTCTGGGAGTTGTAATTCGAATTAGCAGCATAAGTAACAAACAACAAAATAAAGTAGAAAGACCCCCAAAATATTACGAACTGTATTCAACTCTTTGGACATGGATAATTTTGGATTTGGACAATTCGTATAGGAAAAGGTGTTTGTGTTTGTGCTCTAAACATCTAAGTCGGAGGCTACAAGTGATAACAGCAACGTGATTACAGATCCCTGTAGGTCTGCCAACAACCACAATAATTTACGCATGATGATATTTTACAGTTCTTTAAAATAGAAAAAGTGCAACACAATCAAATGGAGCATAAAAAGGTATGAAGAGAAACTTTTGCTGCAAAGGAACTACTTCCTTATCAGAATTTCAAAGTAATACGAGTAATAAGATCGTATAGAGTTCAATTCCTGAATTTCAATAAATCCTTTTCATTATCCATTTTGATTTCCGACATCACGCATTTGATTTGATATCAAAGAATGTCATGGATGAGTTGTTATACGGAAAATCGGTATCTGCCAATATTTCCCTTAATTTCATTACAAAATGTAAAAAATATATGTAAAAATCATAGAAAGTGCATTAATGTCGAAAGCATTTGCGATATTTATATAAATTATTGCAACACTTTGAAATAGTGCGACAAAAGTTAATATTTTCCTTAAAGGTTAATTTTTACGCAACACACACATCTTGTAACTTTTGATTTTTATACCTTTTTCTGAATATCGTTTGCAGTTACAGTCCATTTGCAAATCACAGTCAATCTGTCTCTTACAATGCTTTTATGTATTTATTATTCAAAAATATAAAACGAAATACCCAAAACCGATATTATTTCCGTTAGCAAATTTCCAAGGGGTATTTACGTCTACAAGTTGGCAGCACTGTGGCAGCTGAAAAGTGTTTTCTGCTCTTGCCGCCTTGTAATTCTCCAAGACGTCAAAACAGAAAATGTGTATTTTAAAAATGTCTGACAGGCATAATATAAACATATATAATATATTCGAGGTATTCCCATATCGAATCCAGGTGCCGCACATTCTTTATAACTTTTTTATGTCAACATTTTTTAATATTTGTTGCCCAAAATATATTTTCGAGTAAAACAGTGAGAAGGTTTTTGGAGAATTTTTAATTTGAAACAGAAGAACTTTTTTATTTGAGTTCGATTAATTATAAAATATTAAATTCAAGCGCTCAAATAACAAATTTCACTAAATGGAAGTAAATTTTTATGCAAAAAAAGTCTGCTGTTTTTGTATTGTTGAATTCATTGTCGAGCTGCAAGTACGTGATATATATACATATGTAGAGATTCCAGCCCTACCTCAAAATAGTGGCTTTTCTTCTATAAATGGACGTGTTAGAACTGTTTGTGCCATTAGGAAAACAAATTCCGAATTTTGAAAAACTTATAAATTGTGAAATTGATTTCTTATTCACGCAATAACGCGAATGAACTTTAAGTGTCATACAACTTCATATAAATACATACGAGTACATTAAAGCTTTCTTAGAGTCAATATGAACAATTTTGCAGAAAAAATAGCACATGTTATATGTTTAGGCGTGATTTCGCTATTTTGTCAGATTTGTTCACTTTATATTTATGTGCATGCAAATCAGGAATGAAATACATACTAGTCACAGTTGATATATCAAACCTGATTAATATAACCAGCACAGTCGAAGTGAATACTTATTGTAATAAAATTAAGCCAATTACACATATTTTTTCTAAAATTTAAGTAACTAATTAAAAATCAATTATACAGTATATTTAAAACAAAAAATTTGTCTATTGCAAGTGGAAATTTATACTTTCTTTAACATTTTTTAAGTTTCTTTTGTTTGCATAATACATTTCTTTGGGTCACAGGAGCTTAAAAACAAAGAAATGATTGGACTGTTTTCCTGGCAATAACAAAATAGTAATATTTTATTGTGTGATTGTAGATGCCAAAAGTTTAAATTTGATCGAACAATTACCGTGACCGCGCACATTAAAATTTTAAGCGCATTCTTAAACGCACTCTACGCTCTAGCGAAAACATTCCATATTCACAAATAGGCACTTAAATTCGCGCGAATGCCTCGCACACCGTAGCCGAGGGCAGTGCTTTCACAATGTACTCGCAACACTAGAACAGTTACAACTTCTGTCCGACATCAATCAACCTTGCATTCATTATATCGCGCTTTCTACCACATCACGATGACTCAATCGACTGAAAACATCCCCACCTGTCTAGCGGGTAGTGCTGTCCACACTTGGCTGCCAAAACTTTTAACAAAAGAAAATGATTTGTGTTGTTTTAAAGTTGTTTTCAAAACGCTTAATTCTTTTCTTTGTTTTTGTACTTAAATTTAAGTTCATTCTAGTCGTTCTAAAACTTTTAGGAGGTTCTGCCAAGATCTGGTTTGTCCATGTGTGAGTGAGTCAGAGGCGTTTCCAAGATACTTTTTAAGTCTTATAGCTTTTGTTAAGAGAACTTTCACAAATGTTATGCAATAAATTTGAAATCAGACAGTACAATATACGAAAGCGGTTGTCTGGGGGTACGTGTGTTCAAAAGAAATGTTATGCCTTGTTAAGTTACAACAAGAACCGTTATCGTATGTAACTAGTTATGAAGGCAAACACTCACAGGCCGTTGCCGCTCGCGAGTAACTTACAACTAATTAACTGTTATTTTGTAATACATGTGACCATTATCACATTTTTACCGTTATTTAAGGCACTTAGTTTTGAATGTGGATGTGAACATTTAAACTGAATTCACAAATATAATTTAGTGGCAAAGAAGATGTCATGTTTGCTTCAAATGGTGGCACACATCTGTCACTTCATAACCAGTTTCATCAAATAAGTAGCCGTTTAAGAGCACGAATGGGTGAATTAACTGATTTAAATAATTTGAAAAATAAAGAAATGAACACCAGGTGCAATAAACATATGGGAAGTGTTTACACGAATTAAGCGTTAGCGCGAGATCACTTTTGAGCGCGACACTAATGGAAGATGATGTCAAACTTTTAAAAGCTTTTTGTATGACAAAATGCTCATTTAAAACAAATTGCTCAGGAAAACGTTTGACTACGCAAAAAGGAGCAACTCAATGCTTCAGCTAATGGACTGTTCAATATGAAAAAAATACAAAAGCAGGTCGATTTCAATTAAGAAAAACATTGAGAAGCCTGTTTCAAAGCTTTGATCCAAATTTAGGATGGACTCCATGTTTAGACAAATCTTGCAATGACAGAACTATTCGGATAATACTCTCAATCTGTTCTCAAATGTCGTGTGAACGAATGTGCGAACTCGTTTTGTCGTTGAGGCAGTCGAACAGAACGAACACCCGTAAATAAATCTCCAGCTTTCACGTGGATTCATTTAGTCAACGGATAGATATTGTCAATATATTACTTGAGCATAATTTGGTAAAATAAATTGAGGAATTGAGGACGAGAAAAATAGTAATTCTACGGATTCAACGAAAAATCATCACATTGAGACAAAAAAAATCGTAAAGGAATCAGCAATAGCACAATTTACTCAGCAAAATTTAATGGAAAACAGGCTTTTTAAAACGCGTGTTGCGACAAAGAACATTAAATTTAAACACGAAAGACATATTTGTCACTGAATGACGACTTATCCATGTGCTGAGTCCAAGGCGTAGGACTTTGTTTTGTTTACATCCCACACAATCTTTAATTCAGAACACAACGTTAAGCCCAAATAAACCTGAGACCATTCCAACAAATATATTTTGTTCTGAAACCCACTAGAAACCGATATAATATGAAAACATTTTAAATTTTAAACAGAATAGAATGAACTTCGATTTGTTTGATAATTATTAACCGCACATTTCGGGATTATGAACCTCGTCAAATAAATTTACTTTTGCTACTTAATTGTGGCCACTTTTGCCGACATGGCACAGAAGTACGAGAAAAAATGCTTTAATCCACAATTTTATGATGCGGACACAAGTTTTGTTTGATAAAACTTGTAAGTTCCAGCTTAAAATGTTTGGCGTTTTTCTTGCTTTACGGCTGATAAATACGGGAACTCATTCGTCATCCTTGTTCGTTGGTTTTACTCCCTCATAAGAAAAACATGTCACACACGACATGCGAATTATTAGAAAAATAATAGACACTTAACACTCTTTTTCTACATAAAATGCTCAAATTTCTCCTCTCTACAAAAATCACTTTATTGCAAGTTTTTTAATAAGTCGGCTGCTCAAATATATAAAATAACTCAATCATAATATGTTCTCATGAAGAAGTCATTTGACTTAAATATTAAACGGTGCCCCCTATTTCAAATTCTGTTTTTAAAATTGGCATTTTTGGAATTTAAAATGATAAGTTTTCTAACTGGTTTTCAACGCTATAGAGAAAGCAATCCTGGCCCAACTCTGTCGAGTTCAAGGAGGCGGTTTTAAAGTGACGGATTTTTCCAAAAGCAAAATATAACGATAATTTGCTCTGCCCTTAAAAATATTACTCAGGTTCACACTATTGATTTAAGTAGAATCAAGAAAAAAAAATAGCTTTCGGTTTCAATTCTATTGATAGATTTAAAACTGTAACCACCTTCAATACAAACTGAAGGGGTTGGCATTGCTTACTTCAAAATGCAACTCTGCTTCTCTTAGACAAATTCTGCATCTGTATTTGTCCCCTACTTTTGTACAACAAGACTTTCTTCATTCTACACATCTTTATGGCATAAGTCCATTAAGTATCGTGGAAAGTTGCCTTTCGGCAACACAACTTTCTCTGCAATGACATACATGACGTTGGCGACACAATACGGGTACTTTAGTTGCGGCTCAAAGTTGAAAGCTTCCTTCAGGACTGTTTGCCCAGAGGCTTAGAAATACAACTGATGCCATGAAAATTCGGCACTACGGCCGATTTCAAGCCATTTGCTCGATTATCCATAACGTTTGTGACCGGTAGCACTCCGGATAATCTTGATAATAGGGAATAACTTTAAAAATTAAAACGAATTTAGCACATGTACGGACACATTTTCGCACTGAAGAAAAAAGTTTATATGTCTTCCGGGTTAACTGAATCACAGATAACCGAGTCCGTACTGTGTATCAAACAAACGAAGTTCGTCCTGAAAACTTTCACCGATTTACTGATATCGCGCCCCAGTGTTTATTAAATAGATGTCGTCGACAGAGAAACAATTGATGTTGTTTGAATATTCGTTGTTGGGGAATACAAAACACCCAGTTGACCATGGAATAAAGAATAAGTTGGATCAAGGGCTCTCCTCTTTCTGATTAGTTTTCTTCAAATTCAATTTGTGCCGCCTTAAGTAGCCGGCCGGTATACATTTTAACAATTGAGCAACAAAGATTTAGATTAAATGAAACAAATATTAAAATCTTGAATAAGAATAATTTTAGGTTCTGGGGGAAATATGTACGAGTATGTGGTTGGTTTTAGTTGAAACTTAGAAGTTTAAGAAAAAATATTTGGTTCAATGCATTAAGTTCCGAGCAATAGGGAATCGCCTCAGGCGGTTCTATTGTTCTTTACAAAAATTTAAGCGCTACCGTTTGAAGTTTTTTTTTAGTATAATAGAGATTGGGTTTTAGGCTTCCAATATCAAAAACAATATTCTGCAGACTTCAAGATTCAGGTTCAGATAAATGCAATGAAACAAATTTGAGACTTAAAAACCTCGATTAAGTGTTGCAGTGGGAGTTCAAAATGTTTTCAACGCTTTGTTGTGCAGCGCAAAGCGCAAAGGCAGGGGAGCACCACTTATCTTTTATGTTTTAATTACAGGGCAAAAGAAATCTATCATTTATATAGAGGATGCGTCGGCTAATGATGCGAGACGCAATTTCCGTAAGTAATTTAAATAGGGTTTGTTAAAGTGGCCTTTAACTTGCATTCTAATTCTGTGATATAAACCTGGTTAAACTTTGATTGGAGTCGCATTTAAGTTCCATCCATTTGCTCCACGTTCGTGACGTTGGAATTTCTGCAAGTGCAAGAATTCGATTGATTAAGATTCGGTTGCTTCTTGTTATAACGGCCTCTATTCAAAATTCAAAATTTTTGTCCCCGAAATCCGCTTTTACGAGTATGGTTGCCCCAGTGTGCACCGTCTGTATCGTATAAAAAACGAAAGACTTAAGAAACATACTTTTTTTACTGACACGTTCAATTGTGCGGGAAAATCCGCTGAATTAATAAAATTATAACACAACAAAACACACCCTTCTCGAAAGTGTGCTGATGTCCATACGTAATTTCAACAACAAATTGTTCGTACTTTTATATGTAAATTATGTTTTCTCCCAATTTTTTTTTTTTTTTTTTATATTATACGTTTCAACTTTTCACTGTTAGTTTTTTTTTGTCAACCATTTGGTTTTTTTGTTTGGCTTCTTCTATGGTTTTACGATGTGATCAACTATAGCAGCAAGTAAAACCGAAATATGAGTACTGGGAAAACAATGGATTTCATCCAGGCCCACATTTTAAGCGTTGCCAAGGTGAATACACACAAAACACTTATACGAATATGTACGTACGTACGTACGTACACGTAAGTTTATACAAAATCAAGAATATAAAGCGTTAAATAACGATATTACTTGCATTTTGATGCCTATCAAAATCGCATAAGCTAAACCCACAGAATACCAAATTAAGGAATTTTCGCTTTACAAACGAAAACTACACCAACAACAATAGAGCGACTATGAAAACATTAAGCCGTGGGTCTTTTTGTGCTCTTTTCTTATAAAAATTGTTCAAATCTTTTTACTTTATTTCTTTCTACTTGATATTTATTTTGATTTTAGTTGTATACATTAAATACAAGCGTCTCATGGTGACAATGTGACAAGAAATTGCTGTATGATATTGTGTGTATGACTTCTTTTGTTATTTTACTTTTGGCCTGTTTATTATTGGGATAAAGACAGGCAGACAGACACACAGCAAAAACAAGCAAAAACAAAAAAGAAAACGCACCTTTAAATCGTTGACTTCTGGTTGGATTTTGGATTTTGTTTTCTGTTGTGGTTTTTACGTTTGTGGAGGCAGGCAAAAGCATTTGCCGTTGTTCTGTGTTTTTCAACCAGCAACACAATAATCCGATTTTAGTGTTTTACAATAAAGATTTTGCTTATGCTGATGCTGATGGCTTATCCACTTATAAATCTGATTGATTCTTTTTATTTTTTGTTTATGATGACTTTTGTATTTTTTTCTGCTTCTTCTTGTGTTCTTTTAAAACACTGTAAATTCCTGCTGGTTAAAGTTGGACTCTTATACCTGTTTTGCTTGCACTTGTCAGAATAATTATATGATTTTTATTTCGGAATTTTATGATTTAATGTCGGCTTTCTGAAATTTATGATGCTTGGAGTTTTATAGCCAAAATACAACAATCACACACGAACACTTCTTTATTCTCAACCTTCGAAAGGTTTAACCGACTGCACAGAGAAACACGATATTAATTTCTTTTACTTGCACGCATTTTCAAACCGTTCCTCAGTTTTTAACTCAAAACAAAACGTGAAAAGCTGTTCGATCCGTTCAAAAAGCGTCAACAGGTGTTACAACCGTCCGCGTATGCGTTTACTCTCAAACTGATTGTATCAATACACGACTTATTCGAGAGCCCAAAAGCGCTCATTTGTTGTTGCTGTCGATGTCTCTTGTTTTGGTTTTCTTGCGCAGTTTCCGTTTCAATTTCGTTCTTAGCCTGGCTTGTTGTTTATGCTTTTCGTAGCTTCTGAGCAACATGTTGGCTTGCAACATGTTTGAGAGATCACCATTGTGAGCAATACCAAACAAAGCGGCACATATTCCCACTCACTCCTACTTATAGACTTGTAGTTTTGTTTACATTCATTTGCCAAGTCGTATTTTATTTGTTCGGTAATTAAGATGAGGATCATTTGGAAGGTTAGAATCATTTGTCAGGTGTTTTTTCTTTTCTTTGAAATGTTTCACACTTTGAGAGCAGCGATTAACTCCACACTTGGAAGCCCCAAAACTTTCCAATAGACTAGAGACGCACATAAATGTTCTCACAAACAAAAACCAAAATAAAAACAGTATTTTGTGTTTTAATGATTTTAGTTAATTGTCCGTATGGAGTCAAAGGCTTTAAGCTGAAATACGCAAACCCATGCCGTTCGATAATCCGGTTTTGAACGATCTATTGTGTGAAGTTGGCACATTTCAGGTCCGTTTTTGGGAGAAAATAAACTACATTTCAATGCTTACCAAACTGTGAATAAAGTGTGTAATAAGTCGGGCAGATTCCATTTTAGAGGTCTTCCACGGAATCCGGATGAAGGATTTGACCACAATTTCTCTACTTTCTGTTCATGTATGTTTTTTAAGAAATTTTAAAGGGCTTTACTTAAAAAGCATTTGTTTTACAATCGAACACAAATGCAGAATTTCACTCCCTATATTATAATCACAAAATGCATAATCGTGTCGAGTTATGGATGTATCAAATTTAAGATAAAAGACTATTTCGTCAATAGAAAACATTTAAGGCACAAACTTTTTTTTATCTCGGCAGTAATACTCCAATGGAATTGGCCCCTTATACTCCATCTATTTAAGAGGAATGAAAATCGGAATACAGATTTTTCAGACAATGTCATACTGAAATTGAATAGCGCTGCTGAACGGCGTTTTGAGTTCATTGTCTCTCTTTTTTTATATATAAAATTTTTTACATATTTTAATCTCCAATTTTTTTAAGTTTTCTATCAAAGCATAAAACAGGCCTGGCCAAATCCCAATTTGGCAGCTGCTCAAAATGCGTAAAAGTTGCATTGGGAGCTTCAAAAAGAGCTGGTAAAAAGTTCTTATCATTCGGCAACACTGATGCAAACTGATACAAATAATATTGGCATAGTCTTGAAAGCATCATTTATGAGGAACTAGAGTTTGTAAAACCACTTAAATTAATACTCTTCACAGATTGTCATCTTATATGAGTAATTCATAAAAGTATAAAATATTTACCAAATTCTACTTTTCTCTATCTTCTATCATCATCTTTATTCACTTTATATATAACAATAAACTAGACTTAACAAACTTTTTACTATATAGAACCAATATGAAATTAATACGAATACAGATTATAAAATCCGTTATCGTATCACTGAAATTGAAATAATAAACGAAAATGATGCACGTGTTGGCAAATGCGCTGAAACACATTTTAGTTAAAAAAAAACTTTTATTTTCCTTATTCTCTTCACTACTTCCATTTCAACACAGCGATGTCATTAAAGGTAAGTACTTGGCAGTCCCGCTTACGGATACTACAAAAGAGCCATTAAAACAGCCGGTTACTTCAAACCAAAAAAAGAAAAAATTGTTGATTTTTCATTTCGTCAACGTTTAATCCACATTTAATTAAAAATATAAGAACCCATGATTTTAAAAGACCATTTCATGGAATTCTCTACATCTTCTTGTTGAATCCCGCAAACAACCGATTAAAATATTTATCTGAATTTAGTTGTTCACAATGTTCTTCCGCAAAAACCCTGTCTTGCCATCTTCAACGATTCAACTTTATAAATCTGGCGTTGTCGATAATCCAGTCCCCTACGAAGCAAGAAAATAATAAATTAACCCAACAGCAGCTCTAATAAATTGGTGCACAAAATTATACTTCTCAGTAATTCCTTGTATGGATCTGATGTGTTACAACTTTTATTGGATGGGCGTTAAATTGAACTCGTTTTCTTTAATTTAATTTCACATTAATTCGATTTTATCAAAAAATTGTTGGAAGTTCAAATATGTGCAATTGTTCAGTTTAAACGTTCAGTCGTCTGATTTATTGCTTAAAAGTGGGCGATTATTGTAACCGACAAATTTCTGTATCGGTATTTTCAAGGCGTACTTAAGCCTAAAAGGTGGCAACGCCAGGACCAAAATATAACTCTACAGCAACAACAAAATATTATGCTTGTCAAATATGTTTAAGTGCACAGATACTGTGTTGGCGATGATTGTCCACGAGAACAAGGATTGCAAAATATTGTCATATCAATTTAATAGAACTTCTCACTCCTGCACTTTTGTGGGATGCTCAGGAGTATTTTGTAAGTTAACCTTTTTGTTTTGGTATCCCATCCGACTTTCAGGTGCCCAGTTTTAGACATCGCAATCAGTAAAGACGGCGATGATCCGGACCCAATAAAAGGTATTTGCATCTGATAATGGCTGCCTGGACACAGCAGATCGCTTTGCCAAAGTTCGCCCACTTGTTGTTAATTTCACAGCATTTCATATGGTGGTTCAGCAACGCTGCACGATAAGCACGTTGGTGGTAACGAGCCAGATCAGGTGTGTATTGAAGGAGCGCAAATTTTATACTACGAAAAAAACCATTTTGTCGAAAACTCCATCGAAAAATCTAAAAAAACAAGCGGGGAAAATTCGATCACTTGCTCGATAATCAACGAGAAATAATATTAGTGCGTTGGAACGATAATTCGCTTGTTAATGTTATCCATCCGTAACTCTACAGTTGACCCAACGGCAAATGTTGAACGGCATTGCCGTTAGCAAAAAGCAAAAAAAGATTCCGCAAGCAAAAGTAATCCCAGAGTATAACAATTGAATGAGAGGATCCAGGACCAACGAAACGAGACACGCAATTTTAAGAAGTGCTGGAGATAAATATTGGCGCTGCAAATTGTGGAAAAGAAATTATGGAATTTTTCTCTTTGGCTGCTTTTGGCCAGTGGTGGATGTGGAAAACTAAATATCCTGAAGAAAAAATGTATGAAAAATATCCTTAATTGGAGTGTCTGACGCCCTGCCAGGGTTTCAGAAAACTCCTGCGCTTTATGGTAGCGGCTAATAATTTGTTAAAAGCTTTAGGCGAGTTGGGTAGCACCTGCGATATGTCGCCATTTAAAAAATATACATACAAAAACGGTTATACATTAGAAATAGATTTGTTTTCTACAGAATATTTCATTGAAATGTAAATTGTATTGTATTTAATTATCTAAATGAAGTATTTCAATTCCTTTAAGTGCGGGGTTACATCAGTAAAAACTGTCACACATTTTTGGAACGGGGCTCAGCGTTGGCGAACTTTCGGTGAAGGCATTGCAAACTAGAAGTGAAAGATGAACAAAAACTATGAAAGATGATGGTGTTATTTAAAAGTCAAAGTAATAGGAATCTGGCATTCAGAATTTTTCAAAATCTATATTCGTAAAACGATAAGTTCAAGGGTGAAACGGATGCCAAACGATCAATACTCAAACACACGATTCGCTAAGGAAGCGCAGAGCTGTTTAGTAACTCCAATTTCTGTTTCTTTAAATTCTTGAGCCCAGCAATTAATAAATGCAAATAGATTATTTGTGGTATTAATTATTAATTTGACTAACTTTTTGAATTATCCAGCCAATAAAATCGAAACATCCATTCGCAATATTTAGTAGTTGCAAAGACAATAACGGATATACTTCTTGATAAAAGTAATTATAAGTATCCACCTGTCAAATATGACTTTATTCAGGTAATGGTTGTATTCGAGAAACCATCAAATATGCATCTGTAGTTGCTTTTAATGGTTTGCTCTATCAAGGACCCAAAAAAAATCGTAATCGAATGACTTTAATCGAATTTTTACTTTTTACGAATTCCGGAGACGTTTCGAATAGCTTTCATCAAAATTTGGGAGTATGACCTTCGATAGCGAGATTGAAACGTTGTTCTTTAAAAGGAAAATGTCCTTAAAGTTTTTCGAGTAATAAGAAATAAAAAACATTAACACAAAATGCTATTATCCACATGAGGACCAAAGACTGGTAATGATGACTAGGACCAGCGAGAGTCAAAAAAAGGAGTTTCTAAGGCTCTAATCTTCTAATGCCGGATCTTTACAAAAGCGAAGAGTATCATTCTGGTTTAAGTTTGAAACTAAATCAGTTGGGAGAAATAACAGAGAAACTGGTCAAACTTGAAAAGGAAGAGCATTTTGATAATGCAGAAATCCAAACGCCTGAACTTGAAGTAAAAATAATCGAACTTGAAATGCTAAGTCCGAAGTGATTCATTTACTATTTAAAACTTCCACAAAGCCCAAATAACATGAGTTTATTTTTCTGTACAAACAGTTGCCCAATAAAGTCTACACACGTGCGTTCCCTTTCCACAGGATAACAAAGTAATTTAAGTCAATGAATATTTAATTTTTAAAAACACTACTTTTGTTTATGCTCCTTAATTTCTTCTTCCATTCCAATTCCAAGGAAATCCTAAATTGCGATTCGTTTACTTTCGAAGGAAAATAGAATTGAAAAGGCCACCTCAACGCGTTTTATAATTTGTGAAAATTTCTCCGTTGACGTTTTTACTAGAAAACGAAATACACACACACACACACACACACAAACACACGGTAATGAGTGCGGTGTCCTTTTTATTGTATTAAGATTTTCTTAAGCCAGTGTAAAACGGCACTATTTAATTTCGGAATATCGAGCAGATTTCAACAAACAGATTTCCCGTTCCGCTCTTTCGCTAACAAGCAGTAAAGAAAACAGTAGCGAAAAATATGTGTCATTCAGAAAGCCCTGGTACTAGTAGTTAGAAATCACATGGGCGAGAAGAAAGGCAATCGCTGTGATGGCATATAAATATTCCCCTTTGGCCATTATTAATATATGCCATTAATCATTTTCATGTCTATGCAAATTATCTTTTGTCCATTTCACCACATTTGCTTTTACAAATTTATTTGTGTTAACTAATGCTGTAAAAACAAAACAAACAACAAAGAAACAAACGAACAAACAAACGAACACAAGTGCATAAAGTTTTATAACGCAGCCACATACTTGAGTACGAGCCCATGCGCATATCTACGCGTGTTTGAACGCATCTAGATATGGACTTTTATTTTACAACTCCTTTCCGTTGAAATGGCTGCCAACAATATTTTCCGAAAGATCGTTTTCGTTACGTCTGCTGTTCAGACATTAAGAGCAGACGTAGAACTTTATGCATCATTAAAATTTTCTAAAACAAAACGAGGAACGGCGTTTAATTCATTTTTATGTGTTTCTTGCAGGTTCGTACTCTTCTGGCGCGCAGTTCTCGGTGTAATTTTCTGCAACATGCGGATGGTTAGAGACAACCAAGTTCAAGGTCAATATTACAAATATCTGCTCACTTTTGCGCACATTTTTGCACTTGCGAATCGTTTAATGATTTTCCTTCACCAGCCATAAGAAACGTTAAGGTTAATTAATGATTTTTTTCCTTTCTTTCTTTTTTTCTTACATGTTGTATCAAACTTTTTTCAACTCTACAACAAACACTTTCCCATGGTGCAGGTTGGCAGTTAAAAAGTTATCAAGCGAATTTAAAATCTCATCAACAACTTTTAGTTCAATTAAATGTAGGTTTTTACACTGGCTGACAAAAGGCACTGGTCCGAAAGCAGAAGAAACGAATGTTGCACTGTCAGCTGAGACAACAACAACAACAAAATTTTTAGTCAATATTGTTACAATATTGTTTTTCCGAATTTTTCCTTCATTAAAAATCATTATTAAAATATATAGTGAATATATCAAAAAGGCAACCTGGCTGTGCCTTTCATGTTATTTTCTAAGTCAATGCCCGAATCGCATCTGATCTGCCAATCAGATGCAGGGTGTATGATGCTGCGCCCAATCTCGTGTCAGTACAAAATAATTTGTAATGAAGTGTCCCTCAGTGATTAACATTAAACTTGGTTTTGTGCTGACGAACTTCGATGTCAGGGAATTCTGTTTTTCGGTGTTTTTGGTTGGCACTTCAACCAAAACTCTGGGAAGTTCATGTAAGATTTGGATTAAACATGTTTTTTTGAACGGGAACCAACAGTCACCAGAACGTCTTTTGGTAGCAAAGCAACTTATAGGTTGTTGCTGTATTCGAGGGGCTGTTGTCTTGCAACAGGCTCTGCTCATGTAAACAACTAAGACCGAGGGAAATATACAGGCCAGTTGGTTAAGGCCTAATGTTGCTTGAGGAGTTCGGGCTACCAACCAGGTGTCTTGTCCTCCCTTACCATCACCAAGTTCACTAATGTGGAGATGGTCCACAGGTGCTGACACAAATCAGTTCCAAATCCACAATCTGTATGCTGAACTCTCTTGGGGGCAGGTTTTGCACTGCCGATCTTTTCTCAGCACTGTGCTTTTCAGGATATATAGGGTTATATAGGGGGCCTTTGTTGGCACGGCAACCAAAAATTCTGAAAGTTCAAGGTTAATTTTGATTAAGCAGGCTTTTCTGAAGTTTGCACCGAAGGTCGATTGGCAGAACGGGAACTAACTAGACCCCGGAATGCCTCCTGGGTTGAAACCTAAGCATGCAGGAAGAGGCTTGGTAGATACGGGGGTAGCAGACTACCCTTGTGATCCCTGTCCTCGAGGCTCTGTTATGAATGAAGGGAATATAATATTCTATGAGGATTTCGGGATACCAACTGAGGAGCCTAGTCTTTCTTTAACTACATAAAGAATCACTGGCAAACCGAGCTCTCGAGCAAGGCGTTAGTGCAATGTGCCCCGTTCCGACTTAACACTAGAAGATGCCACCTGTGCTTGCCTAGTAAACAACATGGGCACGGTGCTGGTCCACCATCAGATTAGACAATAAGAGAGAGTACAGACGTAAATTAATTCCACGACCTGTGGGCTGCACCAGGCTAATCTGCCCTCCAGGGTATGGAAAAGAAGGAAGTCAAGACTTTGGCAGAAGATTCTGTGTTCTAAAACCTTCTCCAAAGATGAATTGGCACAAAGGGGACCAATGTGCCTCTCGTTGGCACCGTTCTTGTTAGGATTTAAAACTAAAAGTGCAAAAAGGGTGTAGATACCGATTATATTAGAATATTTTCGTTGACTGAAATGTCACTGAAGGGCTGTTGTCTGGGAACAGATTCCTGTTATTCGTTAAGACCTGATGTTGTTGTTGGCATTACTGTTAGGAGGGATTAGATGAAATGTTGACTGCCTTTGAGCCACCAAGTTGTTTTTCATTGACAATTTAAAAAATATCAAATCAGATGATTTTCTTATTGTTTATTTTGTAAAGGGTTGTTGGTGGTCCATTCAAGAGATAACCAATCCTGCATCGTTCAAATTTGTATAAAATAAGTCGGTTATTATCATTGTAGATGCCACCTGGTGAAGTTTTTGTAGATTGGCGCTGTCCCATATACAGAAATTTCGTTTCTTAACGCAGCCATTTATCCGAAAATAAGGTTTGTGGCTAAAGATTGTTTTAGAGTCTTAGATTATTTGAGGGTCTTCTTGCGAAAGATTTTTTTCCCATTCCGACATTCTGCTCAATCGTGTAACTTTTCACGGTATTTTGACATCAGTAACTGAATAGTAAGCAACAGATTAGACAGGTGCCAGGAGCCAGGAGCCAGGAGCCATATTTGGCTCGGATCAACGAGTATTTAATGCAATAGAGCTCTAAGTCCGACCACGCAATCGCATGATTGCAGTAGGCGTTAGAAAAGTGAAACTCTTCTTACTTATCATTTCTTTACAATTGAGTGGCACAAATTGCACAGTTAAATAAAAAAGTTCTTTAAGAAACACACAGAAAAAATGCGGCATTAAGAAAGTTTATAAGTCTATAACCTTTAAAAAACAAAAATTACATTTTTACGACCTTTAAGACTTCATTCATTTTTGAGTCGGTTCCTGCCAGTAAATTTTTTATTACGTAAATAACTTCTTTATCCGTATTTTTTTTACTAAAATAATCCGATAGGAGCTTCAAAACAATAGAAAATATGGAAGTTTGTGTTCAACAACGTAGTTTTTCCTTTCCATATCTTATTAAACTGTTAACTGGAACCGATTTCAAGCAAATTTTTTAAATCCCCTGATTTGAAGTTATTCCAAAGTGGATTGATTTCTACATCATGAACACTATTCACTGTGTAAGTACGACTCACCAACCCTGTGGCTATATTTTCATGAAACGTAAACTTTTACGAGTCTATATATAGAAATCCTCTCGTTTTACCTGAAACAGAAGAAAACAAGAAATTAGAATATTATTTGATAACGAAAGGAAACGGGAATAATATGTAAAGCTTAAAGTTGTTTAGAGGATAACTCTGGTATAACAGGTTACTTGTTTAAATCAGATTCGCCATAGCACGATCGCAGAATTGCAAATCATTTCTGTATGACACGGAACTTGGACAATATGGATCCACTAAAACTTGGCTTGGGAATCGGCAATAGTCATTTTATAAATATTAAATCTATTGAATGCATGAAACAGAAATTTCGGCAAATCAGCTGGGTTTGTTTTGGAACTGAACCCCTAGTCTTGTACCTGTACCACGTTTCCTATAACCCTGGGTTCGCACCACTTCTTTCATTCACTCGATTTCGCATGGCGCGATATATTTCTATCTAGAATGTTTCTTAAGTGTTAGAAGGGGGTTACCTGTGCATGCCTTTGAAAGGAATTTTAATTTTATCTATCAGTACCAGTTTATGCGAAATCTTTGGAAAGTTTCGTCAGAACTGTGTAATAATGAATTGCCAAACTAGTCCGTCGGAAAAAACCTCTAATGAAAACTAATTCAAAATTCCTTTAATGATTTATTAGCAAACATTTTTGTTCGTGATTTCAAGACTAAAGTTCGTATTTTCTGCGACAGATTTCGTAACTTGAGTAAGTTTTTGTTCAAACGGTTACACAGAACAGAACAGCCCGTTCTTCAGTGTTCATGTTTATGTACCATTTTCCCCATTAGGAAGAAATGGAAAGAAAAATTCTAAACAGCTGCTTGAATTAAATGTCGTCATTGGAATTCTGCTGTGTGAAATGTAATCACAAAAGTTAATAGTGACGGTTTTTTTTTGCTTTTTAGCAAAGAAATCTTAGTTCTCCGCAAACTCTTTTTTGGGTTAAGCGATGATTTTCTCTTATCCTCCATCAATATGCTGGTCTTAATCGTTCCCGATAAGTTTTGAATTACTGCAATTGCAAGTTTTAAAAAGGTCGGCTGGTTTTGGAATATTTTGATATGAGCATTTTTTATGTCCATCAACTACATGAAGGTTTTTTCACTTCTACCGGCTTCCATTCCCCGAGCAAAACCTTACAATATTCTATTTCTGGAAGGTATCCGTTCATAACCCTTAGATTGTGGATAAATGGATAATTCAGAACCACCAGTGAATTTTGTAAAAAAGTTGCTGATTGCATCAACGTTGCTGACCAAATGGGAGTTGCTAATAATTTTAAAACCACGAAGAGAAAAGCAGAGCGAGAGCAAAAGTTATTATTAGTGGGCTATAGCCAGCGTGAACGCCCCATGTGACACCTATTGGTTGCACCTGCAGCAACAGCATATCCACTTTCCGCAAAAATATCGAACTCTACTTTCGGTTTTCACTCTTTAAATTATATTTACCACTCTGGTATATTTACTATCATTTTTACCACACAGCGCGAGTGCCTAAAACTGATCAAATTAACTGACTTGTATTTATCCTTTGTTAAGTTGTTTTTATTTGTCGGTCCAACTTTGGTTGCAAGACTGAGTTTGTGTTATTATTTTTGCATTCAATTCGATGTATAAACAAATCTATAAAACAGACTGAATCAAAAAAAAAAAAAAAAATAGTTGCACAAAACGATTGATTGTCAGATTCTGGGAAAGTTTTTAATCAACTTACATGGATTAGTGAAGGAATGTGTAGGTGTTGTTATGGGCGAGTGAAAACCCTGCGTCCATCAAGTCGTACCAGAAATTAAAATATCTGCAAGTGTTTTTGAAAACACAGAAATGTTGCTCGCTTTTCATATGGAGACAGCACATATATCGAAGTCTATATAGAAGAAGCGCTGAACTGGGAGTCTACGAAACATATAAAGTTGACTATTTCCTCAAGACACAAACACAATATTGAAATGATCTCTTCCCGATTTGTTTTCTAAACATCGCTTCGGCGAGTTGCCTCTCGTCAGGTTACAATTAAAATACCGATTTCATATCAAATTTATTGCCTTCAAAAAAATATCGTTGTAATTAGGCCATGAGGTTCAAAGGTCCTCAATTTTTGACAGTTGTGTGCCAGAACCGTACGATTAAACTAAATTCATATGTGATCCTAAAAGTCGGCAACTGTTACTCCAATTAGAAAGACATCAAACTTCGTGATTATTTTCCCATGAGTGGCCCTTTTTATACACGTTGGGAAGAATTTGCATAATATTATTTCGTGACTAATATTATTCATTTTCTTTTTTTAAGTAAAAGAGTTATTCAGCCTTATTTTTTAATCAACCAAAATGGAAAATCTGTTCAAAACATTATTGGCCAAATTGTCATAAAAGCAAAGTTTATGGGAAACTCCTGATAAAAATAAGAAACTAAAATAAAAGTTTAACTTTGAGTTTTTATGTGCCCTGTGCACTGCAAAGGACTGACCAATTTAATTTCTTTAACTGTGTCAAATCTATTGTAATAAAAATAAAGTTAAGGGTTGTTTGAAGTTTTGCATGTTTAAGGTTTCTAAACATGTGGAAGCTTAACAGAAGGCAAGTCACAGGTGCGCCATCCCTCATAAATTCGTGGAAGTAACAACTTATATTAAAAAAGGAACTCTAATCAGCAAAACAAAAAACGATGTTAATCCTTATCCAACTGAAATGTAAATTGTTGCCAGTAATTAAAATCGTACTCGTAACTCGTATGCACGTTTGCAGCTTTTTAAATTGTTCAAAGGAGAAATAAAAAAACCAGTTTCAGGAAAAAAAACATAAACAATATTTTCACCGCTCGTTCCCAAGATACGCCGTATGCTGCTTATCCTATTCAAATAGAAAATGGTTCTACTACACCCGATGCAATTTTACTTCCTCTGTTCGAGTGGAAAGCACTTTTGCAACTGTTCGCCTGAAAGTCTGCTTTAAAACTTGTATTCAAGTTTCCAACATGTTTGAAATGAGATTAGTGTGGCAGGGCGCATGCGTGGTTTTGTTGCAATCTCTTTCAATTTTGTAATAGATTGTGGACGTTATTGCCGGGGTTGGTGAATTGGACAAGGTGATGGTGGAATGAACACAGCCCACAAAGTGCAGAGTGCTAGATAATGATTTTTGTCTCTGGTTCCATAAATAGGATTTGTGACCCTGTATTTAATACTCACGTGGTGTGTCAAATTTCATGAATTTACGTTCGCATATCCACATACTTATGTATGTATGTACTTACACATGTCGTGTGAAAGGCCAAATTGTTGCATTATTAAAGTAAGACCCTTCTTAGAATTCACTTACAACTTTAATTCATGTTTTCACATTTTAATGGCAAAAACAAGTTGTTCTCTTTCAAAAAAATAGTATCTGAAATTCATGAAAATTATATAAAAATATTCGTTTCGACTTCGGCTGCTTAAAACTGTGAACATCAAAAATTTACCTGCATTTCGGGAACACAAAAGGGAGGGATTATTAGCGATTTTATGGCTCGGAACAGTTTGTCGGAAACCCATTAGAAGAGAACAAAATGATATTGTTGTTTTTTGCACATCAAGATCTTTCCCCCAACCCAAATCCCCTTCAGTTTGTCAAGCTTTAAATCAGAGTGTTATTTAAAGCTTCACGGTCTACCATAGAACTGCACAATCAAACTCAAAAAATGTCAAATAATCGTGATAAAAGGAGCTGCCGAAACCTTAAAATTGTTTTAGTTTAAAGAATAAGATGATATTCCTTTTTCTATTCCTTCCAAATTGCTCACACAAATCTTCTTATAGAATATATTTTCCTTATAGAGAGGACCTAGAAAAAGTGAAGTTTCACACAAATATTTAGAGAAGATTTTCTAAATGCGTAAAACAAAATCAAGAAATATTTTTGAATCATGAATGTTATTTTGAAAAAGGAAGTACCCTACACCCTGCATGGGTGAAAGCATTTAAATACGGCAAACGAACGCGCTTCTGAAAAGCCTACCACAATGAGATCCTGGGACGTCGGATAGAAAATAATTTTTATAGACCCCAGCTGCAAATAAATAAACTATCAAATGCAAAAGAATTAAGCCAACAGTTTCCCAAATGACGGAGTCTCAAAGCAAACTGCAAGCTGGCACCAGAAAAAATTTCGTATTAGTCTATAGACAACAGACTACACCGACAAAAAATATGGCCGATTACCTTGAGTTCCACTACAATTTTCAATTTACAATTTGTATAAGACAAATACCATAAAGATTTATTGAAAAACACTTCAGCAAAAATTTGTATCTGAAACAACAAACACATTTGATGGAAAGCAAAGAAGCAAAACAATTTCCAAATAATTTTAATCAAATAAGTCGCTGAATCAAGAATAATTTCTTCGGATTTATTTCACGCTGCAATAGACAGTTTGCCGCGTAAATTATAATGTTTTGTATGTTCTGACTTTAGGCTTCGTCCGGAACTCAACTGCCAGCGAACTCAACCTCTTTTAAATGATCCTCTCCTCCGTTTTCGAAGTCGGTTAAATAGTTTTAGGATGTCGCAATACTGGCAAATTAATATTTTAAAAAGTAGAGTTTTAGGCTTGACTTTCACTTTCATTTAAAAATCTATAAGAAAAGATAATTGAGAAATAGCAAACAAGAACTTTGGAAAAACTTGCAGAAAGAGTTGATACGTTTGTAATCGGTTGTATCCCACTAAAGGAGCATATATAAGTTTTTCCCATTTGCGCACCATTTAGGCGATTTTTCATATACGTATATATTTTGGCAATTTACATATGTCTGTAGGTGCATTTAATACATGTGCGCAATTAATAGTTTTAAGGAAATTTTAATAGAAATCAAAATTGGTTTTCATGACTTTAAATTTTAGGCCGGTGAAAGAAGTCATTTCAAATATTAACACTTGCTTCCTTCCCCCTTTGGCGATTTTATTGATTCTGTCTAAACACACTTCCCACATACATAAATATGTGTATGAACAGTAATTCTTGGCAATTTTGGACTTTTAGGTCCAATAAATTAGTTCCATAATTTGCGCATTTCGCACTTCTTTTTATTCAAAATGGATTTTAAGCCCTTTTTTCGTGATTTTTTGCGTTTGTAGAATTTAAGATGTTCTCGATTCTAATCTGGACTATAATTTTTACGTTTTCCTAATTCGCTTCCATGCAGCCGTAGCCTATAACGAATGAACATTTTTCAATGTGGGTGACGAATGGTACGAGAACTGGAAGATTTGTTATACTCGTACTACTTCATGTACAAAAATAGAATTTCATCGCGTAGGGATTGAAGTCTGTTTTTAATTGAGTTTCAGTTAAAATTGATTATGTCAAGAAAAATGGAAAGTAGAAAAAAAGTTCTGCACTGCAATTTCTACTTTAAAGAAAATGGAAAGAAAAAATGCTTGAAGCTTGGAAAACGCTTTTTAATGACGCCTCGGATATGGGGTGTTTCCCCCCGGAACAGTGTCAAAAGAGATACGTTTGCAAAATTCTAGAACAAAATTTTATTTAAAAGTTCATTGAAACTTTGATGGCGAAGAATAATGGAATGTGATGAAATTGTTTTTGTAGGATGGGGAGTTTTCGATGTCACTAAAAGATTTAAGATGACGGTAAACATGAGGAAAGTGTGGACAATTTAAGAAAGTCCTCAAAGAAGCTTGCCGATCCTTCCGAGACAATCGACAAAACCTCATCACATCATAAGGATATTTACATAAGTTGGATCTTCCTTTCTCCTGTCATTAAACGTAAAACATTTTTTAATGAAATGATAAAAGTCATGGAAATTTTATTGTCTTAAAAAAACGGTTGTATGGAGTTCCGATTGTATTTTGTAATTTTCACACCATAATTTGGGTTCTCTTAGTCGTTGTAATAATTGTTTCGATAATTTACATATTTCTACAAATTCTGGTTACCCGGTCGATTTATGGACTGATGAAAGTTCAGTTCTTTGGAATTGCTAAATTGCAAGACTTATTTTGTCAGGAAAGGGAGCTGCACTAGATCGAAGCTCTAAACTTTCGACGATTTTCGACGGCTGGGGAGAGGAAATAAAGTGGGCACATGAGTTACCCCCGTGTGTGGTTCAAATGTGAATATACGGAAATGGCCCTCACGTGGCTCCTCGGTCGCTCAAAAGAATTAAAGCTCAGTTCCTTTTTTGTTCAGCCAAAGCCTCTTACCAACATCTTGCTGCGTTACAAGGAATGACTTGATTGCAAAGAACCGCTAAAAATTGTTGCAATAAGTGGGCCCAAATTGACGTGCATGTTTGTAAATATTTGATAATACTTGTAAATCATAAATCTACACACTTCAGAAAACCAATTAATAAAAATTATAAGACTCAAACAAGACTTAGCACCTGTCAAACCGGCATTCTGAGCTAAAGTGTTTCAAAGCCGGGCAGTGTCTGACAGCAGAACGGCATTAGAAACTCGCGCAAGTGCGTCGAATGAAAAATGTTGTAAAAGAAACCACTTTTGCCATTAAAGCTGAACGCAACTGGTATCTTAAATCTTAAAGTTAAATGAAGACAAATTAAACATAAACACATTTATTTCTCGCATTTTTTTCCTCTTGATTTCAAAGTACCGTAAAGAGATGAGTTTTATGACGAAACTTGCTACCGCTATCGACTGTCGACTGTCGACTGACGACTGACGGCGGCTGATCACGCAGAGTGGCCATTAAAATAAAAGTGGGTTCTTTTCTGATGGTGGCCAAAAGTATCAATTTACCAAAAGAATAGCAATATTTATTTAAATGAGCATTCAACTCAAAGGATAAGATTGTGCCAACACACACACACACACATGCACAGTTCTTCTTCTTATTCGTTTTGTTGATAAATTACAAATTGATTTATAGAAATTTCATATTTAACCAAATTTCCACTTCTCATGCAAAGATTATTGTTTGTTTTGCTGTGGGAAAACCTTGAATCGTAGCGCTGCAGTGCCAAACCCAAGATGGCATATTTTCAGGTTTTTGGTTTTTGGTTTCTGCTTTTAAAAACACATTTCTTTCCCTAAAAAATGTACTCGTACGTATTTATTTTTTGTTGAAATTGTTCGAAAAGAAAAACCCAGATGAATTGTGTGGTTTTGACACGTCAAATACATTTTGCAGAGACGCGTATCAAACAAGTGCCGACCGAAATGATATTTGAAATATTAACTAAAAGCCTACAAATACACACATATATATGTATGTATTTTATTTACTTAAAAAACTGTTTGTCAGAAAAATTACGACGACTTGTCACACACATACCATTAAGTATGATTACAAAGTCTGCGACCAACTGCAAGGTATCGCAGCAGGTTTGGGGTAAAAGGTTGAGACTAAGCGCAAGGACAAACTTCATGTTTTATGCAAAAAAATATTTTTGTTTCTTCGACTAATTGTCAATTATTATATTATAATGTGACCGAATGAAGATTTTTTTAGTTTGGACCAGTAGGGAGCGCAGTGCGGGGTTCAGAAGCGCACTGAACACTGCGTTTATTTGCCCACTTTCGGTCGTATATAAGTAGGTGTTATAAATAGTGATGAGGTCTTGAATACTGTGTTGAGTCAGTCCAGAGAACATTAAAGTGCATCCTGGTACAAAGAACATCAAGAGATTCCACTTCCCTTGTAGGGTCGGGTGTCTATATGTATGCAATCGGCAGTGAGTCGTACGACCATTGAACTCGGCTCTGTTCAAGCGTCGCCGTTCAGAGATTGTAAGAAGATGCTTGTCGAGTGCATTATTCATATTTTGTCTCAAGCCCAACGATGCCGGAATGGAAATATTGCATTAATTTTTGAAGACTTCTCGATATGAATAAGATTTTAATATTTTTTTCAAAAATAAAGTTTCCGTGCCTCGTCTAGACCCAAAGAGATCAATTACAAAGCAAAGCAATTAGATTATTAGAGGGTATTTAATATATGGGGTATTATTTGTTATTTAAAGTTGATTGTATATTTTAAAATACCTGCCACACTGTAAAGGCTATAATCAATAAAAGCCTGTGGATTACTTTTTTAACTTATAGAATTTTGATTGCTTTACAAAAAAGCACAGTTTTGCACAGAATGAGGGTGAGAGTAGGATATCAAACGAACCCTGGCAGTACCGCTGAGTTAATCGTGAGCTCATTTTGTTAGATTCTAGTGACGTTCGCTGATTTTTAGGCAGATTTTGCAGATTGTTTTGGATACATCTAAAGCATCCTAGTAACAAAGGACAGTTGTTGAAGGAAAGGGTAAAGAACACTACACTGGTTTTTATATTAAAAAATATTCTGCTCTCAAAGCTGTTATTATCTTCCTGAAGATTCATGTAGAAAAAATATTGCAAATGGCGTCACTCAGCACTGTCTTTAGTGCTGATCATTTGCAATTGAAATCTGATTTGCAGGGCTGCCACAATTCATTTAGCACAAAATTGTAATTTTTCAGGGTCTTTGAGTGATGAAATCTTTACTGTGGATAATTTTTCTTTCTGTTAGTCTCGAAGGGGAGGATGCAGTTCAGACTGCAATACAATTCTTAAGAATCTGATTGGAGTATGTGCGAGAGAGACAGATTTGTTTCAAGTCCCAAAAAATCTAACGCGCCACTACATTAGGAGCCACACCTTCACCCTCCAAGTCCAATAAAAATAAACGGTTAAATTAACTGCTACCTACATACAAATATGATAAAAAAAAAATACAATTATACTAAATTAAATCAACGGTACGCAGTCGGCTGCAAAACAGCCGAGTAGTCAATTTGCATTTTGTAAAAATGCAACCCTGATCTAATGGAAAATCTTCTCGTTTAAAAAAAGTTATAAAAAGGAAGAGTCTTTTGGAATGTTAAATCGCTTGTCGTAGTATTTGTCCTTTACCCAGCATTTTCTATTCTCACTACCAGACTTGCATTTTTATTATCAAATATTTTAATTTCGGACAATTCTTAATATAAAGTCTGAACTACCGTGAAGCGAATAAACAGCTGGACAACACACAACGTTTTCTTTGAAATCTATAAAGGTTGTTCATTTGCCATGAAATTCAACTGAGTAAAAAAGTTGGAAAGTGCAATACAGAATTTAGAATTCTTATCGTATATAATATTCTAATCATTAGAATGTATATCCTTGGAAGGACATTTACAGAGCGACCGTTCTCCTGCTAAAGGTTCAATTTAATACAACTTTGCTTTCTGATTAGCGTAAGAGCACTTGAATCTGTTAACGCAGGTCAAACAACTTATGAGCTGCTTACTAAAAACTTTCAGTAATTATTCTGTAGAGTTCTTTTCTTATTTCTGAATCCTCTTTAGTAATTAATATAAGACACTTAAAGAGAATAATATTCTTTGAGTTTGAATGGGCCTGGCTAAACCCCTCTTCTTTTATATGTCGGTAGCACGACAACATGTAATTGTATTGAATCTATATCTGAGAAGAACACAGAAGTCCGATATGTCTGAAGAGTTTTCTTATACCAGCAGAAAGTGGAGGAATTTAAACTTGAAACAAAATAATCACTTTCCCTCAGCAGTTCCGCTCAGCGTCTCTATCCGATTAACTGTTAGAATCTTAAGAATCCATTTGTTATGGGCATGTGTGTCGCTGTAATTGGTTTCGCCCTTTGGCAGTACTTAAGAAGCCAATATATTACGCCAAATAAAAATGTTTTAACTAGAAAAAAATCTCCTGGAACACAAACTGTTTTGTAATTCTTGCTTTCAATGAAGCTGCTACATTGGCGGCACATCCTGCATAAACTCAGAAAATTGGTTCCTATTATAATTCAACTAAAGTTTTGTGGGCATTATTATTTTATATTATTTTTTATCTCAGGACAGGTAAATTTTGGAAAGTTTGACTCCGTTCAAACAGAAGAAGAAATCGTCGGCCAAATATTGCATTTCCAAATATGTTTGATTGAGGTCGGTTTTTTATGGTCACTAGTTGATTCAAATACTTTTTTTTATCGTAGCATGAGCAACATCTGCGCGCAGTGTTATAAAAATCTCATGTACTGGAAAACATGAAACAGAATTGAGGCTCTTTCAGCTCTAAAATATAAAACAACAAATTGGCTCAAATTGTTAAGGCAGCAAAATTAATCACTGCATCTAAGAAGATAATGTAGGAATTGGAAGCAATTGGTTGTCAAACGCAAGAAGAACTTGCATTATCATTGGGAGTCACACAACAAACCATTTCCTTACGTTTAAAGGCATTGGGATTCATTCAAAAGCAAAAAAAATTGGGTCCCATATGAATTGAAGCCGAGAGGCGATTTTGCATGTCGGAAATGATGCTTGAACGCTACAAAAAGAGGTAATTTTTGCATCGGATTGTTACTGGTGATGAAAAATGGATACATTACGATAACCCGAAGCGCAAAACGTCATATGTGAAGCCCAGCCAACCAGCCAAATCTACGCCGGAGCCGAATATCCATGACGCCAAGGTACTGCTCTGTATTTGGTGGTATCAGAAGAGTGTTTTGTATTATGAGCTGTTGAAATTGGGTCAGACGATCACAGGGACTTGTACAATTGATTCGTTTGAAGAGAGAAATCAAAGAAATAGGACCAGAATATTCGACCAGAAACAAGGCCATAACCTTCCATAATGACAAATCTTTGCTACATGTTCCAAGACCGGTCAAAAACTATTTGGCATTTGTTGCGATCGATGCAGAATGCCTTTACTGGAACACGTTTCACTTCAGAACAGGGTATCAGAAATTGGCTTGATTCATTCTTTAACTAAAAACCGGAGCAGTTCTTTTGGCGTGAAATCCATATGCTACCAGATATAGGGGAAAAAGTAGTGGCTAACGATGGACAATACTTTAAATAATGTATCAACTCATTTTGTTATTGTAATGAATTTCAAGAAAAATATCGACATAATTAAAATTATTGGAGTTTTTGGGGTAATAAGTCCTCCACATTCCTGTTGGACTTTAAATAATTGCATAAGAATCTTTAGTATAGTTTTTAATTTCAGAAAAGCTGAAAAGATTTCATTAAAAAATGTAATAGTCAAATTATTGGAAACCGATAGGTTTGAAATTTGAAAGCCCCGATCTAACCAGTAACACTTTTGGTCAGGTCTTGCGGTCTTCGTTCCTTTACAAAATATTCTGCAGTCAATTTATCAGTCTTGTGTTCGTAGAAACATTAACACGCCTTAAGTTGAATATTTATATCTTTCAAAGTTGTTTCTCTAAAGCTCTTAATAATTACCAAAAACTTGTGCAAATTTGACCCCGTTGTGATTCTCGAATACAAGAAACAATTCATTTTCTATGTCGCCTGCCGACCCGGTTGTAGTTCTTGTTCGTGCTTCAATTCCGTTTAAGGAATTACCAGAGTATTTAATTTAAACACTCTGTTGGCTCATAATTTCATACAATTTATTTAATATTCGTGAACAGAAATAAAACAATTTTCATAATTCTTCGTTCACAGTTTGACAGTTGTTGTTTCCAAAAAAAAAAAATACTCCGAAAAAAGCAGCAACAAACAAAATTGTGTGGATTATTAACAAATTAGCACACACAATATTTGTAGCCCATTGTGTTCGTAATAAATTGCATTAACGACGGCGACCGACGACTTACCACCGCAAAGTCTTTGACTTACAAGCAGGCAACTCTTGCGAAACTGGGGTGATGTTGTCGTTTATTTCTGTTTGTTTATTTCTTGTTGCTTTATGTCTTCTCTATGCGATTCTGTTGCCTTCGTTGAAAATACGAAAAAAATTATTTACCACCTTGTGGCACGTTACATGCTAATTTTTATGATTAACAGTGTATAATGAAAGGCATGTTAACCGTTCCTGGGTTGGATTGAATGACTTGTAGAGTCATTGGTTGGTCATCGTTGGTCTTGCACAAACATCAGTCAAGCAAAAAAGTAAAACATCTAAAGAAATCAAAAAATAGAGCAACAAGCACAAGCGTGACAGTTTCGGGGCAATTGACTGTCAGCACTTAATACCCTAAAAGTTCATTTTTATATGTCGCCTTGGCCAATTATTTTCTTTTTTATTTAAAAAACTTTTCGAAAAGAAAACACAGTCCCCAACAAAAGCCTTCAATGGCCACTTTCGTCAGTTCCTGAACGAGCATTCGGCCTCAAAATGTGGACAAAATTTATATGTACAAACTGCATACTTGTTTATTTGGAAAAAACTACGATAATGTGAACTATTGCCGACCTATACCCTCTTTCATTGTCGATATGCTATTTTCCCCGACTTGCGTTGGCTGTACCAGTATACGTGTATCTGTCCAACTGGTTACCGATTCTAAGCTTGCACGGCCACGTCGACCTAAGTTCCTTCTGACAGTTTAGCTTCATAGCAAGCATTAGCAAACGAAAGTCAGGAAATGATTCGACCTTTAAACTTTTAACAGATGCAACTTTTAAGAGATGCTGAAGACAAATGATAAGCCCGATCCACATGAGATAAAGTAGTAACTAAGAAAATGAGGCAAATGAAACTGATAGGGATGCTGAAAGCGGTCCAAAAAGTCATTCCTAGAAATTCGAGGAAAAATAGTACAAGCACGATCTACATATTTGCAGATCTATTCAGATTAACGTACTGGTTTAAAAATCGATCCCTTGTGGAAATGTGTCACCCACTCTCCATGGACCTCTATGCCTGCCCAGGCATACACAGGTCGAACTTTTTAGTAATATGCTAAAGTAGACATATCACAAAACCTTTGCTCGAGAGCTCGGGTTTTCTTTTCCAAAGGAAAGTCAAGGATGTGAAAGCCCTTGAGGCAGTAGTCTGAAGTCCGTAAAACACATCTCGTTGACACTTCGATCACCATACAGCACCTTTTTGAAAAAACAATGCAAGACAACAGCAGCTCCGGCACATTTGGAGCAGATAATGCACCACAATTTGTGATTTTAATACGACATCCCGGTAGTGTGTTGGTCCCTGTTTTGCGAATTAAATCTTGTTGAAAGTTTCGAAAGTTACTGTACACCGACAGTCCTAAAGATTTCGTTGACGTACTAACTGAGAACCCCCTACCTAAGTTAGAAATGTATAAAGCCAAAATCTGGTCACCGGGTGGTTGACATTCCACACAAAATATGTTGGCATGGTTCGACAGAAGTAAAACATCCAAACTGGGCTACTCATCATCGATATAAACAAGATATGGAAGTGAAACTTGACAATAAAACTCAATATTCCAAGCATTTCACGTAACCATTTATTCGGGAAAACATAATGTTTTTATCGCGACCAACAATATTAAGGTCAACCATATAGCAGTTGAAATTGAAAGTACAGTGTTCAGTAATTTACGGCACATTTACTTCTTAATTAAATAAAAACTTTTTTTGTCTAAATGGCGCAGTCGCCACCTTGTTATTTTCGTATTCTAGAAGTGAATGAGTTCAATACGTTTTGGTGGTGATAAGGAATTTAGTATTATGTTTTGAACAGCCAAAAGTCAAATAAATATAGAAATAGTATAACTGCAAGGCTTCAACACGAATTTTATGTAGGACTACTTCTGTGGCAAATAAAATCATAATTAAAACTGTAATACATTGCTTGCTTTTACAATACACATTGTCATAGCAAACATAATTTTGTGGCGACAACAATATGAAAAATTGCATTTTCTTTGTGGTACAACTAACAGGCGGAAGATGGGGAATACCTTTTATTTGCCACTGTAGCAAAACAATTTTGAAGTGCTACACAAAAATCATATAGCATATTTCTATCTATGCGGTTGGTTAAAAAAGCGAACCTATAATTAAAGCGCTTTCAAACACAACAGAAAACTGAAAGCAAAATGCATATTCTCATATGAATCGGTGTAAAAAGCTAATCACCATTCACTGCCAGTTAAAGAACACTTTTAATTGGACTGAACACAATTAAAATAGTAAGTTCTTAAGCCGTACTTGCCGATGAGGTACTCTCGTAAAACGTTGAGGAGCACTTTGTTCGTGTGGCGCAAGGAACATCTTTGTATTTAGCATGTTTTTCATTTATTGGTTCCTTTCTTGTCATTAACACACTCTAACTTAACTCTTTTTTTCGGAGTATAGTGAAGTGAGATGTGTCTTTAACATAATTCTAAAAGCCCTAATATTAACAAAATCATTTTTTCGGTTTACATCCCTGCAATATAACTAAGGACTTTTGCAGATAATTGGCAATAATCAGTACCTGAATTTTGGACATGTTTAGCTAAATATTGTTTATAGATAATAAAAATATATTCAGTAGGGAATCAAAATGAAACGTCCAAATGAAGCAAAATTGGGAGCTTGTTCCAATGATTTCGATTCATTCGTGTTTCACATTAATTCAACATGATAGCATGTTAAATATAAAATTTTACGTCAGCGCAATCTTCTAATGTGAATAACAATAAATATGAATAATATATTTTAAGCATTATACATACATATGTATTTATGTATGTATGTATATCAATTGAAAATAAAATCCCACTGCAGCAAAACAAAACAAGCTGTTTCTAGAAATTGCGATTTTCACTCTTCAAATGGTGCTTACAACTCCGTTCTACTACGAGTTTTATCACAGAGCGCCTGTGACTCCTCCATAGTCGCATATTGAAAATGATTAATTTAACTGGGTTTCGTTTATTGCTTCTCTCAATACATACATACATACATATGTATAAATATATAAAAATATAAATTAGATTTATAATTTAAACTACAGTTAACACACGTGCTTACCACGGTTACATTTTCAATTATTTATTATTATATTTTGTTGCGATTTTGATGAGTACGAGAGTGTTAAAACAATCAGTTCAAAAACTAAATGTTAAAATAAATCTGTATTCTACTTTTACGAAATAAAATTTGTCCATTAGTTTCTGTGCGGATGAACAGTTGCGTAGACTGGCATTGGCAAGTGTGTAACACCTGCCCCCCCGGCTATTTCATCTATGTGTGGTATAAATATGAGACCCCCGAAGCCCTCGATGTTCTTGGAATGAATATAAACTGTAATATTCGCGCACTGATCATATTTTTCAGGCGTAAAAAGCAGTGAAGAAGTATCTCTGAAAAGCTCTGAAACGGAGTAGATGTTACCTTACTCCATCTGACCTAAAGTGAAATACATTTTTGATGCTTTTGCGCCGGTGCTTCTGCACAGCTCCAGCATTACGCTTCATTCTTTGATTGATACTATTATGGATTTTGGTCTGCTCTGGCGAGATCAGGAACCAAGTTAGCGAAATCCGCATTTTGTACATAATACTCGTTGATAGTTAGGGGCACATCGATTCGTAGAGGATCGCATAACAAATTACAGAGTGAACTAGTTCATCAGTTTTATGAAATGAACTGTCTGCAAAAGTATTTCCTGTCATTTGCAATGCCGGAAGGTTCAAGACAAATGATACTTTGAAAACTTTTTGAACAAGATGGAATTAACTAATAAACCTGTTTTCAACACAAGACTTGCCGACAACGATAATGAAAAACGAAGAGGACAGCATTTGCAACCGAATCCAGCTGGTAGCAAGAGCTGTAATTTTGCGCAAAAAGGAGAAGCTTTCTTCCTAAAACAGTCTCCAGGAACTTGGATGTTTTAAAAAACATTTTTAATCTCCGCAGACTGGCCGGAGAATATTGTTTAATATCGGGTGATAAAAATTCTTTCAGTTAAATTAAATTAAAGTTTTAAAAATCAAATTCTTATCAATTTCAATCCACTAACGTGCGCACCCAGTCGTGTCCTAAGATACTTTCCATCCATCGCTCCGTAAGAAAGAAAAACAAATTCAATAAAATATGCCAGAATGTTTGTGCAGAAATTTTCCTTTTTGCATTAAGTGTTTATGACACTTGTTCAACATTTTATTCAGTTAAATGAATAACAAGCAAATCTGTTCTACAAGATTTGTCCGACTGCATCAGCTTCATGCAAAAACAGTTTTCGGGATCAGGTGCAAAATTGTTTGTTTATTTCAAATTGAATTTTAGTCTCGATAATAAAAGGAAATCGAAATCAAAACTTTTCTCGTTATTGTTTTGTTAACAAATTCTGAAACATGGTTGGTTAGATGGAGTTGACAACTTCAACAGACACCAATAAATGATAACAAAACAATCTATTTTTGTTGTCAAATTTTCAAGGAATAACAAGAAACTATTGAGCAACAAAAAAATTGTTTCCTCTCAAACAGTTTCATCGCAACAAAAAGAAAAAATGGAAAATTGTAGTTTTGCTTATGAATTTAAAATGATTTTTTATTAAATAGAAGAAATATGTAGCAGACGGTTTCATTTTGCTGAAAGAAGTCGTTGTAAAACAACTTTGTAAATATCGTTATCGAAATGGAAAAAAATTCTCAGGAGATTTAAAACCGGAATACTCGTATTGTTGAATGCCACGCACTCACTCACTTGTAGGATGGCTGTTGCCGCGTACACTACGAGTATTATATTATTATTTAAAGGGTGATTTTGGTGGTGGCCGCTTATTTCAATTGGCGAATTGAATACGGACGAATAAATTATGTTTTCAAACTTCTTCTAGAAATTTCAATGTCATCGATTATGAAACTTATTTAAGTCCAGAAAATGAATATATTTTGGTAAAAATTCAAACTGAAAGTTAATTTTTTTTAATATGAAGACAGATTAGCAGATAATTGATTGAATTGAAGTGGCTGGTGAACGGCGAGGGAAGAGCGGTAATTGGTACGAACCTGCCTGTACTGGTAAACTCGTTCAAGCTACCTACTGCATGAAGTTGGCTGCAGGTTAATGTTTTGACATTTCTTTTCATTCTTTGCATCGAAGGAAATAAGACGGAATGTTGTGACAAAATTGTAGATTAATAAAAATAAAAAGGAAAAGAAAATAATTTTACTGTAGAAAAGACAAGATTTCAAAATATATATGTGTGTATGCAGGACATTTGTACTATATGTGTATTAATCAACTAATAGACACAGAAATACAAATAACGTGGATTCGATTTCTCTATCTTTAAATGTTTCAAGGCTTGAATTTTTGCACTTTCAACCGATAACAAATTCTTTTTGCATAAAATAATCTCAGAAATAGACTGAAATTGATCAACAAAATTTTAAATGTCTAAATCGAGACTTAATAGCTAAATAAACAGGTAAATAAGAGTATCGTTGGGGGTTTTTAAATTGCAAAAGAGGTAATTACGAATTGGGGTGAGCTATTAAAACTTGGTTTTAGTTAAACTTGGTTTTAGTTTAAGGTAGAATTTTACAATATATCACCACGTTGCACAAAATACAACTCATTATAACAGTTTCCCTTTAGTAGATATATTAATAGGAATATAACTCTGTTCTATCACACTGAGTTCGGAGATTCTTTTAAGGTTTTTGAATTTTTATTAGGCATGAATTAAGGGTAATTGGTAACTGCTGGCGGCATTGCCACTGATTAATATAAATATATAAAATTTATCATACCGCTAAGCTGCAATAACGGACTGCTTTTAACAATCAGTTTAAAGCTGACTTCAGAAAAATGTAGTAATGACCCTAAATTTTATAAGACTCGGTTTGTTAATAGCTCCAGCATAAATTTTACAGAAGATATTCAAAGGATTATGTTCTTAGGACAAAGACATCCACTAACAATTTGTAAAACCACTAATAATAGAAAGAAGAAATTTATTTTGCGAGTTTTTATAATAACTCAGCGACATCGGTAATAAAAGCGACTTATTTGCTGATATAATGATATCGTTTTCCTGCAACAACATGTCAGCTCATTCCATTCCTCAGTATCACAAAACCTAAAGCATATTTCGGCGCCAATTTTCTAATCTAAATATCACTGAACTGCTGGCGAATACCACCAAAATAAAGAAAAGCTGCCAAAAACTCCAACGATATATCCGATTTTAAGCAAATAGTCTAGACCCGCTTAGAAATACCACTTTTTCACAGTTCTAGTATTCACTTCATATTTACACATCTTAAACTTATTTGCGATACGTTCATGAGTTTATCAAGAAAAGTATAGCGGATTTATTATCACTTTGAATAAGAAAAAAATTCTTTAACAGCTTAAGAAATATTTTTTGAAGAGTTTTGGGCCGTGAAAAATATTACAGTCTGTAGAAAATCACTGAATGAGCCAAACAACGATGCCGACACGAGAGCCATTTTTCAGTTCGGGGCTGTTTTGAACTTGGGCAAGTTTGTGAAATTTAAGACTGCCAAGGTTTGCAAGCCTGTTCCGCAATCCGAATAGGGAAATTCGAGTAAACAAACCAGGCAGGAAGTCGGAAAATAAACGACTTTCGAAAATATTTATGGAAAACCACAAGTATCGTGAAATCTTTTTAAACAGGTGATTAAATTAACGAAAAAAATTTCAAAAATTTTGAATTATTCTCATATTCATGGATGCTATCCACGTAATTAGATAGCTTTCGTTAAAGGAGCGATGGGAAGGGTAGCTCCTATACTAAAATTTTGAAAATTAACGTGCATCGTGAAGTCACTTTCCACAGATTTTGTATAATTTTCAGTCCGAAAATTCCCATAATTTTAGATTAGCCATGGAGAGCTTTTAGGCCATTTTCCCTTTAAATCGAAATTGTTACTAAGAATGATTCAAAGCATTACATTTTGAACGTCACTTCGACATGGAATTCCAACCCTTGTGGGGAACAGTCAGTATAAAACTACAAGTTTTGTACCTATTCCAATTCGATTTTGAATTTAGTGAATTTTATATATTTTATATTGTACTTTCGGTGCCTTATAAAACCTATTTTTAGTGGCATCTTATTGCTTTGTTCGTTCATGAAAAAAATTGTACAATTATTAAAATTCCTATTGACAGCAAATTTTGGCCATCGCCACAAATCGGTTTCGTCCGTCCGGTCAAGCTGCATCTTTCTCATAAAAGTTTAGTCATTAATACACTTATTTTGCTCGTAGTCTTGATGTAATTAGAAAATAAAGCAATGTTTTCATCACCCGTTAATAGCATAGCCTTATGAACGTACGTTCCTTCAGCAGCAAATGCGTGCCGCCACGAGCTGACAACAATCATGCATTTTAAATTACATATTTTCAACAATACGAATTGAAAAGCGTTCTGCGTACGAATTCACTTTAGTTTTTTACTTGTTCACAACTCACTGCAGAGTTCCAAATGCTTCAATTCATCTACGACCTTTCATAATTGATAACTTTAACAAAATCTCAATTCCTTTAGGCGTCTGTTATGCCAATTGCAATTTATACTTATTTACAAAAGCAGCAAGAAACCTACAAAAAGTATGCAACATACGCATTCAATTGCAACAACATGCATGACAACATTTAAGCCAGTGACAGTTCTTCTTGTCATTTATGACAACCTACATGTCGACAATAGTGCTGTGGCTCTGTGCAGCACGTCACTACAACTGCACAAGACAATATTACAAGTGTAAAGCTCCATACACTTTGCAGTGTTTGTCTATAATAATCTCAATATTAAAAGCAGCGACTCCCAACATTCAATAGAGAAGGCTGTAATAGTTATAGTGCAAAGGTTGCACGCTTTTCGTTTTCCTGGATTCGCAAAAAATAAATTACACCTCTAAGTCGCAAATTATAAAGCGAAAGCAACTCCATAAGAGATCCGTACTGCCCGGTCCAACCAAAAAGGCGAATGGAATAAATTAAAAAAAAGTATTACAACTCTAAATTGGCCAAATTCCGGCAGCCTTTAACTTAATTTTATTTTAATTTAATTACATTTGTTCAATATAATATCGGTCGCTTAAGCCAAATTCTAATTCTAAATATATTTATATTTTGTATGACAAAGTTGATGATTCATGATTTTTTTTGTGTAATTTTGGTTTTATAACATTCAGTATTAAATGCAGTTTTTCCTTGAAACATCTGCCAAACACAATTTTCCTCTTATCTTGAGTTAAGCTGTTCTGATAAGACTCCACAGATATATTGGTGCACAGTATTAACCATGGCCATTTTCCATATTTCTGGTCGCATGGACTGGGTACCAAAAGAACAAGCCGATTTTGTATGTCCTGTTTTGTAATTAAGCGTATTCCGGAGAAAAAAATAGCTCTAAGCCAGGACGGGGTCTTGATTATAAAGCGGGTAAAGCAAAAAACTTTCTTTCTATTTAGCTGTCAACAGGTATTTTTACAATATGGGCGTTTTTGGGCCATTTCATGCTTCAAACCAATTAGTTGCATTCGGTATAGGTCTGCTCAGACTTTGGCAGCTCCTAACAGACAGGCCTCTTTTGATCCAACCAAATACAGAGCTTCGGATATTTAGCTTTCGGTGTCGATTTCTATGGCTGGCCGGATGTTACCTACGATCTCTTACACTTCAGACGTTTTCGCAAAAAGTAGTGGTTCAACGAAAAAACTATTTCCTTTTGTAATGTTGCAGCAGCATTTCGGACATTTAAAATTGCTTTTCCTGGTCCTTCGGATTCCCTTCTTGACATTGCTGCTTGAATGGCTTCCATTGCGCTCGAAAGCATTTGTTGAGCTTGAGAACAGTTGGAACGTGTGAGTCTTGTCTTCCGTTCTAAAATCCCCATCTCTAAACGACACATTTCATTTCCCGCGCATATTTTTATTCCAAGATTGATTAAAATTTACAATTAAATTACGATTAAACACGTTCCAGAGATAGTTTGGACTATGCTCCGGAATGGACAAAGCAAGCTGTAATTTGCAGTACGACGTAACTCAAAGGCATTTATTTTAAATCGCTCCGAATAAGTTCGCTGCTCGTTGGGACTTCGGCCTTATAGTGCATTTCGAACCTTTCTGGGTTCGAGCTACATTTCATGCATTTTGGGCGTTAACCCAACGGTTAAGAGTCTCTGGCATTGTTCCAGAACACCAAACACGTTTCATCTTTTAAAAACTCTTATCTGCGGTACCTTTAAAATCAACAGCGATTCGCAGTACATTTTTTGCATTAAAAATAGTTTTTTAACTAAATCCTATTTTTTGCTTAATTTATCGGCATGACAAGATATTTTGCAGAAAGCGAAGTCGACGATCTCCTTTTTCTTTCTTAAATTGGGGAATTAAATTACATATATTTATGTATGTATGTATGTAATTTTGATTTGAATCTCGCGGGACTTTTCGTTTTACGTTCAAGTTTCTCGATCAGTTCAAATTGTATTATAGAAGGGAAATATCTGATGTGACTCCCCAATTTAGTTTCTGTTTCTTTAAAATAAGAAAATGAACGCTAAACAAAATCATTTGTTTTGTTTAACTGAAATATGTGGCTGTTTGAACGATAGAGTGACCCTTATAGACTTAGTTCATCTTTTGCGTAGTATGGCAACTCCACAGCCCCAGCAGAATATCATCATCACAATTGAAAAGTATCAATCACTAACCCTCCTTGAACTCTTTTTCTATATGGAACTAAATTCCTCATAGAAACAAAATTGTCTCAATTTCATTAATTTAAATTAAATTGCATTCAATAATAAATATTTTGACAAGTTATTCGCTGTTTACGAGTATTAAAAAATAAATAAAATTGGTGCTTTCTAAGCGTTTACATGTGCAAGTTCAAGAGATAAGGCAGCAATTTCTTGACACTTGCAAGTCAAAGGACAATAGAAAGAGCAGCTTTTGTAGAGATTAATTCATGTTTTGCAGTATTTAATCCTTCAGAACCTATTTTTAAGCACATTTCGTTTTTTCCCCTGTAAGCACTCAAATCAAGTTCTATTTGTCGTTTTAAACGAAAAACTGCACTTAAAACTTTAACAGCAATTAACATTATTTCTTTCTCAAACAATTTTTATCATGGCAACACTGTTTTAAGCAACTTTCTTGAGGTACATATTTTGTTTTCGCTAACATTTTTCTATAGTCACACCTCTGAAGTTTGACGTTGTTATGAAATTTGCTCATAATGCAATTAACTGCACTGCTTTGACATATTGTCATAATTTTTGCTGTTGTTGTTGTGTGTCACAATAACTTTTAGTTAAGGATAAAACAAAAACGGAAAGATAAACGATCTTTCTCCTAAAACCTTTAATGTTGCTTAAACAACACAAGTGTGAACAAAATATAATACTTTATTATCAACAAAGTCGAGTATTTTGTTCCCACATTTCGCTGATACAGCATTTGGGCTTATGCCAACCCATCATCATTTCTGAAAAATATTATAAGCCCCGCATGTTTGTTTGAATAGCAGGACAACTCAGTCAAAAATAAAATAAACATGTACAAACATATATAGACATGAAAATAAATAAGATTTAAGACTTTATCAAAAAACATAACACGCAAATTTTGCAGATAAAAATGTGTTTATAGAAACAAAAAACTATTGGTAAGGATCCGCACAGAGCAGTAGTTACGGCTATTGGGACATTAGAAGCAGTTGAAGTCAGTTTTGGGCATTTCAGTTTAATTTACTTGGCAACCCTGCACTAAAAACGAAGACACAAAACTGTTCTTTTTGTCCCAATTTCCCCTTTTTCATCAGGATTGGCGAAATGTCAGCTGGACCACTTAAACTCTTTCGGTGTCCCAAACCGGATTATCGTTTCTTCGATATTTTTACAACAAATACTGCTGCAAAGCTTTTTGCTTTTGGTAGGTATCAAACCTGCAACCTCTGGACTATTGCCCGAACCCAAAGCAGAATACTTTTATAGCAAGAAAAATATACGCAGAAAAAAGTTTAAGGACTTATTCGGTTATTAAAAATTACATCTAAAAAATATGAGTTTCCAACAAATTTATTACTTCAATTTAAATCGTTTATAGTGGTTTTAAATTAAACAGTCAGATCTTTGAGAAGTTGATTTTTAAAAACTGAACACAAAATTTTGTTGCACGAAAAGTAAAAGCAAAAAAGTAAAGCCTGCAGCATTCGTGGTCCACAAACAATGAAATTGTTCTAATTTCAGATCAGAGTTTGTGCATCTCTAAAAAGTTACTCAGTGGCCACTTATTGAAAAACAAACAACTTTCGTTTGGAAATTTTAAGTTAGAAGATTAATCTTAAATTCTTTAAGTTGCTTCAGCGTATAATTCTTTTCGAACAACTTTAAGTCAGGAGACATCGTTTCAGAAAGTATAAGTATTTTGAAACATATTCTAGTTATAATTTATAATTATAAAATTCCAATAAATACAATAATTTATGATTAACGGACAGAAACGTAACCCCAAAATGAGGACATTTACATAAACATGACAGATTTGTGAAGCGGTGAGGGACTAACATGGATATGGCTGCTATCCAATATGGTTAGCCCATAAAAAACAACGGCTGGTAACTGACCTATGAGCATATGCGTCTGCTTCACTCATTCCAACATTCCCCCGGGGAGCAGGTTTTGTATTGGCGTATATCAAAGTCAGGTACTCTGCTTCAGGAAGGAAGTTCATGCATGACTTCGCTTATTCATGTTCTTCTCAAAACTTCATTAAAATTCAGTTGGCAGAAGGGGGACCAACATGCCCCAGCAAGCCCTGATGCCGGTCATAGCCACCTATTTGCAGTCCTTTTAAGCTCTTCTTCTTCTTCTTTTGGCGCTACAGTCCGTGGTGAACCTGGGCCTCAACCAACAAAGTTTTCCAGCTGGCACGGTCTTTAGCCAGCGTTCTCCAATTTTGCACACCAAGTTGGTTGAGGTCCCTCTCCACTTGTGTGCGCCATCGGTTCCGTGGGCGTCCTCTACTGCGTTGTCCCACAGGTTCGGAATCGAAGATTCTACGGGTCGGAGCAGTATTCTCCATGCGCTCTACATGGCCCAACCATCTTAGCCGTTGGATCCGTAGGCGCCTGGTTAGGCTCATGTCGCTGTACAACCCGTACAGTTCATGATTGAATCTTCTTCTCCAGAAACCATCAACGCAAACAGGGCCGAAGATTGAACGCAGAACTTTTCTCTCGAAAATACCAAGGACTTCCTCATCCGCCTTCGACACCGTCCATGCTTCTGCGCCATAAAGAAGTACAGGGATTATCAAAGTGGTATATAGTGTCAACTTGGTTTTTCGAGAAAGGGCCTTACTACTCAATTGCCTCTTGAGCCCAAAGAAACAGACGACACATCGGATAACGGACTCAGGCTGCTAGATTTTGTAATGGGGCGCAATCTCACTGTAGCAAGCACGCGATTCCCTCACCTCAACATTCACAAAGGGACCTGGCGGTCCCCTGATCAATTAACCGTCAACCAAATTGATCACATTGCGATCGACGGCAGACACTCCTCCAGTATTCTTGATGTCCGAACATTCCGAGGAGCCAACATTGACTCCGATCACTTCCTTGTTGTAGCTAAGGTAAGACCACAAAAGTTTGACGTCGCAAAGCTACAATCGCAATCGACCGCTGGGAAGTTTGCCGATCTAGTCTCCCTTAAGCTCTCAGAGAGTCCAGCCCTGCCAGGCGAAACAACCGATGAGGAATGGAACCGTTGCCAAAACGCCATCAGAGATGCTGCCTCTGATGTATTGGGTTTTAAAATGCCACCCGGAAAAAACCCATGGTTTGACGACGAGTGCAGGCAGGCACATTCAGCGAAGCTAGCAGCGTATAAGGCGACGTTGGAGAGAAGGACGAGAGCAGCTCGTGAGCTCTACGAACGGAAGAGAAGGGAAGAACACCGGCTTCTCAAAAAGAAGAAGAAAGAGCACGAGAAGCGCGCGATCGAGGAACTGGAGAGGTGTTACGGCAGGAATAATATCCGAAAGTTTTACCAACGGGTAAAACAACTATCCAATGGATATAAGCTTCGGACAGAAGCCTGTCGTGACGAAGAGGGACAAATCGTAGTAGAGCCGCAATCGATGCTGAGAATCTGGAAGGATCACTTCTGCAGACAGTTTAACGGCGAAGAAAACACCGATTCCATCGCCAGGCAGAATATTCCACTACAGGTAACGGACGATGATGGTAGAGAATTCCGTCCCCCCGACCTGAATGAAGTCAAGATAGCAATATCGAGATTGAAATCAAACAAAGCTGCAGGAGCGGACGCACTGTCCGCGGAACTATTTAAGGCAGCCGGAGATGACCTGGTTGGGCGCATGCACCAGCTCATCTGTAAGATATGGTCGGAGGAAAGCATGCCCGACGAGTGGAATCTTAGCATCGTTTGCCCGATCCACAAAAAAGGAGACGCCTTCAACTGCGCCAACTACCGAGGAATAAGTCTCCTGAACATCGCCTACAAGATCTTCTCTGCCGTTTTGTGTGAGCGCCTGAAACCATTCGTGAACAGTCTGATAGGTCCTTATCAGTGTGGTTTCAGGCCGGGGAAGTCCACCATCGACCAAATTTTCACACTACGGCAGATCCTGGAAAAGACCCAAGAAATGCAAATCGACACCCACCACCTATTCGTTGATTTTAAGGCCGCATATGACAGTGTGTATAGGGACGAGCTATACGAAGCCATGTCTAGTTTTGACATTCCTACTAAACTCGTCAGGCTGTGTAGGATGACGATGGAGAACTCTCGCTGCTCCATCAAGGTCGGTAACGAATTCACCGAGACCTTCAATGTCAGAAGGGGATTTAGACAAGGCGACGCACTGTCATGTGACTTTTTTAACATAATTCTTGAGAAGATCGTGCAAAACTCACACGCCAACAACAGAGGCACGATCTTCCAAAAGTCCGTGCAACTGCTAGCATACGCTGACGACATTGACGTGATTGGTCGAACACAGCGAGCCGTCACTGAAGCGTTTGCTGGTATTTCAACGGAGGCGGCCAAAATAGGTCTAGCGGTGAACGAGGGCAAAACGAAGTATATGCTGTCATCAAAAAAGGACGCGCAACACCGACGACTGGGCCCGAACATCACCATAGGCAGCTATAACTTCGAGGTAGTGAAGGACTTCGTCTACCTTGGCTCCCAAGTCAACAGTATGAACAACATCAGTACCGAGATCAAACGCAGAATAACTCTTGCCAATCGTCCTTTTAAGCTAAAGCGTGAAAAATTGTAAGAAGGCGCTGATTCAGATATTTTATTGCGCCTGCAAGTGTGTGCGAGCCTTATTGATTGCGACCGTAAAACAGCGCCTGTATAAGTAAAAATTTCAATAATTCGTGGTTTTGCAACATATTTTGCCACATAAATTCGTTTATTTGCTGTAAAGCCTTTAAGATGGCTGTGCGACCTTTGCAGAATCTGATTTATGGCGGGAGAATTTTTTAAGATCTTTGGTCGAACTTCTAAAGGCAAAAGTTGCCCTCATAATAGGCAGCCACAATTTTTATTTAATTAAAATAGAAGAGTGATCTAAAAATCTCAGAAGCCCTAGAATTGTTAAGTGGAACTCTTCGATCTTCTGCCTGAGAGCTGTCACGTCTCGTTTTTTTGCTTTTAATTAAAGCTTAAGAAACTAATTATTGCCATTAAGTTTCATATACAGTCTTTATTTAATCTGATTAAGTGACCACATTTCCTACTCTCCACAATGTAAAAAGTTTAATAATTGGGCGGAACTCTCTATCAAAGCGCGTTGTCTTAAGTTCGCACAATTAAAAATAATTGAAGGAACTTGTGGTTTTAAATGATTTGATTTGTTTTATTGGTTTTGTTCTTTGATGTGTTTGTATTAATTTTTTTTTTGTTTTGTATAACATGACACGAACGTCATTTAATCTTTTATTGTTTTTCATCGCATGGCATCACATCGCACATCAACATCTTTGTGCCACTTTAATTATTTTGTAATCAAGATACACTGTTGAGTATCAGAATTCTTTGTTTTTACTTCGTTTCACAGTTTTTTCCATTCGAAACTGCTTTGAATAAATCATCTTGATTGCTTATTCCCCCCTTCCTTCTGCTGAAATGTTTATATTACATCTAAACAAATTGTTTTGTTTTTTCCAATTGTTTTTAATAATTCAAGCAGAAATTTCCGTTTCATCTTTGATTACAACATTTAACCATGAGACCTAAAAATAAATGGATTTTTATTTTGTTTTTTGCACCGCAAATTAGTCAGTGATTGATGCGCAAAATTTTCCAATTCGTCCCCATGAATTGTTCCAAATCCCAACTGCAAAACGATTTGATTAGGCCATTAGTACGAGAATTGATTTATTGCTTCAACGTGCGCGCAGCATTTCCGATAAGAAAATAACTTTTATCACTTTTAAGTTGAATAAAAATTGTTTTTGTCCAAGGAAAATAATCGGTGGTGGCTGATGTGAATTACTTGCACACATGCAACACTAAGGAAATGTATGAGTTAAATAAATAAAACTCTCACTCACTCTTTTTCGCTAAAAACACAACCCGTTCCTGGCGAGAAATATATTTATTTGCTTTTCGCATTGAGCTCTGATTAATTATGATTCAAGGAAAGTGTTATCAAAAGGTAGCCCTCGCATAACTAAAAGTTGGAGATGGTACACTTTGTTCGAAGCATTCATAACCTGGTAGTTTTTATTAATAACTAAGATGCTTAGTCAGTGTTTGTTACAGTGACTGACAATATTGTATTTTTTTTTAAATAAACCATTCTTGCTTCTCCTAACAGCCTTATTTTGTGACTTATTGAGATTTTGCTAATTTGAATATAATTTAATATGTCCGGTTTTTTATAAAGGTTTTTCCAATTGTGGCTGACGGCCTGTACCCGTCATATCCGTCTGTCTAATCTGTTGTTTATTATTTAGTTACTGGTACACAATGGTTGCGTTAGCGCAGGTACGCCCTTTAAAGAAGATGAATGGCAACGTCAGCAACCGAAAATGCTGTGCCATATAAATGCGTCCCCCAAAAGTTAGCAGTGAACCCCCCACGGCGGGCACTGCAGGTTCTAAAACATGCACCTGCCAATTCGGCCTAATCTGATGATGGACCAACTCACTTTCGGAACTTGTCAACACCACACCATCGCCCTCATGTGGCTTACCCGACGCAAATAGGTGGCAGCTGCTCGTGTTATGTGGGGACAACGCTTGCTCGAGACCAGTAACTCCCTCGACAGTAAAAGGATGTAGTGGCCTTAACCAGACTCACCTGTATATTCCCCACGATTTAGTTCCTTACGAACAACAGAGGTCTGTTGTAAGAGAACAGCTCCTGGAGGACATTTAGGTCACCGAGCGCAGACCACTTCCTTCGTTTTTTAGGTTTAAACCACAGCCAGTTTTAACCAAGATAGGAGGGAAGTGCTCCGGAATCATGATAACGGTTTTTTTTTTTTTTTGGTAGAAACCTAATGTTTAGGATGGTACTACGTGCCACGTAGGGGGCGCAGCAATGCGCATTCTGCATGATTACCTGCTTTGACTCCACTAGACTTGAACTTTATGCAAATAAGCCACAAATGACTGATACCTTTGAAGTCAACAGAGGCCATTGCCGAAATATAGGCTGATCTGTGCCTGATCAGACTTAAATTTATATATAAAAATATATTTGGAGTGAAGAAGTTCGTCTTTTAAACAGTAAAAACTTTTCGATTCATTTTTACTAATTTGAGTAAAAAGACCTGTAAAAAGGCATTTCAAAATAAACTTTAATTCTCAAAATTAACAAAAACTCAAGGCAATGAAAAATTTTAAAATTTTTTTTTTTAAAAAACTACTTAAATAATTTTCAAACACTAATATCGCTGATTCAAAGAATTGTTTGACTGATAATATTTAAAACACAAAAAAAAACTAAACTTGTCTAAACTTAATGTTGTACATTTTGCATACAGTTCAGGCAAGACCTCGTTCAACGCAACTTTCTTTTCATTGACAACTTATTTCCAGGCTTGAATATATGATCCGGAAAATACCCGTGCCTGCTTCAGTTATAGCCTGCAACTCAAGGCCCAAGAGACTTTTTTACTTCAAAGGGGAGTCTTTTAGATAAGAACTAAGCAACCGACATGCTCCACATATTGTGGGGAATGTGTGTATAAACTAAAGCCAGGTAGGATTATGTTCAATTCGTCCGCAGTGCCAGTTTTTCCAAAAAATATTTATTTACTCTCAGCCAGCAATGCGAGAGAAGAAATCCTTGTGAGAAGAAGGATACGACTTTTTTAATCTTTGCTTGAACAATTCACTGACTTTCTCTGCAATAAAAACGTTTAACAAAAACTATAATAAATGATCTTTGGATACCAAAACCAAATAGAAAATATTTGCATAAATTTTTCCAAATGGAAAATATTTGCATAAATTATTTCTGGAATATGTACATTTTACATTATTAGATTATTGTTTCATATTGTATTTAAAATATTACAAACGATTTGTCCGTAATGGGATGACATATGAGCCACTTTCATCGCACGCAACTTCACAATAGGACAGGTAAAGCAAAGCGAAGACATATTTATATCGGGCGCCAAAAAGTGCGAAAAGTTGAACAACATTTGTGTGTTTTGTGTTTAAACTATAGCAAATGAAAACTATCTTTTATGAACTAGTCCTTTATCATACAACAACTTGTCGTAGTGATTCATATATATATATTTTTTGTTTCTTATTAAGCACTTTTACGTGGCATATAATATTTGAATAAGTAGGCACAGAGCGCAACATATAATGAGGGTTGATTTTTCTTCAGGAGTCTTCTAACTAAATATGTACATTTTGAGAAAACTATTGCAACGAAGCTTTTCAGCATGCAACACAGAGATTTAAATGTTTAGGAACATTTCAGAGACAAGCAACATGTATCTAAACATTTTAAATTGGCTGAAGTGTTTAAAAAAAATGGTTTTGTGTTTTAATATATTTCACTGTTTGGATATTCTTCTTAATAGTTTGTTTTTTTCAGTAGAATACGAAGAAACCTTCTAAGTTTTAAAATAACATTTGGAATGAGGCAACATTAGGCAACATTATATGCAAGATGTAGGAAATACTTTAATGAATAAATTTGAAAGAAATAAAACAATGTTTAGCGTTCTATCATCCTCTAGTTATCGTTGACTTTTGTTAACCTTATTTTGTTTAAGTACAATTTATCGCGATAGACCTGAAATAAAAATGATTTTCAGGCCCAGCTCTTGATGTGTAAAATGTATTTTGAACAAGTTAATTTCCCAGAATTTATTGCTTATTCAACCATTTTGTGAGGAGGTGGATAAATAAATTCCGAAATTGGCTTAATAGCACTTTTACGCTGTCAAATTAAAATTTTTTTTTACCATTTTATTTGACAGCCCGGTGACATGGTTGACAAGCATAGAAATTTTGCGTTTCGTGTGCTTTTATCTTTCTTTTATAAACAAAAACTACACCTGCCACCAACAAAAACAAACCTTCAACCGATGGCAACGCATTTCCAAGCAAATAAAACAAAATTTAAGAAGGTTATTTGTACGCCTGCGCGGGCAGGTCAAATAAACGGTACCACACACGGACGTTTGATAGATTCTTTTCTGTGCTCCTAATGTTAAGATGTTCGATTTTGGTTCGTTTCCGTGTTAAAAAGGTAGTAAAACTTCCGCTCAACCGATTTAATTTTGATATTTTTAAGGATTTGAGAAATAATGTGTTCACACTGTTTTTTCATGAAATTAAAGTGGTTGAAACGTTTTTCTTGACGATAAGTAAGTTATTGAGTCACAGTGTTGTCGTACACCGTCAAAATGTTTGTGTTCTCTTGAAAAATACGCGTTTTAAAAATCAAATCGCAGGAAAATTGTAGGTTTAAAAAAATGTTTAATACTGAACTAAGCCCAGCCTTGAACAACATTTCGGGCATGTGAAAGGAGTCCTTTATGCTTTCAATTTACACCATTTTGATTTGAATTCAAACGGGCAGATTGAGAAATATTAAGAAAAACTAAATCTACGGCTCTTGTTTTTATTTAGTATTCAAGTGGATATTAAAGCAAAAAATAATAAGTTTTGCTGTAAAAGATGTCATACGTTTTTGAGTATTTTTTACGCGTTTTAATTTAAGATTCTGCTGTTCCTGCGCCTTCAGTATTTCACGCATTTCATTTCATGTGTTTTCTCATCAAGTGCTAAAAACTTTCCGTTGATGGGGAAGGATACCAGATGACCTAAAATGGTATCAGTCAAACCATAAGCAACGATAAACCATATGATAAGTTCAGATCCTTATAAAAAACTAAAAGTACTGCATTTTAGCGCGTTATTCTAGAAAGTGGTTGTCTTTCTATTGCGCACTTCAATATTAATATTTCATTCCTCCATGACAGTGTTTTCCTTGTTGCTTATTTCTTCAACCCGATCAACTTTACCCTTTTTGTTGAAAACGCTGTAAGGGACAAACAATGTTTTGCTTTTAATCTAAAAAGTTATACTGGTCCTGATAAAACCGATAAAATGGCAAAGAAGGACACGAGAATTTATTTATAGCGTAGAAATTAAATAATTTGCATTAATTAATATTTCATTTTGAAATTTGTTTCGAAGCTGGAAGAATTGTTTTGTTTGCCACTTCACTGCTCATCATAAAATAACTAATAATAACTTTAAAACAACTTGTAACAACGTTTCAAATAAGTAACAGGGAGGAGGCTCTAGGCAAATATTTAATTTCTTATCAGAACATCAAAGAAATTGATTAATTAAAAACTATTTTATATGTTCCTAATTGCGTTTTTCGCGTTGCTGCTGTGAATAGTTTCGTCGGACAACTGAGTCTCTGTATCGCCACTAACTTGCGCAGTTTCATACGCTCATTTAGATCGCGGCATTTTGATTTCAATAATAAATGAAGTTTATAATTTACAATTTTTTTACTCACTATATAGAAAAGTTTAGATTCCACTAAATATTGGTTTGCATTAAGATTTACATACATACAACCATCAAATAATTTGAGCAAATTTGGTTTTCTATAAATTCGTACCAGAAAGAAAACAAAATAAAAATGTAACTTCTCAGAAGCTCGATCCGCGGGCTATAAAAATATCTGTGAATATTCATAAAATATGTCTGCTTTCTTTATTATAGTCTAAAGAGATGACGATCATTTATTGTAGTTCTGTGCAACATAATTATTTAGCTCCGTTTGTTTACCTGACTTCAGCTGATTTGATGACGGCCTTCGGTGGCGCATCCCAATAATTTGGAGCTGGTGGCACCCATTGTCTTATCATTTGGTAATTGCCCTCGAGCAATTCCATGCTCTCGACGACCTCTTCGTCGGAGTCATCATTGTTGCCGGCCAAACTGAGATTATCATCTGAATTCATTTTCAATGTTTGTAAACATCACACTGACAGCAAAAGGAATGACGGTAAAAGGGGAATCAAAACAAAATGGAATATTGGTGAGAAAACTTCATTAAATTTTAACACAAAGACTCATCCAACGGAAGCGGATGCGCACGCACCGAATTTTCACGCTTCCACACAAACACCCGAACACTTTCAGTCACTACAAGCCAAGGACACAAAGCAAACACACTTGCAGCAACATTCTTAGTAAACAAAGAACACAATAGAAGGAATGATGCTGCAACATTCTTGGGCACACTTTTCTTTTATTTTGTTTTATTTTCTTAAACTTTTTATCGGTTTTCTCAAAGTAATAAACTTGAGTTTTATTCAGTTCTTTGCTTAATATCACATTTCAAGCGAATTGATTATTATTTAATTCTGCCAAAATTAAATTACACCGAATCCTGTTTTTTAAATCACAGAAAAATCACAAAATAAACGAAATCTCGAAACGCCAAATCAACCACTTTCATTTGAACGTCAACATTTCAACCGTACCGCTCACGTTGCAATCGAATTTAATCTAATCGTTGAAATTTTCCAACGTTTTTGTTTTGGCTCGAAACTTTGTGTCAGTCAGTAGTCACATGAAAAACCTTCCACGTTTATTCCTACACTGTTACTGTTGTTGTTTTGACGACTTTTTTCATTCGTTGCTCATTCTTCTTTTGCTTTTGCTTTTGCTTTTTCGTGTTCTTGTTTTGTTTTGTTGCAATATCGACTAGAGCATGAATTCACAAGGGTAAATTGTGTACTTTTTGTTGTTGTGTTCTTCTTTTGCCTTTTTGCATCCCTTTTTTCGATTCAGTTCAATGTCGTCTACATGTTTGTTGTTGCCATTTTCTTGTCCGTGACCGCGTTCAGTCTTTTTGTTGTGCGTTCGTTCGCATGTGTGTCTGTCTGTCTTCTGCCGACTTTTAGTTACTGTTTTGGTTCGAATTTTCTTTGTTTGTTGGTGTTGGTATCCGTAAAATCACAAGCACTTACACACACAAATGCAGTTTTACCGGCACCGGTATTTTGTTGATGTGTGCGTGTGTGCGTGTGTGCATGTGTACACGTGTGTCTGTGTGTGTGTGTGATTGTGTTTCTTTCTAAAATGCGAACTTAAATTATGGTTTTTTATTAAACAAAATAAGGGTTCATTCAGCTTTTGCTTATTTTTTTTTTTTTAAATTTTTTGCACTTTAATGTTTTTGTGTCTGATTAAGGCTCGTGAAGGGTGAGTTTTGGGTGGCCGAATGTCCTTGTTGCTCTGCATATTGTGAATATTAAAAAAGGTTTTGTTTATATTTCAGTTGGTGCTTGCCTTATGTAGCAAATAAACTAGGAAATTTGCTTGCTCTTTGTTAAGTATTTGATACAATTAAGAAGCACACGAAGCTTACAGTGGGACTTTTATGTAAAAAAATACGGAAAATAGGAAGTTAGTGCCATAAAGTGGTAAATTTTTCTTAACTCCAGTGCAAAGTTAAAACTTCCAGAGAAAAGCAGATCCTTGAACAGCTTAGAAAGAGACCTGGGAATCCCAACTTTATCCCGCACTGCCTTGAGGCGACAACAAAGTATATAATTACTATTTCCTATGACCGGAAGGCAGTGCTTCATTTCGGATTCTAATTTTTGTGACAGACAGTTCTACGAATTGTCTGGCGTTGGAAGTCAGTGGAAAAGATAAACTTTCGCCTTTGGAAGCTAATGTTGGAGGCGAATATATTTTATTACTCTCACCAATTATTAGAAAGTTTTGGATGTTCTGCGATTTTTAATTTTTTTTTGCAACTTTTTGTTAATACACAATTACGTTTGAAAACATTTTCTACACGAATTTAAGTGCCTTTTAATGAACAAAAATTCTAAGATTGTTGAAAAATCTTAAGCAGTCTAAGTCTGTGGCAAGTTGCCGCACAGCGAAGATTGGCAAGTCATAGAATTCGATTATAAAACTGCTTTTTCGGACATGCAATTCACACGAAAAAGCCCACGGTGATTAAAAATCTGAAGCGATTATGCATAAGAAACGAGTATTTAAGCATTTGCGATCTCTCAACTTACAATCACAGAGCATTTTTCAAATTAAATAAAGTCTTTGTTCAGATACACGTACACTGAACAATTGGCTGAGTGTTAGTGAGCGCGAGTTTTAATGTACTAACAACACATGCATTAGCAACGAGTGGCCACAGTGCCACGGTGAATTTTCGGATGCCCTTCTAAACTACAAATTATTAAGGGCCTTAGAAGAGATTTTTTATGTACAAGTAAAAAATTTTCCTTGCCTTCGAATTGCCATCTTAAAGATCAAAGTTTCTTTCCAATACCGTTCTTTCAAGTACTTTGTTACTCACGTCTTTATAAGGGGTCTACAAGATATTTTCCTTATTATATATATGAGTTTTTGTTGTATATGGCAACATACGGTGGCTATACGATTGCTCGAACGATTCAATTTCGGTTACTCCAAGAAGCTTTTATTTGCGGGACGTATTTTAAATAGACCCGCTCTGACAGGCACGAAGAACTTGTGTTTGTAAATCTGGCCTTACAAAAGGCCTGTTTGCCCCTTCTCTTCACTATACGGTTTTTCGCTGGTCCAACACATTTGATTTAATTTCACCCCCTGAGCGTTGTGTTCACGGTAATTTAGACACGTGCTTTGCTTCATATGAGTGTCTTTTTGTCCTCTTGGAGCGAATACGGCCAATAGACAGTTGTGCACTTTTGCTTACGATGCCGACTGTCCATGTAAATAAAACCCATACATTTGCGCACACCTACAGAGAGACCCCGTTCAGAACAACTAATAAAATTCCCAAAATTTCGCAAAATCAGTATGAAAATAAATATATGTATGTGCTGGTCCATATATGAGTATAAATTTGCAGAAATTTGTTTTTTATGTGTTCTTTAGGACATCACAATCTGAATCTTTATTTCAAAAGAAGATTAGCCAGGTTGACCTGTAAATTTACATTATTTCTCCATGTGGCAGTTAACGACGTGACTGTTAAGGTGGGAGAGCATTCTAATAAACAACGAAGGGTGTCTGATTGGAATAGTTTGACAAGGGTTGGTGGATGACTCACAGAGTAGATGTGGCTTAAAGTCTCTATTTCTTTCCACAGCTTAGAAGAGGCAAAACAAGCTGCGTGGTTCTGAAAATATGCCTGTAACCGTGTTGCGATCATAAATTTTTATGGGATGCGTTTGAATATTTATTACTGTTTAACATGTCTAGTTGTAAAACGAAACATGTGCAGATGTGAGGAGTGTGATAAAATCACACAACGCAGTCTTGAATTAGCGTCGATAAGAAATACAAAATACTTTAATTAAGACTAAAAGCGCAGAAAGGCTGAGACGTAGAAAATCGGCGATAAACACTATATATTATTGCAATCACGCCTGCATACACGTGTTTTGAGGCTTTAGTAAGAGGGATTAAACAAACAAGCCTTCGAAGCCGAGTTTAAAACCTTGACCTTGAAAATTACATTGCAGGAAACTTTGCACGGAAACGATATTTCAGTACAGGGGAAGCCAGAGGGAAGAAAGGAAGGAAGAGACTGAAACGGTCTATAGAATTGTTATTTAAAATTAAAATGAATGTAAATATGAAACTAAAGTTATTAAAATTTTTTCCGAAAATTGTTTTACTACAACAAACCGATCACCACTTTTTCAATGTAAGAACTAGACCAATCCTGAAGCTTCCGATTGTACCATTGGAAGACCACAAACGGCTCTCATTGAAGAAATTGTACGACGCATGGGAGAGAATGTGCAGAAAAATGCATCGATGTCGACAAGGACGCGTTCAACGCAGCTCGATTCAACAAACTATGAATTAAATCTTGTCTTATTATTTTAAATTGTTTTATGCTGCCACTTCATAACAGTATAATATCCCTGGGGGTATTTGGAGAAATGTGTGTCCTTGAATGATCCAATATCTGAGAAACTTATAATAAAACAAACAAAAAATTTAATACAAAAAAAAAAAGAGAGGACACGGACACGTCTAGCTTCTGGGCTCAACGGCAACACCAATGTCGTTTCAAAATAATATCGTTTCAAAATAATATTAAAATCGAATGTGGAATTGAAAAAAATCAGATTAAAGAAAGAAAAATTATGATAAAAAATGTGGAAAGAACATGGTTTTGATTAACTTTACTACAACTTTTTCTGCGTAAATTTTATATAACAGGTTATTTTCTAATACAATTATCCCGCTCAGGTTTTCTTCCTTGTTTGTTCAAAGCCTGTATTTATAATTCAGTGCAGTCTGTTTTCTTGTTTTCCAACACTGCAATTAGTGTTAAGCAACACTGACAGGAGATTGGTCTGCCAACAGCTGCGAAAACCAAACATTCAAAATCTCAATCGAATATAGGAGTCTTAGTCTAAATTTTAAATCCTAATCGCACAACCTGTTATTCAAAATTTGTGGAAAGCAAAACTGAAACTTGTGGTTCCGAGAACAAAAACCGGCGTGTGGCTACTCACTTTCTTTTTGTATTATGATCGCATCTAATTGGAATTTTCGAATGGAGTCCTACAAGCATTTACCAATTTCCGATTTTACATTAAAGACTTTTTGTACAATGTATAACCTGAATGTACCGAATTATATGCATGATTTTTTTTTGTGGTCACAAACATAAACCGCCTAATTCAACTTAAGAAGAAATTTTTCCCCCCAAGTCCCATTTCTATAACCTAATTTTTCTTCTAGTTATTAAAAAAACATACTGACTTAAGTCGCTTTTGTAATTCTTTTAACAATAAGAACCAAAATATGCCTATTTATTACATTTCACAATATTTTATTTTATATAAAAACACTGAGAGACCACGTAAACATATTACCCAGTCCGCAGCCAATAAATTATTTAATACAAAATAAAACATAAGTCGTTATAAACTTTTACAATTAGCACTTTTATTTTGCAATTAAGATTTAAATTTTGTGTTATTAAATATGTCATTAGTTCAATTACAAGTTGGCGTCAAAATGTTGCACTGTAATGTGTCTTTCGTCATACGGATTTGTTTCACAAAACTTTTCGAATGTTAAAACTGAGTTGTCTCAAATGTAATGTATGTTTTTCGATTTAGGCTTTTGTTGCTTGTGACCACAGACTTAATAGCACAACTAACTGGAAGCAAATATTGCATCAGTAAGAAAGTGCTCCCTTGAAAACGTTAATTGTAAGTGCTTTAATCAAAACTGCGGCAAATGTTTGGCAGCTCCGCACAAAGACAATTCGACGCGAATTTAGTTAATTTGTAGGAGTTTTTCATTGAAAGTTTTGCTGTTTTGCTTTATGCTTGTAAACAAAACTAATATTCGCACATATAAATGCAGCGGCCTGGGTGCTTTTGGAAATGGCACATGGAACCACTTTAATTATTTTGCAGCAAACAGAGAATGTTGCCAGATACATTTCGTGTATCTTTCACGAAATGAACAGAAAACTACTCCCGCAACATTTTTCATGAACTATTTACGTAATTTTTTTTACATGTATTTCGACATTGTGAACAGAGCATTAAGCCCTTGCATAGATAGATTTTTCATGAAGGAAAGTTTGGCCAATGCAATGAAAATTAACTCATTATATCTATATTAGCACAGACACAACTAACCAGGCTGTCGTGTAGATGCCAGCAAACACATACATGCAACCAACCGAAACTAAAAACAAAAGCAAAATATCAATATTTCAAAAGGGCAAACAAAAACGTAGATATAAAATCCAAACTGCAAACGCCCCAAGGCGCCAAAATGTATGCAACATTCAAAAGTCTTTTGTCAGATACTGGTGGTGTAATTAATAAAGAGTGAGTGATGTAAAAGTGAAATTTGCTTTAGAGTTAAATGGTGCCACATGATGCCCGTTAACTTGAATTTCATTTATAACCACTTTTCAGTTTTACTCATTACTTTTGTTTGCCACTCACACTTCTATTCACTTCAGTTCTCACTCTCGTGCAGGAGTTCTCGTACTCTTCCGCGTCTCTTTGAAACCATTAACACTTGAAGTTGTTATATGGCGAAAACCACGTGGTTTTCCGTAGATTAAAAAGTATAAAAGCTTCAAAACAGAAAACAAATATTGCGTTGTTATTGCAAGAACTTTTTCATGACAAAACCCAAATAAAATGGAGCCACCCCTTGTTGCACGAAATGGAAACAATAACAAACCAACACCGCAACCAGAAGAGATGCAAACAAACAGTATTTAACTGAACAACCCAACCAAGCACTTAAACATACATTTACACATCCAGTCAAACACCCTTTCCGCCATTTTTGCAGCCAACTGTAACCAAAACTCAACAACAACGAGCCTGCAACAGCACAAGGGCATCCTTTAATGGTCTTTCGACTTTTTTTTGTCGTTGTTGGATGGTGTTCCCTTTTCTAGTTGCTTTGCTGGAGAGCCGGAAATCTTGATTGTGGTTCGAGCAAGTTTTAATCGCTTTCGTATGTAAAACATAAAATAAATTCTCATTTACAGTAAAAGAGTCGTATCGATGCTTCTGTATTTTTTGTTTTGTTTAATGGGTATTTTGACACATCTGTACACCGGCACACGCTCACAAAACAATTTCTCTATTAACTTTTTGTTATTTACTTTTTTTAGAGAAGTCGAAAAAGGAGAGAGAGAGCGCTTTGCTATGTCGGTCCTTCTTAGAAACATTTTAGACACAAACATTTTCAAAAACTGTTTTATCTATTTGTTGGATTTACATATAAATTCACAATTTACCCGTATTTATATCTTGGAATTTTGGTCTATTATTAGAGAAATAGAAAACATTCGCGTTGTTGGTTAAATATGAATATGGATTTCGAAACTGGTTTAATTGAAGCGTTTGAGTACGTCGAAAATACATATTTGTCAGGCAACAACTTCTCTTCTTACAAAATTTAAAAAAAAGAAGTTTTATAATTCAATGTGAACAATGTGAATTCAACATGACGGTTTGGCTTTTTGGGGTTTGAAGTCTTTTGGTCACAGCGCTGCATCAAAATCACAAAAAAATAGCCAAATCTGGTTTTAGTATCGAAAACATTTGAAAAAGGACCGTGACTTAAGAAAATCCCACAAGAACAAACGCAATGGGTCAAACCCCTTGATTTTGGTGTCTACGTGACGTGACAGACTGTGCAATGTAGCACGTAACGTCATCCTATTAAAACCACATTTTCCAGGTCTCCCCTTCATCATGCAATTCCGTCCAAAGCAACCCAAGTAGGTTGCGCTTGCTGTTGTCTGTAATGGTCTGGTCAAAGTTATATTTAGAGAAGACTAGTGACTTGGCACATACATATATCGCATGAGTACTGATAATGGTCGAAATAAAAGAGTATATATTTGTTGAAATAACTTCAGGATCAGATGTTTTTAGCCTTGAATTAACCCCTAATTAATTAATAAGTGTCATTTACCAGCTGGTCCGGCATCTCTTCAGTGCACACCGGACTTAGCTGAATTTTATATCGAAGTTGAGAAACAACATTAGCCAAGCGGTGCCCTAAGAATGCGAAAGGGTTTATTCGAGTTGTTGTACAAACTCTCAGATTTTCCGTTTAGCCACTTTTGTCTCACCGCTTACTAACCAGTGGACCCAAATTTTTCCAATACAGTGGGAAATATTCTCCCTGTAGAAAGATTAAGGCGTCCGTAAAATGCGCCGGTGAACGCTACATGAGTGCATGGGAATTTATATATATAAGACTAGTGGACAACAGACAAATCTTAGCTTCAACGAAAGTGCCGGTTTCAGTAGTTTCAGCTCAGACGACTCACAATTTTGGCACCGCTTTCCGGTGTGACGTTCAGAGGATCATGACAATCATAATATGAAAATATTATTCTAAATTTGAAGACGCCTGTTTATTTGAGTTGCTGGATTTTGCTTGGACTGTTTCGGGCCTGCTGAGGTTTTTGTTTGTTTTGAAATTGTTTTGTAATCGTACAAAATAGTTTTTTTTTGAAACTTAATAACTACGAAGCGCCAAATTTGTGGACGTTGTACAGCTGGAGGCGTCAGTGCAACTTACAACTTATCTGTAATTATTCAAATATCTTTCATTTAAAAAAATTCCGATCTGAACACGATATTACGTTGAATTGAAATGAAGTTCCTAAATGATACAAAATCATAGTCATAGAATTAATAATTTGATTTCATTAGCATTTTTGCTGGTTAAATTTAAAATTTAAAATCAATAAATGTGTTTTAGTGGAAAAGACAAATTCGTATATTTTATTAGTCCACTGGAAGTGTGTGTGGAAAACAAAACCAACGGCCAATGATTTCCAAAAGATGTGGAAACAATAAGTCCAATTTTAAACATGGTTCTGGGTGTGAATTTGTAGAGAAGAAATAAAGCGTTTTGTTACTCGTAAAACTACATTCAATTTTGCGCTTTATTACACAAATAACCGAAATTAACTGCCCGTTTCTCAAGATTATGGGTGATTTTAGGTCCGGGGAAATAAAAAAAATTCCTGCAGCTAAATTTTGTATCTATTTTGTACATATTTTGAGTTGTTAAAGCTGAAATAGGCGCTCAGCTAATCAGTGTATGAGCACAAGAGTGTGTTCATTAAATTCATCGGGTTTCTAAATTCGGGGCACCCAAGTGCTCATCTATTTTAGGCCATTACAAAGTAAATTTATTTTTAATCGATTTGTTTCTTTAGTTTTTAAAGCTTCTTAAATAAAAAAGTTTAAACTTTTCGATTTAAACTGGAAAACAAAAGTAAAAATATTAACTCATTAAAAACATCCCCAAAAGGCATAGAACATCTCCACTTTCCGGTTTCCTTCTTGCATTCAACAGCAACAACAATAGCAATAACAGGAGTTACAAATTGTAAACAAATACAGAAACAGCGCACGTTTTCGCTTTTGTCGCTCGCCCAAAGTCCTCAAAATCTCCCCAAAAATACAGCAAGCAACTATTTCATCATCGCAATCACACGGCTTCGCCACACAATTTTCGTGCTTCCCATCATGTTGAATGATTAACCCCTGTTTGGTGTTGTGGTCGCCGCTGTTGTTGCTAACGGTTTTTACTAACTACTCGTAATTCCATTTGCCTCAAACGTGAATCTCAAATACTCAGGAAATTAAGAAAGCCACACACTTTCGAAACATTTGTCCCAGGGCCCACCTCCCTTTAAGTATGAGTACTCGTGTCTCCAGCACTTTGAAATCTAAGATCGAACCAGAGAACGTCTGTTTAACTTGATTTGAATTTGTGTTTGTTCAATACAATTCTGTTTTTGTTTGCACTAAACGATTTTAAATAATACGGCGTAAAAAAGGGAAACTTACCCCTCAAATGGGGGTTGTAAATGTTTGGATTTCACTCTAATCGCTGGGACGTGGAGATCGTTGTTTTAATTTGTGGAGTTTGTGATACGACACGTTTAACTTCAGTTTGAAAACAAGTGCGTATTTCGAAGAACTTAATGCGAGTAAACGAGTGCTTATTGTGTCGAAAATTTAGTTTAAATAATATTCTTCAGAAGTTGGAATTATGGACGTTTCGCACATGAGTTCTCTTCCAATTTGCCTTTGGCAGGAATTACTTTTGCTTTAAGTGAAATATCATGACTCTCGTTTTGAAGTTCAAAATTACCGTCGAGTGGTTGTCTAATCATGTACTTGAACTTGACATTTATTTCTTTTTTCATAAGAAACGTTGTCACAGTCCAGTAACATTTTCTGGAAATATATTTTATCTGTTAAACATAAAGTAGACGAACTTTTTCAAATGAAATTATACCATATTTTAGGCATCAGGCTTGCATCAGAAAATTTTAAGCTTCAAAATGCAGCACATGAAATAGAACAGGGTATTCGCTTTCAGGGAGAAAGAATTGTAATCAATTACGTGCAGGTTTGTTTATCTAGTTTTGTAATATTTTTCTAAAAAAAGGCTAAAAGGTGAACATTCGTATTAGTTTGGATTGCCGGAAAATTTGACGACTCGCCAGGAACAGGCTTTATCTTATACTTACAGTTTTCTCAAACCAACATTTACATTCCAATTGAAGACGACCATAGAGACATTGAACTCTATGGGTTGGGCTCATCCAGAAACTGCTTACAGGTCACAGTCCCCACATGCAGACGAACATGCAAATCAGCTTTGCTTTGCAGGTACAAACTCTTACATAGAAACCAGATTTGTTGTGCGAACTGACTTTGTTGCCCATCGACTTCAAAATATTACAACAGTTCAACCATTGATATTTCCAACTTTGGACTTATAAAAGGAACAAATCGCTCTATGACTTTTATACAAAAACACATTAAGCAAATACATACCTAGACCAAACTTCCAGTCGGTATACGGAGCTTTCTTTGAACTTTGTTTGAAGCTAGATTTTCTCTGCGTGTGAAATGCTGTTGCAAGTCATTAGGAAAAGATTTATCCCAAATAAAATACAAATAATCTTGCTCTATTCACACCATGCAAAGTCGCGAAATGTATCTGGCAACATGTTTAATCAACAACAGCTTGAGGCAACATTTTTTCAAATGCAAAATAACCTGAACAGCGGAATTTTAACAGACATTGATCGATTTGTTTGCCATGTTTTTATTAAGGCTTGTGTTGCCCAAAGTATTAAAATAAATTAAAAAAAAATCATATAAAATCCTGTTAAATGACGCAAAGGATCGTCAGCTTAAAAACGCTTTAAAAAAGCTCCAATCATTTATTTTTAATCTTGGTATTGTCACTAAAGTCGACCGGAAAAAATGCAGTCGATGAAAAATGTTTGCAGAACGACTTCAGAAACTCAAAAGTTTGCTCTGGTTCTTCATAAATACAGTAAAATATTTTGTTTGAGACACAAATTATGGAATTGAGTTATTTAAACCTCCAGCAAAATTGTATTTAATCCAATTTAACAAAAACGTTGATTGAGGTCCATGTCATGACAGTATGTATGTGTGTATGTAAAGGCACATATTTGTTTTATTTTAATTTCCAACACTCTAAGGAAAGATGGACTACACCTTGGCTTCTTTTAATGTTTTTTTTATTATTTATACTCATTTCTGTGGAACCCTGAAGCGGAGAAATAAAAGTAACGTAATTTGTTTCAATATATCACTGAAATTTCACAAAGATCAAAATTTAACTCACACAAGAGAGACAAATAGAACTACTTGTATATATATCGCAAATAATACAAAATCGAAACGTTTCTATCTACATTTGGGTGCATGTTTTTTAGTTCAGATGCAGAAGTTAAAAAATAATGCATTCTTAGATGAGCAGAAAGTCATCAATGATGCACAAGCATTTGCGCAATTTTGAATGAAAATATTGGATTTGCTTATTTTTGAAAATAAAATAATTCAATATTAAGAATAATTTGAAGAAATTGTCATGATTCGCATACCAAATAAACCCGAGAATAAATTCATATTTTATAAAAGATTACAACCATTTCTTGAAGGATCATTCCTGAGTATCAGTTTGGATTGAGGAACAAACGCAGTACCCACGACGAATGCCATCACATCGTAGCCATTGTGAGCGACGCATTCAAGTCTGAAGGGTATTTCTCCATGTCTTCCGACTCATTTTATTTCAATCAAAGAGTGGGTTGAATCACATTCCATTTGAGTGTGACCAACTACCAAGTACTTGTGCTGTATTGCGATGTTTTTTTCTACCCATAAAGAAAGTAAAGCGTTAGACGGAACCACATTCCTATTTCGGTAAAAACAACCATCAGAATAGATAATAATTTTGTGTATGTCAGCGGATTTAACAACAGCATTGCGTAAATAATTTACGATAATTGTTGCAAATACCAGATTTCCTTCTGTTTCATCCCAAACATAATTATTGGAGTCATGACTTATAACATTATAAATTGTGAAACTGTGAACCTGTAATTTCATTTTATAATAAGCGGACTTGACATTCGACTGCGGTATAAGCTTCACTGCTTGCATATCCATACAAAGTAGTAGACTTGACCCAGATTTAACATTTTCAATATCCTTTTCTTTCTCGATTCTCATTTCCTCTATTTCATTTCTGTGAAATTTTAAAATTCATCCTGTCGAAAAACAACGATTTGTATGACAAACAAGTGTCGCATTGGTCGTTTCATGGTTTGAAAATGGAGTAATTACAAGTTTTTATTGACTTGATGAAATTTGGAAGAGATACTGCCACAATATCACTATATTCGTGCACTTTGCATGCCCTGGTATAGAGATCATATATTTGTGTATAAGATTTGAAGTCTACGTGGAAACAGAATTTGGCTGTATATTGTCGACGATAATGTGTTTGCAATTCTGGAACGCCTTCCAACCATTCTCGTAAAAAGCTAAGTCTTTTAATATATAATTGTCTTTGGTTTGTTTCTCTCTTTGCTTGAGTTTTAAGAGGCTGTTGCTTTCCAGGATTCGTTTGAGTGCAATGTAAGCCACTAGCATTTATCCGTAATCTGACCACTTCCTGAGTTTTCCACTAAAGTGCGCTGTTTTTTTAAGCACTCAATCAGGTTTGTTACATAAAGTCTCTTTCGGTCCCACGTCATCTTCCACAACATTTCAAAAATTTCCTTACGTAAGCCTTCCGAAAAATAGCAGCAGGTTTTTTTTATCACTCATGACTTTTCTTTGTCACCTTCCATGCGATTAGTTTTATTTGCGCGTCTCTGATTTTGACATTTTTATTGGAACTTTTAAGCTTCTGACTCTGTTAATTTGTTTGAGACGTATTTTCACAACTTGAATTCATTTTCGTTATTTGTAAAATATTGAAATTCAATTTGGATGAAAATGTTATTTTCGACTACGACAACGCCGCTCAAAATTATGCCCATGACTTTCTTTAAAGTTGAAAAAGCATCACTTTTCGTAGTCACTTGGGTCTCAAAGGGATATTAGTCATACAAAGAAATTAAATTAGACAATTCGATATTGAAGTCGTTTAAGCCAAAGTTTCTTGATATGGAGACAATATTCTACTAACCAACGTCAGAAAAACATACATTGAGAAGTCGTCCATGCAATTCTGCAAACAATTCAAAGAAAACCGTTTCATTATATTTAAAAAAAAGTGTATTTAAGTCGTTTTGCATTTATCAAATAAACACTTTCCCTTTATTTTTTGTTAATAAGAGAGTAATTTTTGATGGCGGAAGTGTCAAATTTTGTCAAGACATGTAGTTTAATGACATTCATAATAATCAATGAAAAATTAGATTTTGAAATTTTTGTTAGTTACGCCTTTTTGCATTTTAGCTAAAGAAATGAAATTTGAAGGGGAGAAAATTAAAAAAGGCGGGAATTATGTAATAAAATTACATTTATTTTTTTCAGTGAATTTTAAAGTTAAACAAAATTTTGTGCAATAATCCTCATATTTTTAGTTGTAGAATTTTAGGTAAATCGTTTGACATGTAGTTGGAGAATGTATTTCTTAAAACGTAGAAAGACAAATTTTGGGATTTCTTATTCAATAACTGAAGGCCTGGGCACATAGAAACCTGCATGCGTTGTACTTAGACTTTCTCAACTAACGTTAACGCAATAGCAGATTAGGTGGGCACATGGAGTACTTTGTTAACGCACGTAAAATCACGTCAAAGTACTGAACGTACGTTAAGGCCGCGGCACATAGAATCAGTCATGCCCTGTACACCTTTTTCAACTGACGTTAACGCAACGACGGACACAAAGTCTAAATAAATTTATTTTTCAATATAATTTTTTTTATTTTTTTCACGTGGCACAAAAATAATAAAAGTTTTCTTTGCAATTATAAATCAAAAGAAGGAAAAAATGGACTGAAATTTGCCAGAAAGTTGCTGAACTTTGAGACGTTGCGGTGACAAACCTTATAACAAACCCTGTATTATAACTTAGTCGTCAGTTGAAAAAGGCAAAGTACAGCGCATGACGCATTCTTGCTCCATTGTCCACCAATTCGGTGGCCTTAATGAATTTGCCGCCTCTGTATAAAAGAATATGCGAAAAAAGCGCTAAATTTTAAAAGCAGTTGCGCTCCGTAATTAAATCTTATGAAATCACAAGAAATACCTCATCTGCAGTAACTGCTAGTTGCTTAATTAATGTACACTTTTGAAAGTTGTTAATAGGGTTTCAATCCTGGGATTCCCCGGGAATTCGGATTTTCCCCATTAACATAATATTTTTTTTTGTTTTTGCTGAAAATCTTTGTGATGCATCTAATGATAAAGAAGAAGAAAATATATAGAGATTTTAGATATTTTAAAATAATTTTTTTTTTTTGGTGAACGAGTATTAAAGAAGAAGTTCTTAATACTGGCGCGCGACTGATATCTCAGTGAAAACCAGCCAAGTTATTTGAAACCAGCCAGTATTTTCACTTTGATTTGCAATCTATTTTATAGTATTTACCAATTCGCTGATTAGAATAGAAAACAAGATCACCTGAGTTATTAAACTGCAGTAAGTTTAATAAACTAATAAATAAATAATAATACATATTATTATGTGCAAAGACATGTATCCGTGTTAAATATACCTACATACGATATAAGCTTAGAATGTTTAAAGAATTCTGTGTTTCATCTGCTTTATTGCAGATCTAACACTTGAAATCTATTCCGTCTTCTAATTTCATTAGTTTCATCCCGTAAGGAAGGCGTCAATGGGTTTTGGTGGTTGCTTAGTCTATTCACAAACCCAGAACTAAAATAAAGGGTACCTTTAGATCACTGTGAATTGGAATGTTGCTCAATAACCCAGGGATCAGACATATTCCTTGCGAGTTTGGACTGACAGCGTTGTAATATCTCAGTACTTGAATTACTGGCCGTTCCCCACAGCTCAACGCCACATATCCATATTGGTTTTAAAAGAACTTTATATAGTTATATTTTCTTCTCTCATTCTTTTGGTTTTCATATTCAGGTTTTTATTATTTTTTATATGATGTTTCTGTGTGAGAGGTTTGTCTATGTACATCCCTAAATATGAATGTATTCCACGCAGTTAGACTTCGGTAATTGCAATATATTTTAAAATATGTAATCATATATTTCTGCATTGATAGTAATTTTCCATTGGTTCAACCATTGCTGCAGCGTGTTCAACTCTGTTTGCACTAGAGATGAAGCTGCAACGTGGCATTTATTGGTAGAGATTATTGCGGTGTCCTCCGCATAAGTCGCAACCTGTACATTATCGGATGCAGGCATATCAAAATTATAACAATAGGTCCAAAACGCTGCCTTGATATATATTTCATCCACTGTCTCGGTAACAGATCGCAGCCCTTCGTGCCACACTCTATCAAATGTGTGTTTCATAGCGAGAAATACTGCAGGCAATACATTTTCCCCCCTAGTGAGTCCGATATTACTTTTACTTTTGCGGTGTACCCTACTGTGGTCAAAATGCAAATTGGTGATCGGCTATTATGTTTTCATGCTCTAAAATCGGTAATAATGGGTGGCAACAAACAGCTTCTCAAATTTCCTGCAAAATGTAGTTACCGGACTTATTGGTCTATAGTTCTTTGGCTTATTTGGTTCTTGAATTGTAGAATTATAGTTTCCTCTTTTTTTTTAAGGAAAAAGGAAAATATTAATAACTTGTCCACTGTATAAAAGCGATTTCTTGAAGCTTGTCTTCTTTCTTACTTTAATTAATTTAATTTAATTTAATTTAATTTAATTTAATTTAATTTGATTTAATTTAATTTAATTTAATTTAATTTAATTTAATTTAATTTAATTTAATTTAATTTAATTTAATTTAATTTAATTTAATTTAATTTAATTTAATTTAATTTAATTTAATTTAATTTAATTTAATTTAATTTAATTTAATTTAATTTAATTTAATTTAATTTAATTTAATTTAATTTAATTTAATTTAATTTAATTTAATTTAATTTAATTTAATTTAATTTAATTTAATTTAATTTAATTTAATTTAATTTAATTTAATTTAATTTAATTTAATTTAATTTAATTTAATTTAATTTAATTTAATTTAATTTAATTTAATTTAATTTTTGTTTCTTGATGTGGCCGTGAAAAATTTGTTTCTTAAATGAAACACAATTTCATATAGAAGGAAAAAGAAATGGTTCACAAGTTGAATTTATTTATGTACAAGTTGACAATTGCTGGGATCTCAGAAAATTTGTTTATTCCCGGCTTTCCCGGGAAGAAGAAACCCCTACTTGTTGGGCATTAAAAGGAATTTTCTGTGTCACTTATTGTACGTTTCACATTTTGCACAAGAGATGACAAATTAATTAACGGCATATTCGTTTAAAGCGAAATATTTAATTAAAAGCTGAAAAAGTATTGAATAAAAGTGGTAATAAGCTTTTAATGCAGGAAATGATGAATGTGTTTGATTGTCTGATGACAGCTCTTGTCCAAAAGCTGTCATTAAAATCGGTGAGAAAATCACGTCGTCTCTGCTGCCGCCATCCAACAATATTTCTCTGTTCGGCCACTAAATAAAAAGAAATTGATTATTTTGCACAAATTTACGCCTCTTTTATTAATCATTAAGTTTTATCTTAACCGAAGAATTTGAGAAATGCTAATTTATTTTCCTAACAGAATTTCGTTCTCACATGACGATTCATAAAAATGCGCGATGGTTGTGCAATTCACACACAGATTCTTGCGAAATTTTTCGCACTAAACGGGTGCAATTAAACTTTTTTTCTTCAAAAGAAAAAAAGAAAAAAATTATGTATTCACCTCATATTCTTGAATATTTCTTGTAACCTCTTCTATTGGATACGGTCAGGCTGCAAAGTTTATCAGTTGAGTTGTAACAGGTATGGGAAAGTGTGTTTGTAAATCTTTTACAATTTGTTTCAGCTGAAAAAGGAAACAAATATTATCTGCTTAGTACTTAAACAGAAATGGAAAAGGGTATTTTATTTGGCGCTCCCTAAATGCAGGCTGAAAGGTAATCTAAGGATTTTATTCGTTTACCAGGGAAATCTCAACAGGAAAAAGTGTAATTGGGTAAAATCGCACAGACACTTTCGAAAGTCTACACCGCCTTCTCGTACACAATGTTTAAATTGAGATGAGAGTGATGGTTCACACATGGTTCCTGTAAAAACCACGTTCAGTTGGTATCCATGTCATTCAACTCAGGCCAAAAGCCGGTGGTGGCTTGGCCAGCATCGGCGCTGCAGGTTCTCAGTCCTTAGGAGAGCCGGTTTCGCGTCAGGTTTAACAATTGCCAATTGGGTTAGTTTCTAATTCCTTCGGGGTATCGTCATGGTCCTTTACTGACAGCTTCAGGGTTTAAATCACAAGTTTTTGGCTGTCAGATTCTCCCGCAGACTTTCACGAATAGGGCTAATTTTTTAGGCCAATTTTACATGAATGGGTTTTGATTCATTGTTTGCTGAAATATTGTGAGCGTAAATTGGCCAAAGAGCGCGGAAAGTTGCCCCAACTTCTGTGTCCAAAGCGGTTTTAATAAAACAGTTTTGTCACTTGCAGCTGTTTTTGAGCGCTTTATTCCTCCATCTACCGAACAGATGACAGTCTTGCACAGCTGAAGGGCGATAACAACTGCCGAAGTAAAAGACTCTGCATGTATTCATTTGCTGGAACTAATTCTGGTTCTATAATTTTAATGAGTACAAAACTACGAAATTTAAGTTTCGTTAAAGTTTTCGTTAAATAATAAAAAAACGCACATGCCACACGGTAAAGAATTACAGGTAAAAATCTTCATCTATGTTACCTTCCTTAGATCTACACAAGCCCGCAAGAAGGTGCCGCCAGTCTTTCCTAACGGTCGCGTCTTATTTACGCTGTCATCGATGTTTTACAAATAATCACGGGGATTTTGATCTTAAATGCGTTTTGCATTCACGAGGCTGATTTGAAGCACTTTGGAATCCGTGCAAAATAGAGAAAATTTGTAAAAAAAAGATTTAGGGTCTGATAAAACAAACAATAACTGGACTAATTGCAACATGTCGGAAAGCATTTATGTAGGCGATATATTAAATTGGCCAAATGAAGTTGATAAGTAGTCCTCAAGTTAGTTTTTTGTCCTTCAAATTCTGGCGATCGTTTATGTTTTATAACTCCAGACAACAACTCTGGTATTAGGGAATTGGTTCTGTAAATTCTTTCTCCATTTGAAACAGTCGTCTGTGGTTCCCGTCAATTTTGTTGGGAAATTTGTTTAGTTATACTGACAGAAACGCTTTTTTATGGGTTTAAAAAGAGTTTCTTGCGAAAAATTACGAAGTTGGGTTTGACAGCGTTTCTCTTTTATGCCGAGGCTAACAACCATATCCCAAATATTCATTATTTCTGAATTAGCCGTCGAATTTTCAGAAGCGCCCTTTCAGTTTGTTCCCCAATATTCTTCGGATCGGAAGTTCCGTTTGTTTGGCTTTTTGTCTCGGAGTCAATTTTATATTAATTGTATATTTAGCGACTCTTGTAAATTTTTAATTGTTTTTATGTGCCCATGAGGAGATTCACATTCAATGGAGAAACTACTGTGCCTTTACACGTCGTAAAATATATGTTTATGATTGAGTTGAAAATTTCATAAAAACAACGTTTTGCTATATCTTTATATGTATATAAACCGTCATTACGATTCCTCAAGGTGAGAGCGTTAAATATTTAGGTTTGCACATTGACAGGAGGTTGACATGGACGTCACACATCAAAGCAAAAAGATTTATAGAGCAATTCTTAAACCTGTTTGGACTTGTGGAATCGAGCTGCGGGGATCATCCAGATACCAGCTGAAAAATTTAAGATTAATTGTCAATGCCACTTGGCTTGTATCGAATAATTCAATTCACAATGACTTTTTCATTCCGAAAGTTATGGAGGAAATAAGAAGGTTCAGCATAAGTTATTGGGAAAGGCTAAGTCACCATGATAAGCCATTAGCAAAAGTCCTTCTGGATGACACTGAAGAAACGAGGCGCCTTAAAAAGCTCCATATTCTGGGTTTGCCATTCAGGAGCCAGTAATACAATATTTTGCCATTTTATATAATGAAATATCGAACTTAATGTTTCTTTCATTGTTGTTGTACTCAGTGGAGTGCAGCAACTACGAGTACTATTAAGTTTTTTATATAGATTCTAAATAAAGAATTTATAAAAAAATACGATTTTGTTTGTTTTCTGTTTTAATATATGACAAGAAATATAGCGCTTCTGTGAGTGTTTTCCGGCTGTCTACTTCATTTTCATATAGGCAGCAGGAAAATAAGCAAAACAAATACCATGTTTTTTGTTTTTAAATGTATATGTTGCCTGAACAATCTATTGTTTAATCTATTGTATAGTAGCAAAACCAATTCTTTAATATGAAAAACGAATTTAACTGAAAAGAACTAGACGTCAAATACTTAAGCAAAAAAATAACGCCAAATATGATTTTTAAATGTATGTATATCTGACTCAAGTCAGCGACGCAAATAGTCATGTCGTCAGTTTAGTATTGAAAGCTCCTCACTCAGCTCTTTTTCAAAGTCGAGATTTTTCCCATATTCCAGTACAAGACCTTCAGTCTATCACAATTTGCAACAAAATACCGACTTTGAACAGAATTGCAAGCTTAGGTTTTTGGTTAATATATTGTTACTAAGTGGACCAAAGCAAAAAAGAAATATGTACTCTAATAACTATTATTGCTGCTTTTCACGAAGTTTAAATTTTCTTAAAACTCTGAAAATACAAACAAAAACATGTCATAATCAGGGAGAACAAAAGTGTTTTTAAAATGATAATAGAATGCTGTCAACAACAATATGGATTATTAGAGAACACGAAAAATGTTGCACAAATATATTCAAAAACTATTTTTCTCTACGTGTAGACGTACTTCAGCCATAGGAAGCTGAGTCTTGAACAAGTAATAAAAAACGATCTGTTACCCAAGTAAATGGCAGGACATCTTAAGCTGTTAAATAGTTTTTTTAATTTCAAAAGTAACTGCGAGTGTTATTTTGACGTTTTTCATATCGCAGTTTGTCGTGAAAATAGTCGGTATTAAAACATCTGAATTCATTAGGAGAAAGAGTTTCTTTTGTTTGAAGAAGTTAGACTGAACTGGACGCTTAAAAACATAGATTTATCTCAAAACCTTTCAAGATTTTTTTGGTAAGTGTCTCCCTCCCTCTGGGCTTATTCGAAAAGTTTTTGTCCACAAAAAGTATATTTTACTCTGCAAATATTTTAAATACGACGGCTGTTCAAAAGTAAGCTGCATGTGTCAATTCTCCGGCCACTTACAGTCGGTTAGCGCTTTTTTATGTTGGAAAAGTTTGTTGGTTGAGGGCCAGGTTCACCACGGACTGTAGCGCCAAAAGAATAAGAAGAAGAAGACTCGTAATGGTTCACAATTTCATCTATCATCAACAAGTTCAGTTTGTTCGTGAGAGGGATAAAAGTATGAATTGTTTTGCGTGTTCGGCGATTTTCTGCTGTCGAGAAAAATGTATCAAAGAATTTGCTCAATTGTTAACAAGAATTGCACTCCGCGTCAAAAACATGTTTACACGATGTGCATGACGGCACTCGCCCTGGATGGGCCAATACACGAGTACATATTGGGAAAGTGAAGAAAATTGTTTTGGAAAATCTTTGAGTCACTATTAGAGTAGTTGCTGGGGATGTTGGCATATCGGTTGTCTCATGCCACGCAATTTGTTCGGAACTTGTAGGCATGAAGTTTGTGGCAGTTCGTTTAAAAATTCAAACGCAAACTAAAAATAATTTCAAAATTTTCATTGTTCAATATTTAAATACAAATAAAATCAATTTCTATGATTCGAATAGTCCAAGATATCTATGGAGGAAACCCAACACCTCTGTTCGACAAGAATAATATTACTGCCACTGTTGAACATGGAGATGGGATCATTTTGGCGCGGGGTGCAGTGGTTTGTTTTGTTAAAGGAAGTACTGCTACAAGTACAAGGGACAGATTCCAGTATCTATCGATTTTAAAAGGTACAAAAATTGGATCTAAATGATGATTTCATGGTGGTGCAAGACAACGATCCCAAGCGTAACTGGTATATCGCGAAACAATTTCTTATTATAAACTGCTAGTTCGTGTTGCTCCTATATATCAATTATTTATGAGACACTTTGAGAAAAAAAGATTCTACATCGTCCAAATTCTAGGAAAGAATAACTTGTTAAAGTAATTCGTAGCGAATTGATATATTAAAAAAGTTGGTATCTGCACTGAAATCTTATTTACGGGCATTCACGGCGGCTAAATGATACCATACAAATGGGACTTTAGTCGTTCTGGTACTTTAGTTAAAAATCTCCTTGTGAATTTGAAATTATGATCGTCTTTCTTGCTGCGTAAAATAAAATTACGGAATATTGCACGTGCAATTATTTGACATAATATTGGTCCTTGCCAGCTGGAAAAGCTTGTTGGCTGAAGTCCAGGTCCACCCCGTACTGTAGCGCCAGAAGAAGAAAAAAACGTGTCGTTAATTAAAACAGCAATTAGAAAATGTTTTGAGAAAGTCATATAAACCCGCGGCTAACCCGTTTTTCTTTCTAGACCCCCGATTTACAGGACAACCAAAAAATAAATACGTTTGGTAAAACAGTACCTTGCAAATCGCGCCATAAGTGTAACCAATTTCAAGGAGCTGTTGAATTTATGTTACCCCTAGAGTCTCTGAATTGATTCACATTTGCAATTCATTCATTAAGCCCAATAACACTCGTGAATATTTTCGTTATCAGCTTCTCCACTTGAAGATTTTCTGTTGCACGGCCACATGCACTTGTGCCTACAGCCAAAACCGGTAAAGGGCAGTCACAGTTCGACCCGTATCGTATTCAGGCACTCACAATAATCATTCTTGTTTTCTTTATTGTGTCGTTCCCCCCTCAGACATTCTAAAGAAGTAAATAATAAACAGAAAGATTTTGATGATGCATCTAATATTTCCGTTGTTTAAAGTTTGTTATTTTTTCTCGTTCTTCCTAAAGTTTCCTTGCCATTTTTTACTGCATTGTGCTCGTACACTTGCAACTTGCACATGTTTATTAAGGTCTGCAACCGAAACTATAAAAAATAAAAAAGGAAAACACGGCTTCTTCATTGCCACGGTGCTTCTGCAACAGATTGTGGTGGTTGGTTGGCTGAATGGCTGATGTCAGCATATTTTGGTTCTTCTCTTTTATTCCGGGCTGATAATGAAGCAGGTTCACTTTGCACGAACTCGCTGGATATTGAATGGCAAAACAGAAACAGTTTTTTCACTTTTTTAATTTTAGGTACCCTACAGAAAAGGGACCAATGAGCTGAATTCTACAGCGTATTTGCGGCACCTCCCTTGAAAGGTTTTAAGTTGCTTTGAAAATTGTGACTAGATTGAATTTCTTAGCTCCACATTTCATTCGACTGAGGATTAAAAAATAAAGCCTACAATCAGTGAATTAGTGTTCAACTATGGGACCTCAAAATCTGCAGCAACCTGGTGAAAACGAAGCTAAATTCGAAATTAAAGGGTTGCCCAACGGAATGCGGGATATGTAAAACTCCTAAAAACGGAACTAAATAAATGTATATTATAGATGTTTCACAGATAAACAGTGCCATATATTTTGAATGAAATTCCAAACTTAAGCCGAGCTGCTAATAAATTCCCGTCGAATGGATAGTAAAATTGTCGAACTCTAGAGGAGTGAGTGGCTCCGCCTTCACCTATTTAAATAGAAAAATTCTGTGTAAAATAGTTTCCCAAAAACTTGAAAAACAAGCCCAGAATTTATAGTTTTATTATTATTTCTGTGTTAAAATTCTTTTTTCTATTAATATGGTCTTATTTAGAAAAAAAATCCCAACTCTGTCCATTAAAAATATTTCTTAAAAATCTTGCGAAGGAGAAAATTATCCAATGGAATGTTAAAGTTTTACACACATACATACATATACGTACGTACATATATTGTATAAAAATGTTTACAGTGTATTCCACAGAGTGATATATTTTTCTTGTATTAACTGGGGGTTTTGGCTTTAAATTTTCAGTACAGTTTAACTTTGTACTAAATTCAATTTCCCTTCGATTGAGTGGTTCAAATTTACAGTCGGGGAAACAATAGATGGCATTTTTTCGCTTTTCTTTAGAAAAACTTTACCTTTTGTTTGGTTTCGGCTTCGTGAAAATAAAATTGTCTTAAAATTACGCCACAACTTTTAATTTAGCGACAATTATGCTGCTTCTAAAAATTTTGAATATATTGACATAATTTATTTTGAAATGAAATGCTGGTTACTGAAGTTTATCTGCCAGTGCTGGGAGTTTCCTAAAAATACGCAATCACGTTGCTCTCAACGTTTTGCTAATGAAAAATTAAAAACGCATTCAGAAATTTTGGATTTCCCTGGCTTTTTTCTTGAGGAAACTGGAAAGGCAATTTTTAAGTTTTCATTTTAAGCTCTAATATTTTTATTGTCCCAAGAGAACGCCAGTAACAATTTTTACGTATTCAAACATATTCAATGCAACAGCTAAAATAGCAACTCAATAGCAAAATATTTTGGAAAAGTCGTGCCGGACTTATCTCACATTTTACAAGTTCCATCAACAACAACTGATTTGTTGAGCTTCCAAGCTGTCGACATTTCTATATAGATGGCTGACAAAAAAGATATTTTTCATTTTAAATAAGTTCTACGATACCTAAATTTTATTTGCTTTTGACTGAAAAAAAATTTGTAATAATAGTCTGCTTAATAATTCAGAAAAACATAAGATAAATATCGGAATAATTCCAAATTTAGACTGTGAATACATTGGTCGCTGGGAGTTATCTCCCAATAGCCTCCAGGAAAGGTGGAGGATATCTGTGCATTTGTCTCGCTTAAATCGACTATAATAATAAAGATGGTGCTACCTTTTTGTATTTTTTTCCATACAAATTCACGTGCGTGACCTTCCGGGAAAAATCTATTGTTGCCTTTGCCGCCAGCACCATCAGCTCAAACTTTTTCTATGCTACTAACACTGTTGCCAATTTTTCAGCTCTCTCTAACGTGTCTGAACTTTTTTTTCAAGTTCCTTTTCCCTGGAGTGCAGAAGACAGGACTGTAGTGCCTGATTTAAGAATAAAATACACTTTGAAGAAGCTAAAAATTCAAAATTACGTCATCCCTGTCCTCCGTGAATGCTCTTATCACTAAACATATTTCAAAACTATGAAACCACAAATTGAGTGCACTTCTCCCAACACTGGGCGCTTCTACTTCTGTATTTATTTATATATTAAGGGAAACGGTAAGTCTCATTCGTTCTGACTCGACTTAAAAACAAACAAATTACAAACTGGCATTTGTTGGATGTTTTACTTGCCAAACGCTGCCTTGTTCGAAAAAAAGATGCATGACTTTAAACGAAAGTACAACAATGAGATAAAAAAAAGTGGAAGATACAAATAAAAATGTATATCCGCACATGTGCGGCTTTTATTGTTTCTGTTTGGAGTTTTTTTTTTTGTTTATGTTTTTCCATTTCTTTCATTTCTTGTTTATGTTCGAAATTGTGTTTGTGCATGTATTCGTACACTCGCAGTTGTTGCAATAGGTACAAAATGGGAAAAATTCGCGACCACGCTGCACATCTCTGCATTGGAATATTGAAATGGAAACAACGTCCATATGTATGATGCTAATTTTAGATAATATTCCTTAAGGTAAATTAAACGCCAGAAAATTTAATATACATATTAAGTATCTAGAGTTGCGAACGAGTATTTCTGAGAATTTTAAGTCCAACTTAATTAAAAAAAAAATCTGAGCTGACCTTCGTCATAAGTTTTAACAAACACTCAACCCACATTTTACTTCAAATTTGAATTCACTTTACGCCTGGTGTAAATTTATTGCTTTGTGTAACACATATCAATGGCTGTTGATGACTTGCGCTGCGAAGGAACTTTATGCTAGCCTTGTTATATCCGTCTACAAATTGTCATCCAGTATATGAGTCACACAACAATTATAAGGAATCTGTACAAAACAAGGAGCCGAGGAGCTTTCTTTGCAATCCACTAGATTTTCCGTCCCACATATTAAGCTGGCAACTCTTAAAAGCGGTGGGACTGCCTATTCTGGTTTATTTGGCCTTCTCAATAACATTTCATTCATTCAATGTTCCATGAAGGCACGTCAATTGATGGGCAGCCATTTTCAAAAATATTTTATAGAATTATGGATTTTACCATAAATTCAAATCAAAAAGTTGAACTTCTTTTTCAGATTTTGTAATATCTTTTATTTGTATTTACACTGCGCAACTACTTGTCTATAAGAATATAATATTCATGTAAAATTGGCTATTGGGGATAAATTTTTCTTTTTGCTGTACCAGTAAAAGTGTTTATCTTTAATCTTACCTCTTAGTAAGTTCTTTGCCACAAATTAATAGTGCAATGTTATATGATGTCAGAGTTGCCACACTAGAGGGTTTTTTGTTAGCTGATTTATAAGCTAAAATTCTTTGGAGGGAAACAATTGGTTTGGTCCCAGCATTTTCACGCGTTTTCCAGCTGGGCTTGGCAGTTCTTTAATCATTTTTTGCTAGGATGAAAGGTACTTTTCTCGGACTTTTTAATTCCAAAGGCTGAGAAGTTGCCTTCAAATTCATTGAAATTTCTGGTGAAACTTAAATTTAACTTAGATAAGCGAAAGTATACGATTATGAAAATCTGCTTCTATTGGCTTTAAGTACTGACACAGATCTCAAAATAAGCATTTTCGAAATGTAAAAATATATTTAATAATTAATCGACATATGAACATGTACATACATTTCCATGCGATATACTTGTTAACAAATTTCGTAAAATTGTAAAAATTTAGGGACTTCTCATTTTCAGACTAGTACAACTAAAAATACTTAATATTAAAAAAAAATTATCTGGCAACACTTGCTGCATACATAAAAATTTCGGACTTTGTATGGCGTGGGCTAGTTGCCCACTTTTGTTGCCTTGACATTTTCTAGGGCGAAGATGACACTTGCGTTTTCGTTTAAAATTAAGTGGGGTATTGTGGTTAGGGGATCCTTTAACGGTTTTGGTGAACAGCAAACACACTACTTATCGCACTACTCTGGTAGTTAGCGCTAGTCCCTTTCTAAGTGACAACGTCGCGTCATAGAAACCAGCAATCACTTCTAAGAACTTTTGCGCTGATTTTGGCTCATTTGATAGAAATGTACAAAAGCATCAGGTGAGAAGGAATAGTGTTACTTAAGTTAAGAAAACGCATAAACACGTTCACAAACAACAAAGTAATTTGATAGTTCATTTTTGGGGGCATACTTTGCCCCTCAGATTTTAAAAGATTTTTATACTAAGAACGAGCATAACTTCGCCATTGCGGGACCAATTTTAAAAATGCTTTTTGCATATGGAAAAGGTCCACTATATGTTTGTTTGTTGTTCACATTCGGGTTGCACAGCACCGAGTTAGTCTAGTTTTATGTATTTATGTATGTAGAGATACATAAAACAACTAATAAATTAATGAATTCAAAGGAAAACCATGAAATATTTTGCAGTTATTTTGTATTTTATATTGATGGGCGTAAGAAAATAAAACAAATATTCAGCTGCACAATAAATGCGAATTAGAGAATTGTCTAAAATAGCCGAGTACCAGCAATTACATTTACATTTTTGTTCCCCTCTCCGTAAATTTCTTTGAACTCAAGAATTTCCACATTAAAATTTCCGAGTCTAACCTGTCACGGCGTTTTGTTATGACTCACAGAAAGTGAACTATTTTCTTTAATACAAAAATCTTAATAGAAAATAATAGATGGAGACCAAATGGTAAGCAAATCGCCACTTAAAAAGCAATAACAACTCCACCTACAAACAGTCCTAGAACATTTGGACGCGTTGTCTTTGGGGCAACTGCAACGAAAATACTAGTGACCTCAAAATCTATTTAAAGTAAGTGAATTGTTTTCTTTTCGAGTTCATTTGCGTTCGATATCTGGAGCCAGGCAGTCAGCTTTTATTTATGTTTTCAAAGCGTGGGGGTACTTTAAATTAATCAGGTTGGTCAAGCCCAAACAAATCGAAAACCATCAACTTTTTTAAGCGTTTTATTGGTCTAACGTTTCCAGAAACTAAGTAACTGGCTGTCACGTGCGGCAGATGCCAAAATGTTTATGTTCATCGTAGAGTTAGGCCAATGAAAAGAAAAAGCTTTACCATATTCAATTTATCCCGAGTATGGTTTATGTAAAATATGTTTTCAGAATTATTGTTAATATTTTGGTTTTAATTTTTTTCCACAAAAGACAAAAAAATTCCACCATTTCATTTCAGAGCACTTCCTTTTGACTCCGCAAAGTTCTAAACGAACTGAAGACACAGAAAGCAGCAAAAATAAATAATATTGAAACTGCAATACAAAAAGAAATGCATTTCTAATCTAAACAACAACAAGAAACAATTGTTTAACATGATCAGATAAAAAAGAAATTGAACGTAGATTTTCTTGTACGTGAAAAAATCGTTTCTGTTTGGGAAAAGGGTCGCTCGTTTATGGACAAACACATTCACTCGGTTTACAAAAAGAAAAAGTTTTATGCGAGCACATCTATGAAAGTGGATGTGCATTTCGAAGACTTGATGCCGTTTTGTTTATTGTTGCTGTTCGATATTTTTCAACATGTTGAAATTCGTGGGGAGGCGTTCATGGGATGTTGAGATATTGTTTCGTTACCTCACGGGTATTAACCAGCCTCAATTGCCACAACTGCCGCAGCAGCAGTATCTAAAAATAAATAAATTCATGTTTTTTTTGTTTTTGTATCTTTCTACTTGTCCGTCCATTAGTCAGACTGCCACTGCAAGTATTCTTCCGATTTTGTGGCCAACTTTTCTACTTGATAGCAGTTGCGCTCTTGCCAGATGCTAAACTGAGTTCAAGTATTTCAATGAAAATAAAAAAAACATGAAAGTATATCGCAACCTTTACTGCTGCATAAAGTGTATTTGTTATATTTTGTTCCATATGTTCGCTGCAGCTCACGAATGTGTGTACACTTAAAGAAATGTTATTGGAGTCACAAGTTCGGTTTTGTCAACAGCAACTACAGAGCAACTCACACTCACACTTTTGAAAGCCCGTGAAAATATTGCACTCTGAGCGATAAAGTTTCAAAACCCAAAAAATTTATGAAAAACAGTTTTCACGTTAAGCCACATGTTTTAGAATCTTCTCAGTTAAGAGCAACAGCTCGAAATAAACCGATTTTAACGAAACAAAACTTTTTCAACTGCTGATATGGGCACCAGCAAACCCTAAGGGAGCAGGGACAGGAGTGCAGCATAAAAGACAAAATAAATAAGCATAAGAATGTAATTACATATATCGAAATTCGTCATCAAGCGTTTGACCTGGGATCTGGGTTTGCAAAGAAAATCGATTTTGATTGGTTTTGTGAATTAATGAACTGTTTATGGTCTCCAGTCTACAAAAAATAGGATCATTCTAAGCATTCATGGCACTTAAAATATGTGTTTTATCAAATGCATGTTCAACGGGGCCCTGCAGGCTTGACAGATTTGGCAGTGTATTCCCTTACATCTCTGCCAGACTAAAAATTATCCACACGCTATGGAGGTTACTTCCACCAGCATCTCTTAAGATGGCCTAATCTGATAGTGGGGCAATTCCACCGCGCGAACGGGTTCACCATTGCGTCCCTGCGGCTGGTTTTATAATGTTATATATATAATGTTATATGTATGAATTATAATGTTCTAAAGTTGGTTTATTTCACTGCCATAATGTTATTCCCCCGCTGACGATTTCACACCCAGTCAGGAGACTCTAATTGAGGGGAAGGGGTCCTTCGGTTGGCATGGAATTTCATGTATGACTTCAGTTATGCATGTTCTTCATGTTCTGTGAATTGGGTAAATTGATCTGTGAATTGAGCTGAAACGTTCTGGCCTTGTCTTAAACCTAAAGGCCCATGAAGAAGAAGCTCTTCGAGGTGCTGTTGGCTTGCGACAGGTCTGACAAAATGAAAACGAAAAGATCACTAACTCATTCCCAAATCAAAGGAATAACTCTTGCGGAGCAGCAACCATTCAAGGCCCACTTCTTGGTGTGCTAGAGCTCTCCGAATTTTTGTTCTCTCTTGGATATTTCAAATACGATTTCATTAAAACTTGAAATAAATGTTGACCAAATAGAGTGCTTTCACAACCCCCAAATCTGCCTCGACAAATTTTCTCCATGTACTCACAACTCCTGGCAACTATAACAATTTTCCTCTTCCATTTTGTTTTGCACTTTTGTGAAAATTGTAGCGGAATTATGTGGCAGATGTTTGTGCTCAAATCGTCAAGTATCATTATGAAGGCAAAAGTGCAAAAAAAGCTTTAGCACGGGTTCCACGGCTGATGGATACGAATATCCACACTGTTAAGGTTTAATGAATATCGCTCCTTCTATTACAGTATTTCGGTAATTGCAGTGGAAATATTAATCATTAATTTTTATGCCAGTAGCTTTTTACTCGTATTTTGTGATTTTCATTTATGATTAAATCATTTAAAACTGACACCTTCATTGCGAGTTCCTGTTCATTGGCTATTTTTGCTCCCCAGTTTTATTAATGGGGTGCCATTCGCAGCCTTATAATTTAAAAATTATTTATTTATTTGTAATACAATAATATTTTGAACGATATTGAGAGCAGGATGACTTTGACTTTGTACCGCGAAAGAAGCGAAAGAAGCTGGAGAAATTTGTTGACGCGGATGTGAAATTTGTTGTGGGTTTTTTTGGTTCTTTAGATCGTTTCACTTGGAATCAATTCTACTGTTAATTATTCCCTCTTTGAGGCAAATAATTTCAAAAAATTTTGTATTGTTGAGCCCCCAGAACAGTCTGTTCACGGTTGTTACCTTGAAATGAGCGCAAAGAACATCATTTTAGATCCAGTTGTATATTTTTTACGGTTTGTAAGTAAATGTTTAGTCCTTTATTTTGGAAATGTATAAAAGATGGCAACAGTTAAGTATCCTGTCAGGTATGGAAAAGAACTAATAAATTTTATGAAAATCGATACAAAACTTTTATATTTTAAAAGCCATTAAATGGCCATTGTCTTACTTTTGTACTCATCTGAACCCAAATTATTTATTAATAGTTTATTTATCGACATTGAAATTGAAATCTTTGAAAACTATTTCAATAATGCCCATTTAGATTGTTTAGATTGAAATCAAAAGAGATATCCACACAGGAGTCCACAGATTTTCATTAAAATATGTTAAGTTTGTTTCAAATGAAAATCTTTTTCTTAAAACAAATAAAAATTTAACCATCACTTTGGCGTACAACTGCACCAAATCAGTGCGTTATAAATGGTATGCAGGCCTTCTATAAGGCCCGATTAAGCAGACTCCAGCATTCCTAGTCTGTTTAAAGTGACACATTCATATTATTGTGGCCTTTCAAAAACAGCCTGCCAACGAGGGCAATAGTATATTAATCAGAGGCCTGTTTTCATGGTTGATCATGATAATGTTTCACAAGGTCCTGGTGTATCGATATAATAGCATCGTGTGTAGAATTGGTAACCAATGACGCGATTGCTGCCAAAAATATGTTTTTCTTAGCGCCACATAATTGACTTTGTTAATAATAACCAGCATGTAACTGCTTAAATGTTGTCGTAGCAACCATAACTTTTTAAATGTTTTGGGTAGTCGGCTCGGGCAGGTTTGTCTTCGAAAGTGCTAAGAAATTCAGGATTTAGGATTCAGATGGCTTTCTGAAGTAAACTTCGAAAAAAGCTGTTATGATTTTTTCTTGGTCCAAAAACATATAGAATTTTAATAAAAGATAATCATCTGTATTGTTGTTATAATATTATTAAAAAAAACTTGCAATTAATGGCAATTTTAGTAGCTTTATATCGATAACTGTAGACGCGTGTCACAAACACAAAACTTTAATGAAGTCAAAACGAATACCTGAATTGGAATGGCCAGCCAATTCTGCTGAGCTGACCGCAATGGAGAGTGTTTGAGGAATCATGGTGCCCGGTTGTGGACCTTAAAGGTGCAATTCCCACTGATGTTTGTGAAAAAACTAAAAGTATGCCGTACCGAATTTTTGAACTGATCTCAAAACATGGTGCACCCACTTATTACTAATGTCTAAACTGTTTTAATTCCAAATAAAATTCATTGTTATAAACGCGGCTATAATATTGTGCAGCTAAACAATCGCTTTATTTGCCTCGTTTAAAGATATTGAATACAAGTTTTTTGTTGCTTTTAAAAGCTTGACAACTTAAACTCGGGTGTCTTTTAAGACCTCAAGAACTTAAAATGATAAAAGCGGGCAGAAATGTTGGTGGCACGAGTTTTTTCCTTATAACTTGATAGATGATTTCACGGCCTTTGATTTTTAAATATGATTTCCGGCCTATATTCGCTGTGGCTTTGGGGCCATTCGTTCAGTCCAATTTTTGACCACTTTTTGTAATAAATCGGGCCATGTAGCGTCAATAGGAGATTGAATGTTGGCTTCCAGAGTTGCTGGCTTGTGGGCACTAAACAGTGACTTACCACAGCCGCATAAAAATGAATCCAAAAGCGTGAAATCTTATGAAGCGAGGGCAAGTGAACAGGACCACTTCTGGAAAGAAATTTGTCACCAAATTGATTTTGCAATAAATCGATTATAAGGAGCGCCGCATGCCGAATTGCAGGGTCTTGTGGGAACTGTTTAATTTTGCACGGTTCAATAGAGGTCGCCATTAACTGTAACGTCAGCTCCTCTCTCATTTGGAAGGAAACAAGAACCGATGATACCGAAAGCGTGTAAACCGCACCAGACAGTAAGTTTTGATAGTTTTGAATCCAGGAGATTAAAATCAGTGCGAAAACGATTCATAACTGCACAAATTGCTTGCTGACAAGGACGATTGACCGTAAAATGGACGAAGTGCTCTACGATCTCCTGCGGACAGATTTATATTTTGAAAAGTAAATTTCAACAATTGGCGAGCGTCGTTCTGGCGTTAAACTATTCATCAAGTCCTACTGAAGCCTGATACTATTCTGTTTTGTATATCCTTTAACATGTTTTCATGGGAGAGAAATTTGAGTGCGCTGTTTTTTTGTGCTATTTTTATTACTTAACATATATTTAGGATCTCAAAGGGTTAACCCGTTAAGAATCTAACATCATTACGTTTCGTAGACTTTTGCAAAAAGGCACTTGCGACGAAGGCCTTACTGAACCTGAACTGAACCTGAACCTGCACCGAACCTTTGGATATCTACAATCCAATCCAATCAGAGCAAATGCAAATACATAAGTACACTTATGCAAATAAAGAAACTTGTGCACATTTGGGAAAATTTCGTTTAATATTCATTTGTGTTTTACATGTATTACAAGAGATTTTCATAATTTAAACAAAATCAAATACAAAGTGGATTTATTTATTCAATAAAATGTTACTGTACTTTTGTACACATTTGAGTTTGTGTCGAGTTGTGCCGGTGTGGGTGTGTGTGTTTATTTCAAATCCTTTAACAACTCAACAAACATTATCGTCCAATTGTTAATAAAGTTTGCACTTCCTTCCTCCCGCACCGCTTAATGTACGCCGAGAAGCAGATAAACTTCAAATCATATTTGTTGCTGCCAGCCCCAAACAACTTCTAACAAATTTTGTCAGTTGCTTCACATTTGAGGCTCATAAATATGCAATTGCTTAATAGAAAAGTTCAAACATCAGACAACCCTTATTTGGGTCTTTTTTAATTTTTGTTTTAAACAGACTTTCCACCCAACACGAACGTCGGGGAGCAGTTGTATCGCCGAAACAACTCTACACCAAGAGTTGTTTTCACACAACAAGTCCTTCTAAACGATGTCGGTACATCCGTTTTGAATTATTAAATTATTTTAAACCCGATTTAATATTTTTGGGGTTTGCAATTTCCTGCCTTCCGGCTCTCCTTTCAATGTGCTGATGTATGATGATTTTTATTTAATTTATTCGGTATTCGGTTTATTTCATTTGATTTGATTTCTTCAAAATTTTATTCAATTGTTTTAATGTTGTGTTATGCCTTTGATGTAAAAATAATCCCATTCGAGATAATCGCCTCGTAAAAGCGTATAAAAAAAGGGGTTGAAGAATTTTAAGGCGAAAATATCAAAGCCAAAATGGAACAGTGTTGAATTAACTTCATTAATTCCAACGAAAAAACACAAACAGAAAACCTGTTGAGACTGTCACCAGTGCAAGAATTGCATGAAAACAGTTTAATAGGTATTAAAGGCGAAGGACCTGCTTCATTTGCTACCCAACTTTAAAGAACCAGTCTTCCGTACTGGGCAGTCACTTTGCCAAAGTGGTATTTCCTCAACACAGCAACGGGATTGCCGGGAAAACTTACTTGAAACGCATCCGATTTTGTCACAGATGTATATGTCGTAGAATTGTTACATAAACTTGATTCTTTTGCAACAAAAGCTATTGACTCGGTTGAAAATTTTATCTAGAAACCACTTAAAGTTTATATGAAAAAATGTTCGTAGCAGTTTTACCGAAGGAGAACATAAGCAACTCATTTTATTCGGTTCGAAGGACCTTCAACAAAAGCGATGCCTGCTCATGCGATCCGCAGATGGTTGGGAGATGCGATCACTTTGTAACAAAGTGTAAATTAAAAAAGCGTACGATGAGGATGAGGATGAGAAATTTGCAAGAAAATCTTATTGCTATTGTTGCGATGTGGAGGAATTGAACATGAAATAGGGGGAAAAGAAATGAAATAACTGATTAAGAACTATTTTCCCAATAAAATGGTTAATTTAACAGTATCGGTGTACCTGGGTAAGTATTGAAGTGGGTAGTTAAACGCACTAAAGATGCGGATTGACTGCTCATTATGGACAGTCGTCCATCAGTAGTGCGGCCAGCCCTACAATTTTCTTATAATAATAAAGTATAGAAAAGTGTAAAGGTATGTACTTACATATGTGAAAGGTAAGTATAATCGGGAACATTCAACCGGCGTTGCACAATTTGAATTAATAATTTTCTATTTATTTATTTATGCAAAAATTTAATTTTCCAAATTACTTTGGATAACAAATTTTCAATATAAAAAGAAATCAATTATAGGGATAAGCGAGCAAGGCTGCCACTGTTTTTGTTGGCAAGAAAGTGGACCTAAAAATTGCACAGCCTTGACGCAATATTGGACAAGAAGAAAAAAGGCATTCAATAGACATTTTACGAAAACAGCTCTGGTCCGAAAACGCAATAAATGCGAAAGATGACAGAGATAATCCAAGTATTCATCTTGACGATAGGAGCGAAAATATAATATGTGGTATTTCCTTTTTCAACTTGATCCTCACATCTCTTGATATCCCTACAAATTTCCTATTTTTCGTACAAACTGTGATACATTTTTAGTAAAATAATTGCTCTTTTGTTGCCGACTTATGAAAGTTGTAAAAATTTATAGATCTGTTACTTGCAAAATTTTCCTCTCCTTCTTTGTATCAGTTGGGAAGGGATGTGTAGCAGCGACTAAATAATTTAAAACGCGAGAGAAACGTAGAGAAATTCAAATAGAAAGGCCTGATTTACGTAATAATATAATTAATTGCGATTATAGCTAAAAGACTATTTCTACACATGTGTACATTAAATAAAACAAGGCTGTCTAGGCAAGAAAGCGCGACGAGCTAAAATCCGCCGGTGTCGTCTTGTAAAATATTTACTCTCCCCAGCAGTTACAAATTTTCGGTGTGCATCCCCAACCTTGCAGAAACGCAAATCTGAACATTTAAGTAATCGCCTCTTTTCAGATTGGACTCTATTCGATGTGGTGGTATTAAGTTTTGTTAAAAATTTTGTTTGGTTCGTGGGAACTTAATAATTTTTAACGCATTTTTGAATAGCAGTAACCAGTTTTTGGCCACTAAGTGATACCGGCCCACACGTCAGACCCTTTTTTAATCGTAATGCAACAAAGAAAAATATATATTTAATAATAATAAAAGAAAGACAATTATATGCCATCAAAGTTTAAGTATAATTTTGACAGATCGTGGAATTGACTTACGTTAGCACGTCTGACGGTGAACCAGCCGTACTTGGTGAACTTGTGTACCGCCCCAAAGTGGCACATCAGGCACACAAAGGTGGCAACTTCTCTTGTTACGTGAGGCTGCCACATAAGACAAAGCTTTTACTCTAGAGCTGCGGCTATCTAATGACAGTAATTCCCTAAACAGTTAAAGGAAGAATGTGCTCATAAATTGGTAGACTGAACCAACTCCACCGTCAAGTGCCTTACGAAGCACAGAACCCGTTGTAAAACAACAGCACCTTGAAGACATTTGGATCACAGAGCGTAGATTTCTACAGCCCACTTCTGCATTTTTAAACCACAGCCAGAACCTTACAACCGAGGTGCACCTCAAGCAATTAAGGGGGGAGGGGGAGCATGTTGCTCCCCCATTCTGTCAATTGACCTTTGGTGAAGGTTTCAGAAGAACATGCATAACCGAAGTCACACATGAATTTACTAGAGTTTTAGTTGCCGTGCCAACTACTCTTTACCCAGAAAACCAAATGCCCAGTTTGATATAAACCCAACGAATTATTTATTACAATTTTAATTTTCTCGACACATTCGCACAATAATGTGATAGAATTTGTATACATAGATGAACGAAGTAGTCATCAATAAAAAGAATTATGCAAGTTTAGTGCAAATTGTGGTTTGAGTACATGGATTCCAAAAACACACCGAACGAGTTTTGCCATCTCAGATTATTCCGTTGACCCATTAGGATGTCAGAATCAATCTACGCAATCCAGCAATCAAGAGTTTTGGGCGATTCTTCGTAACGATTAAAATGAGAGAAAAGTGAAAAGTCTACGAAAACAAAAACCCCTGAAAGTATTTCATAATCGAATATGACTGAGAAGGATATGCTTGTGGTCGGCCGTATCAGATAAATCATTTTTAAGCGAAATACTAGAGACGAAAATATTTGTCCCGTTTTTGAAGGCCATCTGTTTCGCAGGTGTCGCTTAAGACTTTAGATCGGAAATTCTTCTGCCCAGCTAAAATCTGGCGGCACTAAACTTTTCTCTTACGCTCGAAATATTATTGTTAGGAAAACATTTCTGATTACTCAGAAAGTTCCGTGTATATTCGTTCATACAAACTTATCGGTATAAGTATATACGTATGTCACTTTTAGGTATTTTATTGCGCCCCTTTAAGGCCGGCCGAAGGTCGTAAAGACTGGATACTTTATTTGGTGATTTGGACTTCCGGTGGAGGCAAAGCAAAATCCAAAAAGTATATCTTGTGTTTATTAATTTTTCTTTAGGGTACTGAAACCGAAGAAAAAAGTAAAAAATCTGTGTTTGGCTAATCGCTTTCAACGTCTGTTTTCTCGATAAACATTTCCGAGACTTTAAATCGATCAGTGACGTCTAACAACGAAATGTAGGCATATAGACAGCTGGAAAACGCACTAGACAGGCCTTTATATTTTGTTGTTCACTGTGCGTTTGTTAAATTGTTTAATTTGGGCAATTTTCAATTAAGGGTAGTACTCATGTAATTGTTACGTCATCACCACAATGATATACATTTTGCAAGTTTTAAGAAACTTCCAACGAACTGTTTCTATTAAAATTATTTGGTAGATTTTTTTGCGAGTTTGTAATTTAAAAAAATTACTTTTAAATCAGACAGAATTCTGGACTTACTTATTTATGAAGAACTACTTTTTCATGAAAAAGTAAAAGGCACCTTGAAACCCACATACGTACCTGGAAAAAAACAAAATAATTAAACAACATTTTAATTGAATAATCGAGTGTTCGCAAAGTGAAAGCAAAATCTTGCCGTTTAATTATGACTTCAGATCTGATCTTGATAATCGCTTGCAGTAACGACCTCACACGATTTACAAGTCCCAATCAAACAGTAACATTTCACTCATTACGTTTTTGTGTTCATTTTATGTTCCTATTATATTTTATATGTGTTCATTTCGAAAATTTCTTAAAAACTTGTTATTCGACAGGGTATCTTTAAGTTCCCAAAACACTATTTCTCTTTTGAAACCGAAACAGTGTGTAGGTTTAGAAAAGACATTGTCATATAATAATTTCAAATGATACTTTAAGTTACGGGTTTCGCCAAAACAAACCAAAACAATTGTTACACCGTTTCCATTTGTATGTTTTGCCGGTGCGATTAATATTGGATGGTGAGTGTTGGAGTTAAAATGAATGTGGCCTCGCAAACGTTTTCCAACTTGTTTTTAACCACCGTAAAAAAGACGAGTCAGCTACCAATTTATTTCTGGATCTACATATCGCCAGCTGAAATGCAAGGCCACGCAACCTACAAACAAAATCCGAAATCGATTTTTCAACTGATTGTGATTCATCTCACCAATAACATGTTCTCTCTAAAAAATTATTGTATGTAAAACTATATCGCCGATTTTGAATTAATGAAATGGTTATTTTTGAAGCAGTCATTTGCGTTCTTTACCTCGTTCAGTACCGTGACCGACATACTTTTGCGTTTCCAGTATTTTGTTGGCCCTGATTGTTGTCGTGACTTTAGTTTTCAAGGGCTGAAAGATCATTTACTTCAGACTCGTTGCAGCAACAATATTTAGTTTCCTATAACAATGTGTGTCGTTAATGCCAACAATGTATTGTCGTTTTTAAGGCAATTGCTGTATCTATAAATATGTACTTGTTTAAATTTTCGCATGTTACTCTTTTGTTACCGCCTGCCAATGCTGACACACTGTTGGATGCAGGAGTTGTGTGCGTACAACAACAAGTCCATACATTGTACAATAACAACTGTTTGTCATTCACCTGGAACAAATATTGGTAGACATATACACGTCTACTTGGCGTCACCTCCACCAGCTAATCGTGTCTGTTGAATTGGGCTCACAAGTTCTCCCGATCCATGGAATTTCTAATGCACGCGGCCTGTTAAAAAATTAGATGAATTTCCGTGTTCCAAAAAAATATTTGCTTTTTAGCCAAAATGCACTTGTGCCACCGTTTTTTCCAATCCTTCAAGGAGTTCTGATAAGTACCTTTTTGGTATGTCTTTGAGTTCTCTCAGCAATTCGGTTTTTACCACCCCATATCTGTCGTCGTCATTCCTATTTCCGAGTTTCTTTGTTTTCTTTGTTTACAAGTGATACCGTAAACATTTTTCTGACACAGAGTGCAATCACCGTTAACATTTCAGGTTTTCTTGATTCCATTTTTTCCCGAACCCGCAAAACTCATCTAACTCTTGTGCCTCTCACAAGCAAACTACTACTCGTACATGGCAAAACTGTGAAGAATGTGTTGGAGACGGACCTAAGAACATAAAAAAAGATAATCCATTTTATGTAGACCCCAAATGTATTTTGAACGGGCCTCTTATGTCTGCCCAAATATGACATTTATGGCCCTAGATGTAAAATATTCTTTGTAAAAGGTTTTAGAAATCATACGATTGTTACTGTCAATAATAGTATTTTAAATTTCAACAATTACATGGTTGTTGATATCACAAGTTGTACACAATAGCGACAATAACAAAATTGATTACCAGATTGAAACGTTGCGCTGGACAGTTTTGTTTTGATTTCGTTTTGATTTCGTTTTGAATTCGCTTTAAATCGAAATTAACTTTATTTGACACGTGATGAAAAATGCAGTTTGTGTTGCTTTAACGTTTTTAAATAAATTAAGCGGATTGGCGATTTAACATTTTTCTACTGTTTGAGAAATACCTCAATTTGTACAGCTAAAATGTTTTCAGCATAAACATTTTGCAGAACCAACAAGTTTTTCCAGCAGGCTGTTATCCTTCAAATTTCCTTTAGCCGTCACCTAAAATATCTTCTGCAACCCGCAACCATCTGCACTTTTGTTGGCTTGAACTTCTTCTCTACGGGAGGTATCGACACCAAAACAATTGATATTTTTTGCATACAATTGAAAATTATATAAATTGGGAACGTAAAATCGACACTTTTTCTTATTGTACTTTAAACAATTTTATATGCTTTGACGTCTTCATTTCAAATCGGTTCGGTTCCGGTCACATGCCTGACAATTAGACACTACCCCTTTTAACCATTATTTGTAATTAAAATTACCGACCCTTAATGTGGAATCCCACTATCGGCCTAAATAGCGCAATGAATGCAAAAATATTGTGTGTTCATCACTTTTGTAGAAAATCGGTGCATTGCGCCGATAGTCACAGTTTTTTTTGTAATTTCCCTCTAAATCTACATTTAAAGAGAGTAAAAGAGGCTCCCAAGGCATTTCACAAGCAGATGTTGGTTCTATTTGCTGAAGCGTTCACTAACTTTATTCAGATCGCAATTTTCTAACTTTAAGCCGGCAAATGGTGTGAAACACTTTTTTAAAGAATATTTCTTTGAAAAAAGCAAAAACGTACCCAAAAAAATTGCACTCTGAAAACGAGTTTATTATTAAGAAAGAGTCTGTCCGTTCTTTTCATTACGAATGTATGTACTTTGAAAGCATTGAAGAATTTACGTTCTTGTTATTTTTTCGTTCATCTCAAAGAACTAGTTTTGGGCTTTTGAAGAGCCTCTTGTTTCCACGTGTTTTTTACTTTTGTTCTGTTTTTATTACAAGTTTTTGTTACTTATTTCTGAGAACTTTACCTCTTTGCTGAGGTAATTTTGGTGAAATTATACCACGAAACAAAAAAGTCACAACTCGAACGAAGACTTTTGTTGCTGGCCTTTTTATTTGTAAAAATATTTAAGATTTTCTCACACGCAACTCAGAGGTAATTTAAAGTCGACATTATCATTGTTTTTAGTGTTCTCTTTTTAGCTGTTAAAACATTTATATCAAACAAAAAACTAAATTAGCAAAGTTTGAAAAACAAAACTGAAATTGGTTTGCAATTTAACCGTCAATCGTCTCTGGCAGGTTTTCTGAAGTTTGCCAGCAAAATGTTAATTTTGGTCAAATGGATGCAAAAACATGAGATCTTTCCTGCAAATTAATTCAATTTGGATTTTGCTCATGTTGAATGTTTAGATTTTCTGTTGCCAAATTCGTGTGCATTTTGTTTCTACGTTTTTTGCAGCATGATTTTCGGAACCAACTTTGAAATTTCTTCGTGCCACAACTTGTGCCCGTTCAAAAACTTGCCATGTTTGTGCGTTCGTGTTTCATTTGTGGACCGATATTTTTATTGAGGCGAATTTATTTGCAATCGGAATTCGTCCGCAAATCTGAATATGTGACAACTGGGCTATTTGTAGATCGAGTCTTAAGCTCTATTCTTTGTATTTGAAAGAAGGAATATGTTTAAAATTTTGTTTAAAAACAAAGTTTTCAAAATTGTGTTTTCTATCAAAAGGTTTCCCCACGAACTCCCTTTTTTAAATTGGCGAATAAAATAATTTTGATTAATGTATTACTCTGCCATTCTTGGGCCGACTTTTAACTCTCATACTTCAGTTTCCAAAATTTCTCGTTCAATGAGTGGAGGAGCAACCCCGTAGGAATATCAGAAGTCGTTTTTCTGAAATGTATTCGGTTTCTTTTAACTGTTAATCGGTGCAATATTGAAACTTTAAGGCACATTAACATGTATGTATGTATGTACATGTGTGAACTATTTTTCTATATTTCAACCCGATAAACTTGTCAAGAAAGCTCTAAGCTCTGAAAATCTCTAAATTTTAGAGTGATTTCTTTACACAAATTTTTCACACAAGTTCAAGTTCAATTCCCTCTGAAACCATTTCTTGCTATTGAGGTGTGTACCCGTTCCAGTGGCCGTAGATTCGGTTCTCATAATACAAAATGACGCACACATACATATTTACATAAATACAAGAACTCAATAACCCAACAAACGAATCCATATATGTAAGTACAGCACAGACCAACAAAACGCAATGTAGTGTTGGCGGGTACTGCACAGTCAGAGCAATTTCAGTTAAATTCCGGCATCCTCATCTCTGCAAAAAAAATAATATTTCAAAAACGCCCTCCGCCCTCTTTCTTCCACACGAAGTCAGGTTTTGCAGCAGAACTGAATTTTGATATATATGTACGTAATAATACACAATATACATACATACATAAGTCCATACATAAGGTGCGTTTTCACGCTAATACACGTCAAAAAATTCTTATCTTAAAAGTCTTATCGTGTAGAAACAAAATGTATACAGTGGCAGAGGATACGGCTGCAAAATTTGACAAACGGTCGGCACATAAATATTTTCTATATTTCACACCAGAGTTATATTTGACCGTAAACAGAATGTACTGTTTTTGTAAATATTGTAGAACTGAACCTTCAGCTGTTTGATTTTACTTATACCATCCGTGTCAACATGAAAAATGCTTGAAATGCGACAATTTTATAATATTTTCATTCTACAAAGTCGTAATATTTTGTATAACCGTAAAAACATACCTTAAGCAATAAACCCTCATAAAATTAAAGGCTTTGATTATTTTTAATCTTAACCTTAGTTTTCTCTGCGACAATGTCCAGCATGAAAAGAACAGCATTCACAGCATTCAAAATATTCTACTATAAACATTTACTTTTAAGACATCGAAACAAATGCTCCGTTTGGAAGTCGTCGTATCGATTTTTCTTTTCAATCCTAAACGAATTCGAACTTCCCACCATATTTGCATCGTCATAATGCTAATGACGTCCCTCCCACACAGTCCACGGTTTTTTGTCACATTTGTTTTCTCGATATTGTTGAGTTAAGCGGTTCTGTAGAATAAAAACTTCACCCTCTTAAGAATTTAAATGTGTGTAGTCAGTCCCATACTTATATTCGTGTGCAAATAAATATGTATGTATGGATATGTCCTCTCCTCGATTTGTCAACTGTCAAAAAAAAATTTCAATATTAACAGAAAAGCGTCAATAAATATGAATTTCAAGCAAACAAACAATTAAACGAGAAACTGAAAATATCGCATCAGGACTCTTCAGTTAAATACACTGATTTCAATGGGACAACTGGAGAAACATTTCAAATCCAAAGAGAACAATTGAGGCATTTAAAATTAAGCCAATCTCGAAATTGGCGTTTAGTCAATAGAAACAAAAACACAAACAAAAAATAAGGGCCCAGATTCGACAAGCATTCCCATGTCTTGTTTGCATTCTGCTCCGTCTCTGCATTTGGCCTGCCAGATCAAAGAAAAAGTAACAAATTCTTTGGGATGAAAAATCCCAAGACCACATTCAAGATCTCTATCGAAATCATAAATTAAATAGCGAACGTCTTTGCACTTCAGATTATTCATTTTGATTAAAATGTGATTTTTAACTGGTTCTGACAGTGCAATTTGCATAAAAATTGCATAATTTCCACGTCATTTAATTGATCATGAGACGCCAATCAAAAGTGACCAAAATGACGTGGTGTTGGCACGGGCAGGTGTATAGCAAAATAATGGAAAAAGGGGATGAGTTACGGACACCACAGCACATGTGTTCAGTTTTCACAAGCACGCCACCATCACAGCAAATGGACCAACACGGACGGACAGACTGATATCAACTTGATCGTCCAACGCGGTCCGCCACTCAAGCTGAAAACAGCTCTCAAAGGAATTTTGGATTTCAATTAGAGTTTCAATTAATGCTAGAATCGCTTTTGCCTTTTTCTTTTGCTGTTTATTAGCGTTAGGGAAGAAAGAAAACGTATTAAATTGAAGAAATAGCAAAAAGAACATGCCCGCTAAGTGTTAGCACGGCGCGCTGCAAAGAAACGTATTATGAAATCGTTTCCTCATCTCGGTCTTCTTTCAAATCAAATTGCAGTTATACGAGTAAATTGGAATTGCAATTGAACATGCGTTAAGTCTGATCGCTGCGAGAGCAATCAACACACGCGCTCTTAAGCTGAATTCAGCGAAAATCTTGTTCGTTTGCTGAAATTGATGTGTGCGTCGATGCTGTCATTGTCTAGCCAATCGTCGTTTGACTAAATCAGATGAAAAACTTTGATAAAGGAAATTGATTTCAGCAACGTAATTGAATGATCAACGTGATTCGTGTGTGAGTGCATGTGCGTGGAAGCAAATCATTCGAAGCGAAGTGAACCATGTGCGTGCATTGACCTCGAGCCCAATTTAAAATATTTAGCCAATCCTTGAACTTTTTTTTGGAAAATATTAAGATTCAGTTATAAAATTTCTATGTTGAAATCTAATGAACACCAAGTGGGTGTGTATTACACGAGAAATGTGTGCGAATCCCACAGATACAATTTCCCATAACTCGGATGCCCACAGCAGGCTGAATAAAATATATATGAAAGTTTGCTGGCTTTGACAAGCGGACTCATTTGTCCTGTCGTGAGACCGAACAGGATAACGGAGCCACAATCCCCCTGACCAGATCCAATTGATCAGCCCAAGATTTCTGTTTTAATTTTTTTTATTATTAATTTTGGAACCTTCTGCAATAAAACTTAGGTCGTAAAGTACCAGAAGTGTACGAATAGTTATGTTCGTATCTGTATGTGATAGATCGCGGACACGGTGGAGAATACGAAAAACTAAAGCAAATACAACAATAGTAATTCGAACAAAAAGAAAATAGATAAAAAACAAAAAACAATGATAGAAGTATTAATGTTTGTGTGTGTCATTTATTTTTTGTAATAAAACTGTCGTCTATTTATTGAAAAAATTTGCCTCTTAGAAAGTAAGACGTTGCCAATGCCCCTAATGTTTGGTGGACTGGTATTCAAAGACTAAAAGTGGTTACGAAAAACTGGGAATTTTGAAATAATTTTCTATATGTTAGTGCTTCTATGGAAACTCCCTTTCAGTGCTTCTATGGAAACTCCCTTTTTTCGGTTTAACTTTTAGATATGAGCTAAATATATAGACCGACATCCAAGACAAACTTGATAGCAAAAACTTTTATCAGTCGCATGGCGGGGACGTAAAAGCATAATAATTTAAAAATGCTATAACTGGCTTTGAATGCTTTCTAAGATGAAATTATACCCCCATAAAAAATGTACGCTTTAATCGAGCAAAACGAGATGTCAAAATTGAGCCCAGTACGAAGCGTTCTGAACAAGTTACTAGTCACTTTGAAAATGCATCCTGTTGACAACAATCCTGATCCAAGTGCTTCATTTAAAATTTAATTCACCAGAACATAGTTCTGCTTTAAAGTACTTGTATGATACACCCCGAAAAAGATCAGCAATGAAAGATATATTATTTTATTTTGTATTTCTGCAAATTTATACTTTTTCCCCGGACCAGGATATGAACCCTCACTCTTCAGCTTTTATGAAAAATTTTGGTTTGATTTTGAATTAAACTGATTATCTTTCATAACGCAGAAGAAGACCATAAAATTTCTAAAATGGCTCTCATTTTGGTTAGCGAATTGAAAACATGCCAGCGTCAGTTTTGTAATAGATTAAAGAGAACAAGCAGGGAGCTTTTAGATTCGCCAACCAAGATACGAGTGAATGATGAATTTACAAGTTTTTTTGTTAAGTTTCAAATCGGTTTTATTTCTATTATTTGATGTCATTTGCTCAGCTCCGAAGTTCAGCCGTACGACTTATCGTTGAAAAAACTACGATTTTTGTTACGTGCTTGTGAACAGGCATAAATGGAAAATGGCAGGTTTAAAGTTTTCACGATAAGCAATTTTAATTGAAATAATTTAATGCTTATCAAATATGTATTAAATATTAAGAAGACTTAAGTTTCTGGTTTCAGTTTTCAATGATAAAAGAGATTTTTACAAGATTTACCAAATAAATGGAACATTTTTCATAAAATTTCATTCCATTTATAATTTAATCGTATTATGAAAACACCCCCAAACAAAAATGCAACACTGTACGATGGCACGATAACACAACGCGTTCGGCGTTAATGCGAGCTGATGGGTTCAGCAATTACCTTCATCATCAGTTTGTATTGAAGCGCCACACACACAGATATTTAAGTAAAAACAATATTGTGGAAATCCGTTTGATCATTAGAAGTATAAATTAAAAAGCTGTTTTCCAAAAATGTAAATTCAACATGACTTTTCACTGATTTAAGGGCGGGTTGTTACATCCACAACAGATGTGTGTTTCCTCATGAAGAGGGAGTTTCTTTCAGTGTACAGCATTGTAATGAAATATGTGTAAATGCTTCGCCTGAAGTTCTCATTGATGTGGTTGTAGAAATAAGTTTTATCGTTTACAAACGGCGAATAAAAAGAACAGAAATAATTTTATTTCAAGGTTGCCCATAAAACACATACAATTTTGAAATTTAATTTGAAAATCATTGCTAATCATTTGCAATCGTAATTGAATTCGATTTCCTAACTTTGGAAGAGATCATCTCATTCGTTTGAACAATTAAACACATTTTGTTTCAATGCGAGCCAAAGCAATCAATTCGACGGTTTCGTTTAAGTAAAGCACAAATCAAAATTAAACTCAATCCTGTTTGTGGCCGCTGATTTGGCAGCCAGCTGCTGCCACCATGTAGGAAACGTGTTTCGTTTTAATCACAAAATTTATGAATGTTGCTTGTAACAACAAAACATAAAATAAAAAAATTAAAGTCATGCTCAAACGCCGACTTGTAGATTTCCTGTTGGAAAAATAACTGTCTACTCGTAAATACAAATAGTAACAGTGACTTATAAATTCGAGATCACAATAGTTCAGCTCGCATTCATGTAACGAGCCTGTGTTGTATTTCATCATTAAGTTTTCGAGTGTGAGGCTTAATGGCTGTTTTTCTTTTTCTCCATCAGAAGCCCACACAAATCCGTCTAAGTGTCCAGACAAGAGTGCTCGAATTAAAGTGTAATTAAAAAATGTTGCCATTAATGAAATTTTGTAATAACTTTGGATTATTCACAGAAAACGTGTTTGTAATACGTATCGCACATTTATTACACGACTTTTTTCGTCATACGAATTAAGATTCGAATAATATTTAGACAAACTTGCGATTGTAGTTTAACGGTTGGTCATGAAATCATGTCAACAAGTGGCATGACTTGATTCATCTGTCCGACTGAGTGTCTTTTAAGCTCTTAAAACTATCCAAATTTCACATGTTTTCTATTATGAATTCCGGGGTTCGAGATTTCCTACTTAATTAGTGTAAATATGCCGCTGGGCTCCAATGTCCATAAATTAATTATTTTGAATGAGTCCGATGTTTTGTTAGGGCATTCTGAATATCTCCAGTTAATGCAAATTGTGTGATGCGCCCTTCGGAAAATTTCGAAACACAGACTCAATTCGTTTAATCACAACGAAGCTCAAAATTTACTAAGAAAGTAATTAATTACTAAAAATATCATTTGAATTCTGTCCGATATTAGACCAAAATGATTTATTTTTTCAACAATTGAAAATCGTCTCAATCTTATCAAACAAGTACTTTTTGCCACAAACAGTTCCACCAATCCGTCCAAATAGAACGAATTTCGGGATACATATTTTTTGGATGATAATTTGGCCTGTCCCATTTTAAATACTTGTATTGCGTCCAACTTGCAAACAGGCCGTTAAAATTAGTTATACACTTGCAAGCAAGTTGCAAGCAAAGATCCCAAACGAATGACCCATTTTCAAGATTGGGGCCAAAGAAGAAGAAGAAGATCGGAAGAATCGAAGAACTCTATAAATATCATAAACAACTATCGCAATATAAACACGGAAATCTAGTTTAGAATCTAACCAGGTTAGTAATGCCAGGTACTCTGTCCTCAGTTGCGTTATTAATGTGATGATGGGCGCTTGATTTGCTGGTTTGACTGAAAGAGATGTGTTTTTCTTAACATCCAGGTACATTAAATTGACTCCACACAATTGTTCAGGATTCTTAACGTCAGATTGAAGTAAGAGCTGATCTTCGGTGCTGCTCAAAGTTTTCAGTTTAGAATGCGAAATGAGTGGGGGCAGATCACACTGATGGAGAACGCCAGAATGATTCCCGATTCGGTTGATGTAACGAAGTCACTTAAGGGCAGCTGTGTTAAGCCCCATGGGTGCCAGCAAGTGTGATAATATTTCTATACGGACAAAGTCCGCTTGCCTGTGGCTTAAAGATCCATTGTGGAACATGACACACAAGAACAATGTTGTTGTGGTATTCAATGTAATTTAATACTTAAAGCAAGTGAACCAGTTTTTTTACTCGCGTGGAAATACTCTAGTTTCAGTACCTCTCCTAAAGAGTTCCCTAAGAGGACACTAAAATGTCAGGGCATATGAAGACTTAAAATACCTCAAGTTGGCAAAACAGTTTCTTACTCACAAATGGAAAATATATGCCAGACTAAAACGTCACAAGGACAATTACTGGTGCAAGAACCATAGTTTAGATATTTGTGATAATCACAAACTTTATGCCTGAAACAATGAATTTTTAAAGTGATTAAGCGTTGGATAGAGGTTTGGGGCCTGGTAACCTCCACCATAGAGCACCTCACTCAGAAGATAAAACTTCGTTATCAGTTTCTTTAGCTGCGACAGGCATTCTTTATGGATTACCCATGTCTTCAAGAAGACATTGGCGTACCAACGCCAACTCAAACTGCATCCGCTGAAAGTTACTGTTTGGTGGAGATGTTGCGGCGGTGGCGTCATTGGCCTGTATTTTTTTGTTTGAAAACGGCGTTGGTGACGCCGTTATCGGCAACAGCTGCGGAATGAGGACGCATATTCTGTATGAACGGTTTGGGCGAATGGTTGTCTCTTGTAGAGGTGACGTGAGTTGGCCACAAACTCTTATTGGGTTACCTGAAGTCGAAGGCCTATGCCAAGAAGACGCAATCGAACTCAGCCCCTGTTAAAATTACACACATTGGTCTTTCAGAGCAACACCATAATTCCTGCTCGCCCTTGTCAATAACGACCTTATTTTAAATATATCAAGTTAAACGTCCGGAGTGGACAACTACAAATCAAGTTTTACACCAAAAAACTACCACATAAATGAATTCTGAGTAACAGGTGTAATATTGTTGTATGTAGCATTTGAAGACAATTTTGCAGCAAGAAATAATTGAAGGTGACTCTGTTAATTAAAACTTTATTGTCGAAAATTATAGGCTACAGTTGCAGGTAACCTTTCTTGTCGGACCAGTTGAATAATTTGCAACAATCTGCTACAAAATACAACAAAATTAGAAGTATGACTGTAACTTGACGCTTGTCAACTTTATGGGTGGTAAATATAATTTGTGGATCCATATGAACTGAAAGCCAATACAACTTTGAGCATTTTACTTGTGTCTCCTAAATCGTTAATTTAATTCCATAAAATTTTGAATTTAACTCATTATCAGTTTTGCTTCGGTGAAAAATGTCTACAAATAATTGTGATTGACTTGTTGCGATAAGATTTCGCGAAAAAATCAAATCTTAAGTAACACTTAATTGCCAGTAGCGTTTAAGCCACTTACAAAACACATAAATTTTAATAAGCGACTCAATTTGCCAAAAAGGAAAATTTTATGAAAATTCCAAACGCAAAATAACAATATCTAACAATTAGGCAATAGATTCATACAAGAGCAGACTTGGCGTCACATGTATGTCGGTATGTATGTGTGTACCTGCATTCGTTGATCAGGGATTACACAAATGCAAACATAATTTATTATAACGAAATCTCCCGAGAGATAGCAGGGGCAATTAAGTCCAAATACAACGCCTTGAAATAAATCCGACAGTTGCACTTAATGCAACCGACTGCATGCAACAACGACAATAAATTGCTAAAAACAAAAAAATGCTACCAAATTATAATACAATACAGCAGCAACAACAACAACAACAACAGCTATTGTACATTTACACAAAAAGAAAAACCAAAATACTAAACAAGATTTAAACAAAAAAGATTTACCAGAAAAACACTCTTTTCCTCTTCTTGAAACTTAACTTGAGATCCACCCAGGTCTTCGGCTTTGGGAGTAACCAAACGGCCAACCGACCAACCAGCCAACAACCCAGTCTAAGACACAGCAAACACAAACGTCATACAATTACTTCTGACATTTAGTTGCGAACATGTTTGGAGCAAAAGTGAATAGAAAATATTAGCAGAGAAATAATTTAAAGCTGCAGGGATTAAGACCGAACCGAATAACTGTATTAACTTTTCGATCAGGCTTGAGTTTAGTGATCGGAGAAAAAAATTAACTCTGCTGAATTACTTGCGACAACTATGGAAAGATTTTAAAATAAAAAACAACTCAGAGTTCGTTCGTAATAAGATCACACTGAACACTGGCGGTTATTGTGTGCGGTGGTTAAAAAAATTGTGTTGCAACTCTTCGATGCCGCACCTAAATTTATGTACATGTGTTTATATGAAGCCTTTAAGTCACTTCATTGACAAGAAATCAGGCCTTTGATGGAATTTATTCTTATGAAGTGAAAAGAGAACAACACAACAAGATTGGTTTCCAGTTCGGCAAAAAATATCGAGTTTACAAACATACAGAACATTATGACTGTGTTTTGGGGGCTCGGTTTTGATGTTTGTTCGGACCTGTAGCCGGACTTGTGCACTCCCCGAATTTTCTGTCTTTTGGAAAAACCAACATCAGCAAAAACTTTTACATATTCAGCAAACATTTTTTACTTAAACTGACTAAAAACTTCCATTGCGTACAGACCCTTTTTACCTACATGTATAACAGATGACAATGTAACCACTTGGACTTAAGTTTTTTGATTTAAGAAATGTTCGCATTCAAGTGGGCCACTACAAACTAGAGACTTGTCTTACGATTTCGTATTTTAAAGCATTAATCACTTAAGTCTTATTAACAAACCAACTTCACGCAAAGTAGCATTTTTTGGCAAAGATAAAAGTATCTGATTTTCCTTTTTCGAATCACTGGCTTCAGACAAATTGCGAAAATCGTCCACTCTTAGCAAATGTAAAGTTTTTGCCAATTTTTGCAATTTATTGACCGTCTACTAGAGCAGCAAAATTGTTTCTACAGCCTCCATGGAAAATGGGTTAAGCTCCATATATCTTATTCTTACGGGTTTCTGGATCTTCTTAAGGAGCACATTAAGAAGGCAAATAAAGCTCGTAGTGTGCTCGGGTTCCCCAAACGATGGGCTGTAGAATTTAGTCATCTAGAATAATCAAGCGATTGCACAGGTCATTAGTAAGACCTATTCTGGAGTACGTTTGTATTGTTTGGGACTGATACACTGCATAACAGAAGAACCACATGGATTATTGATTTCCCGAGTTTTTTAGTAATTTTTACAAATGGCTCAGTTTGCTCAGCAACTACTTCTGACAGAAAGTCGGGAATGTTCTCATAAATTGAAAGGATTGAACATGGACGACTTATTGAAGAAAGGACTTTAAGTGCTGGCCGGCAGTAGCAAACTATTAATTACACTTATGTGGAACACGTGACACTAGTTTATCTATTTCAAATGTGTTTCTCACAAGAAAATTATGAGAAATTTCAGACGCTCTTCCGATTTGTAACTTCGCGATCAACTAAGTTTGCGTACTTAAAACTTCTGTATGGAAGCTGGAGTTCCCCAAGGCAATATTTCACGCAAATCGAGATAATCACTGAACTTGTTTAGCCAATAGTTATAGGATAAAATACTAAATAATTGATTTATACCTCTGAGAGGCCTACAACCTTTGAAATTTGCACCTTAACTTTTGCAAATGATACATCACTCCTCGATGTCCTCGATAATCACCAATTAGTATCATGTAATTTACACGAACATATTTAAAAACTGGAGACATGGTCAGAGCCTTGGAAAATCAAGGGCAATGAACAAGAATACGCACTACGTGAGGAAACAATTTCACCCATCAAAAACATCAAACAGTTGGCACAATGGAGCCAAATACCTCGGCATTTATCTCCCCCGTAGGCAGCAAAGCCAACTCAGCTGAAATTAGAAGCAGGGAAGCTTAATTGGTTAAACCGCAAAAAGTCTATCTCAAAGCTAGACTGTCTGCACGATTCTAAAGCCAACAAAGTGTACCGCCTCAGCATTAAAACTTGAAAATATTGAAAGTAGTAAAAAAAAAAAATTCTCCCTACAATTACAGTATCTTGGCGACATGTTAAGAGGTTACGACTTCGCAAAGTCCTAAGCGGACCTTTACTCAAGGAAAAATTTTCAAAGCTCGTGACAAGATGTAACGGGACACTTGAACTCCATCCTATTGCACGCAATATGATTAATGTTGGCGGGGCTACACGTGGCTGAGAAGGGGGATTTCTCTTACCGCCATCCGAGCGCGATTCCCGCAGCTCCACGGATGCGGATGTGCTGCACGGAATTTTGTGTTTTAAAATAAAAGCTGCAATCATGTCCCACTTGGACTATTTCAGAACTTAACTTTTTGGATAGTTTAGTCAGAAAGAACTCAATAATTATTAGAGCTGATGTAAGAGTGAATACAATATATCCACGCGGCACTCGAAGAAAAGCTAAACAAATTTTACTTCATATGGCGCCAATAATTTTTTATTTAATCCAAGAAAAATTTACTAAATTTGAATTGCTTTCTCTTTTCGCTGTGAAAAATGTTGTAGCCAGCGGAATAAGTCAGTTATATAAATTTTTTTGAGTGTACTAAACAGTGTTGGACGGCAATCACGCGACGAGCTTTTATCGCTTGTGAGTGGTATTAGAGATAGCAACAACATTTGTGTATCAATCGAAAAGTTGGTTGGCAACATATAATAGTTTTTACGGGCTTTGGCAGTGATACTTTCCATTTAGTATGAGTTGCCCACGAGTCCACCGCTAGTACATGAAATACCAGCCAAAGTTGTTGTACCAACAACCTGATTGTAGACCACAACGTTGATGTGAGTGTTTGATTTTGTTTTCACATTTTTTAAAAATCTATTTTAGTGAATGTTTTGTTGCCGTGTTATTGTTTGAAAGCACAAATGAAACAACTTCACCAACAACAAATGCACATGCCCCAACATACAAACAACATTAAGTCAGGACTGGCCTCTAGGCCATCTGACAAACATTGTTTTTATTTGTTTGATAAAAATATATTTTTTAAAAGTTATAGCTGAACATGTCTGTTACCACCAGCAGTAATCAGAGCTAAAAAGTAAACACAGCGTCGTCATGGACCTACTTGTCTTAAAAGCGATGTGTTTGGACTACAAAAAAAAAAACAGACATAACGGCGTTGACGGTGCAACTTTTGCCAAATGTTGAGTTTTAAACGTTGATTTCGTTCATGCGACATAATTTTCATAACTGCAGAGTAATCGGCAACCAAACAAAGGAAAAGAACAACCGAAAAAATACTGTAATGTTGTTGTTTTACAATTTTTTTGTGCAATAGACGGCACAGAACGCGCTGGCATTGAGTGACGTCACAGGTTAAATGTATTTCAGGGCTGAGCACTGCTCGAAAGGCTTTTCGATTTTCCCAAGATATTTCTCACATAATTGGACTAATATTGCGAGATGTATGGAAGACAAGAGTTACTACAAATCCTGGTTGGTATCCAAGAAGGCCATTAAATATACAGACATTCAGAGTAAACCGCATGAACTTGAAGAAATGTGTCCCTATATGATTATTTTCAAAACTTCCTTTAATTTGTCACCTCATTCAGGCAATTCATGACAACGAAGTATTTGAGATTTCATTTCCTCAATTTTGCTTTTTTTACTGGAAATTTACAAAATCGAACATTTTGCGATTTTAAAATCAAATGATATTTTCTTTCTTTTCCAAAATATGAAAAAGTTAAAAAAAATAAGTCCCACCGATGAACAGGTTTTGTCTTGGCGTACATCAATCACTTTTCCCGTTTACTCGGTTGGCCCTCTAAGCAAAACTCTAGGATGTCCATGTATGACTTCGGTTACGCAGCTTCGTGTATAACTTTCACCAAAGGTCCATTGGCGTTCTGGCGACGTAGCGTAGGCGGCGTTGGTAGGTCTGTCCTCGAGAGTCTGTTGCTTTGCGTTGTTCAAGGTCACCAAGTTGAGTTGGTCCACCGTCACTTTAAGTCTAGAAGTCGGCAATTCGCAGATGCAGCCCTACTCGTCAAGAGGCTTGAAACCCTTTGAAAAATATTAATCAAACTTTCAACTCCATATCAAATTACCTACGAAGAATTGAAAAGCGTCTCTGTATATTTGGCTGTTCCTCAGTTACATGTAGACGATTGTCAGATCTTACAAAAACATAAGATTATTTGACTATGTGTTGGCAGTGTACCGAAAACCTTACAGTTACACCCACACAATACACATTTTTAGAAGATTTATATGTCTACGATTATTCTTTCTTTACTTCAGGGCCGACATATAGACAGCCGTAACACACAGAAGACATCAGCCACATATTTTATTATTTAAGCGAAATTAAATTTAAAAAAACGATTCTTCTTCAGTTTTAAACATTTTGATCAAGAAATGTACCAAAAAAATATTTTTCCTTAAAAAAAACTTGCTAAGCAAAACGTGGACATGACATATGAGGCCATTGATGGTTCCCAAATCTTGATATGTTAAAATTTTTCTACTTTTCAAAATTGATTAAAAGCAGAAAGTCTTTATGGATGACTCTTAATCTCAGTATTTCACTGAAAACTCTGAAGGAAATCTCCAAGTTTACTACTGCCGAGATTCGAGTTCGAAAAGTACAGTTGCAGTTATTTCACCCACCGTGTTTTGTTGCACTTCCTTTATTGGATATAGTTTTTCTAATCTAGTTCGCGTCAAATTTAAATTAACAAACATACCTGGAATTGAATGATCTTATTTTGGAATTACTTTTTTCAAGTCCACCTTCCTGCTAAGTTTGGGAAATATCCATTGTTAATGCTGGTCGCTGAAAACGGGCGATATACGAGTACTTTTAGAAGAAATTCCGTCTACATCAATTACAATAATATTAATATTTTCACTTGCTTTGAATAATAATGGAAGACCATCAATAAAGGCACAACAAGCGCATTCGTTGCGCTCCTTGTATCAAGTACCATCGCGCAGTATCGCAAACACTTAGAGGGAACCGCATTGTTGGTGCGATTCAATAGGTTTAATGGGAAACAGAACAGTACATCTATTTATTACAACATTGTGGAACTGAAGACATTATGTAAAAACCCAGGAACGAAATATTGCGTTTTTAATTGATGTTTTTTTATTTTATTAAGTTTTTTTTATTAAGATATTTCGAATAGTTTCTTTTCTAAAATTTTTTTTACATATTGTATAATTATTCTATTATATATCCGAACGATATTTCAAATAATTCTTTTTTGTCAATAATCAAATGATACAATTCGTGTTTAATTTCACTCAATAACAAAATTTCGATTTTAATTACACAACAATCAATTGATGCGTATTTGAAACAGGAAATTAGAATAAATGCTGAGCGAGATTTGAATAAGAGTAAATAAAACAATTTACAGCCAAGTTCCAAACTATTCATATATTGGGTCTAACTCTTAATTCCGTTCCTCAGTTCTTTTTCCTCCTTTGGCGCTACAGTCCCGGAGTGAACCTGGGCCTCAACCAACAAGCTTTTCCAGTAGCCTCGAATTTTGCGCACAAAGTTGGTTGAGGTCCCTCTCCACTTGTGTGCGCCATCGGTTCCGTGAGCGTCCTCTATTGCGTTGTCCCACTGGTTCAGAGTCGAAGATTCTACGGGTAGGAGCAATATTTTCCATGCGCTCTGCGTTGCCCAACCACCTTAGCCGTTGGATCCGTAGACGCCTGGTTAGGCTCATGTCGCTGTACAACCCGTACAATTCGTGATTGAATCTTCTTCTTCAGATACCATCATCGCAAACAGGGCCGAAGATTGAACGCAGAACCGTTCCCCAATTGCCTGAAGTTTTTTTTGCACATTTTATTATATACATATGATTTGGCATTTTTCTCCAAATATTATAACCAAAAAATAACGCAGGCAACAAAATGCAAAATACTTTTTTACAGGAATAGTAGAGATAAGCACAGAATTAAACTGCGCAATAACTTAAAATATTCATCAATAATAAGAAAAAGAATTTTGCTAAGCAAATCATTAACAAGATTATATGAACGTTTTGCAATTTTAAAGTTCGGCTTAAGCTGTTCTGATAAAATGCCGCAGATACAACGAAAAAAATACACCCATCTGAAAAGAGATTTCAGCATTCCAATGGGTCTTTCCAGTCAATTGTTAACAGTCATGGCTGCAAAGGACATACCCTAAAATCTGAATAAAACATATAAAGCACTTTGACTATATAATTCCTCAAGGTTTGTAATTTCCTTAACCGAACCTATTCGAATAACACATTTTGCTCTTTCAGATATTTTACACACAAATCAGTCCTAATCTGCCCGTTCAAAATAACTTTGTTTTTGGCAACAGCTGACGTCTCATAATTACTTGACACAGGCGTAACTAATTGCAATTTGCTTATCGACCGATGTTACGATCCGTTGGCATTTCCTTTCCGTGCGGAGTCAATACATACATTAACATATCTTGTACAACAACAACTCATGACTGAAGAAGAGTTCATTCATCCACTTCCTACGTAATTGCGGCCTTTTAGTCGTATTAAAAAGTACTTCCAGCTTCTTATTAAACATGATTAGACAAGTCCTTCAATACGCCTTGTCGGCTTCAACATGTGTTCGGTTTCCGTTTTTCCGATTGCCTTTTCCAGTTTTTGAATTGATCTATTTTTGTTTTATTTAAGCAAAAAAAAAACAGACTAAAAGTCAGTGTTCTGCATGTCCATAACTTTTCGAAAAGATAAAAATGAAGAAATGTGGAGTAGTAGTCAAGCTCTTTGAGTTGCATGAATAAACTGGTTTCATGGCTAAACAGCCGCTACCGCCACAAGAGTACTGGAAATTTATTATTTTTATAACAGCAAATTATACGTGTTCGTTAATGTTAATGTTTAATAGTTGAATTTATGTGCGCGTTAGTTTATTTGGAAAAGTGTGATTGAAGTAAATAAATTAATTGTTTTAAGTTACGAGTAAGTTGGGTGCCGTTGTGGCTGTGTGCGATGCGAGCTGCGACGATGCGGTCGTCGAACTTCGGCTTTGGCAAAGTGTTCTGTTGGCGGGTCCATAGTTTCGTTATTGCCGGTTTTCATCTCCCAAGTGTGGGTGTCATTGAATGTTATTTATTCTTTTCTAATTTTCTTTCGTGCTTCAGAATATGTAAAGATCTTAATTTCAATATGTTTAGTGACAGTGTGGCCATAGCTGACAGACCATAAATAGCAGTAACGAAAGTCTGATCACAAAATGTGTGAACACAAATTCAAATCGAATAAAAATTTTTCGAATCAAATCACAGTTTTCTTCCAAATATTGCCCCACAAAACCCGCAGTTTGATCCTTGATTGATCTACATTAATTTTTGCATCCCGTCTGAAAAGTTTTTAAAAACGATGGCAGCCCCCTTTTGCATTATGTGCTGCTATATGGCTAATATATATTTATTTATATATATTTCTTGGCTGAGGTTTGAAATCGGCGTGTTTGGATTCCAAGTAAATACGAGACAATAAACCAACATCTGTCCGATGATGAAGGCAATTTTCCACGCTGTTAGCGAGAGTATGCAGGAGAATACGACTAAGACAACGGTGTGTGTTCGTTCAATTATGCAGGGTCAGTTACAGACTGACCATAATCCATTCACTGCATGTATTCCGATCAAGATATAGTTTGGAATGGGTTTTTAGACAGCGGAGTCATGTGGTTTCAGCAGAATGGTGCCATATGCCACGCAATTTATACCACATTGGACATAATGCATCAGCTGTTGGACAGTATGATCATTTTGACACCAGCAGACCTTAAGTCTCAACTCCATGCGAGTTCCATCACTTAAACAAGCCTGATTTGTACACCATCGCCATGCAAAAATGATCACTTCGGAAGCGTGGCACTTATCCACGGTCCATAAATAGTGACATCGGTAGCCGTTTCAAACGCTTGAAAAACTTCGATGACTTCTTGTTTGATTTAAATTTAAAGATAAGAGGCGCCTAATAAAGATCATTTATAATATAGTTTTCCTTAATTCACGAACTGAATTTTTATTTTAAAACGGTCTACGATCTTTAAAAGTCTAATATTGTACAAGTCTTATTCACACTTAAAATGTTATGTATGACTTTAATTCGAATAAAAGCAAATCTACAAAAATCTCTGTTTGAGGAAATTGTGTCTGGGCAAACTTGTTGATAAATTGCCTATTAGGTGGCAACACTACGACAATAGTCAAGGTTTTGCTACTCTAATTCTCATAACCAATTAACGTCAATTGTATGTATTTACGAGTCGAATAACTTTTTGTCGTAATGTTGTAATCATTTCGGCAAATCATAAACAATTTTCGGTTTTAAACCATTTTTATAGCAACATATTGTTGAAGGACCAAAGCACCATTTTTAAAAAGGAACTCTTAAAGTCCACCAAACAAATGAAAAAAAAATTTATAACATTCAGTTAATTAACGCGGCGATTTATATAAAAAGGGGGGGATTTACATCAAGTGTCAATGAATATGACTTAAACTCGCTTTGCAAAGTCGCGCCAAAGACATTGCAGGACCTCCTGTACGACTTAAATTAAACTTCAAAACCCTTCAACCGTCACACTTGCTGTTGTCTACATTGAAAGTTACAACTGACTGCCTTTTTAGTCTTTCAAATTAAATTAAAATTATAAATAGAACAAATCAGGATGCATGAGTGTGAATATGGTCCTCGTCGGTTGATTGGCTGCACATGCGCATGCGCATGCGCAAGACATGTGTAAGACTGCATTATGAAACTGTCTTGAAGTCGAACACAATTCAGGTTCAAAGTCGTCTCATGCCACGTTTGATGCTAAGTTTGAGTTAAGCTGGTTGTGTGGCAATCATACACAAAGAAGCAAAACAAAGCCTTTCGGTGCAGCGCTTCTTTTGTTTTCCAACAAAACTGTTTATTGTGTTCAAGTTAAAACCATGATTAAGTTTTGTAGTTTTTTATCTGCTCATCGTTTGAAGCACTTGAGCTTTACGTGTTTTACGGCACAGGAGGTGCAAGAGCGGAGTTTTAAACTCTTGTGCCAGAAACACACAACATCCCAACATGCAATTCGAATAAATCATCATCACGGCATCAACAAATTTATTTCATTTCTCACTGAATTAAATTTCTGGCTGTCGATGCGTTTTACTATGTGTAAATAAACCCCCCTCCCTCCAAAACAGCAGAAAAACAAAAAACATCTTTAATTTAATGTTTGTTACTTTTAAAGCAAAATAGAATAGTTATTTGTCTAATATGAATGCGGACTGGTAACGAAACAAAGTCAACACATCCACTTCGTTTCCCCCAAATTCCCTGCGTTGCAGCACGAGCCACGTTTGAGAAGATATTTATTGTACTTGTACAATATAATAGGTACGACTAAGAACCATTTTAAATATGATCAAAAATCTTAAGACAATATAATTTTAAAGCTTTCAAAACATTCTGCAACTTTATTTCTCTCCTTCGATTCGGAGGCTTCTTACGCTGGCACGCATCCATGTCGGTTGTGTCGCACAGATCCACCAGTGGCCTTGGTTATGTTGACTTTAAGGACCGCTCGAGCTTTTTGGGTTTATTACGGCTTATTCGCATGAACGTGATACTTCAAAAAAGAGAACAAGAAAAAGTCAAATGGGATGATTTTGTTTGCCAGTTTACGTCAACTCTACACCCTCATAGAGTTGCACGTCAAACTCCTGTGGGCTAGTGTCGTCCAATGTATGGCAATTTTGATTGTTATCGACTGTCGTTACTCAATATGATTCATAAGGTGCCGCTTTCCCAACGCTACGAAGATCAGTCAGTTGCACCATTCGGACTTAGTGCTTAATTCTGACACGTTGGCTTCATTAACTGAATAATAACGAATGGATTAGACAAAATCCAGTTGAAACCCTCTTTGCGCACAGACTTTTGCTTCATAGAGCAGAACTTTGGAATTTACTAATCAATACACTCTGCTTATGGAAACGGGGTCTTACATCGTGGTAAAATGGAAAAACGTTGCTAGTAACGAATAATTTTAAATGCACAGAGAGCCACAACATTCACAATAAGTTTCAATTCTTAATTTTAAACACATCGTTTTGGAAGTCTACTTAAGAAAAATTTTTGGCTGCTTTCCTTTCATGAAGGCCTTTCGTACCGAAAGTTAGCCGTACGCAGTGGCAGCCCAGAGGCCACAACCTTAATTTCTCCCCCAGTCTCCGAATGTTTCTGCATACGAGCTCTGAGCTTTACAATATTGTGTTCCTTGTTAAAAACCCACTAATTAAAAAATTTTCAATTGAAAAAACTTTTCATAATCCTATTATACGAGTATAAGGAAAGGAAAATTTATTCTACTAGGCGGGGAAAAACTGTTATAAAATACCGACACACGTCCTAAATTCTTATCAACAAAACTCTAAAGGCCCTAAGACTATAATTTGACTGATTGCGTTTCCGTTGATGTTTTTCTTCAAATATTCATACTTCGAAGCTCATATTAAGTATTAAGCTCATATTTAGAAATATGTTGCTTTTGACACTAGAGTATTTGGCTTCCCTTGAAAACGTTTTCAAAGTAACTTAAGGCCTTTCTGATATAAATATCATATAGCGATATACTCGGGAAGAAGAGGCTTCCAATTCCAGCCATAGACTGGTAGAGCAGGACAAATTTTAAAAATTAATCCAATTTCAGACTGATTTCATTTCAAAATTACTTAATTTTTCCACTGGAAGTTTGTACAGAGATATATGGCATAATATCTCGGCTGGATGAATAATCGCTCAGAGTACAAAATATGGTTGGCGGTAGTTCTCCGAACTTGTTCGCTACGAAATATAATTATTGTTGTTCCGTGCGGCAAAAGTTAAATTGACAACACATACATACGTGTTGCCTTCAACTCATCAACCCGAGAGCAAAACGTATTGCCGAGCCGCCCTATTGACAACGACATACAGTTTCCTGATTTATTGAAAAGTTGCGCACAAAATTCCTTTACACACTTCCTATACGGGCATGATCTCGATGTACTAATTGCTGGAATGAAACCAACATGAAAACAGCTTTCAACTCATTTTCTAATACTGAGAGATGAACACCAACGTACTAGACATCAACTCCTTAAATGAATGGATTTTATGCAATTTATCTTCCTTTTTCTACAAGTACTCAAAAGACATCGAATACATTTAAAAATATTGACATTGAAAAAATGAAGCGTTTGTGTGCACGGGATACCATCTAGCAGTCGGACAGCGCAGCTCCAAGTGCAAGATGAAGATCTATTTCATGTCTTTCATGTTTTTTGCTTTATTTGGATGGTGAATAATTATAATAATCTTCCCAATTCATCATTATTATATGTGGCAGCAGAGCACGCGAATTCCGGTTTAATGAAAGGTTTGCTTGTCTTTTAGATAAATATATAAATAAATAAATGCAATACAAAAAAGAAGGTTTCAAAAACGAACGCTGTAAAAATAAAAATGTTGTTTTTTAGCAAAATATCGGCACTACTTTTTACTTTCAAATCAAACCTGCATCTGCTGCGGCCCAGGTGGCTTCAACGTGTTTGTGTGAATGCGCTTGTACGATACTCAGGCATTTTGTACTTGTTTTGCGCTTTTTTCTTCTTTTTTCTACTTCTTGACACCAAAATCGTGCGAAAGCTCAAGCGAACTGTTAATTTTTTTTGCGAAAAATGCTCATTATTTTCACATAATGATAATGCCATGTGAAAGTTAAGGTTTTGTTTAACAAGTTCTTTCGCTAAATATAAGAATTCTAATGTGCACGTTTTAGAGCTGCGTTTCGTTCTTGATTTGACGATTTAATATACGAGTATTTTAAATCCAATAGGAACTACTTTGTGCACTCAAAATATTATGAAATTTTCTATATATTGAAAAAAATTTAACAAAAGTCTGTTGTCAACATTTTTCACGTGTATAAGTAAAATCGAAGCAAACATTAAATATTTTACATCTATATAAATATATAAAACAGAATGTGTGTTTGTTCGGTTGTTTGTTTGTTTGTTTGTACCAGACAGCTGGACCGATCTTTCTGAAGTTTTCAAAACATTTAACTCGGAATCCCGAATGAACTCTGGGCTATTTTGTTTCACCACGCCCACTTTTACGCCCACGGCGTCCCAAATTGTCCACCCCAATAAATGATTATCAAATAACTTCGTCAATAGAGAATTTTAAAAAATGTCTTTCCATATGGAAGAGGGAAGGGGGGGTCTCGTAATTTATAAAAAAACACAGATTTTTTTAACGATTTTATAATTTCTTGCTATTTTTAATTCCATATTAACCCAAATTGGAAATTGAACGCATCTTTGTTTATTTCGTTGTTTCTTTTGGTGGTGCGATTTAAATAGTTGATTGTTCAGTTCTACAATAATTACAAAAAGTAACACGAAAATTTGTTGCGTTAAATTTGGTTGCTCTTGTAATTATATGTCGGCACCTTCAATACTTTCTGTTTACTGTAAAATATACCTCTGGCTTGTGTCATGACATGTCGTAATACATGTATTACCGTGGAAACACAACTTTACCAGTGAATTTAAGCAATTAATGGGTTTTACAAATTGCGAAGACATTTGTAAGAAATGCTCTGCGCAACGATGTTAAACGCTCTTAATTCTCACATACACCAGTTCCCGCTTTATTGCGCAAAATTATAATTTGATGTTTTTTCTGTATAGACTCTCTCATTTAGATTAGGGGGGACTGTTTTTCCAACATCCTTCAGTTCCCAAGTCACAGGAAAAAAAGCTAAATACAACAATTTTATTTTTTGCATGAGCGTTGATGTCTTGAATAGAGTTTTTTTTTATAAGAAAGTCATATTTTACGCCATACATCTTAATTTAACAAAGAGTTTTAACTAGAATGGAACTTGCACATAACAAAAAGTTATCCCCTACTGTACATTTGCACATATGTATGTACAATGTACATAATAATGAATTTTTATTTATGTTTGAAATTAGAAGTAAAATTCGCCAAATTTAAATTGTAGACTAGTGACAATCCCACTGTAACAGTGATGTATCACTCAAAAATTCGCGGTAAATGCGCTAAAAAATGATAGACCAGAAGACGTTAATATAGAAAACCTCATCTAAAAATATTTGTACATAAATGCCCTTCTAAATGATCTGAGTCAGAAAAATGTTTACGAGCTTTCCAAGGAAGGCCGATAAAATGTGACTCGCGAAGCTCGCGAATTTAGGTGCCTTTCTTCAATATTAAGTGTGTAAAAACATATTAATACGACGGTAATATGTATTGGATCCGTTCAGGAACAATTTATTTGATTGTGCTTGAGCAACTCTTCATGGAACCACAATGTAACATATTTCTAGGCAAACGCAAATCTTATGAGGCGTAGAATTGTGATTCTTTTGATGTTCCTGTGATTAATTATTTTAAGGTTTCTATTAGACTTATACAAATAAATAATGAAAAACATAAAATGAAAATGTGAAATTGATGAAATTCAAAATTTTGCAACCAACTCTTTCCAAAAGAAAAAGCGGGAAGTGGGAGAAACGTGTTTAGGCATGTCCGATCGGCAACAAACATTTGAGCGAGTTCTCGAACTGCCCTCGCGCCTTGAGAATTTATGTGCCTGAAAAAGAACAAGATTCACAAGCCTTCGAATTAAAGACATTTAACATTTCCCCATTAAATCTAAAAAACTTCGGCTGCAGAATTGTAAGTACATGTGTGTGTGAGTGTGTGTGTGTGTGTTTTGTTTATGTTCTGAAAATACCATCATTATCTATCGAGAGCACAAGGAATGTAAAAATGTTTTTGTGTTCTTTGAAATCAAGCATTTTAGAAAATTTGATTTTCGTGGCCCAATCATTTTTTAAACACATTCTAGCGATGCCTTCATAATAACAATAATAATAGCAACAAATGGTCTTGCATAATAATGGGGAGAAAGCTCCGAATGCATCTGAACGAATCTCCTCCAATGCCCATACACACACACACACACACACGCACACACACATCCACCACATTCATCTGCTTCTGCTTCCAGAGTACAAATAAAACAACCTGGCGTTGTCTTGCTGGCCAACATGCATTACGTAAGGCGCCATTTATATTTAAAGCATACGAGTGCATATCTTCGATTACAGATTGTGTGTAGAATACTTTTGTTTGTTTGCAGAACATGGCTGCAATTCAGGTGAGGTCAATTTGGAAAACTCCTTGTAGCCCTCAAATAAGAAACAAAATATTGGTTTTCTCTTTCTACAAAAAAAGAAAAAAAATCAAAGCAAACAGCAATTGTTGCATTCATTTCGAGTTGATCGTATATAATATTTTAGGGCTTGCCACCGCTCCACATTGTTGCAGCTTTTGTTTTAGGTTTCTTTTATCTATGTTTGTTTAACGAAAATTTGCTGCCTTAGGTGCCCTATTCGAATCGAAATCATGTCCGTTGAAGTCTGCCAAATTATTCATTGGATAAAATCGAATCAAAAGAAACGCTTTGTAAAATAAACAGCATCTAAATCACTGCGAAAATGTTGCAATTCTTTTCAGTTGTATTCGACCAAATTTGACAAATGCTTTGGATCACTATATAGTGTTCCAGGCGACTGGAGTACCAATCGTATGAATCGCTCAACTAATAACTTTGTGTGGAAGGGAATGGAAAACGGATCATTTTTACACATTTGTTTGTGACATGATTTTTCTACAGGGACGGGTGGACGTTGAAAGAAACAAGCAATGAAGTTCTTTCTTTATTTGAAACGGTCGGTTTCAAAAGAGCATGACCCAATGATACTGCCGTCGTAAAATCTGCACCAAACGGTAACATTTTGTTTCCATTTGGTCAACGTCGAAATGGACGTTTCTAGTTTCGTCACCAACCGCTGGAAATGAGCTCACCGCATTTGTGATACACTGACTTTTATATTAATGTTTTATCATTTGAACGTGAAGCGGTGGCATCAGTGACTGTATAATTAGCAGGAGATTAGACGGACTCCAACATCTAACCTTTAACATATTCTACATTTATACACTTTCCGCTTCAATATTTTCGATTTTCATGATATTAATGCCTGGAATTGTCTCAAAAATCAGACTTATTGCAATTAGAGAGCCCAAATAATTTCTTCTTTTGATTATTAGGGGATGTCCTAAACGTTGCCTAATGTAATAACTTTATGAATGAATTTTAGACCTGCTCTCCTTATTTAAAGGTCAGATCCAGATGAAGCGAAATTCATTTTCATTTTGAATCCAAGTCTGCAAAGCTTCTTGCTTCTCCACAGAGTCTTTGGTTGGCACGGGATCTACCACTTATGGATCCAACGAGGATGGGAATTCATCCTCGAACTTTTTAAATCCAAACACCTCTTAAAGATCATATCCTGAAGGATCAACCTTGAAAAATCAGAAACTTATTTCACTAAAAACATTGGAGAACATTTTATTGCTTTTCAACTACTCTTACGGCTATTTCTATATGTAAAGAACAAGATTTTTGATATATTTTTCAAAGAAAATGTTGTGTTTCATTGAATTGGGAAAAGGGCCTTGAATCAGCTGTCAAAGTTTCTGTGTTAGAAAGTCATGTCCCATGACAAACATTTACTAACGTTAAACAATACTTATTCATCTTAAAAATATTTTCTATAAAAATTTATATACAATTACTTGAACAGCCGGGATTATCCCAAATTATTTTCCTTAATCCAATCTTTCCATGGTGGCATTGATGTATTATTCTCAGACGCACAAAACGATTGCAACAAATAATGGGTTTCAATGTTACTTTCAGGTGAAATGTGTGAATACCAACAAAATGCTATAGGACCTGCTTGACCCATGGCAGACAACTGCGACAGAAAATACGGAAATTTTATTCGCACTCAAAGACACCACGTTTACACGTCCAAGTTACATGCGAATAAAAATTATATGAAAAAAAGATTCCAAACAAAACGATAAAACTAATTTATATGTTAATGCGCTCTTACGTGATGTTTAATACAAAATTGAAAGCGGCAAAAATGTTACTTGCTAGTCCGGGTATCCGTATAATGGCACTAATAGCTACAGTCTGAGCTTAAGTTGGTTCTTTTAAAAATAACTTAAGTGTTAAAAAAAAGTTCCAGCTGAAACAGTTTTAAGTGTTGAATGTGGTTTTCGGACCACACAAGTGCGTGCACGGATCGATCAACGGCGAAAAAGAAAGGGAAGGCGGGAAACTCAAGTTTAATAAGACGAGGAACTCGTCTCAATGGGTCTGTTGGTTCTTCGGTACAGATCACACTCATACCCAATGGGAAATCTATGATTTTCTTACATAAAAAGTTGCGAGGCTTCCTGATTTAATTTTTCGTAAATTGAAACGACCTTTTGAAAGATGTCTACACTTTTTTCTCAAATTAGCTATAAGGTTCTAAAAGAGTTACAAAAATGGTAATAATCGCAACGATTCACGTCATATTTTCGTGCTATTGTTTCTATTAAATTTGATAGTACCGATAATGAAATGAAATGGATAAAAGCAACAAGTCTTAGCTGTGAGGTCACATTTGGACTCAAAATACATTTGGCGTTACTTGTACAGAAAAAGCTGAGAGAGTGTTAAAAGTTATCGGTACAGGAAGATTATATGTGGCTGAAATTTGTGTGCAAATTCGCATTCGGAACTAAGACAGATTCTAGTTTCAAGTTTTCTGGTGGACGAGGTTTTTGTAAATTGACCCTTGATATGTTTTGCGGTATCTTAGAGATCTATGGGTGATCCGGATCCGTCACCGTTGTACAGCCATTGCAGCAGAAATCTCTTATCTCAATATGCAGTAACTTTTTTGAAAATCAAAAGTAAAAGTTTCTGTAAATCGCAAAATTTATAAAAATAATAACATATTTTTTGATATGGCGATCGCAACTTGCACAGATAGAGTCACCACTGTTTGTGCAAATGTATGTTTGTGTCGAACTTTTCTCATTCAAACGCAGTATTGAATATTAAAATTAATAAAATAAAATAATATCAAAAATAAATGCGAAAATAAATTATAAATCTGGAGTTTTAATTACATATTTTAAAAGTTTTTATTGCTATCCACTGTTAGATAATAAAGTTTTTATAATAGTCTGCTTGGCAACTCTGTGAACTCCCTAGTATTTAATTTTGAATGGTGCCATTTAATTTTGAATGGTGCTTTTAAAAATTTCTCGCTTTTAAAAACGATTCGAACCAGAGCCGATTATTATAATACATCATTCGATTTATTTTTGTGTGTCTATAATATTATTTTGTTCATTGGTTGGACAAAAATTGTCTTCACAACAGGGTTACCGTTGTTGTAAAAATTAAAAAAAATTATTGTTTTACTCTTCTAATGCATGTCCTTTTCTAGATTCTTAAGTAAGAAACAGATATGCCAGTTTAAAAGGGCTTGGAAATGATGAAGTTTGTAAAAAGAACTTACCACCAGAGTACAAAACATCCGGAAGCGTTTTTCTGCTGGCACGGCAACCAAAACTCTAGTAGATTTCTATGTGACTTCGGTTATGACACGGCTATATTCGTGAATCTCGTGCAAAGGTTAATTGGGATGCCTTGAAATACGGTATTGGTAAGCTGCTTAAAGGTCTCTGTCGGCTGAGAGGTTCTGGTTGTGACCGAACCTAAGGTTGCAGGAAGAAATTATTGTGGTGCAATGCCCTCTGTTCAAGAGTTAGATCTCTCTTCTAGTGAGCAACTGATTAGTGAGGATTATGCTACCGAGTCAGAATATCACAAGAAGTTGCCACCGTTGACAAATTCCATCGCGACATTATCGCATCATTGGACTAGGCCGTCGTGACAGGTGCTGATGTCCAGAATTTTATGAACTACAATCCACATTAAAAGTTTTTTTATCTGCATTTTTTTAATTTACACCTTTAAGAAGTTTTTAGTTCTGCTCCAGCATTTTCAATCGAGAAAACCATATTGAAAACGAAAAATCTTCAATACTGGTGAAGGGCATTACAAAGCATGTTGCGCTTAACATTTTTTGCTAAAAAGTAAACGCAAGAATGAAGCCAAAACCGCCAAAAGATTTCTCCAATTTGATCCAAATTTCTACGTTTTATTGTTGTGGGGTGTTTGAAATGGACATGCAATATCTTTATATGCTTTTCTTTGCCATTTTTTTTCGTCTTTTGTTATTTGTTTATTTTACTTCTTTTTTAGTTGCAGAACGCCAGTCTCTTGTTCAGACCCAATCTTGCACGCGTGCCCAATTGTTATTTCATGTGCGGTCAGATTTGAATGCATCATGACTTTACTTTCATGGCGTACCAAGATCTCTATCGTTAATTTCGAAAAGTGCATGAACGATTTATTATGGTCTGCTGCGAACACTCAAACAGTCATGCATACGATACGAGAACCTCGAAATTGTAGGATTATAATTGAGATAAATTACATTTTCAAATGGCAATATGAGCACATACCGCACTTTGAGGATAAAGTACAAAATGCATCTACATACATACATACATACATATACTTAGAATGTTTGTACGCGTGTGTGTCCGAGCATAAATAATGTTGTAATAGGCAATTGGTAGAAACCAATTGGCGTTTGGCTTTTTTATTTGCATAGCACAACGATTTGTATTTGTTACGGAACATTTGAACACATTTGTAGTGAAATTATGGATCAGTGATTTTTAAAAACGAAAAAAGTAATAGCCTCAAGGCGCTTGGGTCCTTTGCTTAAAGTTGAACAGACGCCAATTTACTGATTTAGCGAAAAATAAAAAATTGTTGACTCTCTACCGCAGATAGAAATCATTCGTAATGAGTACTAAAATGTTTAACTTTTCGTTTTCTTTCATAAAACAGGCATTTAACAGGCGACTTTGTTGTAGATGGTGTTTTCGAGACTGGTTGGATGCTTCAGCGCCAGTTTAACATCAGTTGTTTTCCGTGTGTTGACCACATTTCTTGGAAAATTTATATATAACTTAACAAAAACCGGTTTGGTAGAACGTCTTGTTACGGAAGAAGAACATCGATTGTACCCGTTTGTGTCCCTCTGCATTTATTTATGATTTTAGCAAAAAATGTGCCATTTTTTACCTGTTTTGCCCTTATTAAAATCGAAGTCCAAACTTTTAGCACAGCCTACAGTTCTTTCGATACATACAGGAAGATGTGGTAAAAATTTAATGCAAACCGGTCCAGCCGTTTAGTCGTCTATAGGTTTCGGACATACATGCATCCCAACGCACATTCACATTTATATATTCACGGAGACACATGTATTTACTTATATCAATATCATGTGAATAAGTGAGTGCTTCTAATAGTAGTATCAGGAGTTTTTTTTTAAATAGGGATATTCGAATGAGAAACAAGAAGTTTGCAACAATCTTTTTAGCTGTCAGCACAACATTGACAGGATTCAAATATTGAAAAGCAAAAACCACAAAAAAGCTTAAGCTGGCAGGTAGAAATTCTATAAAATTTTTAGTTCTGTCGTCAGCACTATATTGTAGAAAAAATATACCCACAAATATGTATCTTTTCTAAAACGATAAGTGTCGTACATCGAAATTTGGGTACATGAGCATAAATCTAAGTTAGAACTTTACTTGTGTTTTAAAAATATGTTAACAACTTATGCTATACTATTCGCCTGTCCCACGATATCGAACGCTAGCGATCGCCAGAAGATTGAACGCCATAAAGATGATTCGAACACTTTTATAAACTTCATGTATCATTGGCATTGTCTTACAACGATGTGATGTGTTTTATTCCATTTGCTGGCTCTAAATCAATCTTTTGATGAACAAAATAAAATAAATGCCAAAAGTTAAAAAACTGTAGCCTGGTGAGACCGATCAGACGTTACTACATCAGATAATTTGTGTAGATTAAACATAGACCAGCTTTATTAGTTTTTTGCCTTCCTGTCAGCTGGTCACTTTATGGAAGATTGTTAAATATTAAAGTCAGGCGGAATTGAAGAACAAAATTGTTCTCCACCTATTTATCGCGTCGTAATTAAAGGTCTCTACTGAACTGTCAGAAACTCGATTTCTTTGTACAACCTTTCTGATTTTCTTTAGGATATGGAAGTACACTGTCAACTGTTACTTGTAACATGTTGGTGTGAAATTTCCAAAACCCATTACAAATAATCATTTTCTTTATATAACAGCTGGGACGGCCCCTTTTTCAATTTTTTTCAAATTGAAACAGTTAAAAAAATCGCTAAAGTTTTGTTGAAGAACCGGGCAACTTAAAAATCCTGATTAAAATTGCTAAATCGTATAAATTTCTGTCACCACGCATTTGATTGGTCGTTAAGTCCACAGTAATGAACAGAATTGCTTTATATATAGGCTTCGACAGTTCCAGAAGTTAAGAAATAAAAAGGTTTGGAAATTAAACTTGACAATTTTTGAACAGTCCAGTTTCGTTTCGTAAGAGGCAAACTGTTACTTCATAACAGCATAAAGAAAATTGATTTCCAGTTGGCGTTACCCTTGTCACTTGGCTGGTGTCTTCTATAATATATTATATTCATACCGAAGCAAAATCAACGAACTTTTTGTTGCATGAAAATGTCTAAAATGCAGCCGATCGACAGAGTCAATCTGATGCCTGCTGTGATAATCAAACTCTTAATATTTTCTTTAATTTGAATAACTGTTCAGAAATTATAAGTTTGTAATTTAAAAAATGAGTTTTGTTGAATAAAAAATTATCCACACAGGCACGCACACACACACACACACACACACACACACACACACACACACACACACACGCACAATGGCACGCAACATGTTAGAAGAACTTGTTTCAGTTCTCTACAGGGTCGCTGAGCTGGACATGTTTGTCCATACAACCAACTGTATGGCCACAAAAATATATTGATAAAAAAAGAATTATAATTAACATGCATTTAATTAAAATAAATCGTTAAACATTAAGCACGAGTGTAAATATTGTGATATAAAAATGTTAAATTTTTGATTTATTACTACAATTATTGGCATTCATTAAAAATGTATGTGAAACTACAAAACAATACGGAGGACAAAAAATAAAGCAAACTTGAAGAAATAAGAGCTAAATAATACAAAATGAAATAAATTAAAAGAACAGAAATAATTTAAAAAAAACACGACAACGAGCAATTTAATGCATTTTTGTTGTCTGTAACGCCTTTTGGCTCAACGTGTCTGCCACAACAACAAACAAGTTCAAAGAGAAAGAAGTGGAGAGCAAAACTATTGGAACTGTTTCAGTTCTAAAGTAAATTTATACATATTTTATTTCCAAAAAGTTTACAAGCACAAGTTTCTGAAGCCATAAAGAGACTTTTCTTTTTTTTACTTTCTAAGTTTTTAAGATATTGGGAACATTTCAATTGAAATACTTCTAATAATGAAGAGTTCAGCTTTACTGAAAAAAGCTGTGAAAAGGTCAAAAGGGTTTAACATGTTATCGAGAAAAAAAGTTGCAAGCATCAACAAAATCTGAAAAATATGACTTTTGGAGCTTAAAACGCTACAGCGCCGAATTTAAATTAGCGATTTTTTTTCAAAACATAATGATGCACCACCGAATGTGCGCCGAATAAAAGAGGTAAACAGTATTTATGCAATTCTTACAGACATCTCTTTCGAGCACTAACTGCTTCACCCTTTCAATGTCGGAGTAGAAAAAAAGTTGAAAAAAGTAAAGGCCTCGTTATGCGAACGTTGATGTGAGAAAAACTTAACGTACTTACGTACGGTCGTATCTGTAGTTATAGAAACTTTACAGACGTAACAGACGTCAACAAAATAAACAAAACATTGTCAAAAATAATTTATTCGCATGTGAATTTTGTTCCTGTTCGTCGTTCATATTTCTGTTCATAAATAACTCTAATTAATGTTTGCCCACAAAAGCTTACACAGTTGTCAATCTGGCTGTCAGCTGTTCAGAACAGCGTTGATCTTTTCGGCATAGTGATGGGCAATGTTAAGTTATTTTCGTACATGTGAAATTGGAACTAAATTTGCCTCGAGAAACATAAAGTTTCTTATATTGTAATTTGTACCTTATCATTATTGTTTTTATTATTAAAATTATTATATTTATTATTAAAATTATTATAATTGTTGTTTTTGTTATTTTTATTATTATTTTTTGTTGTTATTATTATTAATATTTTCTACTACTAAAATTATTAATTTTGTCATCATTATTTTTATTATTATCATTTTTATTATTAAAATTATACCAATACCAAAATGATACCAATTCAAAAGTACGGAAATTGGGCAAATGTGACGCATTGCTATTTAATTCATATGAGTGCCAGCATTGGCTTACGAATGTCACTCAACGGCGCCGTCAAAATCTATTTTATACAGGTTGAAACGTTCCGGCATCGTGACAGTTAATTTCGGTAAGCGGTTGCATTGTTTTGGTATATTCAGAAACGAACGCATGTACGTTATCTGAAGTGTACGTTCGCATAAATGTACCTTAAGTGTCATTACGGATCAAGCTGTATGTATTTGTTTCTTATAACGGGCTGACCATCCAGCAGTTAAAAATTTCTTCACACTCTACAAATAATATTAAGATTGAATTGTATTGCAAACTGTCAGCCATCTTTAAAGATATATTTACGTCCTCAAATAGGGCCTCTAAATGCATAAAATAAATGTAGAATTTAAGAAAGAATTTATGTTGTTTTAAAATGAACAAGACTTGGAAATAGCAAAAAAATGTAGAATTGGGAAAACAACAAAAGGAAATTATGGATTCAGTAAAGTATTTAATTGAAACTGTTTGAACAATGAAAATGCGTCATAAAGTGCCCGTTCACACACATCAAATTTTACTGCTCAAGTGTGTATTAAATATGTTGAAGAATGATCAAAACGAAATGCATAGAACTTGTATTTTTACTTCTTAGTTAGTGTTTGTGAACTGGCATAAATATTTTATTTTTTAATTATTCAAAAAAATTAACCCTGTTTTTGCCTATATCGGGTTTTTTTACCTTTTCCTTTAAAGTTATTTCTAATTTTTTTCATTGTTTTTTTAAGAGAAATTAACAAGCTTTTTTCAAATAAAGTTTTAGCTTTTTTCTAATTGCCGAATAAGATCTCAATCTTAAAGAAATGTAGGATTAATTTTTGCTGATTAAACAGAAAGAAGAAACTAATTTTAAGTTTGATGTTTGTCTAAAGAAACAATTGAAAATGCATTTTGAGTACCAATTTTTTTGTTTAAGAATAGATTGAAATCAAAAAATAAATAATCTTGCGCATAATATTTTCTTATTATTTTTATTGTTTAAAAATTTATTTTCAAAATTTTTGTTTGAATCAGCGAATTCCTATGCAGATCATTTATGACCTCATTTAAACAATTTGTTTACTGATTCATTTAATTCTGGTTCTGAATATGAAAAAATTGTGTGGACTTTACAATTGTTAAGGGCTTAAAGAAGCGCTTTTTGGAGCTTCCAGAGTTCTGCACATTTTTAAGTCACATTTTTCAATAAAAAGGTGGTGTAATTAAGAGCCTGTTTATTAATTATAATGTTTTGACGGTGGCTTATGGTTGCTGGTACCGTGACATATACATACATATGTGTGGGCTGAATAGCCTTAACTAGTAAAAAAAATGTGTACTTTTGATGCCGGTCGAGAATCGAATGTAAACCCTGAACATGCTGACTACCTGATCCACGGTAACTTGACATTATTGTATGTAGATACATACGTACATTTAAGCCATCCATTCGCAAGCCCCGTATCTTACTTGTACTAGGACGAAATTGGTAGAAAATCAGTGATAGATTGAACATTTATATTGCTAAATCTGATTGACTGCATTGGAATTTTGTAGTAAAATAAATTTTCATAACTTTGTTTCAGGACCAGAAGTTTTAATTGATTTCCAACAAATTTCCTTCATTTAAAGCGGGGAACTTTGTCGGCGGAATGCACACAGAGTTTTCACATTTAAGTCACATTCATTTTCTGTCCAAGAGAACATCCAAACACGAAGTGTATTTAAATGTTTTCTTTATTACCCTGGAAAAATCTTACCGTTCGCATTTCGCACAACATTTCTTCTTTGTATTTTTACTTATTTGATTCGATTTTACATTTAAAGAACATCGAAAATTTTGCTATAGAAGTTTTGTATTGAAGGCTACATAAATTTACAAACACGTCCCCTTAATACTAGTTCACAATAGCTGAACTTTCCTATTGTATTATGGGCTATGGTACTCAACCTCAAGACTTTGTATAAACTGCTGTAGTTGTGTTAATTGCGCTGGCCGAATACAATAATATTCCTGTGGATATTAACACTCAAAATCGATTTCTGTAATTTCTGGTATATTAGTTGTAATAGATATCGAAGTAATTTTCTCTGAGTGTACACACGCTCATGCGTAATCTTGTTAGTGTGACATGTTGCATTGTTTTCATATGAAATATTTAAGACCGGCTTCCTATAGAAACTTGGTCGTATATTCCAAGGTGGATTTAATGAGTTGAAGGCGTCTTTGGAAGTATTTACAAGAGATTTTCTCCAGTAATGGACAAGAATCAAGAACTAAGGAAAAATGCTTGATGACCGGTCGGCCATAAACTTTGTATTATGGCGGCGGCTTAATTTTAAAAATTTTATTTTTAAGAAAATAGGAGCAATAAATCACAAACAAATAAATGGTGAACCCATCGTATTCTTGAGTTGGCATTTACTATGCTGTTTTGGTAGAGATATAGCATCTACGAGTATAACTTGCACTTCACTGATATTCAAGTCATACCTACATATATCTGTAAATATGTATGTAGCAACGTCAGCTCAAAACGTTCAAAAATACATACATACGTACGTGATACTGAATATATATGAAATAACTAATCAAAAGATAAAACAAAATAAATTATTTTTAAATTATTATTCTGCAAATTTTGATTTAATTGAGAGCTTTTCCAATGAAAAAGTGAAGTGTCACGCTGCTTATAACAATGCCTGGACTCTATATGTTTAGTGATAACTAAAAACCCTGAAAATTTTACACTTGATGAGGAATCATGGCAAATAAATTCTAACTGCAGCTGTCGTTTTTTGCTGAATCGGCATTCAACGGGCATTCACAATATTTTTTACTGGAAACAACTTGAGCAACAGTTTTTCATGTGTGTTTCACAACACAGATCTGTGCTGGAAAAAGGTTTTATTTTTATGGGAAAAACTGTTTTCGTCAAATATTTTCAACCGAATAATTTGCTTAAGCAGCGAAATATTGGTCTGAATGCTGGTAAGAAAAATTCATAATTATTCGTGCCATTAACTTCAGAAATATTTTCTCATGTGATCTCAACACACCGTGTAAGCGAAAAAGTCACCGAAGTGAACATATACATATTTGTTTTCAAACTACAACTACAACTTGAGGATACTGTACCCTGAATGTTCCACATGTAAAATGTCATGGGATAGAGTTAAGGATGACATAAACTTATTTTTAACGTGATTAGATTTTTTATTAAAACCTTTTAGACATGAAAGAAAAAAAAAGAAACTGCACGGCTTCTGCGCCGACAAAGACGATCCATCGTCTTTAAAATCACTGACGAAAGATGTTTGCGATAGTAGGATTTCCGCGTAGATGGTGGTTGGTAGTGGCACCTAAAAAATCTATTAAATGTACGAAAGAGAAAACTAGAAACAACTTTCGATTGCAAGTAAATTACTTTACGCAAGACATTCCTCTTAGATCTGCTTGGAACTTCACACCATTTCACTTTGAGTGCCTTCAAACGAATTATGCAAACGCTGGCCCCTTTAGGAGATTGTGCAAACATTTCACTGATTTCTATAACTTTACTGATTACCCTGCAAATGTTAATATTATAAAACGTAACCTTATTTTGTTCTTAAATTTAAGCCATTCCTTGTTTAGATGAGAGTGTGTATGTAGTGAATTTTATTGGTCCGAAGGGATATTAGTGATTAAATAAAAAAAAGTAGCTTTATTTGTTTGTTCGATAATTTTTCCATTTTGTTATTTTTAATAGTTTCAATAAAAGGAGCTATAAAATGTACTTAAGAAAAACAAAGTTAGAGACTTGAAGTAAAAATGATTGATGTTTAAGGACCTTTATCTGCAGGGTATGGTCTGTAAAATAGTTTGCGCATATTATTACGAATACATTTATTTTATTATGACTGGAAAATGTTTTAGAAGTCACTAAAATTTAGAAGTCACAAAATGGAAAGTTTTAGAAGTCACTTTTTATATATCCTTTTATTATTCGTAAGTCTGATTGACGTTGTTATAAAACTGAGCATTCTGAGCAGACCATCATCTTTAAATGCGACGTAACTCAGCGGTCACCTTTAACGCTATAAAGTTGACTTACATTCTTTAAATGAATGAATGAAGTTGTAAACGTAATGCAGAAAGACTGCGGTTGCTCTCTATCTCTCGCTCTCTTCCTCTCCCTTGCAGCGAACAACTAGTTGAAATTTTAAGAGATATGTATGACGGTTTCGAGAAAAGAAAATTAAGTAGAACATAATCAAATCTATAGCCATCATGATACAACCAAGATTATGCTTGAGTAGATGGTCTAACTATAACTTGTTCTCAATAACGTTTCAAAGATTGATACATGCTGAAGGATTCACAGCAATATAAAAAGTTGTGCCATAAAAAGTGAGAAACTACAAAAAAGCAGCCATCACCGATGTAGACGTTAATGAGAGAGAGAAATCGCTCTGACGTGTTTTTCAGCAACTCAACGGCGCAAGAACTAAATTCCGTCGTGAGCTCGGCGAGTTGGTTGAGAATGACGTGGAAGTTAAATCAGGTATGAGCGATGAGGATAGTTTCTGTTTTAGCCGGTATTTAAGCAAACAAAATTTTCGTTTTTGGAGAAAACAGAATCCTCGTGGGACTCGATTATCTCGCAAACAATCACGCGTCATGGACTGCTTTATGCGAATTGTTAAGAAGATTGCTTTAAGAGACACCAAAATATCCGTGCAGTGTAATATGTACGTGGTTCTGGTGGCTATATCCTATTAGCTTAATACAACTCCTTACTAATATGGCATTACCTGGTTGGGGCCAACATATGAACATAATAACATTAAAAATTTCATATTTATTGCAAAATAATATTGAAATGTCTTATTATTCTTCAGACCAAACGCACTGCTATTGCAGGTAACCATATGATATCGTAAGACCATGTTTTAGGCAGGAGCCACCATATTACTTCTGAAATATCAGTCCCAGAAATCAGTTTATTGCAATCAATCTCTTGATAAAAGTTACAATATTATTGTTCAAAAATTTTATAAATTTTTTATAATTGTCCTGTCCTGTCCAATATTTCAAGTCTCCGTTTCCACTGCAAACACAACATTATATTGTCGCGACAGCTTTTTTTCCAAACACTCTCCACATGCACAGTTTTAGAGTTATCGAATGCCGTAACTTGGCTTCCCAATAGTATAGAAATTTTGCACGGCGCGGTGCTTCATTCGATGCCGAGTGCAACAGCTAGATGCTGATCTGTCAGCTAAGTCCATATTGTGGGAAATGTGGAAGGTAGCGTAAAGCTTTACAAACGTAGCAATGTTGCCAGTATTTCAAATACTTGTCTTAATACGAGTACCAGCCATTTATGGCATTCACTGTGTCTGTTACTTCTTGTGTTTTTTTTTTACCTCTAAATGAGATAATGTTCTCTTCTTAGGAAAATAATCATTTAAAAGAAACGAGTGTGTGTGATGTTTGTGCAAAATATGTGCATAAAACTTAAATTTATTCAAGTGAGTGTTAAAGAAAAAACGCGCCTGCGCTACTGCATCGCCACTACACAAAACAGGGACGGAGACAGATACAGAGACAGAGACAGAGTGCAAGTAAAAGAAGTTTTAGCGCACACAATGTTGCTGCTTTTGAACATCCATAAGCTGCAAACAAACGAATAGATACAATTTAAATAAATGCATTTTAACTAAACTGTTGTTACGTTAATTATGCGTAAATATTGGTTACGTTGTGTTAAATGTTCAGAACAGCACTTTTAACCGTTTTCGACTGGAAGTGAGTCGAGTCGCGGTGTCGTGTCGCCTGTCCGTCGTTCACTTGTTCCTGCAAGTGCAATTTATTTTCGTATTGCTGCATGGGCACCCCATACATAGTAAATGTTCTTGGCAACATGTTGACAGGTTTGTCAGAATAAATACCTTGAAATGGTGGAGGGGAAAAAACGGAAAATCCACTTTCCAGCAGCGAGTAAAAAATTGCGCGCACTGTGTACGATGAACTTTTCATAATGAGTATTTATTGTGGTATGTCTTATTTTTAAACACCTTTCATTAAATTAAACAAGATTTTAATTAATCTAAAAGATTAATGGCTTTATGTTGCTGTTTCTTCGCTGTGGAGATTATGTAATTTCCAGCTGAAGGGCAGGGGAATATGGCTTTGAAAATGAAGGTAATAATTTGGAGACAGCGCCATGGATGGCAGCAATATTTTCTGCACTCAAATTGCAATGATTCAATGAAATTTCCAAAATGAAAATTAATTTTAATTTGCATATTCTATTGATATAAAAAATCCCAATCAACTAGAAGTCTTAACAAGTGCTGGCAATAAAAACCTAAAGATTGTAAAATTTTGCTATCGCTCAGTCTAATTAAAAAATTTCTACCTCCTTTCATGGTCGTCCAATTAAGGAAACAGAGAGACAACCAAAAACAGATCGTAGACATGTAATTAACATTTAACCCTTTCCACAGTTGCCACTCTAACAATTTCATTAAAATGTATTCTGTTTCTGTTGTTGTACATGCGAGTAAGAAAATGCATTTAAATATAAATTGTTTTTTTTCTTTTGTTAAGAACTCAAGCGATAGAGTGAATACAAAATGCTAAACAAATAAGACGGTAGGAGATATTTCATCCCGTCAGGCTTCACGATTTTTAAACGATAAACGATTTTTCCGGGATCAGAGTTGCATTTTTATAAAATGAAAATTGCGTAGTCGGCGATTTTGCAGACTATTTTATAAAGCAATCAAATTATCAAAATAAAATGTTATGTTTCTTCAGATTTTGAACACCGCAACAAATCCAGTTATATTTTCTTTTTTCTCACAATCCTACGAAAATCTTAAGACTTGTCTAATAGTGTGAACGCTTAAGCCATCTTTTGTTCGCTGCCATTCGTGAGCCAATTGTTTTGAGAAATGAAGCTGTTGATTTCTAAGGGTCCTAATGTGAAAAGGTCGCTTATTTCTAGATGTTGGTTTTGTACTTCTGTATTAAGCAGAAAAAATTAGATGCTCAGCCCCCTAATAAAATCTTGTGTACATCTCTCATTGGCGGTCTCCTCTTATAGGCGGACGAAAGTACCGCGACGGTGAGTATCCGGTTGATGTGGTTTTCTCCGTACACATGTGTACGTGCCTCCTACAATCATTTTCCCCGGAGGCAGGGCGCGGACGATGTTACACCCAGTCAGACACTCTGCTTTTCAGGGAATAGAGGGGAAGGGGTAACTCGGTTGGCACGGCAACCAGAACTCTAGGAAGTTCAGGTATGTCTTCGGTTATGCATGTTCTTCCGAAACCTTCACCGAAGGTCAATTGGCAGAACGACGACCGACACGCCAACAACTAGATTGAGGGGAATGTCAGGCGAGCTGGTTTAGGGCTTAATGTTTCTTTGTGTATTTCGGGCTACCAAAATTGTGTGAACCATTAGGGGCAAGGGGTTTATGATTTGTGCCGTGCAGCATATTATGAGAAATTGCCACCTGTGCGAGCTTTGCAAACCACAGGGAGCGCTAGTGAACCGTCACCCTGTTCGCTGAAATGGATTTTATCCACTGTCAGATTTTGCCGTCAAGGCACCGGCTGGCATAAAACCATCTCCAAAATCTTCTACAACCATTAATTGAATTTAAAAATTGTTGGTTTTCAGAAAATACAATGCGAGCAAAGCCAAGATAAAAATTTGCGTTTGATCCCATAATAACCAAAACTGCACAAAAGCGAACGTCAGCATTAAGATGATAAGTTTTCAAATAAAACGTGGTTCTCAAGTTGGGTAATTTGAATGAATCGTTTGAATGTATGATTGGAATTTAAATATTTAAGAGAACCAAATTGATTTGAGTTAATAATTCTCTTTTTACGCAAAGCTATTAACCCTTTCTGGAAACTAATTGCGCTGATGACACCAAACCATTTCTGCACTGAGCGATAACATTAAACATCTCACCTCTTAATCCAGCTTTCGCTTTAAAAATGTTATGTTTTTGTGCATAACAAAACTGTTAACTGTTGGTTAAGCCTCTTCTCAACTTTATAAAAAACACATGCAGTTAATTAAGAATTTATTTTTGTATTTTGCTTTATACACTTTTATCAATTTTCAATAAGTTTCAATAGATTTATTAAGAATCTTAAGGAAAGAACACCCAAAAACAGATCCGTGCGTGAGTTTGTGAATTTTTATATATTGAAGTAAGAAAAATATTAGCGGAAAAACAGATTGTGATCAAGTTTTTAGTACCTATGCCGTGGAAGCCTGGTAGTGTGAAGCGGGTGCATCAGCTACAACCATGTGCTTAAAAGGTTAACAGACACCCAAGAGAGCAGTGCAAATATTGTCATTTCAGGTATAAATGAAAAACATTCGAGCAACTTAAGTCAGTACTCAACTTAAGCTGCGGAGATTGGCTCGTTTTAAAACTTAATTAACAGCGAACACAAACGATTTTTAAAAAGTTCCCCTTCATGAACTCGTGCTGCCAATAAGTAGAAGACAGGAGAGGCGATTTTAATGTGGAGAATATGTAAGACAAAATGTTACTATTGCACTAAACTAAAAATCTTTCATTCCAAAACATCAATAATAAATAAACATGTATGTACATGTACTATTTGCTTCCAAGTCGTTATCTTGGCCTTATGGTCACGTCCATTAAACGCCCAGTACGGGGGCCGCGGCAGAAGAAGTGAAGGTGGACGAGACAAATATGCTCTGAAGGCATCAGATGATTATCCCCAATTTTACTCACACTTGCCGCTGTTCGCTGCAAACAATAACAACACAACTGCTCATTTAACTCAATTATTAAGACGTCCAAACGAGTACAACAATAACTCAAGTGATTCTTTTGGATACACAGATACTCCCCCAGAAAATCACTTACTCTCAGGTGGAAAAGACTCACGGAACAAAATGCCGCAAAGTAATAATATTCCAAGTACTGAAAATATTTTATCGACAACATCTAGCGTATTAAATGTCGGTTCCACCACAAGTCAGTCTCCAGCGGCATGGGAAATCCCAACAAGTAGTTCCTTTGAGGCCAGACTTTTTGACGTCGTGTCCACAAAAGCTCAATACGAGAACCTCGTCTATTCCCCAATTTCATTGCAAACCGTTTTGGCATTCATTTTCACCATTTCTGATGGCAAACTGTATGAAGAGTTGGCTCGGTTGCTGGCGATATCCGCCAACCGCACTTATGTTGCCAAAGTTTTTGAAAATATTTTACAAAGCTCTTGGTTAGACGCACAACCTACAGCGCTGATTATGGCCAACAAGCTGTACTATGACCAGCGTTTCGGCTCCATTGATCAACGTATCCGTGACAGTGCCAAGAAATCATTTAACAGCGACCTGGAACAAGTAAATTTTTTTGAATCTAAAAAAGCCGCCGGTTCAATCAACTCATGGGTCAGAAACACGACCCACAATCTTATAAAAGAGATTGTTACGTCCTCGTCTCTTTCTGGCGAAACAAGTGCTGTGTTATTGAATTCCATTTACTTTAAAAGTGAATGGTTGACAAAATTTGCCCCTCAGGATACAGAAAAGCAAGAATTCTTTTTGTCTCGACGAACAAAAGTTTCTGTCGACATGATGTACAATGAGGACGTCTTCCGCTACGGTAACTTCCCCGAAGACCTGCAGGCGTCTATTGTGGAGTTGCCCTACAAGACATCAAACTTATCAATGCTTTTGATTCTACCACTGGATATCGAAGGCTTACCAAAGTTGGAGCGGAAGTTGAGGTACCTCGACTTCCAAACAATATCACAAAAACTCAAAAGAGAAGTTGTTACCGTCAAATTACCAAAATTCCAAATCGAATACGAAATGAACATGATATCGGCCTTGCAAGAGGTGAGTGATATTCCATAAAACTAATTTAAATAAACTTGGGTACGTTATTAAGTGATAGCATTGAGTAAAGGCCATTATGTGCTGTAAGGGATTACTGTTGCTCAGTACTGTCACGTCATCGATTGGAGGTTGTGGTTACAACAACACAGCGTTATCAATACTGCTGTCGCGTTGCTTATAGAACCACTGAAACAGAACAACATTTTTTTGATTAATACAGAATTTCTGCGTTATTGTTGAATTGCTAAGTTCGTCACGGCATATAAAAATTGGTTTTAAACTTTAAAGAACTTTATCTCGGAAGTAAGAGAGAATTTTTTTTTTAAATGGGGGATTCGTTTTTCAGTCCTCCTTTTTGAAATGTGCAACGGCTTAAAAGCTTTTCGTATTAACTGTGTCGTTCGGGAGTTACTTCAAAAAATTGAAGAAGTAAATTTGGATATACAAAATTATTTAATATATAATTATAATACCACTTCTTTGGCAGCTTCATCTCTAACCTGTACTCAGTACCCTGGTGCCTGGGGAAATGCCGTAAAAGAAAGTTTGTCGTGGAAAGTTGTCCTAAAATCTTAAAATTTAATTTCTCGAAATATTTTTCCTTAAGGGTGTACAAATGCAGAACTAAATTTCGACGAACGCTCTGAAGAGTTGTTTTACATAAGTCATATTGTCAAAAATACAGGTAAAAAAATATTTTTTTTAAATTTTAAGTTTTTTTTTAAATTTTCGGTGCCCCTGCATTAGGTCTGGAGATATATAACAAAAGTTAACTCTCTATGTTCACTTATTTATATTTTTTGGTGTCGTCTGAAAAGTGAATGATTTAAAAATTTTAATTTTCAAATTTTCGTTTGAATAAGTAGGACGCCCCACTTTAAAAATGGATCGAATGAGCCTAATGTACATACCTAATGCCTTTGCAACGAAATCGGTTTGGCTCACAAATCCTAATTTGATCCTAATTTATAGCAGAGACCAATTGTGATAGAAAAGTTCGAATTCACGCCAAACAATATCTAAAGTTTTGAAACTGGAAATCGGGTTTTGGGAAATGCCAACGATGTTACAAACATCATCATCACTTTTTAGTTTGTGAAATCAGTTTTACATAAAAGTTTCTATAATCGTCCCAATCGAAATAAATTTAATTTTCCTGCATAAAAACTTTCGACCCCTCCGCTATTTTTAAAATAAATTTTAGTGAACCTCTTCCATATGCAAAACGAATTTTGAAAATTGGTCCACAGTTTGGTTTCGAAGCTATTTACATATGGAAGAGTACCAATAAATTATATTTTGAAATTTGGCGCAAAATTGCTCGCCCCAATAATTGATCAAATAATTTTGTCATTTGAGGCTTAATTTTTTTTTTTTAATGGAAGGGCGAGAGGACCGGATTAACAAATCACACCGGCTTAATCTACTGAGTATTAAAAGGATATTCAAAACACAATACCAGTCCTAAGGTGTTCATTAGATCTTGTGTAAAAGGAATGCTCGTCTCAAAAAATGTAACGCGCGAATACATTTCGTCGTCACACCCGAAAGCCAATCAAAACTATACGTAGAAAGTTACTGCCCTGTACAAGGTAACAAAATCTGAGCAACTTTTTGGATGGCGTGACATAATAGCGTATCGAAATATATTTCTATACAATAATCAAGTTCCAGATTTCGGGCATGTGTGTGACGCAGAATCATATCATCAATGAACGAAAAGGCCGACCAGCCAATTTGGACTTTGTAAAAATGTAACCCTGACCAAGAGAAATATTTTATCGCTTCGAAAATGTCAAATCTCTTTCTGTTCTACGAATAGTTTGTATTATCTGAGTCTTTGCAAGGTCTGAAGTGGCCTTTAGCAAGAGAAGAAAAGGCAATGTTTTGTGGCTTATATTTGCACAAACATCGAACACCCCGACGTGTATTTGTTGTAAAAGAGGTCTGATAATATTATTATTTCTATTTATAGATGGGACTGCAATCTTTATTCGACAATGCTGGTACTATAAATCTCTTCAAGAACCCACAGAAACCCTTAAAAGTCGATCAGTTCAAACATAAAAGTTTTATTACCGTTAACGAGGCCGGCACAGAAGCAGCGGCTACAACTGGTTTGTTAACAGATTCTTACATTAGATTAAACATACATTTTATTGAAATAATTAATAACAATTGTTGATGTTTGTTGCAGTTGCAAAGTATGTGTCATTATCGCTGCCGACAGATATGAAGTATTTTGTAGCTGATCATCCGTTCGTGTTCGTGGTGCGGAACACAAATACAACTTTCTTCATGGGGCACGTAGTCCGGCTTTAAGGCACATTGAAATCTTATATTACCTGCATATACGATAAATGTAATCATTGCAATAAAGAATTTTAATTCATATTTCTAAACTTTATAAATAAAATGTTTTCTACGAAAATAAACCAGGTTATCACGACATGTATAGGAATTGTATGAAAGTTCTCAGATTTATTCTGGGAATCAAGTGATTTGGTTCTCTAAAATCACCCCATGTTTTTTACTGGTATGTAAATCACACGTATTTTGCATCTTTTTATGGCTTGAGGTTGTTGAAGTCAATTGCAAACAGCTGCAGTATTTATTTAGATTTTGGTAACAGTCAGATTGTAAGAAGAAAAGCTTTAATATTTTATTTATTTAGCTGCAAAATTTACGCCAAAGGTCGATAACAAATTAGATCATTTAAATAAATAGCAGAAATATTTTACTAAAATGGTAACACAGTAAGAACAAGCCAAAAGTGGTATTAGTCTGGCAAGCAACCGTACACAGTAGTCCGCGGATAACTACCTCGCCGAAAAGTCTCAGATTTTGGGGAACTTAAGCCCCAAAATCACTTAAATCAGGTAATTAGACGAACGTTGAAATTAAGAATTTTATCTTTGCACTTGACTTGCAAGCGGGACAAAAATATTAAAAGTTATTTACGAGTAAAGAAATTGTCCGTCCATTATTGTATTATTAGAAGAAGAAGCAGCTCAAAAACAATTATCTAATTTTAAGAGACGAAATCACATTAACAAATGGGGATTTCGTTTGTAAAATAGTCGCGAGAAAGGCCAGTTTAAGATTTTATGCCTTCCACTCTATTCTTATAAAAAAAACAGGCAATTTAATTTTCAACTACTACTAAAAAAATTCAATTTAATTTAATATCTTCTGACCGTCCGATTGCTGTTTAATTCACTTGGAATAGAAGACCTGGTCCACTGCTGCCAGCAATAACGGAGGACTTATTGTGAATGCAATATTTAAAAGTAAAATAAAATAAGTATGAAACCTGCCGCCTATAGGTTTTTATGATCTTAAGCACAATAACTACACGAATTGTCCGATATCAGGTCGGACCAGATGTTGGCGAGGTGAAGCTGATAACGCAGACGAGTTTCGAATTTTTCAATTGAATTACTTGGGAGCCCCGCTACGCAGTAGCGGTGATATGAATCATGAATCATCCTTCATTGCCCTAATTTCTTTCAGTGATACTGCCCTCACCGAAGACCTTTCTGTTATGAACGTGAAATCTAACGATTGGGTAGATTTTTATGACGAACAACGCTCAGAGAGCACTTATTATACATACAAACTTATAGTGATCATGAAATTCTATAAATTTGTATAAACGTCTACTATATTTATATATGTATGTATGTGTGTATATGTAAGTATGTATGTACATACATATATGCAGGTATGTGTCAGTCACAATCGAATTACTACGAAAAAACTACACATTTGTTGAGAAAGTCAGAGTATGAGCGAATCGTTGATTATTCCTTTGATTGAAATTCAAAATAATTAAACAAACAAACAAACATTTGCTACTTTTCCGGTGCTGATAATTAAATAAAATATTTGTAAATAGAACTGGAATAGAAAATTTAAATATTCCAGGAAAATAGAATTACAACTTAAATTAAGTAACCGAATCGCCATCGTCGGTTGCTGGCCGGCCGAAGTCTCAAACTTGTTAGTTTCAGTTTCTGAAAACTGATAACAAAGATTGACTTTCGGAAAGTGGCGTGTCATACTAAACTAAACTACACCGAGCGAAATTAGTGACAAGTGTTACAGTAGAAATTGTGTTTTTTGTCTGTAGTCTAAAATTAAAGTCATTATCATTTCAAGGAAATAGCAAATCATGTGCTAAAAAAGGTGCCCCGGCCTCAATGCACATTTGAAATTCAAAGGTATTAGAAAAATATGTAACATGCAAAGTTTGGTTCAAGGTGGACTTAACAATGTGATATCAAATTTTAAGCTTGACATTTAGCCAGCATTTGCTGAGAACATCATTTGCCAGTCGCATCCCACAAAATAGGGCTCCGCTTTAAAGGGAATTGAGAATAACAATCTTACGACAATTGATTTTACGTTTACACGATTGGTAAAAGACCAAAACAAAGCAAAATGTTTACATAAAAATACATCCCTGATCTAATGATGTGTGAAGGAATTTGAAAAATGTTAAAAAATTATGAGAGCCGTACGACTGTAAAATTTGCATCCATCTTTTCTCTCCATGTCGCATCATTTCATTACATATTAAGTTCAGACGGTACCATCCGCACTCTTCTACTCAAAAATTTGACTTGTCGTACCCCTTTTAGCCACATCAAATCGACGGCACATAATAACCTCCTACACACACATACATATGTACGTAAAAATCGAATTATTAGTTTTAGAAACTTTAAAAACCAACTACTGTTCCGTTTCCACAGGTGATTTTTTGTGATCAGGTTCTATAACAGATCTCGGAAAGAGTATAAATTTTTATTTAAAGTTTTCGCTTCATCATCTCGTTAATAGTCCGGCAAATAAAATCATTTCAGTTGTTCCCAATTAATTTTTCATTAGCAAATTTATTCATCTATGTCATCTTTTTATCTCAAACAAACACAAACTCACTTTTTTTTTTAGTGTACAAGTGCGAACAGAATCAATTTCTATCTAAACAACTGTGTGCGGCTGGCGAACTCAACAAAATGTGATAATTTTTTTTCTAAGCGTAATAATAGAAGCCCATAAGTGAGGCTTTCAGTACTCACTCAGCCGTCGACGCGAGTGTCGAAAAAAAACCTTTTAAATTTCAAAGATCTAGAAAATAGAAACAAAACATGAAGTGGCAATTGTGTAAGAATGTGATTTCGAATTTTGATAGCAAAACTAAGCCGATCCACATACAATATTTTTTAAGAAAAATTGCATAATTTCTATAATGAACTAAAATTTTTCAGTCTTAATTGCTGCCGCCGTTGCTTCCATTCAGGCAGCGAATGGAAAAACGACTTGCAGCAAGGACGAAACGGTGGAGAGAAATTTATTTGCCGCTGATTTCTACAATGCAGTGGCAAGTGAAAAATTGGGCGATAACGTTGTCGTCTCCCCGGCCGCTGTCCAAATCTCCATGGCTTTAGCCTTCTACGGAGCCAAGGGCAAAACCGCTACCGAAATGCAAACAGGCTTGCATTTGGGTGCGTGTGAAGCCGAAGATGTTGCGCGACATTTTGGTGAATTCCAACAGACCTTCGGCCGGGACAACAACATTCGTTTGGCCAATAATGTTTATATAAATGAAAATCTTGAGTTTAGGCAAAAGTTTAAGGATATGGCCCAACGAAACTTTGAATCGAACATAGAGAAAGCCGATTTCCACCCGCCCTACAACAAGCGTACGGCTGAGCGGATCAATAAGGCCATGGAAACCAAAACAAATGGCAAGATAACTGACATTTTGGCGCCGCAGCAGCTTAATGACCTCACCGAGGGAGTAATTGTCAATGGCATCACCTTCAGTGCTCCCTGGCAGAAGGCCTTCCGCGCAGATAAGACGACCAAGCGCAGCTTTTCAACTGGCCGTCAAACAATCAAGGTGGACACCATGTGGACACTCAACAACTTCCTGTATGGGGAAATCAGCAACTTGGATGCCAAAGTCGTTAGATTACCCTATCAAAATTCCGATTTCTCTATGGTTCTTATTTTGCCCAATCGTAAGGACGGCTTGCGTGACTTGCTGCAAAGTCTCAAGAGCAAAAACTTGGCGGCCATACTTGGCAACAACTTGAGTACCCAAAAGGTGGAAGTGCTGTTACCAAAATTCAGCGTCACATTCGCTGTGAGCCTTGAGGAGCCCTTCAAAAAGGTATTTTCCTTCCAATATTTATTCCAGCTTACAACGTACAATATAAATAAATTCACAGCTGGGAATCACAACCATGTTTACACGCAGCGGCGACTTTGGCAACATGTATCGAATGTTCGTCAGCCACTACATCAACAGCGCCAACCACAAGGCTTATGTTGAAGTTTCTGAAGCTGGCAGCGAACAGCCATTGGAAACTGGCGGTAAATAGAGATGCATATTTTATGATTATTTAACATGTGTCTTCCTACTTTGCCTCTTGCCTCAATAATTTCCTTTTTAATTACATCTTTATTTCCATTTACGTCCTGTGTTTCTGTGTGTCTAGGTCTCAAGAACATCTTCTCACGTACCAAGAAATTCGAGGCCGATCATCCGTTTGTGTTCTGCATCCAGCACAAGGACTCTGTCATCTTCATGGGTCATATTGCCAATTACGCATATGTTTAGATTTTCGTTTGAAAGGGGGAAACTTGATTAAACAAAATGTTACATTCTGAACCACAAGTAAAATATTTCAGATGTTTTTATAAATCAAAATCTAATCAAAATCACTTATTGTTTTATTGAAACGCAACATGTGAGGCCAGCTTCTTATACATGTGTGACGCAAGTTAAGCGCAAGCGAAGATATATTTTCAAGGAAGAGTGTTTTAGGTTTTGGCCACCTGTCTTCAGGTGCAGTCACGTTCAGGCGAAAATATAAATAAAATATCTAATTAGTAGATTTCTTTGAATCAAAGTTTTTTGCAGTTTTTTGTTCGTTTGCAGATGTGATATACATCGGTACCTGATGGTAGTCAAAGTAACGGGTGCATTTGCCAAGGGCCCACTAACGCCGCTGGTGGTAGATTCTTATAGATGACTGTCTTGGGTTATATGACAATCCTTAGATGAAGAAGAAGGACATCCGTTTTTTATGAAACCGTCACATCTATGCAGCGTACGATTTCTCACTTAATCCGACATCTGTTGCAAGAGAAGAAACGAAAAAAAAATTGGACTTCAGGAGCTGAGTCACTAGACCTACACCGTTAAGATTTACCAAGGCCAAGGATTCAACCACAGCCAGAACGTTTTAGCGAAGAAATACGATCCCAATTAACGGGTTTAAGAGTATTTAAACGACCAAATAGTCAGCATTGAAAATGGATAGATAAAAATTGGGATTGGATCTTCAGTTACAATAGAAATAGTTGAGGATAGTCTGGCATCTCACGAGAAATATTTCGAGGCACACCGTAATTCAGAGCTAAGAAATTTTGGTGCTGTTCAAATTATGACAAATATTTGCAAAAGAAATTTCAGCGCAAACAGGCCCCTAGAAACTCTTTATTTATTCTCGGAAAATTGGCAACCTACTTTCGCATCTAATTCGAAGACGGCGAACTGAGAGCAGGTGATATCCGGAGTCAAACTAATAACTATTTTATTTTTGATTTGATAGAAACAAACCGCACACGGGGAATTTCGCAAAGCTTTTTTTCTGTCCCGAATCTGATCTTCAAACGTTGACATTGAAGGCAGGATAAAAGGTGCAAAAGCTTTCACCTGTTTGCCTTCTCTTTTCTGCTAGACTTTTGCTATAATTTTCCAACAATTGCTTTAATATATCCACCTGTTTTATAGCATAATGCAATATTTAGTTTTCACAAAAAGAGAAAGATGGCAAAAATGTTGCTAAAAATGTGTTTCCAATAGAATTATACCCACAGAACAAAAACGTGTTGTAGAAGAATCATGAAATGTACAAAATTTGATCGAATTCGAATTTTAAATTATTACCAAAGTGTAAAATAAAGAAGTATCATGAAGCACAAGAATTGTATCCACTTTCCTGATCTGGGCGAGAATTTCAAGGGAAAATCGGGAAATTGAAAAATAAAAAGTTACGGGTTTTCATTGAAATCTGTACAATTTTGAAAATAATTTCATTAATACTGCGTGCGCGCAGAGAAGCTACTGCTCCCAGAATGAACAACATTAAAACAAATTATTTCAAAACATTAATTCAATCAATTACCACAAAATTTTATGTACCTTCTGGGACTATAAAACAGTATAGTTTTTATACTAGTTGGCCTACAATAACTAATTTATTTGAAATCAGATCATACCAGTACGAAGACTAACAATAGCTTTCACAATAGCAAACAAGGAGCAACAGCAAAGCTTTCGACATAGCCCAGCACAAGCTACTCTTTCAAAAGGTTTATATAATTGGCTTTGGAAATTTTTTAATTGCCTAAAATCGTTTTTAAAGGATCGTGTACCTTCTGGAGGCAGCCACCTTGAGCCTCTTTTATTTGTAAGTCTTATCACAAATGATATTATTTATCTTCAAGAAGACTCGAACCACTTCTACAAATGGTGTACCATAAGCCCTCTTGGGGTTAATGCAGATAAATGTAAATCTATGACTCAGATTGGAATCGTCGAACTCACGGCCGGTGCATATAAACAAACGAACGGTGTTAGTATTTCACAGAACAATTAAGCACAATTAATGCCTTGTGGTTTGAGATTCCTAAAACAACACCTATTTTATAAGATTTGTATTAAATCAAGAACCATTATTATTATTATTTTACTTTCTCTATATTCAGTGCAATCCAGCTGTCTGTGGCCTTATCGGAGTCGATTAGCACTTATCATCCTCCCGACACGGAAAAGCTAAAGGGTTGTATCGTCTCATATAGCAATTATTTAACTTATCGCACGGGACTATATTTGTCTATACCGCAGAATAATGATCCATATTCCTGGCAGGTGATTCCGATCATAACAAATGAATGTCACGACTTTTTACCCATTCCGTAGAGTTTGTGCCGAAATTAATCAATTTAATGATCTCATTGATTTATCGAACCACCTTAATATAGCCACGGAAAGATGTTTAAACACGGTACAGTACAGGCGGCACTGGGTAAGGAAATCTACTACAACGCAAAATTCAGTCAACGGCATAACGCCGTAAAATCGATGATGGGTTTTTAATACAAGAAACGTTTTCATTGAAGTGAATCTTGTTGTCAGAAGCCACCTCTTAAATATCAAATGCTCATTTGCTTGGAAATGGAACAGGACCAGATCTAGCCTTCCGAATAAAAACACCTGACCTGTTTACCACTAGTAACGTAAGCACTGGTCCTAAATATGTAGAGATCTTTATACCTGATTCAAAGCATCGCAGCCTTAATTATGTGAATGCGCAGTAAACATTTTTTAAGTAATAACTTCTTTTTTTGCTTCAACTTAAATGTCACAAATAAACCATAATTTAAGATGATTTTGTGATTAATTAATTTGGTAACGATTTTGTGAACATCTGCGTTGTCCAGCCTGAGGCTGTCAAACCTTTATTTATTTCCTGTGTAATTTAATTCATTTTAGTTTTACTTTACGATATGAGCGTCAGATCCTCTGTGTCCAGGGGGATAAGAATTCGAACTACCCTAATGTGCACACATACAAACGAGATACATATTTATTTTATAAGTTCCCAATAGACTCGACTGCGAATGACAAAAAACTGTATTTTCCGGTATTTTAATTTGATCGCCTTAAGCACCTCTAGATTTTTTTTACAAACATCCTTAAATCGTTCTCTCAGCCAGCACCGAAGACAAACTCGATAGACATTTTAAGCGCTTAATTTATTGCTAATTTTCATATCGAATTTCTTCGTGGTAAAACGGAATAAAAGTATGTATGACATGTCATAAAATGTTAAAAGCGATCTGGAATTTTGGGTTTGTTTTTCTCTATTTCTTTTATTTAAAGAACACGATCAATATTAATAAATTCGAAAGCTTTGGCATACAACTACAAATACAACTACAACAAAAGAGAAGTCAAATGATATCGTGTTTTGAAAGCGAATTTCTTATAATTTTTTCAATCTTTATCACTTTTCTCAGCGTGTAGTCTTTAACATGTTTCCATGCGAGTCTTAATTTTGGTAACGCGAGCCGAAACTTTTTTTTAGCAACTTCACGTCTTAAATCAGGCGTTTGTGTGGATGTTTACTAAAGACACACATATTTCTAAGTTTTGCGGCAAAACGTACTTCCACTTTTCATGTTGGAAGGAAAAAATTGAAAACAAATGCAAATTTATATCAGCAGTCGTAGAGCAGCTCTGAGCTGAAGAACGGCCCTCGCGTCATCGTAATTATTTTTGTTGTTATTTCGAGAGTTCGCTGATTTGCCTCAGTATTTTACGGTTCATTTCGGGAATTTCACGTGGGCCACGCCGCTACTTCGCATTTGAAGGCGTGCATGGTATTTGTTAGGCCCCGGCCATGCTGTGCAGTTATAGCTCGTAAAATTACTTTTCAAGCTACAAACAAATATGACAATCGGCAACTCTGCTTATTTATGAAAAATTATTTTTGTTAAGGCTGTAAAGCAGTCGAACTTGTTTAAAGGAATGCCGGAACATACTTTTATTGCCAGTAAAACAACAGTGAAACACTACTGACATGGCCATCGGTACTAGATATTTAGGGCGTGTCAGAGTAAATGGTACACGTTTTGTGACTACGAGGCTCTGGTGTCCAGGATTCCTTTTGGGGTATTTTTATTATTTATTTATTTACAAAATTTATTTCAGTTAAAAGCACTAGCGACGATGGCTACCGGCCTATTTTTTCCTCAATCGGAGAAGTTATGCCTACATGTGTATGTGTGTGCGCATGAATGTATTAAGAAAGTTAATGCAAGAGACTTCAAAACCTAAATTTGTTGTGCAAAGAAGTTTTTTCAAGAATTCAAAACCGTGTTAAAATTATTATAGTTGGAGTTTTCAGCAAATCAACGATGTTAGAAGACTTACAAACCGATTAGCGTCAGTTGAAGAGGGCCGGACTTAAATGTGGCAGAATTAAGGGCTGTTTTGTGGGCTTGAAGATCTTGTAGGGCAGATTAACTTTGTTACACATCTGGTTAAATAAATAAATGTGTATGTTGGCGGGTAGGTCTGCTCAGGTCAGTTGCCTGTGATACTAATAATGTGGCTTGCGATCCAAAAGCGTTGTATAGAAATAATCAGTTCATTTTTGTTGTTTTAATTTGAAGCAGCATCAAATACGTGTGAAATTTGGCAGAGTTGGAAGGATACAATTATTGCTACGGCCTTCAGCTGCAAATATGGTTGTAACTTGCGGTAAAAGCCCTGTTCTCGGCGTACTCCCTGTTTCGTCAGATATGGGAAATCCAACGTGGTTCGTCGGTTTGATTCGTCGCTGAAGATGAATTATCAGCCACTCTTCTTCTACTCGCTGTACATTTCTTCATATGAGGATTTGCAAACAATCGGGTTTGTACTATTAGATTTTCAAACTTTTATTGTATTATATTAATTAAAAGTATAATTATTAAAAGTTTGCATTTGCTATTTAATTTGGGGTTTTTAATTATTTAGTAAAAATTTTATTAAATAACTTCAAAACTTTGCCAAAAGATTGTTTCGTCCTGCCTTGTGGGCATTTCTCAATGTTTTTTGTATAAATACTTCTGCTTGCAACACAATTTTCAGCTGAGGCTAATGCTGAAGAGGCCGGGGCGGGGTCTGAAGTACGAAAATTGTGAGAACGCAATGATGTGGCGTGATTCCAGGGCTTCCAATTGTAGTCAATTAAAATTTATTGTAATAAATTTCTCTTACGTATGACAAATATCGGTGACATCTGTGGTATAACATAATAGGCCAATGCAAACTGTTAAGAATCGCTGTTATCGTAATAATCAAACTAAATAAAGGTTTGTTATTGCTTGTGTCAAGATAAAAATAATCGGTAAAAAGACCTCAAAATCTTTATCGTTTGTGGGAAATGTTATTAAATTAACTTTTCTTGCAGAAACATTCCTTTTTGACAAACTTTTGTTTATTGCGTAAAATAGCATAATATCTGTGGTCACAAACATAAGCCGTCTAATTCAGCTTAAGAAAGAAACGAGTTTTATCTACAATCATAATCCACCAAAAAGTCTTTATTTTTTCCCCAAAATCCCATTTCTCTAACCTAATTTTTTTCAAGCATTTGACTTTTGACGCGTTGAAATCTCATAACAAAAAGCACCTAAATATGTCTAATTATTTATGCAGACAATATTTAATTATCGTTAATTACACTTAGAGACCAGTCTGCAGTCTATTCTAATTGCAATAACCGTTTAAGAACAATAAATTATTTATTAAAAAACAAAACAGAAGTTGTCAAAGACTTTCACAATTAACAGATTTGCTTTACAAAACAGACTTGGATTTTATTTTATTAAATCTGTTGTTAACAACTATGAGTTCAATTACCAATTTTCGCCGAACTATTAGTCTGTAATGCGTCGCTGGGTTATATATATATTTTTTCCGAAAACATAGTATGTTTTTCGACTCAAGGCGTTATTGCTTGTCACCACGGATATGATAAAGAGGCGCTGTTGTCGCGGGGCGCTCTAACAAGTTAAAATAGCACCTCATACAAATAAAAACTTGTATTCTAAATACTCATTTATGGATACGCAGTGGCTATTACATAAACACTTAATGAAAACTAAGGAATGCGTACGAGAGGGGTTTAAAAAATTATTAATTGTTCAATTCGTCGTTCTGTGCTTTTTTACTCCCTACAAGAAGCTTGAATTGGCGCGAGTAGATGTTGGGGGCCTGTGAATGTCATGTTCTTTTGGCGACATTTGTTGTTTACTATTCAGTTCTACAACTGAGCATCACGTCCCAATTTGGCCAAAAACCTTTTGGATGGGGCAAAATTGCCGCATATTGAGCAAAAAGGTCCTGTTTGTACTTTTCAAAAACCACTTTTATGTGACTATTGGGGCAAATTGTGGTTCCAGAATGATGGAAACACTCTTTAGACTCCAAGATGCACATTATGCATCAACTGTTTGAGAACATGTTTGGTTATCTCCAACATGAATTGGCCCACCAAGGATCGTGCGTTTTGACCCCACCAGACTTCTCCTTTTAGGGGATTTCCTGGACTCACAGATCTATGCCAACATCGACCCATGCCCTTAAAGTCCACATAATCGAAACCATTGCTCAAATTCAGTCTGATCGGATCATTGAAAATTGTATCATTTAAACAAAATTACAGGCTCATGGTAGGCAGGGGTCCCCCAAAAAACAACACCGCCCTTTGGCACGAACATGATAGAAGAAAAATCATATCTTACCTTTCCAATTCCGGAGGATGATGCAAGTTGGTATCCATATTTGCAGAACTACGATGTTGGTGGTGGTTTTAAAACTTGTATTTCATTTGCTTCCAACTATTTTTCGGAAACATTCACAACCCATTTCAGAAATATTGAAACTAAAGCAAAATTTCCCACATTTTAACACTTTTGGCTAATTTTTAATCACTTTTGTAATATTTTATACAAGAAGACTTGTTTATTAACATTTTCCTGTGGAATTTATTACCTTTTACATTTCAGATTCAGTGGTTTAATGTGCAGCATTTAATGAAATTGTTTCGTGTTTTAAACGAGTTTCCTTTCTTCCTTTTTTATTGTGGTCTCAATCTTAAAATATTTATTTTTAATGGCCTTTTTTATGATGATTTGATGTGGAATTTTAATAAAGCTGGAAAAACTGTTGCCCCCATATTTTTATATGTGAAAAATAATATCCTGCGCTTTTACATGTTTGCGTTTTGCGGCATAAAGAATTTTTTATGTTTAACGCTTTGAATAATCACTTTAACAAAATTTCCCTCAATTATTTTTCTTTTTATTTCAAACAACATGTTGTTTTACGATTAACATCACTTTCATATAAAAAGCCTTTAACGATTCCATAAAATTTATTTATTTATATATATTTTTATTTTATTTATTTATTTTTAATTACGGACCAAAACAAACACATTAATTTCAGCCAAAGAGAACTGTGATAACACTTGAGGCTTAAATTGCATTATAATAAAAATAAGACCGGGCTTGAAAAATAAATCTTTAAAAGCAACAGAACCAAAAAGAAAGAACAAAAAACCTTCAAAGTTTTTGGTTTATGATGCCGCAATTGCCACTGTTGGTTGTTGCACTTTTTTGCTTTGGTTTTTTGTTTGTTTAGTTGTTGTTGTCACATGCTGGCCGATACAACAACATACTTACGTACATATGTACGTACCGAAGCTTGTTTGTTATTTACTTTCTATACATACATCCATATGTATACGTGCATGTATGTACGTGGATTTGGCTATTTTAGTAGCTCTTGTGTTTTTGCTCAACATTTTGCTGCCGTTTTTTCCATTCGGAAAATTTAATGAAGTTGGCTGTTGCTTATTAAACAGCCTGAGACGAGGACACTGGCTATTTTAAGCCAAGTGCAGACTGAGAAAATGGTCTCGTCCGTTCTTCTTAAAACAACGATCTATATTTATTTTTTCGCAACGTCACGCAAACACCAACACTGTTGCACTAGAGCTCACGGACACTAAGAAAAAGTTGAAGAAAACTTATATTTTATTTTTTTTTTTTTGCCTCTTTAGCTATTTTTTGCAATATTTTCCTGCATTTTTTTTTCAACTGGCCTTTCAAATGGCTTTTGGTCAACGGCAATTTCTTGAAAAATTTCGGCAAACTTTTTTCAATGCAGAATTTGATTTTAATTTTAAATACCGTAACGTACGTTCGCAAGTAGGAGACCCGCGTATGAGTTTCCCAAAACAATTTGTTTTGTTTTCTTTACTTTCAGAAAATATTAATGCAGCTTAAATTCCGCTCCGTTCTAGACTTTCGTTCTCGCGCACTCGTCTATCCGTCCGTTTATTGTAAAGATTTTGTATCTTAAGCAGTAAACTGAAGACTAAAGCAACACAACGAATTGTTTTGTTAAAACAAACACAAAAAAGTACAATAACGAAACAACAACAAATTTTATCTGTTGCTTTAATGGCCCAACAAAAACTCGTCGATCTCTGGCAACATAAACATTTACGAGTGTTCTGTGACTGTGGCTGCTTTCCGTGTTTTTTGTAAACAAACATTTCAAATCGTTCAACTCTTGTGGCGATCGTTAAATACAAATGAAGCGTCTGCCCATTAAGAGAAACGTTTCGTGAAACTTAAAAAAAAGTTCTCTTACAGCCAACCGAAATAACTCTTTTCCAAAATACTGGTTTTGCGCTATTCCGAGTAACTTAAGAGTTTTAAAATTAAATTACAGTGCTGAACAAATGTTTTAGGAATATTCTTAATGTGTTAATACTTTGCACCAGTTTTGTACCAGCCACTGTTTTCAGAAACGAGTCTCAATAAATCCAACAAAATATTTTTCATTCATTTAAAATCCGTCTGTTTTTTTAAAATCTAATGCAGAGACGTGTCATTAGCAAAGTGACCTTTTTTTGTTGTGTTTTATTGTATTTGATCAAATTTTAGCTGTGATTTTTTAAACTAGAAGACAAATTTTACAGAAATTAGGTCCTGGTGGATCCATAGATTACAAAGCTAAATAATCTGAAAAAGAATTGTTATGTAGTATTTTTATTTGTGTTCAGCTGCTAAATATCCGAGAATGGACAAAAATTAATTCAAATTTGAACAAAGATCAAGAAGAGTTCAAGCCTCTGTACAAATTTAGCAGCCAAAACCGAGATATTTTCAGTGAAAAATTAAAAAACAATTTTTTATCAAATATTAGGAACTTATATATTTGAGCATAAAAAATAATGTCCGATTATTGCAATTATTTGGTAATTATCAGATATTAATTTACTTACATATACATATAAAGCGTGTTTTTTAGAGTGTCACAACTTTGAGTTGGCATCACTGCTTTATTTGAGTCCCATTTACCAGTTAATTGTTGCTTTTTGTTTATTTTGCTTTGAAATTTCATTATGAATCGACTTACACCAGAGCAACGCATGCAAATTGTTGAAATTCTTAACCAAAATATTTGCTCTATTCGTCAAACTTATTTCCATTCAAAATTTTATGCTCCGATGAAGCCCATTTCTGTTTGAAAGGGGACGTAAATAAGCAGAATTGTCGCATTTGGAGTGAGAAGAATCCGCAAGCTTTTGTCACACAGCAAATTACTGTTTGGTGCGCTTTATAGGGTGGCGGAGTCATTGGCCCATATTTCTTCAAAAACGATGATGGTCAGAATGTTACTGTCAATGGTGAACGGTATAGGAACACGATTCGAAATATTTCCGTACCTCAATTCCGTGGCAATAATCGTATTTTCTTTGGGGTTAAGTTAAGTCACTTGTCTGCGTCGATAAACCACAAACAATTGACCACCTTGGAATCGACATTCAAAGAGTTATCGGCAAAATGCGGCCGCAAATGCTGCGAAAAGTTGTAGAAAATTGGTGTTCCAGATTGCGCCTTTTACGCGCCAGCCGTGGCGGCCACATGGCAGAAATCATATTTAATTATCAATTTCATAAAATTTTATTCTTTCAATAAAGCCCGTTTTATTAATATTAAAAATATATTTCCTTGTTTTATTATGATTTAAACTTGTTTGACTCTATAAAAAAACACCCTTTAATTGTACAAGCAAATTAGTTTCATTTAAAATAATGATTAACAGAAATTGATATACTACATAAATATATATATTATTTGTCGAATAGGACTGGAAATTTCTTCTCGTATCTCGTATATTTTTGTGTTTCATGCCATCCCAAGTCGATGGCTTAAACGAAATACATTTTTTATACATTACGGAGAAACCGGTGTGTCGTAACGTCTTGTGAACCGTAGAAGACTATTTAAAGCAATTTCACGCACATGTAACCGGCTGTTTCAAGTGCCTGCGTAGGAAAGGGATAATGTACATAAATTAAACAACAACAAGTATGAGCCATTATGAGCCATGTCACCATTATGATTTAACCCATCTTTTGCCACCGGTCGATTCGTACCAGTAACTTCATTAACGTGTGTAAATCTTCAAAATTTATTGTACCATAATTTTTTTGATCCATTTTCACAAACATTAAATCTGAAATAATTAATTAAATATGTCCGTCGAATTGATTTTCCTTAAACTTTGAAACACATTTTATTAAGAGGATTTAAAAAAGAACTTTTTTAACATTTTTTTCCAATTAAAAACTAAATGAAAAAAGAAAATTTTGCTAATTGTTTTTCATTGTTTTTTATTACATTTATGATGTACTTTATTATATTGTAAGAACCAACAAAAATCAATTTTTGAATGGATGTTTTCACATTTTATAAAGAAAAAAGAAGCGGAAAAATTTTTTATTTTGATGTTTTAGAAAAAACAATGTTTCTCACAAAAATTTTTAAGAAACAAAAAAAGACGACGTTTCTTTTTCGGCCACGCCTACTTTAAGGTGAGCGGCCCTGCAACGTTGAAGATGCAATTGAATATACATACATATATTTTGGACGAATTGTATATCGAATTAAAAATTATGAATGTTCTATGACAGCCTTAAAAGAATTTCAATAAACATTGTTCAAATAACAAACTATTCAGCTCACAAATTTTCTGTCAAGTTTTCAGAAACTTTTTAATTTATTACACTCATAGAGGTTTCTTATGGAAATCGAAAACAAAATCGAATGTTAAATCGTGTTTTTTAAAGTTTCTGAAATATATAAATGTGATAATTTATACAAACTTTACAAATGCAAACATTACAAACATAAATAATTTCGCAAACGCTTCCAAAGCACCGATTTCTTATACTTCTTTTGTTATATTGTCCACATTGTTTTTGCTTTGTAACTGCGAAAAACATAAATAAGTCCGTAACAGCTATAACGATGGTCGTGTCTTCGTGTATCTGTGCTGTCCTTAATATAATCGTTTCCATAAGAATGTGTGCGTTTTAATTTTGACATATTGTAACTCGAATGGATTTAGAATATTATACGACCAATGTCTTTATATGGGAAGTTACACCGTAAGACACTACAGTTATCGGAAGCAAATCAGCCAACCAGAGCGAATGCATCACAAAACTTTCGAAGGCCAAGCAATAACAACAAGCACTTAAAAATTAGTTACGATGACGCTGGAGCTGATCTTCAGCCCAGAGCTGCTTTACGAGTTCGAACTTATAATTTGTTTAAAAAAGTTCGGTAGAATGAGAATCGACATTTTTTCTCAAATAGAAAAAAAAATATACAAAAGAAGAATTCTCCTCCCTCAAACATCACTCAAAACTCTTTTTTCGGTTTTAAAGAGTTTTCTGTCAATTTGATATGACCCAAGAAACTGTTGATTGCGGTAGAAAAGTTAGTTCTCCCCCTTGCCTCGAACTTATTTGCAGTTGAGGTCTACGATTTCTTTTGAATCGGGCAGTGAAATATTGGCCACAGTTTTAATCCTGCCTTTTGGTAGGATTCTCGGAAGTCTTTTGTTTTGAAATGTATTCGTATTCAGCTTTAGTTGGCCGGTTGTTCGCTTGGAAAACGCAGTTCAAGTATTAACCAATACACTTTCGTCAGGTTTTAAACATATGCCTTGTATGTATATGTATCTCCCAGTGCCATAACCGATTTCGAATGATGAGGGCAAAACGCATTACGCTCTTAATGTTTAATTTGCTGGTCTGTTTAATTATTTGTAAGTACTCGTATATTACACAGCACAACCATTAATTTTGTTTTGTTATTTACAGCTTTAAGGGCGTGACCCTATTTCCTCACATGTGGAGTGGTTTTTCTGTTTTCTCAAATAAATGCTGCAGCACTATTTCGGACTATTTCGTAACATTTCTCGCTCTACATTTGTTTTATTTATCCGATCTTTACGATTCACTTTTTATGGCAGGTGCACTAGGGAGCAAGAATTTTTGTATTGTGAGGTTTTTTCCTCCTTTTGATTTTCATAATGAACTTTACGAGTTACACATGATCCACTTCAAACCTGCGTCGGTGTTTAGATCAAATGATTTCAAGCGTCTAAACATTCGATATTGTGTTTGTGTTCGTATCCACAATAGCACCCATTTTCATTAAATGCAGAAAGGCAAGGTTCTATCAATGAGATCGGACCTAAAACTGCTCCCCTTGGCCACATAATTTATAATAAATATTTTTAAATTTTACTTAAGAACCCAATACGTATATTGAAATTTTGGTTGAATTTTTATATAAATACTAAAGGGTGAGCCCAACGTCACAGTGGAGCTTGAAAGTTTAATTGTAACTCTTTGGCTTAAATCTTTTTTCAGATTGAATACCATTCATCAGACCAGAATAACAGAACTTTATTATTTCCATCAATTATTTTAACCCAAGACACTATTAAGTCGAGTTTTTGGAGAGCGAATAAGTCCCGAAAATTCGGAAATTGATTGGCCAGCGCGTGCGCCAGATTTGTTGGCTGAAAACGGACGAAAATTATATTACATTATTTTCCATACTTAGTCTAAAAAATGAATTATTTTGCATATTTTTCTAATCTGAAAAAAATTATAAACGAAAAAGTTAGTAAATTGTTAAGACCTGTTGTGAGTTTTGGCCAAATCTGTATGCGAAAGTAAGAAAAAAGAACGGTTTTCTAATTAGGATTTATTTTTAAATTGTATTTAGTAACTTTCATAGAATTTGCTATGTTGGCAAGTTTACTTATGTGTTTGGGCATCAATGGAACTCGAACTGCTTTAGGGATCTCCCTGAAATTTCATTAGTATATATCTGTCAAGTGGCTGCGGTATTTCCCACAAATGGGAAAAGTTTAATCTTTTGTGCAAGTTATTCGACGAAACTTTAACATTTTTGTGACGACGCGTACTGGTAACAGGTTAGAAAACCACAGGCGTTCGGTCGAAAGTTACCACGGGTGGTGCGCACGGACCTAGAAAAAACTGGACCAATAAAATCCCCTGCACAGAAAAAGTGACTTCTTCACAATTTAGGAAATTTTGCAAACAGAAGTCCGAAGCAGAAATGAGAGAATAAAAAACAGAGCAACATTTTTGTGCGAGAGACCCTACGGCTGATGCGTAGAAATATGAGACTCACTAAAGCCGAAAATTCCACTTTATTCAATTTAGCGTCGTCGTCATCGTCACAAATATAATGTCAACATCAATTTTTATCGACGTCGTTACCATTTCGATACAAAACTTGTATTCCATAACAGCAATGCAACGATGTCGATTGTGTATCGTTTTTTAAAACACATCTCTAATAATTTAGACGGTTGGTTTGTTTTGTTTTCAGTTTTTATAAAAAATTCTATCAAAGTGTATGACGGGGCCGAAATTATACAAGATTCTGAATTTATATACATAAAAAAATCAAACAAAAAATTCATTAAAGCTTTTGATATAAAGGCACATTGTCCGGATTATTGCATATATGTACATACATACAGATGTATATTATAATGGCTAACAGAACAATATGAAAATTTTCTAGCTTTTGTCCGGCACATGCAACTCTTTTTCCTTGATTAACGACTTAATTCTTTTTCATTTCGGCACCACTCTGCTCTTTTGGTCTTCCATTTTCTTCCAACATGAATTGATATTTCTTCCTTTCTATTTCTAATAAATTGAATTAAATTATTAATGTCCTTTAATATCATCGCCTGTTCATCACTGTGGTTTTGGAGCAATTCGTAATGGTCGTAAAATGAAAAGTAGAATTTTCCTTTTCTTTTAAAGGGGTCCAATTGTCGATGCTCTGAGAAGAGACTGAAAACGTGTCAATATTTGGCTTTAATTTTTTTCATTTTCAAGAACCAAATCATTACTTTCAAGAGCTTCTGCTTCTAAATTCTCACCTTCAATAAATTGAACTCCCTGAACAGGGTTTCGTTGCTTCTGAAATTAAAGCAGGTTGGCCACAGCTTCTTTCAGGAGGCTAAGAATTATTTGCTTATAAACTCCGTCTTCAGTGGACGTGCACTCTGCCTTGTTTGTGACTATTTTTTCAACTTAAATTTTAAAACCCGCCAAACCTTTAAGAAAAATGTTGTCATACAACAATCCTTTTAGCAACATTCATCTAACATTTTGCCAACCGTCACCTGCCTTTTTCGGTGGGCATTTAGTATCGTTGAAATTCTTTCCCATTGCTCTTTAAAATCACCAAAATGACTGCCTTTTTGAAAACCTTTGGCAAGTAAATAGTTTTTTACATCTATCTTTTCCACTTTTTAATTCAAGATCATTATTGAACAAAATTCAAAGGAATAAAACTGTTTCGACGCCAATAAGATTGACGACAAAACCAGAGTCAGTTTACATCGATGCCGGCGTAAACGTTGCGTATGGCGTACTAAAAGTACATCGACGCTTATCGATAAAACTTGAGATTGACAATGGTAATACCGATTTACAACAATCGACACGAAACGATATCGTTTCGTATTGATGACGTTAAATGGAATAGAGGTGATTGTTGTAGCCTCAATAATGACTGCGTCATCAAATGACGAAGAGGTTTTTATACTGCTTTTTCAACACTGAAGAAAATCAAAAATTGTTGTTTTAAAACTGTTTCCCTTTTCTTGTTATTTTACGTACTTTAGGGTATTCTTCCGCAGTTCTTGCTGAACCTTGTGTTAATTCGCATTTTTTACTATTTTCTTTCTTTGTTTTTATGGGTGCGTGCCTAAATAAAAGTGGACTGTGTCTTGAAAGAACGTCTTAATGTATGAATTTGGCGCGACTGCCTTTTTGGGTCAAGATGTCCATCAAGTGTAAAAATACACCGGATTGAAAAGCCGAAAAGAAACAAAATTAAAATAAAATAATAATTATGTGTAAAAACGTAAATTTGTATAATAAAATGAATATTAAATGGCAAAGCAATACCAACTTTAATTGTTAAATTTTTATTTTTATGTAGTACATTAAAAGTACACATTTGTTCATGTTTGAAGCGCAAGAATTTATAAATAAAAACGAGTAAATATTTTACACGAACGAACCTAAAAACGGCTGCGTTTATGTAGTTGTTTCAGCCATAAAAATAAAATCAAATAATAATTGTAACAAACATGGCATTCAGACAGTGCTTCTGTGGACGTAGAAGCGCTGACCAACAAAAGGAAACAAATGCACGGAAAGAAATCCATTCAGATGTAAAGAGCAAAGAAACTTTTGATATTTTGCGTAAGGATGGGTGGAGGGGGGGAGGGGTGGGGTTGGGAAGAGAATCCAAAATATTTACGCGATACTCTAGATACAAGTGCAAATACTCGTTCTTGCTGGTTCTTGCTGTGGAAACCAAGAACAGTTCATACTGTAAACGTCTGTTTTCTATATCTAACAGTTTCATTTTCCTCCAATTTTCATTTACATTTTCTTAACCCCAAATATTTTATGTTTATACTTATAAATTACTGTAATTATTATTTCTACATATATGTATGTACTTCTGGTTATGTTTTGTTTATATACAATATGTTTCCGCAGCTAAATAGTTCAGATAAACTGACGATAACATGCGAGTAAAATAAAAATCAGAGAAGACCTGAGAAACGAGTGGTTTTGCTCTCAAAACTTTGAGTGGCACGATTGACGCAGTGCACCATTTTTTGGTCTATTTTTAGCGCCAGTTGTGTGATTTCAGAATTTATTGGTTCATGCGGCAACCTTCGACAATATTTTTCCTATTTGCCCCAACCAAATGCAATCCTGGTACGGCAACCGTGTGACTGCTCGGTAGGCATTAATATGGCAGCTAAATTGTTTTAATTGCGTCAAGATTTGCTTTCTTGAACGGCAATCGAAGTTTTCTTATATTTTCTTTAACCGCGGAACAGTATATCTGCGAGTAAAACTAATTTTAACTGCTGTAAATTTAGTGATTATTATTTATTGTAGCTTAAATATGGGGATTGATGACCGTATCATGAAAATAAATGATCCACTCGACACGGAGTTTGTTTACTCTCCCGACCAGCAATCACCAACTCCTTTGTCCACAAGGAAAAATCAAGTGCAGGTTCATTTTGCTCCTATAGCGCAATAAATGATTCATGTGCTTGGGATTACTTCTGCTTAGACTACAAAGACCGATACCAACGAGAGGGATTGCAGATCTAAGAATTGCCTTTCAAAATTTCGCAAGGAAAATTAAATCGAAGTCTGATCAGGGTGCAGAAAATATCCACCCACATTTATCCAATTTTTTGTATTGCGTCTACGCTGGATGTGCAAGAAGGCGATCTAGGCACCAATTTGTCGTAAAATATTCTGCTACCTGAGACGGCAAGTTGTTCCCTCTATGAGGCATCTGTCAAACCAAAAAGTGACTTATTTATGACAACCATGTGTGCATTGCGACAATCGTGTGTCCCGAGCTTAAGAGAGCGCATTGAAATGTTCGTGTAAACATGATATAGATCTGAACAACTCTATTAAGGATTCTTAAAAAGGTTATTTCATCAGTTTAAGTTCTTAATAATTTAGTTCAGCACTTATAGGCATTTCTTTTCCTCACTGTAATCTATAAAGAAAACGAAATGAAAATATTTCAGAAATTTTTTGCTGCAAAATTTTATAATTTTTCACAAAAATTAAAAGGCCTTCAAACTGATTCTTTAATTTAGTGCAGATTTTTTGGTGATAGTTTAGTTTCTTATTTATGCTAAATTTATTGAAAATTCAACAAATAGATCAAAATTGTTTAAGTCTTCAAAACCGACTGCAGTTTTGGCAGTAGAGATTTCAAAACCTGAAACAAAAAAAAAATTTAAATTGTGTGAAAGAAAGAGTTACACGTTTACCGGGGTCTTGGCCTTTCGAAGAGGCAGTAATTAACAAAAGACTGCCGTGATAGAAATTCTGCTTAGAATTTTAGTAGCAGTATTCAAAGAGAAGTTTGCAGGTAGCACCTAATTACTCGCATGTGTAAAAGTGCTTGTGCAATGCTTACAAAAAGTACATTCTTCGGAGTCATGTACCCCAAGTCGAACAAAAATATTCAAGAAGTGAATAGTTTTTCAAAATTTTGGGATTATTTGCAGACAAATTGGCACCAGAAAATGTTTATTGAAATATTGGATTTAAAAATCCAGGATTTTATATGTAAGAATCTGAAACAAGTTGCAACAACAAACCGGATATTTATAATAGTAGAGAAAAATATTTTTTCCCATGTACCTTGAGGACTTGTACGGCAAACTGTGCAACAGCTCTGCATCTCCGCTGCACTGTCCATTCAGTTCGGTTCCGTACTTTTATGGCAATTGAAATTATAACAATTGCCGCTATATCAACGTACACAATGAATGACAAGTTAATAGGAAGGAGCCGTCAAATTGTATGTCTGTCGTCTACTGCACTTTAATTGTAATATATATTGGCACAAAATATGAAATCAATTGGGAAACTTGAGTTAAACGAGATGAGAGCAACAAATTTGCAGTTCAATATCGTATTTATTTTAAGATTTTAAAGAAAACATGTGCTTGTGAATACACACGCACAAGTAACGAATAGTTCAAACCACAGGCACTGGGGACATGTGGAAGCATCTGATGGTGATTCGGCACTGTGGCGCTACTTACAGACCCGCTGCAGTACGACGACAGGTTGGGAACTTGCCCTCAATAGATAAAACATATCTCAGTGTACACATGTTATTTTTTATTGCAATAGCAGTGAACTCACATGTGAACACTGGTTTGCCTCAAGGCAATTATTCGCATTTAATTAAACACAAAAGTCCATAAGAGGAAATATTGTTTTATCCATTTATAACTTTGTTGCAAATAAGACAAACACATGGCTGTAAAAGGAAAGACCGAACTCACGCAAATGCTTAATAAAAATCAGCAGCGAATATTTTTTTCTACACGAAAATTAGAAAAATTACCCTTTTGGGAGTAATAAGACGTTCGAAATCAAAAATTTATCTCGCCATCTTATTTGCACAAATTTAAAACAAAAATCCCGGAATATGGAGAAAACGAAAGTGGAATATTCATATCCAACGCTAATGAATTTATGAAAAAAATACAAAAATTATTATTTAAAATTCCAAGTGTCACTCTTCTGCACCCGTTGAACAGATCTTACCACGCTGTAGTCTAAACGGGTACATTTTGGTTTTCGGTGCAGGAAGGAAAGCAAAACTCTAGAAACATGTATGACTTCGGATGTGCAGGGTCTTCCGAAACGTTCTCCATAAACCAGCAGCGATACTCGTACCTTGGGATGCCTTGAAAGACGGATCCAGGTGTTGGTCATAAACCCTGCTCAATAATTACAGCCGTGGTTTAAGCCTTTAGAAGACAAAATGCATATACATCATCACATCTGTACATATGTCTTTATATATTTAACTGGAGGCGCACCAGGCCAACTTTTCTATGTATGAATATTTTGCCATTCGAAAATTCAGAAAGAAATCGTGCCAAAATTCACTAAAAACATGAAAATGCAATAATTTTTATAATTGATTTTGTCTTTTTCTTGAGTTGGTGTTTCAGAAGAGAAGAAATGTGGCGTTTTTTTTCGAAAATATGTTATTTGGGGTTTCTGTTCAATAATTACATAAATAAATTTTTCAAAGAATATATGGCGCGTTTTGAAATTGTTACCAAATTTCAAGATCGTGGGTTACCCGAATACAGCCTTTTTGCGCAAAAGATTTGAGTGTTGGAACTTATTGCTTCGCCATTAATCATCGGTCTTCTGCTGGCTCCTGTTATTGTTGTTGCTCTCAGCGAAATGTCTTGGTTTCAATAGCTGTTGGACGCCCTGAAGTCTAGTGATATGAAATCAACAAGTTTCTATAACAAGTTGCCATTAATTTCACAGTATTTTAATACAAATTCAATTTGTATGAAATTGATGTCTCGATTGAATTAATTGGGTTCTCGTAGCGCCATAAAAACCGAAATCGGTATGAATTTCATTGAAGCGAGTAATAAATATAAACAAATTACATTAATATAAGATTTTACGTTCTTTTGCAACAAATTCTGTATTACATTAAAATGGAGACCCCTGAATGCTATTTTTAGAGGCATGAAAAAGGTTCTTGGTCCAACCAACTTTGAACTGCATTCTGCTATCTGGAACATCAAGAGCTTCTGATTTCCCAACATCAACTTCAAATGAAGCATAAAAAATGCTTCATGTGAAACGAAAAATTAAAAATTAAATTGACTGAATGTCAACTTTAGTTTTTGCGAGTCTGGGGACTTGGTTTTCTTTCAACAACTAAAAAGCTTCGTATTTGGAAAGTTTCCCATTGGAGCCAATTGAATTCCTCAAAGAAAAAATGATTTAAGAATAAAAGCCTCTGCCTTTTTATGATTTTTGTAATTTGTTTATTGTTTTTGTAATTTTTTAGCATGTGATTAATGCCTGCATAATAAGAATAGATTGTGAATATTTTATTCTTAGAAACAACTTTGAATGTCATTAAGTTCCAGTGTCTTAGAACTTAACAATGTGACCGGCGAAGTAGACAGCAGTCTTGTCACGTATTATAAAAACAAATGGATGATCGGCCACAAATGTTTTGGGACCCAGAGGCAAAGACATGGGCACACCAACAGCAACTGCAATAAATTACATGGACAAATGGAAAATAGAAGGAAAGATTAGTTTGATTATTGCTAATTTGTTGTTTCTCATTTGTTTTCTTTATTTTCGTTTTGTTTTTGTCCAAGGAAATACAAAATAAGCAAAACATTCGCTTACCACTGGCGGCAGCAGCTTCACAGCCGATTTCATTGACATCAATGAAAGCCTTGTGCTGAACCTGTGAAATATGCATATTGGACGCACGTTTATCAAACATGTTGCTAAAGTCGGCAGAATTCGAGAACATGGTATTAATGCCCAACTGCAACGACAACAAATTACACAACACATACATAATTGCTTAATGGGGTAAGGCAATTGGAAACGAATGCAACAGCTTGAATTATTTGGCGTACCTTTTGCAGCGACGGCCTTAAGTCGGTATCGAACTCAAATTTGAATTTTGGCAAATAGACAGTTGTGCTCTTCCATTGCCAGAGCGCTTCCAGGTCATTGAAGTTAACGCCTTTCAGCTTTTGTTCCAGCTCGAAGAGGCCGTCGCGTTTGTTGGGCAAAATAAACCACATGGTGAGATCGATGTTTTCGAAAAAGAGCTCCAAGGCCTTGGCATCCAAATCAGGGTATTCAGCATAGTAGTACCAATTGTCGGCGAACATGGTGGGCACCTTAACCGAACGTCCATTGTTGAGCCAAAACTCTCTGTCACTGGTGCCATCGTCCATAAAAGGTCGCGCCCATTTGGCTTTGAAGTAAATGGCGTTGACGAGAGCCACATTCGTATCGGCAGCCAGTCTCTGTACAACATTGTCAATCTTGCCGTTTGTTTTCTCGGCCAGCCACTGATTGATGTAGAGCACAGAGTGGGATTCGTTGGAAAAATCTAACTGCTCTGCATCCGAGTCGAAATAGTTCTGGGCGATTCTTTTGAACTCCGGGGATATTTGTAGCCGATCATTAACAAATATCTTGTTGGCAATCTCCAGTACGGTTTTCGATTTGATGAAGGAGTGTAACAGTTTGTGATAGCCGTGCGCCAAGCCGTCTTTGCTCTGGTGGGCGGTTGCGTGCAGGCTTCTTTGCAACTCGGCTGCTGTTTGGCCAGAAGCTCCATAATACACCAGGCCCAAGGCAGTTTGTACGGATACGGGAGATATTATGACGTTTTCATTCCGACTTTGTGTCGCCACAGTCTGAAACAGTTCGGTGGCAAATAAGTTGCGTTCTTCAACGGTGTTGGCACAGCTTAAGTCAACAAACGACAGCAGCAAAATTAACTTGACTGTTAGGAACAAAAAAAATTAAGTTAAGATGCGAAGTTCCTTCTTCCCAAAAAAAACACTCACTTAGAAACCAAAACATTTTGGAAAAAATCTCAAGATTTAGTTTCTTTACTTCGAAGTCTTCGTTTTCCAACGCGCAACTCTTTTATAAAGAACTGTCCGAACAACTGATCACATTAATCGAGGTAACCTGAATTTATACCTCGTTGATCATTATATTTAAAAAAGGCAGACGGACACCACTCAACACGAACAATCCAGAAAAATGCAAACGAAAAGAAGTCAAAAGACACATTGGACTGGACACTGTAATGAAGGTGGAGACACGTTCGATGTTCTGCTCGCAGATGCTTTTACTCAGCGTAAATTATTCTCCGACTTTGCAAGCCACGCAAAGCCTATAGTTTCAGGTTTTAAAATTCAAAACGCATTTCACACAGCAAAAACTTTTTTCTTGTAACTCATTTTTCTCTTCAAACTTCAAAACTCTCTTACAACTGGTAAGAGTTCTTTCAATCAAAGAGATAGATTATGCAGTTTTTTTTTTTTGTTCTAAGTCTGTTGAAAAACTTTCATTTGCAAGTAAATAATAATTTTAAACACATACTTTTACGAAATTGTTTCGTCACTTTCAAAAGTAGTAGCAAACAGGGTGAATTACCAGTTTGAGAAATGTTTAGATTCGCACAATATGCTACTCCACCGCTAATGTGGACTTCGCGGACGACACTCAACTGCTGACCCTTGCGTTCCTCTGACGAAGTGTGGCATTAAATACAATTGACGGCCGGCGCAGAATGGGTTAATTTGGTTAAAAATGGCAACTCCAAACAAGGGACAACGTTTTTTCGCGAATGCTCTACAAATCATGTCCCTCAAATTATTGCTTTTTGTGTCTTTCACGGCTTCTTTTGGCTTAAATCGGGTTCGATATTAAGTCAGGGGTACCGAAAAGTTCGCTTCTTTCTCCCGCCCTATGTCCTTCTCAATCAATCTGCAATTAATCTTAATTTAAATACCGACCAATCCTATTAAAGGTAAAATATGAATCTTCGTTTGACTGGAACATATTTTATGCCTTCCGTCATGTAACCATGATCCAGTCCATCGGATGACAGCAGCATTTGTGAGTCATGTTTGAAGATTGGGGCTATGAGGCAAAATATGAATGATAGAAATTCGAAACCGCTTCTTGGTTGTAGCAGAAAACTTTAGTTTGATGTTTATTCATAGAAGAAATTGAGAGTTTTGAATTGATGCAAATAAATTTTATATACTCCATTGAAACTTTCGAATCCACATAATTACACAACTTGCATTGGACTGAAAATAGTTGTAAGTTTAGTGTTTTTCCCGGCACTTTATCGAGTACAGGGGCGGACTTATCGGTGATAGTAGTATTGCCAATTCTATTAATTCACGGGAGTATCGATGCAGCATCATTACAACCAAAGACATTCCTATACTTCGAATTTTTCTCGCAGCCCTGTGGACCAGAGATTAAAGAGAAACTTCGTTGTCGCAGCGCGTTCATGAGCACCATTCACTTTATTCTCGTAAACATAATCAGAATTCAGTGCTGAGAGCTGGTCTTAGTATTGCAGAGACACAGGTTCTAAAAGTTTTAAAAGAAGAAACAATTTGAAACGTTATTTTAAGTTGAAATCTGTATTCGTTAGTAAATCTGTAGTCGTTTAGTAAATCTGTATTCGTTTAGTAAATCTGTATTCGTTTAGTAAATCTGTATCGTTTAGTAAATCTGTATTCGTTTAGTAAATAGGCGTAATAAACAGGCCTGCAAAATAAATCCAATTAAATCCTTTAATTTATCTAAAAGGCAACTTTAATATTGCAAAAGGTCCTAAAGTAAAGCTACTTGCAATATTCTTTTAAGCAGTCATTACAGTTTCCCCTGATTCAAAAAGGACAGAACCCTCATTACTAAAATTTAAAGCAGTATGAAGGGCTTGGAAAAAAATTTAACTTTAGTTGCTATATTTATTTGAGCGAACATTTGAAAAGTAACTTTAGTCGGATTTAAGGTTAAAACAGACTTTTGCTTGCAAAGTGTGTTTATTTCTATTTGCAGTGGATAATTAAAGGCGACTTAAAATTTTCTTTTAGTATAATTTTGGATGACTTTGAAATTGACCATTTGCCCAAAGGCAAATGCAACTGTTAGTGTTGTCGTAGCAATCGTAGTCATCATACGTGTTCCTAACTACGATTTCATGGGTCTACTATAACCGATTACATGACGTATCATGTTCGGGTACAAAACCGTTGTTTACCACAAAACAATAATCAATTATTCATCAGGGCACACGTGTCACGCTGAACTCCTTAACGGGTTTCAATCTCTTAATTATGTTCAGAATTTTGTTATATTCACTTCGGTTTCTACCACAAATTGTATTGAAAATTATGACCCCAACTGAGCTTTTATTTATCTCTCGTTGTCTGCCAACATTTTGTTGCATATTTTTCTCTTGAATAGTGTGTTTTTACCATCGATCTATGAATTCATAACTGTATATATGTAATTATGTATGTACTCGTATATACACACATTCGTACATAATAATCTTGAATCAAATACTTTTGTCGGCAAAACGGTTGCCTGCTTGTTCTTGTAAATTTAACACAGGTGCTTACCACAGCTTTTTGTATTGCTTTCTAGCCACAGTGTAGTAAAGAAGAGTTCAGTACATTTTGTTTTGCAGTGTTGCATGTAATGGGGCTTGTAGTCATACAAAATTTAAATATATTCAGAGCCGAGATATATTAAAAAATGTTTGTGATACAAATTTAAGCAAAATACGCTTTAAATTCATTTTAAACTTTATAGTTCTTATCGCATTAACGAGGTCTCTCCGGCTATTGACTACTAAAAGTGAAAAACAATATTCTGCGGGTGCAAATGTTTGTTTACAAAGCAAAGCAACAGTTGCTGCTGTAGGCAATCGTTATTCTTCAGCCCTTGACACAAAGTTTTTTCAAGTATTGAATTTAGAATTTCTATAACTTTTATGTTCAATTATATGTTACACGAAAAAAGTTTGAAGAAGATCACTTCTACAAAATCATATTCCCAAAATAGTTAGGGGTTATATATGTACAGGGTGGCTGATGAATTTTGCTACCTTAAGAACCTCAAATAACTTTTTGCAAAGTTTATGTAATTAATTTTTTATTAATTGATTTAAAAAATAATACATTTTTATTAAAGTAATTCATGAAGTTTGGAAAATAATTGATGGCCTCCACCCTCGGTGACACATGTCTGACATCTTACCAAAAAGTTATTCATAATTGCCTGGAGGGTTGCGCGGATAAGGATTGGATTGTATGGCAGCAGCTACAGCAGCGATAGTTTCCTGCGTCCGAACGGGGGGATCTCGATGATAAGGCCTTCTTGCGATTGTGCCACGCTCGGCAAAATTATTAACGAGCCTCTTAATAGTCCATCTGCTAGGAGGAGTGCCACCAAACCAGCCTATATTCTCTTTGGACGGAAGCTACGGACTCAAGCGTGAAAGCGGTGCATTATCCAAATTCTTGTTTTATTGTCCCAATTCTTCATTTTCGTTAAATCTAAAGATCAATCTACATACATATAAAATAAAACAAAAATGGAACAGGTTGGTTACACAGAAAAGAAGTTATTACGTTTTTTTGGTAACAGCTTTCATTAGCCACCCTGTACTTAAATATTAACATATTTTCTATTCTCAAACGCAAAACGGGTACCCACATTGTCAACAGCTTTTAAATTATTATTATCACGAGGGCGCGATATTGCAAATGGCAAACTCATCGTGTCAACAGGCAACTCTCAGTTGACTCCTGTAAATTTGATCTAAATTTAAACAATCTGCGCCCTTCAGTATGTGCTGACAGCAGACTATTGCGCGTTTTGAGAAGAAAATGGAAAAAAGTGAAATTCGTGTGCTCATTAAGCGTGAGTTGTTTGCGGAAAAACATCATGACTCCATGGTGGTTTACTTAATTTCGATATGGCCGTACAAGCACGGAAGATGCCAACGTTCTGGACACCCAGTTGAGGTCTCTATATCCGAAACAATTGAAAAATTCTCGATATGGTTTTAACTGGCCGGAGGTTGACAGTGAAAGAGATTGAGGAAGTCACAGGCATTTCCCATGGCCCAGCGGAACAGATTTGACTCCAACGGTGAAATTATCTCACCAGTAAACGCCTATTTTGATGGGCTCGATAAATCATATCTTTCGTAAGGCATAAAAATATTGGGGAGCCGCTGGACTAAGTGTGTAGAACTCAAAGCAGACTGTGTTGAAATATTAAATAACTTTTTATCTAAAAACCTGTGTGCTACGGCTACTTCATAACAGGTGAAATTGAGTGCGCAGTTTTTCCGAAGGACCCGGATATCTAAACTTACGAAGCCAAAGTTTTGCTTTTGGCACTTCACTAGCGACAATTACTTGAAAGTTCGCCTAGTCCGTTTGTTTTTATTGGCGACTCGTCTTGATTATTACACACATGACATAAAATCGTCTTTTTATTAAAACGGGGACTTGTTATCAAAAGTATTCCGAATTTTAGCTATTACAAATACAGCTGAAGGTAGCGATGACATTATGGCAATTGTATAATATTCCTTACCAAATATAGGATTCTATTCAGTGGTTGAAATGATATTATTCAACAGTATCTAGTGTCTTGCTCTTGAACTAGTGTCACATCAAAATGTTGTGCCGAATATATTTACAAGTTTTTGAAAAATTATAATAGCAAACAAATTTAAGTACAATTTCTTTCCTGTTCGACTCGCAGTCGTTGTAAATGAGAAAAACTTAATACTAGAAAGGAAACTGCTTGGACCGAAGACTGGTCGTGAGTTTTCAACCCGCACGATGCACTATGGTTTAGAAGCCTACATGTTGCGGCCAAAACTAAACCAGCGCAGCGACTTGTTGATCTAGCCACAAGAGCAGCTTGGCCAATCACAGCTAAAAATGATTTCCTATAAAGTAATACACATACATATAGGAGTATGTATGTATGTAAATACAAAGGCCTACGTAGATATGTATGTATAATACATATAATATGTATGTATGTATATATCCTTGCTTAAAACATAAAACTCCCTACGTTATTGGGGCGGTGGCATACTTTACCCACCACACGGGTCCAATGATATATGCAAACAAAACGTAAAGTTTGGTCTTATATTTGTTCCCCGAATTTAAGTCGCATTTTTAAACAAAGGGTGGTCCAACCATAATACACGATGCATAATACACGTTCAGTGTTTGCGTATGAAATGGGCGTTCAAATCAAAATACACTTCGTGATTTTTTTGGTCAGCATAATCAACCAAATGTGTCCACAATCGGGAGAATTGAACATACAGAAGTGAATGTGACTTTAAAAAGGAAATCGTTTTCAGCGAGGAGGCACATTTTCACCTCAGTGGATTCGTTAACAAGCAGAATTGCTTCATTTGGGAAAATGAGAATCGGCGAGTGATTGTTGAAAAGCTGATGCATCCACAAAGAATGACTGTTTTCTTTGAAAATGAGGTCGGCCCAGCAATCACCGTGAATGATGTTCACTATCGTGATATGATAACGAACTTCTTGTAACCAGAAATTGAGGATATGGACCTGGACGATATGTGGTTCTGAGAGGATGGTGACACTTGCCACACAGCCAACAAAACAAGTGCTCAATGGCCGTGTTATCTCACGTCGTGGCCGCCACGATTATGTGATTTGGTGATTCTTTGGGGCTATTTAAAAGAAAAATTGTATGTACGTCAATAAACCAAAAGCTAAAGGATGAAATAATTCGGCACATTAACGACATTGAACTTCAATTATGTCTCAGAGTCATTGAAAATATGCATCAGCGGATACAGGTATGCGACTGAAGCCGTCGCGAGCATTTGGCCGATATTTTCTTTCAGACATAATTGATTATAATAATCATAATAAAAAATATTAAGATACTTCTCTGAATTTTTGTACTTACAGTTAACATGTGTATTATGGCTGGACCACGGCTTATTAAAAGTTTCACTGATAATTGCTCCGATATTTCATCTGATTATAAGCTGTCATTAGCGTCTCACCTGTATTTCATATAGTCCACGTGCGTACCCCGAAGTTCATTATGAAATGGCACAGAAGGTTGTTCCAAAAGCTATATTACCTCCAACGGCAAGTTTCTTGATATTTCGAAACCGATAGGGCAAGTCTTAACTAGACATAAGAGCAAATAATATAGGCAAATCCATTCTTACTTACGGACATCAACCCAAACGGCAAAAATATCTGTATTTTGTTCGTAGTTGTAAAACTTGATTATATTTAAGAGGACAAATACGAGTATGAGGAAAGGATTTATATACTAATTTGGACTCTGCTAGACAAAGTTAAACTCCATAAAACAAACGCGCAGCGTCTTAAAGCGTATAACCATGACATGGATTTTTTCATAAATTTATTTATTGATAATAAAAGAATACACTGTCAATTTAGTTATTACGTATTTTTACACAGACAATTGCATTGATATTGTATTGTATAGACAAATTCTTGGGCATATGTAAATGTATTGCTCTTGATACAACCTTTTCAATTTCACTGCATCAAAATAGTTTGAAACGAAAAAATAGCTGTAATAAAACCACCCGCTGTTTATTAAGGCGGGTCGAAAAAAAAGTTGTGTCAGTCACGCCATCAAAGAATCAAAGATATGTCAATGAAGTTTCTAAAATAGGAAATTTTTCTTTCGCCACGCCCCAAAATACAGCACTTTTTATTTTTTATATATAGCGCTGCTATAATAAAAATTTTTAATATGTAAATTTTTTTACATAATGGAAAAAAACACTTCTTAAATTTTGCGCGCCAAACTTTTTAAATGCTCACTTGAAGCCATAGTCAAGGCATGAACAACGATATACGACATATATGTTTATACTTCTGTCAGGGGTTGCCAACAGTCTAGTAATTTATACGCTTTCCTACTACTTCTCTTGCCTGCTAACAAAATAACAGCACTAAATTTTTTAAGCCAAAAATTAAAAAAATTGACTTTTTGTGCGCTGAGAAGAAAATATCAAATTAAATTCATCATTCTGAAATCTGATTTGATTACGGTTTTCAAGATTTAAAAGTTGCCTTCAGCGGAATAACCCAGCGCTTAATCATGTAGACGCATTAAAAGTGGGCAGGTGGTAGTCAATGGATCAAATTTATTGCCTTTTCTAATCGCTGGACCAATAATATGTAGTGCAGAAGCAATAACTTCCCGTTGTTCCTTAAAATTGTGAGAGGCCCTTCACGTCTCTTGCCACTAGCTTTTCAAGCAGCAGGGGAGTCGTAATTTTGATGTTGTCAATCTCAACCCTCGAATTTTTGTAATTGTAATTTTTATTTCACATTTAATGTATTTTTAGTGTTTGTTCGAAAATGCCGACGACAAAATTAAAGCCAAATGATCATCAATTTTTTTTTACTGAGACTCAAACAAATGTTAGCAATACTGACAACAGAGATACGGAGTTGCATGCAACAAAACACAACAAATGGAGTACTCTTTTGTTAGCGCTGTAGTCTATGGTAACTTGGAATTCTTTTAGCAAAAATAATCATTAACACAGATTTTTCATCGCGTGCAAATGCAGAGAGAAAGAATTTTATAGTATTGTTGCAGCAACACAACTATGTTTGCTTTTGTTTTAGCTGGCAGTATATTTAATCATGAAAATGTTTATCTATCATCAATTTTTAGGAGAGTTTAAGTATGACTAAGTGAAATAATGTCGATATGAAATGTATGGCTCCAGCAGTAGTCTTGGAAACACACAATTTATTGCAGTCACTCGTTCTCGTATTATTAATACTTTTACGTGCAACGTAAGTGCAATTACAGAATAGTTTTCCTTATGTACAATATTTTACACCAACCATTGTTTTTTCAATCTGATTTTGTGATTTGTTGAAAAAAGGGCAAACACTGGAAGAAGTGAATCAGAGAAGCATAAAGAGGGAGTTGCATACAAATTGTGGACAAAAACTCCAATTAAACTAGAAATAAGTGTCAATTTTATGAATACCATATTTTTATAGGTTTTTGGTTTTCAAAATACAATACAATGTAATAAATTAATTAGTAAAATTTGTCAATAGTCTTTCCGCAGATTATGATCTTATTACGACAATAACATGGTTAAGCGACATAATAATAAGAGTGCTGGGAAAATACCTAACAGAGTGTGTTGTGGCAGTATGGTTGCAATCAAGCAATAATAGTTCGCTATGCCTGAGAGCATTCAAATGTCATAATTGGTGACAGCAATCATATGATATTGTGATCTCAACCGCACATGTATGGCTCAGTTACGGAAGGATAAAAATGTCATAGGGGGCATACATGTATCACTTGGGCACCACTTGGTCCTTTATTTGTTTCTGTTTATTGGAAACGTAGTATTACATATCTATGGACAAATCGTGGGCTTGGTGTAGAAACCCGCTAACTAATTAAATATTATTTTAAAAACTTTAGAAACGTTCTACAATCTTGAAAAAATAAAGGAAACCATTTCTTTTTTAGCTGAACTTGAACTATTATTTTTATGATTTTTTTTGCATTAAAGATTTTTTAAGTTTCTATTCAAGTGCCGACCTGGCCTCGCAGTTATGGGCCAGTAGTTCGTTTACTAGAATCGCAACTTGTTAAAAATCGATGAGATATCTTTAATTTTAAAGAATCTTTTAACATTTTACAACCCTCTATTTGTACAATTTGGCTTCTTCTTAGGCCAATCCATCTCCCTTTTCTCCAGCTTATTTTTATTATTACATACAACTCTGCAGGTCCTTTGTGTATTGGAAATAGTTTTCCAATAAGATGTTGGTGTGTTTCGCAATTACTTAAGAAAATCAACAATTAAAGTTATCAGCAAGAACTTTGAACCATAAATGACGACAGAAACAAGAACCACTTCTGATGTGGACAAACTAGATGCAGACGATTACGAGAGCAAAAAAATAATCAGCCATAAAGCAAAACTGTTTGTGTATGAATTCATTTATCTGGAAGTATTACATCAGTTCTTCTCAGTTGTTGCTGTTTCAATTTTCTCGTTCGAATAAGTGAATTTTTTTGAACTGCCTCAGATTGAATGATTTCACTGATCACACTTAAAACGTTGATGGAAAACCTGATATAAAAAAGACGCATTGCTCGCCAAGTGTAACCACTATGCAGCAAAACAGACAACAACAACAACAACAACATCGACAAAAACAACAACTTTACAACAAACCACACCAAAAAGATGAAAAATGCTGTGTTTTGGTTTCGCTCCGTCCATACTCGTATTGCAGTTTTGCGAAAAAACGTCATCGAACGTCTACAGAATTTGTTTGGATCAAACGAATTTAAACGTCACTAAAAGGGTTGCCATTTGCCACAATTCCGACGAAAAAGACACATTACACAAGACAGATTGAAGTGAATGCGTTATTATTTTGGAGAAACATGCGATCCGAATATTTGGGAAGAAAAATGCGTAAAAAATGTATTTCTTAGGGATATATTCTTAAGGCATCTAAAAGGTTAATCACTAGGATTTCGGCAGATGATAAAAATTTTGAAGATATTTAAAAGCAGAAACGAAATTATTGAAAAGAGCCCCTTCAACATAAATTCAATGTACTTTGCAGTTCAGTAATCATTTAAATAATTTATTTAACATCAATAAATCCTCCCCTGTTTGCAGAGTGACTCAAAAGTATCTGGGTGAGCAGATTTAGCTTGATGTATGTATTATATTTATATAGTTCACAAAGAACTAGGCAAGGTAGCCCCAAAACCAATTGTTTTGTTTTATTTGTATGCACATGGATGTATGTTTACTCTGATTTATGCTCTGCTCCGAGTGGCACTTCCGTTCTGCTTCAACATTCGGAGAGTTGTAAGCCTGGTATATGGCGGTGTATCTTCGTAGCTCAGTTTTTGAAACGCTATTCCCCAATTAAGACGTTACGTCCTTCGGCCAAGATACTCTTATAAAATCAGCACAATTTTATAGTTCACACGTGTTGCCTGAAGAAATCTTTTTAATAAAAGAATATGTCAAAAGTGTCACAACTAATTCTAATATTTTTTAAACTCATATGTATGTATTCTCGTACATGTCTACATATTTATGTATGTATATTAGTTTTCAACAAAGATTCAGGTAATTCATACCGCACTTTGGTTTTGCTAGTTTTTCGTTTTATTGCCAACGAAAGATCGGTGAGATCATCGCTCTTCGATACGCAAATACTAACTTTGACGGGCCTTTGAGTATCTTGATCAGAATAAACTGCTGTTATGAACATGTTTAGGTTGTTTGTCATTTGTTCATCAAATAACTCATTCCGCCTTTTTTCCAACATGACTCATTAAATTACGCACGTATTTCTAACGCTACCCTGGCAGCTTTTTATGATTAAACTAAATTTCGGCGGTTTTAGTGGATTGCAACACATGGTTGGAGAAAATTGTTATATCATTTGAAAATTGTTTCATATCAAAAAAATCTCGATTTGGCGATAAAAGTGCTTGTACGTTGTTATATCGACTTCGCGAGTTTTTGATTCGTTTAAAACAAAAAGCAACGCAAAAGCAAAATAAACTCCCCTTATTTTGCCATTCGTGTACGTCTGTATTTTGATTGTTATTCAAAACCCACTGAAATGCGATTTAGACGCGCTGTACAACCAAAAATTAGAGACCTCATGATTAAGATATCAACTCTTTTGAGAGTTTTACCATAAGAAGGAATTGCGGCCAATTCCTGCTTCCTGCAAATGAACATGTAGCAACACCAAAACCCTGTTCACATACATCTATAACTTCAAATAAGACTTTTCAGGAAAAGGCTCTACAAAAGTAATAAAATAGAAAGGGCAGTTAAAACCACAGGGAAAAAACAAATACAAACACGCACGTTCAGTTTACATTAAAGAAACATTAAATTAAAAAGAAAAAGAACAACTTGCAACATTTAATTTTATCAGGCAACAGAATTAAACAACAGTAACAAAGTTAAGAAACAGCAGCTCCGTCAAAAAATCAGCAACATTAAAACAGCAAGAACACTGAGCACATCCTTTTACAAACCAAGAACAACAGCAACAGCAGCTAAATCAGCTTGGCCGCGATCTTGCAAAGCCTGTTATGAACAATGTGAGCGAGGACCATACGAACACAGCCATCCATCCGTCCATCCAACCAGTCGTTCGTCCAGCCAAGAGCGCAACGGCCGAGCAAGCAGCGAGACTGTTGAACTGCATGTGTCCCATCGTGAGACAATGTAGTCTGCCTTTTTGATACACGCTCGTCTTGCACATGAGTGTTTACGTGATGTGATGTGACAGTGTAAAGAATGAAATTATGTTCAACTTAAACGTTTGATGATCAGGAACACACCCCAATGCAAACTCGTATATGTCAAAGAAGAACAAAGGCAGTGCATGTACATACACACGAACATGAATAACAAATGTGTTGTTGCTTTCGTTTGATTTATGGACGTTTTAATATAAATATCGGTTCAGATTATAGCGCTTGAACAAAATAGAAGTGCATCATGTATGGCATCGTTTCTGCAAAACGATTGATAACAACACGACAACGCATTGCCAGTAATAATTGCATTCCAAATGACGGCTGCTTGGACTTTAATGCGAAAAATCAAAACGAAAATTCAATTGTTTTTTGGACACTTGGGTAGGAGAATTGGTGGACTTGTACGTTAATTTTTAACCCATAACTACTTAATATGTTACAAAAACAAAACTTACGAAACTGAACGAAAATGAGATTCAAACGCTCTCATTTCCTCACTCGTACTTTGAGTTTTAAAGACGAGAGAGTTGAACCTTTTGATGTTTCTTCATTACCCGACTCTGTATCGATTCTACTGACAAGTAGAATTCCCCTTATCACATTTTTTTTAACAATATTTACGAGTACGAGAAATCGAGGGACTTACTGTCATGACCAGCCATGCTGGTGCCACATTTTGCTCAAATGGTTTCTATTCAAGCCACCACGTTATGAATTGAACAGGTTCATCTATAAATTAAAATATGAAAATTATACATCAAATGAAAGCTTTTTATTTTCGATTCTATGAGAAAAGCGGAATTTTAAAATGCAGTCAGTTTCGAATTTTCGTCCACACATCCTTCAGTCTTTGTTTTCCTGTCGACCCCTTGTTCCACTGTGTATGTATTATTACATAACCTCATAAAGTACCTTCTGGAACTGACGATGACCATTTATTCAACCTTCCACAAACATATTATACATCCGTCCGAAAAAAGACAAAACTTATATCGAACAAACAAAGGCCCCGGCGAGATTCGAACTCACGATCTCCTGTTTACTAGACAGGCGCTTTAACCAACTGAACCACGGCGCCTACATCCAACGAATTTCAATATTTATTCAATTCACTACTTTTACCTTTTTTATATCTGAAGACCAGTTTTAATAAAATTTGTGAGGCTAGAGGGTAAAAACTGCTATTGCAAGTTGCTTAATATTTGTTATTAATCAACCAATTGAAATTAATCACGATTTCAATTTATTATTTTTTAGCAATTTTTCGAAAAGGTACTCATTTGGGTCGTTTGTGTCTTCACGCTTTAAGAATCCCAACACAGTGGCTTTGCTTTGAATGTTTGTCGATTCAATTATGATTTTCGTTGAATGGATTTCCTGCACTCAACACATTTATTTTTATATGGTAATATTTTTATATTGTAGACGAAAACTTCAGCAACAGCCTTTACATGTTCATCACAAGTTTTCGACTGCTCGACAGAAAACTTTTTGAGGAAAACCAAAGCACTTTGGATTCAAAATTATGTTTTTGTTCGCTTTTTTCCACGCAGACACGTAAGACAATGTTCGTTAGATCGGCCAAGGTTTTTAGCGTTATTTATTTAGCTTCCGCAACAAACAGCTTATCTAAAAAAGTGTGCATCACTGGAATAACGTGCAATTTGCAGATCCAATAACTTATTTAACTGAAAATATTTGAAGTAAAAATGTTTTGCTTTTATACATAAAATTTGCGGTATTTTGAACAAACATTTGCGTTGTTTTAGCAAAAGTTGTTTGTTGAAAACGTGGGAACTGCTTGCGGCTGTTTTTCTTATGTCAGTGAGATGTCTGCCAGTTTTATCTACAAAAGATTTAGGTTCGTCTTAATATAGTTTTGTAATATTCACTGTCATCCTTTCATTGCTTTAATCCCCCGCAAATCATTTGGATTTGCCACAGGTATTCGCTGCTTTTTTAGTTAAAGCATTTTCGAATTCCATTAAGGAATGCGTGAGATAACATTTACTGGCAAAAAACTCAGATTTATAACTTGCGCTGTGAAGCCATAATATTTTTGGTGTAGTCCATCGTGGAGCGAAATATTAATTAGTTCAGGAAATGGCTCCAAACTTTTATTTCCTTCCCAAATCTACAAAGACTTCTTTTAATAGTCGTACAGCTGCAGTTTTGTTTATTGCTTCGATATTCGCCACAAGTCCCATGACTTCTTGAAAGCAAAGTGTGCACTTTTTATGTTTTAATTTTAGCATTAGCGTGCCTTTGTCGTTCCTTAATCATTATTGTTTTTATTACAAGTATGTGGGTATGTATGTACGTACGTACATATAAACGAGACGATGCCACATAATACGACATCTGAAACAGACTCTTGCATTTGCCGACATCAAAGTTGGTTCCTTTGAATCGTCTTTTTGTGCTGATCCATAAAAACACAAAATCTTATTCATCTGCCTGCTGTCGTTATTCATCTTAAGTGAAGCTTAAGTGCAGAAATGAGAATCCCCGATAGATAAAAAAAACTTCACCATATTTGGTCACAACTTATGCCAATAACATAAAGAAAAAGGGATTGTTTAACTAGAAGCGAATATTAATTTAATTTTCCTTTTTCTCCGTTTCTTACAACTTGTTGCTGCTGTTGTTTCTCTTTTTCTTATTTGCTAAATACTAATTAACTAGAAAATGTTGATGTACGAGTACCTAAATGCAAGTATTCTTAGATGGACACACACTTTTGCACACACAAATACATACATACAAATCTTTACACGTTCAGATACAACGTCAACAAACAAAAGCAATAAAAAAGAAAAACTCGGACTTTACTTACTTACTTCTTACGGGGTTCTCACAGATCGCAATCCATATTATCAAGGGCATTTTTGGAGATCAAAGTTATGATGCTATGGAATGGGAAGGATGTGACTGACAGGACATAAAATTATACAAGTTTGATTTGCACTATTCGAAAACGTAGTTGCCCATCTGCAATAGCAAAAACTTAAAGGAAAATAAGTTTTTAAGATAAAGAGTGCCCCCACTACACAGAACTATTTTCAAAAACTCCTGTGACTTTTGAGTTTTAAGTCCTCCAAAATCATTCGATCGATTTAAAAGGCTTTGCGGACATCAATGTATCTCTTTATACGCAATATGAAGTACGATTTATTAAAAGGAACGATTAAAAAAGGAACTTGCGGACAACTTATTGAAAACTAATATTATATTTTTCCTGAGAACCTTTTCCGATTCCTATAAAACATCCTACACTTTATAAATGATTCAATATTTCTCATATATGGCAGGTGCCAAGTTGATGTAGAAAGAGATAATTTTGCTTGAAGTCGTGATAGATAAACTTGTAAGCGAACAAATATATATGGGACAACATATGAAGAGAGTTTTCTGTATAGGACTTAGGAAAAAGGACTTTTGTGAAGCAATCATTTTGCACAAGTTTGGAGGGGGAAAATCCATGACCAGAAGTTTGGAATATTAAATCGAAGTTTAATTCAACATATGTACGTATGTGTGTAAAAGAAAGTAGGTACATATATATTTTTATGGACTAATCCGACGGAAGATCAACTCCACTTGGAGTTGGTACGCCGAAATTCTCAAGATTTACCAGGCCTTAACCAACTGGCCTGTACATTCCCTCAATTTTTGTTGTTAGATTTAGAAAACAGCATCTCCGGCACACCGAGCGTTGATTTCTTCCCAGGTATCTGCCAAAGCAGGTTTTAGGCTTCAACAGCCGTACCCGTCTATGCCCCGAATCTCAATATCAAATTGGGGTGTATATTGTGGAAGTCAGTGTCACCGGTTGCCCGGCGCGCAGTCTGAACAATAGTAGAATGCTCCGCTTAACGCAACAAAAACACAAACAACTGATCCTTCGAAAGGCAACTTTAGTAATGAGTTTCCGGCCTCTAGGGTTGCAGAGTTGCATTTCAGGAAATCATGTTTTAACATGATTACGAAAACTTATTAGATAAACTGATCATTTCAAATTCTTTCCGGCTAAAATACACCCTGTAATTTAAGAAAATATTCTCAAACGCTCCGAGTACAACCGACATGCCTTATTTATGCACACACACACACACACACACACTCTCCACACCTACATATGTACACATGCCACTATATAAGTAGTTCCACATGCTTCATAAGCACTGCTTGCACTTTAAGTACTCGTGCATGTGTATTTGCGAGCATTTACAATTAAGTTTAAATAATTGTACAGAATATTCCAACCATATAAACGCTTAACACCAAACTTATGGAATTGCATTTAACACAAGGCAACAAAGTTTCGTTTACTTCAAACGCGCATATTTTGTACAATCTATGAGAGACCATTGCCGGTATTCGCAACGTCCTTGTCATCGTCAGATCAGTTGAACGTTAGTTGAAAAGCAAATAAATATCACAGAAATGACACCAAACCACTCCGATTTGACCAAATGGTTTCTGCCATTTAATATAAAAGCAAAAAAACACTCGCAAATTGCTCCACCTATAGAAGTTTCAAATGAAGAAGCAGTTATAACGTCGAAATCAGTTTTAGGACCTAAGACGCGGATAATACTTTCAACCTTCTTTGCGGATTTATTTACGCTCTGAACGAATTTCGAATTTTCTGTGTCATATTAATATTTATTTAATCAAAACGAACCCTCGGAAACAGTCTTCGCGGAAGATACTTAATTTAATTGATTCTTTATATTTCATATTTTCCACATCTCCCATTAGTAGAGCTCAGTCTTATAGGCAAATTAAACGGATCAACTGAGTGATTGAAATGGGGCGGCCACTTGGCTTAGCGCTTTCGTTGAGATGTTTCGTTTCAAACTCGACTGCTTTCGTTCAGGTGCTTCGAATCAATTGATTTATTCAGGGTCAGCAGGAACTTCTTTTGTCAAAAATGAATTTTGATATTGAATTGGCATTTTTCTGTTACCAGTTTTCAAAATACAGTGGTTGTCAATTTATTTCCTGTAATTCAAAAGGTACTTTTTGTTTTTGGAAAAATTTAAAAGTCCGGTTTGTTAAAAATGGTTCTTATTTCAGAATTGTTAATTCTTTTATTTCATATTATTAAAATACGTATAAGAGAATAAGAAACGCAAAATCAACTTAATTTTTAAATGATGCAAGAAATTGAGAATACAAAATTTATAATCCTCTTTGTCTGTAATATTTTAACTAATATTTTGACCTACAACAGCCTCCAGCCGATTTGGCATTGAGTCAACAAATTTTTGCGTAGTTTCTGTCGTTATTTTGTTCCACTCTTCGATTAACGCTCATTTGGACGTTTCTTTGCTTGTGATTTCGTTTCGTACTATTTTCCAATAAGGCCCATAAATTTTCGACCAAATTCAAGTGCCGAGACTGTGCAGGTGGTTCCATCAAAGGGGGCAATTCCATATAAGCCAGGTTTGAATAACATTGGATTTGTGCTCTGGGTCGTTATCTTGCTAAAAACGGAAGGTGTTTCTCAGACCCACTTTTCACCCCTTTCAGTCAAATTTTCTTTGAGGATGTTCAGGTACATTATCTTGTCCACGTTTCCTTCAATGAAACCCAAATTTCCAACACCTGTTGCGGCCATCCATATACATGTGTAGGTGTATGTCCAGGTATGTGCAAGTAAACTGAAACATAGACACATACTCGTATGTACATACTTAAAGTTATTAACACTCTATAGTTAGAGTTATTAACACTCCAAAATTTTTTGAGCTAAAACTTTCATTTGAACTGTAAAATTGTTATTTTTCGTTTTAGAATGTAAAAATGTTGCTCGAAATAAAACCATATTAAAAATTCACCCCAATTTTAACAAAATTCTTTATTTTTGTTTCTTTTCTGATTCACTTTTCCCAGCATTTCTTAACGTACGCCGGAAACAACATGACAATTATTGGGCCTCCAGTTGCTCAATTATGAGCACATACACATGTACCTGAAGTATCACGTAGCATCACAAGAAGTAATCGCAGCGCATCGAATGGCACCCCCTTGGAAGCCAATTGACAGTTCCACTTCCAGAAATAAGTCTATATTACAGTTTCTTACACGGCCCTAGATCACCCGTACAATTCTCTACGTAAATAGATATCAGTTTTCTTTTCTCAAGCATGAACCTATTCATGACAGTTCATGTGGCAGCCACGTTTTGTCAGCACATGTATGTCCCATTAGATCAGTTACAATTTTATCCTCGGCAGCTGAAAAATAAGTAAATGACAAAACACACGTTCTCAAACTTGTTCGGTCGACTCTTGAGCTGTTTGTTCTACGGTGTACTGCCATAATTAGATATGGTTATTGTGGACATTTTTTGCTTTCCTTGACTTCGTGGCTTCTTCTTCAGTTGTGTGCCATGATCAAGCAAAAGTAAGAAGGCGAAGAAGAAGACGAAGAAGAAGAAGGGAATAAATTGAAAAAAGGAAAAAGAGAATTTCATGTGGGTTTTCGTTTGTAGTACGTGTTATTGAAATAATGAGTGAGATAAAAGCTTTCATGTACAGCAGCCAACTGTTTATTTATCTTATTGAATTATCATGTTTTCGATCGAATGGAATTCGAATTCTAATATAATAGATCCATGCATCTGCAGGTCTGTACCCTTTAAGGGAAAGTTCAATAGACTATTAGCGGCCCACACTGTCATGTGGAACAAGACAGTTTATAGTAAAACATTGACAATCTTAAAAAGTAAAATAATTTGTTAATTTATTTAATCTGACAAATAAGTGATGCCATTGATTTGTTTTGCAGAAAACCGATGATTATAAGTAACACAAGCAACATGCGGCAACGGACGGTTTCCCTTTTATTGCCAAATATGGTATTTTTGTATAAACAACAACTTACGGGAGCATTAGTACGTATCCAGTATTATTGGCTCTTAATCATAGTTTTATTCGCCATAAATATGTCCTGGTTGACGTTATTACACAATAGAGATTGTCGTCACTTTCAAAGCTGAAATATGGTTGCATGCAATAATAATTTCGATCAATCGATTGCTTAGCCCAACCATTTTAATTATTAAACAATAAAATACATACATACATACATACATACATACATACATACGTACATATAACATAATCAGTGATCATCATCAAATAAGTTTTTGGGCATTGATCATACTTTTGTTGTTCTAAACAATCTTTTTGTGCTGGAAATGGAGAAACTATTAAACTTAGATTTAAAAATGAAAGAAGAAAAATGGTGACATACATTCAAATTTGAAATTAAAGGATTTGCAGAGCAGCAGTTGTAAAAAATCCACTTAAAAATAGGAGGTTTGATGAGTACAAAATTTGTATTACATTTTATACGTACCTTTTCATACCGGAGGTTTGTCTAATGAAAGATTCTGAGGCGTGTTTTCACTTTTCTCAAAAAAAACATTTACTGATTCGTCAATTTATATTTCGTCAGTTTCAAAGAGGTCTCCCGAAATGCATGGATCACTTCAACCTAGGGAAAAGCTAAAAGTCGCTGGGAGCACAAATCTGGCTGAGGGAAGATTACGGTGTTTTTGTTATTGGCCAAAGTGAGCATCGCCGCAGTATCGTGATGCAAAATAATACTCCCAATTAACCGTTCAACCATGTGGTAAGAACTCATAATGCACTACCCCATAGCAATTGAAAAGAACACTGTGTTGTTGAAGTGCAATTTCGCAGATGTGCGAGATAAAACAGAATCAACGTATTGAACTCGATTTAAGAAATTATATATGGGCTCAACACGCGTTTAACAATTCAAACGTTGCAAGGATGGTTTCATTTGTACAAATTGACATTAATGATTCTTTTCGACGGATCCAACACAATCATGTAATATTGTTCGACCAACAACACCATGTTGCTCTACACCCTGTGACCACAACCATGTCCTTTGTTTTACATGTAATTTGCTACTAATTTTAAATGATCATTAATTTTAAGTGTTCACTTAAAATACAATTCATTTTTAAAGGATTCTACAATCCCAATTACGAAAATTAAAAAAAGCATCGTAGAGAGCTAATAAGTTTTTTAAAGTTCTGGACCTCTACGAAACTTCTTTAGCATATTTTTCAAAACCCGTTATCTTTTGTTATATGTAGGTCACTTCTGGTGTAAATGTCACACACAATCCGTTTGCAAAACTTTTATTTCAAAAAATTGTATGAGGCTTGATGTTATTTATAGTTTTCCTTTTCAGAAGTTGGTCGCAAACAGCGACTTCATCGTACTCGTATGCGGACTGATAATAAAATCTCTTTTTCAGTTTAAAAGAGTTCGCTACACTTTTTATTTTTACAGGGTGTTTTTTAGAATTGTGCAAGTTTATATCTTCTTCTTCTTCTTCTTTTGGCGCTACAGTCCGTGGTGAACCTGGGCCTCAACCAACAAAGTTTTCCAGCTGGCACGGTCTTTAGCCAGCGTTCTCCAATTGTGCACGCCAAGTTGGTTGAGGTCCCTCTCCACTTGTGTGCGCCATCGGTTCCGTGGGCGTCCTCTACTGCGTTGTTCCACAGGTTCGGAATCGAAGATTCTACGGGTCGGAGCAGTATTCTCCATGCGCTCTACATGGCCCAACCATCTTAGCCGTTGGATCCGTAGGCGCCTGGTTAGGCTCATGTCGCTGTACAACCCGTACAGTTCATGATTGAATCTTCTTCTCCAGAAACCATCAACGCAAACAGGGCCGAAGATTGAACGCAGAACTTTTCTCTCGAAAATACCAAGGACTTCCTCATCCGCCTTCGACACCGTCCATGCTTCTGCGCCATAAGGAAGTACAGGGATTATCAAAGTGGTATATAGTGTCAACTTGGTTTTTCGAGAAAGGGCCTTACTACTCAATTGCCTCTTGAGCTCAAAGAAACAGCGATTGGCAAGAGTTATTCTGCGTTTGATCTCGGTACTGATGTTGTTCATACTGTTGACTTGGGAGCCAAGGTAGACGAAGTCCTTCACTACCTCGAAGTTATAGCTGCCTATGGTGATGTTCTGGCCCAGTCGTCGGTGTTGCGCGTCCTTTTTTGATGACAGCATATACTTCGTTTTGCCCTCGTTCACCGCTAGACCCATTTTGGCCGCCTCCGTTGAAATACCAGCAAACGCTTCAGTGACGGCTCGCTGTGTTCGACCAATCACGTCAATGTCGTCAGCGTATGCTAGCAGTTGCACGGACTTTTGGAAGATCGTGCCTCTGTTGCTGGCGTGTGAGTTTTGCACTATCTTCTCAAGAATTATGTTAAAAAAATCACATGACAGTGCGTCGCCTTGTCTAAATCCCCTTCTGACATTGAAGGTCTCGGTGAATTCGTTACCGACCTTGATGGAGCAGCGAGAGTTCTCCATCGTCATCCTACACAGCCTGACGAGTTTAGTAGGAATGTCAAAACTAGACATGGCTTCGTATAGCTCGTCCCTATACACACTGTCATATGCGGCCTTAAAATCGACGAATAGGTGGTGGGTGTCGATTTGCATCTCTTGGGTCTTTTCCAGGATCTGCCGTAGTGTGAAAATTTGGTCGATGGTGGACTTCCCCGGCCTGAAACCACACTGATAAGGACCTATCAGACTGTTCACGAATGGTTTCAGGTGCTCACACAAAACGGCAGAGAAGATCTTGTAGGCGATGTTCAGGAGACTTATTCCTCGGTAGTTGGCGCAGTTGAAGGCGTCTCCTTTTTTGTGGATCGGGCAAACGATGCTAAGATTCCACTCGTCGGGCATGCTTTCCTCCGACCATATCTTACAGATGAGCTGGTGCATGCGCCCAACCAGGTCATCTCCGGCTGCCTTAAATAGTTCCGCTCCTGCAGCTTTGTTTGATTTCAATCTCGATATTGCTATCTTGACTTCATTCAGGTCGGGGGGACGGAATTCTCTACCATCATCGTCCGTTATCTGTAGTGGAATATTCTGCCTGGCGATGGAATCGGTGTTTTGTTCGCCGTTAAACTGTCTGCAGAAGTGATCCTTCCAGATTCTCAGCATCGATTGCGGCTCTACTACGATTTGACCCTCTTCGTCACGACAGGCTTCTGTCCGAAGCTTATATCCATTGGATAGTTGTTTTACCCGTTGGTAAAACTTTCGGATATTATTCCTGCCGTAACACCTCTCCAGTTCCTCGATCGCGCGCTTCTCGTGCTCTTTCTTCTTCTTTTTGAGAAGCCGGTGTTCTTCCCTTCTTTTCCGTTCGTAGAGCTCACGAGCTGCTCTCGTCCTTCTCTCCAACGTCGCCTTATACGCTACTAGCTTCGGCAAGTTTATATCATAAAGGTTTTATTCGATAGAAAATTTTATGACAATGCCCTAAAATCGGAATTACCACTTTTTCTGTGCCAATTTCACTGTTAAGTTTTTTTCTTGTAAAAATTAAAATACGGATTGATGATACAGAACGCACTCAAAGTCACCGGATCGGTATTTGTTGAACAAATTTATTGTAGTATTAGTTTTTAATAAGAACTTTGAAGCACTTAAGAAATAGTTTTAAATGGAAAACAACGAGGCATGCAGGTCCTTAATGTTTTTGTGTAATTGCTTGGCAAATATTTTCATTTGCTGGAAAAGGGAATTTTTTTTATCCGTCCAGTTGTGTACAAAATTCAAGCTGTTCCCTTTTCTGACAAGTATAAACTTTTGACGGTTATTATGGTATGAAAAGACCTACTGATATTAATGATGATTGGAGAAAGTTATTGGTTCCTTTCTTCCAAAATGGTTTTGGAGAGATATGCGAAATGTTTGTTGAAGTACAAGCGACGGAAACATGGCACGTCTAGTTTTCTCTAATGATTAAATTTTTCGATAGTTCTAGGGTTAATCATGAGGTAATTTTGCATTTTAAAACTATGTTTATTTTTTTTTTTATCGCACCAGGCTCCCTTAGATCTAAGCAAATTTGAAACTTTATGTCTCCAGACAGGCCGAACTGTTCAAGGCTTCCATCCTTGGCTACCAGTGACATCAACAGTCCACCAGATGTTACTGCATTCGAAGGAGATTATAGACTAAACAGTTTTTTCAATTGGTGTCTTCGGCGAAACTATTAGGAATAAATTTTGAAAGCCGACAGATGGCATCACGCTGCCAAAGACAGTCGAGTTAATAATCTTCTCGATTTAGCTTTAGTACTGATACTGTAATTTGGTGCAAGAGCACGAGCTTTTAAATCTTCAGCCTGAAGTTATCGGCTTTTTAATAAGTCTATTTATAATGAAATGTCAAGCGAATCTATACCAAAAGCAACTATCAGCTGTCAATTGGGCTGTCAAATAAATCATTATTGCCAACTCAAAGTTGTGAGGTTCTGTAAAAACACCCAATATTTGTAAACACACTTTTTCCTTTTTTTACCTTTCAAATTTCGGTTGCTTTGGAACTTGTGATTGATTAGTGGATCTGTGTCGTTCGTGAACGCTTGGCTTAAGTAAAACAAATTGAGAAATGAATCGGTCACTTAACGGCACCTGATTCGATCAATAGTATCCAGCTCGGTTTCGTACACGTGTTTCATATCAAAATACTTTCTTTCATCCTTCTGTGCCACGTTTTCGTGCTTCAATTGGTTTTTTGGTTGTTGATTTACTCGTATTACTAAAGTCGGACAAATAGAGCTTCGACTTGAAAAGGAAAAATGTTTGTTTCCTTCTACATTGACATTTCGAAAGTTCTACAGCCGTTTGTAAATTTCTGATGTAAAATTTAATTGAAATTATTTAATATCGACTGCCACTAAAATTTTCTTCTGCGTTGCAGGTACAATGTGGGGCTTATCGCAATTAAAATTTAATGGTAACAGCGTCTACATGAACTTCATACACGTCATCACGAAAAGAAAAACAAAAATTTTAGTTTTATTAAAACTCCTTTATAAACAAAATAAAAATATAAAATTCATAATACTTCTGTAAATAAATAAATTTAACCTACTTTTTAGTACGGAAATTCCTGGAATTCAAATAGTTGACTTAATCACGCCTGATCCGTTTCGCTATTAAGTTCTCACATAAATGGCGGAGGGTCTAGCGCGCTTCTTTAACAGTTAAATTTTCGTTAAATATCTATAAATTCTACATATGTATATGTTTCGGAATTGAATTGGTGCTGCCGGACTACACTTAAATCGTGGCAACTATTACATATGTATGTACCAATATACCAATATGAATTCGTTTTAGTTGAATGCTGACGACACAACATTTTCTATTTATAAGTTCCAATTGATTTTGTTTACAGTATTTTTGTTTATCGTAATCGCCTTCTTTTTGTTTGAGACAGAGTATTCGGCTTTGAGCTTTTCTTTTTGTTTTCTGCAAATATTGCAAGTGTGAATCATGAGTAATCGCTGACCGCAGCAGCTGCCACCACCGATTGCTTCAATTAGAAGAATAAAGCCACACTGTACATTTAGATTTTAAGCTTTTGTATATAAATAATCTGTTGTATTTGTATAAATAATTACATACATATATGAATGTGAGTACTTTTTGCATTTCGATTTTTTTTGCGCAAATTATATTAAAAAAATGTTGTTTCTTGACAAGGCTTTACAAAACCAAAGGATTATTTATTATATTTTTTAACAAGCCTGAGGAACTGACTTCAATGGACTTCGGCCTGTCTTATTAATAATTGTGAACATATTTTATGTAACTGAACAATATACTATATATTTATACATGTATGTAATAATTACTTTTTAAGTATTTTCAGTGGAATGTGTTCTGTTGTGTTTTCAAAACTTGATGTCCTTATTGATTCCGCCAGGCTTTGTGACAGCGTTGAGTTGTTGCAGCAGGATACCAGATGAGGCATCGTTGGCTGATTTTGGCATGTTGGGCATAAGGGTGGGTTAATCTTCTGCAAAAGGTATTCGTGCGTCAGTCTGCCATGACCAAGCCTTAGTCGGGTGATGATTTTTTGTTGGTATCTGCGTCCATTTGTTGTTTGAGTAATTTCGTATGAAGGGTGAAATCATCTTGTAACACGTTCTAGGAGATTGTACAACTGATTGCCGATTTGGGTGTTTTATTTGGCTTTCGACGTATTTCTTAATATCTTTTTTGGTACGGTTGTTGATAGAAAAGCTGGGTGATCGAGCTGCTTCCTTTGCGTTTTTGTCGGCAGTTCGTACATATGCATGTATTTTAGTTTCACGTTTTCAGCTGTCACGCGAATTTTTAGCAACATTTTAATAAAAGTTTGTTATATTTATTATTATTTGACCATTTAATTAATATTTTGAAAATAAAATGTATACTTTTTCATATCAAATTGCATATTGTGAGTCTGAGTAAAAATACAGCACCCATATTTCTACGTGTGCACAAGGGCGTATTGCCTACATGATCTATTAAGCAGAATAAAAATGAAGAAAAATTCTTTCACATATAAATCGATTCACAAATGAATTTCATTAATTTTTCCGGCAAAGATCGGTCATGATTCCAAAGCTTTTTTAATAAAAACTGAAACAATTTCCCATTTTGATCATAACAGTTTAAGTCGAATTTTAAAATTGCAAAAAGGGCATCTAAATTGATTAATTTGAGGATATATTAAATGTTTGGTTGGCAAAATTCTTTTTCGTATTATTGATGATTTTTTTTTTTGTAATTTTGTTTTATTAACATTTATTCTTAAAAGCAGGTTTTCATTGAAATATCTGTCAAAAATCAGTTTTTTCGCTCTATCTTGACTTAAGCTATTACGATAAAACCCCACAGATATATACGAGTACATATATGGATATGTATGTATGTATATGCCTACACATATATATATAATTGCAAAATTTTGTGCTTATAGTCAAGAGGTAAATTCGCGGAATCAGTTAATAAACAAGAATTTGGATGTGCCCGTTTATTTCTGCGGTTTGGAGCTAAAAGGGCCTATGCCAATATTTTGCTCTATTGCGTTATTTGTTGTAGTCGTTTTTTTCTTACTCTCTTTTGGAATTCTTCACAGCTGAAATTCAAAGAATGTCTTGTAAACTCCTCAACAGCCTTCTCGAAAGCTAATATTAGGACACTGGCGGGTCCTGTTTTGTAACAAAAAAGTTGCTGACGCAAATACATTTTTCACTAAATTAAAAAAAGCACTAGTAACTAAAAGCTATCGGCTAGAATCACGAAATAGAACTAAATTTCGTTCACAACTTTTGGATATTCAAGAAATTGATATATATTAATAAAATTAGATTCAGTTGGGTTTTTTAACACATTGACAGTATTTGATGTTTTGCAGATGTGATCCGGGATCGATTTAATGAGTGACAATGTTTTAGAATATGAGAGGCTGTTAGTTCCGTTTTTGCTGTTCTAAATGTATATCCACTGGATTGAGGCCTAACTTGGAACGTTGGATACAGATAAGAGGCTTTAGCTACTTCGTGGGCGTGTTCATTACCCGATATACCTGTTTGACTTGGCACCCACATGAGCTTAACTTTTATTTTGCTGTATCAGTAATTGTCGAATATGCAAAATAGTTCTTTTTTATTAAAAAATAGTTTTGTTTTGCGAAAAGTGTATTGAGGTTATTGAGAATAATTTTTTTTATGTGTCTTAGTCAATGATAAACCTTTTTCCAATACTCGCAGCAGATAAATTTCTTTCAGTGTTTTAATAATAAAGAGAACGAAAGCGAACTCATTCTAAATTAAATTTTATTTCGTTGTCAGGGACACACGCAGAACAGATTTTCTTCGTTCGTCGCCCTCTGCTGCCACTTCAAGTGCAGCAAAAACAAAAATCAAACAGCAACAACAAAAAATCGTTTTTTAAGGCACAAACCAAACATGGATGTATGCAGACACAAATTAATATACCAGCTGAACGATGTTCTGAACATCTTTCAATTTATAATGAGTTAGAAAAAAATAAAAGCATCAGCTGTTGTGCCGAACAGGCACACGCAAGCACTCGGAGCATGGGAGGCCAATGAAAGCCTCATTTGAATGTCTCGTGGGGTTTCTATGGCATCGCGTTGAAAACGATATTTCAGTTTCGTTTTGCTGCGGGAACGCAAGGGTGTGTCTGTTCTTTTGATAAGTGAAAAACATTCTAGGGCATAATGCCAAATCTATCCAAAATTCTGCAACTAAAAGGTGACATGTCGGAGAAATAAATGAGAGACACATAAAAGCGCTAAAAGAAACAACAAGTTCATTAAATATTTATATAACATTTTTCTTATTTGCCGAATTATTTGCAAAACTTATTGAATATTTTTGTACATTTCTTATCAATAGGTTTTGAAACTCAATTGTTGAAGTGCACCCTGCGACGTCACTCTTCCTCCACCGCACAAATGCAGTTTCGTGAGATACTTGGCGAACAAATCAAAGCAATTAAGGAGGATGGCACTTTTAAATCGGAACGCATTATCACTTCAGCCCAAAGTACGAACATCACAATTGAAGGCAGCAGCAAACAGATTTTGAATTTCTGTGCCAATAATTACTTGGGTTTAGCCGTAAGTGCTTTGATTAAACATTAATTCATGTCGTTGTGTCGAGTTGCGTCGCTAAATTTGCATTAATTTTCGTTAAAAGAACCATCCAGAAGTAGTGGGTTATTCCCGCGAAATAACACAGCAATATGGAGCCGGCTTGAGTTCGGCGCGTTTCATTTGCGGAACTCAAGATATTCACAAGAATTTAGAAAAAAAATTGGCGCTGTTTCATGGCCGAGAGGATACTATTCTCTATCCCTCATGTTTCGATGCTAATGCCGGTCTATTTGAGGCCATTCTTACACCTGAGGACGCTGTTTTTTCTGATGAACTGAATCATGCCTCCATTATAGATGGCATCCGATTGTGCAAGGCGCAGAAAAATCGCTATAGACATCGCGATCTAAGCGGTAAGTGGCAAAAATGTGCAAAACTCAGGCCTATACAATATGTTATAATCGTTCGCAAGAGCTTCTTGCAAAAGAGCACCCAAAAGTTTTTTATTTATGCAACTTTCAAAACTTTTTTCTTCAAGATTTGGAAGGTCAATTGAAAGCATCCAATGCGCGCCTCAAATTAATCGTTACCGATGGTGTCTTCTCCATGGACGGGAATATCGCTCCTCTGAAAGACATCGTTGCCCTGGCCAAGCAGTATAACGCTTTGACTTTCATCGATGACTGTCATGCGACTGGCTTCTTTGGTGAAACTGGACGCGGTACTGAGGAATACTGCAACATAATGGGAAGTGTGGATATCATCAATTCCACTATGGGCAAAGCTTTGGGTGGTGCTGCCGGTGGTTATACTACTGGAGCCAAGGAACTTATTGCCCTTTTAAGACAAAAGTCGCGGCCTTACCTATTCTCCAATGCTTTGCCACCAGCTGTTGTGGCAGCTGGAACAAAAGTTGTCGACATGTTGTTATCATCAAGTGATCTGACGGCCAAAGTTCAAACCAACACCCAGTACTTTAGAGAGGCAATGACAAAGGCAGGCTTCAACATTGCTGGTGCAAATCATCCCATTTGCCCAGTGATGTTGGGGGATGCCCGCTTAGCTTCCATATTTGCTGACGAAATGTTAAGTGAGTGCCTCTAATCGATTTGTCTTTATGTTCACATATTAATCCCTGACTCTCGCTTTCGACTTGATATATTATTTAGAGCGCGGCATTTACGTGATCGGTTTTAGCTTCCCTGTAGTGCCAAAGGGCAAGGCCCGCATTCGCGTTCAAATTTCAGCGGCTCATTCTAAAGATGATATTGATCATGCAATCGCCGCTTTTACTGAAGTTGGAAAAGCTCTCAAGGTTATTGAGTAGTTGTTCAGCACTCCTTATAGATCTTAGATTGACGAAACATTCGCCGCATCGCTTTAATGTGCATTTATTTTAAATAAATTTTTACGCTAATCTTGAGTTTTATTTAACTTTTAAGGACTTTACGACAGTAACGCGTCGTTGGTCAAAGAAGAAAACTTAGAAACTGCGATTGCCGCACAAAGTGTTCTTTACAAGTAACTGCGACAAGAGGCCACGAATAAACAATAAAAATTAAAAAAGGAATAAACAAATTTTAAAATTGGTGCTTTCGTATGTCGATTTCTTCAAAAACTTCAAATTGTTCCATTTAAATAAAAATAAATACATACACATTTGTATTGTTGTTGTCTTATCCACGAATATTCGCGACCAAAAACATTTTGCGATGGCTGCATTCATGTTCCTAACACTATCCAATGCAGAGATATATCGATATAATTTTGGCGGTAACACGTCTTTCCGTAAATGTGTTCTTTTACACTCTGAGTGAATATGTAACCGAAAGATGTCAAATACTTGAGGGGGTTTGAATAGCGAAGAACTCCTTTATTTTAAAGCCAATCAATTAGTTTCATTACACTTCATTCATGAATAGGGCGTGGCAATTACTCTTAAGATAATTTTAGTCACGTTTATGTCACCAGCGTCCAATTAGACTTCGCACTTTTATATACAGCGCACAATAAATAATAAACAAAACATTTAGATGGAAATATGTTACACTGAACGAGAGGTGGAGGGAGAGAGAGAGAGAGAGAGAGAGAGAGTGATTAAGGAAGAAAACACAGAGAAAACGAGTCCCGTAATACGTTACAAAAGACAATAATGGTTGCTTATAATTGCGCTAGACATGAAATAAACATCTAAGAAGAAGGATAGACAGCGGAAAGCTTGTAGTCCATGACAATGTTCCAGTACTTACCACAAAAAGATGGAAACATGGAACGTCTGTTACTCGCGTCAAAACTTTGCACCTAAACGCGGAAAAGAGCAATGGCGTTTGCCACTCCTTTACAACGTTGTTGTTGTTATCGCTTTAGATTCTTAAATAATATAATATTTCTATGAAGGTTGAGGCTGGAGGTGAGCCTGGAGCAAATTTTTGTCTCGACTATCTGGACAATTTGTTTAACCTTTTGTTGAAAAATAAAGAGCAAATTTCGTTAGAAGTTAAAAAATAGAAGAAAAACACTCAGATGGTGCAAACCAATATGTGATATATGAGTAAGTTATTGTATAATACCAATATTTTTTTACAGGAACCGACAGTTATTTTTGATCCAAAAAGCGAGCCGTAAATTTTAGAATGTAGAACCAAGTGCATGTACTTTTTAGAGAATAATATAGACACAAGAGTCTGTGTTAAATTTTGTAAAATCCGTTTTGATCCGACTTGATATTGATATTTCTTTTGTTCTGTTGTGTTTGTAAATAATTCTACATTTTTGGTAATATCAAACCTCTCTTAAGGGGACATCTCGCACAAACGAACAGTTTTTGTAGCCCCAAAAATATTCATTGAGATTTCTAAAATGTTTCCCTCTTGAACAGCCAAGTCTCCCACAGTTGGACGTGGACTCTTTTGTGTACCAAAAGAGAGTGTTATTCTCATTATCGGACAGATTGCAGAAACGCAACCCTAGTATTATGGGGAATTCCCTTAATACTAATACATAAAAAGTAAGAACTTAGTGTATGCGGTTGACCAAAAAAAAAAATTGGACGATCAGTACAACCGTTCTAAAATTATATACATATGTAGCAATAACACAACTAAAACCTCTTTATTTTTCATAGCGACTTTAACTCATTAAAGCCCTGCGTTGCGTTTTCGCAACGTTCACTCAAACTTCCGCTCAGGCATTTTGTGATTACATGATATTGTAATAAAGCACATAGAAATAACATTTAACTTAATATCTAATCGACCTCTTTTTGGATTTTTATCATACATAAGTTTTTTTTATAAAAAAAAATTTATTTAAATTTTTAATTTTTCTTCTTTTTTGGGTTCCTTTAAAATTTTTTTTAAAAAATACAGTAATATATAATATACCTACATATCTCAAACTTTTGACGGAGGTAGCTAACATACGAATATTATAATTTTTAGTGAAAAACCCAATTATCTTATACATTTGCCACTATTTTTATGATTGGATATATGTATCCGTGATGCGAAAACTTAAAACGATATACAAATTACATAAAATTATCAAATGCAAAAATATTTATGCAAGCACTTGCTATTTAAAACAGCAAAATAAAAACATGTATGTATGTACATATGTATGTTAATAGTTATTTGTTGCTATTCAAGTGTTTTAAATTTTTGAGTGGCGTCATAGTTTCCCGTAGAAGTAACGGTAGTTTACATAAGTATGTACAAATTTCATTTGCTTCTTAGCTTAGTTGATACAAAAAATGTTTTGAGATTTTAATCAGTTGGTGAATTGAGCGTATGCAGACTACAGAAAATACTGGAGCAAATAAAAAGAATGTTTTGTAAAAAGTTTTTGAGTTTAAAACAGATCAACGATATTTTAAATGATAGTTCCGATGAGGATGAAATCGATTTAAAAAATGCTTCCGAAATAGATATTGCAATTTCGCCACCGTCAAAAGTGGATGAGATAAGTGATAGGGAAGATATTGAAGAAAATGAACAGGTTTTAAATAACCCAGGAATGCTTCCAACTGATGTAGCAGGTGAAGTCGAGCTGTTATGTACGTACAATGAAGACAAACAAAAAGCACAATCAGCTCCATTATCTGTTAATTGGTCTAAACGTCATCGTAATAACGAATTTTCAAGATGTCCTGTTGATATATGTAAGTATGTATGTGATGAAAAAATCATAAATTTGTACGATTCCTTCAACTCGTTTAATCCAATGCAAATTTTTAAGTTGTTCATTGATGACGAAGTCATTGATTTTATTGTTGATTGCACTAATCGTTACAGTCATGTAGACAAAAATGACTTTACTGTCAATACGGAATATGATGAAATTCAAAAATTTATTGGTATATTGTATCTAACAGGTGTGAACACAATGCCCAACACAAGAATGTATTGGTCAGAAAGACCTGCATTTTCTAACAAATTAGTAAAACAAAGTATGACACGAGAGAGATTTAAACGTATTAAATCAAACATCCATTTTTGTGATAATACCAAATTGGACAAAGATGACAAGTTTTCAAAAGTAACTCCACTAAACAACATGATAAATAAGAAGTTTATGCAATTTGGAGTTTTTTCGCATAAATTATCTATTGATGAACGGATGGTGGCATATTATGGAAGACATTCTTGTAAGATGTTCATCAAAGGAAAGCCGATAAGATTCGGATACAAATACAGGTGTCTTTGTTCGTCTGATGGCTACTTATTTCAATTTATTCCATATGCTGGGCAATTCGCTAAAGTTCCTGGTTTTGGATTGGGTGAGAATGTCGTTATGCAGCTGCTAAAACATGTCGAAAACCCAAATTAGCATACTATCACTTTTGATAATTTTTTTACCTCTTACAAACTAATGGTCAATTTGCAAAATGCAGGATATTTTGCAACAGGTAAATTCTCTGTAAATTTTTTAATTTTTCTTATGCACAACGTGTGTTATTTACTTCATTAGGTGCAGTAAGAGAAAGCCGCACAAGTGATGCGAAATTATCCTCTTCCAAGATATTAAAGAAAAAGGAACGTGGAAGTTATGACTACTGTTATGACCCGAAAAATGACCTCTGTTGTCACTATCTTGTCAAACTTTGTTTCTTTAGAGCCATTGAAACAAGTTAAGCGATACGACCGCAAAAATAAAAAACTGATTACGGTTTCCATGCCTAATGCCATATATGAATATAATAAAACTATGGGTGTCGTTGATTTATTTGACAACGCCATGAACAATTAACGTATTCAAATCAGAGGGAAAAAATGGTACTGGCCACTGTTTAGTAATGCTCTAGATGCAGCTTTATAGCGTAGACAGACGACAGCGTTAATTTGCATTAGCAGTCTTAATTCAAATTAACTTGTGAATTATCCCCATCCCAATGTGTATCTGTCGTAAATGCACGAAATCAGAGTGAATTTATACTGATTTTAGGTATTTCGATATGGCAACACAGTCGACAATCAGTCAGCTGTTGGCAAATTGCTTATTATTGTAAAATTAAAATGGATTCAAGTTCAGCAAAGGCAAGTTATTTTAATTGTTTTTAGCGATAAAAAAAAGAAATTTTACTATGGAAACGCGAATTTTCCATTTTAAGATTTCCAAGGGAAAGAAGCGAAATGTGTGGTGCGATAGGGATGCAATGTCATCTGCAAAAAAGAGAAACTATTTAGGTGAAGTGGTAAAAATTATGAAGGAGCAAAACATAATGTTAAAAAGTGTGGTAGAAGACAGTCAGTCGTTATCAAACGAAATCGTTAATGCTATTCGGGAGCAAAATGAAACTGGCAAAGAGTTTATAACTTTAATGAAAACCTTAATAGATAACATTTAAAAAAATTTTATTCTATGCATAATAAAAATAATACTATATTTAGTTACAGTAAAATCATGCATTGCGTGAAGCATAATCACAGTGTTTGTACTTACTAAAACTCAAAGCTATTGCATTCCTAGTAGTCGATGCTGTCACGTCATTTTCGCCAACTCTTGTTGAGTGGTTGGGCTGGCTTCGTGTAGGTAAATCTCCTACAACATTTTCCATCCATGAGGAAGAAACTTCATCGTTTCCATTTTCAAAAAGTTGTGCAAAATACAGCACGTTTTTATGATATTGTTAACATTTCTTAGTAGCACCAAGTAAGCCCCTACCAATTCTTCGAAATCTAGCTTTAAGTTGGCCAAATGCGTTTTCGATTACACGACGACATCTGGACAGTCGGTAATTGAAGGTTTTTTCTAAATCTATATAAAGATAAGATAAGAAATAAAGAACTTTTTCGAGTATGTACGAGTCATTGTTTTTCCCACTTGATCCAATGTTTATAGTATATGTATGTAAATTTTGATCTGCGAAAGAATGAAAGCACAAATGTAAAAGTTTCAATAACCTTTCGCAAAAAATTTACCTGTAATCACAACTTGCCAATAAAACCACTGAATTCCAGCCTTTATAATTGTGTGTGCATCCTCTTTTTTTGGCTGAATTTCTATATGACATCCATCTACAGCTTCAAAGCATTGCGGAAACCCGAGGTGTTCGAACCCATCAACAATGTGTTTAATTTCTTGGGGATGTGGGGGATACGAATTAATATAGTGGCTAGATTATTACATATCGCGTGGCAAAAATCAATAACTATTTCACCGACGCGTCGGAACTGCCTCCCACACCGAATAAACTACCAACACTCCTATATTCCGCTGCCGATCCCAATGCGAACAATGCTATGGCCACTCTCTTATCGAGTGGAATACAAAGCCTCATATTGGTGTCCAACTTCTCCATATTTTTAACTTTTTCACACCCTTTTTGGAAAGCATTCCTGTTGAGGCGAAAGTTTTCTTTAAATTTGTTATCGTCCATCGTCAGCACGTCACACTCCCAAAAAGTGCTGTTGCGGTCCTTTAATAAATCCCATATATGAATTATATCCTTTATAAAAAGATACATATGCATATTAAACCTACAAATTTCCACAATTGCCTTTCCCTTATATCAGAGTATCCTATTGCGATCCCAACTTCTAGCAACACATTCAGATTTATGGTTGCTAGTGCATGTATAGGGTGTTTTTTTTAGAGGTATAGAACTTCGAATTGAAATAAAACACAAGAAAATCGTTTTAATGTCCATCAATTTGGCTTTATTGGAAGGATAATTTTATGCCATTAATGTTTAAATATGATTTCGGGCATGTGGCCGCCGCGGCTGGCTCGAATAAAGCCAATTCTACAAGTCCAATTTTTGATGGACAAAAGTTGATGGACAAAGCTCCAATTGCTGTGCACGGTGGTGAATCGATTCATTCGGGTCCTCTTCAACACTTTGCTCTACAGCGGCAATTGTTTCTTCGGTGCGCACTGTTCGACGTCTCTGCGGATGCGTATTATCACATAGAGTAAACGTAGTGCGAAAACGATCCATGGTTAACCGAATTAATTGCTCTGATGACCATAAAATGGACGGAGCTTGCGCTAAACTTCGCGAACTGAACCATTATTTTCGAAATAAATTTCCACGATTTGCAAGCGTTGTTCTTTTGTCAACCTGTTCATGATGAAATGGCAAACCAAACTAAATATTAATCACTTGACAGCTGACAAAATGGCCGCCAGTTAAAAAAGTGATGCCAACTTAAAGTTCTATACCTCAATAAAAAACACCCTATACAATTTTTACATTATGGAGCAGTTTCAGCAAAAGTAATTTCAGCTTTCTTTCAAATAAACAGTGATTTTTCACCAACAGCATTAGCTGCCAGTCGTATTTTCTACCTTCTGTCCATTTGAGCTCGATCTAAATGCAAAAAAAATTTGTATACAAACAAACAGCTGCTTGATAAATGCAAAAACTGTCGTCTGTCAGGGTAAAATTTTAATTCAAATTAATAAGCTTTTAATGCAAATTAACGCTGTCGTCTGTCTACGCTATTAGTAAACTCCTGGAAATTACATTGCCTATTGAAAAAACGGGGGAAAAAAGCTCCAATTCCTCAACTAGAATTCAGAATTTTTATTATTGAATCTCTTTTGCGGACTGAAAATTGTGAGAGAATAATAGCTACCACCAGTAGTGGTACTAATTCAGTGATTCGAACTGATCGAGTCGACCATAAAATTATTCGCCAAGAAAAACGTTTGAGATGTCGGCAATGTAGCAGCCAAACAATTTATAAATGTGAGAAATGTGACGTAGCAGTGGACCCGAAGTGCTTTGCAGCATATCATAATTGAGTTAAATATAAAATTTAAATGTATATTTTTTTAGTTTTTTTAGTGCTTTGCAGCATATCATAATTGAGTTAAATATAAAATTTAAATGTATATTTTTTAGTTTTTTTCTAAAGTCGTGAATAAAATATTATAATTTAAAATTTTTTCCTTTCTTATTTAGGTATATACAATCAAACTTTAAAAGTTTCATCATTATAGCTCGGGCCTTAATGGGTTAAGTCTATTAAATTGTTAACCGATCTTCAAATACATCTGCAAGATATTGAAATGAAAGAATTTGAAGTGACAGGGCTGAGGTCAATTGTTTTAATAGTTTCCTTTTGAATAGAATATGAATTCAAAAGGCGAATTGATGTCCACCCAGATGATACATTTAACTCGTTACATACCCTTTCTCGGTTTTTACACAGATTTTCATTACATCCTCAGTCGAGATCAAGGTGTTGTCCTCAACAGGCGTGCTCGCTCTTCAATATTCGCACTTAAGCTGTGCTGGTTATTATTTTCAACAATAGTAAATACAACAAAAGGAAGAAAAATAAAACAAAGAAAAAACCAAAACAATATCAAACAAGATCAAACGTGCATTGACTAACAATAATGTTGACGCATGCAGCGTTAAAGCAAAGAGTAAACATAAAAAAACAAAATTAATAATGTACCGAGTACAACAGTAAATTCAAACAACTACTTCTGCCCCCTTCAAACGATCGTTGATGACGTATTAGAAGATGATGAAATAATAGCTGAAGAACAGGTTAAAATTCATATACCCCCAATAACAATTCTAAAGAGTAAAATAGAAGAAATTCACGAGCTTTGCAAACTAGTAAATAAAATCACAGATTATGCCATTAGAAAAATGTCGATTGGGCCGCAAATTGTTTCTGAATACTTCATCAGATTTTGATACCGTATGTAAACACTTGACTAATGAATATGAGTTCTTCACATATGCAACCAAACATGAAAAGCCATAGAAAGCTCTTATATTTGGTCCGGATAAAAAAGATCCGATGACTGTAAAGAAAAGTTTGACTGATATGGGTCTGAAAGTTTTAGACGTGAAAATTGTAAAGGGTGGTTAAATTGTATGGGCCGATGTTGAATGTGAACCACACCTAAACGCCAAGTTTTTTTCCGAATTTTATTTGACATTTCTCTATTTCAGACTTACTCAATTTGAACCATGGAGAGATACACAATCCAACAACGTGTTAAAGTTATCCAGACTTATTATGAAAATGGGAGTTCAAATCAAAATGCAAAAAAAAGAAAATCATCTTCAGTGATGAGGCACATTTTCACCTCAGTGGATTCGTCAATAAACAGAATTGCCACATTTGGGCGAATGAGAATCCAAGAGTGATTGTCGAAAAACCAATGCACCCACAAAGAGTGACTGTTTGGTGCGGTTTATGGGCTGGCGGCATCATCGGGCCGTATTTTTTCCAAAATGAGGCCGGTCAGGCAGTTACTGTGAATGGTGTTCGCTATCGTGAGATGATAACGAACTTTTTATGGCCCGAATTGGAAGATATGGATGTGGACGATATGTGGTTTCAGCAGGGCGGTGCCACTTGCCACACAGCTAACGAAACAATGGCTCTTTTGCGCAACACATTCAATGGCCGTGTTATCTCACGTAATGGCGATGTCAATTGGCCACCAAGATCATGTGATTTGACACCGTTGGACTTTTTTCTTTGGGGTTATTTGAAAGAAAAGGTGTACGTCGATAAGCCAGCAACAATTCAAGACCTAAAGGATCAGATAATTCGGCACATTAACGGCATAGAACCTCCATTATGCCTCAGCGTCATCGAAAATTTGGACCATCGGATGGAGGTGTGCCGCCGAGGTCGCGGCGCCCATTTGGCCGATATTTTGTTCCATACATAATTGAGTAATACCAATACATCATAATAAAATAAAATTACAATAATTTCCTAAATAGTTTGTGTTTTATTCAAAATCAACATCGGCCCTTGAAATTTAACCACCCTTTAGTTAAAAAAAAACAAGTACAACTGCGAATATGTTACATACATACCTACATACATATGTACATACATACATACGTCGTACACTTTCAACGGCAAACAATCACAATTAAGGAACTAAGGCCAAGTTATTCTGTAATTGACTATGTAAAGGTGAGATGGGAATTCCAATGCTACAACTGCCAATTGTTTGGGCACGGTTCAAGTCGTTGCAGTGTTAAAACTTTTTGTGCAAGTTGTGCTGGCCAGCACAAGACATCAGATTGTAAGGAATCCACAATTAAATGTGCAAATTGCAACGGAGCGCACAAGTCCACTTCAGAACAATGCCCTGGCAAGGCAAATTATTTAGGCATACGACAATGGGCACAACCAGCACCACGACGTATCAATTCTCTTCGTGGCCCAACTAGAAATTATAACAGCAGCTTCCCCGATACATTGCGACAGAGTCAACCGGAAAATATTGGCATCTGGCAGACTCAAAGGAATACAATCAACAATAACAATTTTCGTAATGCTACAGAAAATAATGAACTCTTTTCGCTTCAAGAAATTAAAAACTTAAAATTAGAATTAATCACTAACCTAAAAAATTGTAGAAATGAGGCTGATCAGTTCGAGGTAATTACAAACCTTGCAGTTAAATTCCTTTCATAATGGATCACAATGGTATAAGTATAGTAACGTGGAATGCACGAGGCATTTGCAATAAACGCGTAGAGCTATTTAATTTTCTAGTAACCCAGGACATCCACATTTGCTTACTTACAGCAACTGGGCTAAATTCAAATTTATCAATCAGACACAAAGAATTTTACGCGTACAAGAATGATAGGACTACCTCGAGAGGAGGTGGTGTAGCAATTAACATAAGGAAAAATATGCCACACCAACTACTTCCGATTATTAATACTAATGTTATCGAGAACATCGGAATAAAATTATTTACGAACGCTTATTGCATCACTATTTTTTCATGCTATTTCCCTGGCGGTTTAGCTGGAGAAGATGGAATAAGGAAACGACAATTTGCTTCTGATTTCCACAAACTGACGCGCGACAATACATACATTTTAGGGGGAGACTTTAATTGTAGGAATCAGACTTGGGGATGCATTAGTTCCAATTGTTGGAGGAACATTTTGTATGAAAAGCTAGACTCATACAATATTAATATTCTATTTCCATGTGAATTCACTTATGTATGTACATATGTATGTACATACAACCTGCAAATGCAAACAGGCAAGGCTCCACGTTGGACCTATTTTTAACCAAAGTAGTTGATATATTATCTCCTGCAATTGTAATAAATGACTTAAGCTCTGATCATTTACCTGTAAGAACGTTTTTGACCAGCTCCTACAATAGTTCAGCAAAATTTAGGTATGATTTTAATAATGGCAACTGGAAAAACTTTGCTAGATATTTCAAATGTACCACGCAAATCGAAACAGGAACCTAAACCAGATCGTGGAATCATTTCCTATCTAGGTTAGATAAAGGCTCTCCTCCCTTTTGGAACTTAACTAAAATCTTGAGGAAGAAGTCCAAAAATATTCTTATATTGAAAATGAACGGTTATCGTTATACAACTAACCAAGAGAAATGCGGAATCTTGGCTCAAACATTTGCTTTAAATCATATGATTTCAGCTAATCTTGGGGACTCCGTTACTAAGTCATTAGTCGATAATACCGCTGAATCTTTCATATCTCTAAACAACTTTACACGTGAGATAAGTACTAGCACTTCTCAAAAATTGATGAAATCAATGATATCATCAATTCATTAAAAAATAAAAAAGCACCTGGAATTGATGGGACTAATAATATGTGCCTAAAAGCGCTTCCTCGTAGAGGCATACAATTTCTAACAATACTTATAAATTCTTGTTTCAAACTATCGTATTTTACTTTGGAATTCAAAGAATCTAAAAAATCCCAATTAGGAAGCCTGGTAAAGATCCAGTAAGTCCGCTATCATATCGTCCCATCAGCTTATTATCTTCGATAAGTAAAATTCTCGCAAAGGTCATAAAATGTAAAATAACAGCCTTTATCGAAAACAATAGTATAATTCCTCCACAACAGTTCGGCTTTCGTAGAGATCATAACACAGCACATCCATTGATTCGAATAAGAAACATATTCAATTAACGAAAACTTTAAAGCCCAAAAATCAACTGGAATGGTATTGCTTGATGTCAAAGCTGCCTTTGACTCAGTGTGGCATAAGGGACTAATTTTCAAATTGTTGAACTATAACTTCCCCGTACATCTCATTAAAATGATCCACAGCTTTCTTTCCGTTAGGACGTTCAAAGTTGGCATCGGTAGTACTTGTTCTGAACTCTTTTCGATCACAGCTGGGTGCCGCCACCAAGACTCTTGCTCTTGCTACTTTTGGACAGAGTATCTCGTCCCTTTGCAGCAGAAAGTTGTAACAGAAAAGCCAAATTTACAAACGATGTTGACGCTATTAGTAAAATAATATTCATCTAATATTTTTAATTCTTAAGGGATTGAAAGCTTGAGAAGTTAAAATGATAATATAAGACAAAAGTATTTTGATCACAATCCGATAGATGTTTTAACGGCGTTTAGTTTTTAAATATGATTTCGAGCCTTAACTTTGGCTTCCAATGAATCCAAAGTTGCTGGTTTGCCGATACAAATCAATGACTTGAGATAGCCCATAAAAGGTAAATGCACGAAGTTAACAGGAGCCCACCTGGAAGGTAAGTTATTACCCAACTGGTTTTGCAATAAATCGATTGTTGCGCAACAAAATTTCAGTTATCATGGCTCGGTAGCGCTGCTGACAGTGACGACGAATCGACATTTCGGTGATATTTATCTGATAGGTACTCTTTCCATTTTATTCTCTAATGTTTTGGCCATATTTAGTCAAAATATAAATTGGCTGACAAAAACTCCAGCTGAACATTTCCAATATTATTCGACAAAGACTGACTGAAAGTATGAAAGTATTTTTCTGGGTGGGTAATGAAGACAAAATAACTGGGAAGTCGTGTTTTTATTATATTTTAATAACTTGGAAACTGATTTTTTTATTTGGATCCGAGATACGAGATGGCCGAATAAGAGATCTATTTTTATCTGCTTTGCAACAGCCCAAACTGCGTTGAACCTCTCCTGGTCACTTTCGTTGGATTTTCCTGCACACTCTCCTTCATGTGTCAAATATTTTATTCTTCTAGTTCATGAAAGGTCACTCTCGGCGCCTTCATGTTCCAAACGCATTCACACGATGCATCGTTGGCTCTGGTAGTTGGTGCTGATGCTTCCTTCAGATTTTCAGTATATTCCTACATACACACGTACATACGTATGTATGTATGAAATATCTCTTGAATGAAAATAACTCACCACTACCGCTGTACCGCAAGTCACACACAAAACATGCTGTAAAAGGCACATTTAAATACAAATTTTATGCAATAAAGTTGTAGCATTTGGTAGGAGACATCTATTTATTTATTTCGTTTTATTGATCACATGTGTACAAAATTTCAAAATCTAGAAAGCCTGTGAAAAAGCCTTTAAGCAAAATCTTACAGAAACCCGGTTGACATCTTGTCATGTTTGATTGCCTGTGTTGACATTGCGAACAATCGAACGATCGATTGATGTTGCCAATGACAGATGCATTTGCATACTTGTCGTAAATTTTGTGCTGGACTGTCTTCTGTGCTCTGCTCTTTTTGTATCTATTTGGGTACGTGGTTAGAGTTTTGTAGTTATTACGGCTACATCCGCTGCAGTACTTTTATGTTTTCTTAAGTAGTGGCGAAACGGGGCATGTGCCAACCTTGTCCGTTAAACTGGTTGCGTCTAAAAAATTGGTGAAGCGAAGTGCAGAATTGAATTCGTGCGGTACACAGGAAAAACCAAAACAAACTTTTTCGGGCAAGTTGTTGCTTCTATTTATATAAAACAAAAACTTTTAATTTATTTATTTATTACTATAACTTGCAGTGTTACTAATTATCTAATATAATCGGCCTTTCCAGATCAGTTTTCGTTCCCCTGCTGAGAAAGAAGATGTTACAATCGCTGCTCTGTCAGTCGAAGTTCCTTCGAAGGTGAGCGAGCATTCGAACAAAACTTTCGCTGTTCCAGTGAATTATTTTACTAAAAATATTCTGCTTAGGCAGAAAGAAATGTTTCTTTAAACTATTATTGCTATTATTCTCTTCAACGTATACTTTTCCTCAAGCATTTTTTGCTAAAAAAAACAGTATCTGCTAAAATATTATTTTCCTGAAATTAAATTCACGGCTTTTCATTGAATTAAAGTAATTTTGTTAATTTGCCTGCCCTACAACTTTTTTTCGCCATGGTCCAGCTCCCGTTTACAAAGTCTTAGGGGAAGAGATTGTTAAGACTTTCAAAAAGATACTTGAGGAACAAAATTTGGTACATTATAACTCCTGCATATTTTCTATATCGGAGGCCGAATATCCATCAGATTATTACTGAACTGCGTCGGTGGTAGTTTCCACATTCGAAATTGGTGCACTTGTGGCAGATTTCTTTGAATTTTCTTTTGCAAAAACATTTTTGGCATAAGGACTATTCAAAGAAAGAAATAAGTTTATTAATATCATCATTAAAACATTTCCGAAATCACTATAAATTTTGCCACGGATGACCCAAAATTCGTTAAATCGAAAATGCGGTATTAGCTTTATGTTGTCGTGCCAAATTTCATTCACTGTTCAATATCGGAAGCAGTTGCATCTTGACTATAATTTTCTTCGCTAAATTTTTTTCATTCACTGCCAACAGTGCAGTTCATCAGAACTTGAACATCTTGGGAATTCTTTTCCGTCCAATAAACGTTCGTCTTCTGAACTTGCAAACACTTTATTAACCAATTTTTGCAAATTTTTATTTAAATAATACGTTAAAAACTGTGCTTTTGCACTTGATCGCTCTCAAAAGCTCAATGAGTTTTATGCCAATGGATTTCTTATGCACATTGAGCGGGGATTCCCGCAATTGGGTTTATTGAAGATGCTTATACATGTTCGTATATTCGGTTTAAAAGGCAGTTCTCTTGTTGGATTGAAGTTTGCCTGCGAATGGCAACATTTGAGCACTTTAGCAACTCTATTTTTGTGGAATGGCAATGAAACGTGAAGTTTGACAGTTGAAAAAAATTGCTTCCAACATAAGGGGTAATTCCCGTCATAACTTTTTCTAAAGACAAGTGAATTTGTTAAATTACCCTGATTTCATATTAATATTTAACAGTTTCGTAGTATATCAATAAGCAACGTACGGTCCTAAGTCAATCCTTTGGCAGCAAGTGTAAAAACCTGTCAGCAAAATCAGCATTTCTCAAAAATGTAATACCAACTTAACCAGAGGATTGACACTGAACGTCTCTCTTTGTGTGTAGCTGCTTTTCTTGATGGTTCACTTGTCACAGTTGGGCTATTGCCGGCTAGATCCTTCATATGATCCTAAATAGAAGGTAGGGATTCTTAGAAATGTTTAGCAAGTTCCACGTCTTTACAATCCAAGTAGCGCCCTATATTTTCTACTCCTTTCCTTATTTAAGTAAAATAGAAATGAATCAGATATCAAAACAAAGACTTAAATGCACATACATACACACGTACAAGACTACACGCGTTTACACTCAATCTGTTAGATACGGCGCATTCACCCAGCGGTAATAGAAGAGTGTAAACTATTATATCTCCCTCCGAAGAAATGTTTAAAGATTCTGGTAAATTTCTCTACGAAAATATATTTACGGTTCAACTGTTGGGGCTTGTGTTGATTTCGGTCCATACGTCACTCGGATCTGAATTGGGTGCCAAGTGCGTTTTTAACAATTTTTATTTCGTTACGTTTCGTGATCGGGAGCACCTCGATTAGATCGTGATATTGCAACATCTGGTTTCGGACTAGGCTGCTTCACTGCATCAACAACAAAACATTATTTGTTGACCAAAGAATGGGCCGCAAATAACAATGAACGTTTTAAGAACAGTGTGATCTTAACACAAAACTTTTTTTATAGCCAAACTCAGAAAAAAAAACCGGGGCTTGATAAACTTCAGTAGTTTGACTAAATAAAACGATGTGTGCTTTCCATTTCGAACGTCATCTTCGGCATGTCATTTTCAATTCTGAATGTTGCTCGTGTTGTTTTGTTCTTCTTTCCTGGTGCCTTTTACAGTGCAATATTTGCAGAACTCAAGAAAAATATTGTTGTATGGAAGTCTAAATTATAAACTCGAATAAATAAAAAATATGTGCATTTAACACCTCCAGAGTTTTGAATATGTAACTTAAAATATATTTCCATTTATATAATTGTTTAGAAAACAATCTTTTGCACATACGTATTAAGCGAAAGTACATAATGTTTTTTTAAGAATTCATTGAAACAGGATTAATTTGCTATATATTCACACAACTCGAGCGAATTCATGGCAGATATTTTTGCCTGTATACCAACAAAACGCGGCCTGTTAAATAGGTCGCAAGTATGTATTTCATTTTTGTAAAATATTCCTGAAATGTTAAGAACAAACATAAATTATTATTCATAAAATGTTGGCATTCAAGAGATACTAATTGAAACATGAGAATAAAAACAAGCAGCTGCGCTTACAATTTCATCTGTTATGATGTCGCCTTGCAGCGGTTGTTGCGCTTTGCTTTGACATAATGTCATACTTTTTGACAGCTGTTAATTTTTACTTTTAATTTAGCAGCTGAACATACCTCAGGCCATTATCCAAGTTTAAGTCTTAAACACGCTCCTTTTTTGCGCATTCAAAAGAAGTAAATGAATGGGAAAAGTCGAAAGATTGGCGTGTTTTACTCCTAAAACCTTTAATGTTGCTTAAACACGTTAGTGTGAATACAGTACTACTATCTACACGTAACTTAAGTCAAAATTGATTATTACCACATTCATGCTACATATTTATAAAAATTAGAAAATTGGAAATTGGGATAGTTTACGCGTAATTAGTATTATGTGTTGAAAACAGCTCCCGAGACGTCCGTTGTAGGGAAAGGGCCTCTGATCCATCGATCATACAATCATATATGAATGTATGAGAACAGTCTTAAATTCTTCCACATGGTCTGCTATGGAGAGGCTAAAAGCAGTTTTAAAATGTATTAATGACCCAATTTTGTAAAGGGTGTACCCATCAAGACACTGGCGGCGTTAAAATTAAATCCTAAAAGTGTCGTTGATAATAAATATTACTGCTGGTTGCGTACCCGAACGCAAACGTAAGCGTTTTCCTTTCTCAATATTTAAGAAAGAACGCAATTTACATTTTAAAATATTTGAAATAAATTTCATAAAACACGAACAGACAACAGAAAAATGTAAATTTAAAGATACGAGTATCAATGAAATAGTTGTAAAAATATTGTTGTTTTTCTCGTTGTTGTGGCTGCAATGAAGGTAAACTTGTATGTTTTTTTTTCCTGTAATAACATTAACAATTTGCATTCCACATGAATTGCTGGCAAATAGTGACAATAAACAATTTCATCGGCAACAGATTTGTTGCAACCAGACAGACGACTAGATATGGCCATCAATGCAAAAATATGATTTTTAATGATCGTTATCAAATGGGCAATCACATTAAAACTACTTTAACTAATTTTGTTTTATGATCAACAAATTGGCTTGAATAGCTTTCAAATGAGTTTATTTTTTCAAACAAATCTGTGTGCTATTAGATGTCAATTTGCTTTGCTGTCTAACACCCGCCTATTTTATTGGCTTGTGGTTCGTAATAACGCCGCCATTTTCAGCAACCAGCTAAATTTATACAGTTTTAATTATGAAAGTAATTTATTAAATTAATTAAATTTATATTTTACATTTTCCTTTTTTTTTGCTTTTGGTCCAGCCCAACTGGAGATTATGGGAACCAATTTGCTAAGTTGTGCTCAAACTTTCTATTGTCAATTGTTTAAATTGCATTCGGTTTGGATGGTGAAATATTCCTGGACGTTGGGGCGACATTAAACTTTCAATTTCATTGCAGGCGGATGTTGTTCTGCGAATTTTTTACAATAAAAGTTTATGTCGCTTAACACTGGCTTCTTTTAGACCTCTTATTAAGGGTCTTGTTTTCATTTAAAATATTTAATAAATTCTTACTCTAAAAAGAAAAAAATGTCTGTTAAATATTTAGTCTAGGAGTTACGCAAATAGAAGCTCAATTTTATTACATGGGACACAGCAACCAGCCACTGAAATATTAAATTTCTGTTGCAGGTGATTGAGCAACCACTACTGGAGTTATAAGTTTTTAATATGCTGTGAGGTGTTTTCCTAGAGAACTCATCGGCCAACACTTTTCTGTAATAAACCCCCTCTCTCCCCCCTCTTTTTATTATTGTAAATTTCCTATGCACTATTTTCATTAAAAGCCATAATATTTTCAACACTTTTTGTAGATTAAGTGATATTGAAAATTGATTTTGAATAAAATTTTGAAGGCACCAAAGGAAATCGTTTTTGTCAAATCCAATATTGTATAAACCGTAGACCAAAATATCTACAAAATATCGCTTTTTTATATTTTTCCATACATACGTAAATGGCGTAGCAACAACCCGACCTGATTGAAAATAATGCAGATGTATAAACATTTCTGTCACTGTCTTAAAAAACGAAACTTTTAATAGCAACAATAGTTGTGTTGTTTATTGACAAGACTGTAAAGTCCAAAAATGCTCATAAGCCATATCTCAGAACTCGTGGGCGGTAAGAGAGAGTCCTGAGACTCTACACAATCCTATACATACATATTTGCCATGACTTTACCTGTAACTAAAACGCAGTTTGTTTCAACAATATGCACCATTTAAGAGCGTATGCGGCAATATATGGCAAATAACTCTTTCATTGTTTGAGCTAAAATTAAAACGCTAAATTTTGGGCTTGAATCTGTTTGGTTGGACTCAAGCGTTCTACATCAATCCGGTCCGGCCTGAATTGTTGGAGCTTCTTAATAATATTCAATGTAATTATGGTGCTAAAAATGATCGACTTGGTTGCATTAGCATTCGTGAACTAATAAAAATGCTTCGCCGCTAAACAAAATTCTGTTCTGCTGCTTATGGAGTGCTATAATTAATAGCATTTTAGCAAATTAGTAATTTTTCTTATCGACCGCAAGGGTAGCCCACGCCGGACGTCCTTTTAAGAGGACAGTGGCAAAATAGTCTACATGTTTGTAAACTTTTCATTAAATGTTGACATGCTTTTGCAATAAGTCAAACCGGGTGGATGGGTGAACTGTCTAGAAAACCTGGTCAATGGAAGGAGGACGGCAACTCGAACGCTCATAACACAGTGACGATGCGGATATGATGGTGCCTCAATTATTTGTCAGGCGGGCAGCTGTTTGCTGGATGTACCTGAGCGGGATGAAGATAGCGCCTTTGTGGACATTGCCAAGCATAAAAGTATTGCTGATCCAATGTCGGCTAAAAAATGTGTAAGAAAGTGGCAACGATTCCTTTTCATTAGGTTCCCATGGTTGCTACGCGATACATTATCGGAGGGTCATCATAATCCAGATCCCATGGAAAACTCAACTTGTTTGCTAAATGCACAGGGCTTTGCTGTTCAACGAGTACTTTCCCGGTCTGACGCAGAAAATGTATTAGGAAAATACTAAAGCCGCCTTTTGTGAAGAAGTGCCAAGAAGTCATTTGCATTTCATAACGCAAAATAAATGTTGAGTACAACGGGAAGATAGACTCGCAAAATTTACATCACATTTTAAATGATATTTATGTTCCACACAACTCGATATATTTTATGGTTGGATTCTTATCAGGACATTTTCACTTCTTTGGACAAAAAGTTAGGGCTGGCTGCCAGGCGATATTTTACATGGCAGACAACCGAAATGCGTTTGACAATCAATAAAATATGTTGGAAATTCAAATGGAGAAGGCTGGCTACGAAAAGCCTCTCCCTTGCACGATTCAAAGGCTTTAAAATGAAAAATTGTGCGTTTTAATTTTAATTTGTAAATGGGCGGACAAAGCCATTGTTACAACCCTTTATGCTAAGCAAAAAGCTGGCCATTATTTCAAGCGAAATATTAACTGAAGAGAGAAAACACGTTTCAAAACCACGCGTTGATTTTATTGCTGTGATGTATGAAAACTAACAGCAGATGAATTTTAAAATTGTAGCGATAATTAACTATTACAAAAACGGCAAAAGAAAGCTTTCAAATTAGTGCCTGGCGATAATTGAATTTTGGTCGATTCTTTTAAACCGTTTTCTCGCCAAGAGATTTTATCTTAATACTTGCTGCGCTCAATCAAAGCCCTTTTTAGATCGAACTTTTTTTGTACAGATTTCAAAAATCCACACAAGTTGGATTTCAGTAAAAAGGTCCTTTATTAAAACTGAACTTAAAACATTAATAGAGATTATTAATAGCATTCAAGTGTTACTGCCAACGGGCAAACAAACGTACATCGGCTCTATGTGACTACGAGGACGACTGTGGCAATAAGGGGGATTCCCCATGACTGACAAATGAAAATGTACACGACAGCCTTCACATTTTATTTTTACTTCCCCTTAACATTGACTTGGCATCAACGTCTGCATGTACATATATATATTTTATGTGTTCCAAAAAAAGACTGTATTTAGAATGTAAAAATGATGCCATTAAAAAGTTAGGGAATAATTACACCCCAACCCAACAGAACGAACACGAACGCACATGGGATGAAAAGGAAGTAATAAATGTCTTGCGGTTTTTTACATTTCAGATTTGATTGTCTTATTTTTTGCTGCAAAAATCGTTTGTTCGAAAACACAAAAAGCCCATTTCAGCGTTATAATTTAGACACAAGCTGCTGAGGATCATGTCAGTCCACATAGTATTTACACATATAGTGCAAGTGGCAACATTGATTGATCATCACACACTGTGAAGCCTGACTATATGCTAAGGAAATATATTCTCCAATATTGCGTTCATACACGTGCAGGGATGATAAATGCACAGTTTTTAAGATCTCTGATTGATTGTTTTTGGGAAAACTGATTTTAAAATCGTCAAAATTGAGAGCTTTTGGCCTAGAGGATATCACACCTTGAGTCTGATTACATTGAAATGGGCATGAAGCAAAAAGCAGATGAACGTTGAAAAATGTTTGTTCAATAAAAACTAGGTCCTTACGAGCACATAAGATATATCGAAGTGGAAATAAGTCAACGTAACACATTTGGAAAGCTGATCAGCCTACTGAGCCTTGAGTACTTTTCCCGAACTATATACGAACTACGCAAGAAGTAGGCATTCTTATTAACCCTAATCTTACTAACATGTGTCTGTGAGACACATTTGGATGTTCCATTCAATTTAACTACAGAAATATATAACATATCGCAACCAAACTTCATGACTTTTATTCGACTAATGTTTTGTCCAATTTAATAAAAAAAATTTTAGGTATTGCCTAAATACTGACATGTGTCTAAGAGACACATACATGCAAATATGAATGTTTTTGTTTACATATTTTTGGATGTCTATCGTTTACTGTCTATGAACATATTTTGTAAAATAAGTACATTTCGTTAACGTTTTTGACATAGCAACTGTCTTTTATATATATTTTTGCGTTACAATAACAAGCCTTTGTATATAATGTCATAAGCATTTATTATATTTGTAACTCTGGGATTCCCCTTTGAATAAAATAAGCAGTTGCATTAAAATTTTGCACAGTATCGACGTGAAATTACTTTTATCAAAAATATGCCAAAGCGACTAACAGAAGAAGAAATTAGTCTAGCCGCGGAAGAAGTTGACGAGCAAACGACCAGTGATGTTGAAGACGAGGATATTTTTATACCATCTGATGGCGAAGAGAGTGAGATTAGTGAAAACTGTCAAGATGATGCTTCAGAGATGTCTGATACGGTTTTCGATGCCGAAGAAGTTGCAGTTGAGGATCCTAGTGAAATTTATGTTGGTAAGGATGGAACACAATGGCCTTCGACTCCAAAAACTCAAAGGCGTTTTCCTGCTCGTAATATTATTCGGTAAACATTGAACAAAGTTAAAATTCCACCAGGCAAACAAATTGAAGGCCCTTTAGCGTCAATCAAGCTGTATTTGGATAATAAAATTTTTTACGCACTTGTGAAATTTACTAATTTGCATGCAGTAACTACAAATCAAACCGACTGGCAGCCAACAAATGAAATAGAAATAAGAGCATTTATTGGACTACTGATTTTAGGAGGGATAAAAACTTGCATCCTTCGTGGAAAGCAACGCAAGCAAAGAAAGCTCGAAAGCTCTTTTTACGAGAAGTCGCTTGTTACAACCCAAATACGCCAAAGATCGAAGAATAAATTGCAACGACTTATCGTTAAACTAATGGAAGAAGTCCTTCAAGAAGGAATTGCACCTACTAACACCCAGAGTGCAACAAATAAACGCAAGAAGTGCTATTTATTCGATCCCAAAATAAGCCGTATTATTAAGCAATGCTGCCAAAAATGTAATAGTAATGTCGGCAATGAACATGTTGTGAAAGTTCTTTTATGTAAAGAATATAATGAATAAAAAATTAAAAAAGATTAATAATTTTTCCGTAAGTTTTTTTATATGTGTCTTAGAGACACATGTTAGTAAGATTTGTAAGTTTTTATGTCAGCATGATTAGGGTTAACGAATTTATTTGTTTCATTTGATTAACAATAAATAATTCACTTACACATTAATATTTATATATTAAATAGAGCTTTTAAAAGTATTTACATGTATAAGTGATCAATGGAGTTTTTATAACGTGATATAAAAAGGATTAAGGATTTGTTTTATTGTATGTAAGACCTGCTTTTACGATAGTTTAGAAGGTCTGCAAATACCGGAATGTTGGTTATTTCTGCAGGAATATTTGTTGATTTGACTGGACCAAAAATTTTAACTCCAAATAATATCAGTCTTTTTTCTAAATTAAAAAATGTTATTTGCTTTAAGAACATGTTACTTTAATATGAAAAACGAATGAGACAAAATCAGTAATAAAATATTTTATAAATTGTACTGAAATGGAAAACCTTTTACATGTCTCAGTTGTTCAGCCATAAATTAGATCTGGAGTGTAGAAGAGCCCTCGCATCATCGTAACTATTTGTCAAGTGCGGTCACACTTGTTGTTGAGTTTGGCCTTCGACAGTTCCACGGCTCTGCACTGCAGCACTGGCTGCCTGATTTGCCTCCAATAACTGTATTGTTTTACGGTTTATTTGAGAAGTTTCATGTCATGGAGACACGTCTTTACTTCGCCTTGTTAATTTACTTTACAAATAACAACTAAATAAAAATAATAAAATTTTCAGTTGATTATATTTTAATTTTTTCTAAATGTCACCCACCTTCCGCTGCTTTTCTGCTGCTCAAAACTGACGAAGAAATTGACAAATATTTGCGTACAATAAAGTGAAGGAAGAGGTGGTGGTCCTCGAAATATGTTGATTTTACATATTTTGGAAAAGTGCTGCTATTTTTTAAAATAAAATTTCCGAATATCAGAGAATTTCAAGCCCGTTGCCGTCGGTGCGCAACTAGTCCCACAAACGTTTCTATTGACTTTAAGCCGCTTAAGCTGAAACAAAGTAAAATCATTAATAGTGCGGAAATGATTAAATTGATCAACATTGCGTGTCATTTCAACATGATTGCCCTTAAAAAAGCTCAATTGTATACGACGCGTAGCTGGATTACACTATATATTTATTGCTGGATCAAATGGCAGAGGAAAATAACTGTAAAAAACATGCAGAAAACCAACTTAAATATTTTGAAGCTTCGGAAACCAAAAGAAGGAGACTGTCGATATCATTATCCTATTAATTCGGTTACCATGTACCCGGTATTCACCGAACCTCAAAATACATTTATAACGGTTTCAATGTGGATTTCTACCGACGGCAGGTTACTTGTTGGAATAGCAAAAGTTAATTACACTGAAAGAAAACACTTATACCATTATTGAATTAAAAACACCTCAATGCAGATGTGTTTGTTAATTGCGTGGCGCGTTGCTTTAATTGTAACTTTATATCCGATCTTAAGTAGAAAGTAACAAGAAAATGATGTTGGATTGACTTCGTTTTTATTTAAAAACTTCTGTTGGCCTTAATATGTCACGTGAAGTATTTTATTTCCCTGTTTGATTTTTCTAAACACAGGAGGCTGCACTTTGAAAGAAGTCACAGTCGTAGTCATAGCGACGCAAGAAATTATTTATGTTTGTGCAATATATTTTTGCGTATTGGATGGAGAGGGTGTAAATGAGGGTGTAAAATGGTGCAAAGGAGAAAGTGTTTATCTGGGAAGAATATGACAAATTGTTTCATTACATTAGAGATTCTACGGTTGCATTTTTGTTCGGCATTCAGGTTGAGAAAAATATGCTTTTAACGTTTTTTTTTAAACATTTAACGAATGTAGCTGGAGTTATATGTATTGTGTCGCATACGTGCTTTTATTATCTTCTGTGCTGGAAGGGACAGCTGAGGAACAAGTGTATGAATGGAATCTGTCAACAACACTAATAAATAAATGAAATACAAGAGTGCAACGTTGCCATCCAGTATTTCCAGCTAAGTTAAGTCTATTTGAGACTTAAAAAAACACACACAATAATGGCATTACAATGAAAATTTAAAAGTATTGTATAATGTTTGGTATATTTATTGGTATATATTAACATTAAGTGCTCTTGGCACAATATTTTGCCTAAAAAAAGTATATGATTGATAACTCAACTTAGGGCTAAAAAGATAGTAAAAAAAGAAAAATTATAATTCGCCTCTCGAGGCACATGGAATCATTGATACATATAATGTTGGCAAAAAATTACCCGGGGATGAGTAGTAGTTAGTATTGAGCCAATACCAATTTTTGCTGCCAAAGGGACCAATGCATAGAAACCCCATCAAACAGGAATTTTCTGTTCCGCCAAAAACTGTTTTTAATAACAGATGTCAACAATTTGTAACGTTGTTCTGGTGTAGGTCAATCTATAATGCGCTGTCACACCAAACTAAACAAGAAGCAACTATCAGCTGTTAAATGGGTTGCCAAATAAAGCAGTGCTGCCAGCACAAAGTTTGTAACTCGATACAAAATACGCCAAGAGGTTTTTCACAAACCTCATGCCATAATATTTACTCTACAGTTCCTAAGTCGAAGCAAAATATACAAAAAATTTCTGTCTGGTTGTGGCGATTTTGACGCTTAACTATTTATTCGGACTCTTCACTTAAATGCCAAAAACTTTAATCGTCTGCATATTTATAAACATGCCCAGAACTCTTTTTCAAATCCCAAAGGCTGAAATTCTATTTTCGTGTTCCAGTGGTTGAAAAAGTGAAAGTGAATCGACGAAGAATCTAAAATAGCAACACTGTACTCCTATACAACGTGTTCTGATTAATGGTGTTGATGAATACAAAGCGTGCAGCTGTTCACTAGCTGCCGCTTTCAAAAGTACTTTAAATGGATCTTTTTCCCAATATGAATGCCGAATAGAAATGCAGGGAAATGCAAGTAATTCCCTCATATGTGACGAAACAATTTGTCATTTTGACATACAGACTTTCTCAGTGCTAAAACGAAAGGGTAAATTACATTTATTTTATTTCTTACGCAAATGCACAAACACAATTTCTCAAGTTTGTGCGCGTCAAACATGGAACTTATCCACCAGAAGCTTCCGTGGCGTCTCATAAACGGCAGCATAATCTGTTTGCAGCAATAAAAGAGTGAAATAAAATGCTTCAGACCAAACGTTATTTACCCATAAATATCAATGGATTATTGCTATGACAGAAGTAGGCTGCTGGAGTAAATCAACTACAAATAATGTTAAAACAAAGTTATTGTTATGAAAATTCTGGCATTTTCAGCAAAGCATTATTATGGCTTTATCCAAGTATAAAATCTCATGACTTAATAATTTCACTAGCCCACTTTTGTTGAATATTTAAAATAACCTTAAATGCTTGACTTTGGTCTTAGTTGACTTCAAATATTGTACATCAGGTACATCAGGCCATTGAGGATTAACAGGCACACAAGTGACAGCTTTTTACCTTATGAGTGGACTTTACATAACACAAACCCTTTGCTTGAGATCTTTCCCTGCCTAACTCCTTACTGAACAGGAGAGGAAATCGGTGTCCCTGAGTCGGTGGCCCGAAATGCTAACGTAACATCAGGCCTTATCCGAGAATAGGCCTCTATTATCAGTATCTACTAAACGAAGTCTATTGTATGGTAAGAGACCAATTTCCATGATGCGAGTAGCACAAATGATTTCGCTGCCAAAAGGATTAATCGATTAAATTTCTTGTGTAATATAGGGAAAAGGTAAAAACAGCTGTTTTAAATGAACTCGAAACGATTCGCATTTCATATCAAAACAAAAACTTTCAGAGTAACAGTTCTTTAATGGGCGGAGGAAATATTCTCGTTCCCAGGCTGGACCGCTAGTTGTGTGATTTTTATTACTTTTCCCTCTGTAAACATTCGCTTTTAATGAAATTTTATGTATCTTTAAAACTACATACACATATTCCTATGTAGTCTATATGTACGACTCACATTTGATCAAAATGGTTTAAGAGGGGAATGTATTGGTTCCACAGGACTTCAAGATTTTCTTGATGTAATATAATGTAAGAGAAAACGAGCGAAACTAATTTCGTGTCACGCACTTTTATATAAAAGTCGTACCTAGGTGACGCAAGATCTGCCTCAATTAAGCGGTTTTTCGCTTAAGCAGATTTTGTTTTAAGCGAACAAAGATTCTGCGATACTGTTCACACCATTCTCAAAGCAAGTTCTCAACTTCAATAAAGCGATTTCTGCAATTAAACGGTTTGCGCTTACCTCAACTCGACTATACGGTTGAGCGAGTTTCCAGGGTTGCATTTTACAAAAGCAATATGTACTAAAAATGAAACACGCACGATATTTCCTCCCTACTGAATTCAGTTAATTCATCTTTTGCAACTCACTTTTGCCTAATAATTCCGAAAGCTTGATCTTTTCATAATACCGCATAATGTTTCCCAATTAAACTGAACCGAATTTTAATATGGAACATTGAACTAAATTTAGTTTTATGAAAATGGAGAAAATTGGGTTTATGAAATATGACGCCGGCTTTTCAACCACTACGAACAGCAGTCGAAAGTCTCACAGAAACGCTCTACGGTTTTTTCTTGTTGTTCAGTGATTTCAAAACAATCTTTTCGTGAATACCTCTAATACACATTCTTCGATATGTATGTATTAATATGTGCGTAGGTAGACAATTTTCTGACAGCTCTGAATGATGGAAGTTGTCATAAAAATGTGCCTGAGTTTTTAAAAGCAATTTGTCGTTGTTGTTTTTTCTGTCCCTTTTTGAATATGTTTCCGTACAGCCCTCATTTATATTTCGTGGCTAAAGTCGCATAAGAAAATATGAAAACTTAATAATACTCCGAGAATAAAACGTTCTACTTTAAAAAGATGATTTTGAATGACTTCTGCTGGAATGAAAAACATTTATTAGTTTTAGTTCTTGCAGCAGACACTGTTTTATGGCTTAACGGCAGGTCCTTCTCTTTGCAATTAATAATCGTCCGGTGATTTTGCTTAAAAATTGATTCTAGTTGAATTTGACTAAATAAGTGAACAAATAACTATTTTTCTTATGAGCAACTAAATCAAACTTTATTGAAACGTTGCGTTCAAGTTCAAAACGTGGACTAAAATTAACAAATTGTCTTTTACTTCTTTTCACTTAAAAAACTCTTGGGTGCAGGTTATTGGCAACAGCAACAACATTAATCATTAAGTTGACGAACGACAGTATAAAACATTTATTACTGCCGCTATAAAATATATAAACAAAAAATGCATTAAATTTGTTAAGCGTTAAAATATTTAAATTGAATTTAATTAGGATGTGATATGATATTACAGGTAAACATTAGGGTAGCTTCGCTCTGAACGGAACAATATCAAAATGAAACTTTTTGTAACAGTATTTCTTAGAGCCCTATTTTGAGACCACCGCATGAATGTTTTAATTACTTCGACATAATTTACTTTATTGCCACTATTCGCAAAAAACTGGCCACTTTTTTTCTTGTCAGATCGAACAATTAAAATTATTTATTTAGTGCTTGTAGTTTTTGTAGCACGATATTGTTGAAACTTATGGCTTGGCAGTGCTGGCGGATTGGATAAGATATTTTCAAACCGCGCTCTAACGACGTCTAGGTCCTTGCAGTATAATTGCACACATCTTTAAGAAAATTAAAACTACAACGGAATTCCATCACTCATTCGCTCATTTTTTTTACTAACGTTTGTAGTCCACTTGTACAACTGCAACCTGTTCCGGGTACGAAATACATATTTTTAGTCCCGATTACAAGCAAGTTCCGAACAGAACAAAAATTTAACAAACCTACTTTAATGTGCAATTTTTCCCTACTTAAACTTCGTATGCAAACTGTGAAATACTCCCCATCCCCATGAAATCATCTCGTTTCTTTGCTATGGACACATTCCGTGCTGCAACTGCAAACGAGCTTATGAATAATTGTACTTATAAAAATGTATGAATAAATTCTTACATTTTTCAATTTTAAAACATTCAACTGGAGTAATTTATTTATTTAATTTAAAATTTTTTTCGTACTCAAAAAAAAGGAAATCCATTGACGGGGTATGGAAAAAGCACAACAAAATAAAAAGAACGTGACATCCGTTCGCTAATGGCTTCTTTTATGAAAACGTAAATGTGCGGAAATATTTATATGAACTCGAACACACATCTGCGTTACACAGTTTGACATCGGAATGTGTTCAGAGCAAAACAAAAGGTTTGAGCTGAGCGCTATTTAGTAGCAGAAATGGGATTGTTTTAAGGGCAGCAAAGCAGGATAATGCGCCTCAAATGAACTACTACAGCGAATTCAAGTTACTTAAGACTCTGAATATTGCCCCATCAATTTCTTATTATACTGGGCACTTATGGAGAGTTTTCTTTACGATAAAGCATTTCCGGCGCAAAAGTAAGTTGCAGAAAAAAGGCGAGATGAATTTTGTATGGACGAATAGGGTTATGCGGACTCACAAGTGCACGCAAATTTCAATAAAACTGTGTTAAAAGAGATCAGAATAGCTTTTGAAAGTTATTTATATCAAGCACCTGCCGCCATGACCTAATCTGATGGTGAACTCTTCAACTTCAAATCACCGGCCGCATGTGCCTTTCAGGCAGGCATAGATGGCAACGTCTGGTGACGTGTCAATGTAGCACATAACGCAAACCGAAGTTGAAGCACGTGAGTCTCAAACATTCCCCATCATCTAGTTTCCTATGAAAAACAAGAGTGTGTTGCAAGACAACAGCAAATCACGGACATTTGGACCATCGAAAATAAATCACAGTTTTCAGCATCCATTAGAGCCGTTTCTGCATTTTTAGGTTTAAGCCACAGCCAGAACGTTTCAACCAACGCAACAATCTCATCCTGTGAACAGCATCAGGATTCCTCTTTCAAGGCATTCCAGTCGCTCGTTGATCTCTATTCTGCCAAATGGCCCTTGCTGAAGCGTTCCGAGGGACTTTGAAAACACTAAAACAAAATCTACTCCTCGGGGGAAAGCCTACGACATATTGATGCGTTCTATTTTATAGGAAACAATTTTTCTTACCGCTTTGTTTTCTTTCTGCAACTTGGCAGTGTTACCATATTTTTATGAGGAAATTTTAATCATGCCATATTTATTTATTATAATATGATAATATAGTTTTTGCCATTTCATTCACTACCACTGAAAAATACGTACGTGGATCGAATACTCCCTATAGAAAGCTGGTAAAAAACGTGCAATATAAAGACGCAAATACGCTTCTGGTGATTGACAAATATTCACCCTTATTGTCTTTGGCGTTTTTGCGGCGTAAACTAGTCGTTTTTTTAAAATGGTACCGTGATTGGCGAAAAACGCCAATGAATACGACACTTTTCAAATCTATTACAAAAACTACCTTAAAACAGTACCGTGTTTGGCGCCATATTTGTCTGTCGAAAGTGTAAAAAATTGTCGTTAAACATTTTAATCACGACAATATTAAAGTTGTTTGAGAAACAATTTCAATGGAAGGAAATAAAATGTATGCATTCAAAAAATTTAATATCATTGAAATATACAGCCAGGTTCTGCTTATCACCACGAAATGAAAGTGAAATTGATTTTAATTCCACATAACCGATTTTGTTGTGTTCTGAAAATCGTATTAAACAGTTTTATAGTGCGGTTTTTTGTCTTGATAAGTTATTTGAAACAAGTTAAGAAAAAACAAAATTTTGTTGTACTGTGAATGAATTTCATTAACAATAGCATTTTACAATTAAAAAGATTAACAAACAAAATTTTAAACTTCTGGGCAAAATTATTTTTAGTAGCTTTAACGTGTTTTAAACTACTAATATGAACCAATCTGCGGGTTTTTCTATTTACTTGTTGGAAAGAGAAAAAGAACGAATGCAAAGGATGCAGAGGAGAAGACTTCGGGATCGTTCCAATCCTTTTGACCTACCAGAGAAATCGGAAGTTACCATTAAAATTGTAGTGAAAATTATCTTGAACGAAGAAAAAGATTTATAGAATATTTTAGATTAAATGAAGAAGGCCTTTTGCTGCTGTTAAATGAAATGCTGTTAAATGAAAGATTTATAGAATATTTTAGATTAAATGAAGAAGGCCTTTTGATGCTGTTAAATGAAATATCAACCAAAGTGGTCGAAGCAAGCATTCCAGTGATTTTACAATTAGCTACGGCACTTCGTTACTTCGGAAAGGGGAGCGCACAACAAATGATTGGAAATGACTGTAATCTTGGAAAGCAGTACCGTGTCCAAAATTCTGGCCAACCTGTTAGACGTAATTTTTACTAATTACATTTCGTTTTTTAGCTTATTTAAATTATTTACAACAAACTATTTAATATATTTATTCAAAAAGTATTTTTTTCGTGCTCTCAAAGGCCAACTGTTTTAAATACGTTTTTTTGTAGCAAAATTCATTTACAGAACATAAAACTATAAACTAAAAAACAAAAACACTAAACTAAAAAAAAACGGCAAAAACAATTTGAAAATGAAATTTAGTTTTATAAACCATTTAAGCGATTTCTAAAACACAAAATAGACGAAATTACACCTTTGGCGATTTTTTGACAAAAAGTGATTTGCAGAACCTGGGTGATAATTTTGTTTCTATGTACTTGTGTACCTGACTCTGGTGTATATTTTAGGGTAGAGGTCACAACTGGCGCACAATTTGCGAAGTTAGTAGCAATAATGGAGCAAAAACCTTATTTGGCAAAGGGCTTCCATAAAAGTTTAATAAACATAAATATTAAAGAGGAGTGGAACACCGTTTCCGAAGATTTAAATTGCCTTGGTCCCCCATCCCGTTCCGTAGAGCGCTGGATGAAGGTGTGGGCCGATTTTAAACTCGCCCATAACAAAGCTGAAAGCTATGCAACAGGTGGTGGGCCGTTCAAACAAAATACTTTTTCAACTGTTGAAGAAGCAGCAATTGATCTATTAGACATGCGTGCTGTTCTCGAACATAAAGATCCATTTGGAATCAAGAGAACGCAAAGGATTTCACCAGACCCCGAGCCGATTTTAGACACAATAACTGACATTTCCGAAATTGGAAGCCCGTCTAATTCACCTGCGACACCTCCGCTTAAAAAATAAACGAAATAAAAACCAAGCGAAACTGGGGCTTTTAGAACAACAAGTTAAACTGCAAAAAGAGTTATGCTTGGATTTGAAAAATAAATTCTCGTATTTTACAGACATGTCTTTAACAGGTCTTTTACTTTGTGAATCTTTTACAAAATTTTGCTAGTCGAAAATTTTAGACGGTAACATAAAATTGTAAATACGACTGCAACTACGACAGCTGTCGTGTTTCGACTACGCCAATCACAATAAGGTTGATTAAAATACTTATTTTCATAACTTTTATTCGCCTTTAAAAGACAGTCGAATATAAAGATTAATGTTATGACATTTGTCATCAAGTCTACTGACGAGCTAACGAAATATCGGCATATAGACAGCTGGAAAATATTCAAAAATAGCATTTGTTTAGATTGTAAAATGTAAAGTTCAAGTCGATGGGAATATGTTTGATTGGAGCAAAGTTACAATTAAATTAAACAAAATGTACATATTTTGTTTTCGTAGAATGTTCGTGAAATATCAAAAATAGAAATTTAACTTCTTATTTCTTGACATCCAAGGAAGACTGAAACATAAAGAGTAAATCCGCTGCCCTCGCAATTGCACTTGCTATGAAACGGCCTTGGTTGAAACTGTTGAAAGCACTGTTTTTGGACCAGTCCTCAGCAGTCGACCCATTGTACCAGCAAGCGATGAAAATGTTGCAAAAGAAAAAATTGTCGCATCGCTATTGGCGAAGTTGTTGAGGAAGTGGGCAGGACGCTTGTGGTAGCGATGTTCGTTTCTTTACTGAGTTTTAATAGAAAAACCCGTAATTTTTTGGCTAGAAACGGAACCGTAATCATGTCCCACAGTATTCCCTGCGACCTTTTTACTTTTCCCAACTGAAGAGCCCCATGAAAGAACGGCGAATTACAGCGAATCGCTGAGGGGGCTCAAGGAAATACTTAACCTTTATTTTTGTGGTGGATTTTTTAAACAAATTTCTGAATAATTTAAAGTTATGTTTGTGTTATATATTCTAATCAACCATGATTAGTTCTCTAATCATAGTGCCACTGAAAGCCGTGAAACTTTAGCACGGGGACAAACATATTTCCGTAACTACACATATCACTTAACCCTTTCAGTGTTGTATCTTCTGTATGCCCGGGCGCCTAATACCGCATCGTAAGCCGGGTTATTTTTGAACCCCACCATGCGAGGAAGTTTTAATATTATATTGTAAACAGAGTGTTTTAAAAAAACACACTCCAACAATATTATTGTGTTGTTGTATAATGGCTGGGGTAGTTTTTATCGAGTCTGTAGTTTATGAAATTATCTTGAGCAACAAATAAATCAATTCTTTAGCTTTAACGCTTTTTAATTATTTACTTGTAAATATTTAATTGTTTCAAGTCTTCGTTTGGTTTTTGGGATGGTAGTTTTACGTAAGAAAGCGCAGGATATTTTATTTTATTTTTCTTTTTTTCAATCTTGCATTATAAACCTTTTTACATGGCCTCAGCCGTAAGGAGGCATTTTTGAGGCAAGTTGACAAAATTTATATTCTTCAAAGAAACCTAAAATTAATAATTAATTAAGGGGATGCTAAAATGGTACTAAATATATTTTATTATTTATTTGTTCGTCTCTAAACCATAAATAAATTTGTTGAAAGTAACGTTTTCTTAAACTAGGACTTAATGAATTTGGTAATGCGATCATCAAAGGGCTATTAGTCTAGTAAAGAATCCAGAAACATCTAAGCGAACGAAACATATCGATGTTCAACGTGCAGGAGACAAACATGTACAATATATTGAAACATCTAAACAGCCAGCTGATATTCTAACAAAAGCAACATTTTTTCTTAAATTTGTATAACATTTCTATAGCTGGACATGTTTTGGTTTTTACTTCATTAATGGGGAGATACCAGCTTAAGTTGCGTTGTAACGTCTTTCCTAAGTACTTGACACAATCACTTTCACATATAGAATTACCGTCAACATACACGGAAAAAATATTGTTCATGGTTGCTGAATGTGGTCTAAATCGAATTAGTTTCGTCTTATCAGAGTTCAATACTATTTCCATTTTCATTAGCGTCTTTCAATATCAAATTAATAGGGGCAACTTCCTCAAAATTGGGAGATAGTCTTGTAACTGCTAATGGGGTCAGTGTTGGACTTGAAGTCGCTGCTCTGGAAATACAAAAATCCACATAATTATCAAACTGGCCGGGTATCTTTCCCGAACACTGTGAAGAATATTTTAAAGATTGTGTATATTGGAGCGGTAATTCTTCCCAAAATTAGATCGTACAAACAATATTCATATACACACATACATACATCGAGAAATGCCGAGTATGAGTATGAGTGCAGATGCATCCCGTCCAAACTTAAATGCCAGGAAAGAAGCAAAGCAACTCCAGACTGACAATCCAAAATGATACAAACATTTTATTAATTTTAGTCTGACTGATTAATATATATAAAGACTTTGGCGTTTCCGATACTGAAAGCCCTGGTGTTTTCAGTCTCACATGTGAGAAGGTCCTTTTGCATTTTTCGCAAAGCTATTTGTTATAGTTTTCTTCTCATCCATGTTTGGCTGCAGTCCGTTGCAATGTTTCATTTTGGGTTGCCACCACTTTGTCGATTTCAAAAATATTTTATTCATCCCTTAAAATATGCAACAGATTTCAAGTTAAACTTTTGCTATTCCTGTGGGCAAATTTAATTGTACACCAAAACGTAAAGAATGTGTCTCTATGTCGGAATCAGTCATACAAACACACTTTTTAAATCCTTCCACAGGTGGATTTTATCTAATTTGGATCATATTTGAACCAAATAGGAATTTTTATGTAAAAACAAATATTTTCTTCAGCCACGTTTTTAAACTTTAGTTCTGGCTTTATTTAGTATGTAAATGTGACTAATTGTTCCATCTTTTCGGTATATTTTGGACATGTTCCCACATTATTGCATTCGATTATTCTCGTAACATTTTTGCAACAACATCTTCCTCCGAATACCAAGAGTTGCTCAGCAACTATTCCATTTTAAGATGGATTCTAAATTCTGGGCAATACGTCAACTCATTATAAACTTATCGTTGAAAGTCTTGGGGGGTACTGACATCTTTTCTTCTAAAAATGTGTCTTCTTTTCTCACAATCCCAGATTTGTATAAAAGCATTTTCATTATTTGATCTATATCATCCAGCTTCCAAAGCGAACCAATAAATGGAAACGTTTCAGAGTCATCGACTTCAGTCCAATTACTACCTATTTATTTTCTATATTATTTTATTTCGGTTCGGATTTGACCCCAAGATCTGAAGTGGTGAAAAACTCATAAACGTATTTATTATTAGTGTTTTTCTCAACAAACCCAAATTAGTTGTTGATATTTGAAATTAAATTGTCGATATTTGAAATTAAATAAATAATATAAAATATAAAACACTAAGTTTTTCTTCCAAGGTGGGTAAAATTTTTCCATTCGCAAAATTGTCGTATATCAAAAGTGACTATCAAAATCTCTTGAATTTCAACTAAAAATTACAAATAAGTATTGAAAGTTAAGAACAAATCATGCAATGCCCACAGAGTGCCTCCATGGATGTAGAGCATTCGACCAACCAGTTCCGAGATCGTAGGTTCAATTTCTACCAAAGAGCCTGGTAAAAAAAACAATAGCCAAACCTCTTTACATTTAGCTAAACAATAATATAAAAACACACACACAATACACAAATATAGATAAAGTTATTCAAGTATTCAATAACCCAGCAAACAAACATAACAAACATTAAAAACGCAATGTTGGGGATATTGGATTAATTGATGTCAGAACAACATCAGCTAAATTCTGATATCCCCATCTGCGCAAATTGGATTAAAACCAAAATGCAAGTATTAAAAAAACACTGCTCCCTCTTTCACTTCTAACACGTTGCATATGTTTTACCGCCATATATGCAGCACATATATTTATTTATTTATTAGTTTATAATTTGCAAAGTAAAGTTGTAAGTTATAATTGCACAGAATGGACGGAGTAACGAAGAACAAGTGCCCAAGATGGTTTTAACAGACTTTTATAAATGTATCTGTGCCTAATTTATACGACCCATGTCGTCACATAGGGAAGTAGTATCTGAAATGAAATCCCTCAAATGAACCGTAAATCAGTGCAGCCATCGGAGGCAAAATAGTCAACCAGTGCGAGTGAGACGCACAACATTCGAATGCCAAACAACAACAACGAGGCTGACCGCACTTGAAAAATAATTACGATGATGCGAGAGTTGTTCAGGCCAGAGCTTTTCGACTGATATGAAAACAAATGCACTAGATGTCGCTAATTATTACGTTCAAAGTATAATTAAAAAAAGGAGAGTAGGAGCGCGTATCGTCATATCTCGATTTCGATTCTTGGTTGAATGGCATTTAGCACAGAGTTGTAGTTTGGTTCGCTACTGTATCTACGCACATAATACTTTGTTTTATTATCGGGATGTCCTGGCAACACTGATTCTGATGAATGTGTTGATTGCTTTTACACCAGATTTTAAAGAAATTATTTAAATCCTAGCAAAATGGAATCAGTGCCTGTTTTCTTATAACGTTCAAATCGATGTATGTATATAGTCACACACACGAGCACATTAGCAGGTTTACCGTTGACTTGTTTAAAACTCTTAAAAGGAAATAAAAGAAAAGTCCAAACAAAAGAGAAAATGTTTAAGTAGGCTTCGCAAGGATTCAAATGTGGTAAAAGAAATACTTTTAATGGATTTTTAAAAAGGGCTTTTAGTAAGAATACAAAGTAAAAGCATTCACACTTCCATATACGAGTATTTACACACATGAATGTGTTCGAATAAAGTCTATGGAGGAGCAATAAAGGTTAAATGGTGTGCTGCTGCATGCTAAAGTCGTCCGGAACAAAAGAACAGAGAAAGAATGCTGAATGTGAATGGAATTGATTCCTTCCCGTCAACTTTTTAACAACCACTAAACACTTTTAACAAAAGAAATATTATTCCTAAAATGTTTTTATTGCGAAACGTATTCAAATGAAACTTTTTAATTTCAAGTGTCGGAACATAAATAATCCACTGAAATCTTTCAGAATATAAATTGAAGTAGAACCAAAATTTTAAATCGAATAAATTCAATATCGAAGGAAGTACAATAATAAAAACAAACAATTTTATTTTTAGTCATTTGAAATTAACAACTTTTGACATTAATCGATATAAAAAGGATCTATTGGTTTTTAAAATCATACGGCCATAATTACAGTCAGAAAAAAGTAGGGCTTAAGAAAATTTAAGTGGCTTTTAACGCAACTGAAGTTTTGGCCTGAAACTGAAGTTGCTTTTAATTTCTTCAATAACAGCTTTAATCAAACAAGTCACCTCAAAGTACAAAAATTTTGCTATTTTAAAACATAGAACACGAATTTTCAAATAGCACTCGTTAATAATAAAGGGTGTTTTTATAGAATGACACAAGTTTAACTCATAATAAAACAAGGAAATACATTTTTAATATCAATGAAACGGGCGTTATTGGAAAGAAAATTTTATGAAATTATTGTTTAAATACGATTTCTGCCGTGTGGCCACCACGTGAAATTATTTTTTGACAAAAAGTTTCTTTGAGTTGGAACCACATATCGTCCTGTTGGAACCACATATCAGCAAGATCAATGCCACGTAATTGAGGTACGAACAAATTTCGAATCATGTTCCTATACCGTTCACCATTGACAGTAACATTCTGACCATCATCGTTTTTGAAGACATATGGGCCAATGGTTCCGCCAGCCCATAAAGCGCACCAAACAGTAATTTTCTGTGTGACAAATGCTTGCGGATTCTTCTCACTCCAAATGCCACAATTTTGCTTATTTACGTCGCCTTTCAAACAGAAATGGGCTTCATCAGAGCATAACATTTTGAATGGAAATGAGTTTGACGAATAGAACAATTATTTTGATTAAAAATTGCAACCATTTCCAGCCGTTGTTCGGGTGCAAGTCAATTCATAATGAAATTTCAAAGCAAACTAAACAAAAACCAACTATCAGCTGGTAAATGGATGCTCAAATAAAGCAGTGACGCCAACTCAAAGTTGTGACACTAAAAAAGTTGCAATAATCTCAAAAAAACTATTTCTTAATTAATTTGCTTTCATTGAAAGCGCAAATTAGTGGCAGTTAAGAAATCATCGAACTTTTTCACCATTTTGCTAAAATAAAAATTTTTGCCAAAAAAAGGACATTAAAATTCGTAACCTGCAGGAAAAAATTCAGTAATAATTAATTAAAAAGTGTTCGGATATTTAATAATTATAACTGACTTCCAAGACTTAAAGCAGATTTTCACAATAAAAATTTTTGTAAATATTTGCGACCTATTTTTCTGTTTTACTTTTAATCATTTTTAACTCTTAACAGTTTTGGTTTTACATGTAATAAAATGTTCCTTTCATAAACGCTGGATTAACGTTTTTAGTGCTGGCAGTGCTGTAATAAATCAACCGCTGTCTTACGCTAAGCAGAATTGCAACATATTATATGTACATACATGTAATAAAAACCCAAGTAGTTGTTTCAATAAAAAAGTTCTTTGAAGCGAAATATTTTAATATTTAAAAATAGCCTGGGGAGAAATTACTAGAAAATGAAATGAAAAAGTCGGGAGAGGTTAATACGAACAGTGCTGTTGATATTTGGGCTATAGCAAATAATAAAACAAAATTTTAAATGTAAATGAGTTTATTGTTTGTCAAATATTCGGCTTGATGATAAATATACTTTTGTACTCGTTCAAACCATTTGTCGCAGCAGTTTTTCTATTCCTCTTGAGACGCCTCCAAACATGGTTTTTGAACGCTCCAACTGCTTCTTCTTCGATCTTAAATCGTTGGCAACGCAGTTTATCTTTGATATTCGGGAACAAGAAGAAGTCATGGGGTGCCAAATTTAAGCTATTGACATTAGCGTTACCAGTTTCCGAAACACGTATAAGAGTTTGTCAGAATCATTTATAGGCATAATTTTAAAGAAAACTATATCATTTTGGAATAAAATGAAATTTCACTATATCGGCTACAATAAATTTTTATATTTTGCAAACTCTTATATAATAATAGCATAAGGCTACGGATACACATGTGGATACACATTTCTAAATTGACTAATGAGTTATTGCGGCTTTAACAAAGTCTCGAAAAAATTACACTTTAATTGAAAACTTTCACAGTTCACACATTCCACAGAAACAAATTTAGGAAACCGGGTTCAATACCACCACAAAAATCATGCCTTAATACTCTGAACTATTGCCAAATTTGCACCTGAATACCTGTTTATGTTGTACTATTTCTGGCATGAAGTTGCGAGCACTTCGGAGTCGTTGGTTCGATACTTGAACGCGTGTTAAACTGATAAACCAGTAATCGGAGAATTCGTCCCCGGCTGTACAGCAAATGGAAAAAATACGCTTTCAAGAGTAAAAGACGTCAATTTACCAAAGTTTTTGAGTTACCGTATGGACTATTAAAACTTTAATTTAATTATACAATTTAATAAAAAAAAAACTTAATGTTTTTATTTGTGTTTTAATAATATATTTATAAAGTTTTATTTTAGCTTATAGGCTTGTTATTAATTTAATTTATACTTACCTTTTTGTGGGAATATTTGTTCATCATCGAGTCCATAAACTTCAAGCAGGTTTAAGGCTCCATTAGCCGGCCCATACCATAACGTCATAGCTGTAACCTACCCCTAAAACCATACCTACAGCGGTTCTATAACCATAAAGAACTGTTTACATGAATTCTTGCATATTAATTTCGAAAGTACGAAAACAAATCTCTCAGTCCCGAGATCAGCTATAGCATATATGCGGTCACGGCAAACAAAAGCTTTTTTATATATTTCTATTAGCCGTCTACTTCTTACGTTGAAGTCCCTTCAAATGTGTGGAGACTTAAAATGTATTCTGAATAAAATTTTGATATTTTCTGTTTGGCTCGATTTTGGTCCCGTGTTGTTTAAAGGAAACTTGTAGCAACGTAAAATATTCCAGATATCCCTGCGTATTATGCACGATTTTAACTTGGCATTAGTACTGATTTGGATTTTAATTCGACCTTAAATACTAACGGAGTTCGAGTTAACTGATGCGTAAAATTCCAAATTAATTTCAAAATTGGGGCTCCCTTGCCCCTCATCTGCCTTTCCGACCCTACCTACACAAATGTGTAGGTAAATTTACCGTATATTGAAGAGACGTTTATTTAAAATTGAGTGGTTTTTTCGTACATTATTAAGTCTCTGAATTTCATTTGTTATCTCGTTTTTGCTCTGAAATATGATTTTGTGCTGTTTTGTAGTTGTATGTGTAGTAGGGGTTTCTACTAAGTCAGTTTATCGTCATTACTGCAAAAAAGTATAATTTGGAGAACGATCCTGATGTAGAAGAAGTTCTTCAATTACTTTGCGATTTGTCGGATGTTGAAGAGGGCAGTTCATCGGATGAGTTTGAGGATAAGATACGTGGTCAGTGGCCACACTCTGACGATGATGACAGCTCGAATACAGAATTAAACGAAACAAATAATGCTGAGAGCAATATTGCAGTTGAGCACATGAGGCCATTATTATGGAAAAGGGGAATGTTCAACCCTATAAATGCAATACTAAATGATATTTCCCACCAGCCGACATACCCTCTTCTGCCAATTAAATACTTTGAACGCTATTTTACTGATGACCTCAAGCGGCACAGTAAACAAATATGTACCACCTTAAAATATTTGGTACTGAACTAAAGGCTGATGCATCCAAAATTAAACATTTATATGGTGCTCACTTATATTTTGGTTGCGTTAAACTTCTGCGAATGTACTGGAGCAGAAATTTGGGAAATATATTGTGTCTGTAAAGATGGCAAGAAATCGATTGTATCTTTTGCGCAAATGTCTGCATTTTGTTGATACGGCTGAAACTTCAGAAGAAGCGCGGTCAAATTATTTATAGAAGGTTCAGCCCATAGTTGATGTTGTCAGAGCTCGATGCCTTGCCATTCGGAGGAATTTCGGTACCTTTTCCATTGATGAGCAGATGATACCATTTCTTGGAATATGTCAGTCAGTCAGGTCAGTTGGACTTACAAATTTTGTAATAACTTTGTCATCTGGTACTGTCTGTAATGAATTATTGATCCATTTAATATATAACTTGGCGTTCAGACACTGACGATGTGTTATTCTGCGTTTAGTGAGGAGTTTTCCAGAGAACTCTTCAGTATTATTTGACAGGTATTTCACTGCCTTACCGCTATTGGAGCGATTAGCTCAAATTAACATTTATTTATTAACATGTACAATAAAACATGGGTGGAGCGGATATTTGCGACCAAATGATGAAGTGCAATAGAAAATGGCTAAAATCCAAAAAGTGGACTTCAAAAGTGGCTGTTGTAAATTCTTGTATGGTGTACCGTTTTGGCGGCAAATCCAAAAACATGCCACGGAAATCAGTCAAGGATCTGCGTTTTTTCCGCCTGGGAGTTGCAGAAGCTTTGCTATGCACGCCAAAAGAAAATTGTTTTTGTTGTTTTTATATCATCAATAATTTTGTTAGGTTTTGCAATAAGAAATAAATTGTTAATTGTTTTTACTATTGAAAGAAAATTGTTATTTTTTGGCTTAGCATAGTCCCAAGCTACACATTTGTGGAGGTCCTGTTTCTAAGGACAAACAAATCGTACGGACACAAAAAACACATTTTTATAATTCTTAAGCTCCAATTATCAAGCGCAGAAAGTTTCATTCAAATCCAACAATTTTGAAATTCCTTGGGCCGGAAAGGGTTAACGAATGCAACTATTCGAACGTTAGAGCTTAAGAGTTTCCCTGATTTTTAACTAGCGGTACGGCTTGGACTGTTAGGGCATTTCATAAGGAACGAAAAATCAATGGAGGGTGTGTTAATTGTTTCCTCACGAACATTTAAACTATGACCCGCCGCATGCCATTCACTACGATTGAGCATTAGCTTGGACCTTCCTTGCAACAATTTTTTTGTTTGGAAGATATTTATATTAGATATTTCGTTCCGCATATGTTGGATCTTATTACAATAAGAAAAATAAGAATTTAGGTTTTTTATTTTAAATCTTAATATTTTCTTTTAATGATGTCTTTGGAAAAACGTTAAAAGTTAAGATGTGATTTTGTTACAACAATTACAATTACAATGATTTATAATTAAATACACCAATATTTATCTACAAACTGTCTTTCTAGGGCTAAGTTCATGCCGCCTTCTTCTTTTGGCGCTACAGTCCGTGGTGAACCGGACCTTGGTCCATGCCGCCTGGTCCAGCGAAATCTTGTCGTAGGTGCGCCGGAGACTTTTTGTATCCCAAGACTTTACAATGAATCAAATTTATGAAAATTTAAACATGAGCTCGAAAGAGTTGGTAAAGACGGACACAAACTGCCTCACCGTAATCAGCAGTAGGAGACATATTCTTGCAAACTCTAAGACACAGAATCAAATGGGGTTCTCCCAGCTGAAAAGTATATAAATTGTTGCTACACCATTAAATAGCTCTGCAGCTCTGGAGAACAGCATTAACGCATTTTAAACGTGGAAATCAAAACAGGTCACAATAATTCGCAAATGAATAACAAATAAAAATGAAGAAGCGCTTGTGAGTCGTTGTCAGTTAATTAAAATATACAATAATGAGGACTTGACACGAACTTTTCAAGCAGCCAAATGAGTGAATGAGAGTGAAAAAATACAAGAAATGTGGGTGCCAGCAAATGTGTTTCGCTAATGAGCCCAAGGAATGCATTTCTCTAACATTCTGAGTATGATTTCGGGCAGGGTGTGCCTGAATTCCTTTTACTCTCGAATGGAAATAAAAAGTGCGCAGAATGTAGTGGCAAAGAAGTTAATGAAATGTTTGATTTAGTGAGAAAATGCGTGTGAAATCCGATGTTTAATCAACTAAATTAAATGAATATTCGTCAAGAAGCCCTCCAAGCTACGAGTATTAATGAAGCATTTTTTGGTTATCAGCTCCAGATGAGATTTCCTCTCTTACAGCGGCTTAGTTTTAAAAAAGAGTCCGCTTTAATTCTTAAGTATGATTCTCAGAAGTGAAATAACGTCTGGCATCAGGCTTAAGTTCTTCCCAACTAATAATGGCTTAATTCAGTATTTTATAACCCATCGCCACTGCGGGGCAAGACGCTGATAAGCAGTTGTGGTGGAAAGGAAACAAATAAAATACTATTGATTAAATGTAAAAACATAAAATTTAAAAGAAATAAAAAGAAAACTAAGAACATAATAAGCTCTTTACCCCATCTTACGATGCTGTCGCTCATCCGACATTCCCAAACATCCTCCATTCATCATCAAACCCAGCATGTAATCGCCTGTCTGTGCGAGTGTGTGTTTCTTTTCCTATAAATGTGTCGCTGTCGTTGTGCTTAAGGGAGTGATTGGAAGGGATCCTTGAATTTTTATTTTGAAAACTTTTATTTATATTGTTCTAAAGATTTTTCGTTAAGATTTGCAATGACTTTTCAAATTGTTTAAAACAAATATTGGAATGAGTGGAATCTTTTTCCCTGTCTGGTTTTTATGTTTGGAGGGTGGTAGGAATTGGGGCCCATAAAACGAAAACAATCCACATAAAAACAAATCAATGTTCTCTGACAATGATGTCTCCCAACACGCGTACGACGCCCTCGGGGTGATTTCCTCAACATGTTCGAAATTTCAAATATTTGCTAAGAACATGCCAGGCAAATAATATCAAAAGTTAACAACAAATAACGCATCTTCATGTGTTGTTGTTGCCTTGCTCAAAACTTGCTAAATATATAGAGATTTGATTCGGATTTCTTGCGTTTGAATCGCATGAAAACCGAAAACAATTATAAGAATAAACTGCGCATTACGTTGACTTTCCGTTTGTGAAGCCGCCTGCCTGTCTTTCCGCCCTAAATTTCCAAATGTATGTAAACGATTATTTAATAATGATATGAATTTAGAGAATGTAAATGTAACAAATTAATAACTTTATATAATGATAATTTTTGCTAATTTAACACTCTTCTCTGTTGCATTTAGGGAACGACCGTGCCGTCCTTGGAATATATTCATAAGTTGCTATAATTGCTATCCACAAGAGACCTGAATTAAATAACATTAACATTAAATTATCTTTTTGGCGCAATCGACTGATCAACAGCTGGTTTCGCTATATTTAACTTCAGCAAAACTGCACCCCTGATCAAATAGAGAATCTTATAATTTCGAAAAATCTCTAAATATTAAGTTTTATCGTTTTATTTATCACTTCCACAACATTTTGGTTTCACATTATTAAGTTTTTGCCAAGTTCTAATACAAGATATTACAGTCTGAACTGGACTTAACTAACATACCCGTGTCCAAATGGTTGAGTGCCTTCATGAATGTGTTGGGAGATTCGACTAAGGGCACTTCCGTGGGCAAGCAAAGAGATTTGCAGTTTTGTAACTGCAGTACAAAAAGTGTTTCATAAAAAACTCGCATACGAAATCGCTTGACCTGCGATGGTTTCTAAAACCACCTCTCTTCGGTCTGGTGGAGCGCAGTGCCTTGAAGTATGTTCTCTACTCGCTTCATTAGTGCCAGTTTTTTGAATAGCCCACTTTTGGCCCTTACAACAGTTTGTGGGTTAAAATATTTTATGCCGGGAGAAATGATTTTTAACACTGTGATATAATTCCTCTATGAAATGTTAAATTTTGCTACATTCACCACGACTTCCGCACATAAAGTCAGTTTCGGAATTTGCGACCACTTTTCTTGGAAATTTTGTTGAAGCCGGAAACTTTAAGTTTCACCAGAAATCTTTAAAAATCGCCAGTTCTAAATGAGTTGAATTCTATAAGTCTGTACAGCGATCTGCTGCGAAAGTATTCGTGAGGTTTTTTCATAAGAGATGTCAAAAGACCAATCGCCACCACAGCCGATCGGCCGTGTATCATCCACAACTTTACTTCTGGCTTGAACTGCCAACGAAATTATAGTTCTAGCTGGGGATATATATATATATATATATATATATATATATATATATATATATATGTAGTTACGTTTTTGTATGTTCATATATGTATGTATACTTATGTACATATAAAGGGTTTTTCAATAAGAGCGCTGCAAAAGTTTTTTTAAATAAAAAAAAAACGGTTTTGGATATCAATGAAATTATTTATTCCTGTGAAAGTAAGTTCGATGCCATTATGTATGGAACTCGATTTCTTTTGCATGGCCACCACGGGCACGCTTGCAGAAGTCCAGACGCTGAACCCCATTTTCGACGGTTTTCAAGCACAAATTGGCCGATACTGCTGCAATTTCCCGTTCGATATTAGTACGAAGTTCATCACTCGTCGCTGGCTTGCTGGCATAGGCCATAGATTTGACGTAGCCCTACAGGAAATAGTCTAACGGCGTCAAATCGCACCAATCGACTGGACCATTTCGTGAGATAACACGTTCTCCAAACTTGGTTTCCAATAAATTGATTGTGACATTCGCTGTGTGGCTTGTGGCGCCGTCCTTTTGGAGCCACATGTCCTCCAAGTCTATATCAGCAGCAATATTCTCGACACTACGGTCACTTCTTTGTCTTACTGGCACGGGAACATTTTGTACTGTACCTGTGGATTCAAATTTTTTCCACTAGACGCTCAATTGTTAGACCATAAATTGGACGTAGCGCTCTTAACGTTGAGGCCACTGACTCCGAATTTCGGTAGTAAATTTTAATAATTTCGACTCGTTGTTAGCTCGTATATCTTTCCATCACGAAATGGCAAACCTTACTGAAGAGAAATGTCAAAAGAGCGGCAAGAAATATGGCGTCGTTTGCTGTCCCTGTCGCACTACTTTTGTAGCGTCCCTGTTGACAACCCGATATAAGTAAGTTCATATGTACCTACGAATAGCAACCACCTATTTTTGCAAAAAGAAGTTTAAAATACGTAAAACTGTAAATGCAATCTTAAATTAGTTGCTCGCCCCCATTAATTGGTTATCAAATAAGTTCGTCATTTATGGACCAATTTTCAAAATGCTGGTAGGATGATGCTCAAAGATACTCCTGCCTGTAATATAAATTTCTAAGTGAATCAAACTTTTTGGAAAAAACAAGAAAACAATTTTGTTTCTTCAATCCCTTAAACACACATGTACTCGTACTCGCAGGTACCCAGTGGGAAAAAGAAGAGGTGCCAGTTACGTCTTGCCATACTTAAGCCTATTCTAGAGACGTTGTCATTTATAGTATAGCCCGCACGCTGTCCGAAGGCCATAGATGCTCGAGGGCCCTGAACGGAATGCTTGCCAAAAGGCCTCAAAACAAAGCCAAACGTTTAATCTCTTATACGTTCTGCTTCCTTGATTTATGTTATTTTATTCACATATTTTACTAAGGCATCTTCGGCGAGATTTCTCTTCTCGCTTCTCATGGATGGGACTGTGGAATTCTTATGTTATATTTTATGCGAAAAATACCGGGCCATCTATAAGGCGTTCTCCGCTACTGTGGTCAGGTTCAGTTAACTCCCTCAAAGAAATGTCCCCCTTCTAATAGAAGAAAATGTAGAATGTGTATCTTGTATTGTGTGCGGAAAAGCCATGGCCTTCTGTTACGCATTCCCAAGTTTTTTGAGTTTTTCCCCCTCTGGGTATACTCGTGCGAGCTCATGTAACACATATTTACATATATTAAAACTTGCACTTCCCGAGCACTTTATAGAAAGAGATTTTCTGGCTTTTATTCCGAATTGAATAAATTTATGACTTTTTCGAGCTCTAGTATCAATAGACATCACAATTAAGTGGTAAAGAACAATAACGTGCCGACATTTCGCTACGAGAAGTATTTAAATCCATTTAATTGTTTCCTTGGGAAACAACAATGGCATCTGCATGCAAATTAAATTGTTTAAAAACTCGCACATTAGCACTTGTTTTCTGCTCAAATTGCCGCCATTAAAATCAAAACTATTTCCGTTGCCGACAAAAAAAAACCATATAAACGACTCGCAGACAAACACATATCCACAGAGAAACTCACTGGATACGACGATGGCCTTAATGTATTTCCGTGCCAACTGGCAGGGGCAGAGGCGAGCTCCATGCACTTTTACACTTGCGCTGGCATCTGTTTTGTACACAAACCCAACTTATTCCAATGCCAACATAAAAGCTTTAAAAGCCAATGAATAAAAAAAGAATAATTCAAATCGGCTTTTCCGGAATTCTATGAACAGGAACTTAATGTGTTTTAGAACATTTTTCGCTGCTCCACACATTTCTTTTGGCGGTTTTTATTGTCTAGCTTTATTGTTACCACTTAATCTGCGCTGAAGGCAATTGTCGTGGTATGTTCGAGACTGCCACTCACTCTCACTCTCCCTCTCCCTCTCACGCCTACCAAAAGCCATTTAAGTACTTTAGGAACTTTGGCAATTGTATGTTAAAAGCAAAATAAAACAAAAACAAAAAGTTGGTACAAGTTTGAATACGCGTTCGCCATGCGTGGAAAGTGAAAAATGAATTTGTTAAATGGCAAAAAAAACTTTTTTATTTCCATTTTCTTGGTGCCTGTTGTATTGAGGAGAAAACCAATAAATTGACAAAGTTTGACAGTTCAATTTAGGCTGTTCCTTGGCCTGCTGGAGATGTTCGCGTGAGAATGGCTCTGCCTGATGTCAGTGAATTCCAAGTCGATGTGTGGAAATTAAATTTATAAGTTGATTTAGATGGAAAAAGTGTACAGTAAATGCAACGAAGACAGCGAACAGTTTCCAGTATTGACGAGCGAAGGACGACTTTCCGTTAACAACATTTCCAATAAATTGAAAATTTTAATTAAAAACAATCTTCTTTAACAAACACACACACACATGCCCGAGTACTTAAAACATAAATCTGAAAGCAGGAAAGCTGTTATTGATTTTCTTAAATTAAAAGGAGAACGTTTTCAATATTTGATTGTTTAGGAAAATGCTGTCGATCTTGGGTCGACAGATGGTGCACTGGAATATTACACAGGAATATTGCACAGAACATTCAAATAATAATCGCAACTTAAGCATCCTAAAATAGTGTTCTCGCGGCATTAGCAGTCTGTGCCCTACACCAAAGTGCGCAATTGTTGGGGGCAATATAATATCGTTTTTATCGCCAACATAAATGTGTTTCCACCAAATAATTTCAAAACGTCGGCGGACACAGTACAAACATGCGATATCTGAAAATTGTGTGAATAGAATTTGTTCACTCGGTAGTAACAGATAGATGTTGCCACTTTTTAAATTCAGCCGGATCTGTGTTTCAAAGTCGTTTTAAATTGGATCAATCGGATCGGTGCCACCGCAAAAAGCCGTGTCAGGCATTCGAATGATATTATGTTTTATTAGACCTCAGCATGAATAGGTATAGATAAGCAAAAAAAAAAAGGATTTTGTTAATTTCCCTATAAATGCATATGTCGTTTTGTTACTTGCCCTCTCTTACTGAAATACCCTTTACTTGTCATAAACAGAGTAAAAATACGGCCACTATTTTCGAACAATAAACTGGGCTATTTGAATGAAAGATGTTTCAATGAAGGACATTTTGCTTGTGAAAAGTTTGTACTTTTATTGTTATTATCATCTGGTATCTCTTCGCCATTGCGAAGCTTAAATCTAAAAATGCAGGTAGAGGCTTTGGGTCCAAACGTCTGGTGGTCCAAATGACCTGGAGATGCTGGTGTCTGGAAACCGATTTCTGTTCTTCGTAGGAAACTAAAGTTCGTGTATTTAAAAACTATTCGATAGTGGGTTCGAATTAGCGCAGTCCATCGAATCTGTTTTTAATTATTCAGTTACTGATGCCACAGGACCATGACAAGTTATACGATTCAGCAGCACATTCAAATAATAAAAAAGCGACACTTTTTGCATGAATGGCACCGGCATTGGCGCGTGTTACAGAAAGGTGATACTCATATGTGACGTAGCCGTCATGTGGTTTCAGCAGGATGTTGTTACGTGCCACACAATGTACGATACATTGAACGATTTGAGGTTATGGTTCTCTCGCAGATGCCACTAGAATTACACTCCAAAGACCAAGTGATTTGCAACCACCAGACTTTTTTCCAACGGATTCTAAAATTTTAAACCAATGAGCTGCAATCAGCCGATGTCTTTAAGGTCAACACTGCCGAATCCATTGCTTTTTATTGGAAATTATACCACTCGGAACGGTGCTGCTATAGGAAACCACTGCGGACATTTGAATGAAATTGTCTTCCAAACATTTGTATTTGCATCTTGTTTTATTTTATTTCCGCATCTATCAGACCTTAATGAAAATTTCTTTACTAGGAGTGTTTGGAACTTAAAAAGCTGCGCGTACATGGTAGTTTATGAAACTGCTTAAATTTGTGAATTCCTTTAGTACTCAAAATTCTAACGTTTCATTCCTCTTGCATAAATTTCAGATAAGTTTTGCAAAAAAAAAGGTTTACACAAACTTCAGACAGGTGCGTTCATTATTAATTACACGTTACTACTAAAACCAGTTTGGAAGTTTAAATATGAAATCTTGTGATTCATCCTCAACGGAAGGTAGTTCGCGAGGAAGTTTCACTTTAAATTATTAATGTCAACACAGCCGGCAAAAAGAAAAAGTGTTGATGTGACATGAATAGACGAGACGCACACAAACGTACAGACATATTTTATTTATTGACATGTTTTATTGCCAACCAGACGGAACATCAAATATCATTCTTCAAAATGTCTGCGGGACAAACGATGAACCACAACGAGCAGGAGGAAAAGTATGATAAAGTTGCAGCACGTTGATAATGTCGAAAAAGAAGGATACAAAATTACACGACAGCACCAGCAGCACTGAAAGAAGGAAGCGTGCAACAAACCATGTCAATGGGAGCAACTAAATATTTTATTAGGCAGAATGCAGTAAAATAAACGAAATATTTGTGGTTGTGGCTCTATGCGAAAATAAAAAGTATCCTTAAGGAAGGACTTGAGTATAAAAAAGAGAAAAACCAAAGAAGAAAGCAGACCGAAAAAGGTGAAAAATGTGCGGAAATCGTATTTACAACTTTTACGAGCCATTCAAGAGAATGATTGCCCTGATGATGATGACGATGGTCCATAACACTAAGTATAATGAACCATCTCTAGGGACTGTCATTGGTGTTGGGGGGAGTGAGAAGTAAAAAATACTTCCTTCCACTCTTGTAGTGCAGAGAAAACACAACTATTTAAGCATCTCTTGTGTCTAAAGGATACAAATAACGACCATTCATGTAGGTTGTTTGTTAAACGTACGTGATGTTATTCTAAGTGTCAGAAATGGTAAATGTTTATGAATGAAAATTCTCCATATTGTCGAGATTCAATCAAGATGACATATGTTTTCAATTTATGATCTGCTCTTTGGCCGACCGTTTCTCTTTCACTACAAACATATTGATACAAATCCAATATTTTGGCATAAATTGTGTAGTTTAAAGTTGTGTGCGACTGAATCCTTGAAAATTTATTTGATTTTGATAACTGACATCCTACGTGGGTTATAACACCTTCCGACCGAGTAGTCTGGAGTCTTTCTTAAACTGATATTAAAGAAATATGTACTTGTAAAAGGCTTTTGATTAGTTCAAATTAGAGTCAAATTATTCCACGACGAAAAAATTAATGGGCCAGTGCAATCGTCAGTGGCAATTTGCTGGTTACACATTTGTGTTAAAGCAAAAGTGTAACCAACTCCTCGCTGCCAGTCTAGGGCCTGTTTCATCCTCGTTCGAGTATTGCTTTAACGGTATAAAGTTACATAATTGTTGTTGTTGATTTCGATAATTGTTTTAAGTCTCTTCAAAAGCAATTAAAGGAATTTTAGTGTTGAAGGAATATCTGTAATAATTTTTTTCCGAAAACTGTTTCAAAATATTTAAGCAAAAATGAGATACTTCGAACAAAAATCGATTACACCAAAAAAAAAATTTTAATTTCCTTAATTAAATAGAGCCGTGTCGTAATACCTTTTATTGAAACATTGCAAAATTCGTCTGTTTTTTATTGACTCTTTTCACCTGTGAATTGAGCAGGTAAATTGAGATTTTTTTCAGTCTTACTCGCCCTTCAGTTTTTATGAACCGACCTCTTTAAAGACTGAATTGTTCACTGCTGGATGCTTAAATTTGTAGGCTTGTGATACATCGAAAGAAATTATCGAAACATCAATAGACATCGTGTTGTTCGTCGAACATCGAATTCCCTACTACTATTGCAGTTATAGAATGTTTGCCAAGAACACTAATTAGGAGGCGTTTGACTCCCAATGCGATGAAAAACTCAATAAAATTACTGTCCAAAATATGTTGGTACTATTTATTTTAGAAAATAAATTGAATATAAACGTCATGCCTCTAAAGCGCAGCGACTTGTCACTAAATAAATCAGTTTCTCCAGGTAAATACAAGACAATCGTAATTAATATGAATGATTCATCATTTAATGATTTCATAGAAGTCAATCCAGTTTCTTTAGCAAAAAAGAAATCATTTCACCCCTTTTTATGAACCTATACCGGGGAAAAATCATAATCCTGCTTTTTCATAGTGAACCGGTTAATATTGGAAGCCCCAAATTCAATACTAGCAGGAATTTGTATTACATTATATTATTAACATTGGTGTTACCCGTCAAACAAGCTTCTGATAGAGCATTGAACGCTTCGTTACTAAATTTTTTCGGTGGCTAAAAAATTCTTCAGGTAGCGCTGAAAGAACCATTTCATTGATTGAAAATAGAGAAAATGTATGAATTATTGTCGTTGCAGACGGAAACAAGTACGTATTCTACTGATATCAAACAATCGTAACCTACATCGGACTTGATATGCAGATGAGCGAGTGGATACAGTTCTTTTAGAAGGCACTGAGCACTGTCCTTATGATAAGGTTTTAATCAGTTTCGTTGCCTTATGAAACATTTCAAGGCAGAGGCCAGCAAACTTGCTCACCTCTCTCGTGAATAAGAGAAGTTTCTTTGCGTTAAGAAAATTGTTTAGAATTGAAACTAGTTATTAGGTGAGTCAACAATCATTTAGCTTCATTACAATTCATATATTTTGGTTTCATTAATCTTTAAATGCGCCGTCCGATTCCGGTACAGACCAAAGTGGTGTTTATAATAAAGGTTGTTTCACCAAAAGTCAATTGACAAAAGGGGCATTAATAAATTTTAAGAGCGCCTTGAAAGAGGGCTTCTAGGGCTGGTTGGGATTTGTAATTACTGAATATAATTGTTCGAGAGTCTAAACGTCTTCGCGGTGCTGTAGTGGTGTGGAACATCCGTTGAGTTATGCTAAGAGCAGCTGTGGACTTGGGGATGACAAGGGGTTTGCTAGCAGAAAGCATTGGGTATTTCGTGATCCCGAGTCACGTGAGGTGGCGGTCAGCTGTTAACCGAGAAGTTAGCCCGAAATGCAGGAACTCACGCAAATCAATTTAAGATCTGATACGAGGGACCGGCCGTGCTCGGGGTCATAGCATTTGCGAACATATTTTTATCCCTATTACGGGACTATGGATGGAGTTGTTCACTGGAGAGGTGCAGCTCGGCGCTGCGCGTCATATTTTTTTCTGCAGTAGTCCTTTACTGAAGAATCGATTCTTAATATTCAGTTTGTATTTGAAAAGAATTGGCAGTCGGAGTGGCCAATGCTCGTTCGTAAACTAATTTATGTGTTTCTTGAATTTCTAAAATTCTTTTTAGGGATTTGAAGGAAATTGTTTAAAATTCTTTAGAAACATAGAAAATGTATCGAAGGGACAGCGAATCAAAACGTAAATCATTTTGGTTCTGTGTTCGTTTTCTATTTGTGAGATTTGACGCCTTCTACTTTATGTTGTTGGGTGTATTCAGGAGATTGGAAAACCTTTTTAAACGTACAAATACATTTGGGTCGCTGGCTAAAAGAAGTGCATGTCAATTTCTAGAAATTGTGTTTCAATTATCGCACTAAAGCCACTTTTAAGCAGCGGCTTGAAGTTTCGGTTCTATTTTTATTCTTTTGATAAGTTTGGATTAAAAATATAAATTTCAAACACTTCGACCATTAAAGTGTTTTTACGAGTTTTGTATTGGCGAATATGCAACCAATTGCAAATAAACTCTGCAACTTGCGTTGAAGTTTAAGCGAAAATGAAACTCTTTGGCACCGTTCACACATGCAAGTGGGTACTGGGTTCGTTTTTCACTATTTAAGCATTTTTAAAGGGGAATCAGCCATTTCAACTTCTGTCCCTTTGAAAGTGTTGGTGCAGAAGTATGTGTCGATGCACACGATTGTTTGGGGATAAAATAAACGTCGATTAGTGCCCCATCAAGTGTTTCAGTTTACGACTACTTAAAATGTCATAAAAATTCGTCCTAAAATATGCGAAAGCCAACAAAGAAAACGGGAGGCCGGGGTCTATAAAATAACGTTTTACTTTTTTATGGTTTGCAAGTGTGTGCGTGAGTGCTCCCATAAATATGGGTGAAATAATGGTGGAAAAAGATTTAATAGTAAAATAAAATGCTTAAGTTATTTTTCGTTTTGTCGTCCTACGAAAATTTACTACCAAATACAAAAAAAAGGAATCTATAATGTAAAAGTTTTAAGATTCTGAGGCAGATTTTCCCAAACGCACAATAAAATAAAATGAATGATTCGAGCACTTGATTAATCAAAAAAAGCTTCAAATTACAATTTCTCCCTTCTCGTGTATAAGTAGAGAAGAAAAATCTTTTTGACACCAAAGATTTGACATCAACTTCAAAGAAATTTGAGAGCTACTGAGAACTGGAACTGTTTAACTATTGGCCGGCTGGCGGAAAGATATTTTGTGCAACAGTGAGACAGAAGGTCAGCATTTCTCCAGCAAGTGTGACTGCATGAAAACGCTCATTAAAATACAGAATCAGAAGCATTTGTGAAAACAGCTGAATGTAGTACGATAAAGTATTGAAACTTAACTGTTATTTTGTGACGGTTGAATAAACTTTTTTGGAATAACTTCAAGGCATTCAGTCTTAAAAATTGTGTTTGAAAAAATGGTGCGATAATCCTTCATTTAAATGTTTCTTAAATTAACAGTCATAAAAAAGATTATATGTAGACGCGTACAAATGTTTCGCTCGATCAATAGTTTTTCGTAAAATTTACCTAAAATTTTAAATCAACGCCAGGATAGAAGTTTTTATTGATATATTTATGACATTCAAAGACGAAATTTGGACAATTTTACACTTGTCCAGTCTGCGATTATTAGAAAACAACAGAAAAATAAACGAGCTTTTGGCAATAGCAGCTCCTAAAGCAAATTAGGATTTCAAATTTTATTAAAAAGTCAAATAACTTAAAATGAAAAACTGTTCACTGCACAAGTCACTTAAAAATTATAAATTTTTTTTTGAAAATTAAGGCACAAACAAATTAAGACCTTTTCCATATGCAAAACGAATTTTCAAAATTGGTCTATAAATGTCGAAGTTACGTGATAATCAATTATTAGGGCGGACAATTTGCGACACTCGTCCGTCTCACACAAATGGTGAAGTTGTCCTATAAAGTTATATTGGGTCCGATTATTGATTTCGTTCCGCGGCTGCGGATAACATTTTTTGTGCGAAAGCAAAAATTTGCAATTATTCATTCCGCCGCTGCGGTATCGTTCCGTTGTTGAAGTATCATCTATACAGTTGCGGTATTGCCATATTATTGATTCCGCAATATAGATATTTTCCTCCATTTTGCTTAGGCTCAATTTTTATGGCGGAAAGTTAACGGAACGAACAAAAATGTAAGGAAATGTAAAATTTTTATTAAAGTGTTGTTTTATAAAGAATTGTGTAATTCATTTCTTTGATTTTTGTTTTACTATTTTTATAGGAGCAAAAGAGAGAAATATACAAATAAAATGCAAATAGAAGGACTGGCAGATTTAATGAAATTAATATTAAACATTAAAATCTTTACCAACACTATGCTGATAGCTGCCTTTTGCAAAAAATCTCAAACAAGCACATAGTTTTTCTTTGGCTGAAAGAGCTCCGTGACGACCCCTTCCTGAGCATGCAGATTCTAACTCAGACAAAATATACATATTTAAACGCTACCTTGTTTAAACGAAAATTTGTTTGGAAGCTGTAAAAGTAGGCAAAGCTGTCATTTACCAGGAGGTCGGTTCACATTTATTTATTTCAACTTACTCTCTATCGTTCATCTGCAACACATCTCCAGATTTATAGCGTAAAACTCTTCTTTCCAATCGCATGTCCAAAGAATCACTGTCACTACTATCTTCAAAAAAGGCAATTGTATCCATATTTTATTTATAACAAAAGATTTAACACTGGCGACTAAATTCCCATCAGTTGACACACCATCAACTCATAATCACTTAAAACAGGGATGTTAAATTAAGTTCGCGGAAAGAGAATACCGCAAGAATGAATAATTGCAATTTTCATATCGATCCATATTTCTTTCCGCTAAATTTTCCTTTCCGTGCGGAGTCAGTATTACCATCTATTATAAATTCTGTTAAAGAGTGTGTGAAAGGAGTCCCAGTTAAATATTGTAAAAATTTCAGGAAGATCGGTAAACACACGTTCAGTTTCATATATATAAATAGATCGATTGTCGGTGAAGGGAATATGAGAAACTGATGGAAAATATATTCTTCTTTTGCTGTTTTACTGTTCATCCTTCGAACAACTTTTACACTTAAGAACTTTGATGAAAATTTTGGGAACATCCTGAATCTAAGCAGATCTGCTGTAATATGAACAATATATGGGTTCATAAATTCTTAGGATAGCGTTGGCCTTGTTTACCGTCAATGAAATGGGATCATGGAAGTCGAGCCTGCCATCCAACATCCAATGAGACTTGAACTTTATCCAAAACAACACAATGGAAAATTCTTCCACTAGTGATTAAGTCCAACAATATCAGGACGTATCAACAACGCACTTCTAAATTTCATTTGTGGAGTTCTTCGCGTTAGAAAACCATTTAACCACATTAACGTAGAGTCACCAAAGCCCATAAGTGATGAACTTTGTAAAAGGCCTATAGCCCACTTATACTGTCTCGAAATTGGTTTCTATTTTTTCCCAAAATCTATTTCGTTTGCATTGTAATTTTTTACATTAACAAAATTTAATTTTTTCCAATCAAAATATCTGATCTTTTCTTAATAATTATTCCGATTTTTCTTCAACAAAGAAACATATTTTAAACTTTTTGCTTGAAAAAAATTAAAAGATTTATTAATAATCTTTTGTTTTTAACTAAAATAAGAAATTTTCGTCTGCAGCGTAGATTTTTTTAGTATAATTTGGCAAAACCATAACTGCTATTAAGGGAACTAGACTTTACTCGAAATCCCGTGGACCACATCAGATTGCATTCTGTTTTAAAAGTGTTAATTAACAATTGCAGTGAGTTCTAAGATATTTGTTGTTATTGAAGGGGAAAACATTTAAAACAGGCTCAAGAGCAACATGGCCTGCCGACTCTTTCATAAAACTCTGTTTTAAAATCCCAGTTGACGGCTGCCATTAATGTTTTGCAGATTTTCTTTTGTGATCTTGGCATCTGTTTAAACGACATGGGTTTGTAGGATTACCGAGGGCGTTGAAGCGAAATGTATGCCCCCTAATATGTGTATGCATGCATGTGCATGCATGTCTACATGATGTATTTCATAAAATGTTGCTAATATCAAATTTACACATGACTTCAAGCTCGAGAAATAAATTATGTAGACGGAAAGTTATGGCTGCTTTTCGTGGAATCAATTACGATTTTTGCTGAATGCGCATCTGCTTATTTTATATATCCAATACAAAATGCCGGAAAGCAATTTGTTTGCGGAAAATTAAAGTTTAGATCTCTTTTTATGTATCTTCCTGTACAATAACATTTGTTCAATCAAATTCTGCAACAAATAGCTTGAGATTATTTTTTAAGATATTTTTTTTTGTGTGTTTATAAAAATTTTCTTATTAAAAAAAATGATTTGTCTGATTTTAACGGTAGCAGTAAAATTTGTCTACAATGATTTTTTAAAAAATAAATAAAAGGCAAACAAAAACTTATTACTAATAAAGAAAAAATCAAAAAAAAAAAAAAACTTAAGAAATCTGCTAAGTCCACATTTACGCATATGAACCAAAGAGAGAGCTGCTACCTTGGTCACACCGCATCAAATTAATTATCGAATGATCTTCAACAGAGCAGAATGTGATTTTCAGGCCTGTGTTATTCTTATGGAGAAGATGTTGACATCTTCCCAAATTTACGGTAGATGTTGAACATGGCTGAGTAGGAAAGGGCATTTCTTACACAACGCACAAGAAGAACTCCACTACCTCACCAAGAAGTAGACAAGAGAAGGAAAGAGTTCATTCATGCTGTTGTTTGAGGGACTGACGCGCATTTTAAAGTAACATTCTAAGAAAGAAAACACTCGGCTCACAGTTTTCAACACAGTATAATTTTATTTCGTAATTCGATTGCTTGTATTTTTTGTTTTGTATGTTTTTCGTCTTAAATCTATATACATATAACTAATTATTCATAAAATAAACGGGATGTAAATAAAGAATGTTATCTATGTGATCAGGGATTGATTAACCTAATTTATTTTACAGCTCTCAAGCATTTGAATAGTCAAAAGAAAAAAAAAAACTAAGAAAATTATGATTATATAATAAAAACCTTTTATATTACAAGGAGAAGAAAGTTGAAATTCGTGTAATTTATGTCTTTTTAAGTCAAATGGGTGTTCAATCATGTTGAACGGAATCAACAAATAAAAAGCCATTTTTGTTTCACTAATTCTTCCTATTCGCATTCATTTCATTGTGTGCACGAGCCGATCAACTTGAAAATCCAAAGATAATAGAACAAATTTTGTTGTTATTTGCATTATAAAATTTCCAAAAAAGCTGTCGTCGCTGTGAATTTAAGAAGCAGTTAATTGCTAAAAATTCTTTAAAGGTTAAATATCTTTGAAAATCAAACGAAAACACGGCTTTCTGTTTACAGTCAATTGCGGCTCTTAAGATTTCAGATGGCGACATGTTCGCTTGCTTGCAACTCAAACCTTTTCTTTAATCTTCTCTTTTCGTTGGGGCACCTTGATTTTTGGAACTGCAGATTCATTTAAAATTCACTGTCAAAAAAGGTTAAATTTACACTTGACTTGTTGAGTTTCATGGACTAACAAAATTTACATAAGAATGAAGCGTGGGAATGAACTTTAAGGGATTAATTAAGAAAAAGGAATGGGAATAAGACAATTTGTTTGATTCGATCAGGTCTGGAAAGCGCGCATGTTTCTTATGCGAAAATGTTTTTTTTCCAAATAAGAAAAATAAATTTTCAAATTGATGGCAAACAAGGAAAAAAGAGCTTCAGAAGTGCAGCTTTTTCACGGCACACAATTCACATTTTAATGAGGGCGCCCATTTAGTTTGTAAAATAATGGTGCTGTCATTGTTGACAGAAATCCTGATCATCAGGACAGTGTTTGTGGGCTGCGATTACAGTCCGAATCTCTTACACACGAATACAAAATGTATGAAATAAACAAATTTTGTGTCTGGACAGCTGAAAGTCCATAACTCACGCCGCATGGCTCATCGCATTCCACGCGCTTGTCACAAAAGTAGATTCAGTGAAACTGTACGTGGAAAGTTTTGCAGTACAACGCATAAAATGGATCAAATTGGATCAGCTGCTTTGGAAAGCTGAGCCGTAAAAAATACTTACAAGAAAAAACTTCTATTATTTTTATTAATTACCAAATTTACACTTCAGCTGGTTTTGATTTTCGAGGGTAGCATGGAACTGGAAATTAAAAATCGTGCCGAATGCATAGAAAAATTGAAACGCGTAAAATGCGTTGTCTGAACTTTCAGCTGAAATTTTAAAAGCGAATCCTGTTTGAATAAAGTTCTTATCATTCGTGTTAAACAACTTGAAATTTTAATATTTAAATGCAGTTTTTAATTTATCTAAACGATTCCTTTTGCCAGAGTCCAAAGCGTTATTACTTTCGTGGCAAATATTCCTCATCCCAAAAACAAACCAGAAATACTTCACAAACATCTTAATTTATTCTTTTTTACTTGCAGCACTTTTAAACAAGGCCCAGTCAAAACAATCAAACCGGTTTTCAAAAAACTTTATCTGAATACGAATATGAAAAAAAATCTATTAAAAAATATCCTTAAAGTTCGCGTTTGGCCTATTCTGCTCATAATTTGACATATGAAAATATTCTGATCCTGTTGCTCTTTGATTTTAGTGTTTCCTTGAATGGTTTTCGGTAACGTTACCCCGAAAATTAGTAATATTGGAGGGGCTGTGGTACCGGCCCCAAGCCAAATGAATTTGCTTTCAAATCATATCGAAAGATTATGAGCGTTCATCATAATTAAGATTTGGCATATTTCTGTAAAATGTATTTTTATTATACCAAATTGCCTCTTAAAGCATTTCATGAGAGAAGTCTTCGTACAGCATTTAACCCTTTTACCGCTACAACTCGTTAGTTTTTGGCCCTTTCACAAATCCATTTTCCATAAAATTGCGATATAAATCTTTGGCCACATAAATCTAAATAATCTGAAATTTGTGGGTTATATTCATTGCAAATAGATCACAAAACACTAAAGCCAACAAATTAATGGCACAAAAATAATACCAATTTGTTTATTCTTCAAAAAATCTGGATCCATTTTATGTCTCTAGCCGCAAAGAGAGACTTGTAGAAGTATTATTTCCAAGACTTCATAAATTCGATAAATATATCGGTAACAAGAAGAAATATTCATTTTTGGTTAGCACTTAGCAGAGTTCAAAAGGTCACCTACACACTTACATACATCGATTCGATCTTAAAGTACTCGTATGTATTTTTTCTTGTCTGCTCTACTAAAACTCGGTAGCAGCCGACTCTGGTTTTGGAACTATTTTACTCAAGCCCATGTTTTGCCACTGTATTATGTCCCGTTATCCCGTTTCGGGCCCAACAGGGAACAAGTTTTTGTTTGCTTTTCGTAGTACAGCGAATGGCAGCCAAAATCATAGGGAGGCAATGCTTGCATATCGTTGTACAGGAACCTTCACCAGTTCACGCAGTTCAACACGCCTGCCGTTGGTCATTAATTGGGGTGCCTATCTCGGCTGAAACGTTTTGGCATAAAATCGCAGGAACTGGTGGAACGCTTTAGAAAATTTAAAAAAGTGGTCAGATTCGTGCAAAAAAGTAAAAAGTTTCTTTTATTACAATTTTCGTAAAGTTCCGGAAATCTAGAATTTTTTGAGGTTATAAGAGAATTTTTAAATGAAATTAGTGCAAAGCAAAAGAAAAAATTTTCCGAATTCTCAAAAAACTGCGAAAATTTCAAATTCTTCTCAAATATTTAGTGGCATAAGAAATAGGTTATTGTTTCAAGTTTCGGCTTTGCGGATGGAGGAAATATTAGTGCGATTGGTCTAATATAGTCCTAAAAAGTTGCTGGTGCTGAGATGGTTCTAGATTTAACACACAAACCGGTTTATTATTTTTACTTTACGCATCAAAGCCAAGTAGTCGAGTAATCAAAAAAGAAGTTTTGCAATTTTTATCTTTTGGGAAAATGTTGGACCGAGCCTGCTTAAAAACTAGTTTTTAAAAGTGGAATATCCCAAATACTAAAGCAGGCAACTGGTGTCCGTCGTGAGGAAAATCTAAATGGTTCAAAACGAATTTAAATGCCAACCTCAAATATACAAATTGTTTCCTGCAAAGCGCTTCATTTGGCCCAGGTTCTTGACTTTGGACCGATAAGTACTCGCCTACTTTACTTAACCACTTCATGATATTCGTTTAGGAATTTATATACCAGGCGGTAAATGCCAATCAGCAGGAAAATGAATGCGAGTTCCGAATGGCGGATGCCGTAAAAAGAAACTGAATAAAACGATGGAAAAAACAGTGATAACGATTAGCAAATTGTTGCTAAAATAAATATAAAATATAGAGATTTTAATGTGCGAATGTGTTCAGGTTTACCTTTATGAAGAAACCCAGTCGTTGCTATTTCATGTTTCCTATAAACTATTTGACTTTTGATTTGGGGAAACATTAGACCACTTTCGTTTTTCGTTTCGTGTTGTGTTTTTATGGCCAACAGCAACATTTTTTCGTTGTCTCGACTTTCTATTGTTTCATTCATTAACGGTGACTTTCTTCTGCAAATTTGTTTATTTAAAGTTACACATTTTGATTTTGTCTTATTGTTCATCGTTGTTTCGAAATGAGTTTTGAGAGAGTTTTACATGTTTTTGTTGCATATATTATACAGTTTGTTTAATTGTTGTTTGATTTGCTACGGTCTAGTAAAATCGGTATAAAGTGTTTGTGGTCGCTTTTTGTTATTGTATTTCAACCACATACGAGTATTTTTGTGTTTTGTACAATTCTTACATTAGGGGCGTTCACGCCGGATTCTGCCAATGTTTATTGGGTAAAGAGAGATTGTTTTCTTCTAAATTTTGTTAACAAATTTATTAAAAAATCATCTCTGGTTACTCTATAGAGTTCATGTTGATTTTTGAATTTCAGTAAAAACAAAAATATATTTTACATTAAAAATAAGTGCGATATGGAAGTTTCTTTTCATATGTTTGTATTACAGAAATGTTTCTTAATGGTATATGAATGTATATGTATGTATATATATTTACAAATTAAATTTTACAAAATCTTTTTTATGTTATTTTTTCTTTATGAACATATTTTTGCTGGCTGGCAGGATGTGATATGCAAATTTGGGGATCAAAGTCACCCATCCATCTCTCCGACAATATTTTTTGTTAGTTCATATCTAACAAAAGAAGTTATACGGCTGTAAACGAAAACTGTGTTTGCCGACAAACTCTCCGCAGAAGAATTTCTCCCGGTCCAAATTGCTTAATGTATGTTTGCTGGACAATTTTCCAAATATGAATCTAAACATTCTGCCAGTATTGATTTGAATTTTTAGCTTTTGCTGAACTGAAAAGATTCCAAAAACGTCTGAAGCATCCCGGTTTCTTTTCTATGGCCACATATTTCTCCTCCTCCAGAATGGTATCCAATATATAATAGCTGCTCAAATTGAGCGGAGGTGGTGGTAGAATTGGAGGTTGTCATGATATGATGCAATTTTTGCCCTCGCTACCGCCATTCGTGGAGGCTGTCGTCGTTGTTGTCGCCACAGAAGCGGCCGCTGTAGAGTTTGTTTCAGCAGACGAATACTTGCTGCCAAACATTGATTGGCCCGCACTGTAGCTGTTGATGGCATTGTTTGCCTGTTCCATCATTGCTTGCTTTTTAAGCTTTTTCTCGTACGCAATCGCATCGTTGGGCACGTAGGACACTCGTACGCCGCCATAGTGTTTGCGGGCAGGCAAGCGATAAACGTAATCATCCATGTCACTGGACGAACTAGAAGAGCAAGTGGAACAAACGCTGGCTGCATCGCAGTTGTCCAGGTTTTTCACAGCACTTGTGCCGGCCTGCGTCTGAGCATTGTGCAGTCTCAGGTTTGTTTGATTGATTTGCATTTCGGAACTGCTGCGTGATTGATTGCGCTTGCGTCTTCGTCGCCGCGCATTCGAATTGTCAGTGTAGCTCTTTGAACGTGACATGGTGTCATGGATGCTGTGAAATCTAACTTCTTTTGTTGGGTGCCGATTGTTTTCCTCGTCTTCGCCCTCCTCATCATCGTCGTCGTCATCCGCATCTTGTTTTATGCGCTCGTAATTGTCATTTGGCAGTTCGTTGTGGCCATCGTTATCGTTCTCTTGATCCATTTCCAGCTCATTTGTTATCTCCTGAGTGCTTTCAGTCATGTCAGAGTTGCTGGGTGAGTTAATGTTTATTTTATCAATACTTTGATAACTGTGAGAGTCATCGGCTTTCGACACCAACATGTCGGGCAGAGAGGCTGTAATATTGGAGTCGCCAAATATGGTTTTGTCACCGGAGCAAATATTGTCCAAGCTGATGCCCAGTTCCGTTAGATCTATAGGTGGGGGATGGGCTGGCCTGGGTATGCCTGGAGCAACAACAGTGTCAAGATTTCGAGCCAGCATTAAACGTCCCAAGTCTTCTCTCCTCTGACGTTCTTGTCTCTCCAATAGATCTCCCGCACTACCAGAACTTTTGTTTGCATGGCGCTCTTTATTGTTTGCCCCTTTAACTGGTCGAGGAGATCTCGCTATTTGACTTGTAGTGTTGACTCGCTGCGTAGGTCTTAATTGAGGTCCCGAACTGGTATCGGATGGTGTAGGGGGTTCTCCTTTGCTACAGGCTATAGAACAATAAATTGTACCGCGTCGGGGTAAAAATGGCCTACCAAGCAGGGAACAACGACATGTACAGCAGGAGAAACATTGATCGGTTGCATGCCAATGCTGGCCGTCGTGTGACATTTGGCCCTGGTCCACGCCAATCACATCGCCGCAATAATCACAGTACTCGGCAAACATGGTATCGAAGCAACTCAGGCAGTAGGGTTTGCCGTCGCGCATTATATACCGCTGGCCGCCCAGCTGCAGATCACATTCAAAGCAGGCAAAATGTTTCATGTGCCAAGTGCGTCCCTCGGCTTCTGTGCACTCGTCCGAGAAGATAATCTGTTAAAACAAAAAAAAATATTTTACTTATTTTTTGAAACCAAATTCAGCTCAATTCTTTATTTAGTTAAAGGCAGTTCTTGGTCGAACTCGTTGCAGCCGCTCTCAACTTTTCTTTTCAAAGAAGACAAATGCTTGGCTTAAGAACAAAAATACATTAAATTTGAACATTTTAACTTCCAATTGGATTTCCAATTGGGGAATTACTTTTTGCTTTCCAATCTTTCCTTCCTGCTGCAGTAATGGAGATTTTTACAGATGAAGATTTTGAAAGTGGGTCGTATACAATTTAATTTACAACATGTGCTGTCACTGTGTAATTTGTTCACTAAATATCTGCTTAATTCTCAATTTATTTCTAACATTTTGATCATCACAGGAATTTATTTAAAGGGGTTATCAATTGGTGCTGGAAGATGTTGTCAGTCTGTGGCCCCCATGTTGTTTTGAAGCAGCCCATCTAATCTTTTGTTTACTATTCATTGACTGACTGGATGCCAGGGCACGACTGATCAACAAAAATTAGTTTTCATTACCACATTGCAAATAGATGTGTAAAGGATCAGGCCGCCCCGATGCACATTCTATACGAACAGTACGGGGCCATGGTTATCTCTTGTAGAGGCGACGTGAATTGAAGTCGCAGGTGGGCCAATAAGCACGCAATTATGTCTTATTTCATGCAGAATATCATACGCGGGTCTTTCAAATCAAAAAGGAATTCTATTAATAGCTCAAACATGCCTTGTTCTATGGCAACATCAACACCTTCCCTACGTTAAGGAAAGCCTTAAAGACATCCTGTGCCATACAGCGACCAATGAAAACCCTATTTTTATCACAAAAACTAATCCCGAAAGACTTGATGCCAAAGTCACAAGTTGTTGCAAGTACGTCTTTGCTTTTCCAGTTAACATTTTCCTATTAAATATCTTTATGATTGTAAACAGTAGACTTACCTCGTCACATGCCGAACAACGTGGCTTTTGGGTTTCAGCATGATGACGTCCACAGTGAAGGTTGCCATCACGATGGAAGTATATTAAATCCACTAGTAATTCTTTGCAAACACAACAAACAAAACAGGCAGGATGCCAACAGACCTGAGCGCCAAGACGTTGGGCAAACACCACAATGTCACCGGAGGAAAGTTGTTCGTTGCACTAAAACAAACAAAGCGAAAATAAAGAAAAACTTTAAAAATATTTACAGTGTGAAGTCGGAAAATGATACTGATGAAAATGCAAACATTTAAGTCCCTGGAGTCCGTCATGTTCAATTACGGAAAGTTTATAATTTAGTCGTATATTTTGATACAAAAATCGGCTAAAAATCGAAGAACTGATCTATTGTCAACACCTGTTCAACCATTTAATAGACATACAGACATACATAAATATATATTATAATAACTGAGACGAGTTCTTATTGTTTGATTAACCAACCAACTTTTTTACTATTCAGTTCTTCCTGACCTTGTTAATACAGATTCTTAAATACACACACACACACATATATATTCTACGCTAATTGTATGTGTAAATATAAAAAATAATTATATGTTTATGTATGTGTTGTACATATAGAGATACATATGTATTAATTTTTACGCTCAAAGTTCCAGGCTTTAGTTTACAAATGCCGAAAGTTGTGTAAAATTTGTTGCAGCAACAACAAACTTCGCTTCAAGTTTTTTAAAAAAGTTGTCCTCAATTAAATTTATTTTTATTAAACTTTGTTTATTCATCGGCTAAACAAAAAACTTAAGCCAAATTACACATGCGGCGTATCATATATTGGAGGTCCTTGAATATGACTTCGGTGCCTGATAATACTTATCGAAACTAGCAAAACCTCGATTAGGGTCTTCCAGCTCAGCTCAGAAAAATAATGTTAAACAATTTATTAATCTTTTGAAAAGTTTTTCTATTTCGTAACACAAGACAAGAGTTTCTTACAAATCGCAACCTATTCCAGGCCTGCAATAATGCTGCAGACACAAAGAGAAACAAAATTGCAATCAATTAAGGAGATATAGTCGTTAAAAATATATAACGTTTTCTTTGGAAAATCCTTAAATATGTATATAAAATCTAAATCCGAGCTAATCCAGAAATACCAAAACGGGGTTTCTCTAACTTCGAGTTCAATCTTTGGCCCTGTTTGCGTTGATGGTTTCTAGAGAACAAGATACAATCACGAACTGTACGGGCTGTACAGCGATATCAGCCTAACCAGGCGGCTACGGATCCAACAGCTAAAGTGGTTAGGCCATGTAGACCGCCCGTAGAACCTTCGACTCGAAGGACGCCCACGTCGCGTGCAAGTGGAGAGGGACCACAACCAACTTGGTGTGTAAAAACTTGTTGGTTGAGGCCCAGGTTCACTCCGGGACTGTAGCGCCAAATAAGGAAGAAGAAGATATGTAGATATTTTAGTAACAACTACTGGCAGTTTTGCGATAGACCCGTGGGATAAAAGCCAACGAAATGGATTTTGATGTAACGAACGGCGCCTGACTGCAACTTTTAAATAGTAATAATTTGTATGTCCGATTAAAGTTTTATGTAGAATTTTTGGTCGCGACTTCCGAATTTAAAAATTTTAAAGTGCATCTAATTTGATTAACTTGAGTAAATATTTGTTGCTGTTGCAATTTGGTTTTTTCGTTCTTCAATTGATTATTCTTTGAAATATCCCCTTAAAAATTATTTAAGTCTCATCTCGACTTAAGCTGTTATTATAAAGTGCGGAATTATTTTAAAAATAAAAAACATTTGAAGCCCAGCACAGGTCTTTTCACAACTCTTTCATGGTTTATTGCATGAATCCCTGAAGCCAGTGTGTGTCTAAGAGATTGTCGCAAACGAATTGTTTCATACTAATCCATATTCAATCTAAATAACACAAACAACACAATTTTAAATGGAAAATTTTTTTTCCGACTGGAGGAGAGACTTAGTAATATCAGGCGGAAGTCGACCTTAAATCACAATCCTTAAGCGGAACACCTACGCTCCGGTCATACCTAAAAACTCCATATTTATTAAAACGGAAACATTTCAGAAAACTATTCTATGGAGGGCCTCGATGGTTGACAAGCCAGAGGTCGCAGGTTCGATTTCTGAAAAAACTCTGGTGAAACAACAATAGCCAAAATTCTTTACAATAACATAAAACAATACGAAATGACCCAACAAACAAATCGATATTAATACAAGACAGAGACACTACTACTTCTTTCCCCCTCCCATAATCTGGGACCTATATAATGGGCTCGAGCCCTGTGCACTAGTCTAAAAAACATAAATAAATAGGATAGTGAAGTTATATAGTGAACCAGTAAAATATTCTATAGGAGGCCGACAATTGATTAAACAGTTACAAATAAGTACTTTGATGTAAAGAAAGCCTTTGGCTTAGTTTAGAAGCTGGTCAGAAAGGTTTTGATTTTTCACAAGACCTGGTAGACGATCTTTCGTACATAATAACTTTAAGCAAATCTTAAAGGACTTTTTAAAAGATATAACCATCAGTTGAGTGCGGATGAAAGCATTCCAAAAATTACTTAAGGTACGCCGGGCATAGGCATGACTTAACAGCTTTTCACATCGAAACTGGACTCTGTTTGACTAAATTTCGTAGGGCTTCGTTCTACAAACATTTCTGTGTCACTCATTTTGTGGATCTTTAAAATAGAAAACTTATCAAGCTGTTCGTATGGCTCAATGTTAAACGAACTGGAGATTGTACTTTAAGGGCATATTATGAAAGGAAACTTTAAAATGTGCTTCATTTTATTTTATTTTTCTTGTTTCCCCATCTTCTTTGTGCATCTTTTAGTTTAAAGAGCTTTAACTATTGAAAAAACAGCTAAAAAGGGTTCACAGCCATTAAGTATTTAAACAGTCATTGTTTGCCTAAATTAAGAAACGACTTCTTTCTTGATTTGAATTTTCCTGTTTAGTGAGAGTGTTCCCGGGGGCTTAATTTGTTCTGTACTGCTCCATGACTCCAGCTGGAACGTAAAAGTTATTTTAGTGGGGTTTCGTTCATGGGTTTGTTTGAGACTTTCAATTTGTTTTCAAACAAACAGTTGCTGGCGCGTGGGCATAATTATAAACTGTTTGTTGGCAGAAGAATTACCGTTCGTTTATCTTGCGCTTCAGCTTAATGTTATTTAAATAAATACAAACACTTTTACGCCGCACTGTTGAGCAGGTCAGGTTGGAAGCTTGAATGTTGATTCGTTTCAGTTGTTCAGTTGTAATTGGACCAAAGTTTTTCAGTCTAGAAGAGTATTTTTTGTACTACGAACGAGTAGCAATTGTTGAATCTTGTGTACAATGTACTTTACACTGTCTTTTTCATATTCCGTGGCTTTTTGTATTTCCACTGCAGCAACTCATTCCATGCAATTTATACTCTTATATATTGTACTAACAATATTTTCCAACTTTTTTACATAATTTAGTGGTTTTTAAAAAAGAAGATTCTTGCAAACGTACGTATGATGCTTAAAACCCCAGCGAAAATGGTAACGAAAACGCAAAATTTATTTTGATCATGAGCGCAGCCGCATCGTGCGATCGATTGTGTGAGAGTGTCTGGTGTTGTTCGTTTTGAAAAGTTAGTTTTGCGGTCCGCTGTCATAAAAATATAAAAAAGTTCATTTCAGCTAAAGTTACCCATATAATAAAAATTTAGTTTAATATTTCTTATATATGAAGGATACCGTGACTGCTTTCGCCCTGACTTAAGATATTGTCCACAGAATTTCTCACACAAAAACACTGAGAATTTTATTCATTTTGTTGGTGCCTTGCGGACTGTTTCAATTAAATTTCGACTTTTACACATCATTAGATTCCTTTCACACACAAAATTTTACAGAATATTAAAAATGTGTTTTCCTCCGCACTCTATTTTCTCAAGAGTTGTGCGCACTAACCAACGAAACTGCGCTTTCAAACTCTATCCCTGGAGATATTGATTATTATTTTCTCAGTGTCCTCACACATTCTCCCCCTGGAGGGCAGGTTTTGCGTTGAATCTGGTTAACGCCTGATGTTCCTTCAGGATTTCGGCCTACCAGCTCAGGTGCGAGTTACAAAACAGAAGGGATTATATAGCCCGAGATCTCTTGCTGTCATAGCAGGTGCTGACATAAATCAATTCCAAAATATCTGTCAAGTTATTGAAATATTTATATTATCGTTCACGACTTTATCATTATATTATCACCACGATTTTTTGCATAAAGTTGCGTAGCTGACGATGTCGATGGACAGCTTACCAAGTAAAATGAAGTCACAAGAAATATTACCTCTTGAATAAAAAGCATATCCGCTGTCCCCAATCACCAGACTACTATTTCAATACAACAAAATATATTGATAATTTTTTTCAAGAATCAACCCTCTCATGTGTTGGCTCTAAAAAATCCGTACAAGTATTTCCCCTGACCAACCGATTATATACGGAATTAAGAAATTTTTTACCTGCTGGCACATTTCAACCGATCAAAATATCACATTTTCTCCAAATTGCCTGGTTTGCGAATACTACCCGCTTATATTTAAGAAATTTGGGCTCAATTTGAACAGCAATAAAACCGTCCACGATTATGACACGCAAAGCAAATGCGAACTATTCTGCAGAATTATTGATCAACTCAATGGGTACAGCATTCATGAATGGAACTGTGCAGCGCTTTCAGTTAGTCTGTTGATTTAGTTCTTTTCCAAATCTTAAGAAGCGTAATCTTTTTCCATAGCCCTTAGAGAAAACTTAATGAAAAAAAGATTAAATGTTTCGAACTTTTAGAGATTCAATTCAAGAAGAATAAAATGCATCAGTCTGGCTCGATCATTCTTACGAGAAGGCTGCGTAGTCTGTTGTCTCACACGACCGTAATGCAACATAATGTACTAGTAGAGATACATCCTTGTGCATACAAATATAAATTCCTGCAAGTCCATCATATTTCAAAGTTTTAAGTATGGTCACACTGGTGCCAAATTGGAACGAAAGCAAACACAAATATGAAACCGCCTCGAACAGTCCTGAAAGGGCTCCAAAGTAAATCTGAGATCTTCGAAAAGCCTCACATTCCGAAAAGACTGAAGCAAAGGCAAATGACTGTATTAATATCTAGAAACAGTTGCAATAACAAGTAAATTATGCAGAACACGAATACAAGCTCTGAACTGTTTTCTATACCCTGATAGAGAGTTTGGGAATCGTACAAACAGACAGAGAAATGACTCCAGCCGCACACTTAAGTGGTAAAAGTAATTTCGTTAATGAACTTTTTTCCCTAAAAGTAATTCAATTAAATTCAAAGTAATTCCATTCTAGAGTATTAAGCAACGCAACTTTAAATCAGCAGAATTAAAAAAACTGGTTGGTCTTTGTTTTGTCCAAATGGAGTGACATGGAACCTCTATTGGAAAAAAGTAAAAATTATTCATGCATACATTTGCACACACTGAACAAACTGTACAGTTTTTGCCCCAAAATTTAATACTCCTCCTCTCTGTTCAAAGAAAAATACTGTAAATTAAAGATTTATGAAAATATTCAATGACTCAAAGAAAACACAATGAGGAAATATTCCAAATCACTGAACCATGACACAATTCGACTAACAAAAATATTAACGCGAATTTTAAAGGAGCCGTTACTGAAATGCGCAAAAGATGCTGCAAAACAAAAACGGAAAAAAGAAGAAACGTCGTTCCTTTTTAAATACAAACAATAACTTTGAAGACAAGGATATGACAGGCATAAAATAGACTGAGAAAAAGTTAAAAGGATGCTAGAACGTATAATGAAAAAATCATTGATGTGTATTAAAAAGAATGAATAAAAAGTTTGGGATTGCGTCTGTGATGTCAAGAAAATGGAAAATTAAAACGTGACACTTATTAACGTTGATGAAAGAAGACGAATGGATACTCTATACGTTTTTACACAATATAAAATTGCCATTTCTAATGGCGAAGTGTGAGGATCTCCGTGTCCTGTAAAATATTGCTTTTTGCTTTATTTCCAGATGGTCACAAATTTCTTCTAATTATTTGTCGATTGTTTCTTTTTCTTAATTGCTATATAAAATAAAATATTTTGAGAAAAAAGATATTTTTAAAAACGTACATTTGTTTAATATTTAGTACTTTATTCTGTGCACACCATATTGGTGACAAGTACTTTTTGCAGTTGAGCAAATAAAATAAGGGCGAATGTCCTGCATTTATCGCAGCAGCGAAATGACAACTTGATAAGAATCAAGACAAAAGTAATTTGATTTCAATGCCTTTAACCAAATGTGATTGCCCCTTCGATTTGCGTCAAAAGTGTGCGATCCACAGATACTTTTGTTATGTTGCTTGACACGCCCGTATCGCATTCGTTTGTGAAGAGTGTTTCCGATGACGGTCCCTTGGAGGTCACTGAATTCCAGGATTGGCTTAGACACAAATATCCTGGTGGTTACAAGTTGATTGCCGTCGATTCCGAGACTGTGTCAGTTTCAATTTATATAACAGTTAAACTGAACATTAAATAACAAGAACCAAATATCCCAATAATTTAAATCTTTGAAGAAATAAAACTATTTCCTCATTTTCTAGATGTGAAGCACTTTTACGTTGTTTCCTTAAACGATTTTATGGGAAAAAAGGACAAGCAGCTTAAATGTGGCTCCCCAGAGCAGACGACTGAAGACCTCTTGTGTTTGCAACAACCAGAAACTGCTACTGGGAACATGATTCAAATAGAAATTCCATCGCTTTTCTTTTTCGGTGTATGAATTTTAAGGCTTAAAAAAACGTATGTATCCCATTAGAAGAAAGTAAAACATAATGTCGACCTGATGCTGAGCAAAGGATGTGACATCTGCATCTGCAAAATATTGGCAAGTAGGGTACTTGGCCGGAGCAGAAAAAAGGTGCCGCAAAATGTTACGAAACTCTTATCCATCCAATCCATAATGATTCGACGAAATGTTAAAGAAAGAAAAACAGTAATTACACCTTTTGTTCCTTTTTGTCACAAGGCCTTGGCAATCTTTTCTTAAGCTCAAAGCAAAAGAAAAGGCCAAAATAACGAGTAAAGTTTATGTAGTGAAAGAGGCACGATAACTAGTCGCATTAATAATTCCGATTCCGGCAAACTTCAACTCTGTTCATACATTCAAGGGGCAGCAGAGAAGGGAAAAAACGATTGGTGGGGGAAGTTTGCTGCAAAATACTTTAATACTTAAACAAAAACAGAAAAAAGGTGACCGGCAAACGAACATTCAATCGGAAATGATGGCCTTTTTTCGACATTTTCCACGCACACACCACCACAAACACATACACAGATGAAAATAAGTCCAATGACAATTTGTCACAATAATTATTGGCACGTTTGACGATTCATCTGCCTTAACAATTTTTCCCCAAAACCCGCTTTCATGTGAAAAACAATGGAAATTCTCAGACTTGTTGACACAAAAGATGGAAACAGTGAAAAGGACAAAAAAGTGAAAGGAAAACTGGATTAATTGGATTGATAAGATTAATGAGAAGTGACTGCAATTACTTACATGACATTAAACACACAGCAAATGACGAGTAACAAATTCAAGGAAACAGAAAAAGTTGCAGAAACTCACAAGCCTCCACCTGTACCGAAACACATTAAAATGTGAAAGCTATTTAAGTCCGGTGAACAATTGCGAGACAGCTCTTAAGCGCAACATTCCCTAAGTGCTCTGTTTGGACTTTCATCCGTTTTCCGGTCATTTAAATAACTTTAATTTGAACTGTTTTTGCTGTCTGGCTAAATTACAGAATTTCGAATGCGACTAATGTTTATTTTCGATTGCCTGTCTGATCATGTCGGCTTCGAGTTGTTGTGACAAATAAAATCTCAAACTCTCTTACACACACACACACATACACAAACATGTGCATGTTGCTCTACCTTCTCTTTCTCGAGTACCGACTGTAGCCGAATTACTTCGAAGTTGCCTGCCTAATTAATGCCATTTACACACAAAAACTTTACTTTGGTATTTCAATTAACAAAATGCGACAACTTTTACAAAAGATTCATTTAATGGAACATTTTGAAGTTGTATTTTGTTTATTATTTTTTGTTTGTGGCTGAAGAACGCGACTGCTAAGGCTGAACTTAAGAGGACTTTGTTTTTGCAAGTGTGGCGTGGCTTGTTTTATGAGCTTCAGTGAAGTATCGCTGCGAATATGTACAATCTAGTTCCTCTGAAAGAAAATACTCATTGCTGGTAGGAATAATAGGATGGCTGCGGGCAAAAAGCCCTAAGCGCCTTAAAAGAGTTGAAGAGACTGGGGCATCCCAAAGATCTCATGTTATTCAAGGATGAGATACAGATGACGTGCGGATGGCTTAGACGTGCGTTTTAAAGTTGGCGTTTAGTGAGTTAAATTTTGCTGTTCTCTGCTTGGGATAACTCGAGTTTTCACCGCTTTCTGTTAGATTATAAGAACGGAAAATGTTTGAATCTATATTCGGTTTAAAACTACAAATTACGACGGTGTTTATTGGAAGCCGGAAATATTTACTTGTTTAGCATTGTTTCAGCAAAGGGGGAAAAGAATCATATCTTTTACAGGCTGGCAATAAATACTTTTTGTATAAGTAATTTTTATTCCCAGCTTTTGACACATAAAAGTCTGAACAAATTTGAAGACAGAATTCATACCAGTTACTTTCCACTCCAAAAACTCTATTCCTATGGAAATGTCTGATCCTTTATGGATATATAATTGCGTGGTTTATAGCTGTACAGATAACGGCACTTCATAGGGGCTACCCTACTCGTCATGAGAGGTCACTTTCTCTTTTCTTGGTAACTTTTCTACAAAAAGTACGTTACGGTTGCTGCGTTTTGAGTTTTGAAAGTTCCAAAACAATTGCATTCGTTTAATCGCCTTAAAGCTCTACAATTTAAGAACAAAAACCAGTTGTCCTATAAACTTAAATACTACAAACTATTCGAAAAACATTCAATAATTTTGATTTCAACGAAAACTCAATTCTTTCAAAGGGATTGTCATTTGCATAATTTGATCGGATGTATTTAAATGGACGCAATTCCAAGTTCCGCGATGGACGATGGGGAACATTCAATGAAGTATAACTGATAAAAATTGCAATTAACAAATTCCCCCATTTATTAGCTTTAATAAACATGACACGTTCAACACAGTCCTTCGGCTTTTACCAGGGTCACTATTTATATTTCGGGGACTGGCACCACCAATACCAATATCTAAACTCTGGCAACACCATAACAAACTTTAACTTTATTTGCATAAACGTACTCCCAACGTTTTGATGTACAAGTGGTGCGAGTATTTGGCCAAAAATGGAAATTTCAAGAGAAGGTTTTCACAACTCTCGACGTGGATTATCTCAGCAAGAATGTGTCTATGAACTGAGTTCTTTGTGAGGCCATGAAGCACTACCAGCATCTTAAAAACAATTTGTTCTCGTTGGATCTAGTGGATCCCACGGAAGACTGCGGAAACAGAATCACAAAAATTGTTTTTTAAAGATGCAACATAAAGCAAATGTTGTGGCAACAAAAATATGTTCAAAGGCGGGTCGTACGTTCAGTAGAGGACTTATTATCAAACATTTCGAAAACATTCTCGCACACTGACGTTGTTATCAGAAAGCGACATTTTCAACGGCTCTCTAACTCTTTCGGAAACCCCACATTATGACTCATCGAAAAGAGTCTGCAGTTTTGTAGCGCCGTATAGTCTCTTTTTAGTTTTACAAACAAGTTGAGCTAAAATAAAATCTCAATTTAACAAATGCCAGTTAAGACCTTTTCAAATAAAGCCGCTATTCCGCATGAATAAGACTACATTTCTACTTTGTGGTTTCTTTTGTTGGCGAATAACTTTGAACTGTTGAGACAATTAAGTCGTTGTTTGCTTAACAGAGTCTAACAAAGCGGAAAATATCCTTAAAGCCATAATGAAATACTCATATGCATTCAAGGAAACATATACCAGCACAAATTGAAATAGAACCACATGCGCACCCACACACATCCTTCCCATGTATTTATGTATGTATTTAGGATAATATTCTGGAGACGTGTTTGTTTAAAGCGTTTTCTATTGCAGGATAAAAAGCAAAAATCTAATGTTTTGTTTAACGCTCAGCACATTTTCTATAAAGACCCATATTAAATATAATCACGGCACCTTTAAGAAAGTACATACATATTTAGATATATAATCTATGGCAAAACATCTCTAAAATTCTCGGATCCGGTCGAAATAAGTGAACAGTTGATGGGAAATATAAAGTTTTGGAGTTCCGGCATGATTATTAACCGATCAAGCACGAACACACTTTCATTATAAATTTATTTTCATTTTGAACACAAAAAGTGTAAATCAACACAGATTATAACTTAAATGACAAAAGTGGATGGGTCTTGCAAGGATCGATTATCGAATTTGGTTAGCAAAGGCAAGAGGCCTCCAGCGCACCGCAGAAACAACACAGGATGCTGGACGACTGTGCAATATCAAAACTGACAGTTATAAGTTGTTTTGACAGTGGGAAAAGGAAAATTGGAATAAAATGGTTTTTCTACCAAACGATCGACATAAACTTGAATATAAAGTTAATGCTGGTGGGGCGTCAAGCCATGGAAATTTAAAACAACAAAGACTCAAATAGTACAGTACACTCGCGATAATATGAATGCCCCAAATCATGGGATCTTTTGTTCTACCACTGCTTGGTCTAAAGTATAAAATTTATTTGAAACACTTTCGAATATGAAAAGGGCTATTATTTTACAGGTTGAGAACATTGAGTTGGCAGCACTATTTTATTTGACAACTCATTTAACAGTTGATAGTTACTTTTTGTTTGGTTGAAAATAATGATTGAATTTCCATTCCAAATTTTGTCATCCGATGAAGTCCATTTTTGGCTGAACCCGTACGTAAATAAGCGGAACTGTCGCATTTGAAATGAGGATAATCCACAAGCTTTTGCCGAAAATTAGTATTTGGTGCGCTTTGATGGTGATTGTCAGAAATTTATTGGTGGGCTGGACTAAAGTTATATGTCTTTATTTCTTATAATTTAAACTGGTGTAACTTAAACAAATTAATTAATTAATGATTAATTTTCTTAATTGTTGTATAATTAATATATATATATTTAAACCTCTAACTTATAACTTGATCGCTATAAATTTATGCATTTGCGATTAGAGTTGTAAGTACAATCTTTATGTCTTGAAACGTTATACAAAATCCATCCACTCGATAGATTCATTGAAAATTGATGCATGTCAGCAAAATAATGTTAAATTCCATACAGAACGACATCGGCTTTGCAATAAACGAATTTTGAAAACTCACATATCCCTTTTTGTGCTTCTGCGAGAAATTCTTTCCACCTTTTACTGTTCTATTCAGTTGAGGTGGAAGCGGAGCGGAAATGTCAAACATCGTTGCACTTAGAAGTCCTGACATATGCGCACAACATGTCTTGTCTATTTTATCTTCTTATTGGATAATATGTGCGTAGAAATCAAAATATTTTAAATATTATTACTAATAAGAAATCTTAAGTATATCAGCACCCTGGCAACGCTGTCCGTCAGTAAACAGATTGTACTCATACCCAATTTTTAATTTTGTACTCAATTCTTTGCACAAATCAGTTAATTTCTTTTCTTGATTATGTTCATCAAAGTTGTTGTACAAATACGGTAGCGCCATCTACATTCTTTTGTTCTTCAGAAACAGCGGTTCGTGTTTATACAAATACTTAAAATCTATTCGATATGCACGTAAGGAAAATGTAGTCCCTTAGTTAAATGCATCTCACTTAAAAAGAAACCACATATTTAGATGTCTGCAACATATTGGGACAGAAGCAGCTGTTTGATAAAAGGTGTTTAGAAATTTGCATACATTTTGATGAAATACAGACAAAAAATAATTATATATGAAAAAATTTGCTGTTAAATGGGAATTCACACTGTATAAATAAACTTTAAATGTCGTTTCCTTGATTACAGGTAAATTATTTTGTAGTTCAAGGTTAAGCCCTGTAAATAGTGCCAATATTTGAAAAGAATAACATTTTTTAAATATCTTTGATTACAGAGAAAAACAATTTCGTTCATTTTAATTGGTGTTACTTACACAGAGCAAAAATAAAACATTTTTGTATTTATAGAAATAAAAGCAAAGACAGGTGCCAAAATCCTATGATTAAGTGTAAAACTTATTTAGAATTTAAATGGAGTTCAGTGGCCACTTAAAATTAATTTAACTGGCGATTAGAGATTTCACTTTAAAGCTTAAACATTTCTTAAAAAATGTTCCTTGCAAACTACTGCTTAGCACCGTATAGGGGGTCCTTTTTTACTATTTTCATTTCCTACTTCTCAAATAATCTCAATATTGATGTAAACTTTTTTCAGAACCATAATGTCTGGCTGATTGAATGGTAAAACGAAAACAACAGTCTGCAGCTCTACTTAATTTTTGATGGAAAAATCCTTTAATAAATCCCATAATTTTTTTATCTATTCTTGCAAAATTCCTTTAACATTTTCTAAATAATATTAAAAAGATTTTCTTTTCAAACACTTTTCATAAATCGCCGCCTTTTTTTTTATAAGATAAAAGCAAAAAACGAAAAGAAAACTGAGCGTTTTAAGAAAAGAAAATCCAACTAAAAGATGAAAAGAGCTGTAGGAGTAATAAAATGAAGGATAAAAATAAACTCAACACACTATTTTCTTTCTAGATAAATCCGTTTTCAATGAATAGGGCTGAAAGCGTCGAAAACTCAGGGAACGGGTCGCAACCAAGCAAGTTGAAGGAACAACTTTTTACAACAACAAATATCCACTATTGACGACGTTCATGTTTGCACGGGTGACTGTTTGTTTTCCCTTCATTGTAGCAGAGTATTTAAACACTTCCGAATACGAAAAAGTTGGATGCTTTTTCTTTATTAGGTTTTAAGATTTCGCAGGATTCTGGCGAATAATTTTTGATAAACAAAAGGAAGAAAGAAGTACAATAGCGAAGGAGAAAAGGGAAGAGATGCTGGAGCAGGAAGAAAATACGGGTACTTAAATAGAGCGAAAGTGCATCCATTCAATGTTCAGTTCAGTTTTCGCTGCGACTATTTGGATGAGTAACTGAAGACCATTTTCCATTCCTTTTTTCAGGCTGCGAGTGCTGAGGAAAGTAGAAGCTCAACAATGGATGAACAAAACTTTAAGAAATGTCCGTCGGAGATGCTGTTTCATTTGACTGGTTGCTGGGTTTCTTGTCATTGTCTGGCAGCCAATAATGATGATGCAAATTAAAACAAAAACCCAACAGTTTCAATGGAAAGTCTTAAGAAATCATAAAGAACTAAAACTAGACACTATTGTAGAAGTTTTCGAATGTACTTTTCCCTTTGTAAATTGTGCGTTTGCGTCGCGTTTCTTGTTGCTTTCGTAACTGTCAGTCGTACTGTGAGTATTTTTACAGTTTTTTGCCATTCACTTTTCACTGAAGTTTTTGTTTTGAACTTTTGCGCAATTTGTATGAAAAACTGTTCCATGCCTTTTGGCTGACCAACGCCGATTTAATGAGGTCGTTACATATTTTCGAGAGTTTCAAAAGGAGTCCTTTTTGTATAAAATAAGCGGCTAGATCCTCGAAACAGGGTAAATGTATATGTGCCAAAGGAAGCCATCACCATTGAACAATGTTGGTTTGACATTTATTGTCATCACAAAGAATTTTTTTAAATATTACGCTCTGGAGAAAACGCTTAAAAGAGTACGATGGAACATTAACTAATTGCAGAACTGCAGCCGATCATGCAGCTTTCAAGCTTCCTTGATGAAGTTATAAGCGACCAGTATGAGTTTGGATACGAGTAGCAGGTCTTACAAGGCGTCCTTCCCAATCTAGACATGCCGCAAACGGAGCCTTAAACTCTGAAAACATTTTGTTTAAAAGTAAAAGCTGTTTCGTACAATATTCGTTCTCAAGCTCTACGTGAAACTTTTTATTTTATTTTTTTGTTGTTAAAATTAACAAAACAACTGTTTAGGACACATTTTGTCAACTTCTTGCCGCTGTTTTTTCTGCTTTCAATATGAACATGAAAGAAACAACGTCTTTTCAATTGTTTTTGGTCCAATTTTTTTCCATGAATGTTGTTTTGTTTCTTTATAATTTTTTTGTGTTTTTCATTTTTGCCAATGAATAAGTATTTTCTACTCTTTAGTTAAGTTTTTATGTAGACTTAATGAAATCTTTTTGTCATCTGTTACAAACTCTTAACAGTGAATGTGGTTGTTGGGTGAATTTTGCAAAGACCAAGTTTTTGGCTCCCCATGTTCATGCTCTCTGCCAAACGTACGTCCATGAGTTGGGGTAATGACAGTGGCACTACCGTTCATAATCACTGCAAGTGGCAGATGAAAATGACGTACATTGTACGTAAAACTTATTGTAGCACAAAGTGGTGGTGGCAAGTGGCAAGTGGCAAAAGTGTTGCATTTTATGATTTCCTTTCACTGGAGTTTACGTGGTTATGTGTGTGTGTGTGTGTGTATGTTCGGATGTTTATTTAACAAAAATTAAATAAATGGCAGATGAAAAATGAAGCGAGAAATAAAATTTATGAAAACTTTGCAACTTTAAAAGTTAAAAAACTTTTGCATTCACTGTAGCATTTGCAGCTGTAATGCGAAACGTATCAGATTGAGTGTGTTTTTCTAGTCAAACTATTTGATTTGCATAAATATGTGTGTGCGGATGTGTGTGCATCTGTATGTTTGTGATGCAAATATGAATATTTAATTACATGTCTTTGTTTAGCATGAGAGGATAGAGACTTACAAAAACTACAATATCTTTAATTAAGTATTTAAATTTATTTGCTTACATTTTGACAAGGACGTTCATCGGACACGAGACGCACAGCGCCGCGCCCCAGGGCTTCACGTTTTCTTTGGGCCGAAAATATCCGTAACTCCTTCCGTTCCTCATCGCTGAGAGAGTGGCAGTAGCGTACCTTTAAGTATTAAAAATTCAAGGGTTTATCACCAATAAAATTTTATATATATTTTTGTTTCATGCAGATTAAACAATTTCAAATCAGCTAAATAAAATTTATTTCTTTGATTTTTCGGAACATTTAAGGCAAATCTTGTTCTAGATTTCAATGCATAAAAAGTCATTTGTATTTTGCTTTTGCATTAACGTGGCCAGCTTTTGTAATATTAGAGATCTATTGAAGAAATGACAATTCCCAATCAAACCTCAGATATAATGAAATCGACTAAATAGTTTCTTATTTGCGTTGTAATAAGACCTTAAAGAGAATGATTATAAATAAAATTATAATATAACAAGAAGGTCGGACATACGCCCAACAAAAAGAAGAAATCAGAAGAAAAAGAACAGGGGTTTGCTGCTCATATTTATTATATCCCCGATGTCTGTTTTTAAAGTTGTTTATTTTCGTTTGAATCATTCTGATTATGCATTTTATTTTATTATTAAAAACTTAATTTCTTATTAACTTTCAGTAAAATTTCAATGTAATAAAATTTGGAATATGAGCTTGGCGGGCAATAGGCCTTCTATTCATGGTACCTGCTATAGATCCTAAACACGATCTTAGTGTAAAATATATATATAATCTACAAATATTTTACTTATCATATTTCTTTAATTTATATAATTGTTTGCCGCACTTTATGTGCAGATAGTGAGACGGTTCAATATTTCTCTCAAATGCAGCAACCTGTAAAATTGGTGAAACAAGTTAGAGATTGCACCGACTGGCTCTTAAAGTTTCACTTTTTTGAACTTAATTATAGCAACAACTGTAAAGCATTAAACATTTTTTACAGATTGTCGGCACAGCAGTTCCCGTTTTCACGATTCCTTCCATTCCGAAAGCGAAAAAGTCTGTCTGCGAAAATAAAAAAAATATGTGATTTTTGTTGGCCAATAAGGCGAGATAGTGTGGCCGCTTGGTGCCGACTGTCGACGCAATTAAATATTGGCTGACATGAACCGAATATATTGTCACAGTATACGGCAATAATGGGACCCAAAAAGAAATTGTGCAATGTGTTCATATAAGTATATACCGACATTTGAGAGATTTGCGGAGAGGTCTTTGCTCAACGTTGAAATTCTTGGCGGTGTTTTATCTCTTTCAAAAACACCTTTGAAATGTCCACTTCGAGGCTGATTTCATGGGAAATTTATGTTCATATGTACATATAAAGAGCCACCAAATACTCTCTGCACTGACCTTTCTCGTTGCTACTCAAATAACTTGTGCGGCTCTCATTATAACTGTAAAACAATAGACGCGTAAATTTGAGATATGACTATTATTTTTGTTACTTTATGGAGTGACTCAACAACAATTGCAAACATTTTTAAGGATAAGTAGAATTTCTCTTCCCAACTTCCCAAGTATTTTCGACTCTTTTGACGAAAATCTAAAATGTGATTACAATGTCGAATTTTACTTATTTGCCTTCTAAATTGGTTGAATGTTTATGGATGAAAGTTAATTTTCGACCAACCGCTAGCCTGGAGGTAACCAGGAATTGATAATCTAAAAAGATGTTTATTATTTATAGAGTTCAATGCCATAAATACAGTTGAAGGCCGGTTAAAGCATATTTTAAAAAGCTATTTTTTTACTGCATATGAAAAGATTTTTATATCGTGTGCCGACATCCGTTATCTCTTCACTAGCAAATGATGGATTGAGGGGTTTCCCATACATTCCATCTATGTATATCCGATTTTTACCTGCTTCGTTTTTATCCTTCTTTTTGAACTAAAAATGGAATATTTTTTATTACTGCTTCCAAGTGCGAACACTTCTCATCAGCAGCCACCCATTGGATCTTGGACTGGAGGCATGGTAAACATGATGCTGAACTAAGTTTCATTGCTACTTTGAAAATTCAACCATCGGGCTGTCTATACGCACATTTTTCTATATTAAACACTTTAAATACTTGTTTCTTATTGTTGTTGTTTTAGGCAGTCCGTGTCGAACTTTTACCCTATTGTAACTTTTACCCTAAAATTCAAGCTCTCAAACTACTGATTTCTTATTTTAGTTTCGGTTCAAAGGGTTAAATTTGTTCAAAAGAACTTTCAAATAATTTCCAAATAATAGAAGGCCCGCTTTCAGTTCCCATCAATGTTGTGTGTTTTACTTACTTCGTTATCTTGCGGCGGCAGTTGATGCAACAACTGCTTGATGCGATACTTCTCCCCAGGACTATTTACATACGGCACTTTATCGTCAGGCAGCTGAGAAAAATACAAACGCACCTGCAAGTGAAAATGTTCGTAATTAATTTCAATTTCAATCAAATCATTACTTTTTTCGGATTTCCCCTGTCTATTCGTTATTATTTGTTGTCCGTATGTGCCAATAAAGTCGTATTAAGTAAATGCAGGCTAATCTTTTGTATTATGACACTTTTCGCCCAAATCGATATAAATTGGCAATTTATCAAATCAGAGCTTCAAGTGAAAACAACGACTTTAAAGAGCTCTCTGGGGGGACATAGTGAGTGCTTTTGACAAAAAAATAAAAAATGCATGTGTGTGTATGATCTAACAGACTGCGACTGTGATAAATAACAGAAAATACTTTCACTCTCACCGTCATCATGATAATTTGGCCAATTTCGACTTAAAATAATGACGTGCGATGCATCATTTGGACCGCTTTTAAAACAAACAACGCAGAGGCGCAACCAAATGGCTGCTCCTTCCGTTGCCTCTTTTATCGCCAACGTCATCTGCTGGCCGACTCATACGACTGCACAACCACATCAAAATACGTGCACTCTCGCGCACACTGGCCGAAATTGCCGTTAGATTGTTACACTATTAAGTGGCCTGTGGCGTTTGCTGCTACGAGTAGTTTTTTCTACATTTGTACGAATGTGACGCTGCTACCACCACAAACAGCCCTGCTCGTATCGCAGAGGCTCCATGCAGTGTGCATCAGTTTTTGCTGAGAGTGGGGTTCAATTAGTTCACAATATACAGCAACTTCAAAAAATGTCGAACGTCGTTTTTCCCGCCATGAATGTGTGTGCGTTTGTCCATTTGTCGTCCACTTACTGTGACTCGACTGTACAGTTTAGGATTTATTTACAGAAAAGGCAAAAATCTATTCCCATCTTAATACCAGATTGTGTTGCATTGGCAATTTATTGCAAGTGATTTGGTCTGGCCGACTCAATACAAGTCGTTGGAAGAGAGTGAGAGGAGCCATTAGTTGTTGCTGTTGGTTGTTGGTTGTTATTTGAACGCCAGTAGTTTCCATAGAGGGAATCGGTCTCACATTATTAATTGCACTTGCTATTAAAATGTTCGAAACTGTTTTCTTTTTGTGTGTTTTTCTTAATATTTTGGTCATGTGGCAGATAAAACGAAACACACATTCATTCGAACGGGTATTTAATATTGTTGTTAGAAAATCTATATGTATCTGAAAAACATGAGTTGTTTACGAGCCTTCAACAGACAGTGCTTGGAACTTAATGTGGAATATGGGTGGGTCTGGTGATTAAACACTAGAACAGGCATTTGGAATTTTTAAGGGTACTTAAGAAACATTTTTATCCGCCCGCTAATCTTAACAAGCCGCATTAAGTAACAATGATAAATTGCTGGTTTCCCCCCATTAAATCTTACAAGAACCTGAGAAATTAATAAATGTTTTGAGAATTTACAATAATAATAATTGAATTGTGTTTATAACAAAAACAAATAATTTTTCGTTACCAGCGTAAAACTTCAAGGCAGTAGTCAGCCTTTTCGATTTGTTTATGATTTCAATTGTCAACTCAACTTCAATTTATGCCAATCTGGCATCATGGCGTTGGGACGAGTAATTTTGCGCGCTTTTACAGCCATCTTTATTCTAAAAGCTGGAGCTTAGTGCTGTTCTATGGCAAACCAAAAACTATATATTGTAGGCAGAATTTCGGCGTAGTACGAACCGACGGCATAGAGAGTTTGTGCCAAATATCAGTGATATACTTTTCTGAAAATTGCTCAAATACAGGAAAAGCCTCTTAATCACATTGTCGCCTGTGGACAAAATATTTCAAAGAGTCTGTGGATACACATTCCTTTTAACTGGATCACGGGACTCTTTTAAGGAAACCTGTAATCGAATTTTGTTTGAAAATTCTGCGCAAAACCTACCACGCGCGGTAATGAACATATTAGTGCTATTTCGTAGGTACGTTAAGGCCAGTGGGCTGGTGTTGTTGTGGTGGGCTGCGATACAGATACTACAACCTGAAATGACGAATAACAAAGTGGTCGATGCAGGAGCTGAAAAGGTGGTGCTTGATTGGAAAATTATTGCCTGGGAACTTGGAATGAACACAGCGAATGTTCTTAGAGCATTAAAAATATAAAGAATAATAAAATAAATTAGTCTTGCTTGATCATTCATACGAGAAGATTCTAAAGCCGCCTGTGCTGCTAGACAGCCAGTGTGACCATACACAGCTTTGAAGTCTTTAATGAAGAATATTAAATTGTGGTAAGTCCAAATCACATCGCAATTATGAAACTTCTGGTACAAAGTAGGAAATTCCAGTTTAAATTCAAACAGCAAATTTTGTGTACGTGTCTTTTGAACTCCCCTCACGCTTTCCCCAAATTCAAAAATTGTCCAATAGCCTAAAAGTAAACAAATCCATGCTTTGAGCTCGAAATTTGTTACAAAGTTTTCGAGCAGTTCGTATTCGAAGTGAAAAAATATAAATTGAATTGCAATTTAAAAAAAATATATATTTTTTATGTCTTATTCTCGATCATGCGAATCGTGTCACTAATTGCAAAGGCATGTTCGGCATTTATACGTTTAAATGTTAATGTAGCCCTTATTTTTCAAGTAAAACACAAAGTTTTGCAGAACTGACTGCTTGATGCGGATCACGAAAGACACTGGGTAGCAGGGAGATAGGCTTAAGTGCATTCGTGGACACTGAGGGTGGCTTTTATAACGCCAACTTCTTCTTTATGGAAACAGCGCCCTCCAACAGAAGAACTGATGGTAAAATGGGTCAGTTTGGCTTTAACATAATTAACAATTCTGTGGAGCCAATTCAATTCTAAATTAGCTACAAGAAGATCCTGAGATGCAAAATTAACTACTGGGTATAGATGCAGATGGGCACTCTATGGTGTAAAGTTCACAGACCTGCATGTTATGAGATTTACCCCAACTGCAAAGGATCGAGATGGATCGAGGAAATACTTGGCAGGTCGTGCACGCAGACCAATAAGATTTGAACAGAAGTACCACAACAATCCAGGATAATGGAAACTGCGGATAATCCTATCCGAAAAGGCATACATTTGAGTGAGATTAAAATACTGACGGATGGCCAATTAATAATCAAGACTTTAGGCAGTTGCACTTTCACGTCCATAACTAGAGTACCACAATTACTCTGATCTAGTTTACAAGACAGAAGGCCCTGAGCAGATTTTTATCAAACCAATGCTTTCCTTGGGCTTCAACAGAAATCCCATTAAAAGCGAGACAGACAAATGGAAAGTAAGAAAAGTTTCAAGCTTTGATGGCAGGACGGCGAAACTCGTGCTAAAAGTGGAGAGGAAAAGCCTAAAAACGTAGGACATTATTAGGAATTGGTATATGCAACCCAGACACTTGCAGTCGATGGAATAAGCTATTACCAAATGCGTGGCATTGGGGCACAGAAGATACAGGCTACTTCATACCTATGAGTTGGGTCAACGATAGGACGTGTATACAAAGTAATTCTAACAACCTCAAATTTGCACCAAGATCGATTTTCATTGCGAGCAAATCTCGAGATATCATCCTAATGTGAGATTTACTAAAATTTCAAAAGGGTTCGTCTGTGATATGCGGCGCAATTATTATCATTTTTTAGTTTAATAACGAAAATGTCCACCGTTTAAGTTCTACGGCTTGTAACCTTAATCCTGTTCATGGTGACTTTGGTTCCATTCGCCTTCTTATTGTGTTTACGTGATTGATTACGTGATTTGTGTAAATCATTACGTTCGTATTTCTTGGCCATTTGTTGGTGTTGGCAAACGGCCTTTTAACATCAAAAATGCAATTATCTCTGCTTTCGTCAATCGAACTAATCCAAAGTCGCTTAACAATTAAATTCAGCAAATTCAGATTTTTAAAAATCTAGAAAATGTGTAACTGCAATCAATTAAAGCGTTTGGACTATAACATTTTTTCAATTCGTTAAATTTTTTCCCTGCCAGCCAACAGAAATTGACAAAACAAACAAAAACATGAAAACCAAATAGTTGGGATTTTAATTTGTCTGTAATAAACAAAGACTTTTACACGTCCGTGGAAACAAATCAGCCGTAAATGAGGCAAATGCAGCAGCAAAATCAAATAGTTTGAATTTTCCAAAAAAAAAAAACAAAAAAAAATTGAACAGGTGTTGGTTGGTGACGGCGTTTGCGGTTGATGGTTGACTGACTGACTAAGACGTTGAGCGGCCACGCTTGAACGGATGCGATGAACAAAACTCGTTGATTACCGGCGGTTATTAATGTTCATCAGGGAACAGTGGCAAAGTGTGGTTCGGGAAGCGATTACCAACGAAAAGTCATTTAAGACAATAGTTTGACCAAAAAAAAAACTCCACTTCGCCGAGTCCAGTGCGTTCAACTCAATGTGTGTTCAAGCAAAACTTTCAATTTATGGCTTATCGTTGTGGCAGCGATGTAAAGTGCGGTGTGACAGTCTGCTTTCTATGCGAGTGAATGGTGATGACGAATTTAACGGAATCGTTAAGCAAAATGACAACGTTTGGCGATAAGATTTAGTTTCTGTAAATTTGTTATTATTTCTTTAATGTTACAGCAACAAGAAGCGCAGTCATGTGCAACCTTTGGAAACTCACAAGATTAAATATTTTATGAAAGTACAAGTGAAGCAAAATTGCAAATTATAGCAACAGATTTTGATACTTGCTAAGAAATAAGGAAATTTTTACTTTGTGTGAAAATATGAGAAGAAAAAGTTGATTTGGCAGAAAAACTTGACACATTTGTTCCCATTTGCAGGTGCTGAAAAACAATCAGTTTGAACATAAAGTTATGTTCAAGAACAAGAAGCACCCAATGCAAAAAAATTTCAGTGTTAAGACAACATGATTTAAGGTTAAAACTTCGTTTAGTCTTTTCCTCCAAAAATTTGATCCAATATTCGGCATTAAAACTTAACCCCTGAACCCAGTTCAAGTTTTTTGTTCAAAGCGATAAATAACACGATAATGCTGCAGAAGGGGCTGTTATTTCGCGGTAAAGAAATCTAATATTATTTGTTGCGGCTATCGAGAAATATAACAGTTTGATGAAATTTCGATCAGCAGCGGCTGAGCACTTTTGAAAATATCCAGCAGTCAAAGTTCTTTACTCGCATATAACGAATCTAAGTATTACAAAATTGCATAAACTTTTCCGCACTTCTATACACCAACCATCATTCAATAGACCCTGCACTTATTGTTTGAACTGCTCTTGGTGAGAAGTATTATAATCTGAACTGCCCCCAAGTGGGACTAAGAGGCTTCATTAAGCAGTAATTTTCTATTTTCAGTTAGTAGTGTGAGATATATCGTAGATGGATCTACTGAAATAATAAATTACTCCACGCCGATATGCGCTATATCGCGCTCCTCTCATCGCAGTAGCTTAACCCAACAATTCACTGTGCGAATCCTTCTGGTCAAACTCTGATATTCAGTCCTAACAGCCAATTTATTCATTATCTGAGTTTCAGTCCGTGGGAAAAAGAAGTCACTTATTATTGTGAATAAAGCCGTGACGACCTTGTTTAGGTGCGTAACGAAATATTGGTAAAATAATAAAAAAAAAATCATATTCAACTCGAGCTCAAGGTAAAATAAAGTCTGTATTTATGTTTAAAAATGGAAAAGCCGATAAAAATTGAAGATCTAATTTGTAAAAATATTAGTATTAATGGGGGGAATGTGTTTGAATAAATTTTATAAATAGTACGTATTTTGTCATGTCGAATAAACTCTCTGCCCAGGGTAGGACAGTTCATCACAACTTACTTGGTCCGGCCTTAGGCCTGGCGGCACCCAGGTGTATTCCTCCAGTGCACAACCGCTGTCATCGTCCGACTGTGAGTTGCGCTGAAACTCTAATTGCTGGTGATGACTGTGCAAATACGCTGTGGTTTTGTAGTTGCCACGCAGGGGCGATGTGATCGAGCTGAGCGGCAGGTTGGAGGGAGGTTGGCAATGACGTCGTTGTGCTGCTGATGTTGCCTGCAGTGGCGTAGCAATAAAATGTATTGAAGTGGCCGTCAGACTGCTGCCGCCGTTGCTGCTGCTCGATGCCGGATCAATGAGACTTGTGGTGATGGGTGTAGGCGTGGCATTTGACGATGACGTTGGGGTTGAGCGATCGTTGTTGTTTGATGACGATGAAGGATGCTGGTGCTGGTGGTGGTAATACTGCTGTTGATGGTGCTGGTGCGCCAGCTGTGATAGAGAGTCGGCCTGTAATTGATACCCTGGCAAATGTACTCCAGCTGCCTCCAATTGTAAAAGTTCACTTTCCGTTTGTGTATAATAATCACTTGGTTGTTGCATAATGACCTCGGCCAACAACTCGTGATGAGCTTTGTTATTTGTGGCTGTTGTTGTGGCTGCTGTCGATAACGATGATGCCTGTATTGTTGCAGCCGCACACGATTCCCTTGTTGTTAAAGTATTTGCTTCACTGTAAAAACAGAAAACAGGTAAAAATGAAAAACATGAAACATGTTTAAGTATTTAAGGGGAATAATCCCAAGATTAACACGATTCGAGCACAACTTCCCACATAAATTTGAAGCAGCCTGCGCTGCTATTAAACCCATATTTAAGTAAATCTTCTTCTGACAATGACTCTGAAATTGTGGACTCTTAAATACTGTCTGCATATGTCCACATTCGTTGATGCAGGAATAAATTACATCAATTTAATTCAGTTTTTATTTGTTATAATTACTGTTGTTGTTCAACTGCAACAACTTTTTCATTCATTCATTCGTTGGTTCGTCCGTTTCTGCGTTCATTACGTTCGTTTGTTTGTGCAAATTGGATTTTAACGATCCTGCTTATGGTTGAAGTTGCATTAACGAATTTAAAACAATATATTCGTATTTTTGCATTTGAAAGGCTTCCAAGAATCGGTCTATCCTCATCTGCCTGCCATTTGAACACCATCGTCTTTAAAGTGTAACATACTAATTTCTTAAATATGACTGTAGACGATTTCTTCGTTCAAGCTGTTTCTTTTTTCTTGTATGCTGCAAGTGTCTATAATCATGCAAATGAATATTTCTGGTTTTATAGTTTTTTGATTACACTTTGCAAAAGTCATGGAAGCTGAAATTCCATTGCCCCACGATTTGGAGCATGATTTGTTGAGAATAGGTGCGCATTCACTTTAGCATTGGAGATATATTTAGGGGAAGGAATTACACAGACGCATCCTAGTTTTCCCTATTAAAAGTTTTGATTTCCATGCTCTTGACTCAGCAAGTGTTTTAGGAACGACAGATACGACTAATGGTTCTAAACCTTAAGGCTCAAAACCTGCTCACGTCAAGATACGATGACGCTGCAGCAAATGTGCAACGTGATCAGGTTCTGTGGCAAACAATTTTGTCGCTTATTCAATTATTTCAGCAGGTGTGAAGTGTGAAATGTATAAGATGGAGCAAATTTTTGAAGGGACGTAAATATTTTATATTTTGAATATTCTGGTCAACGGTCGTGGGTGGTCAAACACAACTGAAAAATTTCGTAGCGGGAAGTTTTGCAATCACAAAAGTTTGGATCACTATCTTGCCGATGTTCTGTCACCGCGAACACAGTCAGAGATAATTGATTGCAAACTCCACACCGTCATTTCTTCGATAAATATTCATTACGGAAATTAGCTTTGCCGCTTACAACTCGTACTCGAATTACGATGGGAAAAGTGAAACATTCTTAAAAAGTAATGAAAAATTACAGAAAGTTCAACAACAAATTTTTATAAATTGTTATACAAAAATAAAGAATAAAACTGTAAAACATTTTGTTTTAGATTTTTGCATTAGAAAATTAAAGAAAAATTGAACAGCAATCTTAGGGCTCGGTCCACATATGCGGATCTCATTTAGTTATATTATCTTGTAAGAAGAATCCCCCAGTTATCAGGCGTTTGCTTTGACATAGTGCTTAAGCCATGGCAACCTGCTGCCCGGGGCATGGCAACATAGTTGCCTTGGCATCTCAAACTGGAGGAAGAGAACGCAGGATCCTAGAGAATGAGGATCGTGGTCTCCTCCCAGTCTAGACAAAAAATTAGCTGGTCAGAATTCAGAACCAGATCTCTTGGCAAAATAATGTTGCAGTTTTAGTGAATCTAATTCATTTCATCTTTTTATGACTTTTACTTCCTTGTTTATCATTGGAGTAGAGTGATCCTGAACTAACACTCCGCACTATTGAAGAAATGCTAAACAAAACAGATGCAAATATTTGCGATTTGTACCTACAAATATGTATGTGCAAATAAGTTGCAAGAAGATATCTTTGAGGGCCTGGCTTTATGGCTTTTCAGCAATTTGCTGCTGATTTCTTTGTTTAAATGAAAACACACGAATTATAAAAACGGTTGAGGCTTTGAAAATAAAGTGAGTTTTCGTTTTTGTGTTACAGCCATCACTTTAGACGTAAAAGCACAGACGGACTGTTTAGCAGTCAAAATTAATAATACAACAGAAATATGTCTGCTTTCCAGTATCCACAATGTTTGTTGGCCATCAGAGAGCAAAACTATTGTATGGCTTGAGTTAGACAAACATGCCGCTAAATTTTTTTAACAAATGTGTATGTGCATGTGTTTGTTGTTTCTTGTTTAATTAGTTAAAACACTTGTTAGTTTAACAAAACTTTTCCTTTACTTTCTCTAAAAAAATAGAAACTTTTCATACTTGATAACTTTTTACATTTAATTTTTCAAACTGGCTTTCGTGTGGCTCGAAAATAAATTTAGTTATTACTATGATCAGCGCAAGTTTGAATATGTTTCTGAGTCGCACTGAGTATTCCAAAATTAAGCTGTTGCCTTTTATTTTGAACATTGACTAGTCCGTTCGACGGAGTTCCAACGAAAAAAAGAGGAGATGGAGCCATTAGGTCACTGATGGCATTAGTTCAACGTTTATTATCTTGAATTTTATGATCAATTTGCAAGGCAGCTTTTTTTTCAAACCCTGCTTACGTTGGCTGCTCTTCCTGCTCTAGTCCCATGCACTGATCTCTCCAAACTCTGGCCTCAACACTCATGATCAACTGGTTTTTCTGCTACAAGAAAGAAAATCTTCTTCTAAGTGCCGCTGGCGTCGCCAAACGCTTAAAATTGGGTATTAATCTATTTTCCTGATTGCATACAGAAAATGCTAATAAATCGAAATATTTAGGAAATGGGATCAGAACTTATTGCTATTTAGTTCGACTTACATGACTTCAACATGACTCAACAGTACCTGCAACCTCAAAGCAATCGCTCAAAGAAAGAGTGATCCAGGGATCAATATCAGTGACTAGTGTTCGTAGTAAAGAATGCGGACCTTCATGATTATGATTAAGGACGTCAGATGCAAAAAAAACTTATTTCATTTTAAGTTGTAAGTAACTTTAACCCGAAAACATTTACAACAAACTTCTCTCAAGGCTCTTAAACAACAATAACAATAGGTCTATTCACAATGTAGGTTTATTGTGATTGCAAATTTATGCAGTTGCAAACATTTGCAATGGACTTTGAACGGCTTGTTTCCTTTTTTCTAATGAAATTTCTGACAGATCCAACGTTTAGGTCTGTTAAGACGCTTTTATTTCTAACAAAAATGTTCTAGTATTTTGCCGTGTAAAAGTTCCCATGGCAATCAATATGCTGCTATTGGCGCTACATCGCTTTTGTAATACGTCAAAGAATTATTGCCAGAATTGAACAAGTGCTATTTGCATCGTGTGACACTCTGAATGCTACAGCGCCTTTTAAGTTTTCCAATGTCGTCCTAAAAAAAGCATCATATTTTTCTAAATTCTTTACGTTTGATTTTAAATGGAAAGAAATATTTGTTTGAAAAATTTATGTTCTTTTTTGCAATTTCAGACATTCATTCGTTCGTTTATTTCTGCTGTGGCCACTGAATTCTGTTAATCTTATCGCTTGAAGCTGCTGCCTCCTGTGACGGCTCTTTTAGTTTTTGGATTTTGTTAAGAAGTTCTTAAGTCATGTAATTCTCATGTTCGTTAATTTAATGCGAAAATTGACAAATCACTTAATGGTTGTCGCAAACTGCCTTTTAAGCTTTAAATGCCCCCGTGTTTGTATTTCAGCAGTTGAAGTTGATTTTTTTATTTACGATTTCGATATGATTTGATTCGTTTCGTGAACTGATTCACACACGAACCACAACTTTTTCAAAACATACATTTTTAGGCACACGATTTTTGTAGACAACTACGAGATTTTGAACCTGAACCGAACTGAGGACGTGGCTAATTATTAGTTTTCCCATATAATAGCAACTGTTGCAGATAGAAATGTAAATGTTGCTTTCATAGAAAGTATTCCGGATACGAAGAATGGGCATAGAAGGCACTTCCCGGTAATTTTTCCATGTCGTTAGCAATGAGCAATTTTATGGGAAAAAGTAGACTTGGCAGTTCCGATTTGCAGTGTAAAATCGAAAAAATTATTTAATCTCCTTTGCTGTGGATATTCAAGTCTGTTCTGGAGATCACATGACTTGAAATCACGTGATCTCTAAAAGCAATATGTGGGGCTCGTTTTTTCTAAATCTTTAGTTCTTATTTTTAAAATAAGTTGCTCCCCGCTACACTATACAATATCGTCTCTCTGCAGTAATATTGTTGTCCAAAATATTGTTGTCGTGATTTGTAAACCGGCGAGTTTCAGAAATCACTCAAAGCATTTCTATTTCAAACTCTATTTTCAATAATTCTGCATTAAATATTCCAAAATATTAAACAACAACGATATAAAAGTTATTCCAAAATGTTAAATCAGTTAAATTTCCGACGGAAATTCGTTTTGAGCCACTTTTCGAAGGTTTTTCTTATCGCTTGAAAGAATGCATCATTATCCTACATACATACATATATACATAATATCCATGTATACATACATTTTATGTATGTATTTGAGTAATAAAAGCAACTTAAGACGAAAATTCCACATCTGTTGATATTTTACACCTGAGTTTCGGTCTTAGGAATGAAAAGTGACACATCGTTACGCTTTTGGAGCCACCGGCGATCTAAAGACTTGAATTTGTGATCACACCGCTGAAGGAGCTGGTACGAGTAGGAATCTTCATACGGGCCTTTTTTCACAAACAACACACGTTTCTTGACGGTTGGTTTATTTAAGCCTTTGAGAATCGATTGGTATTTATTAAAGCGGCGATAATTATTTAAAAATGGAAATTTTTGTGTTCTTGGAAAAGAGAACAAACCAAAAATATTTGAAGATGGTGAAAACTGAAAAGAAAGGGTTGGCTTATCTGACGACTAAGTGAATGCGTACGCCCGAGCTAAACAATTAAAATGCGTGAAACATAAAAACCGAACATTAAAAAAAACAATTCCACTCGCAGAGAATAGTTCCATGGAACGCAACGGTCGTGATAAAAATTGAAAAAGAAATAATGAAAATAAAACGAAAAAATATATGTCACATTTTTTTAAATGGCTAAAAATTTTAATATATTACGAGTACAATTTCAATTCATTCAACTTCATCTGGAGAAATAATCAACTCGGCGTTGAAAAGTCTTTAAAATAGTGGCTTCGAAATATCATCCAGTTGCATCCGGTTACCGAACTTTGGGAAACCTTTATGCTTCCATTAGGACGCGACTTTTATTTTTAAGTCAGAAAATAGACCCGAAACTTGAATGAAAAACAATAACAAACTTGAAAAAAATTTGATTTTGCTTTCCATAAGAATTTAAATTAACATTTTAAGGGTTAATGTGCTGTTTACAGAATACGAATAAGGAACGTATTTAGAACATTTTTTTAACTGCTTCGGGAATTTTAGTATATTTCTGAAAACAGGACATACATTTCATATGTGTGTACAAAGCAGAAGCAAAAAATTAACACATTTTTAAGTATATTTTTGTTTTTAGTACAACTTCAAGCGGAGAATTCGCCGCAATTTTCGTTTCAGCAATTCTCGAAAGATTCGATCTGCAAACTGCATTTGTGTCCATACTGTGAAACTCCCTTTCTGCAACTCTCTTTTCTCTCACATTCTTCCGTTTTTTTCCTATTTTTGAATAAGAAGAATTTGAAGAACGAATTTCGGAACGAAAGAGAGTTTTCGGAGAGCATTCAACTATTTCTTGTCATGTTTTTTTGTTTGTCCTCCATAAAATCACGACTGCCCGGTTAGGCAGAGACCAGGGGTCTAAGTTTTCAATATACAGTGACTTAAATAGGATTTCTAAAGAAAACACGCTGTTTCCGGCGTGCAGCTGTCAAGGATTTTAGCTGCTCTATTCCTCGATTTAAATTATAGTTGTGTTTATCGTAAGAAAAATGGAAGAATCTTTGAAGAATTTAAAAAGTTAGAAAAGAACATATTTGAATACGTGAAATCTAAAAGGGAAGAACCACATTTAACATGTGAAATAATTACGAGTACACGCGTTTAAAGTACAAAATTAAAAAAAGAAGACTTTCAAGTACAGTGGAATCTCTCTTGAGCGGACACCAAAAGCACCACTGAAATGTGTACATAAATAGAAGCACTCAATAACCCAACAAACAAATCTATATACCTAGATACAGCAAAAAACAAATAGAAAACGCAATTTTGGTGATGTTGGGCTATAATTGAAGTTTGACTGTACATTGTCCTAGGTGTGCACACTGGACCCTGAACAGTCAGAACAGCATCAGTTGAACTCTGACATCCTCATCTCTGCAAAATAGCATGACAAGCGAATATGTAGTGGTCAACCCCTGTCTACTGGCCCATAAAAAAGTAGCTCTTCACTTAAAAAAGGAACTCAAACTCAACTCAAGCCAATTTTTCAACATATTATATAGCAAATAATGCGTCTGGAAAAGAACTGCATTGCCACAAGTATTTTGCGCCCCGATAGAACGATCGAACAGACATCAATTTGCAAAGAAACAACATTTTTTTAACACACAAGTTTCTGCTTCGAGGCAAAATGTTTTGTTTCAAAATTTGTGATATAATCTCTATGCGATTTCTTTTTTTTCAATTTTCATCTAAGATTATTTAAGAAAACGAAAAAAGGTTTCCAGTACCGTTTTGCCACAAATAAATTAGCAAAAGATTTTAAATTAAGATTAATAAAAGTCATTTAACTTAAACAAGTTTTTGTCTATTCGATATGAGCGCTTTTTAAGGCAGAAACCGAAGTGCATTCAAATAAATTTTAATTCATTCGCTCCAATAAAACTGTTAAACATTTCAAAAGCAAACAAGCATTTTAATAAACTACAACAAAAACAAGTGCCGGAGCGCTTGTGGCACTGGGTGCATTTCAAACAGCAAATCGTTTGACCACAAAAACGAAAAACCCATATCGAGATGGATTTAATTGCAAAAGCAGTTTTTGGCTTGCAAACTGAGTTTTCCTATGTGCTTAATTGATTTTTTAAATAGATTTATTTATGGAATTATGTAATTCAGTCATTAGTCTTCGAGTATGCGGCTTAAAAGTTTCCATTCCCATTTATGTTAATGGCAAATGGCTTCGTCCGGGTGCGTGACATATTTCTTCGATTACGTACGTAAACATTTCTGCAGGCACTTAAAATTCGTGTGTAAATGTGGAATTTGGACAGTAAATTAAGTCGATTTAAGCCTTGGGTCTCCTACGGTCCTTTGCCTGCTCCAACGAGAATTGGTTGCATTTTTCCAGATACGAATTGATTCTAGGCCCATCAGAACAGTCCCGGTGTCGTGGGGCGCTCTACGACCACTTTAGTACCAGCTGTTTCCTACAGAAAAGTTCCACACTATTTCTGAATTTGAGTATTTATTACACAAGGGAAAGTACCCGTAACTAAAGACCCGTACAGGGCATTTTTTCCAGTCCTCAGTGTGTAAATCAAAGGGATTGCAATGCAGGATATTCAAAATATCTCTTTGCATCAAACTTTTGTTTTTCATCGCAAATACTGACGGAAAAGTTAAATTTTTTGTGTTCGAAATTAAAAAAAAAGAATCTACAAACATTTATTCTTGCATCGTTATTCCGAAACGAAAAAATTCTAGAAGTGCTGCTTTTAAACCACATACACCAGATATCCCCCAGTCTTAGAATTTTTTCAATACAAATATTAACTCTTTTTAGACTAGAGTCTGCTTCTCGTACTACTGGATAGTTTAATCAGTAAATGAAAACAAACGGTCCATTCCACAAACGTTTCTGCCAACAACAAATCATTTGAAAGGCTCTTATTGTTTTTGTACTTGACCAGAACAAATATTTACTTTTAAAATTATTGTAGAAAGAGCGAAATGAGAGCAATTTGCGGCAGCTGGGAACAAATCAAGAGCAAAAACTAACAAATCAATTAGTGATTGAGGTTTGGGTTTCCTTCCGTTCAAGACGATATGGAATAAAACGCTCTAATTGCTTTTGATTTGTTCTTGTTTTGTTCGCGGGGAAAGCACGAAACAAAATTACAATAAATTGATACGTCCGTTTTTGGTTCGGCACAGTTTCCATTATGAAACTTTGGGCCTGACGGACCTTTTTGGGCTTAAAGAAATATAATGAAATCCGTTGAACCAGAATCTCTAGCCGTTTTTATTTTTACAATAAAAAGACTCTCTAATTGTAAATTTTATACGCTTTGAGGCAACGATTTCATAACAACTCGCTTCGCATTTCATTACACGTCTGCATACTTTTTTTCGAACTTTGAGCTCTTTTTTATTCACAGACTCAGCAAAATGTTTCCTTTTAACAATTTCTAGCCTTTTTCAAATCTTTTTCCAATTTTTAAGAATGAAATAGGACTCTGCACAAATTCAGACATTTTATTCGCACAGAATTGTCGCAGACGGGTCGCAGACAAGTTCAAGATAAAAATTAAAGCCAATACCACACATTTTCACAAATCAAAATTTCAATATTTCAATATATTATATTTTCCACACAGATCGTCCATTAGTCATGATGCTCTTCCTCAGGAACATCAAGAGCTGAAGAATTTACATTTAGCGCAACATACGAGTACATACATGTGTGAGAATGAAGATTTACAGCCGCTTCAATGTGATATATAAATACTTGGGATTATGTGGCCTGACAAAGTGAAAAAGCATTTCATTCCATCTCATTTCCATATTATTTGTATCACTTATATCCGATCGAATATGGAACAGAACTCTCATGTGTAGACATGGATTTCAAAGCCTGCTTTGGGTTTTCGTTTGCCGGGTACGGGAATGGACGAAAACACTATGGATGACAGTAGTCGCTGCTCTTCATGGAATGGACTTTGCTGTAATAAAACTGCAGCCCTTACACGCGAACGCTCAAAAGCTGGCCCGTTTATGATTGATTGGCGTGTGAACCGGACACAGCATGACAGAGAAACGTTCGCGGGTAGAATAATCTTCCTCACTTTTGCTGCATGCAATTTTGAATCAAGTACCGTTCTCTCTACGTCTTCCCGCACTTTCGTTATCAAGGTCATTGGCCTAGTGTCATTCAAACGGAAGGTAGTGAAAAAATATATGTACAGGTAAATACAAGTATTCTTGTTCTTGTTCTCATTCAAGGATGTGTAGATATGTACGTATGTGTGTATGTATATCGTTATCTTAATTGGGAAGCACCGACGTCCTTTGATTAATGCGTACTTGAAGTACCCGGTATTAATATGTTTCCCACTACGTTCCAGCTTATACTATTACAAATGGGATCTGACGCCCCTAGGCAAAATTTAGTCACTTCTGGTTGTGGAACTCCTATGCAAGTATACGAGGTCTGTTCGAATTTTCATTTTCCAAAAAATATTTATTTTAGTCCCCCTCAGATATAACACACTTTCGCCACAGTTTTGCAATCCTTGAGGCAGTTCTGATATGCATTCTTGGGTATGCTCTTGAGCTCTCTCAGCGAATCGTTTTTTATCTCCGCAAGCGTCGCAAAGTGCCGCCCATACATGAGGCATGATTACGGTGTTGTTTTTAGGGATTATGGCGCATTTCCCGACGTTCTCGGCGTACTGATTCCCACCGTCAGCGCATAACTACAATATAATACGACCTATTAAGAGTACGACCAAAAAATCCTGGTAATTGACAGTGAGCAAAACTTTGACGTATAATCCAATTTGGCGTCCCGGACCAGCGTCGTCATTCACATCTTTACGCGAAGTATAAATTGAGAATATTTGATTTTGAAAAACATGGATTTGTTAAACTAATTATCATATTTTCAATTGCCCAAGACGACCCTGTGTATCGAACTAAATAAATAAGTTGAAGAAGCTCGACTTTGGACCAACCTTAGAAATTATATTATTCAAATCAACATTTTAAACGACCTTGTTGCTTAACCACGGGGGAAGGCCATAAAATATATAATTAGTTTTTGCAAAACAGCAACACAGCAAAACTCATCTGAAACTACAAGCGAGGGAACGGTTGGAAAAGCGATTTATGTATCTTCCAATGCTGCACCACAAAAATTTAATCATTTAAATATATTAGAGGCTGCGTTAAGGCACGATTTACCGCAGACTGTTAACAACAACATGTTAATAGAACAAAGATAATAAAGACAACGTGTTGCACTGCAACTATGTTGATTAGAGTATTACGCGGACCCGGCCACATACTTTTATTATTATTGTTATTATTTTTATTAACTCTTACAATGAAGATGAGCACAAAAAGCAAAAAACAACATAAATGGGAGCGAAAATAAGGAAAAAATGTAACAAAATCCTCAGTAAACATTTGAGGGCAGGGAGGTAATCGAAGTCAAGTTTATGTACGTTTTTAAGTGCTTGGAAATTTGCAGGCGATGAAAAGTGCATAATTTGAGAAACTCGAATATTGAAAGAGTTGAGGTAGACATAAAATCGACACTGTTTGAAAGGATTGGGCGTGCATGCCCCATGCACGTAGCCCGGCTTAGCTGCCACTCAGCTGCCGAACTGGCAGCCGTCTGTCTATTCTGTCTATCCAGATTGTGAGGCCAGACTTGAACTGACGGCCAAGCATTCATTCATTCAGAAACATCGTCAAGACAAATGAGAAACCAAAACGAATAATGTTTTAAACGGAATTTGTAATTACACCAAATTCACGTTTGTGGCACTTAATGTTGCTGCTCTTCTCTAAGAACATTTACAATCTCGAGTGCAATTTTAACTATTAATTATGCATTTTGGCTTATGAATCTTTTTCGCTGTCTTCTTCGTAATAGAATTCAGCGAGAACATGTTGAATAGAAAAAACTGCATCAACACAGAAACGAAAAGAAGAAGAAAAACAATGCAAAACATTTAAGTTGGTAGTTGATCTACATCTTGCAACTTGTGTTGCAAACTTGTTGCTGCTTATCGGCAGAATTGAAAATAACGGTGTACGAGTACTAAATCATTTGGAGATGTTGTTTTTGTTGTTGTTGCTTCTGACATACGAGCACCAAGCGATGGTTGCTTGCAACCAACAAATTAACTTTTTGATGAAGTTCTCAGACCTTTAAAGAATAAATTTCTTTTATCTTTGAGGTGGTTTCACAAACGTGACTTAATAAATTTCATTCCATAATTATTGGGGGCTTCATTGCCACATTCGAATTATTATTTATTTTGCTGAAATGTATAATTTCGATTTGATACGCAGAATACTTAAAAACGAATTAATTTGTACTCCTTTCTTTGGAGATTTCATGCTTTTATTATTTGTATTAGATTTGCTCCTCTTTCTGTTGTGATAATTATTTTAATGCATTGATACACTCGAAATGAAATAATAGTTAATTGCATGGGAATCAAATCAAGTTTAGATGAGTTTCTCTTCAACTGGAATCAAAAGCAACTTTTCAATGATTTAGATGCAACTGGAACGCGATAGTGGCTGCTTGAGAAAGTGTTTAAAATATACGTTTGCGTTACAGAACAATTATTAGATAACAACCGAAGAATTCACTTAAGTTTTTTAATCCATTCAAATATTTTACTTATTGATAAGAAGATTGAACAGTTTATTGGCTCTTTAATTGCCTTTAAAAATTAATGCGTTTCGTGTATATATTATGTTTAGTCCATCTGTATTTCGTGGACTGCCCAGGCAGCAAGTTTTGCCTTAGCCTATTTCAGATGAGAGGGGGTTCCTCGGTCGACACGGCAACCAAAACTCTGCAAAGTTCTTGCATGGCTTCGCTTATGGAGGCTCCCGCGAAACCTCTAATATAAGTTATATGGCCAAACGAGGCACAACACGGGCCTGGGAAGCTTTGAAACCCGAATCCTGGTGTTGGCAATTTGCTGGAGGTGCCTTGTTTGCTGGAGGTGCCTGTTGGAACAGATTCTGGCTGCTGGCAATTAGCACCTTCAAAGTTACGGAAATGTTACAAGTGTATGAAATTCTGACGAGCACAGCAGAAACTGAATTACACAGAGACAAAATTTGCTGTCATGTTCTTGAGGTTGAGACTTGTTTTGCTACATCAAGTGAAACAGATTTCTTGAAATGTTGCATTTTCTTTTAAGCGAGTTCTATGGTGTATAAAACCAGGGCGCTCTTATATCCACGGCTACTTAGATGTCTTCACATGCCATGGGAATTCATACATTTTTCGTCACACAGGCAATGCCATGGCCTAAAATTTTATTGGTGGAAGGAGTACACTCGCTCCAAGTGTTTTCTTTTTAAAGTCTTCTGGACTGATCGTTTCGAAACATTTTTGACAAACGATTTAGATTTACGAACAACCAACCCAGGTCCACACCACTGATGTCAATACGGTGGCTTGTACAGCTCCTTGCTTCAAAATTGGCCGTAATCATTTCTTACATAGACTCTAGTACGTAAATCTCAAAACCACAACGGTCTTAAGAACATTGAAGTCAAGCTACAACTTGTAACACAAAAAGAGTTGCTTGAATTACTAGAGCTGTCGTAAACTTTTTAATCAGTGCAAAAAGTTCAGCAGACACATTTTTAAATTAGAAATTGTCTGAAATCGATTTCATTTAAAACAAACCACAAATTTCTCTCATCACAGGTTTTATTTTTGATATTAATTTTTGACATTCACTGGCCGTATTTTTCCAACTCTTACAACTTCAGCTGCGAGTAACGTCTTCGTACTCCGTTGGGTTTGAGGTTTGATTTTGGGCTGCAGCTTAATATTTTGAAAGCGTCCAACTGCACACCAGAACCAATCAAGACTAGAATTTTAAATTACACGAAATAATTTCCTTTAGATTCTTTTTCCCAACCAAAAACTTAAAACTCAACTTAACGTGCAACTTAATCAGTTAAGAAACAGTTAAAGCAGTTCCTTTGATTTATGAATTTTCTTTCTTTGCTGCTTCAACTTGTTCTTGATTCTGATGATGCGCAGATGGGGAAAAATGAAAATAATTATGAAAACACATACACATTCGGTGTTATGCACTGAGCAGCTCGTGTTAAAGACTGCATTTGCGAGCAGACAAATAGATTGAAAACGATCGACAAATAAAAATATGTTTTAATAACTTCTGCGAGTAACAAGTATAACGACTATCTTTAAATATTTACTGTTAATGGGATGAGAGTATTCAATGTTGATTCAAAAGTTCAAACCGAATGAGAGTTCATTCAACGGTCCATAATATTAAGAACTCATGTCATGAATGTTGACATTTGTATTTGACAACAAACATTAAAGACGAAAAAACCTTAAATAAAATAAAACAAAACATTCGACTTCAAGAATCTATTAACGTCATGTCATTTCGTTTGAATATTATTCGTAATAAAAAATGAGTCCAACGTTTGCGTGGCAGCATCGATTTGATGCACAACTCTTTATCATGCAACTCCACTCAACCAGACTCTCAATCCTTATCGCTGTTGTTAATTGTGCATCGATTAGAAAAATGCGCAAAACCCGTGAGTCAGTGTGATTTTAATAATATTTGCAGAACACATTTCAAAAGTAGAAAATTATCACTTCCGTATTTACTTCGGCAGTTCGTGTCACGTGACTGCAGGCCTGCGAATGCCGTAGTTTTTCGCGACAAGATTTTCCTGTTAAAAAATTAAATTGACAAACAAGTGAACGCAATTATAAGACCATCCAAAACAATTTTTGCATGAAACTTGTAAGCAAATTGTTATTTCCTCTAGGAATCCACTAATCGAACATAAATTCATAGATACATACATTTGTATGTATGTATGATTCTGTTATGTACTAAAAGGAAAATGTGGCTGGTTGATGTCCGTTTCGCAGATCTCTGGCAATTCACGCCAGTGGATTTAGCCTCTCACTCAACAACTTTTGCCGTCAATGTCGGGCTTATCTTCTGCATGTCCCCAATACCCCAAGATGGACTTAGTGCTCCGGCAGCAGGTGTCTGCTCCTGTATCTCGAGATGGATTTGGTACTCAGACATCAGGTGCTGGTATTTCAGTTAGTGCTTTGCAGAACAGAGTCACTAGCACTGCGTATAGAAGGCTCCTATGCAAATCAGCCAACCATCTGCGCTTTCAGACTCACTGAGTATTCGTTTGTTATGAAAATTTTCGTTGTACATTTCCTTTTACATTTATTTAAGTGTTTGCAGCCTTTTTTTTTGTTGTGCTAATTACGGGCTTCTTTACGTTTAAATTAAAACTTTTTTGGAAGACTTTTGTTCTGGCTTTTTGAATGGCGGTGGAATTCCGTAACATTTTGCTTCTGCAAAACTTAAGCAGTCGCTTTTTTTTACCTTAAATTTAAATTTTTTCCATTTTGTATATCGACTACGTACTACAAGTGAACTAATTAACTAATCAGCAAACAGGTATCTCTTTTTTTGGACATTATTTTAGAACATCGGGCCAACAGCCAACTCATTTTACTGAATTTGGGAACAACAAACGATCTTAACTTCAGTTGTCGCGGGTTAGATATTAGCGGCCACGTTGTTTTGGTGACACATGTCTGGAGACAACCCGCAATCGACGGATGCCCTTACAGCCACCATGATCTAGGCTAGTGCCTAGTGCCCATCATAGGTCTTTTAAATAAAAAAGAAGTTCCTAATGCATCACTCTTCATTCCATTGCCAGTCTCTTTATTAAGGGAACTCTTCAGGTTTAGCTGATGCGGACTATTTTGCTGCTTGAATATCTCGTTTTCGGGGGGAAAATCAAATTTTGCCACCAGAGTTTGATTGTGGAAACAAGAACAGCATTTTCCCCACATATGTACATACATGTGTGTGTATACAGGTCTCATGCTTGGTGCATTGCATTGTGGACTGACTTAATCGGATGTCATGATTTGGCAGGTTGATAAAAGGCACCAACAAATTCGTCCGTTTGGCAGTCATTGCAATGACCTGGGGGAGAAGAAAGGACATAATTTTTTTCTGCACAACAACTGGAACTTAATCATATCAATTTACTTGTCCTGTTTGCCATTCACAGAGATGAAAAAGATAATAAATTTCACATATTCCTGATCCAGAGGGCATTTAAAGTTAAAGCAAAATTAGTGTCTTGTCTTGTTGTTCGTCGTCTTCCAAACCGCAAAATATATCTACAAAATTAGACCTGCAAACGTTCACAACGCAGGAAAGAAAGAAACAAACACAATTGGGAAGAAAAACGTTTTATTTTGTGTTGAAAAACAAATAAATGTTTGTTTATGTCGTTTGTACGATGTACGACATGTACGTGGGTTGCATTAAAATGTTCTTTGCCAGTTGGTGATTGAAATAAATGATAATCATTGTTCAGCTTGTGCAGACTTGTGTATGTATGTATGTATGTATTTCAGCCCGTTGCTTGCAGAAACTTTCCGTAATCAAATCAAATGTATGCACGCCCGAAAATGAAACGATATTAAAGCATTAACATGAACAAACATGAACGAACATGTACTTATGTATGTAAGTTCGTCTAGTGAGTGTAATTTAGATGACATTTGAACAAAACAATTATAATTAATGTAAATGGAAATTTCAAAGAATAAAATTTAAATATGCTTTGAAAAAAGAAAGATTTAGAAAACTTGAAGACAATCAGTATTTGGTGCCTCATGCCCACTTTGAATTGTGATGGAGTTGAGTTTGTTACCAATTGAAAAGCAGACTGTTTTTGTATGCCGAACGAGGGCAGGCCCGAAACACGTACAACGCTCTGCTTTTATTATGTGAACTTTTCAAAAGTATGTTTTGTGTGTTTTTGTGCCTTCTTAATGAACCTTCAGAGCTTGTTAACTCTCGAAAGAAGTGAAAAATTAACCAACAACCTGCCCATAACGTGTATTTATCTCAAAAACCTTTTGGATGTTTTCTTCTCGCGTCACACTTTAATTATAACAATTTAAGAGTTCCAAAAAGCTCATTAATCATAAAGTGAGTTAAGACTAAATAATTAAAATTCAGCTGTTTTGTTTTGACTGACTTCAGAGTTGCCTTTGTTATCTAATAGCTGTTTTTCGTTTCGTTCAGATTCAATTAAAAAGAGCCAAGGAGTTAATTACTAATTTAACATCCAACCCATTAAACGGAAATCTGATTTAAGATACTGGATCTTAGTTCTTTGACCTTTCCATTTAAATATTTCATAATAATGATCCGCACGTATTAAGAACTCGAACATTTGAACCTTTCAATCAATCAGAAAAAGTTCATATCTTACACTATCGCAATAAGTTCATATTTTATGTTTAATATTTAATTTTAAAACTTTTGATCCTGCAATGCAATTATGAAAACAACAAACTCAAACAGACTCAAACACTCTGTGTGTGTGTAACTCCAGCTTCGCTTGTTCAATATTTTTTGTGTCGGAAGTCTGCGCTCGAATCAGGAGCGTCCTTTAATCGATAGAGTTTTGGTGATGTATGAACGCTAATTTGCGCGTTTATTTGGCCCAGGCTTTTTCAATTTTGAAATTAGAGCGGCTCAATTTTAGTTTGAAAAGTTACCAGAAACATTTTCAATTCTTAGTCCGCTTTAAAATAAACTATTTCTCGCAAATTTTACTCCACATATTTCTACATGTTGGTGTGAAAGATTTTTACTTAAAATGTATTTAATATTTTTAAAATGTGATGTTGTTTTTTCAAAATTATATAAAGACATTTTTTATGTCCTAACAGCTTTAAGCTTGTGGACCGCCCGTTGCTCACAAGCTTCCAACAGGGACTTGTGAACCTTGGAAATTGATTGCTCCTACATCTGGATTGAAAAATCACTACGGCCGGATATAGAGTTTTTTGTTTTTGTTTTGGACAAGTACAAGACAAGTAAACAATTTTCTTTGGTAGGAATCGAGCCTACGACCTTTGGACTTATGGTCGAATACTCTACCAGCACATCCTATACAATCACTAGAATTTTAAGAATATAAAACATTTTTAATTATTGTTTTATTTTTTTCGTGACCAGAGATCTTGGTACGAATCGAACCTATTGACCTCTGGACTTCTCTCGCGCACAACAGCTTGACGAATCTTAAGTCCTAAAGTGAGCTGACCGATTTTTACAAAAAAATTGAATTATTGTCTCGACAAACAAAATTGCCGAACTTCAGTCCACAAGGGCGCCAAAGCCGACCAATCCATTCGTTTGGAGGTGGATGTTAGACCATAATGATCATTTTATTTTGGCCTGAACTGGATGATGTGAACATCAGTGACATGCTGCATTCTGTGCAATCCAGCTCATATCACATCGAGTTGAATGCGTGACTCACCCTGCTAGAATTTTTCTCTTGGAGCTTCCAACAGCAGCCGTCCAAACCATAACTACGTATGCCTTCTGCCAAATTCGGCCAGAATCGTAAAAACTGATCTCACACGCTCCTTGTTTTATTAGAATTTTTATCTTTGATGCAAGTCAACACTCTTTCTACCGAAAGCGGGTAAGTGATGCCCTATTTTCCGTTCCTGCTCATATTTTCTAGATGGCAAAAGTAATTTTTTTTTGTATAAAGATATTGGAAAATATATATTAATATATATTTGTAATTGATATTTTGGGGCAGAGCCATGTGCACACGATGCGCGACTATTTCAGTTGCTTGTTTATTGGAAAAGTTTTAGATGAAACGCTGAACCGAATTTTTGAAATTTTCAATTCCTGCAATTGACGACCGAACGCAACAGATTAAAGAGTATTTTACGCTTTTTAGTCTTCGTTTGACGGGTGTGAATTCAGAAACACCACTCGACACGTTCTTCGTGACACAAGCCTGCATGGAAATCAGAAAGCAGTTCCATTAGTCTTCTAATACAAAATAAAATGACAACCTGCCACAAATGCACTTCTCTAATGTGAACAGTGTTCAACTGCAACACTAGAAATTGTTTTTAATTGCATGTGATTTGTGATTTTGTTTTCTCTTTGTTTCTCTTCTTTGTTTTCTAAAGCTTCTCGAGACGATTTTATAATTTTAAGGTAATTAAACGATCATGATAATAAGAGTTTGGCTTCCATTCAGAAAGAAGAAGTTGGCTGAGAAAAACCTGTTGCTTTAACGGTTAAATTCTTGTGCTTTCAAAGTCATGTGAGTTTGAGCGAGTGCGTGTATTTGTTTGTTTAAAATAAAATGTTTGTTTTTAAAGATGCCAAATGCTGGAATTCCTTGTCAGAACCAGTTTTGCACAAATTTCTCAAAGTAAAAGTTAGTTTTCTTGTGACATAAAACGTGTTGGCCACAAAACTTTGCTGCAGAAAAAAATCGATCTTTAACTGATTCAAGTGCAGCAGACAATTTACAAGAAACACAACATGATGTACAAACAAATATAAACAACATTTAAAGCATCGTCCGGGCACTTAGAGCCGGCCAGGTTTCAAGAAAACTAACAACAAAAACCTAAAGCAACAGAAAAAGTATTTAACAACACATGTGATGAAAAATAACAAACAGTTGGGAGAAAAAATAGTCTTAACAGCCGACGAGGAAAAGTCCGCCGACTTGTTGCTGCTTGTTAAACGCCACCGATTTTATTATGCTGTAAAACCGCACCCAACTGTTACAGACTTCAAGTTTAATAGTTTTTGTTTTTTTTTTTTTTTGCTTTTGTTGTACATAATTTCCAGTTTTCGTTTTAATCATTTTCCATGTTTCGTTTTTTAGGCAAAATCATTAAAACACTACTTTAAGATCCACTATTGCAATTTGTTTCCTTATGGCCAGATTTATGCACCTCACACACACACACACGCACCACCACTAGAGCCCACTTGCCACACTCATAACTCTGGTCGGAGTGTTTCATTTCTCCAAAGGAAAAAATGATAGAAAATATTTCAACTCTTTGATATAAATTGGATAAGACGAGTTGAAGAGTGTAATGCTGGGATAAGACGCGTCTTAGATGGCCTCAGAGAGAAATGTCATCATTAGAAGAAAATGAGTTGATTAGCGGGAAAATAAGTATTTTATTTAGTTTGCTGGCGAAGCAGAAAAAACAACAACTTGCTAATGGGTGTCAAAAGTAAACGCAAGATTAGATTTTGAGGCGCACGAGCAAAAGTTAATTAAGGAGAAATGTTTTATATTCAAGTATTAAAATGCACCGTCTACAAGAAATATGGTATAACGCAATAGGGCGATCAGAGCAAATTCACGGCTGCAAGAAAGAACAGTTGCATCTACCCAACAAATTAGCAAACGTGTCTGGGAGTCTTTCTCTCAAAAATTGTTGTCTCCGGGCACTATTTATTTCGCGGCGAGCTACACAACAGACAGTTCAGATCGGATGTGGTGAAATGTTTTGTGTTACGATGCCAATCGCTGAAATAGTAGAAAGCAAAAGCTGACTACAGGCGCGTATTAATCACATTTAGTTTTCTCTTTAATAATAGATCAAAATGGGGTATTTGCGCCGTTAGGAAAATTAATACGTTTCTAAAGTCTGGTGGGACTGATTCATTCACCATCGCTCAGTGATTCCAACTGGGAAAAAGGGTATTAGATCTGTATCTTCATAACCTTCGCTCCGACTTGAAATGAAATGTATGGCCAACTCATAAGGCTTTAAATATGTTAAAAATTAGCCGACACACGAAGAGCTGCACGGTGTCAAAGTTGACTTCGTAGGACGAGAAAACTGTGCTGAAAGACTAGATGGGCATATTGTTTTTTATGTTCTGAACTTAGAATTTCATAAATAAATTTATTCTATTCTTTTAATCCAAGCTATAGAAATTCGTGAACAGCATGAAGCGGATCTTACAACAAACTGAGTACATGTGGCATGACAATAGATCGATCGAGTCAGAAAATCTTTGGATCTTTGGCCGTATATATGTACTGAGGGGAAACAATATACCAACAAGCTCATTCCAGTTCGCATCATTTTTGAAGGTGCACTCAGCGCAGGCGGGATTGATAGCGAAATGCTGGAACATTTTGTATGTCAAAGTAGCGCTTTCTCACAATTCGTTGATGAATGACCTTCGCCAGTCTTAACCCGATGCGTGTGCTGGAAAATGTCGGAGAGCATGGAGATGTTATTTATCAGCTTAAGCTTCCCAAAAGATTTTTAGCATTGACTGCTTTTAGAATTAACCTCATCTTCAATCATCATTCAAAACTTGCCAGATAGAAAAAAATCATTGAGAGAAAATCAAAATTTCGCGTGGTTAAGATCCTACAGACGGACCGGTTGTTCTGAAAGCCATAACAAGTAAAACGAGAATTACAAGATTTCTGCCAAAAAAAAAGACCGATACCGGCATTCGGTGGCTGATTTATTCTTGGATCTAGGGCCTATGGCATAACATATGTCCTATTAACTCTCTTACAATCTTTAATTGATTATGTAAATGATTTTTGTCCCCGTGTTTCACTTTAAAAGTGTCCACATTAATTTTTCTTTTCGATATTGTAGTCGCTTCGTCTGTCGCAAGCTGAACGCTGACACAAGTGTGTGCTTTTCAAATACGAAACCCGCTTTTATTTAATTTGAAAATGGCTGCCCTCTTAAAAAGCAGTTCTGTCTGCAAGTCATCACTTTGAATCTAGAGCAAATAGTGCAAAATGCACTTCACGATGAAAGCAGGCGTGTGAGTGCATTTACATAAACAATTTTCGGTTTGAGGAAATGGATTTTGTCAAATATGTAACCGTCGCACAGTGGCGCCATTTGACTTTTTTCGTTGCAAAAATCATATCTTTTGAACCGAACAAGATAATCGAATAATTTAAATTGCATGTCATAGATAATTGTTCAACCTATAAAATGAGCGGTTGGAGTGGACGCTACACCTTATAGGTGCTTACTTATGGGTTTTCAAAGTTAAAATTTGTGAAAAAGACGCGTCGTCTGCTTACAAACGCCGTTATAGAGACACTAACGCCAATATTTTATAATTTTTAAATGGCTTGACTTTGCAAGACATAAATTATTTGCATAAAATTAAAAAAATGCACTCCTTTGATTCATAAACATTTTCAAATTTTCACAGAAGTATTCAAGTGATTCGAGTACCTGCATTACGAGGCAAAAAACACAGACAAAAGCGCAAAAGGAATGCTATTCGTCGGCTAAGCATTATTTCTGGCCACATTTCAATACAAAGTTCTGGAACGTTCCCAGAGCAGTTTTTGGGTTGCTCGTTATCAAAAGCATTTCATCAATAATAAAAAGACTTAAATGCAACAGAGAATGACTTTTATCTTTTCGCAACAATCGCAGAGCAGCAACAGGCCTAATTTTTACTATTCGTATTGCGAAACACCTCAATGACGTTGTGCAGAAATTATTAAATGAAGGAACCAATTTCAAAAGTGCAAAATTTAAATTAATTCAAATATTTCAGGCCTAAATGAATTAAGCAGCGGACGGTTTCCCAACATTTTATTTTGGTTGCAACGTTCCAACAAATGAAGTTGAATTTTTAATATTTCTTACAACGACAAGACGATTCGTTCAAACTATCAAATTTAGCAATTATTGAATTGTCTCGATTTAGCCGTTAAACGAGCGCACGTCATAAAAAAACTGAGCAAAATTTTGTGTTAGAACAGAAACAATTTTCTGCCGAAATGCAGCTGCTTTTGTATTGGACTGTGTCGCTTCCTACGGCGAAGGTACGAGTAGCATCTCTGGCATCAGTCCTTTTCGTAATATTATCAGTCTATCGGTTATCTAATAAGAGCAGAGTTTGTTCTTCTGTCTACCTGAGCGCGGCCCTATAGGGCTTGAGCTTTATTTTTGTTTCGAAAAGCTGGATCAAATTCCTATTTAAGCAGATTTTCCCGAAAATATTGAATTTTTCACGCTTTTATGTTTAACGGACAATTTGGCAGCCAAAATTGCTGCTAGACTTTTTCATACAAATTGTGACTCTTAAATATTTAAGGCTTAGGAGGTATAAGAGGCAGACTGTGAAAATGACTTACGTCAGCATATCTCTTAGACAACGGCTCACCACCGCTCGCATGCGTCTTACCAGGCACACATTCGTAAGTGGCAACTTCTGGTGTTTTGTGGGGGCGGTAGTTCTGGCTTTCTAATCCCAAATTATCCCGTTGCTTTTCTAGTATTGTTACATACAAAAATTACGCCTCTTTCTGCATTAAGTCCCTTTTGAAGGGTTCCTTCCCTACTTTCAAGTAATTCAAACATATACATATATATTAAAGCGGGAAATGATTTTTTTTCAACACTCGTTTTCAATAAAACTGTTCGCTGAAACAGCGCCAGTGTTTGTTAAAAGAGCACTGAACCTAAACTCAGTTTGAGCATTTTAACAATTTTTGAATTAAATTTGTTGAAAATTGGCCAAAAAGGATGGCATCCCTGTTTGTAATGGCTATTTAGAATACTAGTAGCTTTTGCAATTGGCAAGTATTTTTTAATACCGAAGATTTCCCTTTCTGGAGTTGGGATGAAGCGCAATACTTCAATGACGGCAACACAATGATGGTTCATCAATACAAAAATTGAGAAATTTGTCTGTATGAAAATTTAATGAACGTTGATTTTCTTTGTTTGTTCAAAAAGAGATGCAAATTGTTTGAAGTTTTTGTTTTTGATACGGAGAAAAAATATATTGAGAAATTATTTACAAATTTGAGTTATGACGTTATTGCAGAAAATAAGTCTTAGAAGATTTTTGGTACAAAAAATTTAGCCCTTCGTAAGTGAAAAGCCTTGAAGCGTGAACATTATGGAAACTAATTTTGTATTCCATTGTCCCAGTGTCCATTTCACCGTTTGATGGTTTTAGCCGAAAAAAATAACAACGCAAAAATTAAAAAAACTTCTTTAAAATTAAGGGTTGTTGTTACGCTTTTACTAAGAAAAACACAAGGAAATTGAGTGCTCCTTCAATCAAGTCTTATAATATTTTATATTGCACTTGCGAGGTTCTTATAAAACGAAGTTAAGAATGTTGTGCAACTTCCGCGTGATCAGGGCGAAAAGACAATGACAAAATAGCTGAAACAAAGAATGAAACTAAGCGAAAAGTTCCCACGTTCCAACAGGTAGAATACTTGTAATTCGTTTAAATGTTGGTGCCTTTTAATGTCAATATGGAAAATTATACGTTCTGGGCAGATATTTTCTGAAGTTGAACTAAAAAACAATTTCAATTAATTTATGCCCCAGAACAAGAGGATGATGAAAGACCGAACACCAAATTCCCTCGTAGGTACAATTGTTATGGTTGGATGATTTCGAAATTCTTACATGGTAAGAAGGTCTTCTCGCTAAAATGTTTTCCTTAATCGGAAACGAGAACGTCAGGTGGATACTTTTAAATATCAAGATAATTTTTATTTATTATTTATTAGAGATGTGCCGAGTTGTTCGTTTTAGTGACCGATCACTTTCGTTGAACGATCAATCCGCCCACGATTCATATTGTTTCTGATTCCCCAGATATTATTCTTAACAAAACTGTGAAGATCAAACTACGAAACTTAATGCAAGAACCACTCTTAAGCCCGTATGATACGACATTTTTCTTTCAGTAACTGATAGACATGACCTGGTTGGCCGCATGCACCAGCTCATCTGTAAGATATGGTCGGAGGAAAGCATGCCCGACGAGTGGAGTCTCAGCATCGTTTGCCCGATCCACAAAAAAAATGACACCTCTTCAACTGCGCCAACTACCGAGGAATAAGTCTCCTGAACATCGCCTACAAGATCTTCTCTGTCATTTTGTGTGAGCGCCTGAAACCATTCGTGAACAGTTTGAGTTTGATGTTTGGTCCTTATCAGTGTGGTTTCAGGCCGGGGAAGTCCACCATTGACCAAATTTTCATACTACGGCAGATCCTGGAAAAGACCCAAGAGATGCAAATCGACACCCACCACCTATTCGTTGATTTTAAGGCCGCATATGACAGTGTGTATAGGGACGAGCTATACGAAGCCATGTCTAGTTTTGACATTCCTACCAAACTCGTCAGGCTGTGTAGGATGACGATAGAGAACTCTCGCTGCTCCATCAAGGTCGGTAACGAATTCACCGAGACCTTCAATGTCAGAAGGGGATTTAGACAGTCCGTGGTGAACCTGGGCCAACAAACTTTTCCAGCTGGAACGGTCTTTAGCCAGCGTCCTCCAATTTTGCACACCAAGTTGGTTGAGGTCTCTCTCCACTTGTGTGCGCCATCGGTTCCGTCGGCGTCCTCTAATGCGTTGTTCCACAGGTTCGGAATCGAACAATTACTATGATAATCTAAAAGGGGTAGCAAATTTCTTTTTTCTTTGCATAATACAAATTATCGGCAACAACAGGACGGTTTTACTTTGTGCACTTGATCTGGTACGTCTTAAACATCAATTATTGTTGTTCTTGTTGTGGTCTATAAAATTGATTGCAAAAATGTTGCACGATTGAAATGTGGTATTGAAAAAGGCGAACAAATGTGTACAAACATTTTTTCCTCACACTGAACCAAAAAGTTGCATGACATTTGCTTTGGTACCACTAAAAATAAAAAAAACGCACCGAAATTAAAACAAGACGCACCGCGCACCAACTAAGATATTTGTCGCACCAAAAATTTTAAAACGCTCCCAAAAATTACAGCGCTGAATGAGACCTACTCAATGTAGAAACCATGACCTAATTTTTGCTTTTTTAAAACTCGCGCCTTCTTTAAATCGAACGAATAGACCAATTTGTCATATGACATGCTTGAGCTCGTCGAATACTTCGACGTAACACAACGGCAATTAAACACCTTAAATACCCAGTATAATTCTGATTGTGAACCCTTTTGCGAATCAAAACAGTCATTTCTGAACTCCACTAACAACAAGAAAATAAATTACTGGAAATGCTGAAAGTCGCTGCAGTTTCGAACAACTTAATCTAAATCATGTTCTGTAAGACAAGAAGCGGTTTATGGAGGACTCTGTAGTCATTTCTAAATAAAGTCTTATTATTTGTGGCGGAAGCTGCGCTTGAGTTTTTCGCTTTGGGCTTTTCCTTCCCTGAGCAAATCTGAGGTCATTTTTAATCTCCGTACTTTTAATATTCCACCGCTTTCAGTTTGTAAATTTAAACCTTTATTTAAGCGAAAATTTTGAATAAGTTTTTTCTCCATCATTTGCGATTTCAGATCTTATGCCTTTTAGGGGAAATAAAAAAATTTACACTTTATTTGTATTGAAAAGTAGCGACTAACTTGCATTTTTTGAACGGACTTAAACAGTTTTACCATCTAAACTGGTTAAGTAATATTTTGATGGACTCTTTCACTTTAATTTCATTTTCTTTACTGTTTTTTATTTCATCTTCTTAATTTTTTGCAGTGAAAATAAACTTTTGCATTAATTTAACCAGAATTAACCCCAAACATGTCAGAAAATTATTTTTTTTCCAAAAATGTTTTTGGCTTGAGATAATATTTAATATAAATGTTTCTTGAGCAATTACCACAAAATTGATTCTGGGATTAATTTTATTATCTGAGCAGCCGGCCGCCAGTCAGCCTGTCATTTCATAAGGTGACAAATCGTTTCCTGGTTGATGAACATAAACCGAAGAGAAGAACTAGATTGGCGGGGAAAAAGCAAAAAACATTTCATTCGTCAAAAACAAACTCAACGACTTGTTTCTCAAAACTTTTTTTCTGGGGCCACATCCAATCTTAATCTTCTGTATCATTTTCTATTGTACATTTTTTGCTTTTCATTCAAAATGATTTTGATAAAATTGTAAAAATTTTACTTGTAATTTAATTGTGTTATAAAAGACACCTCCTCGCACTTACAAGTAATAATTGTTTTATTATTAAAGTTTTGTTGTGGGTCCGATAAAATAGAAGTGACAAAAGTCGAACGAGGAGGGCGTGTCTCAAATTGTCTCAAATGCAGCAGTTAATTTGCCGAGTAGTTGTGCATTTAAGTAGTTCTGCAACGGAATGTCTAGAAGTTTAACTCTTGAGGATCAGACATAATTTGGCCCGTTCAATAAGTATAACCCTTGGATTTTGTTTGCAAACTCTTGATCCCATCTGGGATGCTGCTGGCACAGATAACGATGCAGTAGCTTCTTGCCCATTCTAGGACTATAGAAACCTACACCCGATGCTTTTGCGAAGCATGAACACTATGAAGCCATAAAATTAGGGACCTGATAAAATCGCAAAAGATCAAAGTTTTGCTCCATCACGGCATCATTATTTTCTTAATATTTGTTTATATCAACTGTCCGTCTGAGATATTGAGTCACAAAATATATTCATTTAGTATTCCCAAAATATAGAAGAAGGTGGAATAAAGACAAGCGGGATGAACAAATTGACCTGTTTTAAGAAACGCCCATGTGCATAAAAATGCACTTCAGCAATCGAAAATCGCGTAAAACAAAAAACGGCCTTTAAATTTACATATAAATGCCCACGACAACAACTTCGTTTTTGCTTGCCTCAATTGCTTATATTTGAAAAAAAGCAAATTGTTAACAGAAATAAATACAATAATGAAGAAATAAATTCAAACAAAAGTTCATACAACGTAAAATTTAATTCTTTCGCTTTTTTTAAAGATTAAATTTTCATCAACTTTTTGCGATCGTAGCGGGAACAATTTTGTTCGTTCCATGAAACTCGTTCGCAGGCCCGCGCTCAGTAAATAATTTCGTTCGCTCAGTGAACTTTTCTGCTGAAATTTCTCAATCGATCACAAGATTCATAGAAATCCATTTGCTGATTTAAATAACAACGTTTTATGGCTACAGGAAGCAAAATCTTAGAGTTTTTCAACGCTGATTGTCGCGATACTCCATGAGTACAACTTCCATAGCCCGAAGTTCTCCGTAACTCGTACAAAATGGATACACATGAATACCACAACCTACTAAAGATATCGCCGCCCGAAACGATGAGTGATGGCGAGGGTTTCTTCTGCGGAAGAAAGTACCGCCATCCTCACAAAAATCATGTAGAAAATACTTTTCGAACATTTAATTCATACGAGTGTGTGAGTATTCAAACGAATGGTATTGCAATTGCTGAGCACTACAAAAAAAAAGGAAATTAAGTTCAAGATTTATAAGTGTAATACTGGTTAGTACCCGTTCTAAATAAAAGCATCTGCAACGATGTCTCCATGGATCGAACTTCTATTTTACGATTATGGCGATTCCAACTATGAATCTTCGACTGTATTTGGGAGTTGTTGTGCGTATTTTTAACACCATTATTGCCGATGAAGGCTTTTGAAATGAAATACAAAACTGATCGGATATACACTGGGTTTCCTAAGGCCTTCGATAAAGTTAACCTCAATCTTTTATTAGACAAATTAGCACTTATGGGTTTTAGTTGCTCTGCATCAAAATTGTTAAACTCTTAACTATCACAAAGAACTCAACAGATCAAACTTGGAAACGTTGGGCCCAGTTTTGATCTTTCTACTCTTGTTTTGTGTTCCAAGTGCCGGTGACGTTAAAACTTTTAACTCTTCTAACGACATTAATGGACACAATTTGCCAAGTGCTAACCCTCGAGATTTTTCTTAAAGGTGCAAATAATCGAGTCAAGTATTAGAAATGAAAACACATTTAATTTTTCATTCACAATCTATTAAATGGATGCTGCTCCTGTAAACAAAGTTTAAACCATGCGGAAGTTTCCGCCGGTGCGCTATTCGATCACATGCCAAACTTTCGTGATTACATCTGCATAATGGAAAATAAAGTCTATGGGGAATTTTTAGATCCTTGTATTAGAAATCGTTGACATACTTCTCTTGTTCGATCAATTCTTGAGCATTCTTAGATCAATTATTTGGGGTCCTTGTTATTCCAATCATTTGATTAGTAGTGAATCGGTACAAGAACAATTTTTAATTTTCTCCCATCGTGATCTTGATTGGATCTCTTATGTCTTGTCGCCGTATCCAAGCAGACTTTCTGACTTTCTAACTCTAAAAAGTTGGGCGTGGTGCGTGCTGATGTTGATTCTCAGTTCCTGATATTTAATACCAACCCATAATTTTGAACTCCTGTCATTGAGATACTACCGTTCTGTAAAGTGCTAATAACGATTCTTTTCGTCGCGCATTCACTAACTTCAATAAGTGAAATCTTATTTTGCATCTAAGCTGTTTTTATAATTCACATTTAGTGAGTAGGGACATAAAAATCTATTGGCCCAATAAATAAGTAAATTTGTGAACAAAAGGCCATTCAATGGGACGAAATCCGCGTAAAAAGGTCGTAATATTCGCCATATATGTATGTAACTGTTACTCGTAATATCGAGCGCTTAGGGGGCATTTGCAGCCACTCGCCACCCATTAACGGCTTCTGTCATACTCCTGTTCTGTACGTCGTAGTATGTGGCAACTATTTTATTTTTCCACTCTTACAGCGTGTAATCCTCCAGTCGATTATCTCACAGACCATCCCAGTTCATTTAGCGCAACTACGTGCGTAGGTTAAATGGGAATTTTCATCCGCAACTGATTTCGGTCGGTTTTACGTAAGAAATGTTAATCAAAGTTCAAGGTTTAAACAGCATGTGAGAATCGTTTACGATTTTGTATGTGTCTCGCACATTGAAACCTTTATTTTATGCTTAAAATTATGGCAAATTACGGTCAGTGATATCGTTGGCACCTAATCTTGATCATTGTTTGAGAAGGAAAGCAATAAACAGATACACAATAAACATAAAAAGTGCGAAAATAAAATAATTTTAATACCAAACGGTGTAAAAGTCCAAACTAAAGTTTTGTTGGTATTTTTCTGACCACGAGTTTGTTTCGCTGCGAATGTTTCAGCTTGAATGTAGAAACACACACTCGCACTTAATGGACCTTTGCCCAAGATTATTTCCAATAAAATTCATTTTGAAAAGTCAAGGCGTAACCAATTACGTTTTCGTTCCCTCTGCGCGTGCGCGTGCGCGAGGAACGAAAGTGCTTAAAACCTCTAACTTTATTTAACAATGTTTTGGCTGCATATTGCGTTTTTTTCACCTCATCGTGATGGCTTGCGCACATACATACATACATACGTGAGTCTCTGCCTATACGTCACGCATAATGGATCTATGACTGCAGAACTTTTTCAGCAAATCTGCTTTCGAATGGCAGAAATGGCAAAATTTCAATACAAAATAAGAAATGACCACAAGCCCAACCAACGCAAAAATAATTATTTTAATAAAAAACTACAAAATTGTTATATTTTTAACTTTCACTAATCTGTTGGAAACTGTACTGGCGAAATAGAAAGTTTCTATCAGCAGAAAGCTTCTAATAGTGCGCAGAATTAAAAGAAAAGCACAGAAGCAGCAGCAAATGTAGGTTCATCATCATAAATGTACTTCCAGTTAGTGGTCCACTTTCGAAAAGGTCACAAGATTTTAGGACTGCACACGAAATTTGTAAAAGAAATTATACAGCGATAGCAAAACACATCATAAAAAGGGATGTATAACGACCTGAAAGTTAGAAACCCGGCCGGCAAAAGAACTTTCCGTGCTTAGCCTCGAAATTCGATGTTGCATCTCAGGTCACAGGTCACATTCCCCATCCTCATTCCGGGTTTATGCCCCAAAACTAGACTCTACCAACGTCTTTCGCCACACAAAATTTTGAGGGAAACCATTTGGGCTCATTTTGAATCTTGTTGCGCGCCACGAAAAATTTGTATCACCTCTGACAAATAGTCGGTAGTTCGTCTGAACCAGCTATACAATAAAAAGTGTATATCGTCACCTTAAATGCAAACGGCCGTGAGTCCACTTATATTTTTTTACAGGCGAAGCAAAAAACGTAATAAAATGAATAATAATAAAGTATTATTTGCAATTTCAACTGCTTTAATGAACTTGTCATGCTGATAGCAGGGGTCTAAAAATTTTAATGTGCAAATAGTTTGATACAAAGAACCATAATCAGTAAAAAAAACTCGATTTCGTATTTTCGTGTATTTCGTCCGTTTGCATTTAAGGTGGCGATATGTACGTATATATGTAGATGAATACATATCAACATGTAAGTATATATGTAAACTTAAATGAAAAAGCAAATAGTCACACGTATTTTAATTGAGGGAACACAAGTGTGCAACCCGATGCTTTTTTGGTCGCGAATATTCTTCGCCAAAATAAAACATATCGGTGAAAACTAAAATGTCGAAATTGAAATAAAATAGATTTTTACTGGAATGATAAGGACTGGACGGATACGGAGATGTAAGAAAACTTAAATAGAAACCAGAAAAATTTCAACTCGATCGAACCACTTTGTTTTGTTTGTTTTCTGTGGTGATGCCACATAATTTTCTTAAACTAACACTGAAGTGGCAATCAAACCTTCCCAAAAACTGGCCCTTAACTGCAACAATTTCTCCTTTCCACTGTTTATATCGTACGTCCGGCTGAACGTAGATGTAGACAGTACTCGGAATCAGAATCTGTTCTCTGCTTGCCTGGGATTAAGGAAATATTTGTGTATTTCGTTGTTTGAGGTCGTTTCGCTTTTGATTAAAATCATGTACAATTCGTTGCCTTTTTAGACTGTAATTTTCAGCTGGAAAATAAAAATTCAAACCCAAATATGAAGACGATGTCTGATGCCAGGCACTTGGGCTGTGAAGCGTAAACGCTTTATTTGGTAGGCAGACCGAAACTGTTGGCCGACTCAACTGACAGCGAACAAGCCTTCCAACTATTTAAGCGACATCCTTAACTGAAGTGCAACAAAAGAACAACGTGTTTTCACTCGAAAGAGATGCGACCACCCAAGACCGCTTTGTCTCAGGTTGCAATGCCAGTTTTAATTAGTTTTCTTTTTCGTTGCAGACATTCGAAATACTCGCTGAAATCAAAAGCTGTAGAACACATTAAAATACTTTGCATGTGAGCAGAAAAGTTTACTTTTAAAACTAAAATTATATTATACTTTTTGTTTATGAAAGTCTCTGCCCCATGTGCGTTTAATCGTCCACTAGCTCAGGTCTGACGCATGAACATAAAAAAGTGTATTAAAATTGTTTGATAATTATTTACGACCAATTGATTTAACTGATGTAAAAGGATTTTTCTTTTATTTTTTGCTGCGCGCGCTGCGATCAATAAGCACTAAAATAAATTATTCTAAATAAAAACCTCAAGTTTTTGAAATTTTATACAAACAGACAGAGCCCGCGCGGGAGACCTGCTGCCGGCAGAAGTCAGTCACGGTCAGCTGCTTCTTAAGTGATTCTGCCAATTATCGATAGATTCAACAAAAGGTTGACGGCTGCAAGTAAAGAATGCTTCATTACGTTCACTCGAGCCAGTTAATGTACTAAGATTTTTAATTTTTGTTATCAATAAGAGATAACGAGTGCTTTTAAGATCACTAATGCTATTTTTAATTCACCATGAAATATTTTAATTGTGCTTTCAAAGTTTCAGCTTATTAAGACACTTAGTTTTATTGCGATTTTAGAGAGCCGGCTGGCAAGAGAGATGCTAGAAGTTGATACGGAAGTTGAGCAGCCGCAATTGTTTTCGATAGAAGTGAAGCCGAAGTAACAAAACACTTGCTGTTCTCGCAAAGATTGCTTGCACTAGTCGGGGCAAATATATGCCCTTTATGTTGTGGCCTGGACCAGCACGCAGGAGATGGCCCCCAACATATGCATTGGATTGTACCAGAACTATAAAAATAGGGTATGCGCAGCAGGAAAAAGGGACTGCTTCCACATTCAGTTTGCTGAATTTTAGGATTAGTATTATTTACAGAACATTCAGCACCAGATTATATCACGAAAGCTGGTGACCCGGCCTATCCTTAAACAATCTAGAACTAGAAACAAAGCGGCTGATGCTTCGGCCATGTTTTCCTTTGTCTATTTTTTGCAGTTTTGTGAAGATTATCAAAAAATGTGACAGAATATAGTCGTTGTCGTGCGGGAAGAAAAGATTTGAAGATGTGTCACTAATACTTCACTCTCACTTTTTTATAACTGTATGTAGATATTTGTAAACGGCAACCATAACTGCTAACGTCAACATGACAGTTGCTGTTCATTGGAAGTTGGCTGTGAGTCATCAAACGAGTGACATCGAAGTGCGCAATGACAACCCTTTAGTAGTAAATTTTAATATACATTCGCATTTAGCAGCACAATATTTTAATCAGCTTTTTGTTAAGACACTTGACTTTATGCCTAAAAAGGCCGTCAAGAGTCCATATTCTATGTTCACAGCAGCAAGATAGAGAAACCCCTTCTCTTTGAAATATGCAGGTCTGATAAAAACGAAAACCTATCGTTAAGGAAACGTCCTAAAGATTAAGATGTGTTAGGGGCCGGGTGTCCAGCTCCTTACAGTAATGTTGCGCCTTCTCGAACCACATTGTGTTCGCAATGTCATGTGACGTTATTACGGATGTTGTACGATTGTTGCCAAGTACCGGAAACAAACATTCAAATCAAAGTGTTCCACATAAATTTTCGAGTTACTCGCCAGCAACCGATATTTGATTTTATTTTAAATTGCATATTTGAATGTACCTCACATTTGACCAATAAGTTTTTTTATGCGGCTGTAAGATAAGTTTTTCATATCAAGATTATTGGGTTCCAGCTGCGGCCTTTAGTGAAATGGACGGCTTCTGTGCTCTCTTGCAGTTTCCAAGTTTTTCGTACTATGCCGAGGAAGTCATAATAAAAATTTCATAAAAGAAATTTGTGCAAAATATTAACCTTTTCTTGTACCTGATATTAAAAACAAAACATCGAATAGTGGGCGGTCAAAGAAGGGCTAGTAAAGTTAATCGTAATTCCAAAACAAAAAGTAAAAATAATAAGATCGCCAGCTTAAAAAGTTGGGTTTTACTTGTTAAGGAAACTAAAACACTGTGTTTTTTGTTGTTTGATACATACGTACAAACATTATTAAAATATTATAATTATTTTTATATAAATTGATTTTAAATATATTATTTATCGGTTTAGAAGTCTACCTATAAACTGTTAGGCTGGCAACTGCGAAATGTCTGCTCAAATTTGGCCGTCTATGATTTAAAAGCGAAATATATAGGCCAAGGTGAATTCATCGCTGCTGGGTAAAATACTTGTTGCTTGTGTCAATTCAAGTGTCAAAGTTTACGTGCAGGATAAAGAAGAAGAATGCAAGTCAAATGTAAAGAGCTTTTGACGGATGTATTTGCTAAAATCGAGGAAAACAGAATTCGCGTTGTGTCAGCCCAACCCTAAATTCCGCGAGAATTTTTCCTCTTCTCCAATTCCTACATGCATTTCAAAAACGATTAGAGTTCCATTTGAGTTCCTGCTACATCAACTTAATCATCATATTAAAAAGCCACGAAAAATAGTTGAAGAAATTATTTTCCTCCGCAATCGAAATACGTATTGGACGCAGCAGAAACTGAAGGAGTTTTGATTTTTTCAACATTCGTAATTTAATTTTTTTAATACACAAAAAAACGTCGTCAGCATCAGCGTTTGTTAACGAAAAGTTTTTGACCAGAGGATTCTTTTTTTGAGGAAAGCATTTTTGCCGGGCTATATCTAGATTCCTTGATAGTATTTCTGCTTGGGCTGATCAACTCGCTTCCAATTAACTAACTCCCGAATTAATAAAAATGGTTCATTGAAATGCTACTGAGTAAGATGAAACTTGTGCTTATCCTCAGCGAATCTCATGCCAGAAATGCCATGATGAAATTAGATTTCTTACAAACATTTATGTATAAAGTTTAAACGTCCGTTCTTTACGAATTCCAAAAGAAAAAAATGCAGCAAAAACAGAAAGATACATTTTCTTAAATTGGTCTTAATGCATACAATTATTTTATAAGTTTTCTTAAGAAAACACCAAAAAACATTAACGTTAATAAGTGCTATAATTATTTTCTATACCAAATAATACTTAACAATTGACACAGCAGAAAAAATCTAGAAAGTTAAACCTTTCGGAACCATTCAAACCAGTCAAATCACTCGAGCCCAAAAAAAAAACATTTCAATTTACTACTTGCGCTGCGTATTGTTTATTTATTCACGCTCATTTTATCGCCAAACAGCTTATAGTAAGAGCATTTGGAGCTCCTCCGTTCCCTAAAGGGTTAAGAGAAACACATTGCAAGATATATTACTCGCTACTGCGAGAACAAAAATTAACCAACAACAATCAATGAAATTGCTCGCTAACATGCAAACAAATAGTTTGTTTTTTTATATGGCCACTGACAAAACACCCTCTTAAACAAATTTGCAAAATCAGTTGTTTGTTGGTTAGCAGTCGTTTGTCCGTCCGTTGGTCTCCGGCGGCACCCTGGACCTTGCCAACTGTGTTTACACTTGAAAAATCATGCAAATAAAGCGATAAAAAAGAGTTAAACATCTTGAGATCAAAACGAAGCCAAAAGAAAGACGATAAATGCAGTAGCAGCGCTCCAATAACAACAATAACCCGATGAGAACAAAACATAGAACGAATGCAAATGCAAAGGCAAAGGCAAGCAACGCAACCACTTACTCGTACCTACCAACCAGCATCTATTTAAAAACCAACAAAAAACTCCTGCACTCAGCAAGACGTTCATTCATATCGATCCCAAACACATGATAATTCATTTCAACCATCTATTTATGGGTTCTCGTACCAGCAGATACTCGTACGTCTGCAAGAGGCTGGGGAACAGTCTGGCTGGCTTGTGCCTCAGAACATTTTGATAATACCGACACACAGAAGGTTTGAAGAGCACATCCGCATACATCCATAATTGTAATAATAAGAACAACTGCCTGCCGCAACGGGCCGATTATTTGCCCTCAGTTAAGCCAGCAATATGATTTATCAACAGAGATATCAAATGGTCGCTCTACTCCTTTCCTCATACGCACCACCAACAACAACTGTAAAGGTAGAGGATCTTCTTTATGTTCTGCGACGTGAAATAATGGAACTTTATTCCACTTTTTGTTTCGTTGTGTGCTTGTCGTCAAAACTCACGATAAAAACATCGATGCAAATGTGTACGAACGTATTTTGGAAGAAGTTTATATTTTATGCAGCGAACAACCCAATTCGCCAAGTGATTGGGCTTAAAGAGGAACCCGCGATTACGCATTCAAAGTGTGAGCGCAAAGTTATAGAAAACCATGTAGAGCAGATAAAGGTTGGCTGCATTTGACAAGATGCCAGCACAAGGAAACTGTTCTTATACAGGTTCCCAGTTTAAGCCAGTTAAATGCCAAATCTTCAAGCCTCAGGCGCACACAGCGCGTAAAACTGCATCACTGTTTTCATATCAAATTTGACGCTAGATTCCGAAGCCCGAAATCATCTGCTATCACCTCATTTCACCTTGTTTCTCTTCTGCTGTTTGTTTTGCTGTGTTTGGAAATCGATGTAGGAAACGAACAAAAATTTCAGACGAAAAATGGAAGTAATTCTCTGCTGTTTGCCGCAAAATAAAAGTGTTAGAAATGGTGCTGCAAAACTAAAAGTCCGACTCCCATATCTTATAACTTTTGACTACCTGGACTTACACTAATAGGCAAAGCAGCCCCAAAAAAGGGCCTGTCAGTAGCAAATACTAGTGTAAAATTGTCTAAACGGTGAGTGTAGTTTTACGCCGATTAGTTTTAAGAAATAGAGATTTCCGAAAACGAAGATGATCTCGCATCGCAACACCAAAATTTAAAGAGATCTCTGATTTGGGTAGTTTAGACTGAGAATTCCCCCAAAATGTAATTATATAGACTTTTCGCATGAAATCATGTTGAATTCGCATGAGAGATTAATGGACAAAATTATTAGTACGAAAGCTGTGATTTGGCTTCACTTGACCCCTTCCCGCAGAAGCAGTCAAAGCAAAGTACTCGTTGTGCTATATTTTTTCATTATTATATTCATTTATTTATTCAGGATCAAGGCGCACAAAACTCATATTACCAAGACAGTTTTAACAGACGTTTCTAACTGTCTCTGTGTGACATGTAGGAAGTAGCAGCGCGGTTGACATGAAATCCCACAAAAGAGTCGCGAAGCATTAGAGTTGCCTGAGGCAAATCAGTGAAAGGGAAACAAGAACTCTCGAAGGTCAAACGACAGCGACAAGCCTGACTATACCTAAGAAATAACTACGATGACGCGTGAGCTGTTCTTGGTCTTGTTGTTCAAGTTATAACTTGAATGCATTCTGCTTCTGAGTGTAAAACAATGAAATACATTTTTAGAAATTAAACAAATTTTAAAGTGGTTCTTCACCGCTCGTTTTATTACATTTTCATTTATAAAACAGGGTTGTGGCAGGTAAATTTTAAGTCTTTTAAACAGAGTTATTGATTGGAAGCTGCATTCCAATTGGAGCCATGTCGAATTATATGTTATTCTTCCCTGTTGAGGGTATTTTCTGCCTGTACGTTTTTAAACTTGCAAACGTTTGTTTGCGTGGTAGGACAATTTGAAAATCACATCATATGTAAAATATGCATATAAATATCGTCGTTGCTATAAGACACTGTGTGACACTTTAACGTGTTGCTTATGAAACCAGGGACACATTAAATGATAGATGAGCCACGTCAGTAACAAAAGGCTGGGCATTATACATATCTCGGCATACGCAGCCACCGATTGAACTCAGCTCCACTCTGTACAACTTGTCCTCCGAACACTGGGGCTGCGGCCGCAGACGATAAGACACGCTGGCTGTTGTTGCCCCACAAAAGTGATCGAGAAATATTGGTATTATTAAATTATAATGTGCCTACTGGAGTGTTACCTGTTATAACTAATAAATTATCAAAGTCTTTTGCTTTTGTTGCATCGATTTCTTTTCGTTTATTTCATTGTTAAAAACGCAACGAGGCAAATAAAAGTCCCAGCTAATGGCCAATCAGGGTAATTTCCTTTTTTTTTGTTTGGCTGTCAGACGCGCCCGTTTTCAGTCGATGTGTGATAGACCTCTGGAATTTTTGCAGTGCGTCATTTTTGAAGCAAACGCATTAAATAAAGCAGATTAATAATCAAAATTTTTAAAATTCATTTACAATCCTTAAATGCCACAATCATATAATTCTTCCTCCTGCAGCATTCCTGCTGAAACTATTTGGTACGAGGATACCCCATAATGGAAGCGATTTGCATTCTTCCTCTTTAATTTACCTGCTCGTACCTGCTGGTGAATTGCAGGAAAATGGCAAAACAGTTATGAATTATCTGATGTGTGCGTTTGTTTAGCTGAGTTTCTCTCGCAATCTCAATGATTTAATCAGGCGTATCAGACTCACGAAACTCACGTCGCTGCGTTATTAAGACAATAACTTCATGTTCAACGACCATATTTGGAGCTTAATGAATAAATTGATCGAACCAGCGAACGTCTTGTATCAATAGTTTTCAATCTTGAATGTGTGCCTCTGTTTTCATAAATACTTTTGAGCGAAACACATCGCAGATTGCAGATTAAAAATTAAAGAAATAATAAAATTGAAAGTTTATTTTATTGTTTGTATTAAGTCAAGTCAAGTAAATGCGTGGCTTGGTTTGGTTTTGTTCATTCAATAGGTGAGAAACATGTTGTATTTGCTGTGATTGTATAACGCAGGCGAGACATGACTGGAATTGATACAAGGAAGTTGGTCAGGGAGAGCATGTGGTGCGTGTGTGCAACCGTGCTGCACTTGTATTTGAAATTCTGTGGCAGAACTTAATGTAAACACTTTAAGGCGGCCATATAGTACATGAACTCAGCATTTAAAAAGTTCGGAAATTTCATTTCATCGTGCGCCTTGAATTAACTTCATAAACCCACGCACCAAAATCTACTCACATGAATTTATACTGGCAGAAATTCGAAAAACTAACGAGCTCGAACTCCTTCATTTTTGGAATATACTTGTATGATTGTGGTATGGATTTGAAGGCGGTACATTTTCTTCTTCTTTTAAATTTTTTGAATAATCAATAATTTCATTTTAAACCAAAGCAATAAAGAACTAGATTTTATCAGATTCTTTTCAGGATATGACGAACTAAAATATAAGATTCTTTAAAATTGTCTAATCTCTCTTTTGGTGGATTAATTCGAGGAATGCAATGCACTACAGGGGAGAACCTCAGCTACTCCTTTTGTGGAAATTCAATTTGATTGTTCCTTCATAAAAAGAAAATCTGAGGTACAGGGCACTGGTCACCTGACCATATCTGGATGAGCTTCTAATGATAAATTGCTTTTATATTGAAACGAGCTGATGTTATGGGCATCTATGGAATGCAGATAGATCAAATAGATTAAGAAAAAATTTTAATGCCCCTGGCATCCCAGATCCTGAATTCGATTGATGAAACCAAGCCAAGTAGCGCTTTGAACGAATTCAAAAGCAATTAGTTTTGATAGTAATGCCCCCTTGAAGTGCCAATAATTTAATCATTCTTTAGCGCAATATCGCAAATTAAATTGTAAGATATGCATCGATTTTTATCGGTCACTTGGCAGATCGCGATAGTGGATCCCGATAGATCGGATTGTAAGGCTGACCCATTTTCCTTTTTTCGAGCCTATTAGTCATATATTTTAAACCTCTAAATAGTGCATTTTATACAACTGAATCCAAATTATCGCAGTTGCACCGATTTTACCATCTCTGGCTTGGAAGCGCAAAAGGCGCGCATAATATTTTGTCGTGAGTTACTAAATCTCCAAAGTAAGTCCATGACGTCCAGCATGAAAATCTTCATAATTCTCAAATTAGCCCACAAATCGGCCAAAAGCGATTTATCACACAATCTCTAATTTAATAATTTGCGGATCACAGATGGTATAATTCTCAAAAGCTTTTCTCTTTAGCTTTTTTCATTTAAGTGCCTCAGTGTGAATTTACGATTTTTATGGACTAAAAATATCACTCAGTACGATCGTACATATCGATAGCCAACTCCGACTAGATTAACTTTTATATACGAGTGTCCTCCAACTAATCCATAACAGTTCAATGTTGTTTGTTTGGTTCTATTGGTTTTATGCTCCCAAAAAAGCATCACGTAATAATTAGTCTGTATTTATGTTTAATTTTGTAGTTTAACGCTTTTGTTTTATTTGGAAACACTAATGAACAGGTGGCTTCTAGTTTGAAACTGCTAAAGAGTCTTTTATGACTGAAGAGGGAGAACAAAATGTTCGTAAAGACATTTCAACACTCTTGCCCAACTAAAACCAAGGGTTTTGCTATTTATGCTAAATAGTTAAGAAAACCGATCGAGGTAATAAAACCCAATTAAATAAAACAACTAGAACTCACGTTGCAGGCAGCCACACTCCGGCTTGAGTTGTATGGGTTGCGTCATGGCGATCAGGGCCGGTAGACGATGCTGTGATCATCGCAGACGCTGTCGTTCTAATCTTGTGCAGTTGTTCTTCAATGTCCGATAACTGATGGTCGTCGTTTGCGGCATCCATCCAAACAGCATTACGATTTCGGCATTTGTTCAAATTATGCAACTCTGTGGCGGGCACTTGATGGTTTGGTTTGGAATTTGACTTAATTGAGTGGGGATATGGAGTGGCATGGGAAGTATTTGTTACACTTTTGCAAGCGCCACCACCAGTTATCATTGCAACCTCCATAGATATCAAAATGTCTTCTTCGTCTTCCTCGTCACTGGGTGCATTGTTATCTGTATAATTAACAATCTCGTTATTACTATTAACAGGAGCAGCATCTAGAACATGAATGTCGTTGCGGTTGCAATAACCTGTGTTGCAACTGTTGCCACTATTGCTCTTGTCACGGCTGCAATTGACATTCGTGTATTGAAATGCTTTGCCAATTGTTTGGCGAGTAACGTTTGATTGATAAAATGTTGGTGAATTTCTGGCACTGCCTTCGGAGTGTGTTTCACTGGGACACGAAATGCCAGATGAAAGAAATGTGTCATCTGACATGTGTTGGCCAAGCGTGTATTTGGCATTGTCATTTGCTTTGATGGCCGTTTGTGTCTGTTGCAGACTTTGCTGACTGGTAGCGCAACTCAAGTCATAACTGATGAGACTGGATTGCTGTGAAAGATCTCGCGAATGTCTGTAGAGCCGTTGATCGCAGTTCAGTGAGTTGGTTGATGATAAAGATGTTGCTGTTTTTGGTTCAAATGGTGTTGCTGATGGGACTGCAGACGACCACTTCGCTTGAGCTTGAAACACTTGTTGTTGACTAGTTTTGACACAGTTCCTGTTTTTGCTAGATGGTGATTTAAGGCGATTTTTTGAACAATTTGCTTTCAACTTTTTCGGTGTCATTTTGGTTTTGCTGCATGATCTTTTTGGCTTGTCTTGCACATCAACATCAATTTCCTGAAAGCTTTGTGTGGTTGCAACTCTGGCAAAAGCACTTTTATGAGAAGCACTTGGGACTGTTGTGGTAACTGAAGCCTCTCGGCAACGTTGTGTGTTGGCATGCTGCTGCAAGCGCCGACGGCTCCGCCTTATGCTTGGCATGTTGCGTGGAAATAGTTTTGCTGCCTCATTGAGTGCACATGAAGACGACTTTTGAGAATTTGAATCAACCGTTGAATTGGTTGTTGAAAACTTTGTTGAAATGTTGGAGACTGTGGAGGCTTTATCATTGAAGTACAATTCCTGCATTGTCATGTCACGACATGCCTTTGAGCCTCCTTCACAGAACAAGGAGGCTTTGGACATGGTAGCAGCGTTGTTGGTGTTTGGATTAATCATTAACAAACTCCATAATTTATTAGCGGCACGTCTTCCCAAAGTAGTCTTTTTGTCAGGATCTGCAGGTGACTTTTCACAATTGTTCATTTTCGCAAATAGTGTCTTTCTTAGTAGTAATTTATAATTAAAACTTCTTATACACAATTCGTTCTGGGACTAGGACCTACAACTATTATGCTTGAGTGGGTACATCTCACTTGTAACATTCGGTCGCAAATAACTGATCAAATCAAAACACAAACACTCTTGTTTGCCTTTTCCAAGAGTTTATCATCGACAAGTGAGTGAGTGGCAAGTTGATGACATTTACTGTAATTACTTGAACAATTTGTTAATTTATGTTGGTGTTCGTTTGACAGCGTGTTGTTCGTACTTTCTTACAATGTTTTTGCATATGAAAACATATTTATTTGCTCTCGTGTAACCCGTTTGTTCTACATATACATACATACATCCATATGTAATAACTGAGGACACACATATGTACATACATATATAGAAACATACGTGACCAGCCTTAATTTTTCTTTTCTGTTGTTTGATCTTTTTGTGTGGCTATTCATTCGTTTCGCCAGTCTTTATCGCTGTTGGCACACAATCATTTAATTATTTCAAACACTCAAAAGGAAAATGTGAAAAACAAATCGCTTCGCGGAATCAAAACGAAAAAGCTTCAATTGTCAGAGTCAAAGTTGCTGTGCTTTGCACCAATTATGCGTATTGACATCAAGACGAGCCCAAGAACACGTTTAAATGCCTCATAAGCACGACAGACACATTAAAATAATTTAACTTTAATCCGTTGGAGCGAACCGACCGTCCACGACAATGTTTGGCTAAAAACTAAAAACTGAAAAAGAAAAACATAAACAGCACATGCATTCGAAATCGGTCTTGCTGTTGTTGGTGTTGTTGTTGATCATTTACTTGTGCACGATCATTAAGATCGGAGCTGGAATTGATGTTTGTTTACCAAACCAAAATAAAAAACGAGCCAAAGAAAGTTAAAGCCGAAAAAAAGAATGAAAAAGACATCCACAAGATACTTTTCTACAACCACCAACAACAGCAACAAAAATACGATTCATGTAAAATAGATGGGTGTATTCGTGTACTTGTGGCTTGATTGTTTGATCAAACACCGGTTTGCGTTTGTCCGACCTGCTACTTGTTCTTCTGTTTGCTGATGGTTCGTGCTCCCAAATTGGAATGTGCAGGTAAAGACCACAAAACTTACACTCTTCTCGCAAATCTGTTTCAGATAATGTGAGTCTCTTACTCACAAAATCTACAAAAAATATCTAACACTTGTTGCAACTAATTTCATTCATGATCCGCCAAAAAAAAGTTGCCAGACGCAATTTGTACAAAGCGAATTGGAATTGATGAAAAATCGTCAAAAGCCTTAATGTACTTTTTACAACGTGCACACAAGTACGAAGTCCACGGCAGTGACCATCGTTAATTGTGCAGCGCCTAAAGGAGCCGGGCATTAACATGAAATACGGCCAGGTGTTTGGCGCCATTTTATATACGATGTGCACTCATCAGTAATTGAAAGAGTTGTGGCAGTTCCATCCGGAAATTGGATGCCGGGACATAATGTTATACAACAATAAAAAACTTTGAAGCCCCAAAATTAGTTACACCATAAGCCGATAGTGGTTGTTTCTAGTGCTTTTATATCTAAGATTTATTGTAATTTTGATTGCAATAAATATGTTAATAAAATAAAAATAAAATTGTTAGCCTTCATTAATCTATCAATTCACAGCAGACATGTTCGCAGACCAGCCAGAGCGCAGCTGGGTATCGATCGGAGAATGAACATTTTACTTAATCCAAATAAAAGATGAGGCAGCAGCTTTACAGAAGTCATAGTGGAGAGGTGCTCGCCTACAGAATGGCTGCATACTACGGAATTTTTATAAATGCAACTGTGCTGCACTTAAGTTGGGCCCACCTGGAGTTTCAAGAGACTAGACTCTCGTGTCGTGGAAGCGGGCTTGGAAGTCTTTAGTCAAACGTAAATGGAAAAGCTGTAAATTTAGTTGAAATAGAAGATCGTTGTTGTTCTAGGAGAGGCTGTAGAAATGCTTGTGTGCCCAAAACGTAACCCTTCAAGAGAGTGATATGAGGATGAATGTTAGATGAGAGTTTTTTGGTACTTACCCTGGATATTGCGACATACATGTACAACGCTGGAATTATAATTCAACTGAATACTTTCTCCGCATAATTACCAATAATGTCAATCAATGTTGTTTGCTTTTATGTATAAATAATTTATTTGTTGCATCAAAAGCACCTGATACGGCTGGAATCATTCTATACGTGCAGCAATATTCATAATTACGAAGTCTAGAACCGGTTTTCAGCGGATGCATCAGCAGATATATGGAAGCTCTCAACTCAGAAACTCTCTTCCTGTTGCGGTAAATATACCGCAACACCAAAAGCTCTTCGCGTAAACTCGCCGTTGTTCGGAGCAGGTTAATCTTACTGGGAAATGTTTTCTAAGCCCCAAACAAAAATTATTCCTTGTAGATGAGGGGAACTTCCATTTAATCTAAGATAATTCTATCTCCAGCAAAAGTACGCTTTTCTGCAGAGTTTTAGCAAAACTTCAGCAGTTTAGAGCTGGGCCGATATGTACAACTGCCTGCAACAATGAACACGATCTCCGGGTTCAACTAGTTAATATTTTCGGAAATGTAATATTATTGTTTTTATTTTGATCGGCTGACATTAATGGGCTCTTTTCCAAGGATGGAAAACTTTTCTCTTGCTCTTAAATGCAATAGGTGTGGAAAGGCTCAAAAAGTCTTTATTTTTAAAAGCAAAAGCGCCAACCTGGGAATGCAATTAATGTAAAATTTCTCCACAGTATTTATTTTTAAAACAATAGTAAAGTAAGCAAATTTATCGGCATTCTGTGATAATAAATTTCCACTATTAGTGCTTTCATTTGATGGCTCTAAGCTGGCAACACTTGCTTTCTTGTAAGCCAAGCGCCATGCGTAACTTGTGAACTCAGCTCTGAAAACGTCATTTGCCACTGCAAGTCGGTTTTTATTGAATTCTGCCTTTGGGCACTTCAAATGAACGAAGAAGTGGTGAAAAATCGGGGACTGAAGACAAAACCCAAGTTTTATATTGTAGTTTTATAACTGCCACAAGAACTAGAAAATGACTTAAAAACTTGTTATAAGTAACTTCGAAAATTAAGTATTTGAAAACTGCAACCTTTCCTTATCTATTCAGGTTGGGTGACTATTGCGAAAACATAAAATCTCTTAAAAAAATAATTAGATAAAACTAGACTGACCATCATTTGACACGAGTTTTTTTAAGTAAAATTCTAATTCCAATTTCGGAGTTTTTATCACAACAGTATTTTTTCTATAATAATAAAACACAACAACTAGATTTCGAAAACTCGAAGTTCGTACCAATTATGAGTAATTTGTTAAATGATGATAATTTATTTTGTACGGAAACATATTTTTGCGAAACAAATATTGAATGCCCGGGTTGTTTTAGGATTTAATTGCACTTTTTAAAAATAAATTCATTTTTTTTATTAAAGTTTAATAAGTAAAATTATGATACGAAAATCGCTTAAAAAGCTTTTAATATATTTAAAATTTGCTCATTATTGAGGCCATAAAAAATTTGGTCGTTTCGCATCAACGATCATCTAATTTTGCAAACTGTTTAATTTGTAACAAAATGCTGGCTCCAGTCCCGGGTGCGGGGCCTTAGAAAGAGATGCGGTGAGTAACCTCGCCCTCGCCTTGTGAAAACCCGCCTAAAGCTTTTCATAAAAGACAAAAAGACGTGTAATTTTTAGTTTAAATATTTATATTAAAAAAAAAAACACATAATGGAAAAAAAACAAGAATGTTCTGGGTTTGTACTCGAATGTGGAGTAAACCATTAATTACTCCACATTAATTCAATTGGCAAACTACAGATCAGTGTTGTCAGATCATTTTTCCTTCTTCTCGCCAAAAAACTTTAAAACCGTTTAAAAACAAGTAAGATTTTATTAATATTCTAACTTTATTAAATCTTGATTTATGCGCATCTAACAAGTACGCGAAAAGAAAATAGAAAAATCGTTTATGTGATTAAGGAAAGTATAGGATCAAACATAATTTGAAAACATAAATCTATGCAAAGAAAACCCTTCCAGTGTGTCAAAACAAGCTGTTGTGTTGCATTCTCAGACAGATATTAAGTGGGTTTTTGATGTTTTATATAATTAAATTTTTGCATTACCAGCACTTTCCGATGTTTTTGAGACTTGCCAACGGCTTCTTATGAAAACTTAAGGCGTTTTCCATTTAAATCCGAAAAAAATGAGCTCATGAAATTTTGACACACCGGGTGGAATTTCTTGTGCAGGGTCACATATATTAATATTATCTGAACTAATCAATTACAAGTCAGTGATTTGGATTACAAGGCCTTCAAGCCATATTATTTTCCATATTATCTTTATATATATATTGTTGATCTTTGATTGTATGAAGACGCAGAATAGGCCATGTCCAACGCATATTGTTTACGGCCCTCAAGTACGCGGAGCTTTTTTAAACGTGTTTTGGCTGTTGTATGTCGAATGGGGCTTGCGTAAGTTAAAGCAAGTTTTTATTGTATTTGCAGGGCCTTCTACTTAAAACAGGTCAGAATGATCTGACAGATTTTCACGACTTGTTTCAAGTTTCGTTATTCATCCAGGAGAACACTTGATTTCTAAATGTAAAAGCTTTACCTACCAAAAGTGAAAATTCCCCAAATTGTTTTGTCACCAACATTTTTATATATATGTATGTATGTATACATACATATATATTATATGACAGTCACTTTTTTGTATATATGTACATGTGTATATGTAGATCTATTAGTAAAAACACTTGTACTATTCGGAAGTAGTTATTTTAGGAAGAGCGGAAGTACTTATTTGCATTCGTAAATTGAACCTTCAGTTTCACCAAAAATCTCTGAACCTGTTAAATCATTTTCATGTTGGAATTGGAAAATTTTATCATTTCAGCGGTTGAAGTATTCATTTGGCGTCGTAAATAATTTTATCCACATTAAACGCAGAGATAATATAGGGTATTTTTTTTAGAGGTATAGAACTTCGAATTGAAATAAAACACAAGAAAATCGTTTTAATGTCCATCAATTTGGCTTTATTGGAAGGATAATTTTATGCCATTAATGTTTAAATATGATTTCGGGCATGTGGCCGCCGCGGCTGGCTCGAATAAAGCCAATTCTACAGGTCCAATTTTTGATGGACAAAAGTTGATGGACAAAGCTCCAATTGCTGTGCACGGTGGCGAATCGATTCATTCGGGTCCTCTTCAACACTTTGCTCTACAGCGGCAATTGTTTCTTCGGTGCGCACTGTTCGACGTCTCTGCGGATGCGTATTATCACATAGAGTAAACGTAGTGCGAAAACGATCCATGGTTAACCGAATTAATTGCTCTGATGACCATAAAATGGACGGAGCTTGCGGTAAACTTCGCGAACTGAACCATTATTTTCGAAATAAATTTGCACGATTTGCAAGCGTTGTTCTTTTGTCAACCTGTTCATGATGAAATGGCAAACCAAACTAAATATTAATCACTTGACAGCTGACAAAATGGCCGCCAGTTAAAAAAGTGATGCCAACTTAAAGTTGTATACCTCAATAAAAAACACCCTGTATAACTAAAAAATTATTAAACTACGCCAAAGACAAAACCGTCAAACTCTTCTAATACCAAATTACGAATCCTCACACTCCTAAGTATTGAACACAGGGCTTCCATGCTATTTTGAACCCCTATCCCGAATTTTCGTGCACGAACTTTTTCATTTTAAGAATTGTAACAGATATTTTCGTTGGCTAATAAATACATTGACTCAATATTTATGACTACATTTTTTTATTATTGTACAATTATTTGATTTTGTCATTGAAAAATAAAATTTAATTTTACCCAAGTCGTTACGCTTGGTCGTACTAGAGGATTTACTCTCGGGTTGCGTATTTTGTTGATGGCATCAATTTCATTCAAGTATTAGAAACAAAATCCTCAAAATGGGACGAGCTCCACCAGTCTGGCAGCCCTGATTGAGCGTAATCATTAAATTATAATTTTTTTATTGTTAAGCTTTTCAAACAGAAAATAGGTATTCGCTTCACTTTTTTCCATTTTTCTGTTTCTGCACTCACCAAAAAAGCACAGAACCTTGGGGGACTTCTGGCACAACATTTTTATTATTTTATTTCGTTGCCTTTTAACTGACCGATTTATTGAGAAAATTATATGTGTCAGTGTCTGTCAATTATTGTGAATGGATTTATTATTTTCTCCGGCAGGTGATAATCGCCATAGAATCATGTTCTTATTTGCAAATGTAGAGGTGCATCAGAATTCATATCCTGGTTCGTGTGCGAGTGAGTGTATTTTTATGTTTGTGCCTGTGCATGAGAATTGGCTCAGTCCATTTTGCTGTTGCTGGTTCATTAAGTTATTTTCCTTTTGATAATTTTCTCTTAATAAATATAGATCAATAAGTTTTCTGTGATTTGTGTGCATCAATTGCAACAATGAAAATGAATAATTAACTATAAATCTTAGACCCAACAACAGCAGCAAAATAGAGACCTTCACTGATGCTTTTCCATCCCTTGGATATTAACAGTTTAATAGTAAAATTTCTCAACTTGGCATCTTACGAACATTTTACAAAAACGGAATACAAAAAAGGGCTATTTGGTAACTCGGTGTACAGGAAAAATAAAGCATTTTAGTTTTAAACGTAATAATGGGGCTTCTCAAGGCCCGCAAAATATGGGTTTGTTTAATTAACAACCCTAAGCAGTTCGAAGCCCAATTTAGGAGTTACTACAATTACCACTAAGCAGACAAATATGATCAAAATACTTGAATACATTTTAAACTATAGAAAATATGAAATCCTAAACTGAAACGAAGAATATCCAAATACTGCAGCCTACGTAAATATTGTGACCGGTGTAAGTCAATATTAGACAGATAGGACTCAGCATAGATACAGATGTAGACTATTATAAAAAGGGGAGGAGCGACACTTAATAGAGCGGTCTAAACTAAAACCAACAAATTTAATTTTTTCGATTTAGTCCATGCAAAGAGATTTAACTCGCGCGTGTACTCGTGCATTGTCATGACAAAATAGCAGTTTTTTTTGCCACATGTGGTCGCTTTTGCTTTAAACCCATATCGAATCTGTCTAAAAGCTCTGGACAATATTCGCGGAAAACGCAAACCACTGCGCAACATTTTCTAGGTGGTAGCACCGATACAATCTGAATTACTGATTCTATTTTGCTGCTTTTTAATTTTTTTATTGCTTCTGGAAATTTTTTAAATTTAGATTGAGTAAAATTTTCTTTAAACTGGAAAATCGCCACTTCTCCAAAAGTGCAGTGTGATCTTATTTACTTACCATCTCTGAATTACAAAACGGAATGATTTTGTTGTTGTAATTTTAACTTTTTATTGAAAATATTTCAACACTTTTGAACCAATTGAAGAAGGCTTTAAGCCTTTTTCAATATTGATATAAATTTTTTTAGTGAAAGTTGTAGTTAAAGAAGAGCAGTTGTTTCGGTAGTTTAATAAAAGAAAAAAGAAATACTTCAATGTCACACTCTAGCCGTCTTCTTTACACTCCGCTTTTAGACTTAGAAAGTATTTTATTTTTAATTAAAAACAATAATTTGTTCTACTCACATTTCAAGATGGCACTTAAAGCTGTAAAATTCTGTAAAAATGTTTTATTTGTGTTGCAAAGTAGTTCGTTTCAACAGTCATTTATCTGTAAAAATAAAAAGAAATCAAAATAAATACTTTTCAGCAGAAACTTAACTGCGTGTCAGTCAAAACTTCACCGAACAAGAAGAAGAATTTACATTGAAATGTTCTGGCTTGCGAGGTGTTGAAAATTAATTAAACTAATTACGGGCTCGGGAGGAAAAATCACGTCGCAGCTTTTTACTTTCAATTAATTGAATAAATAAACAGCAAAAGTATTTCCATTAACGGAAAAGTCCAGCAGAAACAAGTTTGTAAGAATTTTTATGTTGTGCTGAACAAAAGGACTCCGGCAAAACGAATCTGAAAAACTTGGCATTTTTCGAACTGAGTGACGGAGCAGAAAGAAGTGAAGAAATGCTTAAAGTGTCTTTGACATACAAATAAAGTTTCTTTTTATGCACAAGTGTAAGACACAAATACGAGCATAAGACAAAAGATAAACTCCACGCACTTGCAAAAAAAGGAAATGGCAAGATTTAGAAATTGCATTAAAAAAGGTAGACGTATTTTTTGTTATTTCTTCAATGACAACTCCTTAGCGCTGACTTCACACAAAAATACATACATATGGACATATATACTTTAAAGACGTTTGACAAAAGGGCGCTGAAATAATGCAAAAAGTGCCAAAACATTTCCTAGCAGACAGATTAACATGAATTTAAGCGAATACCTGCCTAAACTCACGGTGAACCAGTTCCAAGGAGCGAATTTGTCAACGTCTCCCCATCAGCTCTATGCAAGACAAACGTGGCAGCACCGTTCTTGTAATGTGTTAGACACGATCCCACGGCGTCTAGTCCATCCTGCGAACAATTCGCTAAATACTTAAGAAAGTCAAGGCAGCTAAACTGGTAGCCCCAAGTCCAAAGAAGAACACCAGAATCGCCCCCTACTCGCCATCATCTAGTTCCTTACAAAAACATTTAATTGCTGCAAGACAACAGCGCGCCGAAAATGGGCCAAATTGAGGCGGCTCTTCCTGCGGCCTTAGTTTTGAATACATTTAGTGTTTTTTTCTCTTTGTGATGATGCCCGACCATCATGAGGAGAACAACGTTCAATGTTGTTTTAGGCAAAATAATTGAAATAAAAATTAAATGTTCATAACTTCAAATGTGTGTATAAGAGAATTTTTAAATTGTACAGTTATTTTTTCAAAAGACCTGGCGAATTCAGTCCATTGTTTTGTTACTTGCGGGTTGCACTCTTCCTACTTTATATTTTTCTTCAAGTTTTTATTCATTATCCTTTACCGCCCTCACCTTTTTATCTACGAAATTTGCCATAATAGTAAAACATTATTGGCTCCCCGTATGAGATGTCTTGCCCACTTTTTTTAATATTTGGCTGCTTTACTGATATTCAAAAATTACTATTTTCTCCATGTTTGAGGTGGCAGCACAGCTCACGCTGGTCCAAACTTGGATACTTGTTATCATCAGAAATTTCACATTTTTACCATCCGATACTGTTTTCAATATTTTCAATTTCAAAATTAATTTTCTTTGCATATGGGAAAGGGCTACGTCCACTGTTCCGGTTCGGGATCCTTTCTCCAGAACTTTACTCATTCTTACTGGCAGGATATAAAGGATTATATTGTATATTCCCCATTTTTGAGAGTTAACACGACCAGATGAGGCCTAAAAAAATGTCTGCCAAAACATTTTATCTGTGATAATATGGCAAAATTTCAGTGAGGTCGGTAAAGCCGGCTTGGTCTGATTGAAGCACAAACAAAAAATCGAGATTGGTACATTGTTTTTACAAGTTCACGCAGGTAGTACGATTTATTTCTACATATTTACACCACTGACAAATAAAAAGTGTAATTGTGCCTGCCAAGAAATGTTCCCACCAAACGCGAGTTGGGTGTCACGCTTCACACATACATATGCAGATACAAAAACAATTTACTCGCAGCATTAAGATTCAATTTGCTAAAACATTTTTTTAAAAATTGACTGGTGCTGCCACCATGTCACCTTCACCTTGGCACCTACTTCACTGCCTTAGCTGGCACCTTGCGTTTTTACATCTACAGACGATGGTCTGATTTTCATAAATTTTTCTTATGGAAAAAAATCGTCACAATTACCATTCTGAACAACAAGGAAACGACAAAGAACGCAATCATCTTTATCACAAACATCAACGTTGTAGCCAACATTCATTATTGTTAACAGTTGTACAGCTAAAGCAATTGGCGAAAGCGAACAATGCTTCTTCTATCTCTATTATTGTGACTCAAAAATAACAACGAACGCAAAAAGCTTGGGAGGTTTTGGCCAACGAGAACTGCACGTAATTGTTCGGATCATATTCATTCGTTTGTTCAAGCACTTACATGTCTGATACTCGCATGTAAAGGGTCTTCCAATTGGCGCTGGTAGATTTTGTCGTCCTGTGACCGCCTAAGATGTTGTTTGGTGTTCAGTTACTGATGCCAAGCGATAAATCGCCGTGACAAGTAGCACGTCGCCTATTTGATGAAGATTTCAGCGGCTCACCGCCGCCAACATGTCACTTATGTATGTAGGAGCCAACTTATTGTTATTATTGAGCTGCACATACTACATGCGTGAGAGCTGGAGCTATCCAATCCTTTCTATCAACAGTTGAAATAAAGTTGAAGATAAAGTGAAGGGAGTCGGGGCACTGAGCTGGTACCTCCAGGCCCCAACGGAACTTAATCAATCTCACCTACACATTCCCCTATCTAGTTCTTTACCAGTTACAGAAATCTGTTGCAAGACAACAGCACTTCGGGTACGTTTTTGGTTTAGGCTTAAGCCAGCAACCAGAACGTTTCAGTCAATGTAGAAACCTACGAGCAACAAAAGGATACCTTTTTCAAGGCAAGACGCTCTTTGGTCAAGGTTTAGGAGGTGCCTGTACGACAGAAGTTGTCGTGTTAACTGATGGGCTTCCTTCCTCCCATTTATATCCAAAAAAGAACGTTTGGAATATACAAAGGCAAAACCTACTCTACGCCGACAGTTCGGTAAACAGTAAGCAGCCACAAGTTGGGAAAACACCAGGCCAGCCGAGACCGTGAAGTTGTACAAATGTAGGGTGTGACTATCTGTTGCAGAAATGACGGGAATGAGCACCCACATCACGCAGCGTAACGTTACCACGGACTTTTTACACTTGTTCTTGTAGGTTGTGTCAACGTGCCCGAGTGATAGATCCGTTTTACCACAAGAAGATGCGGCGGATGTTGGGATGATGTTATATTCATTCTATATCACTATAACGGTATTCATGTTATTTCACTCAAAGCTGGTTCTACTGTCCTAATTGGAAACCCTTTATGTGATTGCATGAATTACAATTGTTTTCAATTCATCTGCTGACGTTGTGTCGCATTCCCATTCAAAATTGCCGTTACACAGCATTCCCTTCTTTATTGAAATAATGTTCTAGTAAATACCTATTCTTACGTGTAACGATCAAATGTTTCTTACAAAAAACACGCTCCAGCTCAACGCAAAAAATTCAATATGTAGACATGTATGTACATGTATTTACAGGCAGTTAAATACGGACTAGAGCAGGAAGAGTGTTGCACGTGTTTTACACGTTGCTCTCATTGTCACAACCTCAAAATGTAACAGACAAGAAACAAGTCATTGAAAACAACCCACCACTTTGCGCGAAACTGTCGAGCCCCGAACGTAACAATCGCTGTTGGAGGAAAATGAAAACAGTTGCCACAAGATACTGGTGCGCTAACGGCAACATGGCGCACAAGATGACGCCATTAAATCTTGGAATTCAAGCGCCAAAAGAATGTAAAAAACGTTTAAAAAGAATTTACACCATCAACACACACACACACACACATAAAGTTTGATACTAAAATAAAATAATTTACAGTTTGTAAAAATAAAAACTTAATGAAAAAAACACTCGTAATTTCTTTTGTTTTTACGACAGCAATTTTAAAAATGACGATTATTAAAATTGTTATAAATTATGGAAAACAATTGAGTAGAATATTAAAAAGTGGTTTTGAAAACACACAAGAGAAAAAAATTTAGACCTGGAATTCCATCAACAAGAGCGGGAAAAATAAAATTTAATTAAACAGCTAAAATATAAAATATTACCGGCAGTTCGCGTGAAATGCTTTCATCCAGCTTCACTAAGCAAAATACGACCAAAGCTAAAGATTTAGTTAAGCAAAGCAATAAGACCCGGGCTCAAAAATTTCACTATATTGCAAAAATATAACAAATTTAAATAATCTGGGTTAATCACATCAAATATGTTCATCAATTAATTATTCGGGTTTATTCGAATGCCTAAAATGTTTAGAAAATGGCAAATTACATTCGTCTATCCATGTATGAATGTATGTAACTCCAGTAGGACAAAATAGAGCAATTTTCCCGTTGGTTCTTAAAAAGCAAAAGCTTGTTGGTTGAGGCCCAGCTTCACCTCGGACTGTAGCGCCAAAGGAAGAAGAAGAAGAACCTAAACGACTAAATGATAATTTTTGTTCTTTTGCAGGGACTTATTTGTAAATTAGAAATGCAACATTCACTCGTAAAACGCATAAAATGATATTTGTTTTGTCGACATTTTGTTGGTGCCACCCACCAGTAGAAACTCGAAAAGTGTTCAAACATTTCCTTTTATATCGAATTCGCTTGGAAAATATAGTCACATACGGCTTAATTATACTTTTCAAGGCCCAAAGAGCAGAGTGGTCTTCTTCAATGTGTGCTTTTCTTAGCAACTTTTACACGAAGAGTGTCCTTTGATTATTTAAATATGTTTCGGTTTTCCTGAAAATGGTAGTTCTTAAAACTCCTGAGATGTGGGAACAGAAGATGCGGTTTTACAATTTTTGCCACATCCTTCTTTCCAGAGTTAGAACTATAATGTTTTTCTTGAAAAAAGTGCCCAAAATCAAGTTTAGGGGAAAATATTAATGTTGCTATAAAATGAAAATTCCAGCCCTAAAAGGGTTTTTGTCAGTTTCGATTAGAGTTTTCAGAAACTGAAGTTTTATGTGTTACTGTGAGCAGAGCAGAATTCACGTTTACACACAGATATTTAAAATCTAAATAAATAATAAAAGATACAAACGCCAACGAAATTATACCTTATGGCAAGAGATCCTGTGGCTTCAATGAAACATCACTAGTTTGGGAGGGCATTACACAGGACCACTATAGCAAAGATGGCAGACAAAATCTGTTCATTTTACGACGACAAAACAAGAAAAGAAAATCGATGAATAAATCAGCAGGAGCAGTGGCCCTTGCCCGAATTTTTTAAAAATTTTAAAAACTTGGAATAGAGTTTCGTTATTTTTATTTTCATTTAAAAACGGTAGCACAACTTTAAACTAAATATTGTACTTTCACATTTCAATGGAGACCACATACGAACAGTCAAACATTAAATTTCAGATTTCAGAGTTTACAATAACATAAAGTTTCCAAATTCGAATTTTTGTTCTAATATGTGAAAACTCCAATTTCTGACAGTTCTAATTTTTGAGTTTCAAAAGGCCTTGAAAAGTCGCCAACGAATTTCAGCGTTTTATTGGCATGGAATGTGAACAGAGACTTAACAGAGGCAAGACAAGGCTGTATTTCATTAATGTATACTCGGAGAGTATATAAGATATGCTGATGATACTTGTACTTGGTACTTGCGGACAGTGTGCCTGGACTTGAAACCCTGATAACTAAACTTACTCCATGCAGCGAAACATTTGGCCTGAAAATAATTGTTCATAAGACAAAATATATGACTGTCAGCAAGCAGAACCTGTATGTAGAATGAAGCAGCTATAAAACTTAAAAACGTCAATGTCGAAAGGGTGAAAAGTGTTAAATACCTCGGGGTTCTAATTAACGATCAGTGCGACTACTCGAAAGAAATAAGAAGTCGGATAGAATTGGCAAGACTGGCTTTTTCTAAGTGTCAAGACTTACTAAATGTTATCTGTAGTCAGTTTCATTACACGCGGCGCAAGTATGGACTGTTAAGGGTGACGATATTAAGAAAATGGAAGCTTTTGAAATAAGGACAATTATTAAAGATATCTTGGACTGCTCACGCAACGAATACCGAAGTACTGGCGAGCAATAAACGAAAGACCGGACACTTTATGGGAAATCAAAAATACAATTTACCGCAAACAATTTTGCAAATAAAAATTGAAGGGAGACGTACCTGAGGAAGGAGATGTCTTGGTTAAAGGATATAGCAGAATGGTGAAATGTTAACAACCTGATGAATCTCTTGAATACGGCAAAGAATGGGGAAGCTTTTGAGAGAACAGTACAAAGTAAAACAATGCATTGAGAGAAATTAATGGCATTTTTGAAATATAATTTAAAAAAGAAGAAGAAGATTGGCATGGAAAGGTCTTGCATATTAATGAAAAAAGAAAAAATTCTTATAAATATATAATGCGCGTATGTCTGACATTTCATGGAACACTTCTTTATTTTCTTCGACTTATATTTCAATAATAACGGAGATATTTAAAATATTTTAAATTGTTCTTCAAAAGAGCAAAAGTGAGCGATCAAAATAGCTCAAGATTTTACGATTGAAACGTAAAATTTAGGACTCCTAAGAAACCCATCACGGTGCCCACTTAAGATGGTCTCAGAAGCCAAGTTTTTTTCCGATTCCACTAACACTTCAAGCTAAGTCGTGCCAAACGCTTCTTAAGAAATGTTCATGTCAATCATGTCTGCCGAGGTACTTCCTTGTAACACAATAAGAAAATATGGAACATCATTTATAATTCATTAAATCAAATCGTTGTTTGAATGTGAATATTTATTGCAAGAACAATAAAACACACTATTTTAGGCCTCATTCACGAACAGACTGATAAATACATACATATATGTGTACCAACATATATTCGTATATGTATATGGTAAACTATAATAAGAAAATCTTGAAATACTGGTAACACGGATAATGGTCCGGGTATTGCAACTGCACACACACATCCTGTTCACTAAAGCTTTAGGCTAGAAGCGAATGAAATGATTTGCCAACATTTTTAAAGGATGTTCTTTGACCCGCCTCATCAATCCAGCTGGCAGAGGCCATTTTAAACTATCTGGCAGTGTAGAGGTTTTTATTGGACTTAATGGGACGGAAATATGTTGAGATGTTTTGATGTGTCAAAAAATACAACGTACAATTCGTTTTCGTAGGAGAAATTAAAGAGTTTTATGAAACTTTGATCAGAAGCGACTAAGCAGTTACAAGCAGGCAGCGGATGTGCCAGCCTCTGAAATGCTCAAAGAGCAGGAGCGTATTCTCAACTGAGTGAATATGCTTTCTGCGGTAGAGATAGGAAAGGGCTGTTCGATTGACATGACTAACAAAACAGTAGGAAGTTTAAAAAAAAACTTTGACTTCGGTCAAAGGTGCTTCCGAAATCTCTAACAAGAGTTAATTGGCAGAATGGAGACCACCGGATTTCTTGCAAAGGGGATCAGAATTGTAGAGCCTATTCATGGTTATAGCTTAAATTTGAATTGGAATAAGGGGCCTTAGTCGTCCCTGATATTAGATGTGCTGCAGGACTATACGAGTGTTTTCAGGAATAAAATTGTATACAAGGTGTTGTTGTCTGGAAGATGCGGAACCTTCGATCATGTCCGGTTGAGGCCTGATGTTTCCTATAATTTCGAGTTACCAACTCAGGTGTTGTGATTTCCTCCACTATCCTGGAAGTTGTCCATGGCAGATGCAAATGTTAATCAGTCCGTATGATAGGGAAGCAAACTGTCATCAACGAAGCCACCCCGTTGGCTGCCGCTCAGTCGACTAGTCAACAGCTCAGTCGACTAGTCAACAGCCGGCTTTTCTATTCTATCATTTTCCTTTGTAAACATGCAACCCCGGTCAAATGAAAAATTTGCAAAAATTATGACCTTTCATAGTATTGCGCTGTCATACACCATTTGATTTTCTAACAAATCTCAACACAAAGTCTTATCGATTCCGAACCTGTGGGACAACGCATTAGAGGACGCCGACGGAACCGATGGCGCACACAAGTGGAGAGGGACCTCAACCAACTTGGTGTGCAAAATTGGAGGACGCTGGCTAAAGACCGTGCCAGCTGGAAAAGTTTGTTGGTTGAGGCCCAGGTTCACCCCGGAAAAAAGGCAAAATTACCAGCACAAACTTTGAATTTTGGAAGATTGGAATTGAATGAAATGTTGAATAGTACAACCATCCCATCAAGGAAATTTACAACTAAAAAGTTATTTTCCAAAACATTCTCAAAGTGTCAGAAGCATCAAATGACCGCCACTGTTGAGAAAGCCAACTCTGTGTCTATAATCCAAATCCAATAAAGAGTAGAACAAGAAATGGAGTACTGGTGCGAGCGATATCTCATTTAACTATTTATGTGTTTTGAGCATTTTGAATGGTTCCTGTGGAAATGTGGAAATGTGGGCGAAACCCACTGTTGGCTATGATTAAAAAACACAAAAATTTAGATCTAAAAATCTTGAGACTTGACTCATCATAAAAGATGTTTTAAAATGTTTTACAGAACCAGATTCAATTCTCTACGGACCAGCGTGAGCGTTATCTACATTTTGGTAAAACACTTGCCACGAAATCGCCTCGAATGCGCAGAAAAACTTTCGAAAACTCTATCTGGGAAATGAGCTACAACACAAATGGATGTGCTTTAGCCAAATATATTGTGTGTGTTCAGTTCGTGGCATTAAAAGTTAATTGAGTAATTAAAAAGCGATCAATTAAGTTCTATTTTATTTCGTGTGCAGTTTTCCACTCATTTGAACTTTCGCATTGTTCAAGCCCACATTCGTGAGTGGTTTCGGTTTACAGTAGACGGTCGAATTGGTTCAGATACGTTTCTTCGCAATTGCGTTACTGATATCGAGATGAGAAAATTATTTCTTCTTGTTGTTGTTGTTTTATTGTTTCACAACTCTGTACGCTGTGTAAGTTCTTTAGTCGCAACAACAAATTGGTATTTTATATGTTTTACTAACTAATTTATGCCCAAATAAGCGGATCAATGTCAAGCTGACGAACCTTCACTGTGACTCATTGGATAAGAAAATTATTGAATTTGACCAGTGTTTTTTTAAAGCCGTTAAAGCCGATTTGGCCGAAATATCCATTTATGCAAAACTGATTCTGAAACCCATAAATCGTACCGAGGTAAATATTTATGTCATACTTCTTCCTAGAAACTAATTGCCCCAAACAAGAACAAATATGTACATATTTTCAGCTCAGAGTCAGCTTAAGAAGACGCGGCGAAGATAAGCGTAAGTCCCTCTTTCAGTATCGTATAGATGCGTGTGAATTCATGCGTAATAGACGTCGGAACGCTTTGGCGGAAGTATTTTTCAAGTTCTTTGAACTTGGGAAATATTCAAATGTCAACCATACATGTCCGTACAATGTAAGTGATTTGTGTGAACCTGAATTTTGTGAAACTGTTCGTATTTTAAGCAACGTTGCCTTGCAGCATGATATAATTTTAAGGAACAGCCGCATCGATACCCAGCAGCTCAACTTTGTCTCAATTGCTAGTGGCGAATATACTTTGTTCGCAACTTGTTTTATTCACGGAATCCCTTCTGCTGAAGTCGAGCTGAGCTTTAGGATTTTCTAATATGACAAAATGGTTTCTTATAAGTTATTGATAAGGAGGTATTTGGCTCCAATATGAACTCAGGTCAAATCAACATGAAATATCCGGCAACTGCGAAGCAGAACGTAGTGTTTTTTTTTAACTTAAAATGATACGAGAAACTTTGTACTGTCATCGGTCTTTATATCCAAAATTCTAAGTTTAAAATTTATAACTAATATTTGCTTATATGTATCTACGAAGATTTTTACACAAATTCACAGATATATTCCAGGGGCTGTGAGTTGTGCCCGATAGATGGCGCGAACTTAAGCAAAATATATTTTGAAGTGCTTTTCGTCGTTTTTATTTGTTTTATATGTTTGTATGAGGTTCTCAACTTCACTGCTGACAGTAATTGTTTTTCCCCCCGAAGGCAGGTTAAGCGTTGACGACTTGCACTCAGTCAGTTGATAGGTTCCTGGCCTGATATTCCGTGTGGATTTCGGGCTACTAACTCGGGAGCCTTGTCATTTCTCCCCTTCTGGCGAAATGTGTGAAACAGGAAGAATTAGATAGCCCGAGCTTGTTGGCAAGAGGTTCATGATTTGGGCCGTGCAGCATGTTAAGAGAAATTGCCACCTGTGTGGGATGTGGCTCCAAACATGGGGGCGCTAGTGAGCCGTCACCAGCCATCATTAAATCAATTCTGTCATTACCAAAACCAAATCTGTCATTATTTTGTCCAGAAAGAACCGTATTTTTGTAACTTTGGAATTTAATGGGGTTCAAGTTTTTTTCCCGAAAATAGCTCAAAACGTTTTATACGTTTTTTGGGTAGTGGGTTTATGGCGAAGGGAAATCGGTTGAATGAAACATTTTTCATTAAATAATTTATTACATTTCACATTTCAGAAAACGCAACAAAATTACGGAATAAAAATAAAACAGGCACAGGCCGAAAAGCAATGACAGTAAGTCACAACCTGAATAAATAACTCGACTGTTCAACTAAAACGGAAATTATAGATTTTTTAATTGCATAAAAGTTGCTAAGAAAAGTGAAGGTTTTTTTTGAAAAATAGTATTAAAATGTTTTTCTTTTAATTCTCACCGCCTTTTTAAAGGCAATTGACCATAAAGTTGAATGTTGGAACATATTTTTCAAAGGTCTTCAACTCCATTGACAAAATTGCGGCATATAGATACTCACTCGTAGCTGGAATAGACATCAAAGATCTTATTTTCCTACAGTGTATTATTAGTCAAATAATACAGTGTATTATTAGTCAAAAAAAGGGGGAAATGGGCCAGTGCACTCAGGGCAAAGTTGTTGATTGCTCTCAACCTGGCGAGAAGCCAGCAGCAATCCCTGAAAATGGACTGGTCAAGCTGACATACTGCCTCCTCGTGGCGCCCCTGGATAGCCCCTACAGCACCCGCTTAGAGGTGAACCAAAGTGTGCAGCGAATACCCTCTGTCCAGGGGTCTAAACCAGGACCCGGTCCTCCAGGTTTCGGGGGTTGTGCGTGGGGGTAACTTCCCTACCGTGTAAAAACACATTAGTTACGAGACAAGTTGAGGCCCAGGTTCACCACGGACTGTAGCGCCAAAAGAAGAAGAAGATACTCACTCGTAGCTGGAATAGACATCAAAGATCTTATTTTCCTACAGTGTATTATTAGTCAAACCGGATAACTTTGGGACTATAGTCCTCTGTCGAAATAGCTCGGAATTTCCGGGTAAAATAATTTCAGAGTTTGTCAATCTTATATGGAGGACAAAAATTTAGACTAAATGCGTTGCTTTTCTCAACAAGAAAAAAGCAAAATTAAATTTATGACAATTTGCCATTGTGGCAAATCAACCCTGGCACTTTTACCAACAGTTGTTCTAAATTTGGCCCATTTGCTCTCGAACCTCAGTTCACGTTGAAACAGCGCAGAGAAAAAAATTGCAAATGTTCCCATTCAGATTTGAAAAAAATGTTACTAGTACTTGGGATGAAAAAAAGGATTTCTAATACTTGAATGATTGGCTGCCAACAAGCAATTCTATGGTTTAAAGAAGGCCAAAGTCTGCCAATTGATTACGGTTCCTTTTGATTCCGCATCTTAGCAACAACATTTTTAGACTCATAAGCATCTGAATACATAATTTATGTTCGTTTTGTGTGTCTCAGACATTAATTTCCAAATATTAACAATTTTTTTTTTTGCAAAGTATTCAATGACCTCAGAAAACCAACCACGTAGATCTAATACATTCATTTAAAGTCATTTCGCGTTGACCTTGTTATTGAAACCAACTGAATTCATGTTTGCTGGGATATATTTAATGCGATTTATCTGCATCACTGGGAAAAGGTAGAAGTGTAACATACTTTAAGGCTTTCAAATAAGTGCTAAAGATGCGCATAATTACGTATAAATAAGCACTTGAGTACAGAAAAGAGTTGGATTCAAATTGGCAGCGACTATATTTTAGGTTTATTACCCAAATTCTGTCTTCGGCGTCACAAACATTCTGGTTAATAAGCGATAATCAATGTTTACAAAACAATCTCTTTGCACATCAAACAACAAATCCCAGTCGGCAGCAGCCACTTCTACAAAATGACGAAATGAATCGCAATTGCCTTCAGACGGGCAAAGAAAACAGAAGGTGTTTTGCAACTCTGCAATCACTTTAATGTTCATCTCCTTCATTGTTTGAAACTGTCTTCACGTGTGTGTGTGTGTGTGTGTGTGTGCGTGTGTGTGTGTGCGCTTACTTGTAAGTATTTAAATCTTTGTCGGCATTTTGAAAGTGTGTTTCGTTGTTATAAATAATTAAATTCCTAATTATCTCAACACACAAAAGTTTGCACCCACCCCAACACCCCATCTCTTGGTTCGCTTATGAACAGTGAACCAGTCATGTGAATGTGTTCACGAACAATAGAAGATGCACGTCCCCACGCACTTACAAACTTGCACGAGCATCAAACCAAACTTGCAGTGGGATTGGGGTCTATGCCGGCTCTGTAGGTCTAATGAAGCTGACATTCATATTTTAAAGTCTCCTTTTTTAACCGAGATTTTTCAGTTATTAGCCCATTATTATCCTTCGTGGGCTCCTTCAGCCATGCAGTCGTTCTAGTTTCTGTGGCTGTTGCATACTTTTTTATTGAAGAAGAAACCGCACATGAAAACAAACTGCCGGATACGGGTATGTCGGTGGGTTGGTGTGTTGGGTTGAGTGTGTGTCTTAGGCGCCTGTAGTTGAAATATTTGTGATGTCGTTGTCTTTTAATTAAATTTAATAATTTATTATTTCAGGTTCGGTTTTGTTGGAAGCAAAAAAAGGAAATGGAGGTGCAATTTTTACAGTTTAATAAGAAAATTAATATTCATGGCGTCACTTCTAAATTTTTTTGTCGGCTTTTAAGGCTTGAATTATTCCTGTCTTTATTGAAATCCTTTTGCTTTTAATTAAACGTATAATTTCATTGTGAGAGTCTTTTTTCCGCAAAATGAATGAAGAATTTTTTAAAACTAGTTAAATTTTTTTGTGGTGTTGATTGCGAGAAAACTTTCATACGAAACTCGTTCAATAAGATTGAAACTCATAACTAAAATAAATAAATGCAGACAAAAATGGCAAAACATAAATCTGGGCTTCAATGTAATAGTATAAAATAATCTTAAGTAGATAAATTTTTGATAAAGAGCTAAAAGGCTATACCACGCGTCCCACGTGTTTTATGCGCGTATCAAAACAGCAGAATCAGTACAACTGTATGTGGCAGGATATACAGCACGGAGCGTGGAAGACCATAGACGCATACGACGCCAAAGGTAGGTTTACTGTCTATTCGCACTCGTCGCAAGTTGCAGGAAAAAATTTTGTTTTTGTGTTTTTTGTGTTGTCTAAAGAAGACAATTCATATTCTATTAAGTGAACAAATTCTTCTTAAAATTCAATCTAATTTATAAAAATGTAGAACAAGTGGATAGTTGGAGCCGCGTCAAAAGCGGCATAGCAAATAACGTGTGGCATGAACTTTCATAAGTGCAGTTGGGCTTTTGAGCGAATGAGTGTCTATATGTGAAAACAGAAGATTAAAAACGTTGTCAAAACAAAATACTAGTTGACTCTATTTTACGCCCACATTCTGCGGCAAATTTGTACGTCAATTGGGGTCACGTATGTCGAAGTTCTGTTTCATCATCTAGTCGGGCGTGAAAAAAGCGAGAGAATATTCAAGAGGCTTTAAAACAACTAATTAAAATCCATTAATCGGTTTTGGCAGATCAGACTTAAGAAATTTTTCCAATTTGCCATTTTATTTATTTTTCAAGATCTTCATAAGAGATTTAAGGTAAAAATTTTGAACCAATTTTTGCCATTTTTGTTTGTAGACAGAAATAGTATCCTTATTCAGTCAAGTCCAGCTCTCTATTTGAAAAGGTCGTTGGCCTGACAACAACATATCTCTCAAGAGCTGGAAATCTGGTGAAAATATGTGAGAATTAATTAATATTTAATATTTTTTAATCCGCATTTTTGTAGGGGGAAATTTCATCTTTTGTTTCATTCTATATTTTTGTACTTTTCACTAAAATTTTTCTGATTTCGTTCACCATCAAGGTTCTACTGCTAAAATTACCTTCGAATGTATTTATTTTCATTGCTTTCGTTTGAATTATTTATTGATATTATTTCAATATGAACTCATGTTAAATTATAGATTGAGTACCGTTTCAGCAATTATATTGCGTTTTCTTCAATAATGCGTTTCGTTGCCACAACCACGATATTGTCGAATTAAACACAGGTTCTATCGTTACCGTCTACGAAAGTAACTAAATATATGATTGAATGGGACATCATTAATTATGAACGTTTTATATGTAGATGCAGCAATTGTCCTCTTTTATTGCAAACTTATTCATGATTAACGGTAACACAAGTATATTTCTGAAATAAATCTACTATTGTCATTATTTGCAGTACAGTGAAATCGCGATAATATGAACCAATTCACACTCCGTCAGTTCTAAATAATAGCAAATGTTTATATTTGCAAAAGGCATGAAATGTTAGTGAACACTTAATTACTCTCTCTACTGCAGCTCATTTCTATTAGCCGTGAACGTTTTAAAATGGATCCTTTCTTTCAGCATCGGTTCTCATACGCAAAAGCCTTCAAGGTGATGGGGTTCTCATTTATAGGCATTCTAAAGGGCGCACCAAGATAGCGCAAGTGCGTTATTAAAACATTTTGAAATACACAGAGTTATTGTTTTATTCCTGTATTTGAGAATATTGACAGCTCAAGACATCTCAAATGTGGAATAAATGCAAGTAAGATGGGTATTCCCCCAGTTACGATAATTCATGGTTGAAAGTCGTAGACATTTTTCGAAACATGTTGTTAATATTTCAAATCGTTTGCCCAAAGTTTATACTTTGCAGCAGTTGGTGGAAGAAATTTCAAAGTTTATTTTGCCAGTCTTTATAAACAGATTACGAAATAAAAATATATACAAACATACACACTTATGCAAAACTCAAGCGCTATAAGGAGAGTTGCAAGATTATGATTTTAATATAATTTTAGTGGGCTATTAAAAATAAGTATAAATATTTTACTTGTGCGATAATTACATGTTAAACGTCTTAAGGTCCGGCTCAATTATGTAAGAACAAAAAATTTACCTACTGAAATTGAAAGCCATCGTTTTCTAGGTGGGGTTGGTCGTTGATGCGCAGTCTTAATAAACGTTGCCCACCAACCGCAGAAGTATCCAACTTGGCACCTCAAAATCTGACGTTTTAAAAAGATTGCCGACCTCTAGTACAACGTGAAGAATGTTTGTCTATGTAGTGGACTCAACAACAGCTGATGAACCGTTTAGTGGTCCAAAAACAGCCCGGCGTCCACTCGACTTGGAGTTATACCTCCTCTACCTCTGAACTAATTCAGGAGAACGGCAAAAAGTTTTGTTCGTAACTAAAGAGCAAATGAACGCCATGAACGATCCCGGGCGGAAGCGTCTAGAGGCAATTAAAGCGCAAGTTGTTTGTTTTAAGACAACCGGCAGTAAGTTATTTAATTTAATTTAATTAGACTTATCTTAAATAAACACTATAAAAATCTGCTTTAGTGCCCAAAAATGTGTGGCTGTAACTGAATCTCAATACACATTTAATATAAGAAATGTATGTGTAATAATTAACTTATTTGTACTTTAGTTCGAACTCAATTCAGTTTAGATGAAACTATAAACCTGCCAGCTAAATCTTCGCAATGTGCAGAACTTACCCGACAACATACTATTCAATATTGTACTATTTACCGCCTACATTACTTAGAAGTAATCAAGTAACAACTTGATTATTGTCTTATATACTTGAAGTACTTGTTCTTCGCAGAATGTATTTATTTTCTCTTTGAGGGAAATTGATTAACCAATTCGAATAATATTTGGTGAAAAAAGAAAACTTGGTGGAAACGATGTTTAAAATGAAAAATCGACCTTTTCTTTTTTCCATTGGGTTAATTTGGCAGTTTTAAGACATACAGACATATTTGTTGAGTTGCCTATTTTGCTTTCAAACAAATTCGTCGTACCGAAAAATGAATGTTGAAATGACATATCGGCTTTACCAAACGAGCAGCAAAATTCATCAAAACGTATTAATTATAAAAAGTTTAAAAGCCTTTAGGAAATTAGCGTCTCCATCCCTTGGCTGGAGTGATAAGTACCTGGCCCCAAATGGCATCGCTAGTTGTGAAAATTAACGTTTAGCGCTCTGCTTTCCGGCAGAATTGTACGCTGGAATAGTTCAAAAAGTTTCTTAGTACATGAATTATTTTGTTGCAGCGCAACATCAATTCTTTTCAGCTGTTTTATAAAATATTAATACATTATGAGAATGTGACCCCGCTAAGATTCTTTTCACACCTGAGATATTACGAGACTAATTTTTTATTAGATCTATAAACATTTGTAAGTGACTTGTTTCTCGATATTGTTTTAATGCCGTTCAATATTTCATTAGCAATGAAAGTATTCATTTGGCAGGGCCAAAAACCATATTTATTTTTAATTTATTAATTGTTTCCGGATACATTCTTTTATACACAAGTTTCGAGAAGTTCTACCAAGGCGTTGCCTTATTTGTAGGAATTTTAATTTCAAAGTTTACGCCTGCCACTTCATAATATTTAGAAGCAAAAAAATCAAGCCGAAACTGTGGGCTCTTCTACGGCAAACACTTTATCGTCATGAAAATTTCCGGAATTATTTTCCACCGATTTCTTTGTCCGTCAAGTCAAAGTTGTGAACCTCAAAGATATACACCCATATATTCACAATACTTTCAAGAAAATTATGTGAACTAATTTTATTATTGCGAAAACAGATAAAAAACTTTATTAAAATCTTTTAACTTTCGCCACTTCTTTCTTTCATCTACGTCTGCTCTAATATAATAAAGAGGAACGATTTGCTTTTTTATATGTTTTTCAAAAATAAGCTCTAAAACTACTGGACCGATTTCAAAACCACTTTCACCACTAGAATGCCAGCCTATTCCTACAGAGACTTTAATATTGTTACCCAAAGTCTAAAGAAAAATAAGCCATAAAATGAATTTCGTCACATGCGCTGCGGAAACTTGATGCTAGACCAAAAAAGTATTCTACAATATCAAAGAACATATCAGAATCCACAGAAAATTGCCCACTACCATACGGGCAGTTATTGTTGCTACAACTACTCTTACACCCTGTCTGCCAGACTGTTTCCACACCTGAGGATAGTTCTTTGAACTATTTAAATCAAACATGCCATGAATGACTTGACACTTTCCATGCCCAATCTTTTTGTTCCAGCTAAAACGTTTCATCCGCTTAATTGTGCAAAAGTTTAATGCAAAAATCAAAAAATATTAATGATTTTACTGTCCACTTCCAAATTAGCTATTCCAAAGCGAAGCTTTCAGATATATTTCCAGCAATGAAATTTGTGTAACTTCTTCTTTTAAAGTACAAGTACATGTTTTTCTTAGAGCTGGGGCATACATCTTCCCATTCCCCTTTCGGCCTGATGCGACCACATAACATGATGCCTACCAAATTTTTCACTTCTCACTTTTTGCAGTGTAACTCTTCGCTTCCTAAAACAGGCTGTACGTCACAGTCTGGACTTGAGCTGTAGCACATCTACCTTCCTTCGACTGAAGAAATTGCACGCAGCGAAAAAAAAGAAAATATTCATTCAGAAGTTTTCGAACAGAGACATATTTTTACAACTGTACAAGCTTTTGTATCGCCCTTTATGGCCACTTAACAACATCTTTAGTCGGGGAAAGAAAAACCTAATCTGACATAAAAGTGCAAAATTGAATAACAAAAATATGTTCAAGCCCCCACCAAAACATTTCTAAAACGAAATCCGTGAACTTTTGCGCAGAAAATCCTTGGGTTCCTCCACTTTGAGGAACAGCTTTCACACGGTGTAGTGATAGTAGTGACAGTACTCGTATGCTTTTAACAAATGCTTACCGTTTCATATAATCCGAAAATAATGCTGAAGTTTAATTTAATCCAGAACGTAATTGCTTTGCATTATTTCATTAAGTTTCCAATCTTTTACTTTTTACATATAATTGAATCAACAAAATTTTTGTTTTGCTTCACTTCAACTTACAAACAACAAACACAGTCCCAAGCAAACACGTGCGTGAGAAGAACAAATGTAAAGAAGCGAAGCGTGCCAACAAATATTTACGAAGCACTTTTGTATTATTAAATGCACTTTATGTTTTCGGGAAATCAAGCAATTTTTAGCAACATTCGCTTAAAAATAGAATAACTGGAGAGAATTTATGGCGACTTAATTTTCGAAAAGCATTTGGCATTCAGCAATTTAATAAAATAGAATTTAAGGAGAAAGTGGCAGTTAAAACAACAAAATAAAATTTTCCGCACTGTACGTAACGCAATGTTTTACGTTCAAACCGCAACTGATTTGGAAATATGAACGAACAGCCAACTGAAGGATGTTTGACAACAGTCCCAAAGGAGACATGTAGTCTGCGAGTGGTAAATTTCATTCCTTAAAAAAGAAAACATCACAATTCTCTCCCACTACCAACTCCCGTGAATTGCCCGTGAGTGTGTGCGCGTGTGTTGAGGACACACGAACAAGTTGGTGTGGTAAGTGTTGTTTTGATTTTTCACTTGAACAAGTGGTGGAATTTTCATTTCATTCATGGATTGACGGCAAACAATGAAATGTTACGTTGGCTTAGAATGTTGTAAGCAGACAGGCGCACTTCGGCGCGCTCTTGTTGTCCACAAGTACTACACGAGAAAATGTAGTAGATTTCTTGGTCCTTTGCTACTAATAACGGCTTTTTCAAATTTAACATTAACCAGACGTAAATGTGATCACTGGAGTTGTTTTTCTTTTAGAGGTTCTCAACTTTCAGTTGGCAGCACTGCTTTAATTGATAACCCATTTAACAGCTGATAGTTGACTTGTAATTTCAGAGCAGTTGACTTGACTTGGAAATTCTTGACAGTTTTTATGAAAATTATGGTTCCGTTCGTCAAACTTTGAAGTTCAAAATGTTGTTCTCCGATTAAGCCCATCGTGGGTACGAAAATAAGCAGAGTTGTTGCATTTGGAGTGAGTCCAGGCATCGTTACATACAGAGAAAACTACGGATTTTTGCGCTTTATTGGCTGACGGACTCTTTGCTCTATATGGCCTTACAGAGGCTGATGATGGTCAGAATGTTACCGTCAATAGTGAAGGGTAAAAATTGGTAAAAAGCGTAGAAATACCTTGACATTTTAAATACAATAGATAGAAGTCCTTGATTAAATACATATTCCTTTGTTTTATTATGATTTAATCGTAGCTCTAAAAAAAAACACCCTTTATAATCATACGAAGTGCTTTTGTCTAAATGTACATGAGAAGAAGAGTGGCCGAGAAGACATTTATCCATTCAATACCCAGCAAGATTAAACCAAACTGAAAGAAAGCCCCTCAAAAAGTGAAACAATTTTCGAACACTGCAAGAAGGTGTTTGTGGAACATGTGGGGGCACCATCTCAAGAAATTCGCTGAGACAAATATATCCAAGAAATCGACTTTAAAATAGGAATTGCAGATAAATCGAACTAGTTTTGATAATATATTCCTTTAAATAGAACAGTAAATACATCTTTATCCACGTGACCGATTAAAGTGTAAAACTAGCACTCACTGTTGCTCGTGGTCATATTGTCGAGCTGAGTTCCATGAGATGAAGAAGTTCGTATCTTTTGCCCACATATATTTAGTTTGCATTCCATGTACAGGACAATTTTGTAATTTAATTTGCATGTTCCTTAAATACCTTGACATCTTGGACAAGGAGCATAATGGCATCGCCCTCGTAAAGATTTTGGCGAACCATCTGAACTACCCTTCATACACCAATCACCTGAGTGAGGTAAGGGTCGTAAGTAGTCAAGTATGTATGTCAGTCACAATATTCGGTACAGTTACAGTTCCGTCGGGTAAGAATCCAAGAATCAGCCTGTGTTGCAAGAATTCTACAGCTGAACTTGATTCATCCTGTTCTCCTCTTTGGCCACCAGGAGAACTCGTTTCTCATTCCTGAATTTTTAATTTTGCTGCCACTGAAACTTGTCTTTTCAATTAGCAGGTGAAAAGGTTTGTATTCTATATCACCCGTTTTAAAAGTGCAGGTTGTGGAACACCGAAACGGTTTCTTATGACTACCAGTGGTCATGTGTGAAACAGTCCCACTAATATATAGTACTGTACGATTTAATTAGTCGTAACAGGTTTAACTTTTTATCGGAAGAACAATTTGAGGACTGTTTGATAAACTGCTGCTAAGTGACATATTTACCGAGTTCTGATAAGATTTGCAGGCAAGTTGAATGGGCTTTACGTAACTGGAGTAAAAGTTCAAATATTCAAATATTTTGTTATTGTTCATAAGAAAATGTAAAAAGTAGTGGAGAAATCAACGAACTTTTTTTTTGTTCGCCTTTGTGGTTCCATTAGCCAATATTATTATACCTACTCCTGTATAAACACCTGCGTGTACCTTTATTTTATATTAATTGTTAAATTTACCACTGTTTTCGAGCGCATAGAGAATAGCAGGCTACACGGCTGCAAATGCTATGGACCACAATCATCACCACTTTGTCGGGTACTTAATTATTTTAAAATCGGCAGCCGCATTTAGAGCAGTTAGATATTTCTATTTCCTTTAGTGGCAAACGATTTTAATATTGGGTATACAAGTTAATAATGTCGATTCGGACAACATATGGCATAACTGTCACATATGAGTCGTGTCAATAATAACAAATATGGCTTTTTAGAGGGTAAATATCTGTCATTATAATTCAGTATCCGATAGACGCCAAAGTGTAAACACATGTTTTTCTCAATCGCTAGAGTAATGCCGAATTTTGTGCCCAGACAAGATGTTTCGCGGGGAAGTTGGTAACCTTCTTTCATTTGAAAAAAACCGCTGCTGAAAGTTATCGATTGGTAGTAAAAGTTTGCGGTCAACATGCACCAACCCAAAAAACTTGTGAACGATGAATTGCGCGCTTCCAAAGTGATGATTTCGACAAAAGGAGAGGCCTGGAGAGGAATTGGAAGCATTACTCGACGGAAATTGATGTCAAACGCAATAAGAAGAACTTGTATTATCATTGAGAGTCACACAACAAGCCATTTCCCTACGTTTAAATTCATTGGGATTCATTCAAAAGCAAGGAAATTGGGTCCCATATGAATTGAAGCCGACAGACGTTGAAAGGCGATTTTTGCATTGTATTGTTACTGGTGGTGAGAAATGGATACATTACGATAACCCCAAGCGCAAAAAGTCATATGTAAAGCCCGGCCAACCAGCCAAATCAACGCCGAAGCCGAATATCCATGACGCCAAGGTAATACTCTGTATTTGGTGGGATTAGAAGGGTGTTTTGTATTATGAGCAGTTGAAATTGGGTTAGACGATCACAGGGGACCTGTACCGAAAGCAATTGATTGGTTTGAAGAGAGCGTTCAACGAAAAACAACCAGCATATTCGACCAGACACGAAGCCATAACCTTCCATCGCGACAACGCTCGGCCACATGTTGCAAGACCGGTCGAATACTATTTGGAAAACTATGGATGGGAAGTTTTGGCTTGATTCTTTCTTTACCTCAACACCGGAGCAGTTGTTTCGGCGCTGAATCCATATGCTACCAGAAAGATGGGAAAAAGCAGTGGTTAACGATGGACAATACTTTGAATAATTTATCAAAAAAAATTAACTTGTATACAGAAGCGAGCAAAAATAATAAACATCTTCACATCATATTCGTCGGTTCCAATCGAGGTTGGGCGTATAAAAATATTGGTTTCAGAGTTATGACCTCCGAATGAGTATCCCTTGAAAGTTCTTCTAATGTCCTTCTTTTGAACTCCACCAAACCACTACGAGCAACAGAATTGCACAGTATTTTCATGCTGAACTACTTCTCTCGTTCTGTGCACTGACAGCATTCACCTGTTTATTATAGAATAATATAATTTTAAGTTGGAGACAGCGACAGTAGTCGTCGTACAGCCGTTTAGCTGGCTTCTGACCATAAGAGTTAATTTTTGACGTATTGTAGCCTGCTGCCCTCTATGTGTTTACAGCATCATTCGCATTCTTGAACATTTTTTTAACGATGCTAAAATTCATTTAAGGAAAAAACGAAGAGCTACAAATACAGAGACAACAAATTGATCGGGTATCCTTTTTTAAGTTTTCTATTCGAATCCTATAGAAATTAGTTGTGAGGATACCCGTTAATTTCATTTGCTCTGATATTCAATGGGCAGTAAATGAGCAAAACTTTAATGAAAAATATCAAATGGGAAGAAAAACATAAAAGTTTTGCAATAAACTGGACAATAAATTCTCACCCCTGGAAACCTACTTAAGAAAATGGTGTTTTAGTCATTTCTTTCTTACTTTTATGATTATTTTAAATGTCAAAAAAATCATACCATTTGAACAAGTGCCACAAAACGAAACTGACTGTATAAAACCAGTTAGAAAACAGTTGGACAGAACGGCTCGGGTGGGTGGGTGCAAGCTAGCGCTGAGGGTGAGTGAAAGTCTCCGTTACGTGTTTGTGGTGGTGGCTTTGAATACGAAACTGTGTCTTCCATGTCCCCCACCCCAATACATATTAATTTGTTGATTCCTTACAATTGCCCTTCATTGTCAATATAAAATTGAAAGTACGAATCTAAAAGGTGATTCTGCGTTAAACACTCAATATCCCTTCATGTGCCACTTCCTTTTGTTTTGCAAAAATTTTATTAACATTTTATTAGCCAACATTTAAAACAGCTCGTTAAAAAGGAGCAAAGAAAGTCCATCCTATAACACACATAAAAATATATTTTTCTATTGGAAGAGGCGGCTTTTGTGCGAAGACAAAGGCAGGGCCAATGATCCGTTGAATTATGTTGTGGGGCTCCGTTCTTTTGGATCTAATAACATGCGATTGCAAGTTTTGAAAAGAAAAGAAATTAATTTAAAGAGACTTAAGGAAGGATTGTTGTGTATGAGAATAGTTTTCTCTTGAAAGATGATGTAAAAAATTTAACTGCTTTCAATGTTTTTGTGCCAGAATAAATGAATGACTTAATAAATTTTTAGTTTGAAAATCTTAATCCTCTTTAAGGTTTAAGGAAACTTTCAGATTACTGGAATATGTGTGCAATTGTACATCAAATAAATAACTCTATGTATGTATATTAAAACGTTTGAGAAGACTGTGTGTGTGCGGGTTCATATTCATGTTTACCGCAAATAGAACCACATGGCAAAACCCCTAAATGTCCAATACAGAGCACTTGTAACATATATTATGTTTTGCTTAGTTTCAAATCCGCGTTAAAGACAGTATTGGGCTGTAAATACACTCCGAAAGTAGCACCTGGAAGTCTCCTTACCTTTCAAAAGAGTCCTTTGGGCACCAAAAATTTCTTGGCTTAAGCTTCGACACACCCTCAACCGGTTTTATTTTTGAATATTTTGTAAAATTAACATGAACAAGTCTTGAATTTAACCGCAAATTACACTTTAAAATTTTGTTGTTGTCGATAGTTTGGGAAAATATAGTTTTTAGAGGAAGTACAGGACAACAAACGATTTTCCATATATTTTGTCGATAATTTCAGGATGACTGCCAAAAGGCAAACAAACTGTTCAAAGAAGTACAAAAACTGAACAAAACTGAAGAATATCACACCGTTTATTTAAATAGGATATAAATCATATTAAATGCAGGAGTAGCCTCTGAACATAAGACAGACCAACGCCCATCTGTTTCTCCATTTTGCATGTTTCTAAGGCTTAGATTCTAAATATAAGTTTCTCCATATTATATGCTGGGGGCTCGTTTACTCTCTATCTCTCTTGTACAACTTGTTGGTCTTCACGACTCCTTAATACGTAAATAGTTTGACAAATCTGCAATGTTCGTTTTTTCATTTTAGATTTACATATATTCAGTAAGGGATCTATCTAATGTTTTTACTCCGCTCAAATAAAAAAAATACTTAAGCGATAGCCCTTACGCTTGAGCCAGGCCTTTTACCGTTCAGTCACGCCTGAAAGTTAAGAATCAGTGCAGCGCTTATGGCCCAATGTGATCATTCGTGGTGTCGTGTTATGAAATCGGTTCAAATAAGTACCTCAACACCAGCAATCTCAAGTATTTCCACTCTGCGATCGTTCAATATTATTTCATGTCCATTCCATTTACGCGGTTTCTACTCGTAAGATCAAAAATAAATTCAGTAAATAACTTTTTAAACAGTTTTCTGTCGAAGTTCTTCCACATTCTCGTAATTTTCAGTCTGATTAAGATTTGACCTAAAAAGGGGGTTTCAGTCAGACACTAATAATTAGCGTTCGACCGAAAAAAATCCACGCAAGATAGACGTAAAAGAAACGTTTTATCCAGCCAGAGCCGATTTTTTGGAAAAATATGGTATGTGGAACCCTTTTTCGATACATGGATCATGGAAATCGAAACGGAAGATAAGGTAGTATTTGACGTCATGCCATAGAATAAAATCTCTTGCGATAAACAGACTTTGAGACTGTTTAGATTTTTGCCGAATGCAAATATTTTAGCTCATGGCAGGTTCAGTAGTGGCTTCACTTACGACAGATTTTCAAATGCACGGCATTCTGATCTAGTGAACTCAGGCTGAACTTGCAGAAGTTTTCCGCATTAAAATCTTTCATCCAGCCTCAAGAATTAACTTGTATTAATTTTGTGCGTTTTCTTAAATTTTCTTATATTCAGTCATGTGACAAAAATCATACTACGATTACAATTTGAAGTCCCAATTTGGTGCTCTGGAAATCGCAGTCAAACCGTAGAAATGGAAACCTACAAATAAATTTTTATGAGTTTTTATGAATTTTTAATTATTGTTTTTTCAAAAAATACATTATTTTGATAGATTTTAATACAAGTTTTCCAATCTAAAAGTTACTCCTTTGATTTGATTGCTGTCCTGCATTTGCTTATTTTAAAACTTGCGATTCCAGAGAGTCGGCTGTTCTTATTCGTGTTCAGAAAAAATGTTGCCAGATTTTTAGATACATACATAATAAAACCGTGCGATTTTCAGCACATGAAAAAATGAGATTTGCGATTAGACATATAAGTGATCACTTAAGGAAAAGAAGAGTGCTAACTTTTGTTATAACTGTACACGGAAGCCATTATATCAACGCAAGTTTCTGGGATCCGATTTTCTCCTCTGAGTTAATTGTGCTTTTTGTATGAAATGCCGCAGCAAACGTTTGATGAATTTGATGTCGATTTTAGTCTTTCTCCTTTTCCCTCCTCGATTAAAATATTATCGTTATTAGAAACGAAAATTAAGGCAAGTATTTACTCCATTTTAACATGAAAATCAAATTGCAAAAAGTTGTTATAAGAAAATTTTATATTAATAATTTATTATTATATTATTATTTCAGGGAATAAAATAGTTTAAAATCTCATAATCGATAAGGCTGGAAAGAGGAACGAAGTAAAAGACTTGGAATTCTATCTTCAAATAAAGGATGGAAAGCAGTGATAGATCTTTGAGAGTGTTTGGCTGAGTTTAACAAAAAAATCTTTTATTTATTTGTTGTCCACTCCCCGTCAAGAAAAATCATGGAAAAGTGATACGTGCATTTGTTCATGGTATTCAAAGGTTTTCAATACAAAATAATCTTATCCTTTTTTGGGAGGTCCGCTCACACAAGAAGGTTACCCACATCAAGCAGATTTTAAGCTGCATTTAAATTATTTGTTTATTAAAAAGAAAATTACCTCCTTCTTCCTGAAAAAGTTTATCCCTTTTAATGTCAACTTAACTTCTCCCCAGCGATCTATTTTTGTTCTTGGGCATTTGCAGTCGAACAAAATGCCAAGGATGTGCAATAATTTTGTGGCTTTTGTTAAGCTCTTTATTTTTGTACTTTTTGTAACAACTTTTTCGGTTGTTTATTGTTTTTGGCAGCATTAAGAGCCAAAAACTTTTTAATCCTTCTGTGTTTTTGATGCACAATAGATTAGTAAATAAAGTGAGCCAATAAATTGTTTTGCGTATTATAGAAACAAGATGTTTGATACTATACAGAAGAACTATTCTACTTTATTTCACTATAGCAAAACCCATGAAATTGAAGTCAAACAAGTTGTTTGCACACTGTGCACCCAGAAAACTTTCTTTTGAATTCAAAAAAACTATTTTTCACAAAAAAAAATTGCGATAACATCTTACGAAATGGTAATTAAAATCATAAATTATGAAAAAAAATCAAACCTTTCCATTGTTTCTGTAGAGCTGCAAACGAGAAAAATATTTAAAGGTTTGGTTTGCTCTGGAAAGGAGTCTGTAGTCTACGCGGATGGTGTGGCTTTTGCAGTCTTTAGCTTATGCTTTCAGGACGATGACTGCAGCCAAAACGGAACTTGTGCTCTTCTGTCTTCTCTTCACGCCTTCAAAACTGAATGGTACCACATTGATTCATTCAGACAATGCGAAATATTTAACTGCTATTCTCGACAGCGAATTTAGATGAAAGCAAGTATCCAGGGTCAGGCAGCAAAGGGCTTGTCTTAAAGAAGTAATAAGACTGTAAGAAATTGTGTTAAAGCCTCTCCCTTCTATGGAGTATCGGAGTATTGGTGGTCGCTAGATTTCGGTACAAGCTGATAAGATCGCTCGAATTACGGAAATACTAAAATGCGCATTATTTGACATGCTGTATTGGTCGCCAGACGCAGCAACAAAGCTTTAGACCTTTGGGTTAGTGCAAAATATTGAGAAACTTAGACACTGTCCTGATTGATAATTCCATCCTAAAAACGTTTCTGTAAGAGCCTTCTTGAAGGAATCACGCCTCTAGTTTTAAATCCGTCTCTGTAGGCACGGATGGATCTAAGAATGCAAATGGAGATAGTTGGCGAGGACTTATTAAACTTCAGGCCACAGAACGAAACATCAGTCTTGTGCAGGATGAGACATTTAAACTTGACCTTAAAACGGCTCCTGAATTGAGAAAAAAAATTAACCTGATATTCAAAATTTCTGGATTTCATATCAGTTATTGCCAGAGACACTACTTTTGGGATTCATGCCAAGTCTCTGATTCTTCGCACTAATATCTTCCGTAGCTTTTATTTCTTGAGGCTCATTTAATGCCTTCTGAAACCTGAATTACGTCCTCAGTATTTTCAGGAGAAAATTTTTCACATAAGTAACACATGAGGCCTGGCCAGACCCCATATTAATATCAATGTATAACGAACACAAACATCAGTTTTACATGTAAAAAAGCATAAACACGATCTCAAATAAAATCATCTCATTTGAAAAAGTCTGGCCGGACCCATGTGTATGTCCAAGGGTTAAGAAAATTTAATGTTCTGTAAGGATTGATTGAATGTAAATCATATGATTCGAATACAAGTTACAAACTTACACAAAACTTGGTCTGCTATTTCTTCCAGAAAACTGATAAAGTATCCTTCAGTAGTTGGACGGGCGTATAAAATTGTACTCTTGAACACAAAAACTAAAACAATTTTATATAAAATCGGCAGCCAATCTTTTAGAAACTTTGTTCTTCCCGTTTTCAATGCGTTTAGACGCTTTTAATTACAGACTAATGCTTTTGAAAATTTGTCGTCGAAAAACCACTGAAGTTAATGCGTTCATGTCCATAAATTTGCCATAAATATTTTATGGCAATCAGGAAATGAAAACAAATTTCCTGAGTTGTGAAACGCTTTAGTTCAATGTCACACAGAACCAAGGGGAAAAGTTGTTCTCGTCAAATTTCATTCCAATGTTGAATCAAAACGAGATTAATTTTTACAATTCGATTTATTTTATTTTTGTAACACATTTTCTCGTTAATCAATCAGATCGTAGGGTTACCCACTTTAGAAAGTTAACAGAAAGAAGCATTTCTGTACTGAAAGTGCATCTATCGAAGTATTAGATAAATATGTAGTTTTAGTAAGTCTACAAGAATCCCACAATAGGGCAAACGAAACTGCAGTGGAACAACAAAGCCTCGCAGGCGACACGCCTACAAGCTCATCCCTATTAAAACACTCCAATTCTACTTGGGAATTTGATGAGTGAAGTTGAATTTGTGCCGTCTGATCTGATGCCTTCAGAAAACTCCATTTGACATTCTCCAATAAGAACACAAAATAATAGTTGTCAATGTTTTACCTCCTCGACTCCATTCCATGAGCTTTTTATTAAAATCCTCTTTGTCCTATTTAAAGTTTAATAAAACTACTCTCCGTCTTGGCAAGTTCGACAGAAGTTCTAAAGAGACGAAGCTGAAGCATGTAACAAGTCCCAAAAGTCCATTAAATTATATTTAATGCCACGTCGCACCAAAATAATCCAACAACTAGAATTTTAATGACAATTTTATTCCCATTGATGTCGTTTTAAGCTCTACTTAAACTCGTGGCTCGTCCAATCAACAGACAGGAACTTGATTGAGAAAAAGGCTGAGGAATACGCAGTTATAATAATCAATTGCGCACCCCATGTCATCCGACAACTTTATTTTGTTTGTTTTGTTTTTAGTCGATTGTTAGTTTTTTGGAGTATAATTTTAAATAATTATTTGTATGATATAAATTTAAAAATAAAAATCGAGTTTGTTAAGAATTTGTGAAATGGAAAACAAAACATTTACCCCTGAACTCTTCACATCAAAAGAGGACAAAAACATAAAAAAAATTTCAACGTTTGGCAGCAACAAAATAAATAAATAATTGTAGAATCTATTTAATGGACGACATGGCCTTTAATTAACTGCAGTTTTGAAATTAACTACATTAAGTATTCAATTAAAATATTGATTAATATTTTAATTGGCTGGAAGTATTACAGGGTTATTTTTTTAAGTTTTAATCATTCAATAAGTCCAACTAAAGATAAGATTTGTTTTTTAAAAATGTCATCGGCTTCGATTAAAATCGGTCAATATAATTTTTTCTGCATTCAACCTTCTGACAAAGTACAGCTTCTGTGTAGAGCTGATTTGCGAGTAGAACCGACATTTTTACAGAACTAAAGTAAATTCTTTTGCAGATGGAAAAATATTTAACTAAAAGTATTTAAAGGGATTTTCAAATTATATAAATCCCTTCTTAACGTTTTATAATGGACTCACTGCGTTCACTAGAGTGATCCGCACAGTTTAGCTCTACTTTTTCTACTACTACTTTTCAGTATCATACCACGAGTAGTTACTGTCTGCATTACTTAGAAGTAATCAAGTAATGGCTGGATTATTATCATATATGTAAGTATGTAGGTGTGCCATTTACTGTCCGCATTATTTAAAAGTAAGTGGTTCTTCTTGCCAAAAATGCATTTATAGGCTCTTTAATGAAAATTAACTAAACAACCTGATTGGTTCTTATATAGACGAAATTAAAAATCAAGGGTGGCGTTTTCAATTCGGTTTATTTGGCAAGTTTATTAAAATTGTTTGTTTGAGTAATTTGGTTCTATAATGACTCTTCGGCAGTGCCATTTTGAATTAGTTATATTGTACGTACTTGCCTCCGCCATGTTCAAATAATTAATTAAAATGCCGAAGCGGAAGTAGTTGTGTTTTTATTACCATTTTATTGTAACTTATTCAATAAAAGTAGTCGGAACCATACGAAGTAAATTTGATTGAATTTTAGTTCTCTGTCTTTTGAATGAACACTTTGCACGGGAGTTACAGGCTCCGTAGAAAGTTTCGCACTTAAATTTGATTTTGAACAATAAAATCTTGTGCCAGAGTGTTTTTATTAAGGTGGCCGCAACCGGTTGCCGCAAGGCACCTATTTTCACCCCAGTCGTGCAAAATAAGTAAATAAATATTGGTTCCCACTCCAAGAAATTTTGCCCAGGCGCCATCAGGGGCTACTGCCCCAACCTCTCTCTACCCCAAATACTTTCTTTACTGAGTTTTGTATATATTTTTTTTAAGAAAACAACTAATAAAAACTAAAAACTCACACAACAGCTGATTCTCGGTGATACCACCAGATTCCACGATTCTACGACAATCAAATTTGTTGAAATGTGGCGGCCACGAGTCTACCCGGTAAAAAAAAATAAGGCAGGACGGTGCATTTATGGTAATCGTGTGACAACCACCAGAAGTTTTAAGGGATTTGCCCGCACATCTTTCAATCAAAATTAAGTTGAATTCTTCGCAATAGTTTTATTTACTGAATAGCAAAATTAAAATATTTTAATTACAAAAAGAAAGACTTTATTTATAGTTGTCGCATTGATTTAGCATAATTCGTCTGTAACTTTGTACGCAGCTCATTAATCATAATATAATTGAAATAATATACTCAGTACTCAAAGCGGATTAAAAACGTTCAAATGACGTCCTGACTTTATTCTTAACGTCATTATGGTACCCTACATTTAAGCCGCAGCTAAAGTTCTGCGCTGTTTCCTTAAAAATTAAAAAAATATTTTAAATGGAAGATATTGCTTTTCAAACTCCGCCAAAGATACAAAACGCATTTCTTTGTGTGTCAAAAATCGCATAATGATTAATAAGTTTTGAAATTTATAATTCACTTTTAGAATTTTAGATTGATTTAAACTTATAGGGAGTAATAAAGTCGATTGTTGACACTGAAAACTTCATAAACTCGTCTGGTTCTCCTCCGGCTCATGTACCGTATTCCGTTCTGAAGACAAGTTGTTGTGTGCGCGGTCGTTATCCCATGTCCAGAAAACGACTTTTTTCTGATCCGTTACCACTTTTTGCGTTTGTCTGCCGACGTTGCATCTTTTACTTCGCTTCTAAGCACCATTTATTTAACTCAAATGTCCATTTTTTATGCCGTCTTCCAATTCTTATTATTTTCTTATTCCATTAAGACTACGAAATACAATAAGAATTTCCTTTTTTTCGTTTTGGCCGCATGAAATACTTCTCGTCTCTTTTTATTTTCCTGAAATTGTCATCACGCATGTGTTGGTTGCAGGTTTAAGCCTGTGAGTTGGGGCTTAATCAACATTAAAAACCTGTTGAAATGACTTTGACATTCTTCAACATGTTTTTTATTCCTTCTTGCGACGATGGCGTTCTTAATACTGCCAATACAATAATGATCTTCGGACAGAGTTTCCGAAAGTTAAACTCAAGGGGCAATAATAATTAAAAGGAACGCTTTTTATAAAATGTTAAATTTGTTCGTTTTGATACGAGTTTTTATTTAATTTTATTTATTTTTTGTTATTTGAATAAGAAGTTTTTGTCATGCAAAGCGTTACGTGACAGCAAAAAACGGAGAGTCCTGTATTGTCTTGCCGCACATGGATCACTTACATTTGCGTAAATAAGGATTGGAAATTTATCTTTGTACTGAGAAACAGAAAATCACTGGCAAACAGGACGGAGGGGATGGAGATAAATGTCAGTTCACAAATTGGCCCATATTCTTCTTCTTCTCGCTTTGGCGCTACGGTCCGGGGTGAATCTAGCGCCTTAGCTTTAGAGAAGGCCATTTCTTCGCAGATTGTCGTAAGTCAAGGCAGAATACGAATTGACGGTTTTCTAACTGATGCGGGAATTCTGACTTTATTGACTCCGGCCTAGAGCAACAGGGCCGAAGGAAAGATTGTTAAAGGCCGATGTTAAGCATTTCACCTTTATATTCCATTGAATAGCAAAAATCTATGAGAGATTTTGAAGCAAAAGAATCTAAGAACAGAACGGCTGCCCACTCAGGTGCCTGGTAAGTTACGTGTTAAGTTCGTCCACCCTCAGATTAGGCCACAATAGACGATGCTGACGAAAGTCAATTCAACGATCTGTACAACAGATTACCATTATTCGTAAGTCGAACTCTGTGAAGCCACAAAACGTTGCCAACTATATGGGGCTGCTGGTGGCCCGTAGTCAGTTTCACCGGGATGAGGCCGTAACGGCAGCTCCCAATGTTAATCAATTGCCCAACTTGCGTACACTTTGGGACTCACTGGACAAACATTTGCAAAGATATTTAACTAATGCTTTATGCTTCCATTTATTTTTATTGGAAATCGAACGTTTCTGTAAGAACTGTTTTCATCACAATAACAAAAGGAGGGAAAAACACAACATCAGAAATCAACATAAGCAACAGCTAAATATTTGATTTGAATTCAATCAAAATGATTATAAAATAACAAACCAAGTGAACGAGTATGTTCGATGTTCACTCTAAAAATATTAAGCTAAAAAAGCAAATCAAGCCCAGCGGACAGACTTCGCACTGCAGCATGTAAAAAATGCTTGTACATATTTTACTAAGAAAGAAATCGTACGATACGGGTTTGTACTCATATGATTACGCAGAAACACACACTTACGAGTACATACTTTGGCAATTAGGTTTATTAGGGACCGCTCATTATAAAAAGGACATACTCACATTTGTTAATCGTCGAATATTTATGTTTCCTTTGTGCTGTACGCCAAACTTTTGCTAAATTGTTTTCCAAGACCAGCCAGCAGATCTTTAAAAAGAAGTAATTCTTCGTCGAATACTTTGAATTTCTTTTCCGCTTTGCAAAGCTTTGAGTGAAAATTTTCATGGTCAGTGATCACAATGTACGAGTGCATATGATCAATCTATCAAGCATTCAAGTCGGCACATATGTTTGTTGTAAGGAATTCGCAACTGTTGCCAGCAGTTGTTGCAGTGTGTGTTGCATGTGAGTAATGACAATTATGCAAGCCTAATGATTAAGCATTTTAAACGCATTACATCTGGTCTACTACCACATTGACCCTTTTTGTCAGGGAGACAACAGGTGGGGGGGACAGATACGAACCAGCAGCCAAGTCACTCTGTTGTTGCTTTCGATTCCCAGGCAGCAAGAAAACGAATGCATTTCAATAAATTAACGAAAACAAGCTGTCTTAAATAAAAGTATGTTCTGATCTCAAATCAGGCGCAAAACGTTTAACAGTGAAGTCAAAAATGTATGGTTTTGTGAGTCACTGTTGACTTGAGTTAAATATCACTGCAACAGTGCGAAAGCAATAACTTAATAAGAGTGTGAAGGTGATATTTTGTATCTCAAGGTGGTCAATTTTGGCTGCCTTCCTTAAAATTTTTTGCTCTTTGAAACATCGCCAAAACCAATCAAAACTTTAGTTGCAAAGTTTATGTTTCGCTGCAATGTTTCGCAGCTTTGCATCTATACATGTGTACAAGCCGCAACGCAGAATAAAATCGTATCCAAACTTGGTAGTGATACGTTTTGGATATCATTTGCTAGTCAATCAGACGACCAAGTAACCAAAGTTAAATGAGCTGAAACTTTCGTTATGTATCTCAAAATCCGTCTATATAATATGCAAGAGCACATCGTCATTTCTTATGTTTCAAAACCCTCAGGGCTTGGAGTGAGGAATAGATAGCACTTTTTACTGGGCGTCGCTGAAAATACGACGTTTTTCAACATAAATCATTTAATTTTCAAAACGTAGAAAAAACCACGCAGACTGTAAGATCCATATAAAGAAAACCCTCTTAAGAAAACTCTAATTTTAGTTGAATCAAATATTTTTAAATGTGTTGCTTGATCGGAGCAAGTTACCGCCGCCTTCATTCGTAGCGTAAATTTTCCCCGCAGAGCAGGGAAATTGACGATAGGAGAAGAATCCCTTCCAGATATTACAAATGTCCACGGGATAGGCATACGAGTTCCTCATTTCTTAATAATCTCTTTTTTATATTCTTTCATGTCTCAGAAAGTAAGTGCCAGCAAAAGGAATATTTTCTGATTTTCAGTGACCACTTTGTGCCAATTTGGAACTTTTGGTCGTGTGCAGCACTGGTCTCAGTGCTTCCTGAGCTATTCTCGAGTTGGGTTCAGTTATATCACTTGAAATTTCCCCATCATATAGAGTTACTGACCTTAATAATCAGCAACTTAATACTTAATAAGAATTCAATAAAATATATGTAAACCCGGCTTGACTTAAAGATATTTGTTTACAACATTTCTTTACATTTACAAAACATTTAGCGCTCACTGTATTTAGAGCACAACTTGGTTCGAAATCAATGCAAAATATTCTCATTCAGCACATTTTAAAACCTGCAAGTACAATACGAGTACAACTGAAAAATAAAGTAAAATATAAAAAAAATGAAAGAACGAAAGAACGAAAGAACGAAAGAGTTAACAACTTAATTGGATTTGCATGTAATTTAACTGTTTGGATTGGCGGAACAACAACAGCAAAATCGACAGTTGTTGTTAAGTGTTGGCACTTGATCAGCGATAGCAAAATTAAGAAAACAAAAGGAACACTCACTCGTACTTTGTACCCAAACATTTCTGCCACAACTTTAGTGGGAAACGAATTGAATGTTTCAACCCATTTCGTAACAAAAAGATTTTCTTATTTGTTCAACATGATTTTTCGCATGTCTATTCTTATTCACAATTTGGAAAGTTACGACAGACAATTTAAAAAAATCGCATGGTCCGAATGTGCCAGCGGGATAAACAGTTGCCATGTTAATATTGTGTTCAGTTTCTATGCATTACGAGGGATATACTTCCAATGAAAAACTACTGGTTGACACTCATGCACATGAAGAATAATTCGCTGATCGGAACCTCAAAAGAACAATTTCTCTTTGAAGTTTTTCTTAGCATATTTTTGAAGGTGAACTAGTTAAACGCCTGAGCTTCGGAATTTTTTCTGTCCTCTCTTTCCAAAATATAACTTCTGAAGGACACAGTTACGGTTAGTTCAGCAGGTAAGAACTAAAGCTCTACTTACTGCCTTCTCTGGGTCTCAGTAGGCCCTAAGGCAGAGTGAGCCATACGAATTGTCCGTAATTGAAAACTTTTAACTCAAGCAAAATGTTGGTTTCATTATGGTCAACGCGATGCGCTTCTGATGGTGTGAATAGCTGGAACAAGTACAAGTGCGGAGTGCTTCCGAAAACCCACAGCAGTTCTTCAACTGTATTCATAAGGCCAATTGAAAGTTCTCGCCCACTGCTGCAGTGCATTTCTTTGGCAATATTCGAAACAAATAACACATGAAGAAAATAAAACAAGTTGTTTGCGCTAGCCGGAACTGATGATGCTCGTATGGTCCCCAATCACATCACAGCACATGCAGTCTAAAGAACTAACGACAACATCAATTTATAGAAGTGTTTTAGTTCGTTTCTTTAAGGAGATAGAAGTTGCGAGATTTCCTGTATATTTCTTTCTTTTCACTTATTTAGATCAATTTGTGGACTTGAATTTGGCATTTCGTGCGTTTGTACTAATTATTAGCGCTTCAGGCGTTTTACTCTAATTGATACAAGGCGTGTTAGTAGAAATTCATTTCGAAATCTGTCCTCAGGTACAGTTAGTTGCTAGAGTAAGTCTGCTAGATTTCGCAGATTTTCTTCACTTTATTTTAATAGTTGTATAACTTTAAAATATTCTCTTGCAAAAACATAAAATAAGTTGTAAGTTTTTTTAGTTGTTCACAGTTTTGAGTTGGCAACACTGCTTTATTGGACAACTCATTTAGCACCTGAAAGTTGCTTTTGTGAGTTTGGTTTGATATTTTATTATAGATTGTTGAAATTTTGAATGAAAGTAATCTGTTCTGTTCGTCAAATTTCGAAATTCTAAGTTCTGTTCTTCGATTAAACCCCTTTTTCGTGGAATAGGCTGAATTGATGCAGTTCACTTATGATTTCGATTGTTCTTGTAAAGCCTTCACCAAAGGTCAATTGACAGATCGCAAACCAATAGCGTCCAGGATACCATTTGGCATTCTGGCGGTGGTCATACGTTGAGGAGATCCCATTGGCTGAAACGTTTTGGCTGTGGCTGGAACTTAAAAATGCAGGAAAAGGCTTGGAAACGTACTTGGGGTCAGCTCATCCTCCTTGTGATCCTTGTCTTTTATGTGCTGTTTTCTTGTAACAGGCTTTGTTTATGTGGTGAACTAGTTAGAGGGGAAAGTCCAGTCGAGTTGGCTAAGGCCTGATGTTCTTTGAGGATTTCGGGCTAGCAATTCGATAGCCAGAGCCCGAGCTCTGGAACAAGCAGTTTATGATTGATGCCGTGACCATATTTTATAAGAAGTTGCCAACTGTGTGAGCTTTGCTGGCCACGTGGGGGCGTTGATGAGTCGTCGGCCAGTTCACTCCAGTGGGATTGGTCCACTGTCAGATAAGGCCGCAAGGCAGATGCTGGCACAAATCAATTCCATAATCTGTCAATGGTGTACACGGAAAATTGGTGTCCCAGATTGCGCCCTGCACTCCCCAGCCGTGGCAGCAATAAAGCCGGTTTCATTGATATCGAAATTATATTTCTTTGTTTTATTATGACTTAAACTTGTGTATTTTATTTATTTATTATTATTTTGAACGAATTTACGGCTGTTGGGAAAACGGAGCTTTAAGTCTCATTTTGCGAAGTTAATTAAAATTATTTTATTAAAATCTGTGTTGAGCTTAAGGTGTGATAATGCGATTACCGAAGGGAAAGAATGGCTTTTAAAGCTCAATTTCAGGATGTAAAGTAAATTTCACGAAAAGTTCACACTTTAAATGCTCCAGTATGAATTTAGTTTGGAAGGGGAAAACAAGCGCTTTGAAAGCAAAAGGGAAGAAAATACTCTTAATTTACCTTGAAACAAGTCGTTCGAGAACTCAGAATGCTTTAGTGGCGACAATGGCCACCAACTAAGAATTTATGCCACGTGTAATTGTAGCTTTCGCAGAACAGCACAAACAATAAGCGGGGTTATCGTTTTTGTTTAAATTATTGCCACAAACTGCGGCTGCCGGTTGCTTGGAAGTGCCGAAGCGAACAAGAAGACGACTGCAAATACCGAAAATTTATGACAATTTAAACTGTAATTTTCACGCTGTAATTACCACGGCCGCATTAGTGACGCACTCGTACAAACCACTGATCTTAAAGTTGGCTAAAGAGACAAGTTTCTGTTGTGTAAAGTGGCGGTTTGATCGCCACCGTAAACCTTTGTTGGAAATTAAAATGAAATCCTAGAATTCAGAAAACTCTACATGACCATTAAAGCCAACGCAACGAATTGTTTTATGCTCTTTTTTAAAGTTTTTTTGTTTTTAATTTTTAGCGTAATTAAAACTTGAAGAGCTGCCGCCTCCATTTAGATCTATTGAAGCCTTTCACTTTTTGTTGCTGAAACTCTGTGTTGCAAAATGTTTTTCCAAAAACATTGTTAGGACCTTTTCTTTATTTATTCAGTTTATCATGTTACCGAATAATTCTGCGCATTCTCCAATTTAATTAGTTGCCTCTAAGCAGCCTTGTAATTAGGTCTGATCTTTGTTGAATCAAGTTTAATACAGCAAAACTCAACCGCACATCAATTTATAAGTTATTTGCCAGAAAAACGATTGTCCATAATGACACAGTTTGATTGATAGTTGATGATCTGTGAGACCAGAATTTCATTTATTAACCTTTTAAAATCGCTATTGGAAAAGTATTAGCAGGGGAAGTTTTAATTGGGAAGTTTGTGGGAAGACGCTGAGCACAAAAATCCTCGCACATGTTTCGCTGCGTATGGACGCTGGTGTCCTAATGGGAAGATCTTTGACAGTGGGTAAATTTGAGTCTCAACATCTGAGTGCACTGCCGGGCCCTGACTACAACTCGTCCTGTTGTACATGAGAACATAACGAATCTTGCGAAATAATTTGCGTCTGTATTGGAACAAAGTTCGATACGCCTGAAAGCTTCATTCCAATGCTGAATGAAAAGGGAATAAAACTTTAGTGTCCTACTAATGTTCCTTGGTTGACACGACACCAAAAGTCTAGAATGTTTCAGTATGCGGCATCTTCCGAAAGCTTCCACAAAAATCAATTGCCACAAACAAGACCAAATTGCTCTTGAGTTGAATTGAAATAGGAACACGGGAAAGAGCGTTGTATCCCCTATAATAATGGTCTATTTTCGGTGATCCAAATATCCTCGCGGCGTTGTTGTCTCCCAATAAATTCCTGTTGCTGGCAGAAACTAAATGCAGGAGAATGTAAGGGCGAGTTCGTTAAGGGCTGAGGTCCCATTGGTGGCTCTACTAGTACTACACTGTCTAGGGAATCACTGACAAGAGGGATTATATATCCCCAACTCAGGAATAAGGAATTACTTTTAATTTTTTCATTCATTTGTTTTGTAACTGACATCATAACTATAACAAGACTTCAATATCCCAAAAAACTGACTTGGACCAGTCGTTTTTGCTTTTTTGGTGGAAACGATTGTTGATAATAGAAGACTGCAAGATGTTGCCAGAAAAATTTAATGCAATTCCAAGCTACAAAATTGCTAAGAAATGCCTATACCTTTTCTGCGTGTAGAATAGCGCAGTTTAGTATTTGGTGCATGTAGATAGGAAAGTTGTTGCTTTTTGCCTTGCAATCCTACAACAAACACATAATTTACAATTCACAACTCAGATGCGTTTACGCAACACTGTTTCCGCTACGACTAGAACAGCAGATATTTGCAAACGAATCCAAAGGTTCTATGTTCTTTATTTGTTCAAAATTTGTACATTGAAAAATTATTCTGGCGTCTTTTTTGCAACTTTTTGCTCTTTTTAACCACATTTCTTTACTACCAGCTGGTTACTTGCCAAAAATACACATGAAAACCTCTAGTGTAACATTTTTGCCTGAAGAGTACAGCGCCATGGGGTTTTAAAATTTAATAGCTTTTTCGTTTTTTTCAGATTATATAAATAAAAACACCTGGAGAATAAATAATGGAGATATTCAGTACTGAACCGGATGGAACAGTTGCCCACATTGCGAATAATTTTAAAGAAATTCCGAAATTAATTGGTCGGGCTTGTCGGATTTGTCAGAATCAACTTAATTTGGCATTTCACATTTTGGCAGTACACAATTGAACAGCGCGTTAAGGTCGTTAAAACCTTTTACGAAAATGGTCGTTTAAATCAAAATACGCTTCGTGCACTTAGTTCAGTTAGATTGGTCAGCATAGTCCACCAAATGTGTCCACAATCGGCAGAAATTTCAGCAAACCGGGTCTGTAGACAATGTGAAAACATCTGCGCATGCTCGCCCAGTTCGTTTTTCGGAAGCGATTGCTGGTGTTCGCGATAGGGTTGCTGAAGAGCCGTTAACCTCGTGTCCAACAATTGAACATGTCACGAATATCACTGATGATGAATATTGAATAAAGATTTGAATTTACGCGCTTACAAGGTTCAATTAACTCAAGAGCTGAAGCTGTAGATTTCAGGCGTCGTCAATACGCCGTATGTTTGGTTCAACAGACAGAAGAGAATGGTGACTTTACAAAGAAAATCATCTTCGGCGACGAGACACATTTGCACCACAGTGAATTCGTGAACGAGCAGAATTGCGCGGGCAAATGAGAATCCACGAGTGATTGCTGAAAAGCCGATGCATTCACAAAGAGTGACGTCATCGGGCCGTACGTCTTCAAAAATGAGGTCGGCCAAATAGTTGCCGTGAAAGGTGTACGCTATCGTGAGATGATAAAGGACTTCTTGTGGCCAGAAATAAAAGATATGGAAGACGTGGGGTTCCAACAGGACGTTGTTGCTTCCCACACAGCTCTTTCGCGCGAGAAATTCAATGGCCGTGTTATCTGACGTCGTGGCGTTAATAATTGGCCATCACGATCATGTGATTTGAAACAGTTTGAATTCTTTCTCTGGAAATATTTTAAAGCCAAGACCAACTCAAGAGCTAAAGGATGACATAATTAACGGCATCGAACTTCCCTTATGTCTTAAAGTCATTGAAAATAAGGACTATCGGAGCATTTGTTGGATGTTTTATTTTACACACACATACATAATTGCCATAGATCCTTTTATCGTAATAAAAAAAATATTAAGATAATTGTCTGAAAACTTTTTGTTCTATTTATAATTAACATCGTGCGTCCTTTCCGCCACAATCCTTAAACTCAAGGCCAACGTCGTTGCAGTAATTCGCGTCTTAACATGGGGGGAGGCATTCATTTAAGTGACATTGTTCACATAAATATATGAATAATCGAAAACGTTAATTAATTCTTAAATAAAAAGTTATACAATTATTACATAAAACAAATCATAAAATTTTTGGCACACCCTCTGAAATACTTTTTTTACTAAACTGGTTCGATTAGAAAAGCAATTGCGCAACGCTACATAAAATGAAAGATTTGTTGAAGAGTTGTATGTGCATTAAAGAAACCTGAAGACACATTCTGATTTCTTACAGTCACATGTTCGGAAAGTGTCTGCTCTTCAAAAACAAAAGCAGCAAAATTAATTTTTTTTTAAATATCAAAATGTTAAGAGTTCAGGCATGTTCTGAAAACCACGTGTTTTCAAATCACGAAATTTCGGAAAACAAAAAATTACTTCAGCTAGATTAAAACTTGTTACTATAAGGAATGTACTCAGCACCATTTTGAACGTCTTAATGTTAGGAAAATAATAAAAGAAGAACAATAAGCCTGCTTTTTCATGCAATTTATTTTTAGAAACCACGTGAGTTCAGACAAAGTGATTTTCAGAACAGATCTGAATATCATATAAAAAACAAAACCAAAAACGCTTAATGTGTTCGATCGCTACGATCCTTAAAGAAGAAACTTCAACAATGAGCGCTCTTTAGTTTTTGCACGCATCCGCAGCATTCAGGAACAATGAGTAAATGCTTTGTGCTCGACCTCAGCTTTAAAAAAAAGTTGATAATGCGCAGCATATTCACTTTGATTTTATTGCTGGTGTGATCAACCATATTATATGGTTAAGATAACGATATTCATATTTGGTCAAAAAATATAAAGAAATCTTAAGTAAGATTGAACAAAAAATAGATCGAATTAAAAAAAACAGTTCCTGTTGGTATTAGAGGTAACCAATTATCGATGTACAGGGTGAATCGGAATTGTGTGAATATTGAAAGGACAAAATATTTTTAAAAACGATATTTATAACAGCCGTTATTGTATGACTAAACAAAAATATATTTGTTGGTGATAAATATTTTGTATAACTTTCCAAGATACGCACATCAGTTCTTGTTGTTTTTTAATTCATTTCAATTGCAACAACAACTAAGGAAGCGATTTTCTGCCGACGAGTTAAAGAACGTCATTTGCAATAACGAAGGTGGTTATTTTATTTTGCCGCTGCATATAAAAAATGATAAATAGGTCCAACGGACATCGTTACATGTCGATGAAAAACCCTATAAAAAATTTTATACGGAATTTCTGAACTGAAACTTATTTGAAATTTTAATATTTATGAATGTGTCCATAAATAATTATGTACAATTTGTATGACATGAAACAGGTTCTGTTTGCACATATAGTACATACACAAACATATATTACAGATCTTGCTCCAAAACGCTTTGAAAATGGTCACACTCCCCAACAAAGTAAGAAACTGCTGCTCAATGAACGACCCTTATAATTTTAGTGCCAGTCAAGTCACACATCAAGTTAGATATGGCGGGTCTTGAGTTTTCAAGCCTTTGCTGTTAAGAGAATCAAACTGGGTACAGACCTGACCGTACCGTCAAGTTTAACATATTTTTTATGTGTCTTAACCCTAATGCACTACATGAAGTTAAAAATTGATGAAAGCAAATGGTCGTGTGTGAACGCAAATGCAGGTTGCTGTGTGTGAACTTAGACTTAGCAATTCTGAAATAAGCACGAAATATTAACAGGAGACACAAGAACAAAATAGACGGAAACATTTTTCCAGATAAGTCGTTTGTTTGAGGATTTCAAGAATTCTCACCGCAAAAATTACTCTTTTTGGCAACAAAAGTGTTTATTGATTCAATGGCATCCCTCATTAAGACATAAACTTCCCCGATTCAGGGAATAGTTTGATTGGAAATATTTCTTCAAGAAGAAAACAAACTTTTTTCTAAAGGTCACTGTTCTGTGATTTTGCTCAAAAATGTTGCTTTCCATAATTGAGTCCACAGTCTTAATTTTTTCTTCTTATTCTTCCCACATCAAAACAATTGTACCAGCATCTGTTCCAGATACGCGTTTTTATCTCTGCGATTAATGGTGAATTTTGTGTTGAAATCAACAACTTTCAGCTTTCCACTGTAAATTGTACGGACGAGCGCCTGTTTCAGAATAGCCATCAACGACTGATGCAAGCAAAAAAAAAACGTTGTCGGTCGCCTTAACATAAATAAAACCTAATGATAAATGGCATCCCTGTCCCCGAGTAACGAGTAAGACTCCTAGTTACAAATATTCTGCCTTAGGCTGAGTAGCGACTCTTTAGCGCCGCCATATTTCGCACACCCAGCGAATGATTAAAATGAAGTGGCGAAGGCGGTGCGCAAGTTCAGGTACATTTCATACGTCCGGTGTATTTACACCTCGACCGGCGCATTTATAATCATTTGGCCGCTAAAAATGTTCTCACCAAAAGGCAAATATCTACAAGAATGAAACAAAAAGGAAGGAAAGACAAAAATATTTTAAATTCTGCTGCCTACCGTTTGTTGCGAATGCTGCGTTTCGTAGCCTGCGATAAGTGAGTTAAGTCGTCGGCATCGCCTTCTGCAGCACAAAAGTGGGTTGAATTGTTGCTGCTTTGCGGAATCGCAACTGTTTGATTGCGAACGACGACTACTTGAGCCTTAAGTACGCGTTTCGTTCCGTAACAAATGCATCGCACTTGAAGTTTTGTTTTGCCATTTTGCTTCTCTTTTGAAGATTTTAAGTAATTTATGGGCCCTTAAGGGCAACAATAACACATTTCACTACAAGAACTAAAACACAATTCACTCTCTATCCGCCATCCGAATGAATGATAAGAATATGTATGAGTGCAATTGGGGAGACAGACAAGCCGACTGCTGCACAATATTTTCGCTCTGGCACTCGATGGCCCTTCGCAGCAGTGGGTTGCTGAGTTCAATGTAAACGATTTTTTATCTTAATTTTTAATTTTCTTAACTTTGTTTTGGTTTTAATTCGTTTATTAAACGATAAGACACTGACCATTCATATGCAATGGCAGTTCCCAATGGTCTGGCAGGGGCTGATCCCGAACTTGGCCTCTTGCTTCACTGATCACTTGAGCACATTTCACTACCGATTAAATTAAGATCCTTACGATTCCATGCGTACAGACACACATTTGCTATTTGTGTGCGTGTGTGTTTTTACCTGAACTCTGGGAATGCCTAAATTCAGAGCAGTTTCAAGGCACTGGCAAACAACAGCTCTGGTAAATGAATCGATCGATCGCAGTGTCCAAACGATGACTTTCGTTCCCGAGATTAATTTAAGTGAATGGAGGACATGCAACGCATGAGATCGTATGTTTTATTATTTTCAAGTTGTTCTTTGTTTGATGGGGTGTTCTTATTTTAGAGATTGTGTTTTGAATTTCATTCCGTGCGTTTGCGCGCGTTGCAGGAGTCTTTTCAATCTATTCGCTTTGAGTATTAATTTTGCACTGTTTTTGTCATGATCACAACGATTTTGTTTTGGCCTTAAGTCTGGACTCTTTATGGAGCACCTTACGCGCGGTGTGCTCACCTAAAGTTACAACAAGCAAAACGTATATGATATCAGTGTATCATGCCGCATGACAGCCTACCTTCAACATCAGCAGCAGCAGCAGAAACAACGCCAAAACAAAAACAACTCCAACAATCGACGGCAACAAACAAGAACCAACACACATTCGTACATACAGAGGTATAAATATTGCAGCATGTGGCAAAACACGATTGTGTGTCCATTTACACTGGTTTTCGTTCTATGTGTGCCCCGTTGTTGTTGCTGTTATTGGTGGTGTTTTTCTTACAAAGTTTTTTGTTTGTTGCTCTTTTCATTTCTTAAATACTTCAAACACACAAGTACTGCTTTCAAACGAATCTGCCAACATAAATTCAATTTTATGCAACCACGTTGGTGGCGAAATAAGTTTCCAGCCAAACTTTGACTGGACGGTGCATGTTTCTTGGCTGCCCCATACCGGCTGTTTAGCTTAAAGTAGAAGTACGAGTAGAGTGGTTTACATGGGCCCACAAATCGAGGTAACATCGAAAGCAAAGTTTATATCTGAAATGCTTTGGATATGAAATGATGAGACCCACGTACATACATACGTAAGTCGACTTCGATTCCGGTCGAAAATCGATTTTTAGCAACAAATAATCGATATTTTGCAATCAATTCAGCTTTAGCGATTTCATGCTGAAATCGATTGTTAACCTCTTCTCTAGAAAAGGAAATTCTGGCTGTCTTTTCAGTTTTCATGTACCGAATAAATGATGTATTTCTTTATGTTATAGCCGTTGATAATATGACATTCTGCACTCCAGGCAAAAGGATCTTTCAATATTTTTTAAAGATCATTCATCTTTTATACGAAATTCCCTGCATTAAAACGCGTGAAAAACTTTTCGAAAATAAATACTCTCTACTGCCAGCAGCAATTTCCCACAGACTTCAAAAGGCTGGATTAGTTATTACAGAGCAAAGGAACAGGATGAGCAGCGCGGACATAAACTAACAACTTTTTTGCAAAACTAGACGGAAGATGTTTGGATTGACAACTGGAATCTATTTTTTAATGATATCATAAAAAAGAACTAAAGAAGTTCCTTAATATTTTTTTAAGTTTTTTCTATTCGCGAGCTGCAATTTTTTATAAAATGAATTTATTGAATAAATTTTTTTTTTTTTTAAATTTTTCATGTCATTCCATTAACTATTGAAACAAATGATGTCTTAAAAATATATTTTGTAGTTATACTATTTGTATGCATGTATAAATTAATAACTCGTAACCAAAAGAAGTTATATCGTTGAGCTTCGAATAGTCGAGTTCAAAAATCGAAATTAAAAAAGTTGATCGAAAAATCGAATTTGCGAATTTTTTTATTTTTACATCTTCTGTCTTATTATTTCTATTTCTAATTTGAATTTACGCTACCCCACAAGTAATTTGATTATAAACAAAACAATTTTCTATTAACAAAAATATTGTGAAAATCGACAATACACAGTTTGTTTCCTAACCATATACTGGTTGCCTACAAGTGAGTTAAACATCAGTATGATCAACACAAGCTTCCTATAATTGCGAGCTGTAAAGTCCATTATTATATACATATATATATTACAATAAGTGTTATTATCATATCTAAACAAATTTTAATAATATCAGATGGTAACAAAGTAATTATAAACATTTCCCCAATACAACACCATTGATGAATAAGTCTATAGTATTTCGGAAACCATAAGAGACTGTTTAAATTCAGTTCGCGTTGCGGTAATAAAAATATTATTGTTGTTGTGGCAATATTAAAGAATGCTTTTTACCTGCACGTATATTACACGAAAAGCGATGGAGCGATTGAACTCAGATAATATCAATGCAGAAAGTAAAGACCTCGTTATGCGAACGTTGATTTACGAAAAACTTAAAGCCTCGTTATGCGAACGGTGACGTGAGAAAAACTTAAGGTACTTTAACGTACGGTCGTATGTGCAGTTATAGAAACTTTACAAACGTAACAGACGTCAATTTCACATTCTCTTTTTTTCCGAACTTTTCGGGATAGTGGTGAGCCATGTTAAGTTATTTTCGTACAGTGAAATTGGAAAAACTACTGAATTGGCTTCGAGAGATATAAATTTTTTTACATCGTAATTTATACATTATCATTATTCTTTTTGTTATTAAAATTATTATAAATGTTGCTGTTGTTATTTTTATTATTATTTTTTGTTTTGCTGTTAATCAATTATTACTTTAATGAACCAAAATGATATCAATTCAAAAGTACCGAAAATGGGCAAATGTGCCGCATTGGTTTTTAATTCATATGAGTGCCAGCATTGACTTACGAATGTCACTTAACGGCGCCGTCAAAATCAATTTTATACAAGTTGAAATGTTCCGGCAACGTGACAGTTAATTTCGGTAAGCGGTTGCATTGTTTTACGCTCTAAAACGAACGTACGCACGTTGTCTTAAGATTGATTAATTGGTAGAAAGTCTGAATTGGCAACACCTTTGAAAAAGCTAAAGTAAAAGAAATATTCATTTATGTTATTTTACCTTTAAGAGCAAAATAACCGGCAGTGGCCACTACGGTGGAAATAAAGGGCTGTTTTCGATGCTTGATTTCATATTAGAAACTTTATTGATTTTAAAGATGGTGTCCCTACCTGGGCGACGATCGTTTCAGTTTTACACAAAGGATAAAAATATACTTTATTATTTATTTGTTTGATCCATCACATGTATTGCGTTCCATATGGGATGAACGAATTCGGAATCGAGATACTGAATCGATGCAAAGGCGCTTTCTAATCTTAGAGAGGACTCGTATACAGAAATAGAAAAAATTGTCACAAGATTGATATTTTCGGATCCAATGAACAAAGTGTTATATCTACATATGTATGTATGTGAAACAAATATGAAATGGTTTTCTTCTTAATAGAAAATTGGTTTTGATTCAGTGAAAATACTTTGTTGATCCGTATTCACATACAAATTTCCCTTGTTCAATGAATTATTTGATTGAAAATATGTTGTTCAAAGAGTTTCCTTCCTGGTTTGTTCTACAAAAATACTATGATAAAAGACGAACAACTCTTTGGAAATCCTTTTACAGATACGCACTCAACAAAAATCGTAATTGAATCCAAGATCATCAGATATAATCTTTTCTCTGAACTCTTCGGTCTTAGTGGTCTACCAACTTTGAAAACCTGCCGTGTAAAGCTTGGATGTTAATTCGGATCTCTTGGCCGATAAGTCTAAATTTCTATATATCGTTTTACGCCAATAGCGATCCTTTCGTCAAACTTGCAGACCATTTCAATAAATTTAATAATATTATTTATATGTATGTAAACGTTTCTGAAAGCAATGATATTACAATATTTAAAATTATTGCTTATATTAGTAATTATCTGTAACCGACAATTATTTATATTCTTTAGGCCCAAATATATAGATAAAATATCGAAAATAACAACAAAATGCGAACATAAGTGCCGCAGGAGTTCCGCTGAAAGTATAACACAAAAAGTTCAATTGAACTGCAAAATTTGGCGGTATTTTATGTAACAAATTTTATGGCATTTTATATTTAAAAATTGTTTCTGCGTTCAATGAAAGTCAACCCTTTGGCTCCTAATTGAATTGAAGATTGTCACATCACACGAACGTGATGGCCAATTCACAGCTAAATTTCTGGAGACAGTTCGGCCACCTAATTTATTTGTTGCTTTAATCGAGGCTACTCGTATTTTTTCCCCTGAACTATTCTCCTAGATGTTCTGCGAAAATAATTCACTCATAAGACAACCGGTGTATCCGTAACGCCATGTATGTTCATTTTTTCGTAATGGGATGCAATAAAAAAATTACGTTTTTCTCATATATATTTTTTTTTATTAATTTTTACTCCAGCTTTTAAATTGCTGGGATAACTGGGAGAAAATGAAGGAAGGAAGAAAAAACTTAAAACAAGATAAACAACTGGTTACAACTTCTATTTAAGAGAAAGAGAGTGCAAGTGGCGATCTACGAAGACTTGCAGTTCTTTGGCATTTTTCTTTTTCTTTCTATTTTTGATTTTAATTGAAAAAAGTGGTATCTCTATAAAAGAAAACAACTTGCAGTTGGTTTTGTTGTTAAAGCTTTTTACGTAAACTGTGAGCGTTCTTAAACTTACAGCTTATAGATTCATTATTTGATATGATTAAAATTATGCTGCTATACCCTACCGCTGGTCCAGCGCGCTGATGACCACAGCATCGTCTACCCGCATGTTGTCTTTCTTTTTTACAAGACAAAGAGCTTTCACCACAGCCAGCAAAAACGTATGCTTTTAGAAATGTTAACTCACTTTCAATTAAAAACGCGCTATTGTGAACAAGAAAAAGCACACTTTAGCCGCAAAAGCCTATTTTAAGCCTAAAACCCGCGAAGTTGCCTTAAACTTATTTAAAAATAACTTTAACTTCTAGGAACAAACATTTTGTTCAAGGAAGGCAAATTATTTACTAATATAATTTTTAATTAAGTACAAACTGAAATCAAACAGTGGCTTCGGAGTCCTTTCCTACTTAACAACAACAATATTGCGTAATTTATTTGCATTTAAGTTCAACATTATTTGGAAGGTAAAAATTTTGCAAAAACCTTTCTGAGCATTTTTGTTTAGCATAAGAGATTCATTCGGCTTAAGAGAAAATTACACTTGGTCGGGTCAATCATGTGCTTGAAGAGGATCCACAGGTTTGTTTTGGGCTATCTATAGTTATTGTTTAATATTATGGCCAGTAGACAACACTGGATCAGCGTAGAAGTTTTTTTATTTTAGTGATTTGGTCTAACTGTAACAAAAGGAGCATAATCCTTAAATTTGAACTTAGGATCTCAAACCACTCCTAAGTATTTAACTGTATCAAATTAGATTATTAACAAATTAATAGGAAACATAAAAAATGAATTTTTCTGAATTCGTCTCGATGTTTTGCATTTCTCACATTCATTTCTGTGTTGACATCTAGAGCTGGATGGTGATGGGGCACTTTACGTAAATTTTAGTCTTTTTAAATTTCATTTAAATGTATGGAAAAAGAATTATACACAAATTTGTTGGAATTTTTTTTCAAGGAAAGTTACGTCACTTTCCTCTCAGAAAATCCCGATTGAAAAACAACATCCAAGTCATAACGTCGGAAATATCGAAAATGCCCAAATTATAAATTAAAACGCCGCCGTTCCTTGAAATAGGAAACTGAGCAACAAAAGAAACAGTTTGGGATGTCTTTGGAACATGAAAAAAGGATGACGGAATATGCATTTTTTATAAAACTAACAATTTTTTTTTAAATATATAAATGAATTAAATAAATGAACTCTGTCTAGTTTTATGTATCTATTTCTGACAGATCTGAATAAAGGTCCCAAGAGAAAGACATCATTCGAAACGAATTGCATTAGTCCGCATTTGCCGTTTTTTTCCTTTTTTTTTTTGCTGTAACCAAATCAGGGAGGAGGACAAGGAGCTTAACTAAAGCAGCGGAAATTTCAATTATTAAATATTTTTCATGAATACGCCGTTCAGGTATTAATTTTTTGTTGCGCTCCCAGAAAAATGGCACCAAGAACTAAGAAAACGCAAAATAGTTTAAATTCAAATAAAACGTGATCCGACTAAAAATAAAAAAAATATAAGCAGTTGAAAAAGTTTCGCGATCACAAGACTTTAATTTTTATTAAGTCTTTTCTCTCTCATGAAAAGTTAGGAAAACGTTACTTAGGGCTTCTCTACATTAAGGTATCGATATGTAAGCGGGATTTTTAACTGCTGTTCAGAAGCAGAGGGGTGAATCATCTTAGAAGTTGTGAGACCTTGAACTGAAATCCCCACCATGAAAATATATAAATTTATTTTGTTTTCCATTATTTATATTATTGTACTTTTCAGTGATAAAAATAGCAAAATAAGCAAATTTATAAATTAATCGCGAAGATATTCATAATATGATTGTTTTATGCGTTACTTGTGATCGCTCGGGGAGAAAATTTCTTATGGGAATGGGAATTTATTTATTTCAAAGCCAGTGATATTATTTTTGTAGTCAAGCTTGGGCTGTTGTTGAATATATATTTACATATTTGTGGTCATTTGACAAAACTTCTTCTTTCTAAATCAACAACTTTTCAGTAGAGCGAAAAAAGCTGTTAAAGTGGCTAAAAAAGTTTATGGTCAGAATGTAAAAGAAATCATATACAAACACTTACTGAACATTTTGCGATCCTTTTTTTCTTTCTAAAAGCAATAGTTTTTTTTAGGACCACAACAAAAATTAGGATTTTAAATAAAAAATTAGCTTTTGTTTTGTCAAAATTGTTTTGTTTAAATTAGAAAACGATTGTAGTGGCTTAAGTCAAGACAAGTGGCAAGTTTTTCAGGCAACTTCTTTCGCAAGACGCTGCTTTGTCAAAAGGGAATTAGTAAAAAAGTGCTGGAACTAAATGGAGGGCAACTGTTTTGTCAAATGGCAGCTACCTGCCTTTTGTTTCATTTCAATTTTCAAATGCACATGTGCCACCGCCCGCCGTTCTTCAAGTTCACCAAGTGGTGCTGGTCCGCCATCAGATTAGGCCATATTCGTAATAGCAAGTGTTGACGTTAATCGATTTCCGTTCAGATCGCCGCATTGCAATAGCGAGTGTTCACACTATCGACGCTTAAAATCGGGCCTCGCTCAGTTTAAGTAAAACTTTATATAAAGTGGGAACAGTTTTAGGCTTCCAGTTTTCTTCCTGGTATTTCAAAGTCTTATTTCCATTAAGCTGCGAAAATCCAAAAAAAATAATTTTATTACAGTCAGCGGAACTCAAATGTAATTGAAAATGTTGTTATAAATATTTTTTTATGCTTAACGGAGTTTATCATAAATAAAAATAAGTTGCAAGAAATATCCGCTCAAATGTGTGCCGAGAATAGAGCCGAATTTTAACGACACTCACTCTAAACGTTTGAAACACCTAAAAAAATGCTCATACATTCGCCTGGTAAACGCAGCTCCACTTCCAACAATATTTCAAAATCACACACACACACACACAGTTAATCTAAACACGTTGTTGTTGTTGCCGCTGTTTTTAAAAATATTCATAATTTGTTTAGTGTAAATTGTTCTTGCCATTATCATAATCGTAATCGCAATCACGAAGTGTCTCCCTTCAGACAACGTTCGTCTGAAAGTGTCCACACACTCACGGGAACAGCCTCCTTCTGCTGCAACAACCAACAAATGCAAAGAGGGAGCACCAACGTCAAGTGCATTAGATGTGTTCTCCTCAGTTTCCAGTTGGGAAAATCAAACCGGCTGAATGTGCGAGCATTTCGCTGTGCTGCACCGACCATCAATGTCATCAACGTTAAGCACCAAAATGAAGCAATAACAATAAAGAAAATTGCAAAAGAACCGTTTCGTTTCATATTTTTAATGAAAATCAAACGACATTTCGGTAGATGGTCGGTCGATCCAGTTTTCTTAGAGAATTTCCATGAGTCAAAAACGAAGGAGAAGTTCAGCTGAGTTGTTTTTTGTTTTGCATATTTACACGTCTATTAATAAACGTTAACCAGCAGACACTTTATTCATTATCTTGTTAAGATTGATGCACATCTGTCAAATGTTCTGAAAATAGTTTCTAAAGGATTGTTGACTGCGCTCTGCAATTGAAACCTCTTCCTTTCGCAGATGACAAAGTGGTATACGGCGCCTTTTCAAGTTGGTTTTTTTCCAATTCAAAGAAGAGTAACTTTTGTCCATCGTCCAGGTGTAATTAGTAAGATAAATGATTTAAATGGCTTCAGAACTGAATTTAAAATTCACGGTACATTTATTAGAATCGTTTTAAAAGTGATTTTGCGTCTGTGTACGCCAATATTTTCTCAGTGAATAACAGTCCTGTGGAGAACAGCAGCTGATGGCGGAACAACGAACCACAAACACGAGTGATGCTGATTTTTAGGTGAGGATCAACGTTCACTTTATTTTGCGAAAATTTTGTGATCTCACTCCTTGCTTTTAATAAAACCAAAAATATTATTGCGAACAACATTTTTTGTTGCTTTTCAGGCAAAATGGAGCGTCGCTTTAAGAGAGAAAAACGCCTGTCCAAATTATCACTATTTTCTTCTCGTTTTCCGTTTATGTTAAATCACTTCTCGGCATCAATTTAAAATGTGTTCTCGCTTTCTTGTGTCTCGGTCTCCTCGTTTTCCTGTGTCTATGAATAATCGAATTAAATATGTCGAGTCGAGTAAAGAAAAAAAAACTTGGTTGCAATACACAATAGCTAGAATTGTTGCAATCGGCGTATTTTAAAAATTAAATTTAAAAAAAAACAATTTAATTATATTCCACTAATTTCAGTAGTGCAATTATTCCTCAGCTATAAAATCACGCCACCTCTGGATTTAGATCATTTCGCTTAATATAAATTAAGATACTTTGCAGAATCAATTTTTAATTCTGATTTTAATAAAGTGCGGCCGGGTTGACCGCGTCAGCAAAAAATATTTTTTTAACATTTCTAATTTGGAAACCTTTAAGTTCTATGGGGGTTATTCCAATAAGGGCGCTTAGACGTTGAAATGTATTAAAGAAATCCTTTTCTATTTGGCAGGCCTATTTATTTCAATATGTATGAAATATAATATTGTTCAAATATCAAATAACGTGACTGCCCTGCACATTTCTGGCTAAACTTCAGCACCAATGCGGGAAAATGCCACCAGCATCGAAGCACGACAATTGAAAGATCCCCATTTAATCAAATTATACTTGAGCAAAGGCCAAGTACTCGTACAATGGAATAGGGTTGCACTTCTGCTTTGAATCTTCTTAAATGCTTTGCAAAGATGTAGCGACTTGCAACACAAATTGCAGATCGCCAAAATTAAAAATCAATTTATGCCGGCAACCACTTTCGTAAATATGTTTCCAATAAAGAAGCGAAACAAAGAAAAGTATTTGAAGATCAATCTGAATGAAAATGATATTAAGAGGTGATGACGGCTGCAAAATTAGAAATTAGGAAAATCAGTTAAGTTTTTTCTGCAATAAAGAAATCAATTGTACTTGTACACATCTGTGGTATTTTATCATAACAGCTTAAGTCGAATTTTAAGATTGCAAAAAGTGCATCTAATTCTATTAATTTGAAGAAATATTATACGTTTTGTTTGGCAAAATTCTTTTTCGCATTATTTTTTGTATATTTGGTTTAATTACATTTATTATTAAATGCAGCGTTTCATTGATATATATTTTGGACTCATCTTGACTTAAGCTGCTATAATAAAACTCCACAAATATGTATGTATGTGGATATTTCTTCGCAGAAAGTTTCCATTCTGCGAGAAGAAGAACTGGACTGGACTACATTTTTCTGCATAAACTTTAACCAATTTTAGATTATCCGTAAATGAAATTAAAAATTTAATAATTTAATTTTCTATAGGAATTACACGAAGAAAAAATATTGAATGCACTTGACTATCACCAAATTTGTTGGCCACATCACATAAAACACTCCCTATTTGGGCGTTTTCGACCAAAAAAAAAGGTTGAATATTATGTTGCAGAATCTGTGAAAATTAATTGCGCCCTCAGTGGCTGCATTTGAATTTTTAGCACCTTGATATTTTTAATAATAAATTTATTACTCTCGTGAAAGTTGAAATTGATAATAATTTTAATTTTCTAATGGAAATCAAAATGGCTGACAACAGAGTTACCATATTACAGTTGACACCGCGTACGAATGGATATATGTGCAATCGATAGACCCCAGCACATGCCACACACTCTCCAGTTATCATCCGGAAATGTACAAAGCTGCCCACTACATCTAGTCGAATTTAACTGCAATGGACTGCACAGTTCCATAGTATCTGCAGAGTGCTCTTTGGCATTATGCTAAACTATGAACGCAGTATTATTAGGAAAATAAATTTTTCCCGCGTTACTGTAAAGCATATAAAGCCCTCTTCAGATAAATTTATAGCCCATCAAAACAACAAAGATGCAGACGACACTTCTCTTCCATAAACAAGACTGTAATATCATTCAAAGTCACCAACAATATTTGAATTTCATATACACGACACGATTAAAGATGAACAATATCAGTAACATGATAAAGAGCGGACTTCTCCTTCGTTCAGAAAAACATATATAATATTTTACTCATGCCAATCGAGCATGAACGCACTCAAAAGCCGTTTTTTATTAAGGGCCGTAATTCACTATCCTGCGCAACTGTACAGTGAGAGATAATCGTATTCCTTCAGTTCAAATCTTATTTTAATATTAAAACCGTGAACAGCTTAATTTCGTGCACAGTCTGCCTACTGAACTTGTTCAAAATAAAACTAATTGCTCAAAGATTTAGATGCATTTGTTGGATTATTTGACAAGCTGTACAACAGCTGTTGCACAATATCTTATATGAAAAATAAATAAATTTTGTCTTTCTGAATTTTGAAGAGACTTAAAATCTATGGAACTATTAACACAAAGTGAGGAAAAGATTGAAAATCGAATATATATACACCTACATATATACATCTATATACTATATAAAACAGGATGTCGGTTTGTTTGTTGGCACCTGACTGATTTTCCTGAAATTTTCACAATACTAGTCAGTCTGTGGAATGAATTATAGGCTGCTTGTTCTGAAACCACGCCCACTTTTTTTAAATTATGTTACTCCTTCCGCTCAGCTTTTAACAGATTTTATACTATAAACGGGCATAACTTCGCCATTTGTGGACACATTTCCCACATTTTTTTTTGCATATGGCAAAGGCCCACTATTTATGTTTTTTTGCAATAGGAAAGGGAAGGTTTCAAGTTGCAAAGTGTCCAAAAGTTTTTTGCAAATGGGAGAGGTTCACTTACACATACAAAACGTCATATGGCTGCCAAAAAAAGGCTTTTTGGTTATATCATTTATTTTGTTTTTTTTACTTCTTCTGTGTTATCAGCTGCTTTCATTCCATTTAACTTGGCAACACTGAGTTTACACTCACAAGGCTGTATTTCGTAAAATCCACAGTTCAAAATGGACCTAACAAGATAATTTTATATTTTAAGGACAGGCTTTAATAATTGGTTGCAACGTTAAAACCAAAAATAAAACCAGTCGGTGGGAGAACAGTAATACCCAGTAAGTATTTTTTTATTTGTTGATCTCTAGTTTGTGTCAAAAGTAAAAATAAGAGTACGGTCCACATTTTGACTTGTCGGAAAACATAAATGCGACCAACAAATGAATTCGGCAAGTCAAAGATCATAATTAGGTTGCACTTAGTCGTTTGCTCTTCGAAATATTTTCGGACGTTAACAGCCGATATCGTGGAAGGGTCGATAAAATTTGTCAACACGCTGCAAAGTATCCGATAACTCTGGGCATTTCTGCAGTCAAGCAAATAACACCTTGTGTGGTCGTTTGGGCCAGTAGACCGGCCTTAAGCTGGACAAGTGCAGCAGAGAATCCTACTTGACCTTTTTTTGTTTGTTGTTTTTTCTTTACATTTAGGATTCCTACACTGAAAAGTTATAGAACAAAATTAGCTAATTGTGGATATCTGCTCTTTGTTTCAAGTTAATCAGATGTCGCTCCATATCCTGAAATCGCTTGTCTCTTAATTAACTCCGTACTATACACATTACGTATATATTTCAGAACAAATTTTAAGGATAATTAAATAAATTTGTAAGGAAGCCTTGCGACTGCTTAATCAGGCCTTTTACAGGGCCAATTTGTTTCTTTTAACCGCGTACATGGTTTTTCCAACATGTATTTATGTACTCGTCTGTGCTCATGTATGTGAGGCTCTAAGCTCTAAATTACTTGGTCACAGTTGGTTATAAATGGCCCTGGATAACCTGCTGAAATTTTAAACAACGAATAATTATTTTAACATAAAATTCCATTCATACTCGTAAATATGTACGTTCGTCAGTTAATGCATTAATATTTATATTCGTGCCTCTATTTAAATTGCAGGGTTTCTCCTAAAAGGTTTTTAGTCTTTCTGGTTTATTAATAATTTCTTCCGCTTTGACCGCTATAACGCACCAAATTGTGTAGATTGAACCTTATTGGGTTTGCAGAGTGCATTTGGGATTTTTCAATTCCCGTTTCAACAGCTCCGAAGATCCCTGTGCCGTTTAAACCGCTGCGTTTATGGGGTATTTAGTTATTCGTGTGCAAACATCTGTAAGTTTATATGAGTTTAAACTATTTAAGACTTCATGTACTGCACTCTGATTAAATTTAACTAAAGACAAGGGCACTAAATCCTGCCGCAATAATATACAAAAAATTGCGGCAAAACATAAAACACAGTAGAAGGTCTGAATACAGGAATGACGTCGCGAGTCCGTTTTCCTCCTGTGCATATAAGCAAAAATGGTAAATATGCAATTACCAGCCTGAGAAGACAAATACGTCAGTGCTGCGTACATTAAACTTTGAAAAATAAAATGCAAAAGTGCATCGTATTGGGGTATTGACTTCATCATTTTGAGATTTTAATAAGGGCTGATAAGGGCTGCCCTGCTTAGCTTAAGTATCCAGCAACTGCAGCAGTCCTTGCATCAAGCAAAGATAGTTTACAATACGACAATTGCAATTTAGTGTTTACTTGCATTTCTGCTGCGAAACATATGATTTTTGGAAACTCGTACATTGGCAAAGTTTGCACGGTTGCATTTAGAAGTATGTAAACTTTTTATAGCCACTGGAAAGCAACTTAAATTTAGTAAAATATAGTTAAACAATTGTATGGAGAAATAAGGTGCCATCGGGAAGCGGGCCAAATTGCAACAGGAAAAGCCGCACAAAACAAACTTCCGCAGGTGCTATTAAGATAAGATGGCCGCTGTCTACAGCGGTTTATTGATTGCACTGAAGCGTTGAAAATATTTTTATAGTTTTAATGCTTCTCATTTATCGTTAACGGGTTTCATTCCTTAAGCTTTATTTACCACTCTATTATATATACCACGATTTTTCACGTGCGCATGAATTCTTTGCGCGTTCAAATTATTTTTTTTTTTCTTTTTTTTTTTTTTTCTTCTTTTTTTACATACTTTTAATACCTCTCTACAATAAAATAAATTAGTTTTATCGGCAAAACGACTTACCAGATTTACTCTGGTGCATTTAGCACAAGTTTTTACCACAATTCTTTTTCGTTGGTTTTTAACCACAAACAAAAGTTTTCTTATTATAATTCAGTTTGTTAATAGATATAGTACAAAAGTAATAAAATTAACGTGATAACTGTGTGCTTCTAAAATGAGCCTTCCACTCCAGGTGTGCATAGAAAATCAAATTGCTGCAGATTCGACTTATTCGCAGTATTTTTCATTGGTAATACTTTTAACAAATTTGCATGCCACAACATGCACATGTCATCGCAGGATATTTTCTACCCAGGGTTAAAGACGGGACTAAATCCCAACCCCCACCCAACACAGCACCGAAAAAAAATTATTTTCGAATTTTCGACATAAAGTTTTGAATAAGAAAACATTTACTAATAGTTTGAATACAAATTGTTTTGTTATACTAAAAGTGAAGGTCTTTATAGCAAAAAATTGTACATTGAAACTTGTATCCACGTTTATTAAAACCGGTGCCCGTAAAATCTTTATTTTTACTGAAGCTATCAAAACAAACACATACTTATTATGTTTATTAGGGGTCAATTTCAGAGATTTTTCTACCAGCCCAAGCCAAACAAAGCTTTAATAAAAGCTGTAACACTTTTTGTGGAAAAGCCAGCTTAACCCTTTACAAAAAGGAAAAAGCCCGGGAGCCGAAGAAAGTAACGGTATCAGATCCACTTTTGCAGTGATGGTTCTGGTCTAGTCAATGCCAGCAGCCGTTACTGTAGAAAATCAGCTAAAACGCAAACAAATAGAAACCTTAACATACGAGTATCTACATACGTCCACACGAGTGTGTATTTCAGAGTACACACTTGCAAGTTGCATGTTTTAAAAATCGAATTAACTCACATCCTCTCAATGTGTCTTGTTTTGCTCGCGCTTGTTCCCAACGAATTTTGCAGTCTGCGCAGTCATCGTCGGAGCAACTCCAAGTCATCTTCGCTGTTGCCATCATCTCCATCATCCTTTGAATCATGGCCGTAACAAAGACAACTGGCCAGAAAGAACCAGCAACACTTTGGTGTATTTAGGTGTAAAAGGGTTACTTTTTGTTAAAATTAATGTTTTGATTATCTTACATGAGCAGGGAATTGTAATGAACAGAACATATATCATGATCAAATGGAACGTGATGATTATACATTTATTTTCATTTAGCACATTCTTAAACACCGAAACGCTGTCTGGTGCGAGTAATTTAAAAATACGAAAACAAAACAGACACCAGCAACTACAACATGAAATCAAATTCAACATAAACGTTTTCCTTTCAACGTCGAAGCTGTTGCGTTGTTGAGATTGGCAAAAGGAGTTCAGGTACAAACATATGTGAAACTTGTTTCAAAGGAATCAAACGACCGAAAACTAAAATACGTATTTTATGATTTATTATTTCGGTCTGCGTTTTATGTCAAAATTTATTTGGCTCTAGTCAATTTTTAAAACACGTACGTATATGTGCATTCTAAGCACAAAGGAAAAGTGCTTTGCAAAGCGCAATAAGGACTAACGAACATATTGTACACAAATAAACATTTTTTTTCTGGCAATCACCTTGACTCTGTCACAGCACGGAATTCCATCATGGTCCACAAATACGGTTTCATTTTCCTCTTTGAATTTGATTGGCTCTTTTAAAGTGCAAGTACAGACTATTCTCAATTGCACGACCCCTGTCCCTCAAGCCAAATTGCCGTAGTGGGAATGGATAAAAAAGTTTAAATCTCCTTAGAAAACGAGCCGTTTTATGAAATTTAGTTTCGATTCTCGCTAAGACATTCTGTTCACAATAGACGCAATAACAAAGACCATATACCCATGATGGTTTCAACAGACTCTTATAATTGGGTCCGTGCTTAACTTAATAGGACTCATGCCTTCACAGAGGAAGTACGAGCGTGACTGACAAATGAACCGTAAATCAATATCGTCAACTAGTGGAAGTGAGGCGCAGAACTCTCGAATACTCGTAGTTGCCAAGAAATATACAATTAATCAAAAGAAGGCAGCTCTGGAACAATTGTCATCTCAACCACATAATTTTTTACGTGCGGAATATCTGATTATACGACAGAAGTAGGGGCGGACTTTTTTTTAAAGATCTTTCCCTTTCTGTCTCTCTTATTAGTAAACGGAGTAGACGTTCAGCTCATAAGTGTCTTATATATTCTCTTAATTCTTCTCCTTAAGCAAGGCCGAGTGAATGCTTCAAGGATCTGTAGCTCTCTAATGTCATAAAACTGTGAAGCGATACGGAAATAAATTCTCGAGAAGTTATTTGTTTATCGAATTTATGTCCGATTCTTAACAGGTATAATTTTTAGCCACCCATTGGACCCATTAAACTATTTCATTGCGTAGAATTGATATGGAAAACGAAAGGAAATGAGTGAAACGACCAAAGGCAGATCCATTTCACAATTTATGTTTTATTGTCTTATATACATACATATATATTTTGGTTTACTCAAATTCAGTAGTTGCTATAGGCCCTGAACTCCTTTCTAAGTTTAATTGTCTCCAAATTACTTTTGTTAAAAATATACAAGAATAAATCAGACATAATTCAGATAAAGGATGTCGTAAGAGTGTGTTGATCAGCGGGTATCACGTTCCTAAGTTCTTGAAAATCTTCTTAGAAATAGTAGCTCTAAACTCGAGCCTATAGTCCTGCCTGCCTTTATGTCGGTTACACGTGAATCTGAATTCCTCTCTCTGTCATGTTTAAGAAAAAATCGAACTATATTGATTTTAAGATTTCTGCGTATTGACTCGTAGATGCTGTCACCTTCCCCTTGTCTAAAGCAAGAATCGAGAGAGCTTTTCTGTACCTGAACGTGAGAGGTTTCTGGTTTGATACGCGAGTTCTTCACTAAATGTAAACGATAATTTTTAAAAATATGACATGGAAGGAAAAAAATATTTCAGCAAATATGTATTAATTCATTTTGAGGTGTCCATTTTCTCTGTGATCTTCGCGCGTTTCAAAATAGTGGCAGTACTTATTATAGAGGTGCGATTGTTGCTATATAGCCAGATATTGGTACAAAGGAATAATAAAAATTTGGTTCCGGAAATTTTAACAATTAATTTGTTTTTCTTTCAAAACATTTACTAGAGTGTTTTGCATTTAATTTTATAATTTTTACAATTTTACTGGTTATTTTTTCATCAATGAGTGAGAAAACTGTGGAGTAAAAAATTTCAACGTTTCTCTATTAGTGAAAGAGTGACAGTAGGCAACTCTATTTAGTTTTTTGTTGAACGAACTGACAACTGTTCAACATTAAATAAACAAATAATAAAAGAAATAAAGTCAAAGGTGTGGTGCTAGAAACTACGACGAACGACGAGTTGTTGGTCGCGAATATTCGTGGTCAAAGAATATAAAAATGCTCACAATCGTGGCGTTGAACGAAATTCGTCGCACTCGGCGAAAGTTGAGACACATTTACGAACAAAACAGTATTAGGGGACCAGATTTCTTATATAGAATGAAGTCTATTTTATGGAATAAAACTTATTATTATTATATTATTCCAGTGACTAAGAAATTTATAAAGACTTTCTCAAAATAAATTCACCAACTCAAATAATTTGTTCAACAATCCATCTTTCGGACCTTAATTTTGTTTTAATATAGTTTTGCTTTTAATATGGCCGCCTTACAAACATATTTATGAATGTAGATGTATTTATTTTATTTTATGGAAGTTCTGAGGAAATCGACATAGACTTTTTGATTGCTTCTCGTCCACCACATTTAACAAATTTGCGGACGCAAACCAAAGCACCAAATTCAAAATTTTTGTATTAAGTTTTTACCGGGGAATTAGTTGCGATGGGCGAAATTCGTGGTTCGTCACAGTTGAGTGTGTTTGGGTTGTGCCCCTTTTGTATTTAGGGTGCGATATATACTAATTAATACATATGTATTATGATTATTTATATATATATATATTCCAGCTAATAAAGTTTCAAACATAATTTACATTTTCTGCCTTTTTGGGATTCGTGGTCCAATTTCGCTTCGTTTTGACAACTTAAATGTAAATTTTCTCACCAGACACAAAAACACATTTATTGCCTAATTTCTTCTAACTTTGACAGACAATTCATACAGAAAGGAGCTGCAGAAACACTTATATTTGATATATTAATTGGTCTTATAGACCCCAGGAATGGAATTTTTGAAGTTTTAACACGAAGTTAGTGAAAGTGTTTTGCCTGTTCACCGCATTAACGGCGTCCAGAAATAATAAAAACATAAATCTTGAAAAGTTGTAATAACATTTAAAATAAATCATAAAGCAAAACTTGTCTCAAATTTAAAAATTTATTGCCAAAATAGTCGTAAAAATAAACGTTCATTTATGCACGCACCAATACCAGAATATTGTTTGACCGCACCGGAAGTTGGGCCACAAATAACCTTAAATATTCAAAGAAATCACAGCATACATTTAGGCATTCTTTTGTATAAATAAATTACCAGTATTACGCCATTAACATTTATGGGATTTAATAAAATAAAGAAAAGCAAAAGCCCAAACTGGTGTTGCATTTAAACACCAAATAGATTTGCCTACACAAAACACACACATCAGGGATGCAAAAGTTGGTGCACTTGTATTTGAATGCCACTTTCGTACTATGGAGATTGTATTACTTGACACATGTTTTTTAAAGAATTCGCCTTCCAGAGCAGAAAAACGCTCCATACAAGCACCCGACTTATTTTACAATTCTTTGTCCGCTTATTTAAATTGAAGAACTTACCACAAATGGACTTCAATATGTTTTTCGGTGGATTGTTAAGTCTCACATAAATTTCATGTGCTTTGAAAAAAAAAGTATTAAAAATCATTTAGAAGAAGAATTTAGCCCAATCGTACTGAAAAATACACTTTTTCCTATATTTGCAAAATCTGACTTCCCATCTCTGATACAAACACAAAGTAAGTATGTGCATACACACACAACCGCAAATCCCAACCTCAATATAGAAGGGCCTTAACTTGATTTTTTTTCAAAGTCGAGTTTCTTGAGCGTTTCAATACAATATTCTTTCCTTTGGAAAAAACTGCGTAAGGACCTTTCCCCATTAAGGAACCCGAATGCATTTACATATATATGTCGGAGTGCAGATGTGCACATTTTGTATAAAATGACAATAATGACAATAGTAATACTCATTTAATACGCATTATTAACATAATAAAAAATATATGGACCTTTCAAGGGGTCTCCGCTACGCAAAATACAGCACAAACACACACGCGTTCACAATATTTTTATTACTTGTGTTTTTTATTATTCCTTCTTTCTGTTCAATTTTTGGGGAGAAAGATATGAGCGAAAATTTTGCGATGCAAAACTAAACTCAAGTCGCAATTCGCTGACGACATCGTGGGACCTTTTTTAAGCAAAATTAATATCCAAAAAAGCTTGTCCCGCACAACTACAACGATCTGTTACATTTTATTTATTAAAATAATGCAATTGTTCCCTCTAAAATAAGATTAATAAATAATCAAAGATAATAACACAATGGCTGAACAGTTAAATAATTATCTACTCACACATTAATTCTAGTTGTTTTTATTTGTTTTCAATAATTAGTTTTAATTTTCTTCAAGCCGACTTTACTGGACTAGTTCACTTAAAAGCTCGGTAACTTGTGGTCTCTATTGCTGCCTTGTTGTTGATGTCAGTTACGGACCACCAGCTCTGACAAATGGCCATGTCTGCTTTTATTGAATTAAATTGAAAGTGCAAACCAATCTTTGAGATATTTTGTTCTGCTTAAATTCTCGTATATAATATAAATGCGTTTGCTATGATATTTGTTGGCAATAAGTTTATGTTATAACATTGTTAGAGAAAAGCATACCTTGAACAATATGTCGGGCTGTCTCTTTTGTAATTACTTCCTTTTACTTTGCAATAAAATAAATACTAAAATTTGCATAAAGATGAACACAATTGCACAGTTTCCGAAGTTATCAAGCAGCAACGTGGAGTTTTTGTTACTGGAGAGGGAGTCGTGGGACGTTGGGGTGCGTGATGGCCCTGCAGTGAATGATTCAAAGCGGTTAACCCAGGATGGAAAGGCAACGGCAACAATAGGTTCGGGGTTTCAATAAAACAATTAACAACAGCAGAGCAGTTTTGGGAAAGAAACTGAACCACCCCCTTAAGAAAATGTCATCGAAAAGGTCGGTTAGTGACCAAATCATAGCAATGAAATTTTATGGACTGAGCGATTTAGGTGAAAATTCGGAAGAGGTATGATTACAGCAGTCAATGCGTCTGGAAGAGGATCTAACTCTGGATTTAGCTGCCCCAGTAGTACAAAAGAAAGTGTGGTTATGAACAAGAAAATGACGCTGCTTTTGGGATCCAAAAGAGGAGGTTTGTTCCAAAATTTTATTCATGTGGTTAACCACGCCACATAAAGACAAACTATACTGAGAAGAAGAAGAACAACAATCTTGTGAACCATGTGAAAAATGATTCAAATAATGAGACGTAGATGGCAAATGGTGCTGAAGGACACCTGTGCGGCAAAGGCGATTGTAAATTGGTTTTGCTAATATTAATATTTATATTAAAAATGTTTTGTTCATTTCTGAATTAGATTGCAATCGTTTATCTGTTCGGCGTCTGGCAAATGTTCGATTTACTGTGTCTTTTGGCAACATTGCAGGAGTTTAAGAGGAAACCCCACTAGAAATCAATTTCCTAAAGCGCCACAGACAAAATGAAAGTATATTTTAGATGTGGAGCATTGTGGTCTGTGTGGCCCAATGCAGAACGTAACACCCATATTTAATGGCGATGATTAACGATTATAGTAGATATTGCACAGTATTTTCCCTCCATCATGGAAAGATAGCGTAGTTTGTGGGAGAAAAAAGAAAGTCAATTTCAAGCGGCAAACAAATGCATTATTATTTTAAGAGAAAGGTACTATACACCAGCTGACCAGCTGCATCCTACAGTCCTGAACAAACGGAGTCGCCGAGCGCAAAAACAGAAGTTTAATGGGAATCGCGAGGGTTGTGTTGTTTGGCGCGGACCTGAACATCGAATTTTGGGGCAATGCGCTGAATAGCGCCAACTTTATCTTGTGCTTTCCACAGTAAAGTTAAACCATTCGAATAGTCGTATGGGAAACCTCCAAAGGTGGATCACATCCGTACATTTGGTGTTATTGTTAACAAGCAAAAAAGACGATGAAGTGAAGAAGAACGCAAGTCAGATGCGTCGCAAGCTTTTCGCTCGTTAAACACTAAAATAATAACAAGTCACGACGTAAAGTTTTTAGAGTTTGGAGTCCATCCAACGCTGATGATGGAAATAAGTCGTCTATGGGTAATGATGCAAATAGTCTTATTGGTTATAACAATTATGGAATTTAACATGATGATGTTGATAAGCAAATAAATACTGTGCCAGCAGATGAAATTTCTAGGTATAACGTTACGAGTAGTTGTGAAGAAAATTTAGGTCCTGATTCATCGAATGATGGCGAAAATAATAATATAAGTTCGGGTGATTTCTACGGCTTTGAATCTGATGATGAACAAGCGTCACTGTTTGCCACAGCTACCCCAATAAACACATCGGAATCTCCAACTAGCGAATCAGAAAGTCCAAAATATGACAATGATATCACTCCCAGGAAATCTCGAGTTAGAAAGGCTGTAGCCAAATCACGATCCGATAAAGGATCATCAGCACGATGATTTAATTTATGTGGTTGAGTCGTTGGATTGCTTTTCTTCGATGACCGCTTATATTTTACCCTACTCACGCAATAAGCAGTTGCAAGAGAGTTGACTGCGTGTGCGCCGCTGGCATATATCAGTTTTGCGAATTTCACTAATCCCAGGACAGCAGATTCGCTATAGCAGCGTGCTGTAGAATTTTAACACAGAGACAAGAATTGGTCTTATAACGCTACTTAGAGCCAATGTGTCGAGGCGGTGCTAAAGTCCCTTTTGTAGGAGCAAAATCCAGCTTCAGCATTCTTTCTGAATCTGCGTTATTTATAAAATAAATGAAAACAATTTATCATTAATCGTACGTATATTTTCTTTTTGGCAACTTTGCAGAGTGACTATTATGCCAGTATATGTATGACACTTTTAATGTGGCATTTAAATTTCAAATCATTGTATCGGATAGATAATTTTTCTTCCCGAAAATGTGGGGTCTGCGGCCACTTTGCCAAGTTATTGTTGCCTGACGTTGGATGCGTGATATTTATCGGAAAATTTTATAAACAGATACCGAAAGACACCCATTTTCACTTTAATTGTGCGTTATTTTCATCAATAATTTGGAACAAGTTTCTCTTATCCTACAATATCGCTAACAGCTGTCAGTGCTGGCAATCTCATGAAAACGTAAAGAAATTGCAGGCTTCTGAATTTGACTGGAACCTTGTTCCAGTGTATATTTTAAGGACACAATGATTCCTGTCAACATTCAACTTTCGTTAATAAATTCACTTGGCCAATTTCAGTTCACAACAAAATTTCATCACCAAACAAATTTCGAATTTCCAAAAAATTAACACTTTTTAACAGTTGCCCCTCATTTCATCAATAATTTTTCATTTAAATTCATAAATTTAATAAACTATAAAATTTGTTTGAGAAAAATTATTTAAAAAATTCAAAAAGCGCCATGAATTGCTTCCTAACTCCGAAATAATAATGTTGTCAAGACAACAACTTGCAGCAACAAAAACAAAACGCAAAAAAATAACTCAAATAATTAAGTTTGCTGTTTTAAATTTAATTCCTTTTTTTAACAACAACATTCCATCATGTTGCAAGAAAATGTATCGACAGAATGTTGGAATTTCTTTCATATCCTTTTTTATACTCCGGCATTTCTAAATTAACAGGGAGTGGAAATTGAAATGGGAAAATGCAAATCAGCTTATGATGTAGATGATGATAAAGAACAACAAAATAAATTAAATAACTTTACTTGTGCTACAATGTTGAACGAGCGAGGATAACAAAGGATATGGATTGAGTTCAAAGAAAACGGTTAGAGGCGGCTGCAGAGAAGAAAATGGCATGAAAAAATGCGAAGAAACGAGGCAAAGAAATAATTTCTCTATAGAAAATACTCAGTTTTACATAGACAAATGCCAATACAAGTATGTATCGATGGCGTAATATAGGAAGGGTGTATGTCAATTTGTCAATTTTCAACAAAGAGAAACTGATTAAAACATAAACATTTATGGCTATTTTTCATATGATTTTTCCCGAATGTGGACTTTTGAAAAGTTTCCTGGCGTTCAACAAGGGCAATTTGAAAAATGGAATTAAGCGCTCAAAAGCACTTGAATGTCATCTAAGACAAGAAAAAGCATTTCCGATCAAATGTCAAGGTTTTACTCACTGTCTTCTTCACTTACCGTGGCGTACCTCTTGTCGTACGAAGGTAAGCGCCGGCTTCGAGAAGGTTTTGGATATGATTTTATGCCTTGAAATCCACTTGAGTGAACTGGGTGAGAGAAAGCGGGAAAAGACTAGGCTCCTGAGTTTGTAGCCCGAAATACACAAAGAACATCAGGCCTTAAACCAGCTCGCCTGCCATTCCCCTCAATCTAGTTCTTTGCACAAAAACAGACCTGTCGCAAGGCAACAGCACCTCGAAGGTTTTCTTCTTCCTGCGTCTTTAGGTTTAAACCAGCACCACAACGTTCCAGCCAAGGATAGGCTCCTCAACCAATGACCCACACAGCAAACCAAAAGGCATGTCGGTCCCCGTTCCGCCAACGTGCATAACCAAAGTCATACATGAACTTCCTAGAGTTTTGGCTGCCGTGCCCCTCTTTTCCCGAAAGCAGAGTGCCCTGACTGGGTTTAAAATCGTCAGCGCTGAACCTGCCTCCGGGGGTAAGTAAGAAATGGCTTTTGCTTCACGATAATGCATCAGCTCATCCGCCATTGCTTGTTGCCGCTATATTTACCAAATTTGGCCCCGCGCCATTTTGCTATTCCCCGGATCGAAGAGACCCCTGAATGGACGGCATTTTGCGACTATTGGAGAAATAAAAACCGATTTGTTGAGAGAACTCGAGGATATACCAGAAAGTGCATATCAGAGCTGCTTCAGGGAGTGGAAAAAACTGTGGTACAAGGGAATTAAACGTGGGGACTACTTTGCAGGGAACAAAGAAAAATTAGGAATAATTCAAATTCCAACAGACATCGTATCTAATCTCGGTGTTAATTATTTTTTTTATTCTTCGGGCTTAATACTAAAACATCTTAAATTTATAAAATGCTAACGAACAGTGAACTAAATGCAATTCAAACAGTTCCAAGTCCAAGTAAAAAATAGCCACGATATATTCACACGTACATGTGAAATTGAAGAAAGTACTGAATTCGCTTCGAGAGATATAAAGTTTTTTAAATCGCAACTTATTCATTAACATTATGATTATTGTTTTTATTAATAAAATTATTATAATTGTTGTTTTTGTAATTTTTATTATTTTTTATTGTTGTTGTTGTTATTGTTATTATTTTCTACTACTAAAATTGTTATTGCTGTTATCATTATTTTTATTATTATCATTTTGATTATTAAAACTTTTATTATAATTAAACCAAAATGATACCAATTCAAAAGTACCGAAAATGGGCAAATGTGCCGCATTGCTTACGAATGGCACTAAACGGCGCCGTCAAAATCTTATTCAGGTTGAAACGTTCCGGCAACGTGACGGGTTATTTCGGTAAGCGGTTGCACTGTTTTGCTTTCCTTAAAAACGAACGTACGTACGTCAACGTAAGTGTACGTTCGCATAAATGTACCTTAAAAATTGATAGTTGCTACTTCACATACGTGAAGGTACCGCAAGAAATGGTTTCTTTCAAAATTTCATATAATTCTAAATGCGTAATCCCTAAAATTGTTCATTCGGCTTCGCGATATCTCATAACAGATAGAGTGTTGGGAGCTGCCTCATTATTATAATCCTATTTGGTATTTTTGGATTTCCTGATATCACAAGCGAAGATAAATTCGGAACGACGACAAGGGGTGTCTTTTCAAATAATATGCAGTGAAATAGGACCCGCTGTAAATTAAGAATGAAATTTCGAAGAAATCGAGATAAGCCCTTTGTACATTGAGCCGACGGCATACATACATACATATATGAAAATAAGACTTTGATGAAAGATTTGAGTATTTTCTTAACAAATATGTTTCCATAGAGCGGCATTAGCGGCAATAGACTTTGAAATCTTCAGTTGTGCGTCATCGCTAAGAGCTGAAATCAAGGTTTTTCTATCGAAACAAATGGAGGCAAAAGGACACAGATTTCGTTAGATGCTTATTTAAATCTAATAGTTGTTTATTCGCTCAACTTGGCTCATTCAGTAAAGGTATTTCGTTGCCTGATTATTTCGCCTTTTGGTGGGTCTCTTGTACGCCTTTCCTGTTCTTTATTGTTTTACTGGTTCGTTAAATACACGGGACTATTTAAGGACTTTAAAGCATTAAGTCAAGCTGCCAGCAGGCCAAAATACGAACCCTCAACCAAATAGGAACTCTGTGAGATATTTTAAGCTGAACGCGTGTTCGTTCTTACAGCTACATTTTTGTTGTATGTTTGTATGTATGTGTTTTCGGGTTTGTGGTTGTTAACTCTGGTTGATTTGGCGTTGCCCTGCATGTTGCGTGTATTTCTTCGTGTGCCGGCGTATTTAAAGACGTTGTCAGAATATTAACGAGTCGTTTATGTGAAACAAGTAGGGTCATTGTTTAAAGGCAACAAAGTTATGAGACCATTAAGAACTTTGGCCATATGAAAAACATTTATATTAATACTGCAGAACCGCATATCCATTTGTCTCTGGCAGAGTGTAACCAATAATAAGAGGCACAAGTATAACAGTAAAATATTTTAGTAATTATAATCCGATTCCGAGACAAATAAAAATATTTATTTCAACCAAAGGAGCAGCAATACTTTTACTATCGACGTAACAAAAAGAAAATTATTTCAGAAATTTGTATGATTTGAAACTCGGGATTGAAATTTGTTTGTTCCGCACTGGACTTAAATTTTTTTAAGATTTAAAGTGCATTCTAAGATTTAAAGTGCAGCTTTATTCAGTCTGCTTTCCCCATAAAAACAAACTCAACTAATAGCGCACAACGTTCAAATAAATGTGCGCATAAAATTAATTGTTTTTCTCAAAATTTTAGGAATAGATCGTGTGAAAGAGAAAAATAGTTTGAAGTATTTAAATTTGGGCACTTACCTGAACATTTGCATCTATGGAAATGTTGAACAGTGTAAATATTTAGAAGCAAAAATCTTCATAAAATAAGTATAATATATCGTCAGCTGAAATGCTACCTATAGAAACCAAAGCATAATGTCATGGAGCGTTTGCAGACTTCTACATACATCCATTTTCGACTTTCACTTATAAAAAAACGCAATCGCCTAAAAAATTAAAATAATACCAGCAGAAGAAAGAACACCCCACATGGGATGTTCCGTACGCAAACAGTATGTGAATTGAAAAAAGACATTTTAAGTTTAAGTTTGTTACGTGAGTACACAAGTCCAAGTACCTGGGATTAACAATACAAAAATGCTGCAAATAAAATTTAAGGAAAACTCTAGAGAGATTCGTCACGAATTTTAGCTTCCCTGGCATAAGCAGCGAAGACCACAACACGGTCCGACGTAAAAAGATGCACTTTAAAAACTTCTTTGTTCAAGTCTTTCTCAGGGAATTTTCATGTGGCGGTGTTAGAGATGTGACGAAAAATGTTTATTAGCCTTCTCCGATCCCTACCCGATTTTCTGCAAACCAACTATTTAAAAGTTTTAACACTCACAAATCAATTCGGTCATTTGTTTCGCCTGGAAAAGTAACTCTAAGCAGTTTTTAGGGAGAGTATCAAATCAAACTTATTAATTTCCTACTTATAATCATTTTAGTCAGGCACTTTTATTAAATGTATTTTACCAATTGAAGTTTGACTTTGGCCTCCTACAGGTTCAAACGTTTTGAAAATTACCATCAGCAATTCTCAAAACAAATTCTGAAAAGGAAAATTTTTAATGACATCAGCCACCTATTTCGCGAGAAGCGAATTTTTTTATTTTTGTCATATGGGCAATGATTCGAACCAACGGAATTCTCGCCCATTTTCATGATTATCTCATTTCCGACATTTTAAAGTTACAATCCATTTGCAGTAAAGTTTTTAGAAACCATTCAAATCACTCAACTCTGAATATAATTTTCACTTTCCAATAAAAAAAATTAACAAAACAAATCATCAATGTAAAGTAACTAGTAAAATAGCGGACAAACGTTACGTGATTTGCAAAAACGTTCACCAGTGATTTTAAAGCCACATGTGGTTTGAAACTTGCGATTTTCTCTCTTGAAGCCTGTACCATATTCAGCATCGTCTTGCCCCACTGTGTAACATGTAAGAACTGCAGCAACAGTTAAGCGAAATTATTATCTTTTTTATTTCAACAGCTTGATTTTGATTTAAGAATTCAAATTTCTTGATGAAATATATCCAAGAACTTTGCACAGAACAGTTTGGCCGAATCTAAAGCCCGTAAAGAAGTTGCTCTAAAATAATTCACAATTGCCATATTGTGTTTTCTTTAAAACCGTATGTCTTATTATTAACAGCAACAAAAGTTAAAAGTATCCGTCAAAACGAATAAATTAAAAAAATAAAGATGGAAAAAGCCATGAGTTGGCAGCTGAATAACGACACACATGTGGTGGCATCACAAAAATGCTTCGCCACGACGCCATCCCAGTCATGGCACGAATTACAAAAACGACAAAAACAATAATATAAATAGCACATTCTGTGTAAATTTCCATTCGCTTTCATCCAGTTGAAACACACACACATCCACGAATACAACGAAATGCAAGTTTTTGTGAAAAATAGATTTCTAAAACGTTTAAGCCAATGCGGTGTGTCCTGAATTTTAAAATTCTCGGGTGAAATGTTTAAAAATAAGAAGGTAAGTAAAATTTGGCCAGAACCGGCAAAAGTTATCCGCTCACACACACACAACCAGCCCGGCAACGGGCGACTGACTACAGTGTTGCTCGCTCCATGGCCGTATTAGTGCCAAATAGAGCGTACGTGACCAATTCCGTCTTCCTCCGGTTGCATTGTAAGAAAGTTTAACTTTTTCGCTGCGAGTATTATATCAAAATAGAAAAGGTGATCATTTATCTTAAATGCGAGTACGAAGAAGGAATGTGTGCACTTAAGGGTCGTTGTTTGGGTTGGAAGTGGCGTGAGTCGGTTGCCGGGTACACTGGCAGACTGTTAAGGGATTTATAAAAAGCCATGAGAAAATATGCTGGGAAGGGTGGCGTTACTGCGAGTAGTTGGATACTCTAAGGCAATTTCACTATTTATTGTGTATAATTCTTTGTTACTTGTTTATTTTTGAAGACACCATATGCTAAATATCATAGAGCTGAAGATTATACTTATTTCGCCGTATTAAGGGCCACATGCTCCAAGGTGCGTGTATTATTTTTAAGCTGCTTATCTTTCTTGAAACACGTTTATTTTTAATCAAATAGAAATTTTTATTTGCATTTCGAAATTAAACCAGAGAATATATTTCTTTTCATAATTTTCAAAATAAATACCACCGCGTTTCCCAGCTTTTGAATGAAAGCTGGGAAACACGTGCCGTGGCTGATTTTGAGGAATATTCTATAGCGAATTAATAAATGGTATTTCGCAAAACAAAATCTTGGATGATTCTTACACTTGTTAGACATTAGCACTTAGTGTGTTCTTTTCAACGTTGTGTATTGTTGTGGCGACCAGTGCATTGTCGTCTTAAACATAGTTTTTTGCACCACAAAAATGCTGTTGATATTGACTTCACGCAATAATAAAATGTTCGTGTAAATTGTTCAAAAATAACAGAAGTCGGCAACATATTTATGCTTATGGCGTGACCTTACTATTGTCATCATTAACAATGTTTTCATTCTAGCCATAGATGTCACAATTTTCTATTTTTGTTTTTTCTTGTGTACATTGAACATGTGTTCTGTGTTAAAGCAAAACATATTTATCAAACATCAAAGTCTTTACCGCCAACCATACTATGGTTATGGCCAACTACATTGTGGCATAGCCAAATGTATTTGTGCCATATTCTTTTTCTAAATTTACAATCATAGCGAATTTATTCCTATTGACTCCGAAAAAATTTACAATTATAGTCCATTTGCTTTATAATGCCAATTAGTTGAATTTATGGTCACATCATATCATTATATTTTATTTCAATTGATCATTATTATTGCTATATGACGTAGTTATATGATTAAAAGGAATGATATTGTTAAACTGAAGGATACGGCAGATTCTGACCATCATCTCAATATTTTTGACGCAGGACAATAATGTTCTTGAGCGTTGTAATAATATTTTTCGTCATAAGAATACTTTGGTTCATTATGGAAGTTGTGTGGTTGTTTATGACAAAAGTAAGTTGCAAATGCAAATATATGCCTGCCATCCATAATAATATGTTTGGTTATGGCAATGACTTCCTTTAGCTTCAATACTTAATAGTATTAAAGAGCTTAAAATCTTCTAAAGGTATTAATGCTACAATATCTATATAAAAAAATCTATATAAAATCTATATAAAAAAATTTTAAAATTTTGTTAACTTTATAGTTCATGAATAGTACCTTCTTCATAATATAGTGCCGCTTCAGCCTTATAGTATATACCGTTTTCAACGTTCAGCATGAGCACAAGTTGTTATAGTTGTTCGTGTATTTTTCCAGTAAGTGCTCCATTGAGAGACAAGTTTTCTTGTGTTCTTATTAAAGACAGTAAATACGATGGCAATACGAGGTCTTTTTAAAGACAAACAAAAAAATTACATTTAAAATATTCTCGTTTTTCAAATTTGAGCAATTTTCGTTTGCAGTGTCGGATAACGAGCATCTTTCACTTAGTTCAGATTTCAATCCAAATCAGTTCGCCTGACTCGATTGTACCACGCGCACCTTGTTCATTCAAACCTGCTATACGTTGGGCCGAAACTCTCGTCCTTTTTATATTCTTAAACTGTGTTTAGAAACTATGGGTTTGACCTGATATCTGATTGATGTCTCTTGCCATCTTGAATGTGATCCGGTTTTCAATCAGAGGTGACTACGGAATGTTCAGCTTCACCACTATTTAACTTTAAACAAATTGTTCTCATGGTTAATTATTGTATATTTTAGCCCTGTTTCAATTACCGTCGTTTGCATTTTCACAAACAGGCAAAAAGTTATTGGCTGTTAAGATGAAATCATGTTAAATCAAACATGATTGGGTAGTAAAAGCTGGCATTTGTCGTATGTAGATATTTTTAAAAAACAATTGCAAGAACGTTTGATTGAAAACAATGCAATAAATTCAGCTGTTTGAATTGATTTGAAAACGAACATTGTGCATAGAGCTTTTTTGGGACCAATACTCAGGAGTTGACCCATACCCGCGTTTTTTCTATAATGCAGGGATGAGGATGTCAGAATTTAACTGATGCTCTTTTGACAGTTCATTGCCCAGTGTACATACCTTCCACAATGCACCTTTCAATATCAGTTAACCCAACAAGTCTCCACGTTCAGTTTTGATTAATAATCTCCTGGCATTACTCCCGATTCCATTCCGCTGGCATCATCATCTATCATTTAAAACCAATTTAATTTGTTGTTGTGCGTAGTTTTTCTACGGCGAACAAAATTAGGAAAACAACATGTTCTTATTTTCCACTTTCCTTTTCTTCTTGTCTTTCAATTCAGCTGTCGAATTCTGCTACATTTCAATGAGAAGTCTCCTTGTACGTGTTCATATTTGGCAAGTTCTGTCTAGTGACTTTTCCGTCTTGTTTTGTTTTCCTGAGACCAGAACGTGTAGGAATTCACAAGTAATCCTGAATCATTTAACTTTTCTTCGTCTGAGTTGTTTGCAAGTCAGTTTCAAGGGGATGTTGCATAAACCGACATGTGTAACAGCAACAAATAGTGCACGTCGCATTCCAAAAGAGTTTCATTTTGTCACATCAGTTCCATGTTCAACATGTGAAAGCACAAAAATTTCTTTTATGAAAAAATTCAGGCACAATCGAGTGTTTAAAAATCTACGTTAAGGAGGGAAAAATTGGAGCTCTGATATATGTGTGTACAAACCTATATTTGCATGTATATGTTTGTGCCAGGGTATGTTTTCCTTTCTTGAACTTTTGTCCGATTTAAAAAGAAATGTGGCGCTTAGTCGCAAGTTCTATATGTGTTTTATTTTCTTTCTCACTGTTGACCGCCATTTTGTTTTGGTGACATCTGCCCAATTTTATTTTGTTTATTATTCAGGGCGTGAAGTTTCGCAGAAGAACCCTCGGCCTGCATAAGAAATCGGCATTTCGTAAATTATTTTTTGCCCTAAATGAGCGATGTGAACGTAGACGGTATGTGATTCCGGCAGGATGACTCCATATAACATGAATGAATTGTTTCTGGATCAGGTGCTTACTATATAGCTGGGGCGTCCTTTGTAGTCCTGATGTGGCGAGTAATTTGCGGAGAGTAGGTTACAGTTCATTTTTGAGAGAAATAAAGAAACGAATCAGATGATTTATTGTATTCGTTTTGATTTTGTATCGATCACTGCAGCTGTCCAAGAATAAAAGTTATATTTCCTGCAAAAATTATTAAAAATGAAACAGAAATTGGGTTAAGCCATCATTTGCGACAGGAGCGACTTTTAAAATGGTACAGCGAAGCTGGATTACTGCGCCATTGTCTTTACCAACACCAAAAATAATTATCGAAATTTCTTTGTTATTAATTTAAGGAATCTGCTATTTATTTACTAGTTTTTTAAACAACGCTAATTGTTTTGTCTCATACATGCTTGTGTGTATACGAGTACATACGAGGTCCGGTCAAAGAGTTCAGTAAGTTTTAATTTTTCTCTAAAAGTACTTACTATTCTTCAATTGCATTTTTGTTCCCTTCAAAGTAAAGGACTAATAATAACATAAATACATATATAAAACCTCTAACTTTTGGTACAATATTTTTAAAACGGGTTTCGAATTTGTAGGGATTAGCACGGCTTTAATTTGTATAAAAAAACCCACTCTTGCATATAAAGGGTTGTTCTTTAAGGGCGGTTGATGTTGAAATAGAATAATAGGAGTACTAAGGAGTCAAGGGAAGAGCAGAGAAGGCGTAGCGTTGAGCTATTTTTGTTTTGATTCTATATTGCAGGGATGAGGATGTCACAATTTAACTAATCTATCACTTGTAAATTTACTTTTCAACATATTTATTAATAACTAAATAATAATATTTTGGGCATGTTGAAGCCGGCAGCCTGCTGGGGCGAATGTGTTAATGCTTAAGACGTCAGCATCAGTAACACTCTTGTCGGTCAAGAGCTTTTTAAATTCTACTGTAGCGATGCCAGATGTTACCTTAAATTCTAAAGTTTTCTAATTTTAATAAGATTTTAATAAGTTATTTCCAAAAATAAGATTTTATTGTCTCGTCCAGATGAGGAGCTCAATTGCAAAAGAACGCTACATAATAACATATTGGAGGCTATTTAATATACCCAGGACTATTTCGTGTTTAAAAATGGTTCATGTTTGAATTTAAAAGCTGATTCGAATATCATAATCAATAAAAGTTTAAGAACTATTATTTTTTTTTTTAATTTATAGAATTTTGATTTCTTTAAAAAAAATAATTCATGGCATAAATTACTCTACCTGCCGGTTTCAGGCGGAAAAAACTATTATTTGTTCTCATAAACGTGCAGTGTATACAGAAAGTGTTTCATTTTTTGTCTCTCTGTATTATAAGTAATACAGAATTACAATATACTTATATTTCAGAGATTCTTTTCTTTTTCTGGCAACTCTGTTCTGTAATATAAATATTGGAATTTTTTTTTAACTTTAGACGACTTCTCACACATAAAACCAAAGTTTGGACAAAATACTTGACGGAGAATTAAACAAAGAGTTGACATGATAAAAGAGGAAACTACGGCATAACTGTCCTTGAGTACTATAACCACCTACTCCTTCCCCAGACCGATGAGTTGGACCAACGTAACAGCAAACATACAATAACATCAATATCAGAGTTGAAAGTGGGAGTTCAAGAAGAATGGAATCGAATTCCGGCAGATTATACGGCTGGCGTAATTAAAAACGTTGCAAATCTTCAAAGTAAATTTAACATCCCTGTTTTAATCAATTACGAGCTAATTTTGTGTCAGCTGATGAAACAAAAAGACATTTGAAGAAAAGTTTATATTTGAAAAATAAAGTAACCGAATAATTGGATTCATTTTGTTAACTGAATTAACTAATTTTTTTTTAATATTTTTACGGTTTTGTTTTATAAACAAAAATGTAGATTCACAAATGGCTTAATATCTTTTTAATAAAGAAACAACAATATTGTGAAAACATGCAAATATGTCTTAAGCTTTCGAATCAGTTGAATAGAAACGGGAGTATGTCACCGAACTTTACTGACACTATCTGTACATATGAGGCACTTGTCAGAAACTTCACTCTTTCGTCCTTTTATAAAGTGCTTCCATTATTTGTTGCACAAAATGGTGGGGCATATTCGTCCTTCAAAGTTCCTGCTATTCACAATATTTTATACAAATATTCAGGGCAAATATGGGTTCAGAAAGCTGTACTTTTTCAACATTATCGCAATATTTTTTACTAAGCGGAAACTTCGGTCCCATCGTCAACCATTCGTCAACCCCATTAGAATTGTAAACATCAGGTCAGGCCGTCTTAGTCTTGCCAGAGGTTGTTCGTCATAAGGATTTTTATATAGAATAAAATATTTGCAACAATTTTATCCCACACATTTCAAATCAAAAAGGCGAAATTTTTTAATGAAAAAGTTTTAAGAGCACCCACTGGATGCTCTGAACTTGAAAAAAAGTTGTTAAATAATTCTTTCGAATGTTATTTATATATATACGCAGATTTCATTATTCAAATCTACTAACGACGTTAGAAACAAAGCCAAAATGATGCAGAGACAAATGCAGGGCCGTTACTGAGGTAGAAATAAAAAATTATGGCGTCCGAGCTACCGTGTCCTAATACCGAAATGATACCGTTCTAAAAAATTTGGCAACAGTGTTGTTTTTTCTTCAGAGTATTTTTGATTATTTTTGTGTTAAAGAAAAAAAACTCTTTATACACACAAAAAAAAAATTATTTCAAAAACATTCATCGTCGAGCTAAAAGGTTCCTTGGCTCCTTAAAACATCTTTTGCAGGTTTATTTAGAGCCAGAGCTTGTCCTCTACACTGACATGCAATTCTATCGGACTAAAGTATCTTCATTAATATCCTTAAACTAAACCAAAAGCTGCAAACTTATCCACATACGCGTACCCATCGTGCAAGTCATGTAAAAAGCTCCAAACTCTTTCTAGTTTGTGACACAGTGAAGCCATTCATTAAGTAAATTTGTTCATTTGTACATGCAAGTGAACTTGTCTTTAATACCTGCACTTGTGCTTAAGCTGTCAAACGCATTTACTGCAACATGATTTATAAGCGTTCAACTTGCGCCCCTTCGTCCTTCAGCAAAAGCAGCTGGGCCTGCCACTAATTTAACAGTGACACGATGTTTGTTATTTGGTAATTTAAGATTCCGTTAAATGGAAATTCAATTTCAACACATCCATTTAGCGTTGCGTTTATTTAATCAATATTAATTCCTTGGGGTGCCCATGCAGAACGGCAGAGATTTATGACTACAAGCTGTGCCGTGATGTTGGGCGATGTGACGTGGGTGTGGGTGTGTGGCAGGAAATGGGCAGTCCACGTTCGTTCGCTATAATTTAATTTATTGTGGAATTATGTCAGTACATGTGTACAAATTTGAGTAATGGAATTTAACCCCAACTTATTAATGAATGCACTTAAAAGTTGTTAACCCAGTGCCCTCTTTAAAAGTTAAAAGATCTGCTCATCAGTGAAGTAATGAAAAACAAGAAAAAGTTCACATTTCAAACATCATTAGAAAAAAAGGGGTGCACCACCATCTGTACAGTCATTTAATACCGCAGCCGCAGCTTAAACGTGAAAGTGTCTTCATAGATGTCTGCCGAAGATTATAGATTGTTGGTTGGCATGAATATGAAAATGAGTGCAGAAGAGTGATTAATTATTTATTTTGACATTTAACATAAAAGTGGTTTTCCTTCCTTAAATGGTAGGTTTGTTAGTATCGAGGTGACCTCTCCAACTGCTTCTGGATAATAGACATATTTGTGCGTCCCATAAATGACCTAAACGCCATCAATAATTTACATCCCCTCCAAAGGGGCAGGTAAATATGTGATTTTTTTTAAACGTAAAAAATTTGGCAGACGAATATGACTATTCTGCACCGAAAAAATGGCAGTAGAAAATCAATTAAAAAAACAGCAGCAAAATAAGATACTTTCAAATTTTAGTGTTCGGTATAGCTGAACTCAATTTGCCTCCATAACAATTTGTTGCTCCTTCTTAAACAACAAGTATTTGAGTCCAAAACTAGATATCGTTCGTAAAAAACAGTTCAAATCATCAACTTTAAAGATGATGTCCTGATTGATATTGTACTGTGTCACTGTCACTTATCGGTGACGTTTTGGAAAGGTATGCATAGTTCGAACAGAGAGCAATTGACTTCGGCGAACTTTTGGGTGGCACAAAGTCCGATTTGTCTTGCCGATTTAACGGGCATAGGGAATAAGAAATCGGTTTGGAACGGTAAGTTGCGATACCTCCAGCTTGTTGGTAACTATCAAAAAATTACTGGAAGTCGAATACAAGCCCAAAATGAAGCTACACTACCAGTTAGGTGGCTTCTTTTGGAAGTGATTGTGGTTAGAATGCCCTAGTTAGGTGAATTACCTAGAGCACTTGCGTCTAAATGGTGAAACAGAATTGCTTATTGTAATTTATGTGTCATGACTGTAAGCCAGACGAATTCATTGCAGCAAAGCTAACCAGCACATGAACAAAGCGCGGCCCAAGTATGTAAATATTTTGTTTTTGTTGAATATTAGTTAAATGTCAAAAACGGCTTGTAGGTAAATATGCGCAGCGAGCGGGAGTTCCGTTACGAGAGTTCTTTTGCCAAATCGGGAGAACTTCTTCCCCTTGCAGTGCGCTTCTTAAATACTGTCAAGTCTCCTGAACAGAACGGCAACACCTTGCAGAAGTACATATTTCATTCCTAAATTAACAACATTCCGAAATGGTGCCAGCCACCCTCTTGTGCCAAAAAAAAAGCACTGCAAAACTCCCAACTTCAAAATAAATTCCTAAAATAAAATAATAAATCCTTTGGCAATGTCGCCAGTTGTTTGCAGCAACCATTTCATTATTATTATTATGATTGCGTTTGAAACATTCAACTTCCGCTGAGTTTTCATAAATAAAAGCGCCACATGTGCTACCACACTATGTGCCATCTTCAGTCAGTGGCTTAACGATGCCTCCTTTTTTCTTCTTGCGTGCTACGGTGGCAAGCAGTAAGTTATTTTGCTGCACGTGTGTGTAACTACATTCGAGTATTTTCCCATATAAAAGATGTGAAAAATAGAATTTTCAACAATAGCAGCTAAAAGGAAATATAAAGAAAACGGAAAAATAAAAAATGTAAACGGTTATTGCTGATGAACACAGAAATAAACCCCAAAATCAGTTCCATTTATAGAGTAAGAATTGGATGTTTAAGGAGCAGCAAAAAGAAGACTGGCTGGTAACAATTGAAATGGAAATTATTGTGGGCGTATGTTGGCAAGTATGAGGAACTTACTGAGATTTTCATTTTATTGTTTCAATAAAATATTTTTACTTGTTTTCGAGTACATAAAAATGCTTCAATAAGAGAAATACTTAAGCGTGGGATTTGAGTTAATAACTTTGGCATTGGCGCTGGTAGAGGTTCCCTTGCTTCAATCTGGCAGCGCCCTTAAAAGTGTGTTGAACACGCTTTTCAATAATTTTACAAGTAAATTATTACAATCCAATTATTACTTCTCGAATTTCAGCTGCCGATTCTTCATTACTGTTTTTAAACAGTGATTTTTATACAATAATGGCCCCCCCTTGATCTGTCGGAAAACAAGTCTTGGGGAGATTAAAAAGAATATGAATGGGGGCTGGTATGTAGATATTTCTACGAACATCGAGGCTCGTTTATCTTTTATCCAAGCAGAAGAGTTAGAAATTTCGGTCCTGTTGTTGATAATCAGCCAGCACTTAAGCTTTTTTGTAAAAAGAAGCCCTTAGCACTGTGATAGGAGAGAAAATACTATGCGGAATCACAAAGACGCTAATATTTGTGAAGGCTGGGCTGAGTGCAAGTGATGTAGGAGTTCCCTAAATAGCTAATATAGGGTGTTTTTTATTGAGGTATAGAAATTTAAGTTGGCATCACTTTTTTAACTGGCGGCCATTTTGTCAGCTGTCAAGTGATTAATATTTAGTTTGGTTTGCCATTTCATCATGAACAGGTTGACAAAAGAACAACGCTTGCAAATCGTGCAAATTTATTTCGAAAATAATGGTTCAGTTCGCGAAGTTTACCGCAAGCTCCGTCCATTTTATGGTCGACATAATCGTCCATCAGAGCAATTAATTCGGTTAACCATGGATCGTTTTCGCACTACGTTTACTCTATGTGATAATACGCATCCGCAGAGACGTCGAACAGTGCGCACCGAAGAAACAATTGCCGCTGTACAGCAAAGTGTTGAAGAGGACCCGAATGAATCAATTCGCCACCGTGCACAGCAATTGGAGCTTTGTCCATCAACTTTTGTCCATCAAAAATTGGACCTGTAGAATTGGCTTTATTCGAGCCAGCCGCGGCGGCCACATGCCCGAAATCATATTTAAACATTAATGGCATAAAATTATCCTTCCAATAAAGCCAAATTGATGGACATTAAAACGATTTTCTTGTGTTTTATTTCAATTCGAAGTTCTATACCTCTAAAAAAAACACCCGTTACGACATGAAACTCTTCTTAAGAACAAAGAGGTATGTCCCTCCTGTCCGATCTGCACTTGTATGAAAATAAAGAATAATTGTAGGGAATATGATGGGTGCGATTGTCCAACCCTACACCGATATGGGTTCAAATGGCTAATGATTCCTCCTTCCTCTCGGCTTGTACGAAGTCTGAGACTTTGCAGAATTAAGCAGATGTACCCAGTTTGACAACTTAGGATTATTTATTGTTATTTTGTCTTTCTTTTCTCTAAACTTGTTCATTTTGGGTTTCCAAGTAAAAGTGCAGCTCATTCCCAGGTACTACAGCCCTCCCTAACTTTGCCATGCAAAATTTGCTTTTTTAGTGCTGAAATATTTATAAGAATGAAAGCTGAAGCCGGAAGGAAGACATTCGAAGTTATTCGCGTGGGAAGCCCTGGCTAAAAACAGTTCACTTTCACTAGAAACACGAATGAACATTATTTATTTCTTTGCTGTTGTGTTTCTCCTATTTTCATTTCGATTTGTGCTGGGCTCATGACGTCCCAATAAAGCAGAGTTACTCACAATTTATTTGAGGCGGTAAAAGTTTATTATTTTAACTGCAAAAAGGCAGATCGCAAGAATATAAATAAAACTGATGCGAAAGTTTACAAACCTACAAAAGGTACGAACGTAAGTATGAATATGTGCCTTGTGTGCACTTGCTAAGCAGTTGTATGAATAGGATTTGCAATAGAAACCAAAAGAACTTCTAAACATGTGTCGTAGTAGAATCATGTAATAATACGACAAAGAGGGGAGGCCAGTGATTTGAACAAGGACTTCTTTCTTCCTTCGTGTATTCAACTTGAATTGGAATTTTAAAATATATTTTTAACATAATTTTGAAAAGTTGAGTTCTGGTTTTGCCTCCATGTTTAGCTTTGTGTATTATTCTCCTTTTTTTATATCACTTCCAAATGAAAAGGAGTCCCATGAACGCGGTAATCGCATGCGAAAAACAATTTAATTTTATTGGTTTTCATATACATAAATAACATTTTCCTCTGATTTGCATTTAAAATATTCATATGGAATGCGATAAAGTTGACATCTTGATGAAATAGAAAAATAATTGAGTCACGTTTTGAGATTCTTATTTTTTCCTCAAGTTTATGCAGCCATTTAAACTAATGAAATTTTATGACATTTCCACTCAGTGCTGCTCATTGTTATCCTGCACACAAAAACAATCAAAATATTAACATGAATTTATTGTCCTTCTGCATTTGTTTGTGTGTAACAAATTGTCAACACATGTAACTGAGACGGAGTTGGTGGCGGTGAACTCTTTTAAATCCTTCTCTTCTAACATGCCAATAGAAATACATACATATGCACATGTGTATGTATGTATTTAAGGCAATATTTAATTAATTGTGTTCAGACCTTTAAGCGTCCGCTAATTAATTTTTTATGTGCGTAACTCCCGAAAATTACGGACGTAAAAGAATGGAAAGAAATTGGAAACGTTCAAAAAAGGTTTTTAATAAAAACGTCGATTCCCAGAAGTGAAAAATACAATCGGCAGAATTATTTTATCTAGATGTATGTACCAACCATGGACTAAACAAGCCAGCTGTTTCCACACTAACCACAATAACTTCAGTTCGGATCATGTGAAACATTCACTGTTTTGCAGTGATTCATTAACTATTAGACCATCGAGCCCTCGATTTACTTTCTGTCTTACATAATTAATGTTTATTAAATGCTGGAGCCTCACAATGTTAGACTATGGCAACAGTGTTTTGTTTTTGTATCAGGAATATATTATACTTTCCTGTCAAAAGTGACTTCCAATAATTTTTCAAACTTGGTTTTCCTAACTTTTTCATACAATATCAAGATTTCATATTCATATTTGTAACATTTCTCAAGAAATGAATAACACAAAATTAAAAGACGTGGATATTTTTCATCGGACGCTCTTCTGCCAGCCAATGCCGGATAAGAAGGAAAATATCGAAAGCCTAGAGACTACAGAGGCCACCTCGGAGCTTGAAGCAGAAGAAGAAGTTTTCATTCCGGAGGAAGAAACAATCAATCCCAAACGACTTTTACGGGAATTGGAATGCATTAAACTAAGAATTCGGAAAGTGCAACACCTGCTTAAAATGAAAATAGACGAATGTCCAAAGGAAAAGTGCAAGGACTACGAAGAGCTTTTGAATTGTTCGGAAAACAAGGAAATCTGTGACTTGCAGAAGAATCAGCATTTACTGCAGTATCAAATAAAAGAAATTCTCGAATGTTTCAAGGTAGGAAAGGGGGAAATACAAGGTTTTCATGAGCAAATAAATGATAAAAACAAGGAAATTGCCGATCTAAAAGAAGAAGTGGCTGCTCTCACGGAGTGGAGAAATAGTGTGAAACATGAGTTTGGCAAATGCCGTGAACGCTTTGAATACTTGAAGCACGTAAAAGCTGAACGGAAGGACGTTAATGAAAAAGTGGAGCGGCAATAAAATGTTTTTCTTTTGCTGAAGAGCTTCTGGTCTCTAAGGAGTGTTTTCAGCAAGAAAAGAAGTGTTTTGTGAGTGTCATCAATGAATTTAAGCAATTGTTAAATGAACTTTTACTATATCCCCTCCAACGCTTTGGCAGCCTTGGAAAAAATATATATGTACCACGAGCAATTGCCTCGTAAAAGGAGATTCTGGGATAAACTTTTGAATTTATAAACTGTATGTATGTGTGTGTATTTGCTTTGATGTGATTTCTGTGCTAATTAACTTTGGCATTAAATCTTTGATTTCGTTTCTTTTTAATTTTCCTCGCTTTACCTTCATTTGCACATTTATTACAGGCAATAATAATTAAAATACTTTAGTACTTTGCCCTGCAAAGTACAGACATTTACTCCCTAAGCAGTATTCGCTTTTAAGGATGGGGACGAAGGAAAAATTATTACTTTATTAATTGGGGGTTCACTTTAAGTACTTGCCGTTGGAATCCAGGATTTTATTTGCTGTAGTCGGTTGTGTTGACCCTAAAAATATTTGATATTTAATTTTATTCATTATGTTTATCCGTAAGCAGTTTTATGTTTTCTCTTCGTGCGACTAAATATTTTTTACATGCTGGCATATGCTTTATTTTTTTAACTCCAACAACCCCAAAAGTATGCTTAAAAAATGCCTGCCTTTGTGGCTCAGTGTTAATAGCTTTGTATGTATTTGGGGAACTTGTTTACTATGGCAATAACTGATGGAATGTAATGCCTTTCAATTACGATTATTAGAGCTTGAACAGTTTATTTGACTTCTGTGGGATATTAAAGAAGTGAAATAATAATCAGGATTTTAAGGATCAGTGCCTTTACACAAATCCATCGATGCAAATGAATTCCGTTGCCATTTATAGCGTTACTTTAAGTAAAAACGTCTTGATGTTGTGGCTTGACTGCCATGTTGACTTTTGAACAGTTTAATTTTCTGACGAAAAAGTTTGGTAGTTCGTTTTCGGTGCGAAATCGTTATCGGCTACATTATTAATAAGTGCTTTCTAATTTTGTTGCTTTACCCGTATTCGTGGTAGGTCAAGCTATTGAAAACGGTGGAAGACATACTTCACTCCATCCGATCTCCATTAACTCTCGTGGTTGGGCCGGTGCTTCAAAGTCTATTATGGGGACATTTGACCGTGCACTGGATATAGCAAAGAAACGCTGTTTTGTCGCTACTGCAATGAATTTTGTTCTGATTTCATCAGGGTGAGTGCCTGCATAAGTTGGCTCTTCAGTTTTGTATTCCTAGTTACAAAAAAACCTTAAAAAAAGGACGTATTACATTCATGCACAAAATTCCACTTACCTTTTTGGGGTTCTCAGCTGGCACCAGCACAGATCACACGATGCATTGTGTGCTGTGCCCACATAGATTAGTTCTCAATGAAGAGCTCTCTTTTTTCACAGCCCATCGAAGCACCAAAGAGCCGTGCGGTATGTAGACAAGTAAAAATATATATTTTATTTTTTAAATTGTCAACTCATCAAATGAAGAAAAATTTGTCTTGCAGAGCCGCGCTGAAAGGACGCCAACAATTCTTATTGTTTGCCATCTTTCTGTATTCTATTGAAACAACTGTTGTATCTACAGGGTGGGCCAACTTGGACTGACTGATTTGAAATGCTTATAATTTTTGTATTTTAAAATTTTTTTTTTGCAAATTAAAGTATAAATTATAAATATTTTTTAAGCCAAGTATGAAAAATTACATCTTTCAGGTGGCGTTCATTCTCCTGTTGGCAGTTAATGGCTGTACTACAGATCAACTTTTAGAATACGTCGTAGCGATGTTCTGGAGATGGTCAATTGAGTAGCTCGTCGCTGGACCGAGCATCCTAAAATTTCAGGACTCTCGAATGAATTATAGGGTACTTTTTTCAACCACGCCTACTTGTACGCTTATTTTTTAAACTATTTTGCTTCTTCCACAAAGTTTTTAATAATTTGATAATATAAACGGGCCATTGTGGACCAATTTTGAAAATTATTTTTGCATATGGAAGAGATCCGCTGCAAAGCACTCCAGTTTAGTCTAGTAGTCGTATTAAAAACAATGCAGTGCCATGAATCCTTGAGACATGTTTGGCTACATCTCCATCTGGACCTTTGTAAATTTTTGCAATTGGCAAATCTTGCTATTGTATATAAAATAATGAACGTGGCTGGAAGTTTATTAGTTCTTTATGATAATTTGACGATTGGACAAAGAGTTTTTCGCAAAACACTTTTACACACAGTTTACACTTTACTCAGAAAAGGATCCACTCCCGACATCGATTGTAATATGGAAAAAAACTAATTATTATAAAATTTCATAAGAAATCGTTTCACGCCAAGACTGTTGATTTAGAAACCATGGGGTTTTCTAAACGTGGCTCTCAAATGATTCCTTCATTTGTACTAAAATTTTAGGAAAAAAATCGTTTACCGAAAATCGATGAGCAACCCCATCGCATGGGAAAAACTTAGATAAAGCGTGGCGGATTATCGCAACGTCACTCAAATGTGTAAAAGTATTTAAAAACCTCCTTAAGAAGATATTAGCCGGTCACAATATAGACGATTTTAGCAGTGAGTGCAAAATTATTCAAAATTATTTCCTTGTTAAAGGAGTGTTCATTTTGTTTTGAAGGTTTATTAAACTGTTTTGTTGCTAAATAAAACATAAACTTCCAAAAGCAAAAGTAAGTCCAATATATGTATGTGTATTTCGAGAGTAAATGAATTCAAAACTGCCTTGTCATTAGGCTAATCGTGTTTTCGTTTCTGAATACAGTGTTTTTTTATTATTTTATTGAATCTTTGCGGCAGAAATTAGCAATAAGTATTTAAATTTTACCCCTAAATGGTACTTTTTTTAATACCAACCAATGCAGCAATTAATTGTTCTGGTCAAATCTTATGTTATGTACTTGAAAATGGGCTCAGAGTATAGATCTTCTGAGTCCTTAATGCCCCCTAAATTACAATGAGTCTCGGGCATAGGAGTTGGAATGAATTTTGTAATTTCCTAACGTCGCTGTGTGAACTATTCGTAATTTTCTCTTGGTTAGTGAAATATTTAGGCTGGGGAGCATATTCGTATATGTCATGGAGCGCAGACGATTGGTCGTAATATCTTAGACTGTCTGCCTTGCAGCTTCTCGATATTCGCAGCGCAAGCAGTACCTCAAACTGGGATTTCATGTGTCCATATAGCTTTTATGATAGATTAATACAGAAGAGTGCTTAATCCGGATTAATAATCTGGAAATAGAGTTAAGCTGGGACCCATAATCCAATACATTTGAGCATTTTCAGCTTAATAGCTGCTATTTTTACCGCTCAAGATACACTTCCAAATACTTTGCCTCCTTTTTCACTGCAATAGCGACATCAGTTATTTATACTGGTCGACTATTTCGTCTTCGAAGTGTGAAACACGTGAACACACTCTATATCGAGTGTATGAGACTGTAGCTGCTGTGATGCAATCTTGGGATAACTACTCACGCTTATAAACGTACTGTCACCCTTGACTTGCATGTACTTGGATTGGTTGGCATGTCTGCTGTACAAATCAAATATGGTATTTCAGAAATACTGCCCACCGACAAACCGCGATCCTTCGATCCTATTCTATATTTTCTCTCTATCTCCCTCTCTCTCTCTCTTTATTAAAAAGCTTATAAGTACTTACAGGAATTATTGCGAGATTTTAATGAACAGCCAACTTTGTTGTGTTAAATAATCCGCGGCGAGCTGAATATTATATCTGAATATAAATGGGCTAACAACCGTTTCATAATAACCGAACCTTTGCGTAATGATGTTGTTGATTATATATTAAATCGATCACAAGTAATTTTAATTTTAAAAATTCTTGTATTAATTATGAACATGAAGCCCCATTGAAAAAATTTGCATTGAACACTTGCACATATATATATACATTTAAACCGTTATCGTCACCACTAATATATAATAAAAAAAAATCTCACCTTGAACTAAAGTTGGATACTGAAAATATCGAGTGGTTTTTCGAATCGAAGAAATCTAATATTTTCGTTATTGTTTTTTATTGTAATTAAACCATCAACAGATAATTTCTTCGGTAATAATAAAATTTAATATTTACAGTACAATAATTTCCGAAAGAACAACAATAACAACAAAATCAAAAATACTCCTGGAAAAGATATAATCAAATCTTATAAATTCTTGTGCAGCATCCCCTCAGCAAACATTTTTTTTTTTACTTTTTTAATAAAGATTTTCAACTGTCTGATCATGGAGTATTTATGTTTAGAAGGTGGCAACGCAAAATTAAAAAGATATATCAAAAAAGGCCTACTAAAATTATAATTCTAAGCCAAGCCTCATACTGCCGTCAGATATTTATGAGCATAAATTGACAGTAGCCGTAGTGCCAGCTTGTCAGAACACTCGCGTTGAAAAAAAACCATTGGAAACAAACGTGTTGAAAAGGGAAATATATATAAAAGCAAGTAACTGTACTATTGTGATATATTACGCAACGATACTCGTATTTAAGAAACTATTAACTTCTCTTGTAATCACACTCGAGTAGCTTTGATATACATATCTAAGTGCTGCCACAGTTCAGTTTTTAGGCAAAAATAAGGAGTAGCGCTGGCAATTCCCAATATAATATTGAGGCGACAATGAAGGCAGGCTTTGGAGTCATTTTTGTTTTCAGAACATAAATTTCAAGTCCATCATTTCGATCGAAGGTGTCTCAGATCATGTTTAAAAAACTGTTGCTTTAGTTCCCGACAAGTCGATGTTATAGCAGGGAATACATCTATTAAAGTGTGTATAAGGAGCTGGTCATACCGGCTATATGCATATAGTCTTGGGGATTCGCTTGGAATATCCCCAAAATATTATTCAAGTCAAAGCAGAGAGTAATTTTATATTGAACTGCATTAGACAGAAACCATTTTGATCTTCACGTCAGTTACAATGAAGAAAATTTTGCAGACTACGAATCGAGTGACACTGCTCTGCATCATAGGGAATTGGACACGAGTAGCAGTGTGGGGAGTAATTACTCGAGCTGCATGTCAGGGCTTAGTTTTCGGAGAAAACAGTTCTGCTGTCACTGTCGAAGGAGACTTTTACTTACAAAAACCGGAAAATTTTTAACAAAACATAATCGAAGGATAATCTATTTCGAGCTAATGTGGATAAATTAGGCCAATATACATACATACATATGTGAAAAGCCATTGCTTGAGTAGTGAATAAATAGAATACAGGACATATTGCAATCTTATCCTGCAAACGAATTCGCTGTCAATCGAATTTTATCTATTAATGTCATATTATTTGCAGCAAGTTTTGTACAAATAGTTTCAGGTGCTTCTTTGCAAATTGCACTGTGAAGCTTCTAGAGTTCGGCAATTTGTCAAAGCTTTAAATCCAACTTGCACGCCCCCCCCCCCCCCCCCTTCTTTTTTTAAATATTATGCTATTTCTTGCTTAATGGGATTGTGGGAATTAAACTGATTTTCTTTGATCCTTGTATCTACAAACAAACAAACAAACAAACCTATCAAAACGAAAAATTTCTATTCCAAATGTCAATTTTCCCACCGAGATAAAGTAAAACAATCCGTTAGAAGGTGCAAACGCAATGTTGGTTGGCATTATTTTCAAATCAGATTATCACTTATTTGTCTTGAAATAGAAAAACCATTAAGACACACACAGTCAAACAAAACACCGCAAATGAAAAACACAAAAACTATTTACGAATTCATGATCATGATAAGAGTAATTGGCGCCATAACGACTGCGATGCCAGCTGTGGCGGACACACGAACGACAAGAACAAAAACCACACCGGAGCTTCCTTCAATCAAAAGATAAGAATTACCTAAACTTTTAAGCTTTTCTCTTCGTAGAAATACGCACTTGAGGAATCCGCAGTAATCTCTTAGAAGGCAAAAACACGCAGTTGCATAAATTGCGTTCTAATACATAAAACAAGGATATTAAAGGAAAGTGCCAAAAAAAACATTGAGATAAATATTTGAATTGCTATTACGAGGTTCGCTTCTGTCGATAAATAGAGCAGACTTTAGTACCAGTATGAGGCTCGTAATTTAAAACTTTTCCTTTCCCGCTCATCGGTTGCAGTCCGAACACCGGACAAAATGATCTATTTTAAAGGACTAAAAATATTATCTCTGAAAATTTTTTTAGAAATAAATGTTTCTGCTTGGGGAAATAAATTTGCTTTTGTATTTTAAGTCGTGGTTGCCAGTCTTTTGTTAAGAAAATTTTTTGTCAAAATAAGAATAAGATATTTCCTAAAATCATATTTTATATAAAAAACGGTTTCTACGGATCAGAACTACTAAATTAATTTAGAATTAATGAAAATATAAAACAGTCTAAACTTTTAGTGAACGCAATAAATTATAAAATAGTTTATAATAAGAGGATTTATACATCTAGATTGACTGTCAAACCATTCCTCATTGTGCTCCTTTTTGAAAAGAAGTACAGCCGCAACGTGATACCGCGTCCAGCATTTCCCTACGGAGACGAGTAAAACTCACTGTGTACGTAGAAAAATGCTAGTGTGGTTTCTCAAAGCACTATTTTCGCAAAATTTTCATACTATTCGGCAGAAAATTGTTGAGTATTATTATTTCTAGTTTGTTTGTTTAGGGCCCCAATAATTTGGGCGCGCGGCTTGAAATTAGTGTAAAAATACACATTTTTCCGTCTATTCATTTTTCTATATTAATTTTTCTCAAAAAACATTTATTCGTTTGTCAATTTGTATTTTGTCTGCTGCCAAATCTGATGAATACGTTGGTTGAGGCATGATTCCGGCCAACCGATATGCCGACTTCTTCACCAACTGCTCTAATAGTGACTCGACAATTCTCCATAACAATTTTATTCGCTTTCTCAAAACATTCATCAGATTTGCGGGTTACCACTTGCATCTTCTCGATCTTCCAGCTTCTAGCACTTTTTATCCAATTTTTTGACAGCAGAAAATTGCCGAACATGTTAAATATCTGAAACTGTGAACATAATTATGTTCGAGACGAGTGCACCAACCATAACGAATATACGCAGCCTGAGAAATTTGAAAACTCCCCTCGTATATAATCGTATCTAGAACAGTTTATATATTACAGATTAACGACTCAAACAAAAGTAGCTCTATAAATATATATGTAAGTGTGTATGTACATATTTTAGGCATGCAAATAGTTCTGAGACCGCAATGAAATCTGTACAAATATTTACATATGTATATAGACAGGTTCAGTTCAATAACTATAATAAATTTAACGCTATTGTTATGCCCCCGTCCAGTTGTGTCTGTTAATCACCGATTATCAATTATTTTACTTTAAGTGTTTTGATCTTCAACTGTCCACCTTAAATATTATTTCCTCCAGTCGCAAAGCAGCTCTGCGCTGAAGAACAGCTCTTGCGTCATCGTCATTATTTTTTAAGTGCCGTCAGGCTTGTGTTTGTTGTTTGGCCTTCGAGAGTTTTGCGTCTCACTCCCACTGGTTGACTCATTTACATCGGAAAACTGTATTGCTTTACGGTTCATTTGGGAAGTTTTATACCGACTACGCTGCTAGTTCCCATGTGAAGGCATGGGTCGAACAAGTTGGACACAGAGACATTTAAAAAGTGTTAAAACCATTGCGGGCATTTGTTTTTCGTTACCCACCTATTCTGTGCAGTAATAACTTGTAAATTGACTTTGCAGGTTGATAATTGTCCCCGTAGAAAAAATGAGTTAAGAGCTGCAGCAATACGCGTTTGTCCCACAAAAACGGATAACTCTTAATATTATTTAGCCATTTAAATGGTAATAATAACTCGATATCACAGATCAAAATATAACCAAATCCAAGTCATCGCAAATTTGGTTCCTTTCTTTGAATTATATACCTGCTTTGCATTATTGTCGGCTTCCTTCATATCATTGTGATATTAACCTTTTACTTCGTGAAACGATTGTGAAAAGATCGTGTAGAAGTTGATTCGAATTCTCCGGATGAAAAGTGTGTACGAGCGCTGTTTAATATGCAAATCCGTGACTATTTGAATAAAGTCGTTTCTTTCCGGCAAATAAGTTTTTTTTAACATAATCTGCTTTTAAATCAATACATTTAGTCGAGCGTTTTTCCAATTTTGTTATTCCTTCCAAGTAACAGGTTTTGCCAAGGTCCTCAAAATAGGCGTTGGCTTAGTTTATTCTCTCTTCATTGGATCCACATGTCTTACCACCCAGCCATTTCTTCACATTTGAAAAGAGAAAATAGTCGCAGGAGGCTAAATCTGGATATTATGATATGTGGGGTAGCAGTTCATGGCCGAATTTAGGGATCTTTGCCATAGGGACTACACACGTGTGCCCTCGTGCCTTCTTCATGGAATAACACGTTCTGGTAACGTTACTGATATTCTAATTAAAAAAATTATACCTGTGATATAACACAGAACTATTACCACTTGCTGACTAGCAAAGTGACTATAAATTTTACTCTGCACGCAGTTAATGGCTGTAACAATATAAAATGTGGACTGAAGTATAAAATATTGATTAATCGTAATTGTATTATTCGAGTCTAGGAGGGTTCAACAATTAAATGCAATATCGATATGGAAAAAAGGGCAATTCCGTTATACGATTAATCAGATTTTCATTTCATTTTTGAAATTATTATGAATAAGAAATACACATAAAAATTTTAAAATTGTTACTCTATTGCTTGAGAAATTCTATTATCCAGACTGCTCTAGGGCCCCTACCATTACGAATAACCGAGGCCTCACTACGCTTAACGCTTTTGTTGAAAAAAAACAAAACAGTCATTTATTAAATTTAGCCTTTTTCAAATGCTTTAAAGCATTTAGATCCCACGACTTGGCATCACTAGTCTTCCACTCAAAAAACACACTTTTTATCAAAGAGACTGAAGGCCCCGGCGAGATTCGAACTCACGATCTCCTGTTTACTAGACAGGCGCTTTAACCAACTAAGCCACGGCGCCCATACGTTCAATAGCCGGTGCCCGTATATTTAATTTCCTAATATGCGAGTATGTATGAATGTATGAGATCTGCGTTCATCGGCTTTATCCGAACATCAATTTTGATAAGAGGCAAAAGACTGTTATCAAAAACTCAACAATTTACAATCAGATTTTGCCAAAATTATTTAACATTTCAGAGCAATCAGCACAAGATGTTGGAGGGTACTCGTGACAAGGGTCAACTCTTCAAGAGTCAACTTATTTATGACTGTGAAGTAGACAAGCGATGCATAATTTTGGTGGCACAAAAGTTCAAAATTTTCAGATATAGGAAATGTTACATCCAAAAAGTCAAGAAGTCTTTAGTCTGGCCAATCCAATAAATTAACTCGCTTTTAAATAATATATAATATGTATGTCTGTATGTCTATTTATTTCTAAAAATATTCTGGGTCATTTTGAATATATAGTAATTGCAGTGCCGCTATGTTTGGTATATTTTATGGTTGTCGGACTCGGCAGACTTTATGGCAGTTGAAGCTTTAAAGCCGTTCTGTTGGTCCTTGCACTATTTTTTAGGGCTTGACACTTGTTGTAAGGAGTAATATAGCGTGATTCGCTCTTTCATTCCTGTCTCGCATCACAGTCAGGATTGCTGCCAGCGTTGCAAAATCTAGTTTTTGAAGTTTTCCGTAGCATTAAGGCGTTTTGAAGCTTTTTGCTTAAAAAGATACATTTTTCTGTAAATTGTTCAGATTTTCTAACTTTTTACCCAAAATTTTATATGATCATGGAAAATGGCTCTACTTCGAAAGTTTCTGCAACTAAAAATAAACAATTAACATTCCTTGCAATATTTGATAAAGATAACCTTTTAAAATCTTATACGTGTTTTACAGAAAAAAGATTCAAAAGATAAAAAAAATCCATTTGTTATCATTCAGACAAGTTCTCTGCGGGTTAGATACTACTTGGTACCTCTTAGTACTCAGCACCGATGTAGAGAAGATTTTTTTTTATGTTAGACGTCGATGAACGAAAGGAGCCTTAAATTTTTCATATACTTGAGGTTTGGTATTGGCAGAGCCCATGAGCTTTAAGTTTAACAAACTTAAATTCAACTCCACTAAAATTAGCAATTCTTATGGATGAAATGGAAGATTTACTTACAAATATACACAGAAAATGCTTAATGGAGTCACATTCAATCTATGACTTTATTTTCGCGCTACTTCTCTTTTCTGGGTATCATCTGGGTCTGATAACAAATTTTAAATAACGTCATGAAGTGCATGACGCACAAAAATATTTCTCAGCCATTCAAAGTCTGGGAGAAATTTTAAAATCTGTTTCTCAATTGCCAAAGTTAAGCTGCAACAAACATAAAAACCCAACGATATGAAACCGCCTTCGTTTTGCAAAGCTGTTTAAAAATCGAAACATGTGAAATAAAACTTATTATTTAATCAGGCTTTTGCTTTTCATGGCATGCCAGAACGTGACAGGCTTAAAACGTGTTTCACATCATAAAACTTGATTTTTGGAGCAAAACAGCAAAATATTCTCCAAGTGTACTGCTAATAATCAAAGTATCTTTCATGCGCTACCCAAGAGTTTTAGGTGACGTAATACTAAATAAATTATATGTTATGATTGCGCATCTTGGTGAATTCTTAGATTCTTGGCAAATTTGTTGGGTTTGGAGAAAAAATTTATATGAAATATAACGTATAAAATACTATTAATTTGTTACTAAAACAAAAAAAATTACATATCGATAATTGTTTATAGATATGGCATCCTTGGTTATTGGCAATAGAAAAAAACCTAAATTTGCCTTACTTTGATGTATAAGATGCGTGAAGAGGATATAATAATATTGCCATGGCGTGAAATTTTATTTAGTTTAACACACCCTGTACATTGTAACGGTTTGTGTCCTCAATAGAAAATAAGCTCTTAAGAGTTGCCAGTATAAATAATTCAGTAGAACACTTACTAGTTGCGTGTCGCGTCACGTATTTGTTGCACATAAGTAATCTAAACACGAGCTGCGACAGCTAAAAAAAATTTAAAAGAAGAAATTTTACATCAAGCAAATGTGCTGGGTAAGGCCACTATTAAATAATAGACTTGACCACTGTCTGGAAGCGCATTTATTTAAGGATATTCATTTATTAAGATATTAAGACATTCAGAATTTTCGGTAGATAAACTCGAAAATCGTTTAGGCTTGATGTGTAGAAGTGGGAAGAAACCGAAATCGAAAAAAGATCCGTGTGTTCATTACACTTAAACATTGATGAAACGGGTAAGTAGACGTACATGCAATCACTACCGGGACGAAACTGGACTTGGCACTTAAATATTTAGCGGCAGAAAAGCTCTGGTAAGTCGCAGGCATTTCTTTCTAGAAATAGCACTTTTATTTCATTTATATTATTTAGTTACGATGAATGGACTTGTAGCCCAATAAAATTCACCACATGAATGTATTTTAACAGTTGAGAGAATTAAATTTAAGAACAAAATGAGGGCAAATTTTACAATATTAACATTTACAGGGAAATCAATAAATCATTAAAGGGTTCAAAGAATTTCCTAAGGGGGTCGGTCTCCATATTTCGTTTGAAGGCACTCAAGGTGAAGGGGCTGTAAAGTTCCGAGTAGATCTAAGAGGAATGTTAAAGTTTATTTCCTTCAGCAGGTATTCTGATCCATTTACCGAATTAACTACTTCTACTTTCCAAATTTGGCAAATTAATAGTAGAGATTCTGTTAGAATAGGGGGAAGACTTGCATTTGAGCTCCATGTTGTCACAGACAGAAAAAAAGAATTTATTTTTGAATAGACTCAATGCGGTTCCTCTGATATGTAGTGTGTGGATCCCAAACAATACATCCGTATTCCAGAAAGGCTCTTACTAATGAGATGTACAATTACTTGGTTGTTAAAGGATCAGTAAATTCCTTAGCCCCACGTTTAATAAACGCTTGTCCACCACTAACTTTATTTACCCTCTTGATAAAAAAAAAACTTAATTTACAGTCAAGAAGAACGCGTAAGTAAAAATACTCCATTACTAATTCACGTTGATTTCCATTCCAGTTGACAATTACGTGAAAATCGCGTGGACTTTCACCTCATTAAGTTCAGGGTCATCGGGTTGATATTCGCCCCAATCATAAAATTTATCACATTGTAAATAATTGCTCTCGGTGCAATTGTTATAGCTTAGAAAAATCCTTCACGTCATCCGTCATATTACCCTCGGCAAATCGTCCATAAAAATGGCAAATAACACCGGAGTGGCTCCATTGAGGTGACATTTTTGAAAATAACACACTCTTTACGACCTGTTACGTATGACCTTATCCGGCTAACGGTTAACTTTGTCGAAAGCCTTACCAAAATCTGTGAAGATGCAATCAGTGTGTCATTTGTTTTTGAAACCCTTATTAACCGGAGGGGTTGCAAAAGTTGTTGTTGTGGAGCAGCCGTTTCTGCCACAATGTTGATGAGGGGATGGAAGATATCCGTGATGCATTTTTCAAACAGTTTTGGGATTGCACTAGTTGATCACAACGTACTGCTAACTAAATTGCGATTTTATGGTACTTGCGCCAGTGGCTTGGAACTTGTATAAAGTTACCTCACATAAACTGGGACATAAGTTGCGTGGGTTTAGTTGAATGTGGAGTGCCGCAAGGGAGTATCTTGGGCCCATAGTTATTCACCGTCTATCACAATGCCATTAAAAATCTTCTCATATTTGAAAAACTATATATGGCCGCTGACGACATTTGCATATTTTATGCCTAAAATGATGAAAACTATTGTGAACACGTACATACATACATGGCACGGGACGCGCCTGTATTCGTTGAATTTTTCAAATTTAACAAACTGGTACTAAATAAATTTATCCCATGCAGTCAGAGGAATAAGGATTTTATTATACCAGTTAATGGAAATGCGATTTCTGAAGTACGTTCTGTGAAGTATTTGGGTTTACAACTGCAAAGCCCTCTGTCGGGGTCCCTGCATATTCAAAGCATCAAAACTAAAACCGCTCATACCAGCGGCCTCTCATACAAATTTAAAAATAAATACAAAATTAATGATATATGTACGAGTATGTATATTTTATTTATTTGACGATTCTGTACAGTTGAAAAAAGTCGGCAGTTAAAAAGTTTGCAGCGTTTACAGAATAAAGGTCTGGCAACTGTAGCAAATCTGCCCGTTACATATTCTACACATCTTTTATACAGTTTTGAGCTTAATAGTGTTATGCCGATCCAAGGACTTTATAAAATGTAAATGTCTCAATAATATAGGACATCCAATTCAATTCAGTAGAAGCAGTTCGACTGTTAGATGCAGGGTGGAATTCATGAGTTTAACCATCTACCTGAAGCCGTAAAAGCAGAAAATAGAATTTCTTTATGCAAACATTCCTTAAAGGCTATCTCTCATCTAATATACACAAACTGCTCACACAATTTTAACATTTATTTCTATTTGTCATTGTACTTATGTTTTATCTGCTTTACATGTTTGTAATGTACTGGGCAGTTCCATACCAACTCACTCCAATAATGCCTATCAAGACGCTGGGGCCAATAATCGATATAAATTGGATATAAAAAAGGAAAATAAATTTCGGGACCTAAAATTAGGATCTGATTGTGACTTGAAGCCATCGAAGTACACAACAGAAACACCGAGCAAAATTTCCAGTGTCGGCATTATTATCATTTCTTGATGTACTTATATTGCCTTTGCCATACCTTAAGAGTGTTGGTTGGAGCGCACCATGCGCGTAATTTATATTTTGTCTCTTGTTCAAAATTTCCTTCGCAAAATAGTCTGGTTTACGCTTCATTGCTTTAGGTGACGAAACAATTTGCCAGCATAACAAATCTGCTTCACCATCATCATTGCCATGATAAACTTCATTTAAAGTTGTTAGTTCAGCATTAGCTCTGAAATTGGAAATTTAATTTTTGACGCAATGAATGTAATTTGAGATCCTAACGTCCAGTGAAGGCATTTGCCTTTTTAATATGTCATTATTAACGCGTATATATGTTCGAATAGATTTATTTCCTTTGACAGCTTCTGATAGTTTCCAAAGTTTTTTAGATCCTGGCGACAGTTTTGAAATAAATTTTGATCAGCGTTCATTTCTGTTTCTATGAAGGTGGAAATTAGTTAATCTACTTAATTGCATTTCCATAAAGAGTTTAGGCATTTTTACCTTTTCTACTTAAATATTAAATAACAAATATTTTATACATATATGCACATACACTTACGATTTTACATTTAATTTAATGGTAAGCAGAAATTTTTCAAAAAACCTGGCGCTTTTAGATAAAAAGCTTAATACTAGGGGGTAAAATTACGATGAGATGATCTCACTGATGTGGGTTATCTCAGAGGTAAGACATCTTGCGTTGAAGTTCAATGTGACGCGGTTTAACTTATCATTTACAAGTTCGACGTTTGCTAATGTGTGAAGGCGGTTTGTGGAGTGGTGCCAAGACAAATTGTACATCATTTGCAATATTTTATTTTTAGCTATTCGCAATTTCTTTTTATGACAATATTTAGTAGAAGTGGCTGTTGTGGTAGGTAAGAAGCTTTTATCCACTTCCAACCGACTGCATTTTTTGAGGACTTATAAGAATTTTCGACTTTGTAAAATACGAGTGAACTTCTACCAGAGCTGAATTTAATCTAGATATAACATCAGTTGCAAGTATGTCTGAGCTAAGAATAGCTGCATCATCTGCAAAGATAGGCAAGCCGACTGTATAAATATTATAAAGAATTGGCGAAATACGCGGTCCCTGTGGACAACCGTCGGGAACGTAGCTTCAGAAGAGTGATAGGAGCCAATATCTGAGCGATCAGAGAGAAAACTTTTTATTAAAGAGATTAACTCTATTGGAAAATTAAATCTAGTCATTGTGCCAAACCGAGTCGAAAGCTGCTTTAATATCTGGTAAAACCATACCTGTTGATTTCCCGTTGCCTAAATTAGAAGTTACTAACTTTCTAATCCTGATGAGTGGATGAATAGTACTGTGTTTCTTGCGCAAACCAAAGTGTTGGGTTGGTAGTATATTGTCTCAATAAAATGTATGTTTTTCTTGAACAACTTTTTCCAGTATCGTACCAATGGAAGATAGAAGACTGATATGCCTATAGGAGAGTCGACAGATTGCAGGTTTGTTTGGTTTCAATATAGGCACAACTTTTGCTTGCAGTTCTTTGGTTTAAGTCTCCCTACATTTTTGAAACTTTCTATTGTATTTATTTCTCTATAATTGCAGACTTACTAATGTCCAAGATTTGAAGTGCGAATTTGGTTAAAAGCATCATTGGCGATTGATAATCGTTAACTTAAGGACAGCTCCAGAATGATGTGCATTCAGATGCCCAAATACGAAAAAGTCGCTTGTGGACCGGGTAATAAATCCAGGTCCGTTACAAAGTCGACAGAAGTGGCTGGCCGCACACTTGTTTTGACTTCTTTTGCAGAGCGTCCACTGCATCCAGAAACATCTGTAGCAGGGTCTCATTGGAGATGCCATCATTATCACTGACATATGAGCGCTGGTTTCTTCCTTGAAAGAGGGTGCTTGGATTGTCTATTGAGGAAAATTCTCATCGTCTATGCCGACGAATGACGTATTGGTACGTTTACTAACCAGTGTGGACTTTGAGGTATCGGATCTCCTGACGGCATGCAGACTTATGATTCATAGGCTTAAAGCGTTTTTTACGCAGTTGCGACTCCTATTCCCCAGTACACGGCGATGTTATAAAATTAGTTCACTCTTAACCTTTACTTTTCGATATTATATTGAAGTCATTGACAAATTCATGTTTGATAATTTGAGTAGTAGGGGGAATGGGCCAGTGCACTCAGGGCAAAGTTGTTGATTGCTCTCAAAATGGCGAGAAGCCAGCAGCGATCTCTGAAAATGGACTGGTCAAGCTGACATACTGCCTCCCCGTGGCGCCCCTGGATAGCCCCTACAGCACCCGCTTAGAGGTGAACCAAAGTGTGCAGCGAATCCCCTCTGTCCAGGGGTCTAAACCAGGACCCGGTCCTCCAGGTTTCGGGGGTTGTGCGTGGGTGTAACTTCCCTACCGTGTAAAAACACACTAGTTTCGACACAACAACAAGGAATAAATATAAATATGGATGACTTTATTGCTGACGACCAGGAACAACGAAATAAGGATAACGATTTTCGGTTCTGCACGTGGAATGTCAGGTCCCTGAACAGACCACGTGCAGCCGATGAACTTGCGGAGGCCCTGGAAGCCTATAAGGCTGACATCACCGCCATCCAGGAAGTGCGATGGGATGGGCCGGGCAAAAAGAAAGTGAGAAACTGCGACATCTACTACGGTGATTGCTACAAAGAGCGGCGACAGCGCCTGTTTGGATGCGGGTTTGTTGTTCGAGGCAGACTTAGGCAAAAAGTCTTAAGCTTTAAATCCGTGAGTGAACGCCTCATTACAATCCGCATCAAGGCTAGGCTCGGCAACATTAGCCTAATCTGCGCCCACGCCCCTACGGAGGATAAAGATGACGACAGCAAGGATGACTTTTATAATCTCCTAGAAAGAACATACGATCAATGCCCCAGCTACGACACCAAGATCGTCCTAGGAGATTTCAACGCAAAGCTGGGCAAGGAAGACATCTTTGCTAGAGTCATCGGGAAACACAGCCTGCATGAGGACACATCGGATAACGGACTCAGGCTGCTAGATTTTGCAACGGGGCGCAATCTCACTGTAGCAAGCACGCGATTCCCTCACCTCAACATTCACAAAGGGACCTGGCGGTCCCCTGATCAATTAACCGTCAACCAAATTGATCACATTGCGATCGACGGCAGACACTCCTCCAGTATTCTTGATGTCCGAACATTCCGAGGAGCCAACATTGACTCCGATCACTTCCTTGTTGTAGCCAAGGTAAGATCACGGATATCAGTAGCAAACCGGAGTAGAGCACGACCACAACAGTTTGACGTCGCAAAGCTACAATCGCAATCGACCGCTGGGAAATTTGCCGATCTAGTCTCCCTTAAGCTCTCAGAGAGTCCAGCCCTGCCAGGCGAAACAACCGATGAGGAATGGAACCGTTGCCAAAACGCCATCAGAGATGCTGCCTCTGATGTATTGGGTTTTAAAATGCCACCCGGAAAAAACCCATGGTTTGACGACGAGTGCAGGCAGGCACATTCAGCGAAGCTAGCAGCGTATAAGGCGACGTTGGAGAGAAGGACGAGAGCAGCTCGTGAGCTCTACGAACGGAAGAGAAGGGAAGAACACCGGCTTCTCAAAAAGAAGAAGAAAGAGCACGAGAAGCGCACGATCGAGGAACTGGAGAGGTGTTACGGCAGGAATAATATCCGAAAGTTTTACCAACGGGTAAAACAACTATCCAATGGATATAAGCTTCGGACAGAAGCCTGTCGTGACGAAGAGGGACAAATCGTAGTAGAGCCGCAATCGATGCTGAGAATCTGGAAGGATCACTTCTGCAGACAGTTTAACGGCGAACAAAACACCGATTCCATCGCCAGGCAGAATATTCCACTACAGATAACGGACGATGATGGTAGAGAATTCCGTCCCCCCGACCTGAATGAAGTCAAGATAGCAATATCGAGATTGAAATCAAACAAAGCTGCAGGAGCGGACGCACTGTCCGCGGAACTATTTAAGGCAGCCGGAGATGACCTGGTTGGGCGCATGCACCAGCTCATCTGTAAGATATGGTCGGAGGAAAGCATGCCCGACGAGTGGAATCTCAGCATCGTTTGCCCGATCCACAAAAAAAGGAGACCCCTTCAACTGCGCCAACTACCGAGGAATAAGTCTCCTGAACATCGCCTACAAGATCTTCTCTGCCGTTTTGTGTGAGCGCCTGAAACCATTCGTGAACAGTCTGATAGGTCCTTATCAGTGTGGTTTCAGGCCGGGGAAGTCCACCATCGACCAAATTTTCACACTACGGCAGATCCTGGAAAAGACTCAAGAAATGCAAATCGACACCCACCACCTATTCGTTGATTTTAAGGCCGCATATGACAGTGTGTATAGGGACGAGCTATACGAAGCCATGTCTAGTTTTGACATTCCTACTAAACTCGTCAGGCTGTGTAGGATGACGATGGAGAACTCTCGCTGCTCCATCAAGGTCGGTAACGAATTCACCGAGACCTTCAATGTCAGAAGGGGATTTAGACAAGGCGACGCACTGTCATGTGACTTTTTTAACATAATTCTTGAGAAGATCGTGCAAAACTCACACGCCAACAACAGAGGCACGATCTTCCAAAAGTCCGTGCAACTGCTAGCATACGCTGACGACATTGACGTGATTGGTCGAACACAGCGAGCCGTCACTGAAGCGTTTGCTGGTATTTCAACGGAGGCGGCCAAAATGGGTCTAGCGGTGAACGAGGGCAAAACGAAGTATATGCTGTCATCAAAAAAGGACGCGCAACACCGACGACTGGGCCCGAACATCACCATAGGCAGCTATAACTTCGAGGTAGTGAAGGACTTCGTCTACCTTGGCTCCCAAGTCAACAGTATGAACAACATCAGTACCGAGATCAAACGCAGAATAACTCTTGCCAATCGCTGTTTCTTTGGGCTCAAGAGGCAATTGAGTAGTAAGGCCCTTTCTCGAAAAACCAAGTTGACACTATATACCACTTTGATAATCCCTGTACTTCTTTATGGCGCAGAAGCATGGACGGTGTCGAAGGCGGATGAGGAAGTCCTTGGTATTTTCGAGAGAAAAGTTCTGCGTTCAATCTTCGGCCCTGTTTGCGTTGATGGTTTCTGGAGAAGAAGATTCAATCATGAACTGTACGGGTTGTACAGCGACATGAGCCTAACCAGGCGCCTACGGATCCAACGGCTAAGATGGTTGGGCCATGTAGAGCGCATGGAGAATACTGCTCCGACCCGTAGAATCTTCGATTCCGAACCTGTGGGACAACGCAGTAGAGGACGCCCACGGAACCGATGGCGCACACAAGTGGAGAGGGACCTCAACCAACTTGGTGTGCAAAATTGGAGAACGCTGGCTAAAGACCGTGCCAGCTGGAAAACTTTGTTGGTTGAGGCTCAGGTTCACCACGGACTGTAGCGCCAAAAGAAGAAGAAGAAGAATTTGAGTAGTAAATTGGGGCAACCCAAATAGAACCAGTCCTGCGCATAATAATGAAAACTGCTGTTTTTGGGAATTTCCAGAGCGGTGCTGTACGAACCAACGTGCTGGACATGATTTTTGTACCCACAGAAAGTGTATTCTAAAGCTAATAAACCAATCACATACGAAGACATATGAGCAGAACCCACAATTATTGGTAGAACTTTTTTTTCTGCAGGAATTTCTTCTTTTTCCTGGGAATATTTTTGTCAGCAAACATGAAAACTGATGAACTAAGTTCTTGCCAAGAAACGTTATTACATAAAGCCGTGTCTCCACTAGCAAGTCACTTGTAGAAGAACTTCCGCAGTTATTTGCTGCAGCACTTCCACTCCAACCGAAACTTGCGGAAGTCTGTTTCCAGAAGTAGTTTGTAGAAGTTATTACGACGAACTTGCTGCAAGAAACTGCAGACGTGTTTTCACACAATGTGAATACAGCTTGCAGTAAAGTTTGCTTTGCATGTCATTATAAAACTGCCACTTGCTAACATATGTATGTACATACATGTACTACATCTTGATCACTTTGGCCACTTTATTTTCTGTTCTTTGTTTAGTTCTGGCCAAGTTGCGTTTGGAGATTGTGAAATTTCGTTTTGTCCACATAACTGCGGCAAGTAACTTGTAACTTCTAATACGTGTTTACACGACAAAAAACTTGTGGAAGTCACCTCTGCGAGAAAACTTAGTGGTGGACACAGGGTGCCATTCGGAATTAAGAACTGTTCAGAAACCTTTTATTGATCCTTACATAATAAGTCTAATCTTTATAAACCAAATAAACTGTTGCAATAATAAAGTACGTTGGACGTTCGTAAACAAGACTGGTAAAGTTGTCCATCTTTTCCTCCATTAAGTGGCGCATGCGCATCGTTACACCTTGATTTTGTTTTTCAATGACTGACAAAATGCAAACAATGCGATGGCTGCAATTAAATTAATTAACGTGTGAGTAAATTTTCAGCTTTTCGTAACTGTTATAGTTTTACAAATACCGTTTGTGATTAAGCCTGCGAACGCCGTTCCTTATGTCTGCCGATAAATTCTCAGCCAATTGCAAAGACCGCCATGAATCGTACGACCGACTAAAACGGTCCCATGTCAGGCGGTCCTCTATTGTTGCTTCTATTAGTTTATGCACCTGTTCCATGCTAAAATTTGGGCAAAAGTAGTCCCAGTTATTTTTAGGATTCTCACTTTTAGGTTCTTCGTCATCCTCGCCGTCATCCACTGCTGATAACTTTATCAGAGCTTTTCGCTTGCCCAACATGGACTCAGAAAGTAGGGCATTCATGCGGCTAGTGGTACGCACAGACGCGGTTATTCTAAAAAAAAAACGAAAATACTTGTGTGTTTTTGTGAAATATTCGTTTAGTTATTTTCTGCGCTGTATTCTCGTAATAAATATTATCCGTAATAAACCAACCGGGATTTCATGTTGCTCCACGAGGCCATTTTGTTTCTAAATAAAACTATTTATGTATATTTCATGTGTTTCACTGTTTGCAATCTGCACGTTACTGAAATTGCATAAATTTGCAACAACTCAAATAGGCTACAACTTTTAAAAGGAAAGAAGGCATTCCACCAACTAGACTTTCTCCCTATTATAGCCCCCCCTATTAACCAGTTTCTGTAAAAGAGATAATGTTTGTTATTGCAAATGTTTTGTTACATCGCAAATGAGCGAATTTAGGCGGTAAGACTTCACGTACGTAAAGACCAAGGGAAAATGTTATGGAGATAAAATTAAAACAGCTGTTTTCAAAAAGAACAGTTAATGCGCCATTCTTTTACTGTTCCATTTGTTTACGTGGAAAATCATCGCTCCAAATATGGCAATTTGTTTATTGACGCATCCATTCGAACAAAAGTGGGTTTCACCGCTAAACAAAGTTCGCGCGATACGTATTTCGAACAGAACCATGATTTTCGAAATAAATTTTTACCATTTGGAGGCGTTGTTCGGGCGTCAGTCTATTCGTGTTGAAATGCCAATCCAAACTAAACATAAATCACTCGACAACTGACAAAATGGCCGCCAAATAAAAACGTGCTGCCAACTTAAAGTTGTAAAGTAAAGTTATAACTCCTTTATAGCTCGAATAGAATAGACTACCCGAATTTTTAAGAAGAAGAAGAAATCTACGGTTTCGAGATTGTGAGTTTCGGCGAGTTTTTCAACGCAAAAGTTTAGGTTTATGTGTTTATGTATTTAGTTTTTTATTATTAATTGATAAAGATGGAAAACCCACAATCTTCTTCTTTTCGTTGTATGGACTGCCATGAAAAATTCTGCTTATACTCGTTCAATTCAAACACTGTACAATATGTTGTACATCGTGGCTTATTTTTTCAGTTGTTTTAATTGTAGACTAGTTTTAAGTCCTGTCAAGAATTTAAATTAATTATTTTGAGAATTGAATTATTGTGTTTCTAAAGCAACTTCCAGGCGTACCCAACCTCCCAAGCCATTCCATCTGCGGCACATACTTATTGATCTTTCCCTTTCCAGCAAAAAGTGAGGGGAATTAATCCACTTGAAAACATCGTTGTCTTTGTTTTTTTGACAGAAGTCTGTACAGCTTCGGGCTTCCATCTTGCAAGATCTTTCATTTTCTTCGCAGTAGGCAGACCCTTTCTGATGATTCCAAACATGAATGTTCGTACAAGTTGCCTTAACAAACTGACGAATTTTTAATAAATATATGGTTTTCATCGTTTTAAATACATGTTCGTACAGAGCATCCAAATACGCACTAAAATTATTGGTTCAAGAAAAAACTACAAGATAAATAATTTCGAAGTTCTATGGCAGTAAAAAAAAGTATACGAACAGAGAAAACAATAATAAGAAGTTTATTGATGAAACAGATTTAGCTGTTTATGGTGTGTTTTCGCACTCTCTGTAAGTCGAAATTTTCAGGTGCCACCGTACTCGTCGGCAGACTTGAAGACCTCCGATAACATTGCACTAGATTCACGGCATACACTTTCTGGCAAAAAGTTTAAATATGTCTCAGTACTTAAGGATTTTAGTTATTAAGGATAATGATTCAATTAAATTGCAAAGCAAAAGCAACAAAAATGAAGCAAAAACATTTCTATTAAATTTTATAATGGGTAAAATTAAATTTCATTTGAATAAATGTAAGTACAAGTATGTTTGGAGAAATTGAAGAATACATGTTCTAAGCCATTTCCCTATATCAGTTGTTAACATTAAAATAGCGCCAAATTGTATCAGACCTGAAAGGCAAATGATTGCAACTTTTCTGATGCAAATCGGTTATAATTTTGAACTTGCTCGGTTTTTTCATGAAACAAATCGAAATGAGCTGGAACAAATTGGTTCAATTAAATGTCAATTAAATCTCTTTAACTTAAAACTACATGAGTCCTATTTTATAGTGATCAGGAAAAAAAGTTTTAGTTCACGGGCAAACTCACATTTTGGTCATAAATGATACTCCCGTTGTGAAAAAATGACACCGTACAGATGAATCATTTCAAAGAATCGCTTATGATACAACTTTCTCATACTTTTTTAAGCAATTTTCTGGTAATAATTAAAATCAGTGGGAAGTCGTTTTCGAATCATTTTTTAAACGCAATTTATATAGTTTTCCTTTAGTATCACATTTATTCTTAAAATCGTGTGCAAAATAAATATTTATTTTACTTTCTTCTTTTTGTTGCTTTAATTTAGGAATTTTCATTCACTCAATTCATGTGATCCTCGCTTGAAGGATTTTCAAAAATATTATCCCCCAAATGTGTGCATACATCTATATATGTGTACCAGTTACCAGTTCCGCACAACCCTCAGCATCTACACAAGATCTTAGTCAGAAAAACAGGAAAAAGGCAAAAAAAAACTGAATCAAAAACTCCTTTTTTCTAATTTCTAGAAAAAGGCGCTTTCAGAAAGAATTTTATACGTAATTCATAAAACTTTTACAATAAAATTTGAAAAAACCGATTGTTGAACCTCCTCAAAAGCTTTAAAAATGCAAATTTTATTTTATTATTATTTTTATTGCTCGAGCAACAACTATAATTCCTGTTTCATGTTGTTTTTTAGGTTAGGGGCCAGTAATATGTATGTACTAATATATTGGACTTAGAACCGTTCAACTTACTAATTAAATTCGTACACGAACTCTCACGCTACAAGGCTACACAATATAAAAACCAATTACAAAGTGTCTACTGACGAGCAGGGTAGCACCTACGAAATGTCTGCATGTCAGCATCTGGAAAACACACAAAAAAAATTATTAAATAATAATCAAATAATTTTTATCTGAATGGAAATTTCCCAACTCCAAAAAAAATTGTTTTCTTATTTTGTATTTAAGTCGTAGTGGCACTACACTTTTGGAGAACAGTGTAGATGGTCGGAATTATTTGCAATTATTTGCTTCGGAGCGTCATTTCGAAATTTGGAGCTCAGAACGCTACAGTGCTGTCAGTTCTTCGGTTTTAATATAGAAATCATAATATTGGGTTGGGACGGCCATGCATCGGGTGAGTAAACAGCTTCTCTAAAAAGCTTTCTGTGACGTCGTTTTCGGTGACGAGCTGCAAATTATGTTGCCAAAAAATTATTGAACAATTGAAGAACATTTTACATATAAACAGGTCCTTATTTAGATTTAATAAGAAGCGAGTGTGCGGAAAACGACATACAATATATAGCCTGTGTGTGTACACTGCCAGAAAATTGTTCTTGTCTTGCGAAAGACTGTTATTATAGTGACGGGTGAAAGGTTTAGACAGTGTGAAATTTTTAGAGAAAATCCTATAGAATCAATTGAGGTAAAGTGCTAATACCGTGCAAAATTTGTAACGCTTAAAGGCGTAGCTGAGCAAATTATACACATAAAGAAATAACATTTTATAATATTGTTGTAGCTGTTTTCAAAATAGCATAATTGCTGCTGAAATGCTTACACTGCTGTAGTTGGCGTCTACGTATTTTAAGACATGGTTGGACGTCATAATATTATTTATCCAACAACAGGCTCTGCAACACTTTAAACATGGGTGTGGTTAATTAATGTGCCTGCAACAAATGTTTGTTCACAGAATGAATTAAGTATTGTTGGATTTCTTCAGGGGACTGGCTTGTAGTTTTGTTTCAGTTCTGTTTATTATTTTGAATATAAATAAGTATTTATGAATTTTGTTATTTTTGTTCACTCTATTCTGGAATTTTGTGTAAAATTGAATTCTAGCAATATTAGAGTAAAATCCACAAAATATTGGGTGAAAAAAGTAGATATGTAAGAAAAATATAGAAAATTCACAAAAAACCTTTAGGATACTGCTAAAAACTTGTATAAAATTGTAATAACAGGAATTAATCTTTTTAAATCACATATTTATTTGAATAAAAATTTACGGAACAGATGAAAACTAAAGAACCAATAAATTACAAAATGTTCTGTTATTAAAATTTTTTAAAATAAATTATTGTTGCATAATTAGAATTTTAGACTAAAGCAACAACATATGGACGTACCATTTCTGATATCATTTTTAGCTGTAGTGTCATGAGTCCATGAAAGGGTGGTCTAACCAAAACGCACCAAATGCTCCCCAAGGACAGGTGACATACCTCTATTCGATGGCCAATACTTTCAATAGTTCTGGGACATAATTCAGCTTCAAAGGCGATCATGTGCCAAATTATCTCATCCTTTAGCTCCTGAACAATTCTTAGCTCATTAACGTACACTTTTTCTTTTGAATATCCTCTACTATATGCAACCGTGTAAAAACACGTGATCATGGCGGCCAATTAAAATCGCCATGATTTGAGATAACACGGCAAGAGCAATTCTTTCGTGAGCCATTTTGATTTGAACGCCCATTTTCGTAAAAGGCTACAACAATCTTAGCGCGCTGCTCAATTGAATTTGTCAATTAAAGTTCTCCAAAAAAAGTCGAATTTAAGGTGTGACTCACAATTGACATCGTGCATTATGGTTCTTCTTCTTATTTTGGCGCTACAGTCCGGGTGAACCTCGGCCTCAACCAACAAACTTTTCCAGCTGGCACGGTCTTTAGCCAGCGTCCTCCAATTTTGCACACCAAGTTGGTTGAGGTCCCTCTCCACTTATGTGCGCCATCGGTTCCGTGGGCGTCCTCTAATACGTTGTCCCACAGGTTCGGAACCGAAGCATTATGGTTAGACCTCCCTTTATATTATTTTTCAGCAAATATGTAAATGGTATTATTTTTATTGTTGGCAATGCTTTATTATAGAATTTTTCCCCTAGAATGTTGTCAACTCAACCATGTATTTTTTCTACATATAGTAAAACGCCGAAAACAACAAGCTCTTAGGCCGATAGCCTAAAATGCTAGTGCTTTATTCTATGGCTTGTTACAAGTTTAATTATAACGAATTTTTTAAATAACAGCTGTTTTGCAAATTGTGTCATCGTTTCATTCGAATTCGTAATTTAAAATTGGTCACTTTTGAAAAAAGGAATACTTAAAGAGTGTTAAAATTGCACGATATATTTAATACACGATATATAAATACATTAAATCAGTTAAATTAATAAATGAAGCAAAATTTAAAATGAATTTAACATGATTTCATGTAAAAAATCAAAATATTATTCTTCCAACGGGATCGATGTCAGATTAAATAGCCCGAAATTAAAGCACAATGAAACTTTACAAAACAAAAAATGTGCATTCGCCACACATGAGAGTTCAATCAAGTCGTTGCAACCGGCTCCAATTGTTTTCTTTCTTCAAAGTTTATTTATTTTATTGCAGAGTTGGTGTTGTTTTTATTAAAGCGAAAATGCTTTTCAGGCTTCTCAAAATTTCTTTACTGACAGTTCATGTTGCTTCAACCGCCCACATTTTAAGGTGCCACATTTCTTAGTTTTTTGCTAGATAAACAATGTTTCACTTACCACATTGTGTGCGTGTGAGGGTCGTATCACTTTTTCGTTTGTTGATTTTTACGCGGAGTTTTTGTTGAGTTATTATCAAGTTGGTTTGCGTGCACAAAATGATCTATTTTGTTGGAATGCATTTTACAAAATGCATGCAACAGCAGTCCATTAAATCAATTAAATCATAATTAGAATATTAATCAATCTAGATATTGACTGCAACTGAGAAAATCAGAAACGTGGTAGAAAATATGCAGGTGAAGATTAGTCAAGTTGCGTCTGGCCTGTGAAAAATATTGGCGGTTAGAGTCAGTCAGACTTGCTTATATTGCATAAAAGTGTTGCTGCAAAGAACTAAAAAGACACCAGAAATCAGGCCTGTTGATGCACCTAATCAGAGCGATCCGATTCCAATGTACTTCCTTTCCTTTCTCAATCCTTTGGATTTACTCTTCATTTTCTATTTAAGGTGATTCTTTTATTATTGCACAACTCAATCAAATGGACAGTAAAATAAAAATAAACAGATTTGGGTGCTTGAACGGTTTCAGCCTCGCTGAAATGAATATGTGCCATAGCAATGACCTGAGTCCGCACATTAATCATTTTGGGTGGCGACGGAAGGCGAGCATGAAACAGCTGGCAGTCCCCGCCTTGAAGTCTCAAATAAAAGTGACAATTAAATATTTATTAACAGAATTTTAAAAATAAAGCAAAAAGTTCTTGTGTCATTCATTTTAAACTTATTTTACCGACCCGTTACATACAGGTACGATTAGTCGAATACAAACCCGAATATCACATAAGAGACAAATATTTGTTACTTCGCTAAAGCACTCATTTTCGAAATAAGAATGTTTAATATGTGGAATGTTAAACTTATTTGAGCTTCTGATATTTTTTGCGCTTTCTATGGTTTAGAAAGCAAATAAAATTGGAAATTAGGCCCATTTAATTAAGCGAATATAGTTGCAACGCGAAAGTGTTTTTATTATTGCACTGGCATTGTTGTTGTTGTTAATTATTGTACCGCCCAACAGTTACAGTAGCAGACATAAGGGTGCTCCGATGAAACCTCTTCTCCAATATAGTAAAATTTATGAACAAACTGTTTGGCAAACCATCTGAATACTCTTACTTTTCCGTTAGTGGGACTTTTAAGACCAGCTTCTTATGTGGCACAAAAACAACATGATTAAAATTTTACTTGTTTTAAATCAATTATTATTGCCGATTCATTTATTTCAGCATTATTTTTATTATTATATTAAATTATTTCAGCATTAGGTTCATGTTAGTTTGAGTTTTTTTGCTGTTAATTCTCAGAAAATGCAATTGCAACGTTAATCAAGTTGCTTTATATTGAACTATATCTTCCGATTTAGCATAAAATAATTATCAACAAAAATCTTTTTAATTCATTTTAGTTTAATTTCTTTCTATGTGAGTACCTGACTTCTTCACCACATGTACATAAGTACAAACATATATAGAAATAAATGTCTGTAAGAGGTGTGTAATCACTATTTGGTCTTTTCAGATATATTGCGCCAGTCTTTTTTTTTTTTTTTTTTGTGTGTCCTTGAGCTCTCTCAGCGATTCAGTTTTCATCTCCTAAATCATTGCAAAATGGGTATCTTTAACCTTCTGAGCGTGAAAATCGCCGATGAATTTGGTGCACACTGTGGCTGAGGAGTAATTATGGGTGTATGAGCCAACCGATCTGCCAACATCCTCAGCAGCTCCTTTAATAGTGATTCGACGATTCTTCACTTTCTCGCAATTTGTATCGGTTGTTGATGTGCTGATGCGTCCAGAGCGAATGTCGTCATTCACATCTTCTCGACCTGCTATCACAAGCTCGCACCACTTGTAAATATTTTTCTTACTCAGAGCACAATCACCGAATGCCACTGTTAAAATTTGAAGCGCTTTCGAACATATGATTCAAAAACTCACCTTAATTTTAAAACAGACCTCGTAGGTCACGGCATTCTTTATATAAAAATACATACATACATACAAACATATGTATATATTTACGTATCTTTCAAACACGAACATGCACGAAAGTTGTAATTGAAATAATTTCCAATAATAATTTATTATTGATTTGGGTTTATCAAAACTGTTTACAAGTTCGATTACAATAATTACACTGCCGTGCAAAACTGGCATTACACAAATTGGTTATAAAAATGGGTCGCCCAAATTTATCATCAAATATTTACTTAGGACGAGTAAATAATGATTCGTTTGTAGCTTTTGAAATTTTGTGGAAATTGTAGAGTTGTGCCGTTTTTGATCAAAAGTCCGTTGCAACCGGCATCTATTACAAATAGTGAAAAAAAACAATCTTCAGTTGAACAGCAGAACAAATAGTAGAATTGTTTTGCCTCACTATCTCAATGGCCTTCAGAGTAAATGATCCTGCAACTACATATTAAATTATTAATTAAAAAAAATTTAGGTGAGCGGAAAAAGTCTAATTCGAAAAACTACATAAATAATTTATTTTTGAATTTAAGTTTTTAAATTTTACTAAAGAATACATTTTTGAAGAAGGACATCCAGTTTTTAGCATTATTTGCAGTGATATGATCTGAACAGGGCATAAGTCCAATTAAAAAATGATTTTGGTAGTTTGAGAGTTCTTAGAATTTTGATGATAAGAAAGACACTTTTAGCTGCCGGAGTGTAAAATTTTCCAGGAACATTTTGAATTTTTTTTTATATTGTAAAGGGTGGTTAAATTGTATGGGCCAATGTTGAATGTGAACCACACCTAAACGCCAAGTTTTTTTCCGAATTTTATTTGACATTTCTCTATTTCAGACTTACTCAATTTGAACCATGGAGAGATACACAATCCAACAACGTGTTAAAGTTATCCAGACTTATTATGAAAATGGGAGTTCAAATCAAAATGCATATCGTGCACTTCGTAATTTTTTTGGTCAATTTCATCGTCCAAATGTGCGTACAATCGCAAAAATCGTGGAAAAATTCGAGCAAACCGGGTCTCTAGAAGATGTGAGAACACCAGTGCATGCTCGTACAGCTCGTACTGCAGAAAATATTGCTGCTGTTCGCGATTGTGTGGCTGAAGAGCCGTCCACCTCAACTCGTCGTCGTTCCCAACAATTGCACCTCTCACGCTCGTCGTTGATGAACATTATGCATAAAGACTTGCATTTACACGCTTACAAGGTGCAATTGGCTCAAGAACTAAAGCCTCTTGACCATTCCAAACGTCGTGAATGGGCAGAATGGTGGCAAGAAATGGCAACAGTGGATGATCAATTTTCGAAGAAAATCATCTTCAGTGATTAGGCACATTTTCACCTCAGTGGATTCGTCAATAAACAGAATTGCCGCATTTGGGCGAATGAGAATCCAAGAGTGATTGTCGAAAAACCAATGCACCCACAAAGAGTGACTGTTTGGTGCGGTTTATGGGCTGGCGGCATCATCGGGCCGTATTTTTTCCAAAATGAGGCCGGTCAGGCAGTAACTGTGAATGGTGTTCGCTATCGTGAGATGATAACGAACTTTTTATGGCCCGAATTGGAAGATATGGATGTGGACGATATGTGGTTTCAGCAGGACGGTGCCACTTGCCACACAGCTAACGAAACAATGGCTCTTTTGCGCAACAAATTCAATGGCCGTGTTATCTCACGTAATGGCGATGTCAATTGGCCGCCAAGATCATGTGATTTGACACCGTTGGACTTTTTTCTTTGGGGTTATTTGAAAGAAAAGGTGTACGTCGATAAGCCAGCAACAATTCAAGACCTAAAGGATCAGATAATTCGACACATTAACGGCATAGAAACGCCATTATGCCTCAGCGTCATCGAAAATTTGGACCATCGGATGGAGGTGTGCCGCCGAGGTCGCGTCGCCCATTTGGCCGATATTTTGTTCCATACATAATTGAGTAATACCAATACATCATAATAAAATAAAATTACAATAATTTCCTAAATAGTTTGGGTTTTATTCAAAATCAACATCGGCCCTTGAAATTTAACCACCCTTTATTATAACAAGATTTAGCGCAAATGTTTCTAGACTATTTAGCGCAAATGTTCTAGATCTAGTTCGCAAGACGTTGACATGTTTCAGAAATACTTCTTTTCATATATATTTTGCTGGTAACGACAATAACATGGTTAGTCATGAAAATGCCACATTTGACAATAACAATAACTTGGTCTGCTAGACTACAAGGCACGTCACGACCTACTTCTTCCTCTTACTTAAAATAAAATTCACAAACTAAAAAGGATGTTTATTTTGTTTGGTGAAATTTTTAATTCAGAACATGGTTGTCTTGTACAGGGTGTTTTTTTTAGAGGTATAGAACTTCGAATTGAAATAAAACACAAGAAAATCGTTTTAATGTCCATCAATTTGGCTTTATTGGAAGGATAATTTTATGCCATTAATGTTTAAATATGATTTCGGGCATGTGGTTGCCGCGGCTGGCTCGAATAAAGCCAATTCTACAGGTCCAATTTTTGATGGACAAAAGTTGATGGACAAAGCTCCAATTGCTGTGCACGGTGGCGAATCGATTCATTCGGGTCCTCTTCAACACTTTGCTCTACAGCGGCAATTGTTTCTTCGGTGCGCACTGTTCGACGTCTCTGCGGATGCGTATTATCACATAGAGTAAACGTAGTGCGAAAACGATCCATGGTTAACCGAATTAATTGTTCTGATGGACGATTATGTCGACCATAAAATGGACGGAGCTTGCGGTAAACTTCGCGAACTGAACCATTATTTTCGAAATAAATTTGCACGATTTGCAAGCGTTGTTCTTTTGTCAACCTGTTCATGATGAAATGGCAAACCAAACTAAATATTAATCACTTGACAGCTGACAAAATGGCCGCCAGTTAAAAAAGTGATGCCAACTTAAAGTTCTATACCCCAATAAAAAACACCCATTATGTGCCCATATCCTACAGGAGATCTCATGACAGCCGCTTGCCACACACGATATAAACTGTTAGCAGACGGTAACAACCGAACTATCAAAATGAAAGCAGGTGCGTATTGATGGCAACTTAAGCGATGTACACTATAGATCGGTTCCAACAACAATACACATTGTTTAGGACGTTGTGATAGTGCTGCTGCAACAGTTTGCTAAATTAATTGTCTATCCATTTCAGCAACAATCAATAGTAGAACATAAAACAAGTCAAAGTACCAATAACCACTTTGCTCCGCATCTCAAACCAAAAAAGGAACGTTAAAATGGTCGTCGCGCAAATGATCGATGAACTCAATCACCTTTTTTTAAAAGCTGGTGAGATTCGTTAGCGGCAGACGAGCTGGGCTTAAGCTTTAAACTGCTTGGTCAAATTTTCTATATTCAAATTAAGGAGACAGTAAATCTACTCGCAGCTAAAAATGCAAAACATTCGACTTCATTATAGAATTATTCTAACATTTCCTTTCTTCTGCTGTGTAACTGTCATAGTAGAAGCCAAAAAAGGATAATAGAAATTGACCGTACAGTTTGTTAAAGAATTGTAGAAAAGCTGTGAATTTTCCTGGCCTGAGATCCACTTCCCTTCAGAGCCAAATTGTTTATTTTCAGACGACAAAATTTGCAATTGAAAATCAATTATTGTTCAAAGAAGTCCTTGACAATATTATTAAAGTTAATTTTCTACATCTGACATAAAATATTATTACAACTAAAGAAAAAAAACAGTGATTTGGTACAAATCTTGAATTCTTGGCCTAATCTATACATTTTACATTTTCAATTTACACATTTCTGAAAGTGGAAATTTACACAAAGAAACAACTTTAAACTCTATATACCATTTTTTTAAATTAAATCAACAAAATGCAAATGTAATGGCAACTTTATATTTCAGAAAGAATCTGAAATTTTTCTTTTTTAAGTTATTACAGACAATTTTGGAAATACCCATCGAAGAATTCCTTTTTCATGCTGGCAAAATTTCAAATGACGTAATTTAAATGAAGTGATTGAATAAACTTGAATCGGGATAAACATTTCATCCTTAAGTGGATGTGGTTTTGGGGAGTAGAGCCGAGCCTATACAATTGTATTTGTTCGAGTTACTCTGGAGCAGTCGCTATACAATATGTTTGAAAATACATTGTGCCGGATTTGAAATCGGAATTTACTTAATTCGATTCAAAGTTCTCCCAATTATCGCCCTATAAATAAGAAATTCTCAAAATCATTTGGAATTTACTCAATATGATCTAAGAGCAGTAAGATTCATTTGCAAGTTTCCCGAACTAGACTCGAAGACATTCAACTTCTCTGGCCCAAAAGTTTGGCAACACAACTTTTACTTTCTTAAAAAGTAAATGAAATAAAAACTTTTCACTTGTATTTTACTTCCAGCGAAATGTTGATTCGGTCTTTTCTTAAGCTTAAATAGAGCAGAGCGCAAGAAAAAAAGTTCAGGTGCAGTTAAGGCTTTGTAACGCACTGTATGTTTGGAGTTGTCAAACTGTGTATTCCAAATTTAAAAAATACATACCCACACAAACACATTCATGCTGAACAGACAACAGCAAAAATACCTGAAAATATCGCATTCACTTGAAATCGCAAGTGTTTCTCCAAAACAATGAATAGAGTGTAAATTTAAGGCCTGTTACCAGGTGGCGTTACGCACAACTGCACTTCATCTTTGATATCCACTTTAAATAGATTCTCTCTTCCGTAACACGTTCTATTTCAAAGAATGTCTCCAATCAATTCAGATTTCACGGAGTCTTTTATAATATAAAATTTTCAACGTATTAAACTTTTTGTTCCCGAAAAACAGGCATCACAAAACGAGAGCTGAACAACTTCCATGTTTCATTACAGAAATTTGATGTACGTTTGTGCAAAAACGTGACTTAGTTTTGGAATTTACGGAGTTCTAATAAGCACGACTATAATGCAATTAGTTTTACTTTTTATTGATAGTGAAATGACTTACAGTGGCACTCGTATGCGATTCATTTCAAGGATTGGGCTAAAATCTGAAACAAAACATCCGCTTTCGTTTCCAATTTCATTTAAATGAACATGACATGGACAAATTATAAAACGGAAATAAATCAAAAACTTGGCAAATTGTGTTTAGCACAAAAGAAAATGGGGAGGACGTGTTTTTATTCTAGGGTTTGAAATTTTCACTTTTATGGGGACAAATAACGTAGAACATGTGATTTTAATTCATCGTCCCCCGTCCTATTTTGTTTTATCAATTTTTATTTATCTGTGATGAAAGGAAATGCAAATAAATAGAACATTCCAAATCTTACAATAGTTTGGCTTTTATGCGGATTAAAAACTATATATAAATTTAATAAATCGTTAAATCTAGTCAGCACAGATTGTAGAATTGATTTACATTAGCATCTGCCGCCGCCCCCATTGGACTTAGGTTGCAAGTTTGTTATACACAAGACTTATAACACTAACTCCCTTGTCGAGAGCTCGGGATCTCCAGTTTCTTCTGGTAGTAATGGTCTAGACTCTAAGGCCGTTGGTCCTCATTCTGACAATTGACGTTTGGTGAAGGTTTTGAAAGAACCTTTATAGCCCAAGTCATACATGAACTTCCTAGAGTTTTGATGGTGATGTGAACCATCCACTGAGATCGTAGCAACTAACGGCGTTTTCTAGTGTTACATTTTTAGGTCACAGTTTTATGCGTCTTAGCCACAGAGCTTACCGGCTCTGATCATCTGATCTTAAACTACATCTGTCCAATTTAAGGAAAAATTGATCTTATATCTATATGTATATATATTTCTACATACTTATATCGCATGAACATGCTTGTGAACCACTAAATATATATATTAAATTAATATATTAAAATAATCAAAATTAATAATTAATATAATAACAATAAGAATTATTTATGTATCCTTAACACCAAGCAATAAAACAATTGATGCTAATTAATTAAATGACTTTAATAATAAAAATGAATGGTTGGTTGGTTGCGCCAACGTAAACTGCTGTCACCAATTGACGAAAAGATTTTGAAATACATATTGAGGCGATTTATTCAGGTGACTATATTGCACTTATTGAACGTAAATACTTTCTCGGCATAGTTTTTATACTTCAGGGGAAACTATTTTTGTTTTAAGTTTTCTTAGAATATTTTTTTACAAAATTTGAGATTAAATGCAAATATGTCGTTTTCGTCGTCAATATAATAACTAATAAACAGGTGGTTCGCTAAGCAAAATGCGGGCAGGTTCGTACTCCGATATTTAACGAAACTTGATGAAGAGTGTTTTAGTTATGGATGTGTGCGAATACATTTCGTTAAGTTGGCCTTGGCACGTTACAGGTAGGCCTTTAAGCTTAAAAGCTCTCTCTAAGGAATTTCTCATAACAAAACCCCTAACAAGAGGACAATTTGCACATTTTTAATATATTTCCACCTCTTCTTGTGTTTGAAAAAAAAGAAAACGTAATTATATAAATGTATGCACACACATACACACCTATATTCGTATATATATACATATATATATGTGTGTGTATACGTCTGTATGTATATATTTTAATTTTATTTGCAATCTACTCGTATTTCACAATAACAAGCAAATGTGTTGATAATACGGAAAAAACTGACACATTCTATTGCTTCCCATTGAAAACAATAATTTAAATTATATATGTAAAAATCATATACACACATATAAAGATTGATAATACAAAAGGAATAGATATGGTAACAATATAATCATAAAATAAGTGTCAGCAATATTTAAATCACTCAAGGAAAGGGATGTAGATATAAATATGTTTCATCAATCTCATCAATTTTTTTTTTGGACCAATACTCAGTGCTCTACCCCTACATAGGCAATGCATTGTACCAGAACTAAGGGGGAGCAATGGAATACACTGATTCTTTTTTTTTTTTGCAGAGATCTCATCTTTGCTGATGTTCGGACTGTTCAGTACCCACTGTGCATATCTCCCACCATGAACAGTCAAATAACAGTTAAGCCAACATTCCCAAGATCGGGGTTTTTGCTTATTTATTTGCATATGTATAATTGTGTTGTTATTGTTTAATTAAATGTAGAGTCTTTCGTTTTGCAGATATTTATTTTTATTTTTTACCAGAGCCTTTGGTAGGAATCGAACCTACAACCTCTGGACAGTTGGTCGAATGCTCTACCGACTCATCCATTGAGGCACTCCAGAAGGACCTGCGCATGTGGAATGCAACATTGTGGAAATTTTCATCGCAGTTTCTTACGATGGGGTTTGTTGATTTTTAAGGCATCGGTCGATTGCGACTTATTGGCATAGATCAGCGACTTGGACTGTTGCTCGAATACCCTACCAACTCATTCATCAAGGCACTTGATGCGATTGCCCATACAGTTTTGCGGTTACTAAGACTATGTACATATTTAGAGCTGTATTTTCTTCTTTCAGATGTTACCAAGGGCATTTTAAGGTCACTATGTAAAGACTTGTCAAATGTGTTTATTTATATTGAAATCTGTATAAAATCTCTACTTTTGAGTTGCTGGCAGCTTCCCACAATTCTATGTCGTAAGTCCATAAAGGTTTTTGAAAATGGTTTTCGGTAAAAGAACTTCGTTTTGTAGAGAAAGTTCAGACTTACGTTCAGGCAGCCAGTACATTTTTTATCGAGTGGTTTCTTTTTATCTATTTATTTTTTATCACGTAAATAGGGTGTATAAAATTGGGCCGAGAATACAACTTTGCAGCCTGGCAACATTTATTTCGCAAACCTTTTAAGTATCGTCATTAACTTTGACATAGAAGTATCCATTTTTCAAATACTCGTATGATGATAAAAACAAAGAAAATGGATCTGGAAGAATCTTTCTTATTTTGTAGAGAAATCCCTCGTGCCAAACTTTATCAAAAGGCTGCTGTATGTCACACAAACACATTTTCATTTTCAAGGGCGCCAGTTATTACATTTATAATTCTGGATACATGTTTTCTGGGATAGTGTTATAATACAATTAGGAAAGGTGTTGAACGTTTCAATAATGATTTCTCAAATATTTGGGAAAGTAAGTGAAGAAGACATCATGTTTTCCACTTAAAAAATTGCATCTATTTTACCATATCTCATAGATTTATTTTTATTCAATAGGTTTATTTCCTTCTCCTTCTTCGACTTTTTTGATAAATCCATTTGACATCCAATATATAAGAAACGTCGTACATCACCATCATAATCAGTATTGGTTTAATTAGAAATATATTCCAGATGAGTCGCAAAAGCTGTGGATTTTTCTAAAAGACGTTCAAAAAGAAATATTTCCATTAAGAGACTTGGTTGATTTATAAGGCTCGAATTCTTGAATTTTATTCTGAAGTCTTAAAATTCATAGAAACAAGTTTAAAGAATAATTGTTTATTTTTCGCCAACATTTCTGAGCGCGATTCTAGTGTGATGCCAAACTCTACTTAGAGGTGAAGACTCTCTGATCATATTTCTTACGGTTGCAGAGGGTTGAACTTTGTGATTTGCCTTTGACATTAACGCTTATTGGGAAGCGTAAAAATGCAAAAAAAGTCATCTAAGTCTTCAGAACTCTTAATGCTTCTATTCAGATTAACATTATTTTCAATTTAGAATTTTGTTTTAATCAACTTTATGCGTTTCAAGATTAAAGTTCGCAATAGAAGCGGATAATCGGAGCTTAAACCATCATCACTCAGCATGTCCAGGTACCTTTGATGGATGGAAAGGCCAGTCAGTAGGGATAGGGTGCTAAATTGTCTAACAATAGGCAATTAAAAAGTTGTTTACTTTGTAATTTGTAAGTCCTGGCCATCACCGCCCTGCTAGGGAAATTGAAATCTTGCCTTGGAAAAAAATAAGTTGAACAAAAATTACAAGGCATATTAATGCCAACGGCTTGCAAGTAATTAGTTTTGAAATCTTTTGCAACTCTGTAATAGCAACTGAATTTACTGAAAAGTTCTGCCACATCATGAGCTTTTGCATGAAGATGATCTGTGAAAACGAAATCATAACCTTTCATTTCTACATATGCAAGACTTACAAGTTAAGTGAGTTTCAGAGAGTAAGAATATATCAATATATTTGTCTCTCATAAAGTATTCAACCTCGTTTAGTTTTTTTAATCAATTCATTAGGGTTCCCATATAATATACATACATACATATATAAGTTACTATCGATTCTGGCAGAAAGAATATATGCATGTTAACTTTTAATGTATTGTAGATAATAAGGCTCCTTTCTGTCAAATATTTTGTGGAAAAAAGGGGAGACATTTCGATATTTCATCGGAAGTATTGGTATATTGAAACACTTGCAAATCTAGTATAGCTACACCAAAAACAGGGCGTTCCATATAATTAAATTTTATGGTATAGGATAAGATCTAGAGTAAAATGGTGACAAGCTTGTAAGCATACCTTAAGTTCGGTCAAAAGATTGGTTCACGACGTTACGTCACCCACGCTTTGCATTTTCTTCTTACACATGAATAGGTATTTCCTTTTTATTTTGAAAATATAAAGGCTATTTTCGAATTTCGCGGGCCACGTGTATTCGGTCATCGTTTCTTTTTATGTTGACACAATCGTCTCGAACGTACGTTCACAGTTTCAGCTATTTAACAGGTATCATTTGTTTGTGAGAGGCATAAAAGAATTTGCGTGCTCAGCGATCTCAAAAAAATGGGTCAAAGAATTAGCATTAAACTTTGTGTGGCGTTTTCTACTCGGTGCGTTTCCCACCATTTTACGCGCTTTTTAACATATTTTAGTGTGAAAAATGCCGTAGTTGGTGCGCGGTGCGCCTTTTTTTTAATTTTGTGGTACCACACAACTTTTTGGTTCTTTGATCACCTGTTTCAATACCATTTCATGCAACAGTGCAACATTGTTATGTCATCAGTGTTATAAAGTTTATAATATAAACCACAATAAGAACAACAATAAGTGATGTTTAACCCTTAAATGCATACTGTTGCCAATTGTCTAGATACCAATTTTAGTTAATATATTTTGTGTTCCTATATATGTATGTATGTACGTACATTTACAAAAGCTGTTTGGTAAACGCACACAGGCAATATGATTGCAAAAAAGATGTTACTTTTTATTCAGTTGCTTTGATTTCTATTAGTTGGCACTTTGCTGTTTGGTGGGGGGGGTTGGGGGGGGATAGAGATCAGTGTTTTAGTAAGAATCAAATGTTGTTTTGTTCTGTTTTCTGTGAATCGTGCACTGTCAAATTGGAAGAAAATATTTTTGCGTCTGTTGACAGGTAAACTACGGCCTGATAATCTTTAATTTAATAATATTATTGAATAAATGCAATATTTTTGAAAAATACTGCTGTTGCCAAATGTCTACAATATGCGTTTGTGACATGTATAATAATAGACGGTTACAATTTGTTTGTTTTTTTTTTTTTTGTTTGGTTTACCATACTTTGTTTTTAAAAATGCCTAGAAGATTACAAGACAAAGATATAGAGGGCTTTCTCTCCTTTCTTGAAGATAGTGATATAACTGAAGATGAAGTGGACATTGGCGACGAAAACGAAATTGAATATTTTCTGCATAAAGATCGATTGAAAGAATCAGAAGACAGTGATGAAGAATTAATTTTAGAAGAATAAATTGACCGATTTGTGAATAAGGATCAGTTAGTTCTTATAAATTTATAAATGCGGATATACTGACAATTTCTTTCGACGAAATGAATTTGTATATTATACAAAAAAATGTTTTCAACTGTAAATGTATCAGAAATGACAATGACACTAAATAGGTTTGAAAAAATAAGATCAGTTATTGGTTTTAACGAAAATTTTCAACACAAGCCTCGAGGTCACCCAAACCATGATCGTTTGCATAAAATACGATCTATTCTTGATCATCGAATAAAACCGTTTGACCAAAGGCTTTCTTTAGATAGCAATACATACCTAATAAAGGTATTATGCTCATTGTCTGGATACGCATACCAATTTGAAATCTATTCTGGAGAACAAGGCGCTGAAATCTTATCGGATGAGCCTGACATTGGTGTAGTAGTTCATACAGTGGTTAGACTGTGCCGTTCAATTCCCCGTAAAATGAACCATGTAATTTATTTCGACAATTATTATACGTCTGTTAAATTAATATATTACCTATGGGCTCAGGGAATATACTCGCTGGGCAGATGAATGCAAAAAGGCACAAAGGACCCACAACACCTGTACCAACACAAGACATTCGGAACGATGGTATAGAGCATGATGAAAATAGGTGCAAACTTCTAGGCTGCAATGGATTTTCAAGGACTGAGTACACTAAATTTAAGGTTGCTTTGTTCTACATACCGCGTTTTTCAAAATAATCATTCAAAATTTTTATTATTATTTTTTACGTAATCTACGTCTAAGTTCCTATTTATTAATCCAAAAGATTAATCCAAAAGAAAAAATCATTGATTTAAGGGTTAAGAAGTACCAGATTAAGTGCACAAAGTAAAACGATCTTGTAATATACTTTCATATATACAATAATACTATTTTAAGCTTCTAAGTGTGAGCGAATTTTTCTTCGGTATTTTAAACAAACCGAAACAACTGACTTTTGTCCAGATGTTTTTACCGCCACAAACAAATACAAGAAATAAAATCTTACAAAAGAAAACGCAATTGATCAAATCGAAGTTGTTGAAATGATAAAGTGCGAAGGTACATAAATATACATATTTATTTGTAGCGCCAAATCTTCCAGCTGTTTCATACTTGTAAAATAAGAACTTACTACGTTTACTAAATCTACTACTGTTTTTGATATTGTAAAGGCTGTTAATTTAATAAATTAAAAATGTATAAATTTTGTTGTTGCCAAGTTTTAAATTTATCAACATTTACTAAATCTGCAATATGTTCAAGCTCTATAATAGTACTTTAATACGAAGCGGGAGAACCTCTAGAGTAATTGTTTTTGGTGTAAAAATTGCGGTCGGGTTCGTTGAACAGTTTAACAAAAGCAAATTATTGTCGCGGTCATTTTCCGTTTATAAAAAAAATTTTGTTTTATTTTTTCATATTTAAAAAAAAAATGTTTCTAAAAATTCTTAATTGTAAAATACTGTTTTATTGTCATAATAATAGAAAAATATTATACTTTTTATGCAAAATTGTTTCAATAAAAGCGGTTTTTTCTCCATTTTTGTGCGCTCAGAAATTCAAAAGTTGACAACTTTGGTCCAAGCTTTTGATAGCAGGTCGGGAAGATGTGAACTACGAAGGTTCGCCCTGAACGCCCCAGAATGTGAGAAACACTTCTTTTGGAGAATCGTACAATCACTATAAGAGAAGTTTACTGAAGATATCAGCATATCAATTGGCGCATGACATATAATTCTTTCGGAAATTTTGGGTGTGAAGCCTGGGGCAATGAACTTCGTTCCAAAATCAAATTTTCTTACCATACTTGTAATTTTTTGGCCATGTCTTAGCTCTTGCTTTCCAAGGACGGAGTTTTGTGATGATTGAGGAAAACCGAATCGCTGAAAAGCTCAAGGACATACCAAAAAGCGCATATCAGTACTGCTTCGAACGTCGGAAAATACGCTGGCCAAAGTGCATTATATCTGAGGTTGACTATTTTGAAGTTGGAAAAATACAAATTGATGAATAAATAAATATTTTTGATAAAAAATAAAACACACCTCCTATTAGAAAGATCTTTTTAAGCGAAATCAGAAGCGAAATCCAATAATTTATCTAACTTTTCTTAAAAATTTTATTAAAATTAAAACAATTGTTGCAAATTTGTGATATAGTCGTATCTTAAGGTATATAACTTTTAAAAAAATATATGCATGTATATATAGTGTCTTCATTCACATCGTTAATTTGCAGCAACAAATGCAGCTTATAGCGCCCAAATGAGCAACGTGTCCAGAAACTCGAAAATTTGAGAGGCATTAATATTAATTTTCCAGACTTGTCACAAAAAACCTAAAAGTTTGTCTTTTAATAAAATAACGGAAGTTATTCTTTTAAGTTTCTCTTTTAAATAAATAACGGATTTTAATAAAATGCTCTCAGAATGAAGTCAAGTACAATAAATACATAATTTTCAACTGAACAAGCCATAACGTTGCACAAAACATCTTGGGGTTTTTAATATCTGGCCCTCCGCTTATGGTTGGCAAGAGTTATGGCCAAAACACAGGCATACACAAATGCCACTATCTACAATATAAACAGAAAATAAAAAGCACATTTGATTAGCCGATTGAACTGCGTGATTTGAAGCAAAATAAAACCAACCTGTAGGCCACAGCTTGACATGATAAAAATCGTCAGCCAGTGCTCCGCCGCTTCATATTCTGCGATCAACTTGGCCAAGCAGCCTTCAGAAAACACAATGGTCGATGTGTTGTGATCACCTTGCACAAAACAACTCTCCGAAATGGTCAGGTTGGCATTTATATAATCGGCAGAATTAGTTATGCCACAGCACTTCAACTATATATGTGGAGAAATGGGCATTTCAAGAAATAAGTAATCGCAAGTTTGTTTCAAGCTAAAAAAAAACAATCTGACCATAGTCTGAATGCCTGACATGCCCTCTTTGCCTCTTAATTGCAACTGCCAAGCCTTTTCCATGTCTTCTTGAGCCTTGGTCTCGCCATCCATTTGCGACAGATAAAGAAATATGACAAAGCAATTTCCAACAATCACCACCAATAAACAGCATGTATACTGCAAAAAAGATAAACTACTTGAGGAAGTAAATTACGCAACACTAAATTAGATACTTACGGTCCATGTCAAGCAAACATTCTCCCGAACAGCACCACAGCAGCCGAAGAATGAAATCAGAAAGGCAACAGATCCCAGCGCAATAATTCCAATGCAAATCGAACGTTCTTCGTCATGATAGTTTTTCAAAGCCAACGAGCTGACAACAACAGTGCCAATACCAAGAATCTAAAACGATACGAAATTTATTGGTCTTTTGGTATACATATTTCCGTTATAGTAGTTCGTCAACTCTGACGAGATGAGTGCCTCAATATATGGGTTGGTAGGGTGGTTCGACCAACAGTCCAGAAGCCGTAGGTTCGATTCCTACCAAAGACTGCGGGTGTTCTTGGAGACAAACCCGAAGCTCTGCAGTTTTATTTCAGTTATTAAATTAAAGTTCTTTATTAAGAATTGCGCAACTAACGGATTCATGTTTCATACAAGATTTAATGTTTAAAGTATTAAAAAAATCTTTTTCCGCAATGTTGCAGATGCCGCAGCCAACATTTTTCAAAAACTTTGCACACTGAATGACACCTTCACTGCCCTGGATATAAGAAATTTTTCTTGTTTCCTTATATTCGGAATATGAGAGATTTAAGTCGGGCTGCCGCCCTTAGAACGCATAATTAGAGAGATTTCTCTCCCAAAACAACAAAAAATTTGCGGTTATAAAAGATTCAATGTTTCCCAAGTTGTTTCATACAGAGATATAACACTGTTCGTTGGATCAGAAAATACATTTACTGAAAAATCTTTGAGACAATTTTTAACTAAAAAGCGTCACTTTGAGAAAATTATTTATACAAAATTGTCAAAGTGACGTACAATCGCGTTAGATATGACCCGATACGAGAATAATCGGGAGTTCACACTGTTAATATATCTCGTGTTCCCGGGATTTTTATGCAGGATAAAATTGTAACTATACGTTCAGAGACCAACTACTTCAGTTTCGGCATTTTTGGAAATTTCTAACAAATTTTACATACATATGTATGACATTATTCGAAATATATTGAAAAACGCAATTGTATGGGCGTTTTTAATGAGAAGTCTACTGAAACTGCTGGTGAAGAAATAATTTCGTGTAGAGAAAGAAACACTAGCGGATTATTGCATCATACAAGATAGCCTGGGAGAAAGAACGTGAAACAATTTGCTCTTAAAATAAGAAAATCTCAGCCCACACAAAATCATTTGTCTACTACATCAAAATTATTATCTGTGGATGGGGTTTCTATAAGATCGATTACGAGTTTAAATTTAAATTAATATATCTGTGTGTGTTTTAAACTTTTTAATAAATTTTTTGTTGATGCTTGGCAAAGCAAATTTACATTTTTTTATTTCTGTGGACCGCTATTGATGGAAACTAAAAAAAAATCCATTTACCTGGGAAATGAAAAATTGCGGGAAAAACTTTATTAGCAACCCTGGTATTGAGTATCGATTGTAGTGCAACTGATTACAATAGCAGATTCGCCATTTAGCAGATATTTTTTGTTTACGACGGCTAAATAATGCTGATATTGATCAGACAGACCACCAATAAGCGACGGATATAGAATGATTTCTACAAAATGCATTTCATATTTTCGCCTTTGGTCCCGACAGGCCTAAAACCTTATGATTCATTTACTTTAAAGCAAAATTGTCTTTATGTTTATATCTTAAGAACTAAATACTGGACGGAGTTCCTTCCCTCTTCATTCTCTAATTTCGAAAAGAAATGCCGCAAAAACATACTGTTTGCTCACGCAAGCTTAGCCTGAGTGCGTTTCTTCGATTTCAACGTGTGAAAAAGGGCTTGTGGTGTTCAGAAATATTGATTTTTTTGCTTTTGCAATTGGAAAACGTACGTATTTTAATCCATTTCATACAGAATATTATATAAAAATATGGGTTAATTGTAACAATATCTTAAGTTTTCAAGATGCCATGCAGACTCGGCACCTTCAATTTATTTCTAATTTTGTTGTGGTTGATATTAATCTGCGAAAAATCGAAGAAGTATCGATATAATTATTAAGATATAGCAGTTTGGTTGACTATTTAAAATCTTCCAAGATAACCAAGATAAATCTTCTAAAATAGCAACACTGCCCTAAAGACAACAAAGGTGCAGGCTATCCTAAAAAGTTTGACGACCAAGCATTGGCGTACTCGTGCTACTTCTTAAATAAAGATATATGTATGTAGATGTGATGTGAAAATGAGTGCAAGAACTCAATGAAAGCCTAAAAAGTAACGAAGGCAGGCATTTCGTAATCGTTACCCCACTTGTCAGAAGAAAATATGTTGAAGCACTCAAAAATATTTTCCATTGGATTTAAAAGAAAAGTGTTAGGATAATGATTCTGAAAGAACAGGCTGCTCTTCTTTTTTTGTATTACTTTTCTCAAAACCTATTATACAACAAGTATCCGTCGGTTACTACCATTTACATTTTAAAAGTTACAAGACAAAAGACAGCACTCGCCAATATGACCTAATATGTGATGGACAAAGTCGACTTGGTGAACTTGAACAACGGCCCACTACCATACGGGTTACCATGCATGTGACCCCTTGTCCGAGAGCTCGGAGCTCTCCCTTACTGCCAGTAACTCCCTACATAGTGAAACGAAAATGAGTTATATGAGTTCGTAGCCTGCAATCCTCAAGGAACCTCAGGACCTAACCAGACTTGCCTCTACATTCCTCACCATCTAATTCCTTGAGGAGAGCAGAAATCTGTTGGAAGGCAACAGCATTGCAAGGAATTCGGATCACCACCACATCAGTATCGACTAAAGCTCCTTCCTGTGTTTTTAGGTTTACAGTAAAGCCATGATGCTTCAAGGAGCGCGTTAATCCCCACTCTGCCCATAGTGCATATGTATCATATCTAAGGTTTTCCCCAAAAACCCCAAACTACTTCTTTTAACTTAGTAGTTTTGCGCTAATTTCGCGATCGTGGTGGGAAAAGTTTGACTTTCCAAAATTTTGTCAGCGACACACACGGATTCACCAAAGGCTGTAAATAACCGCAAAATGATAGTCAAAAATTCATGGTACTCATTTTCCACTGTTTCTAAAAATGCATCCGTGATTTATACCGTTATTTTATTTTTTCGTTGTTTTCCGTTTTAACGATTCTATTAAAACTATACATTAGAAAAAGTTGATTAAAAAAGGTGTAAAAAAATTCATCAAGGTAAACATGTCCCCAAGACGGCTTTCTATTGAACAACGTAAAATAATAATAAATTGATACAAACAAGATAAATCTTATATCTCAAAAATAGTTGAAATAGTAGCAATAGAAAGAAACGTCTTGAGTTTGCAAAAAACTGTGTTAATAAAGAAATAAGTTTGTGGGACAACGTTAGTTTCTCAGGTGACTCAAAGTATAACATATTTGGTGTGTGGAGAAAAGTAGGAGACCAACTGAACCTGAAAAATACGTCAACGACGTCGCAATGCTGTCATGTGCAGACATAGGGAATCTGGTCATTATAGATGATATTAGGACTAAAGAGATCTATTTAAACGTGTTAAAAACCAACTTTGGCAAAGTGCAGAAAAACTTGGTGTTATTGACCGATTTTACTTCCAGCAGGACAATGATCTGAATCATAAAAATTGCTAAAATGTGGATCATTTACAACTCTGACCTAAAGACAGTCCTCGTCCAAGAATGGGACAAAATTTCAGCTGAGATAACACGCAACCTTGTCCATTCAATGCCATATCCCCTGAAAGCCACAATAAAACGGAAAGGAAATCCAACAAAATATTAAGCAATTCAATTTACCCAGCAAATTCATTCTTTTCTGTAAAATATTTTAAAGGCACCATGAATTTTGAGAGCGACTTTCTGCGTTATGTTAAATGTATGTTTAGTTTTCTCTACAATGTGAATGTTTTTTGTAGGTTTTATTATAAATATTCCTGGAATGGACCAAATCATTTGCTATATTCCTATAGTTCTATAAATTGTTTTAAAAGAACAAGAAATTCTAAAATATCTTATGGGCGCCAAGACTTTAGTAAATCAGTGTATGTAGCATTAATCGGCCCGAATTTTAATTAATCTGTCGTACGCGTACTGTATGGACTCCTTACTTTCGTTGAAGAAATGGGGACGAATAATTGTTTCACTACAAAAAATCTTAAATAATTATTATAATATAAAAGTTTCTTAACGACATAGACTTAAAAAAAATTAGCACAAAAAACTTAGCGCGGGAAAATCAGAAAAATTAAATTAATTTAAAAAATATATTATGTAAATATAAACTAAATGAAGGCATCGTTATGCGAACGTTAATGTGAAGAAAACTGATCGTACTTTAACGTACGGTCGTATGTGCAGTTATAGAAACTTTACAAACGTAACAGACGTCAATAAAATAAACAAAACATTCTCTCATTCTTTTTTTCCGAACTTTGCGGCATAGTGATGGGCCATGTTAAGTTATTTTCGTACAGTGAAATTGGAAAAGGTACTAAATTGATTTCGAGAGATATATAGTTTTTTACATCGTAATTTATACATTATCATTATTATTATTGTTTTTAGTATTAAAATTATTATGATTATTATTTTTATTATGATTATTATTTTTGTTATTAAAGTTGTTGTTGTTGTTTTTATTATTATTTTCTACTTCTAAAATTATTATTGTTGTTATCATTATTTTTATTATTGAAACTAGTATTATAATTAATCAATTATAACTTTTATGCACCAAAATGATACCAATTCAAAAGTACCGAAAATGGGCAAATGTGCCACATTGCTATATAATTTATATGAGTGCCAGCATTGGCTTACGAATGTCACTTAACGGCACGGTCAGGTTGAAACGTTCCGGCAACGTGACGGTTAATTTCGGTAAGCGGTTGCATTGTTTTGGTATGCCCACAACGTATGTACGTACGTACGTTAGCTTAAGTGTACGTTCGCATAAAGGTACCTTTAGGTAAGAGAATGTGCTTTTATTTAAGGTAAAATGTATTTAGATTGATTTGTAGTGAGTGACCGACTTTTGACTTTTGCTCCCCGAACCCGAGACTTTTTACTGAATAGAAATAAGCTGAACTCTTTTGGTTTCTCAAAATTCGTTTTGCATTTAATGTGGTAGAGCCAAAAATCAAAACAAGTCCCGAGCCCAAGCAAAAAGATAACAAGAGAACAATTGCGCAGAATAGGATCGTTTAGAACTAGATTGCTACATATGTACACACTACGGACATGCGTTCAAGGGGAACGACCAAATTCACACAACAATGACGCCAACACAATATTAAAGTGTAATGTAACCAAATCTAAAATTTGTCTTTATCTATAGTTAAGTCTTCCCGGTTTGTGCCCGTATTCATGTTCTAGAGCCAGTTTCTCGGATGCAGTTCAACAAAGCGGCCTACACTTACAATTCAGTTTTTGATGTGCAGTTTATTTAAATAAAACTATAGAAAAAAGTCCAAGTTTTACTTTATTTGCTATAGCTTTATTTTAAAACCCACAACAGGTAATTTCTCTTGTAATTCTTTGTACTGTGTGTTTCCTTTAATGATGCCACATCATTTTTTTCGTACAAAATATGGCAACATAGCCCAATCTCTCATTTCTGAAACTATCACTGGAAAACAAGTTGGTGAATCAAAGTTTAACAAAACCATAATCAATACTCATTTATTGGCATTGTCTTCTCTAATCAAACTGGAGCCAGATGTCACTGTACGTATAATTGCATTATAATTATTATTTTACTCTTATAGAAGTCATCGGCCAAAACTGGTTACTTTTTCGTATTATACAGTGTTTTTATAATAAAGCTGTGGCTGGTAAATTCTTAAACGTGATATATTTCAATGAACAATAAAATTATTTTCATGCTGTTGACTCATTGCAAGACTTTTTAGCAGCGGTTTTTTTTCATTACTTTTATAATTGTTGTTATCAATAAAATCTTAATCACAAACAATTTATATACTGCATTAAGCAAAGGCTTAAGCGGCTCTCAAATTCAATAGTTTTTGCTGCGCTAATGCTTTCAATGAGGCAGCTAAGACATACATACATCTTTTGCTTATTTAAAGAACATTTTAACGGCCTTTTTTTTTTGCTGCATTATTCGTGATTAAGATTTCCGACTCTTTGGCAGATTAATTCGAATTATTTGTTATACGAGCAGTCCTTACAATTTTGCTTTCCGCATGTGTTTCTAAATACCGTCACTATTTCTTGCCGTGCGCAATGCCTTTACGTTGATGCCTGTAATAAAGTTTTTAATAAAAGCCCAATTGTTTTCTTTCGCCCCAAGCAATTCATTTTGTTGTGAGCAAAATTAACTTCAGCCCGGAATAATGTTAAAGTTAATATTTGAAGCCTTTTTAACCTTTCGAAATCAACGTATTTATGCTTGTCTTCAATGTTGCTATTGCCGCTTCGATAAGATATTGTTTGATAGCGAAAAGTCGCTTTGTTTTCACTTTCCTTCAACGCCACAGAATACCTTAATGGATCTTGCCTATTTTGAAGACCAAAAACGATTCAGTTTTACCAACCTACCGCACTAATTGTATTGAATAGAAATACAGAGTATTTGATTGTCGGTAATTCACACCCCATTTGATTGAAATGCTTAGAAAAATGATTCTTATTAAGTCACAGTCACTTGTTAACTAAATCGCTTAAAGCTTATTGCAACACGTCTGAGTTGGAGATTCGGTGAGCGCGAGCGGGAATTTGAGTAGCAGTTGTTTTCAGTTTATAAACTTTCGTTCCTTTTTGTTTAGTTTGAGCTCTTTTAAACAAATTCTAACGCTTAATGTTTGTTTGTGTAGCTGATAACAAGAAGTTAAAAACATACCAGCATGCAACTGGAAGTAGTCATATACATATATGCACATACATACATACATACACAGAAGCGAATACAGCTTTTCAAATAAAAAACGTTTTGTTCTTCTCTCTTCTTTCTGCGATTCCAGCATAGCTGCCAGACTTGACGATTTATCATCGTTTCAACGATTTTAGGGCTGCAAACGAACTGCTGACGATTTGACACTTTATGTCCTAATATTGACGACTTTGCAGAAAGCAAGTTTGCGACATTTCTTTTCTTCCAGCAACCTTGAACTAAATAAACAAAGATTGATAGTTGTTGCTGTTGGAATTAATAATGTTATATGGTAAAGGAGATAAATGTCTGACGCCATCTTACAAATTTCGGCTGATAGTCCTTGTTATTTATACCTTCTAGCCTATTATTAGCCACAATTTATTATTATTAGCTGAAATAATAATATGCTGAGAGACTTAAAAAGAGGGCAAGTTTTTATCACAGCTACATTATCTATATCTATCAAAGATTATACTTTCTATAACGAATATAGAAAAGATTTGTAAGTATTAAAAACATGCTTTTCATGAATTATAATTAAAGTACATGTTTTGTGACGCATTGGCAGGTGAACAATAAGAGAAGCAAAATTAAGTTTGATTGACGGATCCAGGAGTAAATAAATTGGCAAAAGAGCGGAACAGTGTGGTTTATTGCAAAATTTATAATGTAGAGTTAAAACTGTCATGTGGAAAATCTGATCTACAGACATGTGATGCTGCAAAAATAATCCATCCAATTATGATCTAAACTGATCTCTGTAGCCATCAAAATTTATTTCTTTTAATGAGAATTTGTAGCTTTTGTGACCTTATACTTTAAATAAAAATAGGATTGGGTAAAAAAAGTGTTTATTTGGAGGTAAGAAATCCAATATTTGGCAACTTAGCCTCTCTATAGTCTGGTAACTGTGGATTCTAGAGAGTAGAGTTTGAGAGTAAAGAGTAACGGAGATGCGAGCAAAAACTTATCCCAGGTGTAGTAGGTAGTTACTCTTAAGCCGCTGTTTACACTTAAAGCTGGTTGAAATCGGAGCTGCCATATTAGAGCTTTTACCCCAGATTTGTAGATTTATTTTTCAATGGGAGCAGATTTGGGTACTAAATTCTTTAGCGGACAGTTAGGGAATTTACAATTTGCTTACTTAACCCGTTTTTGCAACTGAGCAATAGAAATATTGAGTCATAAGTATCATCATTGAGCTCCAACACCTGAGATCCTCAAACTTTTCAATTACAGTGACATTTACAAGGCTGGTGAAGACGGCTTAGCAATTTTTAGGTGTGCTGAAACCTGATTTCAATGCATATATCCGAATATGTACACTTTCAAAAATACATACATAAGTATATCTCTCTTGGCCCTAAGTACTTACATATGTATATAGATATCAAAATAAGTAGAGTTGCTTGCAATAGAATAAATATTTTTTAAATTAGTCTTTTGTTAATACATATTATATTAAGTGGGGTTTTTAGTCAAAAATGAAAGAATTTGGGGAGTTCTTGCCTTCGATAGCTAAAGCCATTAGCACATAAAAAATTATTTCGATATTCGCAATCATTATGGGGTTGCTGGCCTATTCTTTTCAACAATTTTGAAGTTTGTTTATCGTGCATTTAACTCTGACTCTAATTGCAATGGACGAAAATCTGGGAAAAAGGACCTTTACAAATCATGCGCTTATACATACGAGTACATACATACTTATATTATATTTAAGTATTTCACAATTTCACGTTACTTTCATTGATTACGAGTATTATTTTTCAATTCATTATGGAAGGACGCACTGTAACGTCTCCATTCGTTTTATGTTACAGAAGATTTATAATATTATAAATAACATATATGTATGTGACCCTCCATAAGAAACCCCATCTAGTGTGTCAAGTCATGAACTCTTTTTTTGGTTTCGTACGTAAAAAACCTTAAATTTTCGTATGAAACCGTTCGCAAGTCTCAAGTAAAAACCCACTTAGTGTCTTTCAACAATGAAATGAGAACGCGCACAGTATGAAAATGCAACACAGAGGGGAAACTTCAATTGCGTGTGACTCAAAAACTTGCTTTGACACACTAAGTGTGTTTTCTAATGCATCGTTGTTTTCTTTCTCTTAATTATTGTGTCATCTTAAGACCTTTTATAAGTTTGCTCAGGTACGACTGACACAGAGACCCCGTTTTGTTACAGTAGCTGGTCTGCGCTGAGATTTAATAAAAGAAAGGGTAAACAAAAGAGTTGATTGTGAAACGAATTCAATCTTTAAAAAATTACAGTATGTAACGTTGTTTCAATTTAAATTCTGCAAAATGTTTCGTCACTGAAACAGCTGGTTTTTGGGCTCATTTTTTTCTTTTTTAAATTTTACAACCTTAAGCCGGTATTTGAAATATTATATATTATTTGCTTAGCTGTTATGAGACAAAGTCAGATAAGAGCAAAAACACATTAGAACACATTGTAGCGCGTTTTACCTCAATTAAGACGTAGCTAAATAGAGAGCGGCTCTTTAGTTGAAGTTTTGTCAGCACACTTTGCTCATGGGGCTTTAGAGAACCACGTACGGCATATAACATTATATATGTATGTACTTAAATGGTTTGCTGTGTAAAATTTGGCGTAATAGCGGTTTTTTGCGCCGTAACAATTGGGCTTAAAAGATTTGCCGGCCTTCTTAATGTTTGGCCTGAGCTAATGAACTCTCTCTCTAAGCCTTCTAACCATTATCGCTGACAGGCAGATTTTTTTCTGCTTAAGGCTCATGTGTGCATTTGAAATGAGAACAGCCGATTTTAGGTTATGACTATATTTTCGTAACTTCCCCTACTTTTCACAAAAATGCTTAATAGCTTAAAACTTCAAAAATAGTGGAATTTTGTAGATATACAATTCCAAAGTTCCATTTGTCTGTTTCAAATTATAAGGTAAAAATCAAACGAGTACATACATACAATTGGGCGATTCAAATGGTATTGGCTACCATAAAACATAACTGGTGTCAGCTTTTTCCAAATTCTTTCAGATGTTCAAAAAATACTTGTAAATATTTGATATTAAAACGTCAAAAACAAGTGAACAAATTCGTGCGAAAATTCCATGTTAGAGGTCGTAACGGCTGGATCAATTAAGTATGAACAAAAAAATTACTTATTGAATTGGAAATCCATCTTTTTCTAGGTGATGAAGAAGAGCAGGGCGCAACTAATGAACTGTTGTGAATAAACATGGACAGAAGAGGACATTCCTGACATCCCAAAACCTGACAATTGGCAGCAAAACGTGCTAAAAAAGCTTGGCAGCAGACAGCATTTTTCTAAAGCTTGTTTTTTTTAGAGTGTCACAACTTTGAGTTGGCATCACTGCTTAATTTGAGCACCCATTTAACAGCTGATGGTTGCTTTTTGGTTAGGTTGCTTTGAAATTTCATAATGAATCGACTTACACCACAGGAACGCCAGCAAATTGGTGAAATTTTTAATCAAAATAATAGTTATATTCGTCAAACTCATCAACTTCTGTTGAAGCCCATTTCTTGTTGAATGGGTACGTAAGTAAATAAGCAGAATTGCCGCAAGCTTTTGTCGAAACACCATGACATCCCCAGAAAATTACTGTTTGGTGCGCTAGTTACCAATGGCAACCAACCCATCTAAAACAACAACAACAATAACAAATCATCAACGGATTTACGAACGGCAACCAACCTATCTAAAATAACAACAATAACAACAAATCATCAACGGTCACCAATTTATCGAAATACCAACAACAAATACTTTTACCCAGACTGCAAACCTTGTTAAAAATGGTCAGTTCAACTTCTTACGAATTTTATTTTAAAAACTTTAAGAACAACAACAAATAACTTACCCAGACAGCAAACCTTGTAAAATCAATTAAATTGTATTGACATATTTTATTTTTCAGTTTCCTAAGAATTTTATTAAAATGCAAACACAACTGTTTAATCTTGGTAAGAACATAAAAAGAAGTGTAACAAAATAAAAATTATTATTAATCAACTGGCATTAAAGGTGGTATCATTTTTCCCTCCGGTCACTCGCTTTATGGGCTGGCGGAGTCATTGACCCATATGTCTTCAAAAACGATGATGGTCCTCAATTGTGGCATTAATCTTGCTGATATGTGGTTCCAACAGGACGGAGCCACATGCCACACAGCAATTGATTTACTCAAAGAAACTTTTGATGAACAAATAATTGCACGTAATGGCCCAATTAATTGGCCACCAAGATCGTATGATTTAACCCCATTGGATTATTTTCTTTGGGGGTTATGTATGTTAAGTCACTTGCCTATGTCGATAAACCACAAACAATTGAACACCTGGAAATCAACATTCGAAGAGTTATCGGCGAAATACGGCCGCAAATGCTGCGAAAAGTTGTTGAAAATTGTTGTTCCAGATTGCGCCTTTTACGCGCCAGCCGCGGCGGCCACATGGCAGAAATCATATTTAATCATCAATTTCATAAAATTTTCTTCTTTTCAAAGCGTGTTTTTACAGTAATTTTGAAATTGGAGCACAAGTTCTTATCTGGCCTAATTCACGAGAATGGTAAGAAGCCTTTTTTCGTAACTAAAGAGCTCTTTCATTGCCGAACTCTTTCATTGCCAGCCTCCCACTGACCCCTATTTACATATGTATATTTCATGAGAAACCAATAAAAACGATTCAATTAATTTTTGTCAGTTTATCAATTTGCATTTCAACTCTTGAACTCGTTGTTTCCTTTGTTTTACTTCCTTTGAGTTTTAATGGAAACTCGATTTAAGTTATTTAAAAGTTATAAAATTTGCTCATTATTTTAATTGCAAAATGGATTGAACAAGAATTTATCTAGTTTTATATACAAAATTATATTTTTCGATATATTATCAATAGATATTACAAAGATTTGTACTGAGAATCACAGATCTTAAAAGCAAATTATAATATATGTATGTAGTGTAGCGTCCTCTATTGCGTTCTCCCACTGGTTCAGAGTCGAAGATTCTACGGGTCGGAGCAATATTTTCCATGCGCTCTACATGGCCCAACCACCTTAGCCGTTGGATCCGTCGACGCCTGGTTAGGCTCATGTCACTGTACAACCCGTACAGTTCGTGATTGAATCTTCTTCTCCAGAAACCATCAACACAAACTGGTCCGAAGATTGAACGCAGAACTTTTCTCTCGAAAATACCAAGGACTTTCTCATCCGCCTTCGATACTGTCCATGCTTCCGCGCCATAGAGCAGGACAGGGAAAGTAGTGTCAACTTGGTTTTTCGAGAGAGGGCCTTACTACTCAATTGCCTCTTGAGCCCAAAGAAACAGCGATTGGCAAGAGTTATTCTGCGTTTAATCTCGGTACTGATGTTATCTAGCTTGTTGTTGCGCCTGAATTAATGCGTTTTTACACGGTAAGGAAATTACCCCCACACACAGCCCCCGAACCTGGAGGACCGGGTCCTGATTTAGACCCCTGGGCAGAGGGGACTAGCTGCATACTTCGGTTCACCACTAAGCGGGTGCTGTAGGGCATATGTATGTACATTATAGGGTGCCAATGGTTTGTATCGAAAAAATTGTTTGTTCGAATCCCAAAGTGTACGGGTAGGATCGAACTCAAAGGTCAGATACATACATACATACATATGTATATGCAAAATTTTACTATTTATATGCGAATTTTCGTAAAATAATGCAGTGAGTTAATGAGTTTGACAAATTTAATTCATATAAATAGTCGAATTTGCATGCATCTGACCTTGTCCGATTTGGCACCGAAGTTTTAGGCCTACTGTCACAATATTTCGACCCGTTAACTTCCGAATTAAACAAACAAAAGTAGGATTATGGTGAGATAAGAAACTTGTGCATTTTTCGATCTCAGAAACTTCATTTCGGTGCCGAAATTAGGCCGATTGGTTGCACTCCCGTATCCGTTGATAAGAGGAGTTTTGTACAGATTCGACCGCTCTTTCATAGCGAGTTTCTTTGTGGAAAAGCTCCATTCAGCATCTCTAATATTTTTACATACATACATACATATGTATGTTCCTTCAGACATTTATTTGGCATGATTTGTATTTTTTTTTTTTTAAATGTGGTTTTGCTGCATTAGAGCAAATGGGGCGTGCATATGACATTGTTGGCCTTGGAGCGCTTTTAAAAATTGAATTTTTGTTAGCCAAGTTAAGATTTGAACGTTAATTTATTATAGCTTTTTAAAATTTGGATATATGCATAAGTTTGGGGCATTTCATAGATTGTGCCAATAAAAATTAAATGTATTCTAAAACTAGTGTTTTTAGTCAACTTCTTTAATTCTGGCTGTCAAAGGTTAGGGGCGCAGGCTACTCCTTTCGAAGAGGGTAAATGCCCTTGTAGGTTCATTCTCGATTGCAAACCAAGCTCAAACAGGTGTACCCAAACTAGAGACTTAAATATTAATAATATCCTCTTCCCCCGTTAAAGTTCTTGTTTAATGCAACCCAATTTGTCATAAAAAGCATCTTGTCATTCATTCGATTTTCTTACAAAAGTTTTTATGTATTTAAGAATCTTCATTGATGAAATAATTACACATGTACTCGTAAGTTATAAGTATGAAATACATATTTTTGCACTTTCATTTCGTTCAAATGCGGTTTTAATTTAAAAGGCTTTTGTGTACATGTGAAAGCAAGACTTAAATAATAAAATAAAGGCTCCTTTAAATAAATGTCAAGCTTTCCTCCCATTTTTTCTCCAGCCGAAAGTTCGAGTCAAGCGGGCTTCGCACGTTTAATGGTACAAACTGCGTCGTCGAATATTTCTTAATGTAATTGCAAGTATCACAGCCACAAGACCTGATGTTGCCTGAAAAACGTACAAACACACATACAAATGTATGTGTATAAATTAATAGAAGATGCAAAGGAAAAGCTGTTGACATCTTATTTTTCTTATTCTCTATAATAGTGACAGAGACAAACTGATTTCAATAGTAAAGAAAAAACTAGGAAAAAATTAATAATATTCAAAGATTTGTTTAATCGTCACCAATTTCATTTATGGACTTTCCTATTACGTTGCACATTGGAACAACTTGTTCGCTGTAACACTTAATACTCCTTTGGGTTACTTGAAACTTTCGTTTTACTATTTCCCTTTATACTTAAAGTGTAGCATCATCAGCACGATCCAAAATACTAGTAATTTTGCATTCCATGTCATAAATGGCTCTTTAATTAGCGCGGCTAGATTTGTTTTCGTGGGGTCTGTGTAATATGCTGCTACTTCCGCTGGCGCCGTTTGTTAAGGTTTTAGCGCCGACGGCGATCGGTACAGAATAATGATAACCGACTTGGACATAGATAGGATGCCCCAGTGCACATTCTGTATGCACTACACATATAAAAACAGGGCATGGTTATCTCTAGGAGCAGTAGCGTGAGTTCGCCATCAAGATTATGCGATTTGACCCTTCAAGACTTAGTTGGGATTTCCTAAAATCGTGGGGTTATGCCAATAAGTTCATATAACCAAAGCCATTGGTCAAGTGCCACCATAACAAGACATTTGCTCGATGTTATATCCTCCACATGAATTTTTCAAGTCAAACAGCTCGTTTTATTCCACTTCAACGCCCACAACATGAAAACTACTTGTCGAGGTTTTGCGAATAGCGGTAAATGTCAATTCTGGTTTGACATTTGTGAAGTAAGCGGATATAATATACACATATGTCAAAAAATTCATTATTTGGTTCTCAACTCTCAATTTTTTCTACTTGTAAAATGATAATGAATCGAAAAATTTGGATTTGACATTTAAAATGTAAAAATCAATGCAAATGTATATGAAACTAAAGATTTGCAGTGAATAGAAAAAGATTTCTGAAAGAATAATCACTTAACACTAAGTGAGTAAATAACGAAAAAAGTTGTTCGGTTACATACCTCCAGTGCGACTAAAACCCAGTTAGATAGATCCTCTATCGCTTGATTTATCGAGTTCTGGTCTGATGGCTTTGATAAGCAACCGCTTCTATACAGATAACCGGATGCATTGAGTTTCGGATAACAACTTAACGGTATTGGCTCTCCAACTTCTGCATAATCATTCGGTCCCGATCTTCCACAGCATTTATGCTGAAAAAAAATTTCATAAATTCAAAAAAAATGGGATTTGTCGCTGTATCCGCATAGCAAAATTTTTGTTCGCTTGCATTGACAAAAATAACGTGATCCTGTCGCAGACAACTTCCCGGCCATAAACATATGCATTCCCTAATTGATATATCAACAAAGTCAAGTTTAATTTGAAGTATTTTGAAAGACAATCCAGGCAATGATCTGTCGAAAATCCGCGACATACGAGCACAAGTCACGTCAAGAAAATACAAAAATTACAAGATCCCGCTGCCAACGGTGTTCGTATTTTCTTTCGCTCGTATGATTCAGATTTTCAATTTAGTACTCGAACTTGACATTTGAAACAAGTTCGCCAGATGTGGAGAATTTTTTTAATTTTTGTACGTCGGTGCTAAAGTGGCAGTACAGCACCGAACAGGTTCCAAGTGTACTAGTCTACCTGTACTAGTACAGTCGAGAACTAGTACTCGTGATTTTCGCACGAGTTGAACAACTGCGCTAGTCTGATCTTCGCCAGGACATTTCTTTTTGCTGTATTTGGAATATTACAACAAATATGTCACTTTGGCAACAGACATCACCAGACAAATTTGGCTGCTGATGATTGTCCTTATAGTTTACAGCCGATTCTTTGGATACTAAAAGGTGGGTTTTCCTATCAAAATAAATTGCAAGCGCAAGGTTCAAATACACTCAGTGCCAAGCGATGCAACTGTGCTGTGAACGCAGATTTAAATAAATAGTATGAGCCACTAATTATGCACTCCTTATTACCTGGTTGCGTTACGAAACGAAATCTTGAAAAATCTCAGAAGTCAGTGTAGACTAGAAAGATTATTTGATTGAACTCCACAAGATTTCACTTTGATTTAAACAAAATTAATGACACACGTATTTAAAACGTCTGCATACTCCGAAATTGGAACAGCCTTGCACACAGTGCTGCCAACTTTTGTGAGCAAAACGCTGTCAAAATAAAGTCATTCAATATCAACAAAACATCAAAACTTTTCATTAAATTGAAGTAGATATTCTTTGAAATTTTATGCCATATTTGTTCGAGGCCTGTTTAAAGAAATAAAGCGAATTTAAAAATCTCACGGGCTACAGGTGCACGATTTTAGCTATTCAGCGTGTTTAGCTTGTCGACACAGCTGATACTTAGACGCAAATGCATTCAACTTTGCAAACAAATGCAAAATTTTTAGTGGGATTTTTCAACCCAATTTAACCAATTTTTTTTACCTCGATCTCGTACATCGACATCTTAAATTGATTTTGCCCATCCAGTGTCCATAGTTTATTGATAGTTTCTTCGTGAATGTCGCCAAAGTTGATTGGTGCGTAAAATATCACAGTAATTTGACCCATCAATAGAAGCAACATAACGACTGCATACTGTAAAGAGGCCACAAGCGAACCATCAAATACGGCTAAATAAGTTGAGCCGTTTAAAACTTACCATCCAAATAAAATGAGTCGACCTGCGAGATGTGGAGCAACAACCGAAGATACCGTTTAAAACCAGAATCGAACTCAAAACCATTTCCGATATACATGGAATTCTGATGACTTCGCTTTCTTTGAACTCAATTAAAGAAAACGCGCAGGATGCAAATATGAAGACACCAAAAATCTGAGATTAAAAAATTAAATACGATTTCAAAATAACAAAAGTTAAAATATTATCTGAGGCGAAAATTTTTACAAAATGATTTAAACACAGCAGAAAGGAAATGAAGAGATGAAAAAAAGGCAATTAATGTTCGCATGAAATCCATTCTTCTTTTCTCTTCGCCCTTCGTGCCTCTACTCATAAGAATAAAAATACGAAATAAACAAAAACTGTTGAAAATAGCAAAGAAAAAATTTCATGATTTTTTTTCAAAATCGAAATTAAATACCTACATACACATTTTGCTATTGGTAATTAACAAATGAAAAAATATTTCAATATACGAAATCTGTTCAAAGAAAAGCAGCGATTTTCCTAATCTTCGAGGTTCAGTTTTGATATACACTTTTTGGTATGTCCTTGAGCTCTCTCAGTGATTCGGTTTTTACCTTGCCCATCATCTCTCTTCAATCTTGGGAAGAGGAAAATGTCACGGGGTCCAAATCTGGAGGATGCAGAGTCTGAGACATGATTACGGTGTTCTTTTTGACCAAACCTCAGCAATTTCGCAACAAATTTTGCTTCATGCCCTAAATTTTCGAAAAAATTGCGTGGCGTGAACTTAACGATATGTCGACATCCTCAACAACTTCTCTCATAATGACTAGACGTTTCTCCATAACAATTTTCTTCAACTTTGCAACATTTTCGTCGGTGGTTAATGTAGTGGGGCTTCCAAAGCGAGCGCCGTCTTCCACATTTTGTGCATCCGGTGAGCCATAGTTCACATTTCAACTACTTTTATGCAAATTCTTTCGGAATTATATGTGTATGTACCGAATCATTATGAAGGAGCTCGCTGGCGGTCAACGGTACCATTAAATATGAAAAAGCCGTTCTATGATCTGGTAACAAAAAGAGATTTGGGATCGTGATGCAAAATGTATGTAAACGGGCTGAAACGTTAGTTGTATTTCAAAGGGATCCAGTTTAGTCGTGTAAAATTATTTACGAGGAAAGCGCACATCTCTGAGAGTTCGATTTTTCGAACTACTACTTTGTATTCTTCGTGAGTAAATGGGCTGAAAACTTTTTTGACCAGCCGTATTAAATAATTAATATTAAAAATATTATCATAGAGGACAGGTTGCAAGTGCCAACCACTATCGAGAGAAAACCAAATATATTAGTGCCGAGCTCGAGCCTTTTCGCTTGTGGTTCAACGAAACGAAACGAAAATCGTGATTTCTTGGCTCTAGTGCCTCCTCTGACATGATTCCTATAGGCAACGAAACTTTTCCGATAATATCTGCTGCGTGCATTAATATTTTATGTACCGATGGAGGCATGTCAAACCAAGGGTATTCGAAAACATATATTTTTGCTGTATCACACGCATAAATAAACACGAAAAGCCTGTACTTTATGCATCCCATTGTGCGCAAAATTAAACCAATATTTTTTATAAGTTCCACTTGCAAGCCACTTGCCAAGGATGGCTCGAACGGCTTTCCCAGCGCACTCATTTGTTCTTCAGTTCAAATTGAATTTTTCTTTTGCCTTTTGGTGTAGCATGAAGTGTTGAGAATCCTGCCTTATTTGAACGAAGTTCAGGTTGTTCGCCACAAATTCCGCAAGCCAGTGATGATAACGCCGCTATGGTGTTAAAAACTTTTCCTTCAATCATGATCAAATGAAATTCGTGCGTTACTCCTAAAGATCCAAATTTTGTACTGATTTTTTAGTTTGTAAAGGAACAGCAAATATGTCAAATAAATGTTCATCAATTGTTGCAGGATACGAAACGCTCACGCCACCTCTAGCTGTAGGTCATTTAGTTTAATATAAATTAAGAAATTTCGTAAAATGATTTAAATAAAGTGCGGTCGTGTTGGCCGCTTAAACAAAAAACAATTTATTTTCAAGTTCCAATAAGAAATTTCCTAAGTTATATAGATATATGTACATACATATACATATATGTATATACGTGCTACAGTATGGTCTACGAGACTGCAAGCTAACGTTCAGTTGAGTGTGCGAGTATGTCACTGGGGTAACACTTCGTTTTAGTTTTGGGCAAAACGCCGTAGCTTGGATAAATATTGGCGTTTCGATCTGTGGCACCATATTGCAGTTAAAGTTTGTATATCCTTTAAGAGTATCCAGCATCCATTTAAAGAGCTGAAGCTTCTTCAGTCTACAGATTTAAGCATTTTTGCAGATGTCGCTGGTTCTGAAGATAACTTTGAAACGACTTGTGAAGCACATCTTTTTCCATCCTTGTAAAGACTTGCAATGTCTTCCTTCATCCAAGCATTTTTCATTTCGCTCTTCGAATACTGTCATATGCCTGTGACTTTCTTTCCACTTATTTAAAAGTTTGCTTATAAAATTTGTCAACTGTTTCTGAATTTGATGGCATTGGTCTTCGCTATATGTATGTATTTCGAGCGATCAATGACGTCTGAAAATACAAGATTTTCAACCTCAAACAGTTTTTTGTTGTTTCTGGTTGTAATTGTGTAAAACCAAAAATAATCGAAAATTAGTAAGAACTATTTTTTTGAACTTAACATACATAGACAACAACCCATCTAAACAAAATATATGTACAAACACCGAACCGAATCCAGTCGAACACGCCCCAATTATGCATCTAAAAACATTTTCACAAATAACATTTTCTTTTTCCGCAGTTAAGCACTAAAGCATAGAACAACAGATCGGAAGCCATTTTTATTCAAGTGTTTCCGGCCAGCAAAATCGGACTTGAAAAATAGTTACTGCGCCTGCTGATGCATGTCTTAAGTTTGAATGCTCCCAGCTGTGCGACTATTAGGAATAAGACTAAAAAGTAAACGGAAAAAATCTGTTGGGTTGTAAATTAAAAAAAAAAAAAAACAAACAAAAGCAAAGTTTGCCGAATTCTGAATTTTAAAATTTCGCTAAAGGGCCACTGCAGATTGGTAAAAAAAATTGCACGTGCTCCTGTTAAATTTGGAAAATGGACTTATGTATATCTATGTCAAGATATACATACATACATATGTACATCCATTATGACGTAAGACTGAATTTTAATTCGCATATTTCTTTAAATTTAATGTTGTTTCTACTTTTGTTCGAAAAAATTCATATAAATTATTAACCTTAATTTTAAATGCATTTCCAAGCTATTCAGTGATTTTTTTTAACTTTTCGTGACCAAGTGCAAGTCCAATTGTGGGGCTAATCTCTTTTACTCATATATAACATTAAATAAATTGAATGGACCAAATGGCCTTAAAATTTTTAGGATATTTTTAATTTTTATGCTGGACAGTTACAGACCTAAAAACATTAAAATAAAAATAAAATGTTATTTTATATTATAGTACATTTATATGTGTGTGTAAGTATGTATGTATCAGAGAACTGCAACGGGCTTGAATTAGCCGTCTTATTCACAAGTGCTACAACTTCAATACAAATCAATGAGGCGTTCGGCAATTTCATTTACTTACTTAAGTCAAGATAAGACGAAAGTAAATGTTTGGCAGACATTTCAATCAAAAGCTGCATTTAATAGTAAAAGTTATTAAACCAAAATTACAAAAAAATCATCTATAATAATACGAAAATAATAATAATAAAATTAGATGCACTTTTGCATTAAGGCAGCGTTATTGACATAAAATATTGATCTTGTGTTCGGGAGGTAAGGAAACCTGTAGCTCGGTCCGGTATTTCTCGCATCGAGAAACTTTTCACATGAAACATGGGAGTTGAAAGAACACCGATGTAGATTGAAATAAGAAGTGGGATTTCTCATAGAACTTTTCTGCATGTTGGCCATGTGAGGAGTATCTGTCATCTGTCTGTCTAAAATTACTTTCCCACAATTATTGAAGTGATGCTAGAAAAAGTGTGCCCGTATGCAAATTGCAAGCATCTGAAAAGTTTTACGCACTTATTTTCAAAATAAGTCGCATTTCAAAATGATGCAATGATTTAGATACAAAAATATAGCATATAAATATAACAAAAACTATTTCTAAAACACTTTTTTTTCTTATAGAGTCTAAATCTGCTGAATATTCCAGGATGCTGGACGTATCAGTTGCATCCCTTAATTGCCGCCTATAAAGCTGTAGCACAATACGACCGCCGATAATTTTTTTCAGCCATTATTATTGCAAAAGATATATTGAACTTTATTTTATGAACTTATTTAAAATAAAATATTTTGTTTGACATTTTATGTCTTGTATTGACGTTTCGTTTTTATCTGTCATTAGATTGTAGAATCACTCCGATAAAAACGCATTGTTTTCACAAATCAAGAAATGAAATTTTTCGTTTAACGAGAAATAGGGAGAAATACCGAAACAAGATACTGATTTAAAGAGCCAAAAGATCTCACTGCATTCATCGGCTCACTTAGCTCTGCCACTTGAACCCAAATCTAATACACTGAGATATACCAGCTCTTGAAACACGACCAAATAAAAATTGAGTATAACAGTAAAATTGTTTTACAAAAATACGATATCGAGAAAGGAGTGAAAATTAAAATAATGATGAGATTGAAAAGCACAAAAGCGTTTATACAGGCCTGAAAAGAGAAGTTGCCAACTGAATACCGTTACAATGCTTTTTCAATTCTTTACCACTTGCTGTGTATCAGTCACTCAAACATTTTTTTACCATTCAAGTTTATTGCATACGAAACGTGCTATCAACTGGTTTCCTAAAAGCTCAAACCGACAAATTATATAAGATTACAGGAAAAATGGATTCACACTTGCATAGTTTGGCTCCATATGCAATAAACAAAAGCACGTTCAGGATATAAACAAAAAATAAAGCTGCTTTCCTTTTCAAATATGGTCAAACATTAAAATTTATATCGAATTGCCTTTAAAAAGACAACGAGCATTACAAGGAATATGTTATAATATTACTCCTATTTTTCAAACTAAAAACAGAGTAGGATTCCTTTTACGTTTAACTTTTTGAAAGCGAGGATCTCAGTTATTTTGCGAGGATATTTTTCAACAACATCAAGCATTTCTGAATAGGGCTTGGCAACACTGATTCTTACAAATAATAATGTAATGAAACAATTGTTTGAAATCCACTTGCAGGCGTATAATAAATAAGTATGTATTTATATATGTACATACGTGCATACATAGAGGTTAGAAATATAGCATGTTTATATGGGTGGGTAATATGTATGTATGTGTGCATGTGTGTATATTGAAGATGAAGTCAGCGAAATTGATGACCAACTTACAAAGCACAGAAAATTTAACACGAGCAACGAAAATTTTAGTGTTGATGACGCACAACTCATTTTGTTTGTCTATGACTTTAAACTTGAAGTAGTCGGTAGTTGGCTTTAGAAATAGTTTGAAAAAATTAAAAATACGATATATGTCTGTAGTATTGACCGATCAATTGCGTTCATGTTACTGGTCATTTTCAAAGTTTGTGGTTGCTTCATTTTCATTAGTTCTGTTGAAAAAATCAACTTTAGATAAGAAAACGAATTATGATGTTTCGTCAAGAACTGTTATTTTTTTTAAACTGATAACAGCTCAATATCTATGAGAGCGTACGGTGCCAAACGAATGATTTACTTACGGCTCTCGCTGAAGTCGTAAACACAATTAAAAGAGTGGTATTCAAAACAGCGAACCGAAGTGAAAGAAGTTTTAAAACTGTTTCGTAATAAATAGATTTATGAGAATAAGTTTGCCCATCTATTACAATATAATAATGCCCCAAGTGTCTTCTAAACTCTCAGACCATGATTTCTCTGTATATGACGATTGTTTGCTCTGTAGTGCGATTATCTAACTTACTTTAACGATAATTATTGGGCTAAAAGAAGTTAACACCGAAGTTAACGATCTTGCTTTTCACTAAGACTTTTTAACACTATTCAGCTAGTCAGCGTGTAAAATCAGCTGTTTTTATAAGCTGACAGACTAACTAATGTTTGCGGTGTCCTTAAAATTTGTATTACAATAATTTTGAACATGTTTAAAAACTCCTAACTACACTATAATAAACATACATATGTATGTATGTACTTCCCATATATTGCCTCGCACAAAATGAAATGGGTGGAAATTTTTTTTGTTATTTTATTCTCGTAATTTAAAATTTTTGTAACTAAAGGGTGATTAAATTGTATGGGCCGATGTTGAATGTGAACCACACCTAAACGCCAAGTTTTTTTCCGAATTTTATTTGACATTTCTCTATTTCAGACTTACTCAATTTGAACCATGGAGAGATACACAATCCAACAACGTGTTAAAGTTATCCAGACTTATTATGAAAATGGGAGTTCAAATCAAAATGCATATCGTGCACTTCGTAATTTTTTTGGTCAATTTCATCGTCCAAATGTGCGTACAATCGCAAAAATCGTGGAAAAATTCGAGCAAACCGGGTCTGTAGAAGATGTGAGAACACCAGTGCATGCTCGTACAGCTCGTACTGCAGAAAATATTGCTGCTGTTCGCGATAGTGTGGCTGAAGAGGCGTCCACCTCAACTCGTCGTCGTTCCCAACAATTGCAGCTCTCACGCTCGTCGTTGATGAACATTATGCATAAAGACTTGCATTTACACGCTTACAAGGTGCAATTGGCTCAAGAACTAAAGCCTCTTGACCATTCCAAACGTCGTGAATGGGCAGAATGGTGGCAAGAAATGGCAACAGTGGATTATCAATTTTCGAAGAAAATCATCTTCAGTGATGAGGCACATTTTCACCTCAGTGGATTCGTCAATAACAGAATTGCCGCATTTGGGCGAATGAGAATCCAAGAGTGATTGTCGAAAAACCAATGCACCCACAAAGAGTGACTGTTTGGTGCGGTTTATGGGCTGGCGGCATCATCGGGCCGTATTTTTCCAAAATGAGGCCGGTCAGGCAGTTACTGTGAATGGTGTTCGCTATCGTGAGATGATAACGAACTTTTTATGGCCCGAATTGGAAGATATGGATGTGGACGATATGTGGTTTCAGCAGAACGGTGCCACTTGCCACACAGCTAACGAAACAATGGCTCTTTTGCGCAACAAATTCAATGGCCGTGTTATCTCACGTAATGGCGATGTCAATTGGCCGCCAAGATCATGTGATTTGACACCGTTAGACTTTTTTCTTTGGGGTTATTTGAAAGAAAAGGTGTACGTCGATAAGCCAGCAACAATTCAAGACCTAAAGGATCAGATAATTCGGCACATTAACGGTATAGAACCTCCATTATGCCTCAGATATTTTGTTCCATACATAATTGAGTAATACCAATACATCATAATAAAATAAAATTACAATAATTTCCTAAATAGTTTGTGTTTTATTCCAAATCAACATCGGCCCTTGAAATTTAACCACCCTTTACAACAAAAGCCGTTAAAATGAAGTTAGTGAATCACACAATCGTTAGTGCAAATCACACTCATTGGTGTTAAGTTAAGCTCTTTTAAAATCGTTAAAAGTTAGAGAGTCGCACTACTGGTTGATGTTGGCTTTGCGTGGGTTACACTTCTAATTTTTTCCTTTTAACACCCACATATTTTTATTGTTAAATTTCTCGAAAGTTGGCTTCTAAACAATGAATCGTTGCTGGTTGATCAGCTCATAGATTTGAGGTGAGGGCATAAAAAGTAGTCGAAATGTGTCAAATACCAAGAATTAGCCAATTCACAGGTTTATATCTTAAAATAATGCGGTCACTGCACTTTTAGCTTAATAAACTGATGGCCTCCCGCAGTTCATCGCTGCATGTTCGCCCATCTTGTTAGAATCATTTCCTCTCTGAATGATTTTCAATCACAAGAAGAATAAAAGCATCCTAATTATTTCCCTGTAGCATCCGTCGCACGCGGCAATGTTGGCACCGGTTTCGCATTTACGGAGCGACATGTGAACTGCACCAGCCAGAGGGTTTTTCGGGACATAATCGAATCTCATGAACATTTTGCTCTCTGCAAAAACAACTACTTTGTTTGTTTATACAAATTTCCACGATTTGCAAAAAATGTTCTAGTGCATGAAAATTCTCCAAATTATGCCGAACAAAAGTCAAATGCACTTCATTCGTATGACAGCTAGTTTGACAATTATCTCTATGTGAAGTTCTATACCTCTAAAAAAAATACATTTTTTACGTACTTATGTACGTATGTATGTACATATGTATGTGTATGTACATCAGCCTGTTAATTTTAAAATCTTCAAAGAAATCAATACCAACTATTGGAATAGTGACATCGGCAAACATTAAGATTCTTCAACTATTACAGAATCTCTGATTGCAAGTGTAATTAATGCTAAGAAAAATAGTTTTTGTTTGATTGAAAAACTATCCAATTATAATTTAAATATGTCCTACAGTAGTGAAATAAATAGCAGTTCAAGGCAGTGTTGTATTTAATTATAACCGTTAATTTTAATTAAAAGCTGATTTTTATTCTCTTACTTTTCTTTTTTTGACCAGTACTGTCAACTCCTACATATGCAGTAGCGATGGGGATGACAGAATTTAACTGATCATGGTCTGCCTATTCAGTGCACAGTCAAACATCATTTATAAAACAGCATTGCGTTTTTTTATATTCTTGATTAATATGGATTTTGATTAATATGGATTTGTTTGTTGGAGTATTGAGTCCTTTTACATACATATTTACCAACATGTGTATTTGTTATTGTGTGTTTTCTTTCGTATTATTGTTGAGTGCAATGTAAAGAATTTTTTTCACCAGACTCTTTCGTAATAAATCGTTTACATTGTCTCTATATCTAGTACTGACGAGATTTCGAGCTAAGTCTACTCGTTTTTTACTAGATTTCCCATACATTTTGTATCTACTTTGTCACTAGATTTGGACGAAATCTGCCTAAGTAATACTTAGTGATACAACTATGGGTTCGTTTTTTTTTTGTTGTTTAAATTATTGAACAAATTTTAAATTTTCAAGAATAAATAAAATGGAAAAGAAAAATGAAGTAAATGAAGCGCAAGTCTTAAATACAAGGTAATGTAATTTGTTAAATGCCTATTTCTTTACAATACATGTGTACATACATACATACATATATGCACATTTATACATACATATATGTATATACATACATACATTTGTATATTACATTTGTGTTACAGAAAAAGAAATACTTGGAAAGCGGAGGAGGAGCCTCTTCTAGTAACAATTTGGGGAGACTTTATAGATGATTTTAGAGGGTGCCGAAAAAATAGATACGTATACCAGGACATATCTAGTAGAATGAAAAGCGAAGTATTATTATCTAGGTAAATAAAAAAACGATTAAATATCTACATGTATTATTTTCAGGCATGAAAAGCGAAAGGTTGGGCCCTCTGGTGGATCCCCATTAATTTGGCCAAAAATGTTGAAACTGCGGAGGATTTAGGGTCAATAGAAAGCGAAAGATATGAAATTCTGAAGTCGATCTTAAATAAGTAAATAAATCCTAATTTTGTAAATAAAATACTGAATTTTTGTTGAATTTTATTTGTTTTAAGATTTGTTTGGTTAAATTTTCTTTTTATTAAAGAGTTCTTTGTTAATTTTTTTCTAATAAAACTACTCATTGATGCAAAAGGTTGCAATAGTATATCTAATTTCTTCACTTTTAGGGTTGTAATCGTAAGTAAAATCTTCACTATTCGGTTGCCCCTGATTGTTTCACTGTTAACTTTCCAGGTCTGATTAAATATCTCATTATTGTTGTGTAAAAAGTTGTGCAGGAGGCAGCCATATTTGATTATACCATTTACATTGTCAATTTTATTGTCTATCCCTTTTCCAAGTCGTCGAAACCGTGCTTTTATATGTACTTATGTCCGAACGCATTTCCAACAACTGTACGGGATTTTGACAGAGTGTAATTAAATGTTTTTTGTTTTTCTGATGCATTTATGTACATGAAATGGATAAGGTTTCATCATGTATTCAGATAAGTGAAATGCAGAATCGCCTATTAACGGAACCGGAATTTTCACTCCATCGTAAAAAATAGCTTGTAGAAATATGGGGCTTAGCATTTTTTTCCTAAATACAGATCATTCGAATATGGTCGAATCATTGCAACGACCTGGACATTCAACATTAATATATAAGAACCGCTATGAATAGTCAACAACAGCGAGCAAAACAACTGAATATCATAAGTTTCCGAAGATGCGGGGTGAACTTCAAATCCATCCTCATATTTAGAAGAAATGAAAATAATAGCACAAAAATTAAACATAAATTCTAAGATCACATTCATACCTATTCCTCCGAAACATTGTGGAAATCGAATTTTTTTTAAACCCGTTCGCACAAGAATCGAACATATGACCTCTGGACTTTTGGTCAAATACTTTACCCACTCATCCCACATACTATTTGTATGGAATACCTTTTGTAACTTTAAATAATTAGCTTAAGCAAAGAAATGCAAAACCATGTAACACAATTTTAGTTATTTTGCAGCAGAAACAAAATAGTAATATTAGGATATGTTTTAAAAAATATTTGAAGAGGGGACATGGATATTTTTGATATGCAGAATAATCAATCAAAAAATCGGCAACATATATTTTTTGTTAGTTATGCGCTTTTCCATTTTAGCTAACGATACGGGTAATTGCTCAAAAGTATAGACGCCGGCCCAAGCATTAAGCAGGTTTTTCTTTTTTGCATTTTCAAACAGAAATATGCAAAATCAAAATTGGTTAAATTAAAGAGTTCAAAGCTTGATATCGGACTAGAAGTTTCAAGTTCTCGTTTTGATCAATTTTGCTTTATTTGAAGGACAATCTCCTCTTTTCAATTTCCACTTCTAAGAGTAACTGCGCAATAATACTCCTGTCGCAATTATTTCCCTACAACCACAGCAGAAAGATTGTGCAATTGGTTTTTATGGCCTAATCTGACGGTGGATCAACTCCATTGGAGTGAACTTGTCAACGGTTCACCACCGACCCCATATGGCTTACCAGGCACATGCGGATGGTAACTTCTCGTGTTATGTGGCTACGGCTCGAGAGCTCAGGCTATCTAATTCTTTATACAGTTAAAGGCAGACTAAGCTATTGAGGAGCATCAAGCATCAACATTCCCTATTATCTAGCTCCATGCGAAGACGAGAGTCTGCAGCAAGCCAACAGCACCTCGAGACTTGGATCAAAGGCATTTTGGGGCATGTTGGTCCCCGTTCTGCCAAATGACATTTGGTGAAGGTTTTAGAAAAATATGTATAGCCGAAGTCGTACATACTTAATTACATCTCGGCTATAAAAATCCTTTTCTTATGACTTTATCTTTATCTGACTTTATAGTTTTTTTTAAACATTTTACGATACAAATGTAATGGAATGGAAAGTACCATATTGTTTAATTTCTATTTTGCTATTAGATGCTGTGCTCCTTAACTTGTAAGCATTTTAAAAGAATAAAATAAATCTTTATGTGAATGTACTTAACAAAATCATGTGTTTTACGCATAAAATTTAGAGTGTTTTCAAATACCAAAATGTCAGTTAAACATTTTTCCTCGATATAAGAAATTTTCGTTTTGTATGCCAAATACTGTAACTTGTGCGGCGAATATTCACTTTTGAATTCGCATTGTTGCTCCCGTGCTGTTACACGGTTGCAAATTTTCGTAACACTCTAATGTAAATCCCCATTTATGCAACCAACTGTTTACTTGATTTGATGTTTTTTTCTGGTGGCTTAAATGAGTAAACACAGATGATTTTTGCATTTCAATAGTTTGCATTTATTGAAAAGTAAATAAAATAATATTTGTAATGTTGTGGAGACCACATAAAACGTTTTGGAACGAAAACTTGCGCAGCGAATTAAGTTTATGTGCCACAGCTGAAAGCCAATAAGCAAACATCGTGATAGGACGGACATTTGTATGCAGTCAACTTTACTAGTCAATACTGGAAGAACAACAATGGTGTATAAGTGAGCAATACGAAGAGAGCGGTGCCCATTCTGCTTTTAGTGGTCAAAGCAAGAACGTCACGATCGTTCCGGTTCATTTTATGATTTTAAATAACGTTTCTTGGTGTTTACGGTAGATCTTGTATTATTTAACAATAACGGTACACGTACTTAACTAAAGTCAGTATTACGTTCGGTCGGTCGGTACGTCGGTCTGTTGTAGTTTTGACAGTCAAACAAAAAGTGCAAAAAGATATTAACCCAAAATAAAGCCAACAAGAAGTTTTTTTGCACGCAACATTATGGGCTTGCGATTTCAGCAACTGAAAAAGTTGTGGTTGTTGTATCTGTTCCTGTTATTTTTTGCATTCTTTATGTTTGCCTTCAGCATAAATTTGTATATTACGAGCATGCAGCCTACACCTGGTCAGGAGCGATTGTAAGTTACATCATGGTTTTTTTCTCAAACTTAATTTTTGTTGGTTACAACAATATTAAAGTAGGGAAGAATAGGTTTGCTATTGAGGTAGACGTACTCACTCACAAGTAGCCAGCGGATATAAAAACGTCCCTCACAGTTGACTGAGCATCAAAAACAATGAACAAATGGCGAAGAAATCAGCACAAAACGAAATAAAATGTAAATTGTGGAATAATTAAAAAATATTTTCAATAATAACAATGTAAAGTTGAATAATATTTGGGTTTATTAAGCCATCAGCCTTCTTTGGTATTTAACCTCAGACAAATATTACTACTTTGTTTTACGAAAAGTATCAAACAAAGTCGATGCTTTGCCAAATTTTTTTAATTCAAAATACGAACCAAAGGGAATACTAAATATACCCTTAAGTTTTATTTATTGTCATATCAAGCATAAGATCAATAATCTCAAATGTTTGTTGATATACGAGCGCTTTTATTCTTTTTGAAAAGAAAGTTTCGTTTTTAATATTTTAACATAATTATAAAATATACTAGTATGTATGTATGTACATATGTATTCTTTTGGTTTTTTCTCTTAAGTACATACAATACAAGACAAAGCAAAACAAAACCAACAAATTTTGGAAAATTTTATATGGACGGGAGATTTTAGGTGGTTTCAAACCAGTAATAAGGAATATAAACCTTATTTTTAACTCTTATAAATCGGGCGAAAAATTAATATTTTACTATTACATGTTATGAAAACAGTTGTGACATAATTTTATATTCTAATATTTTCCAGTGAAATTGGGAAGTCCAAATGAAATTGAAAGTTTGTATTCCATATTGAGTACTTTCCAATCGATATTAAGAATTTCATATTGATTGAACTAAAAATAAAATTGATAATTTTGAAACAAAAATTAGAAAATTCCAAATGTAGCCGAATTTTTTTTAGTTAAATTGAATTGAATTGAAAAAATTCCCATTTAAGATCAGTTTTATTCCTTATTTAATTTTTACACATGACATGATGTTGATGAACAAGAAATTTTTGTATCTGAATACATCAAGTATTAGGGCTTCGTCTGTAAAGTAATTCATCTTGAAATCTGCTTATTCAGAACACTCCATCTAGTAATAAACCAAAGTCATTTTAATTAGTCTCAATATATGGTAGTAGAATCAGTGTTGATTTGCCAGTCCTGCGAAGGACTCAAATAAAAGCACTGAAAACTGTTTTTAACTTGGCACTTCAACGTTGAGTTGTACAGAGATATTGCGAAAAAATTTTGCTTTATTAATAATTTGCATAAAATGCAACTTCTTTTATTTAACAACAATAAAGTTTTGAAAAAGTTGATCAAATTTAGGAGCAACAAGATGTAGATCTAAACCGCAAAACAAAAAGTTGCATGAAATAGTCTGTTGCTGAATAGTTAATCGAAAAATTTGAGAAACGTTAAAGTAATTTGAAATTTTAGAACTTCTGTTAAGGAATTTTTGCTTGGAAACCGTGATTTGATAAAAGCCCTAAATTACATTTTTAGGAGATATAACAAATTCTAATATGACGAGATAAGTAAATTAATTTTGTTTAAATTTAAGGTTAATTTTTATTAAAGAAACAATATCTGAAGAAAAATATCCAGTACTTGCGGATATATGAACCGAAAAAGGCATAAGTCATACTAAAACAAGAATTTTGATAGTCTTAAGGTCGGGGCCTTTTTCAACTGATAAGAGTTTGTTATGAGGTTTGTCGCATAAAGTACGCCAACTTCAACGCAACGCATCAAAGCTGGACAACTTTTAACGTGCGTTGAGTACTTTCAGATTTGAACTTTTGACTACTTTGTAGTAGAAAAGAAAATATTTATTACTTTCTGTGCACCCTGAAAAGAATAGAATTGAAAAATAAATTGACTTAAGTTGTGCGTGTGTGTGTCTGATTTTACATGCGTTAACGAAGTACTCATTGTGCCGACCTAATCCGTCGTTCCGTTAACGTCAGTTGAAAAAGGCGATATACAACGCATGACGGATTTTAAGCGCCCCGGCCTTTAGGGCTTTTAGAATTTCTGTAATAAGAACGTTATATTTTATTAAATGTAGAATTGTAAATCCCCCGGGGCAGGTTAAGCGTTGACGATTTTACACTCGGTCTGGACACTGCTTTCCGTGAAATAGAGGGGAAGGGGTCCCTCGGTTGGCACAGCTACCACAACTCTAGGAATTTCATATATGACTTCGGTTATGCATGTTCTTTCGAAAAATTTCCCAAAGGTAAATTGGCAGAATGGGGACCAACACGCCCTTAAAATACCTTTTGGGCTTCTGGGTCGATCATTGGTTGAGTAGCCTATCCATAGATTGAAGGGATTGTACAGGTCAGGTTGGTTTAAGGCCTGATGTTCCTTGTGGATTTCGGACTACCAACTCAGGAGCCTAGTAAAATCAACTCCAAATCTGTAGGAGTGTAGAATTTTGCACCAAAATGTATTTCGACAAAGTGTTATTGCCAATTCCTTTCAATAATGTCTACAGGACGCTGACACTGTATAAAATTTTAATATATTGTAAATACATATGTTTGTATAATTTTGTCATCAAATAAACGAATTAAGAAGAAGAAAATTCCAAATGAAATTATTTATTTATATTTGATGTAAAATCCTTTAAATTCTTAAAAAAATCCTTTGTAATTGAGAATTTTTAATGGATTTGATATCGCGAACTCCCAATTCGAAATAAGAAAATTTTAAATTAAATTTAAAAAACTCCAAAAGAAACGACGATATTCAAATATAACAAGTTTTATGATCTTTATAAAAACTAACGTAGATTTCTCTGCCAACAAACAAAGGGCCCGCCCTTGCGGGTCAATATAAGTATAATTGTTATAAAGGGCTAAAAAACTAGGAACTAGTGTGGAACAGATACATTTTTCTGCCAGTAAGGAAAGGCTCTGGTCTCCAGCTCAGATGCCTGTTTCCTCAACTTTTATCAACTGATTTCTTTTGCGCTGCCTGCTGTTTATATGGACCTTGTTTCATTCAAAACGAACTTTAAAGTTCTGTCGATATCGGTAAATGGAAAGCAAGGAATTTTATATTAAACGTTTCCATATTCAATTAAAAATAACTCAATATTTGGAAGACTTTTGCTTGGAAGTGGTAAACCCCAATGGAAACTTGAATAAGAAATGGTAGATTTCATACCATTTGGAAAGTTCTCAAATTACCCATCAAAATTTCACTTTCGTTAGTTTTGCTCTCAATTTCAATAAAATCTTATCATTTGCACTTAAATATTTCTCAAAATCAAATTTATTTGCATATCGAGCCTTCGGTGCAATACCGCAGTAATTCAAAAAATCGCGAACTGAGAAAAATGCATTTCATTTCATTATTGCAAATAAATATTGTTGGAAATAGCCAGAGGCAATAAAGACATTTTTAGCTGTAGAATCTGAACAGTTAGAGATGGAACCATAATATTTTTTTCTCTCGATAGATATTTCCCCAAAGATCATTTCTGCATATCCAGCTCAAAAAATTCAAATTTTGAGTTACTACGGTATTGCGCCGAAGGCTCGATATGTAAATAAGATTTTTAATTTATTTTAGTAGAAAACTACAAGAACATTAACGAATATTAAAAAAAATTGCTGTTTAAAAATATCGTGTAATGCTCTTAATATTAACAAAAAATGTCAAAATGGATTGTAGTTTTTTACAATCTCTACAACTTTGTAAAAAAGGATCAGGAATAACTTTTCCTGGCAAATTTTATACAAATTGGGAATTGCTATATAGAACATTAAAACATTAATTTTCGATTAAAAACTCTGAGCAAATATTTCCATTTATAAAGTTGAAATAAATGGGCCATTCATCGTTACTCTACGACTTCTTAAGGACGGCAGCTTTATCAGCTCTGGTCTGGCGTCGTCCAATTGAAGCGTGAAGCAAAATAAAAGAAATTGTTTTTGTACAGATTAAAGCTTTTACAATGTACGGTATAGGATGGATGCCAAATTATTGATCCACCTTCCCCAACAGGGAGAACAACTGTTTAGTAATGCAAATTCTTTTGCCCAATGTTTAATAAATCCGAGAATACCTCTTAATATTGAATTAATATGTTTTATAAAGTTTAGTTTTATATGCACTAATATTCCCAGCTCAGGATATTCAGAACTTTATCAAGCTAGAAGCCACCAATAGTGTAATTAATATTCGTATAATGTCTGCTACAAAAGCAGTTTAATTTTAAGAAAATTGTGATCGGAATAATAGTGAAACGTAAAGAATATTTTTACTTCTTCTAATAAAAGTATGAACGGTCCTTTTGTGAAGCGAATTGTTGAGCAACCTTTGCGAAATCCGTGGTTATATGCAGATAACGAAGATAATACATGAAGACATAAAATGTTTTAGAATGCAGCATCACCGTAACCGGTAATATCAGAAGCCGGATTTAAATAGCGGAAATATAAAAGAAAACAGGAATGTGAATGCAGATTTTACTTCTTCCAGTAAATTACAATAATGTCAACAACAAACAACAAAAGAACACTTCAAACTCAAGTGATCCGAAGCTGTTCAATGAGATTGTAATCGCACGGTTGATGAGGTTTTTTTTTTATCAGTATGAGTAGCGCTGTACGAGAGTTAAAGTTCAACGATCTGCATTTTGTCCTCTGGCTTTCTAACTTATTTGAAATTCCCTGTTTTACCCATGGCCGTCTTGCTGGACGAATATGGCTGGAAAATATGGACTCCTACCAACTCCACCCAGTTGGAAAACATACAAAAACATTTTATTGCGTCACAAGCGAATAATACACTAATTTGTTCAAACGTCGTGTTATTTGACTTCATGGCGCGCAACATTGAAAACTATTCCATCTACTTCGTTTCAACCCATTTTGTTTTGTTTTTGTTTACCAACAAACAATTATTAGAAAATTATTTTATACTTTTGTTTAATTTTTAAACCACTTTCAATATACCTCCCACAGGAGTCTATCCCATTAAAGGATGTTCTTTCTAGAACCTTTAAATGGAATTAAAGAAAGACGAAGTTTTTAAATTGACATGAAATTTACTTTATTTGAAAGATAATCTTCTGGCATTATAATTTAAATATGATTTCTGCTATATGACCGCCGCTGCTGGCTCGGACGTAGTCTAACAAGGAGGTCGAATTTCCGATGACTTTTTCCAACATTTGTGGCCGTACATCCGCAATAACGCGGCGAATGTTGTCCTCCAAGTGGTCAATCGTTTCGAGCTTATTGGCGTAGAGTAGCGACTTCATATATCACACAGAAATAATCTAGGGGCGGTAAATCACACGATCTTGGAGGGCAATTCACGGATCCGAAACGTGAAATATGTTGAGCCGTCTTGTTGAAACTACAGCTCCTGCACATCATGGTTGTTCAATTGATCAACGCAAATGTCAGTAATCATGGCTCTATAGCGGTCACCGTTGACTGTAACGTGCTGACCAGCATTGTTTTTAAAGAAGTACGGTTCACTGGTTCCACCAGCCCATAAATCACATCAATCAGTCAGTTTTCCTGGATTTAACGGTGTCTCAACATACACTTGAGGATTATTATTGCTTCAAATGTGGCAGTTTTGTTTTTTGACGCATCCATTCAAACAAAAGTGAGCCTCATCGTTAAACAAAGTTCGCTTATGAAGATCGGGATCAACGGCCATCTTGTTTTGGGCCCATTTGGAAGCGTTGTTCAGGTGTCAGCCTATTCATGTTGCAAGTACCAAACCAAACTAACCACAAATCACTTGAGAGCTGACAAAGTGACCGCCAGTTAAAATCGTGTTGCCAATTTAAAGTTTTATACCTCTATAAAAAAACCCTTTACTTTAAGAGTGGTTGAATCCAAAACTTTACTCTGGTCCATAGCTTTTTCCCTGGCAGATAATACATGGAATGGAATATTTTCAACACAACATGTTTTAGTCAGATGCTCGATGGAAACCGATAGAGGTCAGATCGAACGAATTTTTCACGACTGCAATCAGAATTAAATTACTTTTAGAAAAGTGAAGTGAAGTAATTATTTGAGAAGTTTTAAATATTTATAATGCGATTACAATGGATGTATTGATTTGCCATCATTCTGCCTGTTTTAAAACGAATCGTTTCCGTATTACTTTGCATTCGAAAAAATCCTACCCGCTACATTTGTTGTCGACATCCTTGGATGGTTATTTTACGTTCTTGTGAACTGCATGTCTTAAAATTTTAATCGCCAGTTAAATCTTTTTTCAAAACCGACTTTACCAGGTGGGTTTGTCTTTGTTAAAAATTATGAAACACTTGTTTTAAAGGGAAACATGTTTTAAAAGTTGTCTGATTTGAATAAAATTAAACTCTGGCCCTTAATAGTTTATATTGGTCTAGATTTTGGCTGGTATTTTTTCTTATGGGAGATGTACTCGTAATTTAACCTGTATAAGTAGATTTCTAGTTGCTGTCAATTAATAATAAAAAACCTAAACAAAGTTTTTCAAAGTTGATAAAATCAGAAAAATTATTTTGTCTTTCATTTGTCATGAAAATGATTAATTTAAAGTTCATTTCTGGCCAAGTTCAAATGTTGTTCATAAATTCAACATTAATAACCTTCTGAGCGAGTGGGTACAGATGAACAGAATGCAATTTGACGTTTCTATGAAATTTCGGTACACCTTCATAAATATAAACGACTTTTTCAAAACTTGTTTGGCACGGCCTTTATGAAGTCACGTTCATGTTAAAAAATGTTTTTAACTGGAAAACACGTCTGAATAATCCGAGTGATTTTACCTCTCCAGAGTTTTATTTTTATTCATTTTATTGCCACAAAATTTATGTTTTCGTTTTCTTCGGATACTGGGTCTTCCCCAAGATCCATCTAATTTGTTATTTGGTGATCAGTCAATAAAAACAATATTTTTAATATTAAATTTTTAGAAGACGAAAAATGAAAGAACTCAGTAAATGTTTTTATATCTTGTCCCCAAGAAAGCAGACTTAAATATAGTTTTGAAGCTATTTAAAATAATTTAATTTAAATAACTGCAAACAGTGTTACCGCACAGAAGAAAATTGCTTGCACATGTGTTCACTTTCTCAGTGCATTCGTTTGTTTTGTTTTATGGCTGAAATAGTATGATGCGTATCTAAACTAAAGTACCAATTTGTGTTTCTGCTCTGGAAACCCGCAAGTGTATCTCGATGAAAGACTCCCATATGTGTTGGAATATATGCGCGGACGATGCGAAGTCCTAAGTAGCTGATTTAAAGATTGGTGTTGATCGAATGACACTGTTTTGGAAAATGATTGCCGGCTTTTATTTAAAGCCTGTTGGCGAAAGGGAAGGCAGCGTCCAAATATGTATGTAAAAATATTAGAAAGAAAAAAGTTACACAGTTTTTTGTTCTTCGTGTAAAGCTTTTTATGCCTCTCCCTTTCTCTTATTAAAAACTAAAGTGAATGAGCACCATTTTTCGAACTTAGATCTGTTTAGTTCCGCAGTTGACACTATTTCGTAATTTATATGACCAGTTGCTTGGCGTTAGCAGGATTCTGTGCATTCAATTTTTCAAATTATCCTATCGACGTTCAATAATCTGAATATTTTTTTTGATGCGCTGAATTGGTTGCAGATATTTCCCAGTGCAATATTGTTCATATTTTTAATAAAAACATATTAATGGCGTTCCCGTACTCAACATTGGGGTTCTCTGGAATCCCAATTTTACCGAAATCCTTTCGCGTTTGGGTAAGTGAGAGATGTTGAGATAAAAATATTTCTCTTTCTCTGCACCGATTTGTTAATATCAAGTTTTGCTGTTTTTTTGTTTGGACCCGTAAGTACTCTGTGGTCGTAAGGGTAAGCAGTGCACAGTACCAGAACTAAGTTTCGCGGAGGGGGAGGATGAAAGAGGAAGTAGTCCGTTTTTATGTTATTTTACAGAGATGGGTATGCCCGAATTTAACTGAAGGTGATCTGAATTTTCAGTGCCCCTGTGCAACCCTGTGGCAATATATATATATGGCTGTGCTTGTTGGTTTATTATTGGTATTTATGTATGTACAATTAAATATTGTTGTTATTGGTTTTGGTTAAATGTAAAGGACTTTTGGTTATTGTTTGTTATTGCCTGGATGGTACTTTATGTGCACTTATTCCTTTGCTACCAGAGTCTTTGCTAGGAATCGAACCTCTGAACGTCTGGACTGTTGGCCGAACTCTCTAACAACTCATCCATTGAGGCACTGCTTTTGTACTCAACATTGGGAACCCGTGGCATCCCAACTTTACCAAAAACTGTTCTTCTACTAAAATTTTGGGCAAGTGAGAAAAATATTCTTCTTGTTCTTGCACGAAATAGTCTGCACTTTTCCTTTGAGCAGATTGATGAAACTGTCAAGCAATCAGCTGTTTTCGAAAAATAAACATTAAAAAATACAAACAATTTGAATAAAATTTTATTAAAAAATGTAAAAGAAAATGCGGAAAAATGTAAGTACATGCTTCAGTTTTAGTTCCATTATCCAAAAAACAATGCAATACGTTTTTATTTGGACATACAGTGGCTCCAACCTATAATTGGACACTACGTATGAGATGGTTTTGATTTTACTTCCTTCAAAATCGGCCGCTGATCATAATCATTTAAGTTCTGTGTTTGGGCAATACGACTGCTATTTTCCACTTGAAATTTTTGTCGATACCTTTAAATGATAGATTGAAGTGTGGACGGGCAACTATCAACAATTTCACCAATTTTTCACACTGATTTGCCCTACATGGAGGCCAAGTTTCCGAAATTGTTGGTTTTTTTTCTCTGCTCCATTGCAACTTTGATCTGCCCTCTTAACAGTACACTTGCATAATAATTCACCATTTGCATTAAAAATAAACATGAACTCACTCATCCGAAAGAAGAACATTACGTGTCCAATTGTGCGTTTGACATGAATTTTGTTGGTTTTGTTTTATTTCTAAATTTTAAAAATGGTTTTGAACAAAAGATGCAAAGTGTTGTACGTTGTTTTAAAGGTTTTTTAATAAAACTTCAAGTCTGCATCCAAATTTTTTCGAACTATTTTCATTAAAGTGAAAAAAATCGGTATGCACATACAGATGTATACAAACATATATTACATGTATTAAGATTAACAATGATACAGCCGGGGCAGGTGGTTATGAATTTGAAACATTAGGTGGGAATAGGCTTGCCACATCCCAGAAGCCAGCCAGCTTGACACTCTCCTAAAATGAGCTTGATTTCAAAAAAATATCTTGACAATTAAAATAACGCATACGTAGAAATGAGCAGAAAAACTGCTAAATTTGATTAAAAAAAAAAACAATAAAAACAACATATTATACAAAAACTTAAAAAAACAAAAACGTATTACAATTCAGTCTACGTCAAATAATATAAACATCCTACAATTAATTTACATTTAACTATGTTAATTTTTCCACATATACTTTGTACTCTTAGTAACAGACTTAACTAGTTCTGTTCCTTTAGGCGTTAGTAAAAAATTTTTAAAATATTTACAATTTTCATCAAAGTTTTGTCTTATTAACAGTTCAGCCTTTATAAGGTCATATCCCATTCTATTCCTTTCTTTCGAATATAAATTGTTTAATGTACTAAATGTTCTTTCACTAACAGCATGACTAATTGGAATAGAAAAAATAAATGAGATCAATTTAAATATATTAATCAAGTTATTTTTATCACATTTTTTTTAAAAGTAAGACCATATTTTGTCAATCGGAATATCTTTTGGCAATTGATCAAACACTTCTCGAAGACAGCAATAATCTGTATATAACATGTCATTATCAACAGAATTTGATATCTGTAAAATTTTTCGAAGCTCTGATAATGTATCCCATGACAAACGAGATTGTTTTAGATTTAAAAGTAATATGTGTTTGTAAATTGATTCATCTCCGAAATCATATCGTTGCTCCAAGTATGAAATATCATTTGTTAAAAATTGATTTGCTTCTAATTTAAATGCTTGAACATCATTATTTGAAATATTTTTAAAAATAGCCAAAACTATACTTCCATAAAAACAATTCTTCCTTCGGCTTTGAAGACTTTCGGCTTTCATAAGTTTACTCATTATGCTGTGAAGTTCCATTATTGTACAAGAATCATTTTCAAGCGCTAATATAGCTGAATGCAATTCATGCATTACATTATGAATAAAATACAAATACGCCTCTGATAATCCTTCAGAAACGCATTCTTCATCCAGATTTCTTTTCTGCAGTTGTTTTTCCCCTTTTGCAAAAAGTACCCATTAACCGCAGGCCAAGAATGTAATAATCGATCAATTGCGGGCAAAAGGGAAAGCCATCAAGTGGGAACATGAAGTAGATGCTTGTATTCGATACATGCAAACTCAAAACATTCCTTTAGCTTGGTTTGGTGTTTAACAAATGATGATACATTTTTTTTATATTGAATTTTTTTAATTTTAAAAATTAACTGGACAAATTATATTTTATCTTGACACTTGACAGGACCTAAAAAATCTTGACAATCAAGCTCATTCCAGGCCATGTGGCAACCCTAGGTGGGAAGCTGGTAGACTGACTCATGGAGCGATTCAGAAGATAATGCGATTATCTAACTTGTTGGCAATACTCTGATGACGAGGAATATTTAATGTTTGGTGTTTTAAAAGCTTTTGTTTGCATCTTCCGCTGTGCCAAATAATTTTTGTGCCAATTTATTTTTGTGAGTAATTGGGTTTTTAGTGTTACCGTACTTTTGTACATTTTGTCACTTGCCCAAATTTTGTCCTAAAAGTGCGGGAACAAACTTTTGTCTCTTCATTTTCTTTACAGTTTTTGTTTCTAATACACTCCCATATTTAAAATTTTTTGCGCATTTCTAGTTTTACATTGGGATAAAAAAAGGATTTTCGTGTTGCCATACTTTTCCGTATTTTTATATATTAGTGAGGGAATACAACTATTGCTTCATGTTTTGCCTATAAATACACCTAATTCTGTTAGTAGGCGAATTTGATTTCACGCGTTTCCAAATAAATATTTCATTCTGTTTTTACGCGACGTGATTTGATTTAGCGCGATCTAAAAATGTATGTATTTCTACCAGAAAAGCGTTCTGCAGATATTGACGAATTATTGTTAGATAAGGCACTTAGCGATGATGAAGTCATTGGTTTTGCGCTTGAGATACCCGAAACCAAAGAATGAAATTAGCGATGATGACGACGAGAGCCGCGAAATTTGAACCTGAACTGAACTTATTATTAATGGGCAGTTATCGTGAATTACATAAAAATCTTATAAAAACTGGAAGTCAACGATTAATAGCGGAATATGTGACCCAACCCACTGTACCATCACCAGCAACTGAGCATGATTTCGAAAATATTTCTAGCGATGAAAGTGAACGAATGCGATTATCAGAAAGTGATACTGATTAAAAAATATATATATATTTATGTAACAAAAATGTTTATTTTTAAGTTTTATGATTTTTGTGACTGCTTTTCCATTGTTTTTGTTGTGTTGTTTGTTTTTATTGTTTTTTGTTTAAATAAAATATATTTGTGTATAAAGCAACATGAATTTGAATTATTTATCTTATTTTACCTGGAACCAATTCCCTCATTTAATATGGACACACTATCTTTTTTACGCGGTTTTTTTACGCCACTTCTCGAGGAACGTGTCTATCGCGTAAAAACAGATTTAGGTGTACATACATATGTACGCCATATTTATTATCAGCTCGAGCCGTATACAGTATTATATGCTGTGTGCCCATATTGGCAGCTTTAGACTTAATCTCAGCACGTTGTTGTCGATTTAGCAATTTCTAAAAATATATTAACAAATGGAATGAATGTGAACACTATAAATGCTGTTCTCTATATAAGATGTGGCTTAAAAAGGCTACTTTCACTTATAAGAAAAAGCGAAAAAAATCATTTATTATAGTGACAATTTTAATGAATTTGTAGTTCATAATTATGTATGTAAAATGTAGATAAGAGTTTGAAATACTTTCGATTTTTGTGTTAATTTTGTAACAATTTTAACTAATTGTGCGGAAATACTCGTATGTGTATTTTAATGGTTTATTCAAAATAGGAAACACATAAATTTCCAAAAGTTTCACTTACATTTTCATACAAGTAAAATATATGTATGTATGTATGTCAAAACATAAGAAAGGGCTGAAATTTACAAGGCATTATAAGCAGAGCTGGGAAAAATAGTATTCTCAAAGAAAATATTTGCTTAAAAGAAGTAGAAATAAATTTTTGTTTTTCAGCTCTTTTCTCGTATCGAGACACTTTTCGCATAAAGTATGAAACAAAAAATATTTTTTTAGAAAAAAAAAATAAAAATCGAAACATCAGAACAATAAATAAATTGTCGGGGATAACAAATCGCAAACTAGATGTGACAAATATTTTAAAAAGGATTAAGAAAAAATTAAAGATAAGTAAAAATGCAGTCGACGGTTAAGAGTTGCAAATGATCCGTTGGGAGAATGTGTGTTTTTGTTAATAATAATAATTATTTTTAAGCATTTAAACTTGTTCATTGCACGTCGTTTTGAAATGGGAATTATTTTGACATGTTTTGCGGAAAACTATTCGCATAATTTACATACCGAGACATTTTCTTCGCAACTTTCCAGTAATTGTTCAAAAATAATTTTGATGATACATTCGAGACAGCAGGCTACCGACTACAATACGTCAAAACTGAAACACACACATTCTCACGGAAACGATTATTTTAACGGCAGCACAGCTACACGACGACAGGACTACCGGTTGTTGCTGTCGCCTGTTTAAACTAATTTCTACTTCTGCCAGCTGCAAAACAAAAACAATGTGGACAATACAACAAAACAAGTACAAGAAATTGGTGTTTTAAGTACCTTGTGAAATGGTATTTATTTAAAATCGTTTTGATAGAGAAATATTTGTAAGTTTTTATAAGTTAAAAAACACGACTTTCTGAATTCATCACAAAACTCTATGAGTTTGATAAATTAACAGGGTTTGAATACTTGACAGAAAATTTTTGGGCTAAATAGTTTTTTATTTGAATAATGTTTATTGAAATTCTTTTGAGGCTGCCATACAATTCATAATTTTTAATTCGATTTACAATTCTTTACTGTGGACTTTATTTATAGCTCGAAAAATGTATTCAATTACATCTTCAACTTTGCAGGGCCGCTCACTCTAAAGTAGGCGTGCCCGAAAAGATTGTGTGAAAAACATTTTTATTTCGGAAAGGGGGGCTTCCCTTTCTTTTTTATTTACAATAAAAAAATGTGAATTTGACATTCTGAAACAGATGTAAATGCATCGCTGTAATAGCGTTTTTCCACTTTCCACTTTTCATCTTTCATCAATTTGTTAAAATGTAAACATCTTCCCATATAAAGTCTATTGGAAAAAAACTTAACTTATTCAACATCTTTGCAAGACGATCCTTTTTCATTTTGTTCCATCTTACATCTTGCGTAATTTAAGGTGGCATCACTAAAAAACGTTCCACAGCGATTCTCAAAATATAGATACATAGACATTATGTGTGTGTAAATAATTACAACTTACTGCACATATTTTGACTCACAAACATCCAAACCGCTCGACAAACGTTCGTGCTCAAGTTCACCGAAAATTCTTCATCATTATCTTCTTCCAGAATGGCCTTCATTAATTCGCTCTACTGCATTAAAATTTGATTTTGTTCTTGCAACAACTAATCCAATTATTAGTTTATTATCAAAATTAATTTTTCAATACTTATTTTTCACTTCTGCGTCGTTTTCTTTAAATGTAAATGAAAGATGAAAGATGAAAGATGTTGACAATGTAAACTGTTGTTTCGCACTTTGAACATCTTCTACGCGTTTCACGAGAATGTGGTCAGTGTAAAAAGGCTATAAATGTAGATGCCGTTTTTAAAATAATTGTGTAGCTGGATACACGGCGACAATTGCAGCTAGCAGCATTTGCAGTCGTGTGTTCGTGTAGCCTGCAGTCTCGAATCTATTTAGAGCAACATAGAAACAGTTGTGTGAGAAATTATACTTTTCGTTTGACGTTATTATTCTTGCAATTTCATTGTTTCATGTGAAAAGTTTCTTGATGCGACCAATACAGATTCTAAGTCCAATTCCATTTTGTTTCCTATGTTCAATAGGAATAGCCTTTTTACTTCTACTCACATCAAAACTCTTCAAAAAACTGCTAATGTCGAAGTTGAATCCAATATTGAATAATGTTGAATGTATTCCTAATCATCAGTTTGGCTTTAGCATCAGAGAACAAACAGACAGATTAGTAAATGTGATGAGGAAGGCGGTAAAGACAAGAAATTATTATTGTGCAATTTTCATTGATGTCGCTCTAGCTTTCGTAAAAGTGTGGCACGGCAGGCTAATGTACAAAATAAAGTTAGACTTAACTGCAGCCAGTCATAAGCTTTTGAAAAGCTACATATACAGATATGTTCACAAATTTATTATCAAAGAAGGTGATTTCCTAAGCCCCGTTTTCACCTTCTTTCTGATATATGCCTCATCCATCAATTAGACTTCGTTAGTTTACAGGATCGTATCTACAAACTGGAGAAATGGATAAAACTTTGGAAAATCAAGGTCAATGAGCAAACATGTGCCCATGTTACATTCATCCTGTGCAAAGAAATACGTCGGTATTCACCTCCAACGTAGACTGACATGGAACTCTCATATTATCACAAAACTAACACAGATGAAACTAAACGCAGTTCAACTTAATTGCTAGAAACTCTACTTTAAAGTTGGATTGTAAATTTTTGCTCGGTACACTAGACCTGTTCCAAAACCTAAACAATACCCTTTTCATATTCGAAGAAGTAGTTACATATATCAAGTCTAAAGATGGCCACGGCGCCAGTGGTCGTCAGGTCTGTGTAAGATGGCACAACTCTGACCGATCCGGCACAACTCTAGTGTCCGTAGTGGCGTATTATAAATATGAATATTTTTTATTATTATTTTTGTTTTACAAATTAGAGACTATAGTCTGGATAGTACAAATCTATGTATGTAAAACATAAAATTTAATAAAAAAAAGGTCGGCACTGTTGCCGTATGAACTAAAAATAATTTAAGACTATAGTACATATTGAACAGGATTCCCGCCGACAATTATTTTATATGTAATTATTTCCCAGATCTTAAGCTGAAACGAATGAAAAACTGCTAAAGCGAATTTGGCCCACTTCCGCCATCTCAAGAACTGAACTCCTTTTAAAGACGGGAGGAGTCATAACAGGAGTAGTTGTTGAGCCCTGCGCTACACTAGATTGCTGCAGACCGTATAATGGTAGTGAAGAGTTAGAAACTCGGTAATTTTCTTAAATTTTCTGCAAGTGGCGGAATACAATTTATTTATTTTTTAAGTTGAACCCAATACAATCAAGCATTTACAAATATTCACAACTTATTTTCCCAACTCCTTCTTATTTACAATATTTCTAACTTAATCTATTTGCAACATTTCCTTCTTCATACTCAATACTGGGTTGGTTTGTAGTTTAGCTCTGCCTCGGTCTCTAGTGACGATTACAATTTAGTCTAACTGTAGATTTTGCTTACACTTAGAGCGTGTGGCTTCCAAGTTAGTCTTCTATCTAAGGTCAAGGGTCGATAAGCTAAATTGTTTATATCCAACATCTCATTTCCTAAGATCTAGTAATACTATAATATCAATACAATTCTATGTTCATTGATTGATATTGAATTACATATGTACGAATGTATGTACTGACCAGAGCATGACAACGAGTACCCAAATAAATTATTCGATATACACATAAAAATCTATTTCGCAAGGAATACCTACAGTTATTGATTTGCCATCCAAATATTAAGTCATAGAGATCTGCTTATGATTTAACTTTATACATACAAGGCAATATCTCAGGTAACCACTCACAAAGAAAGAAATTTAACTGCTTTGTGAATATATTTTGGCTATACATATTCCTCTTATTCAAAATATCCATTTATAGGAAAACACACAGTAACTACCCTGAGCATTTTTGTTATCAGTGCGTACAAATGGATAGGAATAAGTTTGCGTGAATTTATTGGCGCATCAAAGATGTGCCCTTGATGCCTAAGAATTTTCCAATTTTCTTCAATATTTATGCCGAAAAGAAATTGTACTAAAACTTAACATTTTTTAATTTCCAATTGCCATTTCGTTACATACATTTATGTACAAGTGCAGCCAACTTTTATTTATTATCGAATGTTCTTGTTGAAAAAGTATGTGAATATTAATAATTGAATTGATCTTAATATGAATATTTTGTGAAGGTGTATATGTGTTACCTTAATATAGAAAGGCCCCAACTGTTGTTTTTTCTCAAATCGATTTTTTTTTCAAATTTCGAAAGATGATCTTCATCATCTTCATATCATTGGTAAAAAAAAAACTGACGTGATGCGACTAAAAATAACAAAAATATAAGCAGTTGAAAAAAGTTCCGCGACTACAAAACTTTAATTTTTATTAAGTTTCTTCTCTCCCCTGAAAAGTTAGGAAAACATTTCTCAGGGCCTTTCTATATTACACACGTTTTGCCACTAATACACATAAAGTACTTAAGATGATACTTTTGTCATTCTCTGTGCTCAAGTGTTGTCCCATAGTGCAATAACGACTAATAAATATAATTTCTTACTACGTTTTCGCGTTTTTAAGACACATGTGTCTGTAGATACAAATTATACAAAATTATTTACATATTTAGTGTTTCTTATTTTGTTGTTATAAATACCCAAATAAATAAATAATGCCAGTAGATGTTTTTTGTTTATATTTATCACTTTGTCTCTACATATTTTTCTGTTATTCTTCCAAATATTTTCTTTGTGTAGTTCGAAAACTACTTGTTTGGTTTCGAGCAGAGTTCAGGTTTGGCAAATGTTTTAAGTTCATTTCGCTACAACTTTTTTTGTTTTTTTTTCTTCTTATAAATAAATGAGTTAAGATTTTTGAACTGTTTACACTTCTTTAATTCGAAAAAGCATTCGTATCGCCAATAAAAGATCATCATTTTTCATTTCATAATCATTGTGCTGTTGTTGTTGTTGTTGTTTTGCTTACACATTTAGTTTTTGTATTTTGCATGTATTCAACTGGTTTTTTGTTTTGCAGACAACCGAAACCCCCACCAAAACGACGTTCAATTTGGCCTATAAAAAATGTTGTTGCTCATTATATAGGCAAGGGAAACATATTTGGAAATATGACAGCTGGTAAGTGATAAATATTTCTTTTTTAAATAACACTGTCTATAAATTGGGCAAAACTAAACTGAGTGCGCTGATTTCCGAAAACAGATTTGCAATATTTGTTTTGTGTTGAAGACAAATATTTTCGCTGGAAAAAAAGTAATGCCTTAAAAGCCCCAAACATGGTTCTAAATTCAATATATAGTAAAAATTAGTTAACCACGATTACATTTCGTGAAAGGCCTACTGAATAGAAATGTTAAAGCTTTCCTGTTTCTAAATATGACCCAATTTCATTCCGCTGTGAAAAGGTCTGTCTTGGCTGCGCGGGGTGGTTCATATTAATCCAATTATAACGACTATTACGAGTATTATAACTGCGAAAATATTGTACGAGGTCTGGTCAAAAAAGAGGACGAATTATCATGTTTTTATGTTGGTACACTCGTCTCCAAAATATGTGTGTTCACTATTTCAGCTATTTAACATGTACAACTTTTGCGAGAGACATAACACGTAAAAGTGCAAAGAATTTGCATGAGTTTTTGTGTCAAAATTGGAATTAAGAGCTCAAAGGCACTTGAAATGTTAGCAGTCGCCCACGATGATTGCACTCTGAGCCAGAAAAGTGGTACAAGATTTTCAAAGTTGGTGAAGTAGAGGTGGACGAGCACGGTCGCTCGGGACGCCTCAGCACATCAACACGGATGAAAGTATTGAAAAAGTGAAGGAAATTGATATGGAAAATCGTCGAATCACTATTAGAGAAGCTGCTCAGGATGTCGGCAGATCAGTTGGGTCATGACGTGCAAAGAAAACGTCGCATTTCGTTGATTTGCCTTACAAGTGCGCATTCAAATAATTGAGTAATTGATTTGCGTGTGAAAGAAAACTTCTTGAGCATTTTTCTTAAAATTGAAGAAACATAATTCGGATCTTTGCCAATTGACTCGTATTTAAAACGTTTGCTGCCGCCATCCACGTGTTTGTCTTCACGTTCAGCCAATTGATTGGTACGAGTACCCAAAAGTTCATTTAAAAATGTCCAACAGTGCGCACATTTTTTGTATGTATGTATTTCGGTTTTGCATATCGTTTAAATTCAAAATATAGGTCAAGTTCAACATACTTTAGCCGTCTTATTAAATGATAATAAAAATTGTTTTGTTTATGGGTTTCGTTGTGAACTAAAACTTTCTTTCATAAAAATTCGATTCCGCAAAGTCTTGAACGAAAATCTGAGAAGTGAACCCAACAAAAGCTTCGTAACCAAACAAAACCTTCGAATATTTTTTTCTTTTGTAAAAGCAAAGTCATGATGTGATTAAAATTCAGTTATGGATTGATTTGTGTTAATAATTTGTTTATTCGTTTCAAGGTTTAAATTTTTGGCTATAAAAGGGAATAATCATTTCAGTTCAAATTTAAATTAACATTTTAATCAAAACTGCATTCAATAAAACGACTTTATCAATATTTATTTTTGGATGTACGTTTTCATTAGTTTTGAAGCAACATTTTAAAACGCCGTTTGAGAATTATGTACTTTTTGCAACAAGAAAACCTAAAACGAATGAGTATTTGTAAAATGAGCACAGCCTGCCTGATGTTGAACACAAAGATTATTATTTAATGCAGTAATTCGTACCCCTTTAATTCGAAAATCTCAATAATTCGTAGCGAACTGTTGGTCGCTGGAAAAATCGCTTTAATGCGCAAAGACTTCATACACGCGTATTTTTTTTCCAATACATGTTTTGATTTACCTCTTATAAATCGTAATTGGGTGCTGATAACCTCTTATAATTCCTAATGCTAAACATTGCCGTGACACTTACCATCATTTTTTACAGAGTTTTTACTTTTGATGGAATTTTTTAAAATTTGCCTGGTCACTTTGAAAAACTCCGTTAACTCGAATTTTTCTCACATAAACCTTCCCAAATCGCAATCTCGTACCTTGCGATTACGAATTAACGGGACTCTACTGTATACCTATTAATTTGAATATTCCATTAACTCATTTCAGATGACTACAACATCAATTTATTCAACCCAATCCAAGGAGAAGGTTCCGAAGGCCGGCCTGTTCTGATACCATCAAGAGAACGCTTTCGTATGCAGCGCTTCTTTAGACTGAATAGCTTCAATATCTTGGCCAGTGATCGTATACCACTGAATCGCACGCTCAAAGATTATCGCACCCGAGAGTAAGTCCTACGAGTTTCTTTTTCTTTATTCTGTTGCTTGTGAATTCTCACAAATAGAAGGAATAAAATTTGCAATAAATAATCAGCCATTAGCCGTAAACATTTAACGATGTTTAAGCAGCCCGAAACATCAGGCAATTAGAACCAACAGCAGCATCTCTTCTGTCTTGTGTTAGCAAATGTCATTAATATTTTACACGCTGCTGGCTGGTTCTAGATCTTTTAATTTTTTGAAATAAAAAAACAACTTTAAATTAAACTGGTAAATAGTGTTAAATATTTTTCTAATTTCTTTACTGGCAATTAAAAATATTGCTAGAGTATAAAATCAACGAATTATGGCCAGTTCTGTTCATAAAGCGGTTTCAAGTGGCAAATTGTGTCCCACAGTGTGAAAAAATATGGTTGTAACCAACATGACACTAAATAATAAAATTTGCCACAACGTTGGCACGTGAAATTTTTCATTTCCATTTGAATATTCACAGACTCAGGTGGTCCACAACCACCACTGGCAAAGCCACGCAGGTACTTCGGTATTCCACAAAGTTCGTGCTGCAGAAATAGTTTGAACGAGTAAATTACACTAATTCTCTGTGAATATCCAGTCTCTGAAACTTAAGAAATTATCGCTTGAAGACTTCCCCGGAAGTAGATACTTTCCAACTTTATGGTTCTTTGGTACCCAGGTTGAACCACAATGGGCTTCTTTTGGTGTCCGAGCTGACCAAGTTTCAAAATAACACATTATTGCTACAGCCAATTATACTATTGCCGTGCACAAAAATATTTTTTATTACCTGCCATATAACCAAGTGAGTGTCGTAAGCCACAATGTTAATATTAGTGTCCACAAAAATGTTGTGAAATAAAATGAAAAGTTTAAGTTCTAACTCACGGTAGATCATAATTTTTAGTATTCTTCTTTGAGCTGCAATTTCGACAAGGCCAAAGCAAAATGCTAATACATGTATGCCGGCATATAGATACATAATACGAGTATGTTTGTATGTAAATAAATATAATTCTTCAAATAATTAAGTTGTCAAGGTTTTGTTTAAGTTTGGCTCTCTACTTGGATTAGGATGGTTTCAAATGAACGATTAAAAGTACAAACTGAAAGTTGCCAGCGACAATTATAATAATAACATAAAAATCTAATCAATTCAGGCGCTTCAGTTTGATTGTCGCTTAACATTTTTCCTCAATCAAAAAGAAAAATAAAACAAACGAGTAATTTTTATAAAGATTAACATCAGCATTAATAGAAGTATTTTCCCACTAACTATTTCCTACAGTCACAATAACAAAAGTTGTAGACATAAAATTTATTTTCAACAATGATTGTGTAAATTTATAATTATCAATTTAAACTTTAATCGATCTTCTATAAAAAAAGAAAATAAATTAACGACAATCTACAAACGTATGTATGTAATTTTTATTACTTATTTTGTCACGTTTATATAAAAAGTGCCGGCATTGGGCCAATTTTTGTTTATTACAAAAATAACAACAATAACAAACAATTAATGCAATGCAACTGAGTCCGCCTGTCTCAACACATCAATTCCTACGGTTGGGTCAGCAACACGTTACCCGATGTTTGCAAACCATTTTTTTTCCGCAAAAATACGCGCTCAATTAAATTTTTTGTTTCGAATTTTACAAAAACAAACGAAATATTTGTTTCAAACTATATTTATTCATTTTACTTCATTCCATCCGAACTTCTTTATACCACTGATATTCGTTACCGAAAACGCAATACAACTCTCGTGCTTGGGCTGCCAAAGTCTTTTTTGGCGCTACTCAAGACAGAATGAAGAAGATGATCGGCGGCAGTGGGTGGTTCGACTCCTTTGATGCTCTGGAGCTTCGTCGGAGTGTGCGTTGCGCGACACTATTTTACTGTTACTAGTTGTAATGTATTTGGTTGCGACGAGATCAGGGATCTTGTTCCTCAACCCTACATTCTCTTAGCTAATAATTTTGGGGCTCGTCCACCTGTATTATATATATATGTTAGATGTTGCCTCCGGAATATCGGGCCAAGATTTAACAAAACCAAAACGGTTTAGCGGTTATATAAGATAAGATCAATAATTGTCGCAAGAGGTTGCTGCCAATAGATACCAAAAGAAACGCCATATTTCGTGAGTGATCTCTTTGTCTGAGGTGAAGTTATTTTTATTGAAATTTCAACTGCAATTTTTCTTTGAAGTTGGGAAAATTGCAAGCGAAATTGTGAATTTTATATTAATAATAAAAATGGAATTGATAAACTCTTGCTTATATTCTTAAGAAAATTAAGAAAATTCCAGATGAAATTCAAATTTTCCAGTTAAGTGTAAGAAAATTATATGTATTTCGATATTTTGTTTATTGAAAAATTTCAAAATTTGACACAGAATTTCTATTTTGAACTCTGAAAAAATCAGGCAATTGCAAATTGTCATCTAATGCAATTTGAACAGATTTTGTTGTGTCCTGTGTAGCTCTTTTGCCCATCGGATCTTGTTTTTTATATAGACACAATAACTTTCAAACAAAGAATTAATAATATTAAAATTAATGATAATGAAGTTCTGGTCCTTTTTGATGTGGTTTCCCTGTTCCCAAGTACTCCGTTAGTCCGGCTTTGAAAATTGTTGAAAATAAGCGGAAAAGTAGTCGAAAATCACGAAAGAAAATCGTTATTTCAAATATTACAATTTATTTTATGAGCAAAAGATCTCACCGATAATATCATATATCGCACCCTAAATACCAATAGGGTCACAACTCAAAGTTGTCCAAAACTGACTTTTTTGGAATATAAACCACGTATAACCACAGACTACGTACATAGATGACCTATTCGCCATAGTTGGAGTAGACAAAGTTCAAGGGATATTAGCAAAACTTAATGCCCTCAACAAACGAATTGACCAACAAACTACCCCATCTAGACGAGGTTATAATAAGGAAAATATAAGACGCTAAAATTAGACTGGTATCGAAGACCTACGTGCTCGGATCGGTCAATTGATTTCCATTCGAAACATCAGAGGGGAATCATAATAAACACCGCCAAAAAACATGTCGAGAGCTTTAAAAATAAGTGGGGACAGTTTTCACGAGAAAAATATAAATAAAATTAAAAATTTTCTTCAGAAAATTGGTTTTCCAAAGAAAATAGTATAAAAGAAAATGAAAGAAGATGGAAGTCTCCGAAAACATACATACAAATCAATGGTTTTCCATATCAGGGTCTGTGAATCTCTGAACCATTCAAACACTTAGAATAAAGAAACAACATTTTAGCACTTAAAAATCTAACACAAATTAGCGATTGTTCAGCAAAACGAAATCAAAAGGCTGGAAGAAGAAGGAGAGTTGAACTTAATTTATCAAATAAGCTGCAGTGGAGACGAGTCCAACCCAGGCCCAAAAGTATACGTTGGGACTATCCGAACAAAATTTAAAACGAGGTTGGCGTCCCACAGCTGAACGACGCAAAAAACAGCACTTGCAGCCCCTCGGTGCAGCAAAGAGAGAACAGTTACAAAAGGGAGATATACTCCGGAAATGCTACGCATTATTAACGTATCGGACGATAGCGGATTAAACTATAAAAAAAGAAATAAAGAAGAAAATAAAGCACAAATCAAAAGGTGCACGAATAAGTTTTTAGCAACTGGACAACGATCCTGGGCAAATAAACTCCAGGATGAATTTTATACATAGATTGTACATACATAGATGTGTTTTTAATTGTTTTAATTTCTTCAAATAAATGCAAATATTTTGATTTATGTATTTATTTCTTCTGTTGTTGTTGTCGCGTTAAATTACATATTAATGGCAAGTTGTGTTTCATTTTGTGTTTTATTTGTGAAGCCCTGAAGATGATCAACGACGACATTGATCGAAAAATTGGACAACAAATACAAGCAAAACGAAATCAATTAATTTTTAATAATTTGACCTCAAGCCGAGCTAAAAACTAAAAAAAATTAATAGGCCATATAAGTTGCATTGGATTGAATACAGCTGTTTTGTTTGCCGCAATTAATACAAATTGAAAAATTAAATGTCCTTCGGCTTTAGTAGATTTTTTAATCTAATCGGGTTATTCGAGCCGTCAGCGTGAGCAGAGATGTACGAGTACGACACACCTGAAATGTCACTTTGTTTATATTTCTTTCTATTTACTTTCTAAAAGTGTCTGAGTTTAATTTATAATATTCTCAATTGCAAATGGAAGTTTCTCAAAACTTACAGCAAAAGCTATAATTAATTTTTTTAGTTTATCGCATTAGAACTATAAAATTTCTGATTTCATTTTGAATTTTATCCAATTAAAGTTCTCAATTCTCAATTTATTTAGAACCTTCTGAATTTTGGATTGTAATGCCAACTAAAGCGTGTTTTTTATAGAGTGACACAAGTTAAAATCATAATAAAAGAAGGAAATAAATTTTCAATATCAATGAAACGGGCCTTATTGCAAAGAAAATTTTGTGAAATTAATGTTTAAATATGATTTCTGCCGTGTGGCCGTCACGGCTGGCGCGTGGAAGGCGCAATCTGGATCACCAATTTTCAACAAGTCTTCGCAGCTTTTCGAATGTTGATTTCCAGGTGTTCAATTGTTTGTGGTTTATCGTACCCATTCAACCAGAAATGGGCTTCATCGGAAAATGGTAGAAGTGCACCATGACTTTGACAAATAGAACAATTATTTTGATTAAAAATTTCAACAATTTGCAAGCGTTGCTCTGGTGTAAGTCGATTCATAATGAAATTTCAAAGCAACCTAAACAAAAAGTAACCATCAGCTGTTAAATGGGTGCTCAAATTAAGCAGTGATGCCAACTCAAAGTTGTGACACTCTAAAAAAACACGCTTTAGAATCTTCTCAATATGTGTTCTTAATTACATTAATTACTTAACTTGGCCATGCACCAGCACCAGCAACAGGCTAAATATTTATAAATATTTGTACATAAAATGTCGTATGACGAAATCACGATTGTAGCCGAATGAAAAGCCCCAAAAATGCAGAATGAAAGTGTTGAATATTACGATTTTACAACTACAACCAAAAACGATACAACATTTTGACCGCAACTTGCCACTGGGCAGTTTACACAATTTATTTAATATTGACTAATAAAATTTGTGAAGACTTTTTATCACTGAAATAGTTGCATTGATTCAGTTTGATAGTAAAAATCAAAAAAAGGTCTGCTTATTAAGTTTTAGTAAAATCGGGTCAGTAGATTAGGACCAATGAAAAAACTTGGAAATAGTTTCACGCCCCACAAAGATGAAAATTTTTTTTGAATAATTAAAATACTTGGTGATCCCTATAATTTTTGATCTTTTTGCTGAGTACTTCCTTCTAACGATAAGCGCGAGGGAATACGCAATGTTAATTTAGACTTGTAAATACAGTGCAGCCTCGATTATTGGAGATTAGATAATTGAACAAATCAATGCAATGCGAATATGTGTTAAATTTATTTTAATGTTGACATTAAAAATATAAAAACTACGCAAAGTTGTTACTCTACTATTCGGAATGCTCCCAGTCCTAACGCGTTTCGTTTTGTGAACACGCCTTCTCAATTTTAACGCGAGAATTGACTGTTCTTTTGCATGAAACCAAAAAGTAAATTCAATCCCAAGTCTCATATTTAACCCCAACGGTATCGCGCCATTTTCGAAATCATCTCTAAGAAAATGAGTGTTCTTTTTTTCTTTTTTGTCTGGGAATTATTTGCCTAAAATCTTTTTTTTGGAACTTTGGTTCTACGACTCTTGATGATAGCGGTGCAATGCCCTATTGTCGGGCACCCCAGTGTATTCGACGAACTGTTATCTTGCAACAGAGATTCGCTTTAGTGATAAACTTGATGGTGCAGAGATAAGGTGAATTGGTTAAGCTTCGGTCTACGAAATTCGCATATGGCTTAGACCCCTCAGCTCTTCAACTTGTTTGCGATCCAAGACTATCATGATACGACCACACCCCCATGTGAGAAGCTGACAACTCTACAACCAGGTCGCAGCGCTACATACATCACATCTGTATCTGTTGATTATTTACCACAACTGGAGACCACCCCGTCTTCTTGAGACACAACTTACGTTTACTGTAAGATAGATCTTAGAAAGTCGTTGAGCCTTGATTAGCGCACAAACAAATAGTATTAGAAATAAATGTATAATAGATGATGACAGGAGGACTTGTTGTCCTTCATGACTGAACTTTTTATTTGTTCATTTTTATTCTATTTATTTCAGATGTCGTGATCTTAACTATAGTGTTGGCGAGCTGCCCACAACTTCCGTGATTATCGTATTCCACAACGAAGCCTGGTCTGTGCTACTAAGAACCATTACCAGTGTTATAAATCGTACACCCAGACGACTACTCAAGGAAATAATTCTGGTTGACGACGCTAGTGATCGAAGTGAGTTGCGTTACAGTTTTTAGTCCGCTGAAATGTTTATGCTTTTACCGTTCGTTTTCGTGTAGGCTATTTGAAGAAGCAGTTAGAGAGTTACGTCAGAGTCTTAACAGTCCCGACTCGTATATATCGCATGCCAACACGTGGCGGTCTCGTGCCTGCTCGCCTAATGGGAGCCAAAAATGCACGAGGGGATGTGTTGACATTCCTTGACGCTCATTGCGAGTGTTCTCGAGGATGGATAGAACCCCTGTTGCAACGCATCAAAGAGTCGCGCACCAGTGTCATATGCCCCGTTATCGATATTATATCAGATGATAACTTCAGTTACACAAAGACTTTCGAAAATCATTGGGGTGCATTCAATTGGCAGCTAAGTTTCCGTTGGTTTTCGACTGAACGCAAAGGCATGTCCTTAAAAGACAGCCCCACTAAACCGATTATGACGCCTGCAATGGCTGGGGGCTTATTTGCAATTGAGCGCAACTATTTTTATGAAATGGGAGCTTACGATGAAGAAATGAAGGTATATCGTCATATCTTAAATGTACTTTGAATTCGCTAAAAGTAAAAATGGTTCTTACACATTTTTTAGGTTTGGGGTGGCGAAAATGTGGAAATGTCTTTCCGCATTTGGCAATGTGGCGGCAGTGTGGAAATCAGCCCATGTTCTCACGTTGGCCATGTTTTTCGCAGCACTACTCCCTACACATTTCCTGGTGGAATGAGCGAAGTTTTGGGCCAGAATTTAGCCCGAGCCGCTATGGTTTGGATGGACGAATGGAAATACTTCACAATGCTTTATACGGCTGGACTAACAGTCTCGATGCAGGAAAAAATAAATATCAGCAGTCGTGTTGCCTTGCGCGATCAACTGGAGTGCAAACCATTCTCTTGGTATTTACACAACATTTGGCCCGACCACTTCTTCCCCGATCACGATCGCTTCTTTGGCAAAATCATTTGGCTAGATGGGGAAACTGAATGTGCCCAAGCCTACAGCAATCACATGAAAAGTATACCTGGTCGTCGTTTGTCGCGGGAGTGGCCCAAAGTGTTTAACGAAATCGACAGTAACTCCGAACAGTTTATGAGTCTTATTGATTTGGATCGTGATAAATGCCTGAGGCCGGCTAAAGACGATGCACCGCGCACCTCTGTGCAGCCTGTGACAGTGGGAGATTGTAACGCGCACTCCCAAACTATGGATATATTTGTTATAACACCGACGGGCAAAATTATGACGAATAATAATATTTGTTTGACTTACAGTGAGCCAAAGCAAAATGTCATAAAAATGTTGAAGAGCCGCAACGCAACAACATCAAACATCCACTTGGCTCACTGTTCGAATGATCCGCGCCAGTTGTGGAACTACGATATGGATGTAAGTGCTTGATTTTTTTAACTGTTCATTTCCTGAAATTACTTTAGTTATTTTACCTTTTGCAGTCTCAACATATAAGCCACCAAGTCAATAATCTTTGCTTAACCCTCAAAGCAACAGTTTCGGTAAAAACGCACCTTCAGGAAAAAGTTGTCGTGGCCGTTGACTGTAATTTCAATGACATTACCCAGAAATGGGGACTTATACCACTGCCATGGAAAATGTAAAACAATTTACATTCTCTATTCTAAAGTTACACCGAGACTACATTTGAAACATAATGCAATTAAGTTAGAACAATTAGAAATCTCTTAGAGGAAATTTAAAGCAAAAATATTCAATCTAAGCCACACCACCAGCGAATACAAAATGTGATATTTATTATTTAATTGATATTAAAGGTGGCGGAGAGACGAAAAATTGAATAAAATTTAGGTCCTTATTTGTTTATTTAGTTTTTACATAAACAAAACCTTTTGGTTTCCCAAAAAACCTCATTTTAACATGAGCGACAGCAGAACAAAATACTTTTGTAATAATATTTATACTTTGAGTGAGAATTATTTTCTTTTTACACAATCAAAATGTTATGTCTTATTTGAAACAAATTGAGTTGTATACTAACACTTTGTATGTATGTTATTAATTTAAAGTTTATCAAAATATACACATTTTAAGATTTATTACTACAATCATACATCGTTTTGAATATCTAAGGGAAGGAATGAAATCAGAGCATCAAATACAAAAGCATTGATCAATTTAACCTCCGAAGGTATTTTATTCTACGGTAATTATTTTTAGTCACTTCGTATTCGAAATCGCTTAACATGATATTCCTGATTTAGTTTTGTGTAGGTTTCGGCCGATCTTAAAAGCTGTGAACAACAGCGCCAAATATCGGGGACCGCAAAGGGCAGACAGTCTAGCGCCGCATTAATGACTCTTGTCATTAATGAATAAATTGCCTTAACTGAATGATATTTCCGTATTATTCTCTTGTTTTTAAGCTGATCGGAATGTCATGTGTGCTTGTATATGTATGTATTTATGTATGTGTGTGTGCAATTCTGATAACTAGACGCAATAACTTTGAATGTTCAGATAATGTATTAAATCAGAAAAAGTTGTTTTTAGAAAAATCCCATGTAAAGGGTGGTTTTAAGCTGACAGCCATTTTGTCAGCTGTCAAGTGATTTACGTTTAGTTTAGTTTGGTTTGGCATTTCAACACGAGTAGACTAACGCCTGAACAACGCTGGTGTAATGCAAGAGAATTAGAGACCCACACAAACGAAAGATTTTTTCCCAATACCAAATATGTGGCAGTGCAGCGGCGCCTGCGCCAGTTAAATTCTTTTGCAAGAATTGAGTAAAAAATATACATGTATTTTATCTTTTCCTGCACCGAAACGTGCACTTTATTTAAATATATTCTTAAGACTAAAACACATATTCTTAAGACTAACAACACAACAACAAGCAACAATTTATGTATATTAACTGTGTTTTGATACTTAATCTACCATAAGAGACACACCATTGGCTAAACAATACTAATCCTAGACAAACACCAGCCAAGTCAATGAAATATTTCAAATTACTTGGTTAAATATTGATCCTAAACCCAGGCACATTAAAAACAGATTATGGAAATCTTATGCAGACACAACAAATATGTAACTAGTGGAAAAAGCTACAGATAAGAGTTGTGCTGCGTTAACTCGCGCAACTTAATGATGAAGTCCTTATATACATACTTATACTTATATGTAGACAGACCGATATTGTATGAGTTGGCCGGCAAATCGTAATGCGGTGTAAACAGGTCGGGTTCTCTCACCCGAGTTCATTGGTGGTTCCGTTTTGCAGTAGCGGGTGGTATGTTCGATAGTCTATGCTGCATATTCGCCTCTGGCAATGCAGCGGGACGGAACTGGTGTCATGAAACTGCCAGCCATTGCGACCCAAATTAACCTACAAGTGCTAAAGTGGCTAAAATTTAATGGGAAGCACTGAGATGCATTGACTTATTTTTAATATTCGTTATGTTTTTCCATATGTACGTGAGAGTTGAAAAAATTATATATATCAATAAAGAATACGAAAATCTATTTAGCCCTAAAACTAATTGACCAAAAGTGTTAATAAATAAATAAAATCTCTTATAGTTTTTAGGTATAAAACTTTCTTTCATACAAATAATAAATGTTATTACTCTCTAGAAGGTTATTAGAAAACCGGGTATTTCAAACCGAAACAAGTTGAACAAGACTTTTGAAAGTTCTAGTTTCTATTGTTACAGTCTGGAACCATCGCCAACAACATTCTCGTAATATTTGAATATGTAAATTTTATTTTCATTTAATGTTTCCTTCCTAAAACTTAAAGCCTTCCGAATATGTACATGTGGGTAGACCTTTTAAAGCACAATTTTATTTGTCATGGGTGCGCGGCATATTAACCGCTGATTAAAACTGATCTTTGTGTCCAGTAGCGGTCGGCTTGATGTCATGTTACAAGATTATTGCGCGTCAAACGTCGCGGATGTCGGCTGCAAACAAATTTGATTTGAATTTGAAGAAATCAATGAGAAACCCTGTTTTCTTGGCTGCAAAAGAGAAACACTATGCACAGTCAAGTACTCCATACATTTTTAAAAGTGGAATAAAAAGTTGTGAATGTATTAAGAATTGGAAGGAAACACTGGATCGCATGAGCCCCCAGAAAAGAATATCAAATATTTTTATTTTAACCTAAAACTCATTTACGAAAAGGTTTATTGAAGAACACCTTTTATAGTTTTGAAATATGTATGTGCTGAGTACAATTACACCTAAATTATTTGTCCTCGCATTAGAATTTGCTGTTACTTTGAACATTTAAAAAAAAAAAATTATTTAAGACCCGCTATTTGGCCAAAACTTCCGACTCTGTTTTGCAAATATGTAGATACGGCGACACAAATGTGGGAAAACGAAATCTTCCACTTAAATGTGATGAAATTGGAAACACAACATGTGGGCCTTCTTAAAATTATTCAATCGATTTAAAACCATTTTAATTATCTATTATCTCTACATCTCTACAACTTGCGCTCCTTTCATGCCACTCTTCATGGTAGAGTCGAAGCCATCGATAGTTTGAAAAACGCTATCGATACCATCTGTGGCAGTAATACCAGAATACAAGAGAAAAGGATACATTAGTAAAAAAATGTTGCATTTAATATTACAGGTTGCACAAAGCTTTTATTTAAATAAAAGACGATTGGTAGTTCCTGTAACGTAAAATTCATTTCCTTAACAGCAGAAAAGGTCAATAAAAAACTAAAGTGGTACTAATCGTATTAAAACAAGACAAAATATAAAAGCGAAAATATTTATTTTAAATTTTTCAACGTAAAAGGATGTACATAAATAAAGTTAATTCGAGATAATTTTGTTTTTAAATGTGCCTGAATATCACACATAAAAATACGTGTTTTAAACGTGGATTAAACAGATCCGAGACAACAGGCTGCCGCGTACAATATGCCAAAATTAATACACACTCATTCATATGGAAACGGTTGTTTTAACGACAGCACAGCGACACGACGACACGACTACCCTTGTTGCTATCGCCAATTTAATCTAATTTCTATTCCTCCCAGCGACAAGATTCTGCTTTACAAAACAATACTTAAACCGATATGGACATATGGCATCCAGCTGTGGGGAACTACAAGTAATTCTAACGTTGAGATACTACAGAGGTACCAGTCAAAAACCCTAAGACTTTTAACAAATGCGCCTTGGTTTATGACCAACAAAAATATACACAAAGATCTTCGAATTTTATTGGTCAAAGACGAAATAAATAACTTCAGCGAGAGATACCTAAATAGACTAAGCAATCATTCCAACGTGTTAGCAATCAGTCTTTTAGATGATAGCAATGAAATCCAAAGACTTAAAAGACTTCATGTACTTGACCTTCCCTTCCGAAAATAGAAGAAGTTAGAATTCGTTACTCTGTATTTTAATTAAAAAGTAAATTCTTCTTGTATTTATTTTGTTTTTGGGTTTTAGGAAACTCAATATATGTTATGTTGTTATTTAAGAGTCATGAAATTTGCTTATTATTTTAATTGTAGGAGAAATTGGTGCTCTGAAATACCTTGTGAAGCGATCTTTGTTTTAAAATCCTTTTGATAGAGAAATATTTACAAATTTAGTATAAGTTTTACGTTTGTTTAATTCAGAAGCTTTAAAAACACGACTTTGCTTTCCATTTCCATCACAAAGCGCCATAAGTTTGATAACAAGTTTTTGAAAACCTTACAGAAAATTCAAAAGCTTTTAAGGACATAAAAATTTATTGTCTACGCTTAGGTAGGCGTGGTCGGAAAAAATACATAATATTGTACGACCGATTTCTTTGCCACTTAGTAGTAGTTAAACTTTACCAAAAAATAATATATAATTATTTTATTTGATATACAATTCGTTACTGTTCTAAAGATATATGCATTTGTAGTCGTGTAGTCTGTTGTCTGAAATGTGTTTAATACATAATGGAAAAACGAAACGAGAGGGAAGTTCGACGTTTATCGATGCATTTTATAGAAAATTATAAGTTTTTCTCTTAAAAATTCTCTTAAAAATTCTCTAAAAAATTGAAGAAATTTGTAGGTAATCCGACTTCGATGTTACCGACGATTTCGGTCTCCGAAGCGATCACTATAAATAAATTGGTTCACCGGAATTGGAAGCCAAGTTAGACTCAAGAACATTGTTTGCATGAGATCTTTATATAGGTGCGTAATCCGGAAAGCCGATTATCAGACGTATGGACCAACTGTATATGTACGTAAATATCTGACAGTGGTTGCCACTTCTGTGCCATTTGAAAGGCTTCGTCAAAGACTTCATTCGTCTCAAAGCAATAGAAACTCAATTACAGGGTTAACGGAGGAAAGAAAATACTGGTTTCGCAAAGTTTGAATAAAAAGTATTGCGACAAATTTATGAAAATGTCATTCCCTGCCATAAGATATTTGTTTAATTCTAAACGAAATTAATATCATTTATTTGAAAAAATCGATGTTTAAGAAAAAGTTAAATGCGCATTTAAGAAACTTCTGCAAAAGTTTTCATTTTTTTTTATAATATTCATGAAGACACACTAACAAGTATTGTCGTTCAAAATGGAAAATGTTTTCACGAAAATGCGAGTAACTTCACAGCTACATGATACGGTGCATGAAAGAGTCATCTCAGAGAGAAAAAAACTAATGATAGACCTGCGCCTTCGCTTTCCCAGGCTTTTAAATATCTTCTAATTTGTACTTAGTATCTATGGCCTTTTCTAAAAACTTGTAGCATTGAGTGTAAGTTTACGTAAAGTAAGTTTATTACCCGGACAAATCACTTGAATTAGAAGAAATCTATTCTTTTGATATGGATTTACTTTAACTTTATATCAAATAAGTACAAATAACTAATTAGAATAAAATTGTGTAGTCCTGATGACACTATACTTTTTGTTCATTATTCAATTATTTGAGACCAGTACAAATATAGTGTAATAGAATAGGATAGAATTTGCCAAGTGCAAAGAGCTCAGATATATGAAGAAAACTAGCAAACTGTTAAAAATTTACTGACGTTATCGATAAAAAAAAAGGAAATTCTGTTAAAAACGGTTTAACATTTTTCAAATTAAAATTGACATTTCCAGCTGAAACGAATAAAAGTGTTGATTAATGCGAACTAAGATTTCTCCTTGTTGTGCGCTTAAAAAATTAAGAACTTCAAGATATTCAGTGCATCCTTTTAATCACTTTATTTAACTGAGTTTAGTTATGAACCAAGTGTTTATACTTCCGATTAGGGGGTAAATATTGTACTTATGTACCTATTACTTTTAGAATGTGTGAACATGTATGTCTTACAGTTACTTAAAGGGGATTTAGACGGTAATAAAAAGAGAAAATCTTATGAAATTTTGTCCGTATTTTAAAAATGAGAACAAAAATCTTACGACAAAGTTTTTAACGTTTGCACGATTGGTAAAAGACCCTGATCTAATGATGTGTGAAGGAATTTGAAAATTTTTAAGAAACGATGAGAGCCGTACGACTGTAAAATTTGCATCCATCTTTTCCCTCTATGTCGTACGGTTTCATTACATATTAAGTCGACGGTACCATCAGTGCTCTTCCACTCAAAAAATTTACTTATCGTACGACTTGTGTTACCGTCTAAATCCCCTTTTATGTATATCAGCAGAATATTTTGGAGCTAAAATATATGTTAATGGTTATTTTGGTGAGTCGAACCTTTGTTTTATAGGTAGTGATAGGAGAGGGATAAAAATGTTGCACTGCAATATTTTATGCTAACAAACATTAAAGATAAAATAAGTTTTCTGAACTTCAGAATACCAAAAAAGTTAACCGCTTATGAGATACACTGAGAATATTTGTTCTTTTGTTGATAAGTGGTATTTGTGGCAGAAGTGTTTTTGCCTTATCTTGCGCGATTTATAGCCAAATTATGCTATTAATCGCTTTTTTCCTGTTCGGATTTGCTTTTTCTTACTATAAACGAAAAGTTGACAGCACTTAATACAATAAGCAAAAAACAAATGTTTTGCTTACATTTTTTTTCGCCTGCTGTTTCTTTCTATCAATTAATGAATGCCCCTTTTTATTAAATGCCTTTTGTATATTTCTTTATTATTATTGTAGGCCCAGTTTTGAAAAAGGTGCAATCATTTGGGAGTGTAATAATATCCTTAGCGACCTAGAGCCTATTTCCAAAATATCCAGTCTGAAACATTTTAATAAACAAACAAACAAAAATTAAGAAATAGAAACGGTTTGGATTAGAATTTGCTGAATAGTTTTTACTTCGAGTTTTCCACTAGATTGAAAGTAGCCAGACACTGCGAAGTCATGCTTTAAGCCCTAATTTGTTGCACAATTGTCCACCAGACTTTATTCCAAGTGAAGAACTTGTTCACAAGTATGGTGACACAGTTTTAAAATAATAATAGTTTTGAATGAACTCCTCCCGACGGATCAGAATTATTTGAAAATAAAGAAAAAAACTGTTTGTGTTTTTATTGTTATTAAAGGAACGGCCCATTTTCCCCAAAAAGAAACCTTTTTTAAAGGTGTCAACGACAAACCTGAAGCCAACAGCCTCTATAACTTTTTTTAAATATACGGACGGACATAAGTGTGCAACTGCGGGCACAGGCTTAAATTGTGGCAAAAAGACAGTTTATTATTGATTTCCCCGCTTGAAGGAACATCCAGTCTTTCGTTGCTGAACGTGGTATAAACCACGTTTCGTTCTACTGACTTAGTTCGGACTTAGATCTTGCTGCATCGTTTTGATTGCAACTTGAGCATTTTTTTTTTGCACAGAAGGGTTAACATTTCTCGCAAGTCGCTGGGAGTTATTTCTAATATCTTCAGGGTTATTTTTGGTATTGGACAAGTGCAAAAAGAGGGGTAAAACGATTTTTGATTTGAAAAATCGGCACCTACAAAAATGATTCGAGCCAAACGGGTTCTTCAGAATCCGCAATCAAAATGGGGAGTTCATTTGCTGACCTTGGACATGTTGCCATGTACATATAATCTCAAAATCAATTTAAGTTCATTTTAGGATCTTTTCGAGATAACTTTTCGCCTGCTTCAACAGCGCTGTTAAGCTTTTTACGCATGTATGTATGTATGTATGTACTGTCACCGTCAAAAGAAGGAAAGTTTTCTTAAATAAAAGTGTTTATATTTGCATTAAAAAATTTAAATTTTTCTAAATTTACTGTTATTTAAAAAACATTGCACAATGCTCCCACAATATTGAAATAAAAAATTAAAATACTTCAACAACAACAATAAAAACAAAACTAAAAATACTCCATATTTATTGCGTCAGACGAAAATGTACATATTGAGAATAATTAAAAAAATGTAATGACTAATACTTTGTTTAATTTTCCTTGGATTTTAAACCTGTTTCTAGCCTCTTGGGCATATTTAGATTCCAACAATTTCGATGTTACTTCCGTTGGAATTTTGTACTACTCCGCCTGTAAAATTTGTTTCAGAGAGTCTTTGCTGGTTATGGTTCTTTTTCTCATTTGTCTGTCCAAATGTTCCCACAGATGTTCAATTGGGTTGTGGTCCGGTGACTGTGGGGGATGATCCAACTGTTTTGGAGTGTGTTACAACAACCGTTCTTTAACACTTTTGGCGGTGTGCTTAGGGTCGTTGTCCTGTTGGAAGGTCCAAGCGTGGTAAAACTCTAATTTCTCTACACCAGGCACCAAATTCTTTTTTAAAATATTTAAATAGCCGGCTTTGTTCATTAAACTGTCAATAAATACGAGGTTTCCCACACCGCTTCTCACCATACAGCCCCACACCATCACCGAACCACCGTCATGCTTCACGGTAGATATTATGTTGTTTTTGCTAAATTCCTCATTTCTGCTTCTCCATATTTTACCAGTTTTTTTTTGATCCAAAGACCTCAAACTTGCTTTCGTCTGTAACAATTACTTTGTTCCTAAATGATTTTTCTTTGTTATTGTATTTTTTGGCGAATTCTAGACGTCGCTTCTTATTGTGTTTGGAGATGTATGTATGTTTTTTTCCTGGGAACGGTACTGGCACTTAAGTACTTTCATAGCAGATGATTCAGACATTTGCTCTGATATTTTCACCGCACTTACAGTTGAACCGTTCTTTGCAGCTCTCACAATGGACCTAATTTCTATGTTATTAAGACGTCTTGGTCTGCCGGCACGTGGCTGATCCTCCAAATTTCCACATTTTTTCTCTTTATCTATAATTTTTTTTATAGGCAATTTCACGTAAAGATTTGCCTTCTGCCTTAAGTTTTATGACCAATTCTGTCGTCTCAATTGCACTTGGCCTGCCCATTTTAATATTCCTACACACGCCACGAAATAACAAATGCAAATGATTTGAAATCACATGAGCACAGCAGCAAACATCATAAGTAAAGAATTTATATGCAATAAATATTAACGGTACATTTTTTGCGTAATTTTAAATGGGCATTATTCCACTGCCTGTGTACACTTTCTTTTCACGCATTAAATATGGAGTATTTTTACTTTTTTTTGTACTGTTTTTGCTGTTGTTGAAATTTTTTAATTTTTGATTTAAATATTTCAATGCCGAAATAAACACTTTTATAGAATAAAACATGGTGTACACTTTCTTTTGACGCCGACAGTATGTACATACATACATACTTATGTATAAACTTCGTATGTAGCGTCGTTGCTTTTGAGCTTAAAGCAGAAAAAATGCTTTAAACACAACTCAAACAACTTGTGCAGGCCGTGTAGTGGCATGTGGCTCCATCCTGTTGGAACCACATGTCGGCAAGATTAGTGCCATCAAATCGAGGTACGAATAAATTTCTAGTCGAATCACCATTGAGAGTCACACTTTGACCACCATCATTTCTGAAGATACTATATAAACCGCACTCCAAATGCGACAATCCAGCTTATTTACGTACGTACGTCCATTCACGGAAAAAGGGGCTTAATCGGACAACAAAGTTTTGACTTTCGAAGTTTGACAATTTGCAACGTATCTCTGGTGTATGCAAGTCTTTCCAGAATGAAATGCCAAACAAGATAAAATAAAAAGTAACTATCAGCTGTTAAAGGGGTTGTGGAAGAAAGCAGTGCTGCCAACTGAAAGTTGTGAACTTGTAAAAACACGCAGTATTTGTGTTACTGGCACATGCCATTCTCTACGGTGGGTTCACGATGCAAAATTAATTGCAGAATAAATTTAATTAATTAAAATAATAATAATGCTCATGTGTATGTGCGTGCGGGTGTTTGTTTGCATAAATATTTTTCATGGGATGATATTAAAAATCATTATCAATCAAACAAGTAGATGCTGAGCCCCGTCCATTATCTTTTATTGTTATTTGTGTCTCTGGCAGAAGTCGTCTTTATCAGTTCAAGAAATTCTTTTTTAAAAGACTAAAGAAATATTTGGCGTCGCTATTTGTTCCGTTCAGATTCAAGCGATGGGAGCTGCATTTGATACCATAAAATGGTTCGTTTTTGCCTTAAACATTTTGTGTCTGGTGAGTTAGAAGTGCCTTTATAAATATTTTCCCGAACTTTGGATTAAAAAACATTCTGCCCGCAAAGTTGCTTGGCGTTGGCGATATTTACGTGAATGCAATTGGAGTCGAAGAAGCCCAGCCGGGGACTGATGCTCACGCGTTTTTCATTTTGGCCATTTTGCTGTGTTCCCTTCTGTGCTTAACGACAGTGATTGGCTGTTATGGTGTTTTCAGTGAAGTGTTTGGCGTTAATGTTATTGTAAGTAGCATCACGCTAAAAATTATACTGTATTTCTCGCCTTCTGCCCCCCAACGAGCCACTCAAGAAACGTGAAATACATATTGTTATTGTTATTCGCTTATTTATACTTCTGAGAGCACCAGTTGCAGTGGCCGGCGGCTTTGATTTAAACATTTTAATTTGATTGTTTTCAGCGTTGTCAACTTGGAAATTTCAAAACGCACCAAAAGTGCAGAAAAAACGCACCAAGCTCAGAATTTCTTGTCTTTATTGAAGAAATGTTGTGCAGCAACTGAGGAATTTTTCGCACCAAAATTTTACAACGCATCGAAAATGTTGCGAATCGCGCTGAGTTGACAGCGCTGATTGTTTTGGTGGTATGGACGTACTGTAGTGTGGACGTACTCGTATTTGTTCAGTAATTCATAATAGAGTTAGATTCTGAAGGTGTGTTTTCACGGTAATACATGTCACACGTCGGCATATCAAAACAGTTTGTGGAATGAAGTGAATTTTATCGTCAGAATACGGATACAAATGTTGACAAGTTGTCGGTAAATGTTTATTTTCTAAACCATTTTAGAAACTTGGTAATTCTCATCCCACCAGAGTTGTATTTTATAGACAGCACCAACAGAATGTAGTCAAGGTTGGTTACAAGAACAACCAAATTCAACGCAATAAATGTTCAGGTGGTTTTGTAAATATTGTGGGACTGAACCATCGGCCATTTAAGTCGCACCGCCAATATTTTTCCATTGGTCTTATTTGTACCATCCGTGTAAACATGAAAAACGCTTCCAGATATGATGTTTTCCACCTCCATCCTGTGTCCTGTGGCTTTGTGCCGTCCGTAAATTTAAGCGTGGAACGTGTTATATTTGCTGAAATGGTTTCGTCGGGCAATTTCAGATCTAGTCGGGCAATGTAAAATATCGGTTTCTTTCGGATGGCTGTACGAAAATAATAATAATTTTGAATATTTAAAAATTAAAGGGCGTATCTTGATTGGGTAAAAATTTCGTTGTTTAGCTCTTTCGCGATATATCCTAGAAATATGATAATAGAAAGCCCTGCCTTTTTATATTGTTTGAAGAAAATCCCTGTCCGAAATAACTTCCTAAAAACTTACTTAAAAGTAAAAAACACCAACAATGAATTTGTTGGGCGGCCTTTAGCCTAAAGTTAAATGTTTTGCTTATTTTTGCATTGAAGATTTTTTAGATTTTTTCCTTCTTTTTGGGTTTCTTGCGATGCAGAAAGCAGCGCTGCTGAAAGTCGGACGAAATGCCCGTTCAAGTTAAAAAAAATAAAACCAGCCAAATATGTAAATAAGAAATAACGGAAACTTCTGAAAGGCACTTTGACTGCCCGATTTGAAAAACAACAGACTGTTTTTCGTGGATTCAATTAAGACGTTTGTTGAATGCGAACCGAACAATTTCTTTAAATGAAAATATTTGGTGGAAAGATGATTTCTGGACGGAATTGGTGATTTCTTCCGGAACAAAATCTTTTTTTCAAATACTTTCAGCCCAATAGTTTTTTAGCCAGCAGCGGGCCTGAAAATATCTTTGTGATGATTTTTCTGGCTGCTGCAAGTCCTTCACGATGCCTCTCTGCCACTGTATGTCACATCACGATCTTGCATTATCACTTCATGCACCGCATTGATATTTTGTGGCGCAAGTGCTGCCAGCTTCCGAAATATAAATATCACCCCTCGTTAGCTGAAAATGTGATTTTGTAAATCACTCCACAAATTATGCAGAAGTACGAGACCGCATTATTAAATGTTTTGGGCGGGCATTTCAACTTTTCTTAACGAACCGCATCTAGTCCAAATATAAGAAACACATTTTTTGAATTTTAATTTTGTGTTTTTCTTGCGTTAAATAGAAATAAAGTTATTTCACTCCTCAAAAATTAAAAATAAAATTTAATTTTCGGTTGAACGGTTGTGCACAGAAATCAGAAAGATTTTTCCAGATGAGCTGCTGGTCGCAGAATAAAAAACAATTCAGTAAAAATATTTTTTAAAACCCCAAATACTCGATTTTGCAGCAAAAGATCTGTTGATTAAGTGAAATCCCTTGGGAAATATTCAATGAAAAATGTCGCTGGTTCAGCAAATCGTTTGATTGAAAATATTTGAAAAAAGTTCTTGTTTAATAAAACATCAAAAGTTCCCGTTTCCCTCAAATAGTTTGTAAGTATTTTCTTTTCATAAGGCAACAATTTTCATGTGTTCACATGAGAGCTGTTGGTGCAGTTTATTTCAATAAGAATATTATGACATCCGCCAAAAGATTCGTTGAGTGCGGAATTCTCGGTGCGAGTTAAATTAAATTGGAATTAATTTTTTTTTTTGCGAAATTCCTGGTGGAGATACTCGTCCATAAAAAATGTTCTTGGTCTTTTCTTCGCAATGTTTTGTGAGCCACAAACAAGAAGTTGGTTTGGGCACATGATTTTCGAATCCGGCCGGCTAAATCACTACCGACTTCGAATCTCATGTCGGCCAATTTTAAATTTCATTGTAAATAAATGAGTACGTATTTAAAAATGGAAATTTTTGAAAGACACACAAACATTTTATTGCAGATTCGAGAAAATCACGGGCTGAAATTAAGTATAAGCTGAAGTGAATGGCTTAAAACTCATTCTCAGGACTTGGCTTTTATTCCATTTGGCCATTCAAAAGTTTCAGAGAATTTTGAAAATTTTTAATTAAAATTCTAACAGAAATCATGCTTTTGTAACTTTTAGTATTCTATCTTCATTCTGTCGCTGTTGGTCATACAATATCTACAAATCCGATCCTTTCAACCTCATGAATTTTATTTCAAAAATTTGCAAGACTTGGAATCTGCCTGGCGTTTGGTAGAGACTCATCCCAAATACATGAATGCCATTCAATCCCAGGTAATTTAGATGAAGTGTCAGGTGAGTCAGCAAATAATAAAATTTGTCTATTGCAGTTTCATTGTTGCGGGCTGTTCAACGTTAACGACTATTCGTACAAGCACTTGTCCATACCTGGCAGCTGTCACGCATCCAGTGCTGGTGCTGGCGATGGAGACCTTGGAGTCGGTGCTCTTCAGGTCAATAATATGGGCTGTTTGGAAGCGGTGTGGAGATATTACAAATTTTCTGAACAGCGCCACGTTTTGTTTAACTGGGCTCTTTTCATTACCGAGGTATGTTTGTGTGCAGGTTGTCTTTCGCTTTACTTTAACTTTAACGTTCGCTGTTATGCAACAGTTAGAAAATATTATTCGAATGCTAATCATGTAATTAGCAAATGAAGTGTGAGTTTTGCGCCGTAAAATCAACATGGTTTCATGTTGGTTTTGTTCTGTTAGCGGTCATGCAATTTGTGTTCATGTACATTCGTGGATACATAACCTGCATGTGAACATACGCACTTGTTTTGTCCGAAAAAGCACAGCTCGAATACATGTACACAAGTCCCAAACAGAACAGGGTGGATGGGAAGACATTTGCCCAGAAACGTGAAAAGTGACAAAAACGGAAAATCGGTTGCAAAATCCCTAAGCGAATAAAGCAAACAGAAACACAACGAAAGGTCTAAAATCTAAATTATCGCTTTAAGAGTACGAGGTGTGTTCAAAAAATAAGGTGAACTTTTAAAGTTCGAGGGGTACAATCACTGGACTATCGTTTTTATGTTGGCATATCGCGCATATGAGTTTCTTTTCAGTTGCAGCCATGTCGAGAGTTTGGTTTGTTTGTGGGTGGAGATTTTCTGCTGTCGACAAAAAGGAGATCACGGGGTTCTATCAAATTGTATGGGAAAAATGGAATTAAGTTCAAAGCACCTGAAATGTTAACAGTGGCACATTGTGATTGTACTCTGGGACAGAAACAAGTTTTTCATAGAGAGTCGAAAAAAGGCCGATGTTTCCACTGGATGGCCCAGAACATCAACAATGAAAATGTTCGTCTAATCCTCTGAAGATGAAGATCGGCACATCGGTTGGCGAAGTTCGTCTCGAATTTGTGGAATTTTGATAGCAACAAAAAAAACATTCCATAAGCATCGCTCAGGAATTGCTGAATGATGTGAAGGGCGATACAGATTTGGACGCCTCGATTTTTTCCTGTTCCCAAAATTCGAGAAACCCATCAAAGAACGCCGTTTTGCGACAATTAAGCAGATAAAATCCGAAGGACACATAAAAAAGTGCATATCAAAACTGCTCGAGGATAGAATAAAACGCTGGCACAATTGTATTATTTGTGAGGGGGACTACTTTGAAGGGGGAAGATTAGAAATTGATGAATAAATGTTTTTGAGAAAAATGTAAATTCACCTTATTTTCTGAACAGACCTCGTATTTGCAGCATCTTTGTGGCAAATAAGTTGTTTAATAAGTTCTCACATGTTTGCGGCGCGTTTTCAATGATTGAACCAAATGTCGCCAGTTTTCAACATTCGTTTTACTGTCCATGGGCCAATCACTTGTCCGACGACACGCTTAGATTTATGGCGGCCTGAAAAGCACATTAATTCTTAGGTGTTGCTGGGCGGTAGGTGCCACCCGTATGAATGCTCATAATTTAATTTTTTGGTCTGTGAACTAATTGTTTTTGTTGTATTAATTTTTGTAAAAATAAAATGACTTGGGTTTGCAAAGAAGAATATGATTTAATGGACAACGAAATTCCTCCCGTTGATGCCATTTAGTTTTATTCTTCGATAGTTTCATACATCGATAAATTCATAAATTTCTCTTTAATCTTTTCTTTTTAGTTTATTACATTTATCCACTCAATTATATTAAATATTTTAATACTAAAGCGTCGGGCTGGACCACGTTTGGCAAATCTGAATCGCGCTGTGGCCCACGAGTTCGCCCATCAAAATCACATTGGCTCCAGACAATTTCTACTGTCAAATTGATTAGACGTCATATGACGTCAGATCGAATGTGGGGTGGGGGAGACAAGGGGATGGCCGCCACACCTGTGTATGTTGAGATTAAGGTGTTTAGGTTCTCCATTTGGATCCTCTGTATCATATAGTACATGGCAAATACTATCATGCAGTCCAAAATCTTAAAGTAAAATAATATATGTATGTTTGTATTATAATTTTAAAAATTGTTAAAAATAGTTTTTTGTATAAAAAATGTTGATTTTGTTATTTTAAGAAACATTTAAAATTTTATATCGATTGATCCGTAACTGAATTGAATCGTGAACTTATTGGAAACGAAATAGGCCAACTGTTTTATTTCTAAGTCACATCATGCTATTTAGCCAATGGATTATAATAAGAAAATAAAAGCAATTTTAATAAAAAATACTACAACTTTATGAAGGGGTTTTCAAAGCACCAAGACAAGTTAGACAATTGAGCAGCACGTCGAAATAGTGAAATCTTATTGCCAAAATGAGTGTTTGTTAGTGCAAATTTTAGGCGCGTCGCACGCATATTACGGCAGCTGCAGTGGACCTTCCCAGCGAGGTGGACGCGTCTACTGATTCGGTAGACAGTAGCCCAACACAAGTGCGTCCAAATATCGCCAGATCGACCGAGAACAGCGCCAACGAATCAATTTACATTTTGTAAAAATGCAACCCTGATCAATGGATGAAGTCTTGTTGTACGTCGAATCTGTTACACATGAAGTCTGTTAAAAAAAAGTTGAATTTTTGTTTTTTTCAGAAATAGTTTTTATTTTGTCCTCTTCAAAGCAGCCCTTCTCAGATTAATACAGCGTTTTTTCCAATCCTCGAAGCATTTTTTGGTATCTCTATTCTTATCTCCTCAATCGTCTCAAAACAGGGGAACGCGATGGCTGACGCATGATTAAGGATTTTGGAACGAAAAAATTGCATGGCATGAGCCAATTGATATGCCGACATCTTCTCTAATAGTGATTCGTTGATTCGCCATAACAATTTTCGTCACTTTCTCAATATTTTCATCGAGCGTCGTCATTTGCATCTTCTCTTCTTCTCTACATTCCTTACAAAGCTCGTACCACTTGTAAAAAATTTTCGCACCCAGAGTGCAATCACCATATTGTCTTCTTGGGCCCGGTACTCAGGGGTCGATCCCATTGTACCAGAACTGTGTTAGGGAAGCGGAAAAAAGGAGTGCTTTTTCGCTATTTGCTTGTTCTATATTGCAGGGATGAGTATGTCACAATTTAACTGATGCAACTGTTAACATTTCAAGTGCTTTGGAGCAGTTAATTCCATTTTTTACATACAATATGATGGAAATTCCTTGATCTATTTTTGTCGGCAACAGATCAGAACTAAACATGATATATTGCTGAAGCTGTGAAAATAACTCATCGTATCATAACAGCTTAAGTCAAGATAAGACGAAAATAAAATTTTGGCACATATTTGAATGAATGTTCTTGAACCGAAATTACAAACTAAACTGTGGGAAAATTTAAGATGATATGACATGTCGGCAGATAGATTTCGCAGCAATTGAATAACAGCTGTTAATTCAACATGAAAAGAGAGTGAAAAAATAACCTTTTAAATTCTTAGTGAGCATTAAGTGAAAGTTATGCTCAACCCACAACTAAAAATAATCTGAAATTCTTCAGATGGAATGCATTAAAATTTGTCTAAAATGACGAAGTGAAAGTATTAACTTAATGACAGTATTAGTCGCCACCGGAATTTGATGTTAATTGCCCCCAACTTCAAGTAACCCCAAAGAAAGAAATCGGGCTATCGTACTGACAATACCAAGTCGTCCAAACACGTGATTACGCGATTGAAGAATGATTCTTTCGCATTATCCATTGTGGCGCCTGCAGTTGCACCATCTTTTTGAAAGCACAAGTTCCTCCAGCCCAGCTTATCCAATTCCGGCAATACTTCGTATCGTGTAGCTTTCCATAGGGACAGTAATCGTGTTGTCATAATTATTATATGTTCTTGCAGAATACAGCGCTCCATTGCTGGTCTGTTTGTACACCGCAGCTGTCTGGTTCCCAGATGTCCAGTATGATAAAGGTACGACGCCACTTGCACAACTTATAACATCTTCCGATAAAGCGATTCCTTTTGCGCCACCCCCTTATTCAGACGTAGACAATTTTTCGTGATCACAGTTATTTGTTTCTTATGCGTAGTTTTAAATCCGGCATTGCGATATATGTATGAATGAGTTTTTCCGGACTAGGTGTTGTTTTGAAAAGAAAATAGTCCAAAAATGTCGATTTATTGTATGAAGCATAAATTAACTATTGATTGAGAATTAATTTTAAAATTCGACTTGAAATGCCATTAAAATACAGTAACCGCATTAGCAACACCCAATAACATAAATGAATATGATTACGAATGGAGCTATTGGAACTGTAGGAGACACATTTATCTCCGAAACGAAATATGTTGGTAACACAACATAAGTTTTTATCAAACAATAGCTGACTATGTCGCTAAATTGCAAACGACTGTGAACTTTACTGTCAGTGTAAACGATCAGTTGCTGACAATTTTTTTTTACGTGCGCAATTTATACGGGGAATAAGGGAAAATAGCATCCGCGAACAGCCATCGACATAGAAGCAGCAAGAATGGGCAAATTGGTGGATGAGAAGTCTAGCAAAGTTCATCGGGGTACGTATAAAATAAACAGATTGTATGTATTTTGGCATTCGGAGTTCAACCGCATAATGAGTTCCTTTTAATCCGAGCTACCCACTAGTACTCGCATGCGACGCCAGTCATTCTGCTTTGCCACATAATCCATGGGGAAGAAGGTCCTATTTCTTTTGCGTCCAGGTCCCTCACAGACGCTGAAAAGTATTACTCCCAAATTGATTGTGAAGCGTTGGCCGTCATGTTTGCAGTTGATCATTTTTATCAGTTTCGGCATTCGGCAGACCTTTCACCCTCATCACATGACATTCAACTATTGGTAAGAATTTTTCATCAGAACGCGAAACTACCCCGTATGACGTTTGCAAGACTACACCGTTACGCTGCTTTTCCATCGGGCTTCAATTACAAAATTGTGTACAAAAATGCTGACTGTTTGTCTAGAGCTCTAATGAACTCACTTTACTCAACAGACAAAGTCATCAATGAAGAAGTGAATCAACTGTGTGAGGCTTCAATACATGAACTCACAACTCCTATTTTAAATTTTAAAACCCTTCAAGTCGATGCAAAAGAGGACAAGGAACTTTCAACGCTTCTACGAGATCTGCAGAACAATAGGGTGGAAGACACCATGTTTACCTTTAACGACGGTATTTTATTGAGAGGCGAACGGGTCGTAACACCGCATACTCTACAGTAGGCAGCCTTAAATGTGCTTCATCATGCGCATGTGGGAATGACAGAAGTGAAGCAGCTCGCAGGTACATGTACTGGAAATTTATTGATAAGGATATTGAACGCTTAGTTCGTAACTGTTTGCAATGTGCCAATATAAAAGTAAGTCCACCCAAAGCTAAGCTTCATTCTTGGGAGGAGTTAGAAAGTAATTGGCAGCCTATACATGGCGATTATGCGGGAGTGTTTCAGAATCACTACTACTTTATCGTTATGGATGCAAAATCGAAATGGGCTGAAATCGGGGTAACAGAGGCTGCTCCCGCATCTAGCTCTACGATGGAAATACTGCTGGACTTGTTTTCTATCGTGTCAGGCAATGTATCAATATTCACCAGCGATGAGTGCCAAACCTATGGAAACTCGGAACCATCTTGGAAAAATACGGTCATAGTGTAGATGATGGATATAAATTTAAACGCCACATAAATCAGTTGCGACGTATGAGTATCCAACCAAACGGACAGCCTTCAGTTGCAATATCAGTACCGACGGACTAGAGGCCACAGCACTCCTCCCAAGGATCAACCCTATAAGATTTGGTTGAGATTCCCGGGGATTGCCAACACAAAATGGAAGCCAGCCGCCAATTCCCAGCGAAGTGGAATTACCAGCCACGCTACAAAGGACTACTGCTTAAGTGTGGGAGAACTATTGTAACTTTAGGGTTTGTGTAAGTAGCAATAAGGAATGAGAATCAGAAATAATAAAGGAATTGAGAAAAGAACAGGTATCCTCTACATTGGGAAATATGATTAATTACAAGTGTTACAACGACCGCCAAGTATATAATACTCACCAAGCCAAAAATTGTGTAGAACGCCGGACCAGATGATATTTCGTAGACAGCTACAACGGCTACAACTTTACTTAGAAATGCATTGGCGATCTGAAAATGTGAAGAACTATATTAGAATTTCCTTTATTGTCAAAAGATTGTTACTTCTGTAATTGAATGTGGGAACACAGGTTAACGGACAGGTACATCAAGTACAACACTGACATACTTATCATTACAGCACAAAGACAAGAGAAAAAAGGGACAGGGGAACGCAGAACAAGTTCTTAGCGCAGTTCTGAGAATAATGTTAAATTTTAAAAACACAGATTTGATTTTAATGTCCTTGAGTCTTTGCCTGCAATCGCAAAATGACAGTCGTGATTTATGCAATTTTGACTCCGATTGCATTAGTGAGATTCTAATACATGTAGATTCTAAAATGCCACCGGTTTCATAGACTATTTTGGGTGGGATTGTCCACGAAGCGTTAATACTACTAATGTCAGTCGTGAACTGTTAATGATACGCTCATGTTAAATATCTATTGTGAACTGCTTTGCCTGGTGATTGAGTCAGCACAGTATTATTACTGGCATTTCCTGCTGGTGGTAGTAGTCTAAACCTGCTCTTCCGGGGGCTGTGGTAGTCTGCACTCGGTGGTCCAAATATCCTCGAAGTGCTGTTGTCTTGCAACAGATTTCTGTTCTTTATAAGGAACTACATGGTGAGCAAGGTACAGGCGAGCTAGATAAGGCCTGATGTTCCTTGTGAATTTCGGGCTACCAACTCAGGAGCCCAGAGAATTGTGTGAAGGGATTATATAGCCCGATTTCTTAAGCCAGGGGCTTATGATTTGTGACTGACGAATCGGCACCCTGGTGCTGGTATAAAATCATATCCAAATCATGCCCATGGAATGAATGGCAGAGGGACTAAATATCCGAGAAAGAGAAGTTGCCACCTATATGGGCCTGGTAAGCCAGGTGGTGAGCCGTTGTTCAAGTGCATAAAGTAGTGTGGGACCATCGTCAGATTAGGCCACAACGGTAGGTGCTGACATACATCAGTTGCACAAGCTGTTGCAGCAGAAATATGGATAATGTCCCTTCCAGCAAGATCTTTTTAAATTTCCACTTCGTTTTCAACTGTCTGCTGCCAAAAGGCGTCTTAAAATACGTCGTTCTGTGGTCTCAGAAAACATTTTTTCTGCCTCCTCGGGATGAAAGTGGAAATGTTCTGAAGTAACAAAAACTGGTGCCACAAACTGTGCCCATAAGACATTCAAACCAAATACATATGTTTTTTTTTAATAATGGTCAGCATTACAAGTTGACTGGAGTAGTTGTTGTAAATGAATATGCAATATAGTAAGTATGGGCTTGTTGTTGTAGTCATAATTACCAGCAGTTGACAGACCCAGTTGTTGAGTGTGACTGACTGTATATTGATATTTTATTTGAAATATAAATTTGATTAAACTGCCAACTTACAACTTGTAAAAAACAAGAAGATTCCATTACGGCCGCCGCACAGCAGCATGTCGACATGATCATTGAAAGGTAATGCATCAACATAGAATGGCCTTTTTCATCTGGACTGATCCACGTGAAAATTATATGGACAATCGCACTGGACTTGATTAAATTTCAAATGAAAAATATCAGTTCGAGATACAAGCAAGTCTTTGCAATTAGTCTTTAATGTATTTTCAATATTTTACTTACGATATTCAAGGCGTTGAGAACGAATAAAGTTGATTTGAGTGTAAAAGTTTTTATGACCATTTTGCTACGAGTCTGAAACTGAAATGAAGTGGAATTATTCATAATATTATTGAACTTGTTGATTCATACAAAACAGCAAATTGAAACAAATATGTATGTCAATATTTCTCATGAAGTTCTGATGCGGTTTTCTACAGAAAACTTGTGTACGTACATACAGTATATTTTCTCATTCTCATCGATATCCATATAAATTTCTTTTCCAAATTGATATGTGTACGCTGTCTAAAATGTGAGGTTTGATCGTAAATGCTGTCATCAAATTTTACCTCGATTCGACGTTGGCTTCTGGTGCCTAGTGGGGCCAAAAGTAACAGTGATTATATAAAAAAAGACACATTTAGTCCTATTTTTATTGCTTTTTATATTTATTCAGTAGAAGAAAATAATTGGTTGGATAAAAATAATTTTAATTCAATTTAAAGATAAGAACTGTTTTTTTTTTAATTCGTGAGAGCAAATTTGTTGTGAGATGGATATAACTGACGATAGTGCTCAACAACTTGAAGTAGGAACTGCTTATCTTCCTCATCGTGGGTTAAAGAGCGATTGAAGTCAGTTATGAGTTTAATTGCTCTCTCTACTGCATCGTTTACAAATGTTTACAAACTCGTTTGTCAGCTCAGTAATCGTCTCTTTGCTGCCATTCAGAGGGTTCCAATTTTAAAAATGAAACAATTTCTTCTATTGTTACAACATTTCTTTGCGAAACTTCTTCATCATTTTCGGCTTCACCTTCGTTATCGATGTCAAGTTTTTGGACCATTTTCTTTTTTCCACCGGGATACTTTCATCACAAAATTAAAGGCGAACTGTTTCTTCTGTTAAATACCACAAATGTTTCCTTCGTTTTTCTAACAATGTGGTGGAAACATCTTTGTCAAAGTAAGAAACAACGTTTTTTTATAAAATCAAGATCTTGCTTCGGCGCTTCAAAGCTTTCACACAGCGGAACCAATAACGAACATAAATAAATATCAGAAATAAACAAATACTGCGCAGACTTTTCAATTCCGCTGCTGTCACTTTGAATTGCTCGCGAAACAATAAAACTTCAAGCAATAAATACATTTGGACATAAATCGCGCATGTGATGTTGCACCAGGAACACGAAACTGTCTACATTCTCTCCAATAAACTGAAGTGTTAACTGAAGGAACTCTCTATAGTCCGCACGCACGTAATGACATTTTAACGCATTCAAGCAAAAGATATTTACAACTGCGATGATATTATATTCCTTAGAAGTTCTTCGTCCAAGGTCCCTTTAGTGAAATTGGTTGCGTCAATGTTTTTCCAATATTTTGCGAATCGGTTGAAGAGAGTCACTTGTGGTCCGGATGTTTTTCCAAAATTCAGTTCAAACACTGGTTTTACTAACAACTCGCTAATATGGTGGCGACATGGAAAAAAAAGTAGTTTTCGCCCCAACTTTTTTTCCAGTAAATATGCGGCGCCGTTATTGATCCCAGTATTAGTAGTTGTTTGTCAAAAGATATAATTTCTACCAATCCATCAAGTGCCCAGTGCTGTAAAAATTTTAAGGTGGCGTCACCTTCCCCTGAAGAATTTTCTATTTTTGGTATGCCCAGCAATTTTCCCATGTTTTCAGTGGTGACAACGAGATCTTGTATTTCTATTCCCTTTATATCTGGAAGGAGTTTGCCGTCCCAGTTCAGAACGAGTACTTGAGGAATCCGTATTGTAATGAAAAATGCCTTAAACTAAATTTTAAAATGCTATATTAAATCAACTACATTGAATCCATCGATAATCTGCTTAGCTTGTCTTCTACGGATCATGGTTCGATTTAATACCAGATCTTTCAAATTTATTGCCATAGAAACTGTGGAATCATCTTTTACTTTATGGCGGCAGCAGTTGCAGTAACAATATGCATGGCATCTCTTGTAGAAAGCTTGCATTTATCCATATTAGCTAGCATTCTGTCATCAATACGTTGAATGGTGCCGCGAGATTGAGTCTGTGTATTATTCATGTCTTCGAAGACAGCCTCATTGTACGAGGCGTTTTGGGAGTCCACTGAATGATTTAGTGTAACATATTCGGCTTCTGTGTCATCGGCAATCATCGTGCATAATTCAGCTAAACATTTTTTTGGCGACGAATCAACACGATTCTTTTCTTCTTCCAATCGCTTCTCTTTGCGTTTTCCTTTTTTCAGGAGATACAAATCTACACCACGCATCAATCCGGGACGACCGACCTCTCTTTCTGTGGAGCACTAAAAATCTTTATCTTCTTTTATTTTCATTTTTTCTAAAGCGTCTGGAGCTGCGATATCAAAAATAAAATTGTCTATTTCCTTTCGAAAATCTTGTTCTTGTTTTCGGTATTTTTCGTATAGGGTCCCACAGTTCTTTTGTACTTGTCTCCATTTTTCATATATTTTCTTTAATTTCCGTATACAACTTGTGTCATGTATCGTTGGAATGAGTGCCCTCTTCCAAAATTCAACAGTAACTCCAATAGTATATTTCATATTTTTTAACAATGTATTATGTTCAACCCGCATTTTGTAAAAAAGTAGTTGAAGCACTTCCTTAACAGATGGTAGGTAGCCTGGCTCCCAACATATCATTTGCACATTGGCCCACTAAAAAAATGCCTTGTTCAGAGCGTAAGTTTTTCTTTTTAATCGCAGTACTTTTAGAAGTCATATTTCCAGCACGATGATTGCACTTTCTATAATTTATTATTAATTTGTGATTTAATATTAATTTGCGCTACTTATCACGTCGACCGTTCGAACAGTATTTTAAAATCAGCAAAACTTAAATGACGCTTTCTGTAAAGTCGAACATAAGTACGTACATATGTATCACGATACGGAAAAAATGCCGTTATTTAGGTTTTATAAATTAGAATGGTTCTTTATTTAGATTCAATATAAAAACATTACATGATACTTCATAAATTGAATAGCAGGGTGGCCCAATTAAAGATACAATAATAACGTAAATATTGTACAATATTTTTAAATGTGTATTGTGAGTTTCTCAAAGTTTATTAAGTTTCTCAAAAATTATGATCATTTTCTAGTAAATGAAATATATAAAACAATTTATAGGCAATACATAAACTACTATACAAGTGATAATTTTTAAAGCTTTGACAATGAGGTGTTCACGACAAGCTGATCATCAAACTATGTGCTTAAAAATAAATATAAAAAAGTAAAAAAATATAGAAGGGAAAAAGCATTTGTGTCCGACTCAACCTTATCTTTAGAAATTCTGTGCTTAAATAATTATTTATAGTTTTTATTACTCTTTTGTCATTATTTTTTACATTCATGATAATCTTTAAGCAGATAATCACATAAGTAGCTTGGTGTGAACACCCTTAATAATATTAGTATGAAAACATGTACATACATATGTATAAGTTAACTAAAATTGTATTTTATCACAAAAAACACAATAAAAACAGGACTTAGTAGGTTCCTTTTTCAATATCGGGAACTTTGAGCCCAACTAGGCACCTGTGGTTCTAATTTCTGGAAGTGTTTTTTTTTGTTTTTATTTCCACTAGAAAATATTTTTTTGCAATGATTGTGAACTAAAAAGGCGAAAAAACAAACTAAAGGCTCTAAAATTAGAACAGGGGTTCTAATTTCTGGAAGTTTTTTTTTTTATTTTCATTACAAATTATTTTTTTCGCTCATTAAAGTAAAAATTAAACGGAATCACCGAGTTATTTGTGGTGTGTACAATTCGGTCATATGTATGTGGGTAAAATTTGATATGTTTGTACAAATTTGGGTCAGTTGATGTCTGAAGTTCAAAGTGAAGTGTTCATACGTGTGAAAGTTAAAAAAAATGCCAAACAAACGTAAAAAAAATACCTTATCCTTGGATATTAAGGCTAAAATACTAAAAAGGCTTAATGAAGGCGTGAGTGGCAATCGTTTAGCTCAAGATTTTAATATGACAAAATCTTCCATCAGCTACATAAAATCAAAAAAACCAGAATTAATGGATGCAGTTGCCAGCACCTATCAGGATGCAAAAAAAATCTTTACATGAGGCAGAATATGAGGAAATGGAAAAGCGCCTTTATAAATGGTCTTAAATCAACGTGAAAAGAATAACACAGTGACAGGACCCATATTAAAAGCAAAAGCTAAGTCAATTTTTAGTGAAGTGGTTGATGGTTTTCTAAATTTAAAACCCGTCTTGGGATACGGTTTTTAAAAATTGGTGGTGAAATACGTCCGAGTTGGTGAGGTCCCCAATTTCTATAATGCTGATGAAAGCGGATTATTTTGCCGTTGCCTGCCAGTGAAAAAAGTGCCCAAGGATTCAAAATTCAAAAATAATGCGTTTCAACTTTACCAGGCGCAAATTCTGCTGGCACGCACAAATTAAAATTATTGGTTATTGGAAAAGCTAAAAAGGCAAGAAGCTTCAGAGGATTTGATAACCCACTTCACTATGACTTTTCGAAAAATGCGTGGATGACTTCCCGGATTTTTCATGATTTATTTCACAAGGATTTATCAAAGAATGCATATTTTAAGTTCCATGTTTTTTAATTTTTTTGTTCTACAGGTCATCCGATTTTCTGAAGACAATAGTTTGGCCCCAAAAGCTCTTCTGCTTGTAGATAACTGTTCTGCTAGACTTCAAAGTGAGGATTGTAATATAATTGCATATTTCCTGCCGCCAAATGTAATAGCAGCTGAGCAGGCGATGGATCAAAATCCTATTAATGACGAAACTTATTTATAGAAGTAAGTTGCTATCTCAATTAATTGGTGATGGTGGTGATATTGATAAGTTTTTGAAACGGCATTTAATTCGAGATGCAATAATATTGTTGAACCAAGCTGGGGATGACGTACAACAGACAGTGTTAAAAATTTCTTGGGACTCAGGCGTTTACGATAGCGATGATGATTTGTGACTAACACAATTGATTCAACGAAATCAGGATTGCAATGAAGTTCTTCAAATAAACCTTGATCTTTCAATGAAATTATGCCAAACAATTCCGTAAATGTAAATGAAATCGAGGAATGGAATGAAGATGAGGATGAGGAGGCTTCAGATACCACCGACGTCGATATTATCGACATAACGCCAGCTATTCCTCGTTTAAAAGTCCTTGAAGGCATCAATAATGTTATAAAATGGTGCAGAACCAGTCATATATTTTCCAGCAAACACATGTCTATGCTTTTGGATGTCCGTAACGATATCGTTGTATACAGTTTAAATAAATCAAAAAAACAAACAAGTATTACTGATTTTATGTTAAAGCCCGCCCAATTAAATAAATAATAATTAAAAAACTTTTAACACGTTAAAATAAATGTTAAAATAAAGCTCACACAACTAGTTTTATTATACTAATTTTATAATTTTCTGTAAAAAAATTACCAAAAATTCGAACTGCCCGGCGCATAAGTGGTTCTCATTTGTGAGATTCTACTGTACATACTTTTGTTTCTTATTATTTGTTTTAATTTGGTTTGAAACATGTACAAAATATAAATAATATAATTAAGAAATATGTTTGCACCAACTGAAAAGTATTTGGTCTTTTATTGTTCTCAGTTCAGTTGTTCGTTGTCATTTAAGAATTATTGTTGGTTAAATATTTGTTTTCTGGAACAATTACACACATCTGCACTTGCTGAAGAGGAAAAACATTGTTGTATCTTAGCCAGGGTTGAAAAAACAGCAATAACTTTTGATTTGACTTCTGCTTGTGCTTCTGAAATGAACGACAGTTTCAGTAGTTGTTTTAGAAATTTTGATTTTGACTTTCTTTCGTTCGCAAGTAAAAGTCTCTTGCTTTTGTAAGTTGCAAACTGGCGCAGAAGAAAAACGAAGTCGGAAATTTTAAAAAGATTATTTTTGTAAGCACTGTACAGTGATCAGAAAAAGTAATCTGCTGCTGCTTTAGAATACAGCTGCCGTTTTTCATAAGTTTTACCAGAAGCAACGTTTTAAAAAGCAGAGAAAGTAAAAGCAGTGAACAACTGAAATTTGGCGACTTTTCGAGTTTTGCCTTAAGTTGTTCAAACACTGGTCTTATCGAGTACCATTCGAATGATAACCAGCGTTGCCATTGGGTAATACAAAGATAAATAGATATTCGCTTGCTACTTTTCATGACTCTTTTTTAAATACTTTTACTTTTTGGTTTCTTTTACCGCTTTTTTCATAAAGTTTAAAGATTAATGAAAAAAAAATGGATCATTCAATTGAACGGAGTGAGCCGGTCATTTATCTGACCGGTTTTCGTGCAACCATGCCAGTGCTTTCGTTGTGTTCTGTGCTTTCGCTCATGTCGTTAATGTTCTGCCTCTTTTAAAATTTCCTCCTTTTTCCCAAAGTACATTATTTTCAGCGCAAGCAATTAAACAAGTTAAAATTTTTCTCACTTTCATTGATGTCTTCATCAGCTGTTTTCAGTGAATACCACGAATAACAAACAGCGTAATAGTTGCCGCACTTACCGTACTGTTTCTTCAAAGTGACCGAAATGAACGAACGGATCAGTCTTTGAATTGGCCGCTCACTTAATGAAAGGCCGGTCACAGCTCTAAAACGTTTACATTGATTGTACATATTTTGTCCTTAAAGGAATTGGCGTCTTCTTTTCCTAAAATCAGTTTTTTGAAATGTTTCTCCGGGAACGCTGATGGCAACATTACGCAATTTAACAGCATGAAATTGGAAAATCAAATGTGTGGTTTTACTTTTCCCAGTGAATAATTCAATCGGTTTTTGCCTCTGACGGTACGATTTTAATTTCTGATATTCATTTTGTATGCAAAAATTAAACGAAATTTAAACTTAATGTTTATGTTTCTGTAATTATACTTAAATATAAAATATTTGCATATTTTCAAAGTTGCGGCTAAAAATGTGCAAATTTTAACTCAAATTTACACAAGACCGCGAGCTCAAGAGAATAAATAAAAAGTTCGTTGTCAGGTCAGCGAAAATTTCTACTGAAACGCAATTGGTTGAAACGTTTCACTACTTCTACTTCGGCATTTTAAGTAATTATTCCAACATGGCGATGCCATTGAAGGCACGTACTTATCTTTCTCGCTTACGGATAGATATTGAGTTGTTGCCACTACAGAGGTGTCATAAAGAAGCAGAGTAAACAGTTTTTTGATTGACAAGATATTTTTAGGGTTCATACGTGCACAAAAACAAATTCAATTAGCAAATTTAGTATAAAAACTTACCTTCAACTATTTGTATTTTTTGTGGTGATTCCTGCAGTTTGGTGGTGATTCGTGCTGTTTGGTAGTGATTCGTGCTGTATTGTATACTAAACAAATCTTTAGCGTACTGAACACATTTCTTACAGAGTTTGACTTAAAGTTTATTGCAATATTTACAACAATTTAGTATTGATTGCCAATAAACTTAATTAAATTTTCGTATGAAATATTGAGCTCAATTTTTGTATTGATTGCGAAGAACTCAATTAACGCGCATATCTGAACAGGCTGTTAGTAAATTTTCTTTAAAGAGATAGTAAATGTACTTTTATCAAGAACACCTACTTGCATACATATCAGATAACAATCAATTCATTTCCTCGTTACTGTTTGATAATATAGACGGTAAATATTGAAAAGTCTCCCAAGTGAACAGCACGAAAAACATCAATGCCGCCATTAAATTCAGAATAACTCTTGCCAATCGCTGTTTCTTTGGGCTCAAGAGGCAATTGAGTATTAGGGCCCTTTCTCGAAACCAACTTGACACTATATACCACTTTGATCATCCCTGTCCTTCTCTATGGTGCCGAAGCATGGACAATATGGAAGGCGGGTGAGGAAGTCCTTGGAATTTTCGAGAGAAAAGTTGTGCGTTCAATCTTTGGCCCTGTTGCCGTTGATGGTTTCTGGAGATAAAGACTCAATTCCGATCTGTACGGGTTGTACAGCGACATGAACCTAACCAGGCGTCTACGTATCCAACGGCTACGGTGGTTAGGCCATGTAGAGCGCATGGAAAATGCTGCTCCAACCCGTAGAATCTTCGACTCCGAACCAGTTGGACAACGCAATAGAGGACGCCCACGTAACAGATGGCGCACGTAAGTGGAGAGAGAACGCAACCAACTTGGTTGTTGGTTGAGGCCCAGGTTCACCCCGGGCTATAGCGCCAAAGGAAGAAGAAGAAGAAAGGGAAATATTTAAAAGTATGTTGCTATGTAAGTTTTGCTGGGAGACTTATACGTTTTTTGGTTCTTAATTGCATTTTATGTACGAGTAGGTCTGCAGAGAAGGAGATTTCTCTATTTATTTCGTTCGAAATTAAAATGTTATCCATTAATAAATGAGTTTGGTGTGCAATTTTACACACATATGTATATAAATTCGAGTTCTAAATAAGTGGGAAAAAATAAATACTTCGCTTCCCAAACACATTAAGTTGGTGGCTGTATATAATTTAAGTCCGAATATATATTTATATTGTTCGCTTTTCAGGTGCATTTGCCCGGTCTATTTTAGTTGAACTCTTTATTTAAAAAAATTAAAATGCTACTAGTAAAAATGTTTTAGAAAAAAATATCCTCTAAATGAAATTATTAGTCACTGCAATATGATCCATGATTGTATAAAAGTACCTTAATTGATGGGACAAATACGAGGTTTGTTCAAAAATAAGTTGAATTTCGCTGGCTACGTCCACTTTCGATTATCATCTTTTTTGTGCTGACGCAGGCAGTCGCAGTTTCAGATATATATGATCTTTAGCTTGTTCCTGAAAGCCGGTACAGTTAGAAGTGCTTTGCGTGAATTTGTATTAAATTTTGTGTAAAAAATGGAATTAAGTAGTCAGGCCAACAACACTTCCATTATTAAAAGTGGCATACCGCGATTTTTTGCAAGTGGTACAAGCTTCTTAAGGAAGGTGGTGAAGATGTGATTGCCGACTCTCGCCCTGGACCCCTCAGCACATCAACAACTAATAAAAATGTTGCGAAAGTGAGGAAAATTGTTATGGAGAGTCGTTGAATCACTATTAAAGAGGTTGTTGAGGATGGCGAAACTTTGAGGATGGCAAGAATGTCGAGACTACTGAAAGAAGGGCAACGATTGAGGAGATCAAAACAGAATCGCTGAGCGAGTTCAAGGACGTACCCAGAAGTGCATATCAGATGTGCTTCGTAAGGGTACTTTGAAAGGGAAGAAATAGTAATCAATGAATAAATACATATTGTAATGTTTTTATTTCTGTCTAGAAAGAATTATCTAGATCAGAAGAGATTTCGAGCCAAATTTAGCAGAAATGAAACAGTTTGATAAAAGAAATTAATAGTGTTGGACTTTGTACGAAATGAAATTTTGATAAACGTCAGAAAACAGCGCTGTAAACGACGTACATTTTTAGGTACACGTTGTAAATATTCTCTTAAAACTTTATTTTTCAAAAATTCTTAATACACATGTACATACATATGTATGTATATGTATATGTATATAAGAAAGTAAATACAGAAAAGTATTTGTTCATAAATGCAAGCGCTGGTTGCCTGGATTAATAATTGTAGCGTAACGTGTCAGCTGTTAAGTTGCATATCAGCACGATCGACAATATGACACCTAAAATCTGGAATAAAAAAATATGTTATATTTATTTGATGCCAAGTTTTGGTAAGTTTTATTGAAAGTTTATTCAGGTTGGATTACGTTATTAATTGCTTATGAACGGAGCTCAAGTCAAGATCTTCCATTTAAAAGCAAAAGGACGCTTTATGTTACCATATTTTACAACACACGAGTGCTTATACATACAGTGGGCGGCAGAAGTGAGTAAATTAGTTGTAATAAAATTAGTTGTAATAAAATGCCTAAAATTCTTTTCTTTTTATTGTGTTTAATATTGAAAGTTGAAAAACAACAAAATCGAAAATACAACCAATTTTCCAATAATTTAGTTGGGGCTCATCTTGAGCTAAAGTCAGTACATACGAGCTATGTTGTTGTAATACAAATTTTTGTCAAGTTTTTTTTACTATTTATTTTAAAAACAATTCTGTTAAGAACTTAATAAAAAATAAGATGAAAGAAAAATTTTGAAATTGGTTCATAATTCCTTCTTTTATGAAACTGTCAAGGCAGATAGCGCAAACATATGCTCACTTCTGCTCCCTACTGTATGCAAAAATATGGTTTGAAAAAGTCAAATACAAACTTTTTGATGCATTCTTGTTTTTTCGAGATTGTCCCAGTATGTATTTATGAACTTATGTGAATAAGGCTGTCTTTCAGACACGAGTTATTATAATAGTTCAGCGTCGCAGCGATTGAAAAAATAGTATGATTAAGTCTTCAATCCATACAGAAGTTGTGGCGCTTTAGCCAATACTGCACATCCACATAATAGGGACAGGTAGGCCTTGGCAAGCGATATCTTCGCCAAGCCAATCAGATTAAAATGGTCACTACATGTCACGGGCTTTATTATATTTTTAATACACATTTTGCCAAATCATTATTAATATTAATAGGGTATTACGCGCTTTACATAGTATTGCAATACATCTGCATCCGTGTAAATAACGTCTAAATTCATCATTTAGAGAGTGGGACACATCATCGCATATGTATAAATACATATACAGAAGTAAATCCATTAAGATGGTAAGGCAGCTCTATAACGCACGTACATTGAATGTAAACTGTGTGCGGTTCGCAAATAAGACGATATAACGATGATGGATTCATTGGCAAAACCAAAACAGTGTGTTAGAAATTTGAATCGTATATCCTGATTTATGTCCATGTTTTTTTTTAATTCGGATGACCCCTATTCATGTGACGGGTGTTGCATTGGGCCAGAACTGGGAAATAGGGAAAAGAGTGGCCCAAAAGCTCTTAAAAATTAACAGTCTAGTAAGTTGGTTAGCATTAGGTCCGGATTCTCCGTTTGACTTGTTTGTGCATGTTTCCAGTTCTTAAATTGTTGTTGCTATTATCTATTAATATCTACAAAAATTAACAGTTACTAACTTCAAGGCAACACTGCTACGAGTAAAGAAAAAGGAATCATTCATCAATTCAATATCAAAAAGTCCCTTGACTATTGCAACAATGTAATGGCGCCTGATGTAATGGCGCGCGGAACTTAAATAATATAATAAAATAAAAAAATAAATAAAAATAAAATTTTGAGATTTCTAAACAAAGTTGGGATGTCGTCATTGAACGATGCCCATAAAATAATAACAAACTTGACCCCGAGTAAATTTTCACAAAAACATAATTTTCTCAATATAATTAAAATATAGCACCACTTACTTCCACTCCAATTAAGGACATATGCGCCCATTTCTCCAACCGATAGATGCTCAAGTAGGCCCTTGTAACTGCGGATATACAGCCCTCGTCATGAGGATAATATGATTTTTTATTATTCTCGAAGTAGTAACAACTATCAGGAACCTTCATGTAGTTGTTGGGGTAGTCATTGTACCCAACCTTTCCACAACACACGTACTGCAAAGAAACATGAATCTGCTTTCAAATATAGCAACCAAAACTATATAGTGGCTTAAGTTTTCTCGGTTCTGAAAGGTTTCATATGGACACGTAATGTTCGTTCAACTTTCTCCATTTTCTTTCCCCTTTCTCCTAAACGGACATGATTTGATGAGTGTGACCGAGATAATGATGGTGATGAAGACTAGGGAAAATTTTAATGAAGTCGATGAAGTAAGTACCAGCCCTTTATCATTTGAATGATAGCGCCATTCACAGCTGTGCTATTCATATGTCTTTTCTACGGTGTTTTGTGACCAAGAACTTTACTTACACCGCGGGCAACACAACGTGAATTGACGGCTCAAGTAAAAATAGAAAAGACATACAACTCTTAGATCCTTTAACAAGACTTCTTCAAAGGATTAAACGTCGTTAAGTCAATCAAATGTTATACGTTCCTACATATGTAAGTATACGAGTACATACATATCGATTGGGTAATACTGCAACAGTCCGAAGTTTATCTACCTACATACATACGCATGCAAGAGCTCCCGTGGCAGACAGCTGTACAAACCTGTTCATTTTCTGTTGCGCACTATTGAATAAATAGAACTTTGCAAAATTTTTTTCATAGTTTTAGAAGAAACTATGAACAAAATGTTAATAGAAAGTGCATTAACGTAAGTGTTTTTGTTTTAGTTTCACCTACATACATATCGATACCTTAATCTAGAAAGCCCCTAAGTAACGTTTTCCGAACTTTTCAGGATTTTCAATTTATTAATGACGTGTTGGAAGATCATTTTTTAAACAAAAACTCAATTTGAGAAAAAAAACGAGTTAGGGCCTTTCTATATTAAGGTAACGATATATAAAGTAGAATGGGTGTTTCTTTGTTTGTTTACACCGCTGGACCGATCTTCCTGAAATTCAACTCTGACTCTCGAATGAATTATAGGCTACTTTTTTCCCCACCTCGCCTACTTTTACGCCCATTTTCTTTAAATTATGTTACTCCTTCCACTTAGTTTTTAACAGATTTTATGATATAAGCGAGCATTTCGCCATTTGTCAACCACTTACAATTTTTTTTGTAAAATAAACAGGGCAAAATGTGCCCCCAAAAATAGACTATCCAATTCCTTTTTTGTTTGTAGATAAATTTTAAAAATTCTTTTTGCATATGGAAAAGGTCCACTAATATTTATATATTGAAGGTTTCTAGGATTAGCCAAATGCTGATATTTTCGGCCCATTAATAAAAGTATAAGATTAATACCGAGGTCTAGTAAACACAGGTAAGCACTGATGCCTTCAAAGTGTTCTTTCTGCATTAACTAAACAATATTTACCGATTTTATTATGAGTTGCGTATTACAAGGGATCGATTGATCTGACCGATTTATTCTACTTACTGATTCCTGTAGTGGGTTCATTTTGCCACGTTCGACTAACTCCTCCACCCATGTGTAGGTTACCAAAATTTCGGTTGTCTGACGAACTCTTTGTTCATCGTAACGCCATAGCTTCCAAATATGGGCTCCGACGAGGGCAAGCAAAATTGTTATAAACTGTCAATGTAAAATCTGGCATAAAGAGAAGTAAAACGTAAAATTATATCGAATACTTACGAGAATCAACAGTTTAACAGAACCATGGACGGCTCCGCAACATCCTATAAATGCCGATATGACTAATACTGTTCCTATAACGATTTGCACTATTTTCTCAGTGAAGTCTGGTGATCCATAACTGTACTTTTGCAGCTCAAACGCACTTTCGACTACACCCAAGATGCCGAGCACCTAAAAATACTTTTCAATCAGTTCGGATTAAAAACGTAAATATTTGCTGGGTTCTATTCGCACGATAATAGAAATTATAACTCCCACTTGTCCAATTAATTGCCTTTCTCTGAATTATGGCTCTTAATGGCTTTAGGCGATTTTGTGAAAAATTAAATGACAAGACAAATTTATTGTTGTTTTCTTATTAAGTGTCACGTGGGTAATTATGTAGTTGGTAAAAAGAAGCGTTTGTTATTTCAGCCTTCTCGATAAGCACAAGTAAAAGCTGCCAGAAAGGGTAAAAATACCTACAATCGGTTTAAGAAATTATATAAAAACTTAGCAAAATAACAATATAATAAATCATTAATAGAAATGCTAGAACTGTGACGCAATCTATAGGAATTGCTAAAAATATGGAGGTCAACGAAAAAAACGCCTGAAGCTAAAATGTTGAAGACAGTTTAAGCAGAGTTAAAGTTAAGATCCCGTTATCGGCGCAACCAGCGCAATATACGACGATTTTAATCCTGCTAATAGATACATATTTGAAAACATTGCATAATTTATTTTTGACGGGATTTCTTTCGTTTCATATCGGCCAAAACTCAATTGCAGTAAATAGTCTACTACTGATGCATTAAGCACATTCGAGACAACAGGCTGCCGACTACAGTATGTCAAAATTAAAACGCACACATTCTTACGGAACCGATTATTTTAACGACAGCACAGCTACACGACAACACGACTACCCTTGTTGCTGTCGCCAATTTAAACCAATTTCTATTCCTCCCAGCTACAAAACAAAAACAATGTAGACAAAACAACAAAACAAGTGTAAGATATTGGTGCTCCGAAATACCTTGTGAAACGATCTTCGTTTTAAAATCCTTTTGATAGAGAAATATTTACAAAGTTTGTATAAGTTTTACGTTTGTTTAATTCAGAAGCTTTAAAAAACACGTTTTTCCTTTCGATTTCCATCACAAAGCACCATAAGTTTGATAATAAGTTTCGGAAAACTTTACAGACAATTTTTGTGCTAAATAGTTTGTTATTCGAATAATTTTTATTCAAAAGCTTTTAAGGCCGTGATGCGCTATCCCAGGGCACACTTAACAAGGTAGATGCCTCGCTATGGCAACAACGTTATAATCCAAAATGTTATACCGAGTTCATATGCAAATAAATTTTTATTGTTTACGCTTAAGTAGGCGTGGTCGCAAAAAATTATATTTTTTCAGCGATTTTCTTTGATTTTTATTGCCTGTCGCATAATGGTAGCTAAACTCTACCAACAAATAACTCATAATTTTTAATTTGATATACAAATTCGTTACGGCTCGAAAGATATATTTAGTTCAATTTTGCAGGCCCGCTCACGCTAAAGCAGGCATCACCGAAAAACAAATATTGTAATTTCTTATCCCTTAAAACTTTGTGGAAAAAATTTGTATTTCTGAAGCGCCAACATAACCGGATTTTTCCCGCTTCTTTTTTATTTAAAACATGTTAATTGGCAAATATTTTTGTAGCTGGCCGCACGGCCTGTTGCCTCGAATGTGTTTAATGCCTGAGCACTGCTGTGGGCGTATTAGTATATTGTGGTGTCAATGTTGAAAACATAATGTTAAAGTGTGTTATCGGTGGCGTCATTCACGCAACTTGCACACATTTTGGCAAATTACGTTGATTTACAATTAATTTATCACACATCAACATCAACTTCACGTAATATGTTTTTTTAAAACAATTAAATGTTTCGAATTTAATTTATCGAAGCGACTCTGCACTTCAACAATGCAACCCCGTTTTATCTATTAAATTTGAACGACTTTTTGGGTTTCTATTGACTTCTAATACAATTAGATTAGTTGACCATCATTTAATTTTTTAAAGAGTTAACAAACTAATATGGCTCTAGTCTCTTACGTTTTTTTAAGTTTTTACCAAAAAATATTTTTTTTATTATTATTTATTATTATTATTTTTTCAGGATGAAAAATTACTGGACGAATTACCCATGAATAATTCATATCGAAACTTAATTAAATGTTTCAGAATTGTTGTTTTGTTCGGCACAAATATAAAGATTTAGACACGGTTGTGTTGACTTTAAGGGCCTGGCTCGAGTGTGCCTTTCCTTAAGAGACCTGTGGCTGCAATTTCACAAGAATTGATAACCACTCTCAAAACTTTGAGGTGACGAAGTGGTATGTGACACACAGCACCGGTCTACTGGAGGCTCATGTCATTTATGTCCCCATCGTCCAATTTGGCCCGCTCAAGGTAATTGCCTTATTAACGTAAATGTTAAGAAGAAAGTACGGAACAATGGCCCCCGCGTCTTTGCACGAAATTGTAGTGTTTGGTGATGTTTTGCCGCCTGTTTGACGTCATGTGGTTTGGCGACGTTCCATATAGTGTTCACAGCAAGCACTCACTTTGGCGTCACAAACTGAATAGTAGCAGACTAGACAGATGCCATCAAAAGAACGCTGCTGTCACAGGCTGCTAAAATCTACCCACGTCGAAGACAACAACAAATAATCTAAGAAGTAAAATCAATTTGTCACTAATATCTTTATAAAAGTTGTGGCGTAATTTTAGCGGTCCCTTTGAAATTGTCATTGATCGCTCTGAGCGATCCGGTTTTATATTTTCAATCATCGTGGCTATTTGAATCTTGGGAACAGGAAAAACTCAATGAGCACCTGCCTTGATGGCTATATCTGGCAGTGCATCAAATCCACTTCAGTGAACAGTGGGACGATTCATGAGCTCCTCCTTGTTGCTTGTAAGGCCACACAGGTAGCAGTTTCTTATAATATGGTGCATGGCACACATCATAAACTCCATGCTTAAGAGCTCGGGCTATCTAATCGCTTCTGCTTCATGCACTTCCCCAGAATGAGAGAAATGACTAGACTCCAGAGTTAGTAGCCCGAAATACACAAGGAACATCAGGACTTAAACCAGCTCTCTTGACATTCCCCTCTATATATGTAGTTCCTTGCATAAAAACAGACCTGTCGCAAGCCAACAGGTTTAAGCCGAATTTATTATTATAGATGTCGGTGAGCGTCCAGGAGAGCGACGCCAATCATATCTTCTCGACATCTTATGCCTCTCAGACGGAAACTAAACATGCGAAATAGGTGAAACCGTGAACAAACTCGTATGTTCGAAACGAGTGTACCAGCATTTGAAAACGATAATGGAATGTACGCAGCCGTCATTTTTAAAACAGACCCTGCATAATTTAGTTTGTTTATTGCATTTGTATTTATTCGTTCCTATTGAGGACATTTTTTACCCTATAGGACAGCGTTAGGAAAGCACAAGTAAATATTTAGGGGATTTGCTGTTGAGTCATTTGGGCTCTTTTTTTAGCAGCGACGGCATTAACATTTCAAGTTGGAAGATTTTATGCTTCTGTTGTTTGAGGCAACAATTTTAAACGCTGATTTTAAGTTTATGAAACTGTGTTCTTATTACATAGTTGCGTTTTATATCTTTTGTTGAGGATTTTGTATTTAGACCAGGCTTGGAAATGTTCCACTTGGTAACTAATTGAAACTGAAATATTTAGTCACTGAAAATTTGTTGGCATTTCGCACCAATTAAAGCTGCCCTACCTGGCATTTTCCATTTTTGATATTTAAAAATACATACACCAAAACAACGATGCACGACCCTTTTAAACAACAAGTCATAAGACTGGGTTATTTTACTCGTTTCTGTTAAGTTCATGTTCCACTTACAAATACAAACATTTTCTTGTGTAGTGAAAACGCCACTTTCGAATCAAGGCCAGGCTATTTAATTCTCTCTTCTCGAATATGTTCGAGTATGTATGTATGTATATAGTCGAAAACGAATTACATACGTAGTTGAGAGTGACATTAATCGGTCTTGCACAGTTTGTCGATTTGAAGGTGCAAAAGTTAAGGAGATTTTTTAACACGTCCACGATCTCTCCGCCAAAACAAGCGTTCACAGCTGACTGACTATTGGAAAACTAAATTTTTTGTTTATGAAACTCATGTATGTATGTAAAGGGTTTTCCAATAAGAGTGAAATGATTTAAAAAAAAAACACTTATTGTTAAGGAAATTCAAAAGTTTTTTATTTAGTGTGAAGTATAATTGAGTTCTAAATATAACGTCATTCAAATAACCTCCATGACTTCTTCTGCAGGAACGAATTCCATAAACCCAATTTTCGAGCACTTTTTCGACTAATTCAAGTCGTTCAATACTGACTTGTAAAGCTTGAAGAGAGTCTGGTTTATTTCGAAAGGCCACTGACTTCAAATAACTTCTTGAAGGCTATTCAATATCACAATGAAAAACTCCAAATTTTCAAGAATTCGACGAATAGTGAGCAGACTTGGACGATTATTACGACCACAAAATGGCAAAAAACGCACGAAAATTTGCAATTGGAGAACGATTATTTTGATAATTAAGCTGAATAATTTGTAAACGTTGTTCTTGCGTATATCTCTCCATGATGAAATTGTAATTGTATTCAGTAGTGATACAATGAAAAACAAATGACAGATCATGACACATTACAAATGGCCGAAACGTCACCTTAAAATCATACCTTCCCTATTGGAAAACTTATTATCTGACGTTTAATAAGTCAAATTTCCAAAAGGAATTAGTACAGCAGCAACTTAAATAATGATTAAAAACCTGTATTCAGATGTTCCGTGTTCCGAGATTTCAAGTGGTAAGAATTAACTGAATTATATGCTACATATGTATCTTTGCTAACATTGAACTTATTGCATTCTTCTGCTTGCATTCCAGTTTATTAGTCCCCGTTTTGAAGTTTGCAAACTAGTTTAAATTTGTCTCACTTCGTGACAACACTCACCACACATGATGTATTGAAAAAAATTATAGTCCACTGCAGGAGAGAACGAACTGATGCCATTTTTCTTCTATTATTCCAAAACGAATTAAATGCTTAAGTTGAAATGCGTTTCTTTCGAAAAACACTTATAAATATTAAATATTTGGAAATCCGCTTTTTGTTTTTATTGCCGTTTTCCTTCCCTGTATTTCTGTAGCAGATTAATGTTTATATTAAAAACTCATGCGAAATAAATTAATACACGTCCAAACTTTCGATAAGAAAAATTCCAAATGAAACATTTCACAAACATTAACAAAAAACACAAAAAGCAACAACCAAAACGAAAGGAAAATATTGAAAATTACAGCAATAAAACTGCTTAAATGTTTGAATATTTTGAGGCGAATATTTCCTTGCGCTCTCTGTTTGTGTTTCGTGCTTCTGCTTTCGGCGCTATTAGTTGCAAGTTTTTTTCCAATAACCGCGTATGTCACCAAAAAATATTTTCTGTGTTCGTGGTAGTCAGCTGGAGGTACCGCCGATATAAGCCTACAACTACAAAACTAGCCGAAATGCCAAAACAGACATTTTTGTCTGCTCAATTGCAATCAAATTCGATTTCAATTATTATTTTTTATCACATTGATTTCAATTTGAAATCATTAAATTAAGAATTAAAGAACTAGTAACCATTAACAACAAATCGTGTAATTGCAACTACAGCTCTGGCACATACACAGAAATGTGCGTAAGAAGTTTTGGAAAGCTGTTACTCATCTACTTAAGAGCTCCCTTCATTTTATTGGACGTATTTGAAACGCACACACAACCATGAAAAAGAGACGATTTCAACAAAAACTATTTAATTGTGTAATTCCTTGTCAATATGTTTCTTTTTTCCATCGCAAATCTTCTACAATTAACAGTCACTGTAGATCACGGCTTTTCCAAAGGAATCAAGTGGCTGCCAACGTTGGACAAATTTGATCACTTGCATCTTATAGAGGAATTGCAGACAGTGACCGTTTTTAGCTTAAAATGGATTTCATGATTTCAAAATATATACGCATTCTTTTTGTGGGTACCGCCTCGGACGGCTAGAGTGTTCTGGCGTTATATTAATGCTATTAGGTTCTCAAATATACACATATATTAAATTAGGCAGATGAAACCGGAATCGTTCAAGTAAAAGGTCATATGTGGATCATCAACTTGGTCAATAGGACGTGGTGTCTTTCTACGAGCCCAAGTTAATCGAGTTTAATTACAAAAACTTGCAACTCTTGTACGCTCTGTAGGACGCAACCCGATTGCCGTAGATGTTTCCCCAGGAGGTTTCGAAGTAGGCGGGCAGCATCCTTGTTTTTGTTTGTTGCATATTGTTTGAATTTTATTTTACTAGGACAGGCGCAATAAATAAAACGTTGGTGAAATAATTCACATATTGCGAAAACGTTATACATTTCACTTGGTCGTTCTATACTGGACTATGGGTCCAATAGTATGGGCTAATATTTAGCCAGTTAATGCTAACTAATGCAATGGGTTACATTTTAACGGTGTTGGTTGTTGTTTTCATTATCTGCTCTGAATTCTTGGTTAATGAGATTTCAGTCCTCAGCGTAGAGCAGTCATTCATGCCGCCTTTCAGGCTGGTGCTATAAAAATCGTTTATCATTGGGCAAATTCCTTTGCGCTCCTTGATATCTGTTAAGGACTATGCCCATAATCAAATGTGTGTTAATAACTAAATTAATATATTAAGTTTAAGTAAAACAAAAAAAAAAAAATAAAGGGTTTAAAATCAACGTGTTTTAATTTTAATTTGTTATTGTTTTTTCTGTTAGTGATTTTGTTAATTGAAATATATGAACATCATGAACGTTTCTTAATACGATACATATACTTATGTAGATGTTCGATTATTTAACACCTGGTCGGTAATGATGGCTTCTTGGACTTTTTTCAGACAAAGACAAAATCTGATTTGTAACCACAATGAAACGTACCTCCTGTCCGAAATAGACATATGGAGCTGTTCAACAGACTTCCATAGTGCGTTGCCAGTTTCCTTTTAGAGGAAAACAACCAAACAATTTTGCTATATAATATATAACCGGATTTCAAGGCAACTTGAACACGTAGTATAGAATCAGCAACCGAAAATAAAGAGAATGAAACTGAAACCCTAATAATATTCCGTTAAAGTTCTTGTGCTCCGAACTCCTTTGATTAAAGAACAACTAGAAACAAAATGGAAAAATACTTTGAATAAATTAATATTTGTTGAATACAAATATGTATAATATATTGCTACCTTAAGGTGGGATCCCACTTACGGCCCAAGTGGCACAATATATAATGATTTTTGTCGTGCTAAATCGGCGTACATTTTAAAACTTGTGCATTCACAGTGTCGCTGCATGTTGCGGTAATACTTTTCAGTTCATACGGGCAAGTGAAAATTTCTAAATAATCGGCACTATACGTTCACACTATCGGTTCACGATTAAGCTTTTTCTCTTCTTTTCGAGCCTCTCTGTCTCTACAGTTACTGCTTTCAATTTGTTTCAGTGCACGAACGTTTATTTGTCGGCGTTGTGTGAAATAGCATTCACATTATCGGCTCTTCACAAAACATTTTCATCAATTGTTTGAACAATTTGACGTTGCTTTACACTCGGATACGTAATTCTATAGTAAGTGTAGAATGTGAACCTTGAAAGTGGTTTCCGTTCTTTCGAATGGTGGGTGAAAAGTGGTGCTGAAATTATTACGATATAAAAATTCAGTAAGTTTCTTCGGACCTTAATTAAGCTGACAACAATAACTCGCTCTGCGCCATATTGTGCTAAACTGTTTGAGTTCATGGCAACAGTGCTAAAGTGAGTGTTAGCCGCTAAGACCCTACAGAATCGTACAAAATGCTGTTGTGCTGTTTTTCTTGTCAGCCAGAAAATTGTGCCAAGATTTTCCAAAAATATAAGTTTGTATGTTGGTGCTCAGTGCGAGTGAATACGTTTGAATGCACGCACACTAGTGCCAGAGATCTGAGCAAGTGAATGCGCGTGTGGGTGTGTACCGCATGTGTGATGAGTCTTTGCAACTTTCTGAAATAAATAGAAATTGCTTTAAAATAAAATGAAACAAAACGACTCGGTAGTAGTAACGAAAATTGTGTTGTCATTTGTTTACTATTACATTTTCTCGGATACACAATAATACGTACATACATACATACATACACACGAGTACATGTGCACAGCGTGTGTGTATTTGCAGGTGGCTGTGTGTGAAATATTGACACCTTTTTACATACTTATTTTAATTTAGAACATAAATTAAATTTGAGTAATGGAGATAATGTACTATTTTCCCCAATGTCGGCACAGTGAGGACCAAAAATTGTTTTGCCTTTTTTTTTGTTATGTGATTAGAATGTTTGATCACTTAATTTACTATTTATGCGGCGCCCCTGGTATTTTCTTAGTACAATAAAAATAAAATCAATATGTGGTAATTTTTGGAATACGTTCATACGGTGGCATTAAGAATCGCATAAATTCAGCAGAACTAAATGCGATTACATGGGGATAACAAATTTTTCTCTGCGTTGGATGTATTTGGCATTAAACAACACAGCGCTACAATATTTGGAAGAAGACTTCGTGCGCTGGTTACACACACGGATAACTTAAAATCGATTTTTGACAGCAGAGAAATGTAAGCAGTTGCTTCAGCCTATCGATTTCTTTTACACACCTTTAAAAGTAATTACGAAGTTCCTAATTTTTTGACGTCGTGCAAACAATCTCACAGTCACACATTTTTGAGTGACAACATCCCCTATTGTTACAAGAGTTTTCAGGAAATTTTCATAAAATAATCGGGGTCGCTAAAAGCTTCGTTTTCTTACTTGAACTTGTACTGTAACTAAAAATTGTGCAATTTAGCTGTTTTCCATATTATTATTTAAGAAAAATTAAGGAAACTCGCGTTATTTCAAAGGAAGTATTAAAAAGAGTATTTTGTGCCATCCGCGAAGCCACCATCAGTAGTGAAGCACTACAGGCTCACGACGGACAGTGTCCCCTGCCCTACTGACTCACGTTTAACACGTGCGTGTCATTGAGAATTGACAGGGTAGACACTTTGTTGACAAAGTCACCTAATTAGTCGAAAAAACCTCCCAGGTTTCCTTCAAGATACCTATATATATATAAAAATATATATTTTTTATAGAAATATTTATGTATCCCTTTAATTTTTAGGGGTTTTAAAAGTTTAAGTTTTTATTTTTTTGAAAATATGCGTATTTTTCTAGATTTGTACTTGAACTAATGGGAGCTTTTTAAGTCGTCATTTAGAAATCTATATTTAGCTTAAACTTATTTCCGATTATTTTGACGACTTTGCTTCGGTGTGAAAAAGTAATAGGCTTGCACTTAAACCTAGAAACTGGGTATGCCAAAAGGGAGCAGAATATACAGTTTTGGGTCCCGGGATTCACGGACTTGTGCTTTCGCGCCTCAATGCAGTCCTTTTTTAACACAAAATAACAACAAAGAACATTTAATAATCGTTTGTGTAAACAGGTCATTAGACGTGGAATATGGTTCAAAATTAGCTGTTTCGGAGTTAACGGTCGTTTGAGCAAAATATTCCTTAAATTCAGGGTTTAACACCAGGGCAAAATGCTCAAAGGATAGTTGATATGTTTTACTTTATTGAAGGAATTCTTTAAAATAAAAAGATGAATTAGTGACAACAATTACAATTACATAAATTTTTTAGACAAAATACGATTTATTTTGAGGCATAGAAGAATAAAAATTTATGCTTGACAACCATCACCAACTGCTCTGCAAATATGAAACAAGAGGGAACTTTGGAATTAATCAATTAACAATTATCTTTATCATAATAGTCTTAACGAACAGGAATTTTGATAAATTTTTCAGATACCAATTCTCTTAAAAACTGGAAGCCTATTCTTGTGCCTAAAACAATTGAAAATCCAATTAGAACTGCGACCTAAATTTTGCTCAAGTTTTCGCCCGCATGTTTTAAATTTTTTAAATTTCCTTAAACGAACACGTCATTAAGGGAATCTAATCGTGCGAAATAGTGATCCTTGGAAATTATGTAACTGAGACAAATTTTTAAAAGTGTTTTTTATGTGTTTTCCAAAAAAAAGAAAAAAAAAATTAAGCTCAAATGATTAGAATTGTACCTACGGCGTGAATGTGTATGTGTATGTACGAGTATGACACATGAGTGAATATGTGTGCCAGGAACGGCATTGAATATTTCAAAATTGTACCAAACAGCTTGAGAGATTGAGTTTAATTGTACTGACCTTAATTGTACTAAGACTTATTTTTTTATTTTAATTATATATTTTGCGTAGATTTATTTGGAGTATAACAAAAAAGGTAGATTAATTTTCATTTGACTTGTCATGTAGCAAGAAATAATTCAATAATTAAACTGTTTAGAAATTTAAAGAAACTTCAGGTACGTTTTGGCTTTTGCGATATCGCAATCACAGTTTTGATAATAATTTCCTTGATATATTTATATCATAGCGATTGCAATTTTGTGAATCTGTTATTTGGATTAAGAGTTGCAGCTTGTAGTCTGTAGTCTGCTTTTGTTTCTGTATTTGGCTTTAATTATATTTTGGTAAGAAAAGATTTTTTCCACATTTGCTGATGAATATGGAACTGATAACACTCCTCTGACTATTTTTGAAAGTTCTTCAAACATGAACTCATTTGCCTCATATTATTTTTTTTGGAAACTGTATAATAATGATGAGTTGACATAAAATTACTAAATTACTTAATTGTACTAAATATGACAGTGGTGTAGCATTCTACTTTTCGAGTTTGAATAGTACCAAAAAAAGTACAATTGTATCTGTTTTGCCATCCCTGGTATCTATAAGCATACAAGTGTTGTTGATCGCACTCAAAAGAACTCTGACAAATAGGGTTGTCATTAAAATTAATGTTTGCCAAGGGGTTTTGTGGACAAAAGCCTACACGAAAAGATCTAAGCAAGATTTATTTCGCGTGATGTCAAGAACATTTTGGTCTTGTGCTATTTTAGGTAGATGTCAATCTAAATTATTCTCTCTTTTCAATAAGAAAACATTTAATTTTGTAAATGTTCTCTGGGTCAAACGAATAAAATTCGGTTAAACTCTAGTGAGCTTTTTTTAGTCTAATATTCTTAATTTTCTCGAAGACATAATTCCACAATCGTATGATATGTATTGTCACGTGACTGCAAATCACGTGACTCTAAAATATTTGATTTTTCTTTCCTCATTGCCGGTGGAAGAGTATGGAGTCCAACACATCAGAACTAAAAATGTCTTAATCCTAAAGACACTGCGTTTGCCGGATCGGAATTGATATCTCCAGTTAAACCCAGAATTTTTAAATGTGTGGAGCGTTTTACATTCCACATACTTCAAGTTTCTTTATCTAACAGTTGCAGCTATATTTTAAAATAAGTGTTACCAAATAACCCAAAAATGTTTCCTCACACAGATGATGGGTAATTTTTCTAGGACTGCATATTATTCGTAGTCCTGAAGTTGCGAGCCATTCACTGCAACACGCAGTGGTGTCCAGTAAAAAAGGGATAAGAAGTGTGGAATCTCTCAAGCACTGAATAGATTTGCCTTCAAATTAAAATGATCGTCGAGGGTGAGCCAAATTCCAAAGTTATGTATTTATACACCTGAAGCTGACCTCGGAACGGAGCAACTGGAGGTTGAGTGTCACCTACTTCGGGTGTGAAAAGCTTTAAATACTACAGAATTTTTTAAGATTTTCAGCGTATTATAGGACTTTAAATGTTTATACTTTTGAACTATATAACATTGTTTGTTTTTCTGCGGACTGCTAATTTTAATTAAAGCTCCATTAAGTTCTAATGGCATTAAAACTTCGTCCTAAGTACCTTTCTTAAAGCGAGTAAATTTTACCTTGAAACCATACTCAGATTTATACAATTTAAGCCATCAAATTTTATATATTTGAACCCTGAAACTCCTAAACGTGAAACCACGACATGGGTGTATCTGATGCGCTGCATATAAGATTAATGAATGGCTTTCCCCATTCATTAACTTCGAAGACTTAATTAATTAATTCACACAACGACTTCTTTATTGATGGTGAAGATGTGGAAAACATGGACACTGAAGCGAAGCTTCTCCCGAAAATCTATCCAGCTCGTCTGAAGATAAAGAAGGTGAAACTGGCAAAAACTTAATTTCCTATAAAAAGCCAGTAAAAAAAATAAATCCTTTTTTATATTATCGCGACGTTAATGGCTCGATTATGGATAGCAACTGCCGAAAAAATGTGTATTATGAATGACAACTTTTGTCAGTTGCCAAGAAGTTATCGAAAATGGTATTTTGACACCATCAACCATAAATAATGTAAAAAATAAAATTTTTTCTGTGAAAAACTGCAAAACTTTTAAGTTGAACAGAAAATAATTAAAATTCGTTCATCTATTGAATTGTTTTTGATGACAAAGAAGAAAATATACAAAACGCAGCATCGATTAGGAAACAGTTACGAGACAATTCTAATCTATCCTGAATTGTTATTTTAAGAATTTTCAAATCTGAAAACAATAAATAATGCAATAATGCAAATTTAAAACTCACACGGCAATGAAAAACTCTAAGTGGCCCAAATTGCTTGAAAAAGTAACTGCGGCTGCCAGCTTCAGTTGCCAGTAATACCTTTTTGGCAACTGGCAACGCCACTGAAGTTCGTTTCCTATCGTTAGTCAAGCCATAAGTGTATGCGGTTGCTAACTGATCAGAAGCTATTGAAATTAAAGCAGGAACTCATCAATTAAAAATTTGCGTACTCGTATGAACTACATATTTTTTTAAATTTTACCAAAACTGTTCATATATACTTTTCGTTACATTTTTTAAGATGAATAGAATAAGAATAGTTCCTTGCTACTCCCATAGGCGGACACCACATCTAAGCCGACAATTAGACAACTAGTCGGTCCGTTAAGTGTCCCCGCACAAGCGATCACACTGTACATTCATGTTACATGTTTACTGTGAAAACACAAAAACATATTTGCATACATCCATATGTACATATAGCGTAGATAAGTCAAATGATTTAAGAATAAAATCATTTTAATAAACCCAACGTTTGAAGCACATAAAGTTATGGAATTCATCGAAACTACAAGGCCGTCTTTTAAGCGGACCCGATAAGCGAAGTTCGAGCAGCAAGTTCTGACGTAAAGAACCTCGATGAATATCAAAATGTACGAGATCAAGCACAAAAGAAACACGGATCATACTTCTCCGGCTTCTTAAAATTATAGAGTTGACCTCAGCTAATCTTGTTGTGTAAGACCCAAGAGTTGAACGAACGGCATCACATTTAAGCATATCGTAAACAGAACACTAGAAATTGCTTCTGGACTGACTCTATACGTTCACTATGCATGTACCTGCACAAATGTTACAGTGCGGATCATATGTTATGCAACCGTATGCTAAAATTGGTCTTACGAGCGGTATACATATATAATCTTATGTAAAGATATTCAGACGATTTCTCTCTCTTTCTCAAATATGAACATATCTATGTGAAAACACATTTTAAAATAAAATTATCATGACACTTTTATAACACTAAGAAAAACTGGGGAGATTTATATTGTATTTTAGCCCAGGATGTTTGAGGTGGGACAGGGACACAGTTAATTGATAGTCCCGCAAAACATAAATGACACATTTTCCACACAATCCGTGCACATTTTTTTACAAGTCCATCATCTAGAAAACTAATTTAAAATTTGGATGCCAGTTCGCTCATTTTAACAACAATTCTGCCATTTTTTGGGGTGCTTTAAATTTCTTTTCTGTTTAAAAGGAGGGCATTGGACTTAAAGTTTGACTAAAATCCAAACCTTCAGTTTTTGTCAATTGTTGAGTGGGAGCAAAATTCGTTTTTAATCCACGAGTATCATAATGAATTTTTCTTGCATAAAGATAAGAGTGGAACATTTTTTAGGAATTAAATATTTAAAACTTGAGTCAAGGAAACGAAGGTTCAACTTTGAATATTATTGCAAGTGAATTCTTTTTTCGTTTTACGGAACGACTAATAACTAATTCAGAATTGATTTCGTTGTAGTCTTATTTAGAAAATATTCTTTCAACTAAAATTTTCTTTGTTAGTAAAAGTCTGAATAAATTTTCGGTGGGTCGAAAATTGATGGATTTGAGCAATTTGTAAGACATCCGGCACGAAGTCAATGTGTTTTGCGAAATTTCTTAAGGAATCGCTCGAATTATGGGATAAACAATTGAACTGGTGGAAAAAGCCAGACATTGGTTATTCTAGTCTCTGGACAATAAAAGAGGAAACTGGATCGTGTTGGATCTAATCTACTCAGAGAAACGATAAGTCATACGACTGAACTTTTGAGCTGATCAATTTTTAATTATGTTGCTCGAAACATGAGCAAAATCTCCTATTGGAGTTATCAAAATATTTAAATAATATATCGTCATCCAAGAAGGGTAAACCACAATTTACAAGACTTAATATCCAGGCGCAGCCAAGAATGTGTGATGAAGATGAAGGAAATTGTGTCGTTAATTTTAACCGAGAAATCGAACTTTTCCAGGAACCATCCAGTAATTGTTTTGCACTTATCACTAATAATGCAATTTATATTTCTGCAGTAATATTAAATTTAAAGGATAATAAAAGTCCACTTTTGTCTGGTATTTCGCCTAAATTTGTAGGGATGTGATGGGCCCCATATTAACTGTTGTTTTTAATAAAATGATAAATGGGGCATCACACAATGACAACTAAAAAACTAGTTCTAGTCCCTAAACAAGCAATTAAATGTGGACGCATTGCATTGTTCTTTGATAAAAATTGAGCGGGCAACACTTTTTTATACAATTTAATTTTCAATGTGGACTTAGGGCAGGATGTAGTACTAACGGTGCCGTGGAGTTGCCCGAAAATATTTGGATTTTACTAAGACTTTTGATTTAGTTCACCACGAAATAATGCCACAGAAACTAAAGAAATGCGGTACATATATTTTCTATAGCAGGATACAATATGTTGCCATAGATAACACGGATCCCGATCAACAGGGTTCTTTGTTATTCACAATATGAGTAAATATATATACATATATCTTTACACAAGATGTATGTTTGATCATTCTACTGTTACTTAACCAAACTTGAAAGACATGTTTCTTTGATGTTTGAGTTTGAGCGATTAAACATTTTAGTACCAAAACCAAATTGATACGATTTAGATTAGGAATAAGGGACTTGCATGTGCATGATTCGAAAAAGAATTATAATTATGTAATTCAATCTCAATATGAATAATATTTCACTAAAATCCCTTCAATGCATGCAAAATAAATCATTCCCTTATTTACAAATTACCAACACTTTTCTCAACGATTACTTTTTATAAAAATACGTACATATCGCACCTTAAATACAAAAGGGTCACATCTCAAAATTTTCCGAAACTGACTTTTTTCCATAAATTAATTCAGAGTGCACATCTCTATCTTCTTTGACTGGAAAAATGCAGTTATGTCTATTTTTATGCTAATGGTGTTGCTTCTGCAAGATGAATTAAACATAAACAGTTTTTTGTCGCTCCTGAAAATTTCAGTATTTTGAGTTGTGACCCTTTTGTATTTAGGGTGCGATATGCACGTATCCACGTATCACGTCTTAAGTTGTATTTTTACATAAACTAACGATATTGGTCATTATGCGACAACATTTTCTCAGCAGGGATGCCACTTTACCAAACGGAATAGCACAAGTTTAAGAATTCGTAGATGGAACAACCGGAAACAATCAAGCAACGCATTGGTTATGTGGGTAATGCACAATTTAATAATGTACGTTTGGAACTAAAATCTATTAATCGTATATTATTATTTAAAAAAATTGTGTAAAAATTTTTTGTTAAATGCAATAACATTAAAACGTTTTTGGAAACCATTTTTTTTATCTGAACTATTCCTAGAATATGTAAAGAAAATCTCTTAATTTTATAAAATGCCATTTCATAAGAAATAGCACTTTTATTAACACATTTAACAATAGAGCAAGAGTTAATAGAATGCAAATTTTTTACTGGATTCGATTCTACTAAAAATCATGGAGAGGAAGTACCGACAAAGTTCTTAATAACAGTTGTCAGGCTTGACGATTTGTCATCCTTGCGATAACTTTTAACCTAAATTAAGACTTTTAATATTACAATTGCGTTGTACTATCCAGAGCGTATATCTTTTTCTTTGAATTTTTCACATTAATCTACATATTTTTTTATACAGCAGTGCTCGAAACACTAAAACTTTTTTTTCTCAAAAATATAAAATTAGCAGTTTTTTCCTCAAAAAAATAAAATTATTTCTACGGGGTGGCAGCACCAGCGCAGCTGACAACTTTTACAATAGCGAATTTAAGAACCATTTACAAAGGTTTTGTAGTAGACTAATACAGAAGTAAAGTTGTTCTCTTTAATCTATTATAAAACTGTCGTGGAAGTTCTTAAAGGGACTATAAGTGAAGTGGCACAAATTGCAATGAAATTTTGGTGCTGAAATCTTCCGCAAATGCGAACGTGGTATTGTAAACAAACCGAAACAGCTGACTTTTGTTTAGATATTTTTTCCAGTACAAATAAGCAAAAGAAAAATGTATTAACCATTTGGTTCAAAATGCAATTGATCAAATCGAAGTTGTTGAAACGATAAAGTGCGAAGGTTACGTACCTGTTTATGTACTTATTTGATTTCACTTCCTCATTAGCCCATCTTTTGTTGGACCTTTTTGGCACGTTTTCTCTTAATTACTTTTTTAGTACTTTCCATTTTCTTATGTTTTCCATTTTTTAACTTTAAGAAATATTTATAAACATTTTCTTTATTAACAGCAAAAAAAAACAATGTGGCGCCAAATCTGCCAGATGCTTCATACTTGTCAATACATGGACTTAGTACGTCTACTAAATCTACTACTGTTTTTGTTATTGTAGAGGTTGTTAATTCAGTGAATTAAAAACGTATAAATTTTGTTGTTGTCCAGTTTTAAGTTTATCAAGCTTTACTTAGTCTAGAATATGTACAAGCTCTACGATAGTACTTTGATACGGAGCGTGAGGTGCGTATTACATTTTTGTTTTTTGTGGCTTTTATGTCTTCAGTTTCTTCTCTCATCAATATCTTCTATCTCAATGTCGAGAAGATGAATATGAATGATACCAAAAGGCTTTCGGCATAGATTTGTTCCCATTTCGTCTATGGCATGAGTAACAGTTTTGGATGCTGTGTCTTGTACCCAGAGCAAGCAGAGATACAAATTGTCTGCGAAGTTTAGCTCAACATAATTGAACGCCTCTTTGTTAGTGTAACCGACCATAAATAAAATAATATTAAACATTAACATTCACGGCTGCTGCGAATGAAAAGCGTTCACTTTTATCTCTAATAAAATATTTTCGGCAGATTCATAATTTTTGCACTTCAATTTCACTGAAATATTAATTAGCACAAATTTGTCTAGTTTTTATTCTATTATACGAGTGGGTAACTTATCGTACACGAAACGCAGCAAAATGTTATACTTACACTTCATATCGTAGGCGCTGATTAGCCCCTGAATTTAGTAATAAATTGCTGTTCTTATACTCTTTGATATATTTAATATACATTGTACGTTTTAAGGCAATAATACGGATATATAATTTAATACACAATTATACAATTTTGGTGATCAATAGTTTATGCAAATACATTTTTATATAAATATAGAATCTGTTTGTATATAACTTAGCAATGATTTAACAAATTTTACCGTGGTTGAACTAGTTTCGAAATTGTTCCCTTCTGATTTTATTGCGCAGGTTGATGCCCATTAACGATGAGAGGCCTAAGGCACTTAACTGCAATGAGAAAATGAAAATGCATTTATCCAGAAAATTCAAAAAATAAACCAGAGCAGTTTAAACCATATTTTATCAAAATAAGACCACAAAAACACAGTGGTTTTTGTTTAACAATTTACTATTCCATTGGACAATTTAAACATTTTATTAAAAAGGAAAACTTGGCGTTTGGCGCACATTTTGTGCCGCATAGCAAACATTTTCTTTCAAATCAATGTGTGTGCCACACGTGTCTGCTTTTTTTCAACTGCAGAAACATTTTTGGTAAAATACTCGTATCCCCAGTTATTATAATAGCAAACAAACTTTCATTTCCATAAGAATTAAACAGCCCTCACAGAGAAGAAGAAATAGGTGAAAATACTTTTTTATGATTCGCAATGTTCCTGCTAAATAAAACGTACATATGCAAGGGCTGTTAGAGTGGCCATAGTGGAAATTTTTTGGAAAAGCTAAATTCTTCGCACTGAAAAATATGAGGATAAAAACAATTATGCATATTTTAAATTTATATTTGAATAACAACAAAATCTGACTGCATGTTCCCAACTGAATTTCTTCGATATCTATAATAATTACCTTTCCAACGAACCCCAATAGTCTGCAGATAAACTGCGGATAAACTTGCCCGGAATACCCTAAAACCAAAGTTCCAAAAAATATATGAATTTTTTAATTTGTTTTTATTGTTGATAATATTATACTAATGAAGATTTTTGTTGTGGGATGAAAAGCCCACAACTTGAAGCAAATACTGCTTATCCTCTTCGTCGTATGTCAATGCCCGATTGAAATCTGTAATTAGATTTATTGGTCTTTCTGCCGGGTCATTGGCAACGGTTAAGTGTTGGCATATTCGTTTAGCCGTGCAGTATTCTTCTTGATCCTTGCAAATTGGTGGATCCAATTCAAAAAATTTCACATCGATTTGTAAACCATGGAAAAAAACGCTTGGTGCGAGGAGTGACGAAAGAACTCACATCCCTATTTTCAAACGATTTCACTTGTTCCAGCGTTAAGTTTAATCTTTTCGAAATAACTTCGTCATTTTCGTCATCATGATTGCCAAGAGCTTCAACCATTTTCCGCTTCACTTCAATAGATGTCATTTCATCGAAAAATCCAAGAGCAACCGCCTCTTCGGATAAACACCGTAAATGGTTCTTGATTTTTGACAATGAGGCATTTGAAACATTTAGATCGAAATATGAAATAGTGTCTTTAATGAATTGCAAATTTTGGCGCGGTGCAGATACAGTTTTAACGCATCCGGGCCAATACGAAACATAAATACGCGTCAAGAAAATGCAAAGCTTTTGAATGCCTTTCAATTCGGAGGATGACATCTTGAATTGTTCGCGAAGCAAAAAAATCTTATAGCAGTATATATGTAGCTTTGGACATATACCTTGCGCCAGGCAAACGCAACTGAGTAAAATTTGGTACTTCCTTACCAAGAAAAATGAGCAAAAGTTGCAACAACTCCTTATAAGCGGCTCGGCAGATAGTGAGATTTCAACGCCTCAAGGCAAAAGTTCTTGTGCGTCTCTATTTAGGCTGCTGTTAAGTTTTTTTCACTACTTCATCCAATACTCCACTCTTGAAAGTATTGATATTCATATTTTTCCAGTTTTTTGAAAAACGATTAAAGAGAGTGACTTTTGGTGCTGATGTTTTTCCGAAATTTAACTCAAAAACGACACGGTAGAAAAAGTAAATCGCGACCAAATTTACTTTCAAGCAAATATGCTGAGCCTTTCTCAATACCAGTGTTTGTAGATGTTGTGTCAAAAGCCACAATTTGCACTAAATTATCAATCTTCCATTTGCGTAGGAATTTTTCAATGCCTTCAGCAATATTTTCACCACAAGATTCTTTAAGTTTCGCAATGCCAAGGAGTTTTTCTTCGTTCTCTGCGGTTATAACGAGAGCCAATCGGTCCACTATGTCCTTGCCTTTCATATCTGGAAGCATTTCACCGTCCCAATGCAAGACAAATACTTCAGGAATCCATGTTGAAATTAAATATTACGAGTGTGTTAATTACCTTCAAGATATTTATTTACATTTAATTATTAATTATGTACCTTGAACTCATCTATGATCTGTTTCGCTTGTCTGCGGCGAAAATCCTTTCGCATTGTTTGAACCGATGTTCAGTTAAAGACGAAATCTTCCACTTTTATGTCCTTCAAGTCAGGTTTCATTTCCTGCAACTTCTGCAAGACGGCTGTAATTGTAGCAGATGTTAAATGCATTGCATCGCGGTCACTGATGCGGCATTCATCCATGAATGGATTTTCGCGAGATCCCTGGATTCCTTGATGTTGGTCCTTCAGAAAATCAACTGCCGGAGCTGAGTTGTCCATTTCTACGCCTTCGTATACAATACTTTCTGTGGTATCTGTATCAGACGCAACCTCATCTTTGAAGAGCAAACAATAATTAAAAATAACAATAAAAAAACACGTTATATTGGCCAATACCTTGAACTTCTTGTGACTCTTCTTTATATTTTCGCTTTCGCTTTTCTGCCTCTTCCTGTAGCTTCGCTTTGCGTTCTTGTTTTCGTGACAGCTTTAAGTCCTGGCCTGACATACAACCTGGCCGACCCTTTTCTCTTTGCAACTGAAGGAAATCTTTGTCCTCTTCAATAGTCATCGCTTCAAGTACATCCGCAGCTGCGATATCAAATATATAATTTTCTATCCTTTCACAGAATTCTTTCTCATCGTTTCTATATTTTTCATATTTGCCAAATCTGTTCTTGCACAAATCTTTCCATGCGGCATAAAGTCAGTTAAATTTCTTCACGCAGTTCATTTCTGATTCTGATTGGCTTTTCCCCAAATTCAAGAGTAGAATATATTGTATTTTTTATGCTGGCCTTCACAGGGAGTTTTTACACTCGGACTTTATAAAAAAATAATTGAAGAACTTGCTTCAATTAGTGCCTTTCAGTTCACTTTCGCTTTTTACCAGCTAAAAAAATATATCATTATCGGATCGTAGTTTCTTAGATGAGCTCGCCATTATAACTGTTTATTGTTTTATTTCACTTAATTTGTCTTTAGTTATTATTCACTGCCCACTTGTTTCTCTTATCACTTTTACTTTAAAACTGCAACATTCTCACTAATTAAAATATTAAAAGTTCTTAATTATTACAAACAACAACGCATTTAATCCGAAGATCGTATTGACGCCGTGTTTACGCAGTAAAGCAACAGAAGTATCTAGTAATGGTCAACAGTTTAAAGTTTTAATACACCGTTAGATCACTTTGTCTTGTTGTGGGTGATCAATGGGTAATATAATAAAACTTTGGGCTCAGCCCGGAGGTTCTCGGAACTAAAAAAAAAATTTAAATATGCATAATTATTGTTATCCCCAACCTCATACTTTTCAGTGCGAAAACTTTTGGATTTAACATTTTTTAATTTGTCTATATCACGATAAGGCCAGTCTAATATACATACATATGTATGTTCACAGTTTAGTCATGTTTTACACAAGATGTGCTTAAACAAATGTTTGTGATTTGAAACCGGCCAGCAAAACGTCTCCCGATTTAAAATGTTTTGCTTTTTTTCGATCATTTCTGTTCAAACTTTGTAATAAATTAGTCAAATGAATCACTTAAGACCAAGAAAAAATTGCAAGAAATGATATTTACTTTTGTGATTTTGCATTTTCTTTTTAGTCGTTACTGGTTTTAATTCGAACATACATTAATGTTTGCCAGAGTATCTGCACAGCTTTTCTTAACGCGTTCATTTCTTAATTGTTTTGCTTTTAATCTTTATAAAAACTAACTTTAGTTCGTTGTTACCGAAACAGTAATTCATTTTCAATACATAAAAATGTCATCAAAACTTTTCGAAACGGTAAAATAAAAGGGAAAAGTTAAAAATCTTGTGATTTTCAGAACATGCCTGTTTATATCCGAAACTTGCTGCATATACCAAAAAGTGGTGCATGCATCAAACTTATATTTGTTTTATGGTGGAGCAAAATTAACTGCCTTAACCTCTTGTTTGGTAATAACTTGAATATCTGAATTTTTCGTTATTCTTAATTTCAGCTGACGTAAAGCAGCTTCGATACCCTCTGGCCGTTCTATGAAATAACAGTTGCAAAATTAAAGCCAGTGGCACTAGTTTCGGAACTAAAACCGCCGGGTGCTGCTTGAAGGAGTTTTGGGGGTATGCCAATGTCATGCAAGCTTGGATTATGAGGTCCAGCCTTGGAACATCACAAAGTAAATTGCAGAACGTTTTTTCATACATTTTGTCCAGTTTTTTCATATTTTTGTCCAGGACCACAGGAAGTGCACCTGAGTCAAGACTGTTTCAGGAGGATTTGGGTCTAGTGAAGTTTGGGTTTTTGTTCTTGATTAAAGGTGACAAAAAGCATTCGGGTTCATAACGGAAAAAGAAAACGCTGGATGAGACTGCGGATTTACCGCTTCCAAATCAACAAATTGCTAATAGTCGGTTTGGAGGAAGCAAAGAGAAAGCGAAGTAAATCTGAATCAAAGATTGACTTTTCACTTAATTTTAATTAGATTGTGAAAATTTAAAAAGACAAAAACTAAGAAAATTTTTGGCTAAATTTTAAAATTTCTCCACTTTTGTTCAAATGTTGGACCTATTACCAATCGTATATTGAATGAAAGAACTTAAATTCATGTGTGGAATGTTGATTATATTCCCAGGATTAATATTTTAAGCCCGTTCAAAAATAACAAGGAACAAAAATACATTTCGTATTTTGCATATAGACTCAACACACATTTTTGATGAGTCTGAACTGAAAGTGAAAACACAAGAGAGTTTCCTAAGAGTTGTAGAATGTCTGTCAAATTGTGTTTTCGTAGTTTTCTGGCCGGAAAATTCCAAATACCGCGCGGATGGGGGTGAGGCAAAAACAAAATCCATGACTTGGCTGTGCAATGTGATGCCAGCCGAAGACATCGTCACCTTTTCGTTAATAATCAATCCTCAGGCCTTATTAATATGTCGTTTTCTTATGGAAAAGTTGTTGAGGAAGTAGCACGAGGCGTGTTGAAAAGGTCAAAATGTATGGGGTTGCGTAGACGTGTTAACTTACTTCCAAAAAGAATATAATCCACTTAATCGCCAAGCCGAATTGGCCACTTTTGAAAGCTGATTCCTCGATTATTTCCATACAACTGTCTTTGAACAGGTTGGCTGGTATTCTTTCCTCATTTTTGTAACAGTTCTTGGGTATTTTTCCGCTCAATTGAATGTAGTCCTGGGTGCCGTTTTTACCGCAACACTGATGCTGTTTAGAGGACATTTAGAACATGTTTTGGAACAATTCATAGCAAAATGTGTTTTACCTTCTTCTCCACTTCGATAATCTGTTCTGAATTTAAGGTGTAGTTCCTCCACAAGTTGTTAAAGTTGTTGCGGGCATTCTCTACATAATTTGTGGAGTGGGCAGCGACAATGATGTAAATTTGGAATGCCAATAAGAATATCATACACATGGCGTACTGATTACCATTAAAGTGAAGAGGGAAGAACAGTTATTTACGCACAATTGACAGTGAGACAGAGACAGAGACACAGAAGGCACTTACACTCCATATCAAGCCAGCGGAATGACGACAAGCTCCAATGCAGCCCAAAAACGAGGTGAGGATGACAAACGAACCAATGAATATTTGCACCACAATGGCAGCATGTTCGAATGTCCCTGGCGTCGAGGAGTTTAACTCGTAGACGGACAGAGCTATCAAGCCAATACCTAGTAACTGATACAAAAATATTTAACATCATTAAAGTGGCAAAGGACTCAGCTTTGCTCCTTTCATCACTGACGAATAGGCTTTGGAATGTGAGTAAAACACTCTGTTCACGCTCATACGCACCGACAGAATCGAGTTCAAAACTGTTAATAAAACTTTGTAAAACGACAATTGGCAACTCATTTTCACAGCTACTTATTTATTTGTAATCTTTAATAAAGAACTGTTTAAAATGATTTTTTTGTGGATTTGCCTTATTTTGGTTCTTGGACGACCACCACTTGCTTCCTGCACAGCCAGCACAAAACTGGTTGGTATTCGTTGCGCTGCTCTTCACACACTCTACTCAATTCCACTCACTAATACAATCGAATCCTCCACTCATTGTTATTGTTAAATCCTTTTTAGCCTTTATTTCTCTTTGTTTATTTAACGGGCTTCCTTGTTATTAAATTCCTTTTGTTTTTGTGGCCCTCGTTGTAGTTTCTGGGTTCGTTTAATTTTTAGAAGTGTGTCAACACAAACATGTTTTTTGTTGTGTTTTTATTTTCATATTTGGTTTCTGTGTGTGTGTATGTGTGTGTGTGCGCGTGTGTGTGTGTGTGTAAGTGTGTTTCCACGTTAAAGCGAGTAGTTTTATGATGTCATGGTTTGAGCTTTTCATGTTTATCAAACGCTGTGTGGTTTAGTTTTTCTTCTATCACAATTCCAATAGTAACACCAAAAGCTCTTTTTATAAAGTCAATCGTTCAAGTCGTCTTTTTGCATAAGAATTAATTATCAACAGTTTTTGAATGTTCTGAAAATAAAAAGTGAATAAAAACCGAAAACTCTTCTGCTTTTTCGAAAAAACGGACAGTTAAACTTCTCTGCGCATCGGTCGGTCGATGACGGTTTATTGGGGGCAGACTTGCGACTTCAGGCAACCCCCAAAAATAGGATAGTTTGGTCAAATGGTAGGAACATGGTGACGAGTTCATGTCACCTCAGCAGAAACAATCAGAATGCGCACCGTGGCGTTTGCTGTGTAGAATGTAGCGCCACGCAGTTGGAGCCACATTTTTTTTACCACCCTCTCGTGCAATTTAGATGAAAAGAATTTGCCTTCAGTCGATGGCCTTACCAAAGTCATTTTCAAAAAAGTGTGTACCAACATTATCTGCATCTAGCGGTAAATTTTGTGGATACATTGCCTCATGATGTACATACATCGTGTGCATTGGGGCTGTCTTCTTTACGCCAGTTTTGCTAATATTACCAGAAGTATTCATCCGGTCCTCTTCCAGACGCTCAGGTGCCCAGTAAGTGTTATCATTTGGACGCGCTGCTCAATCGTTTAACTTATCATGGTGCTTTGACATCAATAACCGAGCAGTAAAGAACATATTATCGGATCGGAAGCCCCTATACATACATATGACTTCATGTCACTTCTGTAAGGGCACATAACTCGTACTCCGTTATCTATTTCGCACAAGACCCTTTAATTAGTTTCCTTATGCGGTGAACAAGGTTGTGCGTATTATTGCACAACAATGCAAAATATGCAAAAAGGTGTCTGCTCAGCAGACGATCTCGAAATTGAATAGAATAGAATTGTCAGTAACCAGAATTTGCGGAAATCAGAATCAGCAGTTGCAGTACATTTAGCGTTCTGAAATTAGACATACAATTTCGAGTTTTCAAGCGCATGTATGTATGTATGTAAAGGCCTGTTTACATGGTAATACAAAGTACGACTTACAGAATCCAAATATTATGAAACTCTCTACGTATTTCAGAAAAGAGAACAAAAGTCTGTTGTAAGTATTTTTCATCTCTACGCGGATGGTATAAGTAAAATCAAAGCAAATTTACCGTGAAAGCTCGCGCATTGTTCAATATGTAGGTTTTACTTTTTTTAAATGAAACTGCAAAGCGCTGTAAAAATGTGCAGAGGAAAAGTAAAAGTGTAGAATTTCCTAAATGCAGTCATGAATTGGTTTGACAAAAAGAATATTTGCTCTGACCATATTTTTGTTATTTATATCATATTGGTTATATCTATTAGCAGACTCATGCATAGACCAGATTGCAGACCAGAAATTTATAGGTTAGAAATTTAAGTAAATTATTTTTTCAACAGACATTTTCACTGACTCTGGAAAAAATCAAAAGAAAACGAATCTTATGTTTTATATTTGTTCAGAAAATGGTAAAAATGTATTTGAGTCAGCAAAACTTTGTATCTTTCAAATTAAATTGAAGTTAGAAAACAAACAAACAAAAATACATACATACATATATATTTAGGTATGTGCAATACAACGGGTTTTGCAAATTTGTTGTTTGAATACGCTAATTCCTTCACTGGTCCGCATTCAAGCAATTTATTAGCTGATTCAAAGAATTCTGCTATTGAATAGGAAACAAATATTGTTCTGTGTCAAGGTATTTGAATATTGGTCTAAACGCCAGAAATTCTCATGCAGCCGCACACTCTTACGGAATAAAATTGTCTTCTAATCAACTCTGTTTTCAAAAAAACCTTAATAATGAAATTTTATTCAGGTATTATGGAGGTATTTCTTAGCTTGGCAACTGCAAGTGTCTATCCCAGAATGTTCCCAAAATTGCTAACTTTCGTCAATATTTAGAACAAAAAGACCAAGAAAAACTCATGTAATCGCTAAATTGATGAAGATGGTCCCAAAACGACTTCTGGCTTTCAAACAATTATGAACTTAACGGCGATTAAATGCCACGAATCTCTTAATGCTTGAGATATGCTGCTTTTTGAAATATGGTTTTAATTTCTATCTGTCTTTGTCAAATAGTTTTTCCCTTTTTAGATTATTTTTAAAGACATTCCTTTAAGTGCTCACAATTTTCTCAGTTTCCCATTCCCCGCATTTTCTCCCAGTGTCACATGCAAGTCCTCAACTTAAAAATTAGTTTCAATACTTCAATTTCATGCCTTAATCTCGGCATGCCGGTAATCATTATTATAAGCGATTAGCGAACATGTCTAAAAGAGGTTCACATATAGTCTCCTAATCAGTTTTTTGCCTCCAAAATGCCGGGGAACGTTATCGTTCAATTTCGGGTGACGAGCGGTTAATTTCATACATCATTTTTTAAACTTGCCCACATTAATCTCAATTTCTGTACAAAATGGTGTAGAATAAAATGCTGTAATACAAGAATAAACATCAGAAAATTATATAAATCCTGCAAAATGTTTTGGGCGCCACTAGCAGCAGAATTTGTTCATTTGCTTACAAAATGTACTCGTATGTATTTGAGAAATTGGTGTGAACTTGTCTACACATTTCCTGCGAAAATTTCTTTGTCTGGTGAAGTTCTCTATTACATTTGCCTGTCGTGCAGCGAATGTTCTTTATGGCTCACAAAATTTCTCCATATCTTCGGATGCCATGAAGTCCACATTTCTGTAAATAGTACAAGTTTTATACATTACAGTGGCACAATATATGAGAGTAGACACAGTGAAATGTATTACAGAAAAAGCAAAAAAAAAACTATATTTTATATGTACATACATATCGCACCCTAAATACAAAAGGGTCACAACTCAAAATTTTCCAAAAGTGACTTTTTTCCATAAATTAATTCAGAGTACACATCTCTAACTACTGCAAAAATTTCTTTCACATCACTATCATCTTTAACTGGAAAAATACAGTTATGTCTAGTGTGTTTCTTCTGCACGATGAACTAAACACAAACAATTTATTGTCTCTCCTGAAAATTTAGGTATTTTGAGTTGTGACCCTTTTCTATTTAGGGTGCGATATATGTATATAAACAAATGAATGCATGAATGTCTTAATTTTTTTATTTTTTTTATCAGATTCCCATAAAAAAGCAGCATAAATATGCAAAAAAATCTATTATCCTTTTTTATGGTTGAGACGCGGACAAAAGTTGAATTTGAAGGTCTGCGTATCTGACAGCGATAATTTTGAAGAAATCGTATACTTTATGCTAAAACTAAAGGCGTTGTCGTTTCGATATTCGAAATCATTTTTGGGGAATGCTGTGAAGTGAAGGCCAGAAAATAATTGAAGGACCAAAGAATGGGATGGAATAATTTCCTATGAAAACAATTTCATTTCAATACATGAATCAAGTAAAAGAGATTACGCATTGCGCAGGTCCGTTATGTTGTTTACATCAAACAGCTGGTGGTGTGACGTAGAAAGTGCCATTTGTATTTTGCTTCAATATTAAAAAGGGATTTAGACGGTAACACAAGTCGTACGATAAGTCCAATTTTTGAGTAGAAGAGCACGGATGGTACCGCCTAAACTTAATATGTAATGAGACCATACGACCGACATAGAGAGCAAATAGGGATGACAATCTTACAGTCGTACGGCTCTCATCGTTTTTTAAAATTTTTCAAATTCCTTCACACATCACTAGATCAGAGATGTATTTGTATGTCAAAATTTTACTTTATTTTGGTCTTTTACCAATCGTGTAAACGTAAAAAAGTTTGTCGTAAGATTTTTATTCTCATTTTTAAAATACGGAGATAATTTCATAAGATTATCTCTTTGGTTTTACGTACGACATGTATTACCGTCTAAACCCCTTTAAAAGTGAACAAAGAAGCAACATATCGTGAACAAAATAAATAATAAAATAACTTAAAAATCGAAATGAAGTGCGCAGTGAAGAATTGTGGTCAAAATAAGTTTTTTTTCATTTTCCATCATTTTAATTAATTTATTAAAACAATGAACCAAATTTTGTAGTCATAAATACATACATATGTAAATACAAAGACTGGACATACAGATGCATGGAACACTTTAAAACAGATGATATTGAAAATAAATTGAAATATGTACCATTTTGGTCATCAGTTTTTCTAAAAGAGTCGCAATTGTACGAATGTGTATGTGATTCCATAATTAGGTTTTACGAAAAACTTTATTTAAAACACGTAAAATAGTTGCCGAGGAGAGCGATCGTCATGAGCATAATTTAGCAGGTTATATTTGCCTCAAATTAAAGACTGATCTTTCTAGTATTTCCGTACAAGAAAACGATGCAAGTGAACCAACATATTCCTGGGCTGAGCATTTGTCTGAGGGAGGACTATCAAAGCCAACAGGAACAGGCTCATCAAATTGGGTTTGATGAGAAACTAAAAGCACTGTTTTTTAGCTCTCGAATGTATTTTAAATTATAAAAACTAAATCAAGACTTGAAAGAAAACGTATAAGAAAATTAAATAAAGTTTTAAACTAATTTATTTCATTATTTTGTTTTTAATTGTGCTAAAAAAGTAAGTGAATATGTATGTAAGTATCTAACACCAACGGCTGGATTCCCAGAATCTTCATTTATTTCTTAGTCATACAAAGCAAAATTAAAATACATATGTAACTTATTAGATTATTCAATTTCGTTTTTATTAACAAAAAACTTAATTAATTGATTACTTTTTAATTTCTTCACACATTTTAAAATGTTCACAACAAATCTAATACATTTTTTAATGTAAACAATGAATGAGGGTCACTTGTGACGTCATGCGCAGTAGACAAATTTTTTAGCAAAAGATCTGCATTGTCTTTGTTTGTTGTTTCATGATTTCAATACATAAAACTTGCATCTCTTAAGCTGCTAATTTTCTCTCAAGCTCTTAAAAGATGTGTAAAAATCTATGTGGAAAAATGCGAGACTCTGGAAAAGTTAAGCAGCAATTTGCGCTGTTAAATTTCCTGCTAAATGAAGTCAAATAAAATATAAAGTTGCCAAGTGAATGATTTCTTGGCAGACATCAAGGCGGAAAACACGGTGGCGGCTGGCAATTAACGTCTATACAATACAACTGCATTCAAACATTTCTGACAAGTAGAATGTACTTTTTGCTGTGTTGTTGTAAGTTTGCTTTGACGTTGCCCTGTTTGGCAACCAAGGCTGAGTTAAAAATTGTGGGGAATAAATATTGTAGTAAGACACATCAACGTTTTTAAATCTATTTAAATACAAATATGATTCAGCATTTCAACACAAAAACGCAGCGCAAGTGCGATAAGCCTGCATAGAATGACAAAGGAACAAACTTTGGCGTTCTTACAGGCGCTTACTGACAATATTGCAGAAAAGCCTGCAGACGTAGTTAGCGCGGTTGCGTCCCATAGGAATCAAGTATGTGGCAACCTGGATGTGAGCAGAACATTATTTGCGTCCAAATGGACGGGGACCATTGAAAACATCCTGTCCTTTTATTAAACGTAAAATGTGTTCTATTGTTGACCAACTGACTCGCACAATTTGTCTACTTTCGTCCGAATTTGACAGGACACCTGACAGAAAGCTTTGCGATTTGGACCATTCAAACTTAGTACATTCACAGGGCACTGAAAGGCGGATCCGGTAATGAGTTTTCCGTTTCCCAATGTTGTTCTAGAATAGTAAAAGTGATTGTTTTGCATAAGAATTTAAAAAAATCCAAAATGATCGCTTTCTACCTCCAGAATATTTTACGATTAAAAATATTATTCAGCAAGAAATTCTTTTCTAAACATTAACCCGAATATGATCAATATTTATTTTTAAGATGTACATATAGTTTGTATATAGTTGGAAATATGTAGCCACTTTTCTACTCGTAAGAAGTAAATTTTGCTTTTTTAATATCATTAAATTTACAAATATATGTAAAAAGCAGATGTGTGGTGGTAACAGTGGTCGTATTATGAATAAAAATTTGGGGGAAAAATTAGCGGTTGGTTTTCTTGGTCAACTATCGGAGATACTTAAACATCTAACGCAACAAATCTCATAAAATTTAGAATCAGTGTGGCCATAACAAAAAAAATTTTGGTACTTAATGGGGCTTAGAAATGCGCTAATAAATTTGGGAGTGCTAAAAAATAAGGCTAAGATTTTAAAATGTTTTTCCAATAATTATATGGCTATAACGTACATCTGCATTCTCCACTAACTTCACCATCATTAACTTCAAATCTTCCTAAGACTCCGATTTGCATTTCTATGAGATCATTGACAATGATAAATTTTTGACAAGATTAGCGAAAATTCTGCCGCTTTACTCAATATCGTCCTGTTTCCAATTCCGGTTTTCATACTGAAAACTTCTTCAATACCCGTCACACTAAATAGTAAAACCAAAAACTTCATAAAAACTCGTTGAGGGGACTTTTATTCAAAGATGTATGAACAATTTATTCAATTGTTGATATTTGGCGGCGCATCGAGTCATATGAATTAAGCTTTTACTCTGGCCGTTCCAAAGCCGGTGTTTCCTCTTTAGTAAAATCTAATTCTTCCCTTCTATTTCTGTATTACTTGTATCTTATAAGTTTTATATATTATGATATAACATTCTTATAGGTAAAAATTTCCGGCATTCTGTGCCAGTGCCAACAGCTGTTTGGAAGCAGTGATGCTGACCCAACTTTGCTGCTATCAGCGCTCTTAAAAAATTCAAATTAATAATCCAAAAATACTGAAAAGAACCCTAAATGAGAAATGCGCTTCTGATCGCGCTAAATTTAGCAGTAAAAAAGCTTTAAACTGCATATTAATATATTTTAGAAAACTTATTAAAGCAAATTAAGTTCCATTACCTTTTCGTTTTTATCTTTGTAAGCAGAAGCAGAATTTTCATTAACACCCATTGCGCAGCGTAGCACGAAAAATATGCACTCCACTTTGCCTTCGGATTCCGAAAGTACTACTTGAAATCCTTCAGTTTTTACCAAGCGGTGTTTTGTTCTTGAAGTCCTTTCGACTTCAGTGGAGGCACTTATCAGCAGCAATTCCTTAAACAACGATAATATATTTTGAATCGAAACATTCAATTGTATGGTTTTTAATTGCAGTTTTCCAAGCAGATGTTTTCAAACTAAGAATGGAAAAGTCGCTTTTTCTCACAGCAATTTCTTTCTTCTTTTGTTCAAAAGGTTTGTATGTAACTAAATATAAGTACCACGTACGTACGTACTTTTTAATGTTTTAGTGTCTACGAATAATAAATTTAAAATATGTATTTTTGGTGAGTTAAGCTCAAAAAAGTACGTTTTAGGAGCCAGTTCGTTCGTTTTACTATCCCAGGCATCGGCCATAGTGCCAAAAGAGTTCGCAAGATTTATATTGACTGTCCAAAATTGGTACAATTTCGCAACTTAAAAACATTGGAAGTGTGCACAGCTTCGGCACTAGAAATGTGACTAAAATCTTAGCTGAAGGAACTGCTTCAGTCGTCCAAACGAAAAGCATTAGAAATGTTTTAAGGTAAATAAAATAAGTTTTATTGAAAAAATATTGTTTTCGTTTTTCGGTCTTGATAATTTAATAGAAATAAGACTTGAACCAAATACGAGTCGAATTCGTGTTATTTTAATAAGTTTTCATGCACTTTCAATGGAAAAAGCGTGTTGATTCAATATTATTTCGCGTCGATTTTTTTATTTGTTTTCCCATGGAAGGTTCTACGTAAAACTCCCATTGTTTCAAAAGCAAAGAAAGATGTTTTTAAATTCTTTTTCTTTATTTAAAAATATACTCGTAGAATGTTGTGTTTCGTTCTTATAATGAATAAATATTTTCGTAGTAAGAAAAGACACTTAGGTCGGTTCTAAGAAACCGATTATATTAAATTTACAGTTAAAATACGTTAGACTTACATATAAGTGAAATTTTAAAATAAAATCGTAAACGAACGTTACTTTTGACCTTTTTAGAAAAGCGGGGAACTCCCCAGCCAACCTGTACTTTTCGTACACATTCGACTTTAATTGTAGTCAGCGGAAAAGTGTGATTTTAGCAATTTCAAATCACTTTTAACAGGAAAGAACCGTTAGCAGGAAAATGTAGAAGTCTGTTCCAAACATAAAACCAGCTGAATTTTCATAATTAAGACTTTTTGCATCAGATTAACGTTTTCTTTTTTTTTAAATTTATACTTATTAATAAGAAATAAACTTTTTAAGAGATTTACCTGTTTTTAGCAGGCCTCCATGTTTTGTATATGTTACTAAACACTCTTGTATTCATGCCCAGAGATGGGGCTTTACTTAACTTTTAAATAAATTGTTTCAAAACGTTTTCAATTCTTCAGGTGCCCCCTTGTAAAGCTGGTGCAGTTTAAGAAAGAACCGACTTTAGTGCTTAGCTACGGCTATGGCGCAATGCGTTTGCCCTGAGAAGATTAAACTATTTAATTGAGTTTCAGGCGTGCCACGTGGTTTTGTGAACTGCACGAAAGCCAGCAATCGATTTGCTACGACCCCAGGTGCATCGACGCACCTTTGTAAGGGGAAATTATAAGAAATCAGGCAAAATAAGCGTTTAACCTGCAGATGAGGAGCACCGTTTAAGGCTAAAAGATTTGTTTGATCTTATCTTAGAGTTTTTTATGATTCGTAGCTTAAGTCAGTAAAAACTAATAAATTTTCCAATAAATTTCTTCTTCTTAAAACCATAATTATTAAACTTAAGAAATCTAATACAATAATTGTTATATATGTATGTACATACATACATATATGTAAGTATAAAAGGATAAATATAGGCGGAACTAGTACAGCTACATACATACATATTATAAATCTTAATTCTAACACGCTTCTCTTTGAATTTGTAAAAGTCGTCGGTATTAAAAGGTGGTATTTGTTGCATGGCCACATGTTTTCCGGCGTCAGTCAGAGTGGATGAAGTTAAAACTGCATGCGCCGTTGGGTATTGCGGAAGTTGATTACCAAGAAGACAGCCAACAAAAATCCGAAGAACTGCGGCACGGAAAACACAATTGTGGAATCGTCAAAATTTTAGATTCAAATATGTTCCACTTACCTCAAACGCAACGCAAATCCATGAAAAAATGGCGAAGTGGTATGATTCGTTCTCGTAGTATCTCACCATTTTTGCACTGCAGCCTTCGGTGAACAAGTTATGAATGTCCGAAGTGTCCTGGTGCAAGTAGCAGCTGGCGGGAATTGCTCTGTTCATCAGAACATAATCGTTGGCACTGTTTTTGCCGCAACAGTCGTGATGTGTCTGCAAGTCATCCATTGTATTTGCCTCCCAGGCCTTCTGCACCACGTCAACGCCGTCATGTTTGCCGCTGTTGATGCCAACGATAGCGATTGCAATACTGATGAGGGTCAGTGCCAGCAAGAAAACAGCGCACTGGAAAAGGCCAATTAATTGATTCAATTAATAACACAAGAAAATATATGAGTGAATTACAAACTCTTATTGTCTCTACTCACAGTCGCCGTTAGACAGACGGACTCTCGTATGGCTGCAAAGATTCCCAAGACTGCAAAGACCACACACAGCGATAAAGACACGTAGTAGCCAATGGATATTTCTTCTTGGAAATAGTCTGGATTAAGCGCGATCCATGTAATGCCTCCAATAGCGGTTATCTGAAAGTGTGATAAAGCAAAACTTAGTGACAACTTTTTACGGGTTTCGATTCCTAAAAGCTTTTTTGTGACCTGCTTAGAGAAAACAAAAGCTGAAATTGACCTCTTGACAAGCAAAGTCCAGCCAATTTGGAACAATAAGTGATTGTTTGTAAGGCTGCTATTTTAAAAATTATTGGTTAGAAAAAAGTGCCTATTAATGTCAAAGAAAATGTGTTTGCATGAGTTGCGAGCGGTAGCCGGCACATCTGTTTTACCCACTGCACTACAACATTTTGCTACAAGCCCCATTCGGGCAGCAAAACCTTCGGTGGCGCTTCGATTATAAATTTGTTTTCTTCTTTATTTCTTTGCTTCTAAAAATATATATAAATATAACTCAAATATACGTCGGATTAAGATATTTGTTTGCATTATCCGATCGACATCAAAATTTCAGCATCGAACCAACCTAAATTCAGGCTTAAAGTTGTGATGTGCCTTCGAAGCTGCCAATCAAAAATTGTAGCTTCAACTTGCCATGATTGATAAGGAAGCTTTGCCCTGAGACGGATTTTGCTTAGCGATGTTTGTTGTATAGCTGAAATCCGATTTCTGAAATTCTTAACAGGGGGAATGGGCCAGTGCACTCAGGGCAAAGTTGTTGACTGCTCTCAACCTGGCGAGAAGCCAGCAGCGATCCCTGAAAATGGACTGGTCAAGCTGACATACTGCCTCCCCGTGGCGCCCCTGGATAGCCCCTACAGCACCCGCTTAGAGGTGAACCAAAGTGTGCAGCGAATCCCCTCTGTCCAGGGGTCTAAACCAGGACCCGGTCCTCCAGGTTTCGGGGGTTGTGCGTGGGGGTAACTTCCCTACCGTGTAAAAACACACTAGTTGCGATACAACAACAAAGAATAAATATAAATATGGATGACTTTATTGCTGACGACCAGGAACAACGAAATAAGGATAACGATTTTCGGTTCTGCACGTGGAATGTCAGGTCCCTGAACAGACCACGTGCAGCCGATGAACTTGCGGAGGCCCTGGAAGCCTATAAGGCTGACATCACCGCCATCCAGGAAGTGCGATGGGATGGGCCGGGCAAAAAGAAAGTGAGAAACTGCGACATCTACTACGGTGATTGCTACAAAGAGCGGCGACAGCGCCTGTTTGGATGCGGGTTTGTTGTTCGAGGCAGACTTAGGCAAAAAGTCTTAAGCTTTAAATCCGTGAGTGAACGCCTCATTACAATCCGCATCAAGGCTAGGCTCGGCAACATTAGCCTAATCTGCGCCCACGCCCCTACGGAGGATAAAGATGACGACAGCAAGGATGACTTTTATAATCTCCTAGAAAGAACATACGATCAATGCCCCAGCTACGACACCAAGATCGTCCTAGGAGATTTCAACGCAAAGCTGGGCAAGGAAGACATCTTTGCTAGAGTCATCGGGAAACACAGCCTGCATGACGACACGTCGGATAACGGACTCAGGCTGCTAGATTTTGTAACGGGGCGCAATCTCACTGTAGCAAGCACGCGATTCCCTCACCTCAACATTCACAAAGGGACCTGGCGGTCCCCTGATCAATTAACCGTCAACCAAATTGATCACATTGCGATCGACGGCAGACACTCCTCCAGTATTCTTGATGTCCGAACATTCCGAGGAGCCAACATTGACTCCGATCACTTCCTTGTTGTAGCCAAGGTAAGATCACGGATATCAGTAGCAAACCGGAGTAGAGCACGACCACAACAGTTTGACGTCGCAAAGCTACAATCGCAATCGACCGCTGGGAAATTTGCCGATCTAGTCTCCCTTAAGCTCTCAGAGAGTCCAGCCCTGCCAGGCGAAACAACCGATGAGGAATGTAACCGTTGCCAAAACGCCATCAGAGATGCTGCCTCTGATGTATTGGGTTTTAAAATGCCACCCGGAAAAAACCCATGGTTTGACGACGAGTGCAGGCAGGCACATTCAGCGAAGCTAGCAGCGTATAAGGCGACGTTGGAGAGAAGGACGAGAGCAGCTCGTGAGCTCTACGAACGGAAGAGAAGGGAAGAACACCGGCTTCTCAAAAAGAAGAAGAAAGAGCACGAGAAGCGCGCGATCGAGGAACTGGAGAGGTGTTACGGCAGGAATAACATCCGAAAGTTTTACCAACGGGTAAAACAACTATCCAATGGATATAAGCTTCGGACAGAAGCCTGTCGTGACGAAGAGGGACAAATCGTAGTAGAGCCGCAATCGATGCTGAGAATCTGGAAGGATCACTTCTGCAGACAGTTTAACGGCGAACAAAACACCGATTCCATCGCCAGGCAGAATATTCCACTACAGATAACGGACGATGATGGTAGAGAATTCCGTCCCCCCGACCTGAATGAAGTCAAGATAGCAATATCGAGATTGAAGTCAAACAAAGCTGCAGGAGCGGACGCACTGTCCGCGGAACTATTTAAGGCAGCCGGAGATGACCTGGTTGGGCGCATGCACCAGCTCATCTGTAAGATATGGTCGGAGGAAAGCATGCCCGACGAGTGGAATCTCAGCATCGTTTGCCCGATCCACAAAAAAGGAGACCCCTTCAACTGCGCCAACTACCGAGGAATAAGTCTCCTGAACATCGCCTACAAGATCTTCTCTGCCGTTTTGTGTGAGCGCCTGAAACCATTCGTGAACAGTCTGATAGGTCCTTATCAGTGTGGTTTCAGGCCGGGGAAGTCCACCATCGACCAAATTTTCACACTACGGCAGATCCTGGAAAAGACCCAAGAAATGCAAATCGACACCCACCACCTATTCGTTGATTTTAAGGCCGCATATGACAGTGTGTATAGGGACGAGCTATACGAAGCCATGTCTAGTTTTGACATTCCTACTAAACTCGTCAGGCTGTGTAGGATGACGATGGAGAACTCTCGCTGCTCCATCAAGGTCGGTAACGAATTCACCGAGACCTTCAATGTCAGAAGGGGATTTAGACAAGGCGACGCACTGTCATGTGACTTTTTTAACATAATTCTTGAGAAGATCGTGCAAAACTCACACGCCAACAACAGAGGCACGATCTTCCAAAAGTCCGTGCAACTGCTGGCATACGCTGACGACATTGACGTGATTGGTCGAACACAGCGAGCCGTCACTGAAGCGTTTGCTGGTATTTCAACGGAGGCGGCCAAAATGGGTCTAGCGGTGAACGAGGGCAAAACGAAGTATATGCTGTCATCAAAAAAGGACGCGCAACACCGACGACTGGGCCCGAACATCACCATAGGCAGCTATAACTTCGAGGTAGTGAAGGACTTCGTCTACCTTGGCTCCCAAGTCAACAGTACGAACAACATCAGTACCGAGATCAAACGCAGAATAACTCTTGCCAATCGCTGTTTCTTTGGGCTCAAGAGGCAATTGAGTAGTAAGGCCCTTTCTCGAAAAACCAAGTTGACACTATATACCACTTTGATAATCCCTGTACTTCTTTATGGCGCAGAAGCATGGACGGTGTCGAAGGCGGATGAGGAAGTCCTTGGTATTTTCGAGAGAAAAGTTCTGCGTTCAATCTTCGGCCCTGTTTGCGTTGATGGTTTCTGGAGAAGAAGATTCAATCATGAACTGTACGGGTTGTACAGCGACATGAGCCTAACCAGGCGCCTACGGATCCAACGGCTAAGATGGTTGGGCCATGTAGAGCGCATGGAGAATACTGCTCCGACCCGTAGAATCTTCGATTCCGAACCTGTGGGACAACGCAGTAGAGGACGCCCACGGAACCGATGGCGCACACAAGTGGAGAGGGACCTCAACCAACTTGGTGTGCAAAATTGGAGAACGCTGGCTAAAGACCGTGCCAGCTGGAAAACTTTGTTGGTTGAGGCCCAGGTTCACCACGGACTGTAGCGCCAAAAGAAGAAGAAGAAGAAGAAGAAGAAATTCTTAACAAGCAACCAAACCATTCATCATCAATTGGGCGCTGCAGGTCGGCACTAAGCGACTACCTGCCCGAATATGATTCTGTGAATATTTTGTTTTTGTTTTAAGAGTATAAATATATATGTATTCTTAATTCCATATAGAAGGATCGGTGCCACGACCAGCCTAAATGAAATTTGAGCTTGTGAGAAACAAAAATTTTAAATAGAGTTAAAAGAAAACTGAAATTGACGAGCCGTGTCGACTGTCAGCATGAAAATAATTCGAAGTACAACCTGAACGAAGTCTGTGATTGGTGCATATCCGGCTGCCGACATGTATTTGGACGAAAGTTTACATTTGATCTCAAGCCCTTTTCCTTTGTGGAAAAATTTTGATCTCTTGGAAACGATTTTTATTTTTTATTATTACGGACGGAAAGTGCCCGAATTTATTTCAAAGTTATTCATATATTATATTTAATTGTCTTTGTGCGTTTAAATTTTTCAAAGATTTTGAAAAAAAGGATACAAATTTTATATAAGTCAAAGATTTTCTTAAAGAACTTCTAAGCAATTCATTGAAATAGGGATGACCGTTTTACTGTGCACAAGTTATGAATTTTTGGAGAGAAAAATTCTTAACTGTTTTGTTAAAGCGAATCTATTAACACTTCAGTTATAATCAATAATTTTCTTTGCAAAAATTAAAGAGGACCCACTAAAAAATAACATCTTCCACGAGCATCCTGCTTTCTCAACTTCAAAAAAAGTCAATGTGCTAATATTTTCGTCTTAGAACCATTCCCAAGCATGATCGGCGTTTTCCAGCTGTTAAAATTTCTCATGTCCACACAAATTGTTGTGGCTGAAAAATTCCGATTTGGCAACGCGGTAAAAATTTCAGAAAAATGTTTAATTAGCAATTGCTTCGACACACATTTTCTTGTCAGGAACAGGATTGATAAACACTTTTTCCCGTACAATTTTCATATCGCAACTACAAAATACGTTATTTTGACGAACGAAGCCCCAATTTTTCCTAATAATTCTCGGCGCATTATTGCACAAATGAATGAATCGAAATACTTAAGATGTACATCAAACCTAAATTTAGCAAACTTTAAATGTCGTAGCAGCCAAAATTATATTCAATATTTACGTCGTTCCAATATATGTGCAGATATGTACTTATGTAGATACGAAAAGGAGTTTACATATGTATTCAAATACACGATTAAGGTTATTTTAAAAGAATTAGGCTAAAGGAATCGGAAGATATTGATTTTTGATAATATTTGATGTAAATATCGTTTCTCGATAATCCTGCCGACACCCTCTCTCATATTATACTAGAGTAAATATCAGTTGTAGACGGCTTGTTCTAGTATAAAAAAGGTACTATTCTGTTCCTAAGGGCGTACAATTTTTGGAACTGCTTTATCAGTCCTGTCAAAACTTATTGGTGGCATAACGCTGCCGCTCGTATACAGGGAGGTGGCTTTAGTGTTAAAGTTAGTCGGTATAGAACAGAATACATTCCGCCTTTTCCTGTGATATTTACCCGCTTCACTTTATTTTTGAACAAACCTCGTACATAGAATATATGACCCAAAAGAAAGACAATGGAATTCGTGTATTAAAAATTGTTTGGCAGGCCCTTTCTAAACTATTATTAGCATTTAGTTGTTGCGCTTTAGTCCAAATAACTTGAAAAAAACAACAGTTTCATTGCTTTACGCTTGAATGCTTTGAGCTAAACGTTGCAATCTTAAAATCGTTACTTCCAAGTTATATTTACGCCGATAAGGTGGCAACACTGTGGCAACTCACAACTTGTTTCTACTTTTGTTCTCGTGCAGTGTTGCCGTTAACAATAGTTCTGTAGAGTGGACTACGCAACAGCTTTTGTGTAATTTTGTGAATAATTATGATTTTTGCTCCTTTGCCGTTGTCGTCAGCAGCCCCTTGAATTGTTTACTTTTTACAGACGTTGTCAATATTGCAAATGCTTTATTTTTATGCTGCTATTCGCTTTAAGCGTCTGACATTTTAGTTAGAAAGGAGTGGCACCATTAGCATTTCAAGATGTGGGTTTACAGTTAGTACGGCGTTCCAGCAATTTTAGGCAACTTTGTGCAAATTGAAAGATTTAGTTTCATTTTACTCTCATTAGTTCGCCCGAGTTGCTGTGGCACTGGATTTTAAAAATTTTTGAAAGGGTTTAAAATCTGAATAAAAAATATGTTTCTGATCTTTATGAGAAAAAGGGAAGGTAAGGAGAAATAATGTACTAAAAGCCTCTACTGTTTGCCTTGTTATAACTTTGCTCTAGTGTAAATACAACTCGGCTACTGCTGTCGATACACACATTGGAGTACTTTTCCAAGAATTTAAAAGAGAATTACTTTTGATAAGTGACATGATATGGTTATCAGGACGGTTACCTTATGGTTACCTTGTGCACGTAATCGTAGTCTAAATCTGTACATCAGTTAGGGCTTAACGAAAAGCTAAACTAAAGTAAAAACTTATGTCGTGTATAACATACGGGAACTGCTTGCCGTGAACACAAATATCGACCATCTGTCCGATGGTTGCACCTGCTAAAGAAAAACGCTTCAACAAAATGAAAGTGTTGCATTCCCAATCAATCGCAACCGCCTTTCAAGCTTTTGTCGAGCTATTCCACTGAAGAAGTATTCAAAATGAGCATTTGGTAATTAATATTTCCACTCTTCTGGGCCTTTTCTGGGCTGGCGTGCTGACTTGAAGTGTTGGAATGAAATAGAAGTTGTTTCGTTTGAGTGCTCAGCAGCGACTTGTGGGTTTCTGAACAACAAAAATTTAGTTCATAATTTCTTATGGAGCGCTAAAGCAGAGTTTGTTACCCGTTAAGCTTTTACCAGCTTTCTTTTGCTGCCAGCATGGGAAAAACAAGCATTTCAACATTAAGAGCGCTGAAAGGAGTTCTAATATTATTTTCAGTAATTCGTGTCGAAAAGAACTTAATCAAAGCAAAATAATTACTCATAAACATGCACATCTACACACAAACATTCGCTTAGACAAACACATGCATGTGCATTCATGCACACGCACAGAGTGAGTCCTTTTTGTCATTTGACCCAAATTTTCTTTCGCCAGAGTATGACATCACGGATTGCTGGGACACAAAAAGTACGTTTGATAAATAAAAGAATAAAAAAGAATATTAAAGATGTTGGCCAGCTGCTACAGAAAATATCTGGTTTTTGTTTTGGCCTCGAAAACGTTGACTCTGGCTTTGCTAGAAAAACAAACACAATTAAAGATAAGAAGTTTAATTGAACTTTAACGTCTCTGAGTCTAAAAATAGCTCTATGTAAACCACTCGCCTAAAGTCTGTGGTTCTGTAAAGAGCTTTAGAAATAATACACTCGTATGTGAATATGCATGTGTGTGTGTATGTGCAAAAGCTTTTGACGCGTCCGTTAAAATTGGACAAGCTTTATTTTGCGGAAGTAAAACGTCTTGCAATTATCTTTTACGTGCGTATTTGTATTAAGCAATTAAGAGCCTCTAACTTCTCGATATGCTCCTAAGCGCAAATCTGTTTTCTTAAGGCACAAATTGCTGATCTTCCAATTTCTGGTCAACAAATTTTGTTAATGATCCACAGCTTTGAGTAGATTTTCTCAGTTGTAGGTGCTTCTATGTAACCCATTCCTGCTTTCCACTTTTATTGAATCCAAAGAGCAATCATAGAAATACCCGAAAGTATTAAAATATCACTCGTGTTTATTTCCCTATAAAATGAAGAGTCCTCAAAACTGCTACAAAATCTTTAGAACAAAATAAATTTGTGTTCACAATATGCTGTTCTACCCTTTAGTGGATACTCACTTTGATGCCAGTTCAGTGTGATCCTCTAAAGCGTTAAAATGATTTTGGATTCAATTCAGTCGCAGATTATTTTTAGTTCAACAATTTAACTGAATAACACGAGTACTTCCCCTACAAAATTTCGGCTTCAATTGTAGTCGATCGTGACCTTGACATGACTACTCATACTTAAATGCTTTATAGCAGCTAATTTTTCGAAAGGGAATTAGATTTAAAGTTTGTACAAACAACAAATAGTAACGATAATGCCCTGCAGTACCAATTTTAAACTTTAAAAACGCTTCGGCATAATAAATAAGTTCGGCATAGGAGGTATAATACCCAGACCACATTCCTTAATGCAGTCGTTTATCGCCAGAAACAAAACGGTCAAAATTGTAACTGTTTTCAGTACAAACTTCTAAAGGAAAGTCGTATATTTCAAAGTCATTTAGATATTATCTGCTGCTGTAAGTTGTTATTAAAACAACCTTCGATTTTTATTAAATTACACAGATCCTGAATGTCTTGCGTCTTCCGTCTTCCAAAAATGTCCAATTTCGTCATGAGAGCCGAAGTAGTTTCTTTGTGTGAATACTTTTAAATTTGAACTCGTTCATTTCTTTTGCTTTAGCACCAAATTGATAAGGAGTTGTTGTAGTTTTTCTGTCCAAAACTATTGAATATTGACCAAAAAGAAACATGAAATTGTGACAGGGCGACCATGATCACTTGATACTACTTCGCACTCAGATTTGGTGATATTCGTGCTTGTGAAACACAGTCAAGCTGCAGACCAAATGAAATCAAACTGATGGCGAAAGGACCAAGATTTTACTTCGAGCTGCACTCCATTGGCAGGCTGAGAGTGCCCACACTGTAGCAGAGGAAGAGTTGCTCAAACTTGCGAAAGCAAAATTATCTTAACGCCGAACTGAAAAAGCCTTCTGTATTGTTCAGTATATTTTGACAAGTGACGTCTTTCTTCAATATTTTGTTTATATTTTTTCAAAATGTAATTAAGAATAATTTAAAGTGCGTAGCATTTAGACGATATCGAACTTTAACGGTGGTTTTGAGACAACAACAACTTGCGACGTGTTGTCCTGCTTTTAATCACAATTGTTTCTAACGTTAACGTTCGACACCATGGGACAAGCCTTTAATTGTGTTACGGAAACACTGTGAATGTCAACAGGCACCTCGTTTTTTCTTCATCCTCAACGAAGTTCATCACTGGCGCATGTTAAAAAGTGGATGGTGCATTTAAAATTTTGGTGGACAAATTTTGTACAGCGCTTTATTTTAGGAGAATAAATTATGTAGAGGGACGCCGCCTGACGATTATGAACAGACAAATGAGCACTAAGTCCTGGGGAAAACCAGCAAATAAAGACCATAATGACAACGAAAAATTGTCACTGGCTGATTTCTGTTGCTGGTTAGATGGTTTTGGATTTATTAAACAAAAAACTTGAAAGAAATTTATCACGCTGTCAATGGAATTCAGAAGAGCTCCGGTCTGGGGAGGAGCTCCTTTTAACTTACGGTACAGGAAATTAAGTAAGAACTGAAATATTTAGCTTTTGTATAGCTTGGCCTTGAAAAAATTTAAAATTTCTCTGAAGTAAAACATTTTCAGGAAAAAAAATCAATTGATAAGTTAATTTATTGTATTTGTGTGATTTTTCTTAACAAAAACTTTGTTTCTTTTAATTAATTCTTTAATGCGTTTTTGATTGGCTGTTCTTTTTTCTAAAATTTTACTTTATTCTTACAGTTGAAATTTGGGTGAAGAGCTTTCAAAGGAATCAATAAATATAGTTTAGGTGCAAAATAGATGCCCTCCTGTCTACATGTGAAAAGGAAAAAGCACTTTTTCCACAAAGGACGTGCCATGGAGGTAAAACTATTCTACCACATTTAATGGAATTCTTAGTGATGGTAACTCTGTAACTGGAGAAAACAAATTTAGGAGAGGAGAACTGTGACCCCACCGAACCACTTTTGTCAAATCTAGGTCACAGGTGATCTCGCCTTGTACGACCAATCTTGACAGATCTTTTGCACTTTAAAGTAGGAAATTATAGCCGAACTCATTCACGGTGTTGTCCTTTCATGCATTTGTGACCTACCAAACAAAATTCAGCCCATAATTTCATATTTTAAAATATGATTATGATGAAAATGAAAATGAGTTTCAAAGACACTCTTTCAGAGGCATTTCTTGGGTATTTACCGCATAAATGACTTTGCAAGCCAAATCACTGCGTTTGTGTTCCAAAGGTCAGAAACATCTAAAGCGTTACAAAAATGTTTCTGATCTTACGAAAACCAACATTTAAATTCTAGAACAAAACTTCCAAAGAAAAAGAAGATGACAAAAATTTTGCAGATGGATCTCTTGTCATAATATTTTTATTGAAAATAACTTCAGCAACAAGTTTTATATGTCAATACAAAATGTTTATTGAATCAACGAAAATATTTGCTGCAAAGCAAAATACAGTTTTCTGCCTTCCGCAGTAAAACAATTCGCAGAATCGGCGAAATTTTTGTCTAGCAAAAAAGAATGATTTGCGCTTCTGTTCGTTTGGTCGGGAAATATTTTTGCTGAAACTATTTGAAATTCTTGATGCAGCTCATCTATTTAGTATTGCTTTAATGCGATGCTTAAAAAGACAACAGAGTGACCATCTTTTCCTGAACGGAGCTTAAAAGTCGAGACGCTTTGAGCCTTTCTTTAAATTGCAAATAAGACCATAGCAATGAAAATAGTACTAAAATCTTCAAAAAAATTCCTTCCATTCGTGATATCTGATTTTAATAGCGAACGTGAATATCGAAAGAATTAATTGCTAAAAGTCTTTCTTTGTAAATTCTTTCTAATTCTTTGTTTACTCAGATTTATGCCCCGGCCAAAGATTCCGGCTTCCAACATCAATCAATTCTAATTGTTCAAGATCTTCAAACTGAAAGAGAGCTCATAAAGGTTACGCGTCAATTTTTATCCCTTTGCTTTTGGAACAACCTTCGCATGTGAAAAAGCTTTTTTTGTCCATTTGTTCACTACCAGAAGTTCAAAGTTAAGGTTCCATCGTGGCAACGTACAGCAGTAATGCGTAGTTTACTGACCTGATTATAAAAGTTAACTACTCAAAATTAAATTAAACATACCTACAACACCACATACATAAATATCTAACTGTGTGTGTGTGTATGTGTGTAGGTATGTATGTATGTGAATTTCTTTGCTCTTGAATTTTTTAATTAGTTATATTTTTTGAATGTGTTTCACGTTGTCAAATGGTGACATCATGCTCAATGTCACAAAAATTAGAAAAAATAATACTTTTATTTCTTGAAAAATAACAACAATTTACTTGTAGTATGACTAATAAACAGATCTGCCAATAATAAAAACTCGTGCATATTAAACAAACAAGAAAAAGAAATATGTATTAAATTTTTGAAATCTTAAAAATATCAAGAAACAAGATAGAAACTCACCGCCAGAAAAATGTTGAAAATAATGGAAGCAATTTTGACGGTGGTGGCTGCACAACCCATTTTAGTTCAATGCGTCTTGTTTGTCGTTGATTTTTAATAATTTTATTTATATTTTTTTCTATATATATATATATATTTTTTTTTTGATAATTCTGCCGTATATGTTTATTTTTATAAATATCTTGCAATCAATAAAGCAATTATTTGATTCAATGCAACCGTTATTCGAAACCAAATTTAAATTCGAATTGTCAAACTTTCACGTTTCGTGTTCAATAGGAAACTGAAAACAAAAAGTTTGTTTTTATTTACACCGCGTTTAGACACCGAATGTTTGTCGTGATGAGCTCAGACGAAGAGACGAAAACAACAAAATGTGGAAACATAAACTAAAACGAAAACTATTTGTGTGCGTGAGTGTGCGAGTGTGTGAGTAAGAAGCAAAAAAACTCTATTCAAATAAATTGGTTCCAAATAATGACGTCACATGCGCGCACATTTCAAGCATCGGACAGACATCACTTGGATAGAAAAATATTCAAATTCACAACAACAATTCTTCCGTTAAGACTCAATGTTTTAATCGTATCGACATCTGTATCCAACCAACTCTAACGGCACGAAGTGACTGTTGTGGCCTGAAATGAACAGAAAACAAAATCGCTATTAACTCCTATTTCTTTTAATATGAAACCCGCAATACTGGCTTTGTGCGGTGTTTCGAAAGTCCTTGGAATTAATTTAGCGACATAAATTTAAATCGAATTTCCTATTTGAAGACAACAAGTTATCGAAAGATATTTTTCGCTTCAGGCATTGACGGCCCCGTTCCATTGGCTGCGATTCTCAAAATGTTCTAGACACTTCAATGTGGCAGCTGGGTGAAGACAGGAAAGGGTGTATTAGGGCAAGGGGGGGGGGGGGGAGTATTATTGGGCTGTCGACATACCGAATATTTATTTGCTTTTTTTTCTGTACACATCAAAATCTTGCAATATTCACGCCGTTTGGAATCGTACAGAGTTTCTATTTTATTTTCTTATTGACTGGAAAGAGGGGATGGGTGGTTTAGATATGCGCTTGTAAATATTATACCGAGATGTATTCGTCTTCCAAAACAACCGACTGAAATAAAATATTCAATTTTAAGTTAAAATCCGGTCAGAAAATTTAAATTTCTTAAAAACTTATTTAAAAATCAAGCATTCAATGTTCTCGTACTAAAACAGCTTTTTACCGATTTTCCCATCTGGAAGTAAAACCTAAAAAAAGCATATGAAAATGATTTAGAAAAGGTTTCATTCAATGAAGTCGCCGATTGAAATATTATTGCACGATGTCGGTATATTTTATATCACCGAAAGCAGCGATTTGTGGCAAATACGACATGGGTCATTTATTTGGAACTTCAATCTCCGATTACCCTTTTCGCCACTGCAAATAGAGCGGAGCTTAAAAGCTAATGTACACAAGGCTTTATGCATTTCCCTCCTCTTTTCGCTACGCGTTTTACGCTCCTATTCGGAAGGGTAAAAATACAAGGCCTAAACATGCCAAAACAATTGTCATGTGCATGTAGTATAATAAAGCATTACGCGTCCTTTTCGGCCGTTGACTAAAAAAACCAAAATTTAAATAACGTCTTAACATCTACTTGTCAATTTGTTTGGTCGAATTCAACAGAAATTTGGGTTAGTTTGTATTAATACACCCCAGCATAACGTACAATCCGAATATAGCATCTCTGCTGACTCTTCATGTCTCTGTGGGTAGGAATGCTACCGATGTCTCTCGAGCTTAGGAGTACTGTAGAGTTCTAATATCACGCCTACCCGGCGGCTGACATCACAGACTTCAACTTCGGACAACAAACAGAAAGTTGAATGCGTGTTTTCGGGAGCTCGACTATTTTAGAAAACTTATGTCTGGTTTCCGAACTTCTGCACTCTTAACTACAACCGTCAGATTTTGGTTTTAGAATTTTTTAAAAAATGGAAATAAAAAATGATCCATTTGCATGTATGTACGAAAAAGTGTGGAGTATTTAGTAAGACAAGGGCCCGGTTCTTCTGGGCTTTCTTGCTAAAGTTTTGTTTAAATTTGCAAATGTATGTTTGCGAGTACTCGTCGTCCGAATAAAACGTCCATTTTATAATTTTTTTCCAATTTATTTTGTTTAATTTATGTAACGTTTGTTATGTATTCAGAGCTCCAACAAGAACTTAAACGGCTGGGTTAATAAACTGGGATAAAAGTTTAAGTTTAAGTCGAAAAACTGACTCTAAATAATATAGAAAAGTCCGATTTCGTTGCATGTAAAATCCCATGTGGTGTTAGTGGCAGTTAACAATGTATTGAGGATCAACGACAAATATATATTAAAAGGAAGAGAATCACGAGTCTGATCAGAAATACAGAAATTTCAGCTCCTCATGGGTGTAGATTACAGCTGAATTTGAATCATCATGTGTCGTTACTTCCAGCTCCATGATTCGTCTTAGTTGGTGGTGGCTGCTATCACCCACTCACCTTGAAAGGATTGTAAATTGTGTGGCCTAACGCAAATTCTTATTTAAAGGTTTTATAACTTAGTTGTTATCTTTGTTGGAGGTAGCACCGTCGCTCAATGTCAATATCTTGTCAATTGTGGGCACCCAAAGGGAAACCATAAGTAAAATTGACATGAAAACATGTTGATTTTAAAACAAAGTAACTTTTCTTGAAAAACATGCATTTGCGCTCTTTTAATGCCAATTTAAAAATAGAAGCAGTTGATTTTACAGTTCTGGCCTTCAATTAATTGAATTGTTGACGAAAATTCAAATGTTTGCGAAAACTTTCCAGTTCTTCAAAGGAGGGATAAGAAGAAGACTTTGGTTTTCATGTTTTTTATTATTATTAGAACATTTTTTATTTCAATTGTCATCATTCTTCTAATGACATTTGAGTGTAACGTTGAATGTTTGAATATGTTTTTCAAAGCCTTTCAAGTCTACTGACAAATAGCGTCTACGAAATGTCGCCATGTTGACAGCTGAAAAAAATACAATAAAAGAAACAAGAGATTTTATTTTTAATTGCCCAGGTCTAAAGAGATTAAATAAACTCAGTTCCGTGAAAAATCAATTCAAAATGAAATCAAGTTATTTTAAATCGGACATCTGGAATATTACGAAGCCAGTGGCACGTTTTTGTTTTTGCATTTCAAAAATAAAAATGACACTGTAAAGTAGGACATGCTAATGCATGATCCACATCAACGAGACATCCCCCTTGCAGTTCCCATTGATTCATATGATCCGGAAAAGCAGTGGACCAGTATAATTGTTTTACAATTTTAGATTTAAGGACCATATTTTTATGGGAGTGCATCTTTTTTGTTTTATAGTTTGTGGAAACAATTAATTATATTAAAAATATTGGCTTGATTCTATTTGTTCAGCTTCTCGAGCTTTTTCGAATACTTTGCAAACCAATCAAAGGACAGTAAGAACTTTACGAAGGACTTTAAAGAAGAGTAGTCATATTGACTTCTAATAAAACAATGGATTGCAAATATAGTGAAGCAACTCTTGCAGGTCTCTGATGTAAACTTTACATACAAGTCAAATATAATAATTTTAACTTGAAATTTATATGAAAAGCACTGAATTTTTCGTGTGATTTCTAAGCAAATTCTTTAGACGACAAGTCGCTCGCTTGTGTTGTGGAGCATAATATTTTTCTATGTGTATTACAGTTGCTAGTAAATTAAGAATTGTACCATTTTTTATTTATAACTAACAAAGTTTTTTAGGTTTTCTCCTTTCTTTTAATTGAATATTGAACTTAAATGGTTTCCGTTGCGTTTTTGTCGTACTTTAGTTTTCTGGCCCTGTTTAATTACCTTTAAAGAACCACAACTCACTACGTGTCCTTAGTTTGTCATAATTTGAAATTGTAAGAATGCCTTTCGAACTTATACTGGGCTCCGGCGCTTTTTTCTAGCAAGGCCATATCAATTATTTTTTCTTTACCTCCTCTTCTCTCCCAACCCACATGACTGTTTTTAATTAGGCTTTCCAGTTTCTTATTTATTTCGTTACGAAAGTGGAAACCGACTTCAAGGACTACAACAAACACAATTTTGAAAAATACTTTCCGAACGACAAAAGCATATCAGATCATATAAAATAAGTATAAAGGAAAGCTGAACCAGTTTCAGACACCGCAAGATATCCGCCCGCCTCAAATGCAACAGTTTGCACAGGATATGCGCAACGTTTTGCAAAAACATGATGTATCATTTTTACGGAATGTCTAGAAAGCTTGACAAACGATATGAAGGATATGAGTGAATAAGTGGCTGAAAATTAAGAAAGTTAAATGAAAATAAAACAAAATTAAGGCAAATCGAAGAGTTTTAATTTCTCGTTTTCTAAACTTTAAAGAACATTTGCAAAAATATTGGTGAAGAGATCGGTGTCTTCAGATCCATATTCACCGCAATAAGCACGACTATATAATACACGCTTATATATAATCTTATACACAAATAGAGGGAGTTCAAAAAATGCCAAAATACTTGGAATGAAAGTCCGAAGAGCACCACAGGAAGCGTATCCATTGAGAAATAAGCATGACTTCAGGCCTAAAAGCAACAATCGGTTGCCCACAAGCGACTAAATCGCCACAACATGCTTCCAAACGACATTAGAATCGACATGAATATAAAGATTTTGAGAAGAAAAATTTTGCATTGGTTTAGAAATTATTTATTCTTTTTGTTTTTCTCATATTATAAATGTGTATTAATTATTGCTAAATAAGTGCTAAAGTTCTGCTCATATGCAGAACTTAATCTATTAATTTGGTTTTTTTTAATCTACTCGAAAATATTAACGATTTTCATTCGCCAGAAAAGGAAAACAATACAAAATTGATTCCGTTTATTACGTGTCCTTAAATTGCTACTGAATTTTGCGAATTTAGTTGCATTTGGACCAAAGTAGCCTTTTTTAGGAAGTCTTGAGAAGATATTGCCAAATTTTTCATTTGAATATGTTTTTTGAGCTGAATAGGAGTTTTAGTTGGATTTTCCTGAAGCACTTTCCAGAGGCAACACCAGATTGACTAGAATTATTCCAACACAGTGATGCTGGAATGAACTATTATTTTGGAGATTAAGTCTGAGACAATTTTTAGAGAAATAAAATTTGAAAACCTTTCCCCCAAAACCAGATTTTTAAGGTTTAGAGTTATAACAAATAAAACGCCAAATATCGGCATTAACTGAATGAATTTTGATTTTGGCCACGAAATGAATCATAAAATAAATTTATGTTTATGGTTGCCATCATAAATGTGTATCGTCAGCTGAAATGCAAAACCTCTAGACTAAAAATTTTACTATTTTACAGTCAAAACGACATAATATAAAATGTGTAATTTTTATTATAGGAGAGTAAATGTAGAGGCCAATGAAGTTGTTGATGTGCATCATAGCCGAAAGAAACGATTTCGCATATATTGTTAGTTACGTGGTTTTGGATTTCAGCTAACGATTTTTAAATGTTGGAACGGCTCATCTGCAAAATTAAAATTTGACTTGTGCCGTTCGTGAAAGTTAAGTGCAAGCACAATAGTTTAAGGGCCTTGTTCTTGCAACGCCGAAATTCGAATGTTCCAAATCAGTGATAAAATCCCAGCTCCAATGTGGTCGATAGTACAAAAAGAATGTCCAAAGCTGGATCTGTTATTCGATTTTGAATCAATTGAAACTTTATAATTCAATGCGATAGAAAACTAAAAAAAAATTTTTTTTGTAAATTTCCAGCTGCCGACATCTTAAAAGTGATATTTCTTCCCCAGGTTTCTGGTCTGCTGGCGAGTAGCAAATATGCCTTCTTTTAACCTGAGTTTTGTTCAAATAAGAGAGAAAAATGTTGGCCGTCTTTTTGAGTTGAGATTCGAACTTTATGATTCGATTTGAGATTTTTTATTATTCTCAAAACACTCGGCGGAGAAATTAGACCAACTGTATCTCTGTTGGAGTTTTACTCAAAAAAGTACTTTTTTACTGTTTGGCTCAAGGTAGAATCGTTTTGTGTAATTTGCGCTACGAGGTTTTTTTTTTTTTTTTTTGTTTGTTTATTGTATCAATGACGTTGTACTGTCATCAGCAATCAAGTTTCGGCCTGCTTATGTCATTAGATACTTGGATTTGTCAGGAACTGCTTACAAGACACTCGTTTTGTTACTTTGTGTCTGCGAAATCAAAAAAACCTACAAACCGGCCGGCTAAATTCTTTATAAAAAAGCTTTAAGCTGTTAAATGGAATCTGTGCAATAATGGGCGTTTTCCTTTTGTGTGACGTAACGAAAGTTAAAAATTTTGGCCCTCTGAAAGTTTGTCAAGACGACAAAATAATTTCAAAGAATATTTTTTTGGATTCGCATATTTTGCTTTGGGCTATACAGTTTTTTAATAAAAGAACTTCTTGGAAAAAGTTTGTAGGTGATCTGGAGACGTTTGGATCAGGCGCTGTTATTCGGAAGATGCAGGAATAGAATAAGACGCGTAACGACTGTCCGATGAGCCGTTGACAAAATCATCAAGTGGAATTGTTTCCCCAGCTGATGGAAATCAATTTCACAATCTAGTGTTTTATTACTTGTGAAATAAATACAAAATCTATATCGTGCTGTTCAAAATACTTGATAACTTTGAGTGCCCAAAAACTGCTTGGAACGATACCGTCATGTCTTCGTACTATAATACAATAATTTTAAAACAAACCTTGTTTCTGTACCTGAATTAAATGAATGTTACCCTAAATTTCAGTTCAAAGCTGTTGTTGTCTAATCTTATGCGATTTTTTATTTTATTTTATTTTATTTTATTTTATTTTATTTTTATTTCCAATTTTGTGTATCCATTATTTCTTCCTATATCTACATAATGTCTAAAATGCGTAGGTAGCTTTTCAACTCTTCTTAGAGGCCATAGATATTTAAAATAAAAGTTAGTGGCAGCTTTGGCGTGAAGTCAGTTCATAAGGAGCCAGCCTTAATGGAGCGCCAACTTTTCGTGTCTTCCGACTAATGCACATGCCCGTTAATCCCGTTGATGAAATCGATTCATTGTCTCGGAAGATGGCAGTTCAGTCCTCAAATCCATTAGAATCTTATCTGCAAATACTACGAAGAAGAAATTATTGGAATTATTGATTTCAAATCCAAATACTTTCTAAAACTTTTTCAATTTTAAAATGAAATAAAATTTAACAAATTTGAAGCTGATGTCGATGCCGAAACAAGTAATTTGTTTGCTGATTCCCTTATACCTTCAATTTAAGATGAGGTTTATATTTTAAATGATTTGAGAATACTGGCATTCTTATACGGAGTGGGACCTGCAAATGTGCAGAGCTGTAGAGCTGTGTTTTAATTAAATGTGCGGAAGCTTTCAGTCTATCGATTAGGTTCGGAATATTCACTGAAATGCGAAGAGTTCTTTCGTTATTCCGTTGCTAAAACTTCCCAGCAAAAGAGACGTCACAATTTGCAGATGAAAACGTGTGGAAAAACTCCGTACAGATGGCTTGTGCCCTATTGTGTCATTTTTATTATGTACTTCTCAACGTGGGTTTCGAAAAAGTTGCTCAACTGCAACCACCTCCTGGATTCATCCACAGAAAGCAAACTGATATAGTTTCTACTGATGTTTGAAAGGCATTTGGAAACGTATGAGTTTAGTGCATAATTTGCTTAAATTGCATCGATTCCGACCTTGCGGACAGAAAACAAAGTGCTTTTTTTTAACTATATCAAAGCGGATTCCTGCTGAACGTGCTGTTGCTCAGTCATCAGTCATAATTTTTTAATTATTTATTAATGATGTGCTCTTTTATAGTGATCTTAGAAGATTTAAGCTCCTTATACTCCTGCTGCGAGCAGAATTTAATGCAGCTGAATTTTACTAAATACAATTATATGCGTTTCTTCCGACGCAGCCACTTAAATGCAAAGCATTTTGTGGACAGTTTTGGGCAGGATAATGTTTCGCTTTGCAGATCTTGGGATTTTACTTGGGTTAAAGTTTAACTTTATTCAACTGTAAGAAAAGCACAATATCAACTTGTTTTCATGAGATGCTGTTCTAAGAAATTTGATAATCCTTATGTAGCAAAACAGTTCTTGAGCAGGTCCGCATTCAAGCAATTATTTAACTGATTTAGCGAAAACTTCGCTGTATTCATTATCGGGAACTGTTACAATATAAAGGAGCTGTTAATTTGCGACTTGAATAAATCACGAGGCTGGTGATTCGTGTATCAAGCCCGTTTCGGTACTACTTTCGATAGCCCAACATTTTCTCACACACGTTTCGTCGTTATAACAGCATTCATTTTTCAAAAAAGTACTTCCACACATAAATCAATACTCTCAAGAACCAAAAAAAGACATCCAGGATCGCTGCCGTTCTAAAATATCGAACCGACCTTTAAATCTTTTAATAGATATAACAATAGAATATTTGTCATTGTGACCTGGGGACTAGGAAGGTCTGCAGATTTTGCTTTGGCTACGCAAGTTATACGAGAAGTATCACAATATGAGAAAAGTGGATTTAGGCTTCAACAAACAGGTCATTTTCACGAGCTGGGCTAAGGCTGTCTAACAGGTTGCCTCTTGCACTTGCACATGGCTGCCTTAATGCTCTTTTCGCGTGCTTAGAGTTCTGGTGATAGAAATCCCTATTTACACCATTTCCCTTTAGCTTTTTTATCAGATACACGAAGCGCGCGACATTCTTTCTGTTAATCTCTGGAATGTTGTAGTTTATCCACCCCTTTAAATATGGGGAAAGTCAGTTGCCAATAAAATGCTGTAATCAACCGAGTCAGAGAATTCGATTCCGCTCAGAAATGGAATTCTATCCGTATTTTGGGTCCTCTTCTTCTTCTTCTTCTTCTTTTGGCGCTACAGTCCGTGGTGAACCTGGGCCTCAACTTTTTTTTTTGATTATAAAAGTCATCCTTGCTGTCGTCATCTTTATCCTCCGTAGGGGCGTGGGCGCAGATTAGGCTAATGTTGCCGAGCCTAGCCTTGATGCGGATTGTAATGAGGCGTTCACTCACGGATTTAAAGCTTAAGACTTTTTGCCTAAGTCTGCCTCGAACAACAAACCCGCATCCAAACAGGCGCTGTCGCCGCTCTTTGTAGCAATCACCGTAGTAGATGTCGCAGTTTCTCACTTTCTTTTTGCCCGGCCCATCCCATCGCACTTCCTGGATGGCGGTGATGTCTGCCTTATAGGCTTCCAGGGCCTCCGCAAGTTCATCGGCTGCACGTGGTCTGTTCAGGGACCTGACATTCCACGTGCAGAACCGAAAATCGTTATCCTTATTTCGTTGTTCCTGGTCGTCAGCAATAAAGTCATCCATATTTATATTTATTCTTTGTTGTTGTGTCGCAACTAGTGTGTTTTTACACGGTAGGGAAGTTACCCCCACGCACAACCCCCGAAACCTGGAGGACCGGGTCCTGGTTTAGACCCCTGGACAGAGGGGATTCGCTGCACACTTTGGTTCACCTCTAAGCGGGTGCTGTAGGGGCTATCCAGGGGCGCCACGGGGAGGCAGTATGTCAGCTTGACCAGTCCATTTTCAGGGATCGCTGCTGGCTTCTCGCCAGGTTGAGAGCAGTCAACAACTTTGCTTTTGGGTCCTCAGAAGACTAAAAATTAAAGTTTTGAATTTCATGAACGGAGCGCTGGACTGAAGAACAACCCAGGCGTCATCGTAATTGTGAGTATTTCCTGGGTTCGTTCGCTCGAGAGTTTTGAATGGTACCAGAATTAGGAAATTATTCTATGGCAAGTGAAAATATAGGGCGTGTACCGTTACGTACCGAGACAATTATAGTAGTCTGCTAATACCATCTGGGGCCAATGGCCTTCGTTGTCCCGCCCATTTTGTGCAGCCGTACTTTGCAAAGATAAGCAAATAAAATGCATTGGATGCGTATTCCACTGCGCTCACCTCTAAATAAATATCAAAACGTCCACATGGAATTAATAAGGCAATTAAGGAGGTAGTGGCAAGTTTATTTATTCAACTTTAGGTAAAAAAAACAACAATAATAAATAAAATTTAAATACAATAAAGAACAAATGCATAATATTTAACAATTAAATAATGTCATCAATAGTTATAACGACGTTTTTGGTTTGTGTAGTGAATGGCCAGTGTTGTTGACAGCACAAGTACAAGTACCTGCAAAAATAATAAAAAAATCACGCAAATTTAAAAAAAAATTAATGCGCTGCCGTAAATCTTACATTCAAGCCCAACAGACACCATTCGCAAATTTCAGTCGTTAAGGCCTCGTTGGAAAAAGCTTCTTCGACTTTGGCCACGCAGCCAGTGATGTACACGTTCAAGGGATTTATGCAGTTGCCGTCTTTGCAGCAACTTGCAGGTGTCTGTCGATTTATGCGCCCATAATCCGCAAAAGAGTTGCGGCCGCAACATTCATACTGTAAAAAAATTTTGTTTCAGCTCCACTCAGACTCAAAAACTCTAACGAACTCTTACTATAATTTGCTTGCTGTCCATTGCGCCCGAGTTTGTTATTTCCTGGTCCCACAAGTCATCTATTTCTTTCAGAGCGTATTTTTTGAACACATCCCGCGTATTATAGCAAATGAACACGATTGTTAGCACAAGGAGTATCAGCAGCATAACGGCGTACTGTCGAAGGATATAGTTTCATGCACTTAACATCCTAAAGGTATTCCGAATGTCATTGAGTTAAATACTTACTGTCCACAAACTGCGCGCAGATTCCCGTATCGTCCCGAAACATCCAAATAAAAATGTAAGAAGTATAACACAGCCCAGTGCTATAATGCCGATGGCATAATTTTGAGGCATTGCATCCCAACCAAATCCAGCCAAGAGTAGTAGAAGAATACCCAATACCTGAAAAAGATGAACATTTTGTTTGAATTGCAGAGCCAAAAATTGGTCTTAAGTATATCTGAACTTGAACCTTAAGTGCCCCTAGACAACGGGGTCAGCTCACAAACTTCCTAGATAAATTTTTCAAAACAGTTGCCAACTAAAAGCCAAATGCACCACAAGAGTATGACGTGATTTTAATGCAAAATTTTGTTTAAGGGGACGCCCACTTGATATTTAGAGTTGAAACAAATCTTCTTTCTACAAACCATTTAAAGAGAACACAAAAAGCACTTGTTTTCTTGAAATGAAATCAAGGCATGTGCCCCACAATAACAGCAATTTTAAGTCGCCAAATTGATTTTATAGCACTTGTTATACATACATATCGATACCTTAATATAGAAAGCCCCTAAGTAACGTTTTCCTAACTTTTCGGGAGAGAGAAAAAACTTAATAAAAACTAAAGGTTTGTAGTCGCGAAACTTTTCCAACTGCTTATATTTTTGTTATTTTTAGTCGGAGAAAAAGTTCGAGAAAAAAACGAGTTAGGGCCTTTCTATATTAAGGTAACGATATTTTCAATAGCGAAATTTGTCCTCGTCCCATTTCCGTTTTCAACATCAGGGATAATTTCTTTGGTTTGCCGATAAACATGTTGCCGCTTAAGAACTTCGAAAACCCTCTGCATTCAAACACAAAAACGAACCATTATTCGTGAACCCAGCTTTGCTTTCGTTTTATATACAAATACACTCGTATTTATGGTCTAGCGAAATAGATCGAAATTAGAAATTTTGCTATTATGGCAATCGATATCGAATGAAGTGTATCATAGTTTCAGAAATAACATCTGTAGATCTGCTAGTCGGCACGCCAATGGCCAGCAAACAAATTTGATTGCGCTCCACGCTACACTGGGGACTTCCTCTAATCCAACGCTAAAATTCATTACCTCCGCACTTTAATCTTCGTAAAATATTATTCGACATACAATTTTTTGTCTTTCATTCCTTATCGCCACTGGTTACACGACACGTGCTATTCGGTGGGATAGCGGACACGATATTGTATGCGATGCTAGATACGACTTCGCACAAAATAGTTGTTAAAACAAAGAAAAGTTCGACATCTTTGTGACGAAATGGCCTGTAATGCCGAGCCTCTCCAACGGACAAATTCCGTAAAAGATTTTCTTTACAGAAATAAAAAGCCAGTTGACAGAATCAAAAGGAAAAATACACAATACTCGTGCTTTTAAAGAATTTTCACCCCTTTGATAAATAACTATTTATAAGTCAAATCCAGAACGTAAACTAAAAACACACGAGTACCAGCCGTTGAAGGCAAACTGTAGCTCGAGTCGGTCCGGTCCGCCGTTCCTGGCTGGTGGCTTCTATTTCCAGCAAGAAAGTTCGACGCTTAATAAAACTTGGCTGATAACTTTTTGCCACATCGTATCACACAAACGCCCACAAAATATTGATGTTTCAAGAGCAGAACTTCATCCACGATTCGTTATCGCAACAATTAATTGATGGCGCACAAAACCTGTCTCATACTTTCGACATTCTTCGCTTCTCTCCATTCGCATCTGTGACGTTTTACTGCTAAAACAATAAATGCAGTCTGTGTTCGTTTAATTTGTGAATTATCGCAAACGCTTTTTACGTGATTAATTGAATCATCACAAAAGCAATAATTTAATTTAAAATTATTTCATCCACCCATATTTTCTTCCGTTCCACTGACGGTCGTACGAATTCCAACGTATAAAAGACTTCACACAGTTTCTGTTTGTTTGTTCTGAAACTGTTCTGCTGATTTGTTAACGCGCAAAAATGGTTCGTGCTGGCCTTATATAAAATAGTTTTATTTTGAAATATTCATGCATCGGTACTGTTCGATAATATGATTTTAGACATACAAATATCGTATGTGTGTATGTATGTATGTGCTCGTATGTGTGATGTTTGCTGCAGGCACAATAATAATTGGTTTGGCTCCAAGTACACAGTTTGTAACTGAATCCCAACTATAATATGCATAAGCTGGCTTAAGCTCCAGTCAGAAGTCTGTAAAATGCCAAGAAAACTCACAAGAGACTCTAAGGTGGCTGCAGTGTGCTCACGTCCACCTGCAAACTATTTGCTACAGCTGCGGACCTATTTTAATTCTTCTACTCCAATAAAATGTACATGTTTTAAAATACTTATTAATGAACAATTAAGTAATTTTAGGAAAAGTTTGATATCAGAAGTTGGTGGGCGATTTCTGCGCCTTCTTGATTCTGGGGAAAAAGTGTTGAACAGGAATATTCTTGCAAATATTTTCAACATTTGGAAACGGTTGTTTTTGCTATAGGGTTCAAGTACAGACTCTGCGTGGATCAGACTCCGGATCATAGTTCCGCATAAAAATATAATTTTTATGCAGGCCAGCGTTTTTGTACAAGTTTTAGTCTGCACTTCCATTTATGCGACAATTTTCGCTCCACAATACGAGCGCTTTCGACAGGACAACTCATCCAACGACTTACACCGTGTAACAAAAATCTACTTACGATACAAATTTTAGGCATTTACGAAAAATTTAAGAAATAATTTCAATGCAAAATACAAATAGAAGAAAGAGCCCGAATTCTAAAAAAACGTTCGCTTTGCCAACGCAGAAAGTCACTTAAAGGAAGGAAAGAAATTGAAGTTTAATTATGAAGAAAAATCTCTCTAAAGTGGCTGAAACCTCAGGATTACACATGAAAGTCTACGGTGCGCGCAATAATAAAAGATTACAATAACGCTGGAGCTTATGAGAATAAGCAGAGGAAAATTGTGCGTTCCACCGCAGAAAATCAAAATCCAAACTCTGTAAAAGTGGGCAAATTGATGGCCAAGGGTTCTATGGATCAATAGTTAAGGCTCATTGCGCTGGGTGAGTTTTAGAAAAAGCGGGCGGAACTTCACGAACTGTAGGCGCGAAACCTCTGACAGTGCAGTGAACCGAAGAAAACACCGAAAAGAAACATTATGGCGATCTACATTTTTGGTCACGCGATATTTTAACTGACGAGTGCAAATTTAACGTCTGAAGGGGGGGGTGAAAGAAAGACGAAAGATCATTTTATTTTCAATTGCTCCTATTTTTCTTATAATGTTGAACACCCTTGTGCAAACAAGTTCGTCTGCTGTAGCCCGAATAGTTTTATTTTCACTTAAATACTTACCAACAATTCTCTAGCGGAAATTATATGACCAACCGAAAGAAATTGATTTCACCCCATTCAGATCAAAATTGAAAATGATAGGAGCTAAAGCACATCTAAACTTAATTATTCTGTTGTTTTTTTATGGTGGGTGAAAAACTTGTTTAAATATTTTTTAAAAATTGATGAAGACTTACGGATTTTATCACATGAACTCTTATCAATAAACTTGAATACATTTAAAGAAACTTTGCTTAAGCAAAGTATGAAACTAAAGACACTTTTCGTAAGGATTCACGAGTAAACATGAACAGATGAATTCGTATGGAGAGTGCGTTTAGGGTCATACTTTGCTAAAGCAAAGTTGTATTAGTATATTCCAGTTGCTGCCTTAAACCGGCTCATCTTATAGATGACCCCTTAAAAAGATATGAAAGATAAGTTTCTCATATTTCTGTTTATTGCTTTTCGGAGGAAAAAAGTATCGAACTGATGCCTTAGATCCGCTAAAAGTGGCATATGCCCTCCAAATGATGGTGGCTTTGGCTCCAAATATGCCCGAATCAGGCCAAAATACACATTTAGATGTACATATACTCGTACATACATACACGTACATGTACGTAGTTATATACCATAAATTATATCCTTTGACTATAGATAGAGTGCCCGAGGTCTCTTGCGCTGGCCTGAACAACTTGAGTCGTTACCTCAACACTCGTATCATGTGATGAATTTAATGGCTTTTACCGGTTGCCGATGAGAAATATTGCCCTCTAAAATGCCACATCCTGGCATTATTACGAGTACGATTTGAATTACGCACAAATATCTTCGTCATTTGCAGTTAAGGGGCAGTCGCTCAGTTCACGCTGAGTACAAAAACTGTTACATACTCGTATCTAGCGGCTTTTATGCAAGAAATTGGATTATTTTTTAGCATCAAACTTTTCTTATTTGTTGACCTTTTATGTTCCTTAATATTTTTTACCAAAATTCCGATTAACGTCGTTGATCATCCTCACGGCTTCTACAGCAGGAACAAAAATGACACAAGTTATTATTAACACATGTGTCATTTAAGCCGACATTAAACACATGGCAGGTTTTAATTATGTGACCAAAAGCCTGAAAATTGTCAAAAAATATTAAGGGCAGCAACAGCCCTTGTCGAGTAGTCGGGCTTGTGAAAGCGGAATCGTCGTCAGTTTTAATTGCTTTCTGCATGCCCTGTACAGCACACCGTTTGCTGTTGTCATGACGCCGACATTTTTAAAACAGCTTTTTTTTCTTGGCGTCGACCCCTACATATGCAGTGCCTTGTACCAGACCTGGGTTAGGGAGGAGGAAGGACGGAGCAGTATTTTGCTATTTGTTTATTTCTATTTATTGTATATCAAAATTTAATGATGCTGTTTTTGATTTGAGCCTCGATGGATGAGTTGGCAGAGTATTCGACCAAGAATACCGAAGTCGTACGTTCGATTCCTACCGAAGACGCTGGTGAAAAAGCAATAGCCAAACATTTTTTCAAATATAAAACTACGCAGCAAAATCAAAAGTTTTTCAGAAAATCTACGGAGAAATGCAAATATCTTGTTCAGAGATCAAATCGAGTCCTGCATTATCACCGCTAAGATCCTTACTTGCAAATAAGAATTGTACCGACAGCTTGCATTTGCCCTTGGCTTTACCTGCTTCTTTAGCATCTTTAAGCAATACGTATTCAGCGGTGTATAAACAGAACTACTCTGCGAATGCAACCTTGTATATTTCTTGTTACTGAATTGGAAGGCAAAAGCTACGATTTGTGGCACTTGATTCTTCCGCAAAACATTTACACTAAGCACAGGACTGCATATGAGCGCTTCTGCGACAGCAGCTTAATTAAAAAATTTACAACATTTAAAAAATATTAGGGCGAGCACTTTTTTTATAATAGGAATGCACCCAAAATAGTAACCTGCTCCTTTTTGAAGGCCACTTGTTAATTTGAAAAACTTGTTTTAAAAATTAAGCAAATGGCAACACTGTATTTGAATGTATGGACGAACGCTTCTAGGAAATGGTGTCATTTCCCCAAATTGTTTTCCACAAGTATTTTAGATTTGTATCCAAATATTCTAATTAGTGAAGCAATAATGACTGACTGACTGGCTGCTACTCGTACATTAACAAATTATGTACCAACGTACACACGCCTGCACATGTGAACATTAAAAATAAGAATAATTAAGTTATTCCATAAATATGTTTAAACAGTTTTATGCCTACAGCGAAGGTCGTGTCATGAGTTTATGGTTTTGGAATTTTGACAAAAGAAAAAAAAACACGCCAAATATGGGCAAACAAACGTGTGCACGAGCAGCTCAGAATTATTTCAAAAGTAAATTTCGAGCTCAAAACTGCACATATTATTAATTGAGTTTAATTAAATAGAACAATAATTAATGGATTTTAGATGCTTTTTAAAAAACGCAGAAAACTTCTTACTTTTTCACTGCCGTGTTGCAAAACAGACAGAACTGCGGGTAAGTTTAGCAAAAAATGTACTCGTAAAACATTAGGGCCTGGGTTCCTCTAACAACCCGCTGGCCGAAGGAAGCAAACGGTTCTAACCGGAAAAATTCCCTAATAGTGCATTTGCAGAGAAGCGAAATCTAGTCCAGTAGCCAATTAAAATCTATTTGAACTCTAAATATATCGTTTGCTCCAGTGTTGTCTCACATTTAAGAAGATTTTATTTTACGACGAAAGCAGCTGACCAAACAGGCGCCAGGAAGACGTTAGAGCTTCCACTTTTATGGTAAAAAATGCTTTTCACAGCGCTAAGACTATCCGTCAAAATAATCGTTTTGACTTTCTCGTGAAATGCATAAAAATTGCTGCGTTAATTGCAGCAAATTCAGCAGGAAAAAAGGAGGGCGAGCTTTGTTTGACTTTCGGCCAGATTGACATACAAAGTATGTAAGTGGTTAAACCATTTTGGAGAGAGCCATCCGTATGTAGCTTTAGTTGACCAGAAAAAGCATATAATTTATTGCGATATAAGATACCAGACTGAAAACTGATTGGCGTTGCTCTTAAAAGACCAATTGCCGTCGGAGATGATCATTTAAAGTCGCATTAAATTTCCTTATATTAGTTTTAGACGTCCTGCCGTTGATGGTGCTGCCCTACTGAACTAACCCGACACACAAATCACTTTATTTGATGAAAATAACAGTTTTACGATGCTATTGGTTCTGCGTAGTTTTTAATTTTTTACAAAATCTTTTTTGTGAAAGTAACACCGAGAATTCAAACGATCCAGACAAGTTTCCTCATATTAACAATAGAAATATTAGAGTTTGGATAATCACTTCTTCTACAAAAATATAGAGAAACAACTCAGACTTCATTTCTGGAATACCAGATCCTCGAGATCACCACTGTAAGGTGGTAGTAATCTTAACTAGAGGCCGAAAATAAGACCACAGATAAAGGAGAACTCTTAGGAACGTCGTTGTCCAAAGGATGCGACTTCCGACTTCGGCCGATCTGACAAGAAATAATAAAGTATTTCAATCATGCTCCAATCCAGAAAAGCTCCTAAGTCTGCACTTCAGAAAAGCAGCTAAGTCCGCATTGACCTTTGCCTTTGCGTCATGTTAGTGATTTTAAGGTACTCTTTGTATTCAGGAGAGTGGGTGCACCATAACTCACAACTACGAAGCCATAATTGTTGGAAAAATCTTCGTAAACGGCATCACATTGAGATGTTGCCTCAAATCCCCATAAATTATTCTGGGAATGAAGGTCACCGAGAATCATGTGATGCTGATTACGAGTATTACAAATGCTTGTAAATATTATGTGCCATGGAATCAGTTAAGACAACGTCAGCTTCCTTCTTTGTATGTAGCAACGTATGTTCAAACTGGTGTTGACTTTAATGGTTATTATCCGAAATAGTACTTCCCCTGTAGACCTGGAAGATGTGAAAATGTTCTGTTTGGCTACCAGATTTTCTATTGCGTGTTTATGGGTAAAAACCCCGAATATTCTACTGATGAATTGCAATTCCTAAACCAAAATTCATGGTGACCGAAAGAACTGACAATTACTCGCCCCATTTTTCATTGAATGACGTAAAGTTTTCTTTAGAGTTTTTGGTGTAATCAAGCAAATGTGTTATATTAGCTGGCACCGGGAGATAATTCGGAATTAATTAAGGCCTTGCTAGACCTAATAAATGTTCGTCTGATATTTGTGAATATTCATCTGGACTTCTACATGTGAAGCTATTTCGCCATCAGGAAGATTATCTGGTGTTGTTGGAGTTCAAATTCCTTACTTTGACCTTGTCATTAACTGATAAGGTCACTGGTTCTTTGCTGAAAATTGGAGCAGATTTTATGATGGTTTTTGTGCTACCTTTGCTTTGCTGTTGTTGTTAAGCCGCTATATAATATTTATATCGTTAGCTAAAATGCAAAAAGGCGTAACGTGTTTCCAACCTTTATAAAATTGTACCTATAATACTGGTGCATTATCGATAACTCGCTCGTGGTAAATGTAGACGTAGCCTTGAAAGTTGTAAAGGGTAAGTCAGCAGTACTGGTGGCATTATTAAGCACTTCATATATCGGGGGTTTTCCTAGCAATTTATCAGTTGGGCGCGATTGATTTTGATTCAATACGCCGAAAGGCTTTCTGATTTTGCTTTAGCACTCAAAATAATTAGAATTTTTATAAAAAAAAACTCATTAACTTTTTCCAAACTTGCAAGATTTCACATCTATTGGTGTGAATCTATCAATGACGTGGTATCGAAATCCACGACCCCTGACATTCAACTCTTTTTTTAAGAACTCTTAATTTATATTTTATTGTATTTTTCTTGATTTTACTATTTTTGTGTCTTCTATTTTTAACTTGTTGTTATTTTGATGTGAGTTTTTTCGCAAATACAATAAATCTACATATTTATTTGCTTTGAGCATTTGCGGACACATTTACGAGTTAAAGTTATCGCTGTGCGCAGTTGAACGATGTGAACTGGTCATTTCGTTAAAGTTGTTTGGCTCTATAATATCCCGTTCGATCTAGAGCACCTCAAATCATGGTTCTTTTGTTCTAATCGGATTGCTATGGAAGAAGTTTTATAAAGAGCTTTTAGGAACTGCAACGCTCCTCAGCGTACTCGTATATATGTTGTGGTTTCAACGTGCCCCTGTTCTTTTAGGTGGGTGTCACGAAATGACTATTTCACTATTTGTGTTTTAAATGAAAATATCGGTTCAATTGGGCTTACACGCATTATGGACTTAGTTTATTCTCTCGAATGCTTGTGTTTGCCGTTCATTTTTACACTAAGCAATCCTGGTGAAAGATACCGGGAAAAGGCAGCAAAAATCTATGCGCGATGTCTTACCTTTAGGTTTAACCTCGTCAAGCTGCCAAAAAGCAGAAAAGGATAAAACCTCCTGAACTCTTCAGGAAAACTGACGGAAAAAGAATTGAAACTGAAAGGAGAATAAAGTCCGCAGAAGACAGAAGACGCATTTCTAACTCTCCTGTTTGCCGAAATTTGAGAACATTTTGTTATATGAAATTATATAATTCTCACTCTGAGAAGAAAATGAGAAAAACTTTTATCGCACAACCCTCCTGCACTCATGAATGTAAATTGTCTGTACATGAAGTTTACATTTCATGTTAAAACAAAGTGAATTAATAATGTCTGTCCGAATACTAAAAACAACAACAACAACAACATCAACAACAACAAAAATAGCACGCACATTATCAACAATGAAAACATAAGAAAGAAAAATGGTAAAAGCGCTTGAGCCACTCAAGGACTGGAATAGTTGCGTGAAGATGATATCATCTGGCAAGGTAGCGCTGGCTGGCATAAACGCTGCCAGCACAGCTGAAACAATAGCAACAACAGTAACAACAACAACGGTTACAAATAATTGTCAATTACTTGGAAAGAGGAGAAGCAAAATGCGACACATTTTAACAATTTATAGCCACACATTGTGACTGACTCGGCGCTTGTTGGCGTTGAAACACTTGATATTTAATATATTTCTGGGTACGTCGTTTCCAGTTGCTGTCAACTTGAAATGTTATTTTTATGACACCAACCAAAGGAAACCCTAGAAGAGTTAATTTTCTATTAAATCGTGTCTTTACACAGTTTTACTGGCTTAAACAAAACGAAAGAAAAATAAATCAAATCAAGTTGAACACGAACAGCAGGCCCATATAAAAGTTTCAAGCGTTTCATTTCGTTAAATTTTAATATTTAGTTGAGCGAAAATTCTAGTTTAATAGTTTCGCTTTGCAGCTAAATTCCATTTGAAAAGCAATAATTAAAATTGGTAATTGATCTACTTACTGCCCATAATGTGTTGAACACAAATAATGCACATTTAATTGTTTTCGTTGCACAGCCCATTTCGAAAACGATCTATACGATTAATAAGAACAAATATGTGAACAAAGTGTTTATTTTGCGCTGCGCAGGCAAACAAACGTCCGAACGGAAATCAAATGGATTTTTGGCGGCACGTGAACTCAACTGTTGCGACACAACAATCCAAAATTAAATATTTCAAATTCGTTTGTTGGACAAACTTATTTTCACAGCTTAAAATGCCCCGCGGGAAGCAACATTCCCCAATACGTTTACGGTTTTATAGCTTTCGGCGCACTAGACGACGTCGAAGTCTAAAGTGAAAAATACAAACAACTGTCAAGGGCCACGGTCACGAGCAAACTAAACACAAAAATTTTAATATTTGCATTAACTGCGAAAATAAATATATAAACAAAACAAAAACAAACAAAAAATATATGTATTTTTTATACTCCAACGTTTTGTAAGTAAAGTATTCTGAAGTCTAATGCTGCTCTCGTCATCATCATCACCAACATCACACGAAATGCCAACAACACAGCAAGAGTAAAATGGGTTTGGGGCTTTCCATAACTCGTTGCTCTCACTGGCTGCCAGTTACGCTCAATTTGCCAAAGCGGACGAAGGTGCGTCCTAAGCGAAAGCGAAAGTCGGGTCAAATGGCAGTTTTCGGCAGATGGTACTTGCAACCAGCAAAACGTGATACACGTGCGAACTATAGCAAAAGAGAAATCCATATTATCTGAAGTCTTTAGGCGGACTATTCTGTATGTAAAGAATTTATTTCTCGAAGACGGCATTAAAGATGAAATTTCCAATTTTCACACATTTAATGAAATTTTGCATACAATTAGTTTCATCGCTTTCGGTGGCTTTTTCGGTTCGTCCTGGTCCACGCAAAATCCATCTTGTTTTCAATCTGCAACATATCTAAGAAAGAGCATTAAGAACTTTAATTACCGATTTGGCCAATTTCATTAAAAAAAGAGCAAATGAAATGCGATGCCAACTACCAAAACGAAGTGGCGACTTGTAATGTTTCTTGAGTGAGATGCATGTTCTTTGCTGTTCCTCAGGGGTTCGAATTAGCTTTAATCAGCCCAAGTGTTTATACACGACCTGTATATATTTCGGAAATGATTTCAACTTCAAAGAAAAAGTCAATACAATTCATATGGAGGAGGAGTTCTATGTAACCAACCACTTTATCTCCTTAAACAACGAACGAATTACGGCTTTTTCCATTGATGTTATTTTGCACTATAACATTTTTATTGAAAACTTCAGCAACAGCATCATCATGTGCAACGATAGTGTTTCACTCAGCCAACGATAACGATAATATTTGCCGGAAAGCAAAATCTTTGAAGAAAATCAAAGCACATTTCGTTTGAACAAAACTTTGTTTTCACTCTGAGCAATCAAATAATTCCTTGAATCAGCAAAATTTTTCTTTGAAAGCGGACCCCAATTCAAATAAGAATAATCGTTTGCTTTTGTTTCCGCCTGTATTTTTACCGAAATTTAATTATATGCAAACAGTATTTTTCTGCTTAAGTTTAGTGGCGAGAAAAGCATTTTTAAAGGGAGTTCCCATGTCGTTTATCTTCAGTCTTTTTTCCAGCACATGCTAAACGAAAAGACCCATACAAATAATGGGTAAACAATGCCAAAGCATACCAAAACAACAACAAGAACAACAATATCTAAGCCAGCCAAAGAATAGAGCATTTAGTGCTTTACTGACTCGTATCTGCTGAGTGATCACCGCCGTTTGTCTGCTTTGTAATTCTCTAACAAGAGACACACACACTGTGCGACTCAGTTTGTATTTAATTATAACAAATTTACTGAATTGTTTGTTTATGAAGACCGAAAACACAAAGTCATAAACACCAGCCAACAAACAATTTCCATCTCAACAAACGGCAACCACCATCGTTGTTGTTTGTGTCGTCCACACAAATACAAATACAGAAAATAAAATAAACAAGAGCCCCAACGTACGAGTACGTTTACGTTTTAAGCCTTTAGACAATCCGAACAACAAGAAGCCAGATGTTGCCCACGATTCTATTAACAATTCCAATACAAAAACACAAAAATGTTAAACATTTATTTTTTATGAGACTTTCTGGGTTTGATTCACATCACGCGGGCATTTTGTAAGCAGCTGACAGCACAAATTGTCATGTCCGATCGCTACTCTCCTGAGTATTGCGCAACAGAATTGAGATTCCACCATCGCATTTACATACATACGAGCACATACTTACATACATATTTGAAAACAAAGATCTCACTTCTAACAATGATGTCAGAATTTTCAACCAAGCAGCCAGTATTTTCGAGATACAAACTCATTGTGATTTCTGAATGTTTTGTAAGCACGGAAAATAAGTGAAAAAACACAGATTACGTGATTATTGCCGGAGTAAGTCTTGACGATTATGAATGAAATCTGATATGGAGTCTTGCAATGACCTGGACTCGTGTTGTTTGCGTGGGAAATGTGATCGCCAGACAGTCAGCGCACATGGAGAGCGAGTGAAAATTTTCAAATGGGATTGTCAACCAGCCCCGTTGTGTTTCTTCATCCATTTTTATTAACGAAACGTACTCAGTTGAGAAGAGAAGAGACGGAACTAAAAATCAAAAATCCGTTTCAAATTATTGGCAACAATTAGTTTCTGACAAAATTTTCGATTCTTTGAGCGACACGCCTAGAAAGTTTTGTATGAAAAACAATTTGGGTTATCCATACGAAGTTTCTGGAAAGGTCAGCACATCAAAGTAATGATAAACTTTTAAAGGGCACATACTTTGCAGTAGGCGTTCCATAGTGTTGGAAAATTCTTACTAAAGTATGAGGTTCTGGTATCCATTATTTTCTTCTGACTTGTACCGTCCACTTTTTGTAGTGGGACTTCAGAGCGGCTGTATCAGCTTAAACTTGTGCCTTCTGTTTTCTTACAGATCATTCTGTCATTCTGCAAACAAGAAATTAGAACACGAGACGCGAGACACGAGACAAAAGACATTGTTGTCCCAAAAATTCATACCGCCCGAGTACACCTACACAGTTCGCTGGATACCGCAAGAACTCTGTCCGAAAAAAATACCGCCGGTTGTATTATAGAATAGCACACGAGTTTAAATTCGTGCATATATTTGCATGATACGTAGACTATCGGATCGGATGTCTTTACTTCTAGTGTATAAAGTAGTAACTAATTACTAATGCATAGATACATACATACACATATACCCAGGCTTTTCAATTTCGTTTTTAGTTCGAATTGTGAGTCACTTCAACTGTCATGTGTCATCTTTGTTCATAATTTCTTCTTTTGCCTGTCACGATGGATTCAGTACAAAACTAATGCCTAAACTGGCCCGTACGATGATTTGAATCATTTGCTTTTGTCAGTTTTGGACACTTTTACTACAGGGACTTGGTAAACTAAGAGGACATGGCGTCGTTAGAGTGGGTTTCAGGGCATCAAGGCTTTCATGGCATTTCTGGACGGACTGCATTCGCCAATGAGCTCAGGCATTTTTCTTCTGGATGTCTTCAGCCCCACTATTTAGTCAGCTCATGCTGATACTGCTTTCAAGTAGCGCACAATCTCCGCTTTAGATTAGGCTTCAATTGGGATTCTAGGCAACGTCGTTACTATGACGGGTCGCACTACGATCTGTGTGAATATCCAGCCTTACAAAACTGTAGACTCGGATAATTTGAATATTGCGTCGGCGAAATTTAACAAATCTGATTCGCGGAAATACCTCTTTGCGAGTAGAAAATTAAATTCTATTGTCGGAGTTACTGACGTTTTCTTTTGGCTCACGAAAGCTTATAAAAACTGGTGGGTACTCTTGATCCTCGTTTGTTAACCTTTTTTTCAATAATTATCAATAATTTTCTTTCAGCTTAACGTCTCAACATTTCGTTTTTCAAAAGAAAACTTCTTTAGAGAAAAATTTATTGTAACAAAGATTTTGATTAAAAATTTTCTCATTTTTTGCTGAAAACTTTTTTCAACCGAAAACGAAAAATCTAATAAAATACTAGTTTTTATAAAAACTCAAATCGGTTAATAATTAAAATTACTAGATGATAATCAAAATTTATCTCTAGAGCAGATATTTATTGCCATAATATTTCGCATGTCGGGGTCGCGAAAATTTTATTGAAGAAATTCGCCCAACATCTGATGGCTGTATTTACAATCTTTACAAAAATATCTGCGATATATCGACCCGACGTACATATTTCCTTAGAAACTTGAATCACTACAAATTCGCATTCAACGTCCAGCGATGCTGAGCTTGAACAGCATGAGCTTCTTTGGACTTGGATACTTATACTTAATGTTTTTTCTTAGAAATCATTTCCCCCGTTCAAAGTGCTGCCTTAAAACCATCAGCATCAAGTCTTCAATTTACATTTCATGTGTTCAAAAAAAAAAGCTAAATACAACAATTATGTAGAAAAGTTATTTCTTAATGGCGGAATGACAATAACCGGTAAAGCCCAATTTACTTATTAATTGGATGAATTAAAGTTTCTGAAATCAAATTAAATTACAGACTACAACTACAACTACAACTACAACTACAACTACAACTACAAAAGGTTAAGCGAACTTGCTTATCACATTCGGTTCTCTGTTGTTGGTTTCTCATGGGGAATGATCCATCGAGCTTCACAACAGCTGAGGACGGAAACGGCGGCTAGACAAGAATTTACGCTTTAATTGCCAAAACTGTGTTTGGCACTAATCGGCATGAACCGTCGGAATACCGTTACATTTAGCCGAAGACTTGTCATACTAAACGTAGTTCCAGTTGCACAAAAGTCTTATATAGGATTTTATAATTCTACTTTTTTACTCACCGTGAGTTTTTTAAAACATTTGGACCCAGTAACAACAAATATGAAAATTATTGTTGTTATCATATAATGTTTGCTGTGACGTGCTTCATAATTAATTTGAGTCAAAAATAAGTGCAAAGAAGAACAAGAAAAAAGGACTTATGAGTAAAAGGAGATCCGTACATGTCGTACGTCATCGCCGAAACATACAATGCTGTGGCGGAAGACTAATATTTTGCTACTAACCATAATATTGTCACATCCAACCATAATATGGTTATTCTTGCCATGCCTTAATATATTACCAACTAAATATTTGTTATTGGAAAAAGAAAGTACCACAGAAAAAGGATATTTTTTGACCACAGAGGTTTTCCGCATTGAGTCCAAAAGCATTTTGCAACCCTATTTCGCCTGTTGCTGTTATTTCTCAGTAAATCATTCGGTATTAATTTTGGTGTTCGAACGGATGTGTTAGAGAATAACGTAGTTATCGTAACTATTGATGTAATGAGACGGAAAATAGTTTTTGTTGTCGAATTGGCCCAAACGATAATAACTTTGTCGGTAACAGCACTATTGAATATATGATTGGCTACAAAAATAATATGTTTATTTTAAATAATATTATGGCTAATCCAAGCACATGTCGCATTTGTTGATCAACTATCACCCTCCGTACAGCTGGAAAGAAGGACCGAACATTTTGAGGCGAGATTGTTTTAGAACTCGGTCTAACGCGTCTCAAGAAACATTCCGTTGCCAGCTCAAGTTTTGCATTTTGGATATAGTAGATTGCAAAAAGTGTTTAAATTATTATTTATTATTTACATACGTATTTCTTATTGCAAACACTTTCCACGCCTTATTGTTGTAGTAGTTTTCTTCTAAATTATATTTTCTAAGCAAAATTTTTTCTATTAAAAGTATGAATGAGGGGATGTAGTTTTTTAGTTAATGAAGATCTGAGATATTTGTGTTTAGATTGAGTTTGAACCCAACTTTTCTATTCGAATTTCTGGAAAAAAAAGAAACGATCAAAAAGATTTTTGCAGTTTTAAAAAATTGCAATAAAATAATTTTTGGCCCAGCAACTAGCAACTAACAACTTGTTCTCTTCTGCAAGTCCGCATTCAAACAAATATTTCACTAACGAAGTGAATTATTTAATTGAAAATAATTTGTTTGAAAGAGCTTTCGTTGCCGTAGCAAACATTTTTGTTGAATATATAAAAGCAACTGCAGTCGTGTTTAGTATAAAAATATAATGACACGAAATAAAAAATGCATCCATGAAGCAGCGCCATTATTTTTTCTGCGAGTGGCCATTTTGTAAAGTTTGTGTTTCGACCCATCTGCTATTTTTCCCACATTTCACTTTATTTTTACTCTGTTCATATTTCTGTAGTGCCCTTTTCTGTCAAACGAGTTACAGCGAAACTGTTTCCGCTTCGCTCTGAGTGTCTTCCCGAAAAAGAACTACTGCCTCACAGCTGTCTAAGTCACGTCACCAGCACTGTCACTTCAAGCAGTCGGCGGCAATTTGTGGTGTTTGAGAGTGTCGTTGCGATTGAATAAAGCTGTTGTTGCTGTAATTAAAATGCAGAAAGTCTTCTTTTTTAACAATAATAAAAAAATGTGCCCAAAGTTATACATTTTCATGGCTGTTTTTGTATCGACAGCGTTCACACACAACCACAAATGCGCACCGCATGTGAGTTATGGAAGTGAATGTTTATTCTAATCATTTTGGTATAAACAACATTGTCAGTCAATTAAATTGTTATGGGTGTTTGAGTGCAGTTGGTGTTGAGACCAAGTGCGGCGGACGTCGTGTTGTCTCATGCTCCAAACACGATTCTAATGACACATTTTTCCCAAATAAGATGCTGCTGGTGGGTGTGGTGATACAATGACTTGAGTCATACACTGATGTTCAGGTTGGAACTGATATAAGTTGCTTATGAAATCACTTTCGAATGAAAACCGATTCAGTAAATGATTTTATAGGAGCGGAAACAACTAAAAATTTCTGTTGGTTATGAAAACGCTCTTAAAACATTTGTATAGGAAAATGCCGTACGAGGCTCCTAAAACGTTAAGCGGCGCTTTCAATATGGTTTTTGTTTTGAGCCGTCTGAGATGCCGACATTCCCCGAAACTTCTCTAATAGTGTTTCGAAGATTCTCCATAATTAACATCATCACGACCTACTTTCAAAAGCTGGGAACACTTGTAGACATTTTTCTGACTCAGAGCTCTGTCACCGTATCCCGCTCTGAATATGTATTTCAAATGCTGTAGAGCCCTTTATTGCATTTTGTGCGCAAAAAATGGATTTAAGGAAACCTGATCCATCTTTGAACAGAACTCGTACTTACAACTCCTCGGTTTTGTTAAACTAAAGGAACTACAAGTGGACTAGGTCCACAACCACTACTGTATCAAAATAATTTAACCCACTACCACGCTAACGGGCTTTAACATCTGCGGCTAACTTCAGTTCAACTTTGGTAAAAATTAGAGTTGATTTTAGGTGGCATTAATCTTAAAAACACAGGTGGCAAGAACACAAAAGCATTCCGAAAATCAGTTTTTTTCAGAAGCTTTTCAGAAATAAAAGTTATTTAGAAGAAACATTAATTTACAGTAAAAATTTGTCTTTTTTGGGGGTGCCAGTCAGAGATGCACAACCGGCCAGTCATTTAGCTAATCGGCTGCCCGACAGCTCAATGTTCATCGAAATTTACAGTCCACTTTCTACTTCCAATTATATTTGTTTATTGCTTGCTGCAGCGTTGCCACCTTCGCATTTTTTGCGGTAGTTGTAGACTCTTTTACTGCAGTTAATCTTGTGATTATTCTAAATAATCGATGAAACTTTGCGCTGTATTAAGGAATTTAAGTATTGAATTATTTATTAATTCAACATCAATTAAACATTTTTATTTTCGATTATTCAGTTAAAATTGCGTGAATGTTTGAGTCTTATGTTTTTGTCTAAATTTTTATTTAAAAATTTAAACTTTTAAACTTCAAATGTTTGCTTAAAGTTAATATTTTCTTAAAAGATTTATACTAATAAGATGAAAATAATTGCTTTTCAGCCGCAACCGAAACCTGTTCCTGAATAGGCTGAAAACGATCTCAGTTTAGTTTAAACAAAATGATTACGAGTGGTTCCCGATTTCCGGTTTGATTGGTCTTCCTTCTTCATTTATAGTCGTCACCGAAACTCTTTGAGTTCCGTGAAGGTTATTGGAAGGGAAAAGCTTAGAGAAGCGGAGCTGCTGACATTGGGTCCGTCCAGCAGAGCGATAAAAGCCAAAGCAAGCTGTTAACTTGTGGAAATTTTAGCCAACTTTTATTTGATCAAGCGACAAATGCAGGACTGTGTAATCAGTTGTCCGCCATGTAATGAAGGGAATTGAACTCACGGGCTTAAAACACATGAAATGATTCCAGGTCTGACAGAAAACGTGCTGAGTTCACGTTGCAAATGTTGTGTCACTTCGAATGACTACAAACTCTCTTTTCTTTCCGATATTCGCTGTAGAGCGAAGTTGAAGTCATTTAAGCTAAAACTGGCTGCAGGTTGCAGAGGATTATTTCGATGACAGCGAAGCACAAATCGTCGGCTTGCAAACCACTGAAGCGGAAGTCGATGGCTTTTTGCAAACGCATCTACGGTGACATAATTTTTATTCATATTAATATATATGTATGTATGTATGTAAATATTAATATGAATGTTGACGAATGTGACTTATGTATGTATGTACATATACATACATACATACATACATACATACGTGTGTCTTATTTAACTTTCATTTTAATATAAAATATTTCAAGCAATTTTTCTCAAACTCACACATTTTTTACAATCGGAAGCTGCAGCTCAAGCTAATTAAGAGCGTAAAAACAAAACAAACTTTTTTTATGGAACCAATAGAGTTGAATGTCATTTTCCTGCACACGGTCGAGTAGCACGAAAATAGGCTTTAAGCACCGGGCCAAGCATGAGAGTTATATTCCATTTTCGTCGAATATACGACTAAATATGTGCGAAGTTGCTATAAATATTAACGAGAGCGGCTTGAATGCTTCTTTTGCACCATGAAAAAGTTTTCCGATTCCCCAATCCTTGTACCACTCACCAATACAGATGAAAAGGAATTTGTAGTCGTACGTCTGTGAGTGATCCTGCACCGTTGACGCGTACGAGCATTGAAATCGCCCCTGTTCATACGGCAACATTTGGAGATTGTGTTATCATCGTTGTTTAGCGTATCGTTCGTGTTTTGCCGCATGGCCTATAGCGGAATGAAAACGAATGGCAAATGCTCTGCGTTATGCAAAAGAACGGATGAGACTGGAAGTTTGTCATAGAAGGAATACAAGAAAAGAGTATGAGAGAGAACGGAGCCTTGCAGTATCCCTGAATTTATTACAAGTCGAATAGTGCAGTCCTGAGAAAATTGAGAGTGAATTGCCGGCAAACATTAAAAAAAAAAAGTAGAGTCTTAGAATTGACCCATTGAGAATAGAGCTACGCAGGAGTCGGAGAGGCATTTTGTAGCTCATTTATACAATACATCGTTAGCCGAAAAGCCAAACAATGTAACTAATAACAAATGCGAACTCGATTTTTAGGTTCGAACGGTATTTTTTATAATAATCAGGGGTGTCATAGAAACCAAGTCCGTTTTGATGTTTCTTGGTTTTGAAAACCAATATTGGTTTCATTTGGTGTCATGAAACCAAGTCGGTTTTGTTATCTTCGAATGCAAACAAAACCAATATTCGAATCAGCTGTTGTTTACATTTGTACAATTTTGTACAATTTTAGTTATAATTTTTTGGACAAAATATAAAGTGTATTTATTAAAAATTTAAAAAATTTGCGTTTTTAATAAAAAAAAGAAGGAACATAAATAATGCTGCTGTTTTATATTTGCTATGGAAAGAACAGCGTTCGGAAAAGTTCAGTAGAAAAATATTGCGAGATTGTAGCAATTCGTTTGCGCTGCCGGAGACAACTTAAATATATTTTTTATAAAGTTTAGAATGTGCGTTCACAATTAAAGCTGCGTTGCAGGTTCATGGGATGCCAGCGACTAAACAAAGAAGCTTTTCGGATGGTCCTAGACGCAATAAAAGAACATCTTTCCCGTTCTAAGATTCTGCCAATGTTACAACTTGCAGCTTCGTTGCGATTTTTATACGAAGGACCTTAACAAAGAGTTGTTGGAAACGTCTCTAGCACATGGCCGGGTAGGAGCACAGTGTCAACCAGTTGTCTACGGTTGGTTTACTCCTCTTTGTGAAGCCTCTCGTTGTACATGATTCTGTTTCGAACATAAAACCAAACTACTTTTTTAGTCGTTTTCAAGACCAATTCCAATAATATTGGTTTCTGTGACACGCCTGAATATAATTAAAAGTTAAACCTTTTTGGAAGGGTAATCCAAGCCCAATACATACATACATATGAATAGATAACATGAGATGTTATTGTTTTGCTTCCACTGTAAACCACTACCAACCCCGTTAGTTACGTGCTTTTGCATTGCAGCTGACGATATAACGCATACGGCCCGGTCGGTTTGAATTTGCGTTTCATTTCTGACTGGAGTACTATTTTTTTCTGTTTCGCTTTGAACACGTTTTTAATCGGCTGTCCCCGACATCGAACATTTAAAATTCGCCCGATTTAGAGCCTCTTTATGAACTTTCTTTCACCGCCTTCATCTATCACCTGCTTCAAGGATGGCGGAGGTCATGCTGCGGTAAAATCAGTGAGTTTGTTTTTAATCAGCGTGATGTTGTTCAAGATGCTGGCGAACGTTAAAGTTTGAAAACGTGGGACGCGGTCTAGTTTCATTTGCTTGAAATATATTTTTAAATGTTCGACTAAAGTTTTTTGACGCACTTGTCCACTATGATAACGGCCAATCGGAGCAGAAACAGCTTTACGTAGATCTCATTTGAATTCATGTTTTCTGAACGAAGTCTGAATGTTATCGGGGATATTCCTTCCACAGACAAAATAGGGGTGGGTGAGCCAAATTGCGGCCGATACAAAACAAACATCCGATTAAACCGGATTCTACTCCGCTGAGCCGCCAGTAGCGACGGGCTCAAACAACAATTTCAAAGGTCGGTCCACAAATGACGCACCACAATTGCCAAAGTTCTGCTACCAAAAATACACACAAGAGTTTATTGACACAGTGGGTTTCATTCTTAAATAAATAAAATATTTTCAACTTTATTATACAAAATACAATATAAAATGGGTTTACAAACATACATGTGTATGTACATGTGTGTACGTGTGTGTATGTGTATGTGTACGTGTATGTGTACGTATGTATGTGTGTAGATATTAAGAAAAAAAAACTCTTGTTTACAATAATATATAACAAATGCTGGTACACTCGTACTCCACATGTGTGTGTGTGTGTGTGTTTCTGTGTGTGTGTGTGTTTCTGTGTGTGTGTGTGTTTGGGTGTGTGTGTTTGGGTGTGTGTGTTTGGGTGTGTGTGTGTGTGTGCATATATAAAAGTAAATAACTAAAGCTGCTGTTACGGTTTTACGAATATTATTTCCTGGGGTAATTTGTCCATTTCGTGAGTGCTTAAGAACGGCGGATAACAAGTAATTCTGTAAAAGTCTCTGCGTCAAAAATTCACCTTCAAACGTCGTTTTCGGATTAATAATTGTAATGACGTTGTTTGTTGCGGAAGCGAATCACCAAATAGACCGCAAAGAAAAACATAACAGCCTGAAAGAAAACAAGTCAAAGTTTAAGAATCGGAAAATTTGGGGACTTAAACTAAAAACTTACTGTAATGGCCAAAACAAACCATTCGCCAGAGGAGGCGTAGCCGAAGATTTTGATGAACTCATCTTGGGAAGCTTTAATGCAGCCGGTGGTGTAGATGTGAGCGCTGTCAACAACCTTGTTCAGGTAGCAGCTGCGGGGAATGGGACGTCTTAGGGGCGTGTAATCAGTTGGTCCGATTTTGCCGCAGCATCCGTACTTTTCGAATAAAAACAAGTGAATTTATTTGGCATGAACAAAAAAAAAAGGTCAAGAAAATGTGGGCATCTTAATCTTAATCTTGGCGAACACACTTGATGCGTTTGGTTTCGTTTGCGCTCTGCCAAGAAAATTATTTATAGTTTGAAGTGTTTGTAATTAGAGGCTTATGGGATTAAATTGCCAGGGCAATACTGCGCATTTTCAACGTCTTTTTTATATAAATTTTTTTTAGAAAATTAAAAGTTTAATGAACTTGTAAAATTATTTTATTTTTTTTTTTGATTTACGCAAAACACTTTCCCATTGATAAATAATCTTAATGCATTTCAATAAATCTTAGAAAGTTTTTCGTGAACATTGAAAATATGAACATCTTTTTGTGTAGCCACAAGAAGTTAACAGGCCCAGCCGCTCCAAATTCACCTCGAACTACACTCGTTAAAAAATGAAAACTTGCATTAAAACCATCAGCTCTTGGTTTTGCTGTTGCGAATGTTTCGTAGACTCTAGTCAAGATGATCTACATACGGTGTCCCACCATTTTGTACCAGCAAATCAGACTTATTTACTGAGGGCAGCGTTTCAACTTCTCTGCGCAAGAAGAACGAATTTACGGCACTACAGTAAGACGGGTAAATTTATATTTTTAAATACAATTATTTCAAAAAGTAATTAATGGTGCGGAGGGAGGGTTGCGCCGTTGGAACTGTCGATTGTGCGGATTTGTCAGAATTATGATTCTTGCGTAATTGCTCGTCGACAATTTTGTTCAAAGTTCGGTATTCGGCGAATACTTAATGGACCGAGTGTAAATTTAATTCGTTCGTGGGTGCAGAGATTCCGCACAACTGCAAGGACTCCCGAAAACATTGAACTGGTTAAAAGCAGTTCACGTGAAAATCATTTTTTTCGAAAAGTCTTGAGGCCAGGCGACAAATGTCAACGGTCAAACCAAGTTTACTGCAGCGTGTGGCGCAGAGTACAAGGCTCCGTTTTGAACAGTGTCTTGAACTCGACGGTAGACATCTGAATGACATACTCTTTAAGAATAAAATCCGCATTTCCATTCCATCGTTCAATGCTCTTGATAAAACTTTGTGTCAATAATTACGTTTTTTATTTAAGTTTGAATATATAAATCTGCCACTAGACACCCTGTATTATTGTAATATTTCTCAATCGCGATACTATTTTATTTTTTTAATTTTCTGAAGTTTTTGTTTCAAATTCTTCTTAGAATGTAATTCTGTAATTGGCAGCACTTATTTAGATCGCACACGGTTTCGTTTTTAAAAACGAATAGTTCTCAAACGTGATTGATTGTTTCGATTACAAAACTTGATCTAATTTTTAGTAAAAACTAAAATATCACTCGTTTACACGCTAAAAATCAGAAGTTTTCGGAACACCAAAATCCTCTTTACCCCGATTATTGCTACGCCCATTAAAAGTGGTTGCTCTACATTTTGAAAAAATGTTATTGCCACTGCGCGCGTTTGTTTTTCTAGGGGGAAAAATCCGAGCAAAATTTTCCGCAAGGCGCCTTGATTTTGCGGTAGAAAGAGATTATTTACCGAATAAAGACAACGAAATCATCAACGAAGTGATCGAAAACGCGGTAAAGTAGTTTTTCCGAATGCGCAGTTACGAAAATTGAAATGTGTTAATTGGGCTTAAAGTTAAAGCGACCGCAAATGAAACAAGCAGTTTCATGAAACGAGATATTCAAATGCACACACATACATGTACGCATGCACCCAACCACACGATCAATAAATCGTCCAAGGGCATCGCTAATTTCATCTCAGTATCTTTTAATAATAAAAATTTGTGGTCGTCGCCAAGACGTACCAATATTTGATGAGTTCTATAAGTTGACTAGAGCCTCACCTCAAAAATTAATCAATCAACCGATCAATGCAAAGATTTGATTTTCTATTTTCTGGCCGATACGACGAATAGATGGACTCTTGCGGTGTGAGTACCGCTGGTGAAGAAAAGTCTTATTAGAACCGCCCAGATACACCATGTGGATGTTTCATTGTACAACTCATTAGTCAAGTCTTTAACTTTATAAATCGAATAATCAGGCCTTCGATTATCCGGTGTCGTCAGTATTTACCAACTTGTATCGGTCTGGCAACTTTTATAGCTCTGAGGTTTAGACAGAATAATTCCTTGTTTGATCTCTTAAATTCCCGGTTTTTATTACTCTGCCATTATGTTCTGTCTTAACCGCTGCTCACCAATAACTTTCGTTTGAGCACTTTATTATTTCCGGTGCAAATTTTGCGGCGCTTTATCATGACAACTCAATTCGAATTTTATAATTACGAACAAATTGTGGTCAATGATATGTTTTTAGAATTTATTTTGGCTCAACTCCAATTTTTTTCTTGTTTTCGGACCCTTCATATGAAGTGCATTGTACCAGAGCTTGGTTTTGGGGATGAGGAAAGAGGGAGTAGTTTTTCATTTGTTAATATTCGCTAGTATTTATTTTTATTCCATTTTGCAGCGATTAAGGATGTCAGAATTTCACTGACGTTGTTCCAGCACTGAACTCATGGCCCGGTATAAACTAAAGTTGCGTTATTACTTTCAGTATTTATACTCGAAACACGCCCTTTATAATAATCCGTCGATAGAAGTCCGAACTCCGCAGAAACAGAATTCTTCAATTTGAAACTTAATGAGTTCTTGTGGCTGACATAAAGGATGTGGTAACTCTGCGAAACATCTCGTTAAACACTGTTTTGAAGGATTTGGCGAGCGTAAAGCAGCCAAAATAGGAGCTCAATTTAATATAACAATATCTTAACAGGTTATTTTGTGTTTGTAATCTTTGGAGGAATAAATAGTTTAGAAATAAAAAAAAATTCAACGACAATTCTTGCAAAATGCATTTGCCCATATAAAAAACACGTTTATGAAATTTTAACGGCAGGAACTTCGATTCCGAACCTGTGGGACAACGCAGTAGAGGACGCCCACGGAACCGATGGCGCACACAAGTGGAGAGGGACCTCAACCAACTTGGTGTGCACAATTGGAGAACGCTGGCTAAAGACCGTGTCAGCTGGAAAACTTTGTTGGTTGAGGCCCAGGTTCACCACGGACTGTAGCGCCAAAAGAAGAAGAAGAAGAAGAAGAACGGCAGGATTAATAATTTACAATCAGTTTTTCACTTAACAATCGTTTCGCATGAGAAGGAGATTTCTGGTAATACATTCATATTTGGACTTTCAAGTTTACAATAAGTTCGGTCCCATATTATTTCATCTGTGTGGTTTCCAGAAATGTTTTTGGGAGCAACTAAAGAAAACAAGGAATTTCAAAAATTGGTCAATTAGCAGACCGGAGTGCACGGAAGTGGAAAGAGACGAAAGAGTTATAGGTTTCACCGTTCGAACAACAAAACATGTAACCTCCAGAAACTTCTATAGGGCAGTTTACACTATGCACTACTACGACGGCGAAACATGCTTTCAACGACGGCAAGTTGTCGGCTTGCAAAACGGTCCACTTGTCAATTTGTAGTTTGCAAAAAGGCAACATCGAGCAGATGGATAATCTTGTCGTTTAAAACGATACATTTTTTGGGATGTCAAATTTCTTGCCGCTTTGTTCGATATTTAAAAAACAATTTGCGTTCACACTATCCCACTTGCACGCATCGCATGAGTTTTGATAGTCACAGTTTTAGGCTGAGCAAAAGACAAAAGAAGAAAAACATCCTCAGTTCTTACTTACAGGCACGTTTCGCAAACAAAAATCTCACGTGAGGTCTGAGAATAAAAAGACCAACTCTACACCGAGCAATTCACGTAGTCAAGTCACCATTTTGGAAATTACTGAGCTCGTGACAAGATTGTTTTGTGTTATTCTGGCTTTTCTGGTTTCAAGCGCCAAAAACTAAATCTTATTTGCGTTTTTGTTTATCAGCGCCGCTTCTATTTTCATTTCATCTGCGCGCTGTTTGCCTTTTTATTTGCATGAGCTGTTAATTGTGGATTCGTGTTGGAACGCAATAGAAAAATTTTATTTCTCATTTTGTTGTGTTGAAGGAAAATTATTGTAGTAGTAAAATACTACTTGTAGAGTGAAATCGTTAAAAGACTTCCCAGCCCCTGAGATTGTACAAGTACAATTTTTTTAATTTTAAGCTTTTTTCTTTTTGTTTGTTTTACTAAATTTCCGCAAAACTTAAAGCGCATTTTCGCAAAAGGCTTGGCGGCCCATGTGTGTTGGTCATTTTGCGCTTGGGAACGAGTTCGCTGTATCATTTGCCAGTAACTGTTTTAACTTACCGTTTGCTGGGTATTGTCCATAGCACCAGGCATCTCCACTTCCGCGCGCCACGTCTTCTCGACATCTTCACTAGCGAACCTACTGATTGTGTCTTTGTAGTCGAGGGAGTAGACTTTGCTGCAGATTTGAGCGATCAGAGTGGCCAAACAGATCAGGGCGTACTAAAATTGCGTAAAAAGAGAAAACACACACACAAATACATGTGTCATTAGGGAACGCGAAAGTGATTTATATTCTTGTCCATTTACCGTGGCTGTCATGCAGATGTGTTCGTGGCAAATGCCGCAGAAACCCAATAAGGCAGCGCACAAATTTACGCCACCGACAATATACATGTAGATCACATAATTAGGCGGGGCTGTTTTCAGTGTCACTGTGGCCAAAACAATTAAACAAATGCCACCGATCTAAAACCAAAACAATAATACGAAAAACAGAATCAAAGAAAAAATTTTAATATTTTCGATTGCACAATCGTCATTCTGTAAAAAAAACTGGTTCCAAGAACAATAAAATAGACAAAATAAATACTATGCGAGTACTCGTGCTTCGCCAGATTTCAGAGTGACTTTTCTGTTGAATGAGGGCGACGCTTTTGTTATTTTTTATTTCTCGTTTTGATCATGAAAGTTTGGAAACCGGTTCTGTTTTTGTGTAGGAATATTTGAATATGTTGGCATTTGTTTACAAACATCGGGGAGCAGAGTATCTGCGCATTCATTAATCGTATCAACACCAGCTGGGTCTTACCGCTGGGCGTTGGAGAATTCATTTAGGAGTTTCAAAAGTGCTTTGGATTTTATACTAAAAAAAATGTCACTTAAACAGGTTCCAATTAATAACAAACTCGGGCTAATGACTTCAAAGCCTGAACTGATTTCAAATACATTTTCTTTTTAATATTTTTGTCTACGACGTCTGTTCAATAAATAAGGTGAATTTTCAAATTCGATTATATTTTCTATTTTATTTTCAGGTTTTTACACTTGTCTCGCTAGTGAGAGTCATGGTGCTTTGGGCGTTGCGAGATTTTCTGTTGTCGAAAAGAGAGGATTTGAATGATTTTGCATCAAGTTTTGTGTACAAAATGGAATTAAATGGTCAAAAGCTCTTGAAAGGAGGGTGGAATATGGTGACTTCACTGTGAGTCAGAAATTTTTTACCAGCGTTACAAGTATTTCAAAGGAGAAAAAAAGTGTCATGGAAAATCGTCCCGTCCCTCTTAGAGACTTTTTTTGAAATTCTGTGCATGAAGAGAAGTTCGATCCGAAACTGCTGAATTTTATACAGAAAAAAGTAATTTCTTCCGTTTTCACCAAATTTCGTCACCAGCGATTTCTTCCTGCGATGAGGTCTGAGATCTGAGAATATAAAAGCCGAAGAAGCTGATTACGTCCGAGGTGGACTACTTTGAAGAGGAAGGGGAAATAGAAATTCATCAATAAATAAATATTTTTGGGGAAAAATGGAATTTCACCTTATTTTTTTAACAGACCAAAATGTTTTAGAGTTATAGGGTGGTTATGAAACAGATCTTCAACTGTTGCGACGAAAATGTTGCGTTTATTTTGCATTCTGGGCGTCATTTTCTAAACAAATTGTAGTGAATATAAAAAATATGTCATCTTAAAAAAGGTGGCTGGAGGAGGGCTGACGCAAGTTCGTCATTTCATTTTTGTTCTGTTGATATTTACAAGAAATGTAACAATGAATTAAACAAGCCATTGAGCCGAAAACAACTCAAAAGATTTATTTATATAATTTTTAAAGTAGACAGGAAACGTATTGGGAAAAAGTTCTTCCCTACTACGTCCTATTGTAACAGGGTTGTTTTCTCAAAACTTCGTTACATTTTTGATTTTCTAGACTTGCATTGGATGAGAAATATGTCTGGTTGGTTGTGCCCCCGGGGACCAACTGATCAGAAGATATGGGATACGTATATATGTACGTCATCGAACAGTTTTAAGAGCTTCTATAATTTAAACTGAATAAATGTTTAATTGCCTCAACGAGTTACAGAGAAGATACTTTCGCCGTAGCTTTTGCAACAGCAGCAATCATTTTACTAAAAACGTACCACTCCAATGTCGTGATCGCGAACCCATATTTTCATTTTGTTTCATTGTAATTTTACAATAATAAATAGTTGCATGTTCGACTACTTTTGTTTTCAACAAAGCCTGGCTTATTAGTCATGCTCTTAAGTAGTAGATTCCAAATAAATCGCTGTGCTGTGGTTTTCCACATTAGACGTTAAACACTCACAGAATAAATAATATTGGCGTTTGGTGTTTTGAAGCTTAAAGCTAAAGTAATTCCCTACGAACTCGTGTGTATATAGAAATCGGTGTTAAACAACTAACGAGCAAAATAGTTTGAACAAAATGAATGGTTCCGTGCGTCGCGTATATGTAAATAAATGCAGGGAGGCATATGGAATAAATTATTTTCGATTAGTTATTTTGAAATATTTTGAAAGATTTAGCCATAAGGTGAAGTGATGAGATCATTCAACGAGTCAGCATTGAACTCGGCGTTATTGTTGTTGTTATTACAAGTTGTTGTCATTTAAACAATTTTTAAAACGCACAAATTAAACAATATTTAATACTTACAGCCATCAGGGAGTTAATAACATTTAGAGCGAATTTCATTACACCTGAAGTACAACCCATTTTGTTTATCTGTATTTCTGTTAAAAATAATACAAACAAATTATATATAAATTTTATACAAACAAATTTTATTTTATATATATTTATTTTATTTTATATATATTATTCGTTTTTGTTTTTTTAGAAAAATGTACATATGAACACATTTAATGTCATAAAATTTATAAATAAACAATATATTTATCACCAGCACAACATATTACCGATTGCTTTTTTTTGGAATAACAATTTATTTAAAAAAGAATTGAAAAATAAACTCTGCTTTTCACAATCAACTTCGTTGGAATTCAAATACTGAATGAGCAGCGAATGTGCCGAACTTTTCTAAAATATTTCAAACTCAAACTGTTGAGTCTGTTGAAAACATTTCATTAACATGGAATTAACAGCAGCAGGTCACATGCACACAAACAAATGTTAAATAAACTTGTAGACAGCAGCGTCAATTCCATGTTAAGTTAATGTGAACCCAAAAGTTCCTAATGGACTTTGCAGGGCTTTGAGACGAAAGAAGCTTTATTTTATACTGCTTGAATAAAGCTTTTGCTATTTGGTCGGCCAGTGCTGCCAAACTTCAGAACAGAGTACATTAACAGTGACAGATACTTAAAGGAGTGCAACACTTTACAAGTTTTGAAAATAATTTTTAAATAAAAATTACCAGAAAAAATCTGAATTGGCCATCGCGTGAGCGGATTTGAATCCGATCATTCAATTTCGAACTATATTATTTATAAAAATGTTAACACGTCCGATAATATTTATTTCATTGCAAGTTATACGAAAGCGAAACTAGAGAAACCCAACGTAAAATCAACATTGCTCAATGTTAAGTGCCAGAGATGGTATTTCTCAAACTCCTATAAGGCTGTTACACGAAACAATAAAATGGGTTTGTGGTTTACAAAAGTTTTCAACAGGACTCTTTATATTTCTATAGGGGCATACAAGTAGTCTCTTTGCACAATGATGTATACAATATATTATCACACTTACCAGCGTAGACTACCTACGTCACATATCCCCACAGAAAATAGTCCAGCGGCGTTAAATCGCACGATCTTGGAGAGCAATTCACGGATCCGAGGCGTGAAATATGTTGCGCCGTCTTGTTGAGACCACAGCTCCCGCTCATCATGGTTGTTTAATTGATGAACGGAAAAGCCAGTGATCGTGGCTTTATAGCGGTCACCGTTGACTGTAACGTTCTGACCAGCATCGCTTTTAAAGAAGTACGGATTCCACCAGCCCATAAAACACCCCAAACAGTCAGTTTTCCTGGTTGTAACGGTGTGTCAACACACGCTTGGGGATTATCGTCGTCCATTCGAACGAAAGTGGGCTTTACCGCTAAACAAACTTCGCGCGATACGTATTTCGAACAGAACCATGTTCAGGCGTCAGTCTATTTGTATTGAAACGCCGAACCAAACTAAACACAAATCACTTGACAGCTGACAAAGTGGCCGCCAGTTAAAATCGTGTTGGCAACTTTAAGTGTTATACCTCCATAAAAAACACCCTTTATATATTCTTTTTTTTTATGAGTCACTCAAAGAAACTGTTTCGAAGGAATCAATTTCAATCCGATACATTTTTCAAAACAGGTATTTTTCCATAATATTCCAGAATAGAGGCAAAGAAACCAAACTTTTTGTGGTCGGCACTATGGATCCAGTGCCGTCAACAAGTACCGAAACTGCAAGTAATTTGAAACTTATGTCCACTCACGATATTGCTGCGTTGGGTATGTCTTCTTAAGATTTTAAGATTTTATTTTTTCTGTGCCGAATGTGCGAAATTCCAAAGTAAAACATTTTCAGAAATTTTATATGAGTTTCACAATAATTATACTTTTTATACTTTGAAAGTGCTTCAGGAAATCCGTATCACATTCGAAAGGTGACGTGAGTCTGAGGACCACAACAGAAATAAATGTGATGCCTAAAGTTTGGAAATAATATTGATGCTAAATGTTGTAAAACGGTGCTGCGGATCCCAGTGTCGTAAATAATTTGGCCTTGAGTGGAAATAAAGGCACAAAGACAGTGAAGTACTCCAAATTCGAAAACGTTATCAATGTATTTTAAAATCAATGTTTTTTATAATTATTGACGCAAGTACTAGTCGGTCAATGTCTAGTCTATTTTGAGATATGATAGTTTTTTCTTTAATTGGTTTTTGCGATTAGGCAGCCAAATAGATTTTCATTGTAAAAGAAAATGGTACACCAATCAGACGCTCAGCTGACTTTGGAGCGATAATTGCGCCACATGGAGGAGATGATTCAAAGAAATTAAGGCAAGATTGTCTGTTGACGGATGTATTTAAATTGGGCATCGGCCAGCATTATTGATGTTCTGATGTGAAGTGTGACCCGATGGCTGCCACGGCCAGATGCACTTGGCAGAGCATTTGTATTTTTTTATTTCTATTCTTATTTATTTCATCTTCCCACCATGGAAATTTATCCTGGAGAAGAAGTAGATCTAAGAATACAATATACCCGATCACAGACTAAAAACCAAATAAACTCTCTGCAAATGCATTTTTCGAGCCAACCAATATCGCCAGTTATCAAACTCTATTGAACAAATAAAACAATCAAAAATAAACTATAGGAAGTTGCAGAGCTTAAAAGGACTAGATGTTCAGGTTCCTATAATTTTTAAAAAAGATTTCTGCGATTAAAAATTATTGAGACGAAGTTGTTGAAGGAATTCTTTTTCCTCTACATTTTTCAAAAAGCTAAATGTTTTTTTTTTTTAAACCAAAATAAGAAATTGTCCTTTAGTAAAAACCGTGTCGTCTTTAATACGATCGAAAGATTTCAAATCTAACCGCCTACTCAGACGAGTTTCATCAGAATAATAATAAGAGATTTCTTTCCGTCGAAATTTAACGGCAGACGTCAGCCCACATGTCACTGAAGAAGAATGCCGCTGCGTGCCATACAGCGGACTTTACGATGCACATTCTTGATTCGACCCAAATAGAATTTCCTATTGCCAATAAGTCGCAATCTACTGGTCGCAAATTCAGCGGGGTCTGGTGGCCAGAATCATTAAAAATTCATTAAAATTCGAACATCTAAGCGGCCTTAGTGAAAGCCCATTCACTTGCTCGATACGGGCACATTCATTGGCGGTCTGCATACATCCTATCAGGAATAAGTCAACACACACACACAATCCCGGTACTCCTTTAAAACATGTGAAACTCTTTAGCGACAGCAGAGACAAGAATTGATTCCTAATTATACAAAGTTTTGTTACGTGTGAAACTTAAGATAAGCAAAACAAACAACAAAAGCAACATATTTTTTATATTGTGTGAAAGTTTGGACAAGTTTGAATTTAAAAAAAAAATTTAAATTCTATAAAATCGTAAGCCCGAAATATATTTTTGGTAGAAAAAAGGACACGAGAACGGCATAAACTCTTCTTGTAGAACTGAGTCCCCTTTTATCATATAATCTTCTTCTAAATCGAATAATGGTCAGTTTAAATGAGAGTTTATTTCGAAACAGAGCAGTCACCAATTCCTCCCGCGGTCTTTTCGGAGAATTTGCTCCTTTTTGGAGTAAGTCCTTAGAGTCGTACTTCTGTCACATTCCTGGACTGACCAAATACGCTCAGAAGGGTGTTTTTAGTTCTCATTTTGCACCTTTTGCAAAAAGGCTGGAGAGGTCGAATTCCATCCATTCAAAACTAGGAGAGATACTTAAGACTTTCCGGGTAGTGCCTATGTGAATCGCTAGTCAACTTTTTACGCAAGTTTTCTTAAATAGAAATTCACGAAGCAGTCAAATTGACACGTCCGATTTCAACTTGTTCTGTGATTTGGCCGTCCAAGCAGCCGGAAAACCCTCAGCCAACAGATCGAAAGCTTAGTTTGCCGTTAAAGTTGATAATAAACTGAAATTTCCGTTATTTAAAACCCGTTTAACGAAACACTTTTGTTTGCACAACTAGATCTTGAATATAGGAGCCCAACCCTCTGCCAAAATTCCGCAAAACCTGTATGAAACACAAACGCAACTAGTTTTTCTGAAATTGTTCTTGCATTTTTATTGGACTTCACTTAATTTTTATTAAAAAGTTGTTGGGGCTTAACAGTATTTGAATAAAACTAAGTAACGGGCTCAAACATGATCATCATGGGGGAATCATAAAGTTGAGAAAATCGCCTTTCTCTTCATTTTCATAGGAAAAAATAGAGTATAAAAATCATTCATTTAACAATATTTTTAATTAACTCGTTAGTTTTTAACACTTTCATTTACTTTTTTTTAAGTTTGATATTGAACTTTTATCTTTTATGGTTCAGGTAACAGCAACAACTTATAATTATTCTGAAATCACATTTGGTTCAATTTTCTTAGATCCCAAACTTTTTGCCAAATAATAGGCAGAAATAATGGCCAGGGCCTGCAAAAACGAAAAAGATACACAATATACACATATTTGTATTTATGTAAATATGCATTTACGTATGTCATACCTCTAAAGCTACTAGACCCACAATTGTCAGGATAAGATTATCACTTTGGCAGTCAATGAATTTTACAGCCATATTTTCACAACCTTTTGAAAATATGTTATTGTCATCTGAACAATCTCCTGAGAGGCAGCAGCTTGAAGGCAACTTGTCGGTGTCATCGCGTATATAGTCCTGTGGACTCTCTTTGCCACAACACTCATACTGGGTAAGCAGGATAAAAACAACTCATTACCAATTGACTATATTACGAAACACGTTTCGCTCACTTGCGTTTGAATGCTGAACATGGCTCCAGGCTTTGTGAGCTCCAGCTCCCATGTGCCTTGGACACGGTCTCTGGTCATATCAATGAAATCATCCTTCATGGCAGCAAAAGTAATCATGAAGATTGTCTCGCACAATACAGTTAAGCCGCCAAGTCCAACAAACTGCGAAATACAAAGAAAAAATCAAATCAGTTCTCATTTTGGAGAATTTACTTCAGAATCTTACACCCATCGAAAGTATGTGCGACTCCCGCAATGATGCAAAACAGCCCAGCGAACACAACGTCAGGACAAGGGAGCCTAAAGCGGTTGCCAAATACGCCCCCACTGGTGAGCCGGCACCACCGAGAGTTACCACCCCCACTGATATAACTACCACGCCCAATGCCTGCAAAATTAAAAACGATGTATTGAATGTTTTGATTTGGATGTTTGTACTTGACACTCTCCTGTCCATAAAAGGACTCAACAAAAAATTTAAATCATATAGTTTTATAGGAAATTAATTTCCAAAAATTATGTTCAGGTCAAGCAATCACTCTCGAATATACTGGCGAGTCGAAAGTTTCCATTTCACTCTCCGCTGTGCAATTGAAATGTAGTGCTGGAAAGAAGTCGGTTCAGTCTTTTGACTAAATCAGCACTAACTGCACTTAACTGAAATTAACACTTTTGTGCAGGACACACGCACTGCTCGTAAATTGTTGTGAGCCTCTTGCATGCTTTGGTTTCAGAGCCAAATAACTTGGGCCTGATATTGTCACTCCACAACACTTTGGCCAATTTGCCATTTCGTAAATTCTTACATCAGCATTAACGTGTAACAGTTGCTGAATTCACAACGTCCCTTGTATCCTTGTGTCCAGTGTATAGCGCATGTATTTTTTGATTGCGATGCGTAGAAAAATTTAGTTGGCTTACTTTTTGCATAAGAAAACCCATCTAGTGTGTCAAGGCAAGTGTTTGATTAAAACGCAATTTTAAGTTTCATACTGTGCGCGTTCTGATTTCATTGCTGGAACCCACTAAGAGGGTTTTTACTGTGTCATATAATTGCATTGTTTCCTGCCAACGGTTTCAGGTGATAATTGAATGTTTTGCCCATACAAAAGCAGGCAAAAAGGAATTCTTGAAATTTGAGACATGAGGTGGGTTTTCGTATGCAGTGTCCCATTTGTACTTCCGACTACTGCTTTGGGTTCGGCGTTTAAATGCACAACAACAACATGCACTATTTGGTGGACTAAGCGAATGCATAGTTGTCCTAAATAGAGTCCATTCCGCTATAAACAGGTTATAGGTTCCGTTTGTGTAATTCTGCGGCTACTGAGACATTCTAATGCCGCTATTGCTGCAGTAATTTACAACAAATTGTGTTCTCATACACAATAACAATAATAAATTATTTTCTTTTCACAAATTCTATGATCAAACAAATAAATAAATATTACAGGGAAAAAATATATGTTTACAGAACAAACTTGCTATTGTCACAATTTATGAGATTTTGACATATAATTTTCTTTCCGATTTTCTTCGGAAGCGGGAAGTTTGTTTGTTTGTGTGTTTCTTAATTTAAAAGAAATCTTTACTTTTGTTTTTATTTCACAAGTTTAAAGTTTGCAAATAAATTTGCAATAAAGTACTAAGATGGAAAAGACCAGCCTATTCCTGGCGAACCATATTATGGTTACTCACAATAATACTATTTTCAAAGCTAAGGTGAGTTTTAGAGATAAAGTCATGGTCAAAGTATCACATAAATAAATATATAAATATTATCATGTTGCCATCTCCGTTGTGAGCCGATCATTTCAAATTTATCGAATTTTATCGCTATATGTTATTTAACATTTTTTATTTTGCTTTAATTTAATAACAATATGATTAAATGAAATAGTATTATTAAAGCAAAACAGTCCGTTCCCTTAATTAATATGGTTACTAATGGCAAGAATATGCTTTACAGCAACTATTACATGGTTGATCATGATGTGGCTGCTTATGATCATAAGTAGGACTGTAAAATGAAATTACTTTGGTTTTTAATAACAAAAATATGTTTGATTAAGAGAGTAACACGATAACTTTGTACAATATACTCGTATAATACATAAATGTTAGAAAATGTTTTCAAAGTGAAGTCGAGCTGCTGTTTTCTTATCAGTTTTTATAATCACATCTTTTTCATAGTTTTTAACATATAACTTTTTAACTTTTTCAACTTTATTTAATGTTGACTACTTTTAAGTTTTAATAAAATATTTTATTCGAACTAATAATTTTTATTAAAAATAAATGTAGGAAAAATATTTCTACACAACAGCATTTTCAAATCAAACTTAAAACTCAATTAGGAAGAATTTTGGAATTTTTCCAAGTTGCATTCTGAATAAAAGGTTTGTTTTTGGAGAGGAGTAGCCTTGTGGGTTGGGTTGCCCTGTTGCATGAAAGCACATATAAAACGTGTAACCCACAACTAAGTCTGTATCGTTTTATCATAAGAGTCGAATTTTAAAATTGTCCAGCGTGTCTCAGATTTCTTCGTGCCAACATTTTTTGTCGTATCAGTGACGATATTTGTATTTTAATTTGTTCCCAGATCTAGATTTTCATTGAATTTATTTTAGTTTCACCCCGATTTAAGACGTTACGATAGAATGTTGCAGGTATGGTTCAACAATACTATGTTGCCCGCATTGTATTGTTGTGTTCCGATATTGACCCGGCTTCGAATTTGTTTTTCATAATAAAAAATAATCACACTGATGTAGATAATAACGCGGATAATCGGTTTTAAATTCTTTTGAGTCAAATACTCTTAAAGTCATATGCGGCCCCGGTGTTCGATCACGGCTGTCAAAGTAGTGCGGATGCAGGTGGCAATATTATTCAGTTTGGCAAGACAATAATAAACAATTAATTTTAATTACATTTTTACAAAATATACTTTTATATTTATATATGTGTAGATATTAATTAATATTATTTGCAATGTTTTAATTTAAACACAATATTGTTGGACTGCAATTATACTGCGTGGTTGTCTGCCACTAAAATATGTTGCGCTCAGGGAAGTTTTTTCCACGAGTGGTTCAAAAATTGCATATCTTGGTATTTATTTTAAATAAAAATGAATATCAACTTGTATTTTAAAAAAAAATTTACGAAAATTGTTCACATCTAAAAAAACTTCTTAACGATTTTTATGTTTATTACTCAAAGGGGAACTGTTGATCCCCATCCCTACAAAAAATTATCTTTACATCCTCATACGTGTTTTTAATATCCAAATTGCTGTTTTGGCGCGGATGTTTAAGGATGTTTTATATTGGAAGTTACGATAATTTTCCTTGGGAAACATTTAAACTTTTCAACTTTCACACCTATAAAGCACTAGTGAACTGAACACGGCTGAGCTAAAATATTTCCAAGCGACTAAACTTAAGTACCGGTACTTGTGTACCGGAACACTGAACACACTAATGAATCCTTACAATTTTTGGGCACTCGAAGAGCGGCACACGAAAAGTGCAGTTCACGGACGCAATTTGAGCAACTAAAACTTTTACCTCTTCATGATCATTTAGGTGCGATTGTAAAAACTAAGATTGAATTTGCAAAGACGAGCCACATATTTTCGGATAAAATAAAAATAATCTTATGACAGTTTCGAGAAAAATACACAGAAGCCTCCATTAACATGGAATGGTCTTGTTTTTCGTTTTTGAAAAGTATACGGTCGTGAATGTATTTTTAGGACTTGATTTCAAGCCAATCCTAAAGTTAAGGAACGCAAAATGCAAAAACATTCATTGCAACTTAACATGCAATCACTTTGGAATGACTTGAAATACAAATGAAATGTAGTCGTAAATACTTTTGCTTCATTGGCTGTTTCGTCTTAAATCATTATTGCACACTGAGATCAGACATCCTTTCGGCGTCTGTTCTGCCCATTAAAACGCTGCAAGGAAAATGAAACGACTGCAAAGCAATATGTATTCACTATGATCGATAGTCACCACTTCATAGTGGTTTCTTTTCCATATGCGGCCTGCCAAGAGCTCAAATTTCCACAACTTTTATTTTATATCACTGCCGCTCCAACACGTACAAACGTTTTTATTACACTTTCGGTGACCATGACAATAATACATGGGTCACATTTGCATGTGTGTACGAGTGTATGTTTGGATGCACTTATTAAAATATGCATGTTGTCTTTGTTGCTGTTGTTGTTTTGTAACTGTATAAAATGTACAAACAAAATGGCACATGTTTTGTAGCAGAGTATTTTGTAGAGCACATCGCGAGTACCTGAGGGCTCCTTCGTGCCAAACATAGAGTTTTGATTTTGTTTTTGCTTTTGTTTTTTCACTTACCGAAACTAGAGTGCTCAAGGTTAGTAGAGCGTATTTCCAGACAGCAATTGAAAATGACAGTTTCATCTTGGCGTCAGTTTCCTTGAACCTTAAAGAAGCAGCTGAGAGAACTGAAATTGGCACAAAGAGACAAAAAAAAAGAAGAACGAGCAAACAAAAACAAACATGAAAATTGTATTGTTGTCAAACAATACGACACTGAAAACAATTCGAACACACATCCCTACAAAAAGTGACACAATTTCCCTTTTCCCTGTTCGCTGCAGCTGCTGCTCTTACATATTTACACACATACACCCACACATACATACATACATACATACAATTGTACTTATTAACTTATTCGAAACCAATTTTCAAACTCTGTGCGTTGCTGAAAGTGTTTGTTCTTGGCTCAGATTTTCAGTAATTTTTTCTTTTTTATGTCAATTGAAATTTCAAACAAGACCCAACAGCAGCAGCTATTTCGTAAATAAGACACAGCCACAGACACACAGATGCACATCCATACATGCATGCATGTGTGTGTGTGTGTGTGTGTGTGTGTGTGCGCGTGTGTGTGTGTGTGTGTGTAGGTCTGAATATTGCGTATACGTACCCAACAGATATATGTATGTATTTCGTTTCTAATTTATGTTTTATAGCCGAAGAATGCGCTGTAAATAATATTCGTATTTGTTCTTCAGCCGTTTGTTTGCTTTCTTTAGTTTTGAAATCTGTAGGAAAACAAAAAAAAAACTATCTCCCAACTGAATAAATATTTTTATTTATGATTTTGAATTTCTTGGCCGAAGGAAACGTGCGGACAATCATGAAAACATGTCTGTCGTTGTTTGTAATTGTATTCCGCTCACAGACTTTTCCGACCGATTTCCTCTTAATAAACAAGTGGTACTGAGGTGAAAAGCGACGAAACCAGAATCTTATTCACGTTTTGTTTTTCTTCTTGTTCATAATGAAGGAGATGAACTGCGTTTTCTCTTTCCTTTCACTCCACGTTGCACAGTGTTTTATAAGCGGTTTATTGTTGGAAACAATTTGGTTTCTAGTGTCTTCGTTCAAGAGTATCTAAATGAAATTTCATTAGTTTAACTAAATTTATTAACTTAAATGATGGTAAGATTCTCAAATGTTGAGACAGCGAACAAACTTTCCTTTATTTTTCGATCATCTGTTCTGGAAGAAATTTTCAGTCCAATAATTTTTGTCAGTCCAAAGTCAATTAATATATTCAATTGTATTTCTTAACAAATTATACAATCACCCATCCTTTAAATTCGAATTTGCAAACGCAGCCAATCTTTTGTTTTATTTTGTATCTAAAAAATTATTTTTGTTTTATTATTTTATAGAATATATTATTGAAGGAAATTCTGTCGGTTTTCCATCAGTTGAAAATGTAACTCTAAGAAAAAGGAGATTTTCTAGTCTCATGAGATAGACATATCGAAAATATTTCGCCAATCCAAGACAGCTGTTAAAAATATCAGTGTGATATTAAAACTTAAACGCAAAAACAAGAGAAATGCTTCTGCGTAAATAAAATTGTGGGAACGTTTCCAAGAAAAAAAGTTAAAGAATGAATTAATTTGATATATCCAAATAGGGAAATATTGAACTCCTGATTATTTAACAGTGGCCGTCGTCAACTAACTGTTTTCTCTTCATAAGGATCTGTTCGCACACGCACATATTTTTGTGAATCACATCTAAACTTTAAAGGAGAAAAAAGACAATTTAAACTTAGAAATCGCGGAACATTGCAGGGAATCCGGTACATATCCAGTTCCTTAAAAGAGAGTCAACTCAAAATTTACACATTTTCTATAGCGGCAAAAACTGTTATTTTATTATGATCAATAAGAGTCAAAAACAAGCAGGCCATTTTTAAGTGTTTTAAGAAAAACTCAGCTTTTTTCATTAAAAACTGCTAGATTTTTCGAAATAACAATCCGAATCCGAAATATTTTCCGCATTTTTTTACGTATACGCGCTTTTGTGTATTTAAAGATAAATATCACTCATACGCAAACAACGTCTCACGCGTACGATGAAATGACAGACATTTTGGACACGCCTTTCACTCGTTTAAAAAAATTCTAGAATTTTTGTTTGCAGGAAACTTGATATTCGACTCAAGCATCATAAAATATTCGGAACTGAGAAAGTTGGTAGAAGCAACCGGCTGGATGTTGTGGCGTCAAGAATATTCACAAGGACAGCACTAGAAGCGTTTTGTGGAGCCTCCTATTTAAAGGAAATTCTTAATTTGCATTTTTTGACGGATCCGTCCAGAAACCGCAAATGGATGGAGGCTTTTTAATCAGAATGTTTTTGGAAATCAAATGGGATTTGCTGTTTCCTTGTGTTTTCAGCATTGAAAAATCACACTCAAAGACACAAAAGATGTGGGATTTGAATGTGCAGCAACTGACAAAGAAATGTTAGATTTAATTGGCACAAGTCAATTGGTCAATGTGTAGGCACCTGGATAAAACTCTATTTAGCAAAACGAGCTTTCAAGATTCCTGCTTCCTATTTGATAGATGAAGTACAGATCGAAAAAGAAACACATTTAAGGAAGTCACAGGCCATACAGCAAAACCAATTCTTTATAGAAAAAATTGCAAATTGCGCTGAAACCCGCCGCCGTAACACAAGTTTTAAAAAGTTGCCTTTCAATTTCCTTCCACTTTACTTTAGTGTTGGAAAAACGTCAAGCGACACACCAACACACATTTTGCCACTGTGAAACCTCCCATAATCGGACCTTCATCAGACCCATGTTATTCTCTGGTCGTTACAGCTGTCGTCTCATGCCAACTCTTCGTCACGTTTTATATTCTTATTCGTGTCATTGTGTAATTGTTTCGCACACTTTCAATCCACTCAGGCCTCAAACTCGTAAAAAGATTCATTATTTACTCTTCGTATAAAATACTGTGCAATGATGGCGATGATGATGCTTTTCATTTCGTTTTTCCTGGTGGCAAAATCACAAAATGTTGTATGAGACTGTGTGTCGGAGAGTAGGTTTTTGTTTTCACTTATTTTGAAATTCACCACCACCACAAGATTTCACGACAATAGTAGAAAGTAACAAAAAAGATTATGTCGTTGCGAGAGAGAGAGAGAGAGAAATTCTTTATTATGAATGAATGACGCATCGCCGTTGTCGGACATTCTGTGAAAAAAGTCGGTGTGATAACCGACATTCAAATGTACGAATTTTTGGTAGTGTTTTTAAGGCCTGTTTGTATTGAACTCAAAACACATATTTTTATAAATCAATTCACTCGTGTTCCGAACAGTGAAAAACAGTTTTAGGCGTCGCTAAACGATGGGGAATACATTTTCAGGATCCGCGTGTCTCAACGCAAATGTACACATCTGTTTTTTGGATGTGACATCAAATAAATTAATAAAATCTTTTATCAAGAAATTATAAGCCCAGCAGGAGGGAATTGCTGTCCGGCAATTCGTTGCTAACAGAAACCGTCGGCTGTAGGGTCGGTGGGATATGGGTTTATACTGATATAAGGAAGATTGTGAGAGGCGAAGGCTACCACTGCTTTTTGTGGTTTCATTCTGTTTCATTTATCTATAGTTCTTCTGTAGGAATTAACTACATTTCGTATAAAGAAAAGGAATTAAGATAAGATTGTTTTACCACTTTAAGGATATTTACGACCAAAAATTAGCATGAACTGATCGGCAGCATTTCAATCTTAATGGCAGGTACACACTTGCAACACTTTTATGCAACCAGACATGTTTAGTTGTTTGTTGCATAGTCTGCAGTCGCGCTTACGGTTTGATTTCGTGTTGCATTCGAGGTTTCAAAAACTTCAAATTGTTTTCATACTTTCAGGTTGCAGAGTGTGAATCGTTGTCTTAAGTTTTACTGGTTCAGTTCGCTGAAAACAAGCCAACTGTTCATACTCGTTTTTATGATTGTGTCAGCCGCGAAAAAATTAAACGAGCTGAAGAAAATATATGTAAATGCATTCTGCTTTGGTATTTTGTGTTTAATTGTGTTAAATAATTTGGAAAAATTTGTTCGTCTATTCGAAAATATTTTGCCTCATTTTCTTTTTTGCTCGTTTGACAGTCGATCATTTTAAACCTCTTGTGTTTTTAAGTACAAATTTTTTGAGCCCATTCTTTTGTTCCTCCTCCTCCTCATTAATAATAGCAACTAAGTTTCTCCGGCGACGTCCAATGCGAATACGATTATGGTTGAGCTGCCGGCTGTTGTGTGGTTGGTGGTATTAGTTCTAGAAGTAGTTGTACGTACCCTCAGCATCAAGCAATGGCTTTTCAGTGTTGGCAATTTAGTTAAAATTGGTTTTTAGACTGCTTCAATACTATTGACACGAATAGGACAGCGAGTGTTCCATACAGTAGATCCACACTTAAGAGTGAGTCGAATAAGTGATGGACGTTCTTTAGACCAGCTTTTCATTGGTTTTGCTTGTATCACTAAACCATATCTGAGTGATTAGAGCTTTTCTTTTCCACCATTTTTCTCACTTTTTGTTATTTTAAATATATTTACAATTTCAGTCCTTTAATTATTGTATAAATGTGGATCCCTTAATATAGAAGGGCCCTAAGTGACGTTTACTATGACTTTTCAGGAGAGAGAAACAACTTAATAAAAATTAAAGTTTTGTAGTCGCGAACCTTTTTTCAACGTAAATTTTTTTTACCAATGATGTGTTCGAAATTTACGAAAAAAATTGCTTTGAGAAAAAAACCAGTTAGGGTATTTCTATATTAAGGTAACGATATGTTTTATGCAAATAAAAAATCTACTGCTCGAAGCAACAATTTTACCTGTGTATTACACACAGGATCACCCCACTTTTTAGCTTTTCTGCCACTTAAAAGAATTTTGATTTTATTCTTAAATAAAATTATTTATATATTTGTTTGTATATTTTTTAATTCTAATCTGTGTTTATAACGATTGTGCTATATAATATTATACTTATTCTGCTCTGAAATTAAATTTTTTTAATAATTTGGGTATTACTTTTTTAATCATATCATTAGACATATATTTTAAAATACTTTTTCAAATCCATTCACAACGTTGGACACAAAAGCATTTCATTCCAAAGAAATCGAATGCACTTCAACTTACGTACTCCGAGATGTAGATTGAAAAACTTTGAACAACGCATTGACTTGGGGGGTGGCGTAAGTCTAAGGAATTAACTTTTGAAGTAAAATCTTGTTGTTTAAAGTATCTCTTAAGGACCATTTACGTTCAACACTTGAAACGCTTCTGATGTAAATTAAGTCCAACTCAATTTTTCACTTTAAATATTTCATAAAAAGAGATTTTCTTTTCCAAAACTAAATTTAGAATAGTTTTATTTAAATTACCTATTTGTACATGTGTTGCAGTATAAATTTGACAACGTGTCCTCAGTAATGCCTAGTGGGCGATGAGGGAACTTTATTGTGTTAATTGAAATTTTTAAAGTATAAAAAACCTTCTTTAAAAGTCAGTTTTTCACTTCTCTTCTATCATCAATTCGATATTTTGTAGCATTAGAAATTGTTTTATTCATCTGGTTTGTCGGCGTAACGTTTTCGCGATTAAATAAATTAATATTATTGCAACGAAGTGCTTCGAATGGAGTTCAACACCTTTAACAGTTTGTTTAAAATGTTAATATTGCCTTCATTCTACAGTTCAGCGGTGCCTACATCGGCAATAGGCTATTAGAAGAACCAAAATGTTGTTGTTGTACAGTTTTAGGCGTTGCCCTGGTGCAGACTATTATCTTATTAATTGTTTTTTATTTAACTCATAGAGTCGAATAAAAAATTTCCGCTCAACTTCTGCGGGAATTTTTTCTGTAAAATGTGCGGGATCCGGGGAATTTTCTGTCTAGAAATCTCAAATGAAAAACGCCAAAATAATGCCAAGTGCCTGCTTTGAATGACAGCTGGATGTATTTATTTTAAATTGTCAAGTCTTAGTGAGCAAAAGGCATCGAGAAACAAACTTACTCTGTAATCAGGACCCCGAAATTCTTTTAAAACTTAAAATTAATCACATTATGCTGAATTGATTCGGTCTTCTCAGTCTTCGTAACCGAAAAGCATTGATAAAATATTTGTGTCTCGTTATTTGAAGTGGACTTGCACACGCACGTTAATATTTAAAGGCAGTGTCGCAGTCAGTGACAATGTCAGACATTTTGTATTGATTAATAAATCAATCAATACGCCTCAGCTAAAGAAATGGCCTAACAAAAGGTAAAATAAAGTTGCGGGTCTGCGGTTGATACATGGGTAGAAATGTCGGAAGATTTGGATGGAGTTCTGGCTTACTGGTAGACCTTGTCGCGACTTTGAAAATTCACCCTTAATTAAAGGTGCGCCTTGCTCTTTGGAAATTCTGAATATTTGACACTTACTTGACGCTCTAGGGTTATTCCATGGCACCATATTGGTTTTAGAATCCCAGGTTAGAGCGAAAGTTAATCGTCCAACCAAATCCATTTCTGTTAATTAACCAATTAAATTACACTGCTTTGGACTCAGGTTCCACTTTAGAATAATTTTTCTCGCTACACGAGGTAATTGCACAAGCAATTTATTTCTGATTTTATCAACACTTGCAGCTTTTCCGGAGTCTAAATGACCAGATTTGGATTCCTCGTTCCAAAATTGGTATTTACCACATTTGCATAAGAAATTTGATTGGCCACTGGGGAATATTGAAAGTAACCGATAACTTATTGATCATTGAACGCTGAACATGGGCGTATACGGGGCAACCTCTATAATTAGCGATATGGTTACCTCCACATTGAGCCGGGACGTGGACTTCACCACAAACAGACTCAGAATAAGTTGCAATAAGCTGTAGTGTGGCCAAATTCTTGGCAGAGTAGACGCTGAACCGATCCTAAGCGCTTATAAGGCTGCTATAAGGCTACTTCACGCTGCAAAAGGCATTGGATGAATTTCGTTATTTTTTAAAACTCCATCCTCTGGTTCTAATTCTAACTTAACGCTGTTTTTGCCATTACTGAAGCTCAACCAATTTTTAATTTTAAATCCTTTATCCTTTATTTAAGTTTTGATGAAATCTCTGCATCCATTCCATTACTTCAAAATTTGGACTTAGAGTGTCACAAAATTTATATAATTTCACGGGTAATTTTATTTATCTTAATTCAGCAAAAAAGCTCTCAGGCATTATAGAGAATTTTTTACTAGGTACAATTTTAACCCTCGGAGCAAAGACCTCACCAACTTAAATGTTTTTCAAAATTTTCAAAAGTAACCCAATCTTTTATTGATGTAGTAAAACAGTGAAGTTAAAAATATTGTTTAATGATTAGAAGTCAAATTTAACGTAATGCTCTGTATTAATTTAATACATACGAGGTGGGTTCAAAAAATCTTTATTTATATATAAATTCCCCTTCAAAGTAGTCCTCAGTCAGATATACAACAATTGTGCCAGGGTTTTTCTAATCCCTGAGGCAGTTCCGATATGCAGCGTGTGGCATGTCCTTCAGCTCGCGCTGCGATTCGGGTCTTATCTGCTCAATCACCGCAAAGCGTCATCCTTTCATTATTTTCTTCAATATTGATAACAGGAGAAAGTGACGAGGGACCTCGCTGCCAGACGAAAAACATGAGCCAACCGATATGGCGAATCTGTAAAAGGGAATTGATGAATCTCCATGTTCTCAACATTTTAAGGCGTTGTTACTATGTTAGTGCGTCCAGGGCCATCGTCATCGTTCACATCTGCTTGACCATCATTGAAAAACTGGTGCAACTTATAAAAAATTTTCTGACTAAGTGGGCAATCATTTCCGCATTTCAACTGCCCTCGAGTACTTAATTCCATTTTTTACGCAAAACTCTATATGAATTCATTCAAATGGATTTTTTTTCGACTGCACCCTGACAAACTAAATAGCTGACACTGTCAACACAAGTTTGAGACGACTGCACCCAGTTAACAGAAAACGGTACTCGAATACACTAATAGACCTCGTATTTAAATATTTTACTGCTGCGCTGTTGCATTCGGATTATTGAGGCGTCTGTAACTCAGGGTCATTTGAAACTTGCATGAATAATCGTTCTTAAGTACTGTAAGATCTGATCTGAGGCTGTGAAATTTTCTTTACTAAAACAGTAATTGCAAAACCATACAATACCATATATATATATACAGATATATATATTTACTCATGCGATCATATTTAGAGAAGAAAATTGTAAATACCCCACAAATGTTTGCTGCGTCTTGCGGCTGAACGTTTTTGTCAACCGTGAAAAGCTGCATCTGAATGCCCGGTTTGACCGTGCTAGGGCCATTTTGATGTATATATATATATATATATATATTCAATATATGTATGTGTATGTTAGTATCGGCCTAAACGACGGGAGATTCCACGAGTGCAGGTATTCCTTCGTATCGTTATATGAGGAAAAAATTGTTCAAGTCAAATTATCATTAATCATTTACGCTTTATTAACATTCTACTCTTCGTATTTCGGAAATTGTTTTTTCTAATATTTACAAAAGGCGGCAGCGCCCAACAAACTTCTCGTCAAGTCCTCTTCACATCCAATTTGGAATCGATCGGCGGCTTTCGTTCTTCAAACTGCTGTACAAAAGCCATGCAAATATTGCTGCTGCAATCTTCAACAAATGGAAAGTAAAAATATTTATTAATTTAAGCAGGACTGAACAGGACCTAAAAAGATTATAAATGTCACAGGAAATTTTAAAGTTAAAGCAACTGATTTATCAGAATTCACACAAAAACTAGAAACTTCTCTCTGCCACTATTTTTTGGTGGCAGCAGTGACATCTCCTCGTCGAATTCAATTCAAAGTATCTTTCTGCACGAGGAGAAAGTGAAAATGCTGTTAGAGAGTTGTATTTCCTAATATTCGTTTGGTGTTTCTTCTAATTGAGATTCGTTTCATTTCAAGTTAATCAACAACAACAAAATGCCACTTACTTCCCCAATTATCAGTAAAATATTGACAACACTAAAAGTTAGCATTTTGTCGGCTAAATACTCTTCGAATTTCAGCTGACAGCCCTCACTGTACAAATTGGCCGGAATGGCACAATTGTGCGCCTTGCAGCACGTTTTCGGTACTTCGTGTCGAATCAGCCGATAGTCTTCGGTACTATTCACGCCACAACAGTGAAGCTTTTTATGTAAAAACAAAGCAAAATGATCAACGGGAGTTACGAAATAATACCAACTTACCCAGTCCTCATAATAGGCCAATGCGCCAGGCTCTTTACTTTCCAAGGACCACAGCTCATCAAAACCTCTCTTCACGCTGCCGGCTAAGCCATCTTGGGTGCCATGTGAAGCCATGCTCGTCATCAACAGCTGTACTAAAACTAAGAGTGCCAGGACCAACACGTACTGCGAACACATTTAAAATATTTCGAAAACCATTTAGGAAGACAGTGAATGTTTTACATACAATAATTAATTTCCTTTTAGATTCGTGAATGGCTGCCAGACATCCAAAGATTGAAATAATTAAAATGATGACACCAAGTGCGATTATGAGGCTACCCGCCACGTTTTCGCCATGATTGACTTTGTTCTCTGCTCCACTGAGCAAAATAAATATGCCAAAGCCAACTAACGTTACGCCCAGAACCTAAAGAATAAATAAATCATTTTAGTCCCTAAAAGCGCATCCTTAAACAAATTTCCTTTTTAACTACGAATTGCAGGTTTTAAATCAAAAACTCACGTCAGATCTTCCATAAAAAACGGTATGAAAACTTTCAAATAATGTGAGTGCCAACTACAAACATATGCTTGAGGTGACAATATTCTTTGTTAAAACAATCATGTTACTGCGAAACTTACCACACCACAGTCATGGCTAACCATATTTTAAATGATAAAAACTCCTAGATAACCATAACATTGTTTAAAATAATTATACTATTGCCTTGAGCAATTATAATGTTGGCACATCGAACAATAGTATTTTCAGGGCCAACGTTCTTATAATGACCCACAAACAATAGCAATAGTTACCTTGGTATTGTTACCAAATTAGAGTTTTTATTAGCCGTATTATTATTCTGATCATGGCCCACGACGCCGATTGTTGGTGTTTGCAAAAACTTCGTTAAAAAGAAACTAATTGATCTAATTGTGACACTCAGACGTTCTGAGTAAAAATTACCGCCACATGATCACCAGCGTGCAGCCCATTTAACTCCATTCAATCCGCCGATGTGCGGATTTTACAAATCGGGTTCATTCATCTGTGTTGTTTGGACTAAATAAGTATTCTGTGCCAATTGAATCGGAGTATTCAACAACAAACAGCCTTTAGTTTTCACAACCTGTTACAGTCAAAACAAAAATGAATATAAAGACTCCTATTAACGCCTAAATTTGAAAAGTGATGGCCAAGAAAGAGTGACTCACGCTGATATCATTTTGGTTTGGTGGTGACTGTCTAATCTGCTGTTTATTATTCAGTTACACGATTAAGTGTACACCCAACTAGCCCCGTATGAGGGGAACCCAAAGCCCACGAGGTTCGCCAGGTGGCAGTGGAAACGACATGGGTGAGACCAACAACGGCGAGCACAGCAGATTGTGAAATTAAATTACATCAGCTTTGCAAATATGGCCTAAGATGAAGGCGGACTAATTCCACTTGGTGAACTTGCCAACGGCTGACCACACCCCCAAATGGCTCACCAGGCACAGATTATAAAATTGATTTACGTCTGCACCTGCCATTATGGCCTAGTCCGACGGCGGACCAACTCCATCTGCTGAACTTTTCAACAGCTGACCACCGCCTCCTTGTGGCTCACCAAATTCTCGAGTTATGTCGTGACGGCAAACCCCGTGCTCGACACCTCGGGCTATATAATCTCTTCGAAATGCCTTAACCAACTACCGCCATCCGGGTCACCAAGCGTAGGCCACTACCCTTTTACCCCGGTGTCCAACCAGTTCATTTAAACAAAAAAAGAATTATGCTAGACATGAACATTAAGGAAGTTCTGCCCAAACACAAGATCAGTAACGATTTTGTGCCATTTTTAAATTGGTGTTTGTTTTACTAAATCGTTTTGAAGTAAAAAGCAAAATTGTATAAATATTTTTAAGCCAATAAAACCTTAAAACCTTCGGTAGCATTTGGAAATATATATAAAATTACATTTGGAAATAATAAAAAAATATAAATAAAAAAAAAAAATATATAAAATACTCACCGTAAATATAAAATTTAACAGCAACAAGATGTGTTTAATTGTCGAAGCTGCTAGACCCATTCTTTGTTGTTTTGTACGTTATTTATTTTAAGGCAAATTTTTAAAAACAAAACAAAATTATACAAATGACGTAATTTTTTCTCAAAACACAAACTTTGTTCGGTCTCTTTTTTTAATTGGAAAATTCTCTTAAGCAGAAAAATGTATCGCTGTCCTTTTGCCTTCCATTTGTTCAAAAAAAAAAAGTTTTCTTTATTTTCATTAAACGGTATTTTGCAATGGCGCGTGTCTATTTATATTAGAACGATGAGACAGTTGCGAACTCCGTTCTTAATAAAATTGGCAACTTTTACAAGCAGGTTGTGTTTCCAATTAACAAACTTTTCTGTTTTGCAAGTGAAAATCGACTGAAAGTCCACGATTTCTGGTTTGTTTTCTGAAAAGACTCGACCTGTGCTGTGTTGTTGTGGCAAAAGAAAAATACTCCAAATCTATTTTTACTCAATTGTATCTCGCGTTTTGAAAACATTGACACACTTACACAGATACTGCGAGGCAACTTTCTTGAATCGTCATCACTCATGCAGTGGATTGTACGTAAACACGGGCAGTGCCCGTTGTTGCGTTGAGAGACGAATGAGATCTTGTTCCACTCTCACTTCATCCTCCTACATCTTTCTTTCAGTTGTTGCTTGAAGCTAAAATTTTACTATAATCACAAAAATAAGTGGGACTTGTTGTTTTGATTTGTTGTTGTTACCAGTTGTTACAGATGTTTTGACCATATTTTGAAGCAAGTTCAAATGATTGTTTTTTTGTTTTTGTTGCTTTTTTAATAATAAATTATCAGCCTACGCGATCGAGTTGCAAACATTTGTACGAGTACGTTGTTTGCTTGAAAACTACACTGACGAAAATAATCATTGCAGGTGGTGCTCCCCGCATGAACTTTGGCAATCCAATAATTGTTTTTGTTTCGAACAAGTTTTCCATGTCATTTCAATTAACAGAAGTGGTGAAAATCTTAGCACTTTTTTGATGCTACCTGGCGCTGAAAAACGCCCTGGACTTTTTAGGATTACATCTGCACTTCAAGCAGAGATTTTCCGAAAATGTACTCCACCTCCCTCTTTTTAACCAAAACGTTGGCTCTCAGAAAACATGTCATACAGTTTTTTAAACGGTTACGCAGAGATGTGGTTCACGAAGGTATTTTGCTGACCAAATGAGAATGCCTTCGGGTCCTCAGGGAGTCTTGCCATGCCACGCAATATTGAGACCTACTATTTCCGGATATCTGGTGTGACGAACTCTTAAATGAATACCTCAAAACAAAATCTCTAACCCTAAAATTGTGTTACTATCAATTTATGTGCGAGAGACATTCGACTACACACGTTTGTTGATGCTGGGGAATACATCAGCTATTTAAAGGTGCAATTAAGTACCCAAGCCCTCTCTTATATCCGCCAAAAGCAAAGTAGCAACGTTACAGCCTTTGTCCATCTCCAGTTTGCAACTAAAAGCTGCTTTTATGGGTGTCATATTAGCAACCACGATTCGCAAATTTTCTGGTGTATCCCGGCAAGGGGCAGCAACAAAAGCACAACTCTACAACAAGCTAAAGAGATTTTAGTAAAAGAGGCTCAAGGTAGTGAACTTCGTCAAGAAATATTGGATTTGAATCAAATGAATACGTTGAAAAATCCAGAAAGCTATATCGCGTTAATGTATATCTAAACGAAAAGGGAATGTTAAGATACAATAGCCGGTTACAAGATCTTAATAACACTGACAACGTTTCATGAAGGATTTCATCACCAGCTCCATAAAACAGTTACAGCGCAACCTCAGCAAATGACTTCCAACTAGTTTATGTATGACTTCGGTTATGCATGTTCTTCCGAAACCTTCACCAAAGGGGACCGACACATCCCCAGAATGCCTTTTGGCGATCATGGCAGGTGCTGGCTTAAAATCAATTCCAAATCGGCCCTCTTTAGTTCAATTCAACGTTTATTCGTAGGTATAGATTTTTCCGGCTCCTTCTTGATAATAGTTGGATGGAGACGTGAAAAACGATGGGGAATGTGTTTCAGTTGTCTCACTGTACGAGCAATTCAACTTGAATCCGACCTCGTGCATGGTTTACGATATATTGTGCCAGGCGGGGAACACCATGCGAAATTTATAGGGACACTGACATAACTTCAAAACTTGACAAACGTAAAAGGTTTTTAATTCGCCAAGTGCCTGCGAAATGCTCGTCAGATCCATAGAAAATATTTTCTGTAGTATTCATCCAACACTGAACTTAAGCGATGGATGAAACGTGAAAAAGTATTCTCTGTGAAATCGTATTAATTAACAATTCCAGGTCACTTGCAATTGTTTTCATTGAACATGAAGATGGTGACGCCGTGGGCACTTGCGATGGATATAAGTCGTATCTAGAAAATAGCGTGGGCATAAGACAAATGTGACAGAGAGCGCCACCTCTTTTGGCGGCGTAGGTGCAAGTGGCTTACAAAGACCCACTTGTCTATAGTCATCGTAGCTGATCAAACGCTAAATTTGACACTATCGAAGATGCAAATGGTCAGGTGCGAAGCGCAACAGATAAGACGCCATGAACAATGGTGAAGTCAAGCCATCAGCTCGATAACGAGGGGGAGAATGTTGCTGCCGATTAACTTTATGATATTTTATAATTGGAATCTACTTGATTTAATTTCCTACTGGGATATATTCTTGAAATGAAATTTCAATTGAAATTTTTGCGAATAAAAACAAACGGTCATTTTGAAGAAATATTTTTTACTTTGACTCATCGTTCATCATTTTGAAATAAACACATGCACATGTACGAGGGCGGGTCAATAAGTCCGTGACTTTATGAATTGAACGCCTCTTAATAGAAATGGCAACACTGCTCCTGTCAACAAGCAACTGTCAATTGACTCCTGTCTAAATTTGAACAATCTCCGCCCTTTGGTATGTGCTTGGTAGCCGTTGAAAGCAGAAGACCGCGCGTTTTGAGAAGAGAAGAGAAAAAAGTGAATTTCGAGTTGCTAATTTTTTGGGGAAAAATGCCTTTACTGAAACCATGGCTAAGTTTGATAAATAAATGGCCGTACAAGCACGGAGGATGCCGAACGTTCTGGACGCTCAGTTGAGCTCTCTACATCCGAAACAAGTGCAAAAAATTCACGATATGGTTTTAAACGATCGGAGATTGAAACTGAGAGAGTGGTTTCAACTTTGAATGATCAGTTGGGTATGGGAAAGTTTTCCACAGGATACGGATAGAAACATGTGCGCTTTCTGTGGCAAAAATCCATGATTTGGGCTATAAACTACTCCCTCATCTCCCCTATTCTCCAGATTTAGCCCCGAGTGACTATTTCTTGTTACCAAACTTGAAGAAGTGTCTCGACGAAAACAGACTTGACTCCAACGACGAAATCATTTTACAAACAAATGCCTATTTTGATGACTTCCGCGAATCATAATTTTCGGAAGGTAGAAAAAAATTGGAGTAACGTTGGACTAAGTATATAGAACTCAAAGGAAACTGTGTTAAAAAATAAAATAAGTTTTGTATATAAAAATCTGCGTTTCATTCAAGAAGTCACGGACTTATTGACACGCCCTCGTAGTTTTGTTTTATTTAAGAAATGAAAAATAATAAAATAAATATCGAAAATTCATTGCAACGAAGCACGAATATCTGAACATTTCTGTGTTGTAACTTCAACTTCTTCATTATGTAACTCCAGAGGCTCGACATCTTCAGATTTTTGTTGTGGCAAAACCTCAAATTTTTCTTTGATATTTGTTTTGTAAAAAAAGTGTTCCAGAAGTATCATATCCCAAGGCACGAATCATATTAGCAGCAGGATCGCCAAATAAAAGTGTACCTTCGGTTTTTTTGTTTAAGCTTTTTTTGACGTTCTGAATTCCGCGAATATCTTCGTTATTTTTAAAGATATTCGAGCAAAATTTTATAGAAAGTTGTAAATGGCTATTAATCAAAAATTCTATTTTGCACTTTTTGGTTGTTGCGGCCTTTTGGCTTTAGGTGACGATATACAGGCAGTAGATGTACACATGTCATATGTATGCACGTAATTATCATGAATCAACTAAATAAGAGTGCGCAGGTCCGTTATGTTGTTTACATCAATCAGCTGGTGGTGTGACGTCGAAAGTGCTATTTGCCTTTTACTTTAATACTAAAAGTGAACAAAATAAGTAGCAAAATAATTTAGAAACCAAAACGAAGTGCGCAGTAAAATATTGTGGAAACACAAACAAAATGCCGATCAAAATAAGTTTTTTTCGTTTTCCATCTGGCCTTAATTTATTGAAACAATGAACAATATTTTGTTGTGTTAAATATATAAATGGAAAGACGCATCAGTATGCAACATTTTAAAACAGATGATATTGAAAATAAATTGAAATTTTATACGATATTGGTTATCAGTTATTTTAAAAAATTCTCAATTGTACAAGTACATATTTAATTCCGTAATTAGGTTTTACGAAAAACTTTATTTAAAACTCGTAAAATAGTTGCCGAGAAGAACGAACGTCATGAGGACAATTTAGCAGGTTATATTTGCTTCAAATTAAAGGTTGATCTTTCTAGTACTTCCGTACAAGAAAACGATGGAAGCGAACCAACATATTCCTGGGAGACCATTTGCCTGCGGGCGGACTATCAAAGACAACAGAAATAACTATGAATGTGGTGCAAGGATTGAACCAAATATTTGAAACACACACAATTGCATAAAGTTCCTGATCAAATTGAGTGTTTTTTAGTCCTCGAGTGTATTTTAAAATAAAAAATTGAATCAAGATTTAAAAGAAGGCATAAAACCACTTAAAAGAAAATTAAATAAAGTTTTAAATTGATTTATTTTATTGTTCTTAATTCCGCTAAAAAGTAAGTACATATGAAAGAATCTCAAACCAACAAGTGGCCTCTACAAAATCTTCGTTTATTTCTCAATCGCACAAATTAAAATTAGGAAAGTCTTTTAGCGAAAGATCTGCGTCATCTTTGTTTATTGCTTCATGCCAGTTACATATACAATTTTAAGTCAGTCTTGCTCCTCCCGTCAAATCGACAATTTATTAAATAAATTTAAATTATTAAAAATAAAGAAAGAATAAAAAAAAAGAACGAACTTTAATTTTGTTTTTTTTTTTTAATGCCGGACTAAACATCGGAATCTTCAGTTGCGTATTTATTCCATCGATCGGAGTCGTTTGACATAGAGAAATTTTATTTTAATCTTTCGTTTTAAAAGTTATGAAAGATGCTTCCATTTAGTCGTCTTGCTCATGAAAATTCAGACATCGTCCACTGAACAGTTCAAGTATTTGCGCCATGACAGCGGAAGATCATCAGCCACTATAACATATGGAACAGGTAAGGTTGCTAATGATAGGGGTCTCGGCCTGTTAGAACGTTATTAAGTGAACGTTTTCGATAAACTCCGTCATCGAAAATACGTCTATTCGACCAGACGGCGCTATAAAATAACCAACGAGTTCAACCCAATGTTCTTGTGACCAACTAAGCCTAGTCTACCATTTTAATAAAGTTAAATACTTTCAAAATGGGGCATTATTGCCATTCTAGGATCCAACACAGCTGGGAAGGTTCCACAGCCGAAGAAATTCCCCAGAAACGCTTCCGCACTGCTCTTCGGTTGATGGTATCTAAGATGCTCGTAAAATCAATTACCACAAAAGAAAAATCAGTTTTTATGTATATTTTGCGCGCTCAAATTATCCGCAGATAATTATTTTTGAGAGGGCATTATGAGCAGATCGAAAGCTTCTGCAGACACTAGGTGCCAAACTGTAACTGGTAGACTTTCGGCTTAACCTGTTTGTTTGTCTTGTTATCGGGGGTTGTGCTATTTTTAGCCTCAAAGTAATAAAAACTTTATTATTATGGGACTAAAAATACTTTTTTAAAGATATTTTCTCGGTGAAATAAATTTAATTTTGTTGATACTTTGAAGAATATTTTGTTGCGCAAATAACAATTTCACTGTGAAAACAGAGAAAGACCTTCCAAAACGACTTTATAACAGATGAAAGTTTAAGAGTTAAGCTCGCTATTACAACAACATCACGAGGAGAAATTCGAAGTTTGTAAGTATTTTGTTTCTGTTCATTAAATGTCAAAAAATTAGGTTTTACTCCTGAGTTTCTGACATTCCAGGGAGACTAAGACGAAAAAAAGTAATCAGCTGCTCCTTCAATCTCACCTGCTATAAAGTCGCTTTGAAAACATCATTTTTCTGTTGCTCGACTGGCATTTTTGGACAAAGAAAACACGGCTAACGAATGAAAATAATGTATCCACGAATTGAAAAAAAATTTCGACAAACACGGATAAAATAGAACGAATATATGACGCAGATGTTTCTCTAAGGCTACCGCACCTCAACTAAAGTTTTGTACAGGGTTGGTTTGAGCTTCAGTTTCAGTGATTACAATCGAGTTATTACAATATTTTTATTTACTTTTTACTCCGATGTCTTAAGAATATAGAATTTTATTAAATAATATTGGCCTTATTTGAACAAAATATCTAAAATATCATATAACGACTTTTGTAAGAGAGAGAGAGAGAGAGAGAGCAAATAACTAAACTTCAATATTTGTACAACCGTATTTATTAGAAACCGTAATAACGCCGGAGTTAACTGTAAAAACGCTGGCGATCTCTGTGGTTCCGTATGCTGTCGACAAGAATGCAGGCAAACACTGAACCAACAAACTAGATGTGAGAGAGAGAGGGAGATAAAAAGCAGATTAGTGTATCTGATAAGCAATAGAAATAATTAGACCAATTATTGATCTGATGAAATATTACCTCCGTAGGAATGATTAACCAGCTAAGAATTTTGAAGTAATTAGTTTTCGCTTGCATATATTTCTGATATTTTTCCTCACAACCAATCGTGTACAGATTGTGAATTATGGCGCAGTTGTGGTCTTTGCAGCAACTGGCTGGCGGCACTTTGTCGAGAAGAAAATAGTCTTCGGCACTATTTTTACCACAACATTTAAGCTAAACAAAAAGAATATCTGGGAATGCAAATCTTGGCAACACTCACAAAAGTCGATGAAACTTACCCACTCTTCATACGTGGACAGCGTAGCGTTTGGCTGCTGATAGTTTGCATCCCACAATTCATCGAATCCTTCCTTCAGTTTCTGTGACAACGTGCTGTTTATAACAGTGTAACTTATGCTGACCAGAATAAGTTGTATGACGATCAGAACAACCAGTAATACTGCAAACTGTGAAAACATTGAAATTTCCTGATTAATTGCTCCGGTTTCATACATACGCATATCAACATTTTCTTTCGCTCCATCGTTGCGACCACAATTCCGTAGAGCGCAACGCTTGCAACCACGATTCCCAGTGTGACAATGAGAGCCCCACCCAATTCTTCGCCATGGTCGACTTGCTCATTTTGCAAAGTCTGGTACAGCCAACATCCATACCAGGCAAGCAGTATCCCAAGGATCTGAAACAATAGAGATTTGTTTGGGTGGCTATTAATGCAAACATCGTCAACTGAAATGCAAAACCACGAAACTAATATGAAATGCGAAATCGATTTTCATGAAAGTCACTACAATGGCGCCATGTTGCGGAACTTGTACCTGCAGTTTCGTACTTTTGAGTTTCGCTTATAAAATAAGTAATTTTTATTACGTGATTGTAAAAACTAGAGAACACCATATTGAGTCCGAAAATCGATTTCCCATCTATTGTTTCAGCTAACGATATGTACGTCGCAAGTTATTGTCTCCTGATATTAATTTACGAAGTTTTCGATAAAAAAAACCTTTTTTTTTAATGTTCTTAAAGTCGTACGTACCAAAGAGAAAATCATATGAAACTATCTCCGTATTTTAAAAATGAGTATTAGAATCTTAGGACAGATTTTCTTACGTTTACGCGATTGGTAAAATACCAAAGCAAAGTAAAATGTTTACATAGAAATACATCCCTGATCTAATGATGTGTGAAGGCGACAGTAAAATTGTCTTCCCTATTTTCCCTCTATGCCGTACGGTCTCATTACATATTAAGTTTAGATGATACCATCCGTCCTCTTCTACTCAATTTAACTTATCGTGCCACTTGTATTATCGTCTAAGTCCCCTTTAAATGTACTTGTATTGCACATGCAGACAAAGTACCTTTTTCACCAATTTTCCGCTTTATTTCCTTCTTGCATTCACTTTCATTTTGTTGCGATGGTAAAATTAAAGATATTCCAAAAATCGTTTACTGAGAATAACAACGAACTCTGAATGAGAATTTAAAAACTCTTTCAAAAGCGCAAAAGCTTCAAAATTGTCACTTAACAGCTCAGTTAGAACGTTCTAGGATTTAATGTAGCAACTTAAGTGCTCACAGAAAAGTAATACAATAGTTACAGTACATGATCCAGACCCAAACTGTGCTTGAGAAGCTGATGTGGCGGAATTCGATAATCCATAAATCGGTTCCACAGCTGGCACAAAAAAATCAACTTCCGAAAATTACAATGTTTCATGTTGAATTTAACATTATTGTAAAATTGCAGGTTGTGACAAGTTTTCTTTAAGAAAGAAAGAAGGAATAATAATTAGGATATCTCTACGCATTCTACTTTATAATGAAATAGACTAAAACATGTAAAAAATAGGGCACCCTCTACATACATACATACATATAGTGCATTGCACCAGAACGGATGTTGTATTTATATGGATTTGTTTGTTGTGTTACTTGGGGCTTTGTATTCACTTAAAGCACCAATAGACGACATGTTTTGCTTAAGTTCTTTTTAATTCTACAAAACAGATGTTTTTCTTCATATCTGTCCAAGTTGGTTAATTTATATGAGGTCTTTAATTTTAGGCCATAAACGCTCATGTACATTTACATCCGACATCAGTCATGTTTATTACAACAGCTGATATTCAGTCATATGTACATGTATGAGTGCGTCAGCCACGTCATTACCTTAAAAAATGGCTATTAGCCGCTGAAAATATTTTTGACGGCATCGCTTGTAATTTTTTTTATGAAATTCCTTTTCTTTTAAGTACAAGATCTTGAACTTTCGTTTCGAAAACAATTTATGAATTCTATTGCTTTCGTTAAAATATAGATTTAAGAAAACAATAATCAACAGCTCTTGCAAAATTCTTTTGGGGTCGGCTAATTGATATTTTTTGACAGCTGACATTGTTCATGGTTTTTGCAGAATCAATGTTTTTGGAGCCCCACACGACATGTACTCGTAGTCACTCAGCAGTGTACAAAAACATGTCGTCTGTGGGTAACTTTAAGTAAAGTTGCGTCTTGTTGTTTAGTTAAATGTTAAGAACTTTTGATTATTGTTGGCTCTTGCTGGGAGGGAGTTACTTTTTTTGCTAGTTTTTTGTTTTGGTAGAAATCGGAACTCGGATATCTGAACTGTTTGTCCTACTTCGAAGCACTCATAAGTCATGAGTTTCAACATAATTTCACCCAGGTCGGCTCAACCGAGCGAATCATTAATCATTGGGAGAAGACTGAATATTCTCAATCCAAGTGAGTGAAGAGCGCTGCGGTTTTTCCAAGACAAACAACGTTTTTTATGCATTTTCATGTACATATATATATATATATATATATATATATATATATATATATATATATCAGATCAGTTGGAGACTAAATGCAGGCCGCAGCTGCCAACTTATGAAATAAACTTCTCGCTTGTCACTTGGTGCTGCATGTACAAGTGCATCAGTGTTCAAAAACCTTCGGTTTTCTGAGATCAATGAAAAGTTGAACTTAATAAATTACATTGTAATAGTAAAAATTTAAAATTTTTGAGGCTGGAAAGCAAAAGATGGATCGGCATCCTTTTCAAAATTGATTCGCCGTGCTGCGTTCTTATTCAAAATTTGTAGAAAAATGTGTTAATTGCTGAATATTAAATCGAGCTGCGTGCATTTCAGGAAGGGACAGTTTCCAATATTTAAATTTTGCCCTGCTTTTCCATGTGAAGAGTGCCTGGAAATCATTGAAAGGCCAATTCGTTCGTTCAAATATTCTCTACATACTTTCAACGACTCAATTTCATTGAAAAATAACTGTTGAATTAAAATGCTAAAGAAAACATAAATAAATAATAATGAAAAACTTAACTTACCCCGCAGAATACGTTTAAAGAAATTGTAATAAATTTATAAGTTTTTGTAGTAAAATACATTTGTTTTGTTTATTTTTCAAATTGTCTATTTGTCATTCAAATTATTCTTAAATAGCGTTTCACAAAATAATTCCGCTGTTTGTGTTTATTTGTGTTTATTTGGATCTGAATAATTCTTTCACTAAAAATACTTGCTAGTAACTAGAACATCCGTTTGTCGAACATGTTCGTTTTAAACTAAAAATTATGACAAAAGACAAAATTTATTTTTACTCATAAGGCAGATAGATAAAAGACCACTCTGATTTAAGTTCAATAGACTTGCGAGTACATATTGAAAACAGATGACGAAAGAGCACAAATTCGATACTTCCAAAAACTGTTTCTCTCCGTCCCGTTAAGAAAACGCACTACAAAACACGTTCATCCACTTGGCAGAACTGTCTGCGGATAATAAATAATCTGTCGATATTCAAGACTTTGAACCAATAATATGACTTAATATCCCCGAGACAATTTCATTGTGCCGCCCGAAAGATTAAAGAAAATCTTTTTCACTTTCTGTCTTGGACACGTCAGCAATAAAAATAGTACAATGAACACATAAACACAAATTGGAATGCAGATGCACAAACAAGAACTGAATCCACACGACGAGAAATAAACGAAAACTAGATTGTGGGCAGCTGTTACTGAGAGACAACATCGCAGACATTTCACTGCCGGATGGAAAATCGCATTATGGAAATTTGATTATGAGTTCACAGTTTTCTTATTGGATGCGGCAGCGCAAACACTTCCACAGAAAAGTACACATAAAGATGTACCAGAATTAGGTTATGAAGAGGAGGAATGAAGGAGTAGGGTTCCGCTATTTTTATTCTATTTTGCAGAGACTGTTCAGTGCCCTCCGAAAATGCTCAGCATAAGGTCCATTATCCCAACATCCGCAAACATTGTATTTTTTCTTTCCCCCGAGTCTTTAGTTGGACTCGAAGTTACGATCTCTGGACTCTTGGTCGCATACTCCACCCACTCATCCACCGAGGCACTTACAGTTTTAGCCGATTATTGTGATTAATACAATATATAACTGCGAGACCAAGATCGATAGGATCGTCTACTTGAAGCCAACAGAATTTACAAAGTCAAGAAAAAGGGAGAAAAGCTCATTTCTGGTAGCGTTGTCGTACTCCTAGAAATAGGCCGCATGAATCTAGATCAATATTGTTTACGGGTATTTTAAATGTCATAGAAGAAAAAAAGCTCATTTGCATTTTTCAGAATAAGCAAAACCAAACCAGATTTGGCTTCTTTGCGACTTTTTCCCGTTCGCAAAATTGAGGGGACCCATGAATAGACGGTGATTGAGGCGATAAAAGCCGAATCGGTGATATATTTAAGGGATATACCATAAAGCGCATAGAGGAAGTGATTCTAGGATAGGAAAAATCGTCGGCGCAAGCGTTTTACATCTGAAGGGGACTACTTTGAAGGCGACAATGTAGAAATTGATGAATTCTCACGGCACCTAAAAGAGCGTTTTAGACGATTTCTTGAAAGTTCACCACCACTTCACCTCAACAGCGGCAATTATATCTCATCACAAATCGCTATCTTGAGGCTTTGTGCCCTGATTTTGAGAAATATTCATAAACGAACGTTGCATGTTCGAAAAATGCCTTCTTAACATATCAGGTCAGGATTGATTTTAACCTTCAGTTTTAAAAGAAATGACATTCCTTGTTTCGAAAGTTATTTGGGAAAACAAGAAAATAATAGTTATATTCTGCATTCTTAAATAAAAATTATGTGATAGATATCGGTTTATAGGCACGCACTCGTACATACTCTTTGGTAGGCTGCAGCATAACTTCTTTTCTGTCGTGGACAGCATTTGATTTTCGGCGTTTTTGATGCTGCTCTATCTGTTCTTTAGGTTCACCAAGCGCCGCTATCTTCTGTAAAATTCAAGTTTTCGTATGATTATCAACTTCACTTCGCTTAAGCGAATAAAACAAAACAAAAAACTAACTTTTAACATTGACGTAGCGAGGAAAGACCCCAACGATGAAATCAGAATGCGCACAGTATGAAAATGCAAGACAGAGAAGGAAACTTGAATTACATTTTACTCGAATACTTGTTTCGACACACTAGGTGGGTTTTTTAAGCAGGATCACATATGGTACCTCTATGTAACAAGGCCCCAACTAATGATGCACTTTATAATATTAAAACTCGCGAGTCTTTCCACATTAAGGTCACGTCATAGATATTTATTTGTTACTCTCATTCGATCGTATATTCAGATACAACTATTGGGTACAGGGGTAGGCCGCCCATGTGTTTGAGTACATATGATCTCGTGCTCGCTCTCGGCCTTGATTCCCTAAATCTGAAGTTCCAATACTTTTATCAATAAGTATTTTTTCCAGATAAACCCTTTTTTCTGCCAACTGCACTTACAGTCAAATCTTGATTTTGTAAGTTGTGTAACGAAGTAAATTCTTTATTTGCTTAAAAGTAAGGAAATTTAAAAAATGTATGAAACTTCTTTTAAATACGGTGTAAAATTAAGTTTTTATAGTTTTTAGTTTCAAATCAAATTAATTACAAAAATCTTACGACTAGACAATAAAAATAACTTTGAATATCTGAAAAACAACACAAATTATTGGAACTCATTTATAGTTTTGATAGACTAGATAGAATTATTTAAAATTAGCCTGCAAGACATTTAGTTACACACATACACATACATGTTTCAACAAAAACAATTACAAACATGTTAAAAATCAACAACATTTGTACCGTTAAATTAAAATTGTGCATTTGACTTGGCACCATTTTGTTTTCTTTAAAGAGAACGAGTTAAAAGGCGAAGATCCAAAAATAAGAGAGACAAATGGAACAGAGAGACTAAATTAAACAAATGATTTCTTATCGAGCATTTAAAACATTCATCTTTGGCGTACAATCGAAAATTAAAATTGGGGCAATTTAGAATTGCCTCCCAAAATGCAAAAGCTAAACGCGTAATCACCCCTTTCTGTCATCACAAGTCAACGATGCGGCTGCTGATGATGACGATGATGATGATGGTGTTTAGGTGAAAAAGCTCTTACTTCATTTCGTGTAGTATTTCGAACGACGCCAGCGATTCACGATACTGTTGGCCAAAACATAAGCAAATGCCGCACAAATTAACTGCAAAGAATGCGTGAATAAATAATAAATAAAGATCAAACAGTTCGTTTAAAAAACAACGTCATTGAAAGAACTTATGACAAATTCTGTTATATGATTTTTGTACGTGTTCTTTTAGATTTCGTTACCTCGACAACAATCAGAACCAATGCAAAGATATTGAAAATGGTCCAGCGATCGGCAATGAAGTCCAGGAACTTTTGTCGGCAGCCGTCCATATTTAATTTGTCTGTTTCGCTGTTGTAGCAGCTGTGGGGAGCCAGAACGTAATCACTGGGACCGGTGTTGCCACAGCATTCAAGCTAAAACCCATAACCGAAGTGTAAAATTTAAGAAACCAAAACATAAGATCACTTCTCTCCTTCTCTTACCCAACCCTCAATGCTTGCGATGTGCGCCGTGTTGTTTCCCGGTCTTATGGGCACAGCCTGGTTGTTCCACAGCTTGTCGAATGTCTTATCCACATTAATCAAAAGTGACGTTTGGAAAATCCAAAAGAAGCCAACAATCAAAACGTGCAGTATGGCCATGATGATTGCAAACGCTACAAACTATAGGGGAAATTTCGGGAAAAATTCGTTTCACAATCATTGTGGCAGCTGCTTTAAAGTCTTCACTTACACATTTTGATAGACGACTGCTTTCCAGCCAGGCGCTCAGAATTCCAAACGCAGAGCACAAAGTCACGATTATGCCCAGTCCAAGAATGACCAAAGCGGCGGTTTCGAACTCAAATGTCAACAGTATGTAAATGCCGATGCCCACCACCGCCAAAGCAAGAACCTAAAAACAAAAGAAAAACAGTGGGCGTTACCAAAAATACATACATATGGACCTTTGCAGGAAATAAAACACACGTATAATTAATAAGGATTGGACTTGCACAAGTTGATTATACGGTGGAGCGGTGAAACCCAGATATATTTTTTAATAAGTGCCGATACAATTTTCCACGCCGCTCTTCCCTTGTTCCAAAACATGACACCGTTCAGAAAAAGAACTCCTGGCAAAGCATTTTAAAGGGTGCAACTAGAAGCCCAAATGTTGATTTATTTATTCATGGCATTAGAAATTAAACTCATACGGATTTCAGTGGTTAACAAATGCTGTAATTTTCGTTTAACAAATAGTTCATTGTTCATTAAAATTTAAATTAATATACACATGTATAAAATATGATGAGTGCACACCTCATTTTCTAAACGAATTTCAATAAAATTTTGGGCGGAAGTTTGGGTTCAAACTCGCTTCAAATTTATTTTAGTTTGTATCTTTATAAAACAAAAATAATAAAGTCATTGTCACGTGTATGCCAGATCCGGCAGATTCACAACTCTAGTGCGTCAGTAAAACTTGCATATCCTTTATCTAAATTCGCACCTTCCTCAGCTGCAAGTTTTGTTCCTGCAGCTCTGTTTTTGTAAGTCTGCAATGAAGAGAATCGCAGTTGCTTGACCTGGTACTGAATAGATTTGACGAGATTTTACCAAAATTTTCTCACGAAGTAGATTTCATTTACATATATAAAAAATCCTGCCAAAATCTACAAGATTTGGCCAATGAACGTTTGTTGCAAACTGAGCACTCCGTCAGAGAAGTCTGGTGTCTTGCACAAAACTCAATTTCCCATGCGCATATTATCTATCTGGCGATATTGTTAAATGATGCCTGACATCTGTGTATTTATATACGAGTAGTGACAGTGCGCCTGAGCAATCGTCAGGTAATTCGAAATGAATAATGTTGGGAATAAAAACTTTTTCACGAGCTTCCTGGTAACTTCAGACGTTACAAGTCCCGCTGACACGCGTAGATTCCAAATAACTGGAAATATGTTTCTGTCGAGATAATTTAAGCGATCACAGGACGAGAACGGCTCATTTGTAGACCCCCAATAATTGTACTTCCTCACATCTCACATATACATACATATTATTTTATTATCATTTTTAATTTCATTTTAGAATTCCATTTTTCACTGAACACTTTGCGGTTATAAAAATATACAATATGAACATATTTATGTAGGACAGAATGCTTCAACTAAGATTGGCAAAATTGGCGCTGCTGTGCGCCACCTGGTGATTTGATATAAGCAAACAGCTTCTTCAAGTAAATAGCGATTTCTTTGCCGCCCTTCTCACATGAATGTGCAATTTTTTCGATAACAGGCAAATTACCGATATTGTTGGCGTTTGTACACATGCGAATCAGAGTGGGAAAAGAGAAGAACTGCTTCTTAAATGCACCTCTAAGTTGTAATACATTTTCAGTTCTATTTTTTTAATTTAGTGTCCACATCCGCTTATTACGTTTTGTATGCAAAAGCTAATGAACATATTAGATTAGAGAAGGTGGCCTTTGTGAAATGCTCCACTGTGACTGCTTTAAGTCTTTATCACCAACATATATTTGATCTATTAAAAGATGTTTTGTTTCAGCTTAAACGAAGATCTTCATAAAATAATCGAAGGAGGCGATGAAAAAAATCAAATAACTTAAAATACTTCTTCTTCCTTTGGCGCTACAGTCCGGGGTGAACATGGCCTCAAAAAACAAGCTTTTTCCAGCTTTAGCCAGTGGCCTCCAATTTTGCATACCAAATTGGTTGAGGTCTCTCTCTATTTTCCATGCGTTCTACAAGGCCCAATCACCTCAGCCGTTGGATCAGTAGACGCCTGGTTAGGCTCATGTCGCTGTATAACCCGTACAGTTAGTGATTGAATTTTCTTCTCCAGAAAACATCAACGCTAACAGGGCCAAACATCGGACGCAGAACTTTTCTCCCGAAAATATTTCACCTTTCTTGAATTTGCAGTGCAAAAAGTTGTGATCCCTTTTTATCGGGCTACAAATAAATCCCAACATGTTAAGTCGAATTTTAAAAAAAATATTTATGTATTCATTGATTTGTATTTTCTCCCCTTTAGAGTAGTCCACCTCAGATGTAATCCACTTGGGGCATCGCTTTTTCCAGTACTCGAAGCAGCTCTGATAAGTACTTTTTGGTATGTCCTTGAGGTCTCTGCGCTTTAAATCGTAGCAAAACTACGTCATTTCTTGATCTCCTCAATATTGGGAACAGGAAACCCCCGAAAGGGGCCAAATCTGTTGGCTGCGATGGGTAAGGCTTGATTGCGGCATTGCTTTTGGCCAAAAATTTAAATTTTTGTTGGTCAAAGTTCAATATTTGCAAAACTTCCAAAAAAAACTTGCATCGCATTCGCCGATTCTTCAAGGCAGTTTTCCAGTTGTACGTGCAAAACAGAACAAAGGTAGCGCATAATGTATTAACAGTAATACAGCTTGTTTTTTTTTTTAATTTTGTAGTCGCTTCGCTTAAAGGGAAGAGCCCGTGCATTTAAATGAATTCTTAAATAATTTGCCTTCAAACTGTTTTGATTTGAAAAAAGTCTTGCCTAATCAAAATGAAACGAACTGAATGGCGTGAACTGATATTATAGTCATATCGTAATTTCTGTGACTAATTTATTTATTTATTTGTTAGGTCAATAGATTTTCACATCCTCGCTGACTAAATATGAACAATAAAACCATATTGTGTAGAAATAGTTGGTTCAACAATTAGCAATAAAGTAAGATTTCTTTTAAGTAGGTTTTACTCTCAGGTAAGGCAATAATGTGGTAACATTTATTGAAGTTGGCACATGCCAAGGAAGGCTCGTACTGTTTTTTTTTTCTCAAATCTTTTTTTTTTGTAAATTTCGAAAGATGATCTTCCAACACATCATTGGTAAAAAAAATTTGATGTGATCCGACTAAAAATAACAAAAATATAAGCAGTTGAAAAAAGTTTCGCGCTCACAAAACTTTAATTTTTATTAAGTTTTTTCTCTCTCCTGAAAAGTTAGAAAAACGTTACTTAGGGCCTCCGTCGCTTTTACTTTCACAAATTTCTCAAAAACACATTGAGAACTACATCTTAATCGAAAGTTTTGCAATTAAGCTCGTAATTAATACGTCAGTTATTATTTTCAGGAATTTTATGAAATAAACTCCCTTCGTTCTCGATGACCTCATTTAACTTTTATTTAAGAGCCGGTGTGCATTTAAGATCTCGTTATTTTTACTCTATTTTCTAGAAAAAAAATTATACGTTCAAACCAAATAACTAAAAGTCCTGTCATATAAAAAATGACAATGACTCGGGTGCTTAAAATTTTATGCTATAGTTTGTGCACGTCCGCGATATGTATATCTGCGTTGCAGAGGGCTCCCACGAACACAATTTTTAAACACCTCATGCCGAATTGTCACACTCTCACGGCCATGCACGCTCTCGAAGTATTTTCATTTAATCACACACTTATACACACTTAATTTCATGATCGCACCACGTTGCCATATTTTTTTCTAATCTGCAAGCTTGGAATAAATAAATAAATAAGTCACGAGAATTGCTAAGTATATCTGCATTCATAACAAAATTTATATATGTATAAACTTTATCAACGTTCTCGCAAGAAGCAAATTTGTAGTTGATTTCGAGCCCATTTTGATTTTCTTACATCCTTTAGACAATAAGTGAACAATTAATACGGCAAAAAGGGACGTAAGAAAAGCCAAATAGGCTCGATAAGTAGGAGAAATGCTTAAATATTAAAAATATATAGTAAAAAGGTTATACGGCTCCGCATAATTTGCAAAAAACTTATTTCTAAAAGAAAAACTCTTCCAAACTGCTCAACACTTCGTGAAGCTGCCAAATTTAGATAAATCTATACATTTGGCAAGACATTGCACGACCAATATTTATACCAGCAATAACTTTTACCCCACACGGAGGCCACACTTTCAATACTCTTTCAATTTGCAATACACTCACATGTTTTGCCAAACACTCCCACTTTCTAAATTGACTACTAGATTCTTTCCATTTTGCCTTTCCATTAGGTTGGCAATTTTTGGCTGAATTTTAACAGCTGATCGCAGAAACAAGTTGCACCTTCGTCAATAAAATTGTGTCTATACAAATTCTTGTGATATTTTATGTAAAAAAATTAATAATATTAATTAAAAAATCTGTATGTTTCTTCATCTGAGACATTTTTTGTATTTAAATTGAATTTCAATTTAAGTGCAGCCGGTGTTCCAGCTGGCAATTCAAGTGAGTTTTGACAAGATGACGTCATGCTCGAATTTTTATTTTAAACTTAATTCATTCCAGAGCCTGATTTCAAAAGCACACTTTTATTTACATCCTTATGAACCACAGGAAACTGCAAAAGAATTGGCTGGCCTCCGAGCCTGTGGCGGTAATCGAAGCTACAAGAACCAAGAATTCCATCGAGGCACTTCAACTTCCTTAAATAATTAATTTTTATATTATTTTAACTGTTTCAATATGTAGTTGGTGATGTTTCAAGGTAATTCTGCATTCATTCAACGGAAATCAAATCAAGTTGTTGAAAAAATGGAAGTACTCGTATGTGACGCAAAATCCTTACGAATTGCCACCAATTCTGAATCGCAAATTTATTATTATTTTCGAAAAATACACTTCGTAGGATGGCGTCAAAACAACAATTATCATTCCAACACCAAAAGTTATCGCTTTACGCAGAAAAACCCCTATTCTTTATTTAAAGTCACGCTCCATTTAAATTTCTCTGAAAGCCAAAATAATTTGAAAATGCGCACTTTTCTATTTAAGCTTAAGTGAAATAATTGCTGCGGAATGCCCACGCACAAGAATTATTTTCGTTTTAATAAAATTATGAATCAATCACTTTATGAATATTAATGGGTCAGCTTATTACAACGACAACAACAACAAGAAATAAAAACAACAAACGAAATTGTTTGTGGGCTTGGGCGACATGTGCCAGGCCAAGACCAAAATAGTAAACAAAAACTTTTATGTATGAATGAAACGCCTACAGTGGCGAGCAGAACCGGTCAAATGTTGACAAAATAATACATGTTTTCGATTTGCTTTTTCGTCTGTCCCAATCGCTATAATTTGCATGTATCCACAAGAAAAATAATGCCATGGCCCAGTACACATTCATTCTCAGATAGTCCTGCTGGATATAAACCGTTAACTGCCCCAGTGCATCCAGTGTAAAAAATTTTAATTTTTTATAGAAAAACACCTGACGGAGCTCCATCCTGGGATATTTAAGCAAAATTTCTGACGCCATTTCAACTTTGTCATTTAATTTTTTCAAAAGCTTCAGCTTTTAATATGATAATACAAGACAGAAATATTTTTGGAGTAAAAATACTTTCACTATAATCTAGTAGATAATTGTTAAATATGATTTCGCGCCTACGTTCGTCGCGGCTACTAAACTGCGCTTTTCCAATTGCTTTTTCCAATTAATCTGGCCATATGGCGTCAATTGCGGTTGGAATATTACCACTTGCAATATTTTAAGAGTTGCGTATTTTGTCGGCATAAGCCAATGACTTAACATAGCCCCCCAAAAAGTAGTCCACAGGCGTTAAATTTCACGAACACAGGACCAGTTTTGGGAAGAAATATGTCCCCAAATTGATTTTGTAATAAATTATTTGTCATGCGCGCTGTATGGCAATTTGCGCCGGCTTGTTGGCACCGAATGTCGTTTAGCGAATAAAATTTTTATAAACATAAATTCGACCAGGATAGTTCGATAGGAGTTCGGCGTATTCTTCAACACTTTGCGCTATATTCTCTTCGGTACGTACATTTCTTTGTATTATTAAGGGATTTGAATGGAAAAGAGTAGAATTTATGCGAAAACTACACGAATTGCTGCTCACTGGCCGATTATGTGGAGCATAAAATGCACGAAGCGCTCCAAGAATTTCGCGAACAGATTTACTTTACAATTTGGAAGCGTTTTTCTGGCGTTAAACGAATCATAATGACTCGCCCAACCTTAAGGAACAGAAATGCCGACACAGTTTGACATTCTCATTTATTCGCCTATTGCGTATGTAAATATTTTGCCAAATGAAATAAGAAAAACAAATGAAAGTTTCCAAAATGTGGGAAATTTCTCTAGACAAAAGAGCTGGTTCTAGAGCACCAATCGAATTCAAGCGCAATAGTTTACGGATGGGGTTAGTAACTTTCTGCTTTTCACACAAAATTTTTCCCCTTTTTAACAATCATGACACGAGTAAAAGTGGGTTATCGCGCTATTCCAAGTGTTCCTAAGGGACACGTTCTAGGAAATAATTAAAAAATATTCCGAACAGTGAAATGATGTTCTGAAAAAAAAGTCATGTATTCTTCTCTTTTAAATGCAAATATTTAATAATAATATTTAAACTCCTCTTCACTGTATCTTATTCCAATATGTTGTACTTATTTTATTAATTAAATACTTAAATAATTAATTATTTTTCGTGTTGTGTCATGTCGTGACGTGTCATGTTGTGTTTTTCTGTCAACGAATAAAAGCTCAATCTTTTGCTTCGCTGAGTTTCATTCATAAAAGGAGTTTGAAATAAAAATGTAATGACTGGTCTTTGTCTAAATATTCAAATATTGTACAACAAGATATACCATAAATTTGACATTAAACTTGAATTCGAACGCAATATTCGACAATTAATTTTATCGCAATTTTTATTTGTGTTTTTAATGGAAAGTAAACGACCAATTTGCTTAAAAACTGATTATTAATAATATTAAATACGTTTCAATGACTTCGACATAAATTATTCAAAGACAAACAGTAAAACTCAAAACTAGAAATAAAACTTGTTTTCAATAAAAGTGGTCATGAACATTAAATCATTTCCAAATATTTATGTATGTTGACGTCATTCATTATCAACCTGGCGCCTAAACGAATTTTGTCACTTAAATTCAAATTTTGTATCCGAAATCGCACCTAAATTTAATCGGCATAAAATATATTAAATTCTAAAGTGCAGCAAAGACTAAGAGAAATAGTTTTTTTCGTTGGCAAGGGATCTGTTTATATATTTAGGGTAAAATTCTTGGAATCATTCATTGATCTCGGAACTGGAATTATGGTAAATGTGATCAGATACTTAAACCATTCAGCCATCGACCTATTGTTTATTTTTGTACAGGTTAATAATAACTATTCGCAAGGCATTTATCTCCCGCGGAAAAGACTTCTTTCCAGATTATAAATAGCCCGAGAACAAAAAATGCAATAGTTGGCAACGCTAATGCCAGCTGTCGTGATCGTTTAAATTGAATTTGATTCCTTTTTTTGCAAGAAACGAAATCACTCTTGTTAGAAAAATCAAACCAAATTGAATTGATCCACGCAGCTTCAGCTTTGCAAGCTTTTATTATCTAAGTCGAATTCGAAGCGCACATGGTACTGCGGAACTCAGCTAAGGGGCAGTACTTCAGCTGCCGCTGGTGCCTACAGACATTACCAAAGACTTAAAAAAAACTTGATTCTCATTCTAACGCCGGTCCCCGCAGCATCTTAAGCTCCTTCGTTTAAAAAGAAAGATATTGCGGCTCTAATCTTCAAACCTATAACATCTTAAGGGGAAAAAACAAATAAGTACTGACACATACATACATACATATGTATTTATATTTTAGTTTCGACTACCTGAACTGACAGACTAATTGCAGATAGAATAACTTTTTGGGGCCACTGCACAGTTGGAAAACTGCACAAGCCAAAGAAACAGGCAATTGTCTTTCATAGAATTTTGACGAAGAAAATATGTACATATGCAGTTATTTTAATTACTTTTCTCCTTTTTTTATCATTTCTAAAGGGTGTTTTTATAGAGGTATACAACTTTGAAATGGAATAAAACATATATGAATTTTTTAAGTTGACATGAAATTTACTTTATTTAAAAGATAATCTTCTGGCAATATACATACTATGAAAGTCTAGAAGGGACAGCAAATTTCTTAGAGTAAAGAGTTCCTTTTTCTTTACATACTCATAATACAAATTATCTACAACAACAAGACTGTTTTACTTTACTTTTACTTAAACATCACAACTTGTTGTTCTTGCTGTCGTCTATGAAATGAATTTTAAAAGGGTATTGTATTGTATTGGACTTGTTTTGAGGCCATCCCAAGTTAAAAACCGCAACGAAGTTTTAAAAAAACGCACCATACAAAAACTGAGGAGTTCTTCTCACAAAAAACTTTAAAAAGCACCAAGTTGACAACACTGATTAGTGAATAATACATTAAGACGGCTAAAAAACAGGCTTCCCGAGCGACATCTGACAAAAGGGTACTTTTTCTAGGTGTACGAGTACTCATTACACGCATACGCCGTACCTGCTTCGACTGCAAATTTGTTGGTCTATTTTGTTCTACTTTTTTTATTTTATTTTAAGAAAGAGAAGTAGCACCCAAACAGCCAATGCCTTCTTTTTGGAGAGCAATGCGTTGTTTCAAGGGTGAACCCATCAGCAAACCTTCTTAAGACTTTTAAAGCAAAATGTCTTTATTCATACCCACCAAAAAAACACAAAAATGTTCTTTAAAACAAAAAAATTCAGTAACTAAAAATAATTCGTCCTTCTACCGCTAAATGTCTTATTTTGATGTCAAATAAAACTTGTTGTTTGTTGATGCAGGTCCGCTTTTAGACAACAGGCCCACTGATTCAGCGATATAATGTCGGGCAATATTTGATAGCAGTTATTTTTTCGCCCATCAATCATTTGTCCCACGATAACGAAAGTGTCAATTTTCGCCAGAATTTTGAAGGCGAAAAATAAAATGATTTGCAGACCATTGGTGAACTTGCTTTCGCCAAGTTCATCTATCGCGAGTATTAATCAATTCCCACATGCCACGATTAACATGATTTAGTGTGCCCCGAAGAAGTTTTCTGTTGCTGAGAAGCCCTAAGGGTACCGTGGCTGGTACAATAATCGCCATCGAAATGAGCTTTGGCCGTCATAAGGCAAAGCTTTCCCCAATTTTTATTCAGGTGTGTTGAAAACTTCAAACCAAGCACTTTTTAAATGCCAAAAAAAGGATATATAAATTTTTTTAATACTTTTATTTTGCTTTTTTCGGAGATTTTAAATAATTATGAACTTAAATTTTTTTCTATATTGAAATAATTGTCTGTAAGTGTGTCCGGGCCAAAAATCGTTTTTGTACGCGTTATAAAGATTATTTATTATATTGTAATTTATTATTTGTTGCCTTTTTTATTAACGTTCATATGTTCACAAAAATGTCACTTCAAATTAACCACAAATAACTTATAAAATCAAATACTTTTGATTCAACATTAAGTTCGCCCTGGTTAGATTTTTCATAGTCTGGATTTCACAAGAAACATCTTCGATTCAATTAAGTACTTGGAAGTGACTTGTGCGATCAAAGGTTTTGCTGACAGTAGTTATTTATGGCCTTTTAATTTTGTAGGCCCAACTGAACTCAATGGCTGACATCTCTTAGTGTACATACATACATACATACATATATGAAAAAGGGGTTAAATTAAACAACATCATGGTTCCAGCACGTTACAATTTTTCCAAAACAATTTATTGATTTATAATTTAATTAAAACACAACGATAAGTTTAAATAACCCCTACACTGTTTTAAAATTTGTTAGATGTTCTTTATCATCGACGAGAATAAGTCTGCAACTTCAAGAAAAATCGCTGCCAAATTAATTGTTCACAAAAAGTATGGAATTTCATGTGGAAGGAGCAAAAGTAGAAACGCTGTCGAAGTAGGAAGGAAGCAGTCCTGTGTGATCAGTTAGTCAATCTTGTCCAGGTCGTGTTCCGACTTCTTACAGGTTTCCTTACAATTGGTTTTGAAGCAAAACCTCATCTGAGACTTAGAGCTGAAGGAACCCCGAACCCAAGTCATAATATTAACTTTTGAGGAAATTGGAATTGAACATTTTAACAAAACACCCCTGAGGCAAATTCCAAGTTGTACTTGGCAATGTAGGCCTCGACACAGTCATGTTATACGAAGAGAAACACCTCTATTCGTAGCGAGTTTCAATACGGCGCACGAACTAAAGCCTTCTGAACCGAATAAGTCCCACATCACTAGCAAAAAGGTTTGGTGTATGACAACTACCGTTATTGAAATAAATTCTCTTCCAGTTTGAGTTATTTGACGTTTTTCTTGCTTGCAATAAGTTTTAAGAATTGGATTTCAGTGTTTTCTGAAGTAAAAATTAAATATATGTGTATAATAATGGGGCCTTCAGCGTCGGGTTGGTAATATTATATGTTATTTTTGGGTTTACGTGTAATTTGTGTAATTACTCTGAATTTGTTGTCACGCTTAAGCCAATAATTTAGTGGATTTGGTAAAAACTATAATAAATTTTTTGTTCTTAAATTATAAATATTTTTGAAATAATTTGTAAGAACCTTTTTGTATTTATATTTGTTGTATTTACTACCTAAAAAGCAATAAACACTAAGGAAGCAATTCGTTTCGTTTGAATCAAGTCTCGAGGGTGAACAACATGTCACTGATGATGATAATGAATTTATGCCAATTATACAGATGATGATGCTGATTGATGAATTGCTGAGATTTGGATACTGAATGCAACTGTTCTAATGATGTATTTTTTATATTCCATTTTTTTTAGCTTTATACACAGCTTTTATAAATTAGATGAGGGGAGACACCACCGCCTTTGTATGGCTAGAACCCTTTCCCCCCATCCTATTGAACCAGTTTTTCGAACTCGGAGTTGCTCTCTGTCAGCAAGAGAGATCAAAAATTACAAACTGGGAACTTTCAGCATCGAAAACACCTCTGTGGGGCGGTCAAAAAATTTAGTTTCATTTACTCCCCCCTCCCAATTGGCTCATAAGCCAAATTAATATCGCAACATTAGAAGCTGTTCATTTTTGGCGAGTGCCTGATCATAAAATTTAAACTTCAATTTGAATTTTCTGCTCTTTTTAGACTCGAAAAGTATATTTTTTCTTGATCAGTAAAGAAAATGTGGTTCTATGTGAATTTATATCACATTTTTATTTTAAATTAGTTTGTTTAGTTTATAACAACTTTAAATAATTTATTTATACATTAAGCACGAAAGTTTCGTTTGCTTCGATTTTTTGTTATTTAATATTTAGAATTTGTGGGAATTTTTGTACAATTTTTTTCCAGCTGCGTAAATATTTTCCAAAAATATCGTAATATGTATGTTGATATCGAATACCATGTCAAAAACTTTTTTTAATGCAGAAATTAATAAAAAAAAAGGCGGCATTGGCCTTCGTGGCACTGTGATTTATGTTGTTTTTTATGTGACCTTGACAAGCTGGACTACATTATTTTTCAGCTGCTTATTGGTTGCAAAGTTTATAGAATTCAAAGAAGATAACCCTGTCGGGCTTTACTGTGATTTCTGAGTATTTAAAGAACTTTCGACTTGCCCTCAATTATACAATATGAAGTTGCGCATTTAAAGGGTTCCTTCCTTCTACGATGTACATAATAAGTATTTGGACATTTTTCGGAGCTTAAGAACTCGGTTCGTTTCAGTTCGCTTGATTTTGTAGTAGACCTGCTTGACCATAAACTTACAAATTGAATTTGCTCACTCTCGAGGCAACTGTACATTTGAATGTCGGCAGTAGTATGGTTTTGGTCTTATACACTGTTGCGCCAATGCTCCGCTCCCATGTATATGCGGTATACGTCCTGACTCAAGAATATTAATATTGAAAAATTTGCCCCAAGTGTCAACATATCGGTCAGACACTAAACTTTTTCAACAAGCGTATGTACGTATGTCCAATCACATATGATGGGCATCTGTTAATGTTTGTTCACAATTCTAGCGTAGGTTTCCGTGTAGACGCCCTATTTTTACTTATTAAAGTATTTATATATTAGTTTGCACTTTATAGTTTCACGGTGTAAAGTAGACCATGTGGCCAGACTTTTATAATGGTCTCTGGTCCTAACTTTATATGGCCCATGCCTTCAACGTTTGCGTTCGGATATATCAAGATATTTATAGCAACACTGGAGAGAAGAAACGAAATAGAAACGGATGAAAACAGTTTTTTCGCTTCATGTATTTAAAATGGCCTGATTAAGGCTAAGTTGGCATCACTGGTTATAATTTTTATAGGCTGACTTTATCTGAGCAACGACAATGTTCTTAATGACACCCTCCATCAACCGTCGCCAAAATCATGTCACCTTCTTAAACAAAATACGACACTTAATTAACTTAATTTTTCGCACTCAGTTATTTTATGTATGTATTTACATACACCTGCACACACACACACATATACATGCATACATAGTACATATATGCATACATATGTACATAAATAACAAAACAAGAAGAAGCAACTTTATCATTAGTAGAAAATGTGGAAAAAATAAATGAGGACAAAATTTAATATTTTTGTTTATTTTTACGCCCTCAATTTAGTGTTGCCGCTGCCTCATTATTTACAACTTCCTCTCAAGACCAATGAAGTGGCACAAAATGTATATTTACGCTTTGAAGCTTTTTTTAAAATCACTAAACTTGACTATAGATTCGCATAATATATAAATAATTATGTAAATATATTGATAAATTATAATTCTTTCTCATTGCGTATAAGTGCACCGTGAAAGCTTTCATGGCGGGCGAGTGTCGAGATCGAAAGTTAAAAAAAAGAATGTGAAGTTGAAGTTGCGACAGGGAGCGTCTGGTTATGGTAGGTTGCACTGCGTCTAAATTCAATAGCCGTCTAAAAACCTCTTTTGAGGTTCTTGGGCATTTTACAGACTTATCGTCTGGTGCTTATAATACTTTTAGCCGGATTGTGAATATTTAGAGGTGAATTTTCCTATGAGAATTAAAATTAAATTTTAAAATATTGGAATTTTTATATTGGCACGCCCGCCTCAAACATATGTATGTTCAAAGTTTTAGCTATTTAACACGTCCAGATGTTTTTGTGAGACGCATAAAGTTAAAAGTGTTTTCCGTGTTCGCCGATATTCAGCTTCAAAAGAATTTTTTCAAATAAAATTGCGAGGCTGCGAATGACGATGTTGCCACATCGGTAGGCTCATGCCACGTATCAAGCGTGTGGCAGCAAGGCTCGTTCCAAAGCTATTAAACTTTGACCAACAAAAAACGTATTATTTTTCCCCCAATATCAATAATGTACCAGATTTGGCGACTTTTTTCTGTTCCCAAGAAACCCATGTTTTGTGCGCTATAAATTTGTTTCTTTGCCATTTGGCTAATTTTTCGAACTTAGCAAATAATTTTAAATTTCAGCTGGAAGAACCTTTAAGCGCGACAACTTACTTTTGCTGGTAGCTTCCTGAATACGCCAGAGCAGCGTTGCCAAGCGTGCAGATTATCTGCATTTTGCAGTTTTTCGAAGCACTGTGTAGTTTTGAAGTTTTTTGATTTAAAAATCAGTTTTTACGCAAATTTCCGGCTTTTGACCAACTTTTTTTAATAAATTCTTCACTTTCAACTTTTTATTTCGGAATTTTCGGTTAATTATTCTCCGGATAATTGATTTGCCCCCTCAAATGCTCCCAAAAAAGATTTATGAACAACTTCTGCAAAAACTAGTAGAAACGAGTCCCGTTTAATTACGGCATCCCTCTAATGAACTCTTAAAACTACACAAATTTTAACAAATCACGTACAAAAATGACGCTTAAGTGTCGCTGGCAAATTTTCAAAATAAGAACATAATTTTCATACCCAAATAAAAGTATATGGCAACTTTCAAAATCATGTTTTTATTTATTTTGTAAAATTTTTCCGTTTTATTGATTCCCCCGCTCAATTAAGGGAGTTTTTAATTGAGTAAATGGATCAATTAAAAGAGCATCGGGTAAATGATGTTCCCCTTAACAGCTTCAAAACCAAGCATTTTTAGAAATTCATATTGTGGCGCGGTTATGTTTTTATTACAACCTTTTTTGCAACTCTGATTAATGCACAGAGCTGTGTTTTTCTACTCTGAGTTTAATTTTATGGTTTGAAATATAACTCATAAAATACTTTCCTTTTCAGCCGTCGTGCAGCCGTCGTTCTTTGCATATTATTAGGCTTTATTTATGTGCAGTTTTTTTATTTGAAAAGCAGATTTTTTATTCCAAATTTGCAAATTTTGTAAAAAGAACTATGGCAACGCTGCGCCAGAGACATATTTACATAACGGTAGATTAACGATTGACATGACAACAGTGTGATCGACCACAAAAACAAAATACAACATTTTGTCAGTGCGAAGTTGATGGATGGGATTCGCAAAATGTTGATTTTATTTCACCTCGAACTCCATACTGTGGATTGACGTATTTACACTCGATCCTTGTTGTATTGTAGAGGTCGCAAAATCTGATATTTTTCCTATTGATAAGACAGTTTGGTTGTCCTGATCATACTTTATCAGTTAGTTCGTGCCTGCATGACATTAAAACACTAAAACAACGCAGCATATTGATGGCAACAACACTATTTTTCGAACCCACCAAATTTTTCAACAATAACATGTTGTCGCCTCAATCATACACATTTTCCCGCTTAATGTAACGCCAAAAACTGTTATTCATTTGTTACAAAATTTTGTGGCCCAGTGTAGTTTGCGTTTACTTTATATTTAACCTTTATATTTTTGGGGCCAAATGGAAAATAAATGGGATTAACTTTCGAGTTCTCCAGAAGGAACTCAAGTCATGCGTTTCTTAATAAATAAATTTAGATTTTGGCGAATCGAGAGAATCGTAAATACGACAAAAAGAGTGTAAACAATATGGAGACAAGTATTGAAAAGATTGTAATTGCAAAGCAACCAGATTTCTGTTCAAAATGCTACAAACACTAAAATTAGATCGTTTGTAAATCTAGTGTTTCCAGACGCACGTAAATTAAAAAATTCAAAAACAGAAGAGCACAACTTTTAATGGAAAACATTCATTAGAACAATGAAAAATATTTATGGCGCAGCAGTACATCATACAGGCGACCTTAAAAAATTTGAAACAAATTCGAGTGCGTAGACTTTTTGATTCCACATGAAACACACTGAAAAAAGATTTGGGTTGGTCTCAATGACATCTGCCACAGCGAACAGCTTTACAGATATTTGGCTATTTTTTCACTATGATTTAACATATTTTTTAATCCCATATTTATAATGATCTTCATGATTGCGTTTGTGGCGATAATGATATTCGCTGATTATGTTTCTTCTGTGTTCACAGTTCACACTCAGAAAATTCGGTCAAACTTAAGTCGTCTGACATCACGAGTATTTCTGCGCGCAAATAACAAATTATTTAAGTTCCAAAAATTCGGCCTTGAACACTGGCATAAAAATCGCATAAAAAACTAAATGTTCCATTTCTCTGAGTGTATGCACAGAAATAGAAAATGTATGAAGTATTTGGAATATTATGCACGTTGACAACAGTTTGTTTTCTACGCCGATTTGCTATTGCTGTGCGTCTCTCCCTCCGCCCGACCGTCTCGGACAAAAGTTTTATGCACGCAAATACATATTTATCTTATCAGCAGTTGTTGAACACAAGCGCTGGCCAGCGCAACAAGTGTTAATTTCCAAACGTTATAGTTTTGATGCTTTTAATTAATTTTTTTATTTCATGCTTCTTTTCTTGCGCAAATATGAACTGAAGTGTTTTGTATCATCACTAGTTCGCACTCTGATAACATTCGGACTTGACCCAGAATCTAAAACTGGGCTAAAGTTTTACATAAATGAGTATTCTTTAAGTACAAGCAGTGAACTCTCGTTAGCCTGAACTAATAAAAAACACAGCCGATCATATCCACAGCCAAACAACTTATAATGTTTCAGCTTCAAGTCGTTCGCAAAACCAATTTTACATTGTGAATTTTGCTTGAGGTTGCCACATATTTTCTCACCATTTGTGCAAGTGATTCTATCATCATCAAATCCAAGTACTATAACTCTCGCATTTATTTCAATAACAAGTTGCGGATTGCCAAAGTTGCCAATAAAATTTTACTGTTGTTCAAAACTCAGATATAGTTCAAATTAACGGGAGTTCACTGTTCACATATATACTCTTTTTAAGCCTGTTTTATTTTTGTTGTAGAACTAAGAAACATTTCATTTTCATAACTAATTTTGCGTAATTCTTAAAACAAACCAAATCGCTTATTAAAGCTTTTGCTTACGAAATCAAATAACATTTCATTGTGAACCTAATTGTTAAAAAGCCAACGTTACCGCTTTGCAGATTTTTTAATTAAAAAAAATCCTAAAGCCTGCACAAATAGTTTCCTTTCTAAACTACTTATAGGAGTGTAGAATCTCACAGCGCTGATGTTTTTTGCACTCATACTAAAACTATTTATAAAGTATTCGCAGTCGTAAAACGTGTGAACCCACCCCATTTATAATAGACTCTATATTCGGAAGAGAAAAACCAACCCTCGATACGGGAAAAAACTGACTTAAAGCTTGATTAAATGGCCAGTTTGATGATGATGTGGGGCGGTCGTTTTGTCCGTCCGGTTTTACAGATTGCTGGCGAACCTGGTCCGCAAATGCCTTTTAGATTTGTTCAAGTCCTAGCAAATTTTCGCTTCGTTCGGGGGAACGTCTCACTCTTTCACGTCATTTTTGTATTTTTTGCCGTTTTTTTTTACAAAACTTTTGGAAATATTAATATTTTCGCTAATCGATGATTGTTGGCCAGTGTTGTTCATTTTGCGTTGTATATTTTTGCAGATTCCTCTTAAACTCTAATTTTTGTTTGTTGCCAGGCCGTCACCGGAACTTAGATGGACATTTGTCGTCAGTAGAACTTTGAACAAAAGTGATGCCAACTTGCTTGACCTCGACCTGATGGAGAAATAGCAGCACTTTTTTTATCAACTTTTTCGTGCAGATTCACAAAGAACCCGAGCCCTTTGGGTTATCTAAAAGATAAACTCTTTATAATTCTCGATGGGTGGAGGCACCCTAACGAGATACAGGCAAAAGAAGTAGGGCGCGTATATATTATATTTAAATAGGGTAAGTATATCGGTATAACGACAGGCATATTTCTAATACAACATACGTAAACTCATTACTGGAGTATTCAATTAACAATTACGCCTCCCGTAAATAACAAAATCTATGCCACAGTTGATCTGTCCGAAGTGCTTTCGACAAAGTAAAATGCTACTCAAATACAAAAACTACCAAAAATGCATCCTGCTCTTCGACAGCAAATTTTAAAAAAGCACAATTAAAACAATGATTTGATATATTTTTTTAGCTTAAACGATATTTTAATTCCAACTTAATATAAAAATATTGCAATTCGACAATTTACATTCTCGTATACTATTATTCGGGAAATTGGGAACCGAAATCTGTCTTAGCCACAAATCACTTGAGGATGAAAACAGATCTTGTCGTGTGGTCCAAAATTCAAACAGTTCTTCAGAACAGTTTTCTCTGCCACAATAATGTTGGAAGAGGGGCAGAATTGAATTCCTCAAAAAAAAATCAGTCTTGTCTGCAAAGTGCGTGCCCAAGACTCATTAATCATGAACAAATTATTTAACAACATTTATTTTTCCATTGTTCGTTTAGGAATAAATTACGCACCCCTTCAAATTGTTTATTTAACATCGCAAAACACTTTTTCATCGTGTGTAGAAGTTATTTATTTATTGGCAGCGAGTTGCTCATTTTGTCTAAACAATTAATTAAAAATGGGAGAGAAATAGATGTGTTTGCCATCTGATATCTTTGTTGGCATTGAATTCATGAATTACAATTAATTTAAAGTTTAATTCACAGCAATGAAATGACCTTATCGACATCCCCAATAGAGCCTAGACCCTAATAATGTTCAGCAATTTATTTATTTATTTAGACAAACTTCACGAGATAAATATGCACAGAATGGTTGGTTGCATCAAATAGGTGTTGGCAGTGTTTCTGCTGTGACTAACGGTACAAGTGCCAGGAAGCGGCGGGTGGCATTCGACAAAAGTTGCGGAAAGCAAAGTAATTGTGCGGTGCAAATCAGTTAGCACATGTGAGTTGGCCGCAAGACTGTCGAAGGTCGAACAAAAATTTGTTAACATTGTCTTGGCGTAGTCCAGGGGCTCCCTGCGTTCTGGTGAAATGTGCGGTCTTAGAGCTGCACGAAAGTTTAGTCGGCACACAATTGAATGGCGAGCCATTGGCAAGTTTTCTCGCGCAATTAGTCCCTGGTAAGCAGACGCTGATCTAATCAAATTTTTAAATCTTTCATTATTCATTTCCATGACAAGCAGGTTTTGCCTTGGCATATTCGAAACGATCTGCACAGTAACCAGTATCAGCGCAGTCACTGCAACTAACTTCAGCCTTAAACAAACTTTTCAAGGTAGTAGGCGTGACAACGGTCCACTCTCAACTCAAGTTCTTTTTTATGGCTTCACAACAATCCCCGTGAAATATTATCTTGTTCTCTTTCAGCCATAGTGTAGTCCTACCAGACATCCGAGCAGGTCGCTTTTCAAACAAACTGCAAACACGTCAGCTTTCAAATAAAACATATTGTACTTATCGATTGGGCTTTTGTTGTTGTTGTAGCTTCATAGTGTTGTGTAAAAGTACACCGTTTTATAATAAATGCCACTTACATACAACTCTGACAAATAAGGATTGTAAACAGTCTGTTATGCCATAAATACATGTATGCACATCTAATATCACAATTGCAAGTGGACCAAAAGGCTTGTGATAATTTACTAGTGGCAAAATTACAAAGTAGTCAGCCCTGAGTCCGCCTGCTCATGAAATTGAAATAGAGCATTAAGCACGGCAACACGCGACTCATGTGATTCACGCAACTCGGATTGTCTTTCATTCGCAAACAAAAATACTGACTGGCATTTCTTAAATTTTAGTTTGACATGTAGACAAGAAAGCAGGAAAAAATTTAAACGAAATCGAAAGCCAGAAACACGATTTAATTTATTACGCTCTTTTGTTATTTAAATCTTGTGCAACGCAGAACATTTTCTTGGCGACCAACCGGTCAACTCAAGGTAAAAGAAATAAAATTTAAAATCGAAAAAGTCTTATAACACAAGCCCCTGCATCTTTGTTGTTTGCACACCGAACAAACAACAAATCTTTGGACTCATTTTGAACATACCCACATATACGAGTACATACATCGTACTTACCAATAAGGTAAAAAATTCCTCCCGCTCGAAACACACAATAATTTGAATAAAAATAAAGAACCAACAAATTTAACGCCAAATACTTAGTGTCTGCCAGCTAAAAACAAACTTACAGAGTGTACGGATAAAATCAAAGCTGGCAACTCAGTTAGTCCCATTAATTTTAAAATATAAGATAAGGGTATTTCTGAATCAATTCAAGTCTCATTCTTTTCTACCTGCATGTTTCTCTTAAGAACAGAAGTTGTTAATCAATCTCAAGCACAGAAACAGCGCGAGAAACAATGCAAGCACATGAACACTGCTGCAGTTCTTCGAGAACTGCGTTTTAATATTAGACCCGCATAATTTTTTAAAATACTCATTGAAGAGTTTTAATAGTCAAAAACGAAAGAGCAAAATTTCAAATAAATATTGTAAAATAAAACTGAAATTAGTTTTGAATTTTATAATTTTGTTGATGTTTGTGCTCGTCATTATGTTGGAAAATTTTTATTGGAGACATAGAAACCCCAAATGTCCGTTCACAAAATTATTTTTACAAAATTGGTTTTTGTATTTAGAAAATGCAATAGATAAAATATCATCCCGGCCCATTCTGTACAGCCGTATTAATAAATAAATAAATATCTCGAAAATCGAACCATACACGGCAGAGTCATGCTAATAAAATTCGCTGCCATTTATTCACTTCAAATGCCTTCTCAATTATTTTTGCTTTTCAAATTAAAATAAGAAACTTAAATGTAACAATTTGTAAAATACACAAATTAACGCAAATTTAATGCCAAGAGTGTAAGAAAGAACTACATACGGCCACTGCCGGAGTGTTTCACTTCAATCGAATGACTTCACCCAGAAACTATTTGCTATTAAATACCACGAGGCAAATAAAAAACATATTTTCGTTAAATTAACACATTCACACAATCGAATTTGTTTGATAATTATTAAAAACGTTTGAGGAAAACACAAAAAACTGAATGCATTCATGAACGTGTTCCGTCGCAGCAGACGTTGTGTAGAACTCATTGCCAAGAAGGTTAATATGTATAGAACAAGTTGTTTGTGTTGTTACTGGTGCAGTTAGTGGCTGTTTTGTTGTTGGCATTTAAGCAAACAGCTTAATGAAATTTTAAAGCTTAAAGTTTTCTAAATAGTGAGTCCCACAGCCGCACTCAGTTCAAACAACGAACGATGAGCCGCCTATTTTGGCGCTTAGATTTCTTAACCCGACCTTTAAGCAAAACTTATTCTTTTCTTCTTAACTAACCCACTAAATCTATTCTTAAAATATGAAGGAAACCCGAGTCTGGTTCCGTAAGTGCTCTTTTTAAAGCGATTTAAACAGCGCAAGATATTAACGAGTCTGTTTTTGGAGCCAATAGACAATTTTATCCTTTTTATTATCCCAAAAACCCAAAAGTATTGTAACTTCCTCAAGTGTGTAATTACTTTAAAATCGGCTAAAAAGCTCCGGCTCTGCCAAATCTGCAGATTTATCTGCATTTTGCCATTTTTTGAAGCATTGAGCAGTTTTGAAGTTTTTTGTTTTAATAATCAGTTTTTACGCAAATTTGGCAGTTTTGCTCCACATACTTTAGATATAAATTTTCCACTTTCAACTTTTTTACAATATTTCTGAAGACTTAATTTCATCCCACAGCTGGGGAAGCCGTGTTTTATTGTTTCTATTACATCTTTATTTTGCAACATAAGACACTTTCCCTTTAAGTCGTCGTGCAGCTCTTCAATCTCGAACTTGATTTCAAGTTAAAATATTTCAACTCAAATCTTTCTTTAACTCAATTGTACTCGGATTCAAAATAAGTCCACAGCAAACTTTAATAGGCCATAGAATTGTCCATAGGCCTGAAATCAATTTGTTGATGTTATTTCTAAATAAAATGTTTGCTTTTCCATATTTTTGTGTGTTAAGTTTCCACATTTTTGTACGAATTAGCGACATACGCGAATAGGGAAACTCAGCAGTGAAAGTAAAACCACAATAAAAGGAAACAAAACGACACATTTGCGAAAAATTGCCAAGATGGTGCAAACGCATTGCCCATCATAACTAAATTCCATAATAAGTTTCCCGGCAAAAAATGTATTTCTTTAACTCTATTCTATGACTCCTTATTCGGGGTGCCTTTGAGCCACCCGCAGACGACATGTTTCAGATTAATACAATCACGTCTGACATGAACCACGTTTGTCAACACCGGCTGATCTGCTGTCCAACGTACACACAGACGGCTCTTGGCTGCAAAATGGGTTGAAGCTGGCGAACAGCTTTTGCAGCCTCCACTGACATTCAGCAACTTTGAAGGAGCCTTTAGGATGTTCCTTTCCTAAATTCCAAGAAGACATGAAAATATTTTTTCCTTTTTGTTTAACTGCAATCAAATACAGAAAATTATGTTAAACAAATTATTTGTGATAAAAAGACTTGCAAAACAACGCACAACAGTTTGGCTGACGAGTTCAAAATCGGAGTGTGAAACACATGTCGTCTGTGCGTGGCTTCACGGATTTATACTTGTTGCAGTTTGTAATTGGCTGCCAAAAACGTAAAAAACAACTTTCAAACCAAACAACAAAATGTCAATTTAATAATGAAAAAATTATACTCCCACAATTTTATTTCATGAAAAAGGAAGTCCAACAAAGCCGGAAATTGTTCAAGCTCACCTTTAAGAAACCAAGTGCGGAGAACTCGAATCTTACGGTTCTGTTGTGGTGGCAACGGTGCTGAAGTGGGGCGCCGTTTCAAGTGGATAATGAACTCAACTCTGAGGAATCGCGTGGGCCCAAGTAGAGGCTGGGCAATTAAGTTTTTGGCTAAATTCGCAAATACTCGTGTTTACCATAAAAAATTAAGGTGTCTCTTTTCAATTGACACACATTTTGATGGCTTTTTGTTGGCGAAACTTTGAATGTTCCAATATTTTTGTAGCTGCAATATCTAAATTTATTTGCTAAGATAAACTCTTAAAAATAATTAATTAAAAATAATTAATTTAAATCATGAACACATCGCTCATCTACTGTTGGAATAATAAAATCTATTTTTAGAGATACATATAAAAAATCATAGATTAAAATGCAAAGAAAATAATTAATGAATAAATGTTTATCCAAAGAAAACAAAAAACTTACTGCATAAAGAAAATCCCATATGAGTGAAAACAATTTTAATGTCTTCGTCGAACAGGCCATATTTTATACTCTTATTATTATTTTATGCAAAATAATAAATTTGGCTTCTTGCAAAAGCAGTAAAAAAATAATAACAATAACACGGAATTTTTGAAAAGTATTAAAACACTTTAAAATCTTCTTAAAAATATGATTTTTTATCGCTTCATTTATCGCATTTATTTTGCTGTTACTCTCATCACAACTTCAAGTCGTTTTAGGTTTTTCCGCGCCACACTCTCCGAAAATTGCGAGTTTATTATTGAAATGTGCGTTCCCTTTTTAGGATTTCGTTATAGAAAATTTTAAAAATAATCTCTTGTTTCAGTCGGTTTTTCTGTTTATTTGAATTCTTGTCTAATTTTTGTTTTTAACCGTAACGTTCGCCGCATGCAAATAAACTAAAAAAATTTTGTTTGTTTGTATTTTAGTTTTTTTTTTTTGGTGATTAGTTTTGCGTTAAAACAAGCTCTCCCTCCGCTGATTGGAACGCGATGAAAACGAAATGAAACTTGCAAGCACTTCTATACTTGTGGTAATCGAGCTTTGACAGGCCCATTTGTTGTGAATGGTGGTAATACCGCAAATAAAGCTTTACAGTCAGCGGCGCGTGGAATGACTACAAACATGTATTGTTGATGAATTTTATTTTTATGAACTGCGTGCCGAAATATTCTTCGACAAGTTCGAATCTCTTGTCCTTTGCGTTTCTGTTTAGACATGCGAGGAAGTGGAAGCTCGTTTTTAAAATGTGGTCAAAGCGCAAAATTGAACAACTTTGTTTACAGTATAGCGCTGCCGGGCTCATCACACAAACATATTTTGGAGGAAAAACTGTTAAAATTGTATATTTTATGATTAAATGAGGTAGTCTTTAAAGTGACCTACAGGGTATACACGCAGATGGTCTGGCCTACTGTACTTTATGGCGCTGTTGTGTCGTGGAGTAAGACCAAACAGACTACGGCCATAGCGAGGATGTGTAAAGTACAGAGAATTGCGTCACAGGGGCTAAGAGCTCTACACCAACCACGGCCATGAAAGCTGGAAACTGAAGGAGGGTAAACCTATTGGGAAGAGTACTATTCATTCATTCATTCAATTATTTTATTCTCACTAATGCTTTGAGAATTAATTCTAATAATATTTTTAACAACTCCAAATTTTGATTAAAATTTTACAGTAACCCAGTTAATTTGCGTTAAGTTTTGAACAGGGTAACACTGTTTATGGTTCTGACATTTGCAAACTTCAAGATAGGTGAAGATCAAACGTCTTGGACTATCCAGTTTCGACATCGCATAGAAAAACAAGGTTAGTCGAGAGTGAAAATAATAAACAAGAAAGAAAACGAAAAGTGTCACAGATTGAAGAATCGTGAGTTCTAAAGGAAACTTGGGTTCAGAAATATATGCGTTCGTACCATATTTCCTATTACAATCTGTTTTGTCCATGTAAATGCAGACCCGTTTTACTTTTTAACATGCCTGTTTTTACCCCGGCGTATACGTCTTTAATTGGGTCAGGCATTTCTAAGAAGTAAATTAATTAATGGTAATTGTTAAATTATATTGTAGCTTTAAAGCATATAATAACCTGAGTTCTTGAATACTTGGGAGTTGCGTTTGAAATACCAATCAAACGAATCCCACCCCGAAATATGAAAATGAAATTTCCTAAAATTAGGTAATAAATTATTATTTTTCTTTTTGTTTTCAAAATAATATCGCAACATTTTTCTGGGAAAGTTTTCTTGCACATAAATTTAAATATTTAAAAATTTTGCCAAGGGCTTGCCAGTGTGCCGAGGAGTATGCGCAGTGTTGCCACCTTCTCTGTATTAGTGCAAAATCTGAACTCTAATCGTCGCATGCAATTGACCGAATTACGTAGTTTTTAAGAAGATGTAATAGATTTCTTTCATGTCGAAGACAATTAGAAAAAAGAAAGATAAATTAAGACCCAGTAAAGGGTTTCGCTCTTGTGCAGCAGAACATGTAGAGGGACCATTCGCTCAGGTTGGAACAAAGCGTGGAGTCCACAAAGGCTACCCATGCCGTAGATGAAGTACAAACAAAACTTTTTTTTGTTATTAAAGATTTGCCTCTAAAAGTAACTATTTCTGCTCCATATGACAGCCAGCAACATATCGGATGCTGTCGTCTCATATTACGATACATTTCATTTGGTGTCGGGTACCATCATACCGATACGAATAACTTCGGTCAGTTTTCGTCGATAAGGAATGCGGTCATTAAAATGCATTGTACATACATATGTGCTACCCGATATCAATTAAGTTTTGTACCAAAAAGGGCACGCCCAGCAGTTAAATTAATCTCAACCAACAAACGAGTAATGAGATGCTACTCTGCGAATAACTGATATTTCTTTCTTAATTTAACTCCCCAACTCGTAGAGAAATTATAGGCTACAAGGGCTCACTAAATGGATAGCAGGCACTCAAGTCTTTGAAACGATGACACTCTCTTTGACACTTTTTAGGTTTTAGGCTGTGCGGTTTATCCCTTTTACTTTTAGAGAGAAAATCTTTCCCAGCCAGCCTTTTCTATGTTGGTGAGGCAACGTATCAATCGCAGTTATTCTTGAAAGGATCAAAGTATTTTTTTAACACTGTCAATGGCAGATTATAAATGATTTTTTTCGAAACGAGTGTTGTGTAGATGGAAAAGAGATGTTTTTGCACCTGCCTGCGAAATCGGCAACTTCTCCAGTTTTTTAGATTTTTACCTAAGTCGAGTATCTTAGAAATGAGGCACGTGTTTTGCTAACCCTGCATAACGATTTTTGCCGGGAAGAATATTGCCTCTAACCCTGAGATTGTTCGTTTCTTATTTTGCAGATTGTCCTTCAGAAGCGAACACCAACATAATTTTAGCTTTTCTTGCTATACCTCTTGCGTATTCTACTCACTCTTCCGAATACCTGGTAGATTTACTTTTACACTGTGGCTGTATGCGGAGGGAATATTTTCATTTAGCAGTTTTAGGCACCAATAATAACCCCAATTCAGAACCATATTTAATTTATCCTCATCCGGTTTTGCTGTCAAATTGTATAAACGAAACGAGACAGTGAACAACTAAAGAAGAGTGGTAAATATTTTCCGCAAGAAATAAAAACTAAACCCGTTCATAGTAACTGTGAATAGTTCAATTTATCAAAAGGCGAGTGAGTCCTCCAATGTGCCAAGTGGTTACCTAAAAATCTAGGCGTTTTATAATGAAAATGTCCCTTTTATTAAAATAATTCACTAAATATATAAAGAAATAAATATAACGCTTAAATAAATCAATAAAGAAAACTCGAAATACACACATTTATGCTGGCAACTTAGTTTACAGTCGGCTTAAGCAAATACTTACCGTGAATGCTGTTTTGTTCTGTATCTAGATTTCAGAAATATAATATTTATACAAATATTGTCTTGCTTTTTTATTTTATTGCCCTAATTTTTATTTAACTTTTAACCTGTTTAATTTAAATTCGATTCAAACTATATGTTACCGCCACTCATAAATCGCTAATATGACACTACTGTTACCGCCACTCATAAATAGCTAATATGACATTACTGTTACCGCCACTCATAAATCGCTGATATGACATTACTGTTATCGATATGTAGAGAGATGAGCATGGCAAAATGTTCAATTATTCCTTTTAACTTTCCACGCGGTATAATTATGAGGCCATATTTAATCGAGACCACATACATATGTATATAAAAACACCTACATAGATTTAAGAAATTCATTCGTTCAGGTCATAAGGATTACGAAGCTTCGCTTGGAGTAGCCATACATAAAAGTTAGTATATCAGCAGTTTAGTATGTAAGTTTGTATAAGTTTGTATATAAATTGTAAATTTATTTATAATTTTAGGAATTTTAACATATTAAAGCGTAAGAATAAAGAATTAAAGTTTTCTAAAATTCTTACACTTGTTGTGTTTAAAATCCACATTGGCTATCTTGAGCTTGGGCCGCTTTACCCGCAACACTATAATTTAATTAGTTTGAATTTTCTTAAAAACAATTAAGAAACCCAACAAACATTATTTCTATGTTGCAGTGTTTAAATAAAATAATATTTATGAAGGGTGTTCACGTTTACCTCCAAATAATAACATGAAACAAACAACTCAATTTTAAATATTGAAATTATTTTTAAAAATTTTAAATATCACTTCACAGAAATAAAAAGGAATATATTTTTCAACAACAAAGAAACAAACTGAAATGTATACAGTTGCCCTTTCATATACATATAATTATTTTCTTTAACCTTTAGATGACGGATTTTTGCCCATTACTTTTTACACAAAGAAATCGCTTATCTTCTTTTCGAATGTATTTTGTGTTACCATTTTGAGTACAGCCTTTTCTTTCAGACTCATTTCCTAAATTAAAAGTAAATATATATAAGTTGAATCTTCGATTCCGAACCTGTGGGACAACGCAGTAGAGGACGACCACGGAACCGATGGCGCACACAAGTGGAGAGGGACCTCAACCAACTTGGTGTGCACAATTGGAGAACGCTGGCTAAAGACCGTGCCAGGTGGAAAACTTTGTTGGTTGAGGCCCAGGTTCACCACGGACTGTAGCGCCAAAAGAAGAAGAAGATATATAAGTTGAAAGGCAGCCAACTTCAGTCACGTTGTAGAACTTTCAGACTTGTTCAGAGTAGTTCATGTATTCGAGTATTCACTCTGAAATACAAATATTAAAAACAGTGCAAGTTCGATCATGTTCCTGTGATGAGGTCTTGTCTTGTGCGTAAAAATTATAATTAAAAACAAAATTATTCCAAAACTTTCGTACCAAATAAGTAAATGGAACAAACCAGGGAAAACTATTGTATTCAGGAGAGGAACAAGACAGACTAAAAATGAAAATTTTAAATATGGCAGAAAAAATATTACGTTTTTATTTAATTTTATTTTTGATTTACTTAAAAATTTTTCCTTTTGTTATGAATTAGTTTTTATTTGATTTAATTACCACGAACTATTTTTGTTTTCATTTTAATTATAATTAAAATAATTTTATAATCAATGTAATAAAAACAATTATATTTAGTTTTACTTTTGGCCCCGTAAAATTGTATTCTATTTTACTTAAAGGGTTGCAATTTAAAGAGCATGTGACAAGATGTAGCGCATTAGTTCATCTGTCAATTTGAACGCATCTGTTGATGCGTTGTCAGATGACATTCGGCCACGTGTTTGTAATGGCACACTGGTGAACATAATGAGCCAGACTGTAGGAGCCATCATTAATTTTCAAATAATTATGCCCAACAACTGCAGCTCCATTTGCAATGGAGATAAGAGAATCATCCAGCGGGCTACTTGTATTCCAAAAGCGTTGGCGATAGCACGGCGAGCTCGTGATTCCTGAAATATATTCCGTTCGAGAGGCAGTTTCACACCTATACACACATACATGCAAAAAGTATTAAAAGAAGTACCATGAGTTAATTATGTTTCCAAGCCTGGATGTGGTCGCATTAAACATTTTTTCAAAGAAAACGCTGCATCTCCAAACCATCATAAAATATGGAGATTTTAAATTTATTCCCGGTAAAACGCCCGTTGCCCATTGAATAGATTTTCGCCAACAAGTCTATATCTTGCAGATATAAAGGCAAATCAAATGCTGTTTTAACCATCTTAACAGTCTTATTAAATTGATCAGGATCACCGTCAAACATCCTTTCAAAGTTTGCGGCTAAAAGTCCGTTAATGTCCCTGTCTTGATATAGTGGTTTGACCCAAAATCTTCGGCCTCTATTTATTGCATCTAGACACGTCCGAGTTTTATAAAGCAGAATATTTATTTTATTCAAAAATTTGTTATGATTAAAATTGTAAAAAACCAATAAATAAAAGCGCCAGCAACTTGGGCTATCAGCCTTCCAACTTCATTGGAAATCCTGTTGCAAAGAAATAAAAAAAAATACGTCATTTTATGAACAAGTACCTATAGCGTAAACCTAATCCACCCTTGAGCTAATTCAGAGTTATTTTAAGTCTCCAAGAGTTCTCTTTTACATACATACTGACATGTGTGTCAGTAAAAGGAGCTTCAGTTGGCGCAGGCAGATATTGTTTTGGTGGCCCCTGTCTAGGCTGTTATTTGTTATTCATTTGCTGATGCCGAAACACCCTGACAAATTACACAACTGTGAAAAGGTTTCGGGAAACAATCAGGCAACAAGCCGTGCCAACTCGGCAGAGAATATTTACACGGTTCGTGTCCGGAAGAATTGGCCAACAAGATCGTGTGATTTGACCTCACTGCGCCGTTAATCCCAAATCGATCCATGGACTTGAAAATTTGAACAATTTTCAATACGGGCGGTTGTATTGAAAATTCTTTAAAATACAGAACTTCGACAAGAAATCAGTTTTGTATTTATTAATCAATTTGATTTGCACAGGAAATCGCACCTGAGACCCAAGAATCACTCACGAAATCTCGCCATGGGCTCATATCTCTCGGAAACCGATACTGCATACAGCATAACCATTCACAGGGAGCGATCTAAGTCAATGATTACCAACTTATTTTGTCCAGAGCTGGATTACCAGCAAATTGTGGTTCATTATATTTATTTGCCGTTTATTTTTTGTTATAAAACCTAAGAAATTATTAAAAATCAAATCTAATTTTGTAATCCTCCAATAGATTTATTTTTTATCTTATTTAATTATTCTGCAAAGATGACAAGAATACTGTTTGTCCAATACTGCGTCTTTACAAAATTTCCACCCCTTAAACATGACAAGGAAGCAGAGACGGATATTTTCTTAACACTTCACTCATAGCAGGAATCGATTTGGCATGGCCAACAAAATCGTCCGATTAAGCCAACCCCCTCCCCAACTTCTTTAAGCCTATTTGAAATCGCGGCCTTATGCCAACAGGCAACAATATTCGACAGGAATGCGAACAGTTATCGAAGAAAATCTTGCGCAGTCATAAAAAATTCGATAAACAGGCACCATAAACATCAACTTTTCCACTTATAACTAAAAAGCATTTAAAACAAAATTGAACGATTAATTTGGGCCACCCTGTGCATGCAAATTAACAACAACAAAAAACACAATACTGTATAATTAGATGATAATACACAACACACGGCACTAGCGCGAGCTTGTGAATTGAACAATTATAAATTCATTTACCAGCTCATTAGAAAAAAATAGAGGATAAATTCTTTTCAATAGCATCTTTAAAATCATGCCTTGTGCAGTTGGGCTCATGAGCTCTTTCAATTATAGTAAGAGAATGCTCCTTCCAGTTCAGCTCTTTTTACTGAAATATGACTTTCCTTTGGTTCAATAGTACAAGGCTCACTAGGGGCAATTTCTGGGTCTGACTCTGTTTCAGTTTAGGCAGATGTTCAAGAAATAAAATTAATACAAACGGATGGAAAGCGAAAAATATATACATGGACTTGTACGGGTATATGGAAAAAACTTTACCGCAAAAATTAAAAATTACTGCGATTATTACAGAGAACGGCAAAAAATTTGTAACCATTTTTGGACTCCTTGTGTCCTGTATGAGTTTTAATACTAACGCAGAACAATAATCCAGCGAAACTTGAGCTACATCTATTTCCGTAGCTCACTGAATTAATCAGTCGAATCATTTAGGTCTCTCACGTTAGTAGTTCAATTGTATTAGGTAGTTCGTGAACTATACAACTCTGGTGAATTCAGAGAAATCGATATAAAATTGTTGAAGCCATTTCGCACCAATTGGCTACTGAACAGGAACACATGCGTTCCTGACTTGGCTACATGCACTCAATCGACAATTTTTTACTGCCAAAGCTGTGGCAAATTACACTCAGACTGCCAAATTTCACTCATTTGTGGATACAAAATTTGCCCTATTCGCGTTTTGCACCGTAAATTCTCCGCAATAATTGGGCAAGATTCCACAGATTTGATCCTTATTATTGCGATGGCACCTTTTTCTGAATGATAAGTGAAATATATTCAACTCCAGTGACATGAAAAAGGTGAAAGAAAATCCTGTCATCCTTCAATCGATGTCTTGCAACTCGTAAATGGGTACGTGGGCCCTTGCATAATTAAAACCCACCCAGTGTGTCGATTTTCCTAAATTCCTTTTATTTGGTTTTGAATGTAGAAAACCTTCAGCCGTTCGCAAGTCTCATAAACATCAGAAAGTACTCGGAATGTAAAAATGCAATTATATCAAACAGTAAAAACTCGCTAAATGTGTTTCAGCAATGAAATGAGAACGCGCACAGTATGAAAATGCAACACAGAGGGGTCAACATAAATTGTTTCGATACACTGTGCAAGGGCACATATACCATTCAAAGCCAGTGATATACAAAACGCTGTTTTCATATACATATATACGAGTACGTACATGAAAATATAAATCCTTTGAATCAGGTCTGGTCAAAAAATAAGGTGGATTTTCACTCTTCTCAAAAAGGACCATATTTATTCACCAATTTCCATTTTCTCTTAGATATAATACACTTGTGCCAGCGTTTCCATCACGCCGCCCTTTCATGGGACCAGAAAAAGTCGCTGAAAGTCAATCTGGTGAATACGTCGGTTGAGGCATGATTGCGGTGTTGTTTTTGGTCCATAAAACATTGCAGGGCAAGAGACAACCGATAATCTGCCGACATCTGCATAACGATTTCCTTCACTTCCTCCACATTGATATGCTGGGGCGCCCGCGTTATTGGAAAGCTTGTACACCGGGTAAACATTTTTATGACGCGGTGTACAATCACCTTTTAACATTTCAACAGCGTTCCAGAACTTCGCTGCAAATTCTTACATCCATTTTTTTCGACTTTTATAACTCAAGACTCTCAAAAACAAACTAAACATCCTAAACAGCTGAAACGGGGAACACATGTTGGGGACGAGTGTATCCGCATGAAATGTAGCGATAATCGAAAAATGCTCCTTGGTTTTTTAATATCATTTTTAAAGCACTTGGGAGATCTGAATCTCTGCTCTAAAGTTGGCAAAAAAACAGAGAAATACGCAGTAGACCACGAAAAGCCTTGTCAAATAGTGATTCTCTTATAGCATTCTCGACCAAAAAGAACTCCTTTATGACGTCAAGTTCCATTATTAAACTGTAAGAACAAGAAAGCTGGGATTCAATTGGCTAAAAAATAGTTCTATTGACCATTTAAGAAAATATTATGGAACGATGAAACTAAAATAGACCTTTTTCGATGGGACAGTCGACGTAATGTTAGAAGACCAAAAGTTAATGAACTAGATGGTGGGTACACAAAAGGCTTTGGGTGTATTTTCGTGGTATGGTGTTTGACCTTTGCATCAGACTACCCAAATCATGAATACAGAAATCTATTGCGATGTTTTACGCAGGAAACCACATGGCACCAAATTGGCACTTCCAACAGGAAAATAATCCTAAACACTCGTCAAAGTTAGTTAAATCTTGGCTGAGTGAACACGAAGTGTCCTCTTTGGCCTTCTCAATCCCCTGATCTCAACCCGATTAAGAACTTGTGGATGGAGCTAAAAAAAAGTTTGGAAGGAAAAGTTTTTAATAACGAAAGTCAACTTTAGGAAGCTGCAAGCAGCGGTTGGAAAGGTATTCCCATCGAAAAATTTCGAAAATGAATAGAATCAATGCCCAAACGAAATCGCGCTATAATAGATAATAACGGTGATGATTCTAGTTACTCCATTCTGGTCTTGAGGATTAAATAGGCTTGAATTTACTTTATCTTTCTGTTTAAAAAAATATAATTTTTCGATACTTATTTAATATGAGTATAATTTTGAGTCGCAAAAAAGTGAATTATTATTTTTTACGTTAATAAATAAATCGAGATGCAAAGTATTTTAGCTAAGAACTGGTATTTTTATTGAAGATTAAAAATAAACTAAAAATAAATTTAATTGCCCCGGCATTATCGAAGAATATAAGGAATATATAAAAGCCTATTATTTTTATCAGCACTGTATATACTTATGTCTATTTTGGGAGCCAAACCCTATTTCGTTTCTCAAGGCAGAAAATTTTTCTGGGGCGTACTTAACGTCTTATCGGAGGGTTACCTGTACAAATAAAAACCTAAACAATGAATAAATATCGCTGCAATTCACTTGTAAAAATTGGTTTTATTTAATAAATTCATTTAAAAAAGCTACATAAATGAAAAGTTACAAAAAAGATATAAAATTCTAGTGCTCTGTACTAGCGGTTATACAACAATGCAAACAAAACAATTTAAATACTAAGTGGTGAGTTTTGGTTGCTTGTGAAACTTTTTTGTTTGCATATTAAATCACTTTTTACTTTTTACAATCCAAAATACTCGTACTATTAAATAAATCTGCCTACGCCCGACATAGAAAGCAGCGTCAACTTTTTCGCATTTTCAGTGTGTCTGCCAAAATAAACGGTGAATTTCGAGATCCGTGCCCCTTCTGTTGGTCTTCTGTGCCCTTGAGTCAGCCGGAGGTTTGACGCATGCAGTTACTATATTCGCGATAGAGCGATAACATTTTAAGCGGTTTTAGTACTTTTAATTATTTTTTTCAACTCTTCAACAGGTTTTCTTATTAAAAAAGGACCTACATACAAATACGCATTTACATAAAAATATAAAATAGTAAAACGGACTCCTGCTTATTAACATTTATGTAGTAACTATTTTTTTGTTCTCTATCAAATAGTTGAAAAAAGTAATATAAAAATATGAATACGTGTTCTTAGTGCAGGTAGATTACAGTGGTGCCCACTTAAAGATGCCAGCCAGACCTTGTCGTTGCGATCACTGGGACCGAAATTAAATGACTTTTATGAAAAGTGATCGAACACATGTTACTATTAAATAGAATAGAATATAAATAAATGTTTTCTGATATGAATGTGGAAAGAGAATGTTTATCCCTTAATGGAATTTTATTGGTGGCACGTTGAAGAGGCACCACTGTTCAATATTTGTTGCCTGTTTCTTTACTACTTCTATTTTAGTTATTATTTATTTAATTTGTTTCCAAAAAAAGCAACCATTTATTTCTTGCGTTAAACTTAAAAAAAAAAACATTAGTAATAAGAACGTCGGCGATCGTTGCGAATACTGTTGCAAAGGCAGCAAGAAATGAACGTCACCAGCAGCTGAAAGAAACACAAACAAAATATATATGTATGTATATTTGAAGTAGATAAGTTTTGAGTTAATTGCGAAGTCAACGAAACAGAATTATTAAGGAATTTTTCAATGCATTAAGAATTTTAGTTGACGGATACGGCTGTCGAAGGATACCGCGTACAAGAGGGTGTGGATGCAGTTCAAGTTCAAGGTCGGTGTGAATTCGTGGGTTTTTAATTCGCCGCATCCCAGCCAAACCTTGTGCCGAGAGTAACGAGTTAAAATGTTCGGCCTTTAAAGTAATTATTTTAACATGGCGATGTCATTGAAGGCAAGTACTTATCGCTCTCGCATAGAGATATTGTAACTAATTCAAAATGCCACTACAGAATAGTCAGTAGAAAAGCTAGTTACTTAAAAGCCTTCCAACAAACCACACAAATATGTATTAAAATTGGTTTTGTTTTGACGTCTGCCGCCTTTAAATTTGTTCAAGTTAGATGCTGAGGCGTTATCCCTCAGCTGAATCGTTCACCACCGTATTGGCTTTGGAATCGTATTGTACAGCAAACAGAATTTCTGCCGATTAACCAATCATTTGCACTGTTATCTAGATATTCCATCTGAGTTGGTTTTGCGTCAATCTGAGACTTCCATGTCAGCTTAGGATCGAAGTGAATACCGAGGTATTTGACTTCACCGGGTTGCGGAATTAATTGATTGTCGATTGTTGCCGCGAGATTGCAAAAATGTTAATCGGATTGTTCAGATTTGGATTCCTCATTGAAGTTCGCTAAAGTTGCCTTTACCAGCATAAGACCTTTGCTTATAGTTTTGAAGGTTTATGTGGGCGGTTGATTGGTCTGTCAGAGAAATATAATTACTAGACATAAATTATGGCCACTGGGCAGGGTTCGCAGTAGCCGATAACTTATTGATCACTGAACGTGTATTTTACATCAACAATCCTCAACAATCACGACGAATCATATTGTTAACTGCTTAAGAAACTTTTAGTCATCAACATACAAATATGTATGTATGTGTGTGTTTAGTGGACATGACGGCAGCCCAAGTTGTGTTTTAGTAAAATGCGCATTTGCTTCGGGGAATCCTTCACTGATAACACTTAATGCATCTTTGAATTCTGACTACTTCCGGATTAAATCATATTCATGAACCACAAGTCACTTTGGCCGCAAGAGTTTTCAAGTATTAGACTCCTAACCGAAGACCTTAGTATTCAGAACAGCTGCGATAATTTCTACAATTGGTGCAAATTTAAATAGTGGTATTCAATAAAAAGAAGTGTAGTTCAATATATACATATTCAATTGCATTGCAATGCAATTCTCAAGAGTAAGGAGGGTTAAACGGGTATCCCTAGGTTCTTGCTGGGTGTAATTTACATTCAGTTGATGCCAAATTTAACCAACTATGGCCAACACATGAATAACTGTGACAAGTCGTTATACTGCACAATTGGGCCTCACGCAAGTCTATTGAATTGTCACTTCCAGTGCACTATTCTGTCACTTCTCTAATTGCAGAGTGCACCCACTACTTTTGCACTGCGACTAAGCCGATCATGACACTCGTACAGTGCACCACAATCGGTTATAAAGTACTGTACGTCTCAGACGTCTAATCTAATTTACTTCTTCTTCTTATTGTCATGATTAAGCTAAGACCGTTTCATTGAAATCTGGACAAAAGAAAAGAAATACCTCTAAAGCAATTAAAATCCAAGTAACAATATTGAAGGCTCTCAACAAATTCAGCCAGTAGTCCTCGAACTTAATACGACAACCACTCTCGATTAGATTATCCGGTACTGATGAGTCGTTGTTTTGGAAACAGGTTGGAGGTGGCATTCGTCCACTTACCACGTAATCTTGGGGACTTGCGCGACCACAACAGTGGAACTAGAAAACAAAATTAACACAAACATAATTAGAATTAAGTTAAATATGAGCACTTTTACAGCCGTGTTAGCCTTTAATTACCCAGGACTCATAGTGTGACATGACGCCTGGGTTTTTAAGTTCTTCTTCCCATGATGCGTCGACAGTGTTCGCCAAGTTCGAGGCAACTTCTTGTTCGCCCTTCGTTAGGAGAAAGGTAACCGCTATTTGTGCAAGAATAACCGCAATCATAAGAATAATGACCTAGAAGAGATATTATTTATGGAAATTGAAATTTTCTTTCCACTCAACCAGATGTTAGAAGAATAATAATATGTGAGTGACGATGCACATGTCTGTCGATCTTACTCACCGTTATCGTACAGCAGACATTCTCCCTCGCGGCGCCAATCGTTAAAAATAATAAAACCACAAAGATGGAAACGCCAATTCCAATGTAGGCATATGCGGCTGTTGTAGTGACTTCATTTGTGTCGTATGTGAGAAGAATGTACACCCCAAATCCGATCAAAACCGCTGCCAGAAGCTGAAAAGATAAAAAGAATTATGAAATCATGTTTATCGATTTTTATATACTTAGATCGAGTATAACTATTGTTATAGCATTATCGAAAAAATCAGTAGAACAACCGAGGAAGTGAGAAACACCTTCAAGACAAAAATCGCAAGTAACTCCCGTATAAAACGTTCTAGAAAAATGGGATCAGGTTCCAGAAAATGTGTTCTGCAAAGTGCGGATCCTTTTTAAGAAGTTCACAACTTTATATAATTATTTTATGCAAAAAAATAAGGCATTTATATTTCAAAAGATTGTGGTACTCTCTTATTAACATTTAGTGGGACAGTTATTTAACGGTACTATTAGCGAACGGGTCGCAAGGTAACATGAAATTAAATTGCAGCTTTTTTTTATCAAGATGGAATGATTTATAGTATCAAATGCTTTACTGTGATCCGAAAGGATCAAGTTTGGATCTTATCATCGATCATCGGCCAACGCTGTTATACAACATCTACCTTCCATGACGCCAGATTGCATCTCAGAAAGCAAATCCCTTCCTGTTAAATATTCATTCATTTGCCTGCAAATAACGTTTTCAAAAACCTGAGACAAAAATTGAAGAAGAATTGCTATTGGACGGAACTCATTATTACTTTTAGGGATAGGGGTGGCCTTAGACAGCTTCCATTGCTTTGGGAAAATTTATTTTGCAATAACTGAGTTCAACCAATATGTTAGGAAAGGCAGAAGCTTTGGATCTAAGGTTTTTAAGAATAGTGGGTTAACACCATCTATACCAACTGCTTTAGATTTTGTTGCAGAAAGACTTTTTAAAACTTCGATTCGATCAACGGAGCGGAAACTAAAAGTGTTTTTCTGTGACATAGCAAAGGTCATTACGTTACCCCTTTCGGAGACGAGACATTAGCATTAGCAAACCTTCCATTAAGTACGAAAACATCAGCTCACAGTCAGTCTTGATGAATTTCTTTCCATTTAATTTGTTATCTACTGCGTTTTTTATTGGACTTCCTATTTCATTGTCAAACCATGGTGGTAGACCATGTTTTCAACGTTTAGTTTTTACTTGGACGCATAAATCGAATCGATAATTGACGTTATCCTGACTAAATGTTAGTTGGCCGCCTACACTTTCTAAACTATATAGATCTGGCCGCGGCTAATTCTATTAACATGAGGTTTTAACGCAGCGGTATCGATGTTGTGAAAATCACAGCATGTGAAGCATGTCTCACCCTGAAAGGTGTAAAAGTCATGTTTCAGAAAGCGAATGTTGTGCAGAAGCGAATTGGCGCAGAAAAACGGTCGTATAAGAGAGCACTAGAAACTACAGGATGTATTATGATAGTGCGTGGTGTTTGTGTGTTTGCCGGAAAAAGATGCAGAGCAGACATTGGCGCAATCAAGGAGTTATCAATCAATAAATTATTGTTGAAGTCATCAGCTATGATAATACTATCGCATTGTACGGATTTGGTCTCCAACGTGGTAATAAAGGAATTAAAACTAATACCGCTGTTCGCCCTGTATACGCTGCCCAACAATAGTTTCCTGCCATCTAAACTTGATGTTTCGAGAAAAATATATTCAATTTCACCATCGACGGCATTTTTCAATATTAGCTGACAGGGTACACCATCACGGACATAAACTGCTACACCTCCGCCTCTGCAGCTTCAGTTTTAACGCCATTAACAAGATTTCTCCCATCGGAGCGGAAAAGTTTAAGTCCCGATATTTTGTAAACCAAGTTTCGGAGACATGATCAAGATTTGTTTTTCCACTTTTAATACATTTACACCTTTTTACTGATCCCCTCACACTTTTAATAGTTGAAACGAATTTGCTTCCAATTTCCTTTTCAATTTTGTGTTTCAATCTGCAGTCAAGGAAAAGCTGACTACAATTTTAATGAGCAAATTTTTCCTTGTTGTTCGCTAATATTTTACCGCCTCATTTTTTTGTGTTGTATTATTTCTTTAGTATAAATATAGTATTCCGTGAAAATTAAATTAAAGTACTGAATAAATATGTTTGTGAATAAATATAATAAGTACAAGGATGTGTGGCGCTTTATAGAGTTAAACTGACGCCATGAAATGAATGTAATGATGAATTGAAAAATGAAGGCCTCTGATTCCACTGCCGCCGAAACACAAATTTCTGCAGAAGAGTTAAAGAAAAAAACTAAGTCTTTCCGAGCATCATACTGTTCCGAAAAATCCAAAGTTGAAAACAGCAATTTAAGTTTTTTTCTTGACGACATCTTGAAAACAAAACCTACGTCACAGCTGTGAAAAAATGTAAAGCAAAACTTGATCATGTAACCGCAGTGTAGTGGTTTCGCATTTCATTATGGATAGAATTAGACGAGAGCAAATTGCCGAAATTGGTACGTGAATAAGAAGAATTGTCACATTTGGAGGGAAGATAATACACAAGCTTTTGTCGGCACACCGTCCACAGATCCAGATGAATTCACTGTCTAGTGCGCTTTATGGACTGGCGCAGTCGTTGGTCGATATGTCTCCAAGAACTTTGATGGTCAGAATGTTGCTGTCAATGGTGAACAATAAAAATTGGCATTCCAGATTGCGCCTTGTACGGGCCACCTGTGGCCGAAATCATATTTACACACCGTATTATGCGAGGGGGGTTAAACTTGCAAGCCGTGTTAGAACAAATTCGGTGTTACCTCTACTATTCATTGAAAACAAAATGTTTACAACCTCTTTACGCAGGTCAGCCTTAGAGATTAAGAAATGCAGGACGCGCTGTAGTGCAACTTTCTATCTAACCTGTTCCCGGTCTGCATGGAAATGGTAAAACTACAATTCCGTGGCATTGTCCTCTCTTAATTTAAAAAGGAAATTAAAAGAAGCATTAGCAACAACAGTAATTGTAGACATCTTTTAGCAGGCGGAGACCAGGCTGCTCCCAACTCGTCTCACTATTCATCCGCAATCATCCGATCATCTTGTTTTACTTTCTCTCTATATTTGTTTGCCATTTCGGTATTATTGTTTCTGTGCAAATGTTTTTCGTTTCAAAGCGGTGGCCCGTTTCTTTTTTCTATCCCATGCCGATCGGTACCAACGCACAAAAGTGCTGGGCCTCGGTTATTTACCCAGTATGCGAACGCAATACAACACAAGTTAGATTCACACGTAAGATACGTAAGCAATGGTACGTCTTGGTACCTACTTAGGCCACCGACCAGACCACAAACGGCTGTACGACTGCTTCTTCCCAAACTCGTGATCCAAGTCCTCTGACACAGCTTCAATTAGAACGCCCTCTATTTTATTATGTGCAAATATCTAGCACCAGATGTTTGCTAAAAAGTGCTAAAACTTGAGTTATAAAAAAAGATTAAATCATCTAAAACTGAATTCGAACACAAACCTACTGCGGCCTTTCTTGGCGAAGTGCTTCTTGGATGTACAATTTTCGCCCCAATTATGGTTTACAACCCAACTGCTTTTCAGTTGAAACTTAACCTAAAAAGTTGTAATTCGGTTAAATTTCTACCGCATTGCAACTTTGGAAAAGCATCCGGAAATCCCAAGAGACAGGCCACAATTTGCATGCAGCAATAAATGAGGTGAGCGAATCATGGCAGCAATTTTCCGTAGAGCTAAACAGTCCAATGGGATGCAGTGTCCCTGCAGCTTCGTCTACGGCAAGTGAGACGGCAAAAGCAAGCCTTGATGTTGATCGTCGCACTTCGTCAGCGTCGGCGCAGAGACATAAACTTGGAAGCTGAGCATTTGGAAGTTCCAAAGGATTCGAGTGATCACGGAGCCTTCTTTTTATCAGTCATCATTATAACATAAATCATAAGTTGCATCCATTTCGCTTTTAATTCAAAGAAAACACTACAAATTGATTGTTGCATGTTTTGTCATTATTTAAAAAATTCTACAAACAGTTTTTCATGGCGGCAACTTTAATGCAACTTCAACCAAAATCAGCTGTATTTGTTAATACCAAAAAAGACTTAAGTTCTTTAAACGTTAAGCCGTTTCTGTTTCAATTCAACTGAGTTAAGTTGTAAGCCGTAAAGGGGCATTTGATTCACGAATAACCAGAACAATGTTGGACTCCAAGGGCTAAGACACATCCTGCTGGCGGTACGTTTTCGATAGTAAGGAAGCCATATTGTGGATGGGCACTACGCATGTGATACTTTGCTCTCTTAGCCGATTATATACAAGAGGGCCGAATCGCACTCTGATTTTCAAATTAAAGTTGGTCACTTTGGTAGCGTAGCTCCGGGGTCATGAACGTTTTGCCAGAGTGCTATTGGCGTTAAACAAATTGTCTATTGCCGGCTACTACGAATTCGAAACGTCAAACATCCTCAGCTGCAGAATCCAAATGTTATTTCCTTAAATTCCCTTTCGTACTCACTTTGTTTCATGGAATCTCGACACAAGCTCCTAAACAAAGTGTAATTTAATTGCAGGCCAAAGTTGTTTCTACCCAACAGTTCAATAAACAAAAACTGCTTAACAGCCAACGAGGTACACCAAAAATGTGTTTCTCCATTAATATTAATTAAATGGCTTTAGAGAATGTGGTTTTTTCCATGGACTTCGTATTGAAAACTGATTACCAAATACAGATAAAAACACTATAAACAATTCATGTACTTTATTTTTAAACTAAAAATGCTCTAATTTGTGATTGTAAATGTTTCAAGGAAATTATTTTTGTTCTGGTTAAATAATGAATTAGTTGATTATAAGATGTATGTGTGTGTGTGTATGTTTATCTAATAAAAAGTCTAAAACTCAGAAGAGCACGTTTCGCCAAAAACCGGTTTCACGGCCGCAAACCTGTCACTTCCCTGCTCTGTTCATCCGAATGAAAAAAGTAGCAACATTTCACACGGAGAAAGTTGTTTAACACAATTATTCATCTCATTTGTAATTCCTCCACGTGGATACATACATATGTATGTATGTATATACCACTGCCCTTTGGAAGTTCACGTACCGCGTTGCCAGCTCGGTGCTTTTTAAATTCTTTGTGCGAAAATTTCCTTAGTTGGTGCGTTTTCTAATTTTTTTGCGGCACCCAAGCATTTTGTTTCAGTGTGAACAACGAATCTTTGTAATCATTGCAATATTGTACAATCAATTTTATCAGAACAATAAATAACGATGTTTAAGATGCACCAAATCATATCAAATTTTTTTTTAAAATATTTTTAGAACAGGATAAATACTGAACCCGCACGATTGATCGTTGGTATCTTTTGAAAAAGAACAAGTGAATACAAACAAGATTTTTTTGATTTCTTATTTTTTTTTGAACTTTTTTTCTAAAAACCCTGAACTGTAAAATACTGCAACTTCGAATACAAAAATATTATACCTTTAATGCAAAATTGTATCCATAAACATTTTAAATAAAAAAAATGTGTTTTGTAATGCCGGGTTTTTTCTCCTATTCGGTGCGTTTTGAAATTTTAAAGCTGACAACACTGGCCATGAACCATTTCAATACTTGCTCCGCGTTAAGAGACAGAGCGACTATAGAAAAGTAAGAAAGAGGCTGGCGATATTTCTGATGCCCCCGAGATTTTTCTCTTTTTTTTACCAAAACAGAAAATTCTTCATTCAATCAGTTCTCGTAATGACTTTTTTAGCGATATAAACTTGAAATTCTTTCGTAATTTTACGAAACTATTGTGGAGTTGTTTGCGTAAAGTAAAACAATTGAATGGGTAAAATTTTTGGATTTCTTATTGCGTCGTACCGCAACTATTCTGGTAGTGAATCCAGACTGAATCGAAGCTCCATTCGGATTTAATTATTTCGGAATTGGATCTGGTTTGAACTTTACATTTTCCATGCCCTTGTAACCGGAATAATGTGTTCTGAAACAAAAAGTCCATATTGTCATTACCAACAAAACTTTGCATACAGTGACTTCATCGCACCATCGGACACAACTTTGTTGCGTGAAAATATTATCTAAATTGAAGAATACATTTAATTTAGGCTTCATTGATACTTCACGTTCCTATTTATTCCTATTCTTCAAAAAAAGCATACAAAATTGTTCAAATTAAAACCGTTAATTTCAGGAGAGAGAATAAAAATGCTGGGGCTCAACGCATAACCGGACAAAACAAAGTACTCATAATAATAGTGGACACTTTTATTAAAAAATCAATATTTAGCTGAATACCTCTTGACGTCCAGAACGAGCTGTGCACGAACGCCTTTGAAGTTTGTGCATACTTCCGGCTCTGTGCAGTTCCATTTGTGTTAGTGCAACATCTTTTCACTGGGCTAAGGTTTAATTTTCCCAAAGTAGACGACTTTGTACTTTATATCATCAATAACTTGTCAATTGCTGCATTCGACATACAGCCCAAACTACCACAGAGCCTCCTTGATATATAACCCCGGCGTTTCTGATTTTAAGTTAAGTGTTCCTTTGAAGAGGGTAGCGAACAGTACGCAAGAAAAATTCTTTTACGATACGAGCTTTCTCGTGAGATCTCGTGAACAAGTCCGCAATTTCTCTGAGAGTGTTACCTTCATAACGTCATTTTACTATTAGTTGCCTGATTTCGACAGATGCCTTTCCGCCTGGAAATGAATAAGACCAAACAAACTGTCTGAAGTGGCTATTTGAAAGCTGAAACCCAGTTTCAACTGCTATTTTGTTTCGTCCGACTATTCGTTGAGCTTAAGAATTTCATATGTCGAAATATTTTGTTTGCTTGAATAAACGGGAAAGTGAAGTATCAACAAAGATTGTAAAGAAACAAAATATTTTAATGTATTATCCAATTTGGGCCATATTTTCACTCAACAAATTCGTGCCCGATTACTTAATGGAGAAACTGAGGTCATCAAAAGTTTTGACAAGTTTTTTCCAAGGAGGATACACACGAGTGTCCTCAGAGATCGCACTATTTGACATCCCATAAGTGGATCAAATATAGCGTATCAAATGAGTTGAAGATTCAGAGGTACCGCAAAGCTTCCGTCCAATCTTCCATGTCACAGATTATTCAACACCTTTTAGAATGAAGTGATCCATTGTAATCGTCGAATGAGGTCTCTTTCAATGCAAGTTTTATGAAAATAGATAGAGTGACACGTTCACTGGTTGGGATGACACATTTCATCTCATGCGTCAAAGTCTTTTTCGACGATGTGCTAAGATGGGCATAAGACTCATACGAGACAATAAGTTAATCAACTCTATTCACCCCCTTGAACATCAACGCAGTCTTACAATCGGCAATGCTCTGGCGAAAAACTAAGATGTACAGAAACCCCTTTCGTGAAACCCTCGTCTTTCCATGTTTCACACGATCTTCATCAGCGGCGCATCCATTTGCCATCGATTGGCCAGCGAATTCGCGTATTCAGCGCTCATACGCTGATTATATTTGTAATATTGGTTTGCGCAAAAATTAATAGACTTTTTTATATTTTGCCAAATCAACGGATCAATTTTTCGACCGTAGATCCTCTACGAGCATTGTTGGCCACCTTCAGAGCCTTTTTTGTAACTATTGTAGTTATCCAACAACCATATTATTTTTAATTTCAACCCAAGTTGGAATGGAACCTTGAACTAGACTTTAAACTTATAAACGTGTAGCGCGTCGAAAATTTAAGCAAAACAGAAATTTTGTGCGTTTGCCGATGCTGAGGGGGAAGTAACAAGCGAAAACAAAAATTACTGGGCCAGACCAGACACAAAGAGAGCACAATTTTTTAAAAAAACACATACATAAATGTGCATATGGATGTAGGTGCGAATGTGCACTGCTGTAGGAATGTGACCGATGATTTCTCTTGTAGGGTAAAACTACATGATTTATTGTAGAGCGATTACAAATATGTCGATTCGCACCGAATTAAAATTACATTTTTTAGAGAATTCATATGAGCACTTACAATAGGTTGGACGAAGCTGTAATTAAACAAAAGTTTGCATAAGTTTTGCAATTATAAACTATTTATTAAACTTTCTAACATTAATACATATTTATGTTGTTTGGTGTTGGAAAATTTTAATTTCTTCGGCACTTGAAGATTTCTATTTAAAAGTTTCCCATGAGACCTGCTTCCGTAATAGTGTAAGGACTAATAAATTAAGCATCCCTATCCTGTGGCTAGAGCCTACTTTACTTTCCTCGAACCAAAAAGGAATATATTGCATTCTTGGTATAATCTACGCATTGTTCAACAACAGTTTTCTGAATGTTTCTTATTTCTTTGCTGTCAGAAAAATTTCTCGAAGACTTTTATGTGAATTTTACACACTGAGAGAAAGAAGTCGGATGGATCGTACAAACTTCCAAAATCTGTGTCTTTGTGATAATTTTTTGTAAGAACGATCATTTCTGAAGGATACTTCAAAATCTGCTGTGGTTTAATTACATCCATAAGGGATTTAACACAAGATATTCGTTGAGCTTCATATGTAACGATAATCGGCTTTATGTTAAGTCTATTGGAATATTTTCAGAAGTAAAACAATCAGTATCCTCGATAAAATAATCTTCGTTTTCATCGAATATGTCTGTGAAATCTACGCACGGATGGTCAGTTCGTTGAGTATCTTCTAAAGTTGGCTGAAACTCCACAGTAAAAACATCGCATCGTCGTTTGCACAATTTGATGAAGTAGTAAATTAAGTTACTTTTAAAGATGTTAGTTTTGAAAATAAGTTTTCTCATTAGAGTCTTGATTAAAACGGCTCCTTTTTTAATTATTTTGCAAAATTTTATTCCAACTTTCATTATTTATTATATAAACTTGATAATAAAAATATTTTTGGCGTGATTCAACAGGCAAAACATTGATCTTCCGTAACATATAAATGCACGTATTCATTAGAGCTGTGTCCGGGTTAAATTGAACGCACCATTCAAATGAACGGAGTGAGACGGTCATTTAACTGACCGGTTTTCGTTCAACAATGCGCTGTACGGTTGCAATTGCTTTCGTGGTATTCTGTGCTTTCGCTCATGTGGTTCATGTTCGGGCTCTTATAAAATTTCCTCGTTTTTTTCAAAATAAATTATTTTCAGCACAAGCAATTAGACTAGTTGAAGTTCCTTTCACTTTCATTGATCACCCGTTTTCAGTGAATACCACGAATAAGAAGCACCACAATAGTTGCCATACTGTTTGTTCAAAGTGATTGACCGATTGACCGAAATGAACGAACAGATCAGTCTTTAATAATTGAACGATAACGACCGGTCACTTAAATGAGAGACCGGCCACAGCTCTAGAATTCATATTGTGAGAGAACAAACCTGACGGCTGTTGACATTCCGCTTTTAATTTTTACTTTCCATATTTTGCTTGATGCGAACAAGTTTAAGATTTTGAAAAAAGTTTAAATTAATTATATATATGTATGAATGTATGTCCTCTTCAATCACTTCTCAGCGGTCGTTGCAATGGCAATTTCTAAATGAACGACAAATTCTCAAAACAGTTTCGAGTTCAATGAAATGTTGCCTCAATTTAACGTTGATTTATCGCTTTGGATCCAGATCATTAAAATTAATTAAATCAGTGACTTTCAAGTTATTAAAAGTTTTAAAACAAAACTGTCAGAAAAGTTATACTTGAATAAAATATTATCTCATTTCGATGCCAACCGACAGTTTCGTCGTGTTAAGAACCTGACGGGGGGATTTCCATTAAAAACATCGTAACTGAGGGTCAAAGTAAGTTCGCTGTTCTTTGGTCTGGTTCAAAATATTTTTGACGTGATTTGGGCAGTTTGTGGAACTTAAAATAAGAATGTTCAGTCGACTAATTTATATTAATTGTATTTTCAATCAGGCAAACAGTTGGATAACAACTTATACGATTTAAGAGAAAAAAGCGTGCGATGAAAACTATATCCGTCTTAAAATCATGCGAAAATTTGCAGAGTCCTTTTTTTTATCAGTTTTTATGGATATTTTATCATTTTCAAAAGCCAGCTTTTAAACAAATTGTACTTTCAAAATCTTTTTCTTTTGATAACAAAATATCCATTCATTGCATTTCATTTATTCGGGCAAAGTTGGTCAGCATCAACTTTTGTATCCTTTACCTTTAACTTATCAGCTTTTGTACTTTTCTTTTAAATTGTGAAAAGAAAGAAGAAACGTGAGGAGAAAAGGGACAGTCTGTACTTCCCTTCTTATGTTCGGCCGCTCTCCGCCAAAACCTCAATCTATATATGAATGCACATTTTTTACGCCTTCCATTCCATTGGAAATGAAAAAAATTGAGCACAAACAAACCGAATGTTACAAGAGGTGTAACACACCCAAGGGACTTGCCTTAAACTCTTAAGACCTGAGCATGAATTAATTATTTTTTTTACTTTTTCACTTATTGGGGATCGAATAAAACAGTCGTATGTTTTTTATTTTTAATTTAAGTACGTAATAGACAATAATAATGCACACATGTGAACCTCAGGTTAGAAAATGTGTTTAATTAGAGCCAATAAATATTGCATTTTGACGGGAAATTGCTTTCTACAAATAGTGGTCGATGGCCTACATTATTAAGGCGAATTTCCGGTTGTGGATTTGACACTAAGACACCGTGTTTTTTTTGCAGGGGCTCATTTGCATTCATTCATGTGCATCGTCCTAAGAATTTAAGCTGTTCTTAGAAAACGTGCTTGTGCTGGGCCTTGACTTTGAGCCATGATCTGAAAGATCTTGCTAAGCTCTGCGGCTGTCATACTTCATCATGACTTTAGCCAGATTTATACCTCCAACTACAGCTGGACGAGTTATTTCAAGTGTTCTTTTTTGCACCAACGCTGGCAAGTATCAGCAGAGGAGCGTAACCCCTAAATTTTCGAGGCTCCTTTGGCATTTATTTTTCTCTGTGTCCGACCATTATAAAGATCAGTTCGTGTCCAATAAGCTGGAAAATTTTTAAGATTGTGCCACTACCAAAATCGAATGGACTATGCAAAGCAATTGCTGTGAGTATTTTAGGTTTCTTTTCCAAGGTTCTGGAAAGGCTTCAATGTAAGCAAATATTAAATTATCGGGAAGATTAGACTGGGGGTGAATATCAAATATCAAGGCTTTCGATTCGAAAGATTCTAATATGCCTCCACATACTCTAAAATATTTTATTTTAATTTTGCATGCGCGTCATATCGAATACAGCGTTTTAGTGGGAAAAACTACTGGATGACAAGATCCATTTTTGGGCTCGATTAAATCCTACGAAATGAGAATTTACTCGTATAATAATCGTGATTATTGAACCTTACGGGAATTAAAACCGTCCGTTCAGCAAACGTACGTGGTTGCATATCATAGTTCGACCTCAGCTCAGCTTTGTCCAGTAGAGGTATTTTTGTGTTGGAACTGTCAGCAGCCCCTACAATTCAATCTGATAAGTACAAACCGGATTTAGAACCTCGATTTCAGTTGCATGTTGTGACTTAGACTCAACTAGTCAGTACATTTATTGTGCTTTCCATGTAAATTCTAAAGTAGAGACCTAAAATTTTTCGGAGGACTCAGATTCCCTGTGAGAAAAACATCATAATAAATCTTCCGTTGTTGTGGTTAATGGCACATAACAACATTTTTACGTGTTCCCAATAGTACAATTTGTATGTATTGGATAAAAGTTTTGCCTATCAACTATTATATTGGTCTCTGGGTGACAATTTAAGGCAGATGTGGAAAGTGGCCTTTCAGGATACCAACACATTGCCCGCTGCTTTAAAACTGAAGCATTAAGAGTTTCCAAGCGCTTAGGAACGCATTTCGATACGTCTAATAGACATGAAACTCTAGACATGTCGCTGTCAGGAAATGTTTTCTCTTTTTGACTTTTTCTAAAAAATTTAAATTGGACAGCGAATTGAATGAACAAAAAAATGTACACATGAAGAAATTTTAGTATAACTAAATAACAATATTAAGCAGCGTATTTTATTTAAAAATAACTGAAAAAACTCTTTAAATAACCCGTGACAAATCTCCAGCATTCTGCTCTACTTCCTCCTTTGTATATAAAAGGTCTATTTTTTTCAATTTATTCTTTTCCATAATGAAACTTTAACATCTCAAACATGTATTTACAGTATTTTTTGTTTGTTTAAAATATAGAATCTTCTAAAAACTTGCCTGATGACTACAATCGCGGCAACTGGCAGATAATGCAATTTTCTCTGAAGAACTACATACACATAATACTTAGATGTGTGGACAGATCTATGCCCCGTCATTCGAGGCTTAAGATTATTACCATCTGTTCATACATAGACCTTATCATTGTCGTTGTAAGGTATTTTATGGACTAAATTAGACATATGTATGTGACTCTCATCCATTTGTAGTCTACTGTATTAAGCATTTTGAATGCCGTGTTCTCTCACGCATACATATTTCGCCTTCGCAACGTTTCTAACATTCCAGGTCCATATGTAAGTGACTGATTCTTATAATTTTCGTTCACTCAATTAGGTACCGGTGATGTCGGAAAGGCAAAAAATGTAAATATATTTACAGATATACATTTAACCAGGGAGTCGTCAATTGCAATAATTTTTTTCCCCCAAAACTTTGTCCATTTTTCTCTCAATATCGTTCTGATTTAGAAGAAATTGTAAAGTTCGGAAATGTTGTAAGTGCTAATTGGAATCGCCCGAGGCCAAAGTATAGTAAAAAAGCAGGCCCAATAGTAATATGAAAAGCTAAAATTTTGACAGAATTTTCCACAGCAGCAACAACTACAACAACTAAAACGATTTTAAAAATGCTGTCGTTTTGCTGGCGTGCGTCTAATCTGTTGTTTATTATTCAGATAGACCGATGCCCTTAAAATTTACATAACCGCGGCCCTTGCGCAAATTCAGACGAATCTGTGTGATAGAGTCATTATGAGTTTTAAATAGCGCGTTGCGATTTTACTCACTGAAACTCAATGTAATAATATTTTTTTTCTACGTGTGTCAAATTTGCTTTATTTCCTCTGATTTCGCTGCTACTCTAACAAGTTCAATTAGTGTCCTTAACACATAAAATGTGCAATACAAGTGTGTCAATATAACTGGTAGCATTCAAGAAAAACGAACAAAAAGCTGGAAATATGACACTAAAGTCACACAATCACTCAAAGCAATAAAATAACAAAAACCCAACATTTTGGTATTCTAAACAAACAACAAAAACACACGTCCATATTTAATATTTGAAAGTTTTTTGAATGTGTGTTCGTACACACATGCGTGGAACACTGACTGCATCGTTATTATCCTTAAAAGTAAAAGGAACATAGAGAGATGATGTCATCAAAGAAAACGAGTTTAAGGCGCAACACACACACACACACACACACACACTGCAAGCGTCGGGAGAAAAATTACGAATTCAAAATAAATATTTTATAAGAAAGCTGTCAGTAGAAACTTGTTTCTGCGAGAAGGAAAAGCAAGAAGAGTTCATTAACAAAAAGTCGCCACAAACTGATTCGACTACAGACACAATTAGATTTGTTATGGCTGGTCAGCCGCAACACGCGTTCTTCAACAGTTGCAGTTACGCTCAAGGCTGTTTTGCAAGCAACATTTCATCCACACATTGACTGTGCGAAAAGTATGTATGTATGTAAAGGGGTATTCAATTGGGGCCGGTATATGTTGGCGGCGAATCTCTTATTAATTATTCAGTTATGATGGGAACACAAATGCGACGAACGACGAACTTTTTGTCGCGAATATTCGTCGCCACAAATAAAGCACCCGGGAGTATTTGGTCGCAATTCGTCATACACTGCAAAAGTTGAAATAGATTTAGTTGCAGTATTTCTGGGTGCGAACGACAACAAAACAGTGTCCGATCACCAGGTTTCTTATGTCTATAGAAAAAAGTATATTTTATGGCATAATAATATTATTATTAATATAGTATAATTCCATGTATGAAGAAATTTATAAGGACGTTCTCACAAAGTATTCACCACCTCGAATAATTTGGTCGAAACCATACATTTCGGACGAGATTTTGCTTATTTTTAGATATTTGTTTTAAAATAGTTTTAATATGGCCCTCTTATTATTTATAAACATATGTACACGCGTTTGTATTTATGTACAATTAACTAATTAAGTACAATTAAGTTAATTAATTGGAAGCTCTGAAGAAATCGTCGTAGACTATATTTTTGATTGCTTGCGGGCTATCACGAAAGAACGAGATTTACAATTTTTTAATTTGATACAAATTAACAATCGTTATTGTACTTCACAAGACGAATTTGTACATCGAATAGTTACTGGCGTTACGATCGGCGAAATTCGCCGTTCCAACTGACGAATTGTTGAAAGAGGACCACAATTTTGACCAAAAAAATATTTGTACCGAGACGAATATGGGACGCCGCCAACACATACATACGAGCCTCACTAAGTTGTAATGCATCGAAAAAAGGTCACTGTTTCGTCCGTCATTGGTCCGCACTTTCAACGTCAACAGCAAACGCTACCGAATGATGATAAATCCGTAGACGACATTTGGCTCTACAGGATGGTGCTACGTGCAACACAGCGGACAGTACGATGCATATTCTGTACGAATTCTATGCGATCCATGTGGCACTTCCTGAAATTGCAGCTCTGTGGCAATAAGCCATAACAGATCGACACTAACAGCTTTTCTGCGGCAGTCAATAAAGATAAATTGCCGGTTTTGAGATCATCTTAAATTTGTGAAACACACACACATATCGCACCCTAAATACAAAAGGGTCACAACTCAAAATACTAAAATTTTCAGGAGAGGGAAAAAACTGTCTATGTTTAGCAACTGTGTTGAAGTTCAAATTGATTTTGATTTCGTGCATAAAATTTTACTCAACTATGAAGTTGTCGTATTCGGAGTGACGATGAACCTTGAAGTCTTGTATCCATTTGGTGGTGGGTGTACTTTATGGGGTGGCATAATTAGAAGCGATGAGGGGCAGGAATGTTAGTGTCAATCTTGGACGGGGAAGGAAATATGATTGCCGACGATTTCACTCAAAGAATCTTTTGAGGAACGATCAACTGGCCACCAAAATCAAGCGAAAGTATGTAGAGCTCAAGACCGCGTTAGCCTAGGCGGGCACACAACCCAAACTATATTTAAATGTTATTTATATGTATGTATGTATGTGTCCATTTTATTTCGTGTGATTTTTTAAAAACTCTCATAATTAGTAACGCAAATACTCGCATCAAACGAAGGAGGTTAAACGAACACTCAGCAGATTAATGTTTGGCCAATGCCATTGTAAACAGCACATACAGTTCCGTGGATTTGCAATGCAGTTGCACATTCCTACAGACACTTGCCAACAAAATGTAATTTTTATTTCCATGAAACCGTCACACAATTCAAAATATTTTAAATAGAACGTGCAGTTGTTTAATTTAGGGTTGGTACACGAACTATAATCACGATTATGATTAAATTCATTGTTGCTGTAAAGTTCTCATCAATTTCATTCATTAGCTTTCGAACAAAACGTACTAAGTAATATTGCCCTATACAATCACAATAGAACAATCGCCGCGAGTGACTGATTAAAGCACCTATTGGCTGGGACGGCATAATCGACATATTAATACCCTTTCCTATGGCAGCATGACCGCAAATCTATCTACATATTTGTATGTGCTGTAAAATGATCGGTGACTTCATAGTTCACAAAAACCGGTTTGTGATAGTTCGAACACTTAGAAGTTTACAACAACAACAAAATCGTGTTGTGCTTAGCACTGGTTTCTAAAACTATTTTCACACAAAGAGTTTCACTTGAGACAAATAGTAAGAACTTTTGTGTGTTAATCGAAGTTAAAGTGAATCTACCACCCCCCACCCCAAAGCAATAATTTGAAAACCACTCAAGTTGCGACATGTAGCGAGTCAGGGTGGAAGTTTGAACATTTCGCATTGAAATTTGAGAAATTTATTTTTGATTTCTTAGCCCTAAAAGATCATTTTCCACAACATCACTTTTTTAGGACAATCAGAAACATTTTTCAGTTTGTGAATTAAACAGCAAACAAAAATGATCGCACTTATTGAAAAACCTTTCGCTAATATCTAGATATCAGGATTAAGTCCGTTTTTAATACCTTATTGTCACACATTTATTTCAATTTTGCGTTTGACTTTTCGACAAATTGACATTTGATACCAGAACGCCGCCACAATGAAAGCGATGGCGTCTGCATCACTATATCAACGTTTTTAAAGAAAATTATCGTTCCGCACAGTTTAATGAAAAAAGTCATTCCGGTGTTTTTTGAAAAGATTATCACCCACTCAAATGCCAACTGGGCACATACACACGTCCATAAACATCTACATATATATGCATTTATTCATACATATATGAACCTTAAAACGTAATTGCATTAAGTCCATTGTTTTGAAACTTATGATGACTAAATGCGATAATTAATAGCAAACAATCAGTCGTAAAGCAGCTGCTCTGGGCTGAAGACCAGCTCTCGTGTCATCGTAATTATTTCTTAAGTGCGGTCAGGTTTGTTGTTGTTGTTTGGCCTTCGGGAGTTTTGGATGTCTGATTTGTTTCGGATAACAACTGAGCCCATCCTCGAATTTTTCAGTTTTCCACAACCCGTTTAAGTTTTATGATTTACACAAATACGAGTACATATTATTGGTTGGTTTTAGAGTTTCATAATTTTGAGTTGGCAACACTGCTTCCATTTAACAGCTGATAGTTGATTTTTGTTTAGTTTGGTTTGACATTTCTTTTCAATTCTCTTTTATCAAAATAAAGATTCTATTCGTCCAACTTGTCGTGCAGATCGTCCTTCAGAGCGTCTAACTCTAATAACAATGGATCGTTTTCGGAACACATTTACTCTTAATGATAATGTGCATTTAGTGAGACGCCGCCCACTGCGCACTGAGACAGCCTTAGCACTGAAGAAGATCCAAATCGATCGATTCGTCCTGTTTTCAGCAACTGCAGTTGTGTTCTTCGAACTTCCAACCAACCTGTGAAATTATCTATCCAATAAAGCTGGTATGAAAATATGTTTCTTTATTCAAAAAACTTCTCTGCTTGTCATTCAAGTTGCTGAAGCTGAAATTTAAACAGTCGCAGCCATAATTATAGCTACAAAAAAGATTCATACGGCTGAAGCTGAGCTGCTGAACCGCAGATTAAAAAAACAAGATACTTGCTACGCAAATGTTACAACGGCAAGACCATTTTGCAGCACATTTTTATTTTTTATTTTCAAACGTAAACACAGTTATGGAGTGTCGAAATGTAATCTAACGGCTGAGCTGCTAAAATGTGTACAGCCGCAGCCACAACTACAGTTTCTTACTGGGTAAAAATGCTCTATGACAGCTCGCCCAACAGATGTTTTCTGGTGCTGTTCCTGTTTGGCGGACAGCTTTTTAAACCCTAATTTACACTTGCGTAAGTCTAAGGAAACTTTTTACATTTCGGTTGTTCATACATCTTTGAATTGAACACCGACCTTGTTAAGCGCTATCTATACTAGGCTAGCGTCGAATTTTGAGGGAGGAGCGTCTATTATTTTGCTCTTGATAGCAACTGAAAAGGCAGAACCTCCTTAGTTTTAACGAAAATGCAAAAAAGGCTTGATAAGTGCTGGGGGGCTTTTTCATTGCTGAGTTTAATTGTGTTCTTACCAGCACGAATGATGCTAAACGCTCAGGTCGATCAAAGAGGTACTGCCGCTACCCTGGAATTAAATTGCACTACCAGAGATGATGGCATGAACTGCAGGCATTTCAACCGAGCGAGTCCATCGATAGCAGAACCGTGTGAACACTTTTATAAAGGAGTAACTCGAGTGAGTTTTGTGCCGTACAACTAAGACCAAATAGGAATAAGAAATATCTACTGCCAACCAAGAGTTCCCCGGGGGCAGGTTTTGCGTTGACCACGGCAACCAAAACCCTGGGAAGTTCATGTATGACTTCGGTTGAGGAGCCTTAGCTGAAACGGTTTGATTGTGGTTTAAACTTACAAGCGCAGGAAGAGACTTGGAAAGAGAGTACGTGCTGTTGTCTCGCAACAGGCTCTGTTTATGTGAGGAGCTAAGATCGAGGTGAACGCATAGGCGAGTCTGGTTAAGGCCTGATGTTCTTTGAGGATTTGGAATAGTTTTTAGAGTTTATGACTTGTGCCGTGCAACACATTTTAAGAATTTGCCACCTGTGTGAGCCTTGCGAGCTAAATGAGGGCGTTAGTGGGTTCCTTCATGTAAAGTTGGTCCTCTGTCAGATAAGGCCATAAGGCAGGTGCTAACACAAGTCAATTCCGAAATCGACTGGAAATAATAAATCGGTTACAAGTGAATACTAGTTAGAGTTTTTTTTTGCAAATTTTTCATCAATTTATAGCCAAAATCACTCCATGTAATGAAGAACAAAAGTCTTGTTCTGTCTGAACTATGAATGGGCCATACCCTTCAGATTCAGCCCTTGCGACTATTTCCTGCTTTCGCTATTGAAAGGCTTGAGAAATGTTGTATTTGGAGGAGATAAGGACACAATTTTGCGGAAGTAATTTGTTTTATCCAAACAGTCTTTAATGGTGGCCGGGTTTGTGTGATTTCTGGTGAGGCGATATGATTATGAAAACTTTTTGGAAATTCTTAATTTATGTTTAATAGGGTTGAGCAACATGTCGTCATGTGGAAGATCAGTCTGCCAAAGCTGAGAAATTTTTAATTTGCCAAAATTGGAACACACGAGTACAAGTAGTGCCCCAATTTCTATTCTGTCAAGCATTTTATATAATCGAGCTTAAGAACCGGACCACTTTCAACTTTTTGAGGACCAAACTAATGTTTCATATGTATTCACATGTACACACATCCATACATACGTGCATGCATGTGCGTGCATTTATTTTTTATAATTGTGTATTCTGTTAGTCATTTATTTGCTTTTTTACAATAACACAATAATAATTTAACGCAACTGGTTCGCCTTTTTGAAAGTAAAATTAGCTTTTGCTTTTCTGTATGTCGAATATTTGACGAATAACGCAGCGAACTTTTTGAACCATTTCAGCTGAAATCATTCGTATTTCAGTAGTTTTACTCTTAAATCCACTTTACGTTAAGGGTTTTTCTATTTTCTCTTCAATGTACCTTCAGAATATTAAATTTACAATCAATATCTGTGATTACCAGTAAAACTCGCTGTAATATCTATAGACAAGATTTCGAAACTTGCAAACAAATTTGCTCTTGGAAATGAAATAATGTAAGTTTCGCTAAGTGTAGGAAAAAGTAATAAATACAAAGCAAACGTCTTCTAGTCGTGGTCAAAGATAAGCGTAAGCACGAAAAGTCAAATAAGACCTTTATATTTCAGTTTCGTTCCGTTCCTAACAGCTCCTAAAAGGATCCTTCAAGCACTTTTTTCTGCCCATGCCCTTAAGGCGACTTTCTTTGAAAAGAAATTATTGTAGTTTTGCGCTTTAAACGTTAAAGTAACGACACACACATTCCTTAAGTCAGTGAAAAAGCACACTTTCACAGTATTTGCGATGACGTTTTCGCAACGGAAATGAGGGCGTTTTCCAAGAGATAAGCTTTTGGATGAAGGATGCGAGAGTGCGAGGGGGTTTCCTTCAAAACATTTGTTGCAAATTCCCAGAATTTCTATTATTGATTTTGCTGGCACCAATTAAATGCAATTATAATTACAATATAATATACTGAAAAGCTTTAAATCAAAAGAGAAAAAGAAAAGATATGTAAATGTGGGGGGAAACGTTTATGGGAAAATAGTGGAAACCAGAAGTAGATGTAGGTTTTTTACATGCGAGTAAATTAGACAGCGATATCCCCTCGTATTTATAAGCAACAGGTTTCGCACCGACAGTTATAAAAGAATCGCAAAGATATTTAACGAACTCGTACATCTGTTACGTTAGATTTCTTGACACTCGCAACAGATCTCAATTGAGTTCTATTATATAAAGTCCAGTCCCAGAATCTTGACACTTGAATGACTCAAATTAGTCTCCAAAATTAAAAAGTCATCGCCTCAATGTCCGGTGAAAATATAGAAGTTGGTCATAGCACACATGTGTGCGAGGGGTTTTCCATTTGTGGTCACACAAAAGACTATTTCGCGTCATTTCTAAACGGTTCCGCCAAGTTCCCTCGCGGACGTTCATTAACAACAGCCTTCAAAACGAGTTTATTTTGAAATAATCAACATACAAAAGAATCGTTTAAGCAGTTTTTATTTATCTGTTAAAAAGTTCTGGAAAATTTTAAGCTCAGCGATCATTCTCTCCTTGTAACCAAATAGTAAAAGTAATTGCGAATCACATTCTTAGAAGAGAAAAAAAAACATTTTAATCATTTTAGTGGAGAACAATTTATCATATTGTGACATTTTTATATTTTCACACAATTTAAACGAAACCAGCTTTGAGTTCCATTTACTATTTTAATGAATTAAACAAACTAATAGAGTAAGTATTTACGCTGTTATGTATTTAATTGTACTTTCATTGAAGAATTAAAATTGTGCATCGCCATGTTCTTCACTCTCGTATTTGGTGTGTATCTGGACGATTGCACTTGTTCACAAACACACTGAAACGCTTTTACCACTGAGCACTTTCATCACACGTCTGATGTCATACAAGATCTTTATCAGGTGACACTGGTCTGCAGCTAAATTTTCTCATCTTACTATTCAGATAACTTAATATTAAAATATTTTGTTATACAAATTTTGTGGTTTCGAAATGTTTGCCTGAATTTGCTATTAAATTCTCGCTCCACATCCTTCCACACATTCACCGTTTGCCCTGCACCAACTCGGCCAGCCTTTTTGCACTCGATTGTGCTGCTGTTTTTTTTATCAAATAATGAAAAAACTTCAAAGCGCAATTTTCATAATTTGCAGAACTGTCAAAATCATATGGTAGTATAAAAAACTTAAGTTGTATTTAAATGGACGTGGTCAGTGATTTAAGTTGTATTTAAATATGATCTATAAAAATGAATTCGGTATTTAAACAGAACTTAAGTTTAAACACCGTTTAGTTTTTAAGTTAAAAACTGGCCCTAAAACTCACGATATAAAAATTTAGAGGCTTCCCCCCTTTACTGCGATTTGTATTTTAAGAGCCTCTTTTTCGGATGTAGTCCAACCATGTTTACAGTTTAAACGTCATTTAGAACAGAAAATTTAGTTGTTGACATGGAGTGTATACTGGATTTATCTTACAATAGTTTAGTATTTGGACCGGTAGTTACAAGTATTTTGATCACCTAAACTCTAATTAGAGCTGCCGAAACTATGAGGACAACATACGCAAATTCGGCAAGTCTTTTTTAAAATAAAAACTGTAGTGCCTAAAACAGTTTGGAAAAGTTAAACGAGCTCTACTAAAGATTACAGGAATTAAGCCCAACTGCAGTCAGAAAGGCTGAAACAGATTGTGGAACTGTGGCCTAATCGACGGCAAAACATGCTGGAGGCATGTTGGTCTACCGTTCTGCCAGTTGACCAGAAGAACGTGCATATCTTTCTAGAATTTTGGTTTGGTTACGCGTAACGCAATTTTTTAGGTTTTCTTTAGTTTGTTTTCTTTGGAATGCTCGTATTTTGTGATGGCCACCACATTGTTTTAGAAAACTTTAATTGTACGGAATCTCTTATTCGGATAAAACTTGACGAAATCCGCTAATTTGACATTTGTTACACTATCACTGGAAAACAACTTGGCAGACCACAGACAGTTTAAGTTTTATGGAATTTTAACAAAAGTATTGTACAGTCAAACAAATTTTGATTGTTCTGTTAAGAATTTTGGAATTTAACAAATTCCTTTACCCCGTTAAGTCAGGGAATGCAGTTTCGAAACCGAAAAAAAGTTCGATAGATATTTAACCTCCGTAATTGTGTCGTTTTCAAGTCTTATCGCTTGTCCCACGATATCAAACGTACTGGCGAACGTATTTCGAAGGTCAAAAAGAATGTTTTGTGACCATTTATGTACTTGATTTTGCCAGTTTTATCCATCACTCTATTAAATGCGTTGCGACATGCGATTAGATCTACTAGATTGCTCTAGATGATCTTTTTGGAGTTGAAAATGTTGACTAAGTTAAGCCTTCGGCATCGTGGGACAGCCCTTTTATGTAAAGCTGTCCTCATGCCAGTTCCAATTAACAAAAGCGCCACAATTGTTTTCTTATTAAAGTTTGGCAGTTTTTAATAAAAATTGTATTAGACAAATTATCTTTGATTTTGTAGTCTTCGTTTTGGTATTTCCAAGCCTTTCATAAAACGCGCAGCCAGTGCTAGAACCTTTTGTCCGTATATGTGTATGTAGCAGTTATACCCTAAATATCTGTTTAAGTTGCAAATGAAATGTTGCTTTTTTCAGCATTTGTTTTAATACCATTTTTGCTTCGTGCAAAGCAAACAATATTCCCATTTCAACAGTTTTTAGGTATTCAAGTTAAATGTTAAGGCAATACTTGTTTCCTATATATTACGGCTCTATATTGAATACATATGTAAATATGTACCTTTAGTCAAATGAGTATTTTTAATATGTGCCTTATTAGAGGAAGTCTAAGTTATATAAGACGGCATAATGTAGGCTGAAATTAAATAGTTGGTGAGGAGCAGTTTCTAACCGTTCCATAATCCTGAGAGTTCTTATCATATAGAGCATTTATAACGACTTGACCCGAAACAAATGCTTTAAAATCACTTTAAGTTATTTGCGATGAGGCAACACTTTCATTTCTAATTAATTGTAATTTTATAGTAATCCTTTTTAAGACTATCGTTAAGCGATTATTTACATATGTATATCAGTTGACGTAACATATCTCAATAAACAGCTGTCTAAGTAGGTAATTTTTTTGAAGCAAATGCACTGTTTGGCCTACTTCAGCGGAGAAAACCCTTTGAGATCTCTCAAACGCTGGCTATACTGCAAAACCCGAAACTGCTTTTAGAACTAAGATTCTTTTATAACTAAAAATTTACTAGAATATAAAAAATCTACTTGGTATGACGCCAAGAATATTTTTGCAAACTAAAGTTATAGGTTTCTTAAAGAGATTACCTAATGAGCATTTACAGCAAAGCGAAGTCTACTTCCTACGCAATTTTGGTGAGATTCCCCCAACAAAGTGAAATTTACTCAGAACCTCTGGGGTTTTCTCCAGTACGCACTAAAAAATACACCACTGCAAAAACAAATCTTGTCAGTTTGACGGAAAAAAATTAATAGTGCCAGATTCTGAGTTTGTCCAAATCCTTTTATACAAGGTGGCGCAAAAGTAATCCTACTACCAGAAAATGCTATAAATTTTGCGATTGGCCCCTAATGTCAGTTCTGTTTTGACATTTGTGTAGTAAACACATGCGAAATACACGTTAATAAACAATGTTACGCTACACTGCTGCAGAACGCGGAATATTGGTGACTATTTATTTGACCAATAATCGGTCGGTGACTTTGGCACAACATGAATTTCGTCGCAGATTTCCTAGCCGTCCAACGCCTACTGGTGAAACACTGCGACGTTTAGCCGCTCTCCTCGAAGAGACTGGCACAACACGAGATGCTGCCAGGCGTGGCAGACCCCGGAGTAGCCGTTCTGCAGAGAATATTGCTGCTGTAGCTGAGGATGTCATGGAAGCGCCGTCGACATCGACCAGACGACGTGCCACGCAAATGGGTGTCAGTCGACGGTCTTTACAGCGAATTTTGGTACAAGATTTGAAGATGTTTCCGTACAAAGTCCAGACGGTGCATCAGCTGTTAGCTGCTGACCACCAATCGCATCTAACATACGCTCAAGCCATCCTTAATCACCACCAAGAGGAAGATAATTTTTCGTCAAAAATAATCATGAGTGATGAGGCCCATTTCCATCTTAGCGGGTATGTAAATAAGCAAAATTTACGCTTCTGGGGAACTGAAAATCCGCGTGTAACCCACGAAGAGCCATTACACCCGCTCAAAGTCACTGTATGGTGTGCTGTTTTCGCTGGAGGAGTCATCGGACCTTTTTTTGTTCGAAGACGTCGCGGGCCAAACGGTTAATGTTAATGTTGAGCGCTACAGAGCAATGATCAACGAGTTCTTTTTGCCGCAACTTGATGAATTGGGATTGGAAAACATGTGGATCCAACAGAACGGTGCAATGGCACACACTGCACGTGCCACAACCGAAATGCTGAAGGATGCATTTCCCGGGCGCCTAATCTCCCGTTTTGGCGATTTGCACTGGCCAGCAAGATCGCCTGATTTGACCGCTCCAGACTTCTTTTTGTGGGGCTTTTTGAAGTCGCGGATTTATGTCAACAAGCCTCAGACTCTTGCAGCTCTTAAAGACAATATCCGTCAAGAATGTGAGGACTTATCGCCGGAAGTTTTGGACAAAGTGATGGAAAATGCCATAAAAAGGGCTCAAATGACAATCAACCAAATAAAAATAATCCACAAGAAGAATCAAAGTTTTTCATTTTTTTTTAAATTACAGCCAAAAAACATCGGAAGGTTATTTTTGCGCCACCTTGTATTTATTAAAAAAAAAGAGAAATGAATGCGAAAAGTGTAACTTTATTTTAAATTTTTATATATTTTAAGTTTTTTCTAAAATAAAAATTAAATGCGTTCTTAAGCAGCTTAAGAACTTCCTTTGTGGACTGGATTTTAAAGTAGATTTTAACCCAAAACTACCCGATTTCGTTTTGATATAAATTCACTTGATAAGTCTATGAGTCTAAATTGCTTTTCCGAAATTCAGAAAATTTAATTGCATTCCAAGTCGTTAAATCCATACTGAAATATATCGAATTATTTGTAAAAATAAAATACTCACTGTACAAAGAATATCGAAAATGTATATAAATCGTTTTATCGTTGACGTTGAGGCCATTGTTGTTCTGTTGCTGTTGTTATTGTTCTGGTGTTAATTGTTGTTATTGTTTGCAGTTGAATTTTTCTCTCCCACTTTGAATTTATCACTCTTCTAATGGTGCAGTTTTTTCCAATTAAAAGAACGAATATAAACAAATAAAAACAAAATGGATTCGTTAAATTTATTCAATCAGCTCTAATTTCTTTTAAGATCAAATCATGGAACTATTCGCGGTATTATCGTATCCACTATTGTTGTTGCTATAATTTTTATTTTTAATTTCAAAGGCCGTTGTTTGCATTTATTTCAAATTCAAACGCACAACTCTTCATTAATATTATTTCTTTATCATGTACAAACATACATACATACATACATGCAAATGTAGATGCACAAGCATTTACTCTGAAATATGCGATCATGAATACAAACATACGAATGTGTGCACGTAGGTATTATGTACATACATACATATTTACATATGTATGTGTGTGTATAGTCGTGCTCTTGTCAGCTAAATAAACTCATGATAAAATTAGTATTTTCCCAACTCATTTGCGGCTGACTCACAAACTAAAGGCCGGGGCAACAGAATCTGTCATACGTCGTACTTTGCCTTTTCAACTGACACCGGAGTTAAAATACGCGGTTTGTAATGATCATTCACAGAGAGTACGTCGACTTCAACGCAACGTATCAAAGTTCAGCAACTTTTAATGTACGTTCAGTACTTCGACGAGTGTCAGTTTCTTTTGTTTTGATTTACAGTAAATTGTTTTTGTTTGATTATTTTAGTGCAACGCAAAAAAAAAAAATAAAAATACTTATTTAAATTAAAATAAATTTAATCTAAAAAAATGTTAAGCAAATAATAATTGAAATAACTGCCAGAAATTCATCCGTCTCCATTGAAAATATGTTGTTCTGTTGAGTTAATGTTGTTTTTGTTATGTTTTAGACTTTTTATGGATACGTTAACAACGTACTTATTGTGCCAACCTAATCCGTTGTTCCGTCGACGTCAGTTGAAAAAGGCAAAGTACGACGTATGGCGGATTCTATGTGCCCCGGCCTTAACTCAAATCTTATGCGCACCTGAGGTAGTTGTTGTTGCCCTTGGGTACATTAACGTTCAAAAAACACCGAACTCTTCTATTCCTATCCGTGTTAAATACTCCTCGGGAGTAAGATGGCGCCTGGAATAAATTTATGCTTTTTTGGAAAAATAGAACACAAAAAATTCCATTCCATTCAAAATAAAACTATTCCTTTTTGGGTAAATTTTAAGAGAAAAACAAGAAAAAAACCAGTTGCTTTTTCGCCAGTTCTTCGTTTCATCATTTTTTGTGATTAGTTTGAGTTCATACGAAGAGAAATATATGAATTTTCTTGAAGAAGTTGTGTTACTACTATTTAATCGAATAAATAATTTCAAATTCGCTGTGTGTTATCCCTGAGAAAAGGTCAACTACAAAAAACTCGTACAGAAATTATTTCTCTGGCCTTAATTTTGGCTTGCAACATGGACCGACTGCACCGAAAAGTGCCACTTAAAAGCTTTAAAAGAATGTTTGATGCTTTAAAAGTTAACATACATACATTCATATGAATATATACATATACATATATGCATATATGTATGTACATAAATGTTTGTTCGAAATTGGTACTCATTTTCCTGAATTCATGTTCGAAAAAGCATTAAGCAAAGCTTTAAAGCTCGTTAAGAAGCGACATTTTCAAAATATTTGCATAATGAAAAAGAAAGAATATAAATAGTATTCAGGTGTTTTGTATCATAAAAACAACAATTTTTTAAATAAAATAAAGTTTTGAATAAAAAAGTCTTCAAATATTTTTTTTATCATTAAATTAAAGCCAATATTTATGGCGAACCAAGGGTCACTCATATTACAATATATGGGTCACAAGTCAGCTCATAACGAGCCTAGTGAAATGGCTATTCCGCTCACGACTAACGCATAACGTTGCGTGTAAAAACTGAAAACGTTTGAGTCACCCACATACATATAACTCACGTGTTATCAACCATGAACCAGCTTTTAGTTAACTCAAATCCCGACAGGGCAAAATCAGGAGTTAGGAGTGTTAACGCATGCATGGAAATTCATTGAATTATTTAAAATCAAATGTTAAATTTATAACTTTGATACTTTTATTTACTTTTTCCATACGTCCATATGTACAGATGCAGGTTCCACCAATAATTCTCAAACCTATTATTTTATTCTCGTTGAATATTGATATGAAAGCCTGTCTGCTATTTATTAAAAAATATATGCACGTATGTATGTAAATAGTATGAGTGTTTGGTTATACCAATTCTTAAATGATGGCATCATCTTATGCAAACATACATACTACATATGTATGTATGTACCCGTACATGTGTGTATAAACATTTTTAAATTGTGATAATAGACACAAGCACAGTGGACGTCAGATAGCACGAACTGTATAATGTCAGGCCTTTTCCTAATGTTGGAAAAGTCGTATCATTCAATTGCAATTTTTTCATCCTTGCATAATGGAAATTCCCAAGTTTTATATTTTTTTATTGCATACTCTTCCTACTGAAACATGGGTTTCATGCAGCCGTAGCAGCTAAAAGTTGAGCCTTCGTTTTCGTACAGTGCGAATGGTTAAATCAGCTAATTTTTAATTTATTATGTAAATAGATTTAATTCTTCTGGCGTTTCTTTACTGCAAACATTATGTATTGTAGGTGTGTATCGAATTTAGAAGGTGCACATTACAAAAATGTATTTATACCAGCTGACATGTAATAGTCAGTTTGTCGCAGAAAAGCACTATAAAGTAAAACTAAAACTGCCGCCCTTCACACTATAGAATAGCAAAAACTCTTTTAGTCATGCTATATCTATCGGACGTCCACTGTACTTATACACATGTACGTAGATACGTTTAACCCTGAAACGCATTCTGCGAAAACAAAAAGATGATCATAAATACATACTACGTGCATACATACATATGTATGAATGTTTATAGAAACATTTGACGTGTATGTGTCATATTTGAGTGTATTTTGGCCCAAAAAGATCCAAACATTTTTATGAAACCAGTCGAATATGTTGCACACCCCAATTTGCCCCACAATTGTACGACTTTTATAAGATTTAGCTTGGAATTACGAAAATTAGGTGGAGAAGAGAGCAGTTGCGTACCGAGTAAAGATACTTGCCGCAAAAGCCGAAAACCGTAGTCATTACAGAAGAAATCAAATAGAAATGTATTGATATTGAATGCGTGACAGTAGAGTTGTCAAACTGACAACTGAATTACTGAAATATTTATTTTGTTCATTTAGGAAAAAAAGTATTTTTTATAATTAACAGCACCTGGAACACAAAACTGGTTTTGCATGTGCTTTTTAAAGAGTTTTCCAATAAGAGTGGATAGCTGGGAAAAGGAAATAGAACAATCCAGTTCCGTGCGAGGTATTAACGATTTTTCATAATGCCAGTTCAGTAATGCCAGTTCACATTTTTGAAATAAAAAGGCGGGCAAATCATCGAAGATGGTACATATTTTGACACTAGCAACTATAAAACGGCAAAAGTTGTAAGTTGAAAAGAAAATAACAATTAAAACGCTTTCGTTAATCGAATTGTTTTTGTTGACAAAGAAGAAATTATACGAAACGCGACATCGATTAGAAAACAGTTAAGAGACAATTCTAATATGTGCTGAATTAGAGTGCCTGGTTGCTTTTTTAACCATTTTCAAATCTGAAAACAGCAATTAATTAATTTCTTATGCTTAAAAGTAAATTAACTGAGCTTGCCAGCTTTAGTAGCCAGTTGCTATCTGTAATACCTTTTTGGCAACTGACAACGCCACTGAAGTTCGGTTGCCATCGATAATCGAGCAATGGCAATAACGAGGATTCTCACGGTTGTCAGATATTTGACAATATTGTTGCCCTACAGTGAACAGACGAATGCTTTTTCTATCCACGTACGCCCTTTTTACAAGCAATCCTGTCAGAGGCAACAAAAGTCTGTTCATAGGATGCAGCCAGTCGCAAATTATGGTGCTTGCATTTAAAGAATAACTTTGTTTTACAATAATTTTTTTTTACATTTTTAACAAAAAATTTGCTCTAAAATTTTAATTTTTTTATTCTATTGGGCAACTGGGTTCGCACAGAAAGAAACTAGACTTATGTCCTTGATTTAAATCTGTTACCCACTTTCAGTAGCTTGACTAAAATATTTAACGACTTTTTTAATTCCATAATGACAATTCCGGTGTTAATTCAAAACTTTTGAAAGCAAATTACTGTCAATTAATATACTACAGGTATTTGTAGTGTCATTTAAATTTCTAAAGAAACAGTTTTTAGCAAAAAGTTTTGTTCAAATAACACTACATACATACATCTATATTTTCCCACCTAAAAGAAGATGACTCCAACAAGCCAAATTTGTTAAAAAATTTCAAAAATAAAAACCATCGAACTAGAAAAATAACTAATTTCTTTTCACAGGTACTATCAAATCCATATAAAACAAGGGAGAGGACTGATGTAATTTGAAAGAAAAAATTAGATTTCTTTTCGCTAGAACTGTTAAAAATAATTCGCATATCAAAACGACGCAGGAGGAAAAAGTCTGTAAAATTTATTTTATTTTCGTCTGTGTAAATATGGACACACATAAACACATACATACATACATGTTTTTTATAATAATAATTGTTAAAAATAATAATTAAATAGAGTCCAAAAATAATACTTCAACTGCCAAAGAAAGCATTCTTTAGCTCATAACTTTAATTTATGTTATTATTTATATAAAATTTTGTTCACAACAAATAAGTTTTAAATTAAAATGCCGCAAAGATTATTACAACCAAAGAGAAAATGACATTCAGCGGAAAAGAGGGCAGGAAGCAAAAGACGATCACCTGAGCTATGAAATTCACTTAGTGATGAATTCGCTTTAGATCAGAGAAAACAAATCGACCGACACTGTCAAAAGTTAAATGGCAACACTGAGTGCAAGTTATGTACATATATATTATTTTCAGATAAAAAAAGAGTGTAAAAACTTGTTTCAATTATTACTGTAGGCAGGAACATTTTGTATATAAAACAACATGTAGTTCGGAACCACTCATGTATTTAAGTTGTTTATCTTATTGATATGTATGTATGTATGTACAAAATGCTGTTGGTATTTCAGCCCATAGTGCTCTTGAAATTGAAGCAAAAACAAACGATATCACTTGAATTAAATGCATTTGCCCTCATATACATACACACACATATACATATGTATGTACGTATGTACATATGTATGCACACAACTTTTATTAATAAAGTTAAACACTTTTTAAATTCCTTTATTTTTTGTAGATAAATTTATGAAATTGTGAAACATGAGTACTTGTTGCATATTGTAAAAAATTATGGTTTCATTCTCTTTTCTCTATCTTTTATTTACTGTCGCTCACATAAATTTCAGTAATTTTTTCTTTGAAGTACATTCTACTAAAATTTAAATAGAAGAGCCAATATGGAGGAACTAAATTTAACTTTGTGTATTCGAATTTATTTAAATTTTTATTTTTTATTTAAATTCTTTCTTTTTTTCGTTTTTTATTATTTGATTGAATTTCTTCGTCACACAGATTTGTATACACAACAACAACGTGAGAACGAACAGCTATAAACGAAGCTCACCAAAAAATGTAGTGAAAACAAATTTGTATTGCAAATTGTACTGCTTATGGCTGTTTTCCCGTACGTGAAGAAAGCTCTCAACCGCCGAGTAAAAGCACTTCTCTGAAACTGATTGTGCTACAAACTAAACCGGCACTTTATAAATACATTGTTATTAAACTTTAGCATTTCGCATGAGAACAAAAACGATAACAACAAAATCGGGTAAGAGTGTCAGCGGTACACTCAAAAAATGACGCCTGTTGTACACTATAGGCATTATTCTTGCATCGGCATTTTAATAAAAATATACCTTTTGGGTTAATTTTATAAATTTCTTTACGAAATTAGCCCAAGGAACCTAAAATATTCTTTATGAATAAGACAGCATAAGTTTAGGCTGACATTTTAAGAAGATATTACCAAAGACTGCAAATACATACATACATATAAATTCCATAGGATAAACTAATTTTTTTGATAAGAGGGAACCAGCGTTGCCGTTTTGACACTAAAGTATCACTTTACCCTTTTGAAATTTGAAAAACAGATTTGATGAAAATATATATTCAAATTTATATGAATTCGTTACATATATATTTACTTTGCCTCATAGAAGTGCTTTCGCTGAACGAATTTTTTCAAAACTATCACTAATTAAAAATAAACTTACAAACAAACTTAAAATAGAAACTTGTGAGTGATGCTTTCCTCTCTCAATATGCCCGAATCAGAGCTGGAAGACTGGACTCCAAGTGAAGAATTAATTACAAAATATAGAATAAGTATTTCTAAAAAGTTATAAACATTATGAAAAGTTTTTGTAAAAGTAACTCCTTTTTTGATACTATGACTTATATTGGATGTACCTGTGTTTTTTTGTTTTAACATTGATTTATAATTAAAGTATGTTAAACAGTTTTTGTTCACACAAAACTTGATCTTTATTTTAATTTAAAAAACCTTTTTTTTCTTAAATACCCTTTTTATAAAATTGTTTCGAAATTTACAACGGCAACCCTGGAGGGAACGTAACAAGCGAAAAACACAAGTTACTCTCTGTGAGAAACCTACAAATAAAGAGAGTGCAACATTCTTAATTCCAGCACGAACATGCACCCATTCATATGTATATACTTACCCAGCTGGAAAATAACTGCACACCATGGCCGGAGTAATGGGTATGCCCCTGATTGTCTCTGTGACTAGCTTAATACGACCCATGCCTTCCCATAGGAGGTGGGAAAGGAACTCTGAGGCACATCAGTCATATTTCAACTTTGATGTGGGAAAAAGCAAAGCAAACAAAAAGGAGGGCATTGATAAATCGCTCTGATTCCTGCCGATAATCCATTTTTTGCAATCGATTCAGCTTTAGCGATTTTATGCTGAAATGATGGATTTTACATCAAGAAACACATATACTCGCAATACTTTCAATTTTCATATACCGAATAAACGATGTATTACTTTATGTATGTCTATGATGACCGTTGATAACCAGAGAAAAGAAAGTTTCCAAAATTTATACAAAATTCCCTACATTAAAACGCCTCAAAAACTTTTCGAAAATATGTATGTATGTACACTGAAAGCAAAAATGTTCCATGAACTGCAAAGGCTGGATTAATTACTACTCAGCAAAGGAACAGGATAAGTAGCGAGCACAACACAACAACTTTTTCCCAAAACCTTATGGAAGACGATTCGTTTCACAGCTGAGATATATTTTTAAGTTTTTTCTGAAAATTTTCATAAAATGTGTTTATTTAATTCCAGTTAATTTTTTCTTTCTGTTGATTTATAGTCGTAAAGAAGTTATTTATAATTTTTTGTGCAACGTAAAAAAATTTAAAAAACTGAATTGGAAAATAAATCGATTTAGAAAGGCGACGCACGACGGATTCTATGCGCCCTAATGACCACCCATTACCGGATACATACAAAACGAGCTCCCATTACCGGATACTCCAAAAAAATTTTGAAAATGCATTCAAAGATTCCGATTCACATGTGTCTAATCGTCAACAATATTGGTGATTTCCTTGGTAACGAAAAAATTGCACATTCGTGGGAGAAGGGCGGCTTTTTACTTGAAAAAGCTGTTTGCTTATATCAAATCAGCATTGGCACAACAGCGCCAATTTTGGCAATCTTAGCTGAAGCATTCTGTCCTACATAAATATGTACATATTGTATATTTTTATAACCGCAAAGTGCTCAGTGAAAAATGGAATTCTAAAATAAAATTAAAAATGATAATAAAATAATATGTATGTATTCCTGTCATATCGGACATGTGAGGAAGTACAATTATTAGGGCTCTACAAATGCGCCGTTCTCGTCCTGTGATCGCTTAAATTATCTCCACAGAAACATATCGAGCCTTTGGTGCAATACCGTAGTAATTCAAAAAATCGCGAACTGAGAAAAATGCATTTCATTTCATTATTGCAAATAAATATTGTTGGAAATAGCCAGAGGCAATAAAGACATTTTTAGCTGTAGAATCTGAACAGTTAAAGATGGAACCATAATATTTTTTTTCCGGTTATTTGCAATCTACACGTGTCAGCGGGACTTGTAACGTCCAGGAACTCTTTATTCCCAACATTATTCATTTCGAGTTACCTGACGATTGCTCAGGCGCACTGTCACTACCCGCATATAAATACACAGATGTCAGGCATCATTTAACAGTATCGCCAGATAGATAATATGCGCATGGGAAATTGGGTTTTGGGCAAGAGATCAAACTTCTCTGAAATCTACTTCGTGAGAAAATTTTGGAAAAATCTTTTCAAATCTTTCAATACCAGGTGGTGCAACTGCGATTCTCTTCATGACAGACTAAAAAATACAGAACTGCAGGAACAAAACTTGACAGTTTGATAGCAAAAACTTAGAAGCGGGTGACTATTAATGTAAGTTTTTGTGAATAAGGAAAAGAAGTGGATGCAAGCTTCAAAAATAAGGACGTAAGTTTGTTGTGAAATGAAATCTTGACAAATGTCAGAAAACAGTGAATTCTGCAAGATCTGGATTTGGTGTGAATGAATGATTTCTTTTTTTATATTTTTAAAATTTTGAGCTTTTTATTTGGTTCTTAAGTCATATGAGTAAAACATGTATCCATGTGTGCTCGCCACATACACTCACTCGTTGTCAAAAGGACCTATAGCCAGTGTTTAAAAAACTGCAGTCAAATTAGCAGAGGTCGTAAGATTTTGCGCTTTCTTCGACTTTTTTGATTTTCATTGGCCAAGCACAAGCTGTTACTTATGCTTCAACTTCTTATATGCTTCCGCTTCAACGTCTCAAAGTGCAAATAGTCGAAGGTACGTCAGTCAGTGTTTAGACATGCAGGTGCAAGTTCAAAATACCTAAACATTGAGATTTTTACTTATACATTCATGCTTCTGCAAGTAGTCGAGTCACTTGCAAGAGATTTTGATTACACATCCTAGAAGGAATAATTTTTAAAATATTCATATTTCCGAACAAATAATATAAGAAACAAAAATAGATATTGAAGCATGAGTTATTATTGACTTGGAATATAAATTTATATAATTATTTATATAATGAAATAATTATTTACATAATTTGTGTTCCCGGTAATGTTCGTATGCTAAAGCCTTGGCAACCCAGACATTAAAAGCTCGTATAAGCAACTGAACAAATTACGAAAACATCAAAAAAGGTTGAAAACAAGAATAAGTTTTTGGTTTAAGAAGTGATTGAAAATATATACATATGTAAATATATGGAACAAAAACAAAATTTCACAACTGAAGAAATTTTTGTTGGAAGCTTTGCCTTCGACGACATTTTGAAAATGGACTTGCGTTTGGCTGTGTAAATAACCAAACAAATTGCAAGTGTGTTGGTTGCTTCCACAACGACCACAACTTGCAACAAGTTGCCTGCATGTGTAAACTCCGTGGCACCAACAAAAACCAAAAGTTATTCACTACAAATCGCTTCAACACTGGACATGTTCGAACAGCTTTTGGTTTGATTGACTTCAACTTAAATAACTTCCGAAGTTTAAGCTGAAAATATTTGGAGTTTTTCGTTTTTGGTTTTGATTTTGCTTTCGAATTTTTAAGTATTCAAGTTTAATTGAATTCTCTTGTTTCATGAGGACAACAACAACAATAAAAAACGATAACAACGCTTCAAATTACAAAAACAAAGGAAGAACAGCACATCAAATATTTGCCAGCAGTAAATTGCTGCTATAACTTCGGGATTTATTAGAAGTTAAAGTCGTTCAAATCAGAAAGTGCTTGAACATGTCGACTGTTGAAGTTCTGGGTTAGATACATATCAGGGATGGCTTTGAAAATGTTTAGCTTGACATACGATTTATTAACAATATAACAAAAAAAAGGACATTAAATTTCATTTGTGCTATAAAATAATAAATAAAAAAAAAAACAATTCAGTATTCAATATGTGCAAACTGTTTACATAGAAAGAAGATTAAGGTACGGTCATCATCATTTTCACTTTCACAATTACAGTGAATCTTTTGCTTCGATTAAGCCGTAGTGTTGCAGTTTGTAGTCTGTTTCCCTATTTGGTTTTAAATATATATTGGTAAGAAAATACTCTTTCCACATTCGCTGATCAATATGTGGGACTCATAATATATTTTTGGCATTTTTTTTCAAGTTCTTGAAATATGAATTCACTTGCCTGTTTTAATTATTAAAACTATACTAGATATGCCACTGTACTTATCGAGTTTGAACAGTACCAAAAAAAGATACAATTGTACCAATTTTTCCATCCCTGCAAAATATATGTAACTGTCGGAACCTGCGGATTGTTGAAGCAGTTTGCAGTGAAGACTTTTCGTCTTTTGTATCCGCCAATTAGATCTAGTTCGTGTAAAATAAAAGTCGTCTCACTCAATGCTTTCGCATTGCTACGATAACGTTTTAAACTTGGTTTTCAGAAAACATTTAAAAGCTTTCGTCTATTTAATTTTGACATAAATAAAGCTTTTGCTGCCGTGAATCAAAACTATGGCCAATGTGGAAAGTTTCGTATACTTTTGTGCCCGATTTTGTTTACAAAAGTAAAAAAATTTCAAGAAAAAGTTAACAAACTAAAAGAGATAAATTAAAATGTTTACAACAATAGCGATATATTTAATAAACAGAAGAAGAAGAACCGTGAAAAATTCGATCCAAATTTAAAAATAAGTCGATTTTGGTCTTCGATTAATCGATTTCAAAAATTGAAATTAAAAAATTTCATCGGAAAATTAATTTTGTAACTCCTTTGCCAATCCCTAGTCAATAGATTAATTTTTCTAACTTTCCTTATTAAAATCTATCATAATGTTTATTTTCATATTCAAACGATTTCTTATTATTTAATAAGACAAAGACAAAAAATATTTCCGAATATTTAGTTTTTTCCGTCATTAGAATGTATTACACCATTGTTAACGCGACTTCCAAAATCCCCCTGATTTATGTCCAGTCCCCCTGATTTAACACCAATTCAATTTCGAAATATAGTTGATATTGTAATTTTGTTATTTACGGAAACTTAAACTGCATGAAGCGTTCTAGAGCCGTCGCCATTTTGTGAGAACTTAATGGTGAAACCGTTCAGACGTGATTGAGTTCCAGGAGTTTCTATCCTACAAAGTAAGTTAATTTTTAATTATACAATATTATTAATTTTTGTTCTGTTTCTTAAGCAATTTTAATAAAACTGCTTTTCATGAAAAATCAAGTCTTTTATTACGCTCAGCAGTTTATTCAAAATCGAAAGTGGAAATTGCTGGCCGATAGCCTTCTCAAGACTCTGTTTTGTAGAACCTATCAGGCAATTTTATGTAAATATAATGTTGCCAGTTAAAAATTACAAAACTGCTTCCTTCGTTTATCAGTCAATTAGTGTTTTCTGAACACATTCACGCATTCAGCAGATTTGTCTCCGCGAGTTTTTCCTGTTCCCAAGATTGAAGACACGCATGAAAGGACGGCGTTTTGCAATGATCGAGGAGATAAACCGAATTAGAAAAGCGCAGCCAAGAAGGTGACTAAATAGAAATTGATGAACAAATTCACTTTAGTTCTTGAACAGACCTCTTATACTTACATTTATGTATTTAGACCATAAGTTGTTGAACGTGTTTTCAAAAGCAATATATTGTTCAAGATAACATCTTTACGAAGAACTGTTTTGATCAAGCGACAAAAATTATTTCTCTGATAAAACTACATGCTGCCCTAAACCATAATTGATAATAAAAGTTCTCTGTAATGGTGGACACAAAAATGTACTGTAAAGTCTGATTATAAAAGTCAATAACATACAACCATCAAATGTCAAATTTCTCAAAAATTTTTCTAACGAGAAATTGTAATCGATATTGTTGTTACTGCTTAAGCCAAAAAAAAAACTGTTCCGCAGTCGTCAAAGCCAGTGTGTAATAACTTAAATAAGTATGTAAATAAAGGGGAACTCAATATCCTGACAATCATGAAGGTTAAATTTAGTGCATCAAAAATTTAAATTATGACATCTCCTTCCCTGTGAATCAGCAGGATTCGCCTGAATACATCCAGAACTGCCAGAGCTGACTTTCTATCAGGGGTTCGTACTTCAGCTCTTCCGTCCATGCCAGGCATAGCTCGTTGAAGAATACCTTTCTAGGAGCGCCTAATTGGTGTAACTGGATTCTCCTCAGAGGAAGAAACCAGAATAGAGGACGAGATCTGATAGACTTAAAGGGCAAATAAATTATGCGATCGCAATCAAAAGCTTCAGACCAGTAAAATTATTGTCGCTTCTTGTACTTATCAGTGTTTCCGGTCTGTTTGTAAAATTTTTGATAGCCAAAATACATCTGTCGACAAATCAAACGCAATTTAAAACTCAGTGTTTGTTTATTTAAAGAGATATGGATATAAAGCAATCACATAATCAAAGCCGGTGCTTCAAAGTGACCTAACGTAAGGTGCCAAACGATCCATGAGTAGTCGATCCATCAAGGGTTTCATCATTCTGCACTGCTATTCTGACTTACGACTTCCTTTTACACTCTGTCTTATTTCATGGCTCTGATGTGCCATCTTCTGATGAAATTTTCAAGTAGCTCGGCGTCATATTGCAGCGACGAAGCTGAATTCAAGCGACCCCTTACTCTCAATATATTATTTGAATCTTTTTGGGGCAACAAACCAATTAAGGGCGACTTTCTATTTTCAATCTAACAAATATATTCTCCGCACGATTTAAATCATTTGAACTGGAAGACTTCTTATCGAAAATGTTCTTTCTCACAATTTAAGTCAGGAAATCTTACAACCCGGGCCATTGTTTTCACTGTTTAATTTTCACTTCCATATCAGGATTCTCTTTTAGGAACTGAAGAAGAATCACTCCAAAAACATAGTTGCTTATTTTAATCTGATGCTCCCCTTGTATTGTACTGTCGGGTAACTTAAACTGTGGCCTGCAGCTCCATTACAGACAAGATAATTGTCTTATGGCGGCACATCTGCTCTTAGAACATATAAATGAAACATCAGTTTTGCCATCAGCACAAGTGATCGCATCATCTAAATATTTTTCCCACCTCAACCTGGCAACTATCGACAGTCATCTCCATCGATAGTTTCCCTAATTCTAGCAATATTTAAATAAATCTTATTTAAATAAAATAAAGTTACTGGTTCTTGAAACCTAAATTTTATTTTGTCAAAAATTAGTGGATCTCTTCCATATGCAAAAAGGATTTTGAAAATCAATTACTGTGGCGGGCAATTTGCGACACCCTCCCTCGTCTCTGTTAAAAAACAGAATTCTGAATTTCCAAGTTATGCTCGTTTATATCTTAATAAAATCTGTTGAGAACTGTGTGGAAAGAGAAAGTGGGTGTAAAAGTGGTATATAATTCATTCCAGAGTTCCAAACAAACAAATAAACAAACACACATTCCGTTTTATACACATAATAAGAGTAAATACATATGTATGGATTACATAAATCATATAGCAAAAATTAAACACTACAAACAAGACAGTAAGATGTAACTCCAGCGAGTGATCTATATGTATTTTAAAATTAATATGCACATACATACATACATACATATACATACATACATTCGATGCCATTATGTATGGAACTCGATTTCTTTTGCATGGCCACCACGGGCACGCAGACGCTGAACCCCATTTTCGACGGTTTTCAAGCATAAATCGGCCGATACTGCTGCAATTTCACGTTTGATATTCGTACGAAGTTCATCAATCATCGCTGGCTTGTTGGCATAGACCATAGACTTGACGTAGCCCCACAGGAAATAGTCTAACGGCGTCAAATCGCACGACCGAGGCGGCCAATCGACTAGACCATTTCGTGAGATAACACGTTCTCCAATCTTGGTTTCCGATAAAATGATTGTGACATTCGCTGTGTGGCTTGTGGTGCCGTCCTGTTGAAACCACATGTCCTCCAAGTGCATATCATCGAATTGGGGCCAAAAATATTCGGTTATCATTGAACGGTAGCGATTCCCATTCACAGTAACGCTTGAGAGCGACGTGTGAGAGACACATTTGGTCTTTCTTCAACTGAAGCCTCAGCGGCATCAATATTCTCGACACTACGGGCACTTCTTTGTCTCACTGGCACGGGAACATTTTGTACTGTGCCTGTGGATTCAAATTTTTTCCACTAGACGCTCAATTGTTGATCTGCTAAGACGATTATGACGACCATAAATTGGACGTAGCGCTCTTAACGTTGAGGCCACTGACTCCGAATTTCGGTAGTAAATTTTAATAATTTCGACTTGTTATTGGCTCGTCTATCTTTCCATCACGAAATGGCAAACCTTACTGAAGAGAAATGTGAAAAGAGCGGCAAGAAATATGGCGTCGTTTGCTGTCCCTGTCGCTCTACTTTTGTAGCGTCCCTGTTGAGAAACGCGATATATATATATATATGAATATCAAAACTAAAAACAAAAAAATGAAAAATGTAGGCATAAATATAAAACATAAACATGCATTTTTAAGCTTAAAAGTAAGATAATAATGGGGACTCTTAAAATCCCAGAGAGCAAAAACTTTTCTTCTCAAATATTACCCAATTTTTTTTCTTAGTAAATAAAAGTTTGGTTTTAAGCAACTTATCCAGTTTTGATAGACATTCTTTTAGATTCCGCAAAAGTAGTCGGTACGCGTAACTATCCTGACGTACTGGGGCTTACCGTCGACATATCGGTTCCGATATTCTGTAAGGATAAATACTAATAATTTGTTTCTAAATAACTTTTATATATTATAACTTCCAATATTGAAATGGATCAGTATCCAACAGCGGATATTGTGTGGCAGATATATGTATCTCGTCTGACTTCTCATTTTCTTGGCTATTTGGCTACCAATATATTTTAAAAGAGAAGGCTTTGGTAAATGATATTGAATGGACTTGGAAGACAGGGGTTCTATATGCTGAACAAGCCAAGTACAACTTAGATTAATTTTTCAAAGTTGTGACCTCAAGACACTAAAATTTTATTTCACTGTTCAATTATTGGAGAACAGCACAAATATAGTGTAATTGGAAAATTTACCAAGTGCAAGGAGCTCAGATATATTAACCTTCATAGGGTCTTCGGGTCAATTTTGACCCATTTTATGAGAAAAGAAGAATTTTTTACTAAAATTAGTAATGCACGTTTTTAATATTTTACGACTTTTATTTAATATTAAATCTGAAAAGCTAAATTAGGTTTTCGGAAATATAAAATTGCAAAAAAAAAACAATCTATGAAATTTTTTACACTTAAGGTCTTCGGGTCAAATTTGACCATGAGTAAAAACTCATGTTTTTTTGTTATGCATGGCATATCAGTTTACGACATAATTTTTGATAAAATCTGGTAACGCCAAATTTAGTTGTGTTTTGAGCCTTGGTACTACTACATATATTTATCTCTTTTCCTCTTCTCAAACTTGGTGATGCCTACATTTGTATACATTTTAAAAACGGGGAGTCCCCAGGAATATTTTATGCAAATAGGAAAACGCTGAAGAGCTATACCAATCTTTTTTTGCTGATAACAAAATTAGTAGCATTCGTAGTACTAAAACGGAAAGAACAAAACGTTGAACTATTGTGGCAGCTAATACTTATAAAAAATATGAGTGATAGTGAAATAGAAGTTATGCTGAATACATTATCAGATGAGGAAGAAACTTGTTCAGAAACTGAAGATAACTTGGAATTTGCTCACTTATCTTAAAGTTCTAGTGGAAGTGATGGTGACATTGAGTCTACTCCGGCGATGACATCGTACAATGGCGAAATAAGATATTTATAAATAGAACTGGTTTATAAATAGAACTGGAAGACTCCAAGCAGAAAACATTATCAGTATGACTCCAGGCTTGACTCGTTATTCATGTTCAAGAATTACAAAGGAAGAGTTTTCTAGCTTCCAATTATTTTTCCCACCTCCTCTGATGTACATTATTTTGAGACATATGTACAAATAATGAAGGTAAACGTGTTTTTGGTGATGATTGGACCAGTACTGATGATACCGAAATGTTCGCATTTATTGGTACACTTTTGTTGGTTGGAGTGTATAGGTCAAACCATGAAAATACGGAAAGTTTGTGGGATTCGGAAAACGGTAGACCAATTTTTAGAGCAATCATGCCATTGAAAAGATTCAAAATTATTTCAAGAGTGATACGATTTGACAATAAAGACACTCGAAGTGAACGACGAATTTTAGATAAATTTGCACCGATACGTGAATTATGGAATGCATGGGTTGAAATATTGCCCAAACTTTATAATCCATCTCAAGATGTAACAGTCGATGAGCAGCTGGTGGCATTCAGAGGAAGATGTCCTTTCCGGCAAAATATACCATCGAAACCAGCTAAATACGGTTTAAAATTTTGGGTGCTTTGCGACTCTGCTACAGGTTATGCCTGGAATATACAACCATACACAGGCAAAGAACAAGGGTCTATGCCTGAAAAAAACCAAGGCATGCGTGTAATTCTCGATTTGACAGTTGGTCTGAAAGGTCATAATGTGACTGCAGATAATTTTTTTACGTCTTATCGATTGGGACAAAAATTGCTAGAAAAAAAATCACTTTAGTGGGAACTATACGTAAAAATAAGACTGAATTACCGCCGGAGATATTTGCAACCAAAAGCAGATCTGTGTTTTCATCATTATTTCTTTTTACAAAGGATACAACTCTCCTCTCATATATTCCTAAAAAAAAATAAGTCGGTGAATCTTCTCAGCACTTTGCATCACAGCCCAGAAGTCAGTAATCGTGAAGACAAAAAACCGCAGATAATATTAGATTACAATAAATGTAAAGGAGGGGTAGATTTGCTGGATAAAGTTGTGTCATGTTTTACTTGTAAGAGAAAGACTAATCGGTGGCCTCAAGTGGTGTTCAGTAACATGATAGATATTTCAGCTTATAATGCTTTTGTGATGTTTACAGCGGCCAACTATGGCTGGAAAGAAAATTGTTTTGCCAAACGTCGACACTTTTTAGAAAATTTAGGATTACAACTTACTATGCCTTATATAAAGTGCCGAAAAACTTTACCCAGAGCCCCATTTTCTAGAGAAATTGCACAAAAGCTGCGTCATGTAGCTGAGCGGCCGTCAACTTCAACCAAACCTAAAGAACCAGTTAAAAATGCAACTAAAAGAAGTCGATGCCAGCTATGCCCTAAAACAGATAATAAAACACCACTTGTATGTATAACTTGCAAAAAATTTGTATGCAAACTGCACTGTGAAACAATAACTTTATGCAGCGAATGTATGAATGATGAATCACATCCCATGTACATATGTATACTACTTGAACTAACTATGTATGTGACATACATTTTATAAATAAAATAATAAATGTTAAAAAATACATCTCACATATATATACTGGATCTAGATAGAACTATATAAACTCTTATAAAACCAAAATAAAGTTAAATTTTATTAAGGGTCAATTCTGACCCGAAGAGCGTTAGCGTCAACAATTTTAAAGACCCTATGAAGGTTAAGAAAAATACTAAATGGCCAAATTAAGTCATTTACCGCACATTTTCTATTCGGTTGTGCGGTTTCTTATAAAAGAAAAGTTGGCAGCACTTAGTAAAATAAACAAAAAACAACGTTTTTTACACTTTTTATTGCTTGTCTCTTTAACATTTACTGTTTCTTTCTATTCTTTCTATCAATTAATGCATCAGTAATGACAGAAGTGTCATAAGGGCTTTACTACAGTTCCCTCTTCATACGGAAAAACGTTTGACCTTTTTCCATGCCTGTTGCATTTCACATGTTTTCAAATTCGTATTTACTTCTTTCATGGCTGTAAAAAGACGACACGTTGTTGGAATGATTAAAGATATTGTATCGGAAGTGCGGGACAACAGAAAAAAAATTCATGTACAAGAAAATTTTTATTTGTGACTGTATGTTTGTATTTTCTTTCTGTTTTTTAAGGCACGGATACAGATATAAGCTCGCGGTCATAGAGAGGGGTGACATTAGCAAGAAGAATAGTAATGCTGCAATAGAATAAAAAATTGTGTGCTGGGTTAGTATTTGCACTCTGCATGCACCCAGTGCATACATATATTTTTATTTATTTATTTAAGATCTCAAAAGTTCATTAGTTCACAAAATATAAGATTATTAGGTCTATAGTATTGGAATTACTTATAAGTTTATAATACAAAGAGTTATTAATCCATAATGACATACATACATACATACATATATATAAAATAGTGCTGTAGTCGTATATTATCTTCTTCACAATGTTACTTATTTTTTGTTTAAACATTATGTTTTCAATTTACTTTTATATATATTATTTTGTTTCAGTAATAATTTCAGTTGGTATTTTGTTCAGTGTTGTTGGCAACGTAACGGCCAGCGTGCTCCTTCCATATTCAATGGGGAATCTATCGGCTGTGAATCTTCTTTGTGCTCTTCTTCTTGTGTAGTGGGCTTTACAAATCTGGTGTCCTTGTGAAATTCTTTACTTTAGCAGATGTTTTTATGCTGAAAGTTTGTAAGGCTTTTGCAGGATTATTGCAGTTTACGTTTCTTGTTCCATTGTAGTATCGATATTGGTTTGTGTTGTTTAATTCTGAAATAATGTATTGCTGTTGTTGCCATGATCTGCGATATTGGTGTTGTTATTGGATATATTAATTCTGATGAATTATTGTCACTCATGACGTTTTCGTTAGAACTTGAGAAATGATGAGTTGTGTTGTTTTGTTTTGTTATTTTGTTAGAAAAATAGATACAAATTTTCAATTTCAGAACGCTCCCAGCTGGAGAAAAAACTCGCTATTTAAAACAAAACGCGCCAAGTTTAGACTTTCCCTTTCATTTAAAAAATATGCTAAATTAATTTTACATAAAAAGTATAAAAATTTTTTTTTGCTAAACAGTTTAACAGACTCGACTGCAATTTTACTACAAGAACAATTAATATGAAAATCTAAAAAGGACAGCAAATTTCGTATAATAAAATGTTTCCTTTTATTTACATACTCGTAATACAAATTATCTGCGACAACAGGGACTTTTTAAACATCATAACTTGTTGTTCTTGTTGTCGTCTATCAAATTGATTGTAAAAATGTTGCACTGTTAAATGTTGCAAATGTTAAATTGTGCACGGACTTATTTCTCTTACTGAAACAAAAAGTTGTGTTGAATTTGCAAAATTAAAAAATGAGCTGAAACATAAAAAATGAGCACCGCGCACCAAAAAACGAATTTTTCTCAGAAAAAAAAAAATTAAAAAGCACCCAAAATCGTGCGAAACGCACCGCTAAGACAAAAAACGGGAGGGAGCATTTATTAAATTCTCTTATAATCTATTATTTCTTTTATTTAGTTTTTTTCAACTTAGTTGCCAGTTGGCAAATAAATTCGTCATACGTCGTACTTTGCCTTTTTCAACTGACGTCGACGGAACAATGGATTAGGTTGGCACAATAAGTACGTTGTTAACGTATCCATAAAAAGTCTAAAGCATAACAAAAACAACATTAACTCAACAGAACAATATATTTTCAATGGAGACGGATGAATTTCTGGCAGTTATTTCAATTATTATTTGCTTAACATTTTTTTAGATTAATTTAGTTTCCATTTAAATTTGCTCAAAAACAATCAAACAAAAAACCGGTACTTAAACAATTTTAACTGCGTTTCACGTTAGATGCAGACTGCTTGTTAAATAAGCGCTAACAAAGTAATTATTAGCAGCACTGATTTTAATATATGTAAGTAAATTTGCTTACACAAACATTTACCTGTTGATTTTTTTATTGTTATATTTATTGTCGAGTTGCATGTACTTTGCTCGGACGAATACTCAAATAACCCAGTGAACAGGGATGGCACTGAAAATTTTTAAATTGTACCAACTAGATTGAAAAGTTGTAGCTTTCTACCTTAATTTCGCTAAGACTCTTTTTAACTTATATATGTATGTAGATATACTAAGAATATAACAAAACAAAAGTTACATTAAACTTTTTGAATGTTGTAAAAAAACGAGCGAGTCTCAAATGAACTTTTAAGCAGTTGGAATCGCATTATGTCGTGTAAATTGTATAGGTCGGTCAAACTAGTAACTAAATATTGAAACAAACTTATCCTTACAAAGTGCGATATATAGCAATCAGGAAAGAGCGGATAAAGCTAACAAAAAGGCTAATGTATGTATGTTTATGTGCATGTATTCACAATGGCTGCAATAAACAGTAAAACTTAGTTGTACTTGTAACTAAATTGGTGTACCCTTGTACTTTTCGAGTTGGAATAGTATCAAGAACAGTACAATTATACCGATTTTGCCATCTCTGGCAGTCGTTTCTCACCCACGGACACACATGCACACATTCAGCGTTGCCAAATCAGTGCGTTTTAAAATTCTTGGTGCCAAAAGCTCTTTAGTTGGTGCGCAAAATTTCTTCAATAAACTTAGAAACTCTGAACTCGGTGCGTTTTATTTTAAGGCGCGTTTTATCTCCATTTTGGCGCGTGTTGAAATGTCTAAAGGCCTCGTTATACGAACGTTGATGTGAGAAAAACTTGACGTACTTTAACGTACGGGTACGTATTTGTAGTTAACAAAACGTTGTCTAACATAATTTATTCGCGTGTGATTTTTTTCCGAACTTTTCGGCATAGTGAAGGGCCATGTTACGTTATTTTCGTACATATGAAATTGGAAAAAGTACTAAATTGGCTGCGAGAGATATAAAGTTGCTTACATTGTATTTTTATACATTATCATTATTACTATTGTTTTTATTATTAAAATTATTATTATTACTGTTTTTACTATTAGAATTATTATGATTATTGTTTTTATTATTAAAGTTGTTGTTGTTGTTTTTATTATTATTTTCGACTATTAAAATTATTATTGTTGTTGCCATTATTTATATTATTCAAATTAGTAGTATAATTAATCAGTTATTACTTTTATGAACCAAAATGATACCAATTCAAAAGTACCGAAAATGGGCAAACGTGCCGCTTTGCAATTGAATTCATATGAGTGCCAGCATTGGCCTACGAATGTCACTTAACGGCGCCGTAGAAATCTATTTTATACAGGTTGAAACGTTCCGGCAACGTGACAGTTAATTTCGGTAAGCGTTTGTATTGTTTTGATGTGCTCTGAGACGCACATACGTACGTACGTTAGATTAAGTGTACGTTCGCATAAGTGTACCTTAAGCTGACAACGCTGCACACAATAGATTGCTGGAATAAAACCGTCGTGGTGTCTGGCAGTAAGAATTTTGTTTTGGGGGTGTGTGGACGTGGGTTGTTGTTGAAAACATAGTGGTAACGGTTGAAACAAATAGAACCACATACTTATACATACGTGTAAATTGTTTTTTTAAATTAATGATAAAAGTATATTTACAATGTGTAGACAGTGGTTTTTGTGTCTTTTCTGCCCATATGCCGGCATTTAATAGGTGCTGCACCATTCATTTTATAACAGCTAAAGTCAATACTAACATCTAATGTGTCAATAAACACAAGTCTCAAAAGTGGGGTGTTAACTAATCTTGGAGCTCTATAGAAATAGTTTGAAGTTATCAAATGAAAATAAAAAAACAGTGGAATGTGAAAATGTGCTTAAAACCGAATTTTTATCATTAAATAAAATTCTTCATAGTAGAACATATTTAGAAAAGGCGTTCAAAGAAGAAACAATATACATACATGTAAGTTTTTTGGCAAAAAGAAATAAAAATTGCATTAGAGCAAAACTTTGCTCTATTTCAAATTAAAGCAGGACCATTAACCCATCTACGCCCGCCTTCCTCTAATGAGTATGGTTCACACGGTTCACACGTTACATACCGTTTACAAACGAAAGACCAAAGTGACGTCAAAATAAAATACTACATTTTTTGTTTATGTGCATAAAGTAACGAAAATTAGCCGACTGTATCTCTTTGAAGGGCTGCTTCATAGACCTGTGCTCTATTACTATATTTTACATTTGCGTGCTTTTTGCTTAAGTTTTTGGCCCTTTCTTGTTGATATATGTACATACATATGTATGTATAATCCTTTTATTAAATTGAAATTAGATGGAAGAAATGTGATAATATGTGATGGAACGCGAGCGTATTTTAGAATGGTGTCCCCAAAGGGTGCAATGGGCAGATAGCCACTATATGAAGGGAAAAGCAGTGATGACAAACCGTTAGAAAAGTACATAAAATTAGAAACCCAAGACCCACGTTGGCGTAAATGTGATGGTTCTTACTCCAAGAAGCCGTCAATATTTTTGTGAAATTTTTTGATGAGCTCTGCCCAAAGAAAGAAAGTGGACGTCAACATTTCTTTTGTGTTCCAGAACTATAATCAGTCAGCTATATGAGATAAAAAGTGGTGGTGGGTTCTATTTACATACATATATGCTGGATTTGTTTGTGGGCAACGCTTGGCGCCTTCATCTCTTGACTGCCGAAGATAGAAATTACTTGACGAGTGCAAAAGCTGATGCGTCGAGCAAGCCTAGCCTCCATGAGGTTTGTCGTCTAGATAACGTTGGGCACTTCTCGCAAAAACTAATAACTCATTAAGATGCGCCGTAAGCCATAATAAAGCCCGTTGGTAATGTAACAAACCGCTTTGTATGGAAAAAGGGTGTTTTGAAAAATATCACACATAAGCCCATTGGCCCCATTTGGGTACATCCATTTTTTTCCGGAATGAAGACTTTTTAAAATTTTTTAAAACATTATTTTCGAACTATTTCTGTTAGTTTTACTTGGGTCTAAATGGGTTACTAGTTGCATAGCTACATACATACATATATGTACATATGTTTGTATCTGTCAATGCCTACATGACAAAATAATTGTCTTTGTAGACAGCCAAAAAGAAGGGAAAAAATTCCAAAATTATTATTAAACAAAATTTCTTAAGATACTGATAAGATAATGCAATATATAGAAAATCCATCAGTAGACATTGTTGTAAGACGTTCTCTAACACGGCGGCCGCACTCAGCGTTGCGTTTTCAGTTTTTCGAAGCAATAAATAGTTTTGAATATTTTTGTTTTGACAATCAGTTTTACGTGATTTGTTCAGATTTTGCAGTCTTTGCTCCACATTTTTTTATACAAACTCTTAACTTTCAACTGTTTTTGTTTCAGAAGTCGTAATTTTATCCCACTGTTTGTGAATCAGTGGGGTTTTTATTACATTATTTTGTTCAAACAGTGATTAAATGCAAACATTCGTGTTTTTCTACAGTGATGCACTAAACAAATTCGAAACAGCAGGCTACACGAACACACGGCTACAAATGCTGCTTAACACTACATTTTGCAGAGCTATATTTTTATTCATAGTGGGCTTATTAATAATTTATCAATAAGATGGGGACCTGAAACATACTGCTAACATTTTCCAAAAATCCGTTGCTGAGCAAAAATTGGAACAATGAAGTGGCCACCTCGAAGTGCCGATGTGAACAACATCGAAAATTTGTGATCAATAGTCAAAAGTAGGCTGGCGCAATAAGAACGGGCACCCACCAATATAGAGGATCTTGGGTCAAGAGTTGCAGCGGAATGGGCTAATATTCCAACTGAAACTTTACAAGCTTTAGTCGAAGGCCAATCGAATAAAAAGCGAAAATCTTACCGAAAATTTCACACTTTTTTTGGGACCACTACTCAGGGCTCGATCTCTACATATGCAGTGCATTGTACCAGAGCTGGGTTGGGGAGAGGGAAAGAAGGAATAGTGTTTTTCTATTTGTTTGTTTGTATTCTATATTGCAGGGATGAGTATGTCAGAATATAACTGATGCTGTTTTGACTGTTCAGTGTCGAGTGTACATACCTTCGACAATGCACAGTCGAACATCAGTTAACCCAACGCTGCGTGTTTTTGTGTTTTTTGTTATTGTTTTTTATTTGAAAAAATTTTTGGCTATTGGTTTTTCACCAGAGTCTTCAGTAGGAATCGAACCTACGACTACTGAACTGTTGGTCGCATACTCTACTACTACTTGTCGAGGACAATAGTGGATAAAAGCCGATCCAATCAATTTTTAAGAAACGTCTTGATGCTATATTTGAGTTTCTTTCAAAGAACAACGTTCGAATTAAATCCTTGAAAGAAATCTTAAGTTTCCACAATAAAAAAATCACCAAACAAAATTTAAAACACGAATGCACTGAATGTAACCACTTTAGCCCACCACTGTACGTATATATGTGTATGAAATCTGATCAAAAATAATAAAATTGAAAGGCAGGCAGCTTCCGTGTCATCATCTTGCTTTTATTAGGGCCATGCGGCCCAAACTCCTTTTTTTGCATAACTGCATCGCCTGGCGTAGAACTGTTTCTGGTCCTTATTGTTCCATATGTTTTAAGCTTGGAATGCAGTCTGGAAAAATTTAACAATCACACTTTTAGAATAAAAATTTAACTATTTACTGATACAGTTTTTTTCCATGTATCAATTTTATACTGCATAACAATGCTGCGGCCCAAAATGTGCTCTAAATTTTCCAGAGTCTGCTCATTTTGGAGACCTACATTTATTTTGCATTATTTAAAATAGTAAAAGCGAATGTTAAAAAAATAGAAAATTCTTTACTTACGTTCGCGGGAGTTACTGATGACTCCTGTCGAACAAATGACATCTTTTTTTCAGAAAATGCTGCACAATTCTATTTAAATTATCGGAAAACAATACCATGCAGACTTTGGAGACTCATAAGTACATATAATATTAGATCATGAATCTGTAACTCTGGATTAGCTTAAATTTGTTTAAGTTCCAAAAAAAGTACAGCTTGATCACACCTGGTGCGTCCTCCAAATGTACGTACATGTGTGCAAATGTACTCTCTTTTAATATTTACCTTGTGAAATGTAAATTAGAAAAAGAAATTTTTAGATAGTGAAAAATAAAATAATTGGGATTAAATATATACAAAATAATGATAAAATCAAAAAATATGCGAACTTAAGCTGTTACAGGCAGGAGTGCTAAATCGGCACCATTATCGTATGGAATACATGCAAATTATGAAGTCAATTTTGAAAATTTCACATAGAGAAACTACATCGGCGCTGCAAATTCCAGTTTCCATGGAGTCCATCGGTTTCTCAAAGAAACTATTTATAAAGGGTGTTTTTTATAAAGTGAGACCAGTTTAAATCATAATAAAACAAGGAAATATATTTTTAATATCAATTCATTGGTAGGAAAATTTTATGAAATTCATGTTTAAATATGATTTCTGCCATGTGGCTGTAACATCAATTTTCAAATTTTTTTCGCAGCATTTGCGGCCGTATTTCGCCAAAAACTCTTCGAATGTTGATTTCCAGAGGTTCAATTGTTTGTGGTTTATCGACGTAGACAAGTGACTTAACGTAACTCCAAAGTAAATAGTCCAATGGGGTTAAATCACACGATCTTGGTGGTCAATTAATTGGGCCATTACGTGAAATTATTTTTACATCAAAAGTTGCTTTGAGTGAATCAATTGTAGCGCCCGCTGTGTGCCATGTGGAACCACATATTAGCAAGATTTATGCCACGTAATTTCGAATCATTTCATCATTGACAGTGACATTCTGACCATCATCGTTTTTGACGACATATGGGCCAATGCCCATAACTTTCTGTGGATGCTTTTACATCCACTTTATGTTTAAAGTATTAAATATCAATTCGAATATCAGGTTTGATGCAAGTAAAATTATCTGGCTTCTTCGATATATAGCCCTCATACATTTTTGGCAGTGAACTCCTTGATATATCTGTTGTAGTAGCATATATGTATGTATGTCGGTTTTTTATATACTTTTCCATTGTCTGAAAGTAATTTTCAAAATCATATCATTCCTAATACTTTTTGCCAGATGCATTGAATTATGGACGTTGCAAGATACGCTGTTTTCGGCGAAAAAAATTGTGCGAAAATAATTTTAATAATTCTTTTTACATATCTGTTATATCCCAGCAATAGTAGTATGTATTTTTTGAATTTTCATTATTTATTTAAGACGACTATTTTTATAACAATAAAAAAAAAGATGGCGAAATTGAACAGAGGCATCTTGCAATTATTCAACATCCAGATACAAAAGTGGTGACGAGGAAGAAAAAATGGAAGTTATACAGGTTCAACTGCATAGGGAAGAATAGGCTGTGAATTCGTGTCCTCGTGCGATTGTAAAGCAGACATATCGCACATTTTCCTGAGAGCACAATTCATTCGCGGCATCAAAGACGCTGCAAGGCGAGCGAAGTTTGAAGACATTTTGGAATGGGCTTTAACCATTGGAAGCATCAAAAAGAGATAGTCGTGAGATTGACTCGATACACCCTGTCAGCAACGGTGTCAATAAAATTCAATTCAATTTATGACCTTAATAATAACAAAAATGGTTATTATCATCATAAGTACTATGTCGAAGTAGAAGTAAATGGGCGCCCCCAAAAATTCGAAGGGAATACTGGTGTTGGATTTACATTAATTGCAAAAAACCAGTATGGAAATCTAGGAATGTTCAAACCACTGCAACCCCCAACAATAGCTTTCCGATCATATAACAAAAATATTATTCTTCCCTGTGGTAAGGTCAAGGTAGAGGGTGAATATAACGATTTAATAACAATCGAAGAAATGTATGTATATAGGGGCGAGTTGACGCGCCGATTAGACGAGTGTGGATTCGTCATTTGAGAATAAATCTTCAACAAATCGATCAAAATAACACAAATGATTACAGATATTCTAAGTGAATTGAAAGACGTTTTTACAGAAAGAATAGAATTATGAAGGTACGTTACAACTACGCCAGGGCTCTGAAGGAACGAGGGATTCCATATGCACTTCGAGATAGTGTTGAAAAAGAATTAAACGAATTAGAAGCAGTGGCATTAATATTGAAATGTTAAAGAACTGATTGATGTTCACCCCTCGTAGTTATACCGAAACCCCAAGGGGGTATCCACCATTGTGTAGATTACAAAACAGGGGATATTCCGCAACTAGTTTGAGCAAATTACTCCACATGTCGCATTGATGAAATCTTAAACAATCTTAAAGGATCAATATTTTTTGTCGCCTAGAACTTTATAAGGCACATCTTCATCTTCGGGTAAGTCCGGAATCAAAAGAAATACAAACGATGTCCACGCATAAAGGAACTTATAGGGCTAACCGCCTATCCTTTGATATAAAAACGTCTACATCTGAGTTCAGTCGTAGCATTGGAAAAATTTTATGTGGCTTAAATAAGACAATGTCATATTTCGACGACATTATAATTCATGGAACCACAGAAGTTGAATGTCAACAAAATCTAATCGAATGTCTCAGACGTCGGCAACAACATAATTCACATTTAAACAAGAGTAAATGCTCCCTTTTTCAGCCACAAATAAAATATTTCAGATTTCTAAATCTGAAAGAAAAGTCAGAGTAATCATAGAGACGCCGCGACCGTGTAATGCAGATGATTTACACAGATTCTTAGGCATGGCAACGTACTACGCAAGATTGATACTGAAAATGTCGACCATGACGTATCCATTGCGGCAATTGGGCCAACCCTGCCCCACAGGTGTAGCAGGGTGCCTTCGCACATAGTTGAAGGGTGAAACGTCCTATAGCCTGCATCTGAGAGAAACTACAGCCACATTAATTGTGAATCTTCACTATAAACAATTTGCTTATGTACCTTTACTGAAGGAAATTCATACTTACAACCACAACCGGCGCCTGACACATATTTTCCATCTCACCAATAAATTTCCATCAATCACATCTGCGCGATTATGCAGAATTTTTAGCTGGTTTTGATTACGAGATCGTAATTAAAACAAGATCACTTGTCTCCTCACTGGCCTTTTTTATCTAACGAGGTACTCTTCGCATTGTTTTTTAACCAACCTCGTCATGCTGCGTTTATTCTTTATTTTAGTTAATTTACAATTAGTTGAATAATAATTTGCTGTGTTTAAAAATAAATCACTTAGAATTTAATCCGCTTCAGATCCTTTAATCCTTTTTTTCAGAAAGACCACAAACTGTTCCAATTAAACGAAGCGGCGGAATGCAGCGTTTTCAATTCGGTACGTTTTCAAATTCTTTATAACTAATTCTAAGTTTGGTGCCTTTTTGTCCATTTTGGTGCGTTTTGAAATTTCAAAGTTAACAACACTGACAGAATGGTTTACGGTGACAAAAAATTGTTCACTTCAAAAGAAAGTTGCCATAACACAAAAGCAAAAAAGAAAAAGAAGTTTTTGTCTCACAAAAAAAGAATGGCATGTAAATCAAGGCCGTGTTTGGAAATCTACTCGTAAGATGTGTCAAAAAACTGGCGTGTGATAATCTGAGATAAAAACAGACCCGTGTTACAGATTTTTTGACAAGACTTTCGGATTTGCAAATTTTTCTTAAAGTTTTCATATAGTGATAGATACGCGCGAGACATAAGAGAAAAAAAACAAAATTCAAATATGTGCCACTCCACTCTCTTTGAGAGATATGTACGTTGTATGCCTCATTTTGCAACACAAATGGAATGTGTTCGAAAAATTGTTTGTCGACAGACTTTCCTGCGAATAAATCGTACGACTCTGTACGATGGTGTAACAGGGCCTTTAGAGAGATCGTGATGTATGAAGAAGAGCGTTCGTAATTTTTTCATTTACTTTTCGATTTTAAGATTTTTTGACCACGAAAAATCTTTCTTACAGCCTAGTCCAAACTAGGGTTACGACTGTCAAAAAGCTCCACTAGTTACAATTTTAGGTGCAGGGTACTCTCCCAGTTTGCAATACACTGACATTTTTTTTACTAACACACTCGCTTCTGACTGAATTCGCTAAATAATACAGAACCGCGACCACTCATTTTGGAATAATGTTGTATTTCAGGACGCGAAAAAGTGCGGCGAAATACTAACTCTGAGCTTAATCGCAACACTGTGAAAGACACTGTGAAACATGGCTGTGGACCAATAATGGTTGGGGTGGAAGTGGGCTTATGAGTTAGGAAATCTTTTGAAGGTATAATGAGTCGTTACTTATACTGGGACACATTTAAACAAAAGTAGAGCTAGTCTTTGCGTTGAGAGCTCACTTGCATTCCGCAAAGTGCGGCTAAACTTGATGTTTTGTTTTCCAACAGGATAATGACCCCAAATAGACTGCTGCTATTATAAGATAGTGACTTCATATAATGTTCGGAAGCAGTTAAAAGCACTTCCCCGATCTCCGGACACTAATCCAGTAGAATATTTATGGGAGCACTTAGAAAGCTAAATTAAAACACCAAATACGAAGTAAAGATTACTTTAAACACGCCCTCGTAGAAGCTGTCTGTTAGTCCAAAGGATATCCCACTAAATACTAATAGAATATTTTAATTAAAAAGCACGTTGCCTATGATCCATTTTAGTAGGATTGTGTAATTACTTTTGTGATGTCAAAATTCAAAGAATTTCGGGTTTTTATCATTTAATTGCTTATAGAGAATTCTCTTCAAGTCAATCATGATTCAAGAGAAACCAATCGAGAAGCCAAAAGATTTACAGAAACTTTCAATCGTAAATTGGTAGAGATGTATCCAAATCCTTCTAAACGGCCACCGCAAAAAACTTTTCAACAGTTTACTGCAACTGAGCTTGACGCTTTCCTTGGCATTGTGATAGCGACTGGTGTACAAAGAGATAACAAAACTAATACAGACGATTTATGGAATATTGATGCACTTCCTCTTGTACGTGCAGCAACGTCTCGAGACCGTTTTAAAATGGTGCTCAGGTTTATTAGATTCGATAAAGAAAACATACAAGAGGAGCGTATTAAAGCAGATAAAGCTGCACCAAAAATCGACCAAGATTTACTCAGTATATACCCTCTAAGGGAGCGAAGTGTGATTTAAAAATTTTTGGGCTTGTGACGCGTCGACTTCCTATCCACTGCGGGGCCTTATATGTACAGGAAAATCAAAAGATGCCCGAAAAAAAATGTCGGTGAAACGAACGAAAAATGGTATAAAAATCGTCACCGATATCTTTTTTACCTCTTTCGAATTAGGCAGGTTCCTAAACTCCTGGAATATGCCGCTAGTTGCAACCTTCAAAGGAAAGGCCTGTCAATTCAACAAATATTGTCATGAATAAAATGTTTTTGCAAATGTATGCAAAAATGTAATTGCAATTTTCTACAACATTATTGATGTCGCTGCTTTAGCGTCTTATGTCATGTATAGAGAGCACCATCTAAACCGTAAAACGAGAAACCAACGACGTAAATTTTTAAAAGAACTTTCAAGCCTTGTAGCGAAGCAACAACAAACTGATTATGAGAAAATACTTCCTTCGAAGTGCGGTCGAATGGCGTGGAAACGTCGTGTTATTACAGCACCAGTGGTTCAAGCTATAGGAAAAGAGCCTTATGGCAGCCGTGGAGCTTCGCCAATAATTGGAAGTTGTCATATCTGTCAATGTCAAAAACGCACTTAAAGAAAAACCAGAAAGTCATGTAATATCTGCGTGAATCCTGTTTGCGATTAACACTCCGTAACAGAAACTAAATGTTGTACCTGTATTGAGACTGAATAAATATCTTTAAACCCCGATTTTAGGTAATAATAGTTACTTTGTTTTAGATATATGTATATTCCACATGCAATCGGTCTCTGGAACGATATTCTCCCAGCTCTCAAGTCATTAGTAACGCACATCAAGTCAAGAAAAATATTTGCCAATTATTAAGTTAATCCTATTTGACACTTGTTTTTTACTATATGACAACTTTCCTAAACGCTAATTATATATCTATTCTGTGTTTGTAAGTAGGATTTTCTAAATATATACATAAATATATATATATATGTATATATATATATCCTAATTCATTTATATTTATATCTGTATGTTCTTCTACTGAGTTCCATACTGCAATATCAGGCTTAAAATCGTGTTTATCGGACATTGAAATGACAGTAAATAATTAAATATCACGAGTCAAACGCGTGCGCATGAAAAATTGCTCCCCGTCTGACTTTTTCATATTTTTGAAAACTTTTTTATTGTGGGCCGCCACAATATAATCTCTGTTAATAGCCCACTTTTCGCTCTGCTTTCCCTTATTATATTGACTAAATTTAAAAAACTTAAATCAGCAAACAAATCGTCGTGTATTTTATTGACGTCTGTTGCGTTTTCAAAGTTTCTATAACTGCACATACGACCGTACGTTAAAGCACGTTAAGTTTTTCTTACGTCAACGTTCGCATAACGAACGAATTTTGCTAGAAGTAAGAAATAAAATAATGCGCTTTTGAAAAAATTAAAAGTAAAATAAAGAAAATAAGAAAACACTTGTCGAATTAAAAGAAGTAACTGCATTGGCAGTATCTTGTACTCTTCTAGTTCACTACAGTCTGTCATTGTTTCAAAATCAAAATAACTGAACAATCATTATAGTACTTTTCGCTAATAGTCACATCCCTTAGTTGCACGCAATGTTGTGACTATATCGCTAATGTGATTATAAGCCTAATTTTTTATATGCCACAACATGGCATATGAACAAAATCGGATTTATCAGATTTATTTCATTTATATATGTATGTCTAGTATGTATGTATAAGTATTGTATACGTTATAATCAAATACACAAATACTTTGTACGTTAAAATGTTAACTTATAAAAACTTTAATAGAATAAAGTATTTTATTTTCATTTATTATTATTACTTACAAAATTATAAATATTGTAACTAATATAAAAAGGAGTAATAAAGTAAATTGCCAAATTAACTCTATATTTTTATCACAGACATCTTTTAGGAGATCCGTAGGTCGATTTGATCTGAATATTTTTTTGTCTGAATGAACTATACTTTGGGCACTCATCGAGAATATGTGAAACATTTTGGGGTTGGTGATTTTTCCAATTCTGAGTCGGACGACAGTTGACATTACATTTCTGGGGCAGCTTTTCGAATAGTTTGGTTTTTTTCCTTCAGGGTTGAAAGTTTTGTAGTTATGTTGGTAGTCTGACCACTTTTTTTGATGTGAGGAGTTGAAGTGGGTCTAATTTTGGCTTCAGAAGCCGCAGTATCTGCATACTCGTTTCCGGGAATGCCAACATGCGAAGGAACCCACATGAGTTTTGTACTATTTGGGGATTTGCCAAGAATATGTCGAATGTCGTTTATTAGAGGAGAATCGTATTTTGGGCTTTGTACTGCGTTTATGGATGATAGGCTATCTGTACAGATAATGTGCTTTTCAAAGCTTAGAGCAGCGAACTCCACCGCAAGTAATATGGCATATGCTTCTGCGGTAAAATTGGAACAGTGGCTCGATATATATCCAGTTTTTATAAGTTGACTGTCTGCTCGTACTATGGCGAAAGTTGTGAAGTCGTGAGACTTAGAACCGTCAGTGAATAACAAGTTCCAGTTGTCGTTGACGTTGACGTTGACGTATGGTTCTACGATACTACTGAATGTTTGCATATAGATGGTGTAGTTGATTTAGGAAGTTGAGTCATAGATAGGATGAACGATGATTTATTAACTGACCAGGGTGGATCCAGTGTTTGTTTGACGAACGTAGGTTTTGTAGTAATATTTAAAACGCGAGAAAAATTTACATATCTATCAATAACAGAGCCAAGTCTATAAAATCGTTTGTGTTTGATGGATTTTTTTACTTGTTCGAATAGGATTTTATTACGGCATATAAAGAGTTTGGGGATTAGCTTGTGCGTCACTAATGAGACTCTGTCTGCGATGGAAGGAAATCCAGATTCGGCTAAAATATTGGTGATTGAACTTGTGCGAAAAGCACCAATGCTGCGTCGTATTGCCGCATGGTAGGCGGTCGGCACCAACCATAGATGGGAAGGGCATAGTCAATTTTAGAGAGCACTAACGATCGAGTTATGTCTGTGAATTAGCATTGTATTAACATGTATTCTGAAGTGTTTTGACGTAAGATATTTTATAATATTTAATCGTGAATTTAATTTTTTTCGTAATTCTGAACAGTGATGGAATGTGAGTCGTTTGTCAAAAATAACACCTAATATGCGGAGGTGATCCACTTGCTTAATGTTAACATTGTTGAATTGGATGTCAAACGTGTTACAGTTTTGCTTGTTACAAATGTGTAATGAATTGCACTTTTCTAATGAAAGTTTCGCACCAAACGATTGACACCGATTTTTGACATCTCTGAGAACGTCCAAAAAAATTTCTTTTACTTTATAATTATCCTTAATTTTTGCGAATATTACGCATCATCAGGGTATATTGCATGTGCGATGTGTTTGTGCTTGGAAATAATTTTGCTGAGCATATTAAAGGTAATAATAAAGGATCACCTTGGGCTAATCCATTATGTAGTGGCAAAATGATGGAGAGTTGGTTATTTACTCGTACCCTGAATTTACGGTTGCTTGGGAAGTTTTTAATAATGGAGTAAAGTTTTTTGCCGATTTTCCATTCTTCTAACTGATGAAGTATCACATGAACACTGATGCAATCAAATGCTCTCTCAAAGTCAGTTGCGAGGATGTTAACGTGGTTTTTGCTTGACAGCGATCGGGAAAAGAAATGTTGGAGGTGTATGAAGACGTCATCCGTACTCTGCTTTTTCATGAAAGCAACTTGATTTGTTGAGATGAAGTTGTTTGCTTTTAAAAACCACATAAATCTCTTGGCGATTATTTTTTCCAATATTTTGCTTAACCTGGTAAGAGGGAGATTTGTCTGTAACCGGATACTGTAAACTGGTCTTTGTTTGGCTTAGGGATTGGGATGATGGTAGGACGATTAGGTGTGGGTTGAAAAAATATTGTTATAAGTGGAGATAAGATATTGTTTTGCATATGGAGGCAGATTTTTTATCATGGGGTATGATATACGATCATCACCTGGAGTTTTGCCTTCGGTTGAGGATAAAGCTTCCTCAAATTCTAAAATAGATATGGGTATGTATTTGGTGATTGGGGGTCATAAGTACGATTGGGGGCATTTAGTTTATTGCTTTGAAAAATTGCAGGATAGTGCATGTCCTCAGATAAATTAGACCAATGTTTGGCGAAACAGTTGGCAATGTCAGCGGGAGATGTCAGGATGTTATCTTCAAATTTTACATATGTATTTTATTGTGTTGGAAGATATATATATCATTCCAGATACGTTTAGGTGAGGAGGTGGGGTTGATGTTGGACGTGCATTTTTGAATACAAACTGATTTGCTATTTTTTACAGCTCTTCTAAACTTAGCATTATAAATACTTTTTGTACAAGATCAAAGTGCTTTCGATTCTTGTCCTTTTAAAAACATGCCACAGACGTTGCTTTTGTTCTCTTAGATGTTCGAGACCAGAATTCCACCACACAGTTTTGTACCTACATATGTGCATATGTGAAAACCTATTTGTTTGCGGTATACTAACGTTTGCTGCGCTTCTGATAGATATTTTAATCAGCGCAGCTTGTTGGTTGACATTATTATGTTGGATTTTAGGAAAATATGAGGAACAGTGACTTTGGTATAAGGTCGAATTTGCGGCGTCAGTTTTATATATATTGGTATTCGTTTGAGAGGAGTGCCGGCAGTTTTTGGTATGAATATTATTATGGGGTAGTGGTCGCTACCATGTAAAGCACTAATAGTGTTCCACGAATAGAGGGGTGCGAGCTGTGGTGTGCATAAAGATATATCGACATGTGAAAACGTGTTATGTGCGCTGAAGTGTGTGGGGTTTCCATTATTTAAAATGATGAGATTTTCGTTTATAATAAAATTTTCAAGAATTTTTTCTCGAGAGTTGGATAGTGTAGAGCCCCAAAGAGTGCTCCACGAGTTGAAATCACCGGTCCAGATGAGGGGTATATTTGTTAAATCCGCTTCAAAGAAAAATTGGTGGCGGGATGTACTTTGTATTTATTAGGGTAAATTTTAAGCCAAAGTCTATTTCAATAGCAATGGCTGCAGTGTTACTGTCTTGAAGGATCGGTTTGTGGGGTATGGTTCTCTTCACCAGAATGGCAAGTCCTTGTTTAGCTGTGAGGTTGACTGGTAGATTATAAAAAAACCATTGTACTGTATTGGATATACATACATACATATTATGTTATTTCCGTATTGTGGGTTTCCTGTATTGAAATGATGTCTGGGCTATGATCTTTTATTAAAAGTTGTAAATCGTGGTGGTTGTTAATAAGACCATTAATATTCGACTGTATAATTTTAAAGTCCATGTTTGCAAAATAGTGAAAAGACTATTCGTTGTCTACAGACATTATTTCTTCCTGTAGATTATGACTAGAGTTATGTGATGTTGTAGTTGTAGATTTCGGTAAATCTAAATGTTTATTTTGTGTTGAATTGAGAGATTCTTTAAATGTTTTTGAACTTTTTGTTGTTGGGTTGTTTGCATGAGCTTTACTCATGGACCGAGTAATTATAGGAGATGTTGTTTTGGTATTATTGGTGTTTCTTGTTGAGATTTTTTCCCAATTCCTTTCATATGTGTTTGTTTTTTATTTCAGTGTAGTTTAAATTAGCATTTTTAGTTGTTACAGTTTTTAAATTTTGTTTTGTTGTAGTATCAAGTGCATTGTTATTTGTTGTTGCAGCAATACTTGTTATGTTTGTATTGTCTTTGCCTACGATATTAGAGTATGTTTGGGTTAACGGTTCGGCGAAGTTTTGTTATTTATATTTCTCTCTTGCAGCTTTTAAAGAACATTTTTCTGTTGTTTTAATTTTGAAAATTTCTTTTTGTTGCTTAGATACCTTTAGATTTTAAAGTTTAGAAGATGAGGGGTGATCATCGGAACAGTTTGCGCAGAAAGTACGCGAACATTCGTCTGGTATGACAAGACTCGCACAAAGGAGAATTTTTGCACCATTTTTTTGTGTGACCGAGCAATTGGCAATTTGTGCATCTCATTGGGCTTGGGAAGTATTGTTGATATGCCCAGTTTGTTGGGAATGCAGTATCTGTCAAATGTAAAGAGGACTACACCACATGGTTTCATAACACCTTCCGAATTTTTTTTCTGGTATTTATAAATATCAATTACTTCTTGTGAACTCAGTTCATTGATAATTTCGACATTAGGAATTTCGTTCAAATAGGGGGCATAAATAGTGGCGTTTAAATTTGGATAATATTTGCATTCCATATCACATATTCCAGGCATAGTTATCCTTGTTAATATTCTCTGCAATAGACTTATTACCAATGAGCAGTAAGAGGTTGCCGTCTCTTAGCTCAGATACAGATAGAATATCGGGACAGATTACTTTTAAGGCTCGGTGGACGGAAACACAAGAATATTGTTGTAACTTTTTATACCCAGAAATCGCAGAGATAACTACAAACTTAGGATCGGGTTTACGGATTATTGGTAGTTCAGGAAAAACTTCGAGAATGTTTCGATTTGAACGTTTCTTTTTGGCGTGGGGGCATCCGCTAATAATGAAAAGCGGTTGTCTCCCAAGTTGGGTGGGCCGGACATCTATTCTGTATACGTAGTATAGACGTTCGGGGATTTTTTTACTTTACTGTACTGTATGGAAATAAAGAAATAAAAAAGTTTGCAAAACAAAAAAAAAAATTGATATATAATAAAATACAACCGCACTGCGTGAGAGTTAGTCGAAGACTGTAAACAACAACAAATAAAGTAAAAAAACAAAATATTCTTCAAAACTGCATTAAATATTTTCGGATTAAAATAACAAAACTTCAAAAAGTTAAATAGTTAAGATAATAAAAATTATTCATTAAAAATAACAAAGTTTTTAATTAAAAGAAGCTGTTATTTTAGTTTGGCTCTACCATTTCATTGGCTTTCATATTCCATATTAAACTCGTCATCCAGCTGTTTTTATTGGAAAAATAATCGACTGGTATGTTTTTGTTTTTAAAACATCTCAAATTTGTTGGTTTCCCAATACAAAACACTCGTTTATATGAACCAGTTGAATTATATTGTATGTGACAATATCCTAAATAAGCTTTAAATAATCACACATAGGTGGCATATACATTGTACATACATATATTATATCGCTAATGGACTATATCGTTAATACTTTGTATGAATTTGACTTATAGAAGGCTGTAAAAACGTTTTTTTTTTTTGGACTGTAATTCTTTATTGTTATAATTTTGCTTAACTGATCTTTTTTGAAAAAAATAATTTATAATTTGAGCAAAAAGTTATTATTAGATATTGTTAATATAGTTACATATGTATGTACAAACATCTGTATGTACATATATACAGTACAATACGCATATAAGAAACTCGCTTATAAGAAAAACTCGGTTATAAGAAAGAGATCTTCAGACACCCTGCACATTTGTATATATCTGCGTGCTGAATAATCCTCATATAAGAAACTCGCTTATAAGAAAAACTCTTCTATAAGAAACAAATTCTGAAGAAAAATTATGCTCATTCCATAGAAAATGGTACGTGAGTTATATGTATATTACTAACAGTTTCTTTATTTTAATTACAATTGGATTAATCTCAATTATGAACTCCCAATTTTAATGTTTTCTCTATTCGCTAGTTATTCGCATACTGCTTTATTACTAAATTACTTATTCCTTAGTTAAGTTAACGACCTTGATGTTCACCTTGATTTCTCCTCTAAAGTAAATATTGCAGCTGCATATCATTATTTAATTCTTATATTTTGTTGTTAGTATTTTAGTTTTTAAATAACGGTTATATTTTAAGAGTTCGTTATGTCGCTTAGTTTAAGAATTAAAGAAAGAAAATAAATCAGTCTTTGAATGATGATCAAAGTGTTAAGTTGAAGTCTTAAAAATAAAGGGTTCATTTTATTTAATGTTTGTGCAAAGATAAAATCTTTAAAACATCAAACATTTTATTTGTGCAACATAAAAAATATAACTCGTGTATGAGAAAGTTGTATATATTCTCACCTAACACCGCAAGCCTTATTCAGCCGTTGGACCAGGGTAAGATGTTTTAAGTTTCAATTATCTAAGTCTATGTACAAGCAAATTTTAATTGTTGTCATTTAACAGGTATCATCCAGTCGTTTAAAGCACAGTATAGGAAATGTTTAACTCGCAAGCAAGTTCTAGCTATTGAAAGTGGTCACATGGACACTTTTTTAAAAAAGTTTAGCATTTTACATGCTTTGTATATTGTAAAACGGTCTTGGTGGCTAGTAACTCTACAAACCTCGGACGAATGTGACGAAGATTATTTTTGTAAAGATTTTGAAGACGAAGAGAACAATTGCTTCGGAGATATAAATGAGGAAGAACTACTTAATGAAATCCTTTGTGAGGATGCTGATGACTTGCAAAATGAACAAGAAGCACTCGAGATGCACTCGAGAGATGATGTTATTAAAGCCTTCTTTATTCTCAAAGAATATCTAGACGTTGACGAAGGCAACAACGATTCTATTTGTAAACTAGAAGATATTCTCTTTATAACCCATGAAAAGGAGCTCGTCCAAATGAAAATTCAAGATTTTTTCAGTGTTACTTCATAGTATTTTTTAAGTGAACACATGTTTTTAAATTATATATTCATTCTTCTTACTGATTTTTTTATCAAATCCAATTTTAAAACTATGAATTAATTTTTTTTTTACCAAATTACTTTTTTTTTTATCAAATGTGATTTTAAGTGAAGTGCAATCACCTGTTTTGTTTTTGTTATGTTTCTATCTTTAGTTGTGTACTTTACATATATTTGTACGACAAACAAACGAAATTTAGTACAAAATGTATGAATTATTGAAAAGTTTTATTTCAATTATATATTTCTATAGGAAAATTTTTAAATTCTGTTACTGATGTATTTAAGAAAATATCTTTCTTACATGCGTGTTACAGATATAAGAAAGAAAATCGGTGCGTTTTTAGACTTTCTTATATGCGTATTGTACTGTAGTACATACAGTCTGTCAATAATGAGTTTGCACATAGAAAACAGACACGTTTTATTCGTGAATTCATGACATTTTTGTTTTACAAAAAAAAATTTTTTTGTACATATTTATTTCACAAATTTATATGTATTTACGGAGATCATGCCGAAAAAAACTTTGAATATGTTCAAAACAAACAAAAAATACAACAAAAACAAATTTTTACTTCCGTTCCTGTTTTCAATGTGCAAACTCATTATTGACAGACTGTACATATGTAATAATTTTACATTTGTTGTATCAATATTTTGATTTGTTATCGTAATAAGTTTGCATTTGTAAAGAGACAATCCTGTGCCTAAGAACATGTTTCTAAAGACACCGCAGAAGAACTCAAAACAAAATTAGGTCTTTCGAAAACGGTAAACAAGCCGACCGACTTGATGAAAAAGATTGACTAAAAAGTTGAGCACCAATTCTTGTTATGGTGATAATTCCTCTGATGTTGGTCGTCCAATTGCCACGATATTGCTTTGCATTTGCTACCACACAGGGTTGTCTATCTTCCGTCATAGATGGTCTGACTAAAGTTGATCAATGCACATTGTGTACTCAGTTGGCTGAGATGATCTTCCCAAGTATATCCATGCGACACAGTTTCTTTACAAGACGTAAATATTTTTTATTTTGAAGTCGATCTGATATATGTAACTGGACATCCTTTCAAAATTATCGCCACTAGAAATCCACAGGCTAATAGCACACCGACATTCAGAAAATAATTATGTATGTACATATTGTCTCCAACCAGTGGGTGCGCTTATTTGTTTATGACGAGAGTGTCCTGTTATTAAGATAGTCAGATCGGTAGTACTTCAATCCAAGAAGTTAAAAAGTTCCCGAAGGCCCCAGCTTGAATTTGAAGACAGAGCATGTTCGTCAACCAACTTCACTTACTGTACACTGTTTTTAAGTAATAATCATTGACGCGGTTGCAATAACTTTCTATCATGAATATATGGGGCTGGGAAATGAAAAGAAATCTTAATTTAAATTATATGTTAATAAAGTTGACAGATACCAAACCTATTTTATCTTTATCCTTAATTTTTTTGCAGGTATACAAAGTTGAGGCATACCTTCTGCTATGTATCAGGAACAAGGAACAAGTCATCACTTGACGTCCTTCCATAAGTGCTGGAACAACACAAACAAGCGCTCGATTTTGGTGTGTTCTCGCTCCAGTACAAAGCTCGATCGATGATGTGGCATTAACTGCATGCTGCTCAAGATGGATAATGTCGCTGTAAAGAAATTTAAATATGCAGGTATTGAAAAAAAGGCTTAAAAAGGTTCTGCCACTTTATTGTCATAGAAGCCACTGGAAAATGCTTTTGTACCTTTAATAAAAAGTTTTTGTTGGAAATATTCCCGCAACGATACGTTTGGCAGGATTTCCATATTACGGATTATCAGATATGGCCGGCGTTTATGACGAGATTTCCGATTTTCATTCTGCACCAGATAATGTGGCAACGCTAGTAGTATTTGATATGTACTATATATATATATTCTGGTGAGTCAATGAAACTAGACATTGCAATGAAACAGTCACAATGAAAACGCTTTTTTATTTCTTAGGAAACATAAATACAAAAACTTTTTGTTTCAAACTGACTCTGAAATTGTGAACTATAATTATTAACTGAAGCACCATTTACACATAAAAGAAATATTCAAAAGTTATTGCTAAGAATCCTGTTATTTCTTAAGTTACGTCTTTAATTACATATAAGCAAATTTTATATCTTTTTAAAATTTAGAAAATCAACAGGAAAGAAATGTGCAAGTACTATTGATAACCTTGTATGACGAATAACACACGTAAGCGACTTTGGAACGAAGTTCATATGAGGAGCACCTCAATACTTTGAGTGATTACTTTTTCGGACAAGTCGCTTGCTTGCGTTGTTTGCCTTTAACTTTGGGCTTAACATTGCCCAGAAAGTGATGTCGAAATTGTATAACAATATTTTAATTTTCTTCCTCTCACTGTAGAGTTCTCTATAGTTACCAAAACATTTTGGCCAAATTTTACTGTTAGTGTTGAAATGTATGAGAACTGATCAAGACTTGCTAAAGAGTTTAAGCCCAAGAACACAAAAATTTTACAATTAAATGTTTCGTCTGACCCTCGTACGTACATAATATTTAAATTGTTAAATAGTGAACATTATTTTGTGTTGTACGACCTGAAAAATCTTTCTACAATATTTTTAATTTTTTAAGTTTCCAATAAACAATAATTGTTTAGTGTTTTAGTCAAACTATTTATTTGAATGAAAGAAGAGTCAGTTGTCAACTCCAGTTTTTAATTTCCTTAAGGTTAAATAAATTTTGTTTGTTTAAATAATTAATACAAAAGAATGTACGCAATAATCGATTTTATATTTTGTTGACACGGTTTGGAAAGTCCAGCATTCCTGCAAATTTAATATTTTGTAGAACAACAAAAAGGAATTTAAATTTTCTGTATATTTTGTTTATGGCATTGACATGCCCAATCATGCATTTCATTATTTTTATTTTATTTTATTTTTATTATTTATTTATATGTATGTTTGTGGACTTAATTGCGACAAATATCTTTATAAAATTACGAAAAGGATTAGGATTTCATAATACAATCAAATAGTTACTTATTTTATTAGTAAAGAGTGGGGCTCTGCTTTCTATTGGTTTTTAAATAAAATGGGAGTTTATTAAAGCGTTTTTTAATCATTTATATTTCACAATTTTTAATGTTTTGCTAAAATCTACACGTATTTCTTTAAATTTCTTTTTTTTTTCCTAAAATGAACATTTCATATCTGTTTAATTTATAATTTTCATACTAAGTTATTTGATAATGAATATTTACAATCCTCCATTTTCTCAAGTTCTTAATTTTTAAAATTTCTATGAGTTTTTGCGCCTTGAAATATATATGAGCCCGGATAAATACCTGCTTCTTGTTGATTCATTGATTTCATTTGAGTTCCAAAAGCTTCACAATCTTTGCTAAACAATTATCGTTTAATTTTTCAAGATTGTAGACCAGGAATTTTTATTTACAGTTCCCATTACAGATCCTTATATACCAGAAATAAACGCACATCTTTACAGAATGGCAAAGTAAAACGGATAAAGGGGGGAACATTGGGAACATTCTATGAAAGAAATAAGAAAATCAGATGTGTATCTGTAATCTTATGACAATTATTTTGTAGTCAGGAAGTCGTTGGGATATAACTTCTTTAAACGTTTTGTTTAAGAATTTGTCATTATTAAATTTTCTTTATGTGACGGTGAAATTGTAGTAGGAAGGAAAGCCTCTGTATAATTTATGGAATTAAATTCTTTATTGTCAGTATATCTGATGGAATTATTCTAATTGCGTGCACTTAAGACTTTCGTTATTCGGAACTTTTGTCTAAAAATATATCCAACGTCGTTATCAGTATAAACTTTCAATTACTGCTTCATTCTTAAATAAATTTATCCTGTTTTTTCTTTCTCGGTGTTGGTTTAATATTTTTTATTATTCTACAGATTCCACGTTTTGAGAATCATGTTTAAGGCTCAAACTCACTCAAAGTATTATGCAATTTCTGTCTATCCCCCGGGAAGTACGATTATTATTCGATGTGAAGTGGATTTTAGTTTTATTCCCGTAAAGCTTCTAACGGTGGCAAAGCCACTCCATTCCATTCCATTAGCCCAGTCCATTATCGATCACAAACTTTTTTATGTGTCTAGTTAATATCTATTGATGTATTATCTCGGCTGGTTTTTCTGTTTTCATGGGTTGTCCTTCATATTTCTCTTTATTACAAATGTTGCAATCATTGTCGAATTGTGTGATGCGTAGCTTTAGTTTTGGGATAGTTTATTGCGGATTTCAGTCCAACGAAGTTTTCGTTAATACCTCTATGATTATTTTTCATATTGCATTGCGTGGGCTATTACCGCTACACTAATTTTTTCTGGGCCGAAGTGATTCTTGAAGAGTATATTTAAAGTTTGTTCAGAGAAACTTTTCAGAGAAATAAGTATTTTCTTTTTTTAAACATTTTCTCAGTTTTATTTTTAGCGAATCTGCTGCTTCTTTAATAACGAATTGAAATTAAAAGAAAATTGGTGGTTTAGATGTTTCTGTTATGACACAACTCAAATCCTTTCTTGTACTCTACATATCTCGTAGTCGTACTCTTAGAGTTTCGATCTCTTTTGATAAAGGATACCCAACCAAGTGGCCTGTGATCAGAATATCGCCAGCAACTCTTTCTCAAGTGTCCTATAGTCTTGCTCATGCATGTTGAACGTTCGGTTGGTTTAGGAAAACAAAGTTACGCGCATCAGTTTGTGAAACGAACTTTTTATTGAAATCTGGATATGTCAGGACTGGAGAGTTAATTAATAATTTCTTTAAAGTCGCGAAGCTTTCCCTACAATCAGAATTTTTTATTTTATTTTATTTTATCTGCGTTACGTTTTGTACCTGATCGAGTAACTATTTATGTATGTATGTGTGCCGAAAAAATCGTTTTATGTTTCATAAATTCGCTTTTGCTTATCTGTAACTCTAAGTTTACCTCCCATAAAGGTTTAAATATTTTCTTAATGGATTCTAAGTGTTCCTGCAGTGACATTGAGATGGAGACACAGATTTTCCTAATAAAGACTCCTAAGACGTTGTTCATCAGTCTTTCGAAGGGGCGGGTATTGTTTTGAGACCAAACAGCATATAAACGAACTTGTAAATGATGTGTTTGGTATGTTTTTGTCCCTATTTCTATCTGATGGAATCACTCCGTCAAATCCACAGTTGTGAAATATTGGCACCTTCTGAGTTATTTTTAATATCTACTCATAATTCGGAAAGAGGTATAGTTGTCATGCGTTTAGTTTACGATATTCGTATATCAACTTTGACTTTCTCTCACCGCAGTCGTCAATCTTCTTCGGCTCTGTTTGCCACCATTTGATTGATTTGTTTTCGGACTTCACTTTTGCCGACATAGCGATAACGGTAAGAGTTATCCGTGACTTTGAGGTTGTTAGTTTTTGTAATTTCATGTTTAATTGGATTGCGGATTTGAGGTTTAGTCTGAATTCTTAATATATTTCCTTGCTATCTCTTGGTCATATCCAAAAGTTTATTTTTATCTTCATGAGAGTTTAAATCTCAGTGATAATTTGTTTTTTTAAATTCTTTTTCAATGTCTTAAATATAAATTAATAAAATATTTGTTTATTTTGAGTAGTTGACTACAAAAAACTGTACGTAGTCAATAATTTTATTTACATATATTATCTTTTTAGGTTTTAGTTTTTATTTCTTGCACAATAATTGCAATTTATATATAAAATAAACTGTCATACAAGCGATTTATAACTTTAACAAATAACAATAATTAATTATAAAAGAAATAAACTCATGTCAGCAAAATATTCGGATAGCGGAATCAGCAAGTAGCAGCATTTATTTTATAATTTAATAAGAATTCTTATTAAATTATCTGGGGTTCAACAACCGTGAATAAAGTAAAAATTGTCGTTAACTTATAAACACATTTACATACATACATAAATGTTCAGTAGTTACATTTCCGTCTTCTGTCTGATGCAACATTAGAAGTGCTACCAGGGTAATTGGATTGAGGGTCAAGTCGATCTTTCTATTTGTAAATCTTCAATATTCATTTCGTATTCTCGGTCTCGGTCTCGAGGTCTTGTATTATTTCCATCGTTAGTTGGCTTCTTAAAAGTCTATTTACACAATTCTTCTCACTTGATTCTATGTAATTATTTTTATAGGGCGTTTTTCTCTATAGTTTCCATTGATTTTTCGTCTATTGTAACGGTAATTTGTATTACTTGTTTAATACTCTCAGTTCGTTCGTTAAGTCTGCCCATCGATTGCCTATTAATAATTATTTGGTTGTCATTTTTCTCATTTCGGGTTGTTAAGGTCTCGGTGATCAGAACCTGCTGCACTCTGTTTGACTGCGGACCCTATAAAACCCAATGAAAATCATGTAAATATATTATTCTCTATTTCCGAATCAGTTTCGCGTATTCTGTTAAGTGAATGAGATGAATTTTGTGGTTCTTGTGCTGGTGCTATTGCAGTGTCGTCTCTTAGATTTGTGCTGTGAGATCGAATATATATCTGAAATTCAGAATTCGCTTATAATTTCTGCTTAGTTAAGTTTTCAATGTACTGCATCGTTCTATGGCATATTGTTCGATGTTAGTCGAATTTGACAGCAGAACTCGATTGTTTGCTGTTGAAATTCATGCCGTTTTATTCAAATTAAAACATTCTTAAACCAGCTGCAAAATAACATTCTTAAAGAATTGAAACAAAAGGTAAATCAAATTACACATTTAAGAAGAAGAAAAAAAATCATTTTGCTGCAACGGAACGAAGGCATCGTGTTACATCGTGGAACACATTAAAAAAAAATTCATAATAAATATTTCAAATCAGCACTTTTGCACTTTAATTTTAGACAAACAAAATTTTTACTAATAAAAAATATGAAATAAATTTGTGACAAAAAGCTTCCAACCTCACTTGTGTACTTACATACACAGACACATGTACAAAATTTAACCAAATAAAAGGAAACACTTTCCTTAGTGCTGTCACTGTTAAGTTTATTGAATAAATGCTTACTGGGTAACTTATGAACAAAAATATGTATTCGTCAGCACACAATCAAGAAGAATTCTTATTGCTACAGGGTACTTATTCATAATAATCCCGTTGGGCGAACCTAAAACCGTTACTTTCTTTCCAATTCTTTGCTTTTTAGATTCTCTTGCGTTCAATTTGTTCCGTGCGTTTCCTTTCTTCCATATTTTCAAACTTCTCAATTCAAGATACATATTTTCGACGACACTTTCCTCAAATTTTCTCCACTTCTTGTTGTTTTGTTATTCCTTATTTCTCGTTTGTTGTGGTTTGTTTCCTTTTCAACTTTATTTCAATGCTTTTCTGAATTTCTAATGCAGGTCTTATATAACTTATTGATTCGCTTAATAAAAAGTATATATTTTTTGTTTGGTCCGATATTGATATTTGGGACTGGTTCAAATACGACTTTTGAAAGAGTATTTTTCGAATATTGTGGTATGAGGAGAATAATTAAGATCTTGCAATGCTACCTACGGCCACGTTTATATTGGCGTAACTGTCGAAGTCATTAATTAGGTCCAGTTCAGTTTTTGTCATTATGTCTGAAGGAATAATGCCAAGTGTACTAGAAAATATAATTTGTCCGTAAGAAGTTTTTTAAGTTATTCAGATAAGTTTCTATTAAAAATTGTTTCTTGAAATATGTTCGATTGTTCGTTCTTCCAGTTATAGTTTGCTGGTTCTTGCGAAGTGAGTTCAAGGATTCGTGGATTTGGGTCTCATCGTCGCTATCCATAGTTGCTGCTATAAGTTTTAGGCCTTTTCCTAGAATGTTTGCAAGTCCTCGTTTTGCTCTGAACTCTGGGGTAAGATTTTCTATTTCAGCTTTAAGTAGAAGGAAGTTTTTGTTCAACGTATCTGAAATAAAGTCTTTGTTTCGGGGTGGGTTGTGTTCAAGGTATTTATATTTTCCAATATTAAGTACAACGTTTCCTTATAAGAACTTGTATTGACAATGCGAATTATTTTGCTATAATGCTCTATAATTTTAACTTCGTCTGTTCTTATTGGTAAGTGTCCGTTATTGTTATTTAAATCCGGAATGTCAATGGACCGCCATCTTATTTAAATGATACATGTTTCGCAATTGTTAATGTATTTAATTATTTTTAATCTCAAGCTGCGGTTATAAAATTTTAGTTTAAGTTCTTCACAAACTGATTGAATTCCCCTGTGGTTATTATGGAGCTGTTCGGTCTTAATAATTTCTGTTAATTTGTCATCTTCTTCCATGTCTTGCTCCTTATTATTCTTGGGTTATTGCAGTCCGCAGTTTCATTGTATGTGCGTCTATAATTAATGCATTTATTTGGGTTGGACTAAAATGTTATTACTGCGGAGTGGTCAAGTTCTTTAAAGTGAAAAGTTCTCCTGGTATTTCGGAATATTTTTTAATGGCTATTCTGGAAGACCCACTTGTAGTTTTAGATATGATAATTTGATTTTTATAAGCATTTATCGGTGTTGCAACTTCTCCCATTTCTTTAATGGTTTCTTTGAATTAAGTTGAGGTTTCCTGTCTGTAATTCGGGATAACGCATCGGCATTCCCGTTTGCAAACGATATCGTAATCGTATTCTTCCAATTTCAGTCTCCACCTTAACAATTTTGTATTTGGTTCTTTAATTGAAAACAACCATTGCAAGGGTTGGTGGTCAGTTTGAATGGTACATTTTCTGCCAAACAAATAAGGGCGAAAGTACCCTACTGCCCATATTACTGCTAGGAGATCCCTTTCGATAGTACTGTAGTTTATTTCACGTTCATTGAGCGCTCTACTCGCCTAGCAGATTGGATGGTTGTCTTGGGAAAGGACAGCTCCCAATGCGAAATTACTTGCATCAGTATTTACTACTGATTTTTTGTTGAAACCTGGATAAGCCAAAATCGGATTACTAGTGAGCATAGATTTAAGTTTATTAAAACTTTTCAAGTATTCGGGGTCGTTTGCATTCAATTTGACGTCCTTTTTGAGGTATTTGGTAAAGTGTGGCACAAACACAACAAAAATGTCTTACAAACATTTCATGAATTTACAATTAGTGTGTATGTATTACTTGCTTATTGCAAAACACATACTTCTGAAAATATTTCTTTTGTTTCACGATCAAAACAGTGAAGAAGAGAACACAAGTACAACAAAACAATGTTAAAATAGAACAAGGCTGAAGCAGAAGAGAAATGTAGTAGAACATCAAAACTATTTTGGAACATTCAAAACATGTTTGAATAACTCGTAGACAAACTTACAAAGAAACTATTGCATTTTTTATGAACACAAAAAATCGAATGTAAGTTAATCAAGGACGAAATCTGGATTTAAAAAATTACTGTCAGGCCACAAGTGGCCTGACAGCTTGTGTACTCACACAACCGTTTTTAAAATAAGAAGCGTTTTAAGTTGTTTTCCGTTCGAAGCCAGAATTCGAATTGATTTATTTTTCCTAATTTTGGTTTATTATAATTTCTTAACTTATTGTGGGAAAATGCTTACACTTCTGTTTTACACGGTTTGACTTTAGTAAGCATTTTAAATACTGATCATATTACAACACGCGCAGACATTTATTCTGTTTGTTGCAATATGATTTCACAATAGAGTTCAATAAACTTATTTGTAGGTCATAGTTGTTTGTTAAGAATATTCGCTTCAAATAATAAGGGTGTTAACTTGTATGTACATATGTATGCAAAAATAAAATTTTTTTAATTCTCATTTGGAAATACAAATAAAATAAAAATATCACAATTCATATTAAAAAAAAATATATATATATATATGTATATATATATATACACTTATATGTATATATATATATATACACTTATATGTATCTATCTAGCTTAGTCTAACATGTTTATTTTAAAAGAAATTAAGTTAATTATTATAATTTAAAAACATAATTTGGGATACTTTTTCTGTATTTCCACCCAATATACACTATTTGTCAGTTAATAAGCTTCGATCAGCAGAAAAAACTCTTTCTGAAGATGCACTTGTTGCAGGAATGCCAGTATCCTGAGACTAGTTTTATATAAAATAAGAAATTGGTTTTTGTTTGTATAATTGTTTGAAATTGTTTTTAGTGCATCAAAGTCATCGTAAAATTGTATGACTGTATTTTCATACATTTTCAGTTCTTCCCTAACCATGTCTATGGAATCTGTTAGGTTTTGTTGCGAAACAAATCTACCAAGTTTACTAAAATTTAGAAAAATCGCGAAAATCAGAAAGTTGAAATTATGAAAAAAAATTAGATACCTGCCAGGTGTTTTCCCTCCTAAATGATTTTAGTTAATAACACTCTTGTCTACATTTTTACGCTTTTCTGTGTTTGTTCTAGTGTACTCGATGCTTTTGGTGTAATTTACCGTTTTTTTATTCCATTGTCTGTTTTTGTTTTGATGTTCTACTTCGTTTGAACATACAAGCACTAACAAAACTATAGAGAGAAACTTTTCGAATGGTGCTTGTTTTGTTATAGTGAGAGTCATGTTTTGTTATGCTTGTTTTGTTGATAATATTTACACTGAAATACAAGGCTTGGAAGTAGTGTGTTTTAGAATACAGAACTTTCAATACATTTTGTGCAGCTCTTTAGTAATTGGTCATTGGTTTAGCTATTTTTGCGTAGTCCCTTATAAACTTGCGGTAATACCCGATAAGAACTTTTACTTGCGGAAAAAACTTTGACTAAAAAAAAGACGTTTGGTGTTGTTTGGAATTATAACTTGCTTTCTTTATTTTTCACTAAGTTTATATACTAAAATTTTGTTTATTGCTGCATTTTCGTTGTTGGAAATGCAGCTGAAAAGAAAATACAGTTTAAAGCTAATATTAATATTTAAGTAAACAATTCTTTGGAAATTTGTCTGGAATAAAATGTAGAACAATTCTTATTAATTGTTTATATTAAGGTTAATATCAATATTTTAGTAAACAATTCATTGGAATTAAAAATTAATAAAGTATTAACGAATATTTATTCTTTGGAAATTTGTTTAATAAAATGTAGAACAATTCTTATTAATTGTTTATTGCTGAATTTGCATATTAAAGTTAATATCAATATTTTAGTAAACAATTCTTTGGAATTAAAAATTAATAAAGTATTAACGAATATTTATTCTTTGGAAATCTGTTTGAAATAATAAAATGTGGAACGATTCTTATTAAGGGAATAAAGGGAGACACTATCGTTAAGGGGAACTAGTAGGTGATACTATAACACCCCCACCGCTAGTTTGAGGCTCCGACGAAACTATATTATTCTTATTCCATTGTTTATAATATTTTCATCTTTTAATTGTACTCTTGTTACATATGTGTTCTTATTCTTAATGATGTATATAAAAAAAACTAAGATACAAATTGATACAATAATAGAGACATCAATGCCAAAACTTATAATTTTTGTGTTCTTATCTTTATACAATACTTGTTTCAATGTTTCTTCGTATTCTATTTGTTTTAAATATAATGATTCAATTTTTATGTCAGCTAAAGTTGTGTTACTATTTTCTTTAATTTTTGTTATAAGGTTTGGTAGGATAAATTTATCGTGTATTTTCATTTTAATATTAGTAAAAGTTTTATTTAATGTGTTTATTTCACAATTTTCGAATTTGATCAAAAAGTTGCCGGTAATTCTCACTTTGGCTTTGTTACAGTTCTTCTTCTTCTTCTTTTGGCGCTACAGTCCGTGGTGAACCTGGGCCTCAACCAACAAAGTTTTCCAGCTGGCACGGTCTTTAGCCAGCGTTCTCCAATTTTGCACACCAAGTTGGTTGAGGTCCCTCTCCACTTGTGTGCGCCATCGGTTCCGTGGGCGTCCTCTAATGCGTTGTCCCACAGGTTCGGAATCGAAGATTCTACGGGTCGGAGCAGTATTCTCCATGCGCTCTACATGGCCCAACCATCTTAGCCGTTGGATCCGTAGGCGCCTGGTTAGGCTCATGTCGCTGTACAACCCGTACAGTTCATGATTGAATCTTCTTCTCCAGAAACCATCAACGCAAACAGGGCCGAAGATTGAACGCAGAACTTTTCTCTCGAAAATACCAAGGACTTCCTCATCCGCCTTCGACACCGTCCATGCTTCTGCGCCATAAAGAAGTACAGGGATTATCAAAGTGGTATATAGTGTCAACTTGGTTTTTCGAGAAAGGGCCTTACTACTCAATTGCCTGTTACAGTTATGAGTTATTTTATTGTTAAAGTTTTTAAGAATTAGTATTCCCGGAATGATTTCGGTTACTTCTTGTTTATTTGATGGTTGCATTTTACAATTAGCTTCTTCGAATTTTAGTATATTGTTCAAGCAATTGTCTTCGATTTTAATTAGATTTCTTTTTAGGTTATCTTTAATGTAAGTACTATAAACGTTGCTTTCTAGATCTATGAGTACGTCAGAATAATTAAGCTGTATGGATCTGTTATTCTTATCAGGGATTGGTACGAATGTTACCATGGATAGAGGATCTTTTGAAAAATGTGGAATGGAAAGAATTATGATAACGTTGTTATCGTGGAGTGCTATGGTTACTTTAATGTTGGTGTAACTGTCAAAGTCTGTAATTAGGTTAAGTTCGGTTTGAGTAAGAATATCTGTAGGAATTATTCCTAGTTTGCTGGAAAAGATAATTTGTCCGATGTCATCCACATGTTGCCGTAAAAGTGAGATATCGTTGTTGATCTGGTATATGTGTTCTATAAAGGTTATTTCGTCTTCCATGGTTGAGATTTTATTCCCTATAATATCTTTGAGTCTCGTTAAGTAGTCTCCAATAATGTTCTGCTGGTGGTTTATGTGATTGGTTATATTCTGGATTTGAGAGTTCATTATATTGCTTATATATGTTAAGTTATTCATTTTGTCTGTTAAATTGTTGTCGTTCGCTCGCAGCAGCTGAAGGGTCTCATGAATTTGTTTTTCGTCGTCGCTGTCCATTGTGCCAGCAATAAGTTTTAAGCCTTTGCCTAGAATATTTAAGAGAGCCCGTTTCTTTCGAAAATGTGGGTTGAGGTTTTCTATTTTTGCCTTTAATAGCATAAAATTTTTGTTTACTGTATCTAGTAACCTTTTTGATTCGGTATTTGATATTTTTAAAATGCCAATATTAGTTTTGATTATTTCCAATGTTCGTTCGTATTCTGTGGTGTTTATTATGTGTAATACCTTCGTATAGTGTTCGATGGTTTTGGTTTCTCCTGTCTTGATTGGTATGTATCCGTTATTGGTTGATAGGTCTTGTATGTCGAGGGTTTGGGCCTTGGTTGCTGTAGTAAATGCAACCATTATTATGATCCAGTTAATCATCTAAAAAGGGATGGTAATTATCTAGATTTTGCTTTAATTTTAGGGTTATTCTTGTCTTGATATTTCTTTTGAGGTCTTATATGTGCTTTGTAATATTTATGCCCTGTCTTTGTGTTTTCAATATGATCTTCATCGACTTTCTTAGATTCTATCTTTCTGTACCTCCTATGATTTTTACCCCCTCGGATTTCTCTTATATAGTTAGTACCTTCTTCTATCACTATATCGGTTCTATTTTTGTTAAGTTTGTTAATATAGTTATGTTTCTTCTTTAATATTAGATCATGTATTTCGGGATATTTATCCTCATGTACTTTGCCATTTATAAAGTCTATTGGTTTAATTTGTGTGGTGCTATGAACCGTATTATTATAACATCCTATGATTCGTGATATTTTTTCCTCTGTCGTTTCGTCTTTGGATTGCTCGTCATGTCGTAGTAATCTTAAGTGTTCGTTCAATGTATTGTGAAGTCGTTCGATATCTGCGTTGGATGTATGGTTACTGTTTGATGTGTAGTGTATATTAATGTTCTCTTTCCTTAAATATTCTTGAATCGGAATGGCTTTAAATCCTAACTCATTGTCTACAACAATTTTTTCTATTCTTCCAAATGTGCTGGTATATTGCATTAATTTTGATTTAAACTCTATCCATGATCTTCCATTAATTTTGTATGCTGTGGCGTGTTTTGAAAATTTGTCAATTATAGTTAAGTAAAGTTGTTTCTCTAGTGTATAGAAAACGTCTAAGTGTAATATTTCCCTGGGTTTTGTGGGTGTTTCCGTCAGCTTGTAAGGTAGTCTAGGTGGTCTTCTGTCATACTTTTCCAAAGTGCATATTTCGCAATTGTTAATAAACTGGGTTATCCTTAATTTAAGTTTGGGGTTATAAATTTTTGTTTTTAGTTCCTCGAACACTACCTGAATGCCTCTGTGATTTTTGCTTAGATGTTCTTCTTCAATTATGTTTGTTAGTTGGAGTTCGTCTTCTATATCGTCTAGTTTTTTAAAAGTCCTGATTAATTTGAATCCGTTATTATTTGAAAAGAATTCTCTACAAGTGTCTTTGAAAGTGTCGTAAAATTCATTGTCTATCAGAACTGCATTTATTTGTGTTGGGTGACAGTGGGTTTTTAAAATCATAATTGCATACTCTTTATCTAGTTCTTTGATTGTTACGGTTTTTCTAATATTCTGAAAGATGGTTTCGGTTTTTATCCGTGCTGATCCGGAATGAATTTTTTTTATGATGAGTTGGTTTTTAAATAAATTTATAGGTGAATCGCTCTCTTTAAAAATGGGTTGGGTGTTTTCTAATGAATTGATCTCGATAATTTCCTTTTCGATTCTTGATAATGCATCTGCATTACTGTTTTTTGTTCCCTTTTTGTATTTAATCTCATAATCGAATTCTGAAAGCTTGAGCCGCCATCTGACTAGTTTTGAGTTGGGTTCTTTAATCGAAAAGAGCCAAGTTAGCGGTTTGTGATCTGTCTCGATTATGAATTTGCGTCCGAAAATGTATGGGCGAAAATATTTTGTGGCCCAAATAATTGCTAGAAGTTCCTTTTCTATCGTACTGTAATTGATCTCGTGTTCATTTAGGGTACGACTAGCAAAGCAAATCGGGTGGTTTTCTTGAGATAGTATCGCTCCAAGTGCAAAGTTACTAGCGTCTGTTGTTAGGGTGAATTTCTTAGTAAAGTCAGGGTAAGCGAGGATTGGATCGTGTGTTAGTAAGTTTTTTAGCGTATTAAAGCTTTCCTGATATTCTGGATTGGATGTGTTTATTTTGGCATCCTTTTTAAGGCACTTTGTCATGGGTTTAGCTATTAGCGAATAATCCTTTATAAATTTACGATAGTAACCAGTCAAACATAGGAATTGTTTAATTTGTTTAGGTGATTTGGGGATAGGGAAGGTAACTATGCACTCGATTTTTTTTGGGTTAGGTTTTATACCTTCTAATGTCACGACATGGCCAAGGAATTCAGTTTCCTTTTTTAAAAATTCAGACTTGTCCAATTGGACCTTGAGGTTGGCTTCTTGCAAACGGTTAAAAACAAGTTTTATTGAATTTATGTGTTCCTGCAGTGAGGTAGAAAATATTATCACATCGTGTAGATAAACCAGACAGATTTTGTTGATATAGTCTCTAAGGACGTAGTTCATCAACCTTTGGAATGTCGCTGGGGCTGTTTTTAGCCCAAACGGCATTCGTAAAAACTCGTAATGGCCTCCTTCCACACTGAAGGCAGTTTTATGGATGTCCCCCTCTTCGATTTCAATCTGATGAAATCCTTTTGCGAGGTCAAGTGTTGTAAAATACTGGCATCTTCCCAGCTTGTCGAGTATTTCGTCAATATTAGGTATGGGGTACTTATCATCGATTGTGACCTCATTTAATTTACGGTAATCAATGACAAGTCTCCATTTTTTCTTCCCACTTGCATCGGCTTTTTTTGGCACAATCCAAATAGGGGCAGAATAAGGCGAATTGCTATGCCTTATTATTTTATTTTGCAACATATCTTGTATCTGTCCTTCGACTTCTTCTTTATGTATGTAAGGATATCTATAGGATTTACTAATTATTGGAACATTGTCTCCTGTCCGAATTTTATGCTTTATAACGTTGGTAAAACTCAATCGAGTATTTTCTTGGAAGAAGATTGAGGAGTATTTTTTTATTAGCTGTAAGAGACATCTTTTCTCTTCAGAATTAAGGTGTTGTGTCCTAATTTGTTGTTCCAAGTTGTTATATTGCTTCATATTCCTGGTATCATCGCCTACCTTCTGCATGGGCATGATTTTACTTAAATTTTTGTTATATTGTTCCTCAAAAAATATTGGTTGGTCATTTGTTTCTTCTCTATTTTCGCTATTTTTATTGTCAAAAAGTATTGGTATGTCCTGTCCGTTTATTTGTATGGAATTGTTTTTATAATTTATGCAAGCATTGTATGTTTTAAGTATATCGTTGCCTAGTAACCCATCATAGTGATTGTGAAATTTTAAAACATAAAACTCTAACGCGTTACTAGTTATATTAAATTCTTGAAATGCTGGAATTATTGCCTTTTCTGTTATGGTTACTTGATGTTGGAGAGTTTTAATAACAAGAGGTTTTATTTGGTGTATGCATTTCGGGTGACAAATTCCTGGATTAATAACTGAATTAGTGGCTCCAGTATCCACTATCAGTTTCAAGTGACCTAACTTGGTTTTTACTATTATATATGGTAATTGCTTGTTGAGGCTCTGTCCTGAAAATTTTCGGCTGTTTCTACTTTGCCTATTTCCATTGGTTCAGGCTGATTTCTAGTGTTTTGTCTGTTTGCATGGAAAGGGTTTTGGAAATTTCGTTCGTGGTTTGGGAATGGTTGTTGGTAATTTCTTCCTTGGTTTACGAATGGTGGTTGTTGATTTCTTCCTTGATTTGGGAATGGTTGTTGGTAATTTCTTCCTTGGTTTACGAATGGTGGTTGGTAATTTCTTCCTTGATTCGGGAATGGTTGTTGGTAATTTCTTCCTTGATTTGGAGGCGGTTGTTGATAGTTTCTTCGTTTACTAGATTGTGCGTTGGGCTGTGCTCTATTTTCATTGTTTCCGGTGTATGCGTAGCCGGCTTGAAATAATATATCCATGGCCTGTTCCAAATCTCCTGGGTTCCTACAGAACAGGATGGATTTCATAGGCTCTGGAATTTTGCTTTTGAAAATGCTTAAAGCGGTGTGTTTATTATTAATCGCACTTTGCCTAGTTGCTTCACCTTCTCCTAGTATAACTACAAGTTTGTTGTTTAGTCTGTGCAATTTGTCCTTTACGTCGTTATAGAAGTCTAGTGTGTTCGTCCTGAAAGTCACACTCCTTAGTTCGTCGAAAAGTTCTTCACAGGAACGTCTGTCCCCAAAATTGTTTTGCAACATGTTTTTTATGTCAGTCCATGAAATCGCATGGCAGTTTATCTCAATTGCCTGCCTAGCTTTTCCTTTGAGTTTGGACTTTATAACGTCGGAGAAAAGTAATTGGGACAATTCGTCGTATGTGCGTAAGTGTGGGTATATTCTGTCAATGAGGGTAGTAAAAGTCTGTAAGTCTTTTGAATCCCCATAGAACTCCGGTAAGTTGTTTAAGTATTTTAGCGGGTCTATGGTTAGTCTGTTAATCTGATTTTCGGCCTGTTCTGCCATTTTAATTATTGATTTTACTTTATATTTTGGGCTATAGTCCTATTTGTTTTTTTTTTGTTTAATTACGTCTAAAGTATCGTCTGAGTTTCCTTCTCAAAATGCGTCTGTTTCTGTTACTTCCTATCTCACGAATGTAATGTTCTGTTCTTTCGTCAGTCAGGTATCCATCATTCGATTCAATCCCTGAGTCAAGTTCTAATGCTGTCGACCCGTTATTAGGGCTTCTTGGTATGTATTCAAAGTCTGATGGGTACTCTGATAATGAGTCACTATCGCTCATTGAAAAGGGAAAGAGGAAAAAAAAATTTTCGACAATTGCTTGTGGGGAATTATTTTCCTACACGATTTTTCCACAAAGGTATGTTAAATATTTTCTTATAAAATATACAAATTATTCTTAATTATAGATTTCTAGAGATAGTCTTACTTTGAAATTTGGTTGTTGGTGCTAAGGATTGCAGGTTCACTTTCTTCTTAGTAGTAAGGTCTTCCACGGTGCAGTTCTCGGCATGAACTGTTCTTTAGCTTATTAGATTGTTGGTAATGCTATTTCTCAGTTTTTATTTTGTTCCGTTTGGTTTTTAATTATGTTTAAAAATATATTTTATAGTTTTTTATTTTTGAATTTAACCTTGTTAAATTTTGAGTCCGTAAAATTGTAAATTATGTTGCACGGATATTTATATAGTTTTTTTTTGAAGTTTATAATTCACTATAGTGCTCGAAGGAATATCTTTTTTTCACTAGGTTTTCTTCTGACACAAGGATGTTCACCAAAAGGATAGATCTTTATATCCTTTCTGGTTCCACTAATTTGTACGTTGCAAGTGTTTGAGAGAATAAATCTTTTTATCCTCTCTCTTTTCACTAGTCTTTTAGTCACAGGGATATTTCTTAATATCCTTTATACTTTTTCCTTCATGAAAATTTTTGTATCCTTTAATCATATAAAGGATGTTTCGAATACCGCACTAAGGATAAAAATCCAAGTTCTATCACGCACAATAAAATCTTTTTTATTATTTTTTTACGTTGGATAGGACTTTGCGGAATCCTACCGACTGCGCCACTTTTACTTGCGGAAAAAACTTTGACTAAAAAAAAGACGTTTGGTGTTGTTTGGAATTATAACTTGCTTTCTTTATTTTTCACTAAGTTTATATACTAAAATTTTGTTTATTGCTGCATTTTCGTTGTTGGAAATGCAGCTGAAAAGAAAATACAGTTTAAAGCTAATATTAATATTTAAGTAAACAATTCTTTGGAAATTTGTCTGGAATAAAATGTAGAACAATTCTTATTAATTGTTTATATTAAGGTTAATATCAATATTTTAGTAAACAATTCATTGGAATTAAAAATTAATAAAGTATTAACGAATATTTATTCTTTGGAAATTTGTTTAATAAAATGTAGAACAATTCTTATTAATTGTTTATTGCTGAATTTGCATATTAAAGTTAATATCAATATTTTAGTAAACAATTCTTTGGAATTAAAAATTAATAAAGTATTAACGAATATTTATTCTTTGGAAATCTGTTTGAAATAATAAAATGTGGAACGATTCTTATTAAGGGAATAAAGGGAGACACTATCGTTAAGGGGAACTAGTAGGTGATACTATAACAATAAAACTCTTTCTGAAGATGCACTTGTTGCAGGAATGCCAGTATCCTGAGACTAGTTTTATATAAAATAAGAAATTGGTTTTTGTTTGTATCCCACGATATTAGTGCATCAAAGTCATCGTAAAATTGTATGACTGTATTTTCATACATTTTCAGTTCTTCCCTAACCATGTCTATGGAATCTGTTAGGTTTTGTTGCGAAACAAATCTACCAAGTTTACTAAAATTTAGAAAAATCGCGAAAATCAGAAAGTTGAAATTATGAAAAAAAATTAGATACCTGCCAGGTGTTTTCCCTCCTAAATGATTTTAGTTAATAACACTCTTGTCTACATTTCTACGCTTTTCTGTGTTTGTTCTAGTGTACTCGATGCTTTTGGTGTAATTTACCGTTTTTTTATTCCATTGTCTGTTTTTGTTTTGATGTTCTACTTCGTTTGAACATACAAGCACTAACAAAACTATAGAGAGAAACTTTTCGAATGGTGCTTGTTTTGTTTTAGTGAGAGTCATGTTTTGTTATGCTTGTTTTGTTGATAATATTTACACTGAAATACAAGGCTTGGAAGTAGTGTGTTTTAGAATACAGAACTTTCAATACATTTTGTGCAGCTCTTTAGTATTTGGTCATTGGTTTAGCTATTTTTGCGTAGTCCCTTATAAACTTGCGGTAATACCCGATAAGACCGAGTAACTGCTTAATTTCTTTTAGGGGTTTTGGTAATGGGTAATTAGCTACGCATTCCACTTTTTTGTCATTTAGTCTTACTCCATCTCGGTATACTATATGCCCGAGAAATTCTGTTTCCCTTTTCAAGAACTCGCACTTATCCGGTTGAATTTTCAAGTTGGCCTCCTTAATACGTTTTGACTGAATTCAGGTGCTCTTCAAGTGACGTAATGTAAACTATAACGTCATCTAGGTAGACCTTTCGTAACAAGTCGCCCAACACTACGTTTATCAAGCGCAGGAGTGTGGCTGGTGGTGTTTTTAAGCCGAACGGCATTCTTAAAAATTCATAGTGACCCCCTACCACAGAGAATTCTGTTTTATGCATATCTCTATCGTCTATTTCGACTTGGTGGAAGCTTTTAGCAAGGTCATGAGCTGCGAGATATATACTCCGCCCCAGTTTATCTAATATATCTTCCATATTTAAGATGGGATATTTGTCGTCAACAGTTTTGTCATTTAATTTACGGTAGCCGATAACGAGACGCCATTTCTCTTCGCCACCTGCATCATTCTTTTTTGGTACGATCCAAAGAGGGGCTGGGTACGGTGAAGTAGAAAGTCGGATTATATTATTATCCAGCATCTCTTGGATTTGTTTCTTTACCTCCTGTTTGTGGATGATTTTGTACAGATGCGATCATCATCGACTGTGTTTGTAAATGTTATTTTAGAATCGGAATCATAGAATAAATCTACATATTTTCTTATTAGTTTGCAGAACTTTTCGCGTTCCTCGGAATTCATGTTGTCCATTGGATTGGATAGTTGAAGGGTGGTTGCCTTGGCAAATCTTTGTATGATTTTTTCACAAATGTAGTAATTTTCGTAAATTACAGGCCAAGAGGTTTGGGGTTTTAGTTTCACCACAGCAGGACTGCGATAATGGGTGTCAACTTATACAACAAAATTTGGAGAATCATATACTTATGCCTTCTTAAGTATAATTTCCCCATTGGTATTATGACAGTCCTTCACATGAACCAAACCGGTTTCGGTACTGGTAATGAGTTTTGTGGCATTTGGACCCAGAAAGTTTAGAGGAATAATTCTATTGTGCATAACCAAATGATCTTTGTCGCAGTCTATTATGACTTTATACTTTTTTAATACGTCGTTTCCTAATAGTCCGTCATAAGTTTCATAAAATTTACATTCCATTAACTGAATCCAATCATTGGTGTCTCACTGCAAATAATGGTACTTTGTATATTGTTTGAGTTTTAACTGTATTTTGTAGAGTTTTCAGGCCAGTATTAACTATAGAGAGTGTGGCGCCTGCGTTCACGACAAACTTCAGGTTTTCTTTTATTATTATATAGGGTAATTGCCCTGTCAGGCCTGAGACTGAAAATTTTCTAAATACCTATTTTTGCAGTCAATACTTACTGTATTTGTGTGTCGTTGGATGTTACGGCTAATATTATACATAGCGATTTGTTTGGATCATGTTCACATACATGGTTGATATTGAGGGTTCGGTGTTGCCCATTTGGGAATCTGTGATTGTTCTCATTTTATTGAAAGGTTTCATGCCTGTTGCTTCTATAATTGTATAACTGTGTTGAGGTTGCATCATCGGTATGGAGTTATTTCGTTGGCTATACAAATTTTGGTTCCTTCCTGTAAAACGGCAGCTGGTTATGGTGGAATTTTTTGTTGTCATGCCCTTTTATTCCGAAAGGGCCGGAATGAAACAATATTTCCATCGCTTCCTCCAGGGTGTCCGGATATCTACATGTTAGTATTGTTTTCATCGGTTCTGGTATCTTTTCCTTAAACACATTTAAAGCAGTTCTCATGTTGTTTCTTGCGCGCCCATTTGCTGCTGAACCAGACCCTACTACCAATACGGTCTTATTAGTTAGGCTCCTTAGGCATTGCTTGAGTTCGTTGTAAAATTCTACGCAGTTATTTTTAAAGGCTTAGTTTGTCAAGAAGCTCTTCAATACTGTTTTTATCAGCAAAATTATTTATAAGGATTGTTTTTATATCAGCCCTTACCCTTAAGTCTGCTTTTCATTGTACATATCTGAGGAAAGTTGTTGGGAGGGCTGATCATAGGCTTTAAGAATAGGGTGAACTCTGTCTACTGAATTAATGAATATTTGGAGATGACGATAGTCGTCGCCACTAAATTCGGGAAGTCTGTTTAAGTATTTAAGGGATCTATGGTTACTAAGAGTAGTACCTGTGGTTCTTCCATCATTATCAATATTTGCATATCTCTATCGAAAAAGTCCTAAGAGCTTTCGCAAAAAATCGTTTGTTCCCAGTAGTTTTTCTTGTCCGTATTTCTAGTCCGTTGTCTTCGACGATGTCAGTCAAGTAACCATCGTTTGATTCGATTCCGGAGTCTAAAGAATATTCTGAATAATTTATGGATTCTTCTACGAACTCTAAATCCGAGGGAGTTAGTTTTTTTATATTGATGTAAAGGAAATTAAATTTTCCATGGAGAGGAAATTAATTTTTTTCGTTGTAAGAAAAGGAAAAAGTTTTATCCGCGATAAATCGTTAAAACGAAAACGAGTTTTTAAACACTTGTTACGCGGATCCTACCGACTGCACCAATAAAGGATCTTCTTTAAAATTATATTAAAAAAAGAAATTTTATTTGTTTATTTATTATTTATTATTATTAACACATTTTTACATTTAATTAACTTATTTACAAACTTGTATTTTATTAATTTGCTTCTTCACTTCAATACATTTGATTAATTCTTTCTCAATTTACTTAAATCGATTGAGTCACTTAAGGATAATAGTTGACTGATAATAATTCGCTAACAATAATTTACTCCCTCCTCTATTCCAAATTCAAAGTCCTTCATACTAGTAAAAGTGTCAATCTTAGCACTTTCGTTATGTCTGTGATCCAATTATTTTGGTAAACAATTCTTTGGCATTCCAATAGAATATAAATTGTTTACCACTCAAAATGATTGATAAAACTAAATAAAAGTTATTTTAAATATAAAAATGCAACTTAATGAAGTTTGCGTACGCGCGATTCAACTAGAGAGCTTTTGTTTCGCTAAAAAAAAACTATTTTTTATTTTTTCAACTTTATTCGAACACCTTGCAACTTAGACTCCTTTATTTTAATTTTGTTCATTATCGTTCAACTTCTTGTTGACATGCATTTTTGTTAGTTTAGCTTAAAAATGTGTTTTACAATTTTTGTTTACTTATGCTAAATTTATTTTATTTTAAAATTAATCTGAATTAAAGCGGAAATACAATGAATGCAGTTTTTGGCAATATTTATTAAAAATTACTGTATTAAATTGGGGCCGTTGCACTTCTTGGAATTGCGACCGAAAAATAGTATTGACTTATATTTTAGCTTTAATTTTCAAACAGGAAATAATGTTTGCTTTATGTTTTTATACTTTGTATTTTTGCTATGAAATCATCAATAGGGCCAATCTTTAAGTATGTAAGTTATTATTTCTCTTAGTTAAAAAACTAAAAAAAACAATTTTTTGTTTTCCGGTATCCACGACCGTTCTTTATTAAAATCAGATTAAAACGTAAAACTTAATTTTTCATATTTTTAATTTATATTTTATTTTATGCTTAATTCTAAAAGTGGCGTGATAATTGGCTTTTAATAGTTGTTGCTATCGATTCTTAAGAAATGTTTTTGACAAAGACAATGCAAAAAATTGTAGACATTGCTTAGGCTGCATTATTTTCAGGTGTAATGAACTTGTGAACAATTTCTTTAAAATGGATTGCAGCAACTTGGTGAATATAGCAAGTTTGTATTTTTGTTTACTCAAATTTCATTTTGATTTATTTAACTTTTAATTTTAATAATTGTTAACGTTAGCTTTTATTTTATTTTGCTTTATTTTATTTTATTTTAATTTAGTTTTGATAAATGTTTGTGTTAACTTGTACATAAGTGTATTAGGATTTGTGTATATAACTCGCGTGAGTTAAATACAGTTAATCGCACTGTTTAAAAAAAAAAAACAAAACTTTTGTTTTGAGCATTTTTCTTACTTCTTTTATTGAATTCTATTTTCGTACTAAACTATATTTTTCAAAAATGTTTTAATATAAATTGATTCTTAAAATTAAATGCTTAGTATACATTTTGTCTTTGTAAATTGCTTAAAACTAAGAAGGTGTTGAATTACCTTTTATAATCATGTTATTAACAAAAGGTTCAGTGGCTTTTGTTAATAATTAAAAAAGAATGCTGTATTTGCATAAATGTGTCAATTGCATAATTATTTGCTAATAATTAATAAAAAATGCTGAATTTGTATAAGTGTGTCAATTGCACAATTTTAGGTGGGCAATTGACCTCTTATTATTTTCGCCAGCCAACATTTATTTTGGGTGAAGTCGGAGCTGTCTCTGACAAAACTCGTGTAAACCAAAAAAAATATGTTGGCGCGTGTCCAGATAATAGGGTGGCACTTATTTATCTTGACTCACTCAATGAGAAAAAAAAATATGATGGCGTTATAAGATATTGGTTGGTGCTATAAAGAGGTTAGGTGTCACTATAACATATAACCTTTTCATCCGCAATAGGGTCACAAAACTCTTATACCGTTAAACAGTTTTGTTGATTACGTTAATGACAACAATGTCGATAATCACTTCTGCTTGAAATGCTGTTTGTCTTAAGAGGACATCAGAGGTTATTTGGAATGTCTCCCGGTTAAACCTTTTCATCCGTAATAGGGTCACAAAACTCTTATACCGTTAAACAGTTTTGTTGGTTACGTTAATGACAACAATGTCGATAATCACTTCTGCTTGAAATGCTGTTTGTCTTAAGAGGACATCAGAGGTTATTTGGAATGTCTCCCGGTTAAACCTTTTCATCCGTAATAGGGTCACAAAACTCTTATACCGTTAAACAGTTTTGTTGGTTACGTTAATGACAACAATGTCGATAATCATTTCTCTTTGAAATTCTCTTTCACTTAAATAGACGTCAGTGATTATTTTGAGTGTCTCCCAGTTAAACCTTTTCTTCCGAAATAGGGTCAGAAAAGTCGTATATGGTTAAACAGTTTTGTTGGTTACGTTAATGACAACAATGTCGATAATCACTTCTCCTTGAAATGCTGTTTGTCTTAAGGGGACATCAGTGGTTATTTGGAATGTCTCCAGTTAAACCTTTTTATCCGTAATAGGGTCACAAAACTCTTATACCGTTAAACAGTTTTGTTGGTTACGTTAATGACAACAATGTCGATAATCATTTCTCTTTGAAATTCTCTTTCACTTAAATAGACGTCAGTGATTATTTTGAGTGTCTCCCAGTTAAACCTTTTCTTCCGAAATAGGGTCAGAAAAGTCGTATATGGTTAAACAGTTTTGTTGGTTACGTTAATGACAACAATGTCGATAATCACTTCTCCTTGAAATGCTGTTTGTCTTAAGGGGACATCAGTGGTTATTTGGAATGTCTCCAGTTAAACCTTTTTATCCGTAATAGGGTCACAAAACTCTTATACCGTTAAACAGTTTTGTTGGTTACGTTAATGACAACAATGTCGATAATCACTTCTCCTTGAAATGCTGTTTGTCTTAAGGGGGCATCAGTGGTTATTTGGAATGTCTCCAGTTAAACCTTTTTATCCGTAATAGGGTCACAAAACTCTTATACCGTTAAACAGTTTTGTTGGTTACGTTAATGACAACAATGTCGATAATCATTTCTCTTTGAAATTCTCTTTCACTTAAATAGACGTCAGTGATTATTTTGAGTGTCTCCCAGTTAAACCTTTTCTTCCGAAATAGGGTCAGAAAAGTCGTATATGGTTAAACAGTTTTGTTGGTTACGTTAATGACAACAATGTCGATAATCACTTCTCCTTGAAATGCTGTTTGTCTTAAGGGGACATCAGTGGTTATTTGGAATGTCTCCAGTTAAACCTTTTTATCCGTAATAGGGTCACAAAACTCTTATACCGTTAAAGAGTTTTGTTGGTTACGTTAATGACAACAATGTCGATAATCATTTCTCTTTGAAATTCTCTTTCACTTAAATAGACGTCAGTGATTATTTTGAGTGTCTCCCAGTTAAACCTTTTCTTCCGAAATAGGGTCAGAAAAGTTGTATATGGTTAAACAGTTTTGTTGGTTACGTTAATGACAACAATGTCGATAATCACTTCTCCTTGAAATGCTGTTTGTCTTAAGGGGACATCAGTGGTTATTTGGAATGTCTCCCAGTTAAACCTTTTTATCCGTAATAGGGTCACAAAACTCTTATACCGTTAAACAGTTTTGTTGGTTACGTTAATGACAACAATGTCGATAATCATTTCTCTTTGAAATTCTCTTTCACTTAAATAGACGTCAGTGATTATTTTGAGTGTCTCCCAGTTAAACCTTTTCTTCCGAAATAGGGTCAGAAAAGTTGTATATGGTTAAACAGTTTTGTTGGTTACGTTAATGACAACAATGTCGATAATCACTTCTCCTTGAAATGCTGTTTGTCTTAAGGGGACATCAGTGGTTATTTGGAATGTCTCCCAGTTAAACCTTTTCATCCGTAATAGGGTCACAAAACTCTTATACCGTTAAACAGTTTTGTTGGTTACGTTAATGACAACAAAGTCGATCATCATTTCTCTTTGAAATTCTCTTTCACTTAAATAGACGTCAGTGATTATTTTGAGTGGCCCCCAGGTCAACCTTTTCATCCGAAATAGGTTCACAAAAGTCGTATACTGTTAAACAGTTTTGTTGGTTACGTTAATGACAACAATGTCGATAATCATTTCTCTTTGAAATTCTCTTTCACTTAAATAGACGTCAGTGATTATTTTGAGTGTCTCCCAGTTAAACCTTTTCTTCCGAAATAGGGTCAGAAAAGTCGTATATGGTTAAACAGTTTTGTTGGTTACGTTAATGACAACAATGTCGATAATCACTTCTCCTTGAAATGCTGTTTGTCTTAAGGGGACATCAGTGGTTATTTGGAATGTCTCCCAGTTAAACCTTTTTATCCGTAATAGGGTCACAAAACTCTTATACCGTTAAACAGTTCACTTAAATAGACGTCAGTGGTTATTTTGAGTGCCCCCAGTTAAACCTTTTCTTCCGAAATAGGGTCAGAAAAGTCGTATATGGTTTAACAGTTTTGTTGATTACGTTAACGACAACAATGTCGATAATCACTTCTCCTTGAAATGCTGTTTGTCTTAAGGGGACATCAGTGGTTATTTGGAATGTCTCCCAGTTAAACCTTTTTATCCGTAATAGGGTCACAAAACTCTTATACCGTTAAACAGTTCACTTAAATAGACGTCAGTGGTTATTTTGAGTGCCCCCAGTTAAACCTTTTCTTCCGAAATAGGGTCAGAAAAGTCGTATATGGTTAAACAGTTTTGTTGATTACGTTAACGACAACAATGTCGATAATCACTTCTCCTTGAAATGCTGTTTGTCTTAAGGGGACATCAGTGGTTATTTGGAATGTCTCCCAGTTAAACCTTTTCATCCGTAATAGGGTCACAAAACTCTTATACCGTTAAACAGTTTTGTTGGTTACGTTAATGACAACAATGTCGATAATCATTTCTCTTTGAAATTCTCTTTCACTTAAATAGACGTCAGTGATTATTTTGAGTGTCTCCCAGTTAAACCTTTTTTTCCGAAATAGGGTCAGAAAAGTCGTATATGGTTAAACAGTTTTGTTGGTTACGTTAACGACAACAATGTCGATAATCACTTCTCCTTGAAATGCTGTTTGTCTTAAGGGGACATCAGTGGTTATTTGGAATGTCTCCCAGTTAAACCTTTTTATCCGTAATAGGGTCACAAAACTCTTATACCGTTAAACAGTTCACTTAAATAGACGTCAGTGGTTATTTTGAGTGCCCCCAGTTAAACCTTTTCTTCCGAAATAGGGTCAGAAAAGTCGTATATGGTTAAACAGTTTTGTTGATTACGTTAACGACAACAATGTCGATAATCACTTCTCCTTGAAATGCTGTTTGTCTTAAGGGGACATCAGTGGTTATTTGGAATGTCTCCCAGTTAAACCTTTTTATCCGTAATAGGGTCACAAAACTCTTATACCGTTAACAGTTCACTTAAATAGACGTCAGTGATCATTTTGAGTGTCTCCCAGTTAAACCTTTTCTTCCGAAATAGGGTCAGAAAAGTCGTATATGGTTAAACAGTTTTGTTGATTACGTTAAGGACAACAATGTCGATAATCACTTCTCCTTGAAATGCTGTTTGTCTTAAGGGGACGAGTGGTTATTTGGAATGTCTCCCAGTTAAACCTTTTCATCCGAAATAGGGTCACAAAAGTCGGTAACTGTTAAACAGTTTTGTTGGTTACGTTAATGCCAAAAATGTCGATAATCATTTCTCTTTGAAATTCTCTTTCACTTAAATAGACGTCAGTGATTATTTTGAGTGTCTCCCAGTTAAACCTTTTCTTCCGAAATAGGGTCAGAAAAGTCGTATATGGTTAAAGAGTTTTGTTGATTACGTTAAGGACAACAATGTCGATAATCACTTCTCCTTGAAATGCTGTTTGTCTTAAGGGGACATCAGTGGTTATTTGGAATGTCTCCCAGTTAAACCTTTTCATCCGAAATAGGGTCACAAAAGTCGGTAACTGTTAAACAGTTTTGTTGGTTACGTTAATGCCAAAAATGTCGATAATCATTTCTCTTTGAAATTCTCTTTCACTTAAATAGACGTCAGTGATTATTTTGAGTGTCTCCCAGTTAAACCTTTTCTTCCGAAATAGGGTCAGAAAAGTCGTATATGGTTAAACAGTTTTGTTGATTACGTTAAGGACAACAATGTCGATAATCACTTCTCCTTGAAATGCTGTTTGTCTTAAGGGGACATCAGTGGTTATTTGGAATGTCTCCCAGTTAAACCTTTTCATCCGAAATAGGGTCACAAAAGTCGGTAACTGTTAAACAGTTTTGTTGGTTACGTTAATGCCAAAAATGTCGATAATCATTTCTCTTTGAAATTCTCTTTCACTTAAATAGACGTCAGTGATTATTTTGAGTGTCTCCCAGTTAAACCTTTTCTTCCGAAATAGGGTCAGAAAAGTCGTATATGGTTAAACAGTTTTGTTGATTACGTTAAGGACAACAATGTCGATAATCACTTCTCCTTGAAATGCTGTTTGTCTTAAGGGGACATCAGTGGTTATTTGGAATGTCTCCCAGTTAAACCTTTTCATCCGAAATAGGGTCACAAAAGTCGGTAACTGTTAAACAGTTTTGTTGGTTACGTTAATGCCAAAAATGTCGATAATCATTTCTCTTTGAAATTCTCTTTCACTTAAATAGACGTCAGTGATTATTTTGAGTGTCTCCCAGTTAAACCTTTTCTTCCGAAATAGGGTCAGAAAAGTCGTATATGGTTAAACAGTTTTGTTGATTACGTTAAGGACAACAATGTCGATAATCACTTCTCCTTGAAATGCTGTTTGTCTTAAGGGGACATCAGTGGTTATTTGGAATGTCTCCCAGTTAAACCTTTTTATCCATAATAGGGTCACAAAACTCTTATACCGTTAAACAGTTCACTTAAATAGACGTCAGTGGTTATTTTGAATGCCCCCCAGTTAAACCTTTTCATCCGAAATAGGGTCACAAAAGTCGTATACTGTTACTTAGTTTTGTTGGGTACGTTAATAACAACTTTGCCTTGAAATGCTGTTTCTCTAAGTGGACATCAGTGTTCATTCTATTATTGGTCCGAGAACGAGGATCTTTACTGTTTTGATAGCTGCACAAATAGGAAATCTAGTGGAATTAAATTCAAACGTTTCGTCAGAATTTACACTATTTTACTTTTCCTATGCCTTTCTAGTACTTGAACTGAGAGACTATAAAATAAGGAGACGTGATTTGTGTATGAAGACTGTAGAATCAATGCCATTTATTTGTGTTATTATTCATCTTTTATACAATATTTAAAATTACTTAATTAATTGACATACTTTGTAATGCGGAAATAAATATAAACTTATCATCAAAAATAGTTAAGAAGTTGACCTAAATTAAAAGTGCAAATTAACGAAAATGGAATTTTCATTATTTAAATGTATGTATTTTGTAATTTTTTATTTAAAAACAATGCATGCGTTGCAGTTTTAATTTAAGTTGACATAATTTACAGTCTGTCAATAATGAGTTTGCACATTGAAAACAGACACGGTTTAGTTAAAATTATTCGTGAATTCATGACATTTTTGTTCTACAAAAATATTTTTTATATGTACAATATGTATGTACATTTCATAAATTTATATGTATTTACGGAGATCATGCCGAAAAAAACTTTGAATATGTTCAAGACAAACAAAAAATACAACAAAAACAAATTTTTACTTCATTTCACACTGTCCATAAACTCTTTGCACAAAAATTTCCTTGCAGTTTTGGTGTCAGTGGGCAAGTTTTAAATTTAGTTTGAGAAAACTTAATCTTTAGTATGGAAAACTTTAGCATCTACCAAATATTGTAAACGATTTTTCATTGATCCTATTAACTTCTTTAGGTCATAATTCGTTGGAATTTTCTGTCATTCTTCTGATATCGCTGTTTTGAGCGCTGCCATATTTTTTTGCAAGCGTTTAGCGATCCGTTTTTTTTAACACCCGTAAATTCTCTATAGGACTGAGATTGGGTCTTTGGGCAGGTGTATAGATGACGTGACGACAGTTATATAACAGCCAAATTCTTCCCATGTGTGATTTATGTTTATTGTCATTGACTTGATCAAATTTTAAATTTGATTTGTTGTCTTTTATAAAGCTGAATTTCTTCGCACTACTAGTTAAATGGGTCCGCAGTACCCAAAAATTGATGCGCGTCCATCGTAGAGTCTATAAAAGCAATGTCACCCACTCCTTGACTTGAAATGCAGCCCCAAATATTATAGACATTTTACCAAATTTTTCGGTTGGGATGATTTTTTGCTGCTTCAGAGATGTTAAAGGCCTATGCCACACTCTAGATGGTCCATCGTTGTAGTACATGATGTACTACATCATGTTCGTTTCAATATTACATCATCCCAATATTCATTCGGCTGTGAACGTTCCGAATATCGAAGGAAAAGCGTTTATCTATATTTGCTACTGAAAGGAGTGGTTTTTTTCTTGCTGGTCTTGATGAGTATTTATTTTTAATTATGGTCTGACGGACTGTCTCGTTGCAAGCAATAACACCAAGCTCTTCTTTAAGCTCTGCCGCCAGTTTCCGTGTAGAAATTTTTGGGTTTTGACCCAGTTTTCTGAAAATTAACCGCTCAGCACGTCGACTTATCTTATTTTTACGCCCGGCTCCTTGCTTTATTTCCAGGCTATTCTCTTTTTCAGCTCGATTTATGACGTTGTAAAGTATTCTCCATGAAACTGAAAACATGTCCGACAACTCTTCTGCACTCCTGTCTAGTTGGTGGTTATAGTAAATCAATTGAATGATATTATACGACAATCTTTTTCCATGCATTTTTAAAACTTCAAATGTACTACTAATTTTATGACATATGCAAATGTCATATGAACAATGTGTGCAAATTATAACGGTAAATCGCCGTTAGCTTCAAAAAAAATCAAAACTACAAGCTGAGCAAAGAGTTTATTGACATAAAGAGAAACAAAACATTTTTGTGCAAAGAGTTTATTGACAGTGTGAAATGAAGTAAAAATTTGTTTTTGTTGTATTTTTTGTTTGTGTTGAACATATTCAAAGTTTTTTTCGGCATGATCTCCGTAAATACATATAAATTTATGAAATATGTGCAAAAAAAAATTTTTTGTAGAACAAAAATGTCATGAATTCACGAATAATGTTAACTAACCCGTGTCTGTTTTCAATGTGCAAACTCATTATTGACAGACTGTAAGTACAATGTATGTATAATTTTTAAATAATACAGTGACGAACAAATTAATAAGATAAAAATAAGTACAATAGCCATAATGTGTGTCATTTCTACTCTGATTTCCTATTGCCAACACCTGACAATGTGGATTCCAGCGGTTTGTTCACATAGTGGCTTTGCTATATCTGATTTAGGGGCCGTAGAAGCCGAGGATGCCAAACCGGTTTTATCAAATCGGATCTGCACATCATAACAGTTTGTTTAATCGCCATCTCGTGAGCCTTCTGTTTTGGTATACCATCAAAAGTGAGAGGTCGCTAAATTTTTGCCTGGTACGAGTTCGGTTTGATGTGGGTGTTCAAATTAATGTTAATAACGGTAATAGTTGTAACACTGCCTCCAGTTTGGATCTGACAAAAGTAAGAAAAGTGCTTGTTAAATCGGATTCAGTTCTCTCACAACATCTATTTTGTCTAGAAAATTTTCCATAATAATTTTTCCTTATAGTTGAGGCATATATCAATATTAAAACTTGCCTCACAATTGGGATCAGCTATTGAGTTACTTTCTATAAAAATTTCTTTGTTCACTATGGAAATAAAATGTTTCCCTTCCGGGAGTTTCTCGAATTATATGATTAAAAGTTGTCTGGAATGCGTAATTTTTGCTCGAATTGAGTTTTGATTGGCGGGTGGCAATTGTTTGTATCTTGGGTCTGTTTATTCTTATATCACATTGTAAGTTTCTGTCAAATGGAATTTTTTGTTAATGATCTATTTCGTAAAACTCGGGTTTTTAGTTTGTAAAATTCAAATACTAATTCGTTAAACTTTTTTGTATAATTTTCTGGCATAGAGAAATATTAGATATGATAATTAATAAATAATAAAAAAATAAAATAAACTTATAAAAAAAATGTTTAGTTCCTTAAGAACTACCTTAAAATAATTACAAAGCGTTAAATAAGAACTATTGTTGATGGGCATGATCAGCCGGATTTTGCTGAGCTTGTGGCATGAGCCGGAAGTTGCATCATGTTCCTTTTCATTTTACTAAAATTGTTTTCACATGGTTTTTGTGTGTTTTTATTGAAACTGCTGAATAGGGGTTGGTTGCAATTTATCTAGATATGTCTGTTTGCAACATTGCATTAACTTTTGCAATATTAACTTACATACTCGTAAGTCAATATCTTGTTTTGATCAAATTTAAATTTTTGTTATTTTTTCATTTGTTTTACTGGCAATCTACAATTTTTTACAATTATTTATTCTCGTACCTTCATTTTGTTTACATTTATTTTATCAGTGTGTGTATTTCAAATCGAATGGATCGTCTTCAACTAAAACTCTTTGGGCACTTGTAAGTCTAGGGATTGTTCTTCAATCAAATAATGGTGTTTTCTATTCTGGATAAAAATGTTGCACACATATTTGTGGAGTGTTTTTTTCATTCCACACATACCCTTGTAAAGTGTTTCACATATTTTCCTTCCAATGGCACAGAATAATGTGTTGATTTCACACTGTGCAATACTCGGTTGTACAACCGTGTATTTATATATGAGTTAGAGTTTCCTTTGTTTGAAACTCGTAAAAAAAAAGAAAAGTAATTTCTTTTTTCCTTTTATTTTATTATTTTATTTAAGCTCTTTTCGGAGCTGAGTTATTAACGAATATAATTCTATAACTGACTGAATGTAAGTTTTTACGATGCTTAAATACCAAACCTTTGGTGGTGGCGTGGGGCTACAATTCTTCGGAACATTGAAAAAAAATAAAAATTAATAAGAAATAAAATAGTTCAATATTCAATTCTTTGGAAAAGTAAAAATTGACAAAACCAAATTGACATTTAATTCTTTGGAAAAATAAGAATTAACAAAATAAAATGAATTTAAATTCTTTGGAAAAAATAGGAATTGATTTTTTGTCGAAAAATTGATTGTTAAAGGGTGAAAACTTTTGTGGTGTTAACTCCTCCCTTCTTATATCGATTGTCCTCAAGCGTATTATGGGTACGACAGGTTGGAGAAGTTCATGTAAGTTGGTGGTTTTTCATCCAAATTAGTTTCGGTAGGTACTGGAATTGTGGGTGACTGTTTCGTGATGATTTCTAGTCGGTTTTTCCTCCAAAGCTGGTATAAGATTAAGATGATACAAACTGTGAATGTGATGGCACTAATTGATACCGTTCCAGGTGTTATAGTAAGAATGTTAAGGTTACTAATCTTCTTGGTATTTCTGATGTGTAGTTCCTTTAGTGATTCTAACGATGGTACGTCTATATGATATCTGTTGAATGGGTTTTGTTGAAGGAAAGCTGGCATAGCTGCTAAGGGGATGCCTTCGAAATTACTGTAGATTTTCTCAATTACTTTGATTCTCGAATTGTAGGAATTAATAAGATGGGTTCCCGTTATATTTCGGTTTTCTGAGTTGACTTGAATACTTCGCAATTATGATTTGGTTATTATTACAAATTTTAATTCTATTATAATCTTTACATTGTTTTTCGATTCTATAGATTTTATCTTAAGTTTTTAATATTTCCTCAAAATCTATCTTAATTACAATATTTTCTTCAATTGTAACAGGTTTCAATATTATATTTTCAAATGTTTCTTGTGATGTTAGCGGAATCTTTATCATATAAACAATTGTCATTTCGCTACTTAATACATTTATCTCTGATTATTCTAATGCCTCTTCTGCATTATTGAACGTCAATTTTTCTTCACTTAATTTTTGTATGGCTGATTTAATTTCTTCTTCATTTAGTAACACTGAATTTACAATTTTATTTTTTGCCCATTGATACAATGGGCGTATCTAATGTTAATGAGCTGTTCTTTTACCAGTCTAATCTTGCTTTGCACGTCTATAATTATTTCCTGTATACCATTGGGCTCTTTACTTATGCTATTTGTGATTTTCTCAGCTAGTAGGGTCAAGTTATTTATTCTTTCATTAAAAAGTTTATTGATCACTACTTGATCATTATTATTATCATTTAATCTTAATAAATTTTTAATAATTATTTCCAAATCTTCGTGATCAGGTGACCCTGCGATATACTTCCACAACGTTCCTAAGGCATTTATTGATTTCTTTAGTCGGAGGTGTTTGGAAGGTTTTAGTGTTTGTAGTATGTCCATTGTCTGTTGAGTTTCTTGTTTTAATATAGGGAAAAGAACATTGTTCTTAGGAACCTGTGCTTCTATGTATGTAGCTATAGGCGTTTGTCAGAAAGTTTTCGTATTTATCAAGTTTAATTAAATGAATAAGTCTGAATGTCCCGTCCTGAATCTTTGCTAGTCCGTTGTTGATGGTAACTATTTGTGCTGAACTGTAGTCAAATACCTGTGTGTTCGTAGCTTGTCCTGGAGTCATAAGAATCAGTAGAATACTTGGTGTCAAATACATCGTCGTTGTTTACCTTAAAAGGAGAAAAAAAATTTTTAGTTCTAACTTTTTATGTTACTTTTATGAACCACTCTATTTGATTCTGTCACAATTGTTGTTGTGCTATTTTCTTTAACTACTTCTTTTTTGAATCTAGGAGTTAATTTTGTGCCTAGTCGCTGGTCTATTTTTACATATATAATATCTCCTGGAGCATAAGTTCTTGGTTCTTTTCTTTTCCCATTATGATATCGTAGGTCTCTTTCCTGTATTCCTTTGAGCCTTTCGATATTATCTTTTCTTGCTTCCTCAAATTGTTTGGGATCTGTGCTAAGCGTTCTACCAAAGAAAATTTCTAAGGGCCTTTTACCCGTGGTAGACTGTACTGAATAATTATATTCATAGACTGATCGGTCAAGAAGTTCTTCAAATGTGTTATGTATCTGTTCCTTTTTTAAACATCTCATTATTTCTGACAATGTTGAATGGAACCTTTCTAATTGTGCATTTACTGAGCATTTGTAGAGAGCTGATTTAAAAATCTTTATACCCAATTGGTCCTTTACCGCAAATGTGATAGATGCGGCAAATTTATCAATGGCAGTCAAAACTGGCTTATTATCAGTTTTATATATGTAAGTTTATGTGCAACGTGTGGCCAGGGTGTGTTGGAATAGGAGTTTTCATAATCTCCGGTTGATTTGGTCGACGGTCGTATTTACTTTCTCTACAGATTGAACATTGTTTAACGATTTTCTTGGTTTTCCTTGCCATGGCGGGGAAGTAATCTTTCTAAAATTTTTAATATTATTTTAAATTGGTACGTGGAAGTTGTACCAATGTTTAGGAACAATTGATTTTTAAATACATTAATGGGGGTTTCTACACTATGTATCAATGTGATGTGTGATGAACTTTCATCTGAGTTTGTCGCTATTGACAATGTATGCATGAACGATTTATGTGGAGGCCTTCTAAATAAGGCATCTGCTACCACGTTCATTTTCCCTGGTTTATGGTGTAGCTCGTAATTGTATTCTTCGAGAATTGCTTTCCACCTTTTCATTTTGCTATTAGTATTCTTGTTGCTAAGAGCATACGTGGTCCGTAAAAATTTTTATTCTGGCTGAGCCATACAAATAATTTCGCAGTGAATTTAAGGCCCAAATGATGGCCAGCATTTCTTTTTCATTGGCAGCATAATGTTCCTCTGCCTTGTTAAGTGTTTTGATATTGGTCTGTCGCTTTGGGACAGGACTGCTCCAAGCGCAAAGTTGGAAGCGTCTTTTGTCAATTCAAAATCCTTTCTTTGTAATAATATTCATACTATTTTTTTGTTGGGGCGATGTTTTATTTATATTTAAATTATTTATTGTTGCAGATGAAAGCTGCTTAATGCTTATTTTTTTCCATTCCCCAATGTCATGTAGTTCTCCCCTGCGTGAATTACGACTTACGACAAAAGTCTTAAGGGACGGCATTAAAAAGAATTTAATTTCTTGATTTATGTTAAAAAGTTTCACCATTGTGTGTTCAATAATTCTAATGTTACCGACAACTGACTTCGCATGGAATGATGCTTTATTTTTAATTTTTTTCTTTGCCAAGTGTGGCTGGAGATATTAAAAACTTGAGAATGCTTCCGCTCTCCGTTTTGACCTCAAAATAAGGTAACGAAGAGCTTATAAAACTAAAAAATTAATGTCTGTTGGCTCAATGTATTCTTTTTCATGTATTCCTGACTGAACTTGTTCTGTATCAATGTGGAATGTTCTCTGTAATTTCTTTTGTTGGGGGTATGAAATTGAACCAGGTCTTTTCCCTTGCAAGTTATCGCGGTGAGGTCTGTTTGTGTAATTTATATGCCGGGAATGCATACTTTGATCCACGTCCATGGGCTCTGGTCGTGATTGAGGCTTAGGTGGCCTTTGTGGATTGTTTTGATAAATCCTTTGCTACGTAGGTTGCCATGTTGGCTGATTACTCTGTGGTATGTGAACTAAGTGAGGGTAGAATCTATTTGTATCTTTCCTTTCAAAGTTTTGTTTTGGAGGCAATTGCGATGGTTCAATTCTTCTTGCATTGTGAGCATGGGTTGCTCGGAAGTTTTGATTCTGAAGTTTCAGACAAAGATGTAGGGCCTGTGGTAGGTCCACTGGTTCCCTTATTTCTAATAGACGGGGTAAGTCCCCATTTAGACCCCTTATAAAGGTGTCTAGGGATTTGTCTCTGTAAGATTTTGTAATTAAATTAAGTGATTCATTCATGACTCTAGTGAAATATCGGCGTTGCCTGTAATTTTATTTCTGATAACGCTGAGAATACCGTAGTATTTGGGCGTTCCCTTAAGCGGTTCGTATATTTCTAAAATTCTGTCTACACTCTTCTTCCATGAATTATATTCCCCAGGTTGACCTGCAAACTCCTTTAAGCATTTGACTACGTCCGGAATTTTTTCCATATCCTGTAAATTATTCATATGTCTTTCGTCTATCTGTTGGTCTCTAACATTTTGCATGTGGGCTTAGAGCTGCCTGAACCATTTGAAGTCCTTGTTGCCTGAAAATATTTGTGACAACATTTGAAATAAGTGTCGTTAAGTCGTCCTGTTCATTTGAATGTTCTGAGGAGGATTCGCGGGAATAACGGGTGGTCGGATCAGATTATTTGGATTTGACATTTTCCTTTTATTTAATTCTTAGATTACAGTATCAAAAAAAAAAAATTAATGCCCAGAGGGTTTTAAATCATATAGTTTTGCATATGTTTTAGTTTCTAGATTGTAAATTTTTGCTCTTAACATAAATTTTACTCTATACCGGATCTTCGCCTTGAGTTTTTCCATGGCTTCTGGTGTTTCTCGTACTCCTGGTGATTTCGCTTCTTCGTTTATAGGTAATATAGCAAAAGATGATACCCTTTTGAAATTTATCTCTTCAGGTTGTGTGTCGTCAGACAGCATGTGTTCACTTTAGCTATCACTTTTTTCACTAATGGGGGCAGGTACGTGATACCAATCGTTTTGCTGAGGCTACTAAGGGGCCGTACATTAGATTTTTACAATTTTTGTAGCGATTTTGAGTTCTTTTTTCCTAAAAATTACGCTTTTTATCAGTTTATGGGAAATCACTTTAATCACTTTAAAAATTTTTCCCTTTTCGGAGTTAGTTTTCAAAGATCAGTTTAATTTGCAGATCAGTTTAAGGATAATTTTTAGTTTTTAAGGATCACTTTTTTAATTTAAGGATCAGCTTTTAGAGTTTTACTTTTGATTTTAATTTAAGGATTAGTTTAAGGAGCACTTTTTAAACTTCACTTTTTAAACTTCACTTTTTAATTTAAGGATCGCTTTTTAACTTTTACCGGTGTACGATGAGAAGGTTTCTCACCTGCAGCACTATAGCGCAATTCGGTATTCCTTGAATTGTTGTCTATAGGCCACTGAAATGTTCGATGGCAAGTGATACTTACGGGCAATGCGAATTTACGTTCGTGGTACGCGAGCAAAATTAAAAGGGATGATGACTTTAACACTTCAACTTTAACAATGTTTTCTTTATTTAAAATTCTTTTTCTTAAGCCTAACAAAATTATTCTTATGTAAGTTAAACTATTATTAGTTTTATTTTATTTTTTAAAAATACTTCAGACTGTAGAGTCTGAAGCGTTCTTTATTCTTTTCGAGTTTTTTTAGAACTAACTTTTACAAAGTTTTCTTTTATTACTTAGACTACCTTAAATGCCTTTCTTGCCAAATCACCTGATGTTGGTAGACATACCATCAGCAGTTTTTTATGGGAACGGAAATCAATGAAATATGAATATTTTGTAAACAATTCTAATTAAAAATAGCTTTATTCTTTTAATGCAAATGTGTGTACATGTGTACATGAATACATATTTATGTTACGTTGCATTTTTGACAAATTTTGTGTTAACTCCTCCGCCTTTAATTTCGAACGTCCGCGTTCGGTGTAAAAAATGCTGGATTCTGATCTATTATTGTTGCGGGTTTTTGAAGAGGAGGGGATATATGGATCTGCACAGATTTCTTTTTTTTTAGATTTTTGAATGCAACTAAACCTATTGCAATGACAATTATTAGAAGTATTATTAGAAAATTGAATGTAAATCCGTACGTTTGTCTCCCTTTCAATAAACTTATTGCTGACGTGTTGTTGAGATGGAGTTGCTTTAAACCCTGCAGGGTAAGAGTTTCTTCGAAATAATTCATAGATGATGCTCTAATGATTGCTGGTAAAGGCTTAAAGTGCAAAGTTTCAGTGAAGCTGAACTCTTGATCTCCTATTCTTATTGATGCATTTCTATATTGAATCAAATAAGTTCCTGTTAGGTTAATTTGTTCTTTATTGACTAGTATACTACCATTAAACCCGTTTAATAGAACTAAGCCTGGAGTTATACTTTCTATTTCCGGTATGTGAAAACCACTAGTTACAGGACAGTGTGATTTCGTACCTTTTAGCAGGTTAGGCAAGCATGAACTATTTGTTATATCTAATACATCTTTTTTATAGCAAATTTTAACATCATTAAATGTTTTACAATTATTTTTTAGTGATAGAATTGTTTCATTACATTTAAGTATTTCATTAAATTTTTTTATAAACTTCATTATTTTTCATTACTGGTCTTACCAGTTTGGATTCACAAGTTTCTTTACTTGTTATTGGCAAACTTACAATTATTATTATTTTTTCTTTACTACTTGCTATTTTTGTTTCTGCAAATTCTAATGCTTCTTCAATATTAATACATATATTCTACGTTATTAGAATCTATCTTTTCTTTAAGTAATTTTATTTCTTTTTCAGATAAAATAAATGAATTTAAAATTCCAACCTTGGACCAGTTTATAGTATGTTCGATATTTATCAATTCTTCTTTAAATATTCTCAATTTTTCCTTTACGTTTAATGCTAAAGCGTTTTGAATTAATTCGCTATTTTTACATTTCTTAAAATAGTATTAGGTCTCTCAGTTAAATTATTTATTGCTTCAAATACATTTCTGTTAATTATTATTTGCCTGTTATTATTTATTGACAATTCGCTTAAATTTTCATTTATAATCATAAGATCCTGGTGATCTGGGCTGCCAGTGATCCATTTCCAAATAGTGCCTAAGAAATCTATTGATCTTTTATTTTTTTCTCTTAATTTTAGTTTATCTAAGGCTAGTTGAGTTTGGAATAAATCATAGTGTAGGAAAGGAATGATAGGATTTCTGGGATTTAACTTCTGGGCAATTGTTTGTTGGAGTTCTGCCAACGTTATTTGATATTCGGTAATGTTTATTGCATGCACGAGCTTGAATGATCCTGTTTGTAATTTTACATGCCCAGTGTTAATAGTTATGAGTGGTGAGTCTGAGTAGTTCATTATTTCTACCTCGGCTGCACATAGAGTGCTGAAGAATCTGAAAAATAAATTTAATTTCTAATAAGACTTTTGTGCACTATTTTCCCGTCTGTCGTAATTATAATATCCGGTCTATTTTCTTTTACGGTTACTTTTTTGTATCTTGGAGAAGTTTTGTTTCTCAGGTGTTTACCTATGGCTGCGAAAACTGTCTCTCCTATTGTATAGTTTTTATATGGTTTTCTATTTTTATTATGGTATTTTAAATCTGTCTCTTGTTTTCTCGTTAATGTCTTAACATTTTCTATTCTGAAATGTTCTAAATGTGAGGGATCTGTGGTTATTCTGTTCCCGAAAAATGCTTCTACAGGTTTTAAATTAGTGGTAGAGTGGACACTATTGTTGTATTTGTATAGTGACTGATGTAGTAAGTCCGAAAAGGATTCATGAATTTTTTCTGCCTTGACACAACGCATTATCTCATTTAGTGTGGAATGGAACCTTTCTATCTGTCCATTCATGGCACTTACGTAAGGTGGAGCTTTGTATATTTCTATTCCGTATTGATCCTCTAGCATAAATTTTATTGAAGCGGCTGCCAAAGATTTTTCATTGTCAACCACAATTTGTTTAGGAAACCCAAGGGAAGTTATTAGTTCGCGTAATGGTTCTTTTATATCCTCCACTGCACGTGATTTTACTATCTTTGCTTGAGCATATTTTGGGTATTTGTCAATGCCTGTGAGTACTACTTTATGATTCGTGTAAAAAAGATCCAGGTGAACTATTTGTCCTGGGTATTGGGGAATCGGTGTTGCTTTCAATAGTGGCTTATTGGGGTGTCGCTCATACTTTTGTTCTTTGCAAATATTGCATTGCTTAACAAGCCTATTAATTTTAGCCTGCATACTAGGAAAATAAAATTTTTTTATTAGTTGACTTTTATTTTCTTTGCTGTTTCTATGTGTTCTCTTGTGTTCCTTTAATATTTCCGCCTCTTGAGCAATTTCATCTTTCAGGTCCGTTACAAGTTCTCTTGAAAACTTTACTTTATAATTTCTGAAATGGATGGGGTATATTATCTGCAATTTTCCTAAAACTTGCTCATTGGTGTAAATGCAATTTACTACAGATGGATTCAGATATCTTTTGAGTATTGGTATAAGATCTTCATCCTCATAATGAATTTGTGTAATGGTGTGCCGGTGATATGTAGGGAATATAATTTCAAACTTATAGGATGGAAAATCATCATGCAGTAAAAAGATTTGGTTTTTGAAAACGTTTACTGGTGTATTAGCAAATGGTATTAAGTCTTGGGGAGAGCTGTCGTCACTATGTATTGTCGATGTTAAAGAATTTATTTGAGGAGCGCGAGAATCACAATTTGTTTTTTAAATTGTATAAAAAAATTATTTCTTTTATTTTTATTTATTTGGCTTGTTTGCCAGAAAGTGGTTGACAGAATAATGTTTTCTAAAAACTAAAGCATATTCTTATAAATTAAAATTAACTTAATTTATTGCTGATTTTGCTGTCTAGTTTGGGTCATTTTGAAATATCATAAAAAAGAAAAAAATATGTTTTTAAATTATTTTGCAACTTGCCAAAAGTGCAAGTTATTGCTTTTGTTTGTTTTAAAATGATCGAATTGCATTTTTGTATTTAGATTAAATGAACTATAAGTTCATTTACCTATTTCTTTTAAAAAATTATCAATATAATCAGTATGCTTATATGTATGTAACTACCCCCTCCTCTACTTTAGAATTCTCCTGAATTCTATTATTTAATAACTTTATTTTAATATGCTTATGTTTTCTTATTACACAAAAAGAAATATTAACTATTACAATAATAATTATTATATTGCAGCCATACGTAATTTTACTATGATATTTTAATTCTTTTATTGATTTAATATTGTTTTGGTACACTTTTTCAATTTGTTTAAAGGATAATTTATGAGTAAAGTTTTGCGGTTGTTCTGAGTTTAGATTTAAATGAGTTTCTTTTTCAATTTCTATAATGTTAGAAAAATAGTAATCTTTAATTTTGATTGTACACTTGTTAAAATTAATTAGATTTGTCCATTCAGGACAAATTTTTCATTGTTGCATGTTTGTTCGACACTAATATTTACTGAGTTTTTTGTAATAATTGTATCAATATCTATTTGTATTACCTCTAAATCATTATTATTTATCATTTGACAGGTATTTTTAATTGTACAGTGGTTGCTTAATTTTAAATCTTTTAACTGTTTATTTTCTTGAAAATTATAAGTTTTGTTTTCAAAATCAAATATTTGTTCTATTTTATAGTCAATTTCATCCTTTTCGTTATTTGGTGGTGGTATAATTGATCTTAGTTTAACGTTTAAAAATTCCTTTGGTATTTTGACTCCGAAAATTAAATATGAGTTATTAACATATGCTGTTCCAAATTGAATATATTTAGTTAAGTTGTAGTCTATTTCATATTTTTTTATTTCATTATCAGTTAAAATACTTGGGTGTACTATCCCATATTTTGCAGATACTACATTATCTTGCAAATGTTCAATCTTATTTTTTATTAATTGTATATTAGTTGGCTGTTCTAAGAATATCTGTTTATTATTTTCCATTTTTAAAAATTTATTTAGAGAGTTTAATTCATTTTCTATTTTTCTTCTGTCATTTTCTATTACTAATTTTAAATGTCTTAAGGTCGAATTGAAATATTCATTGATTATTACCTGTTGGTTATTATTTTCTTTAATTTCGTTAATATTAGTTAAATGATTTTGTATGGTCTGTCTGTCTTCGTCGTCCATAGTTCCAAATAACCATTTTGATATGCTACCTATTCCGTTAACTAGTCCTCGTCTTTGTCTAATTTGTTTGGGTATTAATGTCATTAGTTTGTTCTTAGCGTCGTTTATTTCTGAGTTAAGAATTTCTTTTTTGTCTATTTGCATTAGGTTGATGTTATCAATTAGGTTATGTAAAATAACTTCTATTTCTTTCAAATTAATTATATGTAAAACTATATCTGCTTCCTTAACGATTTCTTGGTCTCTTATGTGGATGTCTATATATCCTCTTTGTTCTGTCAATAGTTTACTGGTCATTCGTCCAAAGGTTTGTTGGATCAGTATTAGCATTATTAGCGTTGTTAGAGTCTGAAAATTTCAATGGTCGCTTAATATTACAGGGATGTATATTTTTAAGTTTTAATTTTTTATATTTTGGTTGTTCTTTATGTCGAACAGCCTTATAGTTTTTTACAAATCCTTCCTCTCTAGTTTCCGTATATTCTTCCCTACATTTATTTAATTTACTGATTTTCTTTATTTTATTGTCTTCTAGATTTTTCCTAACTTCATTTTTCTCTACCTTTCCTTGTTGGACTTCATTGGGTGAATGTTTTATACTTGAGTGATAGCGATCGTTATAATTCCTAACAGTTTTCTGTATTAATTGCTTTGTAGGTAAATCTTTATTCATTTTGTAAAAAATTCTAAATTTCTCTGCTATAGTATTATGAAACCGTTCGATATCAGCATTGCCCGTGTGGCTATTGGGTTTAGTTAAGTGTAACTCGATGTTTTCTTTGTCTAGAAATTCTTTAATACGTACTGCCTTGAATTCGTTGTCTGCTATTATCTTTTTTGGCTTTCCAACTTTGGCAAAATGATCTTCCAACTGCTCTATTATGGTCATATGATTTCTATCATTTAATGGATATGCTGCTCCGAATTTGGAAAATTTGTCAATTATGGTTAGAAAATGGAATCCTTTCATTACATACGTATCTATATGAATTATTTGGTTCTTTTCAGATGGTGTTTCTGTTATTGCGAATTTTGGTTTTATTGGTTGCCTGTCATATTTTATTTCCTGGCATACGTCACACTGATTAATAACAATTTGGATTAATTCCATTAATTTGGGATAATAGATTTTGTTTTTGATATTGTTGTATGTCTCTATTATTCCAGAATGCATACTTTCCCTAACGTGATAAAAGGATATTTGTTTTACTGCCTCTGTCTCTGTTTCTATATCTTGTGCCCTTAGAGTGCACTTGGTGAAGTTTATTTGTTTATCATTAGAATACATTTCTATTAATTTTTCTTGAACTAGGTTATAACTTCTTTCTGACACTTCTGAAAATATTCCTACTTTACCTTTAGTTATATATTTTTTAAATATTTCTCCCATTCTTTCGAAATCACTTTCCGAAATAAATATTATTCTTTTCCCGTGAAGCATTTTTAACTCCTGGATTTTATTATTTGTTATTATAATTTGTGTTTTATATTTGTTTACAATTTCGTCTTTAATAAAGAAATGTTCTTGGAGATTTTCTTCAGCTGAATGCACTGTAGCCATCGACACGTTATCTTCTTCCAAAGAACTAATAACATTTACGTCCTTGTTTTCCAATTTTTCGTTCTCTTCGGTGTTTATTCTACTCAAAAAGTCTGCAACCCGATTTTCTTTTCCTTTAATGTATTCAATATCGAAATCGTACTCTCCTAACTTTAACAACCATCTTTGATGTCTTGGGGACATATCTTTCCCTTTATATTTAGTATTCAAAAATTTTATTGGTTGGTGGTCTGTTAGAATTTTAAACTTCCTACCATAAAGATATGGTCGTAGGTAATTAACACTCCATAAAATAGCTAAAAGTTCCTTATCAGTTGCTGAATAGTTCCTTTCGTGGTTATTAAGGGTCCTCGAAGCGTAACATATTGGGTGCCCTTCTTGAGATAACACTGCCCCAATCGCATAATTAGATGCATCTGTTGTCAGTGTAAATTTTTTTTCGAAATCAGGAAATTTAAGAATTGAGTGAGAACTTATGAGATTTTTCAATTTTTCAAAAGCTTCTATATATGTACGTCGGGTCCTTGTCATTTATTTTCACTCCTTTTTTCAAGTACTTTGTCATGGGCTGTGCTACTTTGGCATAATCTTTAACGAATTTTCTGTAATAACCCGTCATACCAAGAAAACTTTTGATTTGCTTTTCTGTCCTTGGTAATGGTAATTCTTGAATTACCTTTATTTTGTTTATGTTAGGCTTAATTCCGTCCTTTGTTAAGATGTGTCCCAAAAATTCCGTCTCCTTTTTCATGAAATTGCACTTATCTATCTGAACTTTTAAGTTAGCTTTCTCCAATACTTTAAATATGTCAGTTATTGCCTTTACATGCTCTTTTAATGATGTACTAAATATCAAGATGTCATCTAAATATACTACACATGTCTTGTTAATGAAGTCTCTTAATGTTTCGTTCATAAGTCGCTGGAATGTAGCTGGGGCGTTTTTCAACCCAAACGGCATTCTTACAAACTCATACAGTCCATGTGGTGTCACAAATGCTGTTTTCTCCCTATCTTTTTCTTCTATCAAAATTTGGTGGTATCCCTTAGCTAGATCTAAAGTAGTAAAATATTGTGCCCTGCCCAACTTGTCTAGAATTGAATCTATATTTGGCAGTGGAAACTTATCGTCAATTGTTATTTCATTCAGCTTCCTGTAGTCTACGACAATCCTAAATTTTCTTTCTCCTAGTTGTCTATCTTTTTTGGTACTACTATTAATGGGCTTGCATAACGAGAGCAACTTTTCCTATTATTATTCCCTGCTCTTCCATTTCTTTTATTTGTCTCCTAACTTCCGCTTCGTGCTGTGGTGGATACCTGTATAATTTAGCGTTTATCTGTTCGTCCGTTGTTGTCCTAATAGTATGTTTTATGTTCATGGTACTAGTCAGCTTGTCTCCTTCTTTAAAGAATAAGCCTTTGAATCTATTTAAAATTTTCGTGACTTCTTTAAGTTCTTCTGCATTAAGATGTTTTAATTGTAATCTACTCCAATCCAAATTTGATTCCTCTAGAATGCATATTTGGAGGTTTTTGTATGGATTCATTAAAAATTTGGTTATCTTATTATTAAAAGAAATATTTCCGTCCACTAAATTTATCATCGTGTTGAAACAATTAAGTAAATCTGTTCCTATTATGAACTGGTATCTTCGTCCGGTTAAGTTTGTAACTTTCCATCTTACTTTTGCAAATCCTACATTAAACTCTTCAGGTGCATCAGATATTACCTCGAGTCTTATAGTGCCTTTTCCATTTATCGTTTTAAATTTAATTGGTTCTTTCAACAAAATTCTTTTAAAATCTTTAATATCTTTATCAACTACACTTATACTTGCTCCTGTGTCTATTAGAGCTTTATATTCTTTTTTGTTTATAGTAATTTTTATGAGGGGTAAGTAGTCGGATGTTGTGTCCGAAAAAAAACATTATCATCATTATTTGTATTATTGAATTCTTCTCTATTACCGTTCCTTAATTCCTTTTGGTCTTGCCCAGGTTGAGTCAAGCAATTTTGGCTGACATTTGGCCTGGGGTTTCCTACCTTTGGGAATCTTAGCTCAACATTGTCTATTTCCATAGGCTCGGTTAGGTTTTGCCTAGGTTGATTCCACCTTAACTGGCCGGAATTTGGCCTAGCGTGTCCTACCTGCGCGGGTCTTTGGAAGTTCCCTGACATGTTATTTTGTTGGAACTTATGGTATCCTGAAGTATTTGTATTATGGTTGTTGTTATTATATCTGTTATAGTATTTATTTTGATTATAATCTTGAACTTTATTTGAATAATTTTAATTATAATTATAATTATTTTTCTTCACTTGCTTAGATGTGTTCGAAAAAGTTCCTTTGACTTTTCGAAATTCTTCTCTAATACAACTATCTTCGTATCTTCTTTTCATCATATTATGGTTTCTATATTCCTTTCTTCATATATTTTTTCTAACACTACCCCTTGGGTCATTTCTTTTGCAATATTAGTTAATAAACTATTTACGTTAGATAAATCAATATATTGGTCATCACTATAATACACACTTAACTCATCACTCTTATATTTAATATTTTGTAATTCTATAGCTAGTTGACTTACAGTATTCACTCTTAAATCGTTGATCCTTCGGTATATTTGGTGGGGCTCCACATCGGGTCGATACCTCAGCTTGAGTGCCTTCTTTATAATCGTCCAATTTTCTGGTTGTTGTATGTTTATTACTACATTTTTAGCTTCTCCCTGTATGTTTCGGTAAAAGATTGCTTTAGTCGCTTCCTTTCTCAAATCTTCTTCTGCTATTGTTGAAAGTAAGTACTCTACACTGCTTAGGAACGAATTGATGGTGATGGCTCCTACACCGGTGAACACTGGTAAATAACTAACGTTTTTGAAGATTCTGTCCAGCTGGCTTGATTGCGATTGTTGCATCATCAAATTTGCTTGATGCTGAAATTGTTGCTGCTGTTCAAGGTATGCTAAGCGTAACCGCTCCAACTGTTCCTCTTTTCTGGCTAATTCTTCTGCCAAATTTAATGGAGGATTTTGTTCTTCCATTCTTCTGTTTTTGTCAAACGTTCGTTGCCTTTTGGAATACAGAACGAAGGTTTCGTATCACTAAATCCTTTTGGTAAAATAAAAAGGATCCTACCGACTGCGCCAGAATCACAATTTGTTTTTTAAATTGTATAAAAAAATTATTTCTTTTATTTTTATTTATTTGGCTTGTTTGCCAGCAAGTGGTTGACAGAATAATGTTTTCTAAAAACTAAAGCATATTCTTATAAATTAAAATTAACTTAATTTATTGCTGATTTTGCTGTCTAGTTTGGGTCATTTTGAAATATCATAAAAAAGAAAAAAATATGTTTTTAAATTATTTTGCAACTTGCCAAAAGTGCAAGTTATTGCTTTTGTTTGTTTTAAAATGATCGAATTGCATTTTTATATTTAGATTAAATGAACTATAAGTTCATTTACCTATTTCTTTTAAAAAATTATCAATATAATCAGTATGCTTATATGTAACTCGCGCGAAAGCGCATCCGCTACCACATTTGTTTTCCCTGGCTTGTATTTCAACTCATAGTTGTATTCTTCCAACAACGCTTTCCATCTTCTTAGCTTACTGTTCGTATTCTTGTTATTGAGTGCATAGGTAAGTGGTTGATGGTCAGTTATAATTTTAACTTTGGGTGAACCGTAAAGGTAATTCCTCAGGTTTTCTAATGCCCAGACGATGGCAAGCATTTCCCGCTCATTCGTGGCATAGTTTTCCTCCGTTTTCCTGAGGGTTCTTGAAATGAAAGCTATGGGCCTTTCCTCTTGTGATAGAACCGCTCCAATTGCATAACTAGACGCATCAGTAGTGAGTTGAAATTCTTTGTTGAAATCGGGGTAGGCTAACACGACGTCTTGACTTGTTAAAGTGTTCTTTAATTTATTGAAAGCGTCAATTGCATCTTGATTGAAAGAAATAATTTTTTTTGCTGACTGATTTTTTGGCACATTGCCATCCTCCCCCCCTTAAAACGGCTGTCAGGGGCTTTGCGATCTTCGCGTAATCCCTAACAAAGCGGCGGTAGTAGCCTGACAGGCCTAAGAATGACCTTAGATCTTTTACTGTCCTCGGTTGAGGAAAACTTTTCACGGCCTTTAGTTTCTCAGGATTCATTTTTATGCCGTCACTCGATACAATAAAACCTAAAAATTCTACTTTGGTACTACCCACACGGGGGCATTGTATGGGGATCGCGATTTTCTAATTATTCCATTGTCGGTTAGTTCTTTTATCTGTTTCTCCACCTCTTCCTTTAAGGATGCTGGGTATGGATAACTTTTTGTATAGATGGGACAGTCTGTAGTCGTCCTAATTTCACCTTCGACCGTGGTGGTGTATGTCAATTTTTCGTCCGGTTCGAGGAATAATCTAGGGTACCTTGCAATTAATTTTGATATAGAATTTTTTTGGTTTTCTGTCATGTGTTGCGTTCTAATATTAATAACATTTACATCACTGGATAGCTGTTGTTTTATTCTAATTTTCCTACCTCCCTTGATTATCATGAGCTCTTTTTCAATGTATATTACCGCAGAAAGTTGCTTAAGGGTATCGTTTCCAATTATGGCATGAACAGATTTTAGACTTGGTAGTAAAAAAAATTTTATAGGTTTTTCGTTATTGTCAAATAATTGTGCATAGACATGATGAGTTACTTTAATAGGTCCGCCTATTGAGTTCGCATAGAATGGATTATCATTTTCTTCAGGATTATTTATCAAATTTGGTTGGACATAATTTTTGTTTGATCCTGTGTCTATCAAGATCTTTATGACTCTTCCATCGTTAAGCCTACAGCTAATATAGGGTAACGAGGATTGTCTTAGTCTAAAAAATGGATATCAGTACAGTCTTCTGCTTGATCAGAGTGTTTTGCCTGATATTCACGAATGTTATTGGCATATTCTTGTATAGTTTCGTCATACATGTCATTGTTTTGGGCGATATCTGCTGCATATTGCTCCGTTTCTATATGGAAATTGCGCTGCATTTTTTCCGGGGCACGCATCTGGAATGAAGGTTGCATCGGTCTTTTTCCTTGAAATTGGTGCGCTGGTCTTGGTCTGTTTATGTTCCTGGTTCTTATACTTTCGTCGACGTCCATTGGCTCGGGACGTGGTTGAGGTTTAGGTCCTAAGGGCCTTTGTGGTTGTTGTTGGTTAAGTTGAAATGGTCTTATTTGATGAGGAAAATTCCTTTGATTGAAAAATGGACTAAAGTTTCTAGTATTAGAAAAATTTGCTTGTGGTTGATATGCTAGTCCTGGATAAAACGTCATTTGTCTGTTTCTTTGGGTATTAAATCTAGGTGGTAATTCTGGAGGATTGTTATTTTGTTTTCTGGAATTTGGATTGACATTGTGAGCATAATTTGTTCTAAAAAAATAATTTGTTTTGACATAGACTAAGGGCTTGGGGTAGATCATTTGGCTCCCTTATTGCGAGTAGTCTCGGCAAGTCACCATTTAATCCTCTTACAAATGTATCGAGGGCCTTGTCTCTATACGTTTTTGTAAGGACATTAAGGGCTTCATTGCTCATTTCTAGCGAGGATAATTTATTTAATATGAGGGATAAACATGTATATACCTCTTGGTAAAAAGCTTCTGTCGTGAGTTTTCCCTGTATAAGTGATGCCATTTGGTATTCCAAAGATGTGACATCCCTCTTATCCGCGTAATGCGTAGTGAGGCATCTGATAATACAATTCCAGTTAAGCGGTGTATTATACGATTCAAGTATTTTATCGGCTTGCCCTATGATCTTGTTTCTAATGACACTAATAATCCCGTAATACTTAGCGGTTCCCTGTAACGGTTCGTACAGTTGAAGAATTCTCTCTACACTCTTCTTCCACGACGTAAACTCTATATTATTCCCTGAAAATTCTCTGAAACTCCTGACGATATCAGGTATTTTGTCTAGATCTCCTAAATCTGCCCTATGCTCCCTGTTTATGACTTGGTCTACTCCATTAAATTCGTTTAAATTAGGATTGATAATAGAGTTGATTATTTGCACTCCCTCAGTTCTTAATGTTTGGGTCACTATGCCTGCTATGGCATTTCTCAGTTCTACCGACATTATGGTTTCGCGCTGTTGATTTGCAGGTGATGCTGCATTATTATTAGGAAGATCTGGATTTAGGATTGGGGGACGTAACAAATTATTGGGATTTGCCATTTTGTAAAGGATAAGGGGATAGATTAAGTAGAAGTTTGCTTGTTATGTATTTCTTATAAAGGCAAATATTTTAAATATGTTTTCGTTTTTATTAAATCAGTATTATTCAAAATTCTACGTTTATACAATTTTCCTTTTTCCTATTATAAAGTGTTATTATAATTTTCTATCTAACAATTTAATTTTTTTTAGGATGTTGGTCAGACTATCCTTTTGTTTTTTTAAATTTATTTTCACTTTTTCTGGATGTTGATTAGACTATCCTTTTTTTTCATAATATTTTTTCCTAAAATTTGGAATTAATTCTTTTATCTTATTTAGCTTTATTATAATTTTTTTTCTAACAATTTAATTTCTTTTAGGATGTTGGTCAGACTATCCTTTTTTTTTTTGAAGTTAACAATCTGAATTGTTTATTTTATCTTATTTTTCTAATTTTAAGACTTACATAAATAACATATATTTCATCGCACAGCCTGTTCGGATTTCTTCCTTTTTGCTCTTTCTTGGCTACTTGGGGTCTTCCTTGGCTTCTTCGTGGGATGTCTCTAGGCTGATAAGCTCTAGGGAAAATGGGTCCTCGGTGATAAGATGGTTAGAGATGGAGATATCGTTGTTTTTTTTTTCCTCTTTGTTTTTCACAGTTTTTGTTTAGCGGTTAAATGTTTTTAAAAAAAATTTGTTTTATTTTTATTATGATAAATAATTATGAAAATTATTTTATCTCTATTTCTTATTTATTTGGTTGTGATATTATTTCTTATGGGTTAATTTTATTAAGTTTATGACTTATTTCTTTAATATTGACAGCAAGTGAATCAATTTTTATTTTTTTTACCAAAGTTCCACAGTTTTATTGTTTTGTATTTTTTAAATCGGTTAAATTTTGTATTTATATTTTTACCAAAGTTCCACAGTTTTATTGTTTTGTATTTTTTAAATCGGTTAAATTTTGTATTTATATTTTTACCAACATTTTTAGAGTTTCACGTTTTTTTTATCCTTATCTTTTTTTAAGGACTCTCCACTCGCCACTCACCGAAGGCGTTGGGCGCCAGTTAAACTATTATTAGTTTTATTTTATTTTTTAAAAATACTTCAGACTGTAGAGTCTGAAGCGTTCTTTATTCTTTTCGAGTTTTTTTAGAACTAACTTTTACAAAGTTTTCTTTTATTACTTAGACTACCTTAAATGCCTTTCTTGCCAAATCACCTGATGTTGGTAGACATACCATCAGCAGTTTTTTATGGGAACAGAAACCAATGAAATATGAATATTTTGTAAACAATTCTAATTAAAAATAGCTTTATTCTTTTAATGCAAATGTGTGTACATGTGTACATGAATACATATTTATGTTACGTTGCATTTTTGACAAATTTTGTGTTAACTTGTATAAAGATCATTGGTGTTGTTGCTATATTTGTTTCTCACTTCCAATGAACCAATGCAATTCAGCAATATTAATGTAACAACAAGTAATATAAAATTGCGGTATTATTAAGAACAGCAAATACAAGCATTAAGAAATGAAATGAGAAACAAATCATTGCAAAGGGATTAACTGTTCATAAACAAAATAAAGATACGGCCGGCCTGCATGAACAAAATTATATCAAATTATAGAAGCAAAAAGCGAATAAACAAAAGCAAAAGTGTGAATAAATTTTGATACAATATTTTATTGAAATTAATTTGACATTAATGTTATACGATGACCTAAAAACCGGTATCCCTACTTGTGTTTTTCAGGACTTTGTCGGAATGTATTTTTATGCTCGGGCGCCAGTTAGAGTTTCCTTTGTTTGAAACTCGTAAAAAAAAAGAAAAGTAATTTCTTTTTTCCTTTTATTTTATTATTTTATTTAAGCTCTTTTCGGAGCTGAGTTATTAGCGAATATAATTCTATAACTGACTGAATGTAAGTTTTTACGATGCTTAAATACCAAACCTTTGGTGGTGGCGTGATGCTACAATTCTTCGGAACATTGACAAAAAATAAAAATTAATAAGAAATAAAATAGTTCAATATTCAATTCTTTGGAAAAGTAAAAATTGACAAAACTAAATTGACATTTAATTCTTTGAAAAAATAAGAATTAACAAAATAAAATGAATTTAAATTCTTTGCAAAAAATAGGAATTGATAAATAAAAAACTTTATGAAATAAAATAAATTCTTTGGAAATTTAACTGCAGGTGGCGGAAGTGCATTTCCTTTGTTATTGAACTTAATTTGGCATGTGCTCCAATTGTTGTTGATCAAAAGAATGAATGATTACTTGGCAGTTTTGGTCTTGTCGAAAAATTGATTGTTAAAGGGTGAAAACTTTTGTGGTGTTAACTTGTGTATTTCAAATCGAATTGATCGTCTTCAACTAAAACTCGTTCGGCACTTGTAAGTCTAGGGGTTGTTTTTCAATCAAATAATGGTGTTTTCTATTCTGGATAAAAATGTTGCACACATATTTGTGGAGTATTTTTTTCATGCCACACATACCCTTGTAAAGTGTTTCACATACTTATTTTCTTTCCAATGGCACAGAATAATGTGTTGATTTTACACTTTACAATACTCGGTTGTACAACAGTGTATTTATATATGTATGTAAGTAAAGTAAAACGATATGTTTTATTTGAGTTTTGTTCATAAACTGCAAGTTTATTTAAAAAATGAACCTTAAGTGCTAAGTTTGAACGTCTTAAAACTAGTCTAGTCTAGTTTTATCTAAGTATTATTAGGTTTTATTCTTTTAGTTTATCTCTTATGAAGTATTTTATGTTTAGTTAAACGGGTTGTTGCATGAACTCTTATGAAGTATGTATGTATTTAAAATACGACGAATGGGACACATATGTCCCCTTTGGTTTTTTCGTCATTACAGCCGCGTTTTCTATTGGATTCTGAACTGATCGGTATTGGTCGATAAAAAACACATACATTCTTTGGTATTCGCGTTAATAATAAGGCTTTGTTGTTTCAATTGGGCTTCAGGGCTTCTCAAATTCAGAAATTTGATTTTTTTTTTTGCAATTTTAGTTTCCTAATATCACGGGTTCTAACTGATATTGTTGGATAAACTTATAGTACTATATCTACCAATGACGACGACGTTGACGACTTATCGTTTATGTCAACATATCAATCACACATCTCTAAATATTTGAAACAGCTGTTTGGTTTCTTTATTACTTTTGATCAAAAATGTTATTAAAAATTGAAATGTTTTTTACTTGTCAGATAAATGCAGACTCGAGTGATGATGAAAATTCACGAAAACAAAACCTCATATAAGAACGGAAGCTTCTGAGACTGAAATTCCTCTAATAATTTAATTTTTTTCATTTCAACGTCAAACAACTGTTTTTGGCGCTTGTCAAAATCTCTGAGGCTGCGTTTTATGGATCCCAGTGAATTGGATATATCCGTTAACACTTTTGCTTGCTCAGTCTTATGTTTATGTAGTAGTTCGCCATGGCCCAAGCAATTTTGAGTTGTTTTTAATGAGAAATTCATGTTCTTTCTTTTAGCATTGTTATCTTCCAGTGGAGGCGTTGAAGGTGGAACTCTTAATGGAATTTTTTTGGAACTTAAGTTTACAGTAACTTCCATAGAAGACACAATAATTGCGGTTATTTCTACTTCTGGCAGTGATGTACTTTGTTCTGTCTCCGCTAACTCATTGGATATATTTATGAGCTGGGCTCCCTGAACTGCTCCCTCAGGGTTCAGTTGCTTTTGAAACTGTATCAGATTTGCCACAGCTTCCTCTAGCGGGCTAAAAATAAATTGCTTAAATATCCCTCCACCCGTTGCATTACACTCAGCTTTGTTGGCAACCATTTTCTTCTTTACTTTAAACTTCAAGTCTCGCCAAACTTATTAAGGAATTTCATTTTTATATTGCACTATTTACGGTCATTATTTCCGTATCTTTTGCCACCCATCTCCTTAACGTATCGGCGGGCTAAGAGAATTTAATACTTTTGCAATTTCTTCCCTTTGTTCTTTGAAATTACTTGGAAGAATGCCTCTGCAAAATCCCACTGCAAGAGAATGATTCTTCTGCAACTATTCCACTAATTTCTCAAACTGGGTTGCCGTTGTTATTTTTCAAATAAACTCAAGTCGTTATGAAAAATGGCGACGGCAAATTCAAAGTCGTTTCAAAACAATATCGCCGTCATATTTTCTTGTAGAATGCAAATTCTATGTTTTATTTTTTTGTTATTTATTTATTAAAGTCTATGGATCAATACAATCCTTACAGACAAGAACATACATGTACTAATAATATTGACATATCAATAATATTCATTATAATTATTGTAGTGCCAGAGGTTGAAATTGCCGTAAGGGACGTTGCGGTACATTAAACGTTAACTCGTTGATCAGAAACTCAGAACAGATGTCACCTTTTATTAATTTAATAATAAATATTGCATTTAAAACTTTTCTCGGGCTCTTTAATGTAGGCAATTTAATTTGTCGTAATCTGAATTCATAAGACGGCAACGGTTCGAAATATGACTGGTGTATGTATTTCGCAATATAAAAAGTAGAAACTGCTTCTGTAGGGACTCTATGCGTTCACTGTGAATGTTATAATGTGGGTCCCAGATGACGGAACAATATTACAAAATAGGTCTGACCAAGGAAGTATAGAGTTGTCTCGTTACTACCGGATCTTTAAATTCAGTGGCCCACCTTTTAATAAATGCAAATACACCGCGCGCCTTATTTATACACGTATTTATATGGTTAACGAACAGAAGCTTTTGATCAAGAAGTACTCCAACATTCTAACATGAAACCACCTAAAGTGAAACAGCCACTAGAATTTACTCGCCTGGAGACATGCGTACGTTTGCATTTTGTGAGATTTAAAATATAATTCTTAAAAAAAACAACCACTTTCACGTTTTAATTTTTCAAATTCAAACTCATTTATTTTTCTTCTTACACTTCTTTTTCTTTTTATAAGTTTCACAATTTTTTCTTATAGTTCAAATATCAATTAATTATTATGTCGTTAATTTTTAAGTTAACATTTGTAAAGTTTCTGGTTTTTGTCATAATTTTACAATTTCCAAATTTTATAAGAAAAGTTCCTTTAATATTAATTTCTACTTTATTGCAGTTGTGTTTAAAATTTTGATAATAATTTTTTAATATGAGTAATCCAGGAAGTATTTCTACTATTTCTTCTGTTTCTGAATTTTTCATAGGACAATTTGCATCTTTATATTCTAAAATATTTTGCATACAGTCACTTTTAATCTCAATTAAATTCTTCTCCAAATTGTCTTGAAGAAATGGTTCATATGTACATTTTCCCGTTGTGATCGGTAAGTATTGAGTGTGAGTTTAATGCTAATGTCATGTTCTTAATATCTGGAATTGGTTCGAAAGTGATTTTGCTAAGAGTGTTTTTGGAATAGGAGGGTATCACTAAAAAGTATCTAAATAAGATACACGAAAAAAACACATTCACGTTTGCTTTTCAAAATAGAACTCTCTGTTTATTGAATAATTTCTGGCTTAAATACTAATTTACAAATTGGTTTATTATCAATAATTAATAAAAAAATGTTTTTGTCGGGTTTTTTGCTAATCAATCATAAGTCCGTTTTGTTTCCGTTCTTGGTTATGGGAACAAAACAAATTTATGTCAATTCTTTGGAAAAGGTGGTGTGTTGCAATTTAACTTCTGATCAATTCCTAATAAATGTCTGGTTTTAATAATTCGTTACATTTTATTTAGTTTTTAAGTAAACAATAACTTGTTAATTTTGCGTAATTGCATTTATTTTATTGCATTTTCGTTTATTCATTTGGGAGCGGAAATGCAAGAAAACAATTCTTATTAAAAATTATATTTTTTAAACAATTATTAGGAAATGCAATTTTTGTAAACAATTATTAATAATTTTGTCTGGAATTAAAAAGTTCAATGAAATTACGAATAAATTAAATTGATCAAAATCATATGTATATGTATGTGCAAATGTATGTATGCAAAGGTAGGTTTATATGACATTAGCTTTTGTTAATGGGATAACGGGTGACATTATAACACCCCCACCGTTAGATTGAGGCTCCGACGAAACATTAAAAATTTGTTTTGGTCTTAAAAAATATACAATCATTAGTATAATAAAAAGTAATATAATTATAATATCAATACCAAAACTTATGGTTTTAGTTTTCTTATCATGATACAAAATATTGTTCAAGTTTTCTTCGTATTTAATTTGGTTTAAGTACAATGTTTCTAGTTTTAAATCATTAAGTGTTATATTTTTATTAGTTTTAACTTTCGTAATAATATTTGGTAGAATTATTATTTTATCTTTTATTTTTAGGTTAACATTTGTAAAGTTTGTGTTTTGAGTTAATATCATACAATTTTCGAATTTAATGAAAAAGGTTCCTTTAATTCGTAATACATTGTTATTACAGTTATGTGTAATGTTCTTATAATAATTTTTAAACATTAGTAGTCCAGGAAGTATTTCTATTACTTCTTCTGTTTCAGAGTTTTTCATTGGGCAATTGGCCTCTCTATATTCTAAAATATGTTTTATACAATCATTCTTAATCATAATTAAATTTTTCTTTAAATTTTCTTGGATAAATGTTTCATAAATATTATTATTGCGATCGACAAGGAATGTGTGTGTTTCTAGTGCTAGTGTCTTATTCTTAGGATCTGGAATTGGTTCGAAAGAAATTCTGCTAAGGATTTCTTTTGAGTATGAGGGTATTTTAAAAATTAACAATATACTTTTGTCAAGCAGGGCTACCGAGGTCTTTATGTTTATGTAGCTGTCAAAGTCTGTTATAAGTTCCATTTCTTTTTGTGTTAGAATATCAGTTGGAATGATCCCTAATTTGCTGGAAAATATTACTTGTCCTATGTCATCTATATGGTCGCGCAGAAGTCCAATGTCATTATTAATTTGATACATGTGTCCCATAAATGTAACTTCGTCTTCTAATGTTGCTATTTTGTTTTGAAATATTTTTGAATTGATTTAGGTATTTTCTTACATTGATTTGTTGTGTATTAATATGGTCCGTTATATTTTTAATCTGTATTGAGAAGAAAGCATTAACTTGGGTTAAATTATGTATTGCGTTGTTAAAAAGTATATTATTTTCGTTAAGTTGTTTCAAGGAGTGGTTTATGTGTATCTCATCTTCACTGTCCATTGTACCTGCTATGATTTTTAGTCCTTTTCCTACTAAGTTGATTAATCCTCTCTTTTGTCTAAATTGTGGGTTAAGATTTTCAATCTTAGCTTTTAGTATCGCAAAGTTTTTATAAACAGTGTCTAGTAATGATTTTGTATCTGTATTGGTAGTTTTGAGTGTTTCTATGTTGTTTGCAATTAGCTCGAGTGTGTTTTCGTACATGGTTATATTAATAATATGTATTATTTTTGAGTAATTTTCGATTGGTCTAATTTCATCTAATTTGATTGGGATATATCCATTATTGTTTGTAAGGTCTTGAATATCTAGGTATTGTGCGTTTGTTATAGCCAGTATAAGTATTAAAGTCCAGGTCGTCATCTGAAAAGAAATTATGTTGTAGGCGTTATAGTTGGGTTATCTCTGTCTTGGTATTTCTTTTTTTGTTTAATGTGAGTTTTGTAATATTTGTGTCCAGTTCCTATCGTCTGTAAGTGGTCTTCGCCTATTTTTTCAGCATTGACTTTTCTATATTTTTTGTGATTTTTCCCGCCTCTTATTTCTTTGATATAATTTGTTCCGTCTTCTAGTTCTATATTTTTTCTATCTTTATTTAATTTCTGTATGTATTTTTCTTTCTTTGAGTTCATTAAGTCATGTACTTCTTTATATTTATCTTCATGTATTTTGCCGTTCACAAAATCTATCGGTTTAATACCGGTGGTACCATGGATTGTATTATTGTAAAAACCTATTATCCTTAACATTTTATCTTCTATAGTTTCATCTATATTTTCTCTATCGTGTCTTAGTAAACGTATATGTTCATTGATTGTGTTATGTAGTCTTTCAATATCTGCATTGGACGTATGGTTACTATTTGAGGTATAGTGAATTTCTATATTTTCCTTCTTTAAGAATTCTTGCATTGGTATTGATTTAAATCCAAGCTCGTTGTCTACGATTATTTTATTTATTTTTCCATAGGTGTTAATTATCTGTAATAATTTTGTCTTAAATTCTGTCCAACTCCTTCCATTGATTTGGAATGCTAAAGCAAATTTCGAAAATTTATCAATTGCTGTCATGAAGAGTTTTTTATTTAAAGTATAAAATACATCTATATGTATTATTTCCCGTGGTTTGGTGGGTGTTTCTGTAATCTTGTAGGGTACTTTCGGGGGTTTCCTGTCGTATTTTTCCAGGTTACAAATTTCACAGTTATTTATGAATTGGGTAATTCTTAGTTTCAACTTTGGATTGTATATTCGTTTAACTAGTTCTTTAAATACAGCCTCAATTCCTCTATGATTTTTATCAAGGTGTTCCTTTTTTATAATTTCGGTTAGCTGATCTTCGTCCTCTATATCTTCCGTTAGGAGTGAACATCTAAGTATCCTAAAGTTTGTATTGTTCGTGAATAATTCTTCGTAAGTGTTTTTAAATAATGCATAAAATTCGTCTTCAATTAGAATAGCATTTATCTGAGTGGGGTTGAAATGATTTTTTAGTAATGTAATAGCCGTTTCTCTGTCCATTTCCTTCATGTAAATTGTTTTCCTTTTATTCCCAAAGATGGATTTATTTCTTATTTTTAATGATCCTGATGTTGTTTTTGTTATAATGACCTGGTTTTTAAATATGTTAATTGGTGATGAAGTTTCTTTTATTGATGCGTTATCGGATTCTAGTGTATTTATATTTCCATGCTCCTTTTCGATCCTAGATAAAGCATCTGCGTTACTATTTTTTGTTCCCTTTTTATATTTTATTTCATAGTCGAATTCAGATAGCTTTAGTCTCCACCTGACAAGTTTTGAATTTGGTTCCTTTATGGAGAAAAGTCATGTCAGTGGTTTGTGGTCCGTTTCTATTAAAAATTTACGAAAGAAAAGATAGGGCCTAAAATATTTTGTAGCCCATATGATGGCCAACAATTCTTTTTCTATGGTGCTGTAATTTGTTTCGTGGGTATTAAGAGTACGACTTGCGTAGCATATTGGATGATTATCCTGGGAAAGCACTGCTCCTAGGGCAAAGTTGCTGGCATCCGTAGTGAGTGTGAATGTTTTAGAGAAGTCCGGGTAGGCTAGTATTGGGTCGTGTGTCAATAATGTTTTAAGGGTATTAAAACTTTTTTCGTATTCAGCATCGTCTATGTTCATTTTGGAGTCTTTCTTTAAATATTTAGTCATCGGCTTAGCTATAGATGAATAATCTTTTATAAACTTCCTATAATAACCGGTCAGTCCTAAAAATTGTTTGATTTGTTTTGTCGTTTTAGGTATTGGGAAGTTAACAACGCATTCTATTTTTCTTGGGTTGGGTTTAACTCCTTCTGTTGTGACTATGTGTCCGAGAAATTCTGTTTCTCTCTTCAGAAACTCTGATTTATCTAATTGAATTTTCAGGTTTGCTTCGTGTAACCGTGTGAATATAAGTTTAAGTGAATTTATATGTTCTTCTAAAGATGTTGAAAATATAATTATATCATCTAAATATACCAGGCATATTTTGTTAATGTAATCATTGAGTATATTATTCATTAATCTCTGGAATGTTGCAGGGGCTGTCTTTAGTCCGAAGGGCATTCTCAGAAACTCGTAGTGTCCGCCTTCAACGCAAAATGCAGTTTTGTGGATATCTTCTTCCGCTATCTCAATTTGGTGAAAACCTTTTGCTAGATCGAGAGTAGTGAAATATTGGCTTCTTCCCAATTTTTCCAGTATCTCGTCTATATTCGGGATAGGGAATTTATCATCGATCGTTACTTCGTTGAGTTTCCGATAGTCGACGACAAGTCTCCACTTTTGCTTTCCACTGGTATCGGCCTTCTTTGGTACGATCCAGATTGGGGCTGAATATGGGGAGTTGCTATTTCTAATTATTTTATTTCTCAACATGTCCTGGATTTGTTCTTCTACTTCTTTTTTGTGTATGTATGGATATCTGTATGATTTCACAAATATAGGTATGTTGTTGGTAGTCCTAATTCTATGTTTTATTGCGGAAGTGAATGAAAGTTTTTCATTTTCCTGATAAAATATATCATGGTATTTATTTATTATTAATAGTAATTTTGACTTCTCTTCGTAATTTAAATGTTGTGTTCTAATTTGATCGCTCAATGATTCGGAATTAGAAGCAAAATTCAGTTCCATGTTTAAGGTTTCTATGTTTGATATTCCGTTTATATGTAGTACGTTAATATAATTGTTTTCTTCTTCATGGGTTATTTGATTTCCTTGTGCATCATCGTTTTTAGTAAAAATAGGAAGTGTATTTCCTCCAATCTTTATCGTATTCGTTTCATAACAAATCCTAGTTTTTAGAGGTCTAAGTAAATCGTTTCCTATAAGGCCGTCATAATAATCGTGAAATTTTGTAATAAAAAATTCTATTGTTTTGATTTTTGTGCCAAACTCGCTAAAGGTCGGTATTGTGGCCTTTTCGCAGAGGTTTATTTTATGTTGTAGGGTTTTTATGGGTACTGGCTCAACTTTCTGTATCCATTTGGGGTGACATATATTTGGGTTTAGAATGGAATTGGTTGCACCTGTATCTATTATTAGTTTTAGGTGGCCCAATTTTGTTTTTATTGTTATATATGGAAGTTCGTTGAGACTGAAGATTGAAGATTTTCATTTTCAGTTCTGTTAGATGGGGTTTCTAACTTGTTAATGTCCATGGGTTCAGGTCTTGGAAAATTATTGTCTCGTTGGGTATTCTGTTGTCGGAAAGGGTTAAAGTTATTAGGTCGCTGGAAGTTCTGTCCATTTTGAATAAAATTTCTGTAGTCTCCTTGTCGATTGTAGGGGTTACCAGGAATATTATTTGAGTAGTGAGTCTGTGAATTGGGTTGGTTATAAGAGAAATTTCTTTGCAAATTTCGATTATTAAAGGTCCTTGTCGGATTAGGATTGTTGCGAAAGTTTGGGTTGTTTGGTTTGAAGTTCTGTTTATTTTTGTAATCTTGTTTTGAGGGTTTCCCATGAGAGGAAAATAATGCGTTTGGTGAAGTGGTATACGCGTAGCCAGCTTGGAATAGAATTTCCATTGCTGTTTCGAGGGTTTCGGGGTGCCTACATATTAAAATTGTACGCATGGGTTCGGGTATTTTCTCTTTAAAAATGTTTAGGGCAGTTCTCATATTATTTCTTGCACATTCGTTAGCTGCAGCACCGGCACCGATTGTCATAATTGTTTTGTTATTAAGGTTTCTTAGACGCTGTTTGATTTCGTTGTAAAATTCTACACTATTAGTTTTAAACGTAGTGCTTTTGAGTCTGTCAAAAAGTTCTTCTAGTCCGCATCTATCTCCAAAATTGTTATTTAATATTTGTTTTATATCTGTCCATGATTGTGCCTGATAGTTAATTTCAATAATTTCTCTAGCTTTTCCAATAAGTCTACTTTTAATTACATCGGAAAATAGTAATTGTGACGGTTCGTCATAAGCGGTAAGTAAGGGATACACTCTGTCTATTAAATTCGTAAAGGTTTGGAGGTCGCGATAATCGCCGTTAAATTCTGGAAGTCGGTTTAAATACTTCAAAGGGTCGATTCTCACTGAAAGTTGTTGATTTGGTTGGTTTGGTTCGGCCATTTTTGACAGTTTACTTATTATCTCTTTTACTAATGAAAACGTTCTAGTAATCTTCTAGAGTATCGTTTGTTCCTAGTAGCTTTCCTTTCTTTATAATGAGTATAAGGGTCAATTGTATCGTCTACAAATTCTAGGTCGGATGGGTACTCGGATACTGTATCACTGTCACTCATTGAAAAACTTTCCTTTATATAAAAAAAAATGTTCACGAAAATTGTTTTACTTTAGCTTTCGGGAAATTTACAGTTAGAAAAAATTTGCGAATTGTTTTAAAAATTATTTTAAAAAAAATTTTCGAGGGTTATTTCAAATTGTTTCAAGGAAAAATTTTCCAAGCTTAATTATATATGTAATTTTCAAATTTCTAATTATTATGTTTAAGATTAATTTATTTTCAAGGATTACTCTTCTAGATATGATCGCTTTAGATTTTCTTTCAACTTAATAATTACAATTGTTTGAATTTCTTCAAAATTATTTAATTTATTTTATATTATTCCTTTTTTTTCAAATTTCTAATTATTATGTTTAAATTTAATTTATTTTCAAGGATTACTCTTCTTTAGATTTTCTTTCAACTTAATAATTACAATTGTTTGAATTTCTAATTTTACCTTAAACTTTGTAGTTGATGTTATAGTTGTACTGTTTCTTCTAAGGGATGTGTTGTTGAAAAACTTCTGTTCCACACAAGGCTTTTTCTTCGATTAGATTTTTGGTTCCAAAATTTTGTAGGCAAGCGATGTTTATTGGCTTCGATCTTTCGAAGGGTCCAATATGAGTGTTGTCTTTTTTTTTTTTACAAGAATTGTCCTTCGATCTTACGAAGGGGACAATAAAAATGTTTTTTTTTCACAAAAATTGTCCTTCGATCTTACGAATGGGACAATAAAAATGTTTTTTTTTTTCACAAAATTGTCCTTCGATCTTACGAATGGGACAATAAAAATGTTTTTTTTTTCACAAAAATTGTCCTTCGATCTTACGAAGGGGACAATAAAAATGTTTTTTTTTCACAAAAATTGTCCTTCGATCTTACGAAGGGGACAATAAAAATGTTTTTTTTTTCACAAAAATTGTCCTTCGATCTTACGAATGGGACAATAAAAATGTTTTTTTTTCACAAAAATTGTCCTTCGATCTTACGAAGGGGACAATAAAAATGTTTTTTTTCAAAAAGTTTTATCCTTTGATTTTTCAGAGGATTTTTTTTTCTTCACCCGTTTAGGATATTGAAATATCGGATATCCTTTCTTATGTTAAAAAAAAACAGAAAAAACTTAACACACAAGGATACACGGGTATCCTACCGACTGCGCCACTAAAAAGTATCTAAATAAGATACACGAAAAAAAACACATTCACGTTTGCTTTTCAAAATAGAACTCTCTGTTTATTGAATAATTTCTGGCTTAAATACTAATTTACAAATTGGTTTATTATCAATAATTAATAAAAAAATGTTTTTGTCGGGTTTTTTGCTAATCAATCATAAGTCCGTTTTGTTTCCGTTCTTGGTTATGGGAACAAAACAAATTTATGTCAATTCTTTGGAAAAGGTGGTGTGTTGCAATTTAACTTCTGATCAATTCCTAATAAATGTCTGGTTTTAATAATTCGTTACATTTTATTTAATTTTTAAGTAAACAATAACTTGTTAATTTTGCGTAATTGCATTTATTTTATTGCATTTTCGTTTATTCATTTGGGAGCGGAAATGCAAGAAAACAATTCTTATTAAAAATTATATTTTTTAAACAATTATTAGGAAATGCAATTTTTGTAAACAATTATTAATAATTTTGTCTGGAATTAAAAAGTTCAATGAAATTACGAATAAATTAAATTGATCAAAATCATATGTATATGTATGTGCAAATGAATGTATGCAAAGGTAGGTTTATATGACATTAGCTTTTGTTAATGGGATAACGGGTGACATTATAACAGGTATCCTGCATATTAATAGTACAATTTCATTATTATTATGTAGCTGTTAAAGTCTGCTATTAGATGCATTTCTTTTGGGGTTAAAATATCTGTTGGAATGATTCCTAATTTACTGGAGAAAATTACTTGTCCCAAGTCGTCGCTGTGGTTACTTACGTAAGAGTATTATATCATTATTAATCTGATAAATATGTTGCATGAATGTAACTTCGTCTTCTAATGTCGCTATTTTATTCTGGAAAGTGTTTTTGAACTGATTTAAATATCTTTCTACGTGTGTTTGTTGTGTGTTAATATGATTAGTTGTGTTCTTTATCTGTGTTGTTAAGAGAGTGTTGACTTGGGTAAGATTATGTACTGTTTTTGTCAACAGTCCGTCGTTTTCATAAAGAAATTTTAAAGAATTATTAATATGTTCTTCGTCTTCACTGTCCATTGTCCCTGCTACGATTTTTAATCCTTTGCCTAATATATTAATTAATCCCCGTTTTTGCCTAAATTGTGGGTACAAATTGTCTATTTTTGCTTTGAGTATTGCAAAATTCTTTTCAACTGTGTCTAATAGTGTCGTTGTGTCCTTAGTGGTTGTTTTTGTTCTGAAATTATCTCGAGGGTTTCTTTGTACATGGTCGTATTAAGAATGTGTATTATCTTGGAGTAATTTTCTATAGGCCTGATTTCATCTAATTTTATTGGAATATATCCATTGTTGCTCGTTAGATCCTGGATATCTATGTATGTATTGTGCACTTGTAGCCATAATGGGAGTATATACTAAAGTCAAAGTCGTCATCTGGAAAGAGATTATTTTGTGTTGTCTCTGTCTTGGTATTTCTTTTTAGGTTTCACATGTGTCTTATAATATTTGTGTCCAGTCCTAACTGTCTGTAAATTTTATTGTGGTTTTTACCACCTCTTTAATATAATTTGTTCCATTCTCTAGTTCTATATCTTTTCTATTTTCATTTAATTTCTGTATATATTTTCCTTTTTTTAATTCTATTAAATCATGGATTTCCTTATATCTGTCTTCGTGTACCTTGCCGTTTAGCCGTTAGTCAATTGGGTTAATACCTGTAGTGCTATGTACCGTATTATTATAAAAGCCTATTATTCTTATCATCTTGTCTTCAATAGTTTTACCCTGGTTTTCATTATCATGTCGTAGTAGTCTTATGTGTTCGTTAATAGTGTTATGTAGTCTTTCAATGTCCGCGTTAGACGTATGGAAGTATAATGAATGTAATTTTTTTCCTTTTTTAAGAACTCTTGCATCGGTATGGCCTTGAATCCAAGTTCGTTGTCTACAATGATTTTATTTATTTTTCCATACGTATTAATTATCTGTAATAGTTTTGTTTTGAACTCTGTCCAACTTCTTCCATTTATTTGAAATGCTAAAACGAATTTTGAAAATTTATCAATTGCTGTCATAAATAAGTTGTTATTCAGAGTATAAAATACGTTTATGTGTAGTACTTCGAGTGGTTTATATGGAGTCTCTGTGATTTTATAAGGTATCTTTGGAGGTTTTCTGTCGTACTTTTCTAGGTTACAAACTTCACAGTTGTTTATAAATTGCGTTATCCTAAGTTTAAGCTTTGGATTGTATATGCGTGTGGCTAATTCTCTATATACTGCTTCTATTCCGCGAGGGTTTTTATCAAGGTGTTCGTTCTTTATAATTTCAGTTAACCGGTTTTCATACTCTACATCTACTGTTTGGAGTGTACATCTTATTATCTTAAATGTTTCATTATCAGCAAACAATTCTTCATAAGTATTACTAAAAGTTGTATAAAATTCTTCTTCCATTAAAATAGCGTTTAGGTGTGTGGGGTTAAAGTGGGTTTTAAGTAAAATAATAGCAGTTTCCCTGTCCATTTCTTTCATGTAAACAATTTGCCTTTTATTGCCAAAAATACATTTATTTTTTATTTTTAGTGATCCAGAGGTGGTTTTTATTATGATGACCTGATTTTTGAACATATTTATTAGTGATTGCGTCTTTATTACTCTACTATCAGATTCTAATATATTTATACTAACAGGTTCGGTTTCGATCCTGGATAAAGCATCAGCATTAGCGTTCTTGGTTCCCTTCTTGTACTTTATTTCGTGATCAAACTCCGATAATTTTAGCCTCCACCTTACAAGTTTTGAGTTAGATTCTTTAATAGAGAAAAGCCATGTTAGTGGCTTGTGATGAGTTTCTATTGTGAATTTACGACCAAAAAGATAAGGTCCAAAATATTTTGTGGCCCATATGATTGCCAATAACTCTTTTTCTATTGTGAGTTGAGGGTACGGCTGGCGTAACATATTGGGTGATTATTTTGAGAAAGTACTGCTCCTAAGGCATAATTGCTGGCATCGGTTGTTAGTGTAAATGTTTTCGTAAAATCAGGGTATGCTAATATTGGGTCGTGTGTTAATAATGTCTTAATTATTAAAGCTCTTTTGGTATTCTGGATCGTCTACGTTCATCTTGCAATCCTTCTTTAAATATTTAGTCATGGGTTTAGCTATATACGAATAGTCCTTAATAAAATTCCTATAATAGCCGGTTAATCCTAGGAATTGTTTGATTTGTTTTGTCGTTTTAGGTATTGGAAAATTAACGACGCATTCTATCTTTTTAGGATTAGGCTTAACTCCCGCCGTAGTAACTATGCGTTCAAGAAATTCAGTTTCTCTTTTTAAAAATTCTGATTTGTCTAATTGAATTTTTAGGTTTGCTTCTCGTAGTCTTGCAAATATGAGTGTAAGTGAATCTATGTGCTCTTGTAAGGATGTTGAAAATATAATTATGTCGTCTAAGTACACTGGGCAAATTTTGTTAATAAAATCATGTAGTATATTATTCATGAGTCTCTGAAATGTTGCCGGGGCTGTTTTTAGTCCAAATGGCATACGTAGAAATTCATAGTGTCCCCCTTCGACACTGAATGCAGTTTTGTGAATGTCCTCTTTTTCTATTTCGATTTGGTGAAAACCCTTTGCCAGATCGAGAGTAGTAAAATATTGGCTTCTTCTTAATTTTTCCAGTATCTCGTCTATATTTGGAATAGGAAATTTGTCGTCGATCGTAACTTCATTGAGCTTACGATAGTCAAGAACTAGTCTCCATTTTGGTTTTCCGCTAGCGTCTGCCTTCTTTAGCACTATCCAAATCGGAGCTGAATATGGTGAATTACTATTTCAAATTATTTTATTTTCCAACATGTCTCTAATTTGGTATTCTACTTCTTTTTTATGAACATATGGGTATCTATACGATTTTGAAAATATAGGTGCATTATTGGTTGTTCGTATTCTATGTTTTATAGCAGAGGTAAATGAAAGTTGTTCATTTTCGTGGTAAATACGTCACGGTATTTATTTATTACTTACTTATTAATAGTTACGATCTTTCTTCAGAATTCAAATGTTCTGTTCTAATTTGGCCATTTATCATTATCCCAGTCTTGTGTAATTCTTTAATATAGTTATTTTCGTCGTCTAGTTTTCTTCATCACTTTTAATATAAAGGGGAATTTTATTTTCTCCTAGTCTAATTGTATTGGTTTCGTAACAGATTTTAGCCTTCATTGCCCTAAGTAAATCGTTACCAATAAGACCGTCATAAAATGCATGAAATTTTATTATGTAAAACTCTATTCTTTCTAGGTTTGTGCCGAATTCTCTAAATGTGGGGATTTTGGCTTTTTCGTAAAGGGTTATTTTGTGTTGCAAGGTTTTAATGGAAATTGGTTCGATTTTCTGTATCCATCTGGGATGACATATATTTGGGTTTAAAATAGAATTGTTTGCGCCTGTATCTATGATTAACTTTAGGTGTCCTAATTTTGATTTAACTTTTATGTATGGAAGTTCCCTGAGGCTGAATAATGAAAATTTTCGTCCTCAGTTGGTGTAGTCTGTCCTTCGAATTTATTAACGTCCATAGGTTCGGGTCTTGGAAAATTGTTTGTATGTGGTATTTCCTGTTGCCGGAAGGGGTTCCAATTGTTTTGTCTTTGGAACGTTTGACCATTGTGGCCAGAATTTTTGTGGTTTCCTTTCCAATTATGGGGGTTATTTGGATTGTTCCGGTAATGATTTTGGAAATTAGGTTGCTGGTGTGAGAAGTTCCTTGTGTATCGCGATTATTTGTTCTTGCTAAATTATGGTTATTATAAGATCGGTTATTATGCTCCTGAGTCTGTAGATTTCTCTATTCCTGGTTTGGCGGTCTGTGATTGGAAAATGTCATGTTTGATGAAGTGACATATGCATAGCCGGACTGGAATAGGATTTCCATTGCCGTTTCTAGGCTGTCAGGATTTCTGCATATTAGAATAGTTCGCATTGGTTCTGGTACTTTTTCTTTAAATACATTTAAAGCAGTTTTCATATTGTTCTTTGCACATTCGTTGGCTGCTGGGCCAGAACCAATTGACAAATCGGTTTTGTTGTTGAGATTTCTGAGTCTCTGTTTAATTTCATTATAGAATTCTATACTATTCGTTTTGAAAGTTGTACTTTTAAGCCTATCAAAAAGTTCTTCTAAACCGCATCTATCGCCGAAATTATTATTTAATATATGGCTGTCCATGATTGAGCCTGGCAGTTAATTTCGATAACTTCTCTTGCCTTTCCAGTAAGTCTACTTTTAATAATATCAGAGAATAGTAGTTGTGATGGTTGGGCGTACGCTGTTAATAGAGGGTGAACCCTATCTATTAAATTGATGAAAGTCTGTAGATCGCGATAATCGCCATTAAATTCTGGGAGTTGATTTAAATATTTCAAAGGGTTAATAATAACAGAGAGTGGTTGGGCTTGTTCGGTCATCTTGTCAATTATGAAAACATAACATAAAAATCTTTCTAATATTTCTCTATAAAGATATCTTAGTCTTTTTCTGAAGTGGCGTGTATTTCTAGTAACTCTTCTATTTCTAACTTGCTCTACGTTAATTTCCGTTAGGTACCCGTCGTTCGATTCGATCCCTGAGTCTAAATTATAGTCTGGGTAAGTATCTATATTGTCCTCGATAAAATCTATATCTGAAGGATAGTCAGATAATGAATCAGTATCACTCTATCACTCTTTAAACAAACTTGATCACTTGGAGGAGGGAAAAAATATAAATCTTCTTCTTTTTTTTTGTGAATGCACGCGATTACTTAGAGAAAAAATTTATACAAAAAATTTCTCTCTCCCTTTTTTTTATTAAAAGCACTTTTTAAACAATAAAAATATAACTTATGACTTAAATATTACTTAAATACCTTACGGAATTTCGTTAATGGGTTTGTTGTTTGACCTCGGTTACTTTGTTTGGTTTGTTGTTGATTAAATGTTGTTTGGCTTTGGTTTGTTGAGTCAATGTTGTTTGGCTTTGTAGGCTGATGAGTTTGTTGATCCAATTTTTGTTGATGGGGTTCCTTTCTTGCAGGTTGTAGTTTTTTGTTGTCAAAATCCTTATCTTTATCCTTTAATCTTTTAAAGGAGTGTTTTAAAATTTTTATTAAAAAAAAATTTCGAAAAAAGTTTTTATCGTTTAATCTCAATCTTATAAAATATAATTCTTAAAAAAACAACCATTTTCACGTTTTCATTTTTCAAACTCAAACTCATTTATTTTTCTTCTTACACTTCTTTTTAAACTAAGTTTCACAATTTTTTCTTATAGTTAAAATATCAATTAATAATGAAATTAATTGTTGAAAAACAATTCCGAGAAATGAATGTTTTATTGCAAAACAATTCCCAATAAATTTGTCTGTGTTTGGAGTTGCATTTATTTATTTAGTGGAAATGTGAATGAACTAAATAAATGCATAAGCAGTTCTTTGAATTGCTTTTAAATAAAGTAGTGAAATTAAAGTGAGTATGTACATATGTACATATTTATGCACGTGCACATATACATATATTTATATTATATTGACTCGTGTTGAGGGAATAATGGGAGACATTATAACAGCGCTCCTCCTCCGACTTGCTGAACACACTCCTATGAGTTCTCGCAATATGTCATCGAGAGCGCGTTGAAAAATCGATGGCGCATTTTTTAGGCGAACGGTAACCTTGTAAATTCATATTTACCGTTGTTAATTGAGAACGCTGTCTTCTCAATATCAGATTTTTTAGTGGAATCTGATGGAAACCACTTTTTAAATCAAGAACCGAATAAAATCGACTATGGCCAAGATGAGATATCACTTCGTTTACAGCCGGAATTGGATATTTGTTCGATATTGTAAGCGAATTTAGTTTCCTATATTCTATAACCAACCGGTGAATTGCATGGTGACCTTGATGGTCTTATGATTCCGTCGTGCAAAAGTGCTTTTACTTGTTTTTCGACATCCGGCTTCAATGACAAGGGATATGGGTAAAACTTAGTCTACACCGGAGTGTCTGACGTGGTTCGAACAACCTTTGTTGTATGTTGGAGCCGCGAAAAGTTTTTGAAATTCATTTGCGATGCGATTCGCGTCTGATTTTTGTTTATTAGTTAAATTGTCTAATTTAATGTTTATATTATTTACCGTCCCTGACGATAATTGTTTCAGACCAATTTTTTCCCCATTTTTCATTATCATATAGCTGTCTCCAGCATGAATTACGGCTCTTAACTCATTAAGGGTGTCGTTCCACAGGATGCCGCCAAGTGTTTTTAGGGATGGCATTAACATTTGTTTTATTTCATTTTCGAAATTAAAGGGTTTAACTAAAGTATGTTCTGTGATCTCAACGTCACCTACGACTGATTTTGCTGTTTTGTTTTGAATCCTTTTCCGTGCTAAGTGTGGCTGTAAATAATTCTTGCTGGATCCTGTGTCTACCAAAAACTTAAGAATATTCCCGCTCTCCGTTCTTACTTCGAAATAAGGAAGTGAAGAACTTAATAGGCTAAAAAATGTATATCAGTAGGTTCAATGTAGTTTGTGCCGATGTCTTCATCGTGCATGAAATGGGCGCTTTTGTACGGGAGTAAAATTCTTTTTTGCTGTTTGTTGAGAAAATTGTTGCTTTTTAAAGTTGTATATATGATTTACCCTAAAGGTTTGGTTTTCTAATTTCAAACAGAGATGTAGCGCCTGCGCCAAATCCACAGATTCCCTCATTCTCTGTACGATTTCGGTAGTAACATTAACGATTCACTGCTTATATCCAAACAACCTCTTTGATAAAATTCAGAAACGCTGTTGTTCCCTTGGACCAGGGTTGACATTTGATATTCCAATGTTGGCACGTCTCTTTTGTCTCCGTAATGTGCCATTAAACAGTGTGAGATGGCCGACGAATTTAGGGGCGTGTTATATGATTCCAAAGCGATATCAGCGTTACCAGTTATTTTATTTCTGATAACACTTATTATTCCGTAATATTTTCGGGTTCCCTTAAGCGGTTCGTAAATTGAAAGCATTCTGTCCACGCTTTTTTTCCAGTAGCTAAATTCTGCTGGTTGCCCAGAAAATTCCTTAAGGCTCCTAAGTACGTTTGGTATTTTATCGAGATCGTTCAAAATTTTCGCGTGTCCCTCTTCGATTTGTTGGTGTCTAACATGGTCTAAACCTATATTTGGATTAAGAACAGCCTGTACTGTATGTCCGTTGAGATTCTTGATATAAGAGCAGTTAAGTCTTCTAGACTTCATTGTCCGTTTTGCGGATTAGAATTTGGATTAGGGTTTGGGGCTTCCCTCCGTTGAATATTTCGTTCTTCAGCAGTAATTTCCTTTTGTTGATAAAAAAAACTTCTTTGGATTCACAGCTTCTTCTCTTGATCAAATAACTCCTTCTTCTGTTGATCAAATAACTTTTGTTGTCGATCGAATCACTTTTTCCACAGTTTTTCAAAAATAATTTTAATTTTGAATTTTTAGTTTTAATAACTTTTATGAGTTCACAGTTTTCCAAAAATTATTTTAGTTTTGAATTGTAAATATTTATTTTAATAACTCTTTTTTTTGTTTTCGATAGGCTGGCACGTTATGCCACCGTTTTGCTTCGCTACTTCGGAACCTTTTATCGCAAAATTATTGTTCTTTTTTATTTTTGTCGGATGCCAGCTTTTTCTTACTGAAGCCGGACCGGCCGAAGGTGCTCGGGCGCCACTTAAGAATTCCCGTATTGGAAATTCTAAAAAAATTTATATTTTCTGCAGGCAGCACGTCCGCACTTTATTGAAATCAAATTGAAAAAATGTACAATCTTTCTTAATTTACACTTAATTGTATGACCTAATTCTAAATGTGGCGTGATATTGTTATCAGGAAACAGGTAAGTTTTTGCATTATTGCATTTTGCCAATTTATTGGTAACTGCTTATTTGTTTAAATTGATCTGATTAACTGTAGACGCTGATTAAGTTGTTGTGCATTGCAACATACTCTACTTGCATTAAATAAAAATATGATTGTTAATAAAAAAGAGTTCGTTAACTTTGTTAGAGTTAACTTTTTCCAACACGGATGCAGATCCCTTATCCCCTGGCGTCTCTATCTTCGAGAGGGCCACGTTTAGTGCCTTGCTGATTTTACTATGGAGTTGTGAGAGTGTGTGCTTTCCTTGGGTGATTGTTTTCATCTCTTCAAGAAGTGCATAAAGTGACCGCTGGTCAGCATAAATACGTGCAATCGAGCCCTTTAATTATTGAACAACAATTCGTCTTGGTGTTGTGGCTGCTTCTCCAACAATTTTGGAGGCAAAATGGTAAATGCTGGGTCGTAGTTTGAGTGATTAGAAAATTATTTGCTGTTTCCCATGAATGTCCAGGAGCTTCTTCGCCAAGATACGAGTATGTATTGATTTGTCTCCCCATTGCAACACGGTAGGGTTTCAAATGTTTTCAAGTTAATTTGATTTGGTGGGAAGTCCTGGTGATTGTGTGGAAGGATCGTTCTGCCTCCAGTGTGTTCACTTTTAACAGTGTGTTAGCAGCTCTATTTGTGCTTTCAAAGCTGCGAATTGCTCTGCCATTGAATTGCTGCGTTTCTTTAATGCGCGAGATACCGGTTGGAGAAATAAAACTCCGTTCGTTGCCAGTTGATTAATACAATTCCTTTATTTTCTTACACTTCTTTTATATTCTTAAAATTAAAACAGTTGTGTTTGCATTTTAATTTGTTGAAAATAAAATGTGTTTAGGTTGGCAAAACAATTTATAAAATTCTTAAGTAGTTTAATTTAGTATATTGAACTTATTTAATTTCACAAAGTTTGCAAATTGGTTAAAATATTTGTTGTTGTTCTTAAAGTTTTAAAATTGCAATTTATTAAATTCTTAGGAAATATAATTGAGCTTATTTAATTTAGCAAAGTTTGCAGTCTGGGTAAATAATTTGTTGTTGGTAAGTATTTCGTTGAATTGGTGACCGTTGATGGTTTGTTGTTATTGTTGTTGGTAAGTATTTTCTTTGACTGTTGATGATTTGTTGTTATTGTTGTTGGTAGTCGTTGTTGTTTCTAGACCAATCTATCTATGGTTGCCATTGGTAACTCCTCCCCCCTTAGAGTAGAGTGAGGGCCACAAAGATTCTGAAGGGGCACGAACGAAACCACTAAAGAAATTTGTAGTTGGTATATATTGAATTTTCTTCTTTAGGCATAATGATGTACCGATGATAATTAAGATGATGATGAAAATGGCCACGTATGTAGCAAATTGGTGAGTAGTTGTTGTTTTTTCAAGTGAAGACATCATTTTGTGATCGTTGAATTGGAATAACTTTAGTTTCTGCAAGTTGAATTCTTCTACGACCGCATCAGGAATCACGTTTACAAATTTAGGTAATGTAATATTGATACACTCATGGTAAGTTTTGGGTTTGTCTTCATATATTAAACCGTTGATGGTAAGTGTACAATTCTCATAAAATAGCAGTGTTGTGTTCGTTATATTGACAGTTTTCCCACAATCAGATTCGACAAAAGTGTGTGGTGTATTGATGAAAAGCACAAAATTATTTTCAGGTTGATATATGGTCTCAATTCTTCCTACGTCTCTTACGTTACATCTGGGTTGTTGGTTGCGGATGAGTTTACCCAGACATAATGATTGCTCGAACAGTTCACTTCTTATTGGATTTTTACAAATATATATATTTTCTAACTTAAAACATTTATCATTATAATAATTGATTGATTTATCATTGTAAACTATATAATTAGAGGTAATAATTTGTCGTGTTTCGTTTATAGGTAATGGTATGATATGAGATATAATAAAGTTTTCTTTTTTTATTATTGGAAGTTTTATATTAAATACAATATTTGAGTTATTATAATATGCTTGGAGTTCCAAAATTTCGTAAATTTGCTCTACAGAGTTTATTTCAGGTATTTGATTGTTAAGTGAGTTATAAATTGTTTCAATTTCATTGTGACTTAATATAAATTTGGATATTACATTAATTTTAGCTAATACAATACTTTCAGCTATATTACTGATTTGATTAATTAATAGGTCTATATTATAATTGATTCTGTTAATATATTGTATTTTAGAAATGGTTAGATCCTCTTTGTATATCTTATTGGATATATTTTTATATGTGTTTTTTAAGAATTTTGTGATAATCTCTTGTTCGTTATTTATGTGTTTAGTTATATTGCTAAATCTATCAATCATTTCTGTATTTAGAATAGTTTGTTTTTGGATATTAATGTTTACATTATTTTTATTTTCCATTAGTTTCTTAAGCTGTAAGTTTATTTCCTTTGCATCGTTATTATCCATATTACCCGTAATGTATTTAATTGCGGATCCCAATCCATCAAATAGACCTCTCTTCTTTCTTTTAAAAGGCAATAAGTTATTGAGTTTGTCATTTAATTGTAACAATTTTAATTTCGTAATTTTTAACGAATCTTCAATAGTTTTATCTTGTTCAAATATATTTAATGCTTCTGTAATTTTCTCGATATTGTTAATGTAATCTTGTAGGTCAATTAAATGGATTATATTTTGATAATGGTCGATAATTTTGGAATCTCCCAGCTTTAATTCTATAATGGCCAGTCCATTATTAAGTTTTTGAATATTTATTTTTTGGGATCGAACTGCCGCTAACAGAAAAAGCAAAAATATTTATTTTATATAACATAAAATAAAAGTGCTTAATTGTTATTAATATAGCAAATTTAAAGATATTTTTAATTGTTTTGTGTATAAAAGATTTTCTTAATAAGTATTTAGACGGCAAAACTGTTTTTAGTTTCTTCGTTTGAATGGAAATACCAAACGTTTCTGACAGTATTCAAAATAAAGGCAATAAAATCTTGTTTCTTTGATTTCAACATTCTTATTACAACCATTTTTATGAAATAATTGTTTTAAATCGGTATTTGGTATTTCCATCTTAAAATAATTTATCTAAAATTCATCTTATCTCTTCTATTATTGTGTATTATTGTTTCTTTTTACTTTTCTTTTAATTTTAGATTTATGTATTTTTTGGTTTTTCTCTGTTACAAATGCTATATTGTTATCATTTTTTACAATATGTTTAGAAAATCTTGCAGTTATTTTATTTCTTCTGTTTTCTTTTCTGAACACTATGTCATTTGTTTTGAGATTTTTTGGTTTTATTCTACCTTTATTTAATTTTTCTATTCTTTTTTTTACTGATGTTTGCATTTGTTCTTGAATTTTTGGATAAATAATTTGTTGGTACTCATTGAGTTTTTGTAAATATTCATGTTCTTTATTGAATTTTATTTCTTTACTGGAGACATGAGGTCTTCCAAAAAATAATTCGTAAGGTGTTAGTTTTGTCGTTGAATGGATTGAATTGTTATAAGTTATAAGAGCTTCTGAAAAAATTTCGTCGTGGTCAATAGAAAGTCGGCTCTCTTTTCTTTTGGCTGTTATTATCCTATACAATTCTGTCAGTGTAGAATGTAATCTCTCAATAGGTGCATTGCTTGAGGATTGTTGAAAGGACGTAATATGTAAATGAATGCCAAATTGTTTACAAAAATCTTGAAAAATTATTGCAGTGAATTCTTTTCCTTGATCACAGATGACCTTTTTAGGAATGCCATACGTGCTAATGAAATTTTTCATAGATTTAATTATGTTTAAGCTGGTTCTGGCAGTTATTGTAAATCCTGCCGCAAATTTTGAGAATTTATCTATAATGGTTAGAATTAGTTGATTATTTATATGATAAATATCTATATGGATAATGTCCAAAGGTTTTGAGGGTGTTTCCGGAATTTGATAGACAATATTTTGTGGATGTCTGTCATACTTAAGTGTGTGACAGATGTCGCAGTTATTGATTATTTGGGAGATTTTGCATTTCATGTTTGGAAAAAAATATTCTTTTTTTAAATGCAAGTACGTTTCATCTATTCCTCTGTGATTACTATTTTTGTGATAATTTCTTATTATTTCATCTTGTTCATCATTATCTTTTATGTCATTTATTCTTCTAGTACATCGTACTAAACGGTAAGTTTTATTGTTTGAAAAATAGGTGCTAAAGACCTTTTGGACAATTCGGAATATATTGTCTTCCGCATAAATTGCGATGAGTCTGTTTGGCTTAAAATGCTTGACGAACATTTTAATTATTAAATCTTCGTCGAAAATTGGTGAGTTAATTATCTTTTTGATTTTGTTTTTAAAAGGTACCTCAATTGTTACTTTTGATTCTGGGTGTATTTCTAGTAATATTTGGATATTGAATTCGTTTAACGGTTTTTCGGAAATGGGAATGCCGTCATCCTGATTTTCCTCTGCAGAATGGACTGTACTACCTGAAGTATCTGCAACCGGGACTAGCTCATGGCTATTTACATCTGTCTTTATTCTACTGAGAGCATCAGCGTTAGTATTTTGTGTACCTTTTTTATATATAATTTCATATTCAAATTCTTCTAACTTCAAACGCCAACGAACTAGCTTCGAGTTAGGTTCTTTTAGACCCATTATCCAAGTTAATGGTCTATGATCGGTCACTATTTTAAATTTGCGGCCAAAAAGATACGGTCGAAAGTATCTTGTTGCCCACACTATAGCTAATAGCTCTTTTTCAATAGTAGAATAATTTGTTTCTGAGGTATTAAGTGTTCTGCTAGCGTAGCAAATTGGTTTATCATTACCTATCTGTCCTTGGGACAACACGGCACCTAGTGCGAAATTGCTAGCATCTGTTGTAAGGATGAAATCTTTAGAGAAGTCTGGGTACTGTAAAATCGGGTCATTACAGAGCAGATTCTTACACATTTCAAATGTTTTTACATAACTTTCTGTTAGCTTTATCTCCATACCTTTTTTTAGACATACCGTTAAAGGTTTTGTCAGTTTGGCGAAATTTGGTATGAATTTTCTATAATATCCTAGTAATCCTAAGAATGATTTAAGGTTTTTCGCTGTTCTTGGGATCGGAAAATTTTTGACTGCACTTATTTTGTTGGGATTTGGTTTTATGCCTTCTGTTGACACAATATGCCCTAAAAACTCAATTTCTTTCCGAAGGAACTCTGACTTGTCTAATTGAATTTTAAAATTTGAATCTCTTAATTTTTCGAAGACCAAATCCAAATTTCTTATGTGTTCTTGTAAAGAGGTTCCGAAAATAATGATATCGTCTAAATATACAAGACATACCTTTCCTATTAGTTCCCTCAAAATATTGTCCATTACCCTCTGGAAAGTAGACGGGGCGTTTTTTAGGCCAAATGGCATCCTGATGAATTCATAGTGGCCTCCTTCCACAGAAAAGGCAGTTTTCTGTATGTCTTTAGGGTCCATCTCTATTTGATGGAACCCACTTGCGAGATCTACGGTGGAAAAGTATACACATCTTCCCAACTTATCCAGAAGTTCGTTTATATTTGGTATAGGATATTTGTCAGTTATGGTTTTTTCATTGACTTTTCTAAAATCGATTACTAGTCTCCACTTTTGTTGGCCACTCGCGTCCTTCTTTTTTGGGACGATCCACACGGGTGAACTCCATGGTGAATAACTAGGACGTATTATATCCTGATCAAGTAATTTCGAAATTTGATCCTGAACTTCTTTTTTGTGGATATAAGGGTACCTGTATGATTTTGTATATACTGGGATTTCATTACTAGTGGGTATTTTATGCCTTATTTTATTGGAGAATGTTAGTTTCTGCCCTTCTCTATAAAAAATTTCGGAATATTTTTTACATGTTTTTAATAAGAGTTTTCTTTCCTCATTGTTAAGATGATCAAGTCTGAGGAGATGTCTTATATCGATATCATTATCTTCGCTTCCTGGTGTAATTGTCTCTAAAGAGTGAGTTTCAAAGAACTCACTAGAACAGTAATTGTGTACCTTAATAGGTTGTTCAAAATAAACTACTTCTATGTTATTGCTTATATTAGATATTTCCAGTAAACTAAACCATTTGTTTGCTTTATATATCCCACTCGATATAATAATGTTGTCGCCTACTTGAGTTTCTGGGATCCAGATGTCGCCGCATTCGACATCTACTGGTAAATTAAGCAATTTTTTTGTATTGGGTTCTAATAAAATTTTTTCAGAACATATATTTGGTTTATGATGTAAGGGTATTACTACTGATTCTGTTTTTATTATCTTTCTATCTAAATCAATTTGAGCTCTAAGGTTTGATAAAAAATCAATTCCTAACAAACCATCAAAATAATTATGAAATTTGAACACCAAAAATGAAAATTTACCAGTTTGCTTAAATTCAGCAAAGGTTGGAAGTATTGCTATTTTGTTTATTTGGTGTTTTGCTAGTACAGTTTTAATAGTTGTAGGTTTACAATTAATGAGTTGTTGTGGGTGAACATGTTCTGGGGAAATGAAGGATGTAGAAGCACCGGTATCTATTAAGAATTTTAAGTCTTTCTGATTAAATTCAATATTTATATATATTAGTTCATTTCCATGTTTGTTCACATCTAAGTATCCTGTGGGTTTTTCGAAATGACGTCTAAAAAATTGACTTCTTCCTCTATGTTAGTAAGTTGATGTTGTGATAGATTTTCACAGTTATTCATTTCCGTGTTAGGATACCTTCTTATTTGAGAACTTGGACTTTGTTTAATGTTAGAAAATGAGTTTCTATTTCTCAGATGAGAAAATCCACTCGACGTGTCCATTGGTTCAGGTGGTGGCAATTTAGGTATGCCATTATTAAAGGGGGTACGTTGCTGCGGAAAATTATTGGAGTAATTTTGAGAGTTGAAATTATGAAAATTATTTGTGTTAAAATTTTGATTTTTCCTAGCATTAAAAGGATTTTGATAATATTCTTGAGTATTACCAGAGTTTGGGTTTCTGTAATGAAAATTGTTATGAAAGTTATTGGTGTATCTATTATTGTTAGTATAACGATTTCTATTATAGGGAACATTATTAAATTTTTGTTGATTTTGATACCTGTTGACATTCTTTTGTCCAAAACCTTGTTGGTAATAAATGTTTTGTTCTTTAATGCAGAAATCCAATGCTTCTGCTAGACAAGTTGGCCTCATTGCTCTAATTGTTGTCCCCAAAGGGTCCTTTAGTCCTGTGGTAAATGCGTTGAGACACATTTCAGCATAGAGTTTTTTCTTCGCATTTATAACATTTGCATCGGTTTCGTGTAAAAATATGTTATTACATAAAGCTGATTGTAGCTCAACCACTTCACCGTAAAACTTTTCAAATGGTTTATTATATTGTTTTAAGGAATGTAAATCTTTAATCAATGAAGTTTCAGTACGTTTATCTGAATAATACGTGATAAGATTTTCTTTAATTTTATCCCAATTTAATGGTGTTCCGTACATATTCAGAATTTCGTTTGCTTGGCCCTCGATTTTATTCCGAATGGCTCTTAGTAAGATCTGACCATACGGTGTTTTGTCTGTACCACGAATAAATAGAAGGATTTCTTCGACGTTATTAATAAACTCATGGAGTAGCCTGGGGTTTCCATCAAATGTTGGTAGCTGTTTAATTGCGTCTGGTATCTTAAGAGATTGAAATACCTCGTTTTGGAGATAAGTTGCCGTTTCAACAGCAACATTTGGAATAGCTTGATCGTTATTCATAATTTCAAAGTTTCCTGTCTCTGGTATCGAAGTTAAACTTTTACTCTTAAATATATTATATGGTAAAAACCTGTTTGTCTTTGGCATTTACTCTAAAATTTGCAAAAAGAAAATATAATAATAAATAACTTACAGAAAAAGCAAAAATATTTTTTGCATTGCTGATTTATCCGGGCCTTTATAAAAATTTTATTAATTTATTGCTTTTATTTATGTTATGGTTATTAATCAACTTGAGCGTAGGTTACGGTTAAGCAAGCACTTGTGTCACAAAACTATGTATGAATTGTTTATTGGTTACTGTATTATAATATTTTTATTTTTGTAAAGGTTTATTGAATTTTTTCAAACTTTATCTTTTTTGTTTTATATTTTTATTTTACTTAATTTTTTTTCATGATTTTAATTTTGTACATATATATTTTTCTAAACCTTTTGTATTTTTATAAAGGCTACTGATATTCACTCAAAGCCCTTTTTCAAACAAATGCATATATAAAATGTTATTTTTTGTATATATTTTTTAATTTTCTAAATCTTTTGTATTTTTATTCTAACTTTTCTTTTAAAATGTCAGGTCTCAATATGATATTCGCTCATATTATAGCGACCTTTTACTTAAAAATTTTTTGTATAATAATTAAATATAGTATACTTTTTAGAATTTTTTTTTTTTTTTTTACACAATCCTTTTTTTTTTCAGAGGATTAATTATGATATGCCTTCATAATATAATGTTCCTTTTTTTTTTTTTTTTTTTTTTTTTTTTTAAAATATTTGTTATTTTGTTACACCAACCACATAAACTTTATACTTTCATACACATTCACACAAGTACTTCAACTTAAACCGCCCGTTGACTGCGCCAGATACCGGTTGGAGAAATAAAACTCCGTTCGTTGCCAGTTGATTAATTCGATTCCTTTATTTTCTTACACTTCTTTTATATTCTTAAAATTAAAACAGTTGTGTTTGCATTTTAATTTGTTGAAAATAAAATGTGTTTAGGTTGGCAAAACAATTTATAAAATTCTTAAGTAGTTTAATTTAGTATATTGAACTTATTTAATTTCACAAAGTTTGCAAATTGGTTAAAATATTTGTTGTTGTTCTTAAAGTTTTAAAATTGCAATTTATTAAATTCTTAGGAAATATAATTGAGCTTATTTAATTTAGCAAAGTTTGCAGTCTGGGTAAATAATTTGTTGTTGGTAAGTATTTCGTTGAATTGGTGACCGTTGATGGTTTGTTGTTATTGTTGTTGGTAAGTATTTTCTTTGACTGTTGATGATTTGTTGTTATTGTTGTTGGTAGTCGTTGTTGTTTCTAGACCAATCTATCTATGGTTGCCATTGGTAACTCTCGCAGCAGCTGAAGGGTCTCATGAATTTGTTTTTCGTCGTCGCTGTCCATTGTGCCAGCAATAAGTTTTAAGCCTTTGCCTAGAATATTTAAGAGAGCCCGTTTCTTTCGAAAATGTGGGTTGAGGTTTTCTATTTTTGCCTTTAATAGCATAAAATTTTTGTTTACTGTATCTAGTAACCTTTTTGATTCGGTATTTGATATTTTTAAAATGCCAATATTAGTTTTGATTATTTCCAATGTTCGTTCGTATTCTGTGGTGTTTATTATGTGTAATACCTTCGTATAGTGTTCGATGGTTTTGGTTTCTCCTGTCTTGATTGGTATGTATCCGTTATTGGTTGATAGGTCTTATATGTCGAGGGTTTGGGCCTTGGTTGCTGTAGTAAATGCAACCATTATTATGATCCAGTTAATCATCTAAAAAGGGATGGTAATTATCTAGATTTTGCTTTAATTTTAGGGTTATTCTTGTCTTGATATTTCTTTTGAGGTCTTATATGTGCTTTGTAATATTTATGCCCTGTCTTTGTGTTTTCAATATGATCTTCATCGACTTTCTTAGATTCTATCTTTCTGTACCTCCTATGATTTTTACCCCCTCGGATTTCTCTTATATAGTTAGTACCTTCTTCTATCACTATATCGGTTCTATTTTTGTTAAGTTTGTTAATATAGTTATGTTTCTTCTTTAATATTAGATCATGTATTTCGGGATATTTATCCTCATGTACTTTGCCATTTATAAAGTCTATTGGTTTAATTTGTGTGGTGCTATGAACCGTATTATTATAACATCCTATGATTCGTGATATTTTTTCCTCTGTCGTTTCGTCTTTGGATTGCTCGTCATGTCGTAGTAATCTTAAGTGTTCGTTCAATGTATTGTGAAGTCGTTCGATATCTGCGTTGGATGTATGGTTACTGTTTGATGTGTAGTGTATATTAATGTTCTCTTTCCTTAAATATTCTTGAATCGGAATGGCTTTAAATCCTAACTCATTGTCTACAACAATTTTTTCTATTCTTCCAAATGTGCTGGTATATTGCATTAATTTTGATTTAAACTCTATCCATGATCTTCCATTAATTTTGTATGCTGTGGCGTGTTTTGAAAATTTGTCAATTATAGTTAAGTAAAGTTGTTTCTCTAGTGTATAGAAAACGTCTAAGTGTAATATTTCCCTGGGTTTTGTGGGTGTTTCCGTCAGCTTGTAAGGTAGTCTAGGTGGTCTTCTGTCATACTTTTCCAAAGTGCATATTTCGCAATTGTTAATAAACTGGGTTATCCTTGATTTAAGTTTGGGGTTATAAATTTTTGTTTTTAGTTCCTCGAACACTACCTGAATGCCTCTGTGATTTTTGCTTAGATGTTCTTCTTCAATTATGTTTGTTAGTTGGAGTTCGTCTTCTATATCGTCTAGTTTTTTAAAAGTCCTGATTAATTTGAATCCGTTATTATTTGAAAAGAATTCTCTACAAGTGTCTTTGAAAGTGTCGTAAAATTCATTGTCTATCAGAACTGCATTTATTTGTGTTGGGTGACAGTGGGTTTTTAAAATCATAATTGCATACTCTTTATCTAGTTCTTTGATTGTTACGGTTTTTCTAATATTCTGAAAGATGGTTTCGGTTTTTATCCGTGCTGATCCGGAATGAATTTTTTTTATGATGAGTTGGTTTTTAAATAAATTTATAGGTGAATCGCTCTCTTTAAAAATGGGTTGGGTGTTTTCTAATGAATTGATCTCGATAATTTCCTTTTCGATTCTTGATAATGCATCTGCATTACTGTTTTTTGTTCCCTTTTTGTATTTAATCTCATAATCGAATTCTGAAAGCTTGAGCCGCCATCTGACTAGTTTTGAGTTGGGTTCTTTAATCGAAAAGAGCCATGTTAGCGGTTTGTGATCTGTCTCGATTATGAATTTGCGTCCGAAAATGTATGGGCGAAAATATTTTGTGGCCCAAATAATTGCTAGAAGTTCCTTTTCTATCGTACTGTAATTGATCTCGTGTTCATTTAGGGTACGACTAGCAAAGCAAATCGGGTGGTTTTCTTGAGATAGTATCGCTCCAAGTGCAAAGTTACTAGCGTCTGTTGTTAGGGTGAATTTCTTAGTAAAGTCAGGGTAAGCGAGGATTGGATCGTGTGTTAGTAAGTTTTTTAGCGTATTAAAGCTTTCCTGATATTCTGGATTGGATGTGTTTATTTTGGCATCCTTTTCAAGGCACTTTGTCATGGGTTTAGCTATTAGCGAATAATCCTTTATAAATTTACGATAGTAACCAGTCAAACCTAGGAATTGTTTAATTTGTTTAGGTGATTTGGGGATAGGGAAGGTAACTATGCACTCGATTTTTTTTGGGTTAGGTTTTATACCTTCTAATGTCACGACATGGCCAAGGAATTCAGTTTCCTTTTTTAAAAATTCAGACTTGTCCAATTGGACCTTGAGGTTGGCTTCTTGCAAACGGTTAAAAACAAGTTTTATTGAATTTATGTGTTCCTGCAGTGAGGTAGAAAATATTATCACATCGTCTAGATAAACCAGACAGATTTTGTTGATATAGTCTCTAAGGACGTAGTTAATCAACCTTTGGAATGTCGCTGGGGCTGTTTTTAGCCCAAACGGCATTCGTAAAAACTCGTAATGGCCTCCTTCCACACTGAAGGCAGTTTTATGGATGTCCCCCTCTTCGATTTCAATCTGATGAAATCCTTTTGCGAGGTCAAGTGTTGTAAAATACTGGCATCTTCCCAGCTTGTCGAGTATTTCGTCAATATTAGGTATGGGGTACTTATCATCGATTGTGACCTCATTTAATTTACGGTAATCAATGACAAGTCTCCATTTTTTCTTCCCACTTGCATCGGCTTTTTTTGGCACAATCCAAATAGGGGCAGAATAAGGCGAATTGCTATGCCTTATTATTTTATTTTGCAACATTTCTTGTATCTGTCCTTCGACTTCTTCTTTATGTATGTAAGGATATCTATAGGATTTACTAATTATTGGAACATTGTCTCCTGTCCGAATTTTATGCTTTATAACGTTGGTAAAACTCAATCGAGTATTTTCTTGGAAGAAGATTGAGGAGTATTTTTTTATTAGCTGTAAGAGACATCTTTTCTCTTCAGAATTAAGGTGTTGTGTCCTAATTTGTTGTTCCAAGTTGTTATATTGCTTCATATTCCTGGTATCATCGCCTACCTTCTGCATGGGCATGATTTTACTTAAATTTTTGTTATATTGTTCCTCAAAAAATATTGGTTGGTCATTTGTTTCTTCTCTATTTTCGCTATTTTTATTGTCAAAAAGTATTGGTATGTCCTGTCCGTTTATTTGTATGGAATTGTTTTTATAATTTATGCAAGCATTGTATGTTTTAAGTATATCGTTGCCTAGTAACCCATCATAGTGATTGTGAAATTTTAAAACATAAAACTCTAACGCGTTACTAGTTATATTAAATTCTTGAAATGCTGGAATTATTGCCTTTTCTGTTATGGTTACTTGATGTTGGAGAGTTTTAATAACAAGAGGTTTTATTTGGTGTATCCATTTCGGGTGACAAATTCCTGGATTAATAACTGAATTAGTGGCTCCAGTATCCACTATCAGTTTCAAGTGACCTAACTTGGTTTTTACTATTATATATGGTAATTGCTTGTTGAGGCTCTGTCCTGAAAATTTTCGGCTGTTTCTACTTTGCCTATTTCCATTGGTTCAGGCTGATTTCTAGTGTTTTGTCTGTTTGCATGGAAAGGGTTTTGGAAATTTCGTTCGTGGTTTGGGAATAGTTGTTGGTAATTTCTTCCTTGGTTTACGAATGGTGGTTGTTGATTTCTTCCTTGATTTGGGAATGGTTGTTGGTAATTTCTTCCTTGGTTTACGAATGGTGGTTGGTAATTTCTTCCTTGATTCGGGAATGGTTGTTGGTAATTTCTTCCTTGGTTTACGAATGGTGGTTGGTAATTTCTTCCTTGATTCTGGAATGGTTGTTGGTAATTTCTTCCTTGGTTTACGAATGGTGGTTGGTAATTTCTTCCTTGATTCTGGAATGGTTGTTGGTAATTTCTTCCTTGATTTGGAGGCGGTTGTTGATAGTTTCTTCGTTTACTAGATTGTGCGTTGGGCTGTGCTCTATTTTCATTGTTTCCGGTGTATGCGTAGCCGGCTTGAAATAATATATCCATGGCCTGTTCCAAATCTCCTGGGTTCCTACAGAACAGGATGGATTTCATAGGCTCTGGAATTTTGCTTTTGAAAATGCTTAAAGCGGTGTGTTTATTATTAATCGCACTTTGCCTAGTTGCTTCACCTTCTCCTAGTATAACTACCAGTTTGTTGTTTAGTCTGTGCAATTTGTCCTTTACGTCGTTATAGAAGTCTAGTGTGTTCGTCCTGAAAGTCACACTCCTTAGTTCGTCGAAAAGTTCTTCACAGGAACGTCTGTCCCCAAAACTGTTTTGCAACATGTTTTTTATGTCAGTCCATGAAATCGCATGGCAGTTTATCTCAATTGCCTGCCTAGCTTTTCCTTTGAGTTTGGACTTTATAACGTCGGAGAAAAGTAATTGGGACAATTCGTCGTATGTGCGTAAGTGTGGGTATATTCTGTCAATGAGGGTAGTAAAAGTCTGTAAGTCTTTTGAATCCCCATAGAACTCCGGTAAGTTGTTTAAGTATTTTAGCGGGTCTATGGTTAGTCTGTTAATCTGATTTTCGGCCTGTTCTGCCATTTTAATTATTGATTTTACTTTATATTTTGGGCTATAGTCCTATTTGTTTTTTTTTTTTTGTTTAATTACGTCTAAAGTATCGTCTGAGTTTCCTTCTCAAAATGCGTCTGTTTCTGTTACTTCCTATCTCACGAATGTAATGTTCTGTTCTTTCGTCAGTCAGGTATCCATCATTCGATTCAATCCCTGAGTCAAGTTCTAATGCTGTCGACCCGTTATTAGGGCTTCTTGGTATGTATTCAAAGTCTGATGGGTACTCTGATAATGAGTCACTATCGCTCATTGAAAAGGGAAAGAGGAAAAAAAAATTTTCGACAATTGCTTGTGGGGAGTTATTTTCCTACACGATTTTTCCACAAAGGTATGTTAAATATTTTCTTATAAAATATACAAATTATTCTTAATTATAGATTTCTAGAGATAGTCTTACTTTGAAATTTGGTTGTTGGTGCTAAGGATTGCAGGTTCACTTTCTTCTTAGTAGTAAGGTCTTCCACGGTGCAGTTCTCGGCATGAACTGTTCTTTAGCTTATTAGATTGTTGGTAATGCTATTTCTCAGTTTTTATTTTGTTCCGTTTGGTTTTTAATTATGTTTAAAAATATATTTTATAGTTTTTTATTTTTGAATTTAACCTTGTTAAATTTTGAGTCCGTAAAATTGTAAATTATGTTGCACGGATATTTATATAGTTTTTTTTTGAAGTTTATAATTCACTATAGTGCTCGAAGGAATATCTTTTTTTCACTAGGTTTTCTTCTGACACAAGGATGTTCACCAAAAGGATAGATCTTTATATCCTTTCTGGTTCCACTAATTTGTACGTTGCAAGTGTTTGAAAGAATAAATCTTTTTATCCTCTCTCTTTTCACTAGTCTTTTAGTCACAGGGATATTTCTTAATATCCTCTATACTTTTTCCTTCATGAAAATTTGTGTATCCTTTAATCATATAAAGGATGTTTCGAATACCGCACTAAGGATAAAAATCCAAGTTCTATCACGCACAATAAAATCTTTTTTATTATTTTTTTTACGTTGGATAGGACTTTGCGGAATCCTACCGACTGCGCCACTTTTACTTGCGGAAAAAACTTTGACTAAAAAAAAGACGTTTGGTGTTGTTTGGAATTATAACTTGCTTTCTTTATTTTTCACTAAGTTTATATACTAAAATTTTGTTTATTGCTGCATTTTCGTTGTTGGAAATGCAGCTGAAAAGAAAATACAGTTTAAAGCTAATATTAATATTTAAGTAAACAATTCTTTGGAAATTTGTCTGGAATAAAATGTAGAACAATTCTTATTAATTGTTTATATTAAGGTTAATATCAATATTTTAGTAAACAATTCATTGGAATTAAAAATTAATAAAGTATTAACGAATATTTATTCTTTGGAAATTTGTTTAATAAAATGTAGAACAATTCTTATTAATTGTTTATTGCTGAATTTGCATATTAAAGTTAATATCAATATTTTAGTAAACAATTCTTTGGAATTAAAAATTAATAAAGTATTAACGAATATTTATTCTTTGGAAATCTGTTTGAAATAATAAAATGTGGAACGATTCTTATTAAGGGAATAAAGGGAGACACTATCGTTAAGGGGAACTAGTAGGTGATACTATAACACTGTCTCTGACATAACTCGTGTAAACCAAAAAAAATATGTTGGCGCGTGTCCAGATAATAGGGCGGCACTTATTTATCTTGACTCACTCAATGAGAAAAAAAAATATGATGGCGTTATAAGATATTGGTTGGTGCTATAAAGAGGTTAGGTGTCACTATAACATATAACCTTTTCATCCGCAATAGGGTCACAAAACTCTTATACCGTTAAACAGTTTTGTTGATTACGTTAATGACAACAATGTCGATAATCACTTCTGCTTGAAATGCTGTTTGTCTTAAGAGGACATCAGAGGTTATTTGGAATGTCTCCCAGTTAAACCTTTTCATCCGTAATAGGGTCACAAAACTCTTATACCGTTAAACAGTTCACTTAAATAGACGTCAGTTGTTATTTTGAGTGCCCCCAGTTAAACCTTTTCTTCCGAAATAGGGTCAGAAAAGTCGTATATGGTTACACAGTTTTGTTGGTTACGTTAATGACAACAATGTCGATAATCATTTCTCTTTGAAATTGTCTTTCACTTAAATAGACGTCAGTGATTATTTTGAGTGTCTCCCAGTTAAACCTTTTCTTCCGAAATAGGGTCAGAAAAGTCGTATATGGTTAAACAGTTTTGTTGGTTACGTTAACGACAACAATGTCGATAATCACTTCTCCTTGAAATGCTGTTTGTCTTAAGGGGACATCAGTGGTTATTTGGAATGTCTCCCAGTTAAACCTTTTTATCCGTAATAGGGTCACAAAACTCTTATACCGTTAAACAGTTCACTTAAATAGACGTCAGTGGTTATTTTGAGTGCCCCCAGTTAAATCTTTTCTTCAGAAATAGTGTCAGAAAAGTCGTATATGGTTAAACAGTTTTGTTGATTACGTTAACGACAACAATGTCGATAATCACTTCTCCTTGAAATGCTGTTTGTCTTAAGGGGACATCAGTGGTTATTTGGAATATCTCCCAGTTAAACCTTTTTATCCGTAATAGGGTCACAAAACTCTTATACCGTTGAACAGTTCACTTAAATAGACGTCAGTGGTTATTTTGAGTGCCCCCAGTTAAACCTTTTCTTCCGAAATAGGGTCAGAAAAGTCGTATATGGTTAAACAGTTTTGTTGATTACGTTAACGACAACAATGTCGATAATCACTTCTCCTTGAAATGCTGTTTGTCTTAAGGGGACATCAATGGTTATTTGGAATGTCTCCCAGTTAAACCTTTTCATCCGTAATAGGGTCACAAAACTCTTATACCGTTAAACAGTTTTGTTGGTTACGTTAATGACAACAAAGTCGATAATCATTTCTCTTTGAAATTCTCTTTCACTTAAATAGACGTCAGTGGTTATTTTGAGTGCCCCCAGTTAAACCTTTTCTTCCGAAATAGGGTCAGAAAAGTCGTATATGGTTAAACAGTTTTGTTGATTACGTTAACGACAACAATGTCGATAATCACTTCTCCTTGAAATGCTATTTGTCTTAAGGGGACATCAGTGGTTATTTGGAATGTCTCCCAGTTAAACCTTTTCATCCGTAATAGGGTCACAAAACTCTTATACCGTTAAACAGTTTTGTTGGTTACGTTAATGACAACAATGTCGATAATCATTTCTCTTTGAAATTCTCTTTCACTTAAATAGACGTCAGTGATTATTTTGAGTGTCTCTCAGTTAAACCTTTTCTTCCGAAATAGGGTCAGAAAAGTCGTATATGGTTAAACAGTTTTGTTGGTTACGTTAACGACAACAATGTCGATAATCACTTCTCCTTGAAATGCTGTTTGTCTTAAGGGGACATCAGTGGTTATTTGGAATGTCTCCCAGTTAAACCTTTTCATCCGTAATAGGGTCACAAAACTCTTATACCGTTAAACAGTTTTGTTGGTTACGTTAATGACAACAATGTCGATAATCATTTCTCTTTGAAATTCTCTTTCACTTAAATAGACGTCAGTGGTTATTTTGAGTGTCTCCCAGTTAAACCTTTTCTTCCGAAATAGGGTCAGAAAAGTCGTATATGGTTACACAGTTTTGTTGGTTACGTTAATGACAACAATGTCGATAATCACTTCTCCTTGAAATGCTGTTTGTCTTAAGGGGACATCAGTGGTTATTTGGAATGTCTCCCAGTTAAACCTTTTTATCCGTAATAGGGTCACAAAACTCTTATACCGTTAAACAGTTCGCTTAAATAGACGTCAGTGGTTATTTTGAGTGCCCCCAGTTAAACCTTTTCTTCCGAAATAGGGTCAGAAAAGTCGTATATAGTTAAACAGTTTTGTTGATTACGTTAACGACAACAATGTCGATAATCACTTCTCCTTGAAATGCTGTTTGTCTTAAGGGGACATCAGTGGTTATTTGGAATGTCTCCCAGTTAAACCTTTTTATCCGTAATAGGGTCACAAAACTCCTATACCGTTAAATAGTTCACTTAAATAGACGTCAGTGGTTATTTTGAGTGCCCCCAGTTAAACCTTTTCTTCCGAAATAGGGTCAGAAAAGTCGTATATGGTTAAACAGTTTTGTTGATTACGTTAACGACAACAATGTCGATAATCACTTCTCCTTGAAATGCTGTTTGTCTTAAGGGGACATCAGTGGTTATTTGGAATGTCTCCCAGTTAAACCTTTTTATCCGTAATAGGGTCACAAAACTCTTATACCGTTAAACAGTTCGCTTAAATAGACGTCAGTGGTTATTTTGAGTGCCCCCAGTTAAACCTTTTCTTCCGAAATAGGGTCAGAAAAGTCGTATATGGTTAAACAGTTTTGTTGATTACGTTAACGACAACAATGTCGATAATCACTTCTCCTTGAAATGCTGTTTGTCTTAAGGGGACATCAGTGGTTATTTGGAATGTCTCCCAGTTAAACCTTTTTATCCGTAATAGGGTCACAAAACTCTTATACCGTTAAACAGTTCGCTTAAATAGACGTCAGTGGTTATTTTGAGTGCCCCCAGTTAAACCTTTTCTTCCGAAATAGGGTCAGAAAAGTCGTATATGGTTAAACAGTTTTGTTGATTACGTTAACGACAACAATGTCGATAATCACTTCTCCTTGAAATGCTGTTTGTCTTAAGGGGACATCAGTGGTTATTTGGAATGTTTCCCAGTTAAACCTTTTCATCCGAAATAGGGTCACAAAAGCCGTATACTGTTAAACAGTTTTGTTGGTTACGTTAATGCCAAAAATGTCGATAATCATTTCTCTTTGAAATTCTCTTTCACTTAAATAGACGTCAGTGATTATTTTGAGTGTCTCCCAGTTAAACCTTTTCTTCCGAAATAGGGTCAGAAAAGTCGTATATGGTTAAACAGTTTTGTTGGTTACGTTAACGACAACAATGTCGATAATCACTTCTCCTTGAAATGCTGTTTGTCTTAAGGGGACATCAGTGGTTATTTGGAATGTCTCCCAGTTAAACCTTTTCATCTGAAATAGGGTCACAAAAGTCGGTAACTGTTAAACAGTTTTGTTGGTTACGTTAATGCCAAAAATGTCGATAATCATTTCTCTTTGAAATTCTCTTTCACTTAAATAGACGTCAGTGATTATTTTAAGTGTCTCCCAGTTAAACCTTTTCTTCCGAAATAGGGTCAGAAAAGTCGTATATGGTTAAACAGTTTTGTTGATTACGTTAAGGACAACAATGTCGATAATCACTTCTCCTTGAAATGCTGTTTGTCTTAAGGGGACATCAGTGGTTATTTGGAATGTCTCCCAGTTAAACCTTTTTATCCGTAATAGGGTCACAAAACTCTTATACCGTTAAACAGTTCACTTAAATAGACGTCAGTGGTTATTTTGAATGCCCCCCAGTTAAACCTTTTCATCCGAAATAGGGTCACAAAAGTCGTATACTGTTACTTAGTTTTGTTGGGTACGTTAATAACAACTTTGCCTTGAAATGCTGTTTCTCTAAGTGGACATCAGTGTTCATTCTATTATTGGTCCGAGAACGAGGATCTTTACTGTTTTGATAGCTGAACAAATAGGAAATCTAGTGGAATTAAATTCAAACGTTTCGTCAGAATTTACACTATTTTACTTTTCCTATGCCTTTCTAGTACTTGAACTGAAAGACTATAAAATAAGGAGACGTGATTTGTGTATGAAGACTGTAGAATCAATGCCATTTATTTGTGTTATTATTCATCTTTTATACAATATTTAAAATTACTTAATTAATTGACATACTTTGTAATGCGGAAATAAATATAAACTTATCATCAAAAATAATTAAGAAGTTGACCTAAATTAAAAGTGCAAATTAACGAAAATGGAATTTTCATTATTTAAATGTATGTATTTTGTAATTTTTTATTTAAAAACAATGCATGCGTTGCAGTTTTAATTTAAGTTGACATAATTTATGTAAGTACAATGTATGTATAATTTTTAAATAATACAGTGACGAACAAATTAATAAGATAAAAATAAGTACAATAGCCATAATGTGTGTCATTTCTACTCTGATTGCCAACACCTGACAATGTGGATTCCAGCGGTTTGTTCACATAGTGGCTTTGCTATATCTGATTTAGGGGCCGTAGAAGCCGAGGATGCCAAACCGGTTTTATCAAATCGGATCTGCACATCATAACAGTTTGTTTAATCGCCATCTCGTGAGCCTTCTGTTTTGGTATACCATCAAAAGTGAGAGGTCGCTAAATTTTTGCCTGGTACGAGTTCGGTTTGATGTGGGTGTTCAAATTAATGTTAATAACGGTAATAGTTGTAACACTGCCTCCAGTTTGGATCTGACAAAAGTAAGAAAAGTGCTTGTTAAATCGGATTCAGTTCTCTCACAACATCTATTTTGTCTAGAAAATTTTCCATAATAATTTTTCCTTATAGTTGAGGCATATATCAATATTAAAACTTGCCTCACAATTGGGATCAGCTATTGAGTTACTTTCTATAAAAATTTCTTTGTTCACTATGGAAATAAAATGTTTCCCTTCCGGGAGTTTCTCGAATTATATGATTAAAAGTTGTCTGGAATGCGTAATTTTTGCTCGAATTGAGTTTTGATTGGCGGGTGGCAATTGTTTGTATCTTGGGTCTGTTTATTCTTATATCACATTGTAAGTTTCTGTCAAATGGAATTTTTTGTTAATGATCTATTTCGTAAAACTCGGGTTTTTAGTTTGTAAAATTCAAATACTAATTCGTTAAACTTTTTTGTATAATTTTCTGGCATAGAGAAATATTAGATATGATAATTAATAAATAATAAAAAAATAAAATAAACTTATAAAAAAAATGTTTAGTTCCTTAAGAACTACCTTAAAATAATTACAAAGCGTTAAATAAGAACTATTGTTGATGGGCATGATCAGCCGGATTTTGCTGAGCTTGTGGCATGAGCCGGAAGTTGCATCATGTTCCTTTTCATTTTGCTAAAATTGTTTTCACATGGTTTTTGTGTGTTTTTATTGAAACTGCTGAATAGGGGTTGGTTGCAATTTATCTAGATATGTCTAACTTTTGCAATATTAACTTACATACTCGTAAGTCAATATCTTGTTTTGATCAAATTTAAATTTTTGTTATTTTTTCATTTGTTTTACTGGCAATCTACAATTTTTTACAATTATTTATTCTCGTACCTTCATTTTGTTTACATTTATTTTATCAGTGTGTGTATTTCAAATCGAATGGATCGTCTTCAACTAAAACTCTTTGGGCACTTGTAAGTCTAGGGGTTGTTTTTCAATCAAATAATGGTGTTTTCTATTCTGGATAAAAATGTTGCACACATATTTGTGGAGTGTTTTTTTCATGCCACACATACCCTTGTAAAGTGTTTCACATATTTTCCTTACAATGGCACAGAATAATGTGTTGATTTCACACTGTGCAATACTCGGTTGTACAACCGTGTATTTATATATGAGTTAGAGTTTCCTTTGTTTGAAACTCGTAAAAAAAAAGAAAAGTAATTTCTTTTTTCCTTTTTTCCTTTTATTTTATTATTTTATTATTAAGAGCTGAGTTATTAACGAATATAATTCTATAACTGACTGAATGTAAGTTTTTACGATGCTTAAATACCAAACCTTTGGTGGTGGCGTGGGGCTACAATTCTTCGGAACATTGAAAAAAAATAAAAATTAATAAGAAATAAAATAGTTCAATATTCAATTCTTTGGAAAAGTAAAAATTGACAAAACCAAATTGACATTTAATTCTTTGGAAAAATAAGAATTAACAAAATAAAATGAATTTAAATTCTTTGGAAAAAATAGGAATTGATTTTTTGTCGAAAAATTGATTGTTAAAGGGTGAAAACTTTTGTGGTGTTAACTCCTCCCTTCTTATATCGATTGTCCTCAAGCGTATTATGGGTACGACAGGTTGGAGAAGTTCACGTAAGTTGGTGGTTTTTCATCCAAATTAGTTTCGGTAGGTACTGGAATTGTGGGTGACTGTTTCGTGATGATTTCTAGTCGGTTTTTCCTCCAAAGCTGGTATAAGATTAAGATGATACAAACTGTGAATGTGATGGCACTAATTGATACCGTTCCAGATGTTATAGTAAGAATGTTAAGGTTACTAATCTTCTTGGTATTTCTGATGTGTAGTTCCTTTAGTGATTCTAACGATGGTACGTCTATATGATATCTGTTGAATGGGTTTTGTTGGAGGAAAGCTGGCATAGCTGCTAAGGGGATGCCTTCGAAATTACTATAGATTTTCTCAATTACTTTGATTCTCGAATTGTAGGAATTAATAAGATGGGTTCCCGTTATATTTCGGTTTTCTGAGTTGACTTCAATACTTCGCAATTATGATTTGGTTATTATTACAAATTTTAATTCTATTATAATCTTTACATTGTTTTTCGATTCCATAGATTTTATCTTAAGTTTTTAATATTTCCTCAAAATCTATCTTAATTACAATATTTTCTTCAGTTGTAACAGGTTTCAATATTATATTTTCAAATGTTTCGTGTGATGTTAGCGGAATCTTTATCATATAAACAATTGTCATTTCGCTACTTAATACATTTATCTCTGATTATTCTAATGCCTCTTCTGCATTATTGAACGTCAATTTTTCTTCACTTAATTTTTGTATGGCTGATTTAATTTCTTCTTCATTTAGTAACACTGAATTTACAATTTTATTTTTTGCCCATTGATACAATGGGCGTATCTAATGTTAATGAGCTGTTCTTTTACCAGTCTAATCTTGCTTTGCACGTCTATAATTATTTCCTGTATACCATTGGGCTCTTTACTTATGCTATTTGTGATTTTCTCAGCTAGTAGAGTCAAGTTATTTATTCTTTCATTAAAAAGTTTATTGATCACTACTTGATCATTATTATTATCAATTAATCTTAATAAATTTTTATTAATTATTGCCAAATCTTCGTGATCAGGTGACCCTGCGATATACTTCCACAACGTTCCTAAGGCATTTATTGATTTCTTTAGTCGGAGGTGTTTGGAAGGTTTTAGTGTTTGTAGTATGTCCATTGTCTGTTGAGTTTCTTGTTTTAATATAGGGAAAAGAACATTGTTCTTAGGAACCTGTGCTTCTATGTAGTTATAGGCGTTTGTCAGAAAGTTTTCGTATTTATCAAGTTTAATTAAATGAATAAGTCTGAATGTCCCCTCCTGAATCTTTGCTAATCCGTTGTTGATGGTAACTATTTGTGCTGAACTGTAGTCAAATACCTGTGTGTTCGTAGCTTGTCCTGGAGTCATAAGAATCAGTAGAATACTTGGTGTCAAATACATCGTCGTTGTTTACCTTAAAAGGAGAAAAAAAATTTTTAGTTCTAACTTTTTATGTTACTTTTATGAACCACTCTATTTGATTCTGTCACAATTGTTGTTGTGCTATTTTCTTTAACTACTTCTTTTTTGAATCTAGGAGTTAATTTTGTGCCTAGTCGCTGGTCTATTTTTACATATATAATATCTCCTGGAGCATAAGTTCTTGGTTCTTTTCTTTTCCCATTATGATATCGTAGGTCTCTTTCCTGTATTCCTTTGAGCCTTTCGATATTATCTTTTCTTGCTTCCTCAAATTGTTTGGGATCTGTGCTAAGCGTTCTACCAAAGAAAATTTCTAAGGGCCTATTACCCGTGGTAGACTGTACTGAATAATTATATTCATAGACTGATCGGTCAAGAAGTTCTTCAAATGTGTTATGTATCTGTTCCTTTTTTAAACATCTCATTATTTCTGACAATGTTTTTTACAATTACAACATTGTTTAACGATTTTCTTGGTTTTCCTTGCCATGGCGGGGAAGTAAAATCTTTCTAAAATTTTTAATATTATTTTAAATTGGTACGTGGAAGTTGTACCAATGTTTAGGAACAATTGATTCTTAAATACATTAATGGGGGTTTCTACACTATGTATCAATGTGATGTGTGATGAACTTTCATCTGAGTTTGTCGCTATTGACAATGTATGCATGAACGATTTATGTGGAGGCCTTCTAAATAAGGCATCTGCTACCACATTCATTTTCCCTGGTTTATGGTGTAGCTCGTAATTGTATTCTTCGAGAATTGCTTTCCACCTTTTCATTTTGCTATTAGTATTCTTGTTGCTAAGAGCATACGTGGTCCGTAAAAATTTTTATTCTGGCTGAGCCATACAAATAATTTCGCAGTGAATTTAAGGCCCAAATGATGGCCAGCATTTCTTTTTCATTGGCAGCATAATGCTCCTCTGCCTTGTTAAGTGTTTTGATATTGGTCTGTCGCTTTGGGACAGGACTGCGCCAAGCGCAAAGTTGGAAGCGTCTTTTGTCAATTCAAAATCCTTTCTTTGTAATAATATTCATACTCTTTTTTTGTTGGGGCGATGTTTTATTTATATTTAAATTATTTACTGTTGCAGATGAAAGCTGCTTAATGCTTATTTTTTCCCATTCCCCAATGTCATGTAGTTCTCCCCTGTGTGAATTACGACTCCTAATTCTCTAAGGGTATCGCTTCCGAGCATGCCATCAAAAGTCTTAAGGGACGGCATTAAAAAGAATTTAATTTCTTGATTTATGTTAAAAAATTTTCACCATTGTGTGTTCAGTAATTCTAATGTTACCGACAACTGACTTCGCATAGAATGATGCTTTATTTTTAATTTTTTTCTTTGCCAAGTGTGGCTGGAGATATTAAAAACTTGAGAATGCTTCCGCTCTCCGTTTTGACCTCAAAATAAGGTAACGAAGAGCTTATTAAACTAAAAAACTAATGTCTGTTGGCTCAATATATTCTTTTTCATGTATTCCTGACTGAACTTGTTCTGTATCAATGTGGAATGTTCTCTGTAATTTCTTTTGTTGGGGGTATGAAATTGAACCAGGTCTTTTCCCTTGCAAGTTATCGCGGTGAGGTCTGTTTATGTAATTTATATGCCGGGAATGCATACTTTGATCCACGTCCATGGGCTCTGGTCGTGATTGAGGCTTAGGTGGCCTTTGTGGATTGTTTTGATAAATCCTTTGCTGCGTAGGTTGCCATGTTGGCTGATTACTCTGTGGTATGTGAACTAAGTGAGGGTAGAATCTATTTGTATCTTTCCTTTCAAAGTTTTGTTTTGGAGGCAATTGCGATGGTTCAATTCTTCTTGCATTGTGAGCATGGGTTGCTCGGAAGTTTTGATTCTGAAGTGTCAGACAAAGATGTAGGGCCTGTGGTAGGTCCACTGGTTCCCTTATTCCTAATAGACGGGGTAAGTCCCCATTTAGACCCCTTATAAAGGTGTCTGGGGCTTTGTCTGTGTAAGATTTTGTAAATAAATTAAGTGATTCATTCATAACTCTAGTCTAGGCAACGCCGATAGCCTGTAATTTTATTTCTGATAACGCTGAGAATGCCGTAGTATTTGGGCGTTCCCTTAAGCGGTTCGTATATTTCTAAAATTCTGTCTACACTCTTCTTCCATGAATTATATTCCCCAGCTTGACCTGCAAACTCCTTTAAGCATTTGACTACGTCCGGAATTTTGTCCATATCCTGTAAATTATTCCTATGTCTTTCGTCTATCTGTTGGTCTCTAACATTTTGCACATTTGTATGTGGGCTTAGAGCTGCCTGACCCATTTGAGGTCCTTGTTGCCTGAAAATATTTGTGACAACATTTGAAATAAGTGTCGTTAAGTCGTCCATGTTCATTTTTATGTTCTGAGGATTCGCGGGAATAACGGGTGGTCGGATCAGATTATTTGGATTTGACATTTTCCTTTTATTTAATTCTTAGATTACAGTATCAAAAAAAAAATTTAATGCCCAGAGGGTTTTAAATCATATAGTTTTGCATATGTTTTAGTTTCTAGATTGTAAATTTTTGCTCTTAACATAAATTTTACTCTATACCGGATCTTCGCCTTGAGTTTTTCCATGGCTTCTGGTGTTTCTCGTACTCCTGGTGATTTCGCTTCTTCGTTTATAGGTAATATAGCAAAAGATGATACCCTTTTGAAATTTATCTCTTCAGGTTGTGTGTCGTCAGACAGCATGTGTTCACTTTAGCTATCACTTTTTTCACTAATGGGGGCAGGTACGTGATACCAATCGTTTTGCTGAGGCTACTAAGGGGCCGTACATTAGATTTTTACAATTTTTGTAGCGATTTTGAGTTCTTTTTTCCTAAAAATTACGCTTTTTATCAGTTTATGGGAAATCACTTTAATCACTTTAAAAATTTTTCCCTTTTCGGAGTTAGTTTTCAAAGATCAGTTTAATTTGCAGATCAGTTTAAGGATAATTTTTAGTTTTTAAGGATCACTTTTTTAATTTAAGGATCAGCTTTTAGAGTTTTACTTTTGATTTTAATTTAAGGATTAGTTTAAGGAGCACTTTTTAAACTTCACTTTTTAATTTAAGGATCGCTTTTTAACTTTTACCGGTGTACGATGAGAAGGTTTCTCGCCGGCAGCACTATAGCGCAATTCGATATTCCTTGAATTGTTGTCTATAGGCCACTGAAATGTTCGATGGCAAGTGATACTTACGGGCAATGCGAATTTACGCTCGTGGTACGCGAGCAAAATTAAAAGGGATGATGACTTTAACACTTCAACTTTAACAATGTTTTCATTATTTAAAATTCTTTTTCTTAAACCTAACAAAATTATTCTTATGTAAGTTAAACTATTATTAGTTTTATTTTATTTTTTAAAAATACTTCAGACTGTAGAGTCTGAAGCGTTCTTTATTCTTTTCGAGTTTTTTTAGAACTAACTTTTACAAAGTTTTCTTTTATTACTTAGACTACCTTAAATGCCTTTCTTGCCAAATCACCTGATGTTGGTAGACATACCATCAGCAGTTTTTTATGGGAACGGAAACCAATGAAATATGAATATTTTGTAAACAATTCTAATTAAAAATAGCTTTATTCTTTTAATGCAAATGTGTGTACATGTGTACATGAATACATATTTATGTTACGTTGCATTTTTGACAAATTTTGTGTTAACTCCTCCGCCTTTAATTTCGAACGTCCGCGTTCGTTATAAAAAATGCTGGATTCTGATCTATTATTGTTGCGGGTTTTTGAAGAGGAGGGGATATATGGATCTGCACAGATTTCTTTTTTTTAGATTTTTGAATGCAACTAAACCTATTGCAATGACAATTATTAGAAGTATTATTAGAAAATTGAATGTAAATCCGTACGTTTGTCTCCCTTTCAATAAACTTATTGCTGACGTGTTGTTGAGATGGAGTTGCTTTAAACCCTGCAGGGTAAGAGTTTCTTCGAAATAATTCATAGATGATGCTCTAATGATTGCTGGTAAAGGCTTAAAGTGCAAAGTTTCAGTGAAGCTGAACTCTTGATCTCCTATTCTTATTGATGCATTTCTATATTGAATCAAATAAGTTCCTGTTAGGTTAATTTGTTCTTTATTGACTAGTATACTACCATTAAACCCGTTTAATAGAACTAAGCCTGGAGTTATACTTTCTATTTCCGGTATGTGAAAACCACTAGTTACAGGACAGTGTGATTTCGTACCTTTTAGCAGGTTAGGCAAGCATGAACTATTTGTTATATCTAATACATCTTTTTTATAGCAAATTTTAACATCATTAAATGTTTTACAATTATTTTTTAGTGATAGAATTGTTTCATTACATTTAAGTATTTCATTAAATTTTATTTTATAAACTTCATTATTTTTCTTTACTGGTCTTACCAGTTTGGATTCACAAGTTTCTTTACTTGTTATTGGCAAACTTACAATTATTATTATTTTTTCTTTACTACTTGCTATTTTTGTTTCTGCAAATTCTAATGCTTCTTCAATATTAATACATATATTCTACGTTATTAGAATCTATCTTTTCTTTAAGTAATTTTATTTCTTTTTCAGATAAAATAAATGAATTTAAAATTCCAACCTTGGACCAGTTTATAGTATGTTCGATATTTATCAATTCTTCTTTAAATATTCTCAATTTTTCCTTTACGTTTAATGCTAAAGCGTTTTGAATTAATTCGCTATCTTTTACATTTCTTAAAATAGTATTAGCTCTCTCAGTTAAATTATTTATTGCTTCAAATACATTTCTGTTAATTATTATTTGCCTGTTATTATTTATTGACAATTCGCTTAAATTTTCATTTATAATCATAAGATCCTGGTGATCTGGGCTGCCAGTGATCCATTTCCAAATAGTGCCTAAGAAATCTATTGATCTTTTATTTTTTTCTCTTAATTTTAGTTTATCTAAGGCTAGTTGAGTTTGGAATAAATCATAGTGTAGGAAAGGAATGATAGGATTTCTGGGATTTAACTTCTGGGCAATTGTTGGTTGGAGTTCTGCCAACGTTATTTGATATTCGGTAATGTTTATTGCATGCACGAGCTTGAATGATCCTGTTTGTAATTTTACATGCCCAGTGTTAATAGTTATGAGTGGTGAGTCTGAGTAGTTCATTATTTCTACCTCGGCTGCACATAGGGTGCTGAAGAATCTGAAAAATAAATTTAATTTCTAATAAGACTTTTGTGCACTATTTTCCCGTCTGTCGTAATTATAATATCCGGTCTATTTTCTTTTACGGTTACTTTTTTGTATCTTGGAGAAGTTTTGTTTCTCAGGTGTTTACCTAAGGCTACGAAAACTGTCTCTCCTATTGTATAGTTTTTATATGGTTTTCTATTTTTATTATGGTATTTTAAATCTGTCTCTTGTTTTCTCGTTAATTTCTTAACATTTTCTATTCTGAAGTGTTCTAAATGTGAGGGATCTGTGGTTATTCTGTTCCCGAAAAATGCTTCTACAGGTTTTAAATTAGTGGTAGAGTGGACACTATTGTTGTATTTGTATAGTGACTGATGTAGTAAGTCCGAAAAGGATTCATGAATTTTTTCTGCCTTGACACAACGCATTATCTCATTTAGTGTGGAATGGAACCTTTCTATCTGTCCATTCATGGCACTTACGTAAGGTGGAGCTTTGTATATTTCTATTCCGTATTGATCCTCTAGCATAAATTTTATTGAAGCGGCTGCCAAAGATTTTTCATTGTCAACCACAATTTGTTTAGGAAACCCAAGGGAAGTTATTAGTTCGCGTAATGGTTCTTTTATATCCTCCACTGCACGTGATTTTACTATCTTTGCTTGAGCATATTTTGAGTATTTGTCAACGCCTGTGAGTACTACTTTATGATTCGTGTAAAAAAGATCCAGGCGAACTATTTGTCCTGGGTATTGGGGAATTGGTGTTGCTTTCAATAGTGGCTTATTGGGGTGTCGCTCATACTTTTGTTCTTTGCAAATATTGCATTGCTTAACAAGCCTATTAATTTTAGCCTGCATACTAGGAAAATAAAATTTTTTTATTAGTTGACTTTTATTTTCTTTGCTGTTTCTATGTGTTCTCTTGTGTTCCTTTAATATTTCCGCCTCTTGAGCAATTTCATCTTTCAGGTCCGTTACAAGTTCTCTTGAAAACTTTACTTTATAATTTCTGAAATGGATGGGGTATATTATCTGCAATTTTCCTAAAACTTGCTCATTGGTGTAAATGCAATTTACTACAGATGGATTCAGATATCTTTTGAGTATTGGTATAAGATCTTCATCCTCATAATGAATTTGTGTAATGGTGTGCCGGTGATATGTAGGGAATATAATTTCAAACTTATAGGATGGAAAATCATCATGCAGTAAAAAGATTTGGTTTTTGAAAACGTTTACTGGTGTATTAGCAAATGGTATTAAGTCTTGGGGAGAGCTGTCGTCACTATGTATTGTCGATGTTAAAGAACTTATTTGAGGAGCGCGAGAATCACAATTTGTTTTTTAAATTGTATAAAAAAATTATTTCTTTTATTTTTATTTATTTGGCTTGTTTGCCAGAAAGTGGTTGACAGAATAATGTTTTCTAAAAACTAAAGCATATTCTTATAAATTAAAATTAACTTAATTTATTGCTGATTTTGCTGTCTAGTTTGGGTCATTTTGAAATATCATAAAAAAGAAAAAAATATGTTTTTAAATTATTTTGCAACTTGCCAAAAGTGCAAGTTATTGCTTTTGTTTGTTTTAAAATGATCGAATTGCATTTTTGTATTTAGATTAAATGAACTATAAGTTCATTTACCTATTTCTTTTAAAAAATTATCAATATAATCAGTATGCTTATATGTATGTAACTACCCCCTCCTCTACTTTAGAATTCTCCTGAATTCTATTATTTAATAACTTTATTTTAATATGCTTATGTTTTCTTATTACACAAAAAGAAATATTAACTATTACAATAATAATTATTATATTGCAGCCATACGTAATTTTACTATGATATTTTAATTCTTTTATTGATTTAATATTGTTTTGGTACACTTTTTCAATTTGTTTAAAGGATAATTTATGAGTAAAGTTTTGTGGTTGTTCTGAGTTTAGATTTAAATGAGTTTCTTTTTCAATTTCTATAATGTTAGAAAAATAGTAATCTTTAATTTTGATTGTACACTTGTTAAAATTAATTAGATAGTTTCCATTCAGGACAAATTTTTCATTGTTGCATGTTTGTTCGACACTAATATTTACTGAGTTTTTTATAATAATTGTATCAATATCTATTTGTATTACCTCTAAATCATTATTATTTATCATTTGACAGGTATTTTTAATTGTACAGTGGTTGCTTAATTTTAAATCTTTTAACTGTTTATTTTCTTGAAAATTATAAGTTTTGTTTTCAAAATCAAATATTTGTTCTATTTTATAGTCAATTTCATCCTTTTCGTTATTTGGTGGTGGTATAATTGATCTTAGTTTAACGATTAAAAATTCTTTTGGTATTTTGACTCCGAAAATTAAATATGAGTTATTAACATATGCTGTTCCAAATTGAATATATTTAAGTTTATTGTAGTCTATTTCATATTTTTTATTTCATTATCAGTTAAAATACTTGGGTGTACTATCCCATATTTTGCAGATACTACATTATCTTGCAAATGTTCAATCTTATTTTTTATTAATTGTATATTAGTTGGCTGTTCTAAGAATATCTGTTTATTATTTTCCATTTTTAAAAATTTATTTATAGAGTTTAATTCATTTTCTATTTTTCTTCTGTCATTTTCTATTACTAATTTTAAATGTCTTAAGGTCGAATTGAAATATTCATTGATTATTACCTGTTGGTTATTATTTTCTTTAATTTCGTTAATATTAGTTAAATGATTTTGTATGGTCTGTCTGTCTTCGTCGTCCATAGTTCCAAATAACCATTTTGATATGCTACCTATTCCGTTAACTAGTCCTCGTCTTTGTCTAATTTGTTTGGGTATTAATGTCATTAGTTTGTTCTTAGCGTCGTTTATTTCTGAGTTAAGAATTTCTTTTTTGTCTATTTGCATTAGGTTGATGTTATCAATTAGGTTATGTAAAATAACTTCTATTTCTTTCAAATTAATTATATGTAAAACTATATCTGCTTCCTTAACGATTTCTTGGTCTCTTATGTGGATGTCTATATATCCTCTTTGTTCTGTCAATAGTTTACTGGTCATTCGTCCAAAGGTTTGTTGGATCAGTATTAGCATTATTAGCGTTGTTAGAGTCTGAAAATTTCAATGGTCGCTTAATATTACAGGGATGTATATTTTTAAGTTTTAATTTTTTATATTTTGGTTGTTCTTTATGTCGAACAGCCTTATAGTTTTTTACAAATCCTTCCTCTCTAGTTTCCGTATATTCTTCCCTACATTTATTTAATTTACTGATTTTCTTTATTTTATTGTCTTCTAGATTTTTCCTAACTTCATTTTTCTCTACCTTTCCTTGTTGGACTTCATTGGGTGAATGTTTTATTCTTGAGTGATAGCGATCGTTATAATTCCTAACAGTTTTCTGTATTAATTGCTTTGTAGGTAAATCTTTATTCATTTTGTAAAAAATTCTAAATTTCTCTGCTATAGTATTATGAAACCGTTCGATATCAGCATTGCCCGTGTGGCTATTGGGTTTAGTTAAGTGTAACTCGATGTTTTCTTTGTCTAGAAATTCTTTAATACTTCATTGTCTGCTATTATCTTTTTTGGCTTTCCAACTTTGGCAAAATGATCTTCCAACTGCTCTATTATGGTCATATGATTTCTATCATTTAATGGATATGCTGCTCCGAATTTGGAAAATTTGTCAATTATGGTTAGAAAATGGAATCCTTTCATTACATACGTATCTATATGAATTATTTGGTTCTTTTCAGATGGTGTTTCTGTTATTGCGAATTTTGGTTTTATTGGTTGCCTGTCATATTTTATTTCCTGGCATACGTCACACTGATTAATAACAATTTGGATTAATTCCATTAATTTGGGATAATAGATTTTGTTTTTGATATTGTTGTATGTCTCTATTATTCCAGAATGCATACTTTCCCTAACGTGATAAAAGGATATTTGTTTTACTGCCTCTGTCTCTGTTTCTATATCTTGTGCCCTTAGAGTGCACTTGGTGAAGTTTATTTGTTTATCATTAGAATACATTTCTATTAATTTTTCTTGAACTAGGTTATAACTTCTTTCTGACACTTCTGAAAATATTCCTACTTTACCTTTAGTTATAGTATATTTTTTAAATATTTCTCCCATTCTTTCGAAATCACTTTCCGAAATAAATATTATTCTTTTCCCGTGAAGCATTTTTAACTCCTGGATTTTATTATTTGTTATTATAATTTGTGTTTTATATTTGTTTACAATTTCGTCTTTAATAAAGAAATGTTCTTGGAGATTTTCTTCAGCTGAATGCACTGTAGCCATCGACACGTTATCTTCTTCCAAAGAACTAATAACATTTACGTCCTTGTTTTCCAATTTTTCGTTCTCTTCGGTGTTTATTCTACTCAAAAAGTCTGCAACCCGATTTTCTTTTCCTTTAATGTATTCAATATCGAAATCGTACTCTCCTAACTTTAACAACCATCTTTGATGTCTTGGGGACATATCTTTCCCTTTATATTTAGTATTCAAAAATTTTATTGGTTGGTGGTCTGTTAGAATTTTAAACTTCCTACCATAAAGATATGGTCGTAGGTAATTAACACTCCATAAAATAGCTAAAAATTCCTTATCAGTTGCTGAATAGTTCCTTTCGTGGTTATTAAGGGTCCTCGAAGCGTAACATATTGGGTGCCCTTCTTGAGATAACACTGCCCCAATCGCATAATTAGATGCATCTGTTGTCAGTGTAAATTTTTTTTCGAAATCAGGAAATTTAAGAATTGAGTGAGAACTTATGAGATTTTTCAATTTTTCAAAAGCTTCTATATATGTACGTCGGGTCCTTGTCATTTATTTTCACTCCTTTTTTCAAGTACTTTGTCATGGGCTGTGCTACTTTGGCATAATCTTTAACGAATTTTCTGTAATAACCCGTCATACCAAGAAAACTTTTGATTTGCTTTTCTGTCCTTGGTAATGGTAATTCTTGAATTACCTTTATTTTGTTTATGTTAGGCTTAATTCCGTCCTTTGTTAAGATGTGTCCCAAAAATTCCGTCACCTTTTTCATGAAATTGCACTTATCTATCTGAACTTTTAAGTTAGCTTTCTCCAATACTTTAAATATGTCAGTTATTGCCTTTACATGCTCTTTTAATGATGTACTAAATATCAAGATGTCATCTAAATATACTACACATGTCTTGTTAATGAAGTCTCTTAATGTTTCGTTCATAAGTCGCTGGAATGTAGCTGGGGCGTTTTTCAACCCAAACGGCATTCTTACAAACTCATACAGTCCATGTGGTGTCACAAATGCTGTTTTCTCCCTATCTTTTTCTTCTATCAAAATTTGGTGGTATCCCTTAGCTAGATCTAAAGTAGTAAAATATTGTGCCCTGCCCAACTTGTCTAGAATTGAATCTATATTTGGCAGTGGAAACTTATCGTCAATTGTTATTTCATTCAGCTTCCTGTAGTCTACGACAATCCTAAATTTTCTTTCTCCTGAGTTGTCTATCTTTTTTGGTACTACTATTAATGGGCTTGCATAACGAGAGCAACTTTTCCTAATTATTCCCTGCTCTTCCATTTCTTTTATTTGTCTCCTAACTTCCGCTTCGTGCTGTGGTGGATACCTGTATAATTTAGCGTTTATCTGTTCGTCCGTTGTTGTCCTAATAGTATGTTTTATGTTCATGGTACTAGTCAGCTTGTCTCCTTCTTTAAAGAATAAGCCTTTGAATCTATTTAAAATTTTCGTGACTTCTTTAAGTTCTTCTGCATTAAGATGTTTTAATTGTAATCTACTCCAATCCAAATTTGATTCCTCTAGAATGCATATTTGGAGGTTTTTGTATGGATTCATTAAAAATTTGGTTATCTTATTATTAAAAGAAATATTTCCGTCCACTAAATTTATCATCGTGTTGAAACAATTAAGTAAATCTGTTCCTATTATGAACTGGTATCTTCGTCCGGTTAAGTTTGTAACTTTCCATCTTACTTTTGCAAATCCTACATTAAACTCTTCAGGTGCATCAGATATTACCTCGAGTCTTATAGTGCCTTTTCCATTTATCGTTTTAAATTTAATTGGTTCTTTCAACAAAATTCTTTTAAAATCTTTAATATCTTTATCAACTACACTTATACTTGCTCCTGTGTCTATTAGAGCTTTATATTCTTTTTTGTTTATAGTAATTTTTATGAGGGGTAAGTAGTCGGATGTTGTGTCCGAAAAAAAACATTATCATCATTATTTATATTATTGAATTCTTCTCTATTACCGTTCCTTAATTCCTTTTGGTCTTGCCCAGGTTGAGTCAAGCAATTTTGGCTGACATTTGGCCTGGGGTTTCCTACCTTTGGGAATCTTAGCTCAACATTGTCTATTTCCATAGGCTCGGTTAGGTTTTTCCTAGGTTGTTTCCACCTTAACTGGCCGGAATTTGGCCTAGGGTGTCCTACCTGCGCGGGTCTTTGGAAGTTCCCTGACATGTTATTTTGTTGGAACTTATGGTATCCTGAATTATTTGTATTATGGTTGTTGTTATTATATCTGTTATAGTATTTATTTTGATTATAATCTTGAACTTTATTTGAATAATTTTGATTATAATTATAATTATTTTTCTTCACTTGCTTAGATGTGTTCGAAAAAGTTCCTTTGACTTTTCGAAATTCTTCTCTAATACAACTATCTTCGTATCTTCTTTTCATCATAATATCTATTATGGTTTCTATATTCCTTTCTTCATATATTTTTTCTAACACTACCCCTTGGGTCATTTCTTTTGCAATATTAGTTAATAAACTATTTACGTTAGATAAATCAATATATTGGTCATCACTATAATACACACTTAACTCATCACTCTTATATTTAATATTTTGTAATTCTATAGCTAGTTGACTTACAGTATTCACTCTTAAATCGTTGATCCTTCGGTATATTTGGTGGGGCTCCACATCGGGTCGATACCTCAGCTTGAGTGCCTTCTTTATAATCGTCCAATTTTCTGGTTGTTGTATGTTTATTACTAAATTTTTAGCTTCTCCCTGTATGTTTCGGTAAAAGATTGCTTTAGTCGCTTCCTTTCTCAAATCTTCTTCTGCTATTGTTGAAAGTAAGTACTCTACACTGCTTAGGAACGAATTGATGGTGATGGCTCCTACACCGGTGAACACTGGTAAATAACTAACGTTTTTGAAGATTCTGTCCAGCTGGCTTGATTGCGATTGTTGCATCATCAAATTTGGTTGATGCTGAAATTGTTGCTGCTGTTCAAGGTATGCTAAGCGTAACCGCTCCAACTGTTCCTCTTTTCTGGCTAATTCTTCTGCCAAATTTAATGGAGGATTTTGTTCTTCCATTCTTCTGTTTTTGTCAAACGTTCGTTGCCTTTTGGAATACAGAACGAAGGTTTCGTATCACTAAATCCTTTTGGTAAAATAAAAAGGATCCTACCGACTGCGCCAGAATCACAATTTGTTTTTTAAATTGTATAAAAAAATTATTTCTTTTATTTTTATTTATTTGGCTTGTTTGCCAGAAAGTGGTTGACAGAATAATGTTTTCTAAAAACTAAAGCATATTCTTATAAATTAAAATTAACTTAATTTATTGCTGATTTTGCTGTCTAGTTTGGGTCATTTTGAAATATCATAAAAAAGAAAAAAATATGTTTTTAAATTATTTTGCAACTTGCCAAAAGTGCAAGTTATTGCTTTTGTTTGTTTTAAAATGATCGAATTGCATTTTTATATTTAGATTAAATGAACTATAAGTTCATTTACCTATTTCTTTTAAAAAATTATCAATATAATCAGTATGCTTATATGTAACTCGCGCGAAAGCGCATCCGCTACCACATTTGTTTTCCCTGGCTTGTATTTCAACTCATAGTTGTATTCTTCCAACAACGCTTTCCATCTTCTTAGCTTACTGTTCGTATTCTTGTTATTGAGTGCATAGGTAAGTGGTTGATGGTCAGTTATAATTTTAACTTTGGGTGAACCGTAAAGGTAATTCCTCAGGTTTTCTAATGCCCAGACGATGGCAAGCATTTCCCGCTCATTCGTGGCATAGTTTTCCTCCGTTTTCCTGAGGGTTCTTGAAATGAAAGCTATGGGCCTTTCCTCTTGTGATAGAACCGCTCCAATTGCATAACTAGACGCATCAGTAGTGAGTTGAAATTCTTTGTTGAAATCGGGGTAGGCTAACACGACGTCTTGACTTGTTAAAGTGTTCTTTAATTTATTGAAAGCGTCAATTGCATCTTGATTGAAAGAAATAATTTTTTTTGCTGACTGATTTTTTGGCACATTGCCATCCTCCCCCCCTTAAAACGGCTGTCAGGGGCTTTGCGATCTTCGCGTAATCCCTAACAAAGCGGCGGTAGTAGCCTGACAGGCCTAAGAATGACCTTAGATCTTTTACTGTCCTCGGTTGAGGAAAACTTTTCACGGGCTTTAGTTTCTCAGGATTCATTTTTATGCCGTCACTCGATACAATAAAACCAAAAAATTCTACTTCTTTCTTTAAAAATTCGGTCTTATCTAACTGCACTTTCATATTCGCTTTTTCTAAGGTAGTGAATATTGTTTCAATATTCTGAATGTGCTCTTCCTCAGTCTCACTAAATATCAATATATCGTCTATATATATAAAACAGATTTTTCCTATGTGTTGTCGTAAAATGTCATCAAGGGCACGTTGGAATATGGCAGGCGAATTTTTTAGACCAAATGGTAGTCTTAGAAATTCATATTTGCCATTATTGACCGAGAACGCTGTTGTCTCTATGTCTTTTTTTTTCAACGGGATTTGGTGAAAACCACTTTTTAAATCGATGGTCGAGAACCATTTTTTGTTTTGTAACTGTGTCAGAATATCCGTAATTTCGGGTATTGGGTATCTATCGGCTACTGTAACTTGGTTTAATTTTCGGTAATCTATTACCATGCGGAACTTCTTTTCACCGGAGGCATCTGCTTTTTTTGGTACTACCCACACGGGGGCATTGTATGGGGATCGGGATTTTCTAATTATTCCATTGTCGGTTAGTTCTTTTATCTGTTTCTCCACCTCTTTTTTTTTTTTTTTTTTTTTTTTTAATTTTATTTAGATAATCGTACAATAGTTAATATTTTACATAGAATTCATTTGGCCTCTGCGCCTTAAAGGCATTTTAGAGGCAAGTTGGCAACTGTTTGAACTTGACGTACAATTATAATAATCTAATAGTAATATTATAATAATTACATTAGTTATTCTTAAATTACATTAGTTATTCTCGATGAAATGAATACATATACAATATTTTAAAGGAGCGTTTCTATTGAATTATTCAAAAATTCTTTGCATAATCTTTTGAATGCTGAAATACTCTCTACAATTTTTAGTTGTGAAGGTAGATTGTTATAAAGATTACTACCCATATAATCAATTCGTTGTTTTGTTTTTTCTAATCTACACCTTGGGATTCTTAAGTTAGAAGAGTTTCTTGTAAGAAAATGAGCTTGGTTTTGAGGAAATGGAATTGTATGTTCCCCTATATTGTGAAGACTTTTAAAAATAAACAAAAGGACCTGATACATGTATAAGCCATTAATTGGCAAAATATTTACACATATATCTTTATATAGCGACAGTGTTGAAAAAGTTCTTGGCAATTTATAAATAATTTTTAACGCTTTGTTTTGACAACGTTGCAAAGATTTTAACGAAGTATAGTTTTTATTGAAAGCATAAACACAAACTAAGTAATTTAAATGCGATTCAATTAGTGCATTGTAAATCATAAGTTTTGATCTTTCGGATAATTTATTTTTAAATTTATATAAAATACCAATGGCAGGCGCTATTTGCTTCATAACATTGTTGATATGACAATCCCAAGATAAGTTGTTTTGTAATGTAATGCCTAAATATTTAACTGAATTTGATTCATAAATGGGGTTGCCATCAATGTAAGCAAAAAAATTATTATTTGAATTTACTGCACGAGGTCTAAATCTAACTAACGTTGTCTTTTCAGAATTTAATAATAATCGATTCAAGCGAGCAAATTCCATTAGTAAAGCAGCATCTCTTTCGATATGTGTTTTCAAAACTAAATCGAATTTATAAGGATAGAAAAAACATATGTCATCAGCAAACATAAATAATTGACCCGTTAGATCAAGATTCATTAAATCATTTAAATAAATTGAAAAAAGTAAAGGGCCTAAGCCACTTCCCTGTGGAACGCCGTATTCAACATTCCCAATAAAACTTTTAGATTGATTTATTTGCACAAACTGTTTCCTGTTTATGAAATAGTTTTCAAATAACGTAAGCTCACGACCTTGAAGACCATAATATTTTAACTTTTTTATTACTATTTGATGATCTACAAGATCAAACGCTTTAGAAAAGTCAAAGAATATTCCAGCAACTCCACTGAAACCATCATCTAGACCTTTACAAGCATATCTTACTACGTTTACAACAGCATCTTGAGTACTAACACCTTTTCTAAAACCGAATTGATACTTGTACAGCATACTATTCTCCTCTAAGTATGTCAAAAGCTTGTCGTATAGAATTTTTTTCAAAAATTTTATCAATAGTTGATAGAATGGCAATAGGTCTGTATTTGTCCACGGTGGACGCAGAGATTGTTTTTGGGATGGGGACTATTTTATGAATTTTTAAAATGTCAGGATATTCTGAGGTATTAATAATTTTATTATATATATCAACTAAAATAGGTGAAAGTATTATAAAACATTCTTTCACAAATTTTATGGATATATTATCAAATCCGGGTGTTTTATTTGATTCCATATTAAAAACAACGTTACTAACATCGTTTTCATTTATCTCATTTAAGATGAAGCGATGACGTGAAGCATTAAGCGTCCTCAGCGAGTTAATTGAGTCACTTGGCAAGATATTAACTTTTTGTTTAAGTTCTTTTACAACTGAAATGAAATAATTGTTTAATAAATTTGCTTTAGTCTGATTATCAGATATATTTTCACCGCGCAGGTCATTAAGTTTGACAACATTTTCTTTCGTTCTACCTAATGTGTTATTTATGAATTTCCAACATTTTTTAGTATCATTTCCTATTTTACTTAAATTTTCCACGTAGTAGTTATCTTTACATTTTTTAACTGCTGATTTTATCACTTTACTTATTCTTTTCAAATCAGCATCATATTTTTCTCTATTTTTTGATCTACGCCTTTTCTTTAATAATTTGTTTTTATATAGAATTAACCCTTGAAGATTATTGTTTATCCATGGGGTTATTTCAAAATTTAACGGCTTATTAAGATTTGTTGTTTTGGTAGAGTGATTAACAGCTGATTCAACTGTAGCTATAAGAGAGCTTGTCAATACTGAAACATTAGTTGATAAGAAATCAGTTGGCAGTGTTCTTTGTAAATATTCGTTAGCCTTTCTATAGTCACAATAAGTCTTAGAAATTACGATATTATCTTTACATCTGAAATTACTTTTCAATTTACAAGATAAAATATTATGATCGGAAAGGTCGCATTCCACTGAATCAACGATAGGCGTAACGGGTAAATTACTAAATATATGATCTATACAAGTTTTACTTTCAGGTCTTGTAATTAAGGTATGGGCATTGTTACAATCATAATTTTGAAAAATAGAATTTAATTCAATGCTCGAACCACTTTTTAAGAGATCTATATTCGAGTCACCTACTATTATTAATGGATTTTGAGCTAATTCATATAATAAACTGTCAAGAAACTCAAAAAACCCTGGTTCGTTACACTTTTGGGAACGATAGTAAGAAATCATTTGTAAAGGCTTTGAATTAATTTTGAAATTAAGCAAAGTTATAGCTAAAATTTCAACAAAATTTTCACTTTTACAAATTTTAACAGTAAAATCAATTTCTTTGTTTATATATATTGATGTACCACCGTATCCATCTTCCCTACAACAATGTATAAAATTAAATCCGGGGATTGTATATATTTGAGTTAAGTCATTTTTAAACCAAGTTTCTTGTAGAGCTATTATATCGGGAAGTTTTGAAAATTGAGATAAGATCGATTTAAAATTGTTGAACTTGTCGATAGACGAGACGCTCCTTATGTTGAAACTGATGATATTTAGGTAATTAAAATTCAAGCAATTAATATGTTTTTTAAAGTTTGAAAAATTATTGAAATATTGATTATTTGACATTGAAAAAAAATAAAAATTTTAATTTTAACTATAAAGTTGTTTACATAAAACATAATAAAAAATTTTAAGAAGGAGACATGTATGAAGCACCATCTTCGCCATCGGCATCACTAGAAACATCAGCTGTAACTTGACTCGGATGAATTAGAGATCTTCTACCATACTGTTTGTTAGTTGTTACATTTAAGAGCATTTTGTCAACTTCATCCTCATCAGTAATTAGTTGTTGGTTAGATGTGTCACTTTTCTTAGCAAAAACTCTTCCATTCTTTATAAAAACATATTGGTAACCTACTGATTTTAACGATTTTGCATAATTGTAAAGGTACATAGTTTCTTTGCTATTAAAATTGTTTATAAAAATCTTTTTCGTATCTTCATTATCTCTGAGTTTGGTTTTAGAAGACATGAATTTGTCCTTATGTATTTTAGAAGTAAACTTCGCTACAACAGTTTTGTTATCATTGTTTCTATTTTTATTTTTCAAAAAGTAAGCATCTTCAACAATATTGTTTTCCATTTTTACACCAATATTTTCAGAGATTTTAGCAACCGCTTCAAAAGCGCTCATTTTTTCATCTGATACTTTTACACCACTAATAATGCAATCATTTTTTAGTCTATGTTCATTTAAAATTTTAACAGAAAATTTTAACGATTTTATTTCAGTTTTTAATTTTTTGTTTTCCTTTTCAATTTCATTAATCTTTCTTTTGTTTTCTGCCACATCTTTAAACACCTGATCGAATTTTGCTGACATGAAGTTAATAGATTCAGTCAACTCATCTAGTTTTTCGAGTTTGTTTAACTTTTTTAGTTCTGTTTTTATTGTATTTAATTCTTGTCTTATGTTATTGTTTTCATCTTTACACAAATGACAATTGAAAGGTTCTTTTTTGTTTTTTACAAGTCTCTCAAATTCTCTTCTGCTTAAGCCAGAACATTGAGAGTGGTAGGTTTTTTTACACTTGTCGCATTGTATGAAATTGTCACTCTCTTCTTTTATTTCATTTTTACATTGTTCGCAAAATATTTTATTGATTGCGATACTGCGGCGAGTTATTTGTATAGACATATTTTATAATATTCGAACTCCTATTGATTTGCTTTGTTTATTTATCAGCTTGTTTTCTTTTATTATAACCTTTATTCCAGAATAAACCTTTATTTCCAGAAGTGCCTCTTCCTTTAAGGATGCTGGGTATGGATAACTTTTTGTATAGATGGGACAGTCTGTAGTCGTCCTAATTTCACCTTCGACCGTGGTGGTGTATGTCAATTTTTCGTCCGGTTCGAGGAATAATCTAGGGTACCTTGCAATTAATTTTGATATAGAATTTTTTTGGTTTTCTGTTATGTGTTGCGTTCTAATATTAATAACATTTACATCACTGGATAGCTGTTGTTTTATTCTAATTTTCCTACCTCCCTTGATTATCATGAGCTCTTTTTCAATGTATATTACCGCAGAAAGTTGCTTAAGGGTATCGTTTCCAATTATGGCATGAAAAGATTTTAGACTTGGTAGTAAACAAAATTTTATAGGTTTTTCGTTATTGTCAAATAATTGTGCATAGACATGATGAGTTACTTTAATAGGTCCGCCTATTGAGTTCGCATAGAATGGATTATCATTTTCTTTAGGATTATTTATCAAATTTGGTTGGACATAATTTTTGTTTGATCCTGTGTCTATCCAGGTCTTTATGACTCTTCCATCGTTAAGCCTACAGCTAATATAGGGTAACGAGGATTGTCTTAGTCTAAAAAATGGATACCAGTACAGTCTTCTGCTTGATCAGAGTGTTTTGCCTGATATTCACGAATGTTATTGGCATATTCTTGTATAGGTTGGTCATACATGTCATTGTTTTGGGCGATATCTGCTGCATATTGCTCCGTTTCTATATGGAAATTGCGCTGCATTTTTTCCGGGGCACGCATCTGGAATGAAGGTTGCATCGGTCTTTTTCCTTGAAATTGGTGCGCTGGTCTTGGTCTGTTTATGTAATTAACGTTCCTGGTTCTTATACTTTCGTCGACGTCCATTGGCTCGGGACGTGGTTGAGGTTTAGGTCCTAAGGGCCTTTGTGGTTGTTGTTGGTTAAGTTGAAATGGTCTTATTTGATGAGGAAAATTCCTTTGATTGAAGAATGGACTAAAGTTTCTAGTATTAGAAAAATTTGCTTGTGGTTGATATGCTAGTCCTGGATAAAACGTCATTTGTCTGTTTCTTTGGGTATTAAATCTAGGTGGTAATTCTGGAGGATTGTTATTTTGTTTTCTGGAATTTGGATTGACATTGTGAGCATAATTTGTTCTAAAAAAATAATTTGTTTTGACATAGACTAAGGGCTTGGGGTAGATCATTTGGCTCCCTTATTGCGAGTAGTCTCGGCAAGTCACCATTTAATCCTCTTACAAATGTATCGAGGGCCTTGTCTCTATACGTTTTTGTAAGGACATTAAGGGCTTCATTGCTCATTTCTAGCGAGGATAATTTATTTAATATGAGGGATAAACATGTATATACCTCTTGGTAAAAAGCTTCTGTCGTGAGTTTTCCCTGTATAAGTGATGCCATTTGGTATTCCAAAGATGTGACATCCCTCTTATCCGCGTAATGCGTAGTGAGGCATCTGATAATGCAATTCCAGTTAAGCGGTGTATTATACGATTTAAGTATTTTATCGGCTTGCCCTATGATCTTGTTTCTAATGACACTAATAATCCCGTAATACTTAGCGGTTCCCTGTAACGGTTCGTACAGTTGAAGAATTCTCTCTACACTCTTCTTCCACGACGTAAACTCTATATTATTCCCTGAAAATTCTCTGAAACTCCTGACGATATCAGGTATTTTGTCTAGATCTCCTAAATCTGCCCTATGCTCCCTGTTTATGACTTGGTCTACTCCATTAAATTCGTTTAAATTAGGATTGATAATAGAGTTGATTATTTGCACTCCCTCAGTTCTTAATGTTTGGGTCACTATGCCTGCTATGGCATTTCTCAGTTCTACCGACATTATGGCTTCGCGCTGTTGATTTGCAGGTGATGCTGCATTATTATTAGGAAGATCTGGATTTAGGATTGGGGGACGTAACAAATTATTGGGATTTGCCATTTTGTAAAGGATAAGGGGATAGATTAAGTAGAAGTTTGCTTGTTATGTATTTCTTATAAAGGCAAATATTTTAAATATGTTTTCGTTTTTATTAAATCAGTATTATTCAAAATTCTACGTTTATACAATTTTCCTTTTTCCTATTATAAAGTGTTATTATAATTTTCTATCTAACAATTTAATTTTTTTTAGGATGTTGGTCAGACTATCCTTTTGTTTTTTTAAATTTATTTTCACTTTTTCTGGATGTTGATTAGACTATCCTTTTTTTTCATAATATTTTTTCCTAAAATTTGGAATTAATTCTTTTATCTTATTTAGCTTTATTATAATTTTTTCCTAACAATTTAATTTCTTTTAGGATGTTGGTCAGACTATCCTTTTGTTTTTTAAAATTTATTTTCACTTTTTCTGGATGTTGATTAGACTATCCTTTTTTTCATAATATTTTTTCCTAAAATTTGGAATTAATTCTTTTATCTTATTTAGCTTTATTATATTTTTTTTTCTAACAATTTAATTTCTTTTAGGATGTTGGTCAGACTATCCTTTTTTTTTAAGTTAACAATCTGAATTGTTTATTTTATCTTATTTTTCTAATTTTAAGACTTACATAAATAACATATACTTCATCGCACAGCCTGTTCGGACTTCTTCCTTTTTGCTCTTTCTTGGCTACTTGGGGTCTTCCTTGGCTTCTTCGTGGGATGTCTCTAGGCTGATAAGCTCTAGGGAAAATGGGTCCTCGGTGATAAGATGGTTAGAGATGGAGATATCGTTGTTTTTTTTTCCTCTTTGTTTTTCACAGTTTTTGTTTAGCGGTTAAATGTTTTATTAATAATTCATATTGAATGGTACACAAAAAAAAATTTTGTTTTATTTTTATTATGATAAATAATTATGAAAATTATTTTATCTCTATTTCTTATTTATTTGGTTGTGATATTATTTCTTATGGGTTAATTTTATTAAGTTTATGACTTATTTCTTTAATATTGACAGCAAGTGAATCAATTTTTATTTTTTTTACCAAAGTTCCACAGTTTTATTGTTTTGTATTTTTTAAATCGGTTAAATTTTGTATTTATATTTTTACCAACATTTTTAGAGTTTCACGGTTTTTTTATCCTTATCTTTTTTTAAGGACTCTCGTTTGGCGCCAGTTAAACTGTTATTAGTTTTATTTTATTTTTTAAAAATACTTCAGACTGTAGAGTCTGAAGCGTTCTTTATTTTTTTCGAGTTTTTTTAGAACTAACTTTTACAAAGTTTTCTTTTATTACTTAGACTACCTTAAATGCCTTTCTTGCCAAATCACCTGATGTTGGTAGACATACCATCAGCAGTTTTTTATGGGAACGGAAATCAATGAAATATGAATATTTTGTAAACAATTCTAATTAAAAATAGCTTTATTCTTTTAATGCAAATGTGTGTACATGTGTACATGAATACATATTTATGTTACGTTGCATTTTTGACAAATTTTGTGTTAACTTGTATAAAGATCATTGGTGTTGTTGCTATATTTGTTTCTCACTTCCAATGAACCAATGCAATTCAGCAATATTAATGTAACAACAAGTAATATAAAATTGCGGTATTATTAAGAACAACAAATACAAGCATTAAGAAATGAAATGAGAAACAAATCATTGCAAAGGGATTAACTGTTCATAAACAAAATAAAGATACGGCGGGCCTGCATGAACAAAATTATATCAAATTATAGAAGCAAAAAGCGAATAAACAAAAGCAAAAGTGTGAATAAATTTTGATACAATATTTTATTGAAATTAATTTGACATTAATGTTATACGATGACCTAAAAACCGGTATCCCTACTTGTGTTTTTCAGGACTTTGTCGGAATGTCTTTTTATGCTCGGGCGCCAGTTAGAGTTTCCTTTGTTTGAAACTCGTAAAAAAAAAGAAAAGTAATTTCTTTTTTCCTTTTATTTTATTATTTTATTTAAGCTCTTTTCGGAGCTGAGTTATTAGCGAATATAATTCTATAACTGACTGAATGTAAGTTTTTACGATGCTTAAATACCAAACCTTTGGTGGTGGCGTGATGCTACAATTCTTCGGAACATTGACAAAAAATAAAAATTAATAAGAAATAAAATAGTTCAATATTCAATTCTTTGGAAAAGTAAAAATTGACAAAACTAAATTGACATTTAATTCTTTGAAAAAATAAGAATTAACAAAATAAAATGAATTTAAATTCTTTGGAAAAAATAGGAATTGATAAATAAAAAACTTTATGAAATAAAATAAATTCTTTGGAAATTTAACTGCAGGTGGCGGAAGTGCATTTCCTTTGTTATTGAACTTAATTTGGCATGTGCTCCAATTGTTGTTGATCAAAAGAATGAATGATTACTTGGCAGTTTTGGTCTTGTCGAAAAATTGATTGTTAAAGGGTGAAAACTTTTGTGGTGTTAACTTGTGTATTTCAAATCGAATTGATCGTCTTCAACTAAAACTCGTTCGGCACTTGTAAGTCTAGGGGTTGTTTTTCAATCGAATAATGGTGTTTTCTATTCTGGATAAAAATGTTGCATACATATTTGTGGAGTATTTTTTTCATGCCACACATACCCTTGTAATGTGTTTCACATACATATTTTCTTTCCAATGGCACAGAATAATGTGTTGATTTTACACTTAGCAATACTCGGTTGTACAACAGTGTATTTATATATGTATGTAAGTAAAGTAAAACGATATGTTTTATTTGAGTTTTGTTCATAAACTGCAAGTTTATTTAAAAAATGAACCTTAAGTGCTAAGTTTGAACGTCTTAAAACTAGTCTAGTCTAGTTTTATCTAAGTATTATTAGGTTTTATTCTTTTAGTTTATCTCTTATGAAGTATTTTATGTTTAGTTAAACGGGTTGTTGCATGAACTCTTATGAAGTATGTATTTAAAATACGACGAATGGGACACATATGTCCCCTTTGGTTTCTTTCGTCATTACAGCCGCGTTTTCTATTGGATTCTGAACTGATCGGTATTGGTCGATAAAAAACACATACATTCTTTGGTATTCGCGTTAATAATAAGGCTTTGTTGTTTCAATTGGACTTCAGGGCTTCTCCAATTCAGAAATTTGATTTTTTTTTTTGCAATTTTAGTTTCCTAATATCACGGGTTCTAATTGATATTGTTGGATAAACTTATAGTACTATATCTACCAATGACGACGACGTTGACGACTTATCGTTTATGTCAACATATCAATCACACATCTCTAAATATTTGAAACAGCTGTTTGGTTTCATTATTACTTTTGACCAAAAATGTTATTAAAAATTGAAATGTTTTTTACTTGTGAGATAAATGCAGACTCGAGTGATGATGAAAATTCAAGAAAACAAAACCTCAAATTAGAACGGAAGCTTCTGAGACTGAAATTCCTCTAATAATTTAATTTTTTTCGCTTCAACGTCAAACAACTGTTTTTGGCGCTTGTCAAAATCTCTGTCTTTATGGATGGAGTGAATTGGATATATCCGTTAACACTTTTGCTTGCTCAGTCTTATGTTTATGTAGTAGTTCGCCATGGCCCAAGCAATTCTGAGTTGTCTTTAATGAGAAATTCATGTTCTTTCTTTTAGCATTGTTATCTTCCAGTGGAGGCGTTGAAGGTGGAACTCTTAATGGAATTTTTTTGGAACTTAAGTTTACAGTAACTTCCATAGAAGACACAATAATTGCGGTTATTTCTACTTCTGGCAGTGATGTACTTTGTTCTGTCTCCGCTAACTCATTGGATATATTTATGAGCTGGGCTCCCTGAACTGCTCCCTCAGGGTTCAGTTGATTTTGAAACTGTATCAGATTTGCCACAGCTTCCTCTAGCGGGCTAAAAATAAATTGCTTAAATATCCCTCCACCCGTTGCATTACACAAGTAATCTCAATCTTCAAGTCTCGCCAAACTTATTGAGGAATTTCATTTTTATATTGCACTATTTACGGTCATTATGTCCTTACCTTTTGCCACCCATCTCCTTAACGTATCGGCGGGCTAAGAGAATTTAATACTTTTGCAATTTCTTCCCTTTGTTCTTTGAAATTACTTGGAAGAATGCCTCTGCGAAATCCCACTGCAAGAGAGGGATTCTTCTGCAACTATTCCACTAATTTCTCAAACTGGGTTGCCGTTGTTATTTTTCAAATAAACTCAAGTCGTTATGAAAAATGGCGACGGCAAATTCAAAGTCGTTTCAAAACAATATCGCCGTCATATTTTCTTGTAGAATGCAAATTCTATGTTTTTTTTTTTTGTTATTTATTTATTAAAGTCTATGGATCAATACAATCCTTACAGACAACAACATTCATGTACTAATAATATTGACATATCAATAATATTCATTATAATTATTGTAGTGCCAGAGGTTGAAATTGCCGTAAGGGACGTTGCGGTACATTAAACGTTAACTCGTTGATCAGAAACTCAGAACAGATGTCACCTTTTATTAATTTAATAATAAATATTGCATTTAAAACTTTTCTCGGGCTCTTTAATGTAGGCAATTTAATTTGTCGTAATCTGAATTCATAAGACGGCAACGGTTCGAAATATGACTGGTGTATGTATTTCGCAATATAAAAAGTAGAAACTGCTTCTGTAGGGACTCTATGCGTTCACTGTGAATGTTATAATGTGGGTCCCAGATGACGGAACAATATTACAAAATAGGTCTGACCAAGGAAGTATAGAGTTGTCTCGTTACTACCGGATCTTTAAATTCAGTGGCCCACCTTTTAATAAATGCAAATACACGGCGGGCCTTATTTATACACGTATTTATATGGTTAACGAACAGAAGCTTTTGATCAAGAAGTACTCCAACATTCTAACATGAAACCACCTAAAGTGAAACAGCCACTAGAATTTACTCGCCTGGAGACATGCATACGTTTGCATTTTGTGAGATTTAAACTTTTCAATCTTATAAAATATAATTCTTAAAAAAAAAACAACCACTTTCACGTTTTAATTTTTCAAATTCAAACTCATTTATTTTTCTTCTTACACTTCTTTTTCTTTTTATAAGTTTCACAATTTTTTCTTATAGTTAAAATATCAATTAATTATTATGTCGTTAATTTTTAAGTTAACATTTGTAAAGTTTCTGGTTTTTGTCATAATTTTACAATTTCCAAATTTTATAAGTTATAAATTATATATTAATTTCTACTTTATTGCAGTTGTGTTTAAAATTTTGATAATAATTTTTTAATATGAGTAATCCAGGAAGTATTTCTACTATTTCTTCTGTTTCTGAATTTTTCATAGGACAATTTGCATCTTTATATTCTAAAATATTTTGCATACAGTCACTTTTAATCTCAATTAAATTCTTCTCCAAATTGTCTTGAAGAAATGGTTCATATGTACATTTTCCCGTTGTGATCGGTAAGTATTGAGTGTGAGTTTAATGCTAATGTCATATTCTTAATATCTGGAATTGGTTCGAAAGTGATTTTGCTAAGAGTGTTTTTGCAATATGAGGGTATCCTGCATATTAATAGTACAATTTCATTATTATTATGTAGCTGTTAAAGTCTGCTATTAGATGAATTTCTTTTGGGGTTAAAATATCTGTTGGAATGATTCCTAATTTACTGGAGAAAATTACTTGTCCCAAGTCGTCGCTGTGGTTACTTACGTAAGAGTATTATATCATTATTAATCTGATAAATATATTGCATGAATGTAACTTCGTCTTCTAATGTCGCTATTTTATTCTGGAAAGTGTTTTTGAACTGATTTAAATATCTTTCTACGTGTGTTTGTTGTGTGTTAATATGATTAGTTGTGTTCTTTATCTGTGTTGTTAAGAGAGTGTTGACTTGGGTAAGATTATGTACTGTTTTTGTCAACAGTCCGTCGTTTTCATAAAGAAATTTTAAAGAATTATTAATATGTTCTTCGTCTTCACTGTCCATTGTCCCTGCTACGATTTTTAATCCTTTACCTAATTAATTAATTAATTCCCGTTTTTGCCTAAATTGTGGGTACAAATTGTCTATTTTTGCTTTGAGTATTGCAAAATTCTTTTCACCTGTGTCTAATAGTGTCGTTGTGTCCGTAGTGGTTGTTTTTTTTTTTGATGTTGCTACATTGTCTGAAATTATCTCGAGGGTTTCTTTGTACATGGTCGTATTAAGAATGTGTATTATCTTGGAGTAATTTTCTATAGGCCTGATTTCATCTAATTTTATTGGAATATATCCATTGTTGTTCGTTAGATCCTGGATATCTGTATTGTGCACTTGTAGCCATAATGAGAGTATATACTAAAGTCAAAGTCGTCATCTGGAAAGAGATTATTTTGTGTTGTCTCTGTCTTGGTATTTCTTTTTAGGTTTCACATGTGTCTTATAATATTTGTGTCCAGTCCTAACTGTCTGTAAATTTTATTGTGGTTTTTACCACCTCTTTAATATAATTTGTTCCATTCTCTAGTTCTATATCTTTTCTATTTTCATTTAATTTCTGTATATATTTTCCTTTTTTTAATTCTATTAAATCATGGATTTCCTTGTCTTAAATCATGGATTTCCTTGATATCTGTCTTCGTGTACCTTGCCGTTTAGCCGTTAGTCAATTGGGTTAATACCTGTAGTGCTATGTACCGTATTATTATAAAAGCCTATTATTCTTATCATCTTGTCTTCAATAGTTTCACCCTGGTTTTCCTTATCATGTCTTAGTAGTCTTATGTGTTCGTTAATAGTGTTATGTAGTCTTTCAATGTCCGCGTTAGACGTATGGAAGTATAATGAATGTAAATTTTTTCCTTTTTTAAGAACTCTTGCATCGGTATGGCCTTGAATCCAAGTTCGTTGTCTACAATGATTTTATTTATTTTTCCATACGTATTAATTATCTGTAATAGTTTTGTTTTGAACTCTGTCCAACTTCTTCCATTTATTTGAAATGCTAAAACGAATTTTGAAAATTTATCAATTGCTGTCATAAATAAGTTGTTATTCAGAGTATAAAATACGTTTATGTGTAGTACTTCGAGTGGTTTATAGGGAGTCTCTGTGATTTTATAAGGTATCTTTGGAGGTTTTCTGTCGTACTTTTCTAGGTTACAAACTTCACAGTTGTTTATAAATTGCGTTATCCTAAGTTTAAGCTTTGGATTGTATATGCGTGTGGCTAATTCTCTATATACTGCTTCTATTCCGCGAGGGTTTTTATCAAGGTGTTCGTTCTTTATAATTTCAGTTAACCGGTTTTCATACTCTACATCTACTGTTTGGAGTGTACATCTTATTATCTTAAATGTTTCATTATCAGCAAACAATTCTTCATAAGTATTACTAAAAGTTGTATAAAATTCTTCTTCCATTAAAATAGCGTTTAGGTGTGTGGGGTTAAAGTGGTTTTTAAGTAAAATAATAGCAGTTTCCCTGTCCATTTCTTTCATGTAAACAATTTGCCTTTTATTACCAAAAATACATTTATTTTTTATTTTTAGTGATCCGGAGGTGGTTTTTATTATGATGACCTGATTTTTGAACATATTTATTAGTGATTGCGTCTTTATTATTCTACTATCAGATTCTAATATATTTATACTAACAGGTTCGGTTTCGATCCTGGATAAAGCATCAGCATTAGCGTTCTTGGTTCCCTTCTTGTACTTTATTTCGTAATCAAACTCCGATAATTTTAGCCTCCACCTTACAAGTTTTGAGTTAGATTCTTTAATAGAGAAAAGCCATGTTAGTGGCTTGTGATGAGTTTCTATTGTGAATTTACGACCAAAAAGATAAGGTCCAAAATATTTTGTGGCCCATATGATTGTCAATAACTCTTTTTCTATTGTGAGTTGAGGGTACGGCTGGCGTAACATATTGGGTGATTATTTTGAGAAAGTACTGCTCCTAAGGCATAATTGCTTTAGGTTGTTTCGTTGTTTGTTTGATTTGCATCGGTTGTTAGTGTAAATGTTTTCGTAAAATCAGGGTATGCTAATATTGGGTCGTGTGTTAATAATGTCTTAAGAGTATTAAAGCTCTTTTGGTATTCTGGATCGTCTACGTTCATCTTGCAATCCTTCTTTAAATATTTAGTCATGGGTTTAGCTATATACGAATAGTCCTTAATAAAATTCCTATAATAGCCGGTTAATCCTAGGAATTGTTTGATTTGTTTTGTCGTTTTAGGTATTGGAAAATTAACGACGCATTCTATCTTTTTAGGATTAGGCTTAACTCCCGCCGTAGTAACTATACGTTCAAGAAATTCAGTTTCTCTTTTTAAAAATTCTGATTTGTCTAATTGAATTTTTAGGTTTGCTTCTCGTAGTCTTGCAAATATGAGTGTAAGTGAATCTATGTGCTCTTGTAAGGATGTTGAAAATATAATTATGTCGTCTAAGTACACTGGGCAAATTTTGTTAATAAAATCATGTAGTATATTATTCATGAGTCTCTGAAATGTTGCCGGGGCTGTTTTTAGTCCAAATGGCATACGTAGAAATTCATAGTGTCCACCTTCGACACTGAATGCAGTTTTGTGAATGTCCTCTTTTTCTATTTCGATTTGGTGAAAACCCTTTGCCAGATCGAGAGTAGTAAAATATTGGCTTCTTCCCAATTTTTCCAGTATCTCGTCTATATTTGGAATAGGAAATTTGTCGTCGATCGTAACTTCATTGAGCTTACGATAGTCAAGAACTAGTCTCCATTTTGGTTTTCCGCTAGCGTCTGCCTTCTTTAGCACTATCCAAATCGGAGCTGAATATGGTGAATTACTATTTCAAATTATTTTATTTTCCAACATGTCTCTAATTTGGTCTTCTACTTCTTTTTTATGAACATATGGGTATCTATACGATTTTGAAAATATAGGTGCATTATTGGTTGTTCGTATTCTATGTTTTATAGCAGAGGTAAATGAAAGTTGTTCATTTTCGTGGTAAATACGTCACGGTATTTATTTATTACTTACTTATTAATAGTTACGATCTTTCTTCAGAATTCAAATGTTCTGTTCTAATTTGGCCATTTATCATTATCCCAGTCTTGTGTAATTCTTTAATATAGTTATTTTCGTCGTCTAGTTTTTCTTCATCACTTTTAATATAAAGGGGAATTTTATTTTCTCCTAGTCTAATTGTATTGGTTTCGTAACAGATTTTAGCCTTCATTGCCCTAAGTAAATCGTTACCAATAAGACCGTCATAAAATGCATGAAATTTTATTATGTAAAACTCTATTCTTTCTAGGTTTGTGCTGAATTCTTTAAATGTGGGGATTTTGGCTGTTTCGTTAAGGGTGATTTTGTGTTACAAGGTTTTAATGGAAATTGGTTCGATTTTCTGTATCCATCTGGGATGACATATATTTGGGTTTAAAATAGAATTGGTTGCGCCTGTATCTATGATTAACTTTAGGTGTCCTAATTTTGATTTAACTTTTATATATGGAAGTTCCCTGAGGTTGAATAATGAAAATTTTCGTCCTCAGTTGGTGTAGTCTGTCCTTCGAATTTATTAACGTCCATAGGTTCGGGTCTTGGAAAATTGTTTGTATGTGGTATTTCCTGTTGCCGGAAGGGGTTCCAATTGTTTTGTCTTTGGAACATTTGACCATTGTGGCCAGAATTTTTGTGGTTTCCTTTCCAATTATGGGGGTTATTTGGATTGTTCCGGTAATGATTTTGGAAATTAGGTTGCTGGTGTGAGAAGTTCCTTGTGTATCGCGATTATTTGTTCTTGCTAAATTATGGTTATTATAAGATCGGTTATTATGCTCCTGAGTCTGTAGATTTCTCTATTCCTGGTTTGGCGGTCTGTGATTGGAAAATGTCATGTTTGATGAAGTGACATATGCATAGTCGGACTGGAATAGGATTTCCATTGCCGTTTCTAGGCTGTCAGGATTTCTGCATATTAGAATAGTTCGCATTGGTTCTGGTACTTTTTCTTTAAATACATTTAAAGCAGTTTTCATATTGTTCTTTGCACATTCGTTGGCTGCTGGGCCAGAACCAATTGACAAATCGGTTTTGTTGTTGAGATTTCTGAGTCTCTGTTTAATTTCATAATAGAATTCTATACTATTCGTTTTGAAAGTTGTACTTTTAAGCCTATCAAAAAGTTCTTCTAAACCGCATCTATCGCCGAAATTATTATTTAATATATGGCTGTCCATGATTGAGCCTGGCAGTTAATTTCGATAACTTCTCTTGCCTTTCCAGTAAGTCTACTTTTAATAATATCAGAGAATAGTAGTTGTGATGGTTGGGCGTACGCTGTTAATAGAGGGTGAACCCTATCTATTAAATTGATGAAAATCTGTAGATCGCGATAATCGCCATTAAATTCTGGGAGTTGATTTAAATATTTCAAAGGGTTAATAATAACAGAGAGTGGTTGGGCTTGTTCGGTCATCTTGTTAATTATGTTTTATCTTTCTAATATTTTTCTAGAAAGATATCTTAGTCTTTTTCTGAAGTGGCGTGTATTTCTAGTAACTCTTCTATTTCTAACTTGCTCTACGTTAATTTCCGTTAGGTACCCGTCGTTCGATTCGATCCCTGAGTCTAAATTATAGTCTGGGTAAGTATCTATATTGTCCTCGATAAAATCTATATCTGAAGGATAATCAGATAATGAATCAGTATCACTCTATCACTCTTTAAAGAAACTTGATCACTTGGAGGAGGGCAAAAATATAAATCTTTTTTTTTTTTTGTGAATGCACGCGATTACTTAGAGAAAAAATTTATACAAAAAATTTCTCTCTCCCTTTTTTTTTTATTAAAAGCACTTTTTAAACAATAAAAATATAACTTATGACTTAAATATTACTTAAATACCTTACGGAATTTCGTTAATGGGTTTGTTGTTTGCCCTCGGTTACTTTGTTTGGTTTGTTGTTGATTAAATGTTGTTTGGCTTTGGTTTGTTGATTCAATGTTGTTTGGTTTTGTAGGCTGATGAGTTTGTTGATCCAATTTTTGTTGATGGGGTTCCTTTCTTGCAGGTTGTAGTTTTTTGTTGTCAAAATCCTTATCTTTATCCTTTAATCTTTTAAAGGAGTGTTTTAAAATTTTTATTCAAAAAAAATTTCGAAAAAAGTTTTTATCGTTTAATCTCAATCTTATAAAATATAATTCTTAAAAAAACAACCACTTTCACGTTTTCATTTTTCAAATTCAACCTCATTTATTTTTCTTCTTACACTTCTTTTTATACTAAGTTTCACAATTTTTTCTTATAGTTAAAATATCAATTAATAATGAAATTAATTGTTGAAAAACAATTCCGAGAAATGAATGTTTTATTGCAAAACAATTCCCAATAAATTTGTCTGTGTTTTGAGTTGCATTTATTTATTTAGTAGAAATGTGAATGAACTAAATAAATGCATAAGCAGTTCTTTGAATTGTATTTAAATAAAGTAGTGAAATTAAAGTGAGTATGTACATATGTACATATTTATGCACGTGCACATATACATATATTTATATTATATTGACTCGGTTGAGGGAATAATGGGAGACATTATAACAGCGCTCCTCCTCCGACTTGCTGAACACACTCCTATGAGTTCTCGCAATATGTCATCGAGAGCGCGTTGAAAAATCGATGGCGCATTTTTTAGGCGAACGGTAACCTTGTAAATTCATATTTACCGTTGTTAATTGAGAACGCTGTCTTCTCAATATCAGATTTTTTAGTGGAATCTGATGGAAACCACTTTTTAAATCAAGAACCGAATAAAATCGACTATGGCCAAGATGAGATATCACTTCGTTTACAGCCGGAATTGGATATTTGTTCGATATTGTAAACGTATTTAGTTTCCTATATTCTATAACCAACCGGTGAATTGCATGGTGACTTTGATGGTCTTATGATTCCGTCGTGCAAAAGTGGTTTTACTTGTTTTTCGACTTCCGGCTTCAATGACAAGGGATATGGGTAAAACTTAGTCTACACCGGAGTGTCTGACGTGGTTCGAACAACCTTTGTTGTATGTTGGAGCCGCGAAAAGTTTTTGAAATTCATTTGCGATGCGATTCGCGTCTGATTTTTGTTTATTAGTTAAATTGTCTAATTTAATGTTTATATTATTTACCGTCCCTGACGATAATTGTTTCAGACAAATTTTTTCCCCATTTTTCATTATCCTATAGCTGTCTCCAGCATGAATTACGGCTCTTAACTCATTAAGGGTGTCGTTCCGCAGGATGCCGCCAAGTGTTTTTAGGGATGGCATTAACATTTTTTTATTTCATTCTCGAAATTAAAGGGTTTAACTAAAGTATGTTCTGTGATCTCAACGTCACCTACGACTGATTTTGCTGTTTTGTTTTGAATCCTTTTCCGTGCTAAGTGTGGCTGTAAATAATTCTTGCTGGATCCTGTGTCTACCAAAAACTTAAGAATATTCCCGCTCTCCGTTCTTACTTCGAAATAAGGAAGTGAAGAACTTAATAGGCTAAAAAATGTATATCAGTAGGTTCAATGTAGTTTGTGCCGATGTCTTCATCGTGCATGAAATGGGCGCTTTTGTACGGGAGTAAAATTCTTTTTTGCTGTTTGTTGAGAAAATTGTTGCTTTTAAAGTTGTATATATGATTTACCCTAAAGGTTTGGTTTTCTAATTTCAAACAGAGATGTAGACTAAAAAGTATCTAAATAAGATACACGAAAAAAAAACACATTCACGTTTGCTTTTCAAAATAGAACTCTCTGTTTATTGAATAATTTCTGGCTTAAATACTAATTTACAAATTGGTTTATTATCAATAATTAATAAAAAAATGTTTTTGTCGGGTTTTTTGCTAATCAATCATAAGTCCGTTTTGTTTCCGTTCTTGGTTATGGGAACAAAACAAATTTATGTCAATTCTTTGGAAAAGGTGGTGTGTTGCAATTTAACTTCTGATCAATTCCTAATAAATGTCTGGTTTTAATAATTCGTTACATTTTATTTAATTTTTAAGTAAACAATAACTTGTTAATTTTGCGTAATTGCATTTATTTTATTGCATTTTCGTTTATTCATTTGGGAGCGGAAATGCAAGAAAACAATTCTTATTAAAAATTATATTTTTTAAACAATTATTAGGAAATGCAATTTTTGTAAACAATTATTAATAATTTTGTCTGGAATTAAAAAGTTCAATGAAATTACGAATAAATTAAATTGATCAAAATCATATGTATATGTAAGTGCAAATGTATGTATGCAAAGGTAGGTTTATATGACATTAGCTTTTGTTAATGGGATAACGGGTGACATTATAACACCCCCACCGTTAGATTGAGGCTCCGACGAAACATTAAAAATTTGTTTGGGTCTTAAAAAATATACAATCATTAGTATAATAAAAAGTAATATAATTATAATATCAATACCAAAACTTATGGTTTTAGTTTTCTTATCATGATACGAAATATTGTTCAAGTTTTCTTCGTATTTAATTTGGTTTAAGTACAATGTTTCTAGTTTTAAATCATTAAGTGTTATATTTTTATTAGTTTTAACTTTCGTAATAATATTTGGTAGAATTATTATTTTATCTTTTATTTTTAGGTTAACATTTGTAAAGTTTGTGTTTTGAGTTAATATCATACAATTTTCGAATTTAATGAAAAAGGTTCCTTTAATTCGTAATACATTGTTATTACAGTTATGTGTAATGTTCTTATAATAATTTTTAAACATTAGTAGTCCAGGAAGTATTTCTATTACTTCTTCTGTTTCAGAGTTTTTCATTGGGCAATTGGCCTCTCTATATTCTAAAATATGTTTTATACAATCATTCTTAATCATAATTAAATTTTTCTTTAAATTTTCTTGGATAAATGTTTCATAAATATTATTATTGCGATCGACAAGGAATGTGTGTGTTTCTAGTGCTAGTGTCTTATTCTTAGGATCTGGAATTGGTTCGAAAGTAATTCTGCTAAGAATTTCTTTTGAGTATGAGGGTATTTTAAAAATTAACAATATACTTTTGTCAAGCAGGGCTACCGAGGTCTTTCTGTTTATGTAGCTGTCAAAGTCTGTTATAAGTTCCATTTCTTTTTGTGTTAGAATATCAGTTGGAATGATCCCTAATTTGCTGGAAAATATTAGTTGTCCTATGTCATCTATATGGTCGCGCAGAAGTCCAATGTCATTATTAATTTGATACATGTGTCCCATAAATGTTACTTCGTCTTCTAATGTTGCTATTTTGTTTTGAAATATTTTTGAATTGATTTAGGTATTTTCTTACATTGATTTGTTGTGTATTAATATGGTCCGTTATATTTTTAATCTGTATTGAGAAGAAAGCATTAACTTGGGTTAAATTATGTATTGCGTTGTTAAAAAGTATATTATTTTCGTTAAGTTGTTTCAAGGAGTGGTTTATGTGTATCTCATCTTCACTGTCCATTGTACCTGCTATGATTTTTAGTCCTTTTCCTACTAAGTTGATTAATCCTCTCTTTTGTCTAAATTGTGGGTTAAGATTTTCAATCTTAGCTTTTAGTATCGCAAAGTTTTTATAAACAGTGTCTAGTAATGATTTTGTATCTGTATTGGTAGTTTTGAGTGTTTCTATGTTGTTTGCAATCAACTCGAGTGTGTTTTCGTACATGGTTATATTAATAATATGTATTATTTTTGAGTAATTTTCGATTGGATCTTGAATATCTAGGCATTGTGCGTTTGTTATAGCCAGTATAAGTATTAAAGTCCAGGTCGTCATCTGAAAAGAAATTATGTTGTAGGCGTTATAGTTGGGTTATCTCTGTCTTGGTATTTCTTTTTTTGTTTAATGTGAGTTTTGTAATATTTGTGTCCAGTTCCTATCGTCTGTAAGTGGTCTTCGCCTATTTTTTCAGCATTGACTTTTCTATATTTTTTGTGATTTTTCCCGCCTCTTATTTCTTTGATATAATTTGTTCCGTCTTCTAGTTCTATATTTTTTCTATCTTTATTTAATTTCTGTATGTATTTTTCTTTCTTTGAGTTCATTAAGTCATGTACTTCTTTATATTTATCTTCTTGTATTTTGCCGTTCACAAAATCTATCGGTTTAATACCGGTAGTGCTATGTATTGTATTATTGTAAAAACCTATTATCCTTAACATTTTATCTTCTATAGTTTCATCTATATTTTCTCTATCGTGTCTTAGTAAACGTATATGTTCATTGATTGTGTTATGTAGTCTTTCAATATCTGCATTGGACGTATGGTTACTATTTGAGGTATAGTGAATTTCTATATTTTCCTTCTTTAAGAATTCTTGCATTGGTATTGATTTAAATCCAAGCTCGTTGTCTACGATTATTTTATTTATTTTTCCATAGGTGTTAATTATCTGTAATAATTTTGTCTTAAATTCTGTCCAACTCCTTCCATTGATTTGGAATGCTAAAGCAAATTTCGAAAATTTATCAATTGCTGTCATGAAGAGTTTTTTATTTAAAGTATAAAATACATCTATATGTATTATTTCCCGTGGTTTGGTGGGTGTTTCTGTAATCTTGTAGGGTACTTTCGGGGGTTTCTTGTCGTATTTTTCCAGGTTACAAATTTCACAGTTATTTATGAATTGGGTAATTCTTAGTTTCAACTTTGGATTGTATATTCGTTTAACTAGTTCTTTAAATACAGCCTCAATTCCTCTATGATTTTTATCAAGGTGTTCCTTTTTTATAATTTCGGTTAGCTGATCTTCGTCCTCTATATCTTCCGTTAGGAGTGAACATCTAAGTATCCTAAAGTTTGTATTGTTCGTGAATAATTCTTCGTAAGTGTTTTTAAATAATGCATAAAATTCGTCTTCAATTAGAATAGCATTTATCTGAGTGGGGTTGAAATGATTTTTTAGTAATGTAATAGCCGTTTCTCTGTCCATTTCCTTCATGTAAATTGTTTTCCTTTTATTCCCAAAGATGGATTTATTTCTTATTTTTAATGATCCTGATGTTGTTTTTGTTATAATGACCTGGTTTTTAAATATGTTAATTGGTGATGAAGTTTCTTTTATTGATGCGTTATCGGATTCTAGTGTATTTATATTTCCATGCTCCTTTTCGATCCTAGATAAAGCATCTGCGTTACTATTTTTTGTTCCCTCTTTATATTTTATTTCATAGTCGAATTCAGATAGCTTTAGTCTCCACCTGACAAGTTTTGAATTTGGTTCCTTTATGGAGAAAAGCCATGTCAGTGGTTTGTGGTCCGTTTCTATTAAAAATTTACGACCGAAAAGATAGGGCCTAAAATATTTTGTAGCCCATATGATGGCCAACAATTCTTTTTCTATGGTGCTGTAATTTGTTTCGTGGGTATTAAGAGTACGACTTGCGTAGCATATTGGATGATTATCCTGGGAAAGCACTGCTCCTAGGGCAAAGTTGCTGGCATCCGTAGTGAGTGTGAATGTTTTAGAGAAGTCCGGGTAGGCTAGTATTGGGTCGTGTGTCAATAATGTTTTAAGGGTATTAAAACTTTTTTCGTATTCAGGATCGTCTATGTTCATTTTGGAGTCTTTCTTTAAATATTTAGTCATCGGCTTAGCTATAGATGAATAATCTTTTATAAACTTCCTATAATAACCGGTCAGTCCTAAAAATTGTTTGATTTGTTTTGTCGTTTTAGGTATTGGGAAGTTAACAACGCATTCTATTTTTCTTGGGTTGGGTTTAACTCCTTCTGTTGTGACTATGTGTCCGAGAAATTCTGTTTCTCTCTTCAGAAACTCTGATTTATCTAATTGAATTTTCAGGTTTGCTTCGTGTAACCGTGTGAATATAAGTTTAAGTGAATTTATATGTTCTTCTAAAGATGTTGAAAATATAATTATATCATCTAAATATACCAGGCATATTTTGTTAATGTAATCATTGAGTATATTATTCATTAATCTCTGGAATGTTGCAGGGGCTGTCTTTAGTCCGAAGGGCATTCTCAGAAACTCGTAGTGTCCGCCTTCAACGCAAAATGCAGTTTTGTGGATATCTTCTTCCGCTATCTCAATTTGGTGAAAACCTTTTGCTAGATCGAGAGTAGTGAAATATTGGCTTCTTCCCAATTTTTCCAGTATCTCGTCTATATTCGGGATAGGGAATTTATCATCGATCGTTACTTCGTTGAGTTTCCGATAGTCGACGACAAGTCTCCACTCTTGCTTTCCACTGGTATCGACCTTCTTTGTTACGATCCAGATTGGGGCTGAATATGGGGAGTTGCTATTTCTAATTATTTTATTTCTCAACATGTCCTGGATTTGTTCTTCTACTTCTTTTTTGTGTATGTATGGATATCTGTATGATTTCACAAATATAGGTATGTTGTTGGTAGTCCTAATTCTATGTTTTATTGCGGAAGTGAATGAAAGTTTTTCATTTTCCTGATAAAATATATCACGGTATTTATTTATTATTAATAGTAATTTTGACTTCTCTTCGTAATTTAAATGTTGTGTTCTAATTTGATCGCTCAATGATTCGGAATTAGAAGCAAAATTCAGTTCCATGTTTAAGGTTTCTATGTTTGATATTCCGTTTATATGTAGTACGTTAATATAATTGTTTTCTTCTTCATGGGTTATTTGATTTCCTTGTACATCATCGTTTTTAGTAAAAATAGGAAGTGTATTTCCTCCAATCTTTATCGTATTCGTTTCATAACAAATCCTAGTTTTTAGAGGTCTAAGTAAATCGTTTCCTATAAGGCCGTCATAATAATCGTGAAATTTTGTAATAAAAAATTCTATTGTTTTGATTTTTGTGCCAAACTCGCTAAAGGTCGGTATTGTGGCCTTTTCGCAGAGGTTTATTTTATGTTGTAGGGTTTTTATGGGTACTGGCTCAACTTTCTGTATCCATTTGGTATTCTGTTGTCGGAAAGGGTTAAAGTTATTAGGTCGCTGGAAGTTCTGTCCATTTTGAATAAAATTTCTGTAGTCTCCTTGTCGATTGTAGGGGTTACCAGGTAACCAGATATTATTTGAGTAGTGAGTCTGTGAATTGGGTTGGTTATAAGAGAAATTTCTTTGCAAATTTCGATTATTAAAGGTCCTTGTCGGATTAGGATTGTTGCGAAAGTTTGGGTTGTTTGGTTTGAAGTTCTGTTTATTTTTGTAATCTTGTTTTGAGGGTTTCCCATGAGAGGAAAATAATGCGTTTGGTGAAGTGGTATACGCGTAGCCAGCTTGGAATAGAATTTCCATTGCTGTTTCGAGGGTTTCGGGGTGCCTACATATTAAAATTGTACGCATGGGTTCGGGTATTTTCTCTTTAAAAATGTTTAGGGCAGTTCTCATATTATTTCTTGCACATTCGTTAGCTGCAGCACCGGCACCGATTGTCATAATTGTTTTGTTATTAAGGTTTCTTAGACGCTGTTTGATTTCGTTGTAAAATTCTACACTATTGGTTTTAAACGTAGTGCTTTTGAGTCTGTCAAAAAGTTCTTCTAGTCCGCATCTATCTCCAAAATTGTTATTTAATATTGGTTTTATATCTGTCCATGATTGTGCCTGATAGTTAATTTCAATAATTTCTCTAGCTTTTCCGATAAGTCTACTTTTAATTACATCGGAAAATAGTAATTGTGACGGTTCGTCATAAGCGGTAAGTAAGGGATACACTCTGTCTATTAAATTCGTAAAGGTTTGGAGGTCGCGATAATCGCCGTTAAATTCTGGAAGTCGGTTTAAATACTTCAAAGGGTCGATTCTCACTGAAAGTTGTTGATTTGGTTGGTTTGGTTCGGCCATTTTTGACAGTTTACTTATTATCTCTTTTACTAATGAAAACGTCCTAGTAATCTTCTAGAGTATCGTTTGTTCCTAGTAGCTTTCCTTTCTCTATAATGAGTATAAGGGTCAATTGTATCGTCTACAAATTCTAGGTCGGATGGGTACTCGGATACTGTATCACTGTCACTCATTGAAAAACTTTCCTTTATATAAAAAAAATGTTCACGAAAATTGTTTTACTTTAGCTTTCGGGAAATTTACAGTTAGAAAAAATTTGCAAATTGTTTTAAAAATTATTTTAAAAAAAATTTTCGAGGGTTATTTCAAATTGTTTCAAGGAAAAATTTTCCAAGCTTAATTATATATGTAATTTTCAAATTTCTAATTATTATGTTTAAGATTAATTTATTTTCAAGGATTACTCTTCTAGATATGATCGCTTTAGATTTTCTTTCAACTTAATAATTACAATTGTTTGAATTTCTTCAAAATTATTTAATTTATTTTATATTATTCCTTTTTTTTCAAATTTCTAATTATTATGTTTAAATTTAATTTATTTTCAAGGATTACTCTTCTTTAGATTTTCTTTCAACTTAATAATTACAATTGTTTGAATTTCTAATTTTACCTTAAACTTTGTAGTCGATGTTATAGTTGTACTGTTTCTTCTAAGGGATGTGTTGTTGAAAAACTTCTGTTCCACACAAGGCTTTTTCTTCGATTAGGTTTTTGGTTCCAAAATTTTGTAGGCATGCGATGTTTATTGGCTTCGATCTTTCGAAGGGTCCAATATGAGTGTTGTCTTTTTTTTTTTTTTACAAGAATTGTCCTTCGATCTTACGAAGGGGACAATAAAAATGTTTTTTTTCACAAAAATTATCCTTCGATCTTACGAAGGGGACAATAAAAATGTTTTTTTTTTTCACAAAAATTGTCCTTCGATCTTACGAATGGGACAATAAAAATGTTTTTTTTTTCACAAAAATTGTCCTTCGATCTTACGAAGGGGACAATAAAAATGTTTTTTTTCAAAAAGTTTTATCCTTTGATCTTTCAGAGGATTTTTTTTTTCTTCACCCGTTTAGGATGTTGAAATATTGGATATCCTTTCTTATGTTAAAAAAAAAAAACAGAAAAAACTTAACACACAAGGATACACGGGTATCCTACCGACTGCGCCACTAAAAAGTATCTAAATAAGATACACGAAAAAAAACACATTCACGTTTGCTTTTCAAAATAGAACTCTCTGTTTATTGAATAATTTCTGGCTTAAATACTAATTTACAAATTGGTTTATTATCAATAATTAATAAAAAAATGTTTTTGTCGGGTTTTTTGCTAATCAATCATAAGTCCGTTTTGTTTCCGTTCTTGGTTATGGGAACAAAACAAATTTATGTCAATTCTTTGGAAAAGGTGGTGTGTTGCAATTTAACTTCTGATCAATTCCTAATAAATGTCTGGTTTTAATAATTCGTTACATTTTATTTAATTTTTAAGTAAACAATAACTTGTTAATTTTGCGTAATTGCATTTATTTTATTGCATTTTCGTTTATTCATTTGGGAGCGGAAATGCAAGAAAACAATTCTTATTAAAAATTATATTTTTTAAACAATTATTAGGAAATGCAATTTTTGTAAACAATTATTAATAATTTTGTCTGGAATTAAAAAGTTCAATGAAATTACGAATAAATTAAATTGATCAAAATCATATGTATATGTATGTGCAAATGTATGTATGCAAAGGTAGGTTTATATGACATTAGCTTTTGTTAATGGGATAACGGGTGACATTATAACAGGTATCCTGCATATTAATAGTACAATTTCATTATTATTATGTAGCTGTTAAAGTCTGCTATTAGATGCATTTCTTTTGGGGTTAAAATATCTGTTGGAATGATTCCTAATTTACTGGAGAAAATTACTTGTCCCAAGTCGTCGCTGTGGTTACTTACGTAAGAGTATTATATCATTATTAATCTGATAAATATGTTGCATGAATGTAACTTCGTCTTCTAATGTCGCTATTTTATTCTGGAAAGTGTTTTTGAACTGATTTAAATATCTTTCTACGTGTGTTTGTTGTGTGTTAATATGATTAGTTGTGTTCTTTATCTGTGTTGTTAAGAGAGTGTTGACTTGGGTAAGATTATGTACTGTTTTTGTCAACAGTCCGTCGTTTTCATAAAGAAATTTTAAAGAATTATTAATATGTTCTTCGTCTTCACTGTCCATTGTCACTGCTACGATTTTTAATCCTTTGCCTAATATATTAATTAATCCCCGTTTTTGCCTAAATTGTGGGTACAAATTGTCTATTTTTGCTTTGAGTATTGCAAAATTCTTTTCAACTGTGTCTAATAGTGTCGTTGTGTCCGTAGTGGTTGTTTTTGTTCTGAAATTATCTGGAGGGTTTCTTTGTACATGGTCGTATTAAGAATGTGTATTATCTTGGAGTAATTTTCTATAGGCCTGATTTCATCTAATTTTATTGGAATATATCCATTGTTGTTCGTTAGATCCTGGATATCTGTATTGTGCACTTGTAGCCATAATGAGAGTATATACTAAAGTCAAAGTCGTCATCTGGAAAGAGATTATTTTGTGTTGTCTCTGTCTTGGTATTTCTTTTTAGGTTTCACATGTGTCTTATAATATTTGTGTCCAGTCCTAACTGTCTGTAAATTTTATTGTGGTTTTTACCACCTCTTTAATATAATTTGTTCCATTCTCTAGTTCTATATCTTTTCTATTTTCATTTAATTTCTGTATATATTTTCCTTTTTTAATTCTATTAAATGATGGATTTCCTTATATCTGTCTTCGTGTACCTTGCCGTTTAGCCGTTAGTCAATTGGTTTAATACCTGTAGTGCTATGTACCGTATTATTATAAAAGCCTATTATTCTTATCATCTTGTCTTCAATAGTTTCACCCTGGTTTTCCTTATCATGTCTTAGTAGTCTTATGTGTTCGTTAATAGTGTTATGTAGTCTTTCAATGTCCGCGTTAGACGCATGGAAGTATAATGAATGTAAATTTTTTCCTTTTTTAAGAACTCTTGCATCGGTATGGCCTTGAATCCAAGTTCGTTGTCTACAATGATTTTATTTATTTTTCCATACGTATTAATTATCTGTAATAGTTTTGTTTTGAACTCTGTCCAACTTCTTCCATTTATTTGAAATGCTAAAACGAATTTTGAAAATTTATCAATTGCTGTCATAAATAAGTTGTTATTCAGAGTATAAAATACGTTTATGTGTAGTACTTCGAGTGGTTTATATGGAGTCTCTGTGATTTTATAAGGTATCTTTGGAGGTTTTCTGTCGTACTTTTCTAGGTTACAAACTTCACAGTTGTTTATAAATTGCGTTATCCTAAGTTTAAGCTTTGGATTGTATATGCGTGTGGCTAATTCTCTATATACTGCTTCTATTCCGCGAGGGTTTTTATCAAGGTGTTCGTTCTTTATAATTTCAGTTAACCGGTTTTCATACTCTACATCTACTGTTTGGAGTGTACATCTTATTATCTTAAATGTTTCATTATCAGCAAACAATTCTTCATAAGTATTACTAAAAGTTGTATAAAATTCTTCTTCCATTAAAATAGCGTTTAGGTGTGTGGGGTTAAAGTGGGTTTTAAGTAAAATAATAGCAGTTTCCCTGTCCATTTCTTTCATGTAAACAATTTGCCTTTTATTACCAAAAATACATTTATTTTTTATTTTTAGTGATCCGGAGGTGGTTTTTATTATGATGACCTGATTTTTGAACATATTTATTAGTGATTGCGTCTTTATTATTCTACTATCAGATTCTAATATATTTATACTAACAGGTTCGGTTTCGATCCTGGATAAAGCATCAGCATTAGCGTTCTTGGTTCCCTTCTTGTACTTTATTTCGTAATCAAACTCCGATAATTTTAGCCTCCACCTTACAAGTTTTGAGTTAGATTCTTTAATAGAGAAAAGCCATGTTAGTGGCTTGTGATGAGTTTCTATTGTGAATTTACGACCAAAAAGATAAGGTCCAAAATATTTTGTGGCCCATATGATTGCCAATAACTCTTTTTCTATTGTGAGTTGAGGGTACGGCTGGCGTAACATATTGGGTGATTATTTTGAGAAAGTACTGCTCCTAAGGCATAATTGCTTTAGGTTGTTTCGTTGTTTGTTTGATTTGCATCGGTTGTTAGTGTAAATGTTTTCGTAAAATCAGGGTATGCTAATATTGGGTCGTGTGTTAATAATGTCTTAAGAGTATTAAAGCTCTTTTGGTATTCTGGATCGTCTACGTTCATCTTGCAATCCTTCTTTAAATATTTAGTCATGGGTTTAGCTATATACGAATAGTCCTTAATAAAATTCCTATAATAGCCGGTTAATCCTAGGAATTGTTTGATTTGTTTTGTCGTTTTAGGTATTGGAAAATTAACGACGCATTCTATCTTTTTAGGATTAGGCTTAACTCCCGCCGTAGTAACTATACGTTCAAGAAATTCAGTTTCTCTTTTTAAAAATTCTGATTTGTCTAATTGAATTTTTAGGTTTGCTTCTCGTAGTCTTGCAAATATGAGTGTAAGTGAATCTATGTGCTCTTGTAAGGATGTTGAAAATATAATTATGTCGTCTAAGTACACTGGGCAAATTTTGTTAATAAAATCATGTAGTATATTATTCATGAGTCTCTGAAATGTTGCCGGGGCTGTTTTTAGTCCAAATGGCATACGTAGAAATTCATAGTGTCCCCCTTCGACACTGAATGCAGTTTTGTGAATGTCCTCTTTTTCTATTTCGATTTGGTGAAAACCCTTTGCCAGATCGAGAGTAGTAAAATATTGGCTTCTTCCCAATTTTTCCAGTATCTCGTCTATATTTGGAATAGGAAATTTGTCGTCGATCGTAACAGTTTTGTTCTGCGTTTTCGCGGATAATAAAAAAAGGAAGACTTTTGTCTTTTGTGGTTGAGTTTCTACTGACTTTATTATTATTCTTTCTTGACTTAAAATAGTTTACAATTTTGTTTTTTTTCAATATAATTTTGCTTATGAAGTAAAATTATAAACTTAGTTTTTTCAATATGATTTTGCTTATGAAGCAAAATTATATTTGGAGCGCAAAACAAACATTTCGTGGAATTCTGTATGCAAGTGTTTTACCTGTACAAACAAAAGTATTGAATTGCATTTTCGTTTGGGAACGGAAATGCAATTTTTATTAAAAAGTTTAAATTATATTAATTTTATTAAAATAGAACAAAAGTTTAACATTTCGTGGAATTCCGTCTGCAAGTGTTTCACTTGCGTAAACAAAAGTATTGAATTGCATTTTCGTTTGGGAACGGAAATGCAATTTTTATTGAAAAGTTTAAATTATATTAACCCTCGTTATGGGAATAACGGGTGGTACTGTAACACCCCCACCGTTAGATTGAGGCTCCGACGAAATTTTGAATGTTTGCTTTGGTCTCAAAATATATAGTAGGATTAAAGCTATAATGCTTACAATTATTACAGTGTTAATACTATAACTAATGGTTTGTGTGTTTCGACTATGACTTATTATTTTATCTAAATTTTCTTCATATTTAGTTTGTTTAATATAAAGGTCTTTTAAGTTTAAATCCACAAACGTTTTATTTTCTTTTATTTTAGTTATTAAGTGTGATTGGATTGTTTGTTCTTTAAAAGAGAGTTTGTTGTTATAAAATGTTTTGTTTCTTATAGTTATTTGACAATTTTCGAAAATGATCAGGAAGGTTGGGCTCATGTTTAAATTCTTTTGTTTATAATTACAATTGTTTGTGAAATTTTCAAATAAGTTCTTAACTAAAATATTTCCTGGTTTGATCTCTTTTATTTCTGTCAATTTGTTCTCCTTCATTATGCAACTTGCAACACTATTTTGTACAATATTATGGATACATGGGTCATTTAAGATAGTCAAATCTTTGCGTTGGTTAGTTATGTTAGGATAGTATATATTTTTATTTTCATCAATAATAACTTTTTCGAATTCAAAATAGACAGATTTGTTATTACTATTAGGTATTGGCTCAAAAATTATTTGGGAAAAGGATGAGGTTGAGAATACGGGTACTGATAGGATGATTATGATTTGTTCTTCGTGGAAGGATATGGAAACTTGGGTCTTAGTGTATGTCTCGAAGTTGTCCACAATTTCAATTTCTTTTTCACCTAGTAGGTCAGTAGGTATAATACCTAATTTACTTGTAAAAACGACTCTGCCAATGTCGTCTATGTGGTCTTTTAGTAAGCTAATGTCATTGTCAATTTGGTATATGTGGCTTAAGAACATTACTTCGTTTTCTAAAGTTAGAATTTTGTTTTCTATGTCATGTCGAAATTGGTTTATGTATTTGCTCACAATAAACTGTTGTTTACTTATGTGTGAAGTGATATTTCGAATCTGTTCAGATAATGTGTAGCTTATTCTTGTCAAGGTATCGGTCTGTTTCGAGTTAGTCTTAATATCGTTTGTAATGTTCCTAATTGCGTTCCTGATTTCTTCTTCGTCCTCGCTGTCCATATTTCCTGTGATAAACTTTATTCCCTTTCCTAGTCCGTTAATAAGTCCTCTTCTCGATCTTGTTTTGAAGTCATGTGAGAGGTTGTTCAGTTTTGTCTTGAGTATTTTAAAGTTGTTTTTCATGGTATCTAGTAAAGGTAGTAGTTCTGATAATGGACTGTCTAATAAATCTATGTTATTGTTTATGACTTCTGTTGTTCGGTAGTATTCTGTTACATTTATTATATGGAATATCCTCTTGTAATGGTCGATGATTTTTATGTCTTGGTCCTTAATCGGGAGGTAGCCCTCATTTTCCTTAAGGTCTTGTATTTCTATCTTTTGATGGCATGTGAGGTGTAACATCGTAGTTATAGTAAATATGGTTGTTAACGATTTCATCTGAAAAGAAATATATATATGATTTTATGTCGTGCTGTCCGTTTGTGATTCTGTTAAGTTTGAAATTTCTTTTAATATGGGACTTATAGTATTTATGGTTCCGGTCTGTAATAACGTGGTCATCATCTAGTCTGGATACTACCACTTTTCTAAACTTTGAGTGGTTTTTCCCCCCTCTTTCGTCCTTTAGGTATATTGGTCCTGTTTGGATGTTCATATTTTCTCTCTGTTTGTTTATTTTCTCTAAGGTTCTTTCTTTACATTTTATTATTTTGTCCCTAATTGCCGGATACTCTGATTGAGCGATTGTACCATTCCTAAAATCTATTGGTTTTCTTCCCGTTGTAGAGTGTATCGTATTATTGTAATAAATCAGAATCCTATACATTTTCTCTTCGACGCTTTCTATGTCTCTATTTTGGTCGTGCTTTAAAATGCGAATATGTTCGTTTATTGTGTTATGAAGTCTCTCTATATCAGAGTTCGATGTGTGGTTATTATTAGATGTGTAATGTATCTCTATATTCTGTTCCCTTATAAATTCTAGGAGTGGGAGAGCCTTAAAGCCTAGTTCGTTGTCGACTACTATTTTCTTTACATTCCCCATTATTGAAAGATATTGTGTCAGAGCTATTTTAAATTCTATCCATGTCCTGCCTTTGATTCTAAGTGTTTGGGCGTATTTAGAAAACTTGTCGATGAACGTTAGAAATAAAGTCTTTCCGAGACTGTAGAATACATCGACATGGACTACTTCTCCAGGATTTTCTGGCGTTTCTGTTAATTTAAATTGTTGTTTCACCGGCTTTCTGTCGTATTTTTCCTTGTTGCAGATGTCGCAGTTGTTAATGAACTGGCTTATGCGTAGTTTTAAATTCGGATGGTAAATTTGAGTTTTTAAGTTTTCGAAATTCTCGTTGATACCCCTATGGTTGTTTCTGATATGTTCCTTCTCTATTTCTTCAGCCAGTATTGTTTCGTCTGTGATGTCTAAAAGAATTGTCTTGCATCTGAGGATTTTGAAATTTCTATTTTCTGAAAAATACTTATTTACAACTTTTTTTATATTTTCATAGATGGTTTCGGTCTCTATGAATATTGCGTTAGTTTTATCGGGACAGAAGTGATTTTTAAGTATGGTTTTCAGGGTTTCTTCATCAAAACTTTTAGCACTTATGGTTTTTCTATTGTTTTTAAAAATGTTCTCATTTTTAATTTTAAGTGATCCCGATGCTGTTAACTTAAACACTACTTGTCTTCTATAAAAGTTAAGAGGATTGCTTGTCTCTGCGCAAGCGTTGTGTTCCAATTCTTCGATGCTTTCATTTAGGAGTATGTTGGCTCTGGATAAGGCGTCTGCATTCCCGTTTTGTGTGCCTTTTTTGTACACGATTTCGTAGTCGTATTCCTGTAGCCTTAGTCTCCATCTTACCAACTTGGAGTTCGGTTCCTTTATGGAGAATAACCATGTTAGTGGCCTGTGATCTGTTTCAATCAGGAATCGTCGACCAAACAAATATGGCCTAAAATACTTCGTGGCCCAAACTATCGCGAGGAGTTCTTTTTCGATGGTGCTATAATTCTGTTCCGCGCCATTCAACGTTCGACTCGCAAAACAGATTGGGTGACCTCTTTGGGATAGTATTGCGCCTAGGGCATAACTACTTGCGTCTGTTTGAAGAACAAATTTCTCGTTGAAATCAGGGTAGGCTAGTACTGGGGTATTTGTTAAAAGTTTCTTGAGAGCTTCGAAGCTTTCGTTGTATTCTATGTTTCTTATATCTATTTTCGCGTCCTTTTTCAGATATCTTGTCATAGGGCGAGCTATTCTTGAGTAACCCTAGGAATTGTTTAATTTCCTTCTGCGTTTTCGGCAGCGGAAATTTCTGAATACAAACTATTTTGTCAGGATTAGGTTGTATCCCTTTTTCTGAAACGATATGTCCAAGGAAGCTTGTTTCTCTTTTAAGGAACTCGCTTTTATCAACTTGGATTTTCAGATTTACCTCCTTGAGTCGTTGTAGGACTTTCGTTACGGATTCAACGTGTTCTTGCAAGGAGGTGCTAAATATTATTATGTCATCGAGATAAACTAAACATACCTTGTTGATTAAGTCGGACAATACGTTGTTCATTAGGCGTTGGAACGTTGCCGGGGCGGTTTTTAACCCAAATGGCATACGCAGGAATTCGTAGTGGCCATTCTCGACGCTGAAAGCCGTTTTCGGTATGTCCCTCTCGTGGATTTCGATTTGGTGGAATCCTTTCGCCAAATCCAAGGTAGTGAAATATTGGCAGCGTCCGAGCTTTTCCAATATCTCATCTATGTTGGGTATGGGATACTTGTCGTCTATAGTCGCTTCGTTAAGCTTTCTATAGTCCACAACAAGTCGCCATTTTTCCTTACCGCTGGCGTCTAGTTTTTTGGGTACAATCCATACGGGTGCCGAATATGGCGAATGACTTGGCCGTATTATTCCTTTATCTAACATTTCCCGTATTTGTCTTTGTACTTCTTGTTTGTGTACATACGGGTACCTATATGTTTTAGCAGTTATTGGTATATTGTTAATTGTCCTTATCTCATGTTTTATTGCATTTGTGAAGGAGAGGTCACTTTCTTCCGAGTAGAAGATATTCCTAAATTTTTTTAGTACTTCTAGTATCCTCTGTTTCTCTTCGTCATTCAAGTGCTCTAACCTAACGTTTGTTATCGGGTTAGTCCCTTGAATTTGTTTCCTTTCTAGATTAAAAACATTATTTTGGTTCCCGTCTTGATCTTGTAAAACTTTATTCGGGTATTCAAGAGGAATTTTATTTTTATTAATTATCAGCACATTGTCCCTCATATTGACTATGGCTGCTAAGGTTTTTAGGATATTATTCCCTATTAATCCATCATACTTGTCATGGAAGTTATAAATTAAAAAATCAATTTTTGTTTTTGGCGTACCGCCGAATTCTTGAAAAATTGGTATAGAAACCTTTTCTTTTATTTCTATTATATTTGATAAAGTTTTAATATATTTGATATCGCAGGGTACTTTCCATTTCGGGTCGCATATCCCTGGATTAATGACGGAGTGTGTAGCTCCGGTATCAATTAAAAATTTTAATTGCCCTAATTTTGATTTAATTGTTATATATGGTAATTGTCCGTATAGGCACCTGGCTGAAAATTTTGTGCTGTATTGACTTCCATCGGCTCGGGTATTTGGTGCTGTTGATTATGGTTGTTTTGCTCTCGAAGATTTGGTTGGAAGTTTCTGTAGAATTGTTGTTGATTCGGTCCGGGTAAATTTTGGTATTCTCTTTGAGAATTTCTTCTGTTAAAGTCACCTCTGTTGTAATTTCCGTTCTGGAACTGTTGGTTTTGTCCGCGTAGATTTTGGTACTCTCCCTGGTAATTTCTTCTGTTAAAATCACCTCGGTTTCCGTTCTGAAACCTTTGTGTTTGGTTTCCACGGGGTTGTGGATTGTTTCCATATTTTTCTTTGTGTACTTTGGGTCTTTCGGAGTATTTTCGTCCGTCCTTTCCTACTTTATCGTAGCCATTTTCAAACAGAATGTTAATGGCATCCTCAAGGGATTGGGGATTTCTGCAGGCTAGAACCGTTTTCATCGGTTCGGGGATCTTACTCTTGAATATATTCAGAGCTGACCTCTGATTATTAATGGCAACCAGATTGGCCGCTTCACCCTCTCCTAGTATGAGAACTGATTTGTTATTCAGTCGTCTTAATCTATACTTGATATGATTATAGAAGTCTACTGTATTAGTTTCAAAGGTTACTGATCTCAGGTCGTCAAAAAAGTTCTTCGCAACTTTTTCTTTCTCCGAAATTATTATTAAGGATTCCTTTTATTTCGTTCCACGATTGTGCCTGGAAATTGATTTCAAGGATTTCCTTTGCCCTACCTGTTATTCTACTTTTGATAATGTCAGAAAATACTAGTTGTGATAAAGCATCGTAAGTCAAAAGGATAGGGTGTATTCTGTCGATGAGTTTTGTGAAGGTTGACAACTCATTTATATTTCCCGAAAATGGTGGGAGGTTATTTAAATATTTGATTGGATCTAATTGAATTTGAGGAAGATTAGCCATTTTAAATAACTATTTCTTTAAATTTAGACTCTGATATACTTTTGTTTCTTTTTCTTACTTCTTAAATATTTCCTTCTTAAATTGATTTTAATTAAGGTTATTATGCGTGATAAGTATTGTAAATTTTCAATATTTTCTTCTTTAGAAGTATATAATATTACTCTTTCGATTTCCGATTCGATAGTTATATTTTCGATCACTTGCATTGATTTTATTAATTAGTTGTTTTCTTGATTTTATAAGAGCGCTTTTTTATTATTATTTTTTTTATTATGAAATTAACAGAAATAAAGGGATCAATTAACCAAAAGAAAATATAAAACTTATGTCTATACCGTTAATTAAAATTTTCGAGTATACATATGTATATTTTATTTCTTTATCAATTTTAATTTTATATGAATTTAAAACTTAATGATAACTTACTATAGGATCTTCTGATGTTGTTGGGTTGGGCACACTCTTGCCTTGTTGTAGTTGTGGTTGTTTCGTTTGCTTCCCTCTTAGTTGGCGTTTATGGTGATCCTATTTTGGGCTGTTGCGCACTTCCGTTTGTTTTCTTCTCAGTAGGTTATGTATATATTTATATTTTGATCACTTCTTCTTTGCACAGGTATAAAATTTTGTAAAATTCATAGAAGGATAATTGTATTCTGTACACAAATTTTGTATTTTTACATAAAAGTCACAGAAGGGTAATTATACTTTTGTAGTATAAATTTTGAAAAAAAATTTGTTGTATTAAAAGTCACAAAAGGATAATTGTACTTTTGCACAAGTACATAATTTTTTTTTTTTTTATTGTATTTTATAAAAGTCACAAAATGTTAATTGTACTTTTGCACAAATGTTTTTTTTTTTTGTTTGTTTTTTTTTATTGTATTTTTATAAAAGTCACAAAATGTTAATTGTACTTTTGCACAAATGTTTTATAAAAGTATAGTTACTAATAAGGATTTTTCCACTTTCACTATATTTTTTTTTTTTGTGTTCGGGATCGCGTTAAAACATTGAAATGTCAAAAAGGAACTAATTAATTATTTAATTATGAATCTTTTTCGCGAATCCCATCCTCGTCGCCAGTTTTGTTCTGCGTTTTCGCGGATAATAAAAAAAGGAAGACTTTTGTCTTTTGTGGTTGAGTTTCTACTGACTTTATTATTATTCTTTCTTGACTTAAAATAGTTTACAATTTTGTTTTTTTTTTCAATATAATTTTGCTTATGAAGTAAAATTATAAACTTAGTTTTTTCAATATGATTTTGCTTATGAAGCAAAATTATATTTGGAGCGCAAAACAAACATTTCGTGGAATTCTGTATGCAAGTGTTTTACCTGTACAAACAAAAGTATTGAATTGCATTTTCGTTTGGGAACGGAAATGCAATTTTTATTAAAAAGTTTAAATTATATTAATTTTATTAAAATAGAACAAAAGTTTAACATTTCGTGGAATTCCGTCTGCAAGTGTTTCACTTGCGTAAACAAAAGTATTGAATTGCATTTTCGTTTGGGAACGGAAATGCAATTTTTATTGAAAAGTTTAAATTATATTAACCCTCGTTATGGGAATAACGGGTGGTACTGTAACACGTAACTTCATTGAGCTTACGATAGTCAAGAACTAGTCTCCATTTTGGTTTTCCGCTAGCGTCTGCCTTCTTTAGCACTATCCAAATCGGAGCTGAATATGGTGAATTACTATTTCAAATTATTTTATTTTCCAACATGTCTCTAATTTGGTCTTCTACTTCTTTTTTATGAACATATGGGTATCTATACGATTTTGAAAATATAGGTGCATTATTGGTTGTTCGTATTCTATGTTTTATAGCAGAGGTAAATGAAAGTTGTTCATTTTCGTGGTAAAAAACGTCACGGTATTTATTTATTTCGTGTAATAGTTGCGATCTTTCTTCAGAATTCAAATGTTCTGTTCTAATTTGGCCATTTATCATTATCCCAGTCTTGTGTAATTCTTTAATATAGTTATTTTCGTCGTCTAGTTTTTCTTCATCACTTTTAATATAAAGGGGAATTTTATTTTCTCCTAGTCTAATTGTATTGGTTTCGTAACAGATTTTAGCTTTCATTGCCCTAAGTAAATCGTTACCAATAAGACCGTCATAAAATGCATGAAATTTTATTATGTAAAACTCTATTCTTTCTAGGTTTGTGCTGAATTCTTTAAATGTGGGGATTTTGGCTGTTTCGTAAAGGGTGATTTTGTGTTACAAGGTTTTAATGGAAATTGGTTCGATTTTCTGTATCCATCTGGGATGACATATATTTGGGTTTAAAATAGAATTGGTTGCGCCTGTATCTATGATTAACTTTAGGTGTCCTAATTTTGATTTAACTTTTATATATGGAAGTTCCCTGAGGTTGAATAATGAAAATTTTCGTCCTCAGTTGGTGTAGTCTGTCCTTCGAATTTATTAACGTCCATAGGTTCGGGTCTTGGAAAATTGTTTGTATGTGGTATTTCCTGTTGCCGGAAGGGGTTCCAATTGTTTTGTCTTTGGAACATTTGACCATTGTGGCCAGAATTTTTGTGGTTTCCTTTCCAATTATGGGGGTTATTTGGATTGTTCCGGTAATGATTTTGGAAATTAGGTTGCTGGTGTGAGAAGTTCCTTGTGTATCGCGATTATTTGTTCTTGCTAAATTATGGTTATTATAAGATCGGTTATTATGCTCCTGAGTCCGTAGATTTCTCTATTCCTGGTTTGGCGGTCTGTGATTGGAAAATGTCATGTTTGATGAAGTGACATATGCATAGTCGGACTGGAATAGGATTTCCATTGCCGTTTCTAGGCTGTCAGGATTTCTGCATATTAGAATAGTTCGCATTGGTTCTGGTACTTTTTCTTTAAATACATTTAAAGCAGTTTTCATATTGTTCTTTGCACATTCGTTGGCTGCTGGGCCAGAACCAATTGACAAATCGGTTTTGTTGTTGAGATTTCTGAGTCTCTGTTTAATTTCATTATAGAATTCTATACTATTCGTTTTGAAAGTTGTACTTTTAAGCCTATCAAAAAGTTCTTCTAAACCGCATCTATCGCCGAAATTATTATTTAATATATGGCTGTCCATGATTGAGCCTGGCAGTTAATTTCGATAACTTCTCTTGCCTTTCCAGTAAGTCTACTTTTAATAATATCAGAGAATAGTAGTTGTGATGGTTGGGCGTACGCTGTTAATAGAGGGTGAACCCTATCTATTAAATTGATGAAAGTCTGTAGATCGCGATAATCGCCATTAAATTCTGGGAGTTGATTTAAATATTTCAAAGGGTTAATAATAACAGAGAGTGGTTGGGCTTGTTCGGTCATCTTGTTAATTATGTTTTATCTTTCTAATATTTTTCTAGAAAGATATCTTAGTCTTTTTCTGAAGTGGCGTGTATTTCTAGTAACTCTTCTATTTCTAACTTGCTCTACGTTAATTTCCGTTAGGTACCCGTCGTTCGATTCGATCCCTGAGTCTAAATTATAGTCTGGGTAAGTATCTATATTGTCCTCGATAAAATCTATATCTGAAGGATAATCAGATAATGAATCAGTATCACTCTATCACTCTTTAAAGAAACTTGATCACTTGGAGGAGGGCAAAAATATAAATCTTTTTTTTTTTTTTTGTGAATGCACGCGATTACTTAGAGAAAAAATTTATACAAAAAATTTCTCTCTCCCTTTTTTTTTTATTAAAAGCACTTTTTAAACAATAAAAATATAACTTATGACTTAAATATTACTTAAATACCTTACGGAATTTCGTTAATGGGTTTGTTGTTTGCCCTCGGTTACTTTGTTTGGTTTGTTGTTGATTAAATGTTGTTTGGCTTTGGTTTGTTGATTCAATGTTGTTTGGTTTTGTAGGCTGATGAGTTTGTTGATACAATTTTTGTTGATGGGGTTCCTTTCTTGCAGGTTGTAGTTTTTTGTTGTCAAAATCCTTATCTTTATCCTTTAATCTTTTAAAGGAGTGTTTTAAAATTTTTATTCAAAAAAAATTTCGAAAAAAGTTTTTATCGTTTAATCTCAATCTTATAAAATATAATTCTTAAAAAAACAACCACTTTCACGTTTTCATTTTTCAAATTCAACCTCATTTATTTTTCTTCTTACACTTCTTTTTATACTAAGTTTCACAATTTTTTCTTATAGTTAAAATATCAATTAATAATGAAATTAATTGTTGAAAAACAATTCCGAGAAATGAATGTTTTATTGCAAAACAATTCCCAATAAATTTGTCTGTGTTTGGAGTTGCATTTATTTATTTAGTGGAAATGTGAATGAACTAAATAAATGCATAAGCAGTTCTTTGAATTGTATTTAAATAAAGTAGTGAAATTAAAGTGAGTATGTACATATGTACATATTTATGCACGTGCACATATACATATATTTATATTATATTGACTCGGTTGAGGGAATAATGGGAGACATTATAACAGCGCTCCTCCTCCGACTTGCTGAACACACTCCTATGAGTTCTCGCAATATGTCATCGAGAGCGCGTTGAAAAATCGATGGCGCATTTTTTAGGCGAACGGTAACCTTGTAAATTCATATTTACCGTTGTTAATTGAGAACGCTGTCTTCTCAATATCAGATTTTTTAGTGGAATCTGATGGAAACCACTTTTTAAATCAAGAACCGAATAAAATCGACTATGGCCAAGATGAGATATCACTTCGTTTACAGCCGGAATTGGATATTTGTTCGATATTGTAAACGTATTTAGTTTCCTATATTCTATAACCAACCGGTGAATTGCATGGTGACTTTGATGGTCTTATGATTCCGTCGTGCAAAAGTGGTTTTACTTGTTTTTCGACTTCCGGCTTCAATGACAAGGGATATGGGTAAAACTTAGTCTACACCGGAGTGTCTGACGTGGTTCGAACAACCTTTGTTGTATGTTGGAGCCGCGAAAAGTTTTTGAAATTCATTTGCGATGCGATTCGCGTCTGATTTTTGTTTATTAGTTAAATTGTCTAATTTAATGTTTATATTATTTACCGTCCCTGACGATAATTGTTTCAGACCAATTTTTTCCGCATTTTTCATTATCATATAGCTGTCTCCAGCATGAATTACGGCTCTTAAATCATTAAGGGTGTCGTTCCGCAGGATGCCGCCAAGTGTTTTTAGGGATGGCATTAACATTTTTTTATTTCATTTTCGAAATTAAAGGGTTTAACTAAAGTATGTTCTGTGATCTCAACGTCATCTACGACTGATTTTGCTGTTTTGTTTTGAATCCTTTTCCGTGCTAAGTGTGGCTGTAAATAATTCTTGCTGGATCCTGTGTCTACCAAAAACTTAAGAATATTCCCGCTCTCCGTTCTTACTTCGAAATAAGGAAGTGAAGAACTTAATAGGCTAAAAAATGTATATCAGTAGGTTCAATGTAGTTTGTGCCGATGTCTTCATCGTGCATGAAATGGGCGCTTTTGTACGGGAGTAAAATTCTTTTTTGCTGTTTGTTGAGAAAATTGTTGCTTTTTAAAGTTGTATATATGATTTACCCTAAAGGTTTGGTTTTCTAATTTCAAACAGAGATGTAGCGCCTGCGCCAAATCCACAGATTCCCTCATTCTCTGTACGATTTCGGTAGTAACATTAACGATTCACTGCTTATATCCAAACAACCTCTTTGATAAAATTCAGAAACGCTGTTGTTCCCTTGGACCAGGGTTGACATTTGATATTCCAATGTTGGCACGTCTCTTTTGTCTCCGTAATGTGCCATTAAACAGTGTGAGATGGCCGACGAATTTAGGGGCGTGTTATATGATTCCAAAGCGATATCAGCGTTACCAGTTATTTTATTTCTGATAACACTTATTATTCCGTAATATTTTCGGGTTCCCTTAAGCGGTTCGTAAATTGAAAGCATTCTGTCCACGCTTTTTTTCCAGTAGCTAAATTCTGCTGGTTGCCCAGAAAATTCCTTAAGGCTCTTAAGTACGTTTGGTATTTTATCGAGATCGTTCAAAATTTTCGCGTGTCCCTCTTCGATTTGTTGGTGTCTAACATGGTCTAAACCTATATTTGGATTAAGAACAGCCTGTACTGTGTGTCCGTTGAGATTCTTGATATAAGAGCAGTTAAGTCTTCTAGACTTCATTGTTCGTTTTGCGGATTAGAATTTGGATTAGGGTTTGGGGCTTCCCTCCGTTGAATATTTCGTTCCTCAGCAGTAACTTCCTTTTGTTGATAAAAAAAACTTCTTTGGATTCACAGCTTCTTCTCTTGATCAAATAACTCCTTCTTCTGTTGATCAAATAACTTTTGTTGTCGATCGAATCACTTCTTCCACAGTTTTTCAAAAATAATTTTAATTTTGAATTTTTAGTTTTAATAACTTTTATGAGTTCACAGTTTTCCAAAAATTATTTTAGTTTTGAATTGTAAATATTTATTTTAATAACTCTTTTTTTTTGTTTTCGATAGGCTGGCACGTTATGCCACCGTTTTGCTTCGCTACTTCGGAACCTTTTATCGCAAAATTATTGTTCTTTTTTATTTTTGTCGGATGCCAGCTTTTTCTTACTGAAGCCGGACCGGCCGAAGGTGCTCGGGCGCCACTTAAGAATTCCCGTATTGGAAATTCTAAAAAAATTTATATTTTCTGCAGGCAGCACGTCCGCACTTTATTGAAATCAAATTGAAAAAATGTACAATCTTTCTTAATTTACACTTAATTGTATGACCTAATTCTAAATGTGGCGTGATATTGTTATCAGGAAACAGGTAACTTTTTGCATTATTGCATTTTGCCAATTTATTGGTAACTGCTTATTTGTTTAAATTGATCTGATTAACTGTAGACGCTGATTAAGTTGTTGTGCATTGCAACATACTCTACTTGCATTAAATAAAAATATGATTGTTAATAAAAAAGAGTTCGTTAACTTTGTTAGAGTTGACTTGTTCCAACACAGATGCAGATCCCTTATCCCCTGGCGTCTCTATCTTCGAGAGGGCCACGTTTAGTGCCTTGCTGATTTTACTATGGAGTTGTGAGAGTGTGTGCTTTCCTTGGGTGATTGTTTTCATCTCTTCAAGAAGTGCATAAAGTGACCGCTGGTCAGCATAAATACGTGCAATCGAGCCCTTTAATTATTGAACAACAATTCGTCTTGGTGTTGTGGCTGCTTCTCCAACAATTTTGGAGGCAAAATGGTAAATGCTGGGTCGTAGTTTGAGTGATTAGAAAATTATTTGCTGTTTCCCGTGAATGTCCAGGAGCTTCTTCGCCAAGATACGAGTATGTATTGATTTTTCTCCCCATTGCAACACGGTAGGGTTTCAAATGTTTTCAAGTTAATTTGATTTGGTGGGAAGTCCTGGTGATTGTGTGGAAGGATCGTTCTGCCTCCAGTGTGTTCACTTTTAACAGTGTGTTAGCAGCTCTATTTGTGCTTTCAAAGCTGCGAATTGCTCTGCCATTGAATTGCTGCGTTTCTTGAATGCGCGTAGGGAATTGAATAGCTTAGACCGGCTTGGGCCCCCCTTTAATTCCTTAGTTTCGGAATGAGTCGAAAACATTTCTTTTTGTTGCTGCACTGAAACGTCTGCTTCTTTGTTCCGTATAATCTTAAGACTGATTAACATCTACATATTTGAAGTACATATTTTTCTTATTCATAATTATTATTCTAAATGTTATCTCAAACCGTCTATTGTTTAGCTGCCAGACACCTTTTTCATCAGTAAAAGGTATGTGTGGAGCTTTCTTTGTCTGTTACTTTCTGTTTAGCTATAAAAATGGAAGTGTTTGCCCTTTTCCAGAATGAGTGTGCAAGACCTTGAATGTTTATGATTTTGTCTGTCTTAAGGTTTTGTCGGTCTGGGTTGATATTTCGTTCAGTTTAATATATGGTGTTAAGTGTTATGATAATGTTTGCATTATTTGTTTATGTAGGTAATTAGTAAAGAAGAGAAATTGTTTGCTTGGTAATTGTTGTTATCTCGCTGCCGTGTAGTTGTTCGCGTTGATTTCTTCCAGTCTTGTTGTTGTTGCCTCTTCTACATTCTATTTTCTTAACAGTTTTATCGTATAAGCCGAATGTTAAAAGAAACTTTTGTTTTTGTTTTAATTGTTGGGTTCATTTGAATCTAAGCACATATAATACTGACTTGAGTTACAACATTTCTTAATATTAAATACAAAAATCGATAAATGGCAAAATGCTTATTTCCATGTCTATCGCTCCAATTCTAAATTCTGAAGAATTGTTTTTGAACTTTATTGCATTAAAACGATGTTTTGGAAGTCTAGGCATTCTTTGAAAATTCTTATTTTCTTAGTTTAATTTCAAGTGTTTTGTAGGTGTGTATGTACATACATACGTTGGTTTGTTCACATTTTGTGGATTGTTAAGTATGCAAAGATGTAACTTACTAGTTGTCAATTTAACTTAATAAAAAAAGTTTTCTTTATTTTAATAAACGGTTTTTCTTATTTTACTTATTTTAATGGTGAGTTGTCGCATTATAGAGACTTGTCAAGACTGACTCGTTTATTTCATTTCCAAATAAAAGAAACTTCCGATCGCATTTCCATTCCCTCAAATAAGCAAAAAACATTAATGCTGACAGTTCCTCAAAATTCATAAAAAAAACGGCAGTTTAATGAACTTTGAAGTAAAAATAATCAGGTGAGAAAATTAATTTTGAAGTCAGCGTAAGTTGGCAATAAAAAAAAATGGTTTTAATAAAAAGAGGTTTCTTCATAGTCAGCATAATTCCTATTTAAAACCAATAATAAAACGAAACGGAGTTTAATTCAAAGTCAGCATAATGTTAATAAAATAAAATATCGACGCTGACACTTTTGTTTAAGCCGTTGCTTGGCAGCGGCTTAACTCTTCCCCCCCCCCCCCCCCCATTAAACGGGAGCGTCCCGGTTGCGGTGCTTGGAATTTTTTGTGTTTCGTTCCCCACCCAACTGGTTATATCGCGAGATCGCTTTTGCTTTTGAAGAGCCTGCCCTGCTCTCTTTTTTTAGTGACTTTATGTAGCGCTGGTTATTTAAATGCAATTCTTTAATTAATTGCAGCGATAGCGTCTCTTCGAAGATGTGGGTGGAATTTAAGGAGGCCAAAATGGCTGGCAATGACTTGTATCCCAGCTCTTCGTAAAAATCGTTCCTGGTGTTATTGACGAATACCGACGCGTTGTGATAGGTTACTATGAACGTACCGTTTATAGCCACCTGGTTATTATTTATAACAACATTTCCGTTGTAAGAATTGAAAAAATAGAATGGCGGGTTGTAAAACTTCGAAAGAAGGAATATGAGAATTATTACTTTTCCTGCATACCGCTGGCTTACTTTTGAGGGGATTAGAAATGCATTTCGTACGCGATATATACTTTTACTTGCGGAAAAAGCTTTGACTAAAAAAAAGACGTTTGGTGTTGTTTGGAATTATAACTTGCTTTCTTTATTTTTCACTAAGCTTATATACTAAAATTTTGTTTATTGCTGCATTTTCGTTGTTGGAAATGCAGCTGAAAAGAAAATACAGTTTAAAGCTAATATTAATATTTAAGTAAACAATTCTTTGGAAATTTGTCTGGAATAAAATGTAGAACAATTCTTATTAATTGTTTATATTAAGGTTAATATCAATATTTTAGTAAACAATTCATTGGAATTAAAAATTAATAAAGTATTAACGAATATTTATTCTTTGGAAATCTGTTTGAAATAAAAAAATGTGGAACGATTCTTATTAAGGTAATAAAGGGAGACACTATCGTTAAGGGGAACTAGTAGGTGATACTATAACAATATATCTCTTACGTTACTACGTTCACAAATGTTCAAATCATCGTATGATTTACACGTATTCTTGATCTCATAAATTTCGTCTTGACAAGTCATTATATTGGAACTATCTAATATTACAATTTCCTTATTCTTTTTTACAGGTTTTATTAAAATTGAATGACAATAATTCGTGTTTACAATAGGCAAGGTAATCATATACATACAAAATAACAGAGCTATTAGTAGCTATTTTCAAATCAGCGAATTTAGACATTGTTCAAGGTTAGAATATGGAAAACTTTGTTGCTTAACTTCCTTTTCAGAAAAAAGAAATGTGTTAATAACGTTACTTTTAGCCCACATCAAGGCCTGTTCTACTCGTGTTACCTCCAACTCAAGCTTGAACCCAAGTGCAGCTGTTTTTTGTACGTCCTTGGCGCTCTGTAGGTCCTTAAAAATTTTGTTCGTTCTGTTTGCTACTTCATTAAGTTTATCTTCGATTAAATGGTTGATGATGATCTGGTTTTCTGTCTGTCTCATGCTATTATTAATTCTCTCATTTATCAGTCGAAAGTCGTCTCTGTCAGGAGTCCCAGCGATCCACTTCCAGGCGGTTCCTATCGCATCAATGTATCTTTTCATCTTGCGGAAAGGTTTAAACCTTCTGTCTATAATGTCTCTAATGCTGTTCACTTCATGATCCAAAAATGACTGTAAAGGGTTGTGAGATTGTATTCTATATTTAATGTGTCCGTCTATGAGTTTCAGCTCTCGCTCGTATAAGGATATGTCTATTATATGCATCAGCCTAAAGTCTCCATCTTGTATTAGTGTACCTCCGGTCCCAAGAGTAACTATTTCGGAGTAGTCTAATATCTGAACTTCACATTTCGCTGAAGAGAATAAAAACCTGTAAGATTAAAAATTTACCTTATGTTATCTTTATGAAGTACCTTGTTGTCAATCAAAACTGTAGACCCAACGTCCTTTTGAATTATTTTTTCCACATACAATTCCGAAAACTTATTTCCCAGCCTTTTATTTGTTTTAACGAAGACTCTTTCTCCCTGATCAAATTTCCTATTATCAGATATCCCGTTACGTTGTGCCAGACATGCCACCTGTGCTTTCTCTATTCTCCCCCTTACTGAGTTCCTTAGTTCTGAGGGCATGGAATGCACTATTTCTATAGGCTTCTTCTTTGTCACGTAGTGAATAGACCTATTAAATTCTATCGTTGCCAGAATAATCAAGTCAACTGTGTCTTAAATTTTATTCCCAGCCCTCAGGCAACGTGCAATTTCTCCTAGGGGGCTGTGGAAGCGAAATACATTTACTAAACTAAATCGGTTTAAAAAAAACACAATCTTTTAATTTGAACACCAATTTATTTCTCCACTCTTAAATTAATTTAACAATTATTTTATATTATAAAAATGCAATTTAAGCTTAAAAGTAATTATTAGGAAAAATACAATTTATCAAAGGAAAATACAACTTAAGCTAAATTGTTATTAAAATGTTGCGAAATGTTGGTTTGTACGGAAGTTCAGTTTATTGAACTTACGTACAAGACAAAATATTAATTTAGCCAAAAATGAGAACAAAAATAATTATTAAGAATTGAAGTGAAGCGATTTCCTGTCTGTCTAGTGTATTGACTTCTTTGTTGTTGGTAGTGTTAGCGTATTGGCTTTCTTGTTGTTGGTAGTGGGTATGTAACTAGCGCTCCACTTGACCGTTAGAGCTGCTTTGCATGGGAGGACATGTAAATATCTCTATCCGAAAATGGTCTCTTAGCAATGTTCTTATAGTTTGTGAATTTAAGGATTTTTCGTTATCACACACTATAATTTTAGTATTGCTGAACATGTTAAGAATTTGTAAAAGTAGTTCCTTTGCATGCACTATGGCCCTTGAGGCTATCGGCAAGACAATAGCAAACTTGGAGAACTTATCGACTGCGCCAGTTACAGGTGTTTTTCTTATAACACTAAAAAAAAGTAGAACTTCAACTGTTCACCTTTTTCTTGTCACTTTATTAATTCAATTCATAAATAAATATTACAATTATTTATATTAAAAATATGCGGATTAACTTAAATACGAAAGTTGTTATTGTGAAATATTAATTAGGTCAAATAAAAATATTGCTGATTCAATTTAAACAAATAATAACTTATGTCTGAGCTTTTGTTGGTGGCGTTGTTGTTATATTTGTTATTATAGGGGTTTCCATAACTCCTCCCCCCTTAGAGTGGAGCGATGACCAAAAGTTCTGACGGTCAGGCGCGACTAAACTTGTTGTAGGTAATTCTTTCACATTGTTGAGTAGCCAACGTCGAAATAAGTTGAACACCATAGGGTTCCCTTGGAGTTCAGATTTTTGTTTGTTTAGAATTGGTTTAGCCCAGCTAGAAACACCTTGTGCTGATATAAAATATAATTGAACCGTAGAGAATCACTAAGACCCGTGAAGCAATGAAAAGAGTTAATCTTTGTTTGCCTAAATGTCTTTATTTTTGTCAGTCTTTTATACAATTGAATTGATTACGTCTAACTTAAAATTAATAATAATAATATTCAAAGATCCAATTTCAGTAGTTATAAAAAATGCCTTTAATTGCAGTATTTAAACATTAACAACGTAACATTAAACGATTCTGAAGGTAAATGAAATATTTGTTATTATAAGATTAAATGGTTTTAAAGGCAATAACTGCGATAAACAAGTTCAAGGGCAAATGACTAAATATTGTCGTATATGCATTTTTGTAGTTTTTAGTTGTAGTAAATACGTGAAATCATTTTGCTTGTTGTTTTTTGACTTCCTTTAATTTTTAAGTTTTGGGTTTTTATTATGGTTAACACACATTTTATTTTGTTTTTCTTTTCACTGCTAAAATTATCATTATAATGAGGATAATTGCTGTTCCGTTTGAGTAGATAGAATCTCGATTGCCAATTTGTTTTTTAAGTGGTATTCTTTGAACTTGGGTATACTCAAACTTTCAATTGTGGAAAAAGATTTTATAAATATGTACTTCGGCTGTTGTATTAATGATAAAATCATCCCAATAAATGTTTGGATTTCCTTTGTATATTATTTCATTAATGGTAACGTCACAGTTATTAAAATATATTAGTAGATTTCCCTCGATACTTAGTTCCTTCAAATCGCATTATGTTTTTATTTTGGTTGGTGGTAAGTTTGTTGCTAATACAAGTCCGTGTTCTGGTTGAGATATTTTGGTGATTTGGCCAACATCGTTTAGATTCCAGGTAGCTTCTTGATTGTGTGTGATTTTGCCAAGGCATGGAGATTTTTCTACACTTTCTTGTTGCAAGCTCTCCTTGCAGTAGAACAGGTTTTCGATTTTTTTGCATAAATTGTCAAAGTATTGAATCTTTTTATTGTTATAAATTGTATGTATGTATATGGTTTTATAATAATTTCTTTACTTTTATTAACTGGTATGGGAATTGTATGAGAGATTATGTAAGTTAATTTAGTAATTGTTTTCTTTAAAAAAAAACACAATCCTTTTTTTATTTTAATTAATTGAATCTTTATTTAGACACTATGTGTCCTTTTCTTATGAGTTCTTGACTTAAAACTAAACTTACAATTACTTCTTAGGTTTAATTACAATTATTATTCTTATTGCTTTTAAGGGTAAATTTGCATAGTTTAACATTTATTTGGGTCAATTGAAATTAATTGTTTCGCAATAATTTGCATTTTGTTTTCTGGTTTAAAAAGTGCTTTAAATGCGGAAATGAAATTGCTTCTGTTGATTTGAGCAGTTATTAAGTTGAACTATATTTAGGCCAACAACATAATGCCATATCGACTGAATTGTTTCGAAATTGTAAATTTGTAATATTGAATGTTTTGTTCCTTAACTTGTATTGTTCCGGAGGGATATGAGGAATGAGAATATTGAAAATGATATTTGTATTATTATAGAACGCCTGTAATTCTAGTAGCTCGTATAAATGTTCTATGGTTTCGACTTCGACGATAGATTGATGTCCTAAATTATCTTCGATTTCTTTTAGTTCTTCTATATTTAGGATCATTTTTGGTATGATGCCAAGCGTGGATAAGGTCATTGCTTCAGAAATACTTGTGATACGATTTGTTACTAAATCGATATGATAATTTATTTGATTAAGGTATTGACTATCGCTTATAAGTTTGGAGTTGGTTGGAGAAGATGCTATTCTGAGAGTTTTGTAGTGATTTTGCAATAATATCTTGCTCGGTCTTTATATGGTTTGTAATATTTTCTAATCTTTCAATAATTCTAGTATTAAGTACATCTTGTTTACTTCTTTCGGTCTGTTCTTTGGTTGTTAAATTAAATATTGCTTCATTAATACTATCGACTATTGCTTCGTTGCTATCGATGTTACCAGCAATGAATTTTACTGCTGAATTTAATTTAGTTTTAAGATCTGTTAATTTCAAGTTTGTCATTTTTAAGAGCCCTTTGCTATAATGTGATGGTGCAAAATGTTTTAATGATTCTTCGATTTTCATGATATTGTTTTTACATGAATCAAGTTTAATAATGTGTATAAGATTGGTGTAATCCGTTATTGTTTCAGCCGTTCCTAATTTTATTTGCAATAACCCCTGTGTATCAGATAGGTTTTGTATGTTAAGTGTTTGTGCGTGTATTGTGGCTATTAATCTGAAAAAGATGATATATTGTTTTAATATCGGGTTTTCTTTATTTTAGATTTGTGTATTTTTTTTTTTTTTTTTTTTTTTTTTTTTTTTTTTTTATTTTATTTAGATAATCGTACAATAGTTAATATTTTACATAGAATTCATTTGGCCTCTGCGCCTTAAAGGCATTTTAGAGGCAAGTTGGCAACTGTTTGAACTTGACGTACAATTATAATAATCTAATAGTAGTATTATAATAATTACATTAGTTATTCTTAAATTACATTAGTTATTCTCGATGAAATGAATATATATACAATATTTTAAAGGAGCGTTTCTATTGAATTATTCAAAAATTCTTTGCATAATCTTTTGAATGCTGAAATACTCTCTACAATTTTTAGTTGTGAAGGTAGATTGTTATAATGATTACTACCCATATAATCAATTCGTTGTTTTGTTTTTTCTAATCTACACCTTGGGATTCTTAAGTTAGAAGAGTTTCTTGTAAGAAAATGAGCCTGGTTTTGAGGAAATGGAATTGTATGTTCCCCTATATTGTGAAGACTTTTAAAAATAAACAAAAGGACCTGATACATGTATAAGCCATTAATTGGCAAAATATTTACACATATATCTTTATATAGCGACAGTGTTGAAAAAGTTCTTGGCAATTTATAAATAATTTTTAACGCTTTGTTTTGACAACGTTGCAAAGATTTTAACGAAGTATTGTTTTTATTGAAAGCATAAACACAAACTAAGTAATTTAAATGCGATTCAATTAGTGCATTGTAAATCATAAGTTTTGATCTTTCGGATAATTTATTTTTAAATTTATATAAAATACCAATGGCAGGCGCTATTTGCTTCATAACATTGTTGATATGACAATCCCAAGATAAGTTGTTTTGTAATGTAATGCCTAAATATTTAACTGAATTTGATTCATAAATGGGGTTGCCATCAATGTAAGCAAAAAAATTATTATTTGAATTTACTGCACGAGGTCTAAATCTAACTAACGTTGTCTTTTCAGAATTTAATAATAATCGATTCAAGCGAGCAAATTCCATTAGTAAAGCAGCATCTCTTTCGATATGTGTTTTCAAAACTAAATCGAATTTATAAGGATAGAAAAAACATATGTCATCAGCAAACATAAATAATTGACCCGTTAGATCAAGATTCATTAAATCATTTAAATAAATTGAAAAAAGTAAAGGGCCTAAGCCACTTCCCTGTGGAACGCCGTATTCAACATTCCCAATAAAACTTTTAGATTGATTTATTTGCACAAACTGTTTCCTGTTTATGAAATAGTTTTCAAATAACGTAAGCTCACGACCTTGAAGACCATAATATTTTAACTTTTTTATTACTATTTGATGATCTACAAGATCAAACGCTTTAGAAAAGTCAAAGAATATTCCAGCAACTCCACTGAAACCATCATCTAGACCTTTACAAGCATATCTTACTACGTTTACAACAGCATCTTGAGTACTAACACCTTTTCTAAAACCGAATTGATACTTGTACAGCATACTATTCTCCTCTAAGTATGTCAAAAGCTTGTCGTATAGAATTTTTTTCAAAAATTTTATCAATAGTTGATAGAATGGCAATAGGTCTGTATTTGTCCACGGTGGACGCAGAGATTGTTTTTGGGATGGGGACTATTTTATGAATTTTTAAAATGTCAGGATATTCTGAGGTATTAATAATTTTATTATATATATCAACTAAAATAGGTGAAAGTATTATAAAACATTCTTTCACAAATTTTATGGATATATTATCAAATCCGGGTGTTTTATTTGATTCCATATTAAAAACAACGTTACTAACATCGTTTTCATTTATCTCATTTAAGATGAAGCGATGACGTGAAGCATTAAGCGTCCTCAGCGAGTTAATTGAGTCACTTGGCAAGATATTAACTTTTTGTTTAAGTTCTTTTACAACTGAAATGAAATAATTGTTTAATAAATTTGCTTTAGTCTGATTATCAGATATATTTTCACCGCGCAGGTCATTAAGTTTGACAACATTTTCTTTCGTTCTACCTAATGTGTTATTTATGAATTTCCAACATTTTTTAGTATCATTTCCTATTTTACTTAAATTTTCCACGTAGTAGTTATCTTTACATTTTTTAACTGCTGATTTTATCACTTTACTTATTCTTTTCAAATCAGCATCATATTTTTCTCTATTTTTTGATCTACGCCTTTTCTTTAATAATTTGTTTTTATATAGAATTAACCCTTGAAGATTATTGTTTATCCATGGGGTTATTTCAAAATTTAACGGCTTATTAAGATTTGTTGTTTTGGTAGAGTGATTAACAGCTGATTCAACTGTAGCTATAAGAGAGCTTGTCAATACTGAAACATTAGTTGATAAGAAATCAGTTGGCAGTGTTCTTTGTAAATATTCGTTAGCCTTTCTATAGTCACAATAAGTCTTAGAAATTACGATATTATCTTTACATCTGAAATTACTTTTCAATTTACAAGATAAAATATTATGATCGGAAAGGTCGCATTCCACTGAATCAACGATAGGCGTAACGGGTAAATTACTAAATATATGATCTATACAAGTTTTACTTTCAGGTCTTGTAATTAAGGTATGGGCATTGTTACAATCATAATTTTGAAAAATAGAATTTAATTCAATGCTCGAACCACTTTTTAAGAGATCTATATTCGAGTCACCTACTATTATTAATGGATTTTGAGCTAATTCATATAATAAACTGTCAAGAAACTCAAAAAACCCTGGTTCGTTACACTTTTGGGAACGATAGTAAGAAATCATTTGTAAAGGCTTTGAATCAATTTTGAAATTAAGCAAAGTTATAGCTAAAATTTCAACAAAATTTTCACTTTTACAAATTTTAACAGTAAAATCAATTTCTTTGTTTATATATATTGATGTACCACCGTATCCATCTTCCCTACAACAATGTATAAAATTAAATCCGGGGATTGTATATATTTGAGTTAAGTCATTTTTAAACCAAGTTTCTTGTAGAGCTATTATATCGGGAAGTTTTGAAAATTGAGATAAGATCGATTTAAAATTGTTGAACTTGTCGATAGACGAGACGCTCCTTATGTTGAAACTGATGATATTTAGGTAATTAAAATTCAAGCAATTAATATGTTTTTTAAAGTTTGAAAAATTATTGAAATATTGATTATTTGACATTGAAAAAAAAAAAATAAAAATTTTAATTTTAACTATAAAGTTGTTTACATAAAACATAATAAAAAATTTTAAGAAGGAGACATGTATGAAGCACCATCTTCGCCATCGGCATCACTAGAAACATCAGCTGTAACTTGACTCGGATGAATTAGAGATCTTCTACCATACTGTTTGTTAGTTGTTACATTTAAGAGCATTTTGTCAACTTCATCCTCATCAGTAATTAGTTGTTGGTTAGATGTGTCACTTTTCTTAGCAAAAACTCTTCCATTCTTTATAAAAACATATTGGTAACCTACTGATTTTAACGATTTTGCATAATTGTAAAGGTACATAGTTTCTTTGCTATTAAAATTGTTTATAAAAATCTTTTTCGTATCTTCATTATCTCTGAGTTTGGTTTTAGAAGACATGAATTTGTCCTTATGTATTTTAGAAGTAAACTTCGCTACAACAGTTTTGTTATCATTGTTTCTATTTTTATTTTTCAAAAAGTAAGCATCTTCAACAATATTGTTTTCCATTTTTACACCAATATTTTCAGAGATTTTAGCAACCGCTTCAAAAGCGCTCATTTTTTCATCTGATACTTTTACACCACTAATAATGCAATCATTTTTTAGTCTATGTTAGAAATTTACCAATTTAATTTAATGTTAAATTTTAACAGAAAATTTTAACGATTTTATTTCAGTTTTTAATTTTTTGTTTTTCTTTTCAATTTCATTAATCTTTCTTTTGTTTTCTGCCACATCTTTAAACACCTGATCGAATTTTGCTGACATGAAGTTAATAGATTCAGTCAACTCATCTAGTTTTTCGAGTTTGTTTAACTTTTTTAGTTCTGTTTTTATTGTATTTAATTCTTGTCTTATGTTATTGTTTTCATCTTTACACAAATGACAATTGAAAGGTTCTTTTTTGTTTTTTACAAGTCTCTCAAATTCTCTTCTGCTTAAGCCAGAACATTGAGAGTGGTAGGTTTTTTTACACTTGTCGCATTGTATGAAATTGTCACTCTCTTCTTTTATTTCATTTTTACATTGTTCGCAAAATATTTTATTGATTGCGATACTGCGGCGAGTTATTTGTATAGACATATTTTATAATATTCGAACTCCTATTGATTTGCTTTGTTTATTTATCAGCTTGTTTTCTTTTATTATAACCTTTATATCACAAATTTTTTTAAAAATATTAAATAGGAATTAGGAGAGCACAAAGAATACGTTTAGTCGCTACAAGTGATGCCAACTGTTTCCTGTAGTTATTAATGTGACTTTGTTATTTCTTTTTATTTTGTGTTTAGTAAGTCTTGGTGTAAGTTTATTTCTTTTACATTCTTTTCTATATACAATGTAATCATTTTCGTCGTAGTTTAAAGGATCTTGCCTATTTGTGTTAAGTTTTTCTATGCGTTTATCTGTATCGGTTTGTATTCTTTATTTCTGATACAATCATATAACTGGATTTGAATGTGATCTCGCGATCTAATTTATTTGTTCTACCATAAAAAAGTTCAAAAGGTGTTAGTTTTGTGGAAGAGTGAATAGCATTATTGTATGTTATAAGAGTTTCAGTCAAAATATCGTCATGATCCACTTTTTGTTTTTTAATTTTTCTGTTATCAATCTATATACATATTTGAGTTAGTGTTGAATGGAGTCTTTCAACGGGTGCATTACTGCTTGATTGTTGGAAAGAGGTGAAGTGTAAATTAATTGGGTACTGGTTACAAGAATCCTTAAATAAGTTTGAATTGAATTCAGTTCCTTGGTCACAAACAATTTTGTTGGGGATTCCATGTTTTAAAGATTTGATAATACAAATACTGTTTCTAGCTGTTAAAGTATATGCTGCAGACAATTTAGAAAATTTATCTATAACTGTAAGAATGTTTTTACCGTTTATTGTATAAATGTGTATGTGAAGTATGTCTAACGGTGAAAAACCACCAATTTCAAATTTAGTTTTAGGAGGGTTTCTATCATACTTAAGTCTTTGACATGTATCGCAGTTATTTATTGTTTGGGATATTTTAGATTGCATGTAGGGAAAATAGTATTCACGTTTCAGGTGATCTAATGTTTTTGTAATGCCTCTATGATTGTTATTTTCATGATAGTCTTGAATTAATTTATCTTGGCTGTCGTTCTCCTTTATATCTTTCACCATTTTAGTGCATCTAACCAAACGAAAAATTTTGCTTTGTGAAAAAAGTGCGTCTGCATTAGTATTTAGTTTCCCTTTTTTGTAAACTATTTCATAGTCATATTCCTCTAATTTTAATCGCCAGCGGACAAGTTTCGGATTTGGCTCTTTAAGACTCATTATCCAGGTTAGGGGTGTATGATCCGTTATTATTTTGAACCGGTGACTGAATAGGTACGGTCGAAAATATTTGGTAGCCCAAACTATGGCTAGAAGCTCTTTCTCTATTGTCGAATAGTTTATTTCTGATGACGTAAGTGTGCTGCTTGCATAACAGATTGGTTTGTCGCTTCCAATTGGCGCACACAAGTGGAGAGGGACCTCAACCAACTTGGTGTGCAAAATTGGAGGACGCTGGCTAAAAACCGTGCCAGCTGGAAAAGTTTGTTGGTTGAGGCCCAGGTTCACACTTTTACTTGCGGAAAAAACTTTGACTAAAAAAAAGACGTTTGGTGTTGTTTGGAATTATAACTTGCTTTCTTTATTTTTCACTAAGCTTATATACTAAAATTTTGTTTATTGCTGCATTTGCATATTAAAGTTAATATCAATATTTTAGTAAACAATTCTTTGGAATTAAAAATTAATAAAGTATTAACGAATATTTATTCTTTGGAAATCTGTTTGAAATAATAAAATGTGGAACGATTCTTATTAAGGGAATAAAGGGAGACACTATCGTTAAGGGGAACTAGTAGGTGATACTATAACACCCCCACCGCTAGTTTGAGGCTCCGACGAAACTATATTATTCTTATTCCATTGTTTATAATATTTTCATCTTTTAATTGTACTCTTGTTACATATGTGTTCTTATTCTTAATGATGTATATAAAAAAAACTAAGATACAAATTGATACAATAATAGAGACATCAATGCCAAAACTTATAATTTTTGTGTTCTTATCTTTATACAATACTTGTTTCAATGTTTCTTCGTATTCTATTTGTTTTAAATATAATGATTCAATTTTTATGTCAGCTAAAGTTGTGTTACTATTTTCTTTAATTTTTGTTATAAGGTTTGGTAGGATAAATTTATCGTGTATTTTTATTTTAATATTAGTAAAAGTTTTATTTAATGTGTTTATTTCACAATTTTCGAATTTGATCAAAAAGTTGCCGGTAATTCTCACTTTGGCTTTGTTACAGTTATGAGTTATTTTATTGTTAAAGTTTTTAAGAATTAGTATTCCCGGAATGATTTCGGTTACTTCTTGTTTATTTGATGGTTGCATTTTACAATTAGCTTCTTCGAATTTTAGTATATTGTTCAAGCAATTGTCTTCGATTTTAATTAGATTTCTTTTTAGGTTATCTTTAATGTAAGTACTATAAACGTTGCTTTCTAGATCTATGAGTACGTCAGAATAATTAAGCTGTATGGATCTGTTATTCTTATCAGGGATTGGTACGAATGTTACCATGGATAGAGGATCTTTTGAAAAATGTGGAATGGAAAGAATTATGATAACGTTGTTATCGTGGAGTGCTATGGTTACTTTAATGTTGGTGTAACTGTCAAAGTCTGTAATTAGGTTAAGTTCGGTTTGAGTAAGAATATCTGTAGGAATTATTCCTAGTTTGCTGGAAAAGATAATTTGTCCGATGTCATCCACATGTTGCCGTAAAAGTGAGATATCGTTGTTGATCTGGTATATGTGTTCTATAAAGGTTATTTCGTCTTCCATGGTTGAGATTTTATTCCCTATAATATCTTTGAGTCTCGTTAAGTAGTCTCCAATAATGTTCTGCTGGTGGTTTATGTGATTGGTTATATTCTGGATTTGAGAGTTCATTATATTGCTTATATATGTTAAGTTATTCATTTTGTCTGTTAAATTGTTGTCGTTCGCTCGCAGCAGCTGAAGGGTCTCATGAATTTGTTTTTCGTCGTCGCTGTCCATTGTGCCAGCAATAAGTTTTAAGCCTTTGCCTAGAATATTTAAGAGAGCCCGTTTCTTTCGAAAATGTGGGTTGAGGTTTTCTATTTTTGCCTTTAATAGCATAAAATTTTTGTTTACTGTATCTAGTAACCTTTTTGATTCGGTATTTGATATTTTTAAAATGCCAATATTAGTTTTGATTATTTCCAATGTTCGTTCGTATTCTGTGGTGTTTATTATGTGTAATACCTTCGTATAGTGTTCGATGGTTTTGGTTTCTCCTGTCTTGATTGGTATGTATCCGTTATTGGTTGATAGGTCTTGTATGTCGAGGGTTTGGGCCTTGGTTGCTGTAGTAAATGCAACCATTATTATGATCCAGTTAATCATCTAAAAAGGGATGGTAATTATCTAGATTTTGCTTTAATTTTAGGGTTATTCTTGTCTTGATATTTCTTTTGAGGTCTTATATGTGCTTTGTAATATTTATGCCCTGTCTTTGTGTTTTCAATATGATCTTCATCGACTTTCTTAGATTCTATCTTTCTGTACCTCCTATGATTTTTACCCCCTCGGATTTCTCTTATATAGTTAGTACCTTCTTCTATCACTATATCGGTTCTATTTTTGTTAAGTTTGTTAATATAGTTATGTTTCTTCTTTAATATTAGATCATGTATTTCGGGATATTTATCCTCATGTACTTTGCCATTTATAAAGTCTATTGGTTTAATTTGTGTGGTGCTATGAATCGTATTATTATAACATCCTATGATTCGTGATATTTTTTCCTCTGTCGTTTCGTCTTTGGATTGCTCGTCATGTCGTAGTAATCTTAAGTGTTCGTTCAATGTATTGTGAAGTCGTTCGATATCTGCGTTGGATGTATGGTTACTGTTTGATGTGTAGTGTATATTAATGTTCTCTTTCCTTAAATATTCTTGAATCGGAATGGCTTTAAATCCTAACTCATTGTCTACAACAATTTTTTCTATTCTTCCAAATGTGCTGGTATATTGCATTAATTTTGATTTAAACTCTATCCATGATCTTCCATTAATTTTGTATGCTGTGGCGTGTTTTGAAAATTTGTCAATTATAGTTAAGTAAAGTTGTTTCTCTAGTGTATAGAAAACGTCTAAGTGTAATATTTCCCTGGGTTTTGTGGGTGTTTCCGTCAGCTTGTAAGGTAGTCTAGGTGGTCTTCTGTCATACTTTTCCAAAGTGCATATTTCGCAATTGTTAATAAACTGGGTTATCCTTAATTTAAGTTTGGGGTTATAAATTTTTGTTTTTAGTTCCTCGAACACTACCTGAATGCCTCTGTGATTTTTGCTTAGATGTTCTTCTTCAATTATGTTTGTTAGTTGGAGTTCGTCTTCTATATCGTCTAGTTTTTTAAAAGTCCTGATTAATTTGAATCCGTTATTATTTGAAAAGAATTCTCTACAAGTGTCTTTGAAAGTGTCGTAAAATTCATTGTCTATCAGAACTGCATTTATTTGTGTTGGGTGACAGTGGGTTTTTAAAATCATAATTGCATACTCTTTATCTAGTTCTTTGATTGTTACGGTTTTTCTAATATTCTGAAAGATGGTTTCGGTTTTTATCCGTGCTGATCCGGAATGAATTTTTTTTATGATGAGTTGGTTTTTAAATAAATTTATAGGTGAATCGCTCTCTTTAAAAATGGGTTGGGTGTTTTCTAATGAATTGATCTCGATAATTTCCTTTTCGATTCTTGATAATGCATCTGCATTACTGTTTTTTGTTCCCTTTTTGTACTTAATCTCATAATCGAATTCTGAAAGCTTGAGCCGCCATCTGACTAGTTTTGAGTTGGGTTCTTTAATCGAAAAGAGCCATGTTAGCGGTTTGTGATCTGTCTCGATTATGAATTTGCGTCCGAAAATGTATGGGCGAAAATATTTTGTGGCCCAAATAATTGCTAGAAGTTCCTTTTCTATCGTACTGTAATTGATCTCGTGTTCATTTAGGGTACGACTAGCAAAGCAAATCGGGTGGTTTTCTTGAGATAGTATCGCTCCAAGTGCAAAGTTACTAGCGTCTGTTGTTAGGGTGAATTTCTTAGTAAAGTCAGGGTAAGCGAGGATTGGATCGTGTGTTAGTAAGTTTTTTAGCGTATTAAAGCTTTCCTGATATTCTGGATTGGATGTGTTTATTTTGGCATCCTTTTTAAGGCACTTTGTCATGGGTTTAGCTATTAGCGAATAATCCTTTATAAATTTACGATAGTAACCAGTCAAACCTAGGAATTGTTTAATTTGTTTAGGTGATTTGGGGATAGGGAAGGTAACTATGCACTCGATTTTTTTTGGGTTAGGTTTTATACCTTCTAATGTCACGACATGGCCAAGGAATTCAGTTTCCTTTTTTAAAAATTCAGACTTGTCCAATTGGACCTTGAGGTTGGCTTCTTGCAAACGGTTAAAAACAAGTTTTATTGAATTTATGTGTTCCTGCAGTGAGGTAGAAAATATTATCACATCGTCTAGATAAACCAGACAGATTTTGTTGATATAGTCTCTAAGGACGTAGTTCATCAACCTTTGGAATGTCGCTGGGGCTGTTTTTAGCCCAAACGGCATTCGTAAAAACTCGTAATGGCCTCGTTCCACACTGAAGGCAGTTTTATGGATGTCCCCCTCTTCGATTTCAATCTGATGAAATCCTTTTGCGAGGTCAAGTGTTGTAAAATACTGGCATCTTCCCAGCTTGTCGAGTATTTCGTCAATATTAGGTATGGGGTACTTATCATCGATTGTGACCTCATTTAATTTACGGTAATCAATGACAAGTCTCCATTTTTTCTTCCCACTTGCATCGGCTTTTTTTGGCACAATCCAAATAGGGGCAGAATAAGGCGAATTGCTATGCCTTATTATTTTATTTTGCAACATTTCTTGTATCTGTCCTTCGACTTCTTCTTTATGTATGTAAGGATATCTATAGGATTTACTAATTATTGGAACATTGTCTCCTGTCCGAATTTTATGCTTTATAACGTTGGTAAAACTCAATCGAGTATTTTCTTGGAAGAAGATTGAGGAGTATTTTTTTATTAGCTGTAAGAGACATCTTTTCTCTTCAGAATTAAGGTGTTGTGTCCTAATTTGTTGTTCCAAGTTGTTATATTGCTTCATATTCCTGGTATCATCGCCTACCTTCTGCATGGGCATGATTTTACTTAAATTTTTGTTATATTGTTCCTCAAAAAATATTGGTTGGTCATTTGTTTCTTCTCTATTTTCGCTATTTTTATTGTCAAAAAGTATTGGTATGTCCTGTCCGTTTATTTGTATGGAATTGTTTTTATAATTTATGCAAGCATTGTATGTTTTAAGTATATCGTTGCCTAGTAACCCATCATAGTGATTGTGAAATTTTAAAACATAAAACTCTAACGCGTTACTAGTTATATTAAATTCTTGAAATGCTGGAATTATTGCCTTTTCTGTTATGGTTACTTGATGTTGGAGAGTTTTAATAACAAGAGGTTTTATTTGGTGTATCCATTTCGGGTGACAAATTCCTGGATTAATAACTGAATTAGTGGCTCCAGTATCCACTATCAGTTTCAAGTGACCTAACTTGGTTTTTACTATTATATATGGTAATTGCTTGTTGAGGCTCTGTCCTGAAAATTTTCGGCTGTTTCTACTTTGCCTATTTCCATTGGTTCAGGCTGATTTCTAGTGTTTTGTCTGTTTGCATGGAAAGGGTTTTGGAAATTTCGTTCGTGGTTTGGGAATGGTTGTTGGTAATTTCTTCCTTGGTTTACGAATGGTGGTTGTTGATTTCTTCCTTGATTTGGGAATGGTTGTTGGTAATTTCTTCCTTGGTTTACGAATGGTGGTTGGTAATTTCTTCCTTGATTCGGGAATGGTTGTTGGTAATTTCTTCCTTGGTTTACGAATGGTGGTTGGTAATTTCTTCCTTGATTCTGGAATGGTTGTTGGTAATTTCTTCCTTGATTTGGAGGCGGTTGTTGATAGTTTCTTCGTTTACTAGATTGTGCGTTGGGCTGTGCTCTATTTTCATTGTTTCCGGTGTATGCGTAGCCGGCTTGAAATAATATATCCATGGCCTGTTCCAAATCTCCTGGGTTCCTACAGAACAGGATGGATTTCATAGGCTCTGGAATTTTGCTTTTGAAAATGCTTAAAGCGGTGTGTTTATTATTAATCGCACTTTGCCTAGTTGCTTCACCTTCTCCTAGTATAACTACCAGTTTGTTGTTTTGTCTGTGCAATTTGTCCTTTACGTCGTTATAGAAGTCTAGTGTGTTCGTCCTGAAAGTCACACTCCTTAGTTCGTCGAAAAGTTCTTCACAGGAACGTCTGTCCCCAAAATTGTTTTGCAACATGTTTTTTATGTCAGTCCATGAAATCGCATGGCAGTTTATCTCAATTGCCTGCCTAGCTTTTCCTTTGAGTTTGGACTTTATAACGTCGGAGAAAAGTAATTGGGACAATTCGTCGTATGTGCGTAAGTGTGGGTATATTCTGTCAATGAGGGTAGTAAAAGTCTGTAAGTCTTTTGAATCCCCATAGAACTCCGGTAAGTTGTTTAAGTATTTTAGCGGGTCTATGGTTAGTCTGTTAATCTGATTTTCGGCCTGTTCTGCCATTTTAGTTATTGATTTTACTTTATATTTTGGGCTATAGTCCTATTTGTTTTTTTTTTGTTTAATTACGTCTAAAGTATCGTCTGAGTTTCCTTCTCAAAATGCGTCTGTTTCTGTTACTTCCTATCTCACGAATGTAATGTTCTGTTCTTTCGTCAGTCAGGTATCCATCATTCGATTCAATCCCTGAGTCAAGTTCTAATGCTGTCGACCCGTTATTAGGGCTTCTTGGTATGTATTCAAAGTCTGATGGGTACTCTGATAATGAGTCACTATCGCTCATTGAAAAGGGAAAGAGGAAAAAAAAATTTTCGACAATTGCTTGTGGGGAATTATTTTCCTACACGATTTTTCCACAAAGGTATGTTAAATATTTTCTTATAAAATATACAAATTATTCTTAATTATAGATTTCTAGAGATAGTCTTACTTTGAAATTTGGTTGTTGGTGCTAAGGATTGCAGGTTCACTTTCTTCTTAGTAGTAAGGTCTTCCACGGTGCAGTTCTCGGCATGAACTGTTCTTTAGCTTATTAGATTGTTGGTAATGCTATTTCTCAGTTTTTATTTTGTTCCGTTTGGTTTTTAATTATGTTTAAAAATATATTTTATAGTTTTTTATTTTTGAATTTAACCTTGTTAAATTTTGAGTCCGTAAAATTGTAAATTATGTTGCACGGATATTTATATAGTTTTTTTTTTAAGTTTATAATTCACTATAGTGCTCGAAGGAATATCTTTTTTTCACTAGGTTTTCTTCTGACACAAGGATGTTCACCAAAAGGATAGATCTTTATATCCTTTCTGGTTCCACTAATTTGTACGTTGCAAGTGTTTGAAAGAATAAATTTTTTTATCCTCTCTCTTTTCACTAGTCTTTTAGTCACAGGGATATTTCTTAATATCCTTTATACTTTTTCCTTCATGAAAATTTGTGTATCCTTTAATCATATAAAGGATGTTTCGAATACCGCACTAAGGATAAAAATCCAAATTCTATCACGCACAATAAAATCTTTTTTATTATTTTTTTACGTTGGATAGGACTTTGCGGAATCCTACCGACTGCGCCACTTTTACTTGCGGAAAAAACTTTGACTAAAAAAAAAAGACGTTTGGTGTTGTTTGGAATTATAACTTGCTTTCTTTATTTTTCACTAAGTTTATATACTAAAATTTTGTTTATTGCTGCATTTTCGTTGTTGGAAATGCAGCTGAAAAGAAAATACAGTTTAAAGCTAATATTAATATTTAAGTAAACAATTCTTTGGAAATTTGTCTGGAATAAAATGTAGAACAATTCTTATTAATTGTTTATATTAAGGTTAATATCAATATTTTAGTAAACAATTCTTTGGAATTAAAAATTAATAAAGTATTAACGAATATTTATTCTTTGGAAATCTGTTTGAAATAATAAAATGTGGAACGATTCTTATTAAGGGAATAAAGGGAGACACTATCGTTAAGGGGAACTAGTAGGTGATACTATAACAATTTTGCTGAGCTTGTGGCATGAGCCGGAAGTTGCATCATGTTCCTTTTCATTTTACTAAAATTGTTTTCACATGGTTTTTGTGTGTTTTTATTGAAACTGCTGAATAGGGGTTGGTTGCAATTTATCTAGATATGTCTGTTTGCAACATTGCATTAACTTTTGCAATATTAACTTACATACTCGTAAGTCAATATCTTGTTTTGATCAAATTTAAATTTTTGTTATTTTTTCATTTGTTTTACTGGCAATCTACAATTTTTTACAATTATTTATTCTCGTACCTTCATTTTGTTTACATTTATTTTATCAGTGTGTGTATTTCAAATCGAATGGATCGTCTTCAACTAAAACTCTTTGGGCACTTGTAAGTCTAGGGGTTGTTTTTCAATCAAATAATGGTGTTTTCTATTCTGGATAAAAATGTTGCACACATATTTGTGGAGTGTTTTTTTCATGCCACACATACCCTTGTAAAGTGTTTCACATATTTTCCTTCCAATGGCACAGAATAATGTGTTGATTTCACACTGTGCAATACTCGGTTGTACAACCGTGTATTTATATATGAGTTAGAGTTTCCTTTGTTTGAAACTCGTAAAAAAAAAGAAAAGTAATTTCTTTTTTCCTTTTATTTTATTATTTTATTATTAAGAGCTGAGTTATTAACGAATATAATTCTATAACTGACTGAATGTAAGTTTTTACGATGCTTAAATACCAAACCTTTGGTGGTGGCGTGGGGCTACAATTCTTCGGAACATTGAAAAAAAATAAAAATTAATAAGAAATAAAATAGATCAATATTCAATTCTTTGGAAAAGTAAAAATTGACAAAACCAAATTGACATTTAATTCTTTGGAAAAATAAGAATTAACAAAATAAAATGAATTTAAATTCTTTGGAAAAAATAGGAATTGATTTTTTGTCGAAAAATTGATTGTTAAAGGGTGAAAACTTTTGTGGTGTTAACTCCTCCCTTCTTAGATCGATTGTCCTCAAGCGTATTATGGGTACGACAGGTTGGAGAAGTTCACGTAAGTTGGTGGTTTTTCATCCAAATTAGTTTCGGTAGGTACTGGAATTGTGGGTGACTGTTTCGTGATGATTTCTAGTCGGTTTTTCCTCCAAAGCTGGTATAAGATTAAGATGATACAAACTGTGAATGTGATGGCACTAATTGATACCGTTCCAGGTGTTATAGTAAGAATGTTAAGGTTACTAATCTTCTTGGTATTTCTGATGTGTAGTTCCTTTAGTGATTCTAACGATGGTACGTCTATATGATATCTGTTGAATGGGTTTTGTTGGAGGAAAGCTGGCATAGCTGCTAAGGGGATGCCTTCGAAATTACTATAGATTTTCTCAATTACTTTGATTCTCGAATTGTAGGAATTAATAAGATGGGTTCCCGTTATATTTCGGTTTTCTGAGTTGACTTCAATACTTCGCAATTATGATTTGGTTATTATTACAAATTTTAATTCTATTATAATCTTTACATTGTTTTTCGATTCCATAGATTTTATCTTAAGTTTTTAATATTTCCTCAAAATCTATCTTAATTACAATATTTTCTTCAGTTGTAACAGGTTTCAATATTATATTTTCAAATGTTTCTTGTGATGTTAGCGGAATCTTTATCATATAAACAATTGTCATTTCGCTACTTAATACATTTATCTCTGATTATTCTAATGCCTCTTCTGCATTATTGAACGTCAATTTTTCTTCACTTAATTTTTGTATGGCTGATTTAATTTCTTCTTCATTTAGTAACACTGAATTTACAATTTTATTTTTTGCCCATTGATACAATGGGCGTATCTAATGTTAATGAGCTGTTCTTTTACCAGTCTAATCTTGCTTTGCACGTCTATAATTATTTCCTGTATACCATTGGGCTCTTTACTTATGCTATTTGTGATTTTCTCAGCTAGTAGAGTCAAGTTATTTATTCTTTCATTAAAAAGTTTATTGATCACTACTTGATCATTATTATTATCATTTAATCTTAATAAATTTTTAATAATTATTTCCAAATCTTCGTGATCAGGTGACCCTGCGATATACTTCCACAACGTTCCTAAGGCATTTATTGATTTCTTTAGTCGGAGGTGTTTGGAAGGTTTTAGTGTTTGTAGTATGTCCATTGTCTGTTGAGTTTCTTGTTTTAATATAGGGAAAAGAACATTGTTCTTAGGAACCTGTGCTTCTATGTAGCTATAGGCGTTTGTCAGAAAGTTTTCGTATTTATCAAGTTTAATTAAATGAATAAGTCTGAATGTCCCCTCCTGAATCTTTGCTAATCCGTTGTTGATGGTAACTATTTGTGCTGAACTGTAGTCAAATACCTGTGTGTTCGTAGCTTGTCCTGGAGTCATAAGAATCAGTAGAATACTTGGTGTCAAATACATCGTCATTGTTTACCTTAAGAGGAGAAAAAAAATTTTACTTCTAACTTTTTATGTTACTTTTATGAACCACTCTATTTGATTCTGTCACAATTGTTGTTGTGCTATTTTCTTTAACTACTTCTTTTTTGAATCTAGGAGTTAATTTTGTGCCTAGTCGCTGGTCTATTTTTACATATATAATATCTCCTGGAGCATAAGTTCTTGGTTCTTTTCTTTTCCCATTATGATATCGTAGGTCTCTTTCCTGTATTCCTTTGAGCCTTTCGATATTATCTTTTCTTGCTTCCTCAAATTGTTTGGGATCTGTGCTAACCGTTCTACCAAAGAAAATTTCTAAGGGCCTTTTACCCGTGGTAGAATGTACTGAATAATTATATTCATAGACTGATCGGTCAAGAAGTTCTTCAAATGTGTTATGTATCTGTTCCTTTTTTAAACATCTCATTATTTCTGACAATGTTGAATAGAACCTTTCTACTTGTGCATTTACTGAGCTTTTGTAGGGAGCTGATTTAAAAATCTTTATACCCAATTGGTCCTTTACCACAAATGTGATAGATGCGGCATTGAGCGATTTTTCATTGTCTATAACGATAACGTTGGGTACCCCAAAGGAAAAAAGTATCTTGCGGAGGGGTTCTTTAATATCTTCTATTGATCCGGACTTGACTATGAGTGCTTGGGCAAGTTGTAAGAGTGCTTGTCAAAAGCAACTCCTTATTTGAAAAAAACTAAAAGTTTAAGAGACAAGTTGTACGAGTGCTTGTCAAAAGCACCTGGCCCCACGTTGAGCGCCAGTTGTACGAGTGCTTGTCAAAAGCACCTGGCCCCACGTTGAGCGCCAGTTGTACGAGTGCTTGTCAAAAGCACCTGGCCCCACGTTGAGCGCCAGTTGTACGAGTGCTTGTCAAAAGCACCTCTTTATTTAAAGAAGACTAAAAATTAAGTGACAAAAACATTTTTCTTTTCTTAAAAGTAAAGCTTAAAATTATTACAAAGTTTTTTTTGCTTACTTCAACTAAACTTAAAATTATTGGGAAATTCATTCCCTCAAGTCAGACGTCGTGTGAAAATGATGTGTTTGCATTTATCAATGCAAGCACAATATTAAAATTATTTCGCAATTTAACAAGAAAAAAAGGAACAGAACACAAAAAAAGTAATAGCAAAATGCCCTTTAGGTCACCAACCTGTATCGTGTTAATTTACTGAAATATTTCGTTGGAAAAATATCAAAAATGATGTGTTTGCATTTATCAATGCAAACACAATATTAAAATAATTTTGCAATTAAGAAGAAAAAGAAAAGAACAAAAAAAATTAATGACAGATTGGTTACCAACTTGAATCGTGTTAACTCTTCCCCCTTTAAAAACGATTGTCCTCAATCGTTAAAAGTAGGGTAGGTCGTCAATTTTTTGTGGCTTAGATTCATGCCATTTGTATTGGGCAATCGATTCTTGTGTTGTCTTTATGTTCGGGGTTACTGTCTGAACGACTAACTTTTCGCCTTTTTTTGCAAAAAAATTTATTAGCGCCAGGCATATGAGCAATAGGGTGAATAAAGAGGATGTAGTATATTTTGTGATTGCAGAGTCTAACTTAAGTTCATGTATACTTTTAGTGTTATTAATATGCAAGTGGTTAAGCATTTCCAAAGATAACAGGTTTACGAATTCGTCTTCAACTGGTGTCTGTTGGATTAACGGCGGCGAAACTTCCAGACGGGGAGCTTCCAAATTTCTGTACAATTTGTCATTTATTTTGAGCGTTAGGTTATGGAATTTGATCAAATATGTTCCGTTAATTGTTTCATTATTTATTTTTCCGTGAAAATCGTTAAGTAGGATTACACCAGGAGAAATTGTCTCCACGTGGGGTACATGATACCCGTGGGAAATTGGACAGGACGAACTCGTTCCACTAAGAAGCGGTGGGATGCAAGTATCATTGGATATGTCAACCAGTTGGTTGATTTTACAAATTTTAATATTATTTACTTTAGAACATTCGTCTGAAATACCAAATGTCTTATGATTATTTTTCATTATTTCTTTAAATTTAATGTTTACAATTCTTTCAATTCTTTTTACCGGTTTTATAATAATATTGACATAATCTTCATTATTAGTGAGGGGGATTACAATAATATAAAGGAGTTTTCCCTGATTGTACAGGACTTTAATATTTGAGAATTTGAGTGCTTCTTCTATGGATGAAAACAGGAGTTTATCTTCTGCTAATTTATTCAATGATATTTTTATTTCTTCTTTACTCAAAAGGACTGAATTTATGACATTTAGTTTTGCCCATTGTATGGCATATTTTATATTGGTTAATTCCTCTTTCATAAATCTTAACTTTATTTGCATGCTGATTGCAGCCTCATTTACAAAATTACTGTCTTTCTTGATTACGTTATTTATTTGATTTGTTATCTGTGTGAGATTTTGCAATCTTTCTGTAAAAATTTCGTTTATAATTACTTGCTGATTATTATTTTCTAGAGTTTTATTTAACAATCCTGTTACTAACTCAAAATCGTCGTGATCCGGGGATCCGGCGATATATTTCCAAGCGGTTCCTATTATGTTAATAGATCTCTTATTTCTAAGTTGCTCCTTGGGTTCTATGATCTCGAGAGTATCATAAATTTGGGATACCTCGTGCTTGAGGAGTGGGAAGAAAGGATTCGACTTAGGGATAGTACGTCTGATCTGCGATTGCACGCCGTCTATGAAACTTTTGTATTTGTCCAATTCTACGGTGTGTATCATTTTGAAAGTACCGTTCTGAACTTTTCCAGATCCATTATTAATTGTCACGAGATGAGATAAGGTGTAATTAAAAATTTGCAGCTCGTTGGCAGAGAAGGAGTGAAGGGTTAAGAAGGTTAGTAATATTAAAAATGTTGGTCTCCTTTCGGTCTTCCAGGGTAGAACGGTTTTAGTTGCTTGGAGATTATTCTTAAATTCTCCTTTTAAAGACGTTGGCGGTTGTTGTCACTTTAAATAGTTCTTAGATCCTTTTTCTAATCGAAAACTTGTTGTTTTAAAAGTCACTTGTTGATTTTTGCTTTGTAATATTAGCTTTTTTTCGGCTTAGTAGATTTTTAAAAAAAAAATTATTTATGATATTTTTGAATATTTTTTCTTGTAGATTTAACTTTTTATTATCCAAAGTTAGTTTATTTCACTTTAAAGTTTTATTTTTATAATGTTTTTTTTTGTATTTTCTCCGCAGGTGTAACTTTTTATTTGATGCAAGAGTTCACTTTAAAGATTAAATATTTTTGCGAACTTTTTTGTAGGCATAACTTCTTATCTGATGAGGGAGTTTATTTATTTTTAAAAATTAAAGATTAAATATTTTTTTTCAATGTTTTTATAACTTTTTACTTCATGAAAGAGTAAATTTATTTAACTTTCCTTAAATTTAAACTTTGGGACTTTGTAGTCGTTATTCGCGGGTAAAGCGGCTTGCGTTCTACGCGTCCTTTTTTCCGAACAGGATACTAAGGGGCCTCTTTCTCTACACGTATTCGCGATATGCACGGATAACTTTTAAATACTTCGCTCGGGCGCCAGTTGTAGGAGTGCTTGTCAAAAGCAACTCCTTATTTGAAAAAAACTAAAAGTTTAAGAGACAAGTTGTACGAGTGCTTGTCAAAAGCACCTGGCCCCACGTTGAGCGCCAGTTGTACGAGTGCTTGTCAAAAGCACCTGGCCCCACGTTGAGCGCCAGTTGTACGAGTGCTTGTCAAAAGCACCTGGCCCCACGTTGAGCGCCAGTTGTACGAGTGCTTGTCAAAAGCACCTCTTTATTTAAAGAAGACTAAAAATTAAGTGACAAAAACATTTTTCTTTTCTTAAAAGTAAAGCTTAAAATTATTACAAAGTTTTTTTTGCTTACTTCAACTAAACTTAAAATTATTGGGAAATTCATTCCCTCAAGTCAGACGTCGTGTGAAAATGATGTGTTTGCATTTATCAATGCAAGCACAATATTAAAATTATTTCGCAATTTAACAAGAAAAAAAGGAACAGAACACAAAAAAAGTAATAGCAAAATGCCCTTTAGGTCACCAACCTGTATCGTGTTAATTTACTGAAATATTTCGTTGGAAAAATATCAAAAATGATGTGTTTGCATTTATCAATGCAAACACAATATTAAAATAATTTTGCAATTAAGAAGAAAAAGAAAAGAACAAAAAAAATTAATGACAGATTGGTTACCAACTTGAATCGTGTTAACTGGCATATTTGGAAAATTTATCAATGGCAGTCAAAACTGGCTTATGCGACGTGTGGCCAGGGTGTGTTGGAATAGGAGTTTTCATAATCTCCGGTTGATTTGGTCGACGGTCGTATTTACTTTCTCTACAGATTGAACATTGTTTAACGATTTTCTTGGTTTTCCTTGCCATGGCGGGGAAGTAAAATCTTTCTAAAATTTTTAATATTATTTTAAATTGGTACGTGGAAGTTGTACCAATGTTTAGGAACAATTGATTCTTAAATACATTAATGGGGGTTTCTACACTATGTATCAATGTGATGTGTGATGAACTTTCATCTGAGTTTGTCGCTATTGACAATGTATGCATGAACGATTTATGTGGAGGCCTTCTAAATAAGGCATCTGCTACCACATTCATTTTCCCTGGTTTATGGTGTAGCTCGTAATTGTATTCTTCGAGAATTGCTTTCCACCTTTTCATTTTGCTATTAGTATTCTTGTTGCTAAGAGCATACGTGGTCCGTAAAAATTTTTATTCTGGCTGAGCCATACAAATAATTTCGCAGTGAATTTAAGGCCCAAATGATGGCCAGCATTTTTTTTCATTGGCAGCATAATGCTCCTCTGCCTTGTTAAGTGTTTTGATATTGGTCTGTCGCTTTGGGACAGGACTGCTCCAAGGGCAAAGTTGGAAGCGTCTTTTGTCAATTCAAAATCCTTTCTTTGTAATAATATTCATACTATTTTTTTGTTGGGGCGATGTTTTATTTATATTTAAATTATTTATTGTTGCAGATGAAAGCTGCTTAATGCTTATTTTTTCCCATTCCCCAATGTCATGTAGTTCTCCCCTGCGTGAATTACGACTCCTAATTCTCTATGGGTATCGTTTCCGCGGATGCCATCAAAAGTCTTAAGGGACGGCATTAAAAAGAATTCAATTTCTTGATTTATGTTAAAAAGTTTCACAATTGTGTGTTCAGTAATTCTAATGTTACCGACAACTGACTTCGCATAGAATGATGCTTTATTTTTAATTTTTTTCTTTGCCAAGTGTGGCTGGAGATATTAAAAACTTGAGAATGCTTCCGCTCTCCGTTTTGACCTCAAAATAAGGTAACGAAGAGCTTATAAAACTAAAAAATTAATGTCTGTTGGCTCAATATATTCTTTTTCATGTATTCCTGACTGAACTTGTTCTGTATCAATGTGGAATGTTCTCTGTAATTTCTTTTGTTGGGGGTATGAAATTGAACCAGGTCTTTTCCCTTGCAAGTTATCGCGGTGAGGTCTGTTTATGTAATTTATATGCCGGGAATGCATACTCTGATCCACGTCCATGGGCTCTGGTCGTGATTGAGGCTTAGGTGGCCTTTGTGGATTGTTTTGATAAATCCTTTGCTGCGTAGGTTGCCATGTTGGCTGATTACTTTGTGGTATGTGAACTAAGTGAGGGTAGAATCTATTTGTATCTTTCCTTTCAAAGTTTTGTTTTGGAGGCAATTGCGATGGTTCAATTCTTCTTGCATTGTGAGCATGGGTTGCTCGGAAGTTTTGATTCTGAAGTGTCAGACAAAGATGTAGGGCCTGTGGTAGGTCCACTGGTTCCCTTATTCCTAATAGACGGGGTAAGTCCCCATTTAGACCCCTTATAAAGGTGTCTGGGGCTTTGTCTCTGTAAGATTTTGTAAATAAATTAAGTGATTCATTCATAACTCTAGTCTAGGCAACGCCGATAGCCTGTAATTTTATTTCTGATAACGCTGAGAATGCCGTAGTATTTGGGCGTTCCCTTAAGCGGTTCGTATATTTCTAAAATTCTGTCTACACTCTTCTTCCATGAATTATATTCCCCAGCTTGACCTGCAAACTCCTTTAAGCATTTGACTACGTCCGGAATTTTGTCCATATCCTGTAAATTATTCCTATGTCTTTCGTCTATCTGTTGGTCTCTAACATTTTGCACATTTGTATGTGGGCTTAGAGCTGCCTGACCCATTTGAGGTCCTTGTTGCCTGAAAATATTTGTGACAACATTTGAAATAAGTGTCGTTAAGTCGTCCATGTTCATTTTTATGTTCTGAGGATTCGCGGGAATAACGGGTGGTCGGATCAGATTATTTGGATTTGACATTTTCCTTTTATTTAATTCTTAGATTACAGTATCAAAAAAAAAATTTAATGCCCAGAGGGTTTTAAATCATATAGTTTTGCATATGTTTTAGTTTCTAGATTGTAAATTTTTGCTCTTAACATAAATTTTACTCTATACCGGATCTTCGCCTTGAGTTTTTCCATGGCTTCTGGTGTTTCTCGTACTCCTGGTGATTTCGCTTCTTCGTTTATAGGTAATATAGCAAAAGATGATACCCTTTTGAAATTTATCTCTTCAGGTTGTGTGTCGTCAGACAGCATGTGTTCACTTTAGCTATCACTTTTTTCACTAATGGGGGCAGGTACGTGATACCAATCGTTTTGCTGAGGCTACTAAGGGGCCGTACATTAGATTTTTACAATTTTTGTAGCGATTTTGAGTTCTTTTTTCCTAAAAATTACGCTTTTTATCAGTTTATGGGAAATCACTTTAATCACTTTAAAAATTTTTCCCTTTTCGGAGTTAGTTTTCAAAGATCAGTTTAATTTGCAGATCAGTTTAAGGATAATTTTTAGTTTTTAAGGATCACTTTTTTAATTTAAGGATCAGCTTTTAGAGTTTTACTTTTGATTTTAATTTAAGGATTAGTTTAAGGAGCACTTTTTAAACTTCACTTTTTAATTTAAGGATCGCTTTTTAACTTTTACCGGTGTACGATGAGAAGGTTTCTCGCCGGCAGCACTATAGCGCAATTCGGTATTCCTTGAATTGTTGTCTATAGGCCACTGAAATGTTCGATGGCAAGTGATACTTACGGGCAATGCGAATTTACGCTCGTGGTACGCGAGCAAAATTAAAAGGGATGATGACTTTAACACTTCAACTTTAACAATGTTTTCTTTATTTAAAATTCTTTTTCTTAAGCCTAACAAAATTATTCTTATGTAAGTTAAACTATTATTAGTTTTATTTTATTTTTTAAAAATACTTCAGACTGTAGAGTCTGAAGCGTTCTTTATTCTTTTCGAGTTTTTTTAGAACTAACTTTTACAAAGTTTTCTTTTATTACTTAGACTACCTTAAATGCCTTTCTTGCCAAATCACCTGATGTTGGTAGACATACCATCAGCAGTTTTTTATGGGAACGGAAATCAATGAAATATGAATATTTTGTAAACAATTCTAATTAAAAATAGCTTTATTCTTTTAATGCAAATGTGTGTACATGTGTACATGAATACATATTTATGTTACGTTGCATTTTTGACAAATTTTGTGTTAACTCCTCCGCCTTTAATTTCGAACGTCCGCGTTCGTTATAAAAAATGCTGGATTCTGATCTATTATTGTTGCGGGTTTTTGAAGAGGAGGGGATATATGGATCTGCACAGATTTCTTTTTTTTTAGATTTTTGAATGCAACTAAACCTATTGCAATGACAATTATTAGAAGTATTATTAGAAAATTGAATGTAAATCCGTACGTTTGTCTCCCTTTCAATAAACTTATTGCTGACGTGTTGTTGAGATGGAGTTGCTTTAAACCCTGCAGGGTAAGAGTTTCTGCGAAATAATTCATAGATGATGCTCTAATGATTGCTGGTAAAGGCTTAAAGTGCAAAGTTTCAGTGAAGCTGAACTCTTGATCTCCTATTCTTATTGATGCATTTCTATATTGAATCAAATAAGTTCCTGTTAGGTTAATTTGTTCTTTATTGACTAGTATACTACCATTAAACCCGTTTTATAGAACTAAGCCTGGAGTTATACTTTCTATTTCCGGTATGTGAAAACCACTAGTTACAGGACAGTGTGATTTCGTACCTTTTAGCAGGTTAGGCAAGCATGAACTATTTGTTATATCTAATACATCTTTTTTATAGCAAATTTTAACATCATTAAATGTTTTACAATTATTTTTTAGTGATAGAATTGTTTCATTACATTTAAGTATTTCATTAAATTTTATTTTATAAACTTCATTATTTTTCTTTACTGGTCTTACCAGTTTGGATTCACAAGTTTCTTTACTTGTTATTGGCAAACTTACAATTATTATTATTTTTTCTTTACTACTTGCTATTTTTGTTTCTGCAAATTCTAATGCTTCTTCAATATTAATATATTCTACGTTATTAGAATCTATCTTTTCTTTAAGTAATTTTATTTCTTTTTCAGATAAAATAAATGAATTTAAAATTCCAACCTTGGACCAGTTTATAGTATGTGCGATATTTATCAATTCTTCTTTAAATATTCTCAATTTTTCCTTTACGTTTAATGCTAAAGCGTTTTGAATTAATTCGCTATCTTTTACATTTCTTAAAATAGTATTAGCTCTCTCAGTTAAATTATTTATTGCTTCAAATACATTTCTGTTAATTATTATTTGCCTGTTATTATTTATTGACAATTCGCTTAAATTTTCATTTATAATCATAAGATCCTGGTGATCTGGGCTGCCAGTGATCCATTTCCAAATAGTGCCTAAGAAATCTATTGATCTTTTATTTTTTTCTCTTAATTTTAGTTTATCTAAGGCTAGTTGAGTTTGGAATAAATCATAGTGTAGGAAAGGAATGATAGGATTTCTGGGATTTAACTTCTGGGCAATTGTTTGTTGGAGTTCTGCCAACGTTATTTGATATTCGGTAATGTTTATTGCATGCACGAGCTTGAATGATCCTGTTTGTAATTTTACATGCCCAGTGTTAATAGTTATGAGTGGTGAGTCTGAGTAGTTCATTATTTCTACCTCGGCTGCACATAGAGTGCTGAAGAATCTGAAAAATAAATTTAATTTCTAATAAGACTTTTGTGCACTATTTTCCCGTCTGTCGTAATTATAATATCCGGTCTATTTTCTTTTACGGTTACTTTTTTGTATCTTGGAGAAGTTTTGTTTCTCAGGTGTTTACCTAAGGCTACGAAAACTGTCTCTCCTATTGTATAGTTTTTATATGGTTTTCTATTTTTATTATGGTATTTTAAATCTGTCTCTTGTTTTCTCGTTAATTTCTTAACATTTTCTATTCTGAAGTGTTCTAAATGTGAGGGATCTGTGGTTATTCTGTTCCCGAAAAATGCTTCTACAGGTTTTAAATTAGTGGTAGAGTGGACACTATTGTTGTATTTGTATAGTGACTGATGTAGTAAGTCCGAAAAGGATTCATGAATTTTTTCTGCCTTGACACAACGCATTATCTCATTTAGTGTGGAATGGAACCTTTCTATCTGTCCATTCATGGCACTTACGTAAGGTGGAGCTTTGTATATTTCTATTCCGTATTGATCCTCTAGCATAAATTTTATTGAAGCGGCTGCCAAAGATTTTTCATTGTCAACCACAATTTGTTTAGGAAACCCAAGGGAAGTTATTAGTTTGCGTAATGGTTCTTTTATATCCTCCACTGCACGTGATTTTACTATCTTTGCTTGAGCATATTTTGAGTATTTGTCAACGCCTGTGAGTACTACTTTATGATTCGTGTAAAAAAGATCCAGGCGAACTATTTGTCCTGGGTATTGGGGAATCGGTGTTGCTTTCAATAGTGGCTTATTGGGGTGTCGCTCATACTTTTGTTCTTTGCAAATATTGCATTGCTTAACAAGCCTATTAATTTTAGCCTGCATACTAGGAAAATAAAATTTTTTTATTAGTTGACTTTTATTTTCTTTGCTGTTTCTATGTGTTCTCTTGTGTTCCTTTAATATTTCCGCCTCTTGAGCAATTTCATCTTTCAGGTCCGTTACAAGTTCTCTTGAAAACTTTACTTTATAATTTCTGAAATGGATGGGGTATATTATCTGCAATTTTCCTAAAACTTGCTCATTGGTGTAAATGCAATTTACTACAGATGGATTCAGATATCTTTTGAGTATTGGTATAAGATCTTCATCCTCATAATGAATTTGTGTAATGGTGTGCCGGTGATATGTAGGGAATATAATTTCAAACTTATAGGATGGAAAATCATCATGCAGTAAAAAGATTTGGTTTTTGAAAACGTTTACTGGTGTATTAGAAAATGGTATTATGTCTTGGGGAGAGCTGTCGTCACTATGTATTGTCGATGTTAAAGAATTTATTTGAGGAGCGCGAGAATCACAATTTGTTTTTTAAATTGTATAAAAAAATTATTTCTTTTATTTTTATTTATTTGGCTTGTTTGCCAGAAAGTGGTTGACAGAATAATGTTTTCTAAAAACTCAAGCATATTCTTATAAATTAAAATTAACTTAATTTATTGCTGATTTTGCTGTCTAGTTTGGGTCATTTTGAAATATCATAAAAAAGAAAAAAATATGTTTTTAAATTATTTTGCAACTTGCCAAAAGTGCAAGTTATTGCTTTTGTTTGTTTTAAAATGATCGAATTGCATTTTTATATTTAGATTAAATGAACTATAAGTTCATTTACCTATTTCTTTTAAAAAATTATCAATATAATCAGTATGCTTATATGTATGTAACTACCCCCTCCTCTACTTTAGAATTCTCCTGAATTCTATTATTTAATAACTTTATTTTAATATGCTTATGTTTTCTTATTACACAAAAAGAAATATTAACTATTACAATAATAATTATTATATTGCAGCCATACGTAATTTTACTATGATATTTTAATTCTTTTATTGATTTAATATTGTTTTGGTACACTTTTTCAATTTGTTTAAAGGATAATTTATGAGTAAAGTTTTGTGGTTGTTCTGAGTTTAGATTTAAATGAGTTTCTTTTTCAATTTCTATAATGTTAGAAAAATAGTAATCTTTAATTTTGATTGTACAGTTGTTAAAATTAATTAGATAGTTTCCATTCAGGACAAATTTTTCATTGTTGCATGTTTGTTCGACACTAATATTTACTGAGTTTTTTGTAATAATTGTATCAATATCTATTTGTATTACCTCTAAATCATTATTATTTATCATTTGACAGGTATTTTTAATTGTACAGTGGTTGCTTAATTTTAAATCTTTTAACTGTTTATTTTCTTGAAAATTATAAGTTTTGTTTTCAAAATCAAATATTTGTTCTATTTTATAGTCAATTTCATCCTTTTCGTTATTTGGTGGTGGTATAATTGATCTTAGTTTAACGTTTAAAAATTCTTTTGGTATTTTGACTCCGAAAATTAAATATGAGTTATTAACATATGCTGTTCCAAATTGAATATATTTAGTTAAGTTGTAGTCTATTTCATATTTTTTTATTTCATTATCAGTTAAAATACTTGGGTGTACTATCCCATATTTTGCAGATACTACATTATCTTGCAAATGTTCAATCTTATTTTTTATTAATTGTATATTAGTTGGCTGTTCTAAGAATATCTGTTTATTATTTTCCATTTTTAAAAATTTATTTAGAGAGTTTAATTCATTTTCTATTTTTCTTCTGTCATTTTCTATTACTAATTTTAAATGTCTTAAGGTCGAATTGAAATATTCATTGATTATTACCTGTTGGTTATTATTTTCTTTAATTTCGTTAATATTAGTTAAATGATTTTGTATGGTCTGTCTGTCTTCGTCGTCCATAGTTCCAAATAACCATTTTGATATGCTACCTATTCCGTTAACTAGTCCTCGTCTTTGTCTAATTTGTTTGGGTATTAATGTCATTAGTTTGTTCTTAGCGTCGTTTATTTCTGAGTTAAGAATTTCTTTTTTGTCTATTTGCATTAGGTTGATGTTATCAATTAGGTTATGTAAAATAACTTCTATTTCTTTCAAATTAATTATATGTAAAACTATATCTGCTTCCTTAACGATTTCTTGGTCTCTTATGTGGATGTCTATATATCCTCTTTGTTCTGTCAATAGTTTACTGGTCATTCGTCCAAAGGTTTGTTGGATCAGTATTAGCATTATTAGCGTTGTTAGAGTCTGAAAATTTCAATGGTCGCTTAATATTACAGGGATGTATATTTTTAAGTTTTAATTTTTTATATTTTGGTTGTTCTTTATGTCGAACAGCCTTATAGTTTTTTACAAATCCTTCCTCTCTAGTTTCCGTATATTCTTCCCTACATTTATTTAATTTACTGATTTTCTTTATTTTATTGTCTTCTAGATTTTTCCTAACTTCATTTTTCTCTACCTTTCCTTGTTGGACTTCATTGGGTGAATGTTTTATACTTGAGTGATAGCGATCGTTATAATTCCTAACAGTTTTCTGTATTAATTGCTTTGTAGGTAAATCTTTATTCATTTTGTAAAAAATTCTAAATTTCTCTGCTATAGTATTATGAAACCGTTCGATATCAGCATTGCCCGTGTGGCTATTGGGTTTAGTTAAGTGTAACTCGATGTTTTCTTTGTCTAGAAATTCTTTAATACGTACTGCCTTGAATTCATTGTCTGCTATTATCTTTTTTGGCTTTCCAACTTTGGCAAAATGATCTTCCAACTGCTCTATTATGGTCATATGATTTCTATCATTTAATGGATATGCTGCTCCGAATTTGGAAAATTTGTCAATTATGGTTAGAAAATGGAATCCTTTCATTACATACGTATCTATATGAATTATTTGGTTCTTTTCAGATGGTGTTTCTGTTATTGCGAATTTTGGTTTTATTGGTTGCCTGTCATATTTTATTTCCTGGCATACGTCACACTGATTAATAACAATTTGGATTAATTCCATTAATTTGGGATAATAGATTTTGTTTTTGATATTGTTGTATGTCTCTATTATTCCAGAATGCATACTTTCCCTAACGTGATAAAAGGATATTTGTTTTACTGCCTCTGTCTCTGTTTCTATATCTTGTGCCCTTAGAGTGCACTTGGTGAAGTTTATTTGTTTATCATTAGAATACATTTCTATTAATTTTTCTTGAACTAGGTTATAACTTCTTTCTGACACTTCTGAAAATATTCCTACTTTACCTTTAGTTATATATTTTTTAAATATTTCTCCCATTCTTTCGAAATCACTTTCCGAAATAAATATTATTCTTTTCCCGTGAAGCATTTTTAACTCCTGGATTTTATTATTTGTTATTATAATTTGTGTTTTATATTTGTTTACAATTTCGTCTTTAATAAAGAAATGTTCTTGGAGATTTTCTTCAGCTGAATGCACTGTAGCCATCGACACGTTATCTTCTTCCAAAGAACTAATAACATTTACGTCCTTGTTTTCCAATTTTTCGTTCTCTTCGGTGTTTATTCTACTCAAAAAGTCTGCAACCCGATTTTCTTTTCCTTTAATGTATTCAATATCGAAATCGTACTCTCCTAACTTTAACAACCATCTTTGATGTCTTGGGGACATATCTTTCCCTTTATATTTAGTATTCAAAAATTTTATTGGTTGGTGGTCTGTTAGAATTTTAAACTTCCTACCATAAAGATATGGTCGTAGGTAATTAACACTCCATAAAATAGCTAAAAGTTCCTTATCAGTTGCTGAATAGTTCCTTTCGTGGTTATTAAGGGTCCTCGAAGCGTAACATATTGGGTGCCCTTCTTGAGATAACACTGCCCCAATCGCATAATTAGATGCATCTGTTGTCAGTGTAAATTTTTTTTCGAAATCAGGAAATTTAAGAATTGAGTGAGAACTTATGAGATTTTTCAATTTTTCAAAAGCTTCTATATATGTACGTCGGGTCCTTGTCATTTATTTTCACTCCTTTTTTCAAGTACTTTGTCATGGGCTGTGCTACTTTGGCATAATCTTTAACGAATTTTCTGTAATAACCCGTCATACCAAGAAAACTTTTGATTTGCTTTTCTGTCATTGGTAATGGTAATTCTTGAATTACCTTTATTTTGTTTATGTTAGGCTTAATTCCGTCCTTTGTTAAGATGTGTCCCAAAAATTCCGTCTCCTTTTTCATGAAATTGCACTTATCTATCTGAACTTTTAAGTTAGCTTTCTCCAATACTTTAAATATGTCAGTTATTGCCTTTACATGCTCTTTTAATGATGTACTAAATATCAAGATGTCATCTAAATATACTACACATGTCTTGTTAATGAAGTCTCTTAATGTTTCGTTCATAAGTCGCTGGAATGTAGCTGGGGCGTTTTTCAACCCAAACGGCATTCTTACAAACTCATACAGTCCATGTGGTGTCACAAATGCTGTTTTCTCCCTATCTTTTTCTTCTATCAAAATTTGGTGGTATCCCTTAGCTAGATCTAAAGTAGTAAAATATTGTGCCCTGCCCAACTTGTCTAGAATTGAATCTATATTTGGCAGTGGAAACTTATCGTCAATTGTTATTTCATTCAGCTTCCTGTAGTCTACGACAATCCTAAATTTTCTTTCTCCTGAGTTGTCTATCTTTTTTGGTACTACTATTAATGGGCTTGCATAACGAGAGCAACTTTTCCTAATTATTCCCTGCTCTTCCATTTCTTTTATTTGTCTCCTAACTTCCGCTTCGTGCTGTGGTGGATACCTGTATAATTTAGCGTTTATCTGTTCGTCCGTTGTTGTCCTAATAGTATGTTTTATGTTCATGGTACTAGTCAGCTTGTCTCCTTCTTTAAAGAATAAGCCTTTGAATCTATTTAAAATTTTCGTGACTTCTTTAAGTTCTTCTGCATTAAGATGTTTTAATTGTAATCTACTCCAATCCAAATTTGATTCCTCTAGAATGCATATTTGGAGGTTTTTGTATGGATTCATTAAAAATTTGGTTATCTTATTATTAAAAGAAATATTTCCGTCCACTAAATTTATCATCGTGTTGAAACAATTAAGTAAATCTGTTCCTATTATGAACTGGTATCTTCGTCCGGTTAAGTTTGTAACTTTCCATCTTACTTTTGCAAATCCTACATTAAACTCTTCAGGTGCATCAGATATTACTTCGAATCTTATAGTGCCTTTTCCATTTATCGTTTTAAATTCAATTGGTTCTTTCAACAAAATTCTTTTAAAATCTTTAATATCTTTATCAACTACACTTATACTTGCTCCTGTGTCTATTAGAGCTTTATATTCTTTTTTGTTTATAGTAATTTTTATGAGGGGTAAGTAGTCGGATGTTGTGTCCGAAAAAAAACATTATCATCATTATTTATATTATTGAATTCTTCTCTATTACCGTTCCTTAATTCCTTTTGGTCTTGCCCAGGTTGAGTCAAGCAATTTTGGCTGACATTTGGCCTGGGGTTTCCTACCTTTGGGAATCTTAGCTCAACATTGTCTATTTCCATAGGCTCGGTTAGGTTTTTCCTAGGTTGATTCCACCTTAACTGGCCGGAATTTGGCCTAGGGTGTCCTACCTGCGCGGGTCTTTGGAAGTTCCCTGACATGTTATTTTGTTGGAACTTATATCTGTTATAGTATTTATTTTGATTATAATCTTGAACTTTATTTGAATAATTTTGATTATAATTATAATTATTTTTCTTCACTTGCTTAGATGTGTTCGAAAAAGTTCCTTTGACTTTTCGAAATTCTTCTCTAATACAACTATCTTCGTATCTTCTTTTCATCATATTATGGTTTCTATATTCCTTTCTTCATATATTTTTTCTAACACTACCCCTTGGGTCATTTCTTTTGCAATATTAGTTAATAAACTATTTACGTTAGATAAATCAATATATTGGTCATCACTATAATACACACTTAACTCATCACTCTTATATTTAATATTTTGTAATTCTATAGCTAGTTGACTTACAGTATTCACTCTTAAATCGTTGATCCTTCGGTATATTTGGTGGGGCTCCACATCGGGTCGATACCTCAGCTTGAGTGGCTTCTTTATAATCGTCCAATTTTCTGGTTGTTGTATGTTTATTACTACATTTTTAGCTTCTCCCTGTATGTTTCGGTAAAAGATTGCTTTAGTCGCTTCCTTTCTCAAATCTTCTTCTGCTATTGTTGAAAGTAAGTACTCTACACTGCTTAGGAACGAATTGATGGTGATGGCTCCTACACCGGTGAACACTGGTAAATAACTAACGTTTTTGAAGATTCTGCCCAGCTGGCTTGATTGCGATTGTTGCATCATCAAATTTGGTTGATGCTGAAATTGTTGCTGCTGTTCTTTCTGCATTTGTCCTTGTAGTTCAAGGTATGCTAAGCGTAACCGCTCCAACTGTTCCTCTTTTCTGGCTAATTCTTCTGCCAAATTTAATGGAGGATTTTGTTCTTCCATTCTTCTGTTTTTGTCAAACGTTCGTTGCCATTTGGAATACAGAACGAAGGCTTCGTATCACTAAATCCTTTTGGTAAAATAAAAAGGATCCTACCGACTGCGCCAGAATCACAATTTGTTTTTTAAATTGTGTAAAAAAATTATTTCTTTTATTTTTATTTATTTGGCTTGTTTGCCAGCAAGTGGTTGACAGAATAATGTTTTCTAAAAGCATATTCTTATAAATTAAAATTAACTTAATTTATTGCTGATTTTGCTGTCTAGTTTGGGTCATTTTGAAATATCATAAAAAAGAAAAAAATATGTTTTTAAATTATTTTGCAACTTGCCAAAAGTGCAAGTTATTGCTTTTGTTTGTTTTAAAATGATCGAATTGCATTTTTATATTTAGGTTAAATGAACTATAAGTTCATTTACCTATTTCTTTTAAAAAATTATCAATATAATCAGTATGCTTATATGTAACTCGCGCAAAAGCGCATCCGCTACCACATTTGTTTTCCCTGGCTTGTATTTCAACTCATAGTTGTATTCTTCCAACAACGCTTTCCATCTTCTTAGCTTACTGTTCGTATTCTTGTTATTGAGTGCATATGTAGGTAAGTGGTTGATGGTCAGTTATAATTTTAACTTTGGGTGAACCGTAAAGGTAATTCCTCAGGTTTTCTAATGCCCAGACGATGGCAAGCATTTCCCGCTCATTCGTGGCATAGTTTTCCTCCGTTTTCCTGAGGGTTCTTGAAATGAAAGCTATGGGCCTTTCCTCTTGTGATAGAACCGCTCCAATTGCATAACTAGACGCATCAGTAGTGAGTTGAAATTCTTTGTTGAAATCGGGGTAGGCTAACACGACGTCTTGACTTGTTAAAGTGTTCTTTAATTTATTGAAAGCGTCAATTGCATCTTGATTGAAAGAAATAATTTTTTTTGCTGACTGATTTTTTGGCACATTGCCATCCTCCCCCCTTAAAAGGGCTGTCAGGGGCTTTGCGATCTTCGCGTAATCCCTAACAAAGCGGCGGTAGTAGCCTGACAGGCCTAAGAATGACCTTAGATCTTTTACTGTCCTCGGTTGAGGAAAACTTTTCACGGCCTTTAGTTTCTCAGGATTCATTTTTATGCCGTCACTCGATGCAATAAAACCTAAAAATTCTATTTCTTTCTTTAAAAATTCGGTCTTATCTAACTGCACTTTCATATTCGCTTTTTCTAAGGTAGTGAATATTGTTTCAATATTCTGAATGTGCTCTTCCTCAGTCTCACTAAATATCAATATATCGTCTATATACATATATAAAACAGATTTTTCCTATGTGTTGTCGTAAAATGTCATCAAGGGCACGTTGGAATATGGCAGGCGAATTTTTTAGACCAAATGGTAGTCTTAGAAATTCATATTTGCCATTATTGACCGAGAACGCTGTTGTCTCTATGTCTTTTTTTTCAACGGGATTTGGTGAAAACCACTTTTTAAATCGATGGTCGAGAACCATTTTTTGTTTTGTAACTGTGTCAGAATATCCGTAATTTCGGGTATTGGGTATCTATCGGCTACTGTAACTTGGTTTAATTTTCGGTAATCTATTACCATGCGGAACTTCTTTTCACCGGAGGCATCTGCTTTTTTTGGTACTACCCACACGGGGGCATTGTATGGGGATCGCGATTTTCTAATTATTCCATTGTCGGTTAGTTCTTTTATCTGTTTCTCCACCTCTTCCTTTAAGGATGCTGGGTATGGATAACTTTTTGTATAGATGGGACAGTCTGTAGTCGTCCTAATTTCACCTTCGACCGTGGTGGTGTATGTCAATTTTTCGTCCGGTTCGAGGAATAATCTAGGGTACCTTGCAATTAATTTTGATATAGAATTTTTTTGGTTTTCTGTCATGTGTTGCGTTCTAATATTAATAACATTTACATCACTGGATAGCTGTTGTTTTATTCTAATTTTCCTACCTCCCTTGATTATCATGAGCTCTTTTTCAATGTATATTACCGCAGAAAGTTGCTTAAGGGTATCGTTTCCAATTATGGCATGAACAGATTTTAGACTTGGTAGTAAAAAAATTTTTATAGGTTTTTCGTTATTGTCAAATAATTGTGCATAGACATGATGAGTTACTTTAATAGGTCCGCCTATTGAGTTCGCATAGAATGGATTATCATTTTCTTCAGGATTATTTATCAAATTTGGTTGGACATAATTTTTGTTTGATCCTGTGTCTATCAAGATCTTTATGACTCTTCCATCGTTAAGCCTACAGCTAATATAGGGTAACGAGGATTGTCTTAGTCTAAAAAATGGATATCAGTACAGTCTTCTGCTTGATCAGAGTGTTTTGCTTGATATTCACGAATGTTATTGGCATATTCTTGTATAGTTTCGTCATACATGTCATTGTTTTGGGCGATATCTGCTGCATATTGCTCCGTTTCTATATGGAAATTGCGCTGCATTTTTTCCGGGGCACGCATCTGGAATGAAGGTTGCATCGGTCTTTTTCCTTGAAATTGGTGCGCTGGTCTTGGTCTGTTTATGTAATTAACGTTCCTGGTTCTTATACTTTCGTCGACGTCCATTGGCTCGGGACGTGGTTGAGGTTTAGGTCCTAAGGGCCTTTGTGGTTGTTGTTGGTTAAGTTGAAATGGTCTTATTTGATGAGGAAAATTCCTTTGATTGAAGAATGGACTAAAGTTTCTAGTATTAGAAAAATTTGCTTGTGGTTGATATGCTAGTCCTGGATAAAACGTCATTTGTCTGTTTCTTTGGGTATTAAATCTAGGTGGTAATTCTGGAGGATTGTTATTTTGTTTTCTGGAATTTGGATTGACATTGTGAGCATAATTTGTTCTAAAAAAATAATTTGTTTTGACATAGACTAAGGGCTTGGGGTAGATCATTTGGCTCCCTTATTGCGAGTAGTCTCGGCAAGTCACCATTTAATCCTCTTACAAATGTATCGAGGGCCTTGTCTCTATACGTTTTTGTAAGGACATTAAGGGCTTCATTGCTCATTTCTAGCGAGGATAATTTATTTAATATGAGGGATAAACATGTATATACCTCTTGGTAAAAAGCTTCTGTCGTGAGTTTTCCCTGTATAAGTGATGCCATTTGGTATTCCAAAGATGTGACATCCCTCTTATCCGCGTAATGCGTAGTGAGGCATCTGATAATGCAATTCCAGTTAAGCGGTGTATTATACGATTCAAGTATTTTATCGGCTTGCCCTATGATCTTGTTTCTAATGACACTAATAATCCCGTAATACTTAGCGGTTCCCTGTAACGGTTCGTACAGTTGAAGAATTCTCTCTACACTCTTCTTCCATGACGTAAACTCTATATTATTCCCTGAAAATTCTCTGAGACTCCTGACGATATCAGGTATTTTGTCTAGATCTCCTAAATCTGCCCTATGCTCCCTGTTTATGACTTGGTCTACTCCATTAAATTCGTTTAAATTAGGATTGATAATAGAGTTGATTATTTGCACTCCCTCAGTTCTTAATGTTTGGGTCACTATGCCTGCTATGGCATTTCTCAGTTCTACCGACATTATGGTTTCGCGCTGTTGATTTGCAGGTGATGCTGCATTATTATTAGGAAGATCTGGATTTAGGATTGGGGGACGTAACAAATTATTGGGATTTGCCATTTTGTAAAGGATAAGGGGATAGATTAAGTAGAAGTTTGCTTGTTATGTATTTCTTATAAAGGCAAATATTTTAAATATGTTTTCGTTTTTATTAAATCAGTATTATTCAAAATTCTACGTTTATACAATTTTCCTTTTTCCTATTATAAAGTGTTATTATAATTTTCTATCTAACAATTTAATTTTTTTTAGGATGTTGGTCAGACTATCCTTTTGTTTTTTTAAATTTATTTTCACTTTTTCTGGATGTTGATTAGACTATCCTTTTTTTTCATAATATTTTTTCCTAAAATTTGGAATTAATTCTTTTATCTTATTTAGCTTTATTATAATTTTTTTTCTAACAATTTAATTTCTTTTAGGATGTTGGTCAGACTATCCTTTTTTTTAAAGTTAACAATCTGAATTGTTTATTTTATCTTATTTTTCTAATTTTAAGACTTACATAAATAACATATACTTCATCGCACAGCCTGTTCGGACTTCTTCCTTTTTGCTCTTTCTTGGCTACTTGGGGTCTTCCTTGGCTTCTTCGTGGGATGTCTCTAGGCTGATAAGCTCTAGGGAAAATGGGTCCTCGGTGATAAGATGGTTAGAGATGGAGATATCGTTGTTGTTTTTTCCTCTTTGTTTTTCACAGTTTTTGTTTAGCGGTTAAATGTTTATTAATAATTCATATTGAATGGTACACAAAAAAAAATTTTGTTTTATTTTTATTATGATAAATAATTATGAAAATTATTTTATCTCTATTTCTTATTTATTTGGTTGTGATATTATTTCTTATGGGTTAATTTTATTAAGTTTATGACTTATTTCTTTAATATTGACAGCAAGTGAATCAATTTTTATTTTTTTACCAAAGTTCCACAGTTTTATTGTTTTGTATTTTTTAAATCGGTTAAATTTTGTATTTATATTTTTACCAAAGTTCCACAGTTTTATTGTTTTTGTATTTTTTAAATCGGTTAAATCTTGTATTTATATTTTTACCAAAGTTCCACAGTTTTATTGTTTTGTATTTTTTAAATCGGTTAAATTTTGTATTTATATTTTTACCAACATTTTTAGAGTTTCACGGTTTTTTTATCCTTATCTTTTTTTAAGGACTCTCCACTCGCCACTCACCGAAGACGTTGGGCGCCAGTTAAACTATTATTAGTTTTATTTTATTTTTTAAAAATACTTCAGACTGTAGAGTCTGAAGCGTTCTTTATTCTTTTCGAGTTTTTTTAGAACTAACTTTTACAAAGTTTTCTTTTATTACTTAGACTACCTTAAATGCCTTTCTTGCCAAATCACCTGATGTTGGTAGACATACCATCAGCAGTTTTTTATGGGAACGGAAATCAATGAAATATGAATATTTTGTAAACAATTCTAATTAAAAATAGCTTTATTCTTTTAATGCAAATGTGTGTACATGTGTACATGAATACATATTTATGTTACGTTGCATTTTTGACAAATTTTGTGTTAACTTGTATAAAGATCATTGGTGTTGTTGCTATATTTGTTTCTCACTTCCAATGAACCAATGCAATTCAGCAATATTAATGTAACAACAAGTAATATAAAATTGCGTTATTATTAAGAACAACAAATACAAGCATTAAGAAATGAAATGAGAAACAAATCATTGCAAAGGGATTAACTGTTCATAAACAAAATAAAGATACGGCGGGCCTGCATGAACAAAATTATATCAAATTATAGAAGCAAAAAGCGAATAAACAAAAGCAAAAGTGTGAATAAATTTTGATACAATATTTTATTGAAATTAATTTGACATTAATGTTATACGATGACCTAAAAACCGGTATCCCTACTTGTGTTTTTCAGGACTTTGTCGGAATGTCTTTTTATGCTCGGGCGCCAGTTAGAGTTTCCTTTGTTTGAAACTCGTAAAAAAAGAAAAGTAATTTCTTTTTTCCTTTTATTTTATTATTTTATTTAAGCTCTTTTCGGAGCTGAGTTATTAGCGAATATAATTCTATAACTGACTGAATGTAAGTTTTTACGATGCTTAAATACCAAACCTTTGGTGGTGGCGTGATGCTACAATTCTTCGGAACATTGACAAAAAATAAAAATTAATAAGAAATAAAATAGTTCAATATTCAATTCTTTGGAAAAGTAAAAATTGACAAAACTAAATTGACATTTAATTCTTTGAAAAAATAAGAATTAACAAAATAAAATGAATTTAAATTCTTTGGAAAAAATAGGAATTGATAAATAAAAAACTTTATGAAATAAAATAAATTCTTTGGAAATTTAACTGCAGGTGGCGGAAGTGCATTTCCTTTGTTATTGAACTTAATAGTTTTGTTCTGCGTTTTCGCGGATAATAAAAAAAAGAAGGAAGACTTTTTGTCTTTTGTGGTTGAGTTTCTACTGACTTTATTATTATTCTTTCTTGACTTAAAATAGTTTACAATTTTGTTTTTTTTCAATATAATTTTGCTTATGAAGTAAAATTATAAACTTAGTTTTTTCAATATGATTTTGCTTATGAAGCAAAATTATATTTGGAGCGCAAAACAAACATTTCGTGGAATTCTGTATGCAAGTGTTTTACCTGTACAAACAAAAGTATTGAATTGCATTTTCGTTTGGGAACGGAAATGCAATTTTTATTAAAAAGTTTAAATTATATTAATTTTATTAAAATAGAACAAAAGTTTAACATTTCGTGGAATTCCGTCTGCAAGTGTTTCACTTGCGTAAACAAAAGTATTGAATTGCATTTTCGTTTGGGAACGGAAATGCAATTTTTATTGAAAAGTTTAAATTATATTAACCCTCGTTATGGGAATAACGGGTGGTACTGTAACACCCCCACCGTTAGATTGAGGCTCCGACGAAATTTTGAATGTTTGCTTTGGTCTCAAAATATATAGTAGGATTAAAGCTATAATGCTTACAATTATTACAGTGTTAATACTATAACTAATGGTTTGTGTGTTTCGACTATGACTTATTATTTTATCTAAATTTTCTTCATATTTAGTTTGTTTAATATAAAGGTCTTTTAAGTTTAAATCCACAAACGTTTTATTTTCTTTTATTTTAGTTATTAAGTGTGATTGGATTGTTTGTTCTTTAAAAGAGAGTTTGTTGTTATAAAATGTTTTGTTTCTTATAGTTATTTGACAATTTTCGAAAATGATCAGGAAGGTTGGGCTCATGTTTAAATTCTTTTGTTTATAATTACAATTGTTTGTGAAATTTTCAAATAAGTTCTTAACTAAAATATTTCCTGGTTTGATCTCTTTTATTTCTGTCAATTTGTTCTCCTTCATTATGCAACTTGCAACACTATTTTGTACAATATTATGGATACATGGGTCATTTAAGATAGTCAAATCTTTGCGTTGGTTAGTTATGTTAGGATAGTATATATTTTTATTTTCATCAATAATAACTTTTTCGAATTCAAAATAGACAGATTTGTTATTACTATTAGGTATTGGCTCAAAAATTATTTGGGAAAAGGATGAGGTTGAGAATACGGGTACTGATAGGATGATTATGATTTGTTCTTCGTGGAAGGATATGGAAACTTGGGTCTTAGTGTATGTCTCGAAGTTGTCCACAATTTCAATTTCTTTTTCACCTAGTAAGTCAGTAGGTATAATACCTAATTTACTTGTAAAAACGACTCTGCCAATGTCGTCTATGTGGTCTTTTAGTAAGCTAATGTCATTGTCAATTTGGTATATGTGGCTTAAGAACATTACTTCGTTTTCTAAAGTTAGAATTTTGTTTTCTATGTCATGTCGAAATTGGTTTATGTATTTGCTCACAATAAACTGTTGTTTATTTATGTGTGAAGTGATATTTCGAATCTGTTCAGATAATGTGTAGCTTATTCTTGTCAAGGTATCGGTCTGTTTCGAGTTAGTCTTAATATCGTTTGTAATGTTCCTAATTGCGTTCCTGATTTCTTCTTCGTCCTCGCTGTCCATATTTCCTGTGATAAACTTTATTCCCTTTCCTAGTCCGTTAATAAGTCCTCTTCTCGTTCTTGTTTTGAAGTCATGTGAGAGGTTGTTCAGTTTTGTCTTGAGTATTTTAAAGTTGTTTTTCATGGTATCTAGTAAAGGTAGTAGTTCTGATAATGGACTGTCTAATAAATCTATGTTATTGTTTATGACTTCTGTTGTTCGGTAGTATTCTGTTACATTTATTATATGGAATATCCTCTTGTAATGGTCGATGATTTTTATGTCTTGGTCCTTAATCGGGAGGTAGCCCTCATTTTCCTTAAGGTCTTGTATTTCTATCTTTTGATGGCATGTGAGGTGTAACATCGTAGTTATAGTAAATATGGTTGTTAACGATTTCATCTGAAAAGAAATATATATATGATTTTATGTCGTGCTGTCCGTTTGTGATTCTGTTAAGTTTGAAATTTCTTTTTTCTTTTAATATGGGACTTATAGTATTTATGGTTCCGGTCTGTAATAACGTGGTCATCATCTAGTCTGGATACTACCACTTTTCTAAACTTTGAGTGGTTTTTCCCCCCTCTTTCGTCCTTTAGGTATATTGGTCCTGTTTGGATGTTCATATTTTCTCTCTGTTTGTTTATTTTCTCTAAGGTTCTTTCTTTACATTTTATTATTTTGTCCCTAATTGCCGGATACTCTGATTGAGCGATTGTACCATTCCTAAAATCTATTGGTTTTCTTCCCGTTGTAGAGTGTATCGTATTATTGTAATAAATCAGAATCCTATACATTTTCTCTTCGACGCTTTCTATGTCTCTATTTTGGTCGTGCTTTAAAATGCGAATATGTTCGTTTATTGTGTTATGAAGTCTCTCTATATCAGAGTTCGATGTGTGGTTATTATTAGATGTGTAATGTATCTCTATATTCTGTTCCCTTATAAATTCTAGGAGTGGGAGAGCCTTAAAGCCTAGTTCGTTGTCGACTACTATTTTCTTTACATTCCCCATTATTGAAAGATATTGTGTCAGAGCTATTTTAAATTCCATCCATGTCCTGCCTTTGATTCTAAGTGCTTGGGCGTATTTAGAAAACTTGTCGATGAACGTTAGAAATAAAGTCTTTCCGAGACTGTAGAATACATCGACATGGACTACTCCTCCAGGATTTTCTGGCGTTTCTGTTAATTTAAATTGTTGTTTCACCGGCTTTCTGTCGTATTTTTCCTTGTTGCAGATGTCGCAGTTGTTAATGAACTGGCTTATGCGTAGTTTTAAATTCGGATGGTAAATTTGAGTTTTTAAGTTTTCGAAATTCTCGTTGATACCCCTATGGTTGTTTCTGATATGTTCCTTCTCTATTTCTTCAGCCAGTATTGTTTCGTCTGTGATGTCTAAAAGAATTGTCTTGCATCTGAGGATTTTGAAATTTCTATTTTCTGAAAAATATTTATTTACAACTTTTTTTATATTTTCATAGATGGTTTCGGTCTCTATGAATATTGCGTTAGTTTTATCGGGACAGAAGTGATTTTTAAGTATGGTTTTCAGGGTTTCTTCATCAAAACTTTTAGCACTTATGGTTTTTCTATTGTTTTTAAAAATGTTCTCATTTTTAATTTTAAGTGATCCCGATGCTGTTAACTTAAACACTACTTGTCTTCTATAAAAGTTAAGAGGATTGCTTGTCTCTGCGCAAGCGTTGTGTTCCAATTCTTCGATGCTTTCATTTAGGAGTATGTTGGCTCTGGATAAGGCGTCTGCATTCCCGTTTTGTGTGCCTTTTTTGTACACGATTTCGTAGTCGTATTCCTGTAGCCTTAGTCTCCATCTTACCAACTTGGAGTTCGGTTCCTTTATGGAGAATAACCATGTTAGTGGCCTGTGATCTGTTTCAATCAGGAATCGTCGACCAAACAAATATGGCCTAAAATACTTCGTGGCCCAAACTATCGCGAGGAGTTCTTTTTCGATGGTGCTATAATTCTGTTCCGCGCCATTCAACGTTCGACTCGCAAAACAGATTGGGTGACCTCTTTGGGATAGTATTGCGCCTAGGGCATAACTACTTGCGTCTGTTTGAAGAACAAATTTCTCGTTGAAATCAGGGTAGGCTAGTACTGGGGTATTTGTTAAAAGTTTCTTGAGAGCTTCGAAGCTTTCGTTGTATTCTATGTTTCTTATATCTATTTTCGCGTCCTTTTTCAGATATCTTGTCATAGGGCGAGCTATTCTTGAGTAATCTCGTATGAATTTTCGGTAGTAACCCGCTAACCCTAGGAATTGTTTAATTTCCTTCTGCGTTTTCGGCAGCGGAAATTTCTGAATACAAACTATTTTGTCAGGATTAGGTTGTATCCCTTTTTCTGAAACGATATGTCCAAGGAAGCTTGTTTCTCTTTTAAGGAACTCGCTTTTATCAACTTGGATTTTCAGATTTACCTCCTTGAGTCGTTGTAGGACTTTCGTTACGGATTCAACGTGTTCTTGCAAGGGGGTGCTAAATATTATTATGTCATCGAGATAAACTAAACATACCTTGTTGATTAAGTCGGACAATACGTTGTTCATTAGGCGTTGGAACGTTGCCGGGGCGGTTTTTAACCCAAATGGCATACGCAGGAATTCGTAGTGGCCATTCTCGACGCTGAAAGCCGTTTTCGGTATGTCCTTCTCGTGGATTTCGATTTGGTGGAATCCTTTCGCCAAATCCAAGGTAGTGAAATATTGGCAGCGTCCGAGCTTTTCCAATATCTCATCTATGTTGGGTATGGGATACTTGTCGTCTATAGTCGCTTCGTTAAGCTTTCTATAGTCCACAACAAGTCGCCATTTTTCCTTACCGCTGGCGTCTAGTTTTTTGGGTACAATCCATACGGGTGCCGAATATGGCGAATGACTTGGCCGTATTATTCCTTTATCTAACATTTCCCGTATTTGTCTTTGTACTTCTTGTTTGTGTACATACGGGTACCTATATGTTTTAGCAGTTATTGGTATATTGTTAATTGTCCTTATCTCATGTTTTATTGCATTTGTGAAGGAGAGGTCACTTTCTTCCGAGTAGAAGATATTCCTAAATTTTTTTAGTACTTCTAGTATCCTCTGTTTCTCTTCGTCATTCAAGTGCTCTAACCTAACGTTTGTTATCGGGTTAGTCCCTTGAATTTGTTTCCTTTCTAGATTAAAAACATTATTTTGGTTCCCGTCTTGATCTTGTAAAACTTTATTCGGGTATTCAAGAGGAATTTTATTTTTATTAATTATCAGCACATTGTCCCTCATATTGACTATGGCTGCTAAGGTTTTTAGGATATTATTCCCTATTAATCCATCATACTTGTCATGGAAGTTATAAATTAAAAAATCAATTTTTGTTTTTGGCGTACCGCCGAATTCTTGAAAAATTGGTATAGAAACCTTTTCTTTTATTTCTATTATATTTGATAAAGTTTTAATATATTTGATATCGCAGGGTACTTTCCATTTCGGGTCGCATATCCCTGGATTAATGACGGAGTGTGTAGCTCCGGTATCAATTAAAAATTTTAATTGCCCTAATTTTGGTTTAATTGTTATATATGGTAATTGTCCGTATAGGCACCTGGCTGAAAATTTTGTGCTGTATTGACTTCCATCGGCTCGGGTATTTGGTGCTGTTGATTATGGTTGTTTTGCTCTCGAAGATTTGGTTGGAAGTTTCTGTAGAATTGTTGTTGATTCGGTCCGGGTAAATTTTGGTATTCTCTTTGAGAATTTCTTCTGTTAAAGTCACCTCTGTTGTAATTTCCGTTCTGGAACTGTTGGTTTTGTCCGCGTAGATTTTGGTACTCTCCCTGGTAATTTCTTCTGTTAAAATCACCTCTGTTGTAATTTCCGTTCTGGAACTGTTGGTTTTGTCCGCGTAGATTTTGGTACTCTCCCTGGTAATTTCTTCTGTTAAAATCACCTCGGTTTCCGTTCTGAAACCTTTGTGTTTGGTTTCCACGGGGTTGTGGATTGTTTCCATATTTTTCTTTGTGTACTTTGGGTCTTTCGGAGTATTTTCGTCCGTCCTTTCCTACTTTATCGTAGCCATTTTCAAACAGAATGTTAATGGCATCCTCAAGGGATTGGGGATTTCTGCAGGCTAGAACCGTTTTCATCGGTTCGGGGATCTTACTCTTGAATATATTCAGAGCTGACCTCTGATTATTAATGGCAACCAGATTGGCCGCTTCACCTTCTCCTAGTATGAGAACTGATTTGTTATTCAGTCGTCTTAATCTATACTTGATATGATTATAGAAGTCTACTGTATTAGTTTCAAAGGTTACTGATCTCAGGTCGTCAAAAAGTTCTTCGCAACTTTTTCTTTCTCCGAAATTATTAGTAAGGATTCCTTTTATTTCGTTCCACGATTGTGCCTGGAAATTGATTTCAAGGATTTCCTTTGCCCTACCTGTTATTCTACTTTTGATAATGTCAGAAAATACTAGTTGTGATAAAGCATCGTAAGTCAAAAGGATAGGGTGTATTCTGTCGATGAGTTTTGTGAAGGTTGACAACTCATTTATATTTCCCGAAAATGGTGGGAGGTTATTTAAATATTTGATTGGATCTAATTGAATTTGAGGAAGATTAGCCATTTTAAATAACTATTTCTTTAAATTTAGACTCTGATATACTTTTGTTTCTTTTTCTTACTTCTTAAATATTTCCTTCTTAAATTGATTTTAATTAAGGTTATTATGCGTGATAAGTATTGTAAATTTTCAATATTTTCTTCTTTAGAAGTATATAATATTACTCTTTCGATTTCCGATTCGATAGTTATATTTTCGATCACTTGCATTGATTTTATTAATTAGTTGTTTTCTTGATTTTATAAGAGCGCTTTTTTATTATTATTTTTTTTATTATGAAATTAACAGAAATAAAGGGATCAATTAACCAAAAGAAAATATAAAACTTATGTCTATACCGTTAATTAAAATTTTCGAGTATACATATGTATATTTTATTTCTTTATCAATTTTAATTTTATATGAATTTAAAACTTAATGATAACTTACTATAGGATCTTCTGATGTTGTTGGGTTGGGCACACTCTTGCCTTGTTGTAGTTGTGGTTGTTTCGTTTGCTTCCCTCTTAGTTGGCGTTTATGGTGATCCTATTTTGGGCTGTTGCGCACTTCCGTTTGTTTTCTTCTCAGTAGGTTATGTATATATTTATATTTTTATCACTTCTTCTTTGCACAGGTATAAAATTTTGTAAAATTCATAGAAGGATAATTGTATTCTGTACACAAATTTTGTATTTTTACATAAAAGTCACAGAAGGGTAATTTTACTTTTGTAGTATAAATTTTGAAAAAAAAATTTGTTGTATTAAAAGTCACAAAAGGATAATTGTACTTTTGCACAAGTACATAAAATTTTTTTTTTTTATTGTATTTTATAAAAGTCACAAAATGTTAATTGTACTTTTGCACAAATGTTTTTTTTTTTGTTTGTTTTTTTTATTGTATTTTTATAAGAGTCACAAAATGTTAATTGTACTTTTGCACAAATGTTTTATAAAAGTATAGTTACTAATAAGGATTTTTCCACTTTCACTATATTTTTTTTGTGTTCGGGATCGCGTTAAAACATTGAAATGTCAAAAAGGAACTAATTAATTATTTAATTATGAATCTTTTTCGCGAATCCCATCCTCGTCGCCAGTTTTGTTCTGCGTTTTCGCGGATAATAAAAAAAAGAAAGACTTTTGTCTTTTGTGGTTGAGTTTCTACTGACTTTATTATTATTCTTTCTTGACTTAAAATAGTTTACAATTTTGTTTTTTTTTCAATATAATTTTGCTTATGAAGTAAAATTATAAACTTAGTTTTTTCAATATGATTTTGCTTATGAAGCAAAATTATATTTGGAGCGCAAAACAAACATTTCGTGGAATTCTGTATGCAAGTGTTTTACCTGTACAAACAAAAGTATTGAATTGCATTTTCGTTTGGGAACGGAAATGCAATTTTTATTAAAAAGTTTAAATTATATTAATTTTATTAAAATAGAACAAAAGTTTAACATTTCGTGGAATTCCGTCTGCAAGTGTTTCACTTGCGTAAACAAAAGTATTGAATTGCATTTTCGTTTGGGAACGGAAATGCAATTTTTATTGAAAAGTTTAAATTATATTAACCCTCGTTATGGGAATAACGGGTGGTACTGTAACATGTAACTTCGTCTTCTAATGTCGCTATTTTATTCTGGAAAGTGTTTTTGAACTGATTTAAATATCTTTCTACGTGTGTTTGTTGTGTGTTAATATGATTAGTTGTGTTCTTTATCTGTGTTGTTAAGAGAGTGTTGACTTGGGTAAGATTATGTACTGTTTTTGTCAACAGTCCGTCGTTTTCATAAAGAAATTTTAAAGAATTATTAATATGTTCTTCGTCTTCACTGTCCATTGTCCCTGCTACGATTTTTAATCCTTTGCCTAATATATTAATTAATCCCCGTTTTTGCCTAAATTGTGGGTACAAATTGTCTATTTTTGCTTTGAGTATTGCAAAATTCTTTTCAACTGTGTCTAATAGTGTCGTTGTGTCCGTAGTGGTTGTTTTTTTTTTTTTTTTTGATGTTGCTACATTATCTGAAATTATCTCGAGGGTTTCTTTGTACATGGTCGTATTAAGAATGTGTATTATCTTATAGTAATTTTCTATAGGCCTGATTTCATCTAATTTTATTGGAATATATCCATTGTTGCTCGTTAGATCCTGGATATCTATGTATGTATTGTGCACTTGTAGCCATAATGAGAGTATATACTAAAGTCAAAGTCGTCATCTGGAAAGAGATTATTTTGGGTTGTCTCTGTCTTGGTATTTCTTTTCAGGTTTCACATGTGTCTTATAATATTTGTGTCCAGTCCTAACTGTCTGTAAATTTTATTGTGGTTTTTTCCACCTCTTATTTCTTTGATATAATTTGTTCCGTCTGCTAGTTCTATATTTTTTCTATCTTTATTTAATTTCTGTATGTATTTTTCTTTCTTTGAGTTCATTAAGTCATGTACTTCTTTATATTTATCTTCTTGTATTTTGCCGTTCACAAAATCTATCGGTTTAATACCGGTGGTGCTATGTATTGTATTATTGTAAAAACCTATTATCCTTAACATTTTATCTTCTATAGTTTCATCTATATTTTCTCTATCGTGTCTTAGTAAACGTATATGTTCATTGATTGTGTTATGTAGTCTTTCAATATCTGCATTGGACGTATGGTTACTATTTGAGGTATAGTGAATTTCTATATTTTCCTTCTTTAAGAATTCTTGCATTGGTATTGATTTAAATCCAAGCTCGTTGTCTACGATTATTTTATTTATTTTTCCATAGGTGTTAATTATCTGTAATAATTTTGTCTTAAATTCTGTCCAACTCCTTCCATTGATTTGGAATGCTAAAGCAAATTTCGAAAATTTATCAATTGCTGTCATGAAGAGTTTTTTATTTAAAGTATAAAATACATCTATATGTATTATTTCCCGTGGTTTGGTGGGTGTTTCTGTAATCTTGTAGGGTACTTTCGGGGGTTTCCTGTCGTATTTTTCCAGGTTACAAATTTCACAGTTATTTATGAATTGGGTAATTCTTAGTTTCAACTTTGGATTGTATATTCGTTTAACTAGTTCTTTAAATACAGCCTCAATTCCTCTATGATTTTTATCAAGGTGTTCCTTTTTTATAATTTCGGTTAGCTGATCTTCGTCCTCTATATCTTCCGTTAGGAGTGAACATCTAAGTATCCTAAAGTTTGTATTGTTCGTGAATAATTCTTCGTAAGTGTTTTTAAATAATGCATAATAGAATAGCATTTATCTGAGTGGGGTTGAAATGATTTTTTAGTAATGTAATAGCCGTTTCTCTGTCCATTTCCTTCATGTAAATTGTTTTCCTTTTATTCCCAAAGATGGATTTATTTCTTATTTTTAATGATCCTGATGTTGTTTTTGTTATAATGACCTGGTTTTTAAATATGTTAATTGGTGATGAAGTTTCTTTTATTGATGCGTTATCGGATTCTAGTGTATTTATATTTCCATGCTCCTTTTCGATCCTAGATAAAGCATCTGCGTTACTATTTTTTGTTCCCTCTTTATATTTTATTTCATAGTCGAATTCAGATAGCTTTAGTCTCCACCTGACAAGTTTTGAATTTGGTTCCTTTATGGAGAAAAGCCATGTCAGTGGTTTGTGGTCCGTTTCTATTAAAAATTTACGACCGAAAAGATAGGGCCTAAAATATTTTGTAGCCCATATGATGGCCAACAATTCTTTTTCTATGGTGCTGTAATTTGTTTCGTGGGTATTAAGAGTACGACTTGCGTAGCATATTGGATGATTATCCTGGGAAAGCACTGCTCCTAGGGCAAAGTTGCTGGCATCCGTAGTGAGTGTGAATGTTTTAGAGAAGTCCGGGTAGGCTAGTATTGGGTCGTGTGTCAATAATGTTTTAAGGGTATTAAAACTTTTTTCGTATTCAGGATCGTCTATGTTCATTTTGGAGTCTTTCTTTAAATATTTAGTCATCGGCTTAGCTATAGATGAATAATCTTTTATAAACTTCCTATAATAACCGGTCAGTCCTAAAAATTGTTTGATTTGTTTTGTCGTTTTAGGTATTGGGAAGTTAACAACGCATTCTATTTTTCTTGGGTTGGGTTTAACTCCTTCTGTTGTGACTATGTGTCCGAGAAATTCTGTTTCTCTCTTCAGAAACTCTGATTTATCTAATTGAATTTTCAGGTTTGCTTCGTGTAACCGTGTGAATATAAGTTTAAGTGAATTTATATGTTCTTCTAAAGATGTTGAAAATATAATTATATCATCTAAATATACCAGGCATATTTTGTTAATGTAATCATTGAGTATATTATTCATTAATCTCTGGAATGTTGCAGGGGCTGTCTTTAGTCCGAAGGGCATTCTCAGAAACTCGTAGTGTCCGCCTTCAACGCAAAATGCAGTTTTGTGGATATCTTCTTCCGCTATCTCAATTTGGTGAAAACCTTTTGCTAGATCGAGAGTAGTGAAATATTGGCTTCTTCCCAATTTTTCCAGTATCTCGTCTATATTCGGGATAGGGAATTTATCATCGATCGTTACTTCGTTGAGTTTCCGATAGTCGACGACAAGTCTCCACTCTTGCTTTCCACTGGTATCGACCTTCTTTGTTACGATCCAGATTGGGGCTGAATATGGGGAGTTGCTATTTCTAATTATTTTATTTCTCAACATGTCCTGGATTTGTTCTTCTACTTCTTTTTTGTGTATGTATGGATATCTGTATGATTTCACAAATATAGGTATGTTGTTGGTAGTCCTAATTCTATGTTTTATTGCGGAAGTGAATGAAAGTTTTTCATTTTCCTGATAAAATATATCACGGTATTTATTTATTATTAATAGTAATTTTGACTTCTCTTCGTAATTTAAATGTTGTGTTCTAATTTGATCGCTCAATGATTCGGAATTAGAAGCAAAATTCAGTTCCATGTTTAAGGTTTCTATGTTTGATATTCCGTTTATATGTAGTACGTTAATATAATTGTTTTCTTCTTCATGGGTTATTTGATTTCCTTGTACATCATCGTTTTTAGTAAAAATAGGAAGTGTATTTCCTCCAATCTTTATCGTATTCGTTTCATAACAAATCCTAGTTTTTAGAGGTCTAAGTAAATCGTTTCCTATAAGGCCGTCATAATAATCGTGAAATTTTGTAATAAAAAATTCTATTGTTTTGATTTTTGTGCCAAACTCGCTAAAGGTCGGTATTGTGGCCTTTTCGCAGAGGTTTATTTTATGTTGTAGGGTTTTTATGGGTACTGGCTCAACTTTCTGTATCCATTTGGTATTCTGTTGTCGGAAAGGGTTAAAGTTATTAGGTCGCTGGAAGTTCTGTCCATTTTGAATAAAATTTCTGTAGTCTCCTTGTCGATTGTAGGGGTTACCAGGTAACCAGATATTATTTGAGTAGTGAGTCTGTGAATTGGGTTGGTTATAAGAGAAATTTCTTTGCAAATTTCGATTATTAAAGGTCCTTGTCGGATTAGGATTGTTGCGAAAGTTTGGGTTGTTTGGTTTGAAGTTCTGTTTATTTTTGTAATCTTGTTTTGAGGGTTTCCCATGAGAGGAAAATAATGCGTTTGGTGAAGTGGTATACGCGTAGCCAGCTTGGAATAGAATTTCCATTGCTGTTTCGAGGGTTTCGGGGTGCCTACATATTAAAATTGTACGCATGGGTTCGGGTATTTTCTCTTTAAAAATGTTTAGGGCAGTTCTCATATTATTTCTTGCACATTCGTTAGCTGCAGCACCGGCACCGATTGTCATAATTGTTTTGTTATTAAGGTTTCTTAGACGCTGTTTGATTTCGTTGTAAAATTCTACACTATTGGTTTTAAACGTAGTGCTTTTGAGTCTGTCAAAAAGTTCTTCTAGTCCGCATCTATCTCCAAAATTGTTATTTAATATTGGTTTTATATCTGTCCATGATTGTGCCTGATAGTTAATTTCAATAATTTCTCTAGCTTTTCCGATAAGTCTACTTTTAATTACATCGGAAAATAGTAATTGTGACGGTTCGTCATAAGCGGTAAGTAAGGGATACACTCTGTCTATTAAATTCGTAAAGGTTTGGAGGTCGCGATAATCGCCGTTAAATTCTGGAAGTCGGTTTAAATACTTCAAAGGGTCGATTCTCACTGAAAGTTGTTGATTTGGTTGGTTTGGTTCGGCCATTTTTGACAGTTTACTTATTATCTCTTTTACTAATGAAAACGTCCTAGTAATCTTCTAGAGTATCGTTTGTTCCTAGTAGCTTTCCTTTCTCTATAATGAGTATAAGGGTCAATTGTATCGTCTACAAATTCTAGGTCGGATGGGTACTCGGATACTGTATCACTGTCACTCATTGAAAAACTTTCCTTTATATAAAAAAAATGTTCACGAAAATTGTTTTACTTTAGCTTTCGGGAAATTTACAGTTAGAAAAAATTTGCAAATTGTTTTAAAAATTATTTTAAAAAAAATTTTCGAGGGTTATTTCAAATTGTTTCAAGGAAAAATTTTCCAAGCTTAATTATATATGTAATTTTCAAATTTCTAATTATTATGTTTAAGATTAATTTATTTTCAAGGATTACTCTTCTAGATATGATCGCTTTAGATTTTCTTTCAACTTAATAATTACAATTGTTTGAATTTCTTCAAAATTATTTAATTTATTTTATATTATTCCTTTTTTTTCAAATTTCTAATTATTATGTTTAAATTTAATTTATTTTCAAGGATTACTCTTCTTTAGATTTTCTTTCAACTTAATAATTACAATTGTTTGAATTTCTAATTTTACCTTAAACTTTGTAGTCGATGTTATAGTTGTACTGTTTCTTCTAAGGGATGTGTTGTTGAAAAACTTCTGTTCCACACAAGGCTTTTTCTTCGATTAGGTTTTTGGTTCCAAAATTTTGTAGGCATGCGATGTTTATTGGCTTCGATCTTTCGAAGGGTCCAATATGAGTGTTGTCTTTTTTTTTTTTTTACAAGAATTGTCCTTCGATCTTACGAAGGGGACAATAAAAATGTTTTTTTTCACAAAAATTATCCTTCGATCTTACGAAGGGGACAATAAAAATGTTTTTTTTTTTCACAAAAATTGTCCTTCGATCTTACGAATGGGACAATAAAAATGTTTTTTTTTCACAAAAATTGTCCTTCGATCTTACGAAGGGGACAATAAAAATGTTTTTTTTCAAAAAGTTTTATCCTTTGATCTTTCAGAGGATTTTTTTTTTCTTCACCCGTTTAGGATGTTGAAATATTGGATATCCTTTCTTATGTTAAAAAAAAAAACAGAAAAAACTTAACACACAAGGATACACGGGTATCCTACCGACTGCGCCACTAAAAAGTATCTAAATAAGATACACGAAAAAAAACACATTCACGTTTGCTTTTCAAAATAGAACTCTCTGTTTATTGAATAATTTCTGGCTTAAATACTAATTTACAAATTGGTTTATTATCAATAATTAATAAAAAAATGTTTTTGTCGGGTTTTTTGCTAATCAATCATAAGTCCGTTTTGTTTCCGTTCTTGGTTATGGGAACAAAACAAATTTATGTCAATTCTTTGGAAAAGGTGGTGTGTTGCAATTTAACTTCTGATCAATTCCTAATAAATGTCTGGTTTTAATAATTCGTTACATTTTATTTAATTTTTAAGTAAACAATAACTTGTTAATTTTGCGTAATTGCATTTATTTTATTGCATTTTCGTTTATTCATTTGGGAGCGGAAATGCAAGAAAACAATTCTTATTAAAAATTATATTTTTTAAACAATTATTAGGAAATGCAATTTTTGTAAACAATTATTAATAATTTTGTCTGGAATTAAAAAGTTCAATGAAATTACGAATAAATTAAATTGATCAAAATCATATGTATATGTATGTGCAAATGAATGTATGCAAAGGTAGGTTTATATGACATTAGCTTTTGTTAATGGGATAACGGGTGACATTATAACAGGTATCCTGCATATTAATAGTACAATTTCATTATTATTATGTAGCTGTTAAAGTCTGCTATTAGATGCATTTCTTTTGGGGTTAAAATATCTGTTGGAATGATTCCTAATTTACTGGAGAAAATTACTTGTCCCAAGTCGTCGCTGTGGTTACTTACGTAAGAGTATTATATCATTATTAATCTGATAAATATGTTGCATGAATGTAACTTCGTCTTCTAATGTCGCTATTTTATTCTGGAAAGTGTTTTTGAACTGATTTAAATATCTTTCTACGTGTGTTTGTTGTGTGTTAATATGATTAGTTGTGTTCTTTATCTGTGTTGTTAAGAGAGTGTTGACTTGGGTAAGATTATGTACTGTTTTTGTCAACAGTCCGTCGTTTTCATAAAGAAATTTTAAAGAATTATTAATATGTTCTTCGTCTTCACTGTCCATTGTCACTGCTACGATTTTTAATCCTTTGCCTAATATATTAATTAATCCCCGTTTTTGCCTAAATTGTGGGTACAAATTGTCTATTTTTGCTTTGAGTATTGCAAAATTCTTTTCAACTGTGTCTAATAGTGTCGTTGTGTCCGTAGTGGTTGTTTTTGTTCTGAAATTATCTGGAGGGTTTCTTTGTACATGGTCGTATTAAGAATGTGTATTATCTTGGAGTAATTTTCTATAGGCCTGATTTCATCTAATTTTATTGGAATATATCCATTGTTGTTCGTTAGATCCTGGATATCTGTATTGTGCACTTGTAGCCATAATGAGAGTATATACTAAAGTCAAAGTCGTCATCTGGAAAGAGATTATTTTGTGTTGTCTCTGTCTTGGTATTTCTTTTTAGGTTTCACATGTGTCTTATAATATTTGTGTCCAGTCCTAACTGTCTGTAAATTTTATTGTGGTTTTTACCACCTCTTTAATATAATTTGTTCCATTCTCTAGTTCTATATCTTTTCTATTTTCATTTAATTTCTGTATATATTTTCCTTTTTTAATTCTATTAAATGATGGATTTCCTTATATCTGTCTTCGTGTACCTTGCCGTTTAGCCGTTAGTCAATTGGGTTAATACCTGTAGTGCTATGTACCGTATTATTATAAAAGCCTATTATTCTTATCATCTTGTCTTCAATAGTTTCACCCTGGTTTTCCTTATCATGTCTTAGTAGTCTTATGTGTTCGTTAATAGTGTTATGTAGTCTTTCAATGTCCGCGTTAGACGTATGGAAGTATAATGAATGTAAATTTTTTCCTTTTTTAAGAACTCTTGCATCGGTATGGCCTTGAATCCAAGTTCGTTGTCTACAATGATTTTATTTATTTTTCCATACGTATTAATTATCTGTAATAGTTTTGTTTTGAACTCTGTCCAACTTCTTCCATTTATTTGAAATGCTAAAACGAATTTTGAAAATTTATCAATTGCTGTCATAAATAAGTTGTTATTCAGAGTATAAAATACGTTTATGTGTAGTACTTCGAGTGGTTTATATGGAGTCTCTGTGATTTTATAAGGTATCTTTGGAGGTTTTCTGTCGTACTTTTCTAGGTTACAAACTTCACAGTTGTTTATAAATTGCGTTATCCTAAGTTTAAGCTTTGGATTGTATATGCGTGTGGCTAATTCTCTATATACTGCTTCTATTCCGCGAGGGTTTTTATCAAGGTGTTCGTTCTTTATAATTTCAGTTAACCGGTTTTCATACTCTACATCTACTGTTTGGAGTGTACATCTTATTATCTTAAATGTTTCATTATCAGCAAACAATTCTTCATAAGTATTACTAAAAGTTGTATAAAATTCTTCTTCCATTAAAATAGCGTTTAGGTGTGTGGGGTTAAAGTGGTTTTTAAGTAAAATAATAGCAGTTTCCCTGTCCATTTCTTTCATGTAAACAATTTGCCTTTTATTACCAAAAATACATTTATTTTTTATTTTTAGTGATCCGGAGGTGGTTTTTATTATGATGACCTGATTTTTGAACATATTTATTAGTGATTGCGTCTTTATTATTCTACTATCAGATTCTAATATATTTATACTAACAGGTTCGGTTTCGATCCTGGATAAAGCATCAGCATTAGCGTTCTTGGTTCCCTTCTTGTACTTTATTTCGTAATCAAACTCCGATAATTTTAGCCTCCACCTTACAAGTTTTGAGTTAGATTCTTTAATAGAGAAAAGCCATGTTAGTGGCTTGTGATGAGTTTCTATTGTGAATTTACGACCAAAAAGATAAGGTCCAAAATATTTTGTGGCCCATATGATTGCCAATAACTCTTTTTCTATTGTGAGTTGAGGGTACGGCTGGCGTAACATATTGGGTGATTATTTTGAGAAAGTACTGCTCCTAAGGCATAATTGCTTTAGGTTGTTTCGTTGTTTGTTTGATTTGCATCGGTTGTTAGTGTAAATGTTTTCGTAAAATCAGGGTATGCTAATATTGGGTCGTGTGTTAATAATGTCTTAAGAGTATTAAAGCTCTTTTGGTATTCTGGATCGTCTACGTTCATCTTGCAATCCTTCTTTAAATATTTAGTCATGGGTTTAGCTATATACGAATAGTCCTTAATAAAATTCCTATAATAGCCGGTTAATCCTAGGAATTGTTTGATTTGTTTTGTCGTTTTAGGTATTGGAAAATTAACGACGCATTCTATCTTTTTAGGATTAGGCTTAACTCCCGCCGTAGTAACTATGCGTTCAAGAAATTCAGTTTCTCTTTTTAAAAATTCTGATTTGTCTAATTGAATTTTTAGGTTTGCTTCTCGTAGTCTTGCAAATATGAGTGTAAGTGAATCTATGTGCTCTTGTAAGGATGTTGAAAATATAATTATGTCGTCTAAGTACACTGGGCAAATTTTGTTAATAAAATCATGTAGTATATTATTCATGAGTCTCTGAAATGTTGCCGGGGCTGTTTTTAGTCCAAATGGCATACGTAGAAATTCATAGTGTCCCCCTTCGACACTGAATGCAGTTTTGTGAATGTCCTCTTTTTCTATTTCGATTTGGTGAAAACCCTTTGCCAGATCGAGAGTAGTAAAATATTGGCTTCTTCCCAATTTTTCCAGTATCTCGTCTATATTTGGAATAGGAAATTTGTCGTCGATCGTAACAGTTTTGTTCTGCGTTTTCGCGGATAATAAAAAAAGGAAGACTTTTGTCTTTTGTGGTTGAGTTTCTACTGACTTTATTATTATTCTTTCTTGACTTAAAATAGTTTACAATTTTGTTTTTTTTCAATATAATTTTGCTTATGAAGTAAAATTATAAACTTAGTTTTTTCAATATGATTTTGCTTATGAAGCAAAATTATATTTGGAGCGCAAAACAAACATTTCGTGGAATTCTGTATGCAAGTGTTTTACCTGTACAAACAAAAGTATTGAATTGCATTTTCGTTTGGGAACGGAAATGCAATTTTTATTAAAAAGTTTAAATTATATTAATTTTATTAAAATAGAACAAAAGTTTAACATTTCGTGGAATTCCGTCTGCAAGTGTTTCACTTGCGTAAACAAAAGTATTGAATTGCATTTTCGTTTGGGAACGGAAATGCAATTTTTATTGAAAAGTTTAAATTATATTAACCCTCGTTATGGGAATAACGGGTGGTACTGTAACACCCCCACCGTTAGATTGAGGCTCCGACGAAATTTTGAATGTTTGCTTTGGTCTCAAAATATATAGTAGGATTAAAGCTATAATGCTTACAATTATTACAGTGTTAATACTATAACTAATGGTTTGTGTGTTTCGACTATGACTTATTATTTTATCTAAATTTTCTTCATATTTAGTTTGTTTAATATAAAGGTCTTTTAAGTTTAAATCCACAAACGTTTTATTTTCTTTTATTTTAGTTATTAAGTGTGATTGGATTGTTTGTTCTTTAAAAGAGAGTTTGTTGTTATAAAATGTTTTGTTTCTTATAGTTATTTGACAATTTTCGAAAATGATCAGGAAGGTTGGGCTCATGTTTAAATTCTTTTGTTTATAATTACAATTGTTTGTGAAATTTTCAAATAAGTTCTTAACTAAAATATTTCCTGGTTTGATCTCTTTTATTTCTGTCAATTTGTTCTCCTTCATTATGCAACTTGCAACACTATTTTGTACAATATTATGGATACATGGGTCATTTAAGATAGTCAAATCTTTGCGTTGGTTAGTTATGTTAGGATAGTATATATTTTTATTTTCATCAATAATAACTTTTTCGAATTCAAAATAGACAGATTTGTTATTACTATTAGGTATTGGCTCAAAAATTATTTGGGAAAAGGATGAGGTTGAGAATACGGGTACTGATAGGATGATTATGATTTGTTCTTCGTGGAAGGATATGGAAACTTGGGTCTTAGTGTATGTCTCGAAGTTGTCCACAATTTCAATTTCTTTTTCACCTAGTAGGTCAGTAGGTATAATACCTAATTTACTTGTAAAAACGACTCTGCCAATGTCGTCTATGTGGTCTTTTAGTAAGCTAATGTCATTGTCAATTTGGTATATGTGGCTTAAGAACATTACTTCGTTTTCTAAAGTTAGAATTTTGTTTTCTATGTCATGTCGAAATTGGTTTATGTATTTGCTCACAATAAACTGTTGTTTACTTATGTGTGAAGTGATATTTCGAATCTGTTCAGATAATGTGTAGCTTATTCTTGTCAAGGTATCGGTCTGTTTCGAGTTAGTCTTAATATCGTTTGTAATGTTCCTAATTGCGTTCCTGATTTCTTCTTCGTCCTCGCTGTCCATATTTCCTGTGATAAACTTTATTCCCTTTCCTAGTCCGTTAATAAGTCCTCTTCTCGATCTTGTTTTGAAGTCATGTGAGAGGTTGTTCAGTTTTGTCTTGAGTATTTTAAAGTTGTTTTTCATGGTATCTAGTAAAGGTAGTAGTTCTGATAATGGACTGTCTAATAAATCTATGTTATTGTTTATGACTTCTGTTGTTCGGTAGTATTCTGTTACATTTATTATATGGAATATCCTCTTGTAATGGTCGATGATTTTTATGTCTTGGTCCTTAATCGGGAGGTAGCCCTCATTTTCCTTAAGGTCTTGTATTTCTATCTTTTGATGGCATGTGAGGTGTAACATCGTAGTTATAGTAAATATGGTTGTTAACGATTTCATCTGAAAAGAAATATATATATGATTTTATGTCGTGCTGTCCGTTTGTGATTCTGTTAAGTTTGAAATTTCTTTTAATATGGGACTTATAGTATTTATGGTTCCGGTCTGTAATAACGTGGTCATCATCTAGTCTGGATACTACCACTTTTCTAAACTTTGAGTGGTTTTTCCCCCCTCTTTCGTCCTTTAGGTATATTGGTCCTGTTTGGATGTTCATATTTTCTCTCTGTTTGTTTATTTTCTCTAAGGTTCTTTCTTTACATTTTATTATTTTGTCCCTAATTGCCGGATACTCTGATTGAGCGATTGTACCATTCCTAAAATCTATTGGTTTTCTTCCCGTTGTAGAGTGTATCGTATTATTGTAATAAATCAGAATCCTATACATTTTCTCTTCGACGCTTTCTATGTCTCTATTTTGGTCGTGCTTTAAAATGCGAATATGTTCGTTTATTGTGTTATGAAGTCTCTCTATATCAGAGTTCGATGTGTGGTTATTATTAGATGTGTAATGTATCTCTATATTCTGTTCCCTTATAAATTCTAGGAGTGGGAGAGCCTTAAAGCCTAGTTCGTTGTCGACTACTATTTTCTTTACATTCCCCATTATTGAAAGATATTGTGTCAGAGCTATTTTAAATTCTATCCATGTCCTGCCTTTGATTCTAAGTGTTTGGGCGTATTTAGAAAACTTGTCGATGAACGTTAGAAATAAAGTCTTTCCGAGACTGTAGAATACATCGACATGGACTACTTCTCCAGGATTTTCTGGCGTTTCTGTTAATTTAAATTGTTGTTTCACCGGCTTTCTGTCGTATTTTTCCTTGTTGCAGATGTCGCAGTTGTTAATGAACTGGCTTATGCGTAGTTTTAAATTCGGATGGTAAATTTGAGTTTTTAAGTTTTCGAAATTCTCGTTGATACCCCTATGGTTGTTTCTGATATGTTCCTTCTCTATTTCTTCAGCCAGTATTGTTTCGTCTGTGATGTCTAAAAGAATTGTCTTGCATCTGAGGATTTTGAAATTTCTATTTTCTGAAAAATACTTATTTACAACTTTTTTTATATTTTCATAGATGGTTTCGGTCTCTATGAATATTGCGTTAGTTTTATCGGGACAGAAGTGATTTTTAAGTATGGTTTTCAGGGTTTCTTCATCAAAACTTTTAGCACTTATGGTTTTTCTATTGTTTTTAAAAATGTTCTCATTTTTAATTTTAAGTGATCCCGATGCTGTTAACTTAAACACTACTTGTCTTCTATAAAAGTTAAGAGGATTGCTTGTCTCTGCGCAAGCGTTGTGTTCCAATTCTTCGATGCTTTCATTTAGGAGTATGTTGGCTCTGGATAAGGCGTCTGCATTCCCGTTTTGTGTGCCTTTTTTGTACACGATTTCGTAGTCGTATTCCTGTAGCCTTAGTCTCCATCTTACCAACTTGGAGTTCGGTTCCTTTATGGAGAATAACCATGTTAGTGGCCTGTGATCTGTTTCAATCAGGAATCGTCGACCAAACAAATATGGCCTAAAATACTTCGTGGCCCAAACTATCGCGAGGAGTTCTTTTTCGATGGTGCTATAATTCTGTTCCGCGCCATTCAACGTTCGACTCGCAAAACAGATTGGGTGACCTCTTTGGGATAGTATTGCGCCTAGGGCATAACTACTTGCGTCTGTTTGAAGAACAAATTTCTCGTTGAAATCAGGGTAGGCTAGTACTGGGGTATTTGTTAAAAGTTTCTTGAGAGCTTCGAAGCTTTCGTTGTATTCTATGTTTCTTATATCTATTTTCGCGTCCTTTTTCAGATATCTTGCCATAGGGCGAGCTATTCTTGAGTAATCTCGTATGAATTTTCGGTAGTAACCCGCTAACCCTAGGAATTGTTTAATTTCCTTCTGCGTTTTCGGCAGCGGAAATTTCTGAATACAAACTATTTTGTCAGGATTAGGTTGTATCCCTTTTTCTGAAACGATATGTCCAAGGAAGCTTGTTTCTCTTTTAAGGAACTCGCTTTTATCAACTTGGATTTTCAGATTTACCTCCTTGAGTCGTTGTAGGACTTTCGTTACGGATTCAACGTGTTCTTGCAAGGAGGTGCTAAATATTATTATGTCATCGAGATAAACTAAACATACCTTGTTGATTAAGTCGGACAATACGTTGTTCATTAGGCGTTGGAACGTTGCCGGGGCGGTTTTTAACCCAAATGGCATACGCAGGAATTCGTAGTGGCCATTCTCGACGCTGAAAGCCGTTTTCGGTATGTCCCTCTCGTGGATTTCGATTTGGTGGAATCCTTTCGCCAAATCCAAGGTAGTGAAATATTGGCAGCGTCCGAGCTTTTCCAATATCTCATCTATGTTGGGTATGGGATACTTGTCGTCTATAGTCGCTTCGTTAAGCTTTCTATAGTCCACAACAAGTCGCCATTTTTCCTTACCGCTGGCGTCTAGTTTTTTGGGTACAATCCATACGGGTGCCGAATATGGCGAATGACTTGGCCGTATTATTCCTTTATCTAACATTTCCCGTATTTGTCTTTGTACTTCTTGTTTGTGTACATACGGGTACCTATATGTTTTAGCAGTTATTGGTATATTGTTAATTGTCCTTATCTCATGTTTTATTGCATTTGTGAAGGAGAGGTCACTTTCTTCCGAGTAGAAGATATTCCTAAATTTTTTTAGTACTTCTAGTATCCTCTGTTTCTCTTCGTCATTCAAGTGCTCTAACCTAACGTTTGTTATCGGGTTAGTCCCTTGAATTTGTTTCCTTTCTAGATTAAAAACATTATTTTGGTTCCCGTCTTGATCTTGTAAAACTTTATTCGGGTATTCAAGAGGAATTTTATTTTTATTAATTATCAGCACATTGTCCCTCATATTGACTATGGCTGCTAAGGTTTTTAGGATATTATTCCCTATTAATCCATCATACTTGTCATGGAAGTTATAAATTAAAAAATCAATTTTTGTTTTTGGCGTACCGCCGAATTCTTGAAAAATTGGTATAGAAACCTTTTCTTTTATTTCTATTATATTTGATAAAGTTTTAATATATTTGATATCGCAGGGTACTTTCCATTTCGGGTCGCATATCCCTGGATTAATGACGGAGTGTGTAGCTCCGGTATCAATTAAAAATTTTAATTGCCCTAATTTTGATTTAATTGTTATATATGGTAATTGTCCGTATAGGCACCTGGCTGAAAATTTTGTGCTGTATTGACTTCCATCGGCTCGGGTATTTGGTGCTGTTGATTATGGTTGTTTTGCTCTCGAAGATTTGGTTGGAAGTTTCTGTAGAATTGTTGTTGATTCGGTCCGGGTAAATTTTGGTATTCTCTTTGAGAATTTCTTCTGTTAAAGTCACCTCTGTTGTAATTTCCGTTCTGGAACTGTTGGTTTTGTCCGCGTAGATTTTGGTACTCTCCCTGGTAATTTCTTCTGTTAAAATCACCTCGGTTTCCGTTCTGAAACCTTTGTGTTTGGTTTCCACGGGGTTGTGGATTGTTTCCATATTTTTCTTTGTGTACTTTGGGTCTTTCGGAGTATTTTCGTCCGTCCTTTCCTACTTTATCGTAGCCATTTTCAAACAGAATGTTAATGGCATCCTCAAGGGATTGGGGATTTCTGCAGGCTAGAACCGTTTTCATCGGTTCGGGGATCTTACTCTTGAATATATTCAGAGCTGACCTCTGATTATTAATGGCAACCAGATTGGCCGCTTCACCCTCTCCTAGTATGAGAACTGATTTGTTATTCAGTCGTCTTAATCTATACTTGATATGATTATAGAAGTCTACTGTATTAGTTTCAAAGGTTACTGATCTCAGGTCGTCAAAAAAGTTCTTCGCAACTTTTTCTTTCTCCGAAATTATTATTAAGGATTCCTTTTATTTCGTTCCACGATTGTGCCTGGAAATTGATTTCAAGGATTTCCTTTGCCCTACCTGTTATTCTACTTTTGATAATGTCAGAAAATACTAGTTGTGATAAAGCATCGTAAGTCAAAAGGATAGGGTGTATTCTGTCGATGAGTTTTGTGAAGGTTGACAACTCATTTATATTTCCCGAAAATGGTGGGAGGTTATTTAAATATTTGATTGGATCTAATTGAATTTGAGGAAGATTAGCCATTTTAAATAACTATTTCTTTAAATTTAGACTCTGATATACTTTTGTTTCTTTTTCTTACTTCTTAAATATTTCCTTCTTAAATTGATTTTAATTAAGGTTATTATGCGTGATAAGTATTGTAAATTTTCAATATTTTCTTCTTTAGAAGTATATAATATTACTCTTTCGATTTCCGATTCGATAGTTATATTTTCGATCACTTGCATTGATTTTATTAATTAGTTGTTTTCTTGATTTTATAAGAGCGCTTTTTTATTATTATTTTTTTTATTATGAAATTAACAGAAATAAAGGGATCAATTAACCAAAAGAAAATATAAAACTTATGTCTATACCGTTAATTAAAATTTTCGAGTATACATATGTATATTTTATTTCTTTATCAATTTTAATTTTATATGAATTTAAAACTTAATGATAACTTACTATAGGATCTTCTGATGTTGTTGGGTTGGGCACACTCTTGCCTTGTTGTAGTTGTGGTTGTTTCGTTTGCTTCCCTCTTAGTTGGCGTTTATGGTGATCCTATTTTGGGCTGTTGCGCACTTCCGTTTGTTTTCTTCTCAGTAGGTTATGTATATATTTATATTTTTATCACTTCTTCTTTGCACAGGTATAAAATTTTGTAAAATTCATAGAAGGATAATTGTATTCTGTACACAAATTTTGTATTTTTACATAAAAGTCACAGAAGGGTAATTATACTTTTGTAGTATAAATTTTGAAAAAAAATTTGTTGTATTAAAAGTCACAAAAGGATAATTGTACTTTTGCACAAGTACATAATTTTTTTTTTTTTTATTGTATTTTATAAAAGTCACAAAATGTTAATTGTACTTTTGCACAAATGTTTTTTTTTTTTGTTTGTTTTTTTTTATTGTATTTTTATAAAAGTCACAAAATGTTAATTGTACTTTTGCACAAATGTTTTATAAAAGTATAGTTACTAATAAGGATTTTTCCACTTTCACTATATTTTTTTTTTTTGTGTTCGGGATCGCGTTAAAACATTGAAATGTCAAAAAGGAACTAATTAATTATTTAATTATGAATCTTTTTCGCGAATCCCATCCTCGTCGCCAGTTTTGTTCTGCGTTTTCGCGGATAATAAAAAAAGGAAGACTTTTGTCTTTTGTGGTTGAGTTTCTACTGACTTTATTATTATTCTTTCTTGACTTAAAATAGTTTACAATTTTGTTTTTTTTTTCAATATAATTTTGCTTATGAAGTAAAATTATAAACTTAGTTTTTTCAATATGATTTTGCTTATGAAGCAAAATTATATTTGGAGCGCAAAACAAACATTTCGTGGAATTCTGTATGCAAGTGTTTTACCTGTACAAACAAAAGTATTGAATTGCATTTTCGTTTGGGAACGGAAATGCAATTTTTATTAAAAAGTTTAAATTATATTAATTTTATTAAAATAGAACAAAAGTTTAACATTTCGTGGAATTCCGTCTGCAAGTGTTTCACTTGCGTAAACAAAAGTATTGAATTGCATTTTCGTTTGGGAACGGAAATGCAATTTTTATTGAAAAGTTTAAATTATATTAACCCTCGTTATGGGAATAACGGGTGGTACTGTAACACGTAACTTCATTGAGCTTACGATAGTCAAGAACTAGTCTCCATTTTGGTTTTCCGCTAGCGTCTGCCTTCTTTAGCACTATCCAAATCGGAGCTGAATATGGTGAATTACTATTTCAAATTATTTTATTTTCCAACATGTCTCTAATTTGGTCTTCTACTTCTTTTTTATGAACATATGGGTATCTATACGATTTTGAAAATATAGGTGCATTATTGGTTGTTCGTATTCTATGTTTTATAGCAGAGGTAAATGAAAGTTGTTCATTTTCGTGGTAAAAAACGTCACGGTATTTATTTATTTCGTGTAATAGTTGCGATCTTTCTTCAGAATTCAAATGTTCTGTTCTAATTTGGCCATTTATCATTATCCCAGTCTTGTGTAATTCTTTAATATAGTTATTTTCGTCGTCTAGTTTTTCTTCATCACTTTTAATATAAAGGGGAATTTTATTTTCTCCTAGTCTAATTGTATTGGTTTCGTAACAGATTTTAGCTTTCATTGCCCTAAGTAAATCGTTACCAATAAGACCGTCATAAAATGCATGAAATTTTATTATGTAAAACTCTATTCTTTCTAGGTTTGTGCTGAATTCTTTAAATGTGGGGATTTTGGCTGTTTCGTAAAGGGTGATTTTGTGTTACAAGGTTTTAATGGAAATTGGTTCGATTTTCTGTATCCATCTGGGATGACATATATTTGGGTTTAAAATAGAATTGGTTGCGCCTGTATCTATGATTAACTTTAGGTGTCCTAATTTTGATTTAACTTTTATATATGGAAGTTCCCTGAGGTTGAATAATGAAAATTTTCGTCCTCAGTTGGTGTAGTCTGTCCTTCGAATTTATTAACGTCCATAGGTTCGGGTCTTGGAAAATTGTTTGTATGTGGTATTTCCTGTTGCCGGAAGGGGTTCCAATTGTTTTGTCTTTGGAACATTTGACCATTGTGGCCAGAATTTTTGTGGTTTCCTTTCCAATTATGGGGGTTATTTGGATTGTTCCGGTAATGATTTTGGAAATTAGGTTGCTGGTGTGAGAAGTTCCTTGTGTATCGCGATTATTTGTTCTTGCTAAATTATGGTTATTATAAGATCGGTTATTATGCTCCTGAGTCCGTAGATTTCTCTATTCCTGGTTTGGCGGTCTGTGATTGGAAAATGTCATGTTTGATGAAGTGACATATGCATAGTCGGACTGGAATAGGATTTCCATTGCCGTTTCTAGGCTGTCAGGATTTCTGCATATTAGAATAGTTCGCATTGGTTCTGGTACTTTTTCTTTAAATACATTTAAAGCAGTTTTCATATTGTTCTTTGCACATTCGTTGGCTGCTGGGCCAGAACCAATTGACAAATCGGTTTTGTTGTTGAGATTTCTGAGTCTCTGTTTAATTTCATTATAGAATTCTATACTATTCGTTTTGAAAGTTGTACTTTTAAGCCTATCAAAAAGTTCTTCTAAACCGCATCTATCGCCGAAATTATTATTTAATATATGGCTGTCCATGATTGAGCCTGGCAGTTAATTTCGATAACTTCTCTTGCCTTTCCAGTAAGTCTACTTTTAATAATATCAGAGAATAGTAGTTGTGATGGTTGGGCGTACGCTGTTAATAGAGGGTGAACCCTATCTATTAAATTGATGAAAGTCTGTAGATCGCGATAATCGCCATTAAATTCTGGGAGTTGATTTAAATATTTCAAAGGGTTAATAATAACAGAGAGTGGTTGGGCTTGTTCGGTCATCTTGTTAATTATGTTTTATCTTTCTAATATTTTTCTAGAAAGATATCTTAGTCTTTTTCTGAAGTGGCGTGTATTTCTAGTAACTCTTCTATTTCTAACTTGCTCTACGTTAATTTCCGTTAGGTACCCGTCGTTCGATTCGATCCCTGAGTCTAAATTATAGTCTGGGTAAGTATCTATATTGTCCTCGATAAAATCTATATCTGAAGGATAATCAGATAATGAATCAGTATCACTCTATCACTCTTTAAAGAAACTTGATCACTTGGAGGAGGGCAAAAATATAAATCTTTTTTTTTTTTTTTGTGAATGCACGCGATTACTTAGAGAAAAAATTTATACAAAAAATTTCTCTCTCCCTTTTTTTTTTATTAAAAGCACTTTTTAAACAATAAAAATATAACTTATGACTTAAATATTACTTAAATACCTTACGGAATTTCGTTAATGGGTTTGTTGTTTGCCCTCGGTTACTTTGTTTGGTTTGTTGTTGATTAAATGTTGTTTGGCTTTGGTTTGTTGATTCAATGTTGTTTGGTTTTGTAGGCTGATGAGTTTGTTGATCCAATTTTTGTTGATGGGGTTCCTTTCTTGCAGGTTGTAGTTTTTTGTTGTCAAAATCCTTATCTTTATCCTTTAATCTTTTAAAGGAGTGTTTTAAAATTTTTATTCAAAAAAAATTTCGAAAAAAGTTTTTATCGTTTAATCTCAATCTTATAAAATATAATTCTTAAAAAAACAACCACTTTCACGTTTTCATTTTTCAAATTCAACCTCATTTATTTTTCTTCTTACACTTCTTTTTATACTAAGTTTCACAATTTTTTCTTATAGTTAAAATATCAATTAATAATGAAATTAATTGTTGAAAAACAATTCCGAGAAATGAATGTTTTATTGCAAAACAATTCCCAATAAATTTGTCTGTGTTTGGAGTTGCATTTATTTATTTAGTAGAAATGTGAATGAACTAAATAAATGCATAAGCAGTTCTTTGAATTGTATTTAAATAAAGTAGTGAAATTAAAGTGAGTATGTACATATGTACATATTTATGCACGTGCACATATACATATATTTATATTATATTGACTCGGTTGAGGGAATAATGGGAGACATTATAACAGCGCTCCTCCTCCGACTTGCTGAACACACTCCTATGAGTTCTCGCAATATGTCATCGAGAGCGCGTTGAAAAATCGATGGCGCATTTTTTAGGCGAACGGTAACCTTGTAAATTCATATTTACCGTTGTTAATTGAGAACGCTGTCTTCTCAATATCAGATTTTTTAGTGGAATCTGATGGAAACCACTTTTTAAATCAAGAACCGAATAAAATCGACTATGGCCAAGATGAGATATCACTTCGTTTACAGCCGGAATTGGATATTTGTTCGATATTGTAAACGTATTTAGTTTCCTATATTCTATAACCAACCGGTGAATTGCATGGTGACTTTGATGGTCTTATGATTCCGTCGTGCAAAAGTGGTTTTACTTGTTTTTCGACTTCCGGCTTCAATGACAAGGGATATGGGTAAAACTTAGTCTACACCGGAGTGTCTGACGTGGTTCGAACAACCTTTGTTGTATGTTGGAGCCGCGAAAAGTTTTTGAAATTCATTTGCGATGCGATTCGCGTCTGATTTTTGTTTATTAGTTAAATTGTCTAATTTAATGTTTATATTATTTACCGTCCCTGACGATAATTGTTTCAGACAAATTTTTTCCCCATTTTTCATTATCCTATAGCTGTCTCCAGCATGAATTACGGCTCTTAACTCATTAAGGGTGTCGTTCCGCAGGATGCCGCCAAGTGTTTTTAGGGATGGCATTAACATTTTTTTATTTCATTCTCGAAATTAAAGGGTTTAACTAAAGTATGTTCTGTGATCTCAACGTCATCTACGACTGATTTTGCTGTTTTGTTTTGAATCCTTTTCCGTGCTAAGTGTGGCTGTAAATAATTCTTGCTGGATCCTGTGTCTACCAAAAACTTAAGAATATTCCCGCTCTCCGTTCTTACTTCGAAATAAGGAAGTGAAGAACTTAATAGGCTAAAAAATGTATATCAGTAGGTTCAATGTAGTTTGTGCCGATGTCTTCATCGTGCATGAAATGGGCGCTTTTGTACGGGAGTAAAATTCTTTTTTGCTGTTTGTTGAGAAAATTGTTGCTTTTTAAAGTTGTATATATGATTTACCCTAAAGGTTTGGTTTTCTAATTTCAAACAGAGATGTAGCGCCTGCGCCAAATCCACAGATTCCCTCATTCTCTGTACGATTTCGGTAGTAACATTAACGATTCACTGCTTATATCCAAACAACCTCTTTGATAAAATTCAGAAACGCTGTTGTTCCCTTGGACCAGGGTTGACATTTGATATTCCAATGTTGGCACGTCTCTTTTGTCTCCGTAATGTGCCATTAAACAGTGTGAGATGGCCGACGAATTTAGGGGCGTGTTATATGATTCCAAAGCGATATCAGCGTTACCAGTTATTTTATTTCTGATAACACTTATTATTCCGTAATATTTTCGGGTTCCCTTAAGCGGTTCGTAAATTGAAAGCATTCTGTCCACGCTTTTTTTCCAGTAGCTAAATTCTGCTGGTTGCCCAGAAAATTCCTTAAGGCTCTTAAGTACGTTTGGTATTTTATCGAGATCGTTCAAAATTTTCGCGTGTCCCTCTTCGATTTGTTGGTGTCTAACATGGTCTAAACCTATATTTGGATTAAGAACAGCCTGTACTGTGTGTCCGTTGAGATTCTTGATATAAGAGCAGTTAAGTCTTCTAGACTTCATTGTTCGTTTTGCGGATTAGAATTTGGATTAGGGTTTGGGGCTTCCCTCCGTTGAATATTTCGTTCCTCAGCAGTAACTTCCTTTTGTTGATAAAAAAAACTTCTTTGGATTCACAGCTTCTTCTCTTGATCAAATAACTCCTTCTTCTGTTGATCAAATAACTTTTGTTGTCGATCGAATCACTTCTTCCACAGTTTTTCAAAAATAATTTTAATTTTGAATTTTTAGTTTTAATAACTTTTATGAGTTCACAGTTTTCCAAAAATTATTTTAGTTTTGAATTGTAAATATTTATTTTAATAACTCTTTTTTTTTGTTTTCGATAGGCTGGCACGTTATGCCACCGTTTTGCTTCGCTACTTCGGAACCTTTTATCGCAAAATTATTGTTCTTTTTTATTTTTGTCGGATGCCAGCTTTTTCTTACTGAAGCCGGACCGGCCGAAGGTGCTCGGGCGCCACTTAAGAATTCCCGTATTGGAAATTCTAAAAAAATTTATATTTTCTGCAGGCAGCACGTCCGCACTTTATTGAAATCAAATTGAAAAAATGTACAATCTTTCTTAATTTACACTTAATTGTATGACCTAATTCTAAATGTGGCGTGATATTGTTATCAGGAAACAGGTAAGTTTTTGCATTATTGCATTTTGCCAATTTATTGGTAACTGCTTATTTGTTTAAATTGATCTGATTAACTGTAGACGCTGATTAAGTTGTTGTGCATTGCAACATACTCTACTTGCATTAAATAAAAATATGATTGTTAATAAAAAAGAGTTCGTTAACTTTGTTAGAGTTGACTTGTTCCAACACAGATGCAGATCCCTTATCCCCTGGCGTCTCTATCTTCGAGAGGGCCACGTTTAGTGCCTTGCTGATTTTACTATGGAGTTGTGAGAGTGTGTGCTTTCCTTGGGTGATTGTTTTCATCTCTTCAAGAAGTGCATAAAGTGACCGCTGGTCAGCATAAATACGTGCAATCGAGCCCTTTAATTATTGAACAACAATTCGTCTTGGTGTTGTGGCTGCTTCTCCAACAATTTTGGAGGCAAAATGGTAAATGCTGGGTCGTAGTTTGAGTGATTAGAAAATTATTTGCTGTTTCCCATGAATGTCCAGGAGCTTCTTCGCCAAGATACGAGTATGTATTGATTTTTCTCCCCATTGCAACACGGTAGGGTTTCAAATGTTTTCAAGTTAATTTGATTTGGTGGGAAGTCCTGGTGATTGTGTGGAAGGATCGTTCTGCCTCCAGTGTGTTCACTTTTAACAGTGTGTTAGCAGCTCTATTTGTGCTTTCAAAGCTGCGAATTGCTCTGCCATTGAATTGCGGCGTTTCTTTAATGCGCGTAGGGAATTGAATAGCTTAGACCGGCTTGGGCCCCCCTTTAATTCCTTAGTTTCGGAATGAGTCGAAAACATTTCTTTTTGTTGCTGCACTGAAACGTCTGCTTCTTTGTTCCGTATAATCTTAAGATTGATTAACATCTACATATTTGAAGTACATATTTTTCTTATTCATAATTATTATTCTAAATGTTATCTCAAACCGTCTATTGTTTAGCTGCCAGACACCTTTTTCATCAGTAAAAGGTATGTGTGGAGCTTTCTTTGTCTGTTACTTTATGTTTAGCTATAAAAATGGAAGTGTTTGCCCTTTTCCAGAATGAGTGTGCAAGACCTTGAATGTTTATGATTTTGTCTGTCTTAAGGTTTTGTCGGTCTGGGTTGATATTTCGTTCAGTTTAATATATGGTGTTAAGTGTTATGATAATGTTTGCATTATTTGTTTAAGTAGGTAATTAGTAAAGAAGAGAAATTGTTTGCTTGGTAATTGTTGTTATCTCGCTGCCGTGTAGTTGTTCGCGTTGATTTCTTCCAGTCTTGTTGTTGTTCCCGCTTCTACATTCTATTTTCTTAACAGTTTTATCGTATAAGCCGAATGTTAAAAGAAACTTTTGTTTTTGTTTTAATTGTTTGGTTCATTTAAATCTAAGTATAAGACTGACTTGAGTTACAACATTTCTTAATATTAAATACAAAAATCGATAAATGGCAAAATGCTTATTTCCATGTCTATCGCTCCAATTCTAAATTCTGAAGAATTGTTTTTAAACTTTATTGCATTAAAACGATGTTTTGGAAGTCTAGGCATTCTTTGAAAATTCCTATTTTCTTAGTTTAATTTCAAGTGCTTTGTAGGTGTGTATGTACATACATATGTTTGTTTGTTCACATTTTGTGGATTGTTAAGTATGCAAAGATGTAACTTACTAGTTGTCAATTTAACTTAATAAAAAAAGTTTTCTTTATTTTAATGAACAGTTTTTCTTATTTTACTTATTTTAATGGTGAGTTGTCGCGTTATAGAGACTTGTCAAGACTGACTCGTTTATTTCATTTCCAAATAAAAGAAACTTCCGATCGCATTTCCATTCCCTCAAATAAGCAAAAAACATTAATGCTGACAGTTCCTCAAAATTCATAAAAAAAACGGCAGTTTAATGAACTTTGAAGTAAAAATAATCAGGTGAGAAAATTAATTTTGAAGTCAGCGTAAGTTGGCAATAAAAAAAATGGTTTTAATAAAAAGATTTCTTCATAGTCAGCATAATTCCTATTTAAAACCAATAATAAAACGAAACGGAGTTTAATTCAGAGTCAGCATAATGTTAATAAAATAAAATATCGACGCTGACACTTTTGTTTAAGCCGTTGCTTGGCAGCGGCTTAACTCTTCCCCCCATTAAACGGGAGCGTCTCCGGTTGCGGTGCTTGGAATTTTTTGTGTTTCGTTCCCCACCCAACTGGTTATATCGCGAGATCGCTTTTGCTTAATGAAGAGCCTGCCCTGCTCTCTTGAGTAGTGACTCTATGTAGCGCTGGTTATTTAAATGCAATTCTTTAATTAATTGCAGCGATAGCGTCTCTTCGAAGATGTGGGTGGAATTTAAGGAGGCCAAAATGGCTGGCAATGACTTGTATCGCAGCTCTTCGTAAAAATCGTTCCTGGTGTTATTGACGAATACCGACGCGTTGTGATAGGTTACTATGAACGTACCGTTTATAGCCACCTGGTTATTATTTATAACAACATTTCCGTTGTAAGAATTGAAAAAATAGAATGGCGGGTTGTAAAACTTCGAAAGAAGGAATATGAGAATTATTACTTTTCCTGCATACCGCTGGCTTACTTTTGAGGGGATTAGAAATGCATTTCGTACGCGATATATCTCTTACGTTACTACGTTCAGAAATGTTCAAATCATCGTATGATTTACACGTATTCTTGATCTCATAAATTTCGTCTTGACAAGTCATTATATTGGAACTATCTAATATTACAATTTGCTTATTCTTTTTTACAGGTTTTATTAAAATTGAATGACAATAATTCGTGTTTACAATAGGCAAGGTAATCATATACATACAAAATAACAGAGCTATTAGTAGCTATTTTCAAATCAGCGAATTTTAGACATTGTTCAAGGTTAGAATATGGAAAACTTTGTTGCTTAACTTCCTTTTCAGAAAAAAGAAATGTGTTAATAACGTTACTTTTAGCCCACATCAAGGCCTGTTCTACTCGTGTTACCTCCAACTCAAGCTTGAACCCAAGTGCAGCTGTTTTTTTTACGTCCTTGGCGCTCTGTAGGTCCTTAAAAATTTTGTTCGTTCTGTTTGCTACTTCATTAAGTTTATCTTCGATTAAATGGTTGATGATGATCTGGTTTTCTGTCTGTCTTATACTATTATTAATTCTCTCATTTATCAGTCGAAAGTCGTCTCTGTCAGGAGTCCCAGCGATCCACTTCCAGGCGGTTCCTATCGCATCAATGAATCTTTTCATCTTGCGGAAAGGTTTAAACCTTCTGTCTATAATGTCTCTAATGCTGTTCACTTCATGATCCAAAAATGACTGTAAAGGGTTGTGAGATTGTATTCTATATTTAATGTGTCCGTCTATGAGTTTCAGCTCTCGCTCGTATAAGGATATGTCTATTATATGCATCAGCCTAAAGTCTCCATCTTGTATTAGTGTATCTCCGGTCCCAAGAGTAACTATTTCGGAGTAGTCTAATATCTGAACTTCACATTTCGCTGAAGAGAATAAAAACCTGTAAGTTTAAAAATTTACCTTATGTTATCTTTATGAACTACAACAAGTCAATCAAAACTGTAGACCCAACGTCCTTTTGAATTATTTTTTCCACATACAATTCCGAAAACTTATTTCCCAGCCTTTTATTTGTTTTAACGAAGACTCTTTCTCCCTGATCAAATTTCCTATTACTAGATATCCCGTTACGTTGTGCCAGACATGCCACCTGTGCTTTCTCTATTCTCCCCTTACTGAGTTCCTTAGTTCTGAGGACATGGAATGCACTATAGGCTTCTTCTTTGTCACGTAGTGAATAGACCTATTATATTCTATCGTTGCCAGAATAATCAAGTCAACTGTATCTTAAATTTTATTCCCAGCCGTCAGGCAACGTGCAATTTCTCCTAGGGTGCTGTGGAAGCGAAATACATTTACTAAACTAAATCGGTTTAAAAAAAAAACAATCTTTTTAGTTTGAACACCAATTTATTTCTCCACTCTTAAATTAATTTAACAATTATTTTATATTATAAAAATGCAATTTAAGCTTAAAAGTAATTATTAGGAAAAATACAATTTATCAAAGGAAAATACAACTTAAGCTAAATTGTTATTAAAATGTTGCGAAATGTTGGTTTGTACGGAAGTTCAGTTTATTGAACTTACGTACAAGACAAAATATTAATTTAGCCAAAAATGAGAACAAAAATAATTATTAAGAATTGAAGTGAAGCGATTTCCTGTCTGTCTAGTGTATTGACTTCTTTGTTGTTGGTAGTGTTAGCGTATTGGCTTTCTTGTTGTTGGTAGTGGGTATGTAACTAGCGCTCCACTTGACCGTTAGAGCTGCTCTGCATGGGAGGACATGTAAATATCTCTATCCGAAAATGGTCTCTTAGCAATGTTCTTATAGTTTGTGAATTTAAGGATTTTTCGTTATCACCCACTATAATTTTAGTATTGCTGAACATGTTAAGAATTTGTAAAAGTGGTTCCTTTGCATGCACTATGGCCCTTGAGGCTATCGGCAAGACAATAGCGAACTTGGAGAACTTATCGACTGCGCCAGTTACAGGTGTTTTTCTTATAACACTAAAAAAAAGTAGAACTTCAACTGTTCACCTTTTTCTTGTCACTTTATTAATTCAATTCATAAATAAATATTACAATTATTTATATTAAAAATATGCGGATTAAGTTAAATACGAAAGTTATTATTGTGAAATATTAATTAGGTCAAATAAAAATATTGCTGATTCAATTTAAACAAATAATAACTTATGTCTGAGCTTTTGTTGGTGGCGTTGTTGTTATATTTGTTATTATAGGGGTTTCCATAACTCCTCCTCCCTTAGAGTGGAGCGATGACCAAAAGTTCTGACGGTCAGGCGCGACTAAACTTGTTGTAGGTAATTCTTTCACATTGTTGAGTTGCCAACGTCGAAATAAGTTGAACACCAAAGGGTTCCCTTGGAGTTCAGATTTTTGTTTGTTTAGAATTGGTTTAGCCCAGGCAGAAACACCTTGTGCTGATATAAAATATAATTGAACCGTAGTAGAATCACTGAGACCCGTGAAGCAATGAAAAGAGTTAATCTTTGTTTGCCTAAATGTCTTTATTTTTGTCAGTCTTTTATACAATTGAATTGATTACGTCTAACTTAAAATTAATAATAATAATATTCAAAGATCCAATTTCAGTAGTTATAAAAAATGGCTTTGATTGCATTATTGCAGTATTGCATAAAATATTCTAAAGGTAAATGACATTTAGTTTTATTATTGTAACATTAAACGATTCTGAAGGTAAATGAAATATTTGTTATTATAAGATTAAATGGTTTTAAAGGCAATAACTGCGATAAACAAGTTCAAGGGCAAATGACTAAATATTGTCGTATATGCATTTTTTAGCAAAAACGTGAAATCATTTTGCTTGTTGTTTTTTGACTTCTTTTACTTTTTAAGTTTTGGTTTTTTATTATGGTTAACACACATTTTATTTTGTTTTTCTTTTCACTGCTAAAATTATCATTATAATGAGGATAATTGCTGTTCCGTTTGAGTAGATAGAATCTCGATTGCCAATTTGTTTTTTAAGTGGTATTCTTTGCACTTGGGTATACTCAAACTTTCAATTGTGGAAAAAGATTTTATAAATATGTACTTCGGCTGTTGTATTAATGATAAAATCATACCAATAAATGTTTGGATTTCCTTTGTATATTATTTCATTAATGGTAACGTCACAGTTATTAAAATGTATTAGTAGATTTCCCTCGATACTTAGTTCCTTCAAATCGCATTATGTTTTTATTTTGGTTGGTGGTAAGTTTGTTGCTAATACAAGTCCGTGTTCTGGTTGAGATATTTTGGTGATTTGGCCAACATCGTTTAGATTACAGGTAGCTTCTTGATTGTGTGTGATTTTGCCAAGGCATGGAGATTTTTCTACACTTTCTTGTTGCAAGCTCTCCTTGCAGTAGAACAGGTTTTCGATTTTTTTGCATAAATTGTCAAAGTATTGAATCTTTTTATTGTTATAAATTGTATGTATGTATATGGTTTTATAATAATTTCTTTACTTTTATTAATTGGTATGGGAATTGTATGAGAGATTATGTAACTTAATTTAGTAATTGTTTTCTTTAAAAAAAAAACACAATCCTTTTTTTATTTTAATTAATTGAATCTTTATTTAGACACTATGTGTCCTTTTCTTATGAGTTCTTGACTTAAAACTAAACTTACAATTACTTCTTAGGTTTAATTACAATTATTATTCTTATTGCTTTTAAGGGTAAATTTGCATAGTTTAACATTTATTTGGGTCAATTAAAATTAATTGTTTCGCAATAATTTGCATTTTGTTTTCTGGTTTAAAAAGTGCTTTAAATGCGGAAATGAAATTGCTTCTGTTGATTTGAGCAGTTATTAAGTTGAACTATATTTAGGCCAACAACATAATGCCATATCGACTGAATTGTTTCGAAATTGTAAATTTGTAATATTGAATGTTTTGTTCCTTAACTTGTATTGTTCCGGCGGGATATGAGGAATGAGAATATTGAAAATGATATTTGTATTATTATAGAACGCCTGTAATTCTACTAGATCGTATAAATGTTCTATGGTTTCGACTTCGACGATAGATTGATGTCCTAAATTATCTTCGATTTCTTTTAGTTCTTCTATATTTAGGATAATTTTTGGTATGATGCCAAGTGTGGATAAGGTCATTGCTTCAGAAATACTTGTGATACGATTTGTTAGTAAATCGATATGATAATTTATTTGATTAAGGTATTGACTATCGCTTATAAGTTTGGAGTTGGTTGGAGAAGATGCTATTCTGAGAGTTTTGTAGTGATTTTGCAATAATATCTTGCTCGGTCTTTATATGGTTTGTAATATTTTCTAATCTTTCAATAATTCTAGTATTAAGTACATCTTGTTTACTTCTTTCGGTCTGTTCTTTGGTTGTTAAATTAAATATTGCTTCATTAATACTATCGACTATTGCTTCGTTGCTATCGATGTTACCAGCAATGAATTTTACTGCTGAATTTAATTTAGTTTTAAGATCTGTTAATTTCAAGTTTGTCATTTTTAAGAGCCCTTTGCTATAATGTGATGGTGCAAAATGTTTTAATGATTCTTCGATTTTCATGATATTGTTTTTACATGAATCAAGTTTAATAATGTGTATAAGATTGGTGTAATCCGTTATTGTTTCAGCCGTTCCTAATTTTATTTGCAATAACCCCTGTGTATCAGATAGGTTTTGTGTGTTAAGTGTTTGTGCGTGTATTGTGGCTATTAATCTGAAAAAGATGATATATTGTTTTAATATCGGTTTTTCTTTATTTTAGATTTGTGTATTTTTTTGTTTCCTGTAGTTATTAATGTGACTTTGTTATTTCTTTTTATTTTGTGTTTAGTAAGTCTTGGTGTAAGTTTATTTCTTTTACATTCTTTTCTATATACAATGTAATCATTTTCGTCGTAGTTTAAAGGATCTTGCCTATTTGCGTTAAGTTTTTCTATGCGTTTATCTGTATCGGTTTGTATTCTTTATTTCTGATACAATCATATAACTGGATTTGAATGTGATCTCGCGATCTAATTTATTTGTTCTACCATAAAAAAGTTCAAAAGGTGTTAGTTTTGTGGAAGAGTGAATAGCATTATTGTATGTTATAAGAGTTTCAGTCAAAATATCGTCATGATCCATTTCTAACTTTTTGTTTTTTAATATTTCTGTTATTAATCTATATACATATTTGAGTTAGTGTTGAATGGAGTCTTTCAACGGGTGCATTACTGCTTGATTGTTGGAAAGAGGTGAAGTGTAAATTAATTGGGTACTGGTTACAAGAATCCTTAAATAAGTTTGAATTGAATTCAGTTCCTTGGTCACAAACAATTTTGTTGGGGATTCCATGCATACTCAAAAAATGTTTTAAAGATTTGATAATACAAATACTGTTTCTAGCTGTTAAAATATATGCTGCAGACAATTTAGAAAATTTATCTATAACTGTAAGAATGTTTTTACCGTTTATTGTATAAATGTGTATGTGAAGTATGTCTAACGGTGAAAAACCACCAATTTCAAATTTAGTTTTAGGAGGGTTTCTATCATACTTAAGTCTTTGACATGTATCGCAGTTATTTATTGTTTGGGATATTTTAGATTGCATGTAGGCAAAATAGTATTCACGTTTCAGGTGATCTAATGTTTCTGTAATGCCTCTATGATTGTTATTTTCATGATAGTCTTGAATTAATTTATCTTGGCTGTCGTTCTCCTTTATATCTTTCACCATTTTAGTGCATCTAACCAAACGAAAAATTTTGCTTTGTGAAAAATTTTTTGAAAAAAGGTGGTTTTTTAGAATTTCTGTTATAACTTCCTCTGTATAGTGGGGATATGTAAATGTTTTCCTATGTTTGTTTTTAAAGATAACTTCGAGTTTCATATGACAATTGGGGTTTCTTTTTTTAAATATAGCTTGCAAATTGAAATCATTTATTGGTTTTTCCGAAATAGGTATACCATCACTGTTATTTTCTTCTGCTGAGTGAATGGTATTTCCTGATGTGCCTTGGATAGATTCTCTTTCACATGTATTTATATTTTGATCAAATGGAGGAATCGTTTTTATACGACTAAGTACGTCTGCATTAGTATTTAGTTTCCCTTTTTTGTAAACTATTTCATAGTCATATTCCTCTAATTTTAATCGCCAGCGGACAAGTTTCGGATTTGGCTCTTTAAGACTCATTATCCAGGTTAGGGGTGTATGATCCGTTATTATTTTGAACCGGTGACTGAATAGGTACGGTCGAAAATATTTGGTAGCCCAAACTATGGCTAGAAGCTCTTTCTCTATTGTCGAATAGTTTATTTCTGATGACGTAAGTGTGCTGCTTGCATAACAGATTGGTTTGTCGCTTCCAATTGGACCTTGTGATAGGATAGCTCCAATTGCAAAATTACTTGCGTCTGTCGTGAGGTTGAATGGTTTAGAGAAATCCGGATATTGTAGTATTGGGTCGTTTATTAAACGACTTTGCAGATTTCGAATGCTTGTTTATACTTATCTTCGATTCCGAACCTGTGGGACAACGCATTAGTGGACGCCCACGGAACCGATGGCGCACACAAGTGGAGAGGGACCTCAACCAACTTGGTGTGCAAAATTGGAGGACGCTGGCTAAAGACCGTGCCAGCTGGAAAAGTTTGTTGGTTGAGGCCCAGGTTCACCACGGACTGTAGCGCCAAAAGAAGAAGAAGAAGAAGAAGAAGTTTATACTTATCATTTATTATAACAGGCTGATCTTTTTTCAGGCAAAATCCTAGATAAATTTACGATAATATCCTAGAAGGCCCAAGAAAGATTTTATTTCTTTTTGCGTGGTTGGAATTGGAAAATTTTGAATAGCTTTTATTTTATCTGGATTTGGTTTTACGCCTTCGGTTGACACGATGTGTCCTAAAAATGCGCATTCCTTATGCATGAAATTAGATTTTTCCATCTGTACTTTCAGATTGGCTTCTCTTAGAACTGAAAAAACTTTTTTCAAATTTTCAACATGTTCTTGCAGGGAAGTCGAGTAGACAATAATATCATCTAGGTATACCAGTCATATGGTTCCTATTAGTTCTTTAAGAATATAATCTATCACTCGTTGAAATGTAGATGGAGCGTTCTTAAGTCCGAACGGCATTCGAACGAACTCATAGTGGCCCCCTCCTACCGTGAAGGCAGTTTTGGGTACATCTTTCGGGTTCATCTCTATTTGATGAAAGCCACTTGCCAGGTCTAGTGTAGTAAAATACATACATTTCCCTAATTTATCTAATATTTCTTTAATGTTTGGTATTGGATACGTTTTACGCCATTTACGTTTCCCACTAGCATCTAATTTTTTAGGTACAATCCACACTGATGCGCTCCAAGGTGAAAAGCTTTCCCTAATTATACCTTGGTTTAACATCTCTGAGATTTGTCTTCTGACTTGCTGTTTGTGAATGTGTAGATATCTATAGGATTTTGTATAGATGGGGATGTCATCCTTTGTGACAAAGTTATGTTTAATTTTGTTGGTAAAAGTGAGAGGTTGATTTTCTTGAAAGAAAATATCTTCGAATTCTTTACACAATTTGGTTATTACCTGTTTTTCCTCAGAATTTAAGTGATCAATTCTCAGATTTTCTATTAAATTAATGTTGTCTTCAGAAGGATATTCTAAATTAATGTGATTAAATTCTATGCAATGAGAGTCGGTTAGTAGTTCTACTTTTATTGGACTTTCAATTAAAACGGTTTTGTTCGTATTAGATTTATTGTTTACTTCAACAAAGTTATACCAGTTTTTTGCGTTATATACTCCAGTATAGATTGTTACTTCCGGTTGTATGACTAAGTTAGGAACAAAGAAATCACCGTTTTCGATATCTACAGGTACTTTGATAATAGCTTTTGTTTTCGGAGTTATTAAAAATTTTCCTGAAGTTAAGTTCGGTTTGAAAAGAAATGGAGGATTAATATATTGTGGTCTTAAGTTATTACCTACTTGTGTTCTTGGAGTAATTGTTTTTTGATTATGGGTAAATGAATGTTGGGGAGTATAATGTTTTTAATTTTCTTGCTTCCTAATGAGGGCTCTATTTTCTTGTCTAATATAGAACATATTTTGTTCTGTGACGCAATATGAAAATGCTATTGGAAGCGTTTCCGGCTTCGTAGCTCTTATAGAAGATCCAAGTGGTTCCCTAAGACTTGATAAAAATGTATTGAGGCACGTTTTGGCAAATAGGTCGCGTTTTGCGGCGATAATATTAGGATCAATTTCATGGATCATTAAGTGATTATTGATAGTGGCTTGAATTTCTACCACAGAACTATAAAATTCTTCTAATGTTTTGTTATTTTGTTTTAGTTGATGAAGATCACGAATGAGTGAGGTCTGAGTAATGAAGAACTAAGTTATTTTTTATTGTTTCCCATCGAAGATCCGTACTATACATATTTAATATTTCATTAGCTTCTCCTTCAACTTTGTTTCTTATAGCTCGTAAAATGATTTTAGCGAAAGGAGTGCCATCAATGGGCGTTAAAACTGAAAGTATTTCTTCCACATTGTTAATGAAATCATAAAGTAATCTAGGACTTCCGTCGAATTTTGGAAGATCCTTGATGGCATCTGGGATTCTTAAGGAATCCAAGATGTTTTTAACATTCGAGGGTGGATTTGGATTGTTATTATCACTATTCTCATTTACACTCATGTCTGTTTCTGGGATTGGAACAAGCACTCTTGGAAAAATTCGATAGGGTCGGAATCTAGGCATATAAGGGTTCCGATAGACCTTATTTTAAGAGTGATCTATATATAATATTCACGAATTTTTAACTTTAATTTTATAAATGATTTTGTAAAAATATTCACTGATGTGCAAAAAATTTATGTTTTACGTACGAATATATATTATTTTTTTTTTTTGATGATTTAATATTCCCATAAATCAAAATGAAAATTTCCTTTTTACTTAATAAAACACTTCTTTCTTAATTTTGTTTAATGATTTTTTTTCACCATATACTATTTTTGTTCTACTATTCAATATTTGACTTACGCAAAAATAATCAGCATTGTTCTCTTTTTTTCCTCCTTTTCCAATGATCCGTCGTACTGTAGTTGGACTTCTTCACTATTTTTAGGGAGTTTATTGCTTCAACGTTGTTCGTGTTCCTCTCTTTTACGATCATCCGTCGTACTGTTGCTCCTTGCACAATTTGTTTTGTGATAAACCGTCACTTGAATAGCGATAATCCTTCGCTTTTCTTTTTAATTTGTGCAGGAACTACCCGACTGCACCAGTTATAGGTGTTTTTCTTATAACACTAAAAAAAAATAGAACTTCAACTGTTCACCTTTTTCTTGCCACTTTATTAATTGAATTCTAAAATAAATATTACAATTATTTATATTAAAAATATGCGGATTAAGTTAAATACGAAAGTTATAAAACAAATTGTAAAAATGCTGTTTAGACTAAATTATTATTGTGAAATATTCATTAGGTCAAATAAATATATTGCTGGTTCAATTTAAACAAATAATAACTTATGTCTGAGCTAACCTAGATGGTTTTGTTGGTGGCGTTGTTGTTGTATTTGTTATTACGGGGGTTTCCATAACTCGCGCAAAGTGCAATATCTTTTAGATGTTGGTCCTCGTTGCGACTAAAGATTATTATATAATTAGAACAATCCTACCGCCTCCGCCAATTAGAACAACTGCTTCTGTTGTTTTTGAGTCTTAATTTAAAATCAAGCTTAAAAATTAACAAATTGAATCAGTGGCGAGAAGGAACATAGTCCATAGTAAGCACAATTACTGCTGAGGCTTGGAATTGTAACAGTAGAAGTTTGCTTGTTTAAAAAGTTATGTTTAGATTTAAAACAGAAATTAAAAGAATGCGCAGACGTTTGCGTCTAGCAGTTTGTGGGAACGGAAATAAAATGATAATAATATATGTGATTTCGCCGCCCTTGGTGTTTGCACTCCGGGCAAATGGATCGGGGTAATCTTTTAATTTAAGTTCTCTTTTGTTCTTTCTCCCTTTACAACATTTGCTTTTGTGGTTAGGAATACAATTATTAGTAACAGTATAAAGATCAAGCTTATAGTAGAGCCTTGTGGTATATTATTCTTAAATTCTATGTATTTAATGATTTCTCTATTCTTAATATTTTGCAAATGAAGTTCTTCGAACAAACTTTGTAAAGTTTACATAATTCAAAGGTATAATAACTCCGCGATCAAAGTTATCAAACAAATTCTCAAATACAAATTCTTTTATTTTAATTGTACAGTTAACAAATTTAATTGTGTTATTTCCCTTAACAAAATATGGCTGATCATTACAATTGTGATCTACTTTAGGAAATTCAAATAACTTTGTTATTACAAGGCCTGTTTTAATTTCTTTAATTATTGGAATTTTATTTACTTTAAGTTTACAATCATTATTCTGCTGGAAGGAGTCTCTTATGCAGTTGTCATCATGAACCAAAAGGTATTTCTTTACCAATATTTTTTCCTTGTTACTGTATACGATTTTTCCCTGCATCACTACTTCTGCTATTGGCAACTCTAACTCCTCATAGTGACTATTCGGAAAAGGTAAAATGAGGGCTCTCCCTGTCTTCTGGTGCGCTATGTACAGTCGCTATATTTGAACTATTGTCATTTATGTCTTTTTCTTCTTCTGAAGTATCTCGTTGTTATTGATTTCTAGATTTGGCAATCTTGATAATCCCTCTGCTACATTTTTTTGCAGTTTGCGTTGCAGTTTGAGAATAAGATTTATTATTCCACTTATTTCGTTCTTGAAACTGCCGGTTATTTCTTTCGTCCCTATTCTGATTATTATAAGTTGACTTATTATGATATTGTCCTTTATATTTTTTTCCTTTCCGTATCTCTTATATTCCGGTCTTATGCACGTATCTTCAAACCTTCTTTGATTCATTATAAATAAAATATCTTTCAATTGTCTTTGTTCGTATATTTTGTCCAGTAGTGTCCCTTGGGTCATTTTTTTAGTAGTGTTCACTAACAAGCTGTCTATGTTTGTCAAGTCTATACCAAGTTCACCACTATAATATACTATTAGTTCATCCGCCTTATACTTAATATTCTGAATTGCAGTAACTAATTCGCTTACCGTATTAACTCGTAAATTGGCAATTCACCTGTAGATTTCATGAGGCTCCGTATCTGGTCTGTACCTTAATTTCAGAGTGTCCTTAATGAGTCTCCAATTGTCCGGTTCGGGGATGTTAATAATTGCATTTTTAGCTCCGCCTTGGATGGTTTTATGATATATAGCTCGCACTGCTTCTTTTCTCTGTCCTTCATCTTCAAGTGTTGATATTAGATATTCTACGCTACTGAAGAAGGAGTTGATTGTTACGTCTCCTTGTCCTGTGAATGCTGGAAGGTGGTTGATGTTTTTTAATGTCCTTTCTATTCTGCTTTGATCCTGTTGTTGTCTTTGTTGTAGGTCTAGGTAAGCCAATCTGAGTTGTTCGAGTTGCTGTGCCCTTCTTCAAAGCTGCTCTACTAGATCTGCAGGAGCCATTTCTTGCTGCGCTTGCTCCATTCTCCTGAAGTCAAATTCTCTCTGCCTGGCTTGCCGAATTTTGCCGTTTGCTGGTGGCTTGTATACAAGATTGTTTTAGATTACACACTTGCTGCACCTTCTCTCTTTCACTTGACTTTGTGGCTTTCACTCAGCTTTTCGCTTGAGTGTTTGCTTCACTTTTACAACGTTTATTTGGTATTTTCTAATTAGTGGTTAGTACACGGATCTTTTTACTGTCCTGTGTATTGACTGCACTTTTATTTCTAAATATTTTTTTTTATTATATTGATAATAAATTTTATTAAACACTGTTCAACTCGTATCACTGGATCCCTTTCACTGATTTTTGGGATCGTACCCACTGCGCCAATTTTGTATTCAGGATTTGTTAGAGAGTTTTAAAAAAAAAGAATTAATTTTTAACCATTCTTTTTGAGGAGGAAGCAACCCGTTCCAAATCTGGGCTTTTCAACAACTGACTTTATTTCTTTTTAATTAATTACAATCAGACTTAAGCTAATGGACATATTTGCCTGTTCAGCGTTCTTAATAATAATTTCACAATAATAATTTTGCAATATGATTTGCATTAAATGCTTATTAATTCTTTTACATTAAGGGGGTTAAATATTGCAAAACAGGAAATACGTTTTATGTTGCAGTTTATTATTTTTTGTTTATTATGCTGGTTACGAATTCATCAATATTGTCTGTTCTTATATAAGTGTTTGTTTTTGGGTTTGAATATGTAACTCGTGCGGCATAAGGTCAGATCCATCTTGATCGGCGCTTTGTACAGTTGAGCCGGTTGATTCGGTACCATTATCTCTTGTATCGTAAACTTGAATCTTCAAATTATTGTTAGTGCTTAGTTCAGTATTCTCTTAGCACTGCTGCCGATTCCTTCCAGCATCAAAATGACGATTCAAGTGTTGATCCTGTATTTGCTAAGCACTGCTGCCGATTCTTTCCAGCAAAAAAAAAAACTGCCGATTTTTAAAAGATCTATATCTTTTTACCTTTAGAATGATTCTGTCTTATTCAATAATTTTTACTTTTAATTTTAATATTTTGAAATATATTAAATTTATGGCTATTCAGCATAATTTCATTCAATCAATTTTCACACGGATTAACAACCATAGAGTTAATGAAATAAAGAAAAATATGTTGTTGTCAACAGAAAGAAGTTAAACTCAAAAGGGGTGGCGGTAATTAAAAATATGATCGTGTTACAGTGTATTTAAAATAATAATAATAAAAAAAATACTGGATCGAATTGTATGCAGAGTAAATTAAATTATGCCAAGTTCAAGGTCAAATCAAGTGAAATTATACTGATATTAGTGTATAAAATATAAGAAATACTTTTACAGTGTGTCTTAAAAATAACAACAAGTTATAATTTTACTTAACGCGATATAAAGATAAATAAAATTATTTACTTTTTTATTACTTTTTTATTTATTGTATTAAATCAACTGCCCTGAAATTACAAAGTTTCTTATTTTATATTAATATAAATGACCTGATTAAATTTCTTATTAGTTTTAATATTGATTTGGCAGTAGTTGCAGACGCTGATCTATCAATTATTAATAAAATGGAGGTAAACTAAAATAAAGAAATTAATAAATTTTTTTTTATTTAATTTTACACAATTAATGTTAAAGAAAGAATTAACAATTTTGTTTGTGTTAACTTACACACTAACTGCACTTGCTTCTGATGCTGTTCTTGTAGTTTCTGAGTGATTGTCTTCTACCTCAGAGGCCGTTTCAGTGAGCTGAGAGTCAGTCACACTTTTGCATCTTAAAATTGTATAAATAAAAAAAAACAACACTTTCACTTTTTCATTTTCAAATTAAGACCGACTTTATTTATCTTCTTAAATACTAATTTTTTTATCAATTTTGCTTGCCAATCATATTGATAATGGAATGGATTGTTGCAAAACAATTCCCAATAAATTTGTCTGTGTTCAAATGTTGGAGTTGGGAACGGAAATGCAAATTATTAATAGTGAACTAAATAAAGTTCGTAAACAGTTCTTGGAATTGAGAATAAAGTAAAATGCAAGTAAAATAAAGTATGTTCGTATTTATGGACGTATGTTAATATTTATATTATATTGGCTCGTGTTAAGGGAATAACAGGAGACATTATAGCACCCCCACCGTTAGATTGAGGCTCCGACGAAACATTAAAGATTTCTTTTGGTCCTATAATAAGATATATAACTACTAAAATGATGCATAAAATAATTACAATATCAACGCTGTAAATGTTGTTGTTTCTGTTGTCTTGTCGTAGTAGAATACATTGTTTACATTTTCTTCGTATTTCAATTGTTTCAAGTATAATGTTTCTAATTTTAAATCGTTTAGGGTAACATTTTTGTTGTTTTTGATTTTTGTTATAATATTTGGTAATATTATTTTATCTCTTATTCTTCAGTTAAAATTAGTAAAATTATTGTTGTTTGTTAAAACCTTACAATTTTCGAATTTTATCAGGAAAGTTCCTTTAATTTGTAATTCTTCCTCGTTACAGTTATGTTTAAGATTTTGGTAATCATTTTTGAATATAAGTAGTCCGGGAAGAACTAGTAATATGTATATTTTCGTCGTGAAGGGCCACAGACACTTTTATGTTTGTGTAGCTGTCAAAATCTGTTATAAGGTCCGTTTCCGTTGGCGTTAAAAGGTCTGTTGGGACATTTCCAAGCTTGCTAGAAAAAATTACCTGCCCATCGATGTGATCCCGTAAAAGTGATATGTCGTTATTTTATTCTGAAAAATATTTTATTCTGAAAAATATTTTTGAATTGATGTAAGTACTTTCCTACGTGTGTTTGTTGTATATTGATATGATTCGTTATATTCTGTATTTGCGCTGATAGTCAGTTGTTGACTTGTGTTAGATTATGTAAGTTAATCAAGGACGAAATCTTGATTTAAAAAATTACTGTCAGGCCACCGTTTTTAAAATAAGAAGCGTTTTAAGTTGTTTTCCGTTCGAAGCCAGAATTCGAATTGCTTTATTTTTCCCAATTTTGGTTTATTATAATTTCTTAACTTATTGTGGGAAAATGCTTACACTTCTGTTTTACACGGTTTGACTTTAGTAAGCATTTTAAATACTGATCATATTACAACACGCGCAGACATTTATTCTGTTTGTTGCAATATGATTTCACAATAGAGTTCAATAAACTTATTTGTAGGTCATACTTGTTTGTTAAGAATATTCGCTTCAAATAATAAGGGTGTTAACTTGTATTGTGTTAGTTAAAAGTCCTTCGTTTTCATAAAGTTGTTTCAAACTAGTATTAATGTGTTCTTCATCTTCTCTGTCCATTGTTCCTCCTATAATTTTTACTCCTTTCTCTAGTATATTAATCAGTCCTCGTTTTTGTCTAAATTTTGGATTCCAACTTTCAATCTTAGCCTTAAGTATGGCAAAGCTTTTGTCAACAGTATCTAGTAATGTCTTAGTGTCCGCGGTAGTAGTTTTCAGTATAGTTGTGATATCTGCAATTAAGTCAAGTGTTTCCTCATACAAGGTTGTATTAATCACGTGTATTATTTTGGAGTAAGATTTTAGTGGCCTGACTTCGTCTAGTTTATTTGTTGTTGTTGGTTAGATCTTGAATATCTAAATATTGTTTTTTTGTGATTGTGAAGAGAGTGAATATTAGCGCCCAAGTTATCATCTGAAAGGAAGTTCTTTTGTGGATTTTATAGTAGGATTGTCTCTGTCCTCGTATTTTATTTTGTGTTTAACGTGAGATTTATAGTATTTGTGCCCAGTTCCTATTGTCTGTATATGGTCCTCATCTATTATTTTTGTATTTACCTTTCTTTATTTTCTATGATTCTTCCCGCCACTTATTTCTTCCATCTTCCAGTTCTATATCTTTTCTATTCTCATTTAATTTCTGTATTTTTTCCTTTTTTGAATTTATTAGGTTCTGAATTTCTTTATATCTGTATTTTGCCATTTAAAAAGTCAATGGGTTTGATTCCTGTGGTACCATGGATTGTATTGTTGCAGAAACCTATTATCCTTATCATTTTGTCTTCTATAGTTTCATTTCTATTTCTGTCATCATGTCTTAGTAAACGTATGTGTTCGTTAATAGTATTGTGTAACCGTTCGATTTCTGCGTTGGATGTGAAGTGTATTTCAATGTTCTCCTCTTTCAAAAATTGTTGCATCGGAATAGTCTTAAATCCGAGTTCGTTGTCCACTATAATTTTATTTACTTTGCAGTACGTATTTATAATTTGCAGTAAATTGGTTTTAAACTCTGTCCAATTTCTTCCATTCATTTGAAATGCCATTGCAAATTTAGAGAATTTAGCTATTGCTGGTATGAACCGTTTTTTTTTCTAAAGTGTAAAATACATCCAAGTGCATCATTTCGCGGGGTCTAGACGGAGTTTCAGTCATTTTATACGGTATTTTGGGAGGTTTCCTCTCATATTTCTCAAGGTTGCATATTTCGCAGTTATTTATAAACTGTGTAATTCTTAGTTTCAATTTAGGGTTATAGATACGTGTTATGAGTTCATTAAAAACTGCTTGAATACCTCGGTGATTTGTTTCACTCGCTGTTCACTTTTTATGGTCTCCGTTAGTGTTTCTGCGTCTTCTATATCTTCTACTAAGTGAAAGCGTCTTATAATCCTATATTTTCTGTTAGTTGAATGTCGAACGTCGTATTTAGCACTCTATAATATTCTTCTTCTATTAGAACAGCATTCAACTGCGCAAAGTTAAAATGATTCTTAAGTAGGATGATTGCTGTTTCTCTATCCTGTTCCTTAGTATGGATAGTTTTTCGGTTATTTCCAAAAATTGATTAGTTTTTTATCTTCAGTAAAGCCTGACGTTATTTTTGTAATAACAATTTGATTTTTGAATATGTTAATTGGGGATTTGGTTTCATTTATTGTTGTGTGGTTTAATTCTAATGTATTAATATTACCTGAATCAAGTTCGATCCTGGATACGGCGTCGGCGTTGCCATTTTTAACCCCTCTTTTATACTTAATCTGGTAATCAAATTCTGATAATTTAAGTCTCCATCTTACAAGTTTGGAGTTGGGTTCTTTTACTGAGAAGAGCCATGTTAGAGGCTTATGGTCTGTTTCTATTATGAATCTACGGCCTGAAATACTTCGTAGCCCATATAATAGCTAGTAATTCCTTTTCTATGGTAATATAGTTAATTTCATGTGTGTTTACGGTACGACTTGCGTAACATATTGGATGATCGTTCTGTGAGAGAATTGTTCCCAACGCGTAGTTGCTGGCATCCGTTGTCAGGGTAAACTGTTTTGTAAAATCTGGTTACGCCAATATGGGTCAAGTGTGTTAAAGCTTTTATCGTATTCTGGGTCAGATATATTTAGTTTCGTATCTTTTTTCAAGTATTTTGTCATGGGTTTAGCGATTAAATAATAATCTTTAATGAATTTCCTATAATAACCAGTAAAGCCTAAAAACTGCTTGATTTGTTTTGTGCTTTTAGAGATCGGGAAATTTTTAACACATTCTATTTTTTTAGGGTTTGTTTTAATACCTGCTGGCGTTATTATATGACCAAGGAATTCCGTTACTCTCTTGAGGAATTCGGACTTATCCAGTTGGATCTTAAGATTTGCGTTTTTTAGGCGATTAAAAATAAGTTTTTCAGGATGATGTTCATTAGCCGCTGGAACGTCGCTGGGGCTGTCTTCAGTCCAAACGGCATTCTGAGGAACTCGTAATGTCCTCCTTCGACGCTGAAGGCGGTTTTATGAATATCTTGCTCTTCTATTTCTATTTGGTGAAATCCCTTGGCAAGGTCTAGTGTAGTAAAATACTGACATCTTTCCAGTTTATCCAGGATTTCATCAATATTGGGTATTGGATATTTGTTATCGATGGTTACCTCATTTAATTTGCGGTAATCAATGAAAAGTCTCCATTTTGTATTTCCACTGGAATCCGCTTTCTTGGGAACAATCCAAATGGGTGCCGAATATGGGGAGTTGCTATGTCTTATTATTCCGTTGTTGAGCATTTCCTGAATTTGATTCTCTACTTCATTCTTATGAATGTAGGGGTATCTGTATGATTTGGTAAAAATACGAATATTGGTCGTAGTTCTAATGCTATGTTTTATAGCGGAAGTGAACGAAAGTCTCTTATTTTCTTGATTGAAAATATCATGGTATTTGTTTATTATTGGTAGTAATTGTGATTTTTCTTCAGAGTTTATATGATCAATTCGAATCTAACTTCTTAAGGATTGAGTGTTTGATGCAAAATTTAACTCGATGTTCAGAGGGTCTTTTATTATTCCATTCTTATGTAACTCATTGACGTTTTACCTGCATCAAATAAGCTGTGAGTCACTGTATATATCCTGTGGGATTTTCGAGGCTGATGCCTCAAAATTTTGTATTGCCATCACTAGCTTCTACTTTAACAGGCATTGTAGCGTTTCTAACGCTATGTTTACTTTGAGTCCAATTGTTGTTGTTAGAATAACGATTGAATTGAGGTCCGTTAAACTGTCTTTGTTCTGGATTAAATTGTCCGTAGTATGATCTTGGGAATTTATAGTATGGTGGTGAAGTATTTGGTTGATATAGTTTGTGTGGTTCAGAGAATAATTCTCTTTTTGAATTGATGACTTTTTGATCCTTTTCATTGATCAGGATGTTATTTAGATAATATCTCCGCGAAACTGATTATTGTTGTTTCAGTCATTTTGTCTGCAAAGGCTGATATTAAATTGGTTTTGATTTCAGCCCAATCTAATTGGGTTAAATACGTGTTCAATAGTTCGTTTGCTGTCCCTACTATTTTATTCCTGATTGCCCTAAGTAGAATTTGACCATAAGGTGCCTTTCAAAAATAGCAGGATTTCTTCAACGTTAGTTATAAAGTCGTATAGTAGACGAGGATTCCCGTCAAAACTAGGAAGATCTTTAAGGAGTTAAAAATTTCCTGAAAGTTCAGAGAGGTTTGGGATATATTTTGTTGTGCAATGTGGGAAGTGGATTGAGTTTGTGTTGAATCTTGATGTGGCATTTTTATTGGTAAACTTTTTAAACTTGAATAATGTAATTTTTCTGGTATTGTTTCAAGGCTTTTTGATTTCTTTTTCTGGGTTTGTAAATTTGATAAAGCTGCAGTTTTTGCTTTTCTCTTAAACATTTAGTAAATACTTATTCTACTGTGATAACTAATTCTTAGAGGAGTGGGATTATCATCCGCATTGAGAAATATATTGGTGTTCTTGAAAGGCTGAGTAGGTTCCAGTTGTAAATGGATTGAAACCCAACGGTTTCGGCTTGGCTGACTTCAACTTCAGTGTCCTATGCTGGGTTTGATGATTTAAATAGGGATATTCTTTCCCTGTTGTTTCTTATGTTGACGGTGATATTCTTTTCTTTTTATTATTTTTGATAAGAGTGTTTTTCTGTGTTTTTATTTTGTATTTTTGTATTTTGTATTAATTTGTCTTTGGTATTTAAAAAATGTTTTCTATAAGGATATTGTTCTTTTATTTTATTTATTTTATCTTTCTTTTCTTCCTTTCTTTTATTATTATTTATTTTATCTTTCCTTTTTTCTATTTTCAAAGAGGATATTCTTTCCCCTTTCCTAAAAACTATTTTCTATTTATCTAAATATTGTTCACTATTCTTTATTTATGAGGATATTCTCTCCCCTTTTTCAGTTTTTTAGTTTATTGTCACCGCACCGATTCCGCAGCTGCCCTATACGACTGCGCCAAATATGTATCTTTCGATTTAGTTTAATAAAAAAAAAAAAACTTTTTCTTTGATTACCAATTTATTTCTGATTTATTAATTTTGATTTGTACGCCTAAATATTCCTTAGATTAATTCTTAGTTTGCAATATTTCAATAATTGTTAATTAAGCTTGAATATTATTTGGATCACTTCTTAGGAAAAATGTTTTAAATTATGCATCGTTTTGTCTAGTGCATTGGCCATTGAGTTGGTGTTGGTGTGATTGCTGTTGGTGTGTGTAATAACTCGTGTTAAATAATAAACAAATCACTTTAATTTACATTTATAAGAAATTAGATTTTATTTCATTTTATTATCTTACTCTTGTTTTATTAGAGATTACAATACTACAAAACAGAGATGAGTTAATAGATATCGATAAAGATCAGTGTTACCACAGTGTATATATAACTCGCGTATATTATAAAATAAAACTTTTAACAATCTACATATTTGTGAAGGAAGTTTACTACCAAGAATTTGATTTTTCATTGCACCAATTAAATAAAGTTTTTGTCGTGGCATTTTAAATACATACGTTTAATGTAATTGACTGCTGGACAACAAATGATTTTTAATGGTATTGCTATGCAAAAAATTCCAGCGTTCTTTTGGAGAGAATTAATATTAACTTTACAAAACAAAAACAATCATGTGACCAGCGTTACCATTTGTCAAGTTTTCCCTTTTTTTGCAAGTTTTTTTGAGATGCCAAAAAGTTTATTGAGTAAAAAACAAGTTTTTTTTTTTTTTAAATATTTGAAAATTTTTGAATACGTAGTAAAAGATGAACATGCAAGCTTTGGAAGTTTCAAAAAACTTGATGTAAAGAACACTACATGCCTTAAAGATCCCAATGATATTTATTTAAGTTCAGAAGTATCTTCATATAAATTATCTGAATGCGATGAAATTGACTTTAGAGTTCACCGTTTAAAGTTTTTGTTAAAAAAGTTCGATTTTGATAACGACGTCCTCAAACACGTTGAAGTCTTAGCAGCTTTTAGTGTAATAAAAGGTAACCAAAAGAGTATTTCTTAATTATATGCTCTTGTGCCAAATGTAGTAGATTTTAGTGATATTCAAGAAGTTGATAATGAGTGGCGTGAGCTACTCCATATTAATTTTTCGCAACATAATTTATGGAAAGAGCAAAATATTGAAAGTTGAAAGGAGAGAGTATTAAAATTAAGACATTGTGATGAGTCCGAAGTTTTTCCATATTTAAACAAATTAGTTTAGGCAATTTTTTCGTTACCTATATCTACAGCAAACGTAGAGCGTATTTTTTCAAAAATTAATTTAAGCAAAAATAATGTAAGAAACAAATTAGAAATACCATCTTTATGTAGTATTTTAAGAACAAAATATTTTTTGAGAAAAAACAACAACAATTTTACAAACTTTGAGCAATCAAAAGAAATCGTTTTAAATTTTAATAAAACTATGTATGTAGAAATAAGAAATTATTTATTAGTGTATGTGATGTTGTTTTTAAAGATCTCTAAATATGAATTTTATTTTATGTTTTTTTTAGTATATGTTGTTTTTGTTTTAATTCGTTTTTATATTTTTAAATAAAATGAATTCCAAATACATTTTCGTGTTTTCTTTTAAAATTTAGGTACTTTTGTAGAAAAAAAGTTTTTTTCAGATATAAGAGTTTTTAAAAAAATTTATGGTAACGCTGGCTTTGACAAAAAACTAGCAGAAAATATAACGGCAATTCGAAATGTTGGCATAGAAGAACATATAATGTTTTAAGGCTCAATGCGGCACGTGTTAATTTTAAGATATCGGCTTGAAATTTTTACAGAATCATATTTTTGCTATAATTAACAATTTAAAAGGGAGCTGCATTAATAATATAAAAAAAAAATTTATGGTCATACAAGGACCAGGCGAGGTAAATTTTTCTTTGTATTTTTTTCTACTGACTCGTTCCAGCACGTGACCTAAGAACAAAGTGTAAGAAAAGAAACACCAAGGAATAAGAAAAATTTGAGCTTTACACTTGCCAGCAAACATTGAGAAAAGCAATAAAGAAGGCAGGAAATGCACTAGCGACCAAATTTAGATAAAATAACTACATAAAAAGAGTGTTTTACCTTCAAATGCTACACTGACTACTTCCTTTGCGAATGGAAACACAGCTGAGCTCCCTAAGCGACTGCTGGCGCAGACGTCACCATCGTCGTTAATGAAGAAATTAAATTTAACTTGGTACAAAATACATATGTAAGTGCTTTATGTTGGTAAGTGTATCACAATCCTACGACCTTTATAAAAACGAGATGGTTGGAGAATGTGTTAGAAAGTCAATCTTTTGGGAACATCGACCCAGTCATATCTAACTTTTAAGCAGAAGGCCACCTGCCAAATTTGTTGGGTTGCTTCTTAAAATGAGTCTGTTGCAATATTGAATATGAACGTCGTATATATGTACAATATGTGTGTGTATGCCAAGCTATTACCAAAATTGTTCTCAGCATCTAAAACATAACGTATCGTCACATGATTTTGAAAAAGCCCAAGTTACAAAAAAATCAATATCGATGTATGGTAATGATATAATTTGACTTATGCAAGTAAAACAAATATTAGTTGTTTTATTAAAAAAAAAAGCCTGAAGATAAAAAATGTTGACTTACGTAGCGTTATATAGGGTTCTTTTTGTAGAGGCATAGAACTTTGAAATGGAATAAAACAAAGATGCATTTTCCAAATTGACATGAAATTTACTTCATTCGAAAGATAATCTTCTGGCATTATAATTTAAATATGACTTCTGGCATATGACCGCCACGGAAGTTCAATTTTCTACGACCTTTTCCAACATTTGTTGGCGGCGAATCAAACGGTCAATCGTTTCGGGCTTATCGGCGTAGACTAGCGGCTTCACATATCCCCACAAAAAATAGTGCAGTGGCGTTAAATCGTATGATCTTGGAGGCCAAGATGCATCTTTGACGCACCAAAACATTTTTTATAATAACTGATAGTTTAAGTCACAGCCACATCGTTCTTTATGTTTTCGTTGCAAAAATTAAAAAGTACACCATAAGAAACTGTTAAGCACGGCGACGGCTTAAGAGGATCCAAAAATCGATCAACATTTTTATTTACCATTAGCTGAAGAAAATTAACTTCTACTACTAATCACGCTTCATGACTTGTCGATCATTGCGTGGTTGAATTAAATATTGTCTCTAAATATGGTTATCCTTTTGATAAGTCGCCTTTTGGAAACTTCTAACACTTTGTTTTACAATTACTTGAGAAAATTATTAAAAATCTGCATTTTTGGTGGTCATTTGACCAGAATACTGGTACTTGAATTATGCCGAACAGAACAACCGTATTAACGATTAAGATAACAACAAATGGGAGTTTCTCAATTCCACCTTCTTTGAAGGCGGCTTAAACTGTACAAAAAACTAATCATTTTACCTTTAATATTGTCGTAAATGGGAAAATTTCATAAAACTTATTAAGTTGGCAGCAATTCTTAGAACATTGGATGATATATTATTGAGAGGGAGAAATTCAGAATTTCATTACTTAATAACTTTAAAGAAATACGTTCTGTTGTATCCAAGATCCAAGACTAAAAATACCCCGCGAGTAACAGGAACTCAAATCTTTGTAGAATTGATGAAAATATTCATTATTCACAGAACACAATTTTTGATTCCACGAGCTTCACTTGTTTTCGCCGCCCACAAGTACTATTTTCTCAATCATACAACAAGCATTTTGTGGCAATCCTGTCGCAAAGTAGAACAGAGTTGTGTGACTCTGTTCATCTCTTTGTCCACGTTCTCAGAAAGAATGAGAAATGAAAGAAACAAAGACAAATATTATATATTATATATATTATCGACAATAAAATGTTCAATTTTATTTTCCAAACCCTTATAAATAGTACAACCAAAGAGTTATACACATTTAAAAAGTAAATTCCATACGTACTTAGAACTTTTCAAGAATTGCTGAGTTGTAATTGAATATCAATTATAAAGTATTTTGAAAAGAACGTTGTAAAGAAAACTTATATTTATTTAAAAAAAACTAAGCACTTCAAAACTGACTAGAAACTAAAACTTAAATAACAAAAAACAAAAGAAAATAAAAAATAATGAGTGCATATTTACGTACATACATAAATGGCTATTGTGCCGCATTGTACACAACGTTGTGAATCCGAACTCTGACTTGAGGAAATTCCAAACCAAACAGAAAAAACGTGGCGGATGACAGGTCGAATGATTTGAGGGATCACCAAAAGGCGCACCTTCCTGCACAGTCTGACTCTATGTTTCAGTAAGCCCTGATATGAACAGTAGATGCGTTTTGTTCTTTCAAGCAAATAGTCTATGTGCCGGTAGTACTCAAAATTTTCCCGGAAGGTCACGCCCAGATACTTCATCCCGCCCGCTGGTCAAAGCACATCCCGTCCAATTAATAGGCAGGGTATGTATGTTGAACAATTTTTGTAAATGTGTTTCCGTCGTCCTTTAAATATCATTGTCACTGTCTTTTGTGTGTTCAGGTTGAGCATCCATTTTGTGAAATAGTCCATCAGTACCGCCAAGTATATGTTTACAGTCGTAGCCATGCCACCCGATGAAGCAACCAGAATGTCGTAAACGTACAGCAGGAGAAGATCACCCTGAGATACAAATATATTGTATAACACTGGCCTCAGCAATGATCCTTTTGCATTTACGTCGATTACCTCCCCATCAGCAGTGTTGGCAGGTCCAAAGATTGTTAAAGGGTTGCAGTGGCACCAAAAGCATCAGTGCGATCCAATTGTCTAGAAGGTACATGGAAGAAACGGTCCGCTAATAGGTGAGCCATTCCAGGTAGATCCAAAACAGTTGCTTCGTCGGTTCTTCTTAGTGTCCGTAAAGTTGGGCGAGAGTTCAGTCAAGTTTATAAATATCCTGGAGGAAAGAAGAAGTACTCTTTCGTTATTTGTTTGTTTTTATTATATATTGCAGGGATGAGTATGTCAGAGTTTAACAGAGGCTGTCTCGACTGTTCAGTGCCCACGACCAGCCTACGACCTCTGGACTATACCAACTCATCCATCGAGGCACTCTATGGTTTTTGCGTTGCAAATGCCCACACTTCGGTATGTGGGTTGCGAGTAAAGGGAATAGTCCAAAGTTTAGAAACGCCATTATAACTTGCAATGTCCATAGGAGATCACTCTTAGAATACTTGTTATAACTAATATGGGGAATCCAAATAAGGGGAATAGTCCAACGTTTAACACTGACATCAGGCAAGAGGTTCTGGATCTAATCCTCATGCCTAATAAATCTCTTGGCATGATCAGTCACTGGAGTCTCTGAGAGTACTTGTAACAGACTCGATGAAGCATTCAGACTGACTCCAGGTCAGCATCAGTTGAGGACTTGAATGACTCAATGAGCGAATTAACTAATTTTTTCATATCTTCTTTCAACGATGGCTGTCCTTTCAAGACAAAATCCTCCATGAACAGGGTACCTTGGTGCCTCAGAAATCTTGCATGATTACGTGACGTGGCAAGAGTAGACTTTAATAAGGCAAAGAGGTCAACAGATTGAGACAAGTATACGAAGCCCGCTTATATAACAGAGCTGAAGAAATCATGGAGGCTACTTTAGAGGAGCTCAGGAGGTTCGAAATTGCATAGGCCATCCCAAAAAAGGCAACAAATTCGGTACGCATATCAAGGAATGTGCTGGCACTTTTTACGAGGCATTAGAGCTACTCACTGCGGTGCGACAAATGGGATGGACGCCGAATTCCTCTTTGCCCTACAAATTACAAACGCTTCATAGCGTTTGCGTCCCTATTGTGGATATAAAACACTGATGAACTGATGCAAACTGTCCTAGAAATAACATGACAATAATATACGATGGATGTGGCCAAAAACAACTAGAAAAGCAGAAAAAGGGGATAGGAAAGCCAACGGAACTGAGTCTTGCAGTCTATGCGTCACAGCACAGGAAACATGGAAGCTCTCCTGGCTCTGGCACCTCTGAATACAGCTGTGCAAAACGAGGCATTGGTGATGCTGTTCCGACGATCTTGATCTTGTTCTTCTTATGCTTCGTTTTAGATTTCTTTCGTGTGTGATAACTGTGTTAGTACACAAATGTTTAGATAGAAAAAAATTTATGAAAGTCATACGCCTTTTCAATCAATTCCATTCGTACGTTTCCATTGGCATCACATGTTCTTAAGAAGTTGACGACGTATTGGCGGGAGCTCATGATGTCACAGCAGCTTTAATCGCTCGTGATCAATTCATTTCGGCTTTAGTATTTGTAAGTTTTCAACTTCGTTAACGGACCTCAATGGAAAACTCTTTATTGAGTGAAGTGAAGCGATTCAAAACACTTATTCTTCGGTTTAGTACTCAATCAGACTCGGTTTTCTTTGGTATAGACTCTAAAGCAAGGAAAGCCAATACATTGAATTATCATTAAGTTAAAGAATCCAAATTCCTCAGATAGTTCACTCTGAACTGGAAACAGACGCTGAACTTTCTGAGTTTTTTCTGACGCCTCGGAAAAGGAATACACAGACGTTGTATACATCCGTACCGAGAATTTGTTGACCGGGGAGAATAAGGCAGTGCCTACTAAGCCCGTTCCCAAACCTCGCGTAGAACTCTGTGCAACAGTTTTGGTTTTGGAGCTCTAAGAACTAAAGTTGTCGAAATTGATGTACATCATGCTCATGCTCAATTGATGTACATAAAAAGGAACACAAACTCATGGACTACGTTTGTGGGAAATAGAGTTTGCAGAAACCAAGAAATTGATCTGGAGGTTCGCGTCATGATGTCTCATGCCTCATTATTTCCGAAATATGAAGTTCTTCAGGTACGAGTATTACCATAAGTATGTATTCATATTTTGCAGGCGCAGTCATCGTACATGCACATCTTTCATCGCTCGGGAAACTAAGATATGCTTGGCGTACACGTACTTCTTTAGATAGAGCGTTTAATGCAACTGGTGTATACTTCGACGGCCCCTTTGATATGAAAGGACTGTGTGACAGATCGAATCAAACGTTAAAATCGCACGTTAGTGTTTTTGTATGTATATCGGGGTAACTTCAGATTGGTCCACAAATAAGTTTTTAGCAGCTTTTAATTGGTTTATTTCGTAACGTGATTGTCCCATATTCCATATTTTCGGATAACGGTACAAATTTCAATGGGGCATCTTGGGAGGAGGCGGCCGCATACGAGTGACTTATAGGAAGTAGGAGGAATTAACTACCCTACTCAAAAGGGTCGAAGTGTGCCTCAATTAACTTTGAATTCGTTGCCTTTCTTATAACGAAGATGTTTGTGCAGAAGTAATGGAAATAGTTTTATCCAGCCGAGATGCTACCATCGCCCGAGTGCGAGAAAACTTCTACCGCGCCAACGATGTCAGAGTTGGACTGTCATCCTGGCTCTGCTAAGCCCTCAGTTGTAGCGGATCCAAGCGCCAGTCTACCGGCTTCGCAAGCTAATTTGGTTTCTGCCGTGGCTTCTGGAGTCACTTTGATTACAAATCAGAACCCCAATTAATTTTGATATTGTTCCAGGTGCTTATCACCACACTATTTGACTCGAAACTGTCAAAGTAACGGCAAGTGCGAATAATGTCAAAAGAAGCATAATTCAATGTTTCATTCGTCGCCCTAATCCGCCGCGAAAAATAGAGTCAAAAAAGAATGTCGTTCACGCATGACTCATGTCATCAAGTCATGTTAACGGTAAGGGTTCGACGAATGAACGATGTTAAAACGCGATCAAAACGGTACCGGTCACGATAAAAGATCATTTTGTGGGAAGGCTGACACAAATTTTAATAGTTCCTTGAGTTCAAACTTTAAAAGGAGGGATGGCGTAATCACGATTTTCGTTCGGGTCATTTATGACCAATCTCCCTATTAGGAGACATTTTTCTTTGTCAGCTAGTCTGACGTATGGTTTAAAAAAGGCTTAATAAAATTAAAAAAAAAAGAAATTTTACTCATTTTACTTAGATTAACTGTAACGTGTTGCAAGATGGGCAGCATTGTCTAAGTAAGATATTTTCTTTTCGTATAATTTATCCAATCGTGAGTAGCATTAATGTTTTTTCTCGGTATGTAGGTTCTATAGGATTCGTGTAACTGTTTTTTTTTATTTCTTTATGTGGAATTTCTACACAAATTCTAGAGAGTAGGCCGGTAATGACAGATTATTCTTTATAATTACTGTTCGCTAAAAACGATTTGATTCAGAAAAAACCAAACTTGTGACTTCAACGCTAAAAGCCGTGTAACACTTTCATACAGAGTGGTGCAACTCATTCGATAGAAATCGGTCCGACTTTCAAAAATCGCATCAAAATGGCTTCTTAAGTGTTACACTATCACATAAAAAGATGCGAAAACATACATATGATTTTCATTTTGTCAACAAGAAGTTTTTCCGCCACATTTCATTTGTGTTGCAAAATAATACAGACACACGACCTCAACAAATTGCAACAGCAATTTTTAAAATGTCTTAGAGACAAACGTAGTGACAAATAAAATTCAGTTGATTTCATATATCTTCAATTATAAATTATGTTGCTTTATTTCTTTTACTTGCACGCACACATGCCTCAAGCGAGCGACCACATACACTACTATGATTGGAAGTACAGAGATGGTGCTGGGATACCACTATAATTCAGACGGAACTACGCGTGATGCTAGAAACGGTTGGAATCGGTACATGAGACTGAGAATTAAAATACTCTGTGCAAGGCAATCAGTCCTCAAGACTTTAGGCGGTTGTACATGTACGTCCAGAACTGTACTAGAGTCTAAAGCGTGGCCTGACGAATCAAATCAACCTGCTCTGGCTGCCAGAACATCAGGAGCAATTAATAATGCGATGGAACACATGTACGTCAAGTAAGAGCTGAGGCGACTTTCATAAATGAATAACATCCATGCTGAAGAAACTTTGGAGCAGTACTAGCGCCCGTGAACATTGAAAAGGTTCTAAACTTTCATCTAAGAGGGCAGTTTTCTGTAAGACTGGATATACACATGCACTGGGACACTGGAGATACAGGTTACTACATATTTCTTAATGTATTATTCGATAGAAAAAGTTAATGTTGGTCTCGGCCAGACGTGCATTAATTGTTATATCAGCCCACTCACTGTCAATTAAATGCCGACGTACAACAAACAAGCCCCATCTTACAAGATTAATCTGTAAAACCTGCCCTTATGAAAATAAAATAAGTTCTTATTTTTTATGAATAATAAATTTATTGTGGCTTTGCTCAACAGTTAATAGAAGCAATTAATTTTTCCAATTTAAGTTTGAGATTCTTATAATTTACAAACTAATTAGTATTTATTCATATTTTTATCATAAAAACAAAAAGTAAAGAACAAAAATTATACTCGAGCAAATTCAAGAAAGAACATATTTTTCATATTCGACTTTGCAATTTCAAAAAAAATACTTCATATTATTCAATTCAATGTGTTCCGTTTTAGAAACTAAGCATAAGTTAAGCGAAATAATAAGGACATTTCCACTGATTAGTTTCGCTCCTTTTTGCGTGCGTAATGTATGTATGTATTAAAGTTATTTATATAAATATAAAAAAGGAATAAAAAATTTTACATTGTTTTTTAACGTACAATATAATTCATTCGATTATATTTCTTAAATCTACAATTAATGAATTTAACATCAGGTATATCATATTCTGTCGATTTATTTGATTTCAGATGCTTCGTTTTTGTTTTTTCGTACCTTTAATTCTAATTTGTGCTTTTAAAGATATCAAAATAATATTTCAAGTTGATGGGAGGAAATTTCGTTTCTTCAATGATTGAGATTGATGTTAATGAACGGTATTTGTTACCAACAAATTATTCATAAGCATTTCGTCGCTTGTAATTGCGTACATTGTTGGCCAGACAGCAGGCAAAAATAAATCCAACGAGCTAAAAATAAAGCGGAAAAAACGGTTTAAAATACTCTTTTCAGTGTAATGCATAAATGGGAATACATTCAAGTCCCTTCACATTCAGTTCTATTGTACTTAAAGCTTAGCTTCATATAAAGCACTATGTTTGTTTCTAACATTGCGAGAATTTGAGCAAGAATTTCAGGGGTAAGGGAAGAAAAGAAAATTAAAATCAATACAAGGGGTAGGCCAGAACGGCACTGTTTTATAACTGCAAAAACGCATATTGAGGTACCGGGGGTACGCCCAAACGCTTTTTAAAGGTTTTTGTTGAAAAATTTACTTATTAAATAAAAATTATAAAAATATATAAATAAAGTCTTGGCCTTTCAGTAGGATGCATTGAACCTATTCACAATCATAAAAAGTACACCCAATAGTTCAAAAGTAGCCTCAATATAGTTGAAGAATTTTTTTCGAGCGAAGGCTCATCTACACGACTGGCACGATGGCTGCAATTTGACGCAATTTGTATTGTGCTGGATTCGTAGACAATAACAATGTTTTCGCAATCAAATACTCCGCAGCTCCGCACCATTTTCGGGGCGTTTTAAAATTCTTGGTGCGAAAAATTCCTTAATTGATGCGCACAATTTCTTCGTATGCGAAATTCTAAACTTGGTGCGTCGTCACATGGCGGCCTCATTTTATAGAAATTTGATTGCCGCAAGATTGTGACAAACAGTTTTCTGGCAATACGTACCACGCTAAAGGCCCGCGATTGTTCTAACTTGGGGCGAAATCAGGAATAAGATGTGGTAATTTTGCTTTTTACAAATGGACGTCTGCCTTATTTGTCTTAAAATGAAATCGAGCGAAGAAACACATCAAAAAGAAGTATTTGGGTGGGTGGACTGTCAAATAACACTTAATGGAACTCTTCATCAAGTTGCATCAAAAACCTTAGCGTTTATTCATGCGAGTAAGAGTTCCAAAGACTCAGGCTAACTCACACTTTTTTGCCAATACATTCACATTTTTTCCAACTCGCAGAAAAGATTTACATACATACGAGTGAATTTTTGTCAGTTTCATGGCATAAAGAATTAGTGTGGGCTGTAAATAATTTTATGGAAATCAACTGGACCACTCAAAACTTTGTCTAAAGTCTAAAAGTGCAGATCTTTTTTCGTTAAAATCTGACTTGATTTCTTAAAATTAATATAAAAAGGAAAAGGTTTTAATTATAGATCATTAAAATAATTCCTTCGAGTTTTAAGCGTTTGTCATTTTTATTGATTTTTGATTAAAAATAAAAATCATTTATTGAAATAGGATTCTGAAAAAGTTATAGGGTTATTCGAATATATAAAATGCGAAATTAACTTGGGAAAAGCTTACACATTACTAATGTTTGGTAGCATAACCTCTGTATTGTAAGACCGGCTGGCACCTTTTCGCCACTGAGTGTACTAAATGCTGACAGGCCTTTTTTGGCACGGAGTACCTACCACGCATTTTGAACTATTTCCCACAACTCTTCTTTGTTTCGTGATTTTATTGGTCCAATTTTTTCCTTCACAATCTTCTACAAGTTCTCTATCGGATTTAAGTCCGGTGATTAAAGCATCCCAGGCCATTATGCCGCCACCATCATGTTTAAATGTTTTGGTTGTGGTGTGGGGAACATAATTCTTTATTTTTTGGACGTCTTGTCTTACCCACGTTTTGCCATCATTGCCAATCAAATTGATTATAGATTCGTCCGACAGCAACACGTTCCGCCACTTTTTCGCAAGCATTGGTCCCTCCCTTTCTTAGCGAGGATTGTAACTTAGGGTATCTAAAAAATGGATTGCATTGTAACCCGCCCTCTATGAAAGAGAGGATTTTTGGCCGAAAAGAAAATTGAGTAGAACGATCAAATGCATGGAAGCCATGGAGGCATTACAGGTTATTACTATAAAGGATAAGCTTTTGTGTAATCAGCGGGTTTCTGGCCTCCTTAATTTACGCGCTAAATTAGTATAATATACATGAACTTCTTTCGTGTGTGCCCTTGTTTCATGTTCTGCTCTATTTTATTTTATTTTTATTGCTAAGGAACTATTCAATATCGTATTTTCTGTGCACATCATTACAAACTTAAGTATAAGAAGTACATACATATGTATATTTTTCAGACTACATGCGGTGTTTGCTTTCATTTGACGCTCATAACACTTTCTTTTTTGTACTTTGTTAGCATAAAACGAAATGTACCCAGGTAGGGCATATCATGCCACAATACCACTTGTACAAATTTTATGGAATTCGATTTGTTTTGTAAATATGAATGAATGTTAAGAAATTATTTGTTTTATTTACCTCAATGGCAATCAAAGTAATGCCAAAGTATTTAGCATTATCGCTGCTGTCTGAAAGATATGAGCGGAATTTGCTTTTGCATCCGCCATAATAGTTCAATGGTGTACAAATTTCCCCAGATGGGCAGCAGGTAGAAGTTGGGAACTTAATAATTGTAGCATAATCAGTTGGTCCATTGGCACCGCAACATTTGAACTAATTAAAAAACAATATTTAATTCCATTTTAGCCGCAGCATCATTATTTAAAATACGTACAGTTATTTGGATCGCTTCAAAAACACCTTCTTGTTTCATATTTTGTTGCCATGCGCTTTCAACAACATGGTCGACCCCTCCGATAATCTTTTCCTTGTTGAGCCACAGTAAAACAACCAAAACCATTTGAAAAATCAGTAAAAGTAACATGAACACAGCATAGCACATAGTCATGCAGACATCTTCGCGAATGGCTCCGCAGCAGCCTAAAAATGAAATAAAGACCACCACCGAACCAAGTGTGACGAGGCCAACTGCAAGAGCAGCTTGTAGTGGGATTGCGATATTGTCGTTAACTTCAACGACACCAAGGCTTTGGAAAACAAAGACCCCGTAAACAACCGCCACTATGCCAAGGATCTGAAAATAAAGAGAATTTATTACATTAATATTGTATTCTGAATGAAACGGGACGTAGTAAAATTTCAGGGCAAGCACTTGAGTTGTAGTTTTAGTGGAAAATTCGTACGCAACTGTTGCGAGTATTTGATTTACTTATTTGCACATAAAGACCGAGAAGTAAATTGGCAAATTTAAAGAAATTAATTACATAAAAGGCACACCAAACCATTCAAATTTAGATGTGAGGGAGAGCGATTTTTCCGATGTGAAAAAATTTAAAGGCCGGAAATTACAGGTAAAAGAGGTTATAAACATTATTGAGATAAAAATGGACATATATCACAACTATCCCTGGGTCACTTCCAAAGGAGGTCCGACTCTCTTTATATTTTCTAGAGGCGAATCAGATGAGTTTGTGACTATTTCGGATTAGTTTCTCCTGCTTTTCCTCATCGATGAATATCAATTATTTTTCAGGAACACTTCAATATGCGCCCTTAAAGAGAAACTTAAGACAAAATTGGCCCACACTTTTCTATTTGTCAAATTATATTGCAATTCCACTTTGTTCTGCCCGGAATGCTGTGACATTAGCGTTATTTTGTCGCAGCTACTCTGAGATCGTCAAGGTCTCAAAAACAAAGGACTGTAGATTTTCGGGAAAAAAACTGTTAATTATTGTTTTTATTGTTAATTTCTAAGTTTTGTTAACAAAAATAAAAAAACAAATGTTTACATTTCTAGTCACTTTAAACCCAAATGACCCACAATGTACATACTTAGATAGGTTTTGTTGTTGTTGTTGTTGTTAGCGAGCTCATTAACATTGAATTAAGCATAACTGATATTTTGAAATCACCTCGCGTACACACACACACACACAGGCACACATACATACATATGCATGTACAAATGTAGATGCGGATGTAGAACCGCGCAACAAACTTAAGGCTTTTTGCAGCTGGTTAAGCTTAACTTTCATTGTTTGTTTCTCTGATTCATCGCTTTAGTATTTATTAAAAAAAAATGTTTATTTGCGTAATCGAAATTCGGCTGAAAAACTTAAATTGGCTGAAAACTTAAAAAGAAAAATCTGCTTTAAATATTGTTTTCGTTGCCTATAGTTTTAATGCTGTCGCTTTAATTTGTCTTTCAATTACATTAAGTTTAGAAGGTATTTCGTTTGCTGGGATGTCGAAAATTACTCTCTGAACTTTTTAATAAAGCTGCGGGCGCATTTAACTCCCTCTACTTTTCAACTAGTAAAAAATAAAGAATTATCTCCATAAAAAACAAAACACATGATTTAAGGGCGTTTTCCGCCAACAGTTACAAGGAAGAACCATCTTATATATCGCACTTGTTCAAAGTCCAAACTTTTTTTTCTTTTTTTTTTTGCCAAAAAACAACTTATAACACATTCATGTCCACTTATGGGAAAAAGTTACAATTGTTCTTACTAATCTTTGTGGTAAAAAACGTTTCTTATCTTCTTCATGCTAAAATGTTGATTTTTTGTTTTTTTTTATCAAGAAGACAACTTTATTTTTTTATTGTGTAAAGTGAGTGTATAACTAACATTTAAACTTTTTCCATTTAAAAAAATATTATTTTGGATTGATTTCCTTTTCTAATCAAAAAATACAAAAATTCTTCTCATAAATTTGTTACAAATAAGTGTGAAGACATGAAATATTATAAAATCAATTAAACAAATAAAAAAGTTGTCCAAATACATACAGAGCCACTTAAAGGGGATTTAGACGGTAATACAAGTCGTACGTAAAACCAAAGAGAAAATCATATGAAATTATCTCCGTATTTTAAAAGTGAGATTAAAAATCTTACGACAGATTTTTTTACGTTTACACCGTTGGTAAAAGACCAAAATAAAGTAAAATGTTGACATACAAATACATCCCTGATCTAGTGATGTGTGAAGGAATTTGAAAAATTTTAAAAGACGATGCGAGCCGTACGGCTGTAAAATTTTCAACCGCATTTCCCCTCTATGTCGCATGGTTTCATTACATATTAGGTTAAGACGATGCCATCCGTGCTCTTCGACTAAAAAATTTGATTTGTAGTACGACTTGTCTAAAACCCCTTTTAGTAATGGTGCGGAAGCGGATTTTGCATCTGTTCATTTTCAATTATTTCAGCTTCGAAAATAATAATTTAACCGGAAAATAGCAAAAACAAAAAAAAAGGATATTACAGACCTGGTCATTAAATATATATAAAAGGTAATGAGTCATATTAAAAAAAAATTTCTAGAAAATTAATGTCAATTTTAAACCTTTTATTTATCCCTCTACTTTAGTCTATTTTCATTCTATTAATCCCCGTTTGCTCAAAAAACTTATTAAATATATCGGTAAATGTCACGTAAAAAGCCACAACCCAAAATGATATAAATTCTTAATAATAAAAAAAAATCAAGAAAAGGATAGGAAGTACAAAAATAGCTTTTTATCTACAGATTATATGATGTTGCCGAACTTTCGCTACAGAAATTATTCTTAGAAACTAATAAAACAGATTTTTGTCGCTTCTGAAAACTTCAGTGTTGTTAAGTTGATTAAGTGATAAGATACAGTGTTGTTGAACGATGTTGCGATATGTTGAACTGTTATTTTATTCAATGAGAGTTTTTTGCCAGCTTGTTTTTGTAACTTTAATATTTATTGTTTGTTAAAATGATTTGGAGCAAAAATAAAATGAGATTTTCCTTGTTTAATAACTTTTAAGCAAAAACAAAGCAACAAATTGACTGGCTGCAAACGCGCATTATAGAAATAAAAATACGAAAATCAATTTCTTTCGAAACAAATTGTACATAAATCAATTTTATTGTAAGTAAATTTGGTCGTTAAATTTGTTGAATGCTAAAGTCTGCATGGTTTTAGCTAGACTCTTCGACTCACAGCATCAAATGTTTTGAACAGCTAAAGTGGACGGAGGAAAGAAGCCCCAGTAGCAGTAAAAAGAAGAAAATGTAGAAATCCTGAAGTCAAGCACAAAAACATGTCTGCGATACAAACAAGTAGTTTTATGTTCAGAGTAAGCAAAATAGTCGCTTTCAATTTTATGACGCAATAATTTGAACAGAGCACTCTTTGTGCGACTTACTGCCTAAAATCAATACACATATACTTGCACTGAAGGGTGGCACCGAATTATGTGTACATGCTTGTGAAAATGTTCCTGCTTTCCAATAGGAATGACGAGTATTTCAGGCATGTTTGCTGATTTGAACATCTTTTGAGTTAATATTTTTAATTCGTAAGGATGTGGCATCCGTTCAAGGCTTGAAGCTTTCGAATGGTAGAACAAATATTTGATTTAAAATTATTCAAAATTAATTCGATTCGTATTTGTGAAAGTGAAAGTTTCTCAGTAAGATAAGACTACTGTACACTGAAGAAAATCAAATATATATGTATGTATGTATGTGTGGTAAACGTTATTGAATGCAGTGAGTCACAGGCCTGCCCACCAGGCCCATAACAAACGAGTACTAGTGTTTTCACTTTTTAAAAAAGCGCAATCGTTGAATCTTTTCATCCAGACGCTTTAACGTGTTGTTTTGTTTTTTGATAATTTCGACAATAACTCGACAATGGCTCTCGAAGTTACTGTTCTATTTTTATACAATAGCAGGGTGTATGGCCTGATCACACACTAAAACTGGTGCTGTTCTTCGCTTCAAAGAAATTTACATTTTAAAAGGTAGTTTTGTTTAAAAATATATTGTAATTAATATATTAATACCGCCAAATTGAGTGACATTTGTTACGTTTTCTGTTCTCGCTTTTTTCCGCTGTGGTGGTGCTCAATTATTTACACAATTGAATTCATGTACGCGATAACTTGAGCTCAATTCCGATCTAAACTACGCTACGAAGCGTTTTCGTTTCGCCAATCTTATTCAAAGCCCAGCTTATGTACAACACAATTGCTGATTGTGAAGCTGCCAGCCCAATTAAGAACGACTTTTATAATTTATTATTATGCAAAAGCTTTTACATCTGTTTATCTTAACGTATTCTCCTCTTTTTCATGACTGAGAACATGTGAAAGCGTCTTCAGACAAAAGTATGCAAAATCTTTAACTTTAAAAGTGTGACATTAAACCCAGTTCTTCCACAACCCACCAACTAGACTCAAATTATCGGTATTCTCTGAATTGTTGTGTACATAAGTATGTGTGTATATTCAGATATACATACATACATATGGATATCAAATGCAAAACAAGAAGAAATGAATACCATAATTTCGCCAAAAACCAACGGAAAAGAAAATTACTGCGTAGAAAATGAAAGTTTTTTTTTTGTGTGGCGTCGTCATTTGCAGACATAAAAAAATATTCAAGTTGGGATATTACAAGATTATAGTTCAAGTCCTAACGGGATTGTGCGTACTGAAAACTTAACTTTGCTGTCATCATCCCCTTGTAAGTAAAATTAAAAAATATTGTGAAAAAAGTACGTACATACATACGTACAAAGATGAGGGGCATTACACATCAGACAGCAACATTTTTTCATTCAACATCTGGTGATTTTTGAGCCACATTCTGTCCTTAAAAAATATGCAACAAGTAGATTCCTGGCCGCAGCGTCATAATGCTAGAAACAACAAAACAGTGGCGAGCGATAAGTTCGTCAGTAACTATTTTGCTATGGAAATTCTGCGCACATTGGTATGGCTGTATACAGAAAGTGTGACCATATTAAAAAAATAATACTTGACGCGAACATGGTTAGGAAAGAAACAACAAAAACACTACTAAGAGAACAGCTTATTGTAATGGCCAGTTTTTAGCTTGATATTTAAATACGAAATTAGTTAAATTTTCCTTAAACTTAAGTTGTATTTAAATATTGTTTTTAATTTTTTCAGTCTCAAATTGCGTTTGGAATTTAATTATGATAAAAGTATGGTAGCACTATTAAATGTCCAAAAAATGTAAACAACTTCTTCATTTAACAGCTGTTTATTATTTAGTTAACTTAATATTAAAATATTTTGTGGTTTCGAAATGTTTGCCTGAATTTGCTATTAAATTCTCGCTCCACATCCTTCCACACATTCACCTTTTGTTCTGCACCAACTCGGTCAGTCTTTTTTTTTTTATCAAATAATGAAAAAACTTCAATGCGCAATTTTCATAATTTGCAGAACTGTCAAAATCATATGGTAGTATAAAAAACTTAAGTTGTATTTAAATGGACGTGGTCAGTGATTTAAGTTGTATTTAAATATGATCTATAAAAATGAATTCGGTATTTAAAGAGAACTTAAGTTTAAACACCGTTTAATTTTTAAGTTAAAAACTGGCCCTAAATCCTGCAAAGTAACAGTTAGTGCAGTAAAAGGAATTTTGTTGAGCAAAGCGCTTGAAAACTGAAACCAAACATGGACTCATGGCACTTATTTGCTCGTCGTTCGTCGGTGTAAAAAATAGAAATAAATTTACTGCAGAGCGGGAAAGGAAATTTACTTTAGTGTCCTGGAATCATTTGTAACAGGGTTTACTTCGCATAAGAGTTCGCATTGATTTCAGGTGCCACCTGCCGAAACTCACATCAGACGATTTTAAAATCCCGTGTAATTATATACATACATATGCAGCTCCGTAATTTTTTCGGCGAGATTTTTACATTCAAATAGTTTATGTTTTTTAAAAATTCAACTCGTTTGAATTACATATATATAAGAAATTCTTCATGAAAAATAAATCAGTTTCAGACTTTTTACTATTAACTTTAATTCTGACTTGACTTTCAAGGGAAACATCTCATATAAAATGAATTTGAATTTTTCTCAAAAAACATTTACATATTTACTATCAATTTCTATTTCGTTCTCTGCAAAGTAGCTCTCTTCAGATATAACATACTAGTGCGAGCGTTTTTTCAATCACTTTGTCAACATCGGTTCTTGATTTACTGGGGCGTTCCTGTGCTGGCGTCGTCACTCACATTTAGCACGTCCTTGTCATTCTGATTCGATGCACTTAATTTCACTTTTTTTCACAAAATTCGATGCAAATTCTTCGCTGCATTTTTTGCGTCAGCTGAAAATTGCCGAACACGCAAACCCATTTAACTTTTATGACTCTCACAAAGTAAACTTACGAAATAGCTGAAACTGGGAACATAAATATATGTACATACGTATATATGTATGTATATTCGAGTCGAGTGTGCCAACATAAACAAGGCCGATAACCGAATGTATGTATAGCCCGTGAAATTTGAAAATTCACTTATTCTTGGGCAGACCTCAAGGCATGAAAAACGCAGTTAGCCCATTTACGCCCGCAGTGCCAATTTGGGAACATTTAATTAATAAGGCCGCTTAAAAGAACTGTTGAAAAGTTAATTTATTCCTTCAATACTCAGTAGAGGGAAGAGCTCTGATTATAATATATAATATCATGCGATTTAATTACAGTACATTTATTTTTGTTGCTCTAAGAATGTTTCCAACTTCATCATTTTAGCTGGTACAACTTAGGCTACCGTTCGATAAAGCATTTGTGTGGCGTTACAAAATTTCAATCATATCTGGCAATATACAAATTTGCATTATTATTTTTTTTTAATTACTTTCCATTTTTCTGTCTTATTGTATTGCCAGTAATAAATACTTATATGCATAAAGAATTTCTATATTCATTCTTGTAGCTTATTTTTGGCCGTAAATGGGCTAAAGCCAGTTCTGGTGAGTTTCGTTTACATAAATATTCGAGTTTTACTCTTTAATACAAATGAAGGTAACCAAAGTAAATCCGTATAGACCTTGATGAAGAAAGGAAAATATACCACTGTTTGTTTTTTAAATATTATTACAATAAAACATTTTTGCTTTCAGTTTTCGTTATTTATATTATTATATAAAACAATTAAATTAAATTAAAAATTAACAAGTTTGAAGACGCGTAGGGTGGCATCTGCCAAATATCGGCCAACAGACAGCCGAAAAACATACAAGAAACGGCTGTTTTTATTCAATAAATTATTGTCTCCCTTATGTCGTAAGAAATCCGCATATTGCTGGATTTGTAGTCTTATTATGATGATGCTAAAAATTTCAAAACGAACCCAAGCGGAAAATATTTCTCACAAGTATTTGCTTTTGTACTTTTTTTATAATAAATACAAAAGAACCCACACAGTTGCCATCCAATAGGTCTGTGTGCAACAAGACAAGAGAATGAGAATGTATGTGTGTATGTAGTAAATACATACATACATAAATACATATAACATAAGTAAGTATTTGATGTCAGCTTCTGCTGCCAAAGCCCTTATTTTTTTACCGCTACTAAAAGTATTTTAACAGAAGAGATACTTCTGAGCTTCGCCTAAAAATGCTGTCGGGTCTTTGTCGAGTTGATCTCAATTTTTACTAAAACAACAGCAGTCTTGGTATTGAATAGTTCTATACGGGACCTCTAAATGACATGCCTTCTTACTTCTCTTTCTTGTTGTTTGAAAGTTTAGAAAATAAAAATGCAGACGAAATAAAATTTTTCATTTTATTTTGAAAAGCGACCATCATCAAGTGGTTTAATCGGTTCGGTTAAATGTGTACGTGAAAAATTGCCACAGAATTTTATCTCGAACAATCAATTGATCTATATTTACCAAAAACTTAAAATGTGTTTTAACAAAAGTGTTTTTTGGTCAAACAATAATTTCGTTGATTCAGCCAATAATTTGACTGAAAATACCAAAAGAAAACGTTTATGTAAAGAAAGAAACCAAATTTTGTAATTTGTAATAGTCCTTGCTTTTCTTTTCTTTTGGTAAATTTTTTTATTAAAAAAAAAAAAGAAAATACATATCCTCGGTCAAATATTTTTCAAGAGAAAGTGTAAGCGAACCAACGAAACGTAGTCATATGTGACGTCGCTATCAACGCGAATATGCGAAGCTGTGAAAAAAGAAATTGTAGCAACAACTCATTAAACAAGATACATACACAAAAGTGGACGTCAGCTTCCATACCCATTGTCATTGTGTGGCAGACAGCAGAAATTAAGTCAGTTCCAAACAATCATTCCACGTTCTTGGGTAGTACATAGAGCGATTCATGCATTATTGACTTGCATTTTGTATGCGTTTACGGCACAAGTGTCAAAGCAGAACTTCCACTTACCGCTATGCGAGGAAGGACTATAGCATCTTTAGCTGCACAAACGTTTGTTTCCATTTCTGTTTAACTTCCTTCTCACAGAGGGAACTGAGGAATGTATATTTTGTATGGGGAAGAGCTGAGACCTTCTATAAGGCATTCTTTTAGATATGTGAGTTAGATAAGAATGATAATTGAATAAAAAAAATGCCTAAGCAGCTCTGAAGTAAGAAGAAGAATTCTGAGTTTTCCCTTTAGTTCCATAATTACAAATACACATACGAGTACATACATATGTAGAATGTGGAAAAGGATGTACATATACATAAACGTTCAGGTAAAAGCAAAACAGATAAAAAAAACTAATTGTTAAAAAGCGATTAAAATAAAAACACCAACGAGGCATACAGATGCACTATTATATAGAAATAGACATATATAGAAATAGACATACTCGACATATATCGAATTGGAATTTTTATCAAAAAATTTTCATTGGTGTGCACGACAAGCGCCGTCATTCCCATCTTCTCGACCGTCCTTGAAAAGCTTGTACCACTTGTAATCAATTTTCTGGCTCAAAATACACTCATCACCTCCCTCCCTGATGACACTTCAGGTGCTTTCGAACATTTAATTACACCTTTTACACAAAAACGAGTATAACAACATACCAACCAAAAACAAAAACATAGGCCGCCAAATTTGAAAATTCAACTGTTTTTGTACACACCTCGTTTACATACATATTGTACATATATGCGCATTTTAATTCTTTGCGTTTAATTAATTTTTCATTTCTACGGTCCGCCTTGAGCTTTAAACAGCCTTAAAAGTATATCATTTATTCCCAAAATACTGATACGCGTAACTAATAATATAAATTTGTTTAATTGTCAAGTCAAACATATTACGCAAGTACATATTTATGTATGTAACAAGTTTCACTTTCTAAGCTTGAAAGTGCTAACACTTAATAGGGCTTTAGTCTTACAAACTATTCTTTTTTTAATTTAATTAAATATAACTGTTGCCACTTGCCACACCCTGCAGAAACTTTTGCTAGCCGGCAGAAAATGCGTGTTTTTTCATCGCAATCTTCAGTTTATGTTTAAATATACATATTTATTATGCTCAACACTCGAGTTGCAGTATAACCCCGACTTTTTTGTCGGCACACAATATATTTTATTTTGGTTTAAAAAATTTCTAATTCTCAATACATTTTGGTTGCTGGAGCAAAGCAAGACAATGTTCAAAATTCTTTAAATTAACTAAATACTAAAACAACCTGATTTTGGTTTTCATATGTGTTTATTAATAAAACCAGTGGCAGAAAGGATGTCGCTAAAACAGAAGAAAGTCGCTATTTAGTGCCATGTGAAAGTAATGCGCTGCATTATTTTGCCGGCTGAAAGACTTTCCATAAGATATTTTTTATATTTTTGTAAATAAATAATTTCTGTGTACATTAACAAAACCAATAGCAAAAAAGTTTAAGATTAGTATGTCCAGAATGATAGAATTACCCATTATATCTTCCCGAACACAAAAATTTTGTTTCCTTCTCAGGCTGGTCAAGGTCAAATGACGTCACGAAACAGTCTGACATTTAAATGTGCTGTAAACCGAACAATGGCGCAATTTCTTATTTTTGCCCTTAAATAATTTCATGGGATTTTTTTATTTTGTTTTTATGTTATGAAAATAGTCAAATATTCAAAGAATATACATATAAAATTAATTAACATTTAAAATACATACATACATATTCATGTCATTGGAAATATAGCATTAATTTATTTTACTAAAATACGTGCCGATGCATCTAATCTGTGTGCCCATCTTTTCAATGTTCTTACCGAAGGAAGTGGAAAATTTGTTCTTCTAAAAAATCTGTAAGTTTTAGCACTTGTAGAGTACGGAGTAAAATTTTGCCTTTTGTCGCCGTTTTTAATTTTTTTATTTGTCCGTCAGTGAGCAAACGCCTTACAGCCCTCTCCAGATTTGCTTTGAAGAGTTCAACCTCTGAACTCTATGAGACAAATGTTTAATGTAGTCTCAGATTGGCATTTTTAGCCGTTGTTACGTCTTATACTAAGACAAAAAGCAAAAGTCGCCAAGAAAGAACCCCTTTAGAAAAAAACAGTGCCAATTTACATACATACATATACGAATTTCATTAGCAGTGGCCACTTCAACGTGTTATTTAACAAAAAAAGCTCAATAGCTCTTTTGATTGCTTAAAATCCATGTATTTTACCGAGCTATTGCGGCGAGTAATGGAAGAGCTAAATAACCTGTATAACACAGGTCACAAAACTTGTTTTCATATGAACGTACCAAAGGCGGCCGCTGCAAAAATCCTTCAGTTTATGAACTTAATGTCGCAGTAGCTAAACTATCGCCTTTAAAAGTAACTCAATTTCATCAAATTATCATCAGACGCGTTCCATGCGATTTGTTTTTCTCAGTGCGTAAAATTCACATAAAAGTCTTGGAATAAAACTTTTCTGACAGCAAAGAAATAAGAACGATTAAAAAACTATTGCTGAACAATCCGTACATTATACCAAGAATACAATATATTCCTTTTTGGTTCGAGGAAAGTAAAGTAGGCTCTAGCCACAGGATAGGGATGCTTAATTTATTAGTCTTATATTATTACGGAAGCAGCCTCATGAGAACATTTAAATACAAATCTTCCAGTGCAGAAGAAATTAAAATTTTCCAACAACAAACAACATTAATATGTACTTATGTACATATGTAAGAAAGTTTAATAAATATGTAGGTTATAATTGCAAAACTTCTGCAAACTTTCGTTTTATTACAACTTCGTCTCATCATCATCATACAGAAATTGTAAGAAAGGGCGGAGCGTTGATGTAGTAGGTACATCTGCAAATCCAACCTTTATACTAATTCTCTAAAAAGTGTGATTTTAATTCGGTGCGGATCGACATAATGGCACTGCTATAGCCATGTAGTTTTACCCTACAAGAAAAACGATCGCTTGCATTGTTTTACGTTGCTTGCATTGGGGAAAACCGTGCCATTCAAAACCTACATCCGTATGCACATTTGTGTGTTTTTAAAAAAATTGTGCTGTCTTTGTTTCTGGACTCTCAGACTTCTTCAATTGTTTTTTTTTTTTACCGAAGATATTCTTGAGAGTGTATTCACGAAACACAGATAAATATTATTTATATTTTTATTAATTAAATTTCTTTGTTAACTTTATATTAAGTTATCTAAAGTTTGTTGATCGCATTTTGTAAACGCACACAGAAAAAAATAAACACCGGAGCCGTTTTAATTCCAAACCTGCATATACATACATGTAGCAAAGGTTAAATTAATCACTTTTTATTAATTCAACTATTAGGTAGATATACATAATATATATTTTTTTTATAGTTCAAATTATTAATAGTTTAATGTAATAAATACATATTTATTTAATAATGTCCGTCAGACTTTTAAACAACTTTTCAATATTGATCGTAACAACAACTTTCCGAACTTGATCTAAACAACTTTACTCCTTTCTTTCTACGTGATAGTTAACGACTGCCCCTCATCTTTTTGTTTTTTCTTTCTGGTGCGTAAGTGTAGTATAAACTAGTATGTACTCTAGCGTTGTATAAACTAGTATGTAAAAGCGTATCACTCTATTCCTTCGTCCCACATACATATATTTTTCCGTATACGCAGGTTTTATAAATATAATTTAATAAAACATCTATTATCCAAACACTTTTCATAATACCTTTCGAAGGCATTTTTTCACCATAGCAGTATTTTAGTACAAAGCCATGGTCAAAATGCTTATTTATTTCGATCTAAAGGTATTTAGTAGACCTTTCATATGGTATATGTACATAAATTTCGTTACAGACAAAGGAAGATATTTGCATTTTTACCTTTGAGCTTCGAAGAGAGTCCGACAAAAAATTTCTGTGGTCTCATTATATTGTTGATTAGCGCCAATTTTATTCTATCCGTTATGTCGACACACAAAGTTCCTTCAAACTCAACACACTATAGATTGTGACATTCATATTCACCTTCCAAGTGCAAAATGTACTCATTTTGGATCATTGATGTTAATCATACAAATAAAATTTTTCGAAACAAACACACACAACCCTAAATGATTTGAAAATAGAATATGCAATTGGCAAGCCTTGTACGGGTTAACCTACGGCATCTGGCGGGAAATCACGCGCATGGTGTAATATGCAGTTCCGTTATTCTTGATAATATGTATGACAATGGTTAAATATAATGGCACCGTGTTTTTAAAAGTTATTTCATTCGAAAAATATTTGTACCGTTTTAATTTTGTAAAAAAAAAAAACTCATTTCCGAAATATCAATCTGTAGTAATATGGATGATTCTGTTTAATTGTAATTTTCTCAAAGAACCGAACATCAATAGAATATTTCTTCAAAGGAAATTTAACTCTGAAACATGGCGTAATGTTTTTTTTTTTTGACATGCTCAATCAATGTGACAAGAGAATTGTTATATAATTACTTTAATTTTTGTTCCAAGTTTTGTTTTGTTTTGTTCAAAGTTTGATTTAATATTAAACATTATTATTGATTTAGTCTGAGAATGAGTTCTTAGACTAAATCTGTACATTCATATGAAAATAAATACATAAATATATACTATCATTCACATTTAAAGTCGGACAGATGGATGATAATAACTTTTAGTCACAATTTTAAGGTTCTGATAAAAGAAACTTCGTTTTCTTCTTTTCTGTTTTATCACAGAACATCTTTTATTTAAAAACAACGAAACAAATTAAATCCAAGTTCCGTTATAAAATGTACATGTGTAAAAGACTGAGAAAAGCCACTTTTATGTCTCACTTAAATGTCGGGCAACAAACAACTTGCACTTGCAAGTCAACAGTTCATGATATTGTCGCTAGATATTAAGAAAATGGATCGCAAATAAACAATCTGGCGCTCGGCCAAAGAAGCTGACGATAAATCCCTTTATTTCTGCTCCTAAATTGACTGCAATGTTCAAAAAGCATCTAGGATTGCGGTTAATTCTGAAACCATAAGACGTCTTAATTAGCGAGAAAACCCAAAAGGAGCGACTTGTTTTTGCTCGTCAGTATATGACTCAGGATTATGATTTTTGGAGCACAGTAAGTAAAGGCAATTATAAAAAAATCATGGATTAAACTACCTATTTACTGACGGAACCCAATTTAATTTATTTGTCTTGGATGGAAGGGGTAAAGTGTGCGGTAACCAAACAAAGAGCCGGAAGGCAAGAGTTTAGGAAAAACTTTTAAGGACGGTGGTGGGTCGGGGGAGTATGGCGGCTTCGGTAGCTGCAATTTGCAATTCATTAATGGAGTGGAGAATAAATATGTATGTATATTTAACAATACTCGGCATAGAAAGTAACTTTCAATTCTACCAGGCTAACGATTCAAAACACTCGGATTATGATCTAAAGAATTGGTTGCTGTATAACTGTCCGGCACAAAGTCCCGCACTCAATGCCATTGAGCATTTGTGGGATAAATTAGATCGTCGATAAATTAGGACAGGCAGTGCACATTAATTCACAGAAAAGTGGAGTAACATTACTCCGAATGTGTGCCGAATCGCTTGCAAGCTGTTGAAAATCAAAGAGGTATTAAGTTGGCTTTGTCCTGCACATTTAGTAATAACTCTTGTTTTTGAATAAAAGATATTCTGTGGTAAAACAAAAAAGATGAAAACGCCGTTTCTTTCATCAGAACCTAAAAGTTGTGCTAAAATTTGTTATCATCCATCCGCCCGACTTTAAATGTGTATGTACACTAGTATCGCGATTAAGAGCAGTCGCCCGCAGTTATAAATATGTACACTCACATTCACACATACATATGTATGTATGAACATACATATATGTATGGGGAAGTGCGCTTTTTATTTATTTTAATTACTTTTTTCAGTATTTCAATACAGATATAAGAAATATGTACAGTGTCGAACCTAATCATTCGACTTTAAGATCGATTTGATGGCTGTCTTAGATATTTTTAATAAAAAGGGATTTACCATATAGGTTCCTGCAAAACACCACCTTTAGTTGCTTAGGAATAGAGTCTACAAACTTTACTGTAAATTCTGACCCAACATTTTGCCACTCTTCCACTAGAGCTTCAACTCGTTCTTTTTTGATATTGCGCGCTTTTCAACTACTATCCAGCTCTTCATTGTCATGTTGAAAGGTGAATGAAGATGGTACATTCAACTTTTCTGCTGTTTTTCTGAGGATGTTCATTTTGTCTATTATTTCTTCAATGAACACCAGCTCACCAACCTCTCTAGCGGACATACAACGCCACACAGTCAGATTTTCTTTTTCAAGTTCTGTATTGCTGTCATCAAAGAAAACCACATGGTCGCAAAAATCATGTGGCTTACGAAAATATTTTTTTTCTTATTCTAGACTCTTTTTTTGGTTTATAGATGAAATAAACGGCCTACGTCTAGCAACACGACACTTCTAGTTCGCCTTGTGAAGCACTCTTCTTACCGTTATTGCGTGAAGTCTTTCCCAAACTCTTCCTTAACCTCTGCAGCAATATGAGTCGAAGAGGTTTGTGGAGGACATACCTTAACTTTTCTTATTATCTGGCTGCATTCACGGTTAAGAATCTAGGACGGCCTGAACGTGTAGCACTTTCATGTGTTGATGCTCCCATGAAACGTTGCACGGTACTCCGAATTGTATAACGGGTTTTTTTCATCATCTCCCCAATCTCGGCATATGATTTTCCTTGATTGCACAATGAAAGATGATTATGAGGTCAGATTCTGTTCTTTCTTTCCTTTTGTTAGCCATTTCCGGCAAAATTGATAATTATTAAGAACATTTTTAACAAATTACATTTGCAGTTTAAAATACGAAAGCGGTTAAATTTATAAGAAATATTAGAGCTTTTTTAAATGTTGGCCAGATCGATATTAAAAAATCTGGTTAAGTGCGCCAATAATTTTGTTCTTTGAAATGATGAATTTTGGTTTTTGCTATTAATAAATAATAAATATTACAGTTCTATTGAAATCAATTAGGTGGTATTTTGTAGGAAACTCATCAGCCTATTTGGCGAATGCATTTTTTTTAAATATGTACGACGAAGCCATCCAATCGATATTAAAGTCGATCCTGTGCAAACAATTAAGTTCGACACTGTATGTAAATTATTGTTTTAAGAGGAATGCTCTCATCAAGGAAAAATACATTCAAGTAAAACCAAAATGATAAAATTTAACTTTAAATATGACTCATTCCCGTTGTGAAAAAATGATCTTCCAAGAAAGAAATAAAAATAAAAATTAAAGTTCAATACTTAAACCCATTATTTTGCATTTTGTAGTATATATATATATATATGTATGTATGTATGTATGTATGTATATGCTTATGTATGTATGTATATGCTTATGTACATAAATAATGTGCGAATACTTGTATTTTATTTAATTTGCCTTCAAAAAGATTCAAAGTTTCGCATTCGCACTTAGTCAATTCTTATTGATAAGAAAAATACACATTTCATTCACACATAGTAATTCTTATTGCTTGTATCGTATACACACATTTATACACACCCGTGCTTTTTGCTTTGTCTGTATTCATCGTATGTTCCCTTAACCTTAATGAAGTTAATCATCTTAGCAGAAAGAATTGCCCAAGCTTTTTCACCTATTCTTGGAGTAGATCTTTTCAAAAGAAAAAAGGCTTCTATCGCATACACACAATTTTTATAGAAAAGCTGGTTGGGCCTTAATCTAACGTTTGTATGTCTATTAATAGCGTAAGGAATAATCGGCTTAAATTCAACTGGCTACTGCTGTCTGGTTCTCACTACTATCCGCCAAAACCTCTCTTTAATACAGACTTACTTGCTGGCAACTTCACATCTTCAAACCTGACATTGGCTTTGCTTACATATAGCGTGCATTTTTTAGTGTCACAACTTTGAGTTGGCATCACTGCCTTTATTTGAGCACCCATTTAACAGCTGATAGTTGCTTTTTCATTATGAGTTGACTTACACCAGAGCAACGCGTGCAAATTGTTGAAATTTTAATCAAAATAATTGTTCTATTCGTCAAACTCATCGTGCACTTCTTCCTTTTTCCGATGAAGCCCATTTCTGGTTGAATGGGTACGTAATAAGCAGAATTGTCGCATTTGGAGTGAGAAGAATCCACAAACTTTTGTCGAAGCACTATTACATCCACAGAAATTACTGTTTGGTGCGCTTTATGGGCTGGCGGAGTCATTGGCCCATATGTTTTCAAAAACGATGATGGTCAGAATATTACTGTCAATGGTGAACGGTATAGGAACATGATTCGAAATATTTTCGTACCTCAATTACGTGGTTCCAAGAGGACGGAGCCACATGGCACACACGCTACAATTGTTTTACTCAAAGAAACTTTTGATGAAAAATAATTTCACGTAATGGCCCAATTAATTGGCCACCAAGACCTTGTGCTTTAACCCCATTGGATTATTTTCTTTGGGGTTATGTTAAGTCGCTTGTCTACGTCGATAAACCACAAACAATTGAGCGGCTGGAAATCAACTTTCGAAGAGTTTTTAAGTTAAATTAATAACATTTTGCTACCAATAAAGCCGTTTCATTGATATTAAAAATATATTTCTTTGTTTTATTATGATTTAAACTTGTGTCACCCCCTAAAAACACCCTTTTCATACGTATGCACGTACATCTCTATCCTTACCAGATTAATAGAAATATCGTTACTTTATTCTGAATGCTGGCTCATCTTTGTGCCACTTTCCTAGAGTAGACAGACACATGTGAATATGTGTAGAATATTTTCTTATCTCAATTTTTTTAAACTTCCAACTTGTTGGGAAGTAGTCGGTGAAAGTCCACAAAAACAATATCTAAACCTCAGAGGCAGAGTAAAGTTTTACGGATTTCCAGAGTGGGTGAAGATATTGAAGAACTGCAATTTTGTGTTCTTGCCGTAGTAGGCTCAAATGCCTGAAGCTGTTTCTTTTGTGGACCCTCTGACGTCTTTGAGTGCATATACATATATGGAGATGGCTTTAAATTTTATCACTCTGCACAAACCTTCCCCAACAACACACTTTCATAATCATTTAAGACAAAAAAAATCCTATTGTATTTTCAAAGTCATTAAAATTAGTTAATCATTCTGCACACGGGAATTTCTGTCTACAAGAAATAAGAATAAATAATGGTGTTAGATTTCCGCTTTTTATACGACGACACGAAAACTACTAATATATGTACATATATATGTATGTATGTACATACATATATAATTTTTTTTACATTCGAACCGCTACTGACTCTTTAGTCTAATATTCTGTCCGCTATAAACTTTAAATTAAAAGCGATTTGACTGCTTATCGGCCTTTTTTTTATCAAAAACGATGTCTAGGTTTTATTTTAGGATTTACTGTGAATTGATACATTTTAAGTATCACATGTTTTCCCCTTTTTTAAAAAACATTTGAAAAAATAAATAAAGGCAGGCCTAATAATTGTGCTGCCGTGGATGAACAATTGCTGGGTTTTCATGGTCGCTGCAAATTCCGGCAATATATTCTATCAAAACCAGAAAGGTATGGTCTGAAGTTCCGGCTGCTTGTTGATTCGCGGACTTATTTGGTACATACATACATATGTATGTAGATACAATTGTCGTAAGACAAACTAACAATTGTCATGAGCTCAATGAATCTTGAACCTAAAGTTTTGAGTGGTCTACAAAAAATGTTGAGTTGTTATATTTACAATAGCTGCAATCGTAAAAACAATCGCTGGACGATGGCTGTTTAAATTGAAATTAACTTTCTCTGGAGATCTACTCAAAGCTGTCAATTTAAAATATCGATGATTGAAATGACAGTGAAGCCGGTCCATCAAAAAGAGTGAACTTGCTAATTCTTCCAAGGAAAAGCGTGCAAGATGTCAAATATGTTACACTTTGCGTGAAAGTAAACACCCAGTGGACAACTTATTTCTGTTGCTTATGTAAGAAGCCTTGTTGTAATATCGTTACCTTAATATGGAAAGCCCCTAACTCTTTGTTCTCAAAACGAGTTTTTGCAAATTTCATTGGTACACAAAATTTGCGTGATCCGACTAAATAGATATAACAAAAATATAAGCAGAAAAAAGTTTCGCGACTACAAAACTTTAATTTTTATTAAGTTTTTTCTCTCTCCTGAAAAGTTAGAAAAACGTTACTCAGGGCCTTTCCATATTAAGTCCCCATTATGTTTTTTTATATTCTTCATAAAACCAATAAACATAATAACTATTGCACGTAAAAAAATTTAAGTCTTTTATTTGGCCAAAGTATTCTACGTTCTAAAGTATGTATCGAATATGATACACGGAAGGAACTGTGAGTTTTTTTAAGGCTCGATCTACGGTTAAAATATTTTCTGTTTGGGTGTCGATTTTAAAAATATTGACACCCTGTAGGTATAATATTTAAAATTTGTTGTGTTACAAATGATGAACAACATCAAGACTTCGTTCTACTATCAAAACAACACAATTCAATTTTTTTTCAAGGCGGTTTGCTTTTTTACTAGCAATTGTTTCTATGTGCACATGTAGTGCACATACTATGTCGTGTGTATGTATGCAGTCAACAAACACACATACATACATGTGTATATGTAGATAAACACACATGTTTGATATAAAAAAGTTAATTGTATGTATGACAACATACTCAGATACACGTAAATAAGCTGGTGTTTATGATTATTCCCATGAATATGAGTAAGCCAAGGTAAGTTGAGTCTGAAGGTGGTCGCTGAGGCGAATTCAACTTGAGCTGGCCGAAAATAATAGGTGTATTTAATTTGTCAAAATGTAGGAACTTGTCGAATAAGTTTAGAAGATTTTGCGCACTTTTTTATTTTCTTTTTAGTTTCCCTTTTAAGAAAAATTCAATAGATTTACAACAAAAACGTAAAAACAGAAGAAATATGTACATAACAAACTTGAGATGCTTTTATGATGGCCATGGACATTAGACGGACCTCTTTCGTAATGTTAGTCAAACAAATCTTCTTGTGTATCTTTTAGGTGGCACGTCTACACTCCAAACTCGTAAAATCTGTGCATCTGTTGGTAGCACTCAAAATTCCTACAATACCACCAAAACACATACGACATACATTTTATTTAATTAAAAAATGTTTGTTCTCAAAATACGTACGTATGTATGTATGTTTGCAACAAGAAATTTAAGGTCATTCACTTCAATGTGCATACATATGTATACATACATACATATGCATGTACGCTTTAAATTCGCAACATTGATATAGTAATTTTGTCTCCAAATTTAATATACATTATGGTAGAATATTTTCTACGTTTTAATATAAAATATGTATGTATGTAAGTATGTTCTCAGCCTCTTAGATTTAAGTATGTGCAGTGCCAGAAAATAATATTTTTAATATGGCAGATTAATTTCATTTCAGAAATACATACATAATTGTTGTTTCCTGTCACGTTCTAAATGCAAAGCATAATGTTTTCTTTACTACCAAAAGCTTTCCGGTATTTAAATATATGTATGTATGTGCATATGTTTGTATAATACTCGCTTAGTTGCGATTAAAAAGAATCGCTGATAAGCACAAAATTGTACAAGAATTTACCTCGAAGACCGTCATAGTCCAAAACAAATTGTTATATTTTAGTCAAGTTATGAAATAGAACATACTTTTATATATGTACGATCTTAAGAAATTAAGTTTGTCCAACCTTTTAGAAGTTTCTCACGTCTAGACGTTCAATGTGGTGGAAGTGGTTAAACAGTGGCGGCATGAGGTTACCTGCTTGATGTGTTTCAGTGTTCGTCATATAAAAGCACAACAATAAAACAAATTCCTACAAAAATTGTCATCTGTTTTACGTTTTCTTTCGTAATTTGAACAAAAGAAGAAGAAATACTTTGGTAAAAAAAATATAAAACCGGTTTGTTGTTTACTCAATGTAAACTAAATCTAAATTTCAAAGACACCAGATAAAAATGTTGTTTCGAAATTCTCACTGGGAGATAGAAGGGAAACACAAAAACGAGAACGGCGTTTTAAATGTTTTCAACAATTTCAAAGTATTATGTATCAAATTTATAAATTTTATTAGGGTGGTAACTATTGAATGAATGTGCAAACCATTCAATATTATTTTTTAGCCTAAAAGCAAAAAATTGCTATTAAGTATTATACAAAAGCGTATTGCATTGACTAGAAAATATTGAAACTTTTCATTAGACGCAAGATACTTTTCTCGTTTTACAACTGAAGTACATCAAAAAGAAAAAATAAACGCACTTTTTGAAATTTTTACAATTTTTCGAAAATATATGAAAAATTATCTTTTAATAGATATACATATGTACATATCTATGTATGTACATACATCTATAAAAAATATAATAAAGTCGTGACCAAAAACTGGCTATTTTACGATATTGTTATAGAAATGCGTTTAGATTTTACTAACTTAATCATAAACTTCCAATTTAAGATGAACAACCAGACTGTAGTCCAGTTTCACGAATACAACTTGCTATTTCTAATAATGTTTTATTGCACGTTTTCCTTAACTCCTGGAATCCAAAAACTCCTCACATTTTCAAATAAAAGCGCCTTAGACTGCAAGGTCCAAATAAAAGCGCCTTAGACTGCAAGGTCCCTCAAGGAATTAATTCAACTTTTATTAACATTCTACTTTTAAGAATAAATCTGTTTAGAAATTATCGAACGTTACGTTACGAACGTGAATCATAAAAACGACTTTTTCAGTCAACCCAAAAGTATTTTAAAGAAATATGTTACGTAAAATTCTCAAGTAATTAGCACTTCAAAGCTGATAGATTCTGCTGTATTCCCCTTTTTTACAGGACGGCTACTTTCACTTCGATCTGGCAGTACGCCTGCTTTGGTATCGATTACAACACTTCTTTCTAAAAATGCGTATGCAACCGGCAGGTTTGAAAATGTTTATTACATCAAATTTGATTTCATTAATTTCACTTTTAAACTTAATGGGAGTAAATTAAAGTACGATCACACCTCTTATTGTTTTTATCTTAAAAATCTGTAACGATTCCAGTCATTTTTCAATCTTCGTTTTGTGATGTTGCCAAAAATAAGGAATACCAATAAGATTACTTATTAATAAATTGCTAAAAAAAACAGGCTGCTTTTGCAAACTTGATTCAATTAAACATTTGTTGCAATGCCACCACCTCTCTATGTATTTTTATACGTTCCACTAAGAGAAACTTGATGTTTATACGGGGTTTTCACATTAAATGTGCATATGCACCAGGCAGGAGAATATATTTAACCTTAAAGCTCCTACACTTATCTGATGAATTTCATGCCCATAAAAGCGATTTGAAGGCTATCACTTAGAACAGAAAAATATATCTTAAAAAAAAATCGAAGAAATGTACATACAGAACCAGTAATGCTTCAACAAAAATACAAAATATTGCGCCCTGCGCCTGATTTCCCGTTAGATAACGTAGTTTAACCGAATGAAGGGTTGCCTATTCTATATATGTATTGCGAAATCAATTACGGCTGCGTTTGTATTGAAAACTTTTATTTGTATGATTAATATTAATAATACAAAATGAGAATATTTTACATTTGGAAGATGAATATGAATGTCGTAATCTGTAGCTTGAAGCAACTTTGTATATGTTGCAAATATAATGGATGGAATAAGTTTGGAACCAATCAACAATTGAGCTCTCGAATTTTTTTCGCCACATAAAATTAATAGTGTATTTACGAAACCCAGAATTTTTTTAACGGTCTCTTTGTTTAGAAGATTCAAGCCTCCAAGGTGCAAATGCAAATATCTTCCTCTACATGTAATCAGTGTAGAGGAAATGCATTACCATGTGAAAGGGTTACCAAATAGCTTTCATATATAATAAAAACAATTTTAAGAATAGATACAAAAATAAGCATTTTGACCAGGTTTTTACTAAAATAATGCTATCGTGAAAAGTCGGCCTTATAAAGGTGTTGTAAGAAGTGGTTCATAGATAGTTTTTGTTTTTTTAATTACATATCTATTTTAATATAAAACTATACATATGTATATATAAACTTATATGGACGAAATATATACACTTGGAAACACTTTTTTTTGCTGGATTCTCAACTAAAGGGTTTCGTAAAAAAATGTCCGTGTACCGTTAATGCACTTTTAAACATAATTTCAAGTCTGATATTCAAAATAAATTCCTCATTTTCCCCGAAAATCTTTATATGTTACGTGACACTTGGCAACCCACATTTTAATTTATTGTATTGCGATATACAGTGTCGAACTTAATTTTCTTAGCAAACGAAATTTTTTCTTATAAATTTAACAGTTTTCGTATTTTACTCTGCAAATGTCAATTTGTTAAACATGTTCTTAATAATTATCAATTTTGCCGGAAATGGCTAACAAAATTAAAGAAACAACAGAATCTGAGCTCAAAATCATCCTTCACAATCTCCCGATCACAACCCAATAGAGCATCTATGAAAAGCGCGCATTATCGAAAAAGAACGAGTTGAAGCTCTAGTGGAAGAATGGCAAAAAATTGGGTCAGAAATTACAACAAACTTTGTGGACTCTATTCCTAAGCGACTAGAAGCATCTGTGAAACAAAATGGATCGCACCTAAATATGAAATTTTGCATTATATTTTCTAAATCGTTAAGTTTTAAATGAAGTGTGCCAATCATTTTGTTCGCTGAAATGAAGTACTTTTTTTTATTTTTTTGTTATTAATAAATAATGTTATGAAATTGTTGAAATGAATTTGATGGTATTTTGTAGGAAACTCAGCCAATGAGCATCCTGCGTCAATAATTAAGTTCGATATTGTTCATACTTAGAACAAAAACTTTGAGCTTAAATAAATAAAAAATATAATGTAAAAAAAATATTTTATTATAAAAACCTTGTGTGAAGTTTGTTCAAAAGCTTTAAGTGCCAAAAATACATGCTTAGAAATCTGAAGCAAATTGTAAACATGAAGTGCGCAGTGGGCAAATGCATCCAAAACGATGGAAAGAACATCTTAAGATATTTTGATGTGGTAACCAAATTATTTTGGAAATATTTTTACATTCTTTTTGGGTTATTTTTGAGTTAATTCCTTCTGGTTGATCGGCATATCAGTCAGTTTTTAAAAAGTTCATAAAAATTATTATTATTGTTGCCTGCAGCTAATGAAATGTCAGAAACGCAAAAGGTATGTGTTAAGTTTTGATGCAATGAAGTTAAAAATGTACTTTTATTAAAAGCCAACAGACTCCTTCTTGCAACCATAAAGTTCACCAGATCCCTCCGTTGAGAGATGACCTAGCCTAACCTCAATTACCAGGTTTTGTGGCAAAACATAGGCACTCAATATTTTATGGCTGTGATTGTAAAATGACAAAATTAATATTTGATATACTGATAACAAAATGGGAAGAAATCACTTACTATAAATAAATACGTAAAAACAAGAGAAGTGGAAAATCTTTTTTTAGATGTACGATGTACTTTAGAATAAGATCGCTTAAGGGGAAATTAATCAAAATATAAATATAGCCGCAAAATAGAGTTTAGTAAAATAACAGACTAATATTATATATTAAAAGATGTAAATACGTATTTTAAGTGTATCTTCACTTTATAAATACATAATTATGTATATTCTTTGAATGTTTGACTGTTTTCGTAACGGAATTAATAAATAAAAACGGAATAAAAAAATTTGCTCATAAAATGATTTAAGGGAAAAAATAAGAAATTGTGCCACTGTTAACTATAAATGTCAGACTATTTCGTGACGTCATTTGTACTTTACCTGCCAGCAAATAGAGGAATATTCTATGAAAGGATCAGAGCAAACTTGTTATGTTTGGTGGAAAAGGCCTCGCTCAGAATACAATGCCCGATTTATATTCAAAGACGATACTCGGTAGTTGGAGTATTATTGTCTGGGTTTGGTTTAGTGCTACTGTTTACAGCAGCTGTACAAATTTGGTTGGTTCATATATACTACATATATTTACAGCATCGTTCCCTGCGAAGCGAGCTTTAACACTTCTAAAGTATGTACTGGTTTTAAGCACTTTTTCTAAATTCAAATTTCATTAGAAAAAAAAATTGAAAAAAGTTTACCTACCGACACAAGCGTATTAAATATAAAGAGGATGTATTTCACCAGCGTTGTTCCGCAATCCATTTTTATTAACGCTTTTTATCTGAAAGAAAAAAACAAAACAAACGCATTTCATATGAGATACAATAGAATTATAAATAATTTTTTTATTCAGATGCACAAAAAACATTTATGTATGCACCTACATATGTATGTATGCACGCTTGTATACATTTGTATAAACATGCATACAAACGTACATAAACTTATGTATGTACATACATACATACATATGTATGTATATTCTGTCTGTGTACTTTTTTTTAACAAATAATTTAAAATTTGTTTTGCATTTTCTTATCGTTTTTGGGTTAACAGAAAATAAAAGTATTCAACTTTTCAAATTACTAATTTGTGTTTTCAGGTTTTCAGCAATTTGGTTTAGAGGTGACTCAGATTTACTCATTGCACTGAACTCTTCATTCTTACAGCGATATTCACACATATCGCACCCTAAATACAAAAGGGTCACAACTCAAAATACTAAAATTTTCAGGAGAGACAAAAAACTATTTATGTTTAGTTCATCGTGCAGAAGAAACACACTTAACATAACAGTGTTTTTCCAGTTGAAGAAGATAGTGATGTGAAAGAAATTTTTGCAGTAGTTAGAGATGTGTATTCTGAATTAATTTATGGAAGAGTCAGTTTTGGAAAATTTTAAGTTGTGCCCATTTTGTATTTAGGGTGCGATATGTATACTTACATACATGGTACATATTTTTAATTTTTATCTTATTCATTAAGAAAAAAGTAATAGAAAGCTGTTAAGGTTTATGACCGTATGCATGTACATACATACATATATACATATACATATATACATACATACTTATGTACGTACATGTGTTTTGTTTTTGTTTTAATCAAATTAAACAAAACTTTGCAAACAATGAAATACTGTGTGCGGGCTTTAATAAATTAGTCAGGAAATAATAAAGTAACATTTTACTTTTCCAAGTGCACACTATCAATTAAGGAAAATCATTCTCACATTGTGTGAGAATACACATGCATACAGACATTTATAACAATTAAAGTAAAATTGATGAAATTATTTATTGAAAATTGCTTTTTTATGCACCAAGCGTATTTACTATAGATACAAATATGTATTTCGAATTAAAAATATAATTTGGGCTTTTTCAAAATCGTCAGAATTCAAAAATAGTTCTCTTGCTTTTCAGATTGACAAAAAGGCCTGAAAGTCAATTGAAGCTTTAATAAGTTTCAAAATCACTCCTATAAAATATTAGCCAAATATTTAAAAAAATATATTCATATGTATGTATGTAAGTTAAGATATGTCACAACATTCCTTAAAATCATATTACTAAAAATTATTCACTTTCCCACAAAACTACACGCGCAGATTATTTTATGCTGACGTAGTGTCTGGCAAAAATATTCTCATAATTTAGAATTGTAATATTACACCGTTGTTTTTAACTTTGCATTCCTGGACAAAAATGCAACAGCAAAATTATGTTTCTTGCTTATTAAAATATTAAGTTTAAATCAGTAGTAATTAACAATTAGAAAAAGCCGGAGCATACACCAGCCTAACGAGCGCGTCCCTGCGAAGGCGAAATAATAAATAACTAGGATTAAGAAATAATAAATAAATAAAAATTAAAAAAATATATGTTTTTTTATTCTAAAAGAATAAATGAGAATTAACTTGTATATAAAAATGTACAAGAACTATAATAGCTTTTTGACAAAAGAAACTTCTAATGAGAGCTATAGAACTTCCGTAATGAAATGTGTTGACTGTTTTTGCAGAACAGTTTGGCAAATCACCATTCACCCACTTACCCTAGAAAATCGTTTACAAATCGTGGAAATTTATTTACGCAATTCGAGCTTTACTCGCCAAACTTATAGAGCACTTCGTCAAGCTTATGGTGCGCATAATCGTCTATTTGAGCAGCTAATACGCAATACTATGAATCTATTCACGACCAAACGACTTCGTGTGTTCGAAAGAACTACTTGAGAATCAACTTAAAGTTGAACCAGATTTTTATTGCCAAATGGTTCTCAGCGACATTAAACTATTTTTAGACATTCAATGTTATGAAATTTGTGAGCTATTAAAGCCAAAATTTTAGTTATTGCATTGTAGTTGTTTTAATAAAAAAAAATTCTGTGACTAAAAAAAAAAAAAACTTGAACGGCAATCATTACCATTAACGGGCTTGAGTTAGCACTCATATTGACCCCTTATATTTCAGTCTCAAGCAAGATTACTAGGTTTAAACTATGCTTCCATCGCTATCTTACATATTAATTAGCTCACACTTGGCAATTCTTTCAGCTAAGCTGACTAACTTTTAGGCATCAATGTAAGGGGAGTACTATAAGATGAGTGGCCTTGTTTGTTCTTTCAATTCGTTTTACTTTCTTATTCCCAAAGCAAGAGTGTGTTTAAATGTGTGTATACGATACAAGCAATAAGAATTTCTGTGCGTGAACAATAAAGCAATTTCAATGAGAAATGTGTATCTTTCTTATCAATAAGAATTAAACAGTGTAAATTGTGTCTATCCAGAGCATGCAAATGCTCTTAATAATGGCCAGCGTCCATCATTACTTCGTCTGCGCTATACATAAGTAACAAACAGCATTGCCAGAATTTAAAATTTACCTTAGTATTGAAACAATTTTTAGACAAATAAATTTTTGAATTACAATAATTAAACTAATAATTCTCTCATAAAAGGAGTCATGCAGTAATTTGTAGTTTCCCTCGTAATTACTCGCATAGTTACCATACATTTTATTTTAAGAGATAAATTTTTGTCGGCCGTCGTTATGTTATAATTAACTAACATTGATTACGTATTTTATATTAAAAGTTAAAATTCAGTTTTTTTGGTAAAGATACATATGTATGTATGTATTCACTTATTCCAATACTGGTTACAAATATGGCTTTGTTTGTTTGCTGTTATAAAAATAAATCTTATTTCGTCTCTGATTTGAAACAATCAAAATGGTTGTGAAGAAATAACTTTACAAAGCTGTAGAGACACTTGACTACATTGATTGCGCTCAACATTCGTTCTAAAAACGGATCTATGTATGTACATACATATATTCTAATCGGCAGAATTTTTTAACTGTCACTAAGACATTGTGGTTAGCATTTTTGAGAATTAAATACACCGAATTCACTTATATACGCATTTTTAAGTCATTTCTTTCGAACAACCGAAATTTATTTGATTTTTACATTAGAACCACTGTCTGGCATAATGCTCAGTTGCATGCTTTTTGTTAATCAATTAAATTTAATAAACGATGTATGTATGTAGATAATTCTTACATACACTTGCGCATTTCTAACACATTCTTTTTTTTACTTATAAAAACTTGTACATAAAATTAAAACAATGTATAAGTATGTATGTGTTCTCTCGGGTTTAAACTCGTTTTGTTATGGTGTACGATCTTTTCATCCTAAAAAATATATATTTTGTTTTTTAAAGACTGAAAGTAACATACATATACATGTGTATGTATGTATGTTGTACAAACATGCAAAGTATGTGTATAGCAAAAACCTTTTTTCATGTCGATTCTTCAAGTAAATCATACATACATATGTATTTGCATAGTTTACCAAGAAATGATTTTTAACAAAATCTTTCAAGATTTTTATTAGGTTTTATTTTGCAATGTGGAAAAAATTAGGAAAATCTTTTATGTAATTGCCTTATATGAAGTTACTGCGACTAGACATTTTAAGAATGAGCACAGCGGCAATATGCAACTTAGTGAGATACATATGTATGTATGTATGTTCAAGTATTTTTAGTTTGCTTGAAAAGCGATTTAAATAAAAAAAATCCAAACATAATATAAAAAGTTTCGGTAAGCGGTATAAATTCTCAATTTTTAGCTTACTGTTAGTAATGTGCTTTGTTAGCATAATTTCGGTAGTAAGTCCCTATAGAAAACCTATTCTCACAAGCATTTCTATTCTTACGAGATGTAATAAAAAATTCAGCTGACATTGAAATAACACTTGTTTCCTGCTATTATCAGGTTAGGAAAACTCAAAATTGCAGTTACACTTGTCCAAACGGGAATGTTCGCAATATTGGAAGTTCCCAATTGGTTTGGTGTATTACTTTTTTTAATAAATTTTTGTATAATACCTATGAAAAGGTAGAAAAAACTCTTAAAAGCAAAATCGTACAAAACTTAAAAAATCAGGCAATTGTTAGTGTTAATTGAAGATATTGTACCAAAACGTTACAATTTTAAACTCAGAGGAAGAAAATGTTAAAAAAATAACCCTCATTAAAAATATTAGAAGTTCATTAGACTTCAAAATTGATTTAAAGGCGGCTGTTGCTGATATTTTTAATAAAGAAATATTTTTGCCAAAAATGCTTGATAGGGGCAAAAGCTTGCTATGAATACCAAGAACTAACGCTATAAAATCATTTTCAGACTTAAAATTTATGCAAAATACACCATTTCGTTATTTGTGAAGAGACTCTTGGCTCTACTATATATTAAAGTAGTTATTTTAGTATTAATTGAAAACTAAGCAATGAAAGTTTTCAATTAATTTCTTTTGTCTTAAATATTTGCAAACAATTTAAAGAATTAGAACGAAGTAAATTTCTTTAGTTTAATAAAAGAAACCCTTTTTTATGCAAAAAAAGCGAAAACATTCGAAACTCGTTCGTGACATACTGTATGTAGAAATCGTAGGGAACGATTAATATTCTTTGTGTAAAAGTTGCTCAGAAAAGAAAACCCAAAATTACGGTTTCTTTTATTTTATTAAAGCATTTTTCGTTCAACTTTCATTGCCTTTTTATACACATTTAAATATGAAGTTTAATATTTTTCAGAGTAGGCCAGCACCTACGAAATGTTGGCATTTAAAGTAAAATATACAAAAAACCTACATACATATGTGTATTATATCTTTGCACTTTTAATATTATTTAAATAAAGAGCTACGATTTTTCCAAAACAAAGACAACAAACAAAAATCTTTTATATTGGCATTTTATTTTTCTGATATAAATTTGTAATTTTTTTTGCACAATTTTTTTTGTCTGGAGACATGGTTGCCATTTTCCATAATTAAACCCTATTTGTCCTATGTCGTCCCTCGTTAAGTATCCCCAGAGTTGACTTCATGGTTTTGACAGCCTCAATGTATACAACTGGTGATTTTCTTTGTATATTTATGTTATACATACATATGTACATATTTTGTATGTACTCCAAAGAAAACACATGTATGTATTTATGATGCATACATGCAACACAAAAATCCTCTCAATTTCTTTTTTAACAACAAAATTCGTATGTTTCCCTATATACATACAAGTAGTGTACGATATATGTATGTATGTATGCATATACTTATATTTAAACACACATGCATATGTATGTATGTATGCATGTATCATAACAAATCATGCGTTCATTGGCTTAATTTTATTTTTCTGTCCATTGTTTTTTTTCGCTCTGTGAAACACATCCTTTGTAGAAAAGGAAATTAATGAAAAGTAAACGCACAAAAGCATTCCATTTAAAAGTTTTTATATTTGTAAACGCCCTTCACTTATCATTTCCTGTTTATTAACAGTTTAATAAAAAATAATCACCTTTAACCACTATTTAATTTAACTGTTATTAAATACACGATTCCGCTTATACACAAAATGCTTGATGTGCGCTTCTCCCGCCGTTCACGATTTGACTGAAACAAAAATGAAGAAAATAGCAGAATGTAAAAATGCAATGATGCCAACCCGCTTCTAAACGAATTAATTAACAATGTCTAAAATCGCTGACAAATAGCAAATACAGTACGTGCAGTGTGACCATTTAGAGTTAAAATATTAAAAGGCATTATGCATAAACAAGCTGCCTCAAAAATTCTTGTATTTAAACGCTTCGAATTAAAGAAAACGGTAAGTCAAAATAAGCATAAGACTTGTTATGGTCACCTAGCGACTTCAAAGCAGGTGGAATTGATATCGCAGGTAATTACGTTTTTATTTTATTGCTGCAACGTGGAGGAACAATGGTACATGATAATGTTTCGCCGTGTTCTTCGTTTCAATTTGATATTTTTCAATTCAAACGGTGTTGATCGCAAACCCTCCCTGAATTTTTTGTATGTTTTATTGCTCACGTGATTAAAATATTCTCTATTAACGCCTCTTTTGATAAATGAATTTCGCAAAGTCAAGGAAAAAGTAGAATGTCTATGTTTTCGGTTTCATTTAATTGAAATTACCGTGGTATAATTTTAATTTTTAATCGTACTAAGACGAATTCATAACTATGCCGACTTGTTAGTCCAGGTCATCCCCTCTTGCTTGACACGTTATTTTTAGGTAGAATGCCAATTTTTTTTTTCATTTAATTTCCAAGTTCTAAAAATATCATGGGCAGCAAATACTCTATTTTAAATTGTTAAAACAAATTAAAACGTAGCAACCACCAGCTTTTGGAGGGTATTCTTTGCGTAGCAATGTATTTTTTTAAATGTGCTTACTTTATGCTAAAGAAATAAATGTAAATAAAAATGGCAAAGGGAAGCTACAAAAAACAAGTTGAGTTCTTAATTGTAAATGAATACAATTGAATTTGTGGCTTATTCTGTAACTAATTCGTTGTTTGGGCTAAATTTTACTTTTAAGTACCGGCAGCTCCCAAACTTCGTTGCCCATACTTTTTAACACAGCATAACGGTTGATTTTACCTCCAAACAGAGCTGGCACTTTTCTACGCTTTGAACAGTTTTCGCTGAAGCATTTTGAAAAATTATTCATTTTATAGTATTTATTTTTAACTTTGTAATTTTAATTCCAGGTTCTTGATTTGTATAGATAATAAAACTGTAGCATTGTTCAGGTGACCCATACTAAAAAAAGATGTTAAGACTTAAAGTATTTGCAATTACTTAACTTATGGTGAAGCCTGCCATATTTTTACCACAAAATTATAAAAGTGATGACTTGTGAACTTGCTGATGCTTCGACAAATGCTTAAAACTCGCCAACTTCATAGTTTTGAGCCCTACTAAAGATAATCGGAGTTAGGCCTACCTACAGTGTTCATATACATACATATGTATGTATGCATGTGTGTGTTGGATAAGAAATGATGCCAGCCATAAAGAATCAAAATAAAAGATTTCTAACAACTGCTCAGTAATTTTAAAAAACAAATATTTTAAATTATAATATTTATTTGACAAAATTTATTATTGCAAATCTTGAAAATTGATGCGGTGTACGACTTATTGCCTAAAGAAGTATTATTAGAATAAAAACAACAGCGAAATTAACAAAATTTTAAATAACAACTTAAATGTTTATATGTACATACATATACATACATATGTACATATTTTGAACATGATTTATGAATAAGGGCAATGCGTAGTTCTTTTGTAGAAATTCTGAAGAACGTTTGGAAGGAATTTTCTGTCAGATCAACTTCAATAAAACAAAGCTTAGAGGTTCAGAAGTAATTCTTTTTTTAAACTTTAATAATTCAATTGACTTTGTTTTTGATATTAAAAACAAAATTAATACACGTATGTATATATGTATGTATGTATGTACATATATCTGTGAAATATAAATAGCTTTAAAAGCAATTAGCCCTAAAGTACAACATGTATATACTCTACTGTCGCCGATGAGCTTCTGCGCTCCCTCCGGAATATATGCTTTTTAAATTAACTACAATTTTTCTTTTCACCTAATTTCACCAGCTCCGTTATCTTTCCTTTTTTGTTAATAAAAAATGTTTTACAATATTTTATTTTAAAGTGGCAATTTTAATTTTTCAAATTCTTGCAAATTTTCTCAACTTTTTTAAATTATGCCAACTAAACTAAAACAAAACTATCTGGCACTCTGGCTTAGGGTTTGTGATACGAGTAATACCGTTACTAAGGTAATCATGCATCGTTGCCACCAGCTGAACCAAAAATTACACAGACTCATACCAAAAATAGTTCAAAATCAAATGAAATAGTGCAAAAAAATTTTAAGGACAAACATTTTTTATTTTATTATTTTTAAAACATAACATTTAAAATGGAAAAATAGATCAATATTTTCCTATACATTATGTTTCTATTTACATACAAGTTAATTTTCATTTATTCTTTTAGAATCAAAAATATATTTTTTTTTATTTTTATTTATTTATTATTTCTTAATCCTAGTTATTTATTATTTAGCCTTCTCAGGAACCCGCTCGTTAGGCTGGTGTATGCTCCGGCTTTTTCTAATTGCTAATTACTACTGATTTAAACTTAATATTTTAATAAGCAAGAAACATAATTTTGCTGTTGCATTTTTGTCCAGGAATGCAAAGTTAAAAACAACGGTTTCATATTACAATTCAAAATTATGAGAATATTTTTGCCAGACACTACGTCAGCATAAAATAATCTGCGCGTGTAGTTTTGTGGGAAAGTGAATAATTTTTAGTAATATGATTTTAAGGAATGTTGTGACATACCTCAACTCCTCCCCCTGTAAGATCAATCGTCCCGATTGTTAAAATGTAGGTAATTCATTAGCGCTACAAAATCTTTTATTGGGTTCTTGAAAACTTGACGTTTCAATCTCAGAAGCCTTTTGTTCGATTTCTTTTTCAACCATTGTTATGACATTTATATCAGAATTTGATTTTGATTTGAGTTTGATAAATATTAAGCAAATTGCAATAATTACTAAAATAGATAAACCGATATTCGTGGAAAACATTAAGTATCCTTTGGTTGATATTGAATTTATTTCATCTATGTTATTTACTTGAAGGTTTTTCATCATTTCCAAAGATAGGACATCTTCGACTATGGATTTATTATATGATAGCTGGATGTTGAGATTTTCAATACTGATTGTTTCATTATGAAATTGAATCAAGTATGTTCCCTATAATTGATATGATTTATTTTCAAATATATGTAAAACTCTAGGAGGAACGTGGTGATTGTTTACAAACGTGCAATTGTGGTTGTTGCTTTTCAAAAGTGATGGTATACAATTCGTCTTACTTATGTCTATTAAATTTTCATTTTTGCAAATAGATAAATTAATAAATTGGTTGCAATCATTTATTATTTCAAAAATTTTATCCTTACATCTAATTACATTTTCGGAATTAATTTTTATAATTTTTTCATTTTGTTTTACTGGTTTAATTAATATTTTTTTACAATTTATTTTATTAATTGCAGGTAGATTTATTATATAAATTAATGAAGAATAATCTGTAGCTATCTTAACTGTGGCAAAACCTAAAGCTTTTTCTAAATTATTGGAAGGAAATTTTTGGAGATCTAAAAATTGTTTGGCTTCATTGATTTCTTTTTCCGAAAGTATAAATGAATTAATTACTCCTACTTTTGCCCATTGTAAGGCGTATTCTATATTAATAACATCCGTTTTCACAATATTTATTCTATTTCTAATGGAGTCTTCTACAGTTCTTTGGGTTTCGTGTAAAGACTGAATTGTTTTTAAAATACTGTTAGTAGTATTCGTCAATGAGTTGATCCTGTCAATGAATTTTTCATTAATAATTTTCTGTCGTTCGGTATTCGTAAGCAGTCCATTTATTTGGTTCACTGCAATATTGTGATCCTCGTGATCGGGTGAACCAGCTATCTATTTCCAAACTGTGCCAATAGCGTCAACTGAGCGTTTAACTCTTGGTTTTATTCTTTTAACTTGGTTTCTTATCTCATCGATATCATTAATTAAAAATGGTAGCGATGCGCTATTTCTTAATGCTTTCTTCTGAATTTCATTGCTCAGATCGTTAATAGCTCGTTCGTATTCGTTAAGTTCTAAAATATGAATAAGTTTAAAATTTCCATTCTGTAGTCTTGCTTGTCCTTCGTGTATTGAAATTAATTGTGAGTTCGTATAGTCTAGTATCTGGACTTCTGTCTTCTAAGTCTCAAATAATGTAAACAGTATTATCATAAACTTCATTTTCTAAAAATAAAAAAATATAAAAATAAAATAAACAAAATTCATTTCAGATGTTTTAAGTTCTGATATTACCTATATGTATTATCCTATTGCGAAACTTAATAAGGGAATAGGGAATAAACTAAAAATTCCCTAAGTCTTCTTTTACTTTTTGTTTTTTGAATCGCGGCAATAGTTCATTTCTTTGCCCTATAATTTTTTCATACATATATTGTATCGCCAGGTTGATAAGTTTTTAATTGGCTTGGGTTATTTCTTGATATCATTTAATCCTGTGCCTTTTTTAATATTCCTACCAAATTATGTGTTACCCTATTAAAAAGTATATCTACAGGTTTGTTTTGTGTAACTGAATGTATTGTATTATTATATTGATGAGCTGCTCTATAAAAAATGTCAGTGTCATCCAAAAGGTTAAATTCCTCCTTGATACATCTATGTAGCTATTTCAATTGAAGTAGAATGGACTCTTTCGACTTGACCATTCGTTGTGCTATGCCGCGGTGTACAATAATAAAGTTCAATACCTAAGCGTTGCATTAAAGATTTAAATTGAGCCGTTAAAAAACCTGGTTCGTTATCAAGTGTTATTTTTTTGGCATTAGGAAAATTTTGAAGGACATCTAAAACTTTTTCTCCAATGTTAGTCTTATCTTCAATATTTTTAATAACTAAAAATTTGGAATAAGCATCAACGCATGTTATGAATTTGAGACCTTCAGCGTAAATCTATATTATGTTAGGAATTGGAGCCTCTCCAATCGGAACTTTTTGTGGATGTCTATTATATTTATTTCAATTGCAAATTGTACAATTTCTAATATATTCCTTAAAGTGTTTTATCATCTTTAGCCAATAGTACTGCTTATATATTTGCTTGCAATTCTCTTTACAGCTCCTATGAGCTCGAGAATGAGTACTTTGAATAATGTTTTGTAGGTCATCGACGTTTGTGATGTCTAGTGGAAATATTTCGGTATATACAAGCTTGTTTGTGAAAACTCCTTTCACTGTCTCTTTAATGAAATCCAAAAGAATAGTTCTGAGATTTTCCCTCGTGTCGTATTCTATAATATGTCTTGTTCTTCCAAAGGCTATTATCATTTCATGAATTGTAAAATTTGCTCTGCTTAAAAGTATTTGTTGCTTGAATTCATTTAAGGGTTTTGAACTTCTTGGAATATTAAAATCGTCACTACTTTCAGTGGAATGTTGAGTACTATGCAGAGATTCTTCGCCTGATATATTGTTTAAGTATTGGCGTGAAAGAGCATCTGCTACAATATTGGTAACACCTGGTTTGTAAATCATTTTTGGTGAACATTCTTCTATAAATGATCGCTATCTTTTGATTTTTGCATTAGGGTTTCGTGTAGAAACTGCAACCGTTAGTGGTTGATGATCCGTGTGGATTTCAAGATTTGCCTATACGATTTATTTCTATTTTCTTTGACATGTACTGTGATACTGTACAGTTTTTCCTGCCAGATATTTCGACAGTGGCTTCGCTATTTGAGCGTAATTTTTTATAAATTTTCGGTAGTGTCCTACCATTCCAAAAAGACTTCTTAGTTGCCTTAGATTTTTCTAATGAAATTTTCATATTTGTTTCTTTTAGTCTATTAATTATTAGTCTTAAATGGTTATAATGTTCCTCTAGAGTCTTTGAGTAGACAATTATATCATCTACATATATAAACATGACATATTTTTCCAATAAATTCGCGTAAAATGTCATCCATGGCCTGTTGAAAAATACTTGGACTATTTTTAAGACCAAAGGGTAATCTTATGAATTCGTATTTGCCTTTTTTAACGCAAAATGCAGTTTTCTCAACATCTTCTTCTTTCATAAGGATTTGGTGGAAACCGGACTCCAAATCGATGCTTGAAAAATATTTTGCTGTTCCTAAATTGGACAGTATTAAATTACAATCCGGAATGGGATATTTATCACATGCCGTGTTTTCATTTAATTTCTTATAATCTATAAACATACGCAATTTTTGCGTGCCATCTTCATTTATTCCTTTTTTCGGAACTATTCATATTGGGGAATTATAAGGACTCTTACTAGCGCGAATTATTTCGTCTTCTAGTAATCTCTTAATTTCGTTATTTACAAAGTTATTTGCAGAAATTGGATAAGGGTATTGGCGCTTCAGCAATCGTTCGAATTTCTGCTCTAATGTCCGTCCCAAACGGTAAATTCATATTTATATTCGAATGAACTTTTTCAATATTTTTTGTAACATTTTTCCTTAAAATGTTCAAAGATTCGTCACTTTCATTACTAAAATTATATATTTTTTCATTATTCGTTTTATTTATATTATGACTCAATATTTAATATTTTCTCACAGTGTTTATTTAACATTCGCAGATGCTGTAAAAGGAACATACAATTCAAACAACGATTGCACGAGCCTTCAAAAAAAAAGACTTTATTAACAAAGCAAATGGAACTAAGAAACTCTCTTCTAAATATGATGTGAGTCTTATGCAGCAAATTATGTTCATAGATCTTCGTATAGCAACATGGAATGCCAATGGACTCTCAAACCATTTAAGGGTGGTGGAAGTATATTTGCAGTCAAACAACGTCGACGTATTTCTTATTTCCGAATCTCATTTCACAAGTAAGTCGTTTTTTAAAATTAAAGGCTACGATCTGATAAGTGCCAATCATCCTAATGAAAGGGCTCATAATGGTTCTGCAATTTTAATCAAATCGTCTATAAAATATCATCAAGAAGACCATATTATTAAAGAAAGTGTCCAAGCTTCATGTATTAAAATTATTTGCCGTATGTATTCTGTTGCGTTATGAGCAGTTTATTTTCCTCCTCGTCATAATATTAATTGCGATGATTTGCAAATTTCTTTCAAAAACTTGGTCCTCGTTTTATGGTTGGAGGAGATTTTAATGCGAAACATCCTTGGTGGGGTTCACGTCTTATTAACCCTAAAGGCATAGAGCTCTATAAGTGTCTGCTTTCTAAAAATTATTCTGCTCTTTCAACTGGAAAACGTACATATTGGCCTTCTGATCCATTCAAAATTCCTGATTTAATTGATTTTTTTGTATATTCTGGAATACCTTCTTATCAACTTGGTATTTTAGATAATTATGACCTCAGCTCAGACCACTCCCCAATTTTACTAACGTATGACTCCTCGCCTCAGTTTATCAAAAAAGTCAATAAGCTTGTAACAGTTAAAACTGATCTGGAGTCGTTCTCATATTGGATAGATATAATGATTTTGAGCTGGATGAAGCCGTTGAAAATTTTACAAAAATAATTCATGAGGCTGCTTTTTTATCGAATCCGGCTGAAAGTTTTACTATTCCGCAAAGGGCTCCTCAAATTGATTCACGGACACGGGAACTTATTTTAATTAAAAGGAGATTAAGAAAAGCATGGCAGATAAGCAGAAGTTCTCATAACAAGTGGCGTTTTAATCAAGCAGCAAGAAACCTCAAACATCATTTAACTGACCTAAAAAACAAATCATTCCGTGAATTACTCAATAACTCAAAGAATAATGATCACAATTTGTGGAAGGCAACAAAATACCTGAAGCAACCGTGAAAAAAATCCTCCTTTTAAGAATAGTGATGGTTCATGGTGCCGATCTAACATTAAAAAGGCAGAAGTATTTGCGAACCACCTCTATAACACATTTTCTGTTCACCAATTTGATCACTCCGTACAATACGTGGAGATATCGAGATTTTTGGGTGCGCCCTATCAGATGAGCTGAGCTTACCCATAAAACACATTTCTCCATATGAAGTTGCAACTCAAATCAAAAATCTAAATACCAAAAAGTCTCCCGGATATGATAATATCGACGCTGGAGTTACACAGAGTTTGTCAAAGAAAGCTGTTCTATAGTTAACGAAAATTTTTAAATCAATTCTTCGTTTAAATCAATATTCCTTCTTAGTGGAAATGCGCTGAGATCATTATGATCAAGAAGCCCAGCAAACCTGAAAATGCACTAACTTTTTAAAGACCTATTAGTCTACTAAGTGTTTTTTCGAAGATTTTTGAAAAAAAAATTTTGAGCCGCTTGTCTCCTATTCTTGAGAGTTTGAAAATTTTTCCCGATTATCAAGTTGGATTTAGGCAAAAACATGGCACTCCTGAGCAATGCCGTAGAGTAAGTGACATTATTCGTAAATCATTTGAAGAAAAGAAATATTGCTCCGCTGAATGTCTTGGACATTCAGCAGGCATTTGACAGAGTTTGGCACACTGGTCTTTTATACAAATTAAAGAAAAGAAGACGGGAGCAGTCTACATTTTATGTGATCTCATTTATTTATGGTTAGAGCAGGAGTACCTCATGGTAGTGTATTAAGCCCTGTATTGTACACAATATTTACGGCTGATATGCCTGTTTTGGACCTTGTGAATATTTACACGTATACGGATGACACTGTTATTTTAGCAGCAAACAATTGCCCAGTTCCTGCTAGTCCTTTTGTTCAAAACGAATTAAATTTAATAGAGTCATGGTTAAGTAAATGGAGATCTAAAGTGAATGCTGAAAAGTCTGTACACATAACATTCTCTCTTAGAAAAGGTGATTGCCCTGACGTTTCCATAAATAACATCCGAATTCCAAAAACGGATTATGTTAGATATCTCGGCTTATATATGGATCGTCGACTAACATGAAAAGAACACATAAAAATAAAACGGCAACAATTAAATATTACAAATAGGAAACTTAACTGGTTAATTGGTCCAAAATCTCAACTAAGTCTGGAAAACAAACTGAAACTTTATAAAGCTATTTTAAATCCTATATGGACTTATGGAGTTCAACTTCGGGGAACAGCAAGTACCTCAAATATAGAAATATTGCAAAGATACCAGTCAAAAACTATAAGGCTTATTGTTCAATCTCCGTGGTATGTTTCCAACGATGCCATACATAACGATCTAAATATACAAACCGTTATAGAGATAATAAATTCGTACAGCGACAAATATTTAAAAAGACTAAGCAATCATGTAAGTCCCTGGCTATTGTGTTATTAGACGATACTGATTAAATTCGAAGAGTTTAAAGACACCTTTCAGAAGTTAATTTTTTTTTATTTAAATCAATCATTTTCTTATTATTATCTCTTGTTTTTTTTATTGCTTTCTTTTAACTTAATGCTAAAACTTTAAATTTAATAATTACTAAAACTTAAGTTGCTGTTATTGTAAATATAAGATGGACTAAATCTGTATTTTTTTCTGTTAAATTTGGAATATTTCTATAGTTTTATACGTTTTTGTATGTGTATAACTCTAAATGTCAACATAAATGTGATTAATTTTGCTTATTATCTCAATATAAGATAGATTGCAAAATAAATAAAATACAAAAACAAGAAAAATAAGTGCATATTTGAAAAAAAACTAATGGTATTTTTATTATTGTTGCTTTCCCTTGTCCGATTATGGATTGAGCACAAGAAATTGAATTAATTTTGGTTTTCTTTGTAAATTTACCATTATAATGAAAAATCTTGTTGCTTTTTATATATTTTTGAAAGATTCGAGTATATAGTACAGCTTAAATAAAAGCGACAAAATACACATGTATGTATGTATATTTATTAATTTTTTTAGTTTAGAACAGATACTTGTCCGATTATGTGATGGAGATGCCATTGTATTCGCCCTAACCCTGCAAACATTTTATATCAAAGTTGATACTAAAAAGTGTCAAGTAGATGTGTGAAACCATCATACCTACAAAATGAATCAATTTAGTGTAATTAAGGCGAGCACAACCCCATTCTCTTTTAGGTAATGAAATGTTATCATCTACATACATATGTATGTATGTGGCTTAGAACAGAGCCCTTTGACGATCAACTCTTCGCGCGTTTTAGTGCAAATAAAAAACTCTATCGCGTTTTTATCAGAGTTTAGTGGAAAGTGGACAGGGTTTTTGGTACATACCGCATAAATGTATTTAGTATCAAGCAATAAATAAAATTTTTTTAATTTCTCTCACAACATTCACTTTAAAACTACTTGAACAGAAATTTCATTTGCTTACATTTTCTGTAATCAAAAATAATTCTAATAAAAAATTCTTTATGTAAAACTTGTTTTGCAATTTAAAGTTTTGTTTAAAATAAAATTTTATTTTTTCACTAGTTTTTTGTAGTTTGGCGTCATGTAAACAAGTCGGTTTTGTTGTTTTCGAAACAATTAAGCAATTAAGTCCGATGTTGGAATCAGCTGTTTTGTGTTTTGCTCACCTGTTTACTGCTTCTGATGAATTTTTTTTGTATGTTTTTGTGCTAATAGTTGGGTTTTACATAAATAAAGAAACAAATTATTAAAAATGGAATAAGAAGTGCCAAATAAGTTCCATTTTATTGTTTTGTTAAAACATAAATCAAATTTATTGAAAATATAGTTTAAAATATTAAAAAATTAAATTTCTACAAAAATATGCAAATAAAATGAGCGCTACTGTCGCTTTATACTTATTTGTTAAAGGAATAGTGCACAGAAAAGATGAGAGATCGCAGCTTGAACTGCCGGAGACAGTGTATGTGCATTTGTTATTGCACATACTCGAATAATTGTTTTGCGAGAACCTGAACACGATTAACAAACAAAAAATTAGTGGACCTTTTCTATATGCAAGAAAATCAAAATTGGTCCACAAACGGCGAAGTTATGCTCGTTTATGTTATAAAATCTGTTAAAAACTGTGTGGGCGCGATTAAGAAAAAAGTAGCCTATAATTTACATGTTGTAAACATTTCAGTAACATCGGTCCACAGGTCTGCTCCACTACTACAAAGACACATTCAGTTTTATATACATATGTACATGTATAGAGATCTTCTCAAATATTGAAAGAGTGAAATAAAGAATGGAGCTTTTAGGTTCCATATATGTATGTATGTACATAATTATATAGCCAATACACAACCGATAATTGTTTGCTGCTTGATTTGTTTTCAGTAACAAAGCCGATAACATCGGTTGGGGTGACATCTAAAACCGACCTTAATTCGAGTTCGAACATAAACCATTAATATGGGAATTTAGGACACCAAAGTATTTCCTTTTTGTGGGCTGCAAATCCGATTCCGATAAGATTGGTTTCTATGACACCTCTGGTTGACTTTTAAAAAACTTTTTGTACATTTGTTTAAATATCATAAACTGTCATAAGGAGAACAACGACCACTTGTTCATACTCTCACTCATAAAGGCCACTTTCTGGATAAGTCTATTCAAATTTTGTTTGCAGGGAAATGACAAATAATAATTAATTAAATAATAGTGATAAATTGCGGCGTACACACGTCGAGTACTTAAATTAAATATAAATACATACATAAATGATGTGAAGTGAATATTTGCGTGCATGTGTGTATATTTGCATTTGTTTGAGTGTCAGTTAACCCTCTCGGGCGTCTTCCTTTGAAATAAATTTGTGCATTCAATATGGTAGAGGCACTGAAATGTGGCCCTACTTTCGTATCTGGTGTTTAAGTGGTTCGTCGTTCAGCGAAAACAGCAATTCAATTCTTATGGTAAAAATAAAGGAAAAACATACGCCATAAAAACATTGCAGTTAAAAAATTAACGATACCTTCAACCCACCCTGCTTGGGCCGACTGGAAGGATCGGTTCAACCGACTGTAAGTCTAGGTGAAAATAAATACTTAACTGACAGAAATATCAGCAAATGAAGCGGTACATAAAGCGTCCACTTCTGTCATATAAAACGGGGGGCATCAGTCCCTGGAGTTGTTTGGAGCTTAAAACTGGTAGTAGTCCTTTGGGGCTACGAAGTCTCACCAAAGGCTACTTCTCGTACCACGGGTGGATTTGCATTGCAACCGGGTGCCGTGACCCATTTAACGGAAGGAGTTTTAGATAGGCTCCGCTCCAAACCAGGGGGAAACCATGTTCCAAGTGACATGTGATCGAATTAGTACTCAAGTGTGGCAATCTGCCATGCTTGGGGCGCTGGAGGACGCATTGTATCCAATCGGTGATAGGATCACCGTGAGGTAGGGCCATACTGGCAGGTACCCACGTAAATCGCTCTCACATCTGTCATATAAAACTCTTAAAATTACGTTCAGATATATTAAAGGCAATCGAAGTGTAGTTCACTTACAACCAAGTGGTACATATCGGCATCACTCGCACCGCAAGGTTTAAACATAAATTTTTTTCGAACAATTTGTTGTCAGACAATGGAGGTATTTTATTTTCAAGTATGTATCAGTTGCCGCTTTGTAACGATTTGATGCAAACGCCTTTCGGATTGTGAAACAGCTTAAACAGAAAATGGGCAAAATAATTTTGTACGGTTTACATGCTAGTCCACCAGTTCGTGCTTGCTTGTTGACATTGAAGGCTTTGAACTTGCCTTTTCAATTCAAAAATGTCAACTTACTGGAAAAAGAACACTTAAGTCCAGAATACCTTGAAAAAAATCCTCAACACACTGTTCCCACTTTGGAAGACGAAGGGCATTTTATTTGGGACTCACATGCCATCATTGCTTACTTGGTCAGCAAATATGGCAAAGATGACTCGCTATATCCTAAGGACTTATTGAAACGTGCTATTGTGGATCAACGCTTACATTTCGAAAGTGGCGTAATGTTTCAGGGTGGCCTGCGCAATATTACAGCTCCCATGTTCTTCAGAAATGTGACCAAAGTGCCTCAGCATCAAATCGATGCTATTGTCGATATTTACAACTTCTTAGAAGTTTTTCTGAAGAACAACTCGTATATGGCCGGGGACTACCTCACCATTGCCGATTTCAGCATTATAACCACAGCGACATCTTTGGTCGCATTTGTTGACATCAACGCCTCAAACTATCCGAAGTTGACAGCCTGGATTAAACGTATGGAGAGCTTGCCTTATTATAAAGAGGCAAATGACGTTGGATCTAAAATCCTACTTGAAATGATTAAATCGAAAAATATTACAATTGTACCTTGAACCTAAAATGTGAAAAGATTTCCAAAGTCAACTTAAGGTCGTGCATGTTGCAGTTTTTGTTATTATTTTTAATGATTTAATGGCTTTAAATATTAAAGTGGAGGAAAAATTAAATATTTTATGTGTGTATGTACAATATAATATGTATGTAAGTATATATGTATATATATGTGTGTTTGTGTGCACACACACACTTTTACATTTGTTATATCGTTACCTGAAACGCAAAACGCCCTAACTAACATTTTAGTAATTTTACAGGAGAAGCAAAAAACATTCTTAAACGATATTCAATATTGTAGTAAGGGCTTTTTTATTTTGTCAATAAAGTTGCTATTTGTGTACGTGGAAGTATGATTTGTTTGGTGGTGATGTATTTTGATTAGATACATCGGAATTTGCAAAAAAAAATCGATTTTGAGTTTTTTGTTAGTTAGGGCGTTTTGCGTTTTAGGTAACGATATGTAGATCAGGGAGCGCGCTACTGTTTGGTTATGATCTCCATTGTTTGTTATTGCAACACGAAAAATTGGCAAGAGTAATTAATCTTAAATCTACAGCCAGGAATATTTTTACTGGAATATTCGGCTGGAAACATGCAATCAATTTAAGCCGATTTTACTTTTCATTTAAAACTTAATAAACTGCAAACCCAACTGTATCCAAGTGCACGCCAAATACACGCCATGCAATGCATTTACGCAATCTGTCCAAATTGATTGTAGACTACATCGTTTTTGTTCGTGTTTATGACTTCATTTCGGGTTGTGTTCCAGATTTCATCGATATCAAAATATTTTGATATTACGACTTCATTGTTGATTGCAGTGCGCGTGTGAAAACACGCAACCTTAATAAGAAACGTGTTGCGGCGCCAACTATTTGGAAACCAACAGTTCTCAGTTTGAGTTGTTTCGCTCATACTTGTTCGTCCAGCAGCACCTACTTTTATTCACTCAATACTAGATACTGATTTATTAAAAATGCAATAAATATCAAATTGAATACAGTGGACTCTCTCATTAGCGGACACAAGCAAGCAGTCATTCTTATTTATTATATTGATCTTGGAAAATATTTAACTCAAACTAATTTGAGTTTTCATTAACAGTTTTACGGAAATTGAGAAAAACGTCTATATAAAAGACCAAAAATTTTAGAACGGTGAGAGTCTCCTATGATTTCAACATCTTGCTTGTTTACAGTGGTAGGTAAAATGGCATCACTCCTGCCCTGGACGCCCTCCACAGCAACAACTCATAAAAATTTTGAGATAACTAAAATAGTTCTTATGGGGAATCATCGAATCACTGTCAGAGAAATTACGGCGGTTGGAATGCCATACAATTTTTTCGGAAATTTCATACCAAAACCACACCTTTATCATGCCCAATCACCTGCGACTTTTTCCTCTTCCCAAGAGTTGTAGAAACCCTTGAAAGGTTGCATGTTGCGAGGATTGGAAAAACCGCTTTTACAAGTACTTATATTGAATCTGAGGAGGTCCACTTTGAAGTTAACAAAATAGAAATTGTGAATAATCAATATTTTTAAAGAAATATTAAAACTTATTTTGGTCAGATTGAATAAAAAATACCTGCACTTTTTATTAGTTTCTTTGGTTCTTTCAAACTGTTTCAAAATTTCAGGTCGTAATACACCACACAAGTCGGTACATCTAGCTTGCGCATATACATGCATATACGCATGTATGCGGATTTTAAACCACGGAAAAGAGGTCGTTGAACGTTTGCAGCTGATTTATTCAGTTGTTATAAAAGTAAAATAGGAAAGAGTCGAATGTCATTGTACTTAAAAGTATTTTCCGATGTAAATACATAAATCCTTCGTAAATAGTAATTTATAATTTTGATATGTACACATATAAAATTTTGTTGAAAGCAAAAGTAATTCGAGATCTAAAACCTGTATATTTTAGTAATTGGCAGATTGGATGAATAACGCGGTAAAAGAATATATATTTATCCTGATTTTATTATCTACATGTGTATATAAGTAAATATTTCCTAACAAGGGATTTAGACGGTAATACAAGTCGTACGTAAGACCAAAGAGAAAATTTTCTTTCTCCGTATTTTAAATATGAGAATAAAAATCTCACGACAAATTTTTTTACGTTTACACCGTTGGTAAAAGATCGAAACAAAATAAAATGTTTACATAAAAATACATCCCTGATTGAATGATGTGTGAAGGAATTTAAAAAATTTTAAAAAACGATGGGAGCCGTACTCTCTATATTATGGTTTCACTACATATCAAGTTTGGACGATACTTCTTCTTCTACTCTTTCACTTATCGTACGACTTTAATTTGTATATAAACATAAAAATATCTATTGAGATATTGAAAATATATACATATGTATGTATGTATGTACAATATATTAAAACAACTAGTTTGTGTAGGCATCAGCAGGTTGCTAATCAACCTTTATACATACATATATACATACAGTTTGTAAAAAAAATGTTTTCAAAGCCAAACATTTTTAGGAATGTCACTTTAAACAAAGAATAACAACAACAAATTTCATGTATTTGTCTTTTGTTTTTGCATGAGACTATTATTTTGCATGTTGTCGACAGCACTGCGGCGGAGTTTTGATCAACGAACGCATGTATTACAGCAACAGCAGTGCAAAACAATTTTTACCTACTTTGAATGGTGTAAAAAATATGTTTTGAAAAAGGCAAAGGCTACCAAAAAAATTTCTATTTTTTCACAGTTATTACAAGTATGTTTATTTTTACTGATGACATTGCAAATGAATAATAGCAGGTAGCATTTACTGATCAAATGAACTCAGTATGGAAAACTCGGATTTATTGATTATGAAAAGCCGGAAAAGTTAAAATATATACTTATTTTACCAAGATAACGACTCAAAACATAACTCATATACATATTTGTAGATCCTGGCTATTATATACACAATTGCGGAAAAGTAATTGATACCCCGGCATAAAGGCCAGACTTAAACCCGATAGAAAATTTGTGGGTCCATTTAAAGAAAAAAGCTGGAAGAAGGTCTCCAAAAGACAAAAGCAAATTTATGTCATTTTTAAAAAAAGAGTGGGATAAGATACCTACAGAATACGATATACAAAAACTAATTAGCTCCTTGGGTAGACGTCTGGAAGCTGTAGTTGATGCTCAAGGTGTTATTTGTTATTTTTTTATTGAAATATGCTTAGAAAAATGTAAAATCCTGTGAATTAAAAAAAATATAATAGATTTATAAATCTTACTTAAAAGATAAAATTTCATATAAAGTTTTTAGTTTGCTTTAGTATTGAAAACATTTTTTTTACAAACTGTACATACATACGTAAATTTCCTTAATTTTATTTAATCTGTTGTATCTGTATATGTTTTTACCCACAATATAGGAACTACTACGTAATTATGTGCGACCAAAATAAAGTCATTGACTTACTTGTCTGTTTATGTATGTATGTACATACATACATACATACACATGTATGTATGTAATTATGTATAATATTTGTATTTAATGAATTTGTGCTTTTGTTGATTATTAAAGCGAATATTTTTTGTTGCATGCTTTTATTCCGCATATATCGCGTTATTTGTAGTCTGAAACATTTGACCTATAATAGATTAAGTTGACTTTATTAAACAAGCTAAATTTTGGTAGTAAATACCCACGCAAACTTGCATATTTGGCTAAAAGTGAATATAAAAAACATATGTAAGTCCTTATTAACAGTTTTTTGTAATAAAAAAGATGTTAATAAAACAATATTTTATATAACATATAATTTTCAACTGGGACACGATTGGAGAATGCATTGGTTTTGTTGTTTTTGTTGTTAATAATTGGATCGACGATAGCTGTTGCGCACCTGATTGGCCATGCAACAGGCAAAGATGAATGCCATCAACTAAAATTAGTTAAAAGAGTTTGATTATTTTCGATTTTTGTGAATGTACGATTAGCACTTGATATTTACCTCAACACCAGCAACACCTAAGCCCGCGTAACGGATTATGTCGATATTCTTTTCCCAAAACTTGCCAAAGGCGCGGGAGCAGCCGGGCCGGGAAAACGCAACTATGCGGGAACAGCTTTTGGCATCGACTCCACAGCAAGACAAAGGTACATCGTCGGTAAGGTAATCCACGACACCGTTCTTTCCACAGCAATTAAACTAAAGAATAATTTAATAAAAATTTAATATGTTGGTGCTTATTTTATTTATCGTGGTCGGTGCATTTATGAAGTTTCTTTTGTGCCGAAGGTTCGCAAGTGAATTTGTTCTGAGAGTGAATGTTTAAATCTTCGTTACTTGGAAAATTTATTTTTTTTTTCCTACCTTTTTCTAATGTTTGCAGTATTTCTTATTCTTTTTTTATTGACCGTTAAGATTACTTTACTATATATACTACAAAACGGCCTGAGTAAACCGAGGATATATTTGGATATAGACACATACATATGTATGTGTCATATATATGCCATATACATACATACATATGTATGTATGTACATGCAAGAATCCACGGTAGGTAGACGATAATAAAATAAATTCTAAGCAAATTTTTCGAGGTAAGTGAATTTTGTTATACCATCACAATACCTGCTGTTATCCCAGTTTGAGTACATATTTTACATACATACATACATACATATGTACTTAAAATAGATAAACATTTAGTGGACTGAGCTACGGTTTGCGACCTTAAGGGCACTACTACATGATAATTCCCACGCGGTTCCCATAGAATAAACCTTTTGTTTATTTCTTACATTTGAAATTGTCATCAGGGAAAAAGCAGTCCAATTAGAGAGTGGCAATTAATCTAATGAGATCTTATAGGCATGTAGCTGAAGTAAAAAAAGATTAATTTAAACATTTCAGGGAAACATATTATGTTTGTTCAAGTATTATGCCAGCAAATTAACAATTTACATTTGCCTTATAATGAATAACTAAATCCGTAAAATAGGAGTAGATTTAATTTGAATTGCTTGTTACTAGAAAGAAACCCTCTGTATATACACATGTAGATATACCAACATTTTAGAATAGAACACAAAAACGAATAAAATTGAAGCATTAAAGTAATTAAATAAAAACAACATACATGAAGATTTGATTTTTTGCTACAAGTGAAAACAAGTTTATTTCCTTCGTATTCTATGTTTTTGAGCTTAAAATTCACCTGTTCAAGAGTATTTCGAAAATTTTACATCACTACTAATAAAACTGTTAAACAAAACAAAAACTATAGTCATCAAAAAATTATGTTTGTGAAAAATGCTCTCTCTGCCTACTGTAAACACCAGAAAAATATATATACTTTGCCCCGAAAAGTTTGCTCTAAACTTAAAACCAACTGAAGTTGCCTTTAATTTACATAATCAATAGCAGCTCTGAGCAATTAAGTCACTTCTGAGAATTAAAATTTTATTGATGTACGCATTACAATCATAAACGCATAGTTGGCTGGACATGCACCCTACTCCAATTTTTTACATTTTCGATACTAATACCACATGGTATAAATCACTTGGTTCGCTATCTGCGATGCAGTTGCGAGCCCTGGTAGTCGAACGATGGTTCTTGTTTGGGTTTTGACGTTTTTAATGCAAATATTTCGCGGAGCGTAGGATATTGATAAAAAAGTGAGTAAAATTGCAATTTGGAACAAACATATAATCGTAAGATTGGAAAACATCATTATTCACTGTTTTTTTTCGATGTTCGTAAGAACTAAAACTGAACTATTATGGTTCGCTCTCAAAAATTTTGTTCGACGAAACATGTTGTTTCAATCAGGATTGAGGCGTGACCCATGAATTAGAGTGAATCACAAATAGATGTATGTAGGTCTTCGTATGAACACGCTGCCAATGTGCTAACCATTTAAAGCTGGTTCAACTTAAAACTAGCTTTAATTTTCGCTATGGCTGGAGAAATGCCAACAACAAATCGGCTTTAATGTTTGACCATGGCCAGGACCTAATATGTTCTAATACGGATTCCCGCTTAAGAGCTGAAATTTCCATAAAAATGTCATAAAAAGAAGGTAGTGCCACTTTAAGTATTTTACAAAAGCGTTGCCACATCTAGTAAAAGAATTCAACTCCCACGCAATTCGACGAATTATGTGTAGTTTTTTAAAGAATGAGAGATCCTTATTAAAAATTCGATAGTATTTTGCCTTTCACTTTAAAATCTTACTTGCTAATTAAAAACAAAAAACGGACTGACATTTTGACTAAGCAAAACAACAAAATAGCGTAATCACAGTAAATTTTCCAAATATATACGGGTTTTAAAATATTTTCTGCGTTCATTTGATAGAAATGTTGAGGATGCTTTTTGGAAGTCGCTCTTTGGAATTAGTATACCCGCTCAAAAACTTTTTCTCTATTATATGCAATTGTACAAAGCCGGCCTATCCTGATGAAGGATTTATCTAACCCGGAAGCTCAAGGCAAACTACCATAGACAATGACGTCTGCCATCTGGGAACAGTTGGAGATGAGGGAGAAACTGGCTCGCCGATGCATCTCGAAAAAGCTATCTAATTACCTAATTCTTTTTGGCTGAACTTGATGATATGAGTGCGCAAGATATTTTTCGTTACATTGAATATTCTAGACGTCTAGCGTCGTCTCCACGTCCAATGATACGAGCACGTACTATCTCGATCTAAGCACTACATAAGGCATACGTACATACATACATACATCTGTATGTGCATATCCAGATATCTGATAAAGAGAGCTTGTAGGATGTTGAAAATTAAATTTAACAAATTTAAATTAAAAAAGTTTTATCAAATTCATTACAAAATAACACAAGCTGGAATCAGGGCTATAATAAATGCAATAATAAAAATATACAAGCTGTTTATGTTTTTCATAACTATGTATGTATGTATGTATGTATGTATGTATGTATGTATGTGTGTGTGTATGTATGAATGTAGGTTAGGTAAGGCAATAAACAATTTCCATTTCTATGAGAGTACTTTTACTTTTATCTCTAAAAACACTTAAAACAAGAGAACAAAGAGATTTAGGAGGGACAAGAAACCAACTTCTTTTCCGATCAAAATATTTTTACTCTAAACGAAAGGAACAAAGATTCTGTTTTCGAAAAACAACGTTATCAGTAAAGTTTTCGCAAACATGGAAAATTACAATTTAAGAAAATAATTTTCTTTTATCTCTGGGTAACAATATTTTAGTTTTATCATTGTTTTTTAATTTTTAGTATCAAAATAACCTTTTCATTTGTTCTTAGCAAAAATTACAGTTTATTGTTTAAACACACAAATAATTTTCCTTTCAAATGTTTTGATCAAGATGCTAAATACAAACAAGTCACCAGGGTATGATAAGGTTGACCCTTCTCATTGCTTCAGCATTTCCCTATTCAATGGAAATGTGCCGAAATAATCATAATTCATAAATCAAATTAGCCTGAAAAGAGTGTCGCATCATACCGACCTATAAGTTTGCTATCGACCTTCTCTAAAATATTCGAAAGGTTATTTCCTAAAAGAGTTTTACCTATCTTAGAGAATTATTCTATAATACCGGACCATCAGTTTGGATTTCGGCACAAACGCGGCACACCAGAACAGTGTCACCAGTGTCACTTAATAAAAGAAATTATGGAAGCATTTGAATCCAAAAAATACTATTCAGCTGTATTTTTAGATATTCAACAGGCGTTCGATAAAGTCTGGCACTGCGGCTTGCTTTACAAAATTAAATTACTATTACCAGCGCCCTATTATTTGGTATTGAACGCTACTTTTACGTAAGAGTTAATAATGAAACGCCGAATTTTTATAAGATGGAAGCCGGAGTACCACAAGGTAGTGTGTTAGGACCACTATTATATACCATATTTACTTCAGATATGCCTCACTTAGATGAAGTAACAGTAGCCACATATGCTGATGATACTGCATTCCTAGCAACCAGCATATCTGCATCAATTAATTCAAAAGCAGATTGATAAACTGGAGACATGGTTAAACTATTGGAATATAAAAGTTAACGAAAACAAATCTACGCATGTGACCTTTAGTCTAAGACGACATGAATGCCCATCAATAAATATGAACGGCTCGCAAATCCCTAATGGTAATAATGTTAAATATTTAGGCTTGTATTTAGACCGGCGTTTAACATGGAAAGACCACATAAAAGCAAAAAGATTACAATTAAATCATAAATTAAAAAAAATGTATTGGTTACTTGGCGCAAAGTCTGAATTAAGCTTAGAAAATAAGCTACGTCTCTATAAGAGTATTATAAAGCCCATATGGACCTATAGCATTGAGCTCTGGGGTACAGCAAGTAACTCAAATATTGAAATTCTTCAAAGATTCCAGTCAAAAACGTTACGAACAATAGTCAATGCACGCACCGTAGTACATAACAAATAAAGCATTACATAAAGATCTAGATTGTCCCTATGTTAAAGACGAAATATGTAAATAAGTACAGCAATCGATACCTTCAAAGGTTAAGCGACCACATTAATCCACTGGCCATCTCATTATTATATGACACTGAAGATAATAGAAGATTGAAAAGATTTGATGTTTTAGATCTCCCATTTAGATAAAATATTATTAAAGTCATATTGTACAAATAAATTTAACCATATGTATAAGAATTGAAATTATTATATACATATACATATATGTATATAGTTGAACAATCTTAAATGTAATTTAAAAACTTTGTAAATATGTACGATAATATTATTGATTTTACTGGAAATCAATATGTATGTAATAGTATTTAATCTTGAGCACATTTGCTTAATGTCTTGAGATAGATCGCAAATAAAAATACAAAAAAAAAAATGTTTTGACAAATAAGACCTTACGACCTTTTGTACGGCATGAGTATAAATACCCCTGTAAATTTACTTATGAACTGAATGGCAAGAGTATTCAGCTCATAAGTAAACTCATTAAGATAGAGTTAAAACCCTACATCCTACAACTAGTTGTAAGAAAAACGAGAAATAAAGAAATACTTCAAGATACAGATATGGCCAGTTTTTAACTTAATATTTAAATACGAAACTAGTTAATTTTTCTTATATTTAAGTTGTATTTAAATATGGTTTCATTTTTTCTCAAATTTCGTTTGGAATTTAATTATGATAAAAGTATGGTAGCACTATTAAATGTCAAAAAAATATAAACAACTTCTTCATTTTACAGCTGTTTACTATTTAGTAAACAAAAATATTTTGTTTTAAAAATTTTGTGGTTTCGAAATGTTTGCCTGAATTTGCTATTAAATTCTCGCTCCACACCCTTCCACACATTCACCTTTTGCCCTGCACCAACTCGGCCAGCCTTTTTGCACTCGATTGTGCTGCTGTTTTTTTATCAAATAATGAAAAAACTTCAAAGCGCAATTTTCATAATTTGCAGAACTGTCAAAATCATATGGTAGTATAAAAAACTTAAGTTGTATTTAAATGGACGTGGTCAGTGATTTAAGTTGTATTTAAATATGATCTATAAAAACGAATTCGGTATTAAAACAGAACTTAAGTTTAAACACCGTTTAATTTTTAAGTTAAAAACTGGCCATTAGTCAAAGTCATTAGTCTTGAATTCAAATTATTTTAACAAAACAAGAAATAGATTTCTTAATTTGTATGTATGAGTAAATATGTGCCAGGGTATGATAAAATTTGTCAAACAAAACGAATTTGTGCAATTTCAATTTTATTTTTTTATATTGTTATTGTATCCAAGCTTCTACCTGACTGATGTGTAACTACGTTCATGTCCTTTTTGCACTTGTTGCATTTGTAAGGCAGAAGTAACGGTAGTTGATGCCACAAAGTAAAGCAGAGAAATAGCTAAGTACAGACAACTGTTCCGACCAACTAAAAAGCGGCCTGCGGCATTGTCTATCTGCAAAAAATTCTTGTGCCCACACAAAATATATGAGATGGACACAAATAGCAAAGAGCATTAGCAACTGGAAAGCCCAAGTTTGACAGCGCGTAAAGAAGAAAAGTTTTTAGGCAACACAGACGATAGACGATTTTTTTTATTTTTTAACGGTATTTGAATTTGTTCAGTGTTTATATTTCGATGTTGAAGGCGGATGAGGAAGTCCTTGGTATTTGCGAGAGAAAAGTTCTGTGTTCAATCTTCGGCCCTGTTTGCGTTGATGGTTTCTGGAGAAGAAGATTCAATCATGAACTGTATGGGTTGTACAGCGACATGACCCTAACCAGGCGCCTACGGATCCAACGGCTAAGGTGGTTGGGCCATGTAGAGCGCATGGAGAATACTGCTCCGACCCGTAGAATCTTCGATTCCGAACCTGTGGGACAACGCATTAGAGGAAGCCCACGGAACCGATGGCGCACACAAGTGGAGAGGGACCTCAACCAACTTGGTGTGACAAATTGGAGGACGCTGGCTAAAGACCGTGCCAGCTGGAAAAGTTTGTTGGTTGAGGCCCAGGTTCACCCCGGACTGTAGCGCCAAAAGAAGAAGAAGAAGAAGTGCTTATATTTCAACCTCTCACGTAAATTTTATCTCTACTTGTTCTTTCTTTGTAGTTAGTTTTATCAAATTGATAAGTCAACATTCCTAGATATTCACTGCAAGTCAAGTTACTCACTATGACGCTAAATTATGTCGTGTCTTAAGTTGTAATTTGGGTTGGTTTGTTTGTGCAGGTTCAATAATAATTTTTGATTTCTTCACCTTCAGATGTTCCAACATAACGTACAATATACATACATACATACATATATATCTGCCATACATAACATAACATATCTCTGCCAGCTGATTTCGACTTTTTAAATAGTAGTTTTTCCTCTCTGTTTATTTTGCGTTTCCTATAGAAAACAGTGTAACAACTCCTTACAATTTGTTTTGACATTTGTGTCAACGACTTTTGAATATTTATATATTTTGTAACTTAAAGTAAAAAACAAGTCTCGTTCCCGTGAACTGACTGCGAGATTATGCGTTTCGAATTCGAGTCATGAGATGTGTGAATTCACAACCCGCATTTCAACGATATACATACATATGTATGAATAATATAGCACAAATATTCTGATGATATTTTTTACACTCACGGTATGTTATACACACATACATACATACATAAGTATGTAAATTTTAAGGCAGAAAGCGCTTAATGAAATACCTCTTGCACACAAAAATTTTACTGAAATATTTTTCATATTGAGTCAAAAGAATCCAATTTAATTATTAAATCTTAATTCATTATTTTCTTTTGCATGACCCGCGCCAATCAAATTTTAAAGCCCACTTTAAACATTTTGGTGCTGAGTTATTACTTACGGTTAATTGCAAAGTGTCCATCACTTTTTGATCGACATGTCGTTGATCCCATATCTTTGTTATTACGTTGTCCATAGATTTTAAAAATTCCTCACGCTGCAGCCACACGAAGATGATCAAGGCCAATTGACATACAAACAATACCAACATGATGACCGAATACTAGAAGCAAAATTTAAGTACATAAAAGAACCTGATTTCGATTACGATTTTACTTACGATCATGGTACAGCATGAGTTTTCTTTGATGGCTCCGCAGCAACCCAGAAAGGCAATCACAAAAATTACACATCCTAATACCAAAATAGCGACTGGCACACTATTCGTGTCAATACTTTCTGGTATACTCGATATACTTCCAATGTTGGAAATCATAAGGGATCCGAATACAATAAGTAAAATACCACATACCTGAAATATTTAAAAAGTTGCGGAGAATTTCTTAATTTAAGATAATTTTTTAAGCGCACATTTTTCTTCTTACAGCATTTGAAGGTGTAATTTTATGACAATATTCATACTTGTTCACAGGTTATACAAGAACCTTTAGTATGATAAATACAAATATTATTATTTACAATATGTAAAATAACAAGAAGAAGAATTGAAGGGATTTGTTTAGAAACTAAAATTTGTTTGACAGCAACGAAACATGCGGAAAATAATTAGGATTCTTGATTTTTGTTTCTTCTTAACTGTTTTAAATCGTAATATTAGGGGCTCCAAAGCAGGATTAGTAAGAAGGTATTAAAACGCCCCGTACAGAATTTAAATAAATAATAAATACCTTTGCCAGCAAGTAGATACATATATATCAAGCTGTCAATCATATCTACAGTCGAACTTCCATAACTCGAATCACCATTTTCCCAAAAAAAATCGAGTTACAGAATTTTTGATGAAAATAGAGTAAATGGTTTTTGTATAATGTATTTTGATTTAAAATAGCCTCTAAAGGAAAACTACAAAAGTAAGTACTAAACGTGTACTTATATATATAATTAAAAAACTATATATGTATATGTATATATTAAAATATTCTTAAATGCAAATAATGAATTAATGTTCGGAAGGAACTTTCATTTCTCGATGGCTTTTAAAACACGTTTAGTTGCCATAATAATGAAAAAATCGATTTCAACATTTAGCATGGAGGGGGAATTATGCGTAGAGCTGGTATTTACGCAAACGAAAAGAAACAAATTTGTAATTGTAAAAAATAATGAAAAAAATAAACAAAATTAGCAAGTAAAGTTTACAAACCAGCTCAGGCAACAAAAGAGAGTAAAACAAACAAAACCATAACAAAGTCATATAATCAACAAAACATTTACACAAGCAAAATTCTTTGAGTTAAAGAGTTCATGAGTATGTTTTTTTGTTCGAGTTACGGAAGGAAAGTTATATGTGATTTGTTCTTTTAACGCTACTGCCAACCGAATTATTTCGATTTATAGAAGTTTGACTGTATTTCTTTTTTCAATTATTAGTTTGCGGATTCGTTTACAAAATTGTATAGCTCATATGTTAAGCTTTCTACAAAATTAATTAAAAAAATAGAATTACACATCGAAACAATCTGGGCAATACGGAGGTTGACTAGAAAGATAGACTCGTCCGACCAGTGCTGCCACCATAATGCCAAATTTTTACTAAGATGAATCACTAAACAGAGGTTTTTCGAAGTTTCGATGAATATACATATGTAAATTTCAAAAGAAGGAAAAGCAAAAACGACATACGTTTGACTATTTATCTATAAAAAAATATGTATATTTCTTGCAAGAAGACTGAGTCACCCGCACTATTGACTCACTATACCCGCAACAATCTTCTGTATTAATACTATAAATACTACGACCAGGTACTTTACCCATTTTCCAATCTTTTCCAACACTTTAACCAAACTACTAAAAGAGATTATAAGAAGTGCTAAGGGAGAACGGCGGCAAAGTATGTAAAAGCAGACGCTTCGTTGACAATATAACCAATGTAGTGGACAAATGTGGTGACAGCTGTGCCCAGGTATATGTACATAGGACTAACTTCTGCATATATATATATATGTATTAATAATTTGTAACTATATCTGAAAAAAGGTTAGCGACGTCTTATGCGTTTTTGAACTGTGTCCAAACCTATCATTTCTTAAAAGCTCGAAGACTGTACTAAATGGTTGCATCATTTTCAAACATCACGAGTATCGTATATCATATGATACTCGTAGTAATATCAATTTCCACTATTATCAGAAATATAAAAAAAAAAATTACTTGCTGCCAATTTAAATTGCAATTCGCAATCACAAAATCCCTTTAGAAAAGCTAATCAAGTTAACTGGACAAAACAGTATGCAATGCAATAAGTAAATTTATCGTTTTACATCAATGAGGGGAATTACAACAAATGAGATGCTGTTTTAAATGTAATGACCTTAAATCAACTTTGCAGCACTTTGATTTTTCACTGTAAGGAAAATTTACATACACTCCAGCGTAGTTCTTTACTAATTAATTTAATGTGAAATCAATCTAAATGAACTGAATAATATTTATGTATCATGTTGTGGCTATTTACTATAAGGGCAAAACGGTTTTAAACAAATAATATGACCCAGAGTGAGTCATCATACGTTTAAAATAAATTTACTAAAAGCTCTATTATTATAAATTGTTTTTCGTCTTTTTTCCCCTTCTTCTTTTTTGCTTACTTAACAAACCGAGTGATAAGATAATTTATTTCATTAAGTTGAGTAAATGAAGAGATTTGCGTTGTTTTGTTTTATCATTTGATAAGAAAATCGGAAAATAGTTTCGCAATTAAGTGAATCCAAACCGCCCGCCGTCCTCATACAATACGGCCCACATAATTTTGTTACTCCATACTACCGTTACACCGTTTACAAACGAATAAGGCAACGTGACGTCAAAATACAATACTACCTTTTTTGACTATGTGCATAAAGTTGCGAAAATTAGTGTCTATTACTATAATATATAATGATTAGTTTCATGAAAGCGGTAGTCAAACTCTGCACGGTCTTGCTTTTCATATTTTTGACCGAATCTATCGGACACCTTTTTGTTCTACTTTCTCTCACGGCGCCTATTGTCCGGTAACCAGCTTCTTGCAACAATATATGGCGGGCGAACAAGTTGTCAAAATATACATGTGTACATACATACATACATACATACATACATATGTATGTTATGCTCGTGTGGAGCTACACTTCCTGCTTTCAAAAACCTTTTTACCACTTTCGATTCCAATAGCTGACTATTTATTTCTGCCATCAGAACTCGCAACCATCCAATTATAAATTGTTTAGGTGGATGCCGCCCAAAATACTTTATCATGGATTCATCTTATCGAGGAAGTTGTAAGCTGCCGCTTCATGTACACTGCAGTATAGCCGCTCTCGTGGAAGTGAATGATTCGTGCTTAGGATGATCATATCAAGGAGTTCTTCATCAAAAATGTCACAAAAATATTGACTGGTGCTTGAACTGTCACGTCTTTCTTAACATTTTTCCCTTCGCCTTTGCAAGTTGCTTTCATTTGACGGCTTCTTTGAGTAGTAACCATCACATTTACGTCAACGTGGGTCTTGGGTTTCTAATTTCATGTACTCATGTACAAACTATAATCAGTTGCAGTTTACCGGTCAGCTATATGCTGGATTTGTTTGTGGGCAACGCTTGGCGCCTTCATCTCTTGACTGGCGGAGATAGTATAGACCACCTCTAGTTTAGAGGAAGTATTGCCAGAAATTACTTCATGAAGGTTGTCGCTGTCAGACACAAGTCTGGATAACATTGGGCACTTCCCCAAAAAACTAATAAGCCAGGTAAGATGCGCCGTAAGGCATAATAAAGCCCGTTGGCAATGTAACAAACCACTTTGTATCGAAAAAGGCTGTTTTGAAAAACATCACACATGATATTGGCCCCATTTGGGCACATTAATTTTTTTCCGGAATGAAGGTTTTTTTTATATTTTTTGTAAAACGTTGAATTAGCTTGAAATAGTTACTGAAATAAACCTATTATCGAATTATTTTTGTTAGTTTGTGCCTAAATGGGTTAAGCGAATTCAAACAGCAAGAAAATTGATAGTACAAAATAAATGACTAAAATAAAACATTATTCACACTTTTAAAAATGTTTTAAACATTCTTTTAACTGGAAAATTTCATCAGTCTATATTGTTTTGCTCACCACAAACAGAATATTGAACGTAAATAGAATGTATTTCACTAAAACACCACCGCAATCCATTTTCAAATCTGTCCGTTAATTCCGGTTTTCTATTCTTAAAAGTTAAACTACAACTGATTGAGTTTTTCGAAATGAAAGCTCTTTATTTTGCTTGGCTTTACGGTTTCATTTATCAACACAAAAGATAAGGTGAACTGTGAATATTAGGGTGGATCAGTTTTCACTTTACTTATAGCGTCTACGCTATTATGTAAGTGCTCCGTTGTACTTCCAAAAGACGTAGCGGTACGTCCACTTTTTACAAAGACAGCCCTTTTATTCTCAGAGTATTTATTATTCTCATGTCTCAGCAATTCAGTGCGTACGTATGAAGGTGTGTGAATTTATAACGTGCAAATGGGTGTATGTAAAATTGTAAATTAAATTGATGTGTTTGGCTGTTCGCTGGGAAATTAAAAGCGAACGTTAAAAGCAAAAGCAATTTTGTTTTCACACAACAGGAATATCTGTATCCATATGTACGTGCGGAAGATCAACGCTACCGATGGAGTTTTGTACGGCAAAAACATGTGTTTTATTGTTGTGCTGTTGCATGTACATTCATAAATCATCCCGCACCAACTTTAGAATCACTTTCTCATCTATTATTATTATATGATTTATATAACGAAAGTTAGAATAAAATTTGGCAAAATATTTAAAAAAGGATCAACAAATTTATTTCTGCTGGAAAATATTGGTAAATACAGCGCACTTCCGGTTTTCGCATCTGATTCAAAACCAGACCTGTCGCGGAAACTGAATTTTACAGATATGTAAAATGTAATTATTTGAAAAAAAAAATTTTTATTCATGCATATATTTTTGATAAATTTACATTTTAGATAGTTTTAAAAAAGTTTAAAATTTTAAAAGTATCGACGGAATCTCGCAGTTCATACAATGCACTTGTTGGCATATTCATGTACGAAAAAACTAAAGCAACTTTCAGTTACAGTACTTTTCGCTTATAGTCCCGTCGCTTATATCCTGTTTAGCGATATAGTCCAAAATATACGTTTATGCAGCCTTCTATAAGTCAAATTCACACAAAATAATAACGATATAATCACATTTGACCTACTTATGTATGTATGTATACGCCACCTGAGTGTGGTTACTTAAAGCTTACTTACATACATATAAACTATTTAGGATATAGTCACATACTTACATAATTCAACTGGTTCATATAAACGAGTGTTTTGTATTGAGAAACCAAAAAATTTTAGATTTAAAAACAAAAACATATCAGTCGATTATTTTTCCAATAAAAACAGCTGGATGAAGACTTTAATACGGAATAAAATACTTTCTACGATAGACAATGAAATTAGAAAGTCAAACTAAAATGCCAGCTTTTTTTTAATTAAAAACTTTGTTATTTTTTATGAATAATTTTTATTATACTAAATATTAATCTTTTTGAAGTTTCATTATTTTAATCAGTAAATATTTAATGGAGTTTTGAAGACAGTCAATAATATTTTTTAAGTTTTTTTTTTATCAGAATATTTTGTTTCTTTTACTTTATTTTATTAAAGATTTTATAATTTAACCTTTTAACGTACAAAGTATTTATGTATTTATTTATAACGTATACAATACGTATATACATATATATATATATATATATATATATATATATATATATATATACATATACAACTAAAATAAATCCGTTTTCTTTTTTATAATCACATAAATTGTTTATATGCGATTTTGTTTATATTCTGGCATATACAAAAATTAGGCTTATAATCACATTAGTGATATAGTCACAACATAGCGTGCAACTAAGGGTTGTGACTATTAGCGAAAAGTACTGTATTACTATTTATACTAAGACAAAAGAAAAAATAAAAGTCGCCAAAAAAGAGTATTTTTACAAATTGTCGCGGTTATAGAACCTCCAATGCAAAAGCGGTGCCAATTTACATATACGAATTTCATTAGCTGTGGCCACTTCAAAGTGGTATTTTACAAAAAAAGCTCATTAGCTCTTTTGATTGCTTAAAATCCATGTATTTTACCGAGCTATTGCGGCGAGTAATGGAATAACCTGTATAACACAGGTCACAAAACTTGTTTTCATATGAACGTACCAAAGGCGGCCGCTGCAAAAATCCTTCAGTTTATGAATTTAATGCCGCAGTAGCTAAACTATCACCTTTAAAAGTAACTCAATTTACTACTTCATGAACATATAAAAACGACGACGCCATGTTTTAACCTGTTGAATTTCAGGCAATTTTGGAAGATACTCAATGAACTGACAGTATATTATCAAGTAATCACACTCCGTGCGTAGATGTCGCAGATACATTTTGTGTTGAATCCCTTATGGATGTAATTAAGCCATAGAAAATTTCGACATATCCTTCAGAAATATTCGTTCAAAAAATTATGACAAAGCCACAGATTTTGGAAGTTTGTACGATCCATCCGAATTCTTTTTCTCAGTGTGTAAAATTCACATAAAAGTCTTGGAAAACAATTTTCTGACAGCAAAGAAATAAGAAAAAACTATTGTTGAACAATGCGTGCAATTTTTTTCGTTCGAGGAAAGCAACGTATGTATGCAGTATGATATATGTAGCCACAGGATAGAGATGCTTAATTTATTAGTTCTTGCGGAAGCATTCCTCATCGGAAACACTTAAATACAAAACTTGAGTGCTGGAAAACTTACAATTTTGCAACAACAAACAACATACATAAATATTTACTTATGTAAGAAAGCTTAACAAATAATTTATAGATGGGTTTTTAATTGTCTTTATTTTTTTACATAAATGTAAATATGTACATTTTTTGATGTACATACATACATAAGTATGTATGTATGTATAAATATATGTACATTAGAGTGGACAATATTTATATGGAATTATTTTTGTTTTTTGTAGGAGGTGGTTCGCCCCCTAATTTTTTTCTTTTGGGCACAAATAACATATTTCCAAAACTGTAGACTGTTTGGTCAACGTTAAGGCGTGGCACATGCGCCCTCAAGTTGACAAGAAGGGATTTTGCACAATTTAATAAGAAAAAAGTTATAACTTCATTATTATTTATCAAAATTTATGTTAAGTATCGATATTATATTTAATTTTGACTATTATTTTAATGCGTGCCCCTAAAAAGGCGTGGCACCTTATATAATTTAAGTAATATATACGAAAATATGTAGTTTTTGCTTCAAAATATGATGGAATCTTACATATGTATGTAAAATTTATTTCCTAAAAGTCATTAAATAAATGCCGGCAAATTGGGGCGTGGCAAGTTAAAATTTTAAACTGCAGCTCTGTACTAATTAGTTGCGATCAAGCAAACTTATATTTTCATAGAAGTAGCAATACTGGAATAACGGTATCTAGTACACATGTGCTTTTGTTAAGCTAAAAAAGAGCGTTGATAATGTGTTGTTATACATGCAAATGTGAAAATATTAATTTGATTTGATTGAAAGATAAGGTTTATAAAATTGGTAAGTTTAAACAACAAAGTGCTCGATATTTTCAAAATATAATAACATATTTAATATTATTAATGTAACTCAAACAGCAATGGAAACAAGAGCAAATGAAAAGTTATTTCTGCTTGGGCACGACGAAAGTCAAATCATTGGGTGCAAGTTACCATCAAAAGGGCAAATATTAAAAGTTCTTTTTTACAATATGCGGAAAATTAAGCTCAATCTTCGTCCGAGTGCATATCTGGTAATTAAAGAAGCAGAAGTACTCTGGGATAAAGCACGTATTCCCACAAGCCAGAATATTCGTAGCGTTCAGAAAGTGGAAGCTCTATATCATCAGTGGAAGACACTTCAGAAAACTTGTAAGCGCCGTACAGCTCTACAGGAGAAACGTGAGCACGATTTTGTGGAAGAATTAGACGATTTGTTTGATATCGCTCATGGTGATGCGTTAAGTATTATTCAAATCGAAGAAGATAGACTATTTCTACTTAATCAACGGAAAAAAGGCAGACCAGGTGGTATGATTGGAAGCGATCGAGCACTTTTTGAAAGAGAGAAAAGAAGAAATATGCGTGAAGAAAGAGAACTGATCTGGCAAGAAAAGTATCACCAGGAGCAATCTCAAAATTTGGTTGCAAGTCAGGACTACTCAGATGATGAAGGACAATTGACTGAAATAGACAGTGATGAGCTTCAAGACAATTTTCAACAAACATCTACTGGAAATGTGGGAAAGAAACGTAAAATGAAAAACTTTATAACACCCAAACTTGTTGCGACTCTGGACAAGTGTAAAGTTAGCGACAGAGATGCTGTTCGAATTCTCATAGCCACTGCTGAAGCATTGGGCCATGATTTAAGTCAGTTAGCAATAAGTAAAACTACAATTCGAAATTGCCGTAAACAAATTCGATCTGAAACAGCTATAAATTTAAAGGAAAAATTTCAAAACATTTTACCGCAAACCATTACAGTACATTGGGATGGAAAGCTGTTACCATCATTAACTGGAAAGGAAAAAGTAGACAGATTGCCAGTTGTTATTACATCTACAGAGACAGAGCATCTACTTGGAGTTCCTGCATTACAGGCTGGTACAGGAAGGCAACAGGCTGAAGCAATAATCCAATTATTAAAAGAGTGGAATTTGACAGACAAAGTTCAGGCCCTGTGTTTTGATACAACAGCAACAAACACGGGAAGACTTCAAGGTGCTTGCGTGATATTGGAACAGGAATTAGGAAAAGATCTTTTGTACTTGCCCTGTCGTCACCACATCTACGAAATTGTATTAAAGAGTGTATTTGAAAAAAGAAATTTGTCTTCAAGTGGACCAACTTTGTCAATTTTCCAAAAGTTTAAAGGGTCCTGGGCGATGATAAACCAAGAAAATTTTAAATTTGGAGTTGATGACGAGAAGGTAAGTCAGCATATTAGCGTTTTCGAATTAGAAGATCTAGCCACGTTTTTCCGCCAATATTTAAAAATAAAGCAGCCTAGGGCTGATTATAAGGAGCTTCTGGAATTAAGCCTAATATTTCTTGGGGAGCACGATAGGAATTATAAATTCAAGTCACCAGGAGCATATCATCACGCTCGTTGGATGGCCAAGGCGATTTATTCATTAAAAATGTTTTTATTCAGAGAAGAGTTTGTCATGTCGTCAGATGAAATAGACGCCATACGCGATGCTTGTTTATTTATTGTGAAAATTTATGTAAAAGTCTGGATAGAAGCGCCAATAGCTGCCAAAGCGCCTAATCAAGACCTTCTTTTAATTAAATCTCTTTTCGCCTACAAAAATGTCAACGAAAACGTAAGCAATGCAACTTTGGGAAAATTCCGTAACCATTTATGGTATTTAGCAGCAGAAACAGTAGGTTTTTCGTTTTTTGATGAAACCATTACTTCTGAAACAAAAACTTGTATGATAAAGAGACTTCGTGTAGAGTCAGAAAATGAGAGCAAGCGGGTGATTACTGATATACAGGACTTACAATCAAAATCAATTGAGGACTTCGTAACCAAAAATACACTTCACTTCTTTGAACGTTTTTCGATTGCAACCGATTTTTTCCAAAAAGAACCCTCCCAATGGCAGAACGAGCCAAGCTATATACAGGGCGTAAATATCGTCAGTAAAATGAGGGTAGTTAACGATACTGCCGAACGAAATGTTAAATTAATGGAAGAATATAATAATTCATTATCAATAAATGAAGAAGAAAAACAATTTATCTTACAAATTGTAACTGATTATCGAAAAAACTATAAAGGTATTAATAAATCAGATCTCATGGAACACTAATCTATTTGTGTTTTATTTTAACTTGCCGGCATTTATTTAATGACTTTTAGAAAATAAATTTTACATACATATGTAAGATTCCATCATATTTTGAAGCAAAAACTACATATTTTCGTATATATTACTTAAATTATATAAGGTGCCACGCCTTTTTAGGGGCACGCATTAAAATAATAGTCAAAATTAAATATAATATCGATACTTAACATAAATTTTGATAAATAATAATGAAGTTATAACTTTTTTCTTATTAAATTGTGCAAAATCCCTTCTTGTCAACTTGAGGGCGCATGTGCCACGCCTTAACGTTGACCAAACAGTCTACAGTTTTGGAAATATGTTATTTGTGCCCAAAAGAAAAAAATTAGGGGGCGAATAACATGTTATTCAAAAAAAAAAAAAAAATGTCCACTCTAATGTACATACACACATACATATACATACATACATATTAATGGTAACATGTGTCATCTTGTTTTTTATTGCAGAAACCTTGAAGATGATCAACGAAGTCGATCGAAATTTTGGACAATAAATAAAATCATTGCATTTTTAATAATTTGACCTCAAGTCGAACTTAAAAATAAGAAAATAATAAGAAACATAAAGGTAAACAAATAAACAAAAAAATTTTGTATAAAAAGATATGCGGCCGCTGCAAAATATTACCAACGGCTTCCGTCTTTTTCTTTACTATACTTTTTGTTTTACATTCATATGTGAAAACATCGGAGCTCAGTTTAAACTGCGGCGCAGTATTATTCATATGAAGTTTTATGTCAGGCTTAGAATATGGAATTTTTTCTTTATTGAATTAACAAAGTTGAAAAAAATGTTACAAACGTTAGGAAATGTACATGTGACATAAGTTAACACCAGCACCCACGTACTCGTAATCTAACGGTGGAGCAATTTTAAATTGTCAACGACTCTGCACCGCCCCATCTAGCTTGCTAGAGACATCGGTCTATCTCGGCTACACATTCCCTACCATCTAAATCCTCACGAAGAATGGAATCTGTGGCAAGACAAAATCACCTCGAGAACATTTCGATCACCAAGATAGTTTTTTACCCCGGTATCTGCCAGAGACTCTTCATGCGATTTTAGTTTTAAACCACAGCCAGTACCACAGAACTTTGATGCCGACTTTCTGCCAATTGGCTTTGGGTGAAAGTTTCCCCAGAACCTGCGTAACCTGTAGTTTTGGCAACCCAAAGTTCTGAAATCTGACAAAATTAGGGAATCTACGGTATGAAATCCGAAAAGTAGAGCACTGCCAATCAAATAAATGAAAGCATTACATGGGAAGAACCTACGACATTGTGGCACGTAAATACATACATACATATGTATATACATAAGCATTTAAATTTAACTTATGCACTAATAAGAACAAGCCGACTATCAAATTGCACGAAAGAAGTTTTCGAGCCGAATCGGTATGCCGTGTTAATAGCGATTATGTACTTTCTGCTCTTAAGAAATAAATTTCAAAATGTCACATGAGTTCTTTTGTGTATCTCAGACTTACATACATACATATATTTGTTTAAAAAATGCCGTTAAAAAGAATTCTTTGCAATTCTGGGCAAAGAATGAAAAGAACAAAACAAACAGAAAAGGGGTAATTATTGGAGACCATTGCAAGGCTTAGATGATGGTGGATAAAATGCGCAACGAACCAAAAGGCGTAATCACATGCACATTCCACTAATAAAAGTTAGTGCACAATCTGCTGATCGCATACATGAGCTTGTGTGTGAAGGGTATCTCTAGCTATAAATTAAAAATAATTTCAATGGGTTCGCAAATTTTCTGTGAAGACATGCACATGTTCGGTGCTGCTTCTGAAATATTAAAATCAGAAAGTTTACAATTCTTCGCGATTTGTTCATTTAAAGCAGTATTTTTTGGGCTCGAAAGCAAAACAGAAGTAGAACTTAAAAATGAAATAATTGCTCGTGGACTTAAATGCAATTTAGTAAAACGTGTTGGTAAAAAAGTTGCAAGCTAAATTGACACTCTTTACTCGCTTGTCTGCTTCGATAATAGCTCTGTCAAACTCAATGAGCTTAAAAGAAGCCATAAGTGTCTCTTTCGTACTATAGTCAGATGGGAGCTTCAAAGACAGTACTGTGCAATGCTAAAACTGTCAAATGTTCGGGCATGGTGAAAGAAATTGTAATGTGAGAACAAAATGTGCTGGAAAGCAAAAAGATTCCTAAATGTGCTAACTGTGGTGCACCCCCCAACGCGGGGTCAACTCATGTCCAAAACAGAGAGTCATATTTCCAACAAAGACAGAATGCAAAAAACAAAAGCTCAAAAAATTTTAAACCACAACACCATAGAGATGATCTCAATAAATTTCCCCATCTACCGAATCAGCAATTTGCTACAAGCAATAATCACAGCAACACTGGAAGATAATAACAAAATTGAGCGCTACATTTGATGGGTAGTGTGGGTGACAGATGACTAGGAAATACCTACAGTGTAGTCATTACCAGTTCCTTTCTGGTAACTTCCTTCCGCAAGTATGCGCATTTTTGCTGCCAATCATGTCCAAAACGTAAATAACTAACGAATCTACATATAATGGAATATTATTAAACTTTTAATATTTTTCTATACTTCTACTTACTTTGAATTTGGCATGGCAAATATATTTGATGAATATCTTATTTTTCTTCGCAAAGTATTCAGCTCATCTTCAATATCAGAGGATGAAAATAATGCACAACTCAGCATTTAAATTTTTTTTATAACTTTTATGAAAAATATCGCAAAAAATGAGTTTGAATGTTGAATGCCTCCAATTTCGTTTTATTATTATTATCTTTCACAGTTCGCAATAGTTCGCTGCATAATATTTAACTAATTTTAACATTATGTGTCACTCTCCTCTTTTTATTCTATTACAAATTCCTTGCAGTCGAAAAATTTACGTAGTCCTACAAAGAAACATAGTCGAAGAACATTCTCGAGCACCGTGGTAAGGCTGAATATTTTGACCCGGTTTTTGTAAATTCCAAACAAGACAGAAGTTATTTTGAAATTGTTTCTGAGTTCAAACACATAATTGTCGAACCAGAAACTTTTTTCCATGAGTTTAAATTGCTAGAAAGTAACTTAAACAGCAAAACGTATAACAATTTACGTAAAATAACTAACGCAGAAAAAGTTTTGTTCGAGATAGGAAATTTGAAAAATAGATTTGATGAAAATATATATTCAAATTTATACGAATTCAATACATATATATTTACTTTGCCTCATACAAGTGCCTCCGCTGAACGAATTTTTTTCAAAACTATCACTGATTCAAAATAGAAACTTGTGAGTCCATGCTTTCCTCTCTCAATTTGCCCGAATCAGAGCTGGAAGAATGGACTCCAAGTGAAGAATTAATTACAAAATATAGAATAAGTATTTCTAAACAGTGATAAACATTCCAAACGTTTTTGCAAAAGTAACTTCTTTTTTGATAATATGACTTCTAAAATCTTGCGGTTTGGATGGAATTAAGAATGAGTTTCTAAAATATCTTCCAAAAGTTGGCGTCAAACAGCTATTAGGTATATTCAATGCCTGTTTATATTGGCAGTATATCCCTGAATCATGGCGTACTGCAAAAATCCGTGCAGTTCTTAAACCAGGAAATAGTACCAACATTTGTATGTATGTTCTGGCTACCGACCGATTAATCTTTTAAACAGTATTAGAAAATTATTTGAAAATATTCTAAAAATTAAACTATGGAAATTCCTGCACAACAATAATATAATTCATAAAGAATAATTTGGGCTTAGGCCATTTCATAACACTACAGAACAAAAATTCTGTTGCTTTAGTTTGTCTTGATATTGAAAAAGCATTCGATACAGTCTGGCATAAAGGTCTGATCTATAAATTATTAAAAATTAGGTTTCTACATTTTCGCGTTAAAATTATACAAAGTTTTTTTTTCAGTCGTAATTTTTACGTGCGTATTAATATCGCAAATTCAGAGTGCTTTGATTTAGTAGCTGGAGGAACAACACATTATTAACTGGTTGCGAAATATCATCACATGCCTGACAATATTAAATATTTAGGTGTAGTACTCGACAAACGGTTAAAATTTAAGTCCCACATTACTCATATAATTAACAAATTTAATATTGCTATTTTAATTAACCGAAGATCCGAACTCAGTATAGACAACAAAATGGCAATAGTAAAAACAATATTCCAGGCTATCACTTGTGCCAAAACACATAAGGAAAAAGTTCTAATTAAACAGAACAAATTGCTTAGAATAATTTTGAATCTTCCACGGCACTATTCCACCAATAGACTTCATAGACGTTGTAACGTAGAACACATTACGCATCGCATTGAAAATATATGTAATTGAAAAGCTTAAGAACTCATCCGCTTCTTCTGACTATGAGTGTATCAGGAATCTACAAACATCGTTAAAAAATGTCATTGCACCTTAACTACCACGTTAATAGCTACCGCTTTGTATCCATAGCGATTAATTGCTACAATTGTAATCATATATTGCATTTATTGAAGGTTTTCCTTCTCCTTGCTTGTCACATATCGACCCAGACCACGGCTTTGAAAAACTCACAACCACAAGGAGTTTCAAAGACGTTTTAAAGTAAATTTTTTTTTTACTTGCATTTTATTTTTATCACGTTCGAGGCTCCCTGTGGTGATATATAATGTCTTTCTTTTTTCATTTTAAAAGTGTAGGCCCAGAGCACGTCTCTATTCTGTTGTAATGACCACAAAAGGCCCCATCTTGTTTTTAGAACTTTTAGAACTAGTTAACAGCGGTGAAAAAAATACATACATACCGACATATACTATATATTTTCTAATGGCTGAATTTTGAGTTCTCTATTGGACTTTGAAACGCTACTTATTTGAGGATTCGTGCACGAACTAATGCTCTAAATGGTGTGATTCCGTTTGAAGTAGGGTGCGGGCGGAAACTCAAGATAGCAACCTAAATAAAACTTGAAACTAACGATAGAGCTATACTTTGGTTGTACAGGTTCTTGAAAGAGTTATAATGGTGTTGGCATGTGCCTCACTGAAATATTCTGGCTGTGGCAGAACGCCTCAGCTTTTAGGGAACTACTGGCAGAAGGGACTGTATTATGCTATTATCACATACATACATACATAAGTACCTCAGGAAGCTGCCGCCATAATAGTGGATGACTGAATACATAATTCAACTTCGCCATCTGAAATGTCTAATTAGAATAACAAGTCGTTTACTTTAGATATGCATGTCCAAACAGATGTGTTTATATTTGCCATGTCAAGTTTTTAGTTCATCACGACTGTAATGAGTGCCTGATTCGCAGCACTTTTATAAAATGAAAAGCCGATATTAATGCCAGCAGTTGAGCTATTAATAAAACAATTCCAGAATACTGAATAATATTAATGTTGTGGCTCCAAAAATTATAAAATTCATCTTGACAGCCAGGTTTGGAAAGATAGACCGTGTCGGGACAATCGACTAATATCCACGCTCCACAGCACGAATTGGGAACTTTTTCACTCCTACTGGTGTAATCAGTCGATCCATAGCGACCGCAGCAGCCAAACTGAAAGTACAGAAAACGAAAGCATTAGAAATATCAAATCCTGTGTCAGGAACTTGCTAAGTTCCGACCTGTATTTCCAAGGTACCCATGGGAAATCCTTTGTAATAACTGTTCTGTGACCAGGCCATTAGAACCAAATCTCTCATGGAATCGGTGTACTTAGACCTGTACACAAAGCCCCAAATGGCCATTGAAAGCTGCAACAGGAACAGCATACATGTGGTGCCTGCAAACTAAACACTCCAAGAAGTTCAAGCACTTTATAAATAGCTTCAGCTATTCACGATCCTTACAATTGTTACGAAAATTAAATTCTCTATATAAAGACCAAAACTGCCTATTATAGCAGCTGCCACAATCAAAAATCCCAAGATGATGACCAATGTGGGAAATGTTTTGATATCGGATGCATTTGGATATTTTGTAAAATCGCCTATTTTTGTTATCATCACAATAGCAACTACACCCAATAGAAACCCGAATATCTGTGTATAAAGAAGAAAACAAATTAATTAGTTTGCTGGACTTACCAATGGTTCCGGCAAGCTGGAGGACTACTCAAAAACAAAAAAGTTGATGCAATAAAAGAAAATGTTTGCTCGAAGAAGTTTACAATGGAATTTAGTTGGATTAAAATGAAAGTATTTTTCTGGAATCCGTTTCACAGGGACAACAAATTTATTTCGCAGCATTGAAAATGATCCTAATCAATCAATTCGTCGCCGTTCTCAGCAACTGGGGTTGTGTCCTTCCACTTTATGGAAGATTTTACGAAAGGATCTTGGCTTAAAAGCTTTCAAGATGCAACTTGTGTAGGGATTAAAGACAAACGACCATCGTATGTGCCGCCAATTCGGCGAATGGGCTGAAGCACAAATTGATATTGAATTTGAATTTCCATTCAAAATTTAATTTCCGATGAATCCCGTGTGATTTAACCCCATGTTTGGGCTTATGTTCAGTCACTTGGTCAAATACGGCCGCAAATGCTGCGAAAAGTTGTTGAACATTGGTGTTCCAAATTGCGCCTTCTACGCGCCAAATGGCAGAAATCATATTTAAACATTAATTTCATAAAACTTTCCTATCAATAAAGCCCGTTTCATTGATATCAAAAATATATTTCCTTGTTTTATTATGATTTAAACTTGTGCCACTCTATAAAAAACATGCCGTGAAAAAATTTAGTCTATTTGTCAGACAAACTAAAACATAAAATATATACATACATACATATACATATGTATGTAAAAGCGGTAAAAAGTCTTCAACAGTGACGATTCCTCAGCAGGAATGGCCTGATTGACACATCTGGCCATTATGGAATAAAGTACGCATCTCCAGGCTGCGTATATCCCCAGTAAATATCCCATTATAACAAAGTGCACTTCGAAAAGCTCGAGACGTCCGTAAGCAAATGCACATGCGTTTGAACCACAAGAACATACATACATATTTACTTTGCCTTAAACACAATTTTTCAAAAAGTGTAATTGAGTTCCAGTGGGTCTTATTGCGAAATCGTAAAACTTGCATATTAGCGTAAACTCGTCTTTGAGGGCTGTTCAGATTAAGTACTTTGTATTAAGACTTGTAAAACCTCAAATAAAAGGCGCGAGGGCTATAGCGCAAATTGAGTAGTCAACCCCACGGAACCGATATCGTGCCGTCCTTGACGGCTTGAGTTTCCCTCATATATGTATATGAAATTACTGCGTTCATACTATCCCAAAATGTTTCTGTTATTTCACATAACAACCACTGATCCAAGTTTCATCAAATGACACCGAAATGTGATGACACTTAAGACTTTTTGCCATTAGCAACAAATCTCATTAAGATTTCTTTCACACAAGATGAGTGGATTGGCTGGTAGTGCGTTGGACGAACAGGTTCGATTCCTACCAAAGACTCTGGGTGCTTCTGCACACAAACAAAAAGCTTTGCATCATTTCAAAATATCGATAAAAATATTGTCACGATATCTGGTGCTCTCAATTGGCTGCTTCAAAAGCGGGCTTGACCACCTAAAACTACAAAATAAAATCTAACTGTATTCTAACAATCAAAACCACCACTTTAATAAATTTAAAATTGAAGACGATCTCGAACTTGAAGTGAACTGGTGTTCAAATTCTGGATCCAATTTCCTTGTTTTACATACTATATAGATATAATACAGCTTATTCTAGGAGTGGTCATCGCAGTCACACTGTCGATAACTATCACCCAAAAACATTACATAATTACATGTCTAAAAATTATAGACGTCAAAGCACTGTAACAAAGACTATAGAATTATAAAGATGTTGCACTGCCATACATTGTTCTGCCAATGCTAAATTTTTGATGGGATTTTGCGAAAATCCCCTTGTGTATGACTAATGATAGAATTCTCATCAACGGAAAGCAAAATACCAAAATGGAAATAAACTCGAGGAAAAACAATTAATACTTACAAGCATTGTTTATGTTGCCAATATATTGCCCAGCAAGCAAACAGGTTTTCGTTCAGATAAGTATGTACTATTTAAAAATATGTGATCAAGAAGCCTTTTCTTAGTCCACTAGCATTTAAAAAACAATTAATTTCTTTTGACTTTCTAAACAAGAAAAAGAACAATTATTATAAACATATCCTTAGATTGTAAGCTAAAATTATATACTATAAATACGATTATTAATGAACAACGTACATCAACGTTATTATATTGTGTTTGCTGGGCTTGACAAATTCAAATAATATTATCACGTATTGTATGCAAAACATATTGGACCTTCTGTGTTGCCGTAGCAAAACCATGAAGTTTTTTTTATTGTATAAATAAAACAGCATGAGCTGTCGTCGAATTTTAGATGCTTTATGAGCCAATTCATTAATGCAGTTGATATTGTCGAATGTAGTGAAACTGTATCAGCTGATAATCAATCTCCCATGATAGATATCGTAGACATATACCAGAATAATAAAGAATATTTTGATGAAAATGCCGACTATTTTAACTCTCCGAATGTCTCAATAGAACTTACTTCAAGCCGATATTTCATCGGATACATAGCGCAACGACTATCTTGCAGCAAATGCAGAATGGATACAATAAAACCTTCACAAATTCTAACTTATCCATCAGAAATGTATATCCACACAAAAAACTATGAAAGTGACTCAGATTTTGGAAGTTTATGTGCACCCTCTGACTTGTTTTTCGAAGTTTGTAAGATTCACATAAAAGTTTTCGAAAAGCTTTTCTCTACCAATAAAGCTATGAAAAATATTAAAAAAGTCATGACTCAGCAATGCATAGAATGTACTAATAGTACTATTTATTCCTTTTGGTTTGACGAGAAAAGTGCTTGTTACAACCATAGGCCGGAAATTTTAAATTTGCTTATACTAATATTACTAAGAAAGCATTCTGCCTGGGAAACTTATCAGTATAAACCAGCACATATTGAAAAAGTAAAAATTTTAAAACACTAATTTGAATAAAAATTAAAATAAAAAATTATACAAAATAGGTACTATGTTTACATGTCTTTTATTTTATCTCCCTCTTATGAGATCTCATACCAAGTTTTCTGCGCAGTTGAATTGAACTTTAAAAACTGAGTAAACAACAGCATCATGAGTTCGTTGTGAACGTAAATAATTTCATTTATACAACAATAAAGTAAATATATTTGCCCTACAATAACGGAGAGAATCATGTTCGTTCCCTATTTTTGTTTAACATCCATACCAGCTGTATGCTGTGTACATTAATAAAGTTGCTAGCAAAGCAAAATTCATTTTTAATTTTCAAACTCAGTTAAAAATGTGTGAAATTAAAAAAAAACTACAAAACAGAATACACACACCAGCACACAAGTATTCATGGTAAGCATATACATGAATGAATGTGTGTTTATGTGAAATGTTCGCAGTGCAACATCTTTATAATTCTATAGTCTTTGACTGTAACCATGTTTGTCGAATGGGCTTCAACCTAGAACTAAAACAAAATGATTCCCCAGTCTGCGGTGTTCATTTCTATCTGCACTTACTAATTTTTTGTGGACCTCTACAAATATTTCTAAAAGCCCTTAAAGCGAACTGTAAAGGACTCGTTATGCGAACGTGGGTCCAAGAAACACGCAACGTACTTTAACGCAAGGGTACGTGTGTATGTGTAGTGACAGGCGTCAATAAAAAAAAACAAAACGCTGTCTAACATAATTTATTCGCGTGTGATTTTTTCCGAACTTTTCGGCATAGTGATGGGCCATGTTAGATAAGTTATTTTCGTACATGTGAAATTGCAAAAAGTACTTATTGGCTTCGAGAGATATACATAATGTTTTTTACATTGTAATTTATATTATTATCACTATTATTATTATTGTTTTTATTATTAACATTATTATGATTATTATTTTTATTATTTAAGTTCTTGTTGTTGTTTTTATTATTATTTTCTACTACTAAAATTATTGTTGTTGTTATCATTGTTTTTATTATTAAAATTAGTAGTATAATTAATCAATTATTACTTTTATGAACCAAAATGATATCAATTCAATTGAATTCATATGAGTGTCAGCATTGGCCTACGAATGTCACTTAACGGCGCCGTAGAAATCAATTTTTTTATTTTCGAAATTTTGTGGAAAAGATTCCAAAAAGATTTAAAAAAATATAAACCCAGCACTATTTTGAACTACTTTGCAATTTTTAGATCTAGTACGAATTGGTCAAGAATTTAATGCGTTGTCGAAAGTTTAGCGAACTTTCGCTATTTTAGAACAATTTTCTGTTTTAAGCAGATTGTCATTATTTTGTGAAATTTTCATTCCACACTGAACTTGAAAGTTTTTGCGCTATACTCACGTTATGTCAGAAAAATGAGTATGTCAAACAAAGTCTAATCTACGCAAATAGAGAAAAATATGTTTTAACATGTTCATGTAATTCAAATCAAGTTGTGTTTTGGTTTTCTCTTTAAAACTTTAATGTTATATTACACGCCCCGTCTGTTACAGGAGATCCGATTTTAGGTATCCGGGTTAAGTACATTCGTTTAAAAGCTTCTTTAGGATGTGCAACATTTTTTCAGTGTAACATTGCAATTAATTTGCATGTTGAGAATATTAAGAACTTTTGGTTCAACATTAAGGTGTCAGAAGTTCCATCCCATAATTGCAAATGAAGTAGCATGTCAAGGAATCACGACCCCATTCGGGAAGAGAGATTATCATTAACAAATTACTTGATTCCCAAAATAAGGTAAAATTTAGTGCATTTAAAAATGCATTTAAAAGTTGGTCAAACACAAATCTACTGGAATTTGCTCTTACACTTTAAAAGTAATCGCAGGTTCCATTTTGTTAAATATCTTATGTTGCACAACTTATTAAGCGTTTTTTTCTTTCTTTAAATACGGCAACACAAGAAAATAAAATAAATCTAATCATAGCCAAGAGAGCCTCCACTCGATATTTTCTAATAGCTAATAGCGGAATCATTTAAATTGAAATCTAAAGCTTTCCTTGAACGCGCTTGTCAATCTGTTCCATTTTCTTCCATTTTTTTTTGGCATTTTTATACGTGGTAATATACATACATGCATACATACATACATATGTATAATATGCACACGCTTATTAAATTCCTCAATCAAACAATGAAAAACAGGCAACACTAAGAAATTACGAAGGAACATCCACGACATGGTTTGGTCAAATTAAATATAGCCCAATAAATTGCAAAGCTTGCAAGTAAGAAAGCTGGCAAATTCGAATTTTCGTTGTGTTTGCTCTGAGTTACACCCGAACTTACAGAACTCTTCCTTGAAACCCAAATTTAACATATTGTACATACATAGTAGATAAGATCCAGCTTCGTTCGTCTCTTCAGAACTTCAGTCTCTATGGAATTCTTTTGCTAGACTTGTGTGATTAATAATCTGCTCAAATTGTGATTGGAAGAAAGTTCCAATTGATTGCCATCCCTTTGTTTTTTCAAACTTATAAATGGGAAAGATAACCTTTTCCACAACTGTAGACAACAATAGTTATGCGGCTGCCGCAGTGATCTCTCTCTCTCTCTCTCTCCCTGTTTCTCTGTCCGACGCTGTCGAACGTTGAAGTTCGCCAACATTTTAAGAACCAGAAAGCAGATTAAGGCTAAACTAACTGACCTAATGGCGACATATCGGAGTTCGTTAATGCCAGCGATAGATGATTTTAACAAAATAATGCTCATAACTCGCCTCCCAATTGGTTTTTTATGCTGAAAATACTAGCGCAGGTTAACGCTTGAAAAACCTAAAACTAACACAAAGGTTTTAAAATTTCACACAGAACTAAAATGGCACATCCAATTCTCCACTTTGAAGTTTGCAGCTAAGCTGGCGAAGAGTGACATGGAATCAGATAAGCACGACAGATGACATTCTTTTCCTCTCTTAGCACGAGTATTATGGCATTAAAACAAAGACCACAAAAAACACTCTTGCCAGGTATTGTAAAAAAATTATACATACGTATGTAGTTATATTGCGGTTCTTAAGCTGTTCCGCGTTCGATTTATAATCAACTTAATTTTTAGGAGTTATTCTAATTGAAGGATTTGCTACTTTGAATTAGTTGGTTAAGAGACACTTTTGCCGTGCAATTATTTGTCGCGAATGTTGCCACAATGAAACCAATAAAAACCACTTCATTTCTCTTTCTGTAAATTTTTATCTGAGAGGAATTTAATACTTTTACCGCAAACACTGCATTACATATATATAAAATGTAACTTCCAACTGGAGGCGTTATAATGCGTTCCATCAGCGTAAAACACATTGTGAACTAGTAAAAAGAAATTAAATGACAAAAGTTTGTGTTCAATAACTGATTTAGTCGAAAGCACTAACATTCAAAATCTTCGTTTCTGAAAATTCTGCTAATAAAGCGATCTGGAAGTTGATTCCATATCTAATCAGAATTGTTTTTACGATTATGTTCAGTGCGATAATATTTTCGGATTAGCCCGCACTGTTTTGTTTAACTCTTTCATGCCGTTTTTGCTTTCAGGAATACTTAGAAAATTTAAGAGAAGTGGCTTGGCTTGATTCATATTTAACTTTTTGTACTCGCAGGAAAGAAGGCACTAACATCGCATGGGTTTGCGTTTTTGATGTCGTGCAATTCTTTGAAAAATTGTGTCTGAGTGTTTTAATGTTTCTAATTTTTTACAAAATCAAATCGTATACATACATACATATATATATATATGTGTGTACATGCCTCATCTTACTATTTCCATAGCTTACACATGTATAAATTCTACAAAAGAGTGTTTGGAATTGTCGCGACTGGCCGCTGATGAAAACTGCATTTTGAGTAGTGTTCAAATAAACCAATAGAATAGCAGAACCTCCTCCGGTGATCCAAGTGATTCAATTTCAAACAAACAAACCTGATATAAACTCCAATAAAGAAATGTTTTAAAATTATTTATTAGAGTCAATTCTATAATTTTTACTTTCAGCTGTCAACATTTGCTTGAAGCAATTTCAACGTCACGGATCCCAGTTGCCGTTTTTGTAAGAACCGACGAAAATCAGTGCAACGGCCGGTTTAATTTAATTTCTAACTTTAATTCTGCAAAATAGGATTAAACAACACACTACGTCCTCCTACCCATGATTGGGTACAATGCACCGCATAAATAAACAAACAAAAAACTCTTCTACTGGTAATCACTCTGTCACCCCAATCCCATATTTCAGCAATCAGATCATGCCCTAGAACAGATGCTGTGCTTAAAGTTATACTCAAGAAGCCGAATATTTATATGGTTAAATTAGCCAAAAGAGCCAAAATAATATTTTTTACGTGTATCTATTGTTGTAGATACATTTAATTTTAACATAATAAAGTTACACACCAACGACATGTTTTTCTCACTGTAAATGTCAAATTTTACACTTTTGAGTAACTATGTAAGTACATGTCGTATGTGCTTCAAAAGAACTGCTCCTGTAAAAAACATGAGCAATGTTATCTGACAAAATTTCAATTAAAAGAGGATTTAGACGGTAACACAAGTCGTACGATAAGTCTAATTTTTGAGTAGAAGAGCACGGATGGTGCCGCCTAAACTTAATATGTAATGAAACCATGCGACATAAAGGGAAAATACAGATGAAAATTTTGCAGTCGTATGGCCCCCATCGTTTTTAAAAATTTTTTAAATTCCTTCACACATCATTCAATCAGGGATGTATTTTTATGTGAACATTTTACTATGTTTTGGTCTATTACCAACGGTGTAAACGTAAAAAAATCTGTCGTATGATTTTTATTCTAATTTTTAAAATACGGAGATAGTTTCATATGATTTGCTCTTTGGTTTTACGTACAACTTGTATTATCGTCTAAATCCTCTTTAAAGAGGGGAATAAAAATCTTACGATCTAGTTTCTTACGTTTACACAATTGGTAAAATACCAAAACAAATTATTTTTACTTTCTATTGTTTGCACATTTTTTATTTCAGATGTTCACAGATCTTATTCTTTGTTTTCTTCATTTGTTTACATAAAAATACATCCCTGATCTAATGATGTGAGAAGGAATTTGAAAAATTTAAAAAAACGATGAGAGCCGTTTCATACGTATTTTTCCTCTATGTCATTTGGTTTCATTACATATTAAATAAGTTTAGACGATACCATCCGTGCTCTTCTACTCAAAAATTTAACTTATCGTACGTCTTGTATTATAGTCATTCATTAGCCGATTGCAAAAGAGTTCATTAGCCGACTGCAAAAGAATTTTGCAAGATCTATTAATTATTATTTTTTAATCTATATTTTAACAAAGGCAATAGAATTCATAAATGGTTTTTTGATAAAAGTTCAAGATCTTGTAGATAAAAAAAGAGTTTCATAAAAAAAATTACGTCAACAGTACTTCAGCGATGCCGTCAAAAGTATTTTCAGCGGCTAATAGCCATTTTTTAAAGGAATGACGTGAATGGCGCACTCATGCATGTACAAATGTATGTATGTAAATATATCAGGTGTTGTATGAAAAAGTTGTCTCTAATTAAGCCTTTATGACACTACATTTTTCCTTCATTAATTGGTAGAACAAGTGATAAAACATGTAAGCAAAATATTTGTTTTTTGCTTTACCTTATTAAGTGCTGTCAACTTTTCTTTTATATAGGAAATCGCAAAACCGAACAGAAAATAAGTGGTAACCGCCTTATTAATACTAAGAGGGTTGATTAATCACTTTTACTCTCTTAGAATTTAAAGCTGGAAATGTCAATTTTAATTTGGAAACTTTTAAATTTTTTGACAGAATTTAAATTCTTATCGATAATTTAGTAAATTTTTGACAGCTGGCTGGTTTGTCCTAATATACTCTTTGCACTTTGTACATTTTCCTACTACACTATATTTGTATTGTTCTCCAGAAATTGAACAATGAACAAAAAATGTGGTGTCATAAGGACTTTATTACAATGGTAGCGCCAATAGTGTGGGGGAATGGGCCAGTGCACTCAGGGCAAAGTTGTTGATTGCTCTCAACCTGGCGAGAAGCCAGCAGCGATCCCTGAAAATGGACTGGTCAAGCTGACATACTGCCTCCCCGTGGCGCCCCTGGATAGCCCCTACAGCACCCGCTTAGAGGTGAACCAAAGTGTGCAGCGAATCCCCTCTGTCCAGGGGTCTAAACCAGGACCCGGTCCTCCAGGTTTCGGGGGTTGTGCGTGGGGGTAACTTCCCTACCGTGTAAAAACACTCTAGTTTCGACACAACAACAAAGAATAACTTTGTTGGTTGAGGCCCAGGTTCACCACGGACTGTAGCGCCAAAAGAAGAAGAAGAAGAAGCGCCAATAGTGTAGTTACACTTATGTAAGTATGTATGTATAAAGGAGTGATAGGTTCATATGTATATGTAAATATATATGTACAAAACATGTGCTATCAATTGATCTGGATATTGAACGTGAGGAAGTTGAAGAATCAAAGGCCTTTATCCACTTTTGTATTTGTTAGACTGAGGCATAGTTTTATAGCTGATTAAAAATTTCTCGAAAGATCATCTTATTTTTTGCAGGCTTTCGAACTTCATAAAATTTTTTAAAACAGACTTTTATTTATGTGAAAACGATTTTGAAATTTAGTTACTTTGGAAATTGTATCAGATGTAATGTTGTTTAGAGCAGCTTCAATATTCTATACTGTAATTAAGCCCTCGAGGGACTAAGGAAATTAGTTTGAGTCTTTTCTTTTTTTCATCAATTCAGAAAGATAAAGACCTGCTTCTACACATTTTCACGTCTTTAATCTTACAAAATATCATACATTCACATCGTAAAGAAGCTCTGGCCGGTAAAATGTTTTTCTGGCGGGTCTTTCCGTTTCAGATCCGACACTTCCTTTTAAGATTTTGTTACGTTCACGGCTGGGCGAAGCACTTGTCTTCAAGTATTCCAACCCCAAAATACAACTTTAAAATACAAACACGTTTCTTATTTCGCTTCCATAAGAAAGTACTTCTCTTCTATGATATTGTAACTCACATAAGTTCAATGTATGTGAACATACATACATACACTTTAATATTCCATTAAAAGCAAATTAAGTTGGAGCAATTTCAATAAAACAATTACATAATACAATCTAATTTTGTTTTTATTTTTTAGTATTAATCTGCCAATTATGTACTCGTATGTATGTGTATGTATGTAAATCGTAGAGAAAATATTCCCTACATTATACGAATATGTACGTATCGTTACCTTAATATAACTCGTTTTTTTTTCTCAAATCGAGTTTTTTGTAAATTTCGAAAGATGATCTTCCAACACATCATTGATAAAAAAATTGACGTGATCCGACTAAAAATAACAAAAATATAAGCAGTTGAAAAAAGGTTCACCCCTACAAAACTTTAATTTTTGTTAAGTTTTTTCTCTCTCCTGAAAAGTTGGGAAAACGTTACTGAGAGCCTTTCTATATTAAGGTATCGATCGATATGTATTATATTCGCGTGAAGTCAAAATAATTAGTTCTTACCCCTAAAAGACTTCAAATCTTTTACTGCAACGCTGTATACAGAATATTCAGGGCTCCCTAAAATTAAATTCTCCAAATCGTTACCTGAAATGCAAAGGGGCGTAACAACCAAAAAATTCAAAATGGGTTTTTTCATTTATTATTGTAGAGCAAATCGAATTACATGTCCTCCTACATTTTTACAGCCCTACTGTCAATAACAACCATTTTATTAAAGAAAATCAAAAGGTCGTAACAACAAAGTTGGTTTTTTCTTAAACCAAAAGGGCGCAACCCACATCTAATAAAAATGACGATTAAAGAAATTTTTTTTTCTACGAAATAAATGCATCATCGCAATTTAATGCTGTACTGAAGAAATTGCAACACCAGCTTCGTAATCTTTGATTTTTTGGAGTTTTTTGTCTCTCCTGTAAAATTTTGAAATATGTTTTTACGCCCTTTTGCATTTCAGGTAACGAAATGCAATTCCTCTTCTTTTTTCATCGCTCGCCAAACTTTTAATTGAATGCAAGATCTTGTGCTTCTGATACTTAATAAATTCTGTGAAGAATACCTGCAAAATAGAGTTTCAATATAATTTACGACTAATCGTAAAGTTCACATGTGAAATTTTAACAAAAATTAAAAAAGAAACCGCAGTCAAAAAATATTTTGAATAAGAAAATTTGTCTGATTTTGAAAAACAAGTTGCGGCAAACCCTTTTCGCTTTTTTTTTTTAAGAAACATAAAAAATATATGTATATGTATGTAAATATTCTCTTTTTTCAAAAATGTGTCGGAGCTTATTCGCAAAAATAATTTTTTTACGGCAATTAAACGTATTCGTTTTACTGGAAAAAATATTTCAGTGCATTTCGTTTTTACGAAACAACACTGAAAAAAATAAATATTATTCGGCAAAAATTATACAACCAAATACTCCAGATTTCTGAGAACAAATTTGTGGGTAAGAGCGAAATATGGAAGGTGAAGCCGTACATGAGGTTCTGTTATAATCTAAACTTGTTGTGAACTAGTTCAATTCATATTGGCAGTGCCTTGGATGCAAAAGCAAAATTCTAAGGGTTTGTAATAATTTTTTTTTCTATAAATTCTGAAAAGTATTTTACGAAGTATTTCCGGAAAAAGTTCCTAAAACCATCTTGTCCCAGAATAGATAGATAGATATTAAGCAGGTATAAGAACTTGCGTTACTTCTGATTTGAATTGAATATAAGAAAGTAAAGTTGTTGCTTCGAAATTCATTCAAAATAAGAGAGCGCGCCAGTTTTGCTTAGATATAAAAGTGATTGCATAGCATTATAGTAAGTATCGATGTGATTTAAAATATGCCTGTCAAAGTAATTTTCTGCAACAAATATTATTCTTTTTCCATGTTTTCTTGAATTTTCTTATTCTCTATTATAATCAGTGTTTTATATTTATTTAGTACAATATCTCCTTTTTAATAAAGAAATGTTCTTGTAAATAATTTCAACTTTTCGAAAGCTTCTATATAGGTAGGTAGGATCTTTTGTATTAATTTTGACACCTTTCTTCAAATACTTAGTTATTGGTTATGCCACCTTGACACAATCCTTTACACACTTCCTGTAGTAGCCTGTCAATTCGGAAAACTTTCTCTGTGCTTTTCTGTTCTGGGTATATCCAATTCGTGCATAACCTTTATTTTATTTGGATTTCGCTTAAGTCCTTCTCTAGTTAAAATATGTCCTATAAATTCCATTTCTTTCATCATGAAATTACATTTATCTACTTGTATTCTTAAATTTGCGTCTTCCAGTACCTTAAACATGTCCGTTATTGCCTTCACATGCTCTTTTAGCGATGTACTAAGTATAAGTGTGTCATCTAGGTACAGTACACATGTCTTTTTAATGAAATCTCGTAGTGTCTCATTCATTAGTTTTTGGAATATCGCTGGGGCATTCTTGAGGCCGTGGGGTTTTCTTTTACTAGAATTTGAGGGTAACTTTTGGCTCGATCCAAGGTTCTAAAGTACTGTGCTCGTCCTAGTTTGTCTAAGATTGAGTCTATATTTTGTAAAGGACATTTCTCGTCAATTGCAATTTCGTTAAGCTTTCGTTAAGCGTCTTTTTTGGAGTGTCACAACTTTGAGTTGGCATCACCGCTTTATTTGAGCACCCCTATAACAGCTGATAGTTGCTTTTTGTTTAGTTTGCTTTGGAAGTTTCATTATGAATCGACTTACACCAGAGCAGCGCCTGCGAATTGTTGAAATTTTGAATCAAAATAATTGTTCTATTCGTCAAACTCATTTCCATTCAAAATTTTATTTTCCGATAAAGCCCATTTCTGGTTGAATGACTACTTAAATAAACAGAATTGTCGCATTTGGAGCGAGAAGAATCCACAAGCTTTTGTCGAAGCACTATTACATCCACAGAAAATTACTGTTTAGTCGCTTTATGGGCTGGCGGAGTCATGGCCCATATGTCTTCCAAAAAGATGATGGTTACGTACCTCAATTACGTGGCATTAATCTTGCTGATATGTGGTTCCAAAAGGACGGAGCCCAATGCCACACAGCGGGCGTTACAATTGATTTACTCAAAGAAATTTTTGATGACTGTGTTATTTAACTCCATTAGACTATTTTCTCTGGGGTTATGTTAAGTCGCTTGTCTACGTCAATAAACCACAAACAATTGAGCACCTGGAAATCAATATTCGAAGAGTTCTCGGCAAAATACGGCCGTAAATGCTGCGAAAAGTTGTTGAAAATTGGTGTTACAGATTGCGCCTTCTACGCGCCAGCCGTGCCAGAAATCATATTTAAACAATAATTTCATAAAAAAAATTTTCCAATAAATCCTGTTTCACTGATATTAAAAATATTTTATTATGATTAAAACTTGTGTCACTATATAAAAAAAAACCCTTTATAATCTACCACAATCCGTTATTTTTGCTCTCCAGAATTGTCTATCTTCTTTGGCGCTGCGATCAACGGACTTGCATGTCGTGAACAGCTTTTTCCCTGTATTCTTCTGTATTCATATGTTTCAATTGTATTCTACTCCAATCGAAGGTTCTCATTTGGACTTATTACGAATTTTGTTAGCTTATTATTAAAACAAATACTGCCGTCTATTCAATAAATCAATTCCTATTATAAAACTGTACGTTCGTCCTGTCAACGGAGCAACTTTCCATCTAATATCTGAATTTGTTGCGTTAAACTGTTCTGGTGCGTCCGTCAATATTTCAAACCTGATAAAACCTTTTCCCTTTATTGTTTTATTCAATTCAATTGGTTCTTTTAACGGCACTTTTCTAAAATATTTTATGTTCTTGTCCATTACGCTGATACTTGACAGTAATTTCTATGATGGGTATGTAATCGGATGTTCTTGCCCAGAAAAATTATCTTCGTAGCTTCGGGCTTGACCAGATCTATTATCTTTACTATTCACTTTATTTACTTGTTCTTTATAATGTACCATTGATTCCCAGGTTGAGTCAAACGATTTTGGCTGACATTTGTTTCCCACCTCTGGGATTCTTTGCAATTTTTTTATTTCTATGTTATCCACTACCGTAGGCTGGGTGCGGTCTTTCCTAAGTGGATTCCAGCGATATTTTCCGGAATTTGGCGTACGGTTTCCTTCATGCACGGGTCTCTGAAAATTTTCAGACATATTTTGTTGGACCTTAAACGTCCACAATTATTTGCATTTTGATTATAACAGTAATCAAATTATTGTATCTGTGCAATAATTATTCTGGTTATTATATATAATATAATTAGCTTGCCCTCTATTCTGACAATTTCTTTATAACTATGGTTATTATCTAGTAGCATTCCTTGAGTCATCTCTCTTGCTACATTAGTCAGTAAACTATTTACGTTAGATAAAAATATATATATGGATCGTCGCGATATTAAATATTTAATTAGATTTTGCAATTTTGTTGCCAATTCACTTACATACCCTATTTACACGTAGCTCGTTGAGCATTTTGTAGACTTGATGGGGTTCAATATCGGGTCTGTACCTTAAACTTAAACTTTTATTCATTGTCGTCCAATTATCTGGTTGTTATATATTTATCACTACGTTTTTGGCTTCCCCCTGTATATACCCGTAGAAGATGGCTTTGGTGGCTTCTTTCATTAAATCCACTGTTGTTGTAGTTGATACGCTGCTCAAAAATGAGGTGATGGTGATGTCTCCGACTCCTGTGAATACTTGTAAGTAACTCATATTTTTTAAAAGTCGGTCCATCTGGCTGGAAGGTTTTTGTAGTAGTAAGTTTGGCTGATGTTGCTGCTGCAGTTGCATTTGTTCTTATAGTTCCATGTGCGCTATACGCAAGCGCTCCAACCGCTGGTCCTTTCTTGCCACTTTTCCCCTTCCTCAAATATCTTCTGTCTTTTCGAGAACAGTTTAACTTTTTACATACATATTTTTTCTGGTCCTGTTCACCCTTTGGCTTGGTTCAGTATACTCAGAGTTTTTCACTTTTCATGCAAAGCACTTTGTTTTTTTATGTGTCTGTCCTGATCCTGTTCACTTTGTTGTTAAGTGCAGGATACTCAGAATTTCTTTTTCTCGTTTTCACTATTTTATATCTCGAAGGTCCCGCAGGAAATCGCAAGGTCTGTTATTAATTATGAAAAGGTCTGCTATTGCATACGTTCGAACACTGGATCCTTTGAATCATGAGTTTTTCACTTTTCATGCAAAGCACTTTGTTTTTTTATGTGTCTGTCCTGATCCTGTTCACTTTGTTGTTAAGTGCAGGATACTCAGAATTTCTTTTTCTCGTTTTCACTATTTTATATCTCGAAGGTCCCGCAGGAAATCGCAAGGTCTGTTATTAATTATGAAAAGGTCTGCTATTGCATACGTTCGAACACTGGATCCTTTGAATTCTTAGAAGATCCTACTGACTGCTCCAGTCTGACTGCTCTAGTCTTGTTTTACTGTTGGGTAACTCTTTGAAAAGAGGAATGGGCCAGTGCACTCAGGGCAAAGTTGTTGATTTTTCTCAACCTGGCAAGAAGCCAGCAGCGATCCTTGAAAATGGACTGGTCAAGCTGACATACAGCCTCCTCGTGGCGCCCATGGATAGCCCCTGCAGCACCCGCTTAGAGGTGAACCAAAGTATGCAGCGAATCTCCTCTGTCCAGGGGTCTAAACCTGGACCCGGTCCTCCAGGTTCGGGGGTTGTGCGTGGGGGTAACATCCCTACCGTGTAAAAATACACTAGTTTCGATACAACCACAAGAAGAAAATGTATATATGGATGACCCTATTGCTGACGACCATGGACCACGAAATAAGGATAACGATTTTGGGTTCTGCACGTGGAATGTCAGGTCCCTGCACAGCCTACGTGCTGCCGATGAACTTGCGGAGGCCCTGGAAGCCTATAAGGCTGACATCACCACCATCCAGGAAATGCGATTGGATGGGCCGGGCAAAAAGAAAGTGAGAAACTGCGACATCTATTACGGTGCTTACTACAAAGAGCGACGACTTTGGATGCGGATTTGTTGTTCGAGGCAGACTTAAGCAAAGAGTCTTAAGCTTTAAATATGTGAGCGAACGCCTCATTACAATCGGCATCAAGGTTAGACTCGGGAACATTAGCCTAATCTGCGCCCACGCCCCTACGGAGGATAAAGATGATGACGGCAAGGATGACTTTTATAATCTCCTAGAAAGACCATACGATCAATGCCTCAGCTACGACACCAAGATCGTCCTAGGAGATTTCAACGCAAAGCTGGGTAAGGAAGACATCTTCGCTAGAATTATCGGCAAACACAGCCTGCATGACGACAAATCCGATAACGGACTCAGGCTGCTAGATTTCGTGACGGGGCGAAATCTCACTGTAGCAAGCACGCGATTCCCTCACCTCAACATTCACAAAGGGACCTGGCGGTCCCCTGATCAATCAACCGTCAACCAAATTGATCACATTGCTATCGACGGCAGACACTCCTCCAGTATTCTTGATGTCCGAACAATCCGAGGAACCAAAATTGACTCCGATCACTTCCTTGTTGTAGCCAAGGTAAGATCACGGATATCAGTAGCACAACGGAGTAGAGCACGACCACAACAGTTTGACGTGGCAAAGCTACAATCGCAATCGTCCGCTGGGAAATTTGCCGATCTAGTCTCCCTTAAGCTCTCAGAAAGTCCAACCATGCCAAGCGAAACAACCGATGAGGAATGGAACCGTTGCCAAAACGCCCTCAGAGATGCTGCCTCTGATGTATTGGTATGATATGTCATGACGAAGAGGGACAGCTATAACTTCGAGGTAGTGAAGGACTTCGTCTACCTTGGCTCCCAAGTCAACAGTATGAACAACATCAGTACCGAGATCAAACGCAGAATAACTCTTGCCAATCGCTGTTTCTTTGGGCTCAATAGGCAATTGAGTAGTAAGGCCCTTTCTCGAAAAACCAAGCTGACACTATATACCACTTTGATAACCCCTGTACTTCTCTATGACGCGGAGGCATGGATGGTGTCGAAGGCGGATGAGGAAGTCCTTGGTATTTTCGAGAGAAAAGTTCTGCGTTCAATCTTCGGTCCTGTTTGCGTTGATGGTTTCTGGAGAAGAAGATTCAATCATGAACTATACGGGTTGTACAGCGACATGAGCCTAACCAGGCGTCTACGGATCCAACGGCTAAGATGGTCGGGCCATTTAGAGCGCATGGAGAATACTGCTCCGACCCGTAGAATCTTCGATTCGAACCTGTGGAAAAGTTTGTTGGTTGAGGCCCAGGTTCACGCCGGAATGTTGCGCCAAAAGAAGAAGAAGAACTCTTTAAAAATATACCAACTTTATTTATTAAAAATACTATGTGCAAATTTATTATCAACACAAACTTATGCTTAGAAGTAGAGAAATCAGACTAATTTTAAAACGTTTCTTCCTTTCAAGCAATAACTCGTTTCGCTATTAATTTAATTTAACTTATTTGCAATATCGTCAGGTTTTAAAATAATTCTTTCACAGTTTACAAAGAGTGCAACTAATATAAAAGTGATTGCGTACCATTATACATAAATATGATGATTTCGAAATACTAATTGACCTAATTAAAATTTCAGTTTTAAGTACTAATGAACTTAGAGTTCATTTACCAACATATTTCTCTTAGAAATTCATCAATGTTGTCATTATAAGACTTACAGTATCGGCCATAACTTAAGCACCTCCAAAGTAGGCTTTTAAAGAAGCAAAATTTTCTTTACAGAATAAACTTTCTACATTATAGTAAGTCTTAATATTAATCATTAGTATATTTATTATTTATATAAATAAAAGTTTTCGTATGAAGTTAAACAAATCAGGAAATTCAGTGGACAAAATTAAAGCACCCCTCTTTGTGGACGTAAAAGAAAAACTTGTAAAACTACTATTTGGTAACAAAACCTTTGCACACCTTCTCGGCATGGGTGAAATTAGTTTATTTATAGTGTCCTCCGATATTCCTTCCCATGGCTTAGTTTTGCAATCTTCCCGATTTATTTTCATATTTAAAATCCTCCACAAGTTCTCAATAGGATTGAGATCGGGAGACTGAGCTGGCCAATTAAGAACTTGAATCCTTTTGTTCTGCAACCATTCTTTGCACACTTTGGAGGCTTGTTTAGGATCGTTTGAATGTTGAAAACTCCATTAAAGTGGCATTTCCTCCTTCCTATCACAATACATTAATCGACTCATAGTGCCATCGATGTGATGAAGTGGCCCCATTCCCTGGCCAGAGAAACAGCCCCAGACCATTATACGTCCACCGCCATGTTTGACTGTTGCCTTGCAATACTTAGGATTTAGTCTTTACTCGCATTATTACATTTGAATTTTTCAAATTGTATTTAGATTCATCAGAGATTAGTACCGTTTTCGATTTTTGGACACTCCAGCCGAGATGGGCTTTGGTAAATGCAAGTCTAGGTTTTCTATTCTTCGGTGATATAAAAGGCTTCTTTGCTGGACGGCAGCTGAATAACCCAGCTTCAGCAGCTCTTCTGCGAATCGTTCTTTCGCTTATTCTCAACGATAAACTGTTTCGCAATTGAGCAGCTGACGTTGTAACATCCTTTTGTATTGCTCTCTTGATCCAGTAATCTTCATATCGTGGACGTCCTCCGCTGTGCCTTATGCTCCACGCTTTGCGTCGACTTGTTTTGTGAAAAGTCCCGCTAACTAGTATTCCTAGTAGTAATTCCAGCAGCGTAGTAACATTTTTTAAAGTTTTGTGGAGGGTGCATTTGTTTCGTCCGTTTTATTTTTTGCCTTTTTAATTTTTATAAATTTAAAAAAAATATGTATGGAATGATTTATTATTAATTAAATATTAAATGAAAAAACATAAATATAAAAGACCGCACGAGCAAAAGCTGTTTATTGAATCAGTATACGATTATATGCATGTTTTTCGAATTCAGTTCAGTATGCACTTATATCTTTTTTGATCGGACGATTCAGGTTATAGAAGATTTTAGTTCCGTGTTAGTGTTAGTTGATGTAAATTACTATAATGCAAATCAATGTTCTCCTTCCCTAATGTATAGTAAATATTTTATTCTAAAACTAATATTTTTCGAGGGAGCTACAACATTTGAGAAACAACGACAAGTTTCAGACAACTGCAAATTGTGTCGCTTTGAAGTAAACAAGTACGTCTTGAAGTTGACGGGACGGCACTACGAGAGCTGTCAGTTCTTTGCAACGCTTATTCTCCTGAACAACTAACGGAATATAATACCATATACTTTACTCTCGATCTACCACATCCATTTCCAATATACCTTGGAAGAGGATGTGTAGTGAAGAGCGAAATTCCAAATAAAAATAAAAGTATTTTTGTTTCGAAATTTATGAAATTGGTTTGTTTTGTTGCGCATAGACGGTGCCAGGTCCACAATATGCTAGTAAAATATGCCAAAAAACGTCTAAGAACTATGCGAACTCACACCACTATCAGACAATTTCTAGACATTGGCAGCACATTCTTTGTTGGCCGATGTGTTTAAAATAATGCAGCTGACAACAACGCCATTGTCAGCGGAACAGGTTTGTTGGCAACACTTTCAACACATATGAATGCTTAAAGGCCGCGGCACATATAGTCAAGAGCTTTGTCACACAAAGAGCGTCTCCTTCCAAGTTAGGCAACTTTTAACACACGTTGAGTACAACTATTAGTTAACGTTTTCTTTTCTTTGGTATATTTTAGATCTTGGTTCAAAAAAAAAATTATATGTGTTAACGCAGTATTCATTTTGCCAACCTAATCGGTCGTTGCGTTAACGTCAGTTAAAAAAGGCGACGGATGACGCAACATTTCGAGCCAGCAGGCTACCGGGTACAGTATGTCAAAATTATAACACACACATTCTTATGGAAACGATTATTTTAATGAAAGCACAGCTGCACAACAACTCGACCAGCCTTTCTGCTGTTGCCAATTTAACCCTAGCGTCAATCACCGGATACTCGGGTACCTCTTTTAACTTCATAATGCTCGTAAACCGTCATTATTGAGGTCTTTGGAGACAATAAAAACAGGACAGCTAAAACCTTGTTTAAATTGGTTTTACATTCGACACCCACACAAGTCAATGATCGGGGTACCCCACTACCCATACAAGTTTTATTTGTTTGCCTTCATAAACTTACCACTATTTCATTATTTACATATTATATTAAATAACTAATAAACAAAACATATACAAAACAAACTACACTAGATGTCTATATGCGCACAGAATTCTCTTTATTGTGGCACTGAGCGACCGACAACAAAGTTAAATGCAGCAACTCAAAACAAAAAATCAAAGTGAATTTATTCAACAAAACTGTTTTTATATACACATGTATCTTAGTATATGGGGTACCCGGTTAATGACTAACTTTTTTTTTTTTTGGTTATTGGCCGACTCAACTACAGCACAGTGTGGACAATATAGCAAAACAAATATAGGAAATTGGCGCTTTGAAGTACTTTGTGAAAGGATCTTTGTTTTAAAGTCCTCTTGATAGAGAAATAGTTGTAAAGGACTTATAAGTTACTTTATTTATTTAGTTCAGAAGCTTTAAAAAACACGACATAATATTCTACTGTATTAGATTATTATTGCCCGCCACTTTAAAAAATTAAATGTTAAAATTTACCAACAAATAATTCATAATTTTTGTTTTGATGTACAAATCGTTACTGTGCTATTTATATGTAGTTCCAAAGATATATTCCAATACATCTCCACCTTTGCAGGCCATCCCATCCATTTAGTAGACGGGGCCGAAAAACAAATATGGTAAATTATTATTTCTGAGACGTCAACATAAACAGAATTTTTTATTGAAAATGTAGATGCCGTCATCGCGGTGACAGTTGCAGCCAGCAGCATATGTAGCTGTCTGTTCGTACAGTCTGTTGCCTCGAATGCGCATTAAAGTGAAAGTTGTTCTTATGGGTCATTATTAAAATTTTTACATCCAACTCTATTCTATTACAAATAAAAGTAAATCTCTTTATGTCACCCGCTAGCAAGAAGCGAAAACTTATTAGTCTTAAGTATTTTTTATCATATTTAACTTCTTCTTATATTTATGTATATATGTATATACATACATACATACATACATACATATGCATATTAATGTATAAATTGAAGTATTCTTCATGAAATACTGTAAAGTTTGCCGCTCAAACTGCTGGAGTTTCAATTCACTTCTGTAACCAAAAACAGGAAATACATTCATACATACATACATACATATGTAGTTATGTGTGTACATTATGTATGTACATATACATACATACATATACAAATACTAGTTATAGTGATTAACGAAATCGAGAGAGTTATTATCCTGGCTTGCTTTCCGAAAAGGACATAATGTCAGCTCTAGCAATGTATGAAATAACATTTTGTTTATTATGCACATGTACATACATATGTGCGTACATACGAATGCATACATACATAAATGTTTACGTACACCAACGATCTCACAGTTTTTCTCAATACAAATTTTAAAGGGAAAAAATGGAATTATTTTAGTTCTTAAAAACCCGGTTAATAAAATCACAGTAAATGCATTTCAAGTTTGCATTCGATGACTCGATTTTCGAATATTGGATGCCAGGCAAGTGGCAAATATAAAAGCGACGAGCTCAACGAGCGCTATGCCAATTCCCGCATAGCGAATTAGATTCGTATTAGATGCCCAAAAGTCTACAAACTTGAGACGGCAGCCAGGTTTTTCCATGTAAACACTTGCCGGACATGCACTATCCAAGGTACCGCAACACGAACTGGGAACATCTTTCTTATCAACAAGATAATCGTTATAGTTACTACGACCACAGCAATTAAACTGACATGGAGTAAATAAAAGTTAAATTATAATACAAATCATAAGAAATTGTTACTCACAGCCATTTGCAAAGCATTCATCGGAAATCCATTCGCTTTGTCGTCCTTCTTCCACGCCTCATCGACAACTTCACCCATGGTGTCTAGGAATTGCTGGCGCTTCACAAATACCCAGATGATCAGTGCCACTTGCAAAACAAACAGGATGAACATAAACAAGGCATACTGTAAGAACAAGCATAATATTTACATACATTCATATGTACGATTTGAGTCCAATATGTTCGTATTGTATGTAATACTGATGAACGTTAAAACTCACAGTTGTTGTGCAACAAATACTCTCCCGTATCGCACCACAGCACCCAAAGAACGCAACTATAAACACAATGCAGCCCAAAAGAATAATTAAAATGGGAATTGTATTGGGATTAACGACATCCTTGAATGAGGAAAAATCTCCAATGTTGTTTATTATGACCGAACCCAAAGCGATCAAGAGAATGCCACATATCTGAAAATAAATTCAAGATGAAAGAGTTTATGTGTTGGAGCCGAACGGACAGACATAAAGCGCACCAAACTGTATTTTTTGTGGATCCAACTTGTGGATGATACTCACTCCAAATGCAACAATTCCGCGAACTCATTCAACTGAAACTGGGCCTCTTTAGAGAGCAAAATTTTCAATTGAAATTCATTATTAATTTGTGTTTCAGTCCATTCACCGAATTGGCGACGCATACTATGATCTTTTGGTCTTAATTCCTGCACAAGTTGAGTCTTGAATGCTTTTTAGTTAAGATCCTTTTACAAAATCTTCCTTAATGTGGAAGGGAGTGCTATTCCGTACAACGTCTACAGCTTCTTCAGAGAGCTTGCAATGCAAATGCAAATTATTATTAAGAGTAAGTCAGCGTGGTCTGAAAGCGTTCCATTGTTATTCGAATCAGCCGCTCTAAAGGTCGATTATGTAAGCCATAAAAAAGACAAAGTGCACGATAAGTTTAACGAAAAGAGCCATTATTTTGGTTTAAAAAAGCCTTCATCAATTTACAAGCCTCTCTATGAATAGCGAAATGTCAAACCACGCTAAACAAAAAGTCCAAATTTACACTTTTCAATTCTTATTCGATAAGAAACATGCACATTTTTAATTCGAATTGCTTCGTTGTTCACACACGGCAATTCTTATTGCTTGTAACCTGTATATACACTCTTGCTTTTTTCCGAGTACGAATAAGAAAGTAAAACGAATTGAAAGTACAAGCAAGTCTGTACTTATCTTATGTTCCCCTCACCCCGATGCCTAAAACTTAGTCAGCTTAGCTGAAAGAACTGCCTGGTGTGAATGCCCCTAAAGTAACTATCAGCGGTTAAATGGATTGTCAAATCCAATACTGTTTTTGACTATTGCCAACACCCAATACAAAAGAAAAGAAATCGTAAATTGAAATTGTAAATTGCCACGATTGTTATATTTTCGTATTATCATGCGCAATGTCTGCACATTTTATGGAGGTTTGTGCGAACTTTCAATTAAAACTTCGCTTCGAGATATTCGAGTGTTTAACAAACTGCAGTCAAAGTACCAGAAGTCCTAAGATTTTGCGCTTTCTTCGACTCTTTTAATTTCAATTGACGAAGAGCAAACTATTAATTATGCTTCAATTTCTTGCTTATGTTTCAACTTCTCAAAGTGCAAACAGTCGAAGGTAAGTCACCAACAAAAACCAAAAGTTATTCACTACGAATTGCTTCAACACCCGACATGTTCGAACATGCTGAGTAGTCTTCTTTTACGTTAGCAATAACGGATTAGGTTGGCACAATGAGTAATTTGATAACGCATGTAAAATCACATACACGCACAGTCTAAATTAATTTATTTTCAAATTCAGTTTTTTTATTTTTTCAAGCTGCACAAAAAATAATAAATATTTTCTTTACTGCTGTGAATCAAAACAAACAAAAAATTTACTGAAAGTTGTCAAACTACACAACGCACGTTAATAGTTGTTCAATTTTAATACGTTGCTAAATTTTAATACCTTGCGTTGAAGTCGACGTACATATGTATGTACTTTACATGACAAAGTTGTCAGTTGAAAAAAGCAAAGTACAACGCGTGACGGATTCTATGTGCTCCGGCCTTCAGTCATAAAGCACGTCTGGCGCCACCGTAATGATTTTTTAAGTGCGGCCAGGCTTATTGTTGTTGTTTTACGTCTCACTCGCACTTTGAAATTTACTTTGCAAGTTATAAAATAAAAAAACATTAATTCAAATTTCAATTCAAAAAATATTAAAATCTTTGTCACCCTTAAATTGAATACCTTGTAAATTTAAAAGAAAATAAACTACTATAAATATTGGCAACAAATTCAGCCATCTATCGTTAAATTTTCCAAATATGTAACAGTAGAAGGCATTTTTCATTAATATGTACGCTGACCATCGGTCCTTTTTTTAAGAGGGCAGTCCTTTAAAATTAAAAAAAAATAAATCGTCCTTTATTTAATTGAATTGTTTTTTTATCTCTAATTTTTTTTTTCATTTTCCAAAATTATAATCTGTATTTTCCCAAAATCCAAGAATTTTGTTTGTGTCTACCAGCTTCTAATGCGTCAACACCAAGAATATTTTCAATTGGAAATAGTTTTTGGACATTGGAAAAGTCCCAACTAAAATTGAGTACTTTAGAATCACTATTTATAACAAAGTGCAATTTTCAAATGGACTGCGCAGACTTTAAATTACTTTTATCAAACACCGATATACCAAAAACAAAATACATTCCGCAGGAAAATACCCATAATAGTTTAAGGATTTTTAATTCTTTTCATTTATTTTTCATTATTAAATATTTCGTTTTAAAGACGTGTGAACTTCTTCTATTCCTGTGTTATTTCTTTTATGAACATTAAAAAAATCCATTACTTCTTCTCCTAGTGACTAATTGTTGGAATAATATTATTATTTTATGTGATATAAAACCAAATTAATACCAAGAATTTTTTATTTCATTTTTAATGTCCTTTTTTTCGTTCAAAAATATGGTCAACGTATTAATATGGCCTCTTTTGTAGGAAAAGCGAAAAATAATTTCCATACCTGACAAAATATTTTTATGACAAACATGTGTCATGGCAACATTTTTTTACATCAACGTTAAATATGCTACGTTTACACACTTAGTCTTAGTATATATTTACATGCGTACATACATATATGTATACATCAGTAAGTATGTACATAAGAAAAGCTTCAGGGCTTATTTAGCTAAATATGTACGTATTTGGACTCAATCTTCCACAATCGTTTTTCATTAGTATTCATTTCCGAACATGTAATTGCTTTTTACGACATTTTCTAATTAACTTGGAACCTTTTACTCGATTTTAAGCCGTCACAAAAAAAAAACATAAAAAGTCAGTTAAAAATCTCTAGATTTGACGAGAAAATAGCCGAACAGGCAACGGAGGTCATAGCATTGTAAGATATTAGTGGGAAGATATTAAAACTACTGCAAAGAGGTCATACATGCATAATTAAAAAAAGGAACTAAAATTTATTTTTCGCTTCACACGCAGAACCTGTTGTTTACACAATTTTGGCAGTTGTTGTTGCGAAGCTTAATAAATTGTGGCCAGGCATTTCTCCATAAAAATCGAAACAAAAAGTTTCGAATTAGAACGCCAAAATTAATATCAGTTGCAACAGACGTCCATTCTTCTGTGCTACGAGTACTTAAAAAAAAAACAACCAAAAGTATAAAGTTTGGTTTTACAGGTGAGGAACACGTCTACTTCAGATTTTTACCGATTTTTTCACATATCTATTGGATACCTGTTGCATGGTTTTCTTTTTATTTACTCTTGAATTCGCTGCCGGTCAAATAAACCGATAGTTGTCTTTCCGCAATTCTTTGCGAAAAGCAAAATAAATTTCATGTAGTCATTCACGTATATATCTACATACATACATATGTATTTTATTTAAGCACAATAGATCAACTATGGTCGCATTACGAAGGTCCGTTGTGGGACAAACTCCATTATTATTCATACATGTATGTATGTATGTATGTATGTATTCGTTTGTTGAACATTGTTTGGATCACTAGATTTATTGCTTTACACTTACCACAAAAATTAAATTAAAAACATATAAAATGTATTTCACAATATGAGCCAAGCAATTCATTTGGTTGTTGTTTTTTGTATACGAGTATTATTACTATATATTCAATATTGAATTGTTTCGCATGGAAGTATAAATTTTCCGTCGGTTGCACTCGACCGAATACTGCAAATAATTTGTTCATCAAAGATTCTTGAATAGAAAAGTGCTTAAAATCGGTTGGGCCGTAGATAAAAAGCATAGTTTATCTTATCTTTTTGTAGTCTGCTGATAACAGAAAAATAGTTTAAATGTTCATAAATAATAAATAAATTATTTACATCACTTCGAGAAATAAAAGACATGATCTTATTACACTGAAAAACATTCAGAAGTGTGTTTATTATTTGCTCTTAAAGGGTGTAAAGCAAATGTATGACGGGAGTTTCTCTTACAACAACAATACTTTTTTAATCTACTTTAAATAGCTTGTAAATCGTCTAACAAAATAATGAGTCATGACAAAAGTTTCGCTATAAGTTCTGAATCATTTGAAAGAGGGCAGCGATAAGAAAAGCTAAATTTCCTGGTAAATAATTAAGAAAACGTAAGCAATAAGTAAAGAGTAAACAAGATCTGATTGTTTATCTCACATACATACATTCATAAACCAAAAAAAAAAATGGGAACTTAAATAGTGTTTGTTTGCTGCGTTTATAGCAAACAGAACCGAGCGCCTATGTTTTTGAATATGTACATATTTACTGAATTCCCTACTTCAGTTTTTCATGAGGATTCCTAAATGTTTCTCCAATTTTTTTTAAAGCCCATTTCAACAATAAAGACCCACAGAATATTTTATATAAGCTAAGAGTTTTACATCATAGCGAACCTGAAACCTTATTCCTCCTACTTCAAACACTGGCTTATAATTACAGTCAGGGGAAAAAGTGCTTTCAGAAATTTTAACTCACTTCAACTGGAAATACACATTTTGTCTTCTATAAACAGGAAAAAGATTTCTTTGCCCGCAAAATTCCGTTCTAGTTCCTTATCTAGTTGCACTTCTAAAAATTGTCGCAAGGGTAGGCTTTTCTCATTCAAAAACACAAATTAATAATTTTTTAACAATACATTGAAAACAAGTTTTTTCAAAAATAATTTATTTTCAATTTGTCATGATGTTTTGTTTACATGTTAGAGATGACAAATTTTAAGTTACATTTTTAATATGTTGTAAGAAAACATTTTCGATTCAAAGCTACTCCAACTTAAATTAAATTTAAGTTCTTTTCAAAAACAACCGAATTTATTGTTTGACTATAGTTATGGCCCAAAGTGTTTGGTAATATGCAAAGTGTATTTACATACGTATACAGTGTGGCAGCTCTCCGACTGGCGACAATATTTTGCTACTCTATAAGCTATATTTTGTTGTAATTTTATTCTACCGCTGTCCTTGACCCCTTAACACATTTTGATAACATGTACATTTAGTTAGAGATGGCACTTTAATGCCTTGCATAAAAACATGTTCGTTACGTAGAGTCACCGAGTCCGAGATGTAAAAACTGTGTTCAAACATACAACGTCTATTTGAATTTTTCTCTAAAAATATTTATTTATTCATCAATTACTACTTTGTCTACTTCATGTAAGACATGTGTTCCATCCATTCCATCTTTCACAACAAAATACTTCTAACTTTTATCTCACAAGCAAACAGAACTCGTAGTTTAAACTTTAAATTCTTCTTTTGACATGTAGTTTATTTTAAGTTCATCTTAGTTTAGTCGAGCTGCTTTGGCAGCTTCAGCTCTTAGTTAGGCCTTACGTGTAAAGCACATGGTCTTCTTCTTCTTCTTCTTCTTTTGGCGCTACAGTCCGGGGTGAACCTGGGCCTCAACCAACAAACATTTCCAGCTGGCACCGTCTTTAGCCAGCGTTCTCCAATTGTGCACACCAAGTTGGTTGAGGTCCCTCTCCACTTGTGTCTGCTATCGGTTCCGTGGGCGTCCTCTAATGCGATGTCCCACAGGTTCGGAATCGAAGATTCTACGGGTCGGAGCAGTATTCTCCATGCGCTCTACATGGCCCAACCATCTTAGCCGTTGGATCCGTAGGCGCCTGGTTAGGCTCATGTCGCTGTACAACCCGTACAGTTCATGATTGAATCTTCTTCTCCAGAAACCATCAACGCAAACAGGACCGAAGATTGAACGCAGAACTTTTCTCTCGAAAATACCAAGGACTTCCTCATCCGCCTTCGACACCGTCCATGCTTCTGCGCCATAGAGAAGTACAGGGATTATCAAAGTGGTATATAGTGTCAGCTTGGTTTTTCGAGAAAGGGCCTTACTACTCAATTGCTCTTGAGCCCAAAGAAACAGCGATTGGCAAGAGTTATTCTGCGTTTGATCTCGGTACTGATGTTGTTCATACTGTTGACTTGGGAGCCAAGATAGACGAAGTCCTTCACTACCTCGAAGTTATAGCTGCCTATGGTGATGTTCTGGCCCAGTCGTCGGTGTTGCGCGTCCTTTTTTGATGACAGCATATACTTCGTTTTGCCCTCGTTCACCGCTAGACCGATTTTGTCCGCCTCCGTTGAAATACCAGCAAACGCTTCATTGACGGCTCGCTGTGTTCGACCAATCACGTCAATGTCGTCAGCGTCTGCTAGAAGTTGCACGGACTTTTGGAAGATCGTGCCTCTGTTGTTGGCGTGTGAGTTTTGCACGATCTTCTCAAGAATTATGTTAAAAAAGTCACATAACAGTGCGTCGCTTTGTCTAAATCCCCTTCTGACATTGAAGGTCTCGGTGAATTCGTTACCGACCTTGATGGAGCAGCTAGAGTTCTCCATCGTCATCCTACACAGCCTGACAAGTTTGGTAGGAATGTCGTGTAGCTCGTCCATATACACACTGTCATATGCGGCCTTAAAATCGACGAATAGGTGGTGGGTGTCGATTTGCATCTCTTGGGTCTTTTCCAGGATCTGCCGTAGTGTGAAAATTTGGTCAATGGTGGACTTCCCCGGCCTGAAACCACACTGATAAGGGCCTATCAAACTGTTCACGAATGGTTTCAGGCGCTCACACAAAACGGCAGAGAAGATCTTGTAGGCGATGTTCAGGAGACTTATTCATCGGTAGTTGGCGCAGTTGAAGGGGTCTCCTTTTTTGTGGATCGCGCAAACGATGCTGAGATTCCACTCGTCGGGCATGCTTTCCTCCGACCATATCTTACAGATGAGCTGGTGCATGCGCCCAACCAGGTCATCTCCGGCTGCTTTAAATAGTTCCGCGGACAGTGCGTCCGCTCCTGCAGCTTTGTTTGATTTCAATCTCGATATTGCTATCTTGACTTCATTCAGGTCGGGGGGACGGAATTCTCTACCATCATCGTCCGTTATCTGGAGTGGCATATTCTGCCTGGCGATGGAATCGGTGTTTTGTTCGCCGTTAAACTGTCTGCAGAAGTGATATTTCCAGTTTCTCAGCATCGATTGCGACTCTACTACAATTTGTCCCTCTTCGTCCGAAGCTTATATCCATTGGATAGTGTTTTTACCCGTTGGTAAAACTTTCGGATATTATTCCAGCCGTAACACCTCTCCAGTTCCTCGATCGCGCGCTTCTCGTGCTCTTTCTTCTTCCTTTTGAGAAGCCGGTGTTCTTCCCTTCTCTTCTGTTCGTAGAGCTCACGAGCTGCTCTCGTCCTTCTCCCCAACGTCGCCTTATACGCTGCTAGCTTCGCTGAATGTGCCTGCCTGCACTCGTCGTCAAACCATGGGTTTTTTCCGGGTGGCATTTTAAAACCCAATACATCAGAGGCAGCATCTCTGATGGCGTTTTGGCAACGGTTCCATTGCTCATCGGTTGTTTCGCCTGGCAGGGCTGGACTCTCTGAGAGCTTAAGGGAGACTAGATCGGCAAATTTCCCAGCGGTCGATTGCAATTGTAGCTTTGCGACGTCAAACTGTTGTGGTCGTGCTCTACTCCGTTTTGCTATTGATATCTTACCTTGGCTACAACAAGGAAATGATCGGAGTCAATGTTGGCTCCTCGGAATGTTCGGACATCAAGAATACTGGAGGAGTGTCTGCCGTCGATCGCAATGTGACATGGTCAAGTTAAACAATTTTAGCATAAAATTTCTCATCCCAAATTAAGTTGGGAGTAAGAATAAAAATCCGAAATCCATCCAACTTAAATTTTTGTTCGCCAAAAATTTGGTGATCACTTAACTCGACAAGTTATCTCCGGAATAAAGCTTCGCGAATCAAAGGCTCGTTACATTTATTGAAGTTTAACAAAATTACAATCAAACAAATTTTAATTGCTAAAATTTAATTTGTTTTTAAAAAGCACCGGCCTTAGTATTTGACTGTGTTTATGGCCCAATATACATATAATTTTCTAATTTGTTGAACTGAGTTATATTATGCTAAATACTGGTATTATAAGAAAGGCAAGATTTTGAAACTTAACGATTTTGCAGTAAAAGGAGCATAAAAAATCAAAAATACTACATGTGCTAATGTAGTACGAGTATGTATTTATATAGTGTGTAAAAGTTAGTCGCTGTTAAAAAATGCTTTTATTTTGTTATATTCATCAATAAGTACCTCTGTTGTGCTTTTGTTGGCATATGAATGCATGTGTGTATGTGTGTATATGTGTATATGTAGTACACTAATAAGATCAGTTGTTGTATTTTTTTTTTTGTATAAATAACAAAATAGCAGTAGAACGTTTTTTAACTGAAATGAAACGTGAATCATTAAAAAACAAATATTTGCATTTGTCAAGTGTTTTCTATTTTCAGATAAAGAGAACTCAAATGTAAGTATCGGGTGTACAATAGATATATATGTATTTTCACTTCTAAATCTTCCCATGGTTAATAATTAACTGAATACACAACTAAGTATATGATCAGAACCAAACAAACAAAAACACAACATGATAAGATTTAAGCAAAATAATTTTGGTAACAAAATCTGTTCGTCACTTACAAGAAGATAGAGTTGAGCAGAATTTATTGATCCTTAAATAATGTTATAGGCAGTTTCAATGAGCCTTGTAGCAACAAAGCGTTCAAGCATCTGCAACTTATTAAAACTTTTTGATAGTCCTCCATGTTTCAGGATTTCATTCAGCATTGTATTGCGATATTACAAGCGGAAATTCTGAATGTTTGAAAGGGTAAAAAATTTAACGTACCATTAAATTTCGCTTTCACAGCTCAAGTCCATTGTAAAATATAAAAACAAAAAGCTCGATAAAACCTCGAGCAGGTCTTTGTATGCAAGTGCAGGACGTGTCGTATGATGAGGAATGGTAATTATACATTAAACGATATACATACATACATACATACATATGTATGTATGTATATGTATGTACCTAAATAAATTTGACGAGCAAAACACGAGTAAAAATTAAAATATAAATTTCAAACTTACGAGTATTTACGCTGCACCACAAAAAAAAAAGCTCTCAGCCAATATAAAATTTGCATCGTTTTGACATCAATAAATCGACTGTTTCTGCAAAGCGAATTCATAGCAGGTAAACGACAGACATTGTTTTTGCGAAGAGTTCTGAAAGGCTCATGCACTGCTGACAGCTGAGGAAGTCTAATACATAAAATAAGTATCTAATCAGCTATAAGGCTTCTGACTCTGATTGATTTGAAATATTTGCCAACAGTGCAACTTGACGGGGATGTGAAGTCGTTACTATACGCGTAATATGCAGCAAAATTATAAATGTACATACTATGTATGTATGTTTAGAGGAAGAACTTATTATTTTTAACATTTCCGCAAGTTGACCTCCAAATTTGTTAAAGCCGGAAAAGTAAGGAATACTTTAATCAAACGATATGTTTAAGTACATATACAAATGTACGGGTATGTACCATAATGTTGGTGCCAATGATCATAGCAGAGTCAGCAGTTGTTTCCCCATGCTGAAGCTTTGCCAGAAATAGTGCACTGACAACTGCTTCAGGTTTATATGCCCCTTTCCAAAAACTTTTATTCATGCATTAAATATTTTTTATTCGAATTAATCATTATTAATAATTTGTACACTTAAAAATTTATGGACGTAAACAATGTTAACATTATATGTATCTATGTATTTATGTACATATGTATGTACAATATATATGATTGTACATGCATGCATACCATATTAGAATTAAAAATGTACAACAGTACATAGTGATGCATAAAAGTCGATGTAGAAATCAGTTTCACGAGAGTTGTTATCAGCTCTAAAGTACTTTCGTAGGTGGTTTGTGTTTGGGCACCAGTTTTTAACGAACAAAATGCCAAAATTGGCTTAATGGCGACTCCCTTAATTTTGAATTTGTTTATATTTGAAATAAGTATGTAGGTATACTAATTAAGTTTAAATAATATTATATGTTTTAAATGTTTATCTAAGAAGTATTTGCCTTAGACAAATTTTAATTTGTAACTTAAGGATGCTGAGGGCAAAATGTTTTTTTCTTAAGACGCAATGGCAAACTTAAAACTATTGTTTTTTGTTACTGATTGAACTCTGTTGTTGAATATGAATAGATTGTTGAGTATAAATTGTATTATTATTATTGTTAGTACTATATTGCTAGACCCTTTGATACGTATGTACATACATATGTATTACATATCGTATTATTTAAAACTAAACTGAAGCTTAAAGTAGATTCTCTTCAGATGCATCAACGCCGTGTCATAATGCTCGGTTAATAATCTGAACGGCGTTTAAAGTTCCTTATATTGTTTGCCAAACAGCAAGCGAAAACGAATCCAACAAACTGGAAAAAGAAAAACTTATATTAATAATATATTTCTCGTTTTTAATCATTCAAACTATACATGATGATTGTTGAAATATACTTGCGAGTATCTACTCACAGCACGCACCACTTACATACATACATATATAGACATTCCGCTATTTTAATGTCAACAAAACAAAAATAAACGCCTTCCATTAATGGGAAATGTTTATGTGAAACAATTTTGAAGGCCAATATAATGAAAAACTAAAATTGGTGTGAGCCTAACTCAGTCAGAATTGTGTATCATTGTAATTTAAAAAAAAAAAACTTCGTTACGAAAATTCAGAATCTATTTTTTAATGATTATGATGATACGGTGTCAAAATACATCATGTTCCTGGAAAATCTTACAATCATAAAGTTAAAAAAAAACTCAATATTAATAAAACTATTCTTTAATTTGACTTACTTATATTTTTTCAGTCTCTGCAAATAATACAAAACAATGGACATTTTTTAAAACATAATATGATTCACAGAGTTTTTCATAACAGAGAACTTAATACTTTTATGAAATCTTACTGCGCTATTAAACTACTATCTAGTACACTGAGAAATTTCCAGATATAACACGATTTAGTTTGCACTGCTACGTAAAAAATTGCTTCGAACGGATTTGAGTACAGTCGTAAAAAAGCTACCTTTCATTATTTTTGCTTAAAAAACGCCGTGGAAAATCGGAGAAAATAATCTAGCATTAACTAAGAACTTCTTAATATTGATTTGTTTGTGCAAATTCTACACAAAACGTGTTATTTCTGTTTTTACTTTCATTCCGATATTCGCATATAATCTGCGTTGTAAGTGTCTCTCATAACACAAGTCTCTATCAGCTGATTTGGGTCTTTTTCAAATGTCACATTTTACAGAAATACAATTTGTTTATGAATAACAAAATTGATACCTATTTTTCGACCTTTATTCATGAATTAATGATTTAAAATTATTTGAGGTTGAGCTCACTTTGATTTTGAATATTCCTCTGCATATCTTCCTTAGGAAAATTTGTATTACTGATTTTGTATAAAAAATATCAGAGATTTAGTATCCATCAATAATTCATATTTCGGAGCCGATAGTACATATTTAAAGCATTATCTTATGCACAGAAAGAACAGAAAGTTCAAATATATACATACATACATATCGCACCCTAAATACAAAAGGGTCACAACTCAAAATTTTCCAAAAGTGACTTTTTTCCATAAATTAATTCAGAGTACACATCTCTAACTACTGCAGCAATTTCTTTCACGTCACTATCTTCTTTAACTGGAAAAATACAGTTATGTTAAGTGTGTTGCTTCTGCACGATGAACCAAACATAAACAGTTTTTTGTCTCTCCTGAAAATTTTAGAATTTTGAGTTGTGACCCTTTTATATTTAGGGTGCGATATGTTCGTTCGAAGTATTAAAACGGATTAATTTGGTCTTAAAGATTTTAGTTTATGCCTTCCAACGGCAATGTATCTGTCACATACATACATATGTACTTATATAGGAAGAACTGGTACTAAATAAGCTCGAAGTTAAACAAATCTGACCATAAGTAGGGGAACTATAACTCTTCACAAAAACTGCATTGTCCCATATATACATAAATAGTATATAAACAAGGAAATTACTGGCAACGTTCATCGATACATGTTCAACATTTGTTCTTTTTTTCAATTTATGTATATTACAATTACCTCAATAGCGGCAATAATTAAACCAGCATATTTGATGACATCAGCATTTCTATCCCATATTCCAACAAACGCTTCTTTGCACCCTACTTTAAATATAGTTTCTTGCCTGCAGTCATGTGGATTCTTACAACATGACGTTGGGTAGTAGCCTTTGAAGCTATAATCGGTATAACTTGTGCGGCCACAACACTCCATCTGAAAAAATGAGTCAAAGATTTAGAATTTTAAATAAATCAAAACGAAAAAGCCGACTTACACTAATCTGAATTGCATCCATATAATCGGCAGATGTTGTTCTTTTTTCCCAGGCCTTCTCAACAACATCGCCCATAATAATAAGGTATTTATCCTTATGAAGCCACATGAATGTCACCAAAACCAACTGACCAATCATAAGGACAAACAGCAACACCGAGTACTGGAATGGAATATTTTGAATAAACATGAAAGTAATACCTGTCCTAAAAGGAAGTGACAAATTGATATTTTTGCTTACAGTCATTGACATCCAGTAACTTTCTTTAATAGCACCCCAGCAACCAAAGAATGAAACCATTAAGATAACGATTCCGAGAACTATCATCGTTACTGGCACTTGTTGGGACTTAAGCGCCTGTACAAATTTCTCAGCTGTATGTACGTCGCTCAAGAGCAAAGCCCCAAAAACGGTCAGCAATATGCCACATATCTAGAATGATAAAGTTAATAAGAAAATATAACTCCTCTAAGTCCTCCATACTCGTACATACATACGTACACACATCCATAATCTCCGTACATATGTGTATGAATGTATGTAATCGTATATGTATATTTATGACATGGATATGAATTAAATTGTTACTCATATACATAAAAGCAGTGAAATGAATGTCATACATTTTTTAAGCGAAACTTAATAAAAACTTATGCCCAGGCTCGCTCATAGTTTTCAAATTTAAAAATCAACGCACCAAGTAGTGTGTTTACATACATACATAAGGGCTAAAAGCACGACTTTATTGATTATATAAAGGGTTTTCCAATAAGAGTGATATGATTTCTTAAAAAAAAACACTTATTGCTAAGGAAATTCAAAAGTTTTTTATTTAGTGTGAAGTACAATCGATACAATTGAGTTCTAAATAAAACGTCATTCAAATGGCCTCCACGACTTCTTCTGCAGGAACGAATTCGGTGAACCCAATTTTCGAGCACTTTTTCCACTAAATCAAGTCGTATGTCATGAATGGCACTTTCAATATCGACTTGTAAAGCTTGAAGAGAGTCTGGTTTATTTCGAAAGACCAATGACTTTAAATAACCCGACAAGAAATAGTCTAATGGTGTTAAATCACTACTTCTTGGAGGCCATTCAACACCACAATGAAAATGTAAGCTCAAAATTTTGGACAATTCGACGAATAGCGAGCACACTTGGCCGATTATTACGACCATAAAATGGCAAAAGCGCGCGAAAAGTTGCAATTGGAAAACGATTATTTTGATAATAAAACTAAATAATTTGTAAACGTTGTTCTTGCGTATATCTCTCCATAATGAAATTGTAAACACTACTGTATACAATGAAAAACATATGACAGATCATGACATATTACAATTGGCCGAAACGTCACTTCAAATCAAATCAATCATCCCTATTGGAAAACCCATTAGGATGTATTGACATTTCACAATTCGTGCATTTACCACAATATTTTACTTAACAAATTTGTATTGCTTGGCCAAAACTTCACATGCAAACGTCAAGTATTTCAGTTTTAAACTGACGTTAGTCAACGTGATTTTTGGGGGGAAACGACTGCACGGTGCCTGCCCCCGACATATGTATAGAAATGAAAACTAATTTTGCAGCCTGTAGCCGAGGCATATAAAATTGTTCAAAAAAACAAATTAAAGAAGTCCAAGTGATTATTTACTTTGTGAACAAAGTTCGGTAAAATAAGAGTAGACTGTATTTACTCTTAATAAGAGGCAAAAAGGCCTTAAGATAAACCAAATACTTGGGAGATTTTTCGCAGAAGACAAGTTTTTATGAGCACAACAGATATATGTACATCCATGCATATACGTATGTATGTATGCATGTATGTATGTGTTTAACTATATGTATGTACTAATTCTGCACAAACACAAATATGTAAGTATATAAAAATGTAACAATAATTTAAACATTAATTGATTATAATTTTTTTTTTTTCACTATACATCATAGTAGAAATGTGCTAAAATGATTATGATACCCAAACCTGATAAGCCTGATCACCTAGTCTCGTCATACAGACCTATAAGTCTGCTACCTACGTTTTCAAAAATTTTTGAAAGACTTTTTATTAAGAGATTACTACCCTTTTTTAGAAAGAAGAAACATAATTCCTGAACATCAATTTGGTTTCCGACATAAACATGGTACGCCAGAGCAATGCCACAGAATTGTTGAAGTTATTTCCGATGCTTTAGAGAAAAAATTATTTTGCTCCGCTGTATTTTTAAATATTCAGAAAGCCTTTGATAATGTGTGGCACGAAGGGTTGCCATACAAGTTAAAAATGTTAATTTCTGTACGTTACTACTTGTTACTCAAGTCATATCTCTATCAAAGGTACTTTTACGTAAGCGTCAATGATGAAAGCTCTAATTTTGGTGCAATTAAATCTGGTATTCCTCAAGGCAGTGTTTTAGGCCCAATTCTTTATACATTTTATACATCAGATATGCCAACTATTGATGGTTTGACTATTGCTACATATGCTGATGACACTGCCATACTGGCATCTCATGGATTGGCAGCAGAAGCTTCTAGGATGGTACAGGAACTATTGAGTTTGCTGCAAAATTGGTTACTTAAATGGAATATAAAGGTTAATACCGAAAAGTCGATTCACGTGACCTTCACTTTAAAAAGAAATGATTGTCCTGCCCTCTCGATGAATGGATCCCCTATTCCAAAAAGTGATGATGTGAGATATTTAGGTCTCCATCTTGACAAAAGTCTTACTTGGAAAAAACACATACAAGTGAAACGTAATCAATTAAATTTGAAAACCAAAAAAATGTTTTGGTTATTAGGACCATCATCTACATTGAGCTTAGAAAACAAAGTCATGTTGTATAAAGCTATTCTGAAGCCGATTTGGACTTATGGTATACAATTGTGGGGTACCGCCAGCAATTCAAATATTGAAATTATACAAAGATATCAATCCAAAACTCTTCGCTTAATTACTAATGCTCCCTGGTTCATCAGAAACAACAATATTCATAAAGATCTTAGCATCGCAATGGTCAAAGAAGAAATTAATCGTTTCAGCGACAGATATATAAACCGACTTAGCCATCATTCCAATGTGCTACCCATCAATTTATTAGACGATAGCAACGAAGTGCGTAGGTTAAAAAGGGTACATGTACTTGACCTACCTTTTAGAAAATAATATTTAAGATGTATATATTTATGTAAATAGTGCAACAGTTGACAACTGTTGTTTACTGAGCTGTTTTTGTTTTTTTTGTTTTTAGTTATGATATGTTTTTAATTATTATTAAATTTGCTTATTATTTTAAATTTTGTAAAATAGATTGCAAATAAAACAGATTACAAAAAAAAATTGTTTTTAGTACACATTTCTAATTTTTCTTTCTTTTGTTACCGCTTATTTTTGAAACAGCTTAACTTCCTGCCCAAACTAGAAGAGGACACCGTTCTCTAGAGGTCTCTCGCATTGCCCAATTTTAAAATTCGGCGCGGTCCCAAACTACAGTGAAGAAACAAACCTATTATCAGAATCAAAGTCATGACTTGAAATTTTTTTTTTTTTAATTTTATTTACATATTCGTATAATATATTTACTAGATTATCCCGGTGTGCTGTATATGGTAGCACCCTGTATTGTTGTTGGTTCATCGCAGTGTTGTTAGGCTGCATACTCTGCGCCCATTTGAAGTGTCTACCTAATGCAATTGTTTTCAAAGAAAACAATTATTTTTTGTATGGAAAAGGTATGGCCTTTAAAATGACCATAAGGCGGAAACAATGCACCTAGAATGAACCTTGCTATTGACTTTAGCTTTTATAGGAAGTTTTCAGATATAAAATCGGTTCACGCATAGCAGATAACATCGATTTTGCACACAATGCAACTTATATTTACATATATATAAAAATGAATGTCTGTCTTATTGTTTGTGTTTTATAGGAGGCCAAACCCTTGGACCGATCTTCCTGAAATTTTCACAGCATGTTACTGTCATCTGGGCGTGACACCGCCCCTATAAGCCAAAAATTTAAATCACCATATTTTGGGCATTTTTTTTACCTACGTCGATGATATTTGGCACATATGGTATTGGCATAATTAGGAATACGTACCAGGAGAAAAGTGGGTGGGACCACGGCCCTTTTTAGGGAAATTAAAAATCTTAATATAGTCTTAACTACTGGTCCGATCGTCATTCAATTTTTACAATAGGATATTCTTACGAAATAATAAATTCTCGACTATATAAAGTTGTGAGTGGACAAAGAGGCGTGGCCTCGCCCATATAACCCAAATTTAAAATCGTCATATCTTGGGCATTTTTTGGCCAACGGCGGCGTATTTGCTATATTTGGTATTGGCATGAATAGAAATACGTACCAAAAGAAAAGTGGGGCAGCGAAGCACACCGGTTTCAGCTAGTTTACAGATATAGTATGTACATACGTATGTATGTATATCATCAAATATTTATGCATTGCCAAAAGTTGTATTTATGTATGTATTTGGTCACAAAACCCCTAAAAACATATACATGTATATAAGTATGTATGTATGTAGTCAATATTATATGTACATACATACCGACGTATGTATGCTTAGACATACATATGTACATATTTAAAGGCGTTGCTTAGAAATTTGGAAATTTAGAAATTAGTAGAAAACAAATTCGTATTCGTTTTGAAAGAGAATTTTGGCTCAGAACTAGTCATAAATACGAAATTTGTTTAAATGGGAAGAAGTGAGATTCAGCCGAATAAAAACAATTGGACTTCAAGCTGCTTGAAAAATTTAGCAATATATTTAGCGAGATGTTTTCGTGCCACTTGACAAAGTGCTCTCTTGCTTAAGTACATATTCTGTGTCTAATCATTTAAATTAGGTAATTTAAGTTTCCTTCACTTTTTTACAATTTTTATTGGAATTAATTCAGTGCTTAATTACAACTGAACTTGCAGCACTAAATTTTATTTCATATAATTTAATTTTACAAATATATATTGCTCATTCTAAAATTATCTTTTCTTTTTATTAATTTGTTAATAATTTTGAACATTTAGCGGAAATACAATATTTTAATTCTTAATAAACATTGTAGACATGTCGTCCGCAATTTATGTTAAATTTATAAAGGGTCAGTGGATAGAAATATGGATTAAAGTAATATGAAATAAAAAACAATTGTGGACTTATTTGTCGTTAACTTATATGTATCTGATACCAGCGTATATATGATCCTTACCCTTCCTTACGGCATATTTTGCTGGTTTATTTGGAATATTTATATGTACGAGTACATTCTTTCGAAATTTACATCTTCCACGAAATGCCAATAACTTGTGATATGTGTCCAGTTGATGGCGTTGAGTTGTGGACTATGCCCAAATATAAGTTAAGGGTGTAAAATGGTCGTCCCTTTGTCATTTTAAATATACATAAAGTCCTATCATCAGTCGCACATTTCTTCACTCATAAATGTTATACAAAAGGGTTTCTTTGAGGGCTGCAGTTAAAACTGAAACCCATTGATCAGCCACGAGCTGCTCAAATAACAAAAGTGATTCAGTTGCCTCCATTTCTTGCTGAACGAAACAGGTACATGACCTATTGAAACATGTGCAATGTTGATTGCAGCTGTTCTTTTACAAGTACTCCCTGCGATTGTAGCCCAAACATATTGGGAGCGACTGGCGTTTCCAGCGGTTGAAGTATTGGCATATGTGGTTACAGTGAAGTGAGATATTAAAAGTTTTGTCTTTCTATGATTTTTCTGATCGAGTCATTGAAAAACTGAATAAATTTAAGCCAAACAATTGCAGCGAAAAAGTACACATACAGTAACGATTCGTCGTAACGACGCACAAGTTTGAAGTAAGTCAAAAATTTAAGCACCTAGACACCGTACTCTCTCACCTACCAAAAGAGCTCGTTGAATAGTGAGTCAGCAAGCAATGCGTTCTTCTTCATCGTAAATACAAAAAAGAAATAATGGAATTTTTATTCTCTAATCGTCGATTTAACTATTACGTGGATGCGCCATAGAAAAATGATTTGAAAAACTAAATGCAGATCCGATAAATATGTTTTGAGACATTTTGAAATTCGGTTCTTATTTGTATTTATTCCACATATTGTATTGAATTCATGTTTCTTCGTTAAATTAGTAAAACTTTCTAATGTCTCAAAATACATACGCATGTTTGTAGGTTGGTACATAATTACGTATTTGACTTTTTACTGAAGTTAAAAATTTATGCTTTTTTACGCATGTTTCGAAACTATTAACTTTTAGATATTACCCTACTAGCATTTGGATGATTGGTTTATCAAAAATCCCCTAACTAAGTCTTCCTCGAATACTTTTGACGATTAAAAACTAATTAATCACTTGCGCGGTTGAAAAAAGCCTGGAAAATGATTCGTGCTTCTGGTTAAAAAGTAATTTATTGAAAATACAATAACAAAACAAACAGCAATCGAAAATGGATCATACAGGTGTTTGAAATATGACTGTTTTGTAGTTACTTATGAATAATATTTTGCTCATCTAGATGATGAAAAACCGATTTTAATTCTGTTGTTTTTATTTGTAACGGGATATTTTTTTGCTAGCTTTGAAGCAAGCGTAAAATATTAGAATATTGTAAATTTTAGTTTATTAATGTCTGTTGCGGGTAAAGCGGCCCAAGCTCAAGATAGCCAATGTGGATTTTAAACACAAGTGTAAGAATTTTAGAAAACTTTAATTCTTTATTCTTACGCTTTAATATGTTAAAATTCCTACAATTATAAATAAATTCATTATACAAACTTACATACTAAACTGCTGATATACTAACTTTTATGTATGGCTACTCTAAGCGAAGCTTCGTAATCCTTATGACCTGAACGAATGAATATCTTAAATCTATGTACGTGTTTTTATATACATATGTATGTGGTCTCGATTAAATATGGCCTCATACTTATACCGCGTGGAAAATTAAAAGGAATAATTCAACATTTTGACATGCTCATCTCTCTACATATCGATAACAGTAATGTCATATTAGCGATTTATGAGTGGCGGTAACAATGTCAGTGATCTCGTGGTGTAAAGTTGAAATATTAAATTATAATTTTGAAAGTTTATATTGAATTAAATATATTATATTAAAATTAAAATTTTTAAAAGTATATAAAAATAAATACATTTTGTGAAAAGTGATTTTTAAATAAAAAAAAAATGTTGCCAGCCAAACAAATAAAAATATTGGCAAAAAAGTAAGAAAAAATTAATATCGCCAAAAGACCAGAAAACTAATTCTCAGGACAACCAAACAAACAATGAAAGTTATTTAAATGATGACATTTTAAATAATTCTGATAGTGGAAGTGAAGAGAGTCCCTTTTATGATTCTGATAGTGAAAGTGAAGAAAATTACAGTGACGACGATGAATATCATTTATTATATATTTTAATAATAATTTAATATATATAATTTTAATAAACTGAAGTAATTAATATTTTAAATCGAAAAATATTTATTTTTGTAATCGATTACAAATATGACTAAAAAAAGAGTCGAAAAAGTCTCACAAAGAATCAGAAATACCGCAAAAATTACTCGAAAAAGACTCGCAAATCTATATGAGTCATAAATGAGTCGAAGCTGACCAGAAAAACCGGTAATAAAAGACTCTTCAAGTAGAGTTCCTTGTAGGGTACCATTTTCTCCAAAAAAAATATTTATGATCAGAAAATGAGCTCATACATGCCTATTTTAATCGGGCAGAGGAATCATAAATGACTCGAATATGATAAATTTTTTCATAAAATGCTTGCAGGGTACATTCATCTGTATGTATGGATGTATGTATGTATATGCCTAAAAACTTCAACAAACAGTTGCGCGCTAGATTAAATAGGAAGCAACACTCATTTTAGACATTTTGATTTTATATGTCGGTTATAAGCATTTCCCGCTTTTATGCATGTAAGTTCGTGGAATTTCTGGTTGCAATTTAAAATATACATGGAAATTACTTCTATAAACATTTCGCTTATATGCATTTCTCACTTTTATGCCGCAAAACATTAATACAATTTGAATAAATTGCATGAAAAAATGTCTTCTATATGCATCATTCACAAATTTCCAACAGTTGTACCAAAATTGTTCTAAAATGAACAATCAATATTTATCACTACTTCAACAATTCAAAATTGAATTTTAAAATGCTAGTGTAATGAGTAGCGATTTTAATTTATGATTGCCATAAATACTTTGTATAGCAAAAAACGAACTGACAGTTTTCCTCTAGCAACTGCCCCCAATGACAAGCAGGAAATGCTACCTGTAATACCAAAATATTTTTTATTATACTGAATATAATCAATTTTTTTTGGCAAAATATTTTTTTTATATAAAATCTAATATAAAAAAAAACATCTTTTGCACCCTTTATGCACATATCAGAGTTTTTATATATGCACGGCTGGTGCATTTCAACGATTTTTTTTATTAGCACCATATGTGCATATAAACGAATTGTGTATATTTGCATTCCCCGCTTATATGCATCGAAAATCGTGCATTTTTAGAAATGCTTATAAACGATAAATACTGTATATACAAATAAACGTTTATTCCCCAAATTAATTAAAAAATTTTGTTTATGTTTATGTTTACACAAAGCTCATAACTTGGAGTAGTCAGTGCAAAGCAAAAGAGTACATATGATTTTTCTCTATTTATCTGGCCTTGGTCTATTTTAGACTTGCAGCTGTATAACTTATTATACCACCAGCGGCATGGTTGCTACATATGCACATTATTTGCGGGTGTAAAGTGAGTTCACAACCTATATTTTATTTTTAAAATTACAGACAGTTTATACCTTCATGATCCAACGTGCATGTTTTCGGCTGTCAAATCCATAAATGGTTGGCAAAATTAATGCACCAGAGTATATAATCACACGATTTCATAAAAGCCCCAAGTTGCGTTGAAAAAATATTTCTCGGGAAGCAACATTTTTTTTAAATTTGAAATTAGTTTTTATTACAGAATTAATATTTAAACGTGTAACATTTCAGGGCATAATAAAATATGGTTCCGATAATCTTAGGGCCTTTCGAATTTTTTGATAAGAACGTTATTTTTGCGGTGCATCATAATCATCCAATCCAAATCAATTTCGACTATTTTGTGTCTGAGAACTGTTTCAAAACCGAGATCTATCTACTTATGTATGTATGTACAAATGTTTTTACTTTGCTTTGCTTTCGATAAATTAATATGAAATTGTCAAACAGAAAACGACATTTGACGGCCTACCCCGTCCCTATCATCGATGCTCAGCCATATGCACATACTAAGTTCTTGGCTAATGCAGATCCCAATAATTGAAAACTTTCCTAATCCTTTCCTGACATTTACAGAAACAATTTTTTTAATACATGTATGTACATATGTACATATATTATACGTAAATTATTTTAGCTATTCATCAAGATGAAGGTTAAAGTACACAAATTCCTAAAGAATATTATATATTTTGTTTTCTTCATTAAATGGGTGGCCAGAGTGGACAGCGCTCTATGCAAAGTACATACATACGTACATACATATATGTATGTATATAAGTACATATGTATCTACATATGTAAGTACTTGCGTACGCATGTACATATGTATGAACGTGTGCGAACGGAAGTTTAAGTCAATTTAAATTTTATGACATTTTAATGCTTTAAAAAAATGATTTCAAATGTACTCCACTTTGGCTTTCTCTTCTACTTTTTAATTAAAACATTTGATCCCGCACATTGACCTCAAATGCATCAGAGACAAATAATGATTCATAAATTGCCTTTAACAAATTGCAAAACTTGTAAAAAGGGCACAGTGGTTTCTTTATGAAATTTGTTCAAATAAATTGACAACGATTTTTGAAATACATACATTTGTAATATAGTTGCAAAATTCAAGGTAGAGGGACAGCGAAAGGGCTGGCCACGCACGCCTGATTGCAAACAACCAGCATTGACAGCTTTGAAATTTCAAAACGCACCAAAATGGAGAAAAAACGCTCCTTTAAAAATACGCACCACGTTTAGAATTTCTTATGTTTATTGCCCACCAACTAAGGAATTTTTCGCAACAAGAATTTTAAAGCGCACCGAGTTGAGAACCCTGCAAACTGCCGATCTCTTTGTGAGTGGCTTTTTTCGGCTTGGAGTTTGCCGAATTATATACATACATACATACATATTTGTGCCTTGTAAAGTTTTAAACATCCAAGACTGGAGAAATGGAAATGAAGAATATGTACTTCTGTATATACACAAAAAAAAGGTTGGACCATGTTAGTCAACATTGTTGCTACTTCCACAGCCACCAGCTTAGAAAATACTCTATTTCACTACTCCATGGTTAGTTCCAAAACTGTCTTTTTTCACTAGAAACTTTTCCTTAGTTTGATTTTAAAATGAATCTATATACATATGTACATTATAAATGAGTTATAAGTTACTTTTTTCAACCACGCCCACTTTTTAGATTAGGTTACTCCTTCCACATGGTTTTTAACGGATTTTATAATATAAACGAGCATAACTTCTCCATTTGTGGACAAATTTTCAAAATTCTTTTTACATATGGAAATGGTTCACTAAATTTGTTTACAGGAGACAGAGAGTCATGGTCGGGGGAGCGAACTGTGAACCGCCAAAAATTTTATTATCAAATTACTTTGTCGTTTGGGAACTAATTTTCAAAATTCGTTTTGCATATGGTACGAGGTCCAGTAAATTGCACACCGCTTTAAACTAGTACTAACACAAAGTACGGAAATCAACAACAAAAAATTGTATTCTATTTTCTTTTCAATTCAATTCCAGTTATCTTCTATCGTGCGGTCTATAATCAAAGCCCATTCTACTTACACAAATCACCCTAGTGTAAGAGGCTATAATTTTTACATATGTATGTATAACGTAAGTGCCAGTTCGAAGCACTGTGAATGTAGATGTATCACTTTATTGACATTTTGCTGAAGTTTATACAAAAATATAAACAATCAAAAGATAATTTGTTGTAGTTGAATAATTTTACCGTAAGTTAGTGAATCCCGTGCTGCAGCACTTACTAAGCAACATCGAAGTATTTTATACAGCCCCCGAATGCGTACGACAATTTGAAACGATTTCTTTCCACAGCGAATATTTTGTTAAAAACACTACTGTGTACTATATACATATGTATGTATAAGTATACATATGTATGTACATAAGTATATACATACATACATATATACGTAATTTGTTAAAGGTTTTCAAAGCTTGATTACACAACGTATCGTTTCTTGAAACCACAAAACTCAGTAGATATGTATGTATGTACATACATTGTTTTCGGAAAATTAGTCGTTGAAAAAAGCTAGAAAACTCGTTGCCCTCGAATGATACTTGTGCAAGATAAAAAAAGCTCTGAAAAGTGTGTTCATACATACATACATACATACATATGTACGTATGCACCTGAATTTGTCATATAGATACATATGTACATAGATGTGTGTGCAAGTATGTCCACACACATATGCATACATACATACATATGTACATACATAGATATTTATGTACTCATAGAATCAAAACAAGTTGCTAACATTTTCAATATTTGAAATTATTCGCAAAGCTTTATAAGTTTTGTATGTAGTATGTGGTTGTATGTATGTAGTGACATTGTTACCTGAATAGTTAAGAAAGCATGCCGAGGTACCCACCCGTACCTGCAGAAGCCAGCACTGCGGCAGCTGAGAATTTCTTGCGACTGTTATTCTCATGGAATATTCACGTCAGCTGCTTTTACTAGGGGAAAAAGGAACTAAAAGCTTGGTTTTGCTGTATTATTGTTATTTTGTTGTAGCGCTGCCTTAAATGCCACATCGTTGATTGATACATACATATGTATGTATGTATGTACATAAGTATGTACATATACAACCAGAGATTCGAGCCGTAGCAACGTGTCAGTCGAGTTCTGTGTCGGCTAACACTACGAAAAAGATATTCTTATCAAATGTTCGATTTCAGAAGATCTTTTTCGGACTCAAAGTTTTTACTTGAATGGTATTCACAGCTTAATTCAACCACCCTTTTTAAAAAAGTTAAAGTCGATATAAGTTTTGAGTGAAGCAAAATATTAAAAGAATTTCCTTATATAGAATTTAATAGCACACATTCTTATCTGCATAAAAAGTTTTTATTTTATTCTGGGATTTACATATTTATATATGTACTTAAAGATTAAAAATTATGAAACTTAGGTATTTCTGTAGTCAGTTTATTGTAAGACCTGCTTAATTGACATCAGTTGTCGTGTAACGGTAAATTTTCAATATGCTGCAGGGTGATTCGGAGACACATTTTTAAATAATGAGACGACGCACTACAATTGGGCAAATTGTACCATTATAAAAATGGACATTCTCGGTGAATTATTGGCCTTACCGATCCGACAGTACAGAGTATAATTCATAGATTCAGGCACGAAAATAGAGTAGCCGATAAGGGCAGAAAAGCCCCAAACAAAAGTTTTAATGAAGCAGAAGAGCGTTATATAATCAGAAAAATTAAGAAAACCCCGAAGCTATCGGCGTCTAGCTGCAGAGGTTAAAAATTACTTAAATAGAACTTCCAGGGCAGAAACTATATGCGAAGAAACCATGATTTTAATGGTAGTGTAGCATGAATAAAAACTCCTTGTATGTCGTCAGGGGGCGTTGGGAACTTGCAGTTTATTGAAAGTAAAATGGATAAAAACATTTATGTATCTGGATATTCTTAAATCATGAACGTACATATTTGTAAACAAATTGACAGTAAAAATCAAATATTGTCTTCGTAGAGTTACACCACTTTCCCCTCATAGCCTTTTCCCACTGAGCAACATCTTACATCTTTCATCAATTTGCAAAAAAAGTCTATTGAAAAAAAACTCAACATATTTCAACATCTTTAAAGCATGATCCTTTCTCGTTTTGTTCCATCTTACATCTTACGTAATTTAAGGTGGCATCACTAAAAAAATGTTTCATAGCGACTCTTAAAACATAGATATGTATGCATAGATATTACACAGACATGATATATATACATATATATATCCAATTATTAATTTTTTTTCTAAATTTAATTTTCAATACTAATTTTCCAGTTTCGCATATTTTTCTTTAAATGTGTTTTTGATAGCTGAATAAATGAAAGATGTTGATGTTGACGATGTAAACTGTTGTTTCACATTTTCAACATCTTCCACGCGTTTCACGAAGATGTGATCAGTGCAAAAAGGCTATTATGCGTAAAGTGTGATAAAAAGTCTAACATATACATACATATGTATGTAACTTGAACACAAGTTGACTGTCGGCATTCTCGGTGCTTAATTTAAAATTTTTTCAGCATACTTGGATCATTTTTGTAGTATTGATTAGCATTTTTTGATCTTTTAAATTTCATACATGTAAGTAAAGAAATCTTTGGCATTGCAAAGATATGTATGTATGTGTATATATGTATGTACATACATATGAACATATGTATTTATTACAATTTACGGAGACATTCGTAACTTGCACATTTATTTTCCAAATTAGAAGCCAGTCAATAAGTAATAATAATAGGAATTTACGTATGTTCATACATACTTACATATATAAAGTTGTCAAGGGTTTTGCTGTGACATGTGCAACAAGTTAATAAAATTCCCAAGGCGGAGTCTGCATACGTTCCAAGCGAAAACTTGATAATGGGTTCCAATATCATATTATTTGCCATCAACATTACATAAAGGGTGGTTAAATTGTATGGGCCGATGTTGAATGTGAACCACACCTAAACGCCAAGTTTTTTTCCGAATTTTATTTGACATTTCTCTATTTCAGACTTACTCAATTTGAACCATGGAGAGATACACAATCCAACAATGTGTTAAAGTTATCCAGACTTATTATGAAAATGGGAGTTCAAATCAAAATGCATATCGTGCACTTCGTAATTTTTTTGGTCAATTTCATCGTCCAAATGTGCGTACAATTCGAGCAAACCGGGTCTTTAGAAGATGTGAGAACACCAGTGCATGCTCGTACAGCTCGTACTGCAGAAAATATTGCTGCTGTTCGCGATAGTGTGGCTGAAGAGCCGTCCACCTCAACTCGTCGTCGTTCCCAACAATTGCACCTCTCACGCTCGTCGTTGATGAACATTATACATAAAGACTTGCATTTACACGCTTACAAGGTGCAATTGGCTCAAGAACTAGAGCCTCTTGACCATTCCAAACGTCGTGAATGGGCAGAATGGTGGCAAGAAATGGCAACAGTGGATGATCAATTTTCGAAGAAAATGATCTTCAGTGATGAGGCACATTTTCACCTCAGTGGATTCGTCAATAAACAGAATTGCCGCATTTGGGCGAATGAGAATCCAAGAGTGATTGTCGAAAAACCAATGCACCCACAAAGAGTGACTGTTTAGGAAATTGAAATGTACGAGTACATACATACATACATATTGTTCTGCATTAATAAAAAGTTATGAAGGAATGACTTGATTATTCTTTGATATCCGAACGAAGTTTAGCTAAAAATTTGAGTGATACTTACATATGTATGTATGCAGATTTGTTAAAAAATATCTTGATCCAAAGGACATTTAAAATGTTTGCAAAATGAAAAAGCAACATTTCCTTTTAAATCCAGATAATTTGGCAATTTTAATACATACGAGTACGTACATATTTGTGTGGTTTGTTTTAAGGGCTTTGAGGAAATGAGTTTCTCTAATGACTCTTTTGTAGTGACATTTTTGAATTAGTTATTCGTAAGCGAGAGTGATAAGTACTTCCCTCCCGCGTCATAACCTTGTTGAAATAAATTTTTAATAATAATAATAATACTTTTTTTAGACGTAGTGAAGAACATGTTTGCTTACATTTTATCTCATTAAATCAGAATTTTTTGACTTTTCGAAATAAAATTTCGAAAGAGAAGGCGTAATAAATCCGGATTCAGAAACACGGAAGTGGAATGAGTTTTTAGGGGTATAAATCTTAAATAAATAAATGGTGGCAAGACTTTATATTGAGTAATGATTCCGTACAAAAGAAGAATATTCAGATGCCAATATGCTAAAAATTTTGAACTAAATTTTTTCTATTCAAAGGAACCAAATGTGAGTGGCTAAATGTGAGTATCGTATTATTTTGAATTTACTCAACATCTTGCGTTCATCCTATCCCACTTGCACGTATGTATATGTACATATGTAAGTATGTATTTAAATTTTGGACAAGCCCTTAAGTAATACATACTTTCTTAATTTGTATTTCCTTATATATGTACAGTACCTTATCCATTGACCATTTCAGGCCGATTTGCTTATTTAATGTTTGTGGAGTTTCATGAAATCTCGCAACTCGATTTGTTTCGATTTTCCAACGTAATTTCTATCTTTCAGTATCGGGCGCAAAATGCTAATTGAAAAACAAAATTAATAAAACCATATTTACATACTTATGTATGTTAGTCACTCCTTAATAGATGTGAACTTGAATGGAAACAAAATAAATTTGTGTTATTAATTAAACAAGATTAAATATGTATGTACATTTAGGGTCGCAAAAGTAATTTGGACAAAAATTGTATTGCATAAAAATCAAATTACAGACATACAGTGACTCACTAAAGTCTTGCTACGAAGCTTCCCTACATACCTTTTTGCTAAAGTCTTTTAAATATTGAACACAACCCTTCAAATGGTATTAATTCCGTATTTGTTTATGTACATTTTATTACACTTTATGCATATTATGTAAACTTACTGTTAATTGTCCGAGAAAATTACAGAAAACAGTAAATAACAGCAAAATGATAGTCACAAAAGTCATGGCTTTTCCAAAAGACGTATAAAGTAAACTGAACTGCATTCAATTGGCATTTTCGCCACCGAATATGACGTCTTAATTACAATCTCTTGACCGGCTGGTAATGTCTTCCAATGTTACTCTTAAGGATTATGTTGAGGTAGATAATGATTAAGCGGAACGGAGAGTGATTTCGAGAGTTCGGTAGACGACACTACTCAAAAGACAACAAGAAATGATGTAGAAAGTTCTTTATTTAAATTGTTATTTACAGACCAATGGCGCAACAACTGATTAGCACTACAAAGCTTTAAGCTACTAAAAGTCTCACAAAAATTAAGTTTTCAGTCACTTATTTTTGAATATGTTACTTAATTTTTTCCACTATATACGTAAGTATATACTTAAGTAAGGAGTTTTCCATTAGAGACTATTTAAAATAAAAATACATAATACTAAAACCATTTATTCTATTTTGAGTCTCCGCAAGTGGAAGTTTTTTTGGGATAATGGTGATTCGAGTTATGGAGGTTCTACTGTATTTAATTTTTTATTGTTTTACATTTCAACGCAGAGTACAGTTACACATTCATTAAAAAATATATAATATAATATAATTGAAAAACGCGAAATAATAATAAATTGCCATAAACAAAGTAAATCTTATAATATTTCAAAAATAGTTAGAAAGTACTGTACGGAAGTGGCAGAAAGTACTGTACAGAAAGTGGCAAACCGTTTCGAAAATGCAGGAAGTGGTCCTCAAAAGTTATCTGCCGAAGAAGAGCGGGCTATTGCCTACGTTAGCAAAAAAATCTATTCGAAAGGGCGACTAAAATTGCGTTGGATCTGGAACATCCCATGTAGTTCAAACTCCACACCACCACAGAGTCTAGACCACAACCCAATTGAGCATTTATAGGATTATTTGAAAAAACAAATAAGAAAAATATAAATCAGGAACAAATCGGACCTAAGACCAACTCTTATCGAAGAATGGGAGAAAATTTCACCTGGGATAACACGAAACCTCGTCCATTCAATACCGGATTGTTTAATAGCTACAAAAAAAATTGAAATGAAAACCAACAAAATATTAAGCAATTCAATATACACGGCAAATTCATTATTTTCTGTAAAATACTTTAAAGGTACTATAAATTTTGAGTCATGTCTTGTTGTCTTATATTTCTCTAACTGTTTTAAGAATACAATAAATTCTAAAATATGTTATGGGTACCAAGACTTTAGTGAATCACTTAAGTTGACCGATAGAATTCTTAATGTAGAAGATAAAGATAGTTTGAGAAATGTTATAGTATCTCAAGAAAGAATAATAAGAATACAGTAGTAAAGTTGCTCTGGGCTTAAGAGCCGCTCTCGCGTCATCGTTGTTGCTGGTTTACATTCGAAAAATTTGCGTCTCCCTCGCACTGGTTGACTGATTTGCTTTAGATAACTGTATTGTTTTACGGTTCATTTGGGGAATTTCCTCTTAGCCTCGCTACTACTTCCTATGTAATTGGTCGTATAAATTAGACAGAGACATTTACAAAAATTTGTTAAAACCATCCTGGGCATATGGTCCCAGATACCACGTCCATTTTATGAAGCTATAACTTGTAAATTTACTTTGCAAGCTATAAACTAATAAATAAATCAAAAACAATAATGTAAAGGGTGGTAAAATTGTATGGGCCGATGTTGAATGTGAACCACACCTAAACGCCAAGTTTTTTTCCGAATTTTATTTGACATTTCTCTATTTCAGACTTACTTAATTTGAACCATGGAGAGATACACAATCCAACAAATTGTTAAAGTTATCCAGACTTATTATGGAAATGGGAGTTCAAATCAAAATGCATATCGTGCACTTCGTAATTTTTTTGGTCAATTTCATCGTCCAAATGTGCGTACAATCGCAAAAATCGTGGAAAAATTCGAGCAAACCGGGTCTGTAGAAGATGTGAGAACACCAGTGCATGCTCGTACAGCTCGTACTTCAGAAAATATTGCTGCTGTTCGCGATAGTGTGGCTGAAGAGCCGTCCACCTCAACTCGTCGTCGTTCCCAACAATTGCACCTCTCACGCTCGTCGTTGATGAACATTATGCATAAAGACTTGCATTTACACGCTTACAAGGTGCAATTGGCTCAAGAACTAGAGCCTCTTGACCATTCCAAACGTCGTGAATGGGCAGAATGGTGGCAAGAAATGGCAACAGTGGATGATCAATTTTCGAAGAAAATCATCTTCAGTGATGAGGCACATTTTCACCTCAGTGGATTCGTCAATAAACAGAATTGCCGCATTTGGGCGAATGAGAATCCAAGAGTGATTGTCGAAAAACCAATGCACCCACAAAGAGTGACTGTTTGGTGCGGTTTATGGGCTGGCGGCATCATCGGGCCGTATTTTTTCCAAAATGAGGCCGGTCAGGCAGTTACTGTGAATGGTGTTCGCTATCGTGAGATGCCCGAATTAGAAGATATGGATATGGACGATATGTGGTTTCAGCAGGCCGGTGCCACTTGCCACACAGCTAACGAAACAATGGCTCTTTTGCGCAACAAATTCAATGGCCGTGTTATCTCACGTAATGGCGATGTCAATTGGCCGCCAAGATCATGTGATTTGACACCGTTGGACTTTTTTCTTTGGGGTTATTTGAAAGAAAAGGTGTACGTCGATAAGCCAGCAACAATTCAAGACCTAAAGGATCAGATAATTCGGCACATTAACGGCATAGAACCTCCATTATGCCTCAGCGTCATCGAAAATTTGGACCATCGGATGGAGGTGTGCCGCCGAGGTCGCGGCACCCATTTGGCCGATATTTTGTTCCATACATAATTGAGTAATACCAGTACATCATAATAAAATAAAATTACAATAATTTCCTAAATAGTTTGTGTTTTATTCAAAATCAACATCGGCCCTTGAAATTTAACCACCCTTTACTTGAGAGTAAAACAGTTGGAGTCAGTGGTGGCAACGTTGGACAGCAAAAATCACATCAGAAGCATAAAGTAGAAAATGGCCGAAACGTGCCGGAGAATTAGCAAAAAAAATATACATAAAGCGTATCTCTTTTGTAAAAAGTAATAATAAAAACAATAAACAGAAGCATTGTTTTCTTGTGTAAAACAGAATAAGCAAAATGAAATACACTCGAGGCACTTTCTCTCTTTTCGTAATAACATATTTACATACATACATACATACATATGTACATGCTCTCAAGCAATCTAAGAGCTTCCTAACAAAAATTTCTTTGTGGAAATTTAATATAAAACATGTGATTTACAGTTCTTTTGACGCTCAGATACATACATACATATATAATGTGAAGTAAATGTATGTAGTATGTGTGTCTTATAACACTCACAGGCGTGATCAGCTGATTTTTTAGAGTAATTTCTTCCTCTATCCTCACTTAATATATATTAGCGCTCAATTATTTCAATTGAGAACACGCGTAAATAATTCAATTACAGTTCCCGATTACATTAAATAAATATGTACATACACACATACATATACATATGTACATACACATACCCCATAAAGTCTGCGTTCAATTTTAAAATTTTATAAGTGATAAGTTAAGTTTTTCTGCGCTTTCTTTCAAATTATCTTTTAAAATGTTTAAGTAAGCCCTTCTAACCATTGTCGACTCAATACATTACAGATTACCCACACCAGAAGCACTATGACACCAGCGCCGACATGTTCGACCGTACCGACAAGACTTCGTTTTTCAAGCGCCGTTGCTGCGTTTTGCTTTTTTAATATCACCGTTATGTTTTGCATTTGTTGTTCTTTACATTATGTTTTTGAAGCTCGATCATGCGCTTGCATGAAATTGAAATTTTGTCCTTTTTATGTGCAGTTGTAAAGTTTGTCACCAAAAATGACAAAAGGAAAGGAGTTAAATTATTCTAAGAGGAAAATAATATTGTACCTTCATGATCAAGTAAATAAATCGAATATATTGGATATGGATATCGATGTCGGCAGACAATACAATATGTTATCATCATCAGGTCGTGCAAAATCTCTAACATTAAGAAAATTTATTTATTTTATATCCGAAAAAAATCGCAAAAATCGCCAATTATCTGCGCCAAAATTTAATGAAAAACTTAGAGGGGTACTACAAAGAAGTGTTAGCTACGAAACTATTCGTGCTTAGTTAGGAGTGCTTAGATCAAATAATATTAGCTGTCGCGTTTTTTATTTTTGAGGTCGGCAGGCAGAAGCGGTTATTTTTTGCTGAAATCCATAAATTTAAGCGTTTAGACTTTTGGAAAACTGTGATATTCAGTGACGAAAGTAAATTTAACATTTTTGGTTCAGATGGGCGACGCATGGTGTGGCAGAAGCCAAATGAATCCCTAAATATTGAAAATATAACCGACAGTCAAACAGGGGGTTAGTTCACTAATGGTGTGGGGCTGTATGTCCGCGCCTGGAGTGGTAAAACTGATGTTCATAGATGGCACCAGGTACAGGCATGTTTACCTGTCAATTTTAAAGGAGCACCTCCATGCTAATGTTGGAAAAATAGGTCTGCCTAGAAATAAGTATTATTTCCAACAGGACAATGGCAATGACAATGAAAATCGGTCGAACAATACTATTTTTCCGATCAAACCTACTTAAGCGTAAACAATATATTTTTATGTATGTATGTATGTATGTACTCGGCTTGAAATTTTGACACAAAAAGTAGTTGTTATAGCGATGCATCTACTTTGTCTAGTGTAGCCTTTGGTAGCATATAAGAGATTTAAAAGATTTTAAATAAACTTTATTCAAATAACAAACTATTTAGGCCACAAATTTTCCGTCAAGTTTTCAAAAACTTGTTAATTTATCAAACTCATACAGCTTTGTGCTGGAAATCGGAAGCAAATCGAATCAATTTTAAAAGTCGTGCTTTTAAAGCTTCTGAAATATATATGTAAATATAATAACTTATAGAAAGTTCATAAATATTTCTTCTTTACGATTTTAAGTCGTGCTGCTGTGTAGCTCTGCTGTCGTTAAAATAATCGCGTCTATGAGAATGGGTGTGTTTTAATTTTGACATATAGTAGCTCGTAGCCGGCTGTCGTGCATGTACATATTTAGAGCATAAGTCGTAGAACGGCTATGGGCTAAAGAACAGCTCTCGTAATTATTTTTGAAGTCCGGTCAGGTTGTTAAGGAAAACCAATTCTCTCGGTGAGAACACTGTGAAGATGGTCGCAAATATTACTAATCTGTTTCGAATTTTATGGCTGTCAAAGTAATATTTAATATACATATGTGCATACATACATATGTACGTACATACATATGTATGTATATTGTAATAAAGACTTGATTGCTTCCGCACAACTTAAGTAAATAAATAATAAACTGCTCTGCTGCTTCGTCTACAGATTAACTAAATAGTTTGATATGTAGTAGCTTTGCACATACTATGTACATATATGTATATGTACATATGTATATATATTATTAGTCAATGACTGACGCCATTATGCCTACATGCGTGCAAGAGTGTTGTTACGCTTGCACGTTGTCGTAATCTTTTATTTTACCGTTCTTGGCTTGTTGATGCTTGAAACTATCAACCAATTAGAACACAGCTTTGGTGACATCATGAAATAATGTAGTGGTCGACAGGCGATGACAGTAAAAAAAGCAAACACACATACATACATATGTATGCCGTGCGCAGTCGCGTTCGTAAAATTTTTTAGCAGTATAAACGACATACTTAAATGAAAACGAGGGGTTTTATCTTATAGAAAACTATTTATTGCTGCCAATAATTAGAACAGAAATTTTCACATGAAGTGAAAATAACAAACTTCTCTTTTTTCTTCTCAAGGAAAAAGAAAAAAATGGGACTCAATTCGAAAGAATATATTTTCGTTAGTTGGTTAATTTGCTGTTGGCAAAAAACCGTGATGTTGTGTTTTTCGAAAATGATTTTCAAAGTACCTGGAGACGATGAACACATTAATGATATATGTACATACATACATATGTATGTACATACATATATAAAATTGGATTCTGCACTCAAAAGTTTAGACTTGACACAATCTTAGTTGGCGCCAAGGTCCTATTCGGTTCGGCTTACGTGGATGATCATGATCATCTCAGAAAATTATTAAAGTTTGGGTCAGCCAATTGCATTCTCGCAAAATAATTGTTTATTATGCCCGGTACCATATTAATCGGGGCTTTAATACCATTGAAGTGAGTCATGTATGGAGCGGGCTATTAACTGGCAAACACTTTTGTTGCCCATATTAGCCACAGGCAGTTTAAAAGCCTTTACTAAGTCCTCACATACATAACTCATACGACATTAGAGTAGGTTTCATTAAAAAGCCCTAAATTATTTCGAACGGTCGGTGAAAGGCTCCGTTGGTGGACCTGGACGATAAATGAAGCATCGAATTATGATTCCCTTGACATTTTTTTCCGCACTTGCCGTTACTTTGAAAATTTCGAGGCAAATATCGATGCATTCTGAGTCATTTCTCTTTCGTCATGATCCGGAATTTGCGGCACGATACCAATGGCTGGCTTGAACCAGAAACTCAGCATTTATTGGATGCGGTTCGAGGTGTGGTGGTAACTTTTTTCGACCCTGACTTTCCAGTCCTATCCGTTAATCATTTGAATTTTTTTGTGGTTGTTTTGACAGGGTTCTGATTTATAAGCAAAGTCACCAAATTAGCTTGCGAAATCAGTAGACTGCTTTTGGAGCCGCTACAACTGAGGGCTCTAGAGATGACGATCCGACTTTGGGATCGTAGGTGCGGTAGGAGTTTTCTCGCACTCGGTCGGTGGTAGAGGCTATGCTGAATGAAACTTCTTCTCCATTGCTTCCCCATAATCTTCCAAAAAAACATTTTTATGATACAAAGGCAAGGAATTTATAATACTAGGATCATTTGCCGAAAGCACGCGTTCGCGATATTTCCACATATAGCGCTTGTGGAGATCCGCCAAATATTCTTCTTTCAATCGAAGGCAAAACTGACAGCGCTTTAACGTTCCAGTACCTACGGACAATACTTAGGATTGGTTCCAAAATTGATGGTGCAGGAAGATTAAAAAGTTAGCTGGAACTAGTGCTAAAAGTTGTTTAGCAATATCGCTCGTAGTGCAACTTCGATCCTTTCGAGTATGGTAGTTAATTCCTCAAACATATATTTATTGTTATGGGATTTCTTACGAAAGTAGGCCCATAAGTGGGCGTCTGCTATGAATAAATCCCATAGGTTGGGCACATCCTAGCCCGGCGTTCGGTCGAAAACGATTTAGTGTTTTCAAGCGTGTACCCAATACTCCATTCGAATTATCATCACCGAGTTTCTTCCATGAACAGAAATTTTATGAATAAACTCATTTAAAAGTTGAGTAAAATGGCAATAGGATGTCGTTCAGTGTAAATCAAAGAAGGCGACTTGCCAAGCGACCATTTAGCCGCATGACTCCTTCACTATCCAAATATGGGTTCAAAGTCAAAAGTGAAGTTTTCGAACTAAAAGGTATCTTAGTTCCCAGAGCGATGAAAGATGTGCATATGGGCGCTACTTTATTTTTCCCGGTCAACAAATTCATGAATATGTATATTTCCACGTGGAGTCTCGATACGAATGTATATATACATACATATATGTATGTACATGCGCGTATGCCTTTTCCAAGGCGTGAGAAAAAATGTGAAGTTCAACGTTTGTTTCGAGTTCATAGTGAACTAACTGAGAAATGAAATAACAAATTTTTCCCTTTGAGCTTAATAAAATAAAAAAATTCACTTCACATTGTCCAGACAAATTTTCTGCATTATAATTTTCGCAATAACTATAACTGGTCCTAGCCATCCGACAGGGTCAAATAATTTTGATATAGCAGACAAAAGTTCTATTTTGGTGTATTTGGCTCTTCTTGTTATAGAGTCCACATTAAAATGAAACGCGTCTAATTGAGATTCTGAAGTTGAAGCCCTACAGCTGATAAAGCCCAATTAAGTTAATTACGAGCGAATAACGCTGCCGTGACACCTTGAGCTTCCTACGAACACAATCGTCAGCCGATAGTGACAATGTGCGAATGACAAGGCCCTAAATGTCACCGCTTGAAATTGAAAGTGATACCGGGTCTATAATCAACCCACCAAATATAGTTTTCTGAGCCAATAACGAACCAAAAACGTTTAGCTTTTTTCCGCCATAGTTTTGGGGATATAAATCCGCCCATATTAGTATTGAGGACAAGCTAAACATAGATTCGGCATATTTTTACGAAGTTCGCCCTCCAAAACAAAGGATGGTAAATCACGTCAAATTTTGGGCTAAGGCAATGTCGACGTCTTCAGCCAAATACAAGAATCAATGCGAAATCCAATTTCAATTCATTAAATTGCACGTTTGTTTCACACCTAAAATTCTGGCATTTGTGTTCTGCAAGCGTTCAGAAACAAACAAAATTTCAGAGGCTGGTCACGTCATACCCTGACGAATATTCACCATTGCAGTTCCTAATAGTACAGTTCGATTTTGCGCTACATGCTAAATCGGACAATCAAAAGTGTCCGCGGAACTACTAGTACGAGAAATAAAATTTGGGGCAGATTCAGTATAGGGTTAACTTGTTGGCAATTTGCAGCCGAACTCGCAACCGCTCCTTATAATTGGGAATTTCTTTGAACGCTTTGACTTGGTATGTTCGCGACAGACAGTTAACACAACAATGTAATCTTTTCACGATCGAAAATCTTGCCGAAACTGAAAGATTTGTAAATTTCTTATAATCTCTTAAGTAATATATATGATGCACTTTAATCCTTTTAGCAAATTTCACATTTGAATTTGTAGATAAAACAATTTTTTTTTTACACTCTGCTCCCACAGGCAAGTCGCTGCATACACGTGAATACAATAATCGGAATCCGTGTTAACTTAAATTGGTCTCGCTTTTCATTTATGTATATCTCCAAAGCCAGTTATAAACGCTTTATATGTATCACGATACTTTTCCTTAACAATATTTAATTCACCCGAAGCATCTTCCTTCGAAGATTTACTAGCCCGCGGATTATTTAAGCACTGCTCATAAGTTAATTTAACTTTGTCCCATAAAGCTCTTAGTTCCCGCACCATCAAAAGCTGTGGTCATATCTTCAAGTCCAGAACTAGGCATATACTCTTTCGATAAACTTACTTTTGTGTCGGAAAAATTTCTTAAATTCGTTTCTTCAATTCCAAAGAAACCCAACTAAAGCAAATTCTCTTATAGTTTGCGCGGTAATTTCTTAAAGAGATTCGGTTCCAAGAACCAAATGTTTGCGTGGAATCAAAAGAAATAAAACAAAATGGTTTATAATTTGAAGATATTGGAGATCAACTCAATTCTTTTTGCGGTTGCCTTCGATTCTAAGATGTTTAAAATTGAAGTGACGCCGTTAGCTTTCAAACCGATACAAATCGAACCCAAGAAACGTAAAAAATAGGAGTTACATACATAACATTTATGGCTTGGGCGTTTTATAACAACTCTGTTTTTTACATTCCTTTTCTTTTTTTCTATGCATATAACTACTTGCGCTATATTTTTTAGAGAAGCGTGTTCAATAGAGTTAAATATTTTCAACTAATTTCTTCGTGTTTTATTCCACAAGTCTCGATATCTCCACATAAAGGACACAAGTTTTCAATAATACTTAATATTATCTTAGCAAATATATACTTATGTATGTATGTACGTACATATGTATATGTAAATATACTATATGTATATATACATACATACATACATATTAACTTACCGAACATAAAAGATTAAACAGAAACAGGATATATTTCACCATTGCCATGCCACAACTCATGTTGATTTATGGTTGCTGTTAAACTGAAATAAATTTATTAAATAAAGTATTAAATCTGATTAAATAAAAAAGTTTACGGTTTTCATATGAAAACAGTGATTGTCAGTTTCTGGATACAACTACGAATATTAAATTAAACGTCATTCATATACAACTGTTATAACAACAACTTTTAATTATCATTTTCATTTTGTCATAGTTTCAAAATTCATGAGATGAGCATTTACTTTCCGGGATCTGCAATCAGCAATGCAGAAAATTACTATTCGCTCCGTCTACACTTTTAATAAACATCCATATTTTCCAATCTCAAGTAGAAAATAACGTTTTCAAAAATACTTGTATTTTATAAACAAAAATTTATCCATATACAAAAAGCATATAGGATAGCTGGTCCACAAATGACGAAGTTATTTGATAATCAATTATTGGGGCGAGCAATATGCACAACAAATTGGTGGACCTTTTCCATACACAAAAAGAATTTTGAAAATTGTTTCACAAACGACAAAGTAGTTTCACAATTCATCTTTTGGCGCCATTTCGCCACCACCCCTTTAAAAAGATTTGGTTGACCTCTTCCATCTGCACAAATAATTTTGAAAATTGGTACATAAATGGCAAACTTATGCTCGTTTGCATTATAAAATCTGTTAAAAATTATATGGGAGGATTAACATAATTCAAAAAAGTGGGCGTGGTGGTTGAAATAAACTAGCCTATAATTCATTCCATCGTCCCAGTTAAATGTTGTGAAAATTTCAGAAAGATCGATCCAGAGGGCTTAGTGCCCTAATTGTATCTTATAGGAGACCCCAGACCAGACAAGCAAACAAATACATACATACATATGTGTGTATGTACATAAGTCACCGTGTAAATATTATATCAATCTTTTATTTTAAAAATTATTTCTTTATATTAAATAAAATAAATTTAATTGGAAAGATACAAATAGCGAGGCTAAAAGTTGATAGACAGTAAAATAAGAATTAAAAGTAGTCCGATAATCTCGGCATGCTGTTTTGTTTTTTTATTATATAATTTGGACAGTTGAACAAGAAAAGCACACAATATATGTACATAAATATGTGGGTACATACATAAAAACAACAAAATTACAAACAAAAATTGACAAAATAAATTTAGAACTTTGGAAATCGTTACTTTAATATAGAAAGGCCCTAACTCGGTTTTTTTACTCAAATCGAGTTTTTTGTAAGTTTCAAAAGATGATCTTCCAACAAATCATTGGTAAAAAATTGACGTGATCGGACTAAAAATAACCAAAATATAAGCAGTTGAAAAAAGTTTCGCGACTACAAAAAGTTTTTTCCCTCCTGAAAAGTAAAGACTTATTACCTTTCTGTATTCAGGCATCGATATGTATTGTATGTAAGTATGTAGTTTGTATAATTTGTTTACATGACACGAGGTCTGCTCAAAAAATAAGCTGAACTTGAAATTTTCTCCAAAAATATTTATTTATCAATTTCTATTTTGCTCCCTCAGATATAATATACTTGTGCGATCGTCGCAAAACCTCCTGATTTCATCTTGAGAACAGGAAAAAGAGTTTGGGAGCCAAATCTGGTGAATGTGGTGCCTGAGATATGATTACGATGTTGTTTTTGACCAAAAAGTTGCGAGCATGAGAAGTTTTTTTTTTTTAATTCAACAATTTAGAACGAACAGCGATGTATGATAGTCAGAAATGTGTTGTGTGTTCGACGATTTTCTGTGTGAAATTTTTTTCGAAATTTCCGGTCATAAAGCCTGTCGAACACACAAACCATTTCTGACATTTATGCCTCTCACAAACGATCTAAACGTGCTAAATAGCTGCAACAAGAATTAGGATGTTAATCCATTTTTTGGGTATTATTTCATTGGGTGGTATTTCATAAGTCTCATTAAAAAATTACGTAATAAATCCAAAAATTTAGGAGTTGTTCCATTGTCAGTTTTCTACAATTTTTCTCTTGCGTTTTTTCTTATCTTATATTGGACATATTCCCATTAAATACATACACTTACATACTACAATATATATACATACATATGTATGTATGTATGTGCAAAAAGCCTTAAAGGCCAAAAGTTTAAAAAAACCTACTTTCTTTTAAATTAAAATTCCACTTCCCATCACAGAGCCGAAGTACTGCGAATTCGTTTTCAAGATTATAAATTTGGCTTTTTGCGTTCGCATAGTTTTAACAAACTACATCTCATTTTGAGTGGCAGTTATGTAAACAGATCTCTTATTTATAAACCGCATTTTTACGATATGGAAGTACATATAACTTAATGCATTTTGTTGCTGTCCGCGCTCCTCAGCTGCTCCTAAAAGGTTCAGCAACTATAGTTCACTATACATTTTGAGCAGAGATGCAGGCGAAATGGAACTTCACACCTATGAAAGTAATAACACCACTTTAATTCTCGGGCACCAAAAACCTTATGAAGTACATATGTATGTATGTGGCAAAAACCGCATAACATGTAGTACTCTAATTAAATATGGAGTAATATGGCCTGACGAATTGTTTATAAAACCATTTATAGGCTCTACATCCAACAGACCTCAAAGTAAGGACGTCGCTCGAATCTGGCGGGGAGAGTTGCTGCATACGCTTACATAGAGCAAAACATTCACCAAAATATTCAATAAGGACTGTTTAGATGGTAAGACGACTTCCAACCGACCAAACGTAATTATTTTTAAAACTGGTTGATTAAAGTGTTTGCCAATTGCTTTTTCTTTAAGCTTTTATGTACCTACTGTAACATACTTTCAGAAACTCCACCCATTCTGGGCAAGTACAAATTACAAACTAACTAATAGTAAATAAATAATACGGCAGCTGCATAAAAATTTCGCTTTTAATCATACATATATCTACATACATATGTAGTTATTTTCTTAAGCTTCTAAACAAATTCAAGTTGTATTCAAGGATTTTTTTCCGATTTAACAAAGTTGCGAACTAATTCGGGGAGCAGTTTTTCCTTAGGTAATATAGAAGCTTTAAAATCATAAAATGCTTTCCAAAGCCAAGGATAATTCGAAACCTTGGCTAACATAGCCTCACGCGATTGAGTGTTTGATTCAACGTTTGCGAGATGTTTGTAGTACTTGGCGTTTTTATTGGCACGATCATTTATATCTTCTGCAAAGCGAGCAAATCGGAGCTTCAATAGAGTTTCAGAGATATCCAATAAACTATTGCCTTTTGATGGCTGCACTAAGCATAACTGCGAGACAACATACCTATCAGAGGCACGATTATTAACTGGTATAAAGGTTGCTTCACGTCCTACTATACAGTTTTGCAACCATGATATTCCATTGCCGTTTATTTTGACACCTGGTAGTTTGATTGGCAGTAATCGTTTATTACTCATAAAAAAAGGTATACGTGGACGATGGCTTATTAACAGTAGCGTATCGGGTCCATTTTGCTGAATATCTTTGACAAGACCAGTATGCATAACGCGATCGTTAATTAAGCGATCTGGTATGTGGGACGGCTTTTTAAAAGGGCGTATTAAATAAGCAGGCTTGCGCTTAGCGTATGCTACCAGCAGCATTAAACCTGATGTACCATATATTAATATCTCTGTACCCAATGTTTCTTGCTCCATTACGTTACACAAATTGTGATATTTTTCAACAATTACTGATCTGGCGGAGTCCATTTTGATTTAAGATAATTGGTAACAGTCGCCTTTGCCTCTCGTTTATTTTTTAAGGCTGATTGCAAATATTGTTGACTGTACTTAAGTAATATTCGAAGTTTTTATGGTTAAGCTTCTCTTTCAATATTTAAATTGAATTTTTGTATGTACATTCAGGGGTTTTCAATCTATAAAAATTGGAGATGCCGATTAGTTAAAATTAATGTTCTAGTAGATGTACATTGTACATATGTACATACATACATATGTATAAACAAATTATAATTTAACTGATGACATCATTTACTTTTTATTGAGTGATCTTTTCAGCAAAACCAAACAAATTCTCTTTTGCATTTAAAACACATGTGTGTATTTGGTAAATGTTCCTCCTTGTGCCAACTAATGAAAATTCATAATTTGTATAATTATTGAAGTCATCAATGTACTAGCATTTTGTTTTATGCTTTTAATTATTTTCTCTGAAATTCCGTTAGATACTACCGGACTTTTTAGTTGCGTTCTTTTCCACAAATGTCAATTAATTGTTTTGATTATATGTAGTTAACGTACATATGTGGCTATTTTTGCCTTCTTCGTTTTGTTGTTATGTTTCCATTTCATTATTTGCCTTTTTTAGGTAGACGATTTTATATTTATTTTGTTTTAAATTTATGTTCGCATGGGCATATCGTCCGCTGAAATCTACAACAACGTGACCAGCAATTTCTCGACTTCATAGAAGAAACAATATGGTAACATATGATGTATGTTAAACGGCTTTCGCTCATAAATTATTTAATTTTATTATAATGTGAGAGTAAAAGCTGATATAATTAGATGTCGTCGATATGCACTAAAAACAATAAATAAAATCAGTTTCACATTAGTGGGTTATGTACGTAGTTTTGCATTTCAACTAACGATATGTATGTACTTATGTTTTCAATCAAAATTATTTTTGTTTTATTTTCATTCAACATTTTTACACTGAAGGTCGTATTTCAAGCATAACGCACACAGTCGCATTTTTCTATATAAATGATACTATATGTATGTAAATACATACATATGTATATATGTGTTTATGTATGTAGCGTGCTTACAAACATGTACATATATATTTCCTACAGATGCATATGTGAAAGCTTAAACTGCACACTGCTTATGAATAAGGTAACCAGAACCATGTACATAATATATGTATGTATATATCTAAAAGCTTTAAAGTTTCAGTCAGGTATTTTTGAGTTTAGAAAAATGCATTAAAAATGATGTTGTTGTTGTATAGTAGTTTGTACCTTTTTAAACAAATTATGAATAAAATATTCTGAAATGTGTTTTCCAATTAAAAAAGCACTTGTTTGATTTACTTTGTTTATTTTTTTCGTTTTTCTATTCAGAGTTTAACGTCTTAACCAGCGTCGTGTTCATTACAAACTGATTGTCTACTTCGGTGGCTGGGCTGCTTCAACCAGTTGAATTTGGAAATATTTTTGGTCTATCATTTTCTTTTTTCTTGGTAATTTTGTCGATTCTAAAGACTGCTCTACGAATCTCACCAAAAACTTTGTTATTTTAACTCATTTTATTTAAATAAAAGTTCAAATGAGAGTCTGTCAAATCCAATTAGTTAACGCTGTCATTGCGTTAGCATTAGTATTGTTTATGTATGTACATATGTACATATGTATGTATATATATGCGACATATGTATGTATGTAAGCTTTAATAAATTGTTTCTGATTCATCTATGCATGTATACTTTTTTATTAAATACTTAACATAAAATAGTTCAAATTACTACGATTTATATTTGAGTTACTCCTTGAGAGTTATTTTAGACAGCCCTAGAAAATGGATCTGGTGTATCCCTTTCAAGCAGTGTTCAAAAATTTTGCTTGAGTGGGGCTATTGTAAATCAAAATCGAAGCAACACTTCATACTATTCACAAAAACTGAGAACAAGGAAAGAAAAGCTTGAATAAAACTGTTTTTGGTTTGATGCAGAAGCTTTTCAGTTCACTATGAAAGCTTTAGTTTTTACATGTACTTTCAAAATCAACAGCAACTTTTCAGCCTTCTAATATTTTTAATTCTTCTTTAAGTTTTTTGATGTGAGTTCGTGCACATGCAAAATCGAAGGAAAGCAACAGATTATGATAGATAATTGAACTTTTAGCATAAAAGTAGCTGCACAGTCGTTGTTAATGTGGGTGGCCACGACATTTGGATGTTAAATGAGGCTCAAAATAATGCTAATAAATATTTTTATATTATAACAAGTAGTGCTAACATTTTCCAATATTTTTTAATAATTATAATTTGATGCTCGTATTTCGTTTTATTTTAATAGAACAATAACAGAATATAACATGAAGAACTTAAATTCACGCATTTCACGCTCGAAAGACGTCACCATCACCCTTTAACTTCCTTGGCGCCGGTCAAACAACCATTAGTAATGATAACATCAACATTTAATGTAAAGCAATGAAGTCGAAATATTCAATATTGCAGCTTCTATAGGCAGCTCCTTGAAAGGCCTTTCATTTAAAGCTTTAAATGGGTATGTACATTTACCATCAATTATTCATTTTATAAATGGAATATTAATTGAACTGTTGTCAATAGTAAAATACACCGAAAAACTTACTTGCATGCATTTAGAAAAAAATGTAATAAATTAAAAGGCTTTGCAAAATTGGATCTGATTTTCACAAATCAAAAGCACGTTTGTCAAAACTTTTGATTTTTGTTCTCAGTTTTTATGAACACTATGAACTATTAAAAAAGCACAAGGTCTAATGGAAGCAAAAAATTAAACCCTCCCAGGTATCTACTATACTGATTGGTATACATATGTACATATGTACACACGCATGTTTGTGGAGTGACTCTAACGCATTATCAGACAGAAATGTAACTGATATAAGCCCTGAATAAAAAAATATGGACTTGTGCTCTTCGATTACATACATATGTATGTATGTATGTACATACATATATCCCAGAACAAAACATCTACTTACATAACATTAACTTGGAAACTAAACTGGATCAAACCAAGAATGATAGAAATAATTCTTTCATTGTTGGGATCATACTGTATGCACTGAACGAATAATCGGGCAAAAAACCTTGGCGTCCAAAACGTTTGTTGTAATTTTTCAAATTTATAACAAAGTGCATTCACGTCTACAAGGTGGCAGCGCTAAAGCAAAATTACAGCAACACAAGGAAAAGTTATTCTGCTCGTCAAATAGTTATGGCGTTGAAGGTAATCGTCGACGAGCACAAAACTTCAAAAAGTATCAGCTGCAGCGGTGCTGCCACCTTGTACACATAAATACCTTGATGCATACCAAAATTTAAAATATTTTGGGTCATATTCATCTGTAAATTGTATAAAATGCTAAATAGCATTAATTCTAAATGAAAAATGACAACAGGTGGTGTACGAACTTTTGTTGGAACTACATAATTAATATTAAAACTGAATATTGACAAATTGGATGGAAAAAGTAAATTTACTGTCTATTAAATTCTCAAAAGGTTGCACAATTGATTGAGACAGGTAGTCGACATAATCGAAGGTGTCGACATAAATACACCTTGCCATATTAAATAGTTTAAATCCTAGTATAGTATACAATTTATATTGAATGTAAGGTGTAAACGATTGAAGTAATTTTAACAAATGTCAATTCCCTCAATCTTAACTTTCAAAACCAATAGCAAATTTCAATGATTTGCCCTTATAATTTATTCTATTTTAAACTGGCTATTTAGAAATAAAATTTTGACTTACACAATCACTTTTGTGTGCGTTGTATTTCCTGGTTGTTTTACTGACTAGAAAATACCTAATAGCCAATATACCAGGTAAAAATTTATATACTATGTGTGGAAGTAGTACGTTATGTTCGAAACTTTGTTCTATTGTGTCACGTTAGCGAAGCTATCAGATTCCTAATTGCATGTTAATATATCTTACATTATATGATGCCTGGGTTGCTGACCTTTTAAGAGAACATTACATATAATAAATTACTTTTAAAAATTCAAATTAAATTTATTGTTAATTCTCACCGTGGGCGTTGGGGAGATAAATACGAAATCAATATCCTGAATTTATTTTTCAATTCTAAGAAAACATTGTTTTTTCGCAGAACAACATACATACATATCTCTGACGTTTTTATATAAAAGCTAAGTCGAGAAAAAATGAAGAAACCAAATTATCACATTCGCCAACAATACAAGAAATTAGTTAAGGAAATTAGGCACACTTTTCTGAATTGTTAAAATTCGACTTAAACTTTTATAACAAAACTCCTGATATGTATGGATGCATATTCAACTTACAATTAAACTTACTCCTTATATTCTACAAGTTATTGTTAAATTAAAACATGCGGCGTGAATAATGTAATGGTTGTTGAGGCTGCTGACCAGGTTGACCTGGCATAACAGTGATTTGTTGCCTCGAGAGTTGTTGCTGCTCGTGACCTGTTGAACTACGTATTGGAGCATAACCTTGAGAAATGCCTGGGCCTGGCTTAGGGTTCTAAGGAATGAAATAAACATAATAGAAATGGCATCAAATGTAATTGGTGCAACGAATACCTGTTGTGGTCCAGTTATTTGCATAACATTGGGATGCAAAGGCATATTAGGTATCAGAGGAGTATAAACAACACCTTCGGGAAGTTGATGAGGTGGCGGGACGCCATGAGTTGGTGGCACGTCGTGCTTTACTTCAACGTGATAGCGTTCATTTATTTTTTCCATCGTTATTTGCGGTTTCTGCGTTTGCACATTGGGTACACCGCTACTGGCAGACTGAGAAATAGGTGGTTGATCTAAATTTATATGATATACTTGAGTAGGTTTCTGTCCAGGTGCATCTGGTTTTGAAACGGGTACAGATGTCGCGGAAGGCAACTCAAGATGATAACTCTGACGAAGTGGCAAATTATAATGCGCATAAATAATCGCAGGCCCCCTAGCGTCAGGCGGCGGTTGTGGCGGAGGAGCATTACTTGTAGTCTGATAAAATAATGTTCCAGGAGTTTGGTACTGAGTATGCGGTTCTAAAACGAAGGAAATGTGGCAAAGAATAGATTTTTCATTTTTATTGTCAAATTTATCTTACTATTCCATAAAACTCTGGCAGAATCTGCTCCTCGGCGGATTTCCTCGTGTTCTTAAAGGAATATTATTTCAGCAAATAAAAAATATATAATATGACAGCTTACTTGGTTGCGGATAACTTGTAGTTTTGTAGTATCCTTGCTGAGTAGGCGAAGGGCTACGACCCCTCTTAACAGGTGCATTATTTGGAGGCTGAAATTGCATTTCAAATAACTATATTATTCAATTAAGTATTTATTTCTGTAACCTTTGTTAAAATCGGCATTTGATGGTGCTGTACCCGTACTGGTGGCAAAAAGACTTGTGGTTGTGGCGCACTAGCTTGTTGTGCTTGTAAAGCTTGCAATGCGTACATTTCATTGTCCTTTTGTAACTTTTTCCGATTTTCATCTTCATTTAAAACTTTCTTTAATTGCAAAAATAACTGCTGTTTTTGATTGTGCAGTTCTTCCAATTTTTGTTCTAGCTTTGTGATTTGACCACGAGTTTCTTCAAGCGTCATGTCATTCTGTCGTTCTCGCGCTTCACGTTCTTTTCGCAAACGATCCTCTTCTAGTTTGGCTTCAAACTCTATTATTTTTTTAAATATTCCCATACAATTCGGATTTCAAAAAATTAGTAATAACATTTTAGTTACCAACATACCTTCCTTTTTTCTCTGCCTTTCTTTATGAATGAACGCTTTAAGTGCTCCACGAAGCTTTTGCTCACGTTCTGCTTTCGCCGCTGCTTGAACCGCCGCATTCGTGGTGTTATTTGACCCCGAAGCGGGCGGCATTTTTGAATTGAATTTTTTTTCCGTAATTTTGACGATTTTTTGTTAGACAATTACGGCACAATGTAAATAAGTTTTTCTAGCAAATTAGTATTTTATAGTTTTTCAGAACGCAGCAGCTGTTTCGCCGTTGTCAATTTCATGTTTTTCTTGAGGGGTACGTTCAACAGCTTAATTTTTTGTGAAGAGGTTGCCAGATAAATTGTGAGATATAAAGCAGGATATTTTTGGCTAGTGTTCAATCAAGGACTATAAATATACAAAGATGTTCTACTTCTGTACGGCAAAGAGAGTATTTTTGTTCTCATGGCGCAGCAACTCAATGTGTGCGTAAGTGTGTGCATTTATAATCTATGTACTATGTAAAATTGTAAGTTAAATTGTATCTTCTTTTGAAATTAAAAGAAGAATATGGATACATGCTCCATATGCATATGGAAATAAGTTACGAAAGATCAATGTAGGCGATTAAAACATGTTATGGGCAATAACTGGAACACTATAGGAAATAGCCTAATGAATATAATAAATAGCTCTTTGGAAAGCGGAATTTTTCGTGATAATTGGAAGATAACAGTAATAACTCCCATAGAAAAGGTATCAAAAACGACAAATTGTGAAGAGTTTCGTCCAATAAATACACTTAAAATATGCGAAAAGATACTGGAAAATGTAGTAAAACATCAACTACAGACTTATATGGAGCATAACAACATTTTATCGAAGTATCAATCTGGATTCAGAAAAAAATTCTCATGTGAAACAGCGCTTAGCTATGTTGTTAACAGATGGAAGAATAGGGGAAAAAGCAAGAGGATTATCGCAATTTTCTTGGATTTCAAGAGAGCTTTTGAAACCATTGACAGAGACATTTTGGTAAAAAAAAACTACATGTATGGGATCAGAGGAATAGAGTTGATGTGGTTTAAATCGTACCTTAAAGATAGAATGCAAATGGTTAAAGTAAATAATGTAACATCAAGCACAATAAATAACGAATTTGGTGTTCTGCAGGGTTCAATCCTAGGAGCACTTTTATTTATCATATACATATATAAATGATTTGCCTAATGTACTAAAAGATTGCGAAGCGGTTCTTTACGCAGATGATACATTGATATACACTGAAGCAGGATCTGATGAGCAATGCGAAAATAATTTAACAAATGATATGAATAATATGGGGGAATGGGCCAGTGCACTCAGGGCAAAGTTGTTGATTGCTCTCAACCTGGCGAGAAGCCAGCAGCGATCCCTGAAAATGGACTGGTCAAGCTGACATACTGCCTCCCCGTGGCGCCCCTGGATAGCCCCTACAGCACCCGCTTAGAGGTGAACCAAAGTGTGCAGCGAATCCCCTCTGTCCAGGGGTCTAAACCAGGACCCGGTCCTCCAGGTTTCGGGGGTTGTGCGTGGGGGTAACTTCCCTACCGTGTAAAAACACACTAGTTACGACACAACAACAAAGAATAACTTTGTTGGTTGAGGCCCAGGTTCACCACGGACTGTAGCGCCAAAAGAAGAAGAAGATATGAATAATGTGAATATATATCATAAAATGAATAAACTAAAATTAAACGAAAACAAAATGAAAGTGATGCAAATAAATGTAGACAATGAAACAGTATTTCAAATTAGCAAATTAAATATCTCGGATTTATTTTAGATAAAAGGTTAACATTTAAAGAATATATTGTATATATACATATGTAGAAAAATCGGTAAAAAAATCGGCTTTTTCAAACGTATTAGAAATAAAATCTCAATACTAACAGCAATAAATATATATAACGTGATAATAAAACCTCATTTTGAATTCGGGTCGGCAATATTATATACGAGTTGTACAACAAACCAAATAAATAGACTTCAAAAGCTGAAAAATAAAGCTATGCGTGCAATATTAAAATATAGTCGTTACTACTAATTAAAATATAGACGTTATCATCAATAAACCTCATGCTAGAAACGTTAAAATGGTTTGATATGCCAAGGAGACTAGAAATGAATACTCTTATTTTTATACAAAAAATGAAAACTGGTAACGCACCTGGATATCTAACCGAACAACTGAGCTTTGTTGGAGAAACACAACCATACCCGCTAAGAAACGCTGAAAACTTTAGGATACAAAAAGCTTTAAGTGTGGGGCAGAGATCAATCTTTTATAAAGGACTCAAATTATATAATAGTCTTCCAAACAACATTAAAGTTGAAAATAGTCCCAATGTCTTTAAAAATAAAATTGTTAAATTCTTAAAAAATGGTAATATACAGCAAATTATGTAATATATTAAAATATTGAAATATTGTAAAAGTATATTTGATACTACTAAATAAATACTACTACTACTAAAATGTGTCATATCTGCTGAAAAATATTGGTAACTGCAGTGCACGCATTGTTTTCGAACACTAATTAAAAACCAGATTTGTGACGGCAACTGAATTTTCGCATTAACCGGACCCAAAAATTCCTTCAATACTATATATATAGTATGTATGTATGTTATGTAATTGTTACTAGCAAAAATTTTTCATTCATATGTACATACATATGTACATATGTTTTATAAATTTACATTTTAGTTAATTTTAAAAAAGTTTTAAGTTGCTTCTTTGGCAAATTATCCTTTAAAATAGTTAACCTTATGGTGTTTGGCGTTTTCGTAGAAAAAATGCAGTGCTTTTTGAAGATGCAATTGTGGTTAGCAAAACCGGTATATATACGACACTGTACACAAATCTATTACAAGAACGCCGTTACAACGGCAACATATTTAGCCATGCGCATGCCCCTGATGACGTAGTTTAACCCATGTAAGGGCTGCCAATTATATGTATTTCCAAATCAATTAGGGCTTCGTTTGTATTGAAAGGTTTATTGGGGTGACTATAATTGAATCGGGTTGAAAAAAAAAATCTTCGGGCATTTTTTTAGCGCAAATTATAATTTTCTATACATTTTATTTCAATTGGATTAAACATTATTTTTCAAGTGCATTTTACACATTTATTTGTGAAAGTGTTTTTTAATTTGGAACAAGATGTAGAAGACAAAAATCTTTTATCAAAGATTCAGCAACCAACATCTGAAACTGAAACAATGCAATACTACAAGCGTAAAAGATCTGATCTGACACACATTGACCTCTCCAAGCTAGGTGAAAATAGATTTGCATTACTAGCTGGGTTGGCGATAGAAAACAAGCAAAGGCCGCAGTATCAAAAACATGAGAAAATTGTCAATGCAACAACAAAATCATTTGGTCCCCCTATTATTCTATATAATGTGAACATAAAGCGTTTAGTTGATCAACTTGAAGCCAAAATACTAAAAATTTCCTTTAAAATAAAAAATGTCAATAAATAAAAAAGTAAACTTTATTTCGCTGACGTAACAGTGCATGAAGAGATGATGACGATATTACGCGAGAAAGGTATTGTCTCACATTCCTTCACTCCAAAGGAGCTGAAACAGATGTGCTTTTGTCCTAAGAGGTCTATATTACGATACTGATTGCGCAGACATCAAAGCTGCCCTAGAAAAAGTAATTCCGAACGTTATGGCAAAAATGACACAATATAAAACGCGACTGTCAATCAAAAACGATTACTGTACGGGACTTTTTTTGATAATACTAAATCCTGGCAAGCCCCTTAGTGATATCTCGCATATAAAATATTTACTTAGTCAAACGGTCATCTGGGAGAAGCCGAAGAATAAAGAAAAAGATATACAGTGCTATAGATGTCAACCCCGGGGACATTTAGCAAAGAATTGCAACTGCAAATATAAATGCGTCAAATGTAATAAAAAGCATGATCATGGCGAGTGCCAGAGAACAGTCTGATAATTCAGCACCACAATGTGTAAATTGTGGGGAAAGTGGTCATCCGGCAAATTGGAGAGGATGTCCAACATACAAAAAATTCATCGAAAGCCGTAAGGAGCGAATTAGAGAAGTGCAGGTAGGAAAAATTACTACCAAAAACAAAGTCGATAAAGCTATTAGCCAATCAATATGTTCAACAAGCAAATCGTTTGCAAGGCTTTTTCATTCACTACTGACTTTCTAAAACTATCAGGCCTGTTCTTAGAGCCTGAGGAGGAATCGTTAGAACAGCAAATCAGCAATTTCCTAAAGGAATTCAATAAAATGCCAAAATCAGAAGCCAAAACAGAATTTTTGCGGCTTCTTAAAAAAATTAACAAAGAATATGGCCCATAAATTTATTACTTTTATAACCTTCAACGTTCGCTCAATTGTTAACACCAGTCGTCAGGCAGAGCTCTCGGATATTCTCCATCAAAACCAAGTTGGCATTGCTCTTTTGCAAGAATGTCATCTTCAGAAGAAATGAAAAGTTAATATTCCAGGATATAATTTTGTTTATGATTATTCACCATTAGGGGTTGACATCGTTGTTAAAAAATCAATAAAATATAATAGAGTTTATGTATCTGAAATATCGCTCAACAAAGTTTTTATTCAAGTAGAAGTGGGTTTTAACAACAACGTCAAGAAGTATTTGGTTGGTTCAATATACGTCCCCTGTTTCAATGCATCTCAGGAATTACATTACAGCTTAGATTGTATTTTAAACTTATCCAGGAATTATAACGGATTTATTGTTGGTAGTGACTTGAACGCCAAGAATATAAGTTGGGGAAATGGTTCCGATAATAGCAATGGAAAGGTTCTTTACAATTGGTTACTAAACAATTGTCTAGAAGCCAAACGTTTTTGTGATACGTCACCATCATATCCAAATGGTTCATCTTACCTGGATCATTTTTTGTTAAGTGCTAATATGGTAAATAGGTTACATAAAAATTAATGGATCCATCTTTTTCCGATCAATTTCCAATTTTATTAAAACTGGATATGGGATCATGCAGCTTCCTTACCAGATTACCTTAATTAACAACATCATATAAAAATACAAACTGGACGGAGTTTCGAAGAGATTTAGAAGCAGTTTCTTTAGATATAATGCCATCCAACTCCTCCAATTGAAGCAACGAAGATTTGGACGTGTTAATCAATGCGCTAAGTTCTTCTGTATCAGCGGTTCATGAAATTTATTCACAAAAAATTGAAGTCACGGATCAAAAGAGGCCATATCCAGATAATATTAAAAAAAATTTTTAAATAAAATATAGATGGCAAAAAGAACTGAAAAAAATATTTCATTGAAATGGCAACAAACTAAGTAGTGAGTATAAAATGCTATCAAATCAAATCCAATTGCTTAAGACAATCATAAGTGAACTTGTAAACCTGGATGAAATAAAAAAATTTAGCAAGAGGCTACATAATATAAAGCCTGGCCCAAATGCATTTAAAAACATATTCCGAATCACTGGGAAATATAAATCACCTTTTTGCAAGCAAATTGGATACAATAGTAGTACTATAACTAATCAAACGGAAATTGTGCAGATATTCAAAAATTATTTCAATACTCTATTTAGCGAGGCGGTAGTTGATGGTCCTTTTACATGTTTTATTAATAGTCAAATTTCATCCACAGTGAGCCAACTTCCTGCACATATATATTCTTTTGATAACTTTTTCAACTCCGACAAGAATTTTGATATCTATCACTTTACTACTGTGGATAGTATAGTACGTAAATAATATCAACTGCAAAAAGTCGTAAGGATTTGACGATATCTCAAACTTTTTAATAAAAAAATTTCCTGATGCAACTCTGAAAATTTTAGCTGTTATCTTTAACAACTGTATAAATAATGGATATTTTCCCTCCTCGTGGAAGATGGCTAAAATATTACCAATCAAAAAGAAAAAAGATAGCATAAATCCGGAGGACTTTCGACCGATTTCTTTATTATCTAATATTGGGAAATATAAGTCTTGGCGTTGATCCATATTTGTTGAAAGTACTATGTAGCTATTTCAAGAACCGGAAATTCTGTATACAGATTGATAACACTATATCGGAAGCAGGATTTGTCTCTTGTGGTGTTTTTCAAGGCAGCATTTTGGCCCCCTTACTTTTTAATATCTTTCTACAGGACTTTCATCATCAATTTAACAATTCAAAAGCAATACTATATGCTGATGACTGTCTTATATATTCTCATCATACTTCACCAACGGATGCCCTAAGCAATGCTGCACATCATCTATTTGAAATAAACAATTACTACAAAAAATGGGGAATAAAATTAAATGCCGCCAAATCTGAAGATATTTGTATCAGAATGCATCGGGTAAATGTTCTAGATTTGTAGTTCCTGAAAGCAAAATGCTACATATTTCATTAGAAGGCATAGACAGCACATTCAAAAACTCACTCAAGTACCTAGGATTATATTTTGATAAACTTTTAAAATTTAATGTAAATGCAAGACGTCTCCTAGATAAAGCCAGAAAAGTATCGGGTATGTTTTCGATTCTATTTCACAACAAGAATATACCGGTAAACACAAAACTTCTCATTTATAAAGTTGCTATTAGATCTATTCTCGTCTACGGATTTCCCATTTGGTTTATTATCTCACCAACAGTTGCCAAGGAATTTGAGGTTTTCGAGAGGAAAATTTTAGGAAAAATGTTGTGAATAATACAAAACGATTCTCGAACTCTTTTATATATACAAACGCAAATATAAATCCTTTTTGTCGATATGCTTTATGTTTACAAAAGAGATTTGTCGAAAAGCTCTCTGCGCATGAAAATGTTTATCTCAATGAAATATACAATCGAGAGCACCAAAATAGTTGGACTACACATGCATATTTGTCCCCTATTGGAATTCTTAATGGAGATTTTAAAGACGGCTCGGACTCTTTCATTTTGCCGTCTTTCTACGTATGTTCGACACCTGGCACACACAGGGGCTAAAAATATGGAAATTATATGGTTAACAGTACTAGTATTATGATTGTTCGCTTTTACATAAAATAACTACATATTATCTGTGTATTAAAAACTTTGTATGTTTATAATCTACTTTTAACATATTGATTGTTCGGTTACTCTGTTCGATACTTTTGATAACAGAATTATTGTTATGTATTGTTTAAGTGTTATTTAGTTTTAAGTTATTATTTTCAGACACTCGCTCTGTATGTCAAAGTAAAGGCCGGAAGCAAATCTAGAAATTTTACTCAATTTGTTTTTTTTTTTTAACACATGATCTCTCTCACTTTAGCAAAGATGCATAATAACAGCTCTAAGAAAATATTGTTATCGTTTATAAGACAAGCAAAATTGTTATCGAAAAAGAAAAAGACTTAATAAACACATACTTACTTACTTGTATTGAAAACTTTTATTTGTCTGATTAATATTAACAATCCAAATTGAGAATATTTACATTTGGAATATGAATATGAACGTCATAATTTTTAGTATTTTGAATTTGAAGCAACTTTGTATGTACATGGATATAGTGGATCTCGCTGGGATCTCGCATTTTTTCACCAGACATAAAATTTATCATTAATTTACGAAATCCAGAAATTTTTTCTAGGACTCCCTTAGCATCAAAGCTCCAAGGTAAAAATGCAAATATCTTTCTTTTTATTTGCCTGCACTGCAAAATGCATGCACAACGATGGAAAAAAATCAAGTAAGAAATTGTGCGTGTTTTTAATGATTCGGATAGAAGTTTGCAATCGGCCGCGCACCATTGGGGTACAAAGGGATAGTGTGCTCATTACATTTTAAAAAGGGGAATTTTGAAAGAAATTTTTAATATGAAATAGGTAAGTTAGAAGTATTTTGGTATGTGCAGTTCTTTAATAATTACGCAAAAGTTTTAGTAATAGAGCAACTGTAAAATTGAAACCGGTAGCAGTCACAGTGCTATAGCAACTGAAACGGAATATAAATAGCCGAAAAACAAGGTTTAATAAAATAAGAAACTAATATTATATTTTAAATGATATAAATATGTATGTAAGTATCTTAAATGTTTTTCAATTTTATATAATATAATTAATAAATAAAAGCAAAACCAAAATTTGTGCATAAAATGATTTAATGGAAAAAATTAGAAATTTTCCCATCGTGGTATTTACATACCGTTTAAATGTCAGACTATTTAGTAACGTTTTATGAAGAACATGAGCAGAAAATTCAATTTTTGTATACGGCATAGCCCAATCTGTATATCTATCATTCTTGGTATATGGAGTTTTTGCTTATCAAAATTAAAAAAAAAAACTGCCTATAGTAATTTTTATCATATTTTAAACTTTACTTAAGTGAAAAATAATTAAAATGGAAGGAAATAAAGTGTAAGTCTGCTAAAAATAATAACTTAATATCCGCTGCAAACTTGATGGAATTAATGGCGGAAAAACTAAAAAGTTTTCGCAAAAACTGCCAAATACCATATCCGAACAATTGGAACTCCCTTCCATTCAGGTGAAGGATGGATGAAAGTGTGGGCAGACTTTAAATTTTTATTAAAAAAAAAATACTCACACACAACAATGTTGAAAGCAATGCAACAGGTGGAAGAACTTATAAGCAAATTATTTTATCACCAGTTGGGGAGGTAGCAGTTAATTTATTGGACATTTATTCGATTGTTGAACAAAAAAATGCATGTGGGATAAAAAGACCACGGGTTATATCCCCAAATCCTGTGCCAAATAAAACACCAAACGAAATCCTGCAAGAAATTGACCAACCATCTACTTCATCTGCGTCCGTAAATAACACAAGAAACAAAAACCAAGAAGAGGCAACACTTTTTGAAAATTAAAGAGAAAAAGTTAAGCTTATGTATGTATGCATGTACATACATACATACATATGTATATAAAAAGAACTGAAAAAGTAGGATGACTATAGAAAAGTTCTTTTAGAAATTCGCTAATATGAATTAGAAATAAAAGCAAAAGGTTTGGAGCTAGAGGAGTTACCAGTAAGAAGTGGTTTATTTGAAAACTGAATATGGGTTAAATTTATGTGACGAAGAAGATTATGTACATATTTATTTACTTTTAAAAATTGATTTTTATTTGTTTTTGTTTATTTTATATTTTTATTAAAATATATGTATAAAGTTTTAAAACTAAAAAAGATCTTGTATAATTAACCTTTTTGGTTAAAAAATTACAATTAAATAAATGGACAAAAAATGCGACACAGATTTCGTTTGTTTATTTTGTTTATTTCCATAACAGGGTGTATCACAATAATTTAAAGATGGTTAATCTTTTACATTATGATTCATTTAGAAAAGATACATAAGAAAACTTGTATTTATATGTATGTACATATGTATGTGCCAGAGGCGGCTTACATCTTTAAAAGTAACTCAATGACGCCATGTTTTTACCTGTTGAGTTTCAGGCAATTTTGGAAGATACTCAATGAACTGAGAGTAGATGTCCCAGATACATACATATATTTGATGGAAACGACGATTATTTTAATGAAGATGCCGATAGTTTTACTTCTGAAAATATTTAAATAGATTTAACATAAAGCCGGTGATCGTTACATACATACATACATACATACATACATACATACATACATATGTAGATCAAGGAATATCTCCTGTATACAGAAATTGTAAGATAGGGTGGAGCGTTGATGTAGTAGATACATACATACATGCATCTGAAAAAAATATAAAGCTCCCAAAGATTGTAAGTACACAGTAAGTACATTCAGTTTTCTAAACAATGTAATTTTAATTCTGTGTAAATGTACAATAAATCATTTAGTTTTACCTTCCAAGAAAAATTATCGTTCACATTGTTTTACTTTGTATAAAAATAAGAAAATTCTCTTCGTTTCTTCCCATTTTTACTTGAATATGTTTAAAATTCCTTTTTAAAGTTTAAGTTTTAAATATATTGGGTAAAAAACAAGATGACATGTAAGCTTTGGAAGTTCTAAAAAACTTGATGGAAACAACACTACATACCTTAAAGATCCCAAAGATATTTATTTAGGTGCAGAAGTATCTTTAGCACTAGCATCATATAAATTATCTGAATGCGATGAAATTGACTTTAGAGTTCATTGTTTAAAGTTTTATGTTGAACTTTGTATTGGTTTGTTAAAAAAGTTCGATTTTGATAACGACGTCCTCAAACACGTTGAAGTCTTAGCACCTTTTAGTGTAATAAAAGGTAACCAAAAGAGTATTTATGAATTATGTGCTCTTGTGCCAAATATAGTAGATTTTAGTGATATTCAAGAAGTTGATAATGAGTGATGTGAGATGTGAGCTACTCCATATTAATTTTTCGGAACATAATTTATGGAAAGAGCAAAATATTGAAAGTTTTTGGGAGAGAGTATTAAAATTATAACATTGTGAGAAGTCCGAAGTTTTTATATTTAAACAAATTAGTTTAGGCAATTTTGTCGTTACCTATATCTACAGCAAACGTAGAGCGTATTTTTTCAAAAAATTAATTTAAACAAAAATAATGTAACAAATAAATTAGAAATACCATCTTTATGTAGTATTTTAAGAACAAAAGACTTTTTGAGAAAAAACATCAACTATTGCACAAACTTTGAGCAATCAAAAGAAATGGAAATTATTTATTAGTGTATGTGATATATTTTTTAAAGATCTCTAAATATGAATTTTATTTTATGTTTTTTTATTATATGTTATGTTTTTGTTTTGAATCGTTTTTATATTTTTAAATAAAATGAATTCCAAATACATTTTAGTGTTTTCTTTTAAAATTTAGGTACTTTTGTAGAAAAAAGTTTATTTTTGAAAAAAAAAAAAATTTTTTTCAGATATAAAAATATATGGTAACGCTGCGTCTGGCTTAAATGTGCGATGCGGTACATCTTTATAAATTTATAGTTTATTGCTTATTCTTCAGTCCAAAACAGTAATGGGTAGCAAGTAATTTTTATTGCCATTTATTGAAATTGTAAGGAATGAATTTCATAAAAAAGTAGTGTATACAAAACCAAAAAATTAAAAATAGATAAACAAATGTCTAAGTGACTTCAGTTATAAGTTCCAAATTTTTAAAATAATATGCATGCATGAGCAGAAATCAAACTATTGTGAATGGTAAATATGCTTACACACTTGCAAAAAGTGCAAAAAGTATAGTATTTAACAACGTTAAAAAGAGATTTAGACGGTAATACAAGTCGTACGTAAAACCAAAGAGAAAATCCTATGAAATTATCTCCGTATTTTAAAAATGAGAACAAAAATCTTACGACAAATTTTTTTACGTTTACACCATTGGTAAAAGGCCAAAACAAAGTAATATGTTTATTCCTGATCTAATGATGTGTGAAGGAATTTGAAAAATTTTTAAAAACGATGAGAGCCGTACGACTCAAATTTTCATCCGTATTTTCTCTCTATGTTGTAGGGTTTCATTACATATTAAGTTTAGACGATACCATCCGTGCTCTTCTACTCAAAAACTTGACTTATCGTACGACTTTAGACGGTAAATCCCCTTTAAATTATAAAAAGCCGATATGATTATTAGTAAGAAAAAAAGTGAAAATAAAGAAAATGTTTTAACGAACATCAATTATTTTAATGTTCTGTTGGCTACCTCGTTGTAAACGACTTTTTTTTGACAATTAAATTATTTCATTGGCTAAATAACATATGTTTTGTTCTAGGAGCTTTCAATCTAGTGATATATAAAACAAAAGTAAGTCTATAATACTGTATTATTAATACATCTGAGTGCTGACCTTTTAAAATAGTGAGACTTCTCTTTATTTTTGTCCATAAAATCAAAAAAATTAAAAATGAAAAAATGTGCGTATTGTGCGGATTTATGATATTTCAAAAAGGACTCATGTACGAATTTTGATTTTATGGACAAAAACGCACATTTGTACTTGCATGTAAACAAAAACAAACACATTGTTCGACGAAATACTGTTTTTTGAACTTATTTTGAAAGGCACAACAAACACAACTTTTAATTTTATTTTCAACTTTTTTTATTATATAAGGAAGTGTAAGATTAAGTTTTACACTCTAGCCTTTAACTTTTAACTGAAATTCGCAGTCAGCTGTTCAACAGAGTGATGATAATTGAAATGGTTTAATTTGCTTACTAGCACATGTATGCTAGGGACAGTTCGAAAAACTTAACCCACTAATACTTTTCTACTAATCTACTCACATTTTTGCCCCTCGCGCCAAAAATTATACCCAAGTGAATTTTTGACACTTTCATACGATCATATGTTAAATATACCGTGTCCATAATTGTATGCCAATCAATATTAAAAAATACAATATTAAACTAAAACTTAAAGTTGATTTTAAAAGGTTTTTGTCCTTTTCAAAATAAGAGCAATTAATTTCAGGATCTGTATTAAATATTATATTGTTTCTATATGTCGACTCACAATAATTTTGGTTTCTACACTCTAAAAAATTTATGTTTAACAAATAAACACAAAAATCTACCAAGCCGAAATTACATTATGCAATTTTTGCAGCTAGTAAAATAAGATCAGTACAAACTTGATTGTACTTTCAACTCGTTTTACTTTCTTATTCGTACCATTTCATTTATTGAAAGATGATATGAAAGTTCATGCTAAAAAGCAAAACGAAAAACAAGGAAAGAATATTACATTTTGTTATATGTATATTCAAAAAATTTAAATAGTGCAAAGTCATTTAATTCCGTTAATATCCACAAAGTCAGCATAATGCTAATAAAATAAAATATCGACGCTGACACTTTTGTTTAACCCGCTGCTTGGCAGCGGCTTAACTTATATAAAGTTCTAATTCGAATTTAAAAAAGTTTTATGTAGATGACTATAAGGTCATGAGGCGAAGAGTTTTATTTTTGGACTCAACTATCACCAGTACGGTCTAAGATCAACCCAGAAATCTATTGTAAATATATAATTATACTAACTTTCGCATCCGAATATACATAGTTTCAGCGGCATCAAACGTTAATTTGTTTGCATTGATTTTCGTTCGCATTCAGTTTACAAGAAAGATTTTTGAAGTACGAAGTAATGTTATTCCCTGTCCGATTAAATGGTCATCTAGCTGAGAAGAAAAATAATACGTTTACATTACTGTTTCCCATAATACAACCCTGCTGTGTGACGACTATAACTAACGACTAACGAATAGCGTTGTCAGGTATGTGCGTTTCACATAATTTTGGCTGCTTTTGCACCTTCCTGTGCGAGAAATTTCGGCGCCTTTCTTAATTTTTGTGGTATGCACAAAGTAAAACGGTGCTGTTGGAGTAAAAAAAGGTAAGAAATTTATATAAAGTGCACTAAAACTGTTTATTAAGAGTTTTCTTATTTGTGTTAAGTTCTTTTCTGCGAACCCTAAACTGTAGAGTACTGTTTAATGTTACATTTTTAATACAAAAATATTTCACTTTTTATGCAAAATAAATTCCATAAATAATTTAATTAAAAAAGAAAATCTAAACCCCTGGTTCGTCGTTTTTCGTGCATTTATTTTTCTCGATTTTGGTGCTTTTTGAAATTTTAATGCTGACAACGCTGTACAGTAAGAAAACTATAACAAAACAGAAACAGAAAAAATTGACATTACGTTTTTCATTTTCAGGTCTGTTAGAAGTCATCCCCGGAATCGGGAAAAAGTTTAATATATATTTCAGTGTGAAGATATTTCTAATAAAATTTATTTGTGATTGATTACTAATTGTTGCTCAAATAATAATCAATTTTTTAGTGAGTTGTGTATGACTATTAATTTTTTACATTGAGTAAAAGGGAGTATAAATTAAACAGATTAAATATCGTATTTAATAGTGCAATATATATGTGTATGTTGTGTGTAAATTATTTAAATTAAGGACCAGGAAGAAGGAAGAACACGAAATAAAAATATTGAAAGAATAAGGGCTAGAGAACACAACCATAAATATAATAGATACTAACGGCCAAGCACGAGTGCAACGAAGCGTTTCTTCTGTGCAGCCGCAGCAAATACATACATTTTTCCAACATCCAACAATAAGAGGAATAATACTCAACCAGACAGACAACATACAAAAAAAGCAAAAAGGCAACCAGTCGGGCAGCAAGTGAACTAAAGAACTTGAACAATGGCAAGTAAGTACGCTTAAATATAAAATTACGAACATTAATGATTAGATATCTAAGTTAGTTTCACTTGTATACCAATTTCACCTACTCCAAAATCGCAGAAACGTGTTCCATACATTTTAAAAATTTGTGTTTATGCTACAAATGTGAATTCAAAAACGTACATACTTTTGAACATGTATTTATTGTGCCCATCTATTTGTGTATAGTTTAAAATTTTTAATTAACACTTATAGTGCTTTGTTTACTTTGTATAATATAAACAAAACTAATTTAAAGAACTACATTTTAGTAAATTGCTTGAATTTTGTATCTAATACGTTGTTTATGAAATGAAAATGCAGACGTTTTGGACAAAATATTCATTTCTATTGTTTTTTATGTTCGCAATGTTTAGTTTTTTCATTCGAAAAATCAATATTTATTGTTCATGCTTCTTTCTTTACAAATGTACTCGTAGGAAGTCAGCAAACCAGTCATCATCTGGCAACAAACAAAAAATGGTACTGAACCTCATTCTTCTTATTTAATTCCCCCACCCAATGCCTCTTCTATTTAACCTTTTCTCGCATCAACACCACTTTTTCTGCAAATGTTTCCCCCCACTCAGTTTGTTTCATAACTTCATGTTTATTCAACGACTTACAGGATGTTTTTTATAGGTATCGTGCAATTTACATTTATAAGACATGTTCTTGTTGACATACAGTTGTGTTCTATCATATAGCAGACTATGTTCATCTTAAATATTTGATGTACTTATAAGACCTCTAAAAAAAATTCCTCTAATCTTACCAAATATGTATACAAATTCCTAAACCATTCAAAAATATAATTTGTGTGATACAAAGTTTTCTGTTAATAAATATAGAGGAGAGGATAAGAAAAGTATTAGACCTAAATTTGCAATTTTGTTCTAATTTTCAATGTCGCATGGTTTTATCGAAAGGAAAGTTAAAAAAACCAGCTTGAGGACAAGAGGCTTTAAACAACGGAAACGGAAAAACGCAAAACATGGCACATATGTATTTATGTCGGATTATTAAAAAGAAATATAATATGGTTAAAATATTCCCAAAATTTAAGAATTTTCCTTACTATCTTCACACTAATACCACAAGTATATATTTATTGCTTTTTGATATTTTAGACATAAAAGACTTGATAAATATCGGAAAGGTCAGTTATATAAAATTAATTGTTTTTAAAGGCGACAATTTTGTAAAAGACAAGTAAATGTCTACTTGGCACGTTGGTGGTTGCTGGAGATATCTCACAAATTAATTAAATTAAATTAATTTTTTACACATTTATGGTTTTTTGTGGTACAAATTAGGGCGCATTAATACAATATAAGAGATGTGCGGAATTCTGAAGGCAATGCTAGTAGGCTGAACATCGGTTTTAGATACTGTAAGTGGTGGTTTAGATTAATCGCCTTGTTGTAGGGACTAAAGTAACTTTGCCTAGTTTTGGCATCGATGTGTGCTTCATTTATTTGCAGCTTACCCTCGCATACGTTAACGTCGATTGGGATAACTTATTTCACATCTCAAAAGCGTTGTGGAAAGGCATACTTCCCTATATGTTTTTAAAATGGATCCACCGCACGAATGTGATTTGTTCGGTGGAGCAAATGGCATATCGTGTGGAGTCCTTGTTTTGTTATTTATGTGGTACCTGCAATTTAGACATGCTGTGCGTTATTTGAAGTTCTTATATCATCATTCATCTTCATAAGTAAGCAGTTAGTAGAAAAAAATGACTTCCCATCGTTCCTGGAACAAATGAAAAGTAGCAAAAAAAATTTATGTCGGGATATAATTTGTAAAAACATGCAGGCTAGCATTGTTGTATTAACTCTGTTTGCCTGTACTTAGAACTACAAAAAAATTTAGTAAAAATAAGCCAAATGAATTAATTGAGGCCGCGTCCAAAAATTATTATTGCGGTGAATTGATGAACTTGGCAAAATAAAGTTCACAAATAGTACACTGTAAAACACTGGACATCTTTAATCTTCGATATCGTGGATTACGCGAACAATATTTTATACTTCTAAACACATTCAATCTGCGCTCTTCAGGAACAATCCGATTCACCGAAAAGTACTATGAATAGCTGTATTAGTCAGATATTTGTTTTTTTTGGAAAAAGCTAGTACTACCGGAATAGTACTTGACTTATGGTCTAATTTTTTACAATCTTGATTTGCGGAAACTTTAATGTCACTTGTTATTATTTTAATCAAGTAATTGAAATTTTGTAACAAACATAAACAGTGTTTTCTAACTTTTAAGAAATATGTACGTTTTCACGAATTCCATCTATGTTTGTTGTCCTTTAGTGTTTATTAAAATATCAGCACAATAAAAAACCGCCTTCCAAAAATAAACAAATAATTTCATACATATATTATACATTCTTTTCAACTCTATCCTTTTTTTAAATCATTTGTTTAAATCGGGTTTATTTTTCTGGTTTTTGTTTGCTGCTGTTAACAAGAAGTCATTTCTTTTTTCCATTTTTTTACTTTTGCTGGTAGAATTTTGTTTTATGATATGAACTATATAACAAGCGCTTTACAAATGTTGTCTCTTCAATAATGAATGAATTTGTTTGCCACATTATATTGAAGCCATTTTTCATTTTATTTGCTGATTATCTTGAGGTTTTCGAAATTGCATTTTAAAATTAAGGACAAAAAACAGGGCAACCAAAATTATAAATATTATATAATATTGCTGAATAAGATACATACGTATGTATATGTATAAGAATTGTGCAACTTGCTTAAGCAGCCCACACGAGGCAACCAGTTAAGTAACATGACGAATCAAATGTATTTCCCTGTTTAGCACACACGGGGCACAATCCTTGGATAACCTCATTTTTGTATAATTTACTCATAATTATGTACTTCTCGGAAGAAAAGTTAGAAATGAAAAACACAAAAATAATGGAAGCAAATTTATTTCGAACAGATGGAGAAAACATTAATCCAACATATTTTTCAAATAAATTTAGATCGCAAAACTTCACAGAATTGGAAAATAATGAGTACTCCCCAAAAAAGCAAAACACATACTCACAAAGATACTAAATAGAATAATTCGGAAATATAAAATTATATTGTAAAGGGTGTTTTTTTATGGAGTGACACAAGTTTAAATCATAATAAAACAAAGAAATATATTTTCAGTATCAATGAAACGGGCTTTATTGGAAAGAACATTTTATGAAATTAATGTTTAAATATGATATCTGCCATGTGGCCGCCACGGCTGGCTCGTAGAAGGCGCAATCTGGAACACAAATTTTCAACAACTTTTCGCAGCATTTGCGGCCGTATTTCGCCGATAACTCTTCGAATGTTGATTTCCAGGTGCTCAATTGTTTGTGGTTTATTGACGTAGACAAGCGACTTAACATAACCCCAAAGAAAATAATTCAATGGGAATAAATCATACGATCTTGGTGGCCAATTAATTGAGCCATTACATGAAATTATTTTTCATCAAAAGCTTCTTTGAGTAATCGTTTGAGTATGCTGTGTCTCATATGGCTCCGTACTGTTGGAAACACATATCAGCAAGATTAATGCCACGTACATAATTGAGGTACGAAAAAACTTCGAATCATGTTCCAATACCGTTCACCATTGACAGTAACATTCTGACGATCATTGTTTTTGAAGACATAGGGGCCAATGACTCGGCCAGCCCATAAAGCGCACCAAACAGTATTTTCTGTGGATGTAATAGTGCTTCGACAAAAGCTTGTTGATTCTCCTCACTCCAAATGCGACAATTCTGCTTATTTAAGTACTCATTCAACAAGAAATGGGCTTTATCGGAAAATAAAATTTTGAATGGAAATGAATTTGACGAATAGAACAATTATTTTGATTAAAAATTTAAACAATTTGCACGCGTTGGTCTGGTGTAAGTCGATTAATAATGAAATTTCAAAGCAAACTAAACAAAAAGCAACTATCAGCTGTTCAATGGGTGCTCAAATAAAGCGGTGATGTCAACTCAAAGTTGTGACATCCTAAAAAACACGCGTTACAATATTTAAATGCAAAAAACCACAAATTCTTCCGCCGATAATAAATACAAATACTTAAACGGGTAATAAATTGTAAAAACAAGAAAAGTGTTTTGACTGATCGAAATAAGGAAATTTCCCAACTACGTGTGTGTAAAGGGTTTTTTAGAGGTATAAAACTTGCAAAGGTATAAAGTTTGCAAACATGAATAGTCTGACGCCCAATTGAGCAAATTTACTTTGAATCAAGGTTGCCGTTGATCCCCATTTTCATAAGCGAATTTTGTTTAGCGACGAAGCTCACTTTTGTTGTGTCAATAAACAAAACTGTCGTATTTGGAGTGATGATAATAGTCAAGTGTATGTTGAGACACCGTTACATCCAGCAAAAATGACTGCTTGGTGTCCTTTATGGGCTGGTGAAATCACTAGTCCGTACTTCTTTTAAAACGATGCTAGGCAAAACGTTACAGACAAGGGTGACCGCTATAGAGCTACGAGTACTGACTGAACGAAAATGAATTGAACAACCATAATGTTCAGGAGCTGTGGTTTCAACAAGACGGCGCAACGTGTCGCACAGGTCGTGCCACAATTGATTTATTGAAGGAAACTTTTGGTAAACGCATAGTTTGACGTTTCGATCCCGTGAATTGGCTCGTGTGATTTAACGCCGTTAGACTATTGTCTGTGGGTATCTGTGAAGTCACCAGGCTACGGCGATAAGCCCAAAACGATTGACCACTTCAAGGGCAACATCCGCGTTATTGCCGATATTCGGCTACAAACGTTCGAAAAAGTGGTTGAAAATTAGATCTCTGCATTAGACTACGCCCGAGCCAGCTGTGGTGGTCATATGCAAGAAGTCATATTTGAATTATATGCCTTAACGTTATTTTTATTTTATTTTTCACACTGTACAAGTTTATTTTCATTCAGTTTACGTTTGAACGTGTGAATTTTTGAGTTCATTGTAAAAAAATGTTCTTTTATTCCGAGGCATTGTATATTATATATTTTTCTGGCAATGTTTAAAGACATCATACAATTTAAAGAATTACGCCGCCATTTGCAAACTAAGAATTAGCATACTCAAAATACGTTTTAATTATTTTTAAGGATGCAAACATGGAATTATTTAAGCTTAGCTCTTTTGCTATAAAAGCAATAGAAGTGAAAGCGAATTAAATTCTATAACAGGATTACGATACGGCAGTCCCCTGATTCTCATCAGCAACGATCGTATCGCAAACAAATACTTGAAATCCAAATCTTTAGTTATCTGTGCCGTATCTCTCACATACTTTACGATCCGCTCAATTTGGTTAAAAGTGTAATTTATGCACTATTTCTAATACACTTTCCTGAAATCATACAGGACATTAAAGAAGAAGTGTAACCGGTGTTTATAAATTCACTACACCTAATGAAGCTTGGCTGCACTATGAACAACTGCAAAAGTAATCCAACGTGGTCTGAATGCGATCTACCACTTAATGCACAAGAAAACCCTACAAGATTTTCTTTTGCTAAATGCAAATGAAGGAAGTGTTGAAAAGAAAACCCAAAAAAAACGGAAGAAAAACAGTCCACGCCGACAACGTAAACGGCTATTAAAAAAGCAAAGCCAGAACAAAAACTGTCAAAATAACGGAAGAATATGAAGCAACTAAACATGCAATTTCAAATAACAACAACAACACATCATCTCATCTCTGGAAACAGAGAGCAACAGTGTAGCATATTTCTTATCATAAGCGGATCCACCTGACCTGTAGCTACCATATCCAATACGCCCAGTCGGACTCTCGCGCGAACATCTTGGGCGAGCCTCGGCTAATACTATGTACACTATATACTCGTACATACATATGCACACTTTTACGTTTTTAATTACGTTACTCCTTCCACACAGTTTTTAATAGATATTATAATATAAACGAGCATAACTTCGCCATTTGTGGACCAATTTTAAAACTTATTTTTACTTATGGAAGAGGGAGACTATTTTTTTTCTAAAATAGGGAGAGGGCTAAATGGACCCCGAAAAATCTACTATCAAATTAGTCTTTCTAACATGTGATCGTTTTATAACTTTAAATTAGATGCAGGATACCTTAAAACGATTAAATATAGAACATGCACCAGGGTGTAAGAGGTATGTGTATGCACATATGCAGCCGATGTTCAACAATATGAATTATGAAAATCGAATGATTTTAGGTGAAAGGGGTTAACACAAGGGCGATGCATGTGTCATTTCTTAGAAAATGTAACCATTTTAAATTTGAGTATACATACATATGTATGTATGTATATTTCAAACTACATATCGTTACCTGAAATGCAAAAGGGCGTAACAACATATTTCAAAATTTTACAGGAGAGACAAAAAACTTCAAAAAATCAAAGATTACGAAGCTGGTGTTGCAATTTCTTCAGTACAGCATTAAATTGCGATGATGCATTTATTTCGTAGAAAAAAAAATTTCTTTAATCGTCATTTTTATTAGATGTGGGTTGCGCCCTTTTGGTTTAAGAAAAAACCAACTTTGTTGTTACGACCTTTTGATTTTCTTTAATAAAATGGTTGTTATTGACAGTAGGGCTGTAAAAATGTAGGAGGACATGTAATTCGATTTGCTCTACAATAATAAATGAAAAAACCCATTTTGAATTTTTTGGTTGTTACGCCCTTTTGCATTTCAGGTAACGATATTCCATTTACTTCGCAACAGTATGTTCATTCTTTATAAGATATATGTATGTACATAGGTCACAATACCGGTATTTTAACACATTAACCAGACTTCAGGGTTGTAGATTTTATAAATTGTTATTTTACTTCAGATATACAAAAATCTTGAAATTATTGGATGTCAAACCAAAAACTTCCGAATCGCGGGATTCACGAAACAGTCACATTGTACACATCGCCAATATTTAGACAAGAACTAACTTCAAGACCTACATACGAATTTACAACAGTAATTCGAAGCTCCCACAAAAAATCCACAAATACAATTAGAAAAAATATTATAAAATATTCAGTGCAAAAATATATCCAAAACAAATGAAAGCAAAAATATCGCATCACTAAGATAAATGAAACGAAATTTTCCACTTATTTAATAGAATTATTTACTTTAAGGTTACGATATAAAGTTTTTGTCTACTGTTATATGCCAAGTTTTTGAACAATATTGCATTTTGTGTTAAGAAAAAATAAATACATAAAAGAGCTAAAATTTAGCTGCGAAAACAAGAGAATAATATTAAAAGTTATATTCCACTTAATAATGTTTTACGGTGCTCCAATCTGGGAAGATACAGCAAAACCCATATCAAAGTTTTACAAGTAGCACAAAACAAGTTACTCAAAATGACATATAACCTGCCGTGGTATTTTTCTACAAGAAGACTGACTGTACAGCATAAGCAATATCGAAATCGTAGATGAAAAACTTCAACGACTCAAAAAAAATGTCGACCACAGATGTCAGTTATGCCAATCATATCAGAAATGTGATATCTACTGTAGTATAAGTATAGAATTTAAGTCATATGTTTTTTTTTTCTTTACGTACGGTTTTTTTAATAAATTTTTTCCTACTCATCCATATTGTTACGAGTATGATGTCCACCATATACCCTCCATTAGTTTCGCGCATTCTTTAGTATCTGAGTAGAAAAGCTTTAGATAAATCGAAACTCTCTACAACTAAAAATAAAAATAAGTTTCTTATTTAAAATAACCTGTTATTGTAAATAAAGGAATTGAATTGAATTGAAAAGCTAAAATATTTCAAAAGATTGGAGTGAACAGAACATAGAGTCAGTCAAAAAAATGTTTTGACATACCAACACGACATCTGCATAATTTTTTCTACATTAGTTTCATTTTTTATTTTTTTATTTCATTTTTACCTACATACACATATTATGATATGTACAGTAATTAAAGGCACGGAGAAAAAACAGACATTTTAAGACAGAAATAATAGGAAAGGGGAAAATAAAGTCCAGAAAGCGTTTTTACGTGCCAGTAGTAGCACAATATGAAAACAAGCTGGTGCATGGAGATGATCGATATCTTGTGTGACCACCATTCACGTTAATCACTTTTCAACTAAGAAACAAATTTTTGCACATGTTTTGTTGATATTGTATTCCATTCCTCCAAAAATTACAGTTTTTCACTGATGTTGGTTTTTGGGTCTCTTGCCAGTACTTTTTTATTGGATTTAAATTTAGATTATGGGCAGAAGTATTCAGCGCGATTTGCAATATTGCACACTTTTTACCCTGGCATCAAACTGGCAGTAATAATAAACATACAGAATAAATCCATAGATGTTCTTTGCCAGGTACTTTAAAATCTTAAAAATGTATTTCTTTAAATAATTATGTTTTGTCCAACAAAAACTAGTGGAATTGAAAAAAACGCGCATTAAAAATTATAAATTTATTTTCTTGACAAAAAAGTAAAAGAAAGTATTTCAAAGAAGGTCGAGATGATTTGAACGATGATTCTGATCCAGGAATCGCTGGCACATCAGTAACAGATGAAAATGTTGAGAAAATAAAATTTTTACGGAGACTCGGCGAATCACAATTAGAGTAGTTGCTGATGATTTCGGCATATCGGTTGGCTCATGTCATGCAATTTTTGGCGGCGAAGTCCTTTGCAAAATTTTCGTGTTGTGACCAAAAACAACAGCGTAACCCTCCGCCTCCGCCATCATATTCACCAGGTTTGGTCTTCTACGACTTTTTCCTATTCCCAAGATTGGGGACACCCATGATAGGATGGAGTTTTTGAAATGACTGAGGAGATAAAAACCGCATCGTTGAGAGAGTTCAACAACATACCATATATATTTATATCAGAACTGATTCGAAGGGGACAATCAGAAATTAATGAATAAATAAATATTTTTTGTGAAAAATTACTAAAATAAATATGAGGTAAAAACAAAAATAGTAAAAATTAAGTATAATCACATTATTGATGAAAGGCAAAACAAAAACTTTTTGCAAAAGAAGAAACATTTTTTTGACGGACTGTAACATGGGGTTTCTCACAGCTACAATTACACAAGGTGAAGGAATCACACACAAAGGACCAATTTAAGCAAAGAAATAAACATTAAATTTTTTCATCGGAAGAGGAGGAGGGGTGTAAGGGTCGTTATGATGAATTTTAGGGTGGTAATGTTGGTTGTCTAACGATATGATGGTTAACTGTTGAAGCCTTTACGTCTCATAAAAATAAAGATGTCGATAGAGACTGCTCTGCCTTTACGTTAGATTGCAGACATCCATATGTAAGTATTTATATATAATTAGGCCGACTCATTTTGGATGAGTATAAAAAAATAATGTTTTACTCGTATAAGAGAAACCAAAAGGTATCGTTATTTATGCTGATACATTAAAGCTTTTTCGGCCCAACATTTGTTTTGTCGAGTTTCTATTTTTTAAATCAGTTTTATAGCAAAACATTGTGAAATTAAGAACATTCCGTACAAAATTTGTCCCATTGAACTCATTCTATCAAACATGTTTTCAAAGAAGAAGTAAACGTTCTTCTCCATCTGTTGATGGCTTTTTTATTATGTCCTTTAAAATATGTCCGTTCTCTTTAGTGAATTCGAGTCTGAAAAATTAATAATTAGTTTTGAAAAGCCCAAAAATATGTAAGATTTCTTGTTCACTGAAAATTTTTTGTAAGACGTTATGAAGAAATAAGCAGTAAATTATGATAATGGTAATAATAACTCAAAAAATCTTGATTGCGTCGAAAAAATTCTCTTACCACAGGTTCACTACAGTAATTTCAAAATAAAAGTTAGCGGCAATGCGACTCTTTCCGCCTGAACAAGGCCTTAATTTCAACAAACAAAACTTTTGCATTTTGGATTGGTAAAACCGTCATCATTGTCAAGCAGCCACTATTTCAAAGATGATCTATATCTTCAACACTAATAACGCCCAAATTAAACTGGGAGGCCACAGTAACATGACTAACGAACACAAAATTGTCAACTCCATAAATGTCAGAAAAGTTTTGGTTATAAGTATTGTAATATGGTGAATTTTCAATTTTCCCGGACTGCGAACATTATCGTTTTTTTATGTTAGTCCATTTGTCTTGTATAGAGATACATACATATGTACATAATTATGCTCCGAGCTTAAGCTACTTAATATGTTCAGTTTGCTTGTGAGAGGAATAAAGGTTAGAAATGTTTTGCGTGTTCGCCGGTTTTCTGTTGTTAGGAAAAAAGATTATTAACGAATGTGTGTAAAAAGTGGAATTATATACGGTGATTGTACTCTGAGTCAGAAAAATGTTGGGAAAGGGAAGTAAGTCGTTAAGGAAATGGTCAAATCACGATTAGGAGAGTTGATGAGGATGTCGGTATATTGGTTGGCTCATGCCAATGTAATTTTTTCAGAAACTTCTTCGTGTTCCCATTAATGAAAAGAACCATGCAAAGACGGCCTTTTGCGATGATTGAGGAGATTGAAACAAAATCGGAACTGTTTCAAGTGTATTACATCTGGGGGGGATTTCTTTGAATTGGAAAATGTAGAAATTGATGATTAAATAAATATATGTATGTTGAGAAAAATTAAAATTCAGCGATATTTTTATCTAAAGGTAATTTAAAAATGTGCTTGTTTTCAAACAACCAATAGTTTATTTAACTTGGTCATTCTTCCATCAGCAATGTAATATTCCATTATGTCCACAACGCTTTAAGGGAGTTTGATGCAAGAAAACTTTATATATAAGTATATAACTAACTGGACCGAAGTAATTTAAACCTTAGAACAATTTATGTAATAACTATATATTGTGTTCTTGACAGTAAAAATAGGCCAATTCAATATACGTACGTATAAAAATAGGTATGTACTTTGGACGCGATGTAAAATAGTTGTTGAACTTGTCAGATTGCTTGATTACAATTTGAAATAAATTTAAGACATTGTCAAGCCGAGTACATAAATACAATATAAAGAATTATTATTCGACTGTTTTCCTTGATTATTAATGGCTGTCACGTTGCGGTAGATAAATTTTACCAACAAATAATTCAGAATTTTTAATTTGATATACAATTCGTTACTGGCCGAAAAACAATGTTGTAGTTTCTTATACTTTAAGACTCTCTTTCCTCTTCCTTTTTATTTTAAAAAATGTAAACTTGAAATTCGAGTTACTATAACATATTCTTAACGTGAGCCACTCTAATGTATTTGTGTCCATAGACTAGAAAACAAAATAAAGCAAGTAAAGGGAACGTTACCACCCTTGAAATGCGCCAGGCACGCGTCAGTAATGATGGGACAAACTATTTTCAATGTGGCAAATATGAAACACTTGTTTGTATAAGTGTGTGTGAATTGTGAATATTCACGACATCAAGTAACTGTAACACTTCTTGCTTAAGGGAACGAAAGTGTTGTCAATGGTGCGAAGTTGCCGCACTTTTTTAAACATTTCATTTTGATCAGAACAAGTACTACAGTTTCTTCACACAGTTCTACGAAAATCAGTAACTAAATTTTCGAACTTTACTTACTATATGGCAAGAGTATATTGATTTGTAAGCAAATTGCCGTTTTTCTTCTGTCAAGTATGCAATACTGCTTCTGGTTCGTATGTATTTAGTGTGTCATTAAAAATTTAATTTTCAATTCTTGTAACAATAAAATGGTAAGAGCTTAACCCTTAAATGCATGATTCTCCTTTTGGATTGAATTTTTTTTTTAGATTACGTAAAAAATTATAAAAAAATTTTGAATGATTATTTTGAAAAACACGGTATTTAGACAACATACAACAACAATATGCGTTTGGTACTTAAATTATAGAGGTATGAGGAGTACTCATATACATATTTATATTAGATACAATTGTTTAGAAAATTATTTTTATGTATGAAATAATGCAAACAAATTGCGATTTTCATTGTGGCACGAAGCAACCTTACATTTAGTGTACTCAGCCCTTGAAAATCTATTGCAGCCTGGAAGTTTGCACCTATTTTCATCATGCCCTATACCATCGATCCGAATATCTTGTGTCGGTACAGGTTTTGTGGGTCCTCTGTGCCTTTTTGCATTCATCGACTCAGCGAGTATGTTCCCAGAGCCCATAGGTAATATATTAATGTAACAGACGTATAATAATTGTCGAAATAAATTACATGGTTCATCTCACGGGGAATTGAACGGCACAGTCTAACCACTGTATTACCTACTACACCAATGTCAGGCTCATCCGATAAGTTTTCAGCGTCTTGTTCTCCAGAATAGATTTCAAACCCGTATGCGTATCCAGACAATGAGCATAATACAAATAACTTGAAACCTCATTAATGGGGCTTATTAGGTACGTATTGTTATCTAAAGAGAGCTTTTGATCAAATGGTGCACTGTTTACAAACATTTTATTTAGATGATCAAGAATAGGTCGTATTTTATGCAAACGATCATGGTTTGGGTGACCTCGAGGCTTATGTTGAAAATTTTCGTTAAAACCAATAACTGAGCTTATTTTTTCCAACCTATTTAGTGTCGTCGTCTGCTTTATATGATCGAAGTAAGACCTCACATTTGGATAGTGGTATACCGACCTAAATATTATTAAACCCAAAAATTTTGCAAATTTCTGATGCATTTACAGATGGACAGTTGAAAATATTTTTTTGTATAATATACAAATTCATTTCGTCAAAAAAAATTGTCAGTATATACGCATTTATAAATTTAGAAGAAAATTGGAATGGGGTCTTGAGCGTTAGTAATCGTTCGGATATGTATTGCCCACAAAAACTATGCGCTACTTCGTTGCTTCCAGGCTGCAACACCAGGAATACTTGAGGTACTAGGGCTGGATTACCTAATTGATACTTATGCATCAATTGGTCAATTTATTCTTCTAAAACTAGTTCTTCAGTGCCTTGCTATTTCTCATCATCACTGTCTTCTGATTCTTTCAATTGATCTCTGCCTAAAAAATATTCCAATGTCCACTTCATTTTCAGTAATATCACCATCTTCCAGAAAAGAGAGAAACCCCTCTATATCTTTGTCTTGTAATTTTCTAGACATTTTTAAAAACAAAGTAAATAAACCAAAAAAAAAAAAACAAATAAATTCTAACCATCTATTACGAGTATTATTTATGTCACAAACGCATGTTGTAGACATTTGGCAACATCCAGTATTTTTCAAGAATATTCCATTCTTAATAATATTATTAAATTAAAGATTATCAGGCCGTTGCTTACCTGTCAACAGATACAAAATTCTTTTCTTCCAATTTGACAGTGCACGATTCACAGAAAACACAACAATACAAAATTTGATTTTTACTAAATCATTGATCTCTATCACCCTCCAAATCCAAAATAAAATGCCAACTAAAAGTAAATCGAAGCAACTGAAGAAAAAGTAACGACTTTTTTGCAATCATATTGCTTGTGTGCGCTTACCAAGAACTTTTGTAAATGTACGTACATACATATATAGGAACATAAAAAATTAACTAAAATTGGTATGTAGACAATTGGCAACAGTGTGCATTTAAGGGTTAAAGTAGTGCCACATGCTACTAAAATGATTAACTTTCTTTTTTAGTTTCATCAATTTGTCTTTTTTTGCTTTTAAAAAATACAATGACTAACAAAATTCTATCCACTACATTTGGTTAAACTTCCGCGTGAAATCTTGTTTCGGAGTTGGAAAAAACAGTAAGAACTTTTGTGTTGCTGTTTACACTTGGCGTTCCTTACGGTCGTTTTTTTCTAGAGTTATAGAACTTTGAAAAGGGATAAAACAAAGATGGATTTTTTAATTGATATTTGAGGCCGTATATTGGCAACTGGCGACTTCACATACATATCCCCACAGAAAATATTCTAGCAGCGTTAATCGCACGATCTTGGATGGACGGTTATGTTGACCGTGAAATGGACGTAGTGCGCGATACGTATTTCGCACAAACCAAACTAAACATAAATCACTTGAAAGCTGACAAAACGCCAGTTAAAAAAGGTACTGCCAACTTAAAGTTTTATAGCTCTATAAAAATTTTGAGGGCATAAATTTATATTTAGGGGGTTTCGGGGATTTCAGTATTTGCTTGTCTGTAAGATAACTAAGTAATACTATATCTTACAGCTTGTTGTTGATTGAGCAAATACCGCTAGATTTCCACTGTACGTGTTTAAAAGATTTCTCTAGATTTCACGGATAAGAGCTAAATTACCATCTTTGAATATTATAACTAAAAGTGCTTTATTTTGCAGCTGCTCAAGTTTGTCTCCGTTGTAGACAAGTATTAACATTTTTAAATTTTTTTCCCACTAATTCAAGTGACAGTTCTCCTTTGTTTCGTGGAATTTAAAAAAGTAAAATTTACAAAGTAAAGCTTTTTGGAAAGTTAATATTTTTGAATCCAATATTTATAGAAAAAAGCACCCATGTACATATGTAACAGAATTTTTAAGCTGTATATAAATTGTTTTTATATATTTTGTTATATAAAAATATTAAAAAAACTATAAAAAAGTATTTTTGGTGAAATTTCAGCAAAGTGTTAAAAATTTTGACGATTTTTGCTTTATTTAAGTTATGATATTAATATTTAAATTGAAACTGAGTCAAGTTTATCTAATTGAAATGAAATTATTGTATTATCTAAACGTTTACATTTAGGATTTTTCACAATGTGTTAGGTTTGGGGGCTTTTTAATTTTTTGGGGACGAAGAAAAAAATAGCTGCAACGCTGTTCCCCGATGTAAATTCGCCTTAAGGCGGTGTCCCGTAGAATCCGTGGTGCATTGCGGAACCTTTTAACCTTCAACGTACGTTATTATTAATTCAAAGTTTAATATTTTTTGTAAAATAATGCATTTTCACAAAGTAATGCCTTGTTTTCTAAGATGAAGTGAAGATAAAGATAAAAAACTAATGAATTAGTCGCCAGAGATATAGAAAACAGAAAATTCTAGTAGAAAAGTAAACAAATTTTTTTTGTACATTTTGTTTAATAAACTCGCTTTTATTTTTGTTTCTTTCTCTTTCAATTGCGAAAAAACAATTAATTTTTGCTCGAAATTTGTTTACGATAATGTTTAAAAAAAAATCGCTGCTTACGTTTAGCGCTGTAAAAAGTTAAAAGGTTTGAACTTTGCGGCTCAGCTTCAGGCTCAGCTTCACATTGTGTTGCCATACATTTAAAGCAGTGATAACCAAGCCCCGAACGCACGCACACAAAGATAGTATGTGCGTGTGTGCGGTTGCAACCAGAAGCTGCGGTCGCTGCCGAATTGTACACTGTGTAACAATCTATATAGATATATATTTTAAAACGTCTTGTATAACATGTTTTATAAAAATGCCGTCTTCATACGGGCGACATTGCTTTGCCACCGAAAGTGCAACAACGTAAGAGGCTTTTAATATTTCGCTATCATCATCTTTTTCAATGTGATCTGGCTGTTTTACAAATTTACTGGGGACTTTGACTTTCACTTCATCAAGCAATTTTTGCCTTTCATCATCTTTGTATATTTCATAATTAATATGGCATGACAAGTAATGCCGCCTTATATTAAATTTGTCGCACTTTGCTAAATGCTTTAAACAAATATAACATTGCGGCTTCCTTTTACGATTTTCAAAAAAAAAAACATCAGTTCCCAAGAATTATTGAACATTGTTGTTCTGTGTACTTTTGTGTTGATTACGAAAAAAAAAAACAAAAACAATTCCAAACATGCGTGCGTGGGGTTACTTTCACAAAGCTTGAGCAGAGAAGTTTTGAAACGAACAAAGTTGTTGTATACATGTGAATTGCCAACCGTGTCTCTGTGTGAAAAATACGATTATTGACTGCCTCGCCAGGCTATGGAGTGGCTATCTCTGAGTTAAAGCAATGTATTTTACTTTTACTGAGAGAGATATAGTACTTCTCGCCTCATGCCTCAGCTGCACATTGTATTCCCGCCTTTAGACCTCGTTTGTAGTTTCAGCTGGTTAAAACAGGAGGATTAAAAAAATAAATATGGGGTCTCGTAACTTTGGCTGTAACTGTATGTCTGACTATGAACGTGCATACGCAGATAAGTTTTAATTGATTGCATTGACATTTAAATCTTTGTATATATCAAAATTAAATACATATGTATGTACGTACGTGTGTACATACATACATAATAAATATGATTTAAAGTTTCTCGAAAATGCGCCAATCTGAACGCGAAACGGTTTCTTCGTTTGTTACGAGTACAACAAAAACAAAATTCGTTTTAGTTGTGCTCTTTGTGCTTGTTGTAAAATTTGAACATTAAAAGCATATACAAACATACATAAGTATAATTGATAGTTAAGGAATATACTTGCATACAAACATAACTTCTTCATTTGATTTTCTATTCAAATCATCTTTTTTTATAAAATATTTAAAGAAATAAAAAAAGATAAAACAAAAATATTTGTGTTATTCCTCAATGAAACAAGCTGCTTATAAAGGAATAGACGATGCCCCAACCACACAGACAAAGCAGAAAATTTTAAGAAACGCTGGTGATGAGAAACAGGAAGTACAAGATATAATAGATTTGGCTTTGTTAGAAATGAATAACGGGTGTTACGAGAAGGCAATTTTACTTCTGGACAAAGCTAAAGAACTGTATGGAGGTAATCGGGCAGAAGAATTACAAGAACTAATTATTAAATTGCAAACAAATTCGTTAAAAACCAACGAGCCAAAAACAAAATATAAGCCAAATCTGCATCATCGAAACCATTTTCATTCAGAAGAAACAAAATCATCGGAGGAGCTTAAATCCCAAATTGACTTTACTAAGGAGCAGTTAATTTTGGTGAATAAAATAAATAGTTGTAAGAACTACTATCAAGTCTTGTCGGTGTCACGTGAAGCTTCTGAGAGCGAAATTAAAAAGGCATACAAGAAGTTAGCTTTACTTTTGCATCCCGATAAAAATCGTGCTCCCGGTGCCGCTGAAGCCTTTAAAACTCTTGGCAACGCTGTGGCTATGTTGACGGATGCCAAAAAACGCAAGGAATATGTTTTATCTCGTGAGGATTACACAACACCAAACGCCAAAACTTTCAATTTTTATGAGAGCACTTCCTCTCAACAAGAGCATTACGGCTATGGTAACCCACATCATCACCACAACTCCACAGGTTCTACACATAGAGGAAACGATGAATTTACGGCTGATGAGTTGTTTCACATGTTCTTCGGTAACTATCCCTCAACCCAGAGTCACTATCGTAGACGGCCATATCAGTCTGCCAGTCAACGTCAACCTCAGGAGCAAGGACAGCAACCAAGCTTAGCATTTGGTTTACTTCTGGTCATGATTTTGATGTCAATGTTTATGTCTCTGTTTTCGACGGATCCATTGTATAGTTTGTCACATTCTAGGTAAGTTTAAAGTACAAACAAAAGTTAAACGAAATGAGCATTTTACATTGGATATTTCCTTGCCTATTAATTAGATTTCTTTTGTTCTATTATTTTATATGATAATTTTTCCGGTAAAAGCTAAATAATTTAAATTTTTAGCCGAAAATTGACTATTGGCAAGAATATCTTTTGTATACGATTTTGATGAAATATCTCATTTTATTAACGATAATTTTTTTTTTAGCAAATACAATGTCCGTCGTCAAACACAACATTTATCTGTTCCTTATTACGTAAGGGAAAACTTTGACACTGAGTATCAGGGTTCATTGGCTCGTTTAGAGAACTCAGTGGAGGAGGATTACGTTTATACCATGAAACAACACTGTTTTCGGGAGCGCAGTTATCGTAAGTGGAACTTACGATATGGAATTTGAAAATAACTTATAACTATCCTTTTTTTTTGATTATTTTCCAGGTGAAGCAATGATGGCTCGTGCTCGTAGTTTTGGAAGTCGAGCTCAATTTTCTCAAGCCCAAGGTTTGAAAATGCCCTCTTGTGATAATCTTTCGAAAATTGGCATTACTCGTTATTCATTGTACTAGAAAAACTTCATCATTTCAATGCTTATTTTTCTCAAAGGATTTGTGCAAATTGGCTACTATTGTGCAATTTTTTTTAGTTATAATAAAAAATATACCACATACGTTTAAAAATGGAATTTTTCAATTTACATATATGTATTGTTAATATACTATTTACATCTGTATGTATGTATGTATTTTAGAAAATACAAATAAAATAGTATATGTATGTAATACATTCAACAAAAGCATTTTGTTAATTAGTTGTAACTATAAGGTTGTAAAGTATAAGGTTTCCAGTTTAAGTATTTTTGTTGCATGCCAAAATGGTTGATGAAGTAAATTTTATTGTTTTTTTCTTTTTTTTTTTTAAATACAGCCGTTTTTAAAATACACCAACGGGTATAAGTGAATATATCCTTTGTACTTTGGGGGTTCTTTTAGGAATTAGACGCAACATGCGAGGCTTTGGGTGCTCGTTGAGAATATAAATTTGGTAATATCCGATATATTTGCTATCTAATTACTACTCAGCTCTTTGAGATTCCAGCACTGGTATTGATTAAGAGTAATTTACACTATTATAGAAAGAAGTCTTAAGAAAATTTCGTAGTCACACCATCATGCCTTAAATGCATTGAAAAATATGATTAGAAAACACACAGCTTGATCGATTACTCAACTTACGTTTTGTCAAAATGCAATCATGATCCAAAGAACGATAAGATTGTTGAAAAAATTACCTAAAATGGAATAGTCTTATGACATGTCAAATCTCTTCTTGAATTATTTGTCATTTATGTAATAGTTTCATTTCTCAGTGTCACATTTGCACGTATTATTTGTACATATGTTTGATTTGTACATATGATCTCCGTAAATACGTATAAGTTTATGAAATATGTATGTCGAACATTTTTTTTGTAGAATAAAAATGTCGTGAATTCACTAATAATTTTAACTAACCGTGTCTGTTTTTAATGTGCAAACTCATTATTGACAGACTGTATAATTTAATGCCGCAAGATTATACAAATAGATTCCTTTTATAGGAGTAAAAGGAGTAGTGATTTTACCAGCGATAATGATTAATGATAAAGCATCAAAACTGTTTTGACTAGAAAGACTTCAGACTTACACATACATATTTCTTAAAAGAATATTTTCATGACTTTCGATGCGTAAAATGTAATAGTTTTGAAGCATTAAACATTAGCAGAAATATAAACCGTATTTATCTTTCTGTGAATAACATAAAATAATCCATCGATTCGCGGCGAGATTGATGATATTTCAATTTGTCCAAATCCCAGATGTTGATTATTAATGGACATAAAATAAAAATTGTGTTTTTAAAATAAATTGCCTTCAATAAACCAATAAACTTCAGGGGAACAATACGCCTTTAACATATTTTATAAAGCTAAAGCTTCTAAATAAATTGGCCAACAATTTGTTCTAATATCAACAGCGCTGTCAACTCAGTGTTTTTCTCACCGTTTTCAGTGCTTTTTCAAAACCACACCACAAATTCTTTGATTAGTTTGTTTTCTTTTAAGAGGACAAGAAGTGGAACTTCTATAAGCAAAGAAAGATGTTATCCAATCCATTGGGTATGTTTGGTTTTGCATCGCCCCGGTCGAAACTTAACTTATATAAAAAAACATATACAGACTTCAATGTGCTTTAAAAGCTTGAAAGCTGACAACACTAAATTATAACATTGTATTTTACTTTACCATCAAATAGTGTGGTTTTTAAAATAGGCCTTCTAATCAAAAATGTACTTTAAATTCTCAGATTTCGACAAACCAAATTTAAAGAAAGTTGGAAAAGCACAAGAAATTGGAAAAGGCAAATCGAAAGAGGTAATTCGCACAATAACTCTTTTTGTATATACGAATAAGTGCAGTACATTCTCTATTTGGTAGGTATGTATGTATGTTATAGAGAATCGTCGAATCAATACTATTAGAGAAGTTGCTGACATCTTCAAATGTTCGTCTCAAAATTGCTCAGTTTTGACCTAAAACCCAGTATTTTTTGGCCAAAAACAAGACCGTAATGAAGCCTCTTTTTGTTGAAGAGAACCATGATAGGACTGCATTTTGCGACGATTGTGAAGATAAAACACGTCGCGCTGAGAGCGCTCAAGGAATGCATATCAGAATTGCTTCGAGTATTGAAAGAAAAACGCTGGCAGAAGTGTATTATATGTATGTACCTGATGATGAGCGACTCAAGGTAGTGGACAAAATAGAAGTTGAATTAAATTTTCCGTTTTTTGAACGGACCTCGTATGTACTTAATAAGTACACCGTACATGTGGTTGCACAAAGTCCGGTGCCATTTTCCGTTGGATAAACAAAATTTTCTTTTTTATGTTTATTAAAGGAAAACTTTGTTATTGTTTGCCAACCATTTCGTACCAGTCAAATACTGAAGTCATGCAATCCAATCAATTAAAAAGTGCACGATTCTTACTTAAATCAGAAGAGCCTAAGCAGAACGTCGCCTGCTTGACTGAAGCGAGCTTTTAAAAGATAAACACATTGTCGGTATGCATTTTTTGGTCCAAGTTTAAGAGCAATCGAATATTTTAATTGGTATTTTTCTCATCACATCCCCGTACTCGTGTGAACTCAAAAGTCAGTCTTACTTCATTAATCCAACTACAGAAAATGAGAACTCCAATGAAGATTGTAAATTTATAGGTGCGATGGTTGCGGATTTTATTTCTTTTCGTACTTATATGTTTATTTCCAAAGTGGAATAATTAGGGTAAGGTATCAGTAGTTGGCTCATAACTTTGTATTCATTGTGAACATTTAGGGTCACATAAACTGTATATCCCATTTCAATATCGTAAGATGTACAGTGCTATGCCGTATGCAAAACTAATGTTAACGGGCGTATAATGTATTGTCTACTTATATATTATTATACTCCAGGTTTCCAAAGAAAAACTTGTTCCTGAAAATCCGTGCAATGAAGGTTCGTGAAACGGAATGATTTACATTTTGAAAATAACAACATTCATTAAGTCCTTTCAAGTACGTTCCTTTCCTAGTCCGCTTAAGTTTGGCATTTCTTCAATATATTTTGCAACCTTCTACCGTCGATAACTTACTTTTTGTACTTTAGAGACAAACCGAGTAATATTCCCCTACATACAATGTTATGATTAAAGTCGAATAACTCAGAAAATAATGCAGCTATTACATTATTTGTTGCTTAAATGCACATTTATTTTTTATGAATTCGAAAAAAAAAATCTTTACAGTTACAAAATAACTACAAGTATATTTAAAGACACCAATGGCTTGTATCTCTGAATAAAACTTAAAATACATTGAATTAAAAAACACAATTTTAGCTCAAAAGCAACAACTTCACAATTCAGGTCGGTTTCACGTTACGATGCATATAAACGCTAATGCAAATAACAGCGGTGTATTTGAGCAACAATACTACTAAAGGTAGATTTATGCGAAGGTACAGTTAAGGCCGGGGCCGGGGCACATAGAATCCGTCATACGTCGTACTTTTCCCTTTTCAACTGACGTTGACGGAACAACGGATTAGGTTTGTACAATGCGTACTTTGTTATCGTATACATACATAAAAAAATCTAAAACAAACGAAAGAAAACATTAACTGTCGAAGTACTCAACAGAACAACATATTTTCAATGGACGGATGAATTTCTGGAAGTTATTTCAATTTCGTTTCTGAGCATACCAGAACAATGCGAACGCTTACCGAAATTAACTATGACATTGCCGAAACGTTTCAACCTGTACAAAATAGATTTCTACGGTGCCGTTAAGTGACATTCGTAGGCCAATGCTGGCACTCAAATGAATTAAATTGCAAAGCGGCACATTTGCCCATTTTCGGTACTTTTGCATTGGTATCATTTTGGTTCATAAAAATAATAACTGATTACATAATTATAAAACTAGTTTTAATAATAAAAATGATAATCATAAAAATAATGATAACAACAATAATACTTTTAGTAGTAGAAAATAATAATAACAACAAAAATAATAATAAATAATAATATTTTTAATAAAAATAATAATAATAATAATTTTAATAATAAAAACAATAATAATAATAATAATAATAATAATAATAATGATAATGATAATGTATAAATTGTAATGTAACTTAACATTGACCATCACCATGCCGAAAAGTTCGGAAAAAAATCACACGCCAATAAATTATGTTTTCTTCTTCTTTTGGCGCTACAGTCCGTGGTGAACCTGGGCCTCAACCAACAAAGTTTTCCAGCTGGCACGGTCTTTAGCCAGCGTTCTCCAATTTTGCACACCAAGTTGGTTGAGGTCCCTCTCCACTTGTGTGCGACATCGGTTCCGTGGGCGTCCTCTACTGCGTTGTGCCACAGGTTCGGAATCGAAGATCCTGTTAATTATAAGAACACATACGCGCTCTTTATCATTCATTCATTGAAATTGAGAAAGCAGATGATTACTTTTTAGTCTCTCTTTTGGATGTCAACAGCTCAAGAGTAAAATTTTTGTTTTTGACATCCCACGCAGCGTGACCAGATTTTAAAATACTATAAAGCTAAATCACGTTTGAAAAAAGCTAAAAAGGAAATTAAAAGCCAAAAAATAAAGCAAAATTCGTTTATAGCTTTTTATAGTCACTTTTCATGATTTCGATATTTTTCGTTGTTTATTTGACAAATATTGCATAGAAAGAAAGCCTTTAATAAATCTTAAATATTTTTTATGAATAAGATAGTTATTATATAATATATATCTTTGCTTCATTTAAATTAAAAATATTGAATCAGTAACAATATAAAATTATTTATTAATCAAAAATTCTGTTCAAAAACATAACAAAAACAAACGAAAATTTATTCAAAACAGTCTTATCAGGGAGAAATATATCTTAAAACCATAAAAATAACAGCTTTTCAAAAGCATCCTAGGATAATATGCGAAAAACTAGTATAAAAATTAAAAGTTATATTGCATACAAAAAAAAAAATCTTTAAGCCATGTCTAATACATAAAATAATAGCTTTTCAACAAACTTTTATGACAGTGTTAGGCTACATATTAAATATTTGATCACATTCTTCTTTATATTCTTCTACTACTGAGCCAGACAAAAAATTATTATCATTTGCATAAATATCCTTATCAATTTATCAATCTGATGTATAGAAGTGAATTCATGGTGTTTAGAGTAAATCTGTTTCTAATTTTAGTTTTAATTAAATTCATTCCACTGAATACGCGTTCAACTTCTGTGTTACTGAAAGGCAAAACTAGAAATTGCATCACAAAAGTTGACAATTCCCTAAAAGGGTTTTCATTCATTGCGTTTTTGTACTCAGAAGCATTAATCCAAAATTCTGTAGTTGACTTTTGGTTTGTCATTTTTGCCATTGTAATTCCAAATGTCCATACAATTTACATTTTGTTCTGCTCAGACTATTTTGTAATGAAAAGAATCGTGTCTTTTGCAAAGTTAAAAAATTATTTGGCAAACGTTGTCGTAGTTGGTATATTATTTGTTTAATAAAATTTCGGCAAGTGTATCTAATTTATTTTTCTGTCTCAGAATCAATTATTTCCTTTTGTGAAATCAGGTATCGTTCGAAATTGTAATTAAAGTACGGCATTGGAATTAGGAAATCTTCTAAATCTGATTTTTCAATAACAAGTTAAGTTCTGAAAATAATAGCGTAGGATCTGCGTCATTACTTTCGAACATTTTATTTACTTTTTGAACATCAGAGAGTAACGGCTTCAAAAATTTTAAATAGAGCAAATTCTTTTCACTATACAAATTGTTTAAGACTTTGGCTTGATGGCATGATTTTATTATCAACTTTGAATTACTTTATATGGTTACCGCACATAAATTTATTCCGATAAACTGTTTTATTTAATTTAAAGTAGAAATTAAAAAAAGCTAGAAAAAGCTAAATGCATTTTTGAAAAAAGCTAAAAGCTAAATTAAATACTTCGAGCTAAACGTAAAAAAATAAAGCTAAATTTAGCTCGAAAAAACCTAATATCGCTACGCTGATCCCACGGACATGCAGTACAAGCGAGTTTACCTGCTCTGAATTCGTGTTGCGCAGAATTCCCTTTCTCCGTGTTGCTCTTATCTTTTCGCTCAGTTTTGTACGTGACTCTTAATTTAAAGCAAAGATAACCCTGTTTGTTTTTTATATTTCCAATGCGGTTGTTTCATTATTTATGTTAAATATTTTCAGGCGAAATGGACGAATTAATTGAAAAGCTGAGGGCAACTAACGTTAGTCCCACTAACACCTCGGAGAGTACAACTACAATCTTGACCGAAATATCTGCTACAAAAGATCCAAAACTTTTTGATAAACATGATTTGGCCGAGTTCTTTTTGAACTTGACGCAATCGACTAATGTGAATGTGCGAAAAGAGGCGGCCAAGTGTATAGCGGAGATTACAAAATCTGAAGTGCAGCGTAAGAAATTTACTAAACTCGAAATCATAAAAGTGTTTATCGATTGTCTGCGAAATGTTAATAATGAAACAGAAACAATGGAGCTGCCGATACAAATCTGTAGAGCCCTCGGCAATATTTGCTATTTAAATGATGAAGCGAGAGACATCATACTGGATCTAAAAGGAGATATAGTTCTAATAAAATTGCTGGACATCACAGACGTTAGGGACAAAACGAATGCTTTACAGTTTATCAAAGTACGAGGTGGCCTTTTATCGAATTATTTACTTGGCGGCGAAGGTTTGGCGAAACGTGCCATGGAATTAGAAATAATGCAAAAAATTCAAAATATTATCGCCATTGGAGTCGAGAATGTTGAAGAGAATGAAGATTTGCTATTGAACACCTTGCCCCTAATGAGTATTCTGACGGAAAACGTGCCGGACTTGAATTTTGATGCCAGTCTAAATATTCAGCTTTCGCGAATCTTGGCCGCATCTACAAATCCCGACTTAGCAGAAATGTGCCTTGAACTTCTACATTATCAAGCGGAGAATGATGATGTCAAACTGTTATTAGCAAAAGATGGCCTTTGTGAGACAATTTATCAATTGCTAGAAAAATACAAAACATTGGCGAGCACAAGTGAGGCTAGAGCCCTAATGAAACTGGCTTGTGAATTAATAGTTCTAATACTGACTGGAGGTAAGGTTTTTTGGAACAATATTGGTTATAAAAAATATATGTACGTAGTTGCGTTTTTGTTTCCTTAAGATGAGTCAATGCACTACTTGTATTCTACGTCTCTGTTGAAAAATATGGAAGATTGGCTGGATTCTGAAGATGTTGATTTGCTAACTACTGGTGTTTTGGCGTTGGGCAATTTTGCACGCACAGATAGTCATTGTATTTATATGGTTGAAAATAAAACCATGAACAAACTTTTAGAAGTCTTGGCAAAAAATAATGGGGTCAATAATGATGTGCGCCTGCAACATGCTCTGCTGAGTACTTTACGAAACCTTGTGATACCCAAACCAAATAAAGGTGCTGTCATACAAGCTGGTCTTGTAGAGACTATACTGCCAATGCTGGAAATACATCAACCGCCAGTTGTTTTCAAACTTCTAGGTACATTGCGGATGACGGTAGACGGTCAAGGTAAATAGATATTTCAAGCACAACAAAACAAATCCTTAAAATATTTTCTTTTTTGCCCCGCAGAAAAACTTGCACTGGAGCTATTGCGAAATAAAACCCTCATTGAACAGTTAGTGCACTGGAGTAAGTCTTCCGACTATGCCGGTGTGACGGGCGAGTCTTTGCGTCTAATGGCTTGGCTTATTAAACATGCATATCTGAGTAAAATTGCTTATGCATTACCCCGCAAAGGAGATGCTCCCGCAGAACAATTGGCCGACAAAATACCAGCGATGGAATATGATCGCACTAGTCTCAATGAATTCATTAGTAATGATTGTACTATTGAAGCAATGGTGAATATGTTGACGTCACAGCACCTAGTGATGCAAAATGAGGCGCTTATTGCTTTGTGTATATTGTGTGTTGTCTACTTAAGTTCGCCATCCTCATCGCAGCCTGCTGATGAACACTCCCAGTTATTGCAGGACGCCTTTATAAAATACGAAGTAGGTAAAAAGCTTGCCGAACTTATTAATAAATCTTCGGATACAATGACAAAGGAGATTGTTGAAAATCTTGAAAATTTTTCAAACCTGCTACGTACCTCTGATAAATTAGTTTCCCACTTGGAGCAGCACAACATCACCGAACTTTTAAAATCCATACCCATTCTTACAGAGTATTGCACAATATAAAAAGAAAACAAATCCACAAATGAATCTTTAAATCAAGAGTTGCTGAATATTGAGTGAAAAATAACATTAGGGAATCAAATGAAAGGTTTTATGTAATTTAAATATAAAATTAATTTTTGTTTGTATTGATACTTAGTTGAAACGGTTTAAATGAGGCATTCTTTTAATGAGTATTGACCCTTTAGTCTTAAAATATGTTCTAATTATTTTTTAATTTAACGACTATAAAACGTATGCTCTGCATTTATTTTACTGTAAATATCGTCACGCAGATTTATATACATAATTACATATATAGATATACATACATATATTAAGCTTTTTTACGAAAATAATTTTTCACTTTGCAATGAATTTTGTTTAAAAACTGTTTACATAAATCTTTATATCATAAAACATAACCAAACAATGTAAACAAATGTGAAAGTTCAACTTCTCCAATGAACAATTGTTTCGCATTATTAAATTTACAAAATAATATTATGTATTCTTTTTAACAAGTCATTTTTCAAATTTTATGTGCACAAGTCAGTAGTAGTAACAACCATAGAACAACGATTTAAAATTGTAGTTTCGGTATAAAAACTCAAAAATTGTTACATATAACGATAAAAAATATACCTAAAGTTCATAATAATTTTGGAATACATATTAACTTGGAAACTGTTCAATAAATTTTTAGCACGTTTTTAACCCCCAAAGCTTTTTTTGAAATATATATTTGATGAAATTAATATTGAAAGTGTTTAGAAGGCCGATGTGGAAATCGAACAGATACAATTTTCAAGAAGAAAGTCAACATTTTCTTTTAATGGAAAAATGTTATATTTCTATATATAGATAAATTTTAAGTTTTCTGTCTGCGGCTCGTTTATATTTTTATCATGAAAAATAAAATCTTTGTTAAAGAACACAGGCGAGTCTGTCGGTAATTTTACGTGTATTTTTATCCAACGAAAATTCAAGGGAATAATTTTTCTTTTTCCCTTATCAATTGTTGTATGTTCTAATTGGCGGACCCTTAAATTAATTCATTAAAATTTGCTCTGCAATCAATTAAACATCATTACTAAATTAGTTTTAAATACACATACATACATATTTTTGTATTACACTTCCACTTGCCTCAAATACAGTTATTCGAAAAGCAGCCAACCGACTGCAAAGTACACCACATAGTTAACAATTTTTTAGTATCACTGATGAACACTGAAGAAGCCAGAAAATATTCGAGAATGAAATGTAATAATGAGAACTACGGTTCTTAATTATAAATAGTATTATAAATTAATTAAACTATTTTCATATACTTATTAATATTTTTATTTAATAATACAGCACAATTTGCAGCACAATATAATTAAGGGCCACAATAAACGTACATATGTATCTACATACACACATACATACATATGCACGTATGTAGGTATGTACATACTTATATCATAATACAAAAAAATTTATATTTCTAAAAATAAAATTTATTTTTTGTTGTTTTGAATTCAAAATAACAACATGCTTTTACATACTTGAAATATGTATACATTTTTGACAACTATTATGCTCCGATATTATTTTTAGCGTATAATTTTTTGCATGATAACCACAAAAATTGTCAATAACCAAAAAAAAAATGTATAAGCATGTATTATTTAAATAGGACATGATTTGTAATTATTAATGATATTTATATTTATGCTACGAAAATATATTAAATTTATATAAACACACACTGAACAAAACAAACACGTGTATGGTGTACCTACAAATTTATTCACCAATCTAGAGAATAGTTTTAAAGTTCAAATTAAATTTGAATTTTTGATTTGTTCTCCAATTATGGTACACATACGTAAATATTACATAGTACATGGGTTTTACATTTATGTATTTATACATTTTATAAATATACATAAGTAATGAGCATTCATGCACGCAAACCTTTTGGGTTGTATTTTTTAATTAATCGTGCGCAATTACTAGACGTTTGCAAATTGTGGAGAAAAAAGGTTCGAAGTAAATCCTTTTCAATTTGCGCTTTATTGAAATTCAAACTCGTTGAATTCAAAACACAACTGTGTTCGACCACGTGTGAGCAAAATAATACTTTTAAAACTGGTAAAGGAAATAAATAATTTGCACTGTTCTAAATGCTTCACAACGCAAAAAAATTGAGTGCTTTGAAATTTTAATGCTTTCTTTTTACTTTTATGAAAAAATATATCGAATTCATTTGGATCTTTTATTGAACCTTTTTATTCCCATATTTATTCCAGTGAACTTTGAAAGTGTGTTTGTAATATTTGTGAGTTGAAAAACGAATCATAGTCGGACTTGTAGATGTCTAGTAATCCCTTTGTTATGCCAAAAGTAAATTTGTTTTTCTGGAGAAGACAAAATATTTGTTTTCCTTTCAAGAAGATTAAATATTGTTCCCATGATATTTAACAAAAATTAAGTTAAGACGCACAAATTAATTTATAAATAATTGCTATTATTAAATTAATAAACTTTAAACTTTCACAAAAACTTGTTGTTTTAATTTGAATAAAAACATGCAAAACTATCCGCTTTTCTGGGGCTGAAAAATAATTTTAAAATTATCGCGCTCAAAGTTATTCCTCTCCCTTTACGCCTCCAATGTTGTTATACATATGTATGTATGTAAGCTTATCAGTTCTATTTTTTTTAATAAAAGGAATTCATTCGTACATTTATGTATATGTACATAGATATTTATGCATGCACAATGTACATATTCATTTTAGTTATTCATAATTATATTTCCTCTTTGATTTCAACAGTTTGAAAATATTTCACCAATTTCCTATGGTATCCACCACAGATACATCTGTGTCACTTACGATTTGGCACTGCAAATTTAAAACGTAATAAAGAAGTGGTTGCTTAAGTATAAACTACATATATACATACATACATACATACATACATACGTCAATATTTCGGGGGAAGAGAGAATTGCTGAGCTGAGAACAGAAATAGGAAGTTCAAACAACATTACTCAAAGGAACTTTATTCTTTGATGGCTAAAATTAAGTTTTTAAAAATGGAAAATTTTGGGAGACATACATATGTATGTATGTATGAATGAATGTCTTACTTATGTATGTACTTATATATGTATGTACATACACATATAAATGTAGATATACATACATATGTTTGCATGTACATACTAAGTTACAGCAATTTAAAAATTGTTGACTATAAAAACAGTAAACTAGAAAAAATATGAAAATAAATATATATGTACATACATACTTATGAACTGTAAATAACTACATACATACATATGTATGTATATTAGTGGCTTCCTGGGAAGGATGATTAATGATTGTTTTTAGTACTTTTTTCAGTTCACATCTTTACCTTTTTTGTTTACTTTAAAACACACATATGCAGATATTTATGTATGTATGTATGTATGTCAAGAAGGCGAATTCATAACGTCGTCTTTGATGATACAAATTGTCTACTTACATACATATGTACATAGTATGTATGTATGTATTTGCTACAAAAAACTTGTAAATTAGCTAACAATAGCATAGAAAATGTAAAATAATGGAACAAATACTGAAATTAGAAATTCTCGAACATTTACGAACATAATTTAATTAGCGATGCTCAACTTGGTTATAGGAAAGGGTACAGCACGCGTTACTGGGATAAAATAGCAATTAAAATAATAACAAACGAAATTGTATATTACTCTCACTGGATGTTCTTAGAGCATTTGATTGTCTTAAACATAAAATTCTTGTCCATAAGCTAAAAGCAAAATTTGTGGATTCTCTAATGACTAATGAGCTCTTAACCACAGAAATCGATTATTAAGCCCATGCGTCGACTCCTTTATTGGTAATTAATCATTTCTATTCAACTGTAAATATAGCGGTGTTCTCCTTTGTCGATATCTGTTATGTTAAATAGCTGGTGAAAGAAAGTAACAAAAAGCGAAGCTATCAGTAACATCAGAAATTGATGTGCTCACTTAACATCAAAAAAGGTCTAACACTGCCTTAAATTAGCAATACAAGCGGTGTTCACAATATGATATTTACCTGGCTATCTAGTCTGTATTATGCTGTTTTTCAAAACATACTTACAGAATTAAATAGTACTTTTTATATAAATGAACTATACATTGTGCTGTCTGATTACAAAATGATATTTGAGTTTTAAAACGGAACCGTTTTACTCATTTCGATTTGAATGTTGAGTGCCTCAATAGATCAGACTCTGATCTTCTTCAAATGAAAGACTCTGAGTGTTATCTACAAATAAGTACAACAAAAGCATGCAGTTTTGTATTTATATGATATTTCATTTAAAATACTAAATAAATTATTTTAAATATATAAATTAAATATATAGATATAAAAATAATAAATTATTTTTATCTTTTTGTTTGCAATCTGTTTTACAAAATTAAAATAATAATCAAATTATGTGTGTGGGATATAACAAAAATTACTTTCTTTAAACATATTTTTATTGTTTTAATTGATTTTCTGACTTTGGATATATTAAATTCTTACGTTATATAACAGTTTTGTTATGTTGTTGCTTGTATATTAATTTTTGTTTGGCAATGCTACACTATAACGTGAAGTTAGCTACAATATATTTTATTTAGTGTGGCATCTGTATAATAATTTTGAGTGTGTGTTGAGCTGTCAACTGAGAGCTGAGTTGTCTGTTTTTTGCCAATCGAAAAATTTTGATTTTTCATTCAAATTGCAAAAATAAGTATATATATAATTGAAAAGTGTATTTGTGATTTTAATCAATCAGTTATAAAAAAATTGCATTATTTATAAAACTTAAATAAGAATACCAGAAAGAATTAATTCCTCAATCGAAGGGTGGAGACGAAGAAGTAGTATTCGCGAACTTTGAAACCCCTTATTAGTAAAACTACAAGGATTTTAATAAAAAATTAAATTAAACAAACATAGTTAAATACTCGAGGTAAACATATATAAATTTATATGTATTAATATTTCGTTTTAGATTACTAATGAAGTAAATCGGCAAAGTGTGCAATGAGTACATAACAAAATTTTGCTGGGCTGCGTGAATAAAAAGAGCCCGTGGTAGATGCACATTCCAATTATCGTTTTTTCTCAGTTAAGTTCGTTGTGTTTTATTGTTCGAGTGCTTTTGATAATTTTTGAGTGTTTTGCCCACCCCGTGAATTTGCGTTTCTTGTTTTCCTGCTACAAATTATTTGTCAAAGGCAAATGTCAAATTATTAAACAGACATCAAGCAGCGACGTCACCTCGCTGTTCTACGTCATGGGTTTGTCTAGCCAACAAGACCAATAGATACCAAATTAGACTACAACTTTTAAGGATATACTCTGTTCATCAATATAGCGGTTTCGGAGTAATCGTTATCAGTTGCTTCCTTTTTTGTTTTTTCTTATCCTCATGTGCAAAGAAAGTATTTCTTTGCGTTTGCGTTTCCTTTGGCATCATCTCAGCATATATTACAACTTGGGTTATACCTAAAAAAAAGCATAATAATTGGTCAGTACATACTAGACACATGCATGTACATACATATATGTATGTGTATACGTACACACGTAGGTAATTGTATCGTGCATGCTTCTTTCTGGGTCAATATCAACTCTTTGGTCCTTTTTAATGTGAAAGTTGGCATGATTTTCATCCATTCTTTTTCATTGCATAAAATTTTTGATTAACTCCATACATATGTACGTACATACTTACAATTCTCTTCATTGTGTCCGATATTTGTCAATGGAAAAAAATTTCTATTTTTCATTACAAGTATGTATGTATGTACATACATATGTATGTACATATGTAATTCTTTATAATGTCTACTTACGTTTTAAGATTTTCGTATATACATATGTATGTAAGTACATTTTATTTTGTTGAACGTGTATAGTAGGTACATACATATACATATGTATACATTATTAATAGAGCTGTATAGTATGTTCCCAGCGAGAAAAAAGGATTTTTGGATGGATCCAAAAGAGGTTTTACAGAATGTCGGTCAAAATTCAGAACTTAGGTAGTACATAAAAAAATGTATCAGTTCCATTTAAACAAAATAACTTGCTTTCAGCGCTAACTCAACTACAATTATTTATTTCTTTGAAATATACTTTGTTTGCTTTTATAAAGTATAATATTTTATATCTTCTCTTGCCTCTTCTCATAGAAGAAAATGTAGAATGTGTATCTAAGCTTTCCTACGGAAGAGCCGAAACGTTTTTACCAGTTAGATAAAATATCCCTAAGCAGGCTAAATATTGGTCCAGTAAATATTTGCCGCTATCTGCATGCATCTATGTACTATGTAGATAGTATGTGCTGCTAATAAATTTCAACTAATAACCAATTAGGTTATGAAAACAAAAGAAACTCGTATTCTTCAAATTATCATTGTTAATAATGTTTCACAATATAAGATAAATGTGTACATACATACATATGTACATATATGCCTAATACCAAGCCTTTATTTATATCTAAAGCTGTTGCAAATTTCTTCATTATATATTTTATGCAGCCTCTGGGAAAAATAAAATCACAAACTAATAATAAATTGGATATGGTAAACGGCGAAATTCATTTTTGTTTATTTAAACGCAAAACTATTTACTAGATAAAAAGCAAAATTCTCAAATTTATACGATGGGAGTTTGTAAAAGATTGAAGAAAATGCATTTTCGGCATATGTGCATGAATATGAAACACCAAAACTCCGGAGCCATTGAATCAGGGAAAAATAGTACATATTGTTGCAATTGCTCGATTTAGATATACGGAATAGCTCAGACATTGCGTTTAATTGATTGTGTTAAAATCACTCACAAACAATGCTTAAACATTTTCTGTTATACATACTTACATACATATATCCACAAAAATAATTACGTATACATATGTGGTATGTATTCTAACAAAATTTTTCTTTCCGTGGTACATAATTATTCGTATTGCAAATATAAAATAAAGTTAGAAAATAATAAATGTTGAACTTAGATATATGTATTTACACAAAGCTTATCGTTTATATCGTGAATTTAATTAATGCTTGTTAAATTTTAAAACAAAGTGACCCTTGTAGAAGCCTAGACCACTATCTATATTATATAACACTAAATTTATCGTACTTGTGGTATCTCCAAACTAAATTTAATTCAAAAAGGACAACGCTGGCATTTCTATGATGTAAAATATAACACATGTTACTTTTGCAAACTTTCTGCTAGGAAAACTGATATTTACCTAAAACCAATAATTCCAGAAATTTTGGAGTATCCACTGTCATTCAAAGATATAAGATGACATATTATCAAAGTCTTCGACCAAAAAAAAAATTTTAATACAATTATATATGTATGTATATTCTAGTATATTTTAGCCAAATATCAAAATGAAACAGTTGTAGAAATGTTTGCAGAAATAGATTTTACATCAATAACTTACATATACGCAGTAGATACAGCTTTATTTGTTTTTATTAAAAACATTACAATCGTTTTTTAGATTGCAAACTGTAACGTTGATAAAACGTACTAAAGTTTTCGTACGGTTAGTAATTTCTACCTGGGCTGTTTTAAAAACCCATTTAAGAAAGTTTTGCAACAAAAGCTTACATAAGGGCTATATATATTGCAAATTGTGTTAGTTCATGAAGACCAAAATTCGGGTTATGCACATTCGATTATCTTCTTCACTATATGTTTGCATTTTCAGCAATTTAGCATGATAGTTTGTTTATGAGAGCCCTAAAAGTGATAAGTGTTTTGCATTGACTCTCGCCCTGAACCCCCCGAGCAGATCAACAACCGATGAAAATGTTGAGAAAGAAAGTTGTTATGGAGAATCGTCAAATTACTCTTAGAGTTGCATGTTGTTGTGTGCAGCTAAGTTTGTTTTAAAATTTATGAACTTTGACCAAACACCCGTGACATGTTCGTAACTTTTTGACCAAGAACAACACAGTTACCATGATTCAGTCACCGTATGCACCAGACTTGGCCCCTGTTCCCATGTTTAAAGAGAATCATGAAAGAACGTTTTCCAACTATTCATGAATTAAAAACTGAAGGGCATACCAAATAGTACATATCAGAACTGAATCGAGAATTGGAAAAGCACACTGGCACAAGTGTATTATTATATCTGGTGAACTACTTTTGAAGGGAACAAAATTGAATGATAAATAAAAAAAATTCAGTTCACCTAATTTTATTTGAATAACGTTGAAAATTAAATAATGTTGCAAAATCTGACAAAACAAGACACTAAAAATTTTATAAAATTAAAAAAGTTCCACTAAACGGAAATGATTATTTCCTAAGCACTAATCCTAATGGGCTTAGACATCATAAATGGGAAAAATTTAGATTAGAAACAAAGCGGACAACATTTTTTCTTCATACTTTTTTCCTTTTTGTAAAATTTCTATCACACAATTGATTATTTATTCCATTACTTCAGTATCATCTGTACTAGTGCGGTATTACCATTTTATGGGTTCTATGGTATAAATATGTTTTTCATTTTCATCGTCTGAGCAACTTTCCTATGAAAGGACAAATAATCGTATTCTTGGGACAAATAATCGTATTCTTTTTTAAACTGTTAAGGAGAAAGTTTAATTAAAGTGCAAAGAACTAAAATATTGTGTATGCGAACAGTTAGCACAATAGAGGAAATATTTTTAAATAAAGCCAACACTTAATGACATTGAAATCACCTCAAATCATATTTACGGGAGATTTTAGGAAACTCTATTCTTATCTTAAAAATAATGATAAAAGTATTATGAAAATTGTTGTAGAAATCGCTATGAACAACCAACCAATTGCAATATAGTCTGCCTACTCACACACATTCTCCAAATATCCAAACTCAATATCCGCATCATCGTAATCATCGTACTTCATGAAACTGTGTATGAAACACGTTTCATATTGATGTACGAAACTGTAAAACACTTATTCACTATGAAATACAGCACGTCAAGTAAATAAATCAAATGTGAAGCTATAGGCGAAGTAGTCTTAAGATTCTCTAACATAGAAGATAAACAGATCATCGAAGAATTGCGAATGCTTACTGTCTAAGACAACAGCAGTTACAAAGCTGTTTCGAAAATTAAGTAGACATTTTGCGATGAAAAGGCTGAACTTCATTTCTACACATGAATAATGGAAACACCATAGTAATTCCATATAAAGACAACACTGAAACACGAACAACTTCAATGGTAGACGAATTTAAACTGTAATCAGATGCTTTCAGAACGTGAACTACAACGTTAAATAAAATCACTCAAATCCTGAAAACATACTGGATTTGACAACGTATTTTTAAAGAAACTTTCAATTAAGCTTTAAAATTGCCTGTAATACTCTTTAACAGCTGCTTAATACTTAACTATTTCCCGGAAAAGTCTCGAAATGATAAGTTAATAGTCATATGCAATTGAAATAAACTTGAAAACATCCTGAACAGTTGTATAGTACTTTTACGTCTTTGCCCGCCTCTATCAAGTCGTACTTACTAACTCAGTTGTCGCCACGTAAGAAAAAATATTTTCTTTCTTTGAACTTATTAAATAAAACCTTATTCGTTTACAAAACTAATACGAAAGTGAAGAAAACTTTTATAATTGTTTCAATTCACAAACATTTCGAAGATCCGAAAACTGCGTACTGAAATCTCGAGAACTGGTGCTGAGGTTAGGGCCTAGTACGCGACGTTGTCGATTCATACTTTCTGTTTACTTAATTAAAGTTCAATGCTCCTACAATATTATCTTGTCATTTGAAACTTTTGATATTGAAGTACTTTCGATATACATATACTGGTGATATGAGGGCAAAGTTATAACCAACATCCTTGTGCTGCAAGAACCTATCATTTGTGATTTATTGTTGGCTGTTCGATATGGTAGAACTTAGTGTGTTTTCCCACTATACGAAAAATGTGCCAATATTTGTCCTCTTTGGGCCGTTAATTGTATAGGGATATATTTTAACTGTCATAGATCAAACAGACATAATTTGTATTTTTTTAAGTGAATTAAGAAGAATGTATTACTTTATGCCAATTTCAAAGCTACATTGTATATTGGTACCCCCGCTTAAATTTACAAAAATATCATAATTACATAATCATGAAAGACTAACTTATTTTTATTAACACTAATCTTTTTAGAGGTTATACAGTGGCAACAGATTCTATGTTTTGTAAGTGAAAGAAAAAGAAGGAAGAAACTATGTCGTCACATGCAAATTATGGTGCACCTACATTGGGACATTTTAATACGGTAAATGGTATGCAACCACAAACACAACAACAGCAGTTAGCGCCACAACAGTTGCAGATGCAGCAACAAGAACAAAAGGAAATGCAACAAAAACTGCAATTTTGTAATATGCCACCCATGCAACCCTTACTGAATGCAAACATTAGCAAGTTCATGCCGCCGTCAACTACATCACCGTATCTAGAAACCATGACTGGAAATGCTTCTTCGCAGCAGCGCATAAATGGTCCACAACCATCCTCAAACCAGCAACAGGGGCACGTTTCATCAACTAGTAACTTACCACCGTATTTAAGACCTCCTATTTTAAATGGGCCTCGATCTGGAAATAATTCAATATCGAACGGTGACACCACTAATGCAACAGCAAGTGCAAATTCTTCGCGAACCGCTTCACCTTCAATTCAATTAAGTCAACAGCAACAACAGCGTCAACTCAAACCCATTTTACCCGCTAGTGTTGCAAATCAAACAATAGCTAGTTCTACTGAAACACCGACCGTGAATAAAATAGCAGAAAGCATGCAGAACTTAAATGTTAACCGAATGGGTGAACCGTCAACATCTTCATCCCAAATAACGGAAATGTCATCAACAAGTGTAACCGCACCAATATCACAGCCGCCACAGATAAGCAACTTCCAGGTAAGATTTGTTTCCAAATAAAGAAAGGAGCTCCGCTAACAAACTAGCGCTAATACGAGTATAGCTGAGTAAGCTTAGCCGCCGCCGAATTATTTGTCTAAATAAGCCCACATTTCAGGGCATTAGAATTTAATTCTATTTTATTTATTTATTATTAATATACCTTATAAAATAAATTTTAAAAGTATAACAAAATAGGCGCCGGGTAACTAGACCATATGCGCACGTATTGCATAATATAACTATTTAATAAAAACAAAAATCAAGAATCTCAGTCTTGTATTAAAAGAAAATTCAAATGAAGACAATGTGTAAAAGTAACATAATGCGCAAAATTCAGTCATCGAATTCTTGTTTTAAAGTAAAGAGAAAAATAATTCCCTGTTGTAAAAAAGTTTGGCTTCACAGCCCAGCCTAAACGAGACCGCCGAGCACCACGCCAACTACCGGACAGGCAACCGCAGCACACGCAAGCCCATACATGTACATGTATACGCTTGAATTTACTGCCCACGCCCACCCCTCCGTCAGCATAACGACCAACTATCCCGCTTAGCCTGGTGCATTTAATATTAGAGGTATTTATATATTAAATATCAGTAATGTTGTGTCTTTCAAAGCTCCTTCTAATAAGCGTCAAGTTGTCTTCAGTGGCGCAGTCAAGTAGCTTCTCCAGTGGTTGGTTTATCTTAGATAGTTGACATTCAGTCAGTATATGCGGTATCGTGAGAAATACATCGCAAGAAGTGCATTTGGGCGGTTCGGTTTTTTCATAATAATGCCTGGAATTGAATACAGCTTTACCAACTCTCAGGCGGGCAAGCATTATACAATGTTTCCTGGAAAAGTTTGTGTTATAATTTGGTCTTCTTGATACAGGATGTTCAACCGAGAACAATTTTCTTATTGTTCTGGGAAAGCACGGAATTTCCGTAATTCGTGGTAGGTTCAATGCTCCCTTAGCAGCACTATCTGCATGTTCATTGCCCAGAATTCCAATGTGCGATGGAATCCATATAACAGTAATTTCCCCCTGCGCATTTTTCAAGCGTAGCATATCATCATATTCACCGTTTTGATTTTTAATCAAGGCTTTTGTTGCACTCAAGCTATCAGTACAGATTAAAGTATTTTTTGCATGTTCAGCAGAATATATTACTGCAGTTTTAATAGCTGAAATCTCTGCCGTAAAGATACCAGTATGATCTGGCAATCGAGCTTCCACTACGATTTCATACTGAGTTGGTGTCATTTGTTTAACGATGGAATATGATGTTATATTGTTGCGGAATGATCCATCCGTATAGTAAATGACGTCTGGGGAGATGCGTGAGATTTTCTCCAAAAGCATTTTTTTAAAACACAAGGGATTCGAAGACCTTTTGTTGAGGAAACTTAGACTGTCATCTACTCTAACAAAAGCCCTGGTGTGGACCGGTGCACTTGGTTTATGTGGAATGGGAATATTCCATTTTTTCACGAGCGCTATAATATTTCTGATAGCCGATGGGGTGGAACTATTCGATGACGCTAGTTGATTCCAAAATGTGTCATGCAAACTATCAGCTGTTATTGTGATTGCTCGTGATGCAAGGCTAACAGAACATTTTTCCAATAAAGTTTGAAAGTCTGAAAAATTTGCCTCGGACCTTAAATTTGCAATAGGTGTTGTGCGTAGAAGACCGGATGCTGTTCTGAAGCACATGTTCATTGCAGTATTAATTTTGTTCATATTCTTCTTGGAGGTCCAGCCGTAGATTGTCAAGCCATGCATTATGGTACCAGCTGTCAGAGATTTGCAGATGTTGAGCGCTGTCTCAATATGTGGTCCTTTGTTTCGGGAGCATATTAGTTTCAATAAATTGTTGATTTTTGCCAATTTGTTTGTCATATTCTTGATGTGGCTATTCCAGAGGAGATTTTTGGAAAATATTATTCCCAAAATCCTCATTTGGTCAGAAAGTTGAATAATCTCGTCCCTGATGATAATGGTTCTATCATTACAGCATCGTTTTCTGCAAACGTGAAGAACTTCCGCTTTACTTGCGGGGATGACAGCTCCTTTCTCTCTAGCCCAGCCATCCACTGCACGATCCAATTGATTGAGACTATGACTAACGCAATTTGGACTCCCAGAGGCTACCGCAAAGATGTTGTCTGCGTATATTCCGATATAGTCAATCCCAGGTAAATCTGTTACCGCTGATGCCAAGGAATTGGCATAGATGGTGTATAGTACTACGGAAAGTGGGAATCCCTGTGGTACCCCATTGTCCAAAGCGTAAGTTGCGGAAAAGAACCCGTCAACCTTAACAGCCACTCTACGATTGTCCAGAAACGATTTTAATAAATTCAATATTTGTTTGGGAACTCCCCATTTATTCAGCTCCGTTATAACAGATAATGATGTTACACGATCGAATGCTTTTTCAATGTCCTCAGAGAGCACTAAACAATGTTTCCCATTTTTAATGTTGCGACGTAGTACCTCTTCTAGCTGGTGACATATGCTATGGACCCCGTTTCTGGGAATGAACGCATGTTGCATTTTGGATATTTGCTTAATTGCAAATTTCCAAAAGCGTTTGGCTATTATTTTTTCCAGTATTTTGGAAAGTACGGGTAGCAAGGAAATGGGTCGATAGCCCTCCAGTTGACTATGATTTTTCCCAGGTTTGGGAATAGGAGAAAGTATGGCCATTTTCCAGTCATGTGGGAAAACGCCGGACCCCAATATATTATTGTACAACTCACATAGTCTAGATTTAAGGACATCAGGTGCAAATTTAATCATTGAGTATGTGATTTTGTCTCTGGCTGGGGTTGAACCCTTTACGGATCTTAACACCTTTTGTAGTTCATTAACCGTTATCTTACCGATCAGCTCTTCGAATTGGCACGTTATCTGAGGCAGATTTTCAATTTTGAGTTGTCTCTTATCAGAAATAATTCTGGGATCAAAAGCATCATCTGAGCCGAGCGAGCACCAAAATTTGGCAAAATTGTCAGCAATATCCAAGGGATGTGAAAAATTATTGTTGTTCGTGCAGATGGTGGGAAAGTTGTTGGATTTTTGCGACCTTAAATTATTGACCCTCTGCCACAGAACTCGCACATCCAATGTGGGGTTCAAAGAATTTACGAAATTTTCCCATGTTGTTCTTTTTGCGATTTTGCATTCTTTTTTAACCCTTGCACAAAGCCTTTTATAGTTAATGATATTTGACTTGTCGCGGCATCTTTTAAAGGTTTTCCATGCTTCCTGCTTTTGTCGTATCAATCCAGATATATCTGAATTGTACCAGACAGGACTGTGTTTATCTTTACATAGACGACTTAAAGGAATAGACTCATTTGCCGTTTTGCGTATAATCCGTTTTATTTGTGCAGCTTCTTTGTTAATGTTACATGATTCATCAAATTCAGTAATTACTTCAGCAACCTTCTTTTCAAACAATTTCCAATTAGCCTTCCTTTCCAAAAATCGAGGTGAAAATTTTCTCTTTACTGTGTCTATGCAATTAGTAATTTTAATGGGAAAATGGTCTCCCACTTCCGGCAAAGGTAAACAAATCCAGCTCAATGTGGAAGCAATATCCACGCTGCACATGGAAACATCAACAGCAGTTAGTGTATTTTTTGTACTAAGTAAGGTAGGGGAACCATCGTTTAGAACAACTAGGTCCTGATCATTTGCAAAATCTTCCAGTATTTTTCCGTTTGGGGAATTGGAGGCAGAGCCCCACAATACATTTTGAGAATTTAGATCACCCAGACAAATGTGGTGGGCATTTCTAGTAATCGTAATATTATTCATCATTATTGGTGATAAGTTGATGTCATTTTCTCTATAGATATTCGTAATGTGAAGTTCCGTATCACAACGGATCACTATTGTCTGAAATAGTAGATCACTACTTGAGGTAGAATGATCCATAACGTTCAAATTGGTTTTAACCAGCAATGCAATGCCCGATTTGGCATAGTCATAGTTGTTGTTGTGGTGGAATATTTTGAAACCTGGTAAATGTAGTAGGTGTAAGTTCTTCTGGACTATATGCGTCTCCTGCAATGCTATAATGTTGGGTTTATGCCTTGCTACTAAGAGTTCCAAGGCATATTTGTTGTTGATAAATCCTTGTATGTTCCACTGGAGAAGCTTAATGTGTTGATGAAAAGACATTATAGGTTTATTTTTTTAATTTGCCCCTTTGGGCCAACGGTTGTGTGTTCTTTAGAGTATTGGGTGTAATTAACACGTTCAATTGCGGAAAGTTGTTATATAGTTGTGTTACTGGAGTGTTGTTTTTATCTGAGCTGTTGGTTGATGTTCTTGGGGTGGTGTTCAAGCCTAAGCCTTCTGTAATGTCTTGCATAATCATTTCCTCTGTTAAGTTTTCATCTACATTTGCTGTAAAACAATCATCAATAGAGTCTTCCAATGATAATGATTTGTCATTACTAAATAAAGTTTCATCTTCATTATCTTCCAATAATGAATTAACAGCTTCAGTTGTTGTGGTTTTTTGCTGCTTATTAAGTGAGATTATTTGGGAATAGGAGGTTTGAATTGATGTGAGTGAATTTTGATCTATTTGTTCAGAGATTGTAAATGTATTTGCATTGGCGTTCTTATTGTTGTTGTTGCTGTAGTTGTTCTTTGTTACACATTTGTTTATTGTTGATGAGTTGATGTTATTAACATATGGGGAAGAGTCATTAGGTTTTGCGGGAGAGTTTTGTTTTTGTTTTTTGGTATTCACTTTCAAGTTGCTTTGGTTTTCTGTTTGTTTAAATTTGTCTTCCAGGTCGTTCTTTTTGTTATTGCTATTGTTTGTTGTCAACGAAGAAACTGTAATTTGTGCATATGTAGGTTTTTTCTTTGCATTAGGGACGTGAGGTTGAAGCGTATTTAAAGATGGGTTATCATTAAATACTTTCCAAGCTTCGCGTGTTGTACATCTTCTGGAAATTCGGATGAAGTTCACCGATTTGTGTTTCCAGTATGTGGGACATTGCGTGTCATATGATGTATGAGTTTCGGTTTGGCAGTTAACACAGTATTTACGATTACATGCCTCATGTTTTTCGGAATGGCCACATTCTCTACATTGTTCTACGCTTTTGCACCACTTTCTTGTGTGTCCCAATCTTTGGCAGTTTATGCACCTCATGGGATTCGGAATATATTCCTCCACTGGAACCCTTTCCCATCCTAATTTCAATATGTCTGGGCGGTAGATTAGGTCGAATGTAATTATTGCCGCTCCTGTAGCTATTATTTTGTCATTTTCTTTTTTGGTAATTTTTCTTACTTCGATGACCCTTTGATCCTTGAGAGATGATAGAAGATCTTCTTGAGAGATCTCTACTATTTTCCTGGAAAAAATACGGCCTTGAATTGAATTCAGGGTTTTATGCAACGAAATTTTGACAGGTATACAGTCGATGTAGTTTGATTTAAGGAACTTGTCAGCAGACTTACTATCGGGTACCTTTATCAGCAAATCTCCACTTTTCATTTCTTTGACTTCAAGTCGATCTTTCGATATGAAATCCAGGCCTTTTTCTACCTGAAAAACATTATGAGATGCTAGCGGAGGAATTTCCAAACCTTCCTTAAGTGATACTGCGGCCGCTACTAAATAGCGTGGTAGGTTTTGTTGGTTCGATGATGTTTGAGGCAGAGGAACAAATTCTTCAGCTCGTGGTCGTTTATATTTATTCGCTCTGGGTTTTCCGGACGAAGAATCCAATTCCCGAAACCGGTTGTAGTCCGGGGGATGAACCCCGTTCATAGTGAAAAGGGGCCAGAAACTTTCAATAAAGATTTATCAACACTCAAAGTCTTGAAATTCAATAAAAAATAAACCAAGAATGCACTAAAAAGGAAACAAGCAAAACCGTTTGCTTTTACACAAAAACGATATCCAAAAATCCGCGCAGTCAAGAGAGAAAAAACACGTTCGCTCACGGCAGATGCCCGACACAGACTGAATTCTATTTTATATTTTGTGTTCTTATGTTTCACTTATTGAATATTTTCCATGGAGATAACTGAGTTCAATGGCAATAAGCATGAAAATTTATTGCAATACATATGTATTTAGTAACATTTATTTATTCTCAATATGCTGACATTGGGACATTTGTCTAAGGACAGTTCTGCGTTTTAGGAATATGTGTGCTGTTAAATACATACATATGTATACTTGAATTCGATAATTAGTTTTTTTGATAAATACTTACATATGTACATTCATATGTATATTTAAAGAAAACAATTTCCGTTATAATAAGATAAAAAGTTATTTCCTTGAAAAGGCAGTTACGAAAAGAAACTAGACTTTTTTCTTATTTCAAAAGAATTTCATTGTAGAGTCATAAAAAACAACATAACAGAACAATTTTAAAATAAAAAGTTTTTAAATTAGTTCCGCTACTAATTAAATGCTCAAGAAAATTTTCATTATGAAAAAATGAAAAAAAAAGTATAGAGATATAAAACTTTTGAAGTTGGCAACTCGTTTATAACTGGCGGACATTTTTTCAGCTGTTAAGTGATTTATGTACATACATACATATGTTTAGTTTGGTATTTCAACATGAATAGACATGGTTCTGTCCGAAATAGGTATCGCGCACTACGCCCATTTTACAACATTCGCCGCGTCGAAAATTGTACCTCCAGTCTACGCCTCAGGCGTTGCGGTCATATGCCAGAAGCCATATTTAAATTATAATGCCAGAAGGTTATCTTTGGAATAAAGTAAATTTCATGTCAATTTAAAAAATTCAGCTTTGTTTTATTCCATTTCAAAGGAATTAAGCGTTACGTACGGGATATGTAAACTTACCAACAATCCACTTTACAAAAAAATTAATATGCAATTTATGTACATACAGTTTGTAACAAAAATGTTTTCAATACTAAAAAAAATTAAAAACTTTAAATGAAACTTTAATTTTTAAGTAAAATTAATGTTTCTAAGCATATTTCAATAAAAAAATAACAAAATTATTTCTACTTATAAAACAATAATCGCAATTTAAAAAAAAAATAGATCAGTTTATACTCTGTAAAATAAATGTTTTCAAAATTGTATTAATTGCGGTAAAATGTTTTCTAAATTGTAAAGAAAAAAACATTTTGCCTGCTAGAACTTTGTGTGCCCACCTTGAGCATCAACTGCAGCTTCCAGACGTCTACTGTATTCTGTAGGTATTTTTTCCCACTCTCTCTTTTATAAATGATATTAATTGACTTTTGCTTTTCGGAGACCTTCTTCTGCCTTTTTTCTATAAATGGACCTACAAATTGTCTTATCAGGTTTAAGTCTGGACTTTGTGCCGGGGTATCAATAACTTTTCTGCAATTATATAATAGCCAGGATCTAGATATATATGATTTATGTTTTGGGTCGTTATCTTATATTTTAACTTTTCGGTGTTTTCATGATCAACAAATCCGAATTTTCCGGCACTACTACGTAATTCGTTTTTTAAAATATTCAGGTAGATTTCCTTAGTCATTATATCATCCAAGATCCTTATTTCCCCAACAACCTTGCTTGCGCCAAACTTTTTTAGGCCCATCATGGTAGTAAAGTATTACCTTCGAGCTATCACAGAAAATTACGTCATTCAAGTGTTCCAGAGGAAATGAAATGTGGTCAATTGCAAAACTATATACATATGTATCTTCTCAATGCTTAACGCGGAAAGCAGAGGTTTTTTCTGGCCACTCTTCAAGAGTATTTACGGTTTCGCAGCACGTTTCGAACCGTCTGATGAGAGATATCTACTCCACACTCATTATTGATGTCAAGTGCTATTCCTCTGGTACTTAAATGAGGATTTCCGACAATAATTTTTAAAATTATCGTTTGAATGCGCCGCGTTACTTTTTTTCGTCTGCCTGGTGTTTGCTTAGGTTCAAGTCTACCTTCTTTCTCAGCACGGCTAATAACGTTGTATACCGTCCTTAGGTTAAGGGAAAACATTTCAACAATTTCTATGTGAGATTTCCTTTTATAATAGTGAAAATACTAGCTGGTTAATATTTTTATCGAGTCATTTTCCTGGCATTGTTTAAACTTAATTACGTGATCACATGTGTGCGCGTACTGAATTCATTTGGTCAGTAAATGCTACCTACCTATTATTATTTTGCAATGTCATTAAAAAAAAAAACATACTTGTAATAACTGTGGAAAAAATAAAGGTTTTTTGTAGCATTTGCCTTTTTGAAAACATTTTTTTTACACTATTCAAAGTAGGTAAAAATAGTTATACAATGTTGTTGCTGTATTTCAGAATTCCGCCGCCGTACTGTCGACAAGATGCAAAATAACAGTTATGTATATGCAACAACAAAATACAAATATGTAAATGAAATTTGTTGTTGTTATTCTTTATTTATTTTATTATATTATTTATTTAAATTCCTAACAAATTTTAGCTTTGAAAACATTTTTTTACAAACTATATATGCCGCTTATTACTTACTTGAACTGAGGGAAGAATTTAATGTCGGCATATAGACAGCTGGAAAACACAAAAAATTGCATTTATTTCTTCAAAAATTCATAAAGAAATGTGTATTCAAGTATTAATTAATACATAGTAGGGCACGAGCGTTGAAGGGGATGTTTTTGATTGAGAAAGCAGGTCTTACTTCAACGGTAATTATGTATGTTGAAAAGATATGATGTGTTTAGATCTGTCCTGAAGATTTTTGGGAAATGGAATAGGTTAATGTTAAACTCAAGTAGACAAAAAATCAGAATCTGCTTTTCAGCATGTTCAATAGTATCAGAGTTTAAAACTTGTAAAGATAATGAAAAAACTGATATGCTAATACATAAGTGACAAATAAGTAATTAAATTTGTATGAGAAAAATAACTGATTAATATAATAATAGTAATAATTGTAAAAATATGCAATATGTTTGCAACACAAACAAGAAAAAAATCTACATACAATATGGTAATTCCATATAATATATGGTAAAATAAGAGCAAGAAGGAAACGATTGCGGTTGTTTTTACTTTCATTAGTTTTTGAACGTAGAGGAATTAAACTTTCTGTGAATTAAACCTTAAAAATGGGTTGAAGAAAAGAGGCAGTAATCTCCGTTGGAAATATAGTGATTGACCACTAGAGAAGGAACTCTTTTAGAGAAATTGCCAAAATAGATAAACTTATTCGTGCAACAGACAACAATTCGAAATTATCTATTCTGATAAAAGAAGGCAAGCGAGATGTTGCCATGTTGCTGTTAAACCGAGAACAGTGGGTCGGTTAGTCTTTGTTGAAGGCAATAGGCATCAATTTCAATATAAACACATTGAAAAAAAAAAAACATCTGTTGGTGGCTTTGGCCTTGAAAATCAATGGATCTTCAACAAGACAACGACCTGAAGCTTACTCCTCACGTGGTACGAGACTGACTTCTCTATTACGCTCCAAGGCAACTAAATTCTCCACCCCTATCACCGGACTTGAACCCTATATACAGCATTTATCGGATGTCTTAGAATATGTGACAAGCAGCCGCGTGCGTTGTACAATTTAACATCTTATATAATTTAATGAATTCTTTGCCGCGTCATCTTCAAGCGGTAATCAGTGCCAAGACCGGCCAAAACAAATATTCAAACCAGTAGAAATATTGTTTTATTATCAAAAAGCTTTGCTTTAACACTTTTGCTGCGAATTTTTGATATTTTCATTTCTACTGTATTTATGAAATAAATACTTTTTTATTCTATAAATAAATTTTGTTATTAGTGAGGACCGACTTTCCATAGAGATTGTTGTGAAACGCTTGTCAGATTTAAATGGAATTGATGAAATTAATCGAATTGTGTCGAAAGAACGTTTTACAAACGAATTACGAGTATTGAATCTAGAAAAACTGTTAAACCCTTTGGGACTACATGTTTCTTTCATTTATTTATGGAGAAATTGACAGAAAAATCAATAAATGTCAAAAAGAGCAAGCGACCAAAATTGTAAACAAAACACTTGTTCTCTTATCTCTTAAACTAGCAATTTAGTAATCGGCAAAAGAGAAATGTTCTCAAAAGCTTCAATATATTTCGAATATAATATTAGTGCCGCAGATGGCGAAGTAGCAGAAGTGATATTATAATGATACTCATATAAATTCTATGTCATAAGAGTAGTCAATTACGACCCATTCTGCTAGAAAATTAAAAGTAAAAGCGGTATGGATTCCAGTGCCTGGAATTTTTTTTATCACGATCACAGTGAAAAGTGCTGAACTTGTTGCAAAATTTGAAAAATTTTAAAAATGATCATTGTTTCATGATTCAGTAAACACTGAAACATGATGATCAATGCTAAAACATTCAATAAATCAATTTTACACATACATTTTACATATACATACATACATACATATGTATCAACAAGTGTACTTATTTAGATAAAAAAAATATTTGTTTATAAATGGATTAGGATATGCATCTGTATGTATAGTTAAAAAATGTCCAAATACTGCTTACAAACACAGACTAGATATATAATTAACGTTTAGAAAAGTTTATATATAAGAAAAAACATGTGCAAATGTCAAATAAGATTAACTTAATAATTGGTAGATATTTTTTTGGAATTGATGTGCGTTATTAATGATTAGAGCTATAGAATATCGTTCCAGAGACCGATTGCATGTTTAAAGAATTGGATTTATGTCAGGCGATCTGGTTTAAGGCCTGATGTTCCTTGTGTTTGTCGGGCTACGAGCTCAGGAGCCTAGTCATTTGTCTCCTTCGGGGGAAATGTATGAAGCAGAAGGGATTAGATAGCCCGAGCTCTTAAGCAAGGTGTTTATTATCTGTGCCGTGCAGCATAACACCTGTATGTGCCTCACAAGCCACATGGGGGCGCTAGTGATGCGTCACCCTGTTCACTCAAGTGGATTTGATCCACTGCCAGATATAGCTATCAAGGCAAGTGCTAGCATAAAATCATATCCAAATATCCTGATAGCATGTATAAAGACTGATACCAAATTTAAAACTAAATGCTACCAAATGTTGTATGTTAATTACAAAGTGGTTGATCTGTATGTAGCTAAAGCACTTTTCCCTTTAAGTGAACTATAAAAGTCTTCTATGGAATAGGATTGTCGATAAAAAATAAATTCGATTCTCTGGTATCAATGTATGTGTATAGCAAAAAGCAGTTGTCTTGGTAAATATTTTCTCCTTAATATCTCCAACATATTCTAATCCCCCACAGGGGATACAGGCCCGTAAGAAATGGCATAGATTTTTTTGCACGTTGCGATCCATTTTTTTATTCGTCTCTGAACATTGTTATTGGTCAAAGGAAATTTCTTTGTAATACCCTGTGCGTCTTGTGTAATACATTATAGAGTATCTTTCCCACAGCTCTTCTTCAATTTTCCCCGATTTCGCACTTAGTACAGATATAGTATACGACGCTGATAAATCATCAAAGTCTTGTATAGGTGACGACTCAAACATCGATCGTTTGCTTGAAAAAATGACAAAAGCTTACTCTTTTTTCTGCATATACTCTTTCTATGTGGTCCTCTATTGGCTTTAATAAGTTTTTGTATCTGCCATCATAAAAAATTAAACTGTTTAATTTGAACACGAGCTTCTATTCATCACACTAAAACTTTTTTTTTAAATCAAACCTTATTTGCTTCTTTTTAACTTATTAATAGCATTTAAACCCAAAAAACAAAAAATTATTTGTGTTTACAATATAAATTTAATGAAAACAGCTTTTTAACGCAGAATTTGTCTAACAAAATTGTTCAAAATAAAATTCTTATGGCAAAAGTACATTTGCCTACATAATATTTATCTGGAAAATTTTATTCTGCGGGCACAAACATAAATCGCTTAAAAAAGAAAACATTTTTATGTGCTATCATAATCTACAAAAAATTCTTTATTTTTTCGTCAAAATTTCATTTCTTTACCCTAATTTTTTTCTAGATATTAAAATAAACATATTAAGCCGCTTTGACTTCTCTTAACACTATCAATAAACACCAAAATATACAAACCGCAAGACAATCAAGTCTTTATTTCTCCTGAATAAATATCTCGCTAAGATTCAGTAAATACAGGAAATAAATAAATATAAGAAGTAAAACGTCACTGGCGCAGTCAGTTTCTTTTCTTTTCGTGGAAAATTAATAAATAATTAAATAGTTTAATAGGTGACATTCAAAGCAAATAAAATAAATATAAAATAGTCAAATAAATCAAATACTTTTTTTTTAAATTTATAATATATTATATTATAAATAACAAAAAAAGACATTCTTTGGACATAATAAAAAACAAAGGGAGTTTAATTTAAAAGTGCAAAAATAAAATACTATAATAGAATAACAAGTTTTTGCAATTCCGCTAATAAAACTGAAAATTTTGGAACTATAAAGTAACCCTTTTTTGGCCGAAGTAGAAGACTTCGTAAACGGGATTAGGAATATTAACCTTGGAAGCAGTACAGAAGTAGAAGCGGCGAAGTACAGAACAGATTTGTTCCTGTGGAATGTGCAATTACTGCGACCCTTCAACGGACACAAAAGTTGAGACGTCTTCCGATAGAAGAAGAAGCCTGTTACAAGGCTTATTTTAGAAATAAGTTATATTAAGTTTAAACAAAATGTTAAAGAATTTTGCTATAGATGAAATAACGAAGTATGTACAATAGAATTAAGCTTGCTTTTAAATGAAGCATTCTGAGCAGATTGAAGTGACTTTAAATAGCTACTCACTCTGCAACCATATACAGCAGGAAGGTAAGAAAAATGCGAATGAACAAGATATTGATAAATAAGTAACGTTGTATCGATGCTGAGTTTCCTAAATTGTTACTTTTTCAACCATCTTATTAAAAACAATACTTAATGCATTAGCTATTACACTCTTTCTTAAAAGTAACATGTTTGGTGAAATTTATGGAAACCAGGATATCTATTACACTTAAGGTTGTTCCAAATATTCTCCACCTTACTAGTGTTGACTTTTTTTTAAAACAAAAGTTGTTCGCAAAAAATTTATGTCTCTATTAAAATTATTTGCCTTGCAATTATGTATATTTTTGGCCATATCGGAGAAGAAATTATTTAATTCTGAAGCTTTATCGGCGTCTTCAGTCAATACAGTTCCATCCTCAGTTACAACATTTCCTAAATACGACTATTACCACCCCACACTTTGTCAAAACTCTTCAATTTATTCTTCTTAACGCAACTATTGACAAAATATTTCCACAAAAATTCGAAACTAATCATAATCTACCTTGTAACTTTTTGAAGTTTGAAAATTTGGTGTCGTTAATTTGGTTGTAGAACCTCAGTAAATAATGTTACGATCACTTAATGTATTTGCAATAGAGGGTACAAAAACATCACAGCTTATATTAGTCAAAACGAGACCAATGCATGACTTAGTTTGTGGCTTTGTAACCAGATTATGGCAAGAATACATACATATGAAATTCAGAAAAAAGATTAACGTCGTTAGACGACACGTCTACATTAAAATAAGTAACACATATGCCCCATCGGACATAACTAACAATTTTTCAATTTTTTTTGAAAATGTCCAAAAAAAGATATCATCTGGAAATCCATCACTACAATTTGTTTTATATTAAACTTAATGCATGATCGAATATAAACAGAAGTCCCACCATATCCGTCTTTTTTACAACAGTGAATCACATAATAATCAGGCATTGAATAAAAATTTTTAAATTTATTACTAACCCAGGTCTTCTGAATCGCAATAATATCAGGACGATTTCATAGTTGATTTACATATTTCATTTTTGAATGAATTAAATTTACCACTAGTAGAAACACTTCTAATGTTAACAGATAGAATATTTAATTTCTTCAAAGAACATTTATTAATATATGAATTGTACAATGATATGTTATTAAAATATTTACTTTCCTTTGGGAAAAATTAAAGGAAATTAAAAATGTAATAAAAAAAAATTAAAATAGAAGTTATAAAATATATATACATATGTATGTATGTATGCGAATATGTAGTATGAACCTGAAAGTAAATATAAAAAAGGTTATTATTTAATTTGCAGCACTTACGGAACTTCGCATAATCATTCTCGCCTTCAGCATCATCTTCTTCGCTACTATAAGAGCAGTATTAGCTCGGGTTTTTGTAGGATGTACATCAGAACCAGCAATTAACAATTTGTCCACGTCAATGTTTTAATCTTAATTTTTTATATTTTACGCACCTTCTGTCAAATATGGAGCCACATGCCAATTAATTGGCCACCAAGATCGTGTGATTTAACCCCATTGGACTATTTTCTTTGGTGTTATGTTAAGTCACTTGTCTACGTCGATAAACCACAAAGAATTGAATGAATACCTGGAAATCAACATTCGAAGAAACGCGCCAGCCAGCCCGTTTCATTGATATTAAAAATATATTTCTTTGTTTTATACACTCGTGTTATTCTATAAAAAACACCCTTTATATTCGAGAGTCATAATTTAGTAGTTCGTCAATTTGTTTTTTGTCCATCTTTGTGCATGTAGAATGTAATGTTTTATTACAGCCATCGCGCTGGAATTTATCTTCGCTTTCCAGTGTTTCGGTTCTACGTTGCAAACAAGGTATTTTATTTTTATTGTTTAAACTCTTGCGAGTTTTTCCGCGCATTATTATTTTCACAGATAGAATAAAAGTTTATCTTTATTATAAAGCATTGTTTTCGAATGTGTATGACTTTTTAATAGAATTAATCTTCTGCGATAATATTTGCTCGTTTGATCTTCACGGTGTTGCCAACGATTGAAAGGTGCGAATTTAAAGCTGCAAATACACAAATGTGAAGTTTTGAGAATAGAAGTAGAATTGTTGGGACATTTTATAACCACAAATGGTATAAAACTAAACCACAAAAAAATTGAAGCACTTAAAAATTTCCCAATTCCAGATATGAAAAAGGAATTAAAGAACTTCTGAGAATGATGAAGCTTCTAATATAGCAACAATACATTCAGCAGATGAAGACAGTTCAAATTTTATATTCTTATCGGAAATACCTTCAAACGCTTACCGTACACAATTTTTATTTAGGCAACCTCCTTTGCAGAAGGAAAGTTTAAAAATAATAAGTTGACGCAAGAATTTACAAAAGATTTTATTTTGAACAAAATTGCTGATATGAAAGCAACAATATATGTATTTTGAAAACGATAACGATTTCGTATGGTTTGAATGCAATGCAAATCTCGTAATATCTCGTAAATATCGAAATATCTTCTAAACTATTAGAAAATATAATATATTACCATCGATTCAAAGAAATTATTTTAACAATACATTTAAAAGAACTAGACCAAGGTATAGAAAAAATACAACCAGAATTTAGAATGAAACACTACTATCTCAATAATGTTTCGGATATATTGAACATAATAAATAATTGCGACTTATGCAATAAGTGTAAGTTTGATCGTAGACCTACAAAAATGTCTTTTAAAATCACACACCTACTACATACTATTCGCGACATAAATATATTATTGTGTAGATATTCAGTCCAATCACATATATTCTCATGGAATTTCATTCCTAAAGAAAGTACTTTCTTCGAGAAAAAATTCCTTCAATCATAAATTACCGGGGAACAAAAAATTAAGAAGGTTGGTAATTTCGATGACACCTGTTTTGTTTATTTATATTGTATTTTTCTTTGTACCGGCTTAAAAAGAAAATATTTTTTTTGGTGTTAGATAATTATTTAATAATTACAAATGATAAAAAAGATAATAAATTTATTAAAAAAAAAAAATGCATACAATAGCATTTAGAACTGCGGCAGGGAGTGTTTCTGTTGAAGAATCACGATTGGTAGAAGAAATTTACGAGACGCATGAAATCCTCAGGAATTGCCTCAGCCAATTTCTTACATATTTAAAAAAGAACATTAACAAATTTTTGCTTGCCTTTTTTAAAAAAGCCAAACGCAATGTCGAGATTGGCTTCCATCGAAGCAAATGCTCACTTTGCTGCTCCTTGTGCTTTTTGACCTTCCAAGAAATTTTTTTAGTTATTTAATTCATGTTTCAATAAAAATACTTACATGTTTATAAAGACTCCCTTTAATATTTTATGTGAACATTTATTTTTTGACAAAAACGAAGGAACATGTGTTTTGGAATAGCTATATTTTCCCGCGGAATATATTTCCCCTTTCGTAGTTATTAAAACAGGAACGGCAAAAAAAATTTCACGGAATATTTGATTAAAATAGGAGTAAAGGGAAAAGAGCGAAATTTCAAGAGGAAATTTCGTTTTTGATTGGGCTGATTTTCTCTAAATATATACATGTGTATATGGTAGAAAATTTTCACCACACAAAGTGGGTCCAAAGGTAATTAAAACTGATCAGGCCGCAGGTTTACTTAATATAGGTTTAAAGGAATGGTACTAAACTTGGAACTTACAACAGGGAAAACGAGAATAGCATATTTTGAAAGACTGCAAACACATTAAATGAAACGTTAAGAATTATAAATACAGGCAATGATCAGGAGTAGAAGCAAATAGCAATTGAGGAAACAGTTTTCACATAATACATTCAACCACAGGGGAAACACCTTATAATATTTTTTTCGATAATCAGCATCCAAGAAAAGATGCTCAATCTGTAAAGGTAAACAGAATAAACTTCAATTTTGTGAATCCCTTGTGAATCCAAAATTAATAGACCTAGATGGAATTTCTGAATTAAATACAAATCATTTTGAATATATTAAAACTTCGTTATGGCAACAGGAAAGATGTATTATATTTTATAACCCAAATTCCTAATACAGTGAATACTTATCCAATCTTAAAGATAGTTCCCTTTCTTATGAAAAGGAAACTTACAAATAGTGAGAATATATTTTATGAAATAAAAGGTTCAAAATCTGTATCAGAAATCTTCTAAATAAAAATAAAAATGAATGTGAACTTATAATAAATAATAATGAAGAAATAATTTTTGCTGAACCTATCTTTATTGTGACAAACAATATTCATAAAACAATTATTAAACAAACTTGTAACGACTTAGAACTTAAGATAAGAAATCATAATCTAATTACTGTAGATAAAGTATTTTTTGAGTCTTTCAAAGATAACAATTATTTTATGTATGTACATGTGTACCGTACGTTAATGATACTGTTAATCGGCCATGTTCTGAAAAACGCATTTCGCTTAAAATTTTCGTTTTCGATTTGAAAACGCCAAATAGATGTTCTCAAGAACGCATATCGTTGGACGTTCTAGTTTTCGATTTAAAAACGCCAAACAGGTGTTCTGGGAAACGAAAGCGCTAGAAAGCTGGCGTTTTCAAACCGCTAGTGTATGCTGAAACGACCTGGTCGTTTTTATTTAAACTACACTCGAAAGAGAAAATAAAATAATGTAAAATTTAAATTTAATATGTTTTGTTTTTATTTGAAGAAAAACTTTTAACATTTTTTTACTATTTTAATTAAAAATATGCAATTTAAAATTTTGCTTTGTGTTTGTCAATTGTCGGTATCATTTGTTTACTTTTCAACTGGCGATTTATGCAAACAGCTGGTCAAATTGATCTTCGAAAAAAATTTAGTGCTAGCGGTGTTAACTTTAAAATTACCTATTCGGTTATTTCTTTTCAAACTTCTGATAATATATTATTTGAAATTTATTAAGTTCGCATATTTTTATTAAAAAGTAGTAAACAATCCTTTATAAAAGTAAAAAAATAATTTAAAACCTGTTGCAGCACCTAAAAACATTTACGAAAGCTAAAAAATTATACAAAATCCCTTTTGAAACCGGCTACCCGTGATGAAACGTACCAATTATTCGCAAGTGTTTATATGTAACATCTCTAAACAAAAAGAAGAAGCATTTGTGGTTATTGCACTGATATTTTACAAATAAAATAAATAAAATTAAATAAAAAAGCTGCCTGTTACCGTTTGACAATAAATATTAAAATTTTAAATACATTCATATAGCAAGTGAATACGCTAAAGGCATTTTAATTTTAAATATTTTTCATAAATTATTTTATTTTAATCATAAAAATAGTCGGTTTAATTAAAAACTATTTCAAACAAAATTTATTTTTTGATAATTCATTTAATTGACGAATTTTTTTTGAATAACTTTTTCTGTTTTTATTTTTTGTTATTATAAAACATATGTTTTTTCTTTGTTCGAACACAATTTCGAAAAAGGCAAAACGCCAGCAAATCACTTCGTTTTCAGAACATGGTTAAATGCGTTTTGCGTTTTAAAAACGATTTGCGATTTGAAAACGCAGCGTTTTTCAGAACATGGGTGATTGTTCTTAGATCAAAGTTATACAAATCCTTCAGAGAGATTTTAATGGAAGGATGAACTCAGTAGTACTCAATTTAACTTCATATTATAGCGCAATATTTTACTAATTAATCAATTACACAATTTTGTATGTACATATTTGCAGAATAATTTTAAAACATCAGCCTTAAATGTCCAGACACCTATTTCAGTAGCGCTAGCAAATGCTCCCTTTAATGCTTCTGGAGTATCGCCTAACAGTCAAACTCAGCAGACAGCAGCTCAGTTGAATAACCAAGGAAGTACAAGAACAAGTGCTTTTATAACGCCTACTTCTCCTATATCATATCCACAAAGTCCATCTCAGAACGCCAACTACCCAACAATAACTGGCCTGCCTGTGCCGCCTCTACCGTCTATCAATAATATGGTACAGCAAAATCAATTAAACAACAACCAAAGTCAAATAGGTCAGCAAAGAAAACCAATGTATCCCGCAAACCCGCAACTGATTCCAGCGATGCATCAACATCCCCAACCCCAAGCCCAACAACAACCACCACAGCCACCTCTACAACAACCGTATTCTGCAGCGTATAATTATTCGCAACAGAAACATCAAACATTGACTACTCCACAACCTGGCATGTTTAATGGTCAACCAAATACTGGACCTTTACAGTATCAAAGTCAAGCCTTTCAACAACAGCAACCTGGACAATTTTCACAAGGTGGCAATGTTCTACAACAGGGGTTTAATCGTCTGTGGGGCCAGGATACAATAGATCTGATGCAGAACCGTCATATTTTGTCGCCAGTTACTCTGGCGCCACCTAAAATAGTTTTACACAACCAATTTCACGAGTCCATAAACTGCAATCCCAAGTAAGATATTTATTGCATTAATTTTAAACATATCATGGGTTAATTTGAATGTTTCTACTTTTAAGTATTATGCGCTGTACATTAGCTAAGATACCAGAGAGCAATTCATTATTACAAAAATCTCGCCTTCCATTGGGAATTCTTATTCATCCATTCCGTGATATAAATGTAAGTACTGTTTATTTAAATCATTTAGATTGGAATTGAATATTTTTTAATCTAATCTCTATGTATTTTTTTTTAATTTAGAGCCTCCCGGTTATCCAATGCCCGAATATTGTTCGCTGCCGTTTATGTCGTACATACATTAATCCGTTTGTGTATTTTGTCGATAGTAAAATGTGGAAGTGCAATTTATGCTATCGGGTAAACGAATGTAAGTTGAGATATATAAATTCTCGTGTATTTATACAGACTGTTTGACTGAGGCACTGTGCAAACACATCCAACCGAATGTTGTCTAGCTTGATACATCCCGTTCACTGCTAGGAGCTGGTTTTTTGTCTTGAAGCAGTATACAACATAATGGGAAAAGGCAAAATGTCTTCGAATATATGTACATAGGCACGGTTATTCATTAACAAAATCTTATAACAAAAATAAAATTAATAGGACACTAGTTGATCTTCCAAAACTATATCACCAAAAATCTATAATAAACTGTGATACATGATTTCATTATTTAAGTTGTAAAACAAACATAATGATTCCATTTAATAGTAACGAGTATCTATTGAAATCATTTGCATTGAAACCGAAATAGTGTATGCTGTGTGTTGGAACCCAACACAACATAATTTTAAGTGCTGACAGACAGTCAAAAAACTTATCTCTACCACTACACTATGTCTGTAGCTTTAAGATTGGCAAGGTTAGCTTGGAACACGCAAGGGTTATATGCCTATTTCTTCATTCACCACTCATCTACTATTTTGAAATAATTTGTGCAAAGTGGATATAAGAAATGTTTCTAATAAACCCTTAATCGAATCGTGTGACCTATTTCCCTTCGTTTTACGAGACATGCGTTTTACGAGTCCTAATATAGTGCTTACTCACTATCAGGCAACAACTTCTTCAATCTGAATTATATCAGAAATGCATCAGGGGCCCTTGAGGTGCTCTTCGATACCCATTTCTGCAAACTCTGTTCATTAATATTTCCTTCATGCTTCCTTCTACATCTTACTCCACAGATAACATTCCTGCTGACAATGGAAGAGTAAATCAAGCTTAAAAACTTGTATTTGGATTTTCAACATGTAAAAGTCCTGCACATGTAAGAAGCCTTTTCGTGGATAGTTTACTGTCTGTAAGAAGATCAAAATATTTGACTTCCCTAGTCAGCCTACAAAAATATATATGATATTATTTAGGGTTGAAATAAATTTCCCCAAAGAGCTCTCAAAACCATAAAAGAAATATCAATAGGTGTTTAGAAGCATTTTGAAAACTGACCGGAAAAATACTATCTGGTCCTTGGGATGGCTTCAATAGACTTTACTATGTGCTTTGACGTTCTTGGCCTCCCAAACTTAAATTCAAATCCTTGCATGCGTTTCCACAAGCTTTGAAAAAGTTTCTGGGTGTACTATTCAGGTTACGTGCCTTCCGGTCTTCAAATGTGTCTAACTGACCGGATAAATACGTATGTAAATATTATTAGAAATTTTTAAATCAAAACCAAGTTACATGTATGAATATAGTTAGCAATTTTCAAATTGCATGCGCCTTATCTTATCTAAATGTAATGTAGTATTTCGCCGTGAGAGGCTTAACTTTGCTGCGTGCAAAAGACAGTATTTCAGCCATAAAAATCATTAATATCACTTAATGTGCATTCACCAAGTAGTTGTTTCAACCTCATCTTTGAAGCAGTCTAATGCCTCTGCGACAAACAGTAACATGTTGATAGAGAGGGGTTTCAAACATAAACTTAAATTTCGGATGTCTTTCAACAATCCAACAATAAAGGCAACAGTACGGCAGTTTGTGCTTCTCCTCACGCATACAACCTCTTATTTAGACTTGACTTACATAGTCCATGTACATTTGCATATAAGTATTTTTACTCTTTAATTATTTAATGATTTATTTTTCATATATTTTTTATGTCAAAAGTGCCTGAGGACTTTCAATTTGATCCAGCCACGAAAACATATGGGGACGTAACTCGTCGTCCTGAGGTACGTTCTAGTACCATTGAGTTTATAGCACCATCGGAATACATGGTAAAATGAAAAAAGGCTATATTAAATTTTTCTGAAATAAATATTCTTTATAAAATTATTGCAGTTGCGGCCGCCACAGCCAGCTATATATTTATTCCTATTTGATGTCTCAATAATTGCCCAACAATGTGGATACTTAGAAAATGTCTGTTCGATGCTTTCGAAACATTTAGATGATATGCCAGGCGACGCTCGCACTCAAGTTGGCTTCGTTGCTTACAATAGCAACGTTCATTTCTATAGCATGGCGGAAGGTTATAATCAACCCCATGAAATGACTCTGTTAGATATTGACGGTAAATAATACTCATTTGTACATTTTGATAAAAAAAAATAATTTAAATTTTAAATTCCCCTTTTTACAATTAGATCCGTTTTTACCTAGACCAGACAATTTGCTGGTAAACCTTAAGGAATGCAAGGAATTGGTGAAAGATTTACTAAATCAATTGCCAAATCGTTTTGCTGAAACGCATGACCCAGGTTCGGCATTGGGGGCAGCTCTACAAGTTGCATTTAAATTGATGGTAGGAAACGTGCTTATTAAAAGTCTCAGTGGTTTTAACTTTATGTTACATTCAAGCAAGCGTCTGGTGGCCGAATTACTGTATTCCAAACGTGCCTTCCTAATAAGGGTCCTGGTGGCTTAGAGCCTAGAGAAGACCCAAATAATCGATCTGCCAAAGACGTAGCTCATCTTAATCCAGCAACAGATTTTTACAAGCGTTACGCACTTGAATGTTCTGGTTATCAAATCGCTGTCGATCTTTTTCTACTAAATCAACAATATAGTGACTTGGCAACAATATGTATGTATTCCAAATGAAAGCCTAATTATTCCTAACTGTAGTGCGTACAATTCTATTTAGCTGGCATTAGCAAACACAGCGGTGGTTGTGTTCACCATTTCCCATTGTATCAAAAGACTAAACCTCAGCTGGTAGACTCGTTGAAACACTGCTTGAAAAGATACATGGTGCGTAAAATAGGTTTTGAGGCCGTTATGCGTATACGATGCACTCGCGGCCTTCAAGTTCATACATTCCATGGTAATTTCTTTGTTCGGTCGACGGACTTATTATCATTACCAAATGTTAATCCGGATGCTGGTTATGGCATGCAGGTCAGTGCCAATTTGAGTTATGCTTTAATCCACTTAAATTAATATGATCTTTTGCAGATTTCTTATGAGGAAACTTTAACAGATGTCAAAACTATATGCTTCCAAGCAGCATTGTTATATACTAATAGCGAAGGCGAACGACGCATACGCGTACATACTGTTTGCTTACCAGTGACTGCTTCTTTACCCGAAGTCATGCACTCAGCTGACACGGAAGCTATTATTGGTTTGCTTTCGAAAATGGCTGTTGATCGATCAATCACATCAAATATAGCCGATGCGCGCGAGGCATTCATTAATGCTACTATTGACATATTAAATGCATTTAAAATTGCACAAAACTTACCATCAGGTCAGTCTGGGCAACTGATCACGCCCCGTAGCTTGGCAGTTATGCCGCTCTATATATTAGCTTTGTTGAAGCACGTATGTAATTCCAAGCACGAACATTTTATCGTTTTTATAATAAAAATATAATTTTAGCCTGCCTTCCGCGTAGGCACAAGTACACGTCTTGACGATCGCGTTTTCGCAATGGACTGTATGAAAACTTTACCACTAGATCAATTAATGAAATTCATATATCCTGAATTTTACAATATTGATATGCTGTTTTATAATAACCAGAACTCAAATGCCAACTCTACAAGTAATGATGATGGTGCTGATGAAGAAGATTTGCCAGATATTCAACGTTTGCAATTATCAGCAGAATAGTAAGTTTTTAAATGTAGAAAAGCTATTTTTTTGGCTTTAGTTTTCCTGCACTCACATTTGGTCACAAATTCTGTGAATAGTTATGCAATGGAAACTGCAAATACTCTATTCATGTAAGAATTACCTATTTGTACTTGCGATCTATTTACTAAATACGACTTGATAGAATGACCGAAAAAATTCAGACTTACGGAATCAAAGTTACTGATCTTTTGCAATAAATATCCCATCAAATTCCTTTATATTTTTTTCGAACATATTTTGGACGTACTCATCAAAATATATTTGAATTTATTGAAATTTTTACACTACACGCAGAAAAGTGGTATGTAAAGTGGCAAGTCTGACTCTTATATGTTTGCTTTATTTAGCGGTTCTGATTCTTTTTATTATATTTAAAATATTTTTAAATATAATACAATACTGCGCCTTTTTCTTTGGTATTGTAAACAAACGGAAAAGAATTTTTCGATTGGTGTTTCGTGAAAAGAAATAAAATCTTAAAAAAATTCCTACAGAAACCGCTTTATTATGAAGCGTGAGAACCGCTTTTATAAATGATTTTTCAGTTCTCTTGTCTTCATTTTCGAACGGAAACTTCTGGCTTATCCATTTCAGAATGGAAGATACTTTGTAAGCAATTATATCGATATCATTTGCCAAAAATCCATTTACTTTTATTAAGAAAATCGTCTAGAAATTTTTTTTATCTTCCACCGTAATTCTAATTCAAGAATGTGACGATTATACTTCGACATTTGTTTAAATTTCTTTCTTTCTTGGACAGAGGCAACATTAAAAATTATTTGTAATTGTAAAGTAGATCCTAAAAGTGCAAGAACCTATTCATCTAAATACTTACTTGCATTCTTCACATTTAAATAAGCTTCAAAAACTACATATATTAATTTGACTCAAATATAAAAAAATTTATATAAGATTCAAAAATATCAAATTCGTATTTGTTTGTTAATTTTGCCTTTCTATTTTAGTTTGGATTCCCGCTCTATATTCCTTATGGATTGTGGCTCTTTGATCATCGTATATGTTGGACTTAATGTTCCACTTAACATCTTGGAAAGTGTGTTCGGTATGTGTACATTCGACATAAAAACTGCATAAAAACATACAATTTTTATATACATATGTATTATAGAACTTATTTCCTGTAAAGCTTGTAAAAAATATGAAATATAAAATATTTGGAATGTCATACAAATGTATATACGAGCAATAACACTGTTGTCTTAAGTACGCAATATAGTAATTTATTATAAAAAGATTTACTTTTAACACTAATATTAATAATAGTTATAGATGCGTCTTTTAGGTGTATTTATGTACGTACGAGTCCATAATACGCTATAAATATTGTAGATATCGTTAACTTAATACGAAAAGGCCCCAACTCATAATTTTTCGAAATCGATATTTTTACATATTTCGATAGACTATTACATAATTAAAATTAAAAAAAAATGAATAAAACTAATATAACACTAAATTTGTAAAGTGTTTTTAATAAAAATTGCGTTTAAACAAATTTTGTATCAATATTGCATCTTTTTTATTTAGTTTTTTTCTCCTCCTGTAAACTATGAAAAACACGAGTTAGGGCCTTTTCGTATTAAGTTAACGATATGTATCTGTATTTTTCTCTCAAAAGTTGTTTTTGTTTCTTTTTAAAGATAATTGAATATAACATTAAATCTTTACGCACATAAAAATAGATATTTGATATATTCGTAATACTGATTTGATTTACAGAAAAATGAAATGCACTATAAACCCGGCTATCCTCACATTATTATATCGTCATTCGTATTATAAACCTTTCCAACTATAACACTTATTTATAATATATAGCTATTATCTACATATTTTCATTTTTCTATCTCACAACGTATCTTTAGTTAAACTGCCATTATAATTTTATTGTTCTAAGTCCGTGCGCAAATGGTCTAGTCACCCGGCGCTTATTTAAGATATTTCATAAATCAACTTTATGGAATATTAAATAGTAAATAAATAAACAAATAAAATGCACTAAACATTTTTTTAAATTTTGCCGACAGAAAATTTGGGTATCCTAGTTTAGACATTAACATTTAAACATTAAAATTGTTATTATAAAGTAATATATTTTAGACATCATTAATGCTTTCGTGGATTCAGAATGAGGGCGTTTTTGAAGTGCATTGTCTGTCGGTGCGTTGAACCAATAAAAAGCTGCCAAATGCGTTTACATTACCATCATCCTTATGTTTCACACCAAAAAAAAACAAAAACAAAAAACATGCCATGTTAGTTTGTAAATACACTCCCTTGGTTCCTTTTTAAATTCAACACTCTAATTAAATATTTAGCTTTTAAGTGTAAACATTATTTAAGATAGAGTCCAAAACAGCTTCAAATTTGAATGAATGCATTAAATGAATATTTTTTTCATCTAATAGGTATTAAATCAACTGCTGCGTTGCCAGACTATTATTACGGTTTGCCGAATGTGAGCAGTCCGGAAAATGATGCGCTGAAAAGATTTATAATGAAACTCAACGATGAAAAACCGTATCCACCAATTGTACAAATAATAAGGTATTTGAGTTCAATTTAAAGTATACAAAACATTTTCAACAAAAAAACTTGTTTTTTGTAGGGATACAAGTACCGCCAAACCTCAAGTCATTGAAAGGTTAGTGGATGACCGCAGCGAATCTAGTTTATCATATTATGAATTTTTACAACACATACGGGCTCAGGTCAAATAATAGTTAAGTCCACAAAACAAAATCTGAAATATATAGATATATATATATATACATATATATGTATATATATGTATATATATGTGTGTATATGTATATATGTGTATATATATATACATATATATACATATATATGTATATACATATATATAAATAAAAATGATTGAGTAAATGTAGAAATTACAAAGGGAAATCTCTAAAAAAACAGATAAATAAATGTATAATTTTAATGTTATGATCTTTAATATAATATATATATATATAAAACAAAACGGACACGATTTTAAGTCCAGTGAAAAATTAAGTTTAATGCAACAAAACAATAAATTAAACTAACAAAATAAGGTAGATTTTGCTTTATTGGAGTAAATAAAATCGATTATATATACATATATATGACGTTATGAGAAGTGAACAGAAATACACTCACATTTTCTTTTAAGTATTATTTATCTCTTAAATATAAAATAACGAAATATTAAAATCGTGATAGAAGTTTTTTTTGACAGTGTATAGTAAATTCATTTTATTTTTAACCAAACCAATGTTTTATCGATGATAAATACATATGTACATTAGTTTATAAAAAATCGCATGTGCAGTAATTGATATCCAAGAAAAGATGGGCTAGTTTCTTTTGTGTGGTTGTCAAAAATTCTAAGTAGTTCTCTTTTGAAAAAATTGTAAAGTTTTACATTAATCTTAAGCATAGTAAGTTATCTTCTGTTTTTAAATATAATCAATATCCCGATAAAGTTTGCAATTTATTAACTTCACGCTGTCAAGCGTCATCGTCAGTAAAATTGTAAAAGACAGTTTCCAAAAAAAATTTAAAACACTTGAAAATAACGTTATTAGATCGTTATCACATAAATACATACGATTATGTACTGCCATACAACATGAATGTATATAATATATAAGTAATACGTGCATCAAGTTTCATCGTGAATTAAATATGTACGCGTATCTCCCGTTTTGTTCGATACCTGGTTAACGCCTTTTCGATCTTGAGGCCCGGACACATAGAATACATCGACTTCAATGCAAAGTATCAAACTTGAGCAACTTTTAACGGACGTCGAGCACCAATTAATTTATTATTAAGCACCAAATAATTACTTTGTTTCAATTTAGATTTTCGTTCAAAAATAATGATTTTATATGCGTTAACAAAGTATTCATTGTGCCAGCCAATTCCGTCGTTGCGTTAACGTCAGTTGAAAAAAAGCTATGGGTAATGCATGACGGATGATATGTGCCCCGATCTATAAATTTTTTTGCTTGAATGAAAATATAAATGCGTATTTAAAGCTTGAATCACACTTAATTGTTTCTACTTAATTTAAATTTATTAATAAAATGAACATGAGATGAGAGGGATACAAAATTATTAAAAACAAATCACAACTGCTCAGAAAAGATTTTACTACAAAAACTTATCACGTGAATCACAATTCATTAACTAAAGTCACAGATTGTAGTGAGATAATCACATTTATTTCAACTTTCAATTGCGAGCCTGCATTAAGTTACGTTCTGTTCGAAAATAGGTATCCCAACATGGAATTAAATCGAGAGTAAACGAAGAACAGGCTCATATGTTCAATACCAACTTTTTTATGGGAAACATAAAAAGGTAATTTTGCACACATTTCAATAAAAAGTTAAATTTTTTGCAAAAAAAAAATTGATTTAATAATAAAAAACAAAAGTTAATTACATATTTTGTAAATTTCCGTTAAATACAACATTAGTCAAGTGTGGAGAAGTTAAGAAATGTCAAAACATAAGTTAATTCCAGTGCGAAGTATTGTGTGCCCCTAATGCGTTTAGAGATGTTGAAATCTCTTCCCACAATATCTGCACTTCTTCCTTGGCTTTTTTATTGTTTCCATTAATTTGACCAGTTTTTCATATTGCATTGGTATTGTTGTTTTAGATCTGCAAAACAAATTTAATAAAACTTTGAGTACATCAAATATTTTCGAATTCGTTTTTATTGTTGTTAATAAATTATTATCGTAAGTGAAATATTTTATCGTATTGTTTTGTGTTTATGCACGCAATGAAGAATGCCAAAAATAAAGGTGACTATTATCCATATAGTAGTGATGATACTGACTTCTTACTATTCAGTAAAAGAAAGCAGTTTACAGTGCTGAAAATTCAATATTTAAGACATTGATAATAATTTTTCTCTTTCTTTGCAGTAGATATACATATATCTACCATGTAAGAAGAGGTATAACTAACTGTACATGTGTTAGTCAAAGCACTCCCCCACTTCGTTTGATTTAACGCTTCATGTTGTTTGTAACCAGGGTACGAACAAGACGTTCTCATTACATTATGGTAACTCTTTTAGAAATACAACAGGGATCAGAAAAGGGACAACTAAAAAACTTATTATGTAGTTTAACTTTTTTGTAAAACAGATTGTTTCTTTCATTAAGTTTTGAATTCGATTTATTTTCAATAGACTGTCCTAATAGCTGAATTTAGAAAAAAATATTTCATTTCAACATGATGTTCCTAAGTAAGTAAATTCGGTGCAATGTTTTTCAGTGATTTTGCTCTATTCGAATTTTATGATGGTAGGACTCAACTTTTTTGTGGAGCAAACGTGTTCGGGTTGGAACAACATCGAGTTAAACACTGTCCGGCTCTATCAATACTTTTGAATTAGGAATTAAAAACAAAAATGTAAAACCAAAATTCAATGTCCAGCGGATTTTTGTGTACATACATACATACGTACAACGAAAATAAAAATAACTTCAAAAAAATGTTGGAGTAACATTAGGGCTTTGGGTTGTTGGATGACGATATGTGTATGTACATACATGTGTAAGTTGTCCTTAGTTTAAGTTTTTAGAATTTATTTTGTTTATGGTGTTAAGTTTTCTCTTCATAAAATTTGTTTGTTGACTTCTTGATTTTGATTTTTTTCAAAATATGTACGAGTATTTCGAATTTCAATATGTAGCTAAAAGCACTTTTTTTATTTTACATTATTTATTTTTACGGCAATCCTCTACCTATTAAAAATAAAAATGAAACATTTCTGTTAAAATCAATATGAAGAAGTAGAGTTTTATTGACTAAGATAATAATTATAAAGTATTTATTAAAAGGATGGCTAATTAAAAAATAAATAAATCTTAAAATAGATATGATTTACAATAAATTTAATTATAAAACAATATTAAAATATCTTGTGTATTATACTTATTAAAAAAATACTATAAGTATACAGACATAGTGAACCGTAAATTCATAAACTAACGATAGTTTTTTTAAACCATGATAAAAATTATGACAACTACATGCATACATACATATTTAAGTAAAATAAAAATTTACATACATACATCTGATTTAAAACGTATTCTTTACCTTAAAATAAGTGGGTAATGATATAATAAATATTTTAAAATTTGTTTTTAACAACTTATTAAATTTTAATTAAATTAAGAGCTTGTTTGCCTTAAGTAAAATGGCAAAGTCAGTTTAATTGCTAAAATTACTTTATGGTATGTTATAAAATTAATGAAGATTATGGATACGTTGGGAAATGGATACAAACTTTGCATTGCGGCGATGCTGAAGCTTTTCTACTGTTTTCTATTGTCTGCATTGTTGAACACAAAAAAAAACCTTATAATCATGGGGAGTAATAAAAACGTTCATCACAATATTAATAATAACTTTAATTGAAAATACTGAGCCAAAAATTGACAATTTACTTTCACATAAAATATTATTGCATTAGAAAATTAAATGATGCGTCAATTGCAGGCAGAGTGTCGACAGTGTTGCCAAGTAATTTATAGGTGATAAACAAAAACTGTCTACGCAGGTATTAATAATTTTATCACTGGTTGCGAACGTACTTACCAATCAATCTATAATATGAGTTTTTCTATTTTTTTAGTTTAATTAATAGTTTGCCAATTTTTGAAAAGTTTCGTCTACGTGGTACACTCCAGTTCAAAGAACTAGAGCTAATTTAATATTTATTTTTAGTAGGCCATATATTTCTCATATTGTTTGCCGAAAGCGAAAACTTTACTGCTAGAAAGGGCACTCTTAATATTACGCAAAATACAATAACAAGAACATCACTTTATTTATTTGTTAGGTGATTAGATTTTTACATCCTTACTGACTAAATATGACTAATAAAACATTATTGTATTGTAATAATTGGTTTAACAATTTAGAAATAAAGTAAGATATCTTTTAAGTACGTTATTACTCTCAGACAGGTAACATTTATTGAAGTTGGCACATGCATATAAAGAACTGTGATATTTTGATGCCAAAAGTTCAAAATTGCGCGTAGGTCTTACAAGACATACGAATTCCAAGCAATACCACGGAGACAGAAAATTAAAAACTTTTTGCACCGATTCAATACTATTAACATGAATAGCGTAACAAGGATCCCAAACAAAAAGTTTTGTAGTATGGGGCTTTATTTACCATAAGAGAGGTATGATCAAGAAAGTTGAGCCTGTGATCCAACAGTATGGGTAGACCAATATGGTATGAACTTTATCTAAAATATCATTATCAACATAATTGGAAACCATTGATAAAAATTCCGGAACTCAGCACCCTGTAAATTATGTCCATTAATATCGCTAAAAGATTTAAAAATTTTAACATCATCAGCATACATACATCAGTACTTTAGAATGCAGAAGAACAGTTGTTTGGCACCAAATAACTGTCTTGAGCAACACCAGAATGTACTTGAATGATTTTAGATAAAAAGTTTCCAAACTTGAGTTGTTGAGTTCTTTGTGACAGATAAGATTTTACCCGTTTTAAGGCAGAATAACTAAAACCCATAAGTGATAATTGATGCAATAAAAGATTCCTAAAATGAGTGTATATCACATCAGTTCGCATTTTATTTGTAAAACCTTCACCTTGCGAATGTAATGTTGAAAAGGTGAATTAAGGGACGAAATTTGATGCTCTTCTAAGTGTTTTGGAATAGCATTAATTTTAGCGATACCTCTGTAAAAGTTTTACTGCCGTTTTTGAATAAAGGATTAATGAACGATAGCTGCGACAATGATGGTATACCATCAGGACCTGGATTGAACTGATTATTCAACGACCTTAAGCTCGAGAGTACGGTGTCATTGCTTACAAACGGAGAGTAAGCAAATGCAACACTGTATTTAGTTTGCTCAGTTTGTTTGCGAGAGGCATAAAAGTTAGATGGGTTTTGGATGAATGAATTTGCATAAAATGTTGTGTAAAAAGTGGAATTAAGTGCGCAAAGTACTTGAAATGCTAAGAGTGGTATATGATGATTGTACTCTGAGTCAGAAAAATGTTTACAAGTGGTAAAAGCTTTTCGATGAAGGTCGATAATATGTGAATGACAGGCCCCAGTACATCAACAATCGAGTCGTCGAATTACTATTGGATAAGATGTTGAGGATGTCGGCATATCGGTTGGCTCATGTCGTGCAATGGCTCATGACTTGCATGCCTCTCAAAAAGCGAGAAAAAACAGAGTTTTTTTAACTTTTAAATAAAATGTTGAATTTTATTTACATTTTATTTAACCCTTAAATGTATTATTTTTTCATTGGCAACCCCATTTATGGGGCTTATTAGTTAGGTATTGTTTGGTCAAATGGTGTACTGTTTACAAACATTTTATTTAGATGATCAAGAATATTTAGTATTTTATGCAAACGATCATGGTTTGGGTGACCTCGAGGGTTGTGTTGAAAATTTTCGCTAAAACCAATAACTGATCTTATTTTTTCAAACCTATTTAGTGTCATCGTCTGCTTTATATGATCGAAGTAAGACCTCACATTTGGATAGTGGTATACCGACATAAATATTATTAAACCCAACAATTTTGCAAATTTCTGATGCATTTACAGATGGACAGTTGAAAATATTTTTTTGTATAATATACAAATTCATTTCGTCAAAAAAATTGTCAGTATATACGCATTTATAAATTTAGAAGAAAATTGGAATGGGGTCTTGAGCGTTAGTAATCGTTCGGATATGTATTGCCCACAAAAACTATGCGCTACTTCGTTGCTTCCAGGCTGCAACACCAGGAATACTTGAGGTACTATGGCTGGATTACCTAATTGATACTTATTCATCAATTGGTCAATTTATTCTTCTAAAACTAGTTCTTCAGTGCCTTGCTATTTCTCATCATCACTGTCTTCTGATTCTTTCAATTGATCTCTGAAAGAAACCCCTCTATATCTTTGTCTTGTAATTTTCTAGGCATTTTTAAAAACAAAGTAAATAAACCAAAAAAAAAACAAATAAATTCTAACCGTCTATTACGAGTATTATTTATGTCACAAACGCATGTTGTAGACATTTGGCAACATTCAGTATTTTTCAAAAATATTCCATTTATTCAATAATATTATTAAATTAAAGATTATCAGGCCGTTGCTTACCTGTCAACAGATACAAAATTCTTTTCTTCCAATTTGACAGTGCACGATTCACAGAAAACACAACAATACAAAATTTGATTTTTACTAAAACATTGATCTCTATCACCCTCCAAATCCAAAATAAAATGCCAACTAAAAGTAAATCGAAGCAACTGAAGAAAAAGTAACGACTTTTTTGCAATCATATTGCTTGTGTGCGCTTACCAACGAGCTTTTGTAAATGTACGTACATACATATATAGAAACATAAAAAGTTAACTAAAATTGGTATGTAGACAATTGGCAACAGTATGCATTTAAGGGTTAAACTTGAATACTACAAATGGAATTTAATAATGGGTGTATCCGCCATTTGTACTAGTATATACTAAACTCGTGTAGGTAATCAAGCAAAGTTAAACACTATGCAGCTTCATTTGCGCCAACAGGTTCTGTCTTGCTTTCGTACTGCTTACCGAAAGCGTAAACTTTACGAACTCGTGAGGAAAAGCTTGTTGAAGTTAACGTTCATGTTTGTTGATAACAATTACAGGTCACGGTAATATATAGCGCCCCTGACCATAACTCCTTCCTTTCGGCTGTGTAATCTATTCAGCTGCTGCCATTTGCTTTCCACGCCATGTGGGTGCGACAAAATAATAACAGTTTGACTGTCGAAATGGCACGTTGCAGTGCCGTGGGAATTTGCAGTCGTTCGACTTAAACATTGCTCGTCTATCAATCCCAGCAGACCCACACATTTTTCCGTAATTTATTAATTTTTCAAATAATTTGACAATAAAATGCGATTTCCACTAATTTCTTTGTCAATTTTAAGAATATATTTTACGCATCCACTATAAACATGTATGTATGTATGTACATACTTATGAATGAAAATCTAATTCACTAGGCTATACTCGTCCCGTATTACATCAATGAACTTTTATTGTACATACCTACCTGCATACATACATACATACATACGTACCTACATCATACATAAATACCTCAAGCTTGAAGAAAATTGCAAATACAAGCTCTTGTCATGTACGAGTATTTGGCGACTTCGGGTGAAATGAGTCAGTACTTTCTTGCAGTTGCTGCTAAGCTGTTGTTTCTGGTACTAATGAGCTTGAGTTGAAATAACAACAAAAACATCGATTTTTAAAAATCGAGTTATCAACCTTTTACATGAGACCAACGATATGTGTGTGTATCTCATGCAAAAAATTTGTCTGACTAATTTTTTTTTTAAATACATACATACATATATCCATATGTATATTTTTCAAGTTATATGCCCTATAATGATTGCCCGAGGTTTCTGTTTTGAATTGTTTCGTTTATGAATTACTATGTTGCTTTTGTGCTGGCCCTGGTAGAGCAAGATGTGTGTTTTTTATACAGGGTGTTTTTTTGGCTGCACGATATGGAAAGCTATGGCTTGACAGCTGAGTTCGTGTAACTTAACTTCTGTATTACTTTTTAAGTTATTAGTTTATCAAGCATTGGAAGTCAATATTGAAGCTTTCATTGACGCAATACGGCTACAAGAAGCAGTAAAAAGTTTGATCGGATGAACCGTGCAGATCGTAGCTTGGCAAGGACAATTTCGGAATTCGTATTTAAGAGAGAAATATCATGAAACTACCTCCGGACTGTAATAAAAAAACATTTCATCAGTATTTCTGTCTTATTATCATTTTACGTTCATCAGCCCTTTAAAAAAAACCTCTATATTATGGAAATCTAATCTACACTACACTTAATTCTGGCGACCATTTGCTTATTGGGTTCAAGTTCAATTCTACTGATTGCACATTTCCGTAACCAACTTGCATTTATTTGTAAATTGAAATCATATTCAGTTGAATTTGTTTTAATTTGCAACTTTAAAATATTCCAATCACTTTAATTGCTTAATTTTGGTTTATTTTAGCTTTCAGCAGTGTTTGGTTTAGGCTTGAATTACACTGCGCAATAATTTGGTGATTTTTCCTAAGAAATTAATCACTAGGAAACTCTGCCCAAAAATAAAAAATATGTTTCGGATGTACTACTTACATATTCATATAATATGTATTACTTTATTAAACTTAGACTTAAATCGGCGTTGGTAAGCTTTGTTGAAGAAACTCAGTCGGAAAATAAATTTAAGATTCCTTGTTGGGGAAGGAAGACTAAATCTATCGAAGCCTGTAATAAAAACACACTCTCGCGTGGAAGATTTGGCAGTAAGTTGCAACTTGAGAACTTCTTATGTTGCGGACTTTCACATCTTTAGGAAACTGGCTTTTTGTGTTCTTTAAATATTTTGCATATGAAAATCTTCCACATAAACATAAGTATGTATGTAATTTTGTATGAAAGTGTATGTAGGCTACAGATCAATTGAGCTACGAAAATGATTTGTTTTTATTTCCCACCAATTTTTCTGCGGCAATATCAACCAAACGAAATAGTAGTCCACATTACCCGAACTTACTCTTCTCTTAATACTGAACCGGAACTAATTGTGTATTTAACAATCATTAAAACATGATTGTTTGTATTATTTATGGTTTTAGGAAATACACCACTCTTAAGTTAGAGCAGGTAGTTTATAATAAATACCTTTAAAGCCTGCTACAACGTTATATATTTTGAAACGACATGGGAACGAATGAGTTGGCATTCCCTTCCAAATATTCTGTGGTATCGACATACATATAAACTATACATATCGTTGAGAATGCACTAGTACTATAAGTACTATTAGTTCCACTTGGAGAAATTGAAACAAGAGATCTACTACCACATTTTCATAATATTTTCCAACGCATTTACCAGTCATATGTACTAGGAAAAATACTCGGAAAAATAGTGAGAAGCGATAAGTGAGAAAGGCGGCAAAATAGATCATGTAGACGCACTATATTGCCAAAATAGTTGACAAAAGCGATGACTGAAGGACACTTGTCCTCAGGTTACCTTCAGGGTAAGTAATTTTGTCATCTTGTTACTACATTGAGTTTGGTTTTCTCAAAGCTATTATTGAATAAGGCCTAAAATAAAACTCGCCTCTGAATTGTTAAGAATGTGCAACTATTTTGATAAACGCTTTAGTTCGGCCTTCTTAAGTTTAAAGATTAAGGGACGGCGCAAATAATAGTGTGCACTATACGCCCACTTTTGTTACAAATAATCGCTAATGCAGACATTATATTTACATACAGAAATACAAGCGAATGATCGTATGCAACAATTTTCATATACATACATATATGTATATATCTATGTAAGTATTTATGCACATATGTATGTACACATGCGTTCAGGTACCTGTTGAGCACGACAGAACAGTCTTCGTATAATAATAAAATTGAAATGATGAAATTGGTGCAGTATTATTTTCGCCTTAATGAAGCCGTTGTCAAAAGTCTTTTTCGTGTACAAATTGTCAACTGAAAAGCAATATCATCGCACAATCTGTACCTTTCAGATTCAATCTGATTTGATTGCTTTCAGTCACAAATTATTATTGAAAGCGTAAAGAACAATTTAATATTTATTGTTATTAAAATTTTTGTGTATGTATGTATATACATATGTAGAGATATACATATGTACATACATACATACATGTACTTAGTATTTAAGTGACAACGTTGCTTTTAGTCAAGATATTTATTTATATCTCTGCATAATTCATCAATTAGAAAATAAAAAAGGCGATGTTTTACAAAATCATAGGACTATTTTTAACAATTTGTTTGATAATGACGAATTGTCGTGGATTGAGTCAAGCGATTCCCATACTTGGTGAGTATTTTATTTATAAATATTTTTTTTTTTTTTTTTGGTAAATGTCTGGTTTAGCAGAGAAAAAAGTCATTTGCTTGATACGCGTAAACTGATACTCGTAAACTTTCGTTATTAATATGACGACTTATGCTTAATTTTTAATTCGATGTTGCAAAAACTTTTAAAAATAGGGCGCTGTTCTTTAACGTCTAATGGAGTGTATGAAATTTAAGCCTCTCAGGACTATCAATCTGAAAAACAAGTTTTCGATCAAAACTCCACATTGTGAAAATATTAATTAAAAATGTAACAAGTAATTTAATTTAACTCTTGTGTGAATTTGCTCTTCATAATTACGCGGGCTAATTTGTCGTAAGAATGTTAACGGTCGCACGTGCCTGTGCATTCGAGTTGGATGCATGAGGCCCAGTCACTTGTTCTTTCAGTTCAGCTCTTTTTGCTGCGCTCAGTATATAATGCAAATAATTTTTGTGTATGTATTCATGTACATACATACATATGTATGTATGTATGTATATGAATTTTGCAAACAAATAAAAACTAGGCAAGAACGAGAAAAACAAAAGAGTACAGTGGACATAAGGAAACAAGCTCGTTGGAACAGTCGGCCCACTTAGCTCTCTCACGTGAACGAGCCAACTACATATATATGTACAGCGTGCAGGTGTGGATTTGTAATACATAAAATCAACTGCTTTGCGGTTCATTACAAAATTTTCTTATGACAAATCGATGTGTTAATTAGGTACGTATGTATGTATGTACTATGTATGTATATCATGTTTTTCCTTTTCGTTACCTTTAAGTTGATGACTGAACGACAACTCAGTTTGTGGTGTTTCAAATGCAGGCAAACGTTAACGTGATAGATTTAAAAAGAATCAAAGTCAAATCATAGTGGTTAGAATTCTATGATATTAAAAAGATCAACATGGCAATTTGCTGAGATGATTTCGGTTGTTTTGTCACCTTTGCACTCGTATTATCATCTAGAAATGAGAAATAGTTATGTACATACATACATACATACATACCCACATATGTAAAGACAAAATGTGCGGTCTTGATTAAAACCCTCTGAGGAAATAAGCCAAGTATGCTTGCACGGAAGCTTTTGTTGTCACCACTGCCGATTACATTGTAATCGATATCATAGGTTTTTATTATGTCACCAGTAATGCAACTGTCAAAATTATTTTTGTGGTAAATTTTCCAACACAAGCTTTCCGCGTTTGGTGTATGTATGAGTTTTTAAATGCCTGAATTTCGCGCAAAAAAGTACGCATTTATAAAATTTATAACCAAATTAGTTATTTTACGATTGTCTATTATCTGCGTTTAAGAATTTTGTTCCCAAATAAACAATTTAAACTGAAATCGTTGTTTGTTATTTTATGTGTTCAAAATCGGATGAAATCCGTGCATTCTGCTAAACTCCCTAAAAGAGACATTGATGTGTGCGGCAAAAGCTTCTCTGACGCAGACATCTAATTTTAACTGATAAAATTACATATTTTAGCAAAAATAGAATGTAAATTTGAAAGGATTTACACCCGTAATGTATTGTGCAACAAGAAAATAGAATAAGAGTTGCTATTGGCGACCAAAAACAACTGACTGACATGCGTAAAAGCAGACAGTAAACCTAGTTTTTGAATGGTGTGTGTCAGCGCGTTCTTTGCTTACTGCTGCGTTCTTTTTTCCTACATACCTTAAATATCAGTAGGGAATAAATAAATAAGCTGGTTTTTATGCCACTTTTGATTAATGAAAGCAGATTTATCATTCAATGGATTTAAACAGAACTTTATTTCTCGCTTGAGAGATTGAAAGATGAAACGCATACCTCCAAATGACTAGACTATGAGATCTGGAAATAAAGTGGAATTATTCGAAAAACACGTGACTTATATTTTATAATTCCCAGAAATCAGCGCTCATTAACTTTTCTTATTGAAATTTGGTATTATTCTGTTCGGTGCGACCATAAGAACGGAATAGCTTCGGAATTAGAGTGTTATAAAACCTATAAGCAGTACCGTCGTCGAAAATCGAAAAGTACGTATCATCAAAAAAATCAAAATCGAGTTTTAGATTGATTATGATTCGTTAGGTTATCTTACATGTCTCTACCAATTTTTAGATTTTTGGTGAACGAAAACTACATTCATTATGCGTTGAAAAACGATTTAACCGACTGGAAATTAGCCAACAAAACGTAGGATTATGTCACTAATATAAATGGAGCAACATCAGTGTTGTGGGATCCAGTCTAAATGACTTTTTCAGCGAATTTATTACAATTGTATGCAAGAGGGACTGGTATTTGCAGATAGATTTTCTGTGTTATTACATAAAATATAAATAAGAGTAAAACAATTAAAACATTAACACTAATTACTTTTCTCCTTTAAATTTATATTAATTATAAATAAAACTTGTTGCAATAAAATATGTTAAATAATTAAGTTAAGAAACATGTATGATTGTAGAAGGACTGGCAACTAATTAAAAAACGACTGTGAAGCGATCCAAAAAATACTCTTAGACATTAGAAAACCGATTAATTTTTTTTTAAATATAATAAAAAACTGCATAATATACTATTCAAAAATGAGCAGCAAAAGACTGCCAGAAATTTGCTAAAAGAATAATCAGAAAATCGTATCATAAATGGCTCCCTTAAACTATTTACATGCTGGGTACCATTTTCTCACAACGAGATTTATAATTCATGATCAAAAAATAAGCTGATATACTCTCAAATAATTGTTTGTAAGTCATTTTCTTAATTGTTGTAAAATTTTCTGAAGTTTACGCAGTAAAAAAATAACTTTCACTGAATATCTTTTGCTTCATCTGTGAATCAGAAAAATTAAAAACAGATTATAAATGATTATGTCCTAATTGTTGCATAAATGACAGAGACGCAGTTTATACATAGATCCCTTCCTAAAAACTGGCATGTATTCACTATAGCACTACTTTTCTCAGGTAAATGCTTTTTTCTTGTTAAGTAACTGAAAGATTGTGATATAGAATTCGGCGACTCGTAGTGAAATATTGCCTTTTAACCAAACTTGCAATTAATCGTAACTTAATTTTAGGCCTTCAACATTACCATAAAAAATGGATTTCGTATGGTTGGTGCAATTGAATGGCATCAGTTGTAAACCTCAACAGCCCGGCTCCTTATACGACGCCATCAATTAATCAATAACTCTAAAAATATTAAATCAAGAGTGGGTGACAGTGCAATATGTGCTTTTTTCGGCCATAGGAATGTTTTGACAATAAAAATAAATTTTGAAATCTTGTATAACTACTTCCGAATTGAGTTATTTTTAGGATTTGTTTATGGAAAAAACACGTTCTGGAAAACAGCGCATTTAACGTAAACAGAAAAACCAAATTCGCATAAAAAACATTCAGAATACATGTAAGAGAACTTGGAAAGGGACTACATATGTAATACGTATGTAAATGAGAAGTTCAGGAGGGCCTCTTGAGGAGGTTTTTAGTTTAAAAAAGTAGTCATTTCTGATTTAGGATTTCTCTGAAAACTAAATGGAATATTTTTGCGCTCGCAAATAGTGATCTCTGTCACTGTTTGAAACAATTCATTAGCATTTAAGGTACATTGAGAGTAGTCGGTTAAGGAAAAAAAAATTAATGAACGATCCTTACGGAAAAATACATTCGAGGCGATCCCTTAAAAAATACAAAACGAGCGATCCTTATGTAAAAAATACTTTAATAAATAGCGTCGCTAAAAACTTTCCGAACAAAGAAAAAATGTGGGGAGCTGAACCACACAGAGCACAAAATACAACATTTGTTTAAGTTAATTATTAAGAAAAACATTCTATATTCGGTTTTTCTTTTAACAGGAAAGCAAACTCTATTTGATGACAACTCCAAAGTTCAGGGGCAGCTGAAACCAATATTTGTTTATTGTGACGAGGCCGAAGGTAACCATTTAAACTGCATCTTCTTCTGCAAGAGTATGGGACACACATCGGGGAACTGTGGCGGCGATTTCTTGTGTGATTGTTTTTAGAATGCAGTGCAACCAGGTTAAAACATCGTAATAAATTAAGTCTTCCATTTCGTTTCTATTTATTCGATAATGTTAAAAATTAAAAGTCAAGAAATATAATATATTACCCTGACGATTCTGAAAAAGGTTGTGTTAAATACCTTGGCTCACATATGGATCGTCGTATAAAATGGAAAGAACATATAAAAATAAAACGCCAACAACTAAATATTATTGTATAAATAGAAAATTTAACTGGTTAATTGGTCCAAAATCTCAACTAAATCTGGAAACTAAACTGCAACTTTATATAGCCATTTTCTAGCCTATATGGACTTATGGAATTCAACTTTGGGGAACAGCAAATGCTTCAAATATAAAAATTTTACAAAGATACCACTCAAAAACTAACCTTAACAATAGGCGTATTGTTCAATCTGTTCCAATTTCCAATGATGCCATACCTAAGGATCTAAATATACAAACTGTTAAAGATGTAATAAATTGATACAGTCAAAAATATTTAAAAAGACTAAAAAATTATGTAAATCCACTGGCTATTTTGTTATTAGACGATACTGGTGAAATACGAAGACTTAAGAGATACCATGTGTCAGATCTGCTTTCAAAAGCAAAATTTTTTTTATTAACAAATCTATTTATAATCTTTGTCTTTTGTTTTAATTAATCGCTTTATTATTGTTTAATTTGTTTATTGTTTTCTTTTAACTAAAACTTTGAAATTAATAAATACTAAACTTTAAGTTATTTTATTGTAAATGTAGGATAGACTAAGTCTTGATATATATATTTTTATATGTGCAACTCTAAGTCTCAAAATAAGTGTGATTAATTTTGCTTATTATCTTAATATGGAAAGATAGATTGCAAAAAATTAAATACAAACAAAGACATAATATTACTAAGCACCTGAGTGTACATACATGCATACATACATACACATGTATAATAAATACGTTCCCAATATATAACTTGTGTTAATACTAGAGATGCGCTCATTTTTTATTTTAAGATTTGCAACACAACTATTTTAATTTCACTTTATTACTTTCATTATTCAATATAGTGAAAGGCCGGCAATCGAGGTTTTATCAATTCATTCATATATTTCATTGGATTTGAGATGTTCACGAAAATTTCATTGAAAGTCTTAAGTCAGATTACACATGTAATTGCCTTTGGTGTGCATTTAACCGTCAGCAACAACAAATGCAATTGCTATGATGTAAATCACTAAGTTTACACTAAGTTCCGAGAGGGAATTTCTTTTGCAGTCATCTGTATTTACCCAACATTCTCATGTAGATTTACATATATGTATGTTCGTGAATATGTTTGTATGTATTTATCGCTAAATTTTGTGTACTTTAAAAAACTTTCTGGAAGACATATATAATCCTTTAAAGCTACAAAAGCTCCCCTCCTTCCCCGTTTTGCTTGTTAATATATATGTACATACATGGGAGATTTCTAAGATGTGAAAAGTGTGGCGTTGAAGTACGAAAAACGTTTAATTTTTATTTGTTGCTTTTGGAATAATATTCAAACTTAAATTGGGCAAATTTCATTAAACACTCACATAGACAACGATGTTTCGTTACAAACGAGTTGTAACTTGTTTCTGAAGTCCTCAGTAGTTCTTTTAAAAAGCTTTTGCGAAAAAATTACGTTTATTTTTCAATGACGTTGACCAAATAAAAACAAAGATATGATCCGAAAATCATATATAGTACAAAAGTATTAAAACATATTTTTTTGTGTTTTATTTTTTTTGCAATCCATCTTATGTTTAGATAATAAGCAAAATTAATCACATTTATGTTGACATTTAGAGTTCCACATATAAAATCGTATATATTTAACTATAGAAATATCCCAAAATGAACAATATAAAAACATATTTAGTCTACCTTATACTTACAACAACAACAACTGAAGTTTTAGTAATTATTAATTTTAAAGCTTAACATTAAGTGAAAAGAAAACAATAAAAAAAACGAGACATAATAATAATAAAAAGATTGATTAAAATAAAAGAAAAAAAATTAGCTTCTGAAAGGTAGATCTAACACATGGCATCTCTTAAGTCTTCGAATTTCATCAGTATCGTCTTATTAGACACAATAGCCAGAGGATTTACATGATTGCTTAGTCTTTTTAAATATTTTTCGCTGTAATTAAAACATGTGTAACAATTATTAACTACATACATACAAGCGTACATATTTCGGAGTACAACTTTGGAAAACAAATTTCGTGTAGGAATCAACTCTTAACACCTCGAAATTTTAAGCTGGATTCAGTGGGATTTGTAGATCTTTCGAAGGAATTTTTTCAAGTGCTTAGAAGTTTGCTCAATAATCGTGATTATCTGGACATAAAAACACAAACTAATTGAAAACGGTCATGTTTTACTAAAACCATTATCAGCGCTCATTTATAATACATACATACATACATACTAAGTACGTTTCTTTATGATACTTTTCTAGTCAAATTGGTAGCGCTTGCAAGAGCTATTGAACTGTGTTTGTTGAGGTGAACTATCATGTTTGTGTAGAACTCATCAAGACTGCGTGTTCACTATGATTAGTCATCACTTTGTGGACTTAGAACTTGTACATCAAAAAGAATATATGTACAATAGAAACACACAGTTCTTAGTTTCAAGTATTACCTCAATATAGAGGCAGCATTTGTTGCAAAAAAATGAACAATAACACAACATTTAGAGGCAACCACTTGACAAAGAAAACCTAATAATATTTTGTTGAAGAAATGAAAAATTTTCTTTTTCTACAGAATTTTTGTTGCTGAAGAAGACTTATGATATTTTGGAGCAAATTTTTATTTCTTTTTTAATTAGCTTATACTAACATCATAGTCGATCAATAATCGACAAACTTAATTTCTTTTTGGAAAACAACGAATGGTTAAGATTACAAGAAATTTGGTTTCATTTTTAACTTTATTTTACGTTCTTGGTGCGGATACAAAAAGTACCATACTGCAGAAATCTGCTCAACATGACGAGATGAGGTAAAAAATCTAGATCGATCTAGTACAAATGGTAGAGCTGTGTCTTACGCGAACGACCTAGTTAAATTGAACGGATCATTCAAATGAGCGGAGTGAGCCGGTTAGCTTGACACAAGTGCTTTTAATATTTAAGCAAAAGTACCTACCAGTATGTATCCAAGATCAAGTATAAGTTCGAATTAAAATTAACGAATAAGAAAACTTATATTTATTTGGTATTCTTGTTGCTCTGTATTTCAATAAATTTTCTTAAACAAAATTTTAATAAAATTCCTCTGCAGTTTGATAGCGAAGTTTACAGTTTTCCACAAAAAGCAAGAAATATAGTTATTTCTAGGGCAGTTCTTAAGAGATCTTCATAGTTGTTTCTTGTTTAATAACTCCTCATTCACATTTTATCGACTTTCTTAGGAAAGCTTGTGCCACTGTTAACATTTGAAGTGGTTCGGAGCGCTTAAGTTTACTTTTTACACAAAACTTCACGGAAATTCTTTGAACCATTTCTTTTTACAGCAGAAAACGGTCGAAAACGCAAAACACTGTGTAGCTGAACCTATGAACATAATATTTGAAAATTAAAGTTATTGCTTGAACGGACCTCGTATTTCCCGCATAATGACCAAAAGCCTGATTAAAGATTTTATGAAGGGACCAAGAACTTCTTATGTGAACATAAACATTAACTAAACAAAGAAATTCAATAGCTTAAGGAGCTGGAATAACGTACTTATGAGTACTACTACTTCTCACTAGATGTCACTTACATATATTGAAAATTACTTTATAGACTGTACTCGAAACTCGACATTGGCATTAGTTTAGTTTTATAGCGTTTAGCTTCAGCCAATCTTAGTCAATGTACAAACCTCTACTCTCTTTGAGCAACAACAAGAAGAAGCTGAAATAACTTGCAGTACAACAAAATATCGCTAGATGTCACTGAACCATGTTCATTTAAAATTTTGATACTATAGCGAAAAGGAAAGCACTGTTCTTAAACAGAAGATGTCGCCGGCGTTGCTGTACCTCCAGTCAATGCGTTTATATTTTTATTGTATTTTCCCAAATCTTGACCCTGTTTAATGAAGTTGTGCGTACTTCTCTCATATAAAACAAAAAGCTTTTTTCGTTAAATTTCTAACTAACCCAAGTGATCATGGCATTTCGGGGCTTTATTTTGCATATATGTATGTATGTAAGTATTTGTTGCTGTTTTGCTCGTGAGTTTGCTTTGATTCTATTTGCAATAGATCTGTGTCGCCGATGACCGAACGAGTTAAATTTTTATTTATTTTATGTGTCACATGTGCACACATTCATCCATAGAAACTACATTTTAACAAGTTGGCAAATTTATTTACAATGCACATCTATACCAGCTCTTTCCTCCTCCCCATTTCCAAGTTCAGCTACAATGTGTAGGTGGTACACAATTTGTTTAAGCATTTATATATGACCGCTTGCTTTCAATTCAGCCGATAAACTGTTAAGTTTCCTGTCACCGTTACAATGAGTTCTTTGCTTATTCGCAATTTTTCTGGTGCGATTGAACTAGTGTTTCAGTTTCCTCAGTTTCTTTTAGTAAATAGGACACTGCATCAGGATTACGTCGCTGGATAGTCTTGACTCTTGAACTGGCTTAACCGGAACTAAAATTGATAAATGTACATATTTTAGCTGACAATTAAGTTTTAAAAATAAATATAGCAAGATAGTGAAATTGGGATTTAAATTCTATGTTCCCTTCTCATTCCATTTCGTAAGCAAAACGTTAAACGCCGCTTATTCTGCTTTGAAGCACAACAAAATAAAATCTTGCGAATGCATATTTTAATAAGAATAATAAGGTGGTCGACTAGCACGATTGAGGAGAAAAAACGGCCACCACTTTAATTACTTTAATGTGTAATTCAGTTATCGCGCAAGACAAACGATCTTCACCTAGAATTGATGATAAGCTTGGGAAAAACGTATGTACTCGTGTAGTTGTGATATTTTGTTTGAAAAGCGATATTCAGCGAGTTTTGATTATATTTGTTTGATATTTAAAATTGAGCTGCTAAACGGTTTTCCTGCGGGTCTCAACGGATTAAAGTTCTAAGACAATCTGATGATAACATTCACTAGTTTTAGATTGTTGGATTTTTCATTTTTTAATTAGTACGAAAAACGTTTTCGATTAATCAAGATCTGCTAACAAAAATGAAGTCTCTTAAACAAGTGCTCCTTGCACTATTTATATTTTGCTGCTTAATACAGGTAAACCAGATTTTTAATCAATATTCATATACTCGTACACGTTTAGCTAAAACATTCGTTGCGTTTAAATAATTTCCCTGATATTCTCCAGGTTGCTTACGTGACCCGTTTTAGACGTGACGAAAAGCCCTCCTCAAGTGTTAAGAAGCCAACAGATGGAGAAGTAAAAGCTTTGGGTGAAATTTTAATTAAGAAATTAGAAGATTCTCTGAAAGACTGCGATCAAACCATCAAGGTATTTATGACAGCAACCATATATACATATATGTACGAATACGTATGAATGTATGTATATGTATTCACCACAGTATGTCAGCTATTTGATCAACAAAGGAATAATTTCTCACAGAACCGCTATATCAAAGTGCCTTTTCTATGACATGTTTAAAAAATTTAAATTCAATATTATCCATAACTTAATTCAGAAATATGTTAAGCTGAAAATTTCATCAGCGCCTTGAAATATACAAGTACTTTAGCCAACTCCAAAAAAGGAGAAGAATATCGAAAGGCTACTGATTTTTATACATTTTTTATCTGAAAGGGTTTGGTTGCGCCAAGTACCAAGTTTCTGGCAACCGGCCGGACAATGTATCCCCAATATTAACTACAGTACTGCAGCACCATTTGTGAAAAAATAATTCTACCTTGAAGAGTTACAAGCCATATTAAAAGCTTGCAGTCTGTCTATTACATACGGCTCGTCTAGTAATAGGTGCGAAGTACTTTTCACTTTAGCCGATTTTGGTTAATTTATTTTGCTTTCTATGTTATTACGTAAGTCCATATTAAATCGACGGACTAATGCAGAGCTTACCAAGAAATTTATATGAGAACAGTTACAAACGCATAAAGCTTGCACGACATACTTGTAAGTACCACATTTCTTCGCTAGAATATCAGTGAAATCGCTTAATTCAATAAAATTGTAGAAAAGACAGCTTGATATAAGACCTGAGGCAATGCGTAAGTCCCCAGCTCTTGGACAACATCTTCACTACGTTACAATTTTTTTCTTTTCGTTAAATTAAAAAGACTTTTTCTTAAATTTCGTCTACAAAAACTCAATTTATTTTTTTATTTATTTAATATTTAAACTAAAGTTGTCATATAAACCCTTTCGGGGCTCTATTTATCCATTCGTTCTTCTATTTTTTCCCCAAAAATTACTTCACTGTGAAAAGATACAAGGGAAGAGCTTTATTTACTTTTCCTTTGAACGATAAGGTAAAGTTGGCGGTATCACCTGAGTGAACGAAGTAACCCAGAAAAAATTCATTACGACTCTATTAAAAAACATATCACAGTCTCTATTATTCTTTCTTGCCTCTTTTTGTGTCACTGATTTCATTCTTGCTTTAAACTTATACCCGCGGAGATCTTGACATGCCTTGAAACTATTCAGCAGTTAAAGTAAAAGTCCGAAACTGATTTCGTTTTACTCTTCTTACCAACTTATCGGTTAATGTAAAATTTAATAATAAAAAAAAGAAAATAAAAGTATCTTGTATGTGAAACGCTCAGCTTGAAATTGTTTGGTATTCGAAAGGATCAAGGAGATAAGAGGAGAAATACATATGTATAGACTCCTTCGCCAATGTCCGAACGAGTTTAGATGATCAAATAGTTGATAAGCTGGATTTTAAGTGAACTCGTTTAATAAATTTATTAATTTTTATATAGAACATTTTATCGTGTGCCAAAAACTCTTTACAGCAATCCCAACCGGCCGCTGTAGCAGGATAAATTAAATTTGAAAAAATTATTTAAGGGAGTGCTAAACCTTAAGCCCAGATATTATAATAAAACGTAATGTTTTTTCCAATAACGCAGAATTTGAGTTTTTTTTTTGGTTCGCAATAAGACAGTCGCCTGGCTCACTTCAAACGGAAGTATCGCAGTTCAATATAATATCCATAAAGTACTCCGCTGCCCTCAGTGTATCTTCTATGGTTTGGGGCTCAATGTCATATTCAGACTCGGGCTAAGTACGTAGCAATCTTAAAAGAAAATTTGGCAGCCAGCGTTAGTAAATTGGGAATTTCAGAAAATTTTGAATTTTATTTATTTACTTTTTATTTTAAGACAATGACCCGAAGCATAAAACTTAGAATACTCGAATGTGGTTGTTGTACAGTTGCCTTCACGTTGTTGAAACACCTCCACAATCTCCTGATATTAACGTGATTGAAAATTTATGGGCGTATCGTTATTGTGCACGAATGTGGCGTTAAATACAAGTTTCCATATTAATTATTAATAGTTTATAACACATTTTTGCTTAGAATAAGCCTTTTCTTATAATTCTAATAAACGAACTGAATTAAAATAATCGATTTTAAGTGAAATAAATTGATTTCATTTGTCATCGTCATTTCCCCGCCCAATAAGTCATTACCCGGAGACATATTTTGTAATTGCACATAATTCGGTTAATCATTAAGAAATTGATGTGTACCTACGATAATTATGTAGCTATTCTTTGAAGGATTAAAGCTTAAACAGACATACTTGAAATACTAAATTCCGCAAAAAACTTAAATGCCGAAAAATGATGTCTAAATTAGCCGGCAATCTCAGAATCAGCCATGTATGTATGTAAGAATAATGTTGACACTCCTGAGCGCGTTCAATTGGAAAATAAAAAGCATCATAAATTCTTTATAGGAACTGATGAATCTAATATATTAAACGATATATTTTCAAAAGGCGATTCTGATGATGAATAAGTTAAAGTTGTTAATAAATACAAATTTATTTTCTTAAATAAGAATTTAATACATAAATTTCCACAGTTGAAAGTATTATAGTTGCAATTTATAATAAGCTACTCAGTGTGTTCCAGGACCATGTGAATTTTCTAAATTTACAATATCACATTCGTTTTTATTTGGGGCTTCAAGTAGACAACTCACACAAAAAGTCTTCTAAAATGTTTGAGAGTTTTCCAGTGTTTCATTAAGTAAATTAACGGTCGACTGGATACATTTTTCAAAGTTTTTCGAAACTGGCTCACTATAGATAAAGTCCAAATGACTTTTCGTATGGCTTCACAATTAAGCCGTTTCCAATGTTTTCCATCACTGTATAATGAGGACTTGCCTCTGCTGGTTGCTGTTTTTTGTATCATTTATAGCTTTAACAATAGCTGGTCGTTAGCTAAACTTTCAAGTGCTGATAAGGCTGTTATTATTGGGACTACTGGAAGAATCCACCCTTTTTTTGGCACTGGTATACCTTTCGGTATAATAATGTCAGATCTTTTTTTTGGTTAAAACCAAACAAAAATTTGAATTTATAAAATCTTTTGCGATATTATCAGCGTAATAATATTATTTGGTTTTAACCTTCCTCAAAGTCTGCAAAGTATTTTTAACAGTAGTTGAAAATATATTTTTGGCATATACTTTCTTCTTCTATTCTATTCTATTTCTTTCTATTTTTTAATTTTGCTTTTAGAATTTGTCCAGTTTTTACAATATTATTTTATAATTTTTGATTCATAAGTTATAATCTGCCAACGATAATAAGTGATGTCAAGCTGGTTTAAATCTGAGTATCACCTGCTTCGGACTACGTTGCATATGGTTTTGAACAGTTATACATGAAAGCACAATTTGCTTTGAACTACAATAAATTTATCAAACCCTTTCCGATATCGTCCTTTACTCATTAAATCGTCCTGACTTATAACAACAAATCCATACTTATCTTTCCAGCATTGGCGACACTTATCAGTAAATTTCTTAAATGCCACATCGCCAATTATATGATGGTTGTATACAGCCTTAGATTCATTGCGTCTTGTTTAAATATTATAATCATATAATATAATATATATAATAAGATATTTTGGAATTTTTGTATATGTTTAATATATAAAAATAAAAGCAGTCAATATTTCTATGTCTACTCATGCAAAAGTATTCTCTAATTGTGTCTTGTAAATATATATATAATGATGGAATTTGAATGAGCTTTAGCTGGACTTATTACTTTTTAATTTTCTGAAAATCTAAACATGTTTATTCCTTTGATGGGATCAATCTATGTACTTCTTCAGGTAGCGTATTTTGGTTGATGAAGAGATTTTGAGTAAATATTAATGTAAGGCCATTGGGGCTTTCTATTAGACTAATCATAATATTAGTTTTGTCACAGTTTTATGGGCCCACTATGCGTTGCTTTAGTATTGCTTTTCTGTTTTTCATCAGTACTTCTAGCAACAATTTGGTTTGCTTGCTTTACTAGTCGCATATCGAAAACTAATTAAATTTTGCTATAAATTTGCTCTTATGTAGAAACTATTTATCATTTCATTGCTTAGCATCAGAAATCTTGCACGAAAAGTGGATATAAACTATAACAAAAGTTGAATTTGGTAGAGACTTAGTTAATAACATAATAAATAAATTGCCTTTTGAACTTCATTTAGCTGGATGTCAATTTTGAGGGCCAGGAACAAAACTTAAGAAACGTTTAGCAAAGGGCGATAAATATATTATATGCTGCTTGTAGAGAGCACGATATCGCATCATCCATTCGGATGATATAAGTGAGAGAGATCAAGCAGATAAAATATTAGCTGAAAAAGCGTGGCAACTTGTAAGATCTAAAAATTGTGGCTTAAAAGAGAGGACACATGCCTGGTTGGTAATAAACGCAACAAAAGCGAAGCTTAAGTTATACTCAAATTAAAAAGAAATTGAAGAGGAAAGAAAATGCCCAAAAGGATTACGACAAAAAGTTGTTTTCAACTACTGTTAAAAATAGTTTAAAAACTTTGAGGAAATTGAATCCAAATGACAATATTAAGGCTGTTAAAATTTTGAAAGATGTTATAAATTCAGACTTTAAAATTTCCTAAGCCGTACAAAAAGGGGTTTGGTCTTTGCTATAAATTCGTTTTAAAAAACTTTTAAAGGATCTACCTAAACCACCGTTAACAGACTTAGAATTAATGAAATATTGCAACAATCTTAAATATTTTAGTGAGATCGTTTACCCAAAAAAAAAAAAACACATAAAAAGGAATGTGGTATTCTAAATTTAGATAATTTACATGGTCCAGGAACTCATTGAGTAGCTTAATATAAAAATTATAGCTATAAGGAGTACTTCGACAGCTTTGGAAATTTACAACCACCTCATAAAATAATTAATTACTTATAAAGTCCCATCCAATGCATTATGACCGAAATAAAGTTTCAATACTTTTACCTGCGGACACTTATGCATTAAATTTTTCTTTGATAAATATGATTTGAAATAAAAGAAAAAATGAAACAAAAAAATAAACTTTTTTCGTAAAATCTTTATTTACTTATAAATATTAAATACTTAAAATCTAATATCCATTAAATATTCGTCATCGGAATAATTTTTGAAAAATTCATCAATTAATTTAAACAGCTTCTCATCTTTGTCATTTTCAAATTCTTCTTCATAGTGACCCCATGCAAGAGTGTCGACATTATTTTTGCATACATACATACATACATACATATATACCTTTTCTCATCTTTAAAACTTAAAGATATTTTATTTATTAAATGTCGTGCATAAACAATGCAATTTGGACTTAAACATATACATATTGCCGTAATAAATTTTCTTATTGTACAAACAATTTTTATAATCTGATAAACTAAGTTTTTGACATACATGTATTATTCTTTACACCTTTTCAGCTCTGATAATTTTAGATAAAAATATTTATAATTCTTTATTTAACGAGATAACACTTTTTGGACCATCATGAATAATATTTAATTCTTTAATGAACAAGTGGAAATCATATGATACAGGTAAAAAATATGCAATTTTAAAATTCAGATTACAGGAACTATATGCCGGTCCTCTATATTTCCACTTAAATAGCTGTGATCTTTTACTTTGGCTTCATTAATTATAGGTTTTTCAGGTTTTCATAAATTCTTCAGGAAAGAGACATCCCTCGTCCTCATTCTCAAAAGAATAGGATTGAATCCTATTCTTGAGTTGATTCATTCTGATACAAATATTGTTGCCGCTGGAATTTTTTTCCGCACTCACTGCACACAAATAATAATAAATAAATGAAGATACGGCGTGTCACAACTGTAATGAAAGTATCGTAAAATGTTTGTCCTTATATATAGGAGAGGTTTCTACTGAATTTTCATTTACACTCAACTCAAATGTGGAAAATTACAGTTGACTAGTATAAAAGATTAGGGGTTTCCTAATATTCCATCCCTCTTTCTAGACAATAATTAAGAAAATTAAGAAAAGAAAAAATAAATAACATCTGCTAGACATCTGCACGCCCCTTAGAATAAAAAAGAATGCCCTTCAAAATTCTATGACTGGGTGAAAAAAGTGAAAAAAATCCTTCTAAGCTATAAATGACATTTATGGCCGGGAGAAAAAATCCTACTCATATGCATATGTCGCGCAGGTGTTTAATATTGTTAAGGAATCTGAGAACCTTTTTCCAGCATGCACGTGCATGTTCAAATTTCGAAATAGTACCCCAGAAGAGGGTCATATAAATATATATGACCGTGAGAAAAAATCCTAATGTATTTAAGCAACTGTCACATATAGTATGTCACGCAAGCGCGTAGCATTCTTAAAGAATCTGAAATCTTTTTCAACGTGCACATGCATGAGCAATTTTTATAAATGAAAGTACAGTATTTCATTTGACTTAAAACTTGCTTTTATTTGTTATCAAGAAAAATAAATACACACTGTTTTCTTGCATACGAAACAAGTAAAATGAAAAAAGAATTATTTATATCTATTGCTTTGTATGGAAGTTTAAGGTTGAGCCTCCCAAATGGTTACATTAATTTTGAACATTTCAGTTTGTACTTAAAATAACAGTTTAATTTTGTTGTTGATCGGCTTTTCTGCATATTACTGATGAATAACAACAACAAATGCATGCATATTTGTTTGCTTTTGCTTGCGTTGCTTCGTCAAGTTTTTTGTTAATATTGTTGTTGTTGTTAACAGCATAATTGCAGTGAAAGAGAGAGAGAGATCAAAACATGAATTGTAAATTTTAGTATCTTAGAAGAACTTGAAGCAAACAGCCAAGATAAACATTTTAAATTAAAATAAAATTTGGAATTCTATTCACTAAAGGAAGCATAGGACCAAGGTGTTGGAACCAAACATTGGCGACCGAGGCAGGAGCTGTTGAAGTTAAATTTTCGAACCGTTAATAATTTTGTGTTCTTTTCGGATAAATCGATTGTGGTTGCTGATTCTCTTGGTAACATAAAAATGGTAGACGAAAAGAGTGAATCGTTAGGAAAAATAATTAATGCTATTATATTTCGGCAATAAGGGGCCAGAAGTCCATAATTGAGTACTTTTCCATATCGTTTTATCGAAACTAAATGCCGAAACCAAATAAAATTATGATGAAAAACAGGATTTCAAATACTTGCCCTTATGGAATAGTTTTTACGAAATCTTGAGCAACCGCAGCCAATTTTTGCAAATCCGTGCTAAACAGATGGACAGTTTAGATCAACCTGGTGTTTCTGTGGCCCCTCTGAGCACAACATAACAAATTGTGAAGCATTTTTAAACCATACCTTTTCTGAACAGTTTGATGTCGTAAAGCGGAATGGGTACTTCAAAATGCCCATCTAAATCTCGATGCAGAATACGCAAGTCATCGCACTACACACTGTTACACTCTTATAGTCGTAGAGCAAATCCGACTTTATCAATGAACAACTCTATTAATGCAAATCAACTCAAACTTGTGGGCTGTTTCAACCACTCCGAGACCTGCTCGATTCCTGTTCCGAAATTAATTTCACTTCGCAAGAAACTGCAAGGGGACTACATTTCATTTGAACCCTATACGCAGGAATGTGACTGTTAAGTCTCGTCTAAATTCGTTTCGTCACGGTAACCTAGTGAACTCATTGAAACTTCGCAATGGGGCATTGTAAATAATTTGCAGCTTGCAAATCCACAGTTTTACAACCCTCAGCGCATTAATTTCCTCCTTCGTACGGAACGTTTACATTAAAGCAACCAATGAATCTATTGTTTCAATATTGAAAAGATCTTGGGAAGTAGAAGAATTTGGCAGCACATCCACAAAATTCACTGAGGAATAAGAGGCATGTGAAATCCATTTTGTAGAACATGTTGTCATTAAAGATAATGGCAAAATTCAAGTTCGATTGCCATTTAAAATTTCGCCTGTTGTACTTGGGGATTTACTCGAAATGGTGCGAATGCGTTTTTTTTTGTAAAAAAAGACTCACTCAAAAATAAGTATGTCCAATTTATGGATACATGTCAACGCATAAGCAACCGTTATTTGGTTCACATTGTGACCCCGCATCATTTTGCTCTTCGGCCACTAGTACTTCAACAAAACTCCGTGTCGTATTTGATGACTCGTCTCGTAGCATGACATTTTAATGTTGGGTTCAACCATTCAGCAAGATCTTATCACAATACTACTTTCGTTCCTGTTAAAAAAAAAATTTGCTCTGACAGCCGACGTATCGAAAATATATCGGCACATTGAAATTTGTGAACAAGATCGCAAATATCAACTGATTTTGTGGAGAAACAATAAATTATATCCACTTGAACTGTTTCAGCTTCACACAGTAACATATGGTTTGTCATCTGATCCATTTCTGGCCGTTCGTAGTTTTCTCTTCATCGCAGACAAACAAAGCTCTCCATTTCCTATAGGTTCGAAGACTCTGCGAGAAGATATAGATTAGCAAGAAGATCTGAACTGATTCAAATACTTAATTTTTATGAGCTCAAATTTGGAAAATGGAGCATCAATCAGTTAGAAATCGTTGAAAACACTGAAAACGAAGTTTGCATAAAAAGTTCGAAAAATTAAATCACGATTTTATCTCTTGTTTCAAAATTTACGACCAGCTTGGAACTTTAAGCCCCATCTTTACTTCAGGAAATATGGTTGCAAAACTTTGACTGGGATGATGTTATTGATTGAAAGTTGAAATCCACGTGGCTCGAAATTAAAAACGTTGGAAGTTCGTGAAGAAATTCACTGTATTACAGATGCGTGCTCAGCGTGCATGCGGTTGTTGCATTAATTTCGGGTCCTCGAACAAGGCAAATACAAAATAACATTGTTGTTTGCGAAATCAAAAGTTACACCAATTAAGGCCCTATCATTACCGCCGCTGTTTTACTCAGCAAAACCGGGACAAAATAAAATGGAAAAATTTGTCGTCAGTATGGTTTTGAACCGACTCCAAAATTGTTCTTCAATAGCTTAAACTTCACTCTTCGCCTTTAAATTCTTTCGTTGCCAATCGCGTTTCCGAACAACGTAAACCTACAACTTTGGAATGTACTGCAACGACGCCATCGACTATATAAGAAATAATCGCAGATCATTCTTCATATTATAAAATAAATAAATATTCAAGAACATCACTTTGAAGAGGACATCGCCGCAATTTCAAATGGCAAACTTTTAAATCCGTCGCTGCAGAAGTTGACACTATTTTTGCATAAGTGTCATATCTGTAACAATACTTCGGGTTGGTGGCAGACTGGCAAAGGCACCTATACCATACGGCGAAAAACCATCGCTTTATTTCGCTCACATAAATATTTTAAAAAATAAACTTGTGTTTTCGTGCAAATTTTGTATTACCGAAAAACATAGAATATTAACTATGAGATATTGTTCACAGTGCAAAAAGAGTTTTTGGCTGGTGGTGGTACGTTGTTTAAGGTACTACAAGATGGTGGTAGAAGGAGCAGGTGGAGCCAAATTTGTGGTAAGGAATTAAAAGCAACATCGCATTTATGTTCCGACCACTTTGATGAAAGGTTTGCGGTAACTGCGGGCAAAAAAGTGCCCGTCGCAGAGCCCAATGTCACAACGCAAGCATCAGCCACTAGTAAAACAAACGGGTAAGTAATATGACTGGTGTAATTTTTTACTTATGCTTTAAAATTAAACAAATTTTTATGATTTAGATCGAATAGTGTGGAAAGGAGTGATGTTCAAATCTCTTCAAACGGAAGAACAAAATTGTTCACCTGGGAAGAACTTTCCGTTAGAGCAGCTGTACCGGTTCAACAACCACTAAATAAACAGAACACCCAAACGGAGTAAGTATCATTTAATCCAAAGTATAAATTTTGTATATATGTATGTATGTAACAAATTTCAGTACGTCAATTTTTGATCTGGGAGCTCAAGGAAATTTTAAAAGAATGCGCGAGCTAAAGGCCGTGTTTAAACTTAAGTTCTGTTTAAATACCGAATTCATTTTTATAGATCATATTTCAATACAACTTAAATCAGTGACCACATCCATTTAAATATAATTTAAGTTTTTTGTACTACCATATGATTTTGACAGTTGTGCAAATTATGAAAATTGCGCATTGAAGTTTTTTCATTATTTGATAAATAAACCCGCCGAGAATAAAAACATTGTGCTATTGGGTTAGCATCAATATCAAATAAAACAATGAATTCAGATGAAGAGGATATGAATGATATGAATGATATGAATGCAGCCTTCTGTGCAAAATTAAGAAGAAAAAGTTTGCGGAGTCCACGTACAATAAGAACAAACCAAACCAATATCATATTTCATATCTTTGGGAACGCTGATTTCTACAACAGATTTCGAATGTCGAAGAAATCTACTGACAGCATTTTAGAGCTTATTGGCAATCACATAAAAAGTCCAACTACCTGGTAAGTAAAAACCCTATACAACAAGCTAAACAGGCGCACTTCAGAAACAATGCATTTCAGGAATCATTCGCTTAGTGAGGAGCATATGCTTTTAATAACTTTGCGAGTCTACGCAACTGGTGGAATGTTGAGAACTATTGGGGATGTATACGGTGCCTCAACGACAACAGTTTCTAATGTTGTAGCTAATGTAACGCATTATATAGCTTTACTAAGGAGTAAGTTTATTATATTTCCAAAAACAGATGAGCAACTTTCAAAAAAACAAAGAAGAAATTAACGATATCGCAATACTTCCTCATATTGTTGCAGCACTTGATTGCACTCATGTGAGAATAATATCTCCCGGTAAGTTTACACCAATACTACCAAAGCTTCCTCAAAACGTATAAAACTTATTTTGTAGGCGGAGATGAAGCTGAGCTTTACAGAAACAGGAAAGAAATTTTTTCTATTAACGTGCAAACTATGTGTGACGCGCAATTAAAAATCCTAGACATAGTTGCTAGATGGCCTGGATCTGCAGATGCTTCCAATGTTTTGGGTATCCAAATAAAAGTTTTATAGTAACACCCTTATTAGATGTCAAAAATGTCGAAGAAAATCTCTATAATGAATCACAAATACGTACGCGTAACTGTAATGACAGAAGTTATGGTGTGTGGAAAAGGAGATTTCATATTTTGTCTTTGGGAATTCGCTTAAATATGAAAAAAGTAGAAGGTGTTATTGTAGCAACTGCTGTCCTACACAATATACATATATATTGCACCCTAAATACAAAAGGGGCACAACTCAAAATTTTCCAAAACTGACTTTTTTCCATAAATTAATTCAGAATACACATCTCTAACTACTGCAAAAATTTCTTTCACATCACTATCTTCTTTAACTGGAAAAATACAGTTATGTATGTTAAATGTGTTGCTTCTGCACGATGAACTAAACATAAACAGTTTTTTGTCTCTCCTGAAAATTTTAGAATTTTGAGTTGGGCCCCTTTTGTATTTAGGGTGCGATATGTTGCTTGAACAATCGGCTGTAGATTTCGTGAATAGTGTGCCAAATAACATTTTCCCTACAAATTCAACAAAACCAACACTACACGCCGAAATTTAATAAATAATTATTTTAAAATTTATTATAAACTTTAAAAAAAAATTAAAAAGAAAATAAATAAAATTCCTTTTCAGATCATTAGATCAGGCATGAATTTTTATGTAAACATTTTACTTTGTTTTGGTCTTTTACCAATGGTGTAGACGTAAAAAATCTGTCGTAAGATTTTTATTCTCATTTTTAAAATACGGAGATAATTTCATAAGATTTTCTCTTTGGTCTTACGAACGACTTGTATTACCGTCTAAATGCCCTTTAATTGTGTTTGAATTTACTGGTAAATATGTTACGTAGAGCTTTAGTTATTTTATACCCCGGACTGACGTTGAGGGAAAACTAATGTAAAATATGAGCACACGTGTCATTTATAAACGATCCGCTAACACATAGTACATATGTATGTATATATATTCATCAGAAAAATGTTTTAAAACTCTACTACTAAAAGCCAGCAACGGTGCAATAGAACGTTCTCTATTGAAATGAATTTTATAGGACATACTTTTTATTTTCGTTTGTAATGTATTGTAATTTGTTTTTATATTAAGCGTTGCATGATTATTTATTCGACGATATTTATCAACAACAACATTTGGTATTGGATGATAAGTATCAAAACTGATTAGACCGCAAACATAATCTTCATTGAGCTGTATTGGGGAAAAATAATTTGCTCTAAGTATTGAGGAATTGACATTTTAACGTTTGATGAATGAATAAATTGTTTCATAAAAAGTTTTTATGACATTCACTTTTGTGGGTGTTTGTTATGCAGGAATTGTGTTGTGATGAAAAGCCTAACCATATACATACAGTTTATTTCTATATTTCTGATTCATAGAAAGTACCTTTTGTTTCATGTCGTTGATAATCATCTTTATTGTTTTATGACATTTCAACAAGCTGTTGATATATATTAATCCATTTTTATGTTCCTTGATAATTGCATTCCTTCCACATTAATCCTTCAATGTTCTATTAAATCGGTCCACTATAGATGCCCTTAGAACACTATACGATGAAATATTATTTGATCTTCTTTAATTTCATGAGTTGGTAAAATTCTTATTAAAAAATTCTTTGCCATCGTCCATTCGGAAATTTTCAATTTTTATCAAAAATATTTCTCACAGCAGATGTAACATTTTGGCAGTTTTATTCTTTACTGCTTCAGCCCACGCTTTTTCGAAAAAGTATCTATTACTATCAGAAGATAACGACAACCTTTATTATTTGAGGCGTAATTGCCCATTTCAACTAAATCTGTTTGCCACAAATCGTCGATAGCTTTCACAATAACTCGCCTTCTCTTAACATTTTTTCCTGCTTGTTTGTAGTTATTGTTCATTATCTATTTCTCTCTTATCGGTATTCAGCATCTATCCGGTCAACATGTGAACAAGTGTGTTGGTTATTATTGTCTTTTATTCCCTGTTTTTTTTTATTATTATTGTATTGGTTCTTTAATTTTGTGCTCATATACATTTTAAAATCCTCTTTCAAGTCAATAATGCCTTTTATTATCTCCAGCTGTGCAACGAGTCTGCGAGTATCTATTACTATTGTCTCATACTACAACATTGTGTTTCGCTACATTAATTTACGGGTATTCAATTTTACAACTTGAGCAAAGACCTTTTTTTCAAATCATTTATTCCTCTTATGACCTCCAGCTGTGAAACAAGTATTCGAGTTTGTATTGTCTAATAAAAAAATATTTTATTTTGTTATTTTATTCATTTGATATTAGGTTTTGCGTCATTCCAATTATATGGAAATACGAAATCTTTCTTCGATATTCTTCAAGAAATCTTTATTTGAAAAAATTATCTAATTGCTCATTGACAGCTTTTTGAATAACTTTACCATCTTCATCAATGTCTTTGGTAATCGATTCTCGTAATATTTTTATATCACTTATTACTTTTTTTAAATTCTGATTCATATATCTATAACTAGCCATCAATTTATTAGACGATAGCAACGAAGTGCGTAGGTTAAAAAGGGTACATGTACTTGACCTACCTTTTAGAAAATAATATTTAAGATGTATATATTTATGTAAATAGTACAGCAGTTGACAACTGTTGTTTACTGAGCTGTTATTTTAGTTATTTTATGTTTTTTAATTGTTATTAAATTTGCTTATTATTTTAAATTTTGTAAAATAGATTGCAAATAAAACAGATTACAAAAAAAAAAAAAAAAAAAAAAATATATCTATAAAATAAATCCTTTATTATACATATGTATGTATGTATGTTGATACTGGAATGATTCTATTCCCTTTATTTGAGTATTTGATTTATAACTTCTTCTGTGGGCATTTGTACTTGTTAGTATTTCCTTATATGTTTTCAATTCTTTATTGTACTGAAGTGGCTTTGGATAAAAAATCAGTTCAAAAAATCCTGGACTTCCGTTCCAATTGCAATTTCCGATTTGAATATCTAGTATTATCTTCATTAAACTTCAACTTGTCATATCCGTGCCTGCAAAAACCCTCTTCCTCTTTATTAAAACTATAAAGCTTATCAATATTTTTATTACTCAGGAGCAATTCTATATTTTTGGATAGTGAATTACTAATTATTGTATTGTTCATAGTTTTAGTCCTTTTTCTATCTTTGTTTAACTCTATTTCACTTTTTCTCTTCGGATATATGTGTGTAGTCTTTGAATATTTTTAATTGTTATAATCAAAACCATTGCAAAGTGTTAAATCAACACAATATTCTGTTCCATTGAAATTAAAGTATATGAAACAGTTTATAAGGGCATGTGTAGCATGAAAAATATATTCCACATATGTGGCAACATTTTTATCCCGAATAGAAAACACCATTAGATTCCAAGCTACTTTTCAGAATTTCTTCAAAATTTGTCGGATTCCTGTTAATATTATTTATATCAATTATGTCTTCGGGATTTTCTTCACTTTTATTGAAATATTGGTTGAGTCTTTTATGAACTGATTTATTTAATTTATTTTCAATTTCTCCTTCTCTTTTATTTTTCGTTTTTATAATTTCAATTTGGTTATGTGTCTCTGCTTTATTACGCGTTGCCTTATAGACATCGCCATGTATTACTTCCTTTTTTAAATTTCTTGAACGATTTTCGTAATTAAGATCAATGTCTATAGACATGATTCCCTCTCCCCATCTACGTCATTTATGGTTTCAGCGTTCATTAAATAACCCTCACCATCTTACTAATAAGGCTACGACCTCAGCTTGTTTGTTCTTATCTAGCTTTTCAATTGTTTGATCCAATGGCCGTGTTATTGGTCGAAATGTTTTTTCTAAGGAATTAGCTGAATCCAACTGATTAAGCTTAAAGTTTTTTAATTTTGCTTTTAGAATTTCTCTAGTTTTTACAATATCTTTAAACAATTTTTCATTCATTTCGATTAAATTATAATCTGCCAACGATATAAGTGATGTCAAGCTGGTTTAAATCTGAGTATCCCCTGCTTCGGACTACGTTGCATATGGTTTTGAACAGTTATGCATGAAAGCACAATTTGCTTTGAACTACAATAAATTTATCAAACCCTTTCCGATATCGTCCTTTACTCATTAAATCGTCCTGACTTATAACAACAAATCCATACTTATCTTTCCAGCATTGGCGACACTTATCAGTAAATTTCTTAAATGCCACATCGCCAATTATATGATCGTTGTATACAGCCTTAGATTCATTGCGTCTTGTTTAAATATTATAATCATATAATATAATATATATAATAAGATATTTTGGAATTTTTGTATATGTTTAATATATAAAAATAAAAGCAGTCAATATTTCTATGTCTACTCATGCAAAAGTATTCTCTAATTGTGTCTTGTAAATATGTATATAATGATGGAATTTGAATGAGCTTTAGCTGGACTTATTACTTTTTAATTTTCTGAAAATCTAAACATGTTTATTCCTTTGATGGGATCAATCTACTCCTTCAGGTAGCGTATTTTGGTTGATGAAGAGGTTTTGAGTAAATATAAATTCTTTCTATTAGACTAATCATAATATTAGTTTTGTCACAGTTTTATGGGCCCACTATGCGTTGCTTTAGTATTGCTTTTCTGTTTTTCATCAGTACTTCTAGCAACAATTTGGTTTGCTTGCTTTACTAGTCGCATATCGAAAACTAATTAAATTTTGCTATAAATTTGCTCTTATATAGAAACTATTTATCATTTCATTGCTTAGCATCAGAAATCTTGCACGAAAAGTGGATATAAACTATAACATAATAAATAAATTGCCTTTTGAACTTCATTTAGCTGAATGTCAATTTTGAGGGCCAGGAACAAAACTTAAGAAACGTTTAGCAAGGGGCGATAAATATATTAGATGCTGCTTGTAGAGAGCACGATATCGCATCATCCATTCGGATGATATAAGTGAGAGACATCAAACAGATAAAATATTAGCTGAAAAAGCGTGGCAACTTGTAAGATCTAAAAATTGTGGCTTAAAAGAGAGGACACATGCCTGGTTGGTAATAAACGCAACAAAAGCGAAGCTTAAGTTATACTCAAATTAAAAAGAAATTGAAGAGGAAAGAAAATGCCCAAAAGGATTACGACAAAAAGTTGTTTTCAACTACTGTTAAAAATAGTTTAAAAACTTTGAGGAAATTGAATCCAAATGACAATATTAAGGCTGTTAAAATTTTGAAAGATGTTATAAATTCAGACTTTAAAAATAAAAGAAGCTAAAAGTTGGTGGATTTCTTCCAGTAGTTCCAATACTGACAGTTTTATCAGCACTTAGATGGTCAGGTAGCGGCGGATCAGCTATTGCTAAAGCTATAAATGACAAAAAAGAGGGAAAAAACTACTAGCAGAGGCAAATCGTTATAGTAGAGCGATGGATTCAGTTGCTATGGGAAACGGGTTATTTCCTAAGCCGTACAAAAAGGGGTTTGGTCTTTGCTATAAATTCGTTTTAAAAAACTTTTAAAGGATCTACCTAAACCACCGTTAACAGACTTAGAATTAATGAAATATTGCAACAATCTTAAATATTTTAGTGAGATCGTTTACCCAAAAACAAAAACACATAAAAAGGAATGTGGTATTCTAAATTTAAATAATTTACATGGTCCAGGAACTCATTGAGTAGCTTAATATAAAAATTATAGCTATAAGGAGTACTTCGACAGTTAATTTTAGGAAATTTACAACCACCTCATGAAATAATTAATTACTTATAAAGTCCCATTCAATGCAATTATGACCGAAATAAAGTTTCAATACTTTTACCTGCGGACACTTATGCATTAAATTTTTATTTGATAAATATGATTTGAAATAAAAGAAAAAATGAAACAAAAAAATAAACTTTTTTCGTAAAATCTTTATTTACTTATAAATATTTAATACTTAAAAATAAAAAGAAATAAAAATTCATCAATTAATTTAAACAGCTTCTCATCTTTGTCATTTTCAAATTCTTCTTCATAGTGACCCCATGAAAGAGTCTCGACATTATTTTTGCATACATATATATATATATATATACATATATATACCTTTTCTCATCTTTAAAACTTAAAGATATTTTATTTATTAAACGTCGTGCATAAACAATGCAATTTGGACTTAAACATATACATATTGCCGTAATAAATTTTCTTATTGTACAAACAATTTTTATAATCTGATAAACTAAGTTTTTGACATACATGTATTATTCTTTACACCTTTTCAGCTCTGATAATTTTAGATAAAAATATTTATAATTCTTTATTTAACGAGATAACACTTATTGGACCATCATGAATAATATTTAATTCTTTAATGAACAAGTGGAAATCATATGATACAGGAAAAAATATGCAATTTTAAAATTCAGATTACAGGAACTATATGCTGGTCCTCTATATTTCCCGCTTAAATAGTTGTGATCTTTTACTTTGGCTTCATTCATTATAGGTTTTTCACAAATATGACACATGTTTTGTGATCGAAAATCAGGGCCAAAATCGGTCCTTTTAAGGTCCCCAAAAAATTCAAAAAGAGCTGTCGGTTGCGTTTTAAACTGCCTATTTTAGGAACAACATCTGCCCAAAAAAACTTAAAAAAATGTTAAAGTTCTGACCTGCATCTGCTTATAAGAACCACAACCAAAATTTGATTTATATTTATTTTATTATTTAATTTTGGAGAACTATCAATCGCTTTTTCCGCATCAACAATCTGGTCCACGCCATCATCGTGTAAAACACTACTGCTTAAAGCTCTAAATCTATTATGACTATTATTGTTGCTGCTTCTATGAACTTCTTTACTAGATGTGCTGGCATTATTAGCATTTCTTGATGAACTTACATTGGTGTTGTCATATCTTAGAGTGTTGGTTAATGCACAATGCGCGAAATTTATATTTTGTCTCTTGTTCAAAATTTTCTTGGGAGAATTGTCTTGTTTGCGCTTCCTTGCTTTAGGCGACGAAACAATTTGACAGCATAACAAATCGACTTCACCATCATTATATAGCAATAATTCATTCATTCATTCATTCATTGATAGCAATGAAAACTGCTTTTATTAAGATTCGAAAATTCTTCTTGAAAATTCACTTATTTACCAACAAACAAAACAAAAAGCTATTTTAATCAGATTCTATATATACTATATTTGTTGTTATTATTTTTAGAAACAATTTCCTTCTAAATTTTCACAAAACAAAATTATTGATTGAAAAACACGTCCGCCTTCTGCGAAAGTTGACTACGAGTATATCATTATAGGAAATAAATAATATATCAAATTGTTTTTATATTTATTGAATTAACTTAAACCTTTGAATATTTAACCTTTATAATCGATTCTCGTAATATTTTTATATCTGTTACCGCCACTCATAAATCGCTAATATGACATTACTGTTATCGATATGTAGAGAGATGAGCATGTCAAAATGTTAAATTATTCCTTTTAATTTTCCACGCGGTATAATTATGAGGCCATATTTAATCGAGACCACATACATATGTATATAAAAACACCTACATAGATTTAAGATATTCATTCGTTCAGGTCATAAGGATTACGAAGCTTCGCTTAGAGTAGCCATACATAAAAGTTAGTATCAGCAGTTTAGTATGTAAGTTTGTATAAAGAATTTATTTATAATTTTAGGAATTTTAACATATTAAAGCGTAAGAATAAAGAATTAAAGTTTTCTAAAATTCTTACACTTGTGTTTAAAATCCACATTGGCTATCTTGAGCTTGGGCCGCTTTACCCGCAACATTAAAATTCTTTTATAATTCGGTTCTGCTTGGCTCTCTTCCGCTCTGCTGCTTTTAATTATGACAAATACTTTTCTCGTGTTCATTTCTTTTTTGCAAAATAGTAGATACATATATCAAATTTCTTCAGGAATTTTTCTTTTGAATAAAAATTACGAATTTACGACTTACGACACTATACACGAAACTTTTATGATCTCGTTGAAAATCTGATAAAATAGCATTTTACATCACGCATTTCTTTTGTTTTGTTTGTTTGTTTGTTTGCAAAAGTCTACAAAATTGTTACTATCAAACGCAGCTTAACGTAGTTATATTTAATATATATATTATATTATTGTATGTATAACATCTCGAAGCTTACTTGTAATTGTTTTAAAACTGAAGATAGATAATTGTGAAGTTTTTAATTTAAAAACGTCCCACTGGAGAGCGTGATCTAAAACGACCACCGCCACCACCTTGACCGCCGAAGGAGCGGCCACCACCGCCGCCGCCGTCACGACCGTAGGAATCACGACGACTGAAGCCACCTGAACCGCCACCATCACGTCCATAGCCACCACCACCGGAACGACCACCACTTGAGCTACCATAGCCATCACGTCCATATCCGACCGAGTTGGATTTGATTATCTAACCACTCATGTACAGATCTGACAGCTGAGTGTTTATTAACTGATTGTGCGTCCTCGAAGTCATCTACTGCTTGTTCGAGAGTTTGGTATTTCTTTTTAATGAAATCTCTTTCAAGTTGTGTCTCTTCTTCTAGACGTTGTAGCTCAAGAGCTTGTCGTAACTCAGAAACAGTTATTTGAACATTTCGAAAAAACAATTCCTGAATATTTTGAGAGAAATTACATAGCCAAAGTAAACAATGAAGATGATAAACAAAATGTATGGTATTTACCAATGTTTCCGGTATTTAACAAAAACAAACCGAATAAAACAAGAATAGTTTGGGATGCGGCCGCGAAGGCAAATGGTATTTCACTTAACTCTATGCTGCTCAAAGGTCCAGATTTGCTGTCTTCTCTTGCAGCTATTCTTTTTCGTTTTCGGCAAAGGCAAATTGCAATCTGTGGTGACATCGAACAAATGTTCCATCAGATTTATATACGCGATGAAGACTGCCATGCGCAAAGATTTTTATGGCGCAGCTGCGACGACAACAAAGAACCCGAAGTGTACGTAATGAAGGTTATGATATTCGGTGCCTCCTGCGCTCCGTGCATATCTCAGTATGTTAAAAACCTCAACGCATCAAAATTTGAAGCCAAGTATCCCTTAGCCGCTGCTGCCATCAAAGATAACCACTACGTAGATGATTTTCTTGCTTCTTCGGATACTCCTGCAGAAGCCGCCGAACTGGCTAAAACTGTGCGATTCATTCATAGTGAGGGAGAATTCAAAATTAGAAACTGGTGTTCGAATAATGATAGCGTTTTGAAAGAATTGAACTCTTCTAACCCTTTGACCGTTAGTGTAGGCGAAGTACCAGAAAAGGTACTTGGCATATTTTGGAACCCTGGGGAAGACAATATAACCTTTAAACTGTCGCAGTCTGTCTTAAACAGCGAACTTCTTCTCGGAAACAAAATTCCCACCAAACGTGAAATTTTAAGAACTCTAATGAGCATTTATGACCCTTTAAGGCTTGTAGAAAATTTCCTTATGTATTTGAAAATAGTTCTCCAAGAAGTTTGGAGAAGCAATATCGACTGGGACGAACATATTCTAGTAAATCAACAATTAAGGTGGGAAAACTGGCTAGCGCTTTTACCAGATTTAAAAAATGTAAATATACCTCGTTGTTATCTTAAAACATTGAAAAACTATAATAACCTAGATGTTCAATTGCATGTATTTGTGGATGCAAGCGAAAACGGTTATGCCGCCGTAGCGTATTTTAGGATGTGCTGTGGGGACGAAATCGCTATTTCACTTATTGGATCAAAAACTAGGGTGGCGCCACTAAAGGTTTTATCGATACCACGTTTAGAGCTGATGGCAGCTGTTATTGGTGCTCGGTTTGCTAAATATATTGAAAAACATCATACCGTTAAGATAAATCGAAAAACACTCTGGTCAGATTCACGAACAGTTTTAAGCTGGATACGTTCCGACCACCGAAAATATCACCAGTTCGTTGCAGTTCGTGTAAGTGAAATTCTCGATATTTCAGAGGTGGACGAGTGGTCCTGGATATCAGGAAAAACGAATGTAGCTGACGAAGCAACACGATGCACAAATAAACCTAATCTATCGAATACAGGGCGCTGGTTTAGCGGCCCTGATTTTTTAAAGTTGCCAGAGAAAGAATGGCGGGAACCCAATACACAACTTTTGGAAACAAAACTCGAGTTGAAAGAGTGCCATTTAACGGCACGAAGTATAGAACAACTTATAAACTTACAAAGATTTTCTCGGTGGTGCAGAGCATTAAGGGCAACTGCATTCGTAATTCGTTTTTGCTACTGCCGTAGAAACAGAGATATCACGCCTTCCTGTGGAAAGGAACTAACTCAAATTGAGTTGCTCAAAGCAGAACTGACTCTTATCAAAGATACGCAGAAAGTATATTTCCAAAATGAAATAAATTGTCTATCACAAAATAATAAATTAACAAACACAAATTTTTTGTATAAATTGTCCCCGTATTTGGATCATAAAGGTGTCTTGAGAGTAGGTGGCCGAATTGATTATGCTGATATTCCGGAGGAACTGAAGCATCCAGCCGTTTTGCCTAAACATTGCCGCCTAACAACCCTTTTAATATTACATTACCATAATCTGTACCGTCATAGTAGCCTTGAGACAGTGGTGAATGAATTGCGGCAAAAATACTATATTCCTAAATTGAGAACCGTTTGTAAATCAACCATTAAGCAGTGTCAAATGTGTAAAATTAAAACTGCGATGCCGGAGATTCCGCAGATGGCAAAATTACCTCGGGCTCGACTGGGTTCGTATCTCTCACCATTCACATTCACGGGTCTTGACTTTTTTGGTCCTATGCTTGTCACTGTTAACCGACATAAAGAAAAGAGATACGGTGTGCTATTTACATGTTTAACGGTACGTGCGGTTCATATTGAAATCGTCTATTCGCTTAATACAAGTTCGTGTATCATGGCAATACGTAAGTTTATTTCGCGGAGAGGCAGCCCAAGAGAATTTTTCAGCGACAATGATACTAATTGTATCGGTGCTGATCGAGAGTTGCGTGAAGCCTTAAGAGAGGTGGACAAGAACGAGCTAATACGAAGTTTTACAACGTCCTACACGAAATGGAACTTTAACCCACCTTCTGCTCCTCATATGGGAGGGGCATGGGAGCGATTAGTTCGATCCGTAAAAACTGTACTCTACCATATTACAACAGAACGGTTTCCAAGCGATGAAATGTTGCAAAGCATGATGGCTGAAGTCGAAAGTATTATAAATTCCCATCCTCTTACATATGTCCCAATAGAAAGCGAAAATCAAGAAGCGATCACACCAAATCATATTTTGCCTGGCAACTCCAGTGGCTTAAAACCCCTTGCATCGTACGACGACGAAGGTCTTGTACTTAAAGAAAGTTGGTTGCGTTCACAACAATATGCACAAATCTTTTGGAAGAGATGGGTGACAGAGTACCTGCCTACTTTGAAGTGTAGGACAAAGTGGTTTCAAAAAGCCAAACCCATATCTGTGGGAGATTTAGTGATAGTGGTTGATCCAAATAACCCGAGAAACGTGTGGCCAAAAGGAAAGGTCATCGAAGTTGCCAAATCCGAAGATGGACAAGTACGAAAGGCAAAAGTTTTGACAGTTTGTGGCGTTTTAGAAAGACCTGCTGCAAAATTAGCGGTTTTAGACGTGGCTGAAAGAAAGTAGAGTAAGTCTTCGAAATCTCGCCATACTGTGGGGGAGTGTTACCGCCACTCATAAATCGCTAATATGACATTACTGTTATCGATATGTAGAGAGATGAGCATGTCAAAATGTTAAATTATTCCTTTTAATTTTCCACGCGGTATAATTATGAGGCCATATTTAATCGAGACCACATACATATGTATATAAAAACACCTACATAGATTTAAGATATTCATTCGTTCAGGTCATAAGGATTACGAAGCTTCGCTTAGAGTAGCCATACATAAAAGTTAGTATCAGCAGTTTAGTATGTAAGTTTGTATAATGAATTTATTTATAATTTTAGGAATTTTAACATATTAAAGCGTAAGAATAAAGAATTAAAGTTTTCTAAAATTCTTACACTTGTGTTTAAAATCCACATTGGCTATCTTGAGCTTGGGCCGCTTTACCCGCAACAATATCACTCATTACTTTTTTAAATTCTGATTCATATATGTATCTACTCCTACTTGTTTAGTTGAACTTTCTCAAAATTTATTAATAAAACTCATTATATTAATATATTATTCTGGCTTCTTTCAGTTCTTCGATGATAGAAATTATTTCGTTATTATGATTGTTATGGCCAGAGAGAGCTCTCTGACGCAAGAAGTAGACCCAATCTATCTACCAATTCATTTGTATCATCGCAATATATGTATATATATAGTTAGGATTGTGATTATCTATAGATTTTAACAATAATCTCTTCCACTTTCTATATGTAAAATAAATCTTTTATTATATATATGTACATATGTATGTTGATACTGGAATGATTCTATTCCCTTTATTTGAGTATTTGATTTATAACTTCTTCTGTGGGCATTTGTACTTGTTAGTATTTCCTTATATGTTTTCAATTCTTTATTGTACTGAAGTGGCTTTGGATAAAAAATCAGTTCAAAAAATCCTGGACTTCCGTTCCAATTGCAATTTCCGATTTGAATATCTAGTATTATCTTCATTAAACTTCAACTTGTCATATCCGTGCCTGCAAAAACTCTCTTCGTCTTTATTAAAACTATAAAGCTTATCAATATTTTTATTACTCAGGAGCAATTCTATATTTTTGGATAGTGAATTACTAATTATTGTATTGTTCATAGTTTTAGTCCTTTTTCTATCTTTGTTTAACTCTATTTCACTTTTTCTCTTCGGATATATGTGTGTAGTCTTTGAATATTTTTAATTGTTATAATCAAAACCATTGCAAAGTGTTAAATCAACACAATATTCTGTTCCATTGAAATTAAAGTATATGAAACAGTTTATAAGGGCATGTGTAGCATGAAAAATATATTCCACATATGTGGCAACATTTTTATCCCGAATAGAAAACACCATTAGATTTCAAGCTACTTTTCAGAATTTCTTCAAAATTTGTCGGATTCCTGTTAATATTATTTATATCAATTATGTCTTCGGGATTTTCTTCACTTTTATTGAAATATTGGTTGAGTCTTTTATGAACTGATTTATTTAATTTATTTTCAATTTCTCCTTCTCTTTTATTTTTCGTTTTTATAATTTCAATTTGGTTATGTGTCTCTGCTTTATTACGCGTTGCCTTATAGACATCGCCATGTATTACTTCCTTTTTTAAATTTCTTGAACGATTTTCGTAATTAAGATCAATGTCTATAGACATGATTCCCTCTCCCCATCTACGTCATTTATGGTTTCAGCGTTCATTAAATAACCCTCACCATCTTACTAATAAGGCTACGACCTCAGCTTGTTTGTTCTTATCTAGCTTTTCAATTGTTTGATCCAATGGCCGTGTTATTGGTCGAAATGTTTTTTCTAAGGAATTAGCTGAATCCAACTGATTAAGCTTAAAGTTTTTTAATTTTGCTTTTAGAATTTCTCTAGTTTTTACAATATCTTTAAACAATTTTTCATTCATTTCGATTAAATTATAATCTGCCAACGATATAAGTGATGTCAAGCTGGTTTAAATCTGAGTATCCCCTGCTTCGGACTACGTTGCATATGGTTTTGAACAGTTATGCATGAAAGCACAATTTGCTTTGAACTACAATAAATTTATCAAACCCTTTCCGATATCGTCCTTTACTCATTAAATCGTCCTGACTTATAACAACAAATCCATACTTATCTTTCCAGCATTGGCGACACTTATCAGTAAATTTCTTAAATGCCACATCGCCAATTATATGATGGTTGTATACAGCCTTAGATTCATTGCGTCTTGTTTAAATATTATAATCATATAATATAATATATATAATAAGATATTTTGGAATTTTTGTATATGTTTAATATATAAAAATAAAAGCAGTCAATATTTCTATGTCTACTCATGCAAAAGTATTCTCTAATTGTGTCTTGTAAATATGTATATAATGATGGAATTTGAATGAGCTTTAGCTGGACTTATTACTTTTTAATTTTCTGAAAATCTAAACATGTTTATTCCTTTGATGGGATCAATCTATGTACTTCTTCAGGTAGCGTATTTTGGTTGATGAAGAGATTTTGAGTAAATATAAATGTAAGGCCATTGGGGCTTTCTATTAGACTAATCATGATATTAGTTTTGCCACAGTTTGATGGGCCACTATGCGTTGCTTTAGTATTGCTTTTCTGTTTTTCATCAGTACTTCTAGCAACAATTTGGTTTGCTTGCTTTACTAGTCGCATATCGAAAACTAATTAAATTTTGCTATAAATTTGCTCTTATATAGAAACTATTTATCATTTCATTGCTTAGCATCAGAAATCTTGCACGAAAAGTGGATATAAACTATAACAAAAGTTGAATTTGGTAGAGACTTAGTTAATAACATAATAAATAAATTGCCTTTTGAACTTCATTTAGCTGGATGTCAATTTTGAGGGCCAGGAACAAAACTTAAGAAACGTTTAGCAAGGGGCGATAAATATATTAGATGCTGCTTGTAGAGAGCACGATATCGCATCATCCATTCGGATGATATAAGTGAGAGACATCAAACAGATAAAATATTAGCTGAAAAAGCGTGGCAACTTGTAAGATCTAAAAATTGTGGCTTAAAAGAGAGGACACATGCCTGGTTGGTAATAAACGCAACAAAAGCGAAGCTTAAGTTATACTCAAATTAAAAAGAAATTGAAGAGGAAAGAAAATGCCCAAAAGGATTACGACAAAAAGTTGTTTTCAACTACTGTTAAAAATAGTTTAAAAACTTTGAGGAAATTGAATCCAAATGACAATATTAAGGCTGTTAAAATTTTGAAAGATGTTATAAATTCAGACTTTAAAAATAAAAGAAGCTAAAAGTTGGTGGATTTCTTCCAGTAGTTCCAATACTGACAGCTTTATCAGCACTTAGAGGGTCAGGTAGCGGCGGATCAGCTATTGCTAAAGCTATAAATGACAAAAGAGAGGGAAAAAACTACTAGCAGAGGCAAATCGTTATAGTAGAGCGATGGATTCAGTTGCTATGGGAAACGGGTTATTTCCTAAGCCGTACAAAAAGCGGTTTGGTCTTTGCTATAAATTCGTTTTAAAAAACTTTTAAAGGATCTACCTAAACCACCGTTAACAGACTTAGAATTAATGAAATATTGCAACAATCTTAAATATTTTAGTGAGATCGTTTACCCAAAAAAAAAACACATAAAAAGGAATGTGGTATTCTAAATTTAAATAATTTACATGGTCCAGGAACTCATTGAGTAGCTTAATATAAAAATTATAGCTATAAGGAGTACTTCGACAGTTAATTTTAGGAAATTTACAACCACCTCATGAAATAATTAATTACTTATAAAGTCCCATCCAATGCAATTATGACCGAAATAAAGTTTCAATACTTTTACCTGCGGACACTTATGCATTAAATTTTTATTTGATAAATATGATTTGAAATAAAAGAAAAAATGAAACAAAAAAATAAACTTTTTTCGTAAAATCTTTATTTACTTATAAATATTTAATACTTAAAAATAAAAAGAAATAAAAATTCATCAATTAATTTAAACAGCTTCTCATCTTTGTCATTTTCAAATTCTTCTTCATAGTGACCCCATGAAAGAGTGTCGACATTATTTTTGCATACATATATATATATATATATACATATATATACCTTTTCTCATCTTTAAAACTTAAAGATATTTTATTTATTAAATGTTGTGCATAAACAATGCAATTTGGACTTAAACATATACATATTGCCGTAATAAATTTTCTTATTGTACAAACAATTTTTATAATTTGATAAACTAAGTTTTTGACATACATGTATTATTCTTTACTTTTTCAGCTCTGATAATTTTAGATAAAAATATTTATAATTCTTTATTTAACGAGATAACACTTATTGGACCATCATGAATAATATTTAATTCTTTAATGAACAAGTGGAAATCATATGATACAGGGAAAAAATATGCAATTTTAAAATTCAGATTACAGGAACTATATGCTGGTCCTCTATATTTCCCGCTTAAATAGTTGTGATCTTTTACTTTGGCTTCATTCATTATAGGTTTTTCACAAATATGACACATGTTTTGTGATCGAAAATCGCTTAATTCATTTTCATCCAGCGGGATCATAGGTTTGTCAATTTTTATTAAAATAATTTTCAATATCTCTAATTAGTTTCTTAACAAATAACCTGGGAGGATCTAATCCCTTAAATGACTTAAATCTATTTAAATTACTAACAAAACTACACTTAATACAATATGAAAAAACATGTGGTGCATGTTTGTTGACTAGTGTAATTAATGCTCCATTAGGACTTGGAATGCATGTTTCAATATCTTGAAATATAGATTCTGAATCCGCATAGACTGGAAACGCTCTTTCATAATTCTTTTTTCTATGTGCTTGTAGAACACGTGACAATATTCAGTAACTTTTTGCTTCCTGTTTTATCCAGGTTGTCAAATTTATTAAAAGCCTCTGGAATGGGTGATACTTGGCAACCCAAAACGCTTTCAATGAAAATTTTGGTTGTAAAAAAGTTTTACCACCTTCTGGCTCGAAATCAGCATCTTGAAGTTGTACCTCATCTTCATAATCAGAATTTTCATATTCCTCATTATCTGAAACTGGAATTTTAGAAATATCCTGGGGCCCTCACTTACTTTGAAAATTGAGCACTGGAAACTTGTTCCATATTTTTATTTTTACACAAACACGTTTGAACTGCTCAACAAATTCAATAAACAAACTGTATCAAACAATTGGACGTTATGCAATTCAAAGTTAAAAGATCATATTTTATTGCAACATAAATATCATTTAATATGTTTAAAATTTAATTTTATATCATAAAAATATTGATTATTAATACATTATAGTATATGGGTACCCAAGTGTTAAAAAAGCAACTGTTGCAGCACTAGTATAAACTTTTTTATTATATAGCAAAAACAAAAGTAACAAACAAAGATTTAAACTATAATATAGAGATAAAACATTAAAAATATTCCATTAATTCATTATTTTTACATTTTCCTCTTTTGGCGCTGCAGGTGGAAGGTAAGGTGAACCTGGGCCAAAAGCTTACAAAAGCTAGAAAAAATATGTATGATGTGATTCAATATTTGGTGTGACCTCCATTAACGCTCATAATTTTTGAAGGTTATATTCACTTGGAATTTTGTTCCAGTCCTCCAATATTGCACTCTTCAATTCATTGTCTCTTTGAATATATAGTTTTCATAGGGTTCAGTGTGTGCTCTTTGTGCTTCGGGTCGTGATCTTGACAAAACTTGAATAACGACTGATTAAATGGTTCCAAAGTAAATTTAAATTTAAACCCATTGTGTTTTCTATAAAAACCAAATCTCCTACTCCTTTGTTGGAAATATAGGCCCACGCCATATAATGTTCAAGAAAAGTTTCTGACAATGAACCTTTAGGACTCGTTATGCGCACGTTGATGTAAGAAACACTTAACGTACGGTCTTATGCGTAGTTATAGAAACTTTACAAACGTAACAGACGTCAATAAAATAAACAAAAACAGGACATTGTGCAGCATAATTTGTTCGCGAGTAATTGATTTTCCTGTTCAATTTAATTTTTTTTTTCGTAATTTTAACTTCAAAAGCCCAAAAAGTCATTTGCAATGGATTTCCACGATTTATTTGCTGATTTGAGTTTTTTAAATTTAGTCAATGTAATAAAGAAAAGGAGAACGAAAAGTGGGCGGCGTTTAGAAGGTCGAGGGTTCAGGCCATTAAAAGAAATTATATTGTAGCGGCCTACAATAAAAAAGTTTTCAAAGATATGAAAAAGTCAGACGAGGTGCAATTTTTCATACACACACGTATGACTCCTGCAGAAGAAAGACTAAAAAACTAGAAACACTTCTGTAAGTAAAAAAATATTAAACGGGATTTGAAATATCCTGCTACGTCAAACTTTAGGTATTTAGATCATGGATATTCCTTTCAATTAATAGTGTGAAGCCACAAGATTGGAAAATCCACGGTACCAGGTATAGTATTGGAAACATGCAAAGTGCTTTGGGTTCTTTAATCTCCAATTTACCTAAGCGAGCCAACAATGTCGCAATATTAAAAAAGACTAGGTCAATATGGAATGCTCCCGATTGTGTGGGTGTCGTAGATGGGAAACATATCGATATAAAGTGTCCCTCGAATTCGGGCTCAATATATTACAACTGTAAAAAATATTTTAGCTGGGTACTACTGAGAGTATGTGATGCGCATTGTACTTTTGCGTCCGTATGTGTGGGAAGCTTTGGTACCCAAAGCGATGCAGGTGTTTCTCCTGAATATACTACAACGTTTTCATACCTAAAATGTTTCGAAACACCGATTTTTTTAAGGAATATTTCGTTCGTCATCATTCGGACATGCAGTTATGGAAGGGAATACACAAATGTCGATAACATTATGTTGAACGACCAAAAACGTTGATATTCCCCATTAAACTATGTGGACCGTGAATCTGACGATGGCACTATACACGAAGATGACTGGCGAAAGCAGCTCAGAGATGATGCGTTCTCTTTCAACACATATCAGTAGATCTACTTCAAGTGCAATAGATTTAACCGGAACAGGTTGGCGGAATATTTTTTAAGTGGAGGGCCAATCCTATTCCAGCATCAAATGATTTACAAGGTCATACTTTATAATAATTGTTAACCATCATCACTGTTCAAAACAGTCTGTTTAAAACTATATGAAGCAAGGAGATGAGGCACGAAAGTGGACGTAGAAGTAGGCGTGGTAGGAAAATATCGCTCAAGCGGCATTGCCTTCTATAAAGCACAAACAAACACACATTCCATTTTATTGTACATATGTATGTATGTATGTATGTGGGACGAAGGAATAGAGTGATACGCTCTTACATACTAGTTTATACTACACTTACGCACCAGAAAGAAAGAACAAGAAGATGAGGGGCAGTCGTTAACTATCACGTAGAAAGAAAGGAGTAAAGTTGTTAAGATCAAGGTCGAAAAGTTGTTGTTACGATCAATATTGAAAAGTTGTTTAAAAGTCGGACGGACATAATTAAATAAATATTTATTACATTAAACTATTAATAATTTGAACTATAAAAAAAAGACTATATTATATCTACCTAATAATTGAATTAATAAAAAGTGATTAATTTAACCTCTGCTACATGTATATAATTATGTGTCAAACAGTAAAACAACGTAATCTTTTGGTTGCTACTTCAGAACTGACTTTATTTATTATTTCAAAACTTAAACAAACTTAGAGCTAAGATTGAATTTGCTTACAGTGCAAATTCAAGTGGAATAAAAAAAGGGTAATTAAAGATCTGTGTCTGAATTGCTTCTTCTTCTTCTTCTTTTGGCGCTACAGTCCGTGGTGAACCTGGGCCTCAACCAACAAAGTTTTCCAGCTGGCACGGTCTTTAGCCAGCGTTCTCCAATTGTGCACACCAAGTTGGTTGAGGTCCTTCTTCACTTGTGTGCGCCATCGGTTCCGTGGGCGTCCTCTACTGCGTTGTCCCACAGGTTCGGAATGCTTGTCTAAGTAAATTCACACACAGTCTAAATAAAATATAAAGATAGTAGAATGGTACGGGTTGCCTCATATATGACTATATACCTGCAGATGAGAAAAAGTCATAAATAACACTTAATTTTTATTTTATTAATCAAATTAAGGGCTTCTTTTTTAAAACATTTGGTAACATTTCTAATTAAGCACAAAAAAATCAAAGAATTACACTGCAAATAAAATTCATAGCAATTTTTTAGATTTTACTGTGTCTGTATGTATAAAAAAAATAAATAAAAAACTGAAAACTGAAAATAACATTCACAAACGAAAAAAAGATTTTACTATTTAATTAAAAAAATTATGTACATTCAGTCTTATACTGAGATCAATATGTGGTCATGTCACAGAGTTTGATTCCGTTCGAAAACGGAATTAAAAGCGAATTTTTGTTCTTCACAAAACCAAACAAAATTTTGGAATGAAATCATTTCCAATTATGAATGTCCACTGTGTTCATAAAATTACAAATACCTACATTTCAAAAATCGGCTTCGTTTTTTAAATGGCTATACCCGTTCCAGTTTCATTTCCATCACCACTGGTGTGATTTTCTACATGGCCCTTACTTGCTTTGCCGGTTCCATACCTCTTATGGTCGCCACTATCATCTGCCCAAATCCCTGAAGTGGGTCTTTATCATCTTCTCTTATTTTTCCACTCTGGGTTGACACAACTTTTTAAAAGCGCCGACAGCTTCTGATGCTTCCTGTCTTTTTCTTTCTCCTGAACAATTTTTCGCTTTTTGGGTAGTGGTTGAAAATTACTTATGCTCTTGGGATAATGAATCTATCAATAAAACTCATTGCTTGCATAAGAGGCCACAGTGGTCTTGTCTGAAAGCCACTTCCGGAAGGAAGATTCTCCTGACACTTTCCCTCGCATATCTATCCCGTACGCTTGCCCACCTCTTTACTACCATTTCCTTTAAAAAGTATGTATGTATATGCGCACTGTAGACAAATAAATGTTCAGGAACTTACCTGGAACTTGCGAAAACACCTCTTTTCTTCTCGCTCAGCTGTATTTTTTTCTTTGTTCATAAAAAATGAAAACAGATATTTAATATTTCAAGATTCTTATTTCGTAAGCAATTGTAAAATTAATTTAATATAATAAGATCATTTTTTAATAAAGATTTTTATGTTTATGGAAAATTACCAAACTTGCCACGAGTTTTGTTACTTACTGTTTCGAATACAATGTTGAAAACGATAGAAAAATATACTCCGACAAAAGAACCTATATTCATAACCGTTATGTTGGTTGTGTTGAGTCATGATCTCACTGATCGACACACAAATGATATACACATGTACATATGTAAGTATAAAAACCATCAATGTAAGAGATTATTCGCTCACTCCTATGTACATATGTATGAATGTATATAACTTTTTAAAATCATCTTCAAACATAATTTCAGATGAAGAAACCGATAAACTTGTTAAGATTCAATCACAACTTGAAAACGATAAACATGGCGTACATTTCGAGGATTGGCCCCAACAAAATGATTTGTTAGTTGTTAAAACATTTCTTCTATTGTTTTATTTAATACAATTAATTGTAAAAAGAAACGTAAAACAAATTATACTGTGAATAAAGTAACAATGTGTCAACACATAAAAACACGCAACTGTTATTGAATCCAGCAATGGAAACAACTATACACTCTATTTTTACACTTTTTGTAGCATACCAATCGATGAACTTAACATACCGGGCGTAGCGTAGACAGCAACACGATTTTGTACTGAAACATTGATAAGAAAACCCCACATATGCATATACTACTGTTATCGTTAAAATCTTTCACAATCCTAATTATATGTATGTATGTATGTATGTATTTATATTGTGATGATGCAAATGAATTAGTAGATAGACTACGTCTACTTCTTGCATCAGGGAGTGCTATTCATGACAATCATAAAAAAGAAATAATTTCCTTATCGAACAACTAGAAGAAGCCAATATAATACTTACATATGTGCAGTAAAATATGAGTTTTATTAACAAATTTGGCGAAAGCGATCATTATTTTCAAAAAGATGGAGTAATTAAAGATATTTCTGAACGAGCAAGAATTTATAAATCAGAATTTAAAAAAATAAGTGGCATAAAAACAGCCATTACCAAAGACATTGTTGAAGATGTTAATGATCAAATAATTTTTTCAAATAAACATTTCATAAAGAATATCTAGGAAATATTTCTTATACTTGAAATATATAGAGGGATAACGCAAACGCTATAACAAATGACCCAAAACTAAAATAGCAACATAAACGAATTTTATATTAGGCAGTACAAACTCGCATACTCGATCATAAGAGCTTTTAATGATTTGTAAAAAAAAGGTCGCTGTAAATTGAATACCCGTAACTTAATGTAGCGAAACACAATGTTGTAGCATGATACAATAATAATAGTTCATCGCACACTTGTTGCACAGCTGGAGATAATAAAAGGTATTGATAATTTGAAAGAGGATTTTAGGATTTCAAAAATTATACAATATGACCAAAAAATAAATAACCAAAACAAATAAATAAGAAAAGTAATAATTTGTGGCAAGCAGATGTAGTTGAAATGGGCCTCCAATAATAAAGGTTGTTGTTATCTTCTGACTGTAATAGATACTTTTTCGAAGAAAGCGTGGGCTGGAGCAGTAAAGATAAAACTGTCAAATATGTTACATCTGCTGCGAAATACTTTTGGTAAAAATAATAGAAAACCTGAAAATTTTCGAACGGGCTATGGCAAGGAATTTTTTAATAAAGAATTTCACCAACTCATGAAATTAAAAAATATATTTCATTATTAATCGTTAAGTGTTCTAAGGAAGGAGCGATTTAATAGAACATTAAAGGAATTAACTAAATTAATTCTGTAGTCATCGAATGATCGATCGCGGATCCTTTATAAATAACACGTCTGCTCATATTTTACATCAGTTTTCCCTCAACGTCAGTCCGGGGTATAAAATAACTAAAGCTCCACGTAACATATTTACCAGTAAATTCAAACACAATTAAAGGGCATTTAGACGGTAATACAAGTCGTTCGTAAGACCAAAGAGAAAATCTTATGAAATTATCTCCGTATTTTAAAAATGAGAATAAAAATCTTACGACAGATTTTTTACGTCTACACCATTGGCAAAAGATCAAAACAAAGTAAAATGTTTACATAAAAATTCATTCCTGATATAATGATCTGAAAAGGATTTTGAAAAATTTTAAAAAACGATGAGAGCCGACTGCCAAATTTTCATCCATATTTTCTCTCTATATCGTATGGTGTGCTCTTCTATTCAAAAACTTGACTTATCGTAAGACTTGTGTTACCGTCTAAATCCCCTTTTAATAGCATTGCTTTGAAAGTTGTTGATCAGGACGGAAATTCAATAAACTTTCGCGGGGAAAAAATAACAGTACGGATTCATTCAAGGCGAATTAAAATATGGGGCTGCTGGAGGACAATAAGTACACAATAACAAAAACCACAAGCATTTTGTTATTGTAACCTTTCGGCATCAATGTCAAAATCTTAATTCGCTTTGGCTATCCAGCTGACAAAACTCAACAAAATAATAAAAAAATACGAACAGGATGGAGTTTATCATAAAATACATAAGCAAGTGAGTGAGTGATTAAATTGCCATTGAATTTATAAAGGTTAAATATTCAAAGGTTTAAGTTAATTCAATAAATATAAAAACAATTTGATATATTATTTATTTCCTATAATGATATACTCGTAGTCAACTTTCGCAGAAGGCGGACGTGTTTTTCAATCAATAATTTTGTTTTGTGAAAATTTAGAAGGAAATTGTTTCTAAAAATAATAACAACAAATATAGTATATATAGAATCTGATTAAAATAGCTTTTTGTTTTGTTTGTTGGTAAATAAGTGAATTTTCAAGAAGAATTTTCGAATCTTAATAAAAGCAGTTTTCATTGCTATCAATGAATGAATGAATGAATGAATTATTGCTATATAATGATGGTGAAGTCGATTTGTTATGCTGTCAAATTGTTTCGTCGCCTAAAGCAAGGAAGCGCAAACAAGACAATTCTCCCAAGAAAATTTTGAACAAGAGACAAAATATAAATTTCGCGCATTGTGCATTAACCAACACTCTAAGATATGACAACACCAATGTAAGTTCATCAAGAAATGCTAATAATGCCAGCACATCTAGTAAAGAAGTTCATAGAAGCAGCAACAATAATAGTCATAATAGATTTAGAGCTTTAAGCAGTAGTGTTTTACACGATGATGGCGTGGACCACATTGTTGATGCGGAAAAAGCGATTGATAGTTCTCCAAAATTAAATAATAAAATAAATATAAATCAAATTTTGGTTGTGGTTCTTATAAGCAGATGCAGGGCAGAACTTTAACATTTTTTGAAGTTTTTTTGGGCAGATGTTGTTCCTAAAATAGTTTAAAACGCAACCGACAGCTCTTTTTTAATTTTTTGGGGACCTTAAAAGGACCGATTTTGGCCCTGATTTTCGATCACAAAACATGTGTCATATTTGTGAAAAACCTATAATGAATGAAGCCAAAGTAAAAGATCACAACTATTTAAGCGGGAAATATAGAGGACCAGCATATAGTTCCTGTAATCTGAATTTTAAAATTGCATATTTTTTCCTGTATCATATGATTTCCACTTGTTCATTAAAGAATTAAATATTATTCATGATGGTCCAATAAGTGTTATCTCGTTAAATAAAGAATTATAAATATTTTTATCTAAAATTATCAGAGCTGAAAAGGTGTAAAGAATAATACATGTATGTCAAAAACTTAGTTTATCAGATTATAAAAATTGTTTGTACAATAAAAAAATTTATTACGGCAATATGTATATGTTTAAGTCCAAATTGCATTGTTTATGCACGACATTTAATAAATAAAATATCTTTAAGTTTTAAAGATGAGAAAAGGTATATATATGTATATATATATATATATATGTATGCAAAAATAATGTCGAGACTCTTTCATGGGGTCACTATGAAGAAGAATTTGAAAATGACAAAGATGAGAAGCTGTTTAAATTAATTGATGAATTTTTATTTCTTTTTATTTTTAAGTATTAAATATTTATAAGTAAATAAAGATTTTACGAAAAAAGTTTATTTTTTTGTTTCATTTTTTCTTTTATTTCAAATCATATTTATCAAATAAAAATTTAATGCATAAGTGTCCGCAGGTAAAAGTATTGAAACTTTATTTCGGTCATAATTGCATTGAATGGGACTTTATAAGTAATTAATTATTTCATGAGGTGGTTGTAAATTTCCTAAAATTAACTGTCGAAGTACTCCTTATAGCTATAATTTTTATATTAAGCTACTCAATGAGTTCCTGGACCATGTAAATTATTTAAATTTAGAATACCACATTCCTTTTTATGTGTTTTTGTTTTTGGGTAAACGATCTCACTAAAATATTTAAGATTGTTGCAATATTTCATTAATTCTAAGTCTGTTAACGGTGGTTTAGGTAGATCCTTTAAAAGTTTTTTAAAACGAATTTATAGCAAAGACCAAACCCCTTTTTGTACGGCTTAGGAAATTTTAAAGTCTGAATTTATAACATCTTTCAAAATTTTAACAGCCTTAATATTGTCATTTGGATTCAATTTCCTCAAAGTTTTTAAACTATTTTTAACAGTAGTTGAAAACAACTTTTTGTCGTAATCCTTTTGGGCATTTTCTTTCTTCTTCAATTTCTTTTTAATTTGAGTATAACTTAAGCTTCGCTTTTGTTGCGTTTATTACCAACCAGGCATGTGTCCTCTCTTTTAAGCCACAATTTTTAGATCTTACAAGTTGCCACGCTTTTTCAGCTAATATTTTATCTGTTTGATGTCTCTCACTTATATCATCCGAATGGATGATGCGATATCGTGCTCTCTACAAGCAGCATCTAATATATTTATCGCCCCTTGCTAAACGTTTCTTAAGTTTTGTTCCTGGCCCTCAAAATTGACATCCAGCTAAATGAAGTTCAAAAGGCAATTTATTTATTATGTTATTAACTAAGTCTCTACCAAATTCAACTTTTGTTATAGTTTATATCCACTTTTCGTGCAAGATTTCTGATGCTAAGCAATGAAATGATAAATAGTTTCTATATAAGAGCAAATTTATAGCAAAATTTAATTAGTTTTCCATATGCGACTAGTAAAGCAAGCAAACCAAATTGTTGCTAGAAGTACTGATGAAAAACAGAAAAGCAATACTAAAGCAACGCATAGTGGCCCATCAAACTGTGGCAAAACTAATATCATGATTAGTCTAATAGAAAGCCCCAATGGCCTTACATTTATATTTACTCAAAATCTCTTCATCAACCAAAATACGCTACCTGAAGGAGTAGATTGATCCCATCAAAGGAATAAACATGTTTAGATTTTCAGAAAATTAAAAAGTAATAAGTCCAGCTAAAGCTCATTCAAATTCCATCATTATATACATATTTACAAGACACAATTAGAGAATACTTTTGCATGAGTAGACATAGAAATATTGACTGCTTTTATTTTTATATATTAAACATATACAAAAATTCCAAAATATCTTATTATATATATTATATTATATGATTATAATATTTAAACAAGACGCAATGAATCTAAGGCTGTATACAACGATCATATAATTGGCGATGTGGCATTTAAGAAATTTACTGATAAGTGTCGCCAATGCTGGAAAGATAAGTATGGATTTGTTGTTATAAGTCAGGACGATTTAATGAGTAAAGGACGATATCGGAAAGGGTTTGATAAATTTATTGTAGTTCAAAGCAAATTGTGCTTTCATGCATAACTGTTCAAAACCATATGCAACGTAGTCCGAAGCAGGGGATACTCAGATTTAAACCAGCTTGACATCACTTATATCGTTGGCAGATTATAATTTAATCGAAATGAATGAAAAATTGTTTAAAGATATTGTAAAAACTAGAGAAATTCTAAAAGCAAAATTAAAAAACTTTAAGCTTAATCAGTTGGATTCAGCTAATTCCTTAGAAAAAACATTTCGACCAATAACACGGCCATTGGATCAAACAATTGAAAAGCTAGATAAGAACAAACAAGCTGAGGTCGTAGCCTTATTAGTAAGATGGTGAGGGTTATTTAATGAACGCTGAAACCATAAATGACGTAGATGGGGAGAGGGAATCATGTCTATAGACATTGATCTTAATTACGAAAATCGTTCAAGAAATTTAAAAAAGGAAGTAATACATGGCGATGTCTATAAGGCAACGCGTAATAAAGCAGAGACACATAACCAAATTGAAATTATAAAAACGAAAAATAAAAGAGGAGAAATTGAAAATAAATTAAATAAATCAGTTCATAAAAGACTCAACCAATATTTCAATAAAAGTGAAGAAAATCCCGAAGACATAATTGATATAAATAATATTAACAGGAATCCGACAAATTTTGAAGAAATTCTGAAAAGTAGCTTGAAATCTAATTGTGTTTTCTATTCGGGATAAAAATGTTGCCACATATGTGGAATATATTTTTCATGCTACACATGCCCTTATAAACTGTTTCATATACTTTAATTTCAATGGAACAGAATATTGTGTTGATTTAACACTTTGCAATGGTTTTGATTATAACAATTAAAAATATTCAAAGACTACACACATATATCCGAAGAGAAAAAGTGAAATAGAGTTAAACAAAGATAGAAAAAGGACTAAAACTATGAACAATACAATAATTAGTAATTCACTATCCAAAAATATAGAATTGCTCCTGAGTAATAAAAATATTGATAAGCTTTATGGTTTTAATAAAGACGAAGAGGGTTTTTGGAGGCACGGATATGACAAGTTGAAGTTTAATGAAGATAATACTAGATATTCAAATCGGAAATTGCAATTGGAACGGAAGTCCAGGATTTTTTGAACTGATTTTTTATTCAAAGCCACTTCACTACAATAAAGAATTGAAAACATATAAGGAAATACTAACAAGTACAAATGCCCACAGAAGAAGTTATAAATCAAATACTCAAATAAAGGGAATAGAATCATTCCAGTATCAACATACATATGTACATATCGTTACCTGAAATGCAAAATGGCGTAACAACATATTTCAAAATTTTACAGGAGAGACAAAAAACTCCAAAAAATCAAAGATTACGAAGCTGGTGTTGCAATTTCTTCAGTACAGCATTAAATTGCGATGATGCATTTATTTCGTAGAAAAAAAAATTTCTTTAATCGTCATTTTTATTAGATGTGGGTTGCGCCCTTTTGGTTTAAGAAAAAACCAACTTTGTTGTTACGACCTTTTGATTTTCTTTAATAAAATGGTTGTTATTGACAGTAGGGCTGTAAAAATGTAGGAGGACATGTAATTCGATTTGCTCTACAATAATAAATGAAAAAACCCATTTTGAATTTTTTGGTTGTTACGCCCTTTTGCATTTCAGGTAACGATATATATAATAAAGGATTTATTTTACATATAGAAAGTGGAAGAGATTATTGTTAAAATCTATAGATAATCACAATCCTAACTATATATATACATATATTGCGATGATGCAAATGAATTGGTAGATAGATTGGGTCTACTTCTTGCGTCAGAGAGCTCTGGCCATAACAATCATAATAACGAAATAATTTCTATCATCGAAGAACTGAAAGAAGCCAGAATAATATATTAATATAATTAGTTTTATTAATAAATTTTGAGAAAGTTCAACTAAACAAGTAGGAGTAGATATATGAATCAGAATTTAAAAAAAGTAATAAGTGATATAAAAATATTAGGAGAATCGATTACCAAAGACATTGATGAAGATGTTAAAGTTATTCAAAAAGCTGTCAATGAGCAATTAGATAATTTTTTCAAATAAAGATTTCTTGAAGAATATCGAAGAAAGATTTCGTATTTCCATATAATTGGAATGACGCAAAACCTAATATCAAATTAATAAAATAGCAAAATAAAATAATTTTTTATTAGACAATACAAACTCGAATACTTGTTTCACAGCTGGAGGTCATAAGAGGAATAAATGATTTGAAAAAAAGGTCTTTGCTCAAGTTGTAAAATTGAATACCCGTAAATTAATGTAGCGAAACACAATGTTGTAGTATGAGACAATAGTAATAGATACTCGCAGACTCGTTGCACAGCTGGAGATAATAAAAGGCATTATTGACTTGAAAGAGGATTTTAAAATGTATATGAGCACAAAATTAAAGAACCAATACAATAATAATAAATAAAAACAGGGAATAAAAGACAATAATAACCAACACACTTGTTCACATGTTGACCGGATAGATGCTGAATACCGATAAGAGAGAAATAGATAATGAACAATAACTACAAACAAGCAGGAAAAAATGTTAAGAGAAGGCGAGTTATTGTGAAAGCTATCGACGATTTGTGGCAAACAGATTTAGTTGAAATGGGCAATTACGCCTCAAATAATAAAGTGTAATTTGTTTAAAATACCATAAACAACATACCACATATTTTAAATAGAGAAATAAAATTTAAAAAAAACTCTAATTACATTTGCACCACTTTTGTTTTGATAAAAATTTTATGTAACAATAAACCTTAAAAAAAATTAACAAAGAAATTGTGACACACATATAGGAATATAAAAAATTTGTAAAATGATAAATATTAATAGCGTAGGTCAAAACACTTTAAAGAGAACATAGATATTTTGAAATACAGAAATAATAAGAAAGAAAATTACAATTTTAAATGACCCAATTTTCTTTTTATGTGTAAATGGATATTTACAAATGAAGTATGTTTATAATATTGTAATCATTAGAATTAAGTATAAATAGTTGAAGAAATAGAAAATAAAATCAGAATATTTTTGCATCAAACTAAATCTGTTCTCACTCCTTCTGTGTTGCACTCTAACGGGTAGCATAACAGAATTAAAGCAAAGTCTGCAGCTAAGTGCAGCTTTATAAATATGCTTAGCGAAAACAAACTTATAGAACAGGACCTTTCAAAAGGTTGTCGTTATCTTCTGATAGTAATAGATACTTTTTCGAAAAAGCGTGGGCTGAAGCAGTAAAGAATAAAACTGCCAAAATGTTACATCTGCTGTGAGAAATATTTTTGATAAAAATTGAAAATTTCCGAATGGACGATGGCAAAGAATTTTTTAATAAGAATTTTACCAACTCATGAAATTAAAGAAGATCAAATAATATTTCATCGTATAGTGTTCTAAGGGCATCTATAGTGGACCGATTTAATAGAACATTGAAGGATTAATGTGGAAGGAATGCAATTATCAAGGAATATAAAAATGGATTAATATATATCAACAGCTTGTTGAAATGTCATAAAACAATAAAGATGATTATCAACGACATGAAACAAAAGGTACTTTCTATGAATCAGAAATATAGAAATAAACTGTATGTATATGGTTAGGCTTTTCATCACAACACAATTCCTGCATAACAAACACCCACAAAAGTGAATGTCATAAAAACTTTTTATGAAACAATTTATTCATTCATCAAACGTTAAAATGTCAATTGCCTTAACACTTAATGGAGATTCCTCAATACTTAGAGCAAATTATTTTTCCCCAATACAGCTCAATGAAGATTATGTTTGCGGTCTAATCAGTTTTGATACTTATCATCCAATACCAAATGTTGTTGTTGATAAATATCGTCGAATAAATAATCATGCAACGCTTAATATAAAAACAAATTACAATACATTACAAACGAAAATAAAAAGTATGTCCTATAAAATTCATTTCAATAGAGAACGTTCTATTGCACCGTTGCTGGCTTTTAGTAGTAGAGTTTTAAAACATTTTTCTGATGAATATATATACATACATATGTACTATGTGTTAGCGGATCGTTTATAAATGACACGTGTGCTCATATTTTACATTAGTTTTCCCTCAACGTCAGTCCGGGGTATAAAATAACTAAAGCTCCACGTAACATATTTACCAGTAAATTCAAACACAATTAAAGGGCATTTAGACGGTAATACAAGTCGTTCGTAAAACCAAAGAGAAAATCTTATGAAATTATCTCCGTATTTTAAAAATGAGAATAAAAATCTTACGACAGATTTTTTACGTCTACACCATTGGTAAAAGACCAAAACAAAGCAAAATGTTTACATAAAAATTCATGCCTGATCTAATGATCTGAAAAGGAATTTTATTTATTTTCTTTTTAATTTTTTTTTTAAAGTTTATAATAAATTTTAAAATAATTAATTATTAAATTTCGGCGTGTAGTGTTGGTTTTGTTGAATTTGTAGGGAAAATGTTATTTGGCACACTATTCACGAAATCTACAGCCGACTGTTCAAGCAACATATCGCACCCTAAATACAAAAGGGGCACAACTCAAAATTCTAAAATTTTCAGGAGAGACAAAAAACTGTTTATGTTTAGTTCATCGTGCAGAAGCAACACATTTAACATACATAACTGTATTTTTCCAGTTAAAGAAGATAGTGATGTGAAAGAAATTTTTGCAGTAGTTAGAGATGTGTATTCTGAATTAATTTATGGAAAAAAGTCAGTTTTGGAAAATTTTGAGTTGTGCCCCTTTTGTATTTAGGGTGCGATATATATGTATATTGTGTAGGACAGCAGTTGCTACAATAACACCTTCTACTTTTTTCATATTTAAGCGAATTCCCAAAGACAAAATATGAAATCTCCTTTTCCACACACCATAACTTCTGTCATTACAGTTACGCGTACGTATATGTGATTCATTATAGAGATTTTCTTCGGCATTTTTGACATCTAATAAGGGTGTTACTATAAAACTTTTATTTGGATACCCAAAACATTGGAAGCATCTGCAGATCCAGGCCATCTAGCAACTATGTCTAGGATTTTTAATTGCGCGTCACACATAGTTTGCACGTTAATAGAAAAAATTTCTTTCCTGTTTCTGTAAAGCTCAGCTTCATCTCCGCCTACAAAATAAGTTTTATACGTTTTGAGGAAGCTTTGGTAGTATTGGTGTAAACTTACCGGGAGATATTATTCTCACATGAGTGCAATCAAGTGCTGCAACAATATGAGGAAGTATTGCGATATCGTTAAACTCTTCTTTGTTTTTTTGAAAGTTGCTCATCTGTTTTTGGAAATATAATAAACTTACTCCTGAGTAAAGCTATATAATGCGTTACATTAGCTACAACATTAGAAACTGTTGTCGTTGAGGCACCGTATACATCCCCAATAGTTCTCAACATTCCACCAGTTGCGTAGACTCGCAAAGTTATTAAAAGCATATGCTCCTCACTAAGCGAATGATTCCTGAAATGCATTGTTTCTGAAGTGCGCCTGTTTAGCTTGTTGTATAGGGTTTTTACTTACCAGGTAGTTGGACTTTTTATGTGATTGCCAATAAGCTCTAAAATGCTGTCAGTAGATTTCTTCGACATTCGAAATCTGTTGTAGAAATCAGCGTTCCCAAAGATATGAAATATGATATTGGTTTGGTTTGTTCTTATTGTACGTGGACTCCGCAAACTTTTTCTTCTTAATTTTGCACAGAAGGCTGCATTCATATCATTCATATCATTCATATCCTCTTCATCTGAATTCATTGTTTTATTTGATATTGATGCTAACCCAATAGCACAATGTTTTTATTCTCGGCGGGTTTATTTATCAAATAATGAAAAAACTTCAATGCGCAATTTTCATAATTTGCACAACTGTCAAAATCATATGGTAGTACAAAAAACTTAAATTATATTTAAATGGATGTGGTCACTGATTTAAGTTGTATTGAAATATGATCTATAAAAATGAATTCGGTATTTAAACAGAACTTAAGTTTAAACACGGCCTTTAGCTCGCGCATTCTTTTAAAATTTCCTTGAGCTTCCAGATCAAAAATTGACGTACTGAAATTTGTTACATACATACATACATACATATGTACAAAATTTATACTTTGGATTAAATAATACTTACTCCGTTTGGGTGTTCTGTTTATTTAGTGGTTGTTGAACCGGTACAGCTGCTCTAACGGAAAGTTCTTCCCAGGTGAACAATTTTGTTCTTCCGTTTGAAGAGATTTGAACATCACTCCTTTCCACACTATTCGATCTAAATCATAAAAATTTGTTTTATTTTAATTTTAAAGCATAAGTAAAAAATTACACCAGTCATATTACTTACCCGTTTGTTTTACTAGTGGCTGATGCTTGCGTTGTGACATTGGGCTCTGCGACGGGCACTTTTTTGCCCGCAGTTACCGCAAACCTTTCATCAAAGTGGTCGGAACATAAATGCGATGTTGCTTTTAATTCCTTACCACAAATTTGGCTCCACCTGCTCCTTCTACCATCATCTTGTAGTACCTTAAACAACGTACCACCACCAGCCAAAAACTTTTTTTGCACTGTGAACATTATCTCATAGTTAATATTCTATGTTTTTCGGTAATACAAAATTTGCACGAAAACACAAGTTTATTTTTTAAAATATTTATGTGAGCGAAATAAAGCGATGGTTTTTCGCCGTATGGTATAGGTGAAGAAGGTGAGAAGCCAGCAGCAATTCCCGAAAATGGACTGGTCAAGCTGACATACTGCCTCCTCGTGGCGCCCCTGGATACCCCTACAGCACCCGCTTAGAGGTGAACCAAAGTGTGCAGCGAATCCCCTCTGTCCAGGGGTTTAAGCCAGGACCCGGTCCTCCAGGTTTCGGGGGTTGTGCGTGGGGGTAACTTCCCTACCAGTGGGGGTAACTTCCCTACCAGTGTAAAAACACACTAGTTTTGATGCAACCACAAAGAATAAATATGGATGACTTTATTGCTGACGACCAGGAACAACGAAATAAGGATAACGATTTTCGGTTCTGCACGTGGAATGTCAGGTCCCTGAACAGACCACGTGCAGCCGATGAACTTGCGGAGGCCCTGGAAGCCTATAAGGCTGACATCACCGCCATCCAGGAAGTGCGATGCGATGGGCCGGGCAAAAAGAAAGTGAGAAACTGCCACATCTACTACGGTGATTGCCACAAAGAGCGGCGACAGCGCCTGTTTGGATGCGGGTTTGTTGTTCGAGGCAGACTTAGGCAAAGAGTCCTAAGCTTTAAATACATGAGCGAACGCCTCATTACAATCCGCATCAAGGCTAGGCTCGGCAACATTAGCCTAATCTGTGCTCACGCCCCTACGGAGGATAAAGATGACGACAGCAAGGATGACTTTTGTAATATCCTAGAAAGAACATACGATCAATGCCCCAGCTACGACACCAAGATCGTCCTAGGAGATTTCAACGCAAAGCTGGGCAAGGAAGACATCTTTGCTAGAGTCATCGGGAAACACAGCCAGCATGACGACACATCGGATAACGGACTCAGGCTGCTAGATTTTATGACGGGGCGCAATCTCACTGTAGCAAGCACGCGATTCCCTCACCTCAACATTCACAAAGGGACCTGGCGGTCCCCTGATCAATTAACCGTCAACCAAATTGATCACATTGCGATCGACGGCAGACGCTCCTCTAGTATTCTTGATGTCTGATCTCTTCCTTGTTGTAGCCAAGGTAAGATCACGGATATCAGTAGCAAAACGGAGGAGAGCACGACCACAACAGTTTGGCATCGCAAAGCTACAATCGGAATCGACCGCTGGGAAATTTGCCGATCTAGTCTCCCTTAAGCTCTCAGAGAGTCCAGCCCTCCCAGGTGAAACAACCGATGAGGAATGGAACCGTTGCCAAAACGCCATCAGAGATGCTGCCTCTGATGTATTGGGTTTTAAAATGCCACCCGGAAAAACCCATGGTTTGACGACTAGTGCAGGCAGGCACATTCAGCGAAGCTAGCAGCGTATAAGGCGACGTTGGAGAGAAAGACGAGAGCAGCTCGTGAGCTCTACGAATGGAAGAGAAGGGAAGAACACCGGCTTCTCAAAAAGAAGAAGAAAGAGCACGAGAAGCGCGCGATCGAGGAACTGGAGAGGTGTTACGGCAGGAATAATATCCGAAAGTTTTACCAACGGGTAAAACAACAATCCAATGGATATAAGCTTCGGACAGAAGCCTGTCGTGACGAAGAGGGACAAATCGTAGTAGAGTCGCAATCGATGCTGAGAATCTGGAAAGATCACTTCTGCAGACAGTTTAACGGCGAACAAAACACCGATTCCATCGCCAGGCAGAATATTCCACTACAGATAACGGACGATGATGGTAGAGAATTCCGGCCCCCCGACCTGAATGAAGTCAAGATAGCAATATCGAGATTGAAATCAAACAAAGCTGCAGGAGCGGACGCACTGTCCGCGGAACTATTTAAGGCAGCCGGAGATAACTTGGTTGGGCGCATGCACCAGCTCATCTGTAAGATATGGTCGGAGGAAAGCATGCCCGACGAGTGGAATCTCAGCATCGTTTGCCCGATCCACAAAAAAGGAGACCCCTTCAACTGCGCCAACTACCGAGGAATAAGTCTCCTGAACATCGCCTACAAGATCTTCTCTGCCGTTTTGTGTGAGCGCCTGAAACCATTCGTGAACCGTTTGATAGGTCCTTATCAGTGTGGTTTCAGGCCGGGGAAGTCCACCATTGACCAAATTTGCACACTACCACCACCTATTCGTCGATTTTAAGGCCGCATATGACAGTGTGTATAGGGACGAGCTATACGAAGCCATGTCTAGTTTTGACATTCCTACTAAGCTCGTCAGGCTGTGTAGGATGACGATGGAGAACTCTCGCTGCTCCATCAAGGTCGGTAACGAATTCACCGAGACCTTCAATGTCAGAAGGAGATTTAGACAAGGCGACGCACTGTCATGTGACTTTTTTAACATAATTCTTGAGAAGATCGTGCAAAACTCACACGCCAACAACAGAGGCACGATCTTCCAAAAGTCCGTGCAACTGCTAGCATACGCTGACGACATTGACGTGATTGGTCGAACACAGCGAGCCGTCAATGAAGCGTTTGCTGGTATTTCAACGGAGGCGGACAAAATCGGTCTAGCGGTGAACGAGGGCAAAACGAAGTATATGCCGTCATCAAAAAAGGACGCGCAACACCGACGACTGGGCCAGAACATCACCATAGGCAGCTATAACTTCGAGGTACTGAAGGACTTCGTCTACCTTGGCTCCCAAGTCAACAGTATGAACAACATCAGTACCGAGATCAAACGCAGAATAACTCTTGCCAATCGCTGTTTCTTTGGGCTCAAGAGGCAATTGAGTAGTAAGGCCTTTCTCGAAAAACCAAGTTGATACTATATACCACTTTGATAATCCCTGTACTTCTCTATGGCGCAGAAGCATGGACGGTGTCGAAGGCGGATAAGGAAGTCCTTGGTATTTTCGAGAGAAAAGTTCTGCGTTCAATCTTCGGCCCTGTTTGCGTTGATGGTTTCTGGAGAAGAAGATTCAATCATGAACTGTACGGGTTGTACAGCGACATGAGCCTAACCAGCCGTCTACGGATCCAATGGCTAAGATGGTTGGGCCATGTAGAGCGCATGGAGAATACTGTTCCGACCCGTAGAATCTTCGATTCCGAACCTGTGGGACAACGCATTAGAGGACGCCCACGGAACCGATGGCGCACACAAGTGAAGAGGGACCTCAACCAACTTGGTGTGCAAAATTGGAGAACGCTGGCTAAAGACGGTGCCAGCTGGAAAAGTTTGTTGATTGAGGCCCAGGTTCACCCCGGACTGTAACGCCAAAAGAGGAAGAAGAAGAATATGAAGAATGATCTCCGATTATTTTTTCTATAGTCGATGGCGTTGTTGCAGTACATTCCAAAGTTGTAGGTTTACGTTGTTCGGAAACGCGATTGGCAACGAAAGAATTTAAAGGCGAAGAGTGAAGTTTAAGCTATTGAAGAACAATTTTGGAGTCGGTTCAAAACCATACTGACGACAAATTTTTCCATTTTATTTTGTCCCGGTTTTGCTGAGTAAAACAGCGGCGGTAATGATAGGGCCTTAATTGGTGTAACTTTTGATTTCGCAAACAACAATGTTATTTTGTATTTGCCTTGTTCGAGGACCCGAAATTAATGCAACAACCGCATGCACGCTGAGCACGCATCTGTAATACAGTGAATTTCTTCACGAACTTCCAACGATGTAAACACATAACGAGGAATTTCAATGTGTTCGATGAAAGAAAAACCGTTTTTAATTTCGAGCCACGTGGATTTCAACTTTCAATCAATAACATCATCCCAGTCAAAGTTTTGCAACCATATTTCCTGAAGTAAAGATAGAGCTTAAAGTTCCAAGCTGGTCGTAAATTTTTGAAACAAGAGATAAAATCGTGATTTAATTTTTCGAACTTTTTATGCAAACTTCGTTTTCAGTGTTTTTTTGTTGAATACTAGCGGAGTAACAATGTGAACCAAATAACGGTTGCTTATGCATTGACATGTATCCATAAATTGGACATACATATTTTTGAGTGAGTATTTTTTCCCAAAAAAAAAAACGTATTCGAACCATTTCGAGTAAATCCCCAAGGACAAAAGGCGAAATTTTAAATGGCAATCGAACTTGAATTTTGCCATTATCTTTAATGACAACATGTTCTACAAAATGGATTTCACATGCCTCTTATTCCTCAGTGAATTTTGTGGATGTGCTGCCAAATTCTTCTACTTCCCAAGATCTTTTCAATATTGAAACAATAGATTCATTGGTTGCTTTAATGTAAACGTTCCGTACGAAGGAGGAAATTAATGCGCTGAGGGTTGTAAAACTGTGGATTTGCAAGCTGCAAATTATTTACAATGCCCCATTGCGAAGTTTCAATGAGTTCACTAGGTTACCGTGACGAAACGAATTTAGACGAGACTTAACAGTCACATTCCTGCGTATAGGGTTCAAATGAAATGTAGTCTCCTTGCAGTTTCTTGCGAAGTGAAATTAATTTCGGAACAGGAATCGAGCAGGTCTCGGAGTGGTTGAAACAGCCCACAAGTTTGAGTTGATTTGCATTAATAGAGTTGTTCATTGATAAAGTCGGATTTGCTCTACGACTATAAGAGTGTAACAGTGTGTAGTGCGATGACTTGCGTATTCTGCATCGAGATTTAGATGGGCATTTTGAAGTACCCATTCCGCTTTACGACATCAAACTGTTCAGAAAAGGTATGGTTTAAAAATGCTTCACAATTTGTTATGTTGTGCTCAGAGGGGCCACAGAAACACCAGGTTGATCTAAACTGTCCATCTGTTTAGCACGGATTTGCAAAAATTGGCTGCGGTTGCTCAAGATTTCGTAAAAACTATTCCATAAGGGCAAGTATTTGAAATCCTGTTTTTCATCATAATTTAATTTGGTTTCGGCATTTAGTTTCGATAAAACGATATGGAAAAGTACTCAATTATGGACTTCTGGCCCCTTATTGCCGAAATACAATAGCATTAATTATTTTTCCTAACGATTCACTCTTTTCGTCTACCATTTTTATGTTACCAAGAGAATCAGCAACCACAATCGATTTATCCGAAAAGAACACAAAATTATTAACGGTTCGAAAATTTAACTTCAACAGGTCCTGCCTCGGTCGCCAATGTTTGGTTCCAACACCTTGGTCCTATGCTTCCTTTAGTGAATAGAATTCCAAATTTAATTTTAATTTAAAATGTTTAACTTGGCTGTTTGCTTCAAGTTCTTCTAAGATACTAAAATTTACAATTCATGTTTTGATCTCTTTTACTTCAAACAATGTTTCACTGCAATTATGCTGTTAACAACAACAACAATATTAACCTATTAACGCCCAACTTTTAAAAATTAAAAATAAAAAGTTTGTTTTTAGTGAAACATTTTTAATTGAAGTAAAATAAGACGAAAATACAAAAAAATATGAATTTTTTATGAAAGTATCGTAAATATAGCCTGTCCTAAATATAGGACACTGGCACTTACACATATCAATCGTACTATAGGTGAAATCAAGACGCAGATTATTTTTTGTGGTAAGGAATGAAGCATTCCTTGCAGAGTGTTACATTACATTTGACGCAAAATGAAAGAGGTTTGGATAAACAGTTTTTTGCTAGACATCTTCACTGTTTCTTTCTTTTTTCCATAAAATGACCTTGGTTGTCATATCTTACATCTTCGAAAACTTTTGTTGCAGACGTTCTCGGCCTACCGACAAACGGTTTTTGAATAATTTTCATGTATGGTACTGCAACAGATCGTCTGTACTCTACCAAACTCAAATCAATATCGTTAACTAGCTTTTAAACGAGCCATGAGTTTACCATGGCCATATCAATACACCTAATAAATAGAGGCCAGTACCATTTCTTGGCTCTAATATTTGTTGCATACTTACCCACCAACCAGTCCTGTTGATCTACTCCACCCATGTAAGAGTTGTAATTCTTCAACAAAAGCGGTTGTGGTATGCTTTGTTTTTCTTTAGCCTTTCGATCTCATCTGCCTGCTTTATGAAGAGGTTCTACTGAATCGAAATTGGTGGCAATTGTAACGCACTTGTTATCATTCCATTTCACAATAAGTATTTCTGCATTTGTATCGAATCTGTTATCATAAGTACCTCGTTCTTCTTTACCAAGAGATTTGGAAACTTTTAAAGGGCGTGAAGATAATCGATTCTCCCTTAAAGTTCCAGTCGCACTGAATCCTAGCTGTTGTAGATGAATGAGTAAATCTCTACTTGTAAACAAGTTGTCAAAATATATCTGATGACTTGAGGGTTCTGATACACAATCTAACATATCAAGTACTACCCTGGATCCTAAGGCCAAATTTTCACGATCATTTTTTGCAATTGATTTTCCAGTATACAAGTCAAAGTTATAGCAATATCCACTAACGCCACAAAGAGCCCACAATTTATAGCCAAATCTAATAGGCTTTCCACGTATAAATTGCTTTAGGCCATGATGTCCATAATATTTGACAATCATTTCGTCGATTGCGATATTCAAATACGTGAAATTTTTTAAAGTTTTTGTTTATCATTTTTAGCAAAGGTCTAACTTTGAATCCTCTATCATCCTTGTCTATTACCATCGGCAAAATGTAAAATAACGCAACTGTAAATTTTTTTATAATGCCAACATAAAATACACAATACAGAAAATACTGAACAGTGCGTAGCAATAGACAAACTCGAAATATGAAATAACAGAAGAATGTAAATTTGATAACGCGAAGTACCAGTGTCATATAAATAGGACAGCCATAATAGACCATCTATATTATGAAGTTTCTAAATATTTTTTTTAAATAACTGTGGCAACAGCTTTGATGAACTCTTTTTCGAGTGAATAGTATAGTAAATGTTCGTTAAACCTTTTTTTATATGATTTACAAACATATATATAAAGTTATAAAAACGTCGTTTTTGGATTAAACATAAAGATTAAAAAAATCTTTTTAATGGTACAAACTATATATAGTCAAACATGTCTTAAAAGTCTCAATGGGATTCCACCTAACGATAAAAAAAACTATTTTGAAAATAGAAGCTATATACATACCAAAAAAACACCCGTTTTTGTACTGTCCTATAAATAGGACGCTGGGGTATAATGGGTTAACAAAAAAACTTGACGAAGCAACGCAAGCAAAAGCAAACAAATATGCATGCATTTGTTGTTGTTATTCATCAGTAATATGCAGAAAAGCCGTTCAACAGAAAATTGGTTTGACTTTAAATTTTTGAGTAACAACAAAATTAAACTGTTGTTTTAACATTTTAAAAATTATTATAAAATTGAATTAAAACAAATCGAATTAGTACAAGGTTGTGATCTGAACCAACAATTATCATTCTTAAGTTATGGCCAGATTCAGCAAACATCTATTATTAGCTTGAAACATCTATTATTGTGAGAATAAGCTTTTTGTTCACGGCAAAAAACAAAACAGCTGTTTTTATACAAGAATATTATATCACAGCAAACAAAAACACGGCCTAACCATCCAATCAACGAGAAGTATTTTGGGCAAATAATTGTTTGTTCTTGGAAAGTTTTTGTAGCAAATAATTTTTTTTTATTATTAAAAATTATTATAACAGTAGCCTATAAAATTACATTTTCAGTGAAATGACATTTCGCCTTGTTCTATGAAATGTTGGCGAAGTTCTATTCTTGGTGTTGTAAGTTTGGTGAATCTTTTCGTCATTCTCCAAGGACTAAAGTTCCATTTGCAGTAATCAGCTAAGTTTTTGTTAAAATAAGCAGAGCTTTTTTGTCATCATAATTTCAGAAATTTCTTTGACACGGCTTTCCATTAATTTTCGGCTGTTGGAATCTTTAATTAAATTTCTAGCTATAGAATTCGCAAAATAAATTATAACTGTAATATATTATGCCTTTACATACAATACTTTGAAAATACCATCCCATACCCCAGGAATAGTTCCTGTAATGGTATTATGTGGTAGCACGGAAGGAAAATTTTATTGATTTTTTATTTAAACTAAATTTGGCTACAGAGGAATAGAAGTCAGTATAAATGTGTAAAGGACTTCTACCTTCCAGTTTATTAAAGTCATTCGTAAAAAGTATTTATATAAAGCCGGAGTTTCCGACATTAACTCCATTAACAAGCTTTACGACGACGAACCAGCTGCGTACCTTATCTTTCTTCTTTGGGACTTCGCTCCTCTTCCAACATAAATATCGCTGCTGTTCCACGTTTCCAGCGTTTGTTAGTAAAATAAATTTGCGTCTGTGACCGAAAAATAAATATACATACATACATACATATATTTTGAGCACATGATGTGACCGTACCTTTAGTTATGACAAGAGCTGTACACAATAACGTTTTGCATGTACACATATAAAGGGTGGTTAAATTTTAAGGGCCGATGTTGATTTTGAATAAAACACAAACTATTTAGGAAATTATTGTAACTTTATTTTATTATGATGTATTGGTATTACTCAATTATGTATGGAACAAAATATCGGCCAAATGGGCGCCGCGACCTCGGCGGCACACCTCCATCCGATGGTCCAAATTTTCGATGACGCTGAGGCATAATGGAGGTTCTATGCCGTTAATGTGCCGAATTATCTGATCCTTTAGGTCTTGAATTGTTGCTGGCTTATCGACGTACATACACCTTTTCTTTCAAATAACCCCAAAGAAAAAAGTCCAACGGTGTCAAATCACATGATCTTGGCGGCCAATTGACATCGCCATTACGTGAGATAACACGGCCATTGAATTTGTTGCGCAAAAGAGCCATTGTTTCGTTAGCTGTGTGGCAAGTGGCACCGTCCTGCTGAAACCACATATCGTCCACATCCATATCTTCCAATTCGGGCCATAAAAAGTTCGTTATCATCTCACGATAGCGAACACCATTCACAGTAACTGCCTGACCGGCCTCATTTTGGAAAAAATACGGCCCGATGATGCCGCCAGCCCATAAACCGCACCAAACAGTCACTCTTTGTGGGTGCATTGGTTTTTCGACAATCACTCTTGGATTCTCATTCGCCCAAATGCGGCAATTCTGTTTATTGACGAATCCACTGAGGTGAAAATGTGCCTCATCACTGAAGATGATTTTCTTCGAAAGTGCACGATATGCATTTTGATTTGAACTCCCATTTTCATAATAAGTCTGGATAACTTTAACACGTTGTTGGATTGTGTATCTCTCCATGGTTCAAATTGAGTAAGTCTGAAATTGAGAAATGTCAAATAAAATTCGGAAAAAAACTTGGCGTTTAGGTGTGGTTCACATTCAACATCGGCCCATACAATTTAACCACCCTTTACATATTTTTTTTTGTACATATGATTATTTATTGTATCTTCATAAATGAACTAACAATAAGTATACAAATCTTAATACTAAAACAAAATTTCTACTTGAGCCCAGCCAGTGCCAAGCTTCAAGATTTTAATAATACTGGTTTAATTTCGGAAAAGTTATCTGTCTTGCGATCGGATGATTGCAAGGGTATCCCTTCTCCTCAGTCGAGTATGGCCTCCAAAGTTAAGTATGTTATGCGCAAGAGGGTTCGGATGAACTTCAAGATTCTTGATATACCCAGTCACGTACCTTGCAAACTTAGTTTTCACCAGAGGTACCCTTAGATCCTCGTGAATTCGGGAGTTTTTAACATACCATGGAGCTGCTGTTATCATACGGAGAATTTTATTTTGTTGCCTCTGAATTCTTTTAATGTTTGATGGCGAGGCAGTACCCCATAGCTGAATTCCATAGCACCAAATTGGTTTTAGAATCGCTTTATACAGCAGAAGTTTGCAGTCTAGTTTTAAAGTAGAGTTTCTGCCCATGAGCCAATGTAACTGCGCTGCTTTAAGTTTCATCTGAGTCATTTTCGCATTAATATGGGAATTCCATGTTAGTCTACGGTCGAGGTGAATACCGAGGTATTTGACATCTCTATGTTGCGGAATTGTTTGGTTGTTAATTTTTATGGGCGTTCATGTTTCGCTGCGCAATGTGAATGTGACGAGAGTGCATTTTTGTTCGTTTACTTTGATTTTCCAAAACTTAAGCCATTTCTCTAGTTCGTCAATATGTTTTTGCAATTTTAGCGAAGCTAATTGATGATTTTCGTGGACACTGAGGAATGCTGTATCATCCGCAAAAGTTGAAGTATGAATGTGGAAGCCTGTTGTAAATCAAATAGAGAGTAGGACCCAGGATACTGCCCTGAGGAACACCTGCATTGATTGGTTGAGGGGAACTTGAGAAGTCACCTTCTCTAATGATGAATTTTCGGCCGTATAAGTAGCTTTTCAAAAGTTCATGGGTGTTCGAAGGCAAGTTTAGCCTTATTTTGTGCATTAAGCCATCATGCAACACTTTGTAAAAAGCTTGGGAAACGTCAATGAAAAGAGCGTAGCAATATTTTTTGTCTTCGAAGGACGTCCTTATGGCATTCACTAACCTGTGTGTTTGCTCAATGGTGCTATGCTTAGCCCTGAAACCGAATTGGTGATTTGGGATACATCCTACATCATTTAATATGGGAGTTAACTTCATCATTAGCAACTTTTCGAATAACTTTGAAATTGTTGGCAAAAGGCTTATTGGCCTATATATTCAACTCTAGTGGGGTCCTTCCCGGGCTTAGGTATCATGGTGATCATAGACACTTTCCACTCTGCCGGATAATATTCAAGACGTAAAATAACATTAAAAATAAAAAGCACAATTCTTCTAGCTACTTGAGGTAACTGTTCGAGCATTTTATTGCTAATTTTATCAATGCCTGGAGCTTTCTTGTGATCCAGATTATCAATAGCGTTTTCAACACTTCTAATATAAAACCTTAGAGGCGTGGGGGATCTGCTAACAGATGGCGGAAGTTCAGGTTCATTGCCAGCTGTAGTTAGCGTGAAAACATTTTTCAAATGGTTGGCATATAACTCTCCCTTTTCGGAATCATTTCTTGCCCAGTCACCGGAAGGATTTCGCAAAGGTGGTTTAGCTTGAATTGGACGTTTTAAACCTCTTGTAGCCCGCCATAAAGAATAATCTGACTGAGGAGTACCATCTAGACTTTCTAAATATGTTTCAAGGTTCGCTGTTCTGTGGATTTCTAGGAGATTTCTCAGTCGAATTGTGCATTCCCGTAATCTACTTTTTAACTGGGGAGACCTTAGTTGCTGCCACTCTCTTCTAACTCTCCTTTTTTCTGACACAAGTTCTTCAATTTCTGAGGAATAAATCCCAGGATTCGCATATCTGTCCTTAGTATGACTAGAAGTAGCATGTTGCACGGCTTGTTTAATGTGATTGGTAAAGATGCTAATTGACAAGTCAATATCTTCTGGCGATCTTAAAGCGGTATTTTCCGTACAGTGTGTACTTAAATATTTTTTATATTTTGGCCAATTTACTCGCGACACTGTTAAAATTGAGTCATTAAAAGGTGATCGAATTTCTTGTGGAAAACATATGGAAATAATAGTAGGGGAGTGGTCAGAAGACAAGTCGAATGAGGGCTCCACCTGAATCCCTTGGAAATAGTGTCATAAAGTACGCGGCCTCTCGGTGAAATTAATCGTGAACCCCAAAAGGTGTGTTTAGCGTTATAGTCGCCAGCTGCAAGAAATCGAGGTCCCAATTGATTGAAAAAATTTAAATATTGGTTTTTTGATGCTGTAAATCGGGGCGGCGAGTAAATTGATGAAAAAACTAACTTGTTACGACAATGTTCTACACAGATGTTTGTTTCTTGAAGATAATTCTCGCATGTGTCGTTCATCAAATAATGTTTGATTCTGGATTTTATCAGAATTCCCGAACCTCCACAAGCTCTTCCACGAGGATCTTTTGTATCGTATAGGATGTAGCCATTAGTCCTAAAGAAGCTAGTGGACGTCAAGTGAGTTTCAGCAACCATCATTATGTCGATGTCTTTTTCCTTCAGGAAGTATTCGAGCTCATTTTTATGTTGGCGGATGCCGTTAGCGTTCCAGAAACAAATATTTAGGCAAATCATTTATTTAAAATAGCCTGTAAAATAGTAGACTGCATTTTCAGCATTTCCTGCAACATGGTGGTCATAGAGGTCGTAAAAGTGTTTATTGACTGAACAAGGGACTGCAATGTTGCCTCTTTATTGCTAAAATGCGGTTCAGAAGTTTGATGTGTGGGTTCTGGGTTCAAGCTTGTTGTGCTAGATTTTACTATATTAGCATAAGATACTTGTTTTGAGCTTTTGGCGTTAATGTGGCTGGTAGAATGGATTATCTGAGGAAAGCTATTGGTCGAGACGAAAAGTGATTGTTCGGATTGTTTAGGAGCAGCTGATGATTTTTTAACCATAGAATGCTTAAAATGGGCATACACAGGGCAGCCTCTATAATTTGCGGTATGGTTTCCGCCACAATTACTACATTTTTTCACCATTGAGCTATTTTTTGGTTTATTGCATTGTGCATTGCCGTGGAGTTCACCACAAAAGACACAAACTGTGGGCTTACAATAAGTCCTGGTGTGGCCGAATTCCTGGCAGTTCATGCACTGAACCGGCCCTGCCCGCTTATGTGGTTCCTCTACAGTGATTCTGCGATGCAGAAGGTAGATTGGATGGCTTTCGTTCTTATTACATATGTACATAAATAAATAACCCATTCCCAGCCATTGTACTCCCTTGAGTACAGAAAAAAGGCAATATTTAGGTACCCATAACTTTTTTTACAAGAGAAATTAGACAACGTTTCTTGTGCTTTTGCATTCAACACATTGTGCTTAAAAAACACACAATTCACATAACCGAGTTCGAAATTTTTTATAAAAAAAAAACAATTCTTTATTTATTTCAAAATACAAGTTTATTTTGGTATGATAAGACAATCGAGCTTAATGGAGAAACTAAGACTAAACTTTACAATTATTAATTGCTTTTAATATACTTCTTATTTCCGATCTATTGCATTAGCATAATTCTGATTGGTTCAATAAATTGCCAACTTGCAATTTATTAATAAAAAATTCTTTTTAAATTTTATGGTGTGATTCAATTCTTTGGACATTTTATTATTTTGTTAAAAATATTTCTCACGAAAAATGTCTGGAGTTAAATTGGAGCGGAATTGTTAAATATTTTTATGTTTTACTTTGGGAACGGAAATGCATTTATTGTTGATTTTGCTGATGCAATAGATTTACAGTTTTAATTTACAGTTTTATCATTTACCTATTGTTTTTAAAAGTTCTTCAATTTTGCCTGGTTTTGAATATTTAGCAGGGTTCGCATATATAACTACCCCCTCCTTTATATTAGAATTCTCCTGAATTCTGTTGTTTAATTTTATTTTTATGGTTTTGTGTTTTTTCATAATAACAAAGATTAAAATAAGTATTATTAGTATAATTATTATGTTACAGCCATATGTTAATTTGGTGTGGCATTTCAATGTTTTTATATTTCTTATGTTATTTGTGTTCTCTGTTTCAATTTCTTGAAACGTCATTTTGTGTGAAAAATTTCTTACCGTGTCTATGTTTTCAATAATTTGTTTTTCCTTCATGTTCTCAATTATATTTGAAAAATAATAATCTTTTATCCTGACTGAACAGTTATTATTATTTACTATATAGTTTCCGTCTAATACAGTTTTTTCAAAATTACAAGTTTGATTTATCCTCCCATTCATTGCGTTTTTAATTAATATTGTGTCTAAATCTAATTGTATTATTTCTAAGTCTGTACTTCTTACTAGTTGACAATTATTCTTTATTATACAGTGATTACTTAATTTTAAATTCTTTAAATGTTTATTTTCTTCAAACTTATATGTTTTATTTTCAAACTCAATCATTTTTTCATTTATTGAATTTATTTCTTCATTGTGATCATTTGGTAGTGGAACAATATATCTTAACTTAACTGTTATAAATGTTTTGGGTATTTTTATACCAAAAATTAGACATGATTTATTAAAGTATGCTGTTCCTATCTGAATATGTTTTAATTTGTTATAATCAATTTCATATTTTCTTATTTCATTGCTAGTTAGAATACTTGGGTGTACCATCCCGTATTGTGTGGAAATAATATTGTCCTGTAATTGTTCTATTTTATTTTTAATCAATTGTATATTTGACAATTGTTTTAAGTATATATTTTTTCATTTTCAGTTTCGAGCAATTTATTTATGGAATTTAATTCTTTTTCTATTAAGTTTCTATCGTTTTTTACAATCAATTTTAAGTTACTTATAGTCTCATTAAAATAATTATTAATTAAAACTTGTTGGTCATTGTTATTTTCTATTTCGTCAATTTTAAAAAGATGTTTTTCAATATTCTGTCTGTCTTCGTCGTCCATAGTTCCAAACAACCATTTTGTCATGCTGCCTATGCCGTTAATAAGTCCGCGGCTTTGTCTGTTTTGTTTTGGTATCAGAGTACCTAATTTATTTCTAGCGTTTAATAATTCTAGTTAAAGTATGTCTTTATTTTTTGTTTTCATTAAAACTACGTTGTCTGTCATTTGGTCCAATATGCTTTCTATTTCATTTAGGTTTACTATATGTAGTACTATGTCCGATTCCTTAATTATCTCCTGATTTTTCATATAAATGTCTATGTATCCTGCTTGTTCTGTAAGTCGCTTTGTTATTATTAGTCCCTCAGTCGGTATTGTCAACAGGAGTATTATCACTGTTGTCAACATCTGAAAATTTTAGAGGTCTTTTAATATTACATGGATGTACTTTTTCTAGTTTTGCTTTCTTATATTTAGGTTGTTCTTTGTGCCTGACTGCCTTATAGTTTTTTATAAATCCTTCTGCTCTTTCTTCTCTAAACTTGTTTAGTTTATCTATTATTTTTCTTTTGTTATCTTCTAAAATTTGTCTGATTTTTTCTTTTTTCATTTTATACAATATTCTAAATTTCTCTGCTATTGTGTTATGTAAGCGCTCTATATCAGCATTACCTGTATGGGAGTTAGATTCCCAAATATTAGATTAGTTAGATTCTCAAATATTCTCACTATCTAAAAATTCCTTTATTCTTATAGCCTTAAATTCATTATCTGCTACTATTTTCTTTGGCTTACCTATTTTAGTAAAATGGTCCTCTAGTTGTTCAATGATAGTTATATGATTCCTATCGTTCATTGGATAAGCTGCACCAAATTTAGAAAATGTATCTATTATTGTCAAAAAATGAAATCCTTTCATAACATAAGTATCAATATGCTGTATTTCATTTTTACTCGAAGGTGTTTCTGTAGTTGCAAATTTTTGTTTAATTGGATTCCTATCATATTTTACTTCCTGGCATAGGTCACATTGGTTAATTACTAACTGAATTAAATCTAATAGTTTTGGGTAATATATCTTGTATTTAATTTGATTGTAAGTCTCAAGGATTCCTGAATGTATACTTTCTCTAACATGATGAAAGGATATTTGTTTAACCGCTTCAGTTTCTGTTTCTATATCTTGTAACTTCGTTCGGATAGTTCTGAATACATTCCAATCTTTCCTTTTTTAATATATTTTCTGAATATTTCCCCCATTATTTCAAAATCACATTCTGCTATACAAATTATTCGTTTGTTATGTATCATCTTGCATTGCTCTTTTTTTTTTAGTAGTTTGGTTGATCTGTGTTTTGTACTTATTTACTAATTCTTCCTTAATATAAAAGTGATCATGTAAATTTTCTATTGCTGAATGAACTGTTTCCATTGATGTATTATCATCTTCTACATTGTTTATTATATTAAAATCATTCATTTTTTTTATCGTTCTGACCTGTATCTAATTCATTTTCTATTCTACTTAAAAAATCTGCTACTCTGTTTCCTTTTCCTTTTATATATTCTATATCAAAATCATATTCCCCTAATTTTAATAGCTATCTTTGATGTCTTGGCGACATATCTTTTCTTTTATATTTTGTGTGAAAAAATTTAATGGGTTGATGGTCGGTAAAAATTTTAAATCTTCGTCCGTACAGGTATGGTCGTAGATAGTTTACGCTCCATAAAATTGCCAAAAATTCCTTGTCTGTTGCTGAATAGTTTCTTTCGTGGTTATTTAATGTTCTAGACACAAAACAAATGGGATGTCCTTCTTGTGAAAGAACTGTCCCTATTGCATAATTCGAAGCGTCGAAATTGTTGTTGTAAGTGTGAATTGTTTTTCAAAATTTGGATATCTCAAAATTGGATGTGAGATAATAAGGGTTTTTTATTTTTCAAAAGCTTCTATATACATTGGATCCTTAATGTTTATTTTCACTCCTTTCTTTAGGTATTTTGTTATAGGTTGAGCTACCTTGGCGTAGTCCTTAACAAATTTTCTGTAATACCCGGTTAGACCTAAAAAGCTTTTTATTTGTTTCTCTGTTTTTGGGATTTCTAATGATTGTATTACTTTTATTTTATCTGGGTTTGGTTTAAGTCCTTCTTTTGTAAGTATATGTCCTAGAAATTCTGTCTCTTTTTTTAGGAAATTGCACTTATCAATTTGAATTTTTAAATTTGCCTGTTCTAAAACTCTAAAAATGTCCTTTATAGCTTTTACGTGTTCGCTCAAAGATGTACTAAAAATTAATATGTCGTCTAAATAAACTACTTAAGTTTTATTTATAAAATCTCTTAATGTCTCGTTCATTAGTCGCTGGAATGTCGCTGGTGCATTTTTCAGACCAAACGGCATTCTCATAAATTCATACAGTCCATGTGGGGTAACGAAAGCTGTTTTTTGTCTATCTTTTTCTCTAATTAAAATCTGATGATATCCTTCAGCTCAGTCTATTGTCGTAAAATATTGTGCCCTTCCTAGTTTGTCCAGAATTGAATCTATATTGGGCAGTGGGAATTTGTCATCTATGGTAATTTCGTTTAATTTTCTGTAGTCTACCACTAGTCTGTATTTTTGTTTTCCAGAATTATCCAATTTTTTAGGTACAACTATTAAAGGACTGGCATATCTGGAGCTACTTTTTCTAATTATCTCTTGTTCTTCCATCTCTTGAACTTGTTTTCTTACTTCGGCTTCATGGTGGGGTGGATATCTGTATAATTTAGCGTTAATTTGTTCATCTCTCGTTGTTTTAATTTCTTGCTGTATTTTCATAGTGCTAGTCAATCTGTCCCCTTCTTTAAAAAATACTTTTCTAAACCTAATCAATATGTTTTTTATTTCTTTATATTCTTCTTTATTTAATTGATCTAGTTGGATTCTATTCCAATCAAATTCGGTTCCTTCCAATGTACACACTTGAAGGTTTTTATATGGATTTAATAAAAAGGATGTTATTTTATCATTAAATGTTATATAACCATCTATTAAGTTTATTACTGTATTAAAACAATTTAATAGGTCGATTCCTATTATAAAACTATATTTTCTTCCTTCTAATTCTGTCATTTTCCATTTAATCTTTGCATTTCCCGCCAGATTAAATTCATCAGGTTGGTCAGTTATTATTTCAAATCTAATTACATCTTTCTTTGTTATTGTGCTAAATTCAATGGGTCTTTCTAATAAATTTCTGTCATGTCATGTAAATGGCCGCCGCCACAGTTGATTGTCATTTGAGCCCTTTTTATGGCATTTTCCATCACTTTGTCCAAAACTTCCGGCGATAGGTCCTCACATTCTTGACGGATATTGTCTTTAAGAGCTGCAAGAGTCTGAGGCTTGTTGACATAAACCCGCGACTTCAAAAAGCCCCACAAAAAGAAGTCTGGAGCGGTCAAATCAGGCGATCTTGCTGGCTAGTACAAATCGCCAAAACGGGAGATTAGGCGCCCGGGAAATGCATCCTTCAGCATATCGGTTGTGGCACGTGCAGTGTGTGCCGTTGCACCGTCCTGTTGGAACCACATGTTTTCCAATACCAATTCATCAAGTTGCTGCAAAAAGAACTCGTTGATCATTGCTCTGTAGCGCTCACCATTCACAGTAACCGTTTGGCCCGCGACGTCTTCGAAGAAAAATGGTCCGATGACTCCTCCAGCGAAAACAGCACACCATACAGTGACTTTGAGCGGGTGTAATGGCTCTTCGTAGGTTACACGCGGATTTTCAGTGCCCCAGAAGCGTAAATTTTGCTTATTTACGTACCCGCTGAGATGGAAATGGGCCTCATCACTCATGATTATTTTTGATGAAAAATCATCTTCCTCTTAGTGGTGATTAAGGATGGTTTGAGCGTATGTTAGACGCGATTGGCGGTCAGCAGCTAACAGCTGATGTACCGTCTGGACTTTGTACGGAAACATCTTCAAATCTTGTACCAAAATTGCTGTAAAGACCGTCGACTGACACCCATTTGCGTGGCACGTCGTCTGGTCGATGTCGACGGCACTTCCATGACATCCTCAGCTACAGCAGCAATATTCTCTGCAGAACGGCTACTCCGGGGTCTGCCACGCCTGGCAGCATCTCGTGTTGTGTCAGTCTCTTCGAGGCGAGCGGCTAAACGTCGCAGTGTTTCCCCAGTAGACGTTGGACGGCTAGGAAATCTGCGACGAAAGTCACGTTATGCCAAAGTCACCGACCGATTATTGGTCAAATAAATAGTCACCAATATTCCGCGTTCTGCAGCAGTGTCATAACAGAACTGACATTACGGGCCAATCGCAAAATTTATAGCATTTTCTGATAGGAGGATTACTTTTGCGCCACCTTGTAAAGGTGGGTGGTTAAATTTCAAGGGCCGATGTTGATTTTGAATAAAACACAAACTATTTAGGAAATTATTGTAATTTTATTTTATTATGATGTATTGGTATTACTCAATTATGTATGGAACAAAATATCGGCCAAATGGGCGCCGCGACCTCGGCGGCACACCTCCATCCGATGGTCCAAATTTTCGATTACGCTGAGGCATAATGGAGGTTCTATGCCGTTAATGTGCCGAATTATCTGATCCTTTAGGTCTTGAATTGTTGCTGGCTTATCGACGTACACCTTTTCTTTCAAATAACCCCAAAGAAAAAAGTCCAACGGTGTCAAATCACATGATCTTGGCGGCCAATTGACATCGCCATTACGTGAGATAACACGGCCATTGAATTTGTTGCGCAAAAGAGCCATTGTTTCGTTAGCTGTGTGGCAAGTGGCACCGTCCTGCTGAAACCACATATCGTCCACATCCATATCTTCCAATTCGGGCCAAAAAAGTTCGTTATTATCTCACGATAGCGAACACCATTCACAGTAACTGCCTGACCGGCCTCATTTTGGAAAAAATACGGCCCGATGATGCTGCCAGCCCATAAACCGCACCAAACAGTCACTCTTTGTGGGTGCATTGGTTTTTCGACAATCACTCTTGGATTCTCATTCGCCCAAATGCGGCAATTCTGTTTATTGACGAATCCACTGAGGTGAAAATGTGCCTCATCACTGAAGATGATTTTCTTCGAAAATTGATCATCCACTGTTGCCATTTCTTGCCACCATTCTGCCCATTCACGACGTTTGGAATGGTCAAGAGGCTTTAGTTCTTGAGCCAATTGCACCTTGTAAGCGTGTAAATGCAAGTCTTTATGCATAATGTTCATCAACGACGAGCGTGAGAGGTGCAATTGTTGGGAACGACGACGAGTTGAGGTGGACGGCTCTTCAGCCACACTATATTTTCTGCAGTACGAGCTGTACGAGCATGAACTGGTGTTCTCACATCTTCTACAGACCCGGTTTGCTCGAATTTTTCCACGATTTTTGCGGTTGTACGCACATTTGGACGATGAAATTGACCAAAAAAATTACGAAGTGCACAATATGCATTTTGATTTGAACTCCCATTTTCATAATAAGTCTGGATAACTTTAACACGTTGTTGGATTGTGTATCTCTCCATGGTTCAAATTGAGTAAGTCTGAAATAGAGAAATGTCAAATAAAATTCGGAAAAAAACTTGGCGTTTAGGTGTGGTTCACATTCAACATCGGCCCATACAATTTAACCACCCTTTAGTACAAAAGTCAGATCAATTTGTTAATAAAATCAGATTATTATGAATAACCAAATTTGGCACTTGTAGCCGTTGTTTGAAATCTTAATCTCGCAAATCGTTTGGCAGTCCTTTTGAACGCCTGCTGAAGAACATTATATAAGCAAAATATTCCATATTTTTTATTTTAGAAAAGGACAGTACAATATAAGTCTTGTACATGTTGCACTTGAACTTATTTTTAGATCCTGCCTTCTTGACTTAAAATATTTGCTGATTTCTGAATGAAAAATCATAATTTATTTGGGCTTTAGTTTGCACCAGCTGAATGTCATTGGACTCCGAACTTGTTGTCTTCTTACATAATTTTTGTTTAGGACTTCATATGCGTTTTCCATGTTCTTTGTTTTTTCACAGAGTACAATTTCTTTTATGTTATTCTGAATTGTAGGCCCACCAACACTTCAAAATGCTATGATGTAAAGATCCAACATTTAATTTAACAAAACATTTAGGTATCGCTGTTATGATTTTGCCCTCTACATATTATAGTTAATACAATACTATATGGTCCAATAAACAAGTTACTAAATAGAATAGCTGAAAGCAAATATGGATGTATGTCAATGATTTTTTTCTAGCAGACGTTTAGCGATAAGATCAAATTTCGTTAGATAATCACACTCAGTATTTTAAACAAATACGAGGACAAACTGCAGATAACATTTCAACTGAACTGAAATAACGGCGATATGAAAAGCGCAGTCGAAGCCAGTTAAGCGTAAATCGCTTAACCGTTAGATGAACATCAGAGTGTGGCGAAGCCCTTTTTAGATTTAGATAGGATTGACGGAACCTTGTAAGTTTTTAGTAGTCGTAAGGGCGTTCTGGGTTGAAGAACAGCTCCCACTTACTCGTAATTATGTCTTAAATGCGGTCAGGCTTGTTGTAGTTGCTTGGCGTTCTAGGGCTTTGCATCTCACTCACTAGTTGACTTTTGCGCTCCTTCAAGATAATTGGATTGCTTTACGCTTCTTTTGAGGAATTTCATATCAGTCACCCTCCTATTTCCTGTCGTATAAGTTAGACACGTCTGTTAACGCTGTCATGGGTATATGATCTTCATTACCCCACCCACTCTTAGGAGTTATAGCTTGTAACTTTACTTAAAAGTTATAAACTAATATATACTAAATTCTTCAACAAAAGTGTTTTAAGTAACCATTTTTGAAAAACTTACTATATTTTCTTTAGCCAGGCCGTTGCTAGCAAATTTTATAAACAAGTTCTTCAATTTCATGTTGGTAGTTGACGAAAGGTTTAGTGTCTTACAAAGGTGATAAAATATTACAAACAGTGTCCGCCTCTCATCCTAACTATAGAATGTGAAAGGTGGGCCTAATCTGATGGTGGACCGGTTCGAGCTCAGATCGTCCAGTTCTTCCTGATAGTTATCCCTGGACAGTGGTGTAAATTGAGTCATCTGGTTGCTAATGCGCATTCCCAAACGAACATCAAGCCCTAGCCTTAATATTTAGTTCTTGCGAATAAAGGTCAATGCGTTGTCTTGGCCTTTTTCAACTGGCGTTAATGCAGTAACATGCACAGCATAAATTAATTTATTTTCCAACTCTAGTTTTTGTAATGTCTTCACGTTGCACAAAAAATAATAAATATTTTCTTTACTCTTCCAAAGGCGAAGTAAAAAGTCGTTGATGTCCACACAGTGGCAACTTTTAAAATCATGGCAACATCAAAATGATGGTTCTGACAAGAAACTATCCAAATGAGTATTCCTCCACCGAGAAACTTGCATGCCACACACACATACACATTGGCTATGTAATGTACCTCCATGGGCATGTAAGCCCTTTGGAGTCTGACACCGATTAAAATAGCTGTGCACGCAATCTCCATTTGCAGAAGAGAGAAATCAAAGACGGATCTTGAAGTTCCAAAAGACGGGGACATACGATATATATACATATATGTATGTATGATATACTTGAAGACAGCGACTACGTGCACTTTGATAAGAAGTAGAGGATTATCTTTCCGACAAGAGAAGACTAGTACGCAAACACAAGATATTATCTATTAAGATAATATAACATATATATTTATTTAAAAACACTATATACTTAGTTGCATATAAGTAAGTACCTACTTACATGCATATTGGTACCTTAATATAGAAAGGCCTTAACTCGTTCTATTTTCTAATCGACTGTTCTGTAAATTTCGAAAGATGATCTTGCGACACATCATTGGGTAACAAAATTGACGTGATCCGACTAAAAACACCAAATATATGTACATATAAGCAGTTGAAAAAAGTTTCACGACTACAAAACTTTAATTTTTAGTTTTAGTTTTTTCCCTCTCCTGAAGAGTTACGAAAGCGTTACTTAGGGGCTTTGCATATTAAGGTATCGATATGTACATACGAGCACCGATTATATTTATAAATTTATGAAACAAATTATTTAGGTCTAAAAGTCCTGCATAAATAATAATACAGCCCTGGCTGTGTTGAAGTTCGGAATTTGGCCAATAAAAAGTTTTGAAAAAGATAAACAATAAGAAAAAGCAAGATTGTACTATTATTTAGTTTCAGCTTCATCGAAGTGAAAGTTGTGCACAGCTTTAGTTTTTGGATCATTTAATTTTGCTACACTGAACACAATTAGAGTTAAAATTTATAGAAGTCTTTATAGAAAAAAAGGGATTTTTGCATAATATTTTATTATTTATTAGTTATAAAATATTTAAAAATGAGACGTTAGACGTTTTTTATACTTCAATTACTATTTATTTATGTATATTGGAATGCAAAAATAGTTTTTGCTGCGAACTCGGTTTGGTATCAATAAAATCTAAAGATTCATTTACTACAGTTAGTAATTCTAAAGATATCCTTAAAGTCTTGAAATAATCTCAAACTTCAATGTGTATATAAGAATTTTAAATAAGAAGTCTTGTTTCTTCTAATGTTCTGTTTAATCTGACAACTTTATTCAAAATCAACTTAATTTAAACTTAAAGTATTGAAATTATATATATTATTATACCTACTGGTGTGGTCTTTTAGAATATTTTGTTTACAATAATCACAGAATAGAAAAGAACAAAGAAAATCAGAATCTATTCTTTTTACTATTGGATATTTTTAATAAGTAATTGAATTGCTACGTTCGCAAAAACTGGAACAAAGGAATTCAAAGAATGTGTTTATATTACTATTGGATATTTTTGGAACGCAATTGGATTCTTGTCGTTCGCTAAAACTTATGTATGTACATATATAAGGACGGTAGCTATTTTGCAAAATGTAGAATTTCAAGAACGGCGCGCCCTATTTTTTTACGCTTGGTTAAAATATTTAATGGTGAAAATTTTAGTTAAATCGGACAATTCTAAGCCGCGCCACACAGAGGTCAAAAGGTCAAATTCGTAATTTTTTCTCAAAAATGTCATAAAATAGTATTTTTCGTAATTTAACAATAAAAATTACTAAATATATTGTTTTTTATTCAGATGTTAAGCTCAAGAATTTAGAATTATCCAACTTGACTCAAATTTTCACCATTAAATATTTGAACTAAGCGTAAAAAAATAGAGGGCGCGTGCCCTAATGTACATATTTATATACTCTTACATACATATATTGCGTTGATCCGATAGTGGATTAGCATATAGATTACGATTCGTTTTTGCAACCGAGAGTCCTGGTCTCAACAGTCACAAAAGCAAAATGATTTTTCTTATTACGAACTTAAAGTAGCCACCATAACAGATATTGAAAGAAATTAAAATAAGATTTTTCTTAGAAAAAACCAGCCATATAGAAAATATATGAAGTACTTTAAGGAGCGCAGAGAATGAGCATCTTTTGTTTTCTAATATTAGACTGGTTCTGCATTAAAGATCATTAGACGAAATATGAATATATTATGGAATGCGATTGGAAAAAGGTATTGATAAAGACATTAAAGATTAAACAGACAAATAGAAAAAACGATAAATTAAGTGAAAAGAATGCCGTAGAGCGATTTAATCACCTGTATTTTGTGTTTCAGTACGTTCCCTCATTCAGTTACGCTCGAATCGAAAAATGGTATTCTGAAAATTCCAGTATGCAGAGTCAAGAATTGAGGTTGAGAGACAGTTAAAGCCCATGTTTTAAATATGTTTATACATATGTGTGAAATAATTAGGTTAACTTAGATTTCAAAAAAACTTTCACAGCTTTCAATATTAATCAGATCGATGAATTGAACAAAATTTTGAAAAAAAAGAAAAATAGAAAAAACTATTACAAAATAAATTTATATACTTTTTATTTAATTTCACTTTTTTTACCAACAACAAAAAAAAAAGCAAAACTTTCCGTCAATAAATAAGCAGCCTACGAAAACGCAATTCTGAAAACATACAATCGAGAAGGAAATCGAAATGAAGCTGGGAAAATTTCGATTTGCGTCGTAACGCAAAATAACGGTGAATATGGTTGAAGATCTTGAGAAAAGGCTCCCAAAATTAGGGACGTTACAACAGACGTCAAAATGACGGTGGTTCTAAAGGAACTTCAGGCGAATTCTTTGCAATCGACGATGTTTTCTATCAAGCTGTTGGTTCTGCCCTTAAATTTGCGGCAGCCTATTTACCACAACCAATTATTTGACAATCTTGGATCGAAATTCGTCATCGGTGGTGATTTTGTCTTCAACTTTTTTCTTGTATCCATTTCTGGTTATCGATGGTTTCGAAAAACGAAACATTTTTCTTTCCTTTCGTCTTGGCGATCATATGAGCTCAGGAATAGGATTTTATATAAGGCAAGTGAGACTAACACCTCTTTTATTTGTACAATGTTGCGAACCCAAACTTTAGTCCGGGCTTTGAGGTTTGGAACATAATGGTGGTTGTGGGAGCTTCTTCCAAATGATATGGCGTATGAAGTGATGATTCCGCTATATCGGTCCTACATGATAAGAACATTTCCACCATTCACTTGCTACTCAAATGTGAGGTAGTTTTGATTTAGACAAAGTGCTCTTTTTTATTACATCTATTCCAAAATGTAGCACGACCTCAAGTTTAACAAAACATCTTCGTATACTATCGCTGCTTATCATTTCTATTTCTCGGCGTTCTGCTCCTTAAATAAAACACAGATGTTCCAAGAAATACATACATACATTCATATGTATCTTTGAAGTCACATTTTTGAATATTTAATTCTCTTTCACGCACAGTTCAGACGTCCAGCAGCTGCTCTTTTATTTGCTTGTCCTTCTTTTTTTGTTAAAAAAATGCTTATAAGTGAAATTACTGAGACTAAACTATTATCTTTTCTTTCATTTATTTACTTATCGTTATCCTATTGTTTCATACTTTCCCTAAAATATTGATTTAAATTCTCATTCACTAATCACGCGGCGCCTAGAAGAGATAACAATTTCTAGATACCTGCAGCGCATAGAAAAAATAAATTAAAACACCCTTAAATATTAAGGGGCATACGAATGCATGCTACGCATGTGGTTAGTGAGATACCGTCAGAGATGGCACAATTGGTACAACTTTACTTGCTTTGGTACTATTCGCACTCGACAAAAACCACTAAATATTGGTATATTTCGTTCAATTAATCCCCCTTTTTTCTACTAATTTTATGTGGAACTCGTCATTGCAGTCATTTTACTGGGAATTCATGCACATACATACATACATAAGTATGCATCCACACATATGGATGTAGCTTTTTTGCGTGCTCTATCCACTCCTGTCTGCTATTCCATAGCAATTTGGGAGAAAGAAGTTATAATTGGCTGCCAAAGAGTACAGGGCCCTTGTTGCATTTTAACATTTAGTTACTAGTTCAACAGATGCGTACATTTTGCACTACAGAATGCAGTTCAACCTGCTTAAAAGTTCACGAAGTTTCTTTGAAAGTTGATATAGTACATCTTTTGTTGCATTTTTCATAAATCTATATAATCAAAATAGTATTAATTAAGAAAGATGTCTGCTAGGAAAAGTACAATCTTGCAAAGCCATTTAGTGCAATTTTAAAATGTTCCAACCATTTTTGATGCCCATTTACATACTCGTACACATTCATAGTTATTCCAAAATGTTTATGTACATACATACAGATGTATGTACTCGTATGTATGTACATATGTACGTGAGGTAAGAGTCATATTCCCATAAATATTGAACATTTTCTCTTTCTTTAAACTTTGCTGACTAATAAAAAATGTGTTTCTTTTAATTCTCATGAATTTTGCATTTTTATTAAATGCAGCACAACCCATTAAACAATTAAGCATTCAAAACATTCAAGTTTTTCCACATACTTTTATTTTTGTTTATGAAGATTTTTGCGGTTTATAAATTTTGGTTTAAGTTAAGATTTAAATATTTTTTTTAATAAAATAGAAGTGAACTAACCACGAAGAACAAATATTTTCATTTACCAAAATACGTAATTTTTTTATTTATTTGCACCGTCTTATTGATGCCACATCTTTACCACTCCGCTCTATATTTTCCAGCAGCAGTAACCGTAATTCCGATGGCGCCTTCAACAGATTACTCCTCCCCGTGGGTCTCATCTCTTTTTCAGTGGATGTAAGAAATTTTTGTGCACTACTTTAGAAGCAAGTTTTCAATGCCCTGGAACGACTTTTGGTTCAAAATCGTCCACATTTCGCCTTGGAAATCCATGTTACTTCACCTAACTGGGAAGTATTTTGATCAACTAATACATGTTATTGAGCCGCGAATAGAAGACGAGAACTCTATTATGAGGGGAACAGTCTCCACAACTACTAGATAAATGCCAACATTAAAAATATGTATGTATGTATAGTGTGTTTTTTTTAGAGTGTCACAACTTTGAGTTGGCATCACTACTTTATTTAACAGCTGATAGTTGCTTTTTATTTACTTTACTTTGAATTTAATTACAAATCGACCTACACCAGAGCAACGCGTGCAAATTGTTGAAATTTTTATTCAAAATAATTGTTCTATCATGTCAAACTCATCGTGCACTCCTTCCATTTTATGGCGTACATAATCGTCCTTCAGAGTGAGAGAATGGAGTGAGGAGAATCCACAAACTTTTGTCGAAGCATCATTACATCCACAGAAAATTACTGTTTGGTGCGTTTTATGGGCTTGCGGAGTCATTGGCCCATAATGTCTTCAAAAACTATGATGGTCAGAATGTTACTGTCAATGATGAACGGTATAAGAACATGATCCGAAGTTTTGTTCGTACCTTAATTACGTGGCTTTAATCTTGCTGATATGTGGATCGAACACATGCCACACAGCGTGCGTTACAATTGATTTACGCAAAGAAACTTTTTATGAACAAATAATTTGACGTAATGGCCCGTTTAATTGATATTAAAAATATATTTCCCTGTTTTATTATGATTCAAACTTGTGTCACTCTATAAAAACACCCTTTATGTGTCTTCATTAACTAATTCGCACTCTTCTGATAAACTTGAAATGTAATTATTCACTGATTGATGGGCTTAGAGTCTCAGAATGTGCATCGTGTCGTCCACGTCCAAATCGGTTTATTAAGGCCAAAATTAATCGGTTATCGATTTTATATTATGTAGTGATCACCTTTGACGAGAATAGTGTCACCAACATAATTTTCGGAAAATTTTCGACTACTTTTTGACGTGATGAACATTGTGTTTTGGCGTAGTCCCATATACTACAATCTTTCTCATGCAAAATTATTGCTTGGCTTGAATTAATATTTTGCTGGCACCTCATGCAAGATAGGATGAACCATTAACGACACAGAGATACTCTTATCCTTTTGATACAGTTGGTATCTTGAAGTTAAAATATTTTTTTAAATAAATAAGAAATAAATTTCTCAACTGGCGATCCTGCCAGGAGTAACATATATTTTGTTACTCCAAAGCGGACCAAGTTTACTTTTCTTGTCAAAAGCAAGAACACTAAATCCTGCATAGAACAGGATACTAAAACTCTAAAAAACAGAAAAAGTTCAAGTAATTAAAAAGTCAAGCAAAAAAATAAAGTGCAGTGAAATAATTAAACCTTGATGAGAAAAGCCACAAGAGCAAAAATCTTCGAAAATAACAGAAACATGGAACAAGTAAGTCTAAACCAGTTGATGCAACAAATAGCAAGCCTGCAAGTAGCTTTGCAAGCCATCCAGCAAGAAAATGTTTCACTACGCAACAGACTAGAACAGATCCCAATAAATCCGGTCGTAGGGCAAGCATATGCCGAAGCTTTAGTACCCAAGGTAGCCACACATAACAGTCCGAATGAGATCAACCTTGAGATATTCAAGTCATTATCCACGTTTGACGGAACAAAGAGCAACTATCGATTATGGAATGCTTAATGAATAGCATTAACAGTCATGCGAACTCCAACAAATATGTCGAAGCACTGACCATTGTGAAATCTAAAATAATCGGGCCAGCAGCTAATATACTTTTGAATCACAACACTATTTTCAACTTTGAGGCAATTTTAAACAGATTGGATTACACTTACTGTGATCAGCGACCACTGTATATCCTTAAAGACGAATTAATAAGATTAAACCAAGGCAAATTAACTCTGTCAGAATTCCACGATGAAGCTAGTAAGGCACTGACAGTAGTTACATCGAAAATTGCAATGTCTGGAGATCCCCCAGAGTCAATTAAGTGTATGACGGCACATGCAATGGAAGATGCAGTTCGAGCGATAAATAACGATTTTATTCGGTCAACACTCTACGGGAACCCAATCAGGGATTTAGAACATGCCTATGCCATTTCACAAACCATAGAGCATGACAACAACCATAGAGGTCTTCGTCATAACAATGTCTATCGTGAAGAAAAAAGAAGTCATCATGAGAAAATGCACCAAAAGACACAACCACGACAACCATTCAAAAATTATCAGCATTTCAGAAGACCGTCTTACCATTCATCACATCAACATCAGCACCAAAATAATTGGCAACAACGAGATAACTTCTCCGAGCCGGAACCAATGGACATCTCCTCTGGCAACACAAAGCAAGTCCAGCACAACACTCAAGGATTCCACAGTCAACCCTGGAAGAGATTAATAAATCACAGTGGGAATTATCATCAACAGCCAAAGATACAACGAAATAGTATAGAGGCTACTCAACCTGTAGAGGACAACAGCAGCAATATCTAATAAAAATAGTAAGTCCCAATATAATTCTAACCATATTTATAAGGATTTAAACTAATAACCGGGTTGTTCTACATAACTATGACTGATGATGACAATAAAAAGTATAAGATATTCATAGACTGTGGAGCAACCCACAATTACATAAAAAAAAACTTTGTCTTAGGACCTAGAATTAGGACAAAACCTTTAAAAATGATCACCATGAACGGTGAATCGATCATAACGTCCAAGCAAAAAATAAAACTATTTAAGAAAGAATTAGAATTTTTTGAATTAAAAAACAATGTCGATTCAGGGAATGATACAATTAAATGCGGTCATAGACATAGGAAGAAAATTGTTCAGTGTCCCAGAATTATCACATAGAATAAATTACTCTATAGGAGAAAAACAATATGAAGTAGAAATAGATAGTTTGATGCAGGAAATCAATAAAATAGGTCCTTTGCCTTTCACGACAACAATCGGAGCGAGTATCAGAACAACTAATAAGGATCCTATTTGGACGAAGCAATACCCTGGAAATATGAATGATATGGAATTCGTTAATAAAGAAATAGAAAAGTTATTAAAAGATGGAATAATTCAAAGGAGTTTCAGTCCGTATAATTCTCCAATGTTAACAGTAAAGAAAAAAGGTGTTGATGAAAACGGAAAACCTAAAAGGAGAACGGTAATAGATTTCCGCAAATTAAATGAGCATACAATTACAGATAGGTACATTATCCCTGACGTGAACACAACTTTGCAAAATTTGGGCAATGCAAAATTCTTCACCACCTTGGATTTGGAATCTGGCTTCCATCAAATTAAAATTAAAGAAAGTGACAGGGAAAAGACAGCCTTTTGCGTTAATGGAGGCAAGTATGAATTCATACGAATGCCTTTCGGATTGAAGAATGCACCTTCCATTTTTCAACGGTGCGTAGACGACATTTTAAGGGAATTCATAGGAAAATTCGTGTACGTCTACATAGATGATGTTTTGATCTATTCATCTACAGCAGAGGAGCACATGAAACACATAAACATTTTTTTTGATGCATTAAATAAAGACACCCTAAAAGTCTCGGATGAAAAATCAAAATTCTTTATGTCCGAAGTTCAGGTACTCAACATCATCAAACACAATAAAATAACAACAGACCCAGAGGAAATAAAAGCGATTGAAAATTTCCCCACTCCTAAAACCCTCAAGGATTTGAGAGGATTTTTAGGATTAACAGGTTATTATCGTAGATTTTTAAAAGACTACGCTCAAATTACCAAACCTCTAACCATACATTTGAAGGGTGAAAACGCACATATAGGCAAAAACAAAAGTGCAAATAAACAAATCGAATTGGATCAAATAGGCATAGCAGCTATAGACAAATTAAAGTTGAAATTAAAAGAACAGGTGGAACTATTTTAACCCGACTTTGAAAAACCATTCGAATTAACAACGGATGCATCCAACATAGCTATTGGAGCCTTGTTAAGCCAAAATAAGAACCCCATTTACTTCTTATCAAGAACCTTGAGTGAAACGGAGCAAAGGTATAGTACAAATGAGAAGGAATTATTAGCCATAATTTGGGCCTTGCAAAAACTTAGGAATTATATATACGGCATAGCCGACCTTACGATCTTCACAGACCATCAATCCCTAACATACGCCATCTCAGAAAAAAATTCCTAACCCCAAATTAAAACGCTGGAAGGCTATAATAGAAGAGGTACAGAAAATGTAGTAGCTGACGCACTATCCCGACAGATTATAAACACGTCTTCAATTGACACCGCACACTCAGCCGAAAATTCACGTAGTGATATTATTAAATCAGTTTCACAGCCATTTAATTCATACGGTATACAAATAGAATTAGTACCCACGAATAATTTGGTAGCAACAAGAACACAACTATTTTTTCGGGAAAAATTCGATATACTATTAATTTTACTAACTATGATAATTTAATAACAGAGTTAGAAAAATGCATACCCCCAAAGAGATTTACATATATCATTACACACAGATATTGAAAACATACATAAATATGGAAAAACAATCACAAACGCATTTATTGGGACCAATTTTGTTTATACACCTAAAAAACTAAAAGACGTATTAGATAAGAATGAGCAAATTCGTATTGTTAAAGAAACACATGATAGACCTTATAGAAGCTACAAAAATACTATAAATGAAATACTCGAGAAATACTATTGGCCAGAAATAAAAAGAGATGTAAAAAGTACAATAACAATTGTTCAGCATGCTTATATGGTAGATATGAAAGAAATCCCATCAAAGAACCTTTACGCAACTCGACTATACCAACACAACCCAGAGAATTTATACCCGCAGATATTTATTTCAATGATAAGATGATGTACCTCGTAACCATAGATACATTTTCCAAATACGTAGTAGCACGCGAAATCAAAACAAAAACAGGAATCGAAAACGAGTTAGAAGAAATAATCACTACAAGTTTTCCCGAATGTAAACGATTTTTTTTGTCACACCAGCCATTAAACAAATGTGCCATAAATATGGCATTCAAAAATTAGAAACGCCAGTTCATAGATCAGCAGCGGACGGACATGTTGAAAGAGCGCACAACTCGATTAGTGAACTAACAAGAATTTTTAAATTTAACAACCACTCCACAAGCAGAGACGAAATATTCAGAGCCATTAAGGAGCTCAATAATACAGTGCACAGTGTAGTAATATATCGACCAAAGGACATATATTTCGGTTTAACTAATGTAAACAAAGAAGATATAATAAAAAATCTAAAAAACGCGTCTGAAAAGGTGCTTAACCGATTAAACAAAAACGCAAAACATAGAACGTTCACAAGGGGTACGCAAATATTAGTAAAAATAGTCGGCATTAGAAATAAAAATATACCACATTACAAAAAAGAAATTGTCGAAGAAGACTTAGGGAAAAAGGGTACATAAAAGCAGCATAAAGAATATTACTTTCAGACATGATGAAGCAAGTATACCAGATTATAGCCGTACTGGCAATATTATTCCAGATGTCGAAAGCAATAACTGAGATAGAGCACATCGAGGGACAAAAATACATATTAACCCGAACTGATGATGCATATTTATTTGATGAATTTACATTTTTGTTTCACGTCACTAATGTACCAAAAATCCTCAAGTCATATGAACAAATATTTGATGAAAATTCTTATCCTACTATCGAAGAACATGTCTTAATGAAGAAAATAGAAGCTCTAATAGATCAACTTAACGAACACAAAATTAAAAAGCGAAGATTGGATTTCTTGGGATCGGCTCTGAAGTTCATTGCTGGTATACCAGACCATGACGATGTAATCGAAATAGAAACCAGAATTAATGCCCTAATTGACAATAACGAAAAGCAAAGAATAATTAATTCCAAATTCGAGAAATTATTGGACTCTATACAAGGAGAAGTAACAGAAATGTAAAAATTACTTAAGCAAAAACATTTGCAAAACCAACACCACGAATGATGACTGCATCCGACCTCTTTTAGAAAACAGAAAAGCCAAATGTACAGTTTTGCAAGAGTATAATTACCCATTATTGAAAATGGACGAAGGACTCATCCTCCTAGACAGCGTAAACACTGTAGATAATAAAAACATTACTGGAACCATATTAGTAAAATACACAGACAAAGTAGTGATTAATAACATTACATATACGAATATTCATGATCAAATAATAGAGGCCATACACAACAAACATGATAAGGATCTAGAAATAATAAGAGTATTAACATCCTCTTCAGAATTAGCATTTAGTAATATAGACTCTCTTAAGAAATTCATATACTATATATCACATATAGTATTTTAAAAGTAACAAAATATTATTTAACCCTAAGAGAAATCAGGGCTAGAGAAAATTTTCAGGTACTATATAACAGAGAACTAAAAAGAGCAAGACAAGAATTGAACATGAATCGAGAATATTTAGTTTTACCAGGGGAGAGTTACAGCATAAGTATGAATCTGGACGATTCATTTTTTAAGTAGGGAGAGAGTTAGGATGAACCATTAACGATACAGAGATACTCTTATCCTTTTGACTAGCATAAGATATTTTTTGAATAATTATCAATGTTGGGAATTTTCCATAAACACTTTTATTATATTTCGTTAAGACCAAAAATTATCAATGTTGAGAATTTTCCATAAATACTTTTATCACCATTGAGACTTATCTGTAACGTAACAAAGAAAACTACAATTTCACAAATTACCTTTTTTATCAATAACTAAAATATTTTAAAGACTGTAATAGATTATAAGAATTCTCAGCAAGGGTATAAAAACTACTGTAAATACTTTTGCTGGGCAGTTCATAAGAAAGCTCAATCAAGAAGAGTACAAACTCTGAGAAGTGTAAAACATAGTTTTAATTTAGTTTTAAATTTATTAAAAATAAAGAATACTTCAAGATACAGTTGGTATCTTGAAGTTAAAATATTTTTTTTTTAAATAAATAAGAAATAAATTTCTTAACTTGCATGCAAGCCTCATCTTTTCAATACACGTGCTAAATATTTAGGGTCATTAGGCAATGCGAATGTCCTCAGTAAATTTAATTTGCCTGCTCTTTTTTTAACATTTTCTTTCTTGCCTTGACTTCTTCATTCACTTATCGTATGAACTTTTCGTAGTGACATCAGGAAATTTATTTGTAATCTTTTCTAAACGTACATATGTTTCATTGTACCCGCATTCATACTTTAGTAGTCTCCAGATTTACCTGCGTGCATGTACATACATACATAAGCTTTGCAAAGTAAAGATGGGCAGGGTAATGAAAAAGAAGCAATTACGCAAGAGCGACAGTCTAAAGGCTGGGGCATGTGGAATACGTCACTTTTTCAACTTCCGTTAACGGAACAACGAGTACTTTGTTAACGCATGTAAAATTACACGCACACACATACACACAACCTCAATTATTTTATTTTACAATTCTACAATAGTTTCTGAATTTTTTTTCACGTTGCACAAAAAATAATAAATGTTTTCTTTACTTTACACTGAGTAGCCCGAACATCAATTGAATTCTGGCGTCCTCATCTCTGCAAAATAGCATATGAAAACCAACAGACTACTTCCTCTTTCTCTCTCCTCATGATCTAGTTCTGGGTCGACCACTGTCTGTTGGTCAAAGAAAAGTATACATATATGTAAGTATGTACATACATATTCGTACATTTACAGATTCAATAAGAACTGATAGAAAATTCACCCTAAAAACCAACCACGAAAACTCATTCATCCTAAAACTATCAAGATCATTATAAGCAAATGGTATCCTAAATAAATATAACGATAAGATATAAATTTTAGTTTGGAATACTAAACAATTAGTATCCCAAACGAACACACTAATGATAGGAACATATTAGCGATAATTCTTAAAGATAAGAAAACACACTATACGTATGTATGTACATATTTCATAAGTTAAGGGTTCATGTAACAGATACCCTTAGACTAGTTTTAGGATACTCATGCTTAGCACTTGAGATAAAAATTTTAAATAAAAGAAGTTTATGAACAAAACTCTGACGAATAACACTTTTTATATGTATTCTACTTACATACATATGTATTATGTATGTATATATTGTATATATGTATGTATGTGGAACTGTTAAATAACATTTTAGGCGCATGTTAAAGAAATGCATTTAAACAAGGCGTCAACATAAACAATGTTCATATTTCGGTGTTAAGAAAATAAAAATATATCTACATACATATGTGCGTATACACATTTACATATTTATATAAGTATGCACTCGTATGCTCACATTTTTTTTAATTCAGTACTTAAGTATAGCTCTTGTCTTGTTCCTTTTTACCAAGACTTCCCTAAAGACAATTAAGTTGAAAATGCTGATAAGAAATATCAAAACAAACTGAAAGTTCTCGTTTCACAGTATTATTATTCCAAAGGACGAGGGGGTAAAAAACATTTTCATGAATAAAGCAGCTACGAGGCGTGATATTATTATCACCAAATTGGCTGATAACGCAATCACTGTACTAAGTCCCACCAAATCACTTGTTCAATTAGCTATAGACCTTTTCTTTATTTCAGGCCATTAAAGCCTCATACAAATGGGAGACTGATTACATATGTATTTTGGAATGGGTTCACTGCTTTCTCGGTTTTCCGAACCTTGGATGGCACAGTTTTGCTTGTCAACATCAAATGATGTTTCGATCTATGTAAATTAGTGCTTTTGTGAAGTCCAAAGCGTAGCGTCAGTCAATGCTTCCGTCAGTCAAAGAGCAGAAATCTATTTGTATACATACATATACATATATGTATGTATCAAAACAACATATGTATGTACATATGTATGTGCATATGATTTAAGGTTATGTTATACTTTATTTATTGTATGTCAGATGAATGATTTATTGAGAATAAAAACTGATGGCTTTAAAATCCCTAATGAAGTTTATACAAAGAGAAATCCCTTTAAAGCATTACACACATATCGCACCCTAAATACAAAAGGGTCACAACTCAAAATTCTAAAATTTTCAGGAGAGACAAAAAACTGTTTATGTTTAGTTCATCGTGCAGAAGCAACACACTTATCATAACTGTATTTTTCCAGTTAAAGAAGATAGTGACGTGAAAGAAATTTTTGCAGTAGTTAGAGATGTGTACTCTGAATTAATTTATGGAAAACAGTCAGTTTTGGAAAATTTTGAATTGTGACCCTTTTGTATTTAGGGTGCGATATGTATGTATGTAGATACATACTATGTATACATATGTACATATTTTATTATTTTTATTTTCTGTTGCTTTTTTTCTAAACATTTAAAATACTCGTGTTATTGATGACATGCGATGCCCCTCATTTGCGGACTTTGCTGTTGTGCTCGTGCTAGATTCGCTAACGTAGAAGTGGCTGCAGAAAATGCACAGGGCACATTAGGGTTTCTTTCATGTTGTTGCAGCCATTCCTGTTCCAAATATAAATTTCTATCACCATGATACTTTCTAATGTGACTCTCTATGTACCGTTTATTTTTGTAGACTACCCCGCAGTAACGGCAATTAAAGCCTAACGAAAAATGAGCTTTCACGTGTAGTTCAAATTTTTGCTTAAGAATACGCTTATGACAGATATTACATTGCTTAGCCAACACATTTGCATCGGGCCCATGATATAATTGCTGATGACGTTCCATGCTTTTAAGGGTTATTGTTCGCCTTTTGCAGCTTTTACACTTGAATGGCTTTTTCAAAGATTTTTGACTTAAGACATCTTCTGGGGAATTTTGATACGACTGATGCAGCTGGCGATAATGCTGGTAATAGTCATGATGCGTTCCAATATGTTTTCTTTCTAAATGCGCTTTCATATTATTCTCATTTGCCGTGCGTGTGCCGCAAAGTTCACACTGGAATGCTAAGAAGGTTTTTGATGATTTTTTTGGGCGATGACGGTTCTGCTTTAACGGTGAATCTTTATTGTATACCGTTAAGTTGTAATTAAGCTGATCACTGTTAAAATGTTCATCATAATTTAGAGTTGGTATGGATTCAGATTGCGATATATCCGGCGCGGGAACACCAAAGGTAAAATGTGTCCAAGCTTCGTTGCTTTCTAAAAAAGAAACAGGCTTGGAATAAAATCGTTTGCTTCACATAAACAACAGCACATAAGATTAATTTTGCTGGAACTCTTATATATAAATGTACATACATACATATATCATATTGTATCTATGTAGGAAAAATCATAGATACTACATAGTGAAGCATCACACAGTACAATAAAACAACAAGATAGTACGTACATACATACATACATACATACACACAAGCATTCGTTAATTACATCGAAGCGTCAAATATATGTAGTATATTACGGCTTAATGCAGAACTGTTCATACCTCTAGTATCTGTGTAATTAGTCCACTTATTGCTCTCCAACTCGTTACTTTCTTCAACATTTCCGGGGTCTTTATCGAATGTATTGGGCGAATTCGGACATGTTTCAATGTTGTCTTCACTTAGTTCATCGTCAGATATTTCGATCATATCATTGCATTTAACATTATCCATTACCTTATAGTCCTTATTCACGCTTGTGAACTTTGTATCCTCACTTTCGTCGTCGTCCTCATCGTCGACATCATCGTCTGATATTGTATAAGTTTCGTTTTCGTCATAGTAGTAATTAAGATTCGAAACATTTTGAATATCGTCTTTGCCACTGCTTTCATTTCCATTTTCTTCAAAATTATCAGTCCCTTGTTTAACAACGTTTTCGTTTTGCGGTTTCCTCATAGTGTCATTCACAACACCTCTGTGAAACTGCTCCAGCAACTTTACTGAATTTTGCATCTGTGGATAAGAAGTTTTGTTTTTTGCGAATTAGAAAAAAAATCTTAAAATTTCTTAGAAAACTGATGTAACGAGCAATTTTATTGCCCAGCTTGAAGAATATTTACATGCATATGCATGTACAAGTAGATATACAGTCTCGGACAAAACTGAAGCACGAAATCCTTCTTACTACAATAATAAATCGTTAAGTAGCCAAAAAAATTGTTTTATTATATAATATTTTTTTTGGCACCAGTACTGGGTAGGGGAGGAGGAAAGACTGGTCATGTTCCGGGCACATCCATTCGACAATGTACAGTCAAACATCAGTTAACCCAACATTGCGTGTTTTTGTTATTGTGTTTATTTGAAAAAAATTGTGGTTGTGGTTTTTTCACCAGAGTCTTTGGTAGGAATCGTACCTACGACCTCGGGACTGTTAGTCAAATACTCTACCAACTCATCCATCCAGTCACTCTATGTTTAAAAAAAACAAAAAGAACATAAATTCTTCATTTAAAACTATCAAAATGCAATAAAAGGCATTATTTGATGGCGACAAAACTAAAGCACATAATGAAGACTGAAGAATATTCAATATTTTGTGTTCTACCCATTATTTTTTAAAACATCTGCATATCTTCGTTGCATTACGTCTATTAAGCCAGCTAATACCCCAGAAGAAATTCCTTTCCAAGCATTTTCCACATTCTTGTAAAGCTCATCTAAATTTTTGCAGCTATCGCGGACTATTTTTCGATCTACAATTTCCCATAGATTTTCTATGGGATTGAGATTTGGTGTTTAGGAACCACTTTTTTACATATTTAGATGTGTGCTTAGGGTATTTATCTTGTTGGTATATCCACTTAGTTCGCATGTCCTTTTGCAGGAATGAATGCATCTTTTCTTAACAAACATATTGTTGCCAGGTCATCTCGTCTGCTGGTTTTTCAAGGACGTACATTTTTATGTTCTGTAGCCAAAGTACCCGAACAATGAAAATGCCTTATAGTTGTAGATATAACGATGTGGTGAATAATAATTTGTTTGCAATTGAGGTTACGGGTTGGCCGTTATTAAAATCGGATATTATTTTTTCTTTAAAATGCACTGAATATTTATTTCCTGCGATTTGGTAGAGCAAGTTACGAAAAACGACCACAATAAGTTTGAAGCCACGAAAACAACAACAAAAGTTGATGTAAATACACTTTATAAGCGCTTAATTTGATCTTTGAAAAAAATAACCGCAATTTTTGCAAATAATTTTTTATTATTAAAAGTAATAACAAATATGCAGGGTTGCCTGCATTAGTTTTGTTTGGTTTAAACTACAAGCATCAAATTTATTCTTTTTGTTTTTAACATCTAACGAGTAAATTCTTTTCAACATATTTTCTATAAAATTATTGATAGGCAGGAGTCGGTGCTTAAAATTTGTTCGATACTGTACACATATGTATGTATGTATGTGCACGTGACAATTTAAACCAAGTAAACTTATGTAAGTTATTATTTCTCTTAGTTAAAAAACTAAAAAAAACAATTTTTTGTTTTCCGGTATCCACGACCGTTCTTTATTAAAATCAGATTAAAACTTAAAACTTAATTTTTCATATTTTTAATTTATATTTTATTTTATGCTTAATTCTAAAAGTGGCGTGATAATTGGCTTTTAATAGTTGTTGCTATCGATTCTTAAGAAATGTTTTTGACAAAGACAATGCAAAAAATTGTAGACATTGCTTAGGCTGCATTATTTCCAGGTGTAATGAACTTGTGAACAATTTCTTTAAAATCGATTGCAGCAACTTGGTGAATATAGCAATTTTGTATTTTTGTTTACTCAAATTTCATTTTGATTTATTTAACTTTTAATTTTAATAATTGTTAATGTTAGCTTTTATTTTATTTTAATTTATTTTTGATAAATGTTTGTGTTAACTTGTATAAGCAATCCAAACCAAATCAACTTAATAGTCAGCAGACATTTAGTTTTTACTTCTTTTTACTCCATCCGTTGATGACTCAATGAGAATCAGCACGACGATGAAATAGCTTTAAGTACATACATACATACATAAATACTTACATACATACATTCTTCCCTTCAACACTTGAATGATTATATTTACGAAACGCTTTAATCAAAAAAAAAGTCTATGCTTCAGTGCTGCAGTGGAGAAATTTTGAAGACAAAAAACTGTCTATCTTTTTTGGGCTGATATAATAATATTTCACCTTTTTGAATACAAATAGTGGTTCTTTTGGGACTTAGGCCTTTATGTTGTATGTTAAATGTGCACTTAGTAGAACTTCTTTGAATATTATTAATTAGCGGGCATAAAAATCCAACATTGGGTTACATAACCTTCGATTCCATTCCATTGCTTTGCTGATAACGGTATCCAATTGAATATTTCTTTTGCTTATTGCTTCTGTGTAATAAGAGGAAGTATTCGTTATACTTTCAGTTAATTTAATATTTTCAGTGACAAATAAGTGTAAATTTTGTGCGAGGAAAAAAACGCATATTATACTTCCCCTTTAAATGTCTGCCCTTTTTAAGGAAGCAACTACTAAACGATAGTAAATTGGCCGTTATAAAAGCTTTTAATAATTCACTTGCCGCTCGATTTCATTCATCTGGCACATTGAATAAAAATCCAGGGAAGTGGACTTCGACGAATTACTACCGCTCGCCAAAACAGCGAAATGGTATGGCATACAAATTGAACCAAGAAAGACGGCAGTAGATGTTGCTAATTATGCAAATGGGTATCCCAATCAGCGTTCAAACAGCCCGACGCAGATTAAATGAAATAAATTTGCTTGCCAGACGTCCCTCTAAGAAACCATTCATAAGCCAAATTAATAAAAAAAAAAAGAGGCGACTAGACTTTGCAAAACGTCATTTACACTGGTCAAATGACGACTGGGCTACTGGGTACTATTGAGTGATGAAAGCAAATTCAGTTTATTCGGTTCTGATGGCATAATTATGTTCGCCGGGCGCCAAATCAAAGATTTTCACGTAGGTATCAGATACCTATAGTGAAACACGGGGTAGGGTCTATAATGGTATGGGGTAAGGAACAAATGTTGTGTTATATAAATTTGCCTTAAAAATATCTAGGCGCAGTATTGCAACATGATAATGGCCCCAAGCACACAAGTCGCTTAGTTCGTGCTCTCCTAACTAACAATAATGAGGAATTTTTGGAGTGGCCACCACAATCCTCAGATCTCAACCCCATAACAAATGTATGGGAGCTTGTAGAACGCGGTCTGACAAAGAAAAAACCGTCAAATTTTTCCGATTTAGAGCAAAGATTGAAATATGAATGAAACACAATATCTGTGGATGTTACTCGATCATCGGTTGATTCTATGCTTTCAAGGTTAAGAGCAGTAACTAAATAAAAATAACGAATTTCAAAGAATTGCATTTGTTTTGCTTGCATATTTCCTAAAGTAGCTTCAAACTTTACAGTAACAAATGAGGTAACACTATAACTATACGAAAACTTCACCAGCATTCAAGTCTACGAAATATTACAGAAACGTCTTGACAACAAAGTAATAAGAAAAACGATCAAATAATTTATATTACCTGCCATAGGTTGAATTTTTTTGCTCCCTACTGTATGTGCTTTAAGATAACAAATATGTACATCAGACTTATTCGTAACTTTATACAGACCTTTTTACTGCTGTTTTATATGTATGTATGTATGTAAATCTTTCTATTTTTGAACTGAAAAAACTAGTAATTGAAAAGCAATCTACATACATACATACATACATATATTCGAGTACGTACATATGTATGTATAAGCGAGTTAAATCATCACGAAGTCAATGGTGGTGAAGTCCTCATATTATCGATTTCAAAGTTGCTCCAAATTTTAAATTTTCATAGTCTCTAATGTATTTTAGTTGTATTTATTCACAAATTTGTTAAAATTAAAATTATGACAAAACAGGTGAAAGAAAAAGCCCTGAAAACTTAGATTGTCGGCTGCCTTTTATATTTTTATTTATCTTTTGAGGTAAAATTTTCAAATCTTCCGAGAACTGAAATCACGCGTCTGAATCGAATACTTTTACAAAGCTGGACGGGATTACACTACACGTCTTATTGTGAAGTTGTTTTTGGACTTGGCATATTTGCTTACCAACAAGAAAAAGCCACATAGCGGCATTTTATTTTCCATAAAACGTGGACTCAGCATACATGAAAACGATTTACATATGTATGTATGTACAATGTACATACACAGTTATTTTTGAGCACAAATTTATTTTACAGGTCACACATTTCAAGTGTCTGACACTTTTACTTCATTTTGTGTTTGGTATCCTCGTATTTTAAGTGGAATACACTGTGACGGAAACTAAAAGAGGGTTACATTCCCTCTTTGCTGTTATTAATAAGAATTTTTAAAGGTATTAAATCTTTCATTCGAATTTTATTTATGGTTTGATTTTAATATTGGAAATGTTTGAATTAGATTGGCATATCTGTTAGAAAGCAGTTCAGATCGATCGATATTGTCCCACCCACTTCTCCATTGACCAGAAATTCTCAATCGGGTTGACGTAGAGACTTTGTCCTGGCCACTGCATCAAAAACCTTGTGTATTAAAGTCATTCCTTCACGAGTTTCGACCGTGTACTTTGTTTCGCTATTCTGGTAAGAGATCATACTTTCTTCAGTATAAGCGCAGATAAAATGCCTTCCACCACGTAAGCAACTGCATGCTGTGTTTTACTGGTTCTTTAACATGGCTTCTTTGAATTCTTTCCCCAGGTTTTCGCTATTTTCTACTGCTTACAATCGGATTAATACCGGTCGAACTTAGATTCGTCCAACCGGTTTACATATTACCACTCATCTAATGCCCAATTTCTGTGCTTCTAGCCGACATAACGATGGGCTCCTCCCGCTATCCATTTACTAAAGATTTTGCTTGTAGCTTTAACAACAGCTTTCGGTATCCGCATTCGTTAGTGGTTTCTTCGACCTGTGACTTGTGGTCCCGTAACAATAGAACGCTATTTTTGACTCTTAAATAAAATTTTTGGGGTCATATTTCGGGCACCCTTCTATTTTAATAAAAAAAATTTAGTGGACCCCTTCCACATGGCGAAGTTATGCTCCCTTATATTATAAAATTGTTTTGAAAACGTTGTGGAAGGGCAACAACATTTAAAAAAAGTTCGTAAAAGTGGACTAGACTAAAAAAACAGTAGCCTATAATTAATTTCAGAGCCTCAGTTATATGTTGTGAAAATGTCCGGAGTACCGGTGCTATGGTCGAGTCTTCTATAAGGTGCAAACAAGTAAACAAACGAACGCATATTCAGTTTTATATGTATCTATGTACATATATACATATATGTATGTATGTATGTATGTATGTATGTATGTATGTATGTATGTATGTATGTATGTATATATGTATGTACACATGTATGCATGTAAATGTAACAGTTTTTTCTTAAAAAAATAAAAATAAATAAAAGGGAAGACATACAAATTAGAGAATGCTTTTCTATGCCTTTTTCAATGCCTCAAAAACAGTTTCGTTTATTCCGAAATTGAGGGGTATTTAATAAAACATGTGCAAAAATATTTTTTAATTCGATTAACAATTTTCATTTTTATCGAAAAAAGCGCACAGTGAAGGAACGCGCACTCATACTTTATAAATTTTCAGGACATTAAAATAATATTTGTGTAGGTAATTATTAATTTAAGACAGTTTTAATTTGACACAAAAAATTGTGGGTGCAAATGAGATTCTTGTTGAACCCGGACCTGTAACGCCCCACCAAAGAAAAAAAACAGTACAATTAATAAAAAAAATGGAAATTTGTGTTTTTATTGAAAACGTCATTAAATTCATTAACCCTTATCCTGTACTTCAAAAATAAAACACTTACGACATTAGTGGGTCAATTTTGCCCAATACAAAATATTCAAATATTTATTCAGTCTTTTTGTTTTTTTTACATTCATTACATACAATTTTGGTCTCAGAATGCGTTTTGGAAATAAATTGTTGACATTCGCAACATTTATTTGCATATTTGGTGCTGTTGGAGCGACTTGGACCAAATAAACAATGTCCCCTTTTTAAATTTTTTTGGTGCGCAACTTCAGCTGAATCCTTTTGAAGACTTTTAACGAATGCTTTAGCTGCTGAACTACGAGATATTTCTCCGCTTATTAGGTTCATTCCTAAGTCTTCCAAGAAAATGAGTCGCTTATACTTTTTATTTTCATTACAGTTGGATTATCCACCCCGGATTTCGTTTGATTATAAAAGTGAATTATATCTGGCTATTTGGAGCCTGCTCTTATTTCTTCGTTGTGATGTAATGCGCTAAACAAAAACACTGATCGACACTAAAGTTGTTTTGTTCTCATTGTCAAAGAGGAAATGGGAAATGGAGATCTCTGGTTTGTTTTTTTGCAAAATTTATTTTGACAAACAAGTTTTATTTTTTCGGACAGTACCAACCATTGTTATACTTCGTTTTAACAACTTAATACCCAGTTAATAAGAGTGGGAAAAATTGTCACACGTTACATTCTGCCCTTTCAAATCTTTGATTAGGTCCAAGGCAACGCGGCGTCCTTGATATGTCTCTGGCTTACAGTTGCTGACTCTTCCAGTATATACCTGTAAGGACCGTGCATAGTTTATATCTACATCGCACAACGCCCAAATTTTTGCACCATACTTTCCTGGTTATGATGGTATGTATTGCTTGAATGGGCATCGCACACGATATGTTACGAGCTGCTCATCCACTGTCACGTATTCGCATTAAAGATATTTCTTAGATTCGCTTCCCAACGGCTCCAAAAATCTCTTATGAGAGTTGCTAGTTATGATGTTGTAAAGGCAAAAAGAAAACTTTGTTCCTCAGCTCGTATCACGTGCGCAAATTAATTTTGTTGCATTGGGCAATTTTGACCCAAATGTACCAATTGCTTAAGTGTTTCGATTATGAAAAAAGGGTTAATTTGTCCGCGTGTTTAACTTTTACGCGAGTTAACTTTTCTAAGATTCTACTGTATATATTAAATATGAATATGAAAATATGAGTACACTTCGGTTTGGTTGTTTATGTAATTACTGGGTGTGCTTTCTAACCCCCTCCCCCTTCTTCACCTCTTCTATTAAAATTAATGGAAAATTGGGCGACAAATAACAAAGTAATTTGATAGCCCATTTTCTGGGATTCACATTTCGCCCCTCTTTTTAAAAAAAACTTCCATATATAAAAATAATTTTGAAAATTGGTTGACAAATGACGAAGTTATGCTCGTTTATATTATAAATCGGTTAAAAACTATTATTAACATAATTTAAAAAAATAGGATTAAAAGTGGGTGTGGTCAGAAAATACCAGTTAAATGTTGCGAGAATTTGAGGAAGATCGGTCGAGCGATCTGATCTCCTATAAGTTATTGTACAAACAAATAAAGAAACACATATTCCGCTTCATATATACAGACAGATTAAATAATTATATCTTTTTTTAATAAGTCAAACATTTTACAAATATTTATCATTCTTTCTGGCAATTTCAGTTTTTAAACAATTAAAAAAAAAAAAAAATTAATTTTTCCGAATTTGAAAATGTTCTACTATATAAAAGCTCGTTCCATTTTTCTTCAATAGTTTTTTTCTTTTAAAATATTTTCATTAAAAGTTTTTATATTAACGAATTCATCAAGTTTTTAATAGAAAATGATGAGTGATTCTTTCAGCACGAAAAAAAATGTTACTAGAGGTTTAACTCATTTAAGGTCTCATCCCATTAGATACTTCGATAGATACTTCATAACTTTAAATATTTGCCTTATTTTTAAATGTCATACAAATCTGGTGTTTTCAAAAATATGTGTCTGTTGAAAAACAGATCTCAAACACGAATTAATTGTTTCATCATCGAGTTAAATCATAGTGATTGTCCTGGCTTAACTTTTAAACATTTTTCGGGTACAAAAAATCATGTCTTGATATTTGTATGTAAAACATAACTTTATTGTATCGTATAATTACAGGTCCGCGGACAGGAATTTTACTAAAAAAATCATTAATTTCACAAGCCAGAAACTGAATTCCACCAGAAACTCGGATTTAAGTTTACACCAACAATTTTGTAAAGAACTCCGCTCAAAATTAAAAAAGAAAGTGGATGGCATGAGTCAGCCGTTATGCCGATATCCTTAACAGATTCTCGAACATTTTCATTGGTTGTTGATGTGTGTTATTCACATGTTCTCGACTTTCTTTGGACCACTTGTACCACTGGTACGCGTTTTTCGGACTCAGTATCCCACTGTTAACATTAGAAGTGATTTTGAGCACTTAAATCCATTTCTACACGAAATTGTACGCAATTTCTTTGATCCATTTATTTCGAGTGTGTAAAACCCAAAAATTTTAAAACTCGTTTGTATACGAGTACATACATACATACATATGTACATATATACATACATACATATAAGTGTGTATACGTGCAAATTTAAATAAAAACCATGCATATACAAATTTTGCACTAATGCACTATTTGCCATAAGTGGACCAATAAACTGTTGCGCTATAAACAAAGTCTGCATATTCGTGTATATATTTATTTGGTAATAAGTATTTAGAAATTATTACTTAAACGATGAAATAAAGAAACAAAACTGTTTCTTCTGTGAGGCGTTTATACGAGTATGGAAACAATATTTGGAATAGTATAAAGCTAAGATCACACGATTGTCAAAATACACCAAACTGGCCCAATTTTTATTGTGCTGATATTGCGGAAAATAATAAATTTGCTCCAAACCATTTTATACAAAATTTATTGGTACAAGTTGGCGAATAATAATTTTGTGCCAATAAACGCTGCCAGTCGTTCATACGATTGTTCGAACATGCAGCAACACCAACAATCAGCTGTTGTAGTTACCAGCAAATATGTCTATTTTACAAACTTTGGTTTTTGCTTATTTTGGTGCTCAAAATGTTTTCCTTAAAAAAAGAAGTTAGCGGCTGCTTTTTATGTTTTAAATTCATTAAAAACAGACAAACCACAACACACCATATATAATTAAGCTAGACACAAATATGCGCAAAGCTATTCCGGTACCCGAACGCTTAGCTACTACACTCCGCTTTCTTGCCACCGGAGAGACTTTTGTAGTCTTTCGTTTTTTTTCCGTATTGCACCAAATACAATATCATTATTTGTACCAACTGTGTGTGATGCTATTTATAAAGCTTTGAAAGGCACATACTTAAAGGAACGTCAGCGCTAAACATATATGTATGGATACGGGTATTTCATTAATTGTGCTATTTTTTTCATTTAATGTACATATGTATGTACGTAGGTACCATCAACACAATTTGAAATTCAAAAAGAAGGGAAAATAGAAATGCTGGTTAGTTTTCAAATAACACAATAAATGAAAAATTGTACCTACTTATGTACATATAAACATATGTAATAAAAAAAAATATATTTATGGTAAAATCGAAAACTTTAATACTAACGAAAATAAATGAAGGCTCGCAAAAAATGAAAATGTTGGTGCGTATTGTAAACTTTGATTGTCGCTAAAGAACACAATAAATATTGGCACACTTTTGACATTTTTATTGCGGTGCGGTTGTATTTAAAGTGTTCACACGGTTGCCACATCAGGGTCGCATTTGATTGGATAAAACAAGCACAATATTATTCGCGATTGGCACATGTACCAATTTATTGTGCAATCACACGATTGGACTACAAAAAAATGTGAAAAATGGTGCATTTTGACAATCGTGTGATCTTAGCTTAAGGAAATAAACAGCTTTGATTTTGAAATACTTTTTCTTTTATATCATAAGAATAAGCATTTGTTTGTTTCTGTAAAATCTTCAATTCGTGTATTTAAAAGTGGAAGATTGGAAAATAAATATGAGAGTTGGTTGTTGATTCAACCGCAGTACAACGATCTTTTCTTTTCCTTTTTTTTTTTTTTTGAATGCTAATTCCGCGAGAATTTTCCGTCTGCTCCTCTTCCCTCTTTATGAATAAAAAATTCCTGGGGAAAACATCGTCGAGGAGAAAAAGTATGTACCATACTATGAATTGAAAAGAAGGTTAGAACGCTCTCCGATTTTTTCTCAGGTTTTCTTCCTGGATACGTTACGAAAAGCACATATGACTCTATCACACATGTACATGCAAAAACATAAACTTGTATGTATGTATATTAATATGTTTAATAATATGTGAATATAATTTTGTCTTAGTATTGTTTACCAAAAAATAATAATAATAATCTAAAGAAAAAGGCTAAAAATTTGAATTCAAACATTTTTTTCATTGATAAAATTTTTGAATCTTCTAACAGGACAACGGTCCCAGACATACAGCGATCATTATCATGCCGCACGGCCTATCAAAGCTCCTTTTCAATCACCATACCTAAATCCCATATACATACATATATATTTTAAAGCGAAAACTTGGTCAAGTTGATATGACCAACTCAACAAAGTTAATAGAAGCGTTGCAAATAATAATTGTAAAAAAGTTAATTTGAAAAATATTCACTTGTTATATGTTAAAACAGTTTTTTCTTGTTATTCCATTTTTTACTGTATTTTTTTAACTATTTGATTAGTGAATAACCAGGGTGTGTATGAAGACTTAAGCCCTTGAATATATGTACATGTTTATCATAGAAGATTCAATATTCCGGACAATAATTCGCAATGCAATAACTGTTGAATAAACTGGGAAAGCACTTAAGGTCAGTTGGGGTACATCGTGGAACGACACCAATTTCCAAACACTTTGCTATTTGCTATACCCAACTATATGTAAAGCTCAGATCCAAACGATTAAATTGGCGGCATGAAATAAGCCCCCACGAAATAAGTCCCCAAAACCAAAATGAAAGAAGTCCCCAAAAAATGCACAGAAGGCAAGAACAACATTTTTTGGGGACTTTTTCTTCTTTTTGGGGACTTATTTCATTTCGATATTGGGGAACTATTTCATATGAAATAAGTCCCCAAAAGCATGTAATGAAATAAATCGCGTTATAATTTTGTGTTAATACATAGAAACTGACTTTGAAAATCTTATATGTATGTATGTATGTATATTGAAGCAGCGATTTTCTTTTACGCATATTCCGCCAAATAGCGTAACTTAGCGTAAATTGTCAGAAAATTAAAAATACGCGCGAATAAAAACAAAAAAACAAAAATTGGGGACTAGTTTCATTTTGAATTTAGGGAGTTATTTCGTGGGGACTTATTTCATGCCGCCATTAAATTCGCTGAAGGGGGCTTTAAATCGGGGCTGCTTCTACGCGGTATGTTGCCTTCTCGAGAGCTAAGCGACCGATTACACTAAATCATGCTAACCTAAGAAAATTCACGTCATACATGTAGTATCCTATGGATACAAGGTAAGATATATGGATGGATGGGCCTATTTTAAAATGTCCATTAAGCACTTTTTTGACCATTAACTGTAACGGTGAGTGCCAGTATTTTAAATTCATAATTTTTTTGGAATTTTTGATTGCACAAAAATTTCATTGTATATTTGTACGTCCATTATTTAATATATTTCAAATTTTTTTGGGTTAATCGATTTGGCAAGTTACACATCTGTAACCGTACATACATACATACATAAGTATCTAATTCTGTCCAGAAATCGTATGAGCGAATACATAAGAAAGCTCATTACAAAATTAATTTCATTTAATTTTTTACAGACTCATTTTTAAAATTTATTGGAATTTTATAGGAAACGTGATGCGAGTAAAATAAGTTCTTCGTTTTCCGATTACCAAATAAAATTAAATTGTGAGAAATAATTGAAAAACCGTAAGTTGCGTTTAATGTACATATGTATAACGCATAGTAAGAAAAACGCTTGTTTTCTCACACACTACGAAGCAAGTACGATGAAAAACAAGAGAACAGATAGAGACAAAAAAATAGTAACTCTGTGCATTTAATTAATTTTTTCCCTACAAAAACTTAAGTACTGTTTTCCTGTTTAAAAGACGCTTGACAAGAGCGTAAGGATTATTTTGACATTAATTGAACTGGTCGAAATTTAACACAAAATAAATTATTGTGATGTACAATATATGTATGTAAATACAGGCAGTTTCGTAGCAGCTGACTTGAACCCTTTCCAAGAGCAATTTTTTTTGGCACTTTGAAGCTTAATAACTATTAATTAGTTTTATTAGTATTAGATTCTTCAAAGAACTACAAATATAAATACATATGTATGTATGTACCTACACATGCACATATTCATGTTATCCAATATATTCACAGTTTTAAATTAGTGTAAATAAGTAGAATTTTGCATAAATATTATTTAAAGGAATCAAATTCCATTGAAAAAAGTCAACAGCCAAACGAACACAAAGTCAAACGCTTGATTTTAAACGAAAACCTCAAAAAATTGGGATTTGTATTTGGGTTAAAGTTCATACGAGTGTTCATTTATCGTCTCGAAATGTTATTTAAAATAAGGAAATTCAAGAATGAAGGACACAGCAACGGAGTATTGCTTTCTCTATTGCTTGTCAGCGGGTCTGTTCACTTTTTATTTTAGCTTATAAAAACTTGCAAGCATGTACATACATACATACATACATATTGTACAATATTGTACTTAATTTTTTGTTTGCATTAATTTATATTCACTATAGCGGTTCCCACTCTTTGCATTATATTTAAAATAAACTTTTAAATATATTGTAGTACTATTTTAAACTTCTATGTTTCTCATTCTTATAAATATGAGCGGCTTTTTCGTTGGCGCCAAATCTGTCAGCTGTTTCATGCTTGTAGAGGTTGTTAATTAAGTAAAATGAAAATTTATAAATTTTGTTGTTGTCAAGCTTTAACTTTATCAAGATTTACTAAATCTACAAAATGGACAAGCTCTACAATAGTACTTTTATACGAAGCGTGAGAACTTTGTTGTAACTTTTCATACATTTTTTGCGGAATGTTTAAAGCGTTTACCTGTTTTTTTGTGTAAATTAATTTAATTATTATTGCTTTGGTTGCCATGATTTGCTGTCCGCCTTATGATTGGCCAGTAAGTCAAATTTTTAAAAATCATCTGACATCATTGTTTTTGTTGGTTGGGCTTGGAGAGTTTTGCGTCTCAGTCGCACTGGTTGACTGATTTGACTCAGATAACTGTATTGTACAATATTACGGTCCATTTGAGGAATTTCATGCTATTTTCCATGTGAAAGCAGAGGTCGTATCATACAAGAACATTTATAAAAGTCTGTCAAAACTACTGCAAACATACATACATATGTTATTCGCTATCCTCTCATTCTGTGTAGTTAGAACTTTTAAATTTACCTCCTTCTGGTTTTCCCCGATGTTCAGAATACTTTGTTTTTAAAAATTGTTCAAAATCATTTCTATAAACCATCTGGCATTTCAAAAATTATTCGATTAAAACTAACTCAACTTTAAGCGTTTGCTGGGTCATTCAAAAGTACATGTGCAAAAATTAACTGCTGATATGTGATCTGAAGTATTATAGCAAGTCAGCTTAAAAGGAACGCGTACATATGTATGTATGTACGTACATACATACATATCGCACCCTAATTACAACTCAAAATACTAAAATTTTCAGGAGAGACAAAAAACTGTGTATGTAAAAATGATTGTAATATTTCAAGAAAATATTGTTCCATTATGAAAAAATTCAATATTGAAGAAGGTTCTGCTATACTTTTTTCATCTGAAACTGAAATTTTTTCGATTATCTAGTGATATTATCTCAAGTTACTGTTAATTGAATTGAAGAAGCACAATGCAAAATAATATACCACGAAATTTATCACTTTTTACAGTAATAGAGGCAGAGCTCAAAATAAAACTCTTTATGTGTAATAAAAGAAATCAGTTGTTATTGAACACATTAACGCAACTCAAAATAATTCTCTTTAGTTCATCGTGCAGAAGCAACACACTTAACATAACTGTATTTTTCTAGTTAAAGAAGATAGTGATGTGAAAGAAATTTTTGCAGTAGTTAGAGATGTGTACTCTGAATTAATTTAAGGGAAAACAGTCAGTTTTGGAAAATTTTGAGTGGACCCTTTTTTATTTAGGGTGCGTTCCGGCAACGTAACAGTTAATTTCGGTAAGTCTTTGCATCGTTTTGGTATGCTCAAAAACGAATGTATGTACTACATATGTACGTACGTTAGCTTAAGTGTACGCTCGCATAAATGCACCTGTACATTATGCTATACGTAGTACATATGCATGTATGTAACGTCTGAGCTCGTGTGAGCGCTGATACCTTTCATTTATCTTAATCTCCTTACTATTTCCGTTCTCTCGCACGAACTGCCCTTACAACGTTATCATAGGCTGTATATTTTTTTTAGGAAAAATACTTGTACGTCAGTGTAATATGTGTACAAAAATATTGTCTGTAATTCAATAGAATGTGTGTAATAAAATTTTGTATGGCATATTTGAATTAAGAAACATTTTGCCTAATAAGCGACTTCTTATTTGGTAGAATAATTCAAATTAATTAATGAATTCCAGTTAAATAGTACTTTATTCTTACATTAAGTTTTGCAACCTCTCGTGAAAAGCTGGAGTCATGATTTCCACAGTACGTGTGTACTACACACGCATTGTACATTATTATGTACTTTTAAGAGAGAAGAAACCACTCTGCGAAGTAGTTAAGAGTAAAAAGAGAAATGGTCAACCGTTCTAAACATTTATTTTAAAATGAGCAGTTTTTGCGGTTTCTGTTCAAGAAATTCCTATCACTCAGTTTCAAAGTTTTTAAACAAGAGCGAGACTTTTAGGAATATTAAAACAAAGTAACTTTTTACCGGTTTATAAATACTTTTACTGCAAAGTTTAACACAAAACATTAGACATTAGAAATTCACGCAATTGCAATAATGTTCGGATAAACTTTCATACATACATATGTATTTAAATAGTACATCAATACTTGTTTTTCCCAACTACGTACATACATACATACATGTATTTTTTCTTAGTATTCTTAGGAAAAGTTTTTGCGCAAATCACTCACTAACTTACCATTTTGTCATCACTGAAGTCGACAAGGTCATTTTCTCCCGATGTTATTTCGCCATAAGAGATTTCGGAATCAACGCTTTCCGCATCAAAATTGTCTATTTCTGCTGATATTTTGTCTAAAGTTTCATATTCAATGGAAAAGTGCTGCTGTTGAATGTGCCACCAAAAAGTTGATCCGTTGTTTGTGGTGTATGCGGTGTTTATACTCTCTGCATTCTGCAAGCAAATCGAACAAACAAATATTGGTTGTTCGGACTTGCAAAATACTTCCCCGAACTTTTTCCAATTTGTTGGAATATTTTTCAAATTACTAAAATGGTTTGAACTGCTGCACAAACTTTCCATATTTTCATTGTTGTTTGTCATTTTATATTGTAAAACAAGGGACTAAAATTTATTGATTTCTATCAGAATAAATATCACAGCCTTAACCACGTTCATTAACTTTTTTTTAGGAAAACAACCGGACTTAACCGCTCTCGCAAACTCTATACGTTGTCGCCGTTCGACAGTTAACATGAAACTAACAAAAGTCTGGCGGGACGAGACAAACTCCTCTCGTCAACAAACAACGCTCGTACAACATGTCGCACACTTGATAAAAACACAACATGCAAGAATGACAAAAACAACGATTTAAAGCATTACATGTGTTGTGCACATATTCATACGTTCATACAAACTACACACATTTTATGGAAGTACTTGATATCGGTCTGCATCGAGAATTAATTATTTTCTGCGCCTGGTGCTCAAATGACGTTAAATGACCGAAGAGAAAATCACATGAAAATTATCTCCGTATTTTAAAAATGAGAATAAAAATCTTACGACAGGTTATTTACGTTTACGCCATTTGTAAAAGACCAGAGAAAAGTAAAATGTTTACATAAAAATAAATCCCTGATCTAATGATCTGTGAAGAAATTTGAAAAATTTAAAAAAACGAGAGAGACGGCTGTATAATTTTCATCCGTATTTTCCCTCAATGTCCACCATACGTTTCGTTACATATTAAAGCTGGATTCACCCATGGTGTGAACAAAATTTTTGTCCCGAAAAAATGTTTTTTATATGAAGTTTGACGTCTCTCTTCAAGATAGAGAGAAAATATTTTGTGCGAACAGCTCTCAGCTTGAATTGGTTTAATTTTATATTTTGTCCAGACAAACTTGAACTGAGTTGCCAATAAGTAAAATTTGTCAACTCAAAGCTGAATTGAGTTGCCCTTTTACATAAAATTTGCAAAGTCATTTTGTTTTGATTATTGCAATTCCAAGTGTATGCAAATTTTTTTTTATGCAAAATGGAAAAAAATAATTTAATTGCCGAAAAACTTGTCGAGGAAATGAAGAAGCCTGGAAGGTAGTTATGTATGATATGAGCAATAGCTCATACAAAAATAACCACCAAAAACAAATTATTTGGACACAAATAGCGAACTCCATTGGAATTGATCGTAAGTACATTTTTGTTTACGGCAGCAATGATTGTCCAGACAAAATGTTCGAAATGGGTGAATCGTGTTTCAGAAAACTCTCAGTAAAATAATTTTTGTGTGAACACCATCGGTGAATCCATCTTAAGTTTAGACGATACCAGCCGTGCTCTTCTACTCAAAAATGTGACTTATCGTAGGACTTGTGTTACCGTCTGAATACCCTTTAAGCAACAGTGGGATAATTCCTCACTTCTTCCTCAAATAATTTTATAAGAACTTAGTTTTTTTGTTTTTATTTATTAATTACTTTATGCAAATATTCAAAGAATATGTAAAATGAAAAAAACGTTTAAAATACTTATTTACAATATTTGTGTACTTTTTAAAAATTTATTGATATGTCGATCAGCAAGAGGGCATTAACCTAAAAACAATGTAAATATGTATATTTTAAAACTGAACTTGCTTACGATGATGTGTTCGGACTTTCAAATTGTCTTAAAATGAAACCACAAAAAGTTTTTGGGGTCAATACCCTTCAGCGATACAGAAGTACATTTCGGGTTCTGTTTTTTTATATAATGTTGGAAACTGTCTGCGTTTGCGTCAGTGTTGCTTCTTTCTTCTTCATATGGTAGTGTTTCCGTTTCAGTTGCGACAGCACTGGCCTCTATAGTCTGCTCTATTACTAAATCCTAAAGAACTGCACAAACCAAAATACTTCTAATTTATCCATTTCATATTTTAAATTTCTTTTAAAGTCGCCCTGTTTAAAATGTAATGAGCAAAGTCTCTCCCTTTGTACCTTAATGGCAAAATTGTATCCTTAAGCATTCATTGTTCTTCATTGCTTTTTGGAAAAGTGTAAAAGGAAACTGCTACAACAAGATTTATTACAAAAACGCATAAAATTGGTTCTTACCACAATTTCTCACTTGAATTTATTCCTTCTTTTGCATTCATTTGCCCACTGCGTACCTCATGTTTGCAAATTTTAAAGCAAGTTTTTCTGCACTTAAAGCTTTTAAACATACACTTGTACATACTCGTATGTATATGTAATATTTTTTTATACTGTATTTTAAAAATTTAATATCAAAATTCTTGATCTAAACGAAATCTAATAACTTTATTCATGTGTTTATTTGCCATCTATTTATAATTGTTTACAATATTCAGCAAATTTCACAATAAACTTAAACACTACATTTGTTTTAATCCCCAGCGAGACCAAAATATACAAAATATATGTACATATGGATGTATGAGTAAATTTAATTTTATATTTAATTATACTTGAAAGCAATGTTTACATATTTCTCAAATCAATATATGTATTTATGTATTCTAAAAGGCAAGTCTAAAACATGAAGCGTTTTTAACCTTATTATTTCCTCAATGACCAAGCATTAGTATGATTACTGAGTACATCGGCGTGTCTTTTGCTGAGCCTATTGTAGAGCGTATTTTTAAATCTCAAGGAATGTTATTATTAGTCATGTACCAAGGAGCATTTGTTTTAATTCCTAAGGTCGTAGATTGGTATCGCTGCAATACCTCAATATTTGAGTTGCTCGCAGTTCCTTATAGTTGTATCCCGTATGTCCATATTGGTTTTAGTATGGCTTGGTAAGGCAATACATTATTTTCAAGGTTTAACTGAGAATTTTTACCAAGTCCCAATACATCCTCTTGATCTTGATATTAAGCTTTTTTTTAGTTTTCATATGGTTTTCCAAGTAAGTCTTTTATCCAGGTGCATTCCAAGACATTTCATACAATGAGATTGCGACATTCTTTCTCCATTCAGAAAAATTTGCGGGCAATCTTCTTTTCTAAGAACGATGTGAAAAAAAAATTTCGGTGAAAAAAGTGTTGTTCAGCGCTCTTCATTGGTATTTTACTTCATAAATTAGAGCAAAAATTTACCAACAGACACCCTTAGACCTTTAATAAGCTATTTAACTTCCCGAAAATTTAAAGTTAAAGAAGAAAACACATCCGATTGAAGCCGGAGTTCCTCAAAGCAGCATTCCTGGCCCCTTCTTATATTTGATATACATATGCCTTTGTCTCCGTTAAGCAGTGACATTCACATATCAATCTTTCGCTGATGACAAGGCTTTTCGAAGCGTTCATGAAAACCCTCTGGAAACATCGCGCAAATTACAAGTTTATATATCTCAGCTCGAAAAAAGGCTAAAGCAATGGCGGATAAAAGTTAACGAACAAAAATGTGTACACGTCAGTTCTATGTTGCGCAGGGAAACATGCCCGCCAATATAAAACACAGCCAGACTATTCCGTAATATCCTACAGTAAAATATCTTAGTATTCACCTGGATCGCCGCTTAACTTGGCAACCCCACAGAGATTTAATAAATTTTATCCTTGAATCAAAAATGATTACATATACATTTTATGCACTTACATACAGATGTACATAATTTATGTATATCTACACAGTACAATAATAAAATACATGCATATACTGGATGAAAGTAGAATAAGGCTGTATTTAAAGTTGTACCTGCATACTTTTAGGCTTGTCTGGAAAAAACACAAACGTCGACAATTTGTTGGAACAGCTCTCGCAGAACTCTTTTCGATATTGTCCTTGGGAAGAGGGAACAAGCAGCCGAATACTCATTCACTTCTTTGTCCAAAACAAGGTACGAATTCAAAATCATCTGGTATTATTTTGCCGCGGTAAAACAGGTACCCTCCTGTAATAGACCATCACATTGATCCACGTCATCATATTTTCGTACAAATTATCGTCGAGATAATTCGTTACTTTCGTCGACAGTTCAGGTAAGTGTGCTAAAGTCCAGGTTTATCATTACTTACTGCAAAGGTTAATTTCAACGGAAGTTGCTCAAACTTTATGACGTCGCTCAAATCTCGATGTCGCGTACCTCCTTACATAACTCAAATTTGAAGTCACCATCGGATCATCAACATTCGTTGAATTCTTTGCCCCAATACTATTCGTCATCGAGCAATTCGTCTTATCATATTCAGTCCTTCACTTAAACCTTTGTTTCACCCCTCGTTTCGTCAATTATCAGCATCAGCAATTCACTTAACAAAAATTTGCTTTTATTACACTCATTCGCCATAGCGTCATAGTCTCTACAGCCATTGTATTAGATCGAGATATTTTTGTAATTTTACAACCCCGTCGAGCTCTTTTAGAACCGTGTTGATCATTGAGGAAGCAACCAGTCGTCCTTAACAAATATGGTCACTGCTACTATCAAGTCTCGTATCTCAAATATCGAACTAACTACAACTTTTTCGGTCACAAAATATATCTCCTCATAACAGCCAGCAGAGCGTATGGGTGGAGCTGGAGTACTCATACTGACTTGCTACTTGCAGATCCAAATGTTAACGTTCCACAGCGTATTGAGAGTAATTTTTTGACTTGCTGTTAGAAGGTAAAAAGAGGTAATATTGAATTTCAGCTTTGTCATGCCGTGTCACCACTATTCAAGATTTACATCCGCACACAAAATTCGACTACTATTTCAAGTCACAAAATTTTTGTGCAGGAAATAGCAATCGCAAAAATTTTTCTATTTGAACTCGCAAGCAAATAATGAAGTGACTTCTAAATGGAAACATACAAATAAAAATTATTGTGGTTTTATATGTTGTCTTAAAAAAATATAATTTTTTATTGATTTTACTGTAATAAAAATGTTCCAATCTGAAAATATACTTGTTTTATTTGATTGCTGTGGTTCATTTGTTTTCTTTAAAATTAGCGATTTCAGAGCGCCATCTGTTCTTATTCCTGCTCAAAAAACAAAAATGTTACGAGACAATTTGGCATGTATGTACGTATTACGTAATGAAGACGATTTTCAGCACATGAAAAAATGTTACATGTAATTTTGAAAAAATAAGTGATTTAAAATTCTTGCTTTTTTCGGCACATGGGCGTTAGACTAAATGTTGTGAGGAGTTTGGAAAATAGAAGAATTTCCTCAAAATAAACTCATTACGTCTGAAGAAGAAGATCAATGCGAATTGCATTATATCGAAAATGCCATCTTTAGAACGTCCTTTAGAAAGTCATAAATTGCTTACTAGATCTAAATCTTGATCAAATAAATGGCATCTGTAATGTTAATAATCAGTTTCTAGATTTAGTTTTTATAAACAAGAGTGTTGGAACATCTGTCACTCGAGCGAATCAATAACTATTCCAGAAGATCATCCTCATCCTACGATTGAAATAAATGTTCCTGTAGTGATAAATCATTCATCACTACTATATAATACAAACTTGTCTAGTTTGCTTTCATTTTCAAAGTCAGACATTAATTCTATCACTAAAAGTTTTATGACAATTTTAAGAATATCATCATTCAATGTATTCCAATACAAACTATTTACGATTCTTCCAGTCCTCCGTGAAATTTCAAACTTCTTTCTAAGTCGAAAATAAGAAAATAACTTTTATAAAATTTGTAAAAACAGGATTATCCGTAGACTTTGATAGATGCTCTGCTGTTCGAGCTAAATTAAAAAATGTTATATCTGCCACCCACACAACTTTTTTAAGAAAAATCCAGATAATGTCTAAAAGGTAAACTGATGACAGCGCTTCACAATCGTTCCTAGACTATGGACATTCATCCATTCTACTTGCGCAATTAGATGAGTCTGCAGTTTTGAAAAATTTGAGAAAGCTGAAATGTTTGTACAAAAAAGTGGACCTGATAACATACTGTGCTGTCTTCTTTGTCAGTGTGCTGGTGCCTTAGTTACCCCCCATACATTATTACTCAATTAGTCAATCAGTATCAGAGCGTTTCCAGAAATGTAGATGGATTCTTCTATCATCCCATTATTTAAGTCCGGTAGCAAAGCTGGCATTAGAAATTACAGAGTAATCGCTAAATTGACCACTGTACCAAAACTCCTTGAAGAACTTGTTACGGATCATCTGTGTGGACATGATACATCATCTTTATTATCAAATAATCATGGTTTTCGGAAAGGCTGACCACCTAAAACTTGTCTTTTATAATTTACAAATTTTTCAATTGTGGTTTTGTTTATAAAATGCCAGCTGATGTAGTTTATACTGACTTTAGTAAGGCTTTCGGCATGGTCTAGCATAAACTTCTAGTAAAGAAGGTACACCGCATGGGTTTCCGCAAACTTGTTCAAATTGGATCACTTCCAATAGAAAAATTGTATTTAACAACAATGATATTACGTTCGCTGCCCTTGTTGGCTTACTCGGTCCTAAGCTCAATTTTATACAAGATATTACAGTGATTGTAAGTAAAGCACGATCTACAATATTTTGGGCATTATGAAACGTTGGGCGAAGCAATTCAAAGCCCCCTATATTAGTAACCACCACCTTACATCCCTTGCTCGTCCTGCTTCGGAATATGGCTTAATAATATAAAATCCACATCAATCAATACAATTGTATTAATTTGCCAGGGCAGAAACTCTACTTTAAAACTAGACTGCAAACTTCTGCTGTATAAAGCGATTCTAAAACCAATTTGGTGCTATGGAATTCAGCTATGGGGTACTGCCTCGCCATCAAACATTAAAAGAATTCAGAGGCAACAAAATAAAATTCTCCGTATGATAACAGCAGCTCCATGGTATGTTAAAAACTCCCGAATTCACGAGGATCTAAGGGTACCTCTGGTGAAAACTAAGTTTGCAAGGTACGTGACTGGGTATATCAAGAAACTTGAAGTTCATCCGAACCCTCTTGCGCATAACATACTTAACTTTGGAGGCCATACTCGACTGAGGAGAAGGGATACCCTTGCAATCATCCGATCGCAAGACAGATAACTTTTCCGAAATTAAACCCGTATTATTAAAATCTTGAAGCTTGGCACTGGCTGGGCTCAAGTAGAAATTTTGTTTTAGTATTAAGATTTGTATACTTATTGTTAGTTCATTTATGAAGATACAATAAATAATCATATGTACAAAAAAAAAAAAAAAATTTGCCAGATCTTCTATAAAACTATAAGCATTCAGAGATGGGGGTCTGTAAACATGTTTTCTCTTGTGTTAGTTTTTGCACAAAAAAATGCAAAAGATGAAGTATTAGTGAAAAGTATCTGTAAATGATAGATTATTTCATTATTATTACTTATTTATTGTTAAAAAAAGTAGATTTTTAATAATAAAAAAAATTAAAAAAATTGATTTTTAATAATAAATATCAAAGAGAATAAGAGTTCTAGCAGCAGAGCCTTTCGACTCTGATGTATAAATAGCTACTCCCCCTCCAGATTTGTTTTGTCTGTTATTGTGATAAAAATTGATTCAAGTCCAGGTGTTTCATAAAACGAATTTTCCTCTTCGTTTATATTGGTTTCAACCAAAATAATATATATGTATAGTATATATTTTTCTATTATATTGTTGCTTGTTACCAGAAAAAGAGTTAATGTTTACACGCATAGAGCGAATATTTAAGAATGTTAAGGTCCGGGGATAACTTAAAAATGGGCGATTTATTTGATTAAATATATTATTCGACTGTCTCGGGTGAAATATTGTTCATATCTATCTGTATATTTCTGACTTTAATTTCAATAGCACTTTTATTGCTTATTTTAAAATTTTGATTCTTTGCTGTATGCACTATATATTAAGGTTATCATTTTAATTGGCAATAATTTCCATATCACATACATATATGTATGTATGTATTTAGAATTTCAATAATGGACGCGTTTTCTGTTTTTCCGTTTCTGACACATGAAAACTTTCAGCCAGAGAATTTTGCCTTTGCTTTAACTAACCAGAGAAGCTGACGATTATAAATTGTTAATTGTTCATTCATGTACATATGTACATATATCGTGTTGTTTTGTGACTCCTGTTTGTTTGCTGGGCTTGCATCGGGATCTATATTGGTGCTGAAAACATCTTTCTTTTTTTTATTTAGTGAATTAAATTCAATAACAGCTTTTTCATTTCTCTTATTTCTAGGCATTGTTTATAGGCCCCGGCACATATAAGCCATCATGCGTTGTACTGCCGTTAACGCAATAACGGATTAGGTTGACACAATGAGTACTTAGTTAACGTCTCACAAGCCCACACACACACACACGCACGACCTAAATTAATTTATTTTCCAATTCAGTTTTCTTATTTTTTTCACGTTACACAAAAAACAATAAATATTTTCTTAACTACTATAAATCGAATCGAAGAAAATATTAACTGAAAGTTGTCAAAGTACTCAACATACGTTAAAAGTTGCTCAACTTTGATACGTTGCGTTAAAGTTGACGTACTTGTTGTTGCTCCCATTTATTGATCTTAGTTTCCATTTTTTGTGTGCGTAATTCTTTCTCTTCATTTTCTTTTTTAATGTCATTAACCTGCGTTGTTATGTTTGTCACTGTTTCTGTGAGCTTTAAGAAAGCACTTGCCATTTAATCTCTTGTAAAATGATATTTTTAATGTAATTTCTAAATCACTCAATACATATTTACAAGATATTAAATTTGTAGGTATCAATTACACTTCAATAAATATTTAGATTACGTGTGTCATACAATAATGCAAGCGAACTCAAGTCTAGTGTCCCATAGTAGTATTATTGTGGAGATTCAACGATAAAGATTTCCATACATTGAGCGGCTCATGCCTACCAGAAGAGTGTGTTGATGTTTCTATCGCTGAAAAAGAAAAAATATGTGTGTGCGTATATGTGTTAGAGAGAATTGTCTGATAGTGGGTGACCAAAGAATGATTAAATAAAGATTACGCCATCACGCAGCCATAAAAAAACATTGATGCGCATGTTGGAACTCTGACGTCACTCCAGCTGTGTTCTCATTGGCTAATAAAACTCAGCTGTAGAACTATTATGTTTGTGTAAAAACATGACAGTGGGACAAATTGTTACTTTTCTAACTAAATTTTATGAAAGCAAACAAATTCTTTCTAACAATTCCATATATAGATTTTAATTACTTTTATTACAATATTTCACTATTGCGGCAAATAAAATATAGTTTTCAAAAAGAAAATTTTCTATAGAGATGAATAGAATTAACAGACAAAACATAATTTCAACGCTTGTTTTTAACTTGGAAATAAACTTAAAACTAATTAACTTTCCAGAATTCATATTTGCTGTTTCAATATCATACAAAGTAGTGAATAGCATGTCTTTCAAAATCCTCTTCCTTGAAATGTAAAGCATAAATTTTTTCTTTATCCACATTTACAGGCTTCACTCTTTTGCAAAATATTACCCATAACTTCCTTCGAGCTTCATCTTTTGGAAAATTGTGAAACCATACAGCTTTTTGAAAACACAAACGTTTTATTAAAAATACGCAAAATATTAGGTTTTAACATAATTTCTGACTGGTTTTTTTGCTGTTACTTTGTTTGCATTTGCCCACTGCAAATTTCATATTTGCTCTTTTCCTCATCTCAGTTAACGGAAGGTATCGTTAAATTCTTAATAATTTTTCCCACACGCTTGACAGTGCAAACTGTGTCAATTCCAAAGAATTGTTTACCGGTGAACGGAAGCTATTGATAAATTAACAATAATTATGTTCCACGCGCTTAACAAAATACATTGTGTCAATTCTAAAGAACTGCTTACCTAATGTTTACATGTTGGTTGTTGCAAAAATGTTGATTTAAATTGAAGACAACAAAATAAAATAGTTTTGCTTAATTGCATTTTAATTCTTAAGTTTCTTATTGTAAACTAGATTAATAAAGTTTTAGTTCCAATTAAATATTTGAATAAAGAACAACGTCTTCAGACTACTTGTCTGAAGATAGTTTTTCAAAACACAAAAAATAATAATCGGAATTAACTTTTCTTCACTTTATTTTGTTTTTCTTTATTTTGGAGCTTTTAAACAACCAAATTTAAACACATTGTATATAATTTTAATTATTTTAATATTATTTATATGTATTTATTATAAAACATGACACGAAATTAAAAACAATTCCTCGAAACGATTGCAGAATCTGGCAATTCAAAACAATATCAAATATCTCGGAGTCTGCCTCGACAAGAAACTTAATTTTGCGAAACACATCGGTGAGATCTGTAAGAAATCAATGAAAACTATTAGAGCATTGTGGCCAATTCTTAATAAACGCTCAGCCCTTAACTATAAGAACAAAAACTTAATATTCAAAACTGCGATCAGACCAACTTTGACTTATGCTTGCCCCATTTTGTACAAAGCAGCAAAAACACATCTAAAGAAGCTACAAATAATCCAAAATAAATGCCTAAAAATTATACACAAGAAAAATGGATATATTCAACCCAATTACGAGTACTGCAAATGAAACTGGATATGAATTAATTCTTGATTTCATAAAAAAACTTAATAGTAAATACAACGAAACCATTGAAAATACTCCCTATCAACTGATAAGAGAATGCTTGCAATCAGCCCCGTAAATCAGATCATTAAATTGAAAATTAAATGTATACATGTATTATCCTCGGATAACTGCATAGTAAATATATACATACATTTTCTAACGATATTTAAACTAAATAACATTTCAGAATAAAGGTTTTTCCTATTTTCCTTTAGAAAATGTCAAATTGGCAACTAATATCAAGATCTTTTGTTATGAGAATTATTCGTTGCAATATCTGTAGATAACATCTCGAACATTGTAAATACTATATACGTATGCGAAGTATAAGTGTAAATAAAAACGAAAAAGATGATGAAAAAAAATGATCGGTGCTTAATACTTTTTTTTAGAATTCTCTGCGTAAATTAATTACAGGGCTGCCAACTATTACAAAATACATACATTTTTTGTAAGAAATTATAAATTTCTCATATGATACAGTCTTGGTAACCTTTGCGAGGGGACCACTACGTCATCAAGCGGTATATCATGCGCTAGGCGTAATGTTTATTTAATCATTCTTGGAGTGACCAATCAGGTAAATTTGATTAGATTTGTGGATGTGTGTGTGTGTGTGAGCCGGCTGGTAGTGAATAACCAATCAAAAGTTTGCGTTTGTTTGTTTACAATTGAATTAATGGGTGGTATTATTGATTCCGCGCGGAAAGGAAAATTTAGTAGAAAGGAATATCGATGGATATGAAAATTGCAACTATTCATTCCTACGATATTCTCTTTCCGCGAACTTAATTTAACATCCCTGTTTCAAGTGATTACGAGTTGATGTTGTGTCAGCTGATGGGAAAAAATCAACAAGTTTTAGATGTGATTTTAGAAGCGAGTGTTGAATATTTTGCTATAAATAAAATATAGATACAATTGCCTGTGATTCTTTGGACATGCGATTGAAGAGAAGAGTTTTACGCTATAAATCTGGAGATGTGTTGCAGTTGAACGATAGAGAGTAAGTTGAAATAAACAAATGTGAAGCGGCCTCCTGATAAATGAGGCTACGTTTAAACAAGGTAGCGTTTAAATATATTTGGCCTGAGTTAGAATCTGCATGCTCAGGAAGTGGTCGACAATAAGCTCTTTCAGCCAAAGATAAACTATGTGCTTGTTTGAGATGTTTTGCAGAAGGCAGCTATCAGCATAGTGTTGGTAAAGATTTTAATGTTTAATGTTGATTTCATTAAATCTGCCATTGCTTCTATTTGCATTTTACTTGTATATTTTTCTCTTTTGCTCCTATAAAAATAGTAAAACAAAAATCAAACAAATGAATTATACAATCAAACAACAGTTTAATAAAAATTTTACGTTTCCCTACATTTTGTTCTTTCCGTTAACTTTCCGCCATAAAAATTGAGCGTAAGCAAAATGGAGGAAAATATAATATGGCAATACCACAACGGAATGATACCGCAGCGGCGGAATGAATAATTGCAAATTTTTGTTTCCGCACAAAAAATGTTATCCGCAGCCGCGGAACGGAATCAATAATCGGACCCAATGTCTAGCGCCGCTGATAAAACAAAAAGTCAATCGTGTGTGTGTGTGTGTTTTATTTGTGTTAAATTGTTGTTCGCGTTTATTGCATTTGAATTAGATGGGAGAAAACTTGAGTGCACAGCCGGTGTGTTGGAAGTTAAATGCGATAAAATAGCTGTACTCTGATGTTAATTGTTGTTTTTAGAAATTGAATTGAAAAAGCAAGCCTGTAATTTTTATTTTTATGATTGACATGTTTTTTTGCTTAGAAAATAATCATTAAATTGTAAATGCTACCAAGAATGATTAAATAAAGATTACGCTTTGTGCATGATATACCGCTTGATGACGTAGTGGTCCCCTCGCAAAGGTTACCAAGTCTGTATGATATGAGAAATTTATAATTTCTTACAAAAAATTTATGTATTTTGTAATAGTTGGCTGCCCTGTAATTAATTTACTCAGAGAGTTCTAACATAATACAGTCCAAGCAATAGCGAGAATAAGGAATCTGGTGAAATCAAACTTTGCAGTCCAAAAATCGACTGGAATGGTATTGCTCGATGTTAAAGCGGCTTTCGACTCAGTGTGGCATGATGGCCTTATTTTTAAAATGATTCGTTAAACTTTCCTATAAATTTGATAAAGATTGTACAAGCTTTTCTTTCCCTACGATTCTTTAAAGTTCATATTGGTTTCCACTGTTCTACACGTTATGACGTTACAGCAGGGTGCCCTGAGGGTTCATGTCTCTTACCGGTATTATATAATTTATATACAAGTGATATATCACAACCTGAATTCTGTACCATGTCAATCTTCGCAGATGATACAGCAATCCTCTGCTCTGGAATACTTGCAGCAGACATTGTTGTGAATCTTCAAAGAGCTACAGCTGAATTATTTGCATATTTCAATAAGTGGAAGATTAAGTTAAACAACGAAAAAACACAAGCCATATACTTCAGTAGAAAAGGAGACCTTGCTATCTTCCCCAAGGAAATATAGTACTAAGCAATATTTCAATCCAATGGCAGCAAAAAGTCAAATATTTAGGTGTTATACTTGATTCCAAAATAAAATTCAATGACCACATAACATATACTATCAACAAGTGCAATATTTTAATTCGTTTGTTATATGCTTTCATAAACAGAAAAGCAAGATTGAATATTTGCAATTAAAAGATTATATTGAAATCAATTTTCCATGCCGTTATGTACTACGCAGCCCCAGTTTGGTGCAATAGTGCAAAATGCCATATAAAAAAGCTTCAGATACTACAAAACAAATTATTAAAAATGATTTATTATCTGATGTGGCATTTTTCTACCTGTAGACTCCATGATATTGCCAATATGGAATTAATAGAAGATAAGATAAAAATATTAACACGTAACTTTTACCTTCGTTGTTCGAATTCGGATCATACCCATATCAATGGCTTAGTACCAGCGTAGGTAGTTAATAAGTTTAGTTAGTAACGTTGTATATATAAGAACTTTCAAAAGGGGTTTGTTGTTAAATTTTTCTTCCAATAATTATATGACTGTTCAAACATATCCTTGTATATATTTATTTTAAACTGATTACTAAGCAGAAAAAGAACTACTCTTGAAATCTCTATATATATGTATATATATGAAAGAAAACCAAAGAATGTATGTATATATTTTTTAACAAAATAAAATGAATTGAATTGAATGCTGAAAGGTGTAATAAATATTCTTATTATTACCAACACGATTATGCACATGAAGAAGAACAGTCACATTATTCATATCATAATCAAGAAGAACAACAACCACTTAAATCATATCATTATCAAGACCCACAACAACAACAACAACAACAACGAAATCATAACACTACAATTACATTAGATGGTGAAACAAGTAAATATGTTAATTTTATGGTTAAGGTTAAGAATCAAACATTGGATGTAGGAATACACTTGTCAATTCAAGTAAATCCCTTAACATCAGACAACAATTTTACAACACCAACAACAAAACCAATATCAGATTCCGCTAGAAGTCCGTGTAGTGAAACTCATTTTACTGTAGATGAGCCAATCGAAGCGTTTAGAAGAGAGCTAATTGAAAAAGAAACTAACATTTGTGGTATAATTGAAAGTATCAAAGTTTTTTATCGTCATTTTAACATAAAACATGAACTCTATCAGATAAGAGTTCGATGTGGATATTATAGTAACTACAAATATCAGAAACTTAACATCTACTGTTTTGAATATAGTGCTGAAAGCGATAGACAAATATATCCAAGTGAAAGGGAACATATTAATAAAAATGAATTTGGTTATCTCACTGATCGGTTTTCTAATCGTAGCCATTAACGTAAAAGATTATTCTCAAACATTACATATGATCATACAGTAATCGTTGTAGTAGCGCACTAATAATGATTCTTAACGAAATAATCAACTTCTTAAAATCATGTTCTACCGTAGTTTCTAGTGAAGATAAAAATAAACTTATTAATATTCAGTCACAACTGGAGTATGTAAAGAACCTGAAAGCCATACAAAATAAACATGGTGAATATTTTGAGGATTGTATTTGGTCTAATGAAAGCAATACATGCGGTCCTGACACCTGCCAATCCCACTATCAACAACTGAAAAGCAAACAAGCTGAAGATGAAGATAATAATAAGAAAAATTAAAATAAATATAAGAATTAGTTATTAAAATATAACAAATATAAATTTTCTTTCAAATAAAAAGAATAATTTCAACAAAATTATTCATTCCTGACACCAGGCTGCAGCATGTACTTCAAGCCTTTTCCTACCTAATTCAATTACAAATAAATTAGCATAATCAACAGTTTAACACAAGCCTCAATCATCTTACGTCTGACACCGGGCTGCAGGTATAGCCAACAATCATGCAACACAATATATTTCTTCTTTCTAGTTACTTCACATTTGTTATCAGCGGTCGGCATTAACAATTTAACACAAGAGTAAATAAATAAATTAAAATGCAAATAAATCATTTTTATAATTTAATGAAACGTATTAAATGTATCTGATAACAGTATCTATAAGAAGAATTAGTTATTAAAATAGAACATATGTATGTATGTATATAAAACTTTTTTAAATAAATTTTTTTATTCAAATAACAAGAATCATTTCAACAAAAATTACAGGCTTGCTTTTTCTATTCAATTTCTAAAAACAACAATTAACATCAGAGTACAGCTATTTCATCGCATTTAATTCCTGGCGCACCGGCTGTAGCATGCGTTTAAGTTTTTCCCCATCTAATTCAAATGCAAATAAATAGCTGGTTTGTACTGGCTTTTATGTTCCCTAACTTGGGTGAAGTCTAGGCCTTTACTGTTGTTATATCAGCCTTCATTTCGGACTAATTTGTGTTGACTGTGTTGAGGCTAATGCAGTCTTTGAGCTTTTTATTTACGTTTCTTCGGTCATTTTCATACTCGTTTCGTTGTTGCTTGTTGATGAGATGTTGTTGTAGTTGTTGTTGCTGCTGCTCGCAAGCGCAAATCGAGTAATAATCGTCACAGTTATGGCATTTGATGCAGTCCCGACCTGTTACAGGCAGAGACTTTCCACACACATTAGAAGTGTTGAAAGAATCATGTTCACTCTTTTTATACGTTTTGATTTATTGCGCTCTTTGTGTTTTATATTGTCACTGCCTAATATTATTTAGTGTTTTTTTTTTAATTTGTGTAAATTTTATATTGGCGCTATCCTTGCTTTTCTAACTTGCATCTCTTGTTTGAATTTTTTTAGACCAATATGTGCAATATATCTCATTTTAAGTGAGTCTTTAGCGAAAATGTTAGCGCTCAATTAAAAAACACGCCTGTTCACAATGAATCACCTATCAATACGGTGAATCACATATCAATATGGTACTTCGTCAGCCTCTTGTTAGTTGCTGAAGTAAATAATGGGCAATTTCCTGTTGGTTCACAGGTTCTGGAAAATTATATCTACATCAATGAGTTACTGACAGGAACATGTAACACTGCTGAACTTTTACATAAAAGAACAGGAATAATACAAGGTTTGAATAAAGCTGACTTAACCTTATCGAAGTGGAGTTCAAACTATCCGCAAGCAAATATGTATTTCAAACCACACGTTGCTCTTTAAAATTGTTAATAAAAACATTCTCCAAAGCTCTTGGAATGTCATGGAAGCCAGATACAGATGTTTTCTGTTCTAGGTTTGATTTAGAAAAGATTTAGAATCCAACTAAGCCTGAAATCATACAGGAGTTGCTTGATATTATTGGACTTTTGAGCTCCATAGTTACTTCATGCAAAATTTTAATTCAAGAGCTTTGGAAGCAGCAAATAAACCGGAATTCCCATTTAAGTAATTGGACCCAAATAGAAGACATGTAGGCTCCCTTACGTCAATCAAGACGAAGTTCGCAGATACATGCATAGATATGAATACAGACGAATAATTTGAAATCCATGGTTTTCCGGATGTCTCGCAGTTTGCTTACGGATGCTGCATGTATGGACATACATTAAACTAATAATTTGAACATACAACAAGTCAGATTACTTATCGCAAAATCAAGATTAGTGCTGGTAGTTCAACAATCTCTACCCAGGTTGGCCCTGTGAGCCGCATTACTATTGAAGCTGACCTGGGAGAAAATAAAGGATCAAAAATAGTTTTAAATTGGCTCAAAAATCATTCGTCATCATATGATAGCTTTGTTGCTAATTGCGTCTCAGAAATTCAAAATATCACCAATAATATATTTTGGCAGCATGTGCCAAACAAACAAAATCATACAGATGTCGTCTCACTCGGCTCTTTTGCTGATGAATTAAGTTCAACAATCTGGTTCACAGGTCCAGACTTCCTAACAAGAGGTGGAATTTACTGGCCCAAAGGGACCGTCTCAAACATTCCTCCTTCGGAGATGAGTAGTTCAACCTTGAGCACAACGATCATCGATGACTCAATAAAATTTAAAATTATCAATACACAATTATCATTTCTCTAAATTAAACATATCATCATTTACATTGATCGCTTTTATTCACAAACTAAATTCGTACGTAACGACATAAGAACATTTTGGAAAGTAATTCACGATATTCAAAAAACCGCTTTTAAGGAAGAAACTGGTCGTATTAAAGCCGGCAAAGTATTACAAAAGTTATCACCCTTTTTGAAAGACGTCCGGAGCTACAAAAAACCGATAACAAAATTGGTCGGAGATTATCAAACTCATGATTAACTTAGGACTGCAAGTTTCCAGCACTTCTTCCAAGGACTCATCGCTTTCTGCTACTACTACTTTAAACTTTACTTTGCAGTTGTGCACTTGTTTTTAATATTTTATTGTTGGTTGAAGAAATGCACTTCAGTAGTATTTGTTGTAGAAAAAAATTCACTTATTTATGTTCTTGTTGAGTAAAGATTATAAAATTGTGCAGTAACTAAACAACCTTTCTGTATGACGGCAAAATGATTACTGAAATCTAAAAAAATATTTTTAATAATTCTTCCAATTCAGTTCGCGTTAACATTTAGCCAATTTAGATTAGCCAATAAATAAATAAAATTATTAACTTGCAAAGTTTTATAGATTAAAATTAAAGTTTTCCTAATTTAAATATCAATTAATGAAATTTCTAAATAAAATTACATCAGCGTATAACATGTCCTATATATCATATTTTATTCTCTAATTAATTTCAATTTATTTTAATACTGTGTGCATTTATTGTTTTTCGCTTAACTTCTCATTTAAATTTGTATTATATGTATATGTTCATATTTTTTCTTAACCCGACCCACTGTAATTTGCCATCAATTTTTATACTCCAAGACCGTTGTACTTGTTTTGATTATTAACCGTTAGTTTTTATTTCTAATATTTGCTTTAAATATTTTGTACACGCATTTTGTTGTGGCCAAGAGGAATACAAGTTATTTTTATTATTGTAGAGGGTGTATTAACATTGAAAATTCTTCCCTTATACATATAAAACATATATATAACACCATAAAAAAGAACTGTCGGTCATTAAACTAATTGTGGCACCCGCCAAAATAAAATGCTTGCTCAGCAACATTTGAGCTATTGATTGATGTTGCAATATTTTTTATTAAATAGAACTTTGCTGCAGTTGCATATAGAAATCAAACAAAAAAATAATTTTTATTTAATTTATACATATGTACATATTATGTACAAGTTAACAACAACACTAATTGATCAGCAAAGTCAAACAATTTTCTCTTTAACTCTTTTTGTAAAATCAGCAATAATAAAGGTTTATGAACTAATTTAATTATTTTAAGACGCATTAGCAAACAATAATTCTTAAGTATAATATCACGCCACTTTTAAATTTAGGTCAAGTAATTAAATTATAAATTAAGTAAATTGTAATTTTCAAAACAGAGTAAATTTTTAAGTCAATAAAGGTGGTCATAGACTTTTTTAGTATTCCTATTAAAGGAATATATATACATACATACATTTGCAATTGTTTTAGGTAAATGAACTGTTAAATAAATAGCTATTGTTAAACTTGAAATAGAGCGAGCAGGATGTTATCATTTTGAGCAACTTTTATTTTCGTAAGTCTCGCCAAATCACTGCCCAAGGAGCAGTGGTGCAGTGGCAAATACATTTCGATAATATTTTAAAATTAACCAAATTGCTCTATGTATGTATATATATTGATGCCAGTGGGGAAAAGGCTCCTCATCGTACAGCATTCTTTACAGAACATATTCGATTAGAATTATTGTTGCTATGATTTTTCCAAATGCTATTTTTATACAATATAATATTTTTATATTTGGACAATCCAATTCATCTAAACTGATTATACATAAGTATATATTTCAATTTTTTCGTCCAAGTCTTCTCTTAACTATTTAGCTTTTTCAAATCCTTTGACATAGACAACAGGATGTTTTTCTTCTTCGCTGAGTTTTTTATATGTATGAATTGTTTGCCTCTTTCTAGTGTAGAGTCACCACTATCCCAATGAATACCATGTAAATGTTTGTATGTTACATGCATGTATGTAACCGACTGTATGTAGATTTATCATAATTTTTAATTTTGAATAGCTGTACAGTGATTTAATAAGAAACGTTTGTATTTCAAAATCATCAACTGAATACAAGCTTCTTTTGAATATAACTTATTATTTTATGATGTATGTATATCCTTCAATATCAATCGCAACAAACCTATCCAACGCTTAGACATTATCCTAACACAACATTTTGTTCTTATTCTTTGAATACGATAGTTGCCATCTGACAAAACAGATATATTAGCCAAAACATACAACTTCATAAGAAATGAAATATCAATTTGTTTTTAATGAGTTCCAGTTGGAACTTTTCTAAAGTAATATGTATCTGATGCCAGGTCAATTGTGACAAAAGTATGAATGTATTAGTGTAGAAAACAATGCCGAATATTGTTTGAACGGGCGACAATATCAGCACTATATCCTGTTGTAATTAACTCAAATAGATGTATATTCTACAGAATAACAAATCCAATATCAGAGATGAAATCATAATAATACAAACTAATATTGCTTTAAGTTTTTAAGACTTTCCGCTACAAAAGAGAAGGCGAAACATATTAATCTATTATTATTGCAAGATTGTGAAAGATTTCACTACTTATGGATAAGAAGTACTACATATATTATTTATAAACACATTCTTTTATCATTTAATTATATTAGATTGGTGAAGTGTCAGATGGCGGAGACATAAAAGTTCTATTTATGTAAATATATGTGTAATGGATACTTAATATATGTATGTATTTTCATACTGGGGAATCGCTAAAAAATCATAAAGACGTCTGCCACAAACCCGTAACTAGGATTTGGGATAAGTGCCATGGTACAGTAGGTTTTATAAGTTTTAAAAAAAACTTATGGATGTACCTTTTGTGGTGTACGCTGATTTTAAATGTGGACTAGATATATTCAGAAACAACTCACCCAATAATTTTTTTATAATTTATTTAGTGAATTTATTTAGTCATGCAAGAGATATTTATAGTAAATGTTTAAGGACCCGGAACCCAATGAATTCTTTACCCCCACTTTAACAGATAAATCATAATGAGGCTACTATTTGCCATACAGTACCGTGGAAGATAATAGCAGTTGGCTCTTTAATTTTTGTAAGTATGCTATACTTTTCCAAAAAAATCCTCACTTAAATTTTATTCGTTTTTTAAAAATATTTCTCTTGGGGTGGCAGCCCTAAAGTATGAAATTATTTTTCCAAAAAAACCAACGGTTAAAAGGAGACTTAGACGGTAAAGAAAAGTCGTACGTAAAACCAAAGAGAAAATCATATGAAATTATCTCCGTATTTTAAAAATGTGAATGAAAATATTACGACAGATTTTTTTACGTTTACAACACTGGTAAATTTGCACCAAAAATTATTTTCATTTTCTATTGCTTGCGCCTTTTTTATTTATTCTTTGTTTGCATTATTTGTTTACATAAAAATACATCCCTGATCTAATGATGTGTGAAGGAATTTGAAAAATGTTTAAAGACGTACGACTGTAAAATTTTCTCTCTATGTCGTATGGTTTTATTACATATTAAGTTTAGACGATACCATCCGTGCTCTTCTAGCCAAAAATTTAACTTATCGTACGACTTGTATTGCCGTCTAAATGCCCTTTAAAAAATACCGTTATAAAATAAACTATAAAATAAATGTTATAAAAATATGTGAAAGGAAAATGGGGAAGGAAAACCCTACCAATTTGTTCAAGACCTCTTTGGGTGTTCAGCTAAAATGATATCTAAAAGAATCTTGCGTACTCTAGAGATGTCCCCAGAACTTTTTGAGGAAGATTAACATTAAGACTAAGAACATGTACCGATAATAATATTTCGTATTATAGATAAACCAGCGATATCTCTTATTTATTTGGGATCGCAGAGTAAAAGATAAATAATATTGGGAATAAGCATAATTCGCTTGTTTCTAATAAACGTAGATTACATTGTAACCGAATCTTACTAAATATTGTAAACAACCAATATAGAAATAGGGTAAACAGAATAAACGTAAACTTATGACCTGGGTAGGAAAGTAATTATTAAACCGATAAGAACGCACATGTCAGTTGTAAACAAAAAATATAAGTATCTAAGCAACAAACATGTTTGTTCATGTCTTGATCACAAACATGTTTATCTGCATAGATTAAGACATTTATGTAAGTAAGCAAGTAAAGATTAAGACAATATACAAATTGTAAACAATTATGAGTTGTAAAAAACTATAAACTGTAAACAACCCCTAATCATAAACAACCAAATAATGTTTCAACGCTTATCCACATGCAGGTAAAGATAACCTCATTTTGGTTCAAACAAAGAACACGATAAGATGTAAGAAAAAGACTTTGGAGGGCAGTCTTAAGAAAATACAGTGTAAGAACATGGAAAATAGTGTTTGAGTATAAATTTAAGTTAGTGAAGAAAATATTATAATAAAAGAAAAGACGCATAGACGTCAAAAATATTGGATTTAATATTTTTTAATTTAACAAAAAAGAGGAAACATTAACTATCTTCAGCAACAGAGTTAAAACAACAACTAAATCTTGATGTTCATCTTTGTACGATAAGAATCGTTCTTCTTAGCAGCGATCTACCAGCAAGAACCCCGTAAAGCACCGGTCGGATGAAACTAAAGTTGCTCTGGTTGGCTCAAAAGGCTGTCATCAGTACGTTAGACGTAAATCTAATGCAGCATATGATCCACGCAATGTTTTAACTACTGCAAAACATGGAGGTGCGAAAATAAATGCCTGCTGTTGTTTTTCCCGATACGGCACCAGTTCCTTATTTTGGATAAACGAAAACTTGGATGCACATTTCTACGTTCATATTTAGGAAAATGTAATGAAACCATACGCCGATTGGAATATGCCATTCAAATGGGTTGCCCAACGGGCGAAACATGCCAGCAGAGCGGCTAAATCGCAGCTTACTAACAATGGCATTGATGTTACGGCTTGGCCTGCGCAGTCGCCGCATCTTAGTCCAATTGAAAATTTATGGGCCGACATCAAGGAAGCAGTTTTTACAGCAAACCCGAAAAACTAGCAGGAGTTATGGAAAGTGGTGGAATCGTCATGGCGAGCTAATCCATTAGAAAAAGGCCAAACATTAATTAACTCCATGGGTCGTCGCTGCAATGCAACAATTTGGAATAAAGGATATTCCACAAAATATTAATTTTAAATAATACTTTTTAATTTCTTTCTTAAATATTTAAAATTTGAAAAAACTGTTATTTTTTTGAACACACATCTTCCTGTAAGTTTTAACTTTTCCATTTTCACTTTTTGTGTAAAAACCCAAATAACGCCAATAATAATTTTGATAATAAAATGAATTTTTCTAACTTAGAGCCATACCAATACCAATAGATTTGCACTTCGCAAATAAAATTAGTCCCAATGAAATATTTGATAGAATGGAAGAGATGACACGAAAAGCTATAGATTACTTGAATAGGAATAGATTTGATTGCGACATAAATCCCGAATATATGAAAAATATAGGCAAAGATGGAACGTTAGAACAAAAAGTTAGGAAGGTAAATGCAGAGCGAAATGTCCCTAAAAAATATATTCATAAGCAAAATACTTACCACAAAGATGAGTTTATTGAAAAGAAAAAAACATATTTCCAACTCTCTGGATGTTCTTGTTGGTGATTTCGATTATCAACCTGGCCGTAGCTCAAAAACTATTGGCAACAGATTTAAACCAAGGAGAACTGTTCCTTATAGAAAACTATTCTAAAATATTGCATGTCTTTAAAACTGAGAAATACTTTGATTATATAAAACAACTAGGATTGAAAATTAAGCCTTTAAAAAAATAATATCGGAATCATCAAATCGAAATTATATTCTCTTTTACCGAGTTGAAATCGAAACAAAATTAAAAATCGTTACAGAAAATAACCAAACCATTATTGAGCATGTCAACGAACAAGTTAAAATAAATGAACATTTTGACAGCCAACTTTCAAACCTGACTAATTTAGCAAATTTACAAACTTGATCTATTTTATAAAACAAACTTGAAATGACTTGCGAATATCAAACTAACACATTAACAGAGATAATAGGAATTGGGTCTAATGTAATTGTAGTCATTAATGGCAATATTGAAGTAAATCGTACTTGTAACAAATTCCCATTAAGTTGAAATGGAAACTATTTAAATTATATCGAAAGTTGTGAAATATATTTAGATAAGTGGTACAATAAAAAATATTACCAAACCACTGTAATTGTTCCAAATCCTCTTAGAAATATAACTACCAATGACTCACCATTGACTCTAGAAGAACTATGTATGTACATACATTATAAGAACTGAAGTTGTTGTCAACTTACCTGCAATTCCTTTGGAAACCAGGCAAGTATCTTCGTCCGGGGGTGTTATGTCCCCGCAACCCGCAAATAAACAAAAACTCCCTTTTGCTTAATTCACTAAGAAACATGTACATGCAACATCATCAATTATTATAAATATATATGTAAATGAATACTTACAAACACACATTTATCGCATATTTGCAGTATCGTCAACAATTGTAAAATGATGCTTAAATATAAAAACATTCCTTTGCAATCCGAATAATACTGAGAACAAACACATTCATTTGTATGTATGTATGTGTGTAGTTTACTTTATTCTTTACTTCTTCTTAAGCATGAACCAATTTTTGATTCATTGCATAAAGCAGAGCTTCTGTGACAAGCAAAAGGAAAAGAAGTATGTATTTCGTTTTTAATTTACGATAAGAGTTTTCTGCTTAAGTAAATAACTACAACAAACTGTAGCTGACATACTCGTACACGACATACTGTGAGATAGTGCCGCATGCATTTAGTGCAGACGTCTGCGCGGCTTGATTCATGGAATTGCTAGTGTTACTCGATGTTATGCCTATTTTGTATTTTGAATATTTGTATTTGAGTATTTTACAGTTAAGAACATTTTTGTGACAAGAAAATTCATTATAAAACCAGAACTCAAACCGCAGGCTTTTACTTTATATGTTACTTGTAAATTGGTATAATAAATGTTTGTGGTTTTTCTTAAATGTAGCGAAGTATAACAAACTGTACAGCTGCGTAAATATATTTTGATATTAGGAAATAATTGTAGATAAAAATTGTTTCGTTAAAAAAGTCTTATGCAAAGCTTAGCCCTTAAATTACAACCTCCTCGTCGACAGTTCAAACACACATTATTGGAAAAAAATGAATAAGGGAAGTTAGCAGCTTTTTTTGTGAGATTTTTCAATTTTTCAAAAAGTGTACAAGTTCTCTAAGGAGGTATATTTGATTAGATCATGGGAAGCCAAGCCAAGCCAAGCTCTTCCTTTAAATGTAAAACTTGTCATGTACATGTTTCTGATTGCTCGGTATGACAACGACGCTCTTACTCCATAACGGGATGCGAAAGCGGTGGCGATGGTAGTACAATTAATGTGTTGCAAGGATTGTAAAACATATACTACATATTCCAAGTACAAAATGGTCTTGTCATATCAGGACAAGTGAAGATAAAACTGACAGTCTTGAAAAACCAGATATTTATAATGGTATCGATGTTGGTTTCTACAACACAACGTTGAAGCAAACATCACGTCTGCAGGAATTGTTTACAAGAGTAATGCTCGTCAACTCTTCATGAGCCAAATATTTTTTCATCTTTAACCTTAATATTTCTCTTTTCTTTTTTTTTTCATTTTTTCATCCAAACTTTTATTTTTCCGACAAAATTAGACCAATTTTGTTATATTGTACCATTTTCAGCGCTAAAAGGAGCTCCGCATATTTCGAATTCATATATCCATCTTCTTCGGTACAGTATGTTGTTGTTGTAGCTGAGGTTGTTTTAGATGTTGTTGAAGTCGTTTTTGTTAAAGTTGATGTTGTTGTTACAATTACCGATGTTGATGATGACAAGGGGAAAACAGAATTGTTTCATTATCATCTACGAAATTAAATAAGTTAGCGCTGGACTCCAACTCCCTCTTCTATACGGTAATATGTAACTAAATCACTCTCAAAATCTATAAAAATTTCTCAACAATTTTCTATTAAAATCTTTAAAATTTCTCCACAATTTAAAAATAAATTCAATTTTCCTATTTTTACACAAGCCATCACCACAGCTCAAAATTCATGAAATCTTTACAATTTCATTTCCATCATAATAAAAAAGTACTAAACATTTTGCTACCACTTTTGTGAATTTGTTTCAATACTCTATTTGTATACAAATAATTATCACAACAGCAAAAAAAAAAACAACTTTATTGCATTCCAGTTTGCTAGTCTCTAGACATATCTAAAATTTTTCTATTTAAAGAAAAAGTGATAAGAACCACAACCAACTACAATCTAAGTATAGCCCAAGTTTAATCGCACACTGTTATATTACCATCTAATAATTTCAAAAATACAATAATTTGTCGCAACTCTTAATTCTTATCACATACATGACCTCTAACAATTTCTTACGACTCTTTTAATCCTTACCTCATAGTTTCAACGGCAATTTCTTTTCCATCACAATAAAACCACTTCAAGTACAATTTTATCTCTTTACAGTTTATTAGTCACTACATATTTCCTATTCAAAGAAAAACAACAAAAACCACAATCATCGAAGGTGGAAATTTTTTAATGCCAGCAATATATAATTATCATATAATATACCTCTTAAAAACACACCTTGACATGGCCTCTGATTCACTTGTTGAACAGTTTAAATCGACGAGTCGTTATAAGAATAATAAGACCAGAAAGTATATGAATCTGTATACGAAACCCCACCTAGTGTGTCAATTGTATAAAACGGTGAAAATACAACGAGTGTGTGAAATTTGTTTTAATATCAAATTCTCGGTGTTTTTTAATGTGTTAAATAGTTAAATAACTGATCCGATTTTAAAATTCAAACAAACTCCGATTTTTAGCACTAAAAGGGGATTTAAACGGTAACACAAGTCGTACGATAAGTCAAGTTTTTGAGTAGAAGAGCACGGATGGTATCGTCTAAACTTAATATGTAATGAAACCATACGACATTGAGGGAAAATACGGATGAACATTTTACAGTCGTACGGCTCTCATCGTTTTTTAAAATTTTTCAAATTCCTTCACACATCATTAGATCATTTTACTTTGTTTTGGTTTTTTACCAATGGTGTAAACGTACAGAAGTCTGTTGTAAGATTTTTATTCTCACTTTTCAAATTCGGGGAAAATTTCATAAGATTTTCTCCTTGGTTTTACGTGCGACTTGTATTACCGTCTAAATCCCCTTTAAATGATAAAACAAACATTCAAATCACCCGAAACAAACATTTAACAATGACCACAATTACCACATCTACCCCCACCCAAACCATTAAGACAACAACAAATGAAACTACAAAATATTAACCAGAACTAAATCACTTAATAAAGTTTATGACAGACAAAATTAGTTGGCAATGCACTGATTTGCAGAACATTGAACAGCAATAAGAATTCTATAAAAGTGATTTAGTTGCAAAATAAATAAAATTAATTATTTGGAAATTTATTGAACTAATAAAATGAAACAATAGGTCTCATTGTAAAGAGTCAGTCTTAATCCAACAACAGAAAAGAAAAGTTGCTTTTTAATCTAATCGCTGGCTATAACTCGCGCAAGTTGCCTTTTTAATCCACATCGTAGGATAAAGATATTACTGGCGCAAGTAATAGAAACAATTTAGTTTCTATATTTACAAAAACACTAAGACAACTTTCCTTGTACAATATATTCTGTTATATGGCAGATAGAAACATCCCTTTCATATTTTATTATGATTGCAATACATCTTAATACTATTCTGAGGACTATTGGTATGTGTTCAGGATAACGACCTTCGTTGTTGCTGATAAATGTGTGTAATGATAATTATTGGTTCGATATGTTCAGGTAAAAAGGTTAATAAACACAATGTTTGGTTGGGACTTAAATCTTATTTAATACTTTATGATCTGCCCTCCTCATTTATGATGGTCTGTCTACATCATTTATGATTATATGCTGTATGTTTTTTTATGAATTTAATGTTTGTTTAGGTTTGCTGCATGTCACACTTCCACCCCATGTCGGAAATAGTCCTGGATACATATACAAATTTTTTTCATATCTATATACTTATACACATAATTTTCTTTTACTTACATTATGATTTTACGTACATGATTTTATTATTCTTTTTATTCCATATCCTTTTTTATGTTGCCTAAATCTTCTATATTGTGTTCATTTCTGATTTCTTTCTGAAGGTTTGATTCTTGGTTTTTATTTCGCAGCTACAGAACACAAGAAGATAATTTTTATTAATTCTTATCTTCATACCTTCCTGTCGCTATATTTAAAATTACAACTATTTAAAATAGTGCAATGTTTTAGGTCTTTGACATTTCTTCATAATCCAAAAGGGGACTCATCAGTTCAATCACACAGGCATTTGGTCCGTTTGTTTGCATATAGTTTTATTAGGCAAAGCTGTAGTCATTTTCAAATCAGTTTGAATTTAAGGAAATCTATCTCAAAGTTATCTATATCTTTCGATGTCAGGATACTTGGATGAAATATGAGGGTTTTAGCGGACGCTATGGTATCCGGAAGATGTTCTATATTTTCTTTCAAGAATGCAAGTTTAAACATTTGGTCTGTTTCTAAAATTGACCAATAAGTTTCTAATATTTTCTCTGTCATCCTCTATAGCTGATTTCAATGTTTGAATAGAATTAGAATATTTATATAAATTTGCTTATTAAATGTATGTAAAATATTTTTATCCACTATATCAAGGTGTTGACGGAATTCTTGTCGATCATCACCGGCCATAACCCGAGCCAACCACTTGTGAACCTGGCCTATGAACTTAAACTGTTCTCTTTTCTTCCTAAGATGTGTTGGACTAATTGATTTTAACTTGGTTTTAAATGATTTGATCTCTGTCAAAATAATTTCTCTGTTACGTAAGTCCTAATTCCGTATATTATTCTCCATTTGACTGACAATAATATCTGTTTCTTTTTTTCTCGACAATGATTTGTATTCTAAAACGATTAACAACCCTATCCTTGAGAAAGTGTATTGTTTGCACTTCTAAAGACTCGCATTCTGATGTTATTAATGTGTTCTACCGAAGATGAGCTAAATGTTAGGATGTCGTCCATGTAAACTAAACATGTTTTATTTATGTAATTCCTTAGCACCGAACTCATTAACTTTTGGAAGGTTAAAGGTGCATTTCTTAACCCAAAAGGCATTCTGACAAACTCATAATGCCCAAAAGGAGTAGAGAATGCGGTTTTTCCCCGTCATCCGCCCTGAAAGGAATTTGATGGAAACCCTTGGCCAGATCGATACTTGAAACGTATTGGCCTCTACCTAATTTATCTAATAACCACTTTAAGTTGGGTATAAGATATTTATCCTCAATCGTATGTCCATTTAATTTACGATAATCTATTACTATTCGCCATTGTTTTTCTGCTGAAGTATCAGTTTTCTTAGACACAATCCACAAGGGGCTATTCTGTTTTAGCATGTTAATTATCTGTCTTCTGATTTCTTTTCTATGCACTTGGGAACAACCATATATTATCGAATTCAGAAGCCTATCAATGTTAGTAGTTATCTGAAGCTCTATTTCAGTTGTCGCGGAAAGATAGTCAGTCACCACCTTCAGCGTAAAACTGGTCGGTAAAATCTTTTAAAATAAATTCTTGAAAAAAATTATTAACTAAGATTTCGAAGTACTCATGTTTAATACTTATTACCGCCTCACCGTGTATCAGAAAATTCTTTATTATTTTCAAAGTCAAATATCTTCCAAATTAGTGTTCCTCGTGTAAGAAACTCCTTTGGAAAAGGTTGTAACACCTTCGTACTTTACTTCATTTGTTCCGTTGATTGTTCTATAATAAACGAGTTTCATTAATTTGGCTGCTGAAAAGCGTTCTTGCGAAATATTTGGTTTTATTATACTGGTTGAGGAGCCAGTATCAATCAAAAATCTTATTGACTGTCGTCCAATAGTCAATGTAACTATGGGAAGGTTTGAGTTCGGCCCTCTATCATAAAATTTGCGTCATATTGGAGATTATCTATTTCCATCGGCTCTGGTTTTCGGCAATAATAATTTGGTTGGGGTTGTTGCTCGCTATTCTAAGAGCTCCTAGATATCGCATGTCTTGGAAAATTAGTATCAATATGTTGTTCTATTGAATTTCTATTGATATTTATGCCCTCTCCATTATGTTTGTAATCCATGTTTTGCTGCTGAGAATTATCTCTTCTCAAGCTATCGCTTAACCTTTACTGGAGACTACCATTTGCCTCAGAATTTTTCCAATTTCTGTTAGAATATTGAAAATTGAATTTGGCTTTTTGACCAATGTATGTATGTAACTTTGTATCACTTCTATGATTGAATGCAGTGGCCGTAGTATCGTCCAACAATTTAAGTTTCGCGTGTTTCAAAGTTATGTCAGTCAAAGTTGCATGGTCTGCTATATGTGCTCGTATCGGCCCATCTATATTTTCTAATAATACTCTCAAGGCCTTTATCAACGTTTTCTGGTGTGTTTATACTCAGTTTAAATTGATCAGCGAAAAATATGTCAATAATTTTGTATTTACATTATTAAACAATTCATTCAAATTGCTTACCTTCAATGTACGGCAGTAGTTGAAAATTTCGACATAAATCCTTTCTGGACTGAATTCCTTCATCATACTGACTTTTATTTCGTTTGCAACGATCCTGATGCAAAATTGAGCCAGGGTTTCATTCTTCCCACAAAGGTTGAGATTTGCCTCAACGGCATGTATAAATGCTCATGGATTACGACTTTTATCAAGAGGCTGTACGCGCTGGAACTGTTAAGAATACGCTCTGTAAAGGACGAAATTAATATTTTCAGCAAAATGTCCTGGCCGTTGCCTTATTAGATGACAGTGAGGAAATAATAAGGGTAGAGAGGCTTCATGTTTCAGACTTGCCTTTTAGAAAATACTAATTGGATATATGTATATATAAATTTAAATATTGCTTTTAAGTACTATTAAGTATTAAATTATATACATCCATATAAATATGTATATTTTTCTATTTGTATGTTTTGGTTTTACGGGTCATTCACGCAAATGTAATGTTTGATAAAATGTAATTATGAAATTGTAAAAATTTTTAAATAGATTGTGTTACCGCCACTCATAAATCGCTAATATGACACTACTGTTACCGCCACTCATAAATAGCTAATATGACATTACTGTTACCGCCACTCATAAATCGCTAATATGACATTACTGTTATCGATATGTAGAGAGATGAGCATGGCAAAATGTTCAATTATTCCTTTTAATTTTCCACGCGGTATAATTATGAGGCCATATTTAATCGAGACCACATACATAGGTATATAAAACACCTACATAGATTGAAGATATTCATTCGTTCAGGTCATAAGGATTACGAAGCTTCGCTTGGAGTAGCCATACATAAAAGTTAGTATATCAGCAGTTTAGTATGTAAGTTTGTATAAGTTTGTATATAAATTGTAAATTTATTTATAATTTTAGGAATTTTAACATATTAAAGAGTAAGAATAAAGAATTAAAGTTTTCTAAAATTCTTACACTTGTGTTTATAATCTACATTGGCTATCTTGAGCTTGGGCCGCTTCACCCGCAACATTAAAATTCTTTTATGTGCCTCATCGGATCGTTTGAAGGAATCATCTTGGGTGTTAAAACGTAAGTCCTAACAGAATGCAACCTTCCACTCCCTCAGAGGGTCAACCACTAAGTCGTCAACGACCAACTCAGTTAAGTCCTGCACCGAACAACTGTAACATTTGCAACAAGTCCACAGACAACGAAAAATTTATAAAATGCAGCAAGTGCCATCTTAATTTTCATTTACCATGTGTCAATCTCAGCAGCAATCAAGACCAACCTACATGGAGTTGCCAAAATTGTACGGTACAACATCAAATCACGATCGATTCTGCCTCTTCCATTCGTAGTGGCTCTTCGGCCGCTTCCCGCTCCCGCCGACAAGCTCTTGAGCTACGACGTCTAGAAGAAGAGACACAACTTGAAAGAGATTTCATTAAAAAGAAATACCAAATTCTCGAACAAGCAGTAGATGACTTCGAGGACGCACAATCAGTTAATAAACACTCAGCTGTCAGATCTGTACATGAGTGGTTAGATAATCAAATCCAACTCCCTACTTCGGCTATTGCAACCGCACACCAAAATATAGTTTCCGCAGCTCGTCAGTTTGAAACGCCACCTTACACATCTGTACCACAAGCCACAACAACGCAAGAAATGCCTAACACTACTAAACCATATTGCCAAAACGTAAGTAATGACTTAGTTTATACGACAAAAACAATAACTCCGCCCGTATGTACAACTACGTCATTCGTTAATAACATGTCTTCATTTATTAATGACCCAACAACGAACCGTCAGCAGCCGACAACGGCAAATTTATGTAATAATTCAGACAACGTAAATGCAGAAAATCACACATTAGAGACACCTGTACAATTTGCTTACATGGATTCAACGTTTTCCATGAACCCATCAAACCTCCAACCTGTTATATTACCGTCTCACAGGCTTTCGCAACAACAAATAAGCACGCGGCAGTCAGTACCAAAAGAGCTTCCAATTTTTACCGGCACTCCTGAAGAATGGCCCTTGTTTAGTGCCACATATGACTGGTCGACAGCAGTCTGTGGTTTTACAGACGCTGAAAATCTTGTCAGGCTTCAAAATTCTCTAAAGGGGGAAGCACTTCGATCTGTTAAACATATTTTGATCCATCCATCGGGTGTACCATGTGCTCTATCTACACTAAAATTGCTTTTCGGACAACCGGAAAAAATATTAAACTCACTAAAAAATAGAATAAGATCACTACCAGCAATGAACACAAATAAATTGAGCACAATTACCTCTTTCGCCGTGGAAGTAAAGGGCCTAGAAACAACAATTAAAGCCAGTGGTTTAATAAATGAACTGACCAATTCATCTTTATTACATGAATTAATAATGAAAATGCCATCACATTTTCAACTTAACTGGGGTGAACAAAAAATAAAACTAGCAAAAAATAACAAAAGAGTTAGTTTGACTGAATTCGCTAACTGGATATATGAAGTCGGTGTCTCAGCAAGCAGCATAAATATAGAAAGTGACAGCAGCGCATCAAAGTCAATAGAGCAGTATTCGCGTAAGCCAAAAAACGTTTATGTGCATGCTCATGAAGAACAAAACAAAAAGATCTGTTTAGTGTGTTCTGGCAACTGCAATAGCGTTGAGAAGTGTAAAAAATTCTTGGCTGCGAATAGAAGCGAGCGATGGAACTTAGTAAGAATGTACAATCTATGTAAACTGTGCCTGCGACGTCACTACGGTATTTGCAGTAGCAGCATCGTTTGCAGAGAAAATAATTGTCAAATAAAACATAATACATTGCTGCATAAATCCATGACTGAAGATAGAGAAACAAACGCTACCAGAGAAACTGAAAATAAAAGCAAAAGAGATAATTTACATGCAGCCCATAGGAATGAATGCAATGAAATCTTATTTAAAATTATACCCATAACAATATACGGAAACAATAATAAACGTTTTAATACTTTTGCATTTATAGACGAGGGTTCGTCTGTAAGTCTGGTAAATGAACAATTAATTAATAAACTAGATTTAAATGGTGAGCCACAACCTCTATGCTTGAAATGGACAGGTGAAATAGGTCGCAACGAAGAAGACTCAAAAATAGTCTCAATGAAAATTTCAGGTATGAATAAAACTGAATTTTCTATTTCTGTTCGTACGGTTAAACAACTATCGCTTCCGAGTCAGAGCTTTAATTATAAAAAGTTATGTAAAAAATTTCCGCACCTTAAAGGGCTACCCATCGCCGATTTTGAAAATGCTGTACCAGATGTACTTTTAGGATTAAATAACTTGAAATTATGTGTGCCCACTCGTGTTAAAGAAGGCAAGAAAAACGAACCCGTCGCTTTACATACTCGCCTCGGCTGGCTAATATGTGGCAACTCCAGTGTTGGAGAAAAAGCCCAAATTCAATATAATTTTTACTCTTGCGAGTGTAAAGGTGAAAACGACCAAATTCTTACTCACTTACTCAAACAGTTTTATACAACTGAGTTAGCAGGGATAAGTAACTATACTCCAGCTCTTGGAAAAGATGACCAAAGGGCATTAAGTTTGCTAGAAACATATACGAAACAAAGATGCGATGGCCATTACGAGACAGCTTTGCTGTGGCGATATGACAATATTACACTTCCACAAAGCTTTGATATGGCGAAGAGACGACTGATTTGTCTCGAAAAAACTCTAAGAAAAAATAAAGAGTTGTTCGAACATTTCGAAAAAACAATTTCTGAATATTTTGAAAGAAATTACATAGCCAAAGTAAACAATGAAGATGATAAACAAAATGTATGGTATTTACCAATGTTTCCGGTATTTAACAAAAACAAACCGAATAAAACAAGAATAGTTTGGGATGCGGCCGCGAAGGCAAATGGTATTTCACTTAACTCTATGCTGCTCAAAGGGCCAGATTTGCTGTCTTCTCTTGCAGCTATTCTTTTTCGTTTTCGGCAAAGGCAAATTGCAATCTGTGGTGACATCGAACAAATGTTCCATCAGATTTATATACGCGATGAAGACTGCCATGCGCAAAGATTTTTATGGCGCAGCTGCGACGACAACAAAGAACCCGAAGTGTACGTAATGAAGGTTATGATATTCGGTGCCTCCTGCGCTCCGTGCATATCTCAGTATGTTAAAAACCTCAACGCATCAAAATTTGAAGCCAAGTATCCCTTAGCCGCTGCTGCCATCAAAGACAACCACTACGTAGATGATTTTCTTGCTTCTTCGGATACTCCTGCAGAAGCCGCCGAACTGGCTAAAACTGTGCGATTCATTCATAGTGAGGGAGGATTCAAAATTAGAAACTGGTGTTCGAATAATGATAGCGTTTTGAAAGAATTGAACTCTTCTAACCCTTTGACCAATATTTGCCTAAACGTTAGTGTAGGCGAAGCAACAGAAAAGGTACTTGGCATATTTTGGAACCCTGGGGAGGACAATATAACCTTTAAACTGTCGCAGTCTGTCTTGAACAGCGAACTTCTTCTCGGAAACAAAATTCCCACCAAACGTGAAATTTTAAGAACTCTAATGAGCATTTATGACCCTTTAGGGCTTGTAGGAAATTTCCTTATGTATTTGAAAATAGTTCTCCAAGAAGTTTGGAGAAGCAATATCGACTGGGACGAACATATTCTAGTAAATCAACAATTAAGGTGGAAAAACTGGCTAGCGCTTTTACCAGATTTAAAAAATGTAAATATACCTCGTTGTTATCTTAAAACATTGAAAAACTATAATAACCTAGATGTTCAATTGCATGTATTTGTGGATGCAAGCGAAAACGGTTATGCCGCCGTAGCGTATTTTAGGATGTGCTGTGGGGACGAAATCGCTATTTCACTTATTGGATCAAAAACTAGGGTGGCGCCACTAAAGGTTTTATCGATACCACGTTTAGAGCTGATGGCAGCTGTTATTGGTGCTCGGTTTGCTAAATATATTGAAAAACATCATACCGTTAAGATAAATCGAAAAACACTCTGGTCAGATTCACGAACAGTTTTAAGCTGGATACGCTCCGACCACCGAAAATATCACCAGTTCGTTGCAGTTCGTGTAAGTGAAATTCTCGATATTTCAGAGGTGGACGAGTGGTCCTGGATATCAGGAAAAACGAATGTAGCTGACGAAGCAACACGATGCACAAATAAACCTAATCTATCGAATACAGGGCGCTGGTTTAGCGGCCCTGATTTTTTAAAGTTGCCAGAGAAAGAATGGCGGGAACCCAATACACAACTTTTGGAAACAAAGCTCGAGTTGAAAGAGTGCCATTTAACGGCACGAAGTATAGAACAACTTATAAACTTACAAAGATTTTCTCAGTGGTGCAGAGCATTAAGGGCAACTGCATACGTAATTCGTTTTTGCTACTGCCGTAGAAACAGAGATATCACGCCTTCCTGTGGAAAGGAACTAACTCAAATTGAGTTGCTCAAAGCAGAACTGACTCTTATCAAAGATACGCAGAAAGTATATTTCCAAAATGAAATAAATTGTCTATCACAAAATAATAAATTAACAAACACAAATTTTTTGTATAAATTGTCCCCGTATTTGGATCATAAAGGTGTCTTGAGAGTAGGTGGCCGAATTGATTATGCTGATATTCCGGAGGAACTGAAGCATCCAGCCGTTTTGCCTAAACATTGCCGCCTAACAACCCTTTTAATATTACATTACCATAATCTGTACCGTCATAGTAGCCTTGAGACAGTGGTGAATGAATTGCGGCAAAAATACTATATTCCTAAATTGAGAACCGTTTGTAAATCAACCATTAAGCAGTGTCAAATGTGTAAAATTAAAACTGCGATGCCGGAGATTCCGCAGATGGCAAAATTACCTCGGGCTCGACTGGGTTCGTATCTCTCACCATTCACATTCACGGGTCTTGACTTTTTTGGTCCTATGCTTGTCACTGTTAACCGACATAAAGAAAAGAGATACGGTGTGCTATTTACATGTTTAACGGTACGTGCGGTTCATATTGAAATCGTCTATTCGCTTAATACAAGTTCGTGTATCATGGCAATACGTAAGTTTATTTCGCGGAGAGGCAGCCCAAGAGAATTTTTCAGCGACAATGATACTAATTGTATCGGTGCTGATCGAGAGTTGCGTGAAGCCTTAAGAGAGGTGGACAAGAACGAGCTAATACGAAGTTTTACAACGTCCTACACGAAATGGAACTTTAACCCACCTTCTGCTCCTCATATGGGAGGGGCATGGGAGCGATTAGTTCGATCCGTAAAAACTGTACTCTACAATATTAAAACAGAACGGTTTCCAAGCGATGAAATGCTGCAAAGCATGATGGCTGAAGTCGAAAGTATTATAAATTCCCGTCCTCTTACATATGTCCCAATAGAAAGCGAAAATCAAGAAGCGATCACACCAAATCATATTTTGCCTGGCAACTCCAGTGGCTTAAAACCCCTTGCATCGTACGACGACGAAGGTCTTGTACTTAAAGAAAGTTGGTTGCGTTCACAACAATATGCACAAATCTTTTGGAAGAGATGGGTGACAGAGTACCTGCCTACTTTGAAGTGTAGGACAAAGTGGTTTCAAAAAGCCAAACCCATATCTGTGGGAGATTTAGTGATAGTGGTTGATCCAAATAACCCGAGAAACGTGTGGCCAAAAGGAAAGGTCATCGAAGTTGCCAAATCCGAAGATGGACAAGTACGAAAGGCAAAAGTTTTGACAGTTTGTGGCGTTTTAGAAAGACCTGCTGCAAAATTAGCGGTTTTAGACGTGGCTGAAAGAAAGTAGAGTAAGTCTTCGAAATCTCGCCATACTGTGGGGGAGTGTTACCGTCACTCATAAATCGCTAATATGACACTACTGTTACCGCCACTCATAAATAGCTAATATGACATTACTGTTACCGCCACTCATAAATCGCTAATATGACATTACTGTTATCGATATGTAGAGAGATGAGCATGGCAAAATGTTCAATTATTCCTTTTAATTTTCCACGCGGTATAATTATGAGGCCATATTTAATCGAGACCACATACATAGGTATATAAAACACCTACATAGATTGAAGATATTCATTCGTTCAGGTCATAAGGATTACGAAGCTTCGCTTGGAGTAGCCATACATAAAAGTTAGTATATCAGCAGTTTAGTATGTAAGTTTGTATAAGTTTGTATATAAATTGTAAATTTATTTATAATTTTAGGAATTTTAACATATTAAAGAGTAAGAATAAAGAATTAAAGTTTTCTAAAATTCTTACACTTGTGTTTATAATCTACATTGGCTATCTTGAGCTTGGGCCGCTTCACCCGCAACAGATTGCAAATAAATAAATGAAAAAAATGAGTTGTGTTAAGAGCTTTGTTTAGATATAAGATTCTTTTAACTTATTCTTCAGAATAGGTTCACTACGACTGCGCCAGTAATAGTTTCGTTTTTTGGTGTTTCTACATATACAAGAATCTTAATACTATTCTGAGGACTATTGGTATGTGTTCAGGATAACGACCTTCGTTGTTGCTGATAAATGTGTGTAATGATAATTATTGGTTCGATATGTTCAGGTAAAAAGGTTAATAAACACAATGTTTGGTTGGGACTTAAATCTTATTTAATACTTTATGATCTGCCCTCCTCATTTATGATGGTCTGTCTACATCATTTATGATTATATCCTGTTTGTTTAATTTATTTTGTTTTATGCATTCTGTGTGTGTTTAGGTTTGTTGTATGTAACTCGTGTTTTCATTGTGTTTTACTCAAAAAGCTGTTTTGACACACTGGTTAGGTTTTCAAATGCAGGGTCACATACACATAGAGAAAAGCAAATATTTTAAAAAGCCATAAACGACTAATATGTATATAGTCGGCAACGGTATAAACCTATAATCCTTTTAGGAACTATGAATGAAGCAGACGGAGTAAATATAGAAACAATGATCAGAGATCTCAAAATAAATAATTGGTCAAATAAATGACGAAAGCAAAATGTTGCAAAAACTTCAGAAGGCATAATAAATCCTAAACTAATAGATGATCTGCAAACTATGACGAGCTTAACTACGTTAGAACTTGAGAATTTGAGAACTTCAAAACTGCTGCGTAGTTACAATTATATTTAATTAACTTATTGTTATCCACTCTAAGCCAAAAAACTAATAATTTGCCAACAAATATAATAATGAACTTCACTTAGACGAAACTAACAATTAGATTACAAATAAAGATATAATCAATAAAAATTTTGATAACAAAATAGTGCCGGAAAAAAGCGATTTTATCAAAAGTTTTTTAACAAACTGAAAATAAAAATAAATTCGCCTCGATAATTGCAAAGTGACAACAAACGATTTAAAAACGTTTCTAAATCGAAATATACAAAAATCTACTATATTACTATTTGGAAAACTAAACATGATGTTGCACTTCCTGAACTTAAAAAGCACATACTAGAACCAACCGCTATTCTATATAAACTTATGCAGAGCGCGTGAGTACTGACTTATTCGTAGGACATTGCACGTGAAAACTGAATAGCACATAGAAAATTATTTAGCTTTTGAGTCACCTGTAGCTCATCTCTTAGCCAACCATGAACTCACTTTTAGTTAACTAAAATGCTGACAGGGAGGACGTAGCATCCTTGTGAGAGATAAGAATTAATGCAGCAACCACTAGTTATACATACATCTACTTTAGCCTTAAACTAAAACCGTTTGTAGGTATTTTATTGTTGTTGTTGTTGTTGAGAGAAATTATTGGAGCGAGTAAGAGGATCTTGGTATACATATTGTCAAGGCCTGTATGTGCAGAAATGAATATTTAAAAATAAAAAAATATATACATTTTGCCGATAACATGGTAATAGGCAAGGATGATAGAGGATTCAAAGTTAGACCTTTGCTAAAAATGATAAACATAAACTTTAAAAAATTTCACGTATTTGAGAAAGAATTACCAATCGACGAAATGATTGTCAAATATTATGGACATCATGGCCTAAAGCAATGTATACGTGGAAAGCCTATTAGATTTGGCTATAAATTGTGGGCTCTTTGTGGCGTTAGTGGATATTGCTATAACTTTGACCTATATACTGGAAAATCAATTGCAAAAAATTATCGTGAAGATTTGGCCTTAGGATCCAGGGTAGTACTTGATATGTTAGATTGTGTATCAGAACCCTCAAGTCATCAGATATATTTTGACAACTTGTTTACAAGTAGAGACTTACTCATTCATCTACAACAGCTAGGATTCCGTGCGACTGGAACTTTAAGGGAGAATCGATTATCTTCATGCGCTTTAAAAGATTCCAAATCCCTTGGAAAAGAAGAACGAGGTACTTATGATTACAGATTCGATACAAATGCAGAAATACTTATTGTGAAATGGAATGATAACAAGTGCGTTACAATTGCCACCAATTTCTATTCAGTAGAACCTCTCCATAAAGCAGGCAGGTGGGATCGAAAGGCTAAAGAAAAACGAAGCATACCACAACCGCTTTTGTTGAAGAATTACAACTCTTACATGGGTGGAGTAGATCAACAGGACTGGTTGGTGGGTAAGTATGCAACAAATATTAGAGCCAAGAAATGGTACTGGCCTCTATTTATTAGGTGTATTGATATGGCCATGGTAAACTCATGGCTCGTTTACAAGCTAGTTAACGATATTGATTTGAGTTTGCTAGAGTACAGGCGATCTGTTGCAGTACCATACATGAAAATTATTCAAAAACCGTTTGTCGGTAGGCCGAGAACGTCTGCAACAAAAGTTTTCGAAGATGTAAGATATGACAATCAAGGTCATTTATGGAAAAAAGAAAGAAACAGTGAAGATGTCTAGCAAAAAACTGTTTATCCAAACCTCTTTCATTTTGCGTCAAATGTAATGTAACACTCTGCAAGGAATGCTTCATTCCTTACCACAAAAAATAATCTGCGTCTTGATTTCACCTATAGTACGATTGATATGTGTAAGTGCCAGTGTCCTATATTTAGGACAGGCTATATTACGATACTTTCATAAAAAATTTATATTTTTTTGTATTTTCATCTTATTTTACTTCAATTAAAAATGTTTCACTAAAAAAAACCAAAAACACTTACATACGAGTACATATATAGATATCAGCTTCTTCTTCTGTTGGCGCTACAGTCCGGGATGAACTTGGGCCTCAACCAACAAACTTTTCCAGCTGGCACGGTCTTTAGCCAGCGTCCTCCAATTTTGCACACCAATTTGGTTGAGGTCCCTCTCCACTTGTGTGCGCCATCGGTTCCGTGGGCGTACTCTAATGCGTTGTCCCACAGGTTCGGAATCGAAGTTTCTACGGAGCAGTATTCAGCTTAAAAAACGCAAAATTACAAATCTGGTCACACAATTAATTAAAGATAATAGTTTTAGTAATAGTTCACAGACAGTGTAAATATATGATAAGGATATTATGAGAAGCTCATTAGTTGGAAGTAGGATTTAGTGATTTAAATATTAAAATTAGTCCTTTTTAAATAAATTGGCGTTGCCTATTCGTTGTGTAGTATTTAGCAAGCAGTTCCAAAGACTGGTGGAATAGACGAAAAATTGTCGCTAGGAGAAAACACTCTTATATTTTTGCTAAACTATGTTCTTACCACGCTGAGATCTGGCGAAAAGAATTTGGTTGTATAAATATGGTGGTTGTTTGGATGTAATATTCCGAAATTCGGTCTGGCCGATCTTTTTGAAATATGTATGCAGGGTGCAATATTGTTATATACTACGTTAAGTTTGTGTAGGTCCGTTCCGTCGCAATTTGCGTAAATTTCGCAGCCGTATAAAAGTGATGGGATGAGATATGTTTTTGCGAGGAGCATACGGATGTTTAGAGGGGTAGAGTCCTTTACTGCTCATAAGATACGCAGCTTACTATAGACCCTGCCTGCAACGGTTACAACATGATTGGTCCATGGGAGTCTGTTATTAAAAACTACACCCAAGTTTAATGCTTAATTTACGAAGTCGATCACATTCTCATTGATTGTTAGTTGAAAATTATTAACAATTCTTCCAGATTTTGAAAGGAAGACAAATTTTGACTTTATCGGGTTAATATGCAGATGAATTGCCACTGCCCATGTATTCAGTAAAAGTATTTTTACATACTGTTTGAGATAAAATTATTAACAAATTAAAGTTAATTGGGCTGATCTTGTTGCAACGTACATATATAATAAAAATATTTGAAACTTAGTTTATATGTACATACATCGGGAGTTTGCGCAATTGTATTTCTTGCATATTTGCATATCAAAGATTGTAAAGGGGGTTGATAGTAAAAGTAGATTAATATTTTAAAATTTTTTTACAATTAACTAAATTAAGTAAAAAAAATATAGAAGAAATATTTTAATATTTAACAAATCGTTTTGGTAAAGGCACAACTTTTACATTTAGTTAAATTATAAAAGTTGATTGCTCCATCTTCAACTTGACTGCTTCTGAGTTTGTGGTAGTGACCTTTACAGGTGTCGGCACCGCATCTGAACCTTTTATTGGTCCAAACACAATGTACGCCATGCCATTTTTAATGTTCCAAGGTTGTGATTAAATATTAATAAGTTTATCTTTATCTTCAGCAGAAAATATGTTTGAATGGATGTGTTATGAATTTGTTGTTGTTGTTGTTGTTGGTATGATCGACGGGGTTGTGCTTCTTGATACATACATACATACATACATATGTATGTATAAGTGGAAGAGTAATAATAACATTGTGTATTACAACTTACAATATTAAATCGAATTAGAATAATTAAGTTTAGTTTTGGGAGAAACGAAATCATAATAATTATTTTGCTTTAATGATGAACTAATAGTTAAACTATTATTCAATAGTAATTTTATAAAGTTCTGCGTTCAATCTTCGGCCCTGTTTGCGTTGATGGTTTCTGGAGAAGAAGATTCAATCATGAACTGTACGGGTTGTACAGCGACATGAGCCTAACCAGGCGCCTACGGATCCAACGGCTAAGATGGTTGGGCCATGTAGAGCGCATGGAGAATACTGCTCCGACCCGTAGAATCTTCGATTCCGAACCTGTGAGACAACGCAGTAGAGGACGCTCACGAAACCGATGGCGCACACAAGTGGAGAGGGACCTCAACCAACTTGGTGTGCAAAATTGGAGGACGCTGGCTAAAGACCGTGCCAGCTGGAAAAGTTTGTTGGTTGAGGCCCAAGTTCATCCCGGACTGTAGCGCCAACAGAAGAAGAAGAAGAATTTTATATGTTTGTGTATATTTTCGAGATTAGTAACTTTAATATGTTGTATGTAATTTTTAAATGTAAATGTAATGTAAATCACATGTATGTATATCCACGTTTTGATGTAGGAGATCAAAATAATAATAAAATGAACGCGTAGAACCTATTAATCATTTTCTATGAGTTCTTTGCGAAATGCCTCTATTGCATTGTCGACTGTAATCACTTTTTGTCCTATTGGGTGTGCTTCAGTTGTTGTTGTTAATGATACTGTTATATCTGCCTCTTCATCTGATTGTATATCATTATCTCTCATTTCTATTAGTCGACTTTCTTTTAGTATTACGAATGATATATTGGGAAGGTAAAGTTCAATTCAATACTTTTCGAATTCGTTTTAGTTTGTGGATTACTAATTGTAGATATCGGTAATGAATTACCAAAAACTAACATCAATATACTTAAGAAATTCAATATAAAAAACTTAATGGTTCTTGATTTATATGTGGGATCCATACACACAACTATGAGTTAAGCTGAAGTGTTAAAGAATAAACCTTATTTTTTCCTTTTATACGCAAAAATTTTTCAATAGTATGAAATGGAAAAATTAACGCTTTGGGCTTTTTTTTATTTACTTATTAAAATACAATATATATGTACATACATAAGTTTTACCCAACGACGTCATTATGCATAAGTATCCCGTAATAATATAGATTCTTTTTGGATTGTTTATGAATAAGTTGCTTACGAATATTAAATATAAATATTTTTGTCTATAAGTTTAAACTATTTCTGCAACATAAACATAATTGAGTTGTTCAAAAACAAAGAACTCAGATATGAATATTTTTGTTTGTTAAAAATGGCATGATCGCTGATCGCAGTAGCTACAACCAACGATCGCCCAAATTGGTATAAATGCAGATTGTTCATTTAGATTCTTAAGCTTTTATTCAATAAAACTTCAACTATCAACACCAATGAAAGTTTTCTTTCAATTGGAATAAAATTCAAACATATATAGAAATATGTTTATAATATCTCTTTCACTTAATTTTTAAGAGGTATATTTTCATAGATTGTGTCGTTTATGGTATGTTTTGTGGAGGTTTTATTTCAAATCGTATATCGACAGGCCCCGTTTTAACTGTTTCATTTTGATTTGTTGGATCTAGAACAGCTATTGATGCAGTTGGCCTAAAATTTTCTCGCTTTGATAACGGTTGTACGTCTTTGGGTGAATAATATCTTTGTTGAAACTTTGAATACATACCATAAAGTAGAGCGAACCGATTATGAGTCATTTTACCATTCAAATCATTGTAAGGATACGTTTCTGACTTGAGATGTACTTTAACATCAGGTAAATCACAATTTATAAATTTGTTCTCCTTTCGAAACGCTAAGATTGGAAAACCAGGTCTTTCGTTTTCACTAGCGATCATAATACTGTATAGCTTTCTGGTAAATAACCTAACTTTTGAATGATATGTATATTCAAAGAGACGACTATTGATTGTTGTATATGTATGTATATGTTGCATGTAATATTTGAAATATATAATTCTAAATTTGTTTTCGATGATAAAATAAATTTAAAGAATTGTGTGTCATTCTTAGATATCTTAAGAATTAGTTCATGTTTAGAATGGACTATTAATTTGTTGCAATCTTTTGCAAATCCTACTAACATTTTTAATGTTAAACAAAACTTGAAGTATCCACTAACATGTTTAATATCATCTACATTATTAAACGCCCATCCTGCATTTATTAATGCATCACTCTCCAACTGATTTAATGACACATAATTGTTCATTTCTCTGGCAATATCCAGCTGCTGTGTTCGATCTGTCTCTACACCATTTACTTCATAACGAATTGCATCGAAAAACTGTGCGCTTAGAAGTTTTAGAGATAAAGAAACTTTAGAATCTTCCTTCCATGAATGCCTAGAAAACTTTCGGTTGGTAGAACGTCCTGAATTTCATAATTATTTTAGTATGATTGTAAATGTGATATTGTTTTTTGAATATTGATTTATTAAATTGTGGTTTTTCTAATATGTTAATCATTCTACTCATGATGATTTTCAATCCCAAATTTTGTAAAAACTCTTGATTAATTTTACTAAGATTTTTGATTTATCAATGTTGATTTATTCCTTTATATATATTTAGGTTTCTTTCCTTTAGGTTCTTGTTTTCCTAAGTATATGTTTTAATGTATTTTGTTGATATTGTATTGATAATCGGTTGTTTAATGTGTTTCTTTCAAATATCGGTTTCAAATGAAGTTTTATTGATATTTTTCATAACGAAAATTTATGAGTTGCCTGGTCCTGGTCGACTACTCGATCACACATTAACAGGTAAGTAAATGACGTTTGCCGATGCTTCTCTTATTTTATAACCAGGCCTAACGATCAGCGAGAACTGATGTAGAGTATGCGCAGAAAGGTTGTATACATGTACAATATATGTTTGTTTTTGCTATATCTATTCTGTTGTCAGAATAATATTTCTTGCCAAAACCAAGAAGTGAACCAATTAAATGTTCTCTATGGAAGAATATTGGATCAATTGAGGTTTTCATAGAATTTCGTAATGTATTATTTATTAATAAAATCAGTTATATCAGAAAATGCATATGATTCTACAGGAATTTCAGTGCCTGGAAAACGAATACTGACGAGTATCCGTTTAATGTTAATGTTGTAGACATCGTAACGTTCAGCTATTGAATAAATAGATTTTAATTTTTCCTATTATCTTTTGTAGTGATGACTCATTAGCGTCAATCCAAGAGTTGTGTTCGGATGAAACTATTTAACGTACCATAAATTTTTTTTGCTTTTGGATATTTAGCTTCGAGAATTTCAAATTCATAAAATCCACCTTTAATTTCATTTCCTTGAAAATCCTCTAAATATTTTCAAGTTATTATAGATGGTGTTCAAAAGAGTTTTTTAATTAGAGGAATTCAGTTCATTAGGTATCGTTTTTAATGTTCTATTAAACCTTTAAATGTTTAATGTTCTATTAAACCTTTAAACTGGATGCTTTCAGTCCGCTGTGTGTATGGTAATAATTAATTAGTTTGATAACGGCGCCCATTATTATCTGATATATAGTTTCCCATTTCGACTAGGTCAGCTTGCCAGATATCATCAATTCTTGCATTATCTCGCCAAATCAAAAGTGTGCGTCCTTTTGAGACGCTGATGACCCTCAAATAAGAGCAAATCTCTCGCAAGTGGATTGGGATGAAAAGGGATTTTTGTAATATAATTCGTGCTCAACTTTTTAATCTCTTCTCGGATGGTGCGTATATTTAGGTCCTTATGGATGTTACAATTCTTGATGTATCAAGGAGCGCACGTGATCGTTCTTAAAATTTTTGTCTGTCTTCTTTGCAGTTTTTCGACATTAGACGCCGATCGCTGAATGGCATATAACCATATCGGCTTTATCATTGCCTTATACAAAAGCACTTTGGGTTCTAATTCAAGCACTGATTGAGGACCGATAAGCCAACGAAGCTCGGCAGTTTTCATTTTTATTTGAGTTATTTTGGCAACTATATGGTGAAGCCAGGTGAGAGGTCTATCAAGACGTATACCGAGACATTTTACATGGTAGTGTTCTGGTATTCCCGATCCATTTATCGAAATAGGTGGACAAATACCCTTTCTCAAAGTAAATGTAAGATGAACACACTTTACACTTATCATCCATCGTATCAACCATTTTTCCAAATCTGCCATATGGATTTGAAGCTGTTGGGATACAACCAACGGGTTTTTATGAACGCTCAAATATGCAGTATCGCCTGCAAAATTGGAAATGTGAGTCACTGTACGCGTTGGCATATCGGCGGTGTATAATAAGTAAAGGAATGGCCCCAGGATACTACCTTGCGGAACCCCAGCAGATATCTTCTTGCGGGAAGGTATAATTTCCTTCGACCTTATGTAAAAAGATGCATCTAATATATAACTTTTAAATATATCGAAAAACTTTTAAATATATGAAATTTTGGACATTGGCCCATCATGCCAGACCTTATAAAATGTTTGCGATATGTCAATAAATAATGCAGAGCAGTGTTGTTTATTCTCAACGCTCCACGAATTACATTAGTTACTCTGTGCACTTGTCGAGTAGTACTACATTGCTTTCTGAATCCAAATTGGTGATGAGGTATGATGTTGTTAGAATCGATGTAAGACACCAGCGATTCCAAAAGTAATTTCTCAAATACTTTAGAAAGTATTGGTAACAAGCTAATTGGGCGGTATGATGATACCTGCGTAGCGCCTTTGCCTGGTTTGGGTCTCATGATTATTTCTGTGTGTTTCCATGATAAAGGGAAATATCCAATTCGCAACATTGCATTAAATATAAACAAAATTATTGCTTATCATTGAAGTCGTAATTTTGTCACTACCGGCACTTTCCTGGGTTCAGGTCTGCAATAGCTGACTTCAATTAAGAAAACCCGAATTTGATTGGGTGTATTACTGCACCATTATTAGGCAAGGGAGTTACACTAGAGCCTGTATCATTGGGAGTAAATCCATTTTCTAAATGCCTTGCAAATTCTGCTACTTTTTTGTTCGCATTTTTTGCCCATTCACCATTTTGTAGACGTATGGGAGCTTCGTATGCCGGCCGAATCAACCTCATTGTCAGACTTCAAAGATAAAGTTTGAGGTAAATGCGAACTCACGTACCTTTTATATTTTAGCCAGTCTTATTAGGACTGCAAACCCCGCTCTTCTCCTGGTTACTTGTACTGTCGAACAGAGTTAGAAAAGTTGGAGAGTGATGGTTGGGTTGTGTTCTTGTGCATCAGGATTTTTTTAAAGTTTGGGCATACGATACTTTCTGATTGCTGGGCACTTCGGCAGTATCATTTTGTGATATAGACGTAGACGGAAGACTCGGGAAAATTAAAATTGGTTACTGAGTATATTCCGCCTTTCTAGTCGTTGCAGAAAGTTTTTGTGTGACCAAATTCTTGGCAATTTGTATTAACTTCCTTGAATATTTCTACATCATATTTTCTCCATTGCAACCCATTTATAAATGAATTCTTAAATGTTAATTCTACATTCTTTACTTTCATTACGTCATTGATCCGAAAAGCTTTATTATGAGTGGCTGTTGAGTTTTCAATACAGCACCGTTTATCTTTTCTACTTCGCTTCTTATTTTCTTATGTTTTACGTTTTAAATTTGAAGGTCTTATTATATTTTGAAATATAATTGTTGGAATTCTAGATGTGTTTGTGTTTTGACACTTTATTAGACTATAATTATTTTCACGTTTCATATGCGTTCTTTTAATTTTATTATTTTTTCTATCATCACTTGTTTTAATTGTTTTTAAGTTACCCTTCTCATCATTATCATTTTCTGTTTCAGTTCCTTTTAAATTTATTTTGTAATCATCATCTCTACTTAGCGTTTTAAGTTTTCATTACGATTTTACTCTCACCATCACCATCACCATCATCATCATTAGTTTTATTAGGTTTCTTGGATTCGATTAAATTATCATCAAGTTTATTAATTATATGTTATAGGTTATAGGTTGAAACGTATCTGCCAACAAATTAACTCCATCTGTTTCATTTAGTTTAATGTTTTTAAATTTTTCTCGAGACACAGCTCTTGTCTTTATAGGATCTTTAAGTAATTTGATTATACATATTATGAACTGCTTGGATACTGGTAACGAACTGCTTTATATCTGCTTACCATCTGCTTGATATCTAATATCAATCTGTTTTATATATAACATATCATAGTTATCAAATCCTTTTCCGATTTATAACATGAAATACATATTTATCTATCCAACATTCACTAAAAATCTCAACAAATCGTTTAAATATACATATAAGTCCATATATACATACATATATGGTTTAGATTCATTTCGTCCTGTTTAAATCTTATAATCATGTTTGCATTATCACGTATTAGATGTTGAGGGATTTTCGTATCTTTATGTTTAACATAGATAAAAGCAATCAATATACATATTTATGTGCCGATGCAAAATTAATCTCTTAATGTATTTTGTGGAATGTGGATGAGATTTAGCTGGACTTATAACTTTTCCAGTTTCCGAAAAGCTAAACATTTTTAATTCTCTTATCGGTTTCGTTAATTCCTTCAAATAGGAATGTTTTGGTTGACATAAAGGTTTTGAATGTGCATAAATAAATGTGTTTGCGGTTCAATCCAATACGGTTGTCTATAAGACTTAACATGACATTGGTTTTACCACAAGTTGATGGTCTCAAAGTTAATGTACGTTGGGAGTTCGGCAGTAATGAATTATGTACAATTTAATGCTTGCATTTTGATGATTCTTTCATTCGCTTGCTTTACCAATCTCAATCAATATTAATTAACTTCTAAAACCAAAAGTTAATTAAATTAAAAAGTATTATTTATATAGAAAATCATCTTCATTCATTCATTCAACTCTTATGAAACGGATTTGCAGAATAAGAACTGGATGAGTGTAAGATTGGAAGGGAATTGTAAACAACTTAATCAATAAATTACCGTTTGAACTACATTTACCTGGTTATCAGTTTTGTGAACCTGGTACAAAACTTGAACAACGCAGGCAGCTGCCAGATAGCACGATATTTCTTATTCTCAATAAGAGGATATAAATAAAATTGATGTCAGATGAAATTTTAGCTGAAAGGATTGGGAACGAGTGAAGTCAACGTCAACGCTTAGTTTTTTACAAACGTAATGAAAGCGAAAGTAAAATTTGGGTTGGGATTGAAGAATTCACAAAATCGTAACACTAAAAAAAGAAGGAACACAAAAAGAACTAAATTTAATAGAAAATTATTTAAAACCACTGTAAAATACACCGCAGGAAAATCAGTTCAGTCCAATTTAAAAGGAAAAAAAGAGCCAAGAGTTATACCAATACCGAAAATTAGTGGATTTCTTCCACTTATTCCTATTCTAACAGCACTGTCAGCACTTGGAGTTTTAGCAACAGGCGGTTCGCTATTGCGAAGGCAGTAACTGATATAAAAACAGATATGGAAGCGATTGCTATGAGAAAAGGTTTATGATTCAAGTCATCTCTATTATAGTCCAGCTCTAAAAAACTTATAGATAATCTTCCTAATCGATCGCTAACTAATTTAAATTTGACTTAATGCGGTAAACAATTCTATCATTTTAGAGGAGTTGTTATGCGCAAGAATTAGAATAATTCAAATGGTCTTCGAACATATTGGATGGCATATTATACACATCCCAACTATAAAGAGTACTTTTATAGTTTTGGAAATTTATAACCACCACTGCAAGTCTTTCCTTTCTTTTCCCTTTTTATTACACAGAATTTATTTTAAAATGTTCCCAGGGGTTCTAAGTATTAACATTATTTACGCAAAGAAATCTTTTATCATTAAAATAACTTGATGAGTCTTAGATCTATATATGTATATACACACATACTATCGTAATGCATTTTGTTTTCTTATACACATTTTCTAATGTGTCTTATCTTATATCAGATAGATCTTATATTATCTATTTTTATAGAATACAATTTAGATCGTAAACCAGTGAATTCTTCAATATGTGTAGCTTTACATTCATCTATCCGCATTCCCAATACTTTTGTATTCATTTCTAATATCATCATATAATCATCTGTTCTAACGTCGTATATAAACGAATCGGTATCCATATAGTTTAGATTAATATTTTCACGGAACTTGGGTTTCTGAAACACAAAATATATAAAATTCGTGTTCTTTCATTTGAATCGCCACCATTTCAGCATGAATTTTGTGACAACTGTTAATTAGATCTCGCAATAAAAGCTTCGGCTCCTAATCGCTTTCCTTTACCTTTAGTAATTTATAAAAGGTTTGTTCAGATGTATTTTTAGCTAATGTTCTGTGAAGATTATTAATTGTCGTATATGTCAATATATTTTTTCAACCAATTCGATTATTCCAATTAAAGTTTTATATATAATTTTTTTCAAAATCAATCCATGTTTTATACGTTTTTGAAGGTTGCGACAATATACCGCGTTTTATTGCTTTCAATTTTCTGCTTTGTAGTAAATCACTATGATTGTCGTGTAATATGGTTGGGTATTCTAAGGCTACCTCTAATATATAACCAAGTGCATTCCAAGACAAACCTGGGGACAAGGATCTAAATTGTAAATGTTTTTACGAACTTTACAAAACCTTTCAAATACATCACAAAGCAAGCCGTGTGTCACTTTTAAAAGTTTTCCAAACCGCTTGAGCGTGTTGGGCATAAATCGATAAGAATCTAGGAAACGTAGTTTAATACCTGCACTTTTGTTTTCGTCTATCCAATTTTTTTTTCGAACTGGAAATATAAAGTTCCTTATTTAAAGAAATTATATTTGCATCGCCTTCAATAGCCCAAAGTTGCCTTATGAACATATGACCAACAATGATCAGCCACAAGCTCTGTAGGAACTAAACTTGATTCATACATGTATACAGTACCGTGTAAAATAATGGCAGTGAATGGGTCTAAGTTAGAAAAATTCATTTTATTATCAAAATTATTATTGGCGTTATTTGGGTTTTTACACAAAAAGTGAAAATGGAAAAGTTAAAACTTACAGGAAGATGTGTGTGCAAAAAAATAACAGTTTTTTCAAATTTTAAATATTTAAGAAAGAAATTAAAAAGTATTATTTAAAATTAATATTTTGTGGAATATCCTTTATTCTAAATTGTTGCATTGCAGCGACGACCCATGGAGTTAATTAATGTTTGGCCTTTTTCTACTGGATTAGCTCGCCATGAGGATTCCACCACTTTCCATAACTCCTGCTGGTTTTTCGGGTTTGCTGTAAAAACTGCTTCCTTGATGTCGGCCCATAAATTTTCAATTGGACTAAGATGCGGCGACTGCGCAGGCCAAGCCGTAACATCAATGCCATTGTTAGTAAGCTACGATTTAGCCGCTCTGCTGGCATGTTTCGCCCGTTGGGCAACCCATTTGAAGGGCATATTCCAATCGGCGTATGGTTTCATTACATTTTCCTAAATATGAACGTAGAAATATGCATCCAAGTTTTCCTTTATCCAAAATAAGGAACTGGTGCCGTATCGGGAAAAACAACAGCAGGCATTTATTTTCGCACCTCCATGTTTTGCAGTAGTTAAAACATTGCGTGGATCATATGCTGTATTAGATTTACGTCTAACGTACTGATGACAGCCTTTTGAGCCAACCAGAGCAACTTTAGTTTCATCCGACCGGTGCTTTACGGGGTTCTTGCTGGTAGATCGCTGCTAAGAAGAACGCTTCTTATCGTACAAAGATGAACATCAAGATTTAGTTGTTGTTTTAACTCTGTTGCTGAAGTTAGTTAATGTTTCCTCTTTTTTGTTAAATTAAAAAATATTAAATCCAATATTTTTGACGTCTATGCGTCTTTTCTTTTATTATAATATTTTCTTCACTAACTTAAATTTATACTCAAACACTATTTTCCATGTTCTTACACTGTATTTTCATAAGACTGCCCTCCAAAGTCTTTTTCTTATATCTTATCGTGTTCTTTGTTTGAACCAAAATGAGGTTATCTTTACCTGCATGTGGATAAGCGTTGAAACATTATTTGGTTGTTTATGATTAGGGGTTGTTTACAGTTTATAGTTTTTTACAACTCATAATTGTTTACAATTTGTATATTGTCTTAATCTTTACTTGCTTACTTACATAAATGTCTTAATCTATGCAGATAAACATGTTTGTGATCAAGACATGAACAAACATGTTTGTTGCTTAGATACTTATATTTTTTGTTTACAACTGACATGTGCGTTCTTATCGGTTTAATAATTACTTTCCTACCCAGGTCATAAATTTACGTTTATTCTGTTTACCCTATTTCTATATTGGTTGTTTACAATATTTAGTAAGATTCGGTTACAATGTAATCTACGTTTATTAGAAACAAGCGAATTATGCTTATTCCCAATATTATTTATCTTTTACTCTGCGATCCCAAATAAATAAGAGATATCGCTGGTTTATCTATAATACGAAATATTATTATCGGTACATGTTCTTAGTCTTAATGTTAATCTTCCTCAAAAAGTTCTGGGGACATCTCTAGAGTACGCAAGATTCTTTTAGATATCATTTTAGCTGAACACCCAAGGAGGTCTTGAACAAATTGGTAGGGTTTTCCTTCCCCATTTTCCTTTCACATATTTTTATAACATTTATTTTATAGTTTATTTTATAACGGTATTTTTTAAAGGGCATTTAGACGGCAATACAAGTCGTACGATAAGTTAAATTTTTGGCTAGAAGAGCACGGATGGTATCGTCTAAACTTAATATGTAATAAAACCATACGACATAGAGAGAAAATTTTACAGTCGTACGTCTTTAAACATTTTTCAAATTCCTTCACACATCATTAGATCAGGGATGTATTTTTATGTAAACAAATAATGCAAACAAAGAATAAATAAAAAAGGCGCAAGCAATAGAAAATGAAAATAATTTTTGGTGCAAATTTACCAGTGTTGTAAACGTAAAAAAATCTGTCGTAATATTTTCATTCACATTTTTAAAATACGGAGATAATTTCATATGATTTTCTCTTTGGTTTTACGTACGACTTTTCTTTACCGTCTAAGTCTCCTTTTAACCGTTGGTTTTTTTGGAAAAATAATTTCATACTTTAGGGCTGCCACCCCAAGAGAAATATTTTTAAAAAACGAATAAAATTTAAGTGAGGATTTTTTTGGAAAAGTATAGCATACTTACAAAAATTAAAGAGCCAACTGCTATTATCTTCCACGGTACTGTATGGCAAATAGTAGCCTCATTATGATTTATCTGTTAAAGGGGGGGTAAAGAATTCATTGGCTTCCGGGTCCTTAAACATTTACTATAAATATCTCTTGCATGACTAAATAAATTCACTACATAAATTATAAAAAATTATTGGGTGAGTTGTTTCTGAATATATCTAATTCTAGTCCACATTTAAAATCAGCGTACATCACAAAAGGTACATCCATAAGTTTTTTTAAAACTTATAAAACCTACTGTATCATGGCACTCATCCCAAATCCTAGTTACGGGTTTGTGGCAGACGTCTTTATGATTTTTTAGCGATTCCCCAGTATGAAAATACATACATATATTAAGTATCCATTACACATATATGTATATAAATAGAACTTTTATGTCTCCGCCATCTGACACTTCACCAATCTAATATAATTAAATGATAAAAGAATGTGTTTATAAATAATATATGTAGTACTTCTTATCCATAAGTAGTGAAATCTTTCACAATCTTGCAATAATAATAAATTAACATGTTTCGCATTCTTAAAAAGTCTAAAAAACTTAAAGCAATATTAGTTTGTATTATTATGATTTCATCTCTGATATTGTATTTGTTATTCTGTAGAATATACATCTATTTGAGTTAATTACAACAGGATATAGGGCTGATATTGTCGCCCGTTCAAACAATATTCGGCATTGTTTTCTACACTAATACATTCATACTTTTGTCACAATTGACCTGGCATCAGATACATATTACTTTATAAAAGTTCCAACTGGAACTCATTAAAAACAAATTGATATTTCATTTCTTATGAAGTTGTATGTTTTGGCTAATATATCTGTTTTGTCAGATGGCAACTATCGTATTCAAAGAATAAGAACAAAATGTTGTGTTAGGATAATGTCTAAGCGTTGGAAAGGTTTGTTGCGATTGATATTGAAGGATATACATACATCATAAAATAATAAGTTATATTCAAAAGAAGCTTGTATTCAGTTGATGATTTTGAAATACAAACGTTTCTTATTAAATCACTGTTCAGCTATTCAAAATTAAAAATTATGATAAAACTACATACAATCGGTTACATGTATATACAAACATTTACATGGTATTCATTGGGATAGTGGTGACTCTACACTAGAAAGAGGCAAACAATTCATACATATAAAAAACTCAGCGAAGAAGAAAAACATCCTGTTGTCTATGTCAAAGGATTTGAAAAAGCTAAATAGTTAAGAGAAGACTTGGACGAAAAAATTGAAATATATACTTATGTATAATCAGTTTAGATGAATTGGATTGTCCAAATACAAAAATATTATATTGTATAAAAATAGCATTTGGAAAAATCATAGCAACAATAATTCTAATCGAATATGTTCTGTAAAGAATGCTGTACGATGAGGAGCCTTTTCCCCACTGGCACCAATATATATACATACATAGAGCAATTTGGTTAATTTTAAAATATTATCTAAATGTATTTGCCACTGCACCACTGCTCCTTGGGCAGTGATTTGGCGAGACTTACGAAAATAAAAGTTGCTCAAAATGATAACATCCTGCTCGCTCTATTTCAAGTTTAACAATAGCTATTTATTTAACAGTTCATTTACCTAAAACAATTGTAAATGTATATATATTCCTTTAATAGGAATACTAAAAAAATATTTTTTTCATTTTTTCCCGTGTAGTCTATGACCACCTTTATTGACTTAAAAATTTACTCTGTTTTTTTTTTTTTAATTAAATTAAATCATAAACCTTTATTATTGCTGATTTTACAAAAAGAGTTAAAGAGAAAATTGTTTGACTTTGCTGATCAATTAGTGTTGTTGTTAACTTGTACATAATATGTACATATGTATAAATTAAATAAAAATTCTCTTTTTGTTTGATTTCTATATGCAACTGCAGCAAAGTTCTATTTAATAAAAAATATTGCAACACCAATCAATAGCTCAAATGTTGCTGAGCGAGCATTTAATTTTGGCGGGTGCCACAATTAGTTTAATGACCGACAGTTCTTTTTTATGGTGTTGAATAACTTATATGTATAAGGGAAGAATTTTCAATGTTAATACACCCTCTACAATAATAAAAATAACTTGTATTCCTCTTGGCCACAACAAAATGCGCGTACAAAATATTTAAAGCAAATATTAGAAATTAAAACTAACGGTTAATAATCAAAACAAGTACAACGGTCTTGGAGTATAAAAATTGATGGCAAATTACAGTGAGTCGGGTTAAGAAAAAATATGAACATATATAATACAAATTTAAATGAGAAGTTAAGCGAAAAACAATAAATGCACACAGTATTAAAATAAATTGAAATTAATTAGAGAATAAAATATGATATATAGGACATGTTATACGCTGATGTAATTTTATTTAGAAATTTCATTAATTGATATTTAAATTAGGAAAACTTTAATTTTAATCTATAAAACTTTGCAAGTTAATAATTTTATTTATTTATTGGCTAATCTTGAAAATGTTAACGCGAACTGAATTGGAAGAATTATTAAAAATATTTTTTTTAAATTTCAGTACTCATTTTGCCGTCATACAGAAAGGTTGTTTAGTTACTGCACAATTTTATAATCTTTACTCAACAAGAACATAAAAAGTACCAAGAACAAGTGAGTAGTATTAATGTGGGGATTGAACGACAGAGATTTCCATACATTGAGCGGCTTATGCCCACGCTACGCCGGCATTTAAGTTCATCGATTGCTAGGCTACACCAGAAGAGTGTGTTGATGTTTGCATCCCTGGAAGAGAGAGCATATATGTGTGTGTTGTTGTGTGTTAGAGAGAGTTGTCTGATAGTGAGTGACCAATCAGTAACGGCGCTGATAAAACAAAAAGACAATAGTGTGTGTGTTTTACTTGTTAACAACTTTTGTTAAATTGTTGTTCGCGTTTATTGCATTTGAATTAAATGCGATCAAATAGTTGTTCTCTGATGTTAATTGTTTTTTTTTGTTTTTGAAATTGAATAGAAAAAGCAAGTCTGTAATTTTTTATTATGATTGACATGTTTCTAAGCAAAAGACAAATTTTTTATTTTTATGATTGACATGATTCTAAGCAAAAGAAAAAAATCATTAAATTGTAAATGCTACTACCGCTGACAACAAATGTGCATTAATGAGCATGAATCACTACTGTTGATAGCAAATGTTGCTATTGATAACCAATGTGTATTAATTTGTATTTGAATTATAAAGGGAAGTCTTGAAATGCAATTATTTCTTTAAGATTATAATATTACATTGTAAATGCTACTGTAGATAACAAATGTGCGTGATTGTCATGTTTTTGCTTAAAAAATCATTATATTTTAAATGCAACTGTTGATAACAAATTTAGAAAATTTTTTATAAAAACCATGCTTTTAATGAATAAGAAAAACAATAAGTAAAGAGTTTGTTTGAAATTGAATAGAAAAAGCAAGTCTGTAATTTTGTTGAAATGGCAAACATTTCGAAACCACAAAATTTTTAAAACAAAATATTTTAATATTAAGTTAACTAAATATTAAACAGCTGTTAAATGAAGAAGTTGTTTACATTTTTTTGACATTTAATAGTGCTACCATACTTTTATCATAATTAAATACCAAACGCAATTTGAGACTGAAAAAATGAAACCATATTTAAATAAAACTTAAATTTCAGGAAAAATTAACTAATTTCGTATTTAAATATTAAGTTAAAAACTGGCCATTAGTTATTTATTTTACAGCATGTTAGTTTACTTATATGTATGTACATAAGTGACATACACGAATCCGATCTTAATATTCCATAATTTTGTAAACTACAATTTCCAATTCAACGTCCAATTTTCAACCACTTTTTCGAGCATATGGGGCCGTATGTTGGCAATAACGCCACGAATGTTGGCTTCCAAGTCCCCTAACGTTTCTGGGTTGTTGGCGTAGACGAGCGACTTCACATATCCCCAAAGAAAATAATCCAATGGTGTCAAATCACACGATCTTGGTGGCCAATTGACAGGTCCATTCCGCGAAATTATGCGCTCATCGAATGTTTCCTTCAATAAATCGATTGTGACGTGCGCTGTGTGGCATGTAGCGCCGTCTTGTTGGAACCACAACTCATCCACATTCATGCCATCCAATTCGGGAACAAAATAGTCGGTTATCATGGCTCTATACCGGTCTCCATTAACGGTAACTGACTCTCCAGCATTATTTCGGAAGAAGTATGGCCCAATGACTCCACCAGCCCATAGAGCACACCAAACAGTCAGTTTTTGTGGATGTAATGGCGTCTCAAGGGTCTCATGTGGATTCTCTTCACTCCAAATGCGGCAATTTTGCTTGTTGACGTAGCCATTCAACCAAAAATGAGCCTCATCACTGAACAAAATTTTGCGATGAAAATCAACATCGAGATCAATCTCATTTTCTGCCCAAACACCAAAATCACGACGCATTGCATGGTCTCGCGGCTTTAATTCTTGCACAAGCTGGATCTTGTAAGGTCGCAAGCTCCAGCAAAGCAAGTTGATGGACAAAGCTCCAATTGCTGTGCACGGTGGCGAATCGATTCATTCGGGTCCTCTTCAACACTTTGCTCTACAGCGGCAATTGTTTCTTCGGTGCGCACTGTTCGACGTCTCTGCGGATGCGTATTATCACATAGAGTAAACGTAGTGCGAAAACGATCCATGGTTAACCGAATTAATTGCTCTAATGGGCGATTATGTCGACCATAAAATGGACGGAGCTTGCGGTAAACTTCTCGAACTGAACCATTATTTTCGAAATAAATTTGCAAGATTTGCAAGCGTTGTTCTTTTGTCAACCTGTTCATGATGAAATGGCAAACCAAACTAAATATTAATCACTTGACAGCTGACAAAATGGCCGCCAGTTAAAAAAGTGATGCCAACTTAAAGTTCTATACCTCAATAAAAAACACCCAATATAATTGTGCCCATCAAATCCAAGTAGAGTAAACAATACAAACGAAATCAACTTAAGTAAAATAAACACAAATTTTATTTTTAAATCTTTTTATTCTTTCCGTTGCTGACTCAATGAGAATCAGCACAGGAGTTTCATATGTCAATGATAAAATATAAATTTATAAACAAACTGTTAAATTAGCTTTAAGCAGAATAAGAAATTCTCAATAATAAAAATTCAGTTTTATCTTGAACTCCAAATTGAACAGAAGTTTCAATTTTGTTACTTGTAAGTATGTATGTATTTGGTGCAATGACCCTTAACGTACTCGAATGTATGTAATCATTGTCGGTATTCTAATTCCTTTTGTTCATATTTGTTTACGAACTAAAAGCTGCACATGCTTTCGTTAAATTGCTGATCAATTTATTTATTAACCAAATACGTACATACATATGTATGTACTCGTATGTATGTATGTATTACTTTATAATTTATTTAGAAATAAACGCTCGCACACACGCTCCTTATATCATCACTTATTCTTGCGCACTCATCATTTCGTGTGTTTCCATATCTGTAAGTGTGGTTAAGTTCGCATCCCAACAAGGGTCAGTTTGCAGTCGGCGACAAGTACAAAAAACGCGAATTCAAGCTCAACTATCACAAAGAATATCACAGATATATGTATGTACATTCATGTATGTGTGATGTACATACATTCATATACATTCCTACATACATTCATATGTATGTATGTACATCACACCTACAATCATTTAAAAATAACAATGAAATTCTTATAACAATCTATATCTATGTATGTACATACATACAATATATAGAAAAGACTGTGTCTGTTTTTTATATTTGTTTGTTTGGTTGTACCATATAGGAGACCAGCCCTCTAAGCCGATCTTCCTGAAATTTTCTCTCCACTGAATTATAGACCACTTTTTCAATTACGCCCTTTTTAAATCCATTTTTTTTAATTTCCTTTAGTATTATTATAGATTTTATAATATGAACGGGCATAACTTCGCCATTTGTGAACCAAGAGGGCAAACTGTGTGGTAGCGAAGCACACCGGGTTAATCTAGTACCTTATAAAACACATGGATGGACTTATATCACGTTATTAGGGTATGGCGACTGAATTAGAAAACTGTCTCCCTGAATGAACCTGAAACAGCTGGATGAGCACCAATCAAGAGGTTCTTTTAATTTCTTTATCTCACTTAAAAAATGCTAAAAGGATTTGCGGGAGAATTTAATCAAATAATAGTAAAGTCAAAGCGCGAGCAGTGAGAAGATAAAAGTACTACTTTGAAAGGGGACAAAGTGGAAATCGATGAATAAATAAAATGTTTTTTGAGTAAAACGAAAATTCCCCTCACTTTCTGAACAGACCAGAAAGATTTGATATTTAAGTCATCAGTTCACATTGAATTCTCAAAATTCTCACATATGTATGTATGTATATGTACATATTGCTGCAAGTGTAGGTCTCTATTGAACTCGAGCTGGCGCTAGTAAATTCTTTTGTACAAAAATAAAAATATTAAGTAAAAAAGCCGAAATGGCCCTCGTCTTTAACACTCAGAAACATCTTTTTAAGAAAAGGATGAAAAAGCATCTTTCCTTAATGCAGCGAGCACTTCAAGCAACAAGTTCAGTCTTCATATGGACATTTCTTCTTCGGAGGGACAAAGATACGTAAACCTCGTCCAATAGTTGCAGAAGCCAAGACACCAATAACCGAAATCCGAAAGCTTTTGGAAACGTTTTTGGTAAAGACTGTGTTATAAACACGGACCTCCATCGGCACAAAAACTTTTACTAAGAATCAACTGCAGTATGATACCTGTAAACAAGTCTTAAAGGAAAACTAGATTGAATTGCACTCGTATAATTCAAAAGAAAATAGAATGATAACAACAGCAACAACTAATTATGCAAAACCTAAGAATGGTTCAACTTTTTGGTGGGCAAAGAAATGAGGAGTATTGGGAGCGCAATTCCTGGAATAGCACCAATGCCGCAAGACGATCGGGTTCTCTTTAACTCTATTTTACTGACTGGATATGGTACGGAGAGAAAGACCAACGGATTGGGCTTCACTAAAAGCAGCTTTGGTTGATGAATTCGGTGAGCATCAACCAATACCTCAATTGAACTTAAGTATTGGTAAAATTAAATGTAACTCCGATTGCAAATTGTTATGCGATGAAATTGCTAGATTAGTTTGTAGGATTAATGACGGGATTGAATTGTGTGGTGCGACAGGGGAAAGAAAATCCTTTTTTTTAAAACGAGGGTGATTTTTACAGTTTGAACATTTTCAAAAGGGAATTGCCAAATCACCTTGTAGCTTTACTCAATGCTAGTTTGGTAAGTAATTTCAGATCAGGAGTTAGGATCCTTAAGGAAAATAAATAAATTGGAAATGACCTAATAACAATAGCAATTTGTGCCGGAATAATGTACGACTACAACCCCCAACAGGAGATTTCCAATTCCTCTCCAAAATAACCAAACAATATTCAACCTTATCCCAGAAATAATTTCCAAGCCCCGTTCCAAACCTATCAAAAGAATTTCCAAATCCTAAACGAATGAGGGAAAAGGATTATAGCCAATCTAGATTAAGGAGTTTTGGAGTACCAGATCCGATGGAGGTAGAACATTTTCACTCCATTGCCTCCAATCACTTCCCTCCATAGTTATGAAAATAAATAAAAATAATTAAAAGTTTCTGATTGATACGTCATCATACATCAGCTTAATAAAACCTACAACATTCTTAACACCTTTAATAAAAATAAACCCCATTTGCATTACAACTGCCACAGGAAATGTAATTCTTGATGAAACACAGGAAATATTTAGTCCAATAAAAAATATTAATCTATTTACAATAACATTTTTAGTTTTCGAATTTGGTTATAATTACGATGGTCTTGATAACTTGAAAATATTAAATGCTTTGATAAATATCCCTATGGGATTCGAAAGATTAAACAATAATATATATTTTTTTGAAAGGAAATCAAAAGGAAAAGGAACACATTAAAAGTTTTCCAGTTATTAAAGAAGCTAATTCTGATTAAAAGTTCGACCAGATTAAGAGTCAACATATTAATAGTGAAGAAAATACAGTTCTGCAATCTAGTGATCAAGAGTTTGTGAATTGCATCAATAGTAAAGATTCGATATTCCAATTGGATCATTTCGGTACTTTCGGATCTTTGCCTTGACAATGTAAAACTATATTTGGAACACATTCAGGATACACAGTTGGCTATACAACTGGCACAAATGGGTAATATAAATCCAGAAATAATGGATCTGCCCACCATCGTTAACTCAACTGACATAGAATTCAAAGACATTAGAGCAACTGTTTGGCTGGATGAAGAAAATGTTTTTTTGTACTGTCGATACCTGGAGCATTCGATGCTTTTAAGAATATTGAAATCATACCGATATCAGACACATATAAAAAAGAATTGGTTTGACACGATGGTGATTATGTTAGACAAAATAATATGATATTTAAAATTAAAAGCAATAAAATTGAATACGTTAAAAATAACTGTATAAGAAATCTCTTAAATAACAAAAAGACCGAGTGTCAATTGAAAAGGAACATTTATCCCTTTATAGGATTTGTTCAACCAAATGTCCTTGTAACGAAAAATAAAAATAAGACAAAACTGTAAGGAACTTAATATAACAATTAAAAGAAATAATATAATAAATATATGCAACTGTAAAATTAAAACAATCGATTTCGAAGAATGTAGAAGTACATTAAATTACGGAAGAATTGAAAATATTGTTTTTCAGATTTGAAAAAACATACTGAATACGTTAATGTGAAAAATGGAAATTATTCAGTTGGTCGTCTAATTTCAATTGTACTAACATTGTTGTTAGTTACTGCTTTGTTTATAAAAAGAAATATATAAAATGTTTGTAAGAAACAAAAAAAAAAAAAAAAACAATGCGGTCATTGTTCCTTCAATGGAATTACGTATGTACATGAACCCCATACTAATATTCCATAGTGGAACCCCACACTAACATTCTACAGTTTTATAAACAAATGAGTTGTAAATGACGATTGAGTTTTAAGTGACACACTTGAGTTCCATGACTTCGTGTTGTCTAAGTAAATTTCATAGTTTTGTTTAAGCGAAGCAGTTTCATATCACAACTGTACATACAAAAGTAATGTAGACAAGTACTTCAAACACATTTCCAAATTCTTATTTCGGTAACAATTGTAAAATAAATTTAAGTATAATAAGATGATTTTTCAATAAAGATTTTTGAGTTTATAGAAAACTACCAAACTTGACACAAGTTTTGTTACTTGTACATGTTTAAAAAATTTATTCCCACCACAAGATATTCACAATTGTTGAAGGGTTATGCGTTTATCTGATTTTTTTATGAATAAACTAACGTTCATTCTAAGCGTACAACTTAAAATCGAAACTACAATAAATAACCCACTAAGATGCATGTAAATAATGTGAGGAAGCTGACGGCGTTATAAATATTTATTTATTATTTTATCACTTGCAAAGTAAATGAACAAGTAGGGTAACAACGACCATATGCCCTCACTTAACGGTGTTTAATAAATCTCTCTGTGCCAAATGCCTTCACAAAAGGCGACATGAAATTCCTCAAATCAATCAATCAAAACAATACAGTTGTCCGAGGCAAATCAGTCAACCAGAGCTAATGGGGCGTAAAAAAACAAGCCTAACCGCACCTAAAAAATAATTACGATGACGAGATCTCCGAGAAGAAAACAAATCTTTATCTGTCATTCATCAAACTTTTCTATTAGTTAATAATTAACATATACATATATTTAAATAAAGTTCAATCCCGCCTGTCGCAATTCAAATTCCAAATTTAATTTAACGACATGTCTGCATTGAATGCACCTCAAATAGTTCGCGTTGCATTCAATGTGATGATTCCTGTTCGATAGTTATAATATTAAGTAGTTAGTAAGTAAGCAATTAATTATTAATTAACAGTCCGAATAAGAAGACATAGTCTTCCGGCAATATTATAATTCAAAATAAAAGACATAGAAGACAATTAAATAAATATATTTTATAATAGAAATAAAGTTAATTAAATAAAGATAAAGAAGACGTAGTCTGCTCTCTTTTTTAAAAAACTCAAACTTAACAAATATTTTATTAAGTTGTCAGTTAGCAAATTTTTTTGAAGAGTTGTACATTTCGTACAGTAAATGCAGAAATCAACACAAAACAACATTCAGCGTTTTTTCTGGCAAAAAGCACTAACAAATTGTTTATTAAGTAAATTTGCAAGTTATAATTGCACACACACACAGTCTAGAGCTGATTTACGAGTGGCGTCGGAGATATATGTAAAATCAGAAAATGTTTGTTCAGCTGGGATGGCATTGAAAATTTTAAAATTGTACCAAAATAGCTTGATAGATTCTACTTTTCCGACCTTAATTGTACTAAGACAGATTTTTTCTAAATTTATATTATTATACATCACAATATATAGATTTATTTAGAATTAAATTAAATTTTTTTTGTACCGTGACATAACCAAAAAAATTCAGTATCAGAATACGTATAAACTATTTACATATAAAGAAAATTAGAGTCCGCACTGGATTTTATATCATAAAAATTGCAGTTTTATGAGTGCAGTAAATCTTTTATTTGGGCTAAGCCGCAGAGGTGCAGGTTGCAGTCTGTTTCTCTCTGTGGTTTTAATTATATTGTGGTAGGAAACAATTGTTTCCACATTTGCTGGACCTGATAATATTCCTCTGGCAATGTTTGGAAGTTCTTGTTTAATTTTTAATTAATTACTGGGGAGATTCCTTAATTGTGCTAAATAGGCCATTGTTGTATCATTCTCGTTTTGAGCTTGAATAGTACCAAAAAAAATTACAACCGTATAAATTTTACCATCCCTGTTGCTCAGAGTAATATGAACAAACATACGTATGTATGTATGCACATATGTAAATACATGCACACATACAAGTTAACTCCAATAAAGTTAACGAACTCGTCAGCTTGACTCATTTTTCTCTTAGTTGCACTCTTGGTCTTTTTTGCTTTTATGCTTTTACCTAGCAATTTAACAATAAACCTAGTTTTTGGTCATTGAACTATATTTAGCGAAATTGCACTTTTTTAATTATTATATTTTTCCACGAATACTGTCACACCATATTTTTGCATTTATTTATTAATAATTTAAATTAAGTATTGTAATAATTTTAGTTTTCTCTCTTTTGATATTCAAATAAACTGGTTGACTGACCAAAAAAACATTATTGTGTTTTTTTTTTGGACTTGCTACAGTAAAGTCCTTAACTTACATACATATACATACGTATGTACATATTTAAAATATTTACATATCTACATACATATTTAACTTTAAAACTGTTTTTTGCAGTACTAATAATAATCATATCAAATGAAATGCGTACATACATACATACATATGTATGCACATACACACATACATACATATATGTATATGTATGACCACTTGAATTATTTTCTTTTCTTCATAAAATTTCGATTTAACGCAACATACAGTTTAATAAAGAAGTCTATGTACACCCCTCAATTTCGAATGTTTAGTAAATGTGTAAAATAATATCAAAAAGTTTTTATGGTAATATTTAAGGCATCGAAAGCTTAGATTATTTATCAAATAAAATAACTAATTTATTTGAACTGTAACAATAGTAACAACAAATATATTAAAAATTCATAGGAAAAAATCTAAATACAGCAACAAAACTAAATATAAGGGTAACGAATTTGGAATAAGACAACATTTTCAGTATTTAGTAGGTCCGCCCTGAACGTCAGTTATTACTTGCAGGCAACGCAAATTTTCGGTAATATAAGGCGTAATTTCGGTCGACGCTCAAAGAAGAGCAGGTTTAAGGGTTTCACGACTGCTTATATGATATTTTCGCACCTTTTTCTCTCAAACATCCCAGATATACTCAATAGGTTCAAATCAGGTGATTTGGTTTGGAGAATATAATTGCTTGCAGCATAGTATAGAAACCAGTCTCGTACACCGTGAGCGGTATGCTTCAGGTTGTTGTCTTGTTGGAAAATACAGGGATTACCAAGACCTTAGCTATCAACAGATGTTTTCAGATTTTGTTTCAATATGTTCAAATATTGATAGCGATCCATATTGCCTTCAATAAAGACCAACCGACGCCCTCCAGATGATGCCATGATGACTGCCGCCACCATGTTTAACTGCTAGTATAATATATTTTAGATAGAGTGCAGTGTTAGGCTTCCTCCAAATCTTTGATCTTCCATCACTTCCGAAAATGTTATACTTACTTTCATCAGTAAATATTACAGGCTTCCAAAAGTCAACATCTTCGTTAAGATGTGCCCGAACAAACGCAAGGCGAAGCTTACGATTTTTTGCTGAAATTACTGGCCACTCTACTTTTAAATTCATTGTAGTGCAAAACGTTTATAACTGGTATCGGTGTAACAGTGACATTGCAACAATTTTTAAGATGTTCCGCTAGTTGTGGGGTACTAAGTTTTGGATCACGCTTCACTTCTTTCAGCATATTGCTGAAGGTCTGCCAGAGCGTGGTTTATTTTCAGTGGTCTTGGTTGCTTCATAATTTCTAACTATTGTCCGTACTGTTACTATTTTGTAAATTTCGCCATAAGATGTACCTCCTTTTCGCTGCCTGACAACAATATTCCTAACAGAGATCGGGAGTTGTTTTCTACCGTTCATTTTGATGGTTAAAATTGCAGATATTTCATTTGAATTTGTAAAATGTTTTGAAACCAATTAGATTGATGTGATTAGAATAAAAAATTACGATTGTTTGTCCTCTTTGTTCTTAATTATCCACTTACTCCCTGCAGTTACCACACTGTATGTAGACATTTTTCCTGTCGATTTTTAATATTTTCTTGTAAATAACGTTATTTATTAGTGCCTTAAATATTTTTCCGATTATCTATATAAGTTTCCTGAAATCGCCAAATTTCGGCGTGTAGTTGGACTTTTTTCTTCAACTGTAAGTGTTTATGTACGCAATAGTAATTTTTAATAATTAAAGATAAATGGACAATTCGATCCAATTTTATGCGCATTTTCTTTTTATTGTTCAAGAACATTTTGATTTCCAAGAATGGGCCTCCAACATTCATTAGTCAATCCGGCATGCAGTTAATATATTTCAAGACCTATTAAGGATCAGACGAACTTTATTATATAGAAAAGTTAACATTAAACTCACAATCAAAAAAAAACAACCCTTGTTTTTTAAAATCCATTTCCAAGTACAGGGTGAGTGTACGAGTAGTGCGCATTTGAACTTTTTTTCTTTTTTGAAACTGATGTTCTAAATCATCATCTAAAGCATTTATTGGTTTTGAGGTATTTATTAAACTTCAATCTGGGGTTTTGTTCTGAAGATCTTTCTGCTAAATATAAAATATTTTCACTTTTTACAAAATTTTCACCATTTTCCAGTCTTCGGCATATGATGATCCTATTGTCGGCAAGGAAGTTTTATTCAAGAAAAACTTTAATTTATTAACGAATTCAAATCGTTTTTATATATTGGGTGTTTTTTATTGAGGTATAGAACTTTAAGTTGGCATCACTTTTTTAACTGGCGGCCATTTTGTCAGCTGTCAAGTGATTAATATTTAGTTTGGTTTGCCATTTCATCATGAACAGGTTGACAAAAGAACAACGCTTGCAAATCGTGCAAATTTATTTCGAAAATAATGGTTCAGTTCGCGAAGTTTACCGCAAGCTCCGTCCATTTTATGGTCATCAGAGCAATTAATTCGGTTAACCATGGATCGTTTTCGCACTACGTTTACTCTATGTGATAATACGCATCCGCAGACACGTCGAACAGTGCGCACCGAAGAAACAATTGCCGCTGTAGAGCAAAGTGTTGAAGAGGACCCGAATGAATCGATTCGCCACCGTGCACAGCAATTGGAGCTTTATCCATCAACCGAATTGTCCGAATTGGATGGCATGAATGTGGATGAGTTGTGGTTCCAACAAGACGGCGCTACATGCCACACAGCGCACGTCACAATCGATTTATTGAAGGAAACATTCGATGAGCGCATAATATCGCGGAATGGACCTGTCAATTGGCCACCAAGATCGTGTGATTTGACACCATTGGATTATTTTCTTTGGGGATATGTGAAGTCGCTCGTCTACGCCAACAAACCAGAAACGTTAGGGGACTTGGAAGCCAACATTCGTGGCGTTATTGCCAACATACGGCCCCATATGCTCGAAAAAGTGGTTGAAAATTGGACCTGTAGAATTGGCTTTATTCGAGCCAGCCGCGGCGGCCACATGCCCGAAATCATATTTAAACATTAATGGCATAAAATTATCCTTCCAATAAAGCCAAATTGATGGACATTAAAACGATTTTCTTGTGTTTTATTTCAATTCGAAGTTCTATACCTCTAAAAAAAACACCCTGTATGTACATAAATAAAAGTTATTTTGTATTTAGAAAACTTTGGAATTCAAACTAGTTTTTACGCAATTGAATCGCACAACACAAACACTAAAATAAAAATAATAGATATGGATCTAAAAACTAAGTTGAGATGTAATTTTTGAGATCATTAGTTGCATTAAAATAATAAAACAAACAATATTGCTAAATAATGCAAAAAGCCACATAAAAAACTAATAAAAATATCACAATCAGAAACTGGAAAATTCATTTAATTACTCCATGCAATTTCAATTAATTCATTGTATTGCAGGTTTTTAAAAGCAGTACATTTGGGGTGAAACCATTTCGGACAGGAATCACATCGTCAGCATCAGTGTCTAATTCTTCATAGCAGGTACCGCACAATTGCTTTTGTTTTGATATCTTGGCTGTCAGTTTTCTTTCTTTCCATTTTCGAGATCTAGTTTTCCGTTTTTTATAGCTGACTGAAAGTGATTCCTCCATGCTAGAGCAGATATAGCGCTAGACATCCTGGGTTTTACACATCGCGAAGTACTAGGCGCTGGTTTCATTTTCAACATTTCTTATCATTGATTTCGCGCCTGTGATTAGGCAACTATTAAGGGGTTTTAACAAATAATTGTTGATAAATTAGTTTATTAAAGCTGAAATTGGGGAAGGGCAGTCGCTAGATTCGAAAGAGTTGTTTTGGGAGAAAGTGACTGAATTTGGGGATGAGCCTTCATCTTGTGTGTGTGTATAAAGTAGTCGCAAGAGGCCCCCCCATATTACCTTGCAGTTGCCGTCTCTGACTACAATGGCCGTCCGCAGCATTTGGAGTCATGAGTCTAATGCTCCTTTATAGTTTGCATTTCGTCCTCTCTTTTATCAAAACGGCTTTAAAAAAATCGTTCAAACGAAAAAGATAGAAAAATACATGCGGCGTTATCTTTTTCTAATGAGTTTCGTTTTTCTTATACGCAGACAAGTATGTATGTATGTATGTATAGCCTGGCTTCTGTAAAAAATGTGATTGAAGCCATTCAAGCATTGATTAAATAGTCTACGTTTTGAATGTTTGTAACATTCGAATCAGCTGTTGTTTACATTTGCATAATTGTGTACAATTTTAGTTATAATTTTTTGGATAAAATATAAAGTGTTTATTAAAAATATCAAAAATTTCAGTTTTTTAAATAAAAAAAGAAGGAAAATGAGCACTGCTGGTGTTTTATATTTGCTATGGGAGGAAGAGCGTTCGGAAAAGTTCAGAATAAAAGCAGCGTAAGTATATTTTTCATAAGGTTTATAATGTGCGTTCACAGCGACTAAACAAAGAAGCTTTTCGAATGGCCCTAAACGCATTAAGCGACTATTTTTCCCGTTCTAAGATTCCGCCAATGCTACAACTTGCAGCTGGTTGCGATTTTTATATGAAGGGTCTTAACAAAGAGTTGTTGGAAACATCTCTAGCATATGACTGGGTAGGAGCACAGTATCAATCAGTTGTTGGTTTATGACTCTTTGTACAGCCTCTCGCAAGGTCTGGATATTTGTCCATAAACTCCACGATTATGGAGCTTTGAGTTTTATTTTTATGTTTTTGCCTGCACATGTAAACAAATGTTAGAAGCCATAAGAATATATTTCCTTTTTTAATATAAAATTTACTTATTATATATTTATACAAAATATCAAATTGGAAGACAAAAATAAAAGCGCGCAAATGAAATCTGTCAGTTGATTGGGTTTTTTCAGGAGAAAAACCGATAATATTGGTTTCTTTGACACCTAAAACCTAATTCTGGTTGGAACATAAAACCCATAACATTGGAATTCATGACACCAAGTTATTTTTTTTTGTCGTTTTCAAAACCAATTCCAATAATATTGATTTCTATATCACCCCTGAATAATTGGTTTTCTTAAATAATAAGTTTATTATTATGTATGTACATATTTAAATACAGTAAAAACTTGATAATCCGGACCTCGCTAATCCGGATTATGCGGTAATCAGGACATCATTTTTCATTGAATTTTGTACTCTATAATTGATTGCATCTTTATGATCCGGATTGTTGTGCTCGGAGGAAACGAGTATAACATTAATTACAAATATTGTTCGATCAACCTTTAATGTTACCTTTAATAATCAAGAAGTTCACGATTGGATAAACGATAAGAATTCGATTTTATCTGATGGATTTCCTTTATCAGAAAATGAGGGAAAGAAAACACAACACCTTTGGAAGTTATAAAAGCTAAGGATGCTGCTTTAAGTTTGGATACAACAATAAAATGGTCGATGAGAATAAAAAATCATGTCGACGTCGAAGAAGAAGAAGTTGATTTCGCTTTGGAAAAAAGTTTGAACAGTTTCGTCAAACAAAAGTGCATGACTGTTTTACAAAGCGAAATAATTAGCATTAGGATTTTCATTGTTATTTTCATGAATTGTAAAAATGAAATTTGTTATTACTTTTTTTATAAAAAGTTCCTACTATAAATGAAATATATGCTCTGCACAAAGGTTTTTGTTTTTTTTTGCTCTTTTTAAATGTAATTATTTGTTTAAATGAATAATAAATATAATATATCGTTCGATGCATGTTTTAAAAGAATTTTTAATGCAAAAACAATGTTTTAAGACTTTTATTCGGTAATACGGATTAGGGTCTGCAATCAATTATCCGGACTATCAAGTTTTTACTATAACAACAATACAAAGCATAAAATAAAATTTGTAAAATGCAGTACAATTAAATTTTGTTGCTTATTTGAGAGCAGCACATTTTCGTAAGTAATAAAATTTTAAACTAGTCCAAATAAACACAAAATGTTAAAATATAACAATCGGGGTTGTTATAGAATCCAATCTTATTGGAATTGGATTTATAACCGACCACAAATATCACGTTGGTGTCATGAAATCTAAGTTATTGGTTTTGTATTCGAGCTTGAATTTTTATCGGTTTTAGGTGTCATAGAATCCAATGTTATCGGTTTTTATTTATTGGAACTAAAACAAGAAGTTGACAGCTGACGGAATTAATTGCCGGGCTATTGTTTCTACTTCTTCTAGTTGGATAATTTGCAAAAATTTAAGTAAATAAGAAAGTTATCATAAAATATATATTTTTTAAAGTTCCCTGAAGTTGGCAAAAGGGTTCTGGCTGCAATTGTCTGAACAACATAGTAGTGCTAGTAGATGCTAAGACCCTGCACAACATTTTTGAATATATATGTATATGTATATACATATTTACATAATAACATATAGTGAGGATTAAAATATACTTACGCTGTCTCCGGCACATCAAAAGGATTGCAGCAGTCCCTCAAAATTTTTCTTGCCACCCTCTCAAAGTGTACTTCTTCCAATAACAAAAAGGCTGCAAGCCGGATGCCATTTTATTTACATACATATTTATTAAATGTAGTCACTTTTCTTTTCTTTGTTTTTTTTTTCAGCAAAAACACAATTGCAAAATTGTGTAAAAAACGCTTAAAATTCTAAACAAGAGCAAAAACAGAAAACAGCTGATTCGAATATCGGTTTTTTGCATTCGAACGGAAACCGACTTATTTTCATGACACCAAATGAATCCAATATCGGTTTTCAAAAGCGACAATTACCAAAACCGACTTGGATTCTGTGACAACCCCGACTATCTGAATATATTTATATTCTAGCACAAAATAAAAATATATGATCAAAAATACAACTATGTTTAAACATTGCCGGGCGCTTAGTGACATCGAGGGTCTACCCCCTTCCTTCACTTCATTTATACTTAACATACATTAAAATCAAGATTATAATTACTATAATTGTTGAAATAAATGTCATATGTATGTCCGGAAACATGTTGAAATTTCATCTTCATCAACTCAATATTGCTTTCCTGCATCGCCTGCATATACGAGTATCTTGTTGTAGATTTTCTATGTATTTGGCATTGTTGATCATTGTTGCATTCAATTGCGTCACTAGCTTGGCCTTTGCTTAACGAAATTCCAGGCCCCATGATGTTGCCTGAATCATACACTTCTTGTTTGGGGGTGAAATTTCGAGATGATGACAAGGTTATGTCTTCGTATGTTGCTGTACATCCGGCAGGCAAATTCAGTATTCCCTTAGGCGATAACGATAACATTATCCAGCAAAAGCGTGAAAATACACTGATTCTGCCCGGACAATTTTTTCCAAATACCTTTCTTGACTAACTAGACGATTGCAAATTATGATATCTTTAGCTTCCATTAAACTGTGGACTTCTTTTAATTGTGTGCCTGTTTTTGTTCCTGGCACGACCACATCATTGGGTAAAGACTTTATGTTTTCTAGTTCTTGTTTTAGTTGCGCCGTCGTTAAAAGATGTGGGTTGACATGACCGTGGTTAACATCCATTAGTAAATCCGTGATAGATGATCGAACTTCGTTGTAGTCGTCGATCATTAAGTGCAGCCGACTAATCACGACTTGAAAATTAACCATCTGCATTCTGCACCTCGTTGTAGAACATGTCGATCATTCCAAATTCAAATGGAGATCGTTTCTGCATTTCTTTCTTAAGCAAGGCCCTTTCATTATTCTGTTCCAATGGGGTGTATCTGTGATTTACTGACCATTATACAATTATTTCACACATTTTTTTATATTTTCCTAATACGGATAATCAAACTCCATTTGGAATTTATGATGTTCATCTGGTTGAAATTTCTTAAGTGCAGCACCATTTACCTTCGTTGTCGCCAACAGGAAAACCATAAACAAGCACAACCCTTTCAGGACAATGTTTGGCGTTGATTTTTCGACTCTTCTGTGAAAACATCTCACTGCATTTTGGTCTCTTGCAGTCGATTATTCTGGGATTTTTGCTGGCTCGTTTGTCTTTTCGCCCACATTCTGCTTGTTACGAAGCGCAGATTTGGTTTCCCGTTTTGCCTTCACTATTTTAACTTTTCAGTTCAGTTTTTTCAACATTTACGAAACCATCTTTGCCGATTTGATTTTTTGTTGTTATCTTTCAAAAATTTCTTAATGTCTTAACTTTCATTTGAATGCATCGCGACTTATCTTTCAAAGTGTATTTTTGGTGGTCATTAAGACCTTGAATTGAGCCCAATTTATTGTTTTGTATGGAGCCTTTAATTTTGTTTAACTTTTCGTTTTGAGGCAGTTTTACTCTTATTTGAAGTGCAAGTTGTTGGAATAATGTTTGAGTCTGAATTAGTTTTCGGAGTCTTTTTCATCACTTTTGTTGATCGCACAGCAAAATTTCTCACTTTCAATGTCGTCTGAGGTTTTTGAAGTTTTGCTTATGACACCAGCAATCCTCCAATCAGAACGTCTATTCGACCAGACTTGTTGTATGCCGGATCCGCAAGAATGAAGTTGTTCCAGTCTTCAATGTTAATTTTAAATGATTAGCTTGGATGTGCACCCGTCAGTTTTACAACTATTGCACTGTCGAGTCCATGTACTTCTGTTTTGCACTTAACGTGTGGTAGCGACAAAATGTGTGCTACTTCTTCCGAAAGTCTTGTTATATGCAAACCTTGATCTATTAACACTAACTTTCCACTTGCTGCTTGTATTTATAGCTGTGCAGTCGCTAGAAATACTGATGCAGCTAATTTTGTGGTAGTCATTGTTGAACTGTTAGTAATTGATTATTTTTCTTCGCTCAGATGTAGAATTTGATGGTGACCTTTATTCCAAGAGAAACATTTAACAGTATTTGAAAAACACTTATTAGTTTGGTGATCTAGACATCTAAAACACGATTTATTATCTGAAGGCAATTTCCTTCGTTCATAAATTTGTAATGTTAAAAATTTTCTGCAAATTGCTGGTGTGTGGTTGCTCATATTGCAATGTAAACAGGATTTTTGATTGAATACAGCCCATTCGAAACTTTTCCTTTTTCACTTGATTTTGTATTTGTTTTTTTTTTTTTTGTCCTTCTGAAGCTGTTTCTAAGGATTGAACTTGTTGTTCTCACTTAGCTTTTGAATTTCTTTAGCTTTTTTGTTCTAATTCTCTGATTACAATCCGACCTAGAAATGGCTCAGCATCTTCTACTTTAAGGTTCATACTTTTGAGTGCATAAATGCAACTATTTGTTATATCTAATAGCCTCTTCAAACTTTCAGGTGATTCACTATTAGCCACTGGCTGGTCAAGTAATATATCTACTTGACTCGTACATAATAATCTATGGTTTTCATACGGGCGATTTAAAATTTCGAGCGCTGCTTGATAGTTGTTGTCAGTGATTTTTAAATGTTGCGCCAACTTTTTGAATAAGTCGTGAAACGAACACCATTCATTTATATCGCCATTAAATTCTGGAATTTAATTCTTTCCTAATTATGCTGAGTGTTGGCACAACTCCCAAAATCTCCATAATTTATTTATAAAAAGTTGGCATCATTTTTTTAGTACAAGTTGACATGTAATAACCTGTCAATATAATATATAAAGGGTGGTTAAATTGTATGGGCCGATGTTGAATGTGAACCACACCTAAACGCCAAGTTTTTTTTCCGAATTTTATTTGACATTTCTCTATTTCAGACTTACTCAATTTGAACCATGGAGAGATACACAATCCAACAACGTGTTAAAGTTATCCAGACTTATTATGAAAATGGGAGTTCAAATCAAAATGCATATCGTGCACTTCGTAATTTTTTTGGTCAATTTCATCGTCCAAATGTGCGTACAATCGCAAAAATCGTGGAAAAATTCGAGCAAACCGGGTCTGTAGAAGATGTGAGAACACCAGCGCATGCTCGTACAGCTCGTACTGCAGAAAATATTGCTGCTGTTCGCGATAGTGTGGCTGAAGAGCCGTCCACCTCAACTCGTCGTCGTTCCCAACAATTGCACCTCTCACGCTCGTCGTTGATGAACATTATGCATAAAGACTTGCATTTACACGCTTACAAGGTGCAATTGGCTCAAGAACTAAAGCCTCTTGACCATTCCAAACGTCGTGAATGGGCAGAATGGTGGCAAGAAATGGCAACAGTGGATGATCAATTTTCGAAGAAAATCATCTTCAGTGATGAGGCACATTTTCACCTCAGTGGATTCGTCAATAAACAGAATTGCCGCATTTGGGCGAATGAGAATCCAAGAGTGATTGTCGAAAAACCAATGCACCCACAAAGAGTGACTGTTTGGTGCGGTTTATGGGCTGGCAGCATCATCGGGCCGTATTTTTTCCAAAATGAGGCCGGTCAGGCAGTTACTGTGAATGGTGTTCGCTATCGTGAGATAATAACGAACTTTTTCGGCCCGAATTGGAAGATATGGATGTGGACGATATGTGGTTTCAGCAGGACGGTGCCACTTGCCACACAGCTAACGAAACAATGGTTCTTTCGCGCAACAAATTCAATGGCCGTGTTATCTCACGTAATGGCGATGTCAATTGGCCGCCAAGATCATGTGATTTGACACCGTTGGACTTTTTTCTTTGGGGTTATTTGAAAGAAAAGGTGTACGTCGATAAGCCAGCAACAATTCAAGACCTAAAGGATCAGATAATTCGGCACATTAACGGCATAGAACTTCCATTATGCCTCAGCGTCATCGAAAATTTGGACCATCGGATGGAGGTGTGCCGCCGAGGTCGCGGCGCCCATTTGGCCGATATTTTGTTCCATACATAATTGAGTAATACCAATACATCATAATAAAATAAAATTACAATAATTTCCTAAATAGTTTGTGTTTTATTCAAAATCAACATCGGCCCTTGAAATTTAACCACCCTTTACATATTTTATTTAACGAAGCTTGTAATTGCTGAGTCAAGTTTTGGCGCTTTCGCCATTTTTCTATTTAAACTTTGCGAGGTGGCGTAGCAGTTCTTCATAATACGAATTTTATATTTTAATACTTTCCAGTAATTTTCAAAACTAAAAAGTATGTAACTATTTTATTATTTTAACTGAATTATTTCCTAATGAATTGTTGTATTTTTAAAGGAATTTTAATATAAGCACATTTGCATATTAATCAAGTGTTTTAATTGCATTTGCGTTTTATTCAAAATCCATTGGAAATTGCTGGCTAGGCCTTTTGCCTTTTCAACACTGAGCTTTAATATTATGCTTCTCTTTCGTTCGTTTTGCTTTGTTGCTGCATTGGTTCAACTGTTCTTTCTGCAATAAGTTCAAGAGCATCTTCTGATCTTTTAGATCCACGTAAATCATCATACTTCCAGAAAATGTTGTTTTATTTGTTATTTTTTGTTAGACATGTCAGAAACGTTAACTGATAGTTCGTTCATCATACTAGCCGTTTAGCCAATCTGCCATTTCAAGAACTTGTGCTCATAATTCATCATTTTTTTTTCAGTAACAATTTCTTCTTTTTTATTACTTTGTTTTGATGTGGAACGTTTGGTTGTCCCACTTGCAGCCAGGAGTCCTCTATTAAGAGTTGAATTTCTGCTATTACTTTTAATAAAGACTCATAATACTTTTCTTCAAAGTAGTCTTCTCATGTTGTACCAGTTGCTAGAAGTTTTGCATAATTCGTAGTAAACTCAGTTTCAATGTTGGTTACTCGCTGGAAAGTCTCGAACTTCGGATTGTCTTTTGAAATAATTTGTCACGAATAGCAACAAGTTCAATGCCCCATTCTTTTTGCTTTTCCAAGAGCTTTCTTTGTTTGGCATTTCGATATTTTTAATATCACTTATATTTAGTATTATATTTTTAAATAGTCACTGATTCAAATTTTTATTCGAAGGACCTAAAATGATTAAATAATCTGTACGGTTTGCATGTTTGCAAGACACATTTTCTTTCTTGCATTTTTATAAATTAGTTTTCTTAAATACTAAAAGCTTATCAATGATTGCATATGTTTGTATGTACATACATACATATGTACAATATTTCAATAAAAATAATATTTTTAAAAGATATATGCAAGACCATTCAGATCCTATCTCTGATTTAAGAGTAGCACATTTTCTTAAGTAATAATATTTGAAACTAGCCCAAATAAATACAAAATATTAAAATTTAACACCATCTCATAAGATTGATATTCTAGCACAAGATAAAAATATATGATTAAAAATAAAACTATGTTTGAACAATGATGCAACAGGCACAAAATATCAACTGAGGCAAGAGACATAACCGCAAGAACAAAAACAAAAGACTGCGCAAATCGCTGATTTAATTAATTCAATTAATTAAACTTACCTGTAGAAATTTATTTGCAAACTTTTATATAAAAAAACTTCCATACACACATACATACATACAAACCATAAAAAGCTAAAACATTAACTTAATTATCATTTCGCATATATTATTCAATTTTATTGTATTTTCCAAACAATATCATAAATACAGGTTAAAAGGCAAATATTTAACTATTTCTAAGTTTCTTATGTAAAATAATTCTTTTAATGGTAGTGATTCTTACATTTTCTTAATCCAAATTATAAAAAATTGCCGAAAATAGTACACAGTCTTTTAATTTTCTTTACTAATTTAATTTAATATAGTATGCAAAAACTATGAACTAAAACGTGTTAAGATCTACAATTCAAAAAAAAAAAAAGTAATAAAACAAAATTATATGAGATTAGAAAGATGAGAAGGTAGGAAGATCTAAAACTAATGACTAATATGCAATTTATTTAGAAAATAACCGATATTATCCATGAACGAACTTGCTAAAAGCTAACGTTTCTGTGTGTAAACATCCCCCCCTGAGAAGTTAAGAAGGTGAGGCAAAACTTGCAATTACTTACACAAGCAGTTCCCATACAAATACGACTGACTACGGACTACCAGCTAAATGTCCAACCTCAAAAAACAAAACTTGATCTGGGAACTTATTCTGACACCCCACCCAGTTAGCAGGAAGATCTGCCGTGAATAAAATTCTTAATGTATAATTACTTAAAATATTTAAACGTGAGCCGAAAGTCGACCGTTCTAAATGAAATTGCTTTTAATTAGTTGTTTTTTGTTCAGTTGATCAGTTCCTTCCACTTACTTAGGTCATAATTTTTCTATCTACAGTGTCATAAAAATTCTAGCTTAGTTCAGTTTTAATTTCATAGTTCTTTCTTAATCTATTATATACAAAACATTAGGATAACATTTGGCTGTACAACAATGATTAATTGGGTCGTGAGTGGTTGATTGGAAGTAAACTAATGTTTTACGATTGCAGTACACAAAAGAAAATTAAAACAAAAATTTGTTGCCATTCTTTAAGATTCTGAATGTAAAATGATGCGATTTTGAGGCAAGGGAAAGAAGTTAACCAATATTGTTAGCACGAATATTTAAATACGAGTAATACTACAATTTTTCACTTTAGTATCATCTGTCAGCCAAAACTAATAATAAACAAATATGTGTATGTATTTATATAAGTATAAAATACGCAGGTGTGGCACCAATGAAATAAGTTCAACATTATACTAAGCATTAAATTAGATGTGAGATAAATAAAAATGACAAAAGACGTTTGATAGGCCACTTCCATTTATTACTGCGAGTAACGAGTATATTCCTATCTCCTAGGTTTTCTTTTTCATTTCATATTAGGAACATGTACCGGAGGCACACCCGTACATTTGTCATAAACTTAATACACGTGAACATAAATATACATATGTACGTATCATTAGATATGCTCACTTTCTTATCCAATTATAGGTCTCCGATAATTATTTATTTGCTCTTCTCTGCCATTTGCCAAACAAGTTCAGATGCTTCAGAAAAGGCGAAAAGAATCAAACAACTGTACGCAGAAGGTTACCAAATTTTGTTAGGAATCCATTTTGCCTTTTTGCCAAAAATGTTGTCATCAGTCCATATCAAGGTTCCGGCATACATTTGTATACTGAAACTGACAAAATTCTTAGTGTTTAGTGCTAAATAATGGAAAACGTTTGTTGGGCAACTTGAAGTTTATGAAATTTCGTTGATGTCAACAGGAGCAACTTGCACTGCCAGGTTTTCTGGAAATAGAAAGAGGGAAGGAAAGATTACAAAATGATTCATTTAGTTTGTAATATCGAGACAAAAACTAATAGGGGAACAAAAAATACAACATGCTTTGATCAAACGCCTAAAATGGAGTGGATTGAAGCGGTATTAATAAGATTTTCTCTCTTTGAAAGAGTGCTAAACAATTGTGTTACACTTGTTTTAGCTCAATTCTCTTTTATTTTCGGCCAATTTTCCTCGTTTAGGAAATAAGTAAAAACACCTGGAAAAGTAGCAGAGATTTGGGGAAACAACAACAAAAATGTGAATACAATTAGGTGCCAACCTTGTAAGACTGTGATTACGAGTACTTTCTTCTGCTAAAATACGGTTCAAATTTTGTTTAAAAGTTGCGTTGGTGGCCGACATGAAGTTCCTTTAATGAGCCGCAAATCAATACAGTTACCAGTCAATCAACGCGAGTGGGACGCAAAACTCTCGAAGACCAAACAACAGCAAAAAGATATAAGATTAAGATATAACTACGAAGACGCGAGAGCTGTTCTTCAGCCCAGAGTAGTTTTACGAATGCATAAGATTCTAGTCGCAACTACTATTCAAAAGATGTTTAAAAACCTGGCGATATCAAAGTGTTGCGACTCTTTTACTTTTTTCATTCTGTAAATGAACGTTTGTTTTTACTTCTTCATGCATATTGCAACAGAACAACTACATATATTGAGGCGGAGCTTAAAACGTTTGCTTTCAAAAGCAAAAGTTTTCGAAATGTTTAAATTTTTCTTAAAAATAATGGCCATCAAACTAACAGCCAGTCACAATAAGTAACAAAAAATTTTACTAAATATTTACTTTAGCACAACCCGATGTTCGTCGAGGTCATGGTTATGGAATCTGTTGATGTTGTTGACTAAATAAACAAAGCGGAGGACTTATTTCCGTACGGGAACGGCGTAGGAATGTAATGCTTAGATTTATCAATAACGTTGTGGAATTTGTTTAGAGAAAATTATTATTATAAGATAACAAATAATAAAAAAAAAAAGAGTTAGAAGCTTAAGTTCACTTTAGGCAGTTGTTCAATCAGGTTGTAATAACAAAAAAATCATGTCTAGTGTACAGTTGCACTGCACAAAAAATTTAATTTTTAAAGGTAATGGAAACAGGAAAATTTAATTTTATATTTTCTATTCATGCATATTTTTAAAACAATAATGTATTATTATTGACATTACAAGCACAATTATTAACAATTAAAAATCTTTAATATTGAGGTCGCTTTAATTTTTTTTGCTATAGGTTTTAAAATTTTGTACAGCTATTCTCTGTATTTAGATTAGAATCAGTCTCAATCGTAATTTAAATACATAAACAGTATTCCTGCCCAGACTTATGACCTGCCGTTCTAGCCTTCAATTTATTCTTCGTTGTTCCCACATCAACTTTATTCCGTTCATTATCACAAGAAAGGATCTTATACATTAAACTCGACTTTTGCAACTTTAGTATGTCCTTTGCTTTCCCAAACATTTCATTTGCATCTGCTTTTATCAAACATACTAAATCGTTCGGTTCTGTCTTTTTAAACCAGCGCATCTAAGTACGAAATTCTATTGCTTGATTCTTTCTCAATGGTAAATTTATCAATTACTTAAAACTTACAAATTCGTAAAAACAAATTATTATTATACTGGTGAAACATGACGTTCTGCTGCAGATATATTTTATCATTTTATTAGCAAGTTCATCTACTACATCTTAAGAAACAGATCTTTCATTATTTTCAGTTTTAAAACTTATAATTTTAACTTTGAATTAGAGTTAGTCTTTAACATTATTTCTATAGCCCACTGTTACGTTCTGAAGAATATGAGTATAATGTTGGCATTATGGGTTTTCGATGAACCATATAATTAATCTTGGAGCCAGCCACCACTGCCATGTTTGTATTTGAATTACTTCTAATCTAGAAAGCTCACAAATAAAATTGTTATTAAATTTCTGTCATCTGCTATTATCTAACCTCATTTTCTTTACAAAATGAGATTAAGCTCCATATTATTTGAACTCCCCGCTAGGTTTTTCTAGCTCCTTAACCAATTTTAAATAGGAGCGGGGTAACAAAATCCTCAAACTTCGGGTTAATAAGCATATTTCTAGAGATAACTTCTTTATTGCTTTGTTATTGTTAGAATTGGCGAAGATTTCGTTTAAGTACTATTTGTTTTAGGTACTTTTAGTTACATGAAATACAGCTATAAGTGTGAATATGACCCAGCTTTACTTGCAAACAAATCGTAGTGTTATTCTCGTCATACACATAAATACTTTCGGGGAAAATGCTAAACTTTCACAAGGTTTAATTATTCCTTGTTGCCATTAAAAGTTAAGAGAAGACAATTCTTTCCGGTCGACAGTATTTGATCGATTTTACGATGTTGTACCATAAATATCTTGCCATGTTCTTTCTCCAAAGAAAAATTTTAAACATTTATATATTGTAAATTGTGACATAAAAAGGTCGAAAATCTAAATTTAAAAAAATAAAGGATAAATACAATTAAAAGTTGTACTCAAATACAGGCAAATCGAAAGGGAATAAAAAGGTTGACATAAACTAAATAAATAGTTTACTTTTTCCTCTTCACTACAAATTAATAAAAATTTCAAGAAATACAAGCTGCATCTCTGTAGGCATAAATATGCCTTGGTCGACTGATAACATGGGTGGTGGCGAGTTTATATAGACATGTAATTACATGTTCTGACATTTTTCAGACGATTGCGCTTTAATAATAAGACGAATGTGAGAACATTTCCCTGACCTAGTCTGCATCTGAGCAAAGAAGTTCGCCAAGTTTTATTATGGAAAATCTAAGCCCAGGAAGTAATTCGTTATTCTTTCGAATTAGTGTAGCCAGAAAAAGCATGAAATTGCCATTTTTTTTGAAACAAAAAAGGTAATTTAGTCTAAAACTAAGTTTAATATTTCATATTTCGTTAAAATCTTTCACATACGTTATTAAAAATAATTAATTACTGTAATACAAAATACACACAGTCGCTTTTTCAATGCGCTTTTCTCACTGTCGTAGCTTGGCTAATGCAACAGGTCGGTCATATTCTTCCTAAAAATTTTATTTAAAAACAAACATATGAACAGCAGAAGCCTTTTTTCTAAAATGTATTAAAAATGTTTACATTAAGAAGTGTTAATATGAATTTATTTTCAGCTTTTAATTGTAAAACAATCTGCATTAAACTTTGTTAGTCAAACTATGAAACAGGTTATTCATCCATTTAAACTGCTGACAGCAAAGCCAACAAACACAAGCCAACAAAAGAACCCACCTACAAAATACGAAAAACTTTTAAAACTTTTGGGCCTCTGCTTTTTCAGAGCATGAAGATGAATCGTCCATTCCAATTTTATTTGATTCCGTTGTGATACTAAAACTTTTTAATTCGAAAACTATGGAAAGAAATATGTATGTATGAATGTTAGCAAATTTTAAATTTATATAAAATGTTTTCTCCAAAAAGAGAAGGTCAAAGAATTTTGAATTTACATGAGTACATTTATACAAGTATATACATATGTATGTACAAGTTAGTAAGAATATGCTACATGCCCCTATAATTGACCCACAACTTAACCACAATTTTAATATGACAACCGAAATCAGCTGTTAGAAGCCCAAATTTTTGTGTTCTCTAGTACTGAAAGTTTTTAAATATTTTGCGAGATATTAAATTAAAATTGTTGTAGCTAATTTCTGTTAGTTTTTGAAAACCTTCGGGTTGCATGTTTTTCAAGCGTCCAATTAGGCAACCGAGCAAATGATATTGGATTTCCATTCGAAATGTTGTTCTCCTGCAATATAAACCTCATTTTTGTTTGGTGAACGGAGCCACATTTATTTACTCACAGAAACCCATTGGATTGTTTTCTTTAGGGTTACATAATCTTACTTGTAAACGTCGACAACCAGAGACAATTGAACACCTGGCAATTAACATCCGGAGAGTTACTAATGAAATACAGCCGTAAATACTGAGAAAAGTTTGTGAAAAATGGAGTTCGAGATTGCCTTTTGTACGCAGCGCTCCAGTCATGGCGGTCACATATCTTATAATTTATCAGCCTCACCAACAAAAATTTCTAGTGAGCAGCTGTTCAGTACGCCTGGTCAACTTTAACAAGGCATAATTTTACCGAATGCAAACAAAAGTTATTATAATATTAAATTTTCAGTGGCAATACTAAGTATTAAACATGCAGACAAGAGCAGACTGCACGATGAAAATGGATGAACTGTTCCAAAGATACAAAGCGAACAATTGAAAATATGTGTGGAATACATTTAATACTGCGTATTAATTTTGTATTGTAATAAGAATTAAAGTAAGTACTACAGTAAGAGAAATATCAAATTGTTCACTTTGGTCTCCAGCTTAAACGTAAGTTTTTAAAATTTTGAAGCCACCTGCATTAGAGTTTGATTCCATGATATTAAATTTCCGATAATTTGAATTGCTTACCTCGAACAGCTTCAGTAGCATTTTTCTTGTCTTTGATTATAAAAGCGGCTGTTATGAGAAAGAAAATGCCACCAATAACCTCAACAAAACTGGTTGAGAAAAGGGAATATTGCAAGGCCTCGAATTTAACTAAATCGGTATCCTGAAATAATGAATATTGATTATACAATTAGCGAAGGAAATACGAGTATGTAGTTTATATCTATTTTATATTTACCTCGATCAACCCAGAACTTTTTGACTGCAATGCGGCTGCAATTATTGACGATGATTCAGTTGTGATGTTGGTAGAATTCATAGAATCTCCTATTGTCAAAGAAAGACTTTCCAAACTACGACTGCTAACCAATTCTGAGACTCTGTGGGTAGTTGACCGTAAATGTTTCTTTATTGCTTCTGAAAACTAGAAGGGCAGTAAACGAAATATAAGTGACTTTCTTTTATAAAAATGTTAATTCGAAACGACGATTGTTATGCTTGGGAGAGATTCTCAGCGCTATAATTGAATGTTAACATGATTTTCGCATTACATGAGTTCCAAAGTATGGGATTAACGTGTAAGTTTTTTTTGCCAAATTTAATTGTTTATTTGACTTGGAATATGTGCACATATGTCAATTATTTCCGGTTCACACGCATCAACTTTTATTGCCCAACTTTTTGTTTTTCTGTAAGCAAGAAAGAGCAAGAACTACAAAATAAATATGTACATGTATTGCTGTTTCATCACTCTCCCACATTATATAAACTTCAGCCACAAAAGTTGATTTGTGTGAACCGACACTAACTGAGAGAGAACTTCAACTGAGTAGCTGGTTTCCTTAGACCTCAGCCGAAGTTGCAATACATTCAAATTTTTTATTTTTTTAAGTATTATTTTCTTTTTGCAAAAAACTTTTTCAATACTGACCTTTTTTATAAAATTTTTGTCTTGTTGATGACACCTATTTCATAACAAAATGTTTAAATTCATAAAAAGAATTCTAAATGCAATAGTAAATGTATTACATTTTTATTTCAGATGCTCATTTTGAACTATTGACTCTGAAAACCGGTTTAAAAAAATCTATATACAGTATCCTCCACAACTAAAGCACCCTCTAGTAGACTGTTAAAAAAATTACGGTTTCTTCATGAAAACAACCGTTTTGAAGGTGTTTCCTGTTAAGGTTAATAACTAATATTGTTGTTTTTCATTTAATATTTCATTCATAATAAATCATTACAAAATATTTTTTTTAATTTATAAAAAATAAAATTGCAAAAAATAAAGGACCATTTTATTACACTGCTGGAGTTTTGGGATGCAAGTTACGGTACTTTTCACAAATGTATGTTTAATGTTTCATAAAACAAATCTACACAACAAAATTTAGAATGGCGAGAAACACTTGTTGAAAACAACTGCAAGCGATTCTTGATGATTGGAGTAGACCAGCTCTCTAAGCCATGAGTTGAGCAATAAATATTCAATCAACCGATCGGCTTATTGCAAAATTTTTGTGGTCAGGTCGCTTATAGCCGGTGCAGAGGAGCTGTAGAAGCCAGGTTATTCAGCCAACGTGCAGCGAAAAAAATAAAAGCTAGACTTGCATATGCCAAAGCCCATCTCGACAAGAGTTTCCTAAAGAGGTAGACGTTTACTTATATGTGAGTTGCCTATAATCTCTATATTAGTAATATATGTATGTAGAGCAAGATGTTAAATGGTTTTCAATTAAGAAAACTAAAAGAAATTCAGCTCTTCTTTTCAGTTCCATAAAGTAAGTGCTTTTAGCACAAATGAAAAACTCAAAAAAATAAGAAAAAAATTCAAATTAAATAAAAATACTTTATAGAAATTTGCTTATACGTGTTGACCGTTTATGTTTTTTAATATTCTTATTATTATTAATATTATTATAGTATTAATGGTAACTTGTGTCATATTTTGTGTTTTGTAGAAACCCTGAGGATGATCAGCGGAAATTTATAAAGTACTTGTAGATTATTAGGTTTATGTATGTAATTCAGAAGCTTTAAAAAGCACTAGTTTCGGAATTGATTCGATATCCATTACATTTGTAGCTGTGCGAGTTTGCTAAATCAACAAGTTTTTGTGGACTAAATAGTTTATTATTTTTTTTTTTAAGAATGTCATTCTGTTCGAATGCTGGTGCCACTTTGAACACTGTTTATTATTTGAATAATTTTTATTTAAAATCTTTTAAGGGTGTCATACGCTGTCCCAGGATGCATTGCTGTAACATCAACTTTTTACGCCGAAATACATACATACAAAATTATTGTTTACGCTTAAGTGGTTGTGATCGAAAAAATAATATTGTTCGACCGTTTTTCTTAGCGTATTATTGCCTGTCGCCTATCACGTAGTGATTTAGTTGCTGTGCTCTATTTCGAGAAATATATTCAATTCAACGTTGCAGGCCCGCCCGCTCAACCATTTTTTTCCCCTGTGGGAAACTTTTTTCGCTTCTTTTTTGTTTAAAAAATATTAATTGGCATTACTGAAATATATGTAGTTGCAAACAATTATGTAGCTGACTACACGGCGACAATTGCAGATTAAAGAATTGTCAAATTAATCGATTTGTTTAATAAGTTTTACATAAACAACAAAAATTGTCGGAAGACAAGACATCGGAATTGATTTGTGGGTTTTTAAAAAAAACCTACCGTATTTCTTAATATATTGTTATCAGAAATTCTTTTTTTTTTACATTTTGATTATAAAATTTAAGTAAAAAGAAGATGCAATAAGAATGTCATTCTGTTCGAATGCTGGTGCCACTTTGAACACTGAACGAAGAAAACGGTAGTTTTCTTCACGTTCAAAGTTGAAATTTTTAGCGTATTTTAATATTTTTTATATCGAAATATTTTAAACTTACCACGCCAACAAAGTACGGGCTTCCAGCGTCACCCAAAGCATGTGAGATTAATATTTGGAATGCTTCAGCCGTTGATCTGCGTGTGGGAACAACAACGTACTAAAAAAAAAGTAGAAGAGGATTGCATTAGTAAAAAGAAAAATGTTTAATTGACAACATTTAACTATTGTGCAGACAATAAGCAAACCATAACCTTAAGCTTTACAACTTTTTCTCAATCGCACACCAATTTTATAAACTTCGAAAAAGCTTAGAACATTTAAGTACAAAAGCGTTAAATAGATGGCGCCACTTAAGCAAACAACACAAATCTATATCACATCTCAGCACACTACTGCTAAGCATATTTTCGTTTAGTAAAATTTTATTTAACAATAAAGAAAAAAGTAAAAAGTAGCAACAACTGCTGGCACAATTTACCATTACTTTTTCTTAACAGTACCCGGTACTATACTAAGGGACTGCGTCCATATACTGAAGTACTTTTTCACATTTTCTTAGTATACGTTAAGGCAGTCGGTCGGATGAATTTCGGCCAATTGCTGTGTTGTTCTGCTTTGTACTGCATTATTTTAAACAAGAATAAATTTGTTGTTTGTCTCTATTGTAAGCCATTTATGTGTTGTTTTAGATTGCTTTTAAAATGATCAATTTTGCTGCTTTAATAATAACAACTATGTGAAAAATAGATCTTGGGGAAACAAATCTGGGAAATGAACGTCGGGGTTAGAACAAAGGACATAGTAGTATAAAGGTGCAAACATTTTCTGATACTAACACACACAAACACCAGATGGTTAAGGAAAACTATGTTTTCAGATGCCATTTCAAAGGAAACACCTGAAATAATTTTATTTGCCTTACCCCTTTAGGGAAACTATTGGCAACTTTTTGGGAGCAAAAAGCACATTAAAAGTAAAACAGAAAGACTTTAAAAATCATAGAAAGTCACTGAGCTTGTCTTCCACATAAAATATGCATATCTATCAGGGGTGTCATAGAAACCAAGTCGGTTTTGATGTTTCGCGGTTTTGAAAACCAATATTGGTTTCATTTGGTGTCATGAAACCAAGTCGGTTTTGTAATCTTCGAATGCAAATGAAACCTATATTCGAATCGGCTGTTATTTACATTTATATAATTGTGTACAATTTTATTATAATTTAAAAAAGTGTTTATTAAAAATATCAAAAATTTCAGTTTTTTAAATAAAAAAAAGAAGGAAAATGAGCACTCCTGGTGTTTTATATTTGGTATGGGAGGAAGAGCGTTCGGAAAAGTTCAGAAGAAAAACAGCGTAAGTATATTTTTCATAAAGTTTATAATGTGCGTTCACAGCGACTAAACAAAGAAGCTTTTCGAATGGCCCTAAACGCATTAAGCGAATATTTTTCCCGTTCTAAGATTCCGCCAATGCTACAACTTGCAGCTGGTTGCGATTTTTATATGAGGGGTTTTAACAAAGAGTTGTTGGAAACATCTCTAGCATTGACTGGGTAGGAGCACAGTATCAACCAGTTGTTCCCAAACAGTCTACGGTTGGTTTATGACTCTTTGTACAGCCTCTCGCAACGTCTGGATATTTGTCCATAAACTCTACGATTATGGAGCTTTGAGTTTTATTTTTATGTTTTTGCCTGCACATGTAAACAAATGTTACAAGCCATAAGAATATATTTCCCTTTTTAATATAAAATTTACTTATATTTATACAAAATATCAAATTGGAAGACAAAAATAAAAGCGCGCAAATGAAATCTGTCAGTTGATTGGGTTTTTTCAGGAGAAAAACCGATAATATTGGTTTCTATGACACCCCTGTATAGATAGAAATTATTGTATTTGTTCTTCTTATATGCAAGTTATAATTATAAATTCAATTTAAATTTCATTTCGATTTTTTTCAGAAATATCTACTTAAGTTTAATTTTTATGTAGATTCTGTGTAAGAAATAGATAGACAGATAGGGGAAAAAATGCTCAAGTTAACTTAACACCGAAAAGCCCTGCAATACTGTTCCAAATGCTAGGAACGATGCACCTATCCACCCAACTTCATATCCTCTTACGAAAAAGCTAACACACATTTCATATGTTTGTAGGCATTAATTGTCTGAGTGTGTTACTTCTGTTAAAATAAATGTTTTACTTTTGCAATAAGTGTTAATTTGTGATTCTTAATAATAAATCATAAGTCATAATAATTAATTTTTCTGTGCTTCTGTGTTTTAGTGATGTAACGTGTATTTTTAGTGTATTTTGTGTGAAAGCTTAAATTATTTCATAGGATTTAGTCACATTTTCCCCAAACACCATTTTTCATCTACAAAACGATTCATATAATGTTAAAAAAAGTAAAAGTTAGAAAGTGCTTTTAGAGAAATAAGGCATTTCTACAACACCAATAATTACTACAAAATTACTAGGAAAAATGAAAGAGCAAAATTTTAAAAACCGTTTGATAAGAATTCTCAACACATTTTGTGTGGTTTAGGGATAACTCTTCCAAAAGTATACTCGTACTTTTTACACATTTGGTTTCTTTTCTACAGACAACAATTAGACAAAATCTATGTATACATATTCATATTTTAATATGCTTTGATGTATTGAACTTGTAAACATTCTATAAAAACTTAAAATTTCATATCTCTTTGAGCACGACTTAGAAAGAGAAGCACAATTTACAATTGAACTACGAATTATGTTATCGAGTAAGAAATAACCGAAAAGTGAATATTTATTACATTTAATATTGTTAAATTTAACTTTGTAGTCAAAAAGGGATATGGAAAATTCAAACGAAGTAGGGGGTACAGAAAATGTTGCTTTGATACGGGTTGTATGGTGTATTCATACGAGGACAATAAACACTGTATAGTGTGGAATGAGTAACACTCTCTAGAAAAAGCAAATTGTTTATTTCTTAAATACAAGATTTGAAGATTTGTGTTACCTGTTGCGGCATAAAAATGAAAAAAACTCAACTAAAACTGAGTAAATATTTTGAGTTTTTTTGGAACGCACAACAGCTTCAAGATTTTGTCAAATTATTTTGATATGTTAATAATGAAATGTTGTCGAAAAATGCTAACCTTCTAACTCGATACATTAAAAAAAGAAATCTTATTCCCATTAACAGAAGTAGCATATTTTGTGGACCGTCGAAATTTTTGATATATTGTGGTCAAATGTTTCGCACTAAGAATTTTGCTCCTTCAAATTTTGAATTTTTCTACATTACACCGAACGAAAAAAATAATGCATTATTAATTAAAACAGTAAAATTAAGATCAAAAATTTAAAGTATTACAATTAAAACAACATTTACAAGATTTAAAAAGTGAAAAAATAAACAAAAGCTTCAATATCTTACCAGCAAAATATCAGCAACAATTGCCCAATTCATATTTAAGCTTAATTGTCCCAAAAATATCAGAACATATGTAGAAGTGGTACTTTGTGTGACTATAATCATGGCACCTGTTAAAAGTGGCACACTGGATATTAATCCAAAGGCACAAATAAGAGGATCCGCGGTTGGAAAGCGCTTATTCATATTTTGCGATAAAATTGAGCCTAAAGGTACGCCAATTATACCTGCCACCATTGTTATAGCACCGAATTTGAACGAAACGCTGTCGTTTCGAAATTGTTTAATGTTTGTTTTTCGTCCACAAACGCAAAGAGGAAAAAAGAATAGAAATTAAAATATTTTAGATGATTTGTTAAAGATCTTGAAGTAAAACCATAGCATAAAAAATCTTTAGGTGAGTAGCGTTCGTACAAGCAGATCAAATTAAATAGTCTTTGTCGAGAAAAAGTGATGGTAAATTACTCATATGTGAGCCTCTCCAGCAGAACCATATTGCAGCACGTAATAAAATATATAATAATCTTACCAGCAAAATATCAGCTACAATAGACCAGCACAGATTCAATGCTAATTGAGCACCAAAAATAAAGAAAAAACATATCGTAGCACTGGTTTGAGGCAGCACAAGTGCCATATACACCATGGGTGCTGACATTAATAATCCAGCAGCGCATATGTATGGATCGCAATTTTCAATTTTCAGTCTTAAACGCTGCGCCATCATTGATCCTAAAGGTACGCCAATAAGCCCTGCTAACATAGTTATCATACCAAACTTGTACGATACGCTTTATATTTTAACAAAATAGAGTTTCTTTTCAATAAGCAGTTCTTGTGTTATGCGAAATTTGAACGTTAGACAACGTGCTATCAATACTTACTCATTTTGCGTAAGATTTTCATTGCCCGATTGCATTTTAAGACCGAGGAAGATAAATTTGGGTGCCCACCAGGCCAAAGCACCAGCAACGAACGCTACGCAGGTAAAACCAGCTGTTGACAGCATGAATGATTTGTTTTTCAATAAATATTTAACATCTTCACTGTATGTAGTGTTGGACATGTTATGGGAACCTTCACTTTCGCCTCTTTGAGGGTCTTTGATCATCCAAAGCAACAACACAGCGGCTATTCCCAAAATGGGTGTAACTCGTAGCGCCCAACGCCAATTATTGGCCAAATGCGCAGTTTCTGAACCCACAATATATCTGAAAGAATAAGTTTTTGTTTAATTGACTTTACGAAAGTAATAAAAAAAAGAGTTCATTACACATATGTTTACTTTGATTGCAATGATGATCATTTTCTACAAATAAAAGCGATTTTAATTACTTTTGTGCATTCAACCTCAAGTCACAAATTTTATAAAAGATCTTATGCAGGTTAAAAGGTTCACATTTCAATTAAAGAAGAAACATACGATACAGTCAGCGGATTGCAAAATTATATTTGAATGAAAGAGCAAAAACGAAAACACATTGAGAAATATCAATGTACGGTTGTTCATAATATAATTATACACTCTAATAATCAAAACCAATTGACAATTCTGATGGAGGCTTCAAACTTAATTGTATTATATTAGTTAAATTGATTTTCTTTAAAACTTGCTTAAATAGAACTGAAAACTGAGGTCAATTGATGACCAATAAAAAAGAATTTAATTTAATACACAAAATGCTGGGCTTCCATTATTCAAATTTGTATCAAAAATAATATCTATGTATGTATGTATGTATGAATGAATGAATGTATGTATGTATGTATGTATGTATGTATGTATGTATGTATGCATAAGAAGATAAGTAAACTATCAAGCGCAAAGATTTTCTTTGTCCACTCTGATTTAAAAAAAAAAATCATAAATTTATATCTGAAAAAGTTTAATGAAATTTATCAAAGCAGATTTGTTGTTGATCGTATTTTTTACTTACCCAAAACCGGATCCAACTGGTATAGCGAAATAGAACACTGCCAACATTTTTGATCTCAAATCGTGAACAAATAAGTCTGATATTATTGTCGGTGCTATAGTGCTGTAAGAGGCTTCACCAATCCCCACCAGCGCCCTGAATGTTATGAACCAGCCGAAATTGTTCATGAATGATCCGAGTAGAGTGGTTGTAGACCACAGAAATACGCCAATTGCCATTATCCACCGTCTTGAATAGCGATCACCCAAATAACCAAATATTGGGGCACATATCATGTAGGAAAATACGAATACTGTCTGTAGAAGGCCTGCATCATCATCTCCTATACTAAAATCGGTCTGTATATCCTCCAAAACACCTACAAAATAAGAAAACATTTAATTAATTAATACCAACAAATTAATTTGGATGATTATATTAGTGCATGGAATTATTAAAAGTTAAAAAATAATAGTAATTTAATAGTTTCCTTTACACCTAATAATTGCCACTTATACCTTAAGCCTGAAATATTTAAAAAAAATTGTGTGGAAAAACAGCTCTAGAAAAGTTACGCAACAATTTAGGCTGTTAAACATTAGCAAATGAACAATAATGTTGCTAATCTAATATTTTCATACATTTATGGTTTTAGATAGAAATAAATGAATATATTTATATAAAATAAAAAATGTGTAATATCTAGTGCTGAGTTAAGAATAATTTTTAGTATATTTATATAAATACATACAGTACGAGCTCGATTTGCGCAACCGAAAGAAAACCGGTGTTGTTGCTTTAACCGAAAAGTTGTGATAACAGACCGCTAAAAATCTTATTTAAAAAAACCACTCAAATTCATTAAATTTTACTTTTTCAACATAAAAGAATCACTTATAAAGCAAAATGATAGAATCAACGTTTTATAGGTAAATAAAAAGCAAAACAAAAAATAATCTTCTCACGTATTTTACACGTGTAAAGACATATATGAGTTCTATTTATGAAAATATGTTTTAATCCTTAGTTTAAGGGGAAGAATGTTGAAATTTTGGTTTGAGTTTTAGACTTTTTAGTCTTTTGGGAAATCGCGGCCTCCTTGATTTCTTAAAGAGCGATTAATTTTTCATACGATATGTAATTTTCTGTTGCCCACTCCATACAATTGTCAAGGGGCTTATGACATCATCTGCTTTAGCTTTTTTTTTTTTTGTTTAATTTGTACAGACGCGACAATTTGTTCGTCTGAAACGTCTATAGGTACATTTTCCTCTGAATAGTCTTCTCTGATCCATTCTGCAATTTCATCATCTGTCAAGTTAATATCCGATAAAACATCCTGCAACAAATTTAAAATGGATGGTGTAATTGAAGCCTGTTCTTGTGCTATTTGATACCGTAACAACATCAGTCGTCAGTCGATTGTTCATTTTCTTACATTAAAACGTTCCAACATTTCTTAATGGCGAAGATAGAAACTTTGTACCAAGCATTAGCTAAAAGAATAACTGCCATACGAATATTAAAAGCTTTAAAATGATCTTCACTTCAACTCATAAAAAACGCAAAGATTTAAAAACAAAACAAAAAACTAACTGTAAATTTGTAGACAACTTTTTTGAGAATAAAAGATGTAAAAAGTGCCAGCACCGACGTGTGGAAAACATTCTAAAGATGGGTTATTTGCTGAATTTTGTTTCTGAAGAAGTAAATTCAAAGAGAAAATTCCTCTAGATTTTATAAAACACAAAAAATTGTAATTATCGAGACTGGTTTTTTGAAAAAGCTGCACTTATGAAGACTGTACTGCAGTTATCGGTGGTTGCGCAAATCGACCTCGTACTGTAGATGCATAAATATGTATGAATATAGTACATACATATGTAAAATTGAAACACACATATCCATACATATGTATGTATTTCAGGTTCTGGAAGTCAAAACACAAACTTAAATGAAAAAATTTGAGTTGAAACAATTTAAGGATTGCGCTTAACGAATGCCTTTAGTAAACATATACAATTTATTAATTGTTTGCATTATTTTATGTTAAGCCAGTTAACACGCTTCATAACTTCATAAATGCAGTTTTGAGTGCTGCAACACACAGCCCACATATGCCAAACCCATAAAACAATTGATTATTTCCCTTAAACCATTTGTAAAAAAAATACTGAACAACCGATGAGGAATAAAACCGTTGCCAAAACGCCATCAGAGATGCTGCCTCTGATGTATTGGGTTTTAAAATGCCACCCGGAAAAAACCCATGGTTTGACGACGAGTGTAGGCAGGCACATTCAGCGAAGCTAGCAGCGTATAAGGCGACGTTGGAGAGAAGGACGAGAGCAGCTCGTGAGCTTTACGAACGTAAGAGAAGGGAAGAACACCGGCTTCTCAAAAGGAAGAAGAAACAGCATGAGAAGTGCGCGATCGAGGAACTGGAGAGGTGTTACGGCAGGAATAATATCCGAAAGTTTTACCAACGGGTAAAAACACTATCCAATGGATATAAGCTTCGGACAGAAGTCTGTCGTGACGAAGAGGGACAAATTGTAGTAGAGTCGCAATCGATGCTGAGAAACTGGAAAGATCACTTCTGCAGACAGTTTAACGGCGAACAAAACACCGATTCCATCGCCAGGCAGAATATGCCACTCCAGATAACGGACGATGATGGTAGAGAATTCCGTCCCCCCGACCTGAATGAAGTCAAGATAGCAATATCGAGATTGAAATCAAACAAAGCTGCAGGAGCGGACGCACTGTCCGCGGAACTATTTAAGGCAGCCGGAGATGACCTGGTTGGGCGCATGCACCAGCTCATCTGTAAGATATGGTCGGAGGAAAGCATGCCCGATGAGTGGAATCTCAGCATCGTTTGCCCGATCCACAAAAAGGAGACCCCTTCAACTGCGCCAATCTGCCGTTTTGTGTGAGCGCCTGAAACCATTCGTAAACAGTTGGATAGGTCCGTATCAGTGTGGTTTCAGGACAGGGAAGTAAACCATTGACCAAATTTTCACACTACGGCAGATCCTGGTAAACACCCGAGAGATGCAAATCGACACCCACCACCTATTCGTCGATTTTAAGGCCGCGTATGACAGTGTGTATAGGGACGAACTATACAAAGCCATGTCTAGCTTTGACATTCCTACTAAACTCGTCAGGCTGTGTAGGATGACGATGGAGAACTCTCGCTGCTCCATCAAGGTCGGTAACGAATTCACCGAGACCTTCAATGTCAGAAGGGGATTTAGACAAGGCGACGCACTGTCATGTGACTTTTTTAACATAATTCTTGAGAAGATCGTGCAAAACTCATACGCCAACAACAGAGGCACGATCTTCGAAAGGTCCGTGCAACTGCTAGTATACGCTGACGACATTGACGTGATTGGTCGAACACAGCGAGCCGTCAATGAAGCGTTTGCTGGTATTTCAACAGAGGCGGCCAAAATGGGTCTAAAACGAAGTATATGCTGTCATCGAGAAAGGACACACTACATCGACGAATGGGCCGGAACGTCACCATAGGCAACTATAACTTCGAGGTAGTGAAGGACTTCGTCTACCCTGGCTCCCAAATGAACAGCACGAACAACATCAGTACCGAGATTAAACGCAGAATAACTCTTGCCAATCGCTGTTTCTTTGGGCTTAAGAGGCAATTGAGTAGTAAGGCCCTTTCTCGAAAAACTAAGCTGGCACTATATACCACTTGGATAATCCCTGTACTTCTCTATGGCGCGGAAGCATGGACGGTGTCGAAGGCGGATGAGGAAGTTCTTGGTATTTTCTAGAGAAAAGTTCTGCGTTCAATCTTCGGCCCTGTTTGCGTTGATGGTTTCTGGAGAAGAAGATTCAATCATGAACTGTACGGGTTGTACAGCGACATGAGCCTAACCAGCCGTCTACGGATCCAATGGCTAAGATGGTTGGGCCATGTAGAGCGCATGGAGAATACTGTTCCGACCCGTAGAATCTTCGATTCCGAACCTGTGGGACAACGCATTAGAGGACGCCCACGGAACCGATGGCGCACACAAGTGGGAGAGGGACCTCAACCAACTTGGTGTGCAAAATTGGAGAACGCTGGCTAAAGACGGTGCCAGCTGGAAAAGTTTGTTGGTTGAGGCCCAGGTTCACCCCGGACTGTAGCGCCAAAAGAAGAAGAAGAAGAAACATACATATTACATACATACACATCTATATGCCAACTAATAAGTCCTTCTCGAGTTCCGACTTTGCGTAGAAGACTTGCCGTCAATCCATGGTTCCCAAATATGTTTTATTGAACTGAAAGTTATGTCCTATCGTACAGTATATTGAGTATACACTGCCTCATGACATGTCTGGATGGTCAACAACATGCCATTTATTTCCATAAATTATAGAACAAAAGGGCGGCACCTTGTAAATCTGTAAATGGGCGGGGTAACGACGACCATATGCCCATGATGGTGTTAACAGACTCTTATAATTGTCTCTGCGACTAATTTAATACGACCCATGCCTTCAAATAGGAAGTAGCAGCCTGGTTTCCTCAATTGAACCATAAAACACCACAAGATTTGAGGCAAGTCCTTAAACAGTGCGATTGAGATTAACAAAAACTAGCCTGAGCGAACTTAAGACATAATTAAGATGACGCGAGAGTTTTTCTCCAGCTGCTACTCTAAAAAAATAAAAAAATATGTTTTTTAATGAATTTAAACTAATAAATTCATAAATTGTATGTATATAATGTCGAAAAAATTGCTTAAAACCAAACCAATTTTTGAAAAGCTGTAGTATGGACAGATACGTATGTACATACATAAGTACATATAAAATCATTTTCCTTAAATAAATTTTTGTTACATACATACATACATACATACATACATACATAAGTATGTATTTATGTGCACATTTCCAACAGTCACAAAGTGAATCAAGTTTAGTACCTTTTAAAAATTTAAAGGTTTTTTTCACGTAAACATACATATGTATGTATGTATGTATATATGTATGTATGAACTCATTACGTACGTATGTATGTATGTATGTATAAACTTATTACGTACGTATGTATGTATGTATGTATGAACTTATTACGTACGTATGTATGCATATGTAAGTATGTATGTACATACATACATATTCAATTTATATTTAAATTTTGTCTATACGTACATACGTATACATACATACGTACATACGTATACATACATATGTATATACATAGTACGTATTATCGTACTACAAGGTGGAATAAAATTCGCAATGGGTTATTCATCCGCATACTGTTCATCATATGAATAAGCTGAAGAAATGAATTGGTCAACAATTTATTAAAGTCTAATTATGTAATTCCTTAACACACCGATAGACATCATTTGAGTGATCGCCTGTGTACTTGCAAAATGAACCGCAATTTTGCTAAACGTGTGTTTGTTTATTTACCTTTTTTGTTAAAATATTTTAACCGGCTTTTTAGGCAATTTGTTTTTGTGCTCGTCTGGCTGAAAGGCGAGATTGTGGTTAATGACAAGCAAACAACAGTTTACATATCGTATCAATTTATGCCGTTTTTATTTTTGTTTACATTTTATAAGTACATATGTACATGTGTATGCGATTTTTATTCTTTTAGTTTATTTGTATTGTTCAAATTTGGCATTGCTTACACCTGTGTATTACCACTGTTAAGAATATAAAAGATAATTCCGAAATGTACATATGAAAAAGAGTGTAAAAGCGCGAGTCTGATAACGTGAATGCCGAGCCAAGCGTTTATCTAACGTCACATAAATAAGTACATAAACATGTTATTTAATGTGCTCTCTTTTCCTTGCACTAGAATATATGTATGTATGTATGTAGACATGTATGCACATACAAATATACTAAATATGCCATATTATTGCATTTGAAATATAAGCATGCCGCATAGAAAATCAGCCGTTTCCAACGTACATACTTGTACATACATACATACATATGCATGTAGTATGTATGTGTTTCTTTGTATCGTGTTCGTTAATTTTCTCTACCATTTCAGCTTTCTACTAACTTTTGGTTAAAGTAAACTGAAAAATGTATGAACACAGTTGCTTATGTATGTATGTACATACGTACAACGTCGTGTTGGCATTACGTCATTTCTTGCAAACGGCATCGAGCGCTGATTGGTTGAAAAAAATCATACGATAAATTTTTCATTAAAAACCAAAAGAAACAACGCAACAGACCCACAATTGTTATACTAAGCAATGACTAGGAACTGAACAAAACACGATATAAAGCAACTTAATGAATCAACATTCGGCCAAAAATATGTACATTAAATACTCAGGACGGAGTACTTTCCAATATTTTTTAGAGTAGAAACGAGCGGACAATTTACTCTTGTCTTGTTTTGTTCGCTGTTTATACAAATTTATGCATCATCTTTTTGGTAGCAAACAGTAATATTCGTGTCGGCTTCCCAGAAAACATAGAGATGAAAGTTTAAAATAATTCACTTTATTCATATGATTTTAAAAGCTGTTCTCAATAATTTTCCATTACGATTAAAGTGAATGCAACGTTCATCTTAAAAATGATTTTATTCTTAAAGTATTTTTCTTAAAACTAAGTAGGTATAATCGAAGTAATAGCAATCGTCGGTAAACAAGTGTAATATTTTCAGACGATTGTGAAATTACTTTTTAATATAAAAGTAACACATAAACACAGTGAAAAATTTAGGCCTGCCTCACGACTATTCATTTCGTGCGTAGCTAACTAAAACCTTACACTTACAGTGGGAAGCTAAACTGCTGATGTTTTGTACTAAGGAAGTAAGGTAATGAAAATAATACAAATATAGGTATGTATTTTATATATGTATTTTTTTTTTATTGAATTGAACATTATTCTAAATTATAAAGCACAAAAACTCATATGAATTGCTTCAAAAAAATAAAAAATTAAAAAAATAAAAAATTCACTATTCGGACACTTTTGCACTGTTTGCGCTTTTGTATGCGGCGTTTGTTGAAACCAATTAACGTTGCCAATTTAATATTTCGTCCAAAGGCCTTTATTTTTAATTACGCTTTCAATACGTTTTGGCATACTCTCCACCAACTTTTGGATGATATCACGGTCAAGAGCTCGCCATTCATGTTGTATTCTCTCCCAAAGCTAGTCAACATTTTTTGGTGGGTTTTCATATGCTCCCAGCCTTCTTTTCACAATAGCCCATAAATTTTCTATAGGATTCAGGTCTGGGCTTTGTACAGGCCATTCCATTGTCCCAAAAGTTTGGTTTTGTAGCCAGCTTTTAACTATTTTGGCCGTGTGCTTCGGATCCCCGTCTTGCTGAAAAACAACTTCTTCGGTTGGATGAGCACTCTCGTCAACAAATTCTGGTAAATTTGTTTGTAGAATATTCAGGTAATCCTCCTTCTTCATTATACCTTGGATTCTCACCAAAGGTCCAATGTTCCACCAAGTAAAACATCCCCACACCATTATACTGCCGCCACCATGTTTCATCGTTTCCTTCATATGGTGCTTTTGGATGCGCTCCTGCGGCCTATGCCAATAGTATTCTTTTCCATCAGACTGGTATCGGTTGACTTTAGTTTCGTCGCTCCAAATAACCCGTTTCCAGTCATCTACTGTCCAATTTTTGTGGGTTTTACAGAAATGAAGGCTTCTTTTCACATTTCTATCGGAAAGTGCTGGCTTTTTCTTTTTCACACTGGCTACTAAACCAATTCTATTTAATGCGCGTCTAACCGTCCAGGAACTGACATTCTTACCAATGCTTTTTGCAGCATTTTTCGGGGTCTTGGTGTCCTTATTATGTAGCAAACGTTCAATCTGCCGGGCATCACCATCAGAAAGCAGTCTTGGTCGACCCCCTTGGTTATTATTGCAAGCTACATTTCGTCGTTTTTTTATATCATTTAACGTGGATTTACTTATATTTAATTTTTCAGCAATTTTACGGCATGAATAATTATTTTGCAACAAATTTATCACGTTGTTTTCAATATCAGTTGGCGTTTTTCTCATTTTTGAAGATCTTTTAATTTTTTATTTAAAAATCACGTTAATCACTTCACAGGTCAAACAATAATGCACAAATAGAGCAATAAAAACTTGATAACGAGATGACAACAAACAAACAAAAAAACCAACGGGTTAAATAGCGATACATTTTAACAAAGCAATATCGTGATAATGTTTATTTCTTGTACTGTGCAAAAGTGTCCGAATAGTGAATTTTTTTATTTTTTTAATTTTTTATTTTTTTGAAGCAATTCATATGAGTTTTTGTGCTTTATAATTTAGAATAATGTTCAATTCAATAAAAAAAAATACATATATAAAATACATACCTATATTTGTATTATTTTCATTACCTTACTTCCTTAGTACAAAACATCCGGACAGTTTAGCTTCCCACTGTATGTATGTACATATGTATGTATATTTCGCAAACTCTTTTATTACTCGATTGTGTCCTATAATACAGATTTTTTCCGCGCGATAGTCTTACTAAAACTGTGCTGCCCAATGCGAAACCATACTTTCAATTAAATCTACTAGCTCCCAGTGTAGTGATCTTGGAGCTGGTTTACGGATATCGAACCTATGCGTTCGTTCCCATAATTGCATTTAATACAGGAACAACGTTCAACGTTTCGTTCTACATAAATACATATGTACATATATCCGTGAACTGGTATTTATTTTATTACACCAGATTTATATTATAATTTTTGTATCAGATTTTGTCAGTGGTTGTCATTTCGAAATTTATGATAATAATGTTTTAAATATTATAGACGCAGCTTTATGATATAAACAGACATATGTACATATGTATATACATATGTACATACTTATGTACATATGTATGTATATGGGTTAATAATATCTGCATACATACATACATACATACATACATATGTATGTGTAGGGAAAATAGTTGTTTTATATAATTTAATCTCTTCCCTTTGCGTTTTTGAGTTTTGAGTTGAGTAAACATCATATCAGTTCTATTTTTGTTCGCGTGTTTCTTTTGCTTTATTTATATATGTATGCACGTGTGTATGAATGTATGTACATATTTACATATGCATGTTCTTTTTCGTTTTACTTTCCTTTTACCAACATCCTGAAATGTTTTTGTTTTTATTTATATTTTTGTTTGATATGTTTTCTTTGCAGCATAAGCACATTATTGAAATACATACATACATTATATTCTAGATGTATGTATGTTTCTTACACTTACAGTTTGTCAAATATCTCTTTGCACATTAACAAAACAAGTGTAAAAACTCCAAGAAAAAATTGCTTGCATAATATTTTTTGCACAAATTTCGCTAGTCCTTTTTTTAACACTAAAAAAAGTACACATTACAACACAACAACAGCAAAAATATTCTTTTGCACAAAGCGAAAACTATAAAAAAATTTTTGCACAATAAGAGAAGAGAACAAAAAATTCCGTTATTTTTGGAAAGTTCTTTCTAAGGATTTTTTTTATAATGGAGTGTTAAAAAGTTGAGAAATTTATTATTTGTAAAGTAATTGTCGTAAAAGCAACAAGTGCCCAAATAGTGAAGTAAAGAAATGCCTGGAAAACGAGATTCAAAAGAAATCATACAATTGTTATATTTCAATTTTTATGAAGGAAAATCAGCCAGAGAAATTGCTGAGATCTTTTCTCTGAAAATAAGAACCGTATATAATATCATATCCCGAGCTGGAAATGAAGAAAAGTTCGAGTTAAAAGCGTCGCCAGTAAGGCCGAAATATGTAGGTGATATTGCGAATTGACAGCCAGATAATTAAAACAATATACGGAAAACTGCAATCTAGCACAAGAGGGTTAGCTCTGCAACAGGAAACTGCTTATGGAATAAGTGTATCACATGAAACCATACGAAGTGTGCTACAAAAACACCAAGAGTGGCTAGGAAAAAACCACTCTTGTCAACCAAAAATATTGAAATCTCCTGGAGAGAACACATTTCGTTTCGTCCAGATTATAGGCAAAATGTTATTTTCTCGGATGAGAGAAAGATTATGCTGTATTATCATGATCGACCTCACCTAACAGCTTTAGAAAATACACATTTAAGTCTCACTGCAAAATTTGGAAAACTTTCAGTAATGGTGTGGGGTTGTATATGTATCTCGTAAGGAAGTTGGGGAAATTAGGATCCTAGACTAAATCATGAACAACGGAAAACACAAATAAGTTAAAGTACAAATTAAGATAACGACCCCAAACGCAAATAATATTTATGCAGATCGTGGCTATTATACAACTGCACCAAATTAGTAGATACGCCTGCCCAAAGTCCTGATATTGATCCCATCGAAAGTTTGTAGGTCCATTTAAAACAAAAGTTGGAGAAAGATCACCAACGAACCAAACCAACCTTATTAGATTTGTTAAAGAGTGGGAGAAATTCCGTTGGAATACAATATTCCAAAACTTATTAATTCAATGAGTAGAAGATTACAAGCAGTAATTGATGCTCAAGGTGATCACACAAAATTTTAGTGTGAAAACTAATTTATTACCAAAAGTGCAAACATTTTTTTAACAATGAAATATATGAATTGTTTTACTTTTTGATAAGAATTTGAATAGTTTTTATTGAAATTAAAGTTTTCTCCTGTTTTATATGTAAATAAATAAATGTAAACCGAGGATATTAAAATAATACAAAAGTTTGGTGGTTTTAATTTGATACATATAATGTTTTGGTTTAACTTTTTAATATTTTTACTGAGTGCAAAGGTTTATTTGACAAACTGTATGTACATACGCAAATTTTGAGGGTAAAAAACCTTTTTTATCTTCGTTGTAATTTTAATGGCTATTGAAAATTAATTTTTAAAAGCTTAAAACCAATAGATATACCCCTTCCTTCATACATATGTACATATGTACATATATGCACGTGCACATTAATTCAATGTGTTTACATTTTAAGTACAATACTTGTATTATAATATAATTGTAAGAAATTCAATTGTAATGATTAGGTGTGTAATTGCAAAGCATTTCTCTCTAGTTATGATATTAATATTTGTCTCTTAGAGACATACTTATGTATGTATGTATGTAAATGCTTTTTATTTTTGTTGATTCTGTTACAGAGCTCTAAGGCTTGCGTACATAAAATCCGTAATAGGTTGTCCGCAGCTTTACCGAAACGTCAGATTAAAAGAGTCGACGGATAACACATGACGGATTCTATGTACCCAGACCTTAAGTATTGTCTAGTATGTCCATGCATTCCAACTCATTACAATCAAGAATAATAGAAGTACAGATTGCTGGTCAAATGATGTCAGGAAACAGTCTGACATTTAAAAGTTATGTAAACACAACAGTGGGACAATTTCTTTTTTCCCCTTAAATAATTTTATGAAGAAACTTTGTTTTGTTTTTATGTATTAATTCCGTTATGGAAATAGTCAAATATTCAAAGAATATATAAAATAAAATAACATTTAAAATAATTATTTATGTCGCTTGCTATTTTACAAAACTTTCTTTTTCGCCTATTTACATTTTGATTAATTTCCTCACTAGCCGATGTTATTCGAAAGTACATTAACAGCTAAAACAAGTTGTTTCACTTCTTCATTTGGTTTTATGTATGTACATAATACATACATACATACGTCCCTTGCACATTTTTTTTGTTTCGTTTTATTTACAATCTATCCAAGGATAATAAGTAAATTTTATAAAATAAGTAATAAGAAAATAACATTCATTGTTGAACTCCAATAACAACAACAATATAGAAACAAAAATTGTTAAAGTTATTTCAAGAATTTATAATACATATATACATTATATACATGAAACCACAAATACTTAGTTTGTGACGTATATATATGTATATATATATATATCTGATTGAAGCGGATTTGGAGGGAATATTAATGTTTAATGAATTTGAGAATCACTTATCGAAGATGTTACGGGATAGTGTCTTTTGGCGGCAAAGTGATTTTTGACATCAACATCTACATATATCCATCCGAGTTGTTTGGAAACAAAATTTTAGCTACAACGCTCAATATGACTTCGAAATTTCTATCCTCCAAGGAGAGTAAGCCAGATTCTTCTAAAAGATGTTTAAAAGGCGTTAAACGAAGTGCATAGATGCTTGATTTAATCGCCTGATGGTATAAACCTTTCAAGAGGTTGATATTAGATTTAAATGTGTTTCCGGTTTGGTTAAGATTAGAGTTCTTACGATATTCGTAAAAATTTTATTGTAATATAAATATAACAAAAGAAATTTTATTTGAACAGATTTTTTTTTATTATTTTTGTTGTTTAAACAAACCAACGGTATCTTTTTTCAACTGTTTGTTTCTTTGCTGCAATAACTTACATACATATGTACATAACTATGTTTAATTCGATTTAAGTACCATAACGAGAAGTTCTAACAAACTTTTAAAACGCTTGTATGTCCACAGCTTTAGACTGCCAGTGATAGATAGTAAGGTTCTTTTAACTATTGTTATTAATTATTTTGTCATACTGAGATTCCTTCTCCTCTTCGTTAAGGAGAAAAATCGTCAGTCCGAACAAAATACATTTGTTCTATCCACTCTTACCGGTTCACATTTTCATTCATAAAATAACGCTATTAAAAGATTTAGGTTTTTGTGTAATTTCCCTTATACGCTATTAAGATTCAGGGTTTTACATGTGCTGTTTTATTATAGCTTTATCGTTTGTGGTTGCGAAAATTTTGTATGCTTTTTTAATTCTTCAAGTTTTTTTTTCCCATTTTATACCATAAAGAATTGTTTGTATACATTATAAGCACTTACGAATTGTTTTTGTCGATTAGTTAAAATAGCCATTGAATATGTGACTGTGAATATGAATCATATAAAAAATTTAATATTTTTCGATCGTACCAAAAAAAAAGTGTATGGTTAAATCTGCTGTTTTTGCTAAAAATGTAAACAAACTGATAAAAGTGGCGTGATATTTTGTTTACTTTATGTCTCATGTCGTTTGCCATTTTATTTTATGTAAATATCTATAGAGTTCTCAATTCTAAATATAACATACATATGTATGTATGTATGTTATAGTATGTGCAGCCAATGCAGTACATTCATATGTATGTATGTATGTAGGTATGTACATATGTTCTTGAAAAAATTGATAATTACTGCAAATCAGGTAAAAACAAGAAAAATTAAAAAAGGGTTATACAAATTTTTTCCATTCTTTTATTCATATTAAAATTAATGAAAAAAACAGTTTTTTTTATCAATACGCGAACAAAGTGGCACAAAATGTTTACATAGTTTTTGATTTTGTCAAGATAGGTATTTTTTTTTTCGAAAATTGAATGAAAATATATTATTTATAATTAATTAATTTTTTTAAAACGTGAAGCCTTTGCAGTGCCTCGCCCACTTTGTGGTCCGCATCAAAAGGGTATAATTTTTAAGTAACCTTCAAGAAATGTTCATAAAATCAACAATCAATTATGAAGTATCGGTCTGGTGGAGTGTTTTGCCCCGCATACAAGCAGAATCAAAATTACCTTTTAAACTCTATGTTAGTGGAGACTTTTACTAACGTATTTATTGCATACTTTGATGAATTAAAGGATCTTTTATTGATATGTATGTATATGTAGGTATGGAAAAAAAATCGACTTTGGAAAAAATATGAGTTAAGGCTAGAACACAATGTGCTACTGTGCTACTGAGGCAGAAGTTCTGTCTCAGACGGAAGACTAAGTCAATATTTCATGGTTGCCAATTGCAGTGCATCAAACTTTTGTTTGCAAAATGTATTGATTTTGTATGAATAACAAATAATAATGGCTACTCTGGATATAACGGTAACATAGCATAAAAAATGCTGTTATCATATTAAACAAATGAAATAAGTTTCTTTTATAAATTTTGTTTTTATTTCAACTTGAAAAAAATTTTATTTTTGCTCAAACATTTCTCGCTCGGTCGTTTAAGGGTTCGAAAAACCTTATTTACGACGCAACATTACTACGACAGATGCGACCCGCTCCTATGTAGTTATTGCAACGAGACACTTACAGTTCAGCACATCCTCACTGAATGTCTCAATTCGAAAATCAACTTGCTTCTTGAAAAGATTCTAGATTATTCTACCAGGAAAAATCTATCCAAGATATGGAGATCCCTGGAATGCCACGGTATCAGTAACGTTTAAACCCCGCTATGCTCACATTATTATATCGTCATTCGTATTATAAACCTTTCCAACTATAACACTTATTTATAATATATAGATACATATGTACATACATGTATTTTCGCTTGTACCATTTATTTTATCTACATATTTTCATTTTCCTATCTCACACCGTATCTCTAGTTAAACTGTTATTATAATTTTATTGTTCTAAGTTCGTGCGCAAATGGTCTTGTCACCCGGCGCCTATTTTAGATATTTCATAAATTAACTTTAGTAAATAAATAAATAAATTTCTTTACTGTATAAAAATAGCATAGTAAAAAAGCGCTGTAAAGAGTTAAAATGTTTGAACTTTGCGCCTCAGCTTCACATTGTGTTGCAATACATTTGAAACAATATACATATGTATGTACATACATACATATGTATGTACATATATTACTTGTAATAGGGAGAAGTACTCGACTCTTGCCATAGCAGTACATTGTTTCTTGTCAGAATATACATACATACATATGTACGTACATATGCACATGTAAGCACATAATTTGACATGAATACCTAAATACAGTTATTATCTTATATATGTATGTATGTATGTCCTTGTATAAGAGAAAGCGTGATTTGTATTTACATAGTTTAATAGCCCATAATTTTATCGGAGTTTTCAGTTAACAAATGCATACGTACCAGCTATTGTGAACCTATCCATGTAATTAATTAGATTAACAAAACATAAAACGCCAACTGTGAACCATTGACTTCGAGTTATGCGAAGCACGTTTCCTGAAGTACAATCCACTGTTGGTAAGGGATCTGGCCGTAATCTTTCACCTTCTTCAATGCTGTCGCTATCCCACGGCGGCATAAGTTGTTGTGAAGAGTATGTAGCAGGTAGAGTGCCGGCACCGGTACGATCTAGAGAATCGTCCGCACTACTAGTACTCTGTGTCATAGCTGGATTATCCATGCTGTTGGCAGCAGTCTGTGGTATCGGTTGATACGTTTTATACAGTAAAGTTGTTTTTAATCTCTGATTACTTGTGGAAGACATTCACGTTTAAGCGGTTTACTTTCTTCGCTCAGTAAAAAATTTTAACCAAAAAAATAGTATATATGTATATATTTGCCGAAAATCCGTTATTTATACGTCCATATATTTTTTATATTCAGCACAATATTTTATTTATGTACATACATGCACATATATTTGATTTGTTTTGTTTTAGGAGATTCTTTATAAACGACTATAGAAAATATGCATAAATACTCATCAAAGCGTGAGCAATAGCTAGTGACGTAGAACAAATAAATATTTTTTATCTGTTTGATTATTGTCCTCTTTCTCTGTTGTTCTCGTTTAACAATTATTTTCAGTATTTTTGTGTGTTGGCAATTTTTAAAATAAAAGGTTATAATGCCCTTATCACTTGGATTTTTTGTCAGCTCTTTTAATGCGAATATTTCCTTTTATATTTGCCACTAGTTATTGGTTACTACAGCTTTAATATTAAATGAAATACTTTTTAACAATGCATTTATTTATATAGAATATTAAGCGTTGTGACTGCAATTAGCAATATTCTATTAATTTAAATCTTAAGCTGACAAGTAACAAAATTGAACTGACGAAAATTTTGCAATTAGTGTTTATTGTGCCTGACATTTATAGAGTTGTCTAGAAATGTAGTAGAAACTTCGATTGAGAAGAAATTATCCTATTGTGAATGGCAAACTTTGTTACAGGGTTACAAAACAAGTACTATTTTTGATTACATTAAAAGCAAGGGTGTTAGTGATGCCAACTACCTTTACTAAAGTAAAAACACTTGAAAATTTCAAATTAAAAAATGGCAATATTTTATAGAGCGGATATGATATTTAAAGGGGATTTAGACGGTAACACAAGTCGAACGTAAAACCAAAGAGAAAATCTTTTGAAATTATCTCAGTATTTTCAAAGCGAGAATAAAAATCGTATGGCAATTTTTTTTTATGTTTACAACTTTGGTAAAAGACGAAAACAGAGTAAAATTTTACATGAAAATACATCCCTGATCTAATGATGTATGAAGGAATTTGAAAAATTTTACAAAACGATGAAAGCTTTAAAATTTTCATCCGTATTTTCTCTCTATGTCGTATGGTTTCAGTACATATTAAGTTTAGACGGTATCATCCGTGCTCTTCTACTCAAAAATTGGACTTATCGTACGACTTTTGTTACCGTCTAAATCACCTTTTAGCGAGGTAATAATACAAATATAAGAAAGAATTAAACTTTTTCAGAAAATCAATTATTTTAATGTTTTATTTATTATTATTGCCGTAAAACATTTTATATTTAGTCAAAAGTTATGACATTTCAAAATAATGAAAGGCTAAATAAATATATATTTCCAAAACATGTGCATGCAGCGAAAATGTTATATAGATCAAATATAGTATATACATTTATTTAAATTTTTATATCTATTTCTTTAATTATAAAAGTTATACCTTTTTAATCTTAAATTGAATTTTACGCAATAAATTTTTCTTTTCTTTTTTATAATTTTGAAATATTGTACAAAAGATTAAATAAATACATATATTTTTTTTATATTATCAAATCACATATGTAAATAAACAGATTATTGGCTAAGCTCATTATTTTTTTTTACTGCATGTGGCATTTTTATTTTTCGTATTGCTTCGACAGCACAAAATTTGTAAAATAAAATGATGTGGCAGCGCCGATTTTATGTACCAGAAGAACAGTGAATGTAAAGAAAAGAGAATAAAATAGGAAACGTAAACAAAATGAAAAAAAATAAAGATTCGACAAATGGTCTATTTTAGCGTAGTTTGATAGATGTAAATATAACTTCTAAATTGGAATAGATTAGAAAGTGGCAACTGGTCCGCTGAAATTATACATAGATCCAAAAGCTTATTGGCTCTTTCATGTTGAGTGTGTATCTTCTGAACCGGAGTAAACCATGATAAGACAACTGGTGTGTTGAAATGGTACATGAGTCCTCTACGAAATATCAAAAATCCCTGTACGCACAACTTTCATTTTGGTTTTATAGCCAAAAACTTTTTTCGCGCCTTTTTCACTAAAAAAAGTTTGCTGGTGTATGTATATCTTCTAAGCCGGTGTAAGCCGGGAGTGACAACTGCTGCGCGTGACTCGAATTATTGTGATTTGCAGAACAGACATGTTAGTATATAAATTAAAGAAAATTTTATTCCAAAATTTAAGAAATAATAACTTAAAGCATAACTTAAAATTAAAGACTATATATCTTTTTAACACAAAAAGTAGTGTTTTAGTTAGTTTTATTTGAAATTAAACAATATATAATACCACAATACGTAACAAGACTAGAGATAAAAAAATTTGTAGTGCTTTTTGGCAGAGAAGAAACGCTGAATGTTGTTTACTGTATATGTTTGCAGAGGAATCAACAGAATCAACGTGACTTGACAGCACATCGCAAGTTGTTTAATATTATACTCCTAATCACGGCAAGGCAGTGCAATCATAATGAATCACGATAACACAGTGTGCATCCACAAGAGCTCTTCGTTATGCATGACATGAAATAAAACTTTTGTGAGGCATTCTTTTATCGTAATTTCAAAAAAATTAAAAATAAAATAAAATCGTTTTTAAATACTTGCTATCAAATATGATTATTATTAATAAAACAAAATACGCATTAAAGAAATACATATGTATGTATGTATGTATGAGATGACAGAATAAACGAAAGTAAAAAGGCGATTGTAAGATTAGATGGAATATTTTTCGATTTCGCGGGAGAATTTGGCTTAGTTGATTATCAAATAATATACATAGTACATATGTGTACATAATTATGATATTCAGAGATGGAAACTTGTTTTTATTCCAAAGTTCTCTTCATAACAGAAAGCAATATGTCAGTATGCCAATAAACTATTTTGACAACCGTTCGATTTTAGTAATACTTTCTTCTATACTAATTATATACATATGGGAAGTTTAATTTATTTTAGAATTGGCGACCTTCACGGCCAAATATGAGTAACAATAGCAACCTTAGATCTGACCGAAATTTGTGTCTCAATTTCGTCAATGAACATACATACATATGTATGTATGTATGTACTGTTTATGTGTACGAGTAGTTATCTAAGAAAACTGAAATCATCACATACATATGTAAATCTTGGCCGGATGGGTTGCCGAAATGTGCTGACGTTTTAATTGTTCCCTTTACTATCAAACTGTTTGTAAAAATAGTAGGTAATTAATTCAGCCGATTTCATTAATCGCTCGACATGGTTTTCATAAATGTGGCGCAACAATAACTAACCTGTTACATCTGACGACTCTTGTGAATCGTGGATTTCTTTGACAAAGAGATGTAATATACGCCTACTTTAGTAAGGAATTTGACAGGTCAAACATTTTGTTTATTTATTATTTAATAATGATTTACCAAAAGTAATTACATAAATAGTCAAACATACTTATGTATGTATGCAGATGAAGTAAAAATGTATCTAACGTTTAATTGTCGCTCTGAACATATTTAAATATGTACTTTATTATAACGCGATCTTGACGCTTTGGAAATTATCTGACCCGGACATAACTAAGCAATTGTTCAAATCCTTGGTGAGACCAATTTCGGAATATTACTTGATTATTTAGAATCCTACTTGTAATGTAATATAAGTCTTTGCATAAACTATTCCTACATTTCTGTCTTCGAAGACTTCAATGGAATATGTCTAATTTACATTCCCACAACAGCAGACTTGCGATCATTAAGTTGCCTATTTTAAAGAGCCGCAGAAAGAAGTTTAATGCTATATTTGTGCTTAATTAAATAACAAGAAATGCATCTTCCGAATCCTTGATTTTTTGCTTTTGTACAAATACATATGTATGTAAGTAAGTCTTAAGATCTAACTGCAACAACTGTGATCCAAAAACCGAAAGCAAATGGAAAACTTGAGTATAACATTTTTTTTTCTGAACTTGAATGAAATTGCTTTCCAGTGATGAATCGAAGTTCAATTCAATACATACAAATGATATGTGCTCTGTACGTAGCAATCCAGGTAAACGCTTGGAGCATGGTACATGGGTCCTCTATGAAATATCAAAAATCCTTGTACGCACATATTTTCATTTCGGTTTTTTTATACAAAACCTTTTTCGCACCTTTTTTGTGGTGCAACACAACAGCAATTCGAAATGCTACATGAATTTCCGAGAGACAATAGGATTCCAGTCATAGATTGCTCGGTACAATCTCAAGACTTGAATCCAATCGAAAACGTGTTTTCGATACTTAAACCTTTCGATCCGAATTTCGAATAGCAATGCCGCATTAAAATTTTTGGTGGCAGCAGGTTATTTACGTAATAAATAAGGAATGGGAAAATGAAATTCTGAGAGACAATAATTAGAATGTTGGCGGTGAGGGGGTGTTAAACCATTGTACCACGCGGCTTTTACATAAAATTTATGTATTATATGGTGCAGAGCACATGTCTTTTGGTTTTGAGCACTTGGACCAACGATGTCAAGAAGTTCCTTTGCCTCTGCCAATGTAACTAAAATCGACTTGAACGGCATCTTTTTTCGATTGAGATAATTACAAATGACCCAGACATTCACGGCTGTCATCATTATCAAACGATCAAACGTTTTCTTCCACCACTCATCTGATTTTCGATCATATTCGTTAAGGACAGACATTTGATCAGCCAAGTCGACGTCTCCCATTATCTCTTTGATATGTGTATTTGTACATTGGACCATGTATTGTATATAGTATAGGCTGATCTGTTATTTTACAGCTACGAGGATTAAAAATAGTTTGTTGAGGTACAAAGTATTCGTCAGAAGTACTCTATATAAAATTGGTTTCGAATGCGCCAGATGGAGAAACGAAACCAATACCAGGTGGCTAATTACAGTCCAGGACTTCATCGACATCTTCATTCACTTCGTCTACTATGTCGTCTGCTATATGTTTCTTACCGCTAGAGTTAGACACCACCTGGTAGAAATTTTTCAAATACTTCACCGTCTATATCATCCTCACTTGCGCTGGAGCTAGACGCACCACCTGAGAAATATTCATAACATAATTAATCGTACTTATGGTAGAAATATGTACCACCATAACTTCCGAATGGTACACATATGTATGTACCATAATCTAAAATAAATAATATGTGTTTCATATATTTTTTGTAAATACTTACATGTTGGTGTTGTAAATACTTGTAAGAACTTAAATTACACGTTATTTTGAATATTTGTGGAATTTTCACGGCCAATTTCACATACGCTACATAAGTACGTCGTAACTCACAAAAAACTATATAGCAAACATAAAAAAACGTAATGGGTCTCATGCATAAAAACTAGTAAAAGCGCTGAGTTGAAGCAGGTGAGCAATTGGTCATAAAGTCGAGTTCTATCAAACAGCAACAGCTTTTGCTCAATTTCGTATGCATAAAAAAGAGTTCAAACCAATTGCAATTACTTGAGCAAAGGGAGTTCAAACGTGTAATTGTTATTGAAGTGTAAATATGTCGTCAAGTGAAAGTGATGTAGAAATAGAACTAAATAATAATAATAAAGTAGAAAATGACGACATTTCTAAATTTTTAGTGGAAAAAATAAAAGAAAATAAATATTTATTAGAAAAGAGTCAATTACCAAGTATAAAAAATAAAAAAAAAAACAAACTATAGAAAAATGTGTAAAAGAATTCAGCTCTCTCTTGTAACTAATGATGACAACTGTACGTTTGATACATTAGAAGAGATATCAGCAACAACATCCTCAGATACAAAAAGAACAGCAACGTAGTAGCAGTAGCAAAACATCAAAGAAAGTGCACTGATAATGATGACCAATCTGTAAAATTTTTTTAAGCTGTTGATAACATTTTGTATTTCTTTGCGGTACAAAATATTCAGCCATGATTCCTTTTTAGTGGACGCGAGTCAACTATAAGGCATGCTCAACAAAATTTGAGCAAGAGCTCACAAAAGTAAGCAAAAGCTTGTTTTTATGCATATGAAAATGAGCACATGCTCATCTAACTTAGTTCAAACTGAGCAAGACGAGTTCAAACGTAAGCAGTGAGTAAAAGCAAATTCATCACATTTTATTATGCATACGACAAGCACCTTTTACTCAAAAAAACGAGTCAGAGCTCAAGCTCACGTTTTATGCATGAGGCCCAATAAACTAAGGGGCCTTTTTAGGATGTATTCAGCAACGCTTGAAGATGATTTGGTATGTTTGACAAGTTGGCAACATTTAATTTAAAACTTATAGAGACGTTTAAACCTTAAGCGGTCCACGTAAGTATGTATGTAACATCCGGGTCGAAACAGTTAAGATACTGGCTTCGGAAATATGCAGATATAATTTGATATAAGGGGTCCTCCTACCCCATGTATACATATATATATATATATATATATATATATATATATATATATATGCACATGCATGTATATTAGGACGTCCAAAAATTTGTTTGTCACGAGCTCAATCATAATTTGAAAGCTTAAAGGGTCCAGTATTTTTGATTTTTTTTTAGATTTTTAGGATAAGGTTTAGAGCTCGCGCAAATCAAGTTTTTATTAAAAATCGGGTTTTTCGGCCTTTTTTCAAACTTGACTCATAACTTTGCCAATAACCACGTTGATTTAATTATTTGACCGCCGTTTAATTGGATTTTTCCCCAATACATATCTTCAGGGATTGAATGAATAATAGATCTGGCAAGATTATAACATTGGAGTTTTAACTGCCATTAACTTCTGACATTTATTGATCTAAATCGTTACACGCTGTCACTTTCACTTTCTATTTTATGTGTATTCTCCGCTTTAATTTTTGAGTCAGCTGGCCGACAAATCAAATAGAAAAGTTCTTTGTGTATAAGTTTTCGTCTATAGTACCGGTAAGAATTTTTTTATTTTATTTTTTATTTTATTCAAAATAGACGTGAATTTTGTGAAAACAAAAAATGTGTGGCTTGTGGGAAAAATGATTGATGCCCTTGATCCCTCCAAACCGCCGGCAAAAATGCAAATTTTCCAAAGATTTCTTAAATTACATCAAAATATACTGTCACAAAGAGTGCTAGAATAATAGCACATCATTTGAAATCTTAAAATTACACTCGAAGTGGATAGTTTTAAATAAGAGTAAGTCTAGAAAAAACGAAATCGAGAAGAAAAAACGAGGTAATTTCTTGCGCGACATGAAGAGCTTGTTCGGAAAAATAATTCAACCTTCCAGAAAATCTAAAAAATTAAACAGAGTTCTTACAACTAAATCGGAATATCAGGTAAACAAGGATAACTGCAGCCATGAAAGCGATGGTTCGAATGAAGCAATACATGAACCATCGGACGACGGTTCTGACGATTTAATGTATGAACCAACAAAAAAAGTGGTCCATAAAGAAGTACCAGCTTCCTCAAATCTGAAGAATAATACGGTGGATGAAGGAGCAATTCGTAGCCCAATTCATGGATTTTTACCATGGAAACTACACATGTCACACGGTTGCTTTTGTGGTCGATTGTGAGCAAACGCGGCACCCAAATTGCGGAAAGCTTCCTCCTACCCAAGTGATCATTAAAAATCGAAACCACTGAGTCATGTGAAATGCCTATGGCTTCCACAATCTCTCTCAATTTCAATCTCCGATCGGCTAAAACCATATCGTGAATATTTTCAATTGCTTCGGATGTAGAGCCTTCAACTGGGCATCCACAACATTCGGCATCTTCCGTGCTTGTAAGGCCACATCGAAATTCAGGAAACCACTTTTTTACCATGGAAATGTATGGTGCAGAGCTTTCATAATGTTTATCAAGCTTGGCCTTGGTTTTAGTGATGGTTTTTTCCGCAAAAAAATAATGCTTAATGAGCACGCGAAATTCATTGCTTCTCGAAACGCGCGGTAATCTGCTGTCAATGGGTGCCAAACACAAATTAATGACGCGGCTTGTTTAAATTTAAGACCGGAGCACGTAGAATAGTACGTTGAGTACTTTGACAGCTTTCAGTCATTTTTTCTTTGTTTTGATTTATAGTAATAAAGAAAATATTTATTACGTTAACGTCAGTTGAAAAAGCCGACTGATAACGTTTGACGGATTCTATGTGCCCCTGCCGTTAGACAGGAGTCAACTGACAGCTGCCTGTTGACAGCAGCAGTGTTGCCATTTCAATTAAGATGCGGCAAATTCATAACTTCACGGACTTATTATTTTTTCAAAAAAGGATCTATGTACGAGGGCGGATAGATCCTTTTTTGAAAAAATACAAAAAGAAAAATAGAGTTCATAGACTTTTCATACAACAGCATATTTTTTTTGTAGAATTGTTTCAGACTAGAATCATATCCGATTGATACTGATACAATAGGCGAAGTTTTCTAATAATGGGAAATTTATGCCGTAAGTAGAATTTGGCAGAATCTCGTGATTTACTTCAGTATGGACTAAAAAATACAGCACCGCGCATATAAAACTTGACAGTTTGTGCAAAAGTTTTGAAATGAAATGAAATTTAGCTGAATGTCCGAATATAGCGGTGTAGGCGATTAATATTTTAAGGTAGATTTCAAGAGAAATCTACTAGACATGGCCTTGGTATAAATGCACTATAAGCGGGTGCTGGATTATTTTGCTATAATTTTAAAAGGACGGCAACACTGCTGCTATTTTCTATCTCTATTAAGACAAGTTGCAGTTGCTGGTTGGGCCGTAAAGTTTGAAATCAGTCTCTGCCAAAATTGTGTTGCAATGTTTTGTATAAGCCAAATTTATAACGTTAAGCTAAAGCACATTTAGTCGGGTTTGAGATTTTCGACTGTAAAGTGGAGTTGAAAACGAAAAGGCGGAAAAAGATAAAAATAAAAGTACATACATAAATAGTTGGAAAAGAGAAACAGAAAGACAAATAAAATAAATGTGTTGACGTCGCTTATTAAATTGGTACGCAAACAGATACATAAAGTGTTCGTGTGTTTGGGATCTGGGGACAGACAGATCTTTCTAACTCAACAACAAACCAGAGTTAATCGCCTGGTCTTTGCTTTTTTTTCTGAACAAAAACGCAACCACCGCTTTTGTTTATGGTGTTAATCGTGTTCAATAACAATAAAGATATTTGGAACAAATATTTCAATAAATTAACGAAGCAGTACTATTGAAACTGAAAAAAATTGAGCTGAGATAAAGAAAGAGAAAGAGAAAAAATAAGTTGGTATTTGGCAAGAAATCAATTATTGTACGAAATTATAATTTTCTAAAAAATACTGTGGTGATTCATTCATTAAATAATGATCATTAGAATTCTGAGCATTCTGAACGAAACCTTAAAAAATACAAAATGAATTTACAATGAATCTTTAAATCAATCAGGCATAAAAATAGTAAGTCTTGATTTCTGCATCAGCATAATCAGCTACAACAACAACTAAAACAATATTCGGAAGATTCAATCTTAGCAAGTGCCGGATTCTTTGTGTGAAAAGAAAAAGCAAATCAGAAATAATTTTCAAAGAAAAAGGAACCATTTGAACAAGTAAGTTCTTAATTCTGTTTGTTTTGCCCCCGTTGTTCGCTCCCCCACACAGAATGTTGTAGAATCGACATACAAAAAAAAAAAAAAAAAAAAACAGTCGCGATTGCATACAAAATCGAATAAAAAAATAATGAACACAACATTAAAAATAAACACCTTGATGTGCATCCGTTTTGCGTGTTTAAAATTTCAAACTTGACTTGAAGATGTATTTAAAAATATTATTACGTTACACAGCCGTGCACATCCACACAAACGTATTTACTTACATAAATGCAAACATGCAGTGCATGGAAATGCATAAACACAAAAGGCACAGCCTAAGCAAACGATCTTTATTTTTTTCACAATCAAGTAGTTTTCAGCCAAGAAAGATCACTATTTCATCCATCCACCCATCCACCCATCCATCCATCCATTCATTCGTTCGTTCACGTATTGCAACAACCACCCATCCATATTTTCTATCTTTCGATCTAAAAGAAGTACTTGTGCTCGTACTGCTGCATAAATAAGTTCTTTTTCTAACCCACACCCTACTTTGGCACTGTTGCAAGCTTCAACCACAATCTTTTATTTCTCAGGAAAGGTTTTTGTAGCATAGACATAAATAATTTCGTTGGAACTGAAAACAGTGACGAGTTTTTCGAGATTATTTGAGCCGCATTTATGCTATTGCGGCCGTGGATGCCCACATGTGCACTTTATCATTTTATCTAATTTTGACAAGTGAGGCCGTCTAGTAGGTGGCATTTTTATTGGAGTTCTAGCTTTTAAATTTGTATTTAGATTCAACGGTTAATTTTTCTTTCGGTACGCCATGGGTCGGAACAAGAACTATTTATTTATTTTTGAAAAGCGTCAGTTGTTTTGGATTTTTGTATTTTTCTAAGCACACAAGTTGTTTTAATGTTTGAGAGATCTCGCTTCGTCGTAGATTTTTGTGACGAAAAATCTATATTGTTTTCTTGCTGCACATACATATGAATGAATGTAAGTGTAGCTCAGGGCTTAAAAATTGTATTGAGTGATAATAAATTGTTCATAGTTTAGAAACGGATGAGCACTAGATTGCCAATATTTTACACGAAAGAGATGTGGACTTCTCTGGAGATGAATGCCCTAGAAGTGACAAGAGCTTTTCACACGCCTGAATAATGGATACTAGTTGCGCAGGGTAGTTCAGACATAAACATACGACACTTGCAGCGAGAGTTATGAAAGACTTTGCAGAACAATTAAAATTATATACCGATAGATTTACGAGCCCAAAGTTGGCTGATTTTCTAACTGAAGAAAAAAACTGTATATTTCTTGCAACATCTCTGTTGACACCTGCCGGCGTTGGTGCAAGGAAGACAAACGAACAATTTAAATAATTCGTCCAGCTGTAGTTGGAAATTATAATACATGAATGGGTGACATAAAATTGTGTGACAGACTCATAGCGTACTGTCAAGAGAAAAGTACGGCGTTCTGTAATTTTCTGGACTTGCTGTCCAGACAGCAATGAACAAAGTAACCGGTACTTAACGTACATTAAAAGTTGCACAACTTTGACACGTTGCGCTGAAGTTCTCTATGTGGCAAAGCTCTTAACAAAACCTGTGTTTTGATTGAGTTGTCAGTTGAAAAAGGAGACGGATGACGTATGAAGGCTGCTTAAAGGTAGAAGTATGTACATGTGTACGTATTACGGGTTAAGGGCGGGGCCCTGTTTAGAGCTTTGTCACGTAAAGTACGTCGACTTCAACGCAACGTATCAAAGTTGAGCCGCTTTAAACTTTTAACGTACGTTGTGTACTTCGACAACTTTCAGTAAATTTTTTGTTTGTTTTGATTTATAGTAGTAAAGAAAATATTTAGAATTTTTTGTGCAGCGTGAAAAAAGCCAATTGGAAAATAAATTAATTTTGGTTATGCGTGTGTGTGTGTGTGTGACTTTATATGCGTTAACAAGGTACTCATTATGCTAACCTAATCCGCTATTGCGTTAAAGTCAGTTGATGGACTCTATGTGCCCCGCACTTTAATTCGTGGACGACAGTCGTGCGCTCAAAAACTTTGGTGCATGGTGCATTTACACAGGGCATGCCATAAAAACCTTTTCAATCAACAGGTTCTTATGTTAACTTCTTTGTATATTGAAAAATGGATTCGGATAACCTTTTCACGCAATACTGTATACTTTTTAACAAACTTAATTTAAGCGTACATATGTATGTATGTATATAAATTGGCGCATCAAGACAAGGTTTTGAACCCGGCCTGAAAATCATGTAATTCGAAAATCAATTTTTGATAGCTCGCTAGAAAGTAAAGTTGACTGCGAAAGATTGCGTTTCTTTTTCTTTTATTACTAAAAAGTAAGCCCGATTCATCTGGCTTGACCTTAAAATTGGCGATTGTCGACTGTTGAATTACCAATATTGTAGTTGTAGTCAATAATACAATTTCTTAAATTGAAACATAGTAACCTTTTTAATGTCCTGCTGCACTCTGCCAGCCTTTTCTACACAATACATACATACATGCTATCAATATATTAGTAGTTGACTCTCAATTTATATTAAACAATTTATGAAATATGAATATATTACGGGTTCAGTTATTTACGAGTACCATGTTTAGTTCGTTTGCGCGAGGCACACAAGTTAGAAGTATTTTACATGTTCCGCGATTTTCTGTTGTCGAAAAATAGAGCGTAGAATTTGCATCATTTGTGCGACTATAGTTTCGATGTCATAACCTTATACCACGATTCGTCACCAGCTAAGACCCTTTACGCAAATCTGGATCGCCACTGGTAGTTTCAAACACAAAATTTCCGGAAAAAATTGCATGGAGTGAGCCAACAACTTTGCTAATAGCGATTCGACGGTTCTGATTTTTTTTTACATTTTTCGAACATTTAACAACAACAAAATACGCTTTAGGGACTTCGCCGCATTTGTTGTTGTTCTAGCGAGTTTATCTGCCCTGAATTCTCCATCCTTTACAATAACAAAATCTATCTGGTCAGCTGTGGTATTAATGCGTCTCACATGTCAAAAGAAACTCTCAGTAAGGAAACAATTTTCCGCACAAAGACTTGGGAACAAGTGGGTGATTCAGGTTTGTTTGTCAAGTTTTGGAGAATTTGTATTTCTTATCTGGCAACACAGTTCACCACTGCTTACTTTTGTTTATATTTATGTAGTTATTTTTTTGAGCGTATCAGGTATACCTGATTTAATCTCATCCCATTCTTAATAAAAACACACGCTCTGCTATTCTGCTTCGTGCGGTGCGCTCCAAAAATAACATTGTGTGAGTTTGTTTCCTTAGATATGTACATATATATATATGCATGTATGTATGTATGTATGTATATTGTTTAAGCTCCCACAACGGAACTTCTATCGAAAAGTCAAGACTTTTATATCAAAATTTAAACCTTTTTTTTGTTTTTACTTCTTCTTCTTCTTCTTCTTTTGGCGCTACAGTCCGTGGTGAACCTGGGCCTCAACCAACAAAGTTTTCCAGCTGGCACGGTCTTTAGCCAGCGTTCTCCAATTTTGCACACCAAGTTGGTTGAGGTCCCTCTCCACTTGTGTGCGCCATCGGTTCCGTGGGCGTCCTCTACTGCGTTGTCCCACAGGTTCGGAATCGAAGATTCTAGTTTCTAATAAAACTTTTTGTTTTTACAAAATGTTTATTTTCAATACATGATTTTTAGTCCCAGCTTATTTATAGGCTTTATTGGGAAAAGTTGGTTAATAATAATTATTACAATATGTACAAAAAAAAAGCTTAAAGTTGTAAGAATGGCAAACAATTTTGTTTAAAAGCTAAATTTTAAAAGATTTTTAAAAAGAAAAAAAATACATAATACATGTTTATCTATAAGTATATGTATGTATGTATGTATGTATATATGTATGTATACATGTATGTATGTATGTATGTATGTATGTATGTATGTATGTATGTATGTATGTATGTATATATGTATGTATGTATGTATGTATGTATGTATGCATGCATGCATGCATGTATGTATGTATGTATGTATGCATGTATGTATGTATGTATACATGTGTAAGTAGCCTACAAGAGTGTTTCAAAACTGTTTACCAGCTGTTGATAATAAAATATAAATTTTAAAATATAAAATTCTAATTACTTATATATTTCATATTTATGAACAAACACTTGATATTGATATTCATATAAGCCATATATTGGTGAAATGTTTTTACCCACTTCCTTACACATATAAGGTAAGTGTTGAGAACCCTATAGGCAGAGTATACGCTGTTCGTAATGCTTCTATTGCATTGTTTGCAGAGACTTAAATGAGTGATTATTTTTGTTGTATGCATAAATAATTTATATTTTATTTTTCAACTTATGTACATATGTATATAAAACTCCTACCGCAGGTGCTATTTTTTCAACTCATATATATGAATGTGTTAGTCTGTAGGGTAATACCTACCTAGATATTTCACAGCAAACCCTTCGGGTACTTTATCTTCATTTATATAGACATTAAAGTTATTATTATTTGAGATGTACGAGAAACGAACTACTTTGGTTTTATTAGAATTAAAAATCAAACGAAAATAATGCAGAATCCCTTTCGATATTGGCCTTTAATACCAAATCATATTTCGTTACCTGAAATGCAAAAGGGCGTAACAACATATTTCAAAATTTTACAGGAGAGACAAAAAACTCCAAAAAATCAAAGATTACGAAGCTGGTGTTGCAATTTCTTCAGTACAGCATTAAATTGCGATGATGCATTTATTTCGTAGAAAAAAAAATTTCTTTAATCGTCATTTTTATTAGATGTGGGTTGCGCCCTTTTGGTTTAAGAAAAAACCAACTTTGTTGTTACGACCTTTTGATTTTCTTTAATAAAATGGTTGTTATTGACAGTAGGGCTGTAAAAATGTAGGAGGACATGTAATTCGATTTGCTCTACAATAATAAATGAAAAAACCCATTTTGAATTTTTTGGTTGTTACGCCCTTTTGCATTTCAGGTAACGATTTGTAAGGATTAAAAAGTGATACATCATCCGCAAACATAAACAATTTACCAAATAATTTTAAGTTTTTTAATATATGGGCATACATACATATATGCATGTGTACATAAATGGTTACATGCGAGTACATACATATTACGAGTGAATGACTCGGTGCGCAAGCCGGTGCGCAAGCATAATACCGCACTTTTGTTTCAAAAGGTAGTCGCTAAAACGCACTGGCAAACAGTCAGTCTGGCAATTTGTAAGCGTAAGCGCAAAAGAATTTAATATGCTTGGAATTCAAAGTTTGATTGCTATTGTTGGCTTGGCACCGTATCAAGAATGCTTTCAGTTTGCAGTTTTCAAATGAATTTCAACACGTTTTTAACGACGATGGCTTCAACATTTGAAAAGTGAAAATGTCTATTGGAGCATGAGTTCGAAGAAAACGGTTTTTTTGGCGCAAATTTATACGCAGTGTTTGTGTGACATAACATTTTGTACAATAGTTCGAATAAATAAAATAAAAAATATTTTTGAGTGATTAAGTTTTTCTTAAGAAATTATGGAAACAAATTTGGCGGCAAGAGGGGTACAAAAGAATTTACTGAATTTCTTACACGAAAAATATGGAAAAATACATATTTAAGTGTGTATGTAAGATCTCCTATATCTACATATATTGAATTGTATTATGGAAGTACGTATGTATGTATGTATGTACATATGTCTGTGGGTCGTGATCGCCATGTTGTTTTGGTGGCGTCTGTTTAAACTAGTGTTTATTGATCAGTTACTCATGCCAAAGCACGGCGATAAGTTACACAATTCGCCAGTGCTTAAGGGCTCTGCTTTTTGCGATATCGACGTAGACAACTTGTAGTTTGATTCTGCATAAATGATTTGGTTGGATGTATTTATCTCTCACAGAGGTGACGTAAATTTGCTACCGATATCAGGCAATTTAACTCCAATATACTTTTTTTTATATAAGTCACACCATAACCGGGAACATGAGTCATTGAAAATTAGACCACTGGAATCCGTGCCATGGGAAGAAGTCTCGATTCTTATTGCTTGTGATGCTTTCAGCCTTTCACCAAATCAATACAAAATATGCCACATGGAAATACAAAATTCGCAGTTCTTCAGCCATGCAAGAGCGTCAAATGGGGATACCTGTACATTTGTAAAAAATTTTTAAGAGGCTGCCGTTGTTTATGAAGCACGTCTTAAGGTTCGCGTACTTTGGATATAAAAAATCTTTCAGAAATTATTGAGTGAAAATCTGTTGGCGAAAAAGTATAACCGCCATCGAAGCTGCATTTCAGCAGGCTTAGCCCAAAGCAAAATCCAATTAATTATTAATTTATAACAACAATTTTGCAAAAAATGTGCAAATAACATGTACAATGTATGTGAGATTTCCCAGCAGCCGATTTAAAATTATTTTGTTTAAAGAGCAAAAGCATGGAGATAAAACTAGTCTGAAAATCACGGGCTGCTTTCTGAAAGACGAAAGCCATTTTGGTTTTTCAAATTAACAAAAAAAGTTAACTGAAAAATTTTAATATATAATTCTAGGAAATATTTCGCGGATCGAGATTCCTTAATCCATCTTTGAATGAGCATATTTTATGTTAATATTGGAACCAGAGCATAATATATGTAAGCAATAAATACTCTTTAGTTAAACTTATCGCCCGGCCCACAGCATCGAAAACTGACGTTTGGTAGTATTTTGAAGAGCCAGAAAACTGACTCGGAGCTATTTATGAACTTCATTTTGCCAAGGTATTTACTTTAATGATTTCTGGTTTTATTTTAGTCGGTTTCCTATTGTTTAAAATATTCATAGGAAAGTCCTTTAAGTTGTGAAACCCTTCTCATAACTCATGCATATCTAAGTATATGTATGTATGTATGCATGTATATTTTTTTATTTAATACCAAAGCTTTTCTATAGTGTGTATTTTTGTTTGGCTTAAAAATATTTCGAAAATTATTGTAATATATAGAGGAAAATGATAAAAATCAGGCAATATTATATATAGAGAGAGAAAAAGGATAAAAATTTTATAGTGGTACGGCTCCCATCGTCTTTTAAAATTTTTCAAATTAATTCACACATCATTAGATCAGGGTTGTATTTTCATGTAAGCAAATTAGGCAAACAAAGAATAACATTTGTGAACAACTGAAATAAAAAAAGGCGCAAACAATAGAAAATAAAAATGTCTAAACGTAAAAAAATCTGTCATATGATTTTCTCTTTGATTTTACGTAAGACTTGTATTACCGTCTAAATCCCCATTTAATATCATATATAGTAAAGGATGAAACACAATGTGCACCTGAGGCTGACGCGAAAAAGCGAAAAATGTTCAAATTGGTTGCCAATTCTAGCGAATCAAAATATTGTTTGCGAATGTACAGAATTTGTATGAACGACAAATAATAATGGCTACTCTGGATATAATGGTAACAGCATAACAAAATGCTGTTTTACTATGAAAAAATAAAAATTACATAATACGCGCTGTTATCGTGTAGCGCTGTAAAAATTTAAAATGTTCGAATTTTGCGTCTCAGCCTTTTCTTCAGCTTCAGCGTCAGATTCACATTGCGTCGCCATACATTTGAAACAATGTATTTTACTTTTAACAGAGAGCAGTATAGTTCGCGCCTCGCGCCTCGCGCCTCAGCTGCACATTGTGTTGAAGCCTTAATTAACTCGATTATCGCTCACAATGAAAACCAGGCTTCGTTCACCTTTCGACAATGCCGCAGATACCGAATACTTTTATTTCACAACAATAAAACAACTTATTCACTGATATTGATCAAATTGAACACTATTCCAGTTTTCTTTCGATCTTCATCTACATGTATCTTTTCTTTAACAATGTAAATTTTTGGTTCACTATCGCGTTCTCTTCTCAAATTGAGGCACACAAGTAAACATTTTTGGTATGGTTCAGTATTTACAGAAAAGGAACTAAGGGAAAATTAACGTATTTTACAGTTGAAGTAGTTGATGAAGTAAAAATAGTTTAGAAATTCGCATATGTTGGAAGAACAGCGTCAATATTTTTTGCAATGTTGTTTGTGCAGGGTTGCGTAAAAAGATTATACAGATTGTACAAATTGTATCCTTTTTTTATTTCGGTTGTACAAAATTTCTTTGTTATGATTATTTTTGTTAAACTAAAAAGCGCATAAGAACTCATTTGCAAGTCAATATGTGTCCAATAACTCAACTTTTAACAATATACCATATTGTACACAAAAACAAATACATATGTAAAACAATTATCAATTAATTAGTTTAATTTCAAACGGTACACAAAATACTATTGGCTGTTGAGGTCTGAATATTTCAAAAATTTAAATAATACGTGCAAGTGGGATAGTGATAGAAATAATGCAATAACAGATTTAACATCCCATAAAACTTGTTGTTCTTAGATTTCTGTTTTAAGCCATAACAATTTCCATTGGACCAGGGTGCCGTCGCACAGTGGCGCCATTTGACTTTTTTCGTTGCAAAAATCATATCTTTTGAACCGAACAAGATAATCGAATAATTTAAATTGCATGTCATAGATAATTGTTCAACCTATAAAATGAGCGGTTGGAGTGGACGCTACACCTTATAGGTGCTTACTTATGGGTTTTCAAAGTTAAAATTTGTGAAAAAATCCAAGTTTTGGTAACAAAAAAATTTTTGTTAAGAATTTTATATTTTTTTGTAGTTCTTTTGTAAGCTTTTCATGTTTTAAGATATTACCTAAAAAATTACAACAAAAGAGTTTTTTTTTAAATGATTTTTTCAATTTTCTGTAAAATATTCATTTTCTTGGTAAGACAAAGTATGTCTAAAATACAAATCATTTCTAAACTCTAATTTTTTTCTAACTCATCTATTTTATGGTAACAAAATCAAATTATTTTTACCAATCTTATATTTCTTAGTTCTTTTGAAAGCTTTTTCTGTTTTAAAGTTATTAGCCAACAAATTAAACAAATTTTTTTTCAATTAATTTTTTGAATTTTCTGTAAAATATTCATCACAATTCGTAACAGAAGGTATATCTAAAAGACTAATCATTTCTAAAGTATAATTCCATTGTAGTTCTTTTCGTGTCTTCACATGCCGCAGGGAAGAAATAAGTGGATCGGAAGATGCTGCTAACATGTTGAAGAGGTCCTCATTTTGCCTCACCCTTGATGCTTTGAACGTGTTCTGCAATCTATATTTTTTGTAAAATTTGTTAAGAGACTCCTGCGCTTCTTCAGAAAGCTCTCCAATTGGCAAAGACTGGTACTCAATTATATCTTTGCCATGCGCCAATATTTTATGGACGGTCGGGGTCAACTTCTTCTGTGGATAAATTTTTGCTAAAAGAGATGCAGTTTCCGATGCATATTCTCCAAATTTTGTAGAATTAACACTTTCTTGGCAGTTTAAAACATTCAAGATCGTTCCCAATCTTTTGACGATTTCATTGTCAATTCCAGTGATTCTAGTTACTGCCTCATCATTTGCAAAAAATCTCCTTGAAGTGTTTCCATCGTTTGAGTTACCGTATCCACACTTGGGGCAGTCTACTTTTAGTCCAAGTTGTTTCCAAAAAGCATTCTTTATTTGCTTCTTTCTGATCTTTTCCTTATCCTTAATTGATGTATTTTCATCGATGTTTTCATCTTGTTGTGGTAGGGTATACGCCAGTTTTAGCAAGAACTCCATACACCTTATCCTTGCGTGCAATGGTGACATTCCATATTCGTAATTCTCCTCGTTTGTAGAATCGTTTAAATTACCGAAGTTCTTCTGACTCTTTTTGCAAATCGGGCATGTCAATGTTGAGGTTGTTCCTGTCAGTTCGTTTACGACTTTTCCGTCAACCATGGTCAGGTGGAACTCGTAACTACATTCAATATATTTTCCTTCTCCAATTTGCAATTTTGTATGCTTAATCTTGCTTATTTGTTCTTCAATGTCCTTCACCGTGGTCCTTATGAGTTCTGCCGATTCCTTTGCAAACTGAAACATTATTGGTCGGCAATAATGCACTGATGACGGTCGATGATTTTTCCAGTGTAGGGAAACATCAGATTTTAGCCGCAATGGAACAACAGATGCCATAAACATATTTCCGTCAGATATTGTAGTGTCATCGGAAGATATCCTTTGCTTATAAACGCTTTGTCCGGATGATCCATCGCAGCCCCATTTGCTGATCAATGTTAGTTTCTGAGGAAGAATTTCCACCTCATTTTCAGGAAGACTTTCCAACAACCGTTTTGCTGTATGGTCCATAAGATCCTGCAGATTGGCTTTCGCAGAGACTTCCGTAAACTCCGTACGCAATGGTCGTGAATTTATTTTGGCTTGCGTAATATGCTTGTATCCGGGGAAAAGGTCAGCCCCGTGTCGCATTAAAGATGCCCGTAGTATCTCATATTTCTCTTTGGAAAGTTCTAAGTCCAAAAACAGAGCCAAGGCTTCTTCGGAACTATACTTTTTAATATGTGCGTTTGTGGGAGTGGGAATGCTTTCCTTAATCCTTTTTAGTCGCAGTGGGCTTGCATCAGCAACAGATTTTGTAATCTGCGACCTAACTCGTTCACTATCCTTTATGTATTTAATAGACAGCGCATCCGATAAATCCTTCGTGGTCAAGTCATTGGTGGCATCGGCAAGTTTCCTCTTTCTTGTGAAAATTGAACACTCCTCCATACTTTTTTTTGGCCTTCCTTTTTCTCCTCTGGTTGATGTGGAGGGTTTATCTACTGCCAATATATCCAGGATGGTGTCTTCATTAAGCCAGTCCTCGTATTTGGAGTTGAAGATGTTAATGGTTCGATTGCATTTCACCCATTTTGTCTTAATTTTGGCATGTATCATACAAAGATTATTTTTTATACTTTTGCTTCTCTCAATATTTCCGTATAAGCTATCGAGTTCTTCTAAAGCAGCTTCCGCGAAACACGTTGGTGTAATTGACTTTCTAAACAGTTCAAATAGTTTTAAATTGTTCAACGCCATGTTTTCAATACTTGTTTCGCCAACTTTCAGTCGTAGACTAATGCAGGCATTAAGCTTGTTTTGCAATATATAGGCCTATGCTACCATGTCTACAAATGTACCTGTTACATGCATACATATGCATTTGGGCTGAATTATACAGTTTTGATATTATGCACGTAGCCAAATGAGATTTGTGCCTACCTGTACCATAAGTCAGTATTGTTCTTCACCATATGTACGCCAAAAATAATTTTTAAGTGAGGTGCGTACCTGCTTATTTCAATGAGTAGTTTTTTGTGCATCTTGTGTCTGTAACGGAATATTAGGACCAAATTTTTCGCCAGAGGCTCTCAGGTAGACAACTGACTCAAAATGCAATTTTCAAACTATTACATCAAAGTAACTGTCAGTCAAGGCATGTAAGGGATGCCCGCCATACAATTTCTGCAACCATGTCTTTTTAACGTTTTTTACCTGTAGAAGCCAAATAGGCACGTAAAGGCAGATAAAACCTTTTGAGTTATGTAAAAGACTAGTTAAAGAACATATTTTGAAAATATGGCGGAGGTAAAAAAAGGTAAATTTTTTTTATTTTCCGTCAAAGTTGAAGAATAGTGAAAAAATGGATAGTTTTTAAATACTGATTTACCTAGAGAAACACAAAGCAAACAGCACAATTTTTTTTATTGTTATACATTTAATAAGCACATCAATCACTAAAAACAAAAAAAAATACTATTCGTTGCCTAGTTTTCGTGATATTACACCTGAAATCGGATCAAACTACCTAAAAATTGTGTGTTTTTTTTAAATCCGAAAATTGGTTAACTTTGAACAGTTATGTCTTCTAAACTAAAAATCTGATATTGTTAAGAGTAGCATATTTGAGATCGTTGAAAAGTTTACTATAAGATGGATTCATTTAAAATTTCGCAGGCGCACATGAAAATTTTGATTTTTGCAACCTCGTTTGCTCTACGGGTGCCACTGTGCGTCGTTGATGGTACGTTTTACACTCTTCATTGTGTTTGAGATCTGGTGGTGTAACTACGACATGTAATAAAAATATTAAAACTTGCGTCATGGTCTGAACTTCCTGCTTCTTAGTATAGATAACTTCCAGAAATACTTGATTTGGATTAGATTAGACACAGTCGAGTCAAAAAATTCGCACCTCTCTTTAATTTTTTTTGTTTCTTTCAATACATGCAGATGAATGTGGAATTGATACTAATAACGAAAGTATACCGTGCAGCGTTAATACACCTGGTATTTATGACTTTCGAATGGTTTAATATGGCAACTTTTGCCACCCTGGCCTACAGCCATATTGTGCGAGTACGTTTGTCTTCAATTTTTCTTACTTTCCTGCGTACTAGCAAAGCCTCTGACCTGTTAACTCGATAAAAATAATTACATATGTGGAAGCTTTCAGTTTTCTAAACGTATTTCGTAAACTGTCGTAGGAGTTTCATTATATGTATGCACATTTATCCACATACATACGTATGTATATATGTATGTATGTATGTAAGTACATATGTATATATGTATGTAAGTATGTATGCACATGTCCGATATTGTTTTGATAATTAAAAATGATGATAATGATGAATATTGCTAACAAAAATGAGTTTTGAATTTTTATTATAACAAAAATCAAGAAATAATAAATGTAAAAGTGCTTCAATATACAATATATACTTACATATACATACATATATATGTGTGTGTGCATGTATGCACATGTGTGTATAAAAGTTAATGTGTATAAATCATATGAAAAATATAATCAGCGGTATGATGGTGGGCGGATATTCTATTCCTATTTATACACACATACATGAACACAAGAAGGCCGTAAGCTGATTTACTTTAAGTCAAGTATTTTGCATATTTCAATACAATGTCCTCTAATTTATCAAAATTTAAAAAAAATCCACCTTTACAGAAAAATGCGTTAGGGGTAACGCATACATAAGTATATGCATACATAAGTATGTACATATATTACAATTACATAATGTAAAAGTTTTGTTAAAGACAAATACGAATTCATAGCAGGCGGATGAGCTTTCTGGTCCAAAAAAGCCACAGAAAAACCCCAAATGCACATGTTGTTGGCAAAGGCTACAGAGAGCTGTGCTCTCAATTTCAGCTGTTATGAGGTCGCCTTGTGTAATACAATTTAGTAAATTTTTCTTTACTGCATGTGTATGAAAATTGTTTGATAGTTTTTGTTGTTGAATAATTTTTGACAAGGAACAATCGCACAGAAAGTTTATATATTGACACACGGTCAGCGATGTTTCGCCTCATTTGGGGGGCTTTTTAAGATTTTATATGCGAAAAATTCGGAAGAGGGTGCACGGTGCGCTTTTTTAAATTTCGGTGCGGTTTTTAATTTTTGGTGGCACCAAAGCAAATTCGACACATCTTTTTGTTTCAGTGTGAGAACAAAAATGTTTGAACAGTAAAATATGCACTCGTACAACTGTTTCAATACCATTTGATTCAAAACTGCAATCAGTTTTATAGACCACAATAAGAACAACATGCCATGTTGTTTAAGACGTACCAGATCATATGGGCGAAGTAAAATGGTGTTGTTGTTGTGGATAATTTTTATTATATAAAGAAAAAGAAACAATAGTAAATTTGCTGTCTCTTTTAGATTTTAAACAAAAAATAAATTCTAAACTTGGTGTGTTTGTTTTAAATGTCGCATGTTTTACTCCATTTTAATGCGTTTTGGAATTTTAAGGTTGACAACGCGGTTTGCGATTGCGTATCCTACCAACATACATCCTACAACGGCATGCATTAGAGTGCAGAGAGAAGTCAATTAAAATTAAAGATGTAGAAACTCTACTAAACTGGGTACAGTTTATGGCTCTTAGATTACGAAAATAGCCTTTACCCTAGAAATATTCAGACTCGAGCACTTGCTGTAGTGCTGTGTTGTGTAGGAAGACGGACTTAATTTCTTTACTGTGTTTAATTTTTTAGGTTTTTTAGAATACAAATTGTATTAAGTTTCAGTCAGCTGCTTTTGTTCTGAAATAAAATGTTGATAAATGTTTCAAAACATTTATGTAAAGAATAAGATTTTTGAGGTAGAATTGATTGAGGTGATTTAATGCGAATGTGTACAAAAGCCGAAATTCCGGCAAAAGCTTTGTGTAGCGATCCGCGCTGATAAACCAAGCAGTTTAAACAAGTCCACGATAAGTATTTGCATTGTTGTTTTAATAAACACAACTTTAGTATAAACGAATTTTTTACAAAATCATTTTTCCTTATTGAAATTCTTACCACTCAACCGCTTGGAACTCCATTAAAGAGAATGTAAGCATTCACAAAAACATACCAGTGCATACATGTGCATATGTATGTATGTATATGTAGATAGAGGTGCCAAACAGACACATAAGAACTAGTTCCTCAAATGAACCGCAACAGATGATGTCGTAAGTAGCAATAAAATAAACTAAAAGCATTTTCTCTATATCACAGCGATCTTAAGTATCGATCTTAAGATATCGAAATCCAAGGAAAAACTCTAAAATTTTTATCTTTTTTAAGTCTATTTGAATAGACAAGTATGTACATATGTATGTACGTGAACTCTATATTTTTTTAATCTATGTGAAACTGTTAATAGAAACTCAAATTACTTACCGTTACATATACATATCTTTTACGTTCTTGAGCTTAAATAACATTTTCAAAGATGAATATATTAAGAATAATTGATTTGTCATTCCGTTAGGTACTCGCTTATGGGACAGTACACTGTAAAGTTGTTTAACCACTCGTCAATTGCCGCAAAAATTTGAAGAAAATAAGCGTTCTGTAACAAAATTTTACATCAAAGAATGCTTTTGCTGAGAAATATTTATGGTGTGCAGTTGATTTCATCTTTCGGCGCATTAAGGTACATTTATGCGAACGCACACTTACTACGTACATACGTTCGTTTTTGGGCATACCAAAACAATGCAAACGCTTACCGAAATTAACTGTTACGTTGCCTGTATAAAATATATTTCTACAGCGCCGTTAAGTGACATTCGTAAGAAAATACTGCCACTCATACGAATTAAAAAGCAATGCGGCACATTTGCCCATTTTCGGTACTTTTGAATTGGTATAATTTTGCTTCATAAAAGTAATAATTGATTAATTATAATACTAATTTGAACAATAAAAATAATGATAATACCAACAACAACAAAAAATAATAATAAAATAATAACATAATAATAAAAATAACAATAAATAATATTTATAATAATCATAATAATTTTAATAATGAAAACAATAATAATAATGATAATGTATAAATTACAATGTAAAACCCTCTATATCTTTCGAAGCCAATTTAGTACCTTTTCCAATTTCACTGCACGCATAAACATTGCCCATCATTATGCCGAAAAGTTCGGAAAAAAATAACACGCGAATAAATTATGTTAGACGTCCGTTACGTTTGTAAAGTTTCTATAACTGCACATACGACCGTATGTTAAAGTACGTTAAGTTTTTCTCACATCAACGTTCGCATAACGAGGCCTTTACACATTGGTCACATCTTTCAGGTTTTGCGAAATCAAAAATCTTCGACAAAAAATCAGCTGCAATTTAATAACTGGTAGGTAATAATATACCAATGGAAGATATTTTGGAAGCTTCGTTCCTTCGAGGGGAGCGATATCGTAAAAGCTGACTGATGGTTAATTTGCAGTTGGTCATAAGCATTGCCAATTTTAGTGTTTCGCAAGGCACAAAAACTGAGAAATTCACTTCAGTTTGAAACTCCTGCAATCATTTTTTTTCCCCAACTCAATATTTACCGATCCTTCCAAAAATTAACTTTCAATAAGTAGGGGAACAAATCTTAGTACTATAAAATACATATTTCAAGTCCAGCCTGTTCTGGGCAAAAAGCTATACTTCTACGAGTGCGAAGTACCTGTGGTAAGGGAAAAACGAGTAATGCAATCTAATTGAAAATAGGACATTCCCCGGATCCCCAAATCAAAATATTATGAAAAAAAGAGAACAAAAGTCTGTTGTAAGTATTTTTTATATTTACACGGATGTTTGGTGGTTCGAATTAAATAAGCAAATAAAAAAATTAAAATTTGTAGCGTTGAATTTGGTTGTTCTTGTAATTATTGCTGACTAGTTGTATGTATATTTGGAGTAATTAGGCTTCTTTTTATAAAAAGCACTGCGAAAAATCAATGTGGTTGCCATAATTAATGTAAAACCCCTGTATGACACTTAGAGAATTTTTTCATTTTACCTAATTTTCCATTACTCCTATTTGTTATAAACCAAAATGGTTAAAATCTCATTTTGTAGCTCTGTGCCATCGAAACAAAAAAAAACACAAAAAGTTGAAAAAACCACCGAGCTAGCAACGTTGGTTGTATTTTTTTAATACAAATTTATAAGGTATGAATATGACTACAACAAATACACCATCAAGGTGTATGTAAATGAAATATTGAGATACAAGGCCACTCTCTTATAGAAGTATCTGTGATCAAGTTTCGGTGGAAAAAGAATAAATAGCAGAAATATTAACCAGCTAATACCAGAGAATTACAATAAGCACTCCAAAAGGAGCAAATGACATGTCTACATACGGTATGTATTGTTATTAGCCCAAGTTGGTAAGAGAGAAACAGCTTGTGCTTTGTTTTTGTTTCATAAAAAGTTATTAAATTCACTTTAATTCACTAAACCAGTTGTTCGATAATTCTCGTTAATAGCCTTTTTACACTGATCAGCATCTACCATCTACCCATCACGTTCTCGTAAGAAGTGTGCAGGACTCACACAACATTTTTCTACATCTTTATATGGGTTCGGAATTCAAAACTGTCTTAACCATTTATTCGATTGTGTTATTAAAGAAATTGCGCTTTAACTACTATCAGCGAAAAAATAGGTTTGCTTGCAGGCATGTTAAGGCACTCTTATTTCGAAATGCGCGTTTGGATACTGTGACTAACAAAAATTATACTTCGTCCGCAAAAACCCACTTAAAGTCGGTTCAATCTATAACCAGCTTTATTTTGACCTCTTACAGCAGATCTTAAAACTGAAGTTCTCTTCGAGGCCGACTTTACTGTTTAGTGTACTGTGTTTAGGGCCCAGTGTTTTCATTCTTTTAAGTTCCCTGTAAATATTTTATTTATATTATTTCTTTTTATATATTTAAGCCCATATTGGCATTTGGCAATTGCGTGATTGTGCCTCATTGTAGTGATAAAATATTGTAAAAAATATGCAACGGAGCCTATAACTATTTCTCATTTATTGTGTAAAAACAATTTTGGAACACTTCAACTGATACACGTGGTCATTCTCTGGTACGTAGTACGTGAACGTCTATTTCTTTGTGTTGATAACTGCATTCATTTGTAGACAAAAGTTTATCTACGACTGAATGGATGCATGTAAAATAAAGCTCAGAACGATATTGTTAAAACAATAGTGAACAAACTCAAATTACAAATGTACGTACACGCTCGCATGTAAATAAACTTGAAATACATTTTTATAGCAACTAGTATTAGAGGCTGCCAAGTCTTTGCATATGTTCTCTTTATCTTTAATGCGATGCGACCTTAAAATCGAATAAATTCAAGCAAAGAAATATTTCAACACGTTTGTTATTATTTTCTTCTTTGCAATTTTTGTTTTGCAATTATTCAAAGTACAAGAGAACTGTTGTGGTAATAAGTTTGAAGTTGATGTAATTCTGAGGAATATTGTCTGGCGCTGGCTTTTAAAAGATCGGAATTGAGACCCGATATTTTTAGGGCAAGCGTTTTCACAAGCGTCAATTACTTTCGTTGTAAGAAAATGGCAATACTGTCATGCATCCTACGCTTTATGACCCATTGAATCCATTTTACAAGCCAAAAAGAAAAGTACGAGTGCGTTTGAAAGTAGGTAGTTTCTTAAATACAACTCTGAGCAATTACCAAAACTATACAAAAAGCAAAATGGCACTTAAGATGTTTTATTATTTCGTATCACGGGATTCTTTTAATTCCTTACATGCACGTCAGAACGGTACAGCACATATTTCTATTTACAATCAAAGAAACCTTATAAATTACATACATACATATATATATAATTATAAGCCAAATTTTTGGGTATGAAGATGCACAGCAAAGTGTTTAATTCGTGTTCAGTATTTAAAACAATAAAGAATTCAGTACTCGTGTATTTAATAAAAGTTAGTTTTTATTAGGAATTCACTTTCCAGATTTTGATTATCAAGCTGATTCCCCTCCTTTCTGCAGGAAAGGAAAGGAATCCCCGAATTCTTTCCATTTTTCCTCAACAGGTTTATAATTATCCATTTTTGCTGAATTTCTCTCTAATGAGAGAAATTCGTCAAAAAGAATGTCCCAGCCAATATTTTTGATAGAGAATACTATTGCAATATTGTTAAAACTATTGAAAGACAAACTTTGATTTAAATAAAAGTGCTTAGATTTTGAAATTTATTATTATTAAAATCAAATTTTATTTCTCTTTTTAACTAAACTTACTAGCAAATGAAATATTCTTGTTTTCAAGAAAGTTCTCTTCGAGTGGCCTACCTCGATTCCAAAAGCGTTTTAAATAACACACCGAGCTCGTAGTAAACGTGAGTTAAATACTTCCCGCTCAAGAGGCAGTTTTGCACTTGTATGCGGAAGTATTAAGAGGAGCCTGGATATGGTCGCATTCAAGACTTTTTCAAAGAAAACGCTGCATCTCCCACCATAAAATATGGGCATATTAAATTTGTTCCTGGTTAAGCGGGGTCTGCCAGCAAATCCAATTACACCTTGAAAGCTTCCCAAAGCCCGAGTTCCACAATACACCTCCACATGCTTTGATCGCTATATGTCACACCAATGTCGATGCTTGTGAGCGTGTAATTGGCATCGGAAACTGCTAAAAGTACTATAGAGAAGGTGCCCTTATAGTTAAAAAGTTGCGAGCCGAAATTTGTTAAAGTGGTTTGGTTTGGAAAATTTTAATCGTCCGCAGTGTGCCTCCATTTATCTTTTTGGGGTACCGATAACTACTCAAAACCGAACATGTTCGATACTACATCACATGTTTCTAAAACAATTTTTATAAGTGTCATACGCCCGTCTTAAGCGCTGATGAAAACATTTGATTACTGCCTCTATGAACTGAGTAGCTTTCTTAAATCAGCGTTCACCGGCGAATGTACTTTCAAAGTCGCGGTCTTGATATAGTGGTCTGACCTAAAATCTTCAGCCCATCTGTATATATTGCATGAAGGCACATCCGAGCTTTATAAATCAAAATAACTTCCGGAATTTCCTTCTACTTTATTGAAAATGACTGCTTCTATGTGCCTCGGCCTTAAAAAGTAATAGTACAAGTTGCCTATCCTTACTCTGAAATTAATGTCATTCTCTTTTTATAATCATAAAACTGCTTAGTTTATCCACACATCAGTTATTTCAGAACAAAAACGTTGTAACACCATACCAAGCAAATCGTGCGTATTTGCCCACGTGTATGCAAGTCTGTTTACTGATCATTGAAAACAATTTACAGATGGATTGATACTGGTGTATGTATGTACAAACGTATGCACTTAAAAAAACTATCTTAGCTCATCGCCAAAAACAGATTTGCTAATTGTTTTGTAGAAAACAAAAAAATTTAATTACGTATTTCAACACATTGCACTTGAAGAACCAATAATATAAAAAAATATTTCTATATTATTATGTACAATAATTACATATGCATGTATGTATGTATGTATATAATACATACAGTTACTTGAAACGTTTGATGATCGCAAACGTTCTGTAGCGTTCAACCTTGAGCCAACACCAGCAGCAGCAACCCAGTACGCAGCATGCAAGCAGTACGAACAGAGACTGGTGAGTGATTCAGTCAAGCTCGTGTTGCTAATAAACAGATGCATATTTATATATGTACATATGTACGTGTTCAAAGCCCAGTTGGCCAAGCAGTCGTCGATGCCAAAATATCCCCTATACGTACAAATTCGTAGCTCAAGCGGCAAAATGTGTGTGCGTGTAAGCATTTCTGAATATTAATCCTGAAACTTAAGAAAGGCTACATGCGTATGTACATACATATGTACGTGTGTAGTTACTATATTGAGAGATAATTTATTTTAAATAATTAGCAGTTAAATAATAGTTAACATATTTTATTATATTATGTATACGTGTGCATACATATGCATGTATGTATGTATGCGAAAAGGGAGATGTTAATAACTTCATTATAAATGTTAATAACTTCATTATAAATCTTTAAAGTGGTTGAAAAATATTTGGCATTGTTTTCGAGGCCCTTCTTCTAGGCAAGATCTTCAAATTTAGGTTAACTTTTACTTTAACTTTTCTCAGTTCCGGATGTGGCTTTGCCCCGTAAGAGTTTTCTTGAATACGGGTATGAAGTCGCTTAAGCCAAAAAAAAAAAAAATCGTAAGCTATGATGACCATGTAATGGAAGTATCATTTCTGGACAAAAGGATTTAAAGCATTCGACATCTTAAAACTGGCTTAAATAAGATGCATACGTATTTATTAAAGTTAGATGCGAACTTTACTAAATACAATTGTATTGTAGTATAATCATGGAGAGCAATATCTGTACATACATACATACATATGTATGTATGTATATCTGGAATTCTTTTATTCATGTTCAAATGAATAATTTAGTGACTATTCAAATGATTGTCATGCTGATAACTGAACTTCTACTCCGACTGGAAATTTTACACTTTTATACTTTCAAGTTAAATTTTTTTGGCTTCATGACTTGGAGAACCACCTACCGCAAAAAGCGTTCTAAATAATTCCTTCTCGTCAATTTGCTTTAAGGGAATATAGATACATACATATATATAAGTACATACTTACATACTTATATGTATGTATGTCTATTTTGTTTCCAGCAAACTGCTTTCATTGCTGAACCATAGGAATTTAACACATTTTTTGGAACTTCTTGTGCTGATAAATATTGCTCTTTACAGAGAGACTGGTTGCCGGAATCAAAAAAAGGCTTGATTAATATTTCGATTTCAATGTTTCAAAACTAGGCGGGAGACCCCTGCGTAGTGACTTGAGCAGAAAAAGTAAAACTGGCAAGCCTCACTATGTTAATGGAACGAAATTCTTAGAAAATCGACTTAAACTTTTAGTCCAGAAACCGTGTTATGAACTGACTGACTATATTGCTGTAGTAATAACATTTTTCATACATAAATCCATTTCAGCCGAGAAGTTTTCGCAAGTTTCGTTCAGTTGAGAAAGCAGACGATGTCTGAGGAGTATTAAATGTCATGTGAAACGCTCTTGAATTAATTTAAATGTAGATACATGTAACGAGAACAGCAATAAAACCATAGCAGAAAAAATTATGTATTGCTCTTTCCGAGTCTTTCATCGCGTTGCGTGGTGCGTTTCTTGATCCCATAAACTTTGCTTACATAGTTCGATTCCTTTTAAGAACACAAGCCTGCAGCTTAAGCCGAATTTATTAATTGTTCACTTAATGAAATAGGAAGAATTAGTCTATGTTACAGATTCTGTATTATATGCTTTGTCACGTTTTCTATTCTTTCGCCAGGGTAGGAAAAAAACTTAAGTAATTAAGTATGTAGATACACAGCAACTTAGAAGCCAAATTTCTAATATTAAAAAGGCATTAAGCAAGACTTCATAACAGGTGAAATTGAGAGTGCATCTAACTCTTTCTGCTCAGACATAGCTTCCCTTGGATGTCAGCAGTTCGGGAATACAATTTCTGTTTTTGACACTTCACGAATATTTAGCAAAAACAAAATACATACAGTCTGTCAATAATGAGTTTGCACATTGAAAACAGACACGGTTTAGTTAAAATTATTCGTGAATTCATGACATTTTTGTTCTACAAAAATATTTTTTTTGTACATATTTTATAAATTTATATGTATTTACGGAGATCATGCCGAAAAAAACTTTGAATATGTTCAAGACAAACAAAAAATACAACAAAAACAAATTTTTACTTCATTTCACACTGTCAATAAACTCTTTGCACAAAAATGTTTTGTTTCTCTTTATGTCAATAAACTGTTTGCTCAGTTTGTAGTTTTGATTTTTTTTTTTGAAGCTAACGGTGCTTTACCGTTATAATTTGCACACATTGTTCATGACAGTGCGTTTTGAAATTAATTTGCCTTGCATATGTCATAAAATTAGTAATACATTTGAAGTTTTAAAAATGCGAGGAAAAAGATTGTCGTATAATATCATTCAATTGATTTATTATAACCACCAACTAGACAGGAGTGTGGAAGAGTTGTCGGAAATGTTTTCAGTTTCATGGAGAATAGTTTACAACGACATAAATCGAGCTGAAAAAGAAAATAGCCTGGAATTAAAGCAAGGAATCGGCCGCAAAAATAAGATAAGTCGACGTGCTGAGCGGTTAATTTAAAGAAAACTGGTTCAAAACCCAAAATTTCTACACGGAACCTAGCGGCAGAGCTTAAAGAAGAGCTTGGTGTTATTGTTTCCCACGAGACAGTGCGTCAGACCATAATTAAAAATAAATACTCATCAAGATCAGCAAGAAAAAAACCACTCCTTTCAGTAGCAAATATAGAACAACGCTTTTCCTTCGATATTCGGAACTTTCACAGCCGAATGAATATTGGGATGATGTAATATTTAAACGAACATGTTGTACTACATCATGTACTACAACGAGGGACCATCTAGGGAGTGGCATAAGCCTTTAACATCTCTGAAGCAACAAAAAATCACCCCAACCGCAAAATTTGGAAAAATGTCTATAATATTTGGGGCTGCATTTCAAGTCAAGAAATGGGTGACATTGCTTTTATAGACTCTACGGTGGACACGCATCAATTTTTGGGCACTGCGGACCCATTTAACTAGTAGTGCGAAGAAATTCAGCTTTATAAAAGACAACAAACCAAATTTAAAGTTTGATCAAGTCAATGACAATAAACATAAATCACACATGGGAAGAATTTGGCTGTTATATAACTGTCGTCACGTCATCGATACACCCGCCCAAAGACCCAATCTCAGTCCTATAGAGAATTTACGGGTGTTTTAAAAAAATGGGTCGCTAAACGCTTGCAGAAAAATGATGGCAGCGCTCAAAACAGCGATATCAGAAGAATGACAGAAAATTCCAACGAATTATGACCTAAAGAAGTTAATAGGAGCAATGGAAAATCGTTTACAATGTGTGGTAGATGCTAAAGTTTTCCATACTAAATATTAGGTTTTCTCAAACTAAATTTAAAACTTGCCCACTGACACCAAAACTGCAAGGAAATTTTTGTGCAAAGAGTTTATTGACAGTGTGAAATGAACTAAAAATTTGTTTTTGTTGTATTTTTTGTTTGTTTTGAACATATTCAAAGTTTTTTTTTCGACATGATCTCCGTAAATACATACATATAAATTTATGAAATATGTAAAAAAAAATTTTTTTGTAGAACAAAATTGTCATGAATTCACTAATAATTTTCACTAAACCGTGTCTGTTTTCAATGTGCAAACTCATTATTGACAGACTGTATATGCTTAGGAATTTGGCGAGTTTTGTTGTTGTTTTTAGCCAGTAAAGCTAAGGAATATTAAGGCGAATTCATTACTAGGCGAGTTAGACAGTTCAAGTGATTACTATTTTTGCTTCGCGCGGCGTTTTCTCTTCTTTGCTTACCTAAACTTCGTTTAAACCTTTCGATATTGAAATTCAATTTTGAAAAAGTCGAGTGTCTTAAAGTAATTTTCTTTTAAAAACTCACGTATTTTATGATGAATTCCTTTTTTTGAAATATTTTCTTCTATTATTCAGAAAGTGGAGTGACGAGGCCAACTCGGATTTTGACATCAAAGGAAAAAATTTGTAATAACCAAATTCCTTACTCACATATTACCGCATTGCAGGCACCAAGTTTAATTCTCCTTGGAAGTATATGAACTTGTTCGAGATTACACATCTTAAAGATACTACCAATTGGGTACGTTGTTTTCTGTTTTATAATACAAAGCGGTTATAGGTATTTGTATTTATTAGTCATAAATATTTCAGAAATGCAGGTGCTTTTTTAAAGCCAGCCAACAAACACAATATCTATTATTCGCTACATTTTTAACATTATAAAAAAAAAATACAATGAAAATACATACTTAAGTAGAAGAGAAGAGAAACAAAGAACTATGTATGTACATATTGCAGAATGGCAAGATGAATGTGGAATGTTCATTCGTACAAGATACAAACTGTAATATGTACATACATACATACATATGTTTGTATGTATGTAGATGCATTAGTAAAATTCCATGGCAGCTCTCTTTGCAATTAGATTGGTATTCGAATCCATAATGTGCGAGCGTTTTGAACGAAACAAGCGACTGAAATGCAAATCCAAAACACTCGTGTATACTGGAGACTTGTCTGCTGTTTGAGTTTTTTTTAAGGAATATGTATGTATGTATCTATATGTATTTCCATTTATTGTGTTTTATTTTACGAATAAAATAAAATTCTTGTTCAATATTCTAAAAATACTGCAAGCAAAACAGATTTCTACATATCTCATTTATATATGTACATACATACATACATATTTAGTGAAATCCTTCGCTTTTTGGAATGATTGTAATAAAATTATTTCAGTGTAAACGATATAGTCACTTGTGTATTAAATAAAACATTCAGTAAGCAACACTACTGACGTGAAACATTTGGCCCTAATGTACAATACTATGAGACGTCGGCTCAACGGTTCTAAAAGGGAAATGACGAAAGCTGCCGCGCACAACACGGGCTTGAACAGTCTACTCATCGGAAATTCTGCATTAATTAGCTGGTTGTATGTTCGAGTAGGACTATGAGTATGGAAATTTAAAGTCCTAACCGATATGGTACAAAAAAATTTAAATAATAATAATTAAACGTTGTTTTAATTCTATTTCAAACACATCTTTAACTAAATTAAAAGAAACATGTTTTAGACCGAACAATTAGATATGTATTTTCTAAAGTTCAGTTTAAAACTAAACACGCGGCCACGTTTTGAAACCTCAAAGTAAAATACTTACATACATACATTTATACTTATGTGTATAATACATACATACATGTGTACATATGAAAGGAAAGACTGGCACGCATCAACTAATTTATTCACGCACAAAAATTTAAATTGAATTTAAAAAAAATGCAAAAAAATCATAATCAATGCCAAGTTAAAAATTACAACTTTCACTTGATGTGTCTTGGAAACGTATTGTAATTGTGATTAGAGCGGTCGAGTGTGTAGATGATAACAAAGAAATGCAAACTTACCAATCGATTAAAACACAATTAGGCCCCGCATAACACGGTGCTCCAGTACGCCGCTTAGTTTGACATAAGAAACCTGTGCAAAATTTAAGTTTATGTTGCAAGTTTCACTCATAAAAGAATTTTCAGTCATGTTTCCCATCTTGTACTATGGTAATTTGCAAAAGGCCATACAAACATCGGTTCAACGGGTCTCAAACCAAAACAGAAACTGTGACCCGTGGGTTTTACAAACAAGTCATTTGACTTTTGGGCACTTTATAAATTTATCGAACCTGTAGCTGAGGTTTGTTATATTCCACCTGTCTCGACTAGTGTCAGAAATGCAGTTGACTGCAGTTAGATATATTTTTATTGGAATATTTCCATGAAGCAGATGTCAAAAAACAATAAATTAGAGTGATGAAATTAGAAACGCCAAACCAAAACACAAGCGAAAAGGAGGTAATAAATATTTATAACCACCCAAGTAAATAAATATTTTATATTGGAAGTTGCAATATTTAGCTAATATAGAAATTAAAATTTTCTTAAATAAATTATGAACACATTTTTATATAGAAGAATACACATACATATATGTACATACATATGTATATGTGTATGTAAATACAATTGCAAAATGTTTTAATTATGTGCAATTTTGGGATTCATTTTAGCATTTTGTACAACTCAGTTCAGTTTCTGTTTGCGACATATTTTGACAGCTTAAGTCTGAGATAAGTAAAGGGTGGTTAAATTTCAAGGGCCGATGTTGATTTTGAATAAAACACAAACTATTTAGGAAATTATTGTAATTTTATTTTATTATGATGTATTGGTATTACTCAATTATGTATGGAACAAAATATCGACCAAATGGGCGCCGCGACCTCGGCGGCACACCTCCATCCGATGGTCCAAATTTTCGATGACGCTGAGGCATAATGGAGGTTCTATGCCGTTAATGTGCCGAATTATCTGATCCTTTAGGTCTTGAATTGTTGCTGGCTTATCGACGTACACATTTTCTTTCAAATAACCCCAAAGAAAAAAAAAGTCCAACGGTGTCAAATCACATGATCTTGGCGGCCAATTGACATCGCCATTACGTGAGATAACACGGCCATTGAATTTGTTGCGCAAAAGAGCCATTGTTTCGTTAGCTGTGTGGCAAGTGGCACCGTCCTGCTGAAACCACATATCGTCCACATCCATATCTTCCAATTCGGGCCATAAAAAGTTCGTTATCATCTCACGATAGCGAACACCATTCACAGTAACTGCCTGACCGGCCTCATTTTGGAAAAAAATACGGCCCGATGATGCCGCCAGCCCATAAACCGCACCAAACGGTCACTCTTTGTGGGTGCATTGGTTTTTCGACAATAACTCTTGGATTCTCATTCGCCCAAATGCGGCAATTCTGTTTATTGACGAATCCACTGAGGTGAAAATGTGCCTCACCACTGAAGATGATTTTCTTCGAAAATTGATCATCCACTGTTGCCATTTCTTGCCACCATTCTGCCCATTCACGACGTTTGGAATGGTCAAGAGGCTTTAGTTCTTGAGCCAATTGCACCTTGTAAGCGTGTAAATGCAAGTCTTTATGCATAATGTTCATCAACGACGAGCGTGAGAGGTGCAATTGTTGGGAATGACGACGAGTTGAGGTGGACGGCTCTTCAGCCACACTATTGCGAACAGCAGCAATATTTTCTGCAGTACGAGCTGTACGAGCATGCATTGGTGTTCTCACATCTTCTACAGACCCGGTTTGCTCGAATTTTTCCACGATTTTTGCGGTTGTACGCACATTTGGACGATGAAATTGACCAAAAAAATTACGAAGTGCTCGATATGCATTTTGATTTGAACTCCCATTTTCATAATAAGTCTGGATAACTTTAACACGTTGTTGGATTGTGTATCTCTCCATGGTTAAAATTGAGTAAGTCTGAAATAGAGAAATGTCAAATAAAATTTGGAAAAAAACTTGGCGTTTAGGTGTGGTTCACATTCAACATCGGCCCATACAATTTAACCACCCTTTATATAAAAAATTTAAAGCCAAATTCCTAATAATTTACATACGTGAAAACTGATAGATATTTTTTAAAAAAAGGAATTACGGAAAGACTTGTGTGAGAGCAACGATGTTTTGTTTCAATGTCGTTGTTTCCAGTGAAGAATTTGTCGATTGCAAGAAATATGTATATGTATATGTATGTATGTATGTATGTGTATATATACATATATACATAAAAGAGGCTCTGACCTCAAATAATAATGAAAACAATGAAACACAAATATTTTATATATTAGAATTCGACACAAAACCGAACTGAAATCGATCAAAGGTGTGCTGGATCGCTCACAGTAAGCAGAAATTCAATATTGTTTTAAATTACATCAACATTATTGAGTGCTTAAATCTCCATATGTATGTATGTACATATGTACATATATTGTACATATGTATGTACCTAAAAAACTACAAAAATAATAATTACTGTACTATGTGTGACCCTGCATATGAAAAGCCACCTAGTGTGTCAATTTTCATGAAATCACTCTTTTTTCGACTTGTATGTAAAAACTTTAAATTTTCATATGAAACCGCTGGAATGTCTCGAAAAACATCGCAAAGTAATGTAAAAATGCGAACGTTCAATAATACTGTTGATCCAACTCATAACGTTTGAGCGGAGCATAAGCTCGGAGTTCTTGCACTAATGCATTAAACGCATTCGAGGCTTCAGGCTACCGCCTACAATATGTCACATTAAAATACACAGACTCCCATGGGAACGATTATTTTCCATTGTTGCTGTTACCCATTTAATCTAATTTTCATTTCTCTCAGCTACAAAACTAAAATTAGTATAAAAAATTGGTGCTTTGAAATACTTTGTGGAATGATCTCTGTTTGAAAATCCTTTTGATAGAGAAATATTTATAAAGATTCTGTAGATATTTATTTATTTATATATATTTGAAAAGCTTTACAAAACTCGAATTCCAAATTGATTCGATTTTGCTTTCGATTTCCATCACATACATACATAAATATGTGCACAGCTCTATGAGTTTGATAAGTCAAAAAGTTTTTGAAAACTTTAAAGAAAACTTGGAGGCTAAATATGTAGTTCATTGTTTATTATTTAAAATTTTCGGAGGCCGTGATACGCTATCCCAGGGCACACTTAACAAAGTAGATGTATCGCTATAACCGCAACTTTTTGTACCAAAATGTCAAGCAGAGTACATATGTAAGTACGATACATACAAAATTATTGCTTACGCTTAAGTAGGTGTGATCGACCGTTTTCTTACACGGATTATAATGCTTGTCACGTGATGGTAGCTGAACTTCACCAACAAATAATTCATAATTTTCAATTGGACATGCAGTTCGGTACTTTTCGAAAGATATACTCAATGACATCTTCAAATTAATTACCTTAATGTAGACGTGACCTAAAAACAAATGATGCAATTTTTTATCCTTTAAGGCTCTTTATGGGAAACGTAAATGTAAACAGGACTTTTTCCGCTTCTTTTTCATTTAAAAAATGTGAATGGGCATTACTGAAATACATGTAAATGCAGCTGCCATCTTCAAAATAATTATGGAGCTGGTACACGGCGACAATTAGCAGCATTTGCAGTCATATATGTTCGTGTAGCCTGTTGTCTTGAATGTGTTTAATGTATACTCTTATGATAAAACAAAGAGCAACAATCAAAACAAACATTCAACAATGAAATTTTTGGGGGGAGACTTAAACTATGTTTTGCTCAAAAACACGTTTTGACACACTAGGTGGGTTGTCTAATGCAGGAAAAACACGTTTTGACACACTAGGTGGGTTGTCTAATGCAGGATCGCATATCATATCATGTTCATTTGAGCTTTTCATGCGAATAATATTAAACTTATTTAACCATAAAATACATACATACATATATTCAAAATAACAAACTTAATCAACGCAAGATTGGAAGAAGATTTATTAACAATTGGCTATCAGTTTTGAAGCCCAGGTACAGAACTCGAAAAACGTTTAGCAATATGGGATACAGGAATAAACTTATGGGACGCTGTTTGCCAGCACGATATTAACACTCCCAATCAGAAGATGTGAATAAAAGGCATCAAGGCTTTGCAATGAGTTAAATATGCAGATAATAATTTAAAAGAACGAGGTAACACTTGGTTTGCAAAGAACGCGATGAAAGCAAAAGTGAAATTTAGAATGAGTTTGAAGAAGAATTTAAAAACTCGTAAAAGTAAAAAACGAAGAAAAACCAGGAAAAAGCATAAACGTAATAGAACATTATTTGGAACCGCAAAGAAACCTTTAAGACTGTGGAAAATTGAAACCACACAATAAAGGGGTTTCCAATAAGAGTGATATGATATTTAAAAAAAAAACACACACACTTATTGTAAGGGAATTTAAAAGTTTTTTATTTAGTGTGATACAATTGAGTTCTAAATAAAACGTCACTGAAATGGCCTGCACGACTTCTTCTGCAGGAACGTATTCGATGAACCCAGTTTTCAAGCACTTTTTCCACTAAATCAAGTCGTATGTCATGAATGGCACGTTCAATATTGACTTGTAAAGCTTGAAGAGAGTCTGGTTTATTTCGAAAGACCAATGACTTCAAATAACCCCACAAGAAATAGTCTAATGGTGTTAAATCACAACTTCTTGGAGGCCATTCAATATGACAATTTCTTGAAATAATCGAATCTCCAAACTTTTCAACAATTCAATGTCATGAAGAGAGATATCAGTTTATAATTTCTGTATATGACGACATTATTCAGTAAAACATTGTTTACCACCTTTTCTTTCTAAAATTTACAAAACTAAAAAATTTAAAAATAAAAACGTCGTCGCATTTTGAGTGATTTTTTGTACATATATTGAGGGAAGAAATAACACCAATTTGAGTCCAAAATCGGTACTGGAACTCTAAAATTTTATTTTGCTACTTTTAAAGAAAGTCCTTCGCGCCACACCACAGCCAAATTTTCTAAAATGCTAATAAACCGTCTTCCACAGATATTGCACATCGGGATTGACATACATACATACATAAGTACATAAAATGGATGTATGTGCTTTGAGTAAATTTTTTGTGTTTTGACTTTGATTTTTCTAAACAGCCACAGAAATGATCAAATCTCATAAAATAAAATTAATCACGGCTGTAAAGAAACTTGTTTGTAACAATAAAAATCTTTAAAAATGCTAATAACACACATGTGTAAATTAAGAAACGATTTGTGATATTATTGTCTAACATTTTTCTTTACAGCTTAACGTTTGAAAAAGGTTTTAGATGTGCTTGTACAGAAAATTCCAACCAAACGAATTAAAACAACATTTACATATGTATGCAAATATATGTATGTATGTATGTCTGTACATGTTCTGGCTGGCTGTTGAATATGTACATATACATACATAAATATGTATTTAATATAAAAACTTTTCCTTTTTCCAAAAAACTTTATAGAGCAAAATTAGCATATCAATATTTGTTAGCTGTGAAAGACAATCAGTAAATTATAAAATTTGAATTTGAGCGGTAGAGCAATAACCGGTTCCGTTAAGTTTGAATGTTTGTTTTATAAACAGAATTTTTATAACGATGTACGCTGAGTACTGTCATTGTAAATACGATGAAAAGGTATGAGATCGTCACAACTTGCAACATTGCAAAAAGAAATCGACACTTCACTTTTACCACTCAGTTTCCACGGTGATTTCTTTCATTCCTACGCCTTCAACCGATATAATGTAAAATATTTTCATATCACTGAACGTCAAATTTCATATCAGAGAGGACTTCAATATAAGTGTCAGTGAAGTATGATATAAAGTATGATACCATTGCCTTCATGATATAAGTACGTGTATGTGTATTTTAAATAAAACCTTATTGTACACATACATATGTATGTAGATCCATGCTTGCGTATACAAATGTATGAATATATAGATATAGATTAAAAAAATTACACAAAGATGATTTACAAAAACCTGTCTTCTACAAGTTTGACGTTAATTAAATAAGTATTTTTTCTCCCTCTCCAATATTATATCGGAGTGAAGGTACATTTATGCGAACGTCCACGTAAGCTAACGTACGTACGTTCGTTTTTGAGCATACCAAGACAATGCAAGCGCTTTCCGAAATTAACTGTCACGTTGCCGGAACGTTTCAACCTGTATAAAATATATATTTTTTGAATTGGTATCATTTTGGTTCGTAAAAGTAATAATTGCTTAATTATAATACTAGTTTTAATAATAAAAATGATAATAATAAAAATAAAGATAACAACAATAATAATTTTATTAGCAGAAAATAATAATAACAATAACAACAACAAAATTAATAATAAGAATAACAAAAACAACAATTTTAATTATTTTAAAAATAATCATAATAATTTTAATAGTAAAAACAATAATAATAATGACAGTTTATATACTAGAATGTACAAAATTTTTTGTATATCTCTCGAAGCCAATTTAGTACTTTTTCCAATTTCACTGTACAAAATAACCCATCATTATGCCGAAAAGTTCGGGAAAAAATAACACGTGAATAAATTATGTTAGACAATGTTTTGTTTACTTTATTGACGTCTGTTATATGTATTTGTAAAGTTTCTATGACTGCACATGCGACCGTACGTTAAAGTACGTAAGTTTTTCTCACATCAACATTCGCATAAGGACGTCTTTAAGGTTTATTACGAGCTTTTAGAATCGAAATATTATGAAATTCTCTCCGTATTTAAAACATTTACTGTAGGAATTTTTCATGTTTGCACGGATGGTAGTAGAAGTAAAATTAAAGCAAAAATAATATTAATTATTAGCTGATGGCTCAGTTCTACAATATTTAGAAAAACAACATGAAAATTTGTTGCGTTGAATTTGGTTGTTTTTGCAATTATTGGTAGCCCCTTTAATAAATTCTGTTGGTGCTGCCAATGTTTACTGTAAAATACACCTCTACTAAGTTTCTTAAATGGATTAGAAAATAAACATTTACTGACTAACCGGTTGTCAAATTTTGTATCCATATTTTCTGCCACTTGCTACATTTTGCTTTTACACGATATGACTTATTTCATTTTTTGACATGTCGTAATACATGTATTACCGTGAAAACGCACCTTTAGTCGCAGTTGCAGCACTAACGTCAAAATAAACACTTCCACAAGCAAAATAACTGTTTTTTGTACCGGTGAATTTTTACACTCACGTGAACTCTTAAAACCATAATGACACATACCGTTTTTAATCAGAGATTGAAAGAGTGAAACAGTCAATGCTAGAAAAATATATCATAAGAATTGCATAAAAATTATTTTTGTATCCCAACATTTTTATCACTGTTTATCTTTTTTATGAAGGCATTCGTAAAATAAAAAAACGCAATACATTCGGGTATTAAACCAGGGTTTTAAGGCCCAAATGCAAATTTTAAGTAAATACTAAACAAATTCTTTTTGTGGCCTGCAACTTTTTATCGATAACAGGTTGAATTCTTTTGACTTTTTTACAGCTTTTTCAAATTAATTGTTCCATAATTTTTGCATACATGCAACGAAAAATGAGGATATGAGCGATGATCGAGTTACTATGTACTCTATATAACATCAGAGTTTCCCTTATTTCAAACTGAAACAATATCTATTTCTAACGGAAACTCAATATTGGGGTTCGAAGTACAAAATAATAGAAATGTCCATTCTTTTTAATATGCATCTCTGATGAAACATTAAATATACAAAATAAAAGATAAGAAGTTACACTGGTGTACGAAATAATATTGGAATATAAAGTTATCAGTATACTCGTAATTGGTAGTTATTAGCTTTGGATCTTTTTCAGAAAATAATTCATTAATTTATGCGAACGTGCATACATACATATATGTATTTGCAAGCAACGCCTTGAAGCTTTCTAATCACTTAGTTGAACATTTATTGGTCTGCTTGAAAAATACGGAAAGAGTTTCTGGTTTGCGTGCTTGCAAAACTTCCCCGGACGTACATAGCAGTCTCTTTCACTCATCCAAATTTTCAGTGTAGGAAAGGTTTTCGGCAAAATCTTGAGTACGGGAACGCAACTGCATAAGTCGCTCTGGTGGTTCAAGATTAGAATTTGTGATTGAAAGGAGAAAGAGAATGGTAATTGTTGCGGACTTTCCTGCACTGTGAAAGTCGAGCACACAGATAAGAGAATATTTTAACAAAATTGTTCGCATTTAATAAATGGCGAAGATTGCGGTAATCTTATGTTAAAATAAGTAGTTTTTGCGAAAAGAAATACATGCCTTGAGATGCGTTAGAAAAGCCGGGTTTCCATTTAATTCTATGGCTAAAACTATTGGGCATGCCAAGTCACCGTAAATCCGTGCGTTATGCTCGAAGCCCTATATACTTAGTAGGCTTAAGAATCGTCGTTAACAGAAGCCCTGGTGGGGTCATGATGTGAGGCTGTGCAGTTTGTGGAATCAAATATGGATGACTTCATGGTCCATAGTTGTTGAAAAGAAATTTAAAAGAATCAGCACGACAATTATCCAAAACATATTTCGTTTACTGTTAATAATATGAAGAAAAATATATCACAACAAATAGGAGCTAAAACGTGGCACTGAGTGCGACTGGAATACTGTATTAAAACAAAAGAAGGCATTTTTTCATTTTCATTTACCACCAATATTTTCATTTTGATCAGGATGTCGGCATATCAGTTGTGTAATATCGTGTGGCGAAGTTCGCTACAAAATTCCTAAATTTTAAAAAGAATTGTCGCACATGTTCGTTGTTTTTTTTTACCAAAAGCAAGACCGAAATCATGCCTCAGCCACCGTATTCAACGGGTTTGGCCCCCTGCGACTTTTACGCCTTACCAAAACTGCAGAGACCCATAAAAGGACGGCGATTTGCGACCACTGAGGAGATAAAAGCCGATAAAAGCTGAGAGAGCGCACGGACATAACAAAAAGTATGTTGGACGTTTTATGCGAACTTTTGAATGAAAAGAAGCTAAAAATGACACCTTTTGTGTTGAATTTGCGCAAAATAACTACATATTTCTGTCTCCCCGTCTTATAAGCATTTATTTGATTTTATTTTATCTACATGTATGTATGTAATTCATTATTGTGCTTACTGACATTCTGGGGATATAGACACACATACACCCAATTCAACTTTTAAACTCTTTTAAGAGGTTAGTTATTATTCTGGTGTGCAATAAGCACTTTCTTTACCTTTTATCTAACTGGTTGTTTTTAGAAGGCAGGCGGAGCCTTCAGTGGCTCTGAAACATTTGCCAATTAAACCAAATATCTAATTACAAGAAGGGCAAACCCGTTAAGAACACAACCCAGTTTAGGCAAAGCTTTCAGCAGTCCATTGCACTTCTTGCGAATTAATCCTTTTTGAATGTTGTTGTCAAATGTTGTTCCTACTTTAGCACAAAAATGTTCACTTGTGCCCCATTCTAGTTTTAGAAATGAATTTATAACAATTCTGAAAGCACAATTTCTTTTGCTCTACAGCATGATAAAAACTTAAAGTTTAGTGGCGATTTTGCATGGCTCCAGCTTTCACTTACAAACTGCAAACACAACAAAATAAACTACCTGTTTTTAGTAGTAAACTTATGCCCTAAAGTCAACTTATAACCAACTCAGATAACTTGTGGACAGTTAGTTACGAGTATCAGCTTAGACATCGGTAACTGACTTAGTTTAGTACGTGCTGGGTGACTAACTTAAGCAAGTGATGCATAGTGGGACAACTGACTAATTACTACGGTATATGTACATATTCCGTAGGAATTATCTACAACCGATGATAAAATAGTTTTTGGTTTCATACCACTAATATATCCGCCCAAGTTAAGACGGTTTCACGGCTATAATGATTACGAATCAATATTGCATCAATTCTATTAAAATTGCAATTGTTTAAATCTTTTATGGGTTTTTTCAGTAATTTTCAATTCCTGTATTGGTTTGATTGTGAAAACTTTAGCAATATCTCGCTTGTCTTTCCATAAATCTTAAAATGGGCCCTCTTGGACCCTTCCAATTCTTATTTTCCGTCCTAAGGTTTCATATTTTGTTTTGCACTATTTTAGGTAAATAGAGAGATATTTTGATTATCTTCTTCCTACTTAGAAATATTCCAATGGGAATCTAGCTGGTGGTGCTTGTCTTCACTTTCAATAATATCTCAAAAAGTTTTGCTACAAAACCACATTTAATGCCAATTTTCCAATAACTGGTGTCAAAAAAGCTCAGCTGAGAGATGGCTGCCTAAAAAAAAGGAAATTACAGAAAGCACCGAATTTTTATTTCAGTTCAAATCGGGTTTCTTTCAGTTTACTTGCTCCCTGTGAAAACTTTTTCGATGTAAAAAATTCAGAAATGAGACACAGTTTTAAGTTTGTATCTTCGCTGGAGTACGTCGGGAAAAACTGACCATCAATAGCAAAACACAACTTTTTATTTTTACAATATGTATGTATGTATGTATTTTCTGAAAAACTTTTGGGCATACATACATACTTATGTATAGATGTATACAATGACTACTAAATACTAAAACACAAAAAGAGAAAAACAATTTTTTTTACTCATTATCGATTTTCTTAAATTTTTTTAAACCAACTTATTTAATTTATTTTCACGTAAAGAGACAAAACTAAAAATATTGGTAAACAGCCATTAAACATTTAATTAAATTAACGCACGTATGTACATATGTATGTATGTATGTATGTATGGACATGTGTGCACATGCATATTGCATTGAACGTACAATATTTGTTTATATGTGTATGTGTGTATAAATCTCCATCAATGCAAATGCATTATGTGAGTACATCTGTCTCTCAATGATCGTAAGTACGTACATATGTATGTATATATGTACATATGTATGTAAGTATGTATGTATGTAGTATGTAGTATAACTACTCATCATTTGGTTTTACAGTTGCAACAATTGTTGTACTAACCGCTTGATTTAAACATTGTAAGCAACAAATTTTTTCCTAAAATTGCAATTTCTGGTCGTGCTTTTTCAAAACTCGTGGTCTTAATAAAGTGTGGAAACATGCATACACATGTACCCATATATGTACAGGTATGTACGAGTACATACATACATACATACATACATATGTATGCATGTGTAAACACATACTTATTTTAGATTTACTTGCTCGTTTAAATAACTAATTAACACGCAATTGGTAAAATCAACTTTCGACCAACTTAAACGAAATTATATAAAAGAAATATGGACGATTTGTTAATAACGTACACTGACCTACAGCCTTTAACGTGTACTCGTACTGTACTGCAGCTTTTAAATAAAAAAGTGAATTATTTTTTAATCAAATACATACATACAAGTGCTGCACACATACATACATACATACATACATACAGACATATTTGTGTGTTCGTAGTTGCGTTATTATGTTCGAAAATGATTACATATACACATGTATATGTATGTGTGTGTGTATAATGCGTAGGCATTATAAACACATGTACATATACATTCATACATACATATATATGCACATACATACATACATTCCAGCATTCTTTATATTGCCGTAATTATTTGTTTGTTTAAGAACACTTGCCAAAAATCTTTAAGCTATAAAAATGAACAAAACTGTTTTCAAAAATAAAGCCACCAGCAACACTTGTTTTTCCTAGATACATACATATGTATGTACGAGTAGGAACTTGCATACATACATGCATACATATGTATGTTACATAAATTCTAATCCGCCGCAACACAGTGCCTTGAAGGAATGAGTTTTATTCACTGAACATTTAGGTTTTTTATGTTATGCAGAAAAGTAAAAATACAAGGCGGTCATGACAATAGCATCATACTGTTGCTGAGTTCCATAGTTGTGGCCAGCACTGCTATAGCAAAGGGATAAAAAAGGGATTTCTTATTGATTTCATTAGGTTACCTAATTGATTTTTTCAAAAAGGTATTCCTTATTAATTTCATTAGGTGCCTATATGATCATGTGTAAACCATCTTTTTAATTTTCTTAATAAGGATATATTCTTGATTATATTAGCTTGCTTATTATTTCATACATATAAATCAACATAGAGACAATTTTTTTCACGACTTTTTCGTTTTTTTTACTGCAATATTTCTCTGCTGCAGAGACTTCGACATATGTATGCATGTTTGTACATGTGTCGCCGATCATAACTCTATTTCTTTGCACTTTACATATTAAAATTAAACATTTACTTGAAAGTGAACAAGTAAGAAGTGAAGAACTCGGAAGAACAAAAAAATATTTGTCCACTAAAATAAAATAATATATAAATTTAATTAAAAAATCTAATTACAAATAGTGCATCTGATTTAATATAATAAAATAAGATAACAAATAATTGTGTTCGTACAAGGTAAGTAATACAAATCATTATTTTTTTTAAAAACTTTCCACTCATCTGCATATATCAAAATTTCTGACAGACTTAGTAGTTCAGGATGTACGGACTCCCCACTCGGTACACAGATGTCAACAGGAAATTCCATATGTTGAACTAGCCTTGTCAACCGTCTTAAAGGTACCGTAAGAGGACAGCTAGTGCTTACGTTCCATGAAAAAAATAAGTACATTGATTCAAAAAACCAGAAGACATTAGTTCATTGCATTGTTGAAAAATATGTTGTTGTTGAAAAATAGAACCAAATTAACATATGCAGAAATGCAGCAATAGTCTTATGCTATCTGCGAAGTATTTACTAAAGAAAAACCGGTAAAAAAATTTTGTTTTGACCAAATTTCATTTAATGTCTGTTTTTTAATAATTCGGGTTCTTCTAGGAAACATACTTTTTGAAACGCAAAGACGGGAAGAAAAATCCAACAGGAAAATTATTTTCTCGTTGGACTAATGTCGAAAAAGAAAATACTGGTAATAGTACTTACTTATATCAAATGTACATATGAAAATTGAAGTAAATATATAAATAAAAAAATCAATAAAATTTTAAAATAAAATCAAGAAGTATTATTTTTTTAAGAAATCAATAAGATAGCCTAATAAGATCAAGAAGAAACCCGTTTTAAATAATTCAATAAGATCGCCTAATAAAATCAAGAAGAAAACCCTTTTAAAAAAATCAATAAGATCGCCCAATAAAATCAAGAAGAAACCCTTTTTGAAAAAAACAAGAAGAATACCTTATAAAAACTCTAAGTTTCCTTCTTGCTTTTTTCAAAAAGGTTTTCCTTATTAAAATAATAAGATTTCCTTCTTGAAAAAAAACCATAGAGATATCTTATTAATTTTGTTCTATTTTATTAGGTATTTATTAGGCACTGTTTTTTCTGTGTAGTTTAAGAATACTGTGCAATCTAGAGCACTTGGGTGCCTATTTTTAGAAAGTTTAATATAACGATATAGCAACCAGCAGCATAAATTATATATTTATAATATAAGTTGTTACGACTGGTATTATCAGTCAAAACTATTTAATTTTCTGTTCCCCTGCTCGGAGTAGTTGCCTGCTCGCATTGTTACGACGGAAACCATTAAAAACGTTCTAAAAATTTTATTTTTATATCTGATTTTTAAGCTTTCAGCCACATGTGAAAGCTGACTGAAGCGTATATACTTTCTGTGGCGACGTCAGAGCGTCTTAAATTGAACAGTAAAAACTCTCGTATTGTGCGCCAAGAAGAGAAAATTCACAATTGAATTCTCTGTTATATCAACAAGACCGGGGGGCTTAGTGGAAATATTATCAGTTCCGGTAACAATTTAACCTCCCCGTAAGTATGCAAACGGACCAAACAACAAACATGTTTTCGTGGTTGCAATTGTAGAAAAAGTCCTCGAAATGTTGATAACGACAAAGGGAAAATAGTAATTTTAATAACTAGTTATTAAAATGGTTGTTAAAATATCAATATTTACTTTTTCAATGTAATTAGTTTGGACCTAAATTGGTCTTAAGTCCAATAATTATTATTAAATTACTTAACATTTTAGTCAGTGCAAAGCTTAAATGGTCCAGGTTTTATAAAATATTAATTATTCAAGAAGTAAATCAAAATTTTAATATTTACTGATATTTGAGAATAATATGTAGCAGTATTAAAATATATATTTTGAAAATAATGTTCAAAATGTTCTAAATAAAAATTGAGATCAAACATGTAATCAAATAAAATATCCTGATAACAACAACTAAACCCAAATTGTGAAATTGACAAAAGTCTACAAAAAGTGTGTTCTTAGCTCATAATTGAAATTGACTCATAATTGGAAAAACCCGAGAGATAAAAATATGAAATTTATGTTTTCTCAACTACCGCCCAAACACTAAATTGGCAACTATGCAAGCATAAACAACAATGTGACGTCTTTAATTTCTGACATCGAGTGCAAGAAGGCAGTTAAAAGCCGGATTCTATTTACACGCAGTATTAGAAATCAAAGTCGATTGAACACCCGCTCGAACGTTTAGCCGCTGTTCCGACTTGCATCTCTGCATCTCTGCGTCCTGCCCACATGTTCTTCGACGAATATCGATCGAAATTGTTATTTTACAAAAGATTTGCAATATTTTCACTGGACAGGCATTCAAATCGTTTGGCTCGTATAAAACATTTCTTTCTGATGGTTAACGCGGCCGTAAGTTGGTAAGCCGCCTCTAAAAGAGCTCGCTCTATTCATAGTAGCAATAGATCATCATTTTTATATATCAGCAAAGTAGGTTTTTAACGGCGCAAAAGTTGGGTGCGCACCTGAAAGAAGTATTTTACATACATATGTATGTATATATCATAAATCGATTTTCATGTCAACGTGTTAAGAAAGAATTACGCTTTTTAGAGAGTACCAAATTGTTGAAAATGAAACGCTTCATTATTTGCCACAACCATTTAAAGTCTTCAATATCTTCTCACTGGTCGCATACAACATTTTCAGAAATATGTAATGAAGACATTATTTCAAGGCACTTTGTCTTGTAAAGTTTTAAATTAAAATTCACACACACACATGCATACATACATACATCCATGCATGCATGCATATGTATGATGAAAGGAATGTGGCCGAACAGGTTTCTTTCATTTACTTTTTGGTCTGAAAAATATTTGTTTATGTTGTCCAACGCTCATTCATGGTTTTGTAGAAAACGACTACAAGTTGTTTGTTTATAAATTGTAAACTTTTGCTGTTTCTTGCTGTAATTTTCTTTCTCAAGTTTGTGGCCCATGGACGGATGGATTTTTGTACCAAAATAAAATTGTAAAAAAGAAAAACAAAATATGTATGTATGGACGAGTTTGTATGTATGTATGTATGGAAGCATTATATCTATTATCTTGTAGCTTTTGCTTGCTGGCTGGTTGGATATTTAACTGTATGATTCGTTGGTTTTAGGCCAACTGCAAGCGTTAGAAGAGGTTTGAAATATTTTTCTCTTAAGGTAATTCGAATTAGCTTTTGTTTTTTGCAAACCGGTTTCCTATTGATTTATTCGAAGAATTCCTAAAAAGAGCTCTTAGTTTTAAATATTTTATCGGACAGTGGATTAGAAATAGGTATTTTTGAAAAATTATATTAAAATGCATACATAAATATGTACATACTTACATATGTATGTATGTATATAGTAAATACAAATGTACATGCACGTGTACCTATAGATATAAATATAAGGAGAAGGATAAGAAGGATGATACATGAGATCTTGAAGATATCAGAATTTGTTTGATTTTCCAGAGTCTACTTTGGCGTTTTTTAGGAAGACTTACATTGGACTGACAAGATGGATGGATCGAATGACACCGATGCAAGAAGATCACCTGTAGAACGACCCTTGCGAAATACATATTGGCGATCAGTCAGTAATTTATGTCTCTCCTGATATTCCATGGTAATTGCCCGTAACCATTACCTTGGAACGTGCAGAGCAAACTGCTATTGGGCAGTTGTTTTCAGGCTTTGAGAATTGTCAAATTATAAACCCTCTAAGACATTGGGATTTGGCCAACACGAAACGCTGTGCTGAAGAAATGTGCTAATGGACTGGAATCGAATGGAAGCCGCTGACATAAATACACAGCTTTTTATTCTAATCATGAGTTATTGAACACGAAATTTACGTTGTTCGTTTATGTTATTGCGACAAACAGCTGATAAATGCCCGGTAATATCACATGAATGGCATCGGCTATTTTAAAAGATGCAATCATAGGATGCATATGTTTTCCATCCACAATGTTTACAGTTATCACTTTTGCTTGTGTTCACTATTTTTACTCCCGCATGACTTAGGCCTATATTAACTACGACAGACGTAATCAAAGTTTTCCACATCTCTTATCTTGGAATATATTTTTGTTTCAATTGTCGAAGCCTATTTAAGGGCAGTCTCATATTCTGCACAAATTTTTTCAAAGATTACGGCAGGAAGACCCATTATAAATTGATTTAGGACGAACGCATCATTCAGCATCAACTTCTGCTTCAGTTTTGGCGGACAAATAAAACTGTTATATTTTTTATTGATGTTGTGTTAAAGTGGCATTGACTTTAAGTAGAATAGGGCTGAATGGGTATATGCGAATGGTGTATAACAGATATTTAATCACTTTCAAGTAATCTTTTGAAGGCTTAAAATATTTTGGACTTACTTTTTTTATTAAGTCGTACTTGCTCTTGTTTTTAACTTTAAATACACATGTATGTATATGCATGTTTGTACATAAATTTATATGAATGGGCATAATTTTTACAACAGAGATGTAAGACTTGCAGAATTATTCTATGTATATATGTAAAAGCTTTAGTTGCCCCAAACATTTACATACATACATACATACACGTGTAGAAAGAATATGTTGGAATGTGCACTCTTTGAAATGAAACTTTAGAGTAATACCGTGATACCAGTAAAACCGCTACCAAAATAATAAATAGTCCTTGCCGATACCGAAATTTGAAAAATACTCATACCGGTGTCAATACCGATATTCTCCTCGGTTTCTAACCCACGAAGTGGTTTCTGGCGATCGATTAAAGCCATGTAAAACTATACTGTCAAACAGCAATTTGTTGCTCTCGATACTTGTATATAGTACAGACTTGCGGACACGTTGCAAGAGAATTTTAGTTGGTCACAACATTTCAAATATGTTGAATTTTATTTTCACGAAATCTTTATCAATACACGAGTTATTGTGTTTAAAACAATATTAACTAAGGCCTATATATGTTTATAACAAAACTTTGAACTATTAAAGGTCAAAACTTGAGAAACTGCGCAACCTTTTTTGTTTTAGCGAAAATGTTGAAAAGTTCAATCAGGAACAAAATATGATCTTATTATAAATATGATCTTGTTTGCAATTTGTCAGAAAATCTTTAATTATATTTTTATATTTCCTGAATACGAATTTACTTCATTTTAATTGAAAATTATTCAATTGCACGAAAAAACGAAGGGCGCATTAAAAAGCCAAAATAAGAAGGGTAAATGTTAAAAATTCTCTAACCCATGTACAAGACGGTCTTGCAAGAAGATCTTACAGCATGCCAGCAAAATACGCCTAAACCGCGTGACAGATTCAAATCCAATGGCTTATTACAATACCAAACTTAGGCAAATGTGCTTTCTTTGCAGACAAAATATAACAATTAAGTAAAGACGACCTAAGCAAAAATGTTGATAGAATTGCAAGTGTTCGCCATGCACCTGTACCACAACGCACGCCCGAAGTAAGAGCCTTCATAGGAACTATAAGTTATTATCCCAAATTTGTAAATAATTATACCGTCTCTTACAAAAACAAGTCGAACTTACCGAAATAATAAAAAAGAAATAACTTCTGATCAAACGTTAGTGCGTTTCATTGCTAATTTACCAATTATTCTCTCAGTTCAAATGCTAGCAGCCGTGCAGTCGCTGGCGAGTTATACCATGACTTTTCAGACGGTCTTAAGCCAACAGCGTTTATTTCAAAATCTTTGGGTGGAAGTGAAAGCAATTGATCGCTATATTCGGGTAAAATAAAGGACTCCCAACTATGGTCTCCCAAAAAATGCAATGCAACTGGACTTAACCACACAGTCAAATATGCAATCTCGTACACCACAACCAAATCAGGCAGAAACGAATAATGACTGTTATTTGCATAAATTTTATAGAATCTGAAAATACACTAAGTGTGAATTTTGTAGATATTGCAGGAGAAACTTGAAGGGACAAGTATTTATCCAATTTACAATAAGTAGTGCAGTCTTAAGTGGCTCAATATCACAATTAGACGCTTATGAATATATACGCGATATAATTGCATATTATGGGGCCATAGAGTAGTTTTACCCACCAAATAAAATACAGTACGACTTCGATTTGCGCAACCGAAAGAAACCCGGTTGTTGCTTTTACCGAGAAGTTGTGATAACCGACCACTAAAAATCTTTTTTAAAAACTCACCACTGTTTAACTCAAATTCATAAAATTTTACTTTTTTAACATGAAAAATCACTTATAAAATTAACGTTTTATACGTAAATAAAAAGCAAAACAAAAAATAATCTTCTCACGTATTTTACACGTGTAAAGACATATATGAGTTCTATTTATGCAATATTATTTAAGCCCTTTGTTTAAGGGGAAGAATGTTGAAATTTTGGTTTGAGTTTTAGACTTTTTAGTCTTTTGGGAAATCGCAGCCTCCTTGATTTCTTAAAGAGCGATTAATTTTTCATACGATATGTAATTTTCTGTTGCCCACTCCATACAATTGTCAAGGGGCTTATGACATCATCTGCTTTAGCTTTTTTTTTTGTTTAATTTGTACAGACGCGACAATTTGTTCGTCTGAAACGTCTATAGGTACATTTTCCTCTGAATAGTCTTCTCTGATCCATTCTGCAATTTCATCATCTGTCAAGTTAATATCCGATAAAACATCCTGCAACAAATTTAAAATGGATGGTGTAATTGAAGCCTGTTTATGTGCTGTTTGATACCGTAACAACATCAGTCCAGTCGTCAGTCGATTGTTCATTTTCTTACATTAAAACGTTCCAACATTTCTTAATGGCGAAGATAGAAACTTATGTACCAAGCATTAGCTAAAAGAATAACTGCCATACGAATATTAAAAGCTTTAAAATGATCTTCACTTCAACTCATAAAAAACGCAAAGATTTAAAAACAAAACAAAAAACTAACTGTAAATTTGAAGACAACTTTTTTGAGAATAAAAGATGTAAAAAGTGCCAGCACCGACGTGTGGAAGACATTCTAAAGATGGGGTTTTGCACTTATCGGTGGTTGCCCAAATCGAGCTCGCACTCTATATGACATTAAATGAGCTGCATGAGTTTCATTTAGATTACATTTCGATTATACTGGCTCTATCGGAGACTACTATTTTTTAATTTTAACTTACTTTTTTTTAAAATAGGTTGAAGTTTTTAGGACAAAGGATATAACAACTAATTTTAAAATAAATAAACTTTGGGAAACGTTTTATTGTTATGGCCTTGTGGACTTTGCAGTTACTGACCATGAATGACTATTTATGTCCGAAAATGTTTTGCAGTTTTTGAAGGCAAATGGAATAAAACTCAAACACCTTTTTACGTCTCCTGGTCATCCAGCAACAAGTGGCCGGGCTGACATTTTTGTAAAATAGTTGTAATATATATACATATGTAGATAGTGCAATTAATAAAATCTTAATTGAATATCGGAATACTGGTCGACTATCGGCCAAAGTGATTTTCGGTCGAATGTTGAAAACGCGATTTAGTAGACTCCAGCCTGCTTTGGCAGCAGGTGGCTATTGTACAATCGCCAGCAAAAATCATTCTTATTACAAATGAAAAAAAAATGTTCAGCTTTTTAAAGGCCAACAAGTTGTTATTTGAGATTATGAAAAGATGTAGTAAAAAACAGCTGGCACTTTCGTTTCATAATAGCGAAATTAAACCCCACACAGGTCAAATAAGAAACATAGATCCACAACAAAATAAAGACATCACCCAAGTCGAGAACAACGAAAATTCGATTTCAGAGTCAAAGACAACATAAGCCAACATTGAAGTCAATGTCAACACAGAATCAAACATTTTGCAGAGAGTCTTGGACCAAGAGGGTGTGGATGGTGGAGTTGCTAAACATGTATATGATTTGTATAATAAACGCCGAAATATCCAAGTTATTTACTTATATTATCAATAGAATAAAATACCTGCCTACATTTCTCTAAAGAAAACATAATTTAAATTTTTTTAATTATTGTAGCCTAATTATCGTTTTCAAGCTTAACATGTAGAGTATTGAAGATGTCATTATGCCCCTTAATATCTATATAAGGGATAACGATTCGACAAAAATGGAGGACAACGACACACTAGTTGAAGTAAATTACAAATTATAAAATTACATTAAATAAATATATTACGAAGAAAATAAAAAGCTGCCACCTTGAAAAATTAAGACGCCTCGCCTGCACATGTACACATTTCATATGGCAGCTTCGATTTTCCACACAAATTCTTCGAAATTGGCGAACAGTATTGCAGAAAACTCTCAATAAAGACTTACTGCGGCCAGAAAATGCAGCTTAAAAAGCAGTCAGACAGACATAGAAGAAGTAGTCACATACATTTGTATATATATACTTATGTATGTATAAGGCTTATACTATTAGCACTACATTGTCGTTGAATGTCCACGGCAGAGCGAGATGTCGCAGAACCCGTTACTGCAGTGTTTTTATTCCGTCTTTAGAGATTTTAATTCCAAACCCTCTCCTCTCCTCTCTGCAGTATGCAAGTCTTTTTAAGGACTTGGATCGAAATGGCGCTCTTCTACACACTCACTCGGCAATAGCGAAAAGTATTTCTCAATTTCTTTGTTTTTCGTGGTTTCGAATTTGAGTTTACCTGCTTAGCTAAATTAATTTTTAATTCACTTTTACTTAACAATAAAAAATAAAGCTCTATCGTTTACTTTGTTATTGTGATACATATTAAAAATATGTGGTTATGTCAAGTGTTGCTGTTCCTACGCTTACGTTGTTTCAATTTAGGGTTTCGATGTGTTGCTAAAGCGTAGAAAATATTTCGCAAGAATGTGTTAAATATTTTTTGGATTTAGTTTATATTTCCATAAAAATAAGTGCAAAGTAAGTGCAAGTAAGAAACAACCTTGTTGCCAAACATCATTAGTTTTTAAGTTGCAGTCGCGGCTTCAGCTGTTAGATTTCAGTTTGTTGAGTCCAGACGCAGAGCCTTAAGAGATTTAAAACAATTTAACAGCCTTTTTATGGAACAACACAAAACTGGCTCGCGAAGAGCCAATTAATGGAGGAGTACGTAACAGAAAGTGTTTGCATAACGCGACTGGCTCTTGTGGTGCCTGAAAGTATGTATGTATGTATGTCAAATACAAGTATGAGTATTTAGAAAATCGTGTTGTTGCCAATATGTTAAAAATACTACGTATGTATATATTCAAGCGAATGTTTAACTGTTAAACTGTTTATTCAAATAAAACCGGTAACGCCGTTTCAACGTTTGTTAGCAAGGCGCCAGTAGTGCGGCAGTTAAAGCCTACTTTTCAGGGGAGAGAAAAAAGTTTTGTAATCGCCAAACTTTTTTCAACTGCTTATATTTTTGCATTAGAAAACCCCACCATTCATGAATTCACTTTTTTTTGCATTTTTATGTCATATCACAGCATTCACAAGTCTCACACGCCTCGGAATGCAATTATAAAAGCCAGTAAAAACTCTTCCCTTCCATATTTTACAGCATTTACCCACACACATTTACTCCCATTTTTGGCACTGGCATAAATCTCTGTAGAATAGTGTTTGCTCTCTTCTCCCCCCCTTAATGTTGAATATGTAATGGACAGACAGCTTTGATACAGTTTTCAGAGCTTAATGCTGTAAACGTTGCAATTTGGCGATAGTCGCCAAATAATTAAAAAAGCTTTGAACAATAGAATTATTGAATTGAATTAATTTTGTATTTCGATGAAATTTGTTTTTATATTTTTTTTTTAAAAGGCGGTTAAATACGTCAGAGTATATAAACAATTTTCCAAATATGGGTAAATTTTTAATGTCATTAGGATAAATTGTGAATAACAGTGGGCCTAAGATACTGCTTTGCGTGCGAGTTTATTTGTACAAATTGCTTGCGCTAGTGAGATAACTTTTTATAAGTTCCAAACCACTGCAACAAATGCCACAATATCGCATTTTAGTTAGCAATATGTTGTGATCAATTAGGCCAAATGCTTTTCATAAATCGTGAAAATGCCAGCTACGGCCTTGTATCATCAAGTCCTTTAAATATCCATCCATGTTGGAAATCTTGTCATCATTTAATAAACTTTGAGTTTGAAAGTAGTTTAATAATTGATTGCATAAAATCCTCTCAAACACATTATTAATATAATAAATATAATGCTTTAAAAGCTCTTACTATAGCACTTCAATACATTTCAAAACAATTTTCAATTTGGCGAAAGTTTTCACATACATGATAAACTTGATGAAACGCAGTATTACAAAACTCAAGTCGTTTGTTACGCTGAGCCACGGTTCTCAAGAGATTAAAAGAATCTGCGTACGATTGGCTAAACTGGAACTAGAAAATATTTGTTGAGCAACTCAGCTTTGGCAGAATCTTCCATAATTACATCACCATTATCATTTTTCAGTTTAATTGACTAGTTTCGTTTTGGCGATGACGCCACATCTTTCATCTAACATCGAAATTTAATTACACAACGTGAGAGAATCTTATAGATACATAATAGGATAACTTTGCTGTTGTATTTCGAAAAAAATATTTGCAAACAATTTTTGCTTGTGCGAAATTTGATCGGAGAGTGTCTGCCATTTGTTTTTCATTCATGTTATTATAGACTTGATACATCCACATATACATACATACATACATATGTATGTACATGTGTACATATTTAGGAACAAATTTAAAATGCACATTGACAATTAGTTTATAGCGAAAAGTAAATAGGGTATTTTGTTGGCATGTACATACATACATACATAAGTGCATACATATGTACATATTTCACTAAATATGGTAAATAGTAAAGATTACATATTTTCTCTAAAATATTCTCAAAGGCGTGGTATGTAGTTGGAATCGAAAGCGAAACCACATTTTACATCATCGTCAATCACATCAGTGTTCAGCGCTTACTTCAACGTATCAAATTAGAGGCAAACGTTTTGTGAAATTACACAAACCTGACTTTAGAAAAATGAAAATATTTTCAATGAAAACTTTCCACATGTTTCAAAAACTATTTAATTATTGGTACGGTAGAGCTTTTAAAAATCTCACATTAGGAATTGATGGACTTATGGCGAATCTTAAAGTCTTTAAGGGATGTAGGCTACATGGGTTCAGAAGAGATCTCTGTCATCATGCAGGTTGTACAGTTGTGTCTATATTTATGCCCATAACTGTGTATAATTAATGCGGACTCTAACAAAATTAATTATTCTATTGGATGCGTATATGTTGCTTTTGAACATAGACCGATTCATAAACGATCATCGCCATAACCTGCTACATATGTATGTATGTATGTATGTATGTATGTATGTATACATGTAATTAATAATATAATAATTAATTTAAATAAAAAATACAAATTAGTTTTGCAACTGATACGGATCGTGGAATACAAATATATTGATTGAAATAATTAGAACATTTTTGCTAGGAACTCCACGAAAGTCAGCATTTGCATTCCGATATTTAACCGAATACAACCGCATACAACCCAATCAAAACAATCTTCACTGACTAAATGCGGAAATCTGTTAACTTAGGCAAACTTTTTTCTAATTCAAGATAGTGAAAATGGGGCATTATTAATTGGAAATGCATGCAAATGAGGTGCGGCGTTCTCAATAGGTCAATATGTTTGTCAATGGCAACTCTGGTGCAGAAGGATTATCTTCAATCACGAAGTACACATAAGCTGCTGCGTATATGAACTTTTTGATCTCTTTTTACAATAACAAATTACATCAAGATTTCTTGCAGTACATTTGAGCCATTTTCGTATTTGTGATTATTGGTTTGTTCAACTAGATTTTCAGGTCTGACCACTTTTATTATACTGATTTTAAAGTTTGAATTCTGTAAGTTCTATGGAGTAAAATAGGTTATACCCTGTAAAGGGTTAACTTCGTGCTGTAACTAAAAAGGAGCTGTTTACATCTGCTGCGTTGCAAGCGGCAACACGATGTTTTTACAACAAAACTTGAATGAATGATTAATAATCACTCTACAACAACACAGTAGACTTTGCTCTAAATGTTAATATAATTATTATGTATGTAAATGCCATACCACGAGACTTAAATTAGTTTAATTTTTTTATAATAGAAGCCTGTGAGGACTATATCCATTGGATAAATTAATGAAGTGCTATAAGAAACGGAATCGACTTTAAGTTAAAGAAATCATAGACATATACGGTTAAAAGCGGTGCAAGTCATTTGAGTGGCGTAACAGATTGTGCATAAAGTCAGGTTGACATTGCTGAGTTTTCTTGTAAACTCGCTTTTTCGCGACGAACATCTTCTTCTTAATTAATAGCTGCCCGTGATCTTCCACTTCGAGAAAGGTTACACACAGGACGTTGTTTTACAAAACGTGTAATTAAACCAGAAGTATCGTTGTACCCCTTCTGTGTAAAACAATAAGTTAACAGAACATATACTTATGTACATATGTATATGCAGATATATGTATAGCGTTACATAAAAGGCAAAACGTCCTAACTAAAAAAATCAAATTGAATTGTTTGAAGAATTCCGACATAACTCATCAAAGTGCATTATGACCAAACAAATCAGGTGACCACGAATAAAAATAACAGCTTAAGTGGCAAACTTTTGACTGATTATTAAAGCGCAAAAATTGAGGCAGTTGATATTTAGAAAAAATAATTAAAATATATATGCGTGAACAATCTGCAAAGGCTGTTGCTGAGGGCAAAACGATTAAACGAAATTGGAGAATTTCTAGTCGACGTAACTGTAGGAAGCTAAGAAGTACCTCGGCTTTTCCAAAGGAAATGTAAGTGATCGCAGCGTAGAGAAATGAAAGCCATATATAAGCCGAAGTTTCGAGAAAAAAGTTCAAGTTAATTACAGCTGCAAACTGCATGATTCGGACCTTGTCCAAGTGTTTAGACAAATGCTACTTTGAACGAAAAACAATTTTACTTCCAACGTATTAATCAGGACTATAAACCTTAAATTGACATTTTTACATACTATTTTACATCATTGGAGATGAGGTTTTTAGTTAAAGAAAACTATAATGCAAAAAGGCTTAAGTAACTCAAATTTATATGTGTATTGTGTATGTATACACAAAGTTTTAATAGAAAATAATTGAAAATCTTCCCCCTAAAATTATTAAAATGTTTGTTAAGGCGTTTTGGGATTCTGCTAACGATACATGTGCTTATATATTTATTCGAGTTCGAGTACGTTCTATCTTTCCTCAAATTAAGAGAGAAAATTTTTATAAGCTATTCATATGATTAATAATTTCTAAGAATACCAAGAAAGTAAATTGAAGGTTTCTTCGATCTGAACCGTTTCATACAGTTCATCAGCAGCCATTGGCCTACGAACTCAACCCATTGTAATGGTAAACATGTTCTGTATTAAAGCAGCGCTTGAGCCTATAGTGCTTGCTTGATGTATGTGTGTATATGAAAATTCTGTCTATATACGTACATATATGTATATAAGTACCTACAATATATACCTACACAGATATGAGCAGTTCTTGCTACTTGTTTTATTGTGTTCGCTTCAATCTTTCTGCGAATTCCAAGATTTTCTATATTCCAAGGTTCATGCTATATACATACATATATTTTACATATATACATACATATGTATGTATATAACTTCGGGTGCTGTTTCTTTCCAAGCGTTCTATGTCTTCTGCGGTGAAACTTGCCACATCATACAATTATACTGAACCTTTTTTCTTGTCAGAGTCTAGGCGTGACAAGCGACGACTCACAGCGGTCGATTTTTAAATTTAGCAGGCCGACGTTAATTTCTCACATTATAGACGAGCTGTCCAAGAAATTAGTCATCAATAGGGAAAAATTTAGGCAAAATTATTTTTCTTTTCTAAATTTGTATCTTCATATGTATATATGTGTGTATGTGTGTATTTAGACACATACATAGTACATACCATATGTATTTGAACCTGACTTTCTTTAAGAATCTAAGAATCGAATAAAATATTGAGGCAAAATAATTTTTTTTATAGAATCCCCATTACTGAATGCTTATATTTTCACTATCAAACTGTAGTATGAATCAGACTGTAGTATGAGACGTTCAATAAGTTCTGATATCTCAGTTTAAAGAGCACTAGGTGCCCAACTTGTACAGATTTTGTATAAAGTACGTAGATAATAAATATAACAATAAATGTACTTTAGATTGATAAAGATAAAGAAAAGAAGAGATCGTGATGTAATGAACTTAACGCATCGGTCTTATACTTCATCATTCGTTAAACTGGGATAGTACTGTACCCATAAACTAGTTTTTAATTACTAAATTTATACACACAATCGTGGGAGCTCGTGATCACAACAAATCTGCTCAAGCGCGATATGAATTTTCTTCGTGAGCCACCATTTTGCAAAAATTGTACAGCAGAAGCAGAGTCTAGCAAAACATTCTTTTATTTTCATTCGAAGAAGAATCCCAACTTCACAAACTGATCACTTCTTTCGTCCAATCATTTTTGTTTTCTTTACTAAGTTCTTTTTTCTCATCTCTTAATAACTGACCTCTGGCTATAACTGCATTTATTTTACCACTAATCTCCTTATAATCTCTTTTTTTTCGGATGCTTGTTAACTCTCTTTGTAAATGAAGTATTAAAATTGATTTCAAATAAAATTAGTTGCAAAGTCACATTCAAACCATGAAGAACTGCTTTTGAATTGTTATACGCGTTACACTCGGCAGATCAAGGCAAATGGCAAAGCTAAATGTTTTAAAAGGTTTGATTAGAACACATCAATTTGTGTCTTAATACAAAAAGTAAAATATGATAAATAAATATGTAAATTAAAGGCAATTTCAGCCAGTTTTAAGTTCTTCACTATTTTAAGTGCTCACAATTTTACACCGAGCCAGAGCACTCTGCTTGCCGGAGAATAGAGGGGCAGGTTTCCATCCCTTGGCACGGGAACCAATGCTCTAGGAAGTTCATGTATGACTTCGGCTATGCATGTTCTTGCGAAACATTTACCAAAGGTCAATTGGCAGAACGGGGAACGTTCTGGTTGTGGCTTAAGCCTAAAGACCCAGGAAAAAGAAAATCTTCGAGGTGCTGCTGCCTTGCGACAGGAGTTGTTTTATGCAAGAAACTCAACTGAAGGAATGTCAGGCGAGCTGCTTTAAGTCCTTGATGTTGCTTGTGGATTTCGGGCTACTAACTTAGGCGCCTGATCTGATCTCTCCTTCTGGCGAAATGTGTGAAACAGATAGGATTAGATAGCCCGAGCTCCTAAGCAAGGGGCTTATAATTTCTGCCGTGCAGCATATTATAAGAAATTGCCACATGTGTGAGCCTTACACGATATATGGGAGCGCTAGTGAGTCATAACCCTGCTCTTCTTCTTCTTTTGGCGCTACAGTCCGAGATGGACCTGGGCCTCAACCAACAAACTTTTCCAGCTGGCACGGTCTTTAGCCAGCATCCTCCAATTTTGCACATCAAGTTGGCTGAGGTCCCTCTCCCCTTGTGTGCGCCATCGGTTCCGTGGGCGACCTCTAATGCGTTGTCCGACAGGTTCGGAATCGAAGATCTACGGGTCGGAGTAATATTTTCTATGCGCTCTACTTGGCCCAACCACCTTAGCCGTTAGATCCGTAGACGTCTGGTCAAGCTCATGTTGCTGTACAACCCGTACAGTTCGTGATTGAATCTTCTTCTCCAGAAACCATCAACGCAAACAGGGCCGAAGATTGGACATAGAACTTTTCTCTCGAAAATACCAAGGACTTCTTCATCCGCCTTCAATACTGTCCATGCTTCCGCGCCATAGAAAAGGAAAGGGATTATCAAAATGGTATATAGTGTCAGCTGGGTTTTTCCAGAGAGGGCATTACTACTCAATTGCCTCTTGAGCCCAAAGAAACAGCGATTGGCAAGAGTTATTCTGCGTTTAATCTCGGTACTGATGTTTTTCGTGCTGTTCATTTGGGAGTCAAGGTAGACGAAGTCCTTCACTACCTCGAAGTTATAGTTGCCTATGGTGACGATCCGGCCCAGTCGTCGATGTTGTGCGTCCTTTCTCGATGACAGCATACACACTTCGTTTTGCCGCCCTCGTTCACCGTTAGACACATTTTGGTCGCCTCCGTTGAAATAGCAAACCAGCGAACGCTTACCCTGTTCACTCAAGTGGATTTGATCCACTGCCAGATATAGCTATCAAGGCAGGTGCTGGCATGAAATCATATCCAAAATCTGTCTATAACTAGAGCATATTCAAGTTATAAGTTTTTGTAATAATAATAATAATAATATAACTGCAGTGAGTAGACTTTGTCATCAAAGTTCGGAATTTATGAACCTGAAATGCATGTGACGCCAACTGTGAAGTCGCCTTGTACCAATTAATATATGTATGTTCGTATGTATGATTGTATGTAAAGTTGAAGACAGTTAGTTAAAATGCGGCGTTTAAGCCCTCGTAGACAGCAGTAGAAAACCTGAAGCTTTCCCAGAATAATTTAAGCCCTACATAAAAAGTGTTATGAGTGTGTACTGTATGTATATACTGACGTATGTATGTATGTATGTATGTATTTTATGTTTGCAGAATAGCATACTTTTTTGAAGTAAGTTCGATACGTGGAGTAAAGAAAGCAGTTTGATCATACGGGTTGTGAGTGGTTGAGTGTGTTTTCATATAGAAACATACATGGATTCAATAGGTGTAAAAACAACTTGTTTGCAGACAAAATTTCTCATACTTAATCTTAATTATAACGAAAAAAATTGTATTAGTGGCTTATCAAGTGTTACATGATGATACACGTCTACAAGTTACGTAAATTTTAAACACAAATCAAGTAGATTGTATGCGGCTAGACGTTATAAGTACTCGTATGTACTTACGTTTATTTTTTGTACAAAGACTGCATCAAATTGAAACAATTGGTTATTTGGAAACACATTATGAGCATGTGACCTGACACATTTCTTTTTACTTTTTGTCATATATGTACATATATGTATGTATGTGCTTACATATGTTGCGCCCGTTTTACGGCGGATGCGGTTATCTTTTATAGATATGGATGCAACTGTTGCGACTAGTCACAGGAAGACTACGTGCCACACAGCGCCAACATCCTGCATAAACGTTTTATAAAAGTTATGTTTTTTCAAGCAGATAATATAAATTGGTCGCGAGGAATGAGCAATTTGAAGCCTCATGACTTTTTTTATGGGGTTGTCGGCCGCATATCTATGCGAATAATCGTCAACATAACTGCGGGCATTCAGCTAGTTCTACGCCACTGTAAGAAGGTGCCAAGTGAACAACACGAACAACACTAACAACATCACTACCGAGACTAAGCGCAGAATAACTCTTGCCAATCGCTGTTTCTTTGGGCTTAAGAGGCAACTATATACCACTTTGATCATCCCTGTCCTTGTCTATGGTGCGGAAATGTTATGCGTTCAATCTTCGGCCGTGTTATAACCAAGCGTCTACGGATCCAACGGCGATCGGGGGACATGTAGAGCGCATGACATATGTATTTATGTATGTATGTAAGAAGATCTGGGTAAATTGTATAAAATAAATTAAAAATGTAAAATTGTATAAAATAAATAAAAAAGTGTACAACTTGTTCAGATTCACTGAGTCGAACTTGCTCAATTGTTCCTCTTAGACACAAACCAGTGATCAAGCCCACTAAAATTGATCTCTCTACTCGCAAAAACAGCTGAAAGAGATCTCCTGATCACTATGATGGTTAAAACCGAATATTATTTCGTAAACTTGTAAGCTAATTTTATCTGTGTTACAACTTTAAATTTTACTTTTTACAACTACTTCAGGCAAGAGCTCTGGCACTGCTCACTACAGCTATTTTGTCCTACAGCTGAACAATGTTCATATTTTTGGTTAATTGTTGTTGGTACTCTATATATTCGAATTTCGGTAGAAACATTTTTACATTATTTTTGATTGATAACTTCTAAACGTGATAAGATTTCTAATACCAAATACTTTACTCTCTTTTTAGGTGCAAAAAAGTCGGTGCTACACGATTTAAAATTGTGATAAATAAACAAAAAGTTTGGTGGAGTTGTTTCACTAGAAAAAGTCCATTAAAGTAAAAAATCGACGATAAAAGCTAATTGCAAAATCTAAAGTAAATATTTGTTAATAAAGTGAAAAACATAAAAATAAGCACATTTGAGCGTGAAAAAAAGAAAAGGCTTCATCGCAAAAGCAACGAAGTCGTACCAAAAATATTTTAAGCCTAAAGGTGGGCTCGACTGTATGTGCGTTTCACACTTCTACACTTTTTTTTTAACAAATTCACACAAATCAAATATGGCCCTTAAAACTAGAAACGATATTGCCCAACAACAACAACACAACAAATACCAACAAAATTGGCCAGCGAACTTGTCGTCGCTGTTAGTCCTTTCCACTTTGTATTTAAGCTGCTTTTTTCAGTTCACCTCAGCACATGTGGCGCTCACGTATCCACCTGCTCGTAAATACGATTTGGACTTTCTAGACAATTCACATACAAAAGCACCCTGCGGTATGCCAAAAGGTAAGCTTTAGCCTAAGCAATTACTTTAAAGGTATCTAAAATCTGCAACAAGTGTTGCCTTTGAACGACGTCCTTAATTGATTTAATCAGTTCCTTCTACAGACTTATTACTTTTACTGTCTATATACATACATACATACATTTCTAGATGGAGGAAGCCGAAGTTTAAATGCGTCGCTTTTTGACTCTGCTGGGGAATTAGAAGCAGTCGATAATTTAAAATGTAATTGCATTAGAAATTATTTCTGCTACATAAATTATCGATGGAATTGTGAAGATGTATTGCATGAGCTCATCATATATTTCCATATATTTACGGACATTTTTGAACCGATTGGGTGCTCATGAGTGACCTTGCTGGTGGATATGAAACGGCTGGCTGCACTCAGCATATTTAAAATTTGCAAATTTCTTTGTTCCCCAGTATTTTTATATTATAATCTTTAAATTCTTCTTAAAAATTACTTTTTAGCCTTTGTGTTGCAGCTGCATTTGATCCTCAGTCAACATTCATTCGAATGTATTTAAATAAGTTTACGGAATGTGTTATTCGAGTCGGATCGGTTTAATCGCCTGGGGTAGCGTATTGCAGTAGAAAAGAGCGAAAACAACCGCTCAAAAAATTCTTTATGTATATAAAGGAAAAAATATTATTTACAATTAAAATAGTGAGCAAATTTAATAACTCTTAAATAACTCAATACTCGTACATGTGTAATTTTGATTTATTGAAAACGCATAAAAACGCTTGATGCTTGCGTTGCCTTACAATTTGCTCTTCGCTACTCAATTTTCTCTGCTGTGTTGGACTGTTGGATCGTTCACACTACACGGTTTACATAGTTAAAAAAGGGGTGATTGGTAAATCATAAAAAGGATCATTGATTTCAAAAATAAATAAAATGAGGGAAGACGGATCAAGGATCAATTCTCTCCATTTCGGAGCTAACTTTATCGTACTTTGATTTAGCCTTCAGGAATTCGAAAGTGCTGTCGAATTTAAAAATTTGCGCGATAGCCTGTGTACGCGAATTTCTAAAGAGACAAAGAAAAATAGGGGGCTAACAATAGCCGCGCTAAGTGTAAAGAAGCGTAAACGCCAGGTTAATAATGCTTACCTGTTTCAAAAAATTCGTATGAATTGAATTCTTATTTCCGCTTCTTACCGAAAATAACTTTACCAGATCTTTCCAGACATTATCTTGATGGGAGCCCATTTCATGATTTGATTACATGTATGATTCAATCAAACGGTGATTTATCAGCAGCGGTGAAGCATTAAAATGTATGCATGTGCATATGATGTGCATGAAAATACACTCTCAACTAGATGCTACCACGTCTTGAACGGAAATCCTCATCAGAAAAAACATCTATTAGCAAAAGTAAAAGAGTCACTCGGGGCACTTGATGCCTTGGGCAATGAGATTATATTATTGTTCACATAGTTGTACGAGGTTTGGACTTTTGATCACATAAAGTATGGGAGCTTTGTCGAAGTTTCTTAAAAAGCTCACATTATTTTCTAAATTAGAAGCTTTTCTCAGGGGCCAAATCCAAGTCTCAGAACGTGTTTAATAAAGTCAGTTTCGATATGAAGCTCCGACTACTCAAAGTCCAGCTGTCAACACAAATAATCTATCTTCGAGAGGCTTCAACAACGCTTCTAAAACTCTACGAGCTACAGCTATAGTACATATAGCATCACCTCAGGGTCATTTTGTGGCTATACGCGTTTTGCTTGATCAACGATCAGAGATTAGTAGTACAAAAAAAAAAAAAAATACATCTACAACGATAGAAAGTGAACTTAAACTTGTTGGGTGATTGAAGCGCACAAGCTTTGACTGTAAAGTATCCGCTTATGTGCTATAAGTTGCTATTGTATACCATAAAGCTAGATATCTGGATGGAAAAATAAACAGAGGTGACAAGAGTTTCCTGTTACCCACCTCACATATTTGGGATGAATTTGATCAGTTCAATATAGATCCAATGAAAATTCGGCACAAACAGTACAATATTTCCAGCACCACGTAGACCGCGATCACTATGAGCTTCTGCAACAATACAGGACTCGAGTAAAAAGAACTTCATTTTAAGGCTACCTCTTGAACAGTATCAGTCATTACGGCACATGGTTCAACGTATGTAACCATAAACTTTAACTTTGGAACTTTCTCCCTCATCAAGTAGTCGAGCATCGCAAAGAAATTGTGGATTCGTAACATTCGGTGAATCATCCCACCTGATCGTTGCAGCTTTAAATATTTTATTCAGTTTCAAAAAAATCCATCTATTTCCGCTCCAGAATGTTTTGTTTTTTCGTCGCCACTCTCAAATACAAAACGTTCTGTGTTATCAAACATCTCTATAATTTTTAGCCGCCTTGAGCTGGATTTTTACAGTTACTATTCAAGATAAATTCCCAATGCAAGATGTTTGACTTTCAAAAATAAACTGAGCCGATTTAGCAGAACGATGGTTAAAGTTCGTCAGCGACTTGGAAAATATCAAAAATATTTGAATACCCCGGTGGGGTATTCTTGGCTTAGAAAGCTACGGCATTTCAGATGCGTGGCAGCTGCCATCTATTTACGAGTCATTTCAGATTCGACTTCATATCAGTGCATCAAAGACTAAGATAGCTCCAACTAAACGAACTTCCATTCCACGTCTTGAGTTAAATGCGCTGGACATCCCCACCAAAAAAAATGCTGACTTCAAAACTACAATAAACCAACAACAAATGGCAGCCCACTTAATGAGTGATTTTTCAGTTGGGCTAACATGAATATAAGGACGTCCTCTTCTCTGGGAAGATATATGTATATCCAATCGTGTTGAAGAGCATCTTTTCCTGTCAAAGTAACCCCATTTTCCAGATAAATGCAACACCGCTGATTGTGCAATTCACCAACTTATAAACCACATTCTTCAATTACGTGGACCGCAGTAGCTATTGCAGTTGTCAACACAGGCGACATAAACCTGCAACATAAAGCTTGATATCATGTCATCAACATAAGGCGCCGTCATATAGAAGCTCCAGTCTTTGAGCTCATTATTAACTTTTCAAACTTATTTCGTTTGCTAATAGTGACGGCCATTCGTCGTCGGGTGTGCCCAAAAAACAGACACTAAACTAATACAATAGTTCTTCGACATATAAGTTCAACTGATCTAGGCAGTGAACGTACATATGTTTGGGATAAATCTAACTAAGAAACTAAAATTTTTGCTCGGAGTGAGAATTTGCAAAGCAAATGCTTGCCATTTATTAACAGTTTGGTCTTACTTCCCGTTGGCGGGCGGCTAAAAAAAGCTCTAATGGATCCATATACGAAAGATCACATTCTTTTGTCATCAAAATTTATTTAACTAATATTAAATCATTTAAATCTCTTAAACCCTAAACAGGATCAACTTCCATGCAGCCTAACAATGCCTCCAAGGCTTTTCTTAGTTCCTATGTCGACTACGCTGGCTGATTGCTTACTACAACTTGATGTGATCGCGCTGTGCTCTCAAAAGCACAAATCTAGGCGTTACTCAATTCAAAGATTTTGTGCCTCTTTTGGCTTTAACTTCACCTTATTTTTTAATAGGAGAACCTTTAAATTCTGTATCTGAGCCATAATTTGCCGAATAGCCAGCTTCGTGATTAGCATTAACGGTAGCGCCGGACAAAGGAGTACTTGCAATGTTTTAAATCTATTATCGATTGGTGGTCTCAGAAAAACTCGTTAAAAACGGTTCTCTAGTTATTACTCGTGTCCTTGTGCCGCATTCTAGAAGTTCACCCAGGTCACCTATGATTCACTCTTGTTTGCGTGTTTTCCAAATCATTAAATTCTTAATTTTTCCATCTCTTTTTCTTTTACAACTAAATACAAAACTTTGGTTTTTTCTTTTGAGCTTGAGGTCACGTCTAAAACTGATTTTAAATTGCCAATATTTGGTTACAGCTTTAGCTGACTATTCTTTAGCACGAATTAAATAATTTCTGGTATTGGTGGTATTTTTGGACAGAATATTATTGATCTGCGTAACATTTGTCAGTTGTGTCAGTGTCTCGAGTCCCGCATACTTGAATAAGAAGTAGATAGTTAAAGAAAGCGAAAAATTGTAATCCAACAACACGAATTTACATGGCCAGCACCCACCCAATTGGATTCCAGTTCGGGATTATGTACATATTTAAGCATTCAATGCTTTTGTGGTGATATTTTAACCACCGTGAGTTGTGACCCTTTTGTATTTAGGGTGCGATATGTATGTATGTATGCAGATAATAAGGCTAAGCCAACACACACAAAAGAACGAAGCAAATTTCTTTTTTAAGCCGTAACGACAGTTTTTTTTATTTTTAAGATTTTGAGGAACAGCTAATATTACTAAAAGGGGACCCAGACGATAATACAAGTCGTACGGCAAGTCCAATTTTTGAGTAGAAGAGCACGGATGGTATCGTCTAAACTTAATATGTAATGAAACCATATTGAGGGAAAATACGGATGAACATTTTACAGTCGTACGTACAGCTCTCATTGTTTTTAAAATACAAATTCCTGCACACACCATTAGATCAGGGATCTATTTTCATGTAAACAAATAAAGCAAACAAAGAATAACATCTGCGAACAGCTCAAATAAAACCAGGCTCAAACAATAGAACATAAAAATGTGGAAACGTAAAAAAATCTGTCGTAAGATTTTTATTCTGATTTTTAAAATACGACAGATAATTTCATATGACTTTCTCTTTGGTTTTACGTAAGACTTGTACTACCGTCTAAGTCCCTTTAAGAGTGAAGAGTTCTGCTATAATGGAAAAGCTGTAAAAAAGTCAAAAGTGTTCAACACGTTATCGATAAAAAGCTGTAAGCATCAAAAACAAGTTAAACAAACGATGATTTCTTGTATTCAAAAATGTTTATGCAATTCTTATAGACATCTCTTTCTAACATTGACTATTTCACTCTTCCAACCTGTGGTTAAAAAAGCAAGTGTCATGTCGGCCTTAAGAACTGAACAATAAACTTGTTAAGCCAACACCATTACGAGTTTCAAACAATTAAAAACACAACAAAAGAAATCATGTATTTATTTATACTCAACAAGCACAATTAAGATGCATGTTTGAAGGGAACGGTTACGTAAACAAGAGGTTTTGTTTTAGAACAGAAACATCGGATCATAGAAATCTATGTAAGTATGTATGTATGTAGATGGTTTTGTACATACATATGTATACAAATTCAGCACTTCCACAAGAAATTTCGGAACATATTTGCTGCGGCAAGATTTTATTTTTACTAAATATTGTTGACGTCACGAGCAGGCCAGTCTCGTTTGTTCCGTTTGGTACGTCAAAGTTTTACTTTAAAGCAAAGTTCTTTTAAATCAGTTTTAATTGAATTAAACGCTCCACGATTCCCCTCTTTTATTTTCATTTTGATGTTGGCTGATTATATGTGGGCTAAAGTTATGCACTGCACAAAATAAATATTTTTCTTTCCGACTTTAGCAGAATTGGTGCGAGTATTAAACATTGTTTTTTCTTTTTATTTCTGATATTGTGCAATACAATTAGAAAAAGTCGTGGGAAATCTAACGGGCTTTTCGCCTTTGTCTTTTAGTTTTCCAAGAGGAAAAACAAACTATAGCAGTATAGATAAAAAATCCATGGAAAAAATGCAAGCAGTTAAATTTGTCTCGCGGTTGTTGAGTGGCTTTCATAGTGCATTTGAATGAAGATTCTCGTTTAAAATAATTTATATACGTATGCATACATATATTACGATAGCCCCTAATAAAACAATAATTTAATAAATTGACTACTGCACTTTGATATTTCATATATGTATGTATGTAAAATTAAAATAAAATAAACGTACATTTATTTATTTATTTACTAAATACCTTGCAATTAAAATTATAGGCTAATTGATTGAGGCAATGGCAGCGCAGGCCTTCAGCTCAATATTATCAGTAATATATACATATATATTTTTAAATTTAAAAAATGTATCTTAATATCTCTCAATTTTTAAATATCTTATATGTATGTACTAAATTCTAGGTAGTCATCATTAGAGTTTTATACTTCATTATACAATTGCGTTTGTTTCAAAAATTCAATAATTAATGATATGTTTGGGTGTGAGGGATTGGAAAGGAGCTTTAATGGATTAGTATTTTTAAATATAGCGTGTCTTACAGTTTGTTGTTTAGGACACTCACACAGTCACAGAAAGATGTTAAATTTGGATTCAACAATGCGGCAAAGTTGATCCTAGTGTGGCCTAAACGTAGTCGAATAAATTTTACTTGTTGAGGAAAGATGTCCTGTATATAATAATTCTCATTGCATCTATAGGTAGAATTGCTATATGATATCAATCTTTTATACCAAGATGAACACTGATTAAGGATTTCATTTTTGAAATGCTTGTTATAGAAGGTTACTATTGCTTTATCTATATTTAGATACATATGTTTCGGATCGATGCAATCGCAGATAAGGAGTCGGTACAAATGGCGAATTTGCCAGGTTTTCCTTTAATGTAGTACAAAGTTTCATAAATCGCTATTATTTCAGCAGAATAAAAAGAGCTGTATGTGGGTAGTAAACAATTTCTTATAATGCAATTATCTGTGGTTATGCTGAGAGAGGTAGTGTCTATATTTTTAGATCCGTCAGTGTAAATAAACTAATAATTTTCTAAAGAGTTTTTGATAGAAGCAAACATTTTCCTGTATTCCGAATTATTAGAGGCCGATTTTAGGCGTTCGTGCAGAGATGTGTTTATGAGAATGGAAACGTTAGACAAAGAGGAAAGATTGTGTTGATTGGTACTTTGCCTTCGGTGAGGCCAATGGTATATCAATTTTTTTGCAGTGATCAACTGTTCTGGAAATAGTTGACGAGACTTTAGGAACCTTTTTACTTTTCTTAACCTTTTCCAAGATTTGTTTGATTAAATCGTTTCTTCCATATAGAAAAGTCTTGTAAAGTTTGCTTTCCATTATTTCTTTTTGTGCATAGAAAGATAATATATTGGCTTCGATGAGCATGTTAGTGATGGGAGTTGAGCGTACGACTCCGAAACAAGCTCTTAGTGATGCATTTATCAAGGTTTGAAGTTGTTTTAGTTGGGACTTAAGTGCATTTTCATAAAGCGCAAGTCCATAGTTAATTTTTGACAAAATCAGAGATTTGAAGATTGAGATCAGCAGTTAAATTTTTGACTGGAAAGACATTTAACTATATTTAATCTCTTCTGAAGGGTTGATGTTAAATTATTTATGTGATCGGTCCATCTGTATCGTTAATAGTTAGTCCTAAGATCTTAAGAGAGTTGACCCTTGAAAGGGTAATATTCGTAGATTGGATAACGCAGTCCACATAACCGACAGAGGAGAACCTCTGGGTACACCATTATGCAATGGGAAGGAGTTTGAGTGCTGGTTTTGTACTCGAATAATTATCGTCCTGTTTTCCATAAAATTAATAATATAATTTAATATTTTTGGACCTATTTTCCATTCTATAAGCTGTTTGACAATAGAGTGTATACCTATTCTATCAAATGCTCGTTCAAAATCAAGCGATACAAGCGTAGCGTGTTTTCTTAAAGTGAGGCATTTTGCAAGCTGGTAATCTACATACATAAATCAGTTGTTGAGCTTCCCTTTCTAAATCCAAATTGTCGGTTGCATAGCAGTTTGTTTTCTGAAATAAACCACCATAACCTGTTATGCATGGGTTTAGGGAAATAGGGCGGTAAGAATTTACTGATGTTTTGTTGGTTTCAGGTTTGTGTACGAGTATAAGATTGGTGCTTTTGTATTGCTGTGGGGGATAATTGTCGAAAATGTTATTATAATGATTGAGGATTCTTGTTTTCAAACAAGTAGGTGACATTTTTATCAAGTCATATGTAATTTTGTTTATTCCAGGGGATTTACCTTTTACTTTGTTTAGTGTAGCGTTTAGTTCAATGGAAGTTATATTTTGTTTGAATGCATGGTATCGAAAAAATTCGAGAATTTATTATGTTCTGTTTATGCATTTGACAGGTTTGTGAAAAATTTGAGTCGAAGGAATTTGCCGATCAAAACTTTCCAAACTCATTCCCTATGTCGAAGGTGTTATTCAGAAAAACGTTTGAGTTATTTATCGACGAGATGCAGTGAATATGTTGCCGGGTTTTGTAACCGGTAAAATTTTTCATATTTTTCCAGATTTTGTCGATAGGACTTTTTGGATTAATAGTTGAGGTAAATGCATTAATTGCTTCAGCTTTTGATAATTTAATTTTCATTTTGTATATTGCGTTCATTTTTTTTAATTTTCTAAGTTATTTTGGGTCATGTTCCTTTTAAATTATGCCACAATCTGTTTTTCTCCGACTTCAGATCGTTTAATTCTTTATTCCACCAGTAGCATTTCCTTGATGTTTTATGGGTTTGGGGTATTGAAAGGTTAGCTGAATGCCTGGTTATTTTACATATATTTGCATTTTCCTTATTAATGTTATTGGAAATTAGTTTTTGAGATTCTAATTCGACACAATGGAATTGTAATTTCGCTCAATTAGCATATTTTGTATTAAACTGGGCTTTGAAAGACGTTCCTGTTGCAGTTAGGAGGGGAAATAATGACATTATGATAGGATTGTGATCGGTACTGATCGGTACCACAAAGGCTATCCATTACTCTCCACTCAGCATCCGCGGCTAATGCGGATGTGCAGAAGGATAGATCTATATGTGAGAAAGATACGTGGGTGTTAAAGCGAGTGGGAGATTTATCGTTCAGCAAAATGAAATCTGAATTTTTGATAAAGTTACTCAATATATTACCTTGACTGTTGAAGTCCCATGTAACTAAAGTGGCTGCTGAGTAATCAAAAACATTTTCTAGGTTATATGTCGTAAGTCGTGCATCTAAAAATTTTTAACTTTATTTTTTATATAATTTCTATGCATATACAGTCAAAATCCGGATTTATGTTCACTTGGCTTTGTTGCAGGGACTTATGGACAAGTATGGCAACACCGCCATATCTGGTTAAAGATGAATTAATGTTATACAAATAATAATTAAGGAGAATGGGAATATTTTTTCCAGAATGAATGTGAGTTTCTTGCAAAGATATAATCCTAGCGTTTATCTCTTTGATGAGTTGCTGGAGTTCGTTGCAATTATTAATATAACCATTTATATTCCATTGGATTACTTTAAGAGACATTCTGGGTTGAAATAATTTAAATATTGTATATGAGAAAAAAAACAGTTGGGAATTTTCTGAGATCCCGTAGTTTAAAATATAAGATGTGCTTATACTGTTTATTTTTTCAAGATATTCCTGTGGTCCTACTGCCTTCGAGTTTATGTTTTATTTGAGTGATAAGGTTTTGTTAAAATTAAATGGAATTGGGTTTTAGGTAAAAGGTGATATTGAAAATAATGAACAGTTTAAGTTTCAGACCTGAGTCAGTTGTTACATAGTTGAGTGTAGTTTTTTGTGTAAGAGAGAATTTAGAAACAGAAACGTCGAAATAATAAAAAATAAAAAAATAAAAGAGAAGATATAACTGTATAATTTACCAAGATAAATTCGAATTTTTAATAAAATTGAGTTATGAATTAAATTTTGCGTTTTTGTATTGACATGAGTAGAGAAACAAAATGTATTTTTAAGGGGATGTCTAGTTATTAATTCAGGTTTATTACGAAAGTTAATAGTTGTTGCGAGGAGGGTACAAAAGTTTAACTTAGGACAGTAAAAGTACTTGTTAGAGATGGAAGGTATAATTTTTAATATTGGGTTTTTTTGGGTTAGATTAGATAGTATATTATTTTTATTATTGTACTGGTTTATTTTATGAAAATATATTACAACTAGGGGATTGCCATGGTGTAAAGGGTATTTTATTTATTTCGTTTTGAATTTCGTGTGGCTTCTTTTATCCTATCTCTGAGTCTTTTCGTTGCATTTGTTGGTAAAATGATAGGAGAATTTGTACACTTTGTTTAAGATGATGAGTTTAAATGGTCAGTCTCCATTTCAGAGCAGGAGTTGTCAGCTACGCTAACGAGGTCTGAGTAATCTTTTATAAAACTTAGCTTTTTAGTGTCAACTGGTGCAGGCATAGTTGAGGAGTTTGGCATTGGATTAGCATTGTTCTTGAGTACCGATGAATAGGGATCTTTATCGTGTTGATGGCGTTCTCTATATAGTGATGCTGCTTTTTTCTTACCAACTTTTTCCAAGGTACTTATTACCTGTCCTTCCTTTTTTCTCAGAAATATTGCCCATTTTCTATCATTAGTGGAGTGCTTGTATTCTGTAAAATTTGATTTCTTGCAATTAATACAGCATGATGGTTTTTAGCATTTTTCGTTGATTTCGTCGTTGATGTGGTAGGCATTTGAGCAGTTGGCACAAAGTTTTTCGTTTTTAAATATTTTAGCGACATGACCGTACTGAAGGCAGTTTTTTCACTTCAAAAGAAGAGGAATATATGGTCGTATTTTAACTTTTTCGTAACCGATTGAAAGGTCGTTAGGAAGGCTTGTAGAGGCAAATAATAACTAGTAATAAGAGGTAATAATAACTCTAGGTAATAATAAATAACATTTTGGCTTTTTAATTCTGATAGGATCTCACTTTCATCTATTCCTCTCAGATCGTTTGAGTAAATAACACCTTTTGCGAAGTTCAGACCAGGGTGTTCTTTAAGTTTGACTTGGATTTCTGGTGAAAGCGAAGACAACTGAATAAGGCTATTAGCCTGGACAAATGTTTTTGTTTGGATAATGATAGTGCCCTTAAGTAATTTTTTACATTGTGTCACTCCACCTCCAGCGATATTGTCAATTACCTTTCTTTTATCAGAAATGGTGAGACATTTGTTAATGTTCCAGTGCTCTTTACTCTTTCCATTATTAAAAACTTTTCTCCTGCGGATAATATGTTCATTTTCCTGTTACTGTCTAACGTGACACCTAAAGGCGGTGTCGTACCACCGCGATCGGGCGGAAGAAAAGCTTTTAGAAAAGAAGTTTATAAATCAAAGATTTATTACACAGAAAACACGTGCACTTTTATTTATTTAGAGACAGTAATGAGCGCAGTTTATAATAACTGTTCACCAAGAGCGCAGGTTATCAACTGAACGTACATACTTAGCAATTAATGCATTTAAAACTTTTTAGTATTTCTGCACTTGTACTTACAAAACCGCCTGAAATTACACAATTTCTTTTTAAAAAATGTCGTGATAAATGCTCAGGAATTATACTTAAGTTATTCTTAACAACCCAAATATAGTTTTAATAATTTATTGAACTCTAATAAGAACAATAAACTCTTGAAAAATAATAAAATTCAAAACAAGTCTTGAGAATTTAAAAATATCGATTATTGTATTTAATAATAAGAAATATTGAAAATCAATTCAGTCTATTTCTGAGCTTCAATAAAGAATGGCTTGAAAAAAACACAAAACCATTTTTTTATTAAAAACCATAGAACTTGTAAGAACCCACCAGCGGCGCAATGTGACGATTTTTGTCGCATTCCATGCGCCAATAGTGTGAACGGTAAAACAACATTTCTAAAAAGCTACTAATTGTGTTGATTGTGGAATGAAAATTTTTGCTTCCACGGGTTTCTTCTATGAATATAATTGTAAGGAAAATGCATATAAAAGTTTAACACGATAGCGTGACTGCATTTTACCGACTACTGAAAATGGGACGACCCCCAAAAATTAATTTATTAATTGAAACTGCCGTGTGTGCCGATATAACACTATAAAAACTGCCGCAGACATTGTTCTTAGATAAACATGAAATCGTCCAAATCGTCTGTTTCGATCAAAATTGTGAAAAGGTCATCACACAAAATTTTCCGCTCTTCATTTAAGAAGCAATTTGCATATCTTGTAGAAATAAAATAGAGAATTTATACATACATATATATGCACGTGCGTAAGTGAAGGGCGTGTAGTGCCAGGACGAGTGAAGTTTAGAGTGCATCTAATTAAATTTCTTATATTTGAATGCGAACTGCTGGCAGTAGAAACAAAGACCAAGTACATATTTACTTGGCACATCGACGAGTGTTGTTGTTGTACGGACACCTACTGCTATAAATTCGTCTTGGTTCTGTGTGCAACTGTTTTCTTTTTACAACAAACGAAGTGGAGGCTCTAAAGGTACGTGCATAGTCAAGTCTGTACATTTGTTGTATTTGAAAGAGTGCTTAGACGGTAATACAAATCGTACGTAAAACCAAAGAGAAAGGCATATGAAACTATTACCGTATTTTAAAAATGAGAATAAAAATCTTACAACAGATTTTTCATTTCAGTTGTTCGCAGGTGTTATCCTTTGTTTGCCTTATTTGTTTACATGAAAATAGATCCCTGATCTAATGGTGTGCGCAGGAATTTGTATTTTAAAAACGATGAGAGCCGTACGTACGACTGTAAAATGTTCATCCGTATTTTCCCTCAATGTCGTACGGTTTCATTACATATTAAGTTTAGACGAACCATCCGCGGTCTTCTACTCAAAAATGTGAGTTGTCGTACGACTTATATATACAAGGTGGCGCAAAAATAACCTTCCGATGTTTTTTGGCTGTAATTTAAAAAAAAAATGAAAAACTTTGATTCTTCTTGTGGATTATTTTTATTTGGTCTTTTAATTTTTTTACATCAAGTCGAGAATATGATGTCATGTAAATGGCCGCCGCCACAGTTGATTGTCATTTGAGCCGTTTTTTATGGCATTTTCCATCACTTTGTCCAAAACTTCCGGCGATAGGTCCTCACATTCTTGACGGATATTGTCTTTAAGAGCTGCAAGAGTCTGAGGCTTGTTGACATAAACCCGCGACTTCAAAAAGCCCCACAAAAAGAAGTCTGGAGCGGTCAAATCAGGCGATCTTGCTGGCCAGTGCAAATCGCCAAAACGTGAGATTAGGCGACCGGGAAATGCATCCTTCAGCATATCGGTTGTGGCACGTGCAGTATGTGCCGTTGCACCGTCCTGTTGGAACCACATGTTTTCCAATACCAATTCATCAAGTTGCTGCAAAAAGAACTCGTTGATCATTGCTCTGTAGCGCTCACCATTCACAGTAACCGTTTGGCCCGCGACGTCTTCGAAGAAAAAAGGTCCGATGACTCCTCCAGCGAAAACAGCACACCATACAGTGACTTTGAGCGGGTGTAATGGCTCTTCGTGGGTTACACGCGGATTTTCAGTGCCCCAGAAGCGTACATTTTGCTTATTTACGTACCCGCTGAGATGGAAATGGGCCTCATCACTCATGATTATTTTTGATGAAAAATCATCTTCCTCTTGGTGGTGATTAAGGATGGTTTGAGCGTATGTTAGACGCGATTGGCGGTCAGCAGCTAACAGCTGATGTACCGTCTGGACTTTGTACGGAAACATCTTCAAATCTTGTACCAAAATTCGCTGTAAAGACCGTCGACTGACACCCATTTGCGTGGCACGTCGTCTGGTCGATGTCGACGGCGCTTCCATGACATCCTCAGCTACAGCAGCAATATTCTCTGCAGAACGGCTACTCCGGGGTCTGCCACGCCTGGCAGCATCTCGTGTTGTGCCAGTCTCTTCGAGGCGAGCGGCTAAACGTTGCAGTGTTTCACCAGTAGGCGTTGGACGGCTAGGAAATCTGCGACGAAATTCACGTTGTGCCAAAGTCACCGACCGATTATTGGTCAAATAAATTTCGCATGTGTTTACTGCACAAATGTCAAAACAGAAGTGACATTAGGGGCCAATCGCAAAATTTATAGCATTTTCTGATAGGAGGATTACTTTTGCGCCACCTTGTACATATGTATATATATTTATAACACTATAAAGATTGTCTAGCGATAAGGGTTCCATTTTTACATAATGCAAACGAAAGCGTGATGTTGTTTGGCAGTGATTTCACAAAAGTTAAAGCAACTTTGTTGGTTTGTAGACAGCAACTTCTTTTTTAAATGAAATTGTTTTGCATCTGATCGGATTTTTGTCGCTGATCGGAGTTTTTACCAATCCCTGTATTTTCGGCTCACATTCTTGATTGGATTTGAGGTGTGATGATGCGTTATATTGTACGAGTACAACAGTGTAAACTGTCCTTTATTGTGCCAGCCTCACATCGCATACATATACATATATACACTGTAAGTACTCGTATATCTTTGCTAAAAACAATATTTGAATATACAGACATACATATCTGTTTACAAGTACTTCTTTTGTGCTTGTTTTTCATAAGTCCAATTCGTTGCTACCTTACCGCATAAGACACACGTCAACCTAAAAGCGCCCTAGACTGTAGAAAATTCCACAGGCCATATTTTGCAAATGCAAAAAAATAATTCCATAGTTATCGAGCAGCCCAAGAGAAGGTTAACCCGACAAGAAAATAGTGTCGTTTCGTCTTAGATGTACAAAGTAAATGCAAATATATAAAATAAGTTGCAAATACTCCTTGTACGACATGAAGTCCATATGTACATATATCCTCTGCCCTACACGTTTTCAGCATTTCTCTTCATTGTTTGAGGGCTAATAAAGATTTAAAGAATGTGCTGTACTACAGAACTTCTTAAAAGAAAACCTTTTCCTATGCAGATCTGCCAACACGCAAAATCACCAAAATATTGTTCAAAACAACACACAGTGAAAAACAACCGCCTCACTGTTTTAGTTTTACTCGATTTTGAGGTCTGAAAATAGCATGTTGACGGTTTAGTTCCAATACTACACATACATATGACATTTATTTTTAATAACTTTTCCAACAAAAAAGTGTGGTGGCATAGAATGATAAACCAATGGGTAACAGTGCACCATATTAACCATAATAGTACTAATGCCGGCATTAGATTGACGAAAAATGTAAAGTGTTATAGTTTTCAATAGATTAATACTTCTATATTTTTAATTCAAGCTGTAGAATATCTGAATGTCCCAATAATTGTAAGTACGAAAATACATATTCCTAAGGTTGCGCAGTTATCTAAAACACATTGATATAGCGGCTGTGTTTATTTTTGTTTGAACATACATATGTGCATACACATCTATCATATATAAAGATATTCTGCTTAAATTCATTACCTTACCTCGCTGTGTAGGATTCTGTAATTGCTGCGTATCTTGACGTCTAAATTTAAACGTTAACTTTTGTACATACATATTTCCTTTGCAAAATCCCAAAATCTCCAAAAGAACTGTATGGCATGAGCCAACCGATATGCCGACGTCCTCAGCAACTTCTCCAAAATGGATTCGATGATTCCTTATAACCAAATTCTTCACTTCCGCAACATTTTCATCCACGGCAGGCGTCGTCATTCATCTTTGAAAAGCTTGTAAGCATTTTTCTGAGTGAAAGTACATTCAATATATGCCACCGTTAACACCTCGAAGGCTTTTGATGACTTAATTCCATTTTTTACAAACAAATTTATGCTCCACTATTTTTCGGCGGTAGAAAATCCCCGGGCACGCAAACAACTTTTGTGCCTCTCACACACAAACTAAAGATGCTAATAGCAGTGCCTCTGAACTTACGTTCGAGACGAGTGCAACAACAATAAAAATATTCGAAAAATCACCTTTTTTCTTACACAAACCTCGTAGGCACATACATATGTACATATTTATGTATGTACGCATTTAGTTTAGATTATTTTGGATAAAGCCACAATGTTTTCAATACAATTTCAACGAAAATGGCATAATAAGAATTCAGACAATGGGCCCACCTTCTATCTTTTACATTATGAGTTCATAGAATTATTTGTTTATGGGCGTGGTTCCCTCCCTCCCCAGAAAAAGTCAAGTGAGCCTCTTCCATATGCAAAAAGCATTTCCCAAGACTGGCATTATTTACATGCTTACTTACATTTTCCTTATATATGTATGTATGTACATATAAATATATTTCAGTATTGACTTAAGGCGGAATAGAAAAAATTTTGTAAGTCCATTTACCGCCTGCGAATATTAAATTGAAAGTTTTGCGAATGCGAATAAAATTAATACAATTAATTTCTTTTATTTGCTACATTTGAAGTGTATGTTTTCTGGTGAAGGGTTCACACGTGCCATTACATCCAATATGTGATTATCAGTTTGTAGACATCATATTAATATTATCGCAATATGTATTTACGTATGTAGAAGCAAATAAAATCTCGCAAAGAATGTTCTCAGTAAATGCGCAGCGTAAAATATTTTTGATTTTACTTGTTTTAATATAATTCTAAAATTCTTTTGAAAGTGCGGTTTCCTTGTCAAGTCCCCTTTATATGTTAAACAAAAACGTCTTCGGGCTTGAAGAATGTTATAAATACTCGCAACTTTTTGTTGGCTCTAAGTTAAATCAGTTGGGTACAGTAGTTGCCGAATATAGTTTTAAATAATCTATTCCAAATTAAAGTAAATCTTCATTTCTAATTGGATAACAGTAAAAAAGCTAGAATATGTACTAGCAAACGCACCCCAAAATCTATACGAAAACACTACTTGAACTTACGGTCTATTCTCGTAGATAACCAAGGCTTACATATGATATCCGTCGTGACCTTTTCTTATGAAATTTTCACAGAAAAATTTTACCGAATTATTAATTTGCTTGCAATTTATAAGTGCACAGAATAAGTGCAAGTGAATAAGAGAAGACCATATGCCCATGATGGTCTCTGTGTCTAACTTATACGACCCCTGTCTTCACATTGGAAGTAACAGCGTAGCCTACATGAAATTCCAACATACATAAATGAGTCAGTAATTACTATGACGCGAAGGCAGTTCTTCATCGCCAGAGCTGGTTTACAAACGTTTTGGAAAAATCTTAATTAAACTTTTACTTGCTTTAAAAAATTTCATTCTAGGTTCAGAATTAGTGGAACCGTTGCTAAAAATTTTAAATTAAACGAAAATGATTCCGTATTTCGTTCCGCTTTTAATTACAGAGCTGGGTAGAAGTTTTCCTCTCACATCTAATAAATCAATTGTTTGTCCAGTGTGAAAGAACTTTGGAAAAGCCTTTGCCTGGAATTATGATACAAATTATATTTAAGAAATTTGAATTCCTTCTTATTATATACATATGTACATACATATGTATTTATATTTATGAAGTTTCTTACCTTTTTCAGCTGGCGTTAACGCAATAGCTAATTAGGTTGGTACAATGAGGACTTTGTTGACGCACGTAAAATCACACAAGCCCACACACAGACACGCACGGCCTAAACTAATTTATTTCCCAATTCTAGTTTTCCATTTTTTTCACGTTGCACAAAAATCATAAATATCTTTCAAAAGAAAGTAAAAATTTACTGAAAGTTGTCAAAGTACTCAACGTACGCTAAAAGTTGCCCAACTTTCATACGTTGCGTTGAAGTCGATGGACTTTATGTGGCAAAGTTCATAACAATTCCTTTTTTTAACATAACTGTATATTTGTGTATTTATATATGCACATATGTATGTATGTAGGTACTCGTATATATTTATTAATTCGGAAAGTATTGAATTTTTTTTACCACGTTGAAAGCTTGCGCAATTTTTCCATTATTCCAAACCATCGTTACCATTTATTGTACAATATTTCGCATATTTAGCAAATAAGCTGCTACATCTGCTATAAGCACGAAAAAAAAGTGTGAGCAACCACAATTATGTACTACATCGGCAGCATTGAACGTTGAAATTCATCGTAATTTTTATTCATTTTTCTTATAATGGCCTCCGAATATAAATAACAAATATAAAAAATAAGTTTCGAATAATTGAATTTTTGCAAAGTAGATGTAAATTTAATATCGTGAGATGGTTTCTGCAATATCTTTTGCAAGCTTAAATAATGACCAATTTTTCAGCAGCACTAATTCGCTTGCTCCAACCATGGAGGCGAACTGAATGGCAACTTCACAAGCGGAAGATACGATTTGTAGTCGAGTCTTCGAGCACAATATATTATACAAGCCTACGTGGAGCTTTCAAAGGGTTGATTAGTGTGTAGCGTGTATAAATAAATATGCAAGTAAGAATCTAATGTATTAGTTCTCTGCTCTTTCTTTTTGTCATTGCTTTTTAATTAGGAGCATACGATTGCCGCAAAGCACAAATTTTTAGCCTATTTTTGTAGCCGAATCGTGTCAATGTACAATTACATATGTAAAAAAGGGCTTAGGCCCTGCAGATATTGTAATTAGAATAACCAATCAAATGTAGTCTTGATGTAAGATCTAAAAGATTATAAACAGCTTTTTGTCTGATAGAACATTTGCAGTAAAAATAGATAATGAGTACTCTAGTATACGCAAAATTCCTGCTGTTGTACCCCAAGGTTCAGTTTTATCCCCTATCTTATATTCCATATAATATATCATATATTATATATATATCAGATTTCAAAACATTAAGAGATCAAACTACAGCACTATATGCGGATGACACTGCTTTAATAGCAACTGGCAAAGTCTCGAATGCAATTATTAAAAAGCTTCACAAATCTCTCATAAAAACTAAAAACTATTTCGAAAAATGGAAAATTAAAATGAATGATTTAAAAACACAAGCAATTATATTCCCCTTTAATAAATCGCCAAAACGAATACCTAGTATAGGATTTTCTATTCAGGGCATAGAAATACAGAACTCAGTAAAATATTTAGGAATTACTATGGATAAAAAATTGAATTTCAGAGAGCACATTTTTCAAACATGTACTAAAGCCGTAAGATGTGGGAGAGCCCTCTTTCCTCTGCTAAATCGAAAATCATTTTTAACCAGAAAAATAAGTTATTGCTTTATCAAATGTGTATTCGACCGATTATGACCGATTATGATGTCAGGTGTCGTCTTCAAAATGCGCAAAAGTCCACCTGAAAAAGCTTCAGATAATCCAAAATAAAAATTTGAAAATTATATATAACCTACCCAGACGCTACGCTACAATGGACTTACACAAAAACTTCAAAGAAAAACTATTTGAAACTGTAATTTGTGAATTAACACAAAGATTTGAACATCGCAACAGATTTTCAAACCATGATTTGATACGAAATTTGTAGTAATGTAATCTTCGCCAACTTCAGTCAGGAAGATGGCGTAAGATTTTATAAAATACAATATTGTGTGTAGATATAAGGTTTTTAGCTATCTTTTTTCTCCTTAAATCATTATTATATTTTCAATGTTCTCCTATTTCCTTATAATAGTTTAATACTTGGTGCAATACTATTTAGTAATATCTCAAAAATTGTATATATATAATATTTTAAAATATTTGTATTGTATGATGATAGAAAATAAAAATGAATGAATTGGTAATGTGCGTCAAAATCTTTTGTTTCTTCCATTAATTTACTATTTTGTAAGTAATGAACGAATATATATGCACCTATTTTACATTTTAATTATACATACATACTTACAATTTAGTTGCGTAGAGAACTTGCGATGCATTCACCGAAAGCAAGAAAAGTGGAAAAATCAAGTGTTCTTTCACACTGGATATACGATCACCAATCACGCAGATACTTCTTTCTACTGTGGTTTTGTACTTTCTTTTAAAAAATATAGAATAGGCGCAAACATAATTTGTTTTAATAAATCTTTTCGACGAGTAAAACACAAGATAAACCTCGATGAATGAGTTGGTAGAATATCCGATCAAGAGTCCAGAGGTCTTAGGTTCGATTCCTATCAAAGACTCTGGTGAAAAACAGTGGCCAAAAATTCTTTACGTTCGACTAAAAACAATAACAGTCGAACAGCTGACTGATGTCTGACTGTTTCTGACATCCTCATCCCTGCAATTTATAATAAAACAAAAAAAGGAGCAAAACTCTAGTATTTCTTGCCTCACATTTCTAGTAAATGGAGCAATCATGTGACTGCAGAGTATTTGGTTCAGACAATTTAGCACAACAAAAACTCACTCAATTTTTTGTATTTGTGGGAGTCATTTGATCTCAGTAAGCGATCGTAACTAGTTGCAAAATGCATGTGTATGCATGTGCATTTGAGTGGCACTGGCAAGGACTTTTAATGCGATTATGTCGGCTAACAAGAAACAAAAACAACATGGTGCGTTTTCTGGTGGAATACAGCTCTCGTTCTTTATTTACGTACATACGAAGTCCGCAACTTAAGTTTCCCCTCTGTGATGCGTTTTTATACTGTGCGCGCATATTCCCTTTTATACTGTGCATATTCCCTTTTTTGAAATTTTCCATATCTTTATCTAACCAATTTCCAGTTTTGTTTTCAAATAACGAAAAATTTATTGAAAAAGAGATTCATAATATTAATATTAAATTTTGCTAACCGGGTTGATAAATAGGCTGATAAAAATTCTGTTAGCAAGCCTGTTATGCGGTCAAAATATATTTATGATGCCGACAGGTTTTACTTGCTGAGTTTCATTAAGCTTTATTTCTGTGATTTCCCTTTCTAGACATTCTGAATGAAACCTTCTCTGATATTTCGAGTTGTAACAGTGTGAACGAGAATACTTAATATGAAATCATTGAAAGAAATGCTTGTGATTCAGAAAATGAAGAGGATGGTGCAGCTTTCAGTGATACAAAAGTTTTAAGAATTTCAGCTGGGAATATGTCATCAACCCAACCATGGCCACCGCGATTTGAATTGCAACTAAAATTGTACTTATACAAATTCAGCATTGAACCTTTTGTTAATAACGTGATTACAAAAGGTAATTCAATACTTCCTTAGTTTTAAGCAATATGAATAAAAAAAACTGAATAAAATAGATTAAGCATTTTTAATTTTAAGAATCAATTTTATATTAAACCATTTTTGTAAATTATCAGTTAGTTAAAATTCAGAACTCAATAAAACAAGTAAGAATAGAACTCAAAACCGAAGTTTTGGTTTTTTTAGAACAAATACATTTAATTGTATTTAACTCGCGCTTCATATTTGTTTGTTTCTTTATCCAAGAGGATTCTCGCAAAATCGTATTGTGGAAAGAGCAATATCCAAAGTCAGAAAACATTTTGCATCTTCAATTACGAAAATTAATTTTGAAAACCTCTTCCTCTAACTATTCCTTGACGACTTTCAGTTTTCCTCTTGCCTTTTTCTTAGCAACAGCAATGTCTTCAGTGGTATTTTCCATATACATACATATGGAGTCTTTGCTGCAAGAGAGTCATGTTTCAAAATTTCTATTTTCCGAGTTAAGTATGTGAAAGTGTTGCCCACATTGGCAATTTTACGGATGAGGGTGTCTCTATGACCAACAACGATTTCAAACAATATGACAACTTTAAACGCATTTTTCTGAGTTTGAATTTTGTTTTGCGAAAATGAACAAAGTATTTTATTTTACATATGAAAAATAAAAAATAAAATAAAATAATAAAAACCTTTCTAAACAATATTAAAACTCGCAATAACTAACTTTACATATTCGTAATAACAGCAATGCTCAGTAGCAGAGCTTTTAGATACTACTGTTCGGCGCTGAAGTTAGTTTTGACCTTTGACCTCATTATGGTACGGGTTGACACCATCAGCCTGAAAATTTATACTATGAATAAAATAATTTATGAATAAAAATTTATTCTGTCAGCTTTTGTGTTTTGTTATTCTGAAGGATCTGTCCAATAGAGGACAACGAGTAAATTTAACCTGAAATTAAAAAAAAACATAAAATTATTTCTGAACTTTAATGACAACAACAAATACAAAATGTGATACAAAATTGATATATTTTTACCGTATTAAAAGAGTTAACTGAACATTTTGAAATAATCTCTGCTCATTTATAAACGGCAGATCTAAGATATGGCGCTTTTTAAGTCTCCTGATCTCGTTTCTATCATCTATTGATTGACATGGTGACCTAATCTTACATATGCATGTACATACATACATAGTATGTATGTACAAAATTTATGAAAAAATAATTATTTCGTCAGCTGTATGTTTGTTTATTGATGCCAAAGTGTAGCCTATTAGGTTGTTTAAATGCATAGAAAAAAAAAACGCTTAAATAAAAATTATATTTACTTATAGGAGAAATTTTTATTTAAATGTGGAGGCATCTCATATCAAGGCAAACATGTCCATATCTACACATAAATATGCATGTATGTATAGTCCATATATATTTACTCGTACATACATATACATATTTATATATATACAATACATATATATCTATTGTACACGTAAAGGGCATTTTTTAAAGATACACTAGTTCAAATCATAATGAAACATAGAAATATATTTGCTGTGTGACATTAATCTTTAAATATGATTTCGCTCATGTGGCCGCGGCGGTTGGTGCAATCATCGTTGGTCGTTGGTGTAAATCTACCCGATAATGAAATATCAAACACTTTCTATGTATCTATAGAAGATTTAGACTAAAATATATGTATGTATATTGTCTAAATTTAAAATTATTCTGGCAGCATACATACATAAATGTATTGTATGTAGTTTTCAATTGCTCAACACTTATTAATATACATACATACATACATATTTATGTACATATGTATATGGCGTAGTGTTAAATTAAAATGTTACAACGCCGAACAATGAGTCGCCGAAATATTAATATACAAGGTATGAAGTGTGTAAAGTCGAACAATATAAGGTATTTCAATATCAAAAGTTAATTTGCTAATTTATTATTAAAAGCAGACAGCCTGCTTGCAAGAGCTGTTCTTTGCTACAGTTTGCTCTTAAAAACGCAAGAACAAACAATTACTTGCCATTGACCCATTGAGAGGGTCAGACTATGTTCTCGTTGGAAATATTTTTATTTGCTATGAAATAATTTTCTTTGCCTCTTTTGTGGTTTGCCGCAACCAAAAAGTTTTCGGCCACATTACGGGAAACAAATTATACTTTGTGTCCAGACTACGGCAAATAAATTTTAATGTTTATAGTTAATTATTTGGTTAATGTAAACGTAGCGTTGCTACCATTGTTTTGTATTAAATGAAAGCGATGTGGGAGAAATTGGAGCCAAGCAACAGTGGAAGAAGATTGTTCCGAATGAAGTATAAATGTTATGATTTTGGATATTATAGGCCCATGACTACAATCTACTTACGGCAATAACTATGTTTTATAATTAATGCGTATGCGTCGTAAGAAATTGTGTTACTGCCGTTTCAATACCAGAAAAAAGAGTGGAAGAAAGTCTGACAAAAGAACCGAAAAAAACGAAATGTTTACTGAGTTTTTTTTAAATGCAATTCATTTTTTATTCAAATCAAATACTTACATAATTGATTATTTTATACTAATAATATTTGGGCCCGCTAAGCCATGGGCTTGTCAACAGGATGGAAAAAAATCAATAAAAACATACATATGTATATACATACAAATGTACATAAAAAAATATTCATTGCGAGCATATAAAGAATTTTTTCATAAGTCTTTTTCTTTTAAGTTCATTATTCTCGCTGACAATATGGATCGGTACTTTATTAAAGGTTGTTGGTAACGTTACACTCTCTTGGCTCTTTTCTGCCGTATTAGTTAAGACATTTCTTGACTTCGGATCTGTCTTGTGTTGTACCCATGACCAATACCAAGGAGGTATCTATTGGCCAATGTCAAGAAGTAAATACTTTTTTTTGTTGCGTTGAGTTGATTCTCCTTGTTATAATGAATAGGTTGCGAAGTTGTGTCTGGTTTACGTTGTTTTGTGCTGTGTTCGCTACTGCGCTCCTAACAGTATTTAATGATGTATTGTTGTAATTGTTTGTGTTGCGTGGAATGTTGTTGATATCGCGTTGAAGTATATTATTATTATTGTGTGTGTGTTGTTAGAGGAATACAACTTTTTTTGAAGAATTTTAAGGGTTTGGTTTTGAATATTCTGTATTATTCTAACATATGTTGAGCTACCCCATGCTGTGATGCCGTGCCTTATATAAGATTCGACCAATGAAAAATATGCTTGCCTAAGCACGTTGTAGTTGGAGCAGTTACTTAAATGAAAAATCATAAATAATGCGGATTTTCTTAGCTTCTTTTGTAAATTTTGGATGTTTACTTTCCACTTAATTGTGCCATCGATAGGTACGCCCAGGTATTTATAAGTCTGAACCAGCTCTATAACTGTATTACAAGTGTCAACTACTGTTCCGGGGTTTGTCACATTTCCATGAAGGCATTAAATGCTGTGGAATTTTATATTTATTATTGATTGTCGTTACAACGGCATATGTACATATGTATGTAAATTGGTATGTAAAGTCGAATATAGAAAAGCCTATTTAGAAACAAGCTTAACACTCTGAGCCTACTACGGTCTTGGATACTCAATTTATACCATTTGGGATAAACAGAAGGTAAGGAACAGAAAATGCGCGACAGATACGTACATATGTATGTGTATCCATCAACATTTTAAATTAATGATGCCAGTTTACTAAAAATTGGGCTTGAAAAATAATGAAACATTTACGAGCACAAATGACAGTATATTGTTAATAATACAAAAAAAGTCTCATAAAGTACGTCAACTTCAAAGCAACGTATCAAAGTTGGGTCAAATGACGGCACGAAACAGTCTGACATTGAAAACTTATGTAAAAACAACAGTGGGGCAATTTCTAATTTTTGTCCTTTAAATTATTTTAATAGCAAATTTTTTAATTTTGTTTTTATTTGTTTATTCCGTTATGAAAATAGTCAAATATTCAAAGAATATATCAAATTAAAAAACATTTAAAATACTTATTTATGTACATATATCATTTTAAATAAAATATTAAGTTATTATTTTACTAAACTTTCTTTTCCGGCTATTTATATTTTGATTAAGCGATCTTATTCCAAAGCACATCCTACATCCAAAAAAAAATTTCACTTACGTCCAAGCAATTTGACAATCAAACCAAAAATATTGGTTGCTTATATTTTGCCACTATACACTGGTAATGGAATAGAACAATTTACTAATATGTCGACCAACCAGAGGGCATTGGGTCAAAATTAACCCAAAAACAATGTAAAAATATTTACAAGCTAAATTTGCTTATTACGCCAAATTATTGTAAAATGTAGCCACAAACGGTGTTTGACCTCTACACAGGATTAGCTTTTAACACAATTTCTCACTTGATTTTGTTCCGTAGTTTTGTAGTTTTCCCTGCAGTAGGCTGCCTAATCTCACGTAACATACAAAGTTTATCGGCGAAAATTAGGAATTAATCTATAATATATTGACTTCTAATACTTTCTAAATTGTTTTAACCGAATATACATTTGAGAGTTCATTCACGAAACACACACATTTTTGACGGAATCTTTATTTTAGACAACTGCAAAAAATAGTGCTTCCAAACGTATATATTTTGTGCATATATGTATGTACATACATATGTTTTAATATAGTTTTATATAAAAGTACATGATTAAGAAACAAAAACTATATCTGACCACTTTTCATACTATAATAATTCAAAATTATAAGGCCAACTTTTCACGATAAGATTATTTTAGTAAGAAACCTAAATCTAAATGCCTATTTTTGCTGCATTTTTAAAATTTGTGTATTATACTTATATGATTGTATAAAACGTATTTGGCAATCCTGGCATATGCATTTCGTCTACATTTAGTACGTACAAGTGAATATATTTTCGTTTTCACATTGGTGCTTCTAAGCTATGCGAGTCCGACAAACAAAGGAATAGGCAGCCCCCCTTGCGTGGGCTAAACTACGGCATCTAACGGGAAGTCATGCGCATGAGCCCATCTGTATTTCTATCATTCTTGAGTTTTTCCACCCACTGGAAAACATTGGTATTTAGGTTTTCGATTTAGCTAATATACATGTGCAAGGACACTGTCATTTGGGCCCACAGCCACCTTCAGAAAAATTGCGTAGGTACACAGGTCTGGTAAAATATCGTCACGGCTGGCCTAGACGCCGGAATTTCAATGTGTGTCGCAATAAAATATTATGGTGCCGCAGTAACATTTATTGCATGTTGCAGTATTTAGTTTATGTTCCCGTTTTTCTACAATTTTCACAGTTGATGCACATATGTGCATATTTAAGTGGCCAATAAGTAAAAACAGGGCTCTTAGGCAATGATTATGAGACATCAAAATTGATTTATCAATCTGGTTCAGGATGATTCAGTTGCTGTGCAGCAAGTGAAACAAAAGAAAAAACTTTCACTTGTTCCACCATATTCTATTTTATTTTCTTGTTTCTTAGATTTGTTTTAAATATCTTTCCTACTTGAGGAAGTCAAACAAAATCCCGAAAAATTGCTTATGTAATAATTGGTAAAGAAATAAAATTTTACAATAAACACTTAATGAATGGCTCCCATTCAGAAAAAGAATTCTCTGATACCTTCTTTTTCCGATGAATCGTTGAAGAGGTTTCGATTAGGTTGCAAGAAACTCAATTGCTAAAACAATAAAAGTTTTAACGGTCATTTTTATCAGAGATTTAGCTGTTAGGGGAATGAGACGGGTAGGAAACCTGACGCAAGCTTAGCAAAAATAATAATGATTTCTATCTATTGGTACTTACACTTACAAAAATACTTTTCGATATCTGGATTTTCTTGGGAGCTTCGTGCTGATATTTATTTTTAAATTCTACTTAAGTAAGTTTTTTATTTTTCAGTACAAAGATATCGAGTAGCAAACCATACCGGGTTAGACTAGTATGCTGTAAATATTGCCTTACACAATCGAGAAAAAGATCAGAAAGGACTTTTTCTGATAGTTTTGGAGTCTGATGTTTCAGTTTTAAATTTTGAAATCTGTTCTGTTTCATTGTTAACAAGATGAAATTGTATATTTTCTAAAATCTTCTAGTACAATTACCGAACAAGAATCTTAGTCCATTTCCAAAAAAATGAGTGTCGATTTAGAAATATATATGGATAACATTGATACCTAAAGTTAGTAAGTTCATTGACAACCTCTTGTTCCACCATATCTATGTATATCTCTGTTTAGTAGGTTTTTTTCCATTATTTGGCTGTGGACTGTTGCCGTCAAGATAAACATTGGAGAAAGGCGTTAATAATATAATAATAGCTTCTGTTTTTTCAGTAATTTGTAATTCTAAGCCATAACTAATTCTGTTTTACATAAATACTTTATTTTGTTTTTCTCTCAAAGTTTTGAATATATGCAACGGTTTTTTAGTTTTTGATATTTATAAAGGGTGTTTTTAATAGAGGTATAGAACTTTGAAATGGAATAAAAAAATATGAATTTTTTAAATTGACATTATTCGAAAAATAATGTTCTGGCATTGAATGTGACTTTTGGCTATGACCGCCACGCCAAATGTTGTCCTCCAAGTGGTCAATGGTTTCGGACTTAGCGGTGTTGACTATCGACTTCACACATCCCCACGGAAAATAGTCTAACGGCGCTATATCGCATCATCTTGGAGGCCAACTCACAGGTGTGTGGTAGTGTGTTCCAGTAGCGAAAACATCGCATTCATCAATCACTGGGCGGTTGCAAGGGTGTTTGTGAGGCCAAATTCTGTTTTTCTCCATTTCAGTAAGATCGAGGGTAGTAAAATGCAAACATCTAGCCAACTTATACAAATTTTCGTCCATAATTAGAATCGCACATTTATTGGTTATATTGTTGTATCGTTTAATCCATAACGATACGCCATTTCTGTTTTCTAGATGAGTTTAGGTTTTTGGGTACAACCCGGGTTGGGGCAATGGCATGTAACATTTCGATCTAGCATTTCTCGAACTTGTTTGCGAATTCCTCTTTACAGAGGTGATAAAACTGAAATACTGAATCACTGTAATCACTTCTAATGCAATGCACTAGTTTTATATTAGTTCAAAAATTTGTTCACACTTAATTTGAGCTTTCAATGTGAATTAAAATTTGTGTTAGCTGGAGACTGTCTTCCCTCTTTTTCTTAATTTTCTTTCAAACAAAAATATTAAAATATCGTTTAGGCTTACGAGCCCTACGGGAACATTTATTTAAACATTTCCCAAAAGCCCATCATAATTGCTGCCAAATTCGAAAACGAAATCGTTACCTTAGTAATTTGTATGGTGTTAAAATTTCTTGCATTTCACCAACTCTTATGTATTTATGAATATTTCAGGTAGCTGTTTTAACGTACATAAATGGGGCTCTTTTACAGATATTGTGTCAGGCAAAAGTTATACTTATTGTTAGTCGATTGGAGGTAATGAAGTGATAATTTTCTACCTTTGTCGCAGCTGGCATCCCACTTTCCGATTTCGACAATTGCCATACGGATTGTGGAAATTGCTTTCTTCTTCTTCTTTTGGCGCTACAGTCCGGGTGAACCTCAACCAACAAGCTTTACCAGCTGGCACAGTCTTTAGCCAGCATCCTCCAATTTTACACACCAAGTTGGTCGATATCCCTCTCCACTTGTGTGCGCCATAGGTTCCGTGGGCGTCCTCTAATGCGTTGTCCCACAGGTTCGGAATCGAAGATTCTACGGGTCGGAGCAGTATTCTCCATGCGCTTTACATGGCCCAACCGGAGCCGTTGGATCCGTAGACGCCTGGTTAGGCTCATGTCGCTGTACAACCCGTACAGTTCATGATTGAATCTTCTTCTTCAGAAACCATCAACGCACACAGGGCCGAAGATTGAACGCAGAACTTTTCGCTCGAAAATACCAAAGAGAAGGAAAGGGATTCTCAAAGTGGTATATAAGTGTCAGCCTGGTTTTTCGAGAGTTGCCTCTTGAGCCCAAAGAAACAGCGATTGGCAAGAGTTATTCTCCGTTTAATCTAGGTACTGATGTTTTTCGTGCTGTTCACTTGGGAGCCAAGGTAGACGAAGTCCTTCCTTACCTCAAAGTTATAGTTGCCTACGGTGACGTTCCGGCCCAGTCGTCGATGTTGTGCGTCCTATCTCGATGACAACATATATTTCGTTTAGCCCTCGTTCACCGTTAGAACCATTTTGGCCGTCTCCGATGCAATACCAGCAAACGCTTCATTGACGGCTCGCTGTGTTCGACCAATCACGTCAATGTCGTCAGCGTATGCTAGCAGTTGCACGGACTTTTGGAAGATCGTGCCTCTGTTGTTGGCGTGTGAGTGTTGCACGATCTTCTCAAGAATTATGTTAAAAAAGTCACATGACAGTGCGTCGTCTTGTCTAAAGCCTTTTCTGACATTGAATGTCTCGGTGAATTCGTCACCAACCTTGATGGAGCAGCGAGAATTCTTCACCGTCATCCTACACAACCTGACGAGTTTGGTACGAATGTCAAAACTAGACATAGCTCGTCCCTATGCACACTGTCATATGCGGTGGGTGTCGATTTGCATCTCTTGGGTCTTTTCCAGGATCTGCCGTAGCGTGAAAATTTGGTCAATGGTGGACTTCCCCGGCCTGAAACCACACTGATAAGGACCTATCAAACTGTTCACGAATTGTTTCAGGCGGTCACCAAAACGGCATAGAAGATCTTGTAGGCGATGTTCAGGAGACTTATTCCTCGGTAATTGGCGCAGTTGAGGCGGTCTCCTTTTTTGTGGACCGGGCAAACGATGCTGAGATTTCTTACAGATGAGCTGGTGCATCCAGGTCATCGCCGGCTGCCTTAAACAGTTCCACGGACAATCCGTCCGCTCCTGCAGCTTTGTTCGATTTTAATCTCGTCATTGCATTTCTGACTTCATTTAGATCGGGGGACGGAATTCTCTACCATCATCGTCCATTATGTGGGGTGGAATATTCTGCCTGGCACTGGAATTGGTGTTTTTCTCGCCGTTAAACAGTCTGCAGAAGTGATCTTTACCCATCCTCTTCGGTTATAGGTTATATCCATTGGATAGTTGCCTTATCCGTTGGTAAAACTTTCGGAAATTATTCCTCCCGTAACACCTTTCTAGTGCCTCGACCGCGCGCTTCTCATGCTCTTTCTTCCTCCTTTGGAGAAGCCGGTGTTCTTCCCTTCCTTTACGTTCGTAGAGCTCACGATTTTGGAACTTATTTTAAAGAGGTGGTTCGAAATTATTGTGTTGATTTTGATAACTCGTGGAACGCCTATTAGTGTTTGGAAAATGTCTATATTCGTTTATCATATATTTTCTTATGTTTATTGAGGAAGTTTTGCGCACCAACTAGAGAATTTTTCGCACGAAGAATTTCAAATCGCCCCGGGAGGGGAACAGTATATTTCTTTCTGAACATGGTTTCAAATGTACGGCAACACAATGCAAATCTGAAGCTGAAGTATAGGCCAAGACTGAGGCGCAGAGCAAACGTGAAGTTTTTTTTTCAAGTTCAAATAAAAACAAAAAAATAAAGGCATAAATATAATGATAACAGCCAATTGTTAACAGACTTTTTGTATGCTATGTATGTTACCATCATATCCAGAATAGCCATGATTATTTGTCATTCACTAGAAGTGGCAACAATGCAATCCGAGGCGTGATTGGTTTTGAACATTTTTCGTGTTAATAACAACAAATTGTGATGTGTTTACCATATGCCCACAATAATATATTGTATCGGTCTATACAATGTAGGGTGTTTGTCAAAAAGATATAAAAGAAGATCAAATAACACTTTGGATTGAACGACAAACAAATTGTAAACATTGACCGACTTGAATCTTCTAGAACATTTTTCTTTCAAAGTAATAATTTAAGCACTTGACCAAACTAAACACAATAAAGAGAAGAGGCACCTTCAACAGTGCTGTGGCTAAGCATAGCATTATAGACAACTTACCAAAACCCGAAATTATACAGAATAGAGAATTGTAGTGGATAAACCAATACTTCCCAAACATAATAAAATCTACAGAAAATTATATAAAAATGGGCAAAAATTTGCGCTCCGCATAACTTTTTTATAATATAAGTACTCAAGTACATATTGGGAAATACATTTACAGCAGCATCTGTCATTACGGCCTAATCTGATAGTGAACCTATTCCACTAGTAAAGTTGCCAAAGGCTCACCCCAAAGTGGCCTATAAGGCAAACAAGGGTAGCAACTCCTTTCTTTGTGTGAAAAGCAGTTCGAGAGCTCGTATTCTGCGTTCCTCTAATATTTATAAAAAAAATCGTAAAATGTTAAATAATGATCGAACTCTTTGCTTTTGTTGTAAAATTACGCATTATATGGGAATATCATGTATCTCCATTCCTCTCCATTAAATCTGTTAACCATTTTACATTGTATGTCGATTTCTAATATAAATAAATTCCTTTCTCTTCAGGATCAACTCGAACTTTGTTGCTGTCCGGTTCTCTATTGAACGTAACCTGGCACTTGGCGTATCCGCACAAAGTAAGTAGAATTTTACGGTCCGTTAGTTTGTAAAACTAACTGGAAAACTATCGGAATGTTCAATGGCAAACGATCTTCTTCCTATATATATATTTATTAAAGTTCAGTTCAATACATAACCCAGAAGGCAACCAGCTATTACAACTTTTTTTTGAATTTTTCTATTGTAAAAACATTTGCTATTAGTTCTATGTAGTAGTTCTTAAGGAACTATAATGAAGGCTTTGCAATACTATACTCGAATTGAATTCAATTCTTTATATTAAACATGGAATTTTTCCCACTCTGCGCATTGTTGAGCAAATTTTGATAAATCAAGAACTGGATGTCCTCCATTTACTTGTATTTGCAAAGCTCTGTGTCTTTTTATGTCAGAATGAAGGTAGTGGATACTGCGAGGATATATATGTCACTAGATATAATGTGCATGTCATCCTATTGCATGGAAGGAAACACTTTTTTATCTGTTTTACTTCAGTTATGAATATATCTACATACGTATGTACATATTCATAAAGTTATTTTAAGTACAAAGGAGTCAATCATGAAACTGCTTAATACAATTTACAGACACTTTTAGAATTTAATTCCCTAACTTTTTCGAATTAGCAATTAAAAGTAGATGTGCTCAATTTTAATCTTGTAAAAAAATCGAGTTTCAGTTTATTTAGGTTATGACTTTATTTAAATGGAAAATGGTTCCTGCTCACATCATAAAAACGCGGCGACCTTTGTGCCGCCCATTTTATGAGAGATTCTATGGTCTTCACAGTCCACTATAGAACTTTTGGTACACCATAAACCAACATCCGTTCATCCAAGAGCTGCAGATCGGACAGAATAGGATATCCCGATACAGTCGTGCCTTCCGGATACTTGAGTTTTTAGTGACGAGGCACATTTTTGGATGAGTAGCTAGTAGTTTGGTTATGTTGTCTGATTAGCTGAAGTCCATTTTCAATCTTTAGTTGACCACATTCCTACCAGATTAAGTATTGCAAGATGTCAAGTTTCAACGAAGAAATACTCTTTTTAGTGAAATGGTGCCAGAATATAAGCAAAAGCTTCTTAACGATTGTGAAAATATACAGTTTATATAAAATTTACATATCCTATTGAAGTTCTAGAGTTTCAATGCACCGAAACTTTAAATCCAAATCATTAATTTCATCCAAAATAAGTTTTAATGTTTGAAATTACACTCTATATATATTTAATTGTGTTAGAAAGTTTACAGAAAATTTCTCAATTGAGGAATCACCTTACATGAGGTTACTGACCATCTTACTATATTAATTTGTACGATATCTTGCATACCGGCGCACAGTGGCACCCGTAGAGCAAACGAGGTTGCAAAAATCAAAATTTTCATGTGCGCCTGCGAAATTTTAAATGAATCCATCTTATAGTAAACTTTTCAACGATCTCAAATATGCTACTCTTAACAATATCAGATTTTTAGTTTAGAAGACATAACTGTTCAAAGTTAACCAATTTTCGGATTTAAAAAAAACACACAATTTTTAGGTAGTTTGATCCGATTTCAGGTGTAATATCACGAAAACTAGGCAACGAATAGTATTTTTTTTTGTTTTTAGTGATTGATGTGCTTATTAAATGTATAACAATAAAAAAAATTGTGCTGTTTGCTTTGTGTTTCTCTAGGTAAATCAGTATTTAAAAACTATCCATTTTTTCACTATTCTTCAACTTTGACGGAAAATAAAAAAAATTTACCTTTTTTTACCTCCGCCATATTTTCAAAATATGTTCTTTAACTAGTCTTTTACATAACTCAAAAGGTTTTATCTGCCTTTACGTGCCTATTTGGCTTCTACAGGTAAAAAACGTTAAAAAGACATGGTTGCAGAAATTGTATGGCGGGCATCCCTTACATGCCTTGACTGACAGTTACTTTGATGTAATAGTTTGAAAATTGCATTTTGAGTCAGTTGTCTACCTGAGAGCCTCTGGCGAAAAATTTGGTCCTAATATTCCGTTACAGACACAAGATGCACAAAAAACTACTCATTGAAATAAGCAGGTACGCACCTCACTTAAAAATTATTTTTGGCGTACATATGGTGAAGAACAATACTGACTTATGGTACAGGTAGGCACAAATCTCATTTGGCTACGTGCATAATATCAAAACTGTATAATTCAGCCCAAATGCATATGTATGCATGTAACAGGTACATTTGTAGACATGGTAGCATAGGCCTATATATTGCAAAACAAGCTTAATGCCTGCATTAGTCTACGACTGAAAGTTGGCGAAACAAGTATTGAAAACATGGCGTTGAACAATTTAAAACTATTTGAACTGTTTAGAAAGTCAATTACACCAACGTGTTTCGCGGAAGCTGCTTTAGAAGAACTCGATAGCTTATACGGAAATATTGAGAGAAGCAAAAGTATAAAAAATAATCTTTGTATGATACATGCCAAAATTAAGACAAAATGGGTGAAATGCAATCGAACCATTAACATCTTCAACTCCAAATACGAGGACTGGCTTAATGACACCATCCTGGATATATTGGCAGTAGATAAACCCTCCACATCAACCAGAGGAGAAAAAGGAAGGCCAAAAAAAAGTATGGAGGAGTGTTCAATTTTCACAAGAAAGAGGAAACTTGCCGATGCCACCAATGACTTGACCACGAAGGATTTATCGGATGCGCTGTCTATTAAATACATAAAGGATAGTGAACGAGTTAGGTCGCAGATTACAAAATCTGTTGCTGATGCAAGCCCACTGCGACTAAAAAGGATTAAGGAAAGCATTCCCACTCCCACAAACGCACATATTAAAAAGTATAGTTCCGAAGAAGCCTTGGCTCTGTTTTTGGACTTAGAACTTTCCAAAGAGAAATATGAGATACTACGGGCATCTTTAATGCGACACGGGGCTGACCTTTTCCCCGGATACAAGCATATTACGCAAGCCAAAATAAATTCACGACCATTGCGTACGGAGTTTACGGAAGTCTCTGCGAAAGCCAATCTGCAGGATCTTATGGACCATACAGCAAAACGGTTGTTGGAAAGTCTTCCTGAAAATGAGGTGGAAATTCTTCCTCAGAAACTAACATTGATCAGCAAATGGGGCTGCGATGGATCATCCGGACAAAGCGTTTATAAGCAAAGGATATCTTCCGATGACACTACAATATCTGACGGAAATATGTTTATGGCATCTGTTGTTCCATTGCGGCTAAAATCTGATGTTTCCCTACACTGGAAAAATCATCGACCGTCATCAGTGCATTATTGCCGACCAATAATGTTTCAGTTTGCAAAGGAATCGGCAGAACTCATAAGGACCACGGTGAAGGACATTGAAGAACAAATAAGCAAGATTAAGCATACAAAATTGCAAATTGGAGAAGGAAAATATATTGAATGTAGTTACGAGTTCCACCTGACCATGGTTGACGGAAAAGTCGTAAACGAACTGACAGGAACAACCTCAACATTGACATGCCCGATTTGCAAAAAGAGTCAGAAGAACTTCGGTAATTTAAACGATTCTACAAACGAGGAGAATTACGAATATGGAATGTCACCATTGCACGCAAGGATAAGGTGTATGGAGTTCTTGCTAAAACTGGCGTATACCCTACCACAACAAGATGAAAACATCGATGAAAATACATCAATTAAGGATAAGGAAAAGATCAGAAAGAAGCAAATAAAGAATGCTTTTTGGAAACAACTTGGACTAAAAGTAGACTGCCCCAAGTGTGGATACGGTAACTCAAACGATGGAAACACTTCAAGGAGATTTTTTGCAAATGATGAGGCAGTAACTAGAATCACTGGAATTGACAATGAAATCGTCAAAAGATTGGGAACGATCTTGAATGTTTTAAACTGCCAAGAAAGTGTTAATTCTACAAAATTTGGAGAATATGCATCGGAAACTGCATCTCTTTTAGCAAAAATTTATCCACAGAAGAAGTTGACCCCGACCGTCCATAAAATATTGGCGCATGGCAAAGATATAATTGAGTACCAGTCTTTGCCAATTGGAGAGCTTTCTGAAGAAGCGCAGGAGTCTCTTAACAAATTTTACAAAAAATATAGATTGCAGAACACGTTCAAAGCATCAAGGGTGAGGCAAAATGAGGACCTCTTCAACATGTTAGCAGCATCTTCCGATCCACTTATTTCTTCCCTGCGGCATGTGAAGACACGAAAAGAACTACAATGGAATTATACTTTAGAAATGATTAGTCTTTTAGATATACCTTCTGTTACGAATTGTGATGAATATTTTACAGAAAATTCAAAAAATTAATTGAAAAAAAATTTGTTTAATTTGTTGGCTAATAACTTTAAAACAGAAAAAGCTTTCAAAAGAACTAAGAAATATAAGATTGGTAAAAATAATTTGATTTTGTTACCATAAAATAGATGAGTTAGAAAAAAATTAGAGTTTAGAAATGATTTGTATTTTAGACATACTTTGTCTTACCAAGAAAATGAATATTTTACAGAAAATTGAAAAAATCATTTAAAAAAAAACTCTTTTGTTGTAATTTTTTAGGTAATATCTTAAAACATGAAAAGCTTACAAAAGAACTACAAAAAAATATAAAATTCTTAACAAAAATTTTTTTGTTACCAAAACTTGGATTTTTTCACAAATTTTAACTTTGAAAACCCATAAGTAAGCACCTATAAGGTGTAGCGTCCACTCCAACCGCTCATTTTATAGGTTGAACAATTATCTATGACATGCAATTTAAATTATTCGATTATCTTGTTCGGTTCAAAAGATATGATTTTTGCAACGAAAAAAGTCAAATGGCGCCACTGTGCGGCGTTTCCACTAAATTACCTACAATTTTTTATACTGGTTGACTGTCACTAGTAAGTACTCGTACATACATATGTACGTCTGCATTTTTATACCTATATTTTAAATTAAATATATGTATGTATGTATGTTTAATTAATATCGTTTAGAACTGGGGCTTAAAATCTTTTCACCACCGCCCTGAAACAGAATACCCACTAAATTGAATTGTCTTATTATTTTAATTTGATTTCTTTAAGCACTGTAGTATTATTAGACTAATACACAACAATTTTTGCACAACATTATGATAAGTAAAATCTAATTTATTTCGCCAGTAGGAAGCTGCTCACCATTATCATTATTTATTTCCTTTATTCAATGCTTATGTGATATCTCTACAACTCAAGCAAAGGGCCTGCCTAAAATTTGTATATAAAAGGCACCAAATTTCTTTAGTAATTTCTATACAAATATTTCAGACAAGTCGCCAGCTTGTGGTGTGGCCACATCAGCACATAAGTTGCATTCACATGTATAATAATTTTAAACACACTGGCCACTCACGCCAAATACATTCATGTTAATTTATTGAACTCACGGTCATTTTAAAAATTATTTACATTTTTAAAACCACATAAACCGTTTAATCAGCTGAGTTCCTTTGAGTAATTATTCAACACAATTTTTTTTTAATTTCATTTCATTCTCCTTGAAAACCATTTCTATAGTAACATTTTTGTTTCGATTATGTACTAAAAATAATTTTGTGCCACATCACCTACCGCTTGCGGTTTCAACACACAATATCAGGAGGAAACCGAACGTTTTGACTTTTGAAAAATTTCGGGCCAACATTTTGCCCTAAGAATAAAACTGGCCCAAAAATGTTTGGCCAACTGCTCTGTGCCACTTGAGTAAACGTGCTTTTATATACATACATACATATTTATTTTCATGATCTAGATAATTAAAATCAAAAACAAAGTACTTATTTATCGCTGATTATTAGTTTATTACAATTTGACTGATTAACAAAAAAAAAAAAAAATTAACCGTGTGCTAAAATTTGTTGGTACTCTAATAGACCCCATTCTACCTTCAGTCACGCAGAAACGGCTTTTGCCAAATAAAAATTCAAAAATTTGTGTACATACATACATATGTATGTATGTATGGACGAAATATTAGCCACTTGTCATGATGTTTTGAGGTGCCCCAAATACAATTTAAAATTAGAAAAAATTACCTATTTTTATACCCTCCAAGAAAGAATAGGAAAGTATACTCACTTTGTCCGTGTTATTCCGTGTGTAGCGCAGTGAAATATCCCTTTAAGAACCCATAAAGTATATACATTCTTGAGCAGTGATGAAATCTAAGACGATATAGTCATGTCCGTCTGTCCGTCCGTCCGTCTGTCTGTGGGAAACACGATACAGTCCAAACGAAAAGAGGCAGACCCTTGAAATTTGGTATGGATACATTTTAAAGAATAACACATGTCAAGTTCGTAAATGGACGAAATCGGACTCGAAAAAAAAGTTCCCCCAAGAAGAACTAAACCAACCTCAAAAACAGCATATTTTTTATATACACCCAGGTTCTGTAAATCAATTTTTGTAAAAAAATCGCCAAAAGTGTAATTTTCGTCTATCGTGTTTTAGAAATCGCTTAAATGGTTTATAAAACTAAATTTAATTTTCAAATTGTTTCTGCCGTTTTTTCCGTTATAGTTTTATGTTCTGTAAATGAATTTTGCTACAAAAAAACGCATTTAAAACAGTTGGCCTTTGAGAGCACTAAAAAAATACTTTTTGAATAAATATATTAAATAGTTTGTTGTAAATAATTTAAATAAGCTAAAAACCGAAATGTAATTAGTAAATAATACGTCAAACATGTTGGCCAGAATTTTGGACACGGTACTCCTTTCCAAGATTACAATCATTTCCAATCATTTGTTGTGCGCTTCCCTTTCCGAAGTAACGAAGTGCCGTAGCTAATTGTAAAATCACTGGAATGCTTGCTTCGACCACTTTGGTTGATATTTCATTTAACAGCATCAAAAGGCCTTCTTCATTTAATCTAAAATCTATAAATATATAAATCTTTTTCTTCTTTCAAGATAATTTTCATTACAATTTTAATGGTAACTTCCGATTTCTCTGGAAGGTCAAAAGGTCATCCTTTGCATTCGTTCTTTTTCTCTTTCCAACAAGTAAATAGAAATAACCGCAGATTGGTTCATATTAGTAGTTTAAAGCACTACTAAAAATAATTTTGCCCAGAAGTTTAAAATTTTGTTTGTTAATTTTTTCAATTGTAAAATGCTATTGTTAATGAAATTCATTCACAGTACAACAGAATTTAGTTTTTTCTTAACTTGTTTCAAATAACTTATCAAGACAAAACAACGCACTATAAAACTGTTTCATATGATTTTCAGAACACAACAAAATCGGTTATGTGGAATTGAAATCAATTGCACTTTCATTTCGTGGTGATATGCAGAACCTGGCTGACAATGAAATGATCCTAACAAGAAAATTTTTCTTTCTAAAGTTAATAACCAAACAAAATTACTTATTTGGAGGGTATTTAAGATTCGACCCGGTCGAATACATATGTATAATGTTCTTACTTGTTTCATTTTGTAATTAAACTATATGATACATTATAAGCTTTAGCTTATGTTGAATATAAATATTCCTCAGGTCTGCTATAAAGTGAAATAAAGTGAACGGAGCAATCCAATAACAAAATTGGTGTTTTTGGTTATATGTATATTTTTTTTATTAACATTGTAAAATTTTTTCAAACAGACTTAAAGATAAAATTAATTATGGTAAACTAGATAATTATTGAGAAATACAGTAATTAAATATTAAATTGTTTTTTTGTATCAAATGTTGGCATTTGTTGACGTGATGGTAGTCTCGCCCTAATGAAACCGTCTCGAATTATTTTTTCCACAAACTGCATTTGAAGCTTCTGTCAGCACTTGGATGCAGCGCTCTACGGCTTGTGTGTGATATGGAAAATCTTTAATTTTTTCACATATTGTCACAAGATAAGCACTAGAAGCTACGCTATCACTTGAACTGTCGCTTGCGATTGCCAAGTCATCAGGTAAAGAACGAGAACAACTGGGTTTCTCAACATCACTTACTCGTATCTCTCTGTTACGCAATAACCTTTTTTGTTTTCTTTCTTCTCTTTTCTTATTTTTTATAGTTGCAACCACATCGGTACCGCCTGTGACCATTTTTCTCATTGTTCTTTGATTGATGAAAAATGTATTTCTTCCCTTTAAACAAGTACAGTTTGAGAAAAGTTTGCATTTGCGACTGCAAGCATCAAATTATCTATGGTACTCAGCTACGGCCTTTATAAGGTTTCATTAAGCTTCTATGTTTGTCATGGTAGGAACGAAAAAGTTGTACTATTCTCTTAATACTGGCAGTTTCTAGGACTTCCTGAGCCAATCTTTCGGATATGTCATGAACGGTTGGCTCTTTTACTTTACTTGGCTTTATCGGATTTTAATTCATATTTAATGAATAGGTAATTCTTCATTAAGTCATTATAAGTTGGTAATTGAGATACTGGTAACTTACGTGGTAAACCGAACACAGGACAGGTCAACGTTTGTTGTGTTTTAACTTGAGCCAGTTTATGTATTGCAAATTAAAAGCTGACTGCCAATCCAATTTAATAAAGTGTTCTTTACTTTATTTCCACTTCCTTATTTATACACCTTTGAACTAGAACTCAAATAAAAACAAAAAAATATGACATATGTACATAAAATGCCAATTTTGCAAACCCTACTAATTGTACATACAATTATATGCTAAAGTGTTATAATAGTAACTGAACCCTGATCAATAAATTGAAAATAATACTTACATGAGTTTTACTTCTTGATCTCAGCAGTAAAATTCAAAGGGTCTCACAACTCAAATACTATGCATGCGAGTTATAGCGCTCGAATAAAGTTTGAAGAAAGTCGTGAAATCACCTCCGCGTGCCCGAATACCCATATTTCATGCGTCTATTCAATTGCCACGTTAGAATCGACTATTTTAGTGCTATCCGCGCTTAATAAAAAAGGAGCCACTCCACACAACAGTCAGAAAATTCCCGGAAATCACTCGACAATTGTATTCGGTCAACACTGCTAAATCCGACGTTCTACACCATATTATCACAACTGGACCACCAGTGTACACCAAGCCCCGTCGACTTTCACCTGAAATGCAGAAGGCAACAAAAGCTGAAATACAAACTTTAATTGATGCCGGTGTGCCTACCTTCGTCTAGCCAACAATCGATTTGCGTGCGGCGAATTCAGGTCGCATCAGACGACATACCGAAAACCGCGATACCAACACCTTTCGGCATGTTTCAATTTACAGACATGACTTTCGGTTTAAGAAACCCAGTCCAAACTTTTGAACGCTTCATGGACCACGTTTTACGGGACTACGAATTCGCCTACGATTACCTTGGTGACATTCTAATGGCTTCGAAACATTAAATGATTACAAGATACACGTAGAACACGTAGTCTTACGTGAACTAAAAGAGTTTATTGTAACTATCAATCCGTCGAAGTTCAAGCTCAGCAAGACAGAAGTTGGCTTTCTCGGCTTTACCGTCAACAAAAAATGCATCCAACCTCCCAAGGGAAAAGTAACGGCAATAGTGCAATACGAAGTGCCAAAACGAGTCTGTGACCTTAAACGCTTCATGGGCATGATCAACTTCTACCGAAGATTTCTTCCCAACGCCGCCAAAACGACAGAACCGTAATCAAGTGGACTCCGGAATGAAAAGTTTCCTTCGAATCATGTAAAAAACACTTGAGCAATGCCACATATATAACATTCCCCAAGTCTAAGGCACGACTGGCACTCAAGGTATATGCGTCTAATATCGCCATTGGGCCATACACGTCAACATCACAATAAAGTACAACGAACTATCCTACAAAAAAAACAACGATGAAGAGATGTAGAGATGGAGAATTTACTGAAGGCTAAATCAAATTTGCAAGTACTGCAGTTGTTCAGGTCGATTCGACCACATAAGCATCGAACTTGTCGGCCCACTACCAGTCTCTAGAGGGTTTCGTTTTTGCCCGACTATGACCGACCGCTTCACCCACTGGCCCTCTAGAGGATATTACTGCTGAGGCGATTGCATTTGCATTTTATTCTACATGGATATCCAGATTCAGCATCCCATTGAGAGTGACAACCGACCGTGGTCGCCAATTCGAGTGCAATTCTTTCAAAGAGCTAACAAAAGTGTTAGGAACGCAACATCTAATGACAACCGCCTACCACCCTGCAGCAAACGGCGTAATAGAGCGTTTTCACCACCCATTGAAATCCGCAATTAAATGTTACAACTATGAGAACTGAGTCGAGATCTTACGCCTTGTACTACTCAGATTCAGAGTCACGTACAAGGAAGACAGTTATGCAGCACCTGCACAACTTTATATGGGTCAAGTTGGTAGCAGACATTCAAACTGACGTCCCCAACCATGAATTTGCAAATAAACTCAAACGATGCATGAGTGAGCCACGACCCACTGTCCTTTCACTCGAAAGACGAGCCGTTTATTCAAAAAACTCTATTAACTTCACCACAAGTTTTCATTCGAAACTCCATGATTTGCAAGCCTTTACAGATCCCGTACGAAGGACCGTTTCCAATTCTAAAACGACACGGAAACTACTTGACGGTCGATGTCAACGGCAAGAAAATGAGTATCAGTATAGATTGCAAGCGATCCACATTTGTCCTGAACCCTCGATATACGGCAGACGTTAGCAAAGGATCAGAGCCATCTGCAGACACGGACACCCTAGAAGCATCTAACAACAAAGTGGCAAGTGATGTACGTCCGGACACAGCACCATTCAGAAACACCAGGTATATATATTGTTCAACCCCGGTAATAAACCAAGAATCATCACTTCTCGTTACGGCCGAAAGGTACGCTTTTGCCGCCACCGAAAGGCGGACTAATGTGGCATACCTTGACCAGTATCTGAGGAAGTCTGGCAACTGAGTATGCTCATAATCAGATGCATACAGAATGACTTCCCTTTTTTTTCTTTTGATCTCCTATTAAATAAAGTTCCTTTTAAGTATTAAAATAAAAGAACGCAAGACCTACCTTTAATAAGCATCGCAACTGGCTACACATTCATAATTAAATGTTGAGTATTTTTCAAACAAAATTCGTGGAGAAGCATTCTTTATATCCAACACTATTCAGGACATCGCTTGGGTACGTTTTACGTCATATATGTATATGTATGTGCTAAATACTATATATCAATGCCAATTGAGAAGGTAATAGAACTTAAAGCCATAACAAATCGCTGTTAGTGCTGAACAATTTACTCCTGTCTGTTCAATTTTGCGCGCAAATACAAATATCGGAATAAATTCAGGAAATAAACTTGCACGACTTGTAGACGTTGTTTTGGTGTAAGTCCTTGCAAGGCGATTTTGTTTGAAACTTGATAAAGATGTTCAGATTAAAAAAAATAACAATGACATACTAAAATTGTTCCGGGGCTTAACGACGAAGATGTTGCAGTCAACAATGGATTGAGAGCTTTTACAAAAATGGAAACGCATTCGCGACACTATTCGGACTTTTAAATGCGCTGCGCCTTTCATATGAACGACACTCATATGTATGTATGTGAATTGAACTCTCCAAAATTGTAAAACGGCACACATACAGACATACATACATTCATATGTGCACGGAAAACCCAAACATGCTAAAGCCATTCAAAGCCTTGGATATTTTTCTGGGACTTGTAAACGGTTAAGCACACATTATTCGGCCAGCAACCAACTTTCTGGAAAGGGCGACATTTTAAAATTTAAAACTATTAATACAATAAAACGCATCAGACGACAACAAGTCGCAACAATAAAAATTTAGTTTCATATGTGTGGACGGGTGAAGCTGCCGAAGCTCTTTGTAACCAAATTGTAGATTATAAACACGAGTATAAAGATTTTTAGAACACAATTATTATTTATTGCCTTGTACTTCAATGTTAAAATTTCTAGAATATACATAATTCACAATTATTATAAAGAAACTTATATACTATGAATGTGGATACTGACTTTTCATGTATGGCTACTCGGAGCGAAACTTCTCGATCTTATCAATTGGGATGATTATGTTATAAGAATAAAATGATGCACTTGCAGCGCTTTCTTAGTGGCGGTAACAATATGTACATCTAAAGGACCATTAATTTGTGAAAAGTGGATGCAATTCTCTTCAAGTTCGAGTTATTATTGGCTTTTTTCAATATATTATTTTCCTTTCAGAACTTTTTTAGGGAAACATTTTTCAAATGATTTGCCAAGAAACAAAAATTTTTAAAATTTAATAGCAGTCAAACACTATTAAAAAGTTTTAACATAATTAATAGAAAACATTGTGACAATGAAGAGACCCAACTGTTAATATATTGATTTTTTAATTTATAAAATTTCCTTTTAACTGTTCTCCGTATTTAAAATGGAGACATTCTCAGAGTCCGGATTGTGATTTAAGTCAGAACAATGAGTTGCTAAATCTATCTTCTGAGATGAAACAAAATTCTTATGTTTGTGGTCAGATTTATGGCCAGCCATGTGTTCCTACTACTAGCGATTTTATGCACTACTATCTAACGTGTATCGTGTTACTAATTAATCTAGCCACTGTTTTCTAAGTCCTATATGCCATTTTGTGTTTCCTTTTAACTAAATATTAGATTTTTCTAACCTTTCAGACATCTACAGCGCTTATTACATTGCCCAACCAATTTGCTATAAGTTTCTTAGAAGGATTATCTACATAAATTCAATGCATGTATTTTTAATAATTCTTTTAATTTTTCCTATGGAATTTATAATATTTTTCAATGTATTAATCATTATGCCTTTGAGTTTTGGAAAAATATTTAATAACTCTTCCGGAAGATTTAGGCTTTTGGTTCCGTTGAATTAAAAAATATATTTCTTTTTCCTAAAACGAATCTATCTAAGTTCGAAGTTCTATAATCTGATTTCTTCTCAGCATTTATTTAATGCATAAATCAAATGATTTTAAAGTTGAAAGTAAGAAATTAATTTCGTTAAATTCATTTGTTTATAACAAATCTGCCACCAGCGGAGATGGCGCGTATCCGATCGGTAGTCTTTTCTTCGAACATCCATTATCGGCTAAACAAAATTTAGGAAGTTGGAAAAACGTTATTGGCATTAGTAAGGCCTGACATTCTGCCCAGGCTTAATTCAATCATTTTAATTCCAAGTTCAAGAGAGGAAAACAACATCGAATGATATTAATTCCTCATTACTCTCAATTTCACGATCGTCAGTGTTCTGCTTGAATTTACATTATATTTGTTCTGAAGAGTATGAGTTATATGCATATTTACCAAGCCCATATATGTAGATTGGTTGTAAATTATTATTTTCTTAAGATGTTAATTTGTCTAATCTAGAATATCAACACAATTGAGACGTACATTTTGTAGCCGGCTGGATGGGTTCCTGTTTAAGAGCTTTCAAAACTAATATGTTTTTGACTGAAGATTGTCATGAAAAGGATTAATAATATTTTTACTTAAGAGTAGAGATGAGTTTCCAATTTAGAGTCGCAAAGTTGAGGAACAGCCAAACTGGCGGAGGCTCGTCGATACAGTCGCTTCCTAATGTATGTTTAAAATTCAAATGAAAAGCAAATCGGATATGCCCACCGCTGAAATTAAAAAAGCAAAACCAAACTAAAGGCGTAGTTTAATCCATGCAAGGGTGCCTATTCTAGGTACTTCCAAGTCCATTAGGGCTGTATTTGTATTGAATGCTTTTTTTTGAATCTTTATAATAAAAAATAAGAGTATTTTACATTTGGAAGATCAATATGAATCTTATAATCTGTAGTGTGTTGAATGTGAAGCAATTTTAGTATGTAGATATAAAGGATAGAATAAATTTGGAACCAATCAACAATATATTGAGATAATAAAATTTTTTGTCGGACTCGTTTAGCTCGAAAGTTTGAAAGCTACAGTTTATAGATGCAAATACCTTCGTTTGTATGTAATAAATGTAAACGAAATGCCTACCATATGATCATATAAGTACGTAAATATGATAAAAAAGACTAAAAATATATCAAAAAATAAGCATTTCGACCAGGGATTCTAACTAAAATATTGTTATCGTGGGACTTGGCAGCCCAAAAACTAGTTTATTAGAATTCGTTATAGATCAAGAATTTTCAGCTTAAATTTATAAAATACAGCGTAAAAATATAATAATTATTATAAAAATCGTTAGTAAAATAATAAACTAATATTATATTTGCAATGATATAAATAAGTATTTTGAATGCTTTTTAATTTCATATATTCTTTGAATATTGGACAATTTTCAAAATAAAAAAAAAGTTCTTATAAAATTATTTAAGGGAAAAATAAGGATCTAGTCCACTGTTGTCTTTACATAAGTTTTAAATGTTAGACTGTTTTGTGACGTCGTTTGACCAACATGCGCATAAAATTCTGAATGGCGCAGTCTGTATTTCTATCATTCTTGATATATGTACATATATATGCTTGTAATCATTTTCTTAGTACTTAAGACGGACGTGAATTGTGGGTGCTCACAGACTCTTACAATGCCTTCCCATAGGAACCGTCTTGAAATTCTTCAAATGTCCCGTGAAAGACTTTAGTCATGCGAATGTGACTGAGACGCAAAGCCCTCGAAGCTCTCGAACAATAATAAACCTCAGTTGGTGCGCTGTAGCGCTTTTTTTAATTTCGGTGCTCTTTTTAATTTTTGGTGCCACTAAATTCAACACACCTTTTTGTTTCAGTATAAGAAAATATTTTTTATAATGAAACACATCCGTTTCAATACCATTTTAGTGTAACAATTTTTTCAATAAATTTTATGGACTGTAATCAGAACAAGGTACAATTGTACTGTTTTTGGTACTATTCAAGTTCGAAAAGTACAATGATACACCAATTGCATACTGAGTACTATACAAGCATAAGATTTGCTTATAATCAAAATTGTAATTGAGGTCTCGAAAACCTCAATTTTCTTTATATGTAAATAGTTTGTACATATTCAATACCAAATGGTTTTTTTTTTTGTTATATTTTGGCACAAATGAAATTTAACATATCTTTTCTGTTATATTCTTAATGTAATAAAAATACTATAATGTGTGTTGGTACAATTAAGCTCAGAAGAGCACAGTCTTTCCAGCTGTTGGGTACAGTTTTAACATTTTCAATGGCATCCCTGACGTACCGAATCATATTCTAAAGGTAGAATGGTCTTTTGATTATCTAACAAAACAAAAGCATTTCATTATATGTAATTTGCTGTCCCTTTTAGATTTTCATAGTGGTTGGTTCTGAAGTAAAAGATGAAACAGTTTAGCAAAAGCGAAGTATTGTCACGATCATTGTTCCTTTTTAATAAAATGCCTTGTAAAATAACATATTAAAAAAAAAAACTTCAAAGTTGACAACGCTGGCACTGGGATAGCGAGTTGAGACGAAAACTCTCAGAATGATGCTTCATAGCACCTTTTTCTAGCGCACATGTACTTACATATATCTAATGCGTACTGGACTTAAAACGAATTACTTATATTTAAACAATTCAAACCAAATCAATTGTCCATTAATACAAAAAAGCCTACAGTTCCATTTTAGTTTTATTCTTTATTGTTAATTCGAAAGTTGTTTTCAATCAAATTAGTAAGCAAAATTGTAAGTTGGCTTAAAAGCAGAAAGTTATTTTGGAACTAATAAAGATTCTGTTTGTTGCAAACCATTAAACTATTAAATAGTCTTATTATATTTATGTGCCGGCAACTTGTATGTTTGTGTGCTCGTTTTTATTTGATATTTCTTAAGAAAATAATTATCAGCACCATTGACTTCCACATACCCGATGTCAATATACACATGCATATGTACATACATATGTACATATATAAACATGGCTAAGCATAAGTACAGAGCTGGGTATTTGAATAGGTAATGTGTTGCTTTACAAGGAAAACAAGAACAATGTTTACCAAAACAAAACAGCTGAGGCAACTTATGCTTGTGCAACCGTTTACGCCATTATCCGATTCCTCCATTCCGGAATTGCTGCTTCCTCCGTTATTGTCATTATTATTTAGGCCTTCAGTACTCGAGTCGCTACTGCTGGTGTTGTCTTCGTCATCAGAGGGTGTTTTTTCTGTATTTCCGCCATCAGAATTACAATCGCCACAACCATCTGAACCATTATCAGATCCATCGTTTCCACTCGTGTGCTCGTTCGAACCGTTGTCAGAACCTTCACCAGAACCGCTGTTATCATCTCTTACCACGTCAAGGTTATTACAGGCGTATATTTCACTTGGTAGGCATATCATACAGTTGTCCCTTGATAGGCATGAAACTTGCTCTTCCATAGTGTAAGAGCAGCCTCGAATTACATGATCACCGTCTTGCTTTACATAACAATACTCGTTGGGCGTTCTTGAAATATTACATCGGGACGGAACCAATCCAAATGGATTGGTACGGCAATTTTCATCCTGTAATTAAAAAAAAAGCTAATAAATTTTACCTTTTTGGTATCTAATGTTTTCATACATTATTCGAATCGCATTGCAGGCATTCAAATGATGCCGAAGCAAAACTGTTGCATTCATTTTCATTGCATTTTAAACACTGTGAACCATCTGTACACTTTCTGCGCACTTCTTCCGACAATTGCTCCCAACAGCCTTGAGCCACCACAGTCTCTTTAAGTAGGAAAAATGACTTAGTGAAAACTGTTTGCCATTTAAAGCACATATGTATGTATATGTATGTGTATACATATATATATATATATATCTTACGGTCTTCAAATACGGTTACACAGACATCAATGTTGTTCAGACATGTTTGTGTCGCCGTATAACTGGTGCGTAGACAATTTATACCGCTGCATTCTTGACAAACTCTGCCTTCTCCTTGCTCTAAATCTTTTTCCGGTTGCTCATCCTCCGAATGTACGACATCGGTTCCATTTAAGTTTGTTTCTAGCGCAATATTATTGCAAGCGCTCAGTTCACTCGGCTGGCAAATCATACAATTATCACTCCTTAAACAAGACACTTGTTCTTGCACGTTGTAAGCGCAGCCACGGACCACTCGTTCTCCATCTCGTTTTACAAAGCAATATTGATTAGGACTTCTTGAAACTCCACATCTGGTTGGTTTTAAGCTGAGCGGATTGGTGCGGCATTCCGTATACTAGAGTAAAACATTCGTTCAAATCAAGTATAATCTTAAGTGAGCACTTCAATCGTGCAACAAACTAGAACAATTTTTAAAAAACAAGGTTCCACTATTTTGTTCTGGGAAAGTGGCAGAAAATATAAACGTACTTTTGTTTTGAAGAATGTTGTAAGGCTTAAATTTCATGGGCTCCGATAATACGCCCGTGTGTGAAATCTGATCGCCCTAAAGTATGTCCATAGCAAGGATTCAATCGATGGATGCGGATCTCACACACATGTACATGTGTACATATGAATGTATTTACATACATACGTACCTATGGATGGACATTAAATACGTTTATATTCATACGCATGTCTGGCAAACTTTTTACTTTTCCAAAAAGTGAAATTTCATAAAAATAGAAATCTGCCACACAAATACTATATAGCAAAAGTGGACGAACCTTGAATTCAAGGCGTGAAAACTCTAAATTCAAAGCTGTAAGCCCCATGTTCGAGTATTTTGAATTTTTTCCGGAATCCGTTTATGGAACCTTGTTCTTTATTCATTCTCATACACTTTCTGAGTCACATTGTGTGCACTCAAACGAGCTGGATGACATTTTGTTGCACAAATTTTCGTTGCACTTAAAGCATCCATTTAGCTTATTAAAGTTTCCAGTTTTTACGTCACTTTTACACTTATTGCGGAATTCTTCTGGAAGTTGCTCCCAACAGCCTTGAGCTAGTAAAGTTTCTGGAATCAAATTTTTAATGGAAATTCTTCATTTCATTGTCCCAAAATTTACTTCATATCGCTTACGTCCATCAAATACGTTGACACAGATATCGAAATCGTTAAGGCATTTTTGAGCTCCCTCATAACTAGTTCGCAGGCAACTTATGCCGGCACATTGGTGACAATTTAACTCAGCTGTGCCAGTTGTGATATGGAGACAAATGTGTAGCAGGACTACCAAATCCAATTTATTCGATAAAATTTTTGCTGCAGTTCTTTTGTTCTTGAATAGAGCCACTAACAACATCATCTTCTGGTCTCCGACAATAAATTAAAAATGAGTTACACTTTAAAGTTTGCAATCATTTTGCTAATAAGCCATTTAATTAACAGAATTTTCCATATATTTTCGAAGATACACTTTAAAACTGAAGCACTTTTATTACAATCACTTAATCAAATATTTACATTATTAACAGACCAAATGAATTTAGAGTGATTTAAAATCAAGTGCTCGTTTCACTCTGCCCTAGACCAAAGTGACCTACACACATTAAGGGTACTAACGATTTAAAAGAAGTGTTGATTTTAGTCAGTATAATATTTCTTTTCAGCTTAACAAGAATACAAAGTTGCCTACTAATATGTATAGAGAATATTTTCTGATGGCATGGCTATATGGGTACACCGACTTTAGTTATGATTATCGGAGCTGGAACAAACGAAAACCTGTTATATTCACACAAACATACATTTTAGTTAATTGAATAGGTGGCGAAAACAATATTTCACCACCGCAAACAAATTTTCTGCTTAATTGATTACAAATATTGACTCATGTTGTCTACAACCAAAAATCCCCTTTTATCTCAACAACATTCCGGCATGTGTCAGTATTATAAAAAGCGGTAATACTTGTATCACTGTTCCCGTCATACGTAAAATACTTTTCCGCTGGCACATTTTTATTGAAAACAAAACAAAGCACTCAAGTTCGATTAGTTTTTAACAAAACTTTGAAAGCTGCAGTTATTCTTGCCGTATCAAGCAATCCCCTAATTAATAGTTTTCTGAAAGGCACTTGTAGCCTGTGAAGAAATTATGTATTTTTGTTCATTGTTCTCCCAAGCACTTTAACCTGGAGGCAGTGCTTAGCAAAACAATTGATTTGTTGTCTTAAAAACACTGTCCTCTTTTTTTTTACAAAATATTAAATTTAAGAACAACATGAAAATGCTTAATTATTATAGAACAAAAACTGCTAAGGACCTAATTTTAAATACTGCAATCACAACTATTTATGCAATAAATAGTTTTCATTCATGCTATTTACTACTGGCTTAAAGACTTCGCTGGAGCAGTACATTGACATTTAGTTACAAGCAAATTAATATTTACATAAGTGGAACGAAATACATATGTATGTATGTAAGACTATACATAGGCCCCAACAAACAATCTGAATTATGTGCATTATGAGTAGCCGCGCCGAAATTATCTATTTCGCACTATGGTGGACTTGAAAAAAAAAACCTTCTATCGTAATCAGTATTTTAGAAAGAGGGAAAATTAGAAACAAATGCTTTTATGGTGGTATTTTAGTTGTACAGTTATCACTTAATTTATAATAATAAGCATCCGTGCAATAAATATGTATAAAAATTATTTACAGTTATTTAAGAAAAGCCTAAAATTATATACATACATACATACATACGTATGTATGTACTCACATACTATAAACACTTTCTTAAAATTATATATACATATATAAGTACATATCTACATACGAGTACATACATATGTAGTTACATGCTATACACTTTTTCTGCTATTTTATTGAAATTGTCTATCTTTTGTTGTTGTAAAGATTTAAGAGAAGCCACCTCGCTCTTCTTTATAGACAACGCAAATGTTTGCAATAGGGCAACCGATCTTTCCGACAATCCATAGTTCAGATTTCACTGTCGATACTCGACCGATTGTCGATACTCGATTTGCACTTCGAACCTTCCGCTAAATTTTTATCAGGCTATAGTTTGTTACTTTATTATATCGTTGAAAGTCTATAATCCAATTTTTATTTTAAAAGTATGTATGTCTTCATATGTAAATATTTATGTATATTAGGGCGGTTACAAGGTAGGTAAACTTTTCTTAAGCGCTATCTTCCAGTAGCTAGAAAATCCGATTAACAAAGTTTAAGCCCAATTGGATAACGGCAACACGTGTCTCATTGAGCATAAGTTAAATAAAAACTGAGATTATTCACTAAAATTCCTGATATGTGTATATAGTACGACCTATATGCAAAAACGTACCTGCAAACTTTATTAAAAAACAAATCTATGTATGTATGTACATATATAATTGTAGCAAGTGTTTTCTCCACGTATGTCAAGGACTTATGAAATTTTATGAGATTAATATAAACAGAAATACTCCTTGTCAAATATTAAGATGAACATGACTAAATTTTTTCCTTCATTCTTTTATTATATCAGGGTTATTCGCTGGGGCGCTGAGTAAGAAAAATGTAAAAGGAACGGTGGAAATTAAATAAACGAATGTTGCATGTAAATTGTATAAATTTAACAATTTTTTTTCTAAAATATCAGGTATGTATGTGCAGATGAGTAAAAGCGGCTGCGAAAAAAGTAAAGCTAACTGCCAAAGTTAAAAAGCGACATACATATGTACATATGTATGTATGAATTAAAAAATTAGGAAAGAAAGCGCAAAAGCTAGACGTAATGACATACGTGGAGTGGAGTGTGCAGGCTGAAAATAAAGAAGATATACATAATTCAGGAGAAATGCAAATATAAACACATACAACAAGGAGAGAAGCGCCAAAAGCTCTTAGAAAATGTCATACGCATGTCAAAGCCAAAACGCACTATACGAATCTAGACAAACCCGGTCGAAAGCGGTGAAAACTGAAAAGAGAAAACAACGCCAAAAGACATACATACATAGTTAAATAGACGGCTGAAAATTCTTGATGCCCTGTCATAATAATAACGTTCTTCTTCTTCTTTGGCACTACAGTCCGGGGTGGACGTGGGCCTCAACCAACAAGCTTTTCCAGCTGGCACGGTCTTTAGCCAGCATCCTCGAATTTTGCACACCAAGTTGGCTGAGGTCCCTCTCCACATGTGTGCGCCATCGGTTCCGTGGGCGTCTTCTATTGCGTTGTCCCACTGGTTCAGAGTCGAAGATTCTACGGGTTGGACAAATATTTTCCATGCGCTCTACATGGCCCAACCGGAGCCGTTGGATCCGTAGACGCCTGGTTTGGCTCATGTTACTCTACAATTCGTGATTGCATCTTCTTCTCCAGAAACCATCAACGCAAACAGGGCCGAAGATTGAACGCAGAACTTTTCTCTCGAAAATACCAAGGACTTCCTCATCCGCCTTCGAGAAGGAAAGGGATTATCAAAGTGGTATATAGTGTCAGCTTGGTCTTGCGAGAAAGGGCCTTACTACTCAATTGCCTCTTGAGCCCAAAGAAACAGCGATTGGCAAGAGTTATTCTGCGTTTAATCTCGGTACTGATGTTTTTCGTGCTGTTCATTTGGGAGTCAAGGTAGACGAAGTCCTTCACTACCTCGAAGTTATATTTGCCTATGGTGACGTTCCGGTCCAGTCGTCGATGTTGTGCGTCCTTTCTCGATGACAACATATACTTCGTTTTGCCTCGTTCACCGTTAGACCCATTTTGGCTGCCTTCGTTGAAATACCAGCAAACGCTTCATTGACGGCTCGCTGTGTTCGACCAATCACGTCAATGTCGTCAGCGTATGCTAGCAGTTGCACGGACTTTTGGAAGATCGTGCCTCTGTTGTTACTAAGAAGTATTAAATTACAAGTTATTAACAAGCAGTTCAGTGACTTTTTCTTCACATTCACACGACATTTTCGGACGTAACTCGTACCGTGCAAAATGTGGCTCCGCCCTGTGGGAGCCAAGACTAATGAAAGCTCATTGAAGTCAAAAAAAAAATTTAATCATATCACTATTCCGTTCACCATTGACATTGAAACATTTTGATCATCATCGTTTTTAAGTCATTTACATTTACATACCAACAGTAATTTTATGTTGATGTTATAAAAGCATCTGGATTATTCTCACTCCAAATTTTTCTATATGTACCCATTCAGCTATAGCTGGGCTTAACAGAGAATACAGTTTTGAAGATTAACGAACAGAACCATTATTTTCATAAAAAATTTCAACAATTGCAAGAGCTTCACAATGAAATGACAAACCAAACTAAACAAAATCAACTATCAGCTGTTAACTGCGTTGCCAAATAAAGCAGTGATGCCAACTCAAAATTATGAACCTCGAAAATAAACACTCAATACTAACCTTCGACGAGTACAAAACAGAAAAAATCAAAGTGGATAATCTACCAACAGCATACAAAATTTTAGAGTGTTACACACGCCCATTTAAAAGCATATTAGTTAAAAGGGAGCGATGCGCGTTCCCACTCTGGGGTGAATATCGAAAGCCAAATGAGATAAAAGAAAATATGGCGAAGGAAAGTTTTTCCCAAATGACTATAAACATCATTTAATAGTTCGCGTTAATATCAGACAATTTTGTGCAATAGGATTATTCCAATCCACATATTTGTTGCCGTCTTCCATGATGAGGCGCCTAAAGTATGTGGAAGAAAATGCAATTGCGTTTGAAGAGCTGGAGAAAGAACTTGAGAAATTTTAGAAGTTTTCCTTCAAGCCCCACCACATACATACATAGATTTTCTTCCCGTGAATTTTTTTCAAAAGAAAACTTTTATTTTCTGGCGGAGCTGCCATTCATGATCGGGCCGCTGAAAAATTCATCTGAAAACCAAATAAATAGCTCATTCCTTAATTAATCTCAATTGAAATAACAACATTTCAGATTTGCATTCAGTTGTTGCATACAAGTGATCTTGCCTCATGTAAAAGTTGTCAAATTACAAATGATTCATATTATCTGTGCACATACATACGTACATGTGTATGTATGTACATTGATATTCGGTTTGAAAAAATTTCATTCGTTTTTTTCCACAGAATAATTGAAAGGTATTAATTAAACGCAAACTTTTCAAAGCTTATTGAGTTTACTGATAAGCGTGAAGGGCTCTCAATTGATAAACACCGATAAGCATTCTTTAGACCAAACAAACCAGATCTATAAAAAGCCGAAAAACTCGAATATCTAGTTGCAATTTTAAAATAATGTTGAGTGGAAAAATAATGCATACGAAAGTGGCGTTTGCAATAGCACTTGCCGTTCTAGCCAGCTTGGACTCTAGCGTGGCCAACAAAGCAAAGACTTGCTATTCATGCGAAGGCATAAGTTGCATGCGCACTTCTATGACATCCACTGCAACATGTTTGGATCCACTGGACTATTGTGTAACCGTGTTTGACAAATGTAAGTAGACGAATTGTTCAAATTGTATGAGACGAGTAAACAAACTTAGAATGTTATTTAAGTTAATGTCATAAAAAAGGGATGTTCTTACGAAGTTCCGGAATATTTACGTAAGCGTTGTGACGCTAATACAGTGGAATGTCACAAATGTAATGCAGATCGCTGCAATAATTTAGGTCAGGTACAATTTGCCTGCATACAATGTGACTCCAACAAGGTAAGACTTGACAACTTCAAAAAATGTGATAATGGCTCAACGTTTTTGACAGGATAAAAGTTGCACTTCGTCCGCCTCTCAATTAGCAGCAGAACGATGTGGCTCTCCAACCGCTCCAAACTCCTATTGTTACGTTAAATATGAAAATGGGGCCACGAAACGTGGCTGCTCCACTTCCGTGGCTGATCAAATTGCCTGTTATGCCGACTCAAATTGCTCTCTTTGCCTGGCTGGCGATATCAGTGGGTGCAATAGCGCAGACTTTATACCCGGCACAAGGGCCAACCGTCTGTAGAGGCTGAAAACAGTTTTATACACATACTTGTTGTTTAAGTACCTCCAAATAAATAGTTTGCACCGATCCAGTCCTGCGTTAGTTTGGGGCGCTACACTTTATTCTTGTTGCTTCAATTTAGCAGGGCAAAGTTATAAATTACGGCTAAAATTTTAAAAAAAATTTACTGCTTTTGGGTTTTTTGATATTTCAATAAATAATTAAATTGAAATACCAGTTGGTCACAACTTTGCTGGTACTACCAAATACATATGTTCTTGCGTTTATTACCAGATCGCTGAAAAGAAAATATTTTTTATTGGCTCCAACGCAATAAAAAATAAAGTTTAAAGTATCGCCGCACAAATCGAAGATAAAACTATATTTTTAGCGATAACGTTGAGAGATTCTTCTTGATTTGAAAGACCGACTGCACAGAAATACAAACATTCTAAAAAGGCAAAACAAAGACTAAGACCCAATTCTCATTGGAAATCCTTGTTTACATAAACAAACATGTGTACATTCATATTGCGTATTTAAATTTAGAAACAATTGGTGGTAATAGGTTAGGAATTATAGGCTTCGAGGGAAGGAAATATTTGGTGAAGCATAAGAGAAAATAATAAACACCGCGGTATTTCACAAGCAACGCAAAAATTACTAAATCTTGTTGGAGGGTTCGATAACTGTTTTGAGCACTTTTGGACTATGACTTTTCTTATGTTGGAATGCAAAATTTGTATTTAAACTGCGAAAACGCTCTTTATTTGCTGGCGTAAGTTTTGAAAGAAGTATCCATTTCTCAGAAGCTTAAATTGTTTTACCTTCATTGGAAACTAGTGGGTTCCAAATTCTGAACAAGTACTTACATAATTTGGGCACATTTCTGTTTTACGAGAGCATTATACAATATACAAGACTATCCGTGCAGAAGTTTCATGTTCTATGTGCGATCTGAAAGTTTGCATATATTTTTGTGAGAAGAATTTTATGGCGAATCGTTTTCTGCAAACCTCTTTGTTCAGGTTTTAAAGTTGGCATTAAATACGAGTAGGTTTTTGAATCCAACAAAGTTGCATTTTCAAATTTTATGAACTTGTAATCTATAGTTTTGTAGCAATTGGTTTTTAATTAATTAATTAGCGATAAACTTAATAAATCTGTAATAACATTAAAATTGGCCAGATAGCCAATAAAATAACACAATAACCCGTGACACGCTTACTGGCTGATTGTAGATTATCAGTGGACTGCCGATTACAAGTGTCTTCACCGTCAGCAATGCACATTTCACATGAACTGTCTCCGAGACACTTGAGTTGTTCATTTGTGTCTATTAAGCATCCACGCGTAATTCCATCAGAAGACTTACGAGTAAAACAATAACTGTTTACACTAGTCGACACAGGACAGCGCGAGGGTTCAATCATGGCAACCCCACTCACGCAGTCTCTATTCTAAAAATAAGAAGATTTGTATGAAATGAAGTTAAAAGAAACCCATACTTTTTTATCTTACATCCTCTGAACTACATTGAAGGCAAGAAATTGTTCCTTTATCATTGCACAGACTTTTATAGCATTTGTGGCACTGGGAACCAGACATGTCATCACATTTGCTCCGATGTTCTTCCGGGAGTGCTGAATAACAACCTCTTGCGGCAATAGTAGCTAAAATAAAAAAAAATCATTTGATTTCGTATTCGTGTTATTCACACCCTTCTCTCATACATCCTTCAAACACTGTTACGCAATTATCGACTGGATCGGAGCATGTTGCTTTGTTGTTGACCTTAGAAAATCTTAAACAATTAATTCCTTCACAACTGTAGCACTCCTTCGATTGTGTGCTCCGTACTGCTCCCACAATCAGGATAAGTGCAAACATTTTTAAATATTTACTTAACATTTTGTTTAATTTTTTCAAAAGAGGTAAATAATTGGAAAAGGAGTGCAAACTTCTCGCATCAATATGTTTGTAACGACTAAAACCTGAAGTTGAGGAAACCACAACTGCCTTTCACAACTAAAAATTATAGTAATTGCATTTAATTTTATCTTGACACTCGATTTGAAAAACTTAAACACATACACACATATGAGTATACTTTGAAATCACTGATAATCGAAAAAATTCGCAATCTGATTGACACTATTTTTGTTCTTAACAATAATTAATTATCTTGAGAATAGTCACAGTGCTTGAGTTTTTCGATATTTTAACAATTTATTTATGTATGTGAATAAGTTATTTCAATACAACAAGCCGCGTGTGAGGAATTAGCGAAATTATTTCCTTGCTTCAAAGGCCAATGGCTGCCATTACGTACAGAATATAACAACGTTGAAATGTCAAGCGGGGTCTCTTTGCAACCGTACAGATCAGAGTGGTCCAATTTGCAATGGCTCTGACGCAGAGTAGCAGCTGAGTTTGAATGGTGGCGTCGTGTCGGTTATGTTGACTTTAAGGGCTTTAGACTGCAGTCAATTTCTTTAAAGCCAAACGTTCTCTGTAAGCGGAATATTAATTGAATTCATTGATTAATTATAAGTCAAAAGAAGTATAAGCCAATCTTTATTAGAAATGAAATGAAATATTTGTTAATTGTAGACTGTCTGGACAGTCGTTAACCATATTTATTTCTTCTACAATGTTTGTCCTTTCTGAATTGTATTTTCAGAATGTAATTGTGATAATATATTGGAATCATCTCTGCAAATAAAATTTCTGACGTCTTCTTACTTTAATGTTTTAATTTCTTCAAACACATCTTCTCAAGTGCCAATATTATTCTACCAGTTCGGCCTTAGTTTTCACAGATACCCTGGCACCAAATAATGAGGCAAGTCCAACTATGTCTTCGCTTAAGTAGTACAAGTGCTACATTATTTTTGAAATTGTTTTATTTTCCTATAATCTTCTAATTTACGAAAAAACTTAGTGACACTCAAAGGAATTCATTGAACGTTTGATCAAGTAAAATTTTACAATAAAACCTGCGATTTCGACTAATACGTTAGGCTTACATTTAGATTTCCTCCTAAAAATATTACTTGTAACTCAAAGAACTGTTTGTAATCGTTTCCCGCATAGGAGTACCATCCACCGTGGCTTATACAAAAGATAAGAAATACTTTTCGCCGCATTTCTTCATTAATGCGATAACAAGAATTTACATACATAAATAATTCAATAAAAAGGCATATGTTTACAATTTTAATGTTAAGGTACATTAAATTAACCAGAAGAAACGTCCAGTTCTAATGATAAAACATGTCTAAACTTTACTTGTTGCATTCTATTAGCAAAGTATAAGTGATACCCTTTAGAGGTGGCAATACTAAATCGCTTCAGCGATAGTTTGTGTAACAATATTTCGTGGTTTACTACGTCGAAAGCTTTGGTAAAATCCGTGTAGATTACAGCCGTTTGCATACTTTTTAAAAATCCATCCTTTATTCTACGAGACTTGGACAACATTGATATACTGGGTGATTGGGATGACATGCTCGATTTATAAAATTTACTTTCACATTTACAATACAATATAACTTGTTTGAGAAAATAGCTGAGAACTGATAATAATAAGTGTATCTCCGTCACTGCTACACGAGCCATTTTTCAAGTACGTATTTGTGATAGTCACAAAAATGGGCTTAGGGTTAGTTCTCACATGTAATCTGTTACGAGCTAAATAGTTAATGTATGCTAATTTGTTGGAAAGCGGCCAAAATGGAATTAGAGAACTTACTTCAAAAGGTTTATTTCACAACAGATTTGGAAGATTCATATCAGATGATTAGGCGTTGCAGAAATGTTTTTCGTTGTAAGTCTAATTTTGAAGGCAGTAAAATCAATATTATCATAATACTCTACGCTTGCAAAGACAGTAAGAAGAACTCCACCGCGAAGATTGTGTGGACGATCACATCTAAATGCGCTACATAAGTATGTATGTATGTATATTACTCATTTAACCAGGTTCTTGTAAAAGCAATAATGTGATATGTGGACTCGAAACTGCTTGAATAAAGAGATGTAATTTTTGTATTTAGTCCACGAACGTTCTGGTATACAATATTTTTCGATTTATTAGTTGAGAATTGAGATAGTGGTTCGAAGCCTAATTCATATTCATGAATAATGGCATTAGGGGACAAAAGTCTGAGTTAACTATAACTTAAAAATTTTCTTCGGCCGCTATTATTTTAAATAGAGATTTGTTTCTATATTAGGAGTATTTGATTTTATAACAGTGACATCAATATTTACAAGACTTTTTCATGCATCGTTAAAGTCCAAAAGCTTTTTGACAGTGCAGTGAAATTTATTCTAAAATATTGAAGATTCTATTGCATCTAAACGGCTGATGGGTCAGTTTTAGAATTAAAAAAAAACAACATGAAAATTTGTTGCGTCGAATTTGGTTGTTTTTTTAATTAATTAATTTAATTTAATTATTGCCAGCACCTTCAACAAATTCTGTTGGTGCTGCCAATGTTTACTTTAAAATACACCTCTGGTTTGATATGTAAGTTTCTAAAATGATTTAGAATATAAATATTGTCCGACCACTGCTCAAATTTTGTATCCGCATTCTTTCCCACTCAATACATTTTGCCCCTACACGATAAGACAAAAGTCATACTTAAATCTGGTGAACTGGGAGATTTTTTATTGGTTACAAGCAGCGATCCAGATAAATACTATGAAGAGGTTTGTGTTAACCAGCTTTCGTTGATCATGATATGACTGCATGAACAAACGTGTTGTAAGTTTTTGCCTTATAATTACAATAGGTTTTAATGTTGTTGTTACTTTGCCGAATCATAAAAGAACAAAACTGTAAGGGGTACTCAATGGGAATGAAGGGAAAACGGGCAAACTTGTCGCAGTATGAAAATTGTGCAAATGGAAATCCCCCAAACGAATGTTATTTAAGGGGGATTTAGACGGTAGTACAAGGCAACTTGTACTACCGTAAAACCGTAAGACAAAATGTTATGAAATTGTCTCCGTATTTTAAAAATGAGAATAAAAATCTTACGACAGATTTTTTTACGTTTACATCATTGGTAAAGGACCAAAACAAAGCAAAATGTTTACATTAAAATACATCCCTGATCTAATGATGTGTGAAGGAATTTGAAAAAATTTTAAAAATGATGAGAGCCGTACGACTGTAAATTTTCATGCGTATTTTCTCTCTGTGTCGTATGGTTTCATTGCATATTAAGTTTGGACGATACCATCCTTGCTCGTGTACTCAAAAATTTGACTTATCGTACGACTTGTGTTACCGTCTAAATCTCCCTTAAATAACATTCGTCTGGGGGATTTCCACTTGCACAATATTTATTAATATGGTAAGGGCGCTATTCAGCTATTTTTAGTTTTCAATTATTAAATTGTTAAAAAATAAAACACTAAGGAAGAAAATTCATTTGGTTCAATTTCCAAAGCTCCAGATATATTCCGTCCAATTTGTACCGAAATGGGAATCTATACGGTGAGCCCAAAATCCTAATTCAATTGTTTTTTCTATTTCAATTATAAATATTTCACTTTTTTATTTAGTATGATTTTTTTCAATACTTGTCATAAGAAATGGATATTGACGAAATAACAATATTAACTTACAGAATACGGACAAGAGATATTTATCGTTGCCATCATCATTAATATCATCTTCGTCATCATCACAATATTGACAATCTGGGTTTTGTATCAAATATTAATAGGCGCAGTGAAATAGAGTGCGTGCTTGATCTGCGCAACCACATACAAGATATAAAGAGAGCCTTGTAGAATGCGTGGAAGATTTGCATTGGGGTTCAATGTTGTCTCTCGCTGACAGAGTAGAAGAAATTGTTTTTGAACAGACTCAATGCGGTTCTTCTGACATTTAGTCTATGGGTCCCAAACCATACATCCGTATTCCAAGCAGAACTCCTAATCCAAAAAAGTTGATTTCGACCCAAGTAGAAAAGACCATAATCATGCCAACTACGTGAGCATCGCATATGCTTGCACTTTATTAATTTAGGGTCAGACTTAAGGGTTGGGAAACTCTTCACATAAAAATAGAAAATGAAAAATAGTACCGGATCACAATGGTTCCCCTGAAGAAGTCCAATTTCATGATAATATTTTTAGAAGTGACATTTTTGAAAATAACACATTGTTTCCGACACCTTAAGTATAAGATTTGATTAACTTTATCAAAAGACTGAGCAGACTTTTCTCAAACATCTCAGAAGATGATGCGTGATCACTAGTATTATACATGATGCATTTTTCAAACAGTTTTCAGAATTATTTCTGTAGTTTGCATTGTTTGATTTACTACCGGAAAATAGCCACATTCTATAGAATTATTAATTTATCTTGCTTGCTGTTTGTTGGACTGAATCATGTTCATATTGTGGGAAAAATAATTGGGTTCTTATTTTGACTGGGCGGGGTGGGGTTTGCATAGGAAAAAGTAATAAATATTGGTGGCCGACGTGCAAGATCATTAGCTCTTCGGTTAGATCTTTCTATACATATGTATGTATGTAGATATATTCATTAATATCTAAGCGTATATTCAGCCCAGAAAGTTGTATCAAGTAATTAACTAAATATTTCAGATGAAACAGTAACTTTAAACGATGTAATGATTCTTGGCTGAACATACGAGTATTTGCATGCTATAATGCCCTCGCTTAGGTTTGGTTAACTTTTAACGCAATAAATTATGTCTTCAATGGTAGTTTCAGATGTAAAGCAATGCGCATCCGTCTTGCTTTGTCCATCGTCTTTTTCAATTGGGCCTGCTTGTGTACCGCATCAACAAACAGTATTATTTGCAGTTGTGACAGACAGTGCACTTGTGAGTAACTGGGAAGTTCCTTTCAGAGAAAGTTAATATTAATGAAAAAAGTTTTAAGTTTTGTGTAGTATCATTTAGAGTTGTGTCTGTTTATTTGAAAAAATTGAATATAACCGCATGTATTATATTGAATTCAGTAAACATTCTCCAAGGACACGTTCCTTTACTCTGAAAGTCAATATGATTATAAAGTTATAATATTTTTTAAAATAGTTGTTTACCGCGGCCGAATTTTTTGTAAATTCTGAACTATGACTCTTTATGATTTAGTGAATGCTATTGGACACACATACACACATATGTATGTATGTACATTAGAGTGGACAATATTTATATGGAATTATTTTTGTTTTTTGTAGGAGGTGGTTCGCCCCCTAATTTTTTTCTTTTGGGCACAAATAACATATTTCCAAAACTGTAGACTGTTTGGTCAACGTTAAGGCGTGGCACATGCGCCCTCAAGTTGACAAGAAGGGATTTTGCACAATTTAATAAGAAAAAAGTTATAACTTCATTATTATTTATCAAAATTTATGTTAAGTATCGATATAATATTTAATTTTGACTATTATTTTAATGCGTGCCCCTAAAAAGGCGTGGCACCTTATATAATTTAAGTAATATATACGAAAATATGTAGTTTTTGCTTCAAAATATGATGGAATCTTACATATGTATGTAAAATTTATTTCCTAAAAGTCATTAAATAAATGCCGGCAAATTGGGGCGTGGCAAGTTAAATTTTAAACTGCTACTAACAAATGCAGCTCTGTGCTAATTAGTTGCGATCAAGCAAACTTATATTTTCATAGAAGTAGCAATACTGGAATAACGGTATCTAGTACACATGTGCTTTTGTTAAGCTAAAAAAGAGCGTTGATAATGTGTTGTTATACATGCAAATGTGAAAATATTAATTTGATTTGATTGAAAGATAAGGTTTATAAAATTGGTAAGTTTAAACAACAAAGTGCTCGATATTTTCAAAATATAATAACATATTTAATATTATTAATGTAACTCAAACAGCAATGGAAACAAGAGCAAATGAAAAGTTATTTCTGCTTGGGCACGACGAAAGTCAAATCATTGGGTGCAAGTTACCATCAAAAGGGCAAATATTAAAAGTTCTTTTTTACAATATGCGGAAAATTAAGCTCAATCTTCGTCCGAGTGCATATCTTGTAATTAAAGAAGCAGAAGTACTCTGGGATAAAGCACGTATTCCCACAAGCCAGAATATTCGTAGCGTTCAGAAAGTGGAAGCTCTATATCATCAGTGGAAGACACTTCAGAAAACTTGTAAGCGCCGTACAGCTCTACAGGAGAAACGTGAGCACGATTTTGTGGAAGAATTAGACGATTTGTTTGATATCGCTCATAGTGATGCGTTAAGTATTATTCAAATCGAAGAAGATAGACTATTTCTACTTAATCAACGGAAAAAAGGCAGACCAGGTGGTATGATTGGAAGCGATCGAGCACTTTTTGAAAGAGAGAAAAGAAGAAATATGCGTGAAGAAAGAGAACTGATGAGGCAAGAAAAGTATCACCAGGAGCAATCTCAAAATTTGGTTGCAAGTCAGGACTACTCAGATGATGAAGGACAATTGACTGAAATAGACAGTGATGCGCTTCAAGACAATTTTCAACAAACATCTACGGGAAATGTGGGAAAGAAACGTAAAATGAAAAACTTTATAACACCCAAGCTTGTTGCGACTCTGGACAAGTGTAAAGTTAGCGACAGAGATGCTGTTCGAATTCTCATAGCCACTGCTGAAGCATTGGGCCATGATTTAAGTCAGTTAGCAATAAGTAAAACTACAATTCGAAATTGCCGTAAACAAATTCGATCTGAAACAGCTATAAATTTAAAGGAAAAATTTCAAAACATTTTACCGCAAACCATTACAGTACATTGGGATGGAAAGCTGTTACCATCATTAACTGGAAAGGAAAAAGTAGACAGATTGCCAGTTGTTATTACATCTACAGAGACAGAGCATCTACTTGGAGTTCCTGCATTACAGGCTGGTACAGGAAGGCAACAGGCTGAAGCAATAATCCAATTATTAAAAGAGTGGAATTTGACAGACAAAGTTCAGGCCCTGTGTTTTGATACAACAGCAACAAACACGGGAAGACTTCAAGGTGCTTGCGTGATATTGGAACAGGAATTAGGAAAAGATCTTTTGTACTTGCCCTGTCGTCACCACATCTACGAAATTGTATTAAAGAGCGTATTTGAAAAAAGAAATTTGTCTTCAAGTGGACCAACTTTGTCAATTTTCCAAAAGTTTAAAGGGTCCTGGACGATGATAAACCAAGAAAATTTTAAATTTGGAGTTGATGACGAGAAGGTAAGTCAGCATATTAGCGTTTTCGAATTAGAAGATCTAGCCACGTTTTTCCGCCAATATTTAAAAATAAAACAGCCTAGGGCTGATTATAAGGAGCTTCTGGAATTAAGCCTAATATTTCTTGGGGAGCACGATAGGAATTATAAATTCAAGTCACCAGGAGCATATCATCACGCTCGTTGGATGGCCAAGGCGATTTATTCATTAAAAATGTTTTTATTCAGAGAAGAGTTTGTCATGTCGTCAGATGAAATAGACGCCATACGCGATGCTTGTTTATTTATTGTGAAAATTTATGTAAAAGTCTGGATAGAAGCGCCAATAGCTGCCAAAGCGCCTAATCAAGACCTTCTTTTAATTAAATCTCTTTTCGCCTACAAAAATGTCAACGAAAACGTAAGCAATGCAACTTTGGGAAAATTCCGTAACCATTTATGGTATTTAGCAGCAGAAACAGTAGGTTTTTCGTTTTTTGATGAAACCATTACTTCTGAAACAAAAACTTGTATGATAAAGAGACTTCGTGTAGAGTCAGAAAATGAGAGCAAGCGGCTGATTACTGATATACAGGACTTACAATCAAAATCAATTGAGGACTTCGTAACCAAAAATACACTTCACTTCTTTGAACGTTTTTCGATTGCAACCGATTTTTTCCAAAAAGAACCCTCCCAATGGCAGAACGAGCCAAGCTATATACAGGGCGTAAATATCGTCAGTAAAATGAGGGTAGTTAACGATACTGCCGAATAATAATATATATAAAATATAATAATTCATTATCAATAAATGAAGAAGAAAAACAATTTATCTTACAAATTGTAACTGATTATCGAAAAAACTATAAAGGTATTAATAAATCAGATCTCATGGAACACTAATCTATTTGTGTTTTATTTTAACTTGCCGGCATTTATTTAATGACTTTTAGGAAATAAATTTTACATACATATGTAAGATTCCATCATATTTTGAAGCAAAAACTACATATTTTCGTATCTATTACTTAAATTATATAAGGTGCCACGCCTTTTTAGGGGCACGCATTAAAATAATAGTCAAAATTAAATATTATATTGATACTTAACATAAATTTTGATAAATAATAATGAAGTTATAACTTTTTTCTTATTAAATTGTGCAAAATCCCTTCTTGTCAACTTGAGGGCGCATGTGCCACGCCTTAACGTTGACCAAACAGTCTACAGTTTTGGAAATATGTTATTTGTGCCCAAAAGAAAAAAATTAGGGGGCGAATAACATGTTATTCAAAAAAAAAAAAAAAATGTCCACTCTAATGTACATACGTACGAAAATGTTCATAATATGGGAAAGGCGTTCTAAATGCTCCAGACACATTATTGAACTACATACTAACTTATTATATGTAAGCTAATAAATTATGTTCTTACAATAGATAAGCTTTTGTTTTCTGTTTGTTAATAAATAAATGGGGAAAAAGAACCCATCTACTGTATTTTTGTAATACTCGTAATATGGCAACCTCGAAGAAAAATACTGTTTTCTGTAGATTTTAAAAATTCTATGTATTTATGTAGTATGTATGTATGTCACAATATTTATTTTTTGAAATGTAAAATTTCAAACATCTCCGGTCTCTATTAAAATGTAGTATTGTTCGACCTAGTATGTCACCACACAAGCATATATTTTCTCTACGTCTGCTCTCGGAAAAAACAACAACGAAAATCTTCTATGTAGATACATATGTTGGTGTGTGTGTATGTACATATGTAGTATGTACTTATATTATATTCGAGATGGTGTTTGATATGAAACTGTAATGTAGAATATATTTTTGAGTGTTTGTTCATTCAGTGCGAAGTAATGAAATAACTTAATTTCGAAAAGTCATACTTATAACGTCAAATACTTCTAGATTTGCAACAGTTTTTCTCCCAGAAGATTATATTTATAAAGTCATTTTAACTTTGTCAGCACACAACTAGAGCTATTTAGATTTAGGTAGAAGGAAACAAACCGTCATTAACCGTGCGTGGACCTGGTGCCATTTTTTTATAATTTTAATTTATCATTTAGGTTTGGGTATTTTACCCAAAAATGGAAAGAGGCTTATATTGTGGCTTTATTCAAAGCTGTGAATTTGCATATCCGTATTTTCTGAATTATTCCCTCTAATGGTCAGTGATCACATTTTTGTATCTGGGAATTTTGATGGATGCGAAGTTAAGCTTCCTTCAACACGCCATAATGGCTGTAAACAAAGCTCGTAAGATATTAGCGTTTATTAAAAGATGGTTAAACGAATTGAACGATCCCCTTGTTACTAAACGTTTATTTACTTCGCTGGTAAAGCCTTTTTGGGATATGGATCGTTTATATGAGACCCCTATTACAATGTAATATCGACCGCATAGAATCAGTTTAAAAGCAATTTCTTATACTCCGTTTAAGGTACATATGTCTACTGTACTTATGTATGTTGCTCTTCCATCGTGCTCTGCACGATTATCAGAGAAAGGATTTTGCCAACCCTTCAAAGTAGGAGACCAATGGTAAACATATGTCTCTTGATGAACCTTAGTAATGGGAATATATGCTCAGAGTCCATTATACCTAAATTTTACTATTTTTTGCCTAAAATTATTTTTTAATTTGTTTTTAATTTTATAAATAAGTTTTAAATTGGATTTTTCTTCCATTTTACCCTTTTATGAACGACGGAGTTGGGGAGCTTTCAATCAAGTTTTTCTTCTTACACGAAAATTTTGACTCCAGTGTGGAGCTATTTGCTCCGCCTCATCTGCCTTATTGGTTCCCACGGCTCTTTATTTTTTGCTAACGTTACATACTAATAGGTGTTGTTGTATGTGTATGTGTTCACAACCCAATTTATTATAGTTGTAGATAATTACAGGTATTTGCTTGGGAAATAAGACCCAAAAACTGTTAAGGGATTTTTACAAAAAGTCAAAACAACTGAATTAATTTAATTTGAAAAGTAAAAGGCAAAAGAGGACTACTCTGTTTTTTGTGTTTTTGACAAATACAAAGACAATGAGAATTAAAAGAAAGACGTGCTAGTCTTTTAATTCTTAGAAATATTCTCTTTTCCGCACTTCTGTTTCTGCTCTGAAAAATTCGTTATGTTTCAAAACACATTCGTGTTGGGGATTTTAGAGTTTGAACAGAATTTATTTACCTATTGAGAAGCCACTTACTGCCTGTTTTCTGAAAACATTTTTTTTTTCTTGAACTGACACTGCGAACATGAATAAAATACGACAATTTACTTTTGTCTTAAATCTCAATTTGAGAATGAAAATGTTTTTATGAAACAGACAACTAGAAAGTCAACTTTAATTTGAAACATAACACTAAATATAGTATTTAAATAAGATTTCGATCTGCACACACACATACATATGCATGTACGCATGTATGTTCTTTACATTCTGTTATTTAAGAAATTTTTTGTTTCAAGCAAATGTTATCGTACTAAAACAATTCCTTTCTCTCTTTCCTTACAGGGTGGTTTTCGTTTGCAACTATTGGATGCACTCGATCGGCCCCTGGTGGACTTAACACCTCATGTAAACGGTTCAGAGTTTGTCAGAACAGATGCAACGTAAGTTCGCGTATCGTTTATATTATAATTGTTTGCAATTGATTTTATAATTGATTTATTAGAGCGCAATCATATCAGGTAACATTACCAAATGACTTTGACTGTCATAACTGCACACTACGTTTGTTGCGGCAAGCCGATGAGTGGTCTAGTGGCTATCGATTCTGGTCTTGTGCCGATGTTGATATAAAACAGCGTAAAGAATTTAAAGAAACTTGTTCGGGAAAAGGAAAATATTTTCCCTCACGCTGTAAGTGTGAAAAAAATTTCTATGGGCCGAACTGTCAATATAAGGATGAGTGTTCAAGCAACAAAGATTGTGGTGCTCAGGGTAAATGTATAGATTTGCAGGGTACGTCCTTACCACGCAAGCAGTGTTACTGCAATTATGGTTGGTATGGTGTAGGCTGTAATAAGAGATCGCCGTACAAAAATACTGATTTTGATTTAAATGCCTACACAATGAAACAATTGTCGCCGGACTATAGAGCTTATTGGCGTTTACTTGATGAACAGAAGGAAATTGAGGTTGTACTAAAGGTTAATGGTACAACATGGGTAGGTTTTGGTTGGAGGCCACGTACTATAACTAAAGAATGCAAAAATTTTCCCCTAATTGAAAGCACTGGAGGATTCTCCAGAGATGCACAAAAGTCAAAGTTTTCTGAACCAGAAGCTTCCTCTGAGCCTGAACCAAATTCTGAGCCAGAGCCAGAACCAGAACCTGATCAAACCACAGAGCCAGAACCTAAGTCCGAAACTGAGCCGACATCTAAATCCAAACGTGTTGCTGAAATTGAAGATCCTTTAGCTATGGATGGAGTTACGTCAGTTGCCACCAGTGTTTCGTACAGGGTTAGCGCTTCTAGTGGCCGAAGGCGTCGAAGTGCTACAGGTAATTAATATATCTTTCTATTTTGCACTGGATAAGGTTGCTTTACAGAACAAATACAAAAACCCCTTAATTACTTAATACAGTACACTTTTTTTTCCTTTCTGCAATTTAATTGCTATTTCCATCAATTAATACTGAACAGATACAACAGAATCGGTAAATTATGCTACGCATGAGACACAGTCAATCACAGATCCCCCATCTGAGCCAGAACCTAAGTCCGAGCCAAAGTCTGAATTTGAAGCAAAATCTGAGCTCGAACCAGAACCAAAATTGGAGTCTGAATCTAAATCCGAGCCAGAGCCTAAGTCGGAGCCTAAACCTTCTTTAGAGCCGGAACAAAAATCTGAGCCAGAACCATCTTCAGTTTTAAACAAACAATCCGCAACGACGGTTATTCCACAAAATCAGGATTCAGGTACTTATATCAACTCTTTTCCTAAAACTGCATAGAAAGTCCTTGAAAAATTAATTAAAAAGTTAACACAAATACTCATACTTCAGGGAATATGTCAATTTGGCGATATGTGAATTTATTAACTATCGAAATCTTTCGTAATATTTTAGATTCTCAGAAATATAAATTAAATTCGTACACACCAATCCATGATTTTAACCCTATGGATTGTACGGATATAGTAATCGGTGCGGCGCGGGGTATGGCAAGTCGAGTTGGTGACTATTACACGCGTGATAGATCGACTCCTCGTCGTGATGAAGTTTATGGAGGCAAAAGCGATTTGACACTGGCTACAGGTTTCGAAAAAGACGGCGTAACTACCATAATTTTCCGTAAAAAACTAGTTGCTTCTGAACCTACCGATCATACTCTGGACGACGAGTTGACTCATGTAATTTGGGCTAGAGGGCAAGAATCTGGTAATTATGTTCATATTCCGGCTTCTGGTATCGAAACTGAGATGTATTCAGTTAAAGAGTTCTACCAACCAGGCGAGTTGAAATATCATGGACATAAAATGCAACGAGGCGTTGCACAAATCAATTTCTTTGGTAAATTTGTAAATAACTAAATAGATACATAAATGTTTAAATAATTAGTTCCTTTGTATTGAAGAAAAAGAAAAAAATAAGGGTAGCGAAGTTAATGGTAAAGAAAATAGCAATGTTTTGGATAACGATTGCTACGGCCATTGGAAATTTCCCTCAAATTGTTCACCTCAAAATCACACATGTCAGTATTACGCCTCATGGGAAACTGTCGGTCGTGGCGATGACATGCGCTGGCATATCGAGACAACCAATACCCAAACGTGGACTGGCATTGGTTTCAGCAATGATGAGAAAATGTCCCAAACAGACTCAATTATTGGTTGGGTGGATCGTAATGGACGACCATTTTTAATGGACACTTGGATAAATGGCTATTCATCACCTAAATTGGACGACCGCCAAGACATCGTCGATGCATCTGGGCGTATTGAAAAGGGTGTCACCCTTTTGGAGTTTACCAGAAAACGTATAAGCAATGATGAGCAGGTAATTTGAAATAAGAAGACATACACACGTACATACATATTTTTCTATGATCTGAAGAACAGCTCTAGCGCCATCGTAATTATTTTTTAAATGCGGTCAGGCTGTTGTTGTTGTTTTGCACGTAATTTACATACATAATTACAATCAAATTAAAGCCTTTTCTTATAAAACATCACTACAAAAGTGTTGAATTTTCACATCAATTTTGAACGCTTCTAGTCAAACTGGTGACATATACGCCGGTCCACCAAGCAAACAAAAACCAACATTAAATTTCTTAGCATGAAATTATTCTTGGCCAAAAACTTGTTGATTGTCTGCACTCCTGCTCTCGTGTAAGTTGTTCCATGACGAAATGCCGATTAAAACTAATCTTATTTGCTTTAATTTCGATTTAAAACCGAGTAAAACTACCCAACACCCAAGTATATGAACTCGGTTTAAGCCACACGGTTTTCAATACAAATTTCCAATAGAAAGTGGATTATTTTGCTTCGGAAGTTGAAATCGTTGCTAGTAGTCGAGACAACTACAAGTAGCTGCGAGTATATCACTGTATTGAATTGAATGGAGACTCATTTTTTCTTTTCACGAAAATAATAAAAACTTATTATACACAAACACGAGTATGTATGTATGTACAATGTACATACATACATGTATCTAACTTTTGAGCAATTGGGATTGCACATTAAAAACCATAACTAAGATAGACGTTTTTGTTAATATTAGATTACTAATAATAAACAAATATGTTCTGAATTCGTATGTTGTTTAGTTTGCAACTAATAATGTCATAATTTTATTTTGCTTTACATATGTATGTATGTATGTATGTATGAACGCACTTTGGATCAGGAAGAAGGAGATCTAAAAATAATATATGTATGTATTTCAGTGAATTAAGTTCCAATCCAATCCATAACATTGGCCTCTAGCTGTAAATTTCTTCTTCACTCTGCATCTTTAATTGTTGACTTCAATCCTATTATTTACCATAAGTATGTGGAAGAACTTAACAAAAATTTCAATTTCAATAAAAGTTATGCAGGATGTATGTGTATGCGTATGTGTATGTGTATGTAAGCATCTACATACATATGTACGTATATCCAGTTTGCAAGTCAGTTTAAAAATTTTACCCTACAATAATACCCAAAAGACATTTTAACATTGTTGTTAGGGACTTAGTTATACGACTAGAACTTGTTAAAAAGATTTGTAATGACTTAGAAAATAGATTTTATGCTGAGATAATGTTCTCTGTCAATAAAACAATATTGCCCACCTCGTGGTACTGTGACAAAAATTTGGTTTTGCCCTCTTGTACATACATGTACATACATACATAAATTTATGAATATCTTGTGTCTGTGTGAAAGTATAGAATTTGTATTAACAAATCGGACCAAGGTCTTTCATGAGCCCTGTTTGGCGGGATTGCGCAAAGTTTTCCAGAGCTGAAAAGAGCAAAGAAACTAGTAAAGTGAACAGAATAGCATTTTGGCGAACCGCTCCATGAATATAGTCTCTACATTAGGATTAGCTTGTTGTATGCGTGCAACTCTTAGCGGATATTTGATGCCTTTTCAAAGATTTTCTTATTTTCTAGGATTTGTCATTTACCGATGATCACTGCTTATACTTATTCTTCCCAGTGTTGGGTGGTGCTTTTAATGCAGTCAATAAAAAAATACGCAAGCATGAGTCCGTCCCTCCAATTTCGCCAACACGAGTTTGCATTAAGTCTTGTGGAAAAGGTAACCTGCAATTTTTTTTTGCAATCCTCCTTGTTTTGCACACTGAACGCATTTGGGTAAATTAACCGTTTTGATACCGTTCAGTGAGCATAACTAAGGGCAAAGTAGGATGGTGTAGGTTTTACATTATTAAATTTCTTATATTTGAACTAAAATTCAAAACGCAATCATAGAACTTGAACAAATTTTGAATGCTCCGACAACTCCAGCACCGAATCGATTAGTTTATGCTGTGGGAGTAAAACTTATGAATTTGGCTGAATCCTTTGAAGCTCCCAAGCCGGAAACTGTAGAGTTTAAAAATCTTGCTGCCACAATATCAGATTCCTTCAATGGTGTACTCAACAATATTCCCGGTTACTACAAGACTGAGATTTTAAGCTTTGAAAAGTAAGTATGTATGTAACTATTATAGTAGTAACAATTTTGTTTCGAAAAAGCAAAAAAAAAAATAATAAATCTGTAATATTTCCTTTTAACACTTCACAAACTCATTTTGAAGCAATAAATCAATGTTATTAACATCATATTCTTTCGAAGGGAGGGTGCCACATCTATGATTGCCAATCTCCAGGCGATGTTCGATAAGGATGAATATGAAAAGGGGCACGTTTTGACCACAAATATCATTCCGGCTGATGTTAAGGAAAACGCGATTAAAAACGGAGACATCATAAAGATGGCCTTATTGGATAAAATTTCTTCGGGCAAAGTCGGTTCTCTCACAGTTGATCCGCAGTTCTTAGATTTTCGAGCCTTGAGGTGTAAGTCTTTTCATTTCCGAACGTAATGGTTTTATGTATTTAACTTGTTCCTTTTTTCCAGATAAATCAGTGGATGATTCTGAAGACACCAAACCTTCATTTTTCGAATTATCAGAAGTGCGTTTGTACACCGTTTTAGGGCTAATTGCTGCTTTAGTGTTTATTGCACTCATTCAGGCATCGTGTACAATTTATAAAACTTCCAAAAAGAACAAGTCGAATAAGGTATGCAAATTAAACTTTGATCGATTATCTCTTCCATTTTAAATCAATTTTAAAATTAATATAAAACGCAATTAAAGTGAATTATTTACTTCTGGGTTCACAAACTCAAACTGTAATTTTAAGTTTCTCCCTTTGATTCACTGCGCTCAGTTTTTGTTGAAATGTCAAAAAACGAAAAAGAGATGCACAATCTTGACGGCAACGTAACCGTCCGTATTCTGTTTGTCAATTTTTATTTTGGAAGTATTCTTAAAAAAATTCGGGCTTAAAATGATTTTTGTTTCAAAGAGAGTTCGTAGTTCGTGCCGTCATTTCTCTTCAAAAATATTTCTATTCATTTGAAAAGATCTTTTCAGTGTTCTTTACTTTGAATCGGATGCCTATATATGTAGGTGTTTTCCTCGTATTGCTTGCAACCATGAACCAGTCATGTGCCGAAGTTTTTTTCCTGACTCACTATCGTATGCCACTGTTAACATATTAAATGCTTTTGAGGTCTCAACTTTATTCTTTACATAAAATTTTTCGCAAATCCTTTGATATAATTTTTTCGGAAGCAGAAAATCACAGAGCACGCAAAACACCCCTAACTTTTATGTCTCTCATAAACATACTAAGCAAGCTTAATAGTTGAAACTGTAAATATATGTAGGTTCGAGAAAAGTTGGCCTAACGTAACCCACGAAATTTGGAAACTCACCCTATTTTTTGAACAGACATCCTATGTATGCGTGCCTGCTTTATTTACACTTATAATACCGGGCAGCTGCAAGTTTTTTGATATTCTTACCCTCGCCGGAAATTAACACCAAAACAATTCTGTATTGAAAAATTTGTTGGCGTAACGTTGCCACTTTGTTGGCAGACAGAGAACGTTGAATAAATTGCTTTTTTTACTGTTACTCCTAGTTCATACATTTTTAAAGTTAAAAAGCAGTTCAATAAAACAAGTGTATGGTAAATTTTTTGGGGCATTTCAAGGAACATCTTTGTAGAATTTTGTTTGCATTTTTAGCAGGTCGGGATAAAATGAACACGATGAGTAAATATAAACAAACGAACTACTTTGTAATCCAGCAGTGATGCCAGACGTTTTCAGTAAAAAATCTCTATATGCAAAAATTTTAATCTTAAAAAAATGAAAAACTCTGTAAAAGTTTCTGATAATAAATAAGTTTTCCAAAAATGTTTAATGCAAAATTGCATTATTGTATGAAGTTAACGAATTTGCACATGGCAATCCTCCACAAAACGTTGTTTTGTAATCGAGCTCCTCGTACAGATCGTTCGTTAGGGATAACTTTCAAACTATCTGTCGTACTATTTGACTTTTTCTTCAGTGTATTTCAGCAAACCCATAGTTAAGAATCATTCACTTTAATTGCATTTTTTATAATAGAATATTTTAAACTAATTACGATTAGAATTGAAATAACAAACAGTAAAATAAAATTTTTTTTTGCTAAAACATCAATATTTCGAAGCTTATTTTTGTAATACCCGATGAATGGCGGATATATCAACAAAGGCAACATCAACGTTACTATCAACCTTCTAGCGATTTATAAACAATCCTTGTATTACAAGGAAAACGAATTATCAAATACATACATCATTTTCCTTCCACCAGCATTAAATAATTCAGATTAAAACCGTTACGGCCAAGAGATTATAGCATTTATTTTATTCAAAAAGTGAATCAACAACATAAATATGTATGTCTTCATTTCAATTATCATCGTAAAACAGCTTCTTATGTGTTTGTGTTGAAAATATTCAATCCGCGTATAAAAATTGGTAATTAAATCCAGGTTTAATCATCCTGTATTGTATTGTGACTATTTTTCCTTTTTAGTTTTGAGTGTCTTCTAGCTACTAATTACTGTAATTTAAAACTTTCTTTAAAATGTTAAAAGCCTCTTTTTGCATCTTTATTTTTCTTCAACTTTTCACAAATTCCTTCAATCTCCCTTTATGATTTTATTTCTGGATTCACAATCAGTCAGCATTTATTTTATGCTATTGTAGCATTATTTTTTCTCTTCTATCGTACTATAAATCATCACAATTTCATTGTGTAGTTTCATGTTTTTATATCTTCATCTGATTATGTACATATGTATGTATGTATATATTGTACATATGCATGTATATATGTATGTCGCTAATGATATACGCTGGTCTGCCACTTTTTTCTGATGCACTCGTAGCATCAAGAATTTCAAGAATGTTAGTGTTGAGCTTTTTTGTTTTTACATATGTAGCATTTGCGGCCATCTTACTTCGCTCGCAAAATTGTAATTAATATGAACCATAAAATCTCCCTGCCACCTTTTTCGCAAATTTGACGCGTGCTTATACGTCTTTCGAATATACGTTAGTCTTTAATTTTTATTCTTATATATGTATGTACAGGTACATTGATGCATGTTGGTGGCGCATTACCTTGCCGTCAAACAACAATACGACGTGTGTTCAAAAAATCATGTGAATACATTTTTCTTAAAAAAATATTCATTTACTCATCTTTTTTGTTACCTTTAAAGTAGTCCCCCTGAGATATAGTGCACTTTTGCCAGTTTTCTTGCAATCCTCGACACACTTTTTGGCATTATCAAGCTATTGACTGACTCTCAACTCATATTTTTCAATTTGTAACGTAACTCATTTCTTTTTCAAAAAGTCCAATGAAAGTCTTCAGACATCTGCCCTTAACTATCATTATAGAACCGTAAATTTCATCTTTTCCACTTTGGCGTATACTCGTATTTTGAAGTCTCGTGTTAACTATTCCATTCAGTTGTCGAGGCCAAGAATACCGATTTAGTTTTGTTTCGTGGGACCAAATCACATGCTTCGACTCCTCAATTGTGCAATTTTAATGCGAATTAAAAAAAAACGTTTGCTCATAAGGAATCAATTAGGGAAATTATAATGGAAATTTAATATAACGGAACATTTCTCACCACCTATCATGGTTTTGCGTTGGCATTTCTTGCACAGGGGAACAAAAATTCAAAACAGACTGCATGAAATCTAATTTATTATTTTCTGTCAAATGAACTATTTTTAATAAATTATACGTATACGATGCCAAAATTTGGTTCCACATTATAGTTTTCCACAGAGTACTACGAATTACCACTCGTAATATATACATATGTACATGCATATGTATATACATACAATAGGAGTGCTTTGGATAGTGTAATGTCAGAAAATTCTGAGCTTAGCGTAACATTTTACCTGTTGACATTAAAAAATTAATTGTTTAAAAGCAGGCACTTGCTCTTCATTTTCATTTGTTTTATTCTTCCGTCTTTGCTGCTATTTTTTTCTTTAGTGATCTTGATTACAAAGCTCTCTAAATTTTATGGAACACTGTATAAAAGAGTAATACACACGATATCATCTAGTATATATATATATATATATATATATATATATATATATATATATATATATATATATATATATATATATGTTTGTATGTACTTACAACAGCTCTAGCACAGGAACTACATAAGGTTCTTTATCGCCTTCACTTGCCTACCTCACACATTACTGTTCAATACTTCATACAATTTATTGCAGACTGGGCAGACCAAAGCAAAATACTTTCGCAACTAAAATTTCATATATGTACATATGTAGCTTGACATATGTATGTATACATAATATATATTGTTGCTTTTATTGTTTTCATACAAAGTTTGGTGTCGAAATTCTAATAAATTATCTTTTAATGTTAAGTTGTTCATTTTTAAAGGTGAAAATCAGTTAAAAAAGAAAGATCCAAGACCAAAAAACTTTATAGTAGAAGACCAACGAAGCAAAGAAATATTAATTTAAAGTCTTCGTGACTTTCGAATGAAGCCCCATAAGCGAGGCTGAATCTAATAGGTCGGATATTTTGCTCTCAATAACTATTAGACTTATTTTTCTGGGCAATACACATACAGACATATATATATATATGTAAGTATAGGTTTTCACTAGAATTCAAGAGCTTTCCATCACACTATTGAAACCCGCTAGATTACTGGGCACGTATGCTTACATATAAAATAAATTTGGTCCGAGTTATTGACTCATTTCAAAACATCTGAATATGTAGCGGTTGACGAACAATTGCATGGATTTCGTGGTAGATGCAAGTTTAGGCAGTATATGTACATCTTGTATGTATGTATGTATGTCTTCTAAGCCTAAGAGATATGGTATTAGTTTTGGGCTTTTTGTATGTTCTGAAAATTGCTACACGTGGAAAATCCAACCGTAAAAGTGTTGGTAGAAACAAGTCAAGAGGAATGTGTGCTCTTAGATCTAGTAAGTAGACTCAAGGGGCGCAACATTATATTGGATATCTTTTTGTCATTCCTATCAGCTTGGCCAAATGCTAGGTACTATACGTAAAAATGAAGGAAGCATACGACCAAAATGATTAGAATGCAAATTGGTTCCGTTCTACCAGTCAACTTTTGCTTTCACTAAATATATAAGTCTTGTACCATGTGTCGGGAGAAAGCATAATCTTGCTTTCAAGATCTTTGCGGTATCTTTGCTTTCTTTTATTTAGTCAAATCGATTCAGTGGATGAATTTAGTAACTCAATAGCTCAGTGTCAAGTTTCACTCACACATGAACATTCAGGAACTCAGCTAAACTCATTACAACCTTTTGAAATTCCTTCAAAAAAGAGAAAAACTATTCCCCCTCATCGAAAGAAAATCTTGATGGCATATCTGTTATAGCGAAAAGTCAATATATAAGAACTATATTCACCAAACGATACACTGGTTTTGCCGAAAAGGCGTGTTGCGGATAAACTAATGCTAAATAAAACACAATACGAAAATCACGACATTGATAGTAAAAGAACTACGTTACTATACCAAAACACATAGAAATTGCATATGTGTGAAAAACCATACAAGGCAACTAACGTAAGTTTTTTTGAGGGTAATTTGAAGGTTAAATCGACTACAATCGTGATAAAGGTTCAAATGTTGTAAACAAAGTTACAGTTTTATAATAACTGCCACTTTTTTAACTGTAAAATATTTCTGCACTTTTTTACACTTTACAATTTCAACTTGTCTGTGTCTGGTCAACCCTGGGCACGCAACTGCTTTTCATAATCAGCGTTGCGAAACATCCCGTCCATTTCGGCGAAAGTAGAACGACCTTTTTTGTTACGGCTATTCGACATCCACTGCATTAATTTACATAAATACATACCTATCCATGTACATCGTTGACAGCACTAATAAATACTCTGAGATTAAAAATGCTCTCTTTGTAAAAAGTTGCAGTGGCACAATGTATGGAAGTAGAACATTTTTCTATGTTGGGAAATTAAAGGCCAGATAGAAATTTTTCATTTAGCTGTTGCCAGATATGAGCATTTTAATTATCAGAAGGATTTAAACTGAGAAAACTCATGTGCGTAGAGTGGGGAAACGAAATAAAAAATGCCTACAACAGACATTCGTGTAATATACGCTCACAAACTTCGTGTGCCTGATTTTCAATTTATGCGCCAAAAAAGGGGTTAATGTGGTACTTGCCACATTGCTCAGTTTTTATACACATAATCAAAATGATAAGGAACTATATTTACAGTATGAGTCAAAAAAGTACATTGTACAATGCATTACACTGATGGAATATCAAAAAAAATTACATGCATATGCATGATGGTGACGATGTGTATTGTTAACCCATATCGAGCGAACAAATAATCATTATAAGTTGATTTTCACCGGAAACAGTTATAAAACAATCAGTACAAAGAGATTTTTATATTTTTTTTTGTGCCAAACAAACCGCATAAACTCAAATTTTAAATGAGAATTTCAAAACAAGCAGATGTTCTGTCTACTGCCCCTTAAATTGATATATCAACAGATGTTTTTGTTTTATTCTTGCATACAGTACATATGCGAGACCACTGTTTACCAATTTTTATATATTATCATGGTCTCGAATACTCATAACACCTTTAAACTGAAAGACAAGCGGCTCAGCAAAACAACTCTTCGAGAGTGCTGGAACTACTCTTAAATGAAAGAAAGAAATGCCACTGTTAAGTATTAATTAATGTTGAGAATTACAAAGATTTTTAAGCTTCACTATCATGTTTGTCTCAACGATTTAAAAGTTTTGAAAAATCCTTAGAAAATATAGAAGCACAATTTCCACTTCAAATGTACCTACATAAGTTTATGTGCAAAACTGTCATTCTATATTAACTAACTAAACTAGCGACATTTACTACCAATATTAAAAAGGGTTAAATAAAAAAATGCACTGATTTGTCAGGAATAAAAAATTGTTCGTTTTACTTAATGTCATAGGAGTAAGTAAATATTAAATTAGTCAACTTATAACTGCCGTAAAAAGATAAACTTATTTGAGAATCCCAGTCTTCATCTAATAAGTATTGGATTAGTAACACTTCGAAGTAGAATAAAAGCCCATACCCAATAGCAGTGAAACTCCAAACACTTTGTTGCAAATCAAAATAAATTGACATTTTTCCATTTCTTGTGATTTGTGTGCTCACAGACCCATTAACATGTAACTGGTCGTCCAGAGCGAACGAATCAAATACACAAGTCACAAGCTTCTATCTGCGAATTCGTATTAAAAAGTTTTCACAGACAATTCGTTTCGAAAATCCAACCAGGTAACCAGAATATGCATTCATACATACGTACATATGCAGTATAGAGCTTAAATAAAAGGCGATTTATCTTTGTACTGGTCCTTTATTAACTTAACTTTAACTAACAAATTTCACTCTCCACTTTCCTAAACGTCATCAATGCAATCCAACTAACTTCACTTTTACTCAAACCCGTTATCATTTCGCGCAATTATTCAACACACTTTTCAAAGAAATTATTTATTTATTTTGGGGTCAATAAAATAGCATAAAAACCGAATTTCACGTGTACAAAAATGTTGATTGAACCGTTGTAAAAATATATCTGCCCCTTTCGTTGGGTAATTGACATCTCAATTTAAAAAATTTAATGTGAAAGTCTTATTTTTAAACTTAAAACTTGCACAAAAATAATGCTGACTGGTTGAGGATTTTAAACGAACAAAATATTAAGAAATATCGATAATATGTACATATATATATATTTATTTGAATTATAAAATTTCAGGAAAACCTTATACAAAATTCACCTTGGAAAGATTACTCATCAAATACAAACTATGCTTTTGATCCTTACGGCGAGACGGAGGAAAAAGCAGTGACATCAGCAACAGGAACTACACATAAGGAAAAAAGTCGAAATCAGCGATCATCATCAAGTAGTCAGCAGACCACCTTGCAAATGTCCCATTCACCCACAAATAAGTCTCAAATATATTACGACAACACAGCAATTGGTGGAAGCGGCAACGGAACAACACGTGCCAACGGCAACGCTTCCACTAGCATGCCTGACTATCGCTCAAATGTACGTTCACAGCAACGAAACGGCAAATCGTCTACCACAGGAAGCCAAGAAAACAACCAATATGATCGGTACGATCGCAGTGAACGTAACGAGAGAGGCGAACGAGAGCATAATTATGAGAGATCTTCATCTGGTTACTCCCGAAATTCGTATGCTGATCGCGCTTACTCACTACCACGCCAGCAACATCAACAGCAAACGAACATGCAGCCTTCGGGCTATTACACACAAGATCGCCGAGATAGGAGTGCCCAAAGACATTCGGCCAGCGACGAACGGCGTCAACATCGCGATAGAGCGCGTGAAGATCCGCGCTTAGTATCGAATGGAGGTGCGGATACACCCGATTTCTACTTTATGCCATCCCAACGTAAATATTCTGGAGAAGTAGTACGAGTATACGTTGACTACAACAAGGATCCAAAACACTGAAATAAATCGAACAATGCAAAAAGTATGAATGACTAAATTATGTACATATGTATGTATGTACATATGAGTATGATGTATGCAGATGCACGTGTTGACGTTGCGAATCTAATACATATGTATGTAAGAATACTTACATAAATATGTATGTATGTATATGTAGTAAATTATTTATTCCCGAACTTCAAAATATTTCTAGTACAATAGAAAAATAACTAGTGCTTTAAAATTAATTACACAGCTGAACAACACTTTTGTTACTTTAGAATTGAAAGTCATTTCATATGGACACTGCACTTAAACTTTTGTTTCTTAATAATATTGTAATAATAAATTCACGCAGTTTCCACATAACCTTAGAAATGACTTTTACCCATTAGTGTAATATTTTTGTTTTCATCTAGAAATACACAATTACGATTATTGCATGTTCTCTTGAGGATTTCCCGCTGGATTGGACACTTAGGGCTTAGACTTGGCTGTAGTGAAACAACGAAATTTCAAAAGGGAAGTTTATTTAATACACTCGTACAATAAGCAGGATAGAAAGAAAATAAGCACAGTTCCTGTTCTATTCAATTCCCTTTAGTCTCATTTGTAGTTTTACAATTATGTTTCGATCGAACAGAATAATTCAGCAACTGCAAGAAAAATCGATGTCAAATTTTAATATAAGAACTATCGGCAAAAGTAATAAATGCTTTCATATGTTAATACTAAGTTTAATTTGTTTGTCATTATTGTTCTTTTCTATTTGTTTTAGCGCTTTCACTTTAGGGATTTAGTTGCCTGGTTTCCCCTTTCTTTAGAATTTGCTATAATTTTTCACAAAAGTTCATTTTGTTCTCTTTTTATTCAAATTATGAAATTATTGGGAATTCATTCTGCGGTCTAACAGATGAAAGGTCTAACATTAAAAATACACTAACTTTGATTTGAACCAATTCGATTCTCGACCAATTCCTTTAATAAGTTTTTAATCACACAATTTTCAATTATAAAAGTAGAGAAATTTTGCGTCACAAATATACTCGTAATACAACTCACCCAAAATTAAGTACACGAAAGAAAATGTCAAACACAAATACATATGGATGCATGTCTATATCCATCTTGAGATACGAAGAAAACAAATCCAGTACCAAGTCTAAGCATGTTTGTACATACCTTCAGACACCAGACTGGTGCAGGAGACTTGCGCAACTAAATTGCCCAATGTGAACGCATCCCCTACAAAATGCATGATTTTATGCAAATGCGAACATGTGTATGTACATACATACATACATAAGTACGTTGTATGTGCTATATGTTACGTTATATATTGGAAGTAGCCCTTATTTTTCACATGTATGTATGTATGTATTTACATATGTAGATACATATACACAGGCACATACATATGTATGTATATAAATATGTTACGTCGGCAAGACAGACGTCCCAGTCTTGCAGAGACCGTATTTATATAAAATTTAGATAGCAAAGCGATCAAACAATACTTTTGTGATAGAAACGTTAAGAGTCAATTCAATAAGATAAATTTTGCGCAAACATATGTACATATATGTATATGTATGTATTTATATAAAAACTTAAAGGCAATCAGTCAGAGAAAATCGGGACTTGTCATGGGAAATAAAAGGAACAAGCAAAATTTAATATCAATAATTTATAAAATCATAATTGACGCATGCATTTCACAAAATATAGTAAAAATTATTTGTAAAGTCCAATATATTAAACAGGAAAAAGTGACACAAAAAAAGCTTCTCCGAATTTTATGCAATGAAATTTATATCACAATGGAAAGGAAAAATTATGGGTCATTGCGCAGATTTAAGTTTCACTCGGAAAGGGAATTCAATCTGTACTTTTGATCTTCAGAAACCGAAAAATTTAAATCTTTTTCGAAATTTTAATACCGTTGAGGAAATTAAAACCGATTTCATTCCGAACAACATTTTCGTATATCGCTTTCTGAAGAACAAAACTACGGATTGGAACAGAATTGTGCTCTACGACATGCTTGTATTATGATATTTTATATGTACTATAATATAATTCTCCCAAAAAAAAATACAAACACCTCAATATATATTAGTCATTTGTTAATTAATCAAAAATAATAATAGAGCGAATAATTGTATTGTATATATGTATTTATGAATTTATTCAAATTCTTGAAATATGTACATATGTAAGTAATAAAACTAAAACAAATATTATAGGATAAAAAAACTTTAGTTTGAATAATTGTTTCTACATATATAATAATTCAGGTAAGCCCCGTATAATACCGCAATTGTACCACATGGATTCGCTAGGACACGGCTACAAAAGCCTGGTACTTCTGCAACACGGATTCACTCCAACATGGATTTCATTGCATTCCTCTTTCAATAGACCAACACAAATTAAAGGAAAACAAAAATATAAGAAGACCAACTATTTTAATTTTTCTTTGTTTGGCAATTTTATAATATCACTCCCTCCCGGAGGTATGCATTTCTATGAAAAATCTTCGATGAAAAGCAGATTTCTTGTATATTTTGTAAGATTTTAATTTAGAAATCAACAAAAGTTTTTTTTTTAAATAAATATTTGTTTATTTATTAGGCAATAATTGTACAAGAAAAAATATTTTCCATTATATCGTTTGGCCTCAGGCCATATAGTAATTTTTGAGGGAAGCTGTTACTGTTTAAGCTTAACATACAATTATATTAAAAATATTATTAAAAAAAATATTAAAAATTTATAAAAAGGAAATATTAAAAATATAAATTTGACAACATTTACTAAAAGGTATGCGTTAAATTAGTGTTTCTATTGAATTATTCAAATATTGAATATATATTAAATATTGAAATACTTTCAACGGGTTTTAATTCCCTAGGTAGACTATTAAAAAGATTACCACCAATATAGTCAATACGTTGTTTCGTTCTTTCCAATCTACATCTTGGAATTCTTAAATTAGAAGAATTTCTAGTATAAAAGTGTGTCTGGTTTTCAAAAAATGGAATTGTACGATCAATTTCGCTGTGAACACTTTTAAATACAAATTGTTACCGCCACTCATAAATCGCTAATACTCGTATGACATTACTGTTATCGATATGTAGAGAGATGAGCATGTCAAAAAGTTAAATTATTCCTTTTAATTTTCCACGTGGTATAATTATGAAGCCATATTTAATCGAGACCACATACATACATAAAATATATAAAAACGCCTAGATTTAAGATATTCATTCGTTCAGGTCATAAGGATTACGAAGCTTCGCTTAGAGTAGCCACACATAAAAGTTAGTATATCAGCAGTTTAGTATGTAAGTTTGTATAATGAATTTATTTATAATTTTAGGAATTTTAACATATTGAAGCGTAAGAATAAAGAATTAAAGTTTCCTAAAATTCTTACACTTTTGCTTAAAATCCACATTGGCTATCTTGAGCTTGGGCCGCTTTACCCGCAACACAAATACTAGAACTTGATATATATACATATATATACATATATATACCATTAATTGCCAAGATTTTTTCATATACTAAATCTTTGTATAACGTAAGTGTTGAAAAAGTAATTGGCAAATTATGAAAAATCTTCAATGCTTTATTTTGAGAACGTTGTAACGATTTTAAAGCTTTATTATTTCTTTAAAAGCAAAAACAATCACTAAATAGTTTAGATGCGATTGTATTAAAGAGTTGTAAATCATTAATTTTGATTTTTCAGATAATTTGTTTTTAAATTTGTATAAAATATCATTAGCTGGAGCTATTTGGCTCTTCACATTATTAATATGACAATCCCAGGATAATTTACTTTTTAACGTCATTCCTAAGTATTTGACCGAATATGAATCATGCCATCAACATATACAAAGAAATTATTATTATTTGCGTTTACTGCACGAGGTCTACATCTGATTAATTTTGTCTGTTCAGAATTAAGTAATAATCCATTTAAGCGAGCAAATTCCATTAATAAAGTAGCATCTTTTTCTATATATGTTTTCAAGACTGTATCATAATTAAATGGATAAAACAAGCAAATGTCATCGGCAAACATAAATATTACCCTGTTAGATTTAAATTTGTTTAATCATATATTTGAATTGAAAATAATAACGTACCTAAGCCGGTTCCTTGCGGAACACCGTATTCAACTGTCCCAGTAAAGCTTTTACACTGATTAATTTGTAAAAACTGTTTCCTATTAATAAAATAATTTTTAAATAACATATGCTCTCGTCCTTGAATACCGTAATATATATAATTTATATTATATATTATGTATTATATAATATTATTTCATGATCAAATGCCTCTGAAAAATCGAAGAACATTCCAGCAACTCCACTGAATCCATCATCCAAACCTTTGCAAGTATATCTTACTACATTTAGGACAGCATCTTGCGTACTGACACCTTTTCTAAATCCAAATTGGTACTTATACAACATATTATTAACTTCTAAGTGTATAAGAAGTTTATCATATAATATTTTTTCAAAAATTTTATCTATTGCAGGTAGAAAAGCAATAGGTCTGTATTTGTCAATAGTGGATGCAGCAATTGTTTTAGGGATAGGAATGATTTTATGAATTTTTAGAATGTATCCTGACATTCCGAAGAATTTTTAATTTTGTTAAAAATTTCAACTAATATACGTAGAAGCACGGTGAGACATTCTTTAACAAATTTTGTAGCGGTGTTGTCAAAACCTGTTGTTTTATTTGATTCCATATTGAAAACGATGTTAATGATGTCATTTTCATTTATATCATTCAAAATGAACCGATGACATGAAGCATTAAGCGTCCTCAGTGAATTAAAAGAATCTCCCGGCAAAGTACTGATTTTTTTCTTAAGTTCTTTGACAACTGAAATAAAATAGTTATTTAATAAATTTGCTTTAATTAGATCGTTTGAAATAATGCTACCATGTACATCACTAAGTTTAACGAAATTTTCTTTCGATCGACCAAGTGTATTGCTTATAAATTTCTAGCATTTCTTTGTGTCATTTCCAATCCTACTTAAATTGTCAGTATAGTAATTATCTTTACATTTTCTAATTGCTAGTTTAATTACCTTACTTATTCTTTTTAAATTGGCATCGTAATTTTCTCTGTTTTTTGATCTACGCCTTTGATTTAATAATTTGTTTTTAAACAAAATTAACTCTTGCAGATTTTTGTTAATCCATGGGGCTATTTCGAATTTTAACGGTTTTTTAACATTTGTTATTATAGTAGAGTTATTGACAGCAGATTCGATAGTAGATACGAGAGAATTTGTCAGAACAGATACATTAGTTGACGAGAAATTAACTAGCAATGTATTTTGTAAATACTATTAGGCTTTATGTAGTCGCAATAAATTTTCGAAATCTCTGATTTAGTATTACATCTAAGATAATAAATTATGATCAGAAAGGTTACCTTCCACTGAATCAACAAAAAGCGTATCTGATAAATTACTGAATATATGATCTATACAAGTTTTACTCTTTGGTCTTGTTATTAGGGTATGAGCGACATTACACTCATAATTATGAAATATACAGGTTAATTCATAACTTGAACCACCTTTGAAAAGATCAATATTTGAGTCTCCTACCATTATTAATGGATTTTGAGCTATTTCATCTAATAAATTATCAAGAAAATCAAAAAATATTGCATCACTGCATTTTTGCGAACTAAATTGTAATGGCTTAGATTTGATCTTGAAATTTAACAAGGTTAAGGCAACAAATTCAACAAAATTCTCACTTTTACATATTTGGATAGTAAAATTAATTTCTTTGTTTATATAGTATATTGATGTACCACCGTATCCATCTTCTCTGCAACAGTGTATACAAGCAAAACTAGGAATCATATATATTTGAGTAATGTCGTTATTGAACCATGTTTCTTGTCATGCTATTATGTCAGGTAGTTTTGGAAATTAGACTAACATTGATTTAAAATTGTTGAATTTATCAATAGATGAAACACTTCTAATATTAAAACTAATAATGTTCAACTAATTAAAATTCAAACTATTAATATACTTTTTAAAATTCTAAAAATTACGGAAATACTGATTACTAACCTTTAAATAATAATAAAAAATAAAACTTTTACTTTAATGTTTAATAAATAAATTAAATATTTAAGCAGGAGACATGTAAGATGCACCACCATCTGCATCACTAGAATCCTCAGCTTCATCTAGCCTTGAGTGGATTAAAGATCTTCTACCATTACGATTGTTGGATGTTGCGTTCAATAACATTTTATCAAATCCTCATCATGAAAAAGCTCTTGTTTAGATACTTAACTTTTTTTGGCAAAAACTATTCCATTTTTTACAAAAATATATTGGTAGCCTATTGATTTCAAGGATTTAGCATAACTATGAAGCTTCATAGTTTCTTTACTATTAAAATTATTTATAAAAATCTTTTTCGTTTCATAATTTTCTTTAAGTTTGGCTTTAGAAGACATGAATTTATTTTTATGAATTTTTGAAGAAAACTTTACTACAACAGATTTGTTTTCAATATTTCCATTTTTATTTTTTAAAAAATAAGCGTCTTCAACCCTGTTATTTTCTATTGCAACACCTACATACATATATCTTCAGAAATTTTAGTAACAGCATCTAAAGCACTCATTATATCTGCAACTTTTAAACCACTGATTATATATACAATCATTTTTTAATCTATATTTCATAGGGTGTTTTTTATTGAGGTATAGAACTTTAAGTTGGCATCACTTTTTTAACTGGCGGCCATTTTGTCAGCTGTCAAGTGATTAATATTTAGTTTGGTTTGCCATTTCATCATGAACAGGTTGACAAAAGAACAACGCTTGCAAATCGTGCAAATTTATTTCGAAAATAATGGTTCAGTTCGCGAAGTTTACCGCAAGCTCCGTCCATTTTATGGTCATCAGAGCAATTAATTCGGTTAACCATGGATCGTTTTCGCACTACGTTTACTCTATGTGATAATACGCATCCGCAGAGACGTCGAACAGTGCGCACCGAAGAAACAATTGCCGCTGTAGGGCAAAGTGTTGAAGAGGACCCGAATGAATCGATTCGCCACCGTGCACAGCAATTGGAGCTTTGTCCATCAACTTTTGTCCATCAAAAATTGGACCTGTAGAATTGGCTTTATTCGAGCCAGCCGCGGCGGCCACATTCCCGAAATCATATTTAAACATTAATGGCATAAAATTATCCTTCCAATAAAGCCAAATTGATGGACATTAAAACGATTTTCTTGTGTTTTATTTCAATTCGAAGTTCTATACCTCTAAAAAAACACCCTGTGTATTCATTTAAAATTTTAACGGAAAATTTTAAAGTTTTTATTTCAGTTTTTAATCTCTTGTTTTCTTTCTCAATTTCATTTATTTGTTCTTTTATTTTCTGCCACATCTTTAAACACTAATTTGGCTGACATGAAGTTTATAGATTCAGTCAGCTCATCCAATTTTGTTTAGCTTTTTTAATTCGGTTTTTATTGAATTTAGTTTTGCCTTATGTTGTTTCCTTCTTCTTTACAAAATTGACACTTAAAGAGCTCTTTTTCGTTATTTGCGAGTCTCTCAAATTCTCTTTTAATTAACCCAGAACACTGAGAGTGGAAATATTTTTTACACTTGCCGCATTGGATAAAATTATCACTTTCTTCCTTAATCTCATTTTCGCATTGATCACAAATCAAAATGTTTTTATTTGTAATGCTGCGGCGAACTGCTTTTTCAGACATATTTTTATATTTCAAACACCCGTTGGTTGATTGATTTTGTTTGTTTACAAACTTATGTTCTTTTTTATTTCAATGTTTTATCGCAAGCTTTTTAATAAAATTTAAATACGATTTTGCAGAACACAAAAAATACGTTTTGTAGCTACAAGTGTTGCCAGTTATAATTAATATTATTATAGTTATTATTAATTATATAGTGCACTAAAAGAAGCACTATAACTTTTCATCGTCATTTGCTTAAAGTCGTCTCCAGACTTAGACAAATGCTTTAAAACAATATATCTTGTCATTTGAACGGAAAAAATCATTCGTGTAGAAAATAAAAATTACCAGAAAATAGCAAAAGTTACAGGTTACTGAAATGTAACAGCGATTGAGATTGAAACTTGTTCACAATTTCAAAATAAAAGATTACTTGGCTCGTGAATACTCCCGTCGTAAACAAGTTATTTATTATTGGCTATTTATCAAATAAATGCACTCAAAAACAAAAAAAACCCTGTATTTCGTTTCAATGGCTCAAAAGCAAAAAAAAACATTTGTGTACAAATTGCAATAATTTTTAAATTAAGACAAAAGTACACTTTATACTAAGTTTTTAATTCCATCGTACGTTTTTATGGATATTATACATGCATACATACATCCATATGTATACAGTACACTTGTATGTAGAGGTATGTATGTATTTATGTACGTACGCATCCGTATTTATAGAAAAAAGATTTAATTCTATCTGCACAAGTGCTTAGAACTATTTGGCTATGCTGATGAAAGTAGAAAAAAAAAGCAGCGCAATAATTTTTTTGGACTTATTGAAGCAAATATTTTAAACTTATTTCAAGCCCATAAAATAATTCTTGTAAGTATATAAATACAGATGTAGACATGAATGTATGTATGTACATATCGCACCCTAAATACAAAAGTGGCACAACTCAAAATACTAAAATTTTCAGAAGACAAAAAACTGTTTATGTTTAGTTCGTCGTGCAGAAGCAACACATTAGACATGACTGTATTTTTCCAGTTAAAGAAGATAGTGATGTGAAAGAAATTTTTGCAGTAGTTAGAGATGTGTATTCTGAATTAATTTATGGAAAAAAGTCAGTTTTGGAAAATTTTGAGTTGTGATCCTTTTGTATTTATGGTGCGATATGTACTCGTACATACAAATTCAATAATAAACACAAACTTGACGTTTGAGAAAATTAAAACGAGAGAAAGATGAATACAGTCCCAGTCGCTTCACAAATAATAATATAATGGTTCACACCATGATCCCAATATTCAAGAAGCTCGACAACATAATTTTACAAATATTTTTAATTGAAATATTTTTAATTGTTATTAATAAAAAGAAAAGCTATTTTTTTAAATAATATACATACATTTGTATGTAACGTGTTTTTTTAGAGTTATCATCGCTTAAATCATAATAAAACAAAGAAATATATTTTTAATATCAATGAAAGGCGTCTTATTGCATAGAAAATTTTATTACATTAATGTTTAAATGTGGTGGCCACGACTGGCTGCCGCTTACAAGCCGCAATCTGCAACACAAATTTTCACAAACTTTTCGCTGCAATAGCGGCAGCATTTCTCCAATAACTCTGATTTCCAGGTGTTGAATTGACTTTACATTGCCTGAACGAAAATAATCCAACGGGATTAACTCACAAGATATTGCTGGTTCTTTGATCAAATGTTTTTATTAATAAATCAAATGTAGCGTGCATTTTGTGAAAAAATTCTAATTATGCCCCTAAGCCGTTGACCATGATGGTTTTAAACAAATATGGACCAATGAATGAGTAATTTTCTGTTGGTGTTTTCACAAAGCTTGTGGATTATACTCTCTCGTAATGCTATTCAACCAAAAACGACCTTCATCGGAGAACAAAGTTTTTAATACAATTTGTGCTTCAGCTCATTTGGTGGTTGTTTGGCTTTAATTACTGCGCCAGCTGAGTCGTAAAAGCTTTGAAATCAAAATCCTTTAGTAAAATTTTCCATAAGTGGGACACGAAGACACAACGCCAGTTGCAAAGAATGGGAATGAATTCATTGATCTTAACTTCCTCAATATTTTCCTTTACAACGCCTGAAGCTTTTCCAATGCGCGTTGTTTAGCGTCTTACGGTATGCGTTGTTGTTCGATTTAGCCGCTCTGAAGTACGATTAAGTTAGCCCTATAATGGACAAACTTTGATGAACCGAATAGAATAATTATTTTGACAGAAAGTTTCAACATCTCGTAAGCGTTGCTCTAGTATAAGTCTATACATTAAGAAATATCAAGCCAAACTAAACAAATCCCAACTAACAGCTGTTAAATGGGTTGTCGAATAAAGCGGCGTTACCAACTCAAAGTTGTGAACCTATAATTATTATTTATGGAAATGTATTGGCCTTGCAACAATCGTTGGTATGTATATTTCAATTAAAATTTTGTAGCACTTTTATTCTGGATAAAACTAAGTACTTTTTTCGTAAAATAAAACATTACAATTATCTTTTAGCATCAGGCATTTGTGTTGGACACAAATTGACAAATTTTTTAAATATACATACATATATGCACATACATAGTAAATAACTGACCCACAATATGTAACTAAATATTCACACACAAAAGGATGCACGTATTCAATGGCGCATTTGGAATAGGAATGAATTGCTTTCGATATGCGTTGATGTGTATGTATATAGGCCGAGACACATAGAATCCGGCATACGTTGTACTAACTGCGCAAAATAAATCACACCATTCGAAGATGTTTTAATTTTTGCAAATTATTTGACATTTAAGAATTAGACAGCAATAGCGTGGCATAATTGTGTTGACTTCTTTTTACCAATGATCGGCCGCTTAGCTGCTCGTCTAAAACAGGCTGGACACACAAAGACCTTGCGGGCCGTGAACGCCACCGCAATAATTATTCTGTCGAGAATATCGACCTGCTGCGGCTGTAGATGTTACTGATAACGAAGAAACATGTACCAGACGGCATACCACGGAATTGGATTACTGGAGCCTGAAACAAGACACATACACAAAGTACAAACAGTACATCTGTTAGCGCCTCAATATAAATAAGGCAGAGGACTATTTTTAGCCGAAAATTATTATAAGCGACAAACTGCTCACTTAAGCATTTTCACTTAAAGCTACTTTGTGAGCGGAAAGTGATAGAAAATGCGATAAAACGGTCACAAATGTGCATAAAGAAGGGCAACACCTGCACGACAGGTATCTTTTTCTCCACTTAACAGAAAAAATTGTAAAAGTCGAAATTAAGATTTAACCCATATCGCACAATTTATTTAACCCAAATTTTAAATGAGAATTTCAAAACAAGCAGGCATTCTGTCTACTGCCCCTTAAATTCTTGCATACAGTACATATGCGAGTACACTGGTTACCAATTTTTATATATTATCATGGTCTCGAATACTCATAACACCTTTAAACTGAAAGACAAGCGGCTCAGCAAAACAACTCTTCTAGAGTGCTGGAACTACTCTTAAATGAAAGAAAGAAATGCCACTGTTAAGTATTAATTAATGTTGCGAATTACAAAGATTTTTAAGCTTCACTATCATGTTTGTCTCAACGATTTAAAAGTTTTGAAAAATCCTTAGAAAATATAGAAGCACAATTTCCACTTCAAATGTACCTACATAAGTTTATGTGCAAAACTGTCATTCTATATTAACTAACTAAACTAGCGACATTTACTACCAATATTAAAAAGGGTTAAATAAAAAAATGCACTGATTTGTCAGGAATAAAAAATTGTTCGTTTTACTTAATGTCATAGGAGTAAGTAAATATTAAATTAGTCAACTTATAACTGCCGTAAAAAGATAAACTTATTTGAGAATCCCAGTCTTCATCTAATAAGTATTGGATTAGTAACACTTCGGAGTAGAATAAAAGCCCATACCCAATAGCAGTGAAACTCCAAACACTTTGTTGCAAATCAAAATAAATTGACATTTTTCCATTTCTTGTGATTTGTGTGCTCACAGACCCATTAACATGTAACTGGTCGTCCAGAGCGAACGAATCAAATACACAAGTCACAAGCTTCTATCTGCGAATTCGTATTAAAAAGTTTTCACAGACAATTCGTTTCGAAAATCCAACCAGGTAACCAGAATATGCATTCATACATACGTACATATGCAGTATAGAGCTTAAATAAAAGGCGATTTATCTTTGTACTGGTCCTTTATTAACTTAACTTTAACTAACAAATTTCACTCTCCACTTTCCTAAACGTCATCAATGCAATCCAACTAACTTCACTTTTACTCAAACCCGTTATCATTTCGCGCAATTATTCAACACACTTTTCAAAGAAATTATTTATTTATTTTGGGGTCAATAAAATAGCATAAAAACCGAATTTCACGTGTACAAAAATGTTGATTGAACCGTTGTAAAAATATATCTGCCCCTTTCGTTGGGTAATTGACATCTCAATTTAAAAAATTTAATGTGAAAGTCTTATTTTTAAACTTAAAAATTGTACAAAAATAATGCTGACTGGTTGAGGATTTTAAACGAACAAAATATTAAGAAATATCGATAATATGTACATATATATATATTTATTTGAATTATAAAATTTCAGGAAAACCTTATACAAAATTCACCTTGGAAAGATTACTCATCAAATACAAACTATGCTTTTGATCCTTACGGCGAGACGGAGGAAAAAGCAGTAACATCAGCAACAGGAACTACACATAAGGAAAAAAGTCGAAATCAGCGATCATCATCAAGTAGTCAGCAGACCACCTTACAAATGTCCCATTCACCCACAAATAAGTCTCAAATATATTACGACAACACAGCAATTGGTGGAAGCGGCAACGGAACAACACGTGCCAACGGCAACGCTTCCACTAGCATGCCTGACTATCGCTCAAATGTACGTTCACAGCAACGAAACGGCAAATCGTCTACCACAGGAAGCCAAGAAAACAACCAATATGATCGGTACGATCGCAGTGAACGTAACGAGAGAGGCGAACGAGAGCATAATTATGAGAGATCTTCATCTGGTTACTCCCGAAATTCGTATGCTGATCGCGCTTACTCACTACCACGCCAGCAACATCAACAGCAAACGAACATGCAGCCTTCGGGCTATTACACACAAGATCGCCGAGATAGGAGTGCCCAAAGACATTCGGCCAGCGACGAACGGCGTCAACATCGCGATAGAGCGCGTGAAGATCCGCGCTTAGTATCGAATGGAGGTGCGGATACACCCGATTTCTACTTTATGCCATCCCAACGTAAATATTCTGGAGAAGTAGTACGAGTATACGTTGACTACAACAAGGATCCAAAACACTGAAATAAATCGAACAATGCAAAAAGTATGAATGACTAAATTATGTACATATGTATGTATGTACATATGAGTATGATGTATGCAGATGCACGTGTTGACGTTGCGAATCTAATACATATGTATGTAAGAATACTTACATAAATATGTATGTATGTATATGTAGTAAATTATTTATTCCCGAACTTCAAAATATTTCTAGTACAATAGAAAAATAACTAGTGCTTTAAAATTAATTACACAGCTGAACAACACTTTTGTTACTTTAGAATTGAAAGTCATTTCATGTGGACACTGCACTTAAACTTTTGTTTCTTAATAATATTGTAATAATAAATTCACGCAGTTTCCACATAACCTTAGAAATGACTTTTACCCATTAGTGTAATATTTTTGTTTTCATCTAGAAATACACAATTACGATTATTGCATGTTCTCTTGAGGATTTCCCGCTGGATTGGACACTTAGGGCTTAGACTTGGCTGTAGTGAAACAACGAAATTTCAAAAGGGAAGTTTATTTAATACGGCACTCGTACAATAAGCAGGATAGAAAGAAAATAAGCGCAGTTCCTGTTCTATTCAATTCCCTTTAGTCTCATTTGTAGTTTTACAATTATGTTTCGATCGAACAGAATAATTCAGCAACTGCAAGAAAAATCGCTGTCAAATTTTAATATAAGAACTATCGGCAAAAGTAATAAATGCTTTCATATGTTAATACTAAGTTTAATTTGTTTGTCATTATTGTTCTTTTCTATTTGTTTTAGCGCTTTCACTTTAGGGATTTAGTTGCCTGGTTTCCCCTTTCTTTAGAATTTGCTATAATTTTTCACAAAAGTTCATTTTGTTCTCTTTTTATTCAAATTATGAAATTATTGGGAATTCATTCTGCGGTCTAACAGATGAAAGGTCTAACATTAAAAATACACTAACTTTGATTTGAACCAATTCGATTCTCGACCAATTCCTTTAATAAGTTTTTAATCACACAATTTTCAATTATAAAAGTAGAGAAATTTTGCGTCACAAATATACTCGTAATACAACTCACCCAAAATTAAGTACACGAAAGAAAATGTCAAACACAAATACATATGGATGCATGTCTATATCCATCTTGAGATACGAAGAAAACAAATCCAGTACCAAGTCTAAGCATGTTTGTACATACCTTCAGACACCAGACTGGTGCAGGAGACTTGCGCAACTAAATTGCCCAATGTGAACGCATCCCCTACAAAATGCATGATTTTATGCAAATGCGAACATGTGTATGTACATACATACATACATAAGTACGTTGTATGTGCTATATGTTACGTTATATATTGGAAGTAGCCCTTATTTTTCACATGTATGTATGTATGTATTTACATATGTAGATACATATACACAGGCACATACATATGTATGTATATAAATATGTTACGTCGGCAAGACAGACGTCCCAGTCTTGCAGAGACCGTATTTATATAAAATTTAGATAGCAAAGCGATCAAACAATACTTTTGTGATAGAAACGTTAAGAGTCAATTCAATAAGATGAATTTTGCGCAAACATATGTACATATATGTATGTATTTATATAAAAACTTAAAGGCAATCAGTCAGAGAAAATCGGGACTTGTCATGGGAACATAAAAGGAACAAGCAAAATTTAATATCAATAATTTATAAAATCATAATTGACGCATGCATTTCACAAAATATAGTAAAAATTATTTGTAAAGTCCAATATATTAAACAGGAAAAAGTGACACAAAAAAAGCTTCTCCGAATTTTATGCAATGAAATTTATATCACAATGGAAAGGAGAGTATTTCTTTAAAAATTATGGGTCATTGCGCAGATTTCAATTTCACTCTGAAACGGAATTCAATTTGTATTTTTGATCTTCAGAAGCAGGCATAAATATCTACATATGTATGTATAGTATATTGTTATACCCCCTTAACCACCGCTTCTGCCATTGCTTTTTATATAGTTTGTACACCTTCATACGACAACGGCACGAGTAATTGAATTGCGAAACCAGATACATTTGCTATGCACGGCATAGTTTTCGAAGAAATGACGGAACTCATCAATATTGCTGCATAGGCAGGCTCGAGCACTTATGTAACATATTTTAAGTTGCTATCTTTGTCTACAAAGAATTTTCAGCATATTTGCAGTAACGTCTGTAGAGATGAAACTATTACTTATATCAGACAAATTATTCCTGTTTTAACTATTTTTATGGCGAGAAATTTTAATAACAAAATTTAAAAATAAGATATACCATAACTATTACAGAAAGCATAAACAAATGAAAAAGGAAAGGCTTGTGCAGTTCATCTATGAATTCTATGTAAATATATGCGTAGAACGATCAATTCTCGTTAATATAGATGTGTACATAACTAACAAAACCGGTTTGTTGAACCCTTTCAGGGCTACTGGGATACTTCGTCACAGCAATTTTCAAACCTTGTATTGTCTTTACTTTTACTGCAATAAAAGTAAGTGTTCATTGCAAAACTTAAATAAATACATAACGGTATACATATATCACCGTATTCGTGCTGTTTGCCAATTAATTTCACAACCTCGTAGGAAATAGAACCGTTCGGACCTATAATTTGCTGAAACTGGTTGTAAAAGGGTGTTACTTACTAAAATTGTGGAGTTTTTTAATGAAAAAGAGTTTGATTAAGTAAATAAATTTGATTCGAGGTGTGTTTTTCTTTTTAATTGTTCTTAATTTACAATCTATCCATTTAGGATAAGAACCCAACGTGATATAATAATACATAACAATTTTGTTGCACTCCATTGAAAACAATAATAAATTTTCATCAACATCGAATCAAAATAAATTTAATTCTATGTATTAAATAAACTATAATGGTAAGTAATTTTACGATTACATAAAGTATTAACAAGAAAAAGAAAGCCATATACATATATAAATATTTACAAATATGAAAGTTAATTCCGGAATGGCAAATCCAAATGTGATGTCTTTTGAGTCTTTTCATTTCTTCTGTCTCATCAAGTAGAGCTATCGCTAATGGATTAATATGCTGACTTAGCCTCTCCATATAGTTTTCAGAAAACCTTTTGATGTCGTCCATAACCCGCGGTATGGAAAGATCCTTATGGTTGGCTTACTTTTGAGTATCTTGAGCGTATTGTGTGCTAAGTGTCAGGCTTTGGGGACGACTTTGAAGATTCAAAAAGTGAATTTTCAATTGAGAGCTCAGAAAGTGCCGGCAGGGAGAGAAAACGAACTTCAAATTACTTCCAGTGGTGTATTGGCAGCTCGATGGATGGATTCAAAAGAAATCTTTGTCTAAAATATAATAATATTATAATATATTATTATATCTTTTAATTTCGACTCGGCCATCAAGGACATATACCGCGGATAAAAGGACGATTTCAGTATTGCTGAGTATGGAGAGCATAATGTGAGTATAGAAAAATTTTAACCGTAAATAGTTCAGTTCTGAAAATAAAACTCCGTACCTAAAAGGGTTAAGTCATATATAGAGCAGTTTTATTACTTCGTTTGTAATTAGCAATTGTTTTTAATAATAAGTTCTTTTGGTACATATATTTTTTTCTCTTCGTATACATTTTGAGTCTGTAAATTGAGGCGTTGTAACAGTTAAGGTTTTACAAGCTTCAGTATCGTAATAGAGGATGCCAAGTACTCGCACAATACCAAAAACAACAGTATTTTCAATGTCATTAACTGCTCTTTCTTAACCCAATAAATTAATTTTTCATGTTCTTAAACCCAGGTTTTGCTACCTCTAGACGACATGTTTTTGCTAACATAGCGACCACATGGGCAATCTGTTCAGTGTTTATACAAGCAATAACGCCAGCAGAATTGCGTCGTCAGATTCGTAATCTTCAAATATGTATGTATTTGCAGGTGGTGAACACGTAAATATCTTAGAACATAAAATTACAGTTTTTGATAGAGAAGGTTGTGCGAAATACATATCGTTACCTAAAACGCAAAACGCCCTAACTAACAAAAAACTCAAAATCGATTTTTTTTACAAATTCCGATGTATCTAATCAAAATACATCACCACCAAACAAATCATACTTCCACGTACACAAATAGCAACTTTATTGACAAAATAAAAAAGCCCTTACTACAATATTGAATATCGTTTAAGAATGTTTTTTGCTTCTCCTGTAAAATTACTAAAATGTTAGTTAGGGCGTTTTGCGTTTCAGGTAACGATATGTACATACATTCCTTAAGTTAATATTTCTAGTTTTTTTTTTTTAGTAAAATATGTACTTACTTTTATTTAATATGTAGTATATTAGTTTATTATTTAAAACTATTTTCACTTTTTAGTATTCAGCGTCGTCTCAAGGGGTTTTTTCGCAATAAAATTGAATGCCAAACAAATCACAACACTATTTGACAGCTTGTGTTCAAACATAATTGCTCGGCAATATCCTCTGGTAATAATTGCTGAACATGTGTTCAAACAAATATCATTATTGTATCACTCACAGTCGCCGACGATTACTCAAAGTGTGCAGACATTATTTTCTCTGATCGTCTTATTCGTACTTCGCAGCGTGTGTCTACTAATAAATAAATTAAAAATATGTGTACATTAGACCTGGCGTTAAGATCTTTTTTATGAAACTGTAATGTGGGTAGCGATGAAAACATGCGAGTTGATGCCAAAGTTGATGTAGCAAATTTTCAGTCTGACGGTGCCATAATGAGATCAAAGATTAAAATTTTGAAACACCACCAAAATACTCCTTTTGCGTATTAAATATAAGGTTTTTTCTTCAATTTTTATTAAATTGGATTACTATTTTTATGTTAAGTCAATGAAGATTTTGTATAGCTTGGGAAGTCCTTGAGGTAATCCTCTGCAATATGTAACAAATACTTAAGCATCTGTTAAAGTCAGTTATTAGTTTAACCTTTTTTCCTTGGGCGGCATCGTTCACAACAGCAATGCATTCGACGATCTGCTCCCCTTTACAAGATGCTTCGCTCTTCGGCCAATTTGACGGATCCAATCGTAAGAAATCCATAGAAATTTCCAAACGAGAAAAAAAAATGTTTTGTTTTGGTAGTCACAAAAGAGCTTAAGTCCTTGGATGTGAATAATTGTAATTCATCGACACTTGCACACACTTTTTTAGACGGAAAAATACCAACATCATCACCGATATGATTGTCTTTATCGGACTCTGTTTGCAATGCTGAAACCATATGTTTCTTTATTTCTGCGTCAACATGTGGATCGAAAAAGGCAAGTGCAACTGCTTTCTCTGATAAATACCACAGATGATTCCGAATTTTTTCTAACAGCACTGTAGATATATTTTTATCAAAAGCCAACGATCCTTTTTATCAGTTGCATATCTCTATTAGGCGCTTCAATTGCATTTGCGGTTTTGAACCAGTATGGAATATAGAGACTTATTAAGAAAATGCATATATTGCGAATTCCATTCAACTGACTCGCAGAAGTTGTAAAGTGTGCTTGAAAAATATAAATTTTTAAACATTAGATGGCCTTGGACATGGATCTTGCATGAGACATCGCTCCAGGTGCACGAAATGTGAAGTTGGGAATGCTACCACCAAGAAAAATAAATGCAAGTTGTAGGAGTTCTCTATAATCATGCCGAATGTGGACTTCCACTAAATATTCAAGCCAAAAGTGCTTGCTTGTTTCACGTTCCTTGACAGATAGCACACTCAAAACTTGTTCATCCAGCATACAAGTGCTGTATCCCTTTGAATTAAATGTGCACCATTCCACCATACCATTAATTTCCGAAATTAATCTCAAATACAGCTCTAAGAAGAATTTCTACAATATGATGGCGACATGGTAACCACAAATAAGCTGCGTTCTAGTTCGCGTTCCAATAAAGTTCCAGCACCACTATGAGAGCCAGTATTTGCAGAAGTTGTATCGAAACACATCATTTCTAATGAATTCAGCATATTTAGTTTTACCAAATAGTCGTAGACTGATTGAGCGACTGCAACACCACTTCCATCTTCAATGATGGGGATAGCTATCAATTTTTCAACATTCTCCGACGTGAGCACAATAGCCAAGCGATCAACTTTATCTTTTCCAGCAATTGCGGGTAGTAGCTTTCCATCCCAATGCAAAACAAATGTTTCAGGGATCTAAAAAACTTAAGCTCAAAGAAAAACTTATAACTAAAACAAAAAAAAAATACCTTGAAATTTTCAATAATTTCTAGGCCATGACGGCGACGAAATTTTTTACGTTGTTCACGCAAACTTTTGCACTTCAGAAGAAAATCCTCAATATTATAACCCAACGGTTTGGCAGTTGCACTGATGAAGCATACAGCTAATGGAGATGACATATTCCCAGCATCCATACAAGTTAGCATTCTGTCATCTATAAATTGCTTTTTTCCACGTTTTCACATGGGCTTTTGGAGCAACTTGGAATGTTATCAGTGTGTTTTACATCCATCGCCTCCACATCACCTCCGAATTCGTCACTCTCAAATTCAACACATTCCGTAGTCAAGTCCACAAGCAATTAAGCGTAAAAAAAATTTCCACTGTGTGTTCAAATGATGGGGTGCATGCGTCACACTACGGAAGATAATGAGACGCGCGCAGGAAAACTGTATTCAGCGAAGCCACCTGCCGCGTCTTATGGAGGAGAAAACCCCTAAGAGCGGCCGCAGGCCGCCACGCAGAAAAACTCTATTAAGTGAAGATTTAGGTGGCTTTTTCCTACGTAGTGCATAAAGTCGATGGACATTATGTCACTATTTGTGTGTCACAATGTTCATGGACATTATGACATGCCACCGAAAATATGTACTTACATGTTCATTATGAGCAATATGTATTATTAGCAGTTGTTTAAAGACATTGGAACTACTAATCGGTACTACCTTAAAACTCCCATCTATCAAATAATGACGAGGTTCGCTAGTAGACATTTCCATTATTGAACTACATATTGTAGGGGACACACAAATTGAGTAACCGAAATCCTCTTCAATCGCCGTACCCCGGTAGAATGGCAAATCATTGTCATATCTTGAATTCGTATAATTCTCGCGAATTCCCTGGGTTTTAAAAATTGATATTATATGATGGAAATTTCGAGGTTCCTTTGGTAAGGCTTCTGATTTTATGTTTATTAATTCCCTTCGCATTTTTCCAAATTCAACCAAATGAGCAGACTCTTTAGCCTTTTTGCAATTCTCATCATATACTTCACGAATACTTGATCTTTTCAACGACATTTTATTAGCGCATTCCGTTTTAATAGAATTAATTAAACTTAATTTCTTTAAAAATTCATTTTGGGCCTCATGGTTGTGCACTAAGTTTTTTTTTTGTTTTACGGCAATGTATTGCATTGTTCAAATCCACTGCAATTTTAACGGGACACCCATTGTGATAACAATAATAATATTTTGTATTATTTTGACAATATTTAAATTTATAAATTTGTGCCTCTGATAGAATATGTAATAATTTGCTGGATTTCCTCAAACCCGGAATTATATTATAAGCAAGTATCTCATCACTTTCCATTTTCACGATTTTTAATAATTAATTGAACAACACACGTGGCTTAGCAAATGACTGATGATGACATACTAACACGGTTTTGTAAGTAATGCTGTTATCAACAACAACAAAAAACAATAAAGGAGAAAAAGCATAAAAAAAAAAATTAAACTTCTCACAGAATTAAGATGCCAATAGTGACACAGTTTAGTATGCGAAATGCTGTTATCAACAACAACAAAAAAAAACAATAAATTGAACAGTGTACCAAAAGAATCAAAAAATATAAAATAAAGGCTTTATTGCACCATTGGCTAAATTTCAATAAAGGCCTTATGTCACTTTCAAAGTGCAATAAAGCCCTTTTCGCAATAAAGGCCTTATTTTTCAATTGGAAGTGAAATAAAGCCTTAAAGGCCTTATTTCATAAGGCGTTATTGCACCCCATTGTTCAAGTACTATGTGATAATTACATGAAGTGCCATTTTTGTCTTCATAAGCTTCCTTTCGACGTTTTTCATCTTCCATTCTATGTGCCTTTCTTTTTTCTTTATTTGTGACATTTTCATCGACACAAGTCATGCAACCAACACGCCCATTTTCTCGCTGCTTCCTTAAAAAGCATCTATCTTCTTGAATACTTATAAGCTTGAGAGCGTCGACGTGGGCAATGTGAAATAAATTGTTTAAATTGTCTTTAAAATCATTTTCTTTTTGGCGATGGCTCAGGAACTTAGATTTACGTCCTTTTTGGACTGTTCTCCACTCTTCATAAAGTTTAATGACTTTTGCAGCACATCTTCTTTGATCTGGCGTTGGGATTCTAGCTCTTTCCCAAAAAGGCAATTTTTCATCCAACACCAATCTTGTACTTTCTTTAACTGTTTTATTTTTACAACGTACATAATAAAAATTTTGAAGGCAATTTCACACCAACTATTTTGAGTTCACATTTACCAATCAAGTACACATTTGTGTCAGCAGATCGAAGCCGTTTCAGCGATGAATTTGTCTTCAGAGCCATTGAATTAAGAAATTTAGCAAACTATTTTATATAAACTTAGCCTTTCTCAACAATATTAAAATTTGCAATGGCAAAACTTTACAAATTCATATCAACACCAGTGCTATGTGCTCAGTAGCAGAATTGGAAACACGGTACTATTAGACAAATATGCAGTTGTCAACAGCTCAAAGCGTAGGAATTTTGAGGCAGTTTAAAAACAGCGACCAACAAAAATGTTCACCGTTTTTTCAATAATATTTGTTGCTTTAAATATTGCCAGTAGTTTTTAATTTCTATAAATACTTTTTTGCATCTAAGAGCTCAATTAAAAATTATAATATAATTGTACTTGATTCTGCTGGCATTGTATACTTCAACTAATTAACAAATTATAAGCGGCCTTCTAATTTATGTGTAGTAGTTTTATTTATAGTATTTAGAATTAAAAAAAATTTATCAAATAAAAAAAAATTTGTGAGTTTTAAAAATTTTGAACTTTGACCTCATTATGGCACGGGTTGGCACCATCCGATCGGCCTGAAAATAAACTACATAAATTTTGGCATAAAATCGTATATATTTTCATCGCTACCCGTATTCAAAACTCCAAAAAAAAAATCCCATATAAGCTGCGCCAGGTCTAGTGTACATAAGACCTAGCAATTGTTTTTTTTTTTGCACTGAAGCCTTTTTTTCGCATTCTCTTACAAGGCACTTTGTATTGACTGCAATTCACAAGTGTTATAATTTCGGAACTCAGCTCCCAAGGGGTTTCAGAAGAGCACCCTTCATCTTAAACAAAATTAAGAAAATTCATCGAACAAAAGGAAATCCTTAGAATTGAAATAAAACATAAATGCCGAATGCGTGAGGCTATAAAAATTTATAGAGAGCATAGCGAACCCGCTCATCAACAATCTCCTTTTCTGCAGTTGCATCCTCCGAACAAAGCAATAAAAATTCCTCGAATAATTCAACCAAAACAACATCAGCAACACCTAAAATTTTCCAACTTCCACCTTTACCCGCTTGCAAAAAAAAAACTATAAAACAGATCCACTCTACAACATTAACAGAACCTAGTAACAAATCCTTTTAAATAATAGAAAAGAATAATGTGAATATAATCCCCATTCACTTAAGCCCCAACTTAATTCAAATAGAAAAAATTAACTCAAAAATATACATAAATAGTGTAAATCGAATAAAAACAAAGTTAACAAATACAGAAACCAAAAATAAAAATAATCAATCCCAAATAACAACAAACTGTCCTTCTCTCTCGGTCTCCCAGAATATCAATAACTTATTACTTTGCTCTCCGAAATATACAATTGACTCATCGGAGGCCGGTGCTGGTGTTGATGCGCAAGAAATTGAATATATGACTACAAATGGCGATGATGGCTTTTAATCCTCTATAGTTCTATAACTAAATAATTCTTATAAGAGTATTTTCTCTTCTATCAGATGGCCATGAACGTTCTACAGTGGAAAATTCGTAGATATCAGAACAATTTCACAAATTTGCAACTTCTTATACTTCTTTTTTTTTAATATAATTTTATTTACAATCTATTTTTATTAATTAAATGAAGTAAATTAAGTAAATGAAACATAAAATATAACTTTACATTAAAACTTAGCACGCGTTAATAAGCTTATTGAAAGCTTAAAAACTGGTACTATGTACATATACATATGTAATATTAATATACATACGAGTACATACATACATTTAAATAATATTTATTTTCATATACAAAAATTTTTTTTTTATTATTTCCTACATATATGGGAGATCAAGAATATGGAAACGTTTTAATCCTTTAACCTCTGCTGTTTCATCTAATAAAGATATATGTACAAAGCTAGGATATTCGAATGATTACCCAGTTTTTTGGATAACGTATACCAAATATTTTTATTTCATCAATGACAAGTGGTATATCTAAATCTTTATGTATTCTTTTATTGCATACAAACCAAGGAGCATTAACTATAAGTCTCAAAGCTTTAGACTGATATCGTTGCAATATTTCCAAGTTTGAGTTACTTGTTGTCCCCCATAATTGAATACAATATATACGTACTGGTTTTAAAACAGCCTTATAAATTAGTAATTTGTTACGAAGGTTTAAAGCAGACTTATGTCCCGAAAGCCAATACAATATCTTCGTTAATATGTTTAAGTGATTGCTTTTCGCTGTAATATGTTGCTTCCAAGCGAATTTAACGCTCTCTGATTTAGGAATTTGAGCATTATTTATAAAAACGGGCGGGCAGTCTTTGCGTCTAAGTGTAAATGAAATAAAGTTCCATTTAGCAGTATTTATAGTGAGATTCCACTTCGCATACCATTCTTGTAATAAATTGAGCTCATTTTGAACATAAAACGAGACTGTAATTGTAGATTGATCATAAGCTATTATTGCAGTATCATTAGCGTAAGTTGCTATTATAGTTTTGTCGTAGGTTGGCATGTCGGCTGTATAAATTGTGTATAATATTGGACCCATCACACTTCTGTGAGGTACCCGTGCATAAATAAAACGTATAACAGAATTTTCATCACTCACTCTTACGCAAAACGATCTCTTTTCCAAATAAGATTTTAGACGCTGGTAGTACTGTACTGTAGTACTGAGTTTGAAAAGCAAGTCTTGATGTCGGACCCTATCAAAGGCTTGCTTAACATCAAAAAATACTGCTAAGCAATATAATTTTCTTTCAAAAACAATTACTGGTGTTATACGATTTTATTACTGGTGTTATTATACGATGACATGGCTCAGGGGTCCCATGTTTGTGACGAAGACCAAATTGATAATCAGGTATTATATTTCGTTTTTCTAACATTAGCATTAGACGATTTCAAACAATTCTCTCAAATGTTTTTGAGAATAATGGCAGAAACTAATTGGTCTATATGAAGAAACACTATTTTCGAGTTTGTTTGGTTTGGGAATCATAATAATTACTAACCATTTCCATTGCGTGGGATAGTGCGAGAGTCACAAAATCGAGTTATATATTAATGTCAAATATAGTATAGCTTTGTCCGATAGATTTTTAGCAGCTATAGAGTCTACTTTGTCGTATATACCTGTCTTATACCTGAAAAAACGTTATTTGCCTTCAGGAAAAGAAATGTAAAAACAATCTCTCCGAAATACGCCGAAGTAATGCTCTGATTACTTCTTCATTCCAAACTCCAGCTCTAAACAAGGATATGCAATATTAATTACGAAAAATTGACCCCACAAAATTATCAAGACTAGTTAGTCTCTTAATGTAGTAGGCTTGGAAGTATTTATGCACATCCATAAAACTTTCAACTTTTTCATTTTATCCTCACCCAACGGCTAAATTCAAGCTTCCGATCTTAACAATATTTCAGTCAACATTAATATCCTTCTTCTACTAACCGGTGATTTCAATACCTGGAGCCTCATTTGGGGATCCTATGCTACAAATACCAAGGGTTTAGTTATTGAAAAATTCCTAATGAACACGAATCTGTCTAGTTTAACAACGGCTCTAAAACACATCTAGTACCCATAATACCTTCTCACATATTGACCAAGCTTTGTATCTATCTCTCTCGGCGCACTGTTTAATTTAACCTTGCATTATGTACTAGGCTTAACACCAAAAGGGGAAATTGGACTGTTTACCAGAATAAAATAACACAGTACAGCTACAAAAAGAAAGCTGCCGCAATAAGAAAACTTATAAAATCGGCTGCCAACGATCCCCATCTCTTCCAACAAAAGGAAATGTAGGCTGTACTAATAAATGCAAAACAAACAGCGTGGAAGCAATTCAAACGTAACATGTCTGCAGGAAATCTGTTGGTATATAATAGAAAAAGTGTCTTGTGTGACAAGGAGAAAAGTTAGCGAAAGCCTGATCATTTAACGAGTTTACTGGAAAACTAAATCTTTCTACACCTACAGCAACCTTATGGAAAAATATTCGCAAAATATCGGGCAACTATAAGCCAAGGTTAATAAGTTCAATCACTAGCAATAACGCTACAATTTGAAATTCCCATATCTGTGATATTTGCCAAATGTTGGTCACGCAATTGAAATGATAGTAACTTTTCTCAACATTTTCAAAATGCAAAAGCTCAAACAGTTTTTTTAGTGTAACTAATCACCCCACAATATCCAATGCTCTTGAACAAACTTTCAGTTTGCAGGAATTAGCTTACAGTCTGGGTACCGCTAAAAGTAAATCACCAGGGCTAGATAAAATAACAGATCCTATGTTGGAAAATTTTCCCTACTTCTTTAAAACTGGCATATTAGATTTATATAACAATTTATTTAGTTCAAGCGCCATTCCACATTTTTTAACAATGCATCAGTCCTGGCAATACATAAGGAAAATATACCTCTAGACATTCTGAACTCCTATCCCCCAACTTCGCTTCAAGACGCTCAATGTGGTAGGTAAAAAACAAAAACTTCTCTCGAAAAATCCAGTTGGATGCCAAACTGGCCTCGGTACAATAGATGCACTATTGTTCTCAGGCCACATAATATGTAAAAACCGATCTATCAGAAAATATACTTTTGTTCTGTCGATTGACTTTTTAAAGGCTTTTGACAGAATTCGGGTTTACATTACATTACAATAATTTTATTAAGTATTTTTTACTAAACAGAAAATTTTCAGTTCGTATAAATTACTCTTCAAGTTTATTCCCACTGCATAATGGCATCCCACAAGGCTGTCCCCTATCGCTTGTCCTTCTTATTATTGCCTTTAACCATTTATCTCTGACCATTGCATATGTATATGTATGCCGGCGGTCCTTATATCATAACGAAAGAACAAGAGAGTGTGAAAATAGATCAGAGTGTATCAGAAACTCTTTTTGCCATTTAAAAGTGGGCGGAATTCGGGAGCAGATATTTCATTTGAGAAAACGAGTCAGCTTCACTTCTGTAAGAAACATGATTGCACCAACATTAACCTACTACACAATAGCATAAATATTAACAACGTAGAATATTGTGAAATTTTAGGTATCAACATTGATAGTAAATATAGATTTAAGAAACATTGTAATCCCCTTAAAAAAGATTTAACTAACAGATTAAATATCTAAAATTAAATACCTATCATCGAAAAGGAGTCATATGCACACTAACAGCCTTTTGAAACTGGTTAAGACCAGAATACTAACGAAAATAGATTACGGTCTGGTTACATACAGCGAAACAGCCATCAGAGCCAGTCTTAGAGCAATTAAGACTAGTCCTAGCCAAAGGACGATTCGACCCACTAACACGTCCATGCCAATAAACTTAAATTTCGTTAACCTCAGAAAATATTTTCCAGAGAAACATCTTTGCCATACAGGCATGCTACATCATTCTTTAAAAGATCGACCGAACAGAAATATCCTTCCATATGAATATAACACGGGAAACTGGCATTTCATCTATACTGGTGGCTCTAAAGCTCTACATAATGTAGGTTTTGCTGTCGTTGATGAAGTTGGGCGCCCAAAAACTGTAGGATTACAAGCAAAAGACAAAGTTAAACGTTTATGGATTCCAACTCACATTGGTATTAAAGTAAACGAAGCTGCAGATATAACCGCCAAAGCATCATATAACTTTCATCTATATTTATCTGTTCCTAACACAAAGAGTTTCATCTCTAGAACTGATTACAAATCTCAACGGTACCAGTCCCCAAAACGATCACCTCTACAGAATCATCAACCCTGATAAGAAACCTACGCATCTGCCAACTTCCACCAGCAGGTTAAGAAACAAATGCTTTACGAGACTTAGTCTAACTCACACTAGACTACCCATCAGTATCTGTTTTGCGGAGATACACAACCAGTACATTCTGCAACTGCTCTCCAATAATAATAACACATTTATTATCTGAGTGATGGACACTGCTCTAGCTTCGTCCAGGTCTAAGTAATTCAAACAGTATTTTTGTATAAATTTACTAAAATACTCTTCCGTGGACAATGTTAACAAAATATTCGAATTTTTATAACATATATACATATCAATTTACAAAATAAGATTCAATAATTATATGCTATCAATTCCAATTCTAACAAATTAACTGTGTGTTAACAATATCTAACCTATTTTCGTATGAAATTTAAGCCGATAACGTCAGCTGCTAGTGCTTTAGTTATTAAGATATATTACAAGTTTAATTATAGTAAGTTGATAATACATATCGTTACCTGAAATGCAAAAGGGCGTAACAACCAAAAAATTCAAAATGGGTTTTTTCATTTATTATTGTAGAGCAAATCGAATTACATGTCCTCCTACATTTTTACAGCCCTACTGTCAATAACAACCATTTTATTAAAGAAAATCAAAACGTCGTAACAACAAAGTTGGTTTTTTCTTAAACCAAAAGGGCGCAACCCACATCTAATAAAAATGACGATTAAAGAATTTTTTTTTTCTACGAAATAAATGCATCATCGCAATTTAATGCTGTACTGAAGAAATTGCAACACCAGCTTCGTAATCTTTGATTTTTTGGAGTTTTTTGTCTCTCCTGTAAAATTTTGAAATATGTTGTTACGCCCTTTTACATTTCAGGTAACGATATGTACATAACTAAATATTTCTCAAGGTTTATTAAAAAAATAGAAAAGATTTTGGTGTCGGCTTTGAGTCTTTGAATTTTTTTCTCTTATGGCGCAACTGCTTTACAAAAGTTTCAGCCCTGATTGTACGTAATATATTTCTTCTCTGTGGGGAAGTTGTCTTTTCCAGGGGTTGATGCAGCTATTATTTTTGGTGTGTTAGCGGTAGTGATTGGTGTGAATGCTCTGTGCTAACTACAGGCATGTTTCAGTCCTACGTTTGAAATATTTTCTGTAAACATTTCGGATAAGTCCTCATCTTGAGATTTTTTAACTCATATGTAATTTTACACTTCTACGACCACGCCTTCCCTACGCTACGGCGCCTTAAAGTTAGAAATATGCCGTTTTTCCATTATCGTACTCTTTTTAGACTAAACATTTTTATTTCTCTTTTTTTGTGGTACAACAGATATTTTAAAACAAAAAGCATGTATCTTATCCATTGCAAAACGCTATGTTACTCTAATTGTTGAGTACGAGTAGAATGTGTGCGTGAAAAACGTAATAAAATATCAGTTACACTCCTATCATTTACATATACTTATAGTAACAGGTACATATACATATGTACGTATCTGTTATATTTTGTTTTAGCATTAATTTCAGATACGCAAAAAATAAAAAGAGCGCAAAACATACATACATAAGTACTAAAAACGGTACAAAAGCATGCGAGCAGTTAAATAACGGGAAGCAAACAATTAATGCGTATTTTAAGGAAGAAGTTTTTTAGTGATTTATCACAGTTGATATATTTGTATTAAAAGCGCGTATAAAATTGAAAAAAACAGTTGTTTTAACAAAAAAAAATTCAAGAATATAATGTCGCAAGGATTAGTAGCAGTAATAAATATTCGGTGTATTTAATTGGAAATGTTAACCACCGAATCACGGGAACCAAACTTCCATCAAATCAACAAGTTCTTGCTCTTCTATTTTACAATATTCGACAAGGGAAACTAACCACGCAAGAAAGTGCTCACCTAACTATAAAAGAATGCATGATTTTGTGGGAAAAAGCCAGAAATATTCAGAAATAGTGTAGAAAAAGTAGTGAAATTACACGGAGTTTGGCAGAAATTGCAAAAAAATTCGAAGAAGTCCTCTCAGGTGCCTAAAGATAAGGAAAATTTATGTGTGCACGCTTTGGACAATCTCTTCGACATAGCACACCCTGATGCCTTAAATTTAATGAAAATCGATGAAGACAAACTTTTTTTGCAGCGGCAACGGGAACCTGGTAGACCAGGCTCTCTGGCAGGAGTAGATTACAATCTATGGAGAAAAGAAGAAAGAACAAAACTCCGGTTACTAAAATAAAAAGGCAGGAAAAGGAAAATACAAGAACCGTATCACTAAATTCAAGTTTCTCATCAAATTCATCATCCATCATATCCGTTGAAAATCATCAAGATCAAAGCCCACAGTTTATTGAACAAAATTTATTACCTGTCCAAAAAAGAGGAAAAAAGGAGTTTCTTTCCCCAAAACTTGTAGCTGCCCTCGATAGATGTCAGTTGAGTACGCGCGACTCCGTTTATATTTTAGAAGCTACTCTAGAAGCACTTGGGCATAATGTAGACGAATACATAATTAATAAGTCTATGCAAAGAATAAGAACACAGATAAGAAAAGAATTTGCAGAAAACATTAAAGTTGATTTTAAAAATAATATTCCTGAAACGGTCTCTGTTCATTGGGATGGTAAATTGTTGCCCGCAATAAATGCTCAAAGTTTTAAAGAAGAACGACTTCCAATTGTCATCACGTATGGGAATCAGGAGAAACTTATTGCTGTACCAAAATTATATCAAGCAAGTGGAAAAGAGCAGGCTGCAGCTGTATTAAATGCAATAAATGACTGACAACTCTCCGATAAAGTTCAAATTGTGCGCTACTGGAGCAAGCACTAGAAAGGGATTTACTTTTATTTGGATGCAGGCATCATGTGTACGAATTGGTATTAAAAACTGTATTTGAAATCAAAATCCCTCAAGTTACGGTTAGTGCTGACGTATCGCTCTTTAAAAAATTAAAACATAACTGGAATAACATCAAGCATAGCGATATTCAAAATGGTATCTCCATTGCAAGCCAGCACTTTCAGCCATCGCAGATTGCCAACTTAATCAGCTTTTATTCTTCTGAACTCGAAAAACCAATTGTGAGAGGTGATTATCGTGAATTGATTGAGCTTTCGATATTATTTTTTAACGGAAATGATGATAAAAAATTTTAAATAAAACCTCCTGGAGCCATGCATCAAGCACGATGGCTGGCGAGAGCTTTATGCAATAAAAATGTTTTTATTGCGGGATCAGCTAAAGTAACAAGAAAAGAGAACGAGGGTTTGCAAGAAGTTTCTCTTTTCATTGCAACAATTTACGTTAAACCATGGATACAATGTAACTTGGCCATAAAAGCACCCTATCAAGATTTGTGTTTTACAACAGCTGTTAAGAGCTATGTGGACCAAACAATATCAAAAGCTGCTTTAACAAAATTCTGTCAGCATTTGTATTATTTAACTGAAGAAGTCGTTACTTTATCTCTTTTTGATGATATGGTTGATATTGAAACAAAAAAGAATATTGTTGCTAATTTAACAAAAGAAAGTGAATTTGAAAATTCCAAGCGATATGTTCCATCAAAGGAAGAAATGACCTACTCATTATTTCGTAAGTATTTTATTACTTATTCATTTGACATGATATTTATTTCCTACCTCGTTTCGTACAGATAAAAAGCTGCATGCAATAAGGGGGGATGGGCCAGTGCACTCAGGGCAAAGTTGTTGATTGCTCTCAACCTGGCGAGAAGCCAGCAGTGATCCCTGAAAATGGACTGGTAAAGCTGACATACTGCCTCCTCGTGGCGCCCCTGGATAGCCCCTACAACTTCCCTACCGTGTAAAAACATATTAGTTCGGATACAACCACAAAAAGGAAATATAAATATGGATGACCCTATTGCTGACGACCATGGAAAACGCCCCTACGGAGGATAAAGATGACGACAGCAAGGATGACTTTTATAATCGCATGCCCGACTAGTGGAATCTCAGCATCGTTTGCCCGATCCACAAAAAGGAGACCCCTTCAACTGCGCCAACTACCGAGGAATAAGTCTCCTCAACATCGCCTACAAGATCTTCTCTGCCGTTTTGTGTGAGCGCCTGAAACAATTCGTGAACAGTTTGATAGGTCCTTGTCAGTGTTGTTTCAGGACAGGGAAGTCCACCATTGACCAAATTTTCACACTACGGCAGATCCTGGAAAAGACCCAAGAGATGCAAACCGACACCCACCACCTATTCGTCAATTTTAAGGCCGCATATGACAGTGTGCATAGGGACGAGCTATACGAAGCCATGTCTAGTTTTGACATTCGTACCAAACTCGTCAGGTTGTGTAGGATGACGGTGAAGAATTCTCGCTGCTCCATCAAGGTTGTTGACGAACTCACCGAGACATTCAATGTCAGAAAAGGCTTTAGACAAGACGACGCACTGTCATGTGACTTTTTTAACATAATTCTTGAGAAGATCGTGCAACACTCACACGCCAACAACAGTGGCACGATCTTCCAAAAGTCCGTGCAACTGCTAGCATACGCTGACGATATTGACGTGATTGGTCGAACACAGCGAGCCGTCAATGAAGCGTTTGCTGGTATTTCAACGGAGACGGCCAAAATGGTTCTAACGGTGAACGAGGGCTAAACGAAATATATGTTGTCATCGAGATAGGACGCACAACATCGACGACTGGGCCGGAACGTCACCATAGGCAACTATAACTTTGAGGTAGTGAAGGGCTTCGTCTACCTTGGCTCCCAAGTCAACAGTATAAATAACATCAGTACCGAGGTCAATCGCAGAATAACTCTTGCCAATCGCTGTTTCTTTGGGCTCAAGAGGCAATTGAGTAGTAAGGCCCTTTCTCGAAAAACCAAGCTGACACTATATACCACTTTGATAATCCCTGTACTTCTCTATGGCGCAGAAGCATGGACGGTGTCGAAGGCGGATGAGGAAGTCCTTGGTATTTTCGAGAGAAAAGTTCTGCGTTCAATCTTCGGCCCTGTTTGCGTTGATGGTTTCTGGAGAAGAAGATTCAATTATGAACTGTACGGGTTGTACAGCGACATGAGCCTAACCAGGCGCCTACGGATCCAACGGCTAAGATGGTTGGGCCATGTAGAGCGCATGGAGAATACTGTTCCGACCCGTAGAATCTGCGATTCCGAACCTGTGGGACAACGCATTAGAGGACGCCCACGGAACCGATGGCGCACACAAGTGGAGAGGGACCTCAACCAACTTGGTGCGCACAATTGGAGAACGCTGGCTAAAGACCGTGCCAGCTGGAAAACTTTGTTGGTTAAGGCCCAGGTTTACCACGGACTGTAGCGCCAAAAGAAGAAGAAGAAGAAGACTCGGTTTATGGCGATGATGAGATCGATATGACGTTATCTGAAAGTGTCACCGACTTCGGGTCTAACTGAAAACCAAAGCCGGCAATTTTTCCAAGAATTAAGTAAACCAGAATAAGATCCATTTCAGCCATTTGGAATTTCATTGACAACATGTATCGCTCCAAAATGTTTATAATACTGAAAATCGGAGGAAATGTGGCCAAAGGGTAAAAAATAAATCCAGAGTTGATACAATGTACTTATTTCGTGGCATTCATATTTGTAGAAAGATGTTTTGTTTTGTTTACGATGTTGGCTTCAAAAGTTATACAAATTTGATTCGACATAGTAATAATGTTGGCTTTTCTGAACGAAAACATGAACTAAGTGTCAAGTCTTCACAACGGCAGTCGCGTGTGTTACCACCGGAATCACTTACTCGTATCGTTCGATTTATTCAAAATTTTGCTGAAAAATTCGCAATACCTCTTCCTGGTAGAATGCCATACTACAAAGACTGCAAAGTAATGCTGCTACCATCCAGTGAAACAAATTTATCGTCGTTTTGAGAAAGTTTGTCTTACTGAAGATAAAATCGCAATTAAAACTTTTTACAAAATTTGGATGAAGTACTGCCCTTACATCTCACCTATGAAACCGAAAACTGATCTTTGTGACGTCTGTCAACTGAGTACCTTGATGCTACGACGAGTTTTGGAAGAATCTGATTCAGATACAAAAGGAGCAACATTACGAATGGCTGTTACTCATCTTGACCATGCGAAACGCCAGCGTGAATTCTACCAACAATGCTGCAAGATGAGTGATGCTTATTCTACTCTTGTAGTGAGTTTCGACTATGCACAAAATATATCTCATCCATCCAGTCCACAACAAGTCGGAACGGCATATTTCACAGCAGGTCGTAAGTGTTAAATTTTTTTCATAATGAATTTATTAGACGAAGAGTTCGAAATAGGAAAAGGACCTAATGCGGTCATTAGCCAAATTCACGATTACTTCACGAAGAATGCCGTTAAAAATTTAGTTTTATATTGTGATAACTGCGTAGCACAGAATAAAGATAATGCAATGATGCATTATTTGGCCGGCGAGTGGATTCTGGCTTAAACGAATCGATATCATTAAATTTCCTCCTAACTGGCCACACCAACTTCAGTCCCGATCGCTCTTTCGGATTAATGAAAGTAGAATATAGTCGCTCAAATGTAGATTATTACCAATATTTTTAAGATGTGGTCAATAGATCCAGCAGTAATAAATTTAACAACGCTGTGAATGGAAGTAAAGTAGAGTGGCGAGCATGGGACACTGATTTCGAAGGATTTTACAAAAGATTACCAGGTAAACTGTCGCGATTTTGTAATTTTATTTTTCAAAACCATTTCAATTAATTTTGTAAACGTTTGCATTTTAGGTATTACCAAGTACCACCACTTTGACTTAAAAAAAAAACGAAATTGTATGTAAAGAACTTGTGGACTCGGAAGAAGAAAGATTTAATCTGCGATTAACGGCTGAACTACCAAACGAATTACCTCCGCTCATTGCACCAAGCGGTTTATCGTTAGATCGCAAATGGTATTTGTATGAGAATGGCAGGGTCATATGTACTGATTCACAGAAACGGAATTTTGTAGCTCCAAAGCGAAAACAAAATCGAAAAATAAATCTAAACCTGCCAGCAGGAAAAAAAATCGAAGCTCCGGATCACGAGAAAAAGAAAGCCGAAGTCAAAGCGCCGAAAAAAGAAAGAACTGAAATTGTCAAACGGAAGAAAATCGAAGTACCAGATCACGAAACACCAAAAAAAAGTCCAAACTCCAAAAAAAAAAAAAAAATTCGAAGGCTGGCGAAAAAAAACAATTTAAAACCAAAAAACCAAAAAAAATTAAATTTTAATGTTTTTCTCATTTTTATCGATTTTCCCAAGTTCGTTTTGTACGTTTTTATGGGGTAAATAAATTTTTATCAGAAATCTAACTCATTTCCTCTTATTCTGCACCCTTTTAGGTACCACAATACACTCTTAAGTCCAAACCCATTTTTTGACACACTAGGCCCCTTTTCTCGGAGAAGGTCACATTTTTCCGTAATTATACTTATTTTTGACAAAACAATTTGTTTTTTTATGAAAATGTATTATTTTATGTTGCACACAAGTATTTTTTGTCTGCTTTCAACAGTAGTGACAATTGGAATTGCAATACGGAAATCACAAAAAACTGATAGTTTTACGTTTTTAATAAACAAAAACTGATACTTCTGTAAAGGAACCCCAAAACAATTTTTTTACTCAACTGACAAACAATTTTGAGTCACTTATAATGTAGAAACATGCTATAAAGTTTCTTTTAATTACTCAAGTCCAATTAAATACCTAACAGTTCATATTACTATCATATTAAATATATTAATATATAAAGTTGTAAAAAGAGTTTGCACAAAAAAATATTATTTCGGTCAAACAGGCGTGTTTATTTTTGCTCCTCACAAAAACTTAAATTTATCTGTTACAATAAACCAAATAATAAAAATACAAAACGAGTCATCTAAATATAAAACAAATTAATAACTGACACACATTAAAGCAAACAAATCAATAATAAATTATTTCGAACTCGTTAACGCGTTGGTATAAACGCAACACTGGAACAAATTATCAACAAACAAATAACAAGCAGCCACGCTAATAAATACTAACAACAAATGCACAACTTAATTTCTATCTGAGATTTCATACTCACGTGATATAAATCTCACTGACTATCACAGTTACTGTGAAGTAAAATAAAATGTAATTCGGAAAAGAAACTTAACAACAAATTCACAACTGCACAACTTAATACCACCTGAAGTGTCTGATCTTCACTTAATGCAGAATCTTACTGCTGTAAATTTTTTGTTATTATTTCAATAATTAAACTAGTGAAAACACTAACTAATTACAGCCAATATGTTCGAAATCAGTGTCACTTTAGCGGAGGTCTGAAATAACATTAATTCTCATAGCCCAGCAAACCAATGTACAATTTAACGCTAAGCCAACTAAAAAGCCCAAACAAAAAGTAATAAAAATTATAAATAATAGCACGTCGATCGCAGATATAAGTATTGAAAAACTGAAATCACAGTCTAGTCGTTCAACAACATATGACATGAATACCGTCGATTCGTCACAAAGACGTATTCGGGATAATTTGAAAAGTTCTTAATACTGAGTGTAATAGATCAGCGATTTGACAAACTCACGGACATAACTGAGAAAGTGATAGTAAATAAATTTAGTGAGTACAAAGTCGAAATACTAGCGGAACTCGATAAAAGATTTGCCAAGCTGGAAAATGACTTTCACAGTGTAACAGAAAGAGTGTCGCAACTTGAAGCCGCTACAGGTGATTTTAAACGAATGCAAGGGGAAATTACATCGAGTTGCGGCTAAATGATATTCTCTTTTGTGAAAATGAGAATCCCTTGGACATCTTTCCAATATATGTAAAACGATGGAAGTCACAGTTCCCGCGTTAAAATCCATCTACCGTTTACAACATTGTAACAATAAGTGTACTAGTTATTCGAGGGATGCAGTCATTATTGCTGAATTGAGATCGGTCTATGATAAAAATTTCTTCTTGAAAAACTTAGTCAATTTTAAGAAAATAAATAAATAAAATAAATTTTTGTTTAAGACATATTGGATACCAAATTCTACGTTAATGAAAATCTGAATAAGGATAATTTTCAAATATTTCGAGCAGCTGTCCGTCTCAAGAAGAATCATATGCAGCGCGTTTACAATGCGAGGATTTGTATGCATTAATGAATCCGTCAATGATACGATCATCCTACTAATCGATGATTTATTTTAATTTTAATTTCTGTATTTTTTACAATTCGTGCGTTACTTCTGCTTATTTTATTCTAATTGTAATAAACTCAAATGAACAACTTAAGTAACAACAGAGCTCGATCTAACGGGTATGGTGGTGTGACAATTTACGTAACAAAAGTCATCGCGGCGGAATAGAAAGTTATTATTAATAGGCTGTATTTACATGCCAAACAATCGTATTTGTGTTGAACAATTTCTCGATACTCCAAGGACTTTTCATATGCCGTTGCATATGAATATGGTGTAATTACAGGTGATTTTAATTCGAATATCTTAGCTAATTCTAACTAATGCTACGCATTTTACTTCAACCAGTAGGACACTTGTGGATCTCTTGTGACCTCTCCAAGGTACTGCTTCATGATCAGCTAGCAGACCCTTATTTTTATAGCCATGACGAATGATCGAAATTTTACTAATATAGATTGTATTACGTTAGAACGAGAATTCTGTAACATACTTGGAGTATAGTTTATAGCATGCTTTCCGTTGACGATCAGATATCGTGATTGCAACATAACGTAAGCCTTTGTACAATCTTGCAGTTCCACTGTGGTCAAAGACCCTAGATAGACATAGTAAGCCTTGGTTTTTTCGAGATGTTAAACGTGCAATTGACCACAGGGATTTGTTACTTTCGCACTGAAAACGAACAGCCTCATTAAGAGAGCCAAAGCCGATTGTTCCGCAGCTAAGTTTTCTGCTGCGGTATGGGCAAACCTACTAACAATGAGTCACGGTCAATAGATGCAAATGATATAAATGAATTTTTTTGGGATATTCCGGTGGTTACGCTTACAACTAACTATTATTGTTTTTCCAATACTCTCTCAGACAATAATTTCTATTTCACTAGTGTGACCTGTTATGATGTGCTCTCTAGTCGCCAATAAAGTCTAATGCAGTAGGAATGGACGAAATTGATTCAAAGTTTCTTAAGATTGTCATACTGAAATTTGCATCCCCCCCCCCTTTAACCATAATTTCCAAAAAATATTCTCCGTGCAAACCGTTACCCCAAAGTATGGAAAATTGCAAGAATCATTCCAGTAAAGAAGTGCAACACTAAATACAGGCCGATAGCAATCCTATCGTTCCTATTGAAAGTTTTGGAAAGATTGGTTCGTAATCAAGGGACTGGTTACCTTGATAATAATAGTATTCCTACCCAGCAAACTAAAACATTGGCAAGTTAGAACGTACGCGGACGACAGGCAGCTTTATATAAGTTGTAAAATTGAACAGTTGACCGATATTTACATCGTATTTTTGAATGGGCTACCGCTAATGGCCTGGAGTTAAACCCCACCAAATCTAAAAGAAATTACTGCAACTTGGTTATAAAACCCCTTTTAAACCGAATTCTGTATCATACAATGACTTTAGTTTAGTTTCCAAAGCGTTAGTATTAAAGGGTGGTTATGTTTTATCGCCCATTGTATGGGCCGATGTTGAATGTGAACCACACCTAAACGCCAAGTTATTTTCCGAATTTTATTTGACATTTCTCTATTTCAGACTTACTCAATTTGAACCATGGAGAGATACACAATCCAACAACGTGTTAAAGTTATCCAGACTTATTATGAAAATGGGAGTTCAAATCAAAATGCATATCGTGCACTTCGTAATTTTTTTGGTCAATTTCATCGTCCAAATGTGCGTAAAATCGCAAAAATCGTGGAAAAATTTGAGCAAACCGGGTCTGTAGAAGATGTGAGAACACCAGTGCATGCTCGTACAGCTCGTACTGCAGAAAATATTGCTGGTGTTCGCGATAGTGTGGCTGAAGAGCCGTCCACCTCAACTCGTCGTCGTTCCCAACAATTGCACCTCTCACGCTCGTCGTTGATGAACATTATGCATAAAGACTTGCATTTACACGCTTACAAGGTGCAATTGGCTCAAGAACTAAAGCCTCTTGACCATTCCAAACGTCGTGAATGGGCAGAATGGTGACAAGAAATGGCAACAGTGGATGATCAATTTTCGAAGAAAATCATCTTCAGTGGTGAGGCACATTTTCACCTCAGTGGATTCGTCAATAAACAGAATTGCCGCATTTGGGCGAATGAGAATCCAAGAGTGATTGTCGAAAAACCAATGCACCCACAAAGAGTGACTGTTTGGTGCGGTTTATGGGCTGGCGGCATCATCGGGCCGTATTTTTTCCAAAATGAGGCCGGCCGGTCAGGCAGTTACTGTGAATGGTGTTCGCTATCGTGAGATGATAACGAACTTTTTATGGCCCGAATTGGAAGATATGGATGTGGACGATATGTGGTTTCAACAGGACGGTGCCACTTGCCACACAGCTAACGAAACAATGGCTCTTTTGCGCAACAAATTCAATGGCCGTGTTATCTCACGTAATGGCGATGTCAATTGGCCGCCAAGATCATGTGATTTGACACCGTTGGACTTTTTTCTTTGGGGTTATTTGAAAGAGAAGGTGTACGTCGATTAGCCAGCAACAATTCAAGACCTAAAGGATCAGATAATTCGGCACATTAACGGCATAGAACCTCCATTATGCCTCAGCGTCATCGAAAATTTGGACCATCGGATGGAGGTGTGCCGCCGAGGTCGCGGCGCCCATTTGGCCGATATTTTGTTCCATACATAATTGAGTAATACCAATACATCATAATAAAATAAAATTACAATAATTTCCTAAATAGTTTGTGTTTTATTCAAAATCAACATCGGCCTTTGAAATTTAACCACAAATTTATAATACGGTAAAGTCCCATTTACATATGTATCATGTATATATGTCCAAAAATGTGCAACTGTGATACTAAAAAAATACTGTCCTGCATACAAAACCCGGGTGCTAAACAATGGTGATAAAATTGGATATTAACCCAAGGGTTTACTTTTTTGAATAGAAAATAAATAATTTCGATAATTATTTTTTTCACTTCCAACCGCTCTTTTAAACAAATTTTTGTTTAAAGGTATTCGCGCGATGAAAACTTTTCTACTGATGTGACGTCACGCATTAACAGCTGTCTTTTGTTTACAATAAAAAACCTGCGCGATGCGCAACCTGAATTATATTATTATTGAAATTAAACCAATTCAAGCTGAGAGCTTGACTCAAAACACTCCAGATGTTCAGCCCGAAATTCAAACTTCCTGGTACTCCTGGTCAACCCATATAAAGGTCTAGCTAATGTTGAAATTTTTTTCAGGAATACGGAAACTCTCAATAGCCCTTAAACTTTTATCATCCGAACTTATTCCCTCCCCCTTTATATTATATCCAAAGTACTTAACACTCGAATGTAGAAACACGCACTTATCCAATCGCAACTCAAGCTTATTATCAGCCAACCCCCTAAAAACCTCCTTCAGTATTCTAAAATTATCTTCCAAATTATCATTAGCAATCATTATGATTCTTAACTTATCATCCCTTACCGTATTCGAGAAATTCTGTCAACAAAACATTGCAACAACGAAGGAGCGTTTCGAAGACCAAAGGACATCCTCAAGAGCTCAACGGAGTCACAAAGGATGTGTACTTAACCGAATCCTGAAGTACATATAAGTACATTCCTTATATGAGGTTTATTAAAAACGAGGCTTGCCCAATACGACACTCCCTCGACGCACTTGAATGATCTTTGGTCTAGGGTCCAAACGGAGTGGGCCAATATTCCTCATTGGACCATCGAGACATTGATCGCTAAGGCGAAAAAATAGCGTCATCAAGGCAAAAGGTCTTTGAACAAAATATTAAAAACTTCCAATTTTTTAACATCGTGCAAAAGATAAATTGTCATTTTACATTAATTTGTTTAAAACTTAACAATTACATATGAAAATCATGAATTTTAATACATTTTTTGGTTTTGTTATTTTATTGAACACTTTAAATAAAAAATCATATCAATTTTTGTAAATTTTGTGCGTTTTATTTAATTTGTAAGTCATATGTGTAAAACATGTATCCATGTGTGCTCGCCATTGTATATAGAGCTTCCCGCTTCTAGCAGGCAGGATAAAATAAATTCAATGTTATTGTTATCTAAAAATAGCTTAAAATATCTTACATAATCTTTGTTGCACATCAAGTGTGTGTTCCAATGTTTTCTATCAGGGCACCGAGAAATCTGATGTCGGCAGCACTGTTTGGCTTAGCTGATGACTGCGTTTCACGGTTTAGATCGATTTTTACGATAATTACGTGGGTGCGTAACTGGTTATCCCTCTATGATACAGTCGATCAACTCATCTTCCTCTAATTTGATTTAGTTCGTGAGGATTAATTATTCATTATCAAATGCTTCACAATACTGCCATTTGCGACCCTCAAAATAACAAGTGTTTTTGTTCTTTTGTTTCAAACAATTCCTTCAATTCAGCTGTAGGCTGAAGCCAAGCAAGTGGTTCAACTTTCAGTTTGTTTATTAATAATGCACGCAACTATTGTCATCAACGCCGTAAGTTAAGAAATTTAATTCGTTTTTCTTTAAAATAATAATGACTTCACAATACAGTCAGTATCTTGAAGTGTTTCTTTATTTTACTAAATCTTAAAACTATTTAGTTGTTTATTCTGAGTTTACTTGTGAACTCACTTTACTTTTTTGAGTTTTCTTATGAACTACTTTTGGCGAGAGTATTTACAATGTTATCTATTACAAGGTTTGTCTGAAAGAAAATTATAAACTGTAATATTTTTAAAAGGTAAAATTACTTAAATATTTTTTGCTAGGTGAAAGTGATAACGTTGTTTTGTTAAATTGCAATTTTTCGTGTTTACGAAAACATTACTGATAAAGTTGTTTTTCAGAATCTTTGTTTGAACCTTTCGTACAAAAGATAAAAGCAAAAATATTCTTATCGAAAAAAAGAAAATTGTTTGTAGTAATTTTAACTTTAACTTTATTAAAATCAGAACTCTTTTACACTTACAAATTTACTTAATTTATATTAAACTAAATGACCTAAATCTAAAGGTGGCGTGATGTTATTATTTAGCAATAATTGCATTAAAGGAGTTATTGGGAAATAATATTTTTTGACCTAATTAATAAATTATGCCTATAAAGTATATTGCAAAATAGTTGCTTATTAAGAATTTATTGCGAAAGAGTTTGTTAACTTTGTTTGAGTTAACTTGTACAAGTTAAATAAATAAATGTTTTGGGTTTGAGTACTTGACTTCAACTGAAGAAATTTTATTCAAATTCTGTTTTTAATAATAACATTTATGCTTACGCTTAGTTTTTAGACAATACAAAATTCCTGTTAATTAAAGGTAAGTAATAATAATATTTTTTACACAACAAAAGAATTCTTATTAAATACACGTGTGTGTGCCAGACAGTGTAGTCAGCATTTTATTAACTACAGATAAGTGTGTTGTATTCAAATGATCCAGAATAAGTTTTAACAAAAAATCAAATATAACGGAAATGAAAAGAATAAAATGTAAGTGGGAGTATTCAGAGTTGGCTTTTCCCTCTCTGGGAAGAAAAAATTACAATCGCTTGTGCTCTCCACAATGTATTGCATGATTAAAACAACAATTGATTATCTCTCGATAATTGTGACTTTATTTGTTTGATCCCATCTTAAGACTATCTAAAAGTTTTTTCCATATCGAGCCTCTGGTGCAATACCGTAGTAACTCAAAATTTGAATTTTTTGAGCTGGGTATGCAGAAATGATCTTTGGGGAAATATCTATCTAGAGAAAAGATTATGGTTCCATCTCCAACTGTTCAGATTCAACAGCTAAAAATGTCTTTATTGCCTCTAGCTACATATTTCCAACAATATTTAATTGCAATAATGAAATGAAACGCATTTTTCTCAGTTCGCGATTTTTTGAATTACTACGGTATTGCACCAAAGGCTCGATATGTTCTTATAAGTACAAATTATTTAGTTTAGAATATGTGTTTAGCAATCAAAATGATTGTAGCTTTTTATTTGCATCGAGTTTGCTTACTCATGAAAAAAAATATACATATGTACATATAAAATAAAATGTTGGCATAAACATACATATGTATGTATATATGTTTATACGTATGTGTACATACATACATACATATACTATTGTCTGTTATATCGATTTCTTATTATTGGTTTAACGACACTTACATACATTTATGAAACGATGCACTTTTATTGCCGTTGCTCTTTTACTTAAAATGATGTGTTAGTTTGCATAACAATGTTTAATTGTTATTAAAATGCTTAGTTAAATTTATATTCTACTTCCATCCAAATACTTATTAATTATATTTGATATGCCAGGATCCAGGTATGGTTGTGGAATTACATACATACATGCATGTGTAACTCGCGCACTCAAAAGAATATTGCTTCTCCTTGTGCTTTTTTGCCTTTTTTTCTAATAATTTTTTTTCACAGCCGACAATTTATTATTAGTTTTATTTTTTATTTAGGTAGGAATCCCACTTCTAATCTGGTTCACAATTAATTTACACGATGATCTTGTGTATAATGACAAACTATGATACATATACATATGTACATACACACATATAAAGCTAACGGTGAGACTAATTATAATACGTATATTATATAATAATATATACATAGTATAAATAAAGTTAAAATATAATATGAAGTCAACCAATTGTCAATATACTACTACAAGAACCACTTATTTGCGCTCCAACGTCTAAACGTTACAAATTTTGTATAGAAAAACGACAAACTTAATGTGAATAACAAAATTCTTACTACATTGTCTGATATATGTATATTTAGGAGCGTATTAGTAAAAATCTTCTGGTCAGAATTATTTAGCAATATTGTAGCGATTTTTGTGCCAAGTTTATTACTCTATCACTTAAAATTAAATTTGGAAGCAGCACTGTATGCTTTAAATGTAATATGACAACAATGGACAAGTTCGTCTCTACTTCCTTTATACAGCAACAGCGTTGCCAAATGTGCAGATCTATCTGTATTTTGCAGTTTTTCGAAGCATTGAGCATTTTGAAGTCTTTTGTTTTAAAAATCAGTTTTTACGAAATTACGTTGATTTTTAATTTTTTGCTCCATATTTTGTTAATACAAATTCTTTACTTTCAACTTTCTAATGAAACAGTGAAACGGTAATGTTTTTATTAAATACTTTTTTTGCAACACCCATCAAATGAAGGAGTTGTGGGTTTCTACATTGAGATGGATTTTAGATATAAAACATAAAATATTTTCCATTTTAGCCGTTGTATAGTTCTTCTTTGCTCTTCGCTTACTTATATTTAAATCTACATTCATACATCTTTATATATGTATGGAAAGCAAACCTCTATTTTATTCTTTTAAGCTTTAATTACCTTTTGTATGGGCAGTTTTTGCATTTGAAAAGCAGATTTTTTATTCCCAATTTGCAGATTTTGTACAAAAAATTATGGCAACTCAATCAAGGATGCGTTAATTCTATACTGCGTGTCCAGATTTTTCTGTTTTAAACAGACTTATAGACTGTTACTCCAAGTAACATTTTTTTTCAATTCCAGCATCGATAGCTAACGACGGGAGAATATTGCTTGTCTATTAGGAATTTTACATACCGAAAACTTAAAAACAAATAATTTCAAGTGAACAAATTTTGCAAAAACAAAAAATATGGCAATTCAAATTGATATGATGCTTAATCATTAATCTGTTCAATTAAATAATTATTTATGATCTCTATTATTGTATGTGACGAATTAAAGGAAATATTTTATGTTTTGTTGTTACTTTTAAATTTATTAATTTTTTTCTATACATGCATACATATAACATAAAAAAGGTTTTTCAATTTTTATTATAATGAGTTTTTTTTTAAATTGTCCGTTTTTGTACTTTATTCTCTTTTGTTACTTGCAAAGTAAGTTTACGGATAACGAAGATTATATGCCCATGATCGCTTTAACAGTTTTTTTTTATTAATGTCTCTGTGTTTGACTTACATATATGACCCATGCCTTCACATGTCAAGTAGCAAAATTGCCGACATGCAATTCCTCAGATGAACCGTAAAACACTGCAGTTATGACTGAGGACTGAGATGCAAAACTTTGGATGTCAAACAACAAGCCTGACCGCACAAATATTTATGAAAACGAAAGCTTTTCTTCAACTAAGAGAGAGTTTGTTGTTATAATTATACATAAATACTGTATTTTTTCTTAAAAAGAAACCATAATTGTTTATGTCATGTTGTACCTTAAGTACATATATATTTTGGTGGTGTTTTCCTACGATTTATGATATCGTTTTGACGACTTCGTTCCTCTAATTTTGGACATCTATCCATAAGTGCATTTTGTTGCTGATTTTATTTTTAATTTTTTTTATTTTCTGTTTTGTAAAATCAAATTATACCAAAATGCACAAATTTCACTTCATTTCATTATCGTATCAGATATAATTTTCAAAATTCAAAATACACGCGTCTTAACAGCATTTTAAAACAAAATAATTTAGAACGCAATTAAAAACAAGCTGGCATCTCTACTGTCAGAGATAATTTTTTTTATTAATGACAAAAAGAAAGCCTTCAGCTGTTAAAGTGTTTTCGGAAAATCTTTTGTTTTCTAACATTCCCTAGAAATTTATCTCAATGTTTTACGTTTTTATTCTTCTAAAACTTGTGGAAAACTAAATTTTGGATGGAAGAAAAAAAGTTCATTAAATGTAGAGCAAAGCCAGGAAATTTTCGCAGTCTTATCTCAATAAAATGTCCAACAATATTTTTGCCCATACAAGAGAAGCAGTTCGAGTGAAAGTGAAGGTTACGGAAATTAAAAGCAATTATTCATAAAAAAAAACAATTGAATGGCGCTTCACTAATGGATTTCTTCTTTTACAGAAATGTGAACCCAATTTACCATGCGAGTGGCGTAAATTTAGTGTTGACCCCCAAATCACTTCGTTAGAAGTTTTATATTCTTTGTTGGCGAAAGCCTTCGACATTAAATCAGACTTTTCGATTAAATATAAAGCATATGACCCGGCTGGCAATGAGATATACTTGGCGGTGTTGTCTGACTGGGACTTAGATGCAGCGTTTCTAAGAATTCACAACGTTTCCATACAAACTGCTACCGAACCATGTCTAATGCTTCAAATTGATATTAAACCCTTCACAGAAGTTAAAGAGTGGGACTCAGACTCATCGTTTAGCCCTTCAGCAACAATGGTTGCCTCGTTGAATACTAGTGCAACGCCCGCTGCATCGGCAACGCGCGAATTAATGTCTCCTCTACAACAATCTTTTGGTGTTTCCCAAAAGTATGTACAGCAAATGCACAATAAACTACCTGGACTGATCATGAATCAAATGGAAAAAACCTTTTCGATGGTTCAAAAGGCATTCAATATGAATGAGGAAACAATTGTATCCTTGCCACCACGACCACCATTAGCCGATGATGAGTTCCGCATGTTCCTTGATGCTTTGGGACAAATACAGCGTTGTGATGAACTGCGCAAAGTAATATTTTTTGGCGGCATCGACCCTAGCTTGCGCAGAGTTGTGTGGAAACATATTCTTAATGTATATCCGAGTGTTATGAGCGGTAATCAGCGTATGGATTACATGCGCTGTAAATCGGAGCAATACTGTAAACTTCGTGAGATATGGAAAACGGCTATCAAGCAGGGTAAGGAAAACTTTTAACCGATTATCAGTTACAGCTGTTTTAAATTTTTGCATTTTATTGATAACTTAAACAAAATTTATAAGTTTTAGTTTTTAAATCATAATTTTCTTAAAACAGCAGCGGTTTTCACAGTTCGAAAAACCTAAAACTTGTGTGGACTACTAAACAATTTGTATATATTCCTTGGTTCTATAGAAAACAACCACACAGGAATAATGAAGAAGAACTATTTTTATTTAGCCTTTTAAAAGGCTTCAAATCAAGAAGTTATTAATAGTAGCACATTTTGTATGTCAGAAATCTTTGTGATATATAGATATTTCAGTATAATTGTTCGATTTGAAACTAGTTGTTAGCAATTTGTCATATGATAAAAGAACAAAGAATTCATAAAAAACTTAATTTTTCAACACATTGGCTTGAAATAAAAATAAGATTTTCAAGTTTTCGACCGGTTATTTTTTCCTCCGAAGTACACCTGATACCATCTCCACTTTCTAAACTATTATCTTGATTGTGGCACTTCAAAACAAGATGAGTTTTTATTTTCCCAAAAATAATTATTTATATATCAATTTCTATTTTTTCCCTTTCAAAGTAGTCATATACAGTTATACCATAGTTTTTCCTAACCTCAAAGCAATTCTTATGTGCACTTTTTGGTTTGTCCTTGAGCTCTCAGTGATTCGGCTTTTATCTCTTTCTTCGTCCGAAAACGCCGCCCTTTGCATAGAATGACACAAACCGATATTACAATATCTTCAGCTAATCTCTAATAGTGATTCGAGAATTCTTAATAATAATTTGCACTTTCTCAAAATTTTTGCTTGTTGTTGTGGTGGAAGGGCGTCCACACCGAGCGTCGTCATTCATATCATCTCGACCTTCTTTGAAAAGCGTGTAACACTGGCAAACATTTTTTTTTTCACTCAGAGTACAATCACCGAATGCCACTGTTAGAATTTCAAGCGCTTTTGGGCAATTGATTTAATTTTTAACACAAAATTGTATGTAAATTCTTTGATTCATTTTCATCGACAGCAGAAAATGCATAACTTTTATGCGTCTCACAAACATATGAACATGTGTTCGAAATGAGTATACGAAATTGAAAATTTAACTTTTTTTGGGAAAGGATATTTAGCGAAAATCTTGTATAAAAATAAAACTTCATACTTTTTTCTTTTGTTGCTATCTTACAGGCTATAATTTTCGCTGCTAAAACTATTGAAATTTGAAAAAATATGTACATAATTACTATCTTTAGGTAAGCGGAGAATTTATTTTTTTTGCAGGATATGTTGTTGGCGAACTTGCGTACGTAACAAGTATGATAAAAAAAGATGTACTACGAACTGATCGATTACACCCCTTCTATGCAGGCAGTGACGATAATCAGAATATAGCAGCTCTCTTTAATATACTTACAACATATGCTCTTAACCATCCATCAGTCAGCTACTGCCAGGGAATGTCCGATATTGCATCCCCTTTGTTAGTGACTATGAATGACGAAGCCCAAGCTTATATTTGTTTTTGTGCTATCATGAGTAGGATGCGAGGAAATTTCATGCTCGATGGTATAGCCATGACACAAAAATTTGCTCATCTTACAGAAGCGTTAAGATTTTATGATGGGGAGTTTTGGGACTATTTAAAGGCTCAGCAAGCAGACGATTTATTATTTTGTTATCGATGGCTGTTGTTAGAGTTAAAACGTGAGTTTCCGTTTGAAGACGCTTTGCGTATGTTAGAAGTGCAATGGAGCTCTCTAAAATACGAAACTAGTGAAGAACGTGAGGAGCTAAAATTATTTGAAAAGGAATTTGTACCAACATTGGATACCTCGCTGGCAGCAAGTGCTGCCAAAGGCATTTCAACTCCATCAAGTATTTTATGTGGGAACAGTGGAACATCAATCAGTGGTTCATATGTGTTGGCAAAACCAAGGGAAAACGCTTACACCAAAGTTTGTGCTTTAAGGCGCCAAAGTTCTTCTGCTTCTCTGAATTCGCTTAACTCCTCTTTAAGCACAAGTGCAAATTATGTAGCAATTGGAGAATGTTTTAAATTGGATGCAGCAAAACGTCTTAATCAAAGTTTAGATGATAACATAAGTCATCACGTTACGCGACGTCGTCGCAGGAAGTCTTCAAAGGCACATCAATCTTTAGATGAAACTAAAATGTTGCAACTCCTAGAGGGTCGGACGGATAGTTCCGAGATTCATGAAGCGAATGAAGAAATCCAATTGGTTGATGATGTTTTTAATAACTTCGGTCATATTACTTTCCACGACACAAATCCTTTCAAAGACAGTGATGAGGATATTCTTATGAATACAAGTCAGGAAAAGCAAATTTCTCAGGCATTTTTAAGCAGTTCTTCTTCATCACTTTACGCTGATGATACAATGTCATCTTCAACAGGAGGTTGTGTTTTAGAAGGTTCCCTTGACAGTGGTAGCGAACGCAATAGTCCTGATAGTAAAAATCTCAAAATTCCAAAAGGTTTCTCAAAGCTAAAAAACAAGAGCATCAGTAATATAAGTGCAAAACAATTGGCATCCAATGTCAGCGAAGAAGTTAAACGTATAAGTAGCGTTGGTGGTGGACATTTCAGAGATCTTAAGGAGAAAATTGCTGCTACAAGCAGAAAAGGTAAATATGTTCTTTTTAAAAAAATTATTTTGCCTAACTTTTTTTTAATAAGGTCTAAGTTTAGAGGAATGCAACGAAAAATCTCAACAAAAACTAGTTAAAAACTTTAATGAATTTCTTAGTTTTGCTTCAATAAATAAAAGTCGAGTTAGAAATTCTGAAAAGATAAGTACAACAGCACTAACTGCTGATCATATACCAACAAAGCCCAATAAATCAAAAACGCCTTCGCCAACACTGAATCAAGTCTCCCCAACACCAATGTTACATCCTCCAGTACAACTTACAAAAGGGGAATTTGCATTATCCCTCGATTCGGATTCCTCATCAATACCAGATACTACAAATAACACGTGGAGCTGTTCAACAGCAGCTACAGCAATACAACAAGCAAATAATCTAAGTAGTAATAGTTTACACCTAGACTTTAACTCTCAATTCTCGTCTTTAACGCACACTCCTGAGCGCACACCAGTAGCAGAACGAGCAAGAGATCGAACATCACCGAATGCCACTAATAAATACCAAGATCATGCAGATTATGGTGCTACTCCGGACGAAGGTCAAGACCAAGAATATTACCCAATGACAACAGCAATTACGCGCGAACTGCGTCTTGAGTCTGAAAACTTGGATCGTCAATTGTTCGGAGATTTTGCTTCAATGAAACTTGGCGACGAAAAGGTAAACGCCATTAGTAGTGAGATTGAATATGAAAAGTTGGGCAAGGACTCAATTGACCTAGTAGAGGACTTAAAAGAAAACGAAATTATTACTTGCTCCGAAATCAATGAACTGTTACAGAGACGACGGCAAATTGATAAATCGTTAATCGCTAAGACTGAAGAAATCAATCCCATATATTTGTTCAACGGACAAACAGATAGAAATTTAAACATAGAACGTAATGGCAGCATCAATTATGAACACGCAAATAATCATGCAAATCAAACTTCAAAGTTAAATCCTTTTTTGGGCGAAAGTTTGTTACTAAGGCATGAAATATTGCCAGTAACTAAAGAAAAGTCCAGCCCTTTAAGCAGTTGTAGTAATTCATATAATATTTCAATGAGCCCAACCCCATTGCCAGAAGTGCTGATGCCAATATCATCAACAGCTATTCCAGATACAGCAGCAGTTGACGAAATGGCAACGACCGCCGCCGAAGATGAAGTAACTTTTTCAAACAAAGCTGCACAATTTTCAAGTAATAGCGCGAATAGTTCCACATCTACGCCAAGACTACCGCCTCCAACAGAGTTCGGTGGGGGAAATCCATTTTTGATGTTTTTATGCCTCACTTTGTTGTTGCAACATCGCAATACCATAATGAAATGCCACATGGATTACAATGAAATTGCCATGCATTTCGATAAAATGGTACGCAAACACAATGTCACAAAAGTCTTAAATCAAGCTAGACGCATGTACATTGATTATTTAAAAAATCAATCATCATATAGCGGCCGACAGAGTTCGCAGTCGCCAAGACCAATTAATGATGAACACCAGCCAACAAGTGATGTGAACAGGAATGCAGCAGCAACAAGCAGTAAACTGAAAAAACATTCCAAAAACAACCATCAGTCTTCATCGGCTACCAAGTCATCATCATTTTACACCAAGTGATCATAAAACATATTGCATTACGATCGACCGATAAAAAACACCAAAGATTTTTTTTATGTATGTTCATCGCTTAATTTTACTTTTAATTTTGGGATTACAAACAAAAAATTTTACCGAAGTTTTGTCCTCTTTAATGTACTTAGAATTGTAATTTCCGTTCATATTTTATTCTGATTGAATGATTTCAATTAATAAGAATTAAGAATAATAATTGTTTCTAAACATTAAGTGCAGCAGTTTTACAGCAACAATTAAGCAAAAAAAAATAACTCGATGTGAAATCCTCTCTCTATTTATTAACATTATTTATTATATGTAGTTATATTTAAAGGAAATTTCCACGAATATTTGAATTTTACAATTTTATTAGTAAGTAGAACATAAAAACACAACAAAATCATATTCCAAATTCGCTTTTCAAAACCAATAGCAATTTAATTATTTCTCGCATTAAATAAAAAATTATTATTGTAATGGTTAGTAATCATAATTATTTTTTGTTCTTTTCCTTAATGGGTAAAATAAGCGATAATTGTTTTAAATTTTCAGGATCATTAACTAATTACTGTTTCCATTCCGAAAACAATCGAGAATACTTTAAAAAGCGTTTTTTTCTAACTACTCTTATTGTCTGTAATTGAGAAACAACTCGAGGCACCATTTTTTGGTGACTAACGTGGTGATAATGTAGTCGTTCAAGGTAATGGGCCGTCCAGCAAACCTCAATTACGAGTATACTCATGTAATAGTAATACTATTTTTTTCTTCTTTATTATGAAATTGAAATGCATACATGCTCGTACATACCTCTGTACATACATATGTATTGTACATGCAAATGTATTTACATATGTATGTATATGGAACATTGGATTCTGATCGTAACACAATATTTTTAAACAAAGCTACTTAAATGTCAAATCCTTAGTTAATAACTTCGGATCATTAAATTCTCAACAAAATACATTGTTTCGAAAACGGCTTAGAGCAGCTAAACAGGAGACTCGAAACATATTCTTAAACTATTTGTCTCGGAAACTAGGAGATTTTTCATTTGGGCACCGCTACAAAGAAAAGAAGTAAATTAATCAAGTCAATATTCAAAGGCTGGTTGCATTTACAATCTCTAGAGTTGTTGCTGACTCGGTAATGTTTGCTTCTGTTAAAATTTCTAAAATTAAATTGTTGGATCCCAGCTTGAAGTACGAATATACAAATAGAAATGTTATCTGCATATAAGTAAATGTAATTTGAACAAAGCAAAGTTTATTGAAATTATTCTTCTTATCCAGGAGCCCACTTGCACTCCAAGTATTTTATTATTTATTACATGTATAAAAAAAACTTTAGCACTCCGAGGCCAATAACCACTTGAACCTCTTCTTTTGTTGGAGAAAGATGTTTCCATTCCAAATGTTTTACTACCACTAATCTAATTTAAAAACTTTAGGTTTAAAAATTATTGTACAAAGAGAACAAATAAAAAGGATAACTTTAAGATAAGAATACATACATACATGTGTACATCCACATACATATATACTATATATATATATATATATCGTTACCTGAAATGCAAAAGGGCGTAACAACCAAAAAATTCAAAATGGGTTTTTTCATTTATTATTGTAGAGCAAATCGAATTACATGTCCTCCTACATTTTTACAGCCCTACTGTCAATAACAACCATTTTATTAAAGAAAATCAAAAGGTCGTAACAACAAAGTTGGTTTTTTCTTAAACCAAAAGGGCGCAACCCACATCTAATAAAAATTACGATTAAAGAAATTTTTTTTTCTACGAAATAAATGCATCATCGCAATTTAATGCTGTACTGAAGAAATTGCAACACCAGCTTCGTAATCTTTGATTTTTTGGAGTTTTTTGTCTCTCCTGTAAAATTTTGAAATATGTTGTTACGCCCTTTTGCATTTCAGGTAACGATATATAAATGCAAAAACCACATGCAGCACTACATAAATAAAGTGTTTTACTAATTTCGAAGCCCTCTAGCAATTTAACACGGCTTTTCTTTGATAATTCTACTCTAGATCGATTAATTTTAAAACAACAGCATTTCTATTGCGATAAATAGGATTGTCAGTTAAATTTTGAGGCCCAATATCGTCTGCATAGGTAGGAATTCTTTCAGGACGATATAAACATATGTATTTCGAAATGCTTCTCATGTGTCGTGATGAGTTTTTATTTAATTATAATTTACAAACTGAGTGCAGTATGTCTGGACGTGCGTGTAAATAGTACATTAAAGGTCCAGCAAGTGGTTGCTTCTCACATTGTTTTTGTGATAACACGCAACTTGGAGTTCCGGTTCTAAGGCAGTAGATACTTGACGACATCCTTCCATTTTATGTTCTAGTAAAAGCGCTCTTCATGAGTTTGGTCTACTGAATTCCAGTTTCTCTAGTAGCACCATTTCTCTCGAGTTCAATACTTGAATTAATTTTCTTAAGTGGCAACAGAGCGATTAGCTCAGCATATTGGTTTGGTTGCGACATTTTTGTAGTGCAATCGATAATGAAAAATATCAGTCAGTTTATACCAGAAAAACAATAAAAACCAATATCTTGCACAAACATTGTTTAATGAATTGCAAATATGACAAGAATCAATTCTTCCTGTGTTGATCACTATAAAAAATACGAAATTGAAAACATTTTTAAAAAAAATTGCAATTTGGTTTACACCGTTTCCTTAACTTACATTGTACATAAATAAAATAAATAAAATACAGCAATTAAATTGATGTTGTTGCCTGTTCTACTTCAAAAACCGCTCTAATTTCAGGTTCCTCTGATGCCTTTAAGGCTTTCTCCAACTTAAAAATCTTTTTAGAACACTGTTCCACCTAAAAGTATCTGTTCGCTTTGAGGAAAGCACTGGACACATCCGTCTGGTGCAAATGAAGTTGATACCCAAATACAATGGCAATAATCATTCTGGCAGAAGAAATTTTCCCAACATAATTCAGCCCATATTTTTGAGGGTTACTCTTGCCAACTAATCAAGACTTGATGCGTTTAATTTCGCGCGTCTTGTTCTTCTGATGACAATTTTCTTAAATGAACACAACTGAGTTAGTTTTACGGGGGAATGGGCCAGTGCACTCAGGGCAAAGTTGTTGATTGCTCTCAACCTGGCGAGAAGACAGCAGCGATCCCTGAAAATGGACTGGTCAAGCTGACATACTGCCTCCTCGTGGCGCCCCTGGATAGCCCCTACAGCACCCGCTTAGAGGTGAACCAAAGTGTGCAGCGAATCCCCTCTGTCCAGGGGTCTAAACCAGGACCCGGTCCTCTAGGTTTCGGGGGTTGTGCGTGGCGGCAACTTCCCTACCGAGTAAAAACACTAGTTTCGATACAACCACAAAGAATAAATATGGATGACTGAAATATGAAATATGGCAATTGAGTAGTAAGGCCCTTTCTCGAAAAACCAAGTTGAAACTATATACCACTTTGATACTCCCTGTACTTCTCTATGGCGCAGAAGCACGGACGGTGTCGAAGGCGGGTGAGGAAGTCCTTGATATTTTCGAGAGAAAAGTTCTGCGTTCAATCTTCGGCCCTGTTTGCGTTGATGGTTTCTGGAGAAGAAGATTCAATCATGAACTGTACGGGTTGTACAGCGACATGAGCCTAACCAGGCGTCTACGGATCCAACGGCTCTGGTTGGGCCATGTAAAGCAACAACGCATTAGAGGACGCCCACGGAACCGATGGCGCACACAAGTAGAGAGGGACCTCAACCAACTTGGTGTGCAAAATTGGAGAACGCTGGCTAAAGACCGTGCCAGCTGGAAAACTTTGTTGGTCGAGGCCCAGGTTCACCACGGACTGTACCGCCAAAAGAAGAAGAAGAGTTAGTTTTACATATGTACATATGTGCTTTAAAGTTATATACAGTCTGTCAATACTGAGTTTCCACATTGAAAACAAACGCGGTTTAGTTAAAATTATTAGTAAGTTTATGGCATTTATATTCTACAAAAAAAAATTTTTTTTTTGTACATATTTTATAAATTTATAGATACATACATACATACTATGTATTTACAGAGATAGTGTCGAAAAAAGCTGTGAATATGTTAAAAACAAGAAAAATACAACAAAAAAATAATTTTTAATTCATTTTACACTGTGAATCAATAAAATAAAAAAGAATTTAAAAAGTTAAAATAATAAAATATTTTCGTGTACATATATCAATATAAATAAGTACATGCATATGTACACAAAAAGTGCATTCTTAAGTACATCAACATTCTAACGTTCGCCGCGAACGCACAAACTGCACGCGCCACAGCCACAGTTTTCAATACATTTATTTTTATTAAATACAAAGAGTACAAAAAGTTTAAAATAATGTCTTGTTAAAGAACAACACTTAAAATATTTTTAAACACTAACAAAATACACTGCCTTCGTCATGGATGATGGTAGTGAATCAAGTGAAGATAATGATATTAGTTGGCAGGTAGTTACTTTGCCAATAACAAAAAAAACGACGACAAAGTGTATCACCAAAAATATTCGAGAACAAAAGACAAAATATCGACAACAACAACTTAACTTCAATAAGAAATGTCAACAACAACAATGCAGGTAAATCAATAAACGCGCATGCACATTTAAATGCAAACAACATTCCAATATTAAACAACAACGATGCTGGTACATCAAGACAAACAAAGACAATTATTTCAGGCTCCCAAAATAAAATAATCGTTTTGCTAGTCTTGATCATGACGAAATTGATACTGAGGATGAAGAATGTAGTGAAAACAGCAATAACAATGAACCAAAGCCACCACCTACATATATACATATGTACATACCATTTGTTGCTGATATCAGCGCAATGATGAAATCTTTTTCTAAAATTATTCCTTCCTCTGAATTTCAATACAAGTCACTTAAAGATGGACAAATAAGATTGCTAATAAAGAATGTAAAATCGTACAGAACTATTGTTACTCATTTAAATGACAGGAAAATTAAGTTCCATACCTACCAATTGAAGCAAGGCCGATCGTATAGAGTTGTTATAAAAAACTTACATCATTCTACGTCAACTACTGATATTAAATACGAAATTGAAAAAAATGGTCATAAAGTTCGGAACATTGTCAATGTTCGCAGTAGAATAACGAAAAATCTCCTTCCAATGTTCTTCGTTGATTTAGAACCTGCCCTAAGCAACAAAAACGTATACGATATTAGGCACATAAATAGCGCAATTGTCACCATTGAACCCTCAAGAAAAACTAACGATCTTGTGCAATGTCATAGATGTCAAGAATTCGGTCATACCAAAACTTACTGCCTAAAAGAAGAAAGATGTGTTAAATGTGGCTTAGGGCATCTTACAATTGACTGCAATAAAGATATTGAAACTCCTCCACGCTGTGTGAACTGTCTACAAAACCATCCAGCAAACTATAAAGGCTGCATAGTATATAAACAAATACTTAAAAGAAAAGTGCAAAATAATCTCTACATAAGAGATAAAACCAGCCAATATACATATATTTAATAGTGAAGATTACCCAAATCAACTTAACCAAAATGCAAACGCCAACGCTAGTCGAAATGAAAGATTTTCATATTCTGATACTTTACGAAATCCACAGCAACTAAATCCATTAAACAATTCTTTTGAAAAACTCGAAAAATTAATTGAAAACCAAATAGAACAGACCAATAAGTTGATAAATATGATAATCTCCTTTAATATCAAAACTATGCAAATGAATTTAAGAATTGCAATATGGAATGCCAATGGGCTTTCCAAGAGGTTTCATACTCAAGAGGTAGAAATATTTCGAACCTAATCAATTATACATAAATAAAATTCTGTGTACATACATATATGTAAATATTAGTATAGATATAACTTTAAGATTTTGTATATAATGTACATATATATTATAAATTCTTGAAATAACTTTAACAATTTTTGTTTGTATATTGTTGTTGTTATTGGAGTTCAACAATGAATGTTATTTTCTTATTACTTATTTTATAAAATTTACTTATTATACTTGGATAGATTGTAAATAAAACGAAAAAAAAAAAACAAAACAAAAAAAAATTTTACACTGTCAATAAACTCTGCACAAAAATGTTCTGTTTCTCTGCTCTGTTTGTAGTTTCGATTCTCTTCGAAGCTCATGGTGATTTGCCGTTATAATTTGCACACATTGTGCAAAACCATATACATATACACGTACATATGTATGTATGTATATTAGATGGTCTTTTCGAACAACAAAACATAAAATAAATAAACTCTACCTCTTGGATGATTCCATTGTTATGCAACCAAATGCGTTGCAATGTTGCGCTGTTTCCTCTTGTGGCATGCTTCCTAAGGAGCGCTCTTATTAGGAGCTTTCGTTCGGTCACACCATTTTCCTGCGAAGTCAGTTGGTGAACAATGATATTAGCTTTAAGGACCATTTCGGAACTCTGCACCATTTTCTGCCCGAGATACCGGTTGGAGAAATAAAACTCCGTTCGTTGCCAGTTGATTAATTCCATTGCTTTATTTTCTTACACTTCTTTTATATTCTTAAAATTAAAACAGTTGTGTTTGCATTTTAATTTGTTGAAAATAAAATGTGTTTAGGTTGGCAAAACAATTTATAAAATTCTTAAGTAGTTTAATTTAGTATATTGAACTTATTTAATTTCACAAAGTTTGCAAATTGGTTAAAATATTTGTTGTTGTTCTTAAAGTTTTAAAATTGCAATTTATTAAATTCTTAGGAAATATAATTGAGCTTATTTAATTTAGCAAAGTTTGCAGTCTGGGTAAATAATTTGTTGTTGGTAAGTATTTCGTTGAATTGGTGACCGTTGATGGTTTGTTGTTATTGTTGTTGGTAAGTATTTTCTTTGACTGTTGATGATTTGTTGTTATTGTTGTTGGTAGTCGTTGTTGTTTCTAGACCAATCTATCTATGGTTGCCATTGGTAACTCCTCCCCCCTTAGAGTAGAGTGAGGGCCACAAAGATTCTGAAGGGGCACGAACGAAACCACTAAAGAAATTTGTAGTTGGTATATATTGAATTTTCTTCTTTAGGCATAATGATGTACCGATGATAATTAAGATGATGATGAAAATGGCCACGTATGTAGCAAATTGGTGAGTAGTTGTTGTTTTTTCAAGTGAAGACATCATTTTGTGATCGTTGAATTGGAATAACTTTAGTTTCTGCAAGTTGAATTCTTCTACGACCGCATCAGGAATCACGTTTACAAATTTAGGTAATGTAATATTGATACACTCATGGTAAGTTTTGGGTTTGTCTTCATATATTAAACCGTTGATGGTAAGTGTACAATTCTCATAAAATAGCAGTGTTGTGTTCGTTATATTGACAGTTTTCCCACAATCAGATTCGACAAAAGTGTGTGGTGTATTGATGAAAAGCACAAAATTATTTTCAGGTTGATATATGGTCTCAATTCTTCCTACGTCTCTTACGTTACATCTGGGTTGTTGGTTGCGGATGAGTTTACCCAGACATAATGATTGCTCGAACAGTTCACTTCTTATTGGATTTTTACAAATATATATATTTTCTAACTTAAAACATTTATCATTATAATAATTGATTGATTTATCATTGTAAACTATATAATTAGAGGTAATAATTTGTCGTGTTTCGTTTATAGGTAATGGTATGATATGAGATATAATAAAGTTTTCTTTTTTTATTATTGGAAGTTTTATATTAAATACAATATTTGAGTTATTATAATATGCTTGGAGTTCCAAAATTTCGTAAATTTGCTCTACAGAGTTTATTTCAGGTATTTGATTGTTAAGTGAGTTATAAATTGTTTCAATTTCATTGTGACTTAATATAAATTTGGATATTACATTAATTTTAGCTAATACAATACTTTCAGCTATATTACTGATTTGATTAATTAATAGGTCTATATTATAATTGATTCTGTTAATATATTGTATTTTAGAAATGGTTAGATCCTCTTTGTATATCTTATTGGATATATTTTTATATGTGTTTTTTAAGAATTTTGTGATAATCTCTTGTTCGTTATTTATGTGTTTAGTTATATTGCTAAATCTATCAATCATTTCTGTATTTAGAATAGTTTGTTTTTGGATATTAATGTTTACATTATTTTTATTTTCCATTAGTTTCTTAAGCTGTAAGTTTATTTCCTTTGCATCGTTATTATCCATATTACCCGTAATGTATTTAATTGCGGATCCCAATCCATCAAATAGACCTCTCTTCTTTCTTTTAAAAGGCAATAAGTTATTGAGTTTGTCATTTAATTGTAACAATTTTAATTTCGTAATTTTTAACGAATCTTCAATAGTTTTATCTTGTTCAAATATATTTAATGCTTCTGTAATTTTCTCGATATTGTTAATGTAATCTTGTAGGTCAATTAAATGGATTATATTTTGATAATGGTCGATAATTTTGGAATCTCCCAGCTTTAATTCTATAATGGCCAGTCCATTATTAAGTTTTTGAATATTTATTTTTTGGGATCGAACTGCCGCTAACAGAAAAAGCAAAAATATTTATTTTATATAACATAAAATAAAAGTGCTTAATTGTTATTAATATAGCAAATTTAAAGATATTTTTAATTGTTTTGTGTATAAAAGATTTTCTTAATAAGTATTTAGACGGCAAAACTGTTTTTAGTTTCTTCGTTTGAATGGAAATACCAAACGTTTCTGACAGTATTCAAAATAAAGGCAATAAAATCTTGTTTCTCTGATTTCAACATTCTTATTACAACCATTTTTATGAAATAATTGTTTTAAATCGGTATTTGGTATTTCCATCTTAAAATAATTTATCTAAAATTCATCTTATCTCTTCTATTATTGTGTATTATTGTTTCTTTTTACTTTTCTTTTAATTTTAGATTTATGTATTTTTTGGTTTTTCTCTGTTACAAATGCTATATTGTTATCATTTTTTACAATATGTTTAGAAAATCTTGCAGTTATTTTATTTCTTCTGTTTTCTTTTCTGAACACTATGTCATTTGTTTTGAGATTTTTTGGTTTTATTCTACCTTTATTTAATTTTTCTATTCTTTTTTTTACTGATGTTTGCATTTGTTCTTGAATTTTTGGATAAATAATTTGTTGGTACTCATTGAGTTTTTGTAAATATTCATGTTCTTTATTGAATTTTATTTCTTTACTGGAGACATGAGGTCTTCCAAAAAATAATTCGTAAGGTGTTAGTTTTGTCGTTGAATGGATTGAATTGTTATAAGTTATAAGAGCTTCTGAAAAAATTTCGTCGTGGTCAATAGAAAGTCGGCTCTCTTTTCTTTTGGCTGTTATTATCCTATACAATTCTGTCAGTGTAGAATGTAATCTCTCAATAGGTGCATTGCTTGAGGATTGTTGAAAGGACGTAATATGTAAATGAATGCCAAATTGTTTACAAAAATCTTGAAAAATTATTGCAGTGAATTCTTTTCCTTGATCACAGATGACCTTTTTAGGAATGCCATACGTGCTAATGAAATTTTTCATAGATTTAATTATGTTTAAGCTGGTTCTGGCAGTTATTGTAAATCCTGCCGCAAATTTTGAGAATTTATCTATAATGGTTAGAATTAGTTGATTATTTATATGATAAATATCTATATGGATAATGTCCAAAGGTTTTGAGGGTGTTTCCGGAATTTGATAGACAATATTTTGTGGATGTCTGTCATACTTAAGTGTGTGACAGATGTCGCAGTTATTGATTATTTGGGAGATTTTGCATTTCATGTTTGGAAAAAAATATTCTTTTTTTAAATGCAAGTACGTTTCATCTATTCCTCTGTGATTACTATTTTTGTGATAATTTCTTATTATTTCATCTTGTTCATCATTATCTTTTATGTCATTTATTCTTCTAGTACATCGTACTAAACGGTAAGTTTTATTGTTTGAAAAATAGGTGCTAAAGACCTTTTGGACAATTCGGAATATATTGTCTTCCGCATAAATTGCGATGAGTCTGTTTGGCTTAAAATGCTTGACGAACATTTTAATTATTAAATCTTCGTCGAAAATTGGTGAGTTAATTATCTTTTTGATTTTGTTTTTAAAAGGTACCTCAATTGTTACTTTTGATTCTGGGTGTATTTCTAGTAATATTTGGATATTGAATTCGTTTAACGGTTTTTCGGAAATGGGAATGCCGTCATCCTGATTTTCCTCTGCAGAATGGACTGTACTACCTGAAGTATCTGCAACCGGGACTAGCTCATGGCTATTTACATCTGTCTTTATTCTACTGAGAGCATCAGCGTTAGTATTTTGTGTACCTTTTTTATATATAATTTCATATTCAAATTCTTCTAACTTCAAACGCCAACGAACTAGCTTCGAGTTAGGTTCTTTTAGACCCATTATCCAAGTTAATGGTCTATGATCGGTCACTATTTTAAATTTGCGGCCAAAAAGATACGGTCGAAAGTATCTTGTTGCCCACACTATAGCTAATAGCTCTTTTTCAATAGTAGAATAATTTGTTTCTGAGGTATTAAGTGTTCTGCTAGCGTAGCAAATTGGTTTATCATTACCTATCTGTCCTTGGGACAACACGGCACCTAGTGCGAAATTGCTAGCATCTGTTGTAAGGATGAAATCTTTAGAGAAGTCTGGGTACTGTAAAATCGGGTCATTACAGAGCAGATTCTTACACATTTCAAATGTTTTTACATAACTTTCTGTTAGCTTTATCTCCATACCTTTTTTTAGACATACCGTTAAAGGTTTTGTCAGTTTGGCGAAATTTGGTATGAATTTTCTATAATATCCTAGTAATCCTAAGAATGATTTAAGGTTTTTCGCTGTTCTTGGGATCGGAAAATTTTTGACTGCACTTATTTTGTTGGGATTTGGTTTTATGCCTTCTGTTGACACAATATGCCCTAAAAACTCAATTTCTTTCCGAAGGAACTCTGACTTGTCTAATTGAATTTTAAAATTTGAATCTCTTAATTTTTCGAAGACCAAATCCAAATTTCTTATGTGTTCTTGTAAAGAGGTTCCGAAAATAATGATATCGTCTAAATATACAAGACATACCTTTCCTATTAGTTCCCTCAAAATATTGTCCATTACCCTCTGGAAAGTAGACGGGGCGTTTTTTAGGCCAAATGGCATCCTGATGAATTCATAGTGGCCTCCTTCCACAGAAAAGGCAGTTTTCTGTATGTCTTTAGGGTCCATCTCTATTTGATGGAACCCACTTGCGAGATCTACGGTGGAAAAGTATACACATCTTCCCAACTTATCCAGAAGTTCGTTTATATTTGGTATAGGATATTTGTCAGTTATGGTTTTTTCATTGACTTTTCTAAAATCGATTACTAGTCTCCACTTTTGTTGGCCACTCGCGTCCTTCTTTTTTGGGACGATCCACACGGGTGAACTCCATGGTGAATAACTAGGACGTATTATATCCTGATCAAGTAATTTCGAAATTTGATCCTGAACTTCTTTTTTGTGGATATAAGGGTACCTGTATGATTTTGTATATACTGGGATTTCATTACTAGTGGGTATTTTATGCCTTATTTTATTGGAGAATGTTAGTTTCTGCCCTTCTCTATAAAAAATTTCGGAATATTTTTTACATGTTTTTAATAAGAGTTTTCTTTCCTCATTGTTAAGATGATCAAGTCTGAGGAGATGTCTTATATCGATATCATTATCTTCGCTTCCTGGTGTAATTGTCTCTAAAGAGTGAGTTTCAAAGAACTCACTAGAACAGTAATTGTGTACCTTAATAGGTTGTTCAAAATAAACTACTTCTATGTTATTGCTTATATTAGATATTTCCAGTAAACTAAACCATTTGTTTGCTTTATATATCCCACTCGATATAATAATGTTGTCGCCTACTTGAGTTTCTGGGATCCAGATGTCGCCGCATTTGACATCTACTGGTAAATTAAGCAATTTTTTTGTATTGGGTTCTAATAAAACTTTTTCAGAACATATATTTGGTTTATGATGTAAGGGTATTACTACTGATTCTGTTTTTATTATCTTTCTATCTAAATCAATTTGAGCTCTAAGGTTTGATAAAAAATCAATTCCTAACAAACCATCAAAATAATTATGAAATTTGAACACCAAAAATGAAAATTTACCAGTTTGCTTAAATTCAGCAAAGGTTGGAAGTATTGCTATTTTGTTTATTTGGTGTTTTGCTAGTACAGTTTTAATAGTTGTAGGTTTACAATTAATGAGTTGTTGTGGGTGAACATGTTCTGGGGAAATGAAGGATGTAGAAGCACCGGTATCTATTAAGAATTTTAAGTCTTTCTGATTAAATTTAATATTTATATATATTAGTTCATTTCCATGTTTGTTCACATCTAAGTATCCTGTGGGTTTTTCGAAATGACGTCTAAAAAATTGACTTCTTCCTCTATGTTAGTAAGTTGATGTTGTGATAGATTTTCACAGTTATTCATTTCCGTGTTAGGATACCTTCTTATTTGAGAACTTGGACTTTGTTTAATGTTAGAAAATGAGTTTCTATTTCTCAGATGAGAAAATCCACTCGACGTGTCCATTGGTTCAGGTGGTGGCAATTTAGGTATGCCATTATTAAAGGGGGTACGTTGCTGCGGAAAATTATTGGAGTAATTTTGAGAGTTGAAATTATGAAAATTATTTGTGTTAAAATTTTGATTTTTCCTAGCATTAAAAGGATTTTGATAATATTCTTGAGTATTACCAGAGTTTGGGTTTCTGTAATGAAAATTGTTATGAAAGTTATTGGTGTATCTATTATTGTTAGTATAACGATTTCTATTATAGGGAACATTATTAAATTTTTGTTGATTTTGATACCTGTTGACATTCTTTTGTCCAAAACCTTGTTGGTAATAAATGTTTTGTTCTTTAATGCAGAAATCCAATGCTTCTGCTAGACAAGTTGGCCTCATTGCTCTAATTGTTGTCCCCAAAGGGTCCTTTAGTCCTGTGGTAAATGCGTTGAGACACATTTCAGCATAGAGTTTTTTCTTCGCATTTATAACATTTGCATCGGTTTCGTGTAAAAATATGTTATTACATAAAGCTGATTGTAGCTCAACCACTTCACCGTAAAACTTTTCAAATGGTTTATTATATTGTTTTAAGGAATGTAAATCTTTAATCAATGAAGTTTCAGTACGTTTATCTGAATAATACGTGATAAGATTTTCTTTAATTTTATCCCAATTTAATGGTGTTCCGTACATATTCAGAATTTCGTTTGCTTGGCCCTCGATTTTATTCCGAATGGCTCTTAGTAAGATCTGACCATACGGTGTTTTGTCTGTACCACGAATAAATAGAAGGATTTCTTCGACGTTATTAATAAACTCATGGAGTAGCCTGGGGTTTCCATCAAATGTTGGTAGCTGTTTAATTGCGTCTGGTATCTTAAGAGATTGAAATACCTCGTTTTGGAGATAAGTTGCCGTTTCAACAGCAACATTTGGAATAGCTTGATCGTTATTCATAATTTCAAAGTTTCCTGTCTCTGGTATCGAAGTTAAACTTTTACTCTTAAATATATTATATGGTAAAAACCTGTTTGTCTTTGGCATTTACTCTAAAATTTGCAAAAAGAAAATATAATAATAAATAACTTACAGAAAAAGCAAAAATATTTTTTGCATTGCTGATTTATCCGGGCCTTTATAAAAATTTTATTAATTTATTGCTTTTATTTATGTTATGGTTATTAATCAACTTGAGCGTAGGTTACGGTTAAGCAAGCACTTGTGTCACAAAACTATGTATGAATTGTTTATTGGTTACTGTATTATAATATTTTTATTTTTGTAAAGGTTTATTGAATTTTTTCAAACTTTATCTTTTTGTTTTATATTTTTATTTTACTTAATTTTTTTCATGATTTTAATTTTGTACATATATATTTTTCTAAACCTTTTGTATTTTTATAAAGGCTACTGATATTCACTCAAAGCCCTTTTTCAAACAAATGCATATATAAAATGTTATTTTTTGTATATATTTTTTAATTTTGTAAATACATATATTTTTTCTAAATCTTTTGTATTTTTATAAAGGCTACTGATATTCGCTCAAAGCCTTTTTTCTATATTGATTTCAAACACATAAAATTATTATTTTTAAACTTTCTATATTTTTATTCTAACTTTTCTTTTAAAATGTCAGGTCTCAATATGATATTCGCTCATATTATAGCGACCTTTTACTTAAAAATTTTTGTATAATAATTAAATATAGTATACTTTTTAGAATTTTTTTTTTTTACACAATCCTTTTTTTTCAGAGGATTAATTATGATATGCCTTCATAATATAATGTTCCTTTTTTTTTTTTTAAAATATTTGTTATTTTGTTACACCAACCACATAAACTTTATACTTTCATACACATTCACACAAGTACTTCAACTTAAACCGCCCGTTGACTGCGCCAGATACCGGTTGGAGAAATAAAACTCCGTTCGTTGCCAGTTGATTAATTCCATTGCTTTATTTTCTTACACTTCTTTTATATTGTTAAAATTAAAACAGTTGTGTTTGCATTTTAATTTGTTGAAAATAAAATGTGTTTAGGTTGGCAAAACAATTTATAAAATTCTTAAGTAGTTTAATTTAGTATATTGAACTTATTTAATTTCACAAAGTTTGCAAATTGGTTAAAATATTTGTTGTTGTTCTTAAAGTTTTAAAATTGCAATTTATTAAATTCTTAGGAAATATAATTGAGCTTATTTAATTTAGCAAAGTTTGCAGTCTGGGTAAATAATTTGTTGTTGGTAAGTATTTCGTTGAATTGGTGACCGTTGATGGTTTGTTGTTATTGTTGTTGGTAAGTATTTTCTTTGACTGTTGATGATTTGTTGTTATTGTTGTTGGTAGTCGTTGTTGTTTCTAGACCAATCTATCTATGGTTGCCATTGGTAACTCCCGCCTTTACCTTCAACCATCATCTTGAACTCTTTAGATACATACATATGTATTTTAAATGTTGCGCTCTTAGTTTTTAAAAAGTATAAAGAATTAATCTGGAGAAATCATCTATCAATGTCAAAATATGTACATCCATCAATCGAATTTTTATTAAGGAGTAGTCAGACCACAAATGTCTGTATGAATTAAGCTTCATGATTTGCTCTACACTTGGAACTAGAAAACGGTTTTTTGATCCGTTTGCTCTTCGCAAATAATTTCTTTTAAGCTTGACACGTTCAAGTATGGCTGACGCCATTTCACAACTTCGTTCAAATTTGGAATAAACAATGTAAATCTCTACGTACAGGTGAAAAACGAATTACCAATTTTTATTTTACTAATAATATTAAGTTTGTTCCCGTACGCAACATTGGGGGTGTGTTACCGTACGCAAAGTTTGGACAAGTGAGAGTAATTAAAAGAGAGAAATATTCTTATCTTTTTCTTTGGACACGTTGGTGAAATTGTAAAGCATTCGACATTGAAAAAGTACAATGAATTGTAAGCAAAATAATTTGAATAAGAATTGTAATAAAATAGAGAAAAGATGTTGGAAAATGTAATTAACTGATGGAATTTTACTTTCCTGTTTAGAAAAGAATGTATTTCGTTTCCATTTCGACATGCGTACGTACATACATACATACATACATATGTAATGTATGTATGTACTTCATTTACAAAGAATAACATTGGTCAGGGCAAAGCCTATAAATGTATGGTATAAATTTATGCCTGTTTTTCGGCATCCGGGTTAAGGGGAAATAAGACAAGTGCAAACTTGCTACTGTCAATTCGATTTCATTTCTTATTCATGTTCAATTTCATCAACAAGTGTGGCTACACAAAAAGCACCGCGTTTACGCAATCTGTCAAATTTCAATACAGATTGCATTGTTTGTATTCGTGTTTATGGCTTCATTTCGAGTTGCATCCAAAATACTTAGAGATTGCATTGATGTAGATTGCACTGTCTGTATTGTTATTTCTTTCAAATCTTTTAAAAAGCTTCCATTGGAAAACTGCTATTTGGAAAAAACAATTTTTTGCGCCGATTCCGACTTGCCAGATCATATAATGAATGAATGAGATTTTGAACATTGAACATTAAGAAGTGATAATATTTTTTTAAATTAATATTTTAAAGCTAAATACTGCTTCTGAAATATTGTAATTGAATTTAAGAGTTAAATTATAAAAAAGAATGAAAAAATCACTGCAGCAATGAAGCACATTTTTTAAATAAACAAATGCAACTATTTTTTACGACATGAATATTTAAGTTGTTTCGACATAAAATGAATGCCTCGGAATTTATTAATAGTTTATTTTTAATTGTTTTAGAAGTTATATTTACGTTTCAAACGTTCACGAATTAAAAGCCCACGAATAAGTTTCCTCCAATTGCCATAAACGCGAGCCTCATATTTTTCTTTTTCTTTGCGTTCCTGTTCCTCTTGGTCTTGATGCCAGGCGGCAACAACTTTGTCTTCAAATTCTTCACAAACAACAAAACCATCATAAGTGGGGTGACAAGCACCCTGATGGAAATCGAAGCCCACTACTGCATTGGCGCAGTCAATGCCTAAATTTTTACAAACTCTTTTCAGTCCGGGCACTGAAAAAACCAATAAAATTAAATATTTTACGAATTGTCTTAAAAACGTGTGAAATACTTACGTCGTATGTGTTTAGTTTTTTTCGGCAACATGGAAGGTTTAAAGAGCTCAACATTACCGTACGCATTGCGCGGCACTATCCCATTTTCAGCTGTTGGTGGCTCGTAGTCTTGCGTCTGCCAGAAGCCAAAAATTTCCAGAGGTTGGTCTTTCATGACAGTTTGAGTTATCTTTGAATAAAATCTTGCCATTAGAAACTTCCTTTTTTTTTGCGACAGTGTTTTTCAACAAACTTACTCTATCCCATTTCGGTCGAGCTTTAACAATTTTGTAGGGTTTTTCCCCCAATTTGACGGTTCGGGCTTGTTTAAGCCATATTTCGCGTGAGTGCAGCGTATGAACACAATCCCTGGCATATATTGGTTCTCCGCGCACGTAGCCAAGTGCAGGAGCATCAGCTGGATATAAAGCTTCAAATTTTAACAGATGTCTTTCCAACGCATAAAACGGATGATTTTTATATTCACTTATGGCGGTTGGCATCGGCTTTTCTTCATGTATGCGACGCAATTCTTGGTCTTCTTTTATGTCTCGTTTAGTGCGACCACCCAAGTATTTTGAAATAGCTGCATCCAACCATGGTTTTTCCACTCTGGATTTTCGAATAACAGTCGCCCAATTCTGGCAGTATCTTGCTGTCACGTCTTTTATGCTCAGGTCATTTTGAAAAGCAAACACATAAGCCAAGGAGGCAGAAGCCGATTTCTAAAAATAAGTAAATGTTTAAAAAATCCCGTTATAGTATATTCTGAAAAATTGCGCAATTCAATTTATTATTATGATAATTAGAGAGTTTTCAGAGCATTAAGTCCGGACAGCTGGACTATTGATCCATAAAGATTAATTATTTTTCAAACATGGACCGATCTACCCTATGTTTAGTGATACTTATGTCAAAATAGTGCTTAAGAGAATATAGGATATAACACAACCTGTATTATTTAATAATATACAACCTGTATTATTTAATGTTATAGGATATAACACAACCTGTATATTGTACAAATATTTGTACAATATTTACAACAGTACTAGTATTAATTGCGAAAAATTTAATCAACGTGCATGTATGAACACAACATAAAACAATTGGAGGAAATTGGAAAATAACGAAACATTATGGAAGGTAATAAAAGCCTCGGATTTTCCAAAGGAAATGTAACTGATCGGAAGCCTGCAAGTCGAAGTTTTGCTTCTTTTTCGGATGAGTTATTCGCAAGAAAGTTTTTTACTCCTTCTGGAAAATATCGTGGGAAGATAGAGAATTGTACGTAAGAAACTTCAGATATACAACGTATTACAGCTAAAAACTCTTAAATGCTCTTCCACAAAGACGGAAAAGGCCCTAAGAGCCTCAACTCTTCATATATTGCACATATGCATAAGGTTTATGCCGAAACTAGTTCTTCTGTAGAAGTACGAAAATGTTAGTCATACACTTTTATTTTTGGATGTATGTACATATTTTGAACAAACTGTTTCTTCTTCTGGGCCTCAACCAACAAGCTTTTCCAGCTGGCACGATGTTTAGCCAGCAGATTCCAATTTTTAACACCAAGTTGGTAGAGGTCGCTCTGCACTTGCGTGCACCATCCAATAAATGAAAATCCCCTATTTTGGTGACTCAGACATTTTAGATTAAAATGATTGAATGACCAAACAAAGTTTTGTTGTCGAAGAGCCAAACTAATAGAACTGTTGATACTGAAAAGGAACTTATGGACGGAGAATATAATTTAAAAGAATTAGATAGCGGGACTTCTAATTGAAACAACTTTTATTAAAAGCTAATTGGTACCGTCGATCCACATATAGAACTGCAGTGGACCGTTGCTATTAAATTTCCGTAATTTTCGAATATGTAAAGGCAAAAAGATATTATTATTAGCGAAATGATCTAAAATTTGGAACAAATGAACAAAAAAAAACTTCTTAAAGAAATTACATTTCCGTCCAAAAGAAGATGGTACGTGGTAGCATTCAAAGGAAGAACGACTTAATTCAATATATGTACATACAGTCACCAAAAATTTGGATTCCAATTTTTGTTAAAGAGATAATATTTGAAGCAAAATATCCAGTTATTTTGATTATTTGCAGACATGTGAACATAAAACGTTATAAGTCAAATGAGAAGAACAATTTTAGAATTTTGTTGATGAGAACCTTATTTTTAACTGTAGAAATGTAAAATTTTCCTAGATGATCAACTTAGGACTTTTTCAAATCATATGACGATATGTGCATTTGCCACAGAAACAAAACAATTCTTAATATCACCATTAGTCTTCCAAACAAATTTCCTGAGCAAGAACCACGCTTTTTCTCGGTATTTACCTATTAATTAAAAAACATCGTGTAAGCTTCGACTAGAGCACAGAAATACATATTACATAATATTTATGAATGAAGAGTTCCGTCACTAGCTTCCTCAATCCACCGCCATGAGTCCATCAAAGTAGAGCCCAGATTTTGCATGAAAATTGAAAAAAACCACGCTACCTTACTTGCAGAGCGTAATAAAAATAAAAAGATTGACTGGTGCAGACAAATAACAATTAGCCTCTGGGGGCACCTGGAATTGTTCGACACATAGTCCAAGGGTGAGAAGTAGTTGGTATTGAGCCAATTGAAACCTACTTGATCATTTAAGCTATTTTGAATCACAATATTATCGACTGTATGTAGAGAGTTTACAAATTAGCAATTTTGTCTTTTCTGGCAAACAATCTTCGAAAGGAAATTTTAATCCTGCAGAAAGAATTTGCTGGCCATTAAGTATTCCTTAATGCAAGCTTTTGTTCTCAGGAACAAAAAAATATTTGCATTTTACAGAAGCATTCCTTAAACAAACGGCTTCACTTTTCGATGCATTTATTTTTATACCCGATAATTTATAAAATTATCCACCTCAAATTTAATGGAAATAATAATATAAATTGGGGCGTGATTTAAATGTTTTAAGTGGTGTTCTTAAACGTTCTAAATTAAAGAGTTAACATGTTCAGATTTGGTGGCACTGTTCTATTGCTAGAGACGGAGACACAGCAGAGCCGAGAAGACTCCTCCTTCCTTCTCTTTTAATTTAACAGTGCTGAAGTATAACGGCAGCGAAATTTGGAAAATAATTATACCAGGGTCAATTCCGATACTGTTATTCCTTTGGGGTACAATAGATGAAATATGATAAGAAAAAGAGCTGCGGATCTTAGTAAAAGGATTTTTTAATATTTCTTGGTTTGAAATTTAAAGAAGATAATTTGACGACTCAAAAATTAAAAACTTATCAACATGCCAAACGTTTAAAATAGCAAGATAAAGGCAAAAAACCGATTTCAAAACAAATCAGGAATTGAAAGTTTTGGTCTAACGTTCGCCGAACGTGAAAAAATGTCAAAATAAACCGACGACATTTTAAACTATAAAACGTTTATATGAAATCTGCCACAAACGCAGTAATAATACTAAAATCAGTATTACAGAAGGAAAATAAAGTTGTTTTTTTTTAACAATTTCGAAAAAGGATATGTTCTAATGAAATATGAATTGCTACCAGAATCTTCAAAACTGTTTTCTTGGAGTGTTAAAGTTAAGTTACAAAAAATTGGTTTTCGAAAATCGAATCTAACTATGCACGTACGTACATATACTCGTATTATGTGGTAAATGTTTGCAAAATGCACCATGATATGGAACCAATTTCAAAACTACTTTTTTGTCCAACTGGCCGGCTTTCAACTTTTGCACTTCTCTGCCAGACTACGACGAGCGCGATGTATTTGTGTACATCGTTTATTAATGAGAATGTACGATGTTTTCCTTTAAAACAAGTTTTTGAGTAAAACGAACTTCAAATTTCCAATTTTTATACTGCACACCTCCTCATTGGATTTTTATATTACTTTCCGATGCTTTTAAGACTTGCGCACGTTATTTCTATTTAATAAATCTGATTTGATTACTAAAAATGTTTTTATTGGAACTTACCCTTATGGTGTCAACACAATGGATTTTGCCTTTAAAAATATCCACACAAACCCATTGCTCTTCGGCATCGCACCATACCTCTATCCACAAATCTCCTGCAGTAGGCTTTTGTTTTGTACTTTCCGTTAAGCTTCCGTTATCATCTTCCTCCCCAGATGAGACAACTCGACGGTCTTTTTTCGATAAAGCAGGTGCAGTTTTGGGTTTCTTAGGTGGCGAAGGTTCAAAATCATCGTCCGAGTTTTCTAAACTCGAAACTTTTAGTTTCTTAAATTTTTGGTTTTGGTTTTTGTTTTTGGTACTTTTAAATTTGTCTGATTTCAAAGCTTTTTTATTATTGACATCATCGTCATCGACAACATTATTTGCGCCATCTAACTGTGGTATTAAAATTGTTTTCGAACCATCACCCTTCTCTGCATTTGGTTTTTGTCTTGAACGCAAGACACGTTTATTTTCACTGGTGTGTTGAGTATTTTTTAGGAAATCTGTTGAGATTTTTGCTGTGCCAGGAGGACTTTTGGCACGTCCAGTTTTATTTTTATTATTTGTGTTTTGTTGTGCAACACCAAGAAATTTCTGTTCGTAGTTTGTGCCCTGCAGTAAAAAGGCAGTAGATATGTGAGCTTGTGGCGATTTGCTAAGAGACCGTGACTTTTTCGCCAGTGGCTCTTCAGCAGCTTTTTTGTCGCTTCTACCGGAAACAACTAATTTTGGTACAACAAGAGAGCCAGCTTCAATGACAGGTTTTTTCTTTGCTTTCTCCTCGAGTCCTTCAATATTGTCTTTTGGTTTTGCTCGTCTTAAAAGAGCTAATGATGGTTTATTTCGGACAATTTTTTTATTTTCTTTTTGTGAATTTTCCTGTTCCTCTGGATTGTCGCTTGTTTCCATTTTAGTTGACTCTTCTTCAGGTAAAACGTGTTCGGATTCGTAAATTGTCTGCTTCATTGGAATTAAAGGTTCTTCATTTGTATGCCGAGAGAAGGATTTCGTTGGCGCACCCTCGACCTTTGAAGTTTTACATTTACTTCCCTGTTTCTTCAATTTGGTTAAATTAACACTCGTGTTTGAAGACGATGGAGGTTCTTCTTTATTACTTCTTTCAGTTTTATTTTTGGTTTGTTTTAAGTTTTTGGTAGCAGCATCATTTTTACTTTTTTTCTCTTTTTCAGTGTGATCACAATCAATTTTTGTTCTAGTTCCAACATTTAGCTTTTCCCTGTCAGTGCGTTCATCTGGAATTTTACGGGATTTTGTGTTTTTGCTGGATTTTGCATTGTCTTTAAAGCTGTTGTCCACGACGCTTGCTTTAATGGAGGGCTCTTGACTTTTATCCCGATTTTTGGGATTATTTTTTTGTGCTTCGCTTTTAATATTTCTTTTATTAACGTCTTGTTCTGCAACGTTTCTACTAAAAGGAGGTGCTTTCACTTCGGTATCCGTTTTACTGTCTGAACAGGGTTCATTCTTTTCAACACTTTTATTCACATCTTCATCATACTTTTTTATTTTAATCGTCAGTAAATCAGATTCTGCTGGCTTTAAAGGTAACGGTTGCATATTTTCGATCAGACGACAATGTAATCCCATGCCTCGCAAAAGAATTATAAATATGAACACCATATCTTGCTTGCAGCGGGCTTCTTTAGCTTCAATTTGCTTCAAAAGCTCTATCAGTGCTTTGGATTTTGTTTTTGCTGCCGAGTTCTCGGGATATAAATTTTGACTTTTTAGTTTAATAGCGCTCTTGAACCATGTGACCATTGACTGAAAATACTTAATTTCAGTTCCTCTTTCCGGCGGATAAGCGGATTTGCTTGGTAAAAGTTTCAAACTTTTTTGCATCAAAATTGTGTTGTTTAATAAACGATTGTAAAAGAAGGTGCGGCCGAAGCGACACAGTAAGCTGGCTTTGTGCAGGACAACTTGGCGTTCTTTTATGTCACGATTTAATCTGCGTTTGAAAGCATTTTCTATATCTTGTTGAGTCTTTGCTTTCTTTTCGCGATTGCGTGACGGTAACTCTATGTGAATTTCAAGATTACCAATTTGTGAAATATTATTTGAAGTGCTGTCGACACATCTTGCTAGATCTGTAAATAAAGAAAACAGTTAATACGATATCTAGCATTACGTTTCCGAAATAATCGTTTTCTTAAAAAATTATACTGAACAGATGGCCCACGAGATTTGTACGAAAGTGAAAATTTCCAAATTTTTCAGCTAAGAAGGTTTTTGCTTTGTTTCTTTAGCTTTTACGTTTTCAGACATTTGGAAATAAAAGAAAAATTAAAGTAATACAATTTGTAAACTGGAAAACCTGTACAAAACTTGCTATTAATTAAAACTGATTTAGTTTTTTCAAACAAAACTCAAGAAATAACAGGATTCTTTACCATTTGAAATACTTTTTGAATGTTTCTTTAATATACATACATATTTATGTAAGTACCCTTATGTTAGCAATTACTTTTTACATTGGATCTAGAACAACAAATCAATGATATATGTACATACATACATACATACATATGTATATAACATAAATACTAAAATGCTTGATTTAAGATCTTCCAACGAACCTTGCGCCTTTACCCTTGCGCCAATTCAATCAGGCCCAATTACTAGCATCTTCATTCGCTGTTATGTAATATAGATGGGCTTAATTTACTATCTGTATATGTGCGAGTATAACCACCTAAAACGAAAATTGACTCCCAATTTACTGAAAATTACACTACCTGGGAGGACGCACGATTGGTAATTGAAGAAAAAAGTTTGACCTCGAAGGTGCTGATGTCTATTCCTATTGCTTAAAAAATATTAAACTTAAAACATTCTTATTGCTAGTTATTTAATCTTGTTAAACCTATTATGATAAGATGAGGAAAACTCACTGTTTTTGGATAAAACTTGCTGTGCAGCAAATATTCAGATAACAGTATTTATAACAATACCGTTAACTTTTCGCAGATTTCACGTAAAGCATATAATTCCTTTATAAAACCAATCGGATGCTTAAGAAATATTTTTTAAGAGAACAAACACTATTTTTAATACATTCAGATGACCTTCAGTGTATGTATGTATGCACATACATACATACATATATAACACGAGTTAATTCCTCGATGACCTCTAAAGCACTGTTTGCCGGCTTTTTACCAACAAACATTTTAAAGATGTTAACAAATTTAGCGCTATTTTTATTTTCTACAAAAATATTTTTCACAAAATATGTTTACTATCTTTATACGGCAAATTCAATGCATTTTTATTGACTAGTCATTTAATATGTACATATCGAGCCTTTGGTGCAATGCCGTAGTAATTTCCAAAAATCGCGAACTGAGAAAAATACATTTCATTTCATTATTGCAAATAAATATTGTTGGAAATAGCTAGAGGCAATAAAGACATTTTTAGCTGTAGGATCTGAACAGTTAGAGATGGAACCATAATCTTTTTTTCTCTAGATAGATATTTCCCCAAAGATCATTTCTGCATACCCAGCTCAAAAAATTCAAATTTTGAGTTACTACGGTATTGCACCAAAGGCTCCATATGTACATAAAAAATGGGTAAACCAAAAATAAATAGGACCTTTATAAATTATTTATAAATTAAATGTATGTACTATATAGAAATGTACGTATTCATATACACACGTTCCTTATAACTGGTTTAACTTTAATTGGGTGACTCATTCCGCTTATCCTGCACATTCGTGTTTTTACAAGTAGAATTGATTCCTAATTTGAATGCATCTGATTTCGGTACTAACTAGCGTCCTATATTTTCCGTTAATACCTAATTCACATTTTTCCACGCAGAATACGCATAAAAACAGCTGGATTGGGGAGAGAAAAACTGAAATCAACCAAGCATTTTTTAGAGGACTGGGCGTAAAAATTTCGTAATAAAAATACATAATTACAATTACGGATTCTTTGAACATCCCTTCAAATTTTACAAATTCCATAAACGAAAATCAGTTAATTTGGCGGTTACCCGATCAAGTTTTGCTTTTGAAATTTCAATAAGCTGACAGTTTCTTTATTAATACATTCATACATTTAAAAAATGAATTGTTTTCCCCATTTGTGTTTCAACTTACAGTCAAGAAAATCGAAAACTTTTCGTTTTTCTTTGCAAGTGCTCTGCCGCCACAATTCGGTGTGTTGAGTTGTTTCTTTTGTTATAAATAACTTGACTCAAAACTAAAAAGTATTAAAGTAACTGAAGTAAATATGATTGCGTATGTAAATGATATCTAAGTATGTACGAGTATGTGTGCAGGCACTAGTGTTTAGCACAAATTTATTTGAATTCAAATGCATTTGCTTTTTTACACATTCGCAGCAGAGAGCTAAATGCAAATCTCCAAGCAAGAAAATTCAAAGTAAACAAAAGCCAAATACAAGTTTAATCTCTTTATTTATATGTACGTGCAGAGTGTTTGTATTTTTTAGTCGTGCTTGTTGAATGAAATTAAATAAGATTTTGCTGTATTACTCCAAGTGTTATCGAAAGTGTTTGAGTCTTATTTAAATATCTATGTATGTACATATATTTATATTATTATTTGTATTATTTAAAATAGGTAAAGTTTAAATTTTTTCTAACTATTAGTTCGCTTATCCGTGTACAGAATTGAATTTATTGGTTATTTTAAACTGGATTTATTGTTATGTTTCCTTTATAATATGTAAGTGATTTTAATCAGGAAGCCGATGTCTAATTTTCATTTTCAAATCATTTGAAAATGTTTAATTATAACTTTTATTGCACTTTTTCACGACATACATAATACATACATATATACATACATATATACATCTTTTAAGTTGAACGTTTTTTTCTTTTATATAATTTCTTCTACATACATAGAAACATACAAACATATGTATGTATGTACCATATGGCCATTAAAATAGGAACGACCTTTGACTGGCGCGAATTTCATGGCTTTTATTTTTGCCAATCGCAAAATTTTTTAATAAAGTTCGGTTTTTTAATTTTCAACACTGTTTTCTTTTGACATAACAAATTCCGTTAACTTTCAAAGCGTTTGCTATTTTTTATGAAAAGGTTTTTTAAAATACCAAGAAAAATTTCTGGGCATTGAAATAGGAACGCGTGCAGATTTTTGCAAATTTTGTCATAAAATTAATATTTTAAGGTTTGTTATCAATATCAATAAATTTAATATTGAGGTAACTAGACTTCCGTTTTATGCTAATATTATCAATAGATGGGTAGAGCGCAACATTGTACATTGGAGAAGAGAAGACTCATTCAAAAGCTTCGAGAACAACAAAAATCGTATCGATTTAAAAATTTCGTTCTTAGAACGTGGTGCAGTGAGGAAAACTATAATGGACGGTTACGCCGCGATGCTAGCTAAGCGAGATCCTTTTATGTCTTCGAAAGCGATAGCCGCTGAAATAGATAATGAAATATCGGCAAGAACTGTGCGGCGTCATCTACAATGTGACATTAAACTTTCAGGAAGAATAGCCCGCCAAGTTCCATAGCTTAGAAAAAAAATTTGCAGAAGAGGAAACAGTTTGCACAAAATCACAAGTCGTGGTATGGCATAATATTCTCTGGAGCGATGAAACCAAGATAAATTTATTTGGAAATGATGCAGGGCGTAATGTCAGAAGGCCTAAGGGGAAAAAATTTGACCCACGTTACACAAAAAAAAACAGTTAAACACGGAGGCGGAAACATAATGGTTGGGGGTTGTTTTTCTTGGAATGGACCAAAGAAGTTTACAAAAGTATACTTGAGGAAGTCATGCTGCCATTTGCTAACGAAGAGATGCCACTGCGCTGGGTCTTTCAACAAGATAATGACCCCAAACACTCCTCCAGATTAGTAAGTTTTTGTTTTCGCGAAAATAACATCCGCTTGCTGGAGTGGCCAAGCCAATCGCCGGATCTAAACCCAATGGAAAATCTTTGGGGAGATCTGAAGAACCGGTTTAGAAGAGAAAACATACAAAATAAAAAAGTTCAAGAAATATGAAAGGCCAACACGGCAGTTGAAACTCGCCGTGAAGTTATCGATTCTATGCCCAACAGAATCAATAATGTACTCAAAAATAGTGGGGGAAATAGTGAATATTAACTGAATACTTCTGGTTTTTCTTTTTTAGTATGAATTTCTATTTCGTAATTTGTTTCTTTCTGTATTTCTTTAACCGTACCTTTTTTTATAACCAAATGAATTTTGTTTTTTTGTTGTTAACTTTTATATATAATTTTAGTTCTAATTCTAGTTTGTTGTTTTTACATACTTTTATTAAAAATACAAGTTTTTAAGAAAAATTTTAGTCGTACCTATTTTAATGACCACATGTGTATGTATGTAATCATGTAAAAATGTACATATGTATGTATACAATGGTAAATGTTATAAATATACATACATATGTATGAAATGTTGCAAATAATGTTTATTTGTTCAGAAATAAAAATATGTCTTGATATTTGCTTTGGTTACCAACTGCGGCGACAAAAATTTTGACTGCTAAATCGGGCTAAAAATAATGCTAAAACAAAAATTTTACAATGCAAAAAATGTTATCTGTATTTTTTAATAATTATGTATATCGTTATAATTTAGTTATTTTGCACAATCTGCCAGTATATTTACCTGCACAACGTTTGAATAAAGCAACGTTGATTCAAAAATACCAAAATCTATATATGTAAATTTATTGAATGTAAAGCTAATTACGAACAAAATTAATATACATATGTACATACAACTGTATGCTATACATACATATGTAAGTACACGAAACTCGAAACAAAGTAACAATAAAATTCAATATCGAGATTGCACATCCATACGCACTTATTGGTATATTATTAATTATAAAACAATTAAAAAATGAAAATAAATTGGTTTCTATTCAACAGCAAATTTAATTACACACTAAAAATATCATCATATGAATATTCCTCCCCACCTTCAGAAGAGTCAGCTACAATATCATTAGATCAGTTTCTATCACATGTTTTCATGAGATCACTAGTGATTTCAAAGCCTTGGCAACATACATTTTGCCTTTTTAATGCACATCTTATGTAAAGCAATGAACTCATAGTATTTAATGTCATCCTAACTTTGGTTCTTATCAGATTCAAATCACTAAAAACCCTTTCAACTTCAGCGTTACTAAATAGTAAAACCAATGATGCTAACTCATTGAAAGAATAATCATTAAAAGCGTTTTTACGCCCCTATACGCCTATCCAAAATTGATCAGTGGATTTTAGGTTTATTCATTCGTACGAATTCTCCTTTTGCCATTTATGTTCAAAAGACGTAATGTCTTCTTTTGTCAAATCTACCATCTCTTCTTTAAACGTTTCTAATAATATACATTTATGAGGTTTTAGGCTGTTTTCTATAGAAAAAATAGTCTTTTTTAAATTTAAAAAATTTATTGCCAATATTTTTCTGAGTTGATATATTAATTGTGCAACAAAATTTCGACATGTTAGTCTAACTTCCATTTCCATTTCTGAATTGATAGTACTTTTCGTCTTCAAAAATGTTTAAAAACTGTTTGATCAAAGGATCAAAAGAGTCTGACCCTAAAACTATTTGGAAAGAAAAGTGTTTAAGAAGGACCTACAGCTCAGATAATAGCAAAGTTGAGAAAACCCAGAAATTTATGAATCAATATGTAAATATTTTTGAGAAAAATGGAAACTCCCCTTTTTTGTTTAACAAATTTTGCGAAAGAGGACAGATTATCAGTTCAATTGTATTCTTTGCTCGTTGAAAACTGATTTTTCCTTAACTAAAAGTTTATGCAGTTTGTAATATTAAAATGCCATATTTCTAAAAACATTTAACATTTTTTTAAGGGGTCTCAAATATAAACATTTAATTTTGCTTCATATCCCTAGACAGATCGGCGAAAGGTTCCAGATGTAACTGATTTTGTAGTTGTAAAAAATGTTCCTGAAAAATGGATGCAAGCGGGGCCTTCACTAGATTTGCCTTCAGATTACTCTTAGCAATACGTTACGCTTGTGAAAAATATTTTTTATTTATTTAAGATTTGTATAATTGACAAAATTTTTTTAAGATCCAATAAAAAAAGGTAAAAGGTACAAAACCTTATGCTCAGTTTTGCTTGCTGGTATATCTTTCACTACGTACAATTGGCTTCATTTCAGGTTGTGCGAAACATATACTGTTTTTTAAATTATGCAATAGAAAATTTGTATTGATGTTCATGTGCTGAGTTTTTTTAAATTATGCAATAGAAAATTTGTATTGATGTTCATGTGCTGAGTAAAATGAGTAAAGAAATAGTTGTTTTGTCGAATGACGTTTCCCTGCTTGAAGTTTAACCTCCTAAATTTAAAAATCGAACACTGCTTGACGGTCTGCCAGTGTGCGGAAATGCTAGTGACTCCAAGAGAAAGCAATTTAAATGCCACAGGAATAGTTTCGTCCGTATTAAGATGTGTAAAATGGAAAATGCAAGTACACGAATGATGGAATAAAAAGCCAAACCACGTTTTATCGATTTGTTGCATTTTTAAGTAACATTTATTTTAGAATTCTTTTTAATTTTTTTGTTTTTTTTTTTTTTGCTTTTGTAAGTTGGTTTTTGTGTTCTTCAGCATTTGTTTATTGTTTAATAGTTTAGTTAGTTTAAATTTAAATACATAGTTTTAATATTTTAATTTATTGAATACATTTATTTATTTTGTTTTGCTTTATTGAAATGTTTCCTTTGCACAAAAATTATATAATTAAAAAGCGCACTTTACAATCTATCTTTTAACAGAAGTACATAGTCTGAATAAAGTTTCAATGGTTTCGGAAATAATAAAAATGATGACCTCAAGGAGTCTGCTGTTATGCTGTTTGCAAGATGAGACCCATCTGCAAAGTTTTTAGGAAAATATTTCTTACCATTGTCGAGAAATGAAAGGCTGGATAATTTAAATTAGACAGAAAATCTTTTCTTACAAATTGTACAAAAAGAAAAATTATAAAGCTACAAAAAAACAAACAAAATAAATTGGGATAGATTCCAAGCTAAGAAAGAGTTATTTGTGCTCTAGTCTTAAAATCATGGGTGTCGATTGGAATGTACAGGATGCTGTTCACGATGACAAATGACGCATGCGAGGGATCGGATCGGCATCGACTAATTGTGCCAATGGTGCTTCTATTCTGCTAACTAAATTACACCAATGGCTGCAAAACTGGAAAACTGGAAAATCAAAATGAACACAATCAAGTCCTCAATTAATATTTTTGCTTGCAAGACAAATCTGTCCATAAACTATTGTGGATGTACTTAGATAAAAAAAACTAACTTGGAAGGAACATATCAAAAGCAAACATCTAACATTACAACTAATCGGAATCTGAACAATATTTGAAAAAAAAAATACCTTCTACTATATACACAGCTATACTGAAACGAAATCCAACTTCGGGGAACAGCTAAAAACTCTTATATAGAAATTTTACGGCGATACCAATCCAAAACTCAAAGGTTTATTACTCAAGAAACAACAAAAGAGTTTAGTTCTAGATACCTTAAATGACTGAATAGTCATACAAATTCATTAGCAATTCGCCGATTGTAAATTTTTCTTATTGTTGTACAAACAGATTGTAAATAAAGAAAACTTATAGAAAACTTTTGCTTCTTACTGATTTCTTATTCTTCCGTAGAAATTGCGTTGTAAATGAATTTATTACTTTTTAACGAACTGCTTTTATTTATTTTAGTTAAAGAAAACTCTGTTTTTAAATTGTAACTTTGAAGCGAGAGATATACAACATTTGCCTTGTGGATAAGCAAATCCTCTATAATACATATGTACATATGTATGGAAAAATAAAAAAGCAAACATAAAATAGCTTCTGTAATAAAGAATAAAAAAAAAAAAAAGAACTATAAAAATAATGATTGACAGTTTTGCGGAGAAATAGTAACATGTATCAATCACACATGTTTAAAAGGAGTTCAGCCCAAGTAGCTGTCAGCAGTTTGAAAATTAAATTAATATGAATTACATGCCTTTAATAAATGATATACAATAATTAAATTTCAGGTAATAGTTGGAATTTACTGAAGTGATTTTACTAAACAAGTGGAATACTGTAAAATTGGGAACTGAATAAATACGAGCAATTCATTTCAAATGTAAATAGTTCTGAAATGTGCTAATGGATAGTTGTTAATTTATATATGGTCAGCAGAAATGCAAAAACGACCAAGCTAGCAAAAAACGTGAAATCAACTTTTTGTTGCATTTCAGCTGACGTTGTTCTAACTGCTGTATAAATGCCTCATTTATTATATGTATGTATGTTCAATGTATTCAGGTACAAGACTTGTAAAAAATTTTGAAATTGGCAGAGTGGCTTTTACATTCCTGTTTGAACGAATAAATAAATGTGTCAGAAATTGAATTTGATTGTACGAGTATCTTGATTGTGTCCAAAAATTTTCCATCTCTTTCAAAACTAACAAATTCTTTTTGAGACCGTTAAGCGTAACCAGTCTAACTGGGTGCATTGAACTGTATTAAATCGTTTCATACACATATTTATTGCATTGATACTGCATAGCGAGTGACACCGCGACAGCTTCAAATACTTCTTCTGCTGAATTCTATTGGGAAGGTTGAAAGTATGTCTTTATTGTGAATGAACTATTGCCTAATGAAGGGTTTATTTTTATCATAATATTAATGAAATTTTGTGAAGACCATGTAACAGTAAAATCTTATCTTGTAATGAAAATGGCCTAATTAATGCAGTTATTGGAAATGTTCAAATATTTTATTATACATACGCGTGTATGCGATAAATCCGGCTTCAAGCAGTTTTACTTGTATTTTTCCTACTGTCTGCAATCTCTAAAACATGAATAGCGCGGAGCCTCTCTGATAGGGCGAGGCTCTAACAAATTATCCAACAATATTAGGGATAAGGAAATGGAAATGGAAAAATATTGGCAAAAATAAATAAAACATTTCTAGTGCAACACTTTTGTTCATATGAATAATATGTCTTATTTCTGTATTCCTTTTTATCACTTTAAAATAACACAAAACTTAAATGCCTTAATTAATGATTCTGTCCGTGTGCGTATATAGTTTTTTTTTTTTTAATTAAAATATGCTTTGTTTAATATATTTAATTTACATATTTAAATACCAAGAAAATATTTTTACAATAAGAGAAATTCAGAATTATTTTTTAAAAATTGCTTTTTCTGAAAATGGTCAAGCTTTTTTCGACAGCGCAATATTTTTTCTTTCAACAGCACAACTCCAACTTTAGTGTTGGCTTCCACTAATTTCAATTCATTTCAGATAACTCAGGAGTTTTATAAAAGTTTATTTGTCTTATTATATAGTACTTGTGCTAAACAAACAACATTATTTGACTGTCATTGAATAAAAAACATCACATTTCAAGAGTTCTATCGAATTCCTTAAATGAGTGTTAAGATGTGCAAAGTTGTTACATTAGCAACATTTATTTATATTGTATTTGTATTTATGTTTATGTGTGTGTATTATTTTATAGCCTATATTAAACGTAGCAACAATTATTTAAATAACTTTTATTGTTTGTGTATTGTTTTTATTTTATAAATATAGTACATGTACTAGGAAATTACAAGTAAATTTAGAATACTAATTTATTGTTTAAAACAATTTCATAATTTGTTAATTAAAGTTTTGTATGTAATCATTTTTAATAGTTATCTGTGAATACAATATTTAAAGTAAATTCGTTTTTAACTCAGTTCTCTAAAATATTTACTAAATAAAGTTTTCTTTTTTCCGTTTTATGAAATTAAACAACAGTATCTTTTGTTTCATTTATATGTATTTTTTTCCCAGTCTTTTGTACAGAAATATTCAAAATATTCTGTCACGAATGAGCGAAAGTAAAACTTTACATATTGCTTCTTGTTCGAGGGCAACCCAGTTCAACCTCTTTACAATCCGACACTACCTAAAATGTCAATTTTAAAATCAACAGTGTTTTAGTTTCATTCGTAATCTTTAGTTCTTTAACATTCATTGTTCTTTTTCTTGTTCATTCTTAAATGAAAAGCGCAACACTTCTTTGTATATTTAACATTTTCAGACATTTGGAAACAGAACAAATATTGGAGTTATGGCGATTTTTAAAATATATAAAAAAATTATTTGAAATTGAATTTTAATCTTGATACTTAACAATCAGTATGGCTGGTGTAGGTGTGGAACAAAATATTCTTGTTGGTTTTGTAAGCTTGAATTAAATTTATAACATTTCGTATCAAATTTTGCTTACTTCTTCAAGACGCATCTTAAGAAATAAGACTCCTTTGTGACACGCATAATCAATCAATTATTAACTCTTTTCTAAAAAACAATTTCATCTAATGATTAAATTTTATCTATTCATAAAATAAACTTTTTTTCAGGATTACGGATACAAAATCAACTTGATCGAAGAAAACTAATTTATAGTCCCAGAACTTGATCGAAGGAAACTTATTTATAGTCCAATAATTTGAAAAACCTCTTTTTATTTATTCAATTAAAATTATGGATTTTTCAAATTATCAGATCAAAAAGTATACGCTTGCTTATAATTAGTTGAAGAAATCACTGCATTCTAAAATAAAAAAACCTTTTTAGGTTCCATATATCTCTCCAAGTAGTCTGAAACCGTAGACTTTTCTTCAGCAATTCTCGTAGATCCTTTTTTTATTAGCACATTTTCCTTACACTAGTTTTTATTACTATTTATAGTTTTTCTTTTAGCTACAGGCTTTGTATCACAAATTGTTTTTTTTTTTTCTTAAAATCCGCTCCATAAAAGCAATTAAAAATATTATAAGAAATTATATCTTTTTCTATTTCCATTCACAGCAGCGCTTAATTGTTAAAATTGAAAAAGTTCTAAAGTATTTATACATATTTTAACATAAATTCACAATGTTGAAAACCTTCAAAGTTTTATAGTTTATCATACATATAACAAACACTATACAAATTTATTTATCGATAAACAAATTATACAATAGCCACGGCGATTATACCGAATAAGAAAGTTTGAAAAATGTTAAAACTCTTGTTGCTTCGAACACTTAATATCGCTGGAATAAGTATTCAAATATTTTCTTTTTTTAGTTTTCAAATGTACTAATATGTATGTATGTACGAGTATGTGCACTAGTTTAGAAACAATTCTTTTTTAACACATATTTATTTTTTAAGAACACATTCAAAGAAGAAAAGACCAGAAGAATCATATACCACAAAATTCTTTATTTAAAGTCCCTAATGACGTTATACCGTCCTCCTACGTCGACTACAAACTTATATAGAAAATAAATAGGTATATGTGAAATAAATTTATAACAAATACCGCAACGGCATACCAGGGATGGCATTGAACATTTTAAAAATATACTTTTCTAAAACTAATAGGCACACTTTTTTAAATTTAAAAAAGGGTACATTAAATTTCTTTTGTTTATATATATGTACATATATAAACTATTTACATATATCTAGAAAATTAAATTTTAATTGTGACCTCGAAAACGATATAAAAGCCAGTAATACATCGTTTTCGAGCTCACAATTAAAATTTTTATAATAACTTACGAGTACTTGATATATTTATATCATAACATTTAAAAATTTGTGAATTCAGTGAATCGTTTTGATTGTTTTGATCAAGCAGCAAAGAGTTGTATTTTGTAGTTAGTGTCTGTCTTTGGTTCTAATTGTATTTTGCTAAGAAAACAATCTTTCTGCAATTGTCTACTGATATATGTATGTATATCCCATGGGTGAACCATTATGCTTTTCGAATTTGAATAGTACCACAAAAAGTGCAATTGTGCCGTACACAAAAACACATTTAATCCAAAATGCCAGGGAAGAAAATTATACTTTGAACTCTGTTCAAGTATAACATTTCTAAAGGCGATTTTTATATTTATTTTAAATTTGTAGGCAGCCTCGATTACTGTTTTTCACCTTTCTTTTTTCTTCTAATTTCCCTTTAATCGCATTTGTTTTATTTTTTTAAACAACAACAAAAAAGAAATAGAGAAATTTTAAGTGAAAAATACAAATAAGTAATTTAAAAAGTTAATTTAAAATTTTCATGTCGAATTCAAGATTTACGCATTATTTTTTAGGCTATTTCAGTCGATTTCCGCTTTAGGAGTGCCTCATATTATTGAGCAAAACACGCCCAATTACTGTTTCTATATAATTTTATTTAACTATGGAAACAATCTCACAATAAAGAAAGAAATAAAACGCACTTCAAAATAATTTAAGAAAAATTTCGATGAAATAAAACTTATTTGGAATTCATGTTAATTTTTATGAATGAATGAATATAAGTACATCAGGGGTCAAAAGAAAAGCTTTTAGTTTTCACGCCACAATCAATATTTTGAAGTAACTCTATCTGTTTGGTTTGGATTGATCATTTTTCTGTATATCATAGAAATATTGAAATTTAAGTAAACAGAAAAAAAGAAGAAAAAATTAAATTACTTGACGTTTGAAAATACAAATATTAGATTAATCTTTTAATTCTTGTGGCATTTCGTTGAATTTTTTTTGTGTTCTGACCAAAGTTTGATGGGACAAAGTTGATTCTGAAGACATTCGTGTTCCTCAGGTTATATGGCTGTACATCAGACACACTAAGTGAGTTGAGTCTGCGCCATTGAAGAAGAATAAATATAGTTCACTTGTTTTGCAGTTTTTGAAGTCTGCATTTCAAAATGGCGCTTCATAATTGTGTTGTAAGCATTTACAGCCGTTATAGTTGCTAACTCTTCCAAAAAAAAGGCCAAGTTAGATTATCATCCACTATTAGTCCCAGATATTTGATTTCGTTCACATTTTCAATTTAAACATTTTCCAACCGAATTTTATTACTAGACTTTCCTTTGATTATCATTGCGTTCGTGTTATTTGGATTTGCCTTGATTTTATTCATTTGAAAATACTTTTCAATCATTCATCTGCATTTTCTCCGCACAAATAAACAACTCTTGATAAATCATTTAGATAAATAAGAAATAGAAGTGTCCCTAGAACTGCTCCTTGAGCAACACCAATATCCACATCTTTTGCAGACGAAAGTTATTTACCGCATTTTGCTTGCTGAGCTCTATTTCGTAGATAACTTTTGAACCATGATAACTGATTGTTCTTAACACCATATTTTTCTAATAATATATTTCTGTCCGCAACTTCAAATGCTCTTTTTAAGGCTAAAAATACGGCTACCACACCTCTTCCTTCCAATTTCAATCTTCCAATCTGTAATCACTAGATTCAGGATATGATTCTTTCTAAATCCTGATTGAGTTTCAAACATAAGATTATTGCATTCCGTTTCCTCAACTAATTGATTATAGACTACTTTTTCCAATATTTTGCGAAATGTCGACAGCATATTCACCGGTCGTATTTAAGATGGGTCCCTAGTATTAGTGACTTTTTTATTGATACTATAAAAGTTTTAATATAGTTTTCAGTTTGCGTTGTTAGCAAACTAAAAATTGCGTTACAATTTTAGCCACAAGGGTTATAGGCAGGCGTTAGTTATTTCAAAAAACCAATTCTCTAATATCCGCAGAAAAGCGTAATCAAGTCCAAGCATATTCGTCGCACATGGTATTAATATGAAAGTTGTTCGAACATATTATATGTATTGAAAACGAAAGTTATAGAAACAAGAAAATATGTTAAATTTTATTAAAAGGGAAACGAGTTTTATTAGCTTGAGTCGGAAGGCAAGGGAGGAATATGTTCTCTAAGATTAATACATGAGCAAAATCGTCCTCTTAACTTATTACAAAACTGTCGTAAGCATTTTTAAAATACGTCAGCCACAATAAGGGTAATAATAATCCAAAAAACTGTAATAAAGAAATTATAATTTACGCAGACTGTGATCGGTTAATGATATTGAAGATCGAAGATCAGCAATGGGTTATGAAATTACCTACAACAGCAGCCGAATTATGGACTGTAGAAAATGCTAAATTAAAAAAGAAACATTTGAGCAAAATTATTGCAAATCATATTTATCATCTAATAGCCAAACGTATTGACAACATTATGTAGCGATGGAAAGCAGTCCAATCAAATTTCTTTCACTGGCATATCAGCAGACCAACAACAGGCGAATTTTTAACTAAACTTCTTTGAAAGATAAACTAATAACAATAAACAATAAAAACAAACCTGTTTTATCGTACTTAGTTTCGTATATTTGTCATATCAGGAAAGTAATTTTGCAACATTGATGCACTATTGGCAATAAATATTTTAGGCAAACAATCGAGATAATTATAAATCCCAATTATTTCCAAGATAAGGGAAGCCAACATGGTTATAACTAAGAAAACTGGAATGTTCTTTTCGTGGCTGAAAGGAACTGAATGCCGCAGTGATGGAGGAAGGAAGAGAACTCATTTCGGATAAACCGCGAATGGTTTAGCAAGTTTAAAAAACGCCACGGAATTCTGTTATCTTAATTGTAGGGGAGAATCTATATAGTGATGATAGGATTTGGTACAAAGGTCGCAGAAATGGGTCAAAAGGATTCAAAAATGTATAATGTCGACAATACTGGATTGTTTTTTCTGTTTGTTCCCTAATAAATAAAACATATGATAAGTTTGATGCGTTAATTATTGAAAAAGCATGTATGACTTCATGGATATTTCTTGACTGTTTTCACAATGCTTCTATTAATGAGTACGAATACCCTATCGTATTCGTCAGAGCCCCAATTTGAACTGTATTGAAGTTTTCCAAATAAATCAGTCTTTTAGCACGAGTTAACGGAAATAACTGCGTCTCTCAAAGAGATATCGAAGGACAAATTAAAAAGTTGCCAATTAAAATAGATGTTTGTTTAAGTAACGATTTCTTCCTTTGACTGGGAAGAAACTCTTATCACCCGTACATGATTGGAATATGACTGAATCAATAAAGTATTCTGTTTGGAGTAACATCGAATTATTTTACATTCAATTTTTTAACGATTAAGGCGAAACTTTGAAGAGTAAATATGCACAAAGTGTATCGTCGCAAAAAATCCAAAATTGACTTTTTTGATTAATTTTAGTTAGTTCGGTCAGAATACATGTCATTTTGGACAATTTTAAAATTTTCTTACAATGGAAAATGATTATTTATTAAATGCAAGAAACCCTTACTAAAACTATGCTGGCAAGAATGGCTCGTATACGAAAATTTGTTTCAAACTTTAAATTTATTGAAAAGCCTTCTAGTACTTTTTTGTTATTGCTTTGTTGCAATGTTTTCAGTATCTTTATGAAAAGAAAGTCATCTGTCTTCAGTCTGTTTTTTACTTTTAAACTAAGTGTATTTTCATACATAATTACAATTTAGAAATATAAATAAATAAAATGTATAACAATCAGTTCAATCCAATGGATGCCAAGGCATACAAAGGACTTTCCAAAAGAAAACTGATTGGCCGACAGCTTAGCCAAATAGGAGACTCTTGCTAGTCGAATTTTTGTAAGAAAAGTTCCTTACGACATTGTTCATATTTCAAAACTAATATTTGAACACTTTTGGAAATTGTCGTTGCTTTCAGACTTCACTACCTTTATTCTAATATACAATACTATACGAAAACTAGATTCAACTATTTCATTCTTTATCTTCATTATTAATTGTAAATATATTTTTCAGTTAAACAAAATTTTTAATATGTTAGATAGGGCGTTTTGCACTTTCTGTGGTGGTATGTAGCCAAGCCCAGGAACATTAAAAGTCGGACAAGTACAAATAGAAATTTACTGAAGCTAAATCATTTCATTTGAAAAAATTTAGAATGCAAAAGAATACCTATTATTTTGTCAAAAATAAGAATGTGCAAATTGTATTTCAAATACAAAAATACTTTCTTATTTTTTTAAAGTTGCAAGGCTGTGGTTGTGTACATTCTTAGAGTACAAATCTATTGCAGGAAACAATATTTGTGAATTTATTTTTGTTTATTTATCGTTTCGCATTTGATGTAAATTTTTTTAAAGCTTAAACAAATTTGAATTTGTTTTTTCTTATTGAGCGGAAAAATATTCTTTACGAGATGAACTGCAACTTTTTCTAAATCTAAATGTGTGCCAATCAGACTGCCATTGTAACGCGTTCGTACTTAGTTAAAACAAATCAGTTTAGAATTTATTTTGTTTGTTAGAATGAAATTGGAAAGTCTTTAAAGTGAGTTCGGTTTATTAAAAGCACCTATTCAGAAGAACAGGAAGTTAAAGTTAGTGTGTCCAAAAAGAAAGTGACGCAGAGGATGAACATTTCAAAATTTTATGAGATACTAATGGAACCAAGCGCCAAAAAGAACCTTTTACTCTAAATGTTCTTGTTCTGGAGGAAATAATTAAAACTTTTAGCTTATAATTAACAATTATTTTTTGTTTTTTATACTTTTAGTTCTTTTATTTCATTTAATTATATTTTCACTGAGCGAAAATTGAGGAATATACAGTGACACAAAAGTTAGTCATTATGATCCACATGGTGGCCATCGTAGTTATGTTTTCCACTGACAATGCGTCGAACATAGATATAAATATATAAAGATTTATTTATGTACATAAGTTTTCTTGAACATAATCTTCATATGATATAAATATGGAAATTTCAATAAGTAAATATTTACAACAACTAAAACTTGTTCATTTAAATAATTTAATCACAATTTTCTAGCTCTGTATACTTAGTACCAAATCGTCGCTTTTAACTGTAAAGGTATATACCATTAACGAATAAACGAAGGCTTTTACTTTTATGTTTTATTTTAAAGGGTAGAAAGTTCTTTTTACATATTGCGAATTTTAACAAAGACAAAGCACATAAGATTTGATCGAGTTTTGTTGCTGTTCTGGCGAGTTACCTGTTACGAAATCGACGTGGTACTACAATGCTACAAAGAATTAATCATTTGCAGTTTGGAAAAACAGAATAGTCGAGGTATAATTTTAAACCAAACATAAAAAAGAAAATCAAAACACGCATTGACAAATTGAACACTCTAGCTGAAACCTAAAATTCTACGTAAGACTGTTTTTATAATCATTTTTAAATTTAACGTTCAGTATAAATATTTTCAACTCACACATTTTCACTTAATTAATTATTTGTATTCAGAGGTTTAGCTTATTTTTTATATTATCTACGTATAGCACTAGCCCCAGAATTAATTTTAAACCAGTGGAAGCGCGCAACTACACTGTTAAGTACACGTTTTAAGCTTTTCTTAGGTAAGAAATTTCAACTTAGGTAAGAAATTAACTTTAATTCATAACGTCAGGAAGCATAAAAAATATGTAAACTGTTAGTGTCTACTTGCGTTTCCTACCTGGAACATCTTCCCAATCCGAGTCGTCAGTGTCATTGGCAGCTACAGTTGATGATGGACGTGTTTTGGTATGCCGTTTTATTCGAGTAGATTTCGTTTTGTTAAGCTTCGATGGCTGATTCTTGCCTGTTCTCGTTTCATTGACAAGACCTTCATCATCTTCGTCATCTTCATCTTCTCCATCATTATGTGATCGATTGTTTTGTTTTTCGCCCAATGCAAGCACGGAATAGACATCCAAATTATCAATATTTCTCGTGGCGGAAGATTTTTTATTAGCCTCTTCAGCATTATGTTTAGCGACGCTTTCTTTAAAGCGTTCTATACTTTTAGCGTATTCTACTAAACAATTAAAGTCAAACTTATTTTCTTCCGTTTTGGGTTGATTTTTCTCGCCGTCAGATGCATAATCTGGAAGATTTTTTTTATCCGCATTAGAATCAAAAGCGGTAGCGGTTGATACTGACTTTTTTGGAGACTTTTCAAGTACATTAAAAAAACTTGATTGAATATCTAAATCTTCGAAGTTTACCAAATAGTTTCCAATGCTAGAGTCGCTACTGTTACCAGACTCTTCGCCATCATTATTTTTGCATTTATTATATTTGCTTTCATTGGGCAATGTGAAGTTTTTTGAATTTGTGCGAGATGTAGATGCAGATGGAGAATTTTTGCCAGCGACGCTACTGGAAGGTGAAACTGTTTTTGGTGGTGGCCGATATTTGTTATAAAGTTTAGCACGTAATGATAAACCAGAACGTTTTCTCGATGTTTGCTTTACAGCACTGCGAGCTTTGGGTTCACCTCTTCGAAGGATATAGATATATATTTTAAAAGCGATTGAAAACAAATATCAATAACTTACCTTTTTCTTCCAACACTCGCTCCACTACCACCACTAGCTGCCCCAGTTAAGCGGGATCCTTCAAAGTCGCTATCATCATCATCCGATGATTCACCACCTTTTAAGTCCTTACTTGGAACCCACTCATCTTCACTGGCTGAAAATCCTTCAGACATTGACTCTTCTTCGTCCGACATTTTTTCGTTTTTTATGCGCCAGATTAGATTTAACTGCTTCAAATTTGCATCGAAAGAGTATTTTTATCGATTTTTTTCATTACTCTCTACAAAACTCTTTCTTTTTTCTAATAACAATAAAACAAATTTTATTTGCTTCCTGGCGTTTGCATTATATTCAAAATGAAACTTATTAGAATTTTGATTTAAATTTGTTTCTAAATTGCGTATTTTGCTACAAGATTATTATTTGTGAAATTGTTTCTTCTCAGATATGTGAGTACGCAAAAGTGTTGTCAAGCTATCAAAATTTAAAAAGTTATAAATTCGAAGAGTAAGCACGCGTGAGAAGAAATCAAACTATTGTGAATGGGAAACTTTTTTACTGAGTTGCAAAATAAGTACTATTTTATTAGATTAAAATAAATGTATCAGCGTGTATTATAATACGTTGTCTTCGTTGGTGCACAAAATTTCTTCAATAAACACCACAAATTCTAAACTTGGTGCGCTTTTCTTAAAATGCGCGTTTTCCCCCCTTTTTCTGTTTTTGAAATTTCAAAGTTGACAACGCTGTTTCTGGAGTAGCCAATTGACTTTTTGAACTGAAGTTTTATATACACAACATTTTGCCTCTTTCATTATTTTTTACTAAGATAACTTTGCTGGGTTATAACTTCTGAATTCGTGTAATTCAGAAAGTGAAAAGTGGTGATCTGGATTTTTTTTCATTTCTAATTTATAGCCAAAATTTCTTTGGTATTTTTTTTTTTTGATATATCATAGAACACCCATGTACCATTCCAGATCAGATTAAATTTATTAATTAAATAAAGCTGTCATTACTTTCATTTGTACAACTCTACACTTAAATTGTATGTATTTTACATAACTTGTTAAGACTGTAAGACAATGGCAGTCTCAGAAGTGGCTTCCAATAAATAAACCAGCTGACTGCAGGAGGGAAAAAGCAAATCACGGGCACTGCCAAGCCAAATAAAACAACATTTTACAAAACAAGCAGAGGTTCTTAGAAACCTAATTAAAAAAAAAATAGAGGACAGGTCATGTGAAATATTGTATATGAAAAATTTTTTATTGAATTTTATACGAAATAAATATAAAAATACGCAATTGATTTTAAATGGTCAGGGATTTACTTTTTAAATTTATTTTTAGATTTACCGGTTTAAAATCACAACATTTTAATATTGTTGTGTGCAAAACACCGTTTACATGATTTGAAATCACGTGGAGAAAAAGTAGTTTGCAGAACATGCCTGATAAAAGATATTATGGCGATGTTGTTGTCATAAGTTCATGCATCACAATTTTACGGTTTTTTTAATTCGACGCCTTCTGAGTTGCAAAATTACCGCGTTAGAAGACAACAAAATGGATTAAGTATTTAAAAAAATTATTATTATTAAAAAAGTATTTAAAAATAAAATTTCTGTAGGTCCAAAGAAATCGAACGGCAGCCCCTTGCTCACTTCGAAATAAGGACTGATGATTATTATCTTGTTTAGAATTTATACAATACGTACATATGTATGTATGTATGTACATAGTATGTATGCTGGAGCTTATATTTAAATTTTTTTGATATTAACTTATTAGTAATGTTAAAGTTATAACAGGAAGAGTGTCTACACTTCAATCAAGCATTAAGGCGAACTTTAACATATTGAAGACAACTGACCTTTTTGTATCTAATGCATGATGAATATTTACATATGTATGTAGTATGTACATTAATATTCCTGTGCTTCCAATACATCCTGTTTATATACCCCTTGTGGAAGGCAAATTTTGTATACATACATACATATGTACATATGTAAATGAACTTTCATGTTATCTTCTACATATTCGAATCTCTTGCCATTTGTTTTTCTGTTTATGCAAGTTCATTTTCAAAATAACGGCTTAAATTTTATTTTTTTTTTATTAAATAAAGTAGACCCTAAAATGTATACACGCAGATGGTCAGACCTACTATACTTTATGTTGTTATTGTACGGTAGAGTAGCACCATACAGACTACGGCTATAATAAGGGACTATTAGATCTACTCCAAGGGAGAAACTAATGGCGGGTTACCCTACTGGCCATCTTAAAATCCTCAAAGGTCCCCGATGTACATACTTGATATGCGTTAAGCGAGTAACCACATCATTAATATGCATTCCTTTCATAGGAAGCATATTGTAATTGTCTTTCCTACTCGGGAACAGTGCTTCGCAAAAGCCACTATTATTCATTTATTCAATAAATTATTTTATTTATACTAATCTATGTATGTATGTATGTATGTATGTATGTATATCTACGATCTGTTTGTTTGTACCTTATGGGAGACCAGACCGCTGCACCAATTTTACTGAAATTTTTTGAAAATTTAACTAGGACTCCGGAATGAATTATAGGCTACTTCTTTTCCGGGTTAATCTAGTATATATATGTAAATAATAAAGTACTTTTTGTTTGTTTTTTATTTTTAATCAATAATGTTATAAAAATATTGATGTGAAATAAATTGCATTTTGTGGAAAATTTATCATTCTATGAGTATAAATATTTGTTTATTAAAAATCACTTTAACAGTGCCCGTAAATCAATGCTGAAGTTGAAAGTGCTTTCTGTGCCAATAATTTAGTTCGTCACTGTATATACTTTTGTACATACATATGTATGTACATATGTACATAAGCATGTCTATATAAAGAAACAGATGACAAGGAAAGTGAAGTCGGTATATATATGTGCATAAGTATGTACATATTTACATACATATGTAAGTACTTTTTGGAAAAAATCCACAATATATGTATGTATGTAGTCATAGGCATAAATATTTTGACATAATGACCAACCAAAAAATATTTTTATAAACGTTACAGCTGCTGTAACGGAAAGTTCTTCCCAGGTGAACAATTTTGTTCTTCCGTTTGAAGAGATTTGAACATCACTCCCTTCCACGCGTTTCGATCTAAATTATAAAAATTTGTTTAATTTTTTTTGTTTAGTAAAATATTACACCAGTCATATTAGTTACCCGTTTTTTTTAATAGTGGCTGATGCTTGCGTTGTAACATTAGGCTCTGCGGCTGGCAAAAGCAACACTTTTTGCCAGCAGTTACCACAAACCTTTCATCAAAGTGGTCGGAACATAAATGCGATGTTGCTTTTAATTCCTTATCACAAATTTGGCTCCACCTGCTGCTTCTTCCACCATCTTGTGGTACCTTAAACAATGTACCACCACCAGCCAAAAACTCCTTTTGCATTGTGCACAATGTCTCACAGGTAATATTTTATGTTTTTCGGTAATACAAAATTTGCAAAAAAACACAAGTTTATTTTTTAAATTATTTATGTGTGTATATTTTTTAAAGTTTTAGTTTTTTTGCACAAATAAAATTGCACATCCAGCACTAAGTAATTTTTCCATAGAAGTGCCGAGAGCACGTTTGTAAGCAAAACAAAGATAATTTTGACATTAATGTTGGGAAAAATGCGGGACACAAACGTGAAACAAATGAGAATGTTTTAATAAATTTGGGGTTTAAGTTGCAAAAATAACTACAGTTTTTGAGAAAAAACGAGATGAGTAATATTATTAACATTCTACAAAAAACATCACTTAATGTTTCAATTATCAAAGGAGACTATCACAGGAGCCTTTTAGTTCAGCGAGTTTATTGCACGCTCCGACTAAATTTGTTATGTTATCACAATATAGTTTTTGGGGGATTCCACGTCAACCAACAAATCGTATGAGACACAAAAGAAAATTTTGTGTGGACAAATCTGATACCAGCTCCAAGTGTGTTGCTTTTAAGCTAAAACGAACAAAGACAGCGGCTTAGCACAAACACGATGTGTTATTAAGAAAGGGTGACAACAGCATACGCCTGTCACAAAAAATGGGCGATGAATACGAAGTCGATCAGATGGCAAGTTCCCCATTATTTGTTCCATAAATTTAGGCTTGTATCGAAAACAGTGCAAGTCCAGACAGTTAAAGTCCAGACTTTCCGACGAACCATACCCAGTAAAACTTTTCCTCCAGCATGCAAATTTACGCAGTGCAGATGGTCAATGTAGAGCGAAATAAAGCGATGGTTTTTTGCCACCAATGCAGGAAACCGAGCGTCGTATGGTATAGGAGCCTTTGCCAGTCTGCCACCAACCCGAGGTATTGTTACAGATATGCAATGTTTATAGTTTCTTAAATACTAGATTAACCCGGTGTGCTTTGCTTTGGATTTCATTTTTATAATTCAGTTACACTAAAATTGTCGAAATTATAGAACGGTTTACTCTTTCTACCTGGAACTCCCGTTGTTCTAGAAATGTGTGTAATGCCAATCTTTAAACAAAATTCTTTAAAACTTTGCCACTTAAACGCAGTATCGAGCCATATACATATGTATGTATGTATGTAACTAATTTGTTGATAACTTTATCAGCAGCTGTTCCCCACTGGCAGCAATATAGAGCAATTTCATTGATTTGAAATTGTTATATGGCAAAGTTCCTTGGGCACTGATTTGACAAAACTTGTGTAGAATTTGCGGCCGTGGATCAAAAATGATTAGACCTTGCTCGCTTGCTAATAAAACTAAAGGCTACGCCATCAGGAAGTCATAAAAATAAACTTCTGCGCATGTTGGAATTTTGACGTCACACACGTGGCTAATAGTTTGTGGCTACCAACACATATCGTTAACTTAATATAGAAACGTCCTAACTCGTTTTTTTCTCAAATCAAGTTTTTTGTAAATTTCGAAAGATGATCTTCCAACACATCATTGGTAACAAAATTTACGTGATCCGACTAAAACTAACATAAATATAAGCAGTTGAAAGTTTCGCGACTACAAAACTTTAGTTTTTATTAAGTATTTACTCTCCTGGAAAGTTAGGAAAACTTTACTCAGGGCCTTTTTATATTAAGGTATCGATATGCACAAATGTGTAATATTTGTATATAAAAATAACAGTGGGGCAATTTATATTTTTCTATTTAAATTTTTTAGAATAAAAAAAAATTATTTTTATAGTGTAATACATATATTTATTACAAATGGGTTTCTCTATACTCTCTACATAAATTAAAGATGAAATTGAAAATACTGTGGAATATATAATATATCGGCGGCTTCCAGTTCGAAACTAAGCCTTTAACACACAAAGGCTTTAAATAACCTTGAAGTTGACAAAATAGCTCACCTCTCAACAAAGCCACCCGGATATATATACATACATACATAAGTGGGTGATGTAAGCGTAGAGCCTGTTAACTTGTCGTAGCAATACTTCTTCTTCGCCTACATTTCATCAAAACTCAATACACATATCTTTTCTGTTTCAGACATTGTCTTCTTAAGTTTCTTTATTTGCCCTTCAGTGAACAAACAAAATGCTTTGTCAAACTTTACGTTTCCAGATCTTAACTTCTGAAATTGACGGAACCAATTTTTTACTGTGATATTAGTTTTTTTGACATTTTCGGCGTAACATTTTCCTGGTGCTAGAAACGATTTAAATGAATATATTATAATTTTTTAAAAAATTTTATTTCCAAAGCCTTTCTTCCTTAATGTTAGTCCTCATTGGAGTATTTTTCTCAACGCATTTCTTCAAATTCGTTTGAAATTTCAATCTTAGTTTAAACTTTAATTTAATTTAGAATTTCAGATTCATTTGCAATTTCATTTTCATTAACTCTTGTTTCACTTGCAACAGCTCTCGTGTCTATGGACGGAACTGCACCGGGTTTTAGTTTTGGTGCAGGGCGATTGCTAAAGCCTATTCATACTACTTTATGAACTACAAAAATATATTTTGCTATAGCTTATCCAATTCAAATTGCTTTCAAAATAATCTTCTTTCCAATGTAAAGCACAAACACATTCCTTTGTGTTGAATCTTTCGGAATTTTGTAAAATGATACCGCTATATAGTAGTCAAATATATACGAGACCGACAAAATTATTCACCCACCACCTTTCTATTATTTAACAGCGATATATTTTTTATAAAATAACTTTATAGGATTATGTTGTTAGCAACAACAAATTGTCTAAAAATAGAGTTCACAAAACTACAAACAAATTTAACATTTGTTGAAATCTCACAAAACAATGAATGCAAATTACAACTTAACTATTTATTTATGGGGACAAAGTTCAAACTTCTGAACAATATCGAATCACTTTGGGGGGAAAAAATTAACAGTTATAATTTGGCGTCTTTTGATTTCATCTTATCAGTTTTTTTCAAATTTTTTTTTGTGCAAAAATTAGAAATATTGTTAAAATAGGACGTAAACAGAAGGAAACTACTGAGGAAAACAGAAAAATCATTTTGGAGCTGTCGAAACAAGGAAAATCATGTGCAGAGTTTGGAAGGCTTGTTAAGAAGAAGCCGTTTTACTATTTATAGTATAATAAAACCCTTAAAAAGCCGTACTCATACTGGTAAACATCGTAAACTTACTGACACGGAAGAGAGAAAAGTTGTAAGAAAAATAAAAAAAATCCAAAAAATAAGTTCTATTCAGGTTGCAGTAGAGATGCTAGAAGAAAATGGAGTTGAGATTCACCCAAAAACTGTTCGTAGAACACTGCACCGTGTCGGACACAGTTATCGTGTAGCACGTGAGAAACCCCTTATAAGTAAAGTTAAGCAGAAAAAGCGGATTGAGTTTGCAAAATCGTACATAAATAAGCCTAAAGAGTTTTGGAATTCTGCTTTTTGTTGTTTTTTACTTGCCCACAATTAAATAAATCTTTAGCATAAACTATTCTTGGAGCTTTATTTATTCATTAGGGAAAATAGTTAGAAATTGATATCTCCAACACATGTGTGAATAATGTTGTAAGTCCCTATATACTACATATTACACACTTCATGTTGGCACTCTTTCTGCTCTTCTCTATCTCTCTCTTTAGCAGAACTTTAACAGAAAGTAAAGGCCTGGTTATGCGAACGTTGATTTAAGAAAAACATACGGTAGTGTAGTTATAGAAACTTTACAAATGTAACAGGCGTTAATAAAATAAACAAAATATTCTCTAACATAATTTATTCGTGTGTTATTTTTTTTGAACTTTTTGGAAAATTGAGAAAAGTGCTAAATTGGCTTCGAGGGATATACATTTTTTTACATCGTAATTTATACATTATCATTATTAAAATTATTATGAATATTATTTTTATTAATATTTTATTATAATTGTTGTGTTTGTTATTTTTATTATTATTATTGTTGTTATTATTATTTTCTACTACTAAAATTCTTATTGTTGTTATCATTAGTTTAATTATTATTATTAAAATTAGTATTATAATTAATGAATTATTACTTTTATGAATCAAAATGATACCAATTCAAAAGTACCGAAAATGGGTCATATGCGGCGCTGTAAAAATCCATTTTATACAAGTTGAAATGTTCCGGCAACGTGACAGTTAATTTCGGTAAGTGGTTGCATTGTTTTGGCATGCCCAAAACGGAACGTACGTACGTTAGCTTAAGTGTACGTTCACCTAAATGTACCTTAAGCATTAACTCTATTTATAATTTTAATTATTTGGATATAATACACATGTATGTATGTACTCGTATGTGTGTATTTTATATAAAAAAATACGCGAAATTCGTTGTTTATTAAGCACCGATGTTATAAATGTTTTGGAAAACTCTCTGAGTAAATTAAATCATACCCAAGGCATAATCGTTATTTCTATTATTCTTGAAACAAAGCAAGTGTTTTTTCTTGTTTTTGTATTAAAATTTCTACAAAAAGCAATACTTTTATTTTTGTATGTAACGGAATTTTTTCTCTTCTCTTTTTAAAGAAAGCCCAAATTTATGGTAAACACTGTCTTACTCTCGATGAATATTCAACATGCATCGGAATAGAAGAGTTCCTTGTTTTTTTTTAACATTAAAGTACCAAAGGGCAACGATACCAGCTCCCCTCTGCATCAGATTTTAGTTAGTTTATTAAACAGCCGTAAATGAGTTGGGAAAATACTAACTTTATCATGCTCACAAAATCCCGACAGGGATACTGTGTGCATGTATGTACATACATATGCAAATACGAGTACATACATATTGGGTGTTTTTTATTGAGGTATAGAACTTTAAGTTGGCATCACTTTTTTAACTGGCGGCCATTTTGTCAGCTGTCAAGTGATTAATATTTAGTTTGGTTTGCCATTTTATCATGAACAGGTTGACAAAAGAACAACGCTTGCAAATCGTGCAAATTTATTTCGAAAATAATGGTTCAGTTCGCGAAGTTTACCGCAAGCTCCGTCCATTTTATGGTCGACATAATCGTCCATCAGAGCAATTAATTCGGTTAACCATGGATCGTTTTCGCACTACGTTTACTCTATGTGATAATACGCATCCGCAGAGACGTCGAACAGTGCGCACCGAGGAAACAATTGCCGCTGTAGAGCAAAGTGTTGAAGAGGACCCGAATGAATCGATTCACCACCGTGCACAGCAATTGGAGCTTTGTCCATCAACTTTATGGAAGATTTTGCGCAAAGATCTTGGCTTGCGACCTTACAAGATCCAGCTTGTGCAAGAATTAAAGCCGCGAGACCATGCAATGCGTCGTGATTTTGGTGTATGGGCCGAAAATGAGATTGATCTCGATGCTGATTTTCATCCCAAATTTTGTTCAGTGATGAGGCTCATTTTTGGTTGAATGGCTACGTCAACAAGCAAAATTGCCGCATTTGGAGTGAAGAGAATCCACATGAGACCCTTGAGACGCCATTACATCCACAAAAACTGACTGTTTGGTGTGCTCTATGGGCTGGTGGAGTGAATTTGGATGAGTTGTGGTTCCAACAAGACGACGCTACATGCCACACAGCTCACGTCACAATCGATTTATTGAAGGAAACATTCGATGAGCGCATAATTTCGCGGAATGGACCTGTCAATTGGCCACCAAGATCGTGTGATTTGACACCATTGGATTATTTTCTTTGGGGATATGTGAAGTCGCTCGTCTACGCCAACAAACCAGAAACGTTAGGGGACTTGGAAGCCAACATTCGTGGCGTTATTGCCAACATACGGCCCCATATGCTCGAAAAAGTGGTTGAAAATTGGACCTGTAGAATTGGCTTTATTCGAGCCAGCCGCGGCGGCCACATGCCCGAAATCACATGTAAACATTAATGGCATAAAATTATCCTTCCAATAAAGCCAAATTGATGGACATTAAAACGATTTTCTTGTGTTTTATTTCAATTCGAAGTTCTATACCTCTAAAAAAACACCTGCTACATATGTATGTATATGTAATACATTTATTATACAATAAATATTATTACATATATACATGTATATGTAATAATATTTACTTTGCAGAAAGTATATAATTTTCCTTCCAATAATTGTGACAGAAAACTACGTACTTACATATGTATGTATGTAAAGGGGTTTTTTTTATAGAGTGCCACAAGTTTAAATCATAATAAAACAAGGAAATATATTTTTAATATCGATAAAACGGGCTTTATTGGAAAGAAAATTTTATGAAATTAATGTTTAAATATGACAAGTACATACATATTTATCTGCTTAAAAAAATTAAAATGTCATTAGAACATCTTCCATCATACAAACAGTTGTGTATGTATGTACATACTATATACATATGTACATATGTACATATTTTGCCCTTCTAGCGAATTGCACATTGCCGAATTTTCCGGTCATTCAAGTAAAAAATAATAACCCTTTCACTGCATTGAAAAGCCTACCTAAAGTACATACATACATTCAAATGTATGTATTTATGAATGTATGTATGTTTGTAGATATATACATTTACAAACATATGTACAAACATACATGAAAGGAACATAATTTGGACAATGTTCTTCTCTACATGCATACATATTTACTTATGTAAGAATGTACATACATACATATATATGTTTATGTAAATGTGCGAACATATTTTTCGTAGATTTTCTGGAATTTCAGAGAATTATCACAAAAATTGCACGGAAGACATGCAGAATTCGTAAAATACTTTTTGAAAATCAGACGGACACTTCGTCAAAAAAAGAAATGAAAATCTTTCAGTTACTTAAATATTTTTCTAACATACATAAATACATAAATATGTATAAGAAAAAAACAATAAAAAATTCTTTGTAAAAACTACCAGTATTTTAAAAAAATTGCAATTAAAAAGTAGTAGTAATAAAAAAAAGAAAATTTTTAATAAAGTGGCCCAGCTACACATCAAACCGTTTCATCAAATCTACATATGTATGTATGCTTGAGTTAAATTTAGTTTGAAGTAACACAGCAATACATCAACCTCATTCCGTCAAAATTCATTTTGGCAAGGAAAGAACCCACTTTTTTTTGTCGGAAAACTTTTCATAACTTGTCAGAGTAATTGTCGCTTGAATATGAGTGAAATAGATTATTGTATAGATTCTCGCTGTGGCGAATGCAATTAAAAAAAGTAAAAAAAATGTAGAGTGTAAGACTTTGGATGAAGGAGTGGTTTAAGAAAAGGTATAACCACGATAGGTTTCATTAAATTTTAATATTGACGTTTTCTCTTCCATTTATATTTCGATTATGCTGGGATTAATACTCTTAAGTATTTGAACTGAAAAAATCAGAAGTTATTAAAATCTTTCTATTTAAATTTATTTCGTAAAGAATTATGTGCATCTCCTAAATCAGGAGTATTATCTACTTCTACATTTGGATTAGCGCCTAAGAAATAAATTTCAAGAAAATCATGACTAAGGCGATACGTTAAGATGTAGTCAATATTATAACGATTCTTTAATTCATTGCACAGCAGTTTCAAATGCCCACCATACTCGCCGGACCTTAATACATATAATAGAGATTGTTTGGGGGTGGCTGTCCAGAAAAGTTTACGAGTCTGGAAAACTATTTTCAACTAAAACCGAACTTATTGAGGCTATTCAACAAGCATGGACTTCAATTTCTCTCAATTTTTTGAAAAATTTGTACCGAGTCAATGCCTAATAGAATAAACGAGGCTATTCTGAACAAGGGAGGCTCAACCCATTACTAGAAACCCGCATTTAAATTTTAATACACATCTTGATCAACAAGAGGCCATTAACTCAAAATGAACCCAAAAACCAAGAAAATATATTTCCAAAGTAAATTGGCATATTTGTGCTTTAGGATTATCTTAAAATGTAATCACAAATTCAACATTTTTTTAAATTTTTTATGTAAAGTTGCAGACTTTCTTCGTTTGTGTCAGTGTTGGTTGTTTCGGGTCCACTTCATATGATAGTGTTTCCGTTGCAGTTGCGACAGCATTGGCATCTACAGTCGGGACTGCTCCCCGCTTCAATTTTATGATTGCTCTATCGCTAAAACCTATGCGTAATAATTAAATAAAGAACTGCACAAACCAAAATACTTGTAACTTACCCATTTAATATTTTAGATCGTCAAATTATTCAAAATCGTCCTGTTTAAAATCTAACGAGCAAATTCTCTGCCTTTGTACCTCAATGGTGTGCGGCCGATTACAAAAATTTATCTAAACCTTCCATGTTGTTCATTGCTTTTGGGAAAAATTTAAAATAAAACAGCTTAAGCAAGATTTATTAAAAAGTTAGATTTTAGTACAATTTCTCACTTGATTTTTTTTCATCGCAGCTTTGAAGCTTCTGAGTTAAGGCAGTTCTACAACAAATGTCTGGGCTTGGTAAATACATTCTCAAAACTGTGTCTGGTGAAAAAAATCCAGACTACAGATTATGACATTCATATTCATCTTCCAAATGTAAAATGATAAAATGTCCTCATTTTGGATTATTAACATTAATCATAAAAATAAACATATTCAATACAAACACGGCTCTAGTTGACTTGGAAACACATAGAATGAGCAACCCTTGCACTGGTTAAACTGCGATCATGCGCATGGCGCAAAATAAAACTATCGAACAGAAGCAAAAAACTGTGTAAGTCGTTAACTACTTAAGATATTGCAATATTATTTTAAACAAATGATTAATTAACAGCTAGAGTTACACTTAAGATTAATTTTGTTAAGTGTATTTCATGCTGTGTGTCTACGTTATTTTGTTATGTTGTTTTCCGAAATAATACAACGGCTCAAATCAGTTATTGCGTTTTTAAATACATATATGTATATATTAATAACTGGTAACAAGTGGTTTAAACAACAAGAACAACAACAAGAAAAAAACTATTGATTAAAGTAAACAGCTGTTTTTCATTTAATTGCTCTAAAAATATACTATCGTAGAAATAATGGCAATCTGCTGGCAGCAAGTTGACAAACGTCCTTATTATTGCTTTTAAAATATATGGATCCTGTTAGTTTACGCGTCATTCGTGCTTACTGTAGGATCTCCAACTTCATTGACGGAAACGTAAAGGAAAATTTTTTTGAAATAAAAAGATATATATTATTTACCGACTTGGAAGGTTTTCATAAAGCGGAAAATAATGTGCTGTAGGTGATGAACAGTAAGAGGATATGGATTTCTTCGTTTTTTTGTATATTATTTATTTTGAAATCTATCTTATATTGAGATAATAAGCAAAATTAATCAAATTTATGTTGACAATGAGAGTTACACATATAAAAACGTATAAAACTATAGAAATATTCCAAATTTAACAGAAAAAAATCTAGATTTAGTCTATCTTATATTTACAATAACAATAACTTAAGTTTTAGTAATTATTAAATTTAAAGTTTTAGCATTAAGTTAAAAGACAACAATAAAAAAACAAAAGATAATAATAATAAAAATAAAAAGATTGATTTAAATAAAAAAAGTTGACTTCTGAAAGGTAGATCTAACACATGGTATCTTTTAAGTCTTCGAGTTTCATCAATATCGTCTAATAACACAACAGCCAGGGGACTTACATGATTGCTTAGTTTTTTTAAATATTTTTCGCTGTATGAATTTATTACCTCTTTAACAGTTTGTATATTTAGATCGTTATGTATGGCATCGTTGGAAATATCCCAAGGAGATTGAACAATAAGCCTTATAGTTTTTGACTGGTATCTTTGCAATATTTCTATATTTGAGGCATTTGCTGTTCCCCAAAGTTGAATTCCATAAGTCGATATAGGCTAGAAAATGGCTTTATAAAGTTTCAGTTTATTTTCCAGACTTAGTTGAGATTTTGGACCAATTAACCAGTTAAGTTTCCTATTTGTAATATTTAATTGTTGCCGTTTTATTTTTATGTGTTCTTTCCATGTTAGTCGACGATCTACATATAAGCCGAGATATCAAACATAATCCTTTTTTGGAATTCGTATGTTATTTATATTTAATGACTCCCAAGTTTTTAGTTCAGTATAAGTTCCGCATGATATTTTTTAATCGAACGAAAAAATATTTTAAGTTTTTTTACTCGTATTTTAAAGAATAAGAATAATAACAAAACAACTTCACTAACTGCTACATCGCAAGGAATTAATATTTTGGACATTGTTGTGAATTGTTGATTACAATTGTTCTATAAACTAAGTACACAGTAATGAACATAATAATAAGCACAGTACGTTTGTAAGTAGTTATAAAAACAGTAAATGCAAGTACGTAGAACTCAGCAGCAGCGTCACTGTGGTTACAATGAACACTATCATAATTTGTTCTTCTTCTGTTATGCGACTGTTTACGCGGTATATATTTGATTCAAATGATATCACAGTTTTTTACATTTTTAGTTCTTTTTTGCACTAAATATATGAAATTCATATAATAAAGAGGTCATTACTTGCTTTTTTCTATCATAAAAGAGTATATGTATGTATGTCTGTTATATCGTAATCAATATAAAAATTATTTAAAATATTTTTGTAACACGTTGTTTTGCATTTTGGGCTACAATATTTATTTAATTTATTTATTTAATATTTATGCAAATAGCATGCAACTGCCAAAATTACCAAATATTATTACCAAATTTTTGGTTTCATACATTGTGCATTGGGTCCGCCATACACTACAAGCGATCGTACCATTAACCCTTATACACACTACAATATATTCCAAGAGCCCATAACGAAAAATTAGCCCAGAAGCAAATTTTATTTTGATTGGCAATGCAAATATCACTTCCACCAGGACTTATAAATAATGTATTGCATGTTCAGTACTTTTACGCTAAAAAGGCGAATCAAATTCCATTGTTGTGTGTAATACATCAACTTTTTCTTTAGAGACATCGTTGCTTGGGGTAAAAAATTTAAGTGATTTGAAATGAAATCTTCTCTTCCAAAGTCAAATCGGAGTTTGATTTGCTGGAAATATTCAGTGTAAAATTGCATTTGCTTCATCGATATTGCAAATATTTTTCTTACATCTACATAATTATTACATATACTCAGAGTTGCCCAGAAGTTTAAAGTGAAATTAATTTTATATTACGCATTATATTACTTTTAACTTAAGTTTTAGAATACTAAGAGCTCTAAAAGAATTGAATCTATCAACAAAACTACCAAAATTTCTCACATGATCAAAAATTTACCAATTTCGGTCTAATCACACAGGGTGGCAAGCATGGTTACAGCTGACAGTGGTAGTAGTCGTGACAACAATGAAGCAACCTCTTTAATCCTCTTCGATCACTTTGTACAGGGTAAATTTCGGTGAAATATTTTATTTCTTTGCATTGCATTTATATGTATGTTGGTATACATATACACATAATGTCGATTATGAATTAATACAGCGATTTGGTTGAATTGGGCAACAATTAAATAAACACAATTGAGTTTCTCTGCAATTAAAGTTTTTTTGTTTTATTTTATTACCGTACAATAATAACCTAAAATAATTCTTATTAACTAAAATTTCTATTCATTCACCTGTAATTAAAGAAACGACATTTAATGTTTATAATTTACTGGCAATTCTTTCTTTTCTTTAAAACGTTAACAACACAACTAAATTTTTTATTCTTTTTATTTCTTTTATTTTTCTCAGACAACTGTTTTTATATCAGAAGCCTCATTTACTGCCTTCTTCTAATAAAAGTCAGTACCTTAAATAAAGAAATTCATTAATCAATTTCTTTATATACATGTGAAGTTAATTAAGTTTTAATTGCTGAAGATGCGAAACCTGTGAGATGAGAGTTAGTTGCTATCGGTCATAAAAGAAAACCATTACGAAAATTTAAGGATTTTATGAAATAAAGTTTTTTGATTTTCTAAGATTTATGAAGTTTTAACTATTTAAAAACTACTAAACAAAGTCAGTCAATCATTTTATGCCCAATCAAGCATCTAAATTTCGCTCATTTGAATTAAACTTACTTACTTATTTAACAAACTATAAAGAATGCATTAATTGAGTTTTCATGCTTTTAGTGACGAAATTGGTATTTTTATAAATTCTTTAGTATTTAGTATTTATTCATAATTTTTAAAGTAAATTTGTTAAGTCTGGCTGCACAGAGTGGGCAGGGCATAGAATACCAAATGCCAAAAATAGAATTGTAAATTATTTGTGTAGCTGCCTCTGTGACTAACTGTACACGACCTACCTCCCCAAAGAGGGAGTAGTAGCATGGTTAACACAAAATTCCAAAAATTAAGTCCAAAGGAATACAGTTGCCTGAGGCAAATCAGTTAACTGGCGCGATTGAGACACAGAACTCTCGAAGATCAAACAACAGCAACAAGTGTGACCGCACTTAAGAAATATTAACGAGAACGCCAGGGCTTTTCTTCAGCCCCGAGCTGTTTCTCTTCTGTTATACTCAATAGATAATAATGTAAATGAACTAAACAACACTTACCTCCTTTTTCGTTTTACAGTTTTTCAGACATTGCCGCTTTACACGGACTTCTCCGGATTTACTTCCCTGCCGTGTAGCCAGGGGAATAAGTGTAGATAAAACTACTGAGTTCGAGCATAAAGTAAGAGTATTGAAAAGTAAAAGCTTACTGAGTTTAGTAAAATAAAGCTGATACTTAATTGTGTAATCAGTGTAGAGCGTGACTACGGCCTTTGAAGGGTCGGGCGTAGACATGATTGGGTGTTGCATCGTTTACGCCATGTTTCTTCAAAATCCGTTTTGGCGAAAACGAAGTGCAATCAAACTAAAATGCAACAATTTTGTGTAAACGAAATTCCGGTTAAGGTAGGTCATGGTTTAATTTCAGTTTTTTTTCTCTACTTTCGATTTTCTTCATGAATAAATGACAGCGTTAAAAAGGAAAGTTACAGCAAAAGAGAGGAGCGACAATGAAATGGAAAACAGAAGGAAAACATGGGACTACACGTGCTTTTTTACTATCATGTGCTATTGTTGTGTTGCCTTAAAGTCAGCCAACCAAATACTTTGGTTGAAATAAGGGCATCGCTGACACACAAACACATTTTCATGTTCGTGCTCGTTTGGAAATTTTTATTTTAATTTCACTTACTTTCTTTTGAGCAGATTTGGTGCAAACGGAAATGGGAGCTTCCGAGTTCATTAATTGTGTAGAACAAAGAACTAAAAATACAAAGAAAGTCTCAAGGATACTTGAAAGGATGTCTGTTTTCCCCAAGAAAAGAAAACAACAGTGCACAAAAGCACACCGCAAACAAGGGGTGTTAGAGGAACAAGTTGTTGCTTTTGTTTATGTAGGTTTGTGCAGACCTAAGGGCGCATGTCCTGCTTCGAAGGAGAATATTTGCATGTTGCCGAACCTTTGCTTCAACAAACTTCATTTAATATAATTCCATTATTATTTAGTTCGTTGCGGGCTTTAGCATCGTTAAGTTTTAAAGAGCTCTTTTATTCAAAAATATTTGTTCGTAAATTTGTAACCATTGTGAAGAGTGTCTGTGCATCTATGCATATGTGTGACTACCTACTTATACACATGTACGAGTATTGTGTACTATGAACTTATTTTCATACAACTTAATCCTTTTACAGTGGAAAAGTTCAACTTTGTTAAAAGAAATTAACAATTTGTGCATGAAAAAGCTGAAGGTGAATTTGAAGACTTTCTTACTTATTTGTGTGTGTTCCCCTGTATACAATAAATCGAAGTGTAAGGGAAAGTTTTTGCACATTTTTTGGAAAATTGAAATGATTTCTTACGTGATATTTGCATCGTAAAAAACATGAAATATCGATTTAATTAAGTTGTTCTTAAAAATATCGAAATTTTTATAAAACCTGCTTTTTGAAGGCTTTTTTTGGTTTGGAATATATTTAAATTTTTTTTCTGGACTTACAATTAAAAACATATTTAAACACAGATACGAAGTGCAAAATTATGTTCGTATTGTTTCGAAAAAGTTACTTTCCGCTTTCAAGAACCAGCGTCAACCTCAATCTTAGTAAGTATAACTGCCATAACAATGGTCAACAAAAAAGTTTGCTTTAAGACATTTTAAGACACTTTTTATTGAAAATGTACAAGAAGCAAATTAAACCACATTTTATTCGCAAAAGCTTGAAACCGGCTCAAAGCTACTTGAGCTTTTAATTTATTTCCTGTAACATCCTGTATCAAACAAGTCACTTCTAAGAATACGTGTTTTCTCAACGTAAATCTTTTTACATTCGAAACACAAATTAATGCTTTTCAATTGAGACTCATTAAAAAACCGTTTAAAAAATGTACTTGTTCCGAATTCGTCTGGAAGTTTTGTGTTTCTTACTAATGCTCCCTTGCAACAGATGTTGAAATTTAAGCTTAAAAAGAACCGAGAATTTCCGTTTGACTTATGAGCGCAATTTTTTAATGTGATGCAGCCGACTTAAGTTCCTACGCTTTTTTTAAATTTGTAGGAAGTCGTATTTATAAAAAAATAAGTTGTACTTAAAGAAAAATTGATCGATTGTAAGAGAGTTATTAAAATTAGATTCGCCTTAAAATGTAATTCTTTGATTACGATCGGTTTGAAAAGAGACGTGATTTCACATTTAAACAAAATTTAAAATTGTATGATCGTGTGCTTGCGTCTGCGTGTATGCAGTGGCGTTAACATCAAATTTGCTGATGTAAAATATATTTTCATACTAAATAAATTATGCAAAAGTTTCACAGAACAGAATGTACCAATGCATGTATGTAACTCAATCATTTAAGGTAACGCAAAGCGGCGAGATCTGGAAGGTAGGACAACTTCCCTCAGCACGGCATAAATAACATCTTTCTTGTATATTTGCTGTCGACAACAACTTAGTGGCCTATATTTGCTATTCTATCGAAAACAGCCATTAAAGGTTTTGGTGTCGAGTTGATGTGGGGACAACGAAATATTATCGAATGGAAAGATTTTTTAAACCGCATAAAATAATGTTTATAATTTGAAATAACTTGTTTACGTTACCCTTCTATTGCCTTCAATTAATTTAGCACCAATTTTAATTTACAATCCAATTTCGAATTTTGAACAGAAAAGAATGCAAAACATTCCGTTGAAAGTTACTTGTAAGACTGTATTCCCAGTAATTATAGCTCACTTTTGGGCTGAGAGGAAGGTGTAATAATGAAAAAATTATTTCAACGTCTGATATGTAACCAAGCCAAGTTGTTATAATAGTTTTTAATGTGCTAATCCTCCAAGTTCTTAAACAGGGTTTTCTGTTAAGTAGATGCCAGGTTTTGAAATGCGATAAAAGAATTCATCACGCAAACACTTTGTTTTCACGACATGTTTTATTGGGTACTAAATCAGGGCGATTTTAAAATAGTCTACAACGTAAAACAAAAACACAATAGCATGCTTTACAATACGTGTCTATCCATGTACATATACATATGTACATAAGTATGTATTTTATGTTCTACTTTTAACTAAACTATTATCTGGGGAAAAAAGTATTCGTGGAAAATGTAAAATCATTCGAAGAATTAAACAGAACTCGACTATTGGATAATGTAGAAATAAGCGTTTTCGTTACAAGCTATTTAATACGTTTGCAATCAAAAATATTTGTGGTTAACAGTTGTAATCAAAGCGGGAAGTTCAATCTGCTGCACTTTCATTCATAAACTGCCCAATACTTTCCGTCTATGTTCAGTTTTCAACAAACCATTAGATTAGGATGAAGCAAATTCTAACCCCCCTTTTTATACGAACTTAAATAAATGCTAAAAGAAATTAAGTTGGCAATGCTTTAAAGGCATAACTCTGTTCTAATTCAATTTGCATGCTTCTGTTTTTATCTGTTGCTTCTCTGCTTGTGGCGCTCGCAACCGAACCAGCTGTTCAGAGCTGTCAATTTGGCGTCATAAGAAAAACAAAAAACAATACCCCCACCATAAAATAAGCCGAGAAAAACAAACACATGAAAATGCAGGCCAAACTATATCAAAACAAAAGACCACAAAGAGAAAGAGCAACAGAGAGAGTGGGAGTGAGAGTGCGAGTGAAGAGACTATACAACATTAATTGGGGAGCAAAGAATTGTTGGTTGTTGTTTTCTTTTGAACTATTTCAGAGATTTTTCAAAGTTGCAGCTCTCTCAGCATGTAAAATATTTTCATATGAAAATTGGAGTTCGACGTGTTCGGAAGTTCTATATATTCTTTCGGTTCTATTTTTCAAGTGCGCTGTCATTCAAGAAAAAAACAAAATAAACATTTATTTCACTTATTAATTAAAAATAGACTAAAATTATGCCTTTCTTCAGTAATTAATAGCAAAAAAAAAATTTAATTCGGCGACGATTTCTTTAAATTTGTAGTGCTTCTAATAACAAGTGAGAACTATTAAATCAGAATTTATATTTTCACAGTACAAAGAAAACGTATTATTGAAAAAAGTGGTCCACACAAGTTTCTAATTAAAATTATTAGTAATAAATAAAAGGTAAATTTTAGTAAGTCTTTTTCAATTTCGTGCGCTTGTTAAGAAATTAAAAGATGTACATACATACATACATACTTGGGAAAGTTTACGAAATTGTATAAAATGATTACTTAAAACGTTTTGTTTGTATGCATGTACGACGAGATGAGAATAAACAAAGGAAAATAATAAAAAACAACTATTAAGGTAAAACATATATACAATAAAATAATTGTTTTATTGCGTTGAGGTTTATTTCTCATTCTCTGTGTGTTTAAGGAAAGTATTGTGGTCAGTATTTAACCCTTCTCTTGTTGATATTCTGCGTGTGCCATGTGCTGATCTTATTATTTTCCCCTCTTTGGTGCTCTTTCTCTAGTATTTGTCGTATTCTTAATTAATTGGCAGCACATGAATGTAATGAAAAAAAGAATAGAATTAATAATTTGGCCAGATTAAATTTTTATGAACAAAAGAGAACAAATATCCATACAAAATCTCAATAATTTTATAAATGGACCTTTTTAAAATTATTTTTAAAACTACACTTAGCACATGTTTGTATAAAGAGTATAATTGTACACTATATTTTATACATTCTAATGAGTTGTACATTTGAGAACTACAGTGATTATATAAAAAATCTTATCCCTTAAAAAATTTCTAAAACCGATAAAGTTTTATGCAGCGTCAAATCTCTTATTGTATTATCTGCGATATTATTTTCACACTATCCCAATTCCACGTATTATTTGAATTTTTGACATGTTTTACAAAGTGTTATAGTCTGAAATGGCCTTAAGGGGTTATTGATACACCTAACAGCTAGACATTTTTGTTCTTAATTTTGTTTATTTTTCTCTTGATCTTCAATGGGTATAAAATTTTCTATTTAATCTTGAATTCTACAAATAATTGTTTTATTCAGAGGCCATAAAATTTAATATAAAAAGAAAACTTAAAATTTATTTTATTATTGTTACTGCTTCGAAGAATGCAAACTCATGATGCTCAATTCAGCATTTGAAAGAAAGATGAACAAATACATAAAAAAAAAAATTCTTAGGAATTGTTTAAAATTAGGGAATTTTTCGCTTAATTAAGACTGGTGGGCCAAATGGTAAACTGTTGTTCGCCATGTTATTGAATAAAAGTTTAACAAAATGAAAATTTGCATTTTCATAGGGGCAAAAGAAAGAAATTTGCTTTAAAAATGAAAAGCTACATTTGATTAAAAATGTGGTTTTTGTCTATTATGAATAATGCGTCGGGAAGGCTGTATAAAACTTAACAAGCTGCATTTACTTGAACAAAAGCCTTGATCAACTGAAAGTAAAACTGCTTGCAATCTTTATTACTTTGTTTAAACGAAGACTTGTCCATAATATACATAATTCTTAAGAATCTGTCCTCTAATAATGTTTTATGTTCGATACTAGTACATTCATATCTACATTCAAGTCCTTTTTTAACAGGTGAATATTTGCAATTTTGAAGGCAGCTGATCGTAGATGTTTTTGAAAGAATCGACTTTAGTCTTTAAAATTTTTCAAAATGTAAGAAGAAATTAATTTTCAAGCTGGGTACGAGTGAAAAATTTAAATATAAAGAGAAACCGCTTCGTAGGGAGTCGATGGAAATATTTTCTAGTTCATGTTCGCCAGCATAAGATTAAGCTTCTTGAGCTTCATCTTAATAAATAAACTCTTCCCAGCTTGCAACGGCATTGAATAAGCAAGTTTTTTTATATTCAGTTTTTTATAATAGTACTTAATATTACCAATGTGTACACATAGGACTAGCTTCTGAAATGCAGATGGCCATGACGGCCTTATCTGGCAGTGCACTCCACTTTCGTGAACTAGGTGACGGTTCACTAGCACCCCATGTGGCTTGCAAGGCTCACACAGGTGGTAATTTCTCATAATATGTTGCACGGCACAAATCATAAACTCCTCGCTAAAGAGCTGTTTCACACAAATCCCGAGAAGGCGAGACAGAGCAAAAAACGCCAAAAAACATTTGGGGACGTGTCGGTCTCCGTTCTGCCAATTGACTTTTGGTGAAGGTTTTGTAAGAACATGCACAGCCGAAGTCATGCATGAGCTTCTTAGAGTTTTGGTTGCCTTGCCAAGCGAGGGAAACTTTCCCCTCTTCTTTCCTTCTCCGGAAAGCACATTGCCCTGACGGGGTGTAACTCGTCAACGCTTAACCTGGAATAATATGTTAAATCATTTCCAGCTCGGACTTAGAAAAAGCATTGCTGAAGAAGAAATGGGTGTGAAGATAAATTTTAAAATTTTTAACCCCAGACTCAAACCTACAATATTAACATACCTCTGTTAATTAAGTAGCAGAGCTCTTTTAAGCCTAAACAATTTATATTTTGCAATGAAAATGCATTCAAAACTAAAAAATTAGTAATAATTATATTAAAAAATAAAATAATATATTTCTAATAACATATTCTATAAAATAATGCCATAAAAATCTAAAATCAACGCACTCAAAAAGAAGACTATAAAAACTTTGTTGAAGAAAGTTCATGAAAAAAAAATTATTGCAGAACGCTCCTCAGGCCATCCCTATGAATGTCCAATATTCAAAAGTCGCAACAGTGTGTTTTTTTGAAAATAGGAGACATTTTTCCAAATTTCAACTTTTGAAATTTTAAAAAGGACTTTGCTCCTTTTTTTGAAAATGGAAGGAGATGGGCGAAAAAAATATCAATCTTATTTATTTTAATGAAGAAAGCTGTTAAATGCGTTGTAGTTTTTGCTTGAATTAATTTTATTTCTTTTATACTTCTAAATAATAATATATTTACATTTATGGACAGGTATTTAAAAAGAGAAATGCTTTTATTTATTTATTATAACAAAAATTCTAATTAGTAAATTAACTTATTTTTCATGCGTTTAAAAACATGAATTAAATTATAAATGTTTGTTTTTGTATTTTTTTGATTTTAAGTTTAAGGTATAAAAAATATATTTTTATAAAACAAACCAATAAAAAGATATATGTATGTGTGTGTAATGAAAAAATAAGAAAAGAAAAATAATATTGTTAGTTACAAAATATGCAGGATTCGTTTTTCTTACAAAGGGTTGTTCCGTGATTAAATGCATAGCAGCTATTGCAGGCTGGCCTTTTACATTGCTTGCACAGAAAAGCATTGCCTTCTACTTTTGTACCGCAATGAATGCATATTTCCTCCATATTGTCGGAGTGTTCAACAATACTGTTACTCACTATGTATCTGTATGTGTTTGGATTTTCTAAATTTATTAGCTTTCTGCCTCGATTGCCTCGATTGCCTCGATGTATTGGTACACAAACACCCCACAGTTAAAACTATCTTGTTGGTAATCTCTTGCGAGATACGAAACACTATAGTTCTGTGTTTCACAGATTTTGTTTTTTCTTTTTCTTCTTCTTCTTTTGGCGCTACAGTCCGTGGTGAACTTGGGCCTCAAGTTTTCCAGCTGGCACGGTCTTTAGCCAGCGTTCTCCAATTGCTCACACCAAGTTGGTTGAGGTCCCTCTCCACTTGTGTGCGTTGCGTTGTCCCACAGGTTCGGAATTGAAGATTTTGTTTTTTAGGGTTTCGAAAATTTTATTTATAGTTTGTTGACTGTCGCGAAACGGGTCGAAATAATAGAATTGGTGTTCTTTAGTATTTATATAAACTAAAGTGAAGTGGCCTAAATGTATAATTGGAATAAAAATTTTTTCTACTGTGTCCAAAGGCAGATTGAGGATAGTTTCGCCGTGAAACAAATGTTGTCCTTCCTCTATATATTTATATAAATATCTATGATGTGGTTATACAATTGTTTACGTGGCTCAAAACATTTAAATTCTTCAAACTCAATAAGTGGACTGAAAAACTTTCTTTCATTTTCACTTATTGAGTGAAATGTGTGAAGAATACACTTTCCTTTTTTTATATGCGCCGGTTGCCTTCTGAAATTTCCGGATATTTTTTCAAAAATAAGTGTCGGATTTATTTTATTTTTTGCTTTTTTTGGGTTTTTTTTCCATATTTCTTCTTCTAGCTTAATTTTTTTAAATGTTTGTGGCTTTTGGGAAGAATTTGCATTTAAATAAACACTCTCTATGTCCTTAATTTCCGCTTTAACATATCCGTACTAAATGTCATTAGATGGCGGATGTTCTTTCGATAAAGACATTGTGGCCTTGTTAAAAAGCTAACTGGCCATTTCACGTAATTCAACATAAGAAAAAAACGAGTTGTATGTACTACCATAGGCTTAACTTTTTTTTCCAAAATATACTAATTACTTGTTTTCACAATGTTTTATTTTATTTAAAAACACAAAAATTATCGCCAATGAGAAGGAACACATAAACATATTTCCCATTCCTCAGCTAATTTTAATTTGCAATAATCCGATAAGTCCATATTAACTCAAGAACCATAAATTATTTAATGCAAAATAAACGCATACACTTTGACATTTGAGAGTTTTAATAACGACTTAAATATTTTTTATTTTATTAAATATATATGTAGCAGTTAACTACTTTCAGTTCAATTACCAATTTTAGTCAAAACACTGTTCTGACATGTGCCGTTATAATGTATATTTTTCGCCTTTGGCTTTTATTGCTTTTGACCACAGACTTAAAAAACATACACAAAATTTTGCAACATCTTAATGTATGCTGACGATGTTGTATTATTTTTTAGTCTGATCTGTTGCGTTCGTGGTGCTGCTATAAATTAATAGAACTTAATATAAATTTTATTGGATGCGAAGTTAGACTTCATTCCACACACCATAATGACTGTAAACAAAGGTCGTGGGGTATTGGCGTTTATTAAACGACAGTCAAAGGAATTCAATGGTCCGGGTTTTTATATCGCTCGTAAGACCTATCTTGGAGCTTATATGGGCCCGCATTAAAATGTGCATACCGCCCGTATAGAATCAGTTCAGAAGCAATTTCTTCTATTCTGTTTGGGCATAGTACAATATACATATTTATGTTGCTCTTCAAGATTATCGCAGATTAATTTGTTTTTTTGTTAAGCAACTTATATTTCAACATTCCACACTGCTCTTTACGTTCTTTTGACCTATTGGATGTAAGAACTTATAAATAGAACAAACTTTGCAATGCCTGATCCTTTGAGAAAATTATGGTGTTGTTTCAATCAATTATCCAATTTTATTTGTTTTCTCCCAATTTATGCCATATAAGGTATTATTCTGTAATGATTTGTACTGTAATATAATATAGTTTGTAAGGAAATATCCACAGACTTTTATATAAATAAATAAATAAGTTGATGTTATGGATGGACACTGTGTCCGTCTTATTTTCGAAGCAATCTTGTAATATTTATTTATATTTAATTATTAGCATTTAAATGAACTCAATATGAAACCCCTATTTACATACATATGTACATATGTGGGCTGAGATTAAAAATTTAATAAAATAATGTCATCTCAGCTTTGCAAGCGTGTGCTCGTATGAAAGCATTTACTCTTTGTCACAGATCTGCGGATTTTAATTCCTGCGCCACATATTGTAGTGAATGTAAATCTCTTTTCAAAATGCTCCGTAATGACGTATGAGCCATTTCCAGATGAGCAAACGCTTTTCGGTAGATCCTTCTGATATTTCGTTAACACTCTGCTCTACACATTCAATACTTTTCGCGGTGCGAATTAAACGGTTACGGTTCTGGTTATATGTTCAGTCGTGAATGTTTCCATTATTTGTTCTCCAGTTAAATGAAAAGCAATATATATAGACGAAAAACTTATTAATTTTTTTTTAGAAAAACGACAATGAAAACGCCGCAGCATATTCGGCTTCAGTTTCTATCTTACATGAGATCAACGTTCACATTTGACATTTTGCTCAAATTGACTAGTCATAATTATTGCCTCCACTCCTATTCGGTAGTGATTCAGATGCAAACGCAGGACAACCGCCCAAACAAATGTTGAAATATATATGTATATGCATATGTAGATACATTAGAGTATACGAGTATGTGTGTATGTGTGTAAGTATTTGCGCATTATTCAAAGTAAGTTCATAAGTAAGCCAGAAATAAGAAATGTAAGAAATCCAAACCAAAAATCTAGAAATATTTTGTTGTTTTGATTTACTACGGCCAGTCTTAAAATATGAACTTAAATAAATCATAAATCACATAAAAAGAAGCCCAACGAATTCGTGGCGAACCATTCAAGGTGGAATAAAATCGTGTTATCATAAAATTTTCAGAATCCAGAAAACACATTGTTTATAAAATTTTGTTTAATTTTTTGTAAAACGATTTCCGTGCACTGTTTATTCTGTGTCAAAACTGCAATCATACAAATACAGACACGAGTACGTACAAAATAGGTTCATCAGAGCTTGCTAAGATATTTCGATGAATGGAAATTTTTGAAAAACCCATATATATGTACATATATATATATATATATATAAATAATAATAAATATTAAAGAGAAAAAAAGAGTTCCAGCAGCTTATGCGATAATGCAGCGATAAATAGTTTGGTGTTGAAAAGTACTCGTAAATATGGTGTTAAGGAAGTGCAACTCATTAGCAAGTTTTCGCTTGGTACGAACATATGCATATATTAAAGAAAATCTTCTAAGTACTCCCATTGCTCTTCTAACGAACAAAACAGTCGATATGAGTAACCATAATTTAATTTTAATTTGTAACAACTTTTTTATACTTTTATTCTAATTAATAATAATTAATTATTAAATTGTATTCGTTTGAAAATTGAATTGAATTCAAAGTTGAATAAATATCAAAAACAAGGGATTACAATTTAGTATTTGGTATCTTTTCCTTTGATAACAGCATTCAGCCTTCGGGGCATTGATTCGACTAGTTTTTTTTTTGTCAATTCGGATGAAATTTTCTGCCACTCTTCAGCATATCTTTATTGCTTATTGTCCTCTTTCGGATTTGTGCGGTCGAGGTGTTGCCATAAATGCTCGATTGGGTTCAAGGCTGGAGATTGGGGTGGGTGATCCAGGGTTTTGGGAGTTCGGTAGAGTAACCATTTTGCGCGCGTGTCATTTCGATTACCATGCAAATTATTTACTAATTTGAAGTTATTGTCAGCACAATTTAAATATTAAGGAATCAGTTGGATTTTAAAAAGGGCAAAAATATAATTAAATTTGTTTATCGCCTCAACATATACAGGTATAATTGGAGCCCAATGAGGGGCCCGCGGTTCCTTGTAAAACCTCCGAATTAGTTGTATTTTGAAAGCGCAAAACTAAAGTTTAAACATTTATGTTTGATATTCATGAGTATTTAAAAAAAATCATTTCAAAACAACTTCATTTTGTGATTAACAAAAATTATTATTTAACTAATTTTATTAATAAGAATTTACAACCAAAAAATTTATTTATGCGCATTCTTAAAAATTATCTTAACGATATTAATCTGAACATTGTTGATGTTAGTAAAAAATATGCAACATACTAAAAAAACCCGGACGCTTCTTTAAAATTATTTAAATATTTTTATATTAGTTAAGTGCGAAATCAAAACTTATTTGTGTGCGACATATGTAAATTATAATAAAGGCATTATTGCACAATGGTGGGCAGGTGTTATGGAAGAAGTATTACCGATATATAAGACAAAATTTTGTTAAGAAAAATTAAACACCAATACAATAATATACATCTTAAGCGTAAATAACGACAACCTAAGCATAAAAAACAGCTTCAGAGAGCAAATATTGGTTTGATCCACAGTATGGAAACGAATCATAAAAGCAAGATCGGAAACCGAAAAGAACGACTGTATACGAATAATATACGCTGCCGTGCACAACGTCGCCGAAGGTATCAGTACCGCAGTAAAAAGGGAATAATGGCATCAGTTTGAAGTTGATGCTTCGATATTTGATTGTTAATGCGTACATGTGAAAGTACAGAATTCACAATTAAAAATTACTCGTGGTTTGTTTCTGTGAAAATAATACTTCGATCGAAAGTTCAGACGCCGTAGATTAGACTCCTACTAAAGACTCTGGTGACAGTGAAAAACAATAGCCAAAATTCGTTCCCCTAAATTGTTTCTACATAAAAATGTTTGCAGTGCTGATATTTACTCAAAGTGGCTTCCCAAATAGATATCCTACTCAAAACAATGTTCGTTGAAAATGTTTTGGGCATTCGAATGAGTTAATTACTCAAGATTAAATTGTTATTGACTTGTTCTTTGTTCCAATCTTGCTTACATCGCTTTGCATTTCATCTATTACACTTGTTGCTTCTGGTCTGTTTTCTATGGAGAATATTTTCCAAACCAATTTGCTGATTTTGTTTATTTAATTTTTGGTGTAACTTATTCATTCATCGTTGGAGCGAGAGGGGGAAAAACGATAAACAAGAATTGCACTCTCAGAACTTGTTTTCACTTTTTTCCAATATGCTCTTATATTAAACAAGTGAATTCAGTTGCGCCAAGAGAAAATAATTTTTTTTTCATATTTTATTAATGCGTATGAAGCGAAGTGTTTGGTTTAATCTGTACATTCATATGTATGTATGTATATGAATTAATGTACTCGTACCTACGAGTATGTATGTATGTAGGCAGTCATTAAGTTTCATAAACAATCTGCATAAACCTTCTACTTCGTTAAATTTGATATAATGAACTACTTCTAAAGGTGGAATACAGTAATTATGATGTCGCTGTTTTAATTATGGAAATCATAAAGTTCTGAAACGGAACTCAATCCGTATCTATTTCCGAATGATATGTAGTTTCCGTTTACTTGACAGTTGAAAACAAAAGATTCGGGATAATCGATTTTTCCGCATAATAGACACAAATTTTGTTTAGTTCCCTGTGCATATATTCGAGATTTATTTTCACTCATTAAGTTGGAAAATCAAATTAGATTTATCACAGCTGACTCACCGTAATCGCGATTAATCGGAAAATGATATTGATGTAAAGAAGAAAAATTATATTTCTGCCCGGTTGATCGACCTTGCCCATTAATCGAATTATAGATAAACGAGGAACCACTGCATTTACATATGAGTATATTGAATTCACAATTAATAATAATAGGCTAATAGTTGCAAATAATTGTTTCTGTAAGTGTATTTTTATTTAGTGCATAATGACCACAATTCCCTTGTATAGGTGTATATTTTGTGGACCAACTCCACTTGGTGAACCACCGAGCTTGTGGATTAGCAGTCACACTTAGATGGCAAATTCTCGTATTAACATAACACAAACCTTTTGCTTAAGAGATCGGGCTGTCTAATCGCTTTTGCCAGTAACTCCCCACACAGTAAAAAAAAAAAAAGACGAGGCCAATCTTTGAAGATCATTGCACGTTATTTAGTTCCTTACGAAGGACAGAAACCTACTGCAAGACAATAGTACCTCGATGAAATTTGGATCATAGACCCCAGTATCTACCAACGCTCCTTCCTGCGTTTTCACGCGTTGATGGCCATTCTACCATTTGACTTTGTGAAAGGCTTAGAAGAACTCGTATAACCGATGTCATACACGAACTTCTTAGAATTTTTGGTTGCCGTGCCAAGGCAGAGGCAATTTGCGTCGCCTGTGGGATACCCTCAAATGGTTCATGATTACGTGCGCTTTGGGAACGGTCATCTTGCTGAAACCATATGTCGTCTACGTCCATCGGTTGCCAAAATACTGGGGCGATCGCCTTTGATGGTGATGACCTCACCAACATCGCTTCGAAAAAGTACAGATAATGGACGTGGTTTTCGCATTTCTTTGGTTGATGCTACTTCAATATAAAACTAAACAAGACACAGCTCGAAAAAGGAAGAGAGCGCATATCAAAACTAACACGAAGACATTTCAAATATGGTAAAAAAAACTTCTGAAGATCCTCCCACAACTGCGGGAGTAACCGATAGTCCGAATATACGTTTTTGCTAAACCAAAAAAAAAAAAAAGAAACGTAGAATACACGACGAAAAACACAATTTACCTTAAATTAAGGAAGGCCAGAAAATCCCTAATCTAATAAAATAAATAATTCGATACTATTATTAAATGCACTAGATGATGCCAATCTAGATAAGATGGTCAATTATGACAATTTGGACAATGATTATATTTTGTAGCGGATAAAGGAAACCGAAAAAAAGAAATACTTATTTTTCTTGGTTTTGAGCGAATTTATATGCTTAGCTTTTTTTTTATCAAAAAAGCAAAAAAAGCAACCAACTTCACTTTTTATGCGCTCCAATTTAAAAATTTTCCAATTACAAAATATTACCGCCCGCCATTTTTTGGATTGCATCACGCATTTCGGAATTTCAGGAAATATTTGCAAGATGAACAACACACGAATTAAGTACAAGGCAAAACTTTTTCAAGTATTCACATCCCTATCAGTAATTTGAGCAGTCCACCCATCAGTACCGAAAATGTTGTCGCTATAATGCCATCATTTGTATTTCAATATCCATACCTTGGATGGCCTACTTTCAGCCCAAGTTGTTAAAAAAATTCTTCTTCAACGATTTTTTTATATTCTCTTTTTCCTTTGTTGAGGTGATAATATTTGTAAGCATTTATTTTATAGTCTTCTTTAAACAAAGTTATATCTCTTCCAATAAAAAAAGTTATACACTATACTATATATCCACTACACTACGTTTTAATAACGAAGTTGTGATGGTTGTTTTTTCTTGGAATACTTCCCGAAGCTTCGTGTGATTTTTTTAGTTCTTCTCTATTTTTGCAAATGTAGGGCGTTCGAAGAACTCATACTGTTTAAGAACGGCTCTTTGATTTTTGATCAATAAAATAGCCCCTGCAATATGGTTTAACTTGTTTCTCAAAATTTTATAGTCGAATTTTCGATTTTTGGCACGGTTCTTAACAAAGTGAGCACTGGGAGACGTCTGTAATGAGTAATATATTTTAAAAGCTGTATTTTAAAAAAAATAACATTATCGCCATTGGTGAGTCGTTCATGCAACTCCTTCATATAACAATAAAGCTCGTCGAGAAAAAGCAATTATTTTAAGAATTTTGCCTTCGAAATGAACAAAGAAATACTTTTATGAAAAGCGATTTCATTAGCAACCATCTCATATAACAAACCAAAATAAATGCAAATTTATGGTAATGACTTCAACTAAGAGTGAGTGGCTTTTTTTCCTCTAAAATGAGATAGAGATCGCCTTATACGAGTATCTTTAAAACGGAATTGGAATTCGAATTAGGGACTATTTATTTGTTTTGATTTTTCTAGCAAAAGCCGTTTTGCACTTACGAGTAGTTATTAGAAAACTTTTAAGTAAAAAAACAAATACCATCAAATATTGTCAAACGGTTTCAAAAAATAATCAATTGGATTAAGGTAGCGAAACACAAATCAACACTGTTTATAAAAATTTACGCTTAATAAACATTTTGCTTTGATAGAAGTTAAAGTTTCCATTTGCTATTCTTCGCTTCGAAGAGGGGTCTCGACCAGTTGTCCATAGTAACATTCCAGTTTGAGCCATGTACAGTTTTAGTAAGCTATTTCACGCAAAATCTCCAAAGGGCATTGTATTTGGTTCCACTATCTCACAACATTACCATTGTAATGCCGTATTTGGCTGGCTTACATCTTTACGATATCTCCCGTTATAAACTGTTTAAAACACTCGAGAGGATCAATTATAATTATTTGCATTGACGAGTTGGTCCTCGGCTTTTATGGATAGTGTAAAGTCCATAACGATGTGTCGTGCCTTTGATAGATGACTATTTATGGCCACTTTTTTCTCGTAATAATGTTTGATTTTGATCTCAAAATATTAAGCGGAATGTCGTCTTCATCCACGTCACTTGCTTCGTTTGGTGAGATGGTACTTGCAACGGACTCGCCTTCATCGACTTCTGTGTCAGTATCTATTGCACTAAGATCGCTTTCTATGTCATCGTTATTGTCGGTCCAGGACAGAGACTGTTCAATTTTTCCATCTGTTAGAGATAGCTGGTTAGTCATTTTAGAGAAACGTAAACATTTTGCGCCCAAGAAAAATACATCAAAAAACCTAAAAGTTACACATACTTTATCTTTCGTCATTTTGACTACGAAAAAAAAATAAAAGCGACACTTACAATGAGGACGTTCATACAAAAAATGAGATCAAAACAAAAAGAAAAAACCGTTTTTAACTTAAGAATAAAATCTCACTTCGTCATTTTGACGAAGGATGACGGTGAAGGTTTAGGAATTACGATAAAAAGGCATCTGGCGCATATTGAATTGTTTTTTTTATTTATATAAATACCATGTGCAATTCAGACTGGGATTGCGTTAAGAGAAGTGGTGGCGGAAATTTTCAGGAAAAAATCTGCATTTGTAAAAAAGTTTTAATTAAAAAAAAAACTTCTTCAAAATATTTTTGTTAATATTAATTATTAAAAAACAATTCAGGCACAAAAAGATGTAACTAATAACAGAAAAATTACTACAAAACGGATTGCCAAACGAAGGCTGTTTTTTAAGGTATCTGTTTTGTACCAAATCCCAAGGTTGCATTATTATGTAAAGTTAAGAAATTTGCAAACAGCAAAACCTTTTATATACAAAATCAATCGTTAAGTTTATTTTTTGCATATAGTTTGACATTTGTGATAAAAATATTTTATAACGTACAGACGCGAAGACAAAAAATCTTATTCTGGGAACAAGTATCTTAAAATCTTATTCTGATTGACAGCAGTAAGTGCGGTAAGGGACTTGAAATCCGCAAAAATTCATTGTTTTTAGACATTTTTTAGGGCGGCATTTTTATAAAACGTAAATTAAGGGGTTGACCGTTTCGCAGCCGATTGGTTGCCGTCGTTGATGGCATGTTTCGTCATTCTTTGGGTCAAAATGTCGAGTGTGATTAGTTTCCTGAAACCTCCAAGTGTAATGATATGAAGGCAAATTATAATGGTGCGTCGGTTTTCTGACGCTCGCAGCAAATATCTTTAAATGGTATGATAGTGTACACTGGCATGTGAAAGCAAACAGTATTGCTTCAATAAGCTTCAAGTTATCTAGGAAGCAATAACGAGTTATTTTACTAAATGAGTACTTTGAGCGGAAATCGGTTAAAAGGGTTGATGAGGCACCTCTTTGCTTTGTATATTTAGCTCGTAAGAGATGGAAAGCTGCAAAGATCTAATCTTAGCACATATTAAGTAACTAAGTGGAAATTGGTACTGCTTTCACTTAATAAAATAACAAAATTCGATGCAAAATTGTTCAGTGGGTTATTTGAACGCAGCAAGAATTACAGAAATGTTTAGTTTCACCATTTGTCTTTGCAAATGAGGTATGTTTATTTGAAAAGATTATTTTAAAATCCTACTCAGGATTTAAAGATTTTTCTTGAAATCATAAACATCGCAAGATGGATGCCAGAACGCACATGTACCCGTTACCAATGCACTTAATTCTGGCTGATTGGTTTTTGGTTCACGTACATTAAATATGGCAAAATGTTTAACGAAGGGAGTAGCACGTTTATTAGAGAGCATGGTTACGTGTTATCATATTTCTTATAACGCTATATTAATAAAATGAAAGAGGATATTTTGATTTTAAAGCCTGGTACTGCCTCTAACTGGCCTAGAAAAGATGTGCAGACTTTCTACCCTGTAGAGTCGGTTTTATGATCTTTCTGTAGCCGACGCTCTTTGTAGTTCGGCTCTTTGTCCATAAGTTCATTAAATTCAATAATTGTAAACTTATTATTCAATATGTGGAACTTTAAATATTGCTCATCGTTTAAAAGATGACTTTAAACCATTTTGAAATATTGGGTGCTTTTTTTAGACTTTGAGTTGGCAACAGGCTTTATTTGACATCCCTTTTAACAGCTAAAAGTTTTTTTGGTTTATTTTGGATTTAAATTTCATTATGGATAAACTTACACCACACCAAAGCTTTAACGTTACTGAATATTTCTTTTTAAATAAAGGCAGCACATCGCCGAAATGATATTTAAACATTCATGTCATAAAACTTTTTACCCAAAAGCCCGTTTCATTGATACTAAAAATATTCTTGTTTTGTTTTGTTATGATTATGATAAACTTGTGTAACTTTAAAGAAACACCCTCTCCATTAACAAGTTGCCACAGATTTTTTCACAAGGCATAGATTTCATATATCATGTTTTTGACCTGGCGGCTCTAATTGCATTTTGTCAAACGAGTTGTAAATAATATCTACAGTGTCTACAAAAGAACATGTTGTCTATAGCTATAACTCGAATTGAAAAATCGGAATATAGTGCTGTAAAAATGTCATACGAAGTAAATTTTATACATCAACAAATCATACCAATACGTTTTTGATTCTAGATGAATTGGAAGGACTTTTTCTAAGAATTTCTTTGCTCAAAAACAAATTTCTTCTATTAAAATTGACAACTTTCGAGAGTGTGTTTCGTTTGAGCTTGATTTAAGTTTAATGTTATATTATCATACTTACTTATACTTGTATCTTAAGTAGGACTTTGGCTATAAATAATAGGAAAAGAAGAATTATATGATGGGAAAGTGCGCCACCATTTCCTGACGGTTAGAAAAATATTGGCTTTTCAGAAAGAGAATATTTTTTGAAAAGCCGTAAGTTTTTGAAAATATCAATGTAGGCTTGTGCCATGTGAGCGGAATTCTCAGACGTTCTTTTCCTTTTCCTTTTCCCTTGCTAATTTGCTTGTGAAAGGAATAATTTTATAAAAAAAAAACTTGTTTGTTCTTATGCCTGCGGTGTAAAACACCATGTGGGCATTGTCAATTGAACTGGACTGTACATATGTACATATGTAAATGTACTTGTACGAAATATTATTAATTGTTTATTTTCTCTGTTTATATTTTAGTGGAAATTCAACATTTTTAAATAACAAAACAATAAAAATAGTACAATACATAAACAAATACTAAACAAATGCTTGGCATCCAAATCAAAGAAAGTCGATTAAGTGAAAAACACTCCATTTGTGTTCGTCTATGCCAAACCAACGCAACTAGAACAGAATCCAGAAACAAAATTTATGTATCTCATAAAATTTTAAGGGTAAATTAAACAAATTTTACATGTACTACTTGTATTGTTATTGCAACAATTAATGCCAGCTCATGTGCTGTTAACAATAAATGCTTCTATGTACAGAATAACAAACCCAAATCTAATAAAAAAAATTAAATCAATCATCACATTCAGTTCGTAGGACAGTCGTAGTTAACAACGCCATCGATTATCAACTGACGCACTAAGTCACTGCGGTTGAGTGTTTGCTGCTGTTTTATTGAATTCGCTTCCACACTTTGGACAAATGATCGTTAAACGTTAAAGATCATAATATCGCCTGATTGTTGACGATATTGCTGCCACAAATAGCCGCTGCCTACACACATTTGTAAGCCGGCAGCAAACGTGGTCATCAAAGAAGTAATTGTTTGGTAAGTGAATACTTGAAAAACTAAATTTACTTGAAAAAATAAATTAACGGCGCTGCAGCGCATCAGTGCCAGTTCTGGATACTTTATTTAGGTTCAAAATAAGAACTTCGGTCGAAGTTATCAACAGCTTTTCTTCTGTTTATAATATTTTTAGTACACAGTCGTAAAATCCATGAAGCATCGCATGCAAGTTTTTAAGAACATTTAATTTTTATTTTTTAATTGATGTTGTTCTAGTTTTGATTACTGCTTAAATACACAATTAAAATTTTTCCGTACGTTGAAAATAATTTAAAAAACATTAACATCAAGTATTTTCTTTGCACATGATTTTTTTCGCAATAAAAACGAATTTCTATTGTTTTAATTGAACGTAATTATTTTTGTTTATTTTGCATTTTAAGAGTGTTTAGCTCTTGTGTTTTCACACAAAATCCTTATTTCTTCTTACACCGTTTCCAAGATGAGTACTTCTCGGATTTGAAATTAGCTGTTGGATTGCAATATCTAAACGCTCCGGTTTCTTTAGGAAGAGTATTAAAATAGGCTCACATATGTAGATCTTGGTGGCTTGCGCACGCATGTTGTTTTGCGATAATGCCGAGCACTGTGAAAAGTTTCTCGGCTGAGCCTCACGTTAAAATAACACAACTTTAGTATGAAATTATGTGAGTGAAAGAACTCCAATTTTGACAGAAGAACAAATCCTTAGCTGGGAGGCGCTTTTTTTGGATGAATGTTAATAAACGAAATTGCCGTATTCGCGAGGACGCCAATCCAACCCAACTTAATTACTTTTAGAAATTTTGTCACTCGAAAATTGTCCAATCGATCAGGCTTGCATTTTTACAAAATGCAATATAAGACGTGCTGAATATTTTCAGTAGCCCGCACGTCCGCCGTCTATATGAAACTCTTCAACAAATCGCATTACTTTAAAAATACATTTTTTAGTTTGCATTTATTTCCATTGTGTTCTAAAACTGGGAGCATTCGTTACTCCTTAGTCTCAATTGAATCATTCCCAAATAGAGAATTTTAAATAATTTCTTGTGAATATTTTTTCATAATGAAGTGGCAACCAAACTAAACGCAAATTGGAAAAACTTAGCTGTAGCTATTTTACTATTAACACTTTGTACCACCGCCCCAAACTTTTAAACTTTTTCTGTAATATGAGAAAAATAAATTTCAACATTTCATAGTAAAACTTAAAAAAATAACATATTTGAAATTTTGAGACATTCATTTATTATTATTCAAGTTTATTTCAATTACATGGAGGTGAAGCTGAATCTCCATTATGATTAAATAAAAAGTTTACATTCCAGAACAATATAATTGTTTGTTTGTGTAATGGTTTGATTCTTGTGCTAGAAAATAATACAATGCAATGCCAAGCAGAAAAATAGGGTTTTTGGTGCGATGTCAACCGAGGAAACCCTTCTCCGCTATACCTCGGAAACCATAGTTAACCCGGAATGGAATTGGAATACGGCAAGACAAACCTGCTCCCCGCCGGATCGGTTAACTAGCTGAGTATATTAGTAAATTATTCAAACTTATTATTCAGAGGGTCAGTAAAACACTGAAATCAATAAAAACCCTTGCATATACCTCCAGATGTCCGAAGACCGAGTTTAAGTTGTTTTGGAAAGAACTTAAATTTGATATACATAAATTTTATGTCTTCAGAAAACAAGTACATGAATGGGAAAACATCTAAGCGAATTCCTGTCCTAAAGAGTTCCATTGAAATGCAATTAAGTTAGAAAATTATGAAATATTTTGTAGAAGCTTAAAAGTTTACAGCACCATTTGCAGAATCTATGAAATAGCAAGAAACGGGCGCAAAACAAATGTGAGCAAAAGACATCTTTATTGAGAACAAATGATGATTTTGTTATCTTAACAATATTGTTTTGTTAAGTTTGGCAAACATTTTGCTAAGTTTTGTTTTCTCTTAAATGCTTATACGGGTATAGGGAATCAAAGTTAGTTTTGTTTTTAATAGACATTTTTTTCCGACTTTTCGATAAGAATGAACTGAAAGCTGAATCGTGATAGTCCAATTAGTGGACGAATACGTGATAAACAGCGTATTGTACAGCGCGACTGGCTTTTAAATATTTATTAAATCGCAGTGCTGCCAACATGTAAAAAGGTACTATTTCATTCGAAGCCCTATTTTTGCCAATTCTGTATACAAATAAATAGAACGGACGTTTCTTGAAAAGTTCAGAATATGAAAGTCTTTTGTGTAAAAAAAATAGTAAAAAACAAAAGTTTTTTTTAATGAGTCAACACATTTAACTATTTGTGTAACTATTGCCTTATGAAAATTTTACTTTAAACGAATATAATTTTGTAGTGGTCCAACTTTAGCACTTATGGTTAAGCAAATCATGATACAAACTAAAATGAATTAACAGCCGTGAGATTTTTGAATAGTGCAATATTAGCGTTTAGTACTGGACGTATCGCGTTCTGGCTGCCAACAGGATGTAAGTCTGGTTGTTTTGTTGTACAAAACGGCTGATTTTCTTATACAGTAACAAGAACATTTGTTTCTAATTAATGTAACATTTAATGTTTGTGTACTGATCCACATCCGGGGTACGTACATTTTACAACAAATCATAATTTAAAATCAATGTTATATTGTGCATTCATTATTGAAGATAACAACTTAAATTGGGAATAGGAAAATTCGTTCATTCAACAGGAAGACGGCAACTTGTGCCTTTATGTTTCAAACATTGTTATTTCAAATAAGTTCAATTGAATGACAGAAATTTTGGCTTGATTACCTCACAAGTTTTGTGGCATTTACCTGTTCGATTGCGCTTTATAAATTCCATTTTGTCGGTGCAAATTTGTACCACTTGGTCGAGCATACCCTCTCCTATTTGGTCAATAAAACATGGAAAAATAAAAAAGTAGTGCAAATTGTGCCAATTCACACGTGGGAGGTGGCACATTTCTTGAGACAATTCGGTCATCAAACGTTTGGCATATAAACAGTGCAAAACAGCAATTTTTCCAGACGCTGCGGAGTCTTAAGAGTCTTTCCAGAATCGAAAACTCAGATGATTTACATACTCGTTAAGCCAGAAATGAGCCGCATTACTAAAGATGATTTGACAACAAAAATAAGGTTCACGGGTTTTAGTTTTTGTAGCAATTGGTACCAGATTGCTTTTTCTGTAGCCACAATTCCAGCTACATCTGCATGAATGTTATACAAAAGAATAAGTAAATTGACGTAACGCTCTGTAAGTTTGCCAAAGAACCCGCATTTTCGAAATAAAGTTTATTACTATGAAAGCTGGCTTATTATACTTATCTTATTATAGTACCTAAATCTATCATTGACACAAACATACTCAGAACACATACTCATTCTCAAATCATGCAAATACTAACAAAAATTTGGTCTCCATTTCAAAACACATCTACTCTTTATATTTAAAGTTTGGAACGACAAGTCTACTTAAAATTAACTATACAGAGTACATCTATTAATTGTATTGGTCGTACCGTGTAAATACAGGTATACTTATAAAACATATTACACCTTTTGCTGGGAAATAAAAGCAATATTTATAACAAATATAGTAATTAGTTTCAGTACGCCAACTGATTTAGTAATCTTGTTCCCTCGCAATATCATAAAGTTGGCACAGAAAAAATAAGCAAAAATAAATCATGTTCTTGCATGACAACAAATTACACAATTTTATTTCAAGTGGAAACTGTGTGTCTTCGCTAAAGTCAAAGAACGGTTAAATGGCATGTTTTAAACTTAACATTAATTTGTTGAAATTGTAGCATAAATCAAGGTTTCGCACATTTTCCGCCCTCGTTATTCAAAGTATTTAACCTTGTCGTTTCGTTTGAGTTTTTCAAACGGTGAGTGGATTAAAGCGTTGCGGTGGGAGTGCGAAGGAATTCCAAGGATTTTATTTAAATCGAGATAATTTTAAATGTCAATGTGAACAAGTGTTACAGTTAACCCTATGGAGGAATGATGCAGAGTTTACATGTGGGCGTGAAAAACCAGTTTCAAAAGAATCATCGTCCAGATCAGCGTTGCCAAAATTATGATTTTTTATTTCAAGTGTGTACTATTTTCATTGTAATTGTACTACATAGCGTTAAGTTAAGTTTTGTATCAGCTTGTTGTTGGTTGCTTTTATTTGCTTTACAATTGTTACCCTGTAACAAACACATGTATGTATGTATGTGCATAAAAATGCATCATTGTTTTGGAAATAAAGACCTTAAAGAGCATTTCTGCATATCAAATTATATTCTTTCTTAAGAAAAAGGAAAACCAAAAAAAATGTTGCACCCCTCACAGACTATGTGGTTATCATTAGAGTCTGTAGTTGTACGAGTTCTCGAGTTATATGAACCATTAAAAATATATTTCGCGCTTGCCTCTAATATAGATCATATAGATAGCGCCCAATTTGTAAAAAACAAGTTGAATGACATAAATGAACTTTATTTGTGTTTTTTTAAGTATATTCTCCATATTGTAAATAACGTAAACAAAATTTTTCAAAGCTCATCCTGTCAAATACATAGAATGTATGAGAAACTGCAACGCCTTTACTTAAAAATTTTAGACAATCTTATAAAAACAGAATTTGTAAACATGAGTCTCAATAACGACCTTGACTTTGAAAACAAAAGTCTATTTCTACATAACGAAGAAGTCTATCCGGATGTTTTTGTTAAACAAAAGATTTCTAGCTCAAAGCTCTGAGCTGCAAATGAAAAAAATGAATTTATTGAAAATTGTGTGGCATTTTACATTGAGTTACGTAAACAAATATTAAAACGATTTGATTTTAACGACATGTTTTTAAAAGAGCTCTCATGTCTTGGCCCTTGGAAAATTGTAAATAGAAAAATTAATCCTTTGACAGGCTTAATACAAAGTTTTCCAAATTTAATTAGTGAAAAGGATATTCAAAACATAGATGACGAACTTAGAGAACTCCGTTTTATAAAATTCAGTGACCATTTTACAACTCTAGATAATCTTAGCTGTGAAGAATTTCGGCCAAAAGTTTCAAAAATAACTCGTGCTGACAACATTCCAGCTTTTCCGGTGCTGTCAAAATTTGTTCAAAACTTAATATGTCTTCCCATTTCTTCAGCAAATGTCGCACAAATATTCTCAACAGTCAATTTAAACAAAACTAAATATAGAAATAGATTAGACAACAGCACTCTCGAAGGTATCTCATATGCAAAAGATTACTTAGCAATAAGAAACTGTTCCTGCTATAATATAAAATTAGACCAAGATATTATTAAAAATATGAAACCCTGTATATATTATAGTAATAGTTCTTCATAAAACTTTTTCATAGGACATGTGCTTTTTAATCTGAATTTATTTTTTGTTATTTGTTAAATAAGTAAATATTTATTTAAATAAATACATACTGTTATTGTTTTAATGAAATCAGTTGAGTGTTTTTCTAAGTTTTCTATTTGTTGGTTGGTGAATGTGCGATTAAAAATTTAAGTTTGCTTATTTTCTCTGATTTTGTCGGAGCAATGACGACAAAGCCAGCGAAAATATGGTTTGTCACCATATAAACATAAGTACACGTTTCGCCGTAAATGCTTTAAACAATAATAATTTAAATACATATGTTAATATATATTAATTATAATTTTTAAATAAAATGTTGTATTAAAAAAATTATGAGTTTTTTCCATAAAATATGATTTTTTTCGGCATATGATGATTTTCTTCTCAAAGCTTCTGGCAACGCTGGTCCAGATAGAGTAAACTGCAAAGCAAATAATGTTGAAAACACAACTGGGACGAACAACGACTTGTGCGTAATGCGACGTATTTGTCGCGAACCACAACAATTATATAATTAAGAAATTTATAAAAACACTTAACAAATCTTTGAACGGCAAGAACAGTTCCTCATACACTACAATACATACATACATATTTTTATGAAAAATATTTTACTAGTGACAGTTTTGGTTCCATTTTCGAAATAAAATCACTATTACTCACAATTAGAGAACGCAATAGTTTGAAATAAGGCTCACACTTGAAAAATGTCGTCCCATAATAAGACGTGATAGTTTTTAGTAGTAGCAGGGTTGCATTTTAACAACATGTGAATTGACTGTATGATCGGTTCGCAGCCGATTACCTGCCGTTGTTGAGGGCATGTTTCTTCGTCATACAGAATAATTAATATTCTGGTTATGATAAACCTAACCAGAGTCTGATTGTTCCGCTTTTGTGACAGCGAACTCGCGACACACTTCTAACATTAAATCTTCTGGTGGAGAAACTTATAGGTAAGTGGGCATATACACACATATGATGAAGCTATAGAATGTTTGAGAGTGCACAATTAAACGGGTTGCGTGCATGCGTAAGGAAGAATTTTAAGACGCACTGAAAAGGGTGCCAAAAGCGAGCAGTTGGCAACGCTGTTAGTTTACAGTTTACACGGGGCCACACTTTCGAATTTTGTCCATCAATTCTCTTGCAATTTGCTATGCACTCACACTTTTTGAATTGACTGATTGATTGCCATTTTACCTTTCGGTTCGGTTGGCAATTTCTGGTTCAGTTTTAACAGCTGATCACAGAAACATTTTAGCGCGTCACTTTAAACAACAACAAAAAGTAAAAATTGTCCCTTTTTCAATAAAATTGTCTTTTTAAAAACACTTGTGATTATTTTCGTTTGATTTATTTATGTTTTACTCACCACACAAGTATGAAACAACGACATCAGACATTCATATTGTTTATTTATATAGTATAATACTCAGTCCCTCGCTAATGTCCTTACTGTTGCGTCCCATAAAGAAAATATGTAAATAAAGAATCGAAAGTGATAATTGAACCACCTGTCTATACGCACAAAACAGCTTAAAATGGCATTTCCAAGCAAGCTTTGCAATAGCATTCCGCATTTTAGCGTGTTTGACCTTAAAAAAGTTTTCCTGTGGAAAATTAATACTTTCCTAATGATTTATTTAACGCCAGTTACCACGCAAAAAACATCGAAAGTGTTTTAACTTAAAAAAATTGGATTAAGGTGTGTTCTGAGCAACATTTGGCAGTTGTAACTTTTAGGAAATGAGTCTGAAAATGCATAAACTTTTCCATGTTGGAACTTGTGGCTGAAATACAAAAAGTTTGCATTTCCGCAGTCACTTCCAAAATAATAATATTTAAAACATTTTTATAATTCTTGGCAGTGAATGTGGGACAAAAGCTACGAAATAGAGTGGAAATTTTTTCTTCAAACACGACTATCACAGAAAGACTTCGGTCATCTTTTTTTTCTATGCGTAATAGGAGCCGGTATACCGTAAACTTAAAAGATATTCTCATAGTGGGAGCCGCCAAAATTAGAAAAGTATGAAAAATATTAAATTTGAAAAAATTGTAGAATAGAAATTAACGGAGATAAGAGAACAGCAAAATGGTGTTAATAAAATGTAAAAAAGTTAATAAATATTTAAAACCAGTGAGATAAATAAAAAATAAAAACTTAATATAGAGGACTTTATTAAATAAATTACAAATTATAAATTTTATAAAATTAAGTACATAAATATTTTATTAAACATGTACAAATTCCAATTAAAAAGTTGTAGAAAGTTTTCCTTTTATGTATTTGGGATTCATTTTAATATTTTTTTTGCTGCAGAATTGCATTCTGTTTTTATTTGCGAAATATTTTGACAGCTTTAAATAGGTCTAAATATGAGTCAACATTTTAGTTTTTGTAATATTTTTAATTTTCTGAAGAAGAATTCAGACAGAGATATGGATTATCAAACTCTGCAAAAAAAAAAAAAACAAAAACAAACAAAAAATAATTGCATATACCATCCATGCAAAAGCAAACATTAACCAAAAATTCTTTAAATATGAATGTACGAGTATGTATGTAGTATATGCAACTAAAACAACAACAAGAATACTCAATTATATCTACACAAATAAAACTCTGAACACTCAATAGCCCAACAAACAAATCCATGTTAATAGAATGTGTAACGAAAAAAAACATTATGTAGAATGTATACAAACTGGACGCTGAATAGTCAGAACATTTCCCCTAAATAGAATACAAAACACTACTTCCTCTTTCCTCCTCCCCATGATCTACTTCTGGTACAATGCACTGTATATGTAGGCGTCGACACCTGAATACTGGTAAAGGGAAAATAAGTTTTATTATCAATTTCATGCAGCACAACGCTACAAAGTCTACAAAAACTGGTACAATGGTACAAAAAAGACATTTCGATAAATATTTGTGGTTAATTATTAAAGTTGGTTCTAGAGAGAAGGGCTCATCTACAACCCATGTCTCTTATTGTTGCACTGCGCTCCAAATTGCAATACAATTTCTTCCTACACGTTTTCTTGGCTGGGCTGTACAGTTCGCAGCCAAAATTTGCTTCCGCAATGACCTCTATCCTTTATTTCTCTCTTTCCCTTAAGTACCTCGAAACTATATTCCTACAGTTCCGCGCAAAATACTAGTATATCCGCGTCTGAGAAGACGAGAAGTGAGTTTTAAAATTTCGCAGGCTACTTACCTATTTCTTTTTCATTCCGGATAATTAATTCCAAATTTTATTAGTGTATATCACAATAAGGAATTTCAGAAACACTGGTATGTGAAAAACGATGATCGGCTTCTATTTGGATCGGTTTTCTCCCCTTGTTTCATGTGACTAATTTCCGATGCTAAAAGTACAGAACCAAAGCACGAGTTTTGTGTACTGGAAAGTGAAATTAAATTGATTAGGCATTTCATTAAGGGGAGAAACACTAAAATAATTTCTTTAAATATTTTTTTTGACACAACGAATTTTGTTTTCAATTTGCAAAATAACATTCAAAACAAAAGCAAATTGTATTGCTCTTTAAACGTAATAATTTTTTATAAAATTTCCTGTATTGTGTACTCGTATTTATTTTTGCAAGGTGGCAGCACTAAGCTGAGGGAAGCTGACAGTTGTTAGCTACTACGATGATTATTTTCGTGGACAATTAACGTCCACCTAAAAATACCTAAATTTATACATACGGCTACAATTGAAAATTTTATTCTATTGACTAAATACTTCTCTCAAAACATTTTTACACAGATATGTATGTATGTAAATGCTCCTTATGGCCTGCTTGATTTAGGCCCAATCAAATTATTTTGATATATAATAAAGCATCCTTATCAAGGCAAATAGTATATTACAAATGACCGAGTAGAACTAATTAATTAAGCACAAGAAATAAAAAAACAGAAATAGATTAGTTACACCAGCATTAAATAAAATAGCAAATGTTCTGAGAAATTTTGACAAACAACACGTTTCATGTTAATTCCGACCATGATGTTAGACACAGCAATCGAGGGATAGATGTAACTTGGCAATACGATGTGTGCTTAGCACGGCTACCAGTGATACCAGCTTTATTTACTCGTATGTACATATATATATTTTATTTTAATAAAAATTAACCTTTATAGAAAGATCAATAACAAGGAATATTTTTCCGCTGGCAAGATTTTTCCCGTTTACCCTATTTACTCTACTTTAAAATGGTCACATTACTTTTGACTGTAGGAGAGCTGGTATCAGTGGTAGTCGTACTAAGCACACATCTTATTGCAAAGTTCAGATGGGAGAGGTTAAAACAATGAGGAGACATGTCTTGTTAATTTTCAAATACATTCCTGTGTGCAGCCAGAGCCGTAATATGTTCTCTACCAATTGATCTAACAAGTGTATATTGGCGGCGTAAGCATTAAATACATTAAATACATTCGAGACAGCAGGCTACACGAACACACGACTACAAATCCTGTTTATGTTGCCTTCTCAGATATAAAGTATAAAATATTACGACATTTCCTTTTCGGCCACACGGTCCTGCAAAGTTGAAGATGTAATTAACATATCTTTCGAACTATAAGTAAGACAGTACCGACAGTATGTATTATTTGTTGGTAAATAAATAATATAATAATAATAATCAACGAAAATCGGTCGTACAATATTATTTTGTGTTTACCTAATCGTAAACAATAATTTTTTATGTGTGTTTGTACACAGGATGACATTTTGCATTTAAATACACCCTGGACTAGCGTATCACGGCCCTAACAGATTTTAAAGAAAAATTATTCAAGTCACAAACTACTTAGTCCACATATTTTCTGGCAAGTTTTTAAAATCTTGTTGACTTATCAAAGTCGGAGAGCTATGGGATGGAAATCGAAAGTAAAATCGAATCAACTTTTAAAATCGTGGTTTTTAAAGCTTCTGAAACACACATATAAATATAATAACTTATAAGAAGTTTATAAATATTTCTCCATCGACACGATTTTAAAATAAAAATAATTTCCCAAAGAATTTCAAAGCACCAATTTCTTATACTTTTTTGTTATATTGTCCACATTGTTTTTGTTTTGTAGTTGAGAGAACTAGAAATAAGTTTCAGTTGGCGACAGCTAACACGGTAGTCGTGTTACGGTGTAGCTGTGCTGTCGTTAAAATAATCGTTTCCATAAGAGAGAGTGTGTTTTATTTTTAACATATTGTAGGCCGTATTGTATTCTCTCGAATGTGTTTAGTGCACCACTAATTTCCAGGACTTGTTCCTGCTAGGATTTCCCGCTTTTCCGGGAATTTTTAGACAGGGTTCCGAAAAATAAAAAATAAAGTTGTGTATTATACGTTTAGAAAACAGATCTACAAATGATGTTTTAAGGTGATGTATTAAAATCATATTCTTCTTTTTTGTTAGCGATAAAAACAAGTGAAATTGTTTCAATGAAACACTCTGCTGTAAAAAAGACCCAAAACTCCTTAAGGTCTCGTTATGCGAACGTTGATGTGAGTTATAGAAACTTTACAAATGTAACAGTCATCAATAAAATAAACAAAACATTGTCTGAGGTAATTTATTCGCGTGTGATTTTTTCCCGAACTTTTCGGCATAGTGATGGGCAATGTTAAGTTATTTTCGTACTTGGGAAATTGAGAAAAGCACTAAATTGGCTTCGAGAGATATAAAGTTTTTTACATTGTAATTTGTACATTATGATTATTATTATTGTTTTTATCATTAAAATTATTATAATTGTTGTTTTTGTTATTCTTATTATTATTTTTAGTTGTTGTTATTATTATTTTCTACTACACGTGACAGTTAATTTCGGTAAGCGGTTGCATTGTTTTGGCATGCCCAAAAACGAAAGTACGTACGTTAGCTTAAGTGTACGTTCGCATAAATGTACCTTTACATTTAACTAAACAATAACATTAAAAAACACGCAGTACACAATTATATATGTATGTCTGGTGACAAACATGAGGACCGGGTCCTGGTTTAAGTCCCTGGACAGAGGGGACTCTGCATGCTTGGTTCACCACTAAGCGGGTGCTGTAGGGGCTATCCAGGGGGCGCCGCGAGGAGGCAGTATGTCAGCGGGGAAGTCCACCATTGCCCAAATTTTCACACTATGGCAGATCCTGGAAAAGACCCAACAGATGCAAATCGACACCCACCACCTATTCGTCGATTTAAAGGCCGCAAATGACTTTTTTAACATGGTCCTTGAGAAGATCGTGCAAAACTCATACGCCAACAACAGAGGCACGATATTCCAAAAGTCCGTGACGACATTGACGTGATTTGTAGAACACAGCGAGCCGTCAATGAAGCGTTTCCTGGTATTTCAACGGAGGCGTCTAACGGTGAACGAGGGCAAAACGAAGTACATGCTGTCATCGAGAAAGGACGCACAACATCGACGACTGGGCCGGAACGTCACCATAGGCAGCTATAACTTCAAGATAGTGAAGGACTTCGTCTACCTTGGCTCCCAAGTGAACGGCACGAACAACATCAGTCCCGAGATTAAACGCAGAATAACTCTTGCCAATCGCTGTTTCTTTGGGCTCAAGAGGCAATTGAGTAGTAAAGCCCCCAAGTTGACACTATACCACTTTGATAATCCCTGTCCTCCTCTATGGCGCGGAAGCATGGACAGTATTGAAGGCGGATGAGGAAGTCCTTGGTATTTGTGAGAGAAAAGTTCTTCGTCCAATATTCGGGCCTGTTTGCGTTGATGGTTTCTGGAGAAGAAGATTCAATCACGAACTGTACGGGTTGTACAGCGACATGAGCCTAACCAGGCGTCTACAGATCCAATGGCTAAGGCGGAAAATATTGTTCCGACCCGTAGAATCTCCACGGAACCGATGGCGCACACAAGTGGAGAGGTACCTCAGCCAACTTGGTGTTCAAAATAGGAGGATGCTGGCTAAATACCGTGCCACCTGGAAAAGCTTGTTGGTTGAGGCCCAGGTTCACCCTGGACTGTAGCGCCAAAAGAAGAAGAAGAAGAAATACGATTATTTCAAAAAGTAATACACAGTGCGGAGGGAGGGTGACGCCGGTGGAATTATCGATGTCAGTCACGATGTCGCAGTGGTCGAGGGCGCATCGCACGTTCGCTGTGGAAACATTTTTTAAGACAAATGATTCTTACTTAAGTGGTCGTCGACAATTTTGTTCAAAGTTCGGTATTCGGCGAATACGTGATGGACTGAGTGTAAATTTAAATCGTGGGTGTAGAGATTCCTGCTTCGGCTACGAATGTCCCACGGTCAGGGCCCAGTCGATCTTCAAGAACTCCCGACAACATTGAATTGGTTGAAAGTAGTTTACGTGAAAATCCGCGACTTTCAATATGGAAAATAGCAGCCCCACTGGGACTTCTAAGAGCTTTTATTCAAGCAATTTTAAAAAAGGATCTGAAGTTCCATCCTTTTAAAATGCAAATCGTTCAAGAACTGAAAGAAAGTGGCTTTATTTTACGCAATAATTTTTGTGAAAGGACGTTGGAGCGTTTTCGCACTGTAAATTCCATTTTTTGGAGCGACGAGGCTCATTTTCACTGAAACGGCCACGCCAACAAGCAAAACTGCCGTTACTGGTCTCCAAGAACCCGCAACCCTCGATTGAAACATCAAAAATCATTGCATTGCCGCAGGGTAGCTGTTTGGTGTGCCTTATCCACGCATGAGGTAATTGGACCATTTTTTTCCAATTACGCATGATTACGGAATTCTTTTTGCCAAACATGTGAGCTCATCCATCGTACTCTTCACACACGTGGTTTCGATGAATTTGGTTCAGGAAAATTTCCCCCAAAAACTGATCAGTCGCTTTGGGGACATCCCATGGCCACCGAGGTTGCCCGATCTAACTCCCATGGATATTTTTTATCGGGCTACCTCAAAGAAAGGGTGTATAATGACAATTCCCAATCTCTTGTGGCTTTAAAAGAAAATATTCGTCGGGAAATCAGCTCAATTGAACTAAGTTTACTGCAGTGTGTGGCGCAGAGCACAAGGCTCCGTTTTGAACAGTGTGTTCAACTCGACGGAAGACAGCTGGATGACATACTCTTTCAAAACTAAAATCTGCATTTTCATTCTATCGTTCAATGCTCTTAATAAAACTTTGTGTCAATTACTACGTTTTTTGTTGAAGTTCGAAAATATGAATCTGCTACCAGACACCCTGTACAAGCACCCGACCCAACAAACAAATCCATATTAATTTAACATAAGACAAAAGAAATACAATGGTGCGTCTGTTGGTATGCACACTGGGCACTGAATAGTCAGAAAAACATCAGTTAAGTTCCGACTTCTTTCCTTCTCCCCATGATCTAGATGATCTAGTTCTGGTACAACGCATTGGTAAAATACTTATTGGTTGCTTATATTTCATAAGTCCGGTACATAAACTAATTATTTTGTTTAAGTCAAAAACATACAAGACGATTTTATGCACTCTATTCGTACACCTCCGATTTATATGGTCGCCTAAAGCAGCTTTAAATATTCGTCCTTTGCCACTACATGTCTACTTCAGATATACAACATACGTATGTATCAAGAATGATCAAACTAAAGATTAGGACAACGCGCAGGCCTAATAATAAAAATATTCTGGGCATGTTACTCAGAGTGTTTTTTCATTGGCTTGTTTCAGTTTCTTTGCATTCGGTTGCTAGCCCTACTTAACTTAACCTAGATATGAATAGCTTGTGTCTTTTAGAGGCTCCTCATTTTTTAATTTGTAAAAAATATATCCGACCAGATTCTTTTTTCAGTTCATCCCCAGTGAAAACTTGGTCCGTATGCTGCACTTAACTTACAGCATACTTTCCAAACTGAAACTGTCTACCAATTGCATTACTTAGAAGTAATCAAGTAAGTAATTGTGGATACTTTTCAGTATCATACCATTTACCGCCTGCAAAATTATTGAGGAAATGATGGAAACATTTTACAAAATGAAAAACCAACGTTTGGTTTTTTTTAAATTTTGTCAATACGGCGACTTTTGTTTGTGGTTTGTTTTAAGGACTTTTAAATAATTACCTTCTCGAATGACTCTTTTGAAGAAGTTGTCCGTAAGAGGAAGGAAAGGATAAGTAAATGTCCAATGTCAGCTTTTCACACAATTTCTCACTTGTTTTTTTCTGTTACTTTGTTTGCGCCTGCACCGTCTTGTATGACTTCCGGCATATGTCTCCCGCTAAACCGAACCGATTCTGGAAAGAAAACTACCACCATATTGTTTTTGCAATAAATCGATTGCTAAGTAGACTACTAATATAAAACCCTATGGACATTTCTTTACAGACTAAATTATATTATTGCGAATTTAACAAAAAAATGTTTAACTTTTCATGATTTAAATGCGATTAATATTGCATTAATTTTCAGAAAAATCATTAAAATTGGATAATTGATTGAAACAAGAACATAATTTTCTTAAAAGATCAGACATTTAAAAGTTTGTTCTATATGTTGAGTAGGTCACAAGAACGTAAATAGCAGTGAGAAAATTTAAAATATAAGTTGTTTAACAAAAAGGCAAATTGTTCTCCGATAATCTTGTAGAGTGTGATGGAGGAGCAACGTGCGAACTTTGTTTACAGTCATAATGAATGAATGAACTTTAACTTCGCATTAATGAAGAACATGGACAAAATTTAACGAAGTTGACAGCCCTGAATAGAAATTTTCCTTGAAATTTCAGATTTATATTTTACAGATTGAGTTCGGGAACATAGATGCGACTTTCCCCAGCCTAAGTAGTTATTATGCATTTTTATTACAATAGTTTGTTAAGTACAGAATATTCGTCATAGCCGAAAAGCACTATATAATATCCCTTCCATTTGTGGGCAAAATATCCGATGTGCATATTAAAAATAATAGACAGTAGTACAGTTTAATCCGAAGAGCAGTTGAGCAGTGAGGTTCACTCAGGGTTAATTATTTAAAAGTTTTTAGACAATTAACAATATGTGAGATATCAATTGGCGAAGTGGAAAGACTTTGATTTGAGTTGGTTTCGTAAGAGTATTAAATATCGCTATTAAAACGCGTATTATTGTCAGTGATGAAAAAAGCCAGCAAGCAAATCACTTTTTACCGTATCCACACTAGAAAGTTGTTTAGTTGTTTAGAGTTCTATGGCAGTCCAGCTATAGGACGGGGAGTAAATTAAGAACACATTTATGGAAGTATTCGAGCAAAGTATTATAAAAACGATTACCAATTTTATCAATGTGACAAGATTCACCATTTCGAATGCGCAAAAATTTATTGCAACCAATAGCTACTAATAGGCTGTTCAAATCATTGTAATTAGCAGGTTTAAAACAAACATTTTTTATTTGGTATGTTCCAGCTACAATAAGTCCCCTGGAAAGTGATAGGGCCAGATCTATTGACTCTACACTCCTTGGGATAATTAACGAAAACTAAATTAAGCCATTTCCCATACAAACTTTTAAAACCATTAACTTGATAAAAGCCGAGACTATATATTTTTCTATTTGTATGTATTTCATCAGCTATTGGGTGTATATTAAAGCCATCCTTCAATGCCAAACAACTTGTTGCAAATTACAATCGCTATAAATTAAAAAAATAGCTGGATTTGATTTTAAAGCTACAGCAATAATCGCTATAATATAATCTTTCAGCTGATATATCTTTAGAACCGCTGATACGCAGTCAATAATATGTATATGCAAAAAGGTTTGAAGCATCACATCCGTCAGTTATATTTCTGAATCTCTATCGTCCAAATTTATGTATATTAAAATGATATTCAGTCAAGTTTCGGCGAAGACAAAATAATTTATATAGAAACTATGAAGAAATGACTTAGAAGGTGCTGTTTTTAGACCACGAACATTCTGATGTACAATAAAAAGTTGGTTGACAGAAGATTCAATTAGTTTTTTTGGTTTGATGACTTTTGAGATGGAAGGTGAGTGTTGTTGTTTACTCTTTGATTTCAGTAGTATTCATATGTTGGAACTGGATATCGTTGGAGCTTAACTGATTTATATATGGAAACAAATTTCAGCCAGCAAGGGTCAATATTGATGGAACCACTAATTAGAAATGAGCTCCATCAATAAACACAATTCCCTGGTAAAGATGCCCATCTTCGGCCAATTTCAAAAGCGCTCAACAGCAAAAATGTAACACAAACTGTGGTCGCTTGGCTTCAGTTCTCGCACGAGCTGTATTTTGTAGGCGCGTAAATCAAGATCTTTAGGTCAAATTTTTCATGAAGTCGAAGAAAAAAAGTCAACAAGTTGGGAACGAGGACGAATCGACTTTTCGGCGTTTTCTTTAATACTTCGCGCTACATCGAGAAGAGTAAATTAGTGCAATAAATGCACGAATCGAATACCCAATAGGCCAATTATATTCGCCGTACAATGAACGAAGTGCTCTTCACAGATTTATTTTTTCAAAGTAAATTTCCGCAATTTGGAAGAGTTGTTCTGGCTCAATAGTTATCGATGAGAACTAAGAAATTATTTAACATTAATAATATTGGGCATAAAGTTTTGTTTTTGAAAACTACGCGTAAATTAATTGAAGGGTCGCCAACCCTTTTATAAAACATAATAAAAATTTCTTATATAAAATATAATAAAGGAAAAGTCCTTTAAAATGACAGTGGATAAGGGAAAGTGTCGAATTTACTTTAAGTATCCACCAAATTTAAAAAATAAAATATGTAGAACTAGATTATTAAAAGGGGCCAGAACTGAGCTAAAATTGCGCTCACAACTTTCTGTCAAAGGTACACATACGCGACATCTTTTTGCTTCTGTCCAAAGCATGAGCTTGGTCTAATTTCTATGTTTGAAACCTCTATGCCACTCGCAAACATTCGTCGGCGTTTGATTTTGTGCAGTTCATTAGCCGGTTGGAAAAAGGATTTGCCAGAAGCAATTAACTATTACATTAATCTGACTTTATATATTAACAACAATGATAGAAATCATAAATTGGTCTTTGACAAAAAAGAATTTCATATAAAAACTACCTCAACAATACTCTAGCGACGCCATCCAAAATGTTTTCAACGGCCACAAGTCACTTTTAAAGGAATGACATGGATGTTTCTGTAGTAAAAAAGAAGAAACTGAAAATTCGGAAGAAACTTAAATAGAAATTTAATTAAATTTGTTTTTTTTTGGCACTTTGGTAACTATTAAAATCACAGACATAAAATTAAAATGGAAAAAGATTTAGTGAACGAAAAAGATTTAGTACAGGTGTATGTATGTATATCAGATGTTGGAATAAACATGGCTGATGTCAGACGTCAGATAATGTATGAATGTTTGTGACCTAAAATTAAAAATCGCATGTAAATAATCCAACTCTATTTTACTTGAAAATGTCTTGGCTTTTTAATAATCAAACATCTCATGAATTATTTCAACAAAACTATTTCCAAAAATCTTTATTTTTAAAATAATTAAGCTTTGGCGAAGTCTACCTACAAAAATGAGGGAAATGGGGACTAGTAACTGTTGGACATTCCACATTAAATTAATGTTGAAAATTATGGATTGGGTGTCGGACTTTAAATAACTTTATATCTAGGCGTTCGGAAGTTAAGGTCGAGTGAATTGTTTAAGTCCTTTGATTTTGCATACGTATAAGACACTTAGAGGTCGGTCGTGATAAATATTCACGGATGTCCCTCACTCCTATAAGTTAACACAGTTTCGTCACACACTGTTGATGAACTGTGCTGACGTTAAACAGCGCTGAGTTTCATGATATCAGCGTCTGGCATTTTGCTTGCTTGGGCACTTTTGTAGTTTGATGGAAACATTCAATAAAGTTTTTTGTTTTAAAGAGAAGCTCGAATAAACTCGTTTTTAAATGGTCAAAATGTTTCTTTGCTAAAATCACCGCAAATCTAAGTGTAAACATAATGATTTATTCACCATTTGAAAATTTTGATTCTGTTAGAAATTTTTTTTTCATATGCCATCATCTTCAAAAAAGTTTGCTTTCGTTGAGCGGTATTAGTTAAGCCACAACAAATCTTTTAAGGTACCCGACGAAATAAAATAACTTCTTTAGAAATAACTAAAAAGACCAAAGAGAATCAAAAAAGATACCAAAAAACGCAGTACTATTATTTTTGGGAAATTGTTCGTTGAGCGAAGTGACCATAAGTTCAGTAATTTATGACCTCATTATACAAGTAACAGCATCAAAATGAAATTAGTTTTAAATAACTTTTAAATTTACATCTCTATTTTTTATTTTTTATTAAATTTATTTTGGAGCTTAAAAGATATTTAAAAGTCTGGGAGATTTCTTTTCCATGTTGTCAGAAGGTAAAAGCAACTGAGGTATTGTCAACTCTGCGAACAAAATCTGAAAATCGTGCTCCCAAAAAGAAAATAACAGCGATGAACAGCCAACTTATTACATAAAATTTTACAACGAAATGAAAATGCTTGCTGGGAAGTTTGATTTATTTTCCATACAACAATTGATTATAAAAATATAATGGAGGCAGATGTTTGTACAGTCCATGACTCTTTTAATGCCGTAAGAAATCTTATACAGTTGTACAAATCAGTGCTTTAAAGAGTATTAACATTTTATTGCAAAATTTAGCCACTGAGTAAAAACCTCAAACAATAACAAATTCGTTTCAACAGTTTTTGGGAGCAGAAATTTGTACATATTTATGATTGTGTACATGAACAAACATGTTCGCGAAAACAAACAAAGTCCTTAATGTTGAGGCCCTGCAATGAAAAACGGGTATCAACTTCTTGTTTTATTTCGAGGCCAGGTACTACTACGAAGTACGACAAGGTTCTTCTTTGAAAAAATAGACTTTATCTTTATGTTTTATAAAAACTATTGCTATATAAAATTAATGCTTAGACGCGATTCCTAACTGAATAAAATAAATTTCAACCGATTCATCGACTTTGGATTTTGCTTCACGTCCTCTGATTTGTGTGATTAAGTTTTCCATAAAAATTGTTTACGCAAAATCTAGCTGCTTTTTTTGTCTCAAAACTTTTGAAAAATATGTTCAAGCATACAATTATGAACTAAAAAACTAAATATTCTAAGATAAAGAAAACCCAAGAGGAGTAGTAATCTTTTTAAGTTTTACTTTTCTTAAGAATAGAAACACAGGGCCATCAGATTTGTCTTTGACGTACATTTTATACCATTTTCTGTAGTAATTTTTTTATTTCATCAGATCCTTTATTCACAAATGCTTTCTTTAGTCTGATTTACCAATCCAGAAACTTAGTCGCCGAAGCAACTAAAAATTCTCCAAAAAAAGTTGACACCATTTCATCTGGCAAGTATGATAGTGAAGTCTGTTCCGTGTGTTTTACACTGCACCACAAACTCTGTCTTCACGCGAGTTGCAAATAACGCATTTCCAAATAAAATTTCATTCTGCTTTTAAGCGACTTGATTTGATTTAACGCGATCTAAAATTTTTTGCATATTTACCAGGAAAAATATATATATTGCTGGCACTGAATTTGGGGAATTTTAAATTAAACACATACATACGTACATATGGAGTTGGCGGCTCTATAACTCGTGTGTTACGAAAAACAATACAATCGCTTGTTTATTTCAAATAAATTTAGTTGCAAATAAGAGTGTAAGAATGCGTCCAAATATACATGAGCGCTTAAGGCGAATCGACATACTATATGTACATAGAGTGTGTGTATGTATGTATGTATGTATGTATGTATGTTAAGGAATCTATTATGCATTCATTTGTAACGTGTGTATTAATTACACAAACATTAAACTAATGTACTAGTTATATATTACCTAACAGTTTCTTTACTTTTATTACAATTGGATTGATCTCAATTATGAACTCCCAATTTTAATGTTTTCTCTATTCTCTAAAGTAAATATTGCAGCTGCATCATTATTTAATTCTTATATTTTGTTGTTACGATTTTAGTTTTTAAATATCGCAGCTGCATCATTATCTAATTCTTATATTTTGTTGTTACTATTTTAGTTTTAAATAACGGTTAACTGAACATCATTATTTAATTCTTATATTTTGTTGTTACTATTTTAGTTTTTAAATATTGCAACTGAACATCATTATTTAATTCTTATATTTTGTTGTTACTATTTTAGTTTTTAAGTAACGGTTATATTTTAAGAGTTCGTTATGTCGCTTAGTTTAAGAATTAAAGAAAGAATAAAATTCAGTCTTTGAAAGATGATCAACGTATAAAGTTGGAATCTTTGAATTAAGCTCAACGTATTAAGTTGGAGTCTTTGAAAGATGATCAACGTATTAAGTTGGAGTCTTTCAAAGATGGTCAACATGTTAAGTTGAAGTCTGAAAAACAAAGTACTCATTTTATTTAATGTTTGTGCGAAGATAAAATGTTTGGTACATCAAACATTTTATTTGTGCAAACAATGAAGAAAAAATATAACTTACTCGTATGTGTGTGTATAAAGAAACAACCGCTTGACTTCTTTATCTTATTTTAACTGACAATTCGTACTTGGAACTAATTCCATATGCGAGTGTTCGAGGAACATATCTATCGGGTAAAAGCAGAAATTGGATGTACTTACATATATTCCTTTTTCCTCTCCCCTGCCAGAAATTGTTGGCGAACATCAACAGGAATACAAATTGGCTGCCAGGACGCGCACTAAACCCCGCAAACTTGTCCCTGCATGTTTTGATAATTGAAGTGAAGTAAAAAGCAATAGTTATAAGAATTAGTTTTATTATCATATTAGCGCTTTAAGAGCATAAACTAAAACAGGTTTTGAAACAACTACAAGAAATAAAATGAATTTGAAATTGAAGACGCTTTTAATTATAACCTTAATTACTATAGATCCAAGTCAAAATGTGCCAATGTGCAATTTTTGCGTCCATACATACATACATATGTGCATACAGATTGTGCTATACAGCTCAGGAAGTTATATTAATTTTTTAATAATTTTATTCAATCCTAAAAAATATTTTTTATACGAGTATTTTTGTGTGTGCCTACGATCTTTTCTTATATCTTTCTTGCAATAAGTCCACCGATACGCAAGTTTCGGAGTAATTGTGGAACTTTTGCTTGCATTCCAATTCTACATGAAGGGTCAGTTTTTCTCACTGTTGCATAAAATATTCACACAGGAAGAAACCTGACCTTTTCCGAGTGATTTCAAATTTAGAACAAAATATCTTTCCGTTCACATATACAATAGTAGATTTAGAAGTGTTTTGCGTACTTGGCAATTTCTTGCTGTCGTAAAAGTTGATTTAGGAACTTGAATAGAATTTTGTTTAAAAAACTGAATTAAATGCGCCAAAGCACTTGAAATTCTAACAGTGCCATACGGTGATTTTACTCTGAGTCAGAAAAATGTTTACAAGTTGCGTGCGATTTTCAAGAATGTCGAGAGGATGTGACTGACAACACTCGTCCTGGACGCACCAGCCTATCAACAACCGGTAGAAATGTTGAGAAAGTGAATTAAGTTGTCAGGGAAAGTTGTCGAATCACTATTATAGGAGTTGTTGAGTATGTCGTCATATCGGTTGGCTTATGACATGTAATTTTTTCGGAAATTTCGGTCATTAAGCGTGTGGCAACGAAGTTCGTTCCAAATTTGTTGAATTTTCCTGAATTTTTCACTGCTTATTCGTAATCTCTTGGCCAAAAACAACACGACAATCATACCTCAACCGTCTTTCTTAACAGGTTTGGCCCTGCTCGCCAGATTGAAGAGGCCTCAACGAGGGATTACTTTGATTACTTTGATTTTGGAGAAAAATTTAAATTCATTGAACAGACCTCATATGACGATGAGTGTGCATTTTTAAATCGAATAAATAGCAGTACGATAATGGACTTCTGTTTTGTCTCTTCTCTACTCACGGCTTCAATTATTCGTTATACGAGCACGTCTTGAACTTGAAAACACTTAAGTTTTGATTATATTTATAACAATACAAAAAACTTGTTCTTCGTTATTTCGTAAATTTGTTAAAGTGACTGTAAGAAATTTGACGATAAGCTCTGACTGTATGAGCGCTTTAACCTGTTGCTACAAAAAGTATCAACCAAGACTTGGGACTGTTCAAAAATTTAGGTCTTTACAATTTATTTGATGACCGTTTAAGTCGAGAGTTAGTTCGTGAATCCCGTAACTATTTATACGATTTAAGTAGGCCCAAAGCGGATGGCAACAAAAATTACAATTCTTCTCCATCACATGAGTCAGTGCATTAAAAAACGCACACAGCATCATACGGTATTCTATTTCAACCGACTTTTATTAAAAAGCAACCCAAAGTATGTATGTGGTGAAGCTCTTCAAAGCTCGTCAAACAAATTTGCAAATCGTTCATCGGACTATCCAGTAGTAAGGAAAATCAATCAGACAAGTGGCTGAATAATACGATGTCTCTAAGTCCACAATTTTTGAGATGAAATCAAGAAAAGAAAAAATAAGAAAATATGCTTTCCGTCGAAAACGAATGGGAAGATGAAGACTGCTTACCCCTTGTTGAATTACAAGGCAGAGATCTACTGTGTGAGGATAGGAATAGTATTTATTCTACATTAACTACTCTTGACCCGTCCGCTGATTTCTGCCCTGCATGGGGTGAGAATGAATTTGCTGACGATTTCTCGGATGAAGATATACTCCAATCAGTAATTGCCAACCAAAATATTGAAGAATTCGAAACACAATCTCAAATAAAGATGTAAGCGAACTATTTTCAAAAGTTATTTTATGGGCTGAGCAAACCAAAGCGAGGGAAAAGGAAATTTTATTTTTAAAAGAATTAAAAAATAGAGCACATAAATTACATATTCAAACAAAAATAACTTCTTATTTTTCAAAATTAATATTTTTGAACGCTTTAAGTATTTTTCTTTATGTCTTCTGTAAATTATTTAAACACAAATGAATTATTATGTGTAGTTTTTCTTCTTTTTTAGGTATTAAAAGTAAATTATATAGATGTACAGAAACGTATTACGATTAAATTTTAATAACTTTAGTCCGGACGATCCAATAAACCGGACAGTAGCTGAAACTATATCTGTCCGGATTAGAGAGGTTGTACTGTATTTATTTTGCGTCTGCCTCTTCATTAGCATTGAATGCAAAACACGTTTGAGTTAAATACGTTGTATGTACGAGTACGAGTATATAAAATATTTCTGCATACATTCAAGGAAACTTTACTAAATTACATATACAAAGAATGACATTGTATCGTTCGCAATGCCGAGCTGTGACTCGGTCTCAAATGAACTGATCCCAAATACATAAATATATTTTTAAGCTGCTTATTTCAGAACGGTTATAGCTACCTTTTGTACATGTATAAATAAATATCAGTTTTCCACATAAAAAAAAAATTGATTTGTCTCATTAACCGCTTGAGTTCATTTGGACTCTACTAGTATGTTTGTGTGCAGAATTAATACTTGTATCCACTATAAATACTGCCCACGAATATGAAGTTTTGAACGTAAAGTGGAGCAAATTACTATACAGTAATCCTTTGAAGGACTGCTGACAAACATATCTAGAATGGAATTTAATTCCACCACATTGACAAAAACAAACTTTCTTATTATACGAGTATCTTGTTTAAGATACATTTTTTACGTTGACACTCTGTTGATTTATTAAAAAATATTGAGCCGGTTGAGGCAAAACAGGCGACATTTCTAGCCTTATCTGTAGATTCTCCAATCTACTCGGTACCAAGACATGGAACTGTGGTTTTCTTCATTATGGACTGCAAGTCACCGAACAGTTGAGAGAAAAAGAATGAAAGAGCGAGACTTTGAATTTTTGCAAAATTTCTTATATTTATTTTCTTAATTTAATTATTTTTAAGGAAAAAAAAGTGAAGTGAAAGTGAATTTGTGTCCAATTTAAGGAACAGCTATGCAAGGTACACACGATATGAAGCGATACTGCAGGAGATATATGTACATACATACATGTTGAAGTAGATCTTAATTGAAATCTACTAAATTTCGCTTCGGCGTATATGCACTCCTTTTGTTTTCGACATTTGACGTTCTTTTTATTTTATGAGAAGATTTTTTTGTGAATATGTCTAAAAATGAAAAATTGTGCAAATTAATACGTACAAGATATCTCTCCGTGGTGGGTAATGGAACAAGTTAAATTTGTTGTTTTCAGTTGGCAACACTAGTGCAGTCTGCTTTTGTCTTTAAAAGTTCTAAGCACCGCTTTGAAATGTTTTTCTCTTATTAGTACAATAACACAACAATAATTTAAGAAAAGCTTAAAGTTTCTACAAATATGTATGTACATTAGACCGAACTTTTTTTGTACGGAAATTTTTTTTTTGCAAAAAAGGTGTACCGCCCCCTCAAATTGTTCCTTTTTACGCCAATAGTGAAATTCCAAAATCTTAGACTGTAGCCCTAGATTAAGGCGTGCCACATGCCCACTAAAGCGGCTAAAACTGGTTTATATGGACTTTTCAAGAGACAAGGCACAAAAATATAAGTAAAATGTTTCATATATGTTTGTAATATATTATTTTATTGAAATTAACTTACGTTTAATGATTGCTATTCTTGATAAACATTTAAACTTAATCGAAAGGTCTGATTTATTAATGCTACCGTACTTTTTCCTATAATCAGTTACTGTTTGCAAGATATATTGTTTCTCTTCTTCGTTTTTTGTTAACGCTGCATTATATTCTTCCAGAAGTTTTACAAAACGCTCTGCAGGATCATTAACGACATGTAAGTTTTGTACAATATTCATTCCCTTTTGAAATTCGGATTCATTGTGCCACTTGGAAGGGTCAATCTGAAATATTTTTTTGGTTTAATTCATTCATGTTGGTTACTATTCTTTTATGCTCATTATTTTGTTCTTCTTTGAGATTTTCAATCATATTTCTCTTTTCTCCAACGTCTACAGCATTATCAAAAAATGAAAGGCCTGCTGTTTCTGGTGTCAGGTACCACAAGTGATTCGAAAACTTGATCGTTACTTCATTGCTTATTATTTCGTTCAATTCATTGAATTTAATAATATTTTTAATAAAATTTAAATCATTTAAGGGTGCTTTCGCGGCAATTGGCGCTTCAATCCACGGTCTCAAATAAATTTTCAAAATGAACACACTTATATCTTATATAGCATTTGCCTCATCTGATGACATTGAGAATTGGTGGCGGAAAAGAAAAATCTTAAGCGTATATATCGCTTTAGCCATCCATCGGGCATGATGCATCGCTCCAGGTGATTTAAGCCTTACAGGCTCTGTGTTTCGACCAAGAAATATAAGACTCAATTCCAATAACTCCTTGTAGTCTGCCCTGGGATGTTGTATAGTGACATAGTTATGAGCAAATTGAGCTAATTGGTCTTGTTCAGTTTTTTTAAGCGCAAGATTTATTTTTTTATCCACCATTCCACTTGCAAATTTTTGTTAATTGATTTTGGGCCAATTTTTTTTAAAACGCTGGAAAATATCTAATGATGGTCCACTTAATTTTAAATCATATGTCACGAAAGCACTTTGCAGCAAGAGTTCATATATGTGATGACGGCAAGGGAGATATAACAATTCTCTATTGAGGTGTTGTTCCAATAAAATACAAGTTAAATTTGTTGTTTTCAGTTGGCAACACTAGTGCAGTCTGCTTTTGTCTTTAAAAGTTCTAAGCACCGCTTTGAAATGTTTTTCATTGTAATGTATATTGTAATATACCTGTATTTGTCGCTGTAGTATCAAAACATAAAGCTTGTACCTTGTTTGGAAAGAATGTTGTTTATATTTACTGTTATAAGAAATTGTTTTTTAAATACCTTTTCTGTTAGATCCCATTCATTTAATAGTTTGAGTATGGCATCTGTCTGTTCTCTTCCAGTACCAGCTGACAGGGCAGGTACTCCAAGTAGATGTTCAATGCCATTTGTTGTTATCACAACTGGTAATCTGTCCACTTTTGCATTTCCTGTGATCGATGGCAAAATTTTTCCATCCCAATGTATCGTAATTTGATTTATATCTTTGTTTTTAAAATCCATCATCAGATTTGCAGCAGTTTCCGAACGAAATTGTTTACGGCAAAGCCGAATCGATGTCTTACTGATTACTAATGTACTGATATCATGTTTCAATGCTTCAGCCGCAGCTATCAGAATACGTACTGCATCCCTGTCACTTATCTTGGCCTTGTCTAAGGTCGCAACAAACTTGGAAGTGATAAAATGTTTCATTCCTCGTTTTCTGTTTTTTTGTTGAGAGTTACAGTTAGCAGTTTGATCAGTATTATCATCACTATCGTATTCATCAATTAGTTCTTCTGTATTGTCACTCAAATCATTCGCTGTCAGGAATACTTGGAATTGTTCTTCGCCCTGCTTTTCTTTTCGCATTACCTCTTTATCAATACGAATATTTCTTCGCTTTTCTTTTTCAAATAATGAACGATCGCATCCCACCATTGTACCAGGTCTACCTTCTTTACGTTGATTCTTCAAAAACTCTTAATCTTCTTCTATTTTAATTAAATCTAACGCATTTCCGTGCGCAATGTCAAATAAGTTTTCCATATTTTTAATAAACTCATCTTCTCGCCTTTTTTGAAGTGGTGTGCTGCGTTTGCACGTTTTTTGCAGATTTTTCCATTGGTGATATAAAGCTTCAACTTTTTGAACATTTCTATCAATTTGACAAAATGGAATACGGGCTTTATTCCAAAAAATTTCGGCCTCTTTGATAACCAGATATGCACTTGAACGAAGATCCAATTTCACTTTGCGCATGTTATAAAACAACACTTTCAAAACCTGTCCATTGGAAGGCAGCTTAGATCCAACAATTTGGCTTTCGTCATATCCTAATAAATAAATTTTTTCACTAGCTCTTGTGTCCATTTTGCAAATATCATCAAATCAATAAATTCTCTTTATAGCAATAATGTTTCTATGATTCAAAGCTCAAAATACCTACTCTTCACTTTTTACACACCTTTAATTGACACGTGGTTGACTTTACTCTCTTGTTGCCAAATATTTGTTTACAGAGTAAGTAAGAATGGGGGAACTGTGTTCGATGTACTGAGTTAGACACGCTTTGGTGTTGTCCGTAATCAACGTAAACAACAACAAATCGTGAGCATTTGCCGAAGAATAGTAATCATTAAACATAAGTTAATTTCAATAAAATAATATATTACAAACATATATGAAACATTTTACTTATATTTTCGTGCCTTGTCTCTTGAAAAGTCCATATAAACCAGTTTTAGCCGCTTTAGTGGGCATGTGGCACGCCTTAATCTAGGGCTACAGTCTAAGATTTTGGAATTTCACTATTGGCGTAAAAAGGAACAATTTGAGGGGGCGGTACACCTTTTTTGCAAAAAAAAAAAATTAAGTCCGGTTTAATGTACATATCTCTCGGGGAGAAAGTTTTGCCATGGCGTTTTCCTAACTTCTGGACTATGGTTCCTAGGACAAGGGCGGACACTATTTGCTCAGCATCCAAAACAAAACGGAGAGAATGCACTACTATTGCTGGGCAGAAACTTCCGAAGCATTCACCGACGGTTAATTGGCAGAACGGGTATTAGGGTGTCCCTAGCTGCTTGAGAGGTGTACCTCCGAGGACAAATTGCAAAATTTTCTGCTGCATAATGGGTGCAGAAACACCTCGGTGACATGGTAATTATGGAAAAGGAATGTTTTGTTATTATTGCGTAAAATTTTCAAAAGTTGTACCAAAAGTTAGTTATCAGAGCGCAGCGGGATTCGTTAAAGAGTGATTCTGGAGTTGGTCATAAGTTAAAGTACCTGTTTTGGCTGGAACTTTCTGGTTGTGGTTTAAAACTGAGAAGCAGCTGTAGTTCTTGAATATAGTGTGGCAAAGGGGACGCCATTCTCTTGCAACAGATACCTGTCTTAGAAAGGAACTAAGTGGTGCAGAGCTAAGTTGAGTTGGATAAGGCAAAAGGAATTAGATAGCACAATTGCTAATATTTTTAAGATCGAGAATTTTCAGAAAATAGATGTGGTGTTTTGCTTATCCGCATATTTTGCCCGCTGTCCTGGCAGGTAACCACATGAAATATTTAGGAAGAAAACTTTTTACTAAAGCAACGTTTTTTTTATTATCAAAAATATTTCTGAAGGTTACAAAAACTCTAAAGAACAGCTGTCATGTAAAGTTTTATTCGATAAATACGTAGATATGGCCTATTCCGAATCTTAAAGTAATGTCGTTGCTTTTTAGCTTCCTACCAGTAACACGTACACATGGCACAATTTTTCGAAGCAACCCCCCAAAAATTACTGTGTTCCTACGTGTGTTGTTTCCAGAAAACTCCACAATTACGACCACAGCTTAAAACAAGATAAAAGCCTGAAAATTGAACACCAAATACTCGCCCATATTTCAAAAACTAAATAGATGTGGCAATTCAAAAGATTTGTGTTGATGGTCTAAAATAAGCTTTTACAAAATTAATTACTTTATAGCTTTTTGTATGAAATGAAAACCTCAATTTTAATTCTTTGATTTATTTCATTAGCAAAAGTAAAAAGTATTTGTTGTTTTCATCGAAATCAGAGTGGTCGGCACTAAATTTCAACTGATTTCTAAACCAATTCTTACTGGTTATAAGACAATGGTTTTCCTAATCTTGAACAGTCTGGTTTTTCCCAATTAATTTTGTACGAAAAGCGTCGTTTATGTTTCTTGGACAAAAATAGTTTTAGTCAAACAAGTGGTGATCTGTTAATAAATGCCACAAGTTTTAAAGGCGAAGCAGTTGCGCTTAATCACTACAAAACCAAAAAAGAAGATTTAAAATAATCGCTTACACTCACAGGCGTTCAGTTTCCAAAACTGTTAAAATCAAAAACATAAAGTATTATTTATTCGGCAATTAGTTACAAAAAATAAGTTATTATTCACATAATAAAGGAAGACGCGGATAATGCAGCAAAGGAAACTTATTTGCATACACACTCACTTCCAAATCACATCCTAAGAATTTTAAACAAGGAAGAGGTGTTGTTAATGAGACAAAGTTCATACTTTTTAACATCTAAAAAATAGATTTCAAAGTCCAAAAAGGTCTACAACTGTGTGTACTGCCAACGCATTGTCATTGTCGGCTCATTGCAAGGCAACAACATTTTCGGACGTCTGGCAACAGTAATAACACTCCTGATTTAGCAATCATTGTCCTACAATAATTTTACAACCGTGTAAACTGTTAATTTTTCGCGCAGATAGATTTACTGCCAGATAACTGTAACTTTGTGTGAAATAACAATTTACTATCTGTTGCAATTTTGTACTGTCGGCGTATAGCAGCACATTGCCACATTTTCACATCTTACAATTCTGTAAGACCTGGCAAGCGTGTGCTCATTTCCAGTTTAACTGCTCTTATTACCAGCAGTCTGATTTTTAGCCCAAATTTATTATAATTGAAAGTTGTTATTGTATAATATTCAAGTAAGTAAGAGTTTGGGGACAATCTAGCGGATCTAGAAAAGAACTCTCAGCAAATGAGGAAAACATTTTTTATGTATGAATAGATGCACTGTCCTGCAGAAACAACTTTTTTGTCTGTGTTTCCTTATTTCATACATACGTTAATCGCTGCAACAAGTTAGTACAGAAATAATCCAGCGGGCATCCTAATACACGTACGTCAGGACTTAGACTGCAGATGTCTCTGTCTTCGCCCTCTTTGTAAACGATTAACCCATTCGAATTCGTCGCTTGGACTTCCCTTTTGTCTCAGATTTGAAATGGTGGACTAATTTCTCACCCATGGTAATGATTTCAAGCAACATCTCAGTCTTATTGCGGTAAATCATCGCCTAACAAGATCAAAACATCTTCAGGATGGTGTTTTTTTCTATTGTGATCAAATGCGGCACACACCACGCGCACGGCTTATTGACTTAAATTTTGTTTATGAATGTGCAACGTTTAGTACTTTTTAAATGCCTATCACTTCAGTTGGCCCAGTCATATTTAGCTGACACTCTTCTTCTCATAACGGTTTAACCGTTGCTGGCGTAGAAACCTCAATTGAACGACCACGAATGAGCAGAGTGTATTTCCGCATGAAATCTGTCAACGTGTCGCTTAACATAAAACTCAAAAAACAGAAAAAATAACAAAGTTTTAAAAAAATTGAAAAAATCTTAAATGAAAAAGTTTGATCTCAATACAAATTTTATTTTTCAGTGTACATCAACAGAATTGCATAATATAACAAAAAAATATCCGCTATAATGTTGCTCCGTTGAAAGCTGGTAAACTACTGAACCAAATTTGGGACCAAGTTAAATTCAATACAATTTTGGTTTCCAGTGTAGGAAAAGAGTTTTATTAAGATAAGAAAGAGCACCTGTGCAAAATTTTTAAAACTTCATTTTATCAGACCACTATAAAGCCGGAATCACACGATTGCCGCATATACACCGATTTGACACAATTTTTATTGTGCTGAATTGGCGGACAATATAAATATTCTCCCAACTTAATAGGAGTTTGATTGCTGCAAGACTGTCGAAAACGATTTTGTGGCAGTAAGTGCAACAATTGAAAATTATTGCTTAAGAAATTGGCGTCTACCATATTTGTGTTCATACATATTTAAAATAAAATTCAATAACGAAACACAATGAAAAGAAGGGCGAGTGCTTAAAGAGAGCCACTGATTGTACCTACGTCCACTGTGAAATAAGACTGGTACCGTTGGAGTGCAGATTTAAAATTCACCTTTGGGATATATGGAATTTTCTATAACATCGTCAAATTCTTCCGCGTAATAAATTTCAAATAAATTAATATTTATATTTTTGCTATATACAAAAACATACGAAACAATAAATAAATTGAGGCAACTAAAGATATCGACGGATTTGGTGAACTTGAATTGCTGCGCGAGAACACAACAAATATTGGTGTATTTTTAGGATTTTCCATATCAAGTCACATGACTGCCGATCAAGAGTTGCATTTGGTTGGCTAATTTCAATCAATCAATCCTGGCTTAAGAATATGTAGTGATGATCTTAAAAAGACCACTAAATCGTATGATCAGAATAAAACATTTTACTTTATACAATTTGCTGTCCAATTTTGTTTTGTGTTCATTCTGTTTACAGATTTGCAAAAGCAAAGTGCGCTGTACGAGCAGAAAGGCCAACTTAAAGTTAAAAAATATATAAAATGCTGTAAAAATACCACTAATCAAATTTCATGTTTTTTAAAAATAAAAGTAAAAACATTCTATTTGATGCAATTAACCGTGGCGGGTTCTTAAAGAACAACCCAATATAAAAATAATATACTTTGAAAACGATTTTAAGATTTTAACAAAGTTTTAATCTTGGTGTGTTAATATCGAAAAACTCTTGTTTGCCATTTTCAATGTTGACAACACTGCTGCCTTCTTACTGTTTGAGTGTCAACGTGTATATACTTTCAAAATTGAAAAGCGAAAGTTCGTAGCCCGGCGGCAAACATGTCTATGAGTTGTGTGAATTACTGGACTGTCAATTGCTGTGCGTCCTCGAGAAAGTTTTGTATACTTTCTTATAAGCTATTATTGGTGTTTCACAGTGCTGCGGACGCCAAGCCACGCAGATAGCCTATAGGCCAATCTCATTTAAGAGTTTGTGCATTTATTAGATACAAAGGAGACTTTTCTTTTTATGGGCGCCGGGATACGTTGACTTAGTTAGGAACGACGAACCGAAATGTTTTAAATGAAAGGCCTGGATTCCAAACCTTTCGATAACGTGGGGCTGAGATGAAAAATTCTGTTGATAGATCACGTACAGAAATATTCATCAGTAAAATCCTGTGGGAGAACCTAAATTAGGTAAATCGGCTCATGTGCATCTACACAGGCTGACAAAAACAAGTAAGATTTTCATAGTTGCGCTGACAATACTTTGAGAAAGTTCTTACTTCGTATAATTTCTTAGTTCGGTAGAAAGCACCATAAGCGACAGGTCAAGGGCGTTCATCCATTCTTTATTTTGGCTTAACCTGACTGTTAAAATAGTTCGTAGTTATAGTTTTATGCGTTATTAATTTTGCTAATGCCTACCCGAATTATAGTAATTGACCGCACTGACCTACTTCTGTTAAGGAGACAATAAAAATTTTTCAGATACCTTCTCGTTGCTTGTGCAAATGATATTAGAATGCGAGCTTAAGCTGGAACTGGTTGGAGTATTTTTGCTCATAAAATATATTTTTTGACTCATAAAGTCTATTTTGGTGTAAATATAAAAAAACATATTTCATAATATTTCATCTAAATACGTGAGAAAATAGAATCAATACACAAGATGTGAAAAATTCCAAACTAATGGAAGAGCATCGGCATATAACAAGGGCTTTCATTGATACAAACAATGGTGCAAACTAATTTATGTTTGTTGAGAAAATAGTTCCTACATCTCGCTTGCCATTTGTAGTTTTATCCTCTGAGAACCACCGAGTGCATTGCTCAAGGCAGTTAGCTCACATCATACCTCGGTGTAGATTAACTCTTGAATCATTTCCAAGGATCTTTTTCTTGAATAGCGCAGGGAAATATTTGGCGGAGGCAATTGCATTTGAACGATGTGTTAAGACATTTGGATGGCCTCTCCATTTAAGCGACATTGACCCATGAATCCGTACATTTTTATAAGTCTTGATACAATTCGCCGTTCATATCCCAATGCCTACTTACGTTGCATCTGGGAACTGTAATGGATTATTTTAGTCCTTTAATATAGTCGGTTTAAATCTCTCACTACGTTCCTCGTTCGTGAGCAACGATTTTAAAAGTACTAAATAATTTTTTTTAAATATTACTGCAAAATGTTTTGGTACACAAATAGTTGACTCGAACATGCGTTTTGGTTATTTTCAAATCAACTCCGATAAATGGCAACTCCATCTAATATTTCGCAACAACCCTGATTGTAACCCATTAAAGCAGAGCTAAATTAAAGTACAGAACTGTTTAATGCAGCTGGAGATGACCTAGTTGGGCGCATGCACCAGCTCATCTGTAAGATATGGTCGGAGGAAAGCATGACCGACGAGTGGAATCTGTGTATAGTTTGCCCGACCCCAAAAAGAGAGAACGATTCAATTGCGCCAACTGCTGAGGGATAAGCCTATTAAACGTCGCCTACAAGATCTGCTCTGCCGTTTTATGTGAGCGCCTGAGACCATTCGTGAACAGTCCTTATCAGTCCGGTTTCGGGCCGAGGTAGTCCACCATTGACCAAATTTTTACACTATGGCTTATCCTGGAAAAGACCCAAGAGACAAAAATCGACACCCATCACCTATTCGACCATTTTAAGGTTGTGTAGGATGACGATGAAGAACTCGCGCTGCCCCATCAAGGTCGGTAACGAATTCACCGAGACCTTCAATGTCAGAAGGGGATTTAGACAAGGCGACGCACTGTCATGTGACTTTTTTAACATAATTCTTCAGAAGATCGTGTAAAACTCACACGCCGACACCAGAGGCACGATCTTCCAAAAGTTCGTTCAACTGACGTGATTGGTCGAACACAGCAAACCGTCAATGAAGTGTTCGTTGGTATATCAGCGTAGGCGGCCAAAATGGGCCTAGCAGTGAATGAGGGCAAACCGATGGTGTCATTGAGAAAGGATGCACAACATCGACGACTGGGCCAGAAGGTCACGAGGTACTGAAGGACTTCGTCTCAAAGGTCAAGCTGACACTATATAACACCTGGATCATTCCTGTCCTGCTCTATGGCGCGGAAGCATGCACAATTTCAAAACCAAATGAGGAAGCCCTTCGTGTTTTCGAGAGAAAAGTTTTCCATTCAATTTTAGGTCCTATTTCAATTGATGGTGTCTGGAGAAGAAGATTTAATCGCGAACTGTGATTGCATGTACAGCGACATGGCCTTTGCTTATCCAACGACTAAGAGGTTAGGTCACGTAGAGCGCATAGAAAACACTGCTCCAGCCCCTAGAATCTTCAACTCGGAACCATTGGCACAACGTAATAGAGAACCAATGGCACACGCAAGTGGAGAGGGACCTCAACCAACTTGCTATGCGAAATAGGAGGCTTCTGGCTAAAGATTGTGCCAGCTGAAGAATGTGGACTGTAGCGACAGAAGAAGTTAAAGTACTCGTACGATGAATTCATTTAGGTGCAGAATTTTTAAGTATATTTACATATATACTATATATATTATTGATATGGGAAAGACTAGTTTTGGTCAAGGGACCAGATTTTTGCGCCGCAGAAGACGGCAGACAAGTTAACAGATTTTTTACTCATTCATTGCTTATGGTTCACCTTTTAAAAATCTGTTTGTTTAAGTTTTCAACTTATGCCGTTGGAAACACCAGGAGGTATTTCAGGTATCGATATACCTATGAAAAGTTACAATTTTTTTTTTTCAAGCGTGATACACATGAAATATAATGGAGGTTATTTGCCCAATTATTTTTGTACATTTGGCCAGATTGCAAAATTATTTTATTACTTCAGCAGTTCATCAAAATAGGGTTCATTGAAAGGAGAATGGGATTGAGGATTGAAGATATTTAATAACTTTACTTTAGAAATCCTTTTTCTACACACTCATAAATTACTTTAACCAACCGGACTCTTACAGGCAAATTGTCATACTGTGTCCTTTACGGAATTTACTTACAGATTGTTTGCCACCATTTCTGCGTTTTAAATTTGCACTAAGTTTTAGTTTTTACAACTCTCACAACTTTATAGCAACAGGTGCCTTTAATTTCGTGTCACTTACAACATTTGGGACCATGTGTAAATTTTTTATTGGCTTTAAAACGCGATGAGATAAGCAAATTAAAAAGGTAAACCTTCTTCGCAATATCTGTGAATTTATGGAATGAACGGTACTCTGGAAAGAGGAGAAGTGGATTGCGATTGGAAAAATCAAGTTGTTTTTAATGAACGAGAACATTATGGTGAATGTTTAATTCATATTACCTAAATACAGGAGAAGAAATTTAAGGCTACACAGAAAAGTTGTTGCAACAGTTTTTCCAAACGAGTTTGTCGTAGCAAAATTAAAAAAAAAAATCAGTAAAATTGTTTGCTGACTCAACGAACAATGTTTTATATCCATGAAAAACGAAATCATTAAATTATTAATTTCAGCAATAAAAGCGTTTACTGACTCATTGAAATTGTAGGCTTGAAGTCGAACAAAAGCGAATTATTTGAAAACATTCAAATAAGAAAAACTAACCACGTGTGCTGCCATTTTGTCCAAAAGGTTGAATTTGCAGCAACTATTTGCGTTGTTTCCGTAAACAATTTTGTTGAATATATATTATAGTATATATTGCCAACAGAGACTTTAAAAGTTTACAACTCAGCCTTAAGTTAAGATTTTTGGTTATAGTTTCATCGGATTTAGTTTTGCGGTAATATGAGACTTACATGCTTTTAGGTCAGAGCAAATGTCGACATATTTGGCTTCTCCTTCATGTGAATATTTTTGTTCATTGACTCATCATTCTCCAGACGAACTCCAGCTTCAGTAGGCTGAGCGAGGCCTATGAAAACACCGTTTTTGATTATCAATTTGCGACCACCTACTCGCCAGTAGCTTTCCAAAGCTTGTGCGTGTTTGCAGACAGGCTTGTCTTAATTTTGTTCATTAACAAATGCCAGACTTTGTTAAAAGCGTCAATGAAGAGAGCAGAATCATAAACGCTTTTTTATGTAACATTCACTATGTTTCCCCCGAAAGCTGAACTGATGATTACGGATGCATTCTATATTATTCAGTATAGGAGTCAAAGTCGTCATTAGCAATATGTCGAAAAGTTTTAAAATTGTTGACAGCAGACTTATTGGCCTATATGATTCTACTTTGGTTAGATCCTACTGTGTCTTAGCAAATAAATTAGGAAATAATGTTTAATTCTGGTTTATAGAACGTCGCCATTAGTCTTAAATTACCCTGCCGACATCGAGTTAGTTCGTTATTAAAGTGAACTTCTGTGTCAGCAGATGCCGCTCGCGTTCCGGAAACTTATTTTTAAATAGTAAATAATTTTTAGCATATCCTGCATTATGGTGGCGACACACGGCGTCAAAGTTTATATAGATTGAATAAGAGTTTGTAATGTTGTCTTTTAATGGAGATGTTGGGAGTGGGATTTGTGATTTGTGATTCAAGTTTGTTAAATTGATATGGTAAAATTAGTATAGGGAATTTGTTTGGAGTTTCAAACGTTAATGTGGCTGGTTGATCAGCCTATCTGAGGAATACAAGTACATTTGAGAAGCTTAGAAGGATCTATTTGGTCCATAAATAAATAGCAATTACTGTATTTTTTTAATAAGAGTAAATTTTTCGATTTCTTGCTTATACGTGCAGTTCATCATCAACAACAAAAACTGAGGGCAACTTGCAATAATAATTCTTGTCAGTAGAGATTCCTCTACGGTAACTTTACGATGTACAAGCTTTGATTATTCAAACATTTCTCCAAAACTTTCTCAACAGAAATATACAGGCTGATCTCTTTCTCAGAACTACACTTATACAATTTTTAATTTGCAACGATTTATATCACAAAAATTGTAGCAAAGTTTAGTTGTGTACATGTGCAAATGTTTTAAAACATTGAATTTAAATTGTATGTATGTGCATGTGTACAATATGAATGTATGAAAGTAGTTCCATATGTAATTTCATCAAAAGACTCTTTCACCTGTTACTGGAATGATTACATGTGTAATGAAACTTCTCTAGAAAACACAAAAGGCAAAAATGCTGCGTTTTTGATTCGCTTACAAAAAAGTTAAGGCCATTTCAACATGAAAGACACTTCCAGAAATATATATCTCAAATAGAATTATGCATAAGAGTTAATTTCGAGGTGCTTTTCTGGTCACAGCTTGCAAAAACTTCGCTGCCATACAGCAAAACTGGAAGAAGGTATGATTCAGCTGAAAGCAAACGTGTGTTAATCTGAGTCGAGTGTTGAGAGTTGCCGTAGTGACCGGAACATCGCAAATACTCTCCCTGCGACCATGTATTGAGGAATTTAAGGTTTTTTGTCTTCTTGACAATTTCAATTTGTTGTGAGTTCAATGTGATATTGGGTTCAATAGTTATTTGGTGAGTGTTTCGGGATATTACAAGGCACTTAGACTTAACAGGATTCAGACACAAGACATTCGCTACATTTTAAAATACATTCATCGGCCTTATCAGGTTCACTGTAAATATAAACTTGGGCATTAGATCTTACAATATATTGTAAATAAATATAAATTTATTACGTCTTCGCAATTTCAAAGTTGATGTATGTAATTAATTCAATATTTTGCTGTTTAATTCTGTGCAATTCAATTTGTTACCAAAACGAAAATAGGAAAAGCACATTTGCATTGCTTTCGGATTTCCGTTCAAAGTTCAAAGTCTTTTAAGTAGGCCTGAAACTAAGTTCATTATCTATAAACTCCGTAACTAAGTGTTTGTCTCGGCATATCGCCAGTCACTTTTCTCTCAACAAATTATTAATAGTTTGGCTTTTATGCCACCATATGTCTGTAAGTTGTATTGCAGTTGGTTACGGCTTGACATCCTCCAAAGGAGGTCAGATCATCACGAACACGTACTAGAAATGCCTTTCTTTTAAATCCAGGACTGATATTTTTTGTAACTGCGCAAAATTATTGTAGGGAAGTCTATACTAAAATACAACTTGGCCAAATTCAATATAATTGATATTTTAAAATTAGTTTCAGGACGGCTTTCAACTTTCTGTCTGTGTTGCGGAATAGGTTTTTTAAGTGTTGCAGTTGTGCGTGCAGGTACTTAATGCTCAATGGAAAGCTTAGGGCTTTTTAATTGTGTGGTTGCGATTGTTTTATTCATTTAAAAACATACTAGTCAGTCCCATATACATATATTGAAAATCTAAACGAAAGTTCGCGAGTCACCTGGTGTCGGGTCCGAGTAGGATGTCGGGGATGCACAAGTCGTATATGAGTGACAAAGAGAGTTGATCCAGTTTTTGATTATGATCCGACACTTTCAAACGTTAAACGGTAGGAAACCCAGTGGAGTTTAACTTCTGCTCCAAGAGGTTGCAGCTGCTGCAAGTACTATACGAGTACTTGTTGGTGAATGATGAACCGACACCACTTGTTCATCACTGTAAATTAAATTTTCTTTAACTTTTTGAAAATTACGTTTAATAGGCCGTGTAAAAAATAATGTTTGCTGATATTTTCTTCTGCGAAAGCCGCTGTTGTACTGTCTTTCGCCTCACTTAGTGCATAAAATTCATAGAGAAATGGATATCGGGTTTCGTTCGTTTAGAATACGAATGAACATGTTCTTCCGACATGGTGAAACATTTGCAAACTAAGTAAATTTATATTGGGCCAATTATTTTACTACTATTTTTGGTCACTTCTCTATTTGGTCCTGCTGGTAAAAGAAGAACCACAATTAATTTGTATGGAAGAACTCTTCAAAATAAACTATCTTACATATACGAGTATACGGTTTGCTTATTTTTGGAAGGCACTTTAATTAAGTGTTTCTTATATTTTACTATGAAATTTCTATCGACACCATAGTAATTCTCTTAGTAAGACAAACCCATTTTCAAAGTCCTAGTATTCGTCAAAAAGGGCTGGATTGATTATAAAATCAAATGGTCACAACCTTGACCGATTTGCCAACTGAAACAGGAACGTTCTTGGAGAGTTGTTGTAACTAATCTGAGTTTTCATTTTACGTGATTTGGCTGTCATGGGCAAATCATGTCTTAATACATTTCGATGGCGCTTATTCCACCATTTCATAACGCAGAAATAGCAAACCTTATAGAAGCTATTACAAAATTTTACTTTTCAATATAAAAGCAAAATTTTCGTTTAACGTTTTTTTTTTTTTAAATTTCGCCTTCACAAACTTTCGTTGCAACTTAATAATGTGTTTAACCAAAGCTTGAAAGAGAAGCCACAAAAGTTTTTACGATTCCAACATTTTTTTTATCGAAACAAGAATGACAAAATTTTGCTGGGAAAGACATGAAATGAAATTCCAAAAAATAATCTTGAAATCGGTACAAAAAACGAGAGAAAAAAGCCACAATTGAATTTGGCTGTAGAAGAAACTCTCAGCAATTTGCTTGCGTCCAGATATTGTCACAATGGGGCGTATGAGTAATTCAACATTAAAACAATATTGAGTATAAGTTGGTTTTTAAATAAAACTGCTACAGAGCTAAACTTTATTATTCAAATATCATTCATATAAACCGAAAATTCAATAAAATAGAATTCAGCAGAAAAATTGTCATTGTTTGCACTGACTAAATTAAAACTATTTAACTAAAAAAAATATTTTTATGTAAATAAACTAATAAAATTGTATACATCTCAATAATGTTTTACAATGGGAAACATATTATATTCCACAACAATGTTTACAATAGCGGCTATAAAGTGCACCTGTGTGGTATTTTACTCAATTGGTTATTTTACAAAACTCATATTTTTATTTAGTTTTTCGTGCGACCCACTTGAAAATAATGCGTACGCTACTGAACGAACTTACAAAGCAAACTGTTGGAGGCAGGTTATTGAACCTGTGACGCAAACATCGACAAAAGAAATGTTTGGTGCGTTAACTTATACACCCAAATCAGTCACTATAATATGTTTATCACTTTCGCATGCTTATTTATTTGTGTGGTTGAAAACTAAGGCAATAATCAATTAATTCGCTAGTAAATAGATCGGAGAAGTAATCATAAGCGTTGGCAATATGCTGCTATAAAGAACTTGATTTAATCGCAAAAATGCTAAAAAATAATATGAAAAGGAGAGTGCAAAAACTGGTTTCTATTGAATAACAGCAACATAATTGAAATATAGTATTTCACAATAAAAAGACATTAGGGAAGTTCGCTAGTCCAAGTTTTGAGTAATTGTGCAGATCTGGCAAATCAAGTCCTCTATATAACAAGTAAGAGGTTATACCACTTATACCAGCAGTCTGGAATATATTTGCTGCGTTTGTCAGGCCAACACATCTTGCTATAGTATTACAGCGTACTTAGACTTTCCTGTAAAATTGCTTGCGTAAAATTTTGGCATTTAAGGCTTCTAAAAGTTTAGAGCTGAAAATGAGAGAAAGACAAGTTAATGTAATGGGCAACAACAAGAAAACACTTTAATACGAATGCAATGCGCTGTTTCTGTTCTTCTTCACGTTAAAATGAAAGTAAAAACTATTTCAACACTCCCGACGCTTCGTGGGCCATTTCGCAACTTCTGCAACAAATCACCATTGTAAGAAATGTGTCAACATTAAATATATAAGTAAAACCTATTCCCAGGATATTACCAGATGTATAATAGACTTGTAAAACATAAACTTATTGTTTAAAATTCTAAATTTATTTAAAATTTGCTCCCTATTGTTGTCCTTTAACTAAAACAACCTTCTAGTTGACATTTATTGTATCCCGGTGTAGTTTCGCATTATCCGAATTGCTGTTGTACTCTGCCGTATACGTACATACTGCATACATATGTATCTCCTGTTTGCTGTAGCAGCCAGCGTTGGTCCACTTTAAATGTATGTACAATATGTATTGCTGTGCAAGTGCTGTTGGTTGTTTGTTACTCCTTATGTTTGGCTTGTTCTCATGTATTCCTAACCCTCAGTGCCAGCTTGTTTCCAATGTACGTAATTGTGCAAGCGGTATCAACAAGTTCGATATCCGTAAGCTGGCATGAAGTTTCTTTTTGTTTTATTGCACAACAACAACAACACACGTTAGCGCCCTCCTCCCCTGAGTGCAGAATGGTTTGGATCATAGTTCTCGATTTTAGTTTTTGTGTGCGGAAGAAGGTGATGTTTCGTTTGGCTGGAGGACAACTGTAATGTTTCCTTCTATTATAAAGTTCTTGAGTTTTTTGTCGTGCGTTCATTTTGGTAAGAATACAACCCATTAGTAGTATGTCGTGCCAGATGTGTCGTCAGCATTGTTTTGACCGTTTCAGCTACTAGTTATTTGTTTAATTAAATACTATGAAAAATGTAATATAATCGCACCCTAAATACAAAAGAGTCACAACTCAAAATTTTCCAAAACTGACTTTTTCCATAATTACTACTGCAACAATTTCTTTTACGTCACTATCTTCTTTAACTGGAAAAATACAGTTATGTTAAAAGTGTTGCTTCTGCACGATGAACTAAACATAAACAGTTTTTTGTCTCTCCTGAAAATTTTAGAATTTTGAGCTGTGGCCCTTTTGTATTTAGGGTGCGATATGTATATATATATGTTTTTCTATTTGAAACTAGGCTTAAATAAATTAAAAACTCTTTCTTTCTGCCCACTTGGAAGCTTCGAATTAATTTCTCTTCCTCTTCCCTTTGATTGTTTCGAACAGTAATAATTTTATGTGACATTCAATTTTTAGAGACCATTTCTAATAAATTGTTTAAAATATCGCCCACAAATTTTAGTGTATATGTCTGTATGGCTGTTATTATTCAGGCAAAACTTAGGTGTTTACAGAAATCTGGATATTGGATCTTTTGTACAACACACTTGTGAAATTTCATCTGCCATTCGCTTCGTGCTCAAAACTACCGAAAAAATTGCATGGCTTTAGTTAACCGACATGCTGACATCCTCAGCAAACTTCTCTCATATGTCTTGCTCATGCCTTGTGGGCACTAAAGAGAAAAAACAAAATAAATATATGCAGTTAAATACGCAACGTTGATATTTACGTACTATACGTGCGCCCAATTAAGACTAAGGTGAAGTTGCACTCAAATGCAGCTGTCCGTACTCGTAGTATTTATATAGAGATTTTGTTGTATTTCACCAAAAAGATAATAAAGCAAAACTACACACACTTCTTATGCTAAACTACATTTTGATTGACATCACTGCTCGTATTTCCAGTGACAAGCGAGGCACGCGTGCAAAAATTGTAATGTGTCAACAATTTGTTGTTGCTTTGTGGCTTGGTTGTATGAAGGGTCGCCCCAGCACGAATTGGTCGAAGTATTTGTAAATGCTACAACTTCCTTCGAAATCTGTAAAACAAATGAAAGGTTGCCTATTTGGATAATTGTTACCGTGATTGGGAACGCCAAAGGAATTTGGGTATTCGCCCAAGAAGACTAGGAATAAAAAATCGACGGACGTCTAAGTCCTTTGTTCCTTTTATGGACGACGGCTACGGTGTTTACATAATCAGTGATGTCCTTTGGGCTCTGCGCTCTAATTGATTCTATAAACGCTTGTGTAATTTGTAATCCAACAGATGCAAATTGCCTTAATCTGGAGAAGGAAACTTTAAGCGAAAGAGCTAAATGTGTTATTAAGCCAATTTTGGTATTTTCGCCGGAAGGCTGAAGTCCGGTAACCGGGAGTGTATATCGCAAGCGATGACGATAGAGCCGAACTCAAGGCATACAAAAAGTGCCACAGACATTCCTGCACAGGATTACTTATACCTACTTAGATAGATAGATATTTTTGCAGCGTTGAAAGAAAGTTTTGTATACTGACGTCTTTCTATAAAGCCAATGTTGCTCTTAACAGATCAGAGACGAAAGAAAGTTTTAAGTCGTGGCAAATCAGAACGTCTGATCAAACAAAACATTTCCCTGATTCATCGAATTGTTTGATTGAAAATATTTGAACAGGTTTTTGTCGACTGAAGCAATTTTGCTTACAGGTCCGCATTCGAAAAAATCGTAATTGAAACCACGAAACATAGTCATTAAAGCGACTTGTTCTTCTCGAACTTTCAAGGTAAAACTTTAATAGAAAAACTGCATTGTTAAAATTCTTGTGAAATAATAGAAGGACTTGTTCGTGCGAAAGTACTTTGTGCACGAGTAGAGATTATGAACCAAATATCTGTATACTGAAAGTATGGGACAAATTTTCCTTAAACTCCTCCTCTGACGGGGCGAATTCCAATCGATTGTAAATTTTACTTATTTGAAATAAAAGAAAAATTTTAGTTGAATTGTTACTGGGTCACTTCCATTAGCAATTATGCAACTTTAATTGGAAAGTATTGCTTTAATTTCAGTGTGCTGTAAACTGAAACAAATAGTACGAGCACGACTACCTAAAAAGACACATTTGCATATCAGACGGACGTCACGTAAATGCAACGAAAGCAGACGTGTGCATCAAGCGATCCTAATCGTTACTCGGTTAAATTATTATGAAAATAATGTCACTGATCGCCGCTATTTACTGGCTTTAGAGAAACATAAAAACCAGACATTTTTTAATCAAATTCAAGCCTTTTTATAATAAAACGGTTCCGTAATACAACAAAGTTAACTTTGCTGATTTACCCTTTTTCCCCCACTTTGTGACACCACGAAAACTAAGAGTAGACAAATTTGTTTGCTGTGAATATTTAACATGCTCTTGTGTTTAGCTTAAAAGGTTTTCATGCTCTCACAACTTTGGGGATTGTTTTCATAGCGGAGCGTTACTTACACTTAAAGTTGGCGTTTTATATGATGTGGACATATATTGTTTGCCTTCAAAATAATCTATCGATTTTATCCACAATGTTATTAAATACGTCTGTACTGCGCTCATCTAAATATATGTATGAGTATGTCCTAGTGAGTTTAGTTGCTCTCAGTATTGAGACGGTATCGGCCTTGGCAATAAATTTTGTCGCGAAGATAATTGCTAACGAACATATTTCCAAAATGTGAGCGGAATTGTTGCACATCTTCATACTATGGGGACGTGCGTATATGTACATACAACGACGTAATGAAAAATAATGTCCGAGTCAAAGACATTCGTAAAACTTTTGGTAAGATTGCGTTCGCACTGTGCAATTTTAGAAATTGTCGCATGAGAAACAATGGAAATTTTCACAAAAAGTCGTCCAGATATAATTGGAAGGGTGCAATTCAAACCTTTTAAAAATAATTTTTCTGAAAAGCGATTCACCTTTTTAAAAATGATCGTTCTAATCAAGCCGTCATTACCCGTCGCCCCAGAAAACACACAACAAAATATTAATTCTAACCAAGGATTATTTTCATTCGTTTTTAATAAATAAATGTGGAAGTAGTTAAGCACTCCTGACCAAAATATGTTTTGTTTACAAAAAAAAAAACTATGCAGCGAAAACAAATTTTACACTACGGCACAATAATGCACTTACGCTGCAGCTCATACCTTGTTTTGCTGAAAAAATTAATCTTTCCCCAGACCAGCAGCTCTGTTGGCTGGAAAAGTTTTCGCTTTTTATTAACTGATTTGGCTCAGACAACTTCAATATTTGGCGGTTCTTTTGTGGAATTTCATCGGGAATGGCAAATATTCCAGTTGCATAAATCCATGTAAATAATTTAGCATTTTGTCAAAATTTCTTACAAGAATGGAGTTCTCTACTTTACCAGTGTTTCCAAAAATGAAGATCTTACGATAAATCTTCATGCATATTCATGTTGATAACATTAACACAAATTATCGTTTTGTTATATATGAGAACTTTCTTGGGTCAGGAGTCGGGGCACCCCTTTTTGACAAGAGGTCTAAAAATTCCAATTCTTCATTATTTGATAGTTAAAATTTTTAACATTTTGGGAAAACGCACTTTCAGATGCAAGAAACGTTCACTACTAAATTCTGAAACGAACATGGTACTGATTTCTCACGGATTTCCATCGAATTCGAAAATTTTGAAATTCTAAAATGATCCAAACTATATTTGTTTCCTTTCAACTCTTTCGCAACTAAATTTACTAAATATATGAATTATGCTTCAGTCACCGACATGCTTTTACAAAAGTGTTTAGTTCAGAATTGCATTAAATTTCAATTAAATTGGTTGTTGCTCGAACAAACAACTTTAATTGCTACGGGTTTGTTGATGCAAAAATTAGGCAAAAATACCGTTAGTGCTTTCCTTTATATATCCTTTAAATTGTGTAAGTGTGCCAGCACATATTTTTAATTGAATACGAGAACACACTTGTATAGGCGTGGATTATCAGTTCCAACTATTCTATCAACTTCTTGGGAAATTGCATGCAGCTACTCGCATAAAAAAACCAAAAAAGTTTTCTTGATAACGAAGATGCTGGGATTGCGATTAATTTGAAAAATGAGGTTAAATAGAAAATTTAACACAAGTAGGGAACACAATGAAAAAGATTTTAGGGCTAAGTTTTTGAATTTAATATTTGCAAAAGCAAATTTTCTATGTCATTGTTTAATTTTAGGTATGTACGTAAATGGTAATGATATCATATTTCTTACCCTTTACAAATGCAAATTAAATACTATTGATCACCATAATGTTCTACTTAAGTTCAAAAATGCTGTTCTGTGTTTCTTTTATTAACACTCATCTGCCTCAATTATTGCGACGTCAAGTATCCTAGTTTTTGAAAGGCCTCCGGAACATTTTCCATTGAGAGGAGGGCGTTATGACCATTTCCAAACCATTAGCATATTAGCATGTCTTTCTCAAATCTCAGAGGATCGGACTATGGATCATTTCAACTTAAATACCTTCTCCAAACTTTAACAGCAAAAGGACTTCATTCGACAGCAGCAAGGCCCTTGCTACTGTTAGTCCCCTGGTTTAATCAAAAAGCTTTCCCATCATTTCTTATATATGTACATATTTTAGTTCGCCTCTAGGTCAAATAATAAAAGAAAATGCAGCGAGTTTCCTTAGTTTTCATTTATTCCCCAATATTTCCATCAAGATCTTCAGGGTTTCTACCAAAAGAGCACAAAATGGTACAAGTTACAAATAATATGGAATTTAACACACCCCCCCCAGGGGTGTGTTAAATATATACGATATACGTTGCCATTGTCACTTACAACATGGTGTCTCCTAAAATGTCGGCTTTTGCTGGCAACTTTTCAAAATCAATATTAATGTACTCGTCCTTTAGCACACACACACACACATTTGGAAAGTTTTTTGTTTCCTGCCAGTAATAAAAAAGCTGTCTGCAAAGCTGCAAGTAAAAGCGAATGAGGTTTCGTTTCAAATCCACGTTCTGGCCGCTATTTTTTAAGGGGTATGTATGTGCGTTTGCTGGTCCGTGGGTTTGCTTAAACGGCATTGACTTAAACATTCTACGTTAGTTTATTATGTACGTGTGTATGTATGTATATATGTAGATGTTATTTAGTTTTTGTGCACCTTTTTATATTTTTTCAAACAGAGGTTTTTAATTACTTTTTCAATGCCCGATTTTATCTGCTGGATAAAAGCTTTTACGTGTCCTTAAAATTATTATTTTTTTTATAGTTTCGAATGTTTTTAAAGGAAATGTCAAAGTTTTTACTGGGACAAGCGGAAATTTTTTTTGGAACTTAATTTAAAACAAATAAAGACTTCTGTTTTCTCTCAGGGCTTAAAGTTTAATTTCTGGTACGGTTGCAAAAAGCTGAGAGCAAGACAGACGGACTGCCTTAATCAAATGACCCGTTCAGCCTGGATTTTCCTGACAAGGCATCGTAGGAGCAATCATTTTGGAATATGTCAATTAACCAACAGTTTGTTCACAAATTTCGACAAGAGGTTGGGGAAATCGAATGTCCTTAATGACCCAAAATTTTCTTCTAACATTTTTGCGAGCACAGCAAGAAATTTTCTGCAAATGAAAAATATCAACCCCTGGTCAAGTTTAATTTTTTTATTTATTGTATAAAAACACTTATTATATATGAATGTGTGTACCTGCTCGTACATATTTTTTAAATGATGAAGTTCGGAAGATAACAAAAAAAATGTTTGGGCTTATTGCCCAAAGTTTTTTGAGTGTAAAATGTTTTTCATGTCGGTGGCCTGTGGTCGCCATATTGTTTGAGTAGCGTCTATCTGATCTCTTGTTTACTATTCAGTTACTGATGCTAAGACAGCAGCAGCACCTGCAAAGGATTAAACTTTATTAAAAATTAAAAATTCAAGGCCTCTTACACTTATAAAAGACGAAATATTCAAAAATGAATAACTTGTACACAGTTCACCTGCTAATCTTGACGTGGTAACAGTGTTTTAATACGTGATATTGAAATATTGTTATAATTTCAGGCACAAAATATAAAATTCTTCCCTACTTGCTAGACTGGAAAATGGAGAAATCAGGAGGAAACGCTGTAGCATATTCGTATTGTGGGCGATGTTCTCTTTTTTATATTGTAGCGTTCTCTAGCCTATACCGTTCGCGCAAAACGTATTCCGCAACAATGTACATATATTTCATAATTATCATTTTACATTTGGCTCAAATTAAGCTGTGATAATTATTGTCTGGAGTCCAGTACTCGCGTGCTTGAGAAGGAATAAATACTCTTTACTGTCGTGACAGCATTGTCAGGTGTAAGGTAATAAGTTTCAGGAGATGGTAATGCATCCATGAAAACTGACTATTTGTCACTGACTTTGGGCCGACAGCGTCATTTCTTCGCTCGTTTTTGGAAACGGGCGTGACGTGGATTGGCACTAAGATCTACTCCCACTAGGCTTTTCTTTGCAGAGTTTCTTAAAGTTATAGTTTATAGACAGCAAATTCATTCGACTTTGAGGAGCAGAGCCATGAAAAATGGAACCAAATTGTAAAACACTTTAAACAAAAATTTGAAGTTTCTCGCTTTTTGGTTCCTAAACTCAATTTTAATCCACGCTTTGCCCAGACTTCAAAATACAGTTTGGCGTGACAACATCATATGGGGGACATGAACTTGTGCCGCCACAACGAAACCAATAACTCACTTTGTACATTGATTGCGACTAATGCTAGAGTTGCCAAAGTATTAATTGAATTGCTTACTTACAATGAGTCTCAAAAACAACCTCATATTTACCGGGGGCAGAGTTAAGTTTAGAGTTGCTGTAGGGAAAATACAAAGAACTGTGAAGTTGTCCATTTGCCCTTGTATTGACAACATCCATCGAGCAGTTTTCAAAAGTTGTGGCTGCTTATGGAACACATGAAGAATTATTTAACTTACTTTTACACTACAGTGTATAGTGGGAATGATTATATTTTTGCCCAAAACAAACGCTCAATTTGATATCAAATTGAACGAAATTAGAATTCGCTCGAATATTATTTGGTATTTTTGCTTTTTTTACAAATAACAACAGAATTATTTTACTGTGTCACAACAAATTTGAAATCATTATAGCAGTATTTATTAGAAGAAAATTGTTTTCATACTGATACCACAAGTGATATTGTAATATGTGTAAATACATATACTCCTATATGATGCCATTTTCACACATGTGTTGTTGTTCCTGCAGGCTCTGTACGTCTCCTCACAAAGTTCATTTGTTCCGGATATTAAGCGCTGCTAAATTGTTAAACAAAGTTAGTTTATGACACCATTAGCGACACATTGCACATGAAATTTACTGCATTGGCTGCTTTCAAGACGGTTACATACTTATATAATTTTTCACCTTGAGCGCATCAATACACACCTTCAAGTGCAAAGAAAGCACGGAGTGCCGGAGTGAAAGTTCAATTTATGATACAAACACATGACTGCGTTTATACAAACTGATGTGACATACAACTTGTTAAGAGAATAGAAAAATGGTGTCGATACCGAAGTACCCCTGTTTCACTGACATCTTGGTATCTGCGTACTTATGCAGCATCTGGTTGAATTTTATTTAGCATGGGGAATGCGGCTTAATGTATATTTTCTGTTGTTGCTTTCCAAGCTTAATCAGCAGAATACTTGTTTTACTGCCGCTGCTTTTTTCCTTGTTAACTTTCCAATATCAGCCCCAAAGCACACACTACACCACACGGCGATATCATCATTATACGCATAGAGACAGGTCCTGTTGGCAACGAATTTGAAGTGGGAGATGCACTCCATATTGCGACAACAGTTGCTAATAATTGGCAGCTTCGGGAAATACTTTTTCACGTCACTGTCACTGTCACTGTCACTGCCACAGTTATTATTTGTTCACTTTTCGTTTTCCTAAAGGGTACAGCTTACAGCCACTGCCTCACATGCATCACATGGAAGTCAAAAGTTTCAAATGTTCCTGCATCGTTTAATAAACGAATAAATGAGCAAGTGAGTGAATAATGGTCTCCATTAATATACGATTGCTTTGGAAAGCTGCAGCAGCAAACTGTGTCCACGAGAAAACTCTTCGTCTATTTTTATCGTTAAGATTTATGATTATGGAAATCGATACCTTGAAAAATGCTGGTTTTTATTTTGCACTTTAGCAAGAGTTTCAAATTAACCGCATTGGGCCATAACTTTAGTCAAGCAAAATAATTTACATAAAAAACTTATAATCTTAATGCTAAAAAGTGTATATATTAAGTTGAGCCTGGCAAGAAGTTGTGTTATATCGGTAAAATTGTGTATCTTACGCTCATCATCGTTAGGTACAGCGATCTGCCTTTCCATAAGAAAGAATTCAAGTTCATTTGTGTGCTAACAGATATCGTTTGCGCTATAGAAACATATACATATATGCACATATTTAAAGGAATCGCATATTTAAAAAATCCTGCAAAATAGTGGATTGCACTTTCAGAAATTCCTGGATCATAGCCGTTGTCGACGTTGTAAAAGTGGTTAAAGATTGAACAAGAGTTTGTATGGCCGCCTCAAGTTTGCTAAAGATCAGATATCAGATTTGAGACATATATTAATGTTTTTGATTTTATTATCGGATTTCTGTATTAGGGCATAATCTGCAAATGAAAGAATATTCTCAACTTGTTACATCAGATTCAATAAATATATAATATGAAATTAAAGAGAATAAATGAATTTACAGATCTTTGTTGTAAACCATTTAACTCCTTAATCGTTATCCTCTTTTTGTATCTTCGTGATATTCTTATGTGTAATAAAAGTTCTACAACTTATCCTTTGTGATAGCGGGAATTTATATTCGGGTAATTTGAATTGTCGAAATCTTTTTCCATATCAATAAGGCAAACGCCACCACACAATTGTGTGTTTCAATTCCAGTTGATGTATATCGGAACGAAGTTTACGAATTAAAAACTTTGATTATGTTATTAAACGTATTTCAAATACCTGCTGATTTATGTGGAACTTAAGCCACAGGTTCCAATTAAATTTTCATGACACAATAATATTATCGTTTTACTCAATTTCATTGTACGTTCCTCGGTTCTCTGCTTACAAGGATAATTCCATTTATATCTTGCCACAGTATTGAATGCATCCATGTTGAAACGTAAATGCTATCATTATAATTTATAAGATTTATTTCTTGTTGAATGAAGCGAACTGTTTGCCTAGTACCAAAAATCAGGTGTTTTATTTCTAAGTGATGCCAATTACAGTTTTCATCATCTGTAGATACTGTCAGCTGCTCTCCTGGCTGAGGTAGCATTTGATTAAATTGAGGAAAATAGTGAGCACGCAGCACGTTTGCCAGACAAATTCATTTGCAAAAAAAAAAACACTTAAATTGGTCTGATAAATAAACTATTCCGGCCCAAAGCCGGAAGCCCTTCGTTTGTGTCATAGTTTTTGGAAATAAAACATATTTTTCAGTATCATACTTATACACTTACTTGGAAGTGATCAACTAACGGCTTGACTATCGTGTAATATGTAAGCAGTTGTGCATACTTTTTAATATAACACTCTTTACCGTCCGCATTATTAAAATGTAATTCGAAAAGGGGTTGATTTTTATCTGATATATGTATAAGTAGTTGATTTTGGCAAAATGAATTTATTATCTTTGTAATGGGCAATTAATTAAAGTGGAAATTTTAGTTTGTTGTTCGTCCAAAGGGCTTACAAATAATTTTCTTCTCCAGCCATTTATTTGAAGTCGCATTCCGAATAAGTTATCCGTCGCATTAACATTTTAACGCATTACTTTTGAATAGAAGTTTTCGGTGGGAATATATAGTAAATCCAATTCAATCTTTGATTTTGAACCCCCTCTGTCTGGTCGTATTGGAAAAGTAAAATTTCGCGTCGCAACCGAGTTAACATCTGAAAATTGTTGAAGTCTTCTGAAAAAAAATAGTACAATATGAAGATCACTTAATTTGAAAAAGCACACGTGTGATTTTGTGCTGTTCTGTAAATCACATTGCATTGATGTTTTTCAGTGCCACTTTAGTTTGACTGATTTGTCTAAGTATTTTGTTTGGAGCACTTTTTTGTGCAAAAGTTAAGGCGAAAGAAAAGTTCCATAGCCTCTGTGTTGCCTTTCACCGATTTTCTAATAAGCCAAGCAATTCTAGAAGAAGAGTACGAGACAACAAACTGAGTGACTTATTATGATGTTCTGCAGGTAAAAGTCGTAAAATGTGATTTTCATAACATGTCTGATATACATACATATATAATGCTGGTATTCACCTTGGCTAGCCCCCACTGGCGTAGACGGAATGTAAAACAAAGGTACCAACGCAACTTACAGACATTTTATTGCCCAAAACTAAATATTCTTTCTTAAAGTTTCCTTGTAAAATATTGCCACTCGCAATTTCATTTCAATACCATTCAGCGCTTGCAGCTGTGAACTCGCCAGTTTGTTCATTAATCCGAACATTTTTCGTTGATGTTATCTCTTAGCGCTGCGACTTGAAATATTTGCCATGACGTGAATAGGGATTAAATTGAAAGTTGTTTTATGAACAAAGAGGGTGTACAAGTTTGTATGAAAACGCAAATAAAACAAAAGTAAACCACAATTAGGGCAAACTTCCAGTTACTCGCGCTTATTCAGCTGCACCAACCCACTCATACCTTGACAATAAGTGAACACAATCCAGTAAAAGCCAGTAAAAATTGAAGCAAATTCTTATGAATTTGAGAGCAAAGTCGTATCCACGGTCTCTTGTACGATTTAAGTTGATTCAGTTAAATTTATCTTATCACATAATTTTTATCTTTATCATACAAATGCTGACACTGACATTTCTCTGGTTCACGTGACTCACCAACAAATTTTAGTTGTTTCCCATTTTCACTCAGAAGATTAAACTTAGATTATTTTTTTAAATCTTTGTTAAAATTAAATTTATTGGCGGCATTTAGTCGATAACTTTTTTTTTGGCCAATCTTCATACATTTTTCTTTCTTTAATCTTCCAAGTTTTGTTGAAATACTGTTCGTGGTTATATTTGACCCACAATATACTACGTCTGTTGTTTGCTACTCTTGCGCTCGTGACAATTGCATTTAACCATTTTCGATTTTCGTTGCATTGCTGTAACTTTGTACTACCGCTGCCACCTAGTAGACGTGGGCGCTTGGTTTATTGATCACTTGAACTCTTGAACAAACAGCTCAAATCAATTATTTTCTTTTTTATTACCTGTTTGCAGTTCTTGGTAGGAATCTCATCTACGGTCTCTGGTCCGTTGAGCAACTCTAGCAACTCATCCAGGGAGGCACTCCGCGTACTAGAACAGCGCTGAAACCAGTCGTAAAAGGGGCAGCTAATATATACATACATATGTTTTTACATATGTCTGTAACTTTATGCATTTCGTTATTCGTGTCTCTCGAGACTGCTCGGACTTCTGTTCGGAAGAATAAAAATAGAAAGTGTAAACAATTTGGAAACGATTTTTGCTTGTTTACCAAAAACCGTTGAAAGTCGGCGAAGACAATAACACACCAGATGCATCAATTCAATATGAAATGACAACTTCCTGGTAATATATATTCCTACACCGTAAAATATATGGATGTATCACAATGGACAGATACATCCCTCCATCGGCTAATTTGACCCGTTTTAAAAATTGATTTTTTCAAATGAACGAAGTCGTTCAGCGTTGCTAATTTAAAACGATGTCAATGTCAACACAGCCACGTCCACGCCCTTCATGCGCGATAAATTTACCCTAAATTAAAATTTTGTTGTCTAAAAATTATGATATATCAAAGATGTGTGTGAAAATAAATTTAATTGACATTTTGACAATTCGAAATTCTATTACATAAAAGTGGTCTTAAGACCAGGGGATGCAAAGTTATTTTACAGAACTGCAAAGCCGTTTGCTTGCCTGCACTAACAACCAGAGTCTTGTGTAGGCATCGAATATGCGATCTCTGGAATGTCGGTCCGCAAACTCATCCATCGAGGCACTCGCAATGCGATTGATGACGATCAGTTTTTGTTACGCAAAGGTGACAGCGCTCGCTTTTAAAGATGGAAAATGCAATTACATATGTTTTGTTCGTGTCATGTTCTTTAATTTGAAAAAGTATTGGAAATGAACTTGGTACGAACTGGTTCATTTTTGGTAATTGAACGAACGATTTTGATCAGGGAAAAGGGAAAAATGCTGAATGAATTCATGGAACGAAACGTTTCAAGATTTTTCACTTCATTTAACATGATTTTTATTTAAGAGTAATTTTCAAAAGACTAGATGTTGCGATTTATGTATTTTCCAGCTGTCGTAGGTGTCACTGTAAAACATTTATTGTTCTCTATTCACATTTTCTACTTTCTTTATTTTTTACTTTCGCGACTTCAGTTATGAGTGAATTCGTTATTTTATTGGATTCTTTTAGTTGTTGATGAGTTTAAGGATATTGTCATTCAGAAATTGTTGTTTTCTTATTGTGGGAACTCTGGTTATAAGGTTGGCTACTGAGTTTGTTATTTGATGAATTGTACCAACTACATATTATTTTGTTGTGTGTTATACGAGTATATTGCCGTAATTTTGTCTAAATATGCGACGCGGTTATAATCCTCAATTTGTAGGGTAAATTATATTTTTGGATGGTATTTCCTCTATTTCATTTGTATGTATTTCAGTTTTTCATTGTATTGATGATTGGCTTATTGATCTGAACGTTTGTGAATAGAAATGGAACGTCAAGTGAGACTAGGGTTTTTCCATTATTTAGACTAGGCTTAAGCGTGTGATAAGTGCCTTTATAGTCTAGAGGCTCTTAAAAGTTCTTTTACATTCTTGGCTATCCAATGCAGCTGTTTCGCCGCCTTTATCGGTTTGCAATATAATTATATATTTGTTTTGTTGAAAAATGTTTTTTATATCTACTTATAGGCCGTAAGTGTAAGTTTTTCCTTTGGTGTGTTTTTAATCTGTCGTGTGATGTTGTATGTCATGCAGTCCGCGCCGCTTCTTTTCCTCATTATTCTCCATTGGTCGTGTATATTAACCGCAATAATCATTAAAGTTAAAGCGAACTTCTTTTTCTAATGATGAAATCCGTGTTTATTTTGTAAATATCAGCACGTTCGTGGACTTTCTAATCAATTTTTGGTCAATGTGAATCGATGGATTTTGAACTTTTTTCTATAAGTGATTCGAATTTTTGTTCTCCTTTTTGTTAAGACTTTTATCCTATTTATTCTTTTGCCCATGGATGAAGTGTATTGGGATTCCAACTTCGTACAAAATCCATTAGCAAATAAATGGCACAGATTTTATTAGCAAGTTGGAATTCGAAGTAAGCAAACATTTTCTGTATTTCTCATATATATATATTTTTAAATCAACACATCAATAGAATTTGCATTCTCAAGGGGCTAAACCTTCTTTCTAGTAGTTAGCGCTCTTAGCCTTTTTAGTGTTAAACCTGTATATGATTGCAAGGTGCTGCTAAAGGCAAAATATGATAAGCTTTTTAAAATATTGCGTGACTGGTCAGTGCAACAAGATTCTCTGCTTATAAAAAAGTGAGAAAACCAGGTGCGGCATTTGATTTCAATCAATTCAATGCCAATAAAATGTTTCGTGGAGATTCTAAAATTCAGTTCTGATACTGCATTTTTTGCACTTGCAACTTTCATTAAGACGGATGAGAAAGAAAAATCTTGAAAATTATGGATGAAGTGCGAGAAAATTTAATCGAACTTTTCCACTTTGGCATCAGAGATCTCGATATCGAATGAAATGTACAGTAATTTGAAATGATAGCGATTAAAGAGGCGGCATTACTCAACCGATTATTTGATACGTCGGTGTCTTTTTATGAAAAAAAAGTCACTCCACGCCTTAAATACTTCCACTGGTGGGCAAAAACGAAAGTTTGATTGTTAATGACAATTTGTGCTACAGCTGAGCTGACATAGAATGTCTCCATGTCAGTGTAGATTAAGTGTTAGATCTACAAATAAAAATCAGTGGTGCCAGCACTCAAATTGAAAAAGATACCAAACTGCTGCAAAAGGTGCTAAAAACGTTCTATACGCTAAAAACTATATATTTTTATTAATAAATTACTTATACGAGTATTTTGTCAACTTTATGATGCCTTTACAAAGGCATTATCCATAAATTTAATGAACCCATTTGTTATACGAGTATAACAGACAAAATGTGTAAATTCACTTATTAACAGCAACATGTAGAAATATGTATTTCCTAATTTGCTCTTAAAAGAAAGAGACACTTTATTAAATATTTGTTCAATAAAGTTTATGCATCAATACATGCAACCACAACGGATATGATTAAGAAGCAAAAAGATATTGTAATTAGTTTTGCGAGTATTTCATTGTGACATTTCTGCGAGGAGCCAATTTATTTAATAATTTAAGGTTAAACAACACAATTAATCGAACTCAAGAATTTATCTTATTCTTGATATAGATTCGTCTCCAATCTGGTTTCTTAGTTTTCTTTTAATTTAGCGTGTCAAGGGCAATACCTGCCAGGTTTCTTGAACGGATTCAGAATAATTGGAACAGCAAGACATCTGCTTGGTAGGTCCTGTGATCTAAACCCTAAAGTGGTCTACTGGGTATACACAAAGATGGTCAGGCCCGTTATACTTTATGGCGCCTTCGGTAGACCAAACAAACTTCGAGACTGCATAAACTACAGAGACTTGCATGTTTGCCTTTCACAGGGGCTATGATAGCGGACATGGAAGCTCTTCTGCATATGACATTGCTTAACATAGCTGTCCAAAAAAGGCAATAATGCCAGTATAGTATAGTATAGAATAGTTGTGCGCAAGCCCAAGACGATTTCAAGATGGCTCACAGAAATAATATGCGTAAGAATTTAAAATGATTTAAGAATAACTTCTCCTGGATGTAATAATAACTTCTCCTTAAAAGAAATCGTTCGGTACGGAAATATTGTAACGTACTGGTCAAAAAGATTCGGAGCTTAAATGACAGGAGGACGGATTTGTGCTAAAACTGGACAGAACACTATACCTCTTATAAGCAACTATAAAAAAGGCAACTATACCCAATACAGATACCTGCACATTTTGCAATGAAGAGGAGGAGTCAATGCAATATTCGATTACCAACTGCGTGCCACTCTTTTATGAACAGCAATTGATTAAGCCCTTGAATGGAAACGGAAGCACAATAGATCAGCGTTGGTCACAGTGAGAAGTTATATTTTGACCAGCTCCAACTGAAAAGGCACTCAAATTCAAACACTTACAAATGTTGACAGTTTCTCAGATGAATTGTCATTTATAGAATTTCCAAAGTTTCTAACTAAAGTCCAAGTTTCTTTCGAGCTTGATTTGGAGTCTTCTAGAATATCCTTAAATGAATTTTCTATTGTAAATATTAAAACATTCTTTAGTATTTTTGAGTCTACATTTAAGTTGGGCTAGAAGTTCTTTCAGTAAATGAATGCATTTTTATTGAGAAGTAATGAGCTAAAATACAATATTAATGAACTTACTCGTCACTACTTCTACAGCACTTACGTTTACGCATAACTAATTCAAAATGTTACTACAAAAAAGTCAGTAAAAAGTCAAGCTAATTATTTAAAAGACTACAGCAAAGAATTCAAATATGTATTAAAAATGCCAAAAATAACAACATTTTTAAAAGAAAACCTTCGTTTTTCATTGCAAACCTCGTTTCGATAAGGTTTCTTTTGTACAACAACTCAATATAAATATTACTCACATTTTTTAATCAGTTGACATTAAAGAGAGTAAAAATGTATTTTTGGCAAGAACAACTACTTTTATATCAGATAGTGCAGATCATTTCTCAATTACTTTTTGCTAATGCTGCAGAATAGCGATAACTGATTTTGTTGCTCCAAATTTTGAATTTTCCCCGGTACCACAGGCATTTTATTTAATTTTAATATATACCCACTATTATTGAAGCGCTTATTACAAACTTAGACATTTACAACTGGGCGACGTAATTTTGTGGGCGCTACTTCAGTTCGGTTATGGGGTCGACCTGTAAACAAATCGAATAAGTTGAAACATTCCATTAATCTGATGTTCTTGTGCAGTGATGAGATTTTTCACTTTCTGGACTTGTGTGGGAAAAGAATCAAGGGGATAGGAAAGATATACGGGTGTCGTTGAACAGTCAGTCGCCAAGGGTGCGAAGTAGAAGGAGAACAAGTCGTTAAAGTAAAATCACAAAACTTTAGTCGCACAATCTGACGACATTGTTTAGTCTGCAAGTGGTACGACCAGATCTCAGGCACACAGCAAGTAAAAAAAAAACAGCCAAACCGGCAACTCATTAAACAAAAACTTTTATAAGAATATAAAGAGCTGAACTCTTGTCTCCAACAATAATGGCGTAAATTGAACATCCACAACAACAGCAACATTAAGAGTACATACACATCACTGAATTTTGTTCCGCTTTAAAGATGGCGAAAACAACTTCAACTCAAAACCAACACAAACAAAAATTTGTTTAATGAGATGTTCAAAACTGGAAAAAATATAATTGAGGTTAAACAAAAAAAAAACAAAGGGATCGCCACCAACAAGTTCAAATTGTTTTTATTTAAATAGGGGAAATGTGCATGTACTTGCAACGGGCTATAAAAGTAAATTAGACGTTAGTCCGCCTATTTAGTAAATATATTGCAAACCACAAAATTTATCCGTTCGCAATGGTGATCCAGAAATAATTAATGAAATGATTGAGAATTTCTACCACATTATTAAACGATATATGAATGAATTTTTTGCGAAGCTTCTGCGGCGCTATTCCAAAATTCCACCCTTATGAACACCTTTTCAGATTTAGTAAGGCATTTCAATGCAATGCGGTGTTCCCCAATATGGCCATCTTCAGCTCACTTTGCTTTTGCTTTTTGTTAACGACATACCAGGAATTATGAAATACCCAAATGTTTTAAAGTTCGCAGATGATATAAAAATAATTTTAAGACCGCTTCCGCTCATATTTATTTATAATTTAATGGAGTTAAATTTAGTAAAATATAAACATTTGCGCTTCTTTAGAAAACATAATGTTTTAGATTATTATAAATTGATTGATGTAAAACTGGATTTTAATCAACATATTACATTGATGGTTGACAAATCTGGTGTACAAAACTGAGTATAATTTGAAAAATTTTTAAAAAATTATTAAAGCTTCCACTCTGTTTGAGAATGAAAATTTTGAATTTAAATGTATTATCGGAACATAAATTGCCATAAGCTGGGGTCAGTTCTAAATTTTTAATGGATTTTCCAAAAACTTTCTTTCATTTAAATAGAGGGGCTTGCAAGTGTAGCACCCAGTTTACACTCTGATCTCAACTTTCTATTGTATGTAATTGCCAGCATATTGTCAGAACCTACAATATTGGAAGATTTTACCACCATCTCTATATAGCTTGGAATTTCAGCTTTTTACCCCATTTTCTGTTGTATTAAATCATCTGGGTAATCCTCAAATTATGCGGATTATCGAATAAAATCTTAAAAGCATTGAACTACCTTTACAAATTCGACTTTGGCGTTGGATTTAAAAAAGCTGGATTTTTGGAGTAACAAATAAAAGAGGTTTATTAATATAAGACCCTGTTTTCGAATAGTTTTTATCAGCACTATCAAGTTTTATGGAAACGCCAACTTAGATTATTATGGAGCGCAAAAAAAAACTTTAAATTCAAAAACATTTGTGATTTATGTTGTCTGCTTCCCGTTTAGCCGCTGCATATTTTAGTATTTCGAATTTCTTCCATCATAGTTTCAACAATGGAGTTACGTGTGTGTGTATGTGTGTATGCATGAGTTTGTATAAGTGTTGACCGATCTTATCTTATCTTATCAGAGCAAAAGCCATTGTAAAATCGATAGAACAGTCTAATGCAGGCGCGACGGTACTCAAGAGGGTTTATATAGTTGGACGCTGCTGATTTCTTGGTACGCATTTTTTGGAAAATTCTATTTTGGTGGCTTTACGCACACAAGCTCCGGTAATTCATTCTGTAATTAAGCGACCGAGAACCCTTTTGAGCCAATCATTTGCGCCGTCAGCTTCGAAAGAACCCCTTTATTGATTTCTAATAAATATTTCCTGATTTTCGTTTGTAATTTTCTTAAGTTTGTTTGAAATTTTTGAAATAAAAACTTAAACCTTTTAATGTTGGTTGCAATTTCCTTAGTTTCAAATGACATTTTCTCATTTTCAAGCTGAAAACTTTTATGTCGTTTAGAGTTTTCTGAAAATTGGCATTTCTGAATTTTTTCAGCACATTAACACTTCTGATTGCCCAGCAACTTAGATAAATATAAGTTGTCTTTTACATTTTGCTGCTACAAAATTTTTGTTATAAGCAAATTTTAAGGGGTCACTTAAAAAGTGGAAGTACGAGTATGAACAATTTCTGCGATAGCAGTGGGTCGTTCACTTCAATTACGGTGCAAAAGTGTGTAATAGATAACCGCTAAACAGTGTTTTGTATATATGTAAATTGTGTTTTTTCTAGAGGTATACAACTTTAAGTTGGCAACGCGTTGCTTGGTTTGGTTTTGGCAATTCAGCATTGAATCCAGTAAGACGTAGATTCGGTGAATGGGCCCAAAACGGGATTTTCATAAGCGAATTTTGTTTAGCGGTGAAGCTCAGTCTTGCTTGAATGGATACGTCAATAAACAACACTGACATATTTGGACCGATGACAATCCTCAAGTGTGTGTTGGGTGACTGTCATATTTAAATTATAACGCCAAAAGCTAATCTTTCGAATAAAGTAAATTTCATGTTAATTTAAAAAAATACATCTGTGTTTTATTCCACTTGAAAGTTCGATACCTCTATAAAATACACCCTTTACTTAGACGTAAGTGTACTATGGCATGAAAGCAAACAAAAAGTCAAGGGGGGAGAAACAATGCATCGCGTATACGCATTAAAATGTTTTATTTGAGTTAAAAACAACAAAATAACTCATGCGCAACAGCGATCACGTGATGGATATTAAGCAGCAAGTGATACGAAAGCCGTGGGCTAGACCTTTCTGCGTGCTTTCCTAAAGAATATTTACATCCGTGTGCAGTGCAAAATATGTGTATGCGAAGAATATTCTGGGGCTGTAATTAAATTAAATTAGCAGAATAGAAGTTTTGCAGATAAAAACTTCAGAACTATTAATCTTTTTAGCAAATACAGTTTTTCTCATTTAAAAATATTTTATAATAATTTTTAATTTCTTTGTAAACCAAATGCAGCATAAAATGCTCTTTATAACATTTTGTACATTTTATAAGTGCAGCTGCGGTAACACACAAGTACTATTAAACAAATTTATAACATAATAAAGAGGAAAATACTATAAAAGAGTTCGGAACTTTTTAATTTATCTGAAAGGAATATTCTTTTGGAAATGAAGAGCAAACAAACAAATATAATTAAAGCAAAACGAGTGATAGTAACTGCGTGCTGCGTCATTAAAAACTTATTTTCGCGAATGAACTACTTTTGTAATTTTACACGCGAGGGAGGGTATGCGGACTAGTGCAATGTTTTGTACCCAGAGGAAGGCATCTGTAAGGGATACGCTTCATGCGTGAAGGAGCAGGGATAGTGGGCATTTCAATTTAAAATCTCTGCATTAAAAGTTATACAAAAGAAACCTCTGGACACAGATACGGGTTTCGAAAACAAATTGCATGAGTTGGGCGCCGCAAAAGTTCCTGTAGAAACGTATACCTTCAGAAATTATATAGAAGCAGCGGAACTCCTAAGTACTTGCCAGCCAACCTTGTAATTGATTGCCACTTTATTATCAACAAAACTTCTTGCTTGGAAAACTTTCAAAATTTGTGCATTTCGGATTCTTTCATTGCGGATTTCTGTGACCTTCCGAATTAGCTTCTCTTAAAAGTGATAAGGCTCCCATATATTATAAAAATTTAAGTGATATTGTTCTGGCTGTTTAGTACCCAGTACTCAGATCTTCGACAATACGCAGTCAAACACTTGGTTAGATGGATCCCAAGTTAGTAGACCGAAATGAAACTAGATTTTGGCATCACAGCAATAATTTAAAAATTATTCATGTCAAACCTGATTAACTAATTCTTTTTCCTTTTGCGCTACAGTTCGGGGTGAACCTGGGCCTCAACCAACAAAGTTTTCCAGCTGGCACGGTCTTTAGCCAGCGTTCTCCAATTTTGCACACCAAGTTGGTTGAGGTCCCTCTCCACTTGTGTGCGCCATCGGTTCCGTGGGCGTCCTCTACTGCGTTGTCCTACAGGTTCGGAATCGAAGATTCTACGGGTCGGAGCAGTATTTTCCATGCGCTTTACATGGCCCAACCATCTTAGCCGTTGGATCCGTAGGCGCCTGATTAGGCTCATGTCGCTGTACAACCCGTACAGTTCATGATTGAATCTTCTTCTCCATAAACCATCAACGCAAACAGGGCCGAAGATTGAACGCAGAACTTTTCTCTCGAAAATACCAAGGACTTCCTCATCCGCCTTCGAGAAGGAAAGGGATTATCAAAGTGGTATATAGTGCCAGCTTGGTTTTTCGAGAGAGGGCCGTACTACTGAATTGCCTCTTGAGCCCAAAGAAACAGCAATTGGCAAGAGTTATTCTGCGTTTAATCTTGGTACTGATGTTTTTCGTGCTGTTCACTTGGGAGCCAAGGTAGACGAAGTCCTTCCCTACCTCAAAGTTATAGTTGCCTATGGTGACGTTCCGGCCCAGTCGTCGATGTTGTGCGTCCTATCTCGATGACAACATATATTTCGTTTAGCCCTCGTTCACCGTTAGAACCATTTTGGCCGTCTCCGTTGAAATATCAGCAAACGCTTCATTGACGGCTCGCTGTGTTCGACCAATCACGTCAATGTCGTCAGCGTATGCTAGCAGTTGCACGGACTTTTGGAAGATCGTGCCTCTGTTGTTGGCATGTGAGTTTTGCACGATCTTCTCAAGAATTATGTTAAAAAAGTCACATGACAGTGCGTCGCCTTGTCTAAATCCCTTTCTGACATTGAAGGTCTCGGTGAATTCGTTACCGACCTTGATGGAGCAGCTAGAGTTCTCCATCGTCATCCTACACAGCCTGACGAGTTTAGTAGGAATGTCAAAACTAGACATGGCGTTGTATAGCTCGTCCCTATGCACACTGTCATATGCGGCCTTAAAAGCGACGAACAGGTGGTGGGTGCCGATTTGCATCTCTTGGGCCTTTTCCAGGATTAACTAACTAATATACCAAATAAATAGTAATTGAAAAAAGGTAGTTTCACTGTATTTGGAGTACTTTTCATAAACAAATTATGCAGGTCGATGCCAAAACCTGATAACTTTTTTGCAAATCGGAGAAGTTTTATCTTGCTTTTTTAACTGCACAAAGAAACTACCACAATCTCAAATTTAAATAAATTGAAGCGGTCTACACAGCTTTGGCTAAAGAAAACTTAAGCTTGCATTTAGTCACTGGCCTCGGGCTCATTTCCTGTCACCAAAAAAATATATAATACATGTTTCCCTAATATATATGTAAACGCTTTCACAAAACTTAGTACAGATTTTATTAAAAATAACAAAACCTTAAATTTGGTTCTATTGTTGAAGTTTTCTCAATAGACGATTTCGTTATAAATGTGAACCGGAAATTCGGAAATAAAAATGCCAGCGATCTAATGCTGTTGTATCCATTTTGTCTGAACATTTTAAAGCATTTTGTGCAACTTCTGTTTCTCTTCTTTTCTTAGCGTATGAATGAAACAATTTCAAGAATTTATAGCAAACAATAAGCTGTAAAACCAACAACTACCAACCGAACAAAATGCTAAATATTTGCAAACTGGGGGAAGGAAGGATGTTCGTTGCAATAACGCTATTGAATGCTCTGGAATTTCCTGGCAAATAATGGAAACAAAATTTATCTTACCTTCAAGAAAATAATATTGCAATAAAAACCATTTTTAAGGTTTTAATTTAATGAAAGCGTTCTTCAAAAGAAGCTCATATTAAGGTTTTCCTTTTTTACAAAAGAGCGCAAAAAAACCAAATCAAAATAAAAACAACAATAAATTGCTACAAATCTGTGCAACAACTCGTAGAATACTGTACAAATGTTTGTATGTATGTACACAAAACACAGGTATTGTACTATTAGGACAAGACTAAAAAACAACTTCGTTTTTATTGCTGAACGAAGAATATGTTTTGGTTCCGCCTTGTAAACAAAAAAAAAGGAAAAATGAAATGGGCCGTTTTCTGTTCCGAACGAAGTTGAATTATTGTGGTTGAAATCTTAAGTATAAAATGAAGAAATTATATTTCGATTTGAAACCGATCTGCAGTACTTATCTTCTAAGTCTGCACTAGTCTCGAATACACTATCCGACAGAAAGGTCGTTGGTAGGGGCTGTTTGAGTACTTGCCCCATGCTGTGGTACTGGAACACTAGATCAGGGGATAACGAGCCCGTTCTTGTAGATTTTATTCGTTCAAAAAATCACAAAACTCTTTTGGCCAAAACTGATATAAACCTTTTTGAAGTTTCCCTACCTTAAAGATGAGTAATAATCGCAATTTTAAACTTTGTTACAAGGAGCGCAGTGAATGAGTATTGTGCAATATGAGAGACAAGTTATCGAAAGACCTGCAAAAATATATGGTTGTGATGACAATATTCGAGCAGCAGGGTCGATGGCACATATGACATGATTGTTTTTTGTTAAAATATAGCCATTTCAAAAATAAACTAGAAACCTTTATTATTGCAAAACTTAAAATATTTACCACCCACACAGTTTCACGTTGAAATTTTAAATATTTAAAAGGTATAGTCAGCAAAAAAGGGTTGTTGCTATAAATGAAAGAGGATTTTTTATTCGCAAAGGGCTGTTCCAAACCTAAAACCACCTGAAGTAGCTTTTAGTGCCTTTAAACTTTAACAAGTTTAAAGTTAATTTTTTTTTGAGCTCTGATTGATATCTCCTATATCTTCGTAAGTGTGTGGCCAATGTATAGTTGGGTGGAGATGACTCTGCATCCATTTTTAACATGTTGTATGAAAACATTTTCGATGTTGAAACAAAATTTAATGCTAAAATTTAAGACTGGTGTTTGCCCACGACCATGACCCATTATTTTTTCAAGCTTGTAGATATCAAAATCCTTTATTAGGTTTTACACTTTATACGGATAAGTAACTTAGAATCGTTTTACAACATTTAAAATTGTTAAGTCCGTAATTCATACACACGCAGGGCCTTGAGAACAGTTTCTTTATCAAATCCTTTATTTCAACGGCTTTATTCACAACAAATATTTCATGCTTATTGTCGTCATACTTGGAAAATTTCTACACAAAGTAAATATCGATTCCTTAATATAGGAAGGCCCTAAGTAACGTGTTCCTGGTTTTTCAGGGGAGAGAAAAAACTTAATAGAAATTAAAGTTTTGCAACTGCTCATATTTTTGTTACTTTTAGTCGCATCACGTCAATTTTGGAAATGGAAAACTTCAAGAAATCTGTTTCGGTTGTGCAAGATTTTCATCTAAAACAATAAACCGGCTTGCGGTTTATCTTATTTAGTCTACGTTTTTCTCTGTTTTGTTTACGTTAACAATTTCACATGTATTTTATCTCAGAAAATTCAATTAAATAATTGTGTTTACTTGGGGTTTTTACTTATTGACTTGAAAATTCTGTTGAAAATTCTATTGAACATTGATTACTCATATATTTGTTAAAAAGTATGAAAAATTCGTTGAATTAAATTGATAATAAAAGATTGGATACGCACTTTTTTCCTCCATAAGTTTAAAACCAAAAGTGGAAAAATTATGTAAATTGAATTTTTCTCGTTCGTATGAAACATCGTGTTTTGAAACAAAACGAGGTTTTAGCTTAAGCTTGCGAAAGTGCTTTGAGAACGTTCAAACCATTTTCAAAGCAAGTTTTTAGCTCCAATCAAATAAGTGATTCTTTTCAATCAAAGGGATTCCGTCATGTTCGTCTAGAATAAAACATTGGTTAAAACAATAATACACAAAGTTGTAAAATATCCACGAATGTGGGCGTAACCATGTTTCAAAAATCCACAAAACACACAATCACAAAAACAGAGGGGTAAACCAGGTGCTACCTTTACAAATTAACATATTCACTCACAAATGTTAAAGTTTTTGATATATAAAATAAAAGAAAAAAATAAGTGTTTTGAGGAAACTTTTCCATAAAATTGGACATGAATTTTTACATTGTTATACAGTATTAATAAAAATGGTTCACTTCAGTCTTAGCGTCAATTTGCTGCGATATGGTAGCAGAAATCCTAAGTAAGCAAATATCAAGATAAATAGAAGTATAAAGGATCATCAAAATTTAGCCTGGTAACACCAAACTCTTTGGAGGCTTCACTCTGACTTAAAAGTTATTACCACGAGACAATGAAATTCGAGGTCCAGAGTGTTACGCTATTAGAACTCATGACTACGAAACTCAAATTACAATTTTGAGCCGTGGAAATGGTTGGGTTTGGAAATTGGAAAAATAACTCTTAAATTTGTACCAGTTGACAAGTAGTTCAAACCTTTTCGCAAGATGGAACAGTTATAGCTGGCAGTTTCCCATTCCTTTTGGCTTAAGATATTACGTTGTAATAAACTGAACGAAGAAAAGGTTTAAAAAATCAATGACTATAAAGAAAATCCTTATAATGCTATTGAAGGGCTAACATTTAGCAAACATAACAGATTTAAAAACTTTCCAGGCCGCTAATGAAAAGCTTTTGGATTTATCTAAATTGGAATGTGCTTTAATCTTAATAGAGATCCCGCTTTGAATAATTCAAATGCACATACATGCGTATATGGGAAATCAGATACAACGTTGTGGCAATGATGATATTTCATACATTTTTCTGATTCAACGTTTGATATCATGATAAAACTAAAAAAACTTATTCAAAGAAAACTTCATTTGATTTAAAATCACTCAGATCTTGGTAGGTCTGCTCCTTTTTTGTGCCCATTAAACAACAAAAACGATATACATGTATGTAGATTATCTTACAATAACAATAATAAAAAACTGGAAGAAGGGAAGAACCCGTTCGCACCGTACAAAGTTTTTTATCTGCAACATAATTCACGCATTTCGAACAACTTGCCTGGAAAATCTAAGATGAGACGTTGATTTTGCAAAGTGGCAGCACAAAGAACGGATCAGCTGAATTAAATTTTGGAGAAGTTAAAAAAGTTGGCAGCACAGTTCAACTCTGTTCGAACAAAATTCAAATTAAGGCCACGGTGCATCTACGTCTTAAGGTGGCAGCGCTCCAACAAGTTGTTAAATTGATGCTAATTGTAGACAAGAATGGGAGTAGTAAAACTGTCAGCTGCTGTAGCGCTGCCATCTTGAAGCCGTAAATACATCGTAATTAAACTCGAGCATAAAATCAGGCTTCCATATTGTCATTATGAAAATAAGCAAAAATAACGTACGAAAGATGGATTTTTGAACAAATTATTTGAGGTGGTGAATGAATTTTTAGACCGGCCTTGCAGATCTCTTACTATGTACGTACATGAAACAATGCAAATAATAATAAACAGTATTATTCTATAAAATATACTTGTTTCTGTTGGGGAATATTCGAGACCAAAAATTTGTCGTTCGTCGCAGTTTTATTCCCTGCCAGCGCTGCCAGCTTTGAAAATGTAAAAAAGGCGCCATTAAAGAAAATAGCACCAAGTTTAGAATTTCTTTTTTACTTAAAATTATTACTGAAAAAACATAATATTTTCCTATTAAAAATATAACAATAAAACAGTGTTTAACAGTTCAGGGATTTTAGAGAAAAAAAAAACGAAACAAATTTGTTTGTATTCATTCGTCCTTTTTAATTTCATAAATTCTAACTAAACTTTTTTAACAGGCTTCAAAATTAATAGTATCCTTTTATAAATTTATCCTTTCATAAAAATATTTTTAAAAATGACCACGAAAAGCTAAAGTTTTCTTTGCCGGACTCAAACTATCTACAACAACAAGGACCTTTTAATTTGTGCATATGATTTGTTACGTCTTCAACTTATTGCACTTTTGAATGAAATGCTATTGAAGAAGGCGAAACATTTTTAAAAAAGCGCACCGCGCCTGGCTAAGGAATTTTTGGGACAATTTCATAAATCACCCTAAATTGTGGGAAACGCATCGAATTTATACATAAATAATTCAGTAATAATTTTAAATGAACAATAAATTCAAAAATTGGTTTATTTTTAAAATGGCGCCTTTTTTCTCCTAAATTATGCGTAATTGTTATTTTGTTGTTGTTATTGGCTTACTGAAAAAAGCTAAACCATCCTGAAACATCTACAGAAATAGACGATAGTGATGGTGCTGACAAGAAAACCACAATCTGCCCACAAACACTAGTCCACTGTTTGAGATTGGCGGTTTTAAAATCGTTTTTATAACACAGGCATTAGTTTTTATTTGGGATAACAGACCCTGGTATGCCTTGAAAGTCTGATCTGGGGGGTGGTCATACACTGAGGTGCCTCACTTATCTAAAACGTTCTAGTCAACTTAAAAACGCCGTTGGTACATACTGATAATAGATAGAGACTGATAAAAGCGGTGCTGAGGCGTTGATGAGCCCACAAAAAAGAAAACACTTTCTTTCCAAATAAAATTAATAAAATAGTAGTTTAATTAACAACGCACTGGACTTATAAATATGCAACGTGTAGTATTTTTGCGTCTATAACACATATAAGGGTTTCACCCAACAACGAAACTAAATCACGGAAGCCTGAACTTATAACGCCTACAATCACGTTCGCCACAAGGCAACTTTCTGCATCAGTAGTTTTCTCAACCGACATCCACAGAAATTTGTTTTGTAAACTTTCAATCACTCCATTCAGACGAATCTTACCTAAAAATTACTTGACATTTCTTAAAAGTTTTATGGCCTTTTATGTACCTGCCCTTTCAATCAATTCCAAGGAAATGCCGTCATACGTAGTTGTTCTTTTCTTTGAAACTGACTAAACTGTTTTGCTATTTTCCTGTCACGTGATTCGTAATTTTATTATTCCTCAAGTCACGGGAAGTCATTTGGAAGTTTACCGCTTTGAACAAGACGGCACGGCATAGCGTTCTTGTATAGTTTTCACGTCAATTTTTGTTGACCGAAATTGGCAAAACTGTCGAATTTATTGTGTTTTATTATCAAAAAAATCTATATATTGAGTTACGTGGTTGTGGCCAATGAAACTGCAAATATTTATAGTGTTGTCCCAACAATATTTCGTATTACTATTTTCCCACAAACAAATTTTTCAAAAATCCATGATTTTGGCTAACTGGGTAATTAAAAAAAGGAAACAGGATAATGTATGTAAAAATATGTAATTTAGAATGCGAGATAAAAAAAACTATTCTGTCTGTTGAAAACTTTTTTGAACGCAAATAATTAAGGTTCAGTTCGAGTTGAACAGCACACCTGTAAACTCCTTTAAATCGCGCACAAATTCTATATTTAAAATCATTTCATTATACAGTTAAATTTTTGTTACAATTTAACAATAACAAAATTAAATGCCATCTAGTTGTTGTGGTGCTGATTTTGTTTTATCACCAATTGGAGAGATTCTTTAAACAAGTGAGCACATTGTTGAAACGCTCTCTTATTCGAACATGAGTTCGAGTAAGAGAAAAAGAGGGATTGATAGAGTTGTTTCCACTGCCAAAAATGCTAAAACATCTCCAAACAACAATTATTTCTATCCACTACAAACTTTAATGGATGATAAAGGAGACAATGGAAGTGCGGATGATTTACCCACAAAAGAAACTAGAGGAAATGTACCACCTATCACTTTAGTTAAATATGATATGGAAAAAATACATCAAATGTGTAAGAGGCTGTCGATTTCGAGTTACTCAATCAGAAAAATTACTATCGGCCACAAACTCTTCTGTGAGCTTGAATATGATTATAATTGTGCAGTTAAATATCTTAAAGACAACAAAGTGGAGTATTTTTCTTATACTCCCAAAAATAATAGGCCATACAAGGTTGTTCTATCTGGGTTGGACAAAACCGACCCAATCCAACTAAAATCCATTCTATTGAACTTAGGGTTGCAGTGTACTGATGTTAAGCTAGTTTATAGAAAACCAGAAAATAATAAGGAAATAACATTGTACATTGTCTACTTTAAAAAAGGTGTTATAACGCTTAGAGAATTGCGTGAGAAGTACAAAAGTATAAATTATGTCAGGGTTAAATGGAGCTATCAAGCTAGGAAACCACATAAGATTACACAATGTTACAACTGCCAAATGTTTGGTCACGGTTCGGATAATTGCAACATAACTACCTTTTGCTCTAATTGTGCTGGCCCCCACAAAACAATGGAGTGCAAGACCGATATAGTAAAATGCGCAAACTGTCACGGGGATCATAAGTCGACTGATAATACCTGTCCAAGCAGATCAGCTTATATTGGATTGAAGCAGCGTTTTGCAAATCGACAAAGCAGAAATAATCAACAGATTTCCCATACTGGAATGCCAAATGGTAATGCTCAACAAAATGTTAATTTTGCGCAACAAAATTATGTAAACAGAAGCTGGGCAAATGTTGTATCTTCTGGTAATAGTAATAATAATGATTTGTTTTCTATAGAACAACTAAAATCTTTAACCTTTGAACTGATAAATAATTTAAAAAATTGTAAAAATAAGTTAGAGCAGTTTGATGTTATAACTTCTTTAGCATTTAAATTCTTGTCGTAAAAATGCATAACAATATAAAAATAATTACTTGGAACGCTAGAGGTATTCGTAATAAATATAACGAGTTTTTTGATTATCTAATTAGAGAAAACATAGATATTGCATTAGTTTGTGAAACATGGCTAAATGATAAAATAATTATGAAACATCCAAATTATTTCTGTTACCGAGAGGATAGATCCAACCCAAAAAGGGGTGGTGGTGTTGCAATTGTAATTCGAAAAAACTTAAAGCATGATCCAATTTACACTTTGCAAACAAAACTAATAGAAAATATTGGTATCAAATTATATACTTTTGATAATATATCCATTAATATCTACAGCTGTTATTTTCCTGGAGGGACCGCAGGCCCTAACGAGTTGAAGAAAAATTTATTTAAAACTGATTTAAAAATGTTTGCAAGAATAAACGGAAATTTTATAATCGGTGGGGATTTTAATAGCTGGGGTTGTGTAAGACTTAACTGTTGGGGATCAATAGTCCACGAATTAATAACAACCAATACTTTTAGCATGCTGTTCCCCCCTGATCCAACTTTAGTCCCTACAAGTAGTACATCTCAGGGATCAGTTCTTGATTTTTTCTTAACAAATATTCCTGAAAAAGTATCTGCAGCACAAACTTTCCACAGTTTGAATTCTGATCACATGCCAGTACACATTTCTATCAAATTTTCATGTAATCGCCAAATTCCTGAAAAATATAATTTCAAAGATGCAAACTGGAATACATTTGCAAACTATATAAATAATAATGTCAATTCGCTTTTGCAAATGGATATTAATTCTGAAAACGATATTGACTACTCGATTGAACAATTTACAAATATTATAAAAGACGCTATAGATGCTGGTGTACCAAAATTTTCAACACCAAATATTTACGTGAAAAGATTGCCAGAAGCGATTCTGAATATTATTAAACTAAGAAACTGTGCACGCAGGAAATGGATAAGATTAAAAAACCCCCTATTTAAATCTCAAATGAACTTCTTGAACAATGTCATTAAAAGTCAAATTCTGGAATTTAAAAATCAGCAGTGGAATAACTTCCTGACTAATCTACCCAAAGGTTCTTCAAAGTTTTGGAGGATATCTAAAGCTCTTAAGAAGAAAGTAAATAGTATCCCTACACTTAAGCAAAATAATAGGTGGTATGCAACCAATAACGAAAAAGCCGAAATACTGGCTCAAAATTTCTGTTTGAATCATAATATTTCGTCAAATTTAAGTGACTTGGATACAGAAAGAGTAGTTAGCAGTACTTTAAGTACGATTGACGACGATCAAAACTTAAGTTATATGATGATCAGAATCGATACTCTTAAGAATATTATTAAAAATTTAAGAAACAGAAAAGCACCAGGGAATGATGACATCTCAAATTTTTGTTTGAAGAAAGTTCCATCTAAAGGCTTAAAAGTTCTATGTCGTATTTACAACTCATGCTTAAATTTTTGTTACTTCCCATTAATTTGGAAAGAGTCAAAAACCATAGCAATCCACAAACCTGGAAAAGACAGCAGCGATCCAAATTGCTATCGTCCAATAAGCTTACTAACCACAATGTCTAAAATACTTGAAAAAATTATTAAAGAAAAACTAGTTTGTTTTATGGAAGAAACTAACATTTTACCACCACAACAATTTGGGTTCCGTTCGGAACATAACACAATTCAACCTCTTGTTAGAATAAGAAATATTGTCAAAACATCCTTAAATGAAAGTAAATCTACAGGAATGGTTCTAATGGACATAAAAGCGGCCTTCGATTGTGTTTGGCATAATGCCCTAATTCACAAACTATATACAATTGGACTGGAACCAGCACTTGTCAAAATAATTAGAAGTTTTTTATCAGACAGAACATTCAAAGTGCATATTGGAAATATTTGTTCACTAAATTATGATATTCCTGCCGGATGTCCACAAGGGTCATGTCTATCTCCAATTTTATACAATTTATTTACGCATGACTTTCCTGCTTTACATGGATGTAATTCATCAATTTTTGCCGATGATACAGCAATACTTAGTTCCGAAATATTACCGGAAGACATCGTATACAACTTGGAAGAATCAACTAAAATAGTCACTGACTACTTTAAAAATGGAAAATAATGATCAACCCCTCAAAAACTCAGTCTATTTTCTTTACAAGAAGAAGAAAAAATTTATTTCTACCACAAACCAATGTTATTGTTGGTACCGAATCTATCCCCTGGGATGACAAGGTTAAATATCTTGGTGTAATGCTGGATAAAAAGTTATTATTTAATGAGCATATAAAACACATAGTTCATAAAATTAATACAACAATTAAAATAATGTATCCGTTAATAAACAGAAAGTCTGAACTAAATATCCACAACAAACTTCTTATATTAAAAACAATTTTCCACTCAATAATGTTCTATGCGGCGCCTGCTTGGTATGTTACCTCCGATTGTCATGTTAAAAAACTACAAATCAGTCAGAATAAATTACTTAAAATGATTTATAATTTGCCAACACATTTTTCAACACGAACGTTGCACTCTATGTCTAACATAAAATTAGTTAAAGATAAACTTAATATATTGTCTCTAAACTTTAAACACCGTTGTAGATACTCTAGCTATCCACACATCAATGCATTAGTTTGATAACCTTTATCCTGTGTTTTTACCATATAACTTTACTGCTCTACTTATGGGTTTTTTTTTATATCTTTTCCCAAACCGAAAAATGATATGTAAAATGAAATAAAGTCTATAAAAACTGCTGTAGATGATTAAGAAGAAAAATTGTTTATGAGTTGATCTCTTAAAGTTAAGAATTAAATTATTGTAAAAATGTAAATGTTACTGTAACAATAAAATGGAAAAAAAAAAAAAAAAAAAAAAAAAAAATAATTAAGGTTTGATGTTATTTTCACTTGGTTTTTTTATTATTATTAAAACGTTACTCCTCACGATCTTCAGAAAATGAGCGAAACTTGTTTGGCAAGTAAAATTCTATTAGAAAACTAAAATGACATCAAAGTTAAACTCATAAAGATTTCTTCATCAATTTTGTTCCCTTGGGACTTTGAACAATCATTTGAGGGGTTGCACGTGTAAGGAAACATAATCTTTGTGGGATCGGAAGCCATGGCCTGTGGAGTTGTTTCATCATGGCTTCAATTTTTCGCTTTGGCCTGCGCTGGTCCTTCGTTCAACATGGTAATAGCTTTACACGATTTCCAACGTTTTCTGTTGAATAGAAATAAAGGCAAACACATAAATAAGCACTTACACGCACTTAATTATCACAGGTCCTAAGTGAATGGATTTCGTTTTAACGCCACTACATTTCAAATGCAACCAAAAATACAAATAATTTTAGAGCAACCCAGTCGGCTTTTTTTTACTTTACACGGTTGTTCACACAACATTTTCAAATTCGTTTCACATGGACTTCTTGGGAACACATTTAGCCCGTTTTTAACCCTGGAGCCATTAAAAACAAATATATGTATGCATGAGATTGCGCACTTGAAAATTAAAAATCTTTTTTGATTGTGGTTAAATTAGGAAGAATTGTTTTCAAACAATTTATTGCGCTTTAAATGAAGTCAGATTCTTCAGCCGTAATAAATGTATACATATTTTTTACGTCTTTATGCAATCTGGACTTTTATAACGTTCTGGTCAGGCTTGGATTGCATTGTCTGTTCTGGACTTGCTGCACATTTAATGACTTTTGCTAATATACAATAAATTACTCCAACTTTTAAAAATAAAAGGTTTCAAAAGTCAAAGCTTTTTTCTGGAGGCCAAAGTATGGTTTTAATTTATGGACTTGCCTTATCATCAGACTTTCAGTTTCTTTCTGCGTCTTGTTCATCATACTTTAAGGTAAATAAACTGCTTAGTATTTAAGCTTTCGATTCTGAAGATATATTTTTTATAAATTTATTGATTTTACTGACAAAACTCTCAACTGTTTGCGCTGTGAACTGCATTTCTGTGGAAAAATACAATTTCAATTAATTCGCAGCTGACCTCTATATCTCATCTATCAAATCAAAGGATTTTCGCCAATATGTGCTTATAAGGAAAATATTCAAAAATCTCAAAATATTGCGCAAGTTTAATAACAACATCGGCAAACACTTTAAATTGTAGGTCCCTTAAGTTCTTAAATATACATACATACGTATACAAGTTATACAAAAATTAGTTCTTCCTTTTGGTTGTTGCAAGCCATAAAACTTGCGATAAAAGCATCTGCGCATGGTATTGTAGTTTGCGTACAGTTCACTTCCTGTCGCGTTCGTTCCGACAAACCAGATTGTTAGATCTTCTACGCACGATTCAATTCATTTTCCACAACCTCATCGTATAAATAACATCGTTCTTATTTAAATGATCTGCATTTTTTCATCATCATGCAACTTTTTCGATCTTTAAGAGTTTTGTCATAAATCGCAAATAATTTTTCCACATAAATGCTTTGGAAATATAAAAAGCTTAAGCCAATTTGTGGAGATTATTTTGCCTTTTAACGTGCAACAACAAATTTTATGGCAGTAGAAGGAAAATAATCCAAGTCGTCTTATTTGCAGTTGTCTTCACATGTGAAAACGCTCCTAGTGTGTCGCAACAAGTTTTTGACCGAAACGAACATGAAAGGTTTTTACATACAAATACTAGAAAAGTGAATTCGTGAAGTTTGACACACACTGTTCTAAGCATTTTTCACTTTGTTTCAAAAGAAAGTTTAATTTGCGCTCAAAAACCAAGTTAAACTTAACTGTTCTGAGCTCTAAATTAATTTACTTTTAAGGAAACTACAATATTATGTTGTATATATACTATAACATCGATAACCAATAAATAAAAATTTTAGGGTGCTTCTATAGTCCTGAAGGTTACATTACATTTAATTTCAGAATTTGTAATGAATGTTCCGTTCATGCGACTTGATTGCTAAAAGATCGGATTCCTGGCATTAAATCCCTTATTTTTTATTCCATTACAACTATTTATCTTTCTTGTTAATCGAATCCAACCGAAACAACCACTAATCTCTTTTCCACTCCTATTAAAAATTGTTGTTTGCGCGTATTTTTAAGGAGATGAAGAGAAAAACAAACTGTAGGAACTCCTAAATTCAGCACCCATGATTTTCTTTGGCTACCGACTGGATTTATTCTGCCACTCACTTCCTTCGACTTGCCCTCCCTTTGAGCATTTTCATTATTATGCTGGGAGCAAACATTTCTAGCATCGAAAGAAAACCAAATCCAGGCAAGAACTCTTATGCGCATCAAGTCTCCTATCAACTGCCACCGCTGCCAACGAAATGCACTTCACATCGCGTCAGTGTAGTAAATATTTAATATTGAGAACAAACCGCAACAATATTCAGCAATTGCAACATGACATCGAACAACAAAGATGTGCTCTTCGCTTCATTGAAGCGATGGCTTAAATGAGTTTAATTTTTAAAATAGTGCAATCGTCAGTGTGAGTGTATCTCGATTTGTCGATAGTCTTTTCTCATCAAGTGGGTGCTTAAACTACGTGCTGCAACTAAATAATATATTTGAAATAAACAAAAACAATGCACAGCATTCGTACCCTTGTGTAGCTGGTATTAAAATGCTTTCATAGTGTACATACCCATATACTCATATCTTTGTGTCTTTAAGGTAGGGCGACCGCTTGTTCGACAGTTCTCAAAATCCGGATACGTTTTATTTCAAATAATGGACAATAAGTGAAGTCCGCCTAAAACACAACTACCAAATAACCAATTCCCTTGGAAGCTTTAGAAAAGTGGCGGCAGATATTTTATAGTTTAAGACAAACAATTTATTTAAACAATTTTAGTTAAACTAATGTTCCACAAGGATATAATAGATAGTGTAGAAATGGAACTATATTAAATATTTCACAATAATCAAGGACTTTCAGCAATTTAGCCTTAATGACAAAGAAAAGTTTTAGTCAATCCATTGGTAAGCCCATCGTAAACCCGCATTCATCCGCTAGGGGATATAATTCTCAACCATCTACTTAACGGTGCTAAAAATTATCTAGAAGACACAAATATAAGAATCACTTACATGGCCAAATATGTAGATGACATCGCTGCAAATACTGAAACCCGGCATTCGGAAGAAATTCTTAAAGTACTATATAGCCCCTATCCTAAAATTTGAATCGCGATGCAAATTAAAAAGCATCATTGAACAAGTTTTGACAATGTTTTCACAAAAAGAGAAATATTTACTTAGCCGTTTGTATGAACATACACGAAAATAAAAATAATATACTTACGAGCAATATTTGTAAGTTCATATTTAATACATATTTACAACAAAACGTACATATTATAAAGCATAAGTAATATATATAGTAAAATATAGTAAAAAAGATAACCACAAAATGGCAGTACGAATAGTAGTAATCAAATTAAAAACTTTTGCCGTGCAGCCGCGTAAAACACATTCCCGGCCTGACAGATCACGATGGTTTAAGCAGACCTACAGCAAGCAGACCTTTATTGCTTCCAAGCCACATATCGCAAAAATAAGGGAAATGACGATCAGACATGGGATCCGCAAGAAGAAATGACAACGCGAGAGTTTGATGAGAATTTGCTTACAAACTTTCATTCCGTTGCTGCTTACAATTTTAATTATCAAAATTTTTCGTTTTCTTGTTCTTATCATAAAATCTTGAAAACGAATTGCAAAGTGTATGAAATTGCGTCACAGCTTTCAGTTTTGTTAATTTTTGAAAAAAATCTGCAAAGCGACTTTAAAAAAAGAGGTAAAGAGAAAGAATCGACTGCACGTTGCAAGTTTTCGTATTGAAAAATTTAGTTTGATAAAGTATGTCTAAAAAACCCCGGTCGAGCATTGGCCGAAGCATCGCGTCATGTATTAATTAAACTATTGTTAAGTTTGAAAATGGAGCATAAAATGCTTATTGAATTGTAATTGTAGATCAACAAAATTAAAAAAATCATCAAACACTCTTCAATAACCGGTTCGGAAAGTGAGTTTACCGCCGTCTCACACGCGTTCTCGTAGCATATCAACACTCTTTCATCTAGACGTACATATGTATGTATGTACACGCACATACGTACAGCTGAGCTTCTCTTAGTATTCTTCCTTCTTGTGTGATTTAACATCCTCTTCTGTTTGTTTATTCGTTCAAGTATTTCCATGCATAAATTTATTATCAGCTCGTCTTTGCAATTAAAGTTTTCCATCAAGGTCACAATAATGAACGAAAGTGGTACGCGGAGCAAAACAAAAAGTCGATAATGACGAAAAAATTGAAAATGAAAAGCAAGTCCAGCCAGCCAGACTGCCACAAAAGCGCGCTCTGTAGTTTAGGAATTCATGATTTTTCTCTTATTAAATTTATGAAATATTCTCCCTCCATCCTTCACTTTCAGTTGGGCGTATTGTGGTTTAAAGACGTTTTCTTTGTTGAATGATTTAAGGTTTTCCATGTTACATATTCCTTTTTTAGATTCAGTTTCTTAAATCGAGGTTAGTCCAGCAGACAGTGTGATGTCTGTTTTGTATTAAAGAAGAAACTTAATTCTTCGAAACGATATTTTTTAACAATAAATACCAGACTGGGCTACTATTTTGTCTCTTGGGCAGAAACACACGGAGTCTTTGGTAGGAATTGGAACCAGAACCTCTGGAACAATGTTCGAATACTCTACAAACTCATCCATTCAGGCACTCAACAATTTTCAGTTGTTGAACTGTTTTGGGCTAATCCCTTGTCTGTTTTTTATAATGTAAAAATGTTTAGTAATTTCGCTTAAAGTAAATTGAAGGAATAGTGTGTGAAGCCCCTGGTATTCGTTTAAAAAATGACATTATATATATGTATGTACGTACTCATTGTAATTTTCGCTTTGAAAGTGTGGACTAATTTTCATCAAAGAAAAATATTTGTATTCTGTATTTCCGGGAAAAGACTTCACAGTGGCTTCCATAAGCTCACATGAAAGTCTTTTGAGATATGTTTCAAGCCAAATTAACAAAACTGTAACAACCTACCAAATACTCCAAAAGGACAGTTTGAACTTCTAGTAAATTGACGCCAAATTAAAAAATTTACTGCCTACCTACCACTAATTCTTTCTTTCGAATACAAAGATATTTTAAATTTTATTTTTGATAGAACTCTGCTTCCTATCTGCTGTCTGTGTAATACGCATTTAAACCTAAACCTTTTAATAGGTCTGTTCAAAAACTAAGTGGATTTTAATTTTTCTCAAAAATATCTATTTGTTCTACAATTTCTATTTTGCCCTCTTCAAAGTAGTAGGTTTGTGCCAGCAGGTCTCACTGAATTTTTTCAATATTGCAAACTGGTAAAATTCTGAAAAAACGGTTGTTTTGTGGCAAAAAAAATGTCAAACAAACTTCTCTACCACAAACTTCATGCACAACATTTCCGAAAAATGCCAATTCCGGCCAGAATGCCAACATCGTCAGCAACTTCTCCAATAGTGATTTGACGATTATCCATAACAATTTTCTTAACGATAACTTTTTTTGAAGGACATGTGTCCGCATTTTCAAAGCACTAGAACCGGTCTCTTTAGCTCCGGCAAACCTTAAAGTCATGGCATCTCTATAAATCATTCCGTGAAACATGTGCTGTAATTCGAGTACTAATTTTTGTTCCAATCCCCAATTGTTTTATCGAAATTAATTACGAACAAATGAATATGTATGTAAATACATACATACATACATACATACCAATATTATTTAAACCAATTCTTAGTTGATTTTTAGTTCAATGTGCGCTTAACGTTTTGTGGAATGGGCCAATAATACTTTTCTGGGACGCTCTTTGCGAAAATAATACGGTTGATTATGATCCCTGCATGATCTTGTGAGATAATAGTTTTGCTACGGAAACAAATTTCTTTAACACAAGTCTTCGAACGTCTGTATTTTAAAAGGTATATGGCTCCAATTATGCAACTCATTAAGTTAACAACTCGCCTTCCTGGTGTGTGGATGATTGAATCATTTTGGCATGTAGTCGAGAATTTCCTGAAGAAGAGCAGTCGCAACACCGAATAAAACAAGTCGAAAGCTAAAAATTGCTCTCAATACATCTGTGAACCAGCGCCTATATTAAAGTACAAGCAAATTTATCTAAAGGATTTAGAAGTTCGAAAAATAAAACAAATAATTCAATGATAGTGTGTGTGTTGCTACCCATGTTTGTACGTACGATTTACATACATACATACATATATACGAGCATGTATGTATGAATATGTGGTTGTTTGCCGGATTTAGATTTCGTTTAAAGCTCTGCCATAAGAGATGTCGCAATCAGTTAAACTGTCTTATCAGCATTAAACAGTTGCTACTTATGACAGCATAATGAGAAAGTCATTTTATTATTTCATTGTAGGATTTTATTTCAATTTATTTTTGCGACAAATGGCTGAAATGGCTGTTAAATTTCAACGTTAGAGAATATATTTTAACCCAGACATTTATAACTTCTTTTGTTTTCTTTCAGGCCTTTATTGAATCCTTATATTGAAACGCACAAATTGGTCTAGAAGGAAGGCAAATAGTCATTTTCAGTACTCCTCCATGTTGGGCAAATTTACATCAAACCATGTTCAGGTTTATCATCAGTATTCACGTACTATTTCTATAAAGAAACCAAAAAAGGTAAGATTTTGTTTGAACTGCTTTTTTCTGTTGCTTTCTTAAGTGTCCATTTGCTCGAAATTATTTATTTGAATCGTTTGTAGTTCAAATACATATACATACATAAATATACATATAAATGTACATACTTACAAATACAAGTATTGGAGCGACTCATGGAAAAATAGTTATGGTCGGTTCAGCGTGATTGCTTTTTCAAGATTTTTCAAAAATGTTTATGTTTTTTTTTCCATTTCTTCGTTGTTTTTTTTTCAATTTTGAACTGCACTGTTAAAAGAGTCTTTTGACCCATGAAAAGTGTTTACATTGTTGTAAAGAAAAGAATATATAGTCGTACATACGTACATAAATGAAAATGTATTTTATTATTTAATGGGTTTTCCAATTGACGAGGGTGGATGGTGGCGGTAATGTTGTTATATGAGTGAGCGCCACGTCCAATGAAATGAATGTGAGACGCTTACTTTTCTCGACTTTTTAAGATTTTGGGGATCAATTGAAAATAATACCAATAGTGAAGAGTTCAGCTATACTGAAAAGTTTTCAAAACGTTATTGATAAAAAGTCGCAAACACCAAAAAGATAAATCTAAAAAAAATTTTGCTTAAAAGCAAGATATTATAGATGACTCTTTGACTGTTTCCCTATTTCAATGTCGGATTAAAAAAGTTGACAGAAAATAAGTCTCAGTACGGCTTTAGAGCAGACTTTGGGCTGAAAAATTATTGTAGTGACGGTGCACATTTTTGGACGAGCAAAATTTTAGTATTTTATGAGGTTCACCATGTGGCAATGCGTACGCAAAAAGTTACTGCTTGGTGCGCAGTCTGCGTCATCGGTTCCTACTTTTATGAAAACGATTTTGCTGAGGCCATTGTAATCAATTAAGAGTGCTGGAGAATGAGAATGGCCGATTTATTTTAGTTCAAATTGAACGATATCGACGTACATCACATTTGGTTCCATCAGGCTGGTGCCAAAAAATTGCAGAATTTCAAAAAGTTTCAGTAAAAGTATTTTCCGATCTAATGTAAATTGATTTTTGGTTTCGGACAAAAATTTTGCTTACTCTGCGAATTATTTAATTGAAAATACTTGAAAAAAAATTTTGCCCAGGAAGAAATATTTAGTGAAGTGATCAATAAAATGTAAGAAGAGAAAAATTAAACTTTTTAGTTGTTTTCAAAACGTCCGTAAAATCAGCATTCTGTAATCTGATTGAGAAATGAGTTGCTCTTACAGGCACTTAGATATACCGTGGATACATACATATTTATGAAGCTTTGAGACCAAATGAAGAATTTTGAAATGAAATTTCCTAACTTTAACTCACATCGCTAAAAAATAAAGTTGATTTAAATAGTCACACGTAGCCTTATTTTATTTGAAATTTAAAATTACGAAAACAAACAAAACGTGCATCCTTTTTGGGCGCTGACTGTCCTGTGAACATAAGCCTCGCAGAAAAACATTTATGTTATAAAAAAAACAGTAGTCTACGTTATCTGCTTCTGTGTCCTTGTTCTCTAAAAAAAGAGTCAAATCAGTAAAAACCCATAAGTAAATTATTCTTGAGAAACTAGCGTTGACTTTCATTTGTCAAGTTTGGAGCGCAAAACGAAAACTTTATTTGGTTATTTTTCATATTACACATGTGTTTATTATTTGCTTTAACACTATGATTTATAGTAAACCAGAAGAAAAAAAGCAGAAAATTTAAAAACTCGTTGCCTACATTTTCCCCGAAATACTTTCTTCTACAAAATTTTTAAATTTATTTATAAAAACTCTCTATCCACCCAGGAATATGTCGTAATGGTAGCCTTTTCGATTTAAGGTTAGGGGCAAAGGTTCACTTAACACTTTGTATTCGGTTTATTCACTCAACTCACAAACACAATTTTGAATTAACATGCTAACACGTTGGTTTTGAATTGTATGTACTTATGCACCATGTAACGAGAGTGCGCAAAATACTTCCATCGACTCCGCTTGAATATTTATGGAATAACGATTTACTAATACTAGACGTATGTATGTATGTATGTAGTTTGTATAATGAACTGTCATTTTGTTGTTTAATGTCAAGTTTGCATGTGAAGCGCATTAAACCAAAGTGAGATGTGACGAAACAAAAACAATTCAGATTATAATAAGAAATAAGTTTTGAATTGATTTTGCTACATTTTTTTCCATGTACTCGCATTTCTTTATCGAGCAAAAATCGATTATTTGCTATGACTGCATGTTTTTTTATTTTTGCACGTATTTATTAAATGGCTCACTAGATTCTAATCTGCATGGCTTTTTAGCTTGAAATGGCTGTAGCGTGTAATTAAGTACAATAGCTACATATTTTTAATTAATTTGAAATACACCAAACTTTTATATGTGCATCCACTTCAAAAGTGTTCTTCTTTTTTCTCTTTATTGTTCTCTGTCTCCGTTTTTTGACGAACATTTAATATAGACAAGTTAGGAACAGCTGTCATTAAGTGCAACATTTTTTAAAACAAAAAAGGTAAAACGTACAAAGCGACATAGTTAAGCAACAACTAGGACGCACAAACGGAAAGGGAAACACACACGTTGTCAGAAAGTCGTAGAGTAGAACTTATTCGGCGAGAAGAAAATAGCAGCCAAGACAAACGAAAAGGGCACAAAGTCACCGCATTACAGGAACACCAACAATAACGCACAATTATCATAAACTAGAGCAACGAAAATTTTGAAACCAAGGAAAGCAAAATTTACTGGTAACAACATATACAACTGACTGTCAGATGCCAATCATTCGCCAACTACAACAACAACAACAACCGCAGCAGCAGCATCATTTATAACCATTTGCTCCACCAAACAACACAAACACCAACCAAAATATAGCGCTTAAGCGTGAAGCTGCGGTTTAAAGTAGTTTTGCTGTAAGTGCGAAACAATTGACGTTTTTGTTTTAAAAAACGTCGGCCTAACTTTTGTCGCGAAGAGTGAAAAAATTACAAAAATTCCGCAATTCCGGAATATGTTGAAGCCAAAACGTCAGGCCAAACAGAAACCAAAAGCTAAACCGGTAAGCATAATAAAAACTCCTCCATGTTTTCGCATATCCTTCTGTTTCTTCTCTTTTCCTTATCTAAAACCTGCTCAGTAATAAGTTAAAGGTTACAATTTTCTTAGAACACCATTTTTCCTGCCTGAATATTTCCTATTTTTCAATTCCAATTAATAAATTCCTGCACACGAAAAACGCAGTCACTTTTAAATTAACATGATTATAGATGGCGGCATGTTCGATAATCAATTAGCAAAAGCGTTCATGTTGGTTTCATGTTTAACGCAAATACTTTGTAGTGAACACTATCGCTCTAATTCAACAAGGTTAAATGACTGCAAATCACGTTAACTTTACTGTTGACTGTGTTTTTGTGTGTGCGCTTTAATTTTTCAAAAAATAAAAGAAATAATTCTGTTTTCTGTATCCTTTTGATTTCTCTAGCAAAATCTATTTGTGTTATTTTAATTTATTTTTTCGGTACAACTCGACTAACTGCCAGTTCACTTTTTTTCCGCCTTTTCGCGGAAATAAGAGCCCTTGAAGCTGAAGATATTTATGCTCCTCAAACTACGTTGCAATCCGATTTTATTAGAGGCACCTTTTTGTATAGTCGTGTAATTTTTAGTTAATAATTTTGAAAATCTGAATGAAACCATAAATGACAAAAGAAGTTTGAATTTAACATTCGCAGTGTAAAAGAAGTACAATCTCGCCGTACATACATATATGGATGTACAAACAAGCTTATTAAATGCCAACCAAGATCAAAGACACATACTCGTATGTATGTATGTACATCGTTTTAGTTTTCAGCAATATTCAAATCTAGGTTGAGATCTCTGATACGGGTAGTCTGAAATATGTACGTGACATATTTTCTATGAACACATACAAACTACGCTGAGTTGCCGGTGATCCTTGCGGTGAACCTTGTTAAAGTCCAAACTTAAGTTATTTACACTGTGTCTCAAGGCGCTACAACGTGTACTCGTGTAGAGTTGCACACCATCACCGCGCATGTAAATTTTCCAATTAATGAATATGACAGGTAAATCATTCACACATGCATGTATGTACATATGTACACATACACATACATATACATATTTATATGTATAAGTAGTATTTAAGAATAATTTAGAAAACAATGCAATGAGTAATTGGCGGTCTGAAATTTACAAGTCAGTCTTGTGTTGCAACCACTTTGACATCAGTTTTGAGTTTTATACTTCGTACCATTAAGCAAAATCACGATCTTCTCACTTGCCGTGACAGGTTGTATTACAGTACTTATGTCTTATGCGCGCGTCCGTTATTTGCCGTTAATTGCCGTTCATTTTTAATTAAAATGTATGTACATAATCTTGTTCATTACAATACATTAAGAGATGTATGAAAAAATACTTACATACATATGTATGCACGATACATATTAAGTATTTATGTATGTACATGCATACATACATTCATTCTTATATCTTCCAAAAATTAAAGTCTAAAAATGTTCTTAACATAAAAATTTTTGGGTTTATTTGTGATTTCAGTAAAATATAACATATTTTCTTATACATGTCCATCTTCTTATACATGTCCATACTCGTATGAATTAATGAACATAAACCGCATATACAAGGTGGCGCAAAAGTAATCCTCCTATCAGAAAATGCTTTAAATTTTTTGTCTGTTCTGTTTTGACATTTGTGCAGTAAACACATGCGAAATACACGTTAATAAACAATGTTACGCTACACTGCTGCAGAACGCGGAATATTGGTGACTATTTATTTGACCAATAATCGGTCGGTGACTTTGGCACAACGTGAATTTCGTCGCAGATTTCCTAGCCGTCCAACGCCTACTGGTGAAACACTGCGACGTTTAGCCGCTCGCCTCGAAGAGACTGGCACAACACGAGATGCTGCCAGGCTCGGCAGACCCCGGAGTAGCCGTTCTGCAGAGAATATTGCTGCTGTAGCTGAGGATGTCATGGAAGCGCCGTCGACATCGACCAGACGACGTGCCACGCAAATGGGTGTCAGTCGACTTTCTTTACAGCGAATTTTGGTACAAGATTTGAAGATGTTTCCGTACAAAGTCCAGACGGTGCATCAGCTGTTAGCTGCTGACCGCCAATCGCGTCTAACATACGCTCAAGCCATCCTTAATCACCACCAAAAGGAAGATGATTTTTCATCAAAAATTAGTGATGAGGCCCATTTCCATCTTAGCGGGTACGTAAATAAGCAAAATTTACGCTTCTGGTGCACTGAAAATCCGCGTGTAACCCACGAAAAGCCATTACACCCGCTCAAAGCCACTATATGGTGTGCTGTTTTCGCTGGAGGAGTCATCGGACCTTTTTTCTTCGAAGACGTCGCGGGCCAAACGGTTACTGTGAATGGTGAGCGCTACAGAGCAATGATCAACGAGTTCTTTTTGCAGCAACTTGATGAATTGGGATTGGAAAACATGTGGTTCCAACAGGACGGTGCAACGGCACACACTGCACGTGGCACAACCGATATGCTGAAGGATGCATTTCCCGGTCGCCTAATCTCCCGTTTTGGCTATTTGCACTGTCCAGCAAGATCGCCTAATTTGACCGCTCCAGACTTCTTTTTGTGGGGCTTTTTGAAGTCGCGGGTTTATGTCAACAAGCCTCAGACTCTTGCAGCTCTTAAAGACAATATCCGTCAAGAATGTGAGGACCTATCGCCGGAAGTTTTGGACAAAGTGATGGAAAATGCCATAAAAAGGGCTCAAATGACAATCACCTGTGGCGGCGGCCATTTACATGACATCATATTCTCGACTTGATGTAAAAAAAATTAAAAGACCAAATAAAAATAATCCACAAGAAGAATCAAAGTTTTTCATTTTTTTTTTAATTGCAGCCAAAAAACATCGGAAGGTTATTTTTGCGCCACCTTGTACATAAATACATACATACTTATGTATGCACATACATACATACATACATAACCACTTATACCCTGCACTTCACATGAATAGGTGCAGTGTTTTGGCAACCGATTTAAGATTGCTGCTCTCAAGATAATTCAAGGAGAGGATTATGCTGCACTTTTTAACGAAAGGTTTGATGGTTGGGACAAAGTGTGTAAACAAAACCAATTGCAAAAATTCCGTTACATTGAAAATGTGCTTCTTCGTATACTTTGTGAAGAAAAATATGAACTATATTTGCGTCAATTGAATAGGTGCATTCCGAACCTGTGGGACAACGCATTAGAGGACGCTCACGGAACCAATGGCGCACACAAGTGGAGAGGCACCTCAACCAACTTGGTGTGCAAAATTGGAGGACGCTGGCTAAGGACCGTGCCAGCTGGAAAAGTTTGTAGGTTTAGGCCCAGGTTCACCACGGACTGTAGCGCCAAAAGAAGAAGAAGAATAGGTGCACATTGCAGAAAATGACTATAAAACTGCAATAAAATACAAAAAACTAGAAATTAATATAATTTCGCTCATTAATTTTATGTTTTATTAATTTTTAATTATTAATTTAATGTTTACTTCCGCCTTTCGACAAAATTGTCTAATAATTTCTATTAGAAAGGGAGTTATAGAGTTGCGATAAATAATGTAAGGAAATTTGCAACCTTGCCGATTTTATTGCAGCAAATAATGGTTCTTGGTCATCAAATTGCCGCCCAGACTCCTACATTTTCCGAGACAACCTTCCTACACTATGTTTAAATCTGGGAAGTGTGTTGGCTATGGCAGCAATTCAACAGTTTGCTCGTTAATCCACGCTTTAATAACCCTTATCGTCTGGATAGGAGCATTTTCCTTTTGGAAAGTCAATGGGATGGTTCCAATCAAGTCTTGAAATTTTGGAAACGCAGTTTGCAGAATATACTGATACGTAGTTGCTGTCATTTTCGTGGTTTGAAGTTCCAAATCTATGACTCCATAATACGTTATCGCACCCCAGACCATAACACCACCTACTGGACTATGGCGGCGGTCTAATAAACGTTCTGACGTCCTCAAATCATGCAATTAGTAGTTAAAACCATCAGGTCCATCAAAATGGAATTTGTTTTCATTTACGAAAACTACTTTATTCCACTCACTCTTCTAAATCATGGTAAATTTAACAAAAATTACCATACAACTAATTTTAAATCGTGGAGCAAAAACAATTTACATACATTTTTTTCACAAAGTATAAAAGCAAGCACATATTCAATCTAACGGAACTTTTGCAACTGTTTTTGTTTACACACTTAGTCCCATCCATCAAACCTTTGGAAAAAAGTGCAGCATAATCCTCTCCATGAATTATCTTGAGAGCAGCATTCTTAAAACGGGTGCTAAAACAGTGCATCTATTCATGTGAAGTGAAGCTATTGCTATAAGAATATTGGAACGCATCTTATTATAAAACGCGACTATTTTTTTCACTTATTTTCGTGTGGTCCATGGCCACCTTTATTGACTTAAAAATTTAATCTGTTTTGAAAATTACAATTTACTTAATTTATAACTTAATTACTTGACCTAAATCTAAAAGTGGCGTGATATTATACTTAAGAATTATTGTTTGCTGATGCGTCTTAAAATAATTAAATTATTTCATAAACCTTTATTATTTCTTATGTATTTTACAAAAGAGCTAAAGAGATTTTTATTTAATAAGTTCACAAACTTTTATTATTGTTTATTTTACAAAAGTTAAGAAGAAAAGATTATTTGACTATGTTGGTCAATTCATGTTGTTGTTAACTTAAAATTATTAAATAAGTTCATTAACTTTTATTATTGCTGATTTTACAAAAAGAGTTGAAGAGAAAATTATTTGGCTTTGCTGATCAATGTTGTTGTTAACATGCAGTTCTTTTATAGTACATCATGGTTTTATAAGCGCTGCCGATGCATACAAGCAAGTTCTTACGAATGCATATCGTACTTACATAAATACATATAACGTCGAAACGTCGTGCAGAATGTTCAATGCATAGAAGGGATGAATACTGTATTAAATTGATCACTTTACACTGCAAACACGGAATTATTCATATACATACATACATATATTTACATAAATATGTACATACATACATACATATTTGATTTTTCTTTTATAATTACGAAAGCAGTTGTACGGCCAACCTGCAGCTGATATTTCCTAATAAAGGGTGGTTAAATTGTATGGGCCGATGTTGAATGTGAACCACACCTAAACGCCAAGTTTTTTTCCGAATTTTATTTGACATTTCTCTATTTCAGACTTACTCAATTTGAGCCATGGAGAGATACACAATCCAACAACGTCTTAAAGTTATCCAGACTTATTATGAAAATGGGAGTTCAAATCAAAATGCATATCTTGCACTTCGTAATTTTTTTGGTCAATTTCATCGTCCAAATGTGCGTACAATCGCAAAAATCGTGGAAGAATTCGAGCAAACCGGGTCTGTAGAAGATGTGAGAACACCAGTGCATGCTCGTACAGCTCGTACTGCAGAAAATATTGCTGCTGTTCGCGATAGTGTGGCTGAAGAGCCGTCCACCTCAACTCGTCGTCTTTCCCAACAATTGCACCTCTCACGCTCGTCGTTGATGAACATTATGCATAAAGACTTGCATTTACACGCTTACAAGGTGCAATTGGCTCAAGCACTAAAGCCTCTTGACCATTCCAAACGTCGTGAATGGGCAGAATGGTGGCAAGAAATGGCAACAGTGGATGATCAATTTTCGAAGAAAATCATCTTCAGTGGTGAGGCACATTTTCACCTCAGTGGATTCGTCAATAAACAGAATTGCCGCATTTGGGCGAATGAGAATCCAAGAGTGATTGTCGAAAAACCAATGCACCCACAAAGAGTGACTGTTTGGTGCGGTTTATGGGCTGGCGGCATCATCGGGCCGTATTTTTTCCAAAATGAGGCCGGTCAGGCAGCTACTGTGAATGGTGTTCGCTATCGTGAGATGATAACGAACTTTTTATGGCCCGAATTGGAAGATATGGATGTGGACGATATGTGGTTTCAGCAGGACGGCGCCACTTGCCACACAGCTAACGAAACAATGGCTCTTTTGCGCAACAAATTCAATGTCCGTGTTATCTCACGTAATGGCGATGTCAATTGGCCGCCAAGATCATGTGATTTGACACCGTTGGACTTTTTTCTTTGGGGTTATTTGAAAGAAAAGGTGTACGTCGATAAGCCAGCAACAATTCAAGACCTAAAGGATCAGATAATTCGGCACATTAACGGCATAGAACCTCCATTATGCCTCAGCGTCATCGAAAATTTGGACCATCGGATGGAGGTGTGCCGCCGAGGTCGCGGCGCCCATTTGGCCGATATTTTGTTCCATACATAATTGAGTAATACCAATACATCATAATAAAATAAAATTACAATAATTTCCTAAATAGTTTGTGTTTTATTCAAAATCAACATCGGCCCTTGAAATTTAACCACCCTTTAGAAATAAATATGTATGTACATACAATATGTATGTATGTATGTACATACAATATGTATGTATGTACATATGTACATCGAACAGCTTTAATCAAAAGGTCTGTGGTTCAATGTTGCCAATAAAAGAACTTACTTGAGACAACAACAACGATGATGAAAACAGTTCACATTCTTTTACAAACGTTTATTTTGTATATTTTGAAAAAAAAACCTATAAGCAAATCAAAGCGATATATGCGCCACTTATTTTCCTGCCGATTTTTACAAACAACATTGTGTGTGTATAAGCTTTCAAGGAACATGGCAACACTGAGTTGTTGTGTTACTTTAATATTTGTTGTGTTACTCACAACAAAAATACTCATTTTGTTATTTTGTTCATTTCAACTAATAACTGATTAATCAGGCAAACAAAAATCTCTCTTTAACGAAGACCTCAATAGGGCTGCCAATGCTAAAATTAAATTACTAAAATTAAAATTATTACAAATAATACGGGAAAACCACTAACAACTTAGGCTTTCTGGTTATTTGATTGCTGTTATTAATGTAAATATGTTCGTATATTGTTAAGAAATAAAACGACGATATCATTTTAGTTTCGAATTCTTCAGTGAAAAATGTGTTGGCTTGAAAACTAGCAATTTTTTTCCATCGCACGAACTAAAAATTTAAATTTTGTGTCGCTTAGAGAAAAACTTTTTAGATTTGATGAAACGCCCTTCTGACTCTAACTAGTGGATCTCTCTACGATATAATTTCAGAGGATGAAAACAAAATGATACATTTATTGGACAGATAAAATTTCAGAAAAAAGTCTGAATTGCATTTACATATATTTGAATAATATGAAATATTTACATATATATTCGTAACTTCAACAATTTGAGGTTTGCTTAATTTTCGTAAGTGAGAGAGAAAATTCACAAAACATGTAGCATAAAAAAGGAACCTTAAATTCCCAATAACAAGCAGCGGCATGAAACTAAAAATAAAACGACACAAATCTACCTATTCCAGAGTTAAACAATAGTTTGTGTGCTTGGCAACTTGCAGTAAAATTTTATAATAAACACAGTGGAGAGATATTTTGAGTCTCTATTTCTTCAACAACAAATAGGTTTTTTAACTTTCCTCTCAAAAAGGCAAACACAGTCAGCGTTGCCAACTTTGAAATTCCAAAAAATCCCTGCATCCTAAAATATAATATCAATCAGTCAATTTTCGGAAAATATCACTGAATCAAAGCATCGAATTTAATTTGCTACACATAATTATTTAAATATACAGCAATACAAGACTTACACAGCAAAACATTATTGTAAAGAAAGCAATCAATAATCTTATCTTTTTTCAATAAATGTTTTTAATGATTCAACAAAAAAAAGGTATATAATATCTTTGTTTGTTCAAAAAAAAAAAAATGGTGAAAAGTTGTTGGTTAAACAATTTTTAGCCAATACGATGGAAAAAATCGATTGTATTACGGCTTAGAAACACGCTAATATAAATAAAGCTTAAATATTACGATTTATAAAAAGAATGTAGACTATTTAGCGATAATGAACACGGGAAATACAATAATATTTATTGAGCACCACAAAAAGGGCTTTGCATTAAATTCATAATATTTATGCAAAATTTAAATATTCAGCAGTTCGTACATATTCATAAATAACAGCTATCAAATAACCCGATAAATAAATAAATAGAAAAAATAAACAGGAATTATAACATTGGTTGCCCCATTGAGGTCTTCATTAAAGAGAGATTTCTGTTGTGAGAAACACCATCGATTAAAAGGGGTGTTGTATAAGAAATATTTTTTCTTATGCTCTAAATACATTTGAGACAGTAAAGTACGGGCCAGGCGATTTTTAAATCAGTTTGGCGAATTGGCCATTTTATGGGCTAATATTGATTTGCCATGAACTGGTTTTAAGAAAAGAATTCTGTATGAAAAAATTACATAGTAGCTTTCATTTTGTTGTAAGAACGTCTTTGGTAACCTCAACAATATAAATAAGATTTGATAAATAAAACTCCTCAAAATATGAATTTGTTTAAGGCTTACGAACATTTTTCCGTTATAAAATGTAACAAATAATAAAAACAACAATTGTGCGCAACACAATGGCATATGTTAAGAAGAGAGATTATTTCAGAGACGATGTTACAAATAATTTACATAAGTTTTGACCCCGGGGCCCGGGCTTATAATAATACAGATGCGGCTGGTACGTACAATTTTACAGAACTTACTTCAGCTTTACTGTATATGCTGGTGACTCCGACTAGTAATGCCAGTGTTGAGAGAATATTTTCGGTATTTCGGAACTGCACTAAAACTCGTCAACGAAATAGAATGCAATGTGAACTTCTTGGCACCTTACTAAGAGTTACAACCCATATGAATGTCACTAGTACATGTTGTACTTCTTTCGTATCTTCTCAGGAAGTGCTGAATAAATTTAATTCCCCTACAATGTTTCCAAAAAAGAAGATAATGATGGTGATGAGGCTAATAGCGCTCTACGTGTATTATAAAACTATTGCTTGTTACGTGTATAAAACATATATTTAGTATTGACGATGGAAATAATTTTTTAATTGTTTTAAGAAAACTGTCTTTTTTAGTATTCCTTTATTAATTTTATTTCGTAGTATATAAAATTTTAATAAATGTATACAGTTGGCGGTTTTTTATATTTGGCGATTTTTAAAGATTCAGAGTGAATATGTATTTTATGACGTGTGAAAAAAATGTTAAAATTTGGGGTTTTTTATTTTTAGCGAAAAAAAATAAAAAAAAATATTACGATTTTGGCAATTTTCAACAGTGAATTTTCTGCTACGGGCCACAATATGTCAAAATTAAAACTCACACATTCAGATGCACAGCAACACGACTACTGTGAATTTATGTTTATATTTCTTAGCTACAATAAAAACAAAGTGGACAATATAACGAAATCTGTATAAGAAATGGTTTGCGAAATTATTTTTGTTTCAAAATCGTGTTGATAGAGAAATATTTATAAAGTTTGTATAAGTTATTATATTTATATATTTCAGAAGCTTTAAAAAACCCGTGTTCCAAAATTAAATAAATTTTGCTCTCGATTTCCATCGCAAAGCCCTAAGAGTCTAAGTTACAAGTTTTTTAAAACTTGACAGAAAATTTGTTGTTTGTTGTCTGAAACATTTTTTTTAATATTTTAAGGCTGCAATACAACAACTTTTTACTCCAAAATATCACCATGTGTCACAAAAATAATATTGTACGACCGATTTTCTGTGATTATTATTGGGTTTTTGGGTTTTCTCATACATTGAATACCAATACGTACTTACATACACATAAACTTCTAGTTGCAATAATGTTGGCTGCAAAATTCAGTAACGAACTGCGGTACAGAATAGAGTCACTTAGATGACGACAAAATAGTTGCGACACTTTGATGTTGGTTCAGAAGCTTTGATTTGATTTAATAGACATTTATTTTTGAATGAGCAGAAGAAATATATCAAAGGAAATAGAATATGTATAAATCGTTACCTTTAGAATGTCGGAAATATTAGAGAAATCTTGTGTTTGATAAAAAGTAAAAAACAGAAACAAAGAATGGATTCGATAAATAAGTGAAGTCTAATTTTGGGACTAAAATGTTGTGATAATAAAAAGGCAATTCGCTTAGCAACATCATCAAAGGTGTGATGAATTCCGGCTTATTCATTTCTTATTCCACAAATTTCTAAAATCTACTCTGTTTTCTCTGGTGAATTTCCACACCATGTGGGGATGGTTCCTGAAGACTATTCTAATTAAGCACAATAGAAATAATTTAATTGTTTTTTAACTTTATTTACGTACATAATGTAAATATGTATGTCACATACATACATACATACATACATATATATATTTCCGATATTTTTAAGACGAAATGCGTCACGTAGAAAAACATTGTTATTGTAACAAAATGGAATATGAAATCGGCGAAGCGAATCGAAAAACATGTTTTTCGATTTCAAAAAGCTTGTCTCCATTATATATGTTTGTACATAATTGAAAAAATGCACCGATAGAAAAAACAATACATACATTTTAAGTCTGAACCATGTATGAATAAATATTCAGTTTATAGAAAAATAATTTTATGTATTGAAAACTTTTGCAAAAGGTTTCATTAAAACTTCGATTGTGCCAACTTTTTATGTCAAATGTTATGTACAAGCTTCAGAACAAAATGAAATAATGTAAAAAATGTAGTACATATTTAATTTATAAGGAAACAATATATGAAGACAGCTCTTCCGACATCGTAATCTTTTTTGCGTTACATCGTAATCAAGTGCGTTGCGTTCAGCCTTCTTGTTGTTGTTTGGCCCTCGAGAGTTTTGCGTCTTACTTACATACGCTGTTTGATTAATTTGCGTAGGCTTGGGTCGCATAATTCACACACAGAGACACTTTTAAAAGTCTGTTAATACCATCATGGCCATAAAGTATTCCTTATACACCCATTCTGTGCAGTTATAATTTGTAAATTTACTTTCCAAGTTATAAAACAACAAAAAACAAAAATTTTTGTAAAATTATACCAAATAACTTTTTTTATAAAAAATCAAAAATGCCTCAAACTTTAAGAATATCAGAAGTACAATATAAAACAGAGGAATTTAATATATTTTGTGATGGCTTCAATATGGGCTCACATTGATTTTGGAGAATTCGGCAGTTGTCGCTGTGTCAAGTTGATTCCTTATCTGGCAACATTGAAATATAAACCTCTTGATTAAAGCCATTCAATATATTGTGTTTTCGTATTTATAAATACAAGTAAACATCAGTACAAAACGATATCGGTTTAAGTTTGGACGGGCAAATGTTTTCCTAATTTTACCGATAATATTACAGATAAATAATAAAAAAAACGGTCATCAACATTCATGCTTACATAAGTAGTTCCATGCTTCCAGTACAAAGTGATCGATTTTTTTAGACAAAACAAAAACAAATAAGTGGTTTCGAAGAAGGCAACAAGTCTTACTTTCGAGCAACTGAAATATTTTAAGAGAGTTGTTAAGAGAAATGTTTTTTCACACTAATTGGGTATTTGTAAGTAATTTACAGTTATGTGTATATGTATGTATGTTACAGTGGTATTCATAAAAAATCCTTACTAAACATATCAAGCACAAACTAGTTACTAAACAGTTTCGGTTTATTAAGCGTTTAGTAAAAACGCGTATTCATAAACAGTTTAGTAACTAATAAATACTTCATCGAGTTTTTAGGCAAAAGAGTGGCAGCACCTAAATTTTCATTTGTTATTCAACTTTTAATGCTGTACTTATGCCGATTACCAATTTCTAATTACCATGTCTATCATATTACCTTATGTTATTTTGCTTGTATTAAGAAAAAATATATATATAACAAACAGATAATACGAAATAAATATGTTTACTTCTTTTAGAATAGCACAAAAATCAATAATGTTAACGTTAAATTCACATTTTTTAACGAGTGAAGTAAAAGTATTTGAATAACGAGTTATGTTTTGTTTGTTTACATATCACTAGGATATTTCTAATAATTTTTTTAGATTTGTATTGCAAAAATAAATAAAGATAAGTTATTCGGTAGAGAAAATGGATCGAACTTCCTTTTTTGCATTTTTGCTTTTCGTTTTTTCTGGCAAATATTTCTTATATCTTCTTTTTAATAAGAATCAAAATTATAAAAGTTTTTTTTTTAATAAATTTTGATGTACTTAGTCGTTCTTTTTATTAAATTTAATGCTTCCATTTTTGCATATTTCCTATAAAATTTGAAAAACTTGAAAATACACAATGTAAACACAGAAAAGTGTAAAAATTCTCCGATAATAAGAGCTTAATTGATGGTCGAGGCATTATTAAAATTTGTACGGCTTAATAACCGCTTACTAAACGTTTAGTAAGCTAATAATCGTTTATGAATACAGTTTTTTCAAATTAAGACTAATAGCTGCTTGTAAGCATGTATTAAGTTTTTATGAATACCACTGTTAGAGTTTATTTTTTTAAAATTAAAAACAGTGCAAACTAGAGTTAAAACTTAAGTAGAAAACTTGCAAAAGTAGCTCAGCACCAGGGGTGGGTGCCGCTTGTCACCCTCCGATCAGACTAAAGTGTGTAATTTTCAATTTGGACAAAATTTGGGAGGGGACGAGCAGAATAAAGTGCTTGGTGAACAATTATGATGCTCAAAATATAAGACATGCCATAATAGTGCGTTTAGTTCCAAAATAAATATGTTAAAAAGACATTTTTTATATACGTATGTATTTTATCGACCGATTCTTAATTCTGAAACAAGGTTGTCTGAAATGTTTCTTGCTTTTAGGTTAAATCAAATATTATTTTCATTAGATGTAAGCCAATAAAAACCAAATTTTGTGAATTTTTCATTTTACATAAAGGGTGGTTAAATTTCAAGGGCCGATGTTGATTTTGAATAAAACACAAACTATTTAGGAAATTATTGTAATTTTATTTTATTATGATGTATTGGTATTACTCAATTATGTATGGAACAAAATATCGGCCAAATGGGCGCCGCGACCTCGGCGGCACACCTCCATCCGATGGTCCAAATTTTTGATGACGCTGAGGCATAATGGAGGTTCTATGCCGTTAATGTGCCGAATTATCTGATCCTTTAGATCTTGAATTGTTGCTGGCTTATCGACGTACACCTTTTCTTTCAAATAACCCCAAAGAAAAAAGTCCAACGGTGTCAAATCACATGATCTTGGCGGCCAATTGACATCGCCATTACGTGAGATAACACGGCCATTGAATTTGTTGCGCAAAAGAGCCATTGTTTCGTTAGCTGTGTGGCAAGTGGCACCGTCCTGCTGAAACCACATATCGTCAACATCCATATCTTCCAATTCGGGCCATAAAAAGTTCGTTATCATCTCACGATAGCGAACACCATTCACAGTAACTGCCTGACCGGCCTCATTTTGGAAAAAAATACGGCCCGATGATGCCGCCAGCCCATAAACCGCACCAAACAGTCACTCTTTGTGGGTGCATTGGTTTTTCGACAATCACTCTTGGATTCTCATTCGCCCAAATGCGGCAATTCTGTTTATTGACGAATCCACTGAGGTGAAAATGTGCCTCATCACTGAAGATGATTTTCTTCGAAAATTGATCATCCACTGTTGCCATTTCTTGCCACCATTCTGCCCATTCACGACGTTTGGAATGGTCAAGAGGCTTTAGTTCTTGAGCCAATTGCACCTTGTAAGCGTGTAAATGTAAGTCTTTATGCATAATGTTCATCAACGACGAGCGTGAGAGGTGCAATTGTTGGGAACGACGACGAGTTGAGGTGGACGGCTCTTCAGCCACACTATCGCGAACAGCAGCAATATTTTCTGCAGTACGAGCATGCACTGGTGTTCTCACATCTTCTACAGACCCGGTTTGCTCGAATTCTGGATAACTTTAACACGTTGTTGGATTGTGTATCTCTCCATGGTTCAAATTGAGTAAGTCTGAAATAGAGAAATATCAAATAAAATTCGGAAAAAAACTTGGCGTTTAGGTGTGGTTCACATTCAACATCGGCCATACAATTTACAATATCATGTACTAGTATATTTGTAGTAAACTTCGATACCTCGTAGGTGTCAAGCTATTATCGATAACAACAGTTACGCAACTAAATATTGAAGTTTTAAAATAGATACATACATATATACATAGTTTAGAATAAAATTTTGTGGTGAGTCCTTAATCATATGCTCCACTGATGTCAATGTTATTCAAAACTTTTACTTACAGCTTTACAAATACTAACGTATTTGACATAATCAGAAGTGATTTTTTAAGATTCAGATTTAAATTTACGGAACTGGCACAAATTTTTAAAATATCACACAAACTTTGTACTTTTTGTGATGCCGTTCATAACTTACCCTAAAGAAGAAGTAATTAACAGTGTGACCATATTTGCGTTGGTGACGAATACCAGAGATGCAATTGTACCAAATTTCAGAATATCGATGGTCATGTATTGATACACCGCCCTTCATCTGAATATTTATCACTTTGATTATGAAACGTTTGCCCGTAAAATAAGAAGAAAAATTGACGAAAGAAGTAGTTCAGTTGCGAAACAACCAATCCGCAGCGTACATTAAATTAGCATTATAATTGAAATAGTGTGTATCAAAACGGAGACTCTCAAATTTCCAACTGATGTTAAATACGAGTGTAAAAAATTGTGGAAGGTGATAGCGCCAATGCTCTCACTAAATCATGATGCCATTTACGTTCCTTCTCAATGCGCAAATTTGCAACTCTTACTTTTCTAAAAAATATCACAGTTCATACGATATGTTCTAGTCATTTTCCTCGATGTAAGAGATAATCATTACACGATTAATGTGAGAGTTATGTGAGAGTGAGATATGCCAAACGGAAAGTTACTGATCATTAAGGTGTACTAAGGAAATATTGACCGCATTTTAAACTCCCTCGTAAGCATCCAGAAAGTTTGTTAAGTCCACAAGTTAAATTGTTTCATTGAGTTGTGACTCTTAAGCATTTTCCTTTTACAAATTGAGACATTTTAAAGCAAATTTTGAATTCCTTTAAATTCTAAAAACAAGTTCTTGATTTCTAGTCACGAACGACGTTTTCAATCACAATAGCGAACTCACACATTATCTAAAATAAAACACAGAAGATAATTTGCTTAATGTACTTAAATAAGTGAAAATAGTTTGGACGATTTTCTGAAATTCCGTAAGATAATGATGAGAATTGAAGAATCATATAAAATATCCTTTGTATTGTATATTAATTCCATTTAAGACATACAATTTCATCCTGGGCTCCGGCATTTTTTGCTTTTTCTTATTACCAGCGGTTTCTGTAACAAAACAGTTTTTTATTTCAAACGGAGGTTCCCCAAAGGAATGCATTTTCTTTGCGGAAATCTCTTTGAAATAGTGCTATGTTTGTGCTTTATCTTTCCCCCCAAGCAATTATAAAGCCTACTTCAGAAAATGTTGATGCTACTCGTGTTACTATCACAACGGTATTATCGATAACTAGAGTTAAGCCCGATAAATTTGCATGCAGTTAATTTTTATATTTACTATTAATTGGCATGACATTTTTTTTGCTTTCTGTTGTTTCATTTCCTAGGTGTTTCTCTTCTCGCGACAAAACTTAAAACGACCTAACTATAATCTGCTTAAGTTAACTTAAGTATATGCTCGAATGAGTACAAGTCTGAAGTACTTAATATCGTCAAATATTTTCTGTCAAAATTAGTGTTTAACAAAAGCCCTCTGCTCGAGGAATTGGGCTATCTAATCCCTTTTGCTAGTACTTCCCGTAAGTTGGAGAAACAGAAATCTGTTGCAATTCAACAGCATCTCCCGAACAATTGGTTCACCGATCGTAGACAACTACCTCAGTATCTACTATTCCGCTATTTGGTTGTTTTAATTCTATATTGCAGGGATGAGTATGTCAGAATTTAGCTAATGCTGTTTTGACTGTTCAGTGTCGAGTGTACGTACCTTCGACGATGTACAGTCACACATCAGTTAACCCAAAATCGCATATTTTCCTGTTGTATTTGGCTTTTTTGTTATAGTGTTTATTTGAAAATATTTGTGGTTTTTCACTAGAGTCTTTGTTAGGAATCGAACCTACGACCTCTGGTCTGTTAGTCGAATAATATACCAACTCATCCACCGAGGCACTTTTCTTTCACCGTTTATTTTTTAACGTAAACGGTGTTTTCTGTGGTCGCATGTCGCTTTGGTGGCGCCTGTCGAATCTGTTGTTTAATATTCAAATACTGATGCCAAAGCACTATGACCGAAAAAACATTCGCAGATTCTGCATGAACGATAAGTTTCACAATATTATTGATGATTTACGGTGTTCTATTGTCTAAGTATGTTTCCCCGGGAGGAATAGATTTGCAAGACATGACTTCCCTGGTGAAGACTTTCATGTCTGTCTAGTTTTACGACCTAATTTGTTTTTCATTTCTACATAAATGTAATCCTTTCATTTTAAGTGCGGCTCTCCTGCGATGCACAAAAGTGCATTTTTTCCAAAAAGCACAATTTTTTTAATTATAAGTAACACAAGTTTCGGCAAAATTTAGGCATTTTTAAAGCGCTGTTTTTCATTCCTTCACGTGTTTTATTAATCTTATGAATACTTTTACGTATGTATGTGTCTAGAATGTAGCAGTACATTGACGGTACGTACAGAATACCATTCCTCGAAACTCCCCTATTAACGTTTCAATTTGAAAGTAATGCACATATACATACAATAATTTTTACAGTCCAGGTCGGTATAACGAATGGCATATTGTCAGACCCATTTGTTATATTGCGAAGTTTTATTTGAAATAAATATCTAATTACCAAATGCGTTACATTCGATATAGATGTACAATAGAAATACTAATTTCATATAGAAAAGGTTTTGAGTAATTCGATCGCTTTCGGTTCAGTTCCAATTTTAAAAGTTTCTTTCGCTTCAAATAAACTCAACTAAAACTAAATTGAAAGCAAACTTCAACTCTTACGTATAATCACATCAACCTCAATTTTTACGAATCTTCTTGTGTCCTTTTGGGCGAATACTACCATTTAAATGGTCAGTAACTCGTAGTTCTGATCTTACCAATACAATTGCACTCTCTGGACTTTTAGCCGACTTTCTGGCTAACTGACAAGAAATTTCATAAGCCAGTAATTTTTTGACACTTACTAAAAGTCAAACACCAATCGAAATGGGAACAGTGTTGCCTTAAAACGAGCTTTCCACTATTTTCTACGCACACAGAACCTGAATGTCTAAACGTAGGGTTGAAAAAAGCCACTACGAAATAGTTTTTTATTCGTCAAAGTCAATATTTGTTTCGCCCTGCTCTGATTGTATTTCGAAATGTTAATTCAAATAGAAATATACCTGTTCTCTAAAATATTTATTTATTTCATTGGCTTGCTAAAAGGGGCGAAGTAAAATCTTGTACGAGTATGTACAAATGCTGCACAGTTCGTGCACGGACTCACACTACAATCGGAATCCAATATTAACTCTGAAAAACAGACTGGATTTTCAATATTAAGTTGCCATCAGCCTAATAAAATGCTTGAAGTTGTGCACCTAAAATATACGTTCTGTGTGTATGTGTGCACATGTTGTCCTTGTAAACTTATCACACATACCCATGTATATATATATGTGCGCACTGGCGAAGGTTTTATTGTATAAGGACATACATGCATACGCTCATACAGTTGTAAATGTTGGCTGCTTGTGCGACTGCATTTATAACGAGCTAATATTGGCTGTATTGATTATGTCGCTGTAAAATAGACGCCACAAGTCACGCGACAAAATACTTACAGACTCGTACATGCATAATTCGATTTATAGGGGTATTTCGCACATTGCAACCTCTAGATGAGCAATCTGATTTTAATTTAGGTGTCACTGGGAATAAGAACATTGTAGTCAAGTTCATGCCTTGCGGCAGATGCTTGCCAACGCCTATTTTTTATAATTTTTGCACTGTACGCCTATAATAATCAACAAGCGGTTTTTAAAAAATATCATAAAATTTACCCTGGGCTGAGATGTGACAGTGAAAGTAAGTGCTGGAAGTGGTTGTTTCTTCTTATAACAATAACCTCTCAAAAATAGTTATTTTCATTTTCAACCACTGCCCCGGAAATTAGTTTGAGGCTTGATATTGGCAACTCTAATTAGTTGGCAAACAAAACAATAACAATGAAAGCAAAATTAAGCCAGCAAAATACAATAAAACTAATGAACTTGACCAATATGAATATGACGAGTAAATCATACAGTCGCAGCGACCTAAGAACTAAGCGCGTGAAGAAATTGTAAAGCAAATGCTTCCTTGTGCTCTAAGGACTCCTTCCAGATGATTTACTCGTAGTTAAAACTCACTGCAGCCACTTAGGATCCATTCAGAGCGATCAAAATTGCCACACTTGCCATTTTCTAGTCCCATCGAATAGACATTTGAAAAAAATGGCAAAAAGGTCAAGAAGGTGACAAGTTGATACTTGAGTGGCACTGACGGTCACGTTATGTATTTACTTATAACTCCAAAGCAAACAATATCGGCTATCTATAGCATGTACATACGTATGTATGTACATAAGCACCGACTGCATTCTCAGGCATGTCGTGTTCACAAGTGTATGGGTATGTTGTGTGTTTGTGCATTAGCAGCACTGAAAATGTTGTGTTTCAGTTAAAATCAGTTCGTTTTGAATAACGAGCTTTTCTAGCGGCTGGACTGGACACAATGGAAAGGCTACCATCATTATGCGGGCGGCAGATACTTATTTATTGCTTTTTACCTTCAAATTGAAAGGCTGAAAATATTCTCGATTGTAGTGTGATGTTTAGAGTCTATAAATTATAGATGCACATACATATGAATGTACAAATGTGCATATGTACGTATGTATTTTTGTAAAAAAATATATATTTAGTTCTAATTAAACCTAATTTTTGATTTAGGCTGTTTTGAGTAAGAAATTTTTACCTTAAATATGATCTTCCCCAGTAGAACTGTTCAGAAAGACTTTATTCCCTTTCTTTCAGTTTTATTTTCTGCCAACTAGAAGTATGTTTGTTGATATATATGTATGCATGTATGTACATATGTGTGTACCAATGTGCGGTGCACAAAATCAGTTACAGAATGGAGAATGGAACTATATCACGCTTGCAACAAAAAAAGGAGAGTGGATTACAATCCAAACAAGTACAAATTGAAAGTCATATATTCTAAAAGCTTCTGCATGTGTCCATGTATGCAGGTACAGTGCGGTAAATGGATATTGTAAACGGGCCACAGTACAAGTCCTTTCAAATTCAACTAGGTTTTACATACGATATCCGGGCCGATTCTATTGTTTGCTGAAAGGGACATTTTAATACAAAACTTGCTGCGGTGCAAATCACATTAAAGGAAAATATTTTCGGACTTGAAATCAGGCCTATTAGAAAAGTCTGATGTGTTCCGCTGAGTGTTTCAGTATGTCTATAGAACACCACAAAATAAACACAAGTACTGCCATTAGATTTGTGCACTCTTCTGTATTAAAGTAAATAGATGCGTAAAAATTTAACTTTTATTTTATTTAATAAGTTGGCTGGTTTTTAGCGCAACGATTTTGCCGCTATCTTGAAAACAAAATCGAAATTGTAGAAACTGTATTTTTGTTTCGTCCACGGTTTTAAAAATTATACACCAGGCTGGGGCCATGCTTAACCAAGCCCTGATTATATTGCCTGGAGTATAACACTGCTGGTTTTTAAATTTTCTTGTTTTGTTATCAGTCGGACAAGACAGAAAATGCGATGGTAACTTTGCTACAAAATAATTATAATACAAACAAATTAATATTCTTCATTAAAAATGGTCACACTGTTCACCCGTGGTATGCATGATCAAGCAACACTAAATTGTTTATTACTCTTGTTCTCTTTAATGCTCTGAGAACATTCGCCCAGTCCTAAGTCTATGAATGCCTGTAGTATTTGTCAAATAAAATCTTTGAAATTTCTCCAGATTTTAAAGTAATAAAATTTTAGTCTGCGTATGGATGGGTCCACCCACGTATAACCCCTAGATCATTGAAGATTTTCTCTGGGACGGCCCACACACATTTCCAAAAGCCCTTCATTGAAACATACAAAAACATTTATACTCTAACAGCCCATGAATGATAAAACTACAGATTGCGCATTCCCCGTTTTATTTTTACCTTCGGTGAGTGAAATGATTGCAGTTTAATCGTCATGGTTTTGATAAGGCACCTTCACTGATATGGTCGAATTACGTGTAAAGATGAACGTGCATCTCATTTCTTGCCACAGAAATATTGAGCTGTTGCAAATACATATACACATATGTATGTATATGTAGCCAGTCAAATTTTCTAAGCCATCATATGCCATATCACTTAGTTCATCCGGTTCAACGTTGTTTGCAACATTCCTTTACATTTTCTAAAAAACCACTAAATATAATTCCTACAAAATATATATGTATGGGACGTCTGTGTTCTATCCAAATCATATGTATCGTCAACTTCAGTGTTTGCTGCATTAGAGACAATACTATCGGTATCGTTTATCGTTTGACCTTAAACAGAATATGAACTCTTCTTGATCAGGGTGATCATGTAAGCCGGCCTTAGTTCGAATAACTCTGGCAAAGGGTTTCAAGCACGTCTTAATTTAGGCTATAAGTCAGTACGTACTCGCACTATGCCGAGACTTCAAATCCAAAAAGACGTTAAGGAGGCCACACATTTCACTATTCACTCCTTTTTAACCGCACGGTTCGCATTATAAAACCCAAAGTAGTGTGAACGCTTTAATTGCCCACGTGCAGTTGTACAATTCCAATTAATGTTCGTATTCGGGGCTAGATTTGAAAAAGGTTTAATTATTCAACTAGTTTTTCAGATGCCAGCGCATTTACTGCCATATTTTTCATTTGTCATTGATGAAACTTCTTAACTATTTCTGATATCTTATACACTCGAACATCAGACTAAGTAATATGGCCCCAGTCAGTCCTCGCAGGTGACTTTAAAACATAATGTTTGTTGCACGGTTTGTAACCGCGGCCCAAGTGACCCTGTGTAATTTGTTCACAATTCGATGTTCTTTGTTCTTTTGGTAATTTAACAAACGAACTTAGTGGAATTCATTTAAGTTTTAGTTTGAAAAGGTTTTAGCTGTAAACATTTTAAGCTTCAAATTATTCACTAATATTGTTTGAAATACATAATTATGCGCTCATCACCGTAAAGCATCACCTTCAAAACTTCGCTTAAATGTTATTAACATTTCTTTGCAAAAATCTAGTTTTAGCGTGACACGATAAAAATGAAAAAATTGATTTCAACTAAAAGTGTTCACTCGTTTCGCTATGATTGAAAAAACATATTACAAGCGCAACGGGAACTACTTTTAAACAGGAAAGATCATCATCCCATTACAAAACAACATGTAAAGGAAGGCGCTTTCAGATTTTGTAGGCTTAGGCCAATGTTTCTTTTCCTCTGGCTTAGAATATTAATAATAACTTGGAGCATGGTTTGGGAAATGTAATGACCCAACATAAGAAAATCCATCTAGACCGTTAAACTTCATGAACTCACTTTTATGGATTTCTATGTCAAAATTCTTTCATTTTCGTACGAAACTGTTCGCAAGTCTCATAGATGCAATGAGAACGCGCTCGGCATGAAAATTCAACACAGAGGGGGTAACTTAAAAATTTGTTTTGCCACACCAGGTGGATTTACTAATGCAGGGCCACATATAGAGATGGCAATATTGTTTGATACAGATACGTAACTCCCAGCAAATTTAGAAAGTATATGTGTTTCAGAGTATTGTGTTCTATTTTTTTTAGATATATGTACATATATTAAAAACTCAGCGCGCAGAACCAGTAAAAAGAAGCCAACAAGATTGTTCAATCAATCCGCATTTGATTTATTCTTCTTCGTTATATTGTTTAATATGAATAAATAAAGAAAAAAAACTTTAACGGCTTAGAAAAGGCAAAACAATATCTTTCAACCACATTCTTTCGGCGGTAATTTGCCTTTGAACATAATGGCCCTTTTTCATCAAACGAATATGAAAACGAGTTTATAACGATTCCGTTCTTATTAGCGCAGTCACGTGAAAATGGGCAAATATTTTCGGACTTCTTAACTTTCAAGTCTATGTCGATCTGTGCCGCATCCAAGGTAGCGCATTTCCTGATTGTTCCATAACTATAAAGTGAACCGGAAATCAAGAGAAGCCGTCAGAAGTGAATATCAAAAATAATTTGCTGAAATTTTCGATTGAAAAAGACAGGCCTATATTTCCATCAATGGAAAGAATGAGTGTGAGTCATCACGGCAATGTCACTTCCGTACCAAATGTCCAAAATTTTATTTATGAACTCTGTGTGGAAAATTACGTAAACAATTTTAAAACAATTTTAATTCCGACGTCTACGTGTTTTAAGAATCTTGCAAAGTTTAACAAAATCTTGCCAACATTAGTTTTTGTTTTTAGAGCAAATATTTCTAGATCATAAAAAATTTTTCGAGTTTAAAAGTTCCTTCAATTTCAGCAACTCTAAAGAAATTCTTGGAATTTATTTCCTAGCTCTTAACATTTGGCTTATGAAGAAAACTTTCAAATTATTTTTACTTCGGTGCTCTTTTAACAATATGACGTCAACTGAACTGTTCAGTAGCAACTGAATTTTGTCAAAAATGAGGCCTTGTAAATCACTGAACATCTTTGTACAGCAATTTTGATGAAAACACAACACAAAATTGCATGTTCCGTAATAAAATTACGTAATTGTAGGTACAATAATTGCCAAAGCTTCAACATATATGGGCTCAAGGTTGGAACAGATTAAAATAGTTGTAGAAACCATACAACCTTGCGAAAGAGTAGTCTGTAAATAGATAGAAATAAAACACAAGAAAATCGTTTTAATGTCCATCAATTTGGCTTTATTGGAAGGATAATTTTATGCCATTAATGTTTAAATATGATTTCGGGCATGTGGCCGCCGCGGCTGGCTCGAATAAAGCCAATTCTACAGGTCCAATTTTTGATGGACAAAAGTTGATGGACAAAGCTCCAATTGCTGTGCACGGTGGCGAATCGATTCATTCGGGTCCTCTTCAACACTTTGCTCTACAGCGGCAATTGTTTCTTCGGTGCGCACTGTTCGACGTCTCTGCGGATGCGTATTATCACATAGAGTAAACGTAGTGCGAAAACGATCCATGGTTAACCGAATTAATTGCTCTGATGACCATAAAATGGACGGAGCTTGCGGTAAACTTCGCGAACTGAACCATTATTTTCGAAATAAATTTGCACGATTTGCAAGCAACAGGTTGTCAACCTGTTCGTGATGAAATGGCAAACCAAACTAAATATTAATCACTTGACAGCTGACAAAATGGCCGCCAGTTAAAAAAGTGATGCCAACTTAAAGTTCTATACCTCAATAAAAAACACCCTTTATATGAATTTTTAAGCGTAATACACACTAAATTGTATTACGAATGTTTTCCATGCCCTATAGCTGGATCGAACCTGTTCATTAGTTTCTTCATAAAAGCGCATTAAAACACAAAGACAAGAGTTGCATTTAAATATCTAGTTCTTGATGCCCCTGTTAACGCAAATATAAGTTATTATTCATGTGGTAAGGACGACAAAGAAGCTGACGAATTCACATAGTGGCACACAGCACCTCAAACTATATCAATCTAAGTGGAAGTAATCGGACGAAAATACCTAGACGGTGAGTATCCAGTTACGGCAGCTTTTACTCTACTCTACAAAAATATCAAACTTAGAACTTTATTGTACATCATCGAAACAGTTGTCAGCTGGCAATGAAGTGTCAACTACGCCTTCTGTTCACTTGCCTTCAAAACCGCCGTTTCAACTTTTGGTAACGACTATTCTATATTCTATTTTACTGACAAAAGAAAAACCTTTACAAGTTTACAAAAATCTTTTTTGGATTTTCAAACTTTAATAAACAAAAAAAAGCTGGAGTGGAAAAATGTAAAATGTAAAATTTTTCCTTCTTTTCTAAGTGGTAAAGAAAATTTAGCAATTGATTTGCTATTTTGTAGAAAAAGTGAATTGGCTGTTAGTTCGGTGTAAGTATTTAATTTAATAATTTCTCCTCTAAAATCCCCCTCTTAAGCTCCTGTATTGCTACTTTGTCTTAAATTAGTTCTAAACCTCAGAAGGAAATAAATACGTTTAATTGTTTTGAAATAATTTCAATATTTTATTTTCTATCTTCTTTTTCTTCCTTTTCTTGTATTTACTTTTCTTTTCAAACTTTCGTTGCACATCTTTCCTCTCTACTTCATTCTTGCTTCCAAAATTAACTTTTAAATATATCTACATACATACCTACACATTTTATTTCATCTTATCTCAATTGAATGGTGTTTTTGTTTTTCCATTTTATTTTGTAAAAACGGTTTTAAAACCTGTAAAATGCGTTAAAAATCCTGGTTATTTTCACAATAACGCGCATTACCGCTTGAGTATGTGTGTGGGCTTGCTTACATTTGAACACACAATTCTCCTTGCACGCATACATCTGATTCGATCAAATAAATTTAAACGAAATCGTGCCTCACATCTAAAAATTCAAAACACTATGTGGATTAACCCCTCCCCGTAACTCACGCCTAAATAAAATAACGAAAAACTGTTGAACGCACAATCAATCACATGCTCTTAATTACAAATTCTTCTTTTTCACTCACACCTCTACCACCGCCAACCACCACCATCAACTCGATCGATCGTTCTTTCGATTGTTTGTTCGTTTGTTCGTTCATTCGTTCGTTCTTTCGTTCGTTCTTTCCTTCGCCCCGTTCGCAATCATCACAACGACGAACACACTTCAAATTGACTTTAATGTCTCAAATGTGCATGTAAAAATATATAAAATGAATGAATTGAAACAAATCAAACAATTAGATTCCATGGGGATTGAAAAAAATCTGTTGGGGACTGATAAATATAACTGTGCCCAGGGTAAGCTATTGAATTAAAATACTATAGACTTCATCAATCTGCTTTTTTATGTTTTTAATCATTATTCTCTTTTAAATTTCTTTTGTGTTGTTGTTGCAATTTAGTTGTTTGTGTTTGTTATTTATTTTTATGTAAATATTGACCATAATTCTTTTTACGTAAAAACGCAGTGTGACTATAAAGGCCCAGCTGTAATATGCTTGAGCAAATGCATAAGTAACTTAAGAAAACTTTTGACTGTACTTAAACGAGCTTGGTGACTACTTAGCCATTGCTGCGCACTTATACTAGTATAAACTCGTATAATACTCGAATTTCTTGTCATTATTTTATATTCTGTTATACATCATGAATAAAAAAATTAAATTTTTTTATTGCGCATTTCGCTAATATCTACTGATAGCTTTTAGACATTTTCGCTTAAATATTCTGTACAATTAAGTTCATCATTCACTTCAACTGTTTGACACATACGAGTATATAGGCCAATCCGGAGGGTAAACTAAGGCCAGCTGTAAACAAGTTGCACTTGACGAAAGCCTTCTTAACTTCATTATAAAAGCGTACATTTGATTGTATGTATGTATGTGTTTTCTTTAGGCTGGTACTAAATTGAGCCCACATGCAATCAGATGCACAAAAATTGTACAGTGAAAGCTCAATTAGACGGGCATGATTCCTCGTAAACATTTTATCTAAGCTGAAGGGATATCAGACTCTGGGAAAGCTTATTTCGATGTGTGATAGTTTGTTTCGGTCGGTTGAAAAATATGAACCAGTTTCAGAATGTGACAGAATGCCCAGTTAAAAAGTTTGTTGGTTGAGGCCCAGGTTCACCACGGACTGTAGCGCCAAAAGAAGAAGAAGATATAAATAAAAATAAAAGTCAAACAAAACAGTCTGTGCGGTAGAAGTCACAAATTTGGGATTTAGAGCAAAGGCATCTGCAGACTGTAGTTTGTTTGCAGTTCGCGTCCCTTCGTTTTCTTGCCAGGTTCCAACAGCCGTTAATTAAGTGATACTACATGTATGTATTTCATACCTACATAGATACTGAATCCAGCAGGTGCATGTCTTACACTTCACCGAAATATGTATATAAAAAAAGGTGAATCACACTATTGAATATGGCCCTACAAGCGCTATAAGTAATAGCGTGGCTGCATCATTGTTTTTTCGCAGTTGTTTTGTTATTAATAGCAAAAGTGATCAAAAGAATATTGAATTGTCGGCTACTAGAACTTTCACTGTATAAAGATCAAAATGCAAGTGTTAAACTGACCACACACTCGTTCTACAGTCTGTTATTAAATTTTGTTTAAAGACAAGAGTTGTAAACTGTGCTTCGTTTTTCTGGCACTCGTGTGTACGCAAATACATATTTTAACCTCCAGATAATTATATTTCTGGACTTCGGGTTTCGGAGTATGGTAAATATAGTAATGCATCATCTTCAGACCTAAAACAGGTAAGTCAACATTTTGATCATACTCGGATCTAAACCAAAACTGAAGAAAGTGCCCCAAATTAAACTAAACAAATCCGCAAACTTCTGCAATTGTCAAATCAAATGTAGGTAAAAGACTTCAAACAAATAAGACTATTTTTCGCTTTCAGAGCTGGAAAGTGAATATTAAGTCGTATATTTAAATATTTAAGTTTCATTTATTAGAAGATTCGTTGCTAAAAGTTTCTAAGAAAGGTAAAAGATGACCGACCCTTTTGTGCTTTTAAAAAATGTCTAAAAACACTTTTGTATTCAATTCCCAATGTCAACGAGATGGTGCTCCCACCTCAAATACAAAAAATTAAGGGAACCGCTTCCATATGCAAAAAAGAACTTTGAAAATTGGTTCACAAGTGACGAAGTTATTTATTAATCGATTATTGGGGCGCGCAATTGTCCCCCTTCCCGAAATCCCTAAAAAAACTTAGCAGACTTTTTCCATATGCGAAAGGAATTTTCAAAATTGGTCCTCGAATGGTGAAGTTATGCTAGTTTTTATTATAACATAATTTAAAAAAGTGCACGTGCTTGGAAAAAAAGTAGACTATAATTCACTGCAGAGTGAAAATTTCATGAAGATCGGCTTTGTCTCCTATAAGGTACAACCAAACAAACATGCGTTCCTTACTGCTAAATACACATTTATACATACATACATATGTACAAAAATAGAAACAAAAAAGGGCCAAAAATCTATATTAATGCAACATCGATAATCGTTGGGCATTTTCTCTTAATTGATGTTTTACTGTGCAGTGCAAAATAAAAACCAAATGCGCAAAAAAAATTTCATGCGTCTTCCAGTGCACTCACGACTGGTATCCCCAGACGAAATGCCCAACATAGAGACAGCTGGAAAAACCCACAACGGCTACATTTTGAATTAATGTTGCTAAAATATTGCTTAAAATCTTATGAATTACAAACCCAACAATGCCAGACTGAGCGGTTAAATTGCTTCTGCAGAAACAACGCGAGGTCTACATGATCCGAAGTGCTGACGACAATGAGGCAGCTATTTGCCTCTCAGCTAAAATGTTATAAAAAAATAAAGTTAATCACAGCAATAAGTTACAAAAAATGGTCCTTCTTCATTTAAGAATGGATAGTTAAATGAAGCAACTCATTTATATAGGAAATATCCAATCCAATCCATGGTTTCTTCTTAATAACAGTTTTCGCTCGAGAACCACCAAACATTTGTCGTGCTGCCCCCTCAGGCCTCAGCAGCCTGAACTTTGTTAAAGTATTTAATAGTTTACGACATTGTTGGTAGTTTTTAAAGTATTTATTAACAGGTATTTTTGGATTATTTTATTTCAAGTCACATAACTTCGTGTCGTGTGATTTTCAACCGATCAACTAAAGCGCTGTCGATTTTCTATTTTACTGACTTTCTTTATTAAGAAATACTTAAAAGTGAAATTCTTTACGGCACTTCGCTGGTTTTAAAAATATTATTCGTGTTTGAAATTTGTCCCTCATTTTCTATAGTTGACGGCTGCCAGAGGAATCAATTGTTGTGAAGATTGATTTAAATAAAAAAACATTAACTTCTGAAAGGCAGATCTAATCTAATCTTTTAAGTCTTCAGTATCGTCTAATAAAACAACAACATGATTGCTTAGTCCTTTCAAATATTTTTCGCTGTATGAATTTATTACCTCTTTAACAGTTTGTATATTTAGATCATTATGTACGGCATCGTTGGAAACATACCAAGTAGATTCAACAATAAGTCTTATAGTTTTTGACTGGTGTCTTTGCAATATTTCTATATTTGAGGCATTTGCTGTTCCCCAAAGTTGAACTCCATAAGTCCATATAGGCTTTAAAATAGCTTTATTTTCCAGACTTAGTTGAGATTTTGGACCAATTAACCAGTTAAGTTTCCTATTTGTAATATTTAATTGTTGCCGTTTTATTTTTATGTGTTCTTTCCATGTTAGTCGGCGATCTATATATAAGCCCAGATATCTAACATAATCTTTTTTTTGGAATTCGGATGTTATTTATGGAAACGTCAGGGCAATCACCTTTTCTAAGAGAGAATGTTATGTGTACAGACTTTTCGTCATCCGCATACGTGTAAATATTCACAAGGTCCAAAACAGGCATATCAGCCGTAAATATTGTATACAATATAGGGATTAATGCACAGCCCTGAGGTACTCCTGCTCTAACCATAAATAAATGAGATATTTCATCTACGAATCTTACGTAAAATAATATGCTGCTTAGGTATGACTTGAAGAATGCATAAAATGTAGACGGGAGAAGTTTCTTTAATTTGTATAAAAGACCAGTGTGCCAAACTCTGTCAAATGACTGCTGAATGTCCAAGAATACAGCGGAGCGATATTTCTTTTCCTCAAATGATTTACGAATAATGTCAATGGCATTGCTCAGGAGTGCCATGTTTTTGTCTAAATCCAAATTGATAATCGGCAATAATTTTTAAACTCTCAAGAATAGAACACTTAGTAGACTAATAGGTCTATAAGAAGTTAGTTCATTTTCAGGTTTGCTGGGCTTCTTGATCATAATGATCTCAGCGCATTTCCACTGAGAAGGAAAATGATTTAAACGGAGAATTGAATTAAAAATTGTCGTTTAGTATAGAACAGCTTTCTTTGACAAACTCTGTGCAACTCCAGGTTGGATGAATTGAATACGGAAAAGCATAAATGTTCAAGAAAACATTTGCGAAAAAAAGCTCGCTTGTGAAAAATAAAAACGGAATTTCAAATTACTTGCGGTCACAGTCAAGATCCAGTAGTTGGCAATTTGAATCTGCCTCAAAATCTACATACATATATCGCTAACACCACCGTATGAAGTAAATTTATATTGTATTTTGTAAAAAATGCACAATAAACCAACAACAAATTATTCAAAATAATATTAAATTTGTTTGAACACTATGCAATCAGGCAATCAATTGAGCCCCATTTGACTTACAGAAACTTATTTACAGTATACGATCATAAATTAGTTAGAAGAGAGAAAGAGAGAGAAAACGAGACAAACAGTTTTAAGCCCGATAACTCGATTTAAAAATACAATATAAATTATTATTAACATTAAAAAAGTTGAAATCAACAGCAAAAAATAGTTGCAAAGGGGCAAAGGCTGGTTGACTGAAAGTTGGATTGTATTCGATAACTCGTTTTAGCCATATTCTCACGTTTTTATTAATACAGTTGTTGTAGTTGTGTCACTTATTTTCACGCACCCATTAATTGTTTGTAAAATCCTTTGTTTTGTAATTTTATTTTTGTGCTGTTATTTATAAATCTTATTCCATTTTGTTCCTTGAATTCTTTGTAAACGGATTTAACTCTTTCATTGATTTTTTTATATTATTAATAACGAATATGAGATGAGTTTTAGTTCTAATAACGCATAAAGGCTGAAGTGCCGTTAAAAGGGCCAGCAGCAATAATTAACTACTCTGAAGAAGGTAATCTGGTCGGGCAATAAGTTTTATCCCTGAAAAAGTTACAATATTTCAATATATTTTTTAGATGCTCGCTTTAACAAGTTTATAAAAAAAAATCAAAATTCATCTAATTTAAACGAAACTAGTTAATTTTCATTTATATTTAAGCATTTTTTAAGTTTTCCTCTCATTTTAATTAATTGCATTTAATTGAGGTAGAAATGTGGAACCGCCATGACCTCCTACAGCTTTTTGTGCATAAAGATACAAAAACTGTGCATGAACTTGCATGCACAAACATATGTATTTGTGAACAAAAGCAAAGCCATACGTGTGTCAACAACATGATGAAATTTAAAACTTGACTAGAACTTGAAAGGACCTTAGCTACCGTTTAAGTTTTATGTATTTAACTTCAACATCAAATGCTTTTTCTGAAAATCAAACGAACAGCTGATTTACTTAAATTGTTAATTTTTTATAAAATGTAAAAGCTAAATGGAAATAAAAGACTTTGATTTACGCCAAAAATTAATTTCACAGGTTTTCAAGGCTTTTTGAATTAATTTAAAAAGTTTTCAAGTCCAATGACGAGTAGGGTAGCACCTACGAAAAACCTGCTACATATTTCTAATTAGCAAATATTAAAAGTAATTTAAAAAAAGGATTTTATGCATCCCTACCTTATCGCAGCCTCGAATTGACTACCTAAAGGGATTTAGCTGTCGTCTGCCTAAACTGCTGCTTATTATTCAGTCATTGATGTCAAAACACCGGGGCCCACTTAGCACTCGTTGCTGCTATTTTAGACAAAAACCGAACGATGCCAACCCACTAGCGAGCGCTATTGGTACATAATTTTTTGAAGAAGACGTTGGCGCATAGAATGATGATAAATTGAACGATATCAACGTAGATGAATCTTTCCAAGGTAAAATTATCTATCGCAGAGATGAAGGGACTTGACCACCAATATCGTGCAATTTGTTAGGCAGCTGGTTTGAAATCCGTAGTGAGTTGACTGACATGTGATCCTGCAAACATGCCTTTATGTTGTACATTAGTTTTGAACACACATAAAAACCACCTCTTGGTCTTTTTGAGGACGTAACGCAATCTGTGCCGCCGTAATGGCGCTGCCAGCATCATCTAATAAATATGTAAACCGATCCTTTAGTTCATTGCCAAAATTATTATAAATATTTATTGCTTGTTAAATAAAATATAAAACTACATTTAAAGTGATGGAATTTCGGTGGAAAAAATAAAGTGACGTTTCCATTTTGCATTGTGAACAAATCAAAACAATTAAATATCTGTCGCTAGAAGGAATTAAAAGTGTTGATGTAATCTTTTAGTATATTTGGTCATATCATTTACACACGTTCGTACATATTTTGTTAAGAAGATGTAATTGATAGCATTTAGTGATGAATTCAAGTTAATAATGGCGATTTTTTGCTTGAAAATGCATTAATTGGAATAACAAAATGAGTTGATACATTATTCGAAGTATTGTCCATCGTTAACCACTGCTTTTTCCCATCTTTCTGGTAGCATATGGCTTCCGCGCCAAAAGAACTGCTCCGGTTTTGAGGTAAAGAGTGAATCCAACCAACTTCTGATACCCTGTTCTGAAGTGAAGTGGAATACGCGTTCTGTATCGATCGAAACAAATTGTAGTCAGAAGAGTAAAGGTCTGGGCTATAAGACGGGTGAGCCAAAACTTCCATTCCACCGTATTCCAAACAGTTTTTGATCGGTCTAGCAATATGTGGTCGAACGTTGTCCTGATGGAAGATTATTGCTTCGTGTCTGGTCGTATATTCTGGTTGTTTTTCGTTGATTGTTCTCTTCAAACGACTCAATTGTCGTCGGTACAAGTCCCCTGTGATCATCTGATCCGATTTCAACAGCTCAACTCTCAATGATAATGCAAGTTCTTCCTGCGTTTGACAACAATCTTCGTCGAGTAATGCTTCCAATTCCTCATCACACACACAGGGTTTATGAAGGGCTATTATTTTATTAATTCAGGATTTTGTTTTGTAAGTGCAATTTTTAAAATTTTTATTTCACATATAACCTTAAGATGCTTTTTAAAACCTGATAAATTTATAGTTTTAAGAACTTCTCCCCCATCATAAGCCTATTAATTTTAGTTGAAGAACTTTTTGTATGTTTTCTGTTTTCTCTTTAAGTTATCTTTTATGTACAGAATTTTTGCTTAATAAATAATTTTATGTTGTTATTGATTCAATATTTTTTGAACCAAAAATATATTTTTATATTATTTATACCTACATAAACTATAAAAATATAGAAATAATGAAAAGCTATAAAACAAATTTTGCTCTATTTGTTGGCTTTGAAATTCAGTCTTTAGCTCTATTTCAAACCTGACTTAGCTTTATATTATTTTAAAATCTGTTCACACTGCCGGTCATACTTGACCATCACCAGTATAAATATGTTTAAACAAAAGAAGCGAGCCACATAAATACACAGGTCCGCTCAATGCGGCTTTTTTTAAGGGGCTTGCAAGGCAAAATCATTCATGGTCTTAAGAAATTATTAAATCTTGATGCTGAAGAATTTCCGAGGCAAATCCAACTACAAGCAGAGACCTATGCCTTTTTGTCCCGCTTTTATTATGCAGTTTATTGCAATAATTCAATTTATCTTCTTATCTAATAATAGAAACGCGGCATAAAAGGTCACTGGCAAATGACCCTCCGTTATTTGAACGTGTGTCGAACGCAGATTTACTGCAATAACAGAAGTATTTTAAAACTTTCCAGTTGCAAAAAAAAAAAAACATTTTCCTATAATAAAACTGCGCAAAAACAAAAGCCTGATTAAACAATAAACTATTGGTGTTAAAATTGTAATTATTAAAAACAATTCGAACGCTTAAACTAACACAAGTTTGATTGATTTTTTTTTGGTAACATAAGAAAAATGAGAGAAATGAAGTTCTCTGAAATGACGAATAGTCTAGCTTTTCTACTAATTGCGCTAAATGATGCTTTCATGGTGAATGGCTTCAACAAAAATTTGGTTGCAATGCTAAAATTAAACTAGATCCTACCAAACACAACCTTGGTATCATACTCCAAATTCAACGCTGCCAATTCAAGCAGATTGAAAACAGCTGATATTTTAGAGGGCGCTAATTTTTTGAACAAAAGAGCATTTTTGATTTGAGAATATTCTCACTTTTTTTTGCACGCACTTATGCAACTAATTAGGCGCACTGTGCGCTAAAACCTGATTTTGTTAAATTACAAATGTGACCACAAAAACAGCTGTTTGTGGCTTAAACATGGGAAAACAGTGACATTTAATTACAATTCCAACTTCCATTATTCCAACTTACGCCGAGAAAATATTGGGGTTGTTTCGCGTAAAGCGAAGAAAACGAACATTATTCTCCCGAAATCGCAAATTCGTGTGCCCCTATTATAATAATGAAAAACGCTCTTCAAAATTGGACTTCTTATTTAAATACCTTGAAAATGTTCACACAAAAATAGTACCTTTAGTCTTGCAACACAAAGATTACTAACACCTGAATGCCACATCTTTTGCATTTAAGATCTCTTTAAGTCCAACTGACTTCCACAGTCACTACCACATACCTAAATTTGCTATTTTTGTAACAAAAAAATACCATGAATATAATTTTAACATTAATAACTTTCGGCAAAATAAGATCTGGAAATTAAATGACGCAATTATACAACAACAACTTTATAAGACTAAAAAACTGCCACTTAATTACAGTTTAGTTTTAAATAAAAATTAATTTATTTATAATTTATTATTAATTTATGTATAAAGTTAAAAACTAAACATTATTGTTGTTTAGAAAAATTAAGAAAAATTAAGATTTAACATTTATTTTTTTATAACCTGCTGACTTAAATTTGAAACTGTGAAATATGTTTTCCACAACACCGACGGTATGAACGAACCATGAGCACCGCCAACAACAAATACCTGTTGCTAAATTTTGTTTGATACCCCAACCCCATAATAAACGCCAAGCTGTAAGTTATCTAAGAGATACATAAACACTCAAAGTGTAAATACGGTTTATCTGATTATTTCATGCTACAGTTGAGATTCACTATCTCCACAAACCTGTGTGGAAATTTTAAAAATAAAATTTAACGACAACAAAAGGGCGCCTTCGCTGACTAAATTTCACCGTAAGAAATCTGTCATACATAAACTGTGTGCAAAATTAATGAAGCCGAAGCGAAACAATATCGCCACTCAAGAGCACCGGCGCATCGCTTAAATAAACCCTTAGTCGCCATACATGCAATGCCCGGATCGGCGTCGGGCGTAAATGTTGGCCTTAAGATCCAGGTCTTAGTGCGTTTGGCGCCATTTATTTTACGTTTCGGCCCGAAATCTTATAAGGTACTCCTTTTGTAACATATTATGCACTAGTTGTTGTCGCTGATTGTCAGTTTCGAAAGCGAAAGAAAGAGACAGCTTAAATATTTCTTACCGTTAAGAATGGCAAATAGTGGTCTTTTACTAATACCTCTCAATCTTATCTATATTCAACATTTCGTTGTTAAAGTTCAACAGAACAATTCACCGATGAGTGAGCGTAGGGTATATGAAAAGGTAAACACGAAATAGCTTCGATTTGACATTGCGAGTCAGCGAGGCAGACAAGGCAGCTAATCATTCAGCCAGTTCAGCATCCAGCATCATCAGCTGTAAACTGCTCGCAGAACGGCAGCATCAATGCATTCGTTTCTTGGCCACATCGCGTGTTAGTTTGAAAATCGCTGAAAGTGCGGTCTAATGAAAACTTAAACAAAAACATTGAACCATCGATGCGATGGCTTATGATTGTGTGTGTAAAAATACGTTCGAGGCGCAAAACAATTGTAAAAATTTCATGTTATTTGAATCTAATTCGTTTCAAGTGAAGCAATAATGCTTGTGGAATCGCGAGGTTATAGTTGCCACAGTGACTAACTAGTCCGACCAGAACTAAGTGCGGCAATAAGTCCGGTCTTATAAGTCTTCATATGAAAACAAAACACAATAAAATTAAATTGATGGTCTAATTCATCTTGTATATTTGTCGCAATGGTGATAGATTCTCCGCAACTAACACAGAGATACATACGAAGTATTTCAAAAGATTACTCAACAGTGCGTCGTTCCAGTTCAACTCCTGCGGATATTATTAATTCGCCCTCCTTCGCCCACAGACATTCAATACGTGGGATTCGCTCACGAAAACATGCACGCAAACGTTCGTCGATTTCATCAACTTTAACAAAAGTTTTGGTACTAAATGTGCGCGATTTGCTGCGTGTTCCAGATCCAAATGATAATGATGAGGTACATAGTTTACATACAATTGCTTGACATAAAAATAAAGCTCCCGCGCTCTTTGGAAGATAAAATTAAAACAGTTACGGGCTGGATTGTTTTCGTGGACTGGTTTTGTTTTGTCAGAAATTTGTTATCTTGACTTTTATCGCGCTAATTTTAATTATTTTATTTGATTGCAAAAGAGGTAAAAGGTGTACGGATAGAAGATATAAATACATACATATTTCAAACAAACTGGAACAAGTATAAAAAATTCAAGAACAAAAGTCAACTATCGACATACATACATACATAGATACATAGTATGAGTTAAAATCAAAAGATTTCTCGCAGTCAGAATTTGCTTTCTTTCGTGGGTGCTGGGGGAGAATTTTAGGGAGGGAAAATGTGCAAGAAATTTAGAAAACAAAAGTTTGGGGCGACTTTAATGGTTGGATTCGTTTTAGTGGCGGTACTGATGTCAAAACGTCATGACAAGTTATACTCGTACGATTGAACAGCACATACAAATGACGGAGCTTTATTATCGAAATGAGCGTTTCCTAGTGAAAACTTTGCGCCCGTTGTGCTCGTTTTACTGCAGACGGTGTTTCGCAGAAGTTTTATGGCCGTATTTGAGATGACAGCAACGCATATGAGGTTCATTAAATGGCAGATCATCGCCGAAAAGTCACTGCTTGGTGCGCTTTTTTTACCAGTGGTGAGACCAACGCCAATGATGACGCTAGGAAACACATTCTACACGAAAGATATGAGGATATGGTTATCGAGGAGGGAGGCCGCGAATTGTCCTACGAGGTCGTGACATTTTAAACCATATACCTTCTGTGGGGTGTACTGAAGTCGCAATATCGGCCGAGGCTCTTAAAGTCAACATAACTGAGGTCAGGTTGTGGTTGCAATTCAACGGGGTCTGAGCGGCAGAGTTATTTAGAACTCGTCGGCCATAATCCTTACCGTCATAACAAGCCGTACCAAACATTTGAAGAGTATGATATTTCATGAAGAGATTTATTACCACTTTTTACGCAACTTATTTTATTCCCTTTTAACATCTTTGTGCCCTTTACTGTAAATATAGCTGCATTTTAGCTTAATGTTCTTCGCAAAAGTACACAATTTTAAGGCAAATAAAAACCCTTTCGCAAAAAGAAGAGAAAAAATGCAATGAAAAATCCAAAAAAGAAAATGCCTGGAAAAGCATTTTCTGCCACTAATTTCATTACACTTTTGTTAAAATACTACTATTCTAATAATTTCTGTAACTTTTGAATTACGAAAAGCATCCTTGTTTCGCACGAGAGGAAAAACGTTTCAAATACTACTTTTGTCATCATGAATTCTCTACCAGCTGTCCAATCCGGAGCGAACCTACATTGCAAGACACACTATTGGTTACACAGATCATATTTTCCGGTTTTCAAACTCTTTTTGTCGATTCCAAGCTCTTCGGATGCAACAGTTACAGACTGGTATTGCCTAATCTGTCGCACATAGTGAAACACCAAAAACAAAAGTGCCATCTCTAACCAAATACTCATTTGACTCACCAATTATGAACGTGAGTGTGGATTAGTATGAAATTCGCAACATTCATGCAAATTCAAAAGAATTAAATTTCATAGAAAACTTATTAATAACAAAAATTGTTTAAAACAAACAATTTAGCCTGTGTTTTATTGCACAAAGATTTATTTTGTGTAGAAGGACCTGCTTGACCAAAACAAAGTTTGTTGTTAAATAATTTAAGACAAATTTCAGCAAGTTGTAAGTTTAGAACAAACTGTAAGGGTAAAGTGTGCTTTTACTTGCTGATAGTGGACTAAGAGTGCATTTTTAATTAAAAGTGACCCAGAGATACGTATTTGCTGCTTATATTTGTTCAGGGCCCACAACTCTGCATACTCAATCCGCGACCTTTTCTCGTAAGCACAATTATGTACCAGCTTCCATTCGGTGCGTTGATGCATTTTGCAGCTACATATTTTAAAAATTATTAAATATATGGTAGTGCAGGCAGTGCCATTTTCAGTATTTTTTTAAGTATTTTCTATATAAAGTATTAACAGTATTAAATGCAGTTCTTTATATGCCAATGGGCCATTCGGAGGTTTTCGAACTGGTGTTACAAAACAGTGCGGCCCATAGTTGCTTACATTTTTAGAACTGCCCTCAACACTCAGGCTGTGGTCGAGACTTAGCACACCCTTTAATGTGTCCTTTTGTTTGCTGTAACAAAGTGTCTGTGCTAATTTTAAATAGACTTCCGATCAGCATCCACTCGTTGTGTATAATAATTGTACATACAAATTTTTAATTTTTTTATATTTTTTATATTGTACTATATAAACATAATCTGTTGAAGCTTAATTTAATTTTGAAAACTAACAAGGAACAAAATTTCCCCTCTTAATTGTGTATGAATGAAACTCCTTTTTAAATTTCAATTGCTTAACACTTTTTTAAGCTTTTTTCGTTTAATTTATAAACTAAGAAAAATAAAAACGTAAAAAGGCATAAATCAAGCTTAAAAATAAAGAAAGCAACACTAACTTTTACTTCTAATGTGAATTTATATTAACTTTAGTGTCTTGTTTCCTTTTCATATTCCTTCCGAATTGTGAAATTTGGTTACAAAAACTGACTTCCTGAACATTGTGGTACCCACAACAACAGCACCAGCCTCGCAGTTGGATTGAAACCAATTTCCAAAAGCGGGAATGCATCAAATTCATTCCATGTCCCAAAGATGATACAAAGTAAGTATTATGATGATACAAGTAAGAAAATTATGGTTCTTTATAATGTTTTATTCGATAAGATCAGTTTGTGCTTTGGCTTCCGGTTTTATATACAAATTATGGAAAAGACATTTTGCTATACTCGTATTGGAAAGAATATTTTTCATTAACAGAACAGATGAAATAGCTGAGTACTTTATTGCTTGCAGGAAAGTGAACTTGAAATTAAATATATGCGCTCGAACAATAAAAGTAAAATCGGCAGATTGTTTTCCCATAAAATTCATTTAATTGCTTATAATGTTTAAAGCAAAAGACCGTATCTCCATGATGGTGTTAACAAATCGTATAATTATCCCTGGCACGATCTTAAAAGGACCCATGTCTACATATAGAAAGTGATCAAATGAACCATAAAATCCAAAAGCTATAAGGAGCAAATCAGCCAACCACTGCGATCCTTGATAAAAGGAATACTTCTCGCCCTGCGTGCGTGCGTTAAGCACGATTTGGAATTATACGAGAGAACGCTCTTAAATATGTCAAGTGTCAAAGGAAAATCAAGCGAAAATAAACACATTGAACAACGAAGTACAATTTTGAATTAATTGCAAAACTCCTGTGTAAATAAGGAATTTACGAGCAATTGGTTTTTTATTTTATAGCCAAAAGTTAAAACATTTTGACAGTTTCATTTTCAACTACAATAGACATGCAGTCAGCTGTTCGCCGCAGTGACGCAATTGAAATGTACCAAAATCAAGAAGGTATTGCGAAGAAAACAGAAATATCGTATGTAAACTTATACATTATGCGAATTATCCACACAAACATAGTTATAAGCTCACATACACTTACATACATGTATAGAAACAAACGTACTAGAGCTCTGCACCGATTCAGTTTTCGTTGTACACGTGAGCATGTCTTTTCTTCCGAGTACAGAACATACTTTAAAGTTTTCTTAAATCGACCTTACAAATACATACATATATGAACGCCTAAAAACTCGTACTGCAGAGATTGCATTCACTTCACGTGGAACAACGAGTATTTGCAAGTTATTTAAAATGTGTGCACGTGATCTTATATACTTTGCACTTGGAGGACGAAACTGGACTGCGGCTTTTGGTGAATTAATCTCTAAAACTAGGATCTCTTTTTTGAGTGTCCATTTTGTTTGTTGTGACAAACTGAACGCAGGATGATGAAACCAAGCGCTATTATTTTTACAAGCTGAGTGCTAAAAAATACATAAATTGTTTGTTGTACGCGTGAGGTCTTTAGCTTTAGTCCACATGAAGCCCAAAAAGGACACAAGATATAAAGTTTTGATTTTACGACTTGAACATCATACGACTATTGGAAGGGGACGAACAGATACACTTACCCGAATACAAAGGTCATGTAGCCCCGTTATACATTTTATTTTATACAGCTTGAGATGTTCCATCAATCTGACATTTAGTTGAAGCACCAAAACGTACAAATAATGAGCCTTTGATTGTCCGTAATTGCTATAAAAATTCATCTTCCGCAAAAACAGGTGCGTGGCTGGACATACATATTCCATTGACATAGTGCCAACTAAAGCTTACGCAGTAATAGCAAGTCAAGTTCGCTATGAAGCAACCAATGTAAATATGTATAACAAGGAAGACAAGTTTCTTCTTAACTGCTACTGACGTCAACTTTTGCGATATGCTCCACCTACGAAAGGAGAATATGATTAGAACATCTTGGACCTTTTGGTCTTTTGACTTCTTTATCAATTTAAACATACGTATAATATTTAAAGGCATCACGACTTGAAAGCTCAAATTTAATTAATTTTTATTGTAATATGTCCCGACTTAGTACCTCGCAACGCCACGTGAAGGGTAATGGAGAAAAGAAAATATACTAAAAACGATTAAATTAAAGAGTTAACAAGCACTCAGAACGAATATCCTAGAAGGCTCAGCAAACGGAGTGGTGTATCAAAAAGGGATTGCACAACAGAAACGAGCTTTTGCGAATTCATAGAGAAGTTTTAGAAGCACATTGAGTACTAAGACTACCAACTTCTTCTTCTTTTGGCGCTACAGTCCGTGGTGAACCTGGGCCTCAACCAACAAAGTTATTCTTTGTTGTTGTGTCGTAACTAGTGTGTTTTTACACGGTAGGGAAGTTACCCCCACGCACAACCCCCGAAACCTGGAGGACCGGGTCCTGGTTTAGACCCCTGGACAGAGGAGATTCGCTGCACACTTTGGTTCACCTCTAAGCGGGTGCTGTAGGGGCTATCCAGGGGCGCCACGGGGAGGCAGTATGTCAGCTTGACCAGTCCATTTTCAGGGATCGCTGCTGGCTTCTCGCCAGGTTGAGAGCAATCAACAACTTTGCCCTGAGTGCACTGGCCCATTCAGACTACCAACACCATATTCAAATCTTGGCCCTACAGTCTGAAAACGTAACTTGCAATATGTGTGAATAGATACAGAAAAGACTCGAGGACTAAGGGGAAAGGAGACTGTTCAGCAAGTGCCATTTGATGTTTTGGCGATAGTATTCAATGCAAGAAGCGCCTTCATCCAAGCGAACCAGTTTAATACCATGTTGCTTAAGAAAGCTCCAGTTACCAAAACTAATTCCAAGTGAATTTGCAACAACTTGTCTTAGTTGTTAGTAATTGAAACATTTAGTTTGAAAATTAAATTTGGCTCTCCGCCACGCTTGTTGTTGAGTGTGGACTAATCAAGGGATGTGAATTTCCCACACATTTCTTTATCTCCAAAAAAATAAGACACATATTTTCAATAAAATATGTTATTAGGAATTTTCAGGAAACCAAACTCTTTTTATTTTTTCCAGTCAAATTCAGAAATTTTCATCTGAATGGTGGCTGTCTTTAAAATTCACCACAGTAGTTGTTTTTGTTGGAAAAATTATTTCCTAAACAATTTTCAGTGCAAGTGATTCACATACAAACTATTGCGATCCATATACTATAGAATCCAAAGTCCAATCGCACAACTTGTGCCAGCTGTTTGATCCATTTCCTTCGACAGCAGAAAATCGCCGAACACGCGAAACTTTTGTAACTTTTATGCCTCTTCCAAAAAAAAAACCAAACATGGAAGCATGTGTTTGAGGCAAGTGAACCGAAATTTTTTTATATTGTTTTATTTGAAATCTATGTAATCTATGAAAATTATAAGCAAATTTCATGACATTTAAATAACATATATTGACTTTCCTAAAACCCAAAAACAAAATAAATACAAAAGGAATTTACTTTTTAATTAAAATACAGTGTGACGATTTTCAACTTTTTCTACTTTCGGAAGGGTAGGTCAAGTACATGTAGTCTTTTAAGTCTTTGGAGTCTATTTAGGTATCTCTCACTGATGTAATTTATTTCGTCTTTGACCAATAAAATTCGAAAATCTCTGTGTGTATTTTTGCTGCTGATAAACAGTGAACCGACATAAAACAAGAAAGTTTTAAAATTCACAATACTATTTGAACAGACCTCGTATATCGGAAATCTACTTACATAATATATTCATTATTTGAAAGCTGTAAATCCTTTAATCAATTTTAAATCGGTTGATATTCACCTGAGTTACAGGTAGCAAAAACTGGTGTTTTATCCGTAATCCATAATTCTGCAGTCGTTTCAAAACTCCAAGAGCAGAATATTGTTGTACCCGTATTATGAAGAAAATAAAAATACGCCCAAAAATGTCTACATCATATAAAATTGTCTTACGGCGTAATTCAGTGTTTTTTATTTTTAATTCCTTGCTTTTGTCCCTAATGGCAATAAAATTTGATTCCACATCTTCCAATTTAGGATTTCATTCACATCAATAGCCCACATTTGACCCTCCAAGAGGCAAAAATATTTCTCTGTTGTGCGGCTTTAAGCTTTAATTCGTTAATAATGAAAGCATTTTTGCAGACTGCTGAAACGGAATCACAAAAAAATCTAAAGTAAGCAGATGGATACTTTGTCTTTTCAGGGCAATATTATTTCCAAAGCTTCAACAGTCTCTTAATCCGAGTAATATGTAAATTGATTCGTCCATGGATAGACATTCTGTCGCCACATGAACTCAGTTTTTTCAGCTGTAACATCATATGATCTCCATTTACAGCATGAAATTAACTTCTTTATATTTTACGACAAAATTAATATTTTGCAACTTATTTTTTCCGCTATCACTATCACCCAAAAAATTCGCTTTTAAAAAGGAAATCCTGGCAGTTGAAAGGTTGACTCACATTGAGCACGAGCTCAGATTAAATGGTTTCGTTGCGTTAAGCCTAAAAGTCCAAGTGGTTGAGAAATTACTTGGGATTTGGGGATTGCGAGACTATTCATAAACAACTTGGAACAACGAACAGCTCGGAGACTTAATTAAAATGGAAAGCGTTATTCTCATTGAGACATCAGCTTCTTGCTTCATGCCTGTCTGGTAAAAGAAATTTGAAAAGAAAGTTCTTCGCAATACCTTCGTGTTTTTTTTTAAAAAGCAGATTGTTTTTCATGATTGGGTTGGCTCATACGCAAAAATCGAGTACTTTTGAGAAAATACATTTTTTGACAGCCAATTATCTGCAGATTATAATACTAACGATCTTTTTCGCTTACTTCCCCATATTGTTGCAAGAGAGAGTAGGGCTAAACTCAACTAATTCATAAAAGATGTAAAAATTTGAATTTTAGGAGCTTCAGAAAAATAGCTGTGAAAATTCTATTAACAATACATCTGCATATACTCGTATATATTATTGCTTTTATTTTCGACTGCTTTGAAAAACGCATCAAAAAAAGTTCAATATTATTATTATGGAGTGTAAAATAAGTACAACAAAATGTATACATTTTTATTCCCGTTTTTGATCAAGCAAATTAGAAATTACAACCAAAGCTGAAATTTAAAAATTGTTTATATAAAATAAAAACTACAAATAATTTTAATTATCAATTTATATAATGAATTTAAGCAGAAGTAACTGAAAAGGTTATTCAAACTCAAAAACTGCAGTCCAACATAAATTTATTAATTATTTGTGCGTTTGTTAAAAACTTGTTATTTGAAATTTATTTATTTTACTACATATTTATATTTTGCAATATACAACAACTAATTGTTTTGAGTATTGCACTTACATACATATTAAATTAACCGTTATTGTTTAAAAGGACAAGACGTGGTTAACATCGATTGTTCTGCTAGTCGTGATATTTTTATATCGTTTTCATTTGCCATGAACCATTACTTTAATACCTTAAATTGGAGATCAAAAGGTGATTAATTATCTTTGTTCATAATACAAAACAATGTGCGAAGAATACCATTAAAGGTGCGTCACTATTAATAAAAGCAAAAGCTGGAAAAACTAACTGATAGATTAAAGTAAAAATTTGTTACTCCTATTGCTGTCCTAGTACATCTATTACTACTCTTACCTTCGGACACATTTCAGTTAAGAAAAAGTACTTTCAGAGTAGGCGAAATATAAGTACATACATATATAAAAAGTGCAGAAAGTGCGCAAATTGGCGACCGAGAAGAACGCTTAAAAGCTGTTGGCTCTAATTAAAATAATGAAATTTTGTTTAACAAATACGAAACAAGTTTCAGGGTTTTCCGACAATCCTGTCGAAACTTCGTTTTCCCCCTTTTATCTGCTGGATCCATAGAAAATACATGTTTGTCTGACTGTTTTTAATCAAACGCCAAACTTTGCGCATTTTTAATGCACTCTTACACAAATTAAAAAAAAAGAAGCTTTTCAATAAATTCTATCTTTGTGATTTTTCCGTGGCCTTGTAAAACTTGTGAGTTTTTATATGGACTCCAGGTAACTTATTATTATTATTTTTTTAATAAATTGATAAACAATTATAATTTGTCTTACCTTTTGTGCAAAGATTACATAAGGACGTATGTACGAGTATGTGTTTACGTCTAATAACGAGTAAGGCTGAATCCCTACTGAAAACCCATTTGTTTATATTTTTCCCGCCACATACATATCTGTATGTGTGTACAGTATGTGGGCAATTCTCAGTTATTTATCTAATGCATTGAACCTGGTCGATACTTCTAGTGGGAAATTCTTTTACTTACAAAGGGATTGATTGAAGAATTAAGGAATGCGTTGTGCGCTTTGCTGGGCAATCGACCACATTCAAAGCGCATAAAAAGTGAAGTTCTAATGATCTAATAAATCACTGAACTTCATAGAGTAGAGATGATCGCTATGAGATAGACTTCGCAGGCCGTTAGCTTAATCTAATATGTATGTACGTAAATGTATGTACATATGTCAGCTCATGACTTCAAAATTTCTGGGCTGATTGAGTTTGTGTTGCAGTTCTATTCACTCAATCATCGCCTTCATATGTGAAGTCGGATTATTATTCGTTGTTTACAAAAAAGTATTGCCTTTATAACTCTACGTCATGGCCGCAGGCTCGTTCCACATTCCATATTTGTATGAACTTTCCCACCAAGCCATAAAAGCGTGGTAATTATTGATAGTATGAATCATACTGTCCATTCAGTACATCAGCACACTGAGGGTACAGTTTTAATTTGGGAAAGCTTGAAACGTTCGTTTCCGACATGAAAATAAATCGGAATTTAGTTTTAAATATTTTGACTGATTTATATACAGATGAACTCACATATTTTATAATATGTTTGTCTCTTCTAGATGTTGCTGTGGCCAGGCGCGACAAACGCATCAAACGATAGCGGGCATCGAAAGCGGTTCACCGGGAGATTTATGGTTGCCAACCAAACATACGAGACCTCAACCCACAGATGCATACGGAACAATCGAATTTCAAGGTGGGGCACATCCTACCAAAGCTCAAGTAAGTACATACATAGTCCTTGAAAAAAACAACGGTTTTTCCTTCATCCCTTATATATAACTTAGAATAAAATTGAGAAAGTCTTCCACTTATTTTTTCGAATCGCAAATCTGAATTTTTCAGCTGTCACTCTGAAATCGCTAATTTCAAAGTAAGCAAATTCAGTACAGAAATAAAATAAAAGGAGTATTTTTTTAAATTGGAAAATTTTTGTTAAAACCCATGCGAAATGTGAATTTTTTTGCGATATCAAAAATTTATTAACTCTCAAAATTTCGCAAAACTGCAAGCCAAGATCCAACCAATATGTCGACATCCAAAGCAATTCCTCTAACAGCGATTCTCCACAACAATTTTCTTCACTTTCTCAACATTTTGATCGGTTGTTGGTTGGATGTGCGATGTGCTGGGGCGTCCAGGGCGAGTGTTATCTTTCCCTTTCTCTGGGCCTCCTTTGAAACGCTGGTAAAGTTGAAGACGTGCATAATTGAATATATCTTTCGAACTATAAATGACACAGTAACGAATTGTATATCGAATTAAAAATTATGAATTAATTGTTGATAAAGTTTACCTACCGTTACGTGACAGCCAATAATAATCTAAGAAAAACGGTCGTACAATATTATTTTTTCGATCACAGCTACTAACAAACTATTATTATTTAAATTAAAGTTTAAAAGTTACTACTTGTACGAACTTTACAAATATTTCTCTATCAACACGATTTTAAGATATGAAAATAATTTCACGTAGTATTTTAAAGCAACAGTTTCTTATACTGATTTCGTTATATTGTCCACATTCAGCCCAATCATAAACGGAATATCCTCTTGAAATTTCTCACCTTTCCCTTTACTCTTATTTTAATCAAACATTCCGTGAGACATTTTTTTGCTGTCCTTGTCTTAGTTACTACGAAAGGAAACATATTTGGTTGTGCCCAAAAAAGATTTCACATAAATTATTAAAGTAAATTTTTAAAAACAAGTAAGTATTTTTATTACACCATGAATTAAATTCTTGGAAGGTCAAAAAGGACAGCTAACCAGCAAACTGATCATTTGCTTCGATTGAAGGAAGCCAATCTCTGGCTCTTTTAAAGGAGGCAAGGAGATACCCGGGCTATTAAAGATGTTGAATTTCAAAAACAAAAATTAAGAACCGATTTACGTTCAAATACAATTATTTAAAGTCGTCTTGTCAAGTTAATTCAGATTTAAATAAACTATATAAACAAAGTTCATTTATTTTGATTGAGCTAGAGATTGGTATGCAATGCTGCTCCCTTGCTCCTAAAAGCCATCTCCAGCGGTTCTTAAGTGCTCCGTTAGTGCTCCCAATTGTGTTGCGGCATTTTAAAAACGCATTTTACTTAAAGCAATAGAGCAGTTGTACGTTTTTCCTCCGCAAATGATTTTGATATACATATGTACATATGTATGTACGTCAAGCACATCAGTAAGCACTTTATAGAAAGTGGACTGTGCTAACGACACATCGCTATCTTTACCAACCCCAGCTTGAGTGCCTCCTTCAGGCAAGAATCGTAAGAATGCACTTAATTGAATCATTGGTGAAACAGCAAACTGATTTTGGACGTCTCAGTGTGCGTCGTTAGCACTTCTAACAAGTATCTCGTAAATGTCTTCTAAGAATCCTGCTTCTTGCTCTTCTTCGACAGAAACACCCTCTGCCAGTTCTAAATACTTTTGTAGGATTTTTTTTTAAATTAATTTATTAAGTTTCTTTATCATTTCTTATTATTAATTAATTATTTACCACCTACAATAGTTTCTTTTTAAGCCGGCACGAAGAAAAATGCCATGTAAATAAAAAAAGGTGCCATCAAAATTTTATATTGCCAACTTTCTTAAATATTTTGTTGCCCGGTAATTTAGGATTTGAGGAATTTTTTGTCGAGAAAATTACTTTCCTTAGGCTGATTGTTTTGTAGTATAAGATTAAGTTTTTGTTTTTTAGTATACATTTCCATCCATAAGGATGTGAGCCCTAATTTTGGCATATTGTAGCCATTTTTTGTTGCATTTAACTCTACATATGAATTTTAAATTAACATTTTAACAATTACGAATATTTTCAAAGAGGGTTTTTATGCACTTTTGTCATTTTGGCTATTTGTGTAAAATATAATTATATTGATACATTTTTCATGTTATGCGACTTTCTGTTATAAAGTTACTTGCATTTTTTTATTGTTTGCAAGAAAAAACATTTATGGAAAAGTTTTGGAAACTAAACGAAATTAAAATAAATAAATTAATGTAAATAATTGGGAAAATAATATTGGGTTAACTATGGACAACATATGAAATAACTATCACATGTGATTTGTTTCAATAATAGAGGGTAAACATTTGTCATTATAATTCAGTATTCGATAGACGCGAAAGTGTAAACACACATTTTTTTCAATCGCTATAACAATGTCGAGTTTTATGCCTAAAAAATGTTTCGCGGGGAAGTCTGATAACTTTCTTTCATAGAAGCTTACGGTCAACATGCACCAACTCGAAAAGCTTCTGAACGATGGTTTTGCGCATCGTATTTCGACACAGAAGACAAACAGAGGCCTGGTCAACCGAAAAAGTGTGAAGATGAGGCATTGGAAGCATTACTCGACGAAGATTGCTGTGTTCCATCATGACAAAAACTTTACAACTTTATTAACTTGCATATTTTGGCTTCTGGCTAGAAAACCCTAGGACTACACCGTTGCACCCTTCTGATGGCACAATATGTAAATTCTCTTACATTTTTGTGCTTTTTACATACAAGTATTTTGTGTATGTATGTGCTACATATGTATGTATGTATGAATGTATGTATATGCCTGTATGTAAATACATACATAATAAGTAAAAAGAATTATTGTTTTATCAAATAGAAAAACCTTCTTATTTACTGCAGGCGATCGCTCCTTGTGGAAATCGAATTGGGCAATTGGATAAGAAATTTAACGACAGAGAATGCAAAACCAGAAACATAGTGAACGGTTGCTGTGCTCGTCACAGTGTGCAATTACAAATGGTATGGCAATTCATTTGTAATAAAACTGTAGCAAAATTTATAAGAAATATGTAAATGTATTAGAAGTAAACATAAGAAAAACGATTAAATAAAAACCAAAAATTAACATAATAAATCAGGGTTAGAAATTACTTTTAAGTAAATTATTTCAAGTAATTGAACAAATCGGACATTGTTTTAGCAAAAAGTTTCGCCGATTCAGCAATGTCTTTAAGTGCCTTGATTTATTCTTCCATTTGATTTGTAATTGCGTTCTGAGTTGCTTGTTTTCCTACAAATAGAATTTCTTCTTCATCTCCCAAAACTTGAAGTCTGTGTTTTCTTTTTCTAAGCCAACTTTTTTGGCTTTGTAGGGGTTTTAAAGATGGAAATGGTGTTAGTGTTGACAGAGGATTTGGTGTTGAGCACCCTGGGCGCAGTTACATCGCAGTGGATCATACATTGTTTTTCAATCGATTTTGTACAATGGTGCAACGCCAGATGAAATATTGCTTATCTTATCAATTTGCAACAGCCTCGATAAAGTTTGTATACGCCTAGCACCTCCTACAGTTCCAAAAAGACTTTAATTGTTTTCCTACTTTTAAGGTCAGCCCAAGTCTAAAATTGATTATATTAGAGTCTATTATGTACGTATGTATTTTTGCGGCCTACGAAAAAGTTATATATGTACTTACTTTTTCCATTCCGCCACTGCTCTTTCTGGAGGTCCCGCAGCGTTCAAGCTCCGTCCTACTGTCTCCCAGGTAGCATCCACTTCGAACTTCCTTTCCTTCCCTTTAAATATCGCATTGCCGGTACCCAAATGCGTAAAGACTTCTATCTGGTCAACCAGCTTCTCGAACTATGCTCATGTGCACAGCTCTCTTGTTTCTAGAATTTTGAAATCCCTAATACATACATATGTATTTATATATATAATTATGTATGTACATATGTATGTAATACTATAAATTATTGTAGTTTACTTCTATATAATCTTCTCGTTATTTTGAATTTCTGTAATTTCTCGTCTAAACGAACGCCGTTTGTTTATCGTTTTCTTTTGACATTTTTTTGTCAGATCAGATATCAGAGAGATATTAATTTGATAATAACCGAAAGAAACAAACGACATCTTTTTTGTCACTCATTTTTTGTTCGTTTTATGTCGGCAAATTAACTTTTAGCATGATCACGAGCGTTGTAGAAAACGCTGAGCTGACAGCCCAGTTAAAATACAGGGTTTCTTATGGCTTTTGACGTACGTTGAGTATTTGAGTTGTGTTTTGATTTACAGTAGAAAATTTTTTTTGCTTGATTATTTTTGTGCAACGTGAAAAAAAGTAAAAAATTGAAATGGAAACCAAATTAATGTAAAAAAATTTAAATAAAATAATAACTAAAATAACTTTCAAATTCATACGGCTCTATTGAAAATATGTTGTTCTGTTGAGCACTTTGACAGTTAATGGCTTCTTTGGGTTGTTTTAGATTTTTTACGTATACGTTAGGAAAGAACTAATTATGCCAACCTAATACGTCGTTAGGTTAAAGTCAGTTGAAAAAGGCAAACTGCAAGGTATGACGGATTCTTGGTGCCCCGGGCTTTATTCAAGTGCTGACTGTGTGCATTCGCGACAAAGTTAAATGTTATGCTCTAAATACATTCGAGACAGCAGCCTACGCGCTACAATGTATCAGCAGTTGTCGCCAATTTAAGCATTTCTGTTTTTCTCAGCCACAAAACAAGAACAATGTGCACAATATAATGAAATCAGTGTAAGAAGTTGTTTGCGAATCTTTTTTTGTTCTAAAATCGTGTTGTTCCTATATGTTCAATTCAGAAGCTGTAAAAACACGACTTTCAAAATTGATTTGATTTTGCCTTCGATATGTAGTTGTATGTGTTTGATAAATTAACAAGTTTTTGAAAACTTGATGGAATAATTTTTATTTAAAATCTTTTAAGGCGGTGATACAACAACTTCTTACTGCAAAACTTCACCCGGGGTACATATCTACACACATACATAAAACAGTATTGCTTACGCTTATTTTTTTATTTTATTTATTAGGTCCTTACAGACTACTATGGGGCATACAATTTAATAAAACATAAATTCAATACAATTATATACATAATTCCATATGTATGTATATAAAATAGCGATTCAAGTGAATAATAGTACTAAGTTTTATAACATTCAAACTAGATGAGAATTCAATAAGATGGGATATTTCATTAAAACAACAACACAATCTTCTCCAAGGATCATTGGTTGCAAGCTTTGTAAGTGTAAGTGCAGACATGAATATGTCTGGACGATCGTAGTGATCGTTGAGGAGGTTTCGCTCATCTAATAAAAACTCCATTAATAAGATTCATGATAAATGATACATTGGGCATGGCTCTGCCTTGACGAGTAAGAAGGAAGTGTTAAAAAGCCTTGATAGACATCTTCTAAACAAAATAAAGAAGCTGCTTTTGTACGGATTCGATCTTATCAATATGCACATTGTAGTATGGATCCCATATCATTGATCCATATTCTAAAATCGGTGTTACAAGCGATACTTATAAAGTTTTAGTAACAGGTGGTTCCTTGAATTCTACACGGGTTTTATTTACGCTTAGGGAAAGGAGCTGCATAAAACTTAGCTTTAAATAAGCAAAATCTCCAAGACTGAAATTGTGGTGACCTGTTTGAAATTGCAACTATTCAGTACATGACAATGAGGCTTATCACTCCCTCTAGAGGAGTGCATATGCCTGCATTTGTTAAGGTTTGGTTCCATTCAATTGTGAGAACACCATTTATAGAAGTTGTTCTAAGTCATTTTGAAGTTGCATACAATTCAACTCATGTTTCCAACTCAAAAATATTTTAACATCATCAGCATAGATCAAGATGTTACAATATTTAATTGATTCAGTCATATCGTTTATAAATAGAAGAAATAACATGGGCTACTCCAGAGGTACCAAAAATTTCTTTTGAGACTACAGATTTAAATTTGAGGGCTTGAGTTCGAGCACAAAGGTACGATTTTGTAAAATTCAAATAAATACCGCCGAAGACCCATTTGTCTAGTTTTAATAACAATAGCTTAAGGTTGACTTCGTCGAACGCTTTGCTCAAATCGGTACAAATAACGGCGGCATATTGACCATTAATAAATCCACTATTACCCAATTTCGTAAACTGACGTACGTTTGTTGTAGATGATAAGCCCTTACGAAATCCGTGCTGAGTAGGTGTAAGAAAAGACTAAACTTGCTGAGTGAGAGAATCTGTGGTACAACTTTCCGAAAAGTTTGGTTATGTACATATGCCACACTTAGTTGTGTTTCTTTCCATTTTTGGGTACAATATTCTTGCTTTAGGGAATGATTCAAAATAATAGATAGTGGAATTGCTAGAGCAGACGACCTGTTAATTAAAATGCAACTTATTACGCCATCCGGTCCATTATGAGTTGTACTGATTGAAGATATTGTTGGAAAGCCGATGGATTCATCAAAATCGGCATTAGGATAAGTAGCCGAAAAGGAGTGCTGAAGCCTATTCCTTTCATCATTTGATGCAGAAGATATTGTAAATATTTCATTATGTTACTGATGCCGCATGATTTTCTTTTGAATTAACAAACATGTAAAATGACTGGGGATCTCGTGAAAAAATTTTATTTTTATTTTATATTGATTATACATTTGTTGTACAACTGCATGTTTAGCTGGTTGTATTGATCACGAAGAACAGAATATATTCCATAATATAAAGATGAGCCGTAAATTTTTTACTTCTCGTAATATTTCTTTTGTAAATTTTTGACTGAGTAAGTAGCTTACAGTTCCAAGTTGGTCCAGCTTTATCACGATTAACATTCTCCGGGATACAGTCCCGGATTTATGAGTTCATCAATTTTGCTCGTATTATTAATGCGGATAGTTGGTAATTGAAAGCAATTATTATCAATTAAGAGATTATTCAATTCAGTGTAATCTGCTCGCTTGAAATAGAACTGCTCAACCGCTCTACCCGAACTATTATTGCGGCAAACGCTTGGCATGTTGCAGCTTATTGCAATTGCAGAATAGTATCTGTCCTTATGGATTATTTACAAAAACTAAATCAAATAGTTCGCCGATTAATTTGATACAGAGGAAATTTATATATAACTCTATAAAAGTCATCACCAGATCAGAAAAAGAAATGCGTGTAATCTGAGACAAATTGAAGTCGCCAAAAACGAAAACAAAACCAGACGAATTTGATTTTATGATTACAGTGTTAATCGCTTCAATATGTTGCTTGTAACTCAACATAGCCGATATAACAGGAATATACGAAAAAATGGTATAAATATTGACGTGATATATTTTCACAACAACAGCAATGAATTCAATATCGTATGATGACGCAACTGGTACTACTTCTGGCGGATAGAGATTAGAGGTAGCAATTAATCATATTCACGAACTAGCGCAGGGTGAGGCCAGAGGGATTGATCAACAACTTGATTGAAAATTGCGAACGCTTCTTTTATTTAAAATGACCTCTAAATACCTCTCTTTTGAGAATAGGAAATTTTTTTACATAAATATAAATATATGCAATGATTTTCGAACGAATGAAATTATAAATATCTTCAGCGGTAGTAAAACTTTACCTACAAACAATTCACGATTTTTAATTTCATATACAATTCGTTACAGTTCGAAAGTTATACTCAATTGGATCTTTAACTTTGCAGGTTAGGGTGAGCACCCTAAAGTAGGCGTGGTTGAAAAACAAATATTTTAATTTTTTATACTTTAAGACTCTGAGGAAAAAATGTTTATTTTCCTTCTTAATTAAAAAAGGAAATTTTGGCATTACTGAAAACGCATCACTGTAAATGCACGTAGCTGCCGTCTGAAAAATAATTATTGTATGTAGCTGGATACACGGCGACAATGGCAGCTAGCAGCATGTGTAGTCGGGTCTTCGTGTAGTCTGCTGTCTCGAATGTATTTAGAGCATTAAGTTGTGATTAAGCCACAAGCAATGTGACTATTAAGGAAGTTTTTTCTAATAAATAAAGACTTGCAGATTGTAGATAAATGATTAGATTATTGTTGAAGTAAAACGAACCGTACGTTGATTTAAGGGAAATCAACTACACCATTAAGAAAATGCTAAACGCCCGAATATGTACATAAGTCCGTTTCAGCTTTCATAAACAAAACCTTTTGCGCAGTGTTCATACGAGGCGCGAAACACAATTTCTGTTTCAATAAGGATTCAATTACGTTGCGAAGGTGCAAGAAATCAGTGGACTTAATCTGAGAACGAATAAGTTTTCAACGAAAAATGTATCATAACAACTGGGACCGTCCATAGTAACATCGTAATTTCTGGTTTTCTGATTGCTATGCATATCCGATCCAAATCTGTCGTAACGGAATAGGCGATAGACTGCGAAAGCTATGAAGTGCGATGCACAATAATTTGATAGTTTAGTAAGAGGAGTTGAAGCGTGTTGTTTAAACTCTGGGCTGGAAACATTATAATAGTTTAGAATAGTTCTTAAACTATTATTCATTACATGAAAAATATTCACGACAATGCACGCAGAAACCAAGTTTTTAAACTCCACTTTACATGAAATTTGTTTTTACGTACAATTTTCCGTTAAAATAGGAAAGAAATCCCCATTGAATGCGGATAAGTGCTTTCATTTGAATAGGTAACTTTTGCATATTACTCGGCAGGCCTTAGTAGTTTATCAGGATTATTAAAATTTGGCTGACGTGGCGAAACGTATCATTCATTTTCAGTGGCCTTTGGTCTCGGCGCTCAAATCTAAATTTTTTGAGACAAAAGCGTGATCATAAATGCTTTTATTACCACAATGCTTTAACCACAATGTTGTTAAAATTAGAATAATAATGTTGTGCCCAACCATGTAATATTGTTTATACGTACACGTACAAAAATAACATGATTGAGGTGATAATATAATAATACATTTTAATAATAATATTGCCAGCAATATTAATTTAAAATCCTGCATTTTGGGAAATCCAAAGAGACCATTAACAGTGGCCCATTTACATAGATATATATTCCCATCAAAAACGAGATACGAGTATGGTGGGATGGCGATTTCGGTATGGGTATAATTTTTGAGCGGTGCATTTCATCAACTCGGATCGAATTCGGTTTTACAATATGAATGTGAGGCTAACATCTGCTAAGGTTACGTTTGCAGACATATAGGATATTCTTGATATGATAGAAATTCGCATTTGATGTCGGCATTTGTATACGAGTACTTGTGAACTCGCTACTTAATTACTTAACATCAAAAAAGATGTCAGTTCTTTTAGTTTTGCCTATTATATCCATATCAAGAATTATACTTGCCAAAGATGTGTAGATCATATTTTAAGGGAGTGATCAACACTTTTCTTCATCTATACACACTATATTCGATGCTTTGAATAAAGCAAAGAAGAAGTAGAATATGTCGTATATATGTATAAAATTTAACGAAATAGCTACGGATACTGAAAAAATAAAAGCCATAGAAATCTTTCCACCACCAAAAAGATTAAAAGACCTCAAGGAATTTTTAGGTTTAGCAGGTTGTATTGTAGAAGATTATGTTCAAATATCCACAACCATTAACCCTATACTTAAAAGGAGAAAAAGAAAACAATTAACTTGAACCAAGGAGCCATAAAAGTTATCAACCGGATTACAGAAAACCTTTCGAACTCACTACGGGCGCATCCAAGATAGCAATTGGGATTGGTTTAAAAAACAATTTTTTTTCACGTACCCTTAGCAAAACGGAACAAAATCACAGTACAAATAAGGAAAATTTGAGAATCTTTACTTACGCTATATCAGTAAAAATTCCAATTCATAAATTAAAGAGATAGGAACCCATCATTAAAGACTACGAAGCAAAAATAACTTACAAAGAACGTAGTACCAGGCGCTATAATCACTTCATCCATCAGAGATAAAGCGAAACTCGTCTGATACGGCAATGCGAGCGTAAATAAAAATTGTACGTAATACGGGATGGTTAAAACTTGAGATAATTCTTGCTGTAATCTAAATGAAAATAAAATTTAAAACGTACGAGTAAGTTACATACGTGTATACTGTTCGCATTGGCTCCGAGTTCGATTGCAAAGACTGACAAGTTATCACTACTAAAAAGAGCATCTGGCACGTTATAGCCTTTTTACACTGACCACATTTTCGTGAAACCCGTGGAAGATGTTGAAAATCTGAAACAACAGTTTACATTGTCAACATCTTTCATCTTTCATTTATTCAGGAGCCAAAAACACATTTAAAGAAGAAGACGCAAAAGCGAAAAATAAGAATTTTGAAAATAAATTAATAAATGGATTAGTTGTTGTTTTTTAAGAACAAACCCAAATTTTAGTGCATTACACCGAAATATTGAAGGTCATTCTGGAAGAAGATGATGATAGAGAATTTTTGATTGACATGAGCATGAACGTTTTTCGAAAGGTTTGGATGTTTGTAAGTCAAAATATGTACAATAAATTGTAATTATGTATGTACATACACATAACATTTATGCGTTCTTAAAATATAGATATGTACATATATTTTAAGAATCGCTGGGGAAATTTTTTAGTGATGCCACCTTAAATTACGCAAGATGTAAGATGGAACAAAATCAGCAGGGATCATCTCTCAAAGATGTTGAAATATGTTGATTTTTTCAATAGACTTTGTATGGGAAGATGTTAACATTTTTACAAATTGATGAAAATTTAAGATGTTGCTCGGTGGAAAAAGGCTATTAGTGTGTGGGAGGTGAAATATTTGTTTTAAGGCATTAAAATTGTCAGTGCATCACAAACTATTTTGCCCAGGTTATTTGATATAGACTATAAAATGGTTAGTAAATGGATCTTTTTAATTCGCTTCGCTTGCAGAAGAATGCGCTAGTTAAATTCTCGATGACAAAAAAAGGGACTTTTAGATGTGATACCTCCTTTTTGATTTGAGATACAACGTTATTGACTCTAAAACAAAGTTGCGTTCATAAGGTGAGTGAATCTTTATAATAACGGTAGGATCATATTTTATTTTCAGCCCCTCTAGGGAACTATTATGTCCTTTAGACTTAACTCAAAATATTGATTTAATCCCATTTATTTTGACAGCTGGACACATTTATGTGTACATTGCGTACAGGCTTCCTCTTCCTAGTTCAAAAATACCATTAGCCACTGTAATAGCACAATAACACGCCATAAATAAGTTTTTTTTTATAATTTTGAGTTAAAACCATTTATTTTCCAACGACTACTTAACACATCTGTTCAATTAAAAATCTATATAACAATCAATTTGTTTTATCAACAGTCTTGTCGGTTCTCCACAACCACATTTAAGTTTCTGTATTGTGTCACATAGGATTGAAGATGGGTGATTGCTTTTTTAAAACCGATTGTCTCGAGTAGTTTTCTCTATCTATTGTTGCATCAATTTCCTTGTCCTGGTTGGTGGTGGTAACTCGTGTCCCGCCTTTAACGAGTATTTCCATATTTTTTATTTATGTTATTCTGTAATTTTTAACACGCATTACGGGACGAATTGTACTCAGTTAAAGGATCTGCTCAATTTAACTTGATCGTTCACAAGCAACAAAATTCTAATGATAAGTACTCGTATATCAAAGTGCTATGCAGTGAGCACAAACGACTAGTTGTTTTCTGTCAACCCACTTGCATCTGCCTCCCAGCTGTTAAAGCAAAATTGTCTCAAGGTTAGTGACGGAAAAATAAGAGGAAAAGCGTGAACATGCTTCAGCGTCTTTAATGTGTTATTTTTAAGTTCTGTCCTTTTTCAGAATTCACTTTCACTCTCTCTCTCCATGTTACAGCGCTTTTGTTTTATGTTTTAAACTTCAATGCGTACTAATGACACTGCGTGCAGAGCTAGTTCTCCCACAAATGCCTGTCGTTAACTCGACCTTGTGTTTTGAGAGCAGTTAGAACGTTTTGAAATCTCTCGTATCCCGCATAAATAAAAAGTAACACGAACAACTCGATCAAAGAATGTGTCACTTATTCTTCATGTCCTGACATCAACTATAAAATAAAAAACTGTACAACCATAACAGTTAAGAAGTTTGTTACAAGAAGTCACAATCATATTGATCCGTTGCTTTTTTGAGTCATACTTATAAATAGAGGAGACTCTCGTTGGTGCAAATCATGTACTGGCACTTTCTAGTGCTAAATTTACTCTCAGCATAAATTTTTGGGAAGCACATACTCGTAAATGTCCTTTGATGCAGATCTCTGGTCCCGACATAAAAATCTTTTTTGGAATGCATCAATAATTATTAAAGAAGAATGTTTAAGAATTGAGAACATTCTTTTTTATTCTACGTCAATTCTTATTAGCCACATATTGTGCCAATCTGGCTCTCAACAAAATATATTCTGCCATTTATATATGTAGATGTTAAACCTACAAAATCTATTAATAAATAAAATAATGAGAATAAATAAATTATAGTAACTGCGTACTGTCACTCACACAACTTTCATTTGCATTAAAAATATGTTTTGAACATTTCTGCTTCCATATCTTTTCATTTTAGTATGTCCGTTTGTCATTTGATACCCGTCCTGAATTGCTCGTACAACTCTTTACCAAAGAATGGAATCTGGAACTACCCAAGCTGCTGATAACAGTTCAAGGGGGAAAAGCAAACTTTGAACTGCAACCGAAACTAAAAAAAGTGAGTACCCAAATATAGATTCCAAATTTTCCCTAATTTACAAATGAACATCCTCGAATTATTGTGTACCTCTAGAAAGTTTGCTACTGTCCTGAAGTAACTTGCACTTTATTTCTTTTGCTAACCTCATTGAAAGGTTTTTGATTAAAAATAAATTTTCTCTTTTGTTAAATATTTTAGGATAAAAAAAACTTAAAAAATTACCTCCTCAGTCAGAACCTTTTCATTTGTAAGTTTCGATTCTCATTGAGTGTTAAAAAATATTTTTAAATTTGTTGGGAAAAAATTTAGTTTTTTCTGGAAATATTCTAAATATTTGCGAAGCTATGAGACTGTTTTAATGTTAATTGTTACATAATTTGAAGGACACTTATTCCAATTCTTGTGTTTCTTCAATTCGAGTTAATGGAAATTGTACGATGCCGCTGCCTTTTATACGAGTATAAAGGATAATCTATAGCCATTGAAGCTTTAGTGACAAGTGTCAACACATTCACCGCGAAACCTAAGACCACACAAAAATACTACATTTCCTTTCTTTCTTGAGAATTTTTACCTTTTTGTCTTTTACGTGTTCTGATACTTAAATTTTCAACAGCGTCTTGTAATTCGCCCATGTTTTAATGGCACTCGGCCATCAAACGGTAGTTAATTTAAATAAAAAATTTAATGACTTAGAAAATGTCAAGCAAATTGAGAATATTAAAATATGGACATACATATGTACGTATTTTATGAAAACACAACAATAGGAAGAGGACAAAAAATTCGAACGCATGTTAGTTTGATATGAGTTTAAGTTTAATTCAGATATTGTTTCGCTGATACAGGGATCAATCGCTAAAGCTGCGGAAACATTTGACAGCACACATCAAATGTTAGTTTCCTCTAACGTCATCAAATCATTGTGTAAACAAAAATGTATCTAATGTGAACAACAATTGAGAAATTTTCCTCGTTTTTCGGCAGACAATTATTTCATCTCAGAAAGTTTTTGTAAGAACAAACAGCGGCAAATAACAGCATCATATTACAAAAATACTTGTTCTTAAAATAAGATAACTTTTTAAAAGGTAGTTTTAAAGGAATAAATATTTTGAAAAGTACTTTTAAAAGAATTTCCTTTTGAAAAGAGGGCATACTTTTTAGAAAGGTACATGCTTAAATATTCAATGGGTCTTTGTTTGCTTACGAGTACCTTTTGCATTTTTATTCATGCGTATAGAAGCACAAAACGGAAAGAGGTGCACCGAGTAATCCACTTAGTCCTACTTGTAATTTTCAAAAGAAGATTTTTCTGATCTTAGGCCATATAAGAGTGAATTTAATGAGCAGTTCAAATAATTCATCGGGCTGGAAGACTTTCCACGTTCCGCCCTTAAAAGTTCATAAAAAACGGGTGCCTGTTTCACTATAAAGAACGTCAATTCCAGCAACAATTTGAACAACGACGGGTTAACTCTATTTGGCGTCCATTGATGCCGAAAAACTTGTTTTCGTTCTGCGAATCAGATTCTTCGCTGCCCTAAAACTCTTAACGTTCAAATTTCCGATCCAAAATAAATCACTTCTCTCTTTATTTTGTCCACTAATTTCAATATTCACTTTTCTATTATATCTGAATTAAAGATTTTTCTATTTATGTACTTTAAACAAACTACGACAGACAAAACAAAGCGCATAATTTTTAAACAAATTACGGTAAAATAACAGTAAGAGAGAATTTCTCTCACTTACATACAAAAAAATTCAAAAGTAGAGGAGATCTACAACCCATATTTCCATCTCAAGATGCGACGGCATGACATTTTTACAAGAAAAGGCGAGAAGCAATTTGCAAAAGTATGAAAACGGTGTATCAAAAGCAACAATTCCAATGAAAATGATAACTATTTACATATATATTCACTTTGTCAAGAACTAAATATTTATTGTATAAATATTCAGCTCCAACTTTTTTAAAAACATTTGCTTTTTAGTTGTTAATTTTTTTAAGCAACTAATTGTGTTGCCATGTTTTCAACAAACGGAATAGATTCTTTTTAAGTTTTCTACCCAATTTGTGTCCTAAATGTAAACGTATGCGTTTCAAGTTCAGTATTTGACGCAATTAATCCGAAGCCCAATTTTACATGGCGACAACACTTTCTTTTCCCATTTAGATGCAAGTATGTCACTAAAAGGAGACATTTGTTGTGTTAAGACTGGTCAAAATCTCAAATAGCACATAGTGTGAATACAAAAGAATGCCATAACAGATTTGACATCCCATAAGGTTAAAGAAGTTTCTGTAAACGGCAAAAGTTTTCATTTCATCAGTATTGCACTTTTACAAAACGCAAATTCACTAGTTCGCAGCCAATATGTGGTACGCGTTTCTTTGGAATGAGAACTTTCATCTTTGCCAGTATAATAACAAAACGCGACAAAATCCGCAGTGTTTGGTTTCTTAATCAAAAACCAATCAGAAACATTCACCACAACAACATTCCAGTTGTCAACATTAAAACAAAACGATATTGTTTTGTCTTCTTTACTTCAAATTGTTATTCCAGTTGTCGTTACCGAATATTATCGATGACTGTCAACATAGAATTTGCATTCTACAAGAAAAGATGACGGCGATATTGTTTTGAAACGACTTTGAATTTGTCGTCGCCATTTTTCGTAACGACTTGAGTTTATTTGAAGCATACAAAAATTGAAAATGGAAAAAACGGGAAAATTTAAAATAACAACTGCAACCCAGTTTGAGAAATTAGTGGAAGAGTTGCATAAGAATCCCTCTCTTGCAGTGGGATTTCGCGAAGGCATTCTTCCAACTAATTTCAAAGAACAGTGGGAAGAAATTGCAAAAGTATTAAATTCTCTTGGCCCGCCGATACGTTGAGGAGATGGGTGGCAAAAGGTAAGGAAATAATGACCGTAAATAGTGGAATATAAAAATAAAATTCCTTAGTAGTTTTGGTGAGACTTGAAGTTTAAAGTAAAGAAGAAAAGGGCTGCCAGCACCTAGTTAGTATGACCCTTGTGTCAAAAGTCTTAACGTAGCTGCCAACTTTGTCGTTTTGGAAATGTATGTATGTTGACCTTACCCCGCTTTTCAAATTAGGTGATATTGTTTCTAAGACATATTTAAAAGCAGTCTTGTTTACTCTAAACTAACTTTCAAACCTTTCAAAAAATAAATTATACAATCATTAAAATAATACACTGAAATTGTTGCTCACTTGCTGTCCGGTAGGTTAAATATGTCGAATTTCTGTCTCAGAAGCTTCCGTTTTGATATGAGGTTTTGTTTTCTTGTATTTTCATCATCACTCGAGTCTGAATTTATCTCACAAGTAAAAAAAACATTTAAATTTTTAATAAAATTTTTGTTCAAAAGTAATAAACAAACCAAACAGCTGTTTCAAATATTTAGAGATGTGCGCTTGATGTGTTGACATAAACGATAAGTCGTCAACGTAGTCGGTATCCTGTTATAGAATGCAAAATTGTTATTGAATTGATGATGACGTTGAAACAAAATGATGTTGACACTAAAATGACGGCGACGTTAATGACGACAACTGGAATAAGGGTGATTAAGTTTTTCTTATTTTTAAGACTTTATTACTTTACAACATACAATATATAACTTTCGTTAGATAAACACCGGATTCATTTAAAAGTGATGCAGCAAGTTTTAGAATTCAAACATATCAACATATACCCATAGCAACAGTCTTGATGTAAAAATTTAAATGTTCGTTTGCTCTAATTCCAGGAAATCCGAAAAGGGTTGCTGAAAGCTGCCAAAACAACGGGGGCTTGGATTTTTACTGGTGGAACAAATACAGGTAAGATCACAACAACTTTCATAATACATATTATTTTTCAGCAAAATTCGAAGTATCTTCGAAGAAGTTCTCAAAAATAAATAAGTGTCATCAAACTGCATTAAGCTTAAGTTTCCTTTGCAATTTTAATGGTGGATTTGTTTAATACAAGCAAAATGTATAAACTAAATTTCAGTTTCCTCTATCTGGAACATATAGTGTAATTTTGTACTCAATTTAAAAAAAAGTTGGTCAATTTCGGAAAGGACATTCTACCAGTTAAGTTTTTGATAAAAACTTACTTTAAACAGGCACGCAGTGTTTGATGCTATTGCAAACCCAAAAAATGAAATCTTTACAACAATTAGTATTCAACAGCTTTAAATAGAACTCAATGATAAAGTGAAACTATTACAAATACCAAACCATATTGGCATAGAAGGCAGTTCTACCCAGTTATTCATACCGCTGTCCAAAAACTATATAGCTAAAGATTTAATACATCATTACATAATCACTGCAGTAGATCATCTTTACCAATCCATCAATCCAAGCAAATCCGCGGTTCGTCTTCCATCCTCAAACAACAATGTTAACAATGGCCTCCAACCACAATATTCTGCCTGCAATATTTTATGCTCATCTGGTCTCTGACCGCCAATGCCTTTTGCATTGCAAGTATCTTAAGAATAGTTCGTTTTATATGTTATACGCTTTTTCCCCGTCTTTGGGATCGATATCTGAGCTAACCCCCTACTTTTACCTGCGTCGTCCATCAGAGTGTTATGGTGTTTAAATGTCCCATATAGTACGTGTCACATAGCGAATTTAAGTGCCTAAAGAACTTATTAAAACAAATTACTTCATCACTTTTTCAGTATGGCCGTTCGTCTTTGGAAGAATTTTTATAAAACAAAATCTCAGGCAAAAGTGGACAGCAGGGCAAAATTCTTTATTTTTATATGTAGATAATAATTATGTACAAAAATCGCAAACTTATGTATCTTCCATTACATTTACATTTTGAATACCTTGCTCCAATAAAGTTCTAAGTCAGTATGAAGCCTGGACATAATTTGTATCATAATTTTAATTTTGCGGGAAAGAAACAGAGGCAAATTTTCTTTATTTGTCACAAAAGTTCTAATGTTAAAAACGCAAACGAACTCAGTTCCACCTCCTCGCTCTGACAACCACTTCATATTCTGATATATTCATTGATTTTTAATGGGTGAGTACTGCATGAACTATGATGATGTAAACTATTTGTGGTGCAAATATTGAATCTATTACTGAACAATTTCATGTGTATAAACTACATGTTTCAATTGCTTCCACTTAGTAGAATACTGTCCTCTGAGGCGTCCTGTTTGAAGAGTATTGTAAACTATTCTCCGATTCAAGCTCGAATATATCTATATTTTTTAAGCAAAATATTTAGTTATTTGTGAATTATGAACTTTATGTTGTATTTTCGTTCTTGTACTCGTATATGTTTTTATGCAACATTCTTCACTTTCTCAAAATTTTCATGCGTTGTCAACGTGCTCTTCTGTGCAATTTTGCGACGAAATTAGCTGCCACACTTCATGGTCAAAATTTGCGATAAAATTGCGTAGCATGAGGCAATCGATAAGCCGCCATCCTCAACAACTTCTTCAATAGGGATTTGACGATTCCTCATAATAACAATTTTCATTTTCTTAACCTTTTCATCGGTTGCTGATGTGCGGGAGAGTCCACGCTGAACGTCGTCACTCAAATATTTTCCGAACTCTTTCCGAACTTTTGGAAAATCGCGTACCACTTGTAAATTATAAAAAAATTAATTTTGAAAATAAATTAATAATTGGATTGGATGGTGCTTAATGATCGCAAAATATTGTGTAGTTTGAAGTAATGGCACCATCCTGATGGCGCTCCACCTGTTGTCTAATCTTACTTTGCCATCTCTATGGACCGCACTGCCCGAACGTTTGTTTTCTTATATTTATAAAATTAAAAGTATACTTGCAAGTGCTGCTCATTGTAATTTTTTTATAGAAATGTCATTTTATTAGTGATGACACGTAAATAATCGAAACTACTTTTCATATTTTAGTGATGCCACCTTAAATTACACAAGATGTAAGATGGAATAAAATAAGTAAGGCTCATCTTTCAAGATGTTGAAATAAGTTGAGTTTTTTCTCAATAGACTCTATATGGGAAGATGTTAACATTTTAACAAATTGATGAAAGATGTAAGACGTTGCTCAGTGAAAAAAGCCTATTATTATGGACCAGCAAAATATAGCGCCGTAAAGTAAAAACTCACAAAAGAAATTTAAATGTCCGTAATTTGAGTTAGTAGAAAATCTCTTACATTTATTTTAATACTTTCTTTTATTAAAAAAAGATTAAAGGCTGCAGAAATTTTAATTTTATTTTTAAGTATTTCCCTGCCTTGCGATACGTTGCACGGTGCGGAAACGACCCACAGTTGTTTGATTCAGCCGTGCACTGCACGAGTGAAAGGGACGACAATTAATTCAATTGGCTCTCAATCAGAGCAGCGTCCACAGCTCAAATATTTGGAAGATGCATTTCATTCATATTTAGCAAGATTTTAAAGTTCCTCGCTTATTAAACATCTGCCTAATCTTTTAATTTTAAGGCAAACATACCTATGGGTATACATTAGGGGGCGCCTTATTTTTCAACTTGCGAAATTGTACTCCCCTGTAGTATGTTTCGCAAAAAATTAGTCTGATAACATATCGGGAAGGCATCGCTCATCCGCCCTTAAGTTGCGATAAAATGACAGTGTATATTCAATTTTCACATGCGTTTATTTCGAGTTAAACTAATGTAATAAGATTTACTCTTCCAATATAAATCATAATAATATAGGAATCCGAATTTATCAAATGGATCAGAGGCCGCTAGTTGTTGTTGTCGAAATAACAATTTGAAACTTGATTTAAACGGCCGTCATCATATCTCTGAAATTCTTTTGAGGAACGTTTTTGATGAAAAAATGAAAAAATCTTCTGGCCCCAGTGTACAAATATTTAACAAATTTAGAGAAGTGTGAGCAGAAATACAAAAGTATTTTAAATCTGGAATGGAAGATGTGTATGTAAAAAACATACTAGGGGATATGAAAGATATAGTTGAGTTTGCTAAAAGAAAGGCAACCCCGATTACAAAGAACTTCTCCAGCTGGCTTTAGTTTTCGTTGGATAACTTTAAAGACATATGGAGCCTTTGGTGCAATACTGTAGTAATTCAAACAATCGCGAACTGAGAAAAATGCATTTGAAGTTTTGAGTCATCTTTTTGATACTAGAAGCAATAAAGACATTTTTAGCTGTAGAATCTGAACAGTTAGAGATGGAACCATAATCTTTTTTTATAGATAGATAGATATATTTTAAAATTCAAATTTTGAGTTACTACGGTATTGCACCAAAGGCTCGATATGTATGTATTTTTACAGTGAAAACATATTTAAAAGCTTGGATAAAAGCGCCAATTGCTGCTGAAGCCCCTAATCAAGATTTAAATTTATGAAAAAATTTATATGTTTATGGTCTGGTGGATGAAAATATAAGTAAAAAATTGTTATAGAAATTTTGCAACCATTTGTTCCAGCAAGTTCATGTGTAAATATATCGAGGATTTTGTTACAGAAAAGACTTTAAATTTCTTCAAAAGATTTTCTATTTCAACGGATTTTTTAAAGAAAGATCCAGAAGAATGGCTTACCGACAGTGGTTACAATGCAGGCTTGGATGTTGTAAGAAATCTAAAAGTTGTTAATGACACTGCAGAACGGGCGGTAAAGCTAATGGAGGAATTTAATCAAGTGTTGTCACGTGACGAGGAAGAAAAGCAAATAATAATGCCATCTGTTGCAGATTATAGAATTCGACCTCATTCGACTAAATCTACCCTAAACAATTAATACGGTAAATGATCGAATAAATAAGTATAAAACAAAAATCTAATTAATTGTAAACAAATTTTATAAGTATTTTTTCGAAACTTATTTTTGAAAACATATCAAAAAAATATTTTTTTTTTTGTATTTGATACGTACATATATCTAAAATAAATGTTAATAACAAAGACTGGATTCAATTATTAATAAAAACCTTTTATTTGTGTTGTATTAAATTAAACCTTTTAATTTTTTGTAAAAATGTTCAAACTTGGGGGATTTTTTGCAGAACTATTTAGAAAATAATTGTAGTGTGACAAGTTTTTAGGGACTTTTTTAAAACCCATTGGTACACTGTACTCCAGTTAAAAATACACAAACTTATTTTGAAGGTTGTGGACATAAGTACCATTTGTATTTATTGTGTTGATATTGGGCATACATCAATAATTTAAGGGCGAACGAGCCACGCCTTCCCGTTATACGATCCGAAAAATTTTCTCCGAAGTTTTTTTTGCGATGTGAAGAACATTTTGAGAGGGAGTTACAACCGAAAACTTGCAAAAATGTTTGGCCCATACAGGTAAGGCGCACCCTAATATATATATACATGCACACAAACATATGTGTGTACAGATTTAATTGTGCGGACAAACACAAACTGTAATTATCCAATAAAGAAATAACGGTCAGTGGCGCCATTGTGTGCCTATTTCCACGTGAATTTTATATTCGATTTAAATTCATCAATAAAAAAAACAACTTTTATTTTATTTTTGTATCTTTATTAAATTATATTTTGACTAAGAAGTTTAACGGTTGGAACAAGACTGACTTAATTCTACTGACAATATTACTTATATCTAAACTCTAACTTTTAATATGTTTATAAAAAATGTAAATTGTTGTGGTGTAATTCTATGGAATATTGCATTTTCGTTATGGGAACGGAAATGTAATGAATGCAAGTTTGACAATATTTATTAAAATTATTGTTATTAAATTATTTGTGAAATTAATTTATCATGGATTTAACTTTCTTTAAATAAATAGGAAATGGGTTTCATGTTACATTTTCTTGTGTACTAAACCAAGCACACGTTTTCCTCTCTGAAAATATATATATATATATATATCTTTTTTGGCAATATTTATGTGTTTATTTTCTGTACTTTATTTTTTATTAGGTGTAACAAAGCAAGTCGGCGATGCTTTGCTGTTGGAAGGTCAACAACGTACGGGTCGTGTTGTCAGTATTGGCATTGCACCCTGGGGTATTGTTGAACGCAATCACGAGCTTTTGGGCCATAATCGCGAGGTACCATGTCACAGCATCAGTTCACCCAGGTGAGTCGTTAGTCAGTTATTAAATAATCTGAGTTGATATCCTTACTTATAAGATTTAACTTAGACAATTTTTTGCTATGGGCAATTTGTAGGTACTCATTTAATAAAAAAAAAACATTAAGTTTTTAATATTGACACCATAATATCTAATGAAAATGGAAATTTTGCCAAGTCGTTTAAATGTGCAATAACGGTAAAGAAATGTTTTTCAACTGTGACATTAAATTTTCTTTTTGTCATTGAACTTTATCACGCTGTTTATATTTTACATCGCAAAAGGAAAAAATGTGCTAAATAAAACACATATTGGCATGTTGAGCGGACTGTGTGTTGTGGCAAACGGACGAATTCTATGCCAGCTGGAAAAAGCATCGATTGCGAAAAGAAATGCAAAACTTAATTAGTTTTTTCACAGAAAAGAAAAAACAAGAACTTAATAACGATGTGTGCATATAATATAAATATGTAGTACATATGTACATACTTATATATGTGTAAATGTAAATGTAAAATGATCTGAAAACACAACACTTGCGAAAATAACTATCAACGCGGTTCGATATTTTAATAACAAATGAAAACGAAATCCTTTTAACCCCCCCCCCTTTCCCCCCCTTAAATAATCTTTAGAACATTTATTGATGAACATTTTAGTGATATTCAAAACGGGTTTCAAATTGGTCGACTGTGTCTGCAGAGTTTGTGAAAAAAAGAATCGAAATCGGATCATGAGAAAAGTTCGACAATTTGAATATTATTGCCAAAATAGAGAAAGCTGTCAGTTAATCCAAAACAATATCCCATATAAGCCTCTATCTGTACAAGTCCGAACATTTTGCACATTTTACTGATTTTGTTCCTTCTTTTCAAACGCAAAATTTCGTTCTTTGGCGTGGTTTAAGTCTTCCGAATGATCAATCAAATATTATTTTTGACGGGCACAATTCTGGGCTTGAATTCTCCATTTTTCTAATAAGATTTCATTTAACTTTCGTTCAGTCATTTGCTACCATGTATGAAATTATTTCAAAATTATGGTAATACTTATGAAACCACCTGATATTGGCTGGAAACAGTGCCAAATTGATTGCCGGTAATGTCATAACACCTACTGCCATAAGTATATGAAGGACTGAGAAAATAAAAAAAAAGCATTCAGCAAACGATCTTGAACGAAGGCACATATTTCTTTGCAACGCGATGGAACTTGGATCTGATCGTTCTGACCTTCTATTTATTTGACGAAAAACCAAAATTTAAGTTAAATTCTCATGCATTTTTGGGACTTGCGAACGGTTTCATATGAAAATAAAGGGTGGTTAAATTGTATGGGCCGATGTTGAATGTGAACCACACCTAAACGCCAAGTTTTTTTCCGAATTTTATTCGACATTTCTCTATTTCAGACTTACTCAATTTGAACCATGGAGAGATACACAATCCAACAACGTGTTAAAGTTATCCAGACTTATTATGAAAATGGGAGTTCAAATCAAAATGCATATCGTGCACTTCGTAATTTTTTTGGTCAATTTCATCGTCCAAATGTGCGTACAATCGCAAAAATCGTGGAAAAATTCGAGCAAACCGGGTCTGTAGAAAATGTGAGAACACCAGTGCATGCTCGTACAGCCCGTACTGCAGAAAATATTGCTGCTGTTCGCGATAATGTGGCTGAAGAGCCGTCCACCTCAAGTCGTCGTCGTTCCCAACAATTGCACCTCTCACGCTCGTCGTTGATGAACATTATGCATAAAGACTTGCATTTACACGCTTACAAGGTGCAATTGGCTCAAGAACTAAAGCCTCTTGACCATTCCAAACGTCGTGAATGGGCAGAATGGTGGCAAGAAATGGCATGGAAACAGTGGATGATCAATTTTCGAAGAAAATCATCTTCAGTGGTGAGGCACATTTTCACCTCAGTGGATTCGTCAATAAACAGAATTGCCGCATTTGGGCGAATGAGAATCCAAGAGTGATTGTCGAAAAACCAATGCACCCACAAAGAGTGACTGTTTGGTGCGGTTTATGGGCTGGCGGCATCATCGGGCCGTATTTTTTTCCAAAATGAGGCCGGTCAGGCAGTTACTGTGAATGGTGTTCGCTATCGTGAGATGATAACGAACTTTTTATGGCCCGAATTGGAAGATATGGATGTGGACGATATGTGGTTTCAGCAGGACGGTGCCACTTGCCACACAGCTAACGAAACAATGGCTCTTTTGCGCAACAAATTCAATAGCCGTATTATCTGACGTAATGGCGATGTCAATTGGCCGCCAAGATCATGTGATTTGACACCGTTGGACTTTTATCTTTGGGGTTATTTGAAAGAAAAGGTGTACGTCGATAAGCCAGCAACAATTCAAGACCTAAAGGATCAGATAATTCGGCACATTAACGGTATAGAACCTCCATTATGCCTCAGCGTCATCGAAAATTTGGACCATCGGATGGAGGTGTGCCGCCGAGGTCGCGGCGCCCATTTGGCCGATATTTTGTTCCATACATAATTGAGTAATACCAATACATCATAATAAAATAAAATTACAATAATTTCCTAAATAGTTTGTGTTTTATTCAAAATCAACATCGGCCCTTGAAATTTAACCACCCTTTATAAGGTTTTTTACATGCAAATCCAAAATAAAGTAAGTTCGTGAAATTTTGCGCAGTAGGTGGGCTTTCTTATGCAGTGTCGCATATGCTAACACGTTTCTATTGAAGCAAATGTTTGCTTTACAATAGCGACGAAATAGCTGCAAACTGAATACGTTATAGATTATACGTATTTCGCACATACATAAAAATCATAAACATTTTTGTAGTATGATAAGGATTGTTGTTGTTGTTGGTTCTTCGAGAGTTTTGCGTGTCACTCGCACTCGTTGGCCGCTTTCCCCCCGATAACTGCAGTTAGTGGCCGAGACAGTTTTGAAATTAACACCATCATGGGCACTTGGCGTTCCTTACTCCGTCCATTCTGTGCAGTTTGAACATGTACGTTTGCTGTACAAGTTATAAACTAATAAATTCATAATTAATAATAATAAGAAAAATTATCCAGTTGAAATGTGAGCTTAACCCTACCACACTAATATATGTACATGCATACGTGCTTTTTTTTTACTATTGTTCAACGTCTATAGGTTTACAGACACAAAGTACTGCTTTTTTAGGCAAGAATGGTCTTGGAATGGAATTAGATTTGATTCCGTAATACAGGGGAGGAAAATATGAAGAGATTTTCTCAAAATATGAAGAGATTTTTTCAAAATATTTTTCATATTTTTCAGTTCGGCTTTAGGTCAAAAAATTGACAAAATGCAGTGATTTTTCTTACATTTTGCTTATTTACCTACATTTCGATCAACGTCAGGTCATCTTCAGGTTTTCTACAAAAAGAACAAAACTGACACAAGTCAAATATGTAATTTAACCCGACATTAACATCAACAAAGAAAAAATAAACACATCCAAATATTTACATTTATGTCAAAATTCAAACCTTTAAAAGTCGTCTATTTGCATAAAAAATTGCATCCCGGAGTTCATTTCCCCGGGTTGTTGCTAAACTTATTTATTGTCCTTTTGGCTTTTGTTTGCTTATTCAATGTCTGTATGTTCGCGCGCAGCTCTCAATGTCTTTTTTGTACTTTAATCGTTTTTCCTTCGATACACGGATCCAGAGTATATCTCTTGTAATTATTCCTTCGTTGCAAAATTTTTACATAATAAAAATTTTTGCAAAGGCTGTTTCATATCCCTCCGTGCAAAAAAGAAGTTTTATTTTAAGTTTTGACATTTAGTCATTCAATCATACTCGTAGTCAAACTTGGAACTGTACATTAGTATTCTAGGGTTAATCATTCACTCACTGTCAAACTTGGAATTGTACCAGTGGAGTTCAATTTATATGTATGTAAATACTTAAGCTTAAGATTTTATTACATAAGTTTTGCGTTCCCTTTTAACACGTTGTGATATCCTTTTTCTCTTTTCCAGATCCAAATTGGCTGTCTTAAATAATCGTCATGCTTACTTTCTCTTGGTCGACAACGGCACGCAGGCAAAGTACGGTGCTGAGCTGGTACTAAGAAGAAAATTAGAAAAATTTATATCAAATTTAAAACTGCATCCATGTGAGTTATTTAATATTCTTCTAAGCACCACTTACATATGAAATAATAAGCCATATCACCAATATTTAATTGGATTATACTGTAAACAAAGAAGGAAACAAATCTGGCACGTGTGAAACGTCAATATGAAGTGACACTGGCGTTCACCTGCTTAATATCCAACCTGATTCTGAAAATAGATTTGATTTCTTTTAAGAGTAAAGTGTTGAAAATTAATTCAAGGCTTGTCATTTGGAATAATATTCATTGCGAGCTTTCTTGTTGCCGTTTTTTCATACCAGCAACAATTGCCGGCACGTTCTCCTAGCAAAAATGCTATTGTTTTCAGCAGTAAATTTATCGTTACCTGTGCGGTATATTGTTATTAGTTTTAAGAAAGCAGAACTTTTATCTAGGGCCAAATATACTTGGAGTACAATTTCAAATAAAAATAAGCATATTGGGGCGAGGCGACTACAATTGAGTTAGCGCAATATTCTTTGTAAGACAGGCAGTAAGAGTTCTCGGTTGCATTCTCATATATTTCTGTCTGTCTGTCTGTCTGTCTGTCTGTCACTTCCGCTTGTCTTACATCTATATGTATTTTCTGCCTCTATAAGTATTTTCTTCTTATTCTATTATTAATGCTTTTTTAATTCATATCATTTTACTTTTTTGTTGTCTTTTCAAATTTACAGTTACACATTCCAGTACACCCGTAGTTTGTCTTGTTATAGAGGGTGGCACAAACACAGTGCGTGCAGTGTTAGAATACGTGACAGATACACCACCAGTGCCTGTGGTAGTGTGCGATGGCTCAGGGCGTGCTGCCGATCTAATAGCTTTTGTTCACAAGTAAGTCTAAAAAACGTTGTTAACCAACTCAAACAAACATTGGTCAGAATTGACTAATGAACGCTCTTACAATAATATTTTTGCAAGGAATGCCTCAAAAACAATTTCCTGGTGCTTTAATGCATTTCGTTTCTTTTGGATGTACTAAGCAAAAATGTGTCTGGGACTTTTTCCCTATTATTTTGATGACACAAAAGTAAGAAACAAATGTATGTTTGGGGTATCAGCGTGAATGGATCTTGAAAATCTGTGCAGCGAAATTGACTTGAAGAAAGCGCTAAAAAATAATTCAAGACTTAGTTTCTAAGAAAATATTTTTTTAAATGTTTATTTTTTTTTGAAATAAAAATTCTCAAGCATGAAACTATTTATTGAAAATAAAAAGCACAAAAAAAAGATTTATGTACGTACTCATACATGGCGCTCAAGCTGATGTGATTTTAAAGAAGCCCTTGAATTACTCGCAAATATCGCATAACAATGCATTCTATATCTTTATTATATATATAAAAATGAATGTCTGTCTGTCTGTTTGTTTGTTTGTGCTTTATAGGAGGCCCAACACTTGGACCGATCTTCCTGAAATTTTCACAGCATGTTACTGTGACTCTGGAAAGAATAATTGGCTATATGAAGTTTTGATTGGACAAAGGGGCGTGGCACCGCCCACTTAACCCAAAAATCGCCATATTTTAGGCATTTTTTTAACTACGTCGTTGATATTTGGTACATATGGTATTGGCATAAGTGGGTGGGACCACTCCCCTTTTTAGGGAAATCAAAAATCGTAATATAGTCTTAACTACAGCACCGATCGTCATCTAAAGTTTCACAATAGGATATTCTTACGAAATAATAAATTCTTGACTATATAAAGTTGTGTGTGGACAAAGGGGCGTGGCCTCGCCCATATAACCTAAAATTTACCATCGTCATATATTGGGCATTTTTTGACCAACGGCGGCAGTATTTGCTATATATGGTATTGGCATGAGTAGAAATACGTACCAAAAGAAAAGTGGACGGAGCACGCCCCTTTGTTTGTGACATATTGGAGGCTGGACCGGTTTGACCGATCATTTTTGTAAATATATATATACTTTCAATATAATTTTATAACGAGGGGGGTAGCGAAGCACACCGGGTTTAACTAGTATTGTTATAAAATTAATGTGAAAAAACTTCTCATATTCTACACACGGCTAAATTTATTTGTGAATAATCTTAAATAAATTAGAAAATATTATGTATTAAATTCATCATCAATCGAATACTTGTCATCAGATTGTTTAAAATCACATTTTTATAGTCCACTTCTAATATAAAAATCTAAACTTGTACTACTTAAACCCGTTCCACTTCTTTTTATGCCAACGCGTTTTTAGTCGACGCGTTTTCGCTTTCAAAAAAATTTCTCTTGTCCTATAATGTCGGCTTCTGGCTTGTCCATTTGCATGAACTTACTTGGCCTTTTCCAGCTTTTCCTCTATTTAGAAACTGTTTTCTTATACTAATAAACAAGGTCTTTTGTTTTCCATAAGAAAAAATATACATAAGTTATTTGTCGAGATTGCTGACTTTAATAAGTTTAAATATGCGTGTATGTAGATCGTTTCAGAAGTAAGAGTTTCTTTTGTAGCTTTGAAACAATTTTATATGTAATTAAAAATTACTATTAAAATACGATGGTCGCACGAATTTAAGGGTGAAAACGATTTGTTAGGAGAGGACTCTCAGAAAACTGTGTGGTTCTGCCAGTAATAAGGGACATGCCGTTCAGATTATTAAAAATTCTGAAAATTGTATTATTAAAAAATGATAGAAAATGTCAGCTGCTAAATTTTACATGTCAATCAAGAAGAATGCAAAATTGAGCTGCAGAAATGCTAAAATGGGCCCGTTCATCAATACTGTAGGACTAGAGTCCGTAGAATACAAAAACATATACAGTGAACTCGCGAAAACGTGAACAACGATATTCAAGTTTTCAAATTTTGTCGTATTTTCGATTGTACAAATTTTAGGAAAAAATTGCATTATCTGCTTCCAGATAAGAACTAACAAATTGTACTCGTGTGAAACAATCAGGCGTGCCATAGAAACCAAGTGGATTTTGAAAACCAATATTGATTTTATTTGGCGTCATGAAATCGGAAGTCGGTTTTGTTATATTCGAATGCAAATAAAACCAATATTCGAATCATTTGCATAATTGTTTACAATTTGAATTATAATTTTTTTTATGAAATATAAAGTCTGTTTATTGAAAATATAAAAAATGTCAGTGTTTTTAATAAAAAAAAAAGAAATAAATAAAATGAGAAACGCTGTTTTGTTCTTTTATATTTGCTGTTGTTCGGAAAAGTTCAGAAGAAAAACATTGCGAGATTGTAGCAATTCGCTTGAGTATATTTTCTATGAAACTTTGCAGGTTGATGAGACACTGCCGACTACACAAAGAAGGTTTTCGGATGGTGCTAGACGCAGTAGAAGAGCATCTTTCCCGTGCTAATATTCCGCCAATACTATAACTTGCAGCTTCGTTGCGGTTTTTAGCTGAAGGGTCTTACCAAAGTGCTGTTGGAAACGACTCTAGCATTTTTGGTTTACCCCTCTTTGTAGAGCCTCCCGCAAGGTCTGTCAGCTGCTTGGTTTTTTCTGGAGACCCGACAATATTGGCTTCTGTGACACCTAAAACCAACACTAATTCTAGTTCAAACATAAAACCGATAACATTGGAATTCATGACACCAAGTTATATTTTTTGTCCTTTTCAAAACCAGTTCCAATAATATTGGGTTCGATGACACCCCTGCCTATTCTCTATTTTAACACCGGCTGCTTGCTGATATTACCCATTATTTTTATTGCTTTGTTTTTCTTTTTAACTTCGCAAATTGTCGATTGTGGCAGTTCATATTTTTTGGATAAATCAATTATAGTACAATTTTTACAAAATATCTGTTTTGCTTTTAGATTCAAAACTCAATTTTTTTTTAGAAAAAATTACAATAAATTTTACACATGTGAGGGACCTGCTCAAAATACAAGGTAAATTTTCAAGTTTCGCACCCTTCGTACATCCAATTTTTTCACTTACGAGTATGTTGGTGCATATAATATACCATATTCACAATTTCATATACTTGGCATCCTTTGTTTGTTTGGGAGAGGCATACACACACATACATACATACAACATAAGTTAGAAGTGTTCTGCGCGCTCGGCGGTTTTCCAAAAGTTCGGAAAGATGTGAATGACGACGTTCAGCCTGGACTCTCCCGCACATCCACAACCAATTAAAATGCTAAGAAAGTGAAAATAGTTATTATGAGGAATCGTCAAATGACTATTAAAGAACTTATACTCTTATAGCAGAAATAAATTTAGCAAAATTGTGTCTGACCTTAATTTAGTTTTTGCGTTCGACTTATTTTTTTAAAGCAATAATAACATAAAAAAAACTACTTGCTCAGATAATATAATCTATATAATTTTACTTCGCAACCCTGGTGCGTTCACATTTTGATTTCTCTCATAAAAGTTTTCAACCATTTGCTCATCTTTTGTTTACGACACAAAATCTAAAACAGGTTTAAAATAAAAAAATTGAACTCTGAATGAGTTTTTGAGTCTTTTGTTTCTCTATTTCAAATTCTTCGAAACCATGTGGAGAACATTTTCATTTAATTAAAAGTGAGTGAGTGGAGCAGAAAGGTGAAGCTGGTGAAAATTAATTAATTTGCTTCGAATTTGTATGGAGAGAAGAAATTTTTGTACATGATCCAAGATCTGTATGTAAAAAGTTGCCAGTTGTGTGATCTTTAAGTTCACCCGAGGACTTGAACACCATCATGTCATGATAATCAAGACGTATCTACCAGATACGTATCTACCAAGTAGACCAACTCTACTTGGTGAACTTATTAATGGCTTAGCAACATGTGATGTGTGCAAAGACCGTTGCTCCTGAGCTCCGATAATAACGCTGTATACATTTGTCATAATTCTCAACCAATCCCCCGACCAGACACTAGGATAACTCTTTCATGGCATCCCAGGGTCGAGTTCCTACCCGTTGTTCTTAGAGGAATTCTTGCTCTCTTACACCATTCGAAAGCAGGCAGGGTGCCGCAGTTTGGACTGCACCAAAGCAAAACTAGATCACATTTGCATCAAGGCTCCTCTTAATAGAGCTGTGACCGAAACAATTCGACTACATACAGTACATATGTACTCGTATGTATAAGACTGTAATTTTTTGTGTATCGCCAGCATCCAAAAGATCGTATTTCAATATTTTGTTTGTAATTTTGCATTTGTATTGTTTTAGTCCCTTGTAACAGATACGAAGATCTTTTTCCCAACTTTTTCTTTTCGTGCATATTTATAAAGTTTACTCTTCTGCCATTTTACTATTTTGAAAATTTTGGTTATTATCTTTAGTTTTCTGGAAGGCTTGATTCAAATATTTCTGTATTTCTTTGCATAATTTTGTGGAACTATTTCAAATCAATCTTAACCACGCATAAGTTTTAAAAATTTACATAAAAGACGCGTGAAAGCAGAAACGGCGATCTAAATAATTTTGTTTGATCCTTTACAGTTTTTATAAAAATTAGTAAATGCTTTATGAATTTTAGCATTCTTAATTCTGAATGTGATTACAACAGCGCAAACGCAGTTGAATCGGTTTACGGAAGGCAATAACCTGAATGTCATGTACTCGAATTCTGAAAAATGTTTCCAATACAGCATTTTTTTTCCTGCAAATGTTTAATATTGGTTTAATTCATTAAATAAAAATTGGTTAAGAAAATGCAGGACATCAAGTGCCATAAGTGTAACAGTATGTGTAAATTTAATAGAGAGGGTACTCTGAGGCATAAAAGTTTGCTTAGGGATATTTAAGCTACGGACAGAAGGAGATTCCTGTGGTAATGTTGACTTTGAGAATATTAAAAATAAAAGGCACTTTTGATTGTACAGGGTGTTTTTTTTAGAGGTATAGAACTTCGAATTGAAATAAAACACAAGAAAATCGTTTTAATGTCCATCAATTTGACTTTATTGGAAGGATAATTTTATGCCATTAATGTTTAAATATGATTTCGGGCATGTGGCCGCCGCGGCTGACTCGAATAAAGCTAATTCTACAGGTCCAATTTTTGATGGACAAAAGTTGATGGACAAAGTTCCAATTGCTGTGCACGGTGGCGAATCGATTCATTCGGGTCCTCTTCAACACTTTGCTTTACAGCGGCAATTGTTTCTTCGGTGCGCACTGTTCGACGTCTCTGCGGATGCGTATTATCACATAGAGTAAACGTAGTGCGAAAACGATCCATGGTTAACCGAATTAATTGCTCTGATGGACGATTATGTCGACTTGCGGTAAACTTGCTTGCGGTAAACTACGCGAACTGAACCATTATTTTCGAAATAAATTTGCACGATTTGCAAGCGTTGTTCTTTTGTCAACCTGTTCATGATGAAATGGCAAACCAAACTAAATATTAATCACTTGACAGCTGACAAAATGGCCGCCAGTTAAAAAAGTGATGCCAATTTAAAGTTCTATACCTCAATAAAAAAACACCCTATATATTTATGTCCAACCCGAGAAAAATCTTCACAATGTGTTAAGCTCTGCATCGAATCCTCGTGCCGTTGTAGTAATCGCTTAAAATGGAAGAAGAAAGGGGGTTTCAATTGGCGCGTGTTAGTGGCAGCGGCCTACGACTACACCTACGACTACAATGTTGCTTTGGTGGTGTTTGTCATATCTGTTAATGGAGCGGTTCCGGACGAAGTTTAAAGGGGATTTAGACGGTAATACAAGTCGTAAGTAAAACCAAAGAGAAAAGCTTATGAAATTATATCCGTATTTTAAAAATGAGAATGAAAATCTTAAGACATTTTTTTTACTTTTACATAAAAATACATCCCTGATCTATTGATGTGAGAAGGAATTTTAAGAAGCGATGACAGCCGTACAACTTTTCATGAGTATTTTCTCTCTGTGTCGTATGGTTTAATTGCATATTAAGTTTTGACGATACCATCCGTGCTCTTCTACTCAAAAATTTCACTTATCGTACGACTTGTGTTACCGTCTAAGTCCCCCTTTAATAACAGCAAGTTTTTGTATACATCGGCACTTACGTAGTGAAATGTTATTCTCATCTTAAATAATTTATATAAATACATATAAATGTACTTTACAAAAAGTGTGTAACATTTTTCAGTTGCCACTAATTTATTGAGAATGATAACAAATAGTTCTTATTTGTTTCACCGCACATCATTTGTGGCGAAGTCATTATAACTTTTGTATATTAGATGGAAATTACATTGTTTATCAGTTCCAGTGAGTAGAAGGGGCATCATAATTTCTTTTGGAAAGTATTTTGTTGACGAGAAATTCATTGCAACTTAATGCAAGTAACGCTTAAGAATTAATATAAGCAAATCAACTTTGCAAATTCATTTTTGTTAGTTGCAACTAAACGAAAAAAAAATTTATGTTAACGTTTTGCTGTTATTTGGATCTCGGTGACGATATACTCTCTGTATATAACACTTCGAACTAATGTTTTTGTTAAATGAACTTGTTTCTACCTACGCGGAAATAGGAGAACTGAAAGATATGTGAATACTGGGAAACTTACCGACAGAGCTGGATAAAGGTTATACCCAATTAAGAGACTTAACCAAAATAATTAGAAAAAGGAAAATGAAAATGTCATTGAATGCAATTAAATAGCTCGAACTTTCACACACATAATGCGACTTCTTCTAGGAATAAGCAAAAAAATAAGCATATCAACATAAATGCACATTAAATGATCATCCAAGCGATAACACAACAACCAATAACCGAAAAGCCCATAAAAAAGCCAATCTGGGCACCGAACATTTGTTAAATTCTGACACTCTCAAATCTGCAAAAATAATCAAATAAAAATAGCAAAAAATTCAAATCAAAAACGTTCACAAAACAGCACGTCCTCTTTCTTCCTCCCATAACCTATTTTCCTTGTTCTGGTGCAATGCAATAAATATTCAATATATATTAGAAAAGTTCATCTTAAAGGCCGTAAAAACCTAAAAAAATCGACACAGCTTTTAAATGCCACATTGGTCTTAAAACCCGGTATATGTCGCTTGCTCTTAAAGCTGCAATAACTATTTGACTTCTAAAGCCATATAAATCCATCGTTCTTTCGTCCTACAAGTTTATAGTCATCTGCAATTCAAATGTCTAAAAACTTATTAACGAAAAATTAGAATTATTAATTTATGCAAACGCATTGCTTCCTAACGACCAATTTTGGAATAAAATTACTGGATGGCAAGCCCGCCTTTGGTGCGGTTGGCTTCGAAGTGCTGATTTACACAGTGATGCTTTTAATAGCTCTTGTTTTTTATTTAGAAATAACTGATAAAGTTTTTGACAATCGCGAGATTCCCCAAGACTCCGCGTTTTTTTTAGAGTGTGGCAACTTTGAGTTGGCATCACTGCTTTATTGGAGCACCCATATAACAGCTGATAGTTGCTTTTTGTTTAGTTTGCTTTGAAATTTCATTATGAATCGACTTACACCAGAGCAACGCGTGCAAATTGGTAAAATTTTCAATCACAATAATTGTTCTATTCGTCAAACTCATCGTGCTCTTCTTCCATTTTATGAGCGACTAATTCGAAGAACCATAGATCGTTTTCGGACCACATTTACTGTTACTCATAATGTGCATCCCGTGAGACGTCGAACAGTGCGCACTGAAGAAGCTGTAGCCGCTGTACAGGAAAGCATTGTGGACGGAGCCACATGCCACCCAGTGTGCGCTACAACAGATTTACTCAAAGAAACTTTTGATGAAAAAATAATTTCACGTAATAGATTAATTAATTGGCCACGTGGGATCGTGTGTAAATCACCCGTTGGATTATTTTCTTTGGGGTTATGTTAAGTCACTTGTCTACGTCGATAAACCACAAACAATTGAACACCTGGAAATCAACATTCGAAGAGTTATCGGCGTAATACGGCCGCAAATGCTGCGAAAAGTTGTTGAAAATTGGTGTTCCCAATTGGGCCTTCTACGTGCCAGCCTGGCGGCCACTTGGCAGAAGTCATATTTATATATTAATTTCATAAAATTTTCTTTTCAATAAAGTCCGTTTCATTGGTATTAAAAATATATTTCCTTGTTTTATTATAATTTAAACTTGTGTCACTCTATAAAAGACACCCTTTACAATTCGCCTCAGCATCAAAATTGGACCCGACCAGTTTTTGCTGATGATGCAGCGTATTATATTCAGCAGTTACCAAATCCAAATAGGAATTATTCAAAAACTGGGCTTAAGAACCTTTCTCTTCACTGCGTGGCGATGTTCACTTTCAAAATATGTATGTGTGTATGTGTGTAAGTATGTATAAGTAGATTAGTCAAAATTTACCAACTTCCCCAAATTGCAATATTCACAATATTGTTTTACAATATTTTTGGTTTTGCAAACTTATGAATAAAAAATCTTGTACTTTATTGCTACTACTAGTTTGCGCAGAAGCAATAAACGTGGATTGCTTGACAATATTTTTTGACCACTCAATGATCGGAAGGTTACAAGTTGCAATTACTTACCTGTTTGAAAATATTGAACAGCAATCAACAATCATAGTAGCGTTTATGAGACTGTTGAAGTTAAATTGCAATAGGAAACGTCTTAAAAATATATTGCCTGCCAGGTTGTTGTTTGCGTATACAGTTCGTGAAAAAAGTCTTTGCACAAAGAGAAAAATGAAAAAACTTCAAAAGACTCGCTGAGTTTTAATATAAACCAGATTAAACCGGTGGTGAATTTATTTATTAATCTATAATTGGACGGGTATCTGGCGACAACCTCCCCGTCCCAATTTAAAAACAAAATTAGTCAACCTTTTCCATATGCAAAAAGAATTTTGAAAATTGTTGCACAATATAGTAATAATCGGTTCAAGAACTTAGAAATAAAGCAAGATTTCTTATATGTAAGTACGTAACTCAGATAAGTTAATAACATTAATTGAAGTTGACATATGCGCGACAAAATACTTTAATGCCAAAGGTTCAGAATTGCAGGTAGGTCTTACAGGAACGATCAAGTTTAATTGCAAATGCAGAAATGCAGAATCAACATCAGCGTTAAGCAGGCCCTGGACAAATAAAGCGCTCAGCATTGATCGTCGACTTTTAAGAGTAGGCGGCAAGACAAACGAATTCCAACTAAGACAACGGAGGCCGAAAATTAAAAACTGTTTTTGTACCGATTCAATACTATTGACATGAATAGAGTAATAAGGATCCGACACAATTGATCCCTAAAGAATTGGTCGAACAATATATGGAGCTGCGAGCATTTCTGATGGTTTCATGGGAAACACATAACCCCAAGCCTTTCTCCAATACTTTTTACTTTTCTTTCAACTCGCCATGTCACTTAATTGGTTCTGCCTGTGGATCCTTTTAAGTCTAGTCGTCCTTCTTTTTCATCACGGGATATAATATACAAAGTGCTGATTTTCAGGGAGATCATTTTGGCTATTTCTTTGCCAGGATTGCCTTTGTAGTATTTGAAACCAGGCCAATTGCATAGTATTTTGTGAAATTCGTTTTCTTGGATTTTCTTATCACTTGCTGAACTGAACTGCTGAACGATCACTTTATTATTAAAACTTTCTTTGCCGCCTTCACATTCCATTACATTTATAAAAAATGCTCTAAATTTTTGGAAAATGGCGGCATTTTTGTTCTCTTTTTGTGATCATTCAATGTGCAAAGATTGGTTTGATACTGAGTAACCCTCTATTTTTGTTGCTGATTTTGTAATATGTGTTTCTATTTGAAAGATATTGGCGCCTTGTAGTCGCTGCACTTATGGAATGTGTGCAAAACAGTCTAGTTTGTAAAGATTTTACTATTTTGATTCTTGAATGAAAATAAAATTTAATACATTTTCATACGTACTCAAAATTTGAGTACACATTCGTTAAATGGTTTTGATAAACACGTTGTTGAAGACTGTAGTTCAAAGCTGTGGCAGGGGAACGCAGCCTTATTGCCCAGTAAGAAGGTTTTTTATAACGATTCGGTGTTTTCTTTTTGTGTGCATTTATATGTATGTAAAAGTAATTGTAGGTAGACTTTACCAACAAATAATTCATAATTTTTAACTTGATTTACAATTCGTTACTGTGGCCCAAAAGCAAGTGTTGTAATTTTTAGCCTTTAAGACTCTTTGAACAAAATTTTGTCTACATCGCTGAAATGTACGTACGCTGCAAATGAAACTGCTGTCCTTGAAATACGCCGGCAATTGCAGCTCTCAGCATTTGTAGCCGTTTGTTCGTGTGGCCTGTTGCCTCCAATATCTTTATTGCATCAGTTTATCTTTTTATGTCCTTATCTGTTTTGAAAAAGAAAAAGGAAACAAAACTTAATACTTTCGAAAATTTCGTCCAAGTTAAACGGACAAAATAGGTTCGAATTTTTGAAGTGCAGTATTGCTTCGATAAATTAAGTTCGAAACAACTAATTTTCGGCACTGTTGATAATAAGTTAGTGAGTGTGAGGTAATTTTCTTACATAAAAATGAACCAACGTAACTCGTGAATACCTGGACAGGTTGCGTAAATAACGCGACACTTTTAGTGTGTGAAAAATGGAAAGCCTGTTAGGGGTATAATAATTGTTTGATTTGTTGTAATGTTCCCAGCCCACTTTTAAATACAAAAACTTAAGTAAATTTATGTATTCTCCAACTCCGCTTTTACAGATACGCATCGGATGGCGATGAGCAGCCAGTTCTTGAGTCCATGCGAGATTATTTAGTTAATACAATACAAAAAACGTTCGAAGTTGGCACGGATCAAGCTGAAAAACTATATAAGGAACTTTTGCAATGCACCCGCAGCAAAAACTTGGTGAGTTTCCTTTCTTTTTATTTTCATTTAGATTTTTTTCGTAAACGTGTTACTAAAATCGAGGACTGAAAAACTAAATTTGTGTGCTAAAAAGGGATTTAGACGGTAATACAAGTCGTGCGTAAAACGAAAGAGAAAATCATATGAAATTATCTCCGTATTTTAAAAATGAGAATAAAAATCTTACGAAAGATTCAAAGTAAAATGGTCACATAAAAATACATCCCCGATCTCTGTGTGAAAGAATTTTAAAAATTTTAAAAAGCGATGAGAGCCGTAGGACTTTTCATGTGTATTTTATCTCTCTCTCAGTCGTATGGTTTCATTGCATATTATGTTTAGACGATACCATTCGTGCTCTTCTACTCAAAAATTTGACTTATCGTACGACTTGTATTACCGTCTAAATCTCTTTTAAGCAGTTATTTGGTAACTACGTGGGAAATAAAATGTTTGCCTGACAACGTTGTAGATTGACACATACATATTAGTCTTACAATTGATTTGCAATCTTATATAAATTGTATGACGAAAATCAAGAAACCTGTAAAAATATGGTAAACATTTTTTTTTGCATCGTCAGTCCGGCTCAGATATATGTATATGCATTTTGTATCTATAAACCGATCCAAGCAGTTTTTAAAAAATAGCACTTGGGACGCAATCAATGAAATTTAATAACATTTATAATACCGACAAATCGTAAACTGTTAGGACAAGTCAGGTGCTCCTGAAACTGACCAGTCTACGGGAAGTTAAGTTAAGAAAAGTCATCAGCTCCACATTCCACCCTACCGATCATTCTTCTACATACATGTATTTTATTTGCTTTGCGGATGCTTATTTACCTTTCAAAACAAAATGAGTTCCCTTCTTTTTAACAAATCTGTTGTGAAAAATATAACTGTATATAGTTCTTGGAACTAGGAAAAATAGTTGCGTATTTATTTTTCCCAATTGTAAAACTATTTTATGTAGATTAACTTGCTTCTTTGACAGAATTAAACAGCCCAAAGGTGGGCACTCAGTAAACCACATATTCTAAACGCCTCTTATTTAATCTCGATATTTCTTTGTCCCTTGGAAATTGAGCCAGCTTTTTTTCCAATCCTTGAAGCAAAATCGACAGCGATTTTGTCCTTGCGCTCTCCCAGGTATTCGGGTTGTATCTCCTCAATCGTCGCTATCTTGGGAACAGGAAAATGCTGCTAAGCGCCAAATCTGGTGTACACGGAATGATTGCAACAATTTTGGAACGAATTTCATGCTTGCCCTTATTTTTTGAACAGAGCTCGTACAGGTTAAAAACAATTTACAAATATGTATGTGTACCTGGACTTAAATATAAAATACAAGCGGTGCAAATAAAGCACTCATAACTTGAGTATCTGTAACTGCCAACGTTCAACGACTTTTTTTGCAGATTGGCTTCGAGAAACACTCATCCACAAATAAATTAGATGAGTCTAGTGTCTGTATGTTCTCGGAACGTAAGAATGTAAAATGTCAGAATGTTTCTGAACAAGTACAAGCTATGAGCAATCAAAAACAGAAATGAAAGCTTTGAAAATCAAATGTATAGAAAATTCTTACATGTGTACATGCGTATTTGATTTGCCCAGTAAAATTTAATATGCTGAATTAAAAGGAAATGCTGTGTGCACGGAGTTAAGGACATATAAGCCACCGATGTGTATGTACGTCTGCTCCAATGTAATGCAATTTATTAACCGCTGTCACCAAAATATATAGTCACCAATAATGTTTCCAATAGTAACACTGATCGAAAGGACACTTGCTATTTTAATAGACGTTTCCGAACAGCTTTTACGCGTTATATTAAAGATCTATGTATGTAAAATATATGTAAATGTAATATATTAATTTTAGCAAGAGCAGACAAATATTTTTTTGGCAATTAAAAATCAAATTATTTATTTTCTGAAATGCGTCTACATATTAGGATCCGTCAATCCACGAAAAGCCCAAAAGACATTTAAGCTTCGCGCAAAATAGAATACGTTTTCCATGAAAAACTTACAGATGTGGAAAAACTTAATTTGACAACCCGTCAAATATCGGCCAAATTGCCCAAAATACCCCAATTTATGTAAGTAGATTTCATAAGTTATAAGAAATATTTTATCACTTTGCATTATGTAGCAACGCAACCCTCAAATAAAAAATCTTATCGTTTAAAAAAGTGTCTGCAAAAGATGACGTCGTATAAGTTGTCAAACGCCTTACGGTGTTATTGGTCATTTACATAACATTTCGCTGCCATACTTGCGAGTATTATTTGAATTTTCGACAAATCTTAATACAAAGTATTGTCAAACTGTCATTAAGGACATGAAAATGTAATAATACAAATTTTACAAGAGGAACAACTTTTAGTAAAAATTACACAGGTCTTAATTAAATCAAATGCTTCTAAAATGATTTTCTTCTGCCAGCTGTTATTTGCCAATTATTATATTTTTTAAGCTTTACAAAATACAATATATGATGCTCACTTATAAGAGTTAAACAATAGCAATATGTTGTATTTAAACTCAAAATATGGTAATTGTATATATTTATATGCATCTGAAATTTAATTTAACGTTACCGACTTAAAAGAGTAACATAAAAATTACTTACCAAAGTCTTAAATTGGATTAATGTACACTCGTATTTTAAGTTCTGGCTCAGATGCACTCATTTTCGTTTTCTGCAAAAGATCTGTAAAAACATTTCTTTTAACAGAAATGGTTCGATTGGAATTGCCATCCCTGTCACGGTATGCGTACCCTGAGTATATTTATATTATACTCAGGTAACCATATAAACGCATAATAATGAACTGCTGGCCAACACAAACAATTACATACATGTGAGGCCACAGGCCAAAGAACAGACACATCAAGTACAACACTGACATACCAAATAATACAACACTGACGTACTTATCATTAGAGTACAAAGACAAAAAGGACAGACGAACGCAGAACAAGTTATTAGCGCACTGGGTTCGGATCTCGAGATAAAACTTTCTTTGCATTGTAAATAAGGGTTGTTCAAAAGTAGCCTAAACATTTCGAAACAGTCAAAGTAGTTAATTCTTTTAAGTTGTAAGAATAATGTTAAAAAGCGTTGCGGACGGACATTAACTTAATTTAATAAACTATCCTTTTGTAAATTCTATAACAACTAACTTATAATCTCCTGCTCAATAAATGAATAAATATTAAACATACTCGTATAAAGCTATGAAAGCTTAAATAAATAAACTAAAGGAATCGAGTATTAGTCATAATTCCTACATTCGAGTACATTCATACATGTGTAATTTTATCAGTCACCCCTTTTATTTAGAAATTCGTTGAAACATTTTTAATTGAAGCACATCGTCGTCGAAAATCCAAAATTGCGTATCATCAGGGAAATCAAAGCCAAGTTTTTGCTTGACTATGATTTGATAGTCAGTTAGTCTTTGGCCATATTTAGATTTCGGCGACCAAAAGTAACGCTTTTCTATCGATAATTCAAAATAACGTATCACGGAATGAAAATAAAATACTTGAGTTATTTGTTAGCGTTGATTTCCTTTATGATCTGTCATATTATATCACGTTAAAAATTGAAACAGGAGCGAAAAGGGTGTGTAAATGTAAATAAAATGTGTTCTAATGTAGAAAGTATTTATGATAAAAACGTACATACATACATACACTGTTAAAAAATCTGTGGTTTGACTTAATGGAAGACGATTGGAAGGTTTTACCTCAACGGGCAGACAAAAAATCCGGAGTCATCCATCCTAAACTCTTGCATCCTGAAAGACTAAAATTTCTAAAAAAGATGGCAGCATTTACTGGACCTAAACTTATTGCTCCCTTCTGATTGTCACTATTTTTCCAATAATATTCCGCTGTATATATGTGTTATTTTCATATGAAATTGATTTTGTTTTGTTTATTATTTAAATTATAAAATTATTACATTTATTGGTGGCATTCATTTCACACGAACTTCATTTCTGGCTCGGTAATTTTTTTAAATAAAACGGAATAGCGGTAATAAAAAGTAAACAATAATATTTTATTGTTAATATCTTTCGAAAAATATTGTTGTTGTGTTTTAATGACAGATTTCATCGCTTGTTTCTATAGCTATAATATTTCATACACATAATATTTTTGCTTCTCCTGTAAAATTGGAACAAGTGATGTTTTAAATTTTCGACGACGATGAGTTCCTTCTTAAAATGTTCGTTACAAAATTTATTTTCTATGTATCATTCCTGTGACAACTTCGCGCTCATCACTGACGAGGCAAATTGTTTTTCTCTCAAATGACGAACACAAGACTGCTAAACTTATTGTCTGCCTGCAGAAGCACCCATAGTGTTTGGTAGGAATTGAAATTGCAACGTATGGACACACTCGACCAACTCATCCATTGAGGACTTTTCGCGTTTATGTACTCGTATACACAGATGTAATCACTGTTTTGTTTTATTTTTTTCTTTCAAAGATAACAATATTCCGTATTCAAGAGAAACCCGAAGGGGAAGCCCAAGAATTGGATCAAACTATTTTAACGGCTCTTTTTAAATCACAACATTTAAGCCCGCCTGAACAATTAAGTTTGGCGCTGACGTGGAATCGCGTTGACATCGCTCGCAGCGAAATCTTCGTCTACGGTCAAGAATGGCCAATTGGTAAGCAATTGTTTTCATCCCAAGGTAAAAATGTGTCTTTGCTGCTTCTGAATAGTCCAAGTCAAGTAAAAAATTCAATAATCAAACTCTGTTGCCGATGGTGACGTGCCTTTAGTTTCACATTTTTCTTCTTCCTCATTAAAGTTTCATAACTTATTTAGTATTTATGGCATTCCTTTTCTTTGTTCCCGATTATGTTTTCCCTTAATGCGTGCGTATGTTATTTGTGTTTAAAGGAGCTTTGGACGAAGCCATGATGCAGGCGCTAGAACACGACAGAATTGATTTTGTAAAACTGCTTTTAGAAAACGGTGTTTCCATGAAAAAATTTTTGACAATTCCACGCCTTGAGGAACTTTACAATACAAAGCATGGCCCAGCAAACACTTTGGGGTGAGTAATTCGTAAAAAGAAAATTAATTGCCGATATTAACGTAACTTCCCTGCACTTTGTTTCTCTAACTTTCCATTAATTTTTATTATCTTTTTTTATCAAAATGTCTTCACATTTCAGCTATATTTTGCGCGACGTCCGTCCTCATATACCTAAAGGGTACATTTACACACTGCATGACATTGGCTTAGTTATAAATAAACTAATGGGTGGTGCCTACAGGTATGCGTACTATAAGCTTGTCTCTGATTTGCTTTCTTGTTCATTTGACTTAGCGAACTTCCTACCGCCCACGAATATGAAGCCAATCCTTAACTTGGTTTAATTCACCATCTTATTGGCGAAAAATATTAATTTTGATGCATGTAAATTAAATAAAAACTCAATAAAAGTCCAAACTGTTTCGCTCGAACTTTCGTACTGTCTCTCTGTGAAATAATATATATTTCCCATAACACACACACTCAAGAACGGCTGTACTTACGTATTATGGACTTAAATATGTACTTAAGTGCATACACACTTTGCATCTGCACATTAGTTTGGTTCAATATATTCAAAAGAGTTCCGCTTTAATTTCAAATAATTATGCATTAGAAGTGCTGACACACATACATACATATGAGCGTTTTTATTGTATTAAAAAAGAAAAAAAAAGAATAAAATTTGCAGAACTATCTGTAAATCAGCTGCTTAAAAATAAAAGAAACTTTGCGTCAAGTGGTTGAAGAAAATCACTGTTAATATCTATTATCGATATTTTTCTTGGGTCTACTTTCAACGCTCTTTTAGGTTGCTTTACTCCTCTCGATCATATGTTTACAGAGGCATAAAAGTTAGAAGTGTTAGTCGCATTTTGTTTTAGCCAAGACAATACCTTAATTATGTCTCAGCCACGGTATTCAATAGATTAAGCCTCCTCCGAACTTTTCGTCTTCCCAAGATTGAAGAAACCAATGAAAGGATGGCGTTTTGCAACGAATCAGGAGATAAAAACCGAATCGCTGACACAGCTCAAGGACAAGAAGTGCATATCCAAACCGCTTTGAGGTTTGGAAAAGATGCTGGTCCAAGTCTATATCTCCGACTATTTTCAACAGAACAAAATCAAAATGACTAAATAAATGGAGAACAGTTAAAGTAAATTTATATATTGTTCATAAGTATGTATTTGCTTAAAATATGCAATACATATATTTGATTATTAAATGCAACCCTGCTTCAATTTTCCTATATAGTATGAACAATTTCACAAAAATCAATCATATATAACAAAATGAATTATTAGACCAACCAACCAAAAGTAGCGGCAAGAATATTTTAAGATCCTTTCATTTCTCGTTTGGTGTGACAACCGTGAATTAAATAGTACACAATTGAAAACTCTACTTCAAGAGAAATATTTCTCACAAAATCGATGCCGATTGATTTAAGTTTATAGTATCCATTGGGAAGATAGAGTGGCGAAAGAAGATATAGAGAATACCATTTATTTCACAACCACTGCAATTTGGCTTCATCTTAAGGTTTAGAGCGGTGTTTCCTTGGCTTTGATGTTAAGCAAATGATCGCTTTAGTTTCGCGGTCTGCTAGTAATCGTTCACTCACTTTTTGCTGCGTGTATCACTGTTTTCGTCATCTTCTTGTTCTCAATATATGCAAATTTTATTCCTCTTTCTGGTTACATATTTTAATATTAATTTGTAAAATTTATAATCGGCTGTAACACTTTTAAGAGGGCTTATCATTTATAGAGATTACCGATCAGTATAATATTATCAAAACGAGTTTCTCCAATGTTTTATGGCCGCATAACGGACGACGGCAACTCATATGACTTTTACCAAAAGAAATCACTGGACGGGGTTTTTTATTTATTTATTAGGTCAGCGGATGTCTACATCTTTACTGACTACAAGTGAATTACAAATTACAGAATTTGAAAGGTGGTATGTTCCAAATGTTCCTCTACAGAAACAGAAAATCGTCAACACATCACAAATATTTTGTTTTACTTCCCTTCAACGTCTATCTCCACCGGCCTTTATCGAAACCCCCTTTCCAAATGACTACCAAAACCAAGTAAACTTTTTAATTAAAATACAAAAATTCTACACTCCCTTTCAGTTCAGTTGTCATTAACAAAAATATCAGCTTGACTCTTTTTCGTCACCTTTTTGCCTTTTTATTATTTTCTAATACGACGAGTAGTAGGCAAGTTGAACACTCTACAAGAAAACTTGCGAGCAGCTGGATACACATTTAATGACAAATTTAATGAAAACATTTTATATGTAAATAAATTTTTCCTGGCTTGAGTTTTATTTAATTTTCTATCCGCTTTCCCTTCATGTTAACAAATGGCCATACATATTGTATTGTCACATCAGGGTTTGTGTGTTTGGCATTTAGGCATTTAAATGGTAGTATTTTCTTGTCAATAGAATTTCCAACTTACTTATTTCATTTACATATATTGTTCAATAGTAATTAAATATTTAACGGGGCATAATTTTTGGGATTAAAAAACATTTTTAGTTCAAGACTGCATAAACTCATGTACTTTTCCCAAACCGGTCATCGCATAGACAACAGTTTTGCACGTATTTTTATTGGCAAAAGCGCTTTCTCAAAATTGTGTTCAGCGAACTAGATATTAGTAGTTCGAATTGTGAACGATGGTTTGCGCATCGCATTTCGACACAGAAGACAAGGAGAGGCCTGGTCAGCCGAAACGCAGGAAGAACTTGCATTATCATTGGGAGTCGCACAACACGCCATTTGCCTACGATTAAAAGCATTGGGATTCATTCAAAAGCAAGAAAATTGCGTCCCATATGAACTGGAGCTGGGAGACGTTGAAAGCCGATTTTGCATATCGAAAATGACGCTTGAACGCTATAAAAAGAAGTAATTTTTGAATCGTATTGTTAGTGGTGATGAAAAATGGATACATTACGATAACCTCAAACGCAAAATGTCATATGTAAAGCCCGGCCAACCAGCCAAATCAACACCGAAGCCGAATATCCATGACGCCAAGGTAATGCTCTGTATATGATGGGATCAGAAGAGTGTTTTGTATTATGAGCTGTAGAAATCGGGTCAGACGATCACAGCGGACCTGTATCGAAGACAATTGAGTCATTTGCAGAGAACAATCAACGAAAATTGACCAGAATAGTCGACAAGGCCATAATCTTCCATCAGGACAACGCTCGGAAACATATTGCAAGACCAGTCAAAATTTATTTGAAAAACAGGGGATGAGAAGTTTTGGCTTACCCGCCTTATTGCCCAAACCTTGGCCCTTCTGACTACCATTTGTTTCGATCGATGCAGAACGCCCTTACTGCAATACGCTTCACTTCAGAACAGGGTATCAGAAATTGGCTTAATTACCTCAAAATCGGAGCATTAATGCATTTTCAAACATCTTGTATACCCAATACACATATTACGTAAAACTTTTCAAGAAAAGGTTACTTGCAAAAAAGCTTATTCGCAAAAATTGGAGAACATCATTGAAAATATACGTGACTTTAATACCACAAACTCTTGCAATATGCGTTTGTGCATAAAAATTAACAAAAAAATGTATAAATTTATGAAAAAAATGCAGCAAAAACCAAACGATTATGTGTCAAAAATAAAATGTCTACATACATACATACATACATACATAAACACGTACTTACATACATATCTGACATAAAGTCAGTCTTATTAGTGCACCGCTAAAACACCGGCAGAGAAACACGTATGTACATCACCATGTCAACTCCTTAGGAACAGTCTGTAGTCTGCACAGTCTTATATGTGCAATCGTATACAAAGAAAACCAACTGAGCGAACAGGGATGCCACCTCTTTCGCTTAATATTATCGTGAATGTAATGTCATGAGAACTACTAGGAAATACTGAGGACGACGCAGAATACTAGTTTTAAAATGAATAAGAAGAGAACTAAATTATTGCGAATATGTGATAATTTTTAGCTTAATGATTCAAAAATTGAACATGTAAAGAGATTCCGCTAACCGGGATGTTTCTTAGACAGCATATGAATGCCTAGAATTAATATGACGCATCGCATAAATAACGCAAAGCGCATTCCTTCTACTACTTAACATATGTACATACATACGTGACAGTAACTGAGAAATTCATGATATGTGTTTGCCAGCGGCCCATCTATTCGGTGAATGGACTGAGAGTCAAATGGAAGCTTATCTGTAAATAATTTTCAGCGATGTGTAAATGAGGAGAGTTGTCGTTTTTAGAGAAAGCACAATCTTGACGAGACTCCATTAAAGACAGAAAAAACACAGTTTTCTTCATTTTCCTTCAAATACATACAACACCGTTGCCAATATTGCCGCTATATCCCTCATATCATTGCACTACTATGGGCTACTTGTTGTTGGCGTATGTCAAATCTCTGGAATTTTGTGTTTTATTTAAAAATAAAAAGTTCTGTGCCTCTTACAAAGCACCCGATATATTACCTGAGAGATATTCCAAACGGGAACGGCGGGAAAATATAAATATGTATCAAACGGCATATTGCGTGTAAGGATGCAGCATTAAAATGGAAAGCGAAGACATTAATTTTGTTGAAAGCAACATTTCTTCAATTTATGAGTTTTATCGCAACTAAAAAAATTATATTCTGAACATTAAGATTTGTTAAAAAATCTTAAACGGGTTTTTCAAATCACACTTTGTAAGACTTCATTTTACAGTGAACTCACTTTATTGCTGTTGTAACGTAGTACTTTGTGATAGATAATCCAGTCGATTTTATAAAAACCATCATAGATTTTGTTTGCATGGGAAACCTAATGAAGGTCTACAGGATTTACCTCAAAAGGTCATGTGCATTTTGTAAGTTGTTTTTTAAGTGCCTGGCCCGTTCATAATAGGGTAGACAGACGACAGCGTTAATTTGCATTAGCAGTCTTAATTCAAATTAACTTGTGAATTATCCCCATCCCAATGTGTATAAGATCTGTCGTAAATGCACGAAATCATAGTGAATTTATACTGCATTTAGGTATTTCGATATGGCAACACAGTCGACAATCAGTCAGCTGTTGGCAAATTGCTTATTATTGTGAAATTAAAATGGATTCAAATTCAGCAAAGGTAAGTTATTTTAATTGTTTTTAGCGATAAAAAAAAAGAAATTTTACAATCGAAACGCATTTTTTCCATTTTAAGATTTGGAAAGCATTCCTGTTGAGGCGAAAGTTTTCTTAAAATCTGTTATCGTGCATCGTCAACACGTCACACTCCCAAAAAGTGCTGTTGCGGTCCTTTAATAAATCCCATATATGAATTATATCCTTCATGAAAAGATACATATGTATGTATATTAAACCTACAAATTTCCACAATTGCCTTTCTCTTATATCAGAGTATCCTATTGCGATCCCAACCTGTAGCAACACGTTCAGATTTATGGTTGCTAGTGCATGTACAATTTTTACATTATGGAGCAGTTTCAGCAAAAGTAATTTCAGCTTTCTTTCAAATAAACAGTGATTTTTCACCAACAGCATTAGCTGCCAGTCGTATTTTCTGCCTTCTGTCCATTTGATCCCGATCTAAATGCAAAAACAAAATTTGTATACAAACAAACAGATGCTTGATAAATGCAAAAACTGTCGTCTGTCAGGGTAAAATTTTAATTCACATTAGTGAGCTTTTAATGCAAATTAACGTCAGTTAATGACGCAAATGTCGTCTGTCTACGCTATAAGCCACATCCATATTTACATATGTATAAGATTTGCGAAAACAAAAAGAAAAGTGTGTTAATCAAAGTTTAATAAGGAGTCGTTTTTTATTCCTTATTCAGCGTTTAAAAGAGAAGGCCTACTTCGTTGTCAAAATGTAATAAGTAAATAAATTTTGCCTTAAAGGATCCCTAAAAGCCATAAATAAAGCAATAACAGTTTTGTTTTTATTTGGCCAAATACTTTCGAAGTTCTAAAGCTGTTTAAAGCTTCAAAAAAGGACAAACGAAATTTGTTAATTTTTTTAGAATTCTTAAAATGGAATCACGGACAGATATAATCCAAGAAAATCGTGGAAGCAAATGAACATGTTCGAGTTTCCGAATAACAAATAAAAGAAAGTTAATTTTTGCAGGTCCTATTACACTCGCCGAAAATTTCGTCCTATTTATGCCAAAGTGATGAATAGCTACGCAAATGCACATAGAAAGTCTTCTACTTACCAACGCTTCGCCGGTGCAAACTCATTGAGTTTGGTGACAGGCCTCTTGCCCTTCACCTCGGAAATGGCACTTTTTGAGTTTCCGTTTAATGAACTTCTGGTGAGTGCAAATAAAAACATTCGTTTTATTCACATAATAAAAAAAAAACACTCCCACAAAATACTATTCATTATCTTTTGTTTTTCACACTGATTCGACTTCGATAGATTTGGGCTGTTTTAACGAAGCGCCAGCAGATGGCTTTGCTCATGTGGACACATGGTGAGGAGGCTTTAGCCAAATCGTTGGTAGCTTGTAAGCTCTACAAAGCAATGGCGCATGAAGCGGCGGAGGATGATTTGGATACCGAAATTTATGAAGAATTACGTTCATACGCAAAAGAGTTCGAGAGCAAAGGTATGAGATCGTGATCCTAGATTTGAATGATTTTAATCTGAGCTGAAATAAGTGAACAAGTATTTAGTTATAGTCAAAACATTTAAGAATGTTTCAATAATCTTTAAGCACAAAAGTTCGTAGAACGATACAGTTCTTGTTATTTCAATTCCTGGTGGAGTTTGAATTATTTTTGCTTAAGTTTCTTCAAAAAAGTGCAAAAATTTCAAGATATAAAACTCTTTTCTTTTAATTATTTGAATTATTACAATTCTAAATGGTAAATTGTAATAACAACTTCGTTGTTATCAGTAGTTTTATTGAGTATCTTAAATGCAAACATCCATCCAAATAAAGCTCACACGAAAAACTATCAAACAATAAAAAACACAGGGTGAGTTCTTTAGTGCTATACGAGCTTAATAAAACAAAGAATTATATTTAAAATCAATGAATCAATCAATTGACAGACAGACAGTAATTTTCTGTGGATGGTGTTCCGACAAATGCTTGCGGATTCAATATCAATATCAATTGACGAACAGAACCATTATTTTGATAAAAAGATTTCAACAAACTGCCAGCGTTGCTCCATAATAAAATGTCACACCAAACTAAGCAAATATCAACCATCAGCTGTCAAATAGGTTGTCAGCTCAAAGTTGTGACACTCTAAAAAACAAGGAATAAAAAGCGGATTTTGTACTCCTAAAAGCACATCTCTATTAAAAGTTCGCTTCAGAGAAAGCGTTTTTAAGAAGCAATAATTGTTGTTGATGTGGACGACAGTCTATTAGAAATGAAGTTTTAATTTCAGTAGATTAATAGCGCTTGTGAAATAAACATTCAATTAGTTTTAACCAACTTGGGTTTTACGGACGGCATCTATAAGAAAGAGTGGAATTTGAAAGTGTAAAAAAGAACATTATACCTCTTAATTAATGCGTCCCCACGAAGCTTTCACGCTTAATTGCTAAATAGTTTCACGCAACATTTCATTATCGCTAGAATTAATTCAGAATTCTTTTTTATTGCCTGTTGTGTTATATTAATTACAACAATAGAAACAAAGTGCAATTCTTCGCACATTTCGTACATTTGTAAGAAATTGAAAAAGAAACTTAAATAAATTCAAATAAGCTGCTTTATTCAAATGCTTTTGATTGCAGGAGTCTACTTCAAATCTGTGTTCGCCACATTTTGCCGCGCTTCTACAAATCAAACATATTCCAGTTCTTACAATATCAATGTCAGTAAAACATGTCTAAAAATGCCTTGCAGCTATATATGTATGTGAAAAAAAAAATGTTTGTCTTACAACGATGTTGTTGCCACTGTCAGATAATTGGCAGACACTGTAAGTTTATTTTGTATTGACAGATACTTTTAAATTAATGCACCTGGCAATGACTCCATTGTCAGAGAATTATTTCGACACATATGAATCCTTCAAGTCTCCTGGCGTTGTCAAAGAACAACAAATCTGGCAATATTTAGACACACAATAATCTGGCAATGAAATAGTGCGGTTTCTTACAATCATGTGAACTGACAATTTAGCTTCTGATGGTGACTTTTCATTGTCAGGACAGCAAAATACAATTACAATTAGTAAGATCCAGTCAACAACGCGTTTGCGTTTGAAGTGACAAAAGTTGGTGTGCTGGATGCCGCAATCAGAAAATTTTGAAAGGCACAAGCACACAAAAGTGACTTCCGCGTGGACTTGTATTCATGTATGGATGTGTGTGTATGTGTATTACAGTAACTGAGTGCCAATATTTTGTCACTCAACCTTTTCTTCTATATTAAAGCACTTGTTTGAACTATTTTAATAAGTGAAACTTTTTTTCCTAACAACCAGGCATAAAGCTGCTAGATTTCAGTTACAGGACAGATGGTGAGAAAGCACAACGACTGCTGACCTGCGAGCTGCACTCATGGTCAAATCAAAGCTGCCTGTCACTGGCCGTAGCAGCAAATCACAGGGCACTGCTCGCCCATCCGTGCAGTCAAGTAATTTTAGCTGACCTGTGGATGGGTGGCTTGCGGACGCGAAAGAACACAAACTTTAAGGTAAAATATAAACAATTTTCTTTACTTTACTTTTACTTTATGGCAGAGTCCAGCGATCCATTTTTCGATTCAAATTAACGATTATTATGTAATGAAACCTTTTTTATTCAATGTTAAAAAAGGTGAAGAGACGACCTTGTAACGCGTTATAATATATTTCCATTTTATTTGCCAATAGTGCCGCTTTTCATTCATTTTATTAGATATTTTATAGAAAGGTTTAGTGGAAAGAAAGAAAATAGCAACGCATGATAGAAGATATAACAACTATTAAAAGTTTGCCTCTGCGCCGAACTCCGGTAGAAAAACATTTTAATTCGCGTTTTCTTCCACGATGCCAGAGAGTTCTTTCTTATGGTACTCGTAAATAAGATGTAAACAAAAAAACTTAAATGAATTACTTTAATTCAGACTTAATATCGAATGAAACTTGTATGTTTTGCTTTTTAAAAAGTTTAAACTTTAATTTTCGAATCTTTGCATAAAAACATATTCATTTTTAGAGACACCTAAATATGTACCTTTTGGTTTTTGCTTCATCCAGTCTTTCTCGTTTTAAATTAAGGAAGACGTTATAATTATCAGCCAAAAGATTATATCGTTTTTGTTGCATTTTAATATTTAGTTACTAGTTTGACAGATGTGCACAATTTAGCCCGCAGAATGCAATTTAATGTTGGTTTTTTGTTATATTCTCAGTAGATCAGTGTAAAAAATAATATAAATTAAAAAAAGTGTGTCTTAGTACAATTAAGATCAGAGTTAAGAGAAGTAAAATTTTTCAACCTGTTTGGTACCATTTCAAAATTTTCAATGCCATCCCTGGTATGTGATTTAAACTTGCATGCCAGGTCCGTGTACTAGTAAAAGTGGTCGTAGGGAAAATGTTGTCATTTGTCATCAAAATAATTATTTGTGATAGTTGACTTTATATAAATATGTATGTACCCGTATATACATATAGCACATAGTAGAGATCTAAAGTTTTCTCGAACCGCAATATATAGAGGGAGGTTCTACTAGTTTTAGCTGCAGAGATATTATATACATACATAAACTCTTCTATTATGAAACTTAATTTGAAATTGTAGTAACCAATAATAATAATTGGTTAAGTTCATTGGCCGCCTCCCAACTTTGTATAATTTCTTTATTTTCTTGCCAGCCGAAAACATTCAATATTTCCATTACTTTATTAAATAATTTTTCGGGGAAATAGATTTAATTTTCTTCACCGTTCGAGCAAATATTTTGTTAAGGCAAATATGTACATACACACATACAAGGTACGTACATACAAGGTGGCGCAAAAGTAATCCTCCTATCAGAAAATGCTATAAATTTTGCGATTGGCCCCTAATGTCAGTTCTGTTTTGACATTTGTGTAGTAAACACATGCGAAATACACGTTAATAAACAATGTTACGCTACACTGCTGCAGAACGCGGAATATTGGTGACTATTTATTTGACCAATAATCGGTCGGTGACTTTGGCACAACGTGAATTTCGTCGCAGATTTCTTAGCCGTCCAACGCCTACTGGTGAAACACTGCGACGTTTATCCGCTCGCCTCGAAGAGACTGGCACAACACTAGCTGCTGCCAGGCGTGGCAGACCCCGGAGTAGCCGTTCTGCAATGAATATTGCTGCTGTAGCTGAGGATGTCATGGAAGCGCCGTCGACATCGACCAGACGACGTGCCACGCAAATGGGTGTCAGTCGACGGTCTTTACAGCGAATTTTGGTACAAGATTTGAAGATGTTTTCGTACAAAGTCCAGACGGTGCATCAGCTGTTAGCTGCTGACCGCCAATCGCGTCTAACATACGCTCAAGCCATCCATAATCACCACCAAGAGGAAGATGATTTTTCATCAAAAATAATCATGAGTGATGAGGCCAATTTCCATCTTAGCGGGTACGTAAATAAGCAAAATTTACGCTTCTGGGGCACTGAAAATCCGCGTGTAACCCACGAAGAGCCAGAGGAGTCATCGGACTTTTTTTCTTCGAAGACGTCGCGGGCCAAACGGTTACTGTGAATGGTGAGCGCTACAGAGCAATGATCAACGAGTTCTTTTTATCGCAACTTGATGAATTTGGATTGGGAAACATGTGGTTCCAACAGGACGGTGCAACGGCACACACTGCCACAACCGATATGCTGAAGGATGCATTTCCCGGGCGCCTAATCTCCCGTTTTGGCGATTTGCACTGGCCAGCAAGATCGCCTGATTTGACCGCTCCAGACTTTTTTGTGGGGCTTTTTGAAGTCGCGGGTTTATGTCAACAAGCCTCAGACTCTTGCAGCTCTTAAAGACAATATCCGTCAAGAATGTGAGGACCTATCGCCGGAAGTTTTGGACAAAGTGATGGAAAATGCCATAAAAAGGGCTCAAATGACAATCAACTGTGGCGGCGGCCATTTACATGACGTCATATTCTCGACTTGATGTAAAAAAAATTAAAAGACCAAATAAAAATAATCCACAAGAAGAATCAAAGTTTTTCATTTTTTTTTAAATTACAGCCAAAAAACATCGGAAGGTTATTTTTGCGCCACCCGATACATACTCATATATATGTACATACATATATAACTATTAGAATGCAAATAAAAGGTGTCCAGTGTGAGCTTGATGTCTGAATTATGAGAAATAAGTACCACGAATGGGTTCGGAAAAAGGGTCTCTATGAATTTGAAAAGCTTTGAAAGCTTGTTCGGCAAATATGGATGAACTGCTGCAAATGTTTTCCCAATGATCAGAAAATCAGAGAAAAGCATTGCTTTAGCTTTTGACTAATCACACAAAAGCCTCATGTGATTTAATTAACCAGAAACATATGTCGCTCTTATTTCCAGTTTCATAATATCTGTCCCAAGCTCTCCAACCTTAAGAAGATAATCAACTTTAGGCCGGAACACATAAAATTCGCCATACGACCTAACGTTGGCGTTGACGTTGACGGAACTACGGATTAGGTTGGCACAATGAGTACGTTGTTAACGTATTCATAAGAAAGCTAAAATACAACAGAACAACATATTTTCAATGGAGCCGGATGAACTTCTGGAAGTTTTCTTTTAATTATTATTCTGCTTTACATATTTTTACATTAATTTATTTTCCATTTAAATCCAATACCCATAAGAAACCCTGTATTTTAACTTAGCTGTCCGTCGAAAAAGGCAAAGTACAACGTATGACTGATTATATGTGCCACGGCCTTTTCTATTTCATGCTTTAAATACAGGGTTTTGTGTAAAACGAAAGGTTGGTAAACGGTATCGTGAAAATATCGTTAGTGATTCAAACGCGTACGTCGGTATCCTTCCCTTAGGTCGATTTTAAAAAAAAGTAAATTAATATTAGAAAATCAAAATTGAATCAACTTTCTTCGAAACATAAACAACATGACTCTAGAGTCTTTACGTACAAATATTTCGAGTTGTTGGGCAGAAAAAAGGAAATTTAAGTCACAGGCTTGTGAAATCCCTGTTCCAGCCACGCAAGTTACTGTGGAAATACTGCGAACTCCACACTGAACCCTTACTATTATAGACTTGAAGATGTTACTCCAAGTACGGTTGTTCTCACCATCTTAAACATACTTTTAAAATTTTGTCTTCTATTTGGGGCGATGACGAATCCAATAAAACACAGATCAATATAATCGTGATCCAACCCTTCTTGGGTTGTAACTGGTGTAACCAATCTGATTTTCTTTTATGTATGTCCACCTTTTTGGTAATTTAGTTACCCAGTTTCGTTTCATTTCATCCAAAAGTTATAAAGAGTATACTTTGAAAGTAGTACTGGACCGCGTAATAGGTATCGGTACTTTAGTATTCTTTTTTCTGGTTGGCTGATTAGCACTTTCAGAGTTGTATACTTATGCAAATTGAGTGCAAGATTTGACGGCTAAAATATTTACAAGTGTGCGTACAACACTATACACCCCCTTGTGAAAGAAGTACAACTGGGCGTAAGGTACAAAAACTAAACCAACTACCGAGACAAAGCTGCCAATAACGAAGCACCAAAACATTAACGCGTGCTGCAAGGTTGCAAACTTTTGTACTACTGTTGCAACTGCTGCACCAAGTGAGAGAGTATTTTCTAATGCTGCTCAGATATTAACAGAGAAACAAAATCCTCTAAACAGTGGCTGTGGTGGAAAGTAAATTTGGTCATACATTTTGAGGGTTAAAGAACGTTTATTTACCAACAAGTAAATTAACTGACTTGACTGTGTATAAATTATTGAAGCTTATTGCAACCACATCGGATGAATTTTATTTCACATGTATACTTATATTTATATTGTATATTACATATTGTTGTATACATACATATATAAAATTTTCTACTCATACATACTACATAAATCTGTATGCTTATAAGTATGTACTCATATGCGTATAATATTTGCGACAATTTGATCAAATCAAAATATGTGCTGAATTTGCAATAATATTATTTTAGACGCTTTTAACGCTGAACTTAAAGTTAAATTTATATTTACATACACATATATTTAATTTTCTCTATTTATTATGATCGAGTGATACTGAACAACTAAATGCAAAGCACTGAGTGTTGTCGAGTAGTAAAAAGTAGTAGAATTTGGCAGCACTGGTCGACAGCTTAAAGCATGTCCTACATTATTTCAATATTTTGAACTGCAGTTTCTTTAATATGTTTATAAGATTAAACAACAGATATTCGTGCACGCGAAGCGCACTTTTATTTTGCTTAATAAATATTATTCATGCATCTTTTGTCGCCTTTCAAGTAATCCCTCTTAGATATACTACGCCATGTGCCAGTACTTCCTCCAATCCTCAAAACAATTATGAAATGCGCTTTTTGATATGTCCTTGAGCTCTCTCAGCGATTCGGTTTCTATCTCCTTAATTGTCGCAATATGCTATCTTTTCAATGTCGCACAGCACGAGCCAATAGAAATGCCGACATCTTTAGCAACTTCTCTAATATAGAACCAACGGTTTTTCATAACAATTTTCTTCTCTTTCTCAACATCTTCATCGGTTGTTGATGTGCTGGGTCGTCCAGGGTGAGCGTCTCGACTTTCTTTGAAAAGCTTGTACCGTTTGTAAACACTTTTATGGCTCAGAATACAATCACCCTGTACCACATACCTGTGGGGCTCTGACTACATATGTATGTGTACCGCCAACGTTACTGATATGGAAATCTAAAAAATTTATCAATTCCAGTGTTCGTATGGGTTGGAACCTCGGTAAAATAAAACACACACACTCTCACATCATATTCAAATACTGCAGCCGAGAAAAAAATTATCAGCAATCATTTTGTTATATCTGATTTGTCTATACATATGTATTTGTGTATGTACACACATACTTGCATATGTATGTATGAGGGCATGTGTGTATGTTTGTTTTGTGCAAAACAAATCATTAAAAGTTGTGCCAGCAGCTTTTTCGCTATTTTTATTGCTATTAATATAATTGATTTTAGGATATTCTAAATTAGAAAGAGAGATAACTTTAAATCGGATTTGTTTTCATAATAAATTAATTGTTGTTGTTATTGCATATGTAATAATTTAAATGGTTTGTATACCAAAATTCCCGTGCTGACAATTTAAGACGAATCGTACAATGTCAAAATCTTCGGCAATGCCATCATTGCACTCCTATTAAAATTCGCATACTTCTCGCTAAAACCCATTTAATGTCGACTTTACTATACGGGTGTGAACTCTTTGCTGGTTGCACTAGTCTTAGCAAAAGAAAACTAAATGTGACTTTTTGTAATATAGATCGTTACGTATATATATGGTTTGAGAAGATATGATCATCAATATGTATAAATTTTCCCACATTCGTTTTCAACACCAGCTTCTGCAGAACAACAAACGTTGGCTTTCGGCCATCTTATAGCAAGATTTAGACGCATTGGAAGGGGCTTAGACAACCACCAAAAGTACAGTAGCAGAATAGTTACGTGCTGTTGCATTTTGCACAATTTCTTAAATGAACATGTTGTGCTATAAACGAAAACTGGAAACTTAATCATAACAATTTTCAACCAACTGGCTATCGGCTTGTATAGATATATACATATAGATATATACATATATACACAGCTGGACAAAAGTCACCGTCATTTGGTATCTAGAAGATTATAACAGCTCCCATGCCCAGAAAATAATGGAATCGGAAAAAGTAGTATATTTAACAAAAACTATTATTTATATAAATTCTATTTCAGTTTAAAAATAAAGCTAATTCAAGCGTTATTTAAAAAAAAAATGGCATATAACGATTGCTGTGTGCATTTTTGATGGACAAAAGTCACCGTCAGTTCAGCTCGGCCTGTCCTTTAAAGTAATTTTAACAAAAATTTAAGCCATTCTGGCTCCGTTTATCAGTGAGTTCGTTTAGTATAATAGCTTTAAGACTGATCTGTACACATTTTATAACGGCACTTAATTAAAAATTTTACCGACGCCTCGTGATTGTTAAAAATGAATCAAAAAAGGAAAGAAACCACAATTGAAGAAAGAAAAATTATTTTAAATGCGTACAACCAAAGCAAAACCATTCGGGAGATATGTTTATTAGTTAATCGACCACCCACCACCATTACTGCAATAATAAAAAGGTTTAAAGATGAACCAGAGTGCAAATATCTGCCGAGAAGTGATCGACAGCCGGCACTATCTGTACGCGAAAAGCGTGAAATAATAAAAATAGTTTAAAAAAAAGAGCCCGAAACCCCGTCAGAAATTGCTGCAGCGATAAAGGAAAGCAGTGGTACAGTTTTTCACCCACGTACTGTGCGCAGAGCGCTGAATTCCGCTGGTTATAGTGCTAGAGTATGCAGAAAAAAGCCACAGATCAGCAACGTCAACCAAACGAAGCGTCTTTCCTTCGCAAAAGAGCATTTAAGCAGAGGAATAGATTTCTGGGAAAAAGTTATCTTCCCTGATGAAAGTAAATTTTGTATATATAAATCGGACGGATGTGTTTTAACGTGGAGAAAGCCGGGCGGAGCATTAGCAGAGAAGGATATGCAGTCAACTGTGAAACACGGTGGTGCTGGAGTCATGGTATGGGGATGCATGTCGACGGCTGGTGTTGGAGAGCTCGTCTTTATAGATGAAATAATGGACAAAGTACTTAATTTGAATATACTTAAAGAAAATCTGCAGAAAAGTGCTCAGAAGCTTGGCATTGAATCAGACTACTACTTTCAACATGACAATGACCCCAAGCAAACCGCAGTAATAGTTCGCTTATGGGTCTTGTACAACACTCCCCTTACCCTGAAAACTCCGCCATAGTCAACCCGACCTGAATCCAATAGCATTTATGGGACCATTTGAATCGGCGGATTCGGGAGCGTCACATTACCAAAATGGCAGAAAATAAGCCCAGATATTACTAGAAAATTGATTCATTCGATGCAGAAACGTTTGCAAGCTGTCATCAAAAACAATGGCAAACATACTCCATACTAAAATAGTTTTAGCCCTTTAATTGATGAAGTACTTTATTAAATGACGGTGACTTTTGTCCACCAAAAATGCACACAGCAATCGTTATATGCCATTTTTTTTTAAATAACGCTTGAATTAGCGTTATTTTTAAACTGAAATAGAATTTATATAAATAATAGTTTTTGTTAAATATACTACTTTTTCCGATTGCATTATTTTCTGGGCATGGGAGCTGTTATAATCTTCTAGATACCAAATGACGGTGACTTTTGTCCATCTGTGTATATATACTTATATAGATATATACACACATATATATATATATATACAAATATCTATATACATATATAAAATCGAATGTGTTTTTGTTTATTTGTTTGTACCTTATAGGAGACTAGATCTCTGGACCGATATTCCTGAAATTTTCACAACATTTAACTAGGACTCTGGAATGAATTATAGGCTACTTCTTTTAACCATCCCCACTTTTACGCCCACTTTTTAAATAATGTTACTGCTTCCACATAGTTTTTAACAGATTTTTTTATTACAAACGAGCCCATCGTCGCCGTTTGTATGTCAACTTTTAAAATTCTTTTTGCATGAGGAAAAGGTCCCATATAAAGGGGGCAAGATGTGTTTTTAAAAATGGACTATCACTCTACTTTGTTGTTTCTAGACCAATTTTCAAAGTTCATTTGTGGGGTAGCAAAGCACACCCGGTTAATCTAGTATAATATAAGCACAGAGCATACAAAAGCTTAAAATTCATGGGTTTGACCCAATTACATTAAAACAGAGATACAGGTATAAAAATATCTCGTTTTAAGGAAATTCGGATCTAACGAACCGTATAATTTTTTATATTGACCACCTTATATAGCGAACAAAATTAATGCTCGATACAAGGAATGGGGAAAAATGGAGCGGAAAAAATAACTGTCGAAGAAAATTTACCTTAAATACTTCACAAATGCGAAGCAAAGTACGTTAAAGCAGGAAAAATTGGTGGAATACTAAAATTTTGGGGCGGCACCTTGTTTTAAAATAAACTGCTAAGAACTTCTTATTAGTCGTGCTAAAGCATAAATAAAAACTTTGAGTTTTATAAAGGGGCCTTATGAAATGTCACTCACAGGTGGATTACCCATATATACACTGAAGGAAATACAAGCAAATATGATGAATGGTGTCACAGTTAAAATAAGCAAAAATCGAATTAATAGAATTGCGTTAACAGCGACAGCTATAGGAATAAAAAAAGCATTTGCAATTGCGATTTCTCTCGCTTGGACTTAGTGGTGTTTTGGGATTTTTATATTGAATTTAAAAGTATTATTTTCTTATCCTTAATGATTTTTTCTTAATCTAATAAAAAAGAAAATGTATACAAAAAAGAAATGAATGTCGAAACATGCGCCTCGCCTCGTCGTCGAAGTGGTTAAATCCAGATTTAAATAGAAAAATCAAATTTGACTCCCATTAATAAGACTTTCTTTCAAAAGTTTTTCCGCTTAAGCACAAAATAGCAGCTTAAATGCATAACATTTAAGATCATAAATTACTTATCGTGTTTCAGAAACCTCAAATGACTGTCTTCTCTCTTCAAATTGCCGCTGTGTTACTTTCGATACAATGAACGCTCATTTGGTTTTCTATTTCTTTATTTAAGGTTATACTTGGACTAGTTTTGCCGTTGTACATCAAACACTTGGACTTTAAATCGAAGGAAGAACTGCAGCAAATGCCTCAAACTGAAGAAGAGCATTTAGAGAATCAAAATTTAGATAATGATGACTCCGACCGTTCACACCCTGACGCGGAGGTAAGAAACATTTTAATATGACCTTTTATCGAAAGTTGCCGAAACAAAGATATAAAACGACAGACAAGTTTATTTTTCTGTTAATGGAGTTTTTTAATAAGAATTCTTTATTAATTGCTAGTGTTAGTAAATTTCCTTTAATATTTTGTGTTCAAAGATTTTAATTTTTATGTAAATACGTTGATATAATATAAAGATATACATACATGTTTATTGTTTTAAACTTAAATTTAAATTTCGAAGTTTCAAATGCGATTTCAATGTATTCCTTTATTTGATTTAAGTATTAAAACACACATTTTTATCGGTAGAAACGATATGTTTTAAATTTCTTATATATAAATACTTTCTTTTACTAAATTTCGTTATTAAAAATATTTGTTTACTACTGTCGTCTCGTACCACCAATTATTTTTTTAGAATCCTCTTGCTAAAGCGAAAAGATCAATATCTTTGAAATATAGGATGGGCAGTAATAACAATAACGCTGAAAAGGTAGTAAAAATTAATATACGTTTCTCTCCGCCGAGAAACAAAAATTTCTAATTTATTATGTCTTTGTTTTTTATTGTAATAACTCGTAAACAAGTTAAATGTCTAAAATTTAACGTATAATTTCAATAACACCCAGTGTTTTAATTTTTTTCTCTTTGGTTTTACATGTGTAAGAGTTTGTCAGTGTGACGAGATCTGTATATAATATATGTACATGTCCTTGAATATTTTTGTCCCTTAACAACATATTATTTAAGGAATCCGTATAATACTTTAATAGGCTGGCCAGTTTTATTTAGACAAAGAAACATTTAGTTTATCAATTTTATTTATAATTTCCGAAAAACATCAAGTTTTGTTAAAATTTGTTGTCTTCAGGAGAGACCAACTTAAATTATGACGCACTATTTGAGCCGCACTTTTAGTGCGGGCATGATAATTCTTGACAAATAGACAAAGTCTACAGCTGAAATTAAGACTGGGTCTCGTGGTTGGCTTGTGCACATGATGTAAAGTTACTGGGTGCTCTCACACTCGTGATTTGCTCTCGGTGTCGTTTAACGATGTTATGAAACAGCGGCACTAAAGATGCCTTTTCGCGGTAATACAAAATAACTGGTGTAGGCAATAATAAAATTAAGAAGGTTTAAACGATACTTGCAAACCTGCTTCCGGCAAAACTCGTAAAACACTTCATATTTGTCTAGTTGGCAACAGTTCTATGTGGCAAAATTAGCACCACACAGATGTTTTTTAGGCAAAACGGAAGAAATAAGAGTCCAGTTGTGAATGCGACATTTTTAAAATAGGCACAAACCTAATGTATCCCTTGTACTAAAGAGAGAATTTTTTAAACTTCTGCAGTTTTCACTAGTTCTGTGATCGTAATTCCACTACCTTTTGTAATGATTTGCTAAATTAAAGCAAGTTGCAAGAGAGTGGACTGGAATGTTTTCTTTTGTTTCGTAACGTCAACCACATATTTGTCTTATGAGTAGTCCCGTTCATGTCTCGCAATGCATAAAAATGTCGCAGGCATTTATATTTCCAGCCTGTAGTGCAGAATTCTAGTTCCTGGACGTCCACATGGTGAATATAGTTATTAAACATCGTCCTTCGATGGGTGGAAATAGAGTTAATTATATAAATAGTAATTATTAAATCTGTGTGTAAAACACAACTATGGTTTTTAAATTACAACCCCTAATACATGTGAATACGCATGTGCTTGTACTGGAGCACGAGGGAAAAAAAATTAATTGAGGGACTTAAGACTGCAGGAAGAAGGGATTCCATAGTATTTATTTACTTGACAAATAATTACGCCGAATTTCGAGACCGTGAGATGGTTTTTTTTGGCATTGCAGAAACCTTAGCTTCGGCAGACACAGAATACGGGCACGTAATCTTTAAACACGAGGGAACTCCATTTACACGAAGTGTGGGGCTTAGTTCCAAGACGTACTCGTTCATGCTTAAATCGTGTAAACACACAAAACTCCGTCACAATCCGAGAATGTGTGATAATTATTTTAATATTATTAAATAAATATAATGATATGCGTCTTATAAAGGGTATTTTTACAGAGGTACAAAACTTTAACTTTTCAACTGATCGCCATTTTGTCACCAAGTGATTTGTGTTTAGTTTGGTTTTGGCATTTCAAAATTGAAGCCACATGGTCACCTCGCAAGGCGTAGATTCGGTGAATGGGCCCAAAACAAGATCGCCGTTGATCCCGATTTTCATAAGCGAATTTTGTTTAGCTCACTTTTGCGTGGCTGGATAAGTCAGTTAACAAAACGGGCGTATTTGGAGTGATGACAATCCTCAGGTGTATGTCGAGACAACGTTACATCCAGAAAAAATTACTGTTTGGTGTGTTTTATCGGCTGGTGGAATTATCGGTCCGTACTTCGTTAAAAACGATGCTGATCAGAACGTTACCGTCAATGGTGACCGCTATCATTACTGACTTTTCAGTTGCACAACCATTATGTGCACAATTGATTTGTTGATTTGTGCACAATTGATTTGTTGAGGGAAACGTCGGCGGTCATATGCCAATTATAATGTATAATAATAAATTTATACTCGATGTTGTACATCTTACCACGAGTTCAGGAGTAACACTGTAGTCGATTCAATCAATGTGATAAAGTACAAATGTACCTCCGCAGAAAAACTAAATGAGGGCGTTATTTAGACACCAATTACTCAGACAGGTAAAATGATCGATAATTGGTCCACGAATGAGTGCTATGCAGGAACAGCGGACTCTCAAAATGTTTCTTCGTATGCTAATGAAAGTAGCATAAAAGTGGTAAAAATGTTTTTCCTTTAATGAAGAGGAACGAATACAATGAACAACCATAACCTCGTTTCAACAGCTATTCACCAGAAACAAGATTTTATGCGATTTTCTACGCCAAGCAGCCAGTTTGGTTGACAACAGACAAAATGGTCGCAAAATTTTTTCCTAACAAGTTGTTTGTTACAGATCTAAAACAAAACAAAAATTCTTTTTTGCGCAAAAGCTTGTTGATTCAGTAAAATCCCTTTGCAAATCCTTGCAAACAAAATGTTCTCTGATGAAGCGAATTATTTGAGTGAAAATGTTTTAAAAAGGTTTTTGTTGAAGAGGAAAACAATTCTTGTCAAATGTGTAGAGGCTGTTGCTAAAGTTATTTTCAATAAAAAACCCTATAATATTAGATAAAAAGTTCGCTGAACCGCATTCAACAGAAGGCGCCATTGAATCCTGGAAAAAGAGCCATAATAAATACTTTGCCTGTGAATACCGTCACTGAATTCAGTGCAAATTACACAAATTACTTTAATTTTCAATTCCAACATAATACTCGTATCTATGTATATTATTTCCACAAATATCCATATTAAAATATATCTATCGTTTGTTGTTGTGTTTAAAATGCATCAATTTTTGTAACTTTTTCAATGTGCTACTTATTGAAACTAATCTTAATTGTTTTTTCTTCCTTCATTTTGTTTGTTTCTTTCACTCAAGTATAAATTATTACAAATCGAAACAAAAATTGAAAAATCATCACCATCCCCTAATAATAGTTATACAAATTCTGCCAACGTAAGTGAACTTTTTTTCTAATTAAGTAAATATACAAATGTAGAGGTCCTGCCCATAAAATTATGCTTTGATTTCGCAAACAAATTGTGTATATTTTATGTAAAACAGACGGTGTAAAACAATAATTTTATGAAATTCTTACTTTTTTAATTTTGAGTGAAATCATTATTGATTTGATCTGCATAAAACGCGTGACTAGAGCAGAGCAGACATGTTGTTAAACAGTGTTCGTTCCAGCAACGAATAAAACTAGTTACTAAAATTGAGACCGAGTGTTCCCCTAATGTTATTGGCCAGCGTTCTTTTACGACCCGTAATTCAATTACAACGGTTGTTGATGTGAGCATGTGGAAATGGTTTTGTTCTCTGCTGTAGGAACCGTTGCAAAAGCTTTGGGGTACATTCTTTTATTTTCTAAGTTTGAAAAAAAGGACACATGATGCCGAATTATGTCAGGTGCAGTTAATATCGCCAATACAACAGGAATGTCAAGTATGTTTGTTTTTTGTTGAGTATTCGCGAAAAGTCAAAAGGGAGGCAAAATTTGAAGAAATCTGTTTCGCATTTTTAAGATTTCCAATGAAAAGAACTCCGTATAAGTAAAAACGGCCCATTAGAAATAAAATAATCATTGATAATCATAACAAAGCGAAAAACGATATATATAAATACGTATCTAGATATTATTGTAGTTCATTTAAAAGTATTAAATAATTAATTATATAAAATTGATAATTGGCGGCTTCGTAAGACGTAAAAGTTCGCTTTTGGGCATACCAAAACAATACAACCGGTTACCGAAATTAACTGTGACGTTGCCGGAACGTTTCAACCTGTATAAAACAGATTTTGACGGCGCTGTTAAGTGACACACGTAAGCCAGTGCTGACACTCATATGAATTAAATACCAATGCCGAACATTTGCCCATTTTCGGTACTTTTGAATTGGTATCATTTTGGTTCATAAAAGTAATAATTGTTTAATTATAATACTAATTTTAATAATAAAAATAATAAGAACAAAAATAATGATAACAACAAAAATTTAAAAGTTTTAATAATAAAAATAATAATTATTATAATTTCAATAATAAAACCAATAATAAGAACAACAATATATAAATAAATGTAAAACACTTTATATCTCTCGAAGCTAATTCAGTACTTTTAGAGGAAAGAAGGCGTAGTGTTTCGATATTTTTTGTTTTTATTCTATTTTGCAGAGATGAGGCTGTCAGAATTTACCCGATGCTCTTCTGACTGTCCAGTGCCCAGTGTACATACCTTCGACAGTGCACAGTCAAACATCAATTCACCCAACATTGCGTTTTTGAGTCGTATTTATACAAATATTTGATTGTTGGGTTATTGAGAGTTTCTATTTATGTTTTGTATGTATTTATGTATGTGTATATGTATCATTGTGGATTGTGTGTTTTTGTTGGGGTTTTCTGGCTTTTGGGTTCTCACAGCACAGTCTTTGGTAGTAATCGAACCTACGACCTCTGGACTGTTGGCCGCATACTCTACCAATTCATCCATCGAGGTACTTTATGGGAACAAAAGGGAAAAGGAACCTTTTCAAAACGAGTTATTAATTTCAATGAGGCGATGTTTTGAATAAATAGCTTGTGTTTTGGGTTTTAAATTGAAGGTTTATTGGATTAACATCAATTCTCAAAACTTTAACGTTTTCATACAACAAAGAACATAAACGAGAACCGAAATGCGCATAAAACTAATAGCAAAAATAAATACAGTTTTGGCAAATTTCTTAATTTCTTGTGTGTTGATTTGATTAGAACTTTAAAATATTCGAATTACATTTGAATTTGTTACGAATAGTGATTCCTTTTGACTTATCAGAGTTTGACTATAATCTGCCAGTTGTCAAATTCTGTGTTACACACATAAATTTTGCATTTATTCAGTTCCAATTGAGAACTGTCAGTCGCTTCATTCTTCATTTGGCCCAAAATGTTGTATTTTATTTGAGAGTAAATTTTCGCTAAAGGAGCCAAAGCCTCTACTGAGCTTCGTAGGATTTCGTTGTAGTTAATTTTTGACAAATATAAAATATCTTTTATGAGAACAGGGTTAGCTCAGATTCAGCCAAAGCGATAGTGATAATGTCTTTTTAACGACAGTTTACAAGTCTTAAGAGTTTCATTGGATTTTTTGACAAAGAAATCTAATGGAACTTCGTTTTCACACCAAAAAAAAAACTATACAGCTGGATAAAGCCTCGATCAGAGACGGCTGAGCAATAATACGGACGTGCCGATCTTCTAAAATTAGCGGGAATGAAATACTTCTCTATACGGTAACCTCATTCCGAATTTCGAACTGAAGTAAGCCTTTGCTGTTAACGCATGTTATAATAGAGTAAATGTAAAATTTAAGGTTCCTTTCAGCATTTGAATAGTCCCAGGATATGTTGCTGGACGGGCTCGGCGATAGACTACTGTCTACCAAAGTATAATTGAAATGAAACATCATGAAATAAAAATTAAAATAAAGGAGTGTTTACCGCTCTCGTAAGCAGAAAAGTATACCTCAACGATGTACCACAAACATACAAAAGAATATTCATTCACACAAACAACCTTATTACAAAATCCATAAATCACGCTTAACGTTTTATAAATTAAAACAACGTAGACTTCACTGCTTCACTGCCACCATGAGCTAAAATAATGAAAATATTGGAAGGAACCCGCTTCAGCAGGATACAAACCATATACCATATTTACCACAAACAGATCTAACTTTATAGCAACTGTTTCTTAAAGCTCATTAAGGTCAAATAAGTTTAAAAATTATTCATACCGTCAATATTTTATGTTATTGTAGCTGTTGTTGTTGTTTATTTTATTTCATTTTGGTCCGACTCGATTTATCGTCAAATTCCGCATTAAACCCTTTGCAGGCACTTTTGGCGGATACATATTCATTGCGTGCTACAAAAGTTCAAGAGAACGGAAAAGTGAGTAAATGTTTGTTCAGATTTCTACTTAATATACGAACACACCAATAGTACAAGTATTACCAAAACTATATACATACATATTTAGATACTTTTATTATTATGGACTTGGCACGAAAATATAAGGAAAACGAAGCCAAATTATCTACTATAGTTAATTCCATTAATTTCTTTTCTGCACACACTCACACATACACACATACATATATCGACACTTTCTATCTGTCCACTACTTAGACACATTTTGTTAGTGTTTCCTTTACAATAATTCCTAGAAGAATGTACATATGTAGAAAAATAATGTAGTGCAATGAGCAAAGCCAACACACCAATTTGCAGACGATAGTTTCTGTGAATTTCATAGTTTTCGCTTCAAAACTTGACTTGGGCTTATTCCGGGTCGAGAACGTCCATGTCACTGTAGTCGGTTTTTATTTTCAAAATTGGTTTAATTCTCATTCATTCCGTTTCACAGACAACAGCTGGACCCAGCCACATAAAAATGTAGTCACGACTTCTTTCATTTTCATAATAAAACACTTAAATACGTAACGAATGTTTTAACTCCATATTTACCTTATATGCATTTGTATCACCCACGATTTATTTCAGGTTAATATCACTGCCGGAGCAGAAGAACCACCCTCCAAAGTTAGTTGAAATTAAAAATATTATATTGTTTCCTTGAGTTTCTCTCTAGCGATTTTAGCGCTGCGCCAATTTTATTTTTAGAATTGTAGCTGTTGCGATTTTTTCGTTTTATTAATCCTACGCAGCTTCTATTGTATAATTTCGCTTTTTTCCAACTATCGAAAATCTAACAGCAATACACTGTTAAATAATATATTCCATTATTATATTTTTTGTACCTAGATTTATAATTTTGTAACAAATATTTCTATTGTTGGTCACGATCAGTACTGAGGAGCCGCAAAACAAAGTGTACATTTTTCAAGGCAATGTCTTTCGGTTGTTACTTTCGTTTATTATGGATTACCAACCATTTGCAAAGCAATATGTCTGTTGTATGTGTTTGTTGCCGTTCTTCACCGGTTCAAATTGGGCGAACTATTTTTTTTTTTAGCAAAACAAACGCTTTTCATAACGCCACGCCTCTATTTTGAGTTATTTCGGTAGATATTGTGTTGCTGGAGGAACGGCGTATGATTGTGCTGGAGTGAGTTAATGGAGTTGGGAATTGCTCTGGTTATAGAATTAGAGCAAAGCAGGGCTTTCAAGACGTTCTGTTCCTCATCAAAACTGTACAGGAAATGCTAGTTCTTCAGCCGGATTGATAAAGCCAGCCTGCCCACTGGATTACTTTCCATTTCGTTCTTAGTGCTTAAAGAGGTCTTCTTTGAATATTTTTGCAAATATATTCATTAAAAACAGTCAAAGCCTAGCAAATATTAATCTCATAAAATATAATACGAAAGCTACATTCAATAGGAATTTTCCGAGAGTACTTGATTTTGATACAAGTATGACCCAGTCACACGTCAATGCAGCTTTAAAAGTCTCGTCTTTTAACTTTTATTTTATTTAATACAAAAATCTAATTTGTATTCGAGTCACATGTATTTACTTTTATAGTATCTATCACTATCACCTCTACTCTCAAAACAAAATTATCATTTGTTTAAGTATTTTCTTATTTAACAATAATGTAAAATATTAATGTGACTGGCTTGTATGTTGGCACAGCAACTGCTCAGTCTTTTAGCTAATTGTCTTTCCCCCAAAAAATATCGCCAACAAGGCGTGAAATATGGTTATAAAATAGTTAAACAAATGTAGCGATTGATTGCTTTTGCTTATTTTTTATTGTCAAATTCTCTCGTAAACTTAAAGAGGAAAGAATAATTTTTTACTGCTCGTTATACTTTGGGGAAAATTGGGCGATTGATTGAACAGTATCCTTTATATCGGCATCTAAAATGCAAAGCCAGGTATCATTCAAAATTCAAAATTGATTTTCCATTGATTTAGCTGACTACGTCCTATATTTTTAAAGCCAGCGTTGATTTTTCTTAATGCTGAATAATGTTGATCTGCTTAGTGCAAAAAAAAACCAAAAATTGTGAAGTAATAAGAAGTGACCTACGAAAGAAAATGCAAAAAAATTATGCATGATTTGGCTCATGATCCACACATGTACCAATGTATGTGTATTTTCTGTTGTCTAAGCCGTTGCTATCCCAAAGGCTAAGAATTCCTAAGAAGAAATGGCAACAAATCTAAATAACGTAAAACACATTCGAAAAAAATTCTTTGATTTAAAATATTGTATAATTTTAGAATTATATATCAGAATTTTGTTGCAACGTTAACAATTTATAACGTTTTGTTTGTTCCCGTCTAATCTTATGAAAAGCCATGTTACGTTGTTATGCATTTTAAAAGACAGTATGTAATTCTTTTACATGTTTAATACACGTATGTATGTGCATGTCTAGAAATGAATACTCATATGTGTGTATGCATGTACAGTACATAAATAAATAAATGAATGAATGAATGAATGAATACAGAAATGTTTGGGATCCCCTTCCGCCAATTGCCGCATGGAATCTTTCATGAGTGTAATTTGACGAGAAGTTTGGACTGAAATTGGCGACGGAGCAATTTTTTTTTTTGCCTTCTTTATTTAGAAATGGTCACAACGACTATTTCCAAATGTGTGTAAAAGTGGTTACAGTTATTTACATACACATGTATGTATGAACGATACCAAATCTAAGCATATATACATACATACATACATATGCAATTAATTTGTTTAAATGTGTTGAGCAGCGCCTGTGATGAAACTGCTTGATCTTCAGCTGCTGGAGTAATTTACTCTCTTACAGCCAAATCGACAACGTACTCGCATGAGACCGCAGATTTTCCACTATTATTGTTTCTTTGTACGGAGAGTTACAAAAATTTTTTTCCGTTACCCTCCTTCGTTCCAGCTGGAAATCCTGATCGCAGTTTTATTGTACCCACTGCTGACTTCTCCGTTCATTTGCTGCTCGGTAAGATTACCGATCGCAACGGCTTTATACCCACAATTAGTGTACGCAAACTTCCGATATTTATATATATACATATATGGATATGTATGTGTACCGCTCTTGTCTTACTACTTGTTATAATTCCTGCAACAGTTTCAGACAAACATTTTTGTTTTCTGAATGTTGTTCTTTAAAGTACACTTGAGCAGACAATTTATTGCACTCAAAAGCAATGCAAGCACAACTTCTGATGAACCACAGACTTGCACCGCTATGGAAATACATCTTTACTTGTAATTTGTAATACTGTATTGATATTCCAAGTTGTTCTTTTTCTTTAAAAAAAAGCGTTTTAATTCGACCTATACTTAGGCTCACATGATTCTCCGCGGCGTATGGCTTGCCATGACGGATGCCAAACTGCAGCAATCGAATTTCTGGAGTATGGAAATCAAGCGCTTAGTCGGTTGTGGTGGAGACTTGCTGACAAGACGGATTGGGTAACCTGAGCTTTCGAGCAATGGCTTTTCGTTGTGTTTCGCTATTTGCCAAGCAATCCACAAGGGGCGGCGACGAACATTGGGCGCTGACGTAAATCAATTTCACAAGCTGCGCAAAACATTACAAAAAAAATCATTAGTTAGAGCATTAAAAGCTTTTTTAATGTGCAAATTATATCCACACGCAGCCTGCCAGTGTAGTGGAAACTGAAATATCAGACCGAGTTTCAGAAGGAACTAAGTGCAGCAAAAACATACAATGTCATAAGGACAGAGGTGAAGATGGCGATATAGAAACCATGCAGCGCTCCGGAATATTTAATCTGTGGAATTCATTACTAAAATTGTACGGAACCGACACATTGAGCAAAGCCGATTTATGTGGTGAGAATATGGAAGTGTTGACACACTGTATGCCAATATCCCGCTTTCTCACAACCACGATAAAGCCTAATTCTTTGATGATGATGCTTTATCGCAGAACGTTTCTGCTGTAAAAGTTGAAGAAATTCCTCCTCCCCAAATTCTGGTCAATGAAGTCTTTTGAGCTTCTTCAGTTACGAACGCGCACTGAACAACTTTTTGGTTACAAAAGATACAGTTTGCGCCTAGATTTTGAGTTATTATGCAAAAGAATGTCCCAGTTTTGTATTCCGGCCACTTTAGCCACTCCTCCAAACAATTAATAACAGAAGTATTTGTGCTTTAACTTCTAGGCTTTATGCTGTGCAACATTTATAAGGACTAAATTGCAAATAAAAAAAAGTATCGTGCAGCCCTTTGACTTCGAGTATCTGATCTAGTTTTTGCATTCGTTTTTGTTTTTTTGCAATAATTTAAAATGTAGAACTTTCAGTTAATGCTTGCGTATAAATTGATCAATCGCATGTTTCAGTTTTATCTGCTTACGATTTTCATCTCACTGATTAGAAAAGAAAAATTAAAAACATCAGCTTTAACACATACACACACAATTCATTCGAAATTCATTCATCAAAGTTCATAAGATTCAAGTTGGTTTTTTTAAGGTGCACTTTATTGGTTTAATTTTTCTCTCGTTCTCGTAACAACTGCAATTTCGTTCAGGCTGTCATTTGACTCATATACCCCATATTTTGAAATGCTGTTCTTTAAAAACTTTATCTTGCAACGCTTACATTTCATCAACATTCACATGGATGGGGCACAGTGTTCTATGTCTTTTGTGTAGATGCAACAAACACATTTTAAACTACTTAATTATCATTTTTATATTTTGCGGTGCACTGATTTTTCCTAAATAAATCGAAAAGGTTTATTGATTTAAAGTTCTTCTTTTAAACCATTTGCAATTTTCAACTATATATATATTTCTAATTATCATTGATGCTGGGGACTCAGTTCATATTCTTCTATTAGTATCTCTGTTAATCTATGTGTAAATAATCGTCAGTTTGATTTACTTTAAGTTAAAATATCGCATTGAAATTTTTGTCTACGTACTATATTAGAATTAGCAAGCATTTACTCTAATCTAATATCTATTTTTGTTTCTTCTGACAAACTAAAAAAATAAAACAACAAAACACAGGTTTCATTGACAGACTCGGATCCTTCCCAGTTTCAGGGTTTTTTCCATGCAACTGACTACGAAGTGAAACAGCATCAGCCGTTAAGGCTAAAAAAGAAAGTCTACGAATTTTACACGGCGCCAATAACAAAATTCTGGGCTGACTCGGTAAGTAATAAGCTTGGAGCTGAATTTTGCACCTGCATAAGGCGAAAGTTTTACTTTTGCTATGTATTTATCTGATATTCAAAAGGACGGTATTAAATTTAAACAAATACGTTCCGTATATATGGAAGCCCAAACATTCTTCAAATGTCCACGACGGCTTCTTGTGGTCGAACGGATGCAACTCGTCAAATACTCGATGACGGAAAGCAATAGCCTCGGCTAGTGAGACTTTAAGGGCTTCTGTCAATTGCGGGATATACCTGCAAGTTCAGCAATTGATATCCAATATCTCAAACCATTCGTGCGGCAAGTAGTGCTATTCTGCGGGAGCCATATGCCTTCTATGTGCTTCCAAGCTAACAGCATTTGCCAATGAGAGGAAATATGAATGAGAGTCTCAACCTAGATGTTAAAATAAGCGCGTTGGACCTAAGAAAAGCCTGATTTATGGCTAAATGGGGGCAAGATATTAGCAAATATCTAAAAGAATTCTACCGATTGTTTTGGTTACAAATAATTTCAACAATTTTGTCAAACCCATTTGACTAAATGTCTTTATCTGATTTTTGACGGTTGCCCTCAAAAGAAACAAATACCTGAGTGACTTAAAAGTCAACTAATAATGGTTCCCACGCATCCATGAATTTTCCAATCTCTACTAATATTTGGGCTTCTAATCTAGTACTTTAAACTAATTTTTTTTGTTCGCAGTTCGTATTCACTTTTGTAGATAAAAGCAGTGCGCTAATTGCCAAATACCAAAAAAAAAAAAACGAGTAGCGTCGAGACACTCTAAAAAGCGTAGAAACTGGAGTGTATTGGAGCGCTGGAAGCGGTCGAAGTCTGGTTGGATCAGCTGAAAACTAATTGTTTTCAGTAAACACACTCAACTGTAAGAGATGTCGGAGGAAGGTTGACAACGTGCGAACAGTTTACTTGGTGGTGCAAGGCCCCCTCGAAAAATTTAGCGTAATTTTGGCTCGCGTGGTGCGGTTCTTGAATGCTTGCTGCGGCTGGCTCGCAAATGCATTAATAATGAAAATTTGCCTGTGCATGGAAATGTTATTGTATCCATATGAATAGATAAAAAATAAATAAAATGTTCCTTTTTATGAAATTAAAAATTAATTTTTTTGCCTCTTGTCACCTCGAACACCTTTAACACTTTCGTTTTGTGTATTTGTTTGTTTCTATTTTAGATGGCCTATATGTTTTTTCTGTTGATGTTCACGTTTACAGTTTTGGTGAAAATGGAACAAAAACCACGTTGGCAGGAAATGTATTCGATTGCTTATATTGCAACACTGGGATTCGAGAAGATACGCGAAATTATTTCCTCCGAACCAGTAGCAATAACGTAAGTCTAGCATTTGCTTTTGCTGGCAAATGGAAAATGCTTTACTTCTTAGAAACAACAACAACAAAAAAAGAAAATAAAATATATAAAAATGTTTGAGCTTCTAACAATACGCACGTTGTATTTCAACAGACATAAATTTTCCGTTTGGGCCTGGAACATGTGGAATCCGTGCGATGGGGCTGCGATAATACTGTTTTTCATTGGCCTTTCGTTGCGCTTTCGACCCAATACCATGGATATTGGTAGAGTGATCTACTGTGTTGACAGCATCTATTGGTATTTAAGAATTTTAAATATCCTGGGTGTAAACAAGTACTTGGGTAAGTTTTCAACATACTTTTCCTTCTAATGACATAAACAGTTGCCCTTAAAATTACTTAACTAACCATTTTGCATGCTTAGGTCCTCTGGTAACAATGATGGGTAAAATGGTTAAAAATATGATATATTTTGTCGTGCTCTTGGGTGTAGTTTTAATGAGTTTTGGCGTCAGTCGTCAAGCAATACTCTTTCCCAATATGGAACCCACATGGCGCCTGATAAGGGAGGTATGTACAAACTTTCTGTTGGCAAAGTTACTTTCAATATTAAATGTGTGTGCGTGTGTGTAAATTACGTGTGTCTTTAATCATCCAAGAATGCAAGTGTACAAGGAAAAATATCACATATCAGATTCATCTTTTAATTGTTCAATACTAAAATACGTACATACATACATGTGTACATGTAGATAGCAACTATGATTTAATTAACTCACCACAAAATTTGATGACATTTGCAGCAAGTTAATACATATGTATATATACTGGTATAATAAGAATTGATTTTAATTAACATAAATCGGGGTAGAATCGTTCTTGAGGCATGATGCCATATGATAGACCAACTTCGTACACCCAAATGCACTGAGGGAATGCCACTGGTTGCTCTTTTTTACGAGTATTGCGAGCATTGAAGTGTTTACACGATCAACTTATTTACTAATACACTCACACTTTTAAAAATTGGAACGAAATCTCTTTCAATTTTGTGTTTCAATTTGCAGTCCAGAAAACAGCTGATTAAAATTTTAATGAACAAGTTTTTCGTTCTTGTTGTAAATATTTTAGCGCCGTATTCCCTTTGTGTTGTTCTGTGTGTGTTTTATTATAAATATAATATTCCGTAAAAATTAAAAAAAAAATAATGTATAAATATGTTTTTTATATGAGTTATCAGGAAGCCATGAAGTTCAGTGGAACTTTTTATATAATTTTGTTTATGTATTTCCTCCAAAACTCTCAATGAAGCAACAATCATTTTAAGTTTCATTCCTGACGACATCTTGGAACCAAATTGCTTTAAAATTGCGTACAGCCAAAAAAAAATGAAAGCAAAACTTGATCATGTAACCGGGGGGTAAAAAGAAATATTAGCAATTGATTTTCGTGTTGCCACGTGTTGGGGTTTCGGTGCTACATGGATTTTGATAGACGCTTGAAATACTTTCGGTTTCCGCAAATTTTCGTGTATTATAATAAAATCGTTTTGAAATTTTAAATCAGTTGCTTTTCAAAACAAATCGAAGTAAAAATTAATATATTTTTGTAGTATCTTTTCTAAAATTGAAACTGTATAATCACACATTTATACTTTTTTGAACTTCGGTTCCGATTCCGTTGTTTTTAATTATGATTTTGAAACTTACAATTTTATTCAAACTAATTATCGCATCGATTTTTTTTATGTATGTTTTTGGTAAAAAAAAGTGGAAAGTTTAATTTAACAAACAATTTAATTTTATATATAAACAACATCTGAAAAGTGATTTAATATGAACTTGTAGATGAAGAGCGCAGAAAAGTTGTGGGTATGGAACTCGCAGGCAGAAATATCGCTAAAATTGCAGCCAGAGTAGGTCGACATCACAAGACGGGAGACATTTCAGACTTTTTAAAAGGCTCACATAAGTATGATATTATTGGATGGAGTGGCCGCATTTCAATTGTAGATCACTATTTAGCTACGGACGAAAATATGAAGCCAATTTGATTAGATTTCATATGAGAATAAAATACCCAAATCACTTTTAACACAGCAACATGGAATTTGCTGAGAAGTACAAGTTTTGGAAGGAAAAATTTTAAAATGTCATGTTCAGTGACGAACAAAATTCAGTTTAGATGAGGTGAGATTAGAGACATCTTCGTTTTCTACGTCACACATGTTTTAAGCGGAACGCTGATGACGGATCTCTCACGATTTGAGCTGCACTTGGAGTACGAGAGAGCCCATAATATACTTTGTTCCGAACAAAATAAATACGGAATTACATTTTTATTGACTCTGCAAGATCATTTTGTAAATGACGTAAAATATCTTTATTAATGCGGCCAGCCCTAAGTGGACACATGAGCCGAATCGAAGACCCATGGACCATCGTTTCCGCGAAGGTCGTTTCTAAGTTAAAGCAATATACGATCCCTAAAACAGCTGAAGCTCTAAACTGCAGAACTGCTGCAAAAAATTATGCGGCAATTTTAACAAGTTTGGTTCTATAGCCCGTAGGTCTACTACCAATAATATAACAAATTGAATTAATATGATCACCTTCGTTTTCATTATCCACGTACAAGTACACATTTGCTAGTGGAACACAACAGCTTGCAAATATACACATGCAAATGATTTATAGCCTTTTTCCACCGAGCAACATCTTACATCTTTCACCAAATTGTAAAAATGTTAACATCTTCCCATATAAAGTCTACTGAAAAAAAATCAACATATTTCAACATCTTTAAGAGATGATCCCTTCTCATTTTGTTCCATCTTACATCTTGCGTAATTTAGAGCAATGTAGAGCTTGTACATTCGCGAAATTTGTAGTATTAGCCTCAGCCCATTCGATAACCTTATCAAAAACCTTAATGGCTTCAACAGCTGATATCGGATTTGTGTTTGCTGGTGTTTCGCCATTGTCTTCATCATTTGATGTTTCAAATCTGATATTTGAAATTTTATAATGTCGTTTTTTTGTTTTAAGGACAAATGCTTTCTTTTTTTCGAATCCATTTTTATGTAACAATTATATGCATATGTATGTATGTATGTACATATGTACATAACACCAATTATTTAGAAATTAACTTTGACACACGATCTTAATGGAACATGCGGGCAGACTTAAATAATATAACACTTCATAGAATGCGTATTTGTGAGAGTAAGTTGTCAACTTACTCTAAAAGAATCGTTACTTTACCGTTATTTTATGTGCTCTGATTAATTTTTATACTCTTTTTCATTGTTTTTCTCTTTCGCCAAACCTAAAAACTCACTATAAAATATGTTCACTCTACAGAGTAGTCAATGCAAACATTCTGGTGTTCACTCTAACGAGGTATTCATAGCATCGGGAGTTCACTCTACCCAGACAGCACTGTATCTACATATATTTTAAGAACGCATAAATGTTATGTGTATGTACATACATAATTACAATTTATTGTACATACAGTCTGTCAATAATGAGTTTGCACATTGATAACAGACACGGTTTAGTTAAAATTATTCGTGAATTCATGACATTTTTGTTCTACAAAAAAATTTTTTTTGTACATATTTCATAAATTTATATGTATTTACGGAGATCATGTCGAAAAAAACTTTGAATATGTTCAAAACAAACAAAAAATACAACAAAAACAAATTTTTACTTCATTTCACACTGTCAATAAACTCTTTGCACAAAAATGTTTTGTTTCTCTTTATGTCAATAAACTGTTTGCTCAGTTTGTAGTTTTGATTTTTTTTTTAAGCTAACGGTGCTTTACCGTTATTATTTGCACACATTGTTCACGACAGTGCGCTTTGAAATTAATTTGCCTTGCATATGTCATAAAATTAGTAATACATTTGAAGTTTTAAAAATGCGAGGAAAAAGATTGTCGTATAATATCATTCAATTGATTTATTATATCCACCAACTAGACAGGAGTGTGGAAGAGTTGTCGGAAATGTTTTCAGTTTCATGGAGAATAGTTTACAACGACATAAATCGAGCTGAAAAAGAAAATAGCCTGGAATTAAAGCAAGGAGTCGGCCGCAAAAATAAGATAAGTCGACATGCTGAGCGGTTAATTTTAAGAAAACTCGCTCAAAACCCAAAATTTCTACACGGAACCTAGCGGCAGAGCTTAAAGAAGATCTTGGTGTTATTGTTTTCCACGAGACAATGCGTCAGACCATAATTAAAAATAAATACTCATCAAGATCAGCAAGAAAAAAACCACTCCTTTCAGTAGCAAATATAGAACAACGCTTTTCCTTCGATATTCGGAACTTTCACAGCCGAATGAATATTGGGATGATGTAATATTTAAACGAACATGGTGTACTACATCATGTACTACAACGACGGACCATCTAGGGAGTGGCATAAGCCTTTAACATCTCTGAAGCAACAAAAAATCATCCCAACCGCAAAATTTGGAAAAATGTCTATAATATTTGGGGCTGCATTTCAAGTCAAGAAATGGGTGACATTGCTTTTATAGACTCTACGGTGGACACGCATCAATTTTTGGGCACTGCGGACCCATTTAACTAGTAGTGCGAAGAAATTCAGCTTTATAAAAGACAACAAACCAAATTTAAAATTTGATCAAGTCAATGACAATAAACATAAATCACACATGGGAAGAATTTGGCTGTTATATAACTGTCGTCACGTCATCGATACACCCTCCCAAAGACCCAATCTCAGTCTTATAGAGAATTTACGGGTGTTTTAAAAAAATGGGTCGCTAAACGCTTGCAAAAAAATTATGGCAGCGCTCAAAACAGCGATATCAGAAGAATGACAGAAAATTCCAACGAATTATGACCTAAAGAAGTTAATAGGACCAATGGAAAGTCGTTTACAATGTGTGGTAGATGCTAAAGTTTTCCATACTAAATATTAAGATTTCTCAAACTAAATTTAAAACTTGCCCACTGACACCAAAACTGCAAGGAAATTTTTGTGCAAAGAGTTTATTGACAGTGTGAAATGAAGTAAAAATTTGTTTTTGTTGTATTTTTTGTTTGTTTTGAACATATTCAAAGTTTTTTTTCGACATGATCTCCGTAAATACATATAAATTTATGAAATATGTAAAAAAAATTTTTTTTGTAGAACAAAATTGTCATGAATTCACTAATAATTTTCACTAAACCGTGTCTGTTTTCAATGTGCAAACTCATTATTGACAGACTGTATTTTGACTTACAAACATCCAAACCTTTAGAGAAACGTTCATGCTCATGTCAATCAAAAATTCTCTATCATCATCTTCTTCCAGAATGACCTTCAATATTTCGGTGTAATGCATTAAAATTTGGGTTTGTTCTTGAAAAGCAACAACTAATCCAATTATTAATTTATTTTCAAAATTCTTGTTTTTCACTTTTGCGTCTTCTTCTTTAAATGTGTTTTTGACTCCTGAATAAATGAACTGTTGTTTCACTTTTCAACATTTTCGACGCTTTTCACGAAAATGTGGTCAGTGTAAGAGGGATATTAGAGAGAGAGAGAGAGAGTGAGTGGTGCCGGCGTGTTGTTGTTTGTCGTGAAAGTGTCACTGGTGATTGGAACTGAAATCAAATCATGTATGTATGTAGATATTTTGCAGTTCTTTTTCAAAAGGAGAATTCAATTTTTTTTGTGTATCTGTGAAGTGTTTTAGGTTTAAGTTTAGGCGCTGCTTCTTTTGTCAAGGTGTACTGATGAATTTCGTACAACATTTACAACAAAGCTTTAAACATTTGCACTTCAATTTCGCTGCTCCTGACAGAGAAATATTACATCCATGTACATGTGTCCACATTTTACTAAACAGTTCTGGCATCAGGGAATTTAAAATTAAGAAACATATTTGTATCAACAGATGTTATTGTATTTGTACAGAACAATTTTTTAATCTTCAATTATTAATCAGTTCAACTTTCTTTTGCTGCCAACTTCCGTGTAAACTTCCAAATGTCGGCATCCTCAAACGATGAAACTTCCTTTTTTAACACTGTAAAAATGCGAGTACATCGTTATCCATCGAGAAAAACTAATATCCAACCCTTGTACACGTTGAATGAACATTCTCAGCGTTATCGTGCAATTTTTTAAGCAAATACGTTGTGAATCTTTTGCTTACTTTTCTCTCATATTTTAAGATTTGACGTACATTTTTCGAACCAACAAATAAATACGAAACAGATCACATTTACAGGCCCTGCCTTACGAAAGTACTTACGTTACTTCAAATACTAAAACTGAGAATTAATGCAGAGGCCTGTTCCAGACAACCCAACAAACTTCCCATCTGATGATTTGTTTTTCATCACAAAAGAAAACAGGCTTTTTGAATCTTCTCAGCGACAGATTTTTAACCCTTATCAGATTTCTTAAATCTTTAATAAAGAAACGAATTTATGTTTAAGGTTCCAGATGCCAGCATTTCGTTAACCTGTCGTTGGTCGTACGCTGACACCTTGTAATTCATTTTTTATTTCTTTTTAGCAGACAAAAAGGCTCAAGATGGTACAATATCGATAACAAATTAAATAAACAAATTTTTAACTTAAAATAGTTGAAGCGAACTGACGAAATTCATAGCATTTACAATATATAAGAGATAAGTTTTATGTGCGGTAGATGGCCGCATAAATTGCGGTAATCAGTTGTACATGGACGCTCCTTCTTTGTCATATTTTATTACTTCAAGTCATACGAGTAGAATTTTTTAGGCATTTTCCCGAGATTTCCATTAGCAAATGACGATATTGGGTAAAAAATGCATATTTTTGTGATCTAAGAAAAATGCAACTTGGCTTAATAAGTCCAAATAAAAAAATTTATTTAAAAAATGGAACACTATTTTTGACATTCTTAAAGAATGTCTTAATTTCATAAATGGAAACGAAAATTTTATAAATGAAAATGAACAAAAATTCTGAATACCCAGATTGGCAAATTCTTGAACAAAGATTCAAAAAGTCGCGGCACTTGCGGTCATATTTCGTCAACTACTGCTTGAACGTGGATTTCCAGGTGTTCAATTGTCTCTGGTTTATAGACGTAGTAAAGAAGTGACTTTGTACAACCGTGTCGTAGTCCATGCATCATACCGATTATATGAACGCGTTATTAAAGCCTGGGCTATTTAAAAACTATGATTTTGAGAAACGCCGCAGTCTAGTTACGCGTCCAGAAATTCATAAATTTATTGATCACGTCTACGATAACATTATTAACTATTTTAGAATTGACATTATAGTCTGAGGTGTCAATATAAGGAAACCAATTAAAGGCTTCACGGAAGATGTACATTTACCCTGGAACTATGATGAAGGTCAGCTATATATTTAAGATCATATACCAATAATACACGGAAGCACTGACCACTCGAACAGTGCTGAACACTGTTCTACAAGAAAGAAAAGTAAGAGAAATTTAAAACGGAAAGTAGCGCCATGGATAAGTGGAAATTTGATCAAAGTATTAGTTTATAACAACGACCTTCTAAAAGTTAGAAGGAGGAAACCGAATGATGCTGGTACAGCAGAAATGCTGAAAAGAGTAATCAAGGAAATTAAAAGAGCTTTGAGCGAATCAATTAGTGAGTTTTATGGTAACAAATTTTGTATGTGAAACAAATCTGGGCACTAGGAAAACATGGCAGTTCTCTAACACTACTATTGGTAGGGCACAAAACGGATAATTTACACTGAAATATGATAATGGTGATGTAACTAAGGAAAATTTCGTCAAAGCTGAGTTGCTCAACAAATATTTTCTAAATTCAGTTAAACAAATCAGGTCCCAGACTTAGCATAATGAACGATTTACGTTTTATAGCACTACCTTTGATGAAGTTTATCATGTAATATAAATCTTTTGGCCAAGTAAAAGCGCAGGCCCTAAACTTATTATACAATATATTCACGCGCCAACGCCATATATAGTAAGAACTCTTAGCAATATTATAAGTGCAACCATTTTCCCCAGCCATTTACAAAATTCATAAAGTTATACCTATTCCAAAGGTAAAAACACTTACATAAATAATGTGCTTGAAAGGATTTTATGCAATCAGTTATTAAACTACTTTCAAGCTCGAACTGTATTAAATGCTTTCCCATATGTACATATTTACCAGAGGGGCCGTCCTTCATTTTATACATGAAGGCTCGTTGCTGTAACTGGCATTTTTAACGATTTGTCAAAAGTACTCGACCTAATTGATAACAACGTATTGCTAACAAAATGGCGATATTATGGTATGTATTTGCGGCTTGGGACTTTTGAAAAGTTATCCCGCTAACCGTAAGCAATTTGTAGAAATAAACTCGCACACGAGTTGCGTTTGTTTAGTTGAATGTGGAGTACCGGCCCATTGTTATTCACAATCTGTCTTACAGACAACAGAAAAGTCCGAAATTGAGAAATATTCGGAAAAATATTTATGAACGCTGACGACATTTGCATATTTTATCCCTACAATGATGATTGAAAGTTGTGAAGATGTACATGGCACGGGATGCGGCCGTATTAGTCAAGTTTTCTAAAGTTACCAAACTGGTACTAGACGTTTCAAAAACACAGATGATTACATTTACTCCATGCGGTCAGAGGAATAATGATTTTGTTGTACAAGTTGAAGTAATTTCTGTGAACTCCGGCTTGATCCCTTCATATTCAAAGTATCAAAACTAAAACCGCACACGATAGCGGCCTGTTCAAAATTTAACCGAAATACAAAATTAATGATACAAGTATAATGCTGTTATTCACACCTATTTTAATTATTTAGGTTGGGAAAAATCGACAAAATCGACAAAATTGAAAAGCTTGCAACGCTTATGGAATAAAGCTCTGGAGACTGTATCATATCAAATCCGCCCGTTAAATATTCAACATACAATATCTTTTATACAGTAGAGAGCTTAATAACATTATTCCGATCTGTGGTCTTTGTAAAATGAAAATGTTGATGTATATTTCCAAATGCCGGAATCGTCATACAATTCAGTTCTACCAAAACCAACAGTCATTTAACACACTCGTGAGTTTAATAATCTACTTGAAGTCTACTTTAAAAGCAGAAAATAGGTGTTCGTTATTTAAATGCTCCTTAAAAAGCTGCCCTTTATCTAACATACAAGAACTTCTCACAGAATTTAATTATTAAATAATATATTATGGGTCTACTAACCGATTATTCTTTTTTTCTTTTGCAATCTACTTGTGTATGTCCATACATATATCTGTTTATTCTTCTTCTTATTTGTTTTGTATATTTGTAATTTATGGCCTATAATCGATTTGAATTGCATATGTATATATTGTACATACATATACCATAAATAAAGTAAATAAAATTAAAAAAAAACCTCATTTCTAAGAAAAAAGTGTTCTCGTAGTTAATTTTTGTGAAAGTTATCTGTCAGTTGAGCTTTTTTGGCGTAAGATACTGGACTTTTGGGGCTAACATTTTTTGAGAAGTTTTACACTTAAGCTGTCAAAATGATTCCCAAATAAAATCGGTAACAAATCATCAATACCACAAAACCATTTTCTTGCTGACCTAAATAAATATGTATGTGATCGTATGTGAATACATAATTTATTTCGAAATTTTAAACTTCTTTATTAAGATTTTATTAATTTTTCATTGTGAGATAAATAATTTAGAAACTTTTATTTCTTACTTCGTACGTATGTATATACATATATTTTCTTTTATTTATACATCCTTATATAGATATTTGCCTTCGATTTTGCACTTTGTTGTTCCCTTATTCTATTCGCTTGCAAAGTAAATTTAACAACTTTAACTACAGAAAATGCCCATGATGGTGTTAACTGTGTCCGTGACCAACGTAATATGACCGATGCCTTCACATGGGAAGTAACAGCGTGACTGACATGAATTTCCTCAAATGAACCGTAAGACACTGCAATTATCCGACAGTTTTATGGCCCACTCGGAAAAGGAAATCAACAACAACCGGACTCGTGACGACGGGAGAGCTCTTCCTTCACTTCGGCGAACTGAAATATTTTGTTTCACAGGCTCCAATAATTTGGAAACAGCAATATCGAGATTTTAGTTTGATGCGTGCATCTATCACTCCAAGTTGTAGTGGGCAGTTTAGAACATGTTGCGCTTGTTTGATCTGCAACCGAACTGCAGGGCTTAGCATTAAGGGGTCAATTTTCTTGAAATTTTACGGGGAAAAAACTTTTATAGTGAGACTTATTAAAAATATTATAGTTTGCTTCAGTTGAATTTTCCTCAGGAAAAAATAATAATCGAAACAACACTATTTATGGACTTACCATATATATGAATATGTATTTGCATAAATATATATATATATATATATATATATATATAAAGGGTGATTAAATTGTATGGGCCGATGTTGAATGTGAACCACACCTAAACGCCAAGTTTTTTTCCGAATTTTATTTGACATTTCTCTATTTCAGACTTACTCAATTTGAACCATGGAGAGATACACAATCCAACAACGTGTTAAAGTTATCCAGACTTATTATGAAAATGGGAGTTCAAATCAAAATGCGTACAAATGTGCGTACAATCGCAAAAATCGTGGAAAAATTCGAGCAAACCGGGTCTGTAGAAGATGTGAGAACACCAGTGCATGCTCGTACAGCTCGTACTGCAGAAAATATTGCTGCTGTTCGCGTTAGTGTGGCTGAAGAGCCGTCCACCTCAACTCGTCGTCGTTCCCAACAATTGCACCTCTCAGGCTCGTCGTTGATGAACATTATGCATAAAGACTTGCATTTACACGCTTACAAGGTGCAATTGGCTCAAGAACTAAAGCCTCTTGACCATTCCAAACGTCGTGAATGGGCAGAATGGTGGCAAGAAATGGCAACAGTGGACGATCGATCGATTTTCGAAGAAAATCATCTTCAGTGATGAGGCACATTTTCACCTCAGTGGATTCGTCAATAAACAGAATTGCCGCATTTGGGCGAATGAGAATCCAAGAGTGATTGTCGAAAAACCAATGCACCCACAAAGAGTGACTGTTTGGTGCGGTTTATGGGCTGGCGGCATCATCGGGCCGTATTTTTTTCCAAAATGAGGTCGGTCAGGCAGTTACTGTGAATGGTGTTCGCTATCGTGAGATGATAACGAACTTTTTATGGCCCGAATTGGAAGATATGGATGTGGACGATATGTGGTTTCAGCAGGACGGTGCCACTTGCCACACAGCTAACGAAACAATGGCTCTTTTGCGCAACAAATTCAATGGCCGTGTTATCTCACGTAATGGCGATGTCAATTGGCCGCCAAGATCATGTGATTTGACACCGTTGGACTTTTTTCTTTGGGGTTATTTGAAAGAAAAGGTGTACGTCGATAAGCCAGCAACAATTCAAGATCTAAAGGATCAGATAATTCGGCACATTAACGGCATAGAACCTCCATTATGCCTCAGCGTCATCAAAAATTTGGACCATCGGATGGAGGTGTGCCGCCGAGGTCGCGGCGCCCATTTGGCCGATATTTTGTTCCATACATAATTGAGTAATACCAATACATCATAATAAAATAAAATTACAATAATTTCCTAAATAGTTTGTGTTTTATTCAAAATCAACATCGGCCCTTGAAATTTAACCACCCTTTACATATATACATGTATATATACGTTTTTGCAAGAATTTTTAATATTAATTTCAAAGAAAGCAGCTTTAGAAATAACTTTGTATTGTAAATTAAGGAATAAAGATTTTTTAAATTTTATTTTATTCACGTAAATAGGTATTTAGTTCCTTACTGGCAAAATCTCTGCTTAAAACAGCTGTATAGATATAAGGTAATATTTCTCTCCATTTAATAATTGACTAAACTCATATTGTTATTAACATATATAAAAGTTTAAAAGTACTGTTTGAATAAAGATCACCACGTATTCAAATATTGATTAAGCATTGATCGTCGGCAATTTCACCAATGTAAGCTGCTATTGTACCACGGCAAGATATAAAAGCACTACAAAGGCAGAAAACTAAAAATTTTGTTTGAACCGATCCAACACGAGGTCTAATACGGTCTCAATATTATTCAGAACAGAAAGTATCAACCGCTAATACAAGCGGACTTACGTCAACAAAACTGTTGTTACAAAAGATAGCTTCGGCGTGAGTTTCTCTGAAAAGCTGCCTTCTTTGAATTTCAAAATCAGTTTTTTGAAACAAAGCACTTTTTTCAAGTGATATGAATACAAAAATTATACAAATTAAAGCTTCTGTTATAGTTCACATTCAAACACAACTTATAACAAATTTCGACACAGAGAAATGAAGATGCAAATGGCTATCACGAACACCCGTTATTGTGCACTAAAACTAAAATAAGGATTTTATTTCAATCAAGTCCTTGAACAAAATTGTCAATCGCAAAATATGGCATTGGTTTGAAATCAGCCACGAGATAAGGTCTTGGAAAAACGATCGCTATACTTCTGGGTTGATTAATAACAAATCGAATATATATTGTGTGTTTCTTTTTACAAAATGAATTAAATACACCAGAGAAAATTACATATATTGTCTCTAATGTAATTTCTAAAATTTTAATAAAGTGCTGTAGTTGTTGTTGTTGATTCACATTAAATTGAAGCCTAACTTTTCAGGTTTGCATCGTAGTGATGCCGATTAGTCAGTCCTTAGAACATAAAGTGCGCTTTTTATTCATTTGCTTGAAAATTCAAGACAAACGTTTACTTCTAATAGCCGAAAAATAAGTTTGCAACACTTGGTTCCCACGAAAAGTTTGGATCACCAGCAAAATAAGTTAATACGATCAAATAGAGAGCTACAGATCTCTTCGTAAAGTAAGCCATCGGTATTTTCAGCAATGGCGGTATTTATGGAACCCTATAGTTGTGTACGTATTGAAATTATGTAGGAATGTGAACATAAACAAAATTCCATAAGAATTGTCGCAACATAAATCGCTTGATGTTCTCTTAGATGTGTCTTTTTTGTTTTTTAGGTAAATTCTTAACTTTAACACAGCTCGGAGTATACATAAGTAGTTGTGCTATATGCTGGGGACACTCTTTCTACATACTTTGATATGGTACAGAAGTAGTTTCTTAAAAACGTTCAATATATCAGCAAATTTGGGATGCAACACTGAGGTCTTGGCTATGATTGTATGTGGTTATATAAGCGCTTAAGTCAATTACACCACAATTACCTGATTGTGTACTTGTGTACGTGGAACCTCAATGGTCAAAATGATATAAGTCCTCAAATTTTGAGAAATGAAATAAAACCCTAAAATTCGAAATAGCAGAAAAACTCACCTTTTATTCACAATAATTACACAACTACGAGTATATTTTTGCAGCCCCTCCTACACGACTTTTATATTGGACATCACACACATTGTATACTTCTAGATGCTTGCATGGGAGAAGGACAATATTTGAAACTTTGTCCTTACAAAATCGCGCACAAGTTGTCATTGTCTAAAACCGGGCAGTCAAAAATTCCATATGCACATTCGCCTTTTTTAAAAATGTTCTCACTACTCACTCACTCACTTACTTTATTTATTTGACTGTAATCTACAATAGCACAACAATATGAATGGGACCCACATATACATAGTTTAAGAGTTATCACACCATGACCTAAAGACTTTACAAGAGCATTGGGGAAAAAATTTCGAGTCGAAAAATAAAATGTTGATTAATTTCTTTACCAAATCCTTTTGTAAGGTTAAACACTATAGAGTTTTTGTTACAAAAGATACTTTGTCGAGAGATTACTCTGATGCGAGGCGTGTTAGTTTTTAATTATTTCTCCTATTTAGTGTTTATTCGGCAATATTGTAGTATGACTCATAACACCCTTTAACAGACAATTAATGAAATTAATGTAATTTTTAAGCCTATTCTTTATCAGTTGGTTGCATTAATTTAACTTAAAAAAAATGTATCTACTTTAGTTTATGTTCATTCTATAAATCTCTGCCTGTTTAAAAAACTTATTAAAAATGTATTATAAATTTAGTATAAAAACCCACAATTCAAAATAATAAAATATCTTAAACAAATAAAATCAGTACAAATATATTAAGTTCAAACATATCTATATCATATCTATAGATTCTTCACAAATAAGAAGGAGGCATAACGCAATGTGACAATAAACAATCTTTTTTAATATTGCCGAACTTTCGCTACACAAAGTATTCGTAAGAACGAACAAAACAGTTTTTGTCTCTGCTGAAAACTTTAATCTTTTTGAGTCAATACAGTGTTGTGGGACAAGCGCGATATACATCCATAGTATGTATGTGAAAATTACAAAGATTTGGTCACCTGAATAATTAAAGATAATAATTATGTTGTTCAGTTCGACTCTGGGTCAAATAATTAAGAAAATGCAATGATTTTTCTTACATTCTGCTTATTTTCCAATATTTCGGTAAACGTCGTTGATCTAAAAAAAGAAGAAAAATTACACAAGTCAAATATGTAATTAGAACTATTAAAACTTATCGTTATTGTTGTTGTTTGTTGTAATTTTGGTTTTTGTTTGTTTGTTTATTCAAAGCGCGCAGCTCTCAATGTCTTTTTTGTACTTCATTCAGTCTTTTCTCCCTCGATACATTGATGATGTGTAGCATTTCCAGAGTATATCAAGAAATGAAAAAAATGTTACTGTGACGTAATAAAGGTGATCGTAAACGTCACATTAGCATTAACAAACCTATTAAGCAAGTTCACATCAACATCACAATCGCCAGATATTATTTCGCGACCAACTCCAATTTGACGAAACTCTTTCCATTTAGTTTTGTTATCTGTTGCAAATAAGCAGATTGAATACGTTTCGTCACTTCCCCCGTGCAGATGCATTAAGATTATCTGTTCTGAATCTTTGCCAGCGTGAATACAGTTTTTATTTCAGTGTCAAACCACTAAAACGTTTCGTTTTTATTGAAACGCCTAAGTCAAAGAGGTAATCCACGTTATCCTCAATAAATGTTAGTTCGTCGCCTACAATTTCTAAACCATAGATCTGCTCCCCGCTAACTCGATCAATATGATGATTTAACGCAGCGGTACCAATGTTGTGAAAATCCCGATATGTGAACCATGTCTCACCCTGAAATGTGTAAAGCTCATGCTTCAGAAAGAGAACGTCGTGCTTTGTAGACATTGGCGCTGAAAGTTGATCGTATAAGACGATACTAGAATTGTGGTTTACAAATATTCAATCAAAACAATCAATCAATCAAACTTCAGGATATAATATGAGAATGCGGTATTGGCGCAATTAAAGGATTATCAACCAATAAACCTCTAGCATGGTTCTGAAGGGATTAAAAATAATACCGCTATTTATCCTGCATACGCTGCCCAAAAATAGTTTCCTGCTTTCTAAACTTGATATTTTTAATATTAGCTGACAGTGTACACCATCACGCCTCTAGCTGCAGTTTCTATGCCATTACAATATTTTTCCTATCAGATCGGAAAAGTTTAAAGCCTGATGTTTTGTAAACTGGGTATGGACTCTCTAATGAAAACCAAGTTCAGAAACACACATTATATCAGTAACAGCTAAAACAAATAGGTACTTGAATTCGTCCAGTTTGTTTCCTAAACTTTGTGAGTTTAAATGAATGATGTTTAGACCAGCCCCAACCCTAAAGAGAACTCTAACCATCCTTTATACACTTTCTTCGGAACTATTGCTACTAGGATCGAACATGTGTTATTATGTTGACAATGCAATCAGGTAAAGCGGTGAGAAAAATCTTAATATAATGGGAGCTGTACCTAAAAATTAGCTACAAAAAGAATAAAGTTCAAATCGGGAATAAAAGTACTTTGGTCGTGGTTAAATATATTTAGTTAAGAAATAATTTGCACGTCATTTCGGCTGGTGGAAGTTGGATTTTCAAAATTAGAAAACAGTTCGTATAGATGTCCAACATCATCGGTGCGGTATCGGTACAATATATCATCGGACAGCACTTTGGCATAAGCGTTATTTGCGCTTTTGAGGACAAAAATTCTTCTTCCATTCGGTTGGTTGCCGTCGCTACTGTTTGTAAAGCAGATACACTTCGAGTTATACGCATCTCTTCTGCAAGCATTTTATGAAAAAATTTATCATATTCGAGTCGTTTATGACTCCTCTGCGCGATTAAAATAAGCATATACGAGCTCATTTTCTGATCATAAATTATTGCTTTCTCGGGAGAAAATGGTACCCTACCCGCGACTCTTCTTGAGGTGCCTTTTATTACACGCTTTTGTGATCAGTTTCGACTCATTTATGACTCATATATTTTAATGGCTTGCGAGTCTTTTTCGAGTAATTTTTAGCTGTATTTCTAATTATTTTCGAGCCTTGTTAGACTTATTTTTTAGTCGTATTTATGATCGTCTAAGATTCTTTTTCGACTCATTTTTCAGTCCTATTTCTAATCGTTTGCAAATCACTTATGAGTCGTTTTTTAGTCGTATTTCTGATCTTTTGCGAGTCTTTTTTGACTCTTTTTTTAGTCATATTTGTTAATCGATTACAAAAAAAAATTTTTTTCGATTTAAATTATTAATAAAGTAAAAAAGAAATTGAATTTATAAAAAAAAATAATAGTGGTATTTATAATTCGGCGTAAATTTTGTATAGTGTGTAATTATAACACAATAGGGTTAGGAAAAAAGTTGCCACACCCGTTGCAACTTTTCATTATTTCTATATTTTTATAGTTTAAATGGTGTTTATAAAGGTGTAAATAATATAAAAATATATTTTTGGTTCAAAAAACATTGAATCAATAACAACATAAAATTATTTATTAAGCAAAAATTCTGTACATAAAAGATAACTTAAAGAGAAACCAAAAAACATACAAAAAGTTCTTCAACTAAAATTAATAGTCTTGTGATGGGGGAAAGAGTTCTTAAAACTATAAATTTATCAGGTTTTCAAACGCATCTTAAGTTTATATGTGAAATAAAAATTTCTTAAATTCATAAAATAATAGCCCCTCAAAAACTCTTTACAATTAATATAGAAACTTTTCAATATAAAAAATATTGAATTACACTTGGTTTTTTTTATAAAAAATATTTGTGAATAAAAACTTTTTACAACTTCTATAACAATGTTTGGCTATATATTAAACATTTCATCGTATTCTTGTATATTTTCTTCTACTTCTGAGCAAGACAAAAAATCATTATCAGTTGTATAAATATCCTTATCAAACTTTTTTAAGAGATCCTTAGTTATTTCAAAACCAAAGTACAGAAGTGGATTCATGGTATTTAAAGAAAATGTGTTTCTAATTTAAGTTTTTATTATAATCATTCTACTGAATACGCGCTCAACTTCTGCGTAACTGAAAGGCAAAACTAAAAATTTCATCAAAAAAGTTGAGAACTCCCTAAAAAGGGTTTCATTAATTGCGTTTTTGTTTCGTAGTTGACTTTTGGTTTTTGCAATCATAGGAATTTAATTTGTGCCATTGTAATTCCAGAAGAGTAATATCATATACCCTAAAATTTGACATTTCTTCTTTAAAATTGTCATACAATTTACCTTTCTCAGACTGCTCAGACTGTTTTCTATAGAAAAGAAGTTTGTGCTTTGTAAAGTTGAAAAATTATTTGGCAAACGTTGTCGAAGTTGATATATTAATTGTTGAATAAAATTTCAGCTAAAATAGGAAAAGCTAAATGAATTGTTGCAAAAAGCTGAAAAAAAGCCAAGAGCTAAATGAAATATTTCAAGAGCCAAATGGCCACACTGTCTGTAAGTTTAGCGAGTCGCCATGAGTTTGAAAGGTGAGTCGTATTGGTTAAGTGAGAATGAGTCAGATGAGAATATTCTGAATGTTCTCGTATTCGACTCGGCTCATGAGTATTTGTTTCCATATTCAAAAAAGAAGTTTTCAAACTTTTGTTTTCTCTCCAAGATTATACATTAAGTTGTGTTGTGTGGTGACTACACCCTACTATGATTAGTTAGAGCTCATGTTTATTTTTTCTTTTTAATGATATTTATGTATGTATGTATTTAGTATATCAGTATTTTTAGTGAGCACAGAAATTGAATAATTTTTTAGAAAATGAAAATTTTCTAAAAGGGATGCTCGCATTGCCCCATTAGCAAAATTTTTCATGTACTTACATACATATATCAAGAAATGTAGTTCTTTTTAATTCCGGTGGAAGCAAAGCAATAGCCGTAGTTCTCCGATAGAACATTGATGGGGGCTTTGAGGAGCATGTATGTATGTATGTATGTTTAAATTAAAGCTGCGATTTTCTTTACACACATATTCCACTTAATGGCATAAAAGAACTGAAAGCTGGATACACATGAAAAAAATTGTGTGCAATACTAATTTGTACCTACATACATACATATCGTTAACTTAATACGAAAAGGCCCCAACTCATAATTTTTCGAAATCGATATTTTTACATATTTCGATAGACCATTACTGGATACACCTCCTCCAAAAAGATCAGATGAATATAACAGTAAATTTGTAAAGTGTTTTTAATAAAAATTGCGTTAACACAAATTTTGTATCAATATTGCATCTTTTTTTATTTAGTTTTTTCCTCCTCCTGAAAACTATGAAAAACATGAGTTAGGGCCTCTCCCTATGAAGTTAACGATATGTACATACATTCATTGCTAACTAAGTTCATTACTTAAGAACGCAAAGTTATGGCTCAAACTAAGTGCCGAGTTGTTATTTTTTAACGACCGGCTAAAACAGGATATACATACATACATACATAATTTGCACACATACATATGCAGATACATACATACATACATATATTATAAATTTTAAAATAAATTTAAAATGAGATGCATGCATGAGTCCCCAAAATTTGTTTATGGATTTATTGCGTTACAACCAATTGCGTTGCAACCAATTATTTATGAACATATGTACATACATACATTTACTAAGAAATATTAAATAACGTTCGTGCTTGAAGTATAAATATGTGATTTATTTAATATTTCATTATCTGTTGGAGAACTTCTACAGCAATATTTTTAAAGCTTCGTTTGTTTATGAACTAAGAAATCACAAACAGTCATAAGTGCCCTTCCACGCGATGAAAAAGTTGCAGCAAAACTTAAATTTTACCGTTTGTAGGGGTAAGAAAAATGGGGAAGGTTACTTGTTTCGGCACGAATTCAGCTGTAGCATTTCAATTTCTTTACATATATGTACATACATACATAGATGTATATTTTCATTCGCTTCATTTGTTGCATTTTTTTCTTTTGCTGCCATGCTTTTATTTAAAAAACATGAATGTATTTAATATAAAGTTTCGTCAAACAATTAGAATCACGTACCCGGTTATTAATCCAAGATCTTATCCCAGTCTTAAAAACAAAATTTTGATATTAAAGGTCATATATCACAGAATACTATTCTATACTGCTCCTGCATGGCACCCTACAGCCGGCTGTCATGTAAAACGTCTACAAGTTTGTAGAAATAAGCTTCTGAAAATGAGGCATAAATTACTACCTCATTTTTCGACATCACCTCTTCTCCGTTATCTACTGTCCAACTAGTCAAGGATACATGTGCTTACGAACACATCACTAGTTTATCTTAGTTTTACATCTTAATTTATCTTCATAATAAATATTTATATTCTGTATATTTTAAGATAACTTATATTATCGTGTTACATTATATTAAGCTGAAAAGCCAAAATTGGCTAAACTCAGTGCAGTACACAATTGCAGTTGCCAAAAATTGTTTAAAAAATGTTTATGGTACGGACCAAAGGAAGTTTTAATGTAGAAGCAAATGCTTAAAAAATATTCCTGAGGAAGTTGCCAACGGAAAACGAAAGGAAAAAGAGCTGAAGCGAGTACATAAGTATGGACTCGTGTGTATCCAACTAGAAGGATAACAATCGTTTTTCTCCAGGTCTGCATGTCCGTGGCATGTTGCTAAATCGCTACGAGTCACACATGAACATTTTTTTTAAAAATAATTAGTGGAAATTTTATTCATTTATAAAACCCGCTTATCTCAAATAAAAAAAATCTAAGAAAGAAACATGAGAAGGCAGATCCGAGAGTTTGAGTAGACTTGATCGCATACACAATAACATACAAGTACATACATATTTCATCGTTAATTAACTCATAGTATATTCAAAATAACATTTGTTTAACGATAATAATAATAATAATAAAATTTTTACATCTCTCTTTTGTCTATTTTGTGTATTTCTGCAACATTTGTTAATTTTGTTCATACAATTGCATTCAACATAATAACATGTCCCCGTTGGCTCTCACTTACACATTGTTTGTAATTTTAAATTGTGAAAAAAATGTAATCAATTAAAAACACACACGCACACGCTCGCTACACTGCGTACATAACCTAGGTCATTGCTGGTTCCATAGTAGCACCAGGATTCTTAGGAGCCTTAAGACATAATAGTCCGTCACATGGTTCAAGAGACTCTGCTGGTGGCATTGGTGGTTACTTGTCATACCATCACCGGGGCCATTCAACAATGTCACATCAAACACCATCAACAGTTCCATCAGCGCCACCACAACACGCCACAGCATCTGGACAAATATTGCAAAGATCTGAGCTCCTTAGTATTTTAAGTGGCAATATGACCAATAATGTAAACGAAGCAAATTTAATCAAAAATTTAGTTATTTTAAAATAAAACCGAAAGATTTGATGTCGTACAAGCATCTTGGTTCTTCTTACTTTGCCTCTTTACTTTACTTGTGTCTTCTACTTCTTCCTGTGACTGTCAATTCAGTTTTTTTTAATCAATTGGTTTCTAAATACGTTCTTTAATAGATTTTTTTTTATTTGTCCCTCATTCTTGTAATAATTTGCCGCCACTAACTTTTATAATATTTTGCCTTGTTAAATGAGCAAAATCTGAATATTTGTTTTAATTTGTTTGCATGAATATTTATGAAACAGGAATACTTATGTATGTATGTATGTATGTATGTAAATAAATGGATGTCGTGCTTGATGTGTGTATGTACTCTACCTCATTTACATATACGATACGCAAATCTCTCCGTGTACTCTTAAGCTCTAAGTCAAAGTAAACTTTTTTGTGTATAAATTTGCATAAATTTAATTTTTTGTTAATTCTAAGGAAGTGCTTCTTCCTTTTCCATTCCAAGTCAACTTGTCCCGCAACTCATAACAGCTGAACTCCAGTTGGAACCAAATTATTAATTAAAATTTCAATATTTAAAACAAACACGTACAGAAATGGATTTCCTAATAACATCCGCGGCGTGACAATGATCCCAGTTCTGAAGCCCAAAACTGGAAGAAACATTTAGGAAGGTTACCTCCCATTCAAGATCCGAAACTTTTACACATCAAAAGTGGAACGAGATATTTAATATAGAATAAGTTCATTCGCGTTTGTTTTTCCATTTTGGGGTTTCCAGTATCGCCTTCAGTTACATATTATTATTTGTTTAAATGTCAAGGGAAATTTGTTCGCAGTTATTTCAATTCGGCTTGGTCATACTTTTTATATATGCAAATATTTCAAAGTACAACACATTTTAAGTTTTTCTGCTTTATTTCTTAATGAAACTCCTGTAAAATAGCTACATACATATGTATGTAGTAAAACAACTATGTATGTACTCGTACGTAAATATTGCTTCATACACTAAATAAATATTTTGCTTGTCATCGTCAATGTTTTAAAGTTCAATCCTCGTACATGTACAAATAAACTGAATTTCTTAGAAATGAATTGATTCTAATAACTTTTCAATACTTTTAATTTTAGGTCACTTATCAGCCGTACTTTATGTTGTATGGAGAGGTGTTTGCAGACGACATTGACCCGCCATGTGGTGAAAATCCCAGTCAGCCGGCTTGTGTCACAGGTACGTTTTGAACCGATACAAAAAAATCGTAACCAAGAGCTTAGCGAAAATTCGTATGCGTAGAAAGCCCTTTTGCAATTCATATAATGGGCTTCTGAATGTCTCTTCAATCACTTACTTTTTTTGTTTCAGTAATTTTAAGAATTACTTAATAAAAAAAGAAACTTTCCATCTATAAGACTGGTAAAACACAATTGTTTTTGTGTTTATGTAAAAATTCAATTTTTTCGGTTCGTAAATTTTAGAGCCAACAAGAAACTTCCTCTTAAGGCTGCACCCGCTTAATTACGCCGGTGTGGGCAATCTACTTGTCAATTAAAAAATTGGGTGCTCTCAACAATACAAGCGGTCTACAGCACAGACGTGGTCTGTTACTTTATGTAAGACATGGATTTAAATGCTGTTTCGAGCCCGTGTCAGAATACAGAATACAAAAGCTTGTCAAAAAAGGTAGAGGCGAAGTGAACGACAATGCCCCAGCCCGTCGACAACCGACAAAAATGTTGATAAAGTGAAGAAAACTGTTATGGAGAAGTTGCCAGACCTGTCAGCATATAGGTTGGCTCGAGCCATGCAATTTTTTCGGAAATTTTAGTCATGAGTGTAATTTTTTGGCCAAAACAACGATTGAGGAGCTGAAAACTGAATCCTTGAGAGACGAAGAAATAAATACTTTGGCGAAAAATAGGAATTCATAATTACACATACATAAATAAGTATATTTCCACCCTTTAGACACCAAAAGTCGCCAAGCCAGCCTAAGTCGTGTGCATGCCCTTACCGAATGGGCATGCTTGTGCCGTGCAAACAGCGTTACCATATACACTTAAGAAAAACTTTTTATTTAAAACAAAAACTGAATTTTTCAACAAAACCTTTTTCCAACAAATAATAAAAAAAAAACACAAAATTATATGTATTTTGAATTCGTTTTTATTCGAAATAAGATAAACAATACAAGTTAAATAACCACAACAAACATATTCTTGCAAATCATAAATAAATATGTACTTAATTTAATTTTAGACTCTAATGATAGTAAAAAGAAAATAGTTATAACTTTATTATTCTATAATCATAATTTATATTAATTTGGAAATTATTATTATCTGTACATCATTAGTTAGTACAATTAGTCTGATATTTCTTTACAGTCTTTTGTTTCATCGCCACAAGTATGTACATACATATTTGTTCATACGTACATATTTCCAATTTGTTTCTTATATTATATGCATGAATTTCAAACAAACTTATTTTTGAAGCTAAAAACTTAAAAACTTTTTGGCATTTCAAAGAAATTTTAAAAAGGGAGAACTTGACATATGGTAACGCTGCTTGTAGACTAATTTAGTACATAAATATATACGAAGACTGTTCAAAAATGAGGTGCATTCTCGTACAGTTAGCGGCGCATAATACTCCTTACTATTAGTACGACCTTGTGTCAAGGACTCCTGATGAACAACAACAAATCTTCTCGATCTATTATACCACCTGCAAAAATTTTCCAGACTCAGAGTTCAATCATTACACGTCACGTCACGTAACATCTCAAATGATTTTCAGCACTTAATTCCATTTTTTGCGTAAACTTCAATGCAAAATCTTCTCAACATGTTTCTGCTTTGATTATGAAACTATTTTTTTGTCTTCTTTCTCCAACAGGTCACTGGGTTACACCAATAACAATGTCAATGTATTTGTTGATAGCAAATATTTTATTAATAAATTTACTAATTGCGGTATTTAACAACATTTTCAATGAAGTGAATTCGGTATCACATCAGGTAAGTTGCTCTTATCTTTAGTGATAATATTTTGTCCAACAAAGTTTTGAGTTCTACTTACGTTCAATCTTCTACACGTTCAATCCCAGAAAACTGTTCGGCATTAGTCGTTGTACAAAGACAATATTCGTATGAAATCACACATTGAGACATGAATTAGCTTCGGACAGAGTCGCCCTATTTATAGACAAATCTATATTTTTTGTTTGTTTTTTATATGTATATGTATTATTAAACAGGTCCATAGTATCTAAAAGTCTCATGTCTCATTTTCGGTTTGCATGCAACGTGAGAGATTTGGAAGAACAATCTCAAATTTTACATGTGTAGCAACTGATGTACATACATACATATTTGTAATATGATGTTAACCAGATATAAATATATCTATTTGTAATTGTTTAGCAGATATTATATTATTATTGTAATAGCAAAGTCTGAATTCTATACAATTATCAAATCTTTTGAGCCCACATCCTGCATCACCTTTAAAACATATTCGTGCTGCTGTTTTATTGCCACATATATTATATACATACATATGTAATACATATAACCTTTAATGGTTTTTCGAGACCATACGAAAAACAATGCAGCTAATGGCTACAGAGGAAGAAAAACCGAAATTCGCGCTTTTGAAAATTGGCAAGAATTAAGCTATTTGCAAGGCACTGAGATACTTAGTGGACATGTTTGTTGTGTAATATTCTTCAGATCGCCGGCTTAGAAGAAGTATCAGCTGGCGTGGACTGTTTGTGTTACAAACATTACAAGCGAAAGGGTAGCAAAAGGATGAGCGTGGCGCTGTTTGCCGCCACACTGTCCGGCTTCTTAATCCGGCCAAATATAAGTAAAAAAAGCGTTGGTGCTTCATATTGGCATGGATGTCTCTGAAAGACAGTATAATTTGATCAGATTTGTTATCTGCTCCTGGCGGAAGCAGACAAATTCCTGGCTAAGCATCTAAAGAGTGAGATTGTCAGTGATAGTGACTGGAATATTTATTAATTGACCGTTAGTAATGAAAATAAAGTGTCTAGTAATATATATTTAAAAACGGCCAGAGTTATAAACAAAGTTAAGTTTTAAAACTTCAATTAGTTTTTCATTTTTGTGGCGTGAAAAGACCATGTTAAATAAAGACGCATTTTTACTCAATTTGTTTCTGAACGAAATTTAGAAGGAGCATCGAAGATGTTCAATATAAAGTCTTTTCATTAGTTTTCTGTATTATGGTAATTTTTAATTTCAGTATGTGTGGGGAGGACACGAATCCTTCAGGCGCATTTTTATGCCCAGTTTTGGTATAATGCATTGTACCAGAACTGGGTTATGAGGAAGAATAAAGATGGAGGAATGTTTCGCTATTTTTTATTCTATATTTCACTGATGCTCTTCTGATCAGTGCACATACAAACATCAATTAACTCAACATCCCCAACATTGTGTAGTATTTATATGGATTTGGTTGTTGGGTTATTGAGTGTTTCTTATTTATGAATGTTGCATTGCGTATTGTATGTTTTTGTTATTGTCTTAAGTTGAAAGAATTTGAATTATTGTTTTTCAATAGAGTCTTTGGTAAGAATCGAACCTACGACATTTAGACTGTTGGTCGAACTCTCTACCAATTCATCGATCGATTCAGTCATGTGTGTGTCAAATTGTTCTACTTTCTTGTTCTTGGTAACCGGTACTATTTTTACCTTTACTTTTACTTTTTATTCCATGAGGAAGCCGGTCTGAAAAAATATAGAAGTCTGGCTCCGCATTGTCAGCCGTTTTCCATTCCGCTATACAAAATAAATAATTCAATCTGGACGCTGTACGTAGAGCGCGGACAGTTTTTAACTATATAACTTAACAGATTTTCTATTACTTTTACAAAATTTGTAATTTAAACATTGAAAGGAAATATAATTTCATAGAAAAAGGCAAAAATTAATAAATACACACTTCTAAGATCGTTATTTAATACACATGTAGGAATACAGTTCACACACGAGTGCAGACAGATTATTTTTATTCCAACTCCTTTAACTGTTACTTGCAGGTATGGATGTTCCAACGCTTTACGGTCGTAATGGAGTACCAGCAGAAGCCTGTGCTGCCACCCCCCTTTATTGCACTTTGCCATTTCTATTCGCTGCTCAAGTATTGTATACGTAAAGCCAAAGGTGAGAGAGGGATGAGAAAGTTAAATTTTATTCCCTGTGAGTTTTCATTTATAAGCTCGTAAATATATTTAACCAATAATGTTGTTCTATTTACCTTTATTCATTCATTATTTTATTATCTATTACTACTGTGCAACTACATGTACACACCAACTCACCCACTTGCAAACAACTGACACGAACATGTATTTGTTGCTTGACATTCTAACACACACATGTCTGTGAATATGTCCAAAAAAAAAAAACAATCGTTACAATTTGCCCATTTGATGAGCGGCGTTTTTGCGGTATCAAAATGTATGGAAATGCTCACGCAAAATTGAAAACAATTTTAACACTCAACACAAAATTTTAATACTTCACTGGTCATTCTGTGCTAATAAATACTCTGTTGTAAAATTTGAATATTTTATTTTTTAAATGCGAATAACATTAATATTTTGTGTGCCAATAATTATGTTTGACAATTGATAATTATAACAAAAATGTCTGCTTTCTAATTTTATCATTGTGGACTGTATTGTGGAATTTATGAATTTTTATGTCCCAACATCGAATAATATTTGCTCACATTCAATTAAATAAACGAACAGGATTAGAAGTACAGCGCGACAATGGCTTAAAGCTTTTCCTAGAAAAGGATGATTTGGAGCGTTTGTACGACTTTGAGGAGGAATGTGTTGAAGGTTTCTTTCACGAACAAGAAATCATTCTGAATCAGTCAACCGAGGAACGGGTCAAGTACACAACAGAACGCATCGACACAATGGCACAAAAAATTGAAGATATAAATCAAAAGGAGAACTTACAAACGGCTACTGTACAGGTAAGTTAAATACCCTCTGCTCTGAAAGTCAAGAGTAAAATTGGTTTTTCTCAACTTCTATATCTCAAGCCGGGAGTTTTTAAGCATAATATCAATATCAGCACTTATTATTATTTTTCCTTATAAAATTTTTGCAAAAAACTGTTAGATCTAAATTAAATGTTCTCAATTCTGTCGTACGCAATTGCCAACTACAAATTTCTATTAATTTTTGTGAGGAATTGTCTTTAGTTTTTGGAATGAAAAAGTTCGTAAAACTCGGACTTTTTATTCTCTTTTTCTAAATTCGTGTTCTCATATTCTGCATTGACATCAATAAAAAACGGTCTTTTTAAAAAAACACGAATTTTTTTCAAATCCTTTACTTTACTTCCAGAACATTGACTTTCGTCTAAGAAAAATGGAAGAATCTTCAGAGCAAATTTTAAGTCATTTAGCGGTGATACATCGTTTTATGGCGATGCATACAGTGGGCCAAGAAGATTTTCATTCTTCAAATGCCAACATCGCTGGAGACGTTCAGCGAATACGAACGATTTCAATGTCAGACAATGAGGCTGGCGGGACAGCCGGCAGTGGGAATAGCGGTGGTGGAGGGGGTGGAACAGGATCCTTATTAAATAGCTTACAGGTGAGATTTAAAATTATCAAAAGCCAATAAGTGAAAATGTATGTCGTAATTTCAAAAATAGGTAACAACCCGTCGAAGATTCAATCGTTCACTAACCGAGGTGCGTCCGGATGCATATATTTTTGATGATGGTAACCATTTTGAAGTTGTACCAGTGCCCGAAGAGTCTGATGAGGTGGTGAAATCCAGAGAAGCGCTTAATGAACATGTACGTAAGATATCGATGCAATCTGAATCTGATTCGGATGTTTATGTGCCACTATCACAACGTCCGTCTACTTGCGAAACCGTAAAGCGTACACCGTACGTGACCGTACGGCAGGATACTGGAGCAAGCACGGAGAGTAAAGACACTCTTACACCGTTAGGCAATGACGATGATCATACTTTGGTGGGGGAAAATTCCGACGAAACGGCACCAGACATTACTTTTGAAGGTAAATAACATGATTGTAGTTTTGTATTACTGCTTCAATTTTTATTTTTTTCTAACTTTAGCTGCCAGGCATCGTGCTATGCGCCAACGTACCGTTTCTCTCTGTCGCAGAAACTCTGAGACGTGCTCTATAGTTGGTGATATAAGTCGATCCCATATAAGTCTGAATCAATTACATATACCACGTCGACAAATGAGTCTCACACAATCAGAACCCGACAGTGACAAAGACGCTCAAACAGGTAATATAAAACTGTATTCATGGATCTCCAGTGAATCGTTCAACTCTCTATAATTTAATCATGTTATTGCAAAAGCAATCCTAGTTTCGATAATTAAACTTTTGGAATATAATAATGAATACTAATTAAGTCTACAGATCTCTTATTGTGAAACTAAAACTTACCTTTTATGTAGGAAAATCCGTGCTTCATGCGAAACCTTCAAGAAATATACTTTTAAAACTCCACAGTGAATATACTTCTATTACTGACGAATTGGAGAGTGTTTGTCACTTAATTGCCTCACCAACGGTATCGCTTCCAAGTCACAAGAGTAAGTATTTCAATCGCCAGAGTTTATCTTTCATCAAGATGCACATAATTCCCTAGTTTGGAAAAATAAAGAGTATTTTATAAAAGTAAACAAATTCCATTTAGCAGAATATTGAGTAGACCTGGGAAGTTCTTGAGCTGGCATATGTTGAAGGAATTTACATGTACACTTCTATTGTAGGCCAAGCAAAAAAAAATGTAAATCGATTTAAGTTATTTGTTGTACGAAGTTCTATACATTAACAGAAAAAAACTGACTTACCCGAAGTATGACATAAAATCTTTATATTCTAAATCTCTGATATTTTTATTTCTAAGTTCATAATGCTTTTCATATCTAATAAAAATCTTCATTTAAAAAGTCCTAGTCCATCCCGTTTGAGCTTTCATTAAGTCTTGCATTTCGTTAAATCGGAGTACCGCTGTAGTTTTAGATTAATATCCATAATACTTTTGTAAAGTTCAAGCAGTAACGTGCAGGGCGGACCGACCAAAAACTGAAAATTATATCTTTTATTTCAAATTTGTTACCCTTATATTTGATTTTGTAGCTGTATTTAAATTTTTTTCTTGCGAAAATTTTATATTTTTGTTTTTATTATTCTTACAATACAAATGAATTAAGTTTTTATTTTATAAACAAATTAAACTATTGGTGCCTTAAATATTACCATAAAAACTTTTCGATTTTTTTTACACAGTTACTAAACATTCGAAATTGACTTTTTTCTTAAACTGTACCTATATGTGACCTTCTCCGAGAAAAAGGACCTAGTGTGTCAAAAAACGCGTTTGGACTTAAGAGTGGATGTAGAATAAGATGAAATGAGTTAGATTTCTGATAAAAATTTATTTACCCCATAAAAACGTACAAAACGAACTTGGAAAAATCGATAAAAATGAGGAAACCATTACATTTTTTTTGGTTTTAAATTGTTTTTTTTCGTCAGTTTCCAATTTTTTTTGGAGTTTTTTTTTTGACTTCGGCTTTCTTTTTCTCGTGATCTGGTGCTTCGATTTTTTTTCTTGCTGGCAGGTTCAGATTTATTTTTCGATTTTTTTTCGCTTTGGAGCTACAAAATACCGTTTCTGTGAATCAGTACATAAGACCCTGACACTCTTATACAAATACCATTTGCGATCTAACGATAAACCGCTTGGTGCAATGAGCGGAGGTAATTCGTTTGGTAGCTCAGCCGTTAATCGCAGATTAAATCTTTCTTCTTCCGAGTCCACAAGCTCTTTACATACAATTTCGTTTTTTTTGAAGTCAAAGTGGTGGTACTTGGTAATGCCTAAAATGCAAACGTTTACAAAATTAATTGAAATGAATTTGAAAAATTAAAATCACAAAACCGCGTCAGTTTACCTGGTAATCTTTTGTAAAATCCGGCATTCTTCGTGAAGTAACCGTGAATTTGGCTAATAACCGCATTAGGTCCTTTTCCTATTTCGAACTCTTCGTCTAATAAATTCATTATGAAAAAAATTGAACACTTACGACCTGCTGTGAAATATGCCGTTCCGACTTGTTGTGGACTGGATGGATGAGATATATTTTGTGCATAGTCGAAACTCACTACAAGAGTAGAATAAGCATCACTCATCTTGCAGCATTGTTGGTAGAATTCACGCTGGCGTTTCGCATGGGCAAGATGAGTAACAGCCATTCGTAATTTTGCTTCTTTTGTATCTGAATCAGATTCTTCCAAAACTCGTCGTAGCATTAAGGTATTCGGTTGACAGACGTCACAAAGATCAGTTTTCGCTTTCATAGGCGAGATGTAAGGGCAGTGCTTCATCCAAATTTTGTAAAAAGTTTTAATTGCGATTTTATCTCCAGTAAGACAAACTTTCCCAAAACGATGATAAACAGCACTTTTGTTTCACTGGACAGTCTTTGTAGTTTGGCAAGCTACCAGAAAGAGGTATTGCGAATTTTTCAGCAAAATTTTGAATAAATTCAACGATTCCGGGTAAATGATTCCTGTGGTAACACATGCGATTCCCGTTTTGAAGACTTGCCAACATTATCACTATTTCGAATCAAATTTTTATAACTTTTTAAACCAACATCGTAAACAAAACAAAACATCTTTCTACAAATATGAATGCCACGAAATAAGTACATTGTATCAATTCTGGATTTATTTTTTACCCTTTGGCCATACTTTATCCGATTTTCAGTATTATAAACGTTTTGGAGCGATACATGTTGTCGATGAAATTCCAAATGGCTCAAATGGACTAAATCGTGTTCTGGTTTACTTAATTCTTGGAAAAATTGCCGGCTTTGTATAGCAAGATTTTCTGGAATTATCTTATTACATTCGTTCGAACAACATGTTTCTTTTCCTTTCTTATAGTTATTTTTACAATGTGTACAGAGCAGCAACAATAGCAAAGGTATTGTCACACTAAAAGCGAAAAAAAAATACATCACCAGCCATACCAAATGGCATCTCCCAACTGAAGGTGTGTCCAAAGTGATAATGCGTTATGAAGCTTTAAATGCGTTTTTCTCAAAACTTCATTTTCACACACTAGGTCCTTTTTCTCGGAGAAGGTCATATATGTATATAGTATTATTCAATTAATGAACATGCATATGTAATTAGGGGTACATTAAAGCCAAGTTTCGGAAAATATTTTAGTTTTATTGCAATAACCGTAAACTTAACTATTATGAAAATAAATGCTAATTATTATTTAAAGCATCTCTGGATCGGCCAAGAACGGAAATGTCGAAAGCCGAACGAGCAGCGCTGCTCGAAAAGCAGCATTTGAAGGAGTGCGAGGAAAGTGACTACCAAATGCTTGAAGGCCTTTTTACTGCGCGTGCCTCTGTTGATGATACGGATGACTCCTACGAGGTAAAATAATATACAGTTATGTTTTATATTATACCGGAAGAGAGGTAAACGGTATCAAAATGTCGGCTATCGTATACGTTACCCAGTTGTTTCGAAATTCTCAGGCAATTTTTCCATTTTTTGTTGCAAATTACTCAGAAATTTACAATGCAAATCTGTTTGTGCTTGATGGGTTAACAATAGGTCAATGAGTGTAAAAAATAAACGCGTATGTAGAAGGTATTGTTGGACCCAAGGAAAATTCTCAATACTCACGCGCATTCGCGCCTGTTTATTCTCATGCTCCTGTATACCCCTCCACATTTGCTTTCATGTCTTTCAGTTACTGACAAAATGGATGAAAACGCAAATACATCACGTTAAATTGTAGGTATTTGGTATAAATAAGTTATTAGTATTAAGAACAGAACTGTGTGGCTTCTTCTGACATACACAGCGACGTGTAACACCAGGTATGTGAGAGTTCAGAAACGCTCGATTTTCCATCGCGCACATTATCGAATGTTCACTCATATTAGAAACGTGTTTGTTTAGCATTTTGATCATGCCCTGACCTTAACTTAAGTTCATATGAATTGTGGTCCAGTCAAAACACATGATGTTAATTGTAAATAGAACAAAAAGTTTTCAGGTAATTGTCTTAATATTTTGTTATTATGATAGAAGGATCTATAAGAATTATGCATGAAACAAAATACTCACCACGACTTCGGTGGCATACCTCTATCCGATGACTCAGATTTTCAACGACTCAGATATAATTGAGGTTCAATGTCGTTAATGTGCCGAATTATCTAATTCTTTAGCTCTTGAATTGTTCTTGATCTATTGACGTACACTTTTTCTTTTAAATATCCCCAAGAGAAACAATGAACATCGCCACGACGTGGGATAACACGGCCATTGAAATTCTCGCGCAATAGAGCCATTGCTTCGTTGGCTGTGTGGCAAGTGGCACCATCCTATTGGAACCACACATCGTCCAATTCCATATCCTAACTTTCTGTCCACAAGAGTTTCACCACTCACGGCCGCTGCTTGGCCGACCTCATTTTCGAAGAAGTACGGTCTGATGACGCCGTTCCGGAGAACTAACTGGGCGAACATGCACAGGTGTTGTAACATTCCCTACAGAAATTTGCGCACAATTCTCCCGATTGTGGACACATTTTGTGCATTATGCTGCCCAAAAATAAAAACACGAAATGCATTTTGGTTTGAATGCCCATTTCTTACCCAAAGAAATGTCAAATTAAGTTGGTCAAAAACTTGACGTTAAGGTGTGACTCACAATTACAATAACATCGTACATTGTGGTTGGACCACCCTTTACATATGTACATACATACACAAAATAATGCAATTTAAATATTGAAGAAATTTGTTTTTAAATTTTTGATAAAATCCAACAATACCTCAGGCTTCAAGGGTCTTTAAAAAACTAAATTTCAATTATTTCCATAAAAATACATACATAAATAGTTATATATTATACGTGCACATCTACATACATACATGTGCGTAAAATAAAAAAATAGTCCGCTTGGTGTATTAATTATATTAACAATTTTAACTTATCTGTGCGCAGGCTGGTGCATCTGTTGATTTCAGTCATCGACATCCTTTGAGACGTGAGACTGCTATCGAATTATCGCCGTCCAAGCCAACTGCCACTGGTGGAATAATTGGCACATGTGATAGTAGTGACACAAGTGGTCCAGCGACTGGTGCTTTTCAAGTAAAGAATGAACGACCCTGGCAACGAAATTCATCTATGGAACAGCAACAGACATATCATTCACCTGTAGTACCGCAACGGGCGACCAGTGAATTTTTGAATCCACCATATGAAAGCGCTGGACGTCTGTTTAAAAAGTCTAGCGAAAGCTTACAGAAAAATTCGAGTACCGACACTGACTACTCAGCGCATCCATATCGTTTTATAAAGCAAAGTTCTAATGATACAACCACCTCTATGACCGGCTCATACAATATCGACACACCATCCTTAACTGCCGAACCTTCACTCGATGCAGTCGATATGCAATCGTCACAACCTCAAACACAATCATTAGCGTCGACAATGTTGGAGGGTGGTGTTAGTTTAGTTGGAGGCAGCAGTCTTAGCATATCTGCACGTTATCAACCGTTACGCACCTCTTCCGTTGGGGCTTCTGATTTGAAGCGACCAATTGATGAAGGCTCAGCTTCACTTGATTTCGGAACAACGCATATATTGGGGCAGCTGCAGCCACCTCCACGAGGTATGCATTTGAAGAAACAGTTTAGCTTGGACCAAGGCAAACAACAACAGCCACCACCGATACCACCAACATCCCGTTTATCATCCACAGAAACGCCCACCTCCATTACAGAAATGACTCAGTCATCATCATCTTCCGCTTCTGCGTCAACATCGGCACTGTCCAAGCTTCAAACACCTTCTAAACATGCAACATCAACTTTAGCAGGTGCTGTATTGCCTTCCTTGGTTCCGGCCAAATTGATATCTTCATTGAAACCACCGCTCACAAGTAAACTCGGCATGAACATACTGAAAGAGAGCAGCTCCAGTACCGAAGAGTCAAAAGATGGAGATCAATCTACGACTGCTTCTAGCAGCACTGCAGTGACGATACCACAAATAAGCACAAATCTTGTTCAAGATGAAATTGCAAAACTCTCATCGAACATTAAGAGCAGCACCGAATCTGAAAAGGATCCACCCTACAATGAAACAATGTGCTGATTTTTAGTTAAGATCGTAATTTTAATTGCTTAACAGAAACAACGTCCACCATCATCTGTCATCCTGTTTCACTCGCCAGACGCCCGAGGATTTCGGCTGAAATATTCTTTTAATACAAACGCACACAAGTAAAAGCATCAGCTGACGCAGTTTCCATTTGTGCAGCATTGCGTTATGCACAATAAAGCCCAAGTTTTTTAAGAAAAAAACATACTCAAACACACTAACGACAAGCTCAAATCAATGCCCTTTTTAAAAACCACTTTTCGTTATTTATAAGTGTTTTTAATGTAACTATTCAAGGTGGAAAGTCAAGGATAGCTTAGCAAATCGCTAAAAATAACATTATATTTATTACTGGTCAAATGATTCATTATTCAGTCAAGCAATCGATGTAAACGATGTTTTGTTCACAAACCATTTTTGTCTCTTAACATCTACCCAGCCCTGCAAGGCGACTTAACGACCGGTCTCTTGACAAAGTGAGCAGTAACGAAATGCATTCGCTTGTAGCTGATTTTTACATTCAAACAGGACATTTTTTAATGGGCTTTTAATAAATTTATTTTCTCTATGAATAAGATCTTTATTGTGAAACACATTTAAATTATCTACGAAAGTTTTTATTTTAACATCTCTGTGTGCTGCGAATTTTTAGATCAATAGCAAATTTATGTATTTCTAGTTTCTAAGATAATGCGTACTTAAAACCGAACCCTAAGAATTGCTATTTACTGAGGCACATTCAAAATATTTACGTACATTTGTGTACATACATATAAGCATACAAATGTAGTTATTTAGGTTAAAGATAAATATAAAGGTGCGTCCAGCCAAATAACTATTTTTACTCATGTACTTAATGCGTTTTTTTCTGCAAGTTTTAGATGGAAAACACATCCTTATTGGCGCAATGCATTCCCTGACGCGCTGTAAGCACAAGCTATTAGTAAAAAAAAAAACGTTTCAAAGAAAGGCGGAACTTGGAAAATTATAATATTTTATACCGATCCCTTGGAATTTTCATTTGGGATTTATTGTACTTGTGTACATACCCAAACCCTTCTTTAGCTTGCACTTTTTTTAAGATTGTTTCTTGTTTATATAACTCACCAGGACCACTGTCATTCTTTTAATACTACAGTAAAATGCCGATAGTTTGTGCTCGAAGGTGCCAACTACCTTTTACAAATTGGGGGTACTTTTGCTACTCTTTAAAGAGATTTCGATTTAAAGACGTTAAAATTAAAAAAGAACGAACATGAGTCTTAAACTGAACAATATGTGATTTAAAAGGGTTGCAGTTTATTTAAAACGAACATTAACATATAATAATGCCAACACTTGCCCAGCAAGCAACTGCTTTCCCCATGAGCAGAGGGCCACTTATAGGAACATTACACTGTCGACACTGTGCAAAGCATGAAACAAAACATTTCTCTACTTGTGGATACTCAGTTTGTTTTTGTTGTTTTAGTTCATACCCTGAAGCAGCGTGTCCAGAATTTTTATCAACTTCACTTTTCTTTCTTCCACTGTCATTGGCTAAAACGATGTTTCTTTTCCAATAGTGATAAGGTTTTATGCGCGCTCCGATACATTCTTCGCAAAACCCAGAAACAACGCAATTTTAGGACACAACAAAATTTAAAAATTATATAGTTTTTCTCAAATCGTAAATGTAAAAACCGATGGAAGAGAAATATTTAGAAACAGTATGACGCAATTTTGCTTGCATCCAATTTTCTGCCAACTGCCAATAATAAGGATATTATTTTTGCACTAGCAAACATTTTGTTTTGCTGTCTAGATTAGAAGAACGCCGTGCTGCCATACTTAAAACATTCGATTAATGCAGTCCGATGTAGATGCTTAGCAGGTTCACTGAGCAGAGACGTGCACTTTCTCGCCAGAGAAAGTTGAAACCTGAATTTTATTTGGTGTGAAGACTTATCTCCGATCATAATTTTTCATCTGCCAATTGGCCTCACTGTCTACCTAGAAATACTTTTTTTGCTGGAATTACTCCCAACTAGTTTGTAGTGGCACTTCTATTAAGACCGTGGTTGCAATGCCTTAAATAAAGTACTCTTAATTATTGATAAGTTTTATTTACTTTTTAAAAACGAAAACAAAACTTAAGTGTCTGAGGAAGTGCTTATGTATGTATGTATGTATATAAATTTATAGAAAACATTGTAAGCTTGTTAATTGGACAATACGTAATTAATAAATTCCATTGCAATAATATACAAATTCTTAAGGAAACAATTTTTGTAAATAAGATAAAAATGTATGTTAGAGTGGTGCTTAAAATCCAGAAGTGTTTGGGTCTGGTGTAGTTATAGGATAAGTGAAAGTATTTCTATTTGCTGTTGAATTATTGTGAAAGTAGAGCCAATTAGGAGATACGAACAGAGATGATCTTGAAAAGTTAAATCTATAACTAACTTTATATAATTAAGAAAAATGTTAAGTGAAAATTTAGATTGCCAATACTTTAAGGCTTTGAACCACATCTGGACTTAACGAAATATTGTATTTTAAGCAGATCGGACTTAGAAAAAGAAACTATTAATTTATAACGGTGCTTTTAATACGAAAATAAATGGAAATTATAAAGCAAAGCTCATTTATAATACAAAGTAGACTTCGAATAGAGCTGCAGCGTTCATGAACGAACGTGTTAAATTAAAAGGATCATGCGAACAAAGTGAGCAGGTCATTTAACTGAGCGTACTTCGTTCGCTTGGATTTCGGTTGTTTTCATTCAAGTGCTCCACATCAAATGTGCTTTCGATTCCTTTATGACATGTTCGTTTTTTCTTTTTTTGTATCTATTAATTGCTATAAGTGTAAGCAAAATGAATTTCATCAAAAATCTATTAAAAAATATTCTTAAAATACTTAAGTGAAAAATTGATTGACTGTGCATCATTATTAAGCTTTCGAGCCTGATTTAAGATAAATAAAGTGAGTTTGTTCGAAGCAGTTGGCCAACTGCCAAGTGCGACCAATTTTCTGGTCATTAAGTTTATTTTTGGAGAACACTTGTTGTCGCACTTAGTTCCACCATATCAATAAATGTTATGCATTTTTTTAGTCAAAAAATATTGATAGTCGGACTTAAACATGTAGTCGCTCATGGACAACCGAAATTTTGTATATTTAAAAAATCGTTAAAACGCTTTTCCAGAGTAGAAAACGGTTTTTGGTTGCTTCTGTACGGCTTTTAAAACTGTTTATTAACCGAATTTCTTTTTTTCGGCGCGTATTAGTCACGACTGGATAGCGGACATTTCGCAGTGATTTAACAAAAACAATTTACATACATACATATATATAAAATACATGTGATTGGTGTGCTGGGTGGCTCACTTGTTACGGATTCAGCGTGATGAAAGTCAACTAGCAAAATATCTACAAAAATCTGAAAATGTTTATTAAATATGTCTTCTTATTATTGCTCCATAATTAAGAAGAAAAGTCTGCTCAAACATCACACCGAAACGTTAGCTGTGCACTGAAAAAAATAAATTAACAGTTTCACATGAGTCAACTTGACAGTCATACTTCACACATACTAAAAACGAATAACAAACACTGTGAGCTGGCTAAACAGATAGTTTGTAGTTTTCTTAGCACTTACGAAACATATCTTTAATGAACTAGAAAAAAATCTGTCTTCTTTTACACACAAACAAAATTTCAAAACCTGTCAACACACGTACATACATACCCATACACACACACACACACACACACACACTCATACTACAGTGCATATAACGAATTTGGGAATATGTGCATATTTTTAGGCTGTTATAAACTAAAATATCTTTCATATATGTACATAAGAATAGCAAATAACTCCTATCTAATAATTTGTATGGATCTTAGCCCTTCGAAGATCCGGTGCGAACTTTTGTATTGTTTGGTCTTTTAAAAATATATGTAGCTATTGACTAGAAAGTAATTGATCTAATAAAATGTATTTATTCAATTAAGCCATAAGTGTAGGAACATGTGTATGTATGCAAGTGTGTAGGCGCACAATGGGCACACATACATGCATACATACAGTACATACTTGTTAGATGTGTAATTAACAATAACAACTTTACAAATCTTACAAAACTTGGTGAAAAATGTACTTGCTGGAAAACCTGACAAGAAATTACTTTATTTTTGTTGATATTTTTAATAAAGCAAATAAATAAATATGTAAGTCAAATTTGTAATTAAACTTCTGTTAAAAAGTTGCATTTAAAAAAGCAAATAATTAAATGATATAGACCAATAAACGTTTTACCAAAGAAAAGAAAATAGTTTTCCGTTTTAATTTCTTAATGGCCCAATCAGAAAAATGCACATGTATGACCGAATCTGCGCCAGCAACTTGACGAAGGGAAAACTGATTTCTGTTTTGTGTGTTAGTCTCTTTTAAATGTCAGCCGTTCGAGAGTAAATTTTTGTTTTTGAAATTTCGGCGGCCCTTATCCATTTCTGTTTCTGCCGGTTGTCTACAACTCGAACTTGCATACGTTCACACACATCAACTATTGCACGCATTTGAACTTCTTACAAATTAGGACGGTGCACCATAATAAAGATATGACCAAAAGAATATTGAATTTGCTCTTATTTTTATGCCAAAAATGTTCTCGTTAGTTTTAGTTATTAAAATAGTCCGTCATCCATTTTTCTACCAAAATAAAAAACAGAATATATTGAAAACTCGGAAATCAAAGTCTTCTCCATTTTCCTTATAAAAAGGTAGAAAAATAGAAATAAAAAAATTGTTTGCTCCGTGTAAAAAATCAAAAATGTATGTATGTAACATTTTTCTGCCAGAAAAGGAAATGGAAAACTTAAGAAAAATGGAAAAAGTAAAGTTTTTTGGAACGACAGAGACAGACGTTTCAACCAATTATAATGAAACTGATGGCTTAGGAAATGAAATGTACGTACATAAAAACATACTATATCGACGGCGTTTATCCAAAATGGTTTATCTGCAGATTTTGTAAAAATGAGTTTTTGATGCCAAACTATTCCCTGTGATGCACTTTTCCTATGGTATGAATTTCTGATAAAAATATTGATTTATTTGCGACTTATTCACATTTTTTGTTTCGTTTATCTACACACACACTTTTATTTTTGAAGGCAAAATGGTTTATCTACAGTGTATTCGCGAGATTTTCATAGCAGTCGTATATTAAAAATCGATAATTGGGATGGGAGTTTATTACTTCAACCAAAAATATTATAAGTTAACATAGTGTGCAGATAGTATGTAAATACATATGGGAACATTTTGGTCCTCAAATTTCATTTGTGAATATTTTAAATACAAATCGGTTGTGCGAAAAAATATTATGGCTTTTATTAAATATTTTAAAAATAAAAAGAAAAAGATCACAATGAAACAAGTTTCAGCAAAGATAACAAATTAAAGCGAATGAAAGGTGGGTCATATTTAGGAATATCACGAAACGATGGCAAACAATCTACTCCAGGACCAAAAAGACGTATAAGCCGAACTTGTACATCGAAAACATGTCTCAAAGTACAAAATAGAAAAAGTTGTTTGTTCAAGGTAATGTGATTGTTTCAAATAAACAATAAATTCCAAAGGCAGAAAAGTTTTCTTTTCAAATTAGCACAAGAAGACAAAAAATTGCAGGTATGTCAGAGGATGTTTCTCTCGACTCTTGCCATCACTTATTCAACGCTTAGACGCTAGATAATGATTAAGAAGTTCGAAACGAAATTTGATTGGCGGCGCCAAATCTTCAAAGAATTTATTGACAATTTGGAAAAAATGGAAAGTCACTACTGTCGAAAAAGCAGCTCCAAAATTTTTTTATAGTGCGGTTTTTTGTCTTGATCAGTTATTTGAAACAACTTAAGAAAAAACTAAATTTTGTTCTACTGTGAATGACTTTCATTAATAATAGCATTTGACAGTTAAAAAAATTAACAAACAAAATTTTAAATTTCTGTGCAAAATTATTTCATGGCTTTTGGGTGATGCAGGATATTCTCTGGAACCATTTTTACTAACGCCATATAGAAGTCCTACAGCGGGAACTGCAGAGCATAAATTCAATAAACAACACATATACATCTGCCCGAAATATAATTGAACGGGTTATTGGTGTTTTGAAAAACCGCTTTAGATGTCTTTTATACACCTTAACATACGAACCAAATAAGTCCGTTAAAATCATCAATATTTGTTGCGCACTCCACAATATTTGTAGATTTTATAATGTCGATTCATTTAATAATGATGAAGTTCCATATGGCGATATTGAAGAGTCTTCTATAAATGCCGACACAGACACGGAATTCAGATGCTTAAATGAAGCCAGGAGTCTATAGTATCGCAATTCATTTATTAGTATACATCGCTCCCTAGTTACAAAAGGGTCACAACTCAAAATACTAAAATTTTCAGGAGAGACTAAAAACTGTTTATGTTTAGTTCATCGTGCAGAAGCAACACACTTAACATAAAAGTAGACATAACTGTCCAGTTAAAGAAGCAAGTCACGTGACAAAAATTGTTGCAGTAGTTAGAAATGTGTACTCTGAATTAATTTATGGGAAAAAGTCAGTTTTGGAAAATTTTGAGTTGTGACCCTTTTGTATTTAGAGTGCGATATGTATGTAAGCATGTATATATGTACGTATATAGATAAGTAAAGTCCTTAGAGGTCTTTGAAAATAAATAAAGAAAAATAGTAACATCTTTGCTAAAAAATATCCAAATAGCGAAATGAGTCTTTTCGTGGCGGGCCCTTACTATTGAGCTCATCAGGTAACTCCTTCCACATTTCTTCCGCGAGTACTCTGTCACCTTTATAATACCCTTTGGCCAGTCCTGGATGTTTTTCCATAAAATCCAAGAAAATCCAAGAAAATCCTCTTGCTCCACATTTTTTGGGTTTTCCCCTTCACAAATATGGTTAATTTTGCCATAAAATTTATTATAAAAATATTATTTACTACTTACATTTCGTTTTTTAGCTTATTTAAATTATTTACAACAAACTATTTCATATATTTTTTCAAAAAGTATTTTTTTCGTGCTCTCAAAGGCCAACTGTTTTAAATACGTTTTTTTGTAGCAAAATTCAGTTACAGAACATAAAAATATAACGGAAAACCCTGCAGAAACAATTTGAAAATGAAATTTTATTTTATAAACCATTTATGCGATTTCTAAAACACCAAATAGACGAAAATTACACTTTTGCATACTTTATGACAAAAAGTGATTTGCAGAACCTGGGTGATAATAAACACATTTTAAAAAAAGAACAAGCTCGACATGAGAAACAAAATGATAAAAATAAAGCTTCCCAAAACCTGTGTCATCATTTTGCAATGGACGCTCAAGCAATCAAACTATGTCCCAATATAAACGCATCTGCCATTTATTATAAACAACACTTGCTGGTTCACAATTGCACAGTATATAATCTTTCATCGCATCAGTGCACTAATTATTGGTGGAGCGAAACTAACGGTGATCTTTCAGCATCCACATTTATTTCAACAATACTTCACCATCTTAAGACACACTGCCTTAAGAATGATTTGACTATAGTTATTTATTTCGATGGTTGCGGCTACCAAAATCTGAACCATTTTCTCGCAAATGCCTTGTCTAATTTCTCAATAGAAAAAAAAAATTATTGAGCAAAAATATCTGGAAGGGACACACTCAAACGGAAAAGTTGAAGAACCAATCCATATACATATGTATATACCTCATGATTATATCATTCTTTTTATGATAATCAAAATGGTTTATCTACCGTAAAAATGCGAATAACGGGTTTTATTTTATAATTTATATTTTAGGGAATTAGTAGAAGTCGATCAATCATATTGTAGAAGATCGATTTGCTAAATACTCACTAGTTAGGGAATTAAACAGTTCTTTGCTGCTCCTGAACAATCAGGGTTTTGCAGATAAACCATTTTGGATAAATGCCGTCGATATGTAACTTAATAAATTTTAATATTTAGAAATCGCCTTCATAATGGAAATTCTGATCTCAAAAAAGTTTGCACAAAGCGAAGTTCTTAATTGGAGTCTCTGGAGAAAAAAGGACAGAAATAGTTCAACAATTTACAAACATAGATAGAAAAACTTGAAGACTTCCTTAACCAAAGCTTTTAGGTATTTTTCCCAAAGGTCGAATAGCAAAGCTAAAAGCAGGCATCAATCGCACAAGATGGACCGCAGAAGATATAACTCAGAGTATTACTTTACACTCAGCGAGTGCTAAACTATACAGGCCGATGTATAGAAAACAATTCCCCTCCCCTGCTGTACGTACTTTGCAAGTGTTGTGGAAAAAAGGTTTATTTCCCTTATCTGAATTAAACTGTATTTCTCACAGGTTAAACTAGCAGTGAAAATTACAGTTTTGCAAAGTTGCTTTAACTCTTAAAAAACATTTCTGTATCAAAGAAGTTGTCCTTTATTAAGAGCAACAAAAAATATTATCTTAATTTATATCAACAATATCATCTCCTCCAACAGCAAGCATGGGCTCAAAAAGTTCACATCTTTGCAGGATTGTTAGAGCCAGTTTTTGAAGTCCCTTCTGCTTCGGAGCATATGACGGAAACGCATAAACTATGTGTTTTGAGCTTCGACGAAGCAAAAATTCGAAAAACGTACATTACGATAAGTCCTCCGACACAATACTAGTTCCTGTGAACTGTGCAGGTTGCAAAGGTAAGAGGTTAGTAAAACAAGAGATTCACATGCATATCAAATAATTTAATTTTTTTTTTTTGTATTCTGTTTTATTTGAAATCTATTTTACAAAATTTTAAATAATAAGCAAATTTAATAATAATTAAAAACATAACATAACATCTACATCATAAATATTATTTTCTAAAAGGTAGGTCAAGTACATGTACCCTTTTTAACCTACGCACTTCGTTGCTATCGTCTAATAAATTGATGGCTAGCACATTGGAATGATGGCTAAGTCGGTTTAGATATCTGTCGCTGAAACGATTAATTTCTTCTTTGACCATTGCGTTGCTAAGATCTTTATGAATATTGTTGTTTCTGATGAACCAGGGAGCATTAGTAATTAAGCGAAGAGTTTTGGATTGATATCTTTGTAGAATTTCAATATTTAAATTGCTAGCGGTACCCTACAATTGTATACCATAAGTCCAAATTGGCTTCAGAACAGCTTTATACAACATGACTTTGTTTTCAATGTAGATGGTCCTAATAACCAAAACATTTTTTTGGTTTTCAAATTTAATTGATTACGTTTCACTTGCATGTGTTTTTGCCAAGAAAGTCTTTTGTCAAGATGGAGACCTAAATATCTCACATCATCACTTTTTGGAACAGGGGACCCATTCATCGAGAGGGCAGGACAATAATTTCTTTTTAAAGTGAAGGCCACGTGAATCGACTTTTCGGTATTAACCTTTATATTCCATTTAAGTAACCAATTTGCAGCAAATTTAATAGTTCCTGTACCATCCTAGAAGCTTCTGCTGCCAATCCATGAGATGCTAGTATGGCAGTGTCATCAGCATATGTAGCAATAGTCAAACCATCAATAGTTGGCATATCTGATGTATAAATTGTATAAATAATTGGGCCTAAAACACTGCCTTGAGGAATACCAGATTTAATTGTACCAAAATTAGAGCTTTCATCATTGACACTTACGTAAAAGTACCTTTGATAGAGATATGACTTGAGTAACAAGTAATAAGGTGCAGGAATTAACATTTTTAACTTGTATGGCAACCCTTCGTGCCACACATTATCAAAGGCTTTCTGAATATCTAAAAATATATTTTCTATATAATAATATAAATAATTTTTTCTCTAAAGCATCGGAAATAACTTCAACAATTCTGTGGCATTGCTCTGGCGTACCATGTTTATGTCGGAAACCAAATTGATGTTCAGGAATTATGTTTCTTCTTTCTAAAAAAGGTAGTAATCTCTGAATAAAAAGTCTTTCAAAAATTTTCGAAAACGTAGGTAGCAGACTTATAGGTCTGTATGACGAGACTAGGTGATCAGGCTTATCAGGCTTGGGTATCATAATGATTTTAGCACATTTCCACTGTGATGGATAGCAGTTTAATCGTAGTACTGAATTGTATATCGTTGTGAGGAAAATTATGGCTTTTCGAGATAAAGATTTCAAAACTTTAGAGTCATAATTATCGAAACCAGGAGCTTTTCTATTGTTAAGCTTATTAATTTCATTTTGTAACTCTGATGGCGCTATATGTTTTATGGGCCAATCCATTTGGCAAGGTACATCAAGAAACTCAAGAATTTTATCTCTATCACATGGATTGCTTAAATTATATGGAAGAAAAGTGTCTTCCAAATAAGTTTTAAGCAATTTCATTTCCATTATCATCATTTCTTATTGTAGTATTTCTTTTGGTGGGTCTTCTTAGATACTTTGTTGCATTCCAAAGACTATGTTCGTCGTTTTTTAGGAAATTTTGAATTGAATTATTTTTGTATTCCCTTAGACTACTTTTCAAGTGCTTAGTTGCTCGATTTTATTTGCCTTATCCGCAGGACTCCTTGTTCGATGGTAAATTCTTCGTAAATACCTTTTGCGAGCAATCAGTTCTCTTAACTCTCTCGACAATCTAACATTTAAACCACGATTTTCGATCTGTTGTGGCGTTGCCAAGAAAGCTGCATCATGTATCAGGTTATTAAGTATCTCTAATGCATCCTCTAATTCATGATCGTTTGCAATTGGTATATTTAAATGCAGATTTTGCTCTACATATTGTGTGAAAGTCTGCATATTTGTCTTAGAGTTAATAATTTTAAATTTTTTTTTAATGTTTCGAAGCACTGCGCTATATGTGACAATTAGAGGGTTATGATGAGAACTTAAGTCTTCTACATCTACTATATCTAACAACGTTTCAGGTACGCCATTAAAAACTACAAAATCCAGAAGATCTGGAATTTTTGAAGGATCACTTATCCAGTAGGTAGGATTTCCAGTAGATAAGGAAGAAAAACGGTTTTTTGTAATACATTTGTAAAGCTCTCTTTCTTTTGGGTTTATTAAACGTGATCCCCACCAAGGATGCTTTGCATTGAAGTCCCCACCAACAATAAATTTTGGCCCAAGATTATTAAAAAAGTTTTCGTATTGCTCACATTTTACTGCGTGCCTTTGTGGAAAGTAAATTGAAAATATGTTTATACTTCTGTTGTCACATATGACTTTAATGCCTGCAGCCTATAAATGTGGCTTTCTTATTGGATCTAACGTTTCATATTTGGTGTTTGATTTAACTAAAATTGCTGATCCTCCATGAGCTCTTTCGTCAGGGTGGTTTGCAATTACGAAATCGTAGTTATTAATCGTAAAATAAGATCTATTTGTGAAATGAGTTTCGGATATTAAAAATATATCTATATAATTGTTTTTAATAAAAATTTCTGTATCGTTTTTATGATTGGAAATACCATTTGCATTCCATATTGCTATTCTCATATTTAACTCCATAACTTCTCCATTATTTTTGCCATCATATTCATCAGACTTTCCATCATTCTCTCCAGTTTTTCGATACGAGAATCTGCACCTGATTTTGTTACTACATCTGCATATGAGACATTGCAATTGGCTTGGTCAGTTTGTTTATTAGAGTTACCGGTCAGCTGTGGATATTCCTTTGAATTTATATTAAAATATGTATTTCTTTGACCAGATGAGTGTACGCTTGGCCTATTAGACCGTTTTGCAATAACATTTTGATAAACTGTACAACCTTTATAACTAGCAGTATGATTTAACAAACGGTGTACACAGCGTGGTGGTGCTTCTAAACTTTTTTTACACTCAGAAGTATCATGGTCCTTACCGCACTTTACGCACCTATATTCATTTTTACAATAAGTTTTTGTATGCCCAAACTGCTGACATCTATAACATTGTACTAACTCATTAGTTCTTCTGGAGGGTTCAACTTTAATTGCAGCATGATTAATCTCCTTGTTGTTTGGGTTTTGTTCCAAGTCGACGAAAAACATAGAAAGTGGTTCTTTTGTTACACGGCTTTTAGCGTTTATAACAGATCTTACTTGATGATCTTTAAGTAAAAGTTCAGCCTTAATATCCTCGGTAGGTGTGGTATGGTGAAGCCCCTTAATAACAATTCTGTAAGACCTTTCTTGTTTAAGTTGGTAGGTATGAAAACTTATATTTGAATAGTGTTTCTGTAGGAATCTATTGTCTTCAACATTAATCTAACCTGGTCACCCCTTAAAGACTTATAACTAACATCACCACAAGGAATTACTCTTACAAGTTTTTTAACCATAAGATTTATATTATCAACGTTTGGTTTGTAAATTGCTGGAGGCTTTGGTATTTTTTGAACGTTTTCTTCTGGTTCTCCATCATCAATATCGAGGGATGCATACCTGTTGTTGGATGTACTTGGCTTTTCGTTTTCTAAATCATTTACTTTTTGCGGTTTACGTTGTGGTCAATCAACATGCTTACATTTTGTAGGAACATTCTGCCAATACAAGTCAGTATCACTACTCTGATCATTACATTGACCTATATATTGACGATCATTAAATTTACCATGTCAGTAAACATTGCTATTTTTAAAGTTGAGGAAGTAAGTTTGCACAACAATTGTCTCTGTCGTATTAATAATTCTTGAAAGACTGCACTAATCTCTTTAATGTTATTTTGCTTATTTTGGTGTTTTTGGTTTTTTTTTATGTTTTTTTATTTATTTTATTTTTTTATTTTGTAATATGAAAAATATTTTAATTTTAGAAAATTTTATTATTGACACAAAAAACAGAACCGCTCTCTATGAATGCTAGATTTGAATATATGAAATTATAAGAGTAATATTTTTTATTGGGCTACAATATGGAAGCAACACATATTTTATGACTGTTGACATTTTAAAATTTAAATCATAAAAATAAATCATGCAACTACACCATTGCAGCACTTGCATGTGATTTAGGGGCAGTAACAGAGCAACCATATGCACTGAAAATAAAATTGTTTCATTATAATTCTTTATTCAGATTTCTGTATAACAACGAAAAGGTTTTTGTGTTTGGCGATGCTCTTCATATGATTAAATTCCTTCGCAATCACTTTATAGATCAAGGTTTTCTTATACATACATATATGCAAACCCAGTTCGTACTGAAATAATTTCCAAGTTATTAGAAATTATTTTTGACGATCTTACCGTCACTTATTGTATAAAATATCACAAGTAAACCTTAATGTCGCAAGGACAAAACTGAAACTGGCAACAAAACTGTAGCGCAGGCTACTACGAGAGCAGCTAGTCTTGGCCAACTTGAGGAGTCAAGCTGGGAAGAATGTTGTCGACTATTTAGGTAAATTGGGAAAGCTGTTAACACTCATTATACTGATCATAATATTGAATCAGTTTGTAGACAACTGATTGGTTTGATGTAATGAACGTCAAAGTTCATTTCCCTGATTCAAGAGACCGTCACTACGTTTACGGCCTTTCTCCTGGTAGCAGAAATGAGAGCGAATTGCAAATATTTTGTTTTGTTTTTCGCTGAGGAATAACTCACTCCAACAATCCTATTCAAGGACTATATGAAGACTTGACCACACGATATGACCACACAGATTAACTTGAATTTAAATATAGATTTAGGTCGTATATTCTTTTACGAAACGATGGAATGTTGTCAAATGATGGAAATGTTGAAAGTGATGATTCTCTAGATTTAAAAGTGTCTGAAAAGCCTCTAACAGGTAATTTTATTTCGTTTTTAACTTCAATTAATGATTAAAAACTTCTTTGTAGGGAATATGTTTGCGACATTTAATATTGTTGTTTGCATCGCAGAACTGCGAATACTGCATTGTGATGGGTTGGAAAATTAAGCAGGTTGTATTTGCTTGAAATTAAAGGAGTATCTTCCTGGTATTTGCGTACCAGAAAACGATGGAAGTGAACCAACATGTTCCTGTGTTGACAATTTCTCTGAGAGTGGACTATCAAAGCCAACAAAAAAAACTATGAATCTAATGAAAGGATTGAACCATATATTTGAAAAACAAATTGGACAAGGCCTACCTGTTACAAAAGATTACATACAGGCAAGTTTCACTAAAGTAATTTATTTCTGATGTTCTACAGAAGTAGTGGTTTGGTGTTACATTTGCTCATATTAAATGAACTTCGAAAACAAAAATTGTAAACAGCTGATACATACATATAACATTAAAAATACAATTTTGCTTTATATATCATAAAATTACTAATTGTTTTTTGTTTTTCACATAAAAACTAAACAAGTCGTGTAAAAATATATAAAAAAGATAATAAAATACACCATAAATAATGAATGTTGTGTTAGTGTCCGTGGTGCATCAAAACAATGGATTCGCGAAAGCAAAATTACAGAGGAGGATTTTGCGACATCCCTCAAATCCTTTGGATATCAACGACTCCATTTTTAGGTTTAGGCTGCCCAAGTCTTCTATCCCGGCACAAATACAGGTTGCTGCCACATTGAGATTTTTAGCAGAAGGCGGATTTCAATGAGGGGTTCGAAAAGACAGCCATGTGGCCTTGGTACGCAGCACCACATGCTAAATTTTAAATCGTGTGCTTATTATTTTAGAAAAATATATTTGCCTATTAGCCGGTGTAATAGGATGCGTTGACGGTACTCACGTGGAAATTACTAAGCCGCACCTGTTCTATAACAGAAAAGGATACTACAGCGTAAATGATATGATTGTGAGTATTTCCAAATTACTATAGAATAAAGCGTTATATTTATTTACTATTTTTATAGATTTGTGATTATAACATGGGAATAAAGCTATCGATGCCTGTCGACCCGGGTCTAGTCATGATTGCACGTAGTTATGTTTCCCGTTACTATGACAATGTAGAAAAAAGGGCCAACTGGTTGTTGGGTGACGCGGGCTATGCTGTTCAACCAGTTTCACTAACTCCTTATAGGGATACTCAGGCTCGTACACGCCAACACAAATTTAATGAAAGACACGCATCAGCACGGAATGTAGTTGGAGGAACTATTGGTGTGCTGAAAAGCCGCTTTCGATTTCTTGCTCACATCCTTCCGTATCAGCCCTTAAAACTAATTCGAATTATAAACGTGTGATGTGCACTGCATAATATTTGCAGACATTTTAATGTACAAGATATGGAAGAAATAAACTTAAGAAATGAAAATGATGAGGATAATTGGGATGAATTAATGGGTGGTATTATTGGTTCCGCACGAAAAATAAAATTTAACGGAAAGAAATATCAACCGCTACGCAAATTGTAATTATTCATTCCTGCGAAATAAGCTTTCCGCAGAGTAGATTTAACATCCCTGTTTTAAATAACTATGAGTTGGTATTGTGGCAGCTGTTAAAAAACATTTGAAAAATATATTCAAATTTGTAAGCGAATACAATTTTTATAAGTAAAATATATATAAAATATATGAACGCAGATAATATATAATTATAATATGGACACAATAGCCTTTTTTGGCTTAAGTATACGGCTAGAAAGAAGAGTTTTGCGCTTAAAAACAGAAGATGTTTTGCAGATGAACGAAAGAGAGTATGTTTGAATAAATACAATTAAATGGTGGTTAAATTTCAAGGGCCGATGTTGATTTTGAATAAAACACAAACTATTTAGGAAATTATTGTAATTTTATTTTATTATGATGTATTGGTATTACTCAATTATGTATGGAACAAAATATCGGCCAAATGGGCGCCGCGACCTCGGCGGCACATCTCCATCCGATGGTCCAAATTTTCGATGACGCTGAGGCATAATGGAGGTTCTATGCCGTTAATGTGCCGAATTATCTGATCCTTTAGGTCTTGAATTGTTGCTGGCTTATCGACGTACACCTTTTCTTTCAAATAAAGTCCAACGGTGTCAAATCACATGATCTTGGCGGCCAATTGACATCGCCATTACGTGAGATAACACGGCCATTGAATTTGTTGCGCAAAAGAGCCATTGTTTCGTTAGCTGTGTGGCAAGTAGCACCGTCCTGCTGAAACCACATATCGTCCACATCCATATCTTCCAATTCGGGCCATAAAAAGTTCGTTATCATCTCACGATAGCGAACACCATTCACAGTAACTGCCTGACCGGCCTCATTTTGGAAAAAATACGGCCCGATGATGCCGCCAGCCCATAAACCGCACCAAACAGTCACTCTTTGTGGGTGCATTGGTTTTTCGACAATCACTCTTGGATTCTCATTCGCCCAAATGCGGCAATTCTGTTTATTGACGAATCCACTGAGGTGAAAATGTGCCTCATCACTGAAGATGATTTTCTTCGAAAATTGATCATCCACTGTTGCCATTTCTTGCCACCATTCTGCCCATTCACGACGTTTTGAATGGTCAAGAGGCTTTAGTTCTTGAGCCAATTGCACCTTGTAAGCGTGTAAATGCAAGTCTTTATGCATAATGTTCATCAACGACGAGCGTGAGAGGTGCAATTGTTGGGAACGACGACGACTTGAGGTGGACGGCTCTTCAGCCACATTATCGCGAACAGCAGCAATATTTTCTGCAGTACGGGCTGTACGAGCATGCACTGGTGTTCTCACATTTTCTACAGACCCGGTTTGCTCGAATTTTTCCACGATTTTTGCGATTGTACGCACATTTGGACGATGAAATTGACCAAAAAAATTACGAAGTGCACGATATGCATTTTGATTTGAACTCCCATTTTCATAATAAGTCTGGATAACTTTAACACGTTGTTGGATTGTGTATCTCTCCATGGTTCAAATTGAGTAAGTCTGAAATAGAGAAATGTCAAATAAAATTCGGAAAAAAACTTGGCGTTTACGTGTGGTTCACATTCAACATCGGCCCATACAATTTAACCACCCTTTATAAACAGATTTGTGGCATAAATCATTATTTAATTTTACAGTTTAAAAAACAATTTTCGCTTAAATAAGGTTACATTTTAATATATTTTGTCCGAGCTGGAGTCTGCAAGTTCAAGAAGCTGTCGTCAAGGAGCACTTTCTGCAAGAGATAAACTGTGTGCATGTTTGAGGTTTTTTGCAGAAGGTAGCTACCAGCGCAGTGTTGGCAAGGATTTTAATGTCAATATACCTATTTAGTGTCACTGCCAACTCTTCCCAGAATTTTTTCACTTCTGCTTGCAAATTTTGTTTCCGCACTTGCGGAACGGAATGAAAAACTTAAAAATCAATTTCAATAAATCAGCTAAAAATGTTTATTCATTTCATTTCACAATGAAATTTAAAAGTATTTTCAAACTATTTCTTTTTGTGTTAAAGTAGTTTCTAGAACATTGCAAAATTCACTACGAATTGGTGCTCGAAAACAAAACAGAAATGAAAAGTAAAAAGTAAAATGAAGAACACCAACGAGTCAAATTGAAGTGGTTACAAATCATATTCAGGTATATGATGAAAAACGAACGCAAATCAATTCTGAAAACGATATACATAAATAGATGTGATGAATTTTGATTGGTTTCATATTCCAATTTTTGTTTCAAGCCATTTTATTTTTTAGAAAAATGTTACAACAATACCTAAGAAATACAACTGCATTTGTTTACGACAAATTGAAAAAATACATAAAAATTTACATTTTATAATTATTTCTAAATAAAAGTGTTTAAAATAAAAACAAAAGAGATAAAATGGTGTTTGTTGTAGCAGCAGCTTTAGCTGTAATGGATAAAGACACAGAATTGAAAACGTACAAAGACAACAACTGCGGGATAAATCGAACCCTTTGGACCTTCCTGAAGATATATAAGTAAAGTATTTGTTATTTTAAATACATATTTTCTTATATTATTTTTATACAGATTTATTCAGTGCTACCGACTAAATAAAGAAGGCTTGCACTGCAATTGGCGCCTGTTTTAAGATTTTTTGCAGAAGGAAGGAGATCTGTTGGAAGTGATGCGCATATTTCAATGCATTGAACAACAGTTTCAAAACTACTGACAACACTCCTACCTTGCTTAGAAAGAGAACTTTGTAAAAAACTGATTAATATAAAATCAACAGATGAAGATTTGAAAACATCAAAAAAGTTTTTTTTATGAAAAACATGGTATACCAGGTATTGTTGGATGCATAGACGGAACACATGTTTCAATTAAAAGGCCAACCAATGAGGAATACCTTTACTTTAATAGAAAGGGCTATTACAGCATAAATGCCATGATTGTAAGTTTTTGGTTTTATTAAGTGCATACCATTTCGATTAAAATATTTATGTTTAGATATATGATTATAAAACGTAAAGATATATGATATTAAGAGTGTTGATGCCACAAGGCCTGGATAAAGCCACGATTCATTTGTATGGAATATGAGCAAAGCTCGAAACTATTATGAATCCAGATATGAAAATGGTGAAATTGGATCGTGGTTATTAGCTGATTCCGGATATGCCCTCGAAGCATTTGTGTTGACGCTTTACAGGTCTCCAAACACAATTAACCAGCAAACTTTTAATAGAAAACATGCCGCAGCAAGAAATGTTGTAGAAAGGACGATTGGAATATTAAAGAGTAGGTTTAGATACTTATCTCGCACCATCAAAGGTTGTTCAAATGATTAATATCTGTCGTGCCTTGCATAATCTGTGTATCTTCTTCAAACTTGAAAAGGTTGCTGAAATTGTGCAAGAAATAGATGATGATAACACCGCAGCACATGAGGAAAATAATGAACAGGTCGATGAAGCTATTCAAGGAAATATCGTTGAAGTAAGAAATAATCACCCTTATTGCATTTAGCGTCATCAATTAGAAACCCATTATCAATATCAAATTTTATCGATAAGCGTCGATGCATTTTTCGTATGCCGAACGCAACGTTAACGACGGCATCGATTTAAATTGTTGGTTCTGACTTTATCGTCGGTCTGGTTTGTGTCGAAACAGTTTTGATGTTTTTGAATTTTTTTTGCAATCGCGCAATTTTAAGGTAAAAAAATGGGAAAAAAAATTACAAACAGTATCCAATTTAACAAATTAGTGGAGGAGACGGAAAAAAATCCACCACTTGCCAAGGGTTTCCAATAAGGCAGTCTTCCCAGTGACTTCAAAGAACATTGGGAAAGAATTACAACGATATTAAAGGTAAGATACACAGTTATAAAAAGATTATTGCACAACAAAATTGTTTTTAAAGGTTTGGCGGGATTTAAAATTCAAAGTGAAGAAAAAATTAGTGGCAAATAATGCAGAGTGTACTTCTACCGGTGGCGGAATTTATAAACAAATGATAATTAGCCCCCCCTGGAATAATCCGTGGGTAACCTGCTTCAATTTCAGAAGTAGCTAAACCCAAAAGGATCTTTTCATTATTCATTATTTATTGAATGTGAGGATATGGAAATAGAAGTTGTGGAAAGCAACGAATTGGTTCTTCAAAATGAAAGTCAAATACTGCCAGCTTCAACTTCTATACAGAGCGCCGAAAATTGCACCTCTTTAAGAAGAAAGGAAAAATCTACCTCGAAGAAACCAGGATCACCTAATGACCACTACGAACTGCTGCAAAGCACAGTGATGAACAGGAGCATATGTTAAAAGAAATTAATAATTCAATGTCATCAATGAAAAGAAGCCTGAAAGACTTAAGTAGATACCAAAAAGATTTAGTAGAAATGGAAAATCATTGGAAGAAAATGAAAAAAAAAGAACAGCATGATGCCGAAATAAAAATTAAAAGAATTAAATTATTAATCAAGGAAAAAGAGTAGGAGGGGCTGAACAAAAGCTAGACAAATTTCATGTCGTCCTTTCAGCCATTATAATAATAAGTACATATGTATTCAATAACCTATACAATGTGCCTTTATATCAAAAGCTTTAATGACTTTTTTGTTTTGTTGTTTACGTTTTTTAGTATAAGATTTAACTTTTTATGTTTGAAAGAAAATGAATTAAAAGACAGAATTGATATTAATTATTTCATCTCTTATATGAGCTGCCTCAAAACCTCATAAATTTGTATACTATCTACCTTATCTCGAATATCTAAACCATATTGAATACATACATTGTTATGGGCAGCGCACACATTAACAATTTTTACTGCCTTTGCCGGGGTATAATGCAACTGACGAGCGCCAAGAAGGCATCGAAAACGGTTTTTAAGTACTCCAATAGTTCTTTCCACTGTATTCCGTGCTGTCGCATGTTTCGTATTATGAATAGCTTCCGCACTGCCTGAAGCTGTGTACCGATATGGCGTCATTAGAAAAGGCTCAAGTGGATAGCCTGCATCACCTAAGTAGGAAATTTAAATACTTTTATTATTTTTAATAGAAATTGAGCTCTTACCTAATAACCACGAATTACGAGCACCAGCATTGTATTTTTCTTTTAAAATACGTTTAGCATGACTGACATTCCATATTGGAGAGCCGTGAGAAGAACCTCCAAATCGGGCATCTAAGAAGCGTATTCGCATTTTGTGATACATACATGTACATACATGCATATATAAACAAAAATAAAAAAACAAGCAAAATATTTTGAAGAACTTACAATCATTGCATTTAAGCTGAAATACCCCTTGGGATGGTTTTCTTTATTCTGAGGCAATATTTTTATGTGGGTGCCATCCACACACCCAATGACACCAGGAAAATCAGATCTCTGGAAGAAATGCAGTTTTGCTTCAGCTTTTTCTTCGTCTGTCAAATTTTATCCACAGTGAACAAAGTTTCCTTTCTATAACATCCACAATCTCAGAAATTATCTTAGACACCACTGGCTGAGATAATCCTAAGTTAAAATCATTAGCGACACTAAGCTGGTAGGATCCTTGCGCTAAAAACCTTAACGTTGGAGCCAATTTTATGGCATTCGAAATATGTTTCGACCTGAGTCGAGATTTTAAATGTGGTGTTATAGTCTCCAGGACATAGTTGAATGCATCTTTATTTAGGCGAAAAAAAATTTCGAACCTTTCAAAGAAATTAACTCATAGCCAATAGAAAGAACACTCAATTCATTACTTACTTTTCATCGGGTAATTGATATATAACATTTATTTCTGCCTTATTAATCTTCTTTGTAGCACCAATTCATTTTTCTTTTCCACATCACTCGGATCAGAATTACAACCAGGAACAAAAAACATTTTAGTTATTTAAAGTTATATGAATAATAGTTTATATTTAAACTGTAGGTCCTCTTTATTTTTTATATTTTTGTCAATATTTCGCTCTCCTTCAAAAAAAAACTTTGCTCTTATGGCATACTAGTTTTGTATTGAATTGATGACGATGTCGATAAAATTTGAGATTGATATTAAATTGATGACGATGACGATGACGACGACGACGACGATAAACGGAATAAGGGTAAATATTGCGAACAGTTTATCTTTATAATAAAAATATAAAACACTATTTTAAACACAAAACAATTCACATTTATTAATGGTATAATAGTAACAAAAAAATTAATTCATTTATAATAATATAAATAAAATACAAAAAAAAAAAAAAAAAATAATAATAAAATAAATCTACAATTTTATATTTGTATAATCAGTTTTAAAACGTATCTTTTAATTGGTCTAGTTCTAATTGCTTTTGTGTAATTTCAACGTCTATTTTTTTGAGTTTGTTTTTTTCTATTGCTGCGTTTTCCATTTACTTGTGGTGACGCTTAAGCTCGCTGGTGAGGTTCGTAGACAAAGTTTCTACGGATTTGTAGACACGTCTAACGTTGCTTGCTATTAAATTTATATTTTCATTAGTTTGCTCTAAAATTTCGGAAAGCTTTTTTAATGATTCGGAGAATTTTTCCCCTCTCTTCCTATTATTTTAAACACACTGTTTTAATTGGTCTTTTATGCTATCTGACGTATTTTTAAACTTCGGTTTATACCTTTTAGACGTACCAGGATTTCCATCCATACCTTCGGATTCTTCACTGTTTCTTTTTCCACAGGTGTCCGTCTTGCTCAAGTTTGTATTGTTATCATCTTCAAAGGCTGATGAAGAACTTCGCTGTCACCTCCTGCAAATTTTCCATTTGCAATTCCTTCAACAAATGCATACAAACCACATATTTGCGCCAATGTTTCCTCCTTTTTTTGAGATATAAATTTGGTTATACGGACCACCACCTGTTGCCACAACTTCTTTCTTGTTAATTGAAATTTTCTTGTTTACAACTGCTTTCCAACATGTTCATATCTTCAAAGCAATTTAGTTCATTTATACATATTTATAAAAAAAAGTACTTTAAGTTACCTTTTTCCGTCCAGCTAAATCATGTATTGGCGGACCTAAACTATTCAGTTCCTTAACTAAATCCTTCCACAAATTCTCCACATCTATTTCATCACTTCGTGTGAATCCCCTGGCCAAATCCAAATGATTTTGCATAAATTATATGAATGCGTCTTCTTGTCATGAATTTTTGTGCATTCCCTTAAATACGTATAAAAAATTAAATTAAATTTATTAAACGTTTTTAAGCCGTCATCCTTCGTTCTAGGGTTAAGCAAAACAAAATTACTTACATTTTATAAGTATGAAAAAAGAAAACAGACTCTTGCCACAATCTTGATTTAAAAACATTTTATTGTTTTTCATCACATATCAAAACTATTGCGTTTTACTTGAAATAAAATGGAATTTGAAATCAATAAGATCACACCTTTTATTGATTTTAAATCGTTTTTATGTCTTAATTGTTTTTCATCACATACTTGATTTACTTCAAAGTAGACTCCTGAACATACCTGATTAAGTTCCTTAACGGCCTGCTCCAACGGAGTGTGGGGAAAAAGTAAGGGAGTGTTTAGGTTGCAGATTTTTAGAATTAGAAGAAAACGTGAGGCCACGTAAAAGAAAATTAAATAAAGTTAAGTAAGAACCCGTAATTAATAAAACACGTCTATTTACTGTGATGTCTCAAGCCAAAAAAATACTTTTTTCGCATTTAATTTTTATTTCCCAGCACGGTGACATTTTGTCAAAGAATTGGAATTTTCATTAATTTTTAGAACTATTTGTCAATGTTGCTTGAACAGGTTTGCCACATCCCTTCAATGTTTTTGAATTGAATTGCTAAGCCTTTATTTTTAGCTTCTTCAGATGTCAGACTCTGTTGTTTTGCTATCCGTGATGACTGCTGGACAGAGGTTGGTGAACACAGTTGAATGAAAGCAACGGCAGTTGATTAACCGGAACTTTCTTTAAGTGGCTTCCATTCCTTTAATAGTTCTTTCCTTCGCTAGATACTTCAACTATTTATGTTGCCTGATATTGACTTCACCACTAACTCCGTTGTGTATAAATTTGGTGTCAATTTATGGGGAAATACAACATTCTTCATCAGCACTTCGTCTCCTACCAATATATCCGTGTCTTTCGCCCCTCTGCTTTTATCTTCTATATATATAAAAATGAATGTCTGTCTGTCTGTTTTTTGTTTGTGCTTAATAGGAGGCCAAACCCTTGGACCGATCCTCCTGAAATTTTCACAGCATGTTACTGTGACTCTGGAAGGAATAATAGGCTATATGAAGTTTTGATTGGACAAAGGGGCGTCGCAACATCACTTCCGTTTTCCATCATCACTTGTCATTCTCAAAGAATATTTTTCATGTTTCTTAGAGAAACTAGGAAATTGTTCATCATCTACAGATCGAAGGACGTACGACGCCATCTAACATAAGGGTCTTCGCTTTGTGTATTCTGGCATTTGACTTCCGTTCGGCACTTACATACATACAAGCGTAATAATATCGCTTTCAGCATGATCCATGCGACCACATTACACTATTAGACTCGGGTTTGTTCGCCATCTTTTGGACTCAATTTTACTAATCATGTCTATACCCGGCTTAGACTACATCGATTGCGTCTGCCTGTTAAGTTCAATCAAATATCAAAACTTTCACCCTCAAAAGCACTGATTCCATGAAACAAATGTCTCTTCGGCGTAAAATATTTATTTGGTTTGTTCACTAATATGGGGTATATATCATTCTCATTATCATGCGGAACTATGCCTCCTGGTAAGGAATAAGCCACGGTTTGCAATTGCTGTCCCTCCAAATGTAAAAACTTATTCCTTTTCTGGGCCAGTGACGTTATTTCTTCCGCATCTAGTACATAAATCTGGAAAGACCGAAACCACTTTTCCCAGTCAATACTTAGCAATGCCTCATCCATTGAATCGCATAAAAATGTTTTATTTATTTCTGCAATGTTGATCCTATGGAGAAAAAGAAAACATTAGCTACTCCTTTACAATAAAATTAAAATTTTCGGCCTGCGTTCAACGCACGGCCTCTGACCTTTGTCAGATTTTTAATTTTCTTTTACGGGATTTAGCCTCTGATTCTTTATCAGATAATTACAACTTTTTCCCCATTCTGCATTACAAGCACGACTTCTGGCATCTGTCAGAGTCTAATTACTTATCAGATAGTTACAATTCATTATTAGACGGCTTTGCCAAGCACGACTTCTGGAATTTCCCAGATGACGAAATTACGACAAAAAAAAAAACATACATATGTATCTGTTCTGAGATGGGCCAGTGCACTCAGGGCAAAGTTGTTGACTGCTCTTAACCTGGCGAGAAGCCAGCAGCGATCCCTGAAAATGGACTGGTCAAGCTGACATACTGCCTCCTCGTGGCGTCCCTGGATAACCCCTACAGCACCCGCTTAGAAGGGAACCAAAGTGTGCAGCGAATCCCCTCTGTCCAGGGGTCTAAACCCGGTCCTCCAGGTTCGGGGTTTTTGCGTGGGGGTAAATTCCCTACCGTCTAAAAACACATTAGTTCGGATACAACCACAAGAAAATATAAATATGGATGACCCTATTGACGACCATGGACAACGGAATAAGGATAACGATTTTCGGTTTTGCACGTGGAATTTCAGGCGCCTGACCACGTGCAGCCGATGAACTTGCGGAGGCCTTGGAAACCTATTAGGCTGACATCACCGCCATTCAGGAAGTGCGATGGGATGGGCCGCGTGAAACTGCGACATCTATCTAAAGTGAGAAACTGCGACATCTATTTCGGTGATTGCCACAATAAGCGACGACAGCCCTTGTTTGGATGCGGGTTTGTTGTTCGAGGCAGACTTAGGCAAAGGGTCTTAAGCTTTGAATACGTGAGCGAACGGCTCATTACAATCCGCATAAAGGCTAGACTCGGCAACATTAGCCTAATCTGCACCCACGCCTCTACGGAGAATAAAGATGACGACAGGCTGACTTTTATAATCTCCTAGAAAGAACATACGATCAATGCCCCAGCTACGACGCCAAGATCGTTCTAGGAGATTTCAACGCAAAGCTGGGCAAGGAAGACATCTTTGCTAGAGTCATCGGGAAACATAGCCTGCATGACGACACATCCGATAACGGACTCAGGCTGCTAGATTTCGTGACGGGGCGAAATCTCACTGTAGCAAGCACGCGATTCCCTCACCTCAACATTCACAAAGGGACCTGGCGGTCCCCTGATCAATCAACCGTCAACCAAATTGATCACATTGTGATCGACGGCAGACACTCCTCCAGTATTCTTGATGTGCGAACATTCCGAGGACCCAACATTGACTCCGATCACTTCCTTGTTGTAGCCAAGATAAGATCACGGATATCAGTAGCAATCGACTTGTTTTCGTTCCGTTATAACCTCTTTAAGATATAAAAAGTCAAATCATTTTTTTATTTCTTATTATTCGCTTTTGCTTGATGTTTCTTTTACATATTTTAACTAACGGCTCTCAATGTCTTGTAATTAAAACACATCATTTTGTGTATATGTACATATTTATTTTCACAGCTTTCGCTAATGATTTTCTGAATTCTTCAATTATTTAGATAAGAGACATCGGAGCTCAATTTTTTATCTTAAGTTCAATATTAATGAAAAGAAAAGAAGATTTACAGAAAGAGTTGAGATTTGATTGCTACAACGCGGTTTAAATACATTAAATTTTAAAGTTATTTATTTCTTCCCATAATTATATAAATATAATTAATAAATGAGTTGATTGAAAAGAACTCTTAAAAAGTGTTATTATTTCACATTGCCAAAACAACATCTCTTTAAAATTTAGTAAATTAAAAAATAAAAGTTTCCGTTTCTTGAAATTCAACAAAATAATTTTAATTAAAAAGGAAACCTTTTTTGTGTGAAAACAACCGCAATGTCAGACCATAATGCTACGCAATACAATTGCAAAAAATGTAACAAGCCGGACGACGAGCTAATGGTAGAGTGCGATAAATGCTACAAATGGTTCCCCTATGGTTCCGTGGGAGTAGATAGCAGGGTGACAGATTACAGCTGGAACTGCGAGTTTTGTGACATCAGATCATCAGCCCCCGCTAACCCAGACCAAGCAAATGGTTTTGAGACTCAACCGAGTTCATCATCGCCATCATTAGTGATAGCAGCAGCAGCTGCACCAGCAGTCACCGCCATAGCTACAAACTTTCATAGCTTTCTACCACAAGCAGTGCCAGAAAATAATGCAGTCGTAGTGGCATCTGGAGCAAGTGTTCCGCCGCCAGTATGGTCATCAGATCCGACAAATATGGGCAGGCTTCCGCAGGTACGTACAGTGCCACGCCAATATATAGTACCGGCTGCAACGGGAATGCCAGCATTTCATCCAACAACAAATGCAACAACAACATTTTATGGTACTAAAACTTCCTCGTATATGCATTCAGCACAACCAACAACAACAATGCCTTTTAATTACGGGCCGCAACCTACACACAGGTTTACAGACAAGCAAATTTCTACAACTGGAGTTAAAAGTAATTTTTCTTGCTTGGAAAGGCAAACAATGCTACAGTTGGAGCGGCTGGAAGAGGAAAGGAAAATTCAACAAGAATTTCTAGAACGTAAATATCGAATTTTGTCGCAAAAAGACTACCAATCGTCCGCTGATCAGACACACTCTCACAATTTCGTAAATAATCAGCAATTATATAACACACAGCAGCAAATACTCCCCATGGGTAGTGTAGCAAGTGCCGAACCCACATTTAATAGACATCAGCCTGAACCCACATCTTCACAGCTTGCTGCCAGGCGTTCCATTCCACGAGAGCTACCATCATTCAACGGAGACCCAGATGACTGGCCTATTTTTATCAACAGTTTTGAAAATAGTACGGCACTCGCTGGATACTCAGACGCAGAAAATTTAATTCGCCTACAAGGCTGCTTGAAAGGGAAGGCTAGGGAGTTAGTAAAAAGCAAATTGCTTCTGCCTGCGCTTGTACCAGACATTATTAAAACACTTCGTTTGTGCTTTGGCCGACCAGAGCATATTTTAGAACACGTGATAAATAAGACAAAAAATATGCCAAGTCCCCGTGACAAGCTCGAAGCACTAAAGGCCGGGGCACATAGAATCCGTCATACGTTATACGTCGCCTTTTTCAACTGACAGCTAAGTTAAAATACATGTTTTCTTATGAACTTGATCACATACAGTACTTCTTCGTCAACGCAAAGTACAAAGTTGGGCAACTTTTAACGTACGTTGAGTACTTTGACAACTATTGTTTGATTTGTTCTTTGTTGTGGGTTTGTTTTTCGCTCAAAAATAAAATTATTTAAATTAAAATTTATTCGATTGTATAAAGTTTTGGTGCTTCGTTATAAAAAAATAAAGAAATTAAAATGGAGTATAAACTTATTGAAGTTGTTCAGATGCATCCTTGCTTGTTCGATAAAAGCAAGCAAGAGTACCGGAACAAACTAAAAAAGGAAAAGGCATGGGCGTCTGTATCTACCGCGACAGGCGCAACAGGTAAGTAATGTGTTGGTGCTATGTTAAAATGTATGGATATTCAATTGCGATCTTTTCTATTATTTTTTAGTGGAACATTGCCAAAGTCGTTGGAGATCTCTTCGCGATAGATATGTTAGAGAAACGGTGTCAGCTAGGCCGAAATCTGGAGCTGCAGCGGATGAAAAACGTAAGTGGTGCTACACGGATGCCATGTCTTTCTTGCAAAAGCACGTTGCACCTCGCAGGTTAGTTTCTATTGTATTTAAAGGTTAAAAGTATATATGTACATACATATGTACGTTCCAAATAATTTTTCCTTTTCAGAACGCTTTCTAATGTGAGTTGGTCGGAACAGGAATCATGGGAGGAAACTGAAGAAGTCGACTTCTTAAACGACTCTAGCTCCTGCTCACTGCAAACTCTACAATGGTAAATACATGTTTATTAGAAGAAAACGCCAATAGTGTTTCAACGGAGGAAAAAATGCCGTCCAAACAAATCCGCATCATCAAATCGCTCGGAAAAGCGGCGCAAAATTCAAGTCGAAGCGCATGAAAAGTTTGACCAGCTTTGTGATGCAGTAAGCAACTTGATTGCAGCCAAAAGAGAAAACACTGAAAAAAGTCGTAACGCGGACTTTTTAAGGTGTTGGACTCTTACTTATTCGCATTCGGAGGAGGAGCAGGATAAGCTGAAAATCGAAATTTTAAATTTGCTTTACCAACAACGCTAATTTTTTTTTTAATTTTATTTATTTTTCCTTTTGTTTTGTTATGAATTAATTTTTAGTTTATTTTTCTAGTCACTACTAGCAATATTTGTTATGGATTTTATTTTATTTATTTAACTATCTACATATATTAAAAATTAACCTCGCTCATAGAGCCATATATGGTCAAAAAATTCTACTCAAACAATTACAAAACTCATTAAAAAATTTAGATTTACATGAATTAAAAAAGAAATAAAAGCTAAATTTAAATCAATAATAAATATAATTGGCAGTATTCATAAAAAATAAAATGGATTTCAATGTACAAAGTTTTACTAATAATTAAAGTTTTATTTAGTAATTAATTTTATAATAATTAAAATAATTTTATTAGCAAAGGAATAAATGAGATGTTTTTGTTTACATGTTGGCTGTCTTTCGCTTTTAACATTTGAGTTCCATATACAATTTTTTTTTAAAAATCGAATTGTATATTAATACATCAATAAAATAGTGATAATTAAAGAGGGTTTAAGAAGATGTAGCGCATTAGCTCATCTCTTAATTTGAATGCGTCTCTTGATACATTGTTGGATAACATTCGGCCATGTCTTCGTAATGGAGCACTAATATCATTTCGCCACAATCCTTTAATTATATTTTCTCCATCGTATTGGTCCACATAATCTGGCGGGCAGTAGGTGCCATCGTTCATTTTCAAAAAATTATGTAAAACAACAGCCGCTTTCACCTTTTTTTCGGCTGATTATGGCTGCATTTGTAAAGGTGACAAGAGAATCCTCCAGCGGGCTACAAGGATACCAAAAGCGTTTTCAATAACCCGACGAGCTCTTGATAAACGTTTGTTAAATATTTCCCGTTCAAGAGACAAGTTTGCACCTATATCCAAAAAGTATTAAAATATGTTCTTACAGTTAAGGCTGTTTACAAACCTGGGTATGGTCTCATTAAACATTTTTTCAATGGAAACGCTGCATCACCAACCATAAAATATGGAAACTTCAAATTTGTGCCTGGCAAAACGGAATCTTCAGGCAAATCCAATTGTTCATTAAAAAGCTTCTGCCCAAAGGCTGAATTCCACAAAATACCCCCATCACTTTGAGATCCATATGCACCAAGATCGATACTTGTGAACGTATAATTCGCATCGCAAGCTGCCAAAAGAACTATTGAGTAGGTGCCCTTATAGTTAAAAAATTTCGAGACAGAATTTGGTGGGCATGTTATAGTAATGTGTTTGCCATCAAGGGCTCCAACGCAGTTTGGAAAATTCCACATTGTGTTAAAGTCATTAGCAATGCGTTTCCACTCATCTTTTTGAGGTACCGACAAATACACAAAACCAAGCGTGTTCCAAAGAACATCACATGTTTCCAAAAAGATTTTTCGAACAGTCGAACGTCCCATCTTAAATGCTGATGAAAACATCTGATTACTGCCTCCATGAGCTAAGTAACTTTATTAATTTATAAATAATAGTTGGAAAAATATGTATAAAAAAAACACGTTTCTTACACCAGCGTCAGAAAAAGTTGACATTTTGCATGTATAGATGGCCTGTTGGAGTTCTTAGTGAGATCTTATTTTACCAAATTCAATAGCAAATCGAATGTGACTTTATCCATTCTTACGGTTTTTTTAAATTGATCAGGATCACCGTCAAACACTGCTGCAAAAAATCCGTTAATGTCGCGGTCTTGATATAGTGGCCTTACCCAAAATCTTCGGCCTCTATCTATTTCGTCAAGACACCTTCGAGCTTTATAAAGCAAAATAATAATTAAAAGAAATTCCAAAATATCGTCTAACTCCATTTAAAATGTGTACTTGAAATAAATATTATTGCAAAAAAATTAATAAATAAATAACAGCTCTGCGTTAACAAAGTACTCATTGTGCCAACATTATCCGTCATTCCGTTAACGTCAGTTGAAAAAGGCAACGGATGACTTATGACGTATTCTATGTGCCCCGGCCCAACCCCAACCCCAACCCCATGTTGGTAAAGGAGCTTTTAGATAAGTTACCGAATCAACACAAATTGAATTGGGCGATGCAGCCTAGAAATGAAACCACTCCGATAGTAAAAGCGTTTAGTGTGTAGTTGTATAATTTAGCTGAAGCAGCATGTACAGTTGTAACACCTACCTTTGGTAAAGGTGCTTCCGTGAACACTCATACCCAAGCAAACAATGATGTATGTATCTAAAATGTGCGTTGTATGTAAACTGGAGTCACACAAAGTGCATCAGTGCGATAAATTAAAAAAAACTGCAGCTGAATGAAAAATGGAATATTGTGAAGTCAAACAACTTGTGCCGCCAATGTCTTAATCACTATAAGCGAAAATGTCACATAGACAAGGAATGCGGAATATCTGGTTGCAAATACAAACACCATCCCCTGCTTCATAAGGTCATCAATGCTGTCAATCAGTCAACAATGCAAACTGTAAGTACAAATCAAGTAGAAAATACGCAGCGGAGTGCACAAATTAATGCACACAATAATCTTGATGAAGGAAGACCATTCTTTCGCATTTTGCCAATCCGCTTGCATTCGATTCGACATTTGCCTTTCTAGACGAAGGGCTCTCTGTTACCCTAGTGGAACGTAGTATTTTTTACAGTTTACATTTGAACGGAGTGTCTGACCCTTTATGCCTGAAATGGACAGGTGGGACAACTCGTGAAGAAAGCGAATCTCTCAGAGCCTCATTAAAAATTTCTAGCGTCCTCAGTGGCAAACAATTCCTGCTTTCAGACGTTCATACAGTACATCACTTGGACTTACCAACGCAAACGTTAAATATGGATGAAGTTATTAAAAAATATCCATATTTAAAAGACTTGCCTATGCAATCTTATCATAATGCAAAACCTATGATTCTAATTGGGGCAAATAATTGGAAATTGGCTGTTCCTACAAAAATCCGAGAAGGAAGTTGGCAAAAGCCAATAGCAACAAAACCCCGACTAGGTTGAACCCTACAGGGTGGCAACATGAACTACTCAGACTAGCATATACTCAACATACATACATACATGTGTTTGCCAAAAACGCTACGACGATCGACATGAACTTGTAAAGTATTTTTTCCATATTGAATCTCCAAATTCATCCGCCTTACTCACATTAAAGATGAATCATTACGCCAGAGCATGCAAACTCAAATTAATAACCTGACCGAAAAAGGATATGCCAGGAAATTAAGTTCAGAAGAATTGGTAGCTCTTAATAAAAAAGTGTGGTACCTACCAACCTTTATAGCTCTAAATCCCAATAAGCCTAACAAGGTACTGTTAGTATGGGACGCCGCAGCAAAGTCAAATGGAACATCACTAAACGATTTTATGACTAGCGGTCCAGACTTTTTGAAATCATTGGTTGACATCCTCTTAGCCTTTCGTATAGGCAAATTTGCTGAAATGTTCCATCGAATAAACGTACGAGAAAGCGATATGCAAGCTCAGCGATTCTTATGGTGGGATAAGGGTGATAAATTTGATCAGCCAAGTACTTATGTAATGCAAGCCTTGACCTTTGGCGTAAGCTGCGCCCCATGCATAGCTCACTACGTCCGTGATAGAAATGCCGAAGAATTCAAAAACCAATACCCCCGTGCTGTGAACTCAATCCAGAACCACCACTATGTGGACGACCTTATCGATAGCGAAGACACTTAAGAAGACGCTGCCATGCTAGCAAAACAAGTGGCAGACATTCACGCTTCTGCGGGCTTTCATATAAGGAACTGGGCCTCAAACTCGCCTACAGTCTTATCTCGATTGGCAAATATTTCTAAGACAACGAGGATCTACAAAAAGAGAGTGCCTACGCCTACAAAAAGAGAGTGCCTTCAGGTACTAATGTCAATATTTGACCCTCTAGGTTTTTTGTCATGCCATACCATTGGCCTTAAAATTCTGCTGCAAGATGTTTGGCGTGCGTGCATTGGTTGGGACGACCTATTAAATGAATCGCTAAGCATAAAATGGACTCAGTGGAAATCGTCAATCCCACTTATTTCTAACGTCGAAATACCGCGATGCTATTCCCTGATGCTCTGTGAAGCGAAAAATGTTCAATTACACACCCTCGTCGATGCAGGTGAATATGCCTACTACGCTGTTAGTTATCTGGTAGTACAACTAGGCGATCGTATCACCATCACCTTGGTGGCTGCTAAGTGTAAAGTAGCCCCCCTTAAACCTTAAACCTAAAATTGTCGATTCCACGAATGGAACTGCGAGCCGCCCTTATCGGAGTAAGACTCGCGAACACAGTTCAAAACATCCAACGCTTGCGTATATCTTCAAGATACTGGTGGTCGGACTCGAAAACTGTACTACAATGGTTACGAAGGGACCCCAGAAACTTCCAGCAGTTCGTTATGCACCGAGTGGGCGAAATCTTAGAGCATTCACAAACAAATCAGTGGAAATGGGTACCCACAAAATTGAATCCTGCCGATTTTGCAACAAAAATAACAACGCGAAAAAACATGGACGTATGGTTCAACGGCCCTGATTTTTTGTACGAAGACTCGACCCAATGGCCCAAATGTGAGGACTTAGGGGCAATAAACTCTTTGGAACATAGGCGTCATGTGCTAGCAATCAGTCGAAAACCTAAACGTTTAAGTTTAATTAATTTTGAGTATTTTTCCAATTGGAAAAGGCTCTAGAGAGCGGTAGGGACATTTTTGTTGTACATGGCAAAACTAAAAGATACAAGCAAACAAACTTGCCATTCCACAATCACACATGGAATGATTCAGCAAGCAAAGCAATTTTTCATCAGAGAAACCCAGCGCAGTGAATTTGATCAAAAAATTGCCAGTCTAAAACATGGCGAAAACGTAGAAAAATCAAGTAAGCTATACCGCCTCAATCCTTATCTGGACGATAAAGAAATGATAAGATGTCACAGCCGTGCGAACCGTCTTAACAATCACGAGGATGAAATTGTACTTCCAGCCGTGCATCACGTTACATTTCTTATTATACACTCATTCCACGAAGAGTTTCACCACCACTTTCATGAAGCAGTGATTAATAAAATAAAAAGTCAATTTTATATTCCCCGTCTCCGGGTCATGTATAAAAAGGTACGTAATTCATGCCAAAAATGTGAAAATTATTCTGCTACACCACAGGCCCCTCAAATGGCCCAGTTACCTGCTGCTCGCCTAGGAGCTTTCCAACGACCTTTTACATTCGTCGGTATAGACTTTTTTGGACCATTGCTGGTAACCGTCCGAAGAAGAAGAGAAAAGCAATGGGGAGTAGTGTTTACCTGTCTTACCGTACGCGCAATTCACATAGAGGTTGCTTATAGTTTGAACACCGCTTCATGCATTATGAGTATACGAAACTTCATTGCCCGGCGTGGAACACCTCGAGAGATCTACACGGACAATGGTACCAATTTTAAAGCGGTAGAAAAAATGCTCAAGGATGAAGCCGAACAAATAAATTTTTCGAACATAGAAGTAAAATTCGATAAAACTAAATGGTACTTCAACCCACCTGGTGCGCCCCACATGGGCGGTGCATGGGAGCGACTAATAAGATACGTAAAAAACGTTCTATACAGCTTGTATCCTACACTGAATTTCAACGACGAAATTCTTAAAAGTGCGCTTTGCGAAATCGAATCAATTGTCAACTCTCGACCGCTCACGTTTGTTTCAATTGAACACGAAGACGATAATACTTTAACTCCGAACCATCTACTTCTTGGCTCTTGCGATGGATATAAGCCATTCCTTGAAGATAGCGGAAACTTACACCAACGATGGCAACAAACGCAAGCATTCGCGGAGCACTTCTGGCGCCGCTGGGTAAAGGAGTACGTACCTATAATGTCCCGTAGAACGAAGTGGTTTGCTAAGGTGCCGCCAATAAAAATTGGGGCAATCGTCATCATCGCTGATGAAAGTCTCCCAAGAAGATGCTGGCCTAAAGACAAAATTGTAGACACAGTGGTAGCAGCAGATGGACAAGTGCGTAGAGCGGCGGTTAAAACACAGTTTGGCATATTAAACAGGCCGGTGACGAAGATAGCTGTTTTAAACGTCGGTGATGATTATGAGCAAGCTTGTACCCCATACTCGCTTACGGGCGGGGGAATGTTACCGCCGTCAACAAGGTCTTAAATAACCAGCCCTCATTGGCATACCCTGTATGACTTGTTTTCGTTCCGTTATAATCTCTTTAAGATATAAAAAGTTAAATCATTTTTTTATTTCTTATTATTCGCTTTTGCTTGATGTTTCTTTTACATATTTTAACTAACGGCTCTCAATGTCTTGTAATTAAAACACATCATTTTGTGTATATGTACATATATATTAATGAAAAGAAAAGAAGATTTACAGAAAGAGTTGAGATTTGATTGCTACAACGCGGTTTAAATACATTAAATTTTAAAGTTATTTATTTCTTCCCATAATTATATAAATATAATTAATATATGAATTGATTGAAAAGAACTCTTAAAAAGTGTTATTATTTCACATTGCCAAAACAACACCGGCTTCTCAAAAGGAAGAAGAAAAAGCATGAGAAGCGCGCAATCGAGGAACTGGAGAGGTGTTACGGCAGGAATAATATCCGAAAGTTTTACCAACGGGTAAAACAACTATCCAATGGATAGAAGCTTCGGACAGAAGCCTGTCGTGACGAAGAGGGACAAATCGTAGTAGAGTCGCAATCGATGCTGAGAATCTGGAAAGATCACTTCTGCGACAGTTTAACGGCGAGCAAAACACCGATTCCATCGCCAGGCAGAATATTCCACTCCAGATAACGGACGATGATGGTAGAGAATTCCGTCCCCCCGACCTGAATGAAGTCAAGATAGCTAGCCACGGAACTATTTAAGGCAGCCGGAGATGACCTGGTTGGGCGCATGCACCAGCTCATCTGTAAGATATAGTTGGAGGAAAGCATGCCCGACGAGTGGATTCTCAGCATCGTTTGCCCGATCCACAAAAAAGGAGACCCCTTCAACTGCGCCAACTACCGAGGAAGTCCACCATTGACCAAATTTTCACACTACGGCAGGTCCTGGAAAAGACCCAAGAGATGCAAATCGACACCCACCACCTATTCGTCGATTTTAAGGCCGCATATGACAGCGTGCATAGGGACGAGCTATAAAAAGCCATGTCTAGTTTTGACATTCCTACCAAACTCGTCAGGCTGTGTAGGATGACGATGGACAACTCTCGCTGCTCCATCAAGGTCGGTAACGAACTCACCGAGACCTTCAATGTCAGAAGGGGATTTAGACAAGGCGACGCACTGTCATGTGACTTTTTTAACATAATTATTGAGAAGATCGTGCAAAACTCACACGCCAACAACAGAGGCACGATCTTCCAAAAGTCCGTGCAACTGCTAGCATACGCTGACGACATTGACGTGATTGGTCGAACCCAGCGAGCTTTCAATGAAGCGTTTGCTGGTATTTCAACGGAGGCGGCCAAAATGGGTCTAACGGTGAACGAGGGCAAAACAAAGTATTTGCTGTCATCAAAAAAGGACACGACTGGGCCAGAACGTCACCATAGGCAGTTATAATTTCGAGGTAGTGAAGGACTTCGTCTACCTTGGCTCCCAAGTCAACAGTATAAACAACATCAGTACCGAGATCAAACGCAGAATAACTCCTGCCAATCGCTGTTTCTTTGGGCTCAAGAGGCAATTGAGTAGTAAGGCCCTCTCTCGAAAAACCAAGTTGACACTATATACCACTTTGATAATCCCTGTCCTTCTCTATGGCGCGGAAGCATCGACAGTATCGAAGGCGGATGAGGAAGTCCTTGGTATTTTCGAGAGAAAAGTTCTGCGTTGAATCTTCGGCCCTGTTTGCGTTGATGGTTTCTGGAGAGGAAGATTCAATCATGAACTGTGCGGGTTGTACAGCGACAAGAGCCTAACCAGGCGTCTACGGATCCAACGGCTAAGATGGTTGGGCCATGTAGAGCGCATGGAGAATACTGCCCCGACCCGTAGAATCTTCGATTCCGAACCTGTGGGACAACGCATTAGAGGACGCCCACGGAACCGATGGCGCACACAAGTGGAGAGGGACCTCAACCAACTTGGTGTGCACAATTGGAGAACGCTGGCTAAAGACCGTGCCAGCTGGAAAAGTTTGTTGGTTGAGGCCCAGGTTCACCCCAGACTGTAGCGCCAGAAGAAGAAGAAGATGTATCTGTTCACAAAGATTTTTCAAACAACCAAATCACTCACAATCTCTATAAATTTATTTTCCAAAATCCAAATATATTTTATCATTCCACCCAAAAGAACTTTATTTTCCATTTCATTTTTATTTCCAGCTCGTTGTCATGCCGTCACGGCCTACTTAGAGTTTTTATTATTGTAATTCTTAAAACTATTTATCAAGGTTGCTTGAACAGGTTTGCCACACTATACATATTTGTTTGTACATATGTATGTATGTATGTAAAAAACTAACAACTGGACTCTATAGAATCTTCATTTATTTCCTAATCACACAAAACAAAATTAAAATTCACGCATTTATGTATGTATGTATGTATTTTTAAAATTAATAAAAATAAACGTTTTTCATTAAGTGACTTTAAAAAAGCAGCTGTTGTTCCATTAGGATAATATTTTTTGATACAAATTTATTTAGGAAAGTGTTTTATATAGCAAAACCAAAAGTAAAAAGCCAAGATTTGAACTATAATATAGAGATAAAGAAATAAAAATATTCCATTAATTCACTGTCAAGAAATTGTTTTTACATTTTACAAAAACTACATACACACATACAACTTACATATATTAAAAATATGTGTGATGTGGTTCGATATTTGGTGTAACCTCTATCAGCGCCTCTTTTTCATGGAACTTACTAATTTTTTAAGATCATATTCATTTCACCACAAGGTGAAGATTTCAGCTCCAATCACACTTTTGCCGATGTGGTGGTTATAATAAACTGAAAGTATAAAGAAACTGAAGCAATAAAATTTTAGAAATGTGCTCAAAACAGCACAATGTTAAGGCTTCGTTATGCGAACGTTGAGGCGAGTTACATATTCAAACCCAAATCAAACACTTATATAAGAACAGACGATATTGATGAATTGGTAACAAGCATAATAAACAAAAAATAATAAACTGTAACATAAAACGTATTTCCTGCTTTGCAACATTTAACACACTTAATATAAAAGAATTAATAAGCATTTAATACAAATCGTATTGCAGAATTATTATTGTGAAATTAATATTCTGCGTTTCGATTCGAATTGAAATTTTCTCCGTTTGGCAACTTTGGTATTCTGTGTTCCGTTGCGTTTCATTTTCATTTCTTTCTTCGACTGTATGTATTCTGCGTAACGACCGTAGCTACGTTTTTCTAAGTTGTGTATATCCTAACGGAAGTTTTTTCAATTCTAGGAGTTTCTTAAAAAAAGGGTAAAATTAAAAAAATGTAAGTATAAAATACAATCAGCAAATTTTGTTTAATTGAAATTTTAAACTTTTATTTAATTTATTACAGGTCGAAAACAACAACAACGCTTTTCATTTCTTAACTCTGCATTCTGGAGTGCGTTGTTTTCCTCTTCCAACAACAGCGCCGCTGCCATCGATTCCATTTTCTTAAAACAAAGAAATTTTATTATTGGGCTGCAATAATGTAAAAAAAAATTAAAATATCACCTCCGGCGCGGCAGGATTCTTCACACTAATATTTTTGCCACAAATTCCTCTTACTCACGTATGTACGTATTGTATGTTCCGGCACTTTGTTTCTTTTCTCTTCTTAACTGATACTTTGTTTAATTACTGTTCTCACAATCATTAGTTTTTATTTGTTTATTAATTTTATTTATTACTTTTTTGTGCACTGAATTTGACTTTTTATTAAAATGTTTACAAAATTGTTTATGTTTTCTGTTTCTATTTCACATGTTTCACAGCAAAGAAACTAATTTAAACATACTCTGATCTTCTTTTTTTCGATTCAGGTTTTTGCCAGAATACCTTTTTTCGATCCGAGCGGAACTGAATGCGGGAACGTAATCGAAACGCAGAATAAGGGCGATTGAATGGATTTTCGGCAAAGGAAACTTATCGTCTATGGTAACTTCATTTAACTTTCTGTACTCAATTACTATGCGATATTTCTGTTCACCTGAGTTGCCGGTTTTCTTGGGTACTACTATTAGTGGACGTGAATATCTTGAGTGGCTTTTCTGAATGGTACCCTGTTCTACCATTTCTTTGATTTGTTTTCTAACTTCCATCTCGTGTATCTATACAACTTTGAATTAATTTGTTGTTGTGTCGTAGTTTGTATCTCATGCTGAATTTCTGTGGTATTAGTCAATATGTCACCTTCTTTATATAGTAATTTGTTATATCGCTTCAATAATTTTATAATTTCTCTATGCTCTTCCTCATTTAAATGGTCTAATTTAAGTCTTTCTACATCAGAGTCACTAGCTTCAAGGGTACAGATGTGGTTAAAATCATAAGGGTATTCAAAAAATGCTCATCTTTCCGTTGAGTGGTATTTCTCCTTTTTCAATATTTATTTGTGAATTTAAAAAATTTAATATGTCAATACATATTATGAAGTCATATATTTTCTCTTAATGGTGTGACCTTCCAACGAATCGTTGCGTTGTTAGGTAAATTAAATTCATCCGGTCCGTCTGTATGCACCTCGTAATTAGTTACGCCTTTATTCGTTAATGTATTAAATGTTATTGGGCGCTTCAATTTAATTTTTGTAAAATTATTTATTTCGCTACTAATAAGGCTACCGCTAGCTCCTGTATCTCTTAATGCTATTTTGTTTTATTATCAATATTGAGTTTTATCTTTGGCAGGCATTCTGCTGCTGCTTCGTAAAAAAAAACCGTGTTATTGATTTCTTAGCAATCACCCTTATTCTATTTGGCGTCGGCAACATCGTCTTCAATTTTGAGGCAACATCAATTTAACAGAACGTCAATACTAATTTTGTATTCCCTAACAGTATTATGACGATGTTAACTATTTATCGATACATACAACACACATATCTAATATTTGAGTCAGCTGATTCATTTAGTTTACTATTTTCGGTAAAAGTGTTTTTGAATAAATAAAAAAATTGTGCATACATTAAAATATTAATGTGCCGCAAGAAAGTAGACCTATTGGAAAAATATGGCTTACCAATTGCCAGCTTCCTCTAAGGGGCTCAGTATTACCTGCTTAAGTATACCACCTCCAGTAGCTTTACACTCTGCTCTGTTTGTCGCCATTTTCCTTCTGACTTTGAACTTTAAGTCCCGCCAAATCTATAAAAATAATTTCGTTAGACAACATATTTTTCAAACAAACAATTTACCTTACTTTTTGCCATCCATCGCCAGTTCTAATTGGTGGACCAAGCGAATTTGCCACAGTAGCAATACTCTCCCACTCTTCCTTAAAATTAGTAGGAGCAATGCCCCTGCGAAATCCTCTGGCTAGTGATGGATTCTTTTCAAGTTCTTGGACCAGCTTCTCGAATTGGCATTTATTTGCTATTTTAATTTTTTCCATTATTTCATTTAAACCAAAAATCAACACAATATACGAAAAATTCAACACAAATATATAAAAAAATACCAAAAACACAGAAAGAAAGAAAATTGTAATGTTGAATTTTTCAAAGTTTTTAAACACAACAGAAAGCAACGCAAGACAACACCAAAAATGGCGACGACAAATTCAAAGGCAATTAGAGACAACATCAACGTCAATTTTGCTTGTAAAATACCAAACATATGTTAAAAGTTATCGATAAATGGCAATACCGCCAACTAGAATACAGATTTGCAACAAAAGATAACAAACGGCGTTGTTTTCTATTGCCGTTGTCAAATAGAATAAGGGTGAATAATTCATTTCAGGTCCTTCTGGGCTTTGCCTATCATAGTTTAAGCGATTTTGGCCAAACTTATGATTAGGATGTCCTGCTACTCGAGGATTACTATAACATCTTTCAATATTGTCCACCTCCATGGGTTCCATTAGGTTTTGTCTAGGCGGATTCCAACGAACTTGGATTGAGTTCGGCCTAGAGTGTCCCATTTGCGGCAACCGTGGGAAATGTCGTGGGGAGTTATTATTTCTTACATTATTTTGGAATCTGTATCTTACCGAATTATTTAAAGGATTATTATTAAAATCGTTCTCTTCTTCACGCCTATGAAATTTATTATTCCACTTATTTCTTTCTTGAAACTGCCGGTTATTTTTTTCGTTCCTATATTAATTATTATATGTCTTATTCTGATTATTATAAGTTGACTTATTATGATATTGTCCTATATGTTTTACTTCCTTTCCGTATCTTTTGTATTCCGGTCTTATACACGTACATATCTTCAAACCTTCTTTGATTCATTATAAATAAAATATCTTTTAATTGTCTTTGTTCGTATATTTTGTCCAGTAGTGTCCCTTGGCTCATTTCTTTGGTAGGGTTCACTAACAAGTTATCTATGTTTGTCAAGTCTATTCATCCGTCTTATACTTAATATTCTGAATTGCAGTAATTAATTCGCTTATCGTATTAACTCGTAAATTGGCAATTCGCCTGCAGATTTCATGAGGCTCCGTATCTGGTCTGTACCTTAATTTCTCCAATTGTCCGATTCGGGGATGTTAATAATTGCATTTTTAGCTTCGCTTCTACGCTACTGAAGAATGAGTTGATTGTTGCGTCTCCTTGTTATGTAAAGGCTGGAAGGTGGTTGATGTTTTTTAATGTCGTTTCTAGTCGGCTTTGATCCTGTTGTTGCCTTTGTTGTAGGTCTATGTAGGCCAATCTCAGTTGTTCGAGTTGCTGTTCCCTTCTTGCAAGCTGCTCTACTAGATCTGCTGGAGCCATTTCTTGCTGGGCTTGCTCCATTCTCCTCAAGTCAAATTCTTTCTGCCTGGCTTGCCGAATTTTGCCGTTTGCTGGTGGCTTCTATACAAGTATATTTTAGTTTGCACACTTGCTGCACCTTTTTTGTCACTTGCCTTTGTGGCTTACACTCAGCTTTTCGCTTGAGTGTTTGCTTCACTTTTCCAAGGTTTATTTGCTATTTTGTAATTAGTGGTTAGTACATGGATCTTTTTACTGTCCTGTGTATTCACTGCACTTTTATTTACAAAAAAATTCGATTTAAATTATATTCTGGAGGGTTCCGTAGGATTCGCAGAATTGATAATAAATTTTATTAAACACTTTTAAACTGTTCGTATCACTGGGTCCCTTTCACTTATTTTTGGGATCCTACCGACTGCTCTAATTTTATATTCAGGATTTGCCAGAGAGTTAAAAAAAAAGAATTAATTTTGAACCTTTCTTTTTGAGGAGGAAGCAAACCGGTCCAAATCTGGGCTTTTCAACAATTGACTTTGTTTCTTTTTAAATAATTACAATCAGACTTAAGCTAATGTACATATGTATTTGTCTGTTCAGCGTTCTTAATATTAATTTCACAATAATAATTCTGCAATATGATTTGTATTAAATGCTTATTAATTCTTTTATATTAAGTGTGTTAAATGTTGCAAAGCAGGAAATACGTTTTATGTTACAGTTTATTATGCTTGTTACCAATTCAATATCAATATCGTCTGTTCTTATATAAGTGTTTGGTTTGGGTTTGAATATGTAACTTCTCCGCCCGTTAGAGTAGAATTCTCCGGAGTTCTTTTATACATTTTTATTTTAATATACATATTTATGTTTTCTAATTACAACAATTAAAGTGATAATTACTATTATTGCTAAGAGAAAATTGCATCCATATGATATATCGTACTACTATGATATTTAAATTTATTTACATATGTTTAGTGCGTTGTTTTTGTTTTCTTCTATTATATCGGCAGAAGTTAGTTTTTTGTGAAATTCCTTATATTTTCGTATTTAATTGTTATAATTTTTGTGTCATCTTTATCAATGAGATTAGAGAAATAATAATCTTTAATTTCCATTGAACAATTATTAAATTGCACTATACAATTTCCATTTACAATAGTTTCGTTGTTATTACAGGTATGCTGAACTGATTCTTAACAATTACCGTTTTTATGTCTATTGGTATTACTTCGAATTCTGCACTTTTTATTAGTTTACAACTTTCTTTTAGGACGCAATGTGTGGTAGGCTTTAATTGTCCAAAGTATTTATTTTCCTCGAACTTATAGATTTTATTTTCATACCTAAAAATTTTTTCTATTGTGGCATCAATTTCGTTATGCTCTTTTTTAGGAATTGGTATTATGTTTCTTATATTTACTTGTATAAATGATTTAGGTATTTTAAAATAATATTAAGTACGTGTTATTGAAAATTGCTGTTCCTAGTTCAATATATTTAAGCTTCGTATAGTCTATTTCTTACTTTAAAATTTCATTACTTGTTAAAATGTTTAGATGAATTATGCCGAATTTAGCTGAAACTATATTATCTTGAATATGGTCTATTTTATTTTTTAACAGTTGTATATTTGTTAGTTGTTGTAAATATATGTTTAGTTCATATTCTTTTTTATTTTATACGTTTATTTATTGAGTTCAGGCCTTTCTCTATTTCTTGCCTATCACTCTTTACAATTTGTTTTAATTGATTGATGGCTGAATTAAAATAATCGTTAACTAGAATTTGTTGGTGAACTGACTCGTTCGTTTGTCAAAGGTGGTTATGAATGTCCAGTCTGTCATAATTGTCCATTGTGCCAAATAACCACTTTGACATGCTTCCTACTGCATTTATTAAACCACGTTGTTGCCTGTTGCCTGTTGCCGTTTGGTATTAGTGTAATAATTTATTCCTGACTTCTAGTAGTTCTTGCTGAAGTACATACATATGTGCATATATCCTTGTGTAGATTCTCATTAGTATTATGTTATTTGTCATTTCATTCACTATATTTTCTAAGTCCTCCACATTGATTATATGCACTACTATATTTTTGCACCTGGAGTCCTAATTGAATGTCCGTGAATCCTGTTTGGTCCTTAAATACCTTTGTAGTCAGTTCTCCTTTAATCGTCGGTGTCCAAAACATGATCAGTAGGAGGATTATTATCTGTAAATTTGTATTGTCTTTTATGGATTAATATTTTTTGCAAGTTTGTTTCTGTATTTAGGTTGTTCTTTGTGCCGAACTGCTTTGTAATTCTTTATGAATCCCTCCCTTCTTTTTCCCCTATAGTCTTCTTATTTTAAATTAAGCTTATCAATTTTCTTTCTTTTGCATTCTTCTAAATTAATTTAATTTTTCCTAAATCTAAGCGTCCTTCTTGAACATCTTTTGGTGCACATTTTATGCTTGAGCGATATCTTTGATTATAATTTCTGATTGTGCGTTGAATTAGTTGTTGTACAGGTAAATTTTTATTAGTTTAATATAAAATCCTAAACTTTTCTGCCATCGTATTACGAAATATTTCTATATCGGCATTTCCTGTATGGCTGTTGGGCTTAGATAAATGTAATTCAATCCCTTGTTCTGTTAGATATTCCTTTATCCTTATTGTTTTAAATTCATTTTCTGCTATTATTTTATCTGCTTTTCCAATTTTAGTGATATGTTCTTCTAATTATTCTATTATAGTCATGTGATTTCTATCGCTCAGTGGATACGCAGCTCCAAATTTTGAAAACTTGTCTATTGTCGGTAAAAAAATAAATCCTTTGATTACGTATGTATCAATGCGTATGATTTAGTTTTAATCGGATGTCTTTCATACTTTGCTTGTTGGCAAAGGTCACATTGATTAATTACCATTTGGATCAGTTCCATGAGTTTTGGAAAATATATTTTATTTTTAATTTTATTATAAGTTTCTTGTATGCCCTTACATGGTATAATGATATTTGTCTTACGGCTTCCACTTCGGTTTCAATGTCGTGTGCTCTCATGGTGCATTTAATGAAATTAATTTGACTACCGTTTGAATACATTTCTATTATTTTTTCTTGTACTATATTATAATTGTTTTCAATTAGTTCCGAGAATATCCCTATTTTCCCTTTTGAGCTGTATCTTCTAAAAATTTCTCCCATTTGATTAAAGTCACTTTCTGCAATAAAAATAATCCTTTTCCCACGTACTTCTTAAAATTCTTCTATTTTGTTATTTATTAGAATTATTTGGGTTTTGTACTTATTCACAATTTCTTCTTTTATAAAGAAATGATCACCTAATTCTTCCGCGGCTGAATGTACTGTTGCTAAAAAAGATTTAAGATATTGGGGTTTTCACCCTCCGTTTTTTCTGAAATAGTGTCCCCACTATTTTCTATTCTGCTCAAGAAGTCCGCTACTTTGTTTTCCTTACCTTTCAAGTATCGATCTATATTCACCTAATTTTAATAACCGTCGCTGGTGCCCGGGTGACATATCCTTTCCTCTGTATTAGGAATGTAAATACTTGATTGGCTGGTGATCAGTGAGAATTTTGAATTTTCTGCCGTAAATGTAGGGCCTAAAATAATTGGTGCTCCACATTATCGCTAGAAATTCCATGTCCGTTGCAGAATAATTTTTTTCGTGATTGTTTAATGTTCTTGAAGCGTAGCACACCGGGTGCCCTTCTTGTGACAACACTGCACCAATCGAATAATTGGATGCATCTGTCGTTAATGTGAACTGTTTTTCGAAATCGGAATAGCGTAAAACGGGATGTGTACTGATTAATGTTTTTAACTTCTCGAAAGCTTGAATATAAGTTGGGTCTTTCATATTAATTTTTATACTTCTTTTTAAATATTTCGTATTTGTTTGGGCTACCAACCACGAGTTTGCGATAATACCCAGTTAGTCCCAAAAAACTTTTTATCCGTTTCTCAGTTTTTGGCAATTCTAAGTTTTGTATAATTTTATTTTTGTTTGGATTTGGTTTCATGCCATCTTTTGTCAAAATATGACCTAAAAATTCTGTTTTCTTTTTTAAAAAGTTGCATTTGTCTATTTGTATTTTTAAATTTTTAATTTCGAGAACTTTAAAAATGTCTCCTATTGCTTTAATGTGTTCAGTTAAAGATGTGCTAAAGATTAGGATGTTGTCTAAGTATACGACGCAAGTTTTATTAATGTAGTCTCTTAAAATATCATTCATCAACCTTTGAAATGTGGCTGGTGCATTTTAAGATGCCAAATGGCATCCTTATAAATTCGTACAACCCGTGTGGTGTTACGAATGCCGTTTTTTCCCTGTCCTCTTTCTTTACTAAAATCTGTTGATACCCCTTTTCCAAGTCTAATGTTGTAAAATACTGAGCTCTTCCCAGCTTATCTAATATTCACCCTTATTCTGCGTTTCGATTCGAATTGACATTTTCTCCGTTTGGCAACTTTGGTGTTCTGTGTTCCGTTGCGTTTCATTTTCATTTCTTTCTTCGATTGTATGTATTCTGCGTTACGTTTGGTGGTGATGTATTTTGATTAGATACATCGGAATTTGCAAAAAAATCGATTTTGAGTTTTTTGTTAGTTAGGGCGTTTTAGGTAAAGATATGTAATTAGATACTTATTATACAAGGTGGCGCAATAATAACCTTCATTTTTTTGGCTGTAATTAAAAAAAAAAATGAAAAACTTTGATTCTTCTTGTGGATTATTTTTATTTGGTTTTTTAATTTTTTTTACATCAAGTCGGGAATATGATGTCATGTAAATGGCCGCCGCCACAGTTAATTGTCATTTGAGCCCTTTTTATGGCATTTTCCATCACTTTGTCCAAAACTTCCGGCGATAGGTCCTCACATTCTTGACGGATATTGTCTTTAAGAGCTGCAAGAGTCTGAGGCTTGTTGACATAAACCCGCGACTTCAAAAAGCCCCACAAAAAGAAGTCAGGAGCGGTCAAATCAGGCGATCTTGCTGGCCAGTGCAAATCGGTTGTGGCACGTGCAGTGTGTGCCGTTGCACCGTCCTGTTGGAACCACATGTTTTCCAATCCCAATTCATCAAGTTGCGGCAAAAAGAACTCGTTGATCATTGCTCTGTAGCGCTCACCATTCACAGTAACCGTTTGGCCCGCGACGTCTTCGAAGAAAAAAGGTCCGATGACTCCTCCAGCGAAAACAGCACACCATACAGTGGCTTTGAGCGGATGTAATGGCTTTTCGTGGGTTACACGCGGATTTTCAGTGCCCCAGAAGCGTAAATTTTGCTTATTTACGTACCCGCTAAGACGGAAATGGGCCTCATCACTCATGATTATTTTTGATGAAAAATCATCTTCCTCTTGGTGGTGATTAAGGATGGCTTGAGCGTATGTTAGACGCGATTGGCAGTCAGCAGCTAACAGCTGATGCACCGTCTGGACTTTGTACGGAAACATCTTCAAATCTTGTACCAAAATTCGCTGTAAAGACCGTCGACTGACACCCATTTGCGTGGCACGTCGTCTGGTCGATGTCGACGGCGCTTCCATGACATCCTCAGCTACAGCAGCAATATTCTTTCCAGAACGGCTACTCCGGGGTCTGCCACGCCTGGCAGCATCTCGTGTTGTGCCAGTCTCTTCGAGGCGAGCGGATAAACGTCGCAGTGTTTCACCAGTAGGCGTTGGACGGCTAGGAAATCGGCGACGAAATTCACGTTGTGCCAAAGTCACCGACCGATTATTGATCAAATAAATAGTCACCAATATTCCGCGTTCTGCAGCAGTGTAGCGTAACATTGTTTATTAACGTAAACAGAACTGACATTAGGGGCCAATCGCAAAATTTATAGCATTTTCTGATAGGAGGATTACTTTTGCGCCACCTTGTATGTATTCTGCGTTACGACCGTAGCTACGTTTTTCTAAGTTGTGTATATCCTAACGGAAGTTTTTTCAATTCTTGGAGTTTTTTAAAAAAAGGGTAAAATTAAAAAAATGTAAGTATAAAATACAATCAGCAAATTTTGTTTAATTGAAATTTTAAACCTTTATTTAATTTATTACAGGTCGAAAACAACAACACCTCAGCAGTACGAAAAGCTGGTGAGCTTAATGGAAATTAATACCGATATTGCTTGTGGTTACTACAAGCGTCCTAAAGAAGAAGACAAGGCATTCTGGGACGAAGTTGCAACTACACTTAACGCCATAGGACCACCAACACGAAATGACATTATTTGGCAGAAAGTATGGCATTTTAATAATCTGTTGTATATAAAGTATACTAAATATACTATTTTTAAGGTTTGGATTGACTGGTAAAGCTACATCAAATGGAAGCTGTCAACAAACAAAAAAGAAATGATGAGCACCGGAGAAGTTTCATGCCGCCTACAGCGTATTAGCCAACTGGAGGAAAAAGTTATTCAGCTGTTGGGTCTGGTAACAAATACAAGTGGGATTAGGGTTTTTATTTGTTTATTAATTTTATTTATTACTTTTTTGTGCGCTGAATTTGACTTTTTATTAAAATGTTTACAAAATTGTTTATTTTTCTGTTTCTATTTCACACGTTTCACAGCAAAGAAACTACATAATATAAACATACTCTGCTCTTCTTCTTTTTTCTTTCGATTCAGCTTTTTGTCAGAATACCTTTTTTCGATCCGAGCGTAACTGAATGCGAGTAGTGGAAAAAATACGATATATCAGTGGATTACGAATATTAAAAAAAAATTAAGTAGACCTCTTCCATCTGCAAAGAGAATTTTGAAAATTGGTCCACAAGCAACAAAGTAATTTGATAGATATTTTCCATCGCAAAATTTTTTTTTTTAATTGTTCCACAAATCGCGCAGTGCTTTAATAATTGTGCGGACAATTTGTGGAGCTTTTCCATATGAAACATGGCCCACAAATGGCAAAATTATGGTCATTTATATTATAAAATCTGCTAAAATCGTTGGACAAGTAGTAAATTTAAAAAGTAGCACGCAATTCACTCCAGAGTCAAAGTTAATTATCGAAAAAAATGCAAGAAGATCGGTGCAGATATCTTCTTCTTCTTTTGGCGCTACAGTCCGTGGTGAACCAATTTTGCACACCAAGTTGGTTGAGGTCCCTCATATCGGTGCAGATATACATATTGAAAAATATTGCCCCCGTAGTCTGCTGTAAATGTGTTATCTAACTGAGAAAAGGGTAAGAAACACATTAACTTTTTATAGAAACACTACCAGATATTCAGGTTAACAAAGGAAGGAGGTATTTTTGAAAAAATCGTTATAGTCCAGCTCAAATATTTTCAAGGGCCATCGGCAGGTGGTATTGAATGTTAGGCTTCATTTATACGTATGTATGTATGTAAGTCAGCCATAATCCTTTAATTTTAAAGTTTTTATAAAACAAAATAGACGTACTCTTCCTATTTGTAATAAATAAAATTGGTCTTCCTTTCAACAAAACGAATGCAAAAGTTGTACACGATCAATTAAACAAACTTTTCGAACACAATAATATTATTTTAAGCACAAATAAACGTAATTCTTCTTCTTCTTCTTCTTCTTTTGGCGCTACAGTCCGTGGTGAACCTGGGCCTCAACCAACAAAGTTATTCTTTGTTGTTGTGTCGTAACTAGTGTGTTTTTACACGGTAGGGAAGTTACCCCCACGCACAACCCCCGAAACCTGGAGGACCGGGTCCTGGTTTAGACCCCTGGACAGAGGGGATTCGCTGCACACTTTGGTTCACCTCTAAGCGGGTGCTGTAGGGGCTATCCAGGGGCGCCACGGGGAGGCAGTATGTCAGCTTGACCAGTCCATTTTCAGGGATCGCTGCTGGCTTCTCGCCAGGTTGAGAGCAATCAACAACTTTGCCCTGAGTGCACTGGCCCATTTCCCCCAAACGTAATTGTGAATCTCTATTAAATCCAGCCGTGTCAAATTGGAAAGTGCAAATGCAGTTCTTGCAACGCTTTTTCTAATGTACACAGGGAAAGGAAATGCAAGAAATTGCGAATAGTTCAAAAGTATACACGTTCCTTGACGGTACGCAGATCTACACTGATATTAAGAGATGAAGCCGATTTGAAACGGAAACAATTGAAAGAGTAAATGGAATAAAATATTTAGGAATAATGTTGGACCTCAAGCCTCATTTTGAATACGTTTGCAAAAAGAGTACGCTACAAAATATCAGCTGTTAAATCACACTTCCAATGTTGTTCCACTCTATTTTTTCTAGGAAAACAGGAAATGAAAGAAAGAAGTAATTCTATTGTTTCTTTGTTTTTTAAATTGGCCGCTTATTAAATCAATAATGTATTTGATAGCAGTTAAAATCTTAAAATTAATTAATTCCAAGCTGTATCACATTTTTTTTAATTTTTAGCTGGCATTTGCTATTAGCGTGTGTTCTTTCTATGTCGGCTATGAAGTTATCCTTTTTCTCATTTGGAATATATTTCCAGTGTACCTTTTTACGTCGGTAAAATGCACATAGTTCGCGTTGGAGCATTGTATTTGGGATCCTGATTTTGGTGATCGCTGGAGGTGGCTGTTTCGGCTTAAACGGTAGTCCTTACCGAGTAATTCGTCATCCCTGTCAACACGCAAAGCAAACATTCATATAAGTATTTTAAGATTTTAATAATATAGAAACCATTTTAATTTTCAAAACTTGTGTTGGTTATTGGGAACCAGCAGAAGGAAGATTTAGTCCTACCGGCGGCTTCCAAATATCTTTCAGGTGCTGTGGTCTGGTATTAGTAAGGCTCAGGATGCTGGCCAATATCGGGTGAGTTTGGTTAAGGCCTGATGTTTGTTTTGGATTTCGGGCTTGCAGCTCTGGTGTTTAGACTTTCTGATTTGTTTAGGGATTGCTGGAAGGAGGGATTATATAGCCTGAGCTTAATATGTATAAGGAATTACCCACCGCCGCGAACGGTTGAGCAGTTCACCCATAGTAAGGCCCAAGAATAGTTACTGTCGTAAATTCACATCATATCTGTTTTCAAAACTCAAAAATTATCCCCTTCCCAAAGCATTTTCATAACGACCCGCCAACAAATATTAAGTGTGTTGACTTGAATAAATTTATGTGACGTCCTTGGTAAGGCAGTATCACTGGTTGCCCTGAACAAAAAAAAGACAATTACAGATAAAAAAAAAATAAGTGCGAATATTTTTTATGCAAACATCTGGCCAATTTGGCTCAAATACTATTCGTTTGATAATATCGTTTAGTTAACTGCTAAAAGAAGCCTGTCTGTTTTGTTCTCTGAAATTTTAAAATTAATATTTCACACACTTTCATCTAAATGGTTGATCAATTGCGGGACAGAGGTCCAATGCTCTTCAAATCACCAGCAACTTCGTTGCAGTCTTGCTTGAAGTCTAATATAAGTACTTAAACCCTCGTTTTGCTAATTTCATATACCTTTTTTATTATTTCGACCACTTTTTCAAGTTGGAATAGAAAAAACTAATAAATTGTGCATATGAAGTTTTTTTTAAATTAAAATAACTTGTGTTACAACTTATTTCCATCCATTTTAATTAAGTACCTATTTTGTCTGTAATGGCGGTTACAAAAAACAAGCTGAAACGTCGAACAGTATAACATTCCATCTATTCCTAATAATACTTAGAAGAGCATTTGAAACAACACTATGCAAATGCTAGTCGCGATAACGGTGAATGTTTATATTTTAACCCGAAAACACATAAAAATTTAGCGTTCGCCACGGGGAACTTGTTCATACCTGAGGTATTGTTTTGTGTGTCATTCTTTTACAATTTCTTTTTTCTCATTAAACATCGGTTCCTTTTACGAATCTTATTGCAAATCTTACAAATCTGCAATTGAAAGAAGCCAAGAAAACTGAGAAAAATTTAATATTTAGTAAAGGACTCAAGATAAAAATATTACCAGCCTTTTTTCTTGTAGTCTAATCGAACAAATAATTAAACCTTTTACTAGCATCGAAAGTCTGCACTACTATAATGGAAAACGGCTACCTCTTATCCAATATTCGATTCGGTATTCTTACCTGACGTCAAGATTTTTATCGAAATTTTCTGGAAAAAATGTGAATGAGAAGTGTGAAATGTGAAAAAAAGGAGAAGAAACGGCAGAAAGGTTTTCACGAGCAACCGCGAACTTTTCAACTTTTCCCCAAATAATTGTGGAGACATTTTGTCAAGCATCAAATCCTGGAGAAATTAAATAAAATCATTATGAACATCGAAATTGTGTACAAATCAAATGGTTGTTGCTGAACAGAAATAATGCCAGCTGCAGTCCCCACAGGAGACAAAACATCCACACGACAGATTATTTATTTTATATACATATGTATATTATTAACTAAAAAATACATATCCAAAAATAATTTACGAATGTACTGAAAAAAGCAACATAGGCGGGATGTACGTCTCTTTATAAAAAAAATAATTACCCCTCATCCGTTATCAAATGTCAAGCTTGCCAAAAACTTTCTATTGCGAAGTTCATCTACATATTACCGGCACTAACTAACTCCAACGTGTGTCAATTAAATTGATCTTAATAATTTTTTGTGGTTTTATCGTTCGTCATCGTGGGACAATGTTTGTCAACGTAATACATTAGTTTTGTTTACAGCCCCCAAAACTGGGTTTTTAATAAAGAAATCTTTATTTCACTATTGCCGACGTCTCTCTGACTCTTTTCCAAATTCTTCACATGATATTTAATTTCACTATTGTATAACAATATGACAGGGGTGACCCACCACACTATGTCACAGTCAGACTGAATGAACATACTCGTTCACTTGAACAAGATTAATTCGTTATACGTGTATACAAGGTCTGCTCAAAATATGAGGTGAATTTTCAAATTTCATGAGCTATATAGTACGTACGTTTTCTTTTAACGTTGGTATGATAGTCTCGAACATACGTTCTTTGCGAGACCTGCTGCTGTCGAAAAAAAATTAAATAATTTGCGTCAAATTTTGTGTTAAAAATGGGAATGTTAACAGTGGCGTACGCACTGTGATTGTATTCTGATTCCTGAGAACTATCGACTCATTTAAGAGAAGCTGCTGAGGATGCCGACATATCGGTTGGCTCGTTTTGAAAAAAAAAATCAACACCGTATTCATACCCCGAATTGGCGTTCTGCGAGTTTTTGGTGCTCCTAAGATTGAAGAGGGCCATGAAAGAACGGTCTCTTGCCGTTTTTATTCAGAAATAAAAATCGCAAATGAATTTTTTAGCGAATATTCTCGTTTTGTATATGTACATACACATGTACGTATGTATGTACATTCGAAAAATTAACTTTAAAGAATAAATTACAATTTTATTATGGTACTAGAAATTAAAGAATGTAGGAAGTGTTTTGCAATTTTGCTAAAGATTATATTATTCCTGCATCAATTTATAGTTTTTATTTTTTATTAATACGAAAATCTAATTTAATACTTATGAAAGTCTTATGTATACACAAGTTTATAAATTTACAGTTATTTTAATTCGTTTCAGTCCTAATGTGACATAGAACTATTGAAAAATGCAACGTGTTCCTTGAGACACAAGTTAAACGTAAACAAAAATCAATTTAATTACATCGAAGACATTTCGTTATTTACATGGCAGCTTCTTTCCTTAAAAAATCTAGTTCTAATACTACTTAAAAACCGAGAATCAAAAACGACCTAAAACAAATAAATTAACTTATATTTATACATACATTCTTACAACGGAAATTTAAAATGCAATGCGAATGAAAGCGAAATAAAAAAACTGGTTAAAATAATATACTAAATACATACATACACACATAAATACTAGCATTTGGTATCGAAATCGTAATAAAAAATATAATTTTTTAAGTTGATTACCAACTGAAATTTCTTGGCCAACTATTGTGGTGGTTTAAGTGATGTTTCCGTTATTGAACTGTTTAAAACAAACTGAACTTCAAAAAAGGAAATTATAAAAAAAAGTATTATTTTAAATACGACTATTATGTATGTAAAACACAAATAGCGAAGGAGGTGCATTCACAGCTTTTGACACATGACAAGATCACAATGATTCATCCGTACGACTAATGAAGTACTTAATTAGGCATTGCTTTTTATTTAATCATTTCCATCGTTAAGATTTGAGGCTTCCGTTACGCCGTCACTTGATATTTGAGCTTGATGCACTAATTTATCCATCTCTTCCTTAGTGGCACGTTTAAAGAAACCAGCCTGCCGAAAGAATTACGTCAATATTATTTGTTGCATAAGAACATAAGCAAAAACTTACTCTATACATGCCGTAGGTTATCAAGGCCAACACCAAAATACCACCCAAAACGGCGAGAATTATAACCCAAATAGGTGTTCCGTAAAGCTGATGTTTGGAAATGATGTTGTATTCTATTTTCTTGGTAACCGCTATTGAAGACGGTACGCCATTAGTCTTCGCAACATCCACGCCTATCAACACGACAAAGAACTCCCAGGGCTCAATAAGTATTTGATTGACTTCCTTGAGATCGACCATGTAGGACATTGTTACAAATATGGGAGTTTCAGGCTTAAAATTGTATACTTCCATGACAGCTTGCACACAAACCGTTCGATCCGGGTCATTGCAGTTGAACACAATGGTTCGGTTGACCGGTAAAGTACCCTTCATGTCCTCACTAAGCAAGTCGTACGACTTGGCCTGCGCAATACGAGCGTACTGATCTTTATTGGCTGTGAGAGCGGCAACTTCTCTCCGTTTGCGGCTATGGCTTACTGACGCAGACATAATAGAGTCTGGAAACATACATACACATGTAAATGAAAAGTGTTAGACACATACATTTAATAGGAATCATATATATATATATATATATATACCTGCGAAATCGTCATTGGAATTTTTAAGGGAAATTTCATTGCCGTGGCGCATACTAATGGAATTATAATGCACGCCATGGCTACTCTCCATAATGGTGTCTGTAATGAACGATGAACCACTAGACATTGTAGATACTGAATTTCTGACAAGAGTGATATTGTTCTGAAAGAAGTCAAAAACCACTAGCTGCGAGTTATAGGTTGCTTGCATTGTAATATTGTCGACATCAATAATGGGTATTGTAGCTAAGGATCCTGCTATTCTATAGGCCACAGGTATGTTGAAGATTACCTTCATAGCACCCACGTTACTGGGACCATTGCTTTTAATCTATAGTAAATTGTTATACATATGTAAGTGATTTTTGTTGCAATTTCATTAAATCAACCAAAACCTACTTCATAATAGTTCTTAACTTCAGCTTTGTTTGAAATCTTCTCCAAATTAATGTGGGGTGTTTTGGGGTACCTTCAAACAGATTTTTTATTTTTCACATGAACAGCAATTTCTCCATACAGACTGCACTTACCCAATAGCCTCAACATGTGTGTATTCGCCTAATGTGATAACGTCTTTTACAATATTATTGCCAGGAAACTGTTCGTTGCCAGTACTAAATACTTCGGCCGTTAAGACCACAGCGGTACCTGATAAGGTGCTGACATCATAGATAACTGTTACTGAATCCTTTGCGCCCTGTACCATGGCTTGGCCCCGATTCAGATCACACAGCATGATAGATTCATGGACCTTGCAGTTAGAAGGGTATTTTGCAAATGGCATACGGTTCGAGGATGTTATATTGATTTGCGGTAAATAGGCCGTTTCTCCGGCATTCGTCACATCATAAGTAACCTTTAAGGTGCGACTGCTACCCAATATGTAAGAATGACTAAAAATATTTTGGTTTAAAAATTTGCAAGAGCAGTCATACAACCGAAGTATAACAGACTTACTTCACACCACTGGATTTTACTTGCATATCAGCAATACAAATTTCGGAAGCGCAGCCAGTGCTAAAGATAATCTTTTCTGCGTAAACTTTGGGTTCAGCTGGATCAACTGCAGCACAAGTTTCGCAAAACTCTATATTCGAAATTAATACAAATATTAACAAAATTATGAAATGCTTACATTAAATGAAATACCTTCAGAATCAGGTACTTGACTAACAAGACTGTAATGCAGCTCCAGTTCAATGGGCTTGAAAATCTCCGATTCAATAAATTTAACATTACAATCCATTACTCTACACTGCATAAGCGTTTGAGCCTCGGCATTGAACTTCATTTCGTTGCTTCCCGTTGACGAAATTGTTACTCGCTTTACTTGCGGGTCTACGACCAAGTGCATGGCCAAGTCTTGCGAGCGAATTCTTGAAGACGTCGTCGAAATACCATAACATACAGACAAAGGGAATCTAGATTGGCCAGGTTTTATTTCACGAGTATCTGACTTGAGAACCGCCAAGATTTTCACCACTGGATAGGCTTTGTAAAGCAAAACTGTTTCAGCGTTCGGAGCACCAATTGCGATATCATTAAAACCATTGCCATCAATATCTGAACCCTTGGAGAGACCATGACCAAACATATGAGCTCCGTAAGATGTGTTAATAAAAGCTTTTGGGGAATCCAAACGCTGACTGTGGTGATCACGCAAGCCTCTTTCACTTCCTAAGAATACGAACACTGAACCATCGCCAGTGAAAGGGGCACTTACCGCAATATCCATGTACCCGTCATGATTGAGGTCGCCCAATCTCGTAAGGGTTGTACCGAAACGGGCTTTTCCATGTATCGGAGAGGTAACTAACTTGCGCTCGAAGTTAAACTGAAATATAAAGTTTTTATAAAATAAATGGTTTTGTAACAGCTTGTAAGTATTCTTTTAACTCACTCTTCCCTGATTGATGAAGACATAAATTGCACCATCATCATATAGGCCATTAACTCTATGCTGGGGTGCTGATACAATAACATCGGTTAAACCATCGCCATTGATATCTTCCGCTAAAACTGCGTATCCAAAGTATTCTCCAAATTGTTCGCCGCGAAACACATAATGTTTTGTTATTCGATCTCCGCTGTAATCGAAAATGTATGCCTACAAATTGTTTGATTCTTAGTACAAATTTTTCACAATAATTTTTATTGACTCATGGAAACTTTACCTCACCAGATTGCTCATTTGCCTGAGGAGCAGAAGCCAAATATAACAATTTTTCCTTATTACTTGAATCAAAGTATCCCGATCCAACTGAGTAACCAAAATACGAGTCACTAGGCTGATTGAAAAATTGGGGATTCGGAATATCTGATTCGTAATAGACCACAGAATTTTCCAAGTCCAGCTGTCTGGGTTTCCGTAACGCTCTCTCTGTGTCACGACGACTTAGACTAGGGTCATCATTTAAAACTTTTTTTCTATATCGAATAACAGAGCCCTTCCATGTATGAATACCAGGGGCGCCAATTAAAAACTCTTCATTATCGGGCGTGATATGAGCACTTAAGCCTTGTTCAGCTAACATGTAGTAATAGAATTTTGAATCCTGATCTTTGCGAACCTGGTCTAGTTTTAAACGCAACGGCGATATATTTCGCACATTTGTAGGCTTATCCGCCAATGTATCATTTATCCAATAGCATAAACCATGCATCAGATAGTCAACATTGGCCACGGGAGCAATAAATCTTGGTGCACAAACTATAAATTTATCGGAATCACTTAGACCGCCATCCATGGCAGCACCCATCCACTGAAAATCTCGCTTTTCTGAGTCGTAAGTGTAATCACTTTGCTCGATATTCCGATTTCCTTTATCATCAAAAATATAAGGATAACAAATATTAGGTTTTTCTAGCGCACATCGATATATAGCACCCGTTTCATTTATATTCCTCTGAGATTCCAGAGAAGATTGAGCTCTTGGTGCACCAACGATAACACTGAAATTAAAGAAAACTATTTAGTATATATTCTACATATGTATGTATGTGTGTGTATGTATAAATGATAATCTTATTTTGTGATAACAAAATCCTTCCCAAACTGGAGTTTAGCAGTTATTCATTGTGAGCGCGGACCCATGTATGTAATATTTCTAAGAAAAAAAACTTTAATTTAATTTATTTTTACTTTGGTTTAATACTCCTGAACTTTCCTTTTATTTTAATCTTGGCGCATGACTGAACCACTACATTTTTTTAATAAATATTGATTATTTCTGACATTTCGAAGAAAAACAGTTATTGTAAGTGCGAATATGTGTAAAAATCGAGCTTTAAAACAACAGTTTGTACAATAATGCTAGGAACACAACTGCGACGAATTTCGCCCATCGCTAAATATTCGCTGTATAAACGACGAATAAACAACAAAAATTTAATTTAAAAAATTTTAAATTCGTCTATTGTACATTGACTAGAAGCCATCAAAAATATACTCTACATATATATCGATACCTTAATATAGAAAAGCCCTAAGTAACGTTTTCCTAACTTTTCAGGAGAGGAAAAAAACTAATAAATATTAGAGTTTTGTAGTCACGAAACTTTTTTCAACTGCTTATATTGTTGTTATTTTTAGTCGGATCACGTAAAGATCATCTTTCGAAATATACAAAAAACTCGATGTGAGAAAAAACGATTTAGGCCTTTCTATATTATGGTAACGATATGCATGTCAATTTTTTTTAAACTTCCATTAAAATAAAAATAAATACACACATTCTACATGTACACAAATACATATGTATGTATGTACACTTCACTTCACATGAATAGTGCAGTGTTTTGGCAACCGATTTAAGATTGCTGCTCTCAAGAGAGAACTATGCCGCATTTTTTTAAAGGTTTGATGGTTGGGGCAATGTGTGTAAGCAAAGAAGGTTGCAACCGAATTTTTTTAAGTCCACTTAAAAACGTTTTACCACAGATATTGTTTATTTCACTGTTCGGAAAAATGTTATTGAAAATTCACTTTAATTTGCCCAATTGTTTTGGTAGTGAAGATATTTGAAGACTGTATTGCTCTTTCCCAGTTTTCTTTTAAGTGGTGGTTCTCACAGGGCAACTTTAGTGCGGCAATTATTGAGTTTATTCAAGTGTACGGAGGGGGGAATGAAAAAATAGTTGCTGGTACTCGGCTTTTTCTTTGACATTTCACATTTCTTTTCACCTGCTATATCGCGTTTCGTTATGCAATACAACATACAAAATAACATACAAAATATCTGTTAAATATATTAAGCAATAAATATGGGAGAAACAAAAACGCAAATTTGTTTTAGTGTTAAAAGTTTCAGTTTATATCCTGATTAATGTTTAATTTGTACAAATTTACATACATATGTAGTATGTATGTACAAATTCTGTCACGCGCTAAACACAAATGTCAAACTGTGAGGAACATTTAAATTGTGAATAATTTTTTTTTGAACAATCCATTCGATTTGCAGTTTATTATTGCTGCGTTTTTTCGAAATCCATATATTTCGCGACAGTTTCCTCCAACAACTGGTCAACCATGGGTCTATGATTTCGTAAACATGGCATTGTGGGCACACGGCAGTGAGTGCTTCGGGATCATGTGATCGACGCTGTCAACTGGAACTCAACTACTTTTCATTTATAAGTACAAATGTATGTATATCAGTACACTTGTAAATAGTTTCTTTTTTAAAAATACTACTTAACGGCACGGCACGTTTAAAAATATAAGGCATAAAGTTTTAAACTGCTTCGAATTATAATTAAAAAAATTTTATGAATCAAGAATATTATAAATTTTGATTTACAAATATGTCAGTGTTGCATATACACTCACTTTCATATGTTTTTCATACTCAAAGCACTGCCCGACAAAAAACAGCGTCTATATTTAAGTGTTTGTCGGCTTTTTTTTGCAAGAAAACAAAAACAATTGAAGTGATTCACCTCGATTTTGTAATCTTTCAACGCCCTAAACCGGAGCCAAAACTTTTATCGACCCTACGCTCCGTGCAAATTGAATATGTTTCAGTTTATTTTGAAATTTAACGTTATTGTTATTTAACTTTATTAAAAATAACCTGCACAGGTACGATGTGGAATAAGTACACTTTTATCTGGTACGTGCTCACACAAAGGTATGTACGTACATACATATGTATGTAAAAACTGGCGGTGACTAAAACTTCAATTAAACAATTTTATTCTTTCAGAAATTAGTAAATATTATTTAGCCAGCACTAAACGTGTGTGGGTGAGCGGGAGATATTAGAAGCTATTGTACCTACATACACACATACATACATACATACATACAAATGTACGTATGTACGTACATACATATTTACATACTATATACGTACATATTTATTATCATGAATTATTAACTTTTGCCTGCATAGATAAAAACTTATTTTTGCTTGTAGTATGTATGAATGACTTCATTTCTGCGGAGTAAAAGAAAAATATTTATTTATGCTTTAAAAAGCTTATAAATATTTATCAATCCATGATAATCGAACTTGAACAAAAGAAAAAACGATATTCAATCTTCACTTATCGATGAATCATTTATTGATGCACAAACAAAAACACGAACGCGCGGATTCCGCAAATTAAATTAATTAATTTAAGCTAAAAAATGACACGTTTTAAACAATCCAAACTCACCCTTTAGACCTCAAATTTAAACTAAAACCAAAATACGAGGATTCATATTTTTGCATCAGCGTTGGCAGGAGCGGATCCTTTATAACGGCATTTGGTTTGGGAGATAAATTGTAACAGCTTGCATAGTGGCTTAAATAGCATAGACTGACAAAGACGCCCAACGCGTTCGAGGACCGAGATCTCCTTAACATTTCCCTTAAATCGAAATAAAGTGTTACTAGAACTCGCTGTTTTAGCTTTTTGTTTTTCAATTCGAAACACTTTAAGAAATATGTAACTATTTTAAAAACTGTCCGTTTAATTTCGTTAGTGGCGATCTAAAACAACCCAACCCATGAATCGAGTTAAAAAGACTGATTTGCTTCTACGCTGATTGTGTCGGGAGCTGTATTTCGTACTGAAGAGAGAACTCAGTTAATGAATTCGCTTTGCCACTTAACAAAGCTTGTTCGTGAATATCGTTGGTCATGCATATTTCTTGGTGCTTAATTAACTTCTCTCAGAAATAGTGTTAAATTTACCAACGATACCGTTTATTTACGACAATTCTCCTACCGACCCCCTCCAGAATGAGTAATCAATACCACAATCGCAGTCACTCATTAACGAACATTCATTTATGCGGAGATGTGTGTGTGTGTTTTCGTTTAAACCGGTATAATCTTTGACAGAATCAAGCGCTTGCTCATTTCTCTCTCTAAACTCTTTTCCGAAAGTGGTAAGCAGTTTTCTCTCAGTCTAGTAAATTGAGCCCATCTTCTGCCACCAACTTTGAATTAGACCAAGTGCTGGCTTTTGTAAAAATGTCAATATGTGTAAATATGTACATATGTATGTATGTATGTATGTAACATGTAGAGGCATACATACATACATATGTACATATAGTATGTTGTTTGTACTATTGCTGTTTTTGTAAAGCATTTAGTGTGCGTCTTCTCATGTTTTTCTGCGGCAATGTTTTATGAATCATCAGTTTTTGCTTTTACATTTGAATTCGATGTCAAATCAAAAAAGTTGTTTATTGATGACGTGCATTTCGAGTGTCTGTCTGGCATACATACAAATCGCAGCGTTAGACAAAGGAATGAGAATTTATTACAAGTTTGAGACACAACGTGTATGTACATGAATATGTATGTCTATCACGAAGGTGAATGCTGTTTTCACAGTGACATGAAGATTAATTCAACTTCTCTAAAATATCAACACCTGAATAGTTAAGACTGTTTTGCTTGTTAGAGGTGTAGCTTTCCTCATTTTAGTTACTCTAAACAGTTTAACCCAAAAACGGAAGCCATGGCCTAGCGGCTTGAAATCGACAAGGTACATACATATATACATACATATGTTTAAAATATATGTACATATACATTCATATGTATACATATACATACATATGTACATACATATATGACTGTGTGTATAGCAACTTCTCAATTTCACACATGTAAATAGTAGCTTTTTGATTGCTAGCAGAAGTGCAGATTACAATGTTTGTTTGTTTGCACTTATTTTCAAAGAAAACTGTTCCCAAGTATTCCATCCAATTTGACAGAAAAAGCTATATACATACATACATATGTATGTATGTATGTAGGTCGGAAATATTTGCGACACGACTTCCCTTGAAGCATGTTCACACAAAGAGTTACATACGTACATACTTATATTCCGTACCCTTGATTGAACCAACATCCATCGCCATACAAGATTTTGAGAAGGAACCATCTAAATTTATGATGCATCTTCTTGCGAATCACGAAAAATTTGGCATCATCTCTATTTTTGATGAGAAATTATCGCTTGTGAAGAAAAACTAAAAATTGAATATTTACATACATACATACATACATATGTACGTAACCTAAGAATGTATGTACATATGTATTTAAATAATTTGATAATTTCAGTAATTTGTCCAATTTAAATTTTAGGTACCTCTCTTCAAAGCCACACATAAACCGCAACTACATACATATATATGTATTTTCACAAGCGGTGTACGCATTCGTGTTTCAGAAAGCTACAATTTTTATTAACTTCTACTAACTCATCATTTACATATGTATATAGTTTTCATATATGAAACAAAGCTTATATCCTTAAAACGACATCTGCTTGTTATGGAAATACCCGTAAAGTCATGAGCCAGGCCAAATTTAATTTAGCGAAAAACAAATTTGGAAGATGTCAACTTTGCTATCTTTCAGAGCTTCTTTAAATCCATATTTGTTGGGCAACACATTTTTTTTGCGAACCAGTATATATGTATTGGCTTAAAGCTTGCTGGGTTAAGATCTTGTTATCACCAGGATAGCATTGTAAAGGGGTGTGCAAAATGAGCGAGTAGACAAGCTTTGTGTCACGTATTTTTAGTTTATTCAAAAAAAAAAGAAGGCAACAAATCGTTAAATCAACCTGGTCAATCAGGTATTAATGAGGAAAAGTTTAGTGGAATCAAATCGCAGGATCTGTGTCGGCACATAGCGCCATCCTGCTGGAACTACATGTGATCTACGTCCACATCCTTCAATTTGGGCCAAAACGTTCATTTGGTACCGAACAATAATGGAACTTACTTGTGTAGGATACTTATTTATTCGCGTTTTGTTCACCGTGAGCGAAAAAAGTCCAATCACAGGGTATGACATAAATTTTATAACAGAGTATTTTTAATCATATGGATTTTCTGTTCCAATTGTTTTTTATTTAAAATATATTTACTATTAGATTTAGAGTAGATTTTCTCAAAAGGTAGTGACGAAGTAGATTTTGTTTGCTGTGGGAATTCTATTAAATAAACAACTAGATATCACTTGAAATTTTGAGAGTACTAGATTTCCTTTCAGTATAAACAAACTATGCCCTATATAATATGTAAAGGTGTCAGGATATGAGACTTTTTATAGCCATTTAAAACTCTATATGAAAGAAAATATCTAATCTTTCAATATTAATACGAGTACAATTTCTTTGTTTCAGTAATATCTCACAATTATTTTTCTATTGTACATTTAACTATAACACATTGACTTTTAAAAAGAAAAGGGTTTCCTCATACTTTGGGAAAATCTTGTGAAAAAAGTTATCTTCTTCAGGTAAAAGCTTAAAAAACAAGTTCTTCCACCACCTGCCACACAACGGGCGCTACTTTTGATGAAAAAATCATTTCACGTAATGTCCCAATTAACTGAGAATGCCGTGAATTGCCTTTTCATTATCACATATTGCAATTTTAGCATTTGGAAAAAAGTTTATTAATGATTACAATGGATTTTTAATATCTACAATTGATTGAGATCTGATGTCGTCAGGAATTTCAGGGACAGGTGTCTTTTCGATTTGAGGACTTTTGTGTATATCTGGCGTACTTCACTTCTCTGCAGATTTTGCAAACTGACGCTATTTCTATTAGTTTATTTCGATTGCTTGGAAAATAGTTGATACTATTGCGATGTGCCCTGTTGTGTTCACTTAAAGCGATTTCGAGCTGATCTTCAGGATTGTCAATGTCTGTCACTATATTTGCATGAGTTTAAATAACTTCTAAAGTTTAAATTTTTACTTTGTATTCACACAATTTTTTCTCACGATTAAACATACAGCGATTCGACGAAAGAAGGAAAACACAATAAACAAAATATTTCTTAAATAAAAAAGATTTTCACAAACCTCAATGTTTTCAAGGTTTAGTTAAAACACAATGAAGGCCTTTGAAAAAGTTTATTAACATATGTATGTAGATACATATGTATGTATGTATGTATGTATTACATAAGAACGTGATGAGTAATTCCGAGAACATTTTTAACTTTTGGTGGTTATTTTTACTCAATTTTATTTCATATTTTTAAGAAAAACCATTAAAAACTGTGGAGGACCGTTTTTTAGTTTAAAATCAGAAATACATATGTACATACATACATGTGTACATATGTACATATGTATGTGCATACGAGTAGTTCAATTTCAGACATATGTACATACATAAATACATACATACTTACATACACATGTAAATATAAAAGGTTTTCAATTGGCGCGAGTAGATGTTGGCAGCCTTGCCTGTCACCACCATTTTGTTGTGGTTTTGTCTATCTAATCTGATGTTCAATATTGAAATAGTGACGCCAAAGCACCATGACAAGTTATACGACACATTCAAATGGTGAAACTTTGTTATCAATTCAGTGTTCGTTGCGTGTATTTTACGGCAGACGTGATGCCGCTTCCCAGCCGACTCTCCAAGGGCCGTATATGGTGCGACATCTACCACCCAGCTAAATGACTTTTGATAAGAGGGAATGAAAGTTCGCCGAGCATTTTGCCACAATTATTTGGTCCGTTACCTTAGTGTTAGTTTAAAAAAAGGTAGAAAGGCGCTCGAAATTAAAATATGTAGGTATGCAGATTTTTTACCCTCGATTAATAAATTTGCACTCGTCTTTCAATGAAAGTCTTCGTTGTTTTCTTATTCTTTTCACTTTTTGACATTTTTATGCAGATCGAAAATTTAAATACAATAAATTTAAATTCAATACATTTAAATACAGACTTACATACATACACATGTATGTTTTAAGTCACTAAATGGAAGTATGTATTTAAAACAAAGTAACTGCATATACATACATATGTATGTATGGTTGTACACTCGTCGAACCATAAATAGGACAGCCGCCTAAATTTTTGTTTAACGGTAATTCTCTAAAATTTATGTATGTATGTATGTATGTTTGAAATGAACTAGTTTTTTGTGTTGATCACTAGATGTTTTGTTGATCACTCATTTAGTCGCTTTAAGAATAGTATTGCATGTATGTACATATGTATGTGTATTGGAAATGTACCGTTAGCTTTTGTTCACTCTCTTTGAAAACTAATGGAAAATTCTCACTGTGTTTGATTAAAATGGGCCGAGGAAAGTGCTTAACTGAAGCATAAAAAGTAAAAACAAAAGCTTATATGTATGTACATACATAGTGAAAGTGGGGAATCCATTCTTAAAATTGCCAACAAAACGGGTAGAAGTCGCAATGTAGTGCCAAATTGTTAACAAAAAAATCAGTCAAACTACGGAAAAACTATGAGGGGCGCACTAAAAGTGTACTCTCTGCCACTGATAGGCCAGCAATGCTTAGACCGGGCTCAAATACCCACGACACTGCAGCGCAAATACGGACGGCCAAATGTGGTCAGCCAGCATAAGAACTGTGCAACGTGTAATTTCAAAAGTCAAACACTGAAATGCCTCAAATTAAAGAAAAAACAATCTCGAAACGCCGCTCGCAAAGCGGCCCGCTTGTTATTTTGTCGCACTCACATGTCGTGAATTAACAAATGGCCCCGCGTAGTATTTTCAGATGGAAAAAAATGTAATATGGAAGATTTAATTATTATTTGCATGACATTCAGAGAGAAGAGCATCAATCAATTGAATAAATTACACAGCCGGGAAGAAGGAGGAGTTATGCTCTGGGGCGTTGTCTCTTATTACGGGACTTGTGAGCTTCAATTTATATCTACAAAAATGAACGCTTACTGTTATAAAGCCGTACTTTAACAGGCTTTTCCTCACTTTAGCGATCTCTTTGGAACTCTTATATGGACGTTTCGACATGACAACGCTCCTATTCACACCGCCGCAGTAGTAAAGTCATGGATTCGGGAACAAAGTGTAATGGTTCTCACCCTACTCTCCGGATCTTAACATGATAGAAAACGTTAGGGGCTGGATAGGTCGAAAAGTTTACGCTTCTGGTAAACAGTGCGAAAGCAAAACAGAACTTATTGACGCAATCAAAGGTGTTTGGTGTTCAACTTCGCTTGATTACCTTAAATCACTATATGACTCCTTTCCTAATCGGCTTTATGAGGTTATTTTTAAAAATGGAGGACTCTCGCACTATTAAATTTAATTTTTAATATTTAAAATATGAATAAAAATCAATGTTTTTTATACAAGTTAACAAAAGCTATTGTTTTCTTTGGCGTGTCCTATTCAAATGGCGCAAAATTAGTGCGCTCTATCTCACTTATTTGGCCAAAAATAATTTATTTATATATGTATGTACTGTTTAGCCTCGGTAACTATTTTCAAAATATTATTTGGTATTAAAAAATCTTTAAAACACCAAAATGATTGTATTGTAAATCCGTTTCTTTAAAAGATATTTATCGGTGCACTGTTCATAGAGTTAGTGCCCGATGTGTCGAGGACTGCATGTACATTGATACTTGTGTGTATGTATGTATGTCTATACTTACATACATGCAAAACATGCGCAAAGAAGAAATGAAATAAATAGAAATGCCGAATATAGCTACAGTTAACGTCATGTCGAAAGAAGCGGATGAAGAGCATGAAACAAAATCCGCCTTCCCATTCTTCTTTCCGCTACCAACACAACTGTTTCATAGTCTGGACGGAGAGAGGCCTTGAATACTCTTAAAAAACCTCTATGACATTTATGGATTTATTAAGGAAGTCTAGCTTTTTTATTTTATAAGTTATTCTAGCATGTGCGATCAGCTGTTTCAGCAATAAACAATGTCAAATAAAAATAATTGTTTACAAAAACTAAAAGAATATTATATAAATTATTATTGATTGAAAATCTAATAAATTAGATTATTCATCAGATTATTAAACATATTTACATATGTGTGTACAAATCTAGGTATGCACATTAAGGGGGGTCGGCCTCCATACATTGCACATAGTATATATGTACCTAGAAGTAATTTGATGTGAAATAAAGACGTGTTGTGTTTTGAATATACACCTGTTTTCTTTTGCAGTATTCGACCTGCACTGGAATATTTTAAGATATATGGTAGTTGACTACCAGTTTTCCAACGCAAAGAAACATAATATTGATGTTTAAAACCAAACCTGAGTAGAACTGAACCTCTGAATTGAAATAAGTGTTTACCTTACACGTTAAAATCAGCGATCCTATCTTTAAAGGATCACAGAAACATCCACAAAGTGTTCCAGGTTCATAAACAGTGCTGTTCCAGATAATGATTTGGTCTGTTTTTAATAATTATCAGGAATTGAAATGGTGACAAATTTGTTCATATGCACTGCTACGATTTTGTGTTAAAAAAACAGTTACACCAATTTTATTTCTGACTTATATTCAATTAATTTTCTGAATTATATAAAATTAAATAAACTCAGTTGTATAATTTTTTTTAATTATTCTTTTTTCAAGACTGCAAAAATCAAATCTTGGTTTTTGGCGGAGTAGCAGAGGAAACCAACGCTAGTATGTATGTATGTACATATGCGACTCTAAATTTACTTTTTTGTTACACAAATTTAGTTTGTAAAAATTAAACACAAATTTACTAAAGTTCCGCAATACAAATTTATGCAAATACATGCATACATACATATCTAGACTGCTTGTACCACATAAATATTAACAAATAAGTTATTACATCTTATTGGGAAATATATGCAACTGAAATCTAAAAACCAGTTTTCGTAATAAGCCATCAACTAACAATTTTCTTTGATATTAATTTTCATTTGAAAACAAAATATTCTATGTATTCATTTAACAGCTAAAGGCTTAACAAATTACCCAACTATTATAGACAAGCAAATTTACATACATATTAGGGTTTAATAAAATGCTAAAGCATTCTTGAGAGACAGTTTGACTCACATCGGTGCCAGCGAAACAAAAGTACCGTTAGTTATTCAATTAGGAATTAGTGGCAAAACATTTCATCCAACCCGAGATTTCCATTTTCCCCTTCTCTCCATCATTGGCAACAACATTTATCACAAACAATACATTTTATATAAAATTAAAGAAGTAGAAATTAGAAAGCAGGACAGCTTTTTCACTGAACTTATATATTTCATTTATATCTGATTTTATAAATAAATTCATATATGTATGTACATATGTACATGCATACATACATACATACGTAAGTATTTTACAGCCAAGCTTAAATAATTTCAATATAATAATGAAGGTAGCAAAAGTAGCATCAAGAAACCAGTACACAAAACCAGCAGTAAAAATTTTATAAATAAACATTATGAGGAACACAAAAAATTAAAAATTATGTTAAAGACCATCCTAATGAAAATTCATTATATTTCTTAGACGGACTTAATTGTTATCCTAAAGGATTTGGAAGAGAATAGAACAATATGATTTATTGCTCCAAAGTCAAAAGTGCTGTTAAGCAAAATACAGATAAGCCGAAGTATCTTTTCACTGTGCAATTAACTCCAGAATAGAAGGAGAATAAAAGAGATAAATGGCATATGTATGCATGTGCGGACACCAGCGTTGCCAAGTGTGCAGATTTATCTGCATTTTGCAGTTTTTCAAGCGTTTTGAAGTTTTTTGTTTTAAAAATCAATTTTTACGAAAATTGTGCAGATTTTGCATTTTTTTTAATAAATTCTCTATTCTCAACTTTTTTATTTCTGAGGTCTCAAATTTATCCCATTACAGTCATTTCCGGTTAATTATTCCCCGGATAAGTGATTTGCCCACTTAAATGCTTCCAAAAAGTCAAATAATTTCAACAGAAACTAGTGGAAAAAGCTCGGCTTAATCAAGTCGCGTATAATCCCTTTAATTGACTCTTGAAAATAAACAAGTTTTGCTAACTCCCATACAAAAGTAGCGCTTAAGTTTCAGTTGCAAATTCCCAATAGTAGAACATAGTTTTCACACTCAAATAAAAGTATATGTATATCAACTTTCAAAATCATATATTCTTATATAGTATTTTTTTTAAGCTTGTACGTTTTATTGATTGCGCTGCTCAACTGCCAATGGATCATTTTTAGAAACTCTATTTGTGGAACAGTAGTGAGGTAATGTTTTTAAAGGGTGGTTAAATTGTATGGGCCGATGTTGAATGTGAACCACACCTAAGCGCAAAGTTTTTTTCCGAATTTTATTTGACATTTCTCTATTTCAGACTTACTCAATTTGAACCATGGAGAGATACACAATCCAACAACGTGTTAAAGTTATCCAGACTTATTATGAAAATTGGAGTTCAAATCAAAATGCATATCGTGCAAAATCATCTTCAGTGATGAGGCACATTTTCACCTCAGTGGATTCGTCAATAAACAGAATTGCCGCATTTGGGCGAATGAGAATCCAAGAGTGATTGTCGAAAAACCAATGCACCCAAAAAGAGTGACTGTTTGGTGCGGTTTATGGGCTGGCGGCATCATCGGGCCATATTTTTTTCCAAAATGAGGCCGGTCAAGCAGTTACTGTAAATGGTGTTCGCTATCGTGAGATGATAACGAACTTTTTATGGCCCGAATTGGAAGATATGGATGTGGACGATATGTGGTTTCAGCAGGTCGGTGCCACTTGCCACACAGCTAACGAAACAATGGCTCTTTTGCGCAACAAATTCAATGGCCGTGTTATCTCACGTAATGACGATGTCAATTGGCCGCAAAGATCATGTGATTTGACACCGTTGGACTTTTTTCTTTGGGGTTATTTGAAAGAAAAGTTGTACGTCGATAAGCCAGCAACAATTCAAGACCTAAAGGATCAGATAATTCGGCACATTAACGGCATAGAACCTCCATTATGCCTCAGCGTCATCGAAAATTTGGACCATCGGATGGAGGTGTGCCGCCGAGGTCGCGGCGCCCATTTGGCCGATATTTTATTCCATACATAATTGAGTAATACCAATACATCATAATAAAATAAAATTAAAATAATTTCCTAAATAGTTTGTGTTTTATTCAAAATCAACATCGGCCCTTGAAATTTAACCACCCTTTATTACATCCATTTTTGCAGTTATTTTTTTCTACTGGAGTCTAATTTTATGCTTTGAAATATAAATCATAAAACACTTTCCTTTCGAGCCGTCGTGCAACCCTTTTTTGCTTTGTTTGCTTGTACATATATGTTATAATTTTGCGGGTTTCAAAATTAAAAAAAAATATATAAATTTTTTCATTTAGGTCTTTACGACCAGGTTTATTTGAGTTAATATTTAAACTAAAAACTAAATTTACAAGTTTCTTATTTTATATTATTATGTTGACATATTTAAAAAAGTGGTGCGATTTAATATTAATATTGAATTGGTTGAATTTTTACTTGAAAAGCAGATCTTTTATTCCAAATTTGCAGATTTTGTAAAAAATATTATGACAACGCTGGCGACACAGACTTTTATTCAATACTTAACTTGCAGTACTTAGTTAACAACTAAGTACAAGAATCGGTGATGACTCACAAGTAAAAGAAGAGAAAAAATAAATAAATCAAAAAATAAGCCCCCAGAATCATATTTTAGGTTTTTGGTTTAAAATGTGGTTTCGTAAAACAAATTATGAGATTTTTTAACCGCATTGTCTTGTGGCTGGACAGACGAGCCGAGTTTCCTTCTTCATACTTTCTGACCACAACTTACTTCCACATACATAATGGCACGAGAGTTGCTCTATTTATCAGTGCTCTTTCCTTTTCTGCCGCCTTGTTGTTGTGTATCTTAAAATAACATTTTTATACTCGTCTTTCAATATTTTCAAGCAGTCAGTCATCGTTTTAATGTAAAAGCAAATAAAAACAAACAACATATGTTTTCTGGCGATGTGTCTCTTATTTTGAGTTTTCTTTTCACAAATTCACATACACTCAGACAAATATTACAAACACACACGCACAAGTAGAGGACACACTTATGCACATAATTTTATTTCCCTAAATTGCAGCATTGACTCATTCAAGTTCAAAGAAGCAAATAAAAGAAGTATTTTTCGAGGAATGTACAGTGTCTTGCAATGCTGTTCGTCCTCTTGAGCACATCTTTTCACCAGGTTTCAAAGCTTCACAAACAAATATGCTTTTAAAAATAAGTAAAACAATAAACATACAGTACATATACGTACATGTGCAAATAATTATGCATGTAGATTTCAAAAACACAGCAAATGGAATTTCAGTCGCTGTAGCATGTTTCGAAAATCGCAACTTTTCAATTAAAACATAATTTTTGCAAGTTGTATGATTTTAAGCCAGTCTGCTGCAGAGTTCAACTCACTCGCCTACTTTTGCGTTTATTTTATTGCATATTTCATAACAAACCATTTCAACAAATTTCTCTACGTGCTTTTAATTCTAAAATCCAGGAAAAAAAATTATGGCTATTTTTCATGCTTTCAATTGCGATCTTCTGTTGAATGCGATCTTGTATACGGATCCGACGAATTTTATGTCTTATATCGTAATAATATAAGATTTTAGCAACAGTAAAAATACATATTTTTTAACCAAATAACTCGTTCAACGTCCGAAATTTTTATCCGAGTAGGGGCTTACAAAGGGATTTCAATGAGACCACAAACCCTTTTATTGCAAAAAAGAATATTTATTCTTTGGGCCAGCGAACACTTTAACCGACATTTTTTAAATTCTGCAACAAGCAGCTTCTGTGGAAAAATTTTTGTGTTAATTGTGTCTGAGTTCGTGTCAAAATATGCATTTTAATAAAAAAGACCTTGTATAACGTTATTGTCGAAATATTTATGTAGTTTAGAGAAACAGCAGAGAAATACGAGTATATGATTGCTTAAGGTACTATATTTCGAAACTATACAAAAATTAAAAAAATATAACTGTTTCTAGTGAGTTTAATAGCAGCCCCAGGAAAGTAACACATAAAAATAAAACTAACCTGTAGTTTAGCGACAGTTAGAAAACACATAAAAACGGTTTGACATTTTCAAATAATTAATAGTATTAGAGTTTTTTATGTCTTTTCGCATTTAAATGAAACACAGCAATCGAATAAAAGGGGTACATTTTTAGATTGGAATTTTTTTATTAAAATCGATTAAATAATGTATTTTTTGAAAGACGATAAATAAAAACATATTAAATTTCTACTAGAGCCGTGCTTGGTCTTTAATTTAAGTGACCGGTCAATTACCAAAGACGATCCGTTCGTTCATTTCAGTCCATCGGTCACTTTTTACTACTTACTATTTACTGAAGACATCAATGGAAGTGAAAAAAAACCTCAACTAGTTTAATTGCTTGTGCTGAAAATAATTTATATTGGAAAAAAGAAGGAAATTTTATAAGAGGCAGACCATGAACGACATGATCGAAAGCACAGAATTCAACGAAGGTCAGTTAAATGACCGAATCACTCCGTTCATTTGAATGACCCGTTCAATTTAACCTGGGCGTTCGCAAACGACACAGCTCTAATTTCTACTGTTTGAAGCGAAACTTTTGTAATAGACACAAGTTCACTTATAAGTCACTACATTTTGAGACTTCAAATCGCAATCGCATGTTTTTGCGAAACGTAACTTTCAGCACATGGCTGAATGTAAAGAAATTTTACGTTTAAACGAGATTTGATTTTAAGTCAGAAAAAACCTGCCTTCGGCGATTTTCTGTAGTAAAAAAAAGAATCAAAGAATTCGTATAATATTTTATGTACAACTTCGGATTAACTGCACTTGAAATGTTAACTTTTTGTGACAGATGTCAATAAAGACACTTCTCTGGACGGCCAAGAAAAGTGTTGTAGAAGACCATCGTATCAGTGTTAGAAGAGTTTTAGGAATGTAGCACCTTAACAATATCATAATCCTGCCTCAGCAGGCGAATTTACTTAATTTAGCTTTTTGCGAATTTTTCGTGTTTAAAAAATTGAATTGTCCCATAAAAGAATGGCCTCGCACGATTGAGGAGATAAAAACCGAATCGCTAAGAGAGCTCAAGGACATATCAAAACGGATATCAGAACTGCTACGCGCATGAGGGAATAAACTAAAAATTGAATAAAATATTTTTTGAGAAAACATTTTTTACGTCGTTTTAATTTTTTATGGCGGTTACTTCAGCTGCGTTTCAAAGGTTACTGGTTAAAAGATATTGTTAAGAGTTTATGTGCAAATGAGCTTGGATGTATTTTCACTATTTAAAGGTGTGCAGTTGTAAATAGAATTTTGCCTAAAATACCGGTTCTACGGAGTGATGCAAGGAAATTCTTTAATTTGTGCTAGAGATATAACAATATTGTGTTTTAGGTTGTGTTAGACAATTGAACCAACTTATTTGTGCGCCACTGTGTGGGCATAAACATGCGTCACGTTTTTAAATACGATTTGTGCAATTATAATCTCTATTCCCACTTAAGTATCATCCCGAAACAAGCAACGAATTGGGCTACTCATAAAAAGTCAGAAATGTCGTACCTACAAAATTACATACATACATATGTATGTACATACACACAAAAAGACAAAAGAATTTTCTGTTCAAAATAGCTTTAGAAAGAAAACTACAAAGAACTACACTGTGTAGTTTAGAAACTTTCGTTGTCTGATAGGTTTGTCTTTTTTTAACAGATGTTTAATTTTGGTTCGCATATCCCAATGACAACAAATTTTTACACCTGCAAGCAAAAAACTTTCCCACAGAATCTAGTGTTCACTAAACGCTTCTGCTCTACTTTGTATAAATAATTGTTTTTCACCTTTTTGTTCACAGTGACAACAAATCCTGGAGAATTCGATTACAGCGACAATGAAACTCTGAAGAATTAAATGGGACCAGTACTCCGAGGTCAGCGTATGCAGGGCAACGTACTAGTACTCGGTTGGGGAGGAGGAAAGAAGGAGTAGTGTTCAAATTTTCATTTAGCATTTGTGAATAATTCTTTAGCATATTTTAGTATTACCGTTTTCACACATTTTATTTAAAAAATATCTATTTGTCTCACATGTTATATTTTGCCATTCAAAAGCCATTCAAAATTAACTAAAAAAAGGTTGAAAGCAAAGATTCTGACCCAACTTTGCTATTATCAGAGCGTACGTCCTTCTTAAAAACCTCTCTTTAAAAATAGTTTTAAATTAAGACTCTTTTGATCCTTCAGCGTTAAAAGATTTTTTTGTCCCTACACGGTATTTTAATTATAGTTTTAAAAAATTTTTAAAGATAAAACTCAGAAATGAAAATGGAAGTTAGACCATATCGAAATTTTATTGCATAATTAATATATCAACTCAGACAAATATTGCCCATAAATTTTTGAATTTTTTTCTATAGAAAACAGCCTAAAACCTCATAAATGTAAATTTATAGAAACTTTTAAAGAAGAAATTGTAGATTTGACAACTTTGGAACAGAAATTGCAAAAGCTGAATGGAATGAAACCACTACTGAAGTTTGTTTAGGCGTATATGGGTATAAAAACTCTTTTAATGATTATCCTTTTACTGAGTTAGCATCATTGGTTTTACTATTTCGCAACGCTGAAGCTGAAAGGGTTTTCAGTGACATGAATCTGATAAAAACCAAAAACACAAATAGGATGATCTTAAATCCCATGAATTAATTGCTTCACATAAGATGTGGATTAAAAAGGCAAAATGTATGTTGCCAAGACTTTGAAATCACTAGGGATCTCATGAAAACATATGATAGAAAACTGATCAAATGATATTGTAGCTGACTCTTCTGAAGTTGAGGAGGAATATTCATATGATGATGTTTTAGTGTGTAATTAGATTTGCTGTTGAATAGAAACCAATGGTTTTGTCGTTTTTTAATTGTTTTATAATTAATAATATAACAATAAGTGCATATGGATGTAGAATCTCGATATTGAATTTTATTTACATTCAATAAATTTGTATAGATTTTGTTATTTTTGAATCAACTTTGCTTTATTCAAACGTTGTGCAGGTAAATATACTGGCAAATTATGCAAAATAACTACATAATAATGATATAATTATTCAAAATATTTAAATAAAAAAACTAAACGATTAGTATTATTTTTAGCATTTCAAAATTTTTGTTTTGGCATTTTTAGAGTTATTTTTAGACCGATTTCTGTTCAGTGTCCCGTGCCAAACACATCAGTTAACATTAACATTGCGTGTTTTTGTTTTGTATTTGTATTTTTTGTTATTGTATTTATTTGAGAAAAATGTTTGGCTATAGTTTTTTCACCAGAATCTTTGGTAGGAATCGAACCTACGACGAATACTCCACCAACTCATCCACCTCAAGAGTCGAATTCTGAAGAATTGGAACAGGGCACTTGTGAACCCTGAGGTAAAAAGTACTATTTAAGTCAACTATAATAAAAATAAAGAATTAATAAATTCTCTTTTTAAGTGGTTTTAACAATGAAATCCCTAACTTATGTATGTATGTATACATAAGTGAGTGTACATACGTTTGTATATACATTTGTATATATGTACATGTACACATGCGTTACTTCGCTCGTTTGTTGTGCAACTTACGACAAATTTATTTACGTTGAAACGTAACTAAGTTCGTGCATTTGACCACTTGGTTTTTTTTTGGTATTGTTTTCTTTTGCAAAATATATGTAAATTTCGAATTAGCTTTAAAAACGAGGAAATGAAAGTCGAAATTCAGTTTTTGTTGGTCATAAGTATGTATGTATGTGTGTATGTGTAGATAAGAAAATCCAGGACCAAAATTAATGTGTGTATGACTGTGTCTGCAAGCAAAATTTTACTCACTTACATATTGTATAAAAATTTGGTATACGACACACATACATACATACATAAACATATACATACATATACATATATGTACATATCAAAGGTAAATGTTCTTTTTAAGAACAAAATACACTATTTTAAAATTACGTCGGTGCGTTAAGCACCCCACTAAATAAGTATCAAGTTCCTTAAACCTTGTTGCGAAATCTTACTGCAACGTAGCCAAACCAATGTCTGCGCGTGTTGTGTTGCAATATGATCCGCAGTCTATTATTCTTCAAGATTCAATTTATGTAAACTTATACTGTGTATAAAGCATTTTCCTACAGTTAAAAATATTAAATTGTAAAATTGTACAAACTCTGAATTAATAGAAAAACTGAATTAATAGAAATCAATTCAAGTCCAGACTTCGAAGAATAAACCTAAATTCGTTTGATTTGTCGTGTGTCAAGCCGGAATATTTTTTTAAGAACAATCGAATGTCCTTGTTTAACTTCTACGTATGTATGTAAGTATACGTAGTAAGTTTTTGTGTTTTCCAGCTGTCTGTAGGCTACATAAATTCGTATATATACACATGTACATGTATCGTTTGGATAGCTTTTTAAAGCAATTAAAATAAGTCAGTGGTTTGAACACTTGGGTTCTGCTTATTGAAACTTTTGAAATACAAATCGTCGTATAAAGTTTGCTAAGCAAAACGAGACGTAAAGAGAAGGCTACCCTGTTTTCGGAAAACATCATTAGAAGGTTCTTATTTTAATTTTCATTGTCCTTTTAAATTGAATATGAAGTTGAATGTTTAAATATAAATTTCAAAGGTTTTCAAGTGGACTGACGAGCCGAATAGCTCCTGCGAAATGTCGGCATATACATATCGCACCCTAAATACAAAAGGTTCACAACTCAAAATTTTCCAAAACTGACTTTTTTCCATATTATATAAATTAATTCAGAATACACATCTCTAACTACTGCAAAAATTTCTTTCAGATAGTGAATCTTCTTTAACTGGAAAAATACAGTTATGTTAAGTGTGTTGCTTCTGCACGACGAACTAAACATAAACAGTTTTTTGTCTCTCCTGAAAATTTTAGAATTTTGAGTTGTGCCCCTTTTGTATTTAGGGTGCGATATACATATGTATATACATACATATGTATATTTTGTTTCCGTAGTTTCCGTTTCGAGAATTTTACTAAAAATTTGTATTAAGAAGATTTGAAACCATTCTGCTTTTCCAAACCATGTGCAATTTTTTAAGATACAATTGGAAAGCAAAATTATTTTTTTTTGAGAAGTAGTTAAACATACTAGATGTTTTCCAGGTAAATATATGTTTATATATATTTAAAAAACAAAATGCTATCATTAAATTCATTGCACGGACTTTAAGTTCACGAATTTTTATACCTGGAACTCTGAACACTGAACAGTCAGAACATCATCAGTTAAATCTCACCAAAATGGAATAAAAAATAGCGAAGATTTGTCCTTCTTTAGTATAAAAAAAATATATGTATATAAAATTTAAAAGTGATTTTAGTTTTAACATTTTGCAAAACTTATGTTCTATTGCTTTCCGGTTTTTTTGTTCCATAAATTTTTTCTTGCTTTCTACTAAAGTTATTTCTCTCCCATTATCATCACAGAGCCAATAGTAACTTGTAGAACACCTCTCATAATATTTTACATATTATATGACTTTTTTCTTCTTCCGCTCGGAACTTATCCCAGCTCTGCCAGTGTACATACATACATACATATGTATGTACAAATATTTTTTAAGCTCCTTCCTGTATAACCACTCTTTCCAATAATATGAAACTGGCCAAAAGGGGAAATCAGCAACATCATTGCGAGGAGGCGATGAATTATAAATTAAACATTCACGAATTTAGTTTTAGAAATGGGCTCAAAATTTACTAATACTTTTTAAGTTTTTGTTATGCCTTTGCATATACATACATAAATATGTACACACATCGTATGTACATACATACATACATACATATGTGCATAAGTATGTATGTATTTATATATGTATGTATGTATGTATGCATCTTTTAATCTGGACAGAAAATCTCAGATATCAAAAGTAACGCGAAATACTATAAATCTTAGGGCCATCGAACTTTGCAAGGCTCTTTTCGTTTTCTTTTGCCGTTAATGAAGCACGACATACTATGTACATACATACATACATACAAACACACACATGTATATACTACATACATATGTACTTGATTAACGACAGGCAAGAGAGAAAATCAAAAAATACAAAATAAGGCAAAAACATTTAAAACGGTACAAATTGGTATATAGGCACAAACATGTGACAGTATATAGTATGTGTGAACATATGTACATACATATGTATGTAGAATTATGTATGTATGTTTCTGCTTTGAACTTTTTAAAAATTCGGCCAAACAATAACCAGCGTTGTCAACTTTGAAATTTTAAAACGCACCAAACTGAAAAAAACGCGCCAATTTAAAGAAAACGCACCAAGTGTCGAATTTGTTCAAACAGAATGTTTGTTTTATCGGAAATACGCAACTAACTGTGAATATATCTCTTAATAAACAGATGTTTTAATAATTTTAGTTTTACTACACTTTTTATACATTTTTTCACACTCTTTGTACACCACAAAAAGAACAATGATCGTGACAATACTTTGTTTTTGTCAAACTCTGTAGCAGACTCGACATCAATTTTTACTATAAAAACAATAAGTACGAAAATCTAAAAGAGGACAACAAGTTTCACATAATGAAATGTTTCTTTTGCTTTACATAATACAAACTATCGATAACTTTGTGCGTATGATTTGGTACGTCTTAGTCAACAAAAACGACAAAACGCACTGAAATTTAAAAAAAGCACACCGCGCACCAACAAAGGAATTTTTCAACGCTGGCAATAACATACATATGCATGTATGCATGTATTAGTGTCTACGCGGTTGCATACACACACAAACTGTCATCAGCGAGCTGTGAATGGTGAAAGAACAAGATTTTTGGAAATGAGAGTTCTCTACAATATGTATGTATGTATGTATCTACAGACATACATAAATGGGCACAAAAACTGAAGAATTTGGGAAAAGCCACTGGATCTTATCCAAGCCACACACTTTGTCCCAATTTACAACAATAAGCGATTCTTATTGATGAGATGCATTTTTTCTTTGAAAATGTTGTTTCCATTGTACACACACAGTCTTCTGTTTTGCCCAGTACGAATAAGAAAGTAAAACGAATTGAAAGTGCCTTCAAGTTTGCACTTAGGTTATGCTACCCTCACTCCGACGCCTAGAAGTTAATCAGCTTAGCTGAAAGAACTGCCTAATGTAAACTCCCACTTTGCGACCGTTGATACAGCCTAGAAATAATTAATTGGAAGCTCTATGGGCAGGTTGTTGTGCAACTTTGCTACATGTTCGTTGTGGTCATACAAATAATAAACTGACGCCTAAAATAGGGAGTTCATGGGAAAGTCATGATTTTATTGAATTTTATAAAAGTTGGCCGTAATTTTGAATCTATAAAATGGAAAGTAGAAGAACGTTAGAAATGAATGCTAAATAAATTAATAAACGCCTTTTTTACAAATTAATTTTTGCTAGTCTTTACTTCTTCTTCTTGCTCCAGAACCTCTTTTGCCGCAATGCACGCAATAATACTCGATGTCATCTTCAAACAAACCAAATTAATTTGTTTGTTAACGTTGCACAAACTATACAACGTTTGTGGGCAAAACGCATAAGTCAGTAAACCAACGTGTTTCACCAACGGTCAAAAATTATATGGGTTGCATTGGGATAAGGAATCGGCCACAACCAAACGCACTCGCATTCGTACTTTAAATGTATAACTCGCACATTAAATTTACAAGTTATAGCTGCATAGAATGGACGGGTAACGGCTTTTTAAAATGTCTCTAAGTGTGACTTGTACGAGCCATGCCTTCACATAGGAAGTAGCAACGTGGCTACCATGAACTTGCTTAAATGAACCGAAAAACAATAGATTTGTACGAGCTAAATCAGTCAACTGGTGCGAGTGAGATGCAAAACTCTCGGAAGCCGAACGAGAAACCTGATCGCCAGTCTTGTCAGATCAGTGTGTTTCCCACCATTTTTGATGCGTTTTAAAATTCTTGGTGCAGAAACTTCTTCAATTCAAAACTTGGTGCGTTTGTTTCTCCATGTTGGTGCGGTCGGAAGAGCGTTCTCCAATAATTTTTTTTCGCCCATCTCCTACCATTTTCGGAAAAAGGAGCAAAGTCCTTTTTAAATTTTCAAAAGTCGAAATTCGGAAACATGTCTCCTATTTAAAAAAAGAACACACTGTTGCGACTTTTGAATATTAGACATTCATAGGGATGGGCGGAGGAGTGTTGTCCAATATTTTTTTTCGCCCATCTGCCGTTATTTCCAAGAATTTCCATGAACTTTCTTAAAAAAATTTCTATAGTCTTCTTTAATGAGTGCATTTATTTTAGATTTTTATGGCACTATTTTACAGAATATGTTTTTAGGAACATATTATTTTATTTTTTAACAAAATTATTACTAATTTTTTAGTTTTAAATGCATTTTCAGTGCAAAATATAAATTTTTTAGGCTTAACAGAGCTCTGCTACTTAATTAACAGAGGTATGTTAATATTGCAGGTTTGAGTCTGGGGTTAAAAATTTTAAAATTTATCTTCACACCCATGCCCTTGTTAACACTTGACTGCGCAAACGCTGTTATTGTAACAGAATGAAATACAGTGAAACTTCGATATAACGAACTTCGTTATAAAGAAAAACTCAATACAAAGTATGTTTTATTGAGTCCCTTGAGAAAACCTCTTTAATGCAAAGTTTTTCATACAAAAATGCACTATAGCTTTAACGAATGAATTCTGAGCAAAAAAGCCTCTATATAGCGAAATTGTCATTCAAATGCCTCAATATAACGAAATCAGAATAAATCCTAAATGGTAAAATCCCGTTATAAAAACAGCGAAGTCTAAATGTATGTACATATTTATAAGCGCATTTGTAAAGCCTCTATACAACGAAGTACTAGTACAAAAGACTCTATACTATTTTATCAACGATTTGGATGAGGGACGCAAGAGCTCTATAAACGTTCTACAACGAATAAGGATGGCCGACAAAGCGTGCGAAAGTGTTCAAAAATCAACACTTTGCTTTACGATTTGTGGGTTTGTGGTGCAACCAAATATTTTGGTTACATATAATGTTTGCCTCCAGGACAGCGAGGAATGGCTTATTCTAAAAAATCATTTAAATATTACAGAACAGTTTGATGATTTTGTTAACTTCGACGATAACGTTGCTTCTACTGGGTGCCTTAACAATGATGAAATTATTACTAGTGTAAAGAATCCACAAGATGATGATGCACAGGAGGAAGAGGAAGAAACTGAAGAAATCGAAAATGCTGAAGAAATCGAAAAGCGAAGCTAAAATGTAGGAAAACCGCAAACATTTCTTGAAGCGCAGGACTCAACATCGCAAAATACGTTCGATTGCTTAGCTTTTGTCGAAAAATGTATTGATAACTGTATTTGGAACTTGCGAAATCAAACAAAAATAACACAATATTTTATTAAAACCTAATAAAATTACCTGAATAACAAAAATGTGTTTTTTTTTCATTTACCTCATGAAATATAAGCTTGTATTAGCATCTCATGTTAAATAGAATTTGAATAAAGAAAACTATAGTTATAACGATTTTTTTTCGTATTTATTAAAATTTCGTTATATCAAGGCTTTGCTAATTATATTTATAGCGAAGCAATAGCTATAACGAAGTATTTTCGGATCCCCTCGGAATTCGTTATATCGAAGTCTCACTGTATTTGTTGGCATTTTTAACTTTTTGTCAACATTTTTTGTGATGCAAAACTCCAATATATGTATGCAGGCAACTGCAAGCAATCAGTCCAGTCATGTCCGTTACTGAAACTATTTCCAGAGGCAATGGTGATCTGAATAAACTTTTTTTATTTGGCAACGACAAATTGAACACTTAACATAGTCATCGTTGGAACTCCAAAAATGCGCCAAAATCGAGAAAGATTTCAGAACGGTTTATGTTGTATTCAGAGATTTGTCTTTGGAAACATTTTTATAGTTACTGTGAATAAAAATGAGTCACTACAAAGCGGTCCTCCGCTCAGTTTTGCAAGTTGAGCATTTTTGTAACTTCTTACCAAATTTCAGATGTATCCACAAATCAATTGAGTTGCAAAGTATGCAATGGGCGAACCTACTTCTGCTCAAAATGTATCTCACTGCAAACTGGAAAACATAACAAAGTCACGTCTGTGAAATGATTTGCTGATTTAAAAATGTCTGCCATTAGTTATAACGCATTTTAAGTGATTTAGCTCAATCAAAACGTCATAGGAAATGCGCAAAAAATACAATGAATAGTCGGCGTACGACTCTCATACGCGCTGAGAATTAATATAATTTAAGCCACAAAATTTTTCGGAAATAATTAGGGGAACGTACATATATTCAAAAATTATACGACAAACAAACTGGAAGCCCCTTGAATGTACTCGTAATCAAATTTAAAAGCAATTAATTCAAGTAATAAAATGGGCAAGTACGCACAAAACAAAACACAATTGTATGTATGTATGTATGTACATATACAAGATACTTTAAAAAATTCATAAATTAACAGACATTCCTGCTTAACGGCTGGTTGTTGATCGAATGCGAAAAGAATTTTAATCGATTGTCCAATGGAACGTCTGAAGAGAAATGAGGACTGAAAGAACATTAATTTCTGGTCTGGTCTGCAGCTTTTTGCCGACAACAGTCGCATGGACACTTACATACATACATACATATAACCATGGTAATGCACTTTTGTAGTGCTTGAGGTTTCATTTAAATTAAATTTGCTTATTTATTTAAACAGCAGACAAATAAACACGCCTGATCAGACGCACACCTATAATTGTGAGCCAACAATGTTATTCGTCAACCATGGCAACACTTGAGCACTTGCCAGGAATTTAAAGGAATTAGGTTTTTTGCAATTAACTTTAGAAATTATTCTCCTGTCTTTTATTCCATATAAAGCTTTCACGTAATTTTAAATTACACACATTTCTATTTATGCACATACATACATATGTAGACAAAAAATGCCACATGACGACAGAATACGCTTGAGATGACATTACTTGCACCTTGTCATATTTAAAACGGGCTTCCTACTGTAAAAAAATATGTGCTGTAAATTTATGCCAGCCGGACTACAAGAATGTTACATGTCCACCTCAGCGATTCAACATTAGCATAAATAACTCAAAGATTTAACTTATAGCAGAACTGAAGGAGGCGAACGAGTTTAGGACCATGTGGTGAGTTTTGTTATCTGTCATATAATACAGTTTTGAGCAACCTTTCGCAATTTACACGTATCAAATATTCTTATTTATTCAGTGGTTTTGCAGATTAAAATACATATGTACATATGTACATATATGATAAATATTTAGAAATACATACATATTTAGTAATATATGTAACTGCTGTTACTGGATTTGGTATTTTTGGCCACTTTACGCTCCAGAATACAAGTAAATTTTCTTTAAAACGCAAATACATACTCCTACAATACATTGTATAAAAGGCTTCGCCTAAAACATTTATGGCCGGTCCCACGATATCGAACGTTAAGATTTGACAGTATTTTGAAGGTCGGAAAACTGATGTGGGGGCTATTTATGAACTTCATTTTGCCAAGTTCATCTATCACTTAGTTTAATTTTGATCGGGTTTCTGTTGATCAAAAGGTTTGCGAACGGTATAAAGTTCGACAGTCCCTGAATATTTATTTTGTTCATATTCACAGCATTTAACTGGGACTCTGGGATGAATTATAGGCTACTTTTTTGGTCATTTGTGGACCAATTTACAAAATAATTTTAAATTCGTGCTTTGCCAAACAGTTAATTTTTTGGGTGGAACTGGACGGTTTCTTATGACAACGTGGCAAAAAATTGGCGTAGAAAGATTGCTGTGGGTTGTCCAGTGTTTGAGTTGAAGTTTAGAATGAGCCATAATTTCGTAAGAAAATCTCTGAAGTCCTGAATTTTCGTTAGTGTAACCGCTTTCGATCCCATAGCAACATGATTTCAAAAGACAGCATTTTTTGTAACACTTGCTTTGAAACGTGTTAATTATTGAAATATTTTCTCAACCTTAAAGTTGGAAATTTATAACTTTCTGGTTTTGTGCAGTGTGTGTTTTTGTTATTGGCATCTTGTTGTTTAAAATCAGGCCAAATTGTTCGTATTTATAGATTAATATTTTCTTATAAAAAATCGTTTTTGTCGCTGCATTCGCTGTTAATGGTGGTGACAAACTTACCTCGAGGTACGCATGACAATTGTGTATCCAAAATATGAGCTTCGTGTCTGAGGTTTGAAAAACTTCAACTGGGGTCCAGTGATGACTATTTGTGGCTTTGGTGCAAAGTTAAAGGTGTGCGTTAAGGTTAATAAACTTATAAATAGACCACAAAAAAACAAACATTGCACTTGAAATATTTGGGCAGACATTTTTGTGCTGTTTTGTGTGTCTGCTTTACTACTAGTATTTAATATATGTATGTATGTATGTACATATATTTTTCAAAATCTTAGGAAAGATTTTAGAATTTGATCTTGCCTTCCTTTATTGATTTGGGAAATATTTTAAGTATTAAAAACTTGTGCATTTGGCTTCATTTCACAAGAATAAGTCATATAAATTAAGTAAGAACGAAAACTTTATTTGTATGTATGTATGTATGGATGTATGTCTTCAACAAATTGTATCAAAATCAAGAATTTTTTCATTTAAAATTCATTAAATGGAGCTCGGAATCGGATGTGAATTATTATATTTGCCTTTATCACACACAGGAGATATTTCGCTTTTATTTTACATATGTATGTATTTCTTTTTTAATTTATTTATTTCATAACTTTTAGTAACTTTATTTCATGTTCACGCACTGAATTGTAGCTTTTTATTGGTGTTGCAGACTTGACATGGGCTGTGAAGTGCTGTGATGGTGTGTGTTCAGTTCTTTGTTATTATTTAATGTATAAAAATAGTAGCACTAAAGAAATCTTGTAGATTCAATTTGAACGTACAAATTTTATTTATCTTGTATATTTTCTTAGTTGTTTATGTCTGTTACACATTTGTTTGCGTCCGTCTCTGAGTTTCTTTGTTTTGCTTTTATTTTCTTAGCTTCTTGCTACTAGCGCGCGTACGTTCACAGCGATACTTGCTTCGCCGGCCACCGAAATCAAAATAAACAATGATTGTTTTTCAGAAACGCTCTAAGCTCCGCTTATTGCTGCTCACTTCAGTTTATTTAATTTCTGCTCCGGCGGGTTGTACTCTGCTCTACAAATTTGTTGGCATATGCCGTCTTTTCTGTTTTGTTCTTGCAGTATGTGGGATAGTTTTTTATTTGGGTTCCTTGTTTCTCTATTTGCCCAACCAACATTTTTTGAAATTTGTTATCCAATGGCTTGTTCAAGATAATTTATTCAAGTTTTTTGTTTTGTTCTCATTTTCCCTACAAAATTGTACAGTTGTTTGTCATCAACTCTCTAGGCTTTCATAACGCATTGTTCTTACACGAGGAGAAAGAAAACCAAACTTAAATAATTAATTTACCTGTAATCACTTCCCCTGAAATCACAATTATTGTGACAATTCAACAATTCAATTCAATACTAGAGACAAAATTTACCTTTTATAGACAATAGCAATACCGTTATTTGTGTAAAACAGATTACCGTAATTTTCGTCGTATATGATTTCGTTCTCATAATTTTGTCAAAAGAAGCATCGAAATGCTGGCAGGGAAACCGTTGTTGGTGAGAAAGTGCATGAGTTTCATATATATACATATATGGGTCCCTCCACAGCAATGTTAGAGATTTCACTTTATAATTTATTCTTTATATCGAAAAATTGAAATTAAACTTTTATAGAGAAGGAAAGCGATATAAAATGAAAAACTCCTCGGAGTTTTATTGATACGTGTATGTAGAAATACACTGAGATCTCGATTATCCGTAATGGTCGGGACCGAATCAATTTTCCCGGTTAATAGAGTATTTTTGAAAACTGTAAATGCTTAATAAATTCTTATTTTCGTTCACAATTTTTTATGACTACGATTCGTGTTTATAGGATGTGTAAATTAAACTAAACATGTCTGCTTCGTACTCATCTTATTCAAACGAGTGAGTTCCCTTTTTCATTTTATTCACATTGTTTTTATTGTATAAAATCAATGGAAAAAAATGAATAGAATTAGTCATAGTTATTCGATAGAAATATGTTCAATAAATGGAAAATAGAAAACAATTACAAAATTTCTTTCCCGGATAATCGGCACCATTCGAATTGAAATCGTTCTTAATCAACTTCAAATAAAATTCAACTAAAAAGTTGATATATTAAATAAAAGATTACAAATGTATTTCTTGTCGAATTCAATTTAAGAACTTCAATAAGAGTTAATGCACAATGGGATTTTTTTTAATAATCGTAAAGAATTATATTCGCTGACGGATAATTGAAAAACGGAACTAAAAGATATCTCAAGACTTTTGTCTTCGAGAAATTCAAAACGAATTTGTTCAAATATATGAAAATATAGCTCTTAACATATTAAACACAATATGATCAAGTGCTAAACATTTTTGGCTACCAATCATTTAAAAGGAGTTGTCTGAATTCCTTTGTATATTCTGAAGAAATAACAAACACACATAAATATTTCCTTTTTTGCGTATTAATAAGCAACTCCTTATTATATATACATACATATATGTATTTACCCGACACTTAGTCAATTTTATGTTGACACTGTCAAGACCAAATTCTATTATAAAAACTAATAATTACAGTTAAATACTATTTTGTTTGAGATTTGAGTTTTTTATTTTAATTTATATTCAAACCATGTAGAATTTGGTCAACCTTTACAAGTACTATAGATATAATATGGTCTGTTTCAGGTTTTGTTTGTATTTTGTTGAAAACGTATGTAGACATTCCACTGTTAGCTTTAGCTTCTTCTTTTTATCCAATTAATCCAACTAATATTTAGCAAATTTAGCATTAAAGCCTGTATCATTATATTAGATAATTCAATAATTCATTATTTTCTGCTAAGAAAATTGTTAAATTAGACGCGAATCAGATCACGCCCAGCTAAGCAAAGCACAACATGTTTTTCTTGACTAAGTAACAGGGAACAAAAAAATTAATCGTTTAAAATTTCCAGAGTCATTCAGTTTATGGAAACGCTCATTAGCTGAAGTCGCGACGGCGCCCGCAATGTACTTCAACAGCAATTGAACATTCGACTGCAGCACATCATACGGTGGTGTTTATGTGCGCGCACATCCTTCATTTCACACATACAAAGACACTTTTAAAATGTGCATTTAATTGAAGTTCTTTTTGTTTTTTATGCAGAAGAAATACATTTATATTCGTAAATCGTCTCTTTTTCGATTGAAATAATTTAAGTAAATAAATTTATCGTTTAAGAAAAGGAGAACTCAAGCACTTCAGATTTTTTCTTCTTTTTCAATTTACAAGTTTCGTTTTCTTAATAAATTTAAAAAACGAATGATACCGCCCGTCAACACAACCAGCAACAAAAAATGTGAACAAACAAAGAAAACTTTCCACGAAACAATATTAAATCCACCCCAATTTTAGAGACTGCAACTAATTTGGGTACTAAAACACCGCTAGTACACAAATTAGAACGACCAGAGGAAGAACAAACGAAACCCCTCAAAAATCAAGGAATGAAATACATACACTGGTTGACAGCTAATTAGAAACGCTTCTATTGAAAAAAACATACTCAATTTTTTTTTATAAAACAAAGTAAATATTCATTTATTTCATAATATTTTAATTAAATATAGTCAATATTAAACAAATATAAAGTAAAACTTGAAATACTTTTCACTCTTAAAAATATTTTGCGAACTTATGTTATTTTGTTAATTATATCTGCGACACCTAATTAGAAACGATTTCGCATTATTAGATAAAAAAGAATTATTTTAAGCTATTTTACTTATTTTTTGTCAATACTTTGTTGCAAAGCCCTTTTGCTTTATAACTGCCTCACATCTGTTCCGCATTGACACTATTAGACGTCGATATCGCTCTACAGGTATTGCCCCATACGCTTTTTTTACTTCATCAAAAAGAGCCGCCATATTTGTGATATTTTTGTCACTAATGGCTCTTTTTGCGTCCCCCCATATATGTTCTATAGCGTTTAAGTCGAGACTGGACGATGGCCCCTCCACAACATTGATAGAATTACCATGAAAGAATTTTTTGTCAACCTTGCCGTGTGCTTCGGATCGTTATCCTGCTGAAATTGCCATGTTACAGGCTAATTTTCGTCAGCCCATGGGATTATCACATTATTTAAGATTTGTACATATTATTCCTTGTTTGAAATCCCATCAATTTTGTGAATTGGGCCAACGCCATTCCATGAAAAACATGCCCACACTATAATTGATCCTCCGCCATGCTTCACTACTCGTGAAACGTAGCGAGGATTACATTATTGGTCTAACATACCTCTGAGCATCAAGACCAAGGCGATTAATGTTTTTTTCATTGCTTCAGAGCACATATTTCCATTCGCTGGCACTCCAGTTCCAATGGGACTTGGCAAAATCCATATGTCGTTTTCTTTGAATTTTGGTCAGAAGTGGCTTCTTTCGTGATGCTCTTCCATGTAGCTCTGCTTCCACCAAACGACGTGCAATAGTCCGCTTAGACACCGTGACATTTAAATTTCCCTGAATATCCCGTTAAATGTCAGCTGATGTCTTTTTTGATTCAGATTTGGAGATTCGTGTTATTAGTCGGTCGGTATGCGCTGATGTTTTTCTAGGTCTCTTCTTGCGTGGAAAGTTGGCTATAGTCTAATTTTTTTAATATGATGGAGGGCATTAAATACCATTTTTTGGAACACTCCAGACTTACAAAGTTCAAAAATTGCGCTCCGTTTTTCAGGACTACAACTTTTTGCTTTTTTCATCATAAATCTTAAGAATTATAATTCCTTATTTATCCGAAAAGCTTTAAAATAAATTTACTTACCGTAAAAATATATAACATTTATTTAAAAAGCTTTAAACAAATAAAATTTGTATAAAAAATTGAGTTTGCGTTTGCGTTTCTAATTAGGTGTCGCACGTATTTATGATTTTACTAAACGATATGTAAACAACTTTGTGAAATTTTAACGTATTTTAAAATTAAAAACAAGAAAACTGAGTTCATATGATGACAAAAAGAGTGATGAATAAAATACAATAATTTTAAACAAAAAGTATTACGGTAAATTTGCAAAAACTTCAATAATGATTACCAAGCTCTAATATAAAAACTGCGTTTCTAATTAGCTGTCAACCAGTGTACATACTTATGTACATAAATTTATTTGTTCTTATCAATTTGTTTTTTGTTTTTTATATTTTGCTCTTTCAAATTAAGTAATTGGCTGTGTACATTGCCTGCCTACCTCAACATTCGTCATCGTCATTGATACTGCACCGAGTACTTACTACATACATACATGAGTACATTCATACATACATATGTATTTTGTACACACATTTTAGCACTGGAACCAACATGCACACATTTGAAATTACATACTTACACACACACACACATACATTTATACGTATGTATGTACATGCATACGAACCCAGAAGCGCTTAAATATTCTCCGGTTGTGATGGTTTTGAATGAACAGAAGCGTAAATTAAGAAATACTTGTCCATATAAAAACTTAAAAAGTAGAATAACCGTATCTATGTATGTACAAACATCCATACATCCGAGTACGTTTTAGTTTTATTACATACATTTTATTATGGTTGGATGGATTATGTTGACATGAAACTGCATCCATGCATACATATATATGTACATACACACATACATACATATGTATGTATTTGATAGTGGGGGTCATTAGCTCACTTAATGCTTGTATCATCGCCAATATTAATTACCATTATGATGATAATAATCACTGCTTCTAGAGGCGTACATACATATGTTTGTATATACATATATGTATGTACATGCACACATATGCTTTTATGTATGTACGTATGGAAACAATACATACATACATATGTATGAATGTATGTATGTATATTGTGGTATGAAGGCGTGCGTGCACTGCTGCTGCGAATAAATTCAGCCAAACGACTTTTAACAAATCCTACACGTCACTTTTTCATCGGCACCAACGGTGCGACATCATTGTAAAAAAGTCTTGCCTCTAGTTGGTTAGAAATATCCACATGACAGAACCAAAAAATATTAAAACACGTACGTACATACATACATTCATACACACGCATGCCAGACGCTTGGAATTATTACAGTGGCTTTAATATTTCAATAGTGTGCACACGGTTTGCACTTAATATTTGTTTACATTGGAGTTTACATTGTAAACACAATCAAATATCGTGCACTGTCAGAAAAAAGTACTTGCCCCCAGGCATGCCACAGTCAGTTCTGTTGCGTTTCGTGTTTTTTACGAAAACCACTTATTGCAACTTTTACAAACTGACGAAAGATTGTGTGCGTTACGTTGCATGCAACAGTACGTGTACAACGTCTCTCTATCGTTTGATATTTTTGGGTATGCGTCCAAAGAAAATGAAACTTTTTTTTAGGAAAATGCTTGTTTACAAATCTGAAAACGAAACCGTACTCAAAACTAGTTTGTAGCTCTAAGTCGCACTTGACGGGTCTACTCGCTTGATTCATCCGTCAAGAAGGTTAAAACAGTGCGTTGTCACAAAACCAGTCACGTTAATATAAAAAGCAGCGATAAATAGGTTTCGTGTTTGCATTTAAATTATAGAAACGTAAATTAAAGCATCAAAATCATATATGAAAAGTATGTTTTCCAGTTCTGAACTTGGTAAATAGCGGAAAGCTTCCAAGCTTACAACTATTAAAACGAAACACGTGCTATGGAACTTCCTGCTCACTTGCCGTCCGACTACTATATACATTGCTATACCATAGAGTACTATTAAGTTTGCGTTCCATATGGGTGCGGCAACACAAGACTACAATTGAAAACGAGAATTAGTCTTGCTTACATTTTCATGATGACAGTTTTCTCCTACTCGTATTTTAGAGTTTCACGCTCTAGGGAACACTAATTACGCTGAAAAACCTAACAATCAACATGTGGATGTACGAGCATGTGGAAGCTCGGATAAGTTTTGCGGAGGAGGGGTACTAAAAAGAGTTGTAGTGGTATTAAAATGCAGGAAAAAAATTGGCATGGAAGAATTAATAAGAAGTTACAATTCATTACTTTGAATCAGTTTTAGTGCTTAATGCCTGATAAAATCTAAGAACTTAAATTAACGTAGTTAATATTCATGTTTAGGATCACAAAATCACAAATTTATTCATAATTTCCGCAATGTGTCGCAGATTTCCGCTGTATGTAATGCACCCCCAAACCGTAATGGAGCCGCCTCTGCGCCTCACACGTAGAGTAAGTTTTTTTTGGTTGAAGGTCGGAATTCTCTTGCCACCATACCATCTGCAAAAAAGTTAAATTTACTCTCTCTCTCTATCTCTCTCTCTCTCTCTCCTTAAATAAAATCTAGCCAAGCATTTTTACAAGGTCCTTACTGAATTTTCGATTCGTATAGTTTTTACCAAAAATTCATATCTCTAATCTAAGTATATCCAACTGACTTTTTACCATTTCCGTTAGTCTTGGATTTCTTTCTGAAAACACCTTTCTGGTTCCTTTTGCTTGTACATAAATATTCATACTTGTCTCCATATGCCAAACTTTCTGTTCAAAATGTTAATTTTGGTACATTGAATTTTGTTATTTTAAAAATGGGCAGCCTGCATAAATTTTGACCTTCATATAATTGGTATTACACTTTTGTCGATTAACTGTGAGTTTGATTTTAAAAATAAAATATAAATAAAAAATTGTATAAAATATATAAAATAATTGTATAAAATTATAAAAAATTCTTTTAGACAACTGAGTTCATTTAATTGCTACAAATAAAGCTACACAATTTAAAAAGCATAATACATACATACATACTTACATATACATGCATATTTATTAGGGTTGCCAGATTTACTTAAAAAAAAATCCAAAGTAGCGGGATTTACGAAATGTTCACGGTACAAATAAAACATGATTAAATTTTTATACTTTTAAGAATATTTTTATTAAAACAAGTAAATTTTTTTGATAGTTTAGAGTTCACAAATCGAATAATTAAAAAAGGACTTAAAAAAGGAAAAAAATTCTAAATTTGAATCCGTCTTATACAGTGGGGTATGAAGTTATAACAACGACTCTCTTTTTATGAACTGTTATAATGGTATCATATTTTATTGAAAGCTAATAGTGCTGAATTAAAAAACCTATTACTCGTAGATCAAGAAAAAAGGTGGAAGTATTAAATCACGCGCAGTACGCGTGATCTAAATCTTAAAAGCTGTACATTGACGCGAAAAGCGGTACAACTGGCAGCCCTAATCCTTATACAATATTTACCTACATTAGAAAAGGAAAAGGAGATTAAGCCAAAAACAAACTAATTTGTTTACTGCTTACAACTTATCTTAAAATGTAGCCACAAACCGTTTTTCGACCTCAACACAAAATTAGTTTTTAACAAAATTTCTCACTTGATGTTTTTCCATCGTTTTTCTTGCATTTGCCCACTGCGCACGTCATGTTTGCGACTTGCTTCAAAATTTTAAACAAGTTTTTTTTGGCACTTAAGGCCTTTAAACACACTTCACACACGCTTTTTATAATAATTATTACTCATTTACACTATATTTTACGATCTCTATATGTATGTATGTGTAACGAAACCCAATAAATTAATTTATTGGGCGCGTCAAAAGAAATTGGCAGGGCTGCCAAGTCTGACGTAGCATATAAACTATTTCGGGGAAAATTATGAATTAATCTAGAATGAAAGTGCATTCACGAAACCCGAACATTTTTTGACGAAACCCTTTAGTTTAGTTTTATATTTATAAAAGTACGTAATTAAAAAAAACTGTTAGTGGTTAGATACACTTTCATAATATCTTTATAAGCCAACTTTCACGATAACATTATTTGAGTAAAAATTCTGGTCAAAATGCTTATTTTTGATCTATTTAAATTTTTTTATTATGTATATTTATTTGATATAAATAAATACTCGTACATATCTGGTATATATATTGTATATATATGTATAAAAAATGTGTGTTTGTTTGATTGCACCTTATAGGAGATCAGACTGAAATTTTCACAACATTTAAATTAAATTGTGTTCCTCCTTCCACACAGTTTTTAACAGATTTCGTAATATAAACGAGCATAACTTCGCTATATCTGGACCGATTTTTAAAATTCTTTTTGAAAAAAATGGACTATCAATTTACTTAATTGTCTGTGGATCAATTTAAAAATTCTTTTCACATATGTAAAAGGGGAGTGGAGGGGTGCGGTGTAGCAAAGCACACTGAGTTAATCTAGTAATATATATAAGGCAGATATTTGTATTTTTACGTTGGAAGTTCTAAGATAAAGGAGTCCAACAAAAAGTTTCTGGGTTTCGTAAATACAGTATCAATTTTATGTCTGGTGAACAAAATCCGAGAACTCAATATATTGTTGATTGGTTCCAAATTTATTCTATTCATTATATCGACATACAGAGTTGCTTCAAGTTCAACACACTACAGATTATGTCATTCATATTCATCTTCCAACTGTAAAATATTCTCATTTCTTATTATTAATATTAATCATACAAGTAAATGTTTTCAATACAAACACAGCCCTCATTGATTTGGAAATGCATAGAATAGTCAACCCTTGCATGGGTTAAACTACGCCGTCTAACGGGAAATCATGCGCATGGCGTAATCTGTATATCTATCAGTATTGGTATTTTTCAACGGCTTTCAAGGATATAGAAATTTTATTAAAAATGAAAGTTATATGTAAAAACAGGTTGTTTTTTTATTAAAAGTTTTCCGTGCATTAATTTGAAGTACATGATGATCATTCTTTAAATTAAACCTTCGAAAGCCCGATTGATTCTATATATTGGGCGAGAGTTACAGCATCAAAACTATCGGTACTGTCGGAGTGTTCAAGCGAAGAGGATAATTTTCTGTACATAAACATGTAGGCATTTTATCTAAATTAATAACAACTGCTAATTTTTTTAACCTTTTTTTCTCAGTTACATTATTTATAGGATCTTTAATTCTAAGTTGAACTAAAATTATAATTAAAGAGACGGGACAGTGCTAGATAAAAATATTAGAATCAGCAGTTTCTACCTTGATTGTTTGGATTTTTACATACATGATTCGAAATCGCGGTCTTAACCATAGGGACATCTACATCTTTGTGAATATACACATATATATGTTTGTAAATAAAGTTAATTCGAGATTAATTTTTTAATTTAATATTTGAATATCAAACGTAGAAACATGTTTAATCGTGCCATAAACCCATTCAAAAGAGATCATGAAAACAACACATAAGCCATGAAAACATATAGACAAGGTACAAATAGGCATACACACATACATACATATATGTACATATGTATGTATATGGAAGTAATTTATGTACACAAAAAATTACCCAATAATTTTTATTAAATTATTAAATAAAAATTTATCAACAGTTTTTGCTTTTAAGCAACATCTACGGTCTGAAGTTATGGATCCAGTTGTGCTGAGCTTCAAGGCACAGGATTTATTCTGTACTATCCATTGCAGGGCCATTTTTTCTTCTAACATATGTATGTATGTGTGTAAATATTTACACACATACATACATATGTATAGGTAAACCCATTTTTTAAAAGTTTGTTGATAAAAGGCCTTCCTTTTTAAAACGAGAATCCAGCAAAGGTCCCAGGTTTGCTACTGTGCGTTCTTCATACAAAAAAGCCTTTTCGTAACTTCTCTTTAAGGAAAGTACACGACTGTTGCGCTTCAGTTGTTGTTAAATTCGGTACAAGTTCTTTCAGAGTTTGAAAAAGGCACACGTTATTGGAATAATGGACGATACCGTAACGGAAGTGCTAGACGATGTTTGGGTCGTTGCTGCCTCAAATGGTGTCAATAGATCTTTCAAGTCATTCATAAATGCGATATCATCTGCTATGGTGGTGCTCTTCGCATTGCCAATAATACTTTTGATATCCAGCTATTTGTGAGTAAGATCTTCTCAACCATTTTCAAGGCGCTGTTCCATTGAGTGAGTACTTTTTGAACTACGTACATATATATATAGTTTTTCCCTACCTTTTCTTAAGCAATCGTGCTAATTTCAAAAAAGGTCACAATTCACTTACATTTTGTTAAAAGTTATTTTATACTGTCTTGTGCCAAGCAATCCTGCTCTACAATATTTAGTGTGCGTGCAAATCTCGGAATAAGTCGTGCGCCTGGTGCCATCGTTAGAGGTCACTTATTTAACACTGCTTGCAATGATTTAGATACATTTTCTGCATTGTGGTTTTTACCAACCACGATCTAGACGTTTTACGAAATCTCGAAACCCTCTATCCGTTACTATGCTAAACGGTTGCACATCGGTAGCAATCATGAAAATGAGAGCTGTGTCTAGCGCCCTTTTACGTTCTATTTCTGAGCCATATGAAAAACCGATTTGATGACCTTAACTGGTTTTTATTTTTAGGCTTTATAAAACTTTCCACACAAACAACGTTGTGCACAATTCCAGACATTTGAAGCTGCAACACATACTATTTGATCTTTTCCAATATCTCTCGTTTTTTATATACATACATACATGTACATACATATGTAGAGCCGTCAACCGTTGTGGTACTTTAATTTGCAGCAGCGCCTGTTTGTAAAGAAAACAAAGCCTATAAGGTTGAGTCGACACCTGTCCTCCATAGAATAAGTTGCTGGAATGTGACATTAGCTGCATCTAATCGACTTTGTGTTTACTTTTTAAAATTTGCCGATGGTGAACAAAATATTGATAGTCAGAGAAAAAATACACTATCGATGGTTTTGCAGCTCTAGCGAGAATTTCGGGGATTAAATAGAATAAAATAGATATAAATAGATATACATACATATATGTATATAGATTTCTGCCATTTAATATTCCCGGAAGTTCACGCTTTCCCGCGTTTTAAAGAAACAGTCTTAATGAAATATGTACTTATGTATGTTTCCATTTGCCATAACAAATTTGTGCTGAACATTTCAACAGATCACATGCGAACAGTTGTAAAAAAGCTCCAAACGAATTCAGAAAGCATTAAAAAAAGGATTTACCGTTTACAGTATTTGTACTGTGATAAGATACATATCAAGGAAACAAATATAATAATTTTATAGTGAGAAGTTTAAAACTTCCAATAAAAATATCAAAAATCAGAGACGCGAAAGTAAAAGTAATCGTATGGAAGCTAAAACATATAAAGGTATGCCCAAAGGAAAAGTTATGAGTGATAAAAAATCGAGAGAATTGAAAAATGCGTGCAACTCTAAATTTTCCGACAAAAGCGCATTGCGGCACTCATATTTTTCGGAAGACTTAAGTACGTAAGGAAATTTTTGAAATGTTCTGAAAGATGACGTGAGACGAAAAAAGACTTTATGCAACAAATCTGGTGAAGTGCTCAAAAAAACAGCGTACTTTAGTGGAAAACTCAAGACGTTCAAATACACAACACTATTTTCGGAAGCACAATACAAATTGTATTCAAGTGTATGCAAAAATGTTTTTATCAACATTAGGAATATCTGAAAAAATGGTCAGATTATGGATAAATGCTAGTGGCTTCCATAGCACTCAAATGAATCCTGTAAAGCAACAAACTCTTAAAACTCAAGCAAAGACAGAAACAAACCAAGGGCAATCATATATTAAAAGTCTTAGCTTTTTACGATAATGGTTGGAAGACGGTCCAAAATCGGAATCACATTATTGTCGACAATATACAGCCAAATTATATTTCCAGATAGACTTTAAATCTTATACACAAATATATGATCTCTATACCGAGGCATGCAAAGATCACGAAGATAATGATATTGTGGCTGTATCTTTACTAAATTTCATGAAGTTAATAAAAACTTGTAATTTCAAACCACGAAACGACTAATGCGACATTTGTTTGTCACACAAATCGAAAAATATCTCACAGTATGAATTTGAAAATCACAGAAATGAAATAGAGCAAATGAGAATCGAGAAAGAAAACGATATTGAAAATTCTATCTCTGGGTTGAGTCTACAACTTTGTATGAATATGCAAGCAGTGAAGCTTATACCGCAGTCGAGTACCAACTCGACTATAAAGTTATAAATCATGACTCCGATAATTATGTTTGGGATGAAACAGAAGTAAATCAGTTATCACCGACATTTGCAACAGTTATCGTAAATTATTTAAGAAATGCTGTTGTTAAATCCTCTGACATACACCACATTATTATCTGTTCTGATGGTTGTTTTTACCAAAATAGAAATGTGGTTCTGTCCAACGCTTTACTTTCTTTATGCGTAGAAAAAAACATCACAATAGAGCACAAGCACTTGGTAGTTGGTCATACTCAAATGGAATGTGATTCAAGCCACTTTTTGATTGAAAGGAAAATTAAAAATAAACAATAAAATTTACCATTCCAACTTGTTGAACTAATAAAAGCTGCTCGCAGAATTCCTAAACCTTTTACAGTGCATCATATACATAAATCATAATTACTTTTTCAATTATGAGTCTATTCCTAAGCGATATGCTACTATAGACCAGGTAACGATCACCCTAAAAATGTTTAAACTCGTAAACTTGTTCTAAAAAATGTACAAATTTAAAGTTTTTTATTTGATTTCAGGTAATAAGGCCGGAGATCCCCCTGTCAATATGATCAGTACTTTGGCATACGATCCAGTTGGAATCATTAACTTCCACAAAGAATTGGAAACAGATTCACACTTGTTGCACCTTCCCAACTATATGAGCAGAGAATCAAAATTTCATTTAAAAAATGGCAACATCTACTCAATCTCAAGAAGTTACTACCTGGAGACTGTCATTATTTTTTTATTTAAAAAGCATTTACATGCACATAATAAAAAAATAAAAAAATTAAAAATAAAATTAAAATAATTAATTTAAAAAATGTTTAATAAAAGAATATATATGCCTTATAAAAACTGTTTTAGGTTTATTAAATGCTTATTTGTCAAATATTGCATGGAAATTTGTCAAATAAGCTCTTAATAAACCTAAATTATTTTTATGAATAAGTCCGTATATGTACAAGGTGGCGCAAAAATAACCTTCCGATGTTTTTTGAAAATGAAAAACTTTAATTCTTCTTGTGGATTATTTTTATTTGGTCTTATTTTTTTTACATCAAGTCGAGAATATGATGTCATGTAAATGGCCGCCGCCACAGTTGATTGTCATTTGAGCCCTTTTTATGGTATTTTCCATCACTTTGTCCAAAACTTCCGGCGATAGGTCCTCACATTCTTGACGGATATTGTCTTTAAGAGCTGCAAGAGTCTGAGGCTTGTTGACATAAGCCCGCGACTTCAAAAAGCCCCACAAAAAGAAGTCTGGAGCGGTCAAATCAGGCGATCTTGCTGGCCAGTGCAAATCGCCAAAACGGGAGATTAGGCGCTTTGAACGAGTGTAATGGCTCTTCGTGGGTTACACGCGGATTTTCAGTGCCCCAGAAGCGTAAATTTTGCTTATTTACGTACCCGCTAAGATGGAAATGGGCCTCATCACTCATGATTATTTTTGATGAAAAATCATCTTCCTCTTGGTGGTGATTAAGAATGGCTTGAGCGTATGTTAGACGCGATTGGCGGTCAGCAGCTAACAGCTGATGCACCGTCTGGACTTTGTACGGAAACATCTTCAAATCTTGTACCAAAATTCGCTGTAAAGACCTTCGACTGACACCCATTTGCGAGGCACGTCGTCTGGTCGATGACGACGGCGCTTCCATGACATCCTCAGCTACAGCAGCAATATTCTCTGCAGAACGGCTACTCCGGGGTCTGCCACGCCTGGCAGCATCTCGTGTTGTGCCAGTCTCTTCGAGGCGAGCGGATAAACGTCGTAGTGTTTCACCAGTAGGCGTTGGACGGCTAGGAAATCGGCGACGAAATTCACGTTGTGCCAAAGTCACCGACCGATTATTGATCAAATAAATAGTCACCAATATTCCGCGTTCTGCAGCAGTGTAGCGTAACATTGTTTATTAACGTGTATTTCGCATGTGTTTACTACACAAATGTCAAAACAGAACTGACATTAGGGGCCAATCGCAAAATTTATAGCATTTTCTGATAGGAGGATTACTTTTGCGCCACCTTGTATAACAAACTCAAATTAAAAATCTTCAAATCTTTATGTTAAACTTTATTTTAATCAATTAATTAATTTCTTTATAATCAACTATTATCTCGTATACCTTCTTTAAGCCGAAAATAGACATTTTATATTTTATAAAATACTTCAACTATATGTCTAAACTTATTTGTTGTAGATACGTCTTTTTGTGTTTCAGAAAAACAGAAGTCAAAAAGGCCTTCTAACATACATACATACATAACTCTTCAAACAATTTTAGAAAGAATGTTTTTGGTTTAAAAGTAAATTTATCGGTTGTGTTTGAAGGAAAAATTCCAAAAACCTTTATGAAAAATGTTGAGCGTTAGGATAAAACTTAAGCTAATTAATCATTAATATGTGTAAATTCTGAATAGAGGCATCTGAAGTTGAACTTAGTGGTAAGTTTTGAAATTCTATTTTTAACAAGATCAACGTTTGCTAAAGCATGTAAACGTTGAGTGGAATAATGCCAAGGCAATTTTTACATAATTTTAAGCAGCTTGTTCTGAGCAATTTGTAGTTTTTGATGTGATAATCTGCCGATATAGACCACACAGGAGTAGCGTAAAACATTATCGATTGAAACGTTGTTTTAAATATTAAATTTTTATTCTGGATGTTGAGTTTGGAATTTCTATTTATCAAGGGATAAAGGAGCCTTATTAAGTTGTTGATCTTATCGATAGTACGGGGTATGTGGCACTTAAATTTGAGTTTTGGATCCAAAAAGACTCCTAAATATTTCACATTACCCATCCAGGGCATATCAGTGTTGTTAAAGGTTATATTATGCTGAGGTAAGTAACATGCTTTTCTTCTTCTTGAGAAATATATAGCCTGCGTTTTTTGTGGATTAATGACAATTTTCCATTTTAAGAAATATGCATTTAGAGCTGATTGTAAATTAGCTAACACGACGACCGAATATATTCCTTCAGCTGTGTATATATTATATAATATTGGTGACAGACATGATTCCTGGGGACAACCAGCTAATATATTGGCGTTTCTCTCGACTTAGAACAATAAAAACACTAAAAGTTCGATCAGAAAGAAAGCTTGCAACCATTTTAATTAATGATGGCGGATAATGATGTCTTATCATTTTGTAAAGCAAGCCGTTATGCCAAACAGAGTCAAAAGCAGCCTTTATGTTTAATACGATCATTCCTGTAGACCTTTTTTGTGAGAAATTTGTGTCGCTCTGCGAAAACCGAACTGGTATGCGTATTAATAATATTGTGCGTTTCGGTAAATTCGATAATTTTTTTCTTAATAACTTTTTCTAATATTTTACTTAAAGAGGAGAGGAGACTTATTGGCCTACAGGAAAGCAGGCTATCAGCAGGTTTATTAGGTTTTCTTATCGGCACCACTTTCAAATACTTCCAAATTTTAAGAAAATAATGCAGCAGACACGAGTTTATAACTTCTGTAATATAACTGATTCCTTTTTTTGGCCATAATTTTAAACATCTGTTTGTTGTTCCATCTACACCTGGACTTTTCCTTAGTTTAAGATTTTTTATTCATGACGAAATTTTATTTGTTGAAACATATAAGCGGATGTCTTCACTTGCATTTGTGGCGTTAAAATGATCTATCGTGTTGTTTACTTCAGTTATGATAGAAGTATCGCTGAGCTTTATCGAAATTTAGTGATTTAAACCAAAAAACTGTGCTACTATTTCACACTTCTCTTGCTGTGTATGATATTTTTCGTCGTTGTGTTTTAAAACCGGCATATTTGTAGGTTTCTTCTTTAAAATTTTAGAAATGTTCCAAAAAGGAGAAGAACCCTTTTCCAGAGCTGCCAAATTTTTATTCCATGTAATATTTTTAAAATCCTTAATTGCTTCCCTAATTTTGTGATTATACTCATTTATACCTGAATGATCTGTCTCTCTATCTTTTCCAGTTTTTCCTGTGGATATTCCTTTGTTGTATCAAGAATTTAATATGGCGGGGACGCATTTGCGAGGCGGGATTGATCGCTTTTTTTGGGACACTGTATTCTACGGCAGACATAATTGTATTATTTAACTCATTTATTAAATCATCTATGTATGTCATCTATGTATATTAGTTGCACTCCTAGTAGTTAAGTTATTTTTAATATATGTATGTATGCAGAATATCTAGACCAGTTAGCTTTTTTGTAGTCGAAGTACGTTTTCAGAATTGGTTCATAGTTACTATTAATACTAATTTCGACTAATAGGTCGAAATACTGTTTTCCAAATTCGTCAGGAATAAATCAAGAGTAGATGCTTGTTTTCTTGGGTCAGCAGGTACATATATAGGTTGGGCCCGCTGGGTCATTAAGAATATTACCCAGCAATTTGACCGCTGACAACCCCATAGGTTATGCCTGCGGTTAAAATCACCTCCGAGTATAAATTTTTCCTCCCCGATGTATAATTTTCTTAAGTCTGATTTAAACTTCAATTGCTTCGAATTATCGTTATTTTAACAAAATTACCATTTGAAGTTTTAATTTTGACACCGATGTTCTCGATCAATAAAGTATTTAAGGTTGGCAAGAGTGTGTGCTCGACATTTTTTCTTATCAAGATCGCTCGGGTTTCACGATCGTTTCTATAGCAATAAAAATCTTTATGTTTTATAGAATTACTTTCATTCAACATTGTTTCCGTAACTAAACAGATCTGTATGTTTCTGTTTAATAAAAAGTTAAATAGTTCGTCTTTCTTATTTCGTATGCCACGAGCATTCCATGTTGCTATATTTAAATTGTTACTCATATAAAAACTTACATGCAAGTGCAGTTATAACTTCGAACTGGTCGGCCTTACATTTACTCAGATTAGAGATTAACTCAAAAGTTAGACTTTTTATTTCCTCGATTGAGAACAAATTAGATTTGTTATTATGATGACTCCATTGGTTGGAATTATTAGTCAAGTCCTGTTTTAAAATGTTGGGAAATTCAGAATTATAACCAGCATTGTTTATATTATTGAAGCGGGTAGTATTATACGAATGTTGTTGCCTAAGTATAGGTTTTGGTTGGCAACGTTGTCTGAGTTTAAGATAATTAATTCTATTTGGACACTCCGGCGATGTCGATTTATGTGGTCCCTTACAATTTGCACACATGATAGTGATTGAAGTACATTTCTGAGGTTTTATGGCTGCCTGCACAGTTCGCACAGAAGGTCTTAACTTTACACCGGCTTGACCTGTGACCAAGCATTTGGCAATTGTGGCATTGCGTTAATTTTGATGGCCTATTTCTTTGATAGTCCCATTTAACTTTCATAAAATCGATTACAGAATAATTTTCGTACGAAATAAACTATATAAGTATGTATGTATGTATGTAAATGCATTGTTCATTATAGGGAGTACCCTGCGTTTCAATCTTAACATCTAAACATGATACTTTTAAGTCAGTTCGTTTTTTTTTTATTGTTTGTGGATCAAACTTATCCAGACCAAGGAGGACAGCTTTATATGGGTTTTCGAAATTTTCCGAATGGAAAAATCTGATATTTTTAAGGTTTGACAAAGATCATGTACATATTTCTACAGTTTTGCATTTTAATATTGTAATTGGAGGAATATGTGTTTTTCGTGCATTGTTTATTATTACTTCATCATCATCTTCAATTGTCTGAAGTGGTGCAGTGTTTTTTTGTGGTTTTAGTTTTTTATTCATTATATTATGCCCATCACAGGCATCAACATCTTTAACAAACTTGCGTTTAATACTGTTGCTTTTTTTCCTTCTTTTTAATATTTCTATTATTGTTTTGTATTTATACTTTATGGAATTTAAAATCCATAATTGTTGCTTTGAAAAAGAGTTTATGTTCTCAGACTGCACAGCGAGAACACGTTTGCTTCTGATCAGGGTCAATCATTGACTGCGAAATATGCTTTTAAGTTGCGATTATTATTTTGTTATTAGAAATAATTTTGTTACATCTAAACTACTGTGAACTAAAAAACATATATGTACATACATAATAAATTTATAAATTTTACTTTGGAATTAGAGTTTCATTTAAAGTTTTTAATTTTCTTTAGTATTGAAAACATTTTTTTACAAACTGTCCATGAAAGGTGTTTTTATAGAGGTATAAAACTTTAAGTTGCCAACACGTTTGTAATTGAAGTGCCTAAAAACTTTCGTTGAGCAAAAATATTTTAAGCGTTTTGCTGCCGTTCGATTATTACAAAACATTTTGTTAATTAATTTTTTTTAACATTTATTAAAATTAAAAATTTATGGAAACTCCTTCTTCTTGAAAACGATTAAGGTGAACAATAACCCTCTTCTATGCCCCAAAGCACGTGCACATAAAAAACTAGAGTTCCAACAAAATGCAACATTCACTGCCACAATAAATTATAAATTTTATTGAGACACCTGTGGCAAGTGGTTTGAAGAATTAACAACTGAAATACAAACAACAAACAATTTCGCAGTAACAGACGAAAAACGACACTTAAGGAGACAAAACCACTTCGCGAGTACGTGACGTAGGAAAACGGAAGCACTTGGCACTATTATGATGAAATCCGTCTGCTTTTATTCATTTGGTCACCAGCAAACTGATATTGTAAAGGGTGGTTAATTTTCAAGGGCCGATGTTGATTTTGAATAAAACACAAACTATTTAGGAAATTATTGTAATTTTATTTTATTATGATGTATTGGTATTACTCAATTATGTATGGAACAAAATATCGGCCAAATGGGCGCCGCGACCTCGGCGGCACACCTCCATCCGATGGTCCAAATTTTCGATGACGCTGAGGCATAATGGAGGTTCTATGCCGTTAATGTGCCGAATTATCTGATCCTTTAGGTCTTGAATTGTTGCTGGCTTATCGACGTACACCTTTTCTTTCAAATAACCCCAAGGAAAAAAGTCCAACGGTGTCAAATCACATGATCTTGGCGGTCAATTGACATCGCCATTACGTGAGGTAACACGGCCATTAAATTTGTTGCGCAAAAGAGCCATTGTTTCGTTAGCTGTGTGGCAAGTGGCACCGTCCTGCTGAAACCACATATCGTCCACATCCATATCTTCCAATTCGGGCCATAAAAAGTTCGTTATCATCTCACGATAGCGAACACCATTCACAGTAACTGCCTGACCGCCCTCATTTTGGAAAAAATACGGCCCGATGATGCCGCCAGCCCATAAACCGCACCAAACAGTCACTCTTTGTGGGTGCATTGGTTTTTCGACAATCACTCTTGGATTCTCATTCGCCCAAATGCGGCAATTCTGTTTATTGACGAATCCACTGAGGTGAAAATGTGCCTCATCACTGAAGATGATTTTCTTCGAAAATTGATCATCCACTGTTGCCATTTCTTGCCACCATTCTGCCCATTCACGACGTTTGGAATGGTCAAGAGGCTTTAGTTCTTGAGCCAATTGCACCTTGTAAGCGTGTAAATGCAAGTCTTTATGCATAATGTTCATCAACGACGAGCGTGAAAGGTGCAATTGTTGGGAACGACGACGAGTTGAGGTGGACGGCTCTTCAGCCACACTATAGCGAACAGCAGCAATATTTTCTGCAGTACGAGCTGTACGAGCATGCACTGGTGTTCTCACATCTTCTACAGACCCGGTTTGCTCGAATTTTTCCACGATTTTTGCGATTGTACGAACATTTGGACGATGAAATTGACCAAAAAATTACGAACTCCCATTTTCATAATAAGTCTGGATAACTTTAACACGTTGTTGGATTGTGTATCTCTCCATGGTTCAAATTGAGTAAGTCTGAAATAGAGAAATGTCAAATAAAATTCGGAAAAAAACTTGGCGTTTAGGTGTGGTTCACATTCAACATCGGCCCATACAATTTAACCACCCTTTAATTTCTTTCTGCACATGCATTGATGTTACAGCAGTGGGAGAAAGTTGGAACTATTAGAAACACTCTTTGTTTCAAAGACGAACCGAGCGAACAGTTAATGATAGTGAGGAGAGAAATTCTGTTTTTTTGGACCAGTAGTCTCGGGTTGAGTGATACATATGCAGTGCACTGTACCGGAACTACATAGGTCATGCGCAAGGAGTGTGTTTTATGCTATTTAGCAGAGATGCGGATGTCAGAATGAATGAACTGATGATGTTCTGACTGTTCAGTGCCCAGTGAGAAATGCAGTAGACAATGCACGGTCGAACATCAATTAACCTACTTTGCCTTTTTTTGTTCTAAGTTGTATTTACATACATACATACATGTATGTATGTACATACATATATTGTTTTGTTGGGTTATTGAGTGTTCGTGTGTATGTTTGTACTTATAATTAAGAATTATTGTTTAGTTAAATGTTGAGAATTTTTGGATATTGATTGTTGTTGCATCCAGGTTTGTATTATGTGCAATTATATTATAAAAACCAAGCTGTGGACTGTTGATGGAATACTCTACCACCTCATCCATTGAAGCACTGTTGGAGATGAAGACTAAGTTTTCGAATTTGCATATCTATACTACATACATATGTATATGTATACTTAGATCATAAGGAGACAGGCAGACGAGAATTATTTTCTCTTATTCTGCTCGTGGTTTCTTAGGTACATTATCATCGCTAAGCACAATTATTTCTACTAACGTGCAGCTTAAAGTTCCGCGGATTTATTCCGAGCAACATGTAATATTTTTCAAAATTTTCTTCCCTATCGTCACGCTGTAATGCTTTTAATTTCGTGCCAGTATTACTTCGATCAGGAACTTACTATTGAAATGCGTCTATAAACTCCATCACATATTGTACATACATGTACCTAGATACATACATACATATGTGTCTCTAATACGTATGGCAATTATCTTCGAATGGTCCGTATACTACATACTTTCCACTGAACAAGACCAAATATTTCACTTGTTTTAGTATTATTTTTTTTTTAAATGAACAAATTACATACAATTAGCACAAATATCACACAACGTTTTCTTTCCGACAGTGTTTTATCTTAACACCAAGGGCTTATCTTTCCATGTTTATATTTATTACTTATTTATTAGTTTATAACTTGGAAAGAAAATTTACAAGTCAGTCAACCATTTTGAGCGAGACGCAAAACTCTCGAAGGCCAAACAATTCTCACCACAATTAACAAATAATTACGATGACGAGAACGGTTCTTCAGCTCCCACCTGACAGTCATAAAGTGTCATATTTATAAACACATACTATTTCAGACAAATTACGACGATGCAAATATGAAAGCAGTCAAAACAAAAATATTTTTCTTCAATGTAAGGCTTACCCCTTCGTTCAGTTTCACCTAAAATCTTTTCGCCAACATTTCCAGCTGACCGTCTATTGACGTCACTAGTTATCCAAATGACTTAGGCAACATGTTAAGCGTAATAGGCAAACTGTTAATTTAGCCCTCCTCTCTTGCACTTGGCAGTCTAGTTCTCAAAAGATTTAGACCGGTAAGAAATTCCAATGCTAAGTGTAATACGTACATATACTGAACAACCATTGAATCCGCTTTGTACCATTGCTGCCGTAATTTCCTGGAAGACGTGGGAACTTCGCAGCTCCTCAATCCTACAAATCCAACAACATGTTTTGCATGTCGATGGAACCACTACCCGAACATTTGTTTTCTTTTTCACCAAAAATAAGTTAATTACTTACTACTTATTTATTCAATTAAAACCATATTTACATGTGCTACTCATTTTCAGGTCTAAATTTTGTTTTTTTATAGACGTGTCATTTTAGTAGTGACGACCCAAAAATAATCCAAATTGTTTGTCGTATTTTAGTGACGCTACCTTAAATTACACAAGACGCAATTTGCAACAAAATGAGAAAGGATCATCTTTCGAATCGTCAAATTGGTGAAAGATGTACGACGTGGAAAAAGCCTATATAAAAAACAACGACTTACATTTTCGCCCTCCATTTTGTTTACATACTTCATAAATTTTTGTAGCTGGCAAATATTGCCGCATATGTACATACATATACATAAATACATACATACATAAGTAGGTGTTTTCATGTGAGTGTTTGTAAAAACCTACAATCAACATGTTTCCATGTTATTTTTACACTTGGTTTAGAATGAATGAACGGACTATTACTAGAAACATGTGAATTTAAGCAAAGCCTTTTTGTACAATATTGAAAATAACCAAGTAACAACTGAAATCATCCCCAAGTGAGAAGAACCCAAGTTAAGAACTTATTAGAACTACATATTTAACTTAAACATCCGAATGTATGTATGTATGTATGTAGGTATAGTTGAGCCTATTCGCAAATGGATAAAGGCAACTGACGACAGTCATTAAGGAGTCTCACATGAACAACTTTTATTATCAATGAATTTGCAGATCGATATGCACGTTTATTTTTAATCTTTAACGTTAGTCCCAGTGTTTTAAAAACAATAAATTAAAAGTGAAACAATGAATCATATAACTTCCGTAAACTGCTTGTGATTCTGTTTTGTATTGCAAAACCCCTCATTGTAAGCCGTAATCCAGACAAAGGCACACGTTTAAGCGACGCAGACGGTATTGAGTGAACAATCTGTAACGTGTAAAAAGTATCTGAATATGATACCAACGGCGCCAGCACTCAGGTTTTGGAATATACATACATATGTATGTATGTCATATATGTATGTATGTATGTATGTATGTGCATACATATTAATCATAAAACCAGCCTTCTGGATAGAAGTGCGATTTAGATTAATTCTATTTTTTGTTCTATATATGACAATATGTACATACATACATATGTTTTAAGGCGAAGAATGTTGAAATTTTTTTTTGAGTTTTAGACTTTTTAGTCTTTTCGAAAATCACAGCTTCCTTGATTTCTTGAAGAGCGATTAATTTTTCTTAACAAATTTCATTTTCTGTTGCCCACTCCATACAAATGTCAAGGGACTTAATGGCATCCTACATTTCATTTTTTAACACTAAAACGTTCCAACATTTCTTAATGGCGAATTTAGAAACTTCGTCCCATGCATTAGCGAAAAGAATAACTGCCATACGAATATTTAACAACTCTTTATTGCTCCCATATTTATTGAAATAATCTTCACTTAATTCGTAAAAAACGCAAAGATTTAAAAACAAAATAAAAAACTAACGGTAAATTTAAAGACGGCGTTTTTGCGTGTATGTATACAGAAAGAGTAAAGAGAATAAAATATGTATGTAAAAACTATCAGCACTGACGTGTGGAAAATATTCTCAAGATGGGCAATTCCATACGTGACTGACTCTACATTTGACACAATTTGCGTTTTGTTTTGTCTTATATTACGATTAGTATAATTTTTTTAGTATCAGCAGTTTCAACAACTATCCGATAGAGAAAAAAATGGCAACCAATGATATTTTGAAATATCATTTATTTAGTCAAATATAAACGTGACTGACACTACAATTGTATGTACATGCAAAAGGAAGTCGTTTGCGAGTGTTTTTAAACTTGAATAATCTTCCTCTGCACTTTCGTAATAACTTTCATTTGTGTTTTTATCCATAGTTGAAGAAACAAACTATTATAAAATGCTGAAATAAAAGCGGTAAGTTTTTTGACTGACACTACAGCCCAAAACGTGACCGTCACTACACTCACTTTGTGTAGTATAAAAGTCAGTATTTTTACATGACACGTTAGAATTGAAATCATAGTGCATAAAATAGGACCTCTAAAATTATTTCAAAGATACAAAATTGTAATTAAAGAACTCGTTAAAATACTATTTTTGAACATAAACACCACCTAAACGAAATCACTAATAATAAGTTAGAAACCAACATTGAAACTAAAATAATTCAAAACAAACCCTTTTTAGAAATAAGAAATATAAATTTTTCAAAGATTTCAACAATTTATTTCTTTTAATTCTAATTTTATAAAACTTAAACAATTTCTTTAACATATATACATTTTTTTAAGGCTTTTCAAAGACATCTACACTTTTTGGAAACTTATAATAGACTCTATTGCCCTTATGAATCAGACTAGGATTAGGTAATATCCCCAGTATGTCATCAAAAGACGCATAAGATAAATATATCTTCCTCATCAGCTTTAAATAGAGAGGCATCGTTATTTATTACTTTTAGGCTCATAACTTTGAATTCGACCTCTTTATCTACATCACTCTGGCAAATAGTGACGTAACGATGCATCTGCCGTTTGTTTTCTGTGGCAAACTGAGCCAGTACAACTATGACTGACTCTGCCTACAACGTGACCGACTCTACAATGTGACTGACACTACAAGAATATTTTTAAGAGTTTAGGCATTATAAAAAAAGATAATAAATTTTTACTGTCGGCATCATTTGAGTAACGCCGCCAAGTAGGAAAAAATACTTATTTTCATGATATTGAACTAGTTTTACTGTAGTTAGAAAGAAAAGTAATGTCTATTCTGTGACCGACACTACACAAACCTAATATAATTCTTACAAACCTAATATATCTTAAAAATATAAAATTTCCATGAATTACGAACTCTATATCGATATGTCATCGGTTGAACAGTCAGTATATAACAAAATAAACTAATGGGTGGTATTATTGATTCCGCACGGAAAGGAAAATTTAGCGGAAAGAAATATTGATCGATATGAAAATTGCAATTATTCATTCCTGCGGTATTCTCTTTCCGTGAACTTAATTTAACATCCCTGCTTTAAGTGATTATGTGTTGATGTTGTGTCAGCTGATGCGAAAAGATCAACAAGTTTTAGATGTGATTCTAGACGCGAGTGTTAAATCTTTTGTTAAAAATAAAATATGGATACAATGGCTTTTTTTGAAGTTAGTAGTGACTGTGATTCTTTGGACATGCGATTGGAAAGAAGAGTTTTACGCTATAAATCTGGATATGTGTTGCAGATGAACGATAGAGAGTAAGTTGAAATAAACAAATGTGAACCGGCCTCCTGGTAAATAAAAGCTATGCTTACTTTTTCAGCTTCCAAAAAAAATTTCGTTTAAACAAGGTAGCGTTTAAATACATATATTTTGTCTGAGTTAGAATCTGCATGCTCAGGCAGTGGTCGTCAAGGAGCTCTTTCAGCCAAAGATAAACCATGTGCTTCTTTGAGATTTTTGCAGAAGGCAGCTATCAGCATAGTGTTGGTAAAGATTTTAATGTCAACATAGCCCAATTTCATTTAATCTACCATTGCTTCTATTTGCATTTTATTCGTATATTTTTCTCTTTTGGTCCTATAAAAATAACAAAACAAAAATCAGACAAATGAATTACACAATTAAACAACACTTTAATAAAAATGTTACATTTCCTTACATATTTGTTCTTTCCGTTAACTTTCCGCCATAAAAATTGAGCGTAAGCAAAATGGAGGAAAATATCTATATTGCGGAATCAATAATATGGCAATACCGCAACTGTAGAGATGATACCGCAACAACGGAACGATACCGCAGCGGCGGAATGAATAATTGCAAATTTTTGCTTCCGCACAAAAAATGTTATCCGCAGCCGCGGAACGGGTCCGATTATTGGGACCCAATAATTTAAAAATTTAATCAAAACTCCACCACAAAAAAATACTATTATCAGCTGAGCTCACGACGCCATCTCGTAAATGACAGTGCTACCAGAAAAATATCAAAAAATTGTTGCCACTATAAAAACTTAAAAGTAAAAGCCACCATACTTAAGTATTTTTATTACCAAAATCAGATATTAATTTATTCCATTTATGGCAGACTTATGCGTGGAATTGCCCAGATGAACTATTTGCTGAAACTTGTTAAAACTACGTTTCTGAAGAAATAAATTCAAAGAGAAAATTCCTTTAAATTTTATAAAACACAAAAAGTTGTACTTATCGAGGCTGGTTTTTTGAAAAAGTTGCACTTATGTATAAACACTGTAATGTAAAAAAATTGCGTGTTGCGCTAATTGGGGTGTTGCAGTTATCGGTGGTTGCACAAATCGAGCTCGTACTGTATGTACATTTACATAAGTATGTATACATATAGAGGAGTTTTCCCAACAGTTTACGATGTTAAGCTGGAGCTGTATAGTCCAATATTTCATCCGGCTCTGAAAGACATTTTATTCGATCTCGCACATGGCTTCGAAAAACGTCTATTTTTTGGAATACTTGTTTGTTTTAATACGAAAATTTCCCAAGAATTACAGTGTATTACGAGTATTTTGCGGTTTTATTATACTTACCCTTGGTCCACTTTCATGCGTGTTTTGACTTCTAATGTTAGCCCATTAGAAAATCCGAGTTTTTTCAAAATAATTAAACAAATACTTGCCCAGCGTTGCCGCTTTTTTACTGCAAAATAACATATCATGGATCTCGCACTTGTTGTATTCCAGTTTTCATTATTGTATGAGTAGTAGTTATAACTAAAAGTCAATTACTTAAAACTTGCTTAAGTAACTTTAAGTTAAATGCAATGCAACGCAGAGACACTTTCTAGGGCATCGCAATGTTAAAGTTAGTTATCTTTTTTAAAATTCGTTGCAAGTTAAAGGAGATGCAGACGAGATGTGAAATTAAATATGTATGTTCATATATGGAAAACGTTTTCGTACAACCTGTTGTAAAACATTACTTCAGTTGGGAAAAGTTAAATACATGTGTACATTAGAGTGGACATTTTTTTTTTTTTTTTGAATAACATGTTATTCGCCCCCTAATTTTTTTCTTTTGGGCACAAATAACATATTTCCAAAACTGTAGACTGTTTGGTCAACGTTAAGGCGTGGCACATGCGCCCTCAAGTTGACAAGAAGGGATTTTGCACAATTTAATAAGAAAAAAGTTATAACTTCATTATTATTTATCAAAATTTATGTTAAGTATCGATATTATATTTAATTTTGACTATTATTTTAATGCGTGCCCCTAAAAAGGCGTGGCACCTTATATAATTTAAGTAATATATACGAAAATATGTAGTTTTTGCTTCAAAATATGATGGAATCTTACATATGTATGTAAAATTTATTTCCTAAAAGTCATTAAATAAATGCCGGCAAGTTAAAATAAAACACAAATAGATTAGTGTTCCATGAGATCTGATTTATTAATACCTTTATAGTTTTTTCGATAATCAGTTACAATTTATAAGATAAATTGTTTTTCTTCTTCATTTATTGATAATGAATTATTATATTCTTCCATTAATTTAACATTTCGTTCGGCAGTATCGTTAACTACCCTCATTTTACTGACGATATTTACGCCCTGTATATAGCTTGGCTCGTTCTGCCATTGGGAGGATTCTTTTTGGAAAAAATCGGTTGCAATCGAAAAACGTTCAAAGAAGTGAAGTGTATTTTTGGTTACGAAGTCCTCAATTGATTTTGATTGTAAGTCCTGTATATCAGTAATCAGCCGCTTGCTCTCATTTACTTACTCTACACGAAGTCTCTTTATCATACAAGTTTTTGTTTCAGAAGTAATGGTTTCATCAAAAAACGAAAAACCTACTGTTTCTGCTGCTAAATACCATAAATGGTTACGGAATTTTCCCAAAGTTGCATTGCTTACGTTTTCGTTGACATTTTTGTAGGCGAAAAGAGATTTAATTAAAAGAAGGTCTTGATTAGGCGCTTTGGCAGCTATTGGCGCTTCTATCCAGACTTTTACATAAATTTTCACAATAAATAAACAAGCATCGCGTATGGCGTCTATTTCATCTGACGACATGACAAACTCTTCTCTGAATAAAAACATTTTTAATGAATAAATCGCCTTGGCCATCCAACGAGCGTGATGATATGCTCCTGGTGACTTGAATTTATAATTCCTATCGTGCTCCCCAAGAAATATTAGGCTTAATTCCAGAAGCTCTTTATAATCAGCCCTAGGCTGTTTTATTTTTAAATATTGGCGGAAAAACGTGGCTAGATCTTCTAATTCGAAAACGCTAATATGCTGACTTACCTTCTCGTCATCAACTCCAAATTTAAAATTTTCTTGGTTTATCATCGCCCAGGACCCTTTAAACTTTTGGAAAATTGACAAAGTTGGTCCACTTGAAGACAAATTTCTTTTTTCAATACGCTCTTTAATACAATTTCGTAGATTTGGTGACGACAGGGCAAGTACAAAAGATCTTTTCCTAATTCCTGTTCCAATATCACGCAAGCACCTTGAAGTCTTCCCGTGTTTGTTGCTGTTGTATCAAAACACAGGGCCTGAACTTTGTCTGTCAAATTCCACTCTTTTAATAATTGGATTATTGCTTCAGCCTGTTGCCTTCCTGTACCAGCCTGTAATGCAGGAACTCCAAGTAGATGCTCTGTCTCTGTAGATGTAATAACAACTGGCAATCTGTCTACTTTTTCCTTTCCAGTTAATGATGGTAACAGCTTTCCATCCCAATGTACTGTAATGGTTTGCGGTAAAATGTTTTGAAATTTTTCCTTTAAATTTATAGCTGTTTCAGATCGAATTTGTTTACGGCAATTTCGAATTGTAGTTTTACTTATTGCTAACTGACTTAAATCATGGCCCAATGCTTCAGCAGTGGCTATGAGAATTCGAACAGCATCTCTGTCGCTAACTTTACACTTGTCCAGAGTCGTAACAAGCTTGGGTGTTATAAAGTTTTTCATTTTACGTTTCTTTCCCACATTTCCAGTAGATGTTTGTTGAAAATTGTCTTGAAGCTCATCACTGTCTATTTCAGTCAATTGTCCTTCATCATCTGAGTAGTCCTGACTTGCAACCAAATTTTGAGATTGCTCCTGGTGATACTTTTCTTGCCTTATCAGTTCTCTTTCTTCACGCATATTTCTTCTTTTCTCTCTTTCAAAAAGTGCTCGATCGCTTCCAATCATACCACCTGGTCTGCCTTTTTTCCGTTGATTAAGTAGAAATAGTCTATCTTCTTCGATTTGAATAATACTTAACGCATCACCATGAGCGATATCAAACAAATCGTCTAATTCTTCCACAAAATCGTGCTCACGTTTCTCCTGTAGAGCTGTACGGCGCTTACAAGTTTTCTGAAGTGTCTTCCACTGATGATATAGAGCTTCCACTTTCTGAACGCTACGAATATTCTGGCTTGTGGGAATACGTGCTTTATCCCAGAGTACTTCTGCTTCTTTAATTACAAGATATGCACTCGGACGAAGATTGAGCTTAATTTTCCGCATATTGTAAAAAAGAACTTTTAATATTTGCCCTTTTGATGGTAACTTGCACCCAATGATTTGACTTTCGTCGTGCCCAAGCAGAAATAACTTTTCATTTGCTCTTGTTTCCATTGCTGTTTGAGTTACATTAATAATATTAAATATGTTATTGTATTTTGAAAATATCGAGCACTTTGTTGTTTAAACTTACCAATTTTATAAACCTTATCTTTCAATCAAATCAAATTAATATTTTCACATTTGCATGTATAACAACACATTATCAACGCTCTTTTTTAGCTTAACAAAAGCACATGTGTACTAGATACCGTTATTCCAGTATTGCTACTTCTATGAAAATATAAGTTTGCTTGATCGCAACTAATTAGCACAGAGCTGCATTTGTTAGTAGCAGTTTAAAATTTTAACTTGCCACGCCCCAATTTGCCGGCATTTATTTAATGACTTTTAGGAAATAAATTTTACATACATATGTAAGATTCCATCATATTTTGAAGCAAAAACTACATATTTTCGTATATATTACTTAAATTATATAAGGTGCCACGCCTTTTTAGGGGCACGCATTAAAATAATAGTCAAAATTAAATATAATATCGATACTTAACATAAATTTTGATAAATAATAATGAAGTTATAACTTTTTTCTTATTAAATTGTGCAAAATCCCTTCTTGTCAACTTGAGGGCGCATGTGCCACGCCTTAACGTTGACCAAACAGTCTACAGTTTTGGAAATATGTTATTTGTGCCCAAAAGAAAAAAATTAGGGGGCGAACCACCTCCTACAAAAAACAAAAATAATTCCATATAAATATTGTCCACTCTAGTGTACATACATATATCTGTAATTGTGACCCATTGGTTATTTGTCTACATCTGCTCTTATACAAAAGGATCAGTATGTATTTTCCTTATCTGGAATCAGTCTATGTCCTCATGCAGTGAACTCATATATCTATTAATTTATACACTGCGCACGCAAAAAGTTGGAGTAATACGATTGGAGCTTGCACCTGAAATTACACTCATCATGTTTGGAGGTAAAATCTTTTAGAGTTTTCCTATTTCAATAGTCGTTTGCGGAGACCACAGATTGCCTGAAAGTCTTTCAAGTACATAACCAAAGACAGATTCTAAAGCCAGCTGTCGTAAATAGTGAAAGCGGCCCTACTTTATGCATACTTACGCATGTGGCGGCTCCTTTAAAGCAACTTTAGGAAACAAAGGTTATTTCATGTATGTACATACATTTACAGTGGCGTTTTCGATGTCAAATGTAGGAACTAACTCGTGGTGACTTATTTACCTGTTCGTAATTTTTGATATTTCGTGCTCAACATTACCAGATCCGAACTTAGGAAAAAATTTGTGTAATAGGACTGGAAGAAAGGGTTCTCCCCACAAAGAGTATTTAATAATAATCTTTTATCTAGAAAGGTATAACAGTAAGAGGATTCAAATTTGTTTTTTTGTTTGTTTAAAGACGGGATATGTAATTGGGTAAAAAAGTGATGCGGTTGGTGCGGGACATGAGGTAGTTGCTATATAAATTAATTAATAATTATGTGCCAAAATTGCAAATTAATTCAAGTTTGTAATTTCAACTTAAAGAAGTAAAATGTGTACATTTCTTTCTTTATTAAAAAAATCTTTGTAGAATATTAAAAAAATTAAATATAAAAATAAAAAACATGTACATACATACATATATGTATATTATTTAAACGACTCCATTCCGTATCCAATTCTTAACAATTATCATCCTCATCATGTTCACTGGCACATTCTTCACTATCGAAACTTAATTCAAATATTAGTTAACGAATTGATGTCTTAGGCAAATTATTGAGTGTTTTCTCTCTTATTTTTGTCCTATTTGATATCACTGGATCCCAAGTTATTAACAGTCTTTTAAATATGTCTTCATTCCATTTTTTCCCAACACATTTCCGGGAAAAATTCTCCCTAAAATTTTGAAATGTTTGTTTCGGGCTTCTTGCGCTTCCTCCATCAACTGACCGATTGATAGCGAAGCGTGGCTGCCTACTTCTGGACCATGGTTTTGTTTTTTTGTTATTGTTTCAAATATAATTATTTCGTTGCTACTTTATCTCTTAGTTTTTAAAACTTTTTATTTACATACATACATACATATATTTCAACTTATTATTTATACAATATGTATGTATGTATGTAAAATAACTCCAAATTTAAAAGGGCATATTTCAAGAACGGTAGTTGCCATAAACTATTTGCTGCTAATGTGCGATTTTGTGTACTTTTACGTAGTACAAAAGTTTACTCAGTTCACGCAACTTTAATTTTTCTATGAATTCGCATTTTTGGCATCGAAAACCCCTCTGTACACGAAGAGATGTATGAAGGCAACAAAGTCTAAACAAATGTGCAGTAAAAATAATTTTGAAGTTTTCCGCCTGGTTTTTATTGACATGTGGAAATTGAAAAAAATTTCATACTTGCCCTACCAGCATTTGGAAGACTGTTTTATCACAAATCACCTCACTAAGTCTTCCTCGAGTACTTTTTACTAATTTATTGAAAATACAATAACAAAACATACAGCAATCGAAAATGGATCGTACAGGTGTTTGAAATATGAGGGTTTTGAAGTTATTTATAAAAAATATCTTGCTCATCTAGATGATGAAAAACTGATTTTAATTCTGTTATTTTTATTTGTAACGGGATATTTTTTTACAAGCGTAAAATATTAGAATAATGTAAGTTTTAGTTTATTAATGTCAGTGATCTCGTGGTGTAAAGTTGAAATATTAATTTATAATTTTTAAAAGTTTGTATTGTAATAAATATATTAAATTAAAATTAAAATATCTAAAAGTCTACTTAAGAATTATTAGAGGTAGGTACACGTCTAACAAGGAAGTATCCCGGGAATAAAAATTATTTGAGACACGAATTTTTTTTGCTGCCCAATCTCACATTAAAGTGTCAAAAAGTGGGGTCAAAAATTACCCAATTAAACTAATTTTTTGGAATAAAAAAAATCTTGGGTAATTTTCGAGCCCACTTTTTAACCGTTTAATGTAAGATTGGGCAGCTAAAAACAATACGTATCCATTTAATTTGTATTCTCTACAATACTCGTATATCTAAGTTTCAATAAGATCTGATAGTTTCCTTCGGGATACTTCCCTTGCAAGTTTAATTGTCTAAAATTAAAAAAAAATTAAAATTAATATTTTTCGTCTTAGCTATTTCCCATCATAAATGCAAATGCACAAGAAGCATTTTGTACATACGAAGGACTGGGTGACTAAAAGAAAACATCCAGATTACTCTATTCTACTAATTTCATATTAAAAATATTTTCATAACTTTTTTTTATAACATTCTTATATTATTATTTATTTAATAATAATTTAATTTATATAATTTTCATAAACTGTAAAGTAATTAATAATTTAAACCGAAAAATATTTTTTTTTGTAATCGATTAACAAATATGACTGAAAAAAAGAGTCAAAAAAGACTCGCAAACGATCAGAAATACGACTAAAAAACGACTCTTAAGTGATTCGCAAACGATTAGAAATATGACTGAAAAATGAGTCGAAAAAGAATCTTAGACGATCATAAATACGACTAAAAAATAAGTCTAACAAGGTTCGAAAATAATTAGAAATACAGCTAAAAAAATGCCTCGAAAAAGACTCGCAAGCCATTAAAATATATGAGTCATAAATGAGTCGAAACTGATCACAAAAGCGTGTAATAAAAGACGCCTCAAGAAGAGTCGCGGGTAGGGTACCATTTTCTCCCGAGAAAACAATAATTTATGATCAGAAAATGAGCTCATATATGCTTACTATGTATGTACATTAATGAATTCATACATATGATGTAAGTACATACATATGTATATATGTATGTATATCTCTATGTATGTATTTATGCATAAGCAAAGACTATAAATATACAAAGATGTTCGGCTTCCATACATTGTGCTGCTGCACCAAATGTTGCCGGTGGACCCGGCAATACGTCCATTTTTCACAAAGAGAGCATTTTTATTTTCAGAGTATTTATTATTCTCATGTCTCAGCAATTTAAAGTGTGCATAGTGTGTACATTTACAATGTATGTATATATGTGAGTATGTAAAATTGTAAATTGATATGTATGTATGTATCTTCGTTTGTCTGTTTGTTACGAAATTTAAAGAACGTAAAAGGGAAAAAGCACTTTTGTTTTTCCACAATATGAGTATCGGCATCCACATGTACACATATGTATGTATGTATGTGCAAATAAGTTCATCAATGTTACCGATTGAGTCAGTGTAGGGCAAAAATATGGTTTTTATTGTTGTACTGTTGCAGTTAAATCAGCTCGCACCGAATACAAAATTACTATTTTTGCCTAAAAATAAAAATAATTGATATAAAGTTAGTTAACATTTATTTTGGGTCTTTATAGAGATATTGCAAATTAATAGTTAAGAAATACTTACATACATATGTACATAAATTCTATTCAGCTGCAAACTATTTGCAAACACTGGTGGAAACAAATAGTAACAGAAAATGCAAAATGGCCAATATGAAATTTAAGCAACTTTGGTTTTAATCAAATATATGAATAATGGAAGTTACAATAAAATTTTGTTAAATAATTGACAGCGGATCAGCAAACATATTTACTTATGTATGTATATACTTTTCATTTAAACAAGTTTTTTCTTCCTCCTGTAAAATTATTAACATACCAGCTGGGCATTTTGCATTTTATGTGACGAAAATGTTTTATCAGAAGGAAGCATTTCTCATGGGAAACATATATGTACATATGTACATACATATGTATGTCTGTATGTGTGTACGTAAATACAAGTCTTCAAGTGCTGAAAGGCGCAAAATAGTGCAACATCAAACAACATATGTAAATATGTACTTACATAAATATGTATGTATGTATGTAAGAAAGTTTAGTAAATAATTTTTAATTACAATAATTATGCATCTGAAGATCCTACCTATTGTAAGTCTATTCTCTGAAATACATACATATGTACATACATACAGATACATATACACATACATATGTACATACATACATACAGATGTATGTATGTACATATGTATGTAATTTTAGTTCGGTGCGAGTCGATGTATTTTGCAATCACATAACAATAAATTATGTATGTATGTAGTTTTTCCTAACAAGAAAAATGATCGGTCCCATTGTTTTACGCAGTTTATTTGCACATATGTACTTACATACACACATATGTACATACATATGTAAATTGTGTGAAATAAAAAACCTCTTTAAGTCTCCTCACATTTTTACTTGAAACAAATCAAATGAAATTGACGAAAACAATGCACATTCACACCTACATACATTCATATGCATATTTATGTGCATACGCGTGTTTTTAAAAACTATTGCTCTCTTTGCTTCTGGTCACGCTTAAAAACACAGCAATTTATTCTGTTCGTTTGTTGCTTCCCCACCGCATCCACAAATTCACAAAATTTCTATTTTTATATGTTCGACGCGGTATATCTTCATAATTATGGTTTGATATTTTTACTCCCAATTGCTATTTTTGTGCTCCATACTGTGAGATTTTGAATGTGTGTACAAGACTTCACAGCCATACATACATACATACAAATTTATGCAAACACATGTACCCAGGGCTGTCAGATATGGTGATATCTCCCAAACGTGGCGATAAAAAATTGTTTTTGGCGATAAACATTTTAAAATTGCAATTGGCGAGATACATGGCGATATTTTAAGTCCTTGGCGACTTTATTGGCTATATTTTTTACTTATGTATGTATTAAAAAAAATACATATGTATATTTTTCGAATATTATGGCATAACATTATTTCCATATTGATCGACTTGATCGACTCCCAGAAAACATGGATATTTTCCAAATTTATTCTCAATTTTCAATTTGAAAATACTGTAACTCTACATCCCAAGTAAAATTTTCTGCTGTTCAAGAAGTGAAGTTCTTAGTGTTTATGAAACACAGTGGGGAAAACTTCCATTTATTAATTAGAACTAATATTTTGCTAACGAAACACCTAAAAACCTATGCGAATTCTGGCCTAAAGTTTATCATTACCATAACGCTGTTACCACTTACCGGAGTTTTACTTTCAGGAGTTGTTAATGGCCGTTCTTAATATGTTGGCAGTTCCCACAAGTAATGCCTGTGTGGAAAGAATTTTTTCTATAATGAATTGTGTTAAAACTAAATTGAGAAATAAAATGAATACGAAATTCTCAATTCGTTACATTTTAATTATATCATTTATGAATGTATATAACATATGTTGTAAAACCATACATATGTACATATGTTAAATAGATTTCATTCAATAAATATGTATCCCAATAAGGATCCAAATAACAATAATGATGATGAAAATAATGAGTACGAAAGTTTTGATTCCATAATAGAAATGTGTACTTAAATTATTTTTCAACATCCACTAAAACCTTTTTAAAATAATATTTTGATCTTGGTACTTGTGCTTTACTTAATTTGATCTAATTTTTAAATGCTTTTTGTTATACCGAGGTATTTATACACATATTATATTAAACCAATGTACATACTTTTTATAAATGCACTTAAATTTTTGTATAGGAAAACTTTTATTTTTAATAAACAATGCAATTTTTAATTGCTTTCTTATAACAGAACTGAATTTTAAATATGTATTACAATATTTGTAATAAAATAAAAATATTTCTATAACTAAAATTATATATATTTTATATTGGTGATTATGGCGATATTTGACAAGCCACTTGGCGGTGAAGCTAAATATAAATCTGACAACCCTGCATGTACCAGAACATAACAAAAACATTCAAAGGAAATTCTTTAACTGCGTCAATAGACATGTTAGTTTATGCCAAAAATAAATATGTAATTACATCTTTGTATTCAAAATAAATTGAAATGCATAAATAATAACGTACATACATATATGTATGTATGTACATACATATGTATATGTACATATGTAGCGAGATACAGTTGCTTTATCTTGGGGAGTATACATTTGAAATAAAATTACTCGTTTATTACATCTGAAACTCGGTATACGCAAATAAAATATATGTGAGGTTATTTTCTTCTTGTGGTTGTATCAAAACTAATGTGTTTTTACACGGTAGGGAAGTTACCCCCACGCACAACCCCCGAAACCTGGAGGACCGGGTCCTGGTTTAGACCCCTGAACAGAGGGGATTCGCTGCACACTTTGGTTCACCTCTAAGCGGATGCTGTAGGGGCTATCCAGGGGCGCCACGAGGAGGCAGTATGTCAGCTTGACCAGTCCATTTTCAGGGATCGCTGCTGGCTTCTCGCCAGGTTGAGAGCACTCAACAACTTTGCCTTGAGTGCACTGGCCCATTCCCCCGGACTGTAGCGCCAAAAGAAGAAGAAGAGGTTATTTTCGCAAACGATGAGCCCATCAAAATTAAAGTTTTTCGATGTCAACGCATACCTATTATTATTAAAGTCCAGATAAGGCGAAGCAACGCTATAAATATGTTGTTTTCCCTTCTTACTTCCCCCCGGCATCAACAAACGCGCAAAATTTCTGTTTTGCTTAAATGTTCTACGCGGTACATCTACATATATATGTACATATTTATACATAAGTATGTATACATACGTATGTACATACATACATATATACAGTAGTTTTCCGGTTTAACGAACCAGTACTTTGGCAGGCCTGTTCGTTGAACTGAAATGTTCGTTATATGCCATACTTATGTCTAGTACCCATCTTATAAATAAATAAATGACTAGAACTGTATTATTTGTCGTTTATTTTGAAATATGTTTTGACATCTGTATAATATATTGACATCTGTATAAAAAAAATTAAAAAAGGTACAATTCATTACACTTGTAACATAAAACCTAAAATAATTTTAATGAAAAATAGGTTCAAATTCATTTTCAATTTCCTTGAACATTTAACATAAAAAAATTGTCGAGTAATGTTTGTTTTTTTGGATAAAAAAAAATTTGTTTTGTGGCATCTTCCTGAAGTTCTCTTAAAACCAATAAAGTTGACATATTAACATTGTTTTGTTGAGCCCATTGAATACGAATTTCGAAGCTTTTGATTTTAGAATCGTACATATTGTCGATTTTCTTAAGACATACTTTTTGAACAAATCTACAACTCGCAATTCATTTTGGTAATCACAATTTTTAGTTTTTCTTTTAAAAAAAGTCTCTTTCTTGTACTAATTTTTATGTTTAAACCACGAAAGAATATGCGCAACTGATCATTGCAGCATAATCAAACAAAACCTAAAATAGTGATAGTTTTTGCTACTCACTTTGTTTTTAGTTAGAAATTACTTCACATTATGCTTTTTTAAACGAAAATTTCGAATCTTATTTGTTCTCAAAATTAATCACAAAAAAATATGTTTTGTTCGCTGCACAAGGTACTCAATGGAGCAAACTTGTGTGTTCGTTAAATGCGATGTTCGCAGAATCGAAGGTTCGTTAAACAGGAAAACTACTGTACATAGATACATACATATGTATGTCTGTCTGTATTTACAGTCTCTGGTACGAGTATTTGCTGTACAGCGTAAGTATTGTAATCTCTGATCCGACACTCAGTACAAGACTGAAACGACAAGTAGTGGCGTTAAACGAAACGATACAGACTCTGAAATTGATTGATTTACATACGTCAGCTGGTCTAATTGACGAAATTAGCTTACCAACGCCTCAGCAGCGTCTTTATAAGGCTTGTTAGGCATTTTAATTATACTAGGCTTTCGGAGGCAGGTATTGCGCTGGCAAACTTCTTACATCGTGGAAGGGGTATAGGGGGGAAGGGAGGTTCATGTATGCATGTTCTTGCGCAGAGCCTGGTGCTGGTTCATAGGTTGAGTAGTCTTGCTTGGCTGAAACGTTCTGGTTGTGACTTGAACCTAAAAACGAAATAAGAGGCTTGGGAAAATCTATGGTGGCAAAGCTTCTATTAATCATTCTCTTCGAAGCGCTGTTGTCTTGCAATAGGCTCTGTTTATGTAAGGAGTTGAGATCGAAGGTTAAGGCTTGATGTTCTCTGAGGATTTCGGGCTAGCAACTCTGGTGCCTTATCCTCCCGTACTTTTCTTACGAATTTCAAACCAGAAGGGAGTTATGATTTGGGCCGTGTCACACAATATAAGAATTTTCCACCTGTGTGAGCCTAGCAAGCCATATGGTGGCGTTGCCCAGTTCACTCGTGTGGAGTTGCCTGTCATTGTTTAAACGTATCATACTTTTTTATCTTGCGCTAGAATATAAATATTTTGAGATAGTACTAAATTTCAATACATACTATTTTATTGTTTCAAATTTTATTACTTAAGAAAATGTGGTACTCTTAAATAAGAGATAAGATTTTAATGGACTTTCATTTATATTTTACAAATTTTATTTTATGCTTTGTATTTTTAGTATTTAAGTACATACATACATACCTACATGCCTACATACATACATACATACATACATACCTACATGCCTACATACATAATTACATACATACATACATATGTATGTATGTAATCATTGATAAGATATTAGTATTTAAGAAAACCAGTTATTAAAATTAAAATACTGTCTTACAAAGATTCAAAGCGTAAAGATTATTTAATCAGTCATATAAGGCCATAAGACGGCTACTGACACAAATCAATTCCTATTTCTATCATTTGAGTTTGCACACACTTGCGAATCCCTATAACTCTCGTCATCCGAAAAAAAATTTTTATCCTTTTTCCAACTTATTTTGAGGATGAAAGTTTGTATCTTAAATTATTTAACTTTTTCATGTACTATTATGGAAGAACTAAATCCGAAAAACTTGCTCTAAGAAGCGGGCACTCTTATTATTTATAGAATGGACATGTGTGTCAAAATAAGGCAATTAGATCAAAGTATATCTTGGTAGTGTTTTTAGTCTTATTGGCACTGTGAGTTTTGCAACTCTAATTAATTTCCAAGGGCTTTTTATAAGCATAAGAGCATCAAAATGCTTTCAAGAACATTTGAACAACATACAAAATATTGGAAAGAGGAATTTGAAAATTTTGCGGGCTATGTGGAATCGATTATCGTGCACCAGTATAGGTACACACATCGCAAACGCAAGTACATACTGAAATACATAAATATGTACTACTGCTTGTATTTAAAATGTTTAAATTGTTTCGGTTGGAAAGATCCACTTTGTACGACCTTGCACCATATACACACATACATACATGTGTAAATACGGATGTACATAAGGACGTACATGTACATATGTATATTGTACATATGAATCTGTACAATTTATGTGTGTGGGAGTGTGAGCAAAATGTTTTAATTTGACTTTAAGTTTTTAAACATTTTAAAATTGATGTGATTGATTGATTACAAGTGTTTTTATTATTGGAAAAATTAACCTAAATTGATACGTACATACACATGTTGTATGTATGTATGTACGTATGTAAATGCATATAAATAGAAAGGAGAAAGAATAGAATATTGATTGCCACTGGGCAAATGAATTTGCGTTAATTAAAAAATTATTATTATTCTTTTTCTTCGCAAAAAAGTATTTGGAATTTATTCGACTCATGTTTTAATAAAAATATGCCAGTATAGTAGATATATCTGAAAAACTCATGGTTTATAATTTTTGTGTCTATGATTTTACATCCCTGGGGAGCAGGTTTTGTCTTAGCGTATATCAAACTGGGGCATTCTGCTTTTCGGGCTATAGAGGGAAATGGGTCCCTCAGTTGGCACGGGAACCAAAACTCATGTATGACTTCGGCTATTCAGGTTTTCTAACCGTTCACCAGAGATCAATTGGCAGAACGGAGACTACCTTGACTCCGAGGTTGTCTTTCGGCATGGTGCTATTATCTTGCAATTGATTTCTATGTATGTGTACATTGTAAACCACATGCAGGTAATGGTAAGTCCACAAAGTGGACGGATTATACCATAATGGCAGGTGCTGCCGTAAATCAATTTTTTTACTCACTTGTAAGATTATCAGTTTAAGCAAATGCAATGGCCAGCTTGAGCAGATTGTGTCAGTTAATTCCAAGGTGTTTGACCAAATTATTGCCTCTGTTTGAATTGTGACATTCAATAAGCATGCAAAGCAAGTACAGTAGACTCTCGGAACTTATAACTGTGGTGGTTCTAACTCACGAGAAGTTCTAAGTTCAAAATCTTTTTTCCTTAATAAACACAACATAAGAGTACATCTTCGATTAGAAAATACGCAAACTGACACTTCTGCAAAGATTTCAGGTTCTAATTACAGAGCGTTGGTTCTGATTTCCGGAAGGTTCGAATTTCGCGAAAGTAGACATACTCTTTCACTAATAATCAACCAATTGTTTTCATAAGAGACAAATTATTATGTGTATCGAGTTTTATCATCTTAAGACAATGTCTGCATTTTTCTTTTCAATAGTTGAGCTCGAACGAGTCACTCTTGAAGAATAACTGAGCACTAGTCCAATTTTAATTTACATATTTTCCTCTTCCTAGAGCAGTTTTTACTTTTTGTTTTTGCAATTGAAGTTGTTTTCTGATGTTCATTCTTGTCTCACTTGAACTGCGACAGCGAACATGTTTTTCACTCTGCCACTCATGCTTTTACAGCACCAAGTTCAGAGTATGAACTCCCCCTGGGTTCGTTAAATCTTTCAAGCGTACTTATGTATTTGCTGCAGTATTAGTCAAAACAAGAAGAAGATGATTGCATCAAAAACTTATGTATGTATGAAGTATGATATTCTATTATAATTGAAACCGACACACACCCATATGTACATACATACATATGTAAATACTTACTACTTATAATAGCACAATAAGTCGGCATGGCGATTCGTTGACTCATGCTTTTGTAGAGTTCAGTAATTGAAATAATCTATTGAAACTTGAAATTAAATCAAAGACGGGATGACATTTCACAATCTGTAACCTATTGAATTCATTAAATAGACTTGTGAGCATGTAAATTTCAATTGTTATTATAATTAAGTAATTGCGTTATTGTCAACATAACAAGTCTTTGTACAAAGCAGTTCGTTTTGTGCATTTTCCCAGATCAGGAAGTCTTTGTTTACAATATCACAATCTCCGGGGAGAAATGAGCTGCCGTAGAATAACACAAGTGCTGATGGGCATCAATTTGTTTGGGCTGTCGTTGGATTGTGACTGTCCATATATGTACATACATGTAGAGTAGGATCTTGTGTTTGTGTTAGAAGCGGTTTAGCTGCTTTTAAATGATTTTAAAAATCACCTGGCTCCTGTACATTGAAAAAGATTAAATCGCTTTCGTATGACGCCAGGAACATTCTTTACACGTTTCTTCAGAAGGAGAGAAAGTAATAAAAACTTGGGAAAATACTGATATTTAAATAATAAAAACTCAATCCTGCAAAAGAATTTTGCCGCCGTACGCAGCTTTGAGTAAGAAATTGTAGGACTGTTTTTCACTTACACTCAGTTATTGATTTTTTATATTACATATCTAGTTGCATGTAGTAACTTACTGAATAGAGTCACTAAAAAGGGTACGTTATAATGCCCTATTTTTTATATATTAAAAAGCGACTTGTGTGCCATCGCAGATGCGCAGCTACGTACATATGCCTCTCAGACAGGTTCGCAAAAGCTCTCACTCTCGCTGGGATGCTTTTGAGTCACAAATTATTCCATCCCCATTGCTTGTACATATTCAAAGAAAATTATGAAATTTCGTGTTTCTGATGACAGATCTTGAGACCCTATTTTTACAGGAGCAAGTGCAACTTCTGTAAGTGCCAAAAATTGTTTTAAAAGTTTCAAGTCATTATAGCTGCTGTGTATGTATTTTCCAACTGTACATTACACAGAGGCCACCGTATTCCTCGGCAAACTTGAAACCCTTAAAAAAAATATTCAAAGATTTACATAAATTTATTTACAGTTTTCTTTTAAAAAGCAGCGAGACGGAAAAGAAAGATGTTTTAATAATATTTTTAAAACAAATCCTTTCAGATTTTAGTTTTTCTTATCAACTTCTATACAACGAGTATCCTTCGGATACTTTGATTTGTATTTCAGAAAGGGCCAACAATTTTTTAATTTTCAAAGTTTAAAAATTCGAAAAAGTATCAAAATTCCGACATGCAGTAGTTATATGGAAAACACACAAAAACTGCTATATTTTTGATTTAGGGCAAGTGTCATAACCTTAAAGCGAGTAAAATACGCAATTATTGAAAACTCAATTTCTCTTAATAAAAGTAACTAAGGAAATTTTCCTTACATCTTGTGAACTTGGTGCTCTTGTTAGTGGGCAGTAAATCGCTCAGCTCAACATTTGTGAATGAAAATAAAAAGAAAATTTAACAAAAAAAGAATTTACTCGTTTTGCACATGAGCAAAACAAATACCGCAGTAATCGTACAATAGGACACAAAAGAAAATGAGAGTGGAGTAGTTTTGTTCTAAGTTGGCTTAGGGTATAATCAATGATAAGCAATATCCACCCGATTGTTAAATAGGGTTTCAAAGCGTAATTTGGGCGGTGTGGCTAACCTGTACGTCAACAATTTGGAAATCATAAAAACCTTTTAAGTCGGTTTACATTCGTGCCATAAATAGTAACGTCATAACGTGTCCAATTCTTGACGAAGACAAAACAGTAAAAAAATATGTTTTTTACTACTTTCTCTTTTTTTCGTTAAGGTGATTCGGAACTACGGAACACCTCCCTTCAATTCTTTAATGAAATCTCCATATCAATTCAATTTATTTATAGAACGATCATGTTTTTGGGTGAAAATATTACACCCAGCTTACAATTCAAAGCCAAGCGTAGTTCCACCCACTTTTCGTATTTATCTTCTTCTGGTGTTCCGTTGAGACCAATCAACTATTCGCGTTCTTCAATTTTAATCTCTTTGAATATTATTAAATCCAGACTCTCGTATTTGGATTCAGGGTAAACTTATATACAACTTCAACTTCTTGGTTCCATCGATGTTGCTATCTATTACTACATTATCCTAGACGTTTTTCTTTATTTATGACATTTTTATCACTTGCTCATCTATTGCATATATTTCTTCCTTTTCCAACATCTATAGGAGGCAAGTCTGCAAACTGGCAAACTTACCGAGGATATAGAAAGTGAATTACAACATCCCGGAATCACAAAAGCCAAGGCGAGTTGGCGGCCTCCGCCTTACGTCAGTGTATCGAACTGTGCCTACAAGTACAGCCTACATAAGTAGATGTATTCCTTAGTAAAATCCACAAATCCAAATGGAAACACTGGCTTGAAACTAAAAACTCAATTGCAAGACTATAGACCAAAATTTATGGCTGAATACCCGCCTTTGACAAACATTATTTGTTTGGCATACCAAAAGTGGCGATTACTTTTGTCCATGTGCGTACATTTGGGCAAGGCCAGAAACCAAAAACGTTTGAAATTAGTCCAACTGCATTCTTTCCAATGGAATATTAGATTAAATAGTATATAATTTGATAAATACAAATATACAAATATACACTAATACAAATATTATTACCGACTCTTAAGTACGTCACGTGACGTGCGTTCGCGTCTTTTGATTAAAGAAAAGGTCAAGGTTATTATAATGCAAAATTCTCTAAAAATATAGAAACACACTTCAATTGCTTGAGTTCTTTATAGAGAGCGTCACGAAACTTTGAGAATATTACTTCACATCAAAAACCAGCGAAAATAATGTTCAATGACTCTGTTTTGAATGACCGAAATGCCGCGTCGCATTCGTCGGCGTCGGGCGTCCGTCCAACAGGACGGCGATCTACCTTGTTGTGTACTTAATTGCGTAAATGTTACAATAAAATAATTCCATTTACTGTAAGTGCTGTGCCATTCGTATGAACATATACATACATACATACATATGTACATATGTATGTAATTATATTAGATGTATGTATGTTACAACTGATCATAATTCGCGTATTGGACTGCTTCCACGAAGGGATTTTGTGAGCAGACTCAAAATGAAGTTAGTATTTTCCCAATTCATTTTCGGCAAACTAAAATCTGATGCAGAGGGGAGCTTGTTTCGTTGCCTTCTGGTACATCAACGTTTACAAAACAACGAACTCTTCTATTTCGATGCATGTTAAAGACGATGTTTAGAACAAATTTAGGCTTTTTCTGAACAAGAGAACACAACAAATTCCGTTACATACAAAAAGAAAACTGTTGCTTTTTGTGTAAATTTTAAGACAAAACCAAGAAAAACACTTTCATATCCGCCAGTTGTCAGTTTTTGTGATCAGTTTCAGTAGAGATTTGACGTCATACGGTAAGAAATACATGAATTATTATAAAGAAGTTGTGTCATTCCTGATAAAAGGTCAACTGCAAAAACTCCCTACAGAAATTATTTATCTGGACCTAATTTCGGCTTGCTTGCACTTTCCATAGAATTTTACTTTTTTTATTTTATTTACTCATCTGTTACCAACCATGAACTCAAATCCCGACCGAGTTATTATTTTGTGAGTTTTTTGTTGTCTTTGAGAATTAAACTCTAGCAGTTGCCGTTGGCTGAAGATGATGAAAGTATCTACATACATACATATGTATACTTTCGTCATGTTACGTTCTTTAAACGTAATTGAATCGGTATTTTGTTAACAAAACACGTTCCAAACACCATTCAAACTTCATTTGTAGTCCCAGACACTTAAATGGAAATCACAATTATGCGAATTATGTACAAAGTAGACAACTATGATTCACCTGCGCCTGCGCTAGTAATTGTGTGAGTTGCAATTGTCACCAACAAAGTCCGTAAAATAGATTTAGCTTAAGTTTTTCTACTACGTTAAAAAAATTCGGAAATAGGAAATTGTCGTATACTAGCACTGGGGTTACATACAGTACCCCAAATACATACATTAGATATACATATACGAGGTCAGTACAAAAAATAATGTGAGTTTTTAAATTTCGCGGGATACGTACATACATGTGTATATATAGTATGTATACGATGATCGTTTTGTTTTATACTCGTCTCAAGCACATTTTTCAGCTATTTATCATATTTAGTCCCTTTGTGGGAGTGTTTCAGCTGTCGAAAAAAATTAATCAAATAATTTGTATAAAATTTTGTGTAAAAAGTGAAGTTAAGTGCACCAAAGCACGTGATTGTTCTCTGAGTCGGGAAAATGGTACAAAAACCCTTTCAAAGAAGGTCGAGGAAATTTGTATGACTTATTATTTACCTCTAACAATGTCAGTTCATTCTTGACGGAAAGTGCAATGTGATGTTACTCGCAAAGTGCAGTTGTGCTTTTGCTATTTAAAAAAACACTTCTTTATTTGAAAGCCCATTTGACAGCTGATAGTTGATTTTGACATTTCAATGTATTATCAATTGATATTTACACTGAATTTCCACTCAAAAGTTTGATCTCCGATGCAGTTCACTTTGGGTTGAATGGGTACGTATATAAACAGAGTTGTTGCTTTTGGAGTGAGGGTAAGACCACAAGCTTTTGTAGATACATCACTACATCCGCAGAGAAATGCAGTTGGGGCGGCAGAGTCACTGGTCCACATGGCTTCAAAATCCAAGAGTGATGGAATTATAGATTACGTCATCCCGAACACAAAAGTTGAAACAAACAGTGAAGCAATTTTTTCCCCCGTAAGTAATTTTATGAGAAATTTTTCTTATTTGGTTTTTATTCCTTAATTACATTATGAAAATAGTCGAATGTTGCACGAACGTATAAAATTAATTAACATTTAAAATACATATTTATATCATTTGAAATATAATATTAGTTTGTTATTGTAAATACTAAAAATCTGCATATTTTGTGCGCATCTTTTCAAATATTTAATAGTAGTCTCATACAGGCTTCTTCCCATTTTCAGCACTAAACTGAACATTCACTTAAGTTTTTTCCATCGTTTTGCATGCATTTGGTCACTGCGCACTTCATGTTCACAATTTGCGTTCAAAGTTCTTTTTGTACTTAAAGCTTTTAAACACACTTCACACACGCTTTTTATAATAACTATAATTTTACACTATATTTTATAAATTTAAACTCAAGATTAAGATCTGTAACAAAATCCAACAAATAAATTTTTAGCGAAATGTAGAAGTGATTTTTACTGCTGAGTTGCCAAGTCTCACATTACAAGAAATTATGAATTAGGCCCTTCAGAATTTTTTTTATTATTATTCTACCGAAGATACATTTGGGAGTGTATATTATATACATTTTTATTATTTAAATTTCATTCTAACTTCTTTGTTAGTTCTATTTAAATTGTCTGAAGTTTGTCGTGTTTGTTTCAAAAATCGTCATAAGCATACGGTTCTCGATACATTCGAATGTTTGTAATAGATCAAATACTCGAGATTTCTCCCATCTTTTACAAACTCTCATCGAATTCATCACAAGAGCCCACACCGAAAAAAAGAAGCGGGAGTTGTTTTAATTCCAAACGTATTTATTTTGTCCATATAGGTTTTAATAAAGTTTTATGTAAAAGTAATTAAAAAACAAACACTATCTCTCTAACCACTTCTCATGATTCACAAATCCATTTGCAAAATGTTTATTTTTGATCTAAAGGTATTTGAGAGCCCATTCATATGGTATTCATTTCGTTACAGACAAAGCAAGATAATCTAAGAGAGTCGGAAAAAAATTTATGGGCTAAATACATTATACGTTTGGTGAAAAAATCGGAGAGCTCAATATATTGTGGATTGGTTCCAAATTCATTCTATCCATTATATCGACATACAGAGATGCTTCAAATTCGACACACTACAGATTATGATATTCATATTCATCTTCCAACCGTAAAATGCTCTCACTTTTGATTATTAATATTAATCATACAAGTAAATGTTTTCAATACAAACACAGCCCTCATTGATTTGGAAATGCATAGAATAGGTAACCCTTGCATGGGTTAAACTACGCCGTCTAACGGGAAATCATGCGCGTGGCGTAATCTGTATATCATTTTTGTTGAAAACCGGTGACGGTCAAAATGTTAGAGGCAAAATTGGTCGAAACTTGGCCGAACTCGTGTTTCAATATTAATATGATACAATTTCGTACCCAATAAACCCCGTTGCATTGATGGAAAATATAAATTTCTTTGTTTTATTATGATTTGAACTTGTCTATCAGTAAAAAAATTACCCTGCACAACTTTGAAATTTGAAAATGGATAAAAAAACGCACGAAGCTTAGAATTTCTTATGTTTATTGAAGAAATTTTGCGCACCAACTAAGGAACTTTTCGCACCGAAATGGTGTTGACACCGCTGCTGGGCATTGAACAATCAGAACAACATCCACTCGTCTTTGCAAAAATTATAAAAAATAAAATAGCGAATAATAAAGCAAATAAAAACACTCCCTCTTTCATCCTCACCGTAGAGAAGTTTCTGAGAATGTCAGCATATCCATAATTATTTAGCGGAAAACACCGTAATTTTGCCTCGGCCACCGTATTCCCCATACTTGGCTCCTGTTATTCTCTTTGTTTCCAGGATTGAAGAGAACCATGAGAGAAACTGAAGATTGCGCAAATAAAAAGAAATTCCAAGTGATTTTGAACCAAAATATGTATTGGACCTGCTTCCAGAATTAACGATTTTATTTATTTATTGCACTAATTTACTTGATAATAAAATCCTATAAAAATAATATGGACGGAATTGCAAGCATTGGCACCAACGCCATCTTCTATAGGGATTTTATCTTTTCAAATATGTGCAAGAAATAAGTTCGGCCTCCGACAGAACTTATGCCTGGGAATATGAACATTGCCCAATCTTTGTCATCCACGTCTGTAGTTCTAACACGTATTTTTAGAAACAATTTGTGTTAAGAGATTTATGCAGCATCGACTTTAGCCTGAGACTTATTCTACGCACCATATAAGATCATTTTCGGAGAAAAGTTCAACAAATTGAAAATGTTTTCTTTTTTGTTCGGAACTTTCTAGAGAGTTTCTTCGAAATTGCTGCTCACTGAGTGCATTTCCAAGTACCGAATTCTGCTTCAGCTAGAAAATGCTAATTTTCGTAAAATGTGAGAGTGGCTTGCAAAGTGATCTATTTCGAAAACAGCCAAAGGTAATTCAGAAGTTTATCTAATAGTGAAATGGCAGAAAAGAATCGCAGGGAATACTCATAAGCAAATATTTTACACTCATGTACACACGTTTTTAGATCGTTACTCAATTTTTTGTTCACTATTGCAACTTAATAATTACAATAAATATTTATTAACGGCTCAATTCGTTGTAATTCCTTAATTAAGAAAGAATGTTGCCAGTAATATTTTTGGGAAATACATGCGCACGCTACGAAAACACCACGATTTTTCACTAAAGCAAGAAAGTGTATTCGCACGTGCTCACATTTATTGTTTATTAAACCTTGAATAACAAAGTTGTGTCATAAAACTAAAGTGAGTTTTCAAGCAGAAATAAAAATAGTTGTACACACTTTGGTTTGCTTTCAAAAACCAGTGAAAATTTATAATTAAAATTTTAAATAACATTTCTTTAAATCGGCAGCAGAAACTTCGTCAGTTTAGAACTTTGTAGTTACTTTGAACTAAATCTTTCAACCTGATATCTTATAAAAGCCAAATGCGATACATATTGGTAGCGTCAACTTTTTCAAAACCACAATATATGTATGTACGTAGTATGTATGTGTGTGTTTGATTAATCATACACATATTTTCAAGTGTCCCATATTTTGGCGAATCTAAAAATTCTGTCCGATTTCCATGCCACATGAGTGTACAAATTGCGGACTTAAAAGATTTTGAGCAATTGCAAAAGCCGACATAAACTTGGTGTATCTTATAAGATGGCAAACAGCTTAAGTTCCAGCAGTTTCAGATATAATTTTAAGTCCAAGTAATTCTACACCCTCACATTGCAACGTCTGCTTAAAACCAATTCCAGTTGGCTGCCATCTTCAATCTGATTCATTCACAATAACTAAACCGAGACAAAACAACGATACAGGTCTATGGATCAACAGCGGCACTTTGAACTCAGACCCATTTATTGCGTTTTTATGACACTCGTTTACAAAGAATACAACAGGGTCTCACGAAACCAGTTCTTAGCAAATGGAACAAAGCAATATTTCGAGTCTGTTTACTAACTGCAGGTACTCGTGTTGGTTCAGACGGGTTAAAATTTGTTTTTATGATTTTTTATGATACGAGTGTTATGAAAAGCAAAAGTTTGCAACATTAAGAGGCCTTTAAATTACCTTTGACTCTTCACTTTCGAAGTAAAAGCGGTAGGTGATGTCTCAGTCTAATCGATTACAAATGACCACTTCGTCGTGTTCAGTATTTGTGTGGGTTTATTTAAAATTTAAAAGTAACAGATCAGTGGCAGGTTGAATAATGACACAGATATTTTCTATATACACACATACTACGTACATATGTATCTACTTCCAAATTATTACAATAATTTTCATTGCTTTTTTTCTAGCGAAATCTCATCAATAAGAAATAAGTCATTAAACTGCCGAACAATTACGAGTAACATCAAACTACATTAAGGTCCTCTATCTTGAAATAAATGTTCATCATACTTTTTCACTTAAATACATACATACGACTACGTATTTAATTGAATTATGAATAGAATTTAATGACATTCAATTTATTTTTTTATAGAAAGCAGAGTTTACGTCATGTCAAGAGTTGCGAATTGGTTTGTGTAATAAATTTTTCGGAGCTGACAGCTCCGGCGGCTGTTGCCTTAGAATTCATACAAGTTGAAAAGGCTAAACTCATAAATAAATAAATAAAATTTTGGGACTTGCTGTCTGGATGTTGAAGTGTTGGTAAATTTTTATACAGAGTCACACAAGTATAAACCATTATAAAACAAGGAAATATATTTTTAACATCAAAGAAACGGGCTTTATTGGATAGAAAATTTTATAAAATAAATATTTAAACAGGTCTTCTGCCAGGTGGACGCCACGCCTTCCGCGTACAAGCCGGGACATCAATTTTCGCAGCAGTTGCGGCCGTATTTCGCCAATAACTCTTTGAAAGTCAATTTCCAGGAGTTCTATTGTCTCTAGTTTATCGACGTGGGCAAAGATTTATATCTTTAAATTTCGTAAAATCTTTTATAAAGCGCACGTTACTACTTTGATAAACAATTTAAGGGATTTACAAGCGTAATGAAACGTCAACCCAACCAAACTAAGCAGTGGAAAGTAGTGCTACTAACTCAACAAATAAAATTTTGTGCGGAGCTAAGCAGGGAAATGTTTCCAAATCGAAATGCTGCATAGAAGACAACGACACTATTTTGAAGTAATTTTTTCTTGCTTTTTGGAAATATGGAATGGCGCCATTTGCCATTTCGATTTCGAGTAATTTTTACTTTTTAAAAGCACCAAAACAGAAAACAAATTTCATTAATATGCCATAAATATGCCTTAATTTCAGTGTTCTTGTTGCCTCATTGATAATGTGTTAGAAATTGTGTAATGATTTCTGATCTACGAGTACGTACGTGAATTTCATGTACTGCTTATTCTGAAATCATGTACATACATGTATGTATGTATATCTATCAAAATTTGTTCGCATGACTGCAAAATAACTCCACGTCTTTAATGTGAAATTTAGGTCTAGATTTATAAAGAAGGACGACAGGACAAACCATTATTCTGTAAACTATCGTTAGCGAAACAGGAATCCGGCATATCAGGGGGTTTAAAATTGTTCGTCCCAGAGAAAAACGGTCTGGTTGGAAAAAAATTCACTTTGGGGTTTCATAGACCAAGTAGGATATTTTCCACATTAATGTCCAATAAGTAATAAATCACTATTAAAAATCTGATCTGTACGCAGAAGGCCATTAAATGACATTCTGCTATTCTTATGACTTGATTTACTTTAAACAAATAAAAGCCTATATTGTTATTCATTAAGTTCATACTCTGATGAAAACTGTCAAATTCGACTTCTTCTTTCACAGGTAAAAATAAGAAAACTCATATTTCACAACTGGTAACCGGTAGTAGCTTGAAAATGAGCTGCGTGCTCACGTCACCAATGATAGCAAACTTTAGAAGATATATAAGACACACATAAATTTTACTAAAATATATTTCAAGTATATGTATATTATTTTCTTCTAAATACATCCCTTGGATTTTATAGTTTCATAGAATATTAAATTATGTTGAAGAAAACGTCAGTTTTGCGGCCACGTCGTATTTTGAATGGGAAATATTTTTTTATATTAGAAGCCCTCGGTATTTCTTTTGAAATGAAAGTGAAGACAGCGCGATTAGCTCACTTTGAACGGCATGGGACCCAATGCGCATAGGAATGGTACATCAAAATCTCTAACGCAATAAAAACACATACTTCCATCCACGTCGAATTTGTTCGGCCACGCACCACAGCTTGCTTCATATGCAAAGTAACGTATCTCAGATAAGGCAGTTGCCTACTTTAGATCGGAGTGTTCAAGTCTGGAAAATTCATATTCGAATTGTGCTCGAATTTGACACCAACCTCCGTCCACCTCATCACACTTATCGCATTTTTCTCGGAAATAATTTTCAATCATGTTTTGCCAACAGCAATAATATTTATAAAAAGGAAAGCAAATTCGTTGATTCCGTGAAGTGGCATTCTTGATTCAGCCTCTCAAATGAATTGGATCACTTCTAAAATGGCTAGTAAACTACAACTTAACAACACAAAACAACAAAACTCGTATCGGGCATAGGCCAATCAAATATGCGCTCTGAAAAAATTATAAACATCTTTATTAAATCGCGTCTGAACAGTGAGTTTGTCTTCTGTTGTCGTACCGTCGTCTGTTATTGACTGCCGATCCATTCAATTAGCCGATCTATTATTTTTTTAAGCCGCAGCCTACTGACGTGCTCATTGGAAGCGACTTATTTTGAAATTTTTTGAAAACTGAATATATTAGAATAGGTCGCGGTTTGCCTCGGTTACAAAATCCTTCATTCGGGTGGACTGTTGCCGGTAATGGAACTCAGCATGAAACAGCGGATAAGAGCTTTTAGTTTGTAAAATTTTGGAAATTGAACAACATATGGAATTCGTGTGGAAAATTGTTGCCGTTTAGGTTCTGCTGAAATTCGTTCCATCTGCTATTTAAGAACCCAATTCCCGTGTCGTTTTAAAAGCCAGACTCTGATCTTGATAAACGCAGTGGCCTTAAGAAACAATATTCTGATTTTTAAGAACATCTAGTCCATATGTCTTCAGTTAACATTTTTTCAATTGGAGTATCGACCCACTTTTTAGATCACTGCATGACTGAAATTGACCGCACCACTACCAAATTGCTAATATGTTAATATTGCAAATGGTGAATCACTAAAGGTCTGCTTACATGGTAATACAAAGTATTAAGACTTTGTAGAATCAAAATATTATGAAATCTTCTTCGTATTTGAAGGAAGTAAAACCAAAGCAAACAAAAACGTAAATGGTTACAATTCAACAAAATCCATTCTTAAAATATGTAATTTATTAAAAGCACTGATTTTTTTAACTTGTTTGCAGTTTCTTAGAATTTTTAATTTAATTTCAAACCAAAATAGAAATTTGATTCTGGTTTGTTTATTTTTTTGTTTGTTTGTTTTGGTGGTGCGAATTAAATAGCTGATGGCCCAGTTCTACAATATTTACAAAAATTTGCTGCGTCGAATTTGGTTATTCATGTAATTATTGCCAGCACCTTCAATAGATTATGATGCTGTTGGCGATGTTTACTGTAAAATACACCTCTGGTGTAATGGCAATACATGCAAATGGTTTCTAAAATGATTTAGAAAATAAACATTTACCGACTGCTTTTCAAATTTTGTATCCGTATTCTCTCCCACTCAATACATTTTGCATTCTACAAAACTTTTTAGACCTGTGTGGACCAGATCACTAAATATTGCGGCATATGTATAATGTACCGCTGAGTAAAGGTTTCTCTTCCTATTAACAACAGGTTACAAGATTTAGAAGAAGAAACATTTTTGAAAGTCAGAGGTGGAACTGGCGTTACTAAAACATTGGGATTAATATGGGAACCCATAACTGATGAATTTCTGTTTACAAAAGCTTCTTTTCCCAACAGTGATAAAGTAACGAAGCGATTGATCTTATCTACTGTTGCAAAGGTTGTGGAAACTTAAGATTGATTGGGATGATGATATTTCCCTCTGCCAAAAGGAAGTTTGAAATTTCACTATGAAATTCACTGATTTTGCGACGCCACGGATTTTTTTGACGGCATACGGAGTATGTATGTATATTTACAGTTTACGTATTTACGATTCCGAACCTGTGGGACAACGCAGTAGAGGACGCCCACGGAACCGATGGCGCACACAAGTGGAGAGGGACCTCAACCAACTTGGTGTGCAAAATTGGAGAACGCTGGCTAAAGACCGTGCCAGCTGGAAAACTTTGTTGGTTGAGGCCCAGGTTCACCACGGACTGTAGCGCCAAAAGAAGAAGAAGATGTATATTTACAGTGAGCAAAATTGCGTTATTGGCTTTCGCTTATTCTGCGCAAAGTTCTCACAGTATCACGACCAGAATTTGCGCTGCACTACTGCCAGCAGATCTAATATATTCTATTGTAGAAATATAAAATTTTTCTGGAAATATAATTTGTGGGTCGGATTCAACTACTGTGTTGTGATGGACTCGTGAACAGTCATCTAACTTCAAAGTATTTGTTGCTAACCGAAAGCCAGCTTGTGTAGGTTCATCCATTTATGAAAACGTTGATTTGTGCCTTGACTGCAAGTACGTTGCATCTTTTGGTAGAATTTCTAGAATATGTGGAAACATATATTTGGAGTTGCCAGCGTTTTATGCATAGAGACACCTCCCACATGTTTGGGTATAGAGCTTGGTGCTCATTCGAATAGTTCCTGCTGAATACAAATCTCTTACAGAAAATAAAACCATTAAATCGCCGACTTAATTGAATCCATTTACGGATCAATTTGGTTTAGTCTAGCTTCGAGTTTCACAACATAACATCCAACTATAACGACATCCAACTAGAAACCCCCGTTAAGTGAATCTATCATTAGATATGTACTTCCATCACAAAACAATTCATGTTGATTCGCATTAATTAGGTCCCATTTTTGGCTCTTAGGGGGCAGAAAGGAAGTGAGCAGAATTTTCAAAGAATTTATTAAATGTACTAGACTACTGTAAAAACTCAGGTCGTTGAAAATATTATGGGAAATCCTCCAAGGCAAAGAGTAGAAGCTAAGCACTTGTTTGCCACTTGCGTAGATTTTTGTGGCCCATTGTGTTATCGCTCCGAAATTCGGACAAGACCGCCTATAGAATGCTGTATAAGTTTGTTTCTTTGTTTCGCGACCAAGGCAGTGCATCTCGTGCTAGTAAATAATTTTAGCTGCTCTGAAACCTTTCATCCCCGCGGTGTGATAATGCAACTGATTTTGTTCTATTTGTTGTTGTATTGCTGCAGTACAATTGGTCTTGTTGTTTGAGGATTTGATGAGCATCGAACTCTTTCTTTTCAAATTTGTGCCATAATGAATTCAAGGCCTCTTTCTGTCCCATTTCAGAAAATCTTGATGATCTGGAAATCCTCACTCCAGCTCATTTTCTAACTGGAGCCTCTCTCACTTCAGTTGTGCAGCATAACATTACAATTTTGAATATTCGTCGCCTTGATCGATGGCAAAGAATGCGCTATATGCTACAATTGAAGGGGAGCACAAAATTTGTAACTATATTACAGCAGCGTACAAAATGGCAGGCTGAAAACAAACAACATTTTTGTCGGAGCCCTAGTTTTGCTAAAAGACGCCACCGTTAAAATGGCATATGGGAAGAGTTGTTGATATTGCCAAAGGCGAAGATGGCGTTGTTCGAATAGTGTCTTTACGAACTACAAACGGAATAATTCAAACGTGTGAGCTTTTTAAGGGGTTTAGAATGTAAAATATTTATTATTGGTACTTATTTTTTTTGGTCTTATTGTCGTATCGGTTTCCGCGGTATAAAAAAGAAGGGGTTCCGCGGGTGGCGTGCTAAACAAAACCCTGAAACCTTCACCAAAGATCAACTGGCAGAACTGGAGATGCTTTCGGGCACTCTGGTGTTGACCACAGGTTGGCTTGGATGAAACGTTTACGCCTAAAAATGCAGGAAGAGCCTTGGTAGATAGATACTGGGGTAGAAAACTATTTTGCTGGCCCAAATGTCTTCGACATGCTGTTGTCTTGCAACAGATTCTTTTCTTCGTAAACGGGACTTGAGTAAGTCCTGATGTTCCTTAAGGATTTCTGGCTACACACTCAGAAGTTAGATAGTCCGAGCTCTCGAGAGATTTTGGGTTGTTGTTGTTGTGTTGTGGGTTGGTCCACCGTCAGATTAGGCCATAAAAGCAGCTGCTGACGTAAACCAATTCCAGGATCTATGCCAGTTGACTCGCGAATTTCTGTTCTACAATAAATATTTTGTAATTGAATTGCAAACAGTTGATTTTTTTTCAACGTGTGTTCGAGTTCACGCCAAACAGACTATTTAAATAAATATCTGTACTTAGCAAAAGAGCTTTTCGCAGCTATTTATTTCATCGAATACTCTCACTTTAACTGGAAAATTAATGAGAAAATGTATGGAAAATAAATATGCGAGGGGACAAGTTTTGTATCGGGGTTCTAATTGCGAGTATAATGATGCAAATGGTAGCAAGTGCTGAAGTTGAGGGAACTTTTACCGTCAGGCACTAATTTAAAAATAAAATGTCCTTAAATACTTGCAATATTATTCACATTAATTTATTCATATTAATTATCAAGAGTCGGAAGATTCAATTAACACTTGTGCATTTTAATAATGTATGTTTCTGTAACTAGTATCGAAAACTATGAGTTTAATTCAGTGTGAATCTGAAATCACTATTAGGAGTTTTTTTTACAAATGTCTTTGTCTCTCACTTGAAACAAAAACGTCAATTTATTGTTCTTCTTATGCCTTTATTTTTTATTTGTGTTGTACTAAAGCTGTAAACTTTTAGATTTATGCTGTTTTTTCTACATTTTGAATCTGTTTGAATCTCAAGAGTTGTTGAATCAAGAGCATTAAACACACCGAAGGCAGCGGACTACTGAGTTCAATATGTCAGTAATTATAAATATTCATACATTTATTTTAATTTTATTTCGCGACGTTTTTGTTGTTGTAAGGGAATTAAACGAATTTCGGCTCTCGTCGACTACAACAGACAAATAGGGGATTTGTTTTTCTTTATGTACAAGTTTTTCCTCGTTTCTCATACTCAAAGCCTCAGCATAGAAGATGGTGTAATTCTGATTACGAAAGTGATAGCATGTTTTTTGTTCGTCACGCCTTCTTCAAATGGGCAATTGAGGTTGAGCTTAAGATAAAAAATGAGCTCCGATGTCTCTTATATAAATAATTGAAGAATTCAGAAAATCATTAGCGCAAGCTGTGAAAATACCTGAAGCATCCGTCGAAAAGAAATCCTCCTTTTAAGGATAGTTATGGTTCGTGGTACCGATCTAACTTTAAAAAGGCAGAAGCATTTGCGAACCACCTCTATAATACATTTTCTGTTCACCAATTTGATAACTCCGTAGAAGAAGTAGAAATATCGAGATTTTTGGATGCTCCCTATCAGATGAACTTACCTATACAACACATTTCTCCATATGAAGGTGCAGGTCAAATCAAATATCTAAATGACAAAAAGTCTCCCGGATATGACGGAGTTGCACAGAGTTTGTCAAAAAAGCTGTTCTATTCTTAACTAAAATTTTTAATTCTATTCTGCGTTTAAATCATTTTCCTTCTCAATGGAAATGCGTTGAAATCATTATGATCAAGAAGCCCAACAACCCCGAAAATAAACTTTTTATAGACCCATAAGTTTACAAGTGTTTTTTTGAAGATTAAAAAAAAAATTGAGAGTTGAAAAATTATTCCGTATTACCAATTTGAATTTAGGCAAAAATACATTTTTCACATTATTCGTGAATCATTTGAGGAAAGGAAATATTGCTCCGATGTGTTCCTGGATATTCAGCAGGCATTTGACAGAGTTTGTCACACTGGTATCTTATACAAATTAAAGAAACTTCTCCCGTCTACATTTTATGCATTCTTCAAGTCATACCCGAGCAGCAGATTATTTTACGTAAGATTCGTAGATGAAAGATCTCATTTATTTAGGGTTAGATCAGGAATACCTCTGGGGTACCCAGTCGTTGTTCTTTTGTTCAAAACGAATTAAATTTACTAGAGTCACGGTTAAGTAAATGGAAACCTTAAGTGAATGCTGAAAAGTCTGTACACATAACATTCTCCTTTAGAAAAGGTGATTGCCCTGACGTTTCCATAAATAAAATCCGAATTCCAAAATGTAATTTTGTTAGATCTCTAGGCTTATACATATATATGTAGATCGTCGGCTAACATGGAAAGAACAGCAGTGCTTCAAATATAAAAATATTGCAAAGATAGCGGTCGAAATCTATAAGGCTTATTGTTCAATCTCCTTGGTATATTTCCAAGGATGCCATACACAAGGATCTAAATATGCAAACTGTTAAGAGGTAATAAATTCATACAGCGAAAAATATATAGAAAGACTAAGCAATCCTGTAAATCCTCTGGATATTGTGTTATAAGACGATACTGATGAAAATCGAAGACCTAAAAGATACCATGTGGTAGATCCACCTTTCAGAAGTTAATTTTTTTTATTTAAATCAATCTTTTTATTATTATTATCTTTTGCTTTTTTATTGTTTTCTCTTAGCTTGATGTTAAATATTAAATTAATAATTACTAAAACTTAAGTTGTTGATATTGTAAATATAAGATAGACTGGATATTTTTTTGTTATTTCTATAGTTGTATACGTTTTTTATAAGTGTAACACTAAATGCCAACATAAATGTGATCAATTTTGCTTATTATCTCAATATAAGATAGACTGCAAAAAAATAATATACAAAAATTATATACATCAAATGAAAGTTTAATGCTCAATAATAAATTTATTGTTTCCTGAACTTGCATACAGACTTTGGGTCCACATTTCGAAAAAGTTGTTGGAAAAGCCCAGTTTTTAGCCTTAATGCAACCCTTTACTATTCTCACTAATGTTCGAAAGATATATTTTCAACTTTGCAGTCCCGCCCACCACAACTGGGCCGACAAAAAATTGTTTAGACTCTTATTTAGGGACGAGAAGTTTCTGAAAGGTCCACATAAACATATGGAAAACAAAACGGAACTTAAGAATAATAACAAATCCAAAGTATTACCATGCAGCTGACGTCTGCAGAATAAATCCGTCGCTGAACGCACAACTTGTGCATAATAGGACTCGATAACGAAGTGAGCCAGCCGCTCAGTTTAACTCGGCGCCTTTCTTTCAATTCCTTTCGGCCAAGTGCTTCATAGAATAAATACTTTCGGTCTTGTTATGATCGCTTTATATTTTATCAAATGTTCTTTAGATCTGAATGTAAGCAAAACAAAATATGCATCAGTGTTTTTACTATTTTTTCTTGCCTCTTTTCGATTCATAAGTCTTTTGGTTTTACTTTTCTTTGCTAAATTTTAAACAATTAATTTGTGTAATGGCTTCAAAGCTATACAATTTGAAACAGCAATATTGCTAATATCGGAATATAAACATCTGGAAAAGACACAAAAAACAGCTATATACATATGTAATGGGTTTTCCAATAGGGATGATATGATTTTGAAGTAACGTTTCGGCTATTTGTAATATGTCATGATCTGTCATTTGTTTTTCATTGTATTCAGTAGTGTTTACAATGTCATCATGGAGAGATATACGCAAGCCCAACTTTTACAAATTATTCAGTTTTATTATCAAAATAATCGTTCTCCTATTGCAACTTTTCGTGCGCTTTTCCCGTTTTATGGTCGTAATAATCGTCCAAGTGTGCTCGCTATTCGGCGAATTGTTGAAAAGTTTCGAGATTCGATTATTTCAGACTATTTCGTGTGGGGTTATTTGAAGTCATTGGTCTTTCGAAATAAACCAGACTCTCTTCAAGCTTTACAAGTCAATATTGAACGTGCCATTCATGACATACGACTTGATTTAGTGGAAAAGAGCTCGAAAATTGGGTTCATCGAATTCGTTCCTGCAGAAGAAGTCGTGGAGGCCATTTGAATGACGTTTTATTTAGAACTTAATTGTATCGATTGTACTTCAAACTAAATAAAAAACTTTTGAATTTCCTTAACAATAAGTGTGTTGTTTTTTCAAGAAATCATATCACTCTTATTGGAAAACCCTTCATATAGCTTCTTCGCATCACAACTTTGGCCTATATCGGGATAGAGGTATTAAAAAAGTACAAATAGGAATACATCAAAATCAGCCAGCTGATAATATTTACAGAACTATTGTAATAAGAACTAAATTATAGATTTAGTTATACGGGCTTGTTTTTAACGCCACCAATTACGCTTCACTTGGAATTTATCGACTTGTTCGTACGGTTTTTAATCAATTTCGCGTATGGGCGAGATCCAGAAATGTTTCCTATACTTTAACATAATTTTGAAGTCTGAAATTGTAAAAGGCATTCGGCAGCAGAGGGTTTTTATTCTATGAGGTTCCAGTTAACCGACGGTTTCATGTGTGAAGTAGCGAGATTTGTTATTCAGATTAAATGTAACAGAATGTGTAAAGAATAGAGTTTCAACGCAGTTTGGCGTAACATTTTTTCTCGTGATATAATAGATAACTTGAGCTTAAAACGGAAAAAATGAGAACATTACCTTACAAAATGTTTTGGAAAATTTTCGTCCGATATCTGTTCTTTCCGTCATTGAAAAAACTTACGGACAGGTGATTTCCGAACAATTAACTAACTATTTGGACGTCAATAAATTATTATTTGACCGCCAATATGGATGTAGAAAAGGTTGTGGGCCGTTGCAGGAGTATTTTTTGACATGTCAAAAGCTTTTGATTTGGTAGATCATAAATAAAGCATTATCGTTGTTCTGACGAATCACTTAAAATATTTGACGACTAGTTGAAGAACAGGCAGCAATTTGTGCAAATAGGCGAAGCCAGAAGTTCTGATATTAGTGTAGTTTGTGCCGTTCCTCAAGGCAGTGTACTTGGTCCTTTACTATTTAAAATTTTTATCAAGAATATATCATTTAATGGAAAACTTTTTATGTTCGCTGATGTACAATTACAAATATGAAGAAGTACTTAGAAATCAAACTGAGTATGATCCTGCAATATTATCTGAGTTTCTATGATATAATGAGTTAATCCTTAACGCACGGAAAACTAAATTTGTGCGTTTTAGGCCATATTTAACAAGAAATGATCAGCCAATGAGTGTCTATATCATAGATGGTGAAATAATCAATGAATCAGAAAGTGTAAAATATCTGGGAGTGCTAATAACTCGCAATGTTTCATGGGAGGATCACATTAATTACTTAAAGTACAAAGTTTCATCTGGAATTGGTATTTTATGCAAATTTAGAAACAAACTATACTCTAAAGCGAAAGTGTTAACAATTATACCAATCTCTTATACACTCGTAACTGGCCTATCTCCCAATAGTATATGGTTTTAAATCGAACTCGTCCATGCGTTCGCTACAGTCAGGCCAGAACAAAGAATTGATAATTGTTTTTAATCTCCCGTTACGTTATAATAAAATCTCTCTCCCGTTACGTTTGTTTAAAAGATGTGCTAATAGAATACTGCCAATAAAAGGCCTTCACAAACAGCAATTATTGTTATATGTATGGCTTTAAGAGCTTAAATGGTTTTGGTTTAAGTGCTAAAGAGTTTCCTTTCGTTGGTACACGTACGCAAAGAGCAACTAGGCAGGCGATGGACTTGAATCTTGTCACACGCCGGCTCGAGATCACTAAGCAGAGAATTTGTTATTTCTTAAGTTTTTGTTGCCAGTTTTGCCTCTATAAAGCCATTTTAGCGCTGAGGAGTATATAATTAATGTAATAACTAAATATAGATATAATAAAACTTAATAAGAAAAAATTAAATTTACTTAAAAAATTGTGCAAAGTCGCACTTACATGCATCTTAAGTTCGTCTTACGTGACTATTATATTACAATCAGTTGACTGAACCTACAGGCACATACTTTCGTACTTTATCGCTCAAAAATTTTCCCGAGTTTTAAAATATTGTTGAAAGTAAAGGAATTGACAAACAACGAATTTTCAGATGGTTAAATTGGTGATATAATATATCTGTAATAGGACCTGACACCTGGGTTAGTGGAAACCCGGAGTGTATTGCTTATTGCTTGTTTTATTTTATTAACACATTTGTTTATAAAAATTGGTAAGTGACTTTCTCTGACCCATTTTATTTTTAAGTAGACATGAGGTCCTTTAATCGTTGAAATTGACCATTCACTAACTTTAACATAAGAATCAGGTGGCGTTCTTGTAAAGTAAAAGTGAAGACAAATGCACTACAATTTTCCCTTAAGTAACTGGGTCTAATGCAAAGCTTTATACATAGACTTGTGAATATCGTTGTGAATTGTTGAAGTCTTGAGCAGCTTAAAGTTTTTTGTTTAAAAAAGAATTTTTGTTTGCAAATTATCCTGGTTTGGCAGTTTTCCCTCTATGTTTCTTATTATAAAATTTTTTATTTCTGCACTCTTAATTTCAAACTATTTATTTGTGAAACCGTGCAACGCTCACATCCTCATTAATGTTATTGTTAAAAAAAAAGTTGACATTTTGTGTAAAGGATGTAGGAGAAACGAAGGTGGGCATGTTTGATGCTTGTGGAATGGTGAAATTGGGCACATGATAACTCCTATATTAAATCAGTCACGGGGCAATTATGCAAAAAGTGATGGCCGCTGCTTAAGAGTTTATTTAGTAACTTAGTAGTTCATTATAAATCAAATAGTTGTATTCTCGTATGTATGTATGTACATATATATTCAGTTGGTTCCATTAAGTTTTCGTACTTCGTATCTATTCTTTTAAGCTATCGCAGAAGCTTAAATTTGTTTATTCTTTTTTTTTGAATTTTTTTCGAATGTTCCTTTTAAAAAACAATTATAATTGATGTTCAGTGGATGTACATATTTAATCTTTAACTTAACAATTCTTTTTACGATTTCCAAAGATTTCGAAAATAAAAGTGAACTAAAAAGAAACATTAGCGAGCATATTATATAAGTGGGCATTCCCACAGGCAATTCTTACATAATAATTAATTAATTTAATTTCGTAAATGCAATAAGAAGTGCTGTGTGTGAACGACAAAACAAATTCAATGAGAAATGTGCATTTATCTCTCTTATCACTAAGAAATGGACAGTGCAAATTGTGACTAAGCAGCAAGTTATGAATTTGTCTTTGGTGTTTCAGGTTTTAAGCTGGCATCGCTACTTCCAACATTATACTTGTCCTTCCCGTTCACAAACCTTTTTCAACAGTCTACGAAATACACCACGTTTAGCCAAGCCTACAGTCAGTGCGATATTCAATAAATTTTTGTTCCAATGGCAAATCTATTAAGAATATTTTTCAGCAAAACAAATCTGGAAACACACATACATATAATATTTATTAGAGCAAAAAAAAAAAACAATTACATTCAAAATGTGAGGACTTATGTTTATGTTTGTGTATATTAAATAATTTTTTTTGTTCAATATATATGTCCATATAATATAATAAGAGAAAGGCGTGCATGCGTTGGTAAGCTGTAAGGAACTTTAAAAACCACAGGTTATATAAATGTAATGGTATAGCAAATATACATACATACATATGCACATGAGTATTTTATTACAATATATTTATATAATTGCTTTATTACTTAAGCTCTTTAAGGGTTATTTACTTACAGTATTATTAATTTAATGAAATGGAAACTGTATATCAGAAAAACATAAAAAAAAATCTGATTGTTTGAAGATTTTCCAACAACGAAATGGCAATGCTGGCTAGAGTCAGCTGGAGTCAGCTGTAAAAACAGCAGCCAAGACACGAACCGCCGTGTAGTTTATTTTGTGACGTGTTTACACAATTGACAACAAAACACCATTTAGGACCAAAAGTTTGTAATCAACTTTCTTAAGAACAATTCAGTTTATTTAATTGCTGTAAAGCTATACAGAGCAAAATGTTCCGAGTCTGAGAACCCTCTTATAAGTCGACTTTAATAAATTACTTAATATTCGTTTAATACACGATTTTATTCTTATCTTGGAGTAAAAATTCTTAACTATCTTTCTTTTTTCTTGTGTTACATTGAACGTTTTGTTAATAGTTTTCCTTCAGCTTCTACGCTTTCTACCGCTCCATTGTATCATAATACTGAAGATATAGGCAAAACCATTTCTGTGCAATAATTTTTTTAGCAAGTAAGAAATTTTGTTATTCTTCTATTAAATTAAATAAATAATAATAATAAAGGTATACAATTAAATGTGACATATCGGCGTATAGACATCATAGTTTTTGATTGCTAAATATATTTATAATACGGCTTTTTTTTTAGCACTAGTACTCAGAGTGGATCCCTACACATGCAATGCGTAGTACCAGAACTAGATCGTGTGGAGGAGGAAAGAGAAAGTGGAGTGTTTTTATGCTATTTTTGCAGAGATGATGTCAGAATTGAACTGATGATGTGTAGTCGAACACCAATGAATCCAACATCCCCTACATGCTGTATTTATATGGATATGTTTGTTGGGTTATTGAGTGTTTGTATTTTTGCATGTATAATTGTGTATTGCTGTTATGGGCTCAGTGCTTGGGCGGTAGGACTACGACCTCTGCACTGCTGATCAAATGCTCCGCCAACTTATCCATCATTAAAGGCAACCTTATGCATCCGTTTGCTGTGGCAATCGCAACTAATTGTGTTTGGATTCTTAACATGGGAAATGTTCGACCGCATGCAAAATGAATGTGGTTCGACGATATGAGAGCCTTGTTTAACCATATCCCAAGCTTTTTAGGAGAGCTGAAAATATTTATGAATGGGTTGTTTAAAGTAAAGTTTAAATAGGATTGTGATTAAAGTTTAATATTTTCTTTTTAATTATCAAGTCCTTAAATGTATTCCCAAAGCTTTGGCAGTGGAGGGAACAGTCATTTACACATAGGGGGAAAAAGGAGGGGAGCTTAGACAGAACCTTGTATAAGATGCAAATTGTAAGAAAACACGAAAATTGCTTAATGACAAAGAGTTTGAGGGTGGTATTTCATGTATTCAGATATTGATTTATTAGGTCAGTTGCAGTTGATGAAAATCTGAACATTTGTCTTAGCTTAACACAAAATACTGTGCTCAATCCTGTCGAACGTCCGGGAATGATCCAAGAGAACCAGAAATGTTACGTTATCGCGGTCTACTTCTTGTCTCATGTCTTCAGCAACATCTACAAGGGCCGTTATACATCGACGACTTCTACGAAAGATAACTTGTCTACGGATTGAAGATAACTTGTCTATGAATTTCGAATGGAAATGGTAGATGCAATCGGAGTTAAAACATCGAAGAAAACTTTTGCTAATTAGGCTTGTTGTTTCACTGGAAATTAATCCGTTATTTTATATAAGTTCGCCTTTAGTTTAAAAATTAGTGCTAGATCATACAACCCAATTACAGTTGGGAGTTCAGCACTTTACAGAATATTACGGAGACGGAAATAAAGAGGGAAACATAATTGTCGATACTCGGGCATTTGACATTCTTCCCCATTTCTTTTCGTTCGGTTTTTGGAGTATAAATCAAAATAAAATCAACATAAAAAATAATATGTACTTGAAATGGATTTTACTAAAACTTTGTGACCTTCTCCGAGAAAAGGGATCTAGTGTGTGAAAAAACGGGGTTGGACTTAAGAGTGGATTCTGGTACCTAAAACGGTGTCGAATAAGATGAAATGAGTTAGATTTCTGATAAAAATTGATTTACACCATAAAAACGTACAAAACGAACTTGGAAAAATCTATAAAAATTAGAAAAACATTAAAATTTTATTGTTTTAATTTTTTGGTTTTAAATTTTTTTTCGTCAGTCTTCGAATTTTTTTGAAGTTCGGACTCTTTTTCTCGTGATTCAATTCCGGTGCTTCAATTTTATTCTTGCTGGCAGGTTCAGATTTATTTTTCGATTTTTTTTCGCTTTTGGTTGCCTCGGCTTTGGAGCTACAAAATCCCGTTTCTGTGAATCAGTACATAAGACCCTGACATTCTCAAACAAATACCATTTGCGATCTAACGATAAACCGCTTGGTGCAATGCGCGGAGGTAATTCGTTTGGTAGCTCAGCCGTTAATCGCAGATTAAATCTTTCTTCTTCCGAGTCCACAAGTTCTTTTCATACAATTTGGTTTTTTTTTTGATGTCAAAGTGGTGGTACTTGGTAATTGAAAAATTAATTGAAATGAATTTTAAAAATTAAAATCACAAAATCGCGACAGTTGACCTGGTAATCTTTTTAAATCATCATCAAAACTGTCAGAAATATCCATTTTTATAAAAATTACTCCAAATTAACATCAGCTTAGTTACAAAAGAACCAAAATTGCGAAACAACTTTTGAGATATTGATAACACTCGTTATACAGTTGGCACAAGACTGAAGCGTCACTTTATTCTTTTCCTTTCTTATAGTTATTTTTACAATGTGTAAAGAGCAGCAACAATAGCAGAGATATTGTCGCACTAAAAGCGAAAAAAATACGTCAGCACATAGGCATGACGTCACCAAAGTCGGCACCCAATCATAACCAACCATACCAAATCGCATCTCCCAACTGAAGGTGTGTTCAAAGTGATAATGCGTTATGGCACTTTAAATGCGTTTTTCTCAAAACCTCATTTTCACACACTAGGTCCCTTTTCTCGGAGAAGGTCACATATGCCCGTAAAAAGTTACCAGTTTCAATTAATAAGCTTGCATTTGTACATATGTATGTATGTATGTAGTTAATGTATTGTTTGCACAAGCTCATACGTAAAATGCAAAGTGAAGATAAAAGCAAGTTCGAGAGAAAATTGCGAAAAGGTTGAGGTTGACATTTAAGTTTTAATTCATAAAATGCCTGTATTTGCTGTAAGATTTTCCGCGAAGAACCCTTAAACAAAATGATTAACTTGTCGGTCAATTTATCCACTTGATATGTCATCTAAAGAAAGGGACTTACCACTGTTTTGAACTCATTGTCGGTTTTCAACAAAAACTTAAAGCAGTTGAATTTCAAAGGTACATATACATGTATACCTTAACTTTGGCCTAGTGGTGTTATATAGGTTAAAAATTGAACTAGTTGATATTAAGCTCTTCATTTCCAAATAAACTGCTCAAGTCAAGAAAAATCTACGATGATACAATGGTATACGGGTTGCCAGTCGCAGTGCTCTTATCAATAAATGTACAGTGTATAAAATGGCGAAAAGAAATAAATAAATAGAGGAAAGAGAGTAACAGACTTCGCAAAGAATATCTAGAAAGTAAAGGTTCATTTATGCGAACGTACACTTAAGCTAACGTACGTACGTTCGTTTTTGAGCAACCAAAACAATATCTAACGGCTGTTCTGGAAATCACTTTTTGTGAAAATGATTTAAAACCACAAAAAAGGTGTTCTGTGCACAAAACTTTTTGAACTTTTTGTGCTTTGAAACCGGTCAGCTAAAAGGCTGTCGATCAGAAATCACTTTCTTAATTTTTTACAGATTTTTATATTTAACTCAATAAAAACACATTAATTGAATAAATTTATTTATTTTTTTTATTTCAAGGGTAAAACTGATGATTTTATACCAAAAAAAAAGGTAAAAATATAAAAATATTGCAAACACTTTCTTCTGTAACGCATGTTGTTATTTACTTTTGTGATTTGACATTTACTTTTTAGTTGTCAGCTGTTTTTGTTTTTCGAAAATACATCGATGCTTGCCAGAGTAGCAAAATAGTGCTATCAACTAGAAATATGTTTTATTTCTTTAAAAAAATGAACTATTTAAAATAAAAGTTATTAATTTTTGTTAAGTCGTACTGGAAGTTGTTTTCAAAGTAAATTGTTCGCCTGATCTGCTAAATAATAACTCATAAAGTAGTAGCAAATGGCAGCAATAAAATGTTTCTACCTGTGGCAACTTCTTGTTCAAAATTAAATAATAAAATAAAAATTTGTAATCATGTAAGTACTTTTAATGCAAGCAATATTATCTGCCGAAATTTGTATCCAATTCACGCACCACTTTCCTTCTAATTGTTGCATTACGTTCCATTTTATTTTGCAAAAGATTGAACGTCCCACAGTGGCACCCGTAGAGCAAACGAGGTTGCAAAAATCAAAATTTTCATGTGCGCCTGCGAAATTTTAAATGAATCCATCTTATAGTAAACTTTTCAACGATCTCAAATATGCTACTCTTAACAATATCAGATTTTTAGTTTAGAAGACATAACTGTTCAAAGTTAACCAATTTTCGGATTTAAAAAAAACACACAATTTTTAGGTAGTTTGATCCGATTTCAGGTGTAATATCACGAAAACTAGGCAACGAATAGTATTTTTTTTTGTTTTTAGTGATTGATGTGCTTATTAAATGTATAACAATAAAAAAAATTGTGCTGTTTGCTTTGTGTTTCTCTAGGTAAATCAGTATTTAAAAACTATCCATTTTTTCACTATTCTTCAACTTTGACGGAAAATAAAAAAAATTTACCTTTTTTTACCTCCGCCATATTTTCAAAATATGTTCTTTAACTAGTCTTTTACATAACTCAAAAGGTTTTATCTGCCTTTACGTGCCTATTTGGCTTCTACAGGTAAAAAACGTTAAAAAGACATGGTTGCAGAAATTGTATGGCGGGCATCCCTTACATGCCTTGACTGACAGTTACTTTGATGTAATAGTTTGAAAATTGCATTTTGAGTCAGTTGTCTACCTGAGAGCCTCTGGCGAAAAATTTGGTCCTAATATTCCGTTACAGACACAAGATGCACAAAAAACTACTCATTGAAATAAGCAGGTACGCACCTCACTTAAAAATTATTTTTGGCGTACATATGGTGAAGAACAATACTGACTTATGGTACAGGTAGGCACAAATCTCATTTGGCTACGTGCATAATATCAAAACTGTATAATTCAGCCCAAATGCATATGTATGCATGTAACAGGTACATTTGTAGACATGGTAGCATAGGCCTATATATTGCAAAACAAGCTTAATGCCTGCATTAGTCTACGACTGAAAGTTGGCGAAACAAGTATTGAAAACATGGCGTTGAACAATTTAAAACTATTTGAACTGTTTAGAAAGTCAATTACACCAACGTGTTTCGCGGAAGCTGCTTTAGAAGAACTCGATAGCTTATACGGAAATATTGAGAGAAGCAAAAGTATAAAAAATAATCTTTGTATGATACATGCCAAAATTAAGACAAAATGGGTGAAATGCAATCGAACCATTAACATCTTCAACTCCAAATACGAGGACTGGCTTAATGAAGACACCATCCTGGATATATTGGCAGTAGATAAACCCTCCACATCAACCAGAGGAGAAAAAGGAAGGCCAAAAAAAAGTATGGAGGAGTGTTCAATTTTCACAAGAAAGAGGAAACTTGCCGATGCCACCAATGACTTGACCACGAAGGATTTATCGGATGCGCTGTCTATTAAATACATAAAGGATAGTGAACGAGTTAGGTCGCAGATTACAAAATCTGTTGCTGATGCAAGCCCACTGCGACTAAAAAGGATTAAGGAAAGCATTCCCACTCCCACAAACGCACATATTAAAAAGTATAGTTCCGAAGAAGCCTTGGCTCTGTTTTTGGACTTAGAACTTTCCAAAGAGAAATATGAGATACTACGGGCATCTTTAATGCGACACGGGGCTGACCTTTTCCCCGGATACAAGCATATTACGCAAGCCAAAATAAATTCACGACCATTGCGTACGGAGTTTACGGAAGTCTCTGCGAAAGCCAATCTGCAGGATCTTATGGACCATACAGCAAAACGGTTGTTGGAAAGTCTTCCTGAAAATGAGGTGGAAATTCTTCCTCAGAAACTAACATTGATCAGCAAATGGGGCTGCGATGGATCATCCGGACAAAGCGTTTATAAGCAAAGGATATCTTCCGATGACACTACAATATCTGACGGAAATATGTTTATGGCATCTGTTGTTCCATTGCGGCTAAAATCTGATGTTTCCCTACACTGGAAAAATCATCGACCGTCATCAGTGCATTATTGCCGACCAATAATGTTTCAGTTTGCAAAGGAATCGGCAGAACTCATAAGGACCACGGTGAAGGACATTGAAGAACAAATAAGCAAGATTAAGCATACAAAATTGCAAATTGGAGAAGGAAAATATATTGAATGTAGTTACGAGTTCCACCTGACCATGGTTGACGGAAAAGTCGTAAACGAACTGACAGGAACAACCTCAACATTGACATGCCCGATTTGCAAAAAGAGTCAGAAGAACTTCGGTAATTTAAACGATTCTACAAACGAGGAGAATTACGAATATGGAATGTCACCATTGCACGCAAGGATAAGGTGTATGGAGTTCTTGCTAAAACTGGCGTATACCCTACCACAACAAGATGAAAACATCGATGAAAATACATCAATTAAGGATAAGGAAAAGATCAGAAAGAAGCAAATAAAGAATGCTTTTTGGAAACAACTTGGACTAAAAGTAGACTGCCCCAAGTGTGGATACGGTAACTCAAACGATGGAAACACTTCAAGGAGATTTTTTGCAAATGATGAGGCAGTAACTAGAATCACTGGAATTGACAATGAAATCGTCAAAAGATTGGGAACGATCTTGAATGTTTTAAACTGCCAAGAAAGTGTTAATTCTACAAAATTTGGAGAATATGCATCGGAAACTGCATCTCTTTTAGCAAAAATTTATCCACAGAAGAAGTTGACCCCGACCGTCCATAAAATATTGGCGCATGGCAAAGATATAATTGAGTACCAGTCTTTGCCAATTGGAGAGCTTTCTGAAGAAGCGCAGGAGTCTCTTAACAAATTTTACAAAAAATATAGATTGCAGAACACGTTCAAAGCATCAAGGGTGAGGCAAAATGAGGACCTCTTCAACATGTTAGCAGCATCTTCCGATCCACTTATTTCTTCCCTGCGGCATGTGAAGACACGAAAAGAACTACAATGGAATTATACTTTAGAAATGATTAGTCTTTTAGATATACCTTCTGTTACGAATTGTGATGAATATTTTACAGAAAATTCAAAAAATTAATTGAAAAAAAATTTGTTTAATTTGTTGGCTAATAACTTTAAAACAGAAAAAGCTTTCAAAAGAACTAAGAAATATAAGATTGGTAAAAATAATTTGATTTTGTTACCATAAAATAGATGAGTTAGAAAAAAATTAGAGTTTAGAAATGATTTGTATTTTAGACATACTTTGTCTTACCAAGAAAATGAATATTTTACAGAAAATTGAAAAAATCATTTAAAAAAAAACTCTTTTGTTGTAATTTTTTAGGTAATATCTTAAAACATGAAAAGCTTACAAAAGAACTACAAAAAAATATAAAATTCTTAACAAAAATTTTTTTGTTACCAAAACTTGGATTTTTTCACAAATTTTAACTTTGAAAACCCATAAGTAAGCACCTATAAGGTGTAGCGTCCACTCCAACCGCTCATTTTATAGGTTGAACAATTATCTATGACATGCAATTTAAATTATTCGATTATCTTGTTCGGTTCAAAAGATATGATTTTTGCAACGAAAAAAGTCAAATGGCGCCACTGTGCGTCCCATGCTTAAGTTGACATCGATTGCTACAACGCCTTGGAATGACCCGACTGCTAAATATCTTAGCACAGCTGCCAGCTGAATACTTGCCGGAATGGAACCTTTTTAAAGGTGTGGTGCTATATCATCCAATATCATCAGAAAAGCTCGTTTATTCAACCGGAAAAACGATATAAACCTGAAAAAGATCTTCCTTTAAGTATTACATTTAAACTTACATTGTTTCATTTATATCCAATGGATTTGTTTTCTCTTTATCTCAACAAGCAACAACAACAAAGCTCCAGGCATTTTGATATTTTCAATTTAATTTGAAATAATGAAATTTTGTTTAATTGGTACTTCTATTTTATTAAAAATAACAATATTCACTTATATTTTGCTAAAAATAACAATTATTTTTCAATTCATATAAAAATGGCGCTGTTTTCTTGCGTTTTCGTAAATCAACAAACCACATCGAAAAGTAAAAACTATTGTGATTTGCAGAACACCATGAAATCACAAATTAATCACGAAGATTTTGTGATTTCCAGAACAGACGCGAATGTTTTGTGCATTTTATTGACGTGTATTACGTTTGTAAAGTTTCTTAACGACATCAACGTTCGCATAACGAGGCCTTAAGTTGCTTGTAAAGACAAACTTTGTAATGAGTTTTTTGATTTCTTAGAGACTGAAAACGGAAAAGTAGTTATAGGCAATGTACAAAAAGACAGTAAATATTATTAACCTTTTTTTTTGTTTTACTAAGTACAATCATTTATGTATGTATGTATTAGTATGTTGTTCCCTTTTCTTGGAGTAGCAAAACCCTGGCATAATATATGTAGTTAACAATTAAAAGCTTCAAGTGATTGCTTGTGCTTTATGGCGTTATACATACGTACAGTACACTCGCGATAATATGAACTAATTAAAGCCAGGTCAGTTCAATTTTGCCAGATTCTTCATATTTGCGAATGGCATTAATTCCCACCTTATCATAATTGTTCTAAAATTTCTGATTTTTCTTTTAAAGTAAAAAACTTATATGTTTTCATATCGATTTTTTTTTAAATTGAATATGGAATTCCAGCGGAAACGTGTATGTTAGAAATTTTGATTGACGCAAACGCAAAAAGCCGAATTTACCCACGATTACCTTATGCTAAGGCAAAATATTGCTTCACATTTGCTCCAATAAATCCAAAAAAGCACTACAAAATTGAGATATAAAGTTATTATTATAATTGTTATTCTGAGTTTAGCTGTTGGAACTTCTTTTTCTTCTTTTGGCACGGTCTTTAGCCAGCATCCTCCAATTTTCCGTGGGCGTCTTCTAATGCGTTGTACCACTGGTTCAGAGTCGAAGATTCTACGGGTCGGAGCAATATTTTCCATGCGCTCTACATGGCCTGGTTAGAATCATGTCGCTGTACAACACGTACAGTTCGTGATTGAATCTTCTTCTCCAGAAACCCTCAACGCAAACAGGGCCGAAGATTGAACGCAGAACTTTTCTCTCGAAAATACCAAGGCCTTCGATACTTCCGCGCCGTAGAGAAGGACAGGGATTATTAAAGTGGTGTATAGTGTCAGCTTGGTTTTTCTAGAGAGGGCCTTACTACTCAATTGCCTCTTGAGCCCAAAGAAACAGCGATTGGCAGGAGTTATTCTGCGTTTGATCTCGGTACTGATGTTATTTATACTGTTGACTTGGGAGCCAAGGTAGACGAGTCCTTCCCTACCTCGAAGTTATAGCTGCCTATGGTGATGTTCTGGCCCAGTCGTCGGTGTTGCGCGTCCTTTTTTGATGACAGCAAATACTTCGTTTTGCCCTCGTTCACCGTTAGACCCATTTTGGCCGCCTCCGTTGAAATACCAGCAAACGCTTCATTGAAGGCTCGCTGGGTTCGACCAATCACGTCAATGTTGTCAGCGTATGCTAGCAGTTGCACGGACTTTTGGAAGATCGTGCCTCTGTTTTTGGCGTGTGAGTTTTGCACGATCTTCTCAAGAATTATGTTAAAAAAGTCACATGAAAGAGCGTCGCCTTGTCTAAATCCCCTTCTGACATTGAAGGTCTCGGTGAATTCGTCACCAACCTTGATGGCGCAGAGAGAATTTCAGGCGGTCACACAAAAAGGCAGAGAAGATCTTGTAGGCGATGTTCAGGAGACTTATTCCTCGTTGGGCATGCTTTCCTCCGACCATATCTTACAGATGAGCTGGTGCATGCTGTTGGACCTGTCGCTTGTTAAATTGAATTGGAATTCCGAGAGTGCGAAGGGTTTTAAATGATACATGCGAATTTTGCTGCACTCATATTTGGGAAATGTCTCTTTGTGTTAGTAGACGGATGAAAGGATAATGGTTCGTGAGTATTTAGCTAGGGACAGCAAAGTTGCAGGACCCATATCAATTTAGCGGTCTAAGAGGCAGGTTAAGGCACCAAATCATCTTGATTTCTAAATTATGCAATATATATGTATCTATGAATGTACGTACATATGTATATATGTTACATATACATATTAGTAACTTCTATTCAATAGTTTCTAAGGGTGGAAGAAATGTCAGAGTTGATAATGTACATGATTATATATGTATGTGTGTATGTACATAGTATTCCGATGATTATCAATTCCCCACTTACATACTATGCATTTGTTAAATAATATTATCAGCCCCCCCCCCCCACCCCCCCCCCCCACGTTTCCACAAATCCACAAAATTTAGATTTCCGTTAACCAATTCCGCAAACGATGACTGTAAGCCGATAGGAAGTTCTGGAAAAAGTTATTTGCTTGTATCAACACAATTAACTTATTTCTTTCGTGGCCAACGCAATTAAATAACAACCAATTTTCAAAGTGTAAAACTCGGTGTTGCCACCTATAGATTAATGTTGACAACATGACCACAATTTGCTTTCCACAAAAGCCATAAGCATAAGCTCGCAAGTAATAAATAAACCCGAATAGTTCCTAAATATATGTACATATGTATAGGCTTTTAGTTTTTAGCTTTAGAACAAAGTCAGATATTAAGGGACATTTGCAAATAAATATGGAGTTCAATATATGTACGTGGAATAAGAGATGTAAACCCGGTTTTTCAGGATGTGTCCCGTAACTGGGTTGCTGTTTTTTGTATTTATATTCTGGACAAGTACACATCCGTTAGGGAGCTGATGTTGTAGGAAATAACCGCATTTTAAAACTTAAATTTTTATAGAAGCGAACCCCCTTTACATTAGAACAAAGAGATATTCTATAGGTTTTATAATTTTTTTTTTCAAAATTCCACAAAAACATTAGTTGTATTCCCGTGCAGATATAATTACCCGTAACGATGCGACAACACAAAATCACATTTCGTAACCAAAATAAAACATCAAAGCATTTTTACTAGAAAAGGCGGCAACAAATTTGCAAATGAATGAAAATGAAGCCTTTTTTAAAACAATCTGGCCAAAGCAGAAGGGCGAACTATTTCGGGACAAAGAACATTTTTTTTCTCAACCTACATTTCCCATTCCCATTGTCACTCGCGCAAACTATTAATATTAATTATGCCACTGCTACAAGGTTACAAGGTACCCCAATAGTTTTTTTGAACTTAACATCTTCTTTGAAGTTAATATCTTCGTTGCTGGGTGTAAGGAGAAGTTTTATGTGTTGAGTTTGCTGCTGCATTTGCACGAGTGTGTGTCCATAGAAAATTACTCGTAGTGGTGACTGTTCGCTAGATATGAAAGAAAACGTAGTGGGTAGCTGCCGCCAGTATCAAATATCAAATAAAATGCATCGCCAAACAAAAACCGATTATTGTACAAACATCAAAGTGACAAGTTATTTGTATCGTTCTAAACCATTAAAAATGTGTGTCCCACACACTTTGCCATTCATCATTTAACATCAGACACAAGATTTCCGTCACTGGGAAACCTCTAATCGATATATGTACATTTGTACATACATACATAATTTGTTACTCAATCAATATTGTATTAGTTCTAACTAAACTACAGCGGACTAGTACATTTTCTGGAGTGCTTATTGTTTTAATTTGTTTGTTCATAAGTCGATAGACGTAAATTAGTTGCAGCAATTAAGTTTTTTACCTCCTCCTGAGCCAACCAACCGGCAAGTCATAACAAACAATTTACGAACTTCGCTGTGTCCGCATTATGTATTTTTATTTGTAATTTAATTCTTTATCAATCTAAATACATACATACATATGTAACCATTTATCTATTTGTACGTTTGCTTAGGTCGGTTTCTTTTCATTTGCGGAAATTACAATAAATGTTATCCAATACTGTCTGCCTTTAAAAAGGAAGTTCTTTAATGCCAGTCAAGGAGATCAATTACCCATCACAAGCAGACTGTTTAATCCTTTTTAATATTTGCTTAATCCACCTCAAAAGCAAATGCTGCCTGCCTACCTACAAACATATTATTTACTTCGAGATGGATCGAGTGTCTTGCGGATAAATGCATGTGCATTGTGCAGACAAACACTTTTAGTATGAGCTAATACGTTAGATACATAAACGTGAGTTCAAAACAAGCCGGCCGATACAAATACGAGTACGTACTTAGTCTAAAGACAGTCTTACATTGATAATCGTTCGCTACATGTAAAATTACTCGAGCATTTCAAAACAACTTACGCACGTTGTGCATTAAAACAAAGCACATTTTACTGAATTAAAATAACAATTAATGCACTATGGCCAGTTACCGCCATCGATTTAACAATATCGAATTTCAGCAGGGGCTGAACGAAGTGAAAGCAGGCTGGAAACAAATGATATGTAGCGTCTTATTCGTTCGAAACTAAAAATGTTCATTTCGTTCCTTCGAGCAACACTTGAGGCCGGGCCACATCGCCTTTTTCAACTGACAACTAAGTCTCTGTGTCACATAACGTACTGCGACTGCAACGCAACGTATCAAAGTTAGGCAACTTTTAACGTACATACGTCGAGTACTTTGGCAACTTTCTGTTAATTTCTTCTTTGCTGTGATTTATAGTAGTAAAGAAAATATTTATTATTTTTTGTGGAACGTGAAACTAGAATTGGAAAGTAAATTAATTTGGGCTGTGCGTGCGTGTGTGTGTGTGTGATTTTACATGCGATTACAAAGTACTCATTGTGCCAACCTAGTCCGTCGTTGCGTCTATGTGAGCCGGCCTTTTACCTTTTCTGCATATACATATCTCTTCATTTTTAACCTTTGTGTGTATGTATGTATGTAATCGTATATGCCTTTGAGCAGAAGTAATTACTATTTTTATTTCGCGAAAATAAAGGTTACTTTACGTTTGTTCTTTACATGACTGTTCTAAGATCAAGCCTCTGCTTTAAAACTGTCGAAATTTATAACGAAATCGAAGAAAAGGACTATATCCAGCGCTATTTTGTAAACGTTTAAAATTTTCTCTCACATTATATAGTACGCAATTTATTTAAGCTGTCAATTTCATAAATACCAACATAATTTCTACGCACGAGTTCCTAAATTGCTGAACAAATTTATTTCACATTAGGAAAACTCTATTTACTTTCAAAAACGAAATGGTATGTCTATTTCTTGGAAATTTGCCCAGGAACAGAATAATTCAGCGTAAGTCAAAATGTCCTCCAAGACGAAAAAAATAATGAAATGACTAATTTGTTACGGACATTTCCAAAGCAAATATTTGTTGCTTGAAGATGTCCGTAGGGATCTTTGATGCCATATAGTACAATATGTAGCTATTAGTGCGAAAGTAGCTTGTCGACGTCATTCGAGTTTTAGCAGTCATCATTACATCGATCTGATTGCCCATCAGGAAGTATTCAAGTTCGTTTTTCCTTTGACGGACACCATTCCCATTCCAGAAACATAATTTAAAATAATTTATTTGTTTAAAATAGCCTGCACAGAGGTTTCCTGCACAACACAGATGTTGTCAAAGTGGAGATGTTGATCGGAGTGTTCAGGTTTGGATTCCTGATTCAAGTTTGTTGTATTAAACTTGATCACATTTGAAGCATTATGCGTTTATGTGGTTGAATGGCGTTTTTAAGCTGAATAATATAAAGTCCCCTTTATTTTTTTCTTTGTTCAACGTATTAGATAATTTTCTTCAATTGTTTTCATACATACATATGTATGATCGAAGTGTGGCATTCTGTCATGCTTGGGGGCGCTACACGCATTGCATTGTAGCCAACCGCTGATAGGGTCACCGTGGGAGAGATAATATTTCTGACCAATTCACGTCAGGTAGGCTCTATCTACTAAATTGGTGGTGGTTTACGCGGTTTCTTGTTCCTTATTGTTCATCCGTTTCTAACTCTTATGTACATAATATGTATGTACGTATAATTATGAAATTAGTGTACAAATGCTCATATGCTCACCTCTGCATCAGATTTTAGCTGGTTTGTGAGACAGCCGTAAACGAGTTGCGAAAATACTAACTTTATTACGAGTTAGTGTTATAATATCACCCGTTATTCCCTTGGCACGAACTAACGTAATTTAATAAACATGTACATATATGTACATACATATGCACATGCATACATTCTTTAACTTATTGTTCTCCAAACGAAAGTGCAATTCAACTTATTTTGTTTACGAAGTTATTAAATTTTTCCTAAGAATTGTTGTTGAATAATTGGTAGTAAATCAAATTTCAACACAAGTTTGTTTTGTTCGCAACACCAGTAACGGAAACAAAACACATTTATGATTAGATGGCAAAAAGCGATTTATTATAATTTTCATCAATAAGCGAAACCCAATTGTAATTTCGCATATAAGAAAAGAATTAATACAATAGCGGTAGTTGATTTTCCGATAATCAATCAAACAACAAGTGTTATTTTATTCGTTTAAGAGAAATACATTTTAACTTTAGCTCACAAAGCCCCGACAGGGTTGTAGTTTGGACGTACTCGCGCGTATAACATACGTTTGTGTGTGTTTGTTTACGTTTTTGCACAACAACAACAACAGCCAGCCAAAACCGTTTGATGAAGCAGTTGGACTTAAATAGAACTAAAGCGCAAAAAACTGTACATTATGTATCATTTGCCTCTGCACTGAAAAAAAAGTAGAAATCTGATTATTTATGTTGAACTGAAAAATAAATTTGTTATACGAAATACGAAAGTAATCTCAATCTTGTAAAATTTGTTGGAAACGGTGTAAATTAATTAATAAATTTATGTGCGAAGTGCTTAAATTAAAAAGAAAGTCAAAACGGAAAAGCGCAAAATACAACATTATTCAAGCCCTCGAGAAGTGTAAAACTTTCATAACAAATTGCCTTATAATCAGTGTAGAAATATGCATTTCCTTCTCCGCCTGCGAACATGATTTCGGTTACTTTTTCTAACTTTACTAATTTCAGCTTGCATTCGTGTTATTTAGAACTGGAGTTCCAAAGTAAATTGCATCCCTTTGAAGTTTGATTAAATATGTATCTTTGATGTTTTGAAGCTTTTCAATAGAAACTTCGCGAGTTTGACGCCAAAGTCATAGCAAAGACACACAAGCAGCCCACAAATTTGTGTATGTAAAATGAAATATGATGCCATTTACTCTAATATAATTTAATATTGGCTAAATTTCTACACAAATCGGCTTTCATATTTCTTTCAATTGGCTGCAAAAGAAGAAGAATGGAAAACTAGCTTCCAAGATATTAAAAAGCTTTAATTTTTCAGTTGCATGAAGTGAAATGTTCTAGTTGTCTTGTTAGAAACCTGGATGCAACATCCTTCACTGCTACTGGCAATTACAAGCATATATGTATGTATATATGTATGTATGATGGAATATGTACATTGTGGGAATTCCAATCAACACAAACTATTGAGTGGTGAAAAAGTGAATCACGTGCGATCTGAAGGGAAACATAACTACTGTATATTAAGAAAAACTTGGTACACATGTGCATTTAATTAACTTTCTTTGGCTTTTTTATATATTCATTTAATCGAAAAACATTTTACATTTATACAGTACTATATACTATTGTACATATGTAAATACTTCGCTTCACAAAGCTCTCACCAGACTATTTTAGAAGTCATATATAATTTCTTAAATCCGCTTAACCATTTACTGATACATATCACTTGTATTCAGTCTACCGGTCCACAAGTTGGCATATATAATTCTCATGGTTTTGATTTCCCGTTCCATTTATCTCTATGGCCGGGCAGTTTTCGTTTTTTCAAACTTTAATTTAGTGTTTTCCAAGTTTACATTTTTTTCCATTTTCCTCAATGTACATGTGAAAGATTTGGATATTCCTTTCTTATTAGAAATTGCTCGCAAAGAAGGCGGATTGGCTTTCGCGCTCTTCTAAAATTTGTAGTTTTGCATTCTAATTTATTAAGACTTTACCAGAATTCACTAAAATTTCGGCTGTCTTAAACTCTACAGACTAAAATACTCGTCCGCGCATTTTTTTTAGTTAAAATAAATTGAAAATAAAACCCGTTTTACGAAAACCTTTCAACGTTTTTGAAATGAAAAACAACAAATATCGTTACCAGTCAATATAAATTTAACAGCTGAAGTCATTAAATATTGCCTTGCACAAGGGTTAGTATGTCCACGTAACACAGGACGGAACTCTCCTACAGATTCTATAGTATAAATAAATATAGTATATAAAAATTAAACTAATATTTTTTAAGTATTAAAACCAATAAATTAAAAACGTTGATAGATAAAGTACAAAGAAATATTAATACTTTTAATGTCGCAGGAACAGATTAGATCGAAGATTTGATAGGCTTCTTACGATAGTGTAAGTTGCCAAAACCCATCACATCACACGAGTGGGAAAAAATTAAAAATCTTGCAATAGGCCATCAAAATAATAGGAACGTGTGTCCCTCAGTACATGTAGAAATCCAGGTTTTAATCACTCTCTATTCAGCTGACGATTCAGATAATAAAAATTAAATGATCGCTTTACTAAAAAAAATTGCAGCTTCTATTGGTTTTGTAAGAAACATCTGATTTCCGTATACATTATACATATATATATGCACATACATATGTGCATATATGTACATATATTTTGTATTTTCGAGTTTTCTATTGTGTTCTTTTGCCAACTTCGTTTTCTCACAATCTTCACTGACAGGCTGTTTGGGTCAACGAACACTCCAGGCAGTAACAATTGTTGCAAATTTTTAGTACATGAATAAAGCAATTTTTAAGTGCATATATCGTACAATATTGTACAATAAAAATAAAACTTTTTTAAATATTACATCATTTAAAACTGAACTGAGAAGAGATGTGTGAGTACTTTTTTTTCAAGCCAAAATACAAAATTGTATTTTGTACTAGAAATGCATCACGGCTTGTACATATTTTGTATGTTACATGACAAGAATGTGCGCGGTATTTGATGTGTATGAATATGAGTGTGAAAAAGCTTGAAATGGAAATTCTTTCAGCGAGTTGGCTCCTTTTGTGAGCAAGATTTTGCTTTTACCTTTTAGTAACCCGCAAGTTGAGAGAGTTTTCAGTCGTACGAACCTTCCAAAACCATTGTTTTGCGTTAGACATCGTCGGCAGCTTGTGAAAACTAAATACTTCATAACAGTTTTGGACGCCGCACAGTGGCACCCGTAGAGCAAACGAGGTTGCAAAAATCAAAATTTTCATGTGCGCCTGCGAAATTTTAAATGAATCCATCTTATAGTAAACTTTTCAACGATCTCAAATATGCTACTCTTAACAATATCAGATTTTTAGTTTAGAAGACATAACTGTTCAAAGTTAACCAATTTTCGGATTTAAAAAAAACACACAATTTTTAGGTAGTTTGATCCGATTTCAGGTGTAATATCACGAAAACTAGGCAACGAATAGTATTTTTTTTTGTTTTTAGTGATTGATGTGCTTATTAAATGTATAACAATAAAAAAAATTGTGCTGTTTGCTTTGTGTTTCTCTAGGTAAATCAGTATTTAAAAACTATCCATTTTTTCACTATTCTTCAACTTTGACGGAAAATAAAAAAAATTTACCTTTTTTTACCTCCGCCATATTTTCAAAATATGTTCTTTAACTAGTCTTTTACATAACTCAAAAGGTTTTATCTGCCTTTACGTGCCTATTTGGCTTCTACAGGTAAAAAACGTTAAAAAGACATGGTTGCAGAAATTGTATGGCGGGCATCCCTTACATGCCTTGACTGACAGTTACTTTGATGTAATAGTTTGAAAATTGCATTTTGAGTCAGTTGTCTACCTGAGAGCCTCTGGCGAAAAATTTGGTCCTAATATTCCGTTACAGACACAAGATGCACAAAAAACTACTCATTGAAATAAGCAGGTACGCACCTCACTTAAAAATTATTTTTGGCGTACATATGGTGAAGAACAATACTGACTTATGGTACAGGTAGGCACAAATCTCATTTGGCTACGTGCATAATATCAAAACTGTATAATTCAGCCCAAATGCATATGTATGCATGTAACAGGTACATTTGTAGACATGGTAGCATAGGCCTATATATTGCAAAACAAGCTTAATGCCTGCATTAGTCTACGACTGAAAGTTGGCGAAACAAGTATTGAAAACATGGCGTTGAACAATTTAAAACTATTTGAACTGTTTAGAAAGTCAATTACACCAACGTGTTTCGCGGAAGCTGCTTTAGAAGAACTCGATAGCTTATACGGAAATATTGAGAGAAGCAAAAGTATAAAAAATAATCTTTGTATGATACATGCCAAAATTAAGACAAAATGGGTGAAATGCAATCGAACCATTAACATCTTCAACTCCAAATACGAGGACTGGCTTAATGAAGACACCATCCTGGATATATTGGCAGTAGATAAACCCTCCACATCAACCAGAGGAGAAAAAGGAAGGCCAAAAAAAAGTATGGAGGAGTGTTCAATTTTCACAAGAAAGAGGAAACTTGCCGATGCCACCAATGACTTGACCACGAAGGATTTATCGGATGCGCTGTCTATTAAATACATAAAGGATAGTGAACGAGTTAGGTCGCAGATTACAAAATCTGTTGCTGATGCAAGCCCACTGCGACTAAAAAGGATTAAGGAAAGCATTCCCACTCCCACAAACGCACATATTAAAAAGTATAGTTCCGAAGAAGCCTTGGCTCTGTTTTTGGACTTAGAACTTTCCAAAGAGAAATATGAGATACTACGGGCATCTTTAATGCGACACGGGGCTGACCTTTTCCCCGGATACAAGCATATTACGCAAGCCAAAATAAATTCACGACCATTGCGTACGGAGTTTACGGAAGTCTCTGCGAAAGCCAATCTGCAGGATCTTATGGACCATACAGCAAAACGGTTGTTGGAAAGTCTTCCTGAAAATGAGGTGGAAATTCTTCCTCAGAAACTAACATTGATCAGCAAATGGGGCTGCGATGGATCATCCGGACAAAGCGTTTATAAGCAAAGGATATCTTCCGATGACACTACAATATCTGACGGAAATATGTTTATGGCATCTGTTGTTCCATTGCGGCTAAAATCTGATGTTTCCCTACACTGGAAAAATCATCGACCGTCATCAGTGCATTATTGCCGACCAATAATGTTTCAGTTTGCAAAGGAATCGGCAGAACTCATAAGGACCACGGTGAAGGACATTGAAGAACAAATAAGCAAGATTAAGCATACAAAATTGCAAATTGGAGAAGGAAAATATATTGAATGTAGTTACGAGTTCCACCTGACCATGGTTGACGGAAAAGTCGTAAACGAACTGACAGGAACAACCTCAACATTGACATGCCCGATTTGCAAAAAGAGTCAGAAGAACTTCGGTAATTTAAACGATTCTACAAACGAGGAGAATTACGAATATGGAATGTCACCATTGCACGCAAGGATAAGGTGTATGGAGTTCTTGCTAAAACTGGCGTATACCCTACCACAACAAGATGAAAACATCGATGAAAATACATCAATTAAGGATAAGGAAAAGATCAGAAAGAAGCAAATAAAGAATGCTTTTTGGAAACAACTTGGACTAAAAGTAGACTGCCCCAAGTGTGGATACGGTAACTCAAACGATGGAAACACTTCAAGGAGATTTTTTGCAAATGATGAGGCAGTAACTAGAATCACTGGAATTGACAATGAAATCGTCAAAAGATTGGGAACGATCTTGAATGTTTTAAACTGCCAAGAAAGTGTTAATTCTACAAAATTTGGAGAATATGCATCGGAAACTGCATCTCTTTTAGCAAAAATTTATCCACAGAAGAAGTTGACCCCGACCGTCCATAAAATATTGGCGCATGGCAAAGATATAATTGAGTACCAGTCTTTGCCAATTGGAGAGCTTTCTGAAGAAGCGCAGGAGTCTCTTAACAAATTTTACAAAAAATATAGATTGCAGAACACGTTCAAAGCATCAAGGGTGAGGCAAAATGAGGACCTCTTCAACATGTTAGCAGCATCTTCCGATCCACTTATTTCTTCCCTGCGGCATGTGAAGACACGAAAAGAACTACAATGGAATTATACTTTAGAAATGATTAGTCTTTTAGATATACCTTCTGTTACGAATTGTGATGAATATTTTACAGAAAATTCAAAAAATTAATTGAAAAAAAATTTGTTTAATTTGTTGGCTAATAACTTTAAAACAGAAAAAGCTTTCAAAAGAACTAAGAAATATAAGATTGGTAAAAATAATTTGATTTTGTTACCATAAAATAGATGAGTTAGAAAAAAATTAGAGTTTAGAAATGATTTGTATTTTAGACATACTTTGTCTTACCAAGAAAATGAATATTTTACAGAAAATTGAAAAAATCATTTAAAAAAAAACTCTTTTGTTGTAATTTTTTAGGTAATATCTTAAAACATGAAAAGCTTACAAAAGAACTACAAAAAAATATAAAATTCTTAACAAAAATTTTTTTGTTACCAAAACTTGGATTTTTTCACAAATTTTAACTTTGAAAACCCATAAGTAAGCACCTATAAGGTGTAGCGTCCACTCCAACCGCTCATTTTATAGGTTGAACAATTATCTATGACATGCAATTTAAATTATTCGATTATCTTGTTCGGTTCAAAAGATATGATTTTTGCAACGAAAAAAGTCAAATGGCGCCACTGTGCGCCGTGCTGAAAAAATGTTGCAAGACCTGTTTTTTGAAGATTACCGTTATCTCTGCTCTCTCACATTCTCACCACATCAAATCATATGAAATGATGCATTTAATTGTAGCCAAATCTTAATAACAATTAGTTATTCAGTGGAAAATGATACGATCGGATTTGTGTTTTTCTAACAGAAGTTCATGTGGAAAATTAAAAAAAAATTAATATAACTGTTAAGAAATAGTAACAAAGAACAGAGTGCCTTTCTGCGTTTTGATCGCCTTTAAACGAATTGAGTGACCCTCAGGGAAGAAGACTTGAAGAAGGAAATTCTGATCGCTATGTAACTGTAAACTATTTTTTGCTGAGCCAATGAAAAGATGACTTGTTACACATGGCAGGTGAATATTATTTTAGTATAGAAATTATGATAGATAGAGCTTGCACGAACCTACCTTACCCTTTGCTCTACTAAAAGCGTTTCAGACATATTTGATTGAGGGTAAATTGATCTCATGTTGCTTATTTGTCATGCGGGAGTGGAGATACATACGTAGTCCATGCAAATTTACCTTATGATGAGAGTTTGTACCCTTAATTTGAAAAGAATTATTCTCAACTGATTTGAGGCATGCCAAAGCCCATTATTACAACAATTTCAACAAATATATGTATGTATATGTTATTAGGGTTCCAAGTTCCAAATGGTTATGAATGAGGGGTTAGGCGTTTTGCAAAAAGCCAAAAAACTAATAAAAGGAGTTGTCAATAATAGTTTGGTGTTTGCAAGAATAACATTTTAAATTCTATCTTTCATTCTGCTGGGAACGTGGAAGAACTTTTTAACTGGCAAAATATTTAATCTTAGCCTTAAAAACGTTTTTTTACTGGTTTGGTGATTTTTAATTTTAAAATTTTGTAAAGTTCTGAGAATGTGGAATACCTGTGTATTTATTCTTACTAATTTTTTATCTTAATAATTGTAACAACACTTATACTTCTGCTATGCTAAAACTTACGCTTTGTTACAGAAGCTTAAAAAAATGAATAAATAAATAAAATAAAACATCTACGTTATATAAGAAAATATGCCTTTTTTTGGGCTGTAGTCGTGGAAAAACATAATAAGTTTTAGAAAACATGTTAAAACATGTAACTTTATATTAAACTTTATTTAGAACACAATTAGAATTAAAAAGAAAAATACTCTAATAATATTTTCAAAACACAAAAAAAAAAAGAAGTCTGCTTTTTATATATTTTCAGGCTGGTGGCATCTTCGGCATTTTTCAGAGTCTTCAAGTTTTACATGGAACACGACAAAGCTGACTTGCGTGAGCCAATTGACTAGATTTTGTCGACATGTTGCCAACGTTTATGTCGTATGTTCAGATATGAAATTATTTTTTCAAATAAAAGACGAAAATGTATTGACAGCTGTTTCGTTACCAAAAAAATCGTCTACTCATATAGACTAAAACAATAATTCTCGTTTTTCTAACCAGTTGACCACTTTTTGTCTTCTGACGCGTTCCGTCATTCGTAGATGGCAATCCTGCGCTGTTGCAATTAATGTTCTTAAGAACATTCAAACACACTAACACGTACCACACAATTATGAGTATTTCCTGCTAAAGGATTGCTTTCGTGTAAGTGCACCATACGAATTTCACATTAGAGTCTTACATATTTCTCATTATGGTTTGTTGAAAGTGGCAGATTCATTCATTAGTTCCGTGTTGCTATAATCATTAGCTAAATTCAATACACAGCCTTGAAAAGAAAAAAACAAACATTTAATCGTGTTTTCTTGGTTGTGTGCAATAACTCCATTTTTAACAGGCCTCTTATAAACTACAAAGTTGGCTGTTCGAATGATTTGGTTCGTGCCTTTGGAGATGTCTATAAAAATGTGGCAAATGAGTAAATATGTATGTGAGGATTAGATTTTTCGAATTCATTGGGTTAAAGCAATCGTAATGCTGACATGATTTCGTGCATGGAAAGGATAAGAACAAGAATATTTATGACGCGTGCACAGAGGCCGACTTGGAAGCATGACGTACAAATTTTAATAAAAAAACTCAATGTAAAATCCGCTTTTTCATTTTAAAGAAACACGCCAAACTAAAATAAAGTTTTCTTCGTTAGATCTGGATTCATATACAAATGTACATACTTGTGTACATGAAAACATACATATTTGCGAAGTATTTTCTACATTTCTTACAAGAAATTACGCGTCTATAATTTTGACCGGATAAAATCTTATATCGCAGAAAATTATGGAATTTCAGTTCCATTCAGTTCCTGTTATGGAACTGAATCAAAGTTACCGTGTAATTCTGTCAATTAAATGCAGATTGTAACTTTTTTGCGAGCGACTGAATGTCTGAGTCACAAATTCTACCATTTGTGATTACATGCAACTTGCACAAAGCAATCAGCAACAGTCGTAGCTTGCCACTTGTGGACCGATACAAAACTATTTCGAAATCGGCAGACCTTGGTATCAAATATCCGTCAAAATACATATGTATTAACTTACATACATAATTTCATTTCAGTCGTATAAAAATTTAGATTGTTGGCATCGTCGGTGGGCCCACCAACGATTCTCAGAAATATGTATAGTTCAACACTTTTGTTTTCAAATCAAATTAAGGTTTTTCAATAAACCTATCGCAAAACTTTCTACTTGCAGGTTTACGAATCTTTCAGAACTCACTTGCTCTGCCTAAGTTTCTCACTACCTTCCATAGAAAGTTTCTTCACAATTCGCTTGCTCGCATCTTGGAAGCTCACATTAATTTACTGGGCCCATTACGAAGCTATTTTACGTTACAACAACAACAACGGACTGCGATTATTTTTCTTTGAAAACTGATCGTGACCATCTTAACAGACGTTTAACTGATACATAAATAACTTTCGATTTCATATCATCAAAAAATCAAAAAGTGGGTTTAACAAATGAATATTTTTTCAAAATATATGTATGTACATATCCACATACATTAAACAAATGTATATATGTATATAAAAACACATAGTTTTAATTAAAAGATGTTTCTTACAATAAAAAACAAAATAAAGACGCAAATATTCCAGATAGGAAATATGCAGTATATATTTATCAATAACGGAAACACACACGTCGTTCCACTCACCAAACAATTAAAAAATTAGCCCAACGAACTCATACAAATACAACATGGAATCAAAACCAATTACAATAAAATACAATAATAGTTACAACCGGGTCGCAGCTTAAATTAAATTGTTGGCCATATTAGGGCTCTCACACCCTGCAACATTTGTTAAGTCGCGGCATCTCGCCCGGTTGAATAAAATTGCGTTTGCTTTGATACTCCTCTATTGTCTATCTATGACAGGAAATTTTGTGGTCTGAGAACGAATTTCTTTTCTAAGATCCAGATATCTGAGAATTTTTATTTACTATTCTCTTTTCACTTACACCGGGTAATCACATCAATATACATACACAATCACATGATGCTGAATTTAATTGTCTTTCTGTTAAATTTGAAATCATGGCGCAATGTATGAACTTCTGGCTTCGGTATAGAAGTCCAAATACGGGAAAAGATAATACCTTTTCTGGCTTCGATGCAAATTACTGCATCGTTGTTAATGCTGTAATATTTACAACTACTTATGGCTTCACCACCACTTGAGTAACACATAGCCATAAGTCCAATATGTTGAGTTATTCGCTGCGCATAGCCACCTAGCGCAATTAGTGATCTAACCAACGCACATCCCATGCGTTGAAAGGCACCGATTAAACTTCCTCGCCCCCTCTCTGACTTCACACCTTTAAAGTGTTAATACACTTCCTGCAGTTCGAAGGCAAAATCTATTTCACTTTCAGAACTTCGTAACGTTTGAAAAGGCTTTTTGAGCGCTCAACGAATTTTATAAACATTTTAGCAACTTCCTTGGAATGCGAACTTTCGTTCCTTCGAATCAAATTTTGATTAAAGTGAAAGCGAAGACATGCGAAAATACAATCAGATCCAGGTAGAAAGCCTTCGATATCTGTTCGGTATCAAACAAAAATGTCAATGCCCGTAAAACCCAACGTTGCTTACTCACGCATAGACGTGAGACCACAAATGTTATTTCTCAGTTATATCTTTTATTGGATCTTCAATTCTAAATTCAACTAGAAATAATTATTCAAATCTTAAACCTAAAATTATTAATAAATAGTTATTGGGAACAACAGTTTCTTCCTTGATTGTCTTAATTCTCGCGTGTTTAACTGACTGAGGGCAAGAGTATCTTTCCTTCTCAGTCGATTGTGGCCTCTAAAGTGAAGGATATTGCAATCTGCAGGATGAGGATACAACTCAAGGTTTTTTACATACATATTTCCACATGTTTCGAAATCGCGGTCTTAAACATCGAGACGTGTAGATCTTTCTCCACATTCGATCGAGAGGTGTTGCCCCATAATTGGATGCCATAGAAGCATATGTGGTTGTATAACAGAAGCTTACAATCTAGACTCATTGTAGATTTTCTGCCGATAGGCCAATTCATTTGTGCACCTTTTAATTTCATTTGTAACAGCTTTGAATCTACATATTTGGGGTTTCCAAGTTAGAGTTAGAGTTAGTGAATACCAAGATATTTTACTGTAGGATGTTGGCGGGCATGTTTTATCCATTTTTCCAGCTGAGATATATAAACGTGCGCGATGCTTCAAGAATGTTTTCGCAAACCCTTAGAAAAGAAAGTGTCATCGGCGAATGTTGATATGTGAAAATCACTGCTTAATGGTAAGTCAGAGAAGGAGCTCTTCGAATAATTTCGACATATTTGACAATACGCTTATAGGTCTGTAAGACTCAACCTTCGTATTGACTTTGCTGGACTTAGGTATCATATTAATCAGTGAAATATTTCATTCGGGGGGATGTACTCCAAGCGTAAAATAATATTAAACATAAGGAGTATTATCCTTATAAAGTAGCTCTAGAAGCATTTTGATACTTATATTATCAGCCGCTGGAGCTTTTTTCGAATTTTGGAGAGTTGGCTTAAGATTAGCTTCAAGTTCTCTAATAGAGTCATCTATGTATGTATGTCAGCAGAAGTTCTCAACGGCATATTTATCAAGCAGGGGTACTCAAGTACTTTTGTATTTCAGCCAATCTTTAAATTTCGTTTGAGTATATGGTCCGGATGGTGGGCTAGTGGTCTAGGTATGTTTCAGTTTCCATGATTTCTCCAGGCAAACTTTTCACTACTCCAAATTCAAAGACATCCGGGATTTTATGTTGATCGTTTAGCTAGTAAGTTTAGAAACTGTATTAAAGAATGTATCAACTTTTGGGTGTGATAAGCCGTGATCCCCAGAAAGAATGCTTAGCATTGTAGTCGCCAGCTGCCACAAACGTTTTTGTGATCGAAAACTTAGGTGGAGAATAAAACGATGACATCACCAGACTCCGATGAAAACTTTCCAGCCACACATTAGTTGCCTGAAAGTAATCTGCACAGAAATCTTAAATAGTGCTTCAATCGCGATTTTATTAATATTTCTGAACCACTACAAGCTCGACTTCTAGGATCCATGGTGTCATAAAAAATACATATATCCATTAATTTTAAAAAAGCTTCGCGACGTTAAATGAGTCTCTGCGATCAGCATTATATAAATTTTCTTATCCGTTAAGAAATATGCTAGTTCGTCTTTATGTTGGCGGATGCCGTTTGCGTTCCAGGAACAAATTCTCAAGTTCATGGTTTGTTAAGTACAGACTGCGTTTTCAACATTTCCTGCATCATGGAAGTCATGTTAGTTGTAAAATTGGTCACTCCTCTATTGATGCTTCAAGTCGACTGAAATTAAAACCAGGGCTTAAATTGTTGGCATTGTTTTCTGCTGAGTATTCTGGTTAGTATGTTGTTTCTGAGCTCTAGTCTGGTTGGGGTATGATATATGGCTGGTTGATGCGGTTGAGTATTATTTAAAATACCGCTAGGTTGAGTGGGGGTAAAGTTCACCTTTTTGTTAATGGATCTCTTCACATGAATATAAGCGGGACAACCTCTGTAATTGACTGTGTAGTTCCCCGCAGGCAATGGATAGGTCCAGCTCATTTATACGCTTCAGGTAACCCTTCGGTGCAGTAAATATCTTAAGTTGTATATAGGATGAGTTTCACATCTTTTTAATTTTATATCACCTGGCTGCAATTCTACTCTAAATATAGGTTGGGAACTATTTATTTATTTCTAACGTTAGTAATGTTTTTAATTTTAAATCCACTGGCTACCAGACCAGACTTGACTTCTCGTCGATACCCTTCATGACGAAAAAGAGACCTTTAGCACTTTCCAATTGGTACTACACGTACCTTTTATTTTGCGTCTCAAGTTTGTAACGGTTTTTCTTTAGTTTTGTTCCTGCATCATTACGTAGAATTCATTTTCGCCAATTAATGAAACTAGTCGCTTACCTGACGAATTCGAATTTTGTTCTCTTAAACAAGTGGTGGTCTACTCTACAATATATCGCCATCGATGTAATTTTGGAAGATTTTCAGATTTTTTGTTTAATTTTTTTTCGTCAATTTCAGCAACCAGAGTTAAATATGCAGTCCCACTATTTGTAGGTTCATTGATTGTGTTACCAGGGGAACCCTTTTAGAGTTCTTAGTATATTTGTTTATGCACTTGTTTATTGTTGTTATTTTAGTTGAGCAGTTGTTGATTTTGTAGTACAGAACTTGATCAGAATTATAGCGGTATAATTTCCAATTATTGGGTGGTATTATTGATTCCGCACGGAAAGGAAAATTTAGCGGAAAGAAATATCGATCGATATGAAAATTGCAATTATTCATTCTTGCGGTATTCCCTTTCCGTGAACTTAATTTAACATCCCTGTTTTAAGTGATTATGAGTTGATGTTGTGTCAGCTGATGGGAAAAGATCAACAAGTTTTAGATGTTATAAATTAAATATGGATACAATGGCCTCCTGGTAAATAAAAGCTATGCTTACTTTTACAGCTTCCAAAAAAATTTTCGTTTAAACAAGGTAGCGTTTAAATACATATATTTTGTCTGAGTTAGAATCTGGATGCTCAGGCAGTGGTCGTCAAGGAGCTCTTTCAGCCAAAGATAAACCATGTGCTTCTTTGAGATTTTTGCAGAAGGCAGCTATCAGCATAGTGTTGGTAAAGATTTTAAAGTCAACATAGCCCAATTTCATTTAATATACCATTGCTTCTATTTGCATTTAATTCGTATATTTTTCTCTTTTGGTCCTATAAAAATAACAAAACAAAAATCAGACAAATGAATTACACAATTAAAGAACACTTTAATAAAAATGTTACATTTCCTTACATATTTGTTCTTTCCGTTAACTTTCCGCCATAAAAATTGAGCGTAAGCAAAATGGAGGAAAATATCTATATTGCGGAATCAATAATATGCCAATACCGCAACTGTAGAGATGATACCGCAACAACGGAACGATACCGCAGCGGCGGAATGAATAATTGCAAATTTTTGCTTCCGCAAAAAAAATGTTATCCGCAGCTGCGGAACGGAATCAATAATCGGACCCATTGTTTTTATACGAACACAAAATAAAAAGATCAGTTCAAAGGTTTATGTATTGTTGTTTCTATTGGTTGTTATTTTTACATATGCAGGTTTGTATGTGTGTCAATAAAAATGTATGGCAATATATGCACTTACACATACACATATGAATAAATTCAATTGTAAATCGCAAATCAAAACAATATGCTAAAATGCACAAGAAAAAAATTTGCAACTACCAAAAGCGAATATATGTTAAGTTTGTTTATGTTTCCCTCTTCCTTGGTTTTGACTTTTTAAACACTTTATGTCAAGTACTTAAAAGTTTTAGCAGAGCTCAATATACTTACATATGTATGTACATAAGAACGTCTTATTCTCAGGACAGTCAGAGCTTTTTAAGACCACAAATGCTTCTTTATCTGTATTCACCGAGGTATAGGCATTAAGGAAACGCAATCTCTTGATGTTCTTAGTAGGAAAATTCAGCGTGATGTTTGCTGGGCTGAACAGATTTGTCATGCCGCAAAGAAGAAGACGTGTGTATTTTTTTGAAAAGCAGTTACACATACACATGATTCACTTCATCCGATCCCCTTAATATTTATACCATCTGCATATATCCCACAGAAAACGGAATACAACTGTAATGTTGGGGCCGGCGCTTCAAGGCCTATTTACTCGACCGTGTGCAGGAGAGGGTGAAAAAGCAATAGGGCATTCAACACCCTGGAGCATTGTCGCATTGTGAGATGCGTTACACTTTTTATCGTTGTTACAATATATTTTGCTCTTCCGGCATCCGGGACTTTATTCCCGAAACCTGAGTCTTTTTGGTTAAAACGCGTTTATCGTTCAGGTCTATTGGTGAGTGAATCGCATAACGCATTACAGAGAAAAATCGTTTTTCAGACGTACTGTCCGTCTGTGGAATGGAACAAACTTCAACTTAGAAATATTCAAATCAAACTTTCACAAACACCACTCACTTTTTCCTCCTCCCCAATAACCTATTTTCCGAGTTCTAGTACAAAATATATAGGAGTCGTCCCCTGAGTACTGGCCCAATATGAAAAATTTATGTATATCTATGGTTAGCTATAAGCTTTGCCTTTAATTTGTCAAAAGAAAGGAGTTTTACTATACAAGTATGTATGCAATTGTAATTTGAACTGTATTTTATTTAAATAATCATCCTTTATACGACAGTGAATACATGAATTTACAAATTTTAATTTTTCGGACAAAATTTGTTCTTTTTTTTCTATTGTATAAAGCAGGTATTTTCAAAAAGCGCGATAATACATTTATTAATTTTGTATATTATTTTGTCTGCAGTTTAATAAGGAGGCCTGGTTGGTTGCAGTTCCAATATATTAAAGATTAATAAAGTAAAATTAAAATTTGCATAATTTTCAAAAATATATATTTTATGATAACTTTTTATATACTTACACTTTTGCAAATTATTCAACTGGAAAAAATAAAAACCATAGCATGCCAATTAATTTTGTCAGCTGTCAACTTCTTGTTTTATTTCCAATAAAAAAAACCGATAACTTGGATTTCACGAGACTAATGCAATTTTTTGTCGGTTTTAAATCCAATTTCAATAAGATTGATTCTATAACAACCCCGATTATATCAATATGCTTCAAAAAATGTTTAGTCATTTTATTTACATAAATATAGTTTTTAGTGGCGCCTTTCCGAGGACGTATACTACAGAAAAGAAGTTTCATTTAGAATGATTCGTTGGGGTTCATTACGCAACCGTCTCTGCATAAGTGCCCAAAGGTTTTCTATTGGATTGAGGTCGGGACTTGAAGAAGGCCAGTCCAAAACATCAATTTCGTTATCTTGAAGCCATTTTTTTGTTAGTTTTGCAGTATGGCACGAAGCTCCGTCCTGCTGAAAAATGAATTTATCAAAAGTGGTTAACATGGGTACCGATGTTAGCAGGTGTTCCTCCAAAATTTGAATGTATTTTGGTGCATTTACAGTACCCTCTATAAAATGCAGCTGCCCTACACCCTTTGCCGAAAAACATCCCCGCACCATAACGCTTGCTGGAAACTTTACTGTCCGCTTAAGGCAGTCCTTGTGATATGCTTCATCTTTCTTACGAATAACCCGTTTCCTGGTATCACCAACACAAACGTCAAATTTCGATTCATCGCTAAAAATAACTGAATCCCATTGTCATTGAGTCCAAGAGCTCCTAGCCTTCGCCCAGGCCAGTCGTTTTTTCTTCTGCACCGCAGTTAACAGAGGCTTTTCCTTGGCCTAGTAGTTAAATAATGCTGCAGTAAATAAGCTGTAATAAAATGTATACAATAATTCGTACCTTGTAGAAACCATATCCTATTTTTTTAAAGTGCTGCCTGGTCCATTCTCGTCCTATGGTCTTCCCAACAGCTTGAGACCATTCCGTTGCTACATTCCTGACCGTAGCCCGACGATTCCGTTTGATTATTGACGCTAATGCTCTTGTTTCGCGCGTGGTAATTTTGGAAACACGGCCACGATTGCTTACTCGAGTAGCGACATTACCATTTTTTTTATAATTTGCCACTATAGATTGAATAGTTGCTCTTGATGAACCTAAATCTTTAGCAATTTTTGCATAGCTTTCCTTTAAAGTGGATTTTTTAATGATCAACTCTCGAATTTCTGCGACTACCGGTTTGCCACGTGTCATTTTGAAAACTACATCTTAATAGGACAAATTTATTGATTACATGTTCTCTCCTTATTCGTAGATAACGGTTTAAACCGATTTTTGATTATTTACTTTGCTACTCTTAAGAAATCTGCACTTTCTCTCATAGTGTAAAGAATGTATGAATTAATAGTGGTAATTTTTATATACACTAAAAAAATAATGTTTAAACAAAATCGCAAAAACAAAATAGAAAATATGTAAATTGATTTTTTTTATTATTAAAACAAAATCAGAACAAAATTTGCTTCGCAAATATATGAATTAATAGATAAATATTCGCAAAACAAGGGACTTAAAATAATCAATTACATTTCATTTGTTTAAATAGATGCACTGTATGAATTAATAGTGGTTAGGGCTCGTATATGTGTACATACGAGTACATACATACATATGTTCATATTTGTACTATTATTGTCCGTATTGAAAATACTACCTGCACTTAAACTGCGGTCGTCAACATCGATAAAACATTTGGCAGCAAGCGACAAAACAGCTGCTACCAGGCAAACGAAATGTGTCTATTCTGAAAAAAGTTAAAACCAAAAGAAAATAAAAACATTTGAAAATTCCAAATTTCAAATTTTTATGCCGGTAAAACAGGCAGTAACTGCATGTATTACGTACCATCCATTTAGGTACTTATTTAAAATAATTATCTACTAATTCCATTCTTGTGTGTGTAATTTTTGTTTGTTTGTTTAATTTTAGTATTGAATATTTTAAATTTCTACATGTCCTTTTTGTGGAAAGGAACTTCGACCTCTTCTAGTGTTCAGGCCAAAGTTGCTTTACGACTGCGGTCGAATAGTAATCAACAAGCCTTTTTTAAAATGAGGAGAACTTGTTGCAAAAACCGCCTGTTTCGTTTTAGTGCGTTCAAGCTGGATTAAACTACGCACTGCTCGAAAAGGTTAATCCAAAAGTGGTTTCACTTATTTATTTAGAAATTCTTTGAACGCCATCCGTGTTGTGTCCACTGAAAGATTCAAGTATGTATGTACATACATATGTATATACGGCGTTAAAGCCAGAAGAACATATGAACCGACAAATCTCATAATGGTGACGGTATCGATAATGACAGGTTATGTTTATAAGAGCGTAATTAAATCAATATTTTCGAAGAACTGCGTCATTAAATATTTCAGTTGTACATTCATTAACTAATAAACATTCGTAAACATTTTTTAAATCAAAATAGAGTGCTCGAACCCGGGACAGTATACACTAGGTTGTAAGCCACTATATGCGATTTATTTATGGCCTTAATAGAAACTACTTACCCAAATAAGAGCAACAACAACTGTCCTCCTTTCGACGTACATAGAATGGACGCGATCATTATGTTTTCTTATTTTCTTCTTCGTCTAAAACCAATACCGATACTGTTCCACAGCTTAACAATTTTGAGCTTTGAAAATTGAACTCTTAAAAAAAACGATCGTTGTGATTTGAATCTAGAATAAGACTGTCCTTATTTTTCAAAAAATCTTAATATTAAAACAGTTGACAAAAATGCTTATTGGTAACTCTTAGAAAATAAATTGTTTACAAACGAAAATGTATTTCTTTGTTTTATTGATTGTGCAGTTGTTCTTAATTTCATATTTCGAAATCGATCACACTTATGGTTTATTATTACTACTTGACCGGAATTGCATTCGAGCGTTCTAGGAAATTAATAACAAAAAATAAAATAAGTGTTTTTTAACACTTTGTCACAACACTGTGTACAAACATGCATGTTATTGCCCTTTCTTTTAATTAAAATATTAAAAAGTATTTCTTTTCTTTTGTGAATGTTTAGCTCTAAATTCATTTATGTTTAAATGTAAGTATATATGTAGGTATAGTTAAATAATTATCTTATTAGGGGTTATAACTCTTAACAAAAGAAGATCTTTAATATCTTCCACTAGTTTTTAAAATGTGTTTTTGCGTAAATAAATTTAATTTTGTTGGACAGTTTTAAGAAACATTTTCTTGCGCAAATAGTTCTTTAATGTGAACACGGGCAAAACATTTTTGCTCACGTCACTGTTTTCTGTTGTTTGACTGATGTTTGAACAAATAAAAGAGAAAAGCTCCTATGAGTTTGAAATTTTTTGCGACAAACTTGGCTAAACATATTTACATACATATTCATATATGTACTTATTCTAGTATTTCTCAAAATACTAGTATTTCGCAAATGTGTCCGCACCTTTAATGTTGAAACTTCTTGATTGGAAAAGGGGAAGCTATTGTTATTAATTTAGGAAAAACAATGATATTTTAAGCAGCATTTATAGCAAAGGTATTGCCACCTTAAATGCAAACGGACGTAACTATACAAAAATACAAAATCAAGTTTGTTAAAAATAACGCTCCAAAACATTATTCAAAACATTTATGAACATACATACATACATACGTATGTAGTTCAACTTGAAGTGCTGTAACATTTGATTGAATATTAAAATGTGGCAAGTCCTTAATATCTTTAGTATGTCATTTTTGACAATCAACTTCCTTTTTCAGCTGCCTCTCTTCCAACAAGCAACACTTTTAATTGTTCTGAATAGGAATGAAATCTGAATTTATCTGCTGGAGAGTATTTATCATTCATTCAAAGTTGATTATAGTTTCCTTTATCGACCTACATGCTCACGCAAATTTTTAGACTGCGACCAAAAAGTACGACTTTATTAAAGAGATTCAAACGGAAAAGTTGCCCAGATTATATTATTACGAGTATTATTGATGTTATAAGGTTTTTGGGTTCTCCTGCAAAAGAGCGTACTTGCGTCCGTTTGCATTTAAGGTGACGACATACACAAATACACGTACATACATACATATTTAGCAACTTGACATCATGCACTGCAAATGAACGTACATACATAGATTCTTATTTATGAAATCTGCAGATACATACATACATAGTATGTATCTGCATGCACTACACGCATATGTATGTATGTATGTACATACTATATACAGACACATTCATTCATACATATACATATATGTACATACGTACACACGTATTCGTATTAATAGCAAAATCACAATCGCATAGAGAAATCCAATATTGTTTACTCGTCTCGTTCAATTTAAACAATTTTTTTATGTGCAAATTTATCTGGCAATTAGATCTAAGTTATATCTTAGCTGATGAAATAAAGAAATCTTTGTTTTGCAGTTTCCGCTTGCATCTGTTGCACATATGTACATACATATGTATATACCTACATGTGCACATACATACATATATGAATACATGTAGGTACGTGTATCCATTGGAAGATTAGGGCCGTGGCAAATGTCAATTGAATTCAGTGATCAGTTTTTCAAAATTTATTTTTCAATATTTTTAAGGTTTCCATTACCCAGCACTCTTGCCCGAATATACATACAATGCAACAAATGCAAAAATACTTTGATATTCTCTATATTTTTTGATGCGCTTTGGTCGCCTAACTTCAACAATCATCAGCATTTCAGATTATCTGCATAAGTTTTTCAAGTAAAATTCTTAAAATTATGACATTGCGTGGCCATATTATGCACACACCCACACACACGTGTTCTTTTCCATCAAATATGTCTGTTACATCCCCCTCAGATGAACCATTTTTGCAATGTTCGACCATTTCTATTCTTTTATTGGGAATAAAATAAAAATAATGACTTTAATATAGAGCGTGGTGTAATTATGTATGTATGTAGATGGGACAATCCCATATTTCTTGTTTAACAAAAACTAAGAAACTAACATTTTGAATTGTAGAAAAATAACATACATACATACATATGTACATATGTACGTCACGAAAACTTTTATTTAATTTAAAAAACTCTCATAATTTTATTTTGGTAACTTTATAGATTTTTTAATTGCCTCTTTTCATATCGTGCACTTTTGCATTCTATGAATTCCATGCCTGTACATAAATACAGACGTACTCATATATACATATGTACATAAGTACATACATACATACATATGTACATAAGTACATACGTATGTAAGTCAAATGGCCGAAAGAATTAATATGTACGAGAAATTTGTTTTAAATTACATCTTCCGCAATATTTTTCTAATTTATCTAAAATTGAGCTGCATTTGGCAGATTAACGGAGAAACCTTTCCGTAAAAAAATATGACGTACTCCTCTAGTAATATAACGGATAATTTAACGTAACACGACATTTCGTTTTCACAGCATCATACCTCTAATGCAATGAAAAATACGAATAGAAAATAAACGTTCGACAAAATCTGGATCAGCGACCGCGGAGGAACGGCGTCCGCCACCAGAAAAACTAACTTGAATACTTCCTGATGGGCAATCGGATCGATGTAATGATGACTGCTAAAACTTGAATGACGTCGACAAGCTACTTTCACACTAATAATAATTATATCTATATAGTAATTTCAATCGGGGATCACTTGCCATCTGATCGGCGAGAGATTCCCGATGTCACTGGTTTGGAGTTCTTAAAAATGTCCCTGCAAAATGGGTGAAAATGAAGCCTTCATTAGACTTGTCTTCGGATCACTCACCGACAACTGTTTCAGTACGTTTCCCGCAGGGAGTCACCTTTTGCCGATTTAGGTATGACTGTCACCCAAGTAAGTTGGCTAAAGTATAAGAAATATTTACGTAGCACGGAAAATAAAGCTTTAAGAAAGCCTGAAGATATCAAAGTATCAAACAGCAATTTCAACAAATACATATCTTAAAAGCCATGGAACATTCTACTGGTAATCATATTAAACACAAGAGATAGTGATACTTATTCTGTAGAAACGGCATAACTTCGCTGTGGTAAAGAAGTGTGAGAAAAAAGTGGTAACTTCACAGGTTGCGCCAGCTGGCAAATCTGCTGGAAGTACGAAGAATGGCAGTTTTTAATTGAAAACTTGATGGCGTTCTAGACAACTAGAGAATTAAAAAATCTATTTAGAGGTAAGCCGTTAACCAATTAAAGAATACTTGCACCATGATTATTAGACCTCTTTAGACTCTAAGACTTGAACAGTTTTCTATTAAACAGGTGTTTGTTGGTAACGTTCTAAAAAGAAAACAATATCATTGAAGTTCCTAAAATCTAAGTATTTGACCGCCAACGCTTTAAAACAAACATTATTGAATCCTTCGGATTTAAAAAAAGATTAATTTCATGTTTGGACTCCCTCTAATGCACGGATTCGTAGATATTTATGTATGTGAGTAAATTTTCGTAGTCAAGTGATGCGGCGAAGTTTTTTCTATGATTTTTATTCATTTTAAAGATCGTGTTTAACTTAAGTCGTTTAATTCATTGCGGTTTCCACAAAATTTTTATGTGTTTGACAATTGCTTGCAATTTATTTGGCATTTGTTTGAGATTTCGTTGTTACATTTCATTGCAGTTTTTTGTTACGCTGTTGCATGCAAAAGACAGTATAACTTCATCGATGTCATTAGGACAAAACAGCAAACAATAGACACATAAAATAGATATTTATTTCATGGCCAAATCATGACTTCGACTTTGGGCATAAACAAAACCAAGAAAATCTTGTTGAAACCTTTTAATTTAAAATCGCCATTACAGCAGATTATTGCAAAATGCCCAAGAACACAGTATTTTGCGCTCATTTCGAAAATATTGTTGTAACTTAAATGAAAAACTTTAGATAAAGTATAAAATATCAGACTTCAGCTGAACGACTAATATTTTATAGCTCAATGATGATTCCTTTTAAAATGAAAGTGATTAAAAATGGCTGTAAGAGCATTTACATACATTATCTCTGAAGGTCAGATGTTCCCATCTCGCCGAAGGGACAAATCAAATTTTAAGCCATAAAAATAAAAATTAATGTTCTAGGTCTTTCTAGAGCAGAATCTTTTCCAAAGTGACCACCACCTAGTAGATTTCTACTTCATGGGGTCTTACGTAATTATTTGTAAGCCAAAAAAAAAAAAGATTCAAGGTTATATTGGCACAACCTGTTTAGTCAAGGTCTTGTATTTTTGTATTCAATGCCAGTGTTGTCAGATATGGCGATTTCTCGCCAAACGTGGCGATAAAAATTTGTTTTCGGCGATGAAAATTTTGAAATGGCGATTGGCGATTTACTTGGCGATATTTGAATTCCTTGGCGATATTTTTGGCTATATTTTTATGATTTCAATAGTATAGAATTATGTTAAAAATATGGCATTTTTTATGTAAGGAATTTTTTCTACATACAACAGAAACTAGTGCAAACGTTGTATAGTCTGGTATTACAATATTTTCTTGATAAAATCGACTTTCTGGCAGCTTAGTCACATTTAAGGTTAATTAAGAACGTATATGCTTCGCCGAATTCAATTTAACAGTCATACGTATACACACCTTATTAATCTGCCTTGTATAAATAATTGATATGTGTACTTAAATACACGTTTAAGTAAACATTAATTCTATTTTATCACAAAACTTAAATAGGAACTTTGATCTCCACGTTCAAGTTTGATTTATCTCATTTAGATTGATCTTTTGGAATAAGTTATTTTGAGTATTTTTTATATCTTATAGTAAACCAATGTACGTACCTTTTATAAGTGAACTATAAAACTTAAACAAAAAAATTTTTATGTTTTATGATAAGCATTACCTACTGAATTTCAAATTTAACAATATTTGTAATGCAATTACGAAATAAAAATATGTTTCACAGCTCAAATTTAATGTTTTATTATATTGGCGATATTTGGGCTCATTTGGCAATATTCGACAAGTCATTTGGCGGGGAGGCTAAAAAGAAATCTGACAACACTGTTCTACAACATTTACAAAAACAACAACAACAGTTGTGAGATATTTTCGGCTATTTTTTGCAATTATTGCAAAAAAAATGTTTTGACCTTGAACACATGCTTATAGTGCTGCCACTGTCTGCTTTAAAATACAGCTCTGGTGTGCTGAGAACGAAATTCAATAACAAAAAAATTTTGACGTAGCCTGAGCGAAATAAATTTCTATATGTTAATCACACATCCAAATCATGACCCCATTGTATTATTTGTCATTTACATAACATTTCACCTTCACATTATCACATTTGCGCGTAATGTTTAAGTTATTGACCAGTCTTAATACAATTTATTGTAGTTTGAACGTTCGTGAACGTGATTGATTTTAGTTTGGTTCTACAATAGTTAATCTAGTCTGGTAAGCCTGGAAAATACCAACAACAGACTTTGTTTTCTCTGCTTAAATACTGACAGAAATTCGAAACATTTTGCTCCGCACAAGATCCAAGGACTTTGTATTGCCGTTTAAAGGTTCCTCAACCTGCGTTTAGCACATCGAGAAGAAGACTCTAATGTATGGCTTAGAAAAAAATAAATAAAATACAATTGCAAAGATGGTTTAAGGATTTTTTTAAATATTTCTGCTGTCTTTTAACATTTCTGAAAGTCTTTCTTCCATTTCAAATATTTCGGTCTCAAAGTATTTCTACTTTTTCCATTAAATAGTCATACGAGGTTTGTTCAAAATATAACACGATTTATAGTTTAAAAGCCCCTACAAAATAGTCTCCCCTTGTGACAGAGTTTTCCCTATGCTTGAAGCAGTTCTGATATGCATTTCGCAGACTCGAGTTTTATAATCTCCATCGTTGTAAAATGACGTTCCTTAATTATTCTATTAAATCTTGTGAACAGGAAAAAGTCGCAGCGGCCAATGTGGCTCCGACAAGCTTTCGGTCAAAAATTACGACGAGTTAGCAGGCGCATTATCGTGATGAAAAATTCATGGCACATTTTCTAAAATTCTTTTTTGAACCCACCTCGTATATAATGTTTTCAACAATCTCTTCAGTATAATAAGTTATTTCTTTGAGAACTCATTAGGAAATTTGGGGGCCTTTGGCATGATGCCGAAAGTTTTGAAAACCGGAAAGCTGATAAAGAGTGGACTAATGGATCTAAGCGCAATCCGTTGGAACTCATTAAAGCGAATGACGGTAAAACAAAATTCATAGATAGACTGCAAATCAGTTTTTTCACAAGTCAAATACGAAGTCTCTAGTAGTCAGTGTTCGAGATACAGGCGAATGTACTCGTATCATAAATTTGTGTTTATGCAAACAAGTTAGCGGGTCTGCACCATATGTACACACATTAGTATGTACATACATATATACATACATATGTATGTGTGTACATACACTTAAAAAAGTTTACTTTTGCAAGAACAAAAGAAACGGCACGTGCTGTTTATCAAAAAGTTGATACAACATTGCAAAAGTTGCAAACAACAATGAGAGAAGCATTTTAGACGGAAGTGCACTTCCCGCCATAAAACTTGCGAGCAGAGTTTGTTGCTTGTGAAGCGTGAATAATTCAACAAATGTTGCCAATAGAAATAAAACTGTTGCATCAATATGTGTCCGAGACACAACTGTTGCTCCGCTCGCATTAAATGCAAGCACCAGGTTTGTTATGCGAATTGCATTCAGAAACGACTTCACAATCGCTTGCCCACACACTAACAGCATATTACGTCTATGAGAGCCGCAACAAGGTTACAGCCAACAGTACCCAAACAAAACAACAAGCAAAAATGACAACAATAATTTCGTAGCAATTCTCGCAATCATTCAGCTTAAACCGGCAATCGAACAGCAGACATAAGCGTATTAATGGTTTCGTTTAAGCTTTTTTTGTTTCGTTCTTGTTTTAAGTTGCTCGTGGTGCCGACTGAATTGCGGCAGCCTGCAGTCAGTCAGTCGGAGTGTTAATGTATTCGATGGATTGCTGGTTGGATTGCTTGTTGGGTAGTTGGACGGATAGATGGATGGATGGAAATTTGTTTTTTTTTCTTACGTAAATAAGAATTTTGGTTTTTTTAAAATTTCAGTTTGTATCGGACTACCAAATGCAACGCACGGTTAGAACGGCAATCTTGAAAGCATCTGAATTAACTTGACTTCAAACTATTTGAGCACTCAACAACTTAAACAAAAGTAAGAAAATTGTACAAAAAGAAAAGTCCCCTAGAAGAAAGTAATTTATATTCCGGACAAGAGCAAGGAAATAGAAGTGATAATTTGAAGTGATTAAAAAATTCTGCAAAAAATTTAGAAACGAAAAATTTTTTATAAAAATGTCAAACAAACAGAAGTGTTTTAAAATATGTGGGTGTTTATAATTGCTTCGTGTTAAAATTCATATTTACAATCAGTCCGTCAGTCACTTGCGGAGCTTGCATTTCTGTTATTAAAAAATAATAAGTTTTTTTTTTTATTTTTTTACAATTTTTGTTGTGTTAGTCTCGCATGTATAAATTCAATCGAAATTTTACTTAAAACCCTAAAGAAATATCAGAAATAACCAAGAAACGTGTTAAGCAAAAAAAAAAAAAAAATATAGAGAAAATGCAGCACATTTTCATGGCCTTTAATAATGAAATAAAAAATTATTGTGTCTTTTAAGAGAAAAAAGTCGAATAAGTGTTTTAGTTACAGAAAAATTAAAAAAAAGTAACTCGACACTCTGAGGTAATTAAGAAACGATTTTCGTTTGAGAAATACCATCTTCAGCTGGAAAAAGTATTCAAGTAAGTTCCTAAAGGACTCTTGTTTTACTAACCCAAACTTTCATAATTATACTGGTAAATATGTACGTACATTTCTCATTCCCTAAAACGCAAACGGACTTCTCTCCACTTTTAATGTACATACATATCATATGAAAAAGTAAGAAATTGCGTACTAACTCATTTTTGTAATCAATTCAGTTCAAAAATCTTTCGTACACCGATAAAACTATTGTTATTCTTAAGGGATTCCATTACAAACATGCATGATGAATGCGAATTAACGAGATTTAAGTCGAATATGCCGAAAAGTTGAAACTGAGAAACTGGCAAAGAAGGTTAACACGAATTTTTACCATCACTATAAATTCGCCTTATCTTTCGATAGTTAAATTGAAAGTTCATTTAAAATAAGAAATCAAACCTTTTTAAATTAAATATTTGGCTCGCACGTGTATGCTTTTTCTCAGCCACACAAGAAACGTTGGTATAATGCACTAAATTCCCACAATATGAATAAGAAAATTCAAAATTAAGATATCGCCAAAAATGGTTAAAGTTTTCTATGATTTGTACTGATCTAACCAACTAGAAAGTAACTTGTTAGCAAACCTCCCTCATTCTTAGTGACACTATACGAGTACATAAAAACTCTTTAGACCCCGGCAAAAAGTTTAGGGTTTTCCAATTTATTCGTTAAAATTGGAGTAACATGGATACAAGTATGTATGTGGGTTTTCACAAAATCCATTATTTCTAGGCACGTTTGCAATAATAATAAAAAAGATACATATATGTATAAAGAAGACAAAGTCGTTGCCTAAATATATAGTCGTACTTATCAAAGGTTTATTATTTTTTTAACAAATTGTGAAAATACAACTTGTCATCATAAAACTAGAAAATCATCAGTCTTACCTTTTCTTGTTGTTTGCTATAGTTGACAGAGCCGAAGATATAGGAGTTATTTTCAAACATTAATAACATTTTAGAATTATCTATTTTCCCATCACCTTTTAAAGCAATTTGATTAAACGTGCAGGTGCCCCAATATTTGGAAGGTCAAAAACTGACAAGTTCATCTTTCGCTTGAATTAAAGAGTTCCGAGATGTTGGGCCTAGTTTGAGATTTGAGTATTTAACGCGCAGAAGACTGTTTATTTTAGAATTTTTTAAAAGCCGATTAATAACCCCATGAACACAGTAGACATCTTGAATCAAATTATACCCTGGCTCGAAACATTTTTTTGCAATTGATTCAATATTGTACTGTGTGAAAAATATCATCAGTGCTGTGTCGTTTATATTGTTCTTATTATGTGAAATAGAAGCATCGCTTCATAACGTTAGCGCTTTCAGACTTGTGCTGATGTTACCAAGTATTTAGAACAAAACAAAATTAGAATATAAGATTTAAAATTTTGTGTGACAAATTTGCTGCATTCCAAAAAGTGGCCTATAAAGCAATCCAATACTCATTTTACGGTGAAGCTAGAGATAGATTACAAAATTAAACGTTTATGTCACAGAAAAAATAATATTTCTGACAGCTGTTTTCGCCATCATACGTAAGTTCAACCCAGTATTAAATTCTTGTGTAATCATCCACAAAACCTCTACTATACATTTTTTACAATCAGGATGTTTTTATGGCACTGAAACTGTATCGCAAACATTTTACCTGCTTACATCCCAACGCTGAACTCTATTCCAACCGAATACTGGTGTTGTTAGGCAGAAGCCTCCAAATTAGGCCTGTCTCATCGACATTGTAAAACTTTGGCTTATCTAATTTGATTCTGTGATTGAATACCAAATCCTTCAACACCGATATAACGATATATGTATGTAAATAACTGGCCACAATAATCAACTCAAACTTCGCAAAGTTTAAAATTTGTGTACAGTTAAGTAAAAGCAATCTGAACTAGATTTGTTTGTTCTCAAGAACACTCAATTGTAGCTGCGTGGTGTGTAAATGAATTTACTTAAATCATTTTCTAATCAAATAGCCTGCCTGACCTTTTAATCCAGCACTCATTTAAGGGAAATCATCTGCCTATACCAATGCCACAACATGTCTTTGATTTTGGCGAGATGTACTGTGTGTGGAGACAAGGAAGAAAGTCCTTAGGTTGATTTTTTTAACTCCAAATAGTTGAGGTTGAATTTTTAATCTAAAATTAAAGTATTCGAGAAAAGTATAATTATGTTAAGACATAATCCCAAACGATATGGTTGCGCAGTTAAAGCACAAACATATTCCCGATTTTAGAGGAATTTTCACAAACCGAAGCTGCTGAAATTTTGGTGATTTCAGTTTTGTTGGTTTTATGTCAAGAAAATTTTCCATTGGTTATTTCTTACATTAAGAACTAAAGGGATGATGCCTTTTTTTGGTTACAACTCTTTAAATTCTATAAATGTTTCCTTAAAATTTTTCATGGCAGTATGAGGAAACCTTCGCAAAAATATATAACGAACGTACTCGTGTAATAGTTTGGCGAATGTGACAGAAAATAACTTGTGTGTTAGTTTCTATCGGCAATGGCTGTGGGGCACTTGTTCAGAAATATTTTCTCATTACTAAACACCTAAATTGGCAGATAAAGTTTACAATCTAGATCCAGGCACTTCTTCGTTGTAATCCGTTTTATTTGGAAATTTCGAGGAATCACATAAGCCAACACATACACAAAATTAATATAGAGAAAAAACTGAGTGTATTCAATCGCTTTAGAGATATACGATTACAGTTTAAAAACCAAAAATATATGAACATACACACATACATATGTATGTAGTCGCTTTTTGCGTGCTTCCAAGCTGCCCAAAGGCCAGCCTCCAATTGAATATAAAGTTGAAGATTTGGACATATTTTTCGAATGTTTTCAAGTCTACTGAGGAGTAGCATAACACAAACGTAATGTCGGCATATAGACAGCTAGAAAACATAGGAAAGGCAGCTTTATTTTTCGTTCTTTCTTATGTTTTAGCCCATCAAATGGTTCAAATTTTGTTTTTTTGTTTGGGTATAATTAAAGCGATAAAGATTTGTGAAAATGACACAATTAAACACACAATTAAATTAAATAATTTACGAGTAATAATATTGCTAAGCACAAAGAGTTTTATTTTTAGAAATAAATTAGAAATGTTTACGCGTAGTACTTGCGAAGAAGGTTGGGTGCAGAGTAGAACGGTCTATTGAATTTATTGTAATATATCTGTTTATCGTGTGCCATTTGCTCTTGAAATGTAAATCTAATACGTTTTTTCGAATTTTACTTTTATCTTTTAGAAGTAAATATATATATATGTATATACATATATGTACATATATGTATGGATGTGTTTCATTGTATTTGGTCAAACATACATATGTATGTGCTCTGATGTTTTTCTTTACAAAAATATTGAAAAATACTACAGAAAATCAGTGAATGAATTTTTGGCAAGCGGTTTTCTTTAGACTTATGTATGTATGTATGTAGCCGAGAATGTGTAAACAGATGTCCGTATGTAAATGCATATCTTGTTAAGCAAATAAAATGTGTGTACGTACATACATACATACATATATACAAACGTATGTATGTATGACTGTGTAATACACAGTGTGTATGTATGTGTGTTTTCTTTAGCTTTATGGCTTCCTCATATGAAAGTCGAAATAGAAAAAATGAAATCAGATTCTAATTGCAATCATCTGCTAAAAAGCAAACAGGAATATAAAATCTTTCGTCACAAAAAATACAAATCAGTGTTTGTTCCACACCAGTCCAAGTGGTAACATGAATAAGGAAATCAAAGAAATTGTTTTTTTTTTTTTGTCAAGAAAGTATTGAAACTTGTCACTAAGTTGTTATTTAGTGTTTGTTTTGACAGAGAAATAAATACAGTCAAAGTTCGCTATACCAAATTCGCAATATTTCCACATTTTTATACCAGAATAAAGACAGTTGAATGAAGAGTACGTACTACAAAATAAGACAATAGAAGCCTTAGAAGATTGCAAAAGTGGCCCTTCCTTACACTAACAATGTTTAGAAAAATCGATAACCAGTCCAGGCCAGACATGGAGAAAAAGCTGTATGAATGATTCCGAAAGTACCGAAAAAAATGTGTTCCGGTACGGTGGTTTTTTTTATTGATTTACATATAAAGTTTGCAGATGTTTAGTATTTTACATTGAAGGAAAAGAAATGGCAAATATTCAACGGCACAAGAAAAGCGAATGAGAGCATTGCCTGAAATAACCAAGTACCCGCTAATATTTTTCCCTCTCCGTGTACTTCAATAAATTTTTCTTCATTTATTAAAAAACTATGATAAACAAAAACAAGTAATATCAAACAAATTAAACGCATATGAATGTTTTATTATAAATAAAAATATAAATAAATAATTGCAAACATAACAATTGTATTCATAGAATATATGTATGTACATATGTACCTTGGATGGGCTTTTTACCCTGATTTCGAATTTTTAATCTATTTTTGGTATACATAATTATGTAGGTTCTAATAAACCAATTAATTTCATACATTGGTTTTAGGAGTTGTAAATATAGTTTACTCTGAAATTTGTACAGATTTTACTGGACGTCGGTCGTTTACTCAAAAGTCTATACAAAAAAATGAAAATTTATACTCTCCAATAAAAACGTTTGAGTAAAAAGGCGGCTACTAATAATAATAATAATAATAAACATTTAAACATGTCATACTTAGTTTATACTAATAAGGCAATGGATATTTTTAGTTAATGTTTTCTTAAAACTCAAGGCGAAAAAACTTGAATTGATTTGCTGAGTTGACTTCTTTTTTGCACAAATGAACTGGAAGTGTCGTTTCTTTACGACTTGAAGTGCATTCCTCATTTCTTTATCTGCATTGGTAGAATACGAACTAATTGCATCTGAAAACAATTTTACTTGTTGAGATTATACCGTGTTATTTTATATAATAAATACATACATACCTGTAACAGTTTTAGAGAAGTTTTTATAATCGCGTAAACTTTTATTCCCACATATTCCGTCAGTATTATACATAACGCACAATTCTCGGGATAATATACGTTCGAGATTTTTGATAGCACTTCCCCATAATACGTCTTTTATTGCTGATATCTATAAATTTGTAAAAATTAGCCAATATGTATTTGCTATACGTTCTTCATTAGCTTCGTTTACATCTGCTTCTATCTTCTGGATATCTTCTTCAGTTTTTATTGGAAATTTTGGATTAGGGTGTTTATACTTTGGAGCACTTTTTGTAGACCTTGTAGCTGTAGTTTTTGCTCAGTCAGCATTTCGACTATTATTTTGTTCTGGTCAACCGTTATTGCTGTTTGAATAGCGCAGCTGGAGAAATCGGCACATCAATTCCATTGTTTTTCAATATACACAACAGATCTCTCATGTGTTTACGGGAAGTTCTACTGTTCATCTGCCATTGCCCTAAATCACTAATTAAATCACTTTGGTAGTTTATGTTATTGAATTCTCCCCCCGTGTAGATACTATTTTAATAGAATCTAATTCTTCTTTTTTGCACTCCTTGAACGCATTTGCGTTATTTAATTTATTTAAATAATAATCTTTTTCTTTTTTAAGAATTCTTCTCCGATGACGCGCACTGCACTTTATTTTATTTCTTTATTATTGGACTTTTTAATAATTATTTAATTTTTACTTACAACAGAAGAAACTTTTTCACTTTTAATAATTCGGCTTGTCAGAAAACACACTAAACAAAACATGGCGTAACAGTGTTACGATAGTTGTATTTTTTTAATAATGGGTTGCGAGTATTGCCAAATAATTTTTTTTAGTCATCATGGTCCATGCTTGCATTACATCGCACCATGTTGTAACTACTCCTTTTTACTTAAAACGGATCATGTACTCCAATAATTTCTGCAGGGTATGCACGGCTTCGGCTCTATATACATTCATATATCTATACATACATATGTATATACATATATACATTGACAAGTGTAACAAAATATTTTTTGCTGTTGGCATCACTAGGTAAGTGTCAACGTCTGTAAGCAACATAAGTAAAGTTTCTAAAAAACTAGTCCGAAATTCGGCTAAAATTACCTGGTAACGAAACTAATTAATGCGAAATAAGTACGAGATAATGTTACTGCAATACAATGCAGAAAGTTTCTCTGACGTGTATGTATGTACATGCGAATGTATGTATATGTATGTACATACACATATGTAACAAAATAGGAATGTGAAATGAAATAATGAAAATCAAGGACAGTCGGGATATTAAACTCATGTCAAAAATTAATATTTTTAAACTGATCTCAATATTATTATGATAGGAAGAAAAGTCAAAACTTATTTTATTTACATACTACATACATGCATACATATGTATTTACAAATTTGTAAAATATAAAATTATGACAAATAATACAGGAAAAGCACTAGCAACTTGGGCTCTCCGCTTAAAAGTCAATAAATTTATAATATTTGTTGAAAGCGCGGACTTCCTCGTTAGCATACTCGCCTGCTGATTAACTTGCAACTGCACAGAATGGGCACCGTAATGAAGACCTTATGCCCATGATGGTTCTAACAGACTTTTAAAAATGCCTCTGTGTCTAACTTATACGACCCACGCCTTCACATGGGAAGTAGAAGCGTGGCCACATGAAATTCCACAAATCAGCTCTAAAACAATACAGTTACCGAAGCAAACCAGTCAACTAGTGCGAGTGAGACGCAAACCTCTCGTAGGCCAAAGAAAGACAACCAGCCTGACCGCAATTAAGAAATAATGACAATGACATTCTTCATCCCAGAGCTGCTTTACGATTAGTATGTAAAGCGTGTTTATTTAGAGTCTCACAACTTTGAGATGGCATCACTGCTTTATTTTAGCACCCATTTAAGACCTGATAGTTGCTTTTTGTTTAATTTGCTTTCAAATTTCATTATGAATCGACACCAGAGCAACGTGTGCAAATTGTTGAAATTTTTAATCAAAATAATTGTTCTATTCGTCAAACTTATCGTGCACTTCTTCTATTTTATGGCGTACATAATTGTCCTTCAGACTGGCTAATTGGAAGAACAATAGATCGTTTTCGGACCACATATACTGTTACCGATAGTGTACATGCCTTGAGATGCCGAACAGCGCTCACTGCAACGGGGGTTGTGTCCTTCCACTTTATGGAAGATTTTACGAAAGGCTCTTGGAATTTTCCGTACCTCAATTACGTGACATTTATTTGCTGATATGTGGTTCCAACAGGACGGAGAAACATGCCACACAGCGGGCACTACAATTGATTTACTCAAAGAAACTTTTGATAAAAAAATAATTTCACGCAATGGCCCAATTAATTGGCCACCACACAACACCGAACATACAACCAAGCATCATCAACAGACCTATCCTTCCTAATCCCGAGCTGTAGCTCAGAAGTAATCTCATTGGCATTCTCCATCAGCCTACACACCATTATCCTCTCCAGCACTTTACCAAGCACCGGAAAAAGACTGATGCCCCGATAAGAACGCGAAACAATTGAACACCTGCAAATCAACATTCGAATTCGGTCGCAAATGCTGCGAGAAGTTGTTAAAAATTGGTGTTCCAGATTGCGCCTTCTACGCACCAGCCGTGGTGGCCACATGGCAGAAATCATATTTAAGCATTAATTTCATAAAATTTTCTTTCCAATAAAGCCCGTTTCATTAATATTAAAAATATATTTCCTTGTTTTATTGTGATTCAAACTTATGTCACTCTATAAAAAACATCCTTTACATACATATATGCATGTTTGGCCGATTGATAAAAATGGGCGACACATATGATTTCTTACACATAATTGCCATGTTTAAGTATTAAATACAACCGAGACAGCAGCCGACAGGAACACACGACTACTTAATTAATGATTTTGAAGACGACAGATACATGTACAGCGTTGCATTTACACGTATTTCGATAATACCAATTCCAATTTTTTAAATAAAAATGACGATTGACGATTTAGAAATAACAAATTTTTTCCACAGTCTTTTTAATCAAAGAAAATCGTACATATGTATGTACATACATATATACCATTAATTAAATAATTTTATTTGTAGGTACTCGGCATGGAGTTTCGGAGTAAAAAGCTGTAATTATAGCGATGCACCTACCTTGTTAAGCGTGTCTTGGGGTAGCGTATCATGGCCTTGACTGATTTCAAATAAAAGTTATTCAAATAACAAACTACTTATTTAGCCCACAAATTTTCCATCAAGTTTTCAAAACCTTGTTAATTTATCAAATGATATGGAATTGGAAAGAATATCGAATCAATTTTGAAAGACGTTTTTTTAAGCTTCTGAAGTATATAGCACATATAGAATATATAATAACTTATGCAAGCTTTATACAATTTCTCTCTTTCAAAGCACCAATTTCTTATACTTGTTTTGTTATATTGCCCACATTGTTTTTATTTTGGAGCTGAGGAAAGCAGAAATAAGCTTAAATTGGTGACATCCAAAACGCTGGTCCTGTTTGCCCTGCTGTCATTGAAATAATCGTGTCCATAAGAATGTGAGTTTTACTTTTGACATATTAGCCCGTAGCCTGCCGTTTCGAATGTATTTAGAGCATTACATTTTTTAGAATGGTCAACGTTCTTCAAAAGAAGAGACGGACAACTCTGTTGTTAATTCTCATATTCGTATAAATATGAGAGGCTGGAATGGTCCATTATTTTTCGCAGATAACTTTAACATTAAAATTTTTTTTTTCTTAAGTAAGTGAAATTCGTCTATATTGACTTTATGGGATGGCATTGAAAATTTAAAAAGTACTCGTAGCTTGAAAAATTGTTCTTTTCTGAGCTTAATGTACAATAAGACACTTTGTTTTAATTTATGTTATTTTTACTAGATAGATTTATTAAGAATGTAACAAAAAAGGTGCATTAAACTTCCTTTGTACTATAATACAATGTAACAAAAAATAATTCATACATATAAAGAGAATTCGGTACTGCTGTTTACATCGTTTTCGAGATCACAACTACAATTTTTACAATAACAAGTATTTATTTATACGATAACATTCACAATTTTGTAAATAAAATAAATATTTTCTTTGTACGAGTATTAAGCCGCAGATAGTTGCAGTTTGTAGTCTGCTTCTCTTTTAATGGTTTTAATTATATTTCTTTCAACATTTGCTGATGAATGTGGAACTGATAGTATTCCTCTGACAATTTTTAAACAACGTTTTAACGAACTTGGGATATGAAACTCTTTCCAACTTAAAAAATAAAATATTGTCAGCTATTAAAGAAATAAGCCCAAGTGCTGAACACTTAAGGAACATTTATGCGAGCGTACACTTAAACTAACGTACGTACGTTCGCTTTTGGGCATACCAAAGCAAGGCAAACGCTTACCGAAATTAACTGTGACGTTGCCGGAACCTTTCAACGTGTACAAAATAGATTTTGACGGCGCCGTTTAAGTGACATACGTAAGCCAGTGCTGGCACTCATGTGAATTAAATACCAATACGGCACATTTGCCCATTTTCGGTAATTTTGAATTGGTATTAATTTGGTTCATAAAAGTAATAGTTGACTAATTATAATACTAGTTTTAATAATAAAAATGATAATAAGAAAAATAATGATAACAGTAATAATAATTTTATTAGTAGAAAATATTAATAACAACAACAACAAAAAATAATTATACAAATAACAAACACAACAATTATAATAATTTTAATTATAAAAGTAATATAATAATAATGATAATGTACAAATTACAATGTAAAAAGCTTTATATCTCTCGAAGCCAATTTAGTACTTTTTTCAATATCACATGTACGAAAATAACTTAACATTGCCCATCACTATACAAAAAATTTCGGAAAAAAAGAGAATGAGAGAATGTTTTGTTTATTTTATTGACGCCTCTTACGTTTGTATAGTTTCTATAACTGCACATACGACGTACTTTAAGTACGTTAAGTTTACATCAACATTCGTATAACGAGGCCTTTAATATTTCGTTCCTAACTTCCACATGAAATAAAGGGGTTTTCAGTAAGAGGGGGTGGATGCTGAAATGGAATAAAACAATCTATTTACGAGTGAACTAGTAACAAAGCTTAGTAATTTTTCGCCAAAAATTTAGTGCTTATTAGCTTTTATCTCCTGGGCCGTATGGAATGTAATGGGTAAAGGACTAAGTCCCATAGCAAAGTTTAAGGCTGTGAAAAGTGGAGTTCTCCTCTGCGGTGAGTAGTTGACTCTCTCCGTTTCTCCAGCAAACTTTCAATGACCGCAGAATATTATATTGTTGACCGAATCGAGCATTTAGAGTGGTGTCTGTGGTAAAAGGGGCGAAGTGCGCGAAGTTGGCGTTAACGAACACTAAATTTGATAACAAACTTGTATAATTTTTAAGGAGTGCTCAATAGCGTAACTTGTTATAGTGTTTGGCATCAATTACTGTATATTAAGCACCACATTACACAGACCAAACAACATGGAGGTCACAGGCCACCAACATTTACACGCATTTATTGAAAATCGTCTACTACGCTAATTCAAGGACGCTTGAGTCCTGCTCCAAAATTATTATTTTATTTTACAAAAAAATACACTTTTTAAGTATTTATGAAGTTGTTATGAAGAAGATGATATACATATGTATTTGTCCCAAGTAAAATGTCGAAATAGGTTCCAAATGGCCGGCTTGTTTCCTCCCGCAGGCAAAATTGTACAATATTTATACATGGCGAAGAAATTAGTTCAACATCGTGAAAATAGCTTAAGTCGTTTAATTGACTTACAATTTTACAACTAGTCAGTGACTGAGCACACAATTCTTATATCTCAAACCCTGACAAAATCTCCTCAAAACGAAAACATTTGCTTAATTTTGGTTTCGTTTTCTTAAAGGTGAAATAATTTTGCCAACATAAAGTAAATTTTTTCTACTTTGTAGATTTTCATTTAATTAGACTAAAATTTGCACAGTTCAACCAAGCCAAACCGAGCTTCTACTCGAACGCATACAGGCTACATACATATTTATGTATGTGTGCATGTGTTTTTTAATTCTTGTTTGAATGTCGACATTCATTAGCCACACTGCAGCCACACTTTCAACTTCTTGACTTCGAATTGATAGTGCAAACTGCTTGTCACAACTCACTTGAATTGATAGCTGGGAATTGATAGAGTAATTATTGAAAAGCAATAATTGAAAGTGCAACCCTGTGTGGAAAGCATTATGCACTATCATATTCCTACATACACACATATGTGTGTACATAAATATCACTCATTAGGAATGAAAATGCTGCATCAATCACTCACACTTTTGGTCCATGCCACGTGATACTGTTGCACAAGGGATACATACATATATACATATGTATACATATATACATATGCATACATATGTATACATATGTATATATGTATGTATACGAGTATGTACATACATACGTAAATCTGTTGCAAATATTAGTTGTAATTTTTCAGAAATAAATAGATGCAATATAATATTTCTGACGCAATTTAACTGGAAAAGTTCAGAATAAGCTGAATTAATAAAAGTCGAAAATCGTGCACAAGACTTAAGAACATAAAAAGGAATATAATGCTAACTGTTAGGCTTGAGAAGAATAGAAATGGAAATACATATGAAATTAGGACATGAAAATTAAAAATACGCCAAGGCGATTCATGTGTTTAAAAATTGTTTTGAGTGTGAAAGAATAAAAATGTTGCAGAAATTCGAACGAAAATAACAAATGGGAAAACGATGTGCAATAAATGAATTAACCATCTTATTTAATAAAAAAATATCGACCGAAACCAATTTCTGATACCAAAAATTCCGTTGGACTTGAAATCGTTTATTGTTTTCTAGAACAAAACTTAATCTTTGTTTTTGTTTAAGCGATTTTCAGTGACCATAATCGTTGTCATCACTGAGAGTTTCTAACAATAAAAAACTATTTAGAGTTTATAATAGTACAAAATTAGTTAGATCTTTGTCGGTTTTGTCATACATACGTAGATGTTACAATATATTGTCAGTTCTTGCCTTTAAAATCTCTTGTTCGAATTTATTCCAAAATCAAATTATAACCCATAACAATCAATTGTTATCAATCAAAAAGTTTGAGTGTGTGTGGTCACTACTCTGCTAATATAATGATTCCCGATTCTCCGCAGTCGATATTCGCCAATCGATCAACTTATTTCTTGTATGTACTCGTACCAGCAAACGTGGTGGCAAACGATTAGTACCGTAGACAACTTTGATTTCTATATGCAAAAGCTTATAGAAGGATCTTTTGTGATAAAATCACAGCCACCCACTAAAGACGGTTCTTTTTGAAAACAACTTAATTTTACCATCTTTCGTTACCTTTTTTCAACTACAGACCAAATTCAAGCTGAGTTTTGGTATCGAAAATGTTGTAGTTTACCGTAGATACAATACGCTGAAAATTTCTGCAAAGTGCTTTCTCTAGCCGGCAATACGAACGAATCAGCGTTGTCAACTCGGTGCGTTTCCCACTATATTCGGTCCGTTTTAAGATTCTTGGTGCGCAAAATTTCTTCAATAAACATAACGAATTCTAAAATTGGTGGGTTTTTTCTCAATTTTGGTGCGTTTGAAACTCCAAAGTTGACAACGCTGGATCGAGTGCATGTTGAAAAAGACATGAATGCAAGTGTGTATTGGTTAGAAATATAAAACATTAAGGAGAATTCACATACATATTTACATTGTATATACTTGTACATACTTATTTTTAATGTTTCTTGTTAATCGGTATTGTTTAAAAAAGATTTACGTTAACAAAATTTTTATTCTGAGCAGCGATTTGCTTGATCGAAGCTGCTGTTAAATAAGTTAAAAGCATCTCCAGCTTTGATTATAAAACAGACTTTTGCGGCTGAAGTACGCTATTGCTTGTTTATAGTAGACAAAGAGCGTAGTTTTAATTGAAAATTACTTAAAATTTCGTATACTTTTTTGCCGGCTAAACCTGTCATCCATTATATAATTATTTCAAAGTTCTTTTTATTCGTTTTTCCAAGGTGCAAAGCAATCTGTCTTTGCTAATTACCAACCACATGTCATATATGGTTTTCAGTTAAAATATTCACTCTTGCTTCGTTAAAGCTCTGGACCGACAATCTGGTTTCATGTATAACATGGATTTCAATATTACTTTTTCTCTATTCCCGGAGTAAAAGCTAAAAAATTGGAGCCACCAGTGCAATAACGAAGAAGTAATCGTTTGAAGGAGGCTGCCTGCAATGAACTGCTCAGATATATTATTTCTGGCCAATTCAAGGTAACGTCAATCAAACACATCATTCTATGGCGATAGGAGGGCAGCTGTTTTTGATGTTACTTTATTGTCTTTGCCCTTATTTAGGTAATTATTCTGTTAATAATGAAGACCATAAATAAACCGCACATAGTGGCTTAGAACCTACTGTAAAATGTCCTGAGTTCGAGCACTTTATTTTGACATAAAATATTTTTAGGAATATATGTTAATTAATAATTGTACATATGTATGTATGTAGATATTTCAAGTCTTCAATGTAAAAATAAACAACTGTTAAAGGAAACACTTTAGTTGGCACGTTGTTCTAGCCACTAGTATTTCTTGGCAATATGATTTTTAGTCGATAAAGGCCGGTGCACATAGAATCCGTCATACGTCGTACTTTGCCTTTTTCAACTGACAGCTGAGTTAAAATACACGGTTGGTTATGAGCGTTGTCACAAAGAGTACGTCGTCTTCAACGCAACGTATCAAAGTTCAGCAACTTTCAACTTTTAACGTACGTTGGTACTTTGACAAGTGTTAGTTTCTTTTGTTTTGATTTACAGTAAATTTAGTTTTTTTGATTATTTTAGTGCAACACCAAAAAACAACTAAAAATATTTAAATGCAAACTAAATTAATGTAAAAAATGTAAAGCAAAATAATAATTGAAATAACTTCCAGAAATTCATTCGCCTCCATTGAAAATATGGGTTTCTGTTGAGTACTTTGACAGTTAATGTTTTCTTTGTTTTGTTTTAGATTTTTTATGTATACGTTAACAACCTACTCATTGTGCCAACCTAATCCGTTGTTCCGTCAACGTCAGTTGAAAAAGGCAAAGTACGACGTATGACGGATTCTATGAGTCCCGGCCTTAAGGGGAGTTATGCATATTTTGTTTGACGTCGACAATTCGCTCATAGCCAACACCGCTGCGAAGAAGTGCGTTAGAATAATCTTTTTACATAAAAACTAAAAACACTTATATATAAACTACTACTATTTTAAGTGTTTTGATAAGCTGTTCGGTTACAAGTGTAATGTGAATGTCACGTTACATTGAGAAGAAACACAAACACACAAAATTATAGTTTTCGGAGTACATATGTACATAAAGGGTGGTTAAATTTCAAGGGCCGATGTTGATTTTGAATAAAACACAAACTATTTAGGAAATTATTGTAATTTTATTTTATTATGATGTATTGGTATTACTCAATTATGTATGGAACAAAATATCGGCCAAATGGGCGCCGCGACCTCGGCGGCACATCTCCATCCGATGGTCCAAATTTTCGATGACGCTGAGGCATAATGGAGGTTCTATGCCGTTAATGTGCCGAATTATCTGATCCTTTAGGTCTTGAATTGTTGCTGGCTTATCGACGTACACCTTTTCTTTCAAATAAAGTCCAACGGTGTCAAATCACATGATCTTGGCGGCCAATTGACATCGCCATTACGTGAGATAACACGGCCATTGAATTTGTTGCGCAAAAGAGCCATTGTTTCGTTAGCTGTGTGGCAAGTAGCACCGTCCTGCTGAAACCACATATCGTCCACATCCATATCTTCCAATTCGGGCCATAAAAAGTTCGTTATCATCTCACGATAGCGAACACCATTCACAGTAACTGCCTGACCGGCCTCATTTTGGAAAAAATACGGCCCGATGATGCCGCCAGCCCATAAACCGCGCCAAACAGTCACTCTTTGTGGGTGCATTGGTTTTTCGACAATCACTCTTGGATTCTCATTCGCCCAAATGCGGCAATTCTGTTTATTGACGAATCCACTGAGGTGAAAATGTGCCTCATCACTGAAGATGATTTTCTTCGAAAATTGATCATCCACTGTTGCCATTTCTTGCCACCATTCTGCCCATTCACGACGTTTGGAATGGTCAAGAGGCTTTAGTTCTTGGCCAATTGCTCCTTGTAAGCGTGTAAATGCAAGTCTTTATGCATAATGTTCATCAACGACGAGCGTGAGAGGTGCAATTGTTGGGAACGACGACGAGTTGAGGTGGACCGCTCTTCAGCCACACTATCGCGAACAGCAGCAATATTTTCTGCAGTACGAGCTGTACGAGCTGTACACGTTGATGTAATAAAACATTTTGTGAATTAACCAATTTGTTTTGCGAAAGAATTCATGTGTTTACATATTCATTAGCGCTAATTCCATTAGACATACCTTTTATTATCAGCTGTGCAACTTTGAACGTGTGTACATATGTACATATGTTGCGTACGTTAATCCGATATCTTTACCTTTGTTTTGATTTGGATTTTCGTTCAAATATGAAGATTTTATAGAATACTGATTGGGCTAACCTTATCCGTCATTGCGTTAACGTCAGTTAAAAAATGCGACAGATGACAAATGATTCTATGTGCCTCTTTCTTAAGCCCTCTGAAGTATGTATGTATGTATGTAAGTGCTTAATAAAAAAAATTTCACACACACCGTTGATAAAGAGCAAAAGTAAAGTAGGTGACTGACTGCTTTGCGGAGCGCCGGGTGTTACCCATATACAATGGGCCTAGGATTTGAAAAAATTTGTTTTAATTCTATAAAATATAAAACAGATCTTTAATGACTTTATCGAAGGTCTGCCTGAAATCGGTATATATGACGCAAGAAAGTGGGTTATTATTACACAAATCATTTGCTTACCAAAGTTACTGGTTGTAACATATTTGCTGATTTGATGAGTTGATGATTTTTTCCAAAAGTGAATCCATAGCCATATCAAAAGAAGTTGCATCATTACCAACAACTACCAACTATGATTTTTCGCGAAATGCGGTCATCATATTGTCCGTATAAGGTGCTTATATTTTGCGGCTAGTTAATGGAGGCTTCAGATGAGAGAGGCAATATTGCTATCGGCCTGTGCTTAGGATTAGATTTGGGTATAGGAGTAGTCTCGCAAGTTTCCAAATTTTTGGATAGCGACTAGTAGTAAAGACGTTGTTAAAAATAAAAGTTATGAAAGAAAGAAGTTTTGGAATTAACATTTGTATCCATCCCATCCCCCCTAAGTGAACTGGGTTTTATTGACTGCATAAAACACCACATTGACTTACATTAGCAAATCTGAAGTTGTTGCTTAAAACATCATTAGGGACATTATCATCAGACTTTGATTAAACAGTTGGAGTGCTTAAAAATTTATCGTTCAGGGTATTTGTATTAATTGCACAGTATTCTGGGCCAACAGATTTGGCAATACCAATTTCACGTATCACTGTTCGAAAAAACTACATGTTTGAAAAAAATTTAGAACTTTGAAGCATAGTAGTCAGAAATATCATTTTTGATGATATTCGATATTGTTCACTTAATTCATTTTATATATCACACTCCAATCAATGCTGAAAAATTATTCTTTTAACCTACTATAATCCACGCTTTTAAATACGCGATATCTAACGAACTGTTTAGGCACATTTATGTAACTGACAATTAATCGTCAAAATTTAGGTTATGACGTGGAAAGCATGACGCAGACAGTTTTTCATAAAGTAAGACTTTCGAAATGTTACTGACAAAGAAAATGTCAAGAAATTATTCGTTCTTCTTCTTCTTCCTTTGGCGCTATAGCCCCGGCCTCAACCAAAAGCTTTTACAGCTGCCTCCAATTTTGCACACCAAGTTGGTTGACGTCCCTCTCCACTTATGTGCGCCATCGGTTCCATGGCCGTCCTCTATTGCGTTGTTCCACTGGTTCGGAGTCGAAGATTTTACGGGTTAGGGCAGTATTTTCCATGCGCTCTAAATGTCTAACCGCCTTAGCCGTTGGATCCGAAGACGCCTGGTTAGGCTCATGTCGCTGTACAACCTGCACAGTTCGTGATTGAATCTTTTTCTTCAGAAACCATATCAACGCAAACGTGGGCGACGATTGAATGCAGAACTTTTCAAGTGTACGAAAAAGTAGAAATGCTTACTCTACTACGTTCTCGTAAATTTAGAACTAAGTATTTGCAAATCTTTGAAGTGTAGAGTTATCTCCCAACCTACTCGAAGTATGGTTTTAATTTTAGATATATACTTACATATGTATCCGTGAAATGTCAAGAGTTTACATAATTGAGGGGGTCTTTTTCATACCAAAATAAGTCCTAATATCTCTCTATCTCAAAGTTAGAAAAAGGATTGTTTCAATTGTGCCATTTACGCAAAATAAAAGGAAATATCAGTTTTATACCTGAATGCAAATTTCGAAATGTATATGATTTAAAGTCATCTTATCACCAAAATCAATCGATGACATCTACTATATAACTTATGAATATTGAATTTGACAATGGAATCAATCTCCGGAGCTATTGATAAAACAATTAATTGAGTTCAAATAGAAGTCCAATTAAATCATTGCAAAGGTGTAAATGGTTTTTGTGCTACTTCGCTTTATTTATTTTATCGCCATAAATTGACAAAAATATAAAAATGTTAGACATCTAGCGCGTGGTCCTCTCTGTGCGCCGAGATATAAAGCTTTACAGAAGCAGTGCTCCCATCATTTCATCATATCAAATAACATATGTATGTATGTATGTACGTGCATACATACGTACGTATGTATGTACATACATACATATATCAAATAAAAAATGCATGAAGAATATCAAATAAAAACTAAAAACATGCCTACATACATACATACATATTTAGTTGTTCACTTGTCTCTACTACGTCTAGTTTTCAACTGTATGGTATTTTGAAGATGTTATACATATAAAACCTTCAAAAGGATTGGAAAACATTGATTGAAACGTTCTTAGTAAACTGTCATGAATACGTATGTATGTATGTATGTATGTATGTATGTATGTATGTATGTATGTATGTATGTATTTATAGGTCATTCAAGCCAAACAAATAGCACTTTAGAAATAATGAAAATAATTAGCACTTGTGGTGATCAATGGGATACATACATACATATGTATGTAGATATATATGAAAAAGGAAAAGCTCAGCTGGTTATCCAGTTATTTACATTCACTATTTTATTCATATCATCTAGAAAATGAAAACTAATGCTCTAAATATATTCCAGAGAGCAGGCTACAGAAAAAACAACTGCAAATGTTGCCGTTATTTTATATTTTAATGAGGGCGGCTACGTTTACAGCGATGCATTTACATTTTAATATTTATTTCAGTAATGCCAAATTCACCTTATTTTAACGTTTCAGGAATAGAAATGCTTCGCAAGAAGGAAAAAAAAATAATTTAATTGCTCAAAAACTTATCGAGGAAATGAAGAAGCGTTTCCAGGGAGTGTATGGATGATATTGTTAAAAGATTCCACATCATTTAAGCGCATGAATGGAACCAAAGTGTGAAAATAGCCCACAGATCTCCTTTGCTTTAAAATTCGTTTCATTGCGATTCTTTTTTTCATTTTATTTAAATATATGTATGTACATATATACTTTGCTGATAGCAATGCTTTATGCATTTCAAGGGCTAATAACACAAGTAATTTTCTTTTTTCACTAATTTAAAAACAAAAAAAATTTTACAATTACAATTTTTGCACATTGACAAAACACAATATCATAAAATCAGCTGTAATAATACCATATTATAAAACTATTGTTTATATACGGCAGCAATGATTGTCCAGACAAAATGTTTGAAATGGGTAAATCGCGTTTCAGAAAACTCTCAGTAAAATAATTTTTGTCCGGACAAAAATTTTGTTCGGATGGGTGAATCCAGCTTTACTTTCTTATATGTACTCGTCAAAAAACACGAGTGCCGGTAAATGTAGGTAAGCAATAAGAATTGCTGCCTGTGAACAACAAAGCAATTTCAATGAGAAGTGTGTATCTTTCTTATCAATAAGAATTGAACAAAAATTGTTTCTTTCATTAATTGATAGAAAGCAACAATAAATGCTAAAAAAGAGCAAGCGATAAAAAAATTTTAACAAAACATTTGTGTTCTGCTTATTCTATTAAGTGCTGTTAACTTTTCGTTTATAAGAAACCGCAAAACCGAACAGAAGAACAGCGGCAAGTCGCTTAATTTGGCCATAAATCGCTCATTAATCAAGACTTTAGGTGGAAATGTCTATTTAAATTTTAAACATTTTACTTGTTTTTGGCAGAACTTAATTTTTTATCGATAACTTCAGCAAATTTTTGAGAGTTATATATTTTTCGTAATATATGTGAACTCATTGCACTTGGTAAATTTTCCTATCACACTATATTTGTACCGTTCTCCAATAATTGAACAACGAACAAAAAATTTAGTGGGCTTAAGAATGTGCGTGTTTCAGTTGTGGCATATTGTAGCCCGTATCCTGCTGTCTCGAATGTATTTAGAGCACAAACGTATGAAGCGCACAATTCTCTTAGTTTTATTTAGAAATCTACCACATTTATTTTTGTATACGTGAACCTGGGTAGGGCGGGAATTCGCTGTTTACGAAATTGAGATTTTCTTGTGTTTTAATTTTTTTTGCCACATATAGTATGTATGTGTTTTCAAAGAGACTATTGGAGGTATTCCAAGATATGCACTAAAATTATTTTATGCATAATTACATTATGCATATGCATAAAATTATTTATTTTTTGTTGGTCTTTACGACCTTTTTTATTTATTATTATTATATTATTATTGTATTAAATCAGCTGCACTGAAATTACAAAGTTTCTTATTTTATATTAATATAAATGACCTGATTACAAATGTGGCGTGATTAAATTTCTTATTAATTTTAATATTGATTTGGCAATAGTTGCAGACGCTGATCTATCAATTATTACCAAATTGAGGTAAATTAAAATAAAGAAATTAATAAATTGCGATATTTGCACAGTTAATGTTAAATGTTAAATGTTAAAGAAAGAATTCACAATTTTAATTGTGTTAACTTTCATATGTAAGTACATAGTATGTATGTATGTATGTACATACATATATATTTCTACGAAAAATTTTCTGGTACGTGGCAAAAGGAATTCTTATTCCAAATTTGTGGCACCCTACAATGAGAGCTACACTGAAATTGGCGCGCCAAGGTTTCTCCGAATTCTTCTTGATTTCTCCCAACTTAACCTTTTTAAGTTAGCGAAATTGTTTTTAAAAAATCGGGAAGATGTGAATTTGTAGTTATGTGTACATATACACACTGCTTATGTACGAACACATTCTCACATAAATTGTACATGCATCCATATATACATACATATGTACATATATGATTTAACAATTCATTTCATTTCTGTTCGAACATCCATTTTTCATTTATAAACATGTACTTAAGTTTCCTTCTTGCACATTGGGGATGTACCCCAATCATTTTTCCTTATTATCCTACATTTGCATATTTTTTAAACACAAAACATTTAAAGTCATCGAAAAACTCGTAAGAAGCAGCGTTCGGATAGTGGTCTGAGATACGTGGATTTTTTGATTTTGGTATTCCACTAAACACTTTTTTAATGGCGGCATGTCTGGTATTAAAAGTAATTGCTGCAAACAATACTATCGCGTGATAAAAATAATTAAATAAATAGTAATTAAATTGAAGAACTTTCTGAAACATTAATAAATGAATGTAGTATAAACCTGTTTACATAATAGATAGATATTAAGTGGGTTTGCTTTATCTGAATTCACCAAATAATTTGTAAATATAAATTGATTTGTAAATATAATTGAAATTGAAATTGAATTGAAAAACAAACGCTCGTGGGCGTCAGAGTATGTCGTCCGTCTTCTTCGAACAATTGGAGTCGCTCTAATGTAAATATGTGCACATCTTTATAGGTACGGGCTCTCTGAGAACTACACAAAAGTTTACCTAAAAAAACCTAGAAAATTAATTTGGGTGCTGGATAGCGTTCAAAATTTTATTGTAAAATTGTACCAATCAGCTTGAAAGATTGTACTTTTCTAGCCATAATTGCACTAAGACACAGCTGTTTATTAGAAAAAAGGTCCATTACATTTCATTTGTAATAGAACAAAAACAAAAAACAATTCAGTAGATATTGACTATGTTTAAACTATTAAATTTTTGACAATAGCTTAGTTGATATATTCTTGTACTCGGATTAAGCCGCAGAGAGTTGCAGTTAGACTTCGCTCTTTATTTTTAACTGCAAATGTATATTTTGGTAAGAAAAGTTTCTTCCACATTTGCTAATGTATGTATGTATGTAGAACTGTTGTCCAGAAATCGCTAATACTCGAATCTTTGCAATATTCTCGTCTTCAAAACATCAGCAAGAGCTCTAAACTGCGAATTTTGGCATTCCTTTGGACATTTATTTAATAATAGTGATGCTATACTATAGTTTTTGCACTGATTACGTTTCCTGGGCTAAATTTGCCGAACCATTTTACACGAGTACTTTTAAATAGGTTGAATTGCATTCTGTGGTGCCAATTGTAACTGTCAGGCTAGTAACTGAATACTTGCAACAAAAACGATATACTCTTTTGTAATAGCAAACAAGAAAAAGTGTAAACAGCAAACAGAAAAGGTACATATGTAAGTACATATGTATGTGTGTATACATATTTGCATGCATTTACTGTAAATTGACTGCATGACGAGTTGCTATATAAAATTGTACTTTTCGAGCTTGAATAGTGCCCAAAAAAAATGCAATTGTACCAATTTTGCCTTCCCTGATTTGAGACTATTGTCAGAAACGAGAAGTCGTTTAACCTTCGCTTTTCCAACGGTTTTTATGTTCATCGTTTACTTATGCCCATCCGGGTGGTACTGCACTATTTTACTTACAACTATAGGCGATGAACACGTCTTTGTCACACATAAATACATATTTATATTATGTATGTATATTATGAGTGATGCCAGGAAAGATTTAACGCGAAGATTTTCTAATAAGAAAGGTGAAAGTGTATACAATAAATGGAATTCTGAGAATAAAGAAAATCAGTGTACTTGGAAACCAATTACAAATAAGGAGTTATCCGCATTTTTCGGAATTTTGCTGATAATGGGTGCTCCCAATTACTATAAGGAGAATTATATAGAGCTTTGGAGGAAAAATGCACATCCACTTTACCGTGCAACTAAGTATGTCGCGTAATAGGTTGCCTTGCATGCTACAAGAGCGGCCCGACTACATATAGGAGATGTCTTCGAAATAATAAATTCCAACCTAAGATCCCATTACCGTCCACATAAATCAATAACCGTAGACGAGCAACTTTTTGAGTTTCGGGGTCGAACACGCTTCACGCAGTATATGCCTTCTAAGTCTTCTAAGCCAGTTAAATACGGAATAAAAATGTGGTGGGCGTGTGACTCGAAACATTTTATCCACTTTAAGGGCAGATATACATATATACATTGGAAAAGTAAACAATATAAGAGACACTAATCAAGGTGAGCGTATAGTAAAGGAGTTAGTAGGTTTGTACAAAAACTCTGGAAGGAACGTCACTATGGACAACTTTTTACAACTCTTTCGTTGGCCAAAAAGCTGGCAACTTGGAACCTATCGGTCACTGGAACTGTAAACAAAACAAAAGATATGTTCCCGAAAACTTTAAGCCGAGCACGCGAAGTCACGTCTAGCTTATTTGGTTTCTCCGAAGGTGCAACGTTGGTATCCTATGTGCCTGCCAAAAACAAGTCGATTCTTTTGTTGTCCACAATGCACAAAGGCAAAACTATATGTGCTCCAAACAACAAGGGCGAAATAATTTTGTATTGCAATGAAACCAAGGGAGGAGTGGACACGATGAATAAAATGTTGTCACAATATTCTACAAACCGAGCAACATTTCGGTGGCTATTAGCTTTGTTTTTATATATTTTAGACACAGCGGCTTTTGCATCATTTATCATCTATAAAGAAAATATTGGAGAAAAATCTGTAAAGCAGTAGGAGAGAAATCAATTCCTTGAGAGTCTTGGCGAAGACTTATGCCGTGCTCTGATATTGAGCAGGTCCTAACTTCCTCCAGTCATTGGAAAGTTTTCAATAAGAACAGCAATATAACAAAAATATACCAAATCTATAACTTTCAGGTGAACCAGTTACGGATCAGGGTCCTGATTTTGAAGCTGACGAAATACCAGAAAGGGATGGAACTGGACGTATCAAAATGAAAGGCAGATGCTATATTTGCTATTCAAATAAGCAAAGAAGAAACACACGGCAAGTTTGCGTAAAATGCAAGAAGCCCCTTTTTGTCAGAGCACAGCGTCTGCCAAACTAAATGTGGCAAGTCCCATCAAGCCCCATTGCCATAATTATGTATATACTGCTTAGTAATAAATTATAATTAAAGCAAAACATAATATACTATTTTTATGTAATCTAAATAAATAAAAACTTAAAAACCCAATAAAACTAAAAAATTTGTTTGTGCGGGGGTATCGGTAAACTTTGAAGAAAAATCCAAAAAAGTTCAAAAAATCTTCTAAAAAATTAAAAATTTAATCATGTTTTTGCAAAATTCTAAAGAACTCAAAAATTTGTTCAGTGAGTCTAAATTTCATACATATCGTACCCTAAATACAAAAGGGCCACATCTCAAAATTTTCCAAAACTGACTTTTTCCCATAAATTAATTCAGAATACACATCTCTAACTACTGCAAAAATTTCTTTCACATCACTATCTTCTTTAACTGGAAAAACACAGTTATGTTAAGTGTGTTGCTTCTGCACGACGAACTAAACATAAACAGTTTTTTGTCTCCTGAAAATTTTAGTATTTTGTGTTGTGACCCTTTTGTATTTGGGGTGCGATATATGTATGTAGATCGAAGAAAAATTGAAGAAGTTATTGAAGAAACAAAATCGAAATGGTGACCCGGGTGGGCATAAGTAAAGCGAAGGTTAAACGTACATGAGTTCGTATGTATTGTGCATACATACATACATACATACATATGTATATTTTTCAATTACTAAAACAATTACATACACACTTATTTTCTGAGGTTATGCTCGTCGGAATGTGACCAACTAAATATAACTACAGACATAACCAACGTGAGAAAGTGATAAATGAATGTGGTAAATAAAATAATTATTTTCCTCACTGTCGTTCAACTCATGTGCACATGAATATTAAAATGTGGCAAAAAATTTAAAATATGTATGACCACAATACAAATTTATTATGGTGTATAACATTTTAGTTTTATTTATTTTATTTTATTCATATTTATTCATATGCAATTAAAATTACAATAAACTAAGAGAAAAAAAGCACTAGCAGCTAATGGCTATCGGCTTGAATCATGAAAATAGGTCTATATATTGTTCATAGGCTTCACATATTGAAGAAATTGATATATATTTCTTGTATTAGATTCAGTTGGCTTTTGTAACAGATTGACAATATTTGATGTTTTAGAGAATTTAATCCGAGGTTGATTTAATGAGTGGCAATGTGTTAAAATATAAAAGGTTAGCATTGTTGCAAAAACTGCACAAAGGTTCTGGACTTCTTGAAATTAAGTGTTGATGTGTGATTTGTGTGTGTGTTAGTCTTAGTCTTAAAAAACATTTATTCATGAGCGAGTTGCTTGAGAGAGGTATGTAGTTTGATTGGTGATTTTTCCGGATTAATTTCTTTATATGGGTGATTGTAGGTGTTCCAAATTTGTGTTGGCGAACTGTTTAGTTCCGCCATTGATGTCCTACAAATATGTACATATATCCCTTGGATTGAGGGATAGCTGGGAAGGTTGGATATAGATGAGAGGCTTTAGCTTTCTCATCGGCGTACTCATTACCCAATACACACCTGTGTGACTTGGCAGCCACATAAATTTAACTTTGTTTTTTTATTGAATCAGTAATTGCCGAATAGGTAAAATAGTTTCGTTTTTATTTCTGTGGTTAATTACCGCATCAAAAACGGACCGGCTGTCTGCACATACATATTACAGTATTGTTAATGGTTGACCTGGTTAGTCTCAAAACTCCAAGAACAGCTTCAGCTTCTGATTTAAATACTGTGGCGTTGAGCGGTAAAATGCCTTCAAACAGCAAATGTCCTTTCATTTTTTAATTTTATAAATGTTTTGTACAGTGAAATTAAGTTCTGGGGTATAGGAGTATTTGTCTAAAATAAAAGCAGTACGTCTGCTGTAATCAGTATTGCCGTAATTATTTCTTAAAAAGACTTTTTTTTTGTAAAAATTGGTGCGTACATTTTTCTGACGATAAGGAAAACGCAAAAACCATTTTTCAAAGGGATGTACATTCGTAACCCACGATTTACTGCTGTCTACCTATATACGAGTACATACTTACATATATACACATGTAAAAGTTTGGACGTGAACTAGTAACATCGACATTACAGCACCTTACATTTAACCTCTTATTTGCAAAAAGTGGCGATCGTCATTCGAAAATGACTGAGATGACTTAGTAATTCATTATAAAATAATATTTGGCAATATCTACACAAACATTTTCTTTGTAGAAACTATTTTAATAAAAATTTTGCTTTAACCCGCAATAGGTTTAAAGTGTTCTCTATTTATACACTTCAATTTCTTAGCTAACTTTTCTTAAAATGATTTTTAGTAATTAGACCTTTAAAAAAACTTTGTTTAGAGCTCAGCAATTAATTATTTGTTAAAAACCAAACAAAATTGCAACAAACCGTCTAGACGACAGGTAGGCATATTTTTACAATTGACACCAATTAACCGCTGCGCGTTTTAAACGTATGTAATTGTCGTTAACTTATACATACATATAAGAGTATGTAGCCAATAGTATTGAAAGCAAACTGTTTATAAGTGTATTTAATTCATTCTTGGCTACTTCTTAATTAGAGCTTTGTTCAAAAAATAAGGTAATAATATGTCCACAGCTTTGTCTATTTGTTGGGGGAATTTTCTGTAGAGCCGTGTCGTTCGCGGACCGAGTTAAATAGAACGGCTCATTCAAATGAACGGAGTGAGCCGGTCATTTAACTGACCGGTTTTCGTTCAACAAATACTGAAAACTGTGTGTTCAAAGTGACCGATTGACCGAAATGAACAAACGAATCAGTTGTTGATAATTGAACGATAATGACCGGTCACTTAAATGAAAGACCGGACACAGCCCTACTTTTCTGCTGTCGAAAAAATGGTGCATTTGGCCCAAGTTTTGTGTAAAAAATGGAATTTTGCAAGTGCTCAAAGCAGTGACATGTTAACAGCGACGGTGAATGCACTTTGATTCAGAAAAATGTTTACATGTAGTACAAGTTTTTCTAAAAAGGTGTGAATGACGACGATATTTTTCCTTATTTTATGATTGACAGAACAGCCTTTTGTGACGATTGAGGAAGTAAAAATCATCATAAAAATCGCTGTTACATTTTTAAGAAGTTATTCTGTATTCAATATTCAATAAGAATGTTTGTTATTCATCTACAGAATTCATTCTTAGAAAAGACCAATTTCGCGCCAAGTCATCAGCTATTTTATTTCCATATGTATTGTTTTGTTTAGTATTTTTAATGTGTTATTTTGCTTCAACCTTGAATTTAATAACTCCTTCAATATTTTTGAATAGATAAAGGAGAAGTAATAGGTGCGTTTTTAAGGTCTTTCAATCCTAAAAATGTGCGGAAACAAGCGCCTTACAAGTCCGTCGTCACAAACCGAAATCATATCTTCCCGTCCAAACTACTATCTGAAAACTGTTGCTTCTTTCCTAACTTTTGAGTGTCAGCTCTGTCGCTTATAATCTTGTTATGCTAATTGCTGCATATTGTACATATAGATATGCTTAGATACATATATGTACATACATATATGTAAACATATGTATGCACTATAAGTATGTATATATGTATGCATATATGCTCATCTGCCCGCAAAGAGAAACGACTGCTATTCGTTTGAAAGTTTCTTAAAAAGACAACTGAGTATTTGTTTAAACTTAAGCTAAAAGGTGGAGCAATAGGCAAGTGTAAATTTTGTAAGAAAGTTTTTTCGGTCGTCTCGTGTTTTATGTTTTGTTTGCTTACATTTTATTAAAACGAGACTGTTTGTTATTCGAGATTCTACAGTCTGCATTTGAAGTGTGCAGCAACCTTTTTTAGGTTTTGCTTTTTGATGTTTTTCATAAACAAATTGCAATTACATGGAAAGAAAGGAGGCACTTCACGCTCCGCACATGTTTGCAGTCGTACGTACATATGTATGTTTGTGGCCTGCGTATAAAACAGGTTTGGAATTTCTATTTAACATAAACAATAAAACATGAAGATGGAGTGCGCTTGTACGTTTGTGTGTATAAGCCTTTTTTTATTTTTGCAGTTGTACGATTATATATGCATTTTATTCAAACAAAAACTTATTTTTAACTTCAGTCTTCGATATTAGAACACAGCTGTTTAATATTAGTTTCATGGCATCTAGTTCTACTGTCATACTAGAATATGATCATCATATGAACACATCTACGTACATACTAACTACTATATGTATGCACATACTCCTACTCATGTATACATAAAGGGTGGTTAAATTGTATGGGCCGATGTTGAATGTGAACCACACCTAAACGCCAAGTTTTTTTCCGAATTTTATTTGACATTTCTCTATTTCAGACTTACTCAATTTGAACCATGGAGAGATACACAATCCAACAACGTGTTAAAGTTATCCAGACTTATTATGAAAATGGGAGTTCAAATCAAAATGCATATCGTGCACTTCGTAATTTTTTTGGTCAATTTCATCGTCCAAATGTGCGTACAATCGCAAAAATCGTGGAAAAATTCGAGCAAACCGGGTCTGTAGAAGATGTGAGAGCACCAGTGCATGCTCGTACAGCTCGTACTGCAGAAAATATTGCTGCTGTTCGCGATAGTGTGGCTGAAGAGCGGTCCACCTCAACTCGTCGTCGTTCCCAACAATTGCACCTCTCACGCTCGTCGTTGATGAACATTATGCATAAAGACTTGCATTTACACGCTTACAAGGAGCAATTGGCCAAGAACTAAAGCCTCTTGACCATTCCAAACGTCGTGAATGGGCAGAATGGTGGCAAGAAATGGCAACAGTGGATGATCAATTTTCGAAGAAAATCATCTTCAGTGATGAGGCACATTTTCACCTCAGTGGATTCGTCAATAAACAGAATTGCCGCATTTGGGCGAATGAGAATCCAAGAGTGATTGTCGAAAAACCAATGCACCCACAAAGAGTGACTGTTTGGTGCGGTTTATGGGCTGGCGGCATCATCGGGCCGTATTTTTTCCAAAATGAGGCCGGTCAGGCAGTTACTGTGAATGGTGTTCGCTATCGTGAGATGATAACGAACTTTTTATGGCCCGAATTGGAAGATATGGATGTGGACGATATGTGGTTTCAGCAGGACGGTGCTACTTGCCACACAGCTAACGAAACAATGGCTCTTTTGCGCAACAAATTCAATGGCCGTGTTATCTCACGTAATGGCGATGTCAATTGGCCGCCAAGATCATGTGATTTGACACCGTTGGACTTTTTTCTTTGGGGTTATTTGAAAGAAATAGTGTACGTCGATAAGCCAGCAACAATTCAAGACCTAAAGGATCAGATAATTCGGCACATTAACGGCATAGAACCTCCATTATGCCTCAGCGTCATCGAAAATTTGGACCATCGGATGGAGGTGTGCCGCCGAGGTCGCGGCGCCCATTTGGCCGATATTTTGTTCCATACATAATTTAGTAATACCAATACATCATAATAAAATAAAATTACAATAATTTCCTAAATAGTTTGTGTTTTATTCAAAATCAACATCGGTCCTTGAAATTTAACCACCCTTTACATGCTAAGTACGGGTACATGTTTTTACATCATATGTTCTTATATCCCTCCGGACTCCGATAATGATATATACTAAAATCACTCAAAATCAATTGCTTTGAATGATTCACTTTTTGTTTTATGGTGGATTTCAACATTACATTAATCTCATGAAAAACTCAAAACTCCGCGCACATCTTATTTGATACCAAGAAAAAATACTGTAGCTTGGATGAGCTCATCAATAAAGGAATTGGATTGAACCAGTATTAAGTGGACAATAATATAAACCATTTCGGGAAAGTGTTGTACTGAGTTTTTGTAAACTATCCAGACGAGTGTTTGATGATCACTCGTCCAGAAGTTCATTGTCACGCCGCAGTCGGAATAAGATACTAAATTTTTAATGAAAGTAAGCAGATCTCTTCTCAGAATACTGAGAAAGTTTTCTGTTTCAAACAACTAGACTTTATTACTTTAAACGAATTAATAAAGAATACTATGAGGAGCTAGTTGTTATCTGGAATCTGGGTCCTCCGTGGAACTCAAAACAACTTTCACGTTCAAAGAACAAAAAAAAAAAAAACAAAGACAAAAGTTATAAAAAGTCTCAGTCCGGCTCTTTGAATGATTATGGAAAATATTGTAATATCATTTCATTGTTTAAAGAATTCTGATTAGAATAAAATCTAATTCCGCTAAAAAGCTAAATCGTTCTACTTTTTTGATACGTCAAAGAGAAAGTGTAATGGTCAAACGACAGTAGTATCTTAGTTGAGAATCAAGCGATGAAGACGTTGACCTGCTTGATGCTGACAATTGTTTGCAACATTTTCAAATACAAAATTAATGGTTAAAATTTATAAAGGTGAAGATATATATTAATCATGGTTCAGATGGAGATCCAAGTTATATTCTCTTTCTTTATTATATAATTTTGCACTAAACCATTATTATTTTCCTGCACTTTGAAAGAACTCTTTTATTATTTCCTTGCATAAATCTGGGAGCAGAGCGATTTAACTAAGGAAATTTTATTTTTATTTTATTTATCATCATCATGCCAATATAGTTTTAAAAAGAGATGCTCTTCACCTTCCGATAATTGTAAATAATAGTTTTATACTAATTAATTAATTTAAACTAATATTTATCTGCATCTTTAATCGTAGTAAAGTCGTTATATTAAACCATTATGTGTAAAATCGAGGGTAGTAGTCTTGGCGCTCTTATTTTTCCCCTTTTTATAAATGGCTTGCATATAGTTATCAACTCACAGCAACGTATCGTTTTTTTTCCTTGAACAATTGTACTAGCAGAGATCAATCTGAAAAATTTTTATATTGGTGTAAAAAGAAAAAAATCAAATAAGTGCATATAGTGTAACAGTATAACCCGTAACCCGAGCAATAACAAACAATCAGCAAAAATTGTATACAATAACAACAAAACAACACCTAATACCCTAATGAAATTGACTTTCATTAGTTAATTAATATGCAATAAATAATATGTATGTACAAATGGTTGCCAAGTAGCGAAGTCCATTCATATCTCTGGTGATGGTATAAAAAAAATCACTAGATACGAGTATGTATGTATGTATGTAGTTGCATGTGTTAAAATTGCCACTACATAGAAAACAAGATTTACCAAACGGTCACTGGACGTTGTTCTCTAAGTTGTAAGACGGTAGTTTAGGTAAATGTTTTGGAAAAATATCATTTAAAAAAACTCATTCTTGTGAAAGGAAAAATAGTTGCTAGTACTCGTTATAACGCCAAATGTACCAGTAAACTGAGAAACTAATATTAATCATCAGAAACCCCGAATTTTCCGCAAGGAATTTCAATTAACTTTAAAGAGAACAACTTGAAAATTTCGATTCACACACCCACCCTTTGCTGTAGGAGGGTAATAACTCAAAATTCAGTATGAACTGCTGTCATTTATGACAAAGAGTTCATAGAGCACAAGACCGCGACGAAAAAATATACATATGTGTGTAATGTCATTGTGAGCACTTCAGAGTGTAGTTGATCTCAGGGTCCATCACAAAATGAAGGTGATGCCGCTTATGCATTCATAAAAATGAAACCTAGTCGCGATTTGAGAACCGATAGAGTGCCACTGGCATGGATTAACTTCTTTTTTGTCAGTTTTAGATGCCCGTGATTCTTTGAGACGTGTAAAATAAAAGTGCTACATAATTATTCAATTTTTTATTTCTGCCAGCCCAATATACATACATACATACATACATACTACATTCATACAATATTGACGGAATCATTACACATTGCAATTACATTTTCGTTTGTTAAAATAACATGCGCATATATACAATGGAGTACCTTTTAAGACAAGTAGAATTGTCCCAGCGGAAACTTGGTACTTGCTCTCAGTTGACTTGCCTAAAATAGTTGAAAATATCTGATGGGAGGGTCATAAGAACTTGGTGGTACGTTGTGAGGACAATATTCTTCGAAATGTAACATAATCGATTTGTTTAAAAATATTCATACAATCTTTTTGTAAAACTTTCTACTAATGTTTGTATTTTTGTTAATCCCTTTTGAACTTTTAATTCCTTAGTATTGCGGAGTTATTATTAATTAATTTCGGATAAATAAAAAAGAAATATTAAAAAATATATAGACTAGCTCTGAAGTTTGCTTTATGTATGAAGTTGCTATGTCGTACGGCATGTTCTGAAAATCAAGTTACTCTTGTGGCAATAACCAGACATACTGGATCGTCCGATACATATGTGAGATTTAATGAAACTGTTTTTTTTTTTTTGAGATATGAATCTGTTAATGCAACACATGTACATACATATTTACATATGATCAGGTTTTGCATTGGCATATATTAAAAAGGTGGCCTTTTGCTCTTCGATGCACATAAGATAAGGGGTCCCTCGGTTGTCACAGCAACCAAAACTCTAGAAAGCTCATGTATGACTTCGGTTATGCAGGTCCAGCTGTGGCACGAGAGGGCAAAGTACTGTTCGCTGGCAACAGGTTTCTGTTCTTTGTAAGGAACTTGATAGTAGAGAATATTGCTTAGGCCTGATGTTACCTGAAGATTCATCATAAGATTAGGCCACACTGGCAGGTGCTGACGTAAATCAATTTCACAATCTGCCCTCCCTCGCCCATAATAACTTACTTTTCTACTTAACTTGCAAAAATTATAACTCAACTTTTAAATATTTTCTTTTTGATTCACATACTAAAGACTTTCAGGTATCTAAGAAACACTCAGCTGAGAATTTTCGCACTGCTTAGCGTCTACTATTTTTGATTACTTTTTCTTTTGGCCGGTGGTTACGTGTCCACTCGAGAGAATTATTGAACATTTTCGAAATTAAATCATTCTACCCTTAAAATTATATAACAAACTGAACAGTTGACTTGGCTAAATATAGTTCTGATAAAATACTTTATACGAAATTGTTCATTGTTTGGTTTTTAAAATTAATAAATTTACCATATGAAGACAAAAAAATGAGAAATCAAACTGTTCACAGCTTATGAAAGTTTCCCCTCGATGAACATTAGCACGTTCCTTGCAAGATGTTATGCATTTGTTTATGGATGTGCGTATTTTATGTTTGTCAATAAAATTTTATGTGGGGTGTGCTGGCAGTCACATAAAAATCGCTTTAAACAAAAACATGAACGGCGGTTGAAGGAAAGCAGAACATAAAATGTCGTAAACGTCACTGAAATGTTCCTCTTATATTCTGGTTTCCTCTTAAACAATTAACGACCTACTGACGAGGCATTATTTTACTGTTCTAGTCATTCGCACAAAACTTCTATAAATATTTACTAACAATTGGATATGAATACTTATAATAGTACACACTTCTTTAGTGTAACACTACTCACAAAATCGGATTTTTAGGAAACGCATTCTGTTCTTCCCTTGGTAATATTTCTTTATTAAAACACTGGAAAATTTCGGAAAGCAATACGCAATTAATCTAGACTTAGTTGGTTAAATGATTTCTCTGCTTATTGATTGCGCTACACGGCTAATTTCGGCTCATCGTTGGCAAGTTGAATGGAACCTGTAGGTCATTCGAAACATTTCTGTTTTTAAGAGTTGAAATTAATTTTTATCCTTGCAATTCTAAAATTTGTTTTACCATAAATATTTGCTTTATTTACCATAAATGTTTTACCATAAATAATTGCTATTAGCAATTTATACCTCATGAATGCTCCAGTTATTAATGAAATCAGTAATAAAATCCCTCTAACGCTGCCTTTGTAAAGCTAGAGGGATTTTTCTTTGTATTTCCAACGCTATTTTACGACGTAAGTAATACCCTGCCGACTGGAAGGTATCTGTGATTATTGTGACACCTAAGCTAGAGGAGGACCACACCAAAGCAAAATAATATAGGCCAAGAGGTCTGCTGCCAACAAATTCAAACCTGTTTGAACAACTTTTAGTGACTTCAGAATTCCGAAAAACAGATTAATTGTTTAAAATATAAAGTACATACATATGTAAATAATATAATTATTTATGCAAACGACTTCAAGACTAGTCGTAAGTAATTGGCATGTTGATTTACCCGTTAAGCAAATTCTATTCCCTCTCCCGGATTACATGAAAGAGAGCGGGAAATTTGAATCTCTACCGGAAACAAACATGTATGCATTCCCAATCACTGGCAAACGAAAACAATATGAATATTGTATTCAGAACTCTGGCATATTCGTTCACGTCACGTCTGATAAGTTTGATTTTGTGGAAGAGAAACGAAAACATATCTCAAGGACGTTGTTGCGTCTCTTGTCAAGCCCATATACGATTTTATTGAACTTTTCAGTTTCGTACATACTTACGAGTAACTTTTTTATGCCTTAATAAAAGCAACTTGAGTCACGTTCAATTTTCTATGCATTGAAATGCATAAGACCACGACAATAAAAAACAAGAGCCAAAACTTGCTTGAAATTTCGAACAGCATTTCTAACAACATTTGTTGCATGCATGTCTGGCATGTTGTCTGCGGCCCATTATCGTCAACAACTAAACAGAAATAGCAGATAGAAGGCATGTGTGTGTTTGCACGTGTGTGTTGCAAGCATGCAACACAGCCATATGTACAAGCATATTGTACACTTAAGCGAAATTCCATGGCAATAACAATAATAACAATATCGTCAGTAGACAATATGCACCAACACAGATGCAGTTGTATGTAGACGAGTGCACATGTTACAGACACAATCCATTCAGTCGTTGTTCGAAAATTATTACAGCAGTACACAACTTGTCTTAGCAGAGTCTCATACATACATACATACATACATACATACATACATACATCCATCTGTAGATATTTCGGAACTTAACTAATTTTTTCGGATTTGCTATCATTGCAATTTCTGTCGTTTATTTATTTTAACTTTTCTTTTAACTAAGCCAGGAGCGCTTATTTATTTTGTCATGTTCGTACGTAATACTAATGGCCAGTTTTTAATATAAAAATCAAACGGTTTTTCAACTAAAGTTCTGTTTAAATACCGAATTCAGTTTTATAGATCATATTTAATTATAACTTAAATCGCTGACCACGTCCATTTAAATGCAGCTTAAGTTGTTTATGTAGTATATGATTTTGACAGTTCTGCAAATTATGAAAACTGCGCATTGAAGTTTTTTCATTATTTGATAAAAATATTCAATAAATAAACTCGCCGCGAATAAAAACATTGTGCTATTGTGTTATTATTAATATCAACTAAAACAATGAATTTAGATGACGCAGCCTTTTGTGCAAAATTAAGAAGAAATATTTTGCGGCGTCCACGTACAATAAGAACACGGCCAAACCATTTTCATATCTTTGGGGACGTTGATTTCTACAACAGATTTCGAATGTCCAAGAAATCTACTTACAGCATTTTAGAGCTTATTGGCAATCACATAAAAATTCCAACTACCTGGTAAGTAAAACCTTTGTACAACAAGCTAAGCAGGCGCACTTCAGCAACAATGCATTTCAGGAATCATTCGCTTAGTGATCTGGTGGAATGTTGAGAACAATTGGGGATGTATACGGTGTCTCAACGACAACAGTTTCTAATGTTATAGCTAATGTAACGCATTATAAAGATTTATTAAGACGTAATTTATTATTATTATTTCCAAAAACATATGAATAACTTTCAAAAAACAAAGAAGAGTTTTACGATATCGCAAAATTTCCTCATGTTGTTGCGGCACTTGATTGCACTCATGAGAGAATAATATCTCCAGTTAAGTTTACACCAATACTACCAAAGCTTCCTCAAAACCTATTTTGTAGGCGGAGATGAACCTGAGCTTTACAGAAACAGGAAAGAATTTTTTTTCTGTTAACGTGCAAACTATGTGTGACGCGCAATTAAAAATTCTAGACTTAGTTGCTAGATGGCCTGGATCTTCACATGATTCCAATATTTTGGTAAGCTCCAAAGTTTATTCTAGGTTCTGCGACAATGAGTTTGGAGGAATCCTTATTGTAGCTGATAGTGGGTATCCAAATAAAGGTTTTATAGTAACACCAAAATGCCAAAGAAAATCTCTAAAATGAGTCACAAAAACGTACGCGTAACTGTATTGAAAGAAGGTATGGTGTGTGGAGAAAGGTGAAAGGAGATTTCCTATTTTGTCTTTGGGCATTCGCGTAAATATGAAAAAAGTAGAAGGTGTTATTGTAGCAACTGCTGTCCTACACAATATAAGTTGCTTGAACAAGGAGAGTGAGCGGAGGACCGCCTCCAGATTTGTAAGTTTGGCGTTTGTCAAAAGCAAAGTTTTGCTTTGCAGCCGCCTTAATGTTAAAATATTTTATTTTGAAAACTTTTTGGTTTCGAAATGTTTGCGGGAATTTGCTATTGAATTACCGCTCCACATCCTTCCATACATTCAGCTTCTGTTCGGCACCAACTCGGTCGGTATTTTTGCACTCAATTATGCTGCAGTGTTTGTTTACTATTTTCAGCGAATAGTCCACTTCCGAAGCAGTAAAATTTGCGCTTCTTTGATCCATTTTCCGTTGGACATACATATGTATGTGCATATATCTGTTTAACTTGGCACGTTTTATAATTTTGTTAACTAAATAGTAAACAGCTGTTAAATGAAAAAGTTGTTTATATTTTTTTTCCATTTAATAGTGTTACCATACTTTTATCATAATTAAATACCAAACGCAATTTGAGACTGAAAGAATGAAACCATATTTAAATAAAACTTAAATTTAAGGAAAAATTAACTAATTTTGTATTTAAATATTAAGTTAAAAACTGACCATAAGAATGATAGAAATACAGATTGCGCTTTGCGCATGATTTGCTTTAGATGACGTAGTTGAACCCATGCAATGCTTGCCTAGTAAACGTATTTGTGCTGAAGACATTTATTTGTATGATTAATATTAATAATCGAAAATCAGATAATTTTACATTTGGAAGGTGGACTTGAAGCAACTCTGTATGTATGTAGATATAATGGATAGAATAAATTTGGAACCGATCAACAATATATTGAACTCTCTTTTCACTAGAGATTAATAATGTATTTACGAAACGCAGAAATTTGTTACCGGACTCGTTTAGCTTAGAAGCTCCAAGGTAAAAATGCAAATACACCTAATTCTGTTTTTACGCCATAGATACGTTGCTCGAAATTAAATGAGGGAATTGGTTCCACATATGAAATATCAGGTCATATACGAATGCATAGACAAAATGTTATTAATTACCGTTTATTAAATTTAAAACTATTTATGTATCTACATATATGCGAATATTTTTTTATATTAGATTTTTAAAATACATACATATGTACACACACTATGTCTTTTCGCCTTTAACACTTCAATTTGACTGCATTCTTACACTCTTAAAGGGGATTTACACGGTAGCACAAGTCGTACGACATGTCAAATTTTTAGTGGAAGAGCTCGAATAGTATCGTCTAAACTTAATATGTATGTAATGAAACCATACGACTAGAGAGAAAATACGGATGAAAATTTTACAGTCGTACGGCTCTCATGGTTTTTTCAAATTTTTCAAATTCCTGCACACATCATTAGATCAGGGATGTATTTTTATGTAAACATTTTACTTCCTTTTGGTCTTTTACCAATGATGTAAACGTAAAAAAATCTCTCGTAAGATTTGTATTCTCATTTTTATATGTCCGGAGATAATTTCATAAGATTTTCTCTTTGGTTTTACGTACGACTTGTATTACCGTCTAAATCCCCTTTTAATTTCAACTAAATTTATTTGAAACAAACAAGGGAAATCCCCTGTTTTGATTGTGTTGTTTTCCGTACCAGGCGTGGTGCTGCCAACTATGTGTTTAAATTAAAATCCGCCAAATCCAGTGAAAACAACGTTTTTCTGGTAAAAATACATACATTTTTAGATGGCGCTAAATCAAACCAAGTCGTCTAAACACAGAATGAAATATTAATTTGGAAAGGCGTTAAATCACATTCGCGTAAAAACAGAATTAGGAGTATCTTCCTTTTGTATGTAATAAATATGTACGAAATGCAGGGGGTATGAAAAGGCTTTCAAATACCTTTATGGGGTCATGTACATAGATTTAAAAATAGTTAAAATATAAACATTTTAACCATATTTCTTACTAAAATAATGTTATCGTGAAAAATGCCATTGTAAACGTATCATGGAAAGTTATTAGTTACAGAGTTTTTGTTTTTTTTACTTATGCACGTACTCTTAAATAAAACTATATTAAAACCTATATGGACAAAATATATACCTTTGGAGGCACTATTTTTGCTGGGTTCTAAACTAAATGGTTCCAGCAAAAAAAAATGTATCTTCGGTAAAAAACAGTTTAAAAAGTCTGAGATTAAAGTATTTTATATTAAATCTTAGTTTGCTCCGAAAAATATTATATGTTTCGTGAGACTTGGCAGCCCTACAGTAATAATCTCTGAGACATTTCTCCAAAAATTAATTTATTGGATTTCGTTATAGATCAAAAATGTTGAGCTTAAATTTATAAAATACAGTATAAAAAATAATTATTATTATAATAACCTTGTATGAAGTGTGTTTAAAAGCTGTAAGTACAAAAACAACTTAAAAATTTTAAGCAAATTGCAAACATTAAGTGCGCTGTGGGCAAATGCTTGCAAAACGATGCAAAAAATCAAATTTTGTGCATGTTTTTTACAAATCTTGCTTTAGCTGTTTCCTTTTACGCTCTTCCAGAACGCAAGGGACAACAAAGACTGCTTTGGATAAAATTTTGGAATTGACGGCACGCCCTTAGGGTACAAGTTATGCAATTCTTTATTTAATAATTACACATAAGATTTAGTAATAGAGCAACTCTAAACCTGAAACCGGGAGCAGTCCCGACTATAGAGCCCAGTGCTATCGCAAACGAAACGGAACTAACACTGACGCAAACGAAGACAGTTTACAACTACATAAAATATATAGAAGTCGAAATGTACGAGTACATGTCGTACTGGATCAACAAGAGGATAATTAAAATTTTAAGTAGAGGCCAAAACTGTTTGTGGTTACAGTTTAACATAATAATAATTGAAAGTTTATAATAAAATCACTTAATGAGGAAACTAAGCAGATTACATATATGTATGTAAATAGCTGAAAAAGAAATTTTAGTAAAATAACAAACTAATATTATATATTAAACGATATAAATAGGTAAATATTTTAAATGTGTTCTTTTATATTTTATTATGCATATTTTTAATATATGACCATTTTCATACCGTAATTAATATTGTATATGAATACAAAGTAGAAAAACTTTTTTCACAAAATTACTTAAGGGAAAATGTAGGAAATTGTTCCACTGTTGTTTTTACATAACTTTTAAGTGTCAGGCTGTTCCGTGGCGTCATTTGACCAACATCCCCAGAAAATTCAATTTTTGTGTTTGTGTTTGGTTGTTCGTTGCATTAATCTGTGGTCGTGTTTATGGTTAATTTCGTTTCAAAAGCATAAAAATATTTTTATATTTTCTGGTTGCATAGTGTGAATCCTTGTTAATTGCTTTACTGGTTCAGACCATTGAAAACAAGCAACTTGTTCATATGTACAACATGTTTGTGTCAACCGCGGAAAAACTAAATGAACTGATTGAAAAAAGTGATTTTGTTCGTGTATTCGCACATGATTTCGACAATCGTTTGGCACGTTTTATTTTACCTCTTTTAAAAGTCTTTTATTTGGAAACTCTTATCTTTTTAAGTACCAATTTTTGGCCACATTCTGCTTTTTTTTGTTGTACCTCCTCTTGGTGCAACAATTCAGTAAAAATACTAAATGCTGTTACAAAATACAGAATTGATGTTGCTTCTATGGTTTAATTGTCGGTTGCAGTGAGTGTGTCAAAATTCATTTGTATACAGGGGAAAAGAAGAAATCAATTAATTTAATTTTTTGTGAATGAAAGTACATACATACATACTTATGTATGTATATAGTTACATACGTATTCTTGCGTAATATGTTATCGTGTCTAACCGAGTATAAAATCTGCTTGAAAGCTTTAAGATAAATCGGTGTTTTTCGTGAAGTGGTACATGGAATCCACGGTTCCGACGATTTTTGGTGCTGAAAAGATCATAGAGCCGATTTAGAGCCTTTCTCCAATACAGATGTATATAAATGGGTGGTTAAATTTCAAGGGCCGATGTTGATTTTGAATAAAACACAAACTTAACTTCTTTAAGTCAAGAATATCCCTTCATACTTGATTGCCAAGTTTTTCCCTGTGGATAATACTCGTATATACTACCTAATGAATTTTATACACGTTGAGAACTAAACGAGACTGATTCATCTGGCACAAAATGTGTACGTGTAAATAGCTTTCTGTGTATTAGTATTTTTTATTCAATCAAAAACCGTTATCTTCAACAAGTTTGCCAACAAGTTGCCATGTTATGCCAGCATAATTGTTCTCGTGTGAAGAAGCTCATTGGGAACATTGGTTGTGGCACTCCAAGAAGTCAAAAGTTTATTCCCAATGTCAGACAAATTAGCTGATCAGCTCTTGAGGTACCGAAGGATTAGTTGAATTATTCAATCACAGTTTGAACTTAGGAGGCCAGTTTGAAAATTACTTTACCTTTTATATTGCCAAAATCATTGTAACAACATTGAGTTGAAAACGCCGCGCTGCCTGCAATTGTTTCAATCTGGATTAATCTGTGCTAGGAAGAACATAAAGACGGACGAAGCAGCAGACATCTCACCTAATTAATATGGTTACGGCAAACAATCAAAACAGTGGATATCTTTGCGTGAAATGAACCAAGGTTAATGTGGGTTCGGAACTCAGCAAGTTTATCAACACAGTTTCACCCTAATTACATTGAACAGGTAAAAACAATTTCCGTTTTTTGAGGCGAAAATATTATTTTATTTGAAAATCAAAGAACTATTTGATATGAAAACTTACTGACCTAAAAATATCTATACAAAATAAGATTGGCGGGTGCAGATCGATATTTTGCACAGGTATTTTCTTGTTTTGCAAAATTTTGCAAGAAAAAGCAATTGGCCAACAGTTTATGAGCACTTATCGGCTAACATATGTATGTGTATCTTTAGTTCTTAATAGTATCCTGTCATTGATATTCTCAACTGAGGACAGACACTATTCCGCTGCTGTTGCATATTATAAATATTTCTCCAGCAGCTTCTTTAAGAGTATGAATTTTATATTCGTCTCATAAATTTATTACGTTCTTGCTTTAATCCGTCTAGAAATTTAGTGTTCCTTCAAAATAATGAAGAAATAAGAGGTATTCTTATATGAATATATTTAAAGTAACTACATACACGCATTCAAAGCGCACTAGCCAACATCTGTGTACCAATTATTTCCTTAAATTGCATATTCTAATTGCTTTTACGCAGTAATTATAATCTTCTTTCAGATAGTATTCAGCCTTTTGCTGACTGGAAATTATTCAAGCCATCGTTTCTGCCAAACATCAAACATCACGGGTTCCATTGACAAGTGAGCAAACTTCTCGCTTTTTACGAAGTAGAGAGACACCCTGTTGTTTTCAAAACGCTGGCCACTTCTATGCAGCGCACCGTGTTAATCTAGTACATATATATAATAAAATAAAAATTCTGACCAAATGTATTTTGCATGTAAAGAAAGTCTACTTGATTTCACAGCTGTACGGACTTTTAGTTCTTTAGAATGTATTTTACATATAAATTTATTGCACAGCGGGCATTTTTGATCTTTTTGCTTGACTCGGTCCAGCTTGGCTCTGCAGTTGAGCAATGCCATGGTTCTTATTTCACTGTTTGATTAAAGATATCGCTACTTCTTTCTTAAAAAATCCGTGAATACCAGGATTAATTTTGCACCTCAACACATTCCTAACACAGATTTTATTTGACGTGGCGCGATTCTCCTGCGCGCACTTCAAGATGCCAGCATAAACTAAGAATACACGAAATTTTAAAGAATATGCGTCAGTATAAAACAAAGCGCACAACATCAAAATTTTAATTTTGCAATATATAGAAAATTTTTATGGAAGGTACTCAAAAACTTGGAACAACGGAATAAGAAACTTTTACTAAGAAACTTATAAATTTCTAGTTAAAAGAAAAATGTTGACCACGTGGTAAGTGTTCATGAGCACAAGTTATAGGCTAAATTATTTCACCGTATCGCGTCTTCAGTTTTACCATACGAACCTTTTGTCGGCACCAGGATATGTCTGAGTCACTCTAGCCGTGAGTCATTTTGCAGGAGGCAGATTCCCTTCTTTAACCACTATAATGTTATTTATCTTCTGGTCCATGCGGTTGAGTTTGTTTCCATTTGGCTCGTCGTTGGAGGGAATTTAGATACTCCACATACTTGCGCTTCCAAAAGCCCTGAAGTACATATATTCTGGATATGTTGCCAATATCTCAGCTTATTGGGGGTAATTTCAGAAAGGTCCGCTTCAGGCGTAGTTGTGGGCAGAGCCGACCAATTAAGAAATGAGCTGGAGATAGATAACCACACAATGAGTCTGACACCCCACCAAGTGGTCAGGAATTTCGTAGTGCTTCTATTTGTACTAAGAGGATGTGCATCTATTCGAATGCCATCACTCGCTTCATCTCGCTTGAGATGAAGCTCAATGGATCGCACTGCAGACTCCCAAACACCACCCCAATGTGGGGATAGGGGTGGAATAAAATTCCACTGCATTCCATCTTCAGCTAGAGACGTGACGTTACGTACCAGTTGTCGCTGTAGATATTCCAACATTTTTCTATTCGGGCAAAAAATCTTTGTAGGGCTACAATGAAGTGTTCAGTACTTCAATCAGTGACAAAATCGAGGTATATTGCTGAAGATACGAGACACACAAATATAAATATGTATTTTACTCTTATATTGGGAAACCGTTTGGTACGATATGCATAGGCAAAGCCAAAATTTTCGAACGGGCACGCTTGATGCTGCTGAGTCGCTAGTTGCCCCTGGCGGAAGCATGAGTTAAGGCAGTATGATTGGCGTGCAATCACGTAAAAAGTTGATACTTCAGGATGTAAATTTCGTTCATGGTAATAGAAGTTCTTTGATACGAGGGGTCCTTGCCTAGATAATTGTATGTTTTGTGACAGAGTCTAGCTCAGAGTTAGGAAGCCATTTTTGGCCATTCCACCAGAGTCCAAAATTCCTGATTCAGACACATCGCACCTGTTCATCAAAAGTAACACAACTCAAAATTTACAAGTTTTCAGTAGAGGCAAAAAACTAATTGCCTACGCTAAGTAATATGAGTACGCAAAGAAAGACATAACGGCATTTCTCTCAGGAAATATTACAAATACAATACCAAAATTTTTACAGTGGTTAGATATGGTAATCATACACTGTTTCCTTCAAAAAAGTGGAAAATAGAATTTTTTGAGTTGTGTTACTTTTGATGAACAGGTGCGACATAGTCAGCAAGGTTTTATTTTGAGACCACGTGATTCCAGAGTCTGCGAAGCAAATTTGCAGCAATTTCTGAAGTTCGATTGGCTTCAAACGCTTTAAATTTTAACGGCGGTTGTCACAGCCAATACAGAACAATAGTAGAGTCACACCAAGCTCGAACTGCTATTGATTCATTTGACAAAGCTTTTATAATTCGTTTCATGAGGCGTAATAGCAAAAGAGTACCAAGCGTGGTAATGACTTTTGCTTTTTATAGGAGCAGTTCGGGTCTTTGAGGCAAGAAGTGAGACAGGTATAGCACCCGAACTGTCAATAATGGTATTTTCTTTTCTGACAACAATGTTGCATTTATGCTACCATACGAGCAGGTTGTTGTTCTTTTCGAAAATATGTACATGCAAGAATGCGAAAAGTTCTTTTCTAAGTTTGTGGCACAAATAAACGGCAAATGTATATGAAATGTTACCCCCAATTATAGTATTTCAATGTGAATTAATACCCATTTTTACAGTTTGTAAAAAAATGTTTTCTAAGCTTAAAATTTGTAGAAATCACACTTTAAATAAAGAATTACAACAACAATTTCATTTATTTGTATTTTGTTTTTGCTCCATGGGTAGACGTCTAGAAGTTGTAGTTGATGCTCAAGGTGGGCACACAAAGCTCTGGCAGGCAAAATGTTATTTTTTTTTACGATTGTTATTTTGTTATTAGAATTAATTTTTTTATTGAAATATGTTTAGAAACATCCAAAATCCTGTGAATTAAAAGAAATGTAATATATATATAAATCTTACTTAAAAATGAGAGTTTCATTTAAAGTTTTTCTTTTTATTGTTTTTTCTTTAGTATTGAAAACATTTTCTTCACAAACTGTATATAAATACACTTTTGTTCAACCGAGTATTGAAAAGTGTAAAATCAACACATTATTCTGTTCCATTGAAAAGAAAATATATGCAACACTTTATAAGGGTATGTGTAGCATGAAAACACTATTCCACATATGTGGCAACATTTTTATCCAGAATAGAAAACACCATAAATCAAAATTATATGTATATACGAAACACCCTGAAGTTTCCATATTGCTACCGTAAGGCTGCATCATAAGACAATCATGCAATTTCAGGAGATGAAAATCTCATGAAAGGTTTTGCGACCAATTAATAGAATTTTAAAAATTGTAGTGTAGAAAGAGAGTTTTATTTGAAAAAACGTAAGATCGTGATTACTCACCGATTTACTCGAACTATTTGAAATCCATTTTGTGAGTTCTAGCTTTGCTTGCAACCACAAACGAATTAAATCATCACTTTTGGAAAGGATTTCTTCTTCACCATCAACATTTAAAAAGGTAGATTTTTAGTAAGTGGTCAACTCTTCTAGGGCGCGGACAGTGAAGTGAAGTCCAGTAAAGCCGCCATCATTGGATTAATTGACCATAGGGATTCTTCACACAAATAAGAGCAATAGGCACTATAAATTCATTGTAGTTTCTTCCATTGAACCGACGACGTAGCAATGGTTGACCAGAGACCAGCTAAACGAACAGCTCAAAACAGTATGAGCATTCTTGAGACAATTAAAGCTTAATGAAGCTTCTTTATCAAAAAATATGATGTTTGTCTTTAGGTTGGCGCACTTTCTGCTGGAAGAGTCATTAATGCTTCGGCAAATGAGCTGATTATGTGTTTCTGTCGATCATATCTTTGAAAGAGTCATATCCATGCTGTGTTATAAACAGCATCTGTAACGGGTATGTGCTGAATTAGGCGAGTGGCATTGTCCTACAATAAAGATAAATAAAGACTTCTGGGTATTCGATAATGTTGCTATGGAATCCCCTTTACTCTCAGATGAATTTTTGAAGCTTGGCTAATCTTTATATGATGCAGTAAATCCAGGAACGTTAATTCGTAGCTTATTTTTCAGCCACCTTCTCAATTGCATCGCCCTTGTTGTTGCTTGCTAATACCTTATGCATAGAGCTTACCTCGAGCCGCCAAATACTTGTGCTCGCAGATTTAGGAATCCAGCTCCGACGGCCGACAAAATTCTCCTGGTCTTTGTAATGAGCAAGCCCATCAGTATTTTTTCCAATTAAAATTGTTAACAACTTAATTTTATAAAATTTTAGTGTGTTAATTTTTTTAGTATGTTTCTGTTCAACCAACTAAATACTCGTATTTATGTATATATGTAAAGAACTTTAAATAACAACTGAATAATATATGTATTATATGTTTGTATCAAGAAATTTTAATAAATAAATATGTAACATGAATAGATATGTAATTCATTATGTTTCTTACTTTAGGAAATCCACAATATGAAATATTTTCGACGGCATTTTAACTTCAAAAGATCAATTAATAAAAAATATGGCGAATGCCTCCAGCATAAAATCAACATTATATCATTTTTAAAATCAAACTACAAGTACAAGCGAAGAAGCGCATCGTGCCGTGGACGATGCCAACAACGGCGACGAGTGCGGTATCAGCAACAAAATCCAATATATCCGCTTCCGGCAGACGAGCCAATAACGTCTGATGGTAAACAAATTTCAAAGAAAATTCCTTTCTATGAAAACAGTAATCTTGACAAATTTCTCAGAATGTTTATTTTAATTATGCAACAAGCAACTCCATCCAAAAATAACAATAACTTTCTTTCGACTCAAAGTAAAAACAATTACAACACACCAGCAACGAGACTGCTCGCAAAGTTAAAAGCTATTAATGAAACTAGTAACAAATCTCGAGCAAACGCCGTCTGGGAAAATAATGATAAGGATGGTATCGATGCCAACTATCGTGCCCACAAAGATGCTAATAAAGACACCGACCGCAATGTTGACATCAGCAATATTCCCAGTATAATAATCCATCAACAGGACAATTATGACAAAGTGTCGACAATCACATCAACACTAATAACGTGCCAAAGACGCAACCATCACCAGATTAAAACGACAAATTCATCGTTATCGTCATCGCCATCGCCACCGCCATCAACGCAGTCGACAACAATTTCAATGAAAACAACAGCAACGTTAACAGTGTTATCATCGCCACCAATGGAAAAAAATGAAAATTGTCCATGGACAGCCATGTTACGTCATTATGCAAGCGACAATCCATCGATCCACGAACATCAGCATCATCGCAAGACCAAACACACCCAACATACGAATTCATTCAATAGTTGCCGCAGTAGCAAGAGCGCCTCTCCAGGTACAATAGATTCGAGATCTAGTATGATGCAGACGGTTGTCAATGCAACCTGGAGTCGAAGATACGGTCTGTCCTGTTTGCTATTCACGTTATTTGTCGCCTTCACAATCGGCATTCGCAGTACGGCAGGTGAGAAAGAAAAATTCATTAAAAAACACACTCGTTAATTTTACAAACACTTTTATTTTTAACACATGACTCCGCACTTATGGAAAACTGAAATCGTAAACTTTTTACTGTCCTTATTTATTGTTCGCTCGTGCTTTAGGTAAAATGTAGACAAATGTTTTACATTGGGAAACAAGGAGTGAACAGAAGTGTAATTCTCGATATGTGGAACAAAAACTGAAATCATTCTTCACACGCGCCGAAAGCAAAAATATTAACAGCGGACTGTTCGTTTTTGTGATTATGAACCGATTTCACGGATCAAACTAGAGAGCATAAAGCATACAAACTCAACACTTTGGCCTCTATTCTCCTTCTTAACGAATTCCACTGAGTGTTATAACCTCTTTGTAACTTTATGTGTAACGCTTGCTTCGAAATTTGGCTCTCTGTTCATTGTTTCCACAAATTTTGCACTACTCTACACTGGGGCTACTTCAATCTAAACGCTACAAGAACCATTTGCAATTCAAAATCTTTAGTGCCGGCACCTACATACATACATATAAAAGTATTCCAAGACATGTATCCACTTCATGAAATGGCGCGGACTCTTTAGTTGACTTAATATATATGTATGTAGGTTGAATGTTTGCATAAAAAGGTAGACAGCTATACGAGAGGTGTTCAAAATATATGTTAGATTTAAATTTTTCTCAAAACATATTTATTTATTCATCAATTTCTATGTTGCCACTTTTAAAGTATCGCCTCAAACGCTTGTGCCAGCAGTTCCGATGTGCACTTGGGAATAGAAAAATTCGCAAGCGGCCAATTTGGTGAATACGGTGGCTGGGTGTTCTTTTTGGTCCAAAAATTACGGAATGAAAAGCCATAAGTTGTTTGTGGACATTTCCTTCGTATTGCTTCCTCAGTTTCTCTAATAGTGATTTCGACGATTTTCCACAAAACTTTCATCGGTCGCTGATGTTCAGGGGTGTCCATGGGATGCGTCGTCGTTTGTATCGTCTCGACATTCTTTGAAAAACTTGTATCACTTTGTAAACATCTCCCTGGCTAAAAGTACAATCACGCAGACTGATGCGCCAAGCATCCCTCTTATTCGAAATGGGCTCAAAAATTTTTATAAACTGGTTCAACAAAGGACGGCCAGGAAAGCTAATTTCCAAATACTGCACTTTGATCAAATTACTCGTAATAGACCATTTAATTATTTCATCCAGTTGGAAATTTAAACTTTGTTTTGAGACGCTCCGTAAAATAATAGGAAAGGTTTCTATGAAATTTGCTTATTTGCTGCACCAAGAGGATTGTAGATTGAATGGTAGAAGTAGTGATTCTGTGCACTAGTGCTGGTACACTGAACAAAACTGATCAGCTTATTACGCCTAAATAATTTAATCATTTGTATTGATTTCGTATAAAAGTAAAAATATTGGCGGTTGAGTTCGCGTTCAACGCCGAATTATCTGATTTTCCAGGAAGTTTTTTTTCGGCTGTCTCTTAAAGTTCTAGTTGGAACAGCTTCTAAATAAAACACATCAAGTTTCTGCCCGACATCAATTTGCAAACAACTACTTTAATTGCTGAATATTTTCAAAGGTCGACATTGCTGCCGACTATGTATGTATGTACAATTGCTCGGCCGCCAGTTAAATGAAGTTTCATGAAGCTGTATCTTTTCCACACAAAGTTTTCATTGGACTTAAAGACTTTTTGATAGTTGGAGTAATTGTACGAGTAGTTCTTTCTCTCAAACTCCAATCAAAACCTTAAGACTTGTATTGTAGTCTGAACAGCCCCGTACCTAGAAGCGTTCATTAAAATAGTTTCAAAACATCATTACTAATTAATTTGATAACTGCTACGGCAATGTTACAGCACAAAGACCGCTTTGCCGTTAGTTTTTTGAAGGATATTATTATTCTGCATGAGATTTTAAACAGAAGTGGTTTTAGTAGAGTACAGAGCCAATCATAATAGAATTAAAAAAACTAAAGCTCACATACACGCATATATACATACAAACATACATGCATGTATAGGTGCGCACATGATGTTGAAGCGAGTTCAACAGTATTTATTTTTTTTGCTACGGGCCTTGGCTGTGCCATCACCGCACTTATTTCTCCTTTTTTCTTAACATATATATTTACTTTTGTCTCTCCTTTTAATATCACATATTCTTTAATTTCTCATATACATATACACGCATATGTGTTTCTATATGTATGTAAATATGTACATACATATTTATTAAATTGAACTTACGGCAATTATGTATTAAGAATAGTTGTTTAGTCTTATGTAAGAAGATCCGCAATAAAGCAAGAAGCCTTTAAATTGAACAACTTTCGTTTGATTCATAAAATCAAAAAAAGCATTTAAATTATAAGGAAGAGGAGCTACCTCAACCTTCCACATGATATATAATATTGCACATACATAATATTTGCATATGTCCATATGTAAGTACAACAATCACACATACATATGTATATAATAAATACATGTGTATGTATGTATGTACGTATTTGCACAATTCAGAAGCGTCCAAAATGTAAAAAGCCGGGTTGGAAAAATGGTAATTAATTTTTCATGATAAGCAACTGTAAATAGAAAAAAATATTAAGTTGCAACTAATTAAATACATATTAATCGTTCAGAAGCAGTAACTTTTACAAATTTGGCAAACAAGTAAAATGTTTCCAGGCCTGGCCTGTTGTCGATACAACATTTCTTCAAAACATAAAGTTTAATCGTTTGACAATAACACACTTTTATACGAAAATTACCAACAACCAATATACAATTTTAAGGTGAGCTTGTGATTCGAACAATCGTTATTAAAATTAATCTTGACATTGCTTTTTAAATAAATAATTAATTTCTGGAAAATATATAATAAAAGAAGAAGTTATTTTCATAAATATAATATGCATTTGTACATCTAGTTGTAGCACTTCGTAATATTATCGTATTTTTCTAATTCATTTTCATTCATTGCGCCTTTGAAAAAAAAACTACAAATCTTAATACAAAAAGAAGGATTTTCAAGTCCAGGCACCGGCTAGAGAAAAACAAATCTGAAATACAACACAAATTGTGTAAGTTTTGTTTTGTTGAACAGTTTTTGTTGAAAACATACGAATTGTATATGTCGCTCCTATATTATTTACATTCATCAGTTTTGGGATAGGTTTTGATCAACTTTATTTAATTTTTTTTCTACTATTTGGCAAAAGAAATGGCTGAAGTTGTAAATAATCATTTTGGAAAGTATTACGCAAAACATTCTGTGCTGATTTCAGTGTAATAATTGACATCGGCAAACATGTCACTCACTTACATTTCTGAAAACAAACCACACATGCAACTGCAACAGGCTTCCTTCCACCAATAGAGGGCAAACAGCAAACATTTGTTTAAATACAAGGTTGTGCTTGTTGTTGTTTGCAGTGTGAATAAAATTGAAATAAAAAATAAATATTTTAAACCTAAAATTAAGACAAAAATACACTCTTTTTTCAGCTGGAGCCTGCTGGCAGACGGTACTAGAAAGTGGTAAATGCAATGAAATATTTTCCTTAAATATTAGCAAGAGTGAATGTTGTGGCGCCAATCAAGAATTCGCCTACACCGATCGCGAGCCAACAAACGTTGAGTATTTTTTTGCGACAGCAATTGGAGGCGGCATGGAATGTTCGCCTTGCTTAGGTAGCTAAATCAAATTAAATGAAAACTCATAGAAAACCATAGCAATTTACATTTTTCTTAATTTTTATTTTTAAAATAAGAAGTAGAAATCAACTTTCAAAAATTTCATCATAATTATTAATACGTTGAAGATATTTTTACTCACTTTTCATTTTGCAGAAAGTTGTGCGAATGTAAAGTGTGGAGTAAATAAAAAGTGCGTCAAACGAAAGGGAAGACCAAAGTGTGTTTGTGCTCCCGAATGTGGGGCAGCCAGAAGGAAACGTAAACAAAAAGAAAATTTTATCCAACAAGAACAGCAATCTCAACATCACTCAGCACTTTTAGTTGCCACCGCAGATGACGACGGCTATTTTCCAAATGTAGCGTCCTCAACTGCCTTTAAAGTTAAGCTAGAAAAATCACAGCAATCACGCGATACACGTAGTTTAAGTAGTGAAATTACTAATATTAATTTAGGTTTAAAAAATGGCAAGGATGCGATGATCAGTAGTGACATAACGTTACCTGTTGAACGACATCGTTGCAAGGAACACAATAAAAACCAAAGAAAATCAATACATACACATATGCACCATGAACATAAAAATGAGCATCAGCACCAGCATTCTCTTCAACCAAACCATAAAAACCAGGAGCCAAAAGGAACCAGAAGACTCTTAATAACAGCCAATGTAGAACATACGGAAAAGCCCACCACTCGACGATTACAAATCTTTAGTAATATAAAAACAACTCAAGCCAGACGGCTAAGCAACAACAACAACAACAACAAAAACAGCAAAAACAAATATGATCAGCATGAGGAACCCCTTTCCCCCTATTATGATGGAGAAAATAACGAAGATAAAAACTACAATGATGCGGAAGACAATGCCAAAGAGGCCAATATGAAAAGCACTAGCAACGACAATAGGAGGAGCAATAACAAAAACAACCGCACCGACAATTCAAAAAAGCTTTTAAACCAGTCTCCGTCTAGACACAAGCTTAAAACTAATATTAAACAAAATAGTAGCAGCATCAATAACAAAAATAGAAGTAAGCCCCGTCATGATTTAAAAACAACTAAAAAACGACAACATTCTATTAACAACAATAGCCGCGCTATAAATCCTCAACAGAACGGGCATCATGCTGAGAATTCTTCACATCATCGTCATCACAATCACCACCAGCACCACCGCCACCAGCAGCAGCCAAAACAGCAACAGCAACAACAAGAACATAAACACAACAGCCATCGGCAGCAAAGTCAAAATCATAGCATACATAAACACAATCACAGAAGCGAACATCATAAAGGACAGACTATTGCAATAAAGAAACCTAAGCATAACAAGGATTACAACACCACAACTGCCAGCAAAAACATAAACAACAATAACAATATGAAAATTGCCGTTGTGAATACCGCAACTACAACTACTACAGCTGAAGGCAAAAATCCATCTAATAGTGATGCATATGGAGCTGCAATTTATGTATCCTCTGCCCCCCTACTTCATTCTGTAATAGCAACATCATCAACACCATTGAATTTATCAGTGCAATCAACAACAGCAACTGCAGCAACATACAATACATCGCCACAAGACGCACAAACTCCACAGTTGTCGTTGCCGTCGTCTGCAACGTTTTCCTTTTCCACAACCACTCCTTTAAATTCCATAGCGTCTGCAAGTGATAATGCAGCTGCCGACGATCATTATCATAGTCGTTTACAAAATCACGGAAGTAAAATTGCGACGTCATCCTTATTGTCATCATCATCATCTTCATCATCATCACCGTCTTCCTCATATTCACAAATGTCTGCAGCACCAGCACTTTCCTCAGCTAAATCGTCAGTTGTTACAACAATGTCTGCTGAAGGCGAAGGTGTTTCACATCATGATCACAACCATCATACAGAAATGCCAAGGAACTCAACTTATAACAATGAAAATAATAACGATGATGATGTAACTGCTACGTTGCAATCAAATTTGCATAAAACTCAACAACTGCAACAACAAGAGCAACTACAGCAGACACAGCCACAGCCACAGCCGCAATTGCAACATCATTATCAGACTCCATTGTTCGATGGTATTTCAGAACAATTTGATTTGATTGGACTTCAAAACAACAAGCAACAACAACACGTAACGGTAAGTTTGAAAACGAAAAAAATACCGTAAAATAGTCAGCCTTTACACATGTACGAGTATATTAGTCTAGTCTGCAAACGTTCATACATTTATATACATATGTATGAACATACATATTCCTGGTTTTAGTAGTTTTCTGTTGTCCATTACAATATTAGCGTCGCAACAGCACAGAATGTCTGTCTGCCATCTCTACAAAAGAAGCGCTCTTATTTTAAAATGCAATTGTATGTATGTATGTGCATACGTACGCATACTATATGCACGTACATATGTACGTACATACATATATTCCATAGTTGTGGGATCGTCTTCCCGGCTGCAAAATGCTATGTCTGTATTCAAAATAATAAAAAATGGGATGCTGCAAGAAACAGCTCCCTCGACAATAAGCCCACGTATACGAGTACATGTGTATGTGTATGACGTTGAGGCCAGCGACAAGATACAAGATTTGTTATGTATGACTAGCGTAGGCGTTGACTTCTTTACCAGGATGCCAGGATGCCAGGATGCTTTCTACAAATATGTGTTATGGAGGACGTTTAAATAACTATAGTTCTTTTAGCGTTAAAGCAGTAGCGCCCAAAAGTTTTCTAAGAACACAGGAAAATACATACATACACATGTATGTATGTTACATGTCGAATAATATTCAGGAATTATAAATACAGTTACATTTTTGTATGTATGTATGTACTGCGTACTATGTTGGGAGAATCTTTGTTTCATACACATACATATGTATGTACACATGTAGCGCCATTGTATTAATATTAGTTTTGACACTTGAAGGGGATTTAGACGGTAATACAAGTCGTACGTAAAACCAAAGAGAACATCATTTGAAATTATCTCCGTATTTTAAAAATGAGAATAAAAATCTTACGACAGATTTTTTTACGTTTACATCATTGGTAAAAGACCAAAACAAAGTAAAATGTTTACATAAAAATACATCCCTGATCTAATGATGAGTGAATGAATTTGAAAAGAGCCGTACGACTGTAAAATTTTCATCCGTATTTTCTCTCTATGTCGTATGGTTTCACTACATATTAAGTTTAGACGATACCATCCGTGCTCTTCTACTCAAAAATTTTACTTATCGTACGACTTGTGTTATCGTCTGAATCCCCTTTTAAGCATACGAATGTATGTATGTATGTACACACATATATAGTTACATGTTTTCTTTGTTTCAAATTGTGATTCGCTGGTTTAGAACGCCGTTTCGAGTTCAAAGTTGACATTCCTTGTTTTTAGCTGTTCTTATGCAAATCAATCAAAATGATCACGCGTCGTTATTAACCCTTCTCGTTGAAAGGTGTTTAGTTTGATACCCATATTACTCGTATATGGATTAAAAAGAAATATTTTGAAATCATTGGATCTGTAATGTCTGGCAAAAATCTTTAGGAAATTGTATCAGTATCACCAGTATCACCTCAATATCTAGTATTGGTGAAAACGAACGAAAAAGGTTTTTTCCGGGACTGGAACCTGAATTCTTAATTTACTTATATCATTCATTTCTGCAAAAAAGATAAAACCTTTTACGCATATGTAAAAATTTACTAAATTTTTAAAAACCGGAACAAAATGAATTGTGCAGTCTAAGACATTGAAATTAATACTATTTTTCAAATATACATACATACATGCATATGACTTACATAATTTATTAATCCGTCTTTTATATTAAAATAGTATAAATTTCTTCTCTTTTTCGCTTCAATTATTAATTCGCCGTGTTCTTGTTTTCAGATACGGGAGCACCTTTTAATTTAAAACTTGCCTACATTCTCCGGCTCTAGTCACTTTTCATTAAAATTACCCTCCAAATAGGATAAGATGCGAAAACTCGTCCATGAATTCTTCTATTTCTCGAAACTTTTGAGTTAAAGTCTTGCAAAGCACTTGTGTGTCTAACAGGTTCCTGCCGGACAGAAAATCCGATACGCGATTCCAGCAATGCACCAACTTGCACAATATTCCGTATTTCAATCGTGTGACTGCACAATAAATTAGTACATGGTGCAATTACGACCAATATTTTGCATATTTGGACAAATCAAAAGCCACTCAAATAGCAACTGCTCGGAAATAAAAATGTCAAAAATGCACCAACATTTATTGTGTTCCTTAGCGGCAATCAAAATTTTGCAATACGCTTTTCTTTTTGCTCCTTATATTATTTTCATAAGTAGAAAAGTTTTCTTTTTAATTAACTTTTGTAAATACATTTATGTTCAGGTGCAATTTAAAAATAATTTGTGTTGTTTCAAGCAATAGGAAAAACATGAAACACTTTTGAAGCTATCTCCGGTGGCAAAGAAGCCGAGTGTAGCAGCTAAGCGTCCGTTTACCGGAATAGCTTTGCAGATGTATGTATGTTTGTGTCTTGCTTAAGTATGTGCGGTGGTACCAGTTCCAACAACTAATTAAAAGTTTCTTCATCCCATAAATTTTTTAACAGAAAAGTCCCGGAACTCCTTTACCGTCTTCTCGTATGCACTCTTTGGTGGAGTTCCAGTTAAAGGTTGTGAAAATTTTAAGAAGGTCGGTCCATCGGTCTTTTCTCCCATACGGTACAAAAAATAAATAAAGGAACCCACATTCCGTTACATACAAATATATAGATAGATTGGCTTGAAACTGCAACAGCTAATTGCTGGTGTTGAACAATTTATTGGCACAAAGTTATTGTGCGCCAACTTGCACCAAACCAATGTGTGTGATTGCGTGAGTACAGAAATTTTGATTGCATTAATCTTATTATTATTGTGCTCAATATCAGCACAATAAAAATTGGGATAAATTGGCACAATACGGACATCGAGTGATTTTAGCTTCATACTTTTAATTTTTTTTCATTTTGTACCTACATTTTTTTAAACGCATGTGTCACTTTTTTATATAGTTTATTACGTAAAATATGCAAAGTTGGTCACACTGATACTAGAACATTTAGCTATTTTCCAAGAGTCGAGGTAATTTTTCCCAGAAAAATGACGCATCTGAACTTCTACAACCAGCTATTCCCACATTCTGTGTTTTAATTCAAAGATTATTATACATATATATAAGAAAAGGGTTTTATGTGAAGTGATAATTTGAATAATTCTCTTTTATTTACTAGAACGGAGATAATGTGGGACCACTTAATCCCGTTTGTGGCACAGACGGCCGTACTTACAACACCGAATGTCAGCTCAGGAAACGGGCATGCAGAACGGATAATCCAAACTTGCAAATAGCATATATTGGACATTGCAGAAGTAAGTAACCCTTTTTATATACATATAAAAATGGCATCATTCCATAATTTATATGGCAATGACAGTTTTCAAAAAGCAATATCGTCATATTTTAGCAACTTTTATGCAAAGAATGTTCCGTAGACCCACAACAAAGTACAAGTCTCCTTCAATATTTTACAACTCTCTGGATTGGACGATCTTTGGTACTAATATCTCTTATTAGGATCTTTTATGCTCACTGTACACACAGAAAGAGGAGCAGTCATTGTAAACTGCCGCACAATTTGAAATATTAGCAGATCCTTGGAATATTAACCTTGATTTTCCGCATTAAATTTAAAAGTGTTTTTGAAATTTTAGGTGTCTTATTTCGTTTTTCTTGAAATATGAAATGATTTGGAATTCACTTTAAAGCGGTACTAATAACACAAATGAAGCTGGTCCATGAGACGTTGTTGTTAATGAGGTTGCAACAATTTGAAGTCCAATAATCCTGAAGAAACATGAAAACGGGGAAAAAATTTAAATCATTGGAATTTGCCAAGGTCAAGGCCTCAACTTAAGCTCCGTTCAAAGGATATTCAGCTTCATACTGTTCCTTTTGTTGCCGGCTTTTGATTTAGCGTAAAACACTATTTATATCTCGGAGTTTTATGACGGCTAGAAGGCTCAATTAAGATGCCTTAAAAAAATGTTAGATTTAATGGAAGCTTGTAAAAGGCACTAAAAGCTGTACATCCCAACCAGCGTAAAACACAAATTTCCTTTTTGAGACTTCTTACATAATTTACGTTTTCTCAGCCAAAACTTATTACTTATATTCATATGAAAATATTCCGTTCTTTATTTCCCCATATTTGTTCTAATTGCATATTCGTTGATCTATAATTATTTCGCATGTATTTCTTATTCTCAGATATCTCCACGATGAAAATTATTTAATAATACAGGAAGTAAAAACTTCATTGGCTTAGAAAATACAAAATAAAACTTTTTAATCGTATCACAGTTTTCAATGTTGTTGGGACAATTAGTTACGACAGTGTGTAAAAGCTATTATTGGAAACTTGTTAGATTAATGAACAACTAAAAGCGCTTGCCTGAGCTTAATTGCATTCGAATCTTGTATGCAAATACGAACGTTATGACCGCTAGAATACAGCGGGTAAAATGTTTGGAAGGCAACAGACAACATGCTTTTGCATCTAAAAATTTCTTGGTAGACGTGTGGCATTAATGTGACGCCGAATGATCTCGAGCGAAAATATGACGAAGCACAGAGCAGCCTTTATTTTTCACTACATGCATAAGAATGTCTCTGCCTGAATACATATGTATGTATACTTTATATCGTGTTTTAAATTCTTTTTCGGGGGGCATAGAACCTCCGATAGCTGTCATGCGTGCGGTGTGTGTTTGATTTTTTTTAATACAATTTTGCAAATCTCCGTAAAAAGACTTGCATCAGGACAACGTTTACAAATCTTGGCCATTTATTTGCAACCGTAAATTAAAGGCAACAGTGGACTTAATTATCTGAATGTGAGGAGCTAATATGCAATAGCATGTATCGACCGATCCCGTTCTCAGCAACTCGATCTCTGCCCGTCCACTACTTGAATTTTGCGAAAAGATCTTCGCCTACCTCCGTATAATATTCCACTGGTGTAATATTTAAAGCCTGCAGACCATCACTTACGTGGAAGTTGAACTATTTTTGTATCGCGGTGGGGCTTATTTCTGGCTTAACGGAGTTATAACCAAGCAGAATTATCGGTTTTGGAAAGCAGAGTCCTGATGAGATTCCTCACATAGAGTTAATTGACTACTTTGGACTATTTTTTGTGATGGTACATGAAATCTATGGTCTACCGAGGAATTCCACAGAAAACTATGCCGAAAGTACACCAAGACATGTCAGAAATACACAAAACCATAAAATCTGTTTTCGTGGAAATTTTGTACTCTTAGAACTTTGAGTCCTTAATTTATCCTTAAATATTAATGAATTTCATTTTGTTTTCCTAAACCACTATTCTTGTAAATAGTTCAAAGAAAGATTTGAGCTCAAGTTAATTTATTTTATGTCTGTATTTCCATCAAGTCTTAAATCTTTCTTAAAACCGTAACTGCATATAAGTATATATGTACTCGTATATATTGAAATACTCTACAACATTATTCCTAAAAATGTTTTTTCCGAAGCCTAAGAATTCGTGTAAAGAATTTATTTAAATGCAGCAGGTGAAACCAAAATGAAAAGATTCGCGTTACGTCCTTCTTCCAACTCAATTCTTCAATAACACACAAACCAAAAACAGCTTTAAAGTAAAAAATGTGGCTGGTTGGTATCGCTGTGAGTTTCCCAAGTTGCGGTGGCATTCCTCCAACAACAACAAAAATTTTGTTTCCTTTTGTTAGAAATATTATTGCAATTTACTAGTCGTCGTAAGTGGCGCCAAGACGCTAAATTTGATACCACAATAATTTGATTCGTGGGTAGAGTAAAACACAGAATACAGCCAATTGCAATGATGGGGTGATTAAAAGAAGAATACTCGTATATGTACGTATGTGTGCATATATACAACATATAATAACACATAATGGATTAATTTTTCGGAACTCACAAACACGCTCTCCGGAGCTTTAAGAAACGCGTACTACAAACAAACTAATGGATGGTTACAGCAGACTATATTTTTACACACGTATTTAAATGTTTTTTTATTTATCGCTCGTTTTTCTTTTCACCACTTGTTGGCGTTCCAACCATTAAACTTTTTTGTAAAGGAAGATTGATGGATCACTTACCAATGCATTCTGAAACAATAACTAGCAAATATCAAGCAGGGCTTTCATGTTAAAATTACTTGAATGGAAGTTTTCAGATGTTAAATTTCCCATGTTGCAACAGTTTACGCTCTAGCATTGAGGGTACTCCCCGTTCTATGGTTGTTAGTGTTTTGAGAAGGATTACCCCTCCACACTTATAAAATGTGTCAGTTATTTTGGGAGAAAATAATGAACTTGAAAAGAAATTGTTGCCATTGCGGGAAAATCTATAAAATAACTGCTTCTTGCCTCTTTTATAATATGAACAAGTTGCGTGTAGATGAACTTAAGTAAAGAAATTAAATGTACGGCAGATAAAAATCTTGAAAATGTTAAAAAATATCACGTAAGAATTGGGTCTCTTAGCAGCTTCAGTAAATTAAAAAACAAAAAAATAATACCCACGGACTTTACATTATAGTACCACCCTTTATAACCATAGCAAGAGTTAGTGCCACAAAAACCCCTTTGAAAAGTCAAATGTAGGATTATTTTCAGGAAAATTTGGTGGTTAGCGCCATTTAGTGTTTTCATAGATTTTAAAAAGTCGTGTTACGGCTAAACAATAATTTTGGCGAAGGGTAAAGCAAACAAGCACCACAGATTTTTAGAACAATATTATATACATATGTACATACATAAATGTATGTATGATTCTTACATGTCAATCAGGTTTCCCTCAACAGTCGGAGATTGGCTCTTTGTTTTTGGAATGTTCAGAATCTAAAAGAATCAGACTTGGAACAATTTATTGTTTGGTGGAAGAGCTGAATATCGCTTCGATTTGCTTGAGTGGAAAAAAACAAAAAAGGTATTGCGATAATTTCGAAATGTCAAACTTGTTAATAAATTTGTCTTTAAAAAGTCTTCTGGTATTTTCATACATATGTATGTATGTATCTAAAATCTATTGTATGCAGTTCAATATTTGATCTCGTTGAGTACGGTCGTCTCATATTGAATAGCGGATATTTATTTCAAATAATCAACTTTAAAAGTTAAAGCAATATTTTTGTTCTTCTTATTGCACTCTTCTACATGCCGATTTGCAAACTTTTTGCAGAGCAATCATAACCCAAATGGCACCAGGTCCAAAATCGCGTAATCTAGATTTAAAAAATCGAATATGAAGAAAACTAAACGGTCTGTGAATATTCCTATTAGTATATTATCTAACTTACCTACAAAATGATATGGAATTGGATACAGTATCCAACATAAATGAATCGAAAATAGCAAAACCTCTTCCATTGGTAGTCGATGCCAAAATAAACTTTGGCGATCTTCAAGCATTATTGGGTAAGGACTCAATCTATAAACGCACGTCCATTGGAACTAAGGTGTTTCCACAAAATACTGTTTCATATGAGACACTTAGGTAAAAACATCTTATTGGAAATGAAAATTGAATTCCATACCTTTAATTCAAAAGAAAATCGTCTTTATACTATGTTCCTCTATGGACCTCCAAAACTTAGCATCGAAGATATTCAGGAATATAATTTAACGCCCTCACGGGGGTGAAAACAAAATTTAGCTCAGTGAATAACGCGGTCTATAAGGTACAATTTTCTAGAAAAAATTTCAACCCGAAATCACTTAACAATGTGTCTTCACTATGCAATATATATAATAGTGTCTTGGAGGAAATATAAACCAAGAAAACGGGACAACCCCACTCAATGTTGGAACTGCCTCATGTATGGCCATGGAGGTGAACACTGTAATCGCCTTCCAGCTTGTATGATATGTGCAAACCAACATCACACTAAAGATTGCCCACTACAGAATCAAGGGAAAATGCCCGCAGTTTTCTCTTGTTTCAATTGCAAAAAGAATGGCAAAGAACGAACAGATCACTCTGCAAATGATATTAATTGCCCTTTTCGATCACTTTATTTGGAAACAAGATCCAAAGCAACAAAGAAAAATTCTCGTAATTATCACAACAACAATCAGAACTCATCTCATTACTCCAATAATAATATTAATGTTAACAACGCCAACAACAATACGTACAGTAATACCTTATTATATGCAAATTGTGTGAGAGGAAATAATAACCTCTTTAACATAGATGAACTCTTCAATATTTTTACAACAGCATTAAGTGATCTACAAAAATGCACAACCAAAGTACAACAAATACAAATTGTAATGTCGATGGTTTACAATAATAACAATGGATTAAAAATACTTCAATTTGAAACGTTAATTGAAAGAGAGAATATTGATATTGCCTCTCTAAATGAAACTCATCTAAATGAAAATCACAAAACATATTTTAAAAATTTCATAATTCATCGTAGAGACAGAAATGTTTCTCGTGGGGGAGGTGTAGCACTTATTGTACGTAGGTCAATCCAACACAAAGTTCTTCCAATTATAAACACATTGGGAATAGAAAATTTACCAATCGAAATAAAAGTAAGTAACAGAAAGTTAATTGCACTGCGAATTCACCGATATACAGAGCTTTGCAAGTGACATAAGAAATTTAATCTCATTTAATGAAGATTTCATTATCCTGGGCGATCTCAATGCAAAGCACACTGCATGGAATTGCATAACTATTAACACCGCAGGCAACGTATTGTTTCAACTTGAACAATCTAGCAATTTTTTTATAAACTGCCCTAAAATCCAACTTTTTATCCGCCTCAAAGAAATAGAAACCCATCAACTATTGACTTAGTTTTAAGCAACAGCTCACTTAATATCAATACAGATGTGCTCGGATATGAAATCCCATCTGATCACAGACCCATTGTTTGTAGTATTGAAAATGCAACGGCAATTTAAAGGGATTTAAGGCACTATAACTATAAACTTACTGACTGGTCAGCGTTTAAAAATATAATTAACAACCAAATCACCATTACCGCAACCTCATATAACTCAAAAAATTCAATTGATACAGAGATAAATAAGTTTATTAAAATTGTACTTGAATCACAAAACAACTGCACTCCATTATTACAGTCCTATGGCAAAGTAGTATTACCTCAAAATATTGTCAATTTAATACAAACTAGAAAAAAGTTCAAAAGAAGATGTCAAAGATGGGTTTGATACCCATCGGATGCAAAATGGTATAATCAATGCCTAAAACTGTTGACAAATACCATAAACAAAGATATTATCACTTTTCGCAACGAAAAGTGGCAAAAGCTGCTATCAAAATTAAGGCCAGGTGATAAATCTTTTTGGAAAATCAGCCGGGGTTTGAGAGGTAAACAAAAAGGTAAAATACCCCATCTCACAGAGGGAAATATGCAAATAACCCCTGACCAAGAAAAGGCAGAACTTTTATCAAACACTTTTTATGCATCTAGCAGCCTTACGTGTACTTTCAAACATTCTATCGATAAAATCGTTAACTCAAAAGTTCACATATTTACATCCATAAACACCTATTCTAAAAATATATCTTTAATATCACAAAACGAATTAAGCGACTTAATTTCTACGTTCAAAACATCAAAATCGCCTGGGCTAGATGATGTCTCCAATACTTTATTCAAAAATTTACCTATTAAGGCTGTGAAGTTATTATTAATAAATCTTAATAGATGTTTAGAAAATAACTACTTCCCAAATCATTTTAAAAAGGCAAAAATCATTGCTATTTCTAAACCAAATAAACCTAAGCACTGTCCTCATAGTTATAGGCCAATTAGCCTGTTAAGTAACCTCGGTAAACTATATGAAAAAGTTATTCAAAATCGAATCAATAATGTTATTGAAAATACATCTATCTTGGCTAATGAACAATTTGGGTTTAAGAAACAACATAGCGCCGTCCACCACACAAACCGTATCACAAGCATTATAAAGTCAAGGAAAAGAGTCAGGCAATCTACCGGGTTAATAGTCCTTGACATCGAAAAGGCATTTGATACTGTTTGGCACAACGGTCTTGTCTATAAATTGCTTCAAGCTAATATTCCAAAATATTTATGCAGGATTGTTGCCGATTTGCTCACTGATAGAACGTAAGTAGTTGATATCAACGGATCATTTTCATCTCCCAAACAAATTACTGCAGGTTTACCACAAGGCTCAATATTATCACCATTATTGTATTCAATTTACACATCGGACTTCTGTCCTCCCGCATACATGAAAGTAGCCTACTATGCTGATGATACGGCTCTCCGGCTATGATAACGTCTAGCAAACTCACAAAAGCACTGTTGCAGAAAATGGAAAAAGGACTTTCATCCTGCAATAAATACTTTTATAAATGGAAAATAAAAATAAACCCAACTAAAACTCAGGCAATTGTTTTTCCGTTCAACAATTCCTCGAAACGATTGCCGAATTGTCAATTAAGATTCCAGAATGAGAACCTGTCAATTCAAAACAATATCAAATATCTCGGAGTCTGCCTCGACAAGAAACTTAATTTTGCGAAACACATCCGTGAGATCTGTACGAAATCAATGAAAACTATTAGAGCATTGAGGTCAATTCTTAATAAACGCTCAACCCTTAACTATAAGAACAAAAACTTAATATTCAAAACTGTGATTAGACCAACTTTGACTTATGATTGCCCCATTTGGTACAAGGCAGCAAAAACACATCTAAAGAAGCTACAAATAATCCAAAACAAATGCCTTAAAATTATACACAAGAAAAACTGGAGATATTCAACCCAATTACTGCACAATGAAACTGGATATGAATTAATTTTTGATTTCATAAAAAAACTAAATAGTAAATAAATACAACGAAACCATTGAAAATTCTCCCTATCAACTGATAAGAGAATGCTTGCAATCAGCCCCGTAAATCAGATCATTAAATTGAAAATTAAATGTATACATGTATTATCCTCGGATAACTTCATAGTAACACATACATTTTCTAACAATATTTAAACCAAATAACTTTTCAGTATAAAGGTTTTTCCTATTTTCCTTTAGAAAATGTCAAATTAGCAATTAATATCAAGATCTTTTGTTATGAGAATTATTCGTTGCAATATCTGTAGATAAAATCTCGAACATTGTAAGTATATACGTATGTATGTTAAGTATAAGTGTAAATAAAGATGAAAAAAATGAATGAATCTATCGTATGCATCTCAAAAAGAAATATAGATACATATTTGTGTGTATAATTGCCAATAAAACTAATTTCTTGTATTTTTGGCGTTACAACGGATTCTTAAGGAACAACTAGTGATTATGTTTGAAAAATAAAAAAAAAAATGGACGTTCTTGCCCGGAAAGTAGTGGTAGTGAGTTACGTCAGCACCTGCCACTGTGGCCGAATCTGCCGGTGGACCAACCGTAGGTGGCAAGTGCTCTTGTTTTGTGGGTACGGCACCCAACACAAAACCCTTGCTGTAGAGCTGTGAATATCTATTCCTTTCTACCAGTAATTCTCTAGACAAATAAAAGAAGGTTGAGCACCTGAGTTGGTAGGTCGAAACCCTCAAGGAACATCAGGCTTCCTTACGAATCATAGAGTCTGCTATAAGACAATAACACATCGAGCACATTTGGATGGATAGCTACCAAAGCTTCTCTTTAAAATTCTAACTGTAGTGTAACCACAATCTGTGGTTTATTTAACAACTTTTTGCACACCATCAAAGCTTTGTAAAATTTCATATCACAATTTTCAATTTCATATTGGCTGTTTTCACTTTTTTTCCTGATTGGTGCAATTCCAACCTTCAAAATTAGTTAGATATACATACATATGTACCACTATAGTACATATGTATGTTTGTTTTTATAAAGAGTCCCAATCTCTCTAAGGTGCAAAGAACATTCTCTCTTAGAATGGATATGAATCGAAAGTGCGCAAATAATTCACAACCGTAATTTTGAAAGCTAAAGAAAAGAAAACTTTTACATATCTAAATTTGAACGATCTATACGAGTATATACTTATGTACAGTGGCGAGCACACATGGACACATGTTTTAAACATATGACTCACAAACCAAATAAAACGCACAAAATTTAATGAATAGATATGATTTTGTATTTTAAGTGTTCAATAAAATACTAAAAAAAAGATAATCACGCTTGTTCTGCAAATTACTTTTTGTGAAAATGATTTAAAGTCACAAAAATGTGTTCTGTGCACAAAACTTTTTGCACTTTTGTGCTTTGAAACCGGTCAGCTATAAGGCAGTCGATCTGAAATCACTTTCCTAATTTTGGACAGATTTTTATATTTCACTCAATCAAAATCACATTAATTGAATAAATTTATTTGTTTTTTATTTATTTCAAGAGTAAAACTGATGATTTTATACCAAGAAATAGGTAAAAATATAAAAATATTGCAAACACTTTCTTCTGTAACGCATGTTGTTATTTACTTTTGTGATTTGACATTTACTTTTTAGTTGTCAGCTGTTTTTGTTTTTCGAAAATACATCGATGCTTGCCAGAGTAGCAAAATAGTGCTATCAACTAGAAATATGTTTTATTTCTTTAAAAAAATGAACTATTTAAAATAAAAGTTATTAATTTTTGTTAAGTCGTATTGGAAGTTGTTTTCAAAGTAAATTGTTTGCCTGATGTGCTAAATAATAACTCATAAAGTAATTGCAAATGGCAGCAATAAAATTTTACCACCTGTGGCAACTTCTTGTTCAAAATTAAATAATAAAATAAAAATTTGTAATCATGTAAGTACTGTCAGCTATTTTCTTGTGTTTTCGTAAATCAACAAACCACATCGAAAAGTAAAAAGTATTGTGATTTGCAGAACACCATGAAATCACAATTGTGCTTTTGAAATCACCAAGTAATTTAAGTTTTTGTGATTTGTAGAACAGACGTGAATATATTAAAATAAATAAAATTAAAACAAATAAATGGACAAATGGCAATAACAAAAGTGGATACATTGTCATTTTACATAAATTTGTTGAAAACCTAACATTTAGATATAAAAATCATGAATTTTAATATATTTTATAGTTATGTGTGCTCGACACTGTATGTGTATCAAACAAAGTAAATACGAGGAAAATTTAGATGAAATAATACGAGTAAGTCATGATTAAAGATCAAAAACTATTGGTCGTAACGATTGTGGTCTTACAGTACCACCCGTTATACCCATAACAAGAATTAATATTATTCAAATGTCTTCGAAAAGCCAAATACATTTTTGTCTCGAAGCAAAAATGCAAGTCAATGATAAATAAAATTTTTTTCTTCACAACGAAATTGCATTTCCGTTCCCAAAACGATAATGCAATTCAAAACCATTATTTTTGTACAGGTAAACAAACACCTGCAGACGGATTCCTAAGAAATGTTTGTTTTCACCTCCAAATAGAACTGTGCTTAGTAAGCAAATTAAAATTAAGAGTTATCATTTAATTAGTATTTAAAAAGTGAAAGAATAATAAAGCGACAGCTATAAAAATATAACCAACGACAAAAGGGTTGTCTGGTCTAGTTTTTAAAGTTCATGGAAGACCTTGAACAAAACTACTGCACACTTTGCCAGTAGAGAGCGTCAGATACTCCGTTTCTCGTGCTACGCTCGGCCGGGATTGATATAAATTGTTCGACAATTACTCGAGTGCTCGGATGGAATCTCAAAACGCTTGATACAAATGCAACGTAAATTATTTTGTCCTTATTTTATTAAGAGAACACTCTAGGATCTCTGTACTTGTACTCACTTACATTTTCTGTCGTTGTTTCTGTTTATTTTTTCTCTTTTCGTGAATGCAGCAACATGTAACGGTGTTAAATGTTTAAACGGACTAACTTGCGTTGAGGATCAGTATTCACTGCCACACTGTATAACCTGCAAAATAGAATGTCCGCGAGACGATTATGATAATGATGCTGATGCAACCAACGTTGTTTGTGGCGCCGATGGAAAGACTTACAGGAGTGCATGTGATATAAATCGTATGATTTGTAAAATTGGTCGATCCATTAGCGTAGCATACCCGGGACCATGTCGTGGTAAGTAGTTTTGAATATGCAAAAAAAAATTAAGAATTGTGTACCTTCTCTAGTTAATTTATTTAAAGAGATGTTTTTGAAAAATTAAAAAAAATAAAAGAAATAGGTGATATTGGGATTGGCTACGCCAATTTCCTAAGCCGTACGTCATCAATAATTCAATTGCTAACATTTCTTTTGTAGTAAAATTGGAAAGGAATGCGCCAATAATGCTTTCATGTGGATTGGACCTAATCACTGCTCTCATAGCCTTGTTCTGTAGTTTTTGTGCTCTGTATTTATGCAATACATTTGCGCGGCATGTCTGCATTGCAAATAAACCAAGCAGCTATCGCCGATACCTTATTTCGTATTCTTTTCATTATCCCGAAATTTGTTTGTATTGTCTTGTTGATACAACAATATTTTATTTCTAGGTGAAACCAAAACTTGACCTTTTTACAGCAAATTCCATCTCCGCATTCAGTTAAAAATTTCGGGAGAACTGAAAATGTTCGATATTGAATATTTAAAAAAAAATATATATGTTTTTGCCGAGTGCTACGCTATTTGCATTACAATAGATTGTTGTCCCAGCAAATCATTTTTTTAATATGTAAAAGATTTTTAGTTTTCAATAAAAAATAGAGCAGTTTTCGGATTTGACGAACATTCGAATTGGTGAACATCGTATATAACGAACACCCAAACTTTATATAACAAATGGTTTGCGGGTTGCAGGTTTACGTAAAAATTGGCTGCAAAAATCCACCATTAGTGCAATCCTAAAATCCTAGGAAAAAGGAATGTTGAAAATATGGTACCCAAAATCGAAATAGAATACCTATAAAGCAAGATAAGTAACCGAGAATGAAGAACAAACTTATGCACCGCAATAGCAATATTACTGTACCTGGAATAATTTTACAATACAAGGGCAAAGAAATTCACAAGAAATTTTGTGAAGGTGGGCGTAATGCACGCCGTGGCTGAATGACCAGATTTAAGAAAAGGTTTGGCATGCGAATCGTGCGCCATATCCAGACAAGATAGAACCATTTACAAGGGATTTACAAAAAGCTATATAATACAGACGAAACCGTCATTTATTGTCTATTCCTGAAAAAGCCACGCGAGGAGAGGTGTGGTGCGGGAACAAAACTATATATATATAAAAGAAAGGATTACAATGCTTATGTGCAGTAGTGCAAGCGGTAAAAAAGTGCTATACCTTTATTAACCGATAAATCTCAAAAGCCACGGTCATTCCACAAAAAAACACTATTTTCTAACTACGCTCAACCTAAAGATTATTGGATGGCAAGTACGCTTTTTAGAAATTGGGGTTTCCTTAAGTTCATTCCGCAGGTAAGATTGAGAAATGTCTGAGTGCATTACAAGCTTAATACATTTTTAACTCCAGGTGGAAATGTTTCTTGCCTTACGTACTTTTTGGATAATGCGCCTTCTCATCCTCCAGCAGAAACAATGATAAAGAGAGCAAATTCTTGAAAAATATGGTCGTTGCTTATGCCAGCAACACTTTGGTAACACCCTTGATTCCGCCAACGGGTCAAAATGCTATTCGCTTGCTAAAAATAGATTACAAGAACAGTCTTTTACCGGACATTTTAGCTTATACGAAGCATCGATGGCATTAAAAGCTGTTAAGGACTACGAGTATTTTGACGAAGAGAACAATCTCCCTTTGGCATTGTTTTTACGTCAAAACGAAGAGATTATAGCATCTAGAACTGGGGTCAATTTGCTAAGACTAACGTTTCCAGATGTAAGCTAAATGTCAAGCTTCATAAATTATGAAGTTCACTAATTTAATATATTCCAATTTATATACATTAAATCAGGTGTATATATCAGCTGGTGATTCCAATAGATGAATTGAAAATAGCCCTTACCCGAAAAAGATGGAAGCGCTGGAACTAAAAGTAAGGAGTCCGAAGTAAAACATTTCGAAATTTGTATGAAAGTAGCAGCTAAAATTTGTTAAACAGATTATTTTTACAGTACAGGGTTGTATGAGTTTTTCGTTTACTTATATTTTTATGAAATATCTACATATGTATGTACGTGAGTTGTTTTAATAAAATTTTAGAAATAATGTTCATGTAAACTTTGAGTTTTGAACAAAATAAAGGACGCCTGTGGTTTTTAACTTAGTACTGGATAAACCGAAGAATTCACTTTAACGAACAGGCCTGACAGAATCATTCAATAAATATCGTAATTGCATCCACGAAAAAGGTAATTATTTTTTATGTTCGAAAACGGAATGGGCAAGAGGAATAAGAAAAAATGTCCTGTGCCAGAAAACTTAAGAATGTACCTTAAAAAAGGCAGGCGACCAGGCTGTTACATAGGAAATTTAGTGAAGTTCCTTAAACCAAGCAGATGTACAGTGCTGATAGGCCTACGGGTTGATTCTAGTACTAGAACTTAAATTTTTGGTTAAAGAGGTAGCCAGGGGACTTTAGTAAGTAAACATTTTGTACTTGTAGGATATTGTATTTCCCTATACACTTAATCAAAACATGGGCGAATATTTGAACAATTAATAATAGTAAAAGCCTCCGGAGTAACAAAATTACAAGGGTCGATAAAGACAGAAATAAGTTTTCATTTGATTTTATCTTAAATTTACCTTATCTAATATTGGTATTTACAGCAAGTGAACCTTTTCCAAAGGAAAAACTATTGAAAATCCAACAACCAAGAAACGCTAAATACAGAGATTATGAACGGTTTGACAAGCTTCCCCTTCCTCTGAAGTCGTTTAAGACAACGAATTTAAAACTTGCAAATACCGACTGGGAGAGAAAATTACTGTCCAAGGGAGAGTAATTTTCATTACAGATCTGTCTCCTTCGTTATAGTAATTTCTTCGCAATACCCTGTGGTTATCTCAATGCGGTTATACGAGAATCAATGTTAATCACATGAATGCTCTTACAAAAGTAGAAAACCCAGCAAACAAAACGTATTACTTACTACTGCTGATGTCAACTACTAAATAAATCAATTTTTGTCTGCCGTTGCAAAGTTAATTTATGATTTTTATCTTATTTCCATTTATTATAACTCGGGCTTTCTATAGACAAAACAACGATTTAATCATCATATCGAATTTTATTTTTGGTACAATATCATATTTCAACTGAGACCTGATCTCATGCACTGGCAGTCATCGCAGGATAATTCAATCAATCAAATAATTTTTTTCTGTTCGAAGGGAGTAACAATTAGATTTACTGGGAGGCTGAAAGATGGCTTGGGAACCAAATGTTGCTATTTTGTTCTGGAGCGCAAATCAAACGTATGAATAAATGAATACAGTCTAGATTTCAAAAAAGCGATTTCTTATGTATTTCAGTTTGTGTTTCTGCATATTTTTAAGGAATGTGCTTCACTGTCTTCTTCGTTTAAGCAACTCCGCAGGTACTACGATTATGCTTAGATACATACTCGCCTGGTCGCGCAGGCACCCGTAAATACATCGGTTAGGATAGTCAGCGGCTTCATCCTATATAAAAGGCGTCCTATATTTCAAAGACCGTGTCATAGAATTCTAGATATTCTTCAAGTGATGACAGTAGGGCATCTGTAGCCAGGTCCTATAACAACAGATTCCAAAACTTAGTCTAAAATGGTTATTGCTCTCACTCAACCATCGGCTTTCTCAATACCGTCCATATAAATGTGTACGTGTTTTACATTTCTCCGTCATCAACGTCTCTTATTTTCGTATCAAAGAATTTAAAAAATTAATTTTGAAATAGTGTTGATAAATTCATCAATTGCTCAGTGAATTATCCGAAACCGACTGCGAAAGCCAAATCCACTAATTTTCTTATTCTATTACATTTCTAGGAACACAACTTTCTTACCAACTTTGTCTTCGTCAGAAGCAGTTTTTTGTCATTAAAATCTTTCATGTTCCCGCTTGTTAACCAACCTAAAAGTTGGGGACAAGCATCCTTATCTGCAGGATATTATACATATTTCTACATGTATGTATGTTTGTATAAAATTCAATTCGCAGCTTATTGATACATTTCTTTTGCAATAAATACTCCTAATACGAGGGTTACACGGTCCATTGCTGAGCTGTTACAACATTATGCACTTAATTGAAAATATATGTATGTACATGATTGAACCCAGAATCAATAAGAAGCAGATTGATGTGAAGATTCCAGGCTCGAGCCGACTAATGAAGAGCGCACTAACTGTGATTTAACTTTCAAACAATTTTCTCCAACAAACTTTTTGTTGCAAGATTTCAAAACTTTGCAGTAAGAATTGTTGCTGATCCAAATAACAATACAACAAAAGAAACAAGTGTAACAAAAACCTAATATTTTTTGCCAAAAGTATTTTTTTGCCCCAGCAAAATCACTCTGGAAGTCCGCATTCAGACAAGAATTTCACTAATTCAACGAATTGTTTGACTGAAAGTATTTGAAAATAAATTAATCGTATTTTGCTTAGGAAGAAATCAGAGAATTTTTGAATACGTCCGCTATTGAAGGACTTCCTTCAAAAAGTTTGTTGTTCGGCAAAAATTAGTCACAAATTTTTGCTTAATAACAAAGACACACAATTTGAAATCTGGTTACAGTGACAGAGTCACTGTCGTGAGAGTAACACGTTCTTATATTGATAAAACTTTAAAGCAGCGTTGCCAGAAGCTTTAAGAAGAAAATCACCTTATGCCGAAAAAAAATCATATTTTATGGAAAAAAATCATAATTATTTTAATACAACATTTTATTTAAGAATTATAATTAATATATATTAACAAATGTATTTAAATTATTATTGTTTAAAGCATTTACGGCGAAACGTGTACTTATGTTTATATGGTGACAAACCATATTTTCGCTGGCTTTATCGTCATTGCTCCGACAAAATCAGAGAAAATAAGCAAACTTAAATTTTTAATCACACATTCACCAACCAACAAATAGAAGACTTAGAAAAACACTCAACTGATTTCATTAAAAGAATAACAGTATGTATTTATTTAAATAAATATTTACTTATTTAAGAAAGCTTAACAAAAAATAAAATCCGGATTAAAAAGTACATGTCCTATGAAAAAGTTTTATGAAGAACTATTACTATAATATATACAGGGCTTCATATTTTTAATAATATCTGCGTCTATTTTTAAATTATAGCAGGAACAGTTTCTTATTGCTAAGTAATCTTTTGCATATAAGATACCTTCGAGAGTGCTGTTGTCTAATCTATTTCTATATTTAGTTTTGTTTAAATTGACTGTTGAGAATATTCGTTCGACATTTGCTGAAGAAATGGGAAGACATATTAAGTTTTGAACAAATTTTGACAGCACCGGAAAAGCTGGAATGTTGTCAGCACGAGTTATTTTTGAAACTTTTGAGCAAAATTTTTCACAGCTAAGATTATCTAGAGTTGTAAAATTGTCACTGAATTTTATAAAACGGAGTTCTCTAAGTTCGTCATCTATGTTTTGAATATCCTTTTCACTAATTAAATTTGGAAAACTTTGTATTAAGGCTGTCAAAGAATTAATTTTTCTATTTATAATTTTCCAAGGGCCAAGACATGAGAGCTCTTTTAAAAACATGTCGTTAAAATCAAATCGTTTTAATATTTGTTTACGTAACTCAATGTAAAATGCCACACAATTTTCATTTTCATTCATTCATTTTTTTCATTTGCAGCGAGCTTTGAGCTAGAAATCTTTTGTTTAACAAAAACACCCAGATAGACTTCTTCGTTATGTAGAAATAGACTTTTGTTTTCAAAGTCAAGGTCGTTATTGAGACTCCTGTTCACAAATTCTGTTTTTATAAAATTGTCTAAAATTTTTAAGTAAAGGCGTTGCAGTTTCTCATACATTCTATGTATTTGACAGGATGAGCTTTGAAAAATTTTGTTTACGTTATTTACAATATGGAGAATATACTTTAAAAAACACAAATGAAGTTCATTTATGTCATTCAACTTGTTTTTTACAAATTGGGCGCTATCTATGTATATGATCTATATTAGAGGCAAACGCGAAATACATTTTTAATGGTTCATATAACTTGAGAACTCGTACAACTACAGACTCTAATGATAACTACATAGTCTGTGAGGGGTGCAACATTTTTTTTGGTTTTCCTTTTTCTTAAGAAAGAATATAATTTGTACTTGCCACTAAAATAACAGATATGCAGAGATGCTCTTTAAGGTCTTTATTTCCAAAACAATGATGCATTTTTATGCACATACATACATACATGTGTTTTTTACAGGGTATCAATTGTAGAGCAAATAAAAGCAACCAACAACAAGCTGATACAAAACTTAACTTAACGCTATGTAGTACAATTACAATGAAAGTAGTACACACTTGAAATAAAAAATCATAATTTTTATAAATTAGAAATCATAATTTAAGAAAAAAAATCATCAAATCATATCATATTTTGGTTCAAAAATCATCAAAAATATGATGAAATCATCATTTTGGCAACGCTGCTTTAAAGTACTGGCATAAACTGTTTAAAAAGGCAAAAAAGAGAAAAACTTAAACAAACTTAACTTTTGTTAATTGCAATTTTTTCTCGTGCTTTGACACACACACAATCCTGCATATGCGAAATTAACAAGCAATAGAAACAACAATACACAAACCTTTGAACTGATCTTTTTATTTTGTTGTCGTATAAAAACAATAAATATGATGCTATGATTCTGATCAAGTTCTTCTCTTCTCAACTAAAACAACAACAACAAACAAGTGCATAAACAAATATACTAAGAACTCCAAAAGGGTTCCCCTGATAACACAATCAATGAGCCTACAAATAGTGGGACTGCATATTTAACTCTGGTTGCTGAAAATGTAAAAAAAAAAAATAAAACAAAAAATCTGAAAAATGCAGCAAAAACAACTCGAGCGCAGAAAAAAATTGCTCCCTTTGACAACTTAACGGTGCAAGCAAATAAAAAACAATTAGTAGCGATAACGTGACCAACGTAAGCAACTGGATTAACGAAACCAACACTACCGTATTAGGTGCAAATAAAATTAATTATGCCAGGAAGGTACAAACGTGTGTGGATTGACATTTAACTGTGCTAAAACGGGAAAGAGTCCCTAAATCTTCTAAAATTGATTCATTGGCGAAAGTACTTGGAGAATATCTCTACACCACATAACGAAAATCGTTTTACAATTTTAGACGAACAATTGCATGAAGATTCAAACATTACAAAACCGAGTAAACCACCCCCGATCTATTTAAGGTAACAACATTTGAAGTGGTGCGACGAGTTTCATTAATTGGAGAAAAAGAATCCATGTAACTCTATTCAAGCGCGGTAAAATTAATTAGACAAAAATAGAGCTGATATAGGAACTAAACTATAGAAAAATCGTTACAAAGTTTGAGACGCAAAATAAAAACTTTTATACGTACCAATTGAAAAGTGTTAAAGGTATCTTTTTCGTCACAAAGAGTATCGACTCGTGCGCGGAAATTAAAACCGTTACTAACGTCAGAAGTAAAGAAATAGTTCCCCAACCTATATTTAGAGTAGAATTGCAGTCAGGTGATATAATATTAAAAAGAAGCGAAACTCATCCTATATACAACTTAAGATATTTGTTGCACCGAAGGTTTACCTGAAGCGTATAAATGAGCTGGACCTATCCATTGCCTAAACTGTTAAGAATATGGCCACACCAAGACCTACTGTAAATTACCTACCGTTTGTGTGCCTGCGGTGAACTACACAGTTCCGTCAACTGTGATAAAGAAAAATGTGATCCAACAGCAAAAAATGTAATAATTGCGGCGGAAACCTTGCAGCCAATTACAGAGGTTGTCCCGCTTATATTCATGTGAAGAGATCCATTAACAAAAAGGTGAACTTTAGCCCCACTCAACCTAGCGGTATTTTAAACTTAACCGCATCAACCAGCCATATGTCATCAGCACCAGACTAGAGCTCAGAAACAACATACTAACCAGAATACTCAGCAGAAAACAATGCCAACAATTGAAGCCCTGGTTTTAATTTCAGTCGACTTGAAGGATCAATAGAGGAGTGACCAATTTTACAACTAACATGACTTCCATGATGCAGGAAATGTTGAAAACGCAGTCTGTACTTAACAAACCATGAACTTGAGAATTTGTTCCTGGAACGCAAACGGCATCCGCCAACATAAAGACGAACTAGCATATTTCTTAACGGATAAGAAAATTTATATAATGCTGATCGCAGAGACTCATTTAACGTCGCGAAGTTTTTTTAAAATTAATGGATATATGTATTTTTTATTACACCAAGGATCCTAGAAGTAGAGTTTGTAGTGGTTCAGAAATATTAATAAAATCGCGATTGAAGCACTATTTAAGACTTCTGTGCGGATTACTTTCAGGCAACTAATGTGTGGCTGGAAAGTTTTCATCGGAGTCTGGTGATGTCATCGTTTTATTCTCCACCTAAGTTTTCGATCACAAAAACGTTTGTGGCAGCTGGCTAAGCATTCATTCTAGGGATCACGGCTTATCACACCCAAATTAACAGCCATACTATTCCGCAACATCCTACAGTAAAATATCTTGGTATTCACTTGGGTCGTCGTCTAACTTGGAAACCCTAAATATGTACATGCATATGTAGATTCAAAGCTGTTACAAATGAAATTAAAAGGTGCACAAATGAATTGGCCTATCGGCAGAAATTCTACAATGAGTCTAGACTGTAAGCTTCTGTTATACAACCACATATGTATGGTTCTATGGCATCCAATTATGGGGCACCACCTCTCGAATGTGGAGAAAAGACGACGAAATAAAATCCTCCGTTTGATTACAGCAGCCCCCTGGTACGTCCGAATTCAGCGTATTCACAAAGATCTAGGCGGCCCGATGTTTAAGACCGCGATTTCGAAACATGTGGAAATATGTATGTATATAAAAAACCTTGAGTTGCATCCTAATCCTTCACTTTAGAGGCCACAATCGACTGAGAAGAAAACATACTCTTGCCCTCAGTTAAACACGCGAGAATTAAGACAATAAAGGAAGAAACTGCTGTGCCTAATAACTTTGTCCAGCACTGGCCGAACTATTTATTAATAATTTTAGGTTTAAGATTTGAATAATTATTTCTAGTTGAATTTAGAATTGAAGATCCAATAAATAATATAACTGAAAAAAAATTTCCTTGATTATACTTCAAATAAACTCTAAATCAGGTGAAGACAACGAAAATGCAACAGCTAAATACTTAATCCTTTACTGACGTAATCGGTTACAATGACCTTAAAAATCAAACTAGATTCATGTATACATATATTTTTTATATGAGTATACGTAAAATAATTCACAATAAAAACATTAATTAATAAAATAAAAAATTAAAATTAATCAAAATGTAAGATATACGAGCACACACATGCTTGTATATAAATAGTATATAAATGGGTGGGTTTTAAGTTTTCCTTATAAACTGCACTATGTTAGAAAATTCACAACTTATTTACTTAATAGTAAATTGTTACAGGATTTTGTTTAGTTTAGGATATTTTGGTGTTCTAGTCTCTGAAATCTGTTTATTCCATTACGAAATTCCTTAAGCATCACCGTACCTTGAACAAGGAACAAGAGCCCAGCTAAAAATATTGTAAATACGAATGAAAGAAATTTATTAAGAATTACCTTCTCCATTCGCAACGAACACAATAACTAATAACACACATATTTTCATATGTACTCGTATGTACTTAGATATGTATGTACATACTTATAGTATATGTAATTAGATACTTATTATATGTATCTTTTCCTGCGGTCAAGCCAATGGCGTAGCGCGTTTGTTTTTCAAAACAATTTTGTAATCAAAGCTGATTTTAAAATTAAAAATTTCTTCTGGGGTTGATGGTTTACAATAATCCAATGGTCGTTTCATACAGCGTGTACTAGTATGTAGTGGAAAATACTGCAATAAAAGACAAAAAGCTTTCCACTTTTTGAGTAATATATGTGTGCAATATGTATGTATGTATGTATGTATGTATGTACATTAGAGTGGACAATATTTATATGGAATTATTTTTGTTTTTTGTAGGAGGTGGTTCGCCCCTAATTTTTTTCTTTTGGGCACAAATAACATATTTCCAAAACTGTAGACTGTTTGGTCAACGTTAAGGCGTGGCACATGCGCCCTCAAGTTGACAAGAAGGGATTTTGCACAATTTAATAAGAAAAAAGTTATAACTTCATTATTATTTATCAAAATTTATGTTAAGTATCGATATTATATTTAATTTTGACTATTATTTTAATGCGTGCCCCTAAAAAGGCGTGGCACCTTATATAATTTAAGTAATATATACGAAAATATGTAGTTTTTGCTTTAAAATATGATGGAATCTTACATATGTATGTAAAATTTATTTCCTAAAAGTCATTAAATAAATGCCGGCAAATTGGGGCGTGGCAAGTTAAAATTTTAAACTGCTACTAACAAATGCAGCTCTGTGCTAATTAGTTGCGATCAAGCAAACTTATATTTTCATAGAAGTAGCAATACTGGAATAACGGTATCTAGTACACATGTGCTTTTGTTAAGCTAAAAAAGAGCGTTGATAATGTGTTGTTATACATGCAAATGTGAAAATATTAATTTGATTTGATTGAAAGATAAGGTTTATAAAATTGGTAAGTTTAAACAACAAAGTGCTCGATATTTTCAAAATACAATAACATATTTAATATTATTAATGTAACTCAAACAGCAATGGAAACAAGAGCAAATGAAAAGTTATTTCTGCTTGGGCACGACGAAAGTCAAATCATTGGGTGCAAGTTACCATCAAAAGGGCAAATATTAAAAGTTCTTTTTTACAATATGCGGAAAATTAAGCTCAATCTTCGTCCGAGTGCATATCTTGTAATTAAAGAAGCAGAAGTACTCTGGGATAAAGCACGTATTCCCACAAGCCAGAATATTCGTAGCGTTCAGAAAGTGGAAGCTCTATATCATCAGTGGAAGACACTTCAGAAAACTTGTAAGCGCCGTACAGCTCTACAGGAGAAACGTGAGCACGATTTTGTGGAAGAATTAGACGATTTGTTTGATATCGCTCATGGTGATGCGTTAAGTATTATTCAAATCGAAGAAGATAGACTATTTCTACTTAATCAACGGAAAAAAGGCAGACCAGGTGGTATGATTGGAAGCGATCGAGCACTTTTTGAAAGAGAGAAAAGAAGAAATATGCGTGAAGAAAGAGAACTGATAAGGCAAGAAAAGTATCACCAGGAGCAATCTCAAAATTTGGTTGCAAGTCAGGACTACTCAGATGATGAAGGACAATTGACTGAAATAGACAGTGATGAGCTTCAAGACAATTTTCAACAAACATCTACTGGAAATGTGGGAAAGAAACGTAAAATGAAAAACTTTATAACACCCAAGCTTGTTACGACTCTGGACAAGTGTAAAGTTAGCGACAGAGATGCTGTTCGAATTCTCATAGCCACTGCTGAAGCATTGGGCCATGATTTAAGTCAGTTAGCAATAAGTAAAACTACAATTCGAAATTGCCGTAAACAAATTCGATCTGAAACAGCTATAAATTTAAAGGAAAAATTTCAAAACATTTTACCGCAAACCATTACAGTACATTGGGATGGAAAGCTGTTACCATCATTAACTGGAAAGGAAAAAGTAGACAGATTGCCAGTTGTTATTACATCTACAGAGACAGAGCATCTACTTGGAGTTCCTGCATTACAGGCTGGTACAGGAAGGCAACAGGCTGAAGCAATAATCCAATTATTAAAAGAGTGGAATTTGACAGACAAAGTTCAGGCCCTGTGTTTTGATACAACAGCAACAAACACGGGAAGACTTCAAGGTGCTTGCGTGATATTGGAACAGGAATTAGGAAAAGATCTTTTGTACTTGCCCTGTCGTCACCAAATCTACGAAATTGTATTAAAGAGCGTATTGAAAAAAGAAATTTGTCTTCAAGTGGACCAACTTTGTCAATTTTCCAAAAGTTTAAAGGGTCCTGGGCGATGATAAACCAAGAAAATTTTAAATTTGGAGTTGATGACGAGAAGGTAAGTCAGCATATTAGCGTTTTCGAATTAGAAGATCTAGCCACGTTTTTCCGCCAATATTTAAAAATAAAACAGCCTAGGGCTGATTATAAGGAGCTTCTGGAATTAAGCCTAATATTTCTTGGGGAGCACGATAGGAATTATAAATTCAAGTCACCAGGAGCATATCATCACGCTCGTTGGATGGCCAAGGCGATTTATTCATTAAAAATATTTTTATTCAGAGAAGAGTTTGTCATGTCGTCAGATGAAATAGACGCCATACGCGATGCTTGTTTATTTATTGTGAAAATTTATGTAAAAGTCTGGATAGAAGCGCCAATAGCTGCCAAAGCGCCTAATCAAGACCTTCTTTTAATTAAATCTCTTTTCGCCTACAAAAATGTCAACGAAAACGTAAGCAATGCAACTTTGGGAAAATTCCGTAACCATTTATGGTATTTAGCAGCAGAAACAGTAGGTTTTTCGTTTTTTGATGAAACCATTACTTCTGAAACAAAAACTTGTATGATAAAGAGACTTCGTGTAGAGTCAGAAAATGAGAGCAAGCGGCTGATTACTGATATACAGGACTTACAATCAAAATCAATTGAGGACTTCGTAACCAAAAATTCACTTCACTTCTTTGAACGTTTTTCGATTGCAACCGATTTTTTCCAAAAAGAACCCTCCCAATGGCAGAACGAGCCAAGCTATGTACAGGGCGTAAATATCGTCAGTAAAATGAGGGTAGTTAACGATACTGCCGAACGAAATGTTAAATTAATGGAAGAATATAATAATTCATTCTCAATAAATGAAGAAGAAAAACAATTTATCTTACAAATTGTAACTGATTATCGAAAAAACTATAAACGTATTAATAAATCAGATCTCATGGAACACTAATATATTGTTTCTATTCTATTTTGAAGCAAAAACTACATATTTTCGTATATATTACTTAAATTATATAAGGTGCCACGCCTTTTTAGGGGCACGCATTAAAATAATAGTCAAAATCAAATATAATATCGATACTTAACATAAATTTTGATAAATAATAATGAAGTTATAACTTTTTTCTTATTAAATTGTGCAAAATCCCTTCTTGTCAACTTGAGGGCGCATGTGCCACGCCTTAACGTTGACCAAACAGTCTACAGTTTTGGAAATATGTTATTTGTGCCCAAAAGAAAAAAATTAGGGGGCGAATAACATGTTATTCAAAAAAAAAAAAAAAATGTCCACTCTAATGTACATATGTGGACAAAATAAACTATTTCTTTATTTGACACACAATAAAAATTTTGGATTTTGTGATGTATGTAAATGGAATGCAATGATTTTATTACATTCACATTGTACATCGTACATATGTATGTATGTACATATGTAATTAATATAGATATATAAAAGGAAAACTAAACGGAAGAACCGTCATGAGCATTTAAAAAACTTAATCTAAAACGAGAATGGAGGAAGCTCATTAATGCGCGAGTACCCAGCGCGCAGACATCTGGAAATAATTTATAACCACCCCTATGCTGCGTTTCGATTAAGTCTCCGCATTCAGTTCCGTTGCAATCGAAAATTGGTATTCTGCAGAAAAACGGAATCGAAAGAAAAAGAAGAAGAACAAGGTATGTTTAAATTAGCTTCTTTGCTGTGAAACGTGTGAAATAGAAACAGTAAAAATAAACAATTTTGTAAACATTTTAATAAAAAGTCAAATTCAGTCCACTAAAAAGTAATAAATAAAATTAATAAACAAATAAAAACGCTAATTCCGCTGGTATTTGTTACCAGACCCGTCAACTGAATAACTTTTTCCTCAAGTGGGCTAATACGCTGTAAGCGGCATGAAACTCCTCCGGTGCTCATCATTTCTTTTTTGTTTGTTGACAGCTTCCGTTTGATGTAGCTTTTCCAGTCAATCCAAACCTATAAATTTATATTAATTTCTGCAATAATTATACGCAAACCATACCTACTTTTTTCCATGCACTGGCATTTTTTGTTGGAGGACCTAGTGCATTGAGGATTCCTGCCACTTCCTCCCAGAACGCTACTACTTCTTCCTTTGAAAGTTGATGGTAGCCAATTTTTCATACTGCTCTGGTGTTGTTGTTTTTGACCTGTAATACATAAAAAAAAAACATCAGATTCTGGTACAAAAATTAGAAAAACAAAAAAATTAATTTAATTAAATAAATTAATTAAAAATAATTTTAAGTGTTTTCTAATCGTTTCTGAACATTTTATCTCATTTTCTACTTACATTTTTTCAATTTTAAACTTTTTAACTAAAAAACACAAATAAAGAAAACCCCTCCGTTAACAAAAAAACAACTGAGAGAAACGGAGCTCCGATCGTAATGCATAATACATACAATCGAAAGAAACTGAGCGGAATCGAAACGCAGAATACCAAAGCTGCCAAACGGAGAAATTTACGATCCGAGTCGAAACGTAGAATAGCCCCCAACATCTTGTCTTGAGCAAACAAAACAATTGAAAGGTTTTGTGTGGTAGCAGAATTAAATACCAACATTTTATTAAAGATTAATATGAGGTGTTATACTTAAACAGGGGCTCCAAAATTAAAGTTAAGTATTTTACCTTAAGATGTTCAACATCTTGTAACACTTGATCAATTCTGGAGAAGAGCAAAATCCTGAGTTCTGCTTTTCCAGCATAGAGATTTCTTGTTTTACAATCTAACGATTTGAAATCAATTTTGTTTGGCGACCAGGACCGCTGTATAACTTTTTTTCGTAGAGCGTGATTTTTCAAGATTTACTTGCTTTTAAGCAAAAATATATGCAAGTCCGAATACGGTCAGAAGCGTCCGCAACTGGCTATTAGCAGTATATTTATGTTAGCAAAAACTAAATGCGTTTTAGCTAGTCCCAGGTATAGCCTAACTAACGGATTGTGGGAACAATACGCGAGTTCAGGTACTATAACGAGACGAAACAGTTTTGGTCACATAAGAGGTATAGATCACTAAACAACAATTTTGAGAGCGCCGTTTTGAGGACATACAAACCGAACGACTGGACACAACGAAAAGTGCACAACAGAACTGCTTTCAGGACTGAAAAAAACACTGGCACAATTATTTGATATTTATCGGGGACTACATTGAAGAGGTCAAATAAATAAATTTATATTTTCGAGAAAGATTAATATTCAACATATTTTTTGAACAGACGTCTTACCTTTGTATATGTATGCATTTATTTTTTATAAATTATTTGTTTGCTGGGTATTACACAAATGTTGTTGTTAAAGTTATATTATTTTTTACGTCTTAATCGATGCGGAGAGTCGTAATCATTGTACACAGTAATTGTTGTAGCCGAGTTTCAGTTTCAAGTGTTACAAGCTCCCAATTATCTGGTACTGTCATTTGGATTAATCATTAGTCACAATGGCTATTAGCGCATATCGTCATTGCCGCTATAACCGTCCCCTAAAAGACACTTCTGTGAACAAACTTAAGTGGGACACGACGCTCATAGTAAAGCTGGTTAAGGCTAAAAAGAGCGCTAGCGAAGCTTAAAAGTGGCTGGCAATCTGATGACAGTCATATAACTCAAAACCAATCCGCTGTTCTGCTTCTATTACATATATTTATGCATATACACACATGCGCGCATGCAGTTAACACCGGGTAGTCGGAAGATCCACTATAATGACCAATCCGGAAACTTGAACGCAAAGTTTGAACATCACTAAACACTAAATCGCCATTTTGCCATTTTCATGATTTTCACTGCCAGTAGCCTTTCGTGTATCATTAAGGTAGGACTGCATGCAAAAACAGGTCATATGTATGATCTTACAGCCATTTACAAAAAGTATCAAGTATTATAACAAACTATGCAGTTCGGAGATCAGCAATTTCAGAACTGAGACACGGACAATAGTGTAGTGTCTTGTGAGGAATCATAATTCTTATACTTTTGGCTCAGATTTATAGTGTGCTCTGTTCTATAACATCCTTATCCCTATGCTGGTTACCATCGTCATTGTTAGCTATTTGCACACCATATTGGGCAAGCTTTAAACAGGTACTTACATATGTATGTGCACATGTATGTACATAGTACATGTACGAGTTGATCTTTATTGTACTTTGGCAATCACGGTTCTCTAGTTTTGTGCGTTGCAGAATCCATTTTGCCTTCGGTGAATAGTTTCTGTATTTCTGAGCTACAATTGTGACGCTGTCATCATTTGATTTAATCGCTCTGTTACAGACAAAACTTTCTTGGAAAGCCACCACCAACCAATTCAAATTTTAAAATGTGTACATGTAGGAACAATTGAGCTTCTAATTGATATTTGTGGGTTAGTGCTACTATTTCTACGCTTAAAGCAGTCAATGAGAAGTTGAAAAAGTAAGTTCAAATAAAATTTTGTATAACTTCAAAAAAAGCGTTCTTCATCAGCATTAGGAAAATTCTAATCTCCGGGTTATATCTGTATGTATGTACTCGTTCTGCGTCCATATGTACACATGGATGTGTATATGTTTGTACGTATGTACATACATACATACGAGTATATCTCTGTCAATATTCTTCATTTTTCATTTTAAACATTTCGTTTTTGTTTGTCAGTATCAGTTATTCAAAAGCGAATCTTGCATTGTTTTCAAGGAAAATACTTCAGGGCATCGAAGAAAAGAGTTCCAATTAACAACAACACAATATTAAATTGATCACTACTGATGCCAAATTGAAAGCTGTTTTCAATTAGCAAATTCCATTTTTTATTTTTTCTTTGCTGGGAATGTACGAGTATGTGATATTTTGGCCGTGTATTCATATTGATTGGAATAAAGTTTTTATTTGAAATTCGGTTTAGATTGAGATTGAAATCTGCACTCAATGCTCATGACCCTTTTATTGTGCTCAACGGATGCCTTGATTTCCTGAATCTTTGTGTTGTAACCGGTGATTTCATTTCCCTTGTTGGCAATTTTCCCATTGTTTTTTGGGGTTTGGTTCCAGTGCTTCCAAACAGAAGTATAGCCCAGTGATTGAGCTTACAATATATCGCACCCAAAATACAAAAGGGTCACAACTCAAAATACTAAAATTTTCAGGAGAGACAAAAAACTGTTTATGTTTAGTTTATCGTGCAGAAGCAACACACTTAACATAACTGTATTTTTTCAGTTAAAGAAGACAGTGATGCGAAAGAAATAGTTGCAGTAGTTAGAGATGTGTATTCTGAATTAATTTATGGAAAAAAGTCAGTTTGGAAAATTTTGAGTTGTGACCCTGTTGTATTTAGGGTGCGATATGTACAATGGACGAGTTTTTTGTGTTCATCACTAAATGTTCTCATTATATCGTTAGTTTCTTACTTTCTTTTAAAACTAATGGACTTGAATAGGACATTTTCTTTTAAATTTAGTTTTTGTATGCAAAGCGTAATAAGCACGTGGTTTTCGGACTTTTTAGGCAAAATTGAATAAAAATGGCCCGAGGAAGGTGCTGTAGTGTCAAATTGTTTAAAATATTAGTCAAACTACGGAAAAGATATGAAGGGGCCACTGCCACTAATTTACGAACAATAAATATAGTTTGTTTTTTGTAGAGTGACACAAGTTTAATCCTAATAAAAAAAGGAAATATATTTTTAATATCAATACAACAAACTTTATTGAAAAGCAAAGTGTATGAAATTTATGTTTTCGTAGACGGCACAATCTGGAACACTAGATTTCCACAACTTCTGCCAACATTTGCGGACGTATTTCGCCGATAACTCTTCGAACGTTGATTTCCATGTGTTCAATTGTTTGTGGTTTATCGATGTAGACAAGTATCTTAATATAACCCCGAAGAAAATAATCCAATAGGGTTAAATCACACGATCTTGATGACCAATTAATTGGGCCACGACGTGAAATTATTCTTTTATCAAAAGTTTCTTTGAGTAGATCAATTGTAGTTCCCGCTGTGTGGCAGATGGCTCCGTTCTATTGGAACCACATATCAGCAAGATTAATGGACGTAATTGAGTTAAGACCATCATTGTTCTTAAAGACATATGGGCCAATGACTCCGCCATACCATAAAGCGCTCCAAACAGTAATTTTCTGTGGATGTAATGGTGTTCGACAAAAGCTTGCGGATTCTCTTCACTCCAAATGCAGCAATTCCGCTTACTTACGTACCCATTCAACCAGAAATGGGCTTCATCGGAAATGGGAATGAGTTTGACGAATAGAACAATTATTTTGATTAAAAATTTCAACGATTCATAATGAAATTTCAAAGCAAATTAAGCAAAAAGCAAATATCAGCTGTTAAATGGGTGATACCAACACAAAGTTGTGACACTCTAAAAAAAACACCCTTTACATACATACATATGCAGTAGAAAAATATATTGAAACAGAAATATTTGATAATCTTTGATCAATTAGATGACGTATAAAGTCTCAAAGATAAAAATCTTCAAATGCTATTTCATTTCTTTTTAATCGGTTGAAAATGAGGCGTTTGTAAAGATCTTCAGGCCGGCGCTTGGATTTGACTTTATGTAACAATTGTGGGTTTTTATTTTTAATAGATGACCAAACTGAACTCCATAAGTTTGCTTGGAGTAATATCTGATCGGTTGACGGGTACTATAACATTTTAGACCAAGTACATATGTATATCGTGTAATATTTGTTTTGTATGTCGCATTGAGTCTCGATTTACTGGTTGTATCACTATTTGAAAGTAGTTCGCACGCGTATACCAATTTTGGAATTAGCCAGCAGATTTCTGATTTTAAAAATAGTGTATAATATTGGATCAGTTCCGCAGACGACTGATAAGGTATCATTAAACATTACACCCAGATTTTTGTCGTTCCGTACAATTTGATGTTCCTGGTTATATATGTAACTTTGGTGCTTTTGTTGTCGTTTGTAATATTTTATGAAGCGATATGCATTGATACGTTTTTGTTTTGAGACTAAGGACGTTAGCAGAAGCCCATTTAGAGACTCTTTCAAAATCTTTATTAAAGTTTTCTTGAAAGTCAATTTTCCTACTGTTTTGATACAACTCAGTGTCATCAGCATACATTATGACACTGCAGTGCTACAACATACTTACATACAGTTTGTAAAAAAAATGTTTTCAAAGCTAAAATATTTTAGGAATTCCACTTTAAATCAAGAATTACAACAACAAATTTCATTTATTTGTATTTTGTTTTTGCATGTAAATGTTATTTTGCATCTTGTCCACAGTACGGCGGCGGAATTTTCAGTAATAAACGCATGTACATACATACATATTACAGCAATAACGCTGTAAAACAACGTGTAAAAAATGTTTCGAAAAAGGCAAATGCTACTATTTCTTTATTTGTTCCACAGTTATTACAAGTATGTTTTTTTTCTGATGACATTGCAAATGAATAATAGGTATGTAGCATTTACTGATGAAATGAATTCAGTACGCACACTTGTGATCAATTGTTGAAATGTTTTCCCGCCCCCTAAGGACGGTATTAACCGTGCTGAAAAAGAAGGTAGACTTGAACCTAAACAAACACCAGGGGGACCAAAAAAAAGTAACGCGGTGTATTGAAACGAAAATTTGAAAAATTATTGTCGGAATTTTAAAAATATTGACATCAATAATGAATGTCGGGTAGATATCTCTCATCAGACGGTGCGAACCGTGCTGGGAAACCGTAAATTCTCTTCAAGAGTAGCCAGGAAAAAACCTCGGATTTACCCGAAAAATATTGAAAATATATACATATAATTTTGCAATTGATCACTTTTATAAATTTTACTTAAAAATTAAAGTTTCATTTAAAGTTTTCAATTTTCTTTAGTATTGAAAACATTTTTTTACAAACTGTACATAAGAACATGCACACAGAAAGGGACAAAACCGCTGATCGAATCTAGTCCATACAGCAGGACGAACTCCGAAACGTAAACGAGCAATCTAAATAAACACCTCAATAATGTAATAGTAGATTATCGTGACTATACAATTACATATATTTTACGGAACACAAAATGTTTTCGAAAAAATATCGTACAACTGCTATCATAATCTAGTGCTAAATTTCGTTGGAATCTAATATATAATGAAGAGGTAGGTAAAAAATTGACACCAGGGAATGACAGCTCATGCAGATATAAGGAAAATGTTCGAAAACTACATCAATGGAATCCTTAAAAAGAGTTACACAGATTTGCACACTTGCTCAGAAAATGTAAGCACTTGTTCTGATGAATTCACTATTTTCGGTACTGATGAAATCGAACGAGCTATTACACACCACCGGTGATGCGTAATCGCTATTTCCATTTTAAAAAATAAGGCAAATATACACACATACATACATAGTACATGTATATATCACCTTGATAGCTAAGTACAGTGCGTTAACTACTGCCACCGGTACCCGCACTAAGCTTTTTTATTACTTTCCGTATGACGACTCGATCTACAATTGTGGTCACTTAAAATACGTTAATACTAAAATATTAAAAGCTGACTTGAGTACATAGAGGAGTGGGGGTTCGTCAGTTGAGACGGCAACCAAAATTGAATGAAGTTCACGTATGACTGGGGTTGCGCAGAATCTCCCGATATCTTCACCAAAAGCCAATTGCCAAAGCGGGTACCCACGTGCTTCTATGATACCTTTAAGGAAGCGTTCTGGTAGTCAACAGCGGTTAAGGTGCCTACCTCAACTGTTTTAGTACTGAAATAGTGTTCTATTTTCCGTGATCGCTATGTTCCCGAAATGCTTGCAAGAGATTCCTATTTTTCATAATAATAGTAATTACAATTTATTGTATGTATTTGGACTTACAAACATCCAAATCTTTCGAGAAACGTTCATGCTCATGTCTACCAAAAATTCTTCATCATCATCTTCTTCCAATTTCCAAAATTTCCAATTTTAATTTTGTTCCTGTAAAGCAACAACTAATCCAGTTATTAATTTATTTTCAAAATTAATTTTTCTGTTCTTATTTTTCACTTTTGCGTCTTTTACTTTAAATGTGTTTATGACTGCTGAATAAATGAAAGATGTTGACAATGTCAAGTGTTGTTTCACATTTTCAACATCTTCCACGGGTTTCACGAATATGTGGTCAGTGTAAAAAGGCTATTGTACTTATCAGTTTTCTTGATCGGCTGAAAATCAATGTATAATACTTTTTTATATAACATTTCCGCAGAGCTGGATATACAAAAAACAAATTTTAACTTTTAACACCTTCAATGAGAATAGAAAGAAACATTTCATTGACAGCACGGTAAGGCGCAAATGTTGCTACCGCTGGAGGGGTGGTTAATCTTGTTTGGTTTAAGTTATTGACTATTCGGGAACTAATCGTATGTTGCTCCTTTTCAAATGTTGAGAGTGGAATATTTGTAGCCAACATCTGCCTTTTGTACTTGAAGGAAAATAAAAACATTTTTAATGTTCAAAACATATGTATGTAATTGAAATCAGATGTCTGTGAGTCGAACAACAACGGCTTTCTGTATATGCGTGTACTCACATACACACATACATATTCGTACGACATTTTATATACTGCAGAACTGGCAACAATGTTGCATTATCAATTTTACATTTGAAGGCTGTACGTACATATGTATGTACGTGTACTTTTGCTTAAATATATGTATTTGCAGTAGCGGATCTAAGAACATCTCTGCCATAGTGGTGTTATGCTGTTACGTATCGTACAGCCAGAAATCAACTCAAAGATTCTTGAAATGCATGTCCACTTCTTTTACAACAGCTTCATAAAGGCATAAAGGAAACTATAGTGCGACTCCTGTATTGGAGTATATAATAAGTAGAATAAGTACCACTAGGAGAACTTTATTATTGTGAGGAGAACTATTGAGTAAAGTTTTCGTAATGTTTATTTAGCATTTGACCCTCTTTACGAAAATAAAAACGACAAGTATAACCAACAATTGCGAAAATTGGAGACACCACAAAAAAATTAATTTACACCCAACCAAATTGTAGACACATTCATTTGTTGTTGTCTTTCCTGTCTGGAAGATCAATTCTTTATTGCTACTGTGCTGCGCATGCGTATCCACAGACATTGTTAACTGCATACACGCAGCCATTTGAAGTATAAAAACCTAACAACATGCGAAGCAGTAAAAAACCATGAACCACGTTAATGGCCAACAACTCAGCCTCGTGCACTTAAGACCAGACCATGCAACCAGTCAACCATCCAGACAAAACAACAAAGTATTTAATACTGCACACCAATAAACCCGACAGGTAATTTTTTATATATGACGGTCACTGTCGAGTGCAGCCAACGAACCAACTGAACTTACTAAAGCGCAACAACATAAAACATACACATAGGCGCAACTGCAACGGCAACGGCAACGCATTTATACGTATGTATGTATACATTACAGACACAAATTTAAATGTGCTGCACACATTGTTGTATATCAACAAAGATGCATACACACCTGCACTTGCACTAAACACGAGTTTGCTAACAGTCAACAGTCAGAAAGCAACACGTCAAATTCGCGATTCGCATGTAGTATGTAACTATACATGTGTATATGTATGTATGTGAGTGCTTCTCTCGTGGTCAAAGCACGTTTGCTGAGGTCTTTTCCCTGAAAAAAAATAACACGAGTATCTACATACGTACATACATATGTATGTACTTAAAAAAACAATAAATTGTATGAAAGAAAAACTAAAGGAACAAAAAACTCCCATGCAGCTGCATTACATCAATGGTATTCAAGAAGGCCTCTAAGCGTCCAGACGTCTGTGGTATTTTGCGTATGAAGGCAGCAGAAACGAAAAAAAAGAATTACAACCGAAAACCCCAAGATGTTTGTTTGGCGCAGTTACACACATATGCGGTACATACATATACATATGGAAAATTATTCAACTGTCATCCCAATTTTGTACTCCCATGTGCATACGTATGTAGTATGTATGTAGGTTCGTGTCCAATCACATTTACTCCACGTTGTCCCTACTATTAGAGGCCCAGAGTGAAGAATGTCCTCAAAAGAGACTCTTCATGTGTTTTGCGCTCTAAGCGAAGTACGAGTGTGAATCGGTAGCCCGGTTAATCTGGCGCTTTAAGCATTTTTTCTTACATATGTACATACATACATATGTATACATATATTTATGTACGTATGTATGTACGTATGTATATACCAATGTGCATACATATATCAAATTTAAAACATTTGGAAGTAATTATTTTTCAGAAATAAACTCTAAAATTTCTACTTTCAAATACATACAGTTTTATTGTATGTTAAGTTCAATCATCCTGGACAACCGCCATATAAAAGAGAATTCTACAATAGAAATAGCAAAATAGGCCCAAAACTGAAAACATGTTTATTTTTATCGTTTTGGCGAAGACTTTTTAATCCACATACTATACATGTTTTCCGAACGAATTTCCTTGGTTTTAATAAATTTTACTAAGAAAATTCCAACTTTAGTCCTTTTTGCAGGACTTATTAAATTGGAACTGCATAAATATTGTTTGCGCCTGCTTACAAAGCCTTACAAAGACAACCGCTTTCTGACACTTTTAATTCACATTGTGTTGAGAAAACGGTAGCATCTCAAATTTTTTTTAGCATCTCAAATTTTCTTAAAAGGCGACTGACTTCCAAAAAGATTTTATACTTTCAGGCAACTGTTCACTTTTAAGCTTCCATCCAGAATATTGAATTCTTTGTTCCGTTGCCTCAAATTCACGCCCAATGTTATAAACAGATACATATATACTTACATACATGTGTAGTATAAAAGCTTCTCTCTAAATAGATCTTTTGTTGGTATTGCGTTGATCTTTGCATAATCTCTATATATGTATGTAGTTATAGTTATTTAAGTTAAAGCCTCATTTAAGAACTTATTTTACATGGATTGTAATAATATTAATATAAATATGTAATTACATATAAAAATCAGTCTAGCAGCTGAAGCTGGACACTTACGCTATCCGGTAAATATAATATGTGCATAAGAAAACAAACTTATATACTATGTATGTACTATGTACATATGTACGTATCCAATCTTTTTAATCAAATTTCTAAATACCTAATTTTAAAAAACTCGACAATCACCACAATGTTGTTAACATCGCTAAAAAACTTGTATGTCTTATATAAAAGGGACCACCCGCAAAAACATCATCATTTCCAAAACATCTCCTCTCTTTCCCTCATTAGTTGCAACATGCTGCGAACGATTTGCTAAGAAGCTTTCAATTGCGGAGCAAACGCCGCCATTATTCGATTCGGTAATTTTAAATCATAGAAAAAGTCACAATATCAACCACATCTTCCATTGTAAAATATATACATATGTATGTATGTAAGTATGTATGTACGTACAACAGTGAAAATGGGTAGAAACGAATACGAAAAGTGTTAAAAATTTCAATTTATGTCCTGATGATACAATTTCAATTTATGTACAGATGAACAATTCTCTCATGTTCTAAAACACAAATGCCAAACACAAAAAAAAGCTAAGCAAATACATAAGAAAAATTGCCGAAAAAATGGCAGCGTGTGAACATGAAAGCAAGTACAAAAGAAAATTGACAAAAAGTTGTAAGATCGTCTTGTGCGATCTCAGACTTATGGTGTAGAATTACACACATTCATATGTACATGCGAATGTATATTTCAGAATTTTTGGTATTACGCCAAATGTCCTGTATGGCAAAAACATCATGCAGTCTCGAAAGAAAGAAAATTTTCAACCCATTGTATTTATTGAAGGAAGAAATGTCTCTTAAATTAATTGAAAATTTATCGAAATATTTCTAGTTACAAATTTTTTAAATTTCAAAACGAATTTACACTTTCAAGGTAATGATTTTTCTCCTCAAAATTTCTCACTTATACATACATACATACATACATATAAACAAATCGTGTTGATAAAATTAATTATGTACATACATACATACATATTATGCTAGCAACACAGCTGAAACAACGGCGAATTTCACCCATTGCAACGAATTCGCCGGTAAATATTCGCTGTATAAATTCGTTAATGAAGCACAATAACGACGAATAAGCAACAAAAATTACTAAAGAAATTTTAAACTTGGTACTTTCGTCTGCGTACGTAAATTATTGCAGAGGAAACTCTTCCATTTTGGAGGTTTGGAGTTTTTTGGTTAAATAAAGAAACATGATCTGGCCATCCTAATTGTGTCTACTGGAATTATCGTTACATCTTTAGTTGGCTTAATAGCACCTTGGTGCGTAGACACTAAAGTAGATTTTGGTAAATGTAACTTAAGGCTAACAAACCAACTCACGCTAGGGACATTGAGTTTGTACAGGCTATTACAGCAATGCGAGTTTATTAAAAACTTACACTAATCTGAAACAAAATAATTATAAAACAGCAGGCGCCTTCATTTCTTTGCACACTGCGTCTTTCTTGGCTCCTTTTATAAATTCGTTATTTTTCCGTCCGCTTCCAGGTTTGAAATACTTAAGCATTGTATGCGACGCCGCTCTTCACGCATCCGTCAGAAAAGTGTTACACCACAACGCTCACAACGCTTGCACGCCAAAAGAGCGGCAAAGTAGATCAACTTTCTAGTTTTTTAAGCATCGTTCAAAACACTCATTAGAAAAAACTTTTATTAAACAGGTTAGGATGTCATCAACTTTTTCCGAGTTACTTCTCTTTAATTGTTGGAACATAGCGGCAAAAAATCTAATCACATCCCGTTCTAAAAACAATCGTAAAGGCAAAAAGTCGTCTAATTTTGTAAGCACTTAAGAGCCCAATTTCGGCACTTTTTTAAATTTACATTCCTATCGACGAGCGCATAAATCGTCCCAAATCTAACCGACCAATAAATGTTTGAAAATTTGTCCAACTTTTATCTGCTACTAAAGGGATGATCAAAGTTACCGAAAAGTAAAGAAAAAATTAAAAAAAAAAAAGTTTATGTTTAAAAAGCAAATATGTATACAGATATCTTTTTTAAGAGTTTAGAAATGGAATCTGAGAATAATATAACTTTCTTGAATGACTTCGAAATGCCAATAGTTGAAGAGATCAAAAAGAACAGAAAAAATTAGCACGATACTTCATCCGATTCTGCAAAAATACATACATATCTATCGTGTCGATTACTACAACATCTTCAGTTTGGTTAATAAAAACCGAAAGACATTACCGCAACATACATGTTTGTTCGTATTTCGTGGACAAACGCTTAATTTTTCGTAATAAGCAAATACTTTAAAAAGAGTTTTAAACTGTTGTATATGTTTGTATGTATGTGTGTATGTTTGTTTTGTTTAATTTTGTTTTTCTTAACAGAAAAAATACTCGTATTGGCGCTAGAGCTCATATCCAGTTGCAAAATAATATTAAATTCTTTTACCATTTGTGGGGGGGTTAGGAACCTTATTTTCTTATATGTCCGTTCACTCACTCACAGTTTTAAGATGTAAAGTTTTTTCGTAAATAATTTGCGACTTGTGAGACAGGTACACACTTGTGCAAGTAAATGCTGGTGGCTGCCTGTATGTATGTATGTATTGATTGATTATACATATGTATATATGTATGTTGATGAACGTCTGGAGACGCGAACAGTTGAAGTAAATTGCAGTGCTAATAGTGTTAAAAAAGGAACACAAGTGCGCCAGAATTATGTTCTTTTCGTAGCATTCAAATTGATTTTTAGTTAGGCATTAACTTATCAGGCAGCAAATACAGATGGGTCTTAGGTGTTTCAGCAGCAAACAGCGACATCCTTGATCAATTGCTTAAGCAAAGTATGAAACTGATCACATTTATGTATGTACATATATTTTTCTTTTGCACAAGTACAAGTTTTTGCTAGTAAGTGTATACGGCAGAAGTTCAATAGTTGCCCAAAAACCATCAGGGACTTCCTTAAGAATTTAACAGACTTGTTGCTGATTTGTGACATAAGCTATATAATTAGTTCGGACTTAGCGATATAGAAAATAAGAAATTCAATAAACTTAATCCTTTGCTTCTATTAATTAAATAAATATGTTAATATTATATATAATAATTTTTTTTTCTTATATGGAGCACCCAAGGGTATTGTCGATGTTTTATTTTTCTTTCGTAGTCTCGTTCGTATTATTTCACCTAATTGCAGGTTCCACTATATACACCGGGTGCAGCAGATTTTCTCCTTCAATATCCCAAAGTGTGCACAAAAGTAAATGTGTTGGCTGGGTACTGCAACATTCGCTGTTAGTCTGCTGAATTGAGTCGTCACTTTCGCTGTCTTCGTCGTTATATATAGTATTGGTGGCGAATTGACCTTTAAACCCATGTATTTTGTGGATGTAAAAAAATACCCACATTTATTTTTTTTTACTTCGAAAAAGCTTATATCAATCTCCAATGGAATCTGCCATCTCATGAGCAATAAAAGTTCCGTCTTCTTCTAGGCTGGATCAAGTCCATGGAAATCCAGCCATTCAACTGTTCATTGCACCAGCCGTCTTTGAGCAATTTCGGTGCTTTTTTTTGTAATCACAACATATCTAAGTGAACAAAGATAAGTTGGCATTTCACCTAAAGTGAACTTGTATTGTAGAGCACCACTACAACTATCACAAATCAATATTATATCCTTTATATACTTCCAATCTTTCCTTCTACCTTAAACTGTTAATGGTTGGTTGTGAGGGATAGTTTCCTATCTAGACTTGCAGGTCGGCGAGAGTCCTCCTCCCAAAAATTTAACCGTTGTTTGATATCACCTGCATCAGCTGCTACGTTTTCCAAAGACGTGGATGGCATACAATTACGTTTAGTACTTCTGCTGGAAACCCATCACGGCCATGTGCTGTATTGTTCTTCGGGCTCAGGGCTGTTTCCTAAAGTTCCTTTTCAGTAAAGGGCATAAAGAAGAGTCTTTCACGCCTATTGCTTCACTATCAATTTCCATTTCATGGATAGGAACGGTTGTTCTGCATAACTAACTTGTAGTTCAGCCTTCAGACCATAAGGGTTCATGAGGGCATGATGTCTTCGCACACAAATAATGTAGCTTAGGCTAAAAATCGAAATAGTAGTAGATATGTATGTACGAGCAGGTACTAGCTAAGAAAAGTCTTTCCAATCTACAAACATGCTAATATGACAATCATTCCCTAACTACGGGATTAGTTTTTCTTACTAATAAACGAATTAATTTCTTCCTCCGTTGTTACTGCTGCTTCTGTGGAGAGTCATGCAATTTGTATGAGGCAGTTGCTTTACACGCAAATTATTTAATTGGAATGTGCCAATCAGCTCTTCTGTTGAAACTATATACATATGTATGTATGTACATACATATGTAGAGATTTTAAAGCGCTGAATTCCTTTGCTTTTTATTTATTTTATCTTCTATATGTGTGTGCGTACCTTTGAATATAGTCGTATTATTTTTACAACCACTAATAACATACATTACCAACTTCTGGAATTGAAAATTGTTTTTTGGCAATAAAAGTTTACAATGTATTTCCATGATTTTAAATACATTTGTCGGAGAAAATTTTTAACGGGTTGTATTATTGTGTTGCTGACAATAACGACGATAAAAATGGACTTGTCTGTTATTCGAGATGCACTTTTCGTATCATTTATTACTCTATACAATTTAATAACAAAGCAATTTGATTACGCCGTGTAATTCGAGGTACACAAGAGTATATGTGCATGTATGTACATATGTATGAATAGACGTCCGTTTAGTAGTTTTAATGTGCAAACTGCGAAATAGCAGTAGCACATTGATTTAATATTCAGAAGCCCTAATAATGTTTTCATAAGCTTGGCAAGAAGAAATCAATTCTGACTTCAAACAACGAGGAAAATATTGTGCTGTTGGAGGATTCTGGGCCAGTATTTGTTTTCTTTGTGAGAAAGTTTGCCTGCAGTTGACCCTAAAAATTGATTGGCGCAGAGTTCCTTTTATTAAAGGAGTTTTTTTTTTTGCAATTGATGAAAATGTTGAGAAGGCGAAGAAAATTATTAAAGAGAATCGTCAAATTGGCATGAGCCAATACATTTTTCCGGAACTTGAAATTCGATTAAAAATTGCTGAATTTTGAGCAAAAACAACGTATTCACTATAATTGGCCTTTTTTGTTTTCAATAATAAAAAGCCTTATGAAAAGACGGCGTTTTGCGATGATTGCGGACATAAAAACCGTACGACATACCAAAAAGTGAATGCCAGAAATGTGTCACATCCGAACGGGACTACTTTGAAGGAGAGTGGGTGTCGTTATTTCAAATGCTTTCATAGGTGCAACATTCCTTTCTCCTTCTCTCTGTATCTACTCCACATGTACGTACATATATTTCTGTCTAAACGCCTCATTAATATTAAAGTGAGGGTTTTCAACGTTTACTGGAAAGCTTAAGGGAACTTAGTCACTTAATTCATTCCCACATTTATTGCTAAATAACACTAAAAACATTCCCACATTTATTGCTCCAGGTGGCCTAAAATTTGCAGCGTTTGTGTAATTGATACGCTTGTATGTGTTGCTCCAACCAGGCTCGGCTCTGGAGTTAGTATTTCAAATTTTATTTCCATTTACCTTAAAAAAAGCCGATATTTTCCCCGACATACGTCATACGTATACATACATATGTATGTATGTACGGACGTACAGGGTGTTTTTTTTTTAGAGGTATAGAACTTCGAATTGAAATAAAACACAAGAAAATCGTTTTAATGTCCATCAATTTGGCTTTATTGGAAGGATAATTTTATGCCATTAATGTTTAAATATGATTTCGGGCATGTGGCCGCCGCGGCTGGCTCGAATAAAGCCAATTCTACAGGTCCAATTTTTGATGGACAAAAGTTGATGGACAAAGCTCCAATTGCTGTGCACGGTGGCGAATCGATTCATTCGGGTCCTCTTCAACCCTTTGCTCTACAGCGGCAATTGTTTCTTCGGTGCGCACTGTTCGACGTCTCTGCGGATGCGTATTATCACATAGAGTAAACGTAGTGCGAAAACGATCCATGGTTAACCGAATTAATTGCTCTGATGGACGATTATGTCGACTTGCGGTAAACTTGCTTGCGGTAAACTTGCTTGCGGTAAACTTCGCGAACTGAACCATTATTTTCGAAATAAATTTGCACGATTTGCAAGCGTTGTTCTTTTATCAACCTGTTCATGATGAAATGGCAAACCAAACTAAATATTAATCACTTGACAGCTGACAAAATGGCCGCCAGTTAAAAAAGTGATGCCGACTTAAAGTTCTATACCTCAATAAAAAACACCCTATATATATAATTTGTTCTTTAAGCGTTAAATGCTTACATTTTATAAAATCGGGAGACTAAATTTGATCCGTGTTATGAGTATTTTTTTATTGACTTGAGTAACAAATTGTTAATTACATTTAATTGCAGCACTTTGGATTTGTGTTGGTTTGAGTTTATTTCATTAATTAAGGAAATATTTCAACTGCTTTAAAACATTAATATATGTACATATGTATGTATGTAGATATAAAGGAAATAAGGCTACTCCTGCTCAGTGTCCGAAATATGAGTAAGAAATGTCTTAAGAGGAGAAACTTTTCCACCCTTGTCCAAACCTTTTTTTAGATTACAAATTTCTGTGTCGTTGTCTATGCAGCTTTGAAAGCTGGATGTTTTATTTCTATAATTTCTATTTATGTATGTAGGTAGAGAAGAGCTCAGCATATTACAATAAGAATAATTGAAATTTATTTTACAGCAGACGAAGTTACTTGTGATGACATAATTTGCGGCCCTAAACAAGTTTGTCTTATTGACTTGCTGACACACAAACCCAGATGCACTTCGTGTCGCTACAAATGCTCACGCAAAAGACGTCCACCAGTAAGTTGTCTGTAGTCGATTAACTTGTAACAATTAATTGGAGTGCTTGTTTATTTCTCTGGTGTTTCTTTTTGTTTGTTTTAATTTCAGTCTTCCCACTTGTATGAGGGTAAAATTTGCGGTTTTAATAATCGTTCTTACAATTCGTGGTGTGAGATGCGTAAAGATTCCTGTTCCACCGGCTTCTATATTGACGTAAAGTATTCAGGAGACTGCCATTAAATTGCAATCATGTACTTAAAATATTTAAAAGAATAATTTCAACTCTCTATTGATGCTTAAGTGATTTAATGCTGCGGATTATGAACTTAGCATTAATGTTCTATATATACATACATATGTATTTAAGAAATTACCGATGAATCTGAACTTTTATTTACTTATACATGGTAGAATAAGTGTATACGTGTTTCGATTTGCCCAAAAATTTTCGCAACACATTTCTTCAGATTTAAACGGAAACAGCAGGAATAATGAATGCAGGCCTTAATAGGCTTTACGTTAAATTGTTTACAAAGGAAATCTGGGTAGCACATACTTTATACATATGTCCTTACATATATTATCTTGCATGCAAAATGACAAAACTTCTTATTTAACGAAGCTACATTTTGTGGTTAAGTTTTCTGTTAAAAAAGTTTACACTGTCAACGGTTAAAATATGAACTTTTAAATCCAACGATGGCAACATTTCCACTTACAAAATAAGAACTATTGAAGGTTTGGCTATTCCATTTTTCTTGCAGAATCATACTGTGTGCACACAAGCAACGTGAACGTGAAATCTGGTTAAATTAACATGATTTAGAGCTAAAAGCTTCCATTTTCATAAGAGTAGTAGATCTTATTGCGTTCTTAATTTTTTTGATAAAATCAAACATAAATGAAACTTTTTAACTTGGCCTTGTCTTCCACCACATTTATAAGATTGTCAGATTCCGATTAACTTTCATCGCCAATTTCGTAATAAAAAATAGATCAAAATCCCCCAAAAAAATGTTCAAGTACGTTTTTATTTTTGTATCTAAATATATATCTACATATTCTCACATAAATACATACTTAATTTAAAAGAAAATAACCATAAGTTTCAATTAATTCTTTTTCAATCCATAGTTCTAATCATACTGCTGAGCTGGAAGAAGTTTTGCTCTCTTTCGATATTAATAGGCAAATATTTATGGTCATAGTTACGCCACGTCTAATTGAACCTTTATATGACACGTACTTTTTTGTATATTATACATAATATTGGCATTAAATTCTTCAACATCTTTGCTGCTGAGTCAAATGTGTTGCAAGAAATCTTGATTAAGCCCATATCTATACAAATAGTTTTCACCAAACTATTTTGAAATAGGTAGACGCTTCATTCTTCGATACAGGACTCATATCCCTTTTCATGTTTTATATAATTGTTTCTAACGCCAACCGCGTTCACTTTTCATACAATAAGTTTTGTTTTTTGTTCTCTCTTTTATATTCACTCAAAGGATAATGGCTTTTAGACCAGCAATGCCTATTTCTCGTTCAGCTCTCATACAGAAATATATTGGGTATTTAATAATTTCTTTCTATCACATTTCTTGTGCCAAATTAAATTTTATAAATTGTTTTTCAGCAAAAAAAAAATTTTTTTATTTAATTTTATTTTATTTAATATTATAAGCCATCCTGGCAGTCGCCTTTTGCTGACCATGAATATTACAATACAAAAATAACAATATTGTTTGCAGACACAACGTCAGCCCAAATGTGGGAAAGGCAAAAATTCATTTTAAAATAAAATAGAAGAATGTTGTATCTTGACTCCTACCCCGATTGATAAGATGTTGGTGTCCCATTAACGCTACAGAATATTTTGTTAGATTTCTGAAGACAGATGTTTCAACAGTAGAAGCATTCTGTTCGACTTATTTTCCTACCATTGGTTTTAACTTAATAAATATTAAGAGAACTGCATTAATAATTACTGCAATCGGCAAACCGATACATTAAATGTCCTTTATTCGATGTGGAGTTTATTTCTTTTATGTTATTAAATTAAAGGGTTTTCATCATTTCTAAGGATAAGATCTCTTCTGTTGACTTGTCAGATGGTAGCTGTAGACAGCTGGAAGTGATTTCAAGTTTGAACCTTCTTTTGAAGTGAATATTCGATTTTCAATACTAATTGCTTCATTATGAAATTGAATCAAATATGTTCCCGATAACTGACATGTTAAACTTTCAGTACTTCTAGAATTCCATCATATTTATTTAAAAGAATAGTTCCCTCATTTGTTTCTTGTACAATAAAAACAATCAACAAATGTGCAAATGTGATTCTTGCTTTTTAAAAGTGATGATATACAATTTGTTTTACTTATATCTATTATATCTATTATATCTACAAAATAAATACATAAATCATTGAATAATCAATCAATCATTTTTAATTTCAAAAGTTTTACGAATTAATTTTTATTTTTCCATTTCATTTCTATTTTTTTACTGGTTTAATTAATATTTTTTCACGATAAGAATTAAATAAATTTTATTATATAAATTAATGAAGACAAGTCTGTAGGTATCGTAACTGTAGCAAATCCTAACTCTTCTTCTAAGTTATTCTTGAAGATGTAAAAATTGCTTGGCTTCATTTATTTCTTTTTCCGGTTTCGACAACATTTACTCTATTTCTAATTCTTTTAGATTCTTGCAGAGACTCAATAGTTTTTAAAATACTGTTGGTAGTGTTCGTCAATAGATTGATCCTGTCCATGAAGTTTTCATTAATGCTTTTCTGCCGTCCGTTAATCGAAAGTAATTCGTTTATTTTGTTGTGATCATCATGATCTGGAGAGCCAGCTATCCATTTCCAAGCTGTGCCAATAATGTCAATTGAAGATTTAACTCTTGGTTTCATTCTTTTAATCTCATTTCTCATTTGGTCGATATCATGAAGTAAAAATGGTTAATATTTTCTTCTGAATTTCGTTACATCATTGTTTGTTCGTTTGTTCGTATTCGCTAAGTTCTGAAATATGGATTAGCTGAAAGTTTCCGTTTTGTTGTCTTGCTTGTCCTTGGTGTATTGAAATTAGTTGCAAGTTAGTGTAGTCTAGAATCTAGACTTCTGTCTTGAAAGTCTCAATTATTGTAAAAATTATTATAAAAATCTTCATTTCTAAAAGGGAAAAAACAAGTATAATTAAAGTAACCAAAATTTATACAATACGTTAGTTCTAATGTTATCTTTATATATTATTCTATCGCGAAACTTAATTTTTACTTTATTACCTAAGTCCTCTTTTACTTTTTGCTTTTTGAATCTTTGCCCTCTAATCCTTTCATATATTATATCGCCTGGCTGATGAGTTTTTATTTGGCTTGGAGTATTCCTGGATATCATTTTATCTGAAGCTTTTTCTTAATATTTCTACCAAATTATGTGTTGCCCTATCAAAAAATATATCTACTGGTTTGTTTTGCGTAACTGAATGAATTGTATTATTATATTTTTGAGCTCCTCTGTAAAAACACTTCACTGTCATCTAAAACATTAAGTTCCTCTTTGATATATCTAGCTTTTCAATTAAAGTAGAATGGACTCTTCCGACCTAGCCATTCGTTGGGGTATATCGAGGTGCACAATAATAAAGTTCAATACCTAAGCGTTCCATTAAAGATTTAAATTGAGCGGTTCAAAATCGTGGTTCGCTATCCAACGTTATCTTTTTGGCACTAGGAAAGTTTTGAAGAATATCAATAACTTTTTCTTCAATATTTTTAATAACTAAGAATTTGGAATAAGCGACAATAAGTGACCTTCAGCATCTTGTTAGGAATTGGAGCCTCCCAAATTGGGACTATTTGTGGTTGTCTACTGCGCAATGTCTGATGTATTCTTTGAAATGTTTTACAACTTTTCGCAAAATATACTTAATAAACTCCAAAATAATTGTGCTGAGATTATCTCACGTGTCGTATTCTATAATATGTCATTGTTTGAATTCATTTAAGGGTTTCGAAGTCTCTGGAATATGCAGAGATTCTTCATCTTATATATTGTTTAAGCATTGACGTGAAAGAGCATCTGCCATGACATTATTAACACCTGCTTTATAAATCATTTTGGGTGAAAATTCTTCTATAAAAGATCGCTATCTCTTTGCTATTTGAGCGTAATTTTTATTAAAAATGCGGTAGTATCCTACCATTCCAAGAAAATTTCTTAATTGTCCTAAAGTTCTAGGCGAAGGGTAATTATTTATAGTTTCCCGTTTATTTGGATCAGTTTTTGTTACAGTTTAACTCACTACATAACCAAGAATTTCTACTTCTTCGGCCTAAAACTTAGTTTTTTCTATTGATATGTTCACGTTTCATTCTTTTAATCTATCAATTATAAAGTTTAAATGTTTGGAGTGTTCTTTTAGAGTTTTTGAGTAGACAATTATATCGTATATATAAAATAAGTCCGCGTTGAAAAATACTTGGACTACTCTTCAGGCCAAAGGCTAATCTTATAAATTCATATTTTCCATAGTCTTTTTCTTTCATACAGATTTGGTGGAAACCGGACACCGAATCGATAGTTGACATAAATTTTTGTTTTCCTAGATTGGGCGGTATTGCATTATAATCGGGAATGGGGATCGCACGCCATCTTTTTATTCAATTTTTTATAGTGTATAAACGTACGAAATTTTTGCGTACCATCTTTATTTATTCCTTTTTCGGAACTACCCATATTGGGGATTTTTAAAGACTTTTACTAGGGCGAATTACTTTGTCCTCTAGTAATTTTTTAATTTCATTATTTATAAAACCATTTGCAGAGAATGGGTACGGATATTGCTTGCTCCATATATGTATGTAGGTGCTTCAGCAATTGTTCGAATTTCTGCTTTGATATCCATCCTAAACGGCAAGTTCATATTTATACTTTCTATATCATTAATAACATTTTATCTTAATATGTTTAATGATTCTTCACTTTCATCTTTAAAATTGTGTTCTTCTTCACTTTCATTTTACTTAAAGCATTTCCTTTTCAATGCTTGTTCTTCATATCCGTATGATCATAGTTTGAGTCCTCTGACTCAATATTAATTAGACTCAATATTTTTCGCAGTGTTTAACGTAAATTAATGTTCCTTCTTTGAAATTAAAAATAGAACTACTCGTATAACCTATGAGAAAGTCTGCATCTAAATTGTCAATTTCATGAAATCTTTCCTTAAATCCAAAGATACTATTGAAATACCAATTAAAATTCTACATTTTTTATCTGTTGAGGGCACCTTGAGGATGTGAGGTAGGTCGTTTTTGACCTAAAAAAGAGGCCTCATTTAGATTGTTCACATGCTGAAATTTATGTTGCGGCTGGCGGCTTATTTGACCACTACTATTTGTCTTGTCTGTTGCAATTTGTTAAAGGGCCTTGTTTGTAATGGATCGAAACTGAATTTGTCCTAAAAATGATATACAACTTATTATTGTTTTCTCGTGCCTAAATGCCGGGTCATATAGGAACCGTTATGCGTTATCCATCGCCTTTAACGCAACGACGGAAAATCACACACACACACACATACACACACAGCCTCAATTAATTTAGTTTCATTTCTAGTTTTTTAATTTGTTTTCACTTTGCACAAAAAAGTAATAAATATTTTCTTTTCTATAAATCAACACAAAGAAAAAAGTTACTGAAAGTTGTCGAAGTACTAAGCGTACCTCAAAAGTTGCTCAACTTTGATACATTGCGTTGAAGTCGACGTACTTTATATGACGAAGCTCATAGAAGTTGAAAACGCATTATTCTATGTGCCCGTAGAATCATCATCATCGGGCTTATTTAGGAGAAAAATGATGTGGATGATTCCTACAAAAGATTATGAAGAAAGAAAATAATAGCCAAAATTCTTTACATTCAACTGGACAATAATTTAAAAAACACACACTAGACAATGTAACACACAAATGTACATAATTACAAGCACGCAATAACCCAATAAACACATTCATATCATGATGATGTTTGGCCTGGCAAGGTGTACACACTGAACAGTCAGAATACCATCTGTTAAATTCTAACATCCTCGTCTGTACAGAATTAAATAAAAATGGCAAAACAGTACTCCTTCTTTCCTTCCGTTACAACACACCGCATACGTACATATATGTTGCCCCCGAGTATTGTTCAAAAAAATAACGTAAAGAACAACCTAAATTCAAAAAAAAATAAGTTAGAGACAGCACATACAATAATTGTAACATTAAATTGAAGTTTCCTAAAATGGAGCCCACTGATTATGGGCCTAATGAATACGAAATTACTGTTGGCAAAAAAGGATACGTGGATATTTATATGGAGAATCTGTAAATATACCACATATAGTAAATCTGCATAATATTGAATACGTTTTAGATGAATTGACGGAAAATTTTATTTTAATGAGATCTGAAAATAACCAATCGTGAATGTCAATCGAAAGGACCTATTGAGGGACCTGAGGGACCAAATTAAAAAAAACCTACTTCTACAGTTTCGGGTTCCGGGGAACCAGCCACAGCTCCCAACAAAACTTAAGAGAAGCATCCTTTAGGCATTCACCTTATTAAGGAAGCTATTTTCATGTTTGAGCCTTAACTCCTATAAGGCTGGGAACTTATGTAACTCTGTATTCTTTATTCAAAAATCTGCTAGAGTATTCACACCCAAGCGCTTAGACATTTGTTCAGTCGTAAAGTATTCCGCAATAATACCAACAAAACAAAAAAGGAGTGGTGGGTTTTGCACCACTTTCCAGTAATTTCTCATAAGGCTCACAAACACATAAGTGACATTAAGCAAAATCAGGCGTGCAATGCAAATATCGGTAGTACTGGAAGATATGTAGGGTGAAACTGAAACTGATTGCATTATTATTATTATTTTAAACATCTGACATATTTGGGATTGGAAACGCAATTTCGTTGTGAAAACAAAAAAAAAGTAATGACGCAAAAATGTATTTGGCTCCTCGAAGAAATTTAAATAATATGAAGTCTTGTTCTGGTTCCCAAAACATACAATATTTATGTATATGTACAGCAACAGTATTATTTGATCTAAATTTTTTCCATATTTAGGTTGTTCGATACATTTCGTTTTCTTTCAGTTATACGAAGAGAATGAATGATGTTTTATCACTACAGAATGTTTCATTTGACGATTTGAGCTGGCAAATAAAACCTTTTACTTCAGTCAAAATAATTCCTTCCTGACACAACTTGTTTGTACTTTGTACTTTCGCACCATTTAATATTTTCAAATCTTGCTGCAAGTTAGTTACGAATGCAGTAGGGAAAGTATGTCTCTCCTTTCACCTATTATGTATTATTAATTTCGCCTATTATATTTTATTAACTTTCAAATATATAGTCTTATTCTATTTATTAGGTATTTGTTCAAAGATTTTTTCTCCCACAGATGCATCACGGAATTCAGGAATAAATGGAACAAAGATTATTTATTCTCTATCGAAGGGTGCAGAACTTCCAGTTTGTGTGTCTGTTTCGAAGTTTGTCTAATTCATCGGATTTCATTTATATAGATGTATGATTTTTGAGTAAGTATATATCGCTGTCAATCTGATATAGTACATACATATGACATCGAAGGAAAGTATTTTGTTGAAAGTGCGTTCTTTATCCATGTCAATGCTTTTAATTGCATGTTCTGAGTTATTTTATCTGTTGTTGGTGATATTCATTAGCGGGGATCTGAATTTCTCTTTATCATTGCTGTTCGTATTACCTCTGATAGACGTAAATTTTAGGCATTTGCTTAATCCATTTATAACGGTTTTTATTGTACTTGTCTCAAAGTGGGTGAAAGATTGTTCAATTTAGACTTGAGTATTTTAAAGTGATCTTTCATCACTCAATTGATGGTAATAAGTCGGATGGCGAACTTCTCTTATGCGGTAGCAATCCGATATGTGACTTTTTCTTTAATTGGGATATGTCCTTGGTTTTCTTCAGAGTCCTGTATTTCCATTTTTCGAGATAGTACCGCATGTAATGCCAATCTCACAGTTAATATTGGTAATAATAATTTCACCTGAAAAAGAAATATACATATAATTGAATTAGAAGTTTATTTTATTATGCTTTTAAAAAAGTTTTCTGCTTCCGTGCAAGGGGTTTCCTTATTTAGAGTCAACGTAGACTTAACTAACTGTTCTTAAATTTAACTGAAGCTTTAAAACAGGATGCTGATGGCATTCTGCAAGCGCAGTAATGAGTCTGCACACGTCATACTTCGTAAATGTTGAAATTTTTTGGTTCAATATGATCCTGTTTGTTCTTTTTTTAAGGAAAATGCTATTTTGGAGAATTTAAGTGCAATAGTGGAGTTTATGTTTACATGTTTATGTATGTATTTGGAATGTTTTATTATTACTTTATGTTCATAAACAACAGAAATAAAACTCTTCTTTTCTGTTTTTTATTTTTTTGAACAAGTTTAACAGTAACTACTTAATTAAAATGAAGTATGTAAGTACAAAACATAAAATAGAAACCTGTTGTTAGTGGCATGATCATTCAGTTTATGCTGAGCTGGTGGCATGTGCCGGAAGTTGTTTTATTTTCCCTTTTATTTTATTAAATATTGTAGTACAGTGCACTCGTGATAATGTGAACTAATTAAAACCCAGCGAGTTCTGTTGTGCAAGTTCATATTAGTGAATGGCATCTAATTTCCTTCTTCTTATGTTAAATTTTTTATTTATTTGTCATTGGACTTAAAAAACAACAATTTATTTTGTAAAAAAACAAAAAACTATTTTCTTTAATATTACATTAAAATCTTAGAAAAGTTAACTCGCGTAAAAGTTAAACGCGCTGATAAGTTAACGGATTTTCATAATCAACGTTAACTTTTTAGAGCGTGGAAGTTTTTTTAAAACAACGGCTGTTCCAGTGATAATAGCGGCAACTTGAGCATTCAAAATCTTGCTAGTTGCCAAAAATTTGGCCATCTTCAAAATTCCTGTTGAAGTTGTTGTTAGTCGTCAGTATTTAGCTTGTGAGTTGAGTACTTATTTAAAAAATGCCAAAGCAAAAGGAATCATTGCAAATCAGATTTGACTTGCAGCAGAAAGTGGAGGCTTTAAAAGTGCTTGATGAAGCTATGCACGGAAAGCGATTCGCGTTGATTATGGTGTATCCAAAGTAGTCCATCTTGAAGGCTCTTGCGAACACATATGTAAGTATGATAAATCTAACAGGAAAACTCTTCATAAACCGGAATATGCTGGTCTTGAGTCAAAGTTGTACAAGTGGGTTTTTAACCAACGGCAGCGTAACTGGAAAACATTTAATGCCAATAAAGGGTGGCTAGCAAATTTTAAAAGGAGATACGGTATTCGCAATCTCAAAGTTTGTGGCGAAATCCTTTCAAGTGAAACCTCAGGTGTTACAGCTTTCATTCATAATTTAGAAGTATAAATGAATGACGCTGATGAAACTGAACGTTCTTTTTTTATCGTTTTCTGCCTGATAAAACATTTGTGGCTGCAAGCGAAAAGACCGCAGAAAGACCGAAAGATTGCAACGGAGAGAATAACACTTTTGTTGTGTGGGAACGCAGGTGGTTCGCGCAAGTTGAAGTCTTTGATGACTTCAGAGTTATTTTCCAACTTGATTTTTTAAATTTACACAAATTTGTTTCTGTTTCTGCATGAACAATTTTGCAGGTTCGCAAATTTGCAGCTGAAAATAACTTACGACCAAAGGCATTGTTGCTGATTGCTAACTGTACTGCCCTTAGGCCAATTGATATGTTAAAATCTGATGGTGGGAAAATTGCAGCAATGCTTTTACCACCTAACATGGTCGCTCAAGAAACCGTTCCGGTCGAAAGTATTTTGAAGGCACATACAATCCGAGATGCTGCTTTACTACTAAAATCGGTGTGGGATAAACTACCTCTAGTTCTAACGAACGCGTGGAACAAGATGGAACGATTCCGAAGTTACCGATAATGAAAACGACGTGTCAATTATCGAGGAAGATGTTCGACGATCTAAAGTAAGTTTCTCGAAAGCAGTTTGAGAGCAACAAAGATGCAAATCAAGTGGCAGACCTACTCAATAGGTTCACGAAAATGATCAAGAGCTGTTATACAAAACAAAAGAAACAACAAGCCTTGACTGCTTCTTTAAACCAACATAAATTAATATTTTTATACGCATGAAAAAGCTAAGCGTGACTGTGAAATTTAGCACCTAGTTCAAATTAAACCTAAATTTCGTTTTTGTAATAATGAAAACTATTTTTTGGAAACGTTAAAAGTTCGAAAAAGTTAATAGTCCTTGGGACATTTTGGTTAACTTTTTTGAGATTCTACTGTATTATGCTAACAGGGATCTTTTTGTGTCTCATGTTCAAAAACCGTCCGTATAATACATTTTCGATTTTTGGGTGCTCAGAAGGCCGCACAGTTTTTCTTTTTCCAGTTCCAGTAAACATATTCAATGGCAGTATTTTGTAGACTTTTTCAGACCTAAAATTTATTCACTAAATTAGTAGCACTAGCACCAAAAATTTAATATGGAACTCGAGCTCAATATGTGATTTAAATAAATCCTGTATGTTAGAAATTTTGAATGACAGCTGAAGACAATTTAAAAGCCCACAGCTAAGGAAATCCCCAAATTATTATGCGGTTGAATTAGAATTTAGCCACTACTCCATCGATTGAGATTTCAACTCCGTATTTTAGAACTTTTGCACATTTTAGAGTAGTCAATCAAGGTTGTCATGGAAACCAATATTATTGGTTTTTTCCTGAAAAAAACAGCTCTTTGATATGCCCCTTCAGCTGAAAACCGCAACGAAGGTGCAAGTCGTAGCAGTGGTAGAATCTTAGAACACGAAAGATGTTCCTTTATTGCGTCTAGGACCACCCGAAAACCTTCTTTATTTAGTCGGTAGTTTTCTATGAACCTGCCAAGCACATTATACACTTTATAAAAAATATACTTACGCTGTCTCCGGCAGCTCAAGCGGATTGCTACAATCTTTTGTTTTTCTTCTGCACTTTTCCGAACACTCTTCCTCCAATTGCAAATATAAAACAGCAGCATTATTCATTTTCTTTCTTTTTTTATTAAAAACGCAAATTTTTTATATTTTTAATAAATATACTTTATATTTTGCCCAAAAACTTATAACTAAAATTGTATACAATTATACAAATGTAAACAACAGCTGATTCGAATATTGGTTTTGTTTGCATTCGAACATAACAAAACCGACTTGGTTTCATGACACCAAATGAAACCAATATTGGTTTTCAAAACCAATAAAAATCAAAACCGACTTGGTTTCTATGACACCCCTGAATTTAAGTAAAAAATTTAATTTAATTTAATTGAATAAATGGAAAATTGATTACATTGTACTTTTTGAATTGTGGGAGACTTGTTGTTAACGGGGTGGTGTTAACTATGGGGTGACAACATTTGTGGTGTTAACTTATGTACCCTGTGTTTCATTCCTTCATAAGTTGGAAGTATTCCTATTCATCTATTTATGATATCTGTCACAAAATGAAAAAGAGCATTTTATAATTTTTACATCGGGCCTGTTGTGTAAAACCGTTTGAATTAGTTTTAGAAACTTGCAGTAAGTTTTTTTGTCCCACCCGGAATATATTGCTATCCGGCCTTTAATGGCATATTTATTGAGTATATTGCTTACGCTTTGAAGAGTCAAGTGTGATCTGTCCAAATATATTCTGTTATTACCAAAGACTTGTTCTATTTCGGAGTCTTTAGTATCTGTTATTACTAGTTGTGTTTTGAGTCTGTTAATAACTGTATCCAATACGGGAATATTTTCTTCAAAATCTGATTGGGAGTTATTTTCATTTAACGAGTTATCTTCTACTTCGATATCCGCTGAGTCTTCGATATCAGTACTGGCATTTATGCGACTTAACAAGTCAGCAATGCGATTTTGGCATCATAGCCAATTAAATGGACTAACCGTCTTTGAAGCCTTGGGCATATGTCTTTGCCATTGTTTTTGGCTTGCAACCATTTACATAGATCAAATTTAACACCATACAGATGTGGCCTGAAGTATTTGACGCACCAGACAATGGCAAGTAACTCTTTTTCCACAGTTGAATAGACTTTTTGTGCATATTAAGTGTTCTTGAGGCGTAACATAAAGGATGTCTGTCCTGTGTTAACGCTGCTCCCGATGCAATGTTGCTGGCATCAGTTATTAACTTATCATTAACATTTACTTTAGTATTTTTCTTTAAATATTTTGTGATTGGGTATGCAATCTGTATAGTTTTTGATGAATTTTCTATAGAAACCAGTCTTTCCTATAAATGATCTGATCTTTTTCTGTGTACTTGTAAGTTTAGGACTTTGAAAAATTTCCACTTTTCTGGGTTAGGTTTTAGACTCTTGTTTTAAAATTTCAACAAGGAAGTCGGTCTGTTTTTGCAAAAAGTTACATTTGTAGATTTATATTTTGATCTAAGGCTGTGCTAAATATGAGTACATCGTCAAGGGAAACGATACAGATTTTATTTACGAATTCGTTCAATACGGAATTCATGCGCTTTTGCAAGGTAGAGGGAGCGTTTTTCAAGCCAAATGGCATACGGATGAATTTATAGTAAATAAATGGTGTTGGGAACGTTGGAAGAAGATAGGGAGAAATCTATCTTCTTCTTTCGTCATAATTTGGTGAAAACCCTTGCCGAGGTCAAGGATTGACAAATAATGGACTTTTCTCAATTTATTAATTGAATATTTATATTCATTTAGCTTCCAGTAATCTATACCAATCTCCACTTCTGAGATCCAGAATTGTCAATTTTGTTGGGAACAATCCAGAGAGGGCTGTTGTATGGGGATGTGCTTCCTTGAATTATGTTTTGCTTAAGCATTTCTTCTATTTGATTTTAGACTTCCGTTTCATGAACTTGTGGATCTATATATTTTTGCAAATATTGGCTTATTTACGGTTGTTGGGATTTAGCAACTTAAGTGATTTAAATTAAAGTCAAAGACTAACTAAAATCACATTTCATTTCATTTGAAAACACTCTTAAGTTAAAAAATTCGTGAAATGTGATTAAGTATGTACATAAAAAAGAAAGATAAAATAGTTTAATTTTATGTTGTTCGCAAGCATATCTTTCTATTTGTTTCAGAGAATCTTTCACCTCATTATACAAGTCTGTTTGAACTTTTAACTGTTGTTCGATTACATCTTGTTTGGCGGAAAGGTTTTTGTTAGTTTTTCTTCTAATGTTTCTTGACGTACTTGGGCCAAATATTTCGTCACTTTCATTGATTTCAACACAAGAAGTATTTCCGAAATCTTTAGAAGAATACCTATACCTATGTCCTCGCCATCGGGACTAATAATGCTGTTCAAGAAGCAGCTTCTTCTACCGGTGACAATATACATTGGTTGCTTGAGCCTCGACCGGTTGCGCGGCATTCAGTTTTATTATGGAAAAGTTTCTTTTTTAAATTACTTTTGTAATCCGCCCACACTTTTATCCATGCAGGCCCCGTACGAGAAGGTGGTGCTAAAATGGGATGGGATGGGATATTTCTACCCATTCTGCCCTTGTGTCCACTTTGTGCATACCATTGTGGTACGAGTGGGCCAACTCGGTTTCTTTTCCAACTACTCCACCATTTTTTCAAACTGCTTCCGTGTGGTTATTTTCAATCTAAAATTATTTCCATTACATAAAAATAATTTCCATAAAGCTTATAAGCAATAATACTTACTCTTTTGATACTTTCATCATTTTTAAATACTCTTTTATTTTTTGTCGAATGAACTAAAACTGACGACTATTTTTCAAACTTTTGACATTTGATTTCGAGAATCGTAGTACAACAAATTGTAAAAGAATTTTTGAATTTTTATGGATTTAGAGAAACGTAGTACCATAGTGTAAGAACGAGAAATTTAAAGCTCGAATACAAGAACCGTAATAAAGCTGAATAGTTCTGGTATCATGTAATAAAAAAGGTCTCTTAAGTTCTAAATTTTAACATTTCTAGAATGATTAAAGGCCTCAGGATATCTCTTTTTTGGTCCAAAATCTTTTTGAGTTGATATTTTATTTTATCCCAAGTGCTGTCCTCCGGTAGCAAGGAAGCTGTTTTCCCTTTATCTCCTTTATGCCATACTTCAGTAATTCCTGTTTTTTCTACATACAACTTAGTGAAGAATGAGAAATGATGACCTTTTCCGAAAGGTCTTATTTGATGAAATCGATTTAAGACCTGATGTGAGTCAAGTCCTCAAATATATTAAAGGGGTTGAGCACTTGTGTTGGTACTCAGATTTTTGCACTTGAATTACCTGGACAGTTCATCTAAATCTTTCATGACCGCTTCCTGCTTGAAGACCAAGCATTCAAGTTACTCGATTCTGTACTGAATTTGTTCAATATTCGTTTTGCGTGGTTAATTTAATTTTGCAAAACTTCTTGAAAGAAAAACTTTTATATTTTCTGGCATTTTATTAAAAATCTATTTATTATTTAAACAATTTCTTTAGAAACTGATTAATATTGCGGAGCAGCGCTGCTCTCTTATTTAATTTCTTTAGAAATATGTATGTATGTAGTATCCTACAGGCTGCGCCACTTAAGCAGAAACACTTTTCATTTCCTTGGGTTTTTAAAAACTAAACCTTTATTTTTTCTTAAATATAAACTTAAGCTGTGAATTGCTGTAATTCTGCAATTTTTGTCGCATTGACATGACGCAATAAAATGCGATCAAGTTGCTGCTTAAATACTATTTTAACACCAAGACTTTGTTGGTGGCGTGATTCTCCAATTCTTTGGAAATTGATAAAATAAATATGTAACTATTTAATTCTTTGGAAAATAACAATTGATGAAATAAAATAGAATAAATTCTTTGGAAATTTGTCTGCAAGTGCGTAATTTTGGCTGCATGTGGCGGAAGTGCATTTCCTGTGAAATTTGCTTAGCATGTGCTAATTATGTGATCCAATTGTTTTCAGTCAAAGAAGAAATGATTACTTGGCAGTTTTGGTCTTGTGGAAAAATTGTTTGTTAAAGGGTGAAAACCTTTGTGGTGTTAACTCATGTATGAATGTGTGCTTGTTAACACGAACATGCAGCATGTAACTTAAGAAATTCTTGATTGGAATTTCTAAAAAAACTAAATTGTTTTTTGTTTAAGCGGCCACGCAACCGAACTTTATTTAAATCAGAACTCAATTAAGTTTACAAAAGTTCTTAATTTATATTAAACTAAATGACGTAAATCTAGAGGTGGCGTGATTTTACTTTTAACAATAATTGCACTATTGCAGTTATTGGGAAATACTTAAAATATATTTTTTGTGACCTAATTAATGAAAGACGCGTATTTAGCAATTACAAAATATCTACTCACATATACATACATACATAAATATGTATTTAATTTATTGAAAAGAAGAGCTCGTTAACCTTGTTTGAGTGAACTTGCAAGTTATTGCTTTCCTTTATTTGGAAATAAAAAAAATTATTTTTGACTTTTTTTTAAATTTTAACTTTTTAACAATTTAGCAAATGTTGCACGTTTCCACTTTTGATTTTAATGATTTTATTTTTAATAAATGTCTGCGTTAACTCCTCCCCTCTTATGTAAGTCGATTGACCTCGATCGGTTGTTTACCGAAATGGGGAGTTGAGATTTTCAGAAATGGCCCATCATCGTTTTTTTGTGGTTTTGACAATATGTACCATTTCTGCTTAAGCTGAAGAATTATTATAAATGTTATGCAAAGAAGAATTATAATTACCGCGTTAAACTAATTACATGTGTATTTTTGTTCTTACTTGCTAGCATTTTAATGCTGTCCTCATACATTTTCAAGTTTTAAATTGAGCTTTGGATTCTTTTCTTTAATCTTTGCAATTAAGTTAGGTAAAAGAAGTGTATCATATATCCTGAGATTAACACTTTTACTTGCGGAAAAAACTTTGACTAAAAAAAAGACGTTTGGTGTTGTTTGGAATTATAACTTGCTTTCTTTATTTTTCACTAAGCTTATATACTAAAATTTTGTTTATTGCTGCATTTTCGTTGTTGGAAATGCAGCTGAAAAGAAAATACAGTTTAAAGCTAATATTAATATTTAAGTAAACAATTCTTTGGAAATTTGTCTGGAATAAAATGTAGAACAATTCTTATTAATTGTTTATATTAAGGTTAATATCAATATTTTAGTAAACAATTCATTGGAATTAAAAATTAATAAAGTATTAACGAATATTTATTCTTTGGAAATTTGTTTAATAAAATGTAGAACAATTCTTATTAATTGTTTATTGCTGAATTTGCATATTAAAGTTAATATCAATATTTTAGTAAACAATTCTTTGGAATTAAAAATTAATAAAGTATTAACGAATATTTATTCTTTGGAAATCTGTTTGAAATAATAAAATGTGGAACGATTCTTATTAAGGGAATAAAGGGAGACACTATCGTTAAGGGGAACTAGTAGGTGATACTATAACACCCCCACCGCTAGTTTGAGGCTCCGACGAAACTATATTATTCTTATTCCATTGTTTATAATATTTTCATCTTTTAATTGTACTCTTGTTACATATGTGTTCTTATTCTTAATGATGTATATAAAAAAAACTAAGATACAAATTTATACAATAATAGAGACATCAATGCCAAAACTTATAATTTTTGTGTTCTTATCTTTATACAATACTTGTTTCAATGTTTCTTCGTATTCTATTTGTTTTAAATATAATGATTCAATTTTTATGTCAGCTAAAGTTTTTTTTTTTTTTTTTTTTTTTTATTTTATTTAGATAATCGTACAATAGTTAATATTTTACATAGAATTCATTTGGCCTCTGCGCCTTAAAGGCATTTTAGAGGCAAGTTGGCAACTGTTTGAACTTGACGTACAATTATAATAATCTAATAGTAATATTATAATAGTTACATTAGTTATTCTTAAATTACATTAGCTATTCTCTATGAAATGAATATATATACAATATTTTAAAGGAGCGTTTCTATTGAATTATTCAAAAATTCTTTGCATAATCTTTTGAATGCTGAAATACTCTCTACAATTTTTAGTTGTGAAGGTAGATTGTTATAAAGATTACTACCCATATAATCAATTCGTTGTTTTGTTTTTTCTAATCTACACCTTGGGATTCTTAAGTTAGAAGAGTTTCTTGTAAGAAAATGAGCTTGGTTTTGAGGAAATGGAATTGTATGTTCCCCTATATTGTGAAGACTTTTAAAAATAAACAAAAGGACCTGATACATGTATAAGCCATTAATTGGCAAAATATTTACACATATATCTTTATATAGCGACAGTGTTGAAAAAGTTCCTGGCAATTTATAAATAATTTTTAACGCTTTGTTTTGACAACGTTGCAAAGATTTTAACGAAGTATTGTTTTTATTGAAAGCATAAACACAAACTAAGTAATTTAAATGCGATTCAATTAGTGCATTGTAAATCATAAGTTTTGATCTTTCGGATAATTTATTTTTAAATTTATATAAAATACCAATGGCAGGCGCTATTTGCTTCATAACATTGTTGATATGACAATCCCAAGATAAGTTGTTTTGTAATGTAATGCCTAAATATTTAACTGAATTTGATTCATAAATGGGGTTGCCATCAATGTAAGCAAAAAAATTATTATTTGAATTTACTGCACGAGGTCTAAATCTAACTAACGTTGTCTTTTCAGAATTTAATAATAATCGATTCAAGCGAGCAAATTCCATTAGTAAAGCAGCATCTCTTTCGATATGTGTTTTCAAAACTAAATCGAATTTATAAGGATAGAAAAAACATATGTCATCAGCAAACATAAATAATTGACCCGTTAGATCAAGATTCATTAAATCATTTAAATAAATTGAAAAAAGTAAAGGGCCTAAGCCACTTCCCTGTGGAACGCCGTATTCAACATTCCCAATAAAACTTTTAGATTGATTTATTTGCACAAACTGTTTCCTGTTTATGAAATAGTTTTCAAATAACGTAAGCTCACGACCTTGAAGACCATAATATTTTAACTTTTTTATTACTATTTGATGATCTACAAGATCAAACGCTTTAGAAAAGTCAAAGAATATTCCAGCAACTCCACTGAAACCATCATCTAGACCTTTACAAGCATATCTTACTACGTTTACAACAGCATCTTGAGTACTAACACCTTTTCTAAAACCGAATTGATACTTGTACAGCATACTATTCTCCTCTAAGTATGTCAAAAGCTTGTCGTATAGAATTTTTTCAAAAATTTTATCAATAGTTGATAGAATGGCAATAGGTCTGTATTTGTCCACGGTGGACGCAGAGATTGTTTTTGGGATGGGGACTATTTTATGAATTTTTAAAATGTCAGGATATTCTGAGGTATTAATAATTTTATTATATATATCAACTAAAATAGGTGAAAGTATTATAAAACATTCTTTCACAAATTTTATGGATATATTATCAAATCCGGGTGTTTTATTTGATTCCATATTAAAAACAACGTTACTAACATCTTTTCCATTTATCTCATTTAAGATGAAGCGATGACGTGAAGCATTAAACAGCGAGTTAATTGAGTCACTTGGCAAAATATTAACTTTTTGTTTAAGTTCTTTTACAACTGAAATGAAATAATTGTTTAATAAATTTGCTTTAGTCTGATTATCAGATATATTTTCACCGCGCAGGTCATTAAGTTTGACAACATTTTCTTTCGTTCTACCTAATGTGTTATTTATGAATTTCCAACATTTTTTAGTATCATTTCCTATTTTACTTAAATTTTCCACGTAGTAGTTATCTTTACATTTTTTGACTGCTGATTTTATCACTTTACTTATTCTTTTCAAATCAGCATCATATTTTTCTCTATTTTTTGATCTACGCCTTTTCTTTAATAATTTGTTTTTATATAGAATTAACCCTTGAAGATTATTGTTTATCCATGGGGTTATTTCAAAATTTAACAGCTTATTAAGATTTGTTGTTTTGGTAGAGTGATTAACAGCTGATTCAACTGTAGCTATAAGAGAGCTTGTCAATACTGAAACATTAGTTGATAAGAAATCAGTTGGCAGTGTTCTTTGTAAATATTCGTTAGCCTTTCTATAGTCACAATAAGTCTTAGAAATTACGATATTATCTTTACATCTGAAATTACTTTTCAATTTACAAGATAAAATATTATGATCGGAAAGGTCACATTCCACTGAATCAACGATAGGCGTAACGGGTAAATTACTAAATATATGATCTATACAAGTTTTACTTTCAGGTCTTGTAATTAAGGTATGGGCATTGTTACAATCATAATTTTGAAAAATAGAATTTAATTCAATGCTCGAACCACTTTTTAAGAGATCTATATTCGAGTCACCTACTATTATTAATGGATTTTGAGCTAATTCATATAATAAACTGTCAAGAAACTCAAAAAACCCTGGTTCGTTACACTTTTGGGAACGATAGTAAGAAATCATTTGTAAAGGCTTTGAATTAATTTTGAAATTAAGCAAAGTTATAGCTAAAATTTCAACAAAATTTTCACTTTTACAAATTTTAACAGTAAAATCAATTTCTTTGTTTATATATATTGATGTACCACCGTATCCATCTTCCCTACAACAATGTATAAAATAAATTGTGTTACTATTTTCTTTAATTTTTCTTATAAGGTTTGGTAGGATAAATTTATCGTGTATTTTTATTTTAATATTAGTAAAAGTTTTATTTAATGTGTTTATTTCACAATTTTCGAATTTGATCAAAAAGTTGCCGGTAATTCTCACTTTGGCTTTGTTACAGTTATGAGTTATTTTATTGTTAAAGTTTTTAAGAATTAGTATTCCCGGAATGATTTCGGTTACTTCTTGTTTATTTGATGGTTGCATTTTACAATTAGCTTCTTCGAATTTTAGTATATTGTTCAAGCAATTGTCTTCGATTTTAATTAGATTTCCTTTTAGGTTATCTTTAATGTAAGTACTATAAACGTTGCTTTCTAGATCTATGAGTACGTCAGAATAATTAAGCTGTATGGATCTGTTATTCTTATCAGGGATTGGTACGAATGTTACCATGGATAGAGGATCTTTTGAAAAATGTGGAATGGAAAGAATTATGATAACGTTGTTATCGTGGAGTGCTATGGTTACTTTAATGTTGGTGTAACTGTCAAAGTCTGTAATTAGGTTAAGTTCGGTTTGAGTAAGAATATCTGTAGGAATTATTCCTAGTTTGCTGGAAAAGATAATTTGTCCGATGTCATCCACATGTTGCCGTAAAAGTGAGATATCGTTGTTGATCTGGTATATGTGTTCTATAAAGGTTATTTCGTCTTCCATGGTTGAGATTTTATTCCCTATAATATCTTTGAGTCTCGTTAAGTAGTCTCCAATAATGTTCTGCTGGTGGTTTATGTGATTGGTTATATTCTGGATTTGAGAGTTGATTATATTGCTTATATATGTTAAGTTATTCATTTTGTCTGTTAAATTGTTGTCGTTCGCTCGCAGCAGCTGAAGGGTCTCATGAATTTGTTTTTCGTCGTCGCTGTCCATTGTGCCAGCAATAAGTTTTAAGCCTTTGCCTAGAATATTTAAGAGAGCCCGTTTCTTTCGAAAATGTGGGTTGAGGTTTTCTATTTTTGCCTTTAATAGCATAAAATTTTTGTTTACTGTATCTAGTAACCTTTTTGATTCGGTATTTGATATTTTTAAAATGCCAATATTAGTTTTGATTATTTCCAATGTTCGTTCGTATTCTGTGGTGTTTATTATGTGTAATACCTTCGTATAGTGTTCGATGGTTTTGGTTTCTCCTGTCTTGATTGGTATGTATCCGTTATTGGTTGATAGGTCTTGTATGTCGAGGGTTTGGGCCTTTGTTGCTGTAGTAAATGCAACCATTATTATGATCCAGTTAATCATCTAAAAAGGGATGGTAATTATCTAGATTTTGCTTTAATTTTAGGGTTATTCTTGTCTTGATATTTCTTTTGAGGTCTTATATGTGCTTTGTAATATTTATGCCCTGTCTTTGTGTTTTCAATATGATCTTCATCGACTTTCTTAGATTCTATCTTTCTGTACCTCCTATGATTTTTACCCCCTCGGATTTCTCTTATATAGTTAGTACCTTCTTCTATCACTATATCGGTTCTATTTTTGTTAAGTTTGTTAATATAGTTATGTTTCTTCTTTAATATTAGATCATGTATTTCGGGATATTTATCCTCATGTACTTTGCCATTTATAAAGTCTATTGGTTTAATTTGTGTGGTGCTATGAATCGTATTATTATAACATCCTATGATTCGTGATATTTTTTCCTCTGTCGTTTCGTCTTTGGATTGCTCGTCATGTCGTAGTAATCTTAAGTGTTCGTTCAATGTATTGTGAAGTCGTTCGATATCTGCGTTGGATGTATGGTTACTGTTTGATGTGTAGTGTATATTAATGTTCTCTTTCCTTAAATATTCTTGAATCGGAATGGCTTTAAATCCTAACTCATTGTCTACAACAATTTTTTCTATTCTTCCAAATGTGCTGGTATATTGCATTAATTTTGATTTAAACTCTATCCATGATCTTCCATTAATTTTGTATGCTGTGGCGTGTTTTGAAAATTTGTCAATTATAGTTAAGTAAAGTTGTTTCTCTGGTGTATAGAAAACGTCTAAGTGTAATATTTCCCTGGGTTTTGTGGGTGTTTCCGTCAGCTTGTAAGGTAGTCTAGGTGGTCTTCTGTCATACTTTTCCAAAGTGCATATTTCGCAATTGTTAATAAACTGGGTTATCCTTAATTTAAGTTTGGGGTTATAAATTTTTGTTTTTAGTTCCTCGAACACTACCTGAATGCCTCTGTGATTTTTGCTTAGATGTTCTTCTTCAATTATGTTTGTTAGTTGGAGTTCGTCTTCTATATCGTCTAGTTTTTTAAAAGTCCTGATTAATTTGAATCCGTTATTATTTGAAAAGAATTCTCTACAAGTGTCTTTGAAAGTGTCGTAAAATTCATTGTCTATCAGAACTGCATTTATTTGTGTTGGGTGACAGTGGGTTTTTAAAATCATAATTGCATACTCTTTATCTAGTTCTTTGATTGTTACGGTTTTTCTAATATTCTGAAAGATGGTTTCGGTTTTTATCCGTGCTGATCCGGAATGAATTTTTTTTATGATGAGTTGGTTTTTAAATAAATTTATAGGTGAATCGCTCTCTTTAAAAATGGGTTGGGTGTTTTCTAATGAATTGATCTCGATAATTTCCTTTTCGATTCTTGATAATGCATCTGCATTACTGTTTTTTGTTCCCTTTTTGTATTTAATCTCATAATCGAATTCTGAAAGCTTGAGCCGCCATCTGACTAGTTTTGAGTTGGGTTCTTTAATCGAAAAGAGCCATGTTAGCGGTTTGTGATCTGTCTCGATTATGAATTTGCGTCCGAAAATGTATGGGCGAAAATATTTTGTGGCCCAAATAATTGCTAGAAGTTCCTTTTCTATCGTACTGTAATTGATCTCGTGTTCATTTAGGGTACGACTAGCAAAGCAAATCGGGTGGTTTTCTTGAGATAGTATCGCTCCAAGTGCAAAGTTACTAGCGTCTGTTGTTAGGGTGAATTTCTTAGTAAAGTCAGGGTAAGCGAGGATTGGATCGTGTGTTAGTAAGTTTTTTAGCGTATTAAAGCTTTCCTGATATTCTGGATTGGATGTGTTTAATTTGGCATCCTTTTTAAGGCACTTTGTCATGGGTTTAGCTATTAGCGAATAATCCTTTATAAATTTACGATAGTAACCAGTCAAACCTAGGAATTGTTTAATTTGTTTAGGTGATTTGGGGATAGGGAAGGTAACTATGCACTCGATTTTTTTTGGGTTAGGTTTTATACCTTCTAATGTCACGACATGGCCAAGGAATTCAGTTTCCTTTTTTAAAAATTCAGACTTGTCCAATTGGACCTTGAGGTTGGCTTCTTGCAAACGGTTAAAAACAAGTTTTATTGAATTTATGTGTTCCTGCAGTGAGGTAGAAAATATTATCACATCGTCTAGATAAACCAGACAGATTTTGTTGATATAGTCTCTAAGGACGTAGTTCATCAACCTTTGGAATGTCGCTGGGGCTGTTTTTAGCCCAAACGGCATTCGTAAAAACTCGTAATGGCCTCCTTCCACACTGAAGGCAGTTTTATGGATGTCCCCCTCTTCGATTTCAATCTGATGAAATCCTTTTGCGAGGTCAAGTGTTGTAAAATACTGGCATCTTCCCAGCTTGTCGAGTATTTCGTCAATATTAGGTATGGGGTACTTATCATCGATTGTGACCTCATTTAATTTACGGTAATCAATGACAAGTCTCCATTTTTTCTTCCCACTTGCATCGGCTTTTTTTGGCACAATCCAAATAGGGGCAGAATAAGGCGAATTGCTATGCCTTATTATTTTATTTTGCAACATTTCTTGTATCTGTCCTTCGACTTCTTCTTTATGTATGTAAGGATATCTATAGGATTTACTAATTATTGGAACATTGTCTCCTGTCCGAATTTTATGCTTTATAACGTTGGTAAAACTCAATCGAGTATTTTCTTGGAAGAAGATTGAGGAGTATTTTTTTATTAGCTGTAATAGACATCTTTTCTCTTCAGAATTAAGGTGTTGTGTCCTAATTTGTTGTTCCAAGTTGTTATATTGCTTCATATTCCTGGTATCATCGCCTACATTCTGCATGGGCATGATTTTACTTAAATTTTTGTTATATTGTTTCTCAAAAAATATTGGTTGGTCATTTGTTTCTTCTCTATTTTCGCTATTTTTATTGTCAAAAAGTATTGGTATGTCCTGTCCGTTTATTTGTATGGAATTGTTTTTATAATTTATGCAAGCATTGTATGTTTTAAGTATATCGTTGCCTAGTAACCCATCATAGTGATTGTGAAATTTTAAAACATAAAACTCTAACGCGTTACTAGTTATATTAAATTCTTGAAATGCTGGAATTATTGCCTTTTCTGTTATGGTTACTTGATGTTGGAGAGTTTTGATAACAAGAGGTTTTATTTGGTGTATCCATTTCGGGTGACAAATTCCTGGATTAATAACTGAATTAGTGGCTCCAGTATCCACTATCAGTTTCAAGTGACCTAACTTGGTTTTTACTATTATATATGGTAATTGCTTGTTGAGGCTCTGTCCTGAAAATTTTCGGCTGTTTCTACTTTGCCTATTTCCATTGGTTCAGGCTGATTTCTAGTGTTTTGTCTGTTTGCATGGAAAGGGTTTTGGAAATTTCGTTCGTGGTTTGGGAATGGTTGTTGGTAATTTCTTCCTTGGTTTACGAATGGTGGTTGTTGATTTCTTCCTTGATTTGGGAATGGTTGTTGGTAATTTCTTCCTTGGTTTACGAATGGTGGTTGGTAATTTCTTCCTTGATTCGGGAATGGTTGTTGGTAATTTCTTCCTTGGTTTACGAATGGTGGTTGGTAATTTCTTCATTGATTCTGGAATGGTTGTTGGTAATTTCTTCCTTGATTTGGAGGCGGTTGTTGATAGTTTCTTCGTTTACTAGATTGTGCGTTGGGCTGTGCTCTATTTTCATTGTTTCCGGTGTATGCGTAGCCGGCTTGAAATAATATATCCATGGCCTGTTCCAAATCTCCTGGGTTCCTACAGAACAGGATGGATTTCATAGGCTCTGGAATTTTGCTTTTGAAAATGCTTAAAGCGGTGTGTTTATTATTAATCGCACTTTGCCTAGTTGCTTCACCTTCTCCTAGTATAACTACCAGTTTGTTGTTTAGTCTGTGCAATTTGTCCTTTACGTCGTTATAGAAGTCTAGTGTGTTCGTCCTGAAAGTCACACTCCTTAGTTCGTCGAAAAGTTCTTCACAGGAACGTCTGTCCCCAAAATTGTTTTGCAACATGTTTTTTATGTCAGTCCATGAAATCGCATGGCAGTTTATCTCAATTGCCTGCCTAGCTTTTCCTTTGAGTTTGGACTTTATAACGTCGGAGAAAAGTAATTGGGACAATTCGTCGTATGTGCGTAAGTGTGGGTATATTCTGTCAATGAGGGTAGTAAAAGTCTGTAAGTCTTTTGAATCCCCATAGAACTCCGGTAAGTTGTTTAAGTATTTTAGCGGGTCTATGGTTAGTCTGTTAATCTGATTTTCGGCCTGTTCTGCCATTTTAGTTATTGATTTTACTTTATATTTTGGGCTATAGTCCTATTTGTTTTTTTTTTTTTGTTTAATTACGTCTAAAGTATCGTCTGAGTTTCCTTCTCAAAATGCGTCTGTTTCTGTTACTTCCTATCTCACGAATGTAATGTTCTGTTCTTTCGTCAGTCAGGTATCCATCATTCGATTCAATCCCTGAGTCAAGTTCTAATGCTGTCGACCCGTTATTAGGGCTTCTTGGTATGTATTCAAAGTCTGATGGGTACTCTGATAATGAGTCACTATCGCTCATTGAAAAGGGAAAGAGGAAAAAAAAATTTTCGACAATTGCTTGTGGGGAATTATTTTCCTACACGATTTTTCCACAAAGGTATGTTAAATATTTTCTTATAAAATATACAAATTATTCTTAATTATAGATTTCTAGAGATAGTCTTACTTTGAAATTTGGTTGTTGGTGCTAAGGATTGCAGGTTCACTTTCTTCTTAGTAGTAAGGTCTTCCACGGTGCAATTCTCGGCATGAACTGTTCTTTAGCTTATTAGATTGTTGGTAATGCTATTTCTCAGTTTTTATTTTGTTCCGTTTGGTTTTTAATTATGTTTAAAAATATATTTTATAGTTTTTTATTTTTGAATTTAACCTTGTTAAATTTTGAGTCCGTAAAATTGTAAATTATGTTGCACGGATATTTATATATTTTTTTTTTTTTTGAAGTTTATAATTCACTATAGTGCTCGAAGGAATATCTTTTTTTCACTAGGTTTTCTTCTGACACAAGGATGTTCACCAAAAGGATAGATCTTTATATCCTTTCTGGTTCCACTAATTTGTACGTTGCAAGTGTTTGAAAGAATAAATCTTTTTATCCTCTCTCTTTTCACTAGTCTTTTAGTCACAGGGATATTTCTTAATATCCTTTATACTTTTTCCTTCATGAAAATTTGTGTATCCTTTAATCATATAAAGGATGTTTCGAATACCGCACTAAGGATAAAAATCCAAGTTCTATCACGCACAATAAAATCTTTTTTATTATTTTTTTACGTTGGATAGGACTTTGCGGAATCCTACCGACTGCGCCACTTTTACTTGCGGAAAAAACTTTGACTAAAAAAAAGACGTTTGGTGTTGTTTGGAATTATAACTTGCTTTCTTTATTTTTCACTAAGCTTATATACTAAAATTTTGTTTATTGCTGCATTTTCGTTGTTGGAAATGCAGCTGAAAAGAAAATACAGTTTAAAGCTAATATTAATATTTAAGTAAACAATTCTTTGGAAATTTGTCTGGAATAAAATGTAGAACAATTCTTATTAATTGTTTATATTAAGGTTAATATCAATATTTTAGTAAACAATTCATTGGAATTAAAAATTAATAAAGTATTAACGAATATTTATTCTTTGGAAATTTGTTTAATAAAATGTAGAACAATTCTTATTAATTGTTTATTGCTGAATTTGCATATTAAAGTTAATATCAATATTTTAGTAAACAATTCTTTGGAATTAAAAATTAATAAAGTATTAACGAATATTTATTCTTTGGAAATCTGTTTGAAATAATAAAATGTGGAACGATTCTTATTAAGGGAATAAAGGGAGACACTATCGTTAAGGGGAACTAGTAGGTGATACTATAACAATTAACCTTAACATACATATGTTTTATTCAATACATTAATTTTGCCATTTTCGAATTTGGTAGGAAACGTTCCTTTCTGCTTTATTTTTAATTTACTGCAGTCATGAGTCGTTATTCCTTAAAAAAGTTTTAAATATATAAGTCCTTGGATAACTTCTGTAGTTACAGTTTTATCTGACTTTTGAAATTCTCTAAAATCTAAAATAGTTGATAAACATTTATTATCCAATGCAATTAAATTCTTTTCTAGAGTGTCTTTAATGTTTTTATTATAAATGTTTTATTGCTATCAGCTAATATTTCTGTTTGGTTTCATACAATTGATTTATTTTGGATATTTGGAAGTGGTGCAAATTTTATTTTTGACAAAATCTTAGAAGATAATTGGGGTACGGGTATTGTTAATATGATATTGTTATTTTGAAACAGTACTACAATTTGTATGTTACTATAACTGTCGAAGATCGTGACTAAATCTAGTTCCATTTGTGTCAAAATGTCAGCGGGAATAACGTCTAACTTGCAAGAAAATATTATTCGTCCAATGTCCTCGACGTGATTGTTCAGAAGTAGCATGTCATTGTTAACGCTGTATATGTATGTGCTGAATGAATTGGACTTCATCCTTAAGTGTCTTGATTCTATGTTGTGTTGCAAACTGAAATTTGTTAAAGTAACTGCTAATGAGAGCTTGTTGTTTGTTTATATGCATTGTGATATTACATCAGTCATGACATTGCGTACAAGACTTAAGTTATTAATTGTTCTGTCAGTCACTGTTCTTGGATCCTGCGGTGATCTTTAAACCCTTTCCTACGATATTAAAAAGTCACCTTTGGATTTACAATTCATGTGAAGGTTGTTTATTCGTGCACTGAGTAATAGTTTTTATTAATTGTGTTAATACGTTGTTTGTCCTCAAAAGTGCTGGCGTTTAACGTTCTTATGTTTTTAGAGATTAAAAACATCGTATCTTCATTGTATTTCAAGTTTATGAAATGTAAAACGTTGTCGTAATAACTAGTCGTCTTTTGTTCACCTGTCTTAATAGGAATGTACCCATTATTATTGGTTAAATCTTGCACATTCAGTTGTTCTCCGCTTGTCACTAGTGTCCACACACAAATTGTTTCATTGTTTCATATTGCCCTAGAAATAAAATTTGGTGTATTGCACATCACGGAGTTTTCAAGATTGTTTAGTATTAGATTTGTGAACCACTCTTCCCGATCTGGTTTTAATAGTAGTATTGAAATTTTGTGCTACTATTTCAAAATTTATATTTAGCTGGTAGTTTGTTATTTAGCCTTTTGTTCATTTTAACGAAGATTTTATCTCCCTTGGGGTGTTCGTTTGGTGGAGTTCTATTTGTATTATGGTACGCAAGATCTTATCTTTGTTTCTTTTGTGGTTTTTAATTGTTTCTTCTCTGTCTTTAACAATTCAGTATCCGTACTTAGCGTCTCCCAAAAAAACGCTTCAATAGGTTTTTTCCCTGTTACGGTACGGATAGGTTGTACTCATTTACAGATCTGTCTAAGAGTTCCTGAAATGGTCAATGTATTTTTCGGTTTGTAAACAACGCACTATTTCTTGCAAGGTCGAATGCAAACGTTCTATTTGGCCACTAGAGGAACTTGTGTAGAAAGCGTTTCTGAATATTCTTATTCCGAATTCGTTTTCAATCATAAATTTCATGGATTCTGAGTTGAAGGACCTTTCATTACGACGTATTTCGACGTATGTATAAACGATTGACGTATCAGTTGTGAGTTCCATATCTTTGGTGAAATCATACTTTTATATCTTCGGATAGCAATTAATTTTTATTTTTTAAATTTATTGGAACGAGGGAAGATTATTTCTTCTAAATTTTAACTTCCTCCCCTCTTAGGAATGATGTCACGGGCTTGGCTAATTTTGCGTAGTCCCTCACAGATCTTCCTTAATTGTTTTAAGTTCTGGGAATTTAGCTATGATCGCGAATAATGTCGCCGAGGGCTCGTTGGAAGATCGATGGTGCGTTCTTAAGTCCGAAAGGCAATCTATTGAACTCATAAGATCAATTAACGTTCTTTTCGCGTAATTGCGAAGTGAGGAAATTTATTTCTGGTATTGGATGTCAGTCAGAAATGTTTGCAGAATTTAGTTTTTATACTGTTTGTTTCCTGCCGATTCAGGTTTCTTGCTAACAATCCATACTGGAGGATTGTATGGAGAACGCGATGGCTTAATAATCCTACAATAGCTTATCAGTTTGTTTTTCAATTTCGTATTTTAACGCAACAGGATATGGGTAAAATCTGGTATCTGGTAAATAGGTGAGTCGAACTTCAAACGAATCTCTCCTAGTACTTTAGTTGTATAGGTCAACTTTTAGTCAGGCTCTGCAAATAGTTTTGCGTGTTTAGCCACAATCATTCCAAGTTTTTCCCTTTGTGCTGGAGTCAAGTGCTCATCTTGGGCCTTAGGGCATGGGACTCAAATTGTTTCATTTTTATGTCTCCTTATAACAAATTAGTAGAAAATTACATAAAAATTATAAAATACTACGTATAAAAAAACTAAAATTTAATCCAAATTACACAGTCATTTAAAAGGTATATAGTACGTTTAAAGCTTTAAAATCTTATAGCTAAATGGCCAGTCATTTAAAAGGTACGTAGTACGTTCAAAACTTTGAAAACTTATAACTAAAGGCTCACTTTTTTCGAATTCTAGTTTATATCGATTTCCAATTGCTTCTTTTTTGTCTCGTTTTTCTCTTGCATTGCTTGCAAAACTCCCCTAATGATATGTAACAATTCATTTTTCAGTTCTTCGACTGCATTTGTGTTGTCTGTTCTTTTTCTACTACTTGCGTTTTCTTCCTCTATATTTAAAAGGTCGCCCACTTTTCATTCTGCTCCAGCTTTATCTTACTATCAGGATCAAAAATGTTGTTTCATTTCTGACCAGTATTTTGCGTTTTGAATCATTTTGGAGTACTATAATTCAAAGTGGTTTTGACCACGTTGGTAATACATATATCTTTATCACTTTCCCCAATTGCAGTGCCAGGGGGATCTACAGACTGCTTAATGGTGCATATATGTACGCAAAACTGCCTCATCAGTGCCTGTCAACTTTAGTTTAGTGCCTGTCAACCCTGCCCTCAGATTTGTTTTGCGCAAGCTTTCTTTGACTTCGCTTTGTCACTTCGTCCATATCTATACGAAAAACTACACTTCAACAACAAGAAACAATTTAATTTCTTGCACACATTTTACATACCTTTCTCCATCCATTTGCATCCTTTTGTGGTGGTCCTGCGCTATTCAGGGTTTAGCCCTCTTTGTAAAGCCTCTCGCAAGGTCTGGATATTTGTCTATAAACTCCACGATTATGGAACTTTGATTCTTATCTTTATGTTTTCCCCTACATACAGTGTGCGACAAAACATATGCACGAACTTGCGACGCACTCTATATTTCGTAATAACAAAGCCAAACACATTTAAATTTTAAATTATTTAATATAAAAATATTATATATAGAAGAGATTTGCTAAAAAACAAAACAGACGAACAACAAAAAAAAACGTATTTAGCTAATAACATATTCTTCAGAAGCGACAAAACAATAGCACAAATACAGTTCGTTAAACAAAAAAATTTAATTACAGTAATAATAAGTGGTGTATCCTTTGTTTTATAAAACTTCTTCACATCTGCGTGGCATTGACTCGATTAAGCTCGATAAAATCTTCCATGCAATTTCCACTTGTCGGAAAAGCTTATCTAAATTTTCGCAATTATTCCGATTTACTTTGCGATCTACAATGTCTTATAGATTCTCTATGAGGTTGATCAGGCGATTGTGCTGGCCACTTCAAAACGTTGATCTTGTTGCTTGGGAGCCCTTCTGTTACACTTGTTACTTAGACTTGTGTTTTGGTCATTATCATGTTGATAACTCCACTTCAGTGGCATTTCTTCATCTGCATGCGGCAGCATTACATTTTCCAAAATATCCTTATACCTGCAACGATCCATTATACCTTTTATTTTGTGAATTGGTCTAATTCCCCGACCGGAAAAACATCCCCAGACAAAAAAAAATCCCTCCTCCGTATTTCACCGTCCTTTGGTGTATCGAGGATACGTACCAGCTTAAATCCGTCTGAACTTTCCAGATTGAACTTTGATTTAGTAGAGAAGAACACGGTAATCCATTTGGTTGTAGTCCAGTTTAAGTGCTCCTTTGCAAATTCAATTCTAGACAATCTATTTTTTGCAAAAATAAAAGGCTTTTTTGCACTTCGGTGCGACTTTAACCCACCTTCAACAGCTCCTCTCTGTGTAGATCTTATGGATATATTTAGTTGCATTTGCTTCGCAATGACCCTTGCTGATATGAAAGTATCCTTTTTATATTAATCTAAGGATTGTATGGCCGTCGCGGTTACAAGGTTTCCGTGGCCAACCACCTTTGCGCATGTTAGTCAGAGAGCCTGTAGAACGTAACGGGCTGTGATTTATTTCAAATTGTTTGCAATTGATGTAACTGGTTCACCACTATTGTAATCATTTATTAGTTCTTCTTTTAAATGTGGTATGTAAACAAAAGTTAGAATTCATAAGTATATATTTACTTTTTTAATATAAAATTTGCTTACATTTATACAAAATATCAAGTTGAAAGACAAAAATAAAAGGGCGCAAATGAAATCTGCCAGCTGCTTGGTTTTTTCACAAGTATGTAAAACCGATAACATTGGTCTCTGTAACACCTTAAACCAATACTAATTCTTGTTTGAACATAAAACCGATAACATTGGAATTCATGACACCAAGTTATTTATATGGTCTTTTAATGTTACATAGATTTTTTTAACCTGGATTTTTTAAATTTGGTTGTTCTTTATGCCTAACCGCCTTATAATTCTTTATGAACCCTTCTTCTCCACTTACTCCGCAATGCTCTCTAGACCTGCTTAATTTTTCTATTACATTTCTTATGCTTTCTTCTATATTCTTAATAACTTTTTTTTCATCTATTTTTCATGGCTGGACTTCACTTGGCGTACATTGAATATTCGAGTGGAAACGTTCATTACAATTCCTAACCGATCTCTGAGTTAATTATTTAACCCCTATTTCCTTATTTGTTTTGTACATTATTAAAATTGTTTTCCGTAATTGTATTATGAAGACGTTGTACATGTGTCTGCGTTTCCCATGTGACTGTTGGGTTTAGTCAAAGTGTAGTTTTCATCACTCAAAAATTCCTTAAGTCTGATGGCAACGATCTTTTTGGGGTTACCGAACTTAGCAAAATGTTCTTCTAATTATTCGATGATTGCTGCGGCGAATATAGAGAACTTTTCTATTGTTGTAAGAAAATGAAATCACTTCATTACATACATATGTATCTATCTGTGTATCATGTGTATTATTCACTTATATTTGCCGGTGTTTCTGTATATGAAAGTTTCGGTTTAACTGGTTTTCTGTCGTACTTCACTTCCTGACATACTTCACACTGATTGATAACGATCTGATTCAACTCCATTATTTTTGGATAATATATTTTATTTCTTGCATATTTGATTGTATGTTTCCATAATGCCTGAATGCATACTTTCTCGTACGTGGTGCAAAGAAATTTGTCTAATGGCTTCGACTTCTGTTTCGATATCTTGAGCTCTTCCTAATTTGTCTAAAATTGAGTCGATGTTTGGTAGAGGGTACGCTATACTTCGGCCTGCTTTTCCTTATACCTTGCTCTGTCACTTGATGCATTTGTCTTTTTCCTCATGTTGTGGAGGATAGCTACATATGTATATAATTTTGAATTAATCTGCTGATCTCTAATTGTTTTGATTTCACGTTGGACTTCTTTTTCATTGGTTAATTAATCACCCTCTTTATGTAATTAAATCTCATATGTTTTCAATATTTTTGTTATTTCATTGTGTTCTTCTGTATTCAAATGGTTAAGTTGAATCTCCTCAATGCTATTATTTGTTGCTTCTAACGGGCAATTTCATGAAATGAATATATATCCCTATTATAAAATCGTATGTTCTTTTAATAAGCGGTGTAGCTCTCCATATTGCCCTTGCATTACCAGGCAAGTTAAACTCATCTGGTGCAACCGTGAATTATGTCTCCGCGTTTTGGTTTATTTCAAAAAAAAACTGAATTTGTTCTTCTTTTATTTATATTTACTAAACTTTATTTATTTTAATTTTAGCTTGACAACTTGTTCACCGACGGGAGGAATCAGACTAACTTGTTTTAAATAACAATTGCTTCTTATAGATTAAAATTATTGCTTTTTTTTGGAATTTTAATATTGCATTTTCGTTTGGGAACGGAAATACAATAAATGCAATTTGACAATATTTAATAAAAATTATTTTATAAGTGAAATGTTATTTAAATTTGAACGGTTGCGATTCTCAGAATTGGGACCGAAAAATAAATATTGTTATATTTTCTATATTTAGTGCTTTAATTTAGTTAATTCTTTAATATTAAATTTGGACGGCTGCAATTCTTGGAAATGCGACCGAAAAATAATTTTGATTTATTAATTTAATTATAATTTCTTTTAACAAATCGGAAGTGGGTTTTATATTACATTTTCATTTATTTGTTAGTAATTATATTTGCAATAAATTCATCTATAGGGTCATTCTTAATGTAAGTGTTAGTATTTGGTTTTATTAGGATTAGAATTCTCCTGAATTCTTTTATTTAATATTATTTTGATATATCTTTGCTTTACAATTACAAAAATTAAGATAATAATTATTATTATTGTTAATAGGAGATAAAGTCCATAGGATATATTACTATGATATTGTAGTGCTTTAATATTTTTAAAATTATTGCTATTTAATGTTTTGATTTCTTGAAATGTTATTTTATGAGAGAAGTTTTTGTCTATGTGTATATTTTCAACAATTTCTTTTTCTTGTACGTTTTCAATTATATTTGAAAAAAAATTATTGAAACTTATAATATAGTACATAATTTCCGTTTAGCATAATTTTTTCAAAATTACAACTTTGATTGATACTTATATTTATGGCATTCTTAATTATGATTGTATCTATGTCTAATTGTATAATTGTATAATTTCTAAGTCATTATTCTTTATTAGTTGACAGTTATTTGTTATTAGACAGTGATTGCTTAATTTTAAATTCTTTAGGTGTTTATTTTCTTCATATTTGTATGTTTTATTTTCAAACTCAATTGTTTGCTCTATTACAGAATCTATCTCGTCATTGTAATGATTTGGAAGTGGAACAATATATCTTAACTTAACTGTTATAAATATTTTGGGTATTTTTATACCAAAATTAAACATGAATTATTAAAAAATGTAGTTCCTGTCTGAATATATTTTAGTTTATTATAATCTATTTCACTAGCAGTCAATATACTAGGATGTGCAATACCATATTTCGAGGATATTACATTATCCTGTGTGTATGTATGTGTTTATCATTTTCGGTTTCTAAAAATTTATTAATAGAGTTTAATTTTCTTTCTATTATTTTTCTATAATTTTTGGCGATAACTTTTAGATGGCTTACAGTTTCATTAAAATAATCATTAATTAGTATTTGTTGGTTATTATTCTCTTTGAATTCATCTATACTTAAAATATGTTTCTGAATGCTTTGTCTGTCTTCGTCGTCCATAGTCCCGAATAACAATATCGATATACTTCCTATTCCATTAATGAGTCCTCTTCGTTGTCGGTTTTGTTTTGGTATTAAAGTAACTAATTTGTTTTTCGCATCTAACAATTCTAATTGAAGTAAATGTTTATTTTTTGTTTTCAGTAAATTGATATTTTCTTTCATCTGGTTTAAAATATTTTCTATTTCATGTAAGTTCACTATATGTAGTATTATGTCCGATTCCTTAACTATATCTATGTTTTTCATGTAGATGTTTATAAATCCTGCTTGTTCCGTGAGTCGTTTGGTAGTCAGTTCTCGTTTAGTCATCGGTGTCCACATTATTATCAGGGTGAAGATGGCTATTATCTCTAAGTTTTAACGCTCTTTTAATATTACTCGGGTGTATTCCTTCTAATTTAGCTTTCTTGTATTTTGGTTGTTCTTTATGTCTTAGTGCTTTGTAGTTTTTTATAAATCCTTCTTCTCTTGTTTTCCTGTCTATCTCTATCTATGTAAACTCCTCTCTATTTAAATTAAATCTATCAATTTTCTTTTTCTTACATTCTTCTAAATTTTGCAGTACATTCTTTTGGTGTGCATTTTATGCTAGAGTGAAACCTTTCATTGTAATTTCTTATTGTTCGTTGAATTAATTGATGTATCGGTAAATCTCTGTTTGTTTGATATAAAATTCTAAAATTTTCTGGTATAGTGTTATGAAATCTTTCTATATCTGAGTTTCCAGTGTGGCTATTTGGTTTTGTTAAGTGTAACTCTATCCCTTGCTCTGTTAGAAATTTATTTATTCTTAATGCATTAAATTCATTATCCGCTATTATTTTATTTGATTTTCCGAACTTTGTAATGTGTTCTTCTAATTTTTCTATTATGGTTAAGTGATTCCTGTCGCTTAGTGAATAAGCAGCTCCAAACTTAGAAAACTTATCGATTGTTGTTAGAAAGTGATGGCCTTTTATTACATATGTATCGATATGTATAATTTGGTTTTTACGTGACAGTGTCTCGGTAAGATGAAATTTATTTTTAATCGGACGCCTATCATATTTAACTAGTTGACAAAGGTCACATTGATTTATTACTAGTTGAATTAGTTCCCTAAGTTTTGGAAAATATATCTTATTTTTAATATTGTTATAGGTTTCATTGATTCCCGAATGTATGCTTTCTCTTATGTGATAAAAGGATATTTGCTTAACTGCTTCTACTTCCTTTTCAATATCTTGTGCCCTCATCGTGCACTTGATAAATTCAATTGGGTTATCGTTTGAAAACATAGTTATAAGCTTTTCCTGTACTATGTTATAACTATGATCTGAAAGTTCTAAGTTCTTAAATATATCACCCATTACATTAAAGTCACAATCTGCTATATAAATAATTTATTTTCCATGTAATGTTTTTGTTTCCTCTGTTTTGTTATTGGTTAAAATTATCTGAGTTTTGTATTTGTTAACTATTTCTTCTTTTATGGAAAAGTGATCTAAGAGATTTTCATCCGCAGAGTGAATTGTGATCATTGACAAGTTATCTTCTTCAATATTGGGTACTAAATTCAAATTGGATTCTGTATCCTTAAAATTATTTTCGTCTTTCTCATTTTCAAGTCTACTTAGAAAATCTGCTACTCTATTTTCTTTTCCTTTGATATACTCGATTTCGAAGTCGTATTTTCCTATTTTCAGTAGCCATCGTTGATGTCTTGGGGACATATCTTTTCCTCTGTGTTTCGAATGTGGAAATTTTATCGGTTGGTGATCTGTAAGGATTTTAAATTTTCTCCCATAGAGATAAGGTCGTAGATACTGCGCACTCCATAATATGGCGAGAAATTCTTTATCTGTAGCAGAATAGTTTCGTTCATGATTATTTAGTGTTCTTGAGGCAAAACAAATTGGGTGTCCCTCTTGAGATAAAACTGCGCCCAAAGCATAGTTTGATGCGTCTGTTGTTAACGTGAATTGTTTCTCAAAATTTGGATATCTCAAAATAGGATGCGAAATTATAAGTAATTTGAGCTTTTCAAAAGCCTCTATATAAGTTGGATCTCGAACATTTATTTTAACTCCTTTCTTCAAATACTTTGTTATAGGTTGGGCGATTTTTGCGTAATCTGTCACGAATTTACGGTAATATCCCGTAAGTCCTAGAAAGCTTTTAATTTGTTTTTTGGTTTTTGGTAAAGTTTAGTCCTGAATTGTTTTAATTTTATTGGGATTTGGTTTGAGTCCTTCCATTGTTAAAATATGGGCTAAAAACTCTGTCTCTCTTTTGATAAAGTTGCACTTATCAATCTGTATTTTTAAATTGGCTTGTTTCAAAACTCTGAGAATGTCCGTTATTGATTTAATATGTTCTTGAAGAGATGTACTGAATATAAGGATATCATCAAGGTAAACTACACATGTTTTGTTAATGAAGTCACGTAGTATTTCATTCATAAGTCTTTGAAAGGTTGCCGGGGCATTTTTTAAACCAAATGGCATCCGTATGAATTCATATAGCCCATGTGGTGTCACAAAAGCTGTTTTTTCCTTTCTTGTTCCCTTATTAAAATTTTATGGTATCCTTTCGCAAGGTCTAAAGTTCCTACTTCCTAATTTGTCTAAAATTGAGCCTATATTTGGTAGTGGAAATTTGTCGTCAATGGTCACTTCGTTGAGTTTTCTGTAGTCAACTACGATCCTATATTTTTTTTTCTCCTGAATTGTCAACTTTTGTCGGTACTACTATTAAAGGGCTTGAATATCTGGAACAACTTTTTCTTATTATTCCCTGTTCTTACATTTCCTTTATTTGTTTCCTTACTTCCATTTCGTGTTGTGGTGGATACCGGTATAATTTGGAATTTATTTGTTGATCTGTTACCGTTCTAATTTCGTGTTAGATTTCCATTGTTCTAGTTACCTTCTTTGAAGAACAATCCTTTAAATTTACTCAAAACTTGTACTATTGCGTCGTATTCTTCTTTATTTAAGTGGTCTAGTTGTATTCTATTCCAATCAAAGTTAGCTGCTTCTAATGCACAAATTTTAACGGTTTTGTACGGATTTATTATAAAACTAGTTTTTTTATTATTAAAAGATATTTGTCCTTCTACTAAATCCATTATTGTGTTGAAACAATTCATCAGATCAATCCCAATAATGAACTCATACTTTCTTCCTATTAATTTTGTCATTTTCCATTTTATTTTCGCAATTTTCTCTACATGGAATTCTAAGGGTGCGTCTGTCAATACTTCAAATCTAATTACATATATCCTTTCCGTTTATCGTACTAAATTCAAGTGGCTCTTTTAATAGCGTTTTCTCAAATCCTTTTATATTTTCATCAATTGAACTTATATTTGCACCTGTATCTATTAATTATTTTTATTTAAATTGTTAATCCTTCAATTATTATTCTGCCTGTATTGCTCTGAATTATTCATATATCTATTATTATAATTATATTCATTATTATTGGGTCTAAAATATTAAAATTGCCATGTCCTTTGTTCTGAAAATTCTGATTTCTATTATAGTTTGGGTTTGAGCTATTAGTTTTATTTGTTTGTTTAAAGGTACTGGAATAATTTCCGCGAAATTTTCCAAATTCCTGCCTGATACAGCTATCTTCATATCTACGTTTCATCATAATCTCTATTATGGTACCTAGATCTCTTTCGGGGTATATCTTATCTAAAAGTATTCCCTGTGTTATTTCTTTAGCTATATTTACAAGTAAACTGTCAACGTTAGACAAATCTATACACTGATCATCTTGATAATATACACTTAATTCATCATTTTTATATTTTGTAATTCTATAGCTAATTCACTTACGGTGTTAACTCGAAGTTCATTTATTTTCCTGTAGATTTGATGAGGTGCCAAGTTCAGCCGGTATCTCAGCTTAAAAGTCCTTTTTATTATCTGCCAGTTGTCCGGTTGCTGTACGTTGATTACTAGATTTTTGCGTCTCCCTGTATATTCCTGTAGAAAATGGCCTTTGTGGCTTCCTTCTTAAGTTCCTCTTCTTCTTTGTTGGAAAGCATATACTTCACGCTGCTAAAGAAGGAGTTTATTGTTATATCTCCTATACCAGTAAATATTGGTAGGTATGCAACATTTTTATAAATTCTTTCGAGCTGACTATGTTGTTGTGGTAGGAATTGTTGTTGAACTGCACTCCATGTATGCAGACCTCAAGCGTTCCAGTTGGGCATCTATCGTGGTTAGTTCGTCGGCCAGATTTAGAGTTGCAATTTGAGGCTGTTCCTCTGCCATTCTGTTTTGGTCGAATTCTCGTTGTCTTCTAGCTTTTGGATTAATTTTGAAAAATTTTATTTGGAATTTCTACTGCTTGTCGTGTTTAACTTTTACGTAAAGAAAATGTCACTGCACTTTTAATGGTGTTGGCTTAAAATTTTTAATAAGCTTCCACTGCTTTTGTGGGGATTCACTTTCACGTTAGAAATGTTCACAGTACTTTGATGGTTTCGGCTTGAGTTTTTTTTTTTTCTAAGCTTTCACTGCACCAACAAATTTTTTTTTCTTGCGAACGCGGTTCGTATCACTGGATCCTTTTTTATTTTTTCACAAGGGTCCTACCGACTGCGCCAATTATGTTTCCGCGTTTTGGTTTGTTTAAAAAAAACTGAATTTGTTCTTTTATTTATATTTACTAAACTTTATTTATTTTAATTTTAGCTTGACAACTTGTTCACCGACGGGAGGAATCAGACTAACTTGTTTTAAATAACAATTGCTTCTTATAGATTAAAATTATTGCTTTTTTTTTGAATTTTAATATTGCATTTTCGTTTGGGAACGGAAATACAATAAATGCAGTTTGACAATATTTAATAAAAATTATTTTATAAGTGAAATGTTATTTAAATTTGAACGGTTGCGATTTAGTGCTTTAATTTAGTTAATTCTTTAGTATTAAATTTGGACGGTTGCAATTCTTGGAATGCTACCGAAAAATTATTTTGATTTATTAATTTAATTATAATTTCTTTTAACAAATCGGAAGTGGGTTTTATATTACATTTTCATTTATTTGTTAGTAATTTGTTTGCAATAAATTCATCTATAGGGTCATCCTTAATGTAAATGTTAGTATTTGGTTTTATGTACTTAACTCGTGTACACTTCATAACTAATAGTGTCCTTATTTGTTAAAGTTCTAATGTTATTGGCCCATTTATTTTGTGTTTGGAGAAATCATATATTTCGCTAGACTTAACGATGTTCCAGTATCTATTGTACTATTAGGGCAAAATAACGTTTCTTATTTATAGTTACATTTATTTCGCGTAATCCCTCTTCGGTAATCTCATTAAAAAACTGTATTGTGGATTTCTAAGTTTTCTTCTGCTCCTCCTTCGCTTTGCCCAATCTGTCTCCAGCCATCTTGGTTCTAATTCAAATTAGGATTTCCTGCACTTTGAGGCCCATCATTGTGCATTCCTATATTGTTTATATCCATAGGTTCTGGTTGTTCCTTACTTGTCCAGATCCCTTATATTGGAATTGAAAAAATTGTTTGAAGAATTTTTTACATTTTGAATTATTCCCTCTGTATTCTCATTTTTGTGTATCATTTGGAAAATATGCGTTGTTAAGATTTTGTATGGTTTTGACTATAGTTAGCCTGATTATAGCCTTGGTAATTTCTGTAATGCCTCTGTCTAGAACCCTATTCTTTTTAAATACTAAATCCTCTCTTAATTTAGATTTTCTATATTCTGGTCTTCTTCTTGTCATTCTGAATAAAATATCTGTTAACTGATTTTGTTCGTCAGTTTTGTCGGACAATGTCCCTTGAGTCATTTCTTTGATGGTGTTGACTAAAAGATCCAGGCCGTGTTTACCATTATAATAAATGATTAGCTCATCTATTTTATACTTAATATTTTGAATTGTAATATATATGGATGGAAATACAACGGGTATTTCAGCTTCAATGGTTCCTTAATTAATATCCAGTTGTCGAAGAATGAGTCAAAGGTAACATCTCCATAGCCTGTGAATATTGGTAGATGGTTGATATTCTTTAATACTATTTCGAGTGTGCTGGTGTCCTCTCTTTGCCTTTGTTTAAGATCAATATAGGCCACCCTGAGTTGCTATAGCTGCTGCTCTCTTCTAGGTAGTTGTTCTGCTAGGTCAACGGGACCTGCCTCTTCTCTCGTCAGACCGTTTTTGTCTGCAGTTGTGAGCTTAAACAATCTAAAACCCGTCCGATATACAGACTCTGATAATATCGGTATAACAATTGCATGTTCATCTGTACTTTGTTTCTTAAGCCTTTACTATAATTCTTAAGTCTAATTAATGTTACCGATAAGTTTTTCATAAACCTACCGTTTCATAGATTTTCTCTTTACAGATGCTTTGAGAGAACAGAGTCGTTATTTTAGGATAATCTTACATACGACAGCATTCCACTATTCCAAGGATACTGCGAAGTTGCTATAATGTTTTGGAGAAGGGGTAATTCTTAAGCGCTTATAATTTATTTGGAATGATTTTTATAACTCCAAAAGCGATTCCACTCGTTTGTCAGTGAACTTTGATTTTTCAAAAGATATTTTTCTACATTTTTTCCCTTTAATGTACCAATATTGTCAGTGTAAAAATGAGAAAAGTTCTCAATAAACTTACTCAAAATTTCATTGCGCTCCCGAAAATGCTTGGAGCATTCTTTAATCCAAATGGCAAAAAATCCATACTTTCCGTTATCATCGGAAAGTCGGTTTTCCGTATGTCACCTTCCTTCATTATTATCTGTCGTAAGCCCGCTGCCAGATCGATGGTCGAAAAGTAATTAGATTTACCCAAATTTAACAGTACCACATTACAATCAGGTATCGGATATATGTATGTATAAGTTAAAGTTACTTTTATTTATTCATTAAAAAAAATATTATTTTTATTTTTCTATGCGGGCGAACCGGCTTCTTTATTAATTAATTAAAACTTAAACTGAGACTGAACAAAGACTGATCTGAATCGTACTGAAGAGATAATAGTTACAATTATTGTCTTAAATACTTGTTTCTGTCTTGTGCTGTCTTGTGGTGTAATTAGTCGGAATTGGCAGTCAGTAAATTCGGCAAAAGTTTGGTGGCATGTGCCGGATGTAATTCCACGAAAATTGCACAGCCAAAGTCTGCTGGGTTATTGCTCCAATTCTACAGGTGTGACGGATTTTATTTCATGTGTTGTTTTTTGTTTGCAAAAAGGTGAAGAATGCTTGCAGTTACAGATTTTTTTTGTTACAAAGTATTTATGTTCGTTTGTAGCATTTCATTAGCTTTTGCAATATTAACTTATATAGGCAATTCTATTTGCATTTACCAAACCAAACGAAGCTTCTGCCTTCCATTATCGTTTATGCACTTTTTCGCGACCACACAGACAGGCGAATTGTTTGGTCCTCTACTTTCACGTATTATTCCTGCCTTCCACATTTTCCTATTTCCTTATTACCAAACCAGTTAGCAGATAGAGGATACGAATATTGTTTGCTCGATACTAGTTCATTATCCACTGTCTTCATTTCTGCCCTTACATTCTAAAAGGCAAATTTAAACTAATTTTTGAGTGTAAACTGGCTGCCTTTTATATTGTATCTTTTTCCGAGATTCTGCGACAATTTTAGTTTTCGAGACGAAACAAGAATTACGCTATACTACAGTGCTGGACCAACCAGAGTATGACGCAAGGATTTAACCTAAGACTTAGACATTTGACTTACAGTTACTCACAAAAAATATTTTGCCTATGCAAACACAGAACAGTTTTTAAGAAAAAGTGCATTGTAAATACATACATAGTATAGTATAAATTGTAAACAGTTTTCATATACATACATACATATTTCGTTAAATATCGGTTAATTAACATAAAAATAAAAATTCGTTTTCATAACAAAATTTATAAAGCCTACGGCGGTTTTTGAGATCACAAAAGTATTTTGCTTTTTTATTGTCCATACTAAAATTTCGCATAATGGCGCAATTATTGATTTTAATATTTCGTACGGTTTCCATTGTTTGCTATGACTAGAATACCCAGCCGTCTTGGTATTGATTCTACTAAACTTCGGCATTTTGTGGGTGGTATTTTTGTACGACTCCTCCTTTAATATTCTTTTTAATGTGGGCCTCGATGAAATGTTATGTTCTCGGACATCTATGAACAGCAATTTTACCACGGACATACAGCCCCACACCATTTGTGAACTACCCCCATGTTTGACTGTCGGTCTTACATTTTCAATATTTAGGTATTCATTTGGCTTCGCCATCTGACCCAAAAATGTTAAATTTACTTTCGTCACTGAATATCACAGTTTTCCAAAATTCTAAAGACTTAAATTTACGGATTTCAGCAAAAGATAATCGCTTCTGCCTGCCGATCTCAGAAATAAAGGGCTTTTTTCTTGACCCGCGACTGTTAATATTATTTGATTTAAGCACTATATGAATAGTTTCGTCGCTAACACTTCTTTGTAGTACCCCTCTAAGTTCTTCATTAAGTTTTGGCGCAGATAAATGGGCATTTTCGCGATTTTTAGTGCCAAACTTTACAACCGCACATAAAAAGGACATGATTTTAGTGAAGCGCAATTCACATAACCGAGTTCGAATATTTTATAAAAGAAAACAATTCTTTATTTTTTTTTATTATTTCAAAAAACAAGTTTATTTTATTACGATAAGACAATCGAGCTTAATGGAGAAACTAAGACTAAACTTTACAATTATTAATTGCTTTTACAATACTTCTTATTTCCGATCTATTGCATTAGCATAATTCTGATTGGTTCAATAAATTGCCAACTTGCAATTTATTAATAAAAAATTCTTTTTAAATTTTATGGTGTGATTTTTACCTGTAAACAATTCTTTGGACATGTTATTATTTTGTTAAAAATATTTCTCACGAAAAATGTCTGGTGTTAAATTGGAGCGGAAGTGCAGTTAAAATTAAAGTATTTATGATATTATTTTATTTGTCAATAATTCGTGGAATTGTTTAATATTTTTATGTTTTACTTTGGGAACGGAAATGCATTTATTGTTGATTTTGCTGATGCAATAGATTTACAGTTTTATCATTTGCCTATTGTTTTTAAAAATTCTTCAATTTTGTCTGGTTTTGAATATTTAGTAGGGTTCGCATATACATAAGTCCTTTTTTCTAAAGATATTTATTATTTAGAATCACTTCTTTTACTATAACTTCTTTTAATTTAGAGCCACTTTTAATTGTAATTTCTTTTAATTTAGAGTCAGTTTTTATTGCAATTTCTTTTAAAAATGGCCTCGGGCGCCAGTTATAATTTGGCGTGTTGCAAAATTTAAAAAAATAATATTTATTATGGGTCTTTACGACCAACTTTATTTGAGTTCACTAATAAAACTAAAACTAAATTTACAAGTTTCTTATTTTATATTATTATGTTGACATATTAAAAAGAAGGTGGTGTGATTTCCTAGTAATTTTGAATTGGCATTTATTGGGGGCGTTGATTTCGCAATTATTACAAAATTAAAGTTAAACTTTAATATTGCATTTATTTCGGTCAACAAAAGTAATTAAAGCTAAATTGAAATATTACATATCAGCAGAAATTCTAAAAAAATTAAATTATAATTTTGTTTGTGTTAACTTATATAACTTGCATGACCGAAATCTTCAAAAACAATAATGTAAAAAACAACAAATGCAAAGAATAACGGTGATCTTAAAAAAGCTAAATATTTTTGTGGCTCTGCTTTTGAGCAGATTTTCATGAACAAACAAAGAAAGCGGGTAGAAGTGCATTTGTTTTTGTAATATTTTCTCCGCTTCCGCTACCCCAAGTGTATTTCATGTACAAGTTATTATTTCTCTTAGTTAAAAAACTAAAAAAACAATTTTTTGTTTTCCGGTATCCACGACCGTTCTTTATTAATATCAGATTAAAACTTAAAACTTAATATTTCATATTTTTAATTTATATTTTATTTTATGCTTAACCAGCTTAATTCTAAAAGTGGCGTGATAATTGGCTTTTAATAGTTGTTGCTATCGATTCTTAAGAAATGTTTTTGACAAAGACAATGCAAAAAATTGTAGACATTGCTTAGGGTGCATTATTTCCAGGTGTAATGAACTTGTGAACAATTTCTTTAAAATCGATTGCAGCAACTTGGTGAATATATGTAGCAATTTTGTATTTTTGTTTACTCAAATTTCATTTTGATTTATTTAACTTTTAATTTTAATAATTGTTAATGTTAGCTTTTATTTTATTTTGATTTATTTTATTTTAATTTATTTTTGATAAATGTTTGTGTTAACTCTTCCCCTCTTAAGTCGATTGTCCTCAATCGATTTTTGTTAATTGAATTGGGGGCTTGAAATTTGCAGAAATGGTCCATTTTTTTCATTTGGGATATGACCCGTATTTACTTGTGGTTTCGACAATATGTACCATTTCTGTTTATGTTTATAAATTATTACAAATGTTATAATAAAAATAATTACAATTGCCACATCTGTGCTTAAACTAATTACATGTGTATTTTTATTTTTACCTTTAGTATTTTAATGTTATCCTCATGCTGCAGTTGTTTAATATATAAATTTTCAAGTTTTATATTAAGGTTTGTTTTATTACTTTCTTTAATCTTTGTAATTAAGTTAGGTAGAACAATTGTGTCATAAATTTTTAGATAATTATTAAAATATGTTTTATTTAATACATTAATATTGCAATTTTCAAATCTGATAACAAAAGTTCCTTTTTGTTGTATTTTTAATTTACTGCACTCATGAGTTATTATTCCTTCAAAGTTTTTAAATACAATTATTCCTTGGATAATTTCTGTTATTGCAGTTTTTCCTGATATTTGGAGGTCGCATTGGGCCTCTCTAAAATCTAAGATATTTGATATGCACTTATTATCTATTACAATTAAATTTTTTTCTAAATTGTCTTTAATGTTCACATCATAAATGTTATTATTATTATCGGTAAAAATTTCCGTTTGATTTAATACAATAGATTTATTTTGTATATTTGGAATAGGTTCAAATTTTATTCTAGACAAAATATTACAAGAAAATTGGGGTATGAGTAATGTCAATATGATATTATTATTTTGGAAAAGTACTACAATTTTTATGTTACTATAGCTATCGAAGTCCGTAATTAAATCTAGTTCTTTCTGTGTCAAAATATCGGCTGGTGTAACGCCTAACTTACATGAAAATATTATTTTTCCTATGTCCTCGACGTGATTGTTTAAAAGTAATATGTCATTGTTAATTCTGAATATGTGTTGAATGAATTGAACTTCATCTTCAAGTGTTTTAATTCTATTTTGAGTTTCGTATCTAAATTTGTTAATGTAATTACTAATTAGAACTTGTTGTGTGTTTATATGTTTAGTGATATTATTAATCTGTTCGGTCATTAGATTGCTTACAAGAGTAAGGTTATTAATTGTTCTGTTGGTGTTTTGTTCACTGTCCTGTATTTGAGATATGGTTTCTCGTATTTCTTGTTCGTCGTCACTGTCCATGGATCCTGCGATAATTTTCAAACCTTTTCCTACAATATTAAAAAGTCCTCTTTTAGATTTAGAAGTTATGTGAAGGTTATTTATTCGTGTGCTGAGTAAAAGGAAGTTCTTATTTATTGTGTCAATAAGTTGTTTGTCCTCAAAGGTGGTGGCATTTAATGTTCCTATGTTTTCGGAGATTAACAACATTGTCTCTTCGTATGCAGTCAGGTTTATGAAATGTAAGACTTTATCATAGTAACCGATTGTCTTCTGTTCTCCTATTTTGATAGGAATATAACCATTATTATTGGTCAAATCTTGCACATCCAGTTGTTGTGCGTTCGTCATCAGTATCCAAATAAAAATTGTAGTTAGAAGTTTCATATTGTCCTAGAATAAAATTTATTTATATTGCAATGTTCGTCATAGAAATTTTAAGATTGTTTTATATTGTTTTTATGAACTACTCTTCCTGACCTGGTTTTAATAGTAGTATTGAAATTTTGAGCGACTATTTCTTTTTTGTATTTAGCTGACAGTTTGTTACCTAGTCTTTTATTAATTTTCACAAAAATTTCGTCTCCTTCTTTGTATTCTTTTGGAGGAGTCCTGTTTGCGTTATGATAATCAAGGTCTTTCTTCTGTTTCTCTTCTAGTTTCCGAATTGTCTCTTCCCTATCTCTTGCTAATAATTCGGGATCGGTACTTACTCGTCGTCCGAAAAATGCTTCTATAGGTTTCTTCCCTGTAACCGTGTGAATGGTTTGTAAACAACGCATTATTTGTTGCAGGGTTGAATGAAAACGTTCAATTTGGCCATTAGAGCAACTTGTGTAGAAAGCAGTTCTAAAAATTCTTATTCCGAATTCGTTCTCAATCATAAATTTTATAGATTCTGAATTAAAGGACTTCTCGTTGTCCATTACGAGTGTTTCTGGGATAAATGCATAAAGAATTTCTCTTAATGGTTGCCTTAAATCTTCGGCAGCCTTAGATTTTATTGGTTTTGCCATGGTATATTTGGAAAATTTGTCAATCGCCGTGAGTACTAACTCTTTCCCAACTAAAAATATGTCCAAATGGACTATCTGCCCTGGAAATTGTGGAATAAGTGTGGCTTGAATTTGGGGTTTTGTTGGATGGCGATCGTATTTGTTTTCTTTGCACACAACACATTTTTTTATAAGGTTTTTAATTTTTCTTTACATCGCAGGAAAGTAGCTGTCTTCGAGGATTTGTAATTTATTTTCCCTTGCACTTCTGTGAGCGCGCTTGTGCACTTTAAGGATAATTTCTTCCTGCTCTTGTTCGTTTTTAATATCTCTAACTTCCCTATTGGAGAATCTTATTTTATAGTTTCGAAAATGATCCAAAAATATTTCTTGTATTAATCCTATAGTTGATTCAGGTGCTTTTATACAATTAATAATCGATGGGTAAAGGAATTTCTTTAAAATTTGAACTAAATTTTCTGTGTTAAACTCAGATTGAGATTTCAAATTTGTAATCAGACATAGAGGCGTTTTTAAGAAAAATTTGGTTTTTGAATGCATTAATTGGTGCATCAACATGAAATATTAAATTGTGAGAAGAACTTTCAGCGCTATTTGTTGCTATAGATAGTGTGTGGATATCAGTTTCTCGTGGTATTCTTGAAAGGGCGTCGGCAACGAGGTTTGCTTTACCTGGTTTGTATAACAACTCATAATTATACTCTTCAAGGATGGCCTTCCACCGTTTCATTTTGCTGTTGTTATTCTTGTTGCTTAAAGAGTATATGAGGGGCTGGTGATCGGTGTATATTTTCACCTTTGCCGGTCCGTACAAGTAGTTTCGGAATGAATTAAGTGCCCATATTATAGCAAGGAACTCTTTCTCATTAGCAGCGTAGTGTTCCTCTGCTTTATTTAACGTTCGCGAAATGAAGGAAATTGGTTTATTGTTCTGAGATAGGACTGCACCTAACGCAAATTTTGACGCATCAGTTGTGAGTTCCATATCTTTAGAAAAATCAGGATATGCTAATATTATGTCTTCGGATACCAAAGAGTTTTTTATTTTATTAAATGCTTCCTTAGCTTCCGAATTAAAGTTTATTGACACAAGAGAAGATTTTTTCTTTGAAATCCTACCTTCTTCCCCTCTTAGGAGCGATGTCAGGGGTTTGGCTAATTTTGCATAGTCCCTCACAAATCTTCGATAGTAGCCGGATAAGTCTAGAAACGATCTGAGTTCTTTTAGTGTTTTTGGTTCCGGGAAGTTAGCTATTGCTTCCACTTTGGTTGGATTTGTCTTAATTCCTTCTGCGGAAATGATATACCCTAAAAATTCAACTTCTTTATGGAGGAACTTGCATTTATCTAATTGCACCTTTAGGTTGGCTTCTTCTAAAGTTTTAAAAATTTTTTTAATATCATTTATGTGTTGGTCTTCTGTTTTGCTAAATATAATGATGTCGTCAATATAGACGTAACATCTCCTTCCAATATGCTCACGAAGGATGTCGTCAAGGGCTCTTTGAAATATCGACGGAGCGTTCTTAAGTCCGAAAGGTAACCTTGTGAACTCGTATTTCCCGTTACAAATAGAAAACGCAGTTTTTTCGTAATCAGCTGGTTTCATGGGAATCTGATGGAATCCGCTCTTAAGGTCGATTACTGAGAAAAAATTGTTTTCGAGTAGCTGCGATGTGACCACATTTATTTCTGGTATTGGATATCGGTCCGAAATGGTTGCTGAATTAAGTTTTCGATAATCAATTACCATTCTGTATTGTTTATTGCCCGCCGAATCGGGTTTCTTGCTAACGACCCATACAGGGGAGTTATATGGGGAACGCGAAGGTTTAATAATACCATCCTGTAATAGTTTATCTACCTGTTTTTCTATTTCGGATTTTAATGCAACAGGGTATGGATAAAATCTAGTATAAATAGGGCAGTCAGATTTTGTACGAATTTCTCCTACCACTTTTGTTGTAAAAGTGAGCTTTTCGTCTGGCTCGGCAAATAGTTTTGCATGCTTTGCTACTACCATACTTAGTTTTTCCTTTTGTGACTGAGTTAAATGATCATCTTTTATTTCTATTGAGTTCAAAGGCGCATGAGATGGAAGTTGTTTTATCTTTATCTTTAAACCATTTCTTATTTGCATGAAATTCTCACTTATATGAATAACAGCATTAAGCTGTTGAAGCGTTTCATTTCCTAAAATTCCATTGAATGATTTTAATGATGGCAGTATCTAAAATTTTATTTTTTCTTTTGAGTTGAATAAGTTAGCGAAAGTGTGTTCTTTAATTTCTACATCACTTGCTACTGATTTTGCGAAAAAGATATTTTTATTTAATAAAGGATGTTTAACGAATTGTGGTTGAATATAATTTTTTGTTGACCCAGTATCGATCAGAACTTTAAGGTTTTCGCCGCTCTTCGTTGTGAATTCTATGTAAGGCAACGAAGAGCTTGTCATTCTAAAAAATGGATGTCATTAAATTCCAAATATTGGTTGTCCAGCATCGGTGGTTCCTGAGTGGAATCTAGGTATTCATTTAAAGTTTATTCTTCCTGTCTATCTGACTCTTCGAGATTTGCCTCATATTGTTGATATTCGGTATCTAGGTGAAAATTACGTGCAATTTTCCTTTGTGGTTGGTTTATTGATGGTGGGGGTCTATCTCTAGTATAATTTGGCCTTGGTCTGTTCATGTAGTTGATTCTCCTAGTGCGTAGACTGTCATCTACCTCCATAGGTTCTGGTGGAGTTTGTGGTTTAGGAGCTTGGGGTCTAGGAGGCAGTTGTGGCTGGAAATCGTAGCGCCTCTCTGGCATAAACCTTTGCTGAAAGTTTTCACGGGGTGCTTGTGGGTTATAAGCGAGTTGAGGAAAGAATGTCGTTGGACGTGAACGAGGGGGAATTTGTGGATTGCGAGAAAATTGTTGTGAATTGCGTGGTGATTGGATTTGGGAGTTAAATCCGCTTCTACCAGGATTACTATTATGAGCGTAATTTGCTCGATATGTTTGATTCTCAAGCTTTAAACATAAGTGCAGAGCTTGCGGAAGATCGACCGGCTCTCTCATACCAAGGAGCTTCGGAAGATCACCATTTAGTCCTCGCACAAAAGTATCGAGGGCTTTATCTCTATAAGTCTGCATGAGTAAGCATACCGATTCATTTGACGCATTTAGGCTTCCTAATTTATTCAATATTAAAGATAAATGTTTATAGACTCGTTGGTAAAAGTCTTGAACTGAGGATCGACCCTGAATGAGTGAGGTCATCTGATATTCGAGAGTCGCTAGGTCTCTTTTATCAGCGTAATGAAGTGAAAGGCATCTTGATATAGCTGTCCAGTCGAGGGGAGTATTATATGACTCGAGAGCTATATCAGCTTCTCCAACAATTTTGTTCCTAATAGTGTTCAATATACCGTAATACCTGGGTGTGCCTTTCATGCCATCGTAAATTTGAAGCACACGAATTTCGTAGTGGGAGTTCTCGGGAGTGTTTTTAAAAAAATAACTAAACTCAACTGTGGATATCTAACAACTGACTTTATTTTATTTCTTTAATATTCGTTGAACTTATTTTTAACAGAAATTTTTGTTAATGCAGCTTAAAATGCATTTTACAATTTTTGTTTACTTATGCTAAATTATAACATTATTTCTTAATTATTTTATATTAATATTGTACGGTTGCAATTCCTGGAATTGCGACCGAAAAATAATTTTGTTTTCTGTTCTTAACCGGAAATGAGTTTGCTGTTACAATTATTATTTTTATTTTATTTTGTGCTTATTATGTTTTCAATAAATTCATCAATAGTGTCATTTTTTATATAAGTGTTTGTATTTGAATTTGTATATGTAACTTCTCCCCCCTTTAGATTGGAATTCTCCTGAATTCTTTTGTTCAAATTAATTTTAATATATTTTAATTTTATTCTCCAAAATATAATTATTAATATTATTGCAAGTACTAGAAAAAAGTTACATCCGTATATTACTTTATTATGGGTTTTCAAGTTAGAAATATTTTTAAAATTTATTTCATTTCTTTCATCTAATTGTTCAAATGTAAGTTTTTCTGTAAAATTCTTTATATCGTTGTATCGCAAACTCATAATATTTCCTTCAAATTTTTCAATTAAATTAGAATAATAGTAATCATTAATTTTTATAGAACAATTGTTAAACTGAATTATATAATTTCCATTTAGAATAGTATCATTATTATTATTATTACATGTAGTGTTTACATACAAATTTATTGCGTTTTTAACCAATATTGTTTTTTCATCCAGTGCTATAAGTTCTAATGCTCTGTTTGTTATTAGTTTACAGTTTTTTGTTAATATACAATGGTTACTAGGTTTTAATTGTCTGAAATATTTACTTTCTTCAAATTGCATAGTTTTATTTTTATATGTGAATACTTCTTCTATTCTGGATTCTATTTCTTTTTGATTTTTATTTGGTAATGGTATAATTTTTCTTATTTTTACTTGTATAAACAATTTTGGTATTTTAAGGCTTAATATTAGATAAGTATTATTAAAAGTTGCCATTCCTAATTGCAAATATTTTAATTTATTAAAGTCAATATTATATTTTTCAATTTCATGATTTGTCAAAATATTTGGGTGAACTAACCCGTATTTGGCTGAAACTACATTGTCTTGAATTTGTTCTATTTTGCTTTTTATTAATTGGATTTTTGACATTTGTTGTAAGTACATGTGTTGTTGATATTCTTCATCTACAATTTTATTTATGGCATTAATACCTTTTTCAATTTCTTTCCTATCATCTTTTACAATATTTTTTATTTGATTTATAGCTAAACTAAATTGATTGTTTATATGTACCTGTTCGTCTAGTGTCTTGTCAGTCTGTGATAAATGTTTTTGTATCGTTTGTCTATCTTCATCGTCCATTGTTCCAATTGTCCATTTAGCTACAGTACCTATTGCATTTACAAGTCCTCGTTTTTGTCTTTTTTCACTTGGTATTAAAGTTAGTAATTTATTCCTTGCTTCTAATAATTCTGCTTGTAATATGTCCTTGTTACTTGTTTTCGCTAATATAATGTTGTCCGTCATTTCGTTAATAATGTTTTCTATTTGTTTAACGTCAATTATGTGTAATACTATATCACTGTCCTTTACTATTTCTTGGTCTCTTATTTGTAAGTCAACAAATCCTGTTTGGTCTACTAGTTCGGTTATAGTCATTGTGCCATTACTCGGTTGCGTCCATGTTGTCAGAACCAGTATCATAATTATTATCTGAAAATTTTAATGGTTTTTTTATATTGCTGGAGTGAACATTTTGTAACTTTTCTTTTCTATATCTTGGTTGCTCTTTGTGTCTAATAGCTTTATAATTCTTAATATATCCTTCCTCTCTAATTTCTCTGTATTCTTCTCTGGTTTTATTTAGTCTTTGTATGACCTTTCTTTTGTTACTTTCTAGATTCTTCCTAACTTTCTCTTTTTCTATTTTTCCATTTTGAACTTCATTCGGGGTATATTGGGTACTTGAGTGATAACGATCGTTATAATTTCTTATTGCTTTTTGGATTAATTGTTTTATCGGAAGTTCCTTGTTTGTTTGATATAAAATCCTAAATTTTTCTGCTAGTGAACTATGCATCCTTTCTATGTCTGCATTACCCGTATGACTATTGGGTTTTGTTAAATGCAGTTGAATACCTTCTTGGCTCAAGAATTCCTGAATTCGTGCTGCTTTAAATTCGTTATCAGCTATTATTTTATCTGGTTTACCTATTTTTGCAAAGTGTTCTTCTAATTGTTCAATTATTGTAATAGGATTTCTATCGTTCAGTGAATAAGCTGCCCCAAATTTTGAAAATTTGTCTATTGTTGTTAAAAAACGATTACCTTTAATTACATACGTATCAATGTGTATAATTTGGTTTTTATCTGACGGTGTTTCCGTAAGTAGAAATTTATTTTTAATCGGGCGTCTATCGTATTTTACTTGTTGGCATAGATCGCATTGGTTTATTACGATTTGAATTAATTCCATTAGTTTTGGGTAATATATTTTATTTTTAATGTTGTTATAAGTTTCTATTATTCCTGAATGTATACTTTCTCTAATATGATATAATGAAATTTGTTTTATGGCTTCAACTTCTGTCTCAATGTCCATTGCTCTCATGGTAGATTTTATGAATTTAATTTGACTATCGTTTGAGTACGTACTTATTAACTTTTGCTGCACCAAATTATAGCTATGCTCTGATAACTCTGAATAAATTCCTATTTTACCTTTGGAAATATATCTTCTAAAAATATCTCCCATTTGTTCAAAATCGCATTCTGCAATAAAAATAATTCTCTTTCCATGTATTTCTTTACATTCTTCTGTTTTATTATTTGTTAAAATTATTTGAGTTTTATATTTATTCACGATTTCTTCTTTTATAAAAAAATGATCTCCTAAATCTTCTTGTGCTGAGTGTATTGTTGCCATAGTTATGTCGTCTTCAATATTATTAATTGAAAAAGTATCAGAATCTTTACCTCCCTCTTTTTCTGAAATAGTGTCCTCACTATTTTCTAATCTGCTTAAAAAATCTGCAACCTTATTCTCTTTGCCTTTTAGATATTCAATATCGAACTGGTATTCACCTAATTTTAATAACCATCGCTGATGCCTGGGCGACATGTCTTTTCCTTTGTATTTGGAATGGAGATATTTGATTGGCTGGTGATCAGTAAGAATTTTAAATTTCTTACCATAAATATAAGGCCTAAAGTAGTTTACACTCCACATTATTGCTAGGAATTCTTTATCCGTCGCAGAGTAGTTTTTCTCATGATTGTTTAATGTCCTTGAAGCGTAGCACACTGGATGACCTTCTTGTGACAATACTGCACCAATTGCATAATTGGATGCATCAGTCGTCAACGTGAATTGCTTATTGAAATCGGGATAACGTAAAACAGGATGTGTACTTATTAACGTTTTTAACTTTTCGAAAGCTTCAATGTATGTTGGATCTTTTACGTTAATTTTTGTGCCTTTCTTTAAATATTTTGTTATAGGTTGAGCTACTTTTGCATAATCCTTAATGAATTTGCGGTAATAACCTGTTATTCCCAAAAAACTTTTTATCTGTTTTTCGGTTTTTGGTAAGTCTAAATTTTGAATAATTGCAATTTTATTTGGGTTTGGTTTCATTCCATCCTTTGTTAAAATGTGCCCTAAAAATTCAGTTTCCTTTTTCAGAAAATTGCATTTATCAATTTGTATCTTCAAATTTTTACTTTCGAGAACTTTGAAAATGTCTCCTATTGCTTTAATATGCTCAGTTAAAGAAGTACTAAAGATTAAAATGTCATCTAAATATACTACACAGGTTTTATTAATGTAATCTCTTAAAATTTCATTCATCAGCCGTTGGAATGTGGCTGGCGCGTTTTTAAGACCAAATGGCATCCTTAAAAATTCATATAAACCATGTGGGGTTACGAAGGCAGTTTTTTCTCTATCCTCCTCTTTTACTAAAATTTGATGATAACCTTTTGCCAAGTCTAATGTTGTAAAATACTGCGCTCTACCCAATTTATCTAGAATTGAATCTATATTGGGTAAAGGATATTTGTCGTCTATCGTTATTTCATTTAACTTTCTGTAGTCTATTACTATTCGATACTTTTTTTCGCCTGAATTATCCGTTTTCTTTGGTACGACTATAAGTGGGCTGGCATATCTTGAATGACTTTTTCTAATTATACCTTGCTCTTCCATTTCTCTGATCTGTTTTCTTACCTCCGCTTCGTGTTGAGGTGGATACCTATATAGTTTTGAATAAATTTGCTGTTGTGTAATGGTTTTTATCTCATGCTGAATTTCTGTTGTATTAGTTAATAAATCTCCTTCTCTAAACAATAATTTGTTATATCGGTTTAATAATTTTATCATTTCTCTACGTTCTTCATTATTTAAATGATTTAATTGAAGCCTTTCGAATTTAGGATCACCAGCTTCAAGCGTGTAAATTTGATTAAATTTGTATGGGTTGTTAAGAAAATAGGATACCTTTCCATTTAGCGTTATTTGTCCTTTTTCTATATTTATTTGTGCATTTAAAAAGTTCAATATATCAATCCCTATGATGAAATCATAAGTTCTTCCTCTTAATGGAGTGATCTTCCAACGAATCCTGGCATTGCTAGGTAAATTAAATTGCTCCGGGCTTTTTGTGTGTATTTCATAATTTATTGTATCTTTGTTCGTTATTGTACTAAATGTTATGGGGTATTTTAATTTATATATTTTAAAATCATTTATTTCTTTATTAATTAAACTAAGACTAGCACCTGTATCTATTAGTGCTACGTACTCTTTATTTTCAATATTTAATTTTATCTTTGGCAGGCATTCTGTGGCTGCCTCGTAAAAAAAACGGTATTATTAATTTCGGGTCCTTCTGGGCTTTGCCTACCCAGGCTTAAGCGATTTTGGCCAAACCTGTGATTAGGGTGTCCTGCCACCTGAGGATTATTGTAATTTCTTTCTACATTGTCAATTTCCATGGGTTCTGCTTGATTATTTTTATAACGATTCCAACGAACTTGATTGGAATTTGGTCTAGAGTTCCCTAATTGTTGAAATTGCCCTGAAAATTTGTCATCTCTTACATTATTTTGAAATCTGTATCTTCCAGAATTATTATTATTATTATTGTAATTTTTATTAAAACCGTTCTGTTCTTCATGTCTATAAAAATTTGGATTCCATTTATTTCTATCCTGATACTGTCGCTTATTAATTGCTTCCCTACCATAATATGCCCTGTCAATATTTTGTTTATTTTGGTACTGATTTCTATGTCTTTCTTCTTTCAAATATGTCTTGTATTCCGGTCTTATGCAAGTATCTTCAAATCGTCTTTGGTTCATTATGTATAAAATATGTTTTAATTCTCTCTGGTCATAAATCTTGTCCAGTAATGTCCCTTGTGTTATTTCTTTGATAGTATTCACTAACAAACTATCTATATTTGTTAAATCTATTCCACATTCACCATTATAATACACTATTAATTCATCGGTCTTATATTTAATATTTTGTATTTTATTAATTAGTTCACTTACTGTGTTAACTCTCAAATTTGAAATTCTTCTATAAATCTGGTGAGGTTCGGTGTCCGGCTTGTATCTTAACTTTAATGTGTCCTTTATTAGTTTCCAGTTGTCTGGCTCGGGGATGTTGATGATTGAATTTTTTGCTTCACCTTGGATGGTTTTATAGTATATGGCTCTTACTACCTCTTTTTTATTCTCTTCATTTTGTAGTGTTGATAATAGGTATTCTACGCCGCTAAAAAATGAATTGACGGTTACATCTCCTTGTCCTGTGAATACTGGAAGATGATTCACATTTTTGAGTGTCCTGTCCAGAATGTCATTGTTGTGCTGTTGTCTTTGTTGTAACTCAACATAAGCGAGTCTGAGTTGTTCCAGCTGCTGCTCCCTTCTTGCAAGCTGCTCCACGATATCCACGTTGGCCATTTCTTGTTGTAGTTGCTCCATTCTTCTTGCGTCAAATCTTCTTTGTCTTGATTGTCGAATTTTGACTTTTTGATTGTAACTTTGCCTTTGTGGCTTTGATGGTACTGATGGTTGTTGCACTTTCACAAGATTTATTTTATATTTTTAATTATTTTTGTTCTATAGTGGTTCGTACACCGTTTTGCCGTGTGTCGTTACTGCACTCTTATAGAAAATAACTGTTTTTTATTAAATTAATTAGTGGTTCGTACACCGATTTCACGTATGTCGTCACTGCACTAATATGGAAAATAACTGTTCTTTTATTTCATTAATTAGTGGTTCTTACACTGATTTCACGTATGTCGTCACTGCACTAATATTTATTTATTTTTTTTCGTTTCACGCTCCTTTTTATTTAAAAGAAAAGGAGTACCGACTGCGCCAATTTCGTAGTGGGAGTTCTCGGGAGTGTTTTTAAAAAAATAACTAAACTCAACTGTGGATATCTAACAACTGACTTTATTTTATTTCTTTAATATTCGTTGAACTTATTTTTAACAGAAATTTTTGTTAATGCAGCTTAAAATGCATTTTACAATTTTTGTTTACTTATGCTAAATTATAACATTATTTCTTAATTATTTTATATTAATATTGTACGGTTGCAATTCCTGGAATTGCGACCGAAAAATAATTTTGTTTTCTGTTCTTAACCGGAAATGAGTTTGCTGTTACAATTATTATTTTTATTTTATTTTGTGCTTATTATGTTTTCAATAAATTCATCAATAGTGTCATTTTTTATATAAGTGTTTGTATTTGAATTTGTATATGTAACTCACGTTCTACACTTTTTTCCATGAGTTAAATTCGCCTTGGCTTCCCGAAAATTCGCGAAGGCTTTTAACGATATCAGGAATTTTATCGAGATCTCCTAAATTCTCCCTGTATCTCTCATCTATGACTTGATCCCTAACTATATTGGGTCCTGCATTAGGGTTAAGTGCTGCCTGAATTATCTGTGGTCCTTGTTGTGTAAAAACTTCTCTCGCTATATTTGATATTAATGTATTAAGTTCGTCCAAGCTAATTTGTGCATTAGGGACACGATTACTGCCTTGAGGAAGGACATCGGGTCGTACTAAATTTTCAGGATTTGACATAATTTAAAATTCTTTTTCAATTAAGACCCTTTTTTCTTCTAACTTTTAATGTTTAATGATTAATATTTTTTATTTATTATTTTGTATCAAATTTATTCACAGTAAATGGATTTTTCTTAATTTGTTTCTTAAAATTAATTTAAATTGCATGTATTTATTTTCCTTAATCTAAATTAAAATACCTTTTTTTTCTGGAAGTTTTTTTGCTGTTGATGGGATGATGGATTCTTCTTTCCTTGATGGGGTGGATAGATGGTTAGCACGTTATGCTTCCCGTTTGCCTCTGCTACTAGGGGACCGTCTTCTATCACTTTTTTGAGCTTCACAGAGTTCTAGATGTATTTTAAAACTAGTTTTTTCCACAAGCTGAACAGTTTATGTATTTTTCTTTCTTGTCTGTATATTTCACAAAGTTAAACAGTTTATTATATGTGTCTGCGTATTTAAAACTGGATTTTGTTTCTATTTTTACAAAGTTTTTTAGCATATAATTTAAAATTTTTCTTTTCAGGTTCTTAAGACACTTTTTATTTAGAGTTTATTTAATTTTTAATCACACAGGATATTCTTTTTTTCACACAGGATTTAAAAAAACTTTTTTTTTTTCCTTATTAAGCTCCGGGGTCTTTTTTGCTTTGCCTAAGAAACCGCACTTCTTAAGGGCTTCTGGTTCCGAAGGACATAAATCTGTCGGGTTTAAAAATTACTACGCGGCGTGCTACTTGAGGACTTATTGCGCGGAAGATATTATTTTATTATCCTTTTTTTTACATTTATTTAAAAAGGAAACCCGTTATCGATTGCTCGGGCGCCAGTTATTATTTCTCTTAGTTAAAAAACAATTTTTTGTTTTCCGGTATCCACGACCGTTCTTTATTAAAATCAGATTAAAACTTAAAACTTAAAATTTCATATTTTTAATTTATATTTTATTTTATGCTTAACCAGCTTAATTCTAAAAGTGGCGTGATAATTGGCTTTTAATAGTTGTTGCTATCGATTCTTAAGAAATGTTTTTGACAAAGACAATGCAAAAAATTGTAGACATTGCTTAGGCTGCATTATTTCCAGGTGTAATGAACTTGTGAACAATTTCTTTAAAATCGATTGCAGCAACTTGGTGAATATAGCAATTTTGTATTTTTGTTTACTCAAATTTAATTTTGATTTATTTAACTTTTAATTTTAATAATTGTTAATGTTAGCTTTTATTTTATTTTGATTTATTTTATTTTAATTTATTTTTGATAAATGTTTGTGTAAACTTATAGCATGATTCTTTCCACAGTTACGACAATCAAAGGTTTTTAATTTATCATATTTTTGTGCAAAGTTTACGTTTTTTTCCTGCTCGCTATGGATTTCAGCAGTTTGCTTTTGGGCTAGTTCCGTTGCTTGGCACATTTTTATAGCTTTTTCTCGTGTTACGTATTCGTCTATGTTTTCTCCTTCGTTCTGAACAAGTTTGTGGAATTTATACCTAAACGTTATAATTAATTTAGGCGTGAAATACAAATCAAATTTTTCCTTAACATTTTTCAATATTTCCGTATATAAATCTGGATGGCAGAATACCCGATAGCAGACATGAAAGTGGCAAGTTGTATATTGTCCGCCTTTTCTTTTAAACCTGTTGCAACTTCAAAATACTCGTACTGCTGCTTCCACAGTTTCCACTCCTTTGCCATGTCTATGTCATGACCAACCACAAGAGGTTTTGGAGGTCGTAAAAAATTATAAGTTTCCGCCATTTTTACAATCTATGTACATATGTATATGATATTAGTTTTTTATATTGAAACGGTTTGACAACGGGTTTCGGCATCACTTCGGGATCACTATCGCACTTTTATGTGAAGTAAAATTTCATCGAGGTTGTTAATAAATTCATTTAATAGTTTTGGGTTGATTTCGTATGTAGGCAAATCCTACATTGCATCCTACATTGATTCGAAAGAGATCATAGTAGAAATCTTTCGGACACTATCCGCTATGCTATCATTTTTTTTAATGTTACTGTTTATTACAAAGTATATGTACGTATGTATATATTTTTGTAACCCTAATTGTCTTTATAAACTATCTCTTTTTTGTGAAAAGGCTTCTTCTTTCTCTTAATAGTCTTAAAATATATGTACATAAATTCTGTCACCCTTTCAATATTTTTTTCGGAGTTTGTATTTTATTCATACTGTCATATTTCTCTTCAATAGCTGCTAGAAGTCGCCATTTACTTTCTTTTGTAAGGTACAGCCTGATGACTAGCGATCTAATAAGTTTCCATTAAAAGCTTAAGAAACTGCATGCATTATTGGGGAGAAGAATACTTTTAAATTCAGATTATGAACCGTTTAAAAAAAACACGATTGTTTTAGTGAGTTGATCAAAATATAACTAACTTTATTTTTCATTCTTTGGTTCTTATATACTAATTACAAATATGTATTTTTATTTAACAAGTAAAAGTTTAGTTTGCAATTATTTGGTTTTAGTGGATTCTTATTAATTTTGTATAACTGTATTTATTTATTTTCTTGCATTTTCGTTCATTTATATGGGAACGGGAATGCGAGTTAACAAATATTACTTTAAATTATGTTATTGATATGGGTTTTTAGGGGAGTGAGGGGGATATTATAACAAAGAATCTTAGGGACTGTAAAGTGGTGTAAAAGAATAATAGTTTTTTTCCCAACTGAACCTACCATCCATCCTGTATACTAATATTTATTTTTATACATATGTTATAAACTTTTGTCCCTGAATCTCCATTATGTCCATATGAAGAATTTCACTTGGATAAGTAGAATCAGGGTGGTGTGGAGATGTATCTATGGAAGCTCCTGGCATATTTGCGTTGGTTAGAGACATCGTAGCTGGCAACCTATTTCCTCATACCAGCGTTCATGTCTGCGATGTACATATGTACATACATAGTTTCAAAATGTGTCTCCTTCATTAGTAGAAGAATGGTATAAATGGTTAAAAGTCAAGGGTTTATGGTCGGTATACATATATAGTAATCTTCTTGGCTCGAGTAATTCCTGCGATATGCTATGCAACATCTCCTTTTCATTCGGTTTTGTTGAGCGATCAAGAAATGGATGCTATCGGCTTATCCTTGCCAAGTTTTGCATAGCGATAATACGGCATCAGTCGTCAGATTAAATGGTTTTGAATCGGGAAAGAAAGAACTTCAGCTGTTGTTAGCGATGATTTCAGCATGTTGAGCGCCGTCAAGGACTCATCAGTAAGACTATTTATTTTTTTTTTTGTATGTATATGTGTGAACCTATATATGTATGTATACTCGTACTTGTATAAAATTCAATACATTATTAAATTTGGTTATAAATATTACTTTTTTTTAATTTTTATAATAATTTGCTTGGATTGGTTGGGCAGTAAGAATTTTGGATTGGCGTTTTTAAAATTGCCTATGTGTACTGGCATATCTGAATACCTCGGGCATTAATCAAAAAAATATGATAGATTGCCAAGTTGGGTGTTACAGTTAAGTGTTCATGGGGAAGTTTGGTGTGAGCGTGTCTTAGGCGGACGAATTTCCCGAATTATATCTGTTGATGGCATGTCTGGTAGCGGCTTTTTGTTATAGTTAATTAATTTATACCAGTTAGATGTAGCTCCAAATATTAGATTTCTATGTCTTTGCAGTCAATATTGGAGTAGTGATACAGAGGGGACATTGTTGCGCTTCTTGTAGTTTGATCTACGAATTCATTGCCATTTATACCACAATGGCGAGGTATCCACAAGAGTGAGATCTTTGTTTATTTATCAATTAGCATATTTCTAATTTATGTTGAGTAAATATTGTTGTTGGTTGTGTTTACGATGTACTTAATTGACGACAAAGAATCTGTGCAAATTAATTACAAAGTTTCCTGTACATATGTATACAAATGAGTACATGTTTGTACCTTCTACACTATTTATTGTATAAAAACTAAAATAATAAAGCAAATCCAAATTTTTTGTCATTTAAATTATGTTTAATAATCAAAAATTAATATATTGTATAATTCAAAGCTAAAGCCATCAAGTTCTAAGAAAAAATTAGCAATACAACTCGCATGCACTCAATTTAGCATCATTCAAGAAGTTTAGGGAACTTTTTAATATTTAGTCCAAAGTCCGTTATAATAATACACTTTCTAAACGTTTTGGCAAATTCTACTAATTCTTTAATCACTTCATTTGGAATACTCTCACACTCGCGGTGAAGCCATTGCCAAAGCTCGTCGAAATGGGTTGGAGATGATCGGTATTGTCCCAACCATCTCTTCACGATTGTCCGCGAATTCTCAATCGGATTGAGTTCGGGACTTAGAGCTGGCCACTTGCTCAATAGGAAATTTTTATTGCTAAGCACTTCTTTAACGTGACGTGTGTTTCGGGTTCGCTGCTGAAAAATTACTTTTTCCGCAGGATAGGCGCTCTTATCAACAAAATCGGGAAGACAATGACCCTGGTGAGGCGTGCTGCGGGCTATTGTCCATCTGTATTGGTTCTCCAACTGAAGGATTTTTGTTTTCTTGAATACTTGTATATCTATGGCGTATGGCGTTTAAATGTATGTATGTCCATCATTTAACACTGTCTGCCGTAGAGTGTCCAGTATTACCACCCGTTTGCCTCTAAATAAAACAAACTTGGAATCTTCCACACGATGACTTAGCAGATTTCATAGAAGCGTTGAAATTTCTTTGACTTTTTTAATTTTGCCTTGAAAAAGGCAAAGTAAGACGTATGCCGGATTCTAAGTGCCTCGGCCTTTATGCTTGAGTTGTCATCCATTCGCACATCTAAGTTTACTTTATATAAGTTGGTGGAAACGACGTTGGTAGAGATAGAATTTTCCTTTGTAGTAAATGTGCCTCGAACAGTTTTCTATTATAATTCCATTACTTTATTTATTAAAATATTAAATCACATAATAAAATTCTTGGGCAATAAAAATGTAGACGAAATTTTATTCTTATTACTGATACACCGAATCAATTTATTGCACAATTTACTGGTGTCAGCATTATTTTACTTAAAAGCAAAACTTGGTCAAGGAAGGCAAGTTGATCAAAAAGAACAAGAAACTACTCTGGAACAACAAAGATTTTATCAAACATCCTTTTATTCCCGTATTCCCCTTTTACTTGGATCTTCCCATCCGGTATAAAAACGCCTTATGTGTATGATCGGAACGATATACGAGTATCTTTTGGTAGAAATGATACATTCAGTTGAATCAATCATTCTGTACTGATGTGACTTGCGACTTATTGCCTTAGTTGTGTATCTTTCATCAAACCAGCACATTTTAGATTATTTTTTTGCTTCTACAATCTTGAGCATAATGATTACTTCTCCCGCATCGTAAACATACCGATTTCATATTTGTTTCTTCATTTCATATTTGATTTCTTGTAATTATTTCTTTGATTTTCATTTTTATTTAACATTTTTTCTCCTGTTGAATTTAATAATAACTTTGAATTCCTTATCACACACACACATTTTTCATACGAGTATAAATTTCAAAACGTTGTTAGCAGTGGCGGAACGATTCCTTTGATCTATGCAACATTTAAAAATTTGGCACTGATGCCCCATTAGAACCCACCTTTATTTGACCTTGTGTACTTATTTAAGTTGTTTTAATACCACTAAATTGTGCGTCTATTTGGAAAAAAATACATAAATTTTTTCTCCATCCACTTCTTGAATATTAAATTTATTGAACTTGTTAAATGAATTGATTGTTTGTTAAAAGTTGAGTTTTGGTGTTGCAGTCTTTTGGATTTATAATTTATGATCCTCGTCCGCAGTTTTATTATATACTTTACCAGTCTTTTGAAACAATACTATTAATAATTTATTTAAGGCGGCCCCGATGTTTTTCGTTTTCAATCCATTTATTACTTCTACTCTGAAGACTTTGTTCTATATTCCGTGTCCTGGACTATTATACCCTTAAGACTTCCATTTTCAGTTCTTTCCATTTCGAATTTAGCTTTTTATATAAATATTTCTTCCTTTCAATATTTCATTTAATTCTGATAATACCGGATTAGCGAACGAGGAACCATTTTTTATTTTTTAGTAACAAATTTTATTTTGTTATTGAAGGACCATTTTAGTGAGGTCTCTGCTACGGTGCCAATTAAAAGGACTTTCAACGGAGTTTACTAAAAACAAATTATGTTGCGTTTTGATATAAATGAATCACAGGAATTTATGAATTTTAATTACTTTTAATTAACAAGCACAACTTTACATAATACACTTTAACAACTTTGCTAAAATTATCGAATTTCTAGAACTAACAGTGCATATTCTGGAACTGCCGTAATTCGGCTTCTCCGTTTACGGGCCACCTTTTCTGAAGTCCAATGAAATATTGCACTGCCTGGAAAATCATTGTTTTTGAAACTGTTAGAGCTGTAGCGATTTCCCGATAAGTGGTTCCGCCATTATGCGCTTATATAACAATCTTTCGAGTACTGACATCACAGTATTTGTTTTTAAAAAAAGTTAAGAACTTTTTAAATGCTGAAAACACGCGGTGTAAGCACATTTAATTGAATATAACTTTTAACACTTACATGAGTGGTCACATCTATTTAATGCACGATTAAAATATCAAAAAGTTAGGAGAACCACCACAAACAGTGTTAAATTTTACTGGTTCATTTAATTAGTTGCACGTATGTACATATATATACATATAAAGGGTATATATATATATATATATACTATATGGTTTTTATCCAAGTTATAAATTAGACTGCCAAGTTGTACTGAGTCATATTTGAAATATAATGCCAGAAGATTATCTTTCGAATGGAGTAAGTTTCATGTCATTCTAGAAAATTCATGTTTATTTTATTCCATTCTAAAGTTCTGAACCTCTATAAAAAACACCCCTTCTTCCTTCTTAATGGATGTCGGGGTTTTCTCAAATTTGTTCTATTTTACACGAATTCTTATCTAATGCCTCTTGTATTGTTATTTTGATGACAGTCTTGATAACCCTGATTATCATGTTCTTTTAAATACATAAATACTTATTTACATTCTGAATCAAGCACGAAGATGCATTATCACTAAATATTACAGTTATTTGGTGGGAGCAACGAGATTTTTCAAAATATTCATGGCTCGATTATCGATAGCAACCAAAGTTCAGCGGCGTTGCCAGTTGCCAAAAATGTATTACTGGCTGCTAAAGCTGGCAACCTCAGTTGCTTTTTCTAAGTAATTTTGGCAAGCGCAAATTTGTGATTGCTGTGAGTTTTTAAAGCAAATTTTGTGGTAGATAAAAAAGTGAATAAAGTTAATTGACTTTCAAGCATAAGAAAATAATTATTTATTGTTTTCAGATTTGAAAATGGTTAAAATAACAACGAGGCAGCAATTTGACGCTCTAATTTAGGGAAGATTATAATTGTTTCTTAACTGCTTTCCAATCGAAGCTCCGTTTTGTATATTTGTTTCTTCGTTATCAAAAAAAAAAAAAACAATTGATATAAGTATTTTATTTTATTTTCAACTTAAAACTTTTATAAAAAAATGTATTGTTTACATTATTTATGGTTGCTAATGTCTCTAAATACCATTTTCGATAACTTCTTGGCAACAGGCAATAGTTGCCATTGATAATACAAATTTCGGCAACGCAACTGTAGTTCAATTGCAAATAAGAGACTACTATTTTTTGAAACTTTAGTAAAACTATCCACACCGGTGTAAAGTGAGAAACTCCCTCGTATTTTGCCTTGATTTAAAATGTTATATCTATAAGATCCGATTTAAATAAAACTATCGATCTGCGTAACTAAATTGTTTTTAACTTTGTTTTCGCTTTCTTGAAAGAAAATGTCTTCAAATATCTTACATAATATTGTAACGGCTTTTGTTTCTTGAAAATGTGCCTGAGTTTTCCACTTTGTGTGCGTGAACAGTGATCGTTATTTTTGGTTAAATAAGAAAACTGGGGGAAAAAGGCATCATTTGCGATGTTTACGGCGTTATTAAGAACTTACTTGAAATGGAAAAGTGATGAAAAAATCTCACAAAAAGTCGCAGACAGCTAAAAAGGGTCAAATTGCGACTTTAACATAATGTAAATAAATGTTGCCATAATTAAATTGTTAACATTGTCAGTCACCTGACCTCTTACAACTCAGAAAGTAAATATGTATGTATATATTGGCGTGAGAAAGTTGTTCACAATATTTATCATATAACTTAAGAATTTCCTTATGGGAAATTCCAAAAAAAAAAAAAAATTTTTTTTATTATTTTAATGGTCAACACGACCGCACTGTATTAATTTTAGAAGTCAATTGATTTTACAAAGTTTAATTTATATTAAACTAAATGACATAAATCTAGAAGTGGCGTGATTTCGTTATTAAACAATAATTGCAATAATACTTATTGTAAATTTATTGGAAAAGAGTTTGTTGGCTTTATTTGCGTTAACTCTTCCCCCCTTAAATCGATTGCCCCAATCACTGTGGGACGTTTAGCTGAGGTACTGAAACTTTAAGATTTGGCTCAATTTTCTTGTTCATTTTGGCTTGAAAAAGGCAAAGTACGACGTATGCCGGATTCTAAGTGCCTCGGCCTTTATGCTTGAGTTGTCATCCATACAATGGAAAGAACGACAAAAGTTAAAAGAATGACAATGGCCAAAATTAAGGCGGCTGTGCTTATGCCAACAATATTTATGTTCTTATTTTCATCCAATAGTAGTTTAATTTCATCTTCATGTTTTATTTGTTTAATGTACAGATTTTCTAATTTTAAGTCAAGTTTTCTTACATTTTTTCTTTCTTTAATTATTGTTATTAAATTCGGTAATATATTATATGAACGTATGTTGAAGTGGAAAGTTTAATTTTACAATTTTTAAAACTTTATGAGAAATGTTCCTCTTTTTCCTTATATCTAGTTTGTTACAATCATGGGTGATATTTTTATTAAAATGCTTAAAAATTGTTATTCCTGGCATAGCTTCTGTTACCAGGGGTTCTTCTAGCATTTCTAGCTCGCAATTGGCTTCTTCATATTTAAGAATATTTTCTATACATTTATTATCTAACCTTTTCTTTTTTTCCAAATTCTCTTTTTCATTTGTACTAAAAATGTTATTATTATTGTCAATTAATATCTCATATTAGTTTAGAACAAGCGACTTATTCATGGCACTAGGAAGAGGTTCGAAATTTACTCTGGATAAGTCATTGGCGGAAAATTGGGGTATAAGTAAAGTCAGTGTAATATTATTTTTATAAAAAATTACTGCAATTTGCATGCGACTATAGCTGTCAAAGTCAGATATTAAATCAATTTCTTTCTGCGTCAAAATGTCGGTAGGAATTATTCCAAGCTTACTTGAGAATATTATGTGTCCTACGTCATCAACATGATTTTTTAGAAGTGATATGTCGTTGTCAATTCTGTATGCTGGTTCAATGAATTGTACTTCATCTTCTAGTGTTTGTATTCTATTCATTGATTCTTCCTTAAAGTTCTTTATGTAGCCACTAATAACCATTTGCTATTTATTTATATGTATGTTTGTAACGTTATTGATTTGTTCTGATAGGAAACTATTAGCATGAACTAAATGTTTAACTGTATTGTTAGTAATTCGTTCGATGTCTTGTATTTGGGTAATAGCTTCCTTAATTAGTACTTTATCATCACTGTCCATAGTTCCGGCAATGTATTTCAGTCCTTTCCATAATACGTTTGCCAGTCCTAGTTTTGATTTTGGGTGTACTTGTAGGCTTTTTATCTTTGAGTGCAATAGTATTAAATCTCCGTTAATGGTATCCCAAAGTCGTTTGTCCTCAAAGGTTAATATCTTTTTAAAGAGTTAATATTTTCGGTAATTCCTGCCATGCTTTCATCATATGATTCTAAATTGATAAAGTGTAGGACTTAGTCGTAATGGCTTATTACATTTAGTTCTCCTGTCCTTATTGGTATATACCCATTGATATTGGTGAAGTCGTCTATGTCAAATTGTTGTGCCTGCGCTGATATGATTAAAAACAGTGTCGTTGTCAAGATTTGCATTTTTTCTGAAAAAAAGAATGAAGGTAGGGTATTTTCTCTTCTCTTTAATACTGTCTTATATTATTTTTATGAACTATTCTTCCTGACTTTGTTTTGACTGTAGTGTTGTAGTTCTCTGCTACTACTTCCTTTTTATACCTGGCGGATAGTTTGTTTCCCACTCTCCTATTTATTTTCACAAAAATTTCTTCTCCTTGAGCATATTCCTTTTGGGGGAGAACGGTTCGCATTGTGGTAGGTTGAATCATCTTGCTGCTTTTGCTCAAGTTTTCTTATTGTTGCATTCCTTTCTTTTTCAAGTAGTACGCGGTCACTACTGACGCGTCTGCCGAAAAATACTTCTAATGGTCTTCTGCCTGTGACAGTATGTATAGAAAGATTATTTTCTTTAACTGACTTTTCTGAAAGTTCTTGGAACGATCGGTGCGCGAGTTAAATTATCCTTTTGGATAGTCGAATAGAAAAATAAAAAGCAGACTAAAACTTTAGTTTTAGTTCTTAACTTGTCTTTATTCATTTTCTTACTTATTACAATTGATTTTTAAACATACACCCATGTTCTGAAAAACGCTGCGTTTTCAAATCGCAAATCGTTTTTAAAACGCAAAAACCATGTTCTGAAAACGAAGCGATTTGCTGGCGTTTTGCCTTTTTCGAAATTGTGTTCGAACAAAGAAAAAACATATGTTTTATAATAACAAAAAATAAAAACAGAAAAAGTTATTCAAAAAAAATTCATCAATTAAATGAATTATCTAAAAATAAATTTTGTTTGAAATAGTTTTTAATTAAACCGACTATTTTTATGATTAAAATAAAAAATTTTATGAAAAATATTTAAAATTAAAATGCCTTTAGCGTATTCACTTGCTATATGAATGTATATAAAATTTTAATATTTATTGTCAAACGGTAACAGGCAGCTTTTTTATTTAATTTTATTTATTTTATTTGCAAAATATCAGTGCAATAACCACAAATGCTTCTTCTTTTTGTTTAGAGATGTTACATATTAACACTTGCGAATAATTGGTACGTTTCATCACGGGTAGCCGGTTTCAAATAGGATCTTGTATAATTTTTTAGCTTTCGTAAATGTTTGTAGGTGCTGCAACAGGTTTTAAATTATTTTTGATCTTTTATAACGGATTGTTTACTACTTTTTAATAAAAATATGCGAACTTAATAAATTTCAAATAATATATTATCAAAAGTTTGAAAAGAAATAACCGAATAGGTAATTTTAAAGTTAACACCGCTAGCGCTAAATTTTTTTCGAAGATCAGTTTGACCAGCTGTTTGCATAAATCGCCAGTTGAGAAGTAAACAAATGATACCGACAATTGACAAACACAAAGCAAAATTTTAAATTACATATTTTTAATTAAAATAGTAAAAAAATTTTAAAAGTTTTTCTTCAAATAAAAACAAAACATATTAAATTTAAATTTTAGATTATTTTATTTTCTCTTTCGAGTGTAGTTTAAATAAAAACGACCAGATCGTTTCAGCATACACTATCGGTTTGAAAACGCCAGCTTTCTAGCGTTTTCGTTTCCCAGACCTGTTTGGCGTTTTTAAATCGAAAACTAGAACGTCCAGCGATATGCGTTCTTGAGAACACCTATTTGGCGTTTTCAAATCGAAAACGAAAATTTTAAGCGAAATGCGTTTTTCAGAACATGGCCGATAGTTTTATAATTAATTGACTTAAAGTTAAAAGTGCTCATTCTATCTTATTTTGTTATTTTTTATTCATAAACAATTTGGTTGTTTTTATTAGTTAACAGTTTATTGGCTTTTTGCAAAAGTGTTGTTTTAGCATTAACAGAAAATAACAGTTCGGTGGTTTATTGCGAAAGTGTTGATTTTGCATTTATGGAAAATTCTTACATTTAAAATGTTAATTTTGCAAAAGAGTATCAATTGCACAAATTCCTGTCGGGCAATTGACCTATTATTATTTTTGCCAATCGACATTTATTTTTGGTGAAGTCGGAGGTGTCTCTGACGCAACTCCTTCCGCCTTTGTATAAAAATTCTCCTGAATTGTCTGTTTCAGACTGTGATTAGTAATAATATTAATAAAATTATTATTATAAATGTTGTTACTATATTTTTTATGATATTGCAGTTCTTTAATTTCTTTTACATTTTCAATTTCGCTTAAACCTATTTCGTCAAAAGTGGGTTCTATAGCAAGAAATTCAATTTAATTTTTTCGATGGAATAACAAAATTATCTCTGTATGTTTTTTCTGAATTAACAAAAGTTTAATTATCAATTATTATTTTGCAATCATGATATATAAATAAATAGTTATTTGTTATGGAAAGACTTCTTTCATCACAACTGCTAGTGACGATACTTCCATTTGCGTTTTTTAGAACGATTAAGCCTGGTTCTATTTCTATTATGACTTTTTTGAAATTTCTTATTTTTTTGCAATTATTTTTATAAATATGTAAATAAATTAGATTTTTTCAGCTCACTAAAATTAGAGTTTATTTATATTCTAAAGCTTCTCCATTGTAATGTGTAATTTCTTGTGGTTCTAAATCTAATTGTGTAAGATTTGTGTCTGTAATGAGCGTAATAAATGTTTTTTTCGCAGTAACTATATCTTTTGGGAATTTTATTACAAATATTATATCGTCGTCTTTGTATTTTGCGGCTCCTAGTTGCATGTCAATCTTAAAATCGTTAATTTACTTGTCTGTTAAGATATTGCCAGTCATTACATTGAATTTAGCGGAAACTATATTATTTTGGATGTGTTCTAAATTGTCCGATAAAATTTTTAATTTGAGTAAAAGTGTCTAAGCAGTTTAACTCGTCAAGTATTTTGTCGTCGGTTTTCTTTATCATGTTGAAGTGGTTTGATATACTTTTTCTGTCTGTGTCCATTGTCGCCTTGAGTTTGTTAAATGTTTGATTGAAATAGTCGTTTATATATTCATATAGCTTTATTGATCTATTGATGATCTATTCCTTTGTGATTATTTTCATCTATCAATTTTAAGTGTTCTTCAATGTCTATTCGGTCTTCATCACTCATTGTTCCTGCGATCCATTTTAATCCTGAGCCGATTGCATTAAATAAGCCTCTTTTACGTCTGCTATTGTGTAAAGTTTATGCCTTTACTTTGAGTTTTTCTAATTCGTGTTCGAGAAGTATTTTGTTTGTAACAGATCGAAATTTCCCTATTTCTTTTTCTAAATTGTTAATTACTTCTGTGATTTTTTAATATCAATTATATGAATGATTTTGTTATAGTTTAAGATTATTTTTATTTCATCTAATTTAATTTCGGCAAATCCGTCAGAATTATTAATTGGTTGGATTTTCAGATATTATTATTATTGTCATTATAGCGATTGAATTTACGATATCTTGGTTCATATTTGTGTCTTAAAGTTTTATAATTTTTAACGTAGCCTTCTTCGTCTGTTCTAACATACTCTTCCCTGTTTTTATTTCTTTTATTAATTATGCGTTCTTTTCCTTGTCTTATTCTGTGCTCTATTTTATTCTTGTCTGCTCTCCCTTCTACAATGTCTATTGGTTTTTCGTTAACAAGTGAATGTATAGATTTGTTGTACCATTCAACACATTTAAAAATTCGTTCCTGTGTTGAAAGATCTGAATTTTCCGACTCAAGTGCCCTAAATTTTTCTGATATTGTACAATGAAGTCTTTCCACGTCTGCAGTTCCAGTGTGGCTATTGGGCTTGGTAAAATGCACTGTAATCCCTTCTTGTCGTAAGAATTCTTTGACATTTGTTGAACTGAATTCATTGTCCGTAATTATCTTGTCAGGTTTGATTCTAGTGGATAAAAATTGCCTAAGTTTTTCTACTATGGTAGTACTATTTCTGTATTATAGGTAGATTGCTACAGCATGTTTGGAAAATGTATCTATAAACGTCATAAAACTATGTTTTTTAATGGTATAGACATCTAGATGTATGATCTGATTTACGTCTGACGGGGTTTCTGTGATATGAAATTTTGGTTTTATGGGATTTCGGTCGTATTTTGATTTGATTTTGATTTTTTGTCACAATTGTTAATATATTTGTGAACTAAAGTTTTGAAGTTTTTGATATATATCTTCTTCTTCAATCCCTCATAGTTTTCTGTGATACCACCGTGTTCAGTTTCAATCTTGTGGAACTTTGCAATTTGCTTATAAGTTTCGTCTGCATTAACCTATCTTTTGCATGGTGACTATATCTATAAAACTTTATACTATTATCAAATAGTTCAATCAGCTTCAGCTGTACCAGATTATAAATTTCATCGCTGAGTTCTGAATAAATTCCTACATTACCCTTTTTTAAATATCTTCTAAAAATGTCAGTCATAAAATTTGATGCGATATCGTCCTTACTGACAAAAATTTTACTTTTTCCGTGAACAATTTCTATTTCCTTTGTTTAGTATTCAGGTAGAATAATTTGAGTCATAAAGGATTTACGACAGTATCCAGGATTGGGATATAATCATTTCGTTCCTCTTGTTGCGAATGTATTGTCACTGCAGTACTCATATGCACTCATATTATCATAATTGTCAATCGCATGGATTTCCCCTGTATCAGAGTTAAGTCTGCTCAAGAAGCCAGCAATTCTATTTTTATTATCTTTAATGTAATTTATGTTCAAATTGTATGCACCCAACCATCTTTGTAGTCTGGGGCTGATGGCTTTTCCTCTATGTTTGGTGTGCAGCCATACTAAGGGTTGGTGATCAGTTAAATGTTCAAACGGTCTTCCATAAATATATGGTCTGTAATATTTGGTGGCCCAGACGATTGATAAGAGCTCTTTTTCGACAGCTGCGTATTTTCTTTCGTGCTCGTTCAGGGTCCTACTAGCATAGCTGATAGGGTGATCATCCTGCATGAGCACTGCGCCAATTGCGTAACCACTGGCATCAGTTACTAGTTTAAATTTTTTAGAAAAGTCCGGATATTTAAGTATGGGTGGATTAATTAATAATCGTTTTAATTTGTAAAATGTGTCAATATACTGCGGATAATTTTTATTAACTTTTCTATTCTTCTTTAGATATTTGGTCATTCCTTGTGCTATCTTTGCATAGTCTCGGATAAACTTTCTGTAATACCCTATAGCTCCGAGAAAGGATTTTATTTGTTTTTGTGTTTCGGGCAGTTTTAGTTTTTGTATGCTTTCCACTTTAGAAGGGTTTGGTTTTACTCCTTCTGTGGTTAAAATATGACCTAGATATTCTGTTTCCTTCGCAAAGAACTTACATTTATCTACCTGAATTTTAAGATTGTGTTTCCTCAGTCTATCAAACACCTTTTGTATGTTTATTTTATGTTCTTCTAGGCTTGTGCTAAAGATGAGAATGTCGTTCAGACACACAAATGAAAAATACCTTCTTTTTCCTATCTTCCTATTTTATTTCCATCTAATGGAAGCCCTTTGCTAAGTCCAGGGTAGTGAAATACTGTGACTTCCCAAGTTTGTCTAATATACTTTCGATATTTGGCATCGGGAATTTATCATCTACAGTTATTTCGTTTAGTTTGCGGCAGTCGATAACTATCCACCACTTTTTTTTCCTGAATAGTCCGTTTTTTCGGAACTATCCAGATTGGTGAGTTGTAAGGGGAGATACTTTCTGTAATAATATAATGCTGAAGCATTTCCTTCATCTGTCTATTAATTTCCTCCTCATGAATTTGAAGGTATCTGTATATTTTAGAATATAAATTGATTATCTATTTATTACGCGCACTTGTCAAAAGCAGCGCGGACCACGACCTTTTATTTTGACTTACAAAAGTTGAGTAAAATTAAAACATTCTTTTTTTTAAAAATAAAACTTCAAATTATTACAAAGGTTTTTTTTGTTTATTAATTATTGTGAAATTCGTTTACTCAAGTTAGACGTTTCGCGTTACTTTGGAAAAATACCCAATATGATGTGTTTGCATTTATCAATGCAAACTCAATATTAAAATAATTTTGCAATTTAAAAAGAAAAAGACTTTTTAAAATATTTTGTCCTATAAGACCATCAAATGGTTTATTTTTAAAATTTGCTAATTTCCAACACATAAGGTTATTGTCATTGAATTCTTGTGGAACTTCAGTAATGATTTCAAAGTTTATTTTCATCTGTCCGTTTAACGTTCTGAAATGTAATGATCTGTCTAATTTTTTCCGTTTGTATTGCGGAAGTAAGTCATCGTTTAGTAATGTGGTCGATGATCCAGTATCTACTGAACATCTTATTTTATTATTTCGAATAGTTAAGTCCACTAACGGTAGGTTTGTTTTTGGGCCGGTGACTGAAAACTTTCTTCATTAATATGGTTGATTTCCAGTGGTTCTGTATGGCTGTGGAAATTTTGTCTAGATGGGTTTTGCATTTTTCCTGATGTCTACCTACGTTGGTCTAGTCTAGATAAATTTTAAGGACGGTATGATCCCGAATTATATGCTTGTCTGAACTGGCCTGAATTATTTGTCTTATCAAAACTATTTAGTATCTGTCTATTATGTCCTACGTTGTTTGAATCTGTATTCCAAGCTTCTATATTTTGCCTTAATATTCCAGTTTCCTCTAAAGTATGATATGCTGATATAATATTGCAGATGTCCCTAATATATGATACTAGCCATATAAGGCGAAATGTTATTTAGGAAAGTTTTTTGGATTAAATTCACTAGGCTTATTCTTATCTTGTTCATATTTCTCATATAATTTATTTAAAATATTGCGTTAAAATTTTTTAAAGATATTGCTTTATGGTACAGTTAATGGTATGTCTCTCTTACTCCGAAGTTTGCAATGAGCTCGTCTTTGATTTGCTTCCAGCTTGGATTGGTGCCTAATGTTCGTATGACGCTTAGAGCTGCTCCTTGAATTTTGTTCACTATGCATCGCTGAAAAACATGTTCTTCCAGGTTGGTGCTTTTTTATAAATCGGGACGAATAGTTCAACTTCATTAGTCATTAAATTTCCTTTGGGATCTTAGAAAAAAATTTCAATTTTAATCCTTCAGGATTAAATTTTTTTCACAATTAAGTTCACTTGTCTAATCCTTTGGGATATTACTACCGACTGCGTCAGTTGAATTTTCCTTTTGGATGGTCGAATAGAAAAATAAAAAGCAGACTAAAACTCTGGTTTTAGTTCTTAACTTGTCTTTATTTATTTTCTTACTTATTACAATTGATTTTTAAACATAGTTTTATAATTAATTGACTTAAAGTTAAAAGTGCTTATTCTATCTTATTTTGTTATTTTTTATTCATAAACAACTTGGTTGTTTTTATTAGTTAACAGTTTATTGGCTTTTTGCAAAAGTGTTGTTTTAGCATTAACAGAAAATAAAATTCAGTGGTTTATTGCGAAAGTGTTGATTTTGCATTTATGGAAAATTCTTACATTTAAAATATTAAGTTTGCAGAAGAGTGTCAATTGCACAACTTCCTGTGGCGGAGTTCTTTAAGTGTTTTAGGGCGCGGAAAATTGTTTATAGCCCTAACCTTTTCTGGGTTCATTTTTATGCCCTGGCTTGATATAATATATTCTAAAAATTCTACCTCTTTCTTAAAAATAAATAAATAAATTTATCCAATGAAGGTCCAATATTGGATTCTTCTAATGCTTCAAAAATATTTTTTATATGCTCAAAATATTCAACCTCTGTTTTACTAAAAATAATGATGTCATCTATATAAACACAGCAACATTTTCCTATATATTTACGTAAGATATCGTCAAGTGCACGCTGGAAAATTGATGGCGCATTCTTAAGGCCAAATGGGAGACGCGTAAATTACTATTACTATATCTGATTATATATATTACTATATCTGATTTTTTTAGTGGAATCTGAAAAAACCACCAACAACTTTTAAGATCTAGTACTGATTACTAGTGCCGAGTTGAGAGATTACTTCCGAAATATCCGGAATTGGGTACCTACCTACGATAGTGATTGAATTTAACTTCCTATAATCTACTACCATCCGATATTGCTTATTTCCAGCTGAATCTGCCTTCTTTGGCACAAGCCAAACTGGGGAGTTAAAAGGTGATCTTGTTGGTCTTATAATGCCATCGCTTAATAGCTTTTTTTACTTGGCTTTCTACTTCTGCTTTAAGCGATGCAGGGGAAGGATAATATTTTGAGTATCCGGGGGAATCAGTTGTGGCTTACCAACAACTTTTGTAGTATAAGTAAGTTTTTCATCTGGTTCACAAAAGATGGATAAGCATTCAGTATTTTTTCCATTTTTCCCTTTTGTTCTTGAGAGTAGGGAATTGTTTGAGAATGAACTTAAATCCATTTTTCTGTATTATATAGTGTTTATTCGTAAAAATAGTAGCTTCTAGCTCTCTTAGAATATCATTACCTAAAATGCCGTCGAACGTTGCTAACGAGGCCATCAAGTAAAATTAGATTTTTTCTTTAATTCCAAAAAGTTTTGCATAAGTGTGTTCACTTATTTTTATATCCCCAACAATAGTTTCTGCAAAAAAGATGTTTTCATTGGGTATGCGTTTCTTTACTAGCTTTGATTGAACGTAATTCTTACTAGAGCCTGTATCCACTAAAAATTATAATATATTTCCTCTCTTCGTTTTAACCTCCAAGTAAGGCAACGAACAGCTTATCATGCTAAAAAATTAATATCGCTTGTAACCGTAAACTTTGATCTACCTCCATTGGTGCCAGCCGAGGTTCCGGCTTAAGAGGACGATGAGGGTTTCTGCTAAATTGATTCCATTGAATGGGTGGTTGGAGCTGTATGTGGAATATAGGCTAATTGGGGATAAAACGTTTGTTTTCGCGAATCTCAAAAGTTTCGCCTATTGGCGTTATTAGCGTGGTTTGCGCGGAAGTTTTCATGCCTAGCAATCGAGGCAAGTCACCTGCTGATAGAACTCTTGGATGTTTTTGTTTCCTTTCCTTGTACCAAAGTTGTCATTTGGTACCCGATGGTGGACAGATCTTGTTTGTCACCATAATGGATTATTACGCACTGAGATATTGCTTGCCAATTTAGTGGCGTATTGTACGATTTTAATGCTACGTCAGCATTACCCGTAATTTTATTTCTTATTACACTTGATATCCCGTAATATTTCATAAATATCTAGAATTCTTTCTACGCTTTTTTACCTTTGATTGGATCATAATTACCTACAATTCTTTATTTTTCCATGAGTTGATTTCCCCAGGATGCCCAGAGAATTCTTTTAAGCATTTAACCACGTCTGGTAACTTGTCCATGTCGTGCAATTGGTCAGCATGTCTGTTGATTTGTTGGTCACCTAAGTCTGCCGAATTAGTACAAGGATTAATAGTTTTCTGTACTACTTGTGGCCCTTGTTGTCCTAATACGTCTGACGCTATATTTGAAATTAAAGATCTTCAGCCTTGTAGGCATTATTTGCCGAAAGGGTAGGGGGAGGTATTCCAATTGAAAATTTAAGTGTAAGGATCACGGCTTTGATTTATTATATTACTCTATTTGTAAAACATGCACAAAAAGTTTTTCAATATAGTGCTTGTAAATATTATTTTCCCTTTTTTCTACAAAATAACTTAATTTTAATTTAAAAGTACCCTATTTTTCCTTGATGACTTGCTTTTGCTGTCTTTACCTCGATGATTTGCTTTTGATGGGTAGTTTTTATTGATATCCTTTTCGCGGTGATTTCTTGCGGATTTTTTCCTTGATGACCCGTTCCGCCGGAAATTAATAATGAATAGTTTATATTGTTTTTACTTTTCAGAATTGGCTTTCGTATTTTTGCACAAACGCGATTTAGTCACTCTTTTCTCTCAATAAGTTATGAGGTTAGAATTCTTCTGAAGATTTTAAGCACATTTACATCTTACAAATTTTCCAAAAACAGTCACTTTACTTTTTCTAAACTTTTCCAGAGACAAGTTTCACACATTTATCCTGGACCTTTTTTAAGAGTCATTAATTTTGGTCCTTAAAGGATAATATTGTTTTTTTCCACTTTAATTGTCCTTTTTCGATAAGGCTGCCACGTCGTATGCCTCCGTTTTGCCTTGGCTACTCGGGAGCCTTTTATCGATAGTTAATTTTTATTCGGGTGCCAGTTCTTTTTTAATACCGGACCGACCAAAATCTAAAGGTGGCGTGATTTCGTTATTAAGCAATAATTGCAGTTTTTGCAATTATTGGGAAATAATAAAATTATATTTTTTTTGTTATAATTAATAAAAGATGCTGATTTTGCATATTACAAAAATTTTACTTATTGTTAATTTATTGCAAAAGAGTTTTTTGACTTTATTTGCGTTAACTTATGTATGTATATAAAATCCTGCAATGAAGAAAACAAAGAGTCAATTTATACAAATCTGAAGGATAGGTAATATTGGCTATACTTCAGACTTTCCACATGAACAACTCAATATTGCTTGGCAATAAACACATTTTTGAACAGACTACTTACTTTGAAACAAGAATATTTAGCATGTTAAAAATGTACATATGTATGTATGTATATAGAATATGCTATAGAATAGATTATGATTATGCTAGCCAAAATATGTAATGTAACATATCCTATAGGATCAAAAAAAGTGCATACTCGTATTAAATGCAATAAAAATATTATTCGGAAATACCTACACACATTTTGAATTTTTGAAGCAAATTTGTGGAACAATAATACAAGGCAACCCAAATATTTTATGGGATTAAAAGAACAAGTTTTTTTATTTTTTTCATTCTTAGTTTAAAGGCTGTCAGTTTTGTATTCTTAAAATATGCGGTGTGAACTATTTTTGACAGTATATCTAATTATACAGAATTCTAGAAATTTGTTCGTCATAAATAAAAACATGCCTCCGAAATAAATGGCCAACAACGTGATCTGATGAAATAAATTGGTTTACTAAAAACTAAATTCGAAGGTCTGACCAAAGCTATGGGTGTGTTTGAGTTTAAGGTGTGATACGATTTCGTAGTATTTGACTTGTTAAAAGAGATTTGTGTTTCCTTTCAGTATATGTATATATGCAAATCTGAAAGAAACGAAAATAATTTTGAAAGATTTATTGTTGCGAACCGTGTTTTTAACTGGGTAAGTTTTCGTCTAAATTTATAATTTTAAGTAAAATTCTAAGCCATCTTTTATATTTCGCAAGGCCTACCGTATAAATCCAATATTCTTCATGTGGGAAATTTGTCTTGCAAAAGGGCGGCGAAGGAGCTGAAGTGTAACAGAATAGTCTCACCAGGTCGAACCCATCTTTCTGTTTTTGTCCCACTTTTGGGGTTATTGCAAACGCGACGTGCAAAATCCACGTGCAAACGTACCTGCTTCATTTTGAGGCCTTACGTAGACCAATAGTCACTAAAAAGCAAATGCACTGATAAACTCAAAATATGCTCATAAAACTTGAAATATATAATTGAAAGAATGTGAAAAAGTCGACGGTATACAACATTTTTATTTTAAAAATGTATTTAAGAACAAAAGTCACCTTTGTACAGTACTTTGACACTAACATACTTGTTAATTTATAATTCAATTCAATGAAGTCATTAACATACATATGTACATACGTACATATCGATACCTTAATATAGTAAGTAACGTTTTCTTAACTTTTCAGTAGAGAGAAAATTAATAAAAATTAAAGTTTGTAGTCGCGAAACTTTTTTCAACTGCTTATATTTTTGTTATTTTTAGTCGGATAACGTCAATATTTTACCAATGATGTGTTGGAAGATCATCTTTCGAAGTTTAGAAAAACTCGATTTGAGAAAAAAAAACAAGTTAAGGCCTTTCTATATTATGATTATGATTCGTTAGGTTATCTTACATGTCTCAACCAATTTTTAGATTTTTGCGACCAAAAATAGCTTTTATAATATCCATAATTCAAAGTAACATATTTTCAAAGAAATTAAAATAAAATATTTGAATTTTTAAATAACAAAGCGAGCATCGATTATTGATTTTACTTTGTTTGTAAGCATTGATTACGGTTAATACAAAAAAAAATTATTTCATATTTATAACTTTTTCACTTTTGTTTATTTGATACGTCCTTTTTTCAGAAAAGAATGTGGCAAATATAACTTAAAAAACATTTCGAAAAATATAGTTTTTTCTGTTTCTGTTCTGTTTCTGTTCTGTTTTAATTCCATATTCCATCAATTGTTTCTATATCTGAAGTATTTTTTATTTTATAACGTTTTTTGCTTCTCCTATAAAATTAGTAAAAGTGATGGGACGTACTTTTGTATTTTCGACGACGATATACAGAAGTTACCGGACCTTGTACAAATGAAGCCAACTCCAGTGGCACATATTGGGTTTATTTTTTATCTTCTTGACTTTCATTTTGATCATGTTTCCTAATTCTTCGATGCTTGAGTTTTTTTGCGATATCAGTTTTTTTTTTAATTTGATTACAAATATCTGTCTGTAAAGTTCTCCTAATAATTTTATTGGAACTAAATCCTTGTAGGTTAATAATCGTTTCAAATAGAATAGCATAATCTGAGCATACAAATGCTAATTGACTGTTGATAACATAATTTTGTATTATATCTCTTAATTTTTTAATGCGGAAGAAAGGTTTTCTTTAAAAAAAGAAGTTCGTCATGGAGGTAAGCCAATCTATTATTTCAAAATGAGATCTTATTTTCTCAGCCGTATGATGCAAGCCGTATACCGTACATGCAACACATAGTAAAATATTTGCAGCCTTGGCGATATTAGGAGCAGCAGCATTCAAAGCATAATATTTTTTTTGCCGACATTTTTTTCAAACACATTCACTGAATCATTGAACGCGCTGCTTTCTCAAGTTCAATAACATTAAGCAGAAACCACGCTATAAGGTTGAGGTTACCATATACATATAGGGGTCTGTAGAAAATGGCAAGACAGGTACTAGACCATCATTTGTATCTTAGGCTATTGCAATGCGCGGAAAAAACTTCTTTTCACCTTCGAATTCTTCACGAAGAAATTGCAGTTGCGTTAAAAAAATAGAAGTGAATACAAATGTTATAATTTTTTACGTAAACTATGCATTAAAATATTAACTAAAAATATTATATTAAAGAAGGAAATTATAGGAAGGTAAGTATAGAAATAAAACAAAAGCTTAGTTAACAAAAGGTTTGATCGCTTCAGAATAACTTATGTTTTTAATGACGACGGCACATGCACGTACTATGCATGAAGTCAACAGGATGGTATCATCTCCTTAAAGAGATTTGAGGCCAGGCATCACACACTATCTTCCATAGCTCCTTGCGCATTCCAAGGTTGTTTACCTGCAACATATTATTTAGCACCTCCCCACATTTGTTCTGTGGGATTGAGGTCAGCAGACTGACGGGCAAAGACATAACCTCAACCCCATTGACCTGAAACTAGTCGTTTGCCAATTTACACACATTCAAGAGGCGTATTCCGCTTTGCAAACAGTAGCACAAATTCTATTCGTAAATAGACGTGCTTGTTCATTATGCCTCTTATTTCACAGTGTGTCCTTCCATTGTTCATTCGGCCAATTTATATGTTCTTACTATGTCGTACAATTCAAGGGCAAATACAGGAATAAATCAATCAAGATACATATTTATGCGATTTATAAATACATGAGAAGAAAAATGCCTAAAAGAGGTTGGAGCTGTTTTGCACTGAAGTGGACCTTGAACAGAACGTTCTTGTACAGATGTTCTTATGTTCTTAATGTAGACAGAATATTTCCGCTTAACTGATTCACGACGAAAAAAAACGTGAAAAAATTATGTGAGCTGCATATGAGTTGTAATAGATTAATTTGGTGTTTCTTTCAGAAAACCAAATCGACCGGCAAAATTGTATGAGATATATTCCATAATGCTTCTTCAGTTGCCCGATCTAAAAATCAGGCGATAAATATAAACTCATCGCTTGATCGAGAATCAGAAAACATTTTTTGTGTATTCTGTGCTGAATTCCATCGAAGCCCTTTTGAGTTCAAACCTTAAATATGGCACCGTTCTGTTTTGAGTCTGCGGAATTGAATTCAAAGTATTCTTATTAAATTAAAAACATTGTATTTTCTTAAGAGCTTAAAATCATTTACCTTTAACGCAATTTCTTAATTTTATAATTTGAACAAAATATTGTAAATTAATTTAAACTTGTTAAAAATGCTCTTTTTGCTATTTACTTCAAGTGTTAAATGCAAATTCTGTGTCTTAAATGCAAATTCTGTGTCTTAGTTTTTTATTCGCCAGTAATTATTTTTTTAAAGTTGAAATTAAATGATAAATCATTATTTCTTTCGTATAATATTTTAACATAATTTTTATTCCAATGCAAAGAAAACTTTCATTGGTGTTGATTGTTGAAGTTTTATTGAATAAAAGCTTAAGAATCTAAATGAACAATCTGTATTTATACTAATTTGGGCGATCGTTGGTTGCAGCTACTGCGATCATGCCATTTTTAACAAACAAAAATATTCATATTTGAGTTCTTTGTTTTTGAAGAAGTCAATTATGTTTATGTTGCAGAAATAATTTAAACTTGTCAACAAAAATATTTATATTTAACATTCGTAAGCAACTTATTCATAAACAATCCAAAAAGAATCTATATTATTACGGGATACTTACGCAAGTTGAATAAAATTAAATTAAATTGGAACTTTTAGCTTCTGTATCCGTTTATTGTTCAATTAATATTAATTACATTACATTCTTTTTCTTATTATAAAACTTTATTTATGTAGTTTGTTTCTTACCAACTACGTCAGCATTTTAGCTTTTTCTTTAGTTAGCAATAGTCTCACTTTTCTGCTTGTATTATTTAAATTCACGGGAAAAAAAGAAAAGGTCAATGAACAGAAATTGGCAAAGGATTTTTTTTGTCATTAACTACAGAAATTGGCAAATGAATATTTTGTCATTAACTCTTCCCCCCTTAAATCGAATGTCCTCAGTCGTTATTGCTTTTAAAAAAGTGGAATTCTATCTTGGAGGCTTCTCTGGTGCGGCCAAAGTAATGTTTGTAAGTCGTGGTAAATTGTCCATTCCAAAAGCTTCTCCAGATGGAGGGGCCTGTGGTGTCCACACTGTAATTTCTTTTCTTGTTTTCGTAAGGATTTTAAGAAGGATAATGAAAATTATGATTAGTAAAAGTATTCCAGAGATCGTCCATTCTCCTATTATGAGTCGTTTTTTTACTGTTGTAATAACATCAGTGTTATTGATTTGGAGCTCGTTAAGCTTCTCTAGAGATCAAAGGGTAATTCTGTTTTTTTCAAAGGGAGTAGGTTGCATCCGAGCCGGCATAGTTTGTAAGAGTGAAGTTTGCCAATTGCTAAAAGTTCTATTCTCGACAGTAATTGTTGAATTGTGAAATTTTATTAAACATGTTCCTGAAATATTATGTACTTTTTCATTCACAAATATTGGACCATTATAATCATTCAAAAGTATTATTTCTGTATCTATTTCTTCTATACGCGGAACGTGATGACTGTTGCTTACAGTACAGGAGGAATTCAAATTATTTATTAAATTGGGAATACAACCATTGTCTGTTATATTAATTAAATTTTTCTCATTACAAATTGTAATGTTATTATAATTTTTACATTTGCCTTTTACAGCAAATGTTTCTTGTTGGTTAACTACTATTTCCTTAAAATCTAAATGTATAATTTTACTATTTTTCTTTACTCGTCTTATAGCTAGATTTTTATAGTTTTCCTTTTTTGTTAGTGGAATTTTAACTAAATAAAATATTTCTTTTTTGTTATTATTATTATTTTTTGTATATATTATTATTATTGATATCTTTGAAAATTCTAACGATTCTTCTGGGCTTGAAAAATTTATGTTTTCGTCTATTAGTGTTTTCATAGATTTGGATTTGCCATATCTAGTCTTGCCCATGAAATGGCTAATTCAATATTTACTAATTCTTCCTTAACTAATCTTATTTTATTGTGTAAATTAATAACAATTTCTTTTTCAAGATAAACGTCATTTCTTATTTGATTTGACATTGCATTAAACATCTCAGTTAAATTATTTAAACGTTTATTCTATTTTATTATTATTATTATTTAATCAGCAATATTGTTAGTTAGTATTTGGAAGTCGTTATGATCAGAGGTTCCTGCTATGTATTTCCATATAGTACCAATAGCATCAATTGATCTTTTATGACGGTTATTAGGAGTGGGAGTAATGTCTTCTAGGATGTTAATGGTGTGTGTTAATTCATGGATCAGGAGTGAATATTTGTTGTGGGTGTTCGGGTAGTTTTTTTCAATAAATGCTTGCACACTGCTTATGAATTCCTCATACTCTTTAATTTTAATTACGTGAACTATTGTAAACATTCCCTGTTCTATTTTCGCTATTCCCTTGTCGATAGTGATAATATGGGAAGATAAATAATCAATTATTTCGATTTCCGCCTGAATGCAACACAGCGGGATCCTGCAAAATATTTTACTTTTTAATATTGTTTTTGTGTACTATTCTTCCTGAATTGGTTAATATAGTGGTATTTCTATTCTCTTTAACTATTTCTTCTTTATATCGTGGAGAAAATTTAATTTTAACGTAAACTTTTTCACCTACTGAATAATTCTTAATTTTCTCTCTGTCCTTCTTATGGTATTCTAAGTCTTTTTCCTGTTTTTCTTTTAATCTATCACTAATTTCTTTCCTTTCATTTTTTATTTCTACAGGATTCTTGCAATTTTTACCAAAAAATACTTCTACTGGTTTCCTTCCAGTAGTAGAGTGAATTGAAGAGTTATACTCATAAATTGATTTTGTAAGTAGGTCATGAAATGAAGTGTGAATTTTTTCAGTTTTTAAACATCTCATGATTTCCGAGAGAGTGGAATGGAATCTTTCCACTTGCCCGTTAACAGAGCTGCAATACGGAGGGGTAGTACATATAAATATTTATTCCGAATTGATTCTTAAGCAAAAATGTTATTGTAGCCGAATTTAGGGATTTTTCGTTATCTATGACAATTGAATTGGGTACACCAAATGCTAGAACTAATTCCTTAAGAGGTTCTTTTATGTCTTCTATTGCTTTAGATTTTAGAATTTTGAATTGCACATATTTTGAAAATTTGTCAATAGCTGTAAGGACCAAGTTTTTTTCCGTCGAGTAAATATCAACAAGAACTATTTCTCCGGGGTTTTTTGGAATCGGTGTAGTTTCTAAATTGGGTTTATTTGGGTGACGGTCATATTTCTGTTCTCTGCAAATTTTACAGGCTTTTGCTATTTTATTGGTTTTTTCTGCCATTTTAGGAAAGTAAAAATTTTGTTTGATTTGCTCTCTATTTTCTCTTCCATTTCGGTGTGCTCGTTTATGTTCTGCTATGATTATTTCCTCTTGCTCACTCTCATTTGTTACGTCCTTTACTTGGCTTTGAGTAAATCTGACTTTAAAGTTTTTAAAATGATCCGGAAAGATTTCTTGTATGACTCCCATAATTGGCTCACTTGTAAAAAGTCCATTAATTACGTTTGGATTCAAATATTTTTTCAAACTTAAAAGTAAGGAGTCTTTCGTGTAGTAAGGTTGTTTTATGATATGCCTATGGTACGTGGAAAAAGGTATCTCAAACTTATAACTATTCTTGACATCTATCAGTATGTAAAGTTGATTCTTAAATGCCTTTATGGGGCATTCCATAGCTGGTATTAAGTTATGCGAAGAACTTTCCAAACTATTTTGTGTCGCTGTCATGGAATTTATTTGTGGAGGTCTGGACAACGCATCTGCGACTATGTTGGTTTTCCCTGGTTCATAATTAAATTCCTCCAGTATGGCTTTCCACCTTTTCATCTTGCGGTTTGTATTTTTGCTGCTAAGAGCGAAAGTAAGGCGTTGGTGATCTGTAAAAATATTAACTTTTCTCGGCCCATACAAATAGTTTGTTAACGTGGTGAGTGCCCAAATAATCTCCAACATCTCCTTTTCATTGGTGGCGTAATGCTCCTCTGACTTATTCAGTGTTCTTGATAGAAATGTCACTGGTCTGCCATTTTGTGCCAAGACTGCAACAATTGCATATTCGGAGGCGTCCGTTCTCAAGTCAAAATCTCTTTCAAAGTCTGGATGACTAAGAATAATTTCTTCTGAGGTAAGTGAATTTTTTATCTTTTGGAAGGAGTCCATTACGTCCTGACTTAGAAATATATTTTTATTTTTGGATGCATTCTTTGAAATGCGTCCATCCTCCCCTCTTAAAAGAGATGTCAAGGGTGTAGCCAGTTTTGCATAGTCTTGAATGAAACGGCTGTAATATCCCGACATACCAAGAAAACTTCTTAGATCCTTTAAGGTTTTTTTATTGCGTTCACTTTTTCAGGATTGGCTTTAATACCATTTATGTCCACAATAAATCCCAAGAACTCTACCTCTTGCTTTGCAAATTCGCATTTGTCTAGCTGAACTTTAAAATTTGCAGATTCTAGTGTTTGAAAAACTTTATCTAAATTTTGGAAGTGGTCATTTTCGTTCTTGCCAAATATGATTATATCGTCTATATAGACGTAACATGACTTGCCTATATGGTCTTTTAGAACGTCATCTAGGGTTCGTTAGAAAATTGAGGGAGAATTTCTTAATCCAAATGGTAGTCTCACAAATTCAAATTTTCCGTTGTTTATTGAAAATGCAGTCTGCTCAATGTCACACTCCTTTAGAGGAATCTGATGGAACCCGCTTTTCAAATCTATGACAGAAAAATATTTATTTTCCCCAAGATTCGCTAACATTTCATTTATTTCTGGAATGGGGTAACGGTCCGGTATGGTAATTGAGTTTAATTTCCTGTAATCAATTACCATTCTATATTTTTTTTCTCCAGATGCATCCATTTTCTTTGGGACGATCCAAACAGGTGCATTATATGGCGATTTCGATGGTCAAATTATACCATCGTTCAAAAGCTCAACTATTTGTTCTTCTATTTCGTTTTTTAGTGCCATGGGATAGGGGTAAGATTTTGAATAAACTGATTAATCAGTGGTTGTCCTAATCTCTCCCTGAACACGAGAAGTATAAGTTAATTTGTGATTTGGTTCTGAAAACAAATTCGGGTGAGCGCAAATTACCTTTTCTAATTCTGATATTTGGGGTTTGCTCAAATGATTTGTTCTAAATTCAATTTTGTTCACTGATTGAGAAATGTGCTGATAAATTTTAATTTTCTTCATATTTTCTATTAACATGTACTGTTTTTTACGTAAATTACCGCATTGAGTTTTTCTAAGCTATCATGACCAAGAATGCCATGAAAAGATTTTAAAGAAGGTAAAATATAGAGTTTTATTTCGTGATTTGGTAGGTTAAAAAGTTTCACTAAGGTGTGGTGTGTAATCTTTATGTTGCCTGATATAGAGTTTGCGAGGAAAGGTCTGTCATTTGGAATTAATTTGGTTACAAGAGAAGGTTGAATGTAGTTCTTATTTGAACCTGTGTCTATTAATATTTTCAATATTTGGCCATTCTCCGCTTTAAATTTAACGTATGGAAGCGAAGAGTGAGTTAGCCTAAAAAATGGATATCTGACAAATCTTCTGTTTGAATATTGTCCTGCTCATCTTTGTGGAAATGGCCTTGCATGCAATCGTGGTTCTCGTCTTGAGTTGCTTCGTGGAAATTATTTGCGTAACTATTAAAATCATCAGGTTGGTCATAAAAATTATCATTAGGTGGAAGTTCTTCATTCATTCCTATGTGAAAATTTCTCTGTAATTTAGTATGTTGCATTGGAGTTTGTAGAATGAGGTAAAGGCCTTTTGCCATAAAATTGATTCGATTGCCGAGGTCTATTTTGGTAGTTAATATTTTTTGACTGAATAGAAGTATCGATGTCCATTGGTTCATCTTTTCGTGGTTTTGGGGCCATAGGTCTATGTGGTACATTTTGTTGAAAATATGGGTTTTGTGGTTGGAAGTGTTGTCGATGTTGATTTTGTAATTGAAAATTTTGATTCAAGGAAGGTTGTTGGTATGGTCTTTGATGATTGTGATATTGAAATGTGTTACATTGCTTTGAGTGACTAGGCTGTTGTAAGGTTAGTTCAGGATAAAATGGTACTTTGTTTACATTATTATTCCTTCTTGGTATGGCTGGTGGCAATTCTCTTCGTGGTCTTATGTTGTGGTAGTTATTCGCGTATTCTGTCCTATAATTTTGATTCTGTAACTTCAAGCATAAATGTAATGCTTCTGGTAAATCTGATGGTTCACGGATTGCTAGATGCTTAGGTAAGTCTCCATTGAGACCTTTTACAAGTGTCTAGAGCTCTGTCGCGATATGTTTGTGTAAACAATGTCGCTGATTCCCTGCCTATCTCCATGCATCCAATTTTATTCAATATTAATGAAAGCTGAGTATAGACTTCTTAATAAAACCCTTGAATTGTATTTTTGCCCTGAATTAGCGACGTCATTTGATATTCTAACGTGCCGAAATCTCGTTTATCCCCGTAATGAAGTGCTAAGCACTTGACAATACTCTTCCAGTTTAACGGAGTATTATAAGACTCTAAAGCTAAATCTGCGTTACCTATAACTTTATTGCGGATTACACTCAATATACCGAAGTATTTTGCGGATCCTTTGGTGTTGTCATATATTTCTAACACCCCTTCTACGCTCTTTCTCCAGGAATTGAACTCTGCAGGATTGCCTGAGAATTCTCCTAAACATCTGAATCAGCATCAGGAATTTTATCTAACTCACTAAGACTATTTCTATGCGTTTCTTCTATTACTATGTCTGATACAATGGGTAAATCATTATTGGAGTTTTGCAGCGATTGAATTGCTGCTCTAATCTGTTCTGACACTAAATTTGATATTTGTGCTTGCAGTGCAGCATTCATGTGAAATTGGTCTTGTGAATTGGGTTGTTGGGGAGCTTGATCAGAGTTGAGGATAGATGGTCTCATTAAATTTGAGGGATTTGCCATTGCTATGGATTATAAGTTTTTGTTAGTTTTTTCCTTTTCAACTAAATGTTATAATATGAACAATACACAATTTCTTTTTAAAAGACACCAAAATATTATTGATAAAAATGATTTTGATTTTTCGTTTCGATATTAAAATAAAATAGAGACAGGTTTCGTTTGCTTCTTAGTTAAAATTTTTAGTTAAAAAATTTTTTGTAACATTAATAAAGAACACTCAGTTTTAACAATACTTTTACTTTCTTTTTGAATTTTAATTTTCTTATCTTTTACTTTTCTTTTTACTTTACTTATAAACTTGCTGGTTCATTGTATGAACTATTTTCTGATTATATTTCTGTTCGATTTTTAAATTTTGTTTATTTATTTATAATTTTATGATCTCTTGAACTAATTTGTGATCCTATTTTTATCAAAGGATCATTTTATCGAAATTAAATTTTTAGATTTATTTAATCTTTGTAAAATATTCTCAAAAAGTATAAATTTGCTTTTTCTGTTTTAACTGATCTTTAATAATCAATCACTTGTTCACTTTAAAACTTTTGTTTTTCACTTAAAATATTCTTAAATAACTTACATTAACATGATGATACCTCACATCCTTGCTACCGATAGCTTTGAATAATTCCCTTCTGTCCTGGTTGACTACTCGTGGCTCTCCACTATACCAATTGTAGCAATCGCTGTCTTGATAAATTCAGCGATGATGTGTCCAACGGTGAGCTTCTTGAGGTCGGGCTGGAGTTCAGGTATCCTTTTTTTGCTCGGGAACTTTTAGCTTCTGTATCCGTTTATTGTTCAATTAATATTAATTACATTTCATTCTTTTTCTTATTATAAAACTTCATTTATGTAGTTTGTTTCTTATCAACTACGTCAGCATTTTAGCTTTTTCTTTAGTTAGCAATAGTCTCACTTTTCTGTTGAATAATTTTTGTTGACACCTTGTCTCATCAAAAATTATTATTTAAATTCACGGGAAAAAAAGAAAAGGTCAATGAACAGAAATTGACAAATGAATTTTTTTGTCATTAACTACAGAAATTGGCAAATGAATTTTTTTGTCATTAACTTGCATAATGACGTCTTGGGTAAAACTCCCCCGGACGGAGATTGATTCCCAATTTCTGAAGGAATTTTGGGAAACGATACAATTGTTTTATTTATTATCTTTTTCGCTTTGAATTTAACAATCAAGTACCCGATGATTATAATTATTGCGACAATGTGGTTTTTTGATTGTATCTTAACTCATTTATACATACATACATATGTATGTCTTATATTTTTAAAATGTTGATACGTTAAATTTTCTAATGTTAGTTATACATCAACGTTTATTTGTATCTCTTTAAATAAAGTAGGTATTACATATTACACCTTTGCCATAAATCTTTCTGTCATACCATTTTCCAAAAATCTATACTTTACATTGCTCTATTTTTATAAGAAAGTGGCCAGGTAAGGTCACAGGTATCTCATTATATGTTTGATTTATAGTTACATTGTTCATATTTAAAGCAAAAATCAAATTAGAACTTACTTCTATTACATTTGTATACAGATTTTTCCGATATGTACGTACATTGTATTTTTTATAATTCAATAAGTTCTCAATACAATTATCTTTTAACATCGTTAAATTTTTCTTGTGGTCTGTTTCAAAATAGATAATATTATCTTTTGAGATATATTTGTGCACTTTTTCATTCAATTCTAATTTGTTGTTATTGGGAATAGGTTGGATAAATAAGGTGTTATAAAATTCAGATGTTAATTAAGGAATTTGGATAATAAAAAGGATATTTCCTTCACCTGTTGCCACAGTTATTCTAATATTTTTGAGTTTTTCAAAAGTTATGTCATGTTTCTCTATCTCTTCATCCGTTAGTATATTCTGAAGTCCCAAGCTTTATGTCAAAAGTATTCCCTCGACTTTATCGATTAATTTTTTCTAATTTTGATATTTGAAAGGAAATTATTGTCCTTTGCATATCTAGTTCGTCTCTTTCAGTCTGATTATTAATTGTCACATATTCTGAATACGTTTTTTTATTCTCCATTTCATATACTTTAGATAACTTTGCTAGTTGTTCATCAAAGTGTTGGTTTAAATGGATTTGATTATTAGACTGTTCAATTACGTTTTGTGTGTTAGTTTCTATGATTTTCAATCTGTTTTCTATTTCTGTCGATCTTCATCATCCATCGTTCCCTATAAGTATTTTAGTCCTGTTCCCATAATATTTATAAGCCCTCTTTTCTGTCTGTGTGGAATAAGCATTCTTAAAGATGTTCTTAAATGATGTAGCTCCTGGTTTATATAATCATCATTTATTGTATTATTTTCTAGTTTCTCTATACATATATTCTTCATATTTTGTAACATTGAATATATGAACAACATTGTCATATTCCTTTATAAAGTGTTTTTTACCTATACTAACAATAGTAAAACCGTTTCCTACACTTCTGTAAACTCAATTTTCTGAGCACAAGTCGTATGAAATATCGTTGTCATCACCAGTACCGACCAGAACGTTTTCCGTAGCCATGCATATATATATATGCGTCAGTAGGATCAACCAATACATCCAATGAGCTGAAAGTCTTTTTTGATCGAATTAGCTGATCTTTATAAACATTTTGGTTCTCATTTAAATGTCTTTTGTTACCGTTTTATGCGCTAGTATCCGTTTTATGCGCTCTAAAGTCCCTTTTGAAATTTTTATTTACTCTCTGATCTTTTTGATTTCTGTTAAGATATGCTAAATTTCTTTTTTCTTTGAATTTTCTGTAGAATTATCTGGAAAATGAATTTTTATTGGTTTTTACGAGTTGTTAGGTGAAGAATATTGTTATAAGAAAATTTGCTTGAATGTTTCTTCTCTCTTTCGCAGGATCCTTATATTTTCGTTAAGGGTACTATGAAATCTTTCAATATCTGAATTTCCTGTGTGACGATAAGGAGTATTAAATTGATATTCTACGTTATTCTTTTCTAGGAAATCCTTAAAAAGTCTTGAATTAAAACCAGGTTCATTGTCTATAATCAATTTTTCTGGTGTTTTCATCAAATTGAAAAGTATAGTAAAATGTTTTATAAAATTTAATGGGGTTCTTTCTTCAATTTTCGTTACAAAGGCATACTTAGAGAATGTATCAATCATGATTATGTATGCATTTTTGTATCTAAAACCATATATCAGCATGGTAAATTTTGTAGGGACCAGTAGGAGTTTCTGTTTTTTCAAATGGAAGTTTAATGGGATTTCTTTGTATTTTAAAATTACAAATCTCACAATTTCTTTTCTTATGTTTGGATAGTAATATTTCCTTTTCAATTCCAAATATGTTTTGTTTATACCCGGATGGTTATTTTCATATTTATGGTGTCTCATTATGACTTCCAATAATTTCCCTTTTTCTACATTTTCCATATTTTCTATATATTTTTAATTTTTTTATATTTTTCAATTTAATCGCATGATTTTGAAACATGGCATATAATTCCTCAATATCGCAATATATTCCTAAATTTTCTTCCTCTTCAATTATTTGAAATATTTTCTGCAATATTGTTTTATAATCGTTTGATCCGACTCCAAATTAAACAATTTTTTATTGAATTGTATTTTCTCTTCAAACGAATCTTTTTCTTGTTTTTCGATTAATATTTGCCTTCTTGCAAACTGTAATGGACTTTCTGTTATCTGAATGTGATTTAATCCATCATCTTCAGCGCTGTGTACAGTTGATACTGTAGAATCTTGTTTCTTTCTTACTTTCTTTTTTTATATTTCTAAGTTGAACATTTTCCCTGTCTACAATTCTAAAATTTAATTCTTGTTTCCTATGTTTCAAATCCGGCATTGCAAAGCGGCATTGAAAAACTTTATCACCATGTTTGTTTCTTACATGTTGATTCAAAACTTCCTTTCTTCTATAAGAATTTTGGCATTTATTGTATTTAAACAAATTTAATTCTGCACTTTTGTCTATTCTTGATAATGCATCTGCGACATTATTATCTTTACCTTGTACGTGGTTTGTATCAAACTCATATTCGTTGAGCTTAATTTTCCATCGTATCGTAGAGGATTATGATCTGTATGTAGCTTAAATTTTCGTCTGTACAAATAATGTCTAAATTGGCCACAAGCCCAAATGATAGCAAGCAGCTCTGTTTCTATTACGCTATAATTGATTTCATGTTTATTAAGTGTCCTCGAAGCAAAAGCTATAGGGCCATTATCCTGAGACAGCACATCACACAAAGCGAAGTTGCTGGCGTCTGTAGTAAGTGTAAATGTTTTTTCGAAATCGGAATACTTTAATACCATATCCGAAGTCAGTATTTTTCTTAACTTCTCAAAGGACTCTCTATAGTCGGTGTCATTTTCGTTGATTTGCCCGTTTTTTCTGAGTCTCGAAGTGTGAGGTTTAGCTTTTAGCATAATCTGGGATGAATTTTCGGTTATATCCACTTAATCCTAAAAATGCTTGAAGTTGTTTCAAAGTCTTTGGAATAGGAAAACTTCTTATACACTCTATTTTACTAGGGTCTGCCCTTATTCCGTCCGCTATTACAATGTGTCCAAGAAAATTAGTCTCTGATCTCAAAAACTCACTTTTATTTAGTGACACTTTTAAATTGGCCTCCCTCAACGTCTGTAATATTTTTTTTAAATTATACATACATAAGTTCCTGAAGGGAAGTACCAAAGATCAATATGTCATCCATATAGTATATGACACATATTTTATTAATATAGCTTTTAAGTACATTATTCATCATTCTCTGAAACGTTGCTGGGGCATTTCTTAACCCAAATGGAATACCTTTGAATTCATAGTGCCCGCCATTAGTAGAAAATACAGTCTTTTCCTGATCATTTTCTTCAACTTCTATTTGGTAAAATCCTTTTGTCAAGTCTAATGTAGAAAACTAGTTCGCCCGTCCTAGCTTATCTAGTAGGTCGTCAATAATGGGTATTGGGTATTTATCTTCCCTAGGTGCAGTATTCAACTTTCTAAAATCTATAACTATTCTCCATTCTTTATTTCCCAAATTGTCCATTGGGAACCACCCATATTGGGAAATTATAGGGTGAGTTACTTGCATTAATTATCCCCTGCTCTAACATTTCAGTTATTTGTTTTTTAACTTCTTCCCTATGAATTTGTGGATACCTATATGACTTTGTGTAAATTGGTCTATCATTGTTAGTAGGAATTCTGTGCCTAACTTCATTTGTAAAGGTCAAATCGTCGCATTTTTTATAAAATATATCTGAAAACTCTTTTAGAAGATTTTTAACCTCAATTCTTTCTTGTTTATTTAAATGCTCTAATCGCAATTGTTCATCCATTCCCAATTCATCCATATGATGTAATTCGGGTAGATTTTTTATTAATTCGAAGTCATACTCTTGATCATCTTCCTTTTGTCCCTCAAGATACAGAGGAAGTTTTTGTTGATTTATTATAATGCTATGCTCTTCATAATCTATTACGGCATTATTTTCTTTTAATAATTTAGATCCAAATATTCTATCAAACACTGGATGGAAATTGCATATTATAAACAACTCATCTTTTTTAAGATCTATCTGCAAACTATTCATGGAGACTTTAGCTTCTTCTTTTATCACCAGAAATCCTGTGCTGTTTTTATTTTCACTGGTTGTACCAATTTAATTATTATATTTTTTGGACAATGATTTTTCCTAATAATATTCTCAGTAGAGCCTGTATTTATTAAAATTTTTGTTTCATTTTTTCCTAGTTAAAATAAAATAAAACATAGAGCAATCCAAATTCGGTGGATCTCCCTTCGTGGAGGCTGCTTGTTGAAAATTTTGAGATTTTTACCTGTTATTTATATACTTTTTCTGCCTACGTGTCTGTCCCTTATAACCATCGGTTCTGGTCTTGCATGTTCGTTTTGTCTGAAAAAATTGTTTCCTCTGGGGTAAAAACCATTCGGTCGAATGAAATTATTTCTTTGATAATTTTGATTAATTCTTGGGGTTTGGGGATTGGAGAGGATTTGGAAACTTTTTCCATTATTATATATTGGCACTTTATTAAATTTTTCCTTGACACTTATTTTTTCAATTAAACTTGCCTATCCCAGCTCATGAAAAGCCACTTCAAGTCAAACTAGTTTCAGGGCACAAAGCACTGTTCTTAAGTTTATGGGTAGCTTATTTATAAAAACTTTTAACGCTACTTTGTTATTATGATCGATTTTCGACGAGTTTCCGTCTAATCTATGTCTCTGATTAAGCAGGGACAACTTTGCTTGTATAAAATTATAAAATTGTAATACGCCACCTCTATACTGGGCGCCTCTTAGTTCCTCATATAAATTTTCAGCTGAGGATAAACCTCCGAAATTCAACTCTAGTAAGTTTTTTATCTCCACCCATCTGGAGAGGTGTGGATGAATATCTAAGACTATGTGGGCTTTACCTCTTATTTTGCCCTTTATCAAGACCAAGAACATCCGTTGTGAAGTAGGACTATACTCATCCATTGAAGCTACGACATTATCAATGCTTTCCAGGAACGGGTAGAGTTCTTCTTTTCTTCCATCGAAATCTTGAACTATGCTCAGGAACTTCAGGGGATCAATATCTCTTCCCGCCATTTGTTGCAGCTGTTGTTGTTGTTGTTTAAATTGTGCTTCTTGTTGTAGTTGCTGTAGTTGTACTTGTTGCTGTTGTTCTATTGCTGATGATTTTTCTCGATTACTGGAAAATAGTTCTCTCCTTTTTAGAGATCTGAAATATTTCTTATCCACCTTGCTGCTTTATTTCAAAAAAACCCGAAACTACTAATTACTCTTTTTTCCTGTTTTTAAGAGCAGTCAGCAATAATGCTTAACCATCGCATCGTAACTTAACTGTCTTCGTCGCATTTTTGGTAGAACGGGAGCGGGAATGGCATGGCACATTTTAAAATTGTACCAAATAGCTTGAAAGATGGTAGTTTTCTGACTTTAGTTGTACTCAGACACATTTTTTAGTTCATATTATTTTTATTATTGTATATAGATGTAACAAAAAAGTACATTGAACTTCATTTATACTATTATATAATGTTATTAAAAATAAACCAATACTGAATATGTCTAAACTTACATATAAAGAAAATTTTATTGTCTTCTTTCTGTTCCTTTGTAAAAAACTTACAAATCACATGTGAGCGTTTAGACAGGTTGAATTGTATTTTGTAGTGTAAATTGTATACATACTCGTACATCTGTCAAACTAGTAATTAAATATTAAAAGGCAATAAAACCGATATACTCTTTGACAGCTAATTATAACTTCTTCGTTATGATTTGCGCTGTAATAGCAAACTAGAAAAAGTGGATAAAGCAACCAAAAATGGTACGTATGTATCTTTTCTTAGGTGTGTTTTTACGGTAATACATGTATTACGGTATTAAAAAAATTGTATCGTGTAAAAGTAAAATGAGAGTAGGAGAGAAAAGTGACAGTAAACATTGGCAGCACCAACAGAATGTATTGAACGCGTTAGTAATAATTACAAGACCAACCAAATATGAAGCAACAAATTTGCATGTTGTTTTTGTAGAACTACATATTTAATTCGCTCTACCGAATTAAATAAAAAAAATATTTTGATTTTACTTATACCACATTCACGATAAATGACGACAGTGATGAGTTGTCATACAAAATTCTCCTTTAAATGTACTAAATATGCCATTGGTGTACCATTGTACTTTTCCAGTTTGAATAGTACCAAAAAAGTACCATTTAGCCATCCCTGAGAGGGAGATTTAGAACCAGAAATATCGCCAGTTTTCCGTCTCTAACATGCATTAAAACTTTAACTTGGCTTTCCTTTATGGCTTGAACTTAACTCTTTAAGTTCTAAAACGATTACTTGACCGTTAAAATTACATAAATGTCATTTATGCCGATTGAACTATTACCTTACAGTTTTTATCTGAAATATCCTCATCTATTAAGCAACAATTTCTGCCGTAACGCTCAAGGTAATAGATTAATATATTTTTAGAAATTCTAAATAAATGAAAATAAGGTAAAATTGGCCAACAGGATAGCGCCATCTAATTTAAATTAATTAGTATTTTGAGCACCTGTACAGGTTTTTAATAACTACATACAAATTATTTATTTTTGTTTCTCGCTATACGAGCTATAGGTAAATATGTAGGTGAGTTTTTATTTTATAGGAAAGGTAGAAATTAAAATCCATTAATACGATTTTTTATGTAAATTACTTATTTTTATTCAAAGATTTAATATTGTTTCTCGCTATACGAGCTCGAGTATAAAACTAACCTTATTTTTTTCTTTCTTAACTAAAAGAGTCCCACAACCTCGTGCAAAGTGCCAATTATACTTATCAGCATAAAGGGTCAAATTTCATTTGAATAAAATAAAGTGCAAGGTGGCATCCGTTGCAGTATTTTATTTCATGGGAACGGAATGCCAAATAAAATGCAAGGTCGCATCTTTGCAATATTTAAATTTTAATATTTTTTGTTGCGCGTGCAGCGCTAATTTTGTAATGATCTTGTGGTCGCGCTTCCGTACCTTAACTTACATATATGTATATTATGTATACTTCAGACAGTTTCAAGGAAATTTAGTAATCCGTGGTGCCACCTTTGTTAAAAATCACTTCAAAAATTCTACGATTTCACGGACAGGCTTGACTTAACACCAGTTTTTTCCTTGATTTTGGAAGACGAGTCATGAGAATTTGGCGCTTGTCTCTCTATTGCTCGCTGGTCTGCTTGGAAAAACACACGAATATTAGCGCCCTTAAAGTTTTTCCTATGCCTTCTAATTTGTTCAGTAATTTTATGGAAAAGAAGCCCAGAATCTTTATAAGCTTCAATCTTTGCTTTGTCTCCCACCGACAAAACTGCGCATCTTCCCACTTTACACGTTTATTTCATTTCACAGTAGTAATTTTAATCAAGCAAAAAAATAGTAACCGTATTGTTCGAACAAAATTTATTTCATTGCAGCTTCACGTATCTCTCCAAAAGAGAGAGAAAAAATATATATATTTTTCTGAACAGCTCTCAGCTTGAGTTGGCTTAATTTTTATTTTGTCCAGAAACTTGAACTGAGATGCCAATAAGTTAAATTTTTCTCTCAAAGTTGAATGGAGTTGCCCATTTGTTACTTATATTTCCATAAACATTTTTCATGACATAAACGTATTGCAAGTAAAAGTTTGTAACTGTTAGTAAAATGGCAACTAATTAAGAATTCTACATCATTCAAGCGTATCAATGGAACCAATGTGTGAAAATAGCCGGTTGATCGTCTTTGCTTTAAAATTCGTTTCACGGCAATTCTTTTTTTAATTTTTTTCAAATATACATACAAGTTAATCAACACGTGTTTCGTGTCCGATGTATTTACCAAGAGTGGTTACTTTATTTAATATTCTGACTTATATACTTAAAATTAATTGCTTATTTTACATTAAAAGTTAATAAAATTATAAAAAATATTGTAAGTTTTTCCTTTTGCTTATTTAGCACTAAATAAAAAGTAGTACAATTTGGTTTTTTATTCTTTGTGAAATAATAATATTACCATATTCGTTTACTTAGCACTAATTATAATTTACTTCCTATTCTTTCGTTTAGTATTACAATTTAGTTTTTTATTTATTATTGTGAAATAATAATTTATTTTAGGTGAATGAACTTTCTTAGATACAAAAAGTATTACAATTTGGTTTTTTATTCTTTTGCTTATTATTGTGAAATAATAATATATTTTATTTTAGGTGTATGAGTGTTCTTAGTGTTGTGTTAACTCCCCCCTTCTTAAGCATCATCGTCCCGATGATATACATTTCATGGGTAATTAATTTTTATTTCAGGGAAGTTTGTCATTGGAGGAATTTTTAACGTCTGATGCTCATTCCTACATTTATGGCGTAATTGAGTAAATATTATTATGAGAAAAACACAAAGGTGTAGTGTGAAATTAGAGCCGACTGAGATTAGTCCTTTATGAGAGAGGTTATCTATGTTTTCGATATTTTGAAGGTGAAGGTGATGAAGGTATTGTAGGTCTAGCTTAATATTTTTTTGCGATAAGTCACTCTGAAATATTGGTGGCATCGCTTGCACTGAAGTCATTTGCCAATTTGAGTAGGTAGTGTTATTTATAATGATTGTTTCGTTAAAAAAAATTTACTATAAAGGTGCCATTAAGGTATTTGGTGGCGTTAGTGTGTGTAATGTTTCCCTGATAATTTGTCAAGAAAACGGTACCCGGGGATATCTCCTCAATTACTGCTTGCTTGTATATCTGGTACTCGCAAGCTGTCTTTCTAGCGGCAAGGATACTAGTAATGCAGTGGTCTGAGTTTAGTTTTTCTAAGCAATTAGATTTACAAATTGTGACATCTTCGATGTCAATACACTTACATTTGACTCCATAGTTCCCTGTTTGTGATATAAATAAATTTGTAAACTTAACGTATATTCTTTTGTTGTCCGTTATCGTTGAACGTACAATGACGTTGTTGAATGTGGTTTGATCTGTCTGTGGTAAGGAGATAATGTATAGAAGAAGGCAGCCTTTTATCACCACTGAAGGTTCTGCATATTGAAGTGCTTGAAGTTCATTTTTGTATGGTAGTGTCTCAGTTTGGGCAATTATGTTTTCTATGTCTCCTTTATTCAGAATTTGAGAATGAACTATACCTCTTTTTGCTAGCTGACATGCCATTACAATTTGTGTTATTTCGTCTTTTATTAACCCTAATTTATTAAAAAGTACTTGTGCAATGTTATTAGCGTTCTTTTCCGTAATAATTTGGTTGTATTCTTCTAGTATGTTGCTAGTCGTGTTTATTAGGACTTCGTTAATTCTGTATTGTTTATTGTTATTGTCCTTCAGTTTGTTTGCCCTGCTTAATATGTGATCCCAGTCAGTAGCGTCCGGATTTCCAGCTATCCACTTCCAGGCGGACCCGATCCAGTCTATAGACTTTTTCGTTCGTGGATTACGGATATGAAGCTGGTGTATCATATCGTCTATTTTGTCAAGTTGATGTTGTATTTGTGGTTTTAGTGCTCCGATATGATTTGTCTGATCGCGTATAACCATTCTTACTTTATCTGTTGCTTGTTCATATTGTTCTAAATCTATTGTATGTATGATTTTATAATTTCCATTGCTAATTTTGCCCATGCCCTGTTTAAAGGTTACTATAGGGCTATTGTACTTGTATATGTCCAGTGAAGCATTTGTCATGTGTAACAAAAGTCTGAAATGAGGGGAAAGAGAAGAAACTAAAAAAAAAAAATTTCCCATTTTTTTTATTTATTTTAACTTTTTAGATGTGACTTATGAATTTTTTTATTATCGCCTGCAGTCACCGTTACATTATTGTTTTTTGCAATAGTCTGTTTGGTGTATAAAGGTTTGTCCTTTCCCTTTATTTGTTTGTTTCTCTTAAATACTGTGTACCCTGGTTCGTATTTTTTTGGTTTTTTGCGTTTTGCATTCTGTCTGTATAGTTGAATTTTTTGGTTTCTGGCTATTTCGTTTCGTAGGTCTTTGTTAACTATTTCCCTAAAGTCTGTCAGTTTTTGGTAGTTAATTCTTTCGGTTCGTCCAAAAAATATGTCAGCAGGTTTCTTTTTTGTTACGGAATGAATTGTATTGTTATACCTGTCGACTGTTATATTTATTAACTCTTTAAGCGAGTACTCTGGATACTCTTCCCTAAGGCATCTTAACATTTCAACGTGGAGTGAAATGGCAAGTGGAGTGTACCCTCTCAATTGTACCGTTTACCTCGCTTTTCTGAGGTGGCGCGAAGTAAGTCTTAATTCCTAAACCTTCTATATAATTTAGAACGATTGGGCTAATAAAACTGCCTTCGTTATCCATTACAATAACTTTTGGGGTAGAGAAGAAATGAAGCAATTTAATCATTTTGTCTCGTATGTGCAAGACCGATTTATTCTTAATGTGGAAGAATTTCGCAAATTTTGAAAATTTATGAACACACGTTATGAATTTTTCATTTTTTATCTCCATTATATCAATGTGAAGAATTTCGGTTGGATAAGATGGAATTGGGGTAGGTTGTAATTCTGGTTTAGGTGGGTGTCTATCATATTTGTTTCTGTTGCATACTTCACATGTTCCGGTAATATCCTTAATGAATTTTGTCATATTTGGGAAGTAATATTTTTCCAAGATTTGTTCCTTATTTTCCCTTGCATTCCTGTGAGCTCTCTTATGTTCGTTTTTAATAATCAACTTCGTTTTTAAACTTCAACTAATTTTTGTGTAATTCGTATTTTAAATTTTGAAAAATATTTCCTAAAGACCTGTTGTAGTAGCGCGATTTTACCCTCCGGTATTTTTATTCCGTTGATTACGTTAGGGTTTAGTTTATCCTTTAATATTTTTACAAGGGTATTCTCATTTAGTCTGCTTGTTTTTACATAATGTCGCTGAAAATTTTGATGGGGTTCTTCAAGGTAATTGGATTCTAAATCTGCTGAAAATATTATTTGGTTTCTGAAAACGTTTATTGGGGCTTCGCAATGGTGTATTAGGTCTGTACTGTCTTCTTCGGCACTATGTTGAGAACAGTCTGATATGGTTAGTACGTTAACGTTAGTCGGTATTCGTGAAAGTGCGTCAGCGACGGTGTTGGTTTTGCCAGGTTTATAAATTAATTTGTAGTTGTATTCCTCTATTCTGGACTTCCAGCGTTTCAGCTTAGCATTATTGTTCGCGTTGCTTAATGCGAATGTCAATGGTTGGTGATCTGTAAAAATTTTAATCTCCCTAGCACCATATAAATAATTGCGGAGCTTATCAAGTGACCATACTATAGAAAGCATTTCTTTTTCTATAGTGGAGTAATTTTCCTCTGTTTTATTAAGAGATCTAGATAGGTACACAATTGGACGGTCTTTACCGATTTCTCCTTGTGACAGAACAGCTCCTAGCGCAAAGTTAGATGCATCTGTCGTTAGGATAAATGGTTTTTCGAAATCTGGAAAAGCTAGAATCTCTGATGACGTTAATAGTTCTTTTAGGTCTCTAAAAGACTTAACTGCTTTTTCATGCAGATGTATGGTGATAGTTTTTGATCTATTCGCCTTGATTTGTGCATTAGGGCCTCTAGTGAGGTTCGTAAGTGGTTTGGCTACGGCTGCGTAGTTTTTAATAAATCTTCGATAGTACGATGCTAAACCGAGGAAACTTTTGAGTTCCTTTAAATTCTTTGGAATCGGAATTTGTTGAATTGCGGCTACTTTACCAGGATCTGGTCTAATGCCTTCCTGGGATACTGTATGTCCTAGAAACTCTACATTTTTTTTAGAAACTTAGATTTTTCAAAATTTACTTTTAGGTTAGCTTTTTTCAATAGAAGGAGAACTTTGCGTAAGTTTTCGATATGACCTTCCTTATTTTTTCCGAACACAATGATATCGTCGATATAGACATAGCATGCCTTTCCAAGTAATGGCAAAAGGACGTCATTCATCATGCGCTGGAATATTGACGGTGCGTTCTTGAGTCCAAAAGGTAATCGTAAAAACTCAAATTTCCCATTATTAGTGGAGAACGCGGTTTTTTCAATATCGCACTCTTTCATCCTAATTTGGTGGAATCCAGAGGTTAAATCGAGAGTTGTAAAGTATGACCCAAATTAGAAAGTGTATTGTTAATGTCCGGGATAGGGTAAGTGTCAGATATCGTGACGGCGTTAAGTCGTTTAAAGTCTATTACGACCCTATATTGTTTTTCCCCATTAGGCTTCGGTTTTTTGGCAACTACCCAGAGCGGCGAGTTGTATGGGCTCCTCGAACGTCTTATTATACCATCGTTAAGCATTTGGTTTATCTGTTTTTCTACTTCCCCTCTGAGATGGCTTGGGTAAGGGTATGACTTTGTATAAATAGGTTCTGCTGTCGAAGTCCTGATTTCTGCATGTACATTAGTTTCGATAGTACCGCTATTGGAAACTGGACCAAATAGTTCCTTGTACTCGTTTATGAGTGCTTGAATACAGTCACGCTATGGAGTATAGTTTGGGAATGGTTTACTTGTAGTGATTCTCTGGATTTAAGTGGAATAGTCGTGCCATTGCCTAATCTAAGTGTATTATTTTTCCTGTCAATTATTGCCTTCAGTTGCCTAAGGGAATCATCACCTATAATTCCGTCAAATGACTGAAGGCCTGGTAGGACAAAAAATGTGATATCCTTATTTATGCCAAGACCCTTAAAAAATTTACCGACAACTTTATGAGTAATTATAGCTTGGCCTGTTGCTGATTGTATTTTAAATCTAGACTCTACGGGGTTAGAATTGTATGCAATTTTTTCCGAGACGAAATTTTTATTTGCACCAGTATCTATTAAGAATTCTAAAATTTGTCCTTCCTTAGAAGTAAGCTCTAGGTATGGAAGGCTAGATAGGCTTCTGCCATAAAATTTAGCTCGTTTCCTTCGTGTTCTTGTAGTTCTTCGTCTTCAGTGTTGTCTTCATACTGTTCGTAGTTGCTTTCATCGTAGCCTGCTGGTTCCTCTGCCTCTGCCATTGTGTTGGTGTGGAACAATCGCTGTTGCTTCCTAGGGACATTGGACGAGTATGCCGAGTTGGACAAGGGTGATTTTTCTGCCCTGTTCATGTAGTTCACACGATGTGATTTTAAAGTGGGGTCAACTTCCATTGGCACGGGTGGTTTTGGTTGAGTTGGCCTAGGTAGTGGCGAGGCTTGGTGTGGGTATGTTTTTATTGGTGTTGTTAACAGGTGTGTTAAAAATACGTATCCTTTCGTTTGCACTGAGTTTCCTTGGTGGTAATTGTGGTCTGTTTGAATTTATTGTTTTGTACATTTGGTTCATTGGGGTAGATATTGTGTTGGGATAACGAGGGTGAATCGAATTATTTCTGAAATTTAAATTCTGAAATTCGAGGCATGAAGTGTATGCCTCAGGTAGAGTTTTTGGCTTCTGGATTGCGAGCATCCTAGAAACGTCTCCATTTAACCCACGGATAAAAATATCTAAGGCCCTATTTCGATAACTGGATATTAGAACTTCAACTGTTTCGCCTGTATAAGTATCTGTTTTAATTTTATTTATTATTAGGGAAAGTTGGTGGTTTACTTTAGCGTAATATTCGTCTACTGTGTTAAAGCCCTGTCTCATAACACTTAGTTCGTATTCTAGTGTTTGGACGTCTCTTTTGTCCGCGTAATGTAATGAGAGACAGTTTTTAATTTTCTCCCAATTTTCATCGAAAATGTTATAGGATATTAGTGCTGCATCTGCAGCACCCCTAACCTTGTACGTGATATGTTGGAATATTGCCCTGTAAATACGTTTTGTCTTGACAATTTCATAGTCCCTAAGAATGGACTCCACACTGTGGATCCATGATATGTATTGGACGGGATTACCGTCAAATACCTGCAAGTCCCTGACACTGTCTGGGAGTTTGCTTATTGTTTTAAGATCCTCATCAGATCTTGGAACTGATAGTGAAACTTCCTGTTGTTGGGGGTTTCGGGAATTCACTTCTAAACTAGCTATTCTAGTAGCAAGAATTTTGGTTAACTCGATCTGGGCATTAAGTGCACCTGTAAGTTGAGTGATAGCGTTTTGCAATTGATCCATCTCTGTTGTGTGTTTGTATTGTGTGTTTTAGAAATATTCGAATTTAAATCTTTTCCTTGAAATTAATTATTTTAATATATTTTTATAATTGATTTGTGAACTAATTTCGATTACTTTTTTATTCTAAATAATTTTCAATTCTTGAGTTGATTACTTTTTTATTCTAAATTTCCTAGAGAAAAATTTTATTCTTTTCGCTTAACTTAACTTTAATGACTTACAATATTATCAGCATTTCTTCTGGGGCAATAGTATTTTTCCTTTTCGCTCCTCTACTAGGGTACCGCTTGTCCACCGACTACTGATTCAATTTGACTCTGGTTTCCCGGTTCGTTCGGCTTCAGAACTTTTAATCTTTTGTAGATTTCATATACTTCCTTGCTTAAACTTTCACTCGGGGTTTCTCCTTTTTTTCCGGTAGCTTTTTGTAAATAATTGTCTTTGTAAAAAAAATTTTATGTCCTTTTCCCGCTTTTTTACACTTTTTAAGACGGTACTTTGTTTTGAAAAAATTTTCCAATAAGAACTGCCTTTACTAATTTAATTGCTAATACCTTTGCTAACTTTGGTAATTTAAGATTTTTAATGTTTTTCTGTCCTTTTCCCGTTTTTTTTATACTTTTTTTTCAAACGGTACTTTGTTTTAAGAAATTAATAATTAACCTTTTTTTACACTGCCACTTTTTGCCCGGGATTTTCCACGGATTTTTTATCCTTTTTCCTGGTAGCTTTAATTTTTTACTGTTTTTCTGTCCTTTTCCCGCTTTTTTTATACTTTTTTTCAAACGGTACTTTTTAAGAAATTTCCGATTAAAACTTTTTTTTTACACTACCACTTTCGCTCGGGCGCCAGTTAATCAACACGTGTTTCGTGTCCGATGTATTTACCAAGAGTGGTTACTTTATTTAATATTCTGACTTATATACTTAAAATTAATTGCTTATTTTACATTAAAAGTTAATAAAATTATAAAAAATATTGTAAGTTTTTCCTTTTGCTTATTTAGCACTAAATAAAAAGTAGTACAATTTGGTTTTTTATTCTTTGTGAAATAATAATATTACCATATTCGTTTACTTAGCACTAATTATAATTTACTTCCTATTCTTTCGTTTAGTATTACAATTTGGTTTTTTATTTATTATTGTGAAATAATAATTTATTTTAGGTGAATGAACTTTCTTAGATACAAAAAGTATTACAATTTGGTTTTTTATTCCTTTGCTTATTATTGTGAAATAATAATATATTTTATTTTAGGTGAATGAACTTCTTAGTTATAAAAGGTATTACAATTTGGTTTTTTATTCTTCTGCTTATTATTGTGAAATAATAATATATTTTATTTTAGGTGTATGAGTGTTCTTAGTGTTGTGTTAACTTACATACATACGTACACACGTACTTTGCTAATATGCATTTCAATGGCCATTAGACAAGTCATCTTCTTATTCATTAATTTTAAAAAAGAAACTATTTTAATTAAATAAATATGTTTGCACATTAAAAACAAATATAGTCAAATACAATCAGTCGCCACATTACAAAAGTGATGGATTTTGTTCATACACGGCACCTTTGATCTTCCGGACAAATTGTCCGAAATGGATGAATCGTGTTTCAGAAACTCTCAGTAAAAAAATAATTGTCCAAACAAAAATCTTGCTCGAACAAAATGCGTGCCTTCCCCTGAAATATGCATTTTGGGGGCGCTATTCTGATGATGCAAATCAAGTGCATGTACATAAGTTATAATTTGGCGTGTTGCAAAATTTAAAAAAATAATATTTAATTTGGGTCTTTACGACCAACTTTATTTGAGTTCAATAATAAAACTAAAAACTAAATTTACAAGTTTCTTATTTTATATTATTATGTTGACATATTAAAAAGAAGGTGGTGTGATTTCCTAGTAATTTTGAATTGGCATTTATTGCGGACGTTGATTTCGCAATTATTACCAAATTAAAGTTAAACTTTAATATTGCATTTATTTCGGTCAACAAAAGTAATTAAAGCTAAATTGAAATATTACATATCAGCAGAAATTCTAAAAAAATGAAATTATAATTTTGTTTGTGTTAACTCTTCCCCTCTTAAGGCGATTGTCCATAATCGCGGTGGCTTAGTGGGGGGAGTATTGAATTCTTTTGTTGTAAGCTGAAGATATGGTTTATTTGTATTTGGACTGCTTGCAACATTGTCTCTTGAAACATACATTTTTTGCTTATAATTAACTTTGTAGTAAAAAATTAATATAGTTAGGATAAAAAATTATATTATTATAATGTCTGAGCTTAAACTTATAATATGTATGTGTATTTTTGTTTTCATTAATTAACAATTTTATGTTATATTTATTGTTCAATTGGTTCGCATACAGGCTTTCAAGTTTGAGATCTAATTTATTAATATTTTTCTTTTCTTTGATTTTTGTTATTAGATTTGGCATAATAAAAGTTTCATGAATTTTTATATTAATATTAGTATATGTTATATTTAGAGTGGTTACGTTACAAGTTTCAAACTTAATAAGAAATGTTCCTGTATGTTTTATTTTTAATTCGTTACAATCTTGAGTAATATTTTCATAAAAATTTTTAAATATAATTATTCCTGACATTATCTCTAACACCGAGGATTCTTGCACTGTTTTTAACTCACATTGTGCTTCTTGGAATTTTAAAATATTTTCCATGCATTTATTTTCTATTCTTACTAAATTTTTTCCAAGTCCTCTTCTCTTATATTTCTATTGAAGATATTGCTGTCATTATCAATTAATATCTCATATGTATCCAAGACTAAAGATTTGTTCGCGGTATTTGGGATAGGGACAAATGTTGTTATTCTGGATAATATCCTGCTAGTGAATATAATATAAGGATAATATTATTGTCTTCGGCAAGGACCGCAATTTTCATTCTGCTGTAACTGTCAAAGTCGCTGATTAAATTAATTTCTTTTTCCGTCAGTATATCAGATGGAATTATGCCTAATTTACAGGAAAAAATGATATGTCCAATGGCGTCGATGTGGTTTCGAAGGAGGGATATATCGTTGTCAATTCTGTATGTCTGCTCGATAAATTCTACCTCGTCCTCTAAAGTTTTTATTCTGTTCTGTGAATCGTCTTTAAATTTATTTATGTATCCACTAATGAGTATCTGTTGCCTATTGATATGGGTTGTGATATTTCTGATTTCTTCCGTCATACCTGTATTAATGTGTACCAATTCACTCAGTGTCATGTTGGTGTTGTTTTCGTTGTTTCGTATGTGTGTTATTGCCTCGTATTTTGTTTTCTCATCGTCACTGTCCTGTCACTTTTCTCATAGATCCTGCTATATATTTTAGTCCTTTTCCTAAAACATTCATCAGACCTCGCTTTTGTTTCGAATGTACGTGCAGGCTGCTTATTTTTGCTTTTAATAGTATAAGGTTTTTATTAATAGTGTCCAGGAGTCGTTTGTCCTCATATGTTGTGGCTTTCAGAGTCTTTATGTTTTCAGAGATTAAAATAATGGTCTCGTCGTATGTGGTCATGTTAATGAAATGAAGTACTTTGTCATAATTTCTTATTGTCTTTTCTTCTCCCATTATTGTTTGTCAAGTCGTGAATATAAAGTTGTTGGGTGTTTATTGCTGTGGCCAAAGTTAAAATAATCATTAAAGGCCGCATTGTTAATCCTGTAAAAAAAAAACGGTTAACTAGGTTTGTTTTTATTCCTAAGACTGTCTGATGTTACTTTTATGCACAATTCTACCGGATTGTGTCTTAAGAGTTGTATCATAGTTTTCTGCCACAATATCTCTTTTGTATCTGGCAGGCAATTTATTACCTAGTCTCTTATTTACTTTAACGAAAATTTCTTCTCCTGGCCTATATTCCTTTGGCGGAAATCTTTTTGTATTATGATAAGTTAGGTCAGTCATTTGTTTTTCATAAAGTTTTTTGATTGTCTCATTCCTATCCTTTTCCAGCAATTGGGGATCGCTACTTACGCGTCGACCGAAGAATACCTCTAAAGGTCTTCTCCCAGTAACCGAATGAATGGAATAATTGTTTTCCTTTATTGATCTGTCCAGTAATTCCTGAAATGTGCGATGAGTTTGTTCAACTTTAAGGGAACGCTTGATTTCTTGTAGTGTAGAGTGGAATCGTTCCACCTGACCATTCGAACAACTAGTATATGGAGGAGTTCTAAAAATCGAAACTCCTAACTCATTTTCTATCATAAATTTAATTGAATCAGAGTTGAAGAATTTCTCGTTGTCAAACACTATTGACTCTGGTATCATGGAAAAAAGGATGTCTCTTAGAGGTTGCCTTATATCTTCCGCTGCTCTTGAATTGATTAGTTTTATATATGATATAGATATGTAATAATCAGCAGAAATTCTAAAAAAATGAAATTATGATTTTGTTTGTGTTAACTTGTATAAGTTAATGACAAAAAAAATCGATTACACCATTTCTGTTCATTAGCCTTTCCTTTGTTTTAATAAGTTGTTTCCGCGAATTTAAATAATAATTTTTGCTGGCCCCATGTCTCAGCAAACAAAAGAAAAGTTGGACTATTGCTTAACAAAAAATAAGTAAAGAAAAAAGCAAAATGCTGACTTAGTTAATAAGAAACAAATTAAATGAAGTTTTTATAATAAGAGAAAAAATTAAATGTAATTAATTGTAGTATAGCAGAACATTAAAGTTCTGCTTTAATTTAATTTAATTTATATGTATATTTGATGTAAGTATATGTATACTGACAAGACATACATATGTACGTATGTATGTATGTCCTTTTTTCTAGCTTTCTGTGTAAATTGAGCCAGTAATATTTTTCGGCACAAACTTATAAAAAATAAAAGGAATTATAGTATATGTATATAGTATATAGTATATAAAAAGAATATACATACGTACGCATATACTTATGTATTTTGAATTCAAACTCCTTCCATAATATGATGTAAAATATGGAACTGGTCTTTTTCATAACTAAGTTTTACTTTGTCTGCTAAAGTTTGTAATCACATAAAATATCACTTTTGTTATTACATTAAGAATAAGGTCACATAATATATATACATAAATTGTACATACATATGAATGTATAAGCAAACATAATTAAAAAATTATGCACAATACTTTAGTTTCATGTATCTAAAAGAAATAAATTCGATTTTCTTTAATAAAAAAACAATAGTTTTGTTGTTTATTGTTCCTTTCTTTATGGACTCTACAAATAGGAATGAATTTATTTTACAATTTCTTAATCCTAAACTGAGTTTACAAATTTCTTAATACAAACTAAAATGCAATTACAAATTCTTAAGAAGTAGTTCGTAAAGAGTTTGTACTTTATTGTTTTTAGGGGTTCATTGGCCAAAATTAAGTACAAAATCCTGGACAGCTACGTATTCTAAAGAAATTAGTATTTTTTGTCAAACACCAAAAGAACTTAAATAGTTTACGATGAGGCAAGTACTCGTATGAATGCTTGTATACAATGTTGTGTACGAACTACATACGTTGTGTATCGATCAAAAACCAGGGAAGTGTATTAATTTCAAGTGCATACATTCACGTGAGTTATATATTACTAACAGTTTCTTTACTTTTATTACAATTAGATTAATATCAATTATGAACTCCCAATTTTAATGTTTTCTCTATTCTCTAGTTATTCGCATACTGCTTTATTACTAAATTACTTATTCCTTAGTTAAGTTAACGACCTTGATGTTCACCTTGATTTCTCCTCTAAAGTAAATATTGCAGCTGCATCATCATTTAATTCTTATATTTTGTTGTTACTATTTTAGTTTTAAATAACGGTTATATTTTAAGAGTTCGTTATGTCGCTTAGTTTAAGAATTAAAGAAAGAAAATAAATCAGTCTTTGAATGATGATCAACGTGTTAAGTTGGAGTCTTTGAAAGATGATCAACGTGTTAAGTTGAAGTCTTAAAAATAAAGTGTTGATTTTATTTAATGTTTGTGCAAAGATAAAATGTTTGGAACATCAAACATTTTATTTGTGCAACATGAAAGAATATGTACATATAACTGGCGACGAGGATGGGATATGTGGTGAAAAAACATATCTACTGACAATTCGGTATTAAAAAGAAATTTTTTGTAAAAGCTGAACAAATCCAAACAATTAATAGGATATGTGGTGAAAAAACATATCCAGTGACAATTCGGTATTAAAAAGAAAATTTTTGTAAAAGCTGAACGAATCCAAAACAATTAATTGGAATTTAATAAATAAACTTATTAACTTCAAATATTAAAAAAAGGAAGAACATTTTTTTTAAATAAATAATAAATCAAAGACACAAAAACGGTCAAACACAACATATAAACTTAAAGAAACATTAAATTCGGCATTAAAAAGAAATTCTTTGTAAAAAAGCCGAACGAATCCAAAATAATTAATTGGAATTTAATAAATAAACTTATTAACTTCAAATATTAAAAAAAAGGAACATTTTTTAAATAAATAATAAATCAAAGACACAAAAACGGTCAAACACAACATATAAACTTACAAAAAATTAAAAACAACAACATGGCGTTGACATTAGCAGAGAATCTATGCGAAGCGCGCAGTTTACCTACATTCAATGGAGACAGCGATTATAAGCTTAGCAATTATTTGAGGGACGTCACTACTGTGTTGCAGCTGACGCCGGCAGAACATGAAAGTACGATTAAGACAGTACTAAGCAATAGACTGCAGGGAAGAGCATTAAGAGCTGTAGAGACGTTGATGAACCCTACTTGGGAAAACATTTTAAATAAGCTAAAGGAAGAATTTGGAGTAAAGCGAAGTTTTTTCAACCTAAGAAGCGATGCGCTAAATGTAGAGGCCAACAACATAGAGGAGTTGAACCATAAGTTAGGTAAAATTTTGAGCTTAATGAATACTAAATATAGTTTTGAACCGGATGTGTTGTATACACCGGAAAATAATGAAAAAATAATATTTGAGATTTATATTAATCATATACCAATTAGTATTAAGACACTATTAATTCAGAATAATATTAGATCAATTAGTACATCGTATAGTTTCTTTTTAGAAAATAATTTATTAAAGGATATAAAATTATTAAATGAAAAAAGATAGTTCTCAGGTTAATAAAGGAAGAAATAATAACAATAATCCACAACTTACAAGTTCTAATAATTTACGGTTTAATAAAACTACAAGGAGTAATAATAATTTAAATAATCCACATTTTTCAAATTCTAATGGAAATTTTGGTGAATCCTTTTTTAGACATGCTAGATTTAATAATGATAGCAACAATAATAGACATGCAGGAAATTTTGATAACCAATTTTTGCCTCGCAATAATGGAAGGCAAAATTCTAATTATAATAATGGAAACTTTGGACATAGCCAGTATAATTTAAATAGAAATTTTAATGCCAATAATCAGGAGCCAATGGAGGTTGATGCCATTAATTAAACACAGGAAATTTTTCATTTACGGCCTCCCAATCATCGTTACCAATAGTGACGTTAACAATAGATAATAGGAAGGCAAAATGTTTAATTGATAGCGGTGCAGCTACTACACTAGGTAGTTATGTTTTCTTTTCCAAGCTAGGAGTTAGACAAAAATTAACTAGACCTCTAATATTGAACACCTTAGGAGGTGAAAACATTGTAACAGATGAAGTGATAGTTGGTGTGCCCGAAGAATTTAAAGAGCAAAACAATACATTAATTAAGCTTACTAATTTTAATAATAAGAGTTTTGATTGTATAATAGGAGTAAATATTTTGCGCCCTATTGGAGCCTGTATAGATTTTAGGAAAAATATGCTTAAAATAAATAATAATGAAATAAAACTTTTTGATTACACTTTTAGTATATCGTATGAAGAAATAAATTATTCGGAAAAATTTTAAATAAATAGATTTAAATAAATAGATTTAAAAATTTAATACCTGAAAATTTAAATAAGGAAGAAAATAAACTGTTGGAAAAGTTTTTGTACGAGAACAAAGTGGCAGATTTTTTTAGCAAAGTCCAATTAAATCAAACTTCTATAGATTCAGTTCCAAGTCAAAAAGAGAACACGAATGAAAATGTTTGGGTTGTAGACAAAATTGTAAATAAATATAGAACACAGATTTGAATTGTTAGAAGGAAAACTAAGGAATTGAAATACTTTTTAGAAAATATAAAATAATATACTAGCCGAAGATGATTTGTCGAACACACATTATTTGAATGATTTATTTAGGCGAGAACTTAGAAAAGGAAAAATTGGAATTTATGTGGAAATTGACAATATATTATTATTGTTAAAAATAAATTTATTAAATTATTCTCCGATAATAACGAATTTAATTTTATAAAATGTAATAAAATTGCGATTGATATTGAATCCGAGGAATCTTTATTGAATATCATCAATGATATTCATATAAAAGGTAACCATAGAGGTATACAAGAGAACTATGAGGAAATGCGCGACGAATTCTTTAATCCAAAATTATTTAAATTAATAAATAGATATTGCAATAACTGTAGAATTTGTAATGAAAATAAATATGACAGAAAGCCGATAAATAAACAATTTCAATATACCATAACTCCAGATAAACCTAATGAAATACTTCATATACAGTTAAGGAAAAAACTCTACATACACCCTACTTTTTTCAACTTCTAGAGAACTAGGGATAATATTAAACATAGTTTTGATGTTAAGGTTTACGACATTAATAGTTAAGAATGTTGGAAGAAAAAAAAGTTTGAAAATATTGATCATTTATAAATTATTGGCGATAAACATAGATATCGGTGGGAAAAAAGTCTACATACAGCATTGGCAACTCTTAAAATGCATAAGAATATGAAGAAGATAAATGGAAAAGAACCGTTAATTTTCTTGATTTGCAGTGCAAACTATTGTCAAAAACTATAAAAACACCAATAGTACCGAAAACAAGCCACGATCTGGAAGACCGAAGAAGCTTTCAAGACGCGATGTTAGTAGTGTCCTGAAAGAAGTCCAGAATGATCCAAAAATAAGTGCCCCAAAATTAGCCGAATACCTTGCAAGATGTTCGAATATTACTGTTTCATCAAGAACAGTAATAAACGTTTTGCATGATAGCGGCTTTAAAAGTAGAACAGCACGCAAAAAGCCATTTATTTCAGCCAAGAATCGTCAACTTCGCCTGGACTTTGCTAAGGCACATTTACAGAAAGGAATGGATTTTTGGAAGAAAGTTATATTTACAGATGAAAGTAAGTATAATATTTTCGGGAATGACGGCCGAAACAAAGTTTGGCGAAAACCGAACAGTGCACTTGATCCCAAAAATATTATACCTACTGTGAAACATGGTGGGGGCAGTGTTATGGTGTGGGGAGCTATGGCGGCATCTGGAGTTGGTCGATTGGTTTTTGTTGAAGGCGTTATGGACAGATATCAGTATAAGACAATATTGGAACAAAATCTGAAGCCATCTGTGGAAAGCTTGGGGCTAGGAAAGCAATGGATTTTCCAACAAGACAACGATCCCAAGCATACTGCGCATATTGTCCGAGACTGGCTTCTTTATCATGCACCAAGACAGCTCAATACACCTCCCCAGTCACCAGACCTCAATCCAATTGAGCATATTTGGGACGTTTTGGAAAAATCTGCGCGCAAATATGATATCAGAAATCGTGAAACCCTGAAAGCTGCCCTAACACGGGCGTGGTCGGAAATTGCGCCCACTATTACGGAGAATTTGGTGATGTCTATGCCACGTCGTCTTCAGGCGGTTATTGAAGCCCAAGGTGGTCCTACAAAATATTAAAAATATATTGTTTTCTTTTATTTATTTAAAAGAAATTAAATATTTTATTCGATTTTTAAGGCTGTATGTAGACTTTTTTCTCATGAATTTTTATTGTTTTTGTTATTTCTATTATTGTTATGCTTTTGAATTAGCTTTTTGTTTTGTAAATAAACTTTGTTTTTGGTACTTTAAATATTAATGCAAACGCCTTATTAATTTGCCTAACAAATATCTTAAAAACACAAAATAAGGGGGTGTATGTAGAGTTTTTTCCTTAACTGTAGATATTTTTCAAATCCAAAAGACATATTTTTTAACAACAATAGATAAATTTTCAAAATTAGGTACGGCACATAAACTTAGTGATATATGTTATGGTTACTGTTAAAACAAAAATAGAGGAAAGAATAGCATTTTTAGGTAAACCTCAAAAATTAATTATGGGTAATGAATTTAACAACGCACTTATTAGATTATTTTGCCAGGAAAATAGCATTGAGACCCATTTTACGACACCGAATTCGCACACGGGAAATTCGGATGAAGAAAGGTTGCATTCCACACTATTAGAGCATATAAGAATAATTAAGAACTCTGAGGGTGTTAATGACTCTGAGGAATTGGTGTTAAAAGCAGTCAATTTTTACAATAATACAATTCACAGTGCAACGAAAGTAAAACCAATTGATTTTATAAATAAATTAGATTTAAATATAAAAGATATAAAAGACAGAATAGAAACTAATAAAAGAAAGGCAATTGACAGGGCCAACGAGAAAAGGGAAGAAATAAGCATAAATTTAAGAGAACTAAATATTTATATAAAAAACCCAGCTGCTGTTAGGCAACAAGTTGCAAAAAGATTCACCAAATACCATTACAGAAATCCAAATAAAATAGATATAAGCCAAATTCGAAGACCACCTAGGTGCATAAAATAAATGAAATATTATTTCTTACCTTTTATCGATATACTGAGAAAAATCATTTTCACTTCACTTAAATTTGCTTCAAAAAAAAAAAAAAAAAAAAACTAATAAAGTTAAATATAACTTATAATAATTTATCATTGAAATTGTAAAAGCTTTTTTTTTCATTTTTTTTACTATATCTTAATACATTATTAAAATGATTTTAGATTTGAAAAAAGGAAAAAATAAAATAATAATAAATAAATAAATTATATATTAATATTAATTCGCTGGGACTCGAATTTTACTAACAGTTTCTTTACTTTTATTACAATTGGATTAATCTCAATTATGAACTCCCAATTTTAATGTTTTCTCTCTTCTCTAGTTATTCGCATACTGCTTTATTACTAAATTATATATTCCTTAGTTAAGTTAACGACCTTGATGTTCACCTTGATTTCTCCTCTAAAGTAAATATTGCAGCGGCATCATTATTTAATTCTTATATTTTGTTGTTACTATTTTAGTTTTAAATAACGGTTAGCTGCATATCATTATTTAATTCTTATATTTTGTTGTTAGTATTTTAGTTTTTAAATAACGGTTATATTTTAAGAGTTCGTTATGTCGCTTATTTTAAGAATTAAAGAAAGAAAATAAATCAGTCTTTGAATGATGATCAACGTGTTAAGTTGGAGTCTTTGAAAGATGATCAACGTGTTAAGTTGAAGTCTTAAAAATAAAGTGTTCATTTTATTTAATGTTTGTGCAAAGATAAAATGTTTGGAACATCAAACATTTTATTTGTGCGACATGAAAGAATATAACTCGTGTGTGTGTGTGTGTGTGCCTGTTTTAATTTCATTGACAACGTTTATTTTAAGTACTTTTATTTGTAAGCAAAAATGAAGAATTTAAAGTAAAGAGGTTTAAGAATGAGTATGTATGTATGTATGTATGTACGTATATGCGTATGTTTGCTTATTTTATTATTTTTTGTGAGAGTATCATTGATATCGTAACTTCTAAAGTCGTAATGGCAATGCTAGAAAGAGCATCTACTTAAGAATTGAATAAATTATGTTAACCTTTTGTATGACAATATTCTGTGATGCATCATCATATTTTGGTAAAATGCAAATTAAAATTTTGAATATATGTACATCTATTTTTGTAGTTTTTTACGCAGGCGACGTTTCATATAGCCTAATCTCTTCACTACATCTGAGAAGGTCGAGAAGTTAAAAGAATTTGAAGTGAAACCATACTGAAAAAGAAATGACTTCGAACTGGCGTAATTTTTTTAAAAATAATTATTTTATTTAGTCTTTTTGATTTATTTTAATCAAAATGCTTCTTTGTAAGATGTGGAGAATTCGTTTGTGCACTTACAATAGGTTGGATCTTCAGATTTTTTTTCGTATGCATGTACCTACTATTAATTAATCACTTAAATAAATAATTAAATTTAAAAGACCAAAACATGTGTACATAACATACATATATTTCATTTATAGTATGCACATTTTATAAAAACGTAATAAGAAATTTTATTTTTACATGTCATGAAAATAACAATAAAAATCTTAATGCGTTTGTCTAGAACTGTTCAAACTTTTTTCCAAAGCTAAACCACGCAATTCGTGAAGCACTAACTTTGTTTACCGTCGACATGATTTTCTGCTGACCACTTTATTGTTGTATCCAAACTTAAAACAGCATCCTTAGCTTTTACAACTTCCAAAGGTGTTACGTTTTCATTCCCCTCATTTTCTGATAGAGATAATCCATCAGATAAAATCGAACTATTATCGTTTATCCAACCGTCAACTTCTTGATTACTTAATGTAACATTAAAGGTTGATCAAACAATATTTGTAATTAATGTTATATTCGTTTTCTCCGAATCTTCAGCAAAATTTAATCTCTGGTGTAAAACTGAAAGAGGCAAGTCATCTTCGGAATTCCATTTTCGTTAAAAAGTTTATTCCACCTTGATCGAATTGCGCTTTCATTTCCTTTGGCCTACGCATCTTTTAATTTAACACAGGCTTTCTGGGGAGAAAAAGCCTTCAAAAAAATTGTATAATCTTCTTCTTCTTCTTTAAGGTTTCGGATTTCCATTAAAAGTGATTTTAATTTGCTGTGGCTCAATTGTGGCCAGTTTTTAAATTTTATTTAAATATGGTTTCATTTTTTCAGTCTGTAATTGCGTTTGGTATTTAATTATGATAGAAGTATGGTAGCACTATTAAATGGCAAAAAAATGTAAACAACTTCTTCATTTAACAGCTGGTTACTTTTTAGCCAACTTAATATTAAAATATTTTGTTTTAAAAGTTTGTGGCTTGGAAATGTTTGCCTGAATTTGCTATTAAATTCTCGCTCTACATCCCTCCACATATTCACCTTTTGTTTTGCACCAACTCGGTCAGCCTTTTTGCACTCGATTATGCTGCTGTTTTTTTTATCAAATAATGAAAAAACTTCAATGCGCAATTTTCATAATTTGCAGAGCTGTCAAAATCATAAGGTAGTAAAAAAAAACTTAAGTTGTATTTAAATGGACGTAAAATCGTCGTGTCGTCGTTTGCACATTTTGACGAAGTACTAAATTGAGTTACTTTTAAAGGTGTTTAGTTGACTTTTGCAGTGGCCGCCTTTGGCACGTACATACATATGTACATACATATGACAAAAATGTTTCCTATCGATATTGAATAAAATTTCTCGTTAAAATTCAAAGCAAATTTGAATTTTCTTCAAATAACTCTGCCGATAAAGATATCAAGAAAGAACCATCAATTGAAAATATTTTGCCCACATATTTAGCCTGTGTTAAATTAACTCTTCAACTACTCGCCAAGCTGTGCTATTAATCTTGAATCCCCCCTCAGTGCATTTGGGTCGGTAAAATACATACATACATATGTATGTATGTATGTATGTACATGCTGTTTAAGCAATCAATATAGCTATCCACCTTTTTTATAAAAGAACATGTGGAAGTGGCTACTGCTGATGGTCTTCGTATAAATTGGCACTGCTTTCCCAACACCTTATTTTTTTGCATTGCAGGCGCTATAACCGCTTTTTGTCTCAGTATAAGAAGTTATAACGGGAACTGCCGTTAGTTTTTTTATTACATGCAAATGAAATGCAAACAACTGCACTGTATGTGCATGATGAAGTAATTTTGAATTTGGTGACAGCTGATTTACTTGCAACAGCTGACTCAGTCGGTAACATTGATCTTCCGGAACTTATTTGCATATATGTACATGTGGATACAGGTATTCATTTGTGGGAAAACAGAACTGCTTTTTGCATTTTGTATACATATTTATACATATATACTTATGTATGCATGTATGTAAAATTGTGAACTGAATTGTATGTGCGTTTCTTTCTTTGCTACGAAATTAAAAGAAAATGTAAAATTAAAAAAAAACAAAAATATTAAAAAAAAACATTTGAAATTATACATATCGCACCCTAAATACAAAAGGGTCACAACTCAAAATACTAATTATTACTTTTATGAACCAAAATGATACCAATTCAAAAGTACCGAAAATGGGCAAATGTGCCGTATTGGTATTTAATTCATATGAGTGCCAGCACTGGCTTACGAATGTCACTTACCGCCGTCAAAATCTATTTTATACAGGTTGAAACGTTCCGGCAACGTCACAGTTAATTTGGGTATGCGGTTGCATTGTTTTGGTATGCTAAAAAAACGAACGTATGTATGTACGTACGTTATCTTAAGTGTACGTTTGCATAAATGTACCTTCACCGGGAGCTCTAAAAAATTAGTGCTATCACCCAAATACCTTCTGTGCACATATGGATGTTCAGTATGGGTTCTTCTTCCTCTGTTTCTTAATTTTATCACTATTGTTGGAAATATTTAACTCATCTTTTCTATTTTATTAACCCACACATATGTATGTAAGTAAGATATGAGAGCTGGCCAGACTCGATATTAATATCAATGCAATAACGAGAAAAAAAACAGTTTTGCACGTAAATAAAAACAAATAAAATCATCATATTTGAAAAATTGTGGCCAGGCTTATTTATAGGGTTAACAACGCACACAATCTATTTGTATGTAAAAAGGTTAAAAAAGCACGCAAATAATGTTGATTACGAAAGAAAAAAGATTTATGTACATACATACATACATATGTATGTATTTGAAAAATGAATAGACGAAAGCATCTAAATATTTTTAGAAAAGCAAATTTTAAACGTCATCGTTACAATACGAAAACTTGAATGAGAAGACTTTTGTTTTATAAGGACTGGCTGTTAATCTAAATTATGTATATTGACTTCTCAGACTTTTTACATTGTTTTAACCAAAGATATGTACATACATAAGTATGTACATTCGGAAGCGCAGTCAGGAAACATAAACATATTTTGACGAAACCCTTTGGCTTAGAACACATTGAAAAATAGTGCTCCCAAACGTACATATTTATATTGAGTCCACATGTTATGGCAGTGTTTGAGAAACTGCAGCCAAAGTAGCAGTGGTTGTATTATTAAATATTATTATGCGCTCTTCGACTTTTTTAATTTTCATTATGCTTCAACTTCTTATATGTATGTATGTATGTTGTGTGATTGCTTCTTCCTTAACTTCTTAAAGTGCAGAATCCGAAGTTAAGCCACAAAATAAAAACATGTGCGAACACTTTTTGGTTGGTTAAAGGTGCAGATGTAACGAGTTTTTCTTTTTTGTTTTTGACTTCTCTTGTTTCATGTGGACAACAACAACAATAAAAAAGGAAACAATGTCGGAATTTTCAAACAAAAGCTGGCTTTGCATTCAGATATCTGTCCAAACTTCCCGATGACATATTTATTTTATTTTTATTCTAACAGTCCTTATCAAAATAGTATCAATGTGTGAGAACTTGTTCACTTGGTTTATACAGTGTCAGCATCGTGAAAATTAAATTTAGTTTACTTAAAATATCGTGGAATCCAAATTTGATATAATGAATATTATACACGCATGTATTGACTTTATTTCTACAATTAAATTTATAGACAAATTTATAATTGGTTAATCTTTCAAATGTTTATTTAAGATTTTATAAAGAGGCTTGTGTAGTATTCCATATGTAATTCTAGCTATGGCTTCAGGCTACTGCCGAGTCAAGAAACAAGGACACAAATCTACAAATATCGATTTGATAAATATATTGCTTTTAAGTTCCGATCTCTTTATTACGTGACAAAGAAAATTTCCATGCAAGCAAAAGTCAACGCTTTTAACATCCCCTATCGCTTTGGTTGATAAATGAAATTGTTGTTGTTGTTTTTTGTTTGTGAACTCTGCACATTCATATATGTATGTATGCGTGAAACCAATATTATTGGAATTGGTTTTGAAAACGACAAAAAAAAAACTTGTCATGAATTCCATTCCAATTAGGTTTTATGTTCGAAACAGAATTAGTGTTGGTTTTAGGTGTCACAGAAACCAATATTATCGGTTTTCTCTTGAAACAGCTGACCGATTTCATTTGCGCGCTTTTATTTTTGTCATCCAATTTGATATTTTGTATAAATATAAGTAAATTTTATATTAAAAACGGAAATATGTATATTCTTTACATACATACTTATGCAGGCGAAAACATAAAAATAAAACTCAAAGCTCCATAATCGTGGAGTTTATGAACAAATATCCAGACCTTGCGAGAGGTTTTATAAAGAGGCATAAACCAACCGTATACTCTCTTTAGGAACAACTGGTTGATACTGTGCTCCTACCCAGACATATGCTAGGGACGTTTCCAACAACTCTTTGTTAAGACCCTTCATATAAAAATCGCAACCAAGCTGCAAGTTGTAGCATTGGCGGAATCTTAGAACGGGAAATATGTTCTTTTAATGCGTTTAGAACCATTCGAAAAGCTTCTTTGTTTAGTCGCTGTGAACGCACATTATAAACTTTATGAAAAATATACTTACGCTGTTTTTCTTCTGAACTTTTCCGAACGCTCTTCCTCCAATTGCAAATATAAAACAGCAGCATTATTCATTTTCCTTCTTTTTTTATTTAAAACACTGAAATTTTTTATAAACACAAAAAAATTATAATTAAAACTGTACACAATTATACAAATGTCAATAACAGCTGATTCAAATATAGGTTTTATTTGCATTCGAAGATTACAAAACCGACTTAGTTTCATGACACCAAATGAAACCAATATTGGTTTTCAAAACCCCGAAACATCAAAACCGACTTGGTTTCTATGACACCCTTGATTGGCTATTATTTTATTCATATACTATGATTCTCTTTATTATATTTCTGTATTTAAAGTTTTCTTCTTTTAACATTAAAAAACTTAAGAAAATATTTTAAAACTATTTTTTTGTAAGTGATTGTGGGCAAATAAGTGCTTATCCACGCCCACTTTTTCCATGGTTTTACTCTAGATACTCGTACATCAATAAAAATTTAATTCCGGTTTCATTATTATATTTTCCTTTTTAAAGGAGAAAATGGGCGTGGAAGTGTCCAACCCCGCCCACTTTTTACATGTAATAATATTTACCCTTAACAGACCTCATAGCAAATGTTTTATGCCAATATTTCTAATAAAAGTATTCTTGGCCGCTCCCTCCATATGTATGTATGTATAAATGCAACCACGGTGCAACGCTTCAAATTGCAGAAACCAAAGAATAAGAGCACATCACATGTTTGCTAGTAGCAGACAGCTGCTGCAACTTCGGGATTTGTTAAAAGTTAAAGGTAGTCAAACATTTCATTGGCATGTCCTGACTGATTACATTTTTGAAATGTGAATTTCGCAGTTCCAAACTGTGGTTATTGTGTTGTGGTATCAAACATATTTTTGTTGGATCAAATAAAAAGTAGAAAGTAATTATTACTTTTGCTAGAACTTACAAAATAAAAAAAAAACAGAGACTTATTTGGTTGTTTTATTAAAATTAACTGTCTTCGGTACCTGTTTGTTAAGAAAGAATACACTAAATTGACATTGTCAACAGTTTGAAATGTGATTAATTGATGATTAATTTTGAAAAGTAAAACAAATTATTTTAAAAAGAATAAATGCATTTAATTACTGTCATAAAGATTAGTGAAAATATCAGCTGCTTCGTAACGTTCTTTAGTTTTTTTTATTAATTCTAGTTTCTTTTTATCTGAAGAAGTCAGCATTGTTCCTTCAGTTGGGTCTTTGCAACCCAAGCCTTTGTGGCCAGCATTTGATCCCACGTTTATCTAAATGGAAATATAAAAGAATTCTTTTAGTATATTTTGGGAATCTCTCTTAAAAACCTACCGGTTCTAAAAGACCACCGTTATCTGGTGTTTTGCCCAATGATTCGCCCTTATTCCAACCCAATTTTGAAAGCATTTTAAAACCTTTGTTATCACTTGAGATTGCACTTCAATAGAAAATTTTACGTAAAAACTTATTTATACAAATTTCGATACAAAAATAAACACTCTTACGTGTCCACAGAGGCTGTTTGCGTTTTCTCTTTATCTGTACTACTGCCAACCTTCAAACGTCTGTTTGCAGCTCGATCTTGGTAAGTGTTTTTAGTGCTTTTGCTTGCACAACTTCCGCCGGCCCTAATGTTGCCATTTCCAGCGCTTTGTTTTAAAGCTACAAATTCTAGCATTAAATCGAAAAGGTTTCATTAAAGTTTATTACAGCTCATTCAAACAACTTACTCTCATTCTCTAATCCGTACTTCTTTTGGATTTTCTTGAGTTGCTCTTTGTGCGAGAGTGCAGATCCAGACGGAGTTTCCTGCTGCTGAGATTCTATTAAAAGTCCAGGTTCGCACAAGCCGCAAGTACTGTTGCCTTCATGTACATGACATAACAGTTTTGTTTGAGAAACTTGTATAATACTGCCATGTACTAAATCGTATAAATTGCTTTCAGTCTTTGAGGCGGACATTCGCGAACCATTTAATATCGTACCATTGCGTGATCCCAAATCCACACATTTGTATATAGTTTGTTTGGTGTCATATGTAAATTTTAAATGAAACTTAGAAGAAAAGATATGCTCAACAGAATGTTCAGGCAGACACATATTTTCTAACTGTAGTACCTTGGAAACGTTGACATCGGGTATTATGACATCATGATTTCCTTCTCGTCCCAAGGTGCCACCTTTAAAAGTAATCAAACTGAGATTGCCAACTTTCAGATCTTCCAAATTTGTTTCTTGCACAATAATTCGTAAGGAGGGCGGATACTTCTTCGCAATATCTTAAGAAGAAAATAACGAAATAAAAAAGCTTTTGATGTAGGAAATAGTTGAGTATTGTAACGCGAATTTCTTTCCTTTTGAAAATAAGCATTTTGTACCTTGAAATCTCCCACCACCTTTAAATATGGGAACTTTAAGTTGTTCGCCTTCGGAGTCAGAATTGATGTCACTACCGCTACTTGAACTAGAGGTGGTAAGTTGGCCCTCTTCAAAATCCTCACTTCTTCCTTTGCTATTCTTTTCACTCCCGGAATCGTTCCCACTGGAGTTCTTGTGTTTTTTGGAACGTTTTTGTTTTTTATAAGAAGATTTTTTATGTCTGCGGTCATTATATTTGCTCTTATTCTTTGATGACTTTTTTTTCCGTTTGCGTTCCTGTTTTTGTATCTCGTTCTCTTCACGAAATGTTCTTAATTTTTCCAAATCGGTAACAACACCAAATTCATCAAAAACCACTTCGTCTATCTCATCGTCCTCCTGCAACAGTAGAAAAGAAATTCGCGTTTTCATCGAACATTCTGGTTTTTAAGTCTTACCTAATGCATTTTTACGCATTCGGTCAATATAAAGTTTTGAAAAACGATTTAAAAGTGAATTATTTATATAATTCTCAAACAAGCTGTCATCATTGTTGGAGTCCTGAAACAAATTCAAATTAACGAGTAACTAGCATTTTTATTACAAGAAATATAACAGAAAAGTAAACTAGTTATTGATGAGTTTTACAAACCGAAAAGATCTATTCAAAGTTTTTAGCAGTCGAATTATTTTCAGATCTTGGCCAGAATCCAAATATTATTCGCTGTAAAAGCATTCAAAATGACTAACCTTTTTGGTTGATGCTGTTGCTTGCACCTGGACTTGAGAATGGAATTCGTAACCGTTCTTTTTTTGGTTAAACTTATAATAACATCCTGAATTGCCGTCATAATAAAGCCCATATTCCTGATAAGGAAAACATTGTTAAAATAATAATAAAAAACGTGAGTGCTACGTAATTATGGAAATACCGCATTGTAGTAATAACCAGATTTTTGGTCGTAATACAAACCAGAAGTAGGTTCGTAAATGAAATTGCTGATATTCTGAGCCTGTTCTGCAGCCTGTCGCATCTCATCTACAAAGGTAAATGCATCTTGGGCCGTTACTGAAATCACAAAAGAACAAAATAATACGGTCAATACCGAATTTAAGCCAGGAACAATCAACGTAGAGTTAATATATTCAAATATTTTGGTTTGAATCTCTTAAAAAATAAAACGTTAAAATATTTGTATAAAGAAAGTCTAGGCGAAAACGTTTCATATAACTTTTTCTTAATTCTGTTTTGAATTGTCTGAATCCGCAATTTTGTTTGTTTGTACTGATTCAGAAAACTCTATTGTTGAATGTGAAAATAAATAATTGGTTGTTTATAGGGAACTCACGGCCTAAGACAGTTTCCCAAATAAACGGTCTTTGGACCATATAGCAATTTATTCCCTATTTCTTACGACTGTTTTTTGAGAAACTGTCCTTACAAGGAATTCCTGCAATTAATTTTTGCCAATAATTTCCAACTTTGCCGTTCTTAGAATTTCGTATTTTTTCTATCTTTCATTTTACCCAATTTTTCATGACAAAACTTTTCATTTAAGATCTTTCTTTAATTTTTAACCCATTTTATACCAGCGGTCGAGATCTGGTAGTTTTTCAGGATTTCCAGTTTTTCATTTAATTATTACAAATATTATATTGTTTAGTGGAATGTTATATGTACATATATATTTATTTATTTATAACTTGTCTTCTAAAAGAAAAAGTTTTTTGTGCCCAAAAGCAAAAACTTCCTCGACACGTATTACGCATTCCACCAAGAACGTAACCCTGCTGTTTTTGGACAAATCACTTCGACAAAAACAAAAATAAAAACGCTTGTCGCCAACTTATTGCTAACTGCAATAACTACATATACAGGCGGAGTTTCAAGTCACTTTAGGCAAATTGTATTACATGATTGCTGAAGACCAATCAGAAGCCAATGCATCGAACTGACTTTAAGAGTGGTAAAAAGCGCACCGACATGTGCAGTGTTTCAAGCGCTGCTATCGCTTGGGTAATTACTTCAACCTGCCACAAGTAACTCCAAATAATTTTTCCTGTTCAATAAATGAAAATAAATAAAAATAATAACTGAACTCCTTTAACTTTTACCTATTTTAAGTTAAAAATTTATTTACCATTTATTTTATTATTTGTTCGTGCTCGATGCCTGTTGAAGTGATTTCTAACAAATTCGATTTGATAATTTTTTATTTTAGTACGAAATGTCAGAGGTTATACACATTTATTTATTTTATGCGCGAATTCTTCTAACGTAAGTTTAGCATCCATGTGTAACATTTTATAGTGGTCCGAGTTCTAATAAAAAAATATTACTTCTTAAAAGCAAATCAAATATATACAGTTAAGGAGATACCTTTCGACTCCTTTTAAATTTGTAGAAGTTTGGCAAAAAACATAAATTTTTATTCAACATACATTTTATTAAACATACATTAAATAAGTTAATAAGAATAAACTACAAAATAATGCTAATTAATATCAGTACTTTGTGGGTCCTTCTTGTTGCCTTGTTAAGGGCGGTAAGTTCAACATAACCTACAAATATATATGACAAGTCTGAGTTCACTCTTAGAATTTTTATAAGTGGTATAAAAAGCAATATAAATGTTTAAATAAAATGAACATTTTTTCACATATATTTTATTTACATCTTTTCATTTAATAAACAATCATTTTTTTATATTCCTCTTCATATTTTAAATAACTGAATTGTGATACTTCCAACAAGTATAAAAAGGTGCAAAAAAAATCTGCGTTCAGTTAAAAACAGAATTATAAAACTTAAACATTATATAAAAAAAATTAAGATCCTTTGTAGGGTAGCCAGGAGGCTTTAAGTCGTCATTTAGTCTATTTGGCATTGAATTTACTAACTTTTCAGTCTCCTCAACTGTAATTTTCGTACTTTTCGCTTGTATGACACTTCGTAAGCACTTTTTACTGGCGAATCCTTTTTTCCAACAGATCCCAAAGGTGTGAAATCGGGGGACCACCTCAGTTGGTGTGCATCATATAATTACCAAAACTTTACAAATTCCGCTGTGTGCTTTGGATCTTTATCCTTAAATAACAAATTACCGACATGCGTCCCGCTAACCATGACACCACCACCACAATGTTTTGCCGTACCGACAAGAGTTTTTTTTTCCAGCGCAGTTCCGTCACACTCTTTGACGACCTTTTATGCCAAATATGCAAATTTTGCTTTGGTCGGAAAATATCACTTGATTCCAAAATTTTATTTTATTTATGTAGTTATTAGCAAATTCAATGAGCTGTTGCCAGTTAACAAGTGATATACTTTAATGGGTTTCGTCCTGCACCCCTAGTATGATACCCTGCTTATGCAAAATTTTTCACCCGGTGACTATCTTGCGATCTGCCCGAGGACATAATATTTTCGAACGCCCGGACCGTGGACGGAAGAGTGTCGCAAATTGCCCGCCACAGACATTTATTACCAAATAACTTCGCAATTTGTGGACCAATTTCCAAAATGCTTTTGCATATGGTAGTGGTCCACCGGGTTAGTCAAATATATGTATGTATATATATACAGTACATTATAATATATATGTGTATGTATATAACGGTTGAATAAGTTTATTACTATATTTTTAAACAACATGCGAAAACACAAATCGCAAAGAGATTTGATAAGAAGACTTCAGTTTTATAACATTCTTCTAATCAGCAAACAAAGCGAATATGCATGGAAGTAGAATTGTTTAAAAAGACTTACAACAGATTTAAAAAGATTAATTCAACTAATGCAGCTAAAAGTTGTTATTTGTTACTCGGCTTTGAAATGCTTATTGTATCTGTCATTTGTTTCTTTGTTTAAATATAATACCAACACTTAGAAGAATTATATTTTGCCATAAAGATAAGTTTTTGTTTTAAGTGATAACTTCAATAGAATTTAATACACCCTGCCGTAAACATTTAGGTATGTACATATGCCGTACCAATGTCATCGAAAAGGTGACATTGAAATACATATATCATATATTTTACAGCGGTTGCAGTGAAGACAACCAAATTAAATATTGCGCTTAAAAAACTTCTCTTTATTTTTTGTTTATTTTTAATTATTTCGAAACTTATAGAAAATTGCCTTTTCTTTTCAGTTGTTGTAGTTGTACGTTTCAGGAAAAATCTGCAAGCCGAATTATTAACAGGTGGTCCTGACAGCTCAGTGGTGTGTATTTGATGCTTGCATTTGGACCGCAGATATTAACCATTTGTATTTGATTCAAATTTCATAAACGTTACTTCATAAATAGATAATATTATTTTTAACTTATGTAATTTATGTATTCATTATGTAATTTATGTATTCTTTGCTTCAAAGAATAAATGCGTTCATATAAAAATGATTCTGCCGTCTAAAAAAGGAATTCTTTTCAAAGCAAATTGAGGCGAGCCTGTATGTTATGAATTTGCCTTTCATCAGCTCAAATTACCTGTTTTTGATTTTAATTTATTACCAAAAATTTGACAGCAATTTTACTACTTGCATTTTGATCCCATTAGTTTATCAAAATTTATTCTTAATAATAAGTTTACGCGTTACTAATTCCTCAAAGTAGTTAATAATAGGTTTTAGATTTTATTTTAATTTGTACGCAGTGCTTTGCTTCAAAATATAAAACGCTTTGCGTTCATATGAATTGAAAGGAATTGATATGTCACAAGGCGACTTCATATTAAACTAAATTGAGAGCGCAGCTTGTTACTTCTTTATGTTTGTGTGCTTTGGATGTCAACTGATCAGTAGTAGCAGTTTTGATTTTGACATTGCAAAAAGCAAAATACTACGTGGGAATTCACGAATTCGCCGAAGGAATAAAACTTAAAATGAGAAACTGTTTTAGTTCTCGTTGCATCTGCGGTGTTCGAATAAGCTTTTAATGTACATATCGACCCTTTGGTGCAATACCATAGTAACTCAAAATTTTTTGAGCTGGGTATGCAGAAATGATGTTTGGGGAAATATCTATCTAGAGAAAAAAAAGATTATGGTTCCATTTCTAACTGTTCAGATTCTACAGCTAAAAATGTCTTTATTGCCTCTAGCTATTTCCAACAATATTTATTTGCAATAATGAAATGAAATGCATTTTTCTCAGTTCGCGATTTTTTGAATTACTACGGTATTGAACCAAAGGCTCGATATGTATGTATGTAGGTAGTATTCATCACAATTAATTGAAAATAGGGCCATTTGCCCCAATCAGGGCATTTTCATACTCGGTGAATTAGCATCTGCATGGGCAGCTGAACACCCAAGAGTATTCACACCTGAATTTCCAACTGCAAACAATATGGGCGTATAAGAAAGTGTTTCAATCTGTTAAAACAGCTCTTGAGAACTTTCTGAAATATTATGGAAAGCACATACATATATTAACCTCAACCAATGATTATTAATTGATTATATTATTAGTTAAAGAAAAGTAACAAAGTTTTCCTTTTTGGAAATGTCAGCAAGTATTTTAAAGAAACTACAGGTTCCCTCTTTATATACCGACTGGTCTTAAATTTTTTCGATCTTATGCGATTTTTTGTTTGAAATTATAAAAGTAATAAACGGAATACATGTATAATTGGGCATTTCAAAACAGCTCGCTTTTACTTTACTAACAAATTATACGTCACATAATGATAAAATTTCGGACATGCCTCACAACTCAATTTCATTCAGACACGGAATACAATCCGTATTGTTGTTTATTGGTTTGAATAATGAAATAAATATTAGCGTTCAAATGTAAAGCTATTAAAAGATATGGAGATAACATCTGCAGAACGTTAACACTCATAGTAAAATAAAAACAAAAAATTGTTCAAATGTACGAGTTGAACGCTACACAAAGTCACAAAAATGTTAAAATTTGTAGTTTCTTCAAGACAAAACACACACACAAATAGGAAAGAATCTTCTGGTGTGTCAGTAATTTTAATGAATATGGAATATAAAAACTTTACAGATATACATACATACATTAAAAAAATGGAAGAATTAAATGCGTCCAATTTGGAAAACACTACTTAAATCTTAACGATGCACCTTTTATTATGGTTCTCTTCAAACGACAAACACGGCACAAAATGCTGGAGCAAAATTTTAACTGGAAGATGATTAAATTGTTTTGTATAAGACTAGGAGCACAATTTTCTGAAGTGCGGCAACAGTTATCAACTATTTTTGGCATCATGTTTTGAAATTGCAGATTTCTTTCAATGCAGAAGATGTAGATGTTTGGAAAAGAGAACGACGAGAAAATAAGAAAATATGCGAATTGTAAGTCTATTGCAAAATTAAAAGAATAAAATAAGAAAATTACCAGTCAAGGAAGTCAGCAAAAGAATATTCCTTTTTCAGACTCATTATTGATCAGGGGAAGAAACAACTTTTCTAAAAAGTTGCCTTTCTATCAAAATAGTATTTTGTACATCTCCTTCTTTTATCTTTATCGCTAAGTATAAAATAATTTTTAATCAAATATGTGTTTAAGATTAAAGAAACTTAATTTAACTTAGATTCACTAAATAAAACGAATTTTTGAATATAGCATTCATTATAACGAACGATTACTGTGTCACATTACTATATTACTTTCCACACGTCATAGATGGCGTTTTTCATAGAGGTATAAAACCTTAAGTTGGCGGCACTTTTCTAACTGGCAGCCATTTTGTCAGCTGTGAATTGATTTTCATTATGAATAGACTGCCGCCTGAACAATGGTTGCAAATTGTGTAAATTTATTTTGAAACAAGGTTGCCGTTGATGCCGATTTTTATAAGCGAATTTTGTTTAGCGATGAAGCGCACTTTTACCGACTTTTTCGTTCATCGATTGAGCAACCATGATGTGCAGGTGATGTGGTTTCAAACAGACGGCGCAACATGTCACACAGCTCGTGCCACAATTGATTTGTTGAAGAAAGCGTTTGGTAACCGCATAGTTTCATGTTTCGGACCCGTGAATTGGACTCCAAGATCGTGCGATTTAACGCCGCTAGACTATTTTTGCAGGGAATATGTGAAGTTGGTGGTCTACGCCCATAACATCGAAGATAAAAAGGTGCTTCTCAAGAAATTCTAACGTTTCTCTCTTAACTGCTTTCTGGCTATAATATATTTTTAATATAAATTTTAATTTTTAACTAAACGGATCTATATATGTTTTGTAAACATTAACAAAAAAACATAAGCATTCAAATGCAAAATAAAGAAATAAATAATTTTAGAAAAATACAATATTTTTTCAGAATTCAACAAAAAGTATATTTGTTGCAATCTGATGAGTTTTAAATGAAGTGATAACATTTGTTGACCCAACAATCAATTGATTTTTTAAATCTATAAGCATCACTCACTAATCGATTCTTTACAATTATAAACTGCCTCCTTTATCGCTATTCGAACGTATTTGTAAGAGTCTTTTAATTATTTTTCTAAACAAAAGATTATCTGGGCAATCTACAACACAAATTTGATTTATGAAAAATAAATTGTTACGCGTAATTCAAACACACTTAATCAATATATGTATAACTTTAATAATAAACATATTTAGTTGCTGTTCGTTATATTGAATGCAGTAATTGTTGTTGAGAATGGAATATAAAATATTGCGAAAACGTTTCTTGTTCCATTTGTATTAAAATACAAGGCGTATAGACTTCCATCTCCAAGAGTTACCAACATTCTTTTCCTGCGATTTTAGGTTTAAACCACACGAAAACCTTTCAGAAAATGCAGGCACCTCAACCATGTTTTGTAAACCAAACACCATGGAGAAGTTTTCGAGAGCAAAACACCCTGGTTTGGAGTATGCCTCAGCAGAAACAATGACTTACTCGTATTTGTGGTTAAAAGTCTTTTTTCCATTTTATTCCATTTCAGTTTGCACTTACGACGCGTCACTATCCTTTTAATTTTTCGTAATAAAGAAGAAAAAAGGTGTGATAAACAAATTTTATTCGTTTTGGAGACACTTAAAAATGTTTAAATGCCAGTGATTATTCTGCTTCAGTTTGCAATATTTTTTTTCTAACGGACTCGATTATGGGGAGGAGGAAAGAGGAAATAGAGTTTTTTTAATAATCGCTATTTTATTTTTATTGTAATTTGAAAAGATGAGGATGTCAGAATTTCATTGATACTGTGGTTTTTTCGTTCTATGATGAGTTAATACGGATTTGTTTGTTGGGTTATTGAATGTTTGTATTGGTGTATGTATAATTGTATACTGTTTTTTTATGTTAACGTGCAGTTATTTTTTCCAACAGTGTCTTTGGTAAAACCTACGACCTCTCTCTGTTGGTCGAATACTCTAGCAACTCATCCATCCAGGCACTTTGATTGCTAATTAATTGGATTCTGATTGTATTTTCAATACATTATTATCAGTCCCAGCGCCTTATAGATATTATTGCGCTATAATTATTGATGTACATATGTGCATGTGTAAGTGGCCTACAGGAGCGTTTCAAAACTGTTTACAATGAAATTTAAAGTATGAAACTTTAATTATATTTTTCATATTTTCGGGAAGACTATTATATTTTATACTTCCGAGAAAATCAATTCTTTGTTTAGTGTTTTGTAACGTGGTGTTCTTAAATTTGATACATTTCTGGCGTTAAAATGATGTTGGTTCTGAAAAAATAAAATCGTATGATGATATATCTGGTTAATACATTTATAAACAAACACTAATATTTGATATTCATATAAGCCATATATTGGTAAAATGTTTTTAACCACTTCCTTATATAAGATATGTGTTGAGAGCCTAATTGGCAGATTATACACTGTTTTCAATGCTTTATTTTGCATTGCTCCTGGAAGCCACTTGAGTCTTCTTCTTACACTGTTTGTTAGTAGTTGCTTCCAAAAGAATTTTGTCGACATCTTCATCAAAAGTTTCACTTTTTCGCTCTTTATGTAAATCCGCTGGTGTCCAATCTTCTTGGCTATGAAAATGATTGACGTAAACCTCTTTAATTTCTTCAATTAGTTTAAGCTTTGATTTTGACAATATAAGTTGGTCTTTGTTATCTTTGGAAGAAAATTTCCCAACAATCTTTCTAAGCTTAAGTTCCGGCTTTCTTTTATCACTGAGAAAATAAGCCGACTCAATGACACTTGGTTCATATTCAACACCCACAGCCTTTGATAATCGCACTACGGCGTCTTTCGCATTTTCATTTCTTTCAATATTAAAACCATTAATAAGGCAAGTATTCTTTATTCTGTCATTGTTTAAAACTTTAACAGATTTTAATTTAACTAAAATGTACTTCCTTTTTTAAGTTATCATTTTTCTTTTGTCTCTCCATAATATTTTTCTTATTTTCTTTACTATCTGCTGGAACATCATAAAATTTAGCAGATATAAAATTAACAGACTCAAACAGCTGATCCAACATTTCCAGTTTCTCTAATTTTTTTAACTCCGACTTTATTTTGTTAATATCATTCTTTATATTACCTCCCTCAACTTTGCACTCTTTACAGTGGAATATATCTTTATCATATTGTAAGAGCGTTTGCAACTCTTTCTTACTCATTGAGTGCACTGGAAGTAGTAAGAATTCCCGCAATTATCGTACTCAATAAATTAATCGATCGCTTTCCATCACATACGTTAAAAATTTGTTATCATATGTTTATAATGCCGCCAGAAGACGTAGGAAAATCGTTATAAATTTTATAATAAACTATTTGTTTATTTTTTTGTTAGAAACTCATATTGCTTGGCTGAATTTTTTAAGTGATATCGATTTTATAACATTATCTAATTTAACCACAAAAACCAGCAACAAAACTTATGACCATATCTATTAATATCCAAAACCAACTGTTAGTGTGAACCATGATTATTTCAGAAGCTTGTTTAAACTGCCTGTTAACAAATTCGTTATAAGCAACAAAACTTTTTATTTAAAAAACCGAGAACCACTTAGTGTTAATGTTAAAAAGGAATTCTTACTCGGATTAAAATTATTGGTTGCAGTTTAAATCCCACAACAAAGTTAATTTTTTTCTCAACATGTTTACATTAGCAGGGTAAATATTAGTAAGAGAAAAACGTATGCAATCATGCACGTTTTAAGAAGAACTTATTTGTCAGACTTTTGTTTAAAAGGTACGCAATTGCTTCGAAAGGAAATGTTTAATTAATCAATTGTCTATGAAATTGATAAGAGTTAAAAGCACAAACAATTATTTAATGGGAATTAAGTTATTAAATCTGCATTACAGCGCATTATGGCTTTTTAGTCGTAAGTAATGTTTGGTATGGCTAGATTATATTTGCCTTATCGAAACATCATAATTTTCCTTCACCCTTACCACAGAGAGAGAGTACGACGATTACAATCTCTTGGCCCGCTTAAAAGTAAACGTAACAAACAACACTAATAAAGAAGGCAGAGTTATAAAATATATACTTGTACACAAACAACGACCGTAAGAAAGTCAAGAACAATTAAAAAGCAACCTCTTATCAAAATCAAATCATTCCAACCAGGTTTGCGAAGGCACATTTTTATATGACAGCGAATAAGTTTGCGAAAACAAATTCTACTTTTGCCAATTAAGTTTTCACTGCCGGCCATAACAGTGCTCTAGCAGCAATCATAAAGTAAAAAATACATATAATCGAATGAAATAAAAAAGCAAAAAAACAAAACATTAAGTTTACTTTAAGTTTTAAAAGGGCAGGAACGCTGCAGGCATCAAGTTTCAAGTTAAACTAAAGCAGGACAACATGAATGACGAACGCCTTAAAGAGTTTCTGAAACCATTTGTTCTGAATGACTCTCAAATACAGGAAGTGTTCAAACGGTTTTGCAATGAAATACGGAAGGGCTTGTCACGATCCGAACACAGCCAAGCGGATACAAAGTGTTATGTTACGTTTGTTCAGAATTTGCCCACAGGCGATGAAATGGGTAGATATTTGGCACTGGACTTGGGTGGTACCAACTTTCGCGTTCTACTTGTTACTTTGAAAGGTCATCATGAGGCTGTTGTTGAATCAATGATTTATGCTGTGCCCACGGAAATTATGTTGGGTTCAGGAGAACAACTATTCGATCATATTGCCCAGTGCTTGTCGACTTTCGTAAAAAAACATAAAGTTGGTAATGAACATTTGCCACTGGGTTTTACGTTTTCGTTTCCTTGTATTCAACTTGGTCTCACAAAAGCACTTTTGGTGCGTTGGACAAAGGGTTTCAAATGCTCAGGCGTAGAGCAAGAAGATGTAGGACGTTTACTAAAAGAAGCTATTGCTCGCAGAGGAGATTGCGAAATCGATGTTATGGCTATACTAAATGATACGACTGGGACTTTAATGTCGTGTGCTCATCGTAATCCCGAGTGTCGAATTGGAGTTATTGTTGGTACTGGCTGCAATGCCTGTTATGTTGAACGTGTTCAAAATGTCGACTTTCTCGAGCCTGAGCACAGAAAAACAGGCAACAATGTATTGATAAACACCGAATGGGGGGCCTTCGGCGACAGTGGCTCGTTGGATTTTATTCGTACAGATTACGACAGAATTATAGATAAAAAATCTCTGAATGCCGGCACGCAATTGTTTGAAAAAATGATATCAGGTAAAATATTACTGTCAAAATTGTCTTCTCCAGTTGTCTACATGTGCTAGTCTATCCGTAAATAGACTTAAAAACCGATAGACAACTTATTTTAACATTTAACTTTACATTCAATTACCGGTAAAAATACCAGATGCTGCTGTTATTCTCGTGGCATATGTATTACATTCTTTTTGTTGCATTTACATATATAGTTTTACTCCAGCACTATCGCATTGTATACCTAAATGCTCTATACGAAGAGTACTTTTGGGTATTCCGGTTTATACTTTTGTTTTCAAGTCGACTGGCACTTACGATATGCCGTCAACAGCGGAAAAGTATACAACAGACAACTGCATATTTTTTACTTAAACTTCTTCCTTCCTAAAATATTATGCAACTTTGTAAAGATAATTTAAGAAAAACTTCATCTGAGTGCAATGCAGTTGTGATTCAAAAAATTAAAAGTACACACGAAAATTAAATATTGACGTAGTTTTGGCAGAATAGACATATACCAGTGCACCATTCATCATTGTAACACAAAAATATATTCCATTGAAAGCAAAAGTTAAGAAACATCTGATATCCATTTGAGATAAGCACCTAAATAAAGATGATTTTAGGTATTATTTTAAACACTTTTAAACTATATATATACATATATGTGCATATATATGTATAGGTGCGTTCGAATACATCAACATCCGACCTGATCAGCTGAAAGCTTTCAGAGTTTTTGAACTTCTTCTCAGAATAGCTGCAATCCTTCTTTGGATCGCCTATGGCATCCAACGTCTACTTTCGTTCCAATTGCTGTTAAACAGCTTTTCACACCGCTCAGGTGTTCTTGTTTTCTATCTGCGAATAGAATTTAATTGAGGTATCCGTTGCTACACAAAAAGTATTATTTTCAATTTGTTTTTATGTTAATGAAATATTTTATAGAATTTTACACTTACAGTACTGTGCAGAACAAAAGCAACAAACTACGAGAAATCTGAAAAACTCATTATTTTTATTAACGAGAAACGTAAAGCAATATTTCCGTCTTGTGTTCTGTTTAATACAAAAAATAAATTATATGTATATGAACATAATCAGATACAACTTGATCAGTAATAAGAACCCAAATTTGTTCTTCGTTTTATAATCGCAAGTGTGCATAGCAAAAGCTACAAGGGCTCTAGTTTCAAATGCATCTGCACATCTACGAGAAGTCAATTGCCGTTTTAAAGGATTGAAAGAGTTCGGCTGTGTTCTTAAGCCGTTTTCTGGGTACACTTCTATTTGGTATTGAAAACATATTTTTAATAGGATTTAGGTCGAGATTGTGCCAATCTAGGACTAAAATTTTATTGTCCCTCAAGAAGTCTTTTCCCAATTTCGACAGGTTGACGGGTTGAGGCACCCGTGGAAGTGGCATATTAAAGTATGTGACATCATTTCGTTTGTAGGATATTTTTTTATTTAAAGCGGTCCATTATTCCATCAATTTGATGAAAAGTACCAACCTTTTCTGTCGAAAAACATGCAACATGCTTAAAATTCACTTTACAGTTTCACATAACATCTGTATTAAAGTTCAACTTCGACTCGACAGTGAAAGCCACACTCCAGTTCAGATATTTTTATCGAAATTCATACTACCAATAAGCAATTAAGTTTTACATTTGCTTTTAATCATGCTTTGCTAGGAACTCCACTTTAGTTTATTTACAACGATTTGATGAAAGTAGTATTGTTGCTTTTGTTATGCACATTTTGAAGTTCTGCGTTTTTTTTTAATTTTAAACAAAATATTGCCAGGTTTCTTTAAAATAAATAAACCTGTAAAATAATTTCCCATGTTGTTTGGCTTGGAATTTGTTCTGTTTAAGACTGTTTATTAATGCGTGCAATTATGTATGTTATATTTACTTTGACATTCACCACAAAGCATAAGTCACTTTTTATGTACTGAAAACTATACATGTATTCAAAATTCTTTTTGTCTGCGCGGTTTAGCTGCTCATTTTTCTCTGTTCTCCCTTCAAACATAAATTATTATTATATTTTTAGAAAAACGCAGCTACGATCGTAATGCAGAATACGTATATATTTAGATCGTAACAGTTTCGATTTTTAACGGAATGCAGACACCAAACGAAGAAAATTTCGATACGAATCGAAATGTTATTTTTGAAAATGATTTTTTTGGGAAATACATGTAGATAAAACATTAGTTTTAAGATGTGCACAATTAAATGCTAACACCATTTAAAGCAATCTACAAAGCAAGCAAGAACAATATTGGAACCATTAATATCTCTTGATTCGTTTAATCGAAAAAAGTTATATCGCTTCATTCCCAATCAACTAAGTTTATTCTCGGTTTAAAGCTTTAAACTTAATATTGAATAAAAAAAATTTCTTGCTCCATTTTTGAAGTATTATTAGAAAGTGTTTATTTTTAATTTACCGAAATCTTTTCCATGCGAACTCTGAAAGCACTCAGAAAACCCGCAAATACGGTTGGGAAAAACTGAGTTATCGCTCTTAGCATGTGTTTATTTTTACTCGGAACAAATTAATGCCCAATTACTTCCAAATTAACAAAACAAAAAACTACTCTTGTATGAACATACTCTATTCGTATATATGTATGTATGTACGTATGTGTATATATTAAGTACATATTTATATATTAAGCAATCAAGTAATCGCACAAAATGTTAGCTTTACAATAACAACACAATATAAACAAATAAGAATAAAGCTCCCACACACCAGTAAAACTCTTTCTCTCAGAAAATCAATTCACAATTTGAGAAAGCAAAATAATCAAATTCCAAAATTACCAAAAAGATAAAAACAAATAACAAGAATACTTCTCTAACCAAAGTACTGAATATCCCCACAAATAATACAACAATACCAACAAGTTTAAATAAAACAAGATTCCATTTCGCTTGGTGGTACTTGGTACGGTTTTATCAACAACAACCGACACACCTTTTAAAATTGTAACAACAATGGATAAACATTTTGAGCCAAAAAGACTCTTAAATAAACTTGTTGGAAAATTAAAGAGTTGTTATTCTTGAAACAGTGGTGGCAAAATTTAAAGATATGTTGGCAGAAATTAAGTATCTGGAAAATGAAATATCTGAAATAATATGACAGGGCCATTTCGTTTAAACGTGATTGGTTTCATCTGTAATAAAAGGTTTGGTCAAGTGTTGCTAAAAACATTTTTTTCATACACGCATCCTTTTTCACACTCGTATTGTATGTTGAGCACTTAGTGGAAACAATAGGAAAATTAAGTTAGATATTAAAATGTAAAAAATTCGACCAGTGTCTTCTCTTTTAAATGGAACTTAATATATACATATAAGTATATACATACATACATGTACATATGTATATACATATATGCAGTATCGGACAAAACTAACGCCCACAATCCTTCTTGCTTACAAATCGTGAAGCAGCCAAATAAAATTGTTTTAAATAACATTTAGTCTTGTTCGGTTTGTCAATATTATTATATAATATGTTAAAAAAACAAAAGCAACATAAATTCTTCATTTAAAAATATAAAAATGCAATAAAAAGGATTGAAGGCGACAAAACGAAATGAAGGCTTAGAGGAACTTAATATGTTGTGTCCGATCCATTATTTTTTAAAACATCTGCACATCTTCGTTGCATGGAGTCTAATACCTCAGGTGAAATTCCACTCCAAGCATTTACACATTCTTGAAAAGCTCGTCTAAATTTTTGCAATTATCGCGGACTATTTCGCGATCCCATACATTTTCTATAGGCTTTGTTAAAAAGCCACTCTTTCACACATTTAGATGTGTGTTTAGGTTCGTTATCTTGTTAGTATATCCGCTTAGTCCGTATTTCCTCCTCTGCATGCGGCAATATAACATTTTGCAGGATTTCTCTATAAACAAAAAGATACATTATTCCATTTATTTTATGAATTGGTCCGATACCATAGCGGAAAAACATCCTCAGACCAAAACGCTACTCCCCCCATCGGAACCTTTCAAATTAAATTTTGATTCATGGGAGAAAAGAACAGTATACCATAGCGTGGTGGTCCAATCAATGTGTTCCCTTGCGAATTCAAACCTGGCCACTATATTTTTTTGTGATACGAGTATAAAGGCCTTTTTTGCATTTTTGTAGGCATTTCGGACACTTTCTATAGGCCGCCTTTGGATTGCTCTGGGTGTAAACTATAATGACAATTGTGTGGCAATGGTTGTTGACGACATGAATGGATCTTTTTTAACAAACGTATTATTGCTTGGTTATCTCCTCTGCTGGTTTCTCGTGGACGTCCACGTTTATGTTCTGTAGCCAAAGTAACCGAACAATGAAAATGACATATAGTTCTAGATATAACGCTGTTTTGAATATAGATTTTTTTAATTGAGGATTGGCCGTTATTAAAATCAGCTATTATTTTTTCTTTTAAATGCACTGAATATTTATTTCTTGTCATTTGGTGGAGTAAATTACGGAAAGCGTCCAGAACAAGTTTGAAGACACGGAAACAACTCAAAAATTTATGTAAATATTCTCTACACGCGCTTCATTTGACACTTTTTGTAGGTAATTTTTTATTATTAAAAAGATAACAAATATTTAAAGTTGCGGGCATTAGCTTTGTCGCTGCATACTTGGACGTTCTTGCATAAATAATTTTTTGATTGTTTAAACATTAAATTTATTGCTTTTGTTTTTAACATATAAACAGTAAACTCTTTTAAATACAATAATAGTTTTGCATAATTTTTTGTATTGTACAATATATGTATATATATTTATACGATTAGGTTTTTTGCCCTTTATTCGTTTAATATCTAATTAAAATTTTACCGATAACTAGACTAAGGCCAAATTTTCTAATTTTGTTAAAATTTTTTACCAAAATGTTGTGACGAAAAATAAGAAAGATAAGATAAGAGACATTAAATTAACTAATGTTTTATGAAAGGAAAACACCTACTCACAGTGCAGTTGACACTATAGAATCACAAGCTTGTTGATTCATAATATACTCTGCATTTACATACATATTTTAAATTATATTTTTTTCACATAACACAAACGGAAGTGAAAAAATATGTAAAAACAAAATATTTTATAACACTGATGTTTACTCGTATATATTGTAATAAGTAACAGTGTCCGATTTTGAAATTAACACCAAAAATATAACGATATTAATCGGTATAGAACAAAAAACCTAAACCGAGCTTTCAACCAGTTCAATGTTTTCGGGAGTCCTTGTACATCGACTGTGCCCTGGCCGTGGGACATTCATAGTTGAAGCAGTTGCGCGAAATGTCTGCACCCACGAACGAATTAAATTTACACTCGGTCCACCACGTATTCGCCGAATACTGAATTTGCCACCAGACACCCTATATAATTTGGATCCCAGATTACTGAACCATATTCTAATACAGGCCCCAACATTCCTGTATAAAGCCGTAGGGTATATTTTCACAAAAATTGTGCCTTTTTGGAAAAATGTTTGCAAAGAATTAAGCCTGTTCTGCAGACGTTGTGAAAGAAAAATTCACATTCCATTCCAGTAAAATAATAGCAGTTAAAATCATGTCAGTATTAAAAACGAAGCTTCGTCATCTTAATTTTTTAAAAACACTGTGATTTTTAAGAAATTTTGAGGAAAATTTAATATTTTAAGAAAACTTTTTCGTATGAATCCATATGAATGAAAGTCATCACAATGGAGATTTCAAAACTATGTGCAGTAAAGGTTTTGAGAAGTTTAATTTTGAAAATAACAAAAATAGCAAAATTCAACTTTAAAAGGGCTCTTTAAATACATTTAGGTATGTATGTTAAAATCTACAGAGATTACTTGGTGCAAACTAAATATTTGCTTTTAAAGCACATTCATCTTGAACTAATAATATCATAACCGTATTTTTTTTAATAATTTATTGTTATGTTTTTACGTGTTTTGTTATTATAATAAACCCTTTAAATCTTACTTACTCAGGCATGTATTTGGGCGAACTGGTGCGTTTAATACTTATCGATGCTATAGAAAATAGTTTAATATTTGTATTGTCACAAAACAAGGATTTATTGATCAAAACGCTAACAAACAAAACTGGATGTTTTAAAACAAGTATGATTTCTGATATTGAAGATGAATCTTTACCCGAATGCAAAAAAACACGTCAGATTATTAAGGAAATATTTGGCATTGAGAAAGCGGCTGTAGACGACTGCCAAAAGTTACGTTACATATGTGAGTGTATTTCGCAACGGGCAGCAAATTTGGTTGCCGTAGGCGTAAGTGGATTAATAAATAGAATTAACGAGCCCAAAGTAGTTGTTGGTATTGATGGTTCTGTGTACAGATATCATCCAAAGTTTGATACCTACATGAGATCGGCCATTAAAAAACTAATAAATCCAAAAATCCAGTTTGATTTAATGCTTTCAGAAGATGGCTCCGGCAGAGGAGCGGCGCTTGTGGCAGCGGTAGCAAGTCAAAATATTTAAGTATGATTATAAAAATTTGTTATTTTTGTTTCAAATCAAAGAAAGTGTCAATTAGACAGTTAATTGTTCTTTTTTAAAATATATGTACTTATGTAAATATGTATACATTAAAAATGGTATTTTGTAAATATGTGCTTTAAATACATTTTAATATTCGCAAACTATTACATACATACATAAATAAAATAGAAAAAAGTTCATAATGTGGTCCTATTTCTTTCATATTTCTTTCTTCTCAGTTTGGGCTTTAAAGGTAAAAAGTTTAAAAGAAAATATATAGTACATATACAAACATATGTGGGTAAGTATAATAACATTTTTGAAATTAATAGTAAAACCTACTTAAGTCCTGTGTAGTTAACATGACTATTGAAAAACACAGTTAAAGTGAATAGTAGAATAGTGTGTTCAGCACATTTTCCAATTGTTGTTGTATTCATAAGGTTTCGAACGTACATACATACATATACAGATATCATTAAAATCAGCATTAAGGCTACTTTTAATACAATGTTGTGCAAGGACGGTTTATTGTTAATCAGAAAACGCGCATTGCAAAGAAAGCAACATATTTCATGATCAAAAATACATCACATGTTCTGGAGTCGTGCCTTTGTCAACTGTACAATAAAAGTCTGGAAACTGGAGTCTTCCTTCCTTCATTACTGGAAAAAAAACTCCAATCATCTAGAAGGTTGCCACCCATTTCACTGCTGCCTGTGCTGTCAAAAATTTTTCCGAAAATAATGGCGAAAGCGAAATATCAAATATTCAACATGCATTTATAACTAGGAATGGTCTCCATAGTCTTTGGCATCAATTGGGGGAAGTTTTACGTCGCAATCTTAATAATGGTAGACACATGAATACATTGAAAATTCGACCGAACAAAAAGAAACTACAATGGTACACAAAAAATTTAGAACGAAAATTCAGAAAACAATAACAGGAATCTTAACAAGAAAAGTAGAAAATCGTTTTCATCAACATTAGTGGCATTCACAGATAACAGTTCAAAAATAACCAGAAATATGAATGAGATGTTGACAAAAAACAGTTATATAAATTGGACAATTAACAGTATTGTAACTAATCACATGGTTAATAAAATAAATTTCTTTAAAATTAGAGAAAAATGTCCAATAAGAAAATGGCAATTGTAAATATGTAACACTGAGTTGGACGTTGAATACGTTAGTGATGTATATGTGACCCCGCATACGAAAACCCACCTAGTGTGCCAATTTCATGAAATCAATTTTTTAGATTTGTATGTAAAAACCTAAAATTTTCGTATGAAACCGTTCGCTGCAATTGCCAACACAGTAAACACAGTAAAAATTCAAGTTCGAGTTGTGGTATAGAATGAGACACATGTGGACATATGTATGCAACGATAATATTGGAGAAAAAAGTTAAACGCGAAAAAGGATCAATACAAATTTGTCCTGTTAGTGTGAAAGGAAAGCAAGCTCGAAGTCTAAACAAAAACAATGGTACTAGACCCACATAGTGCGTGCAATTGCTACATTCCAATGTTATTGTTTCAAAATAAATTTGAGCAATTTGGAAGCGTTGTTCAGGCGTCAGTCTATTCGTGGTAAAATGCCAAACCAAACTTAAATCGCTGCCAGTTAAAAAAGTGTTGCAAACATAGTTTCATACCTCTATAAAAACACCCTTTACATACATATGAGCATTTCATTAATTATTCAAAGCCCAAACTTATTTTTTAAATAATCCAAGTACATCCGAAAGATATTTTTTCATCTTTTCTTTTGACGAACGAATTTGCTTTTAATACCAACGTGTTTTGTTCAAGGAGAATAATTATGATTTAAAGCAACGATAACAGCCTTACCTTGTTATCCTGTAAGATATTAAACAAATTTTCTATTTCTTAGCTCTGATTCTAAACGATTTAAGTAGTCTTTTAAATACACACACACAGCATCCACTTGGTGTAGGTATGTGCATATGCATGTCAGATCATACGGCCAGGAATGATAGGTAGTGGGGAAAATATCATTGCCCTTGATGCCGATTTTCATAAGCGAACTTTGTTTAGCGTTGAAGCTTACTTGTGTTTGAATGAATGCATCTGAATAAACAAAACTGCCGTATTTGGAGCGATCATAACGCTCCAATGTATGTTGAGACACCGTTACATACAGAAACACTGACTGTTTGGCGTGCTTTATAGGCTGGTTGAACCGTTAGTACATACTTCTTTAAAAACTATTCTGGTCAGAACGTAACAGTCGTGTCACAATAGATTTGTTGCAGGAAACGTTTGATAACCGTTTAGGACCAGTAGACTATTTTCATTCGAGTAAAGCAAATTTCATGTCAATTTGCTAATTTGCTCCATTTACTTTAATGTAAAGCGTGGAAGAGGAAACAATCGTCAGCGAAATTGAAGACATCGAAAAAGCTCCGCCGTAAAAATCCATCTATGGATTAACTGTGGAGGCAAAGCGTTACGAGAATACTATTAATCCATTTTTTTGGAAAATAATTATTACAACATTTTTCTTTTGAAGACTGTCTATATCTAATATATTGAAAACAGAATTTGTGTTTGATTGTTTATTTGTTTGTACCTTATAGGAGACCAGACCGATGGACCGATATTCCACATAGTTTTTAACAGATTTTATAACTCAAACGCGCATAATTTCACCAACCGTGGACAAATTTTCAAAATTATTTTTCCATATGGAAGAAGTCCACTAATTTTTTTTTGTAAAATAGGGCGGGGCAAAATGTGGCCCAAAAATTTAGAATGTCAAATAACTGTTGTTTGTGGATCAATTTTCAAAATAGTTTTTGCATATGTAGTCTAATATTTTTTTTTTTTTGGAAATAAGGTGGGAGGGGGTGGGTGCTGCTACTTGCCCGCCCCAATAATTGATTATCAAATAACTTTTTTAATTGTGTTTGGGTAGCAAAGCACACCGACTTAATCTAGTTGAATATGAAATTAAATATTTAAACATACTTTTCAAAGCTTGAGTATACTAATGAGTGCAGCTTCAAAATGTCGATTTATAGACAACTATACAGCATATAAAAAATAACTATATTTTTTAGACGAATTCAAAGCAAGTTACTTAAATTTCAGTTGTTATTAAGTCGTCTTGTTTCAAACCATTAGATTGCAAATGTGGAACAGTTCCAAACTAAATAAAATTAGAACCTACAAACCAAAAATATGGCGAGTCACACATTTTTAATTAAAATTAAAATAAAATTTTGACCAATATATTGGTTTTCTCCTTGAGCTAAACTTTGCGCTGTGTTCCTATACTTTTGTTAAATTTCATGTGCATGACTTTTAACCCAAAAATTGAACGCGGCTTATTTATTTAGTAATTTAAAACAAGAATATTTCCATAGACATTTAGAAAACAATTGGATATGTTTATAAAAGAGCATAGACTAAAATATATGTACAATTAAAACATTTGCAAAATTGTTTTAAAATACTGACATTATAAAACCGAGTAGTTCTCTTCCGTTTAATACTTTCAATAAAATATTGTTACATATGCACATAGCTCCTAGCAATAGAAATGTATTTAAACCCACTTTAAATAATACCCATCTGTAAAAGTATTTGTTAAATGCTGATCTTGGTTGTGTGAGCGTGCCATAGATATAGGCTACACCATTGGTTAAGCGAACATAAATACATATGCATGTACATACATATGTATCTCAGTTGGAGTAAATCTATTGTAGCTAATACTAAGAACTAGAACTCACATTGATCTTTAGATTTCGCTTCATTGATTTCCTTTGAATACACAGATGTAATTTCCCTGGGCTCAGTAGCATCAGTTTTTTGACAGCCTTTTAATGTGTTGGTTTCTTTGGTCTAAATTTAAGTAATGTTATAATGTGATTCCTAGATAAGCAAGCATTGGTTTCTACTTACGTAAATAGGATAACTTACCAATTTACTTATTTTGTTTTTATATTTCATCAGCTTTTTTTCTTGCTTTTTTACAATTCCATGAAGAATTTCAATGTATTCACACAAACTTTGCTTCGCTAAGGCTTGAACTTCGACCAATGTTTTAGGTTTAAATCTCTTAAGATTAAAGGATGTCTGCTCATCTCTGTCGGTGCTTTCAGTTTCACTGCCAGACATGTTTTTATTTATTACAATTAAAGTTCTTGATACTTTTCACAGACCTTATTGATAATATAGTATATAGATTCTGGAAAAGTTGTTCAATAACAGCAGAAAAAATAACAAAAATTATAGAGTTGCCAGAGCAAACAAGATTTTTATGTATCGAAGTAGACAACCATAACATGAATGTAAACGTATGACGTACCACAAAACTAGAAAATATTTAAAACAAAATTTTGCGAAAAATAAACAAATTTACCTACTGCATGCCACATGTATTAAAAATAATCAATAAAAACTTTGAATATTCTTTGACCCTTTGTATAATTAGAAATACAGACTTTATTTGCCCTCAAACTCGAATATTTTATCTACGCCACTAAACTTAGCCGAAAGCTGCGTGTATTGTATCTGTAGCATCCTGTAGTTGATAATTTTTGAATGTATGAATAACGAACGCTTCTTGTTTTCTGTTTCTATTAGTATTTTGTGGCAAATGATTACTAATCGTAAGTTTTCTAAATCATTTAACCCTTTCGGTACTTCTTTTTTGTTTTTGATTTTAAAAATATTTTTTTACGATTTTATAACTGTTTAACATTACGCTATTAACCCTTTCGGTTATTCTATGCATATGGCATAGTCTTTTTTGTAAACGCGTTTTGGAGACAAAATAATTGCAAATTAATTTTTATTATTTTTGTTTAACGTTTTTTATTGAAACTAATAAAAAAAGATTTTGATTGGTACACCATGTGCATTCTGGGGGCCAGAAATCAAAGATGTCTCTCGGGATTTATAATTAACGAAAAAAGATCACTATGTAATTTTGTAAATATTACTACGAAAATAATGAAAACTTTTGAAACTTTACATAATTATTTAGTAGATTATCATTGCCCTAATTAGTGAAAAAAGCTAGATCCAAAACCTTGTTCAAATAAGCTGACCGATTTTTTAAAATCTATAGATACTATGCCATTCGGCATAGATTTTAATTCAAAGGAAATTTTTCATTCAGTTGATTACAATCAAAGTGAACGTAACGTAATAATGCCTAGTAAACTAAATGCCGATCAAATTGAAAATATATTAGTTAATTTCGATAGCTCAGACGTATCGGATTTTGACGATGATGAAGAAGAAGAAAATGATGTCCTGGGCACGTTATTGGGAACTTTATATGACAACAATAATAACTCTTTTATGATCGAAAAGCTTACAAATCCGGATGGGAATGCTGATTTATTTGAGAAAAATTTAGACTCGGAAGACGATTCATTGGAATCGGATGAAGTTTCTAAGATACAATTCGAAAAAGTTATTAACTTTAGATGGGCAAAAAGAGCTTGGAATATTCCTAGGTCCAATTTTCCTGAAAGTTATTCTAAGCAAAGGGTTAAAACTCCCGTTTCATATTTTTGTAAATATTTTCCAAACGATTTAATTGACACTATTCTTCAAGCAACAAACCAGGCCTCACTTATAAAAAGTGGAACTGCTATTAACGTTGTAAGGGGAGAAATTCTGACGTTAATTGGCTTAGAAATTAACGTCATTACTGGAACAATCGGATATCCCTGTTTAGCAATGTACTGGAACAGTGCTATTGAAATACCAGCCTTTCGAAAACACATGACGAAAAATAAATTCCATTTAATAGATTCCATTTAAACCGACGTTGAAGAAAACTTAAACGAAAAACTTCATAAAGTTCGACACTTTTAAATACATTTTTAAAAAGGACTTATGATATTCCAAAGGACGGCATGAAATAAGTCCCCAGTCCCGCCGCGAATTTTTAATTTTCTGACAATTTACGCTAAATAAAAACATTTACATACAAAAAAACTTATTCATAAAGTAAAGAGAAATATAATAATAGTTTTATTTCTTTAGAGCCATATTAACATATGCGTATAAGTATATACAAATGTAGGTATATGTAGTTGTGTGTTTTTAAATGTCTGGTACAAATTTATTTTATGTATTTTTAGGTTTCATTACTGTTACGCTATTAGGCGGAATATGCGTAAAAGAAAATCGCTGCTTCAATATATAAGATCTTCAAAGTCCGTTTCTATGTATTACCACAAAATTATGGCTCTTGCTTTGCTTCCACCGGACTTAATAAGCGTCGCATTTTTTGAAATCAGATCAAGAATTTTATTTTATATCAATGGATAGCGAGGGTTATTTTTCCGACTTTCTAAAGTAATTTGAAACCCAGTGGTTAAATAAGGTAATCATACATTAACATGCATGCACTTACGTATATTAATAATAAATAATTAATGATTTGAAAATATCATCATTAGATCGGATGTAACAACTTCAGTGTTCACAATCAAAAGTTCAGAACAACAGCTGGTGTTGAGGGTTATAATGGAGTTTTAGGACGGTATGCGGAAAAAAATGGATATTTTTTTAAATTTGTTAGACTGATACGCAACGAAGAATTTTTTAAAAGCAGACATTTTGCCATGTTGTGCGAAAGTGGCGGAGCTTTATCTCAAAAAAGGAGCAAATTCGCCAAAGGCAATATAATAGAAAAATCGTCACTTTTATTGAGGGATGGAAAGATAACTGTATCTGAGTTTCTTTTAATAATCGTGTACGAAGGAAACGAAATTTTTACAAATATGGTTCCTAGTGAAAACATTTTTAAAGAAGAGTCTTCTGAAGCCGAATCAGAGGATGAAATTTTTGAGTTTCCGCCCTTAGACAATGACAACTTGTGTGTGATATGTAAGGACAAAGTTCCAAATGTTGTCCTTCTTCCATGCAAGCATCTAACAGTATGTAATGAGTGTGACGTAAAATTAATGGCAAATGCAATTTCGAATGGACTACAAAAATACAACTGCCCTTGCTGCCGCAAACAAGTAGACGAATCTATGCAAGTTTTTATTTAAATTTTAAATTTATTGTAAATAAAAAGTGAATTAATTGGTTATATTATTTTAAAAACTTATTTGGGGGTTAATTTCATTTTAAAAATTGAGGACTTATTTCATATGAAATATGTAAGTCCCCAAGAATTTGCGGCGTTATTTCATTTCATTGGGGACTTATTTCATTTTCGAAATTGGGGTTTTATTTCATATAAAATAAGACCCCAAAAATTGGGGACTAGTTTCATTTTGAATTTAGGGAGTTATTTCGTGGGGACTTATTTCATGCCGCCATGCAATTCTTGGTTAGAATATCGCAATGATTGCGATAATAATAATATAAGAAAGAAGATGATACCGTTGCGGCTTGCAACGGTATATCATCTATAAGATCAGATGGACTTATTGGCATTCCGAAATGATGTAGCTGATGGACTGCTAGCAGCGTCATCAGCTCAAAATCTCTCCAGAAAACGAGGATGACTTAAGCTTTCTGAAGATACAAATTTCCCCGACTCTCCATCAACTTCGAGGCCTAAGTTATCTTATGAAACGGCTCCTTCAGTTTCAGTTCGTTTCGATGGGATTAACCACTGGCTGGAATATACAACCTCGAAACGTTTATGTAAAGTTCAAGGATGCAAACGATATTCTAGATACTTCTGTTCAAAGTGTAATGTTCATCTCTGCATTTCAAATGGCACCAGAAATTGTTTCAAAGCATACCACGAAAAATAAGGTAAGGTTTGCATAAATTTTTATATTCAAATTAATTTTTTTCTTTCTTTTTGTAGCCGAAGGGCTACATGTATGTACATACGATTTATATTTTTTTTATCCCTTGAAATTGTTTTTGATTGTTAAGACAGAAATGTCATAATTTATGCTTCCGACATTTATAGAGGCTAAACAATTCACACATCAATTATAATGACATATTTTACAAAACATTAGATAGCCGATTAAGGCTAAAAGCCTTGGAATATCAAGGTCAATAAACAAAGTTGAGCCTAGGTTACTATGTTGCATTAACACTGCGTAAAGCTTCAAATATAGAATAACTGCAAAGATGTCAAAATAAAATTCTCCGCACGGGTACATCATCTCCAGAGTACGTCGAAAAGTCATGAATTCACAAAGTCCAAAGTATACCTTTAGTAACAATTTTTAAAATACGCTTCGAGATATACCAGCAAACTTAAACTTCATCCAAACCACTTTGCACGGGTTAACGCATCATATCTGTTGTGTTTACATAGGAGTTCTATTTAAGCAAAATATTTCATAATCTATTTTTAATGTACCTGGGCTTAGGATCAATATTTAACTAATTAATTTAAACCATTTTATTTATTTTCGCTGATGTTTTTATCTGCTGGTGTTTGTTTAGGAATAATATTAGTCAATAGTGTGTTTCTCATGATTAACGAATGGCAGATAACACTTAAGTAAGTAATAGCAAATAACACAGTTAATATAAATAATTGTTAAGTATTCTTTGTATCTTTAGTCTTAAAATATATACAAAGTATTTTTTTTTGTTTGTATTTTATTTATTTTGCAATCTATCTTATATTGAGATAATAAGCAAAATTAATCACATTTATGTTGACATTTAGAGTTACACATATAAAAACGTATAAAACTATAGAAATATTCCAAATTTAACAGAAAAAAATACAGATTTAGTCCATCTTATATTTACAATAACAACAACTTAAGTTTTAGTAATTATTAAATTTAAAGTTTTAGCATTAAGTTAAAAGAAAACAATAAAAAAACCAAAAGATAACAATAATGAAAAGATTGATTTAAATAAAAGAGAAAAAAAAATTAACTTCTGAAAGGTGGATCTAACACATGGTATCTTTTCAGTCTTCGAATTTCATCAGTATCGTTTTGTAACACAATATCCAGAGGATTTACAGGATTGCTTAGTCTTTTTAAATATTTTTCGCTGTATGAATGTATGACCTCTTTAACAGTTTGTATATTTAGATCCTTATGTATAGCATCCTTCGAAATATACCAAGGAGATTGAACAATAAGCCTTATAGTTTTTGAGTGGTATCTTTGCAATATTTCTATATTTGAGGCACTTGCTGTTCCTCAAAATACAAAGTATATTTAAATAAAGTGCACACTTCGGTGCAGGAAAATATAAAATATATTTTTACTCAATCCTTGCAAAAGGATTTTAAATATAAATAATATGAAATTATAATAAGCATACAATTTTAAGCATTACGACTGTTAAAACACTTAAATAAATCTGAAATACATACATATACATATATGTATGTAGGTACATGTTCATAAATACATACATACATGTATAAATTTGTCCATAAAAATTAAAAATATCTTTCCCAAACTGCGTTGCATTACTAACGAATTGTAAAGATGATGGCACTGAGTTCCATAGACAAACAGCGTGGATGAAAAACTGCCATTCCGATATCAGCTTCCTAAATCTAAACTGGACCAGGTTTTTAGTTCTTCGTGACGGCTCCCCAGTATAAATAATTTTATGCAGGAGAAGTAGAGAACGAATGCTTAACCGATGTCCTGATGATTTTCTGGCCACAACATGCAAAAACTTCGCTGCCATACAGTAAAACTGGAATGAGGTATGATTTAGCTAAAAACATTCGTGTGTTATTCGGAGTCGAGTATTGAGTTGTCCAAAGTGAACGAAGCATCGCCAATACTCCGCCTCCAACATTGTTTATATTGTCAGACCATGTACATTTAAAATAATGCCAAGCCTTTTTGTCTTCTTGACAATTTAAATTTTTTGTGAGTTCAAGATGATACTGGGCTCAATAGTTATTTGATTGGTATTTCTTAAAATTATAAGGCTACCACCCAAGTTTCAATCTTAGATAGATCCAAATTTAATTTTAAAATACATTCATCGGTCTTATCAGATTCAATGCAAATATAAACTTGGACATCATCTGCATACATATGAATTTTACAATGTGATAGCTGTTTTGGTAAATCGTTTATGTATATTGTAAATAGTAGCGGATTTAAAATGGACCATTGGGTAACATCCTTGATTACTGGCAACGGCAACGATTGTGTATTATTTGAGTTTAAATACTGATACCGAGTACTAAGATAGGATGAAACTAGATGAGCCGCAGAAGAGGTAAAATTGAACAGCTTAATTAATTTCATGCAAAGCATATCATGATTAACCATATGAAATGCTAACAAAGCAACGTTTCCATTATCAATATAGCTACGAATTTCCTCCGTAACTTCAATAAGTGCTGTAGTACAACTATGTTTGGGTCGAAACCCTGATTGTTTATCAGTAAACAGATTGTTAGCTTGTATGTAGTCAACCATTTGCCTGTGCAAGAGCCTTTTGAAAACCTTGGATAAGTATGAGAGAATACCAATTGGACGGTACCCATTACTGTTTTTAGGGATGGGAACAATTTCCGCATACTTCCAGTTTAATGGAAAAATACCTTTGGTAATTATTGTGTTGAAGATGTGTGCAATATGAGGAAGTAAGTAAGTTAGAACGAGTTTTAAAAATGTTGGGTGTATCCTGTCTGGGCCAATTGCATTCGACTTAATATTATGGCAAGCCGCAACGGTATCATCTTGAGAAACACACCCAAATGAAAGTTGTCTGGTAATGTTATGTAGTGAACTGGTATAAGAAGAGTAAAAGTTGGGAGAAATGTTCACGTTTGGAACTCCAGATAACAGCTCATTTAGTAAATCAACATTTATTTCTGAACAGTTCACATCAATTGATTTTTCGATCCGAATATCACGAATAATTTTCCAATTTTTTTGTGTTTACAGCAGTTGAGAATAAGTTGGAAAAATAAGAGATGTTTGTACGCTTAAAAAATTGCTCAGTTCTAAAGCGTTTCCAATATTTTTACGCATAATTTCGTTAATTTATTTTTGCTCTTATCTGTTCATTAAACCAAGGCTCTGTAGTGCTAGATTCTTTAACTGTTTTTACTGGCACCGATTTTTCGAAAATTTCAACAAGATTTTGCTCTAGAAAAACATCTTGATCATCAACATTAGGCATAAAGAAAACACTATCCCAATCAACTGTTCTAAGCTGAATCATCATTGCACTATAGTTCATTCTTTTAAAGTCATAATACATTATCTTTTCCTTGGTATATTTAGCTTTGAAGTCAAAAAATTAAAATATTAGGTCATGTTTTGAGAAACATGTAGCACAAGTCTGATCATATAAAAGAACTTTGCTTATATGGTTGACAAAAAATAGATCTAGAAGTGACTGATTCGTTGCAGCAAAATGCGTTGGTATTTGTATATTAGGAAAAAATAAGCCGATTGGTTCCATTGCGTCAAGTAGTTTGGTCTCACATAAAACATTGGAGTTGAAGTCACCACACAAAATAACGTTTTCATAATTTATAGTTATATTTTCGAGGCTTTGATTTAAGTCGCCCAAATCTATGCGCTTGTTTGGTCTATAAATACAGCCAATAAGTAGCTTTCTTCCCATGAAACTTCCACAAATATATGTATATTAAAATTGTTCGTCACTTCGAGATTTGATAAGGAATTTGCTAGTTCAGCCCTTCTTAACATAAATGGGAACCCCTCCATCGTGAGTACCCCTAGTCGTACTATGTGTCAAAAAACTTGTGTGCATGATAGTCTGACCTAAAGAAACACCTGTGTGACAAGTCTGTCCGATTTGCAAACTTTTATGAAAATTTTCATAAACCGATAGATAACGTCAATTATGTTTTTTCTTTATCCTTTATTTAAAAAAAAATTTTTATTTTATTGTTCTTATTTTTTTATTTCAGGTTTTTCTTTATTTACTTTGCTGTCAAGTTGAATGGAAGAACTAAGACTAAATTAGAAATTATTCCTTAAATATTAAATTCTTCTTATCAGCACCTGTTGCATTAGCATAACTTTGATTGGCTGAAAACATTAAATTTGTACTAATGTGAATTGCCAGCTTTGTGTTATTTTATTCCATAACATGCTTACTGGATAAACACTTGTCATTCACCTTATAAAAACTGTTGAAAATTATTCGTGGGACAGAAAATTCAATTTTATTACGATTTTCCAAATTTGCTTATGCAACAGATTTACATTTTATTTTATTTGTCTACTTTAAACTAAAAAACGAAGCAACAAAAAGAACTAATAACACCATTCACACGGTCACTAGACAAAAACGAGCTAACATTTTATTCAACAAAATAAATTACGAAAAAAGAAAAGAAAAACTAAAAAGAGCATCAGAAAAACTCCACACTGCAACTGCCCTTTAGCCAAATCTCTGTGCAGTACCATAAAATCAATTAAAATTTCGAACTGCCTTTGCTGAGTTTGTAATTTTTTCGGCTTTTGCGTAAAAAATAAAAATTTAGATATAAATACAACATTTTTGTATATGTAAATACTAACATGATGCGTTTCCTTTGAACTAATTTGACATACGCTTGCAAAAGGAAGGAAATTAGATGCGAATGGTAATTGCGAAAACGCCACAACGAGTACCGATTGTTCGGTTAAGTAAATTAAATCATTAGCCCGAATTTGTTAGTACTTTGCACTAAATGGTTCCTTAATATACATACATACATATTTAAATATTGTTGGGCATCCATGTTATTTTACATAAAAATCATCATTATTACATTATTTTAGTCTCGTCACAAAATATGACGTTGTTCTAGTACTCATCTCCATAGCGAAAGTCAATCGTTTTTCAACATTTTGTGCAGGAAGGAGTGTTTTTTTACCAGCTTTTGAGTTTGGCTTTTGTTTAGTAAACAGAAAATCCAATTCCTTCTGAAGTTCTCTTGTAGATGTTATTGAAATTTTTTTAATTTTTAATAATATTAAGCGTTTTGATCTGTTAGACATTTTACATGGACCACTGCTTGGACACTTGCCGATGTGGTGGTTATAATAATACGAATGGATTATATGTATCTTTTGAAATTGTTTTGCAAGGCATTTTTATCACAAACGTTTGCGCATCTATTCGTATACTGAAGTGTTAAAATTTTTGAAATTTACTTAAAGCAGAACAATGTTAGTAATATCCTAAACATTTCAAAAGTGTAAAAAAATTTGCAACAAAAATGAATTGTAAAAACAATTTCTTGACCCCTTAATAACTGAGTATGTATTGTTTTTGTTTTTTTTTTTGCGCAATTACAACCTTTATATTTTTTTTTGCTACGAGAAGAATGTAAACAATGAAATCAAATGAAATACTATTTGGAAATTATAAAGAATTGGGATTTTGAATCAATTAGTATAAAATAAGAAGTTTTTTCTATTGTCCAAACATTTCTTGACAGATTGTATGTAACTTAACTTGGCATCACAAGGACAAAATCAGATATTTTTCTTAGCCTGTATACAAACCTAAAATAGTTCTGTCTGGCAGTTTCAATTTTACTGATTTTGTACATGACAAGGGCATTGCCATTTATGATTTACCTAATTTTTTAGGATTTTTCAATTTTCTAAAAGTTTTTTTTTTAAAACTGCTTCTCACAATCGATTTCCAAAACATATTATTTGTACCAATTACACTGGAGAATTGAAATGTAACAGCAGGATATTTAATTTTTTCTGCTTTTATATATAAGTAATATATAGTAATAAATAATTAAGATATGCCGTTCTTGAGTTGTATTTTAGAAACAAAACACATTCTAAAAAGTTCTAGCTATAACTACACTAATCTTAAATTTATGTTTTAAGCAAACAAAAGTATTAATAAAAAATTTTGTATCAAATTATAAAACATCATTAAAGAACGTTAAAAAAAGTGAGGGAATAGACATGTTTCTGTGTAATATTTATATTATATGTTATATAGTATCTGCTTTCTATTTTTCAGTTCCGTAAAGTCAAAGTTGTATTTCAAAATTATTTTCAATGCACTTAAGTTCTTAAAAAATTAAATGGCAACGCTGGTTTGACCATCTGCATGTTTTTTTCACTTTCTTATTCACAACGTGCTAAAATGGAAAAAAATAAAGTAATCTTTTGCCTAATATTACTGTTTTACTGTAACCAAAAATTTACAGAATCTACAAAATTAAATTATCCACGAGTTTTACTTCCAATATTTGAAAAAATTTCAATAAATTTTACTTTGGAAGTAAAAGAAAAAGGATGTTATAAGTGGTAAGTTTCTTTTCATAAAGTATACGCATTTCATCGTTTTTTTGTTTATACCGGCTTGTTGCCGGAAAAACATTAGAATGATGCACGAATTAGTTTTGGCGCTTTTTTTATTTAACCTTAAGTACAAGAATATTTTGTTGAAATTACATTTTCAGGACATCATCACGCCAAGATTTGATTTTAATAACGCCGCTTTACGAGGATGCGGAAAATGAATGCTCTCATAGGGCTGCAGTAACCGTTTTGTCTCGGGAGCGTAGGCGTAATACTGCAATAGTTTTGGCCGAAGATTTGTTCTCCGGAGAGTCCCTGCGTTGTGATGTTATTTTAGATGTTATTGACAAATTAAGTGTTATAACTACTACAAGACAACTCTTTTTGGAGGAGGCTCCAGAGACTTTTGTAATCCATGCTGAGGACTCTCAAGGAAATGAATTTACTACCCTTGAAGGTGTAGAATTTAATTGGGCTATATCCTCCTTGAATAAAGACAGTAAAGACTGGTCACCCGCTCTACGCTTTCTTACATTTACTGAAAGTTCTTATCATGAAATGCCCGAAGCTTTGGAAAAATTTGAAACTCAGGGGCTTAAGGGTTATATGGTACTATTAGAAGGTATAAATACCGGAACAGCAAAGGTACGTTAAAAGTGTGTTTTGGTTACGAACAGATCGTTACTTTTGTTTTGTAGGTCACAGTCGACTTGCCTTATCCTGAGTATGGACACGTTCAAGCTCTGCAAGTGTACATAAACGTTTTGGCCAACATAATTTTGGAGCCATCAGATGTCTTTATGTTACCAGGCGATGCAATAAACTTTCGCATATTGCAGCTGAAAATGGGAAGGCTGCAAGAAATTTCATTAAACAGCCAATATTTTTTGGAAGTAGACGATGGCAATGTGGCCGGCATAAAGGGTACCACTGGAACAGGTTTGAAGGAGGGGCGGACGATGGTAGTATTACGTGATCGCAATGCTCCAAATGATGCAGGTTTGCCCTCTGGTAGAGAAATTACAAAGACTTCGGCACCAAGTGCAAGAATTACAGTCGCAAACGCAAAAAAACTAGGTCTGAGCTTGTTGCCTTACAATAACTGGATAACAGTGGAGGGTGAAAAACATGAAATAGCTGTGGATTTGTATACGCAGTAAGTGTTAAAGAAAATTATTAAACCATATAATTATAAAATACTTAAAACTACATTTATCTTATAAATATTTATTGCAATAATTGAAGTAGCAGTTTAAAAATGCTGGTTTGTTTTTTATTTACAACTTAAAAAGCGATTTGCATGCAACAAAGACGGGCTGTGTTATAGTAAAACAAAGTTAAAAAAACTTAAATAACGTTATATTTGTATAATTCACATAAAACGTTTACCAAATTTTTTTAATATTACATACATACATATAAGGCCCGTAGCTCAGAATTCGAGTAGTATATCTTGTTACCTGCCACATCGCAAAACCATTAAGTTAAAACGTCAAATGCTAATAGTCTTAACGGTTGTTTTTATAATGAACCAACATTGCACCATATCTTATTCTTCGTTGGTGATTTTTCCGGTTTTTGATAAATTGTGATATCACTCAAATGTATAGACAGATAAGACTCCTAGCGAGGAAATAAATCGGTGACCTTTGGGGTCAGTAGTGCGCCCTACCTTGCTATTCGCAAATTGTGACATTCCTGACGGTTGCGAATGTGAGTTTCCATTGGAATCACACGTTCTTACAAAGTATATGTATCTTGACGACGTATTGGGCGGAGCTCAAGATGTCTTTAAAAGCTCGTGATAACCTTATTTCGGATTTAGTATCAGTAAGTTTTTCAAGTAAATGGGCCTTAAATGAACAATTTGTATTGGTTGGACGAGAAAATTTTACCTTTTGTTGATTCAAGCTGTTCAAAAACACTTCGTCTGCGGTGGAATTCTGCGTCTTACTTTAATGTAGACTGTATAGCAAGGGAGCCAATTACATCAAAATGGAAGTTTTGTCTGCTATATCAGGGCAATGTAAAAAATTTGTTGCCTAATGTCATGAAGTTAATAGAATCGAAAATCGCAGGTGGGTTCATTATGAACTCAAAAATGCTGATGCTCCGGAAAAAGCATGCGCAGCGTGCTGATGCCTCAATTTGTTCGAAATATGGAGATGTTTTGTTTTACATACACATCTTATTGTTCTGGTTGTAGAGCTTAAGCAAATTAACGTTTGCCTATAACAGCTCAGAGATTTAATTTTCATGAACACGATACGCGGAAGATACTCCTTAGTTCGAAAGCTCACTTTTGAATTCGAACTCATTTTGGGATATTGAAGGGAGTCATGAGACTAAATAGTCATTTGGTAAACTCGCCTTCTTTCGTTTTCACTGTAAGACATTCTACTTTGTTTCATTTTTCCTGTAGTTTTACTCAGCTTTTAACTCAGTTTATTCACAAAATTTCTGTTCATGAAAGATATCAGTTGATGATCAGAATAATTGGAATAAAGTATTGGGTACCACGGATGAAAACAATAATCTACTGTTGTAAGCAGTGTACAATAGATTTAAAGAGCTCATGTTGTCAAGTTATGACTGGCCGTTTAGTACAACTGGGGTAGATTTGGTCGAATCAAACATTAAAATCGCCCACAGTAGTTAAAGAGGAAGTTTAAAACGTTTTTGGCCGTTGGAGTCCTGTGCAGCCGAGCCTCTACCAACAGAATACGAGGAAACTCCTGCCGCTGCAATGAAGGTTTCTACCGTGGCTTCACCTGGCCTAAACATCCGAACCCCATCAAAACTAGCACGAAAAATCTAAATTAATATCGGATGCCATTGGAAAGTCAGGTTCGAAAAAACTTATCACCCCACACCCAACTGCTTTTTAAAAATTTCGACCATCCGCTAGCATCGTGCAGCAAATTCCGGTTCATGACGAAAGAAAAAACGATTCAGAATGTTTCCTTGACATCGATATTGCTCCAGGTGTTCATTATCACACAATTTGTAATATAACGAGAATTGCGAAAAAGCACAATTCGATCCTTCATTCGTCCCCCAAATCCCCGGAAAAGTAGAGTCAAAAATGACGTTCGCTCTGCCGTCAGCGCCATAGTATCTTTGCCATTTCGTCACATCGTCCTCTTTTCAACGAGGAGGATTTAACAAGACCATTTCACATCAGTCGTTAATAGAACTCTGTTGTAGTATGAGTTGTGCATGCGAGGACTTAATAAACGATCTTAAACCGCATATGGCCACTATGGGCAAGGAAAAAGTTTGTCAATTAAAGGTCCGTTCCATAATGACACATGTCAAGAAGTCGTGTTAATGGTAAAGGTTCGACGAATGAGCGGTATTAAAACCTCGACTGGAACTAAATCGAACACAATCAAATATAATTTAGGGGAATTTAATTGGTTGACCCAAATTTTATTTGTATCATTCCCTAGTTATAGGCTCCCAGGTTGCTCCTAAATTTTTAAAAGGCCGCATTTATTCCGCTGGTGCAATACCCGATTTTCAGGTAGGTCATTTCTGGCCAACACTTATTATGGGATATTTTACTTTGTCAGCTGGTCTGACGTTCTGAAAAAAAGTCTTAATACAAGTTTAAAAAAATAAATGAATAATAGGTGTAAGTTATTTTACTTAGATTAATATTAACTTGTGGCCGCCAATGTTTTGATAAAAAATTTTCATATCGTATAATTTACCAAATCGTGAGTAGCGTTAAAGTTTTTTCTTGGTAATCTCTTCAGGATTTGTAACCTATATTTTTTTACTTCTTTGGGTGTGAAAACACATATTCTAGTGCGCAAGCCGTTGTTGTTGGAACGCTTACGGAGCCACAACAATTTTTTTAATATTTTAGAAACAAATGTAATCGAAAATAAAATTGAGTTGATCTCAAATATGTTTCCTACTTAGAAATTGGTATTCTTTCATGAGTTGCGTAAAAAAATGATTTGCTGTTTGAGGCGTCTGATAGATTCGGGCTGGCGTTTTTTTATCTTCTTGGCGTTTTTTAATATGTCAACTCTTTAATTTTTATGTGCATATACATACACATATAAACCAGATTCTTATTTCAGTGACGAGCATAAAATTACTTTGGGATCGCGGTATTCCGTGAACTCCGAACTAGATGAAATGTTGTTCTTGGTGCAAAAGAGAAGCAAAAATGGGTCACGAATTCTTGGGGAGGCAATTAGAGAGGGAAAAACGCCCATCTATGGTTCTTTTAATGATGTAAGTAAACGGCTTTGTTTAACTGTCTTTTAAGACCTCTTTCCTTTTTTATTCAGTTGACCGCACAAGCTGAGCTGCAAATTTTCAGCGAACTGACTTTGAAGCCGAATAAAGTTATATTACCATTTGACCCGAATGTTGTAAAAACTCAAAAAATTCAATTCTTTGCTCAAGGTGGGGACGGTAATTACATTTGGAAATCGCAACAACCGCGTCTCATAAATATAAACCAAAATGGTTTGGCCACAACTATTATTAGAGAATCGGAATCCAAACGAAATTTGGATAGTTTCGATACTTCTACTGGATCTTTGTTAACTGCTCATGGTATAATTAGAGTTGCTTTGGCTAAAAATCAGAAAATAACACGCCATGCTAATATTTACTTTTTGCCACCTGTCAAATTAGAGATTTTAAAGTATAACTTCGAAACGGCACTTAAAGATTATGTCAATCTTCATATAGCTGTTTACGCTTATGTAAATAAGACATTTGTACCTTTTACAAAGTGTGAAAGTCTTGTTTTTGACTTCGAAATTTCCAATCAAATTTTCCAAATGGACCACAATTACGTGGGCTCTGAAATGGCAGCCGACGCCTGCCAAGTTGTACATTTGCTTAGCACAGCAGTAGGTGTTACACAGTTGAAATTGTCCTACAAATTTCAAGATAAGATATTAAGGGATGAAGTTACATTAACTGTTTTCGAGCCATTGGCAGTACTAAATCCAATTGAAAATTATGTCGTTTTGCCTATTGGAGCTTCTCGTAATGTCATATACACAAATGGTCCCCAAAAAATTTACACATTGGAAGCGGAGCTAACAAAAGCTTCAGACTATGACTTTAACATTGCTCGTGTTTCCGAAATTGAATTTGATACACAGAATAATCTTTATGCCTTCACCATTGTATGTAGAGAGGTTGGCGAAACTGCAGTGACATTTAGCGCATTTAATACTTTACTTGCGGCCAATTTCCAGCCTTATATCTCATCAATAGTGACTAAAGTTTATTGCGTTAAACCACGTTTTCTCAACTTATATACAACGGAACAAATGCGTTCTTCGTGTCCAATAGAAATGAAAAATACTCTTTTGCAATTAAAAGAGCGAGATGACAAGTTCGAAATAGAAATTGAAGTTCAGGATGCCAAAAATCGCAAACTGATGAACATCAGTTCCCTGCTCATAGATTGGGAATTTGCTTCTGGTGACCAGCGCTATAAAAGTGAAGCAATAGTTTATAATCGACAATCTGAGCAAGAATATTTGGAAGGTGTGCCTTTGCCGGGGAGGGATCTTCTGATAACCACTCTTACTGAAGTATCAACGAATTTCCGAATTAAAGGTGTTGTCACAAGATACGATGAAAAACAGCTTAGGAAACAAGATATTTATCCGGAGCAGCCGCCATTCGGTATTAAGAATGTAAGAAATGAAATTAAAGTTTTTAATTAACATACTACATATGAAAATCGATTACTAATATTTTCTAGCCAAAATCTGGAGACATATTTACACCTGTCATTGAAAATGAAATACGTTTTATAACTGTTAACAGTACATTTTTCCCCACCGATCATATCAGTATATTTCTGGCTAAAAATAGACGTGAACGTATTCCTATGTCACAGGGCAGTGGCTACTATGATTTCCAACTGTCGGAAGCCGGCATTGTAAAAGCTGAATTCGATAATAAAGAAAAGGAATTAGTAGTAACACCACTTCGTATCGGTCATGTAAGCGAATAATTTTTTGCTTAGCAAATTTTTTTCCATTTTGTGTGTAAATTTGTTTTGTAGACTCTATTGGAACTTCTTGATAAATGCTTATTGAATGAGCCTGCTCATCTGTCGATTTCTGTTGTGAGTATTGGCGCAGTTCGGGTAGAAGCTGCTGATCGTGTAGAAAGAGCGAAATCTATTGAAGTAATAGTTAAACTGTATGATTCTCATGATAGTTTACTTCATATTGATCCATTCAATTTGCATATATATGAGTTAGCAGAAGAAGTCTTCAACTCAAATGTTCTAAACATTAAATTGGGTGATCAGATTGATTTGGATGTTGGTGAAATAAGGCAAGTTCTTTTATATTTGTTTTCAAATTAACTTGATATGTAAATATATATAAATTTTAGATACGTGATAACCGGTAATAGCTTAGGAGAAACAAAAATTGTGTTTAGTGCCGGCAGCGGAGATTTTATGGTATCTAGCGAACCGATTAATGTTCAGGTAGACCAAATAATTATTTTTATCATACTTACATATATAAAAAAAAAACTAACGATTATTTATTTAAGGTATTTTCTCCATTGCGTTTGTATCCTCGCAATTCAACTTTGGTAGTGGGCTCAAGTGTGCAAATATTTTATCATGGTGGTCCTCAGCCTGACGTCAATATTGTATACTTTGTACACGATAACAAAATGATAAGTAAGTAGTATAAATTTTTAATAGACTTATAAAAAAATCGTGGATTATCAAGCCAGTTTTCTACCCCTGTATCTATCTACCAAAGGCTTTTCCTGCAGTTTTAGATTTATACCACAGTCGGAGCGTTCTTTTAATGTCCGTTCAAATCTAAAGACACAGGAAGTGACGTCGGTAGACGCTGATAATAGATGTCAATTTTTGGTGTCAAAATAGAAAATTGTACACTTTAAAAATCAGGTTCTTGTGTTCTTAAGTAATACAATAAAGAGGCTAGTTTTCTTCAAATATCAATTCCTTAACGAAAATTAAACTTTACAAGTTTTTCAATGTTAATTAGTACATGCATAAATATATATATATATATATATGTATATATATATTTCAATACAAGATCCTTTAAGTTATAAAAAAAAATTTAATTACAGTGATGGGGGAAAAGCAGAACTAATAAAATTACGAGTTCTTTTTACTCGTGAGGAACAAAGCATCATTCGCACGTTCAATTAATATTCGATAATACATTTTTTTAACTTAATAAAATGAAAGCAATGAATTACAGTGAACTCGCCAAAACGTGAACTAGTTTTTGACAAGTGTGTTCACGTTTTCAAATTTGTTGACGTTTTCGATTGTGAAAATTCTAGAACAAAAAGGCACAGTTTGCCTCCAAATAATAACATCAAACAAACAACAAAACAAATATTAGATATTAAAATTATTTAAAGAATTAAGAGTTTTTACATTTATTCACTTTACATAAATAAATTTTAAAAAAATTAACAAAAAACTGAAATGAATACATATGTACGTCTTAAGTAACTTTTTTTATAATTATCCTTTATTAGAAATATAAATAAATTATACGTCTAATACAAATTAGAGAGCATTAGTCTTAGTAGACTATGGGTTCTTACGTTAAAAAATAAAATATATATTACATATTTAATAAAATATATATGGAAGTCACGATTGATGAGGTATTTGTGAGTTGCATATGCATGACCCAAGCGAAGCCGCGGGAAACTTATTTGCTGCTTGCTAACAGTTATCGGCTAAACATTTGGGCAATAGTCCGAATTTATATCCTGATTTTATAAATTTCGGCCCGACTTTCCATTTGTTAAGCGTATTTAGAATTAGGTGAGCTCCAATTCTGTCAAAAGCCTTTTTAAAAGCCGATGGAAAGGATTGATACAAGGTTACTGCAGCCTCTTCCAGCTTTAAATGCAACTTGGTTGCGTGCTGTAAGATTATTTCTTTCATTGACCAGTAGAGGCGAGGCGATAATTTTTTCAAGTAATAACGAGATTGGGCGGTATGATTTTATTTTGAGATAGTTTTTGTTTTTTGGGATTACCTATCACCGGAGCAGTTTTCCAAACTGCAGAGATAGAACCGTTGTCAAATATATTATTGTAAAGCTTTAGTAATCGTTTCTTTGTCTTTAAGCTATTTCCTATATGAAATTCTATAATAACCGGGTGTAGACCTTTGACTTTGGATAAACAACATGATACATTCTGTCAGAGTAATTTCGTTTTCTTTTAAAAGTGCGTTTTTATTTGTATTTACATTTTGTTTAATATTGCCAACGCTAGTTTTAGAGTTAATAAATGGCTGAAGGAAATTTTTATCGGATGAAGATTCTAACCATTTAGAGGCAAAGGAAGCTTCTATTAAATTAAGGTCGGTGATGATTTGCATGTTTGATTCAATGACTAGTATTTGTTTTTTAACTTCAGTGTTAGTAAGTCTGTGGATTTTATTCCATATGTTACTAATTGACGAGTCTCTATTTATTGTGTTGGTGAAATTTTTGAAGGTAAAATTTTTAGCCGTTTCATTTCCCTGGCGAATATGGAGTTTTTTTTTTGTATAAAATGAGATTTAAGGTGGGTTTTATTTTTTGTGCAACTTTAAAATCTGCTATTAAATTTGTTTTTTTTTATGATATTAAAGTTGGATTGTGCTCCTTGATTAAAAACTGCATGTTTAAGCAACCGTTATATTCGATTGGAGTATCGTAAAATTATCCATATTTCCTTTATTAAATCTTTTAAATCGTAACGTTACTATAAAATCTAACTTTAACTTCGATTTCTTCATTACTTTTGCCGGAGAGCTTTTTTAGGGTTTCATTATTTGTTCTATTTTGTTCTTTGATGTTTTGTAATTAATTGTTGGGTGTAGGTTGATAAATTTCCAAAAACATTATCCGTTTGCGTTTTTTAAATTGTTGATTGATTTAGATGACCATTTTGTGTGTTATTTGAATTTTTTTATGTCGATGAGGAGCTGGCTTTGGGAGTGTCTAGATCACTCGATGACGGGCAGAATGACGGTTCTCTGCGAGGCTGTTGTTTGCTAATAAAGTCGTTTTTTGGTCTTGTTGAAGATCGTTTTTGCCTTTGTAGATTAAGTTGAGTTTATGATGTATCATTTTGTTTAATAATTTGGGAATAGGTTTGATTTACATTTTGTTGTGAACGAAGTTTTTCATTGATTTCATATTTAAGTTTTGCTGCACCAAATGAGCACTTGTCGATGATTTTGATTTTGATTATTCCTTTTTGCTGGATATATTTAGAGCAACTTTTATCCGATGCTGGATGATATCCGCTGCAGTTGGCATAATTTACTCTGAAGCAGACACTTGGAGAATATGGTGGTAAATTGCATAGAACACAGGTTTCAGGGTTATTACACCGGTTTTTTATGTGACCTATGAGAGCATTTTTAGCTGCGCATAGGGTTAGTGTTCGACCTTGCTACATCGATGACTTTTGGTAAGTTAAAAAGGTTAAATGTGACGACCATGTATCAGGTATATTCGATAGTACTGTTGTCGTTTTCGCCATATATCTTTTTTTATAGAGCATAAGTGGTATTTTTTACAAAGATTCAGGTTTCATGCATTCTGGCTGTAATTGGACAGACGTTTAATAAATGTTTGGATTTTAAGAACTTATCAGCAATAACTTGGTTCCAAACCAGAAACAGACGATTCCTTTTTCTTAATTGACTTATGGAGTCAATTAGAGTTGAAATCTCAATATAAACATTTTTGAATAACGAATGGACTTCATTGTTTCCTGATGTTATTGTCAGATATTAAGGATCACTATATACACTTAAACATTTTTCGTTGAGGAAGAGTAAGAAATTTGTTGTTGTTGGCTTGGTCGAAATAGAATAGAACGGCAGACTTGTTAAATTGTGTGTCTGGAGGTCCGGGAACCATTTTTTATTATTATTTTATTTCATAGTTTTTCCTTTTTTAGTTTTTGAATTTTATTTTAATTTTTTAACAGAAAAAAACCAAAGCAGATTGAGAAAAAACAAAACTAACAGCGGCTATACAGTATAATTATATGACCGCAGTTAATGAAAAATACGTCTATTTACAGCAAGTGATAATCGAACTACATATAACTCTAGAATTAATTGCCGTTTGCTCTTAAGTTTCTTTTATTTTGTGCTAATGTTTGGTAATTTTTGAAGAAGTTATAAAGTGAATTGTTGTTCTGAAGTCGGTAAAATCAGAAGTTGAATTGTTCAGTGGCTCAACGAAGAAAAGAGCGAATCCCGTTGAAAATAATTTTGTTCCATATTTTTCTACTATAACAATTTAAAGAAAAAATTTGTCCGAAATTTAAATATTATATTTTTTAAACATAATTAAAACATCTTATTGAAATCAATAACGAAAACAATAATAAAATAATATAAAAACTTTATAAATTGAGTTTTGCATGTTACATATGTATGTATGTACATACACATATTGGCTGAACACAGTCACCATAAACATAAAAATGTGCTCTTCTGGCATACTCAAAACTCAAGGTAAGTTCAAAGAATAAACAGTTAGAAAACCTGGTTTACATTGTAGAGCTTTCATACTTTGTTCACGTTTTAGAGTGGTCGATGTAAAAAAAGGTGTTCATGTCTTCGAGTATTCACTGCGTTGTCATACTGAAATGATTTGTAATTACTTTACGGGAAACATTTTTAAGCCACACAATTATTGTTCTTTCCAAAACACACGACACTAATTCATCTGGCATAAAACGTATAGGTGTTCTTAGCTTTGTTTGTGTTAGTATTTCTTTTCATTCCTTCACTCCCGTGCTTTGAGTTCACTAAAAGCTAATTCATGGTTGATAAGAGATCTAATTAAATTTCTATGGGAACTGCTTCTCAGTTTTTACATGCAATGTCCTACGAATGGATCAGCACTCACTCGCTCTGCATAAGTTTCAGCTAACCGCGAACTATGAAGCTAATTTTTAGTTTGTTTATGGCGCATAGGGCAACTACAGATACCTCACCTCTGCATCAGATTTTAGTTTGTTTTTCAGTCAGTCGTAAATTAGCTGGAAAAATACCAACTTTGTTTTCAGTGAGCTCACAAAACCCCGGCAGCAATTCCTATGTTTTCCAAAGTCTATACATATTTATTAGTTTTGTGCTACCAATGCGGGGTTGTATGCTTGAAAAACTGTGCTTAGCAAAAACCATTCTCTTCACCAAAGTTGCCTACCAACTGCCATGATGTTGTTATGCCAGCATAATTGTTTTTCTTTTTACAAAACCTCTGCTTTAACTTAAAAAAATAATTAAAAAAAGTTTGTAAAAGATTAAGGAAGGAACACTTCTTTAAAATTTCGAGAACCGTAAGCTAAATTGCAGGAATTTGGTTATGGCCCTGATGTGCATGATATCAGAACAATCATTTTATTTTGAACAAGGCTGTAAATATTTAAATGAAATAATAAATTTATATTTTCCTAAAACATTCTTAACACCAGCTATGGAATCAACCATTGTCACTGCTAATAAATTAGGTGCAACTAAAATCACTGGCAAGTGTTTAATGAAAAATCCGATTAATGGTAAAGAAATTGTTATATCTGAAGATACCATTGAGGTGTATGTGGTGCCATTGTTGAATATTCAAATTAAAACGCCTCTTGTTAGGATACGCAGTGGAGCTGTTATGTCAGCTTTTGTATGGGGTAATTCAGTTTAACAAATTGAAAATTCATTTTCTAATCTTTAACTTTCTTTTATCAGGAGTGCCAGATCTGTCGCCAATGGTGTTGGGAACATTAGCAAATATGCACATCGTTTGGTCCACCAATCAGCCAGATGTTCTGAATATTTTTAACATTTTTGCGGATGCTGGTAAGAAATTTGTGACAAAAAAATAATATATTTAACAATCAACTTTGAACCACGATACGGCGTCATTATTGGTTAAGTAACCCGTTGATGCTCGCTTAGAGTTCATATAAAAAATGTTCTTCGATGAGCCTGAATGGTTGAGGTACAATTCAGGAACAGATACGGAACATACAAGTTCTGGCTACAAACTAGCTAAAATCATAAAATATTGATATGTTGTTTGTTTTTTGCACCCATGTAGGGAGAATACGGCGAAGATAGAATGCAAAACAAAACAAAAAATTTTTTTAAAGGTGGAAGTTGTATTATGGTCATCAGTAATTCGACTTTGATACCGCATGGAATTTGCAACTTGACGTTTATATAAAATAAACTACGCCACAAGTTACAAGCGAATACAAAAATAAATAACTTTGCAATCTTCATTATTAGTCCATTGTCTCCATAATTGGAAAAAACTTTGAAAGGGTTTGCAAGTTTAACTAAAAGATTTGTTTAAGAGCTCAGATTCTACTTTCGACGCAAAGTTAAGCCAAAAGAAAATATAAAAAATAACTATCGCCGGGTCGAACTACAAATGAGAAAGCTTATCGCACGTACAACAGTTGTGTACTTCTTCTGGCCGAGTTACTAGTGCTGCGTACTTAATACTACCTATTATTTCTTAATGAAGTTTCGTATAATTTTTATTCTATAGCTTTGGTTTGATCCGTTTATTTGAAACCTCGGTAAAATATATTGTATCTTACATATTACACTTGATTAACCTACATTTCGCTCCTACTTCGATCTCTGTAATTCTCATTCCTGGGATGTAACTTTTTTCACTGATGTCTTTCATTTTTGAATTGTCTTGCCAAAATCTTCTTTATATTGGCCTTATTTTCCTGATCATTTCTATGCACTAGAATGTCATCTACATAAGTTGCAATATAAATTATTGCCTCATCTTTTAATTTGTAATAAATTAGGTTATAAGAGGCCCATACTTTTCAAAACTCGATCCAGCTTTTTTTCAATACTCTACTTGCTTACTTAACGACTTTTTAAGTTTGCATGCCTTATCGTTATCTTCTATGCAACCTTCGCGAATTTGCATATATGTATATTTACTCATTAATTTGTCTTTGAACGAAAGCTAATACTGCGTCTATCTGATGTGTGTCAAAATTTTCAAAAATTTCCGCCGACCTTAAAATTAGATGGGTTAACGAATTGTTAATTTAATTGTAGAAAACATTTACTCATAGCCAGTTCAATAGCGTTGAAAATAACCTATTACAACCAATCAACATATTTTTTTTTTTGATTTTAAAACACCATTTGTTATGAATAGATAATATCATAATAAGAATATGAAAACCTTTCGGCAACACTAAAACAGCCTGTAAGTCATATAACATAACTTTTATTCTTATGATCATCTTCTGTCCGACAAAGTCATAATACATACAAGAAAACAGTATCCTGTTTCTATATTTTCTTATTAGGTTTTGATCCCTTTTAGATGAAAGAGATGCATTTAGTAAAAAATACTCTAGTGTAATGTCTTTTTCATAAGAAGAAGTAAAGTAAAAAAAATCTTTCAAAGTTAGAATTTAATTTAATTGAAAGATGCAATTTCAGACAACCGCAATTTGTGCAAAATGGCTTAATCTCTTCAAATACTTACGTATGCATCTATGTACTTATATATTTCTCTTATTTTAGGCATTGAATATTCTGACACTGATTTAATTTCTGTGCGAATTAAGGCTCTAAATCCCGGAAAGGCCAAAATTCAAGCTACGGTTCAATTGCCTGGAGGTAAAAAAATTTCTTCCTTTGTTGAAGTTGTTGGTAAGTCTCATCGTACCATCCATCCTTAACCAATTATCATACATATTGTGTTTAAAAATTTATTTTTAGTTTTTAAACCATTGGAATTGGAACATCCCAAACGTATTTTAACTGAAACCATTTTATTGGCACCACGTAGCTCCATTCAATTGAAAGCCAACTCTGAAGACGTTTCGTACCGCCTTTCTAGTGACAGCAATTCTATTGTTAAAGTATCATCAGATGGCATCGTACGCACACAAGAAACATTGGGAAGAGATTTGATTATCGTACGTATCCAAAACAACCAGCGCGCAAACCATAACCATTTGTACTAGCTTTGTATGTCTGTTTCTTTTTTTCGAAGGCAAAAACATTTGAGCAAACGTTAGCTATTGGTATTGAAGTCAAAAATGTCCAATATATTTTAGCCTCATTGGAATACCCAACATTAAAACTTAAACAGACCGAAGAGAAAATACCACGGGGCATGAATTTCATTTTGAAAGTTTCATTGCACGACAATTTGGGCAATGAGTTTTCTCATAATATTCAAGATGTGAATGGTTTAAAATATGAGTTGTCTCACAAGGACATTGTTGACGTACAAATTGGCAATAATTTATCTCTATCGGTAAGTAAAGCTCCAATTATTTTAGGTCGACAATCTTTGATATGTAGTTTTTATTTATTGCTTCCATGACATTATAAGAGCGTAGCTCCTTAGTTTCAACAACAAAACAATATTTAGTAAATTAAAAATAAGGACAGTTCTGTCGTTTACACGGATAACGGCGTATCTCTAAAAACCACAGTTTTCTGTAGAAGCAAAAAGACTTCGATTTCAAATGGCAGTTCAGTCGGAAATTTTGTTATCCTTTTATACAATTGCACAGATTATGTAGGTAAGTTATTACAATACATGAAAAACAAGAAAATGTTTTGTAAGTAAGTCTCCCAACAACAACTTATGATTTGTTTCTTTATCAGAAAATAAGTCAATGTTTGCCAGCATACTAGGTTAGAGTTGAAACTTCTTTGTTGTCGATTTAGGAGCTTCTTAAGAAGCATTTAAAACATAATTTCACATCATAAACAAACAAATGAACAAAATTTAACGTACACATATGAGTACATGTTTGTACTTTGAACACTTTTAAAAGTAATAAAGCAAATCCAAAAATTTTTATTGTCGTTTATTAAGTATCTAGTACTTCATAAAATTATAAAAAATTTGTAACAAAATGCATCAAGCACCAAGAAAAAAACGAAACAACCAAAATAACTCTTATTTACTCAATTTTGCACCTCTGAAGAATTTGAAGTAAAGAAATAAAAAAGTACCGTTATTTTTCAATCTTTTTGCTTTTTATTAGTAGTTTTTTTAAGAAGACATAAGCTCGACATTATTTAAATCGCGTGTGGTAAAAACATTGTGCAAATTTTTGAACAAAAATCAAATAAAAACCTAACAATAACAAATAATGAAGAAACTTTCAAAATCCACCGAGTAGAGCATCCGGGCCATGACTGAAAGAGGCTGTTCTACCCGGGAAATTGCAAAAGAACTTAAAGTGAGTCAATCAGTGGTCATAAGGGTACAAAAACGGTGTTCCGTTGTTCCCAAGCCTCAAGTTAGAGGTCGTAAAAAACTTCTAACTAATGCGGACTCACGTTTAATGATAAGAGAAATGAAAGTTTTTAACGCTAGAAAAAAATGCAAAGGCACGGTTAAAATTTGCCAAAGAGCACAAAACTTGGACAGTGGACGACTGGAAAAGTGTGGTTTCGTCAGACGAATCCAAATTCAACCGTTTCCAATCCGACGTTAAACAATATTGCTGGCGCCGCCCTGGTGAAAAAATTCAAAGGCGCCATGTGAAGCAAACTGTGAAGCACGGTGGAGGAAACGTCATGGTATGGGGTTGCTTTACGTGGTGGGACCTTGGACCACTGCAAAAAATTGATAATAAAATGAAGAAAGAAGACTATTTGAGGATTTTGCAGACTCATCTTCCCGATTTTGTAGATAAGAGCGCCTATCCTGCAGAAGAAGTAATTTTTCAGCAGGATGGTGATCCAAAACACACGTCCAAAATATTGAAAGAATGGCTTGGTGAGCACAATTTTCAATTAATGCAGTGGCCAACCTCAATCCGATTGAGAATTTGTGGTCAATCGTGAAGAGACGATTGGCACAGTACCAATCAGCCCCTACCAATTTGGACGAGCTTTGGCAACGGATCCAAAATAAATGGAAGGATATTCCAAAATAAATTGTACAGAAATTGGTGGGAGTGTATGCCAAATCGCGTCAATGATGTCTTACAAAATAAAGGGCTTTGGACTAACTATTAAAAATATTCGTATTCCGCAAGATTTTTCAACGGTACAAAATTGAGTACATTGGAGTTGTTTTCGTTTTCTTTATTTTTTTTCTTAGAAATTGTTAAGAAATTGTTTTGTTAAGTACCTAATACTAAATAAACTACAAAAAAAAAATTTTGAATTTGCTTTATTACTTTTATATCTATGACATAAGAAGTGCTCAGACTACAAACTTATACTCATTTGTGCACCTCTCTGGCAAAATCGCATCGCTTGCCAAAGGCACCAAAAACCAACGCAAATCCAAGCGGCTTAAAATGTAGCAATATTTACGTTCCGATAAAAATATTCTGTGCGAATTTGTCTAATTTATCAAAAAACACCAGGAACAATTACACAGGCAATGTACTCGTATGCTGTAAAGCAGAAGCGCTGGAAGCAGAAGCGATCGGGTGAATTAATAATATTTTTGGAATACATTTTCTGCAGTCAATACGTTGTTCTAGGAGGCTGCAGTCTCTATTATTCTTCAATAAGGAAACTTTTATTCCGCTTTAACGGTTTTAGATGATTCAAGTTATTAACGTGACACTGCCGTTAAAGTTCGTTGTTGGGTGCTATTACGCAAATTTTTTTAGTTGAAAAGTTTTTTCTTCTATGCAAAAGTAGAAAAATCCTAAAACAAAAACTTACCTTTACGTGCTATTAGCAAGCTCTCCACCGTACATTATTTTAAGTATGTCAACGGAACAGTAAACACTTGATTTGGCGAATTGATATCTGTATATAAAAGTGATGTAAAGTTTTTGCTAGGAATTTCAAATTCGTCACGTATATTTTTAGTTTATTGCGTCATACTTTAAGAAAGAAATTATTTTTATGGAGAAATGATTGTTCTTTTAATATCGCAAACTGTTAAGTTTACTGTGCTGTCACAAGTAACATTTAACTATAAAAAGTATTCTGGCATCTTTGATACAGTGCCCTTACCTTGGCCACAAGTTTTCAACCAAACTGACCGCACGTAAACCTGGAGTTAAAGAAAAAAACTTCAACTACTCGTAGAATGCAATAAGAAACGTAAAAGATAAGAGAAGTAAAAAGTACTTACAATAAGCGTCTTACAATCTCAGTCGGGGAATTCTTTCGTTTTATATTTTTATAAACACACTATTTCTTTTTTTCTTTGTGCCATAAACACACATACAAACTTGGTTTTGGCATAACATTTTTTCTTGTACGGATTGCAACCACCTTGCGCTGCTTTAGAAGAGAATTATTTATTTATTTTTTTTTTGCGTAAGGCTGAATGACCCAGATAAGTTTACAAATGTGACTTAATTTAATTTTCTTAAATGCGTGAGTGTGTTTAAAAATTTGCAAATAAATGAATGATTATTTGTTTAGAGGCATTTAAGGACAACAAATATATTATCCGAATCTCAATACGATAAAATACAATTGTCGCCGTTACAATTGGCTTACTATAAACTTTGCCATGTCCTATACTATAGATACTTAACACGCGTGTGTCATTGGTTCTCCACTTGGGTATACATATCTGGAAACATTGAAACCAGATACTTACTATAGACACTGATACTATTGAATGAGTAATTATTTTCTGGGCAATAGAGCCGCACTGAAAATACTGACTAACAAGCGTGTTATAAGAACCACGCGTTTTCAAATCACAAAAATTCTATTACTTGAGGTAGATTAAAACTTTATTATAAATTATGTACTTAGCATCATTTTAAACTTTTTAATGTCAGCAATATAATGAAAGAAGAACAAGTAGTCTGCTTTTTGATGCAATTTGTTTTAAGAAACCACGTGATTTGAAATAAAGTGATTTTCAGAACAGGTCTGGAACCGTAGATACCTACATGTACTATACATATATATGAATACTACATAGTAAAAGTGTTAGTGAGGATGGGTGGAAAGTGGTAAGAGAAATAAAAACAGTCACGAAACAAATTCGAAGCCTTTCTATTTACGATAGCAAAGAAAGTAGTGTAGACGCTTTGATGACAACGTAACTAAAATTGTCGCCAGACTTTCTCCAGGATCTGTATGTATGTATGAATATAATTGATCATGTACGTTTGTTGAGCTATAGCGAAGTTAAAAATGTAATTGTTTGATTTTAAACAAAAAATATTTTTATTATATGCAAATTTCCTTTTTTAATGTGCAGAACAGCAAGTGCAAGTGTGCCTTCTACCAAGTTTACGAAATAAGACTATACAGATTCTATCGGCTGTCAAGAAAGAGTAAACTTTTTTCGCACGTGTGTACATATGTAGAAAAACTTGCAACTGCAATATACAAGGTGGCGCAAAAATAACCTTCCGATGTTTTTTGGCTCTAATTAAAAAAAAAAAAAATGAAAAACTTTGATTCTTCTTGTGGATTATTTTTATTTGGTCTTTTAATTTTTTTACATCAAGTCGAGAATATGATGTCATGTAAATGGCCGCCGCCACAGTTGACTGTCATTTGAGCCCTTTTTATGGCATTTTCCATCACTTTGTCCAATACTTCCGGCGATAGGTCCTCACATTCTTGACGGATATTGTCTTTAAGAGCTGCAAGAGTCTGAGGCTTGTTGACATAAACCCGCGACTTCAAAAAGCCCCACAAAAAGAAGTCTGGAGCGGTCAAATCAGGCGATCTTGCTGGCCAGTGCAAATCGCCAAAACGGGAGATTAGGCGCCCGGGAAATGCATCCTTCAGCATATCGGTTGTGGCACGTGCAGTGTGTGCCGTTGCACCGTCCTGTTGGAACCACATGTTTTCCAATTCCAATTCATCAAGTTGTAGCAAAAAGAACTCGTTGATCCTTGCTCTGTAGCGCTCACCATTCACAGTAACCGTTTGGCCCGCGACGTCTTCGAATAAAAAAGGTCCGATGACTCCTCCAGCGAAAACAGCACACCATACAGTGACTTTGAGCGGGTGTAATGGCTCTTCGTGGGTTACACGCGGATATTCAGTGCCCCAGAAGCGTAAATTTTGCTTATTTACGTACCCGCTAAGATGGAAATGGGCCTCACCACTCATGATTATTTTTGATGAAAAATCATCTTCCTCTTGGTGGTGATTAAGGATGGCTTGAGCGTATGTTAGACGCGATTGGCGGCCAGCATCTAACCGCTGATGCACCGTCTGGACTTTGTACGGAAACATCTTCAAATTATGTACCAAAATTCGCTGTAAAGGCCGTCGACTGACCCCCATTTGCGTGGCACGTCGTCTGGTCGATGTCGACGGCGCTTCCATGACATCCTCAGCTACAGCAGCAATATTCTCTGCAGAACGGCTACTCCGGGGTCTGCCACGCCTGGCAGCATTTCGTGTTGTGCCAGTTTCTTCGAGCGGCTAAACGTCGCAGTGTTTCACCAGTAGCTGTTGGACGGCTAGGAAATCTGCGACGAAATTCACGTTGTGCCAAAGTCACCGACCGATTATTGGTCAAATAAATAGTCACCAATATTCCGCGTTCTGCAGCAGTGTAGCGTAACATTGTTTATTAACGTGTATTTCGCATGTGTTTACTACACAAATGTCAAAACAGAACTGACATTAGGGGCCAATCGCAAAATTTATAGCATTTTCTGATAGGAGCATTACTTTTGTGCCACCTTGTACATACATACAGTTAATCACAAATATATTTTGCTTACACTATTTTAGCAAAAATTTTACTTAATTTTTTTCATAAAATGGAAATTATTCGGTACATTCGATTTTTTTGATGGATGGATGGTAATTACAAAAAAAACAATTTTGAATTCATTCATAATGGTTTCGTTGCTTATTTTTCAACAACTGCGCAATTTCAAACTCACAAAAGTATTTTGCTTTGCAATAATCACCGTTATATATGGAACTATTTTTGTTTTGCCTTTTTGTTTTTTATTCTTTTCGATTGCAATGACACTTGTTATGCTATTTTTAATCATAATAAGTTTGCATCTCATTCTGGTTGTTCGCAGGCGTGTAGTTTTTTATAAAAAATGCCTAAAGGAAAGGAATTAAATTACTCAGAGAGAAAAATTATTTTATACCTTCATAATCCAGGTAAATCAATAAAATATATTTGTGATGTTTGATCGATGTCGGCAAACTATAGAAAATATTATTAAACGGGCAGAAAAGCGCGGTAATATCGAAAATATTCCACGTGTGGGTCGTGCGAAATTGTTGACTTGCAAGAAATGAGAGGCAAATTCTTAAGGAAAACCGCGAAAATTCACATTTATCTGCGCCAAAAATCAATGAAAAAATTAGGGGGACACTACGAACAAGTGTAAGTGACGAAACTGTTCATAGAGTTTTAAGAGCTAATAATATCAAGGGCCGTGTAGCAAGAAAAAAGCCTTTTATTTCTGAAGTCAACAGGCAGAAGCGATTATCATTTGCTGAGCTCCATAGAAGTAAAAATTTCGAATTCTGGAAAACCATAATCTTCAGTGACGAAAGCAAATTTAATATTTTTGGGTCAGATGGGCGACGTATGGTGTGGAGGAAGCCGAATGAATCCTTAAATATAAAAAATGTCAGACCAACAGTTAAACATGGTGGTGGTTCATTAATGGTGTGGGGCTGTATGTCAGCATTAGGAGTTGGAAAGTTGGTGTTTATAGATGGCACTATGGATAAACATGTATACTTGAAGATTTTTAAGGAAAACCTACATGCTAGTGCTGAACAGATGGGTCTATCAAGAAATGGGTATTATTTTCAACACGATAACGACCCAAAACATACAGCAATGGACGTTAAATTATGGATTTTATACAACACCAAACATTTGCCAACCCCACCCCAAAGTCCGGACATGAATCCCATTGAAAATCTTTGGGCTTATTTGGATGGGAAAGTCTGGGAACATCACATATCATCCAAAGCCACTTTAAAAAAAATATTGGAGGAGGAATGGTACAAAATACCTCCTGAAAAATGTCGCAGTTTAGTGGAGTCAATGCCCAGATGTCTGGAATCGGTTTTAGCTAACAAAGGATACCATACAAAATATTAAAAATGATAATTCCATTGTTTTATTATATATGTACATACACATATAGAAAAGCCTTAAAAAGCAAAATACTTTTGTGAATTAAAAAACTCGTGACTACTACAGTCGAACTTCCATAACTCGAATTTTCTCTAACTCGAACTAATTTGGTTGGCAGGAGCGTTAGAAGAACAAATCACATACAATTTTCCTTCCGTAACTCGAACAAAAAACATACACATGAACTCTATAACTCGAAGAATTTTGCTTGTTTAAATGGTTTTTTGCTTTTGTTATGGTTATGGTTTGTTTGTTGCTTGAGCTGGTTTGTATATTTTACATGCTATTTTTGTTAATTTTTTTCGGGGAAAAAACTGAAGTCGATTCAATTGGCATTTTTCCCACCGAATATGGCAAAATTGCCATGAATCAGAGGATCAAATCTTAAGCGGAACGGAGAGTGACGTCGAGAGTTCAGTAGAAGGAACTATTCAAAAGCCAACAGAAAATGATGTAGAAAGTTCTTTCCGAATATTAAATAATTATTTACAGACAATGTCGCAACAACTGATGAGCACTACAAAGCTTTAGCATATTAGAGTTATTTTTTACTGAAAATAAAAAAAAGTAAAATGTCAATTAATCTAATTTTTTAATTACATACATATAAAGGGTGGTTAAATTTCAAGGGCCGATGTTGATTTTGAATAAAACACAAGCTATTTAGGAAATTATTGTAATTTTATTTTATTATGATGTATTGGTATTACTCAATTATGTATGGAACAAAATATCGGCCAAATGGGCGCCGCGACCTCGGCGGCACACCTCCATCCGATGGTCCAAATTTTCGATAACGCTGAGGCATAATGGAGGTTCTATTCCGTTAATGTGCCGAATTCCTTTTTCCGAATTCGATCCTTTAGGTCTTGAATTGTTGCTGGCTTATCGACGTACATCTTTTCTTTCAAATAACCCCAAAGAAAAAAGTCCAACGGTCTTGGCGGTCAAGATCACATGATCTTGGCGGCCAATTGACATCGCCATTACGTGAGATAACACGGCCATTGAATTTGTTGCGCAAAAGAGCCATTGTTTCGTTAGCTGTGTGGCAAGTAGCACCGTCCTGCTGAAACCACATATCGTCCACATCCATATCTTCCAATTCGGGCCATAAAAAGTTCGTTATCATCTCACGATAGCGAACACCATTCACAGTAACTGCCTGACCGGCCTCATTTTGGAAAAAATACGGCCCGATGATGCCGCCAGCCCATAAACCGCACCAAACAGTCACTCTTTGTGGGTGCATTGGTTTTTCGACAATCACTCTTGGATTCTCATTCGCCCAAATGCGGCAATTCTGTTTATTGACGAATCCACTGAGGTGAAAATGTGCCTCATCACTGAAGATGATTTTCTTCGAAAATTGATCATCCACTGTTGCCATTTCTTGCCACCATTCTGCCCATTCACGACGTTTGGAATGGTCAAGAGGCTTTAGTTCTTGAGCCAATTGCACCTTGTAAGCGTGTAAATGCAAGTCTTTATGCATAATGTTCATCAACGACGAGCGTGAGAAGTGCAATTGTTGGGAACGACGACGAGTTGAGGTGGACGGCTCTTCAGCCACACTATCGCGAACAGCAGCAATATTTTCTGCAGTACGAGCTGTACGAGCATGCACTGGTATTCTCACATCTTCTACAGACCCGGTTTCTGAAGTCTGAAATAGAGAAATGTCAAATAAAATTCGGAAAAAAACTTGGCGTTTAGGTGTGGTTCACATTCAACATCGGCCCATACAATTTAACCACCCTTTATGAGTGCATATGCTTGTTCTTTTATATGCTTAAGTATGTAGTTTTCTATTAGAAGCTATTTTTAATAAAAATATATAATACAAATGCCTTTTATTCTATTTTGACAAAAAATTCTGTAACTGGAAGTCTCCGTAAGTCGAAGTTTTTTTTCGGATAATGGTGATTCGAGTTATGGAAGTTCGACTGTATATATAATTTTAAAAATATCGTTTATAATTGTTCTTTAAGTTTTTGTAAAAGAGAATTAATATTTTTGTTTTCATGATTTAACATTCTATAAAATATATGTTGATTTTTCAAAAAATATATTTTTATGCAGTATTTTTCTGTAAAAGTCCATTGAATTTTGCATAAGCAAAATATATTTGTGAGTAACTGTATTAAAATAGCAAAATTTTAAAGTACAGTAGTTTTCTTGTTTAACGAACCTTCGATTCTGCGAACATCGCATTTAACGAACACTCAAGTTTGCTCCATTGAGTATCTTGTGTAGCGAACAAAACATATTTTTTTGTTCTCAATTTAGAGAACAAATAAGACTCGAAATTTTAGTTTAAAAAAACATAATGTGAAGTAATTTCTAACTAAAAACAAAGTAAGTAACAAAAAGTACCGCTTTTTTAGGTTTTGTTTCATTATGCTGCAAAACGCATATTCTTTCTTGGTTTAAACATAAAAATGAGTACAAGAAAGAGACTTTTTTAAAAGAAAAACTAAAAATTGTAATTACCAAAATGAATTGCGAGTTGTAGATTTGTTCAAAAAGTATGTCTTAAGAAAATCGACAGTATGTAAGATTCTAAAATCAAAAGGTTCGAAATTCGTATTCAATGGGCTCAACAAAATAATGTTAATTTGTCAACTTTATTGCTTTTAAGAGAACTTCAGGAAGATGTCACAAAACAAATTTTTTTTGCTCCAAAAAAACAAACATTACTCGACAAATTTTTTATGTAAAATTTTCAACGAAATTGAAAATGAATTAGAATCTATTTTTCATTAAAATTATTTTAGGTTTCATGTTACCAGTGCACTGTGGTTGCATTTATGTATATGGAGCGGCCAAAAATACTTTTAGTAGAAATATCGGAATAAAACATTTACTATGAGGTCTGTTAAGGGTAAAAATTATTATACGTAACAAATGGGCGTGGTTGGACCCTACTACGCCCATTTTTCCCCGAAAAAATAAATATAATGATACCGGGCTTAAATTTTTTGTGATGTACGAGTATCTAGTAAAAACTATGGCTAAAAGTGAGCGTGGCTAAGCACCTATTTGCCCACAACCACTTCCATCAGCATGTCCAGTGCTACCGTCGAATCCCCACTTCCCTATTAAAATAAAGTTATTTACCCATTCATCTTTAATACTGTGGATAACTTCATTCTGAAGCTCCAGTATACATACGTAAAACGGTATGATCAAGGAAACTTTGGAGTTGCAACTTCAGCTTGGGACTCAGTCACTACAATTTGATCTGGATAAGTTTTAGTTTTAGCCTTCAGCACCTTTTCGTACCTGGGTAAAAAAGTATATGAAGCCTTAGAATTTATAGAAGTTCGAACTAACAAATATTGGTTTTTTTGTTAACTTTGTTTCCATCAAAAGCGATAAAACTTCATCAATATTTGCTTCGGAAAACAAAGAGTGTGATTGCGTATCAGACGAGCAGCCGACTCATCATGTTTAGAAAGATCGGCTATTCGGCGCCGTTTCGTCCTTTCTGAACACTGCAAAATCTATTTTAGGACGTTCACGATTAGAATTGGGAACTGTTGCTTGGAATTATTGAGCCAATTAGAATGGTGTTTCAAAACTGCTGAGTTTTTGCGCTTTGAGTTTTGCCAAAATAACCAAATTTTTTACATATGTAATTAATACGTTTTTTCAACCTATCCGAATTTGCCAATCTCCTTCACTATTGCCCGCAGCAAATTTTGAACTTTTTCGGAATGCGTGCCGCTTTCTTCACACCACATCTCAAAAATACGCAGTCGACAAAATACGCATAAGTTGTATCTAAAAAAGTAATAAAATAAAAAATAGAAAAAAACACACAAAAGAATAAAATATCTGCTTCAAAACAAAGTGCTAGGATTACATTATGGAATACTACATGAGCCTCTGCAGGTCTCTGCAGCTAAACTGGACACTTTTATAATCTTAATGTATTAACAAATGGTACGTAAAAAATTATTGAGGGACGATGAGGGGAACGTACTTAAAATCTTAACTAAACATTTGAAAGATTAACCAAGAAATCACAAAAACGTCCTTCTGTAAAACATCGAATAGCACAAAATGCAGCACGAATTATCTATAAATTTACTTCATTATATCCAATATGGATTCCAATAGGTTTCCACGATATTTTAATTAAACTAAATTTAATTTAATTTTCACGCTGCTGACACTGTATAAACCAAGTGAACAAGTACTCACACATTTGATACTATTTTGATAAGGAGTGTTAGAATACAAATAAAATAAATATGCCATCGTGAAGTTTGGACAGATATCTGAATGCAAAGCCAGCTTTTGTTTGAAAATTCCGACATTCATTTTTGGATTTTTGGCCTATAGCAGCAACCAGTGTTCAGTGTAATGAATTGTACCTTTTTTAATTTTTTTTAAATATATTATACAGATCTCAAAACATATTTCAAAATAAACGATTAATAATACAGTTCTAGTTATTTATTTATTCATAACACGGGTACTAGACATAAATACGAAGCCATATAACGAACTTTTCAGTTTAACCAACAGGCTTGACAAAGTACTGGTTCGTTAAACCGTAAAACTACTGTAATGTTAAACTTAGATATTACTGGGGTGCTGTTGTACTTTTCATTTTCAAATAGTGCTGCAAAGTACGATTGTAGCAACTTTCGTAAACTTGTTATATAGTAGCACCATCTCTAACCAACCACGACCGAAAAAATAAAAACCCCATGGCAATTTTTACCATCGCACTCAAATTTTGTAATGTAGAAGTATTTATAGCTTATAACAATTATTAAGGAGCAAAAAGAACAGTTTAAGTTGACAATGTCTGTGGTTAGATTTAAGAAATTACAATCAGCAATTTTCTCTTAACTAGGGAATAAATTCAAATAATTTTACATTGCAATTACATTTTAAAATTAAAGTTCTAACAACAATAGAGAAGATACATGAGGAAAGAGAAATTGCCGAGTTCGATTCGAATTGGACCGGTCGCAAGTGCTGCAAAATAAAAGTTCAAAGCTAGATATTAATTGCAAATAAATATTGATTAATATTTGTAAGCTTCTAAAGATAGTCATGTACATAAGTACTGCAATTGCAATTAAATGTGTGAAAGTTCACTAGTTAAGTATGCAGTTTGTGTTAAGACGGGTAAAAGCAGCTATAAGACTACCAAGAAATGGAGGGAGGAGGTGAAAAAGAATGCGGAAAAATTGAAGAAGTATCGAAAAAAGAGGCTGGCTCTGGAAAAAGTAAATCATTTGCTAGTATTAGCAACAAATTGGCCCATAACAAAACAATAACGAAAATTCCTTCTTCGTTGCGTTAGTTCGTTCGTTCTTTTTTAAACGAATTTGGCTGCAAATACTTAGAATGGAACTTCTTTGCAACGTCACATGGTTAAGGTGCAGTCGATGGAATAGTTGCAATTGTTAAAAGAAAGGTCTGGCAAGTTGTGAAAGCAAATAAATTAATATTGCCAGATGCTCTCGTTTTTTGAATGTGCTCATAAGTACGTGCAAGGAGTTAATTTGTTGTATGTTGCTGCCGAAGAGATTGAGACTCTTTTCTCTATTCTCAAAGAAAAACGGCAAAATGTTCAGCCAATACCAAAAATAAAGGAATACGTTTTAATTTCATGATATACGTTTTAATTTCATGATAGTCAGTATATAAATATTTCTCGTACTGCGTATTCATTGGGGACAAAATTAAAATTTAATTAGTATGGAGCATGCTACAGTGGCGCCGAAAACGTGGAACCCAAGTACATATGTATATAGTTTGTAGTAAAAAATGCATTTGACTCTATTGTTGCTTTTATCACTTAATAATAATTATTATGTTCTATTGTTTTTTTATACATACATACATATATTTTCAAAAGATATATTTTATGACTTAAGCATCATATATGAGAAAAGTTTGTCACGTATGGTATGCCACGAACGACATTAAATTTTGCTCATTAAAAAATCGTCCAAAAATTAGTTTTTATTTAGAAACTACGCATTCTAAAAGGAAAATATTTGGTTTCATTTCAAAACTTAAAATAAAGAAAAAACTTCACACAATTCGCAGTTTTCGCATATTTTTACACGCACCTCAAAGTTAACTCCGTTTTATGTCACGTATGATATACTCCCATTTCCCTCGATATTTTGGGGAACAGACTTCCGAATGTGATTTTTTTCATATATAGTATCATGCCAATGGAATATAACCAAAAAAAATTATAGTTGATCTTATTTCTGCACAATTTATTGCACTTTGTATGTGTGCAAATGTCACGTACGACATGGAAATGCCCATATGTGTATAAATTTTTCTTTTTTTTTGGGTATTACTTTCATTTCAACATATACCCATCGTTATTCTTTAGTACATATTTAAGTACTTCAGTGTGGTAACGAAAATTGTTAATGACAAGTTTTCCGTCAAATGAGAAGGGTATGTTCATTCCTGATGAATTTATGTATATCATAATGAATAGCAAACTGATATGATGAACGATCATCATGTAGCTCCAATTATTAATGCGTGCATTGTTGGCTTTGTGATATAATCAAATATTTGTATCAGGATCGGAAGCGTAAATTAGGTCCCATTATTTCAAAATGTATCTCTGAATCAACTTACTGTAGGAATAACACAATCAAAGCTTGCGCCAATAATTGAAATCATACCTATAAACAATACTTATTGGAAATTTACCGTTACATGATAAGTAAAGTCAATGAAAAAGATCTTACAATAAGCTGTGCCTATAGAAATACCTAAGTTTTATTATTTTTAGTGTTTAAGATTATAAATATGTAAGTTTTAGAATAAAAAAACAATTTTTTATGCAGATAAGAAAGTCTTCTATTAAACTCTATATAAATTTTGTCAATATTTTGCTTCATTCAAAAGTTATATCGACTTTAAATTGTTTAATGAGGCTGGTTGAAATAAGCTGTGAACCACTGTATATATATATTATATATGTGTATATGTGTGTGTCTGAATGTATAAATGAGCTTGTAAATATGCTATGAATCGCATTCACCTGTGAGTTTGTTTTTTATCCTAGGGAGAACGCCAACCCTCAGCAGTGGGCGCACTTCTTCAAGTCTGCAGCTATTTTTTCACATATTTTGATAAATCGGGGTGTCAAATAATTACATCGAATTATTTACTGAATTTATTAGGTTCTCGTTGATCGATCAATATTCTTTATAAAAAACATTGATATGTGTTGCGAAATACATATGTATGTGTTTTTAACACAGAAAGATTTGAAAACTAAAGATTGGATTGTTTTACAAGTACTGCCGGTTTGAAGCTAAACAAGAAAATCGAATTTTCTGCATTCCGCGTTTATTTTGTAATTATAAGCGTCCTAAGGAGGAAGTGCAGTCAGCGAAAGTTTTTTCGAAATCTATAAAATTAAACTAATTATTTCACACATGCATATTTAAAACATGGATTGTGACTGTCTCTCAATTTCCGCTTTCAATTCCTGACCCCGCATTCTGGAGCTCTTTGTTCTCCTCTTCGAGCGATAACGGTCGATTCCAATTCTTCCTAAATTTAACTAAACTTAATTTTTGTGTAACAATCACGCATAAATGACCTCCGGCGCAACAGGATTCTTCACACTGGAATAGTTTGGCCACAAATACCGCATACTTATACTCTGTTTTTCCCGATTTCTGCACTTAAATGATGTATTTATTTGATTATAATTTACTCAGTATTTAGTTTTTATATAACGCTGTTTTTTTTCACTAAATTTATCTTTTTACAATTTTATTTTTTCTGTTTCCATTTTCATACTTTACATAGTAGAAGCAGTTGGTTTAAACATACTCTTCTCTTCATATTTCGAATAGGTTTTTCTTCAGAATACCATTTTTTGATTCGAGCGTAACTGAACCGAAACGCAGAATTTTATTATTTTATTTGTTATTGTATTATAAAGGGTTTTTCAATAAGAAATTATGTAATTTCTTACTGCTGCCCAACCCTGCTGAATTTTGGCTTGTTGACTTTGAGGTTATCGCCCAATTGCGAATGCATTGCCACTTGGTGAACTTCATGTGGATTGATCTTGTCTCCCAAAAAGCAATATTGATTGTTAAAAAAGCAATGTCTCGTCGCTTTTGATGCCTTTGTAGGCAAAGGCGGTGTAAACCTCCAAACGCTTATCATTTGGTCGTACAACATAGTGGTATCAAGCTGCCAACAGCTGTTCTCAAAATAGCGTAGTTTCAAATAACGAACTGTTTTAAAATCACGTAAATGATTTGGTGCTGTTCTGCAAACTACGGGCGCTTTCGGCTTTCGGCGTGGCTTCAACTTTTCGAAAACACGTGCAAATAGCTGATTTAGATTTGCTTTTGTTAATATTCTTGAAAAAAAATATTAAAAATTGAAATTGTATTAAGAAAAGAACAATTACAAGATAAACACGCGAGAAGCGTCATTTACGAGATTTTTTAGCTTTTTAATAATAGTTACTTACATTTTCTGATACATATGCAAGGCGATAAACCCTTAAAATTTAGCGAAAAAAAGATCGAATAAAGTTGCTACAACTTCAATTTACAGAACTCTGCACTAAAATTGCACGTATTTTATATAACTTGTTAAGATATAAGATTATGGCACCCTTAGAAATATCTTCAAAAAAAAGCAAACCTGCTGACTGCTAGAGGAAAAAAGTAAATCACGGATATTGCCAAACGAAGCAAAACGATTTTTTACGAAGCAAACAGTGTTTTTGGAAAGTGGTTAATTTTGATGTTTTTATAGACAAGAGAGCAAATTTTTTAACAAAAAAGAACAAAAGTCACCTCAAGTGAAATATATGTACGAAAACATTTTCATTGAATTTTATACGAAATAACTATAAAAAATACGCAAGTGATTTCAAATGGTCGGTCATTTACCCCGTCGACTTAAAATCACGTCATTTCAATATTGGTTCTGTGCTTCAAATCACGCCGCCAAGAAGTGATTTGCATAACACGCCTGTATAACTTTATATACATACATATGTATGTATGTGCAATATGTAAAAATTTATAAAAAAAAAAAAATAAAATACACAGTGATTTTAAAATACTTGCGGGTGAACGTTGCTGATACTGCAGAACTTCAAGAGATTTCTTGATAGTGAAAACTTATTTTTTATTTATCACCAAAGTCAATTATACTATTCTGAATCAATTGTTTGGAAATCGTTTTTCACATATTACGTTAAGACAATTTTCACAGAAACAAATTTTAATTCTTGTGATAATTCATTTTTAAATATTGTGTTAACACTGATGTTGTTGGGGTTTTAATATTTTACTTCGTTCGTAAACTTGCGTGGTCCTGAGGAAGTAAAAAAATCTTGCTTGTGAGCGTGCGTGACTTTTGAGAATTACTGACGTGCACATGTCTTGTTCAAAATTGTCTGTTTCTAATTTTACAATGATTTTACAATAAGCGACGTGCTTAGAGATACGAAAACTTAATAAGGAATTCCAAATAATTTTAGAACAGTATATCCTTCGCTACACGTAAATATGTATGTTTTAAACCAGAATCCGTCGTTAGGCTTCAGTGCATTTTCAAAAGGGTTTTATTTATTAAACAGTGTCGTTAAAATAGAAATATTTCTATTCGTCTGTATATTCAACCTTGACCGAATTTATATATCTAACATATTATTTAGATACTCAAAGACTTTTACAGTTAAGCAAGCACTCAGATGCTTATTCAACTGTTCAACCAACAAAGCTTATGATGATGCAACATTTTGCAACCATTTATACAGGTTTTCAACGACAACGTATCATATTTATCTTTACTAAATTAAAGTAAATTATACTTATTTAATCTATTTTGTGTTCTCTCAAGTCTATGTATAAGTTTTACTTTGCCATTTCAGATAAATCTGCCACGTGAGACGAACAACATGATTGCTATTAGTTTAAAAGATGCAACTGGCGTACAACATGCTGAAGATTATATTAAACTGTCAGTTGGTGAATCCAAACATATTTATCCTACTAAGGTAAATAGCAGTACGTTTAAGTACAAAATTCTACATATTTTAGGATGTTTCTTAAGCAAACTGAATTTAAATTAACATTTTTCTCATGTTTCTTGTTAAAATACAACAATAAGAAATATTCGAAAACAAACCTGAGTCACCAACAAATTTGCTAGTCTGTATCTATTTGACTTGTTCTTACTCATCCTTTTTTTCCTTGTTTTTTATACATATGTAAGTAAGTTTCATTGTGTGGCACAGAAAAGCTTGTGTTGTTTCATCACCATCATTGTTACTGAAGTGCTTAAAATATCGCCAGAATGCCGGTAGAAAGGAACATGATTGTCTACTTCATAACTAGTACGAAAGAGACATATACATACATACATATGTTTGTATGTACATATTGTATATAAAATTTAATTGACGTAATAAAAGGTTTCATCACCTCCAATAAAAATTAATGTAATTAAAATGAACATAATACCTCGATGGATGAATTGGCAGAGTATTCGACCAACAGTCCAGAGGTCGTAGGTTCGATCCCTACCAAACACTCTGATGAAAAAGCAATAGCCACAAACTTTTTCAAATAAACACAATAACAAAAATCACAAAAACGTGCAATGTTGGCTTAACTGATGTTTGACTGTTGAAGAAGCAAATAGCGGAACACTACTCCTTCTTTCCTCCTCGCCAACCCAATTCTGATACAACGCATATGTAGGGGTTGGCCCCTGCGTGCGTACTGGTCCCAAAACAGCTTACAGCTGTAAATTCAAACAAAATATTATATATTTTCGAGTAGTTTAATTTTATTTGTTTGTTATTTATTAAATGTATGCGTGTTTCCGAGAAATTGTTTGCAAGTATTTTGCAAAAACCTTAAAGCAAAGTGACGCTTGCGAGCCTTTTTAACAGATTTTTATCAATTTGTGTTCGAACAAATTAAACTTATTTGATTTTAAAACCGAAACCAAAACAAATATAGCTACATATATTTGTAATATTAATTATGAAGACTATTAAAATCAGTACAATACATATTATCCTAGTTGGATCCTAGTTGGCTAAACTCGCGTATTTGAATGGGCTACAACATTAGCCATGGCTGGCGCGTATAAGGCGCAATCAGACACATACTTTTGCGGTCGTATTTCGCTGAAGACTGCTCGAATATTGATTTCCAGATATTCAATTGTCCCTGGCTTATCGACGTAGGCAAGTGACTTTAAATCGCACAACCTTGGTGCCCAATTAACTGGACCATTACATGAAATTATTATTTCATCAAGAATTTCCTTGAGTAAATGAATTGTAGCGTACACTGTGTGGAATGTGGGCCAATCCTATTGGATTCATGTAAAAAAATTCTAATAATATCCCTATTCCGTTCACCAGAGACAGCATGAATTTGTGCTTCAACCCATTCGACGAATTGGCGGCGCATGCGAAAGCTTTTAAGCCAAGATCCTTTCGTAAAATCTTTCATAAAGCCGTTGCTTTATTGGATCTTCAGTGCTGTGCGGCTGCAACTTCTTCTGTGCGCACTATTCGGCCTATCATGGGATGTACATTATCATTAAGAGTAAACGTAGTCGGAAAACCATTCATTGTTATTTGAACTAGCCGCTCCAAAGGACGATGTGCAGGATACATTTCACAACAGGCCCATTATTTTTATAAACAATTTCAGCAATTTGCAACAGTTTGCCTGGTGTATTTCTATCCATAATGAAATTTAAAACCAAACTAAACAAAAAGGATCTCTCAGCTGTTAAATGGGTTGTCAAATTACGGTACTACGAAAGTGCGGCTTTTTAGAGTAATAAGTTTTATCAATATCATACGATGGCAAATGTATGTATATTCTATATATTCCATTGCAGACTTAGAAGACAAAAAAAGTGCTTCTGCATAATAACGTTAATGTGCACATTCCAGATCGGATTCTTTGCATCAACTGATTTTAAGATTTTTCTTAAATGTCAAATACATACTTATGTATGTAGAATTATCTACTATGTTCTGATTCTAAAGCGCGTCCTTAAATAAGGAATCTAATGTCGAGCAAGGCTTAGTAATTTAGAATCCCGCCCATGATGTTCATATTACTGCTGTTTAGTCCCTGCAGAAGCATCCCTACTTTTATGCGTTCCAAACATGAACAAGAACTTGCTTAATTTTCTTTCATACTGGTCGTAAAACAACCGTGTGGTGAAGAACAGCTCTTGCGTCATTGTAATTAAAGTTTAAGTGCGGTCAGCGGTAAGGCTTGTTGCTTGGCCTTCTACTTACATTGGTTAAGTGATTTGCCTCGGATTTGAAGAATTTCTTGTCCCATGGGTCGTATTAACTTGGTCACAGAGACAATTATAAAAGTGTAAACACCGTCATTGGCATAGGAGCTTCGTTGTTTCGCCAATTATGTGCAGTTATAGCTTGTAAATTTACTTGCCAAATTATAAATCAATAAATAAGTACTTTGCTGTAATTGCTACCTTATTATATTTATGCTTATTCTAAGAGAAAGAATAAATATCTTGTGAATAATTGATTAATATCTTTAAGTGTTTCGTCAAGACTTGCTTGATATTAATATTTTTGCCTCTGTCCAATCAAGTGGTTAGAACTAAGTACGGCAATTGGAATCCACTAGAGTTTGTACTGATTTTAAATATGCAGCAACCGTGAGATATTTTTTATTTTTAATAAAAAATAAAACATTTGGAAATCTTTTTCTGAAAGAAATATAAAGAAATATTGATTACAAATTAAGACATTAGTAACTGATAATTAATTTGATTGCAACGGTTTGTAATCATATCCTATATGAACAGAGCGGAATAATTATCCTTCACATTTTTGGTATAGTTTTTTGCCTCTGCATATACATATGTATGTCGGTGGATGCGTGACTTACCCTCCTCTATCATATTAACCTTTGCGGAGTTGTGTTCGCTTTTTGGTGCAAAGATATTTTTTCTCCGTCACCAATTAACGATTATACATAAAAATTGTGTTTTTGAATCTGTTATTAATTAAGCTGTCGATATGTTTCGCAACGAGTAGCTTTCAAAGAACTTGATTTACTCTAAACGTGCCAGTAAAAAACTAACTTCTGTAGGATGTCTGTGTTGTTTACCGATGAGAAAAGTGAGTGGCTATAGAGGGGTATTTACTTTTCTGCCATTTAGTTCAACAACTGCATAACTCAAAAGTAAGGGCTATTGTTACTCATTTACATATATATTGTGCAAAAATCATTTTAATCCCCTTGTTTTGTTTTGCGTATTTAAATAACGCCCGTGACAGACAGAACTTCGGGAAGAAAATCTTTATTTTTGTTTTGCCACAATTATTTAAAAAAATGCCTTAAAAAAGAGTTTGGTGGACTTATAGAAGACCTTCCTGTTTTTTTTTTACTTTTTTAAGGTATTGCATAATATTTTCTGGTCACGTTCGAAGAATACATATTTTCTTTTTTAACAATCAGAAGTTATTTTTTTCATAAATATCTAATTAAATCAGGTGCCGTAGTTCGGTGAAAAGCTGTGTTCCTTAAATATTCGGTAAAACTTTCACCGAATTTTTCGTGAACATAACTGAGGCCATTTCTCAAATTCAGCCGGAACTGTGCGGCACAAATTGGACCACTCTTTTTACTAACACAATGCTAAATAGTTCTTTTTGTCCGAAATTCGAAATTTATATATTTATACTCTCTTCTCGCTACTTGCTTTCATAAGTGCTTCCTAGGTTTTTATATAAAGCGTGTTTTTGAGTTGGCAATACTTTTTTTTAACTGGCGGCCATTTTGTCAGCTGTCAAGTGATTTATGTTTTTAACCACATCTGCGTGAGCGACGACTATAACAGCGCCAACGATTATTATATTGCTTTATATCCTTGGAGTCATAACTTCACAATAATTTGAGCCTGGTGCAGGAGTTATTTGTCCAATTGCTTCAAAGAATCACTGTTTTCGTCCTTACAGTCATTTTTATATTCGGTATGAAATTGTTAATTCAACGATGTATTAACAAAAATGTTGTTTGTATTATCGAGAAAAATTTGGGGGTTTGTTTGTTTTAGTTGTGTCAGAATAGTAGTTTGAAATTTAAAGTTTTGAACAATAGGTTCGAGTAGGGTACAGCTATGACCTGTCCAAATAGTACTTGCAGGGCACTCAATGACAATACATCGATCGTTTTCCATTTGAGAGCCACGCGGGCAATATAGTAAATGACAGCTTCTTCCCAAAAGCACTGTCCCTGGAGGGCATTTAATGAGAGTTTCGGGTGGAGTAGCAGATGTTGTTAATGTTGGCGTCGAACAGAAGTTTTTACAGCACAATTGCAAACAGCATTGGGATACTGAAAAGACATTATAATATGACAAAGTCGACTTGCCCAACTAAAGGGTGTTTTTATAGAGGTATAAAAGTTTAAGTTGGCAACACATTTTTAACTGGCAGCTTTTTTGTCAGCTGCCAAGTGATTTATTTTTAGTTTGGTTTCGCATTTCAACAATTGAAGCCACACGATCACCTACCAACGTGGTAGATTCGCTGAATGGGCCCAAAACAAGATTGCTTTTGATCGCGACTTTCATAGGCGAGTTATGTCTAGCGATGAAACTTACTCTTGTTTGAATAGATATGCCAATGAACAAAACTGTCGTATTTGGAGTGATGGTAATCCTCAAGTGTGTGTTAAGACCGCGTTACAGCCGGAAAACTGACTGTTTGGTGTGCTTTATGGGCTGGTGGAAGTCCGTACTGCTGCAAAAACGATGCTGGTTACTGAATTATTCGTTCATCAATTGAACAACCATGATGTGCAAGAGCCGTGATTTTAACAAGACATCGCAACATGTCGCACAGCTGGTGCCACAATTGATTTGTTGAAGGAAACGTTTGTTAACCGCATAGTTTCACGTTTCGAACACGAGACTTGGCCTCCAAGATCGTGCGATTTAACGCCGCTAGACTATTTTCTATGGGGATATGTGAAGTCTACGCCGATAAGACCGCAACTATTGACCAATTTGAGGAAAACATTCGCTGCATCGTCGAAAATTGGATCTCCAGATTAGACTATGGGCGAGCCAGCCGTGGCGTTGATATTTAAATTATAATGCCAGAAGATTCTCTTTCGAATAAAGTAAACTTTATGTCAATTTAAAAAATTCATCATATACATACCTCTATAAAAAGAACTCTATACATATAAATTTGCTGCACACTCTAATATCTGCTTAAGAAATTTAGAAAAAAAATGTTGATTTTCTTCTTTTGTCGTTGTTTTCCTTGGCCCTGTGTGGTTATGCGTTCGAATTGTGTTGACAGTTTCTAAACAACTTGCAAACACATGCTTGCTGTTGCTTTTAGTTTTACTGGAACTATCTCAGTCATTATTTCTTCTTATTTCGTACATATAGTGTTTTTTTGTCCTGTTTTATGTGCTTTTGTATTTTTATTGGTCATTATTTTTGTTTGTCAGTTTATTTACTGTCTTTTATTGACAGTTTGTAAGGATGTAAATATGTATATAGCCATGATGTAAGTAACCTTAATCTATTTAAATACCATTTAAAAGGATTAAATTTTGTAATTTTTTACGTGATCTACTAAGGAAATTTAAGTAATTTTTTTGTGGGTATTGGGGTATTTGTTAATAGACCATTGAAATTTTATACATCGTCGGGGAAAAACGCCGAAATAAAATAAATCGTCGAGAAACATGTAAATTAATACTTTTACTGTAAATTTCAGCTTGTAAACACATTGTTGCCAATTCTTTTTGAAAATGATTAATCGCTATACTATAAATGTCATTAAACATTTAACACCTGGAACAAAATTACCGATTCTAGCAATACCATCATCACAGGCTCTAAAGCAAGAAAAAATAAATCAAAAGAAACCAAGAAAAACATAACAAGATTTCTCTAACAATGAGGAAGAAATGAAATTGTGTCTTGAGGAATAAAAAATTACTATTTTTTGAATATGGATTTGAAAATAATTCAATGGAAAGAATGTTAAAGGCCTGATTTTAATTACCATCTCATAGTAAAATACTTAAAACCCTGACATTCTCTCCATCCAAGACAGCCACTTACCGTTTAATGCAAAGAATATTGTTCAGTTTAAAAAACGCAATAAAAACACTTAACCATCCTGCATTATAACTGGTGCCTTCAACTTGCGGAGTACACTAGGGGGTTCCACATGAACCAATACTCGTGGAAAAATCATTGAAAATTTTACAAAGATCTAATGGTTTCAAATACTGGCTCTTCCACCCAGTAAAGAAATTTATTTGTGCTCTTCCGCTACTTTTCTGCTTTACTCTTGGATACTCTTCACCATCTTCAGGGCAATTTAAAAATATCAGCATACAAGCCAAAACCCAAACTCAAAATCAAACTTGCGAATTGGCCAGTATTCTAAAACATTTGCGACCATATTATAAAGTAATTTATTGTCAATGCCAACCCTAACCAACAAGCCGCGTTTATTAAAATTAAAGAGGTAGCCAATCGCTCTATCCCTAAGTGCAGCCTGGGTAAATGTAATAGACATGTTGTATGGTGGAACTCAAATTTGGGCTGTTTGAGAAAAGAAAAACAAAGGTTGTGGTACGTTTATAAAAGTATTGGAACAGACACTAACTTAATCCTGTACAAAAATTTTTATATAGTATTTAGGAGACCTGTTCAGAACAGCAAAGCTGATTTAATCGAGATGTTCACATCAGAACCTTACTCCTCGGCACAATGTTTGTAGATTTATTATTGATATTAAGCGCATTACTGGTGCTAAAACAGCTGAATTTATTGATCTGAATTGTAAGCATTTTCGGAAGACATCGCAAATTGCAAACAAGCTTGGAAAATAGAAACTGTAATTCCGATACCTAAACCTCATAAAGCCATTTCGTTGGTAAAGGCATAATTAAAGTTCTGAAAAAAATTATAGCGAGGCGGCTAATGCCTTACACTCAAAAAACTTTACCTCATCTAATCAAGTTCCTTTCTCCTACAAAACTACATTTTGCAACCCCCTTCCAACAAAAACCATTTCAGCATACTCTCAACTGACTTCGAAGGAGCTTGTGAAGGCATTGGCTTCCACTTTAGTTTACATCATTTATAAGAATTCGGTATTTGCAAAGAAGTGTAGGGCTCCTGAATAACCTTAGATTTTAAGTAAGAGTAAACAATCACTAGTCCTCTACTTTTCCGTTGCAGAATGGCATCCCTCAAAGTTCACCTCTTTCAGTTGTGTTATTCATAATTAACCAATTTTGTCGTGGTAAAAATTCATCGAGCACTCTATGTACGCTGATGATGCTATCATGGTCCGCGATGGTGTTATATCCCGATAAAAAATTTAACGGAAGCTGGTATGCCTTCAATTCAAGAACGCTGCCTCTCTCCAACATTAAACTTAATTCCAAGTTTTGTATGTGCCGAAATAAAATTATCTTTATGGCAGCTGCCAATATAATAAGTCGTGCCAGACCGCCTAAACTAAAATTCTCTATCACAAAGTGCATCGAATATTCCAATAAAATTGGCTTAAAAAACTTTCCTCACTACAACAGATGGCAATCCGAACCGCCATGGCATATTCAAAACAACGTCTTTTGTGGAAACATACCGCTACCCTAAATCTCCAACCACACCTACGATCTATTAAAACACGGATGGAAAATAATAGTCACCGAAGGATCCTTTGATGCGGTGCACGATGCCGGTAATTCAGTTAGGCATGGTCTACTTCACTGCCAAAGCGTTAGCTTTATACTCAGCAGCCAAATTAGCAACCTTTCGTCAATTGTAGGAATAAGGAATGCTTTGCGGGTTCCCTCACATGTCGGTATACAAGGTAATGGATATAACGATACCGCAGCTGCGCAAGCAAAAAATATGTTTTTACACTGTTTCCAGAACACCATGACTTATTTAATTTAATAAGCAATTACTTCATAAACCTGAGCAACGTTAAATTTTCCAACTACCTTCACGCCTACAAAAGCTTAAACCTCGCTCGCAGGTAAACGACCGTACATTCTAAAACATGCCCGAGAAATATTTGTAAAGTTTAACGCGCAATCATTACTAGAAAAATCACAACCACCTATTTGTCCTACCTACACGCATTACTCACATTTTAAACGTGAGCCCATCTTTATAAAAGATCAGAACTGAAGTTGTCAAATCCAACCAACCATCAAACTATTTGGAATCTACAAATGAACAAAAAGCCAACATAATACGATATATTTTAATTTAATTCAACGATACGAAAGCCTTAGCAGCTATTTCTCCCTTTCCCTTTAATCAATCTGATTGTATTGTTGTAATTAAATATTAATAGGCAAATAATTCTCATTCGTTCAATATTGTCTTAAAATAATAAATCATCTTTTTCGTTGTCTGTTAACTTTTGACTGGAAAATTTCTTTTTAGTTATAAAAGTAAACATTAATTGGTCCCGTTATAAACAAAATACTAGCCTAATTGTAAAGACTCTTTATTTGGGGAATGCAAAAATTAAATTAAGTGCATGCATATGTACTCGAGTCCTACTCCGCTTCCGGGAATAAACATTTATGCGAAAAACGTTGTATAAAGTACTCGTATATCTATTGATTATTGAATCGCATTTAAATCAGACTTCACTCCTAGAGAACAGTTTTAACTAGTACATTTTGCAATAAACTACACTGTTCCGTTTTTCAAACAGTCATCCTTAACATCCTTTTTATATTCAGAGCTTGCCACTTTTTTTGAAAGTATCCCCACACATTTCACCAAAGTTCACTTAAAATAAAAAGCTCTAACCGCCTTAAAACAATCAATAAATTGTGTCCATTATAATAGGCATACATTACAAAGATTATCGACGCAAATTTATAAGAAAGTATGAGGCACTTACATACATAAGTATATTTCAAGAACAACAATTATCAGTCTTGTTTTAAAAGCAGTAAAAGATGTCGCGAACTTGCATTGTTAAAAATTATCAACAGTGGGACATAAATCGTCAAGTTGTGAACATGTCGATGCCCACACAATCACAATCCGTTTAATGAGAGCAAAAAAAGGCATTTGGTCTCCTTCTGCCAGCCACCAACAAAAATTGTACAGACGCCTTCTTTGCAAGTTTACATAAAACAAAAACGAAATGTACAGAAGAGTAATTATTTTTGTGGCAAGCAAATTTGAAAAGGCTTGTTCTTCACTTTCTTTGGCCAGATCTGTATATAACCGGATTACTCTTTGAGGGATACCTAACAATTAGAGTTTTTAAGACACGCTTAACGCTCTATAACTCTACAACTTAAAATTTTAATAAAACACGTATTTCTTAAAATTTAAAAATTTTGTATTAAAAAGAAACAATTTTATAAAAACGGTCTTCAATATGCTCCTCGAAACGCGGAGCAGTCAGGATTGGACAAGCGGTCACCATCTTCACATGCTTGGAGTACTGGGGTTGTTCGATACTTACCTCACATGTAACCGTGAAACTACAAACCAGATACCACAAAACAATTGTTTTCTAATTACTTACTTCTAGCACATGTGCTCTCTTCGAAATTCTCCAACACATTAATACGAATGCCCTTAGCTTGCGCTTTTGCGCTTGACGCAAAGGTCAGAATGTAAACTATAATTTACTTTGCCTGTGGTATACTATATGTATGTTATAGAGGGTTAATACTCGTATCTGCATATATTCATTTCTGGTTTTACTTTTCTTAGTTTCTTATATACAAGACGCAACCTTCAGAACGATTTGTATTTTAAAAGTTTGAAAAGTAAAATCCAAATTTAAAAAATTGGATTTATCGCTTGCTCCAAATTTATTGTTATTATCGTGTATTCGCACAGACATTTTGTCCATCCGATTTCCAAGCTGTATATGAAAACCTTTAAATAAAAAAAAGAATTTTGAATGCGAAGTAACAAATGAAGCAGTTGTACACAAATAGTTACATATACAAGTTATTAAAAAAAAATTATGTGACACGTAATTCGGATTTTAACAGTAAAGATTTTTTTTGCAATAATATGTACGTGTATGAATTTTCATGCCTATTTACTTTTCCTCGATTAATTAGTTTATGTACATACATACATATGTACCAGAAATAGAGTTCGGGTAAATACTTATACTCGCTTGGATGTCAAATGTTCCAGAATAAGAAGATTGTTTTTGACATTTATCTAATTACGATCAATGTAATAAGACGAATAGGTTTGAATCCTTCCCTTGTTTATGCTTTTTATTGTTTAAATTTGAAAAAATGAGTCTTTGGATTGAAGGTGATTAAAATTTCTTAAAGCAGAATCCATGATTAATCGAATTAACTGCTCTGATGCAACATTTCTTAATACATTTATTGTGTGGCAAATAATATTTACTGCAATTTTAGAGGAAATTTTACAACTGTTATATTCCTTTGAACAAGAAACACCAGTGTAAACATTTCCTTGTACATTACACTAATTATTTCTTCATGATTGTGCTGCATCTGAAGTACTAATACTCTATAAAAATGTCAGCTTTGTGACAGCTGAGGTTGTGGAGCAAGCGAACCGTTATTTGCTGTTGCGCTGTTTCGAAAATAGTTACAGATACATATTTGAAATTTAGGAAGGATGCGTAGTATAAGTAAGAGAAACCCATTTGTGTGGGAAACCATTTATTTTAAAAATGTTGTTGTAAGGTCAATAAAACTAAACACTATAAAACAGTCCAGTCGAAGTCCAGAAAATGATCTTAAATGACATAGATTTGATAGGAACTGTATATACATATACATACATATGTACATACATACATATTGTATGTAAATATTTTAACGATTGCTTCGAACATTAATTTCATTTCAAAAGTGACCACATTTTCCTTAATTTGAAACCTTCTCATTAAAAACAAACAAATAACTACAATAACGTTGTTCATAGATTGAAGTATAAGAACAACTACTATACTGTAATTGTAATGCTAAATAACTTATCTGATTTTTATTTTTTTTTTTTTTGTTACTTCGGTCGGTGTCAACATTTTCATAATCACAACTTTTGTTGTTATCGTTGAAATTGCTTGTTATACAACTACTTTCATTGTTATCGTGACTTCGCTGCCATTGTCACCGTTTAAATGTTTGCACAAACAAATCCTCAAACATATAAAATGCGCCATCTACTACGTTATTGATACTAAAATGCATCCTGTGGCAAATACACTTCTACTGTTCCTGATTTGATGCTGTTGTTTTTATTCTTCGTTCTTCGCCATCAATGTTTTCTATTTCGATGATGGTGGCGGTGATATGATGTCGTTGAACACTTAACAAATAATCAACCCAACAACCATCCGACCAACGTGTTGCTTTTGCTGTTGCCGTTTCTATTAACGTTCTGAAATGATTGTTTCGTTTTCAATGGTAACTCTGCATTTTAATACCAAAACTGCTGTTTTGACTGTTATTGAATGGCTTCGTATCTCCTGCCACCTCCGTCGATGTCGTCGTTTTTGCATTAGACAATTTTTGCTGTTGGTGACATTATATGTTTTGATTCTCCTCTACCGTTATCGTCGCTTTGGGTGAGTTCTGATGAACAAATTATCGCCGTTGATAGATACACAGGTATGTATTACATTTATTTACGAGTATTTTTTAATTATCTATATTGCTCAGTGCACTTCTATTGTTATTATGAAAGGCTTTTTATTATCGTTAAGCTTCTCTGCAATAACTATTATAAATTTAAAATAAAAGCTTTGAATTTAATAGAAGTAAAAGTCCCATTGAAAGCGCATTTAAAAATCTTTAAAAAGTTTACATTCCACATGAATTTACCCAACAAAAACTGGAGCAGACCTTTTTTTATGTGAGGGTTAAAACAGTGCAAACTCCGTACCAAACAGTAAGTTTTTGTAGATGCATTGTGCTACTTTCCTTGTAAATCTCGCGCGGGTTACCTTCGTCGCATATCATTATATCGCCCAAATTTCGGGTTCTGTTCCAAACTCCGAAGGTTAATGGCAGCACATTGGCATGTGTAACTGAATAATAAATAAATTGGACCACCGAAATAATTAATTCACGGGCCGACAACATCTATGCGGACGAAGTGAAAAACCCTTAATTCAGTGCCAGTCGGCCTCTTCTTCGTGTCGCATAATTACATTCATTAATAATTTTGTTCTTGATGTAAAGTACAATATAAATACATACATACGTATGTACATTAGTGTGGTCTTAAGATGTATGGAAGAAACATTTTTTGAAGTTGTTGACCGTCGCTCCCCTTAGTAATATGTGATTTTGCATAAAAATATGATATTCAAAAAATTATGGGGATCGGAAGAAGGAAAAGCCTGGCGCATTGCCACCGAAGGTGATCCCTGGGGTTATTATATTTATTAATATACTTTGATATATATTACTTTATTATAATTAAATTGAATTTGCACCTATTGCAACAAGAACTTGATTTCGATGTACTTAAATAATTATAAATGAATGATAGTGTTACTTTAAAAAAATAGTGCTTAGAATAAACTCTTGTGTGCGAAGTGTATACTACAAATCTAAGAAAAAAGTTATATTTAATTGACCATCAAGTTGCCATCAAACGGCCAAGTTTTGCGAGGTTTATTTTACAATATGCGCAAAGTAAATTTAAATATAAAATCAAGTGCCAACCTTGTAGCGAAGGAAATTGAAATTATGTGGGATAAGGCTCGAATTCCAATAAAGGGAACGGATAAAATCATTATAAAAGTGGAATCATTATACAACGAGTTAAAAAAATGTCTTAAATCAAGCAAACGCCACTCGTCGTTCAAAGAAAAACGGGAAACGGGAAGCCTACAGACAAACGAGATGATTTTTTTGACATTGCCATTGCAAATGCTTTAAATAAAATGAAAATTGAGGAAGATAAGTTGTTTCTTATCAATCAAAGAATGAAAGGTCGACCCGGATCGAGGAGTTGTCGATTGCACCTCCTCTTATTATAAGCCAATATCTTCGAACATCGAATGTTTTATATGAGTTAAAACACGTCAAACCATCACGAAAAAATGGCCTTTTCGGCATCATCACCTCCGATTTCAATGAAATTCAACACAAATGCCATACACTATAAGAGCATATTTAAACAAACAAAAAATGGACCCCAGATTCTTTCGGGTTCCGAAATATGACGTCATAAAAGTTGTAAAAAATGTTAAAAAATCACAAAAGTCTCCTTAAAAAAGGGGATAGAACTTTTGAACTATGCAAGATAATTTAGTTTTTTTGGTATCGTTTTAAAATTAAAATTATATGCAATTTGAAGAAAAGGTCAAAGGTAATTTTTTGGGGTCTTGAGTTCAAAGGTCCATATCTGAAAAAGAATATTTTTTAAAATCCGTAAAAAAATATATGTCAAGCATTAGACCCTTTTCTACATTTGCAGAAAATTTAAAGGCGGAGACTCGATTGGTGTCAGAGTTATAGACCAGAACGTGATCCTAAGTATGTTTTGTGTTCATACCCACTTGATTGTTTGTTTTGTAGAAGCTGTGTGCACACGTGCAAGTGAAAAAACACACATTTGTAACCTTTCTCTTTCTATCATGACACGAAGTTTTTATTGTTGTAGCAAAAATACAGTAAAGTTTTTGTGGACAGTTCGATTTTAGCATGTGACCTAGAAATGATAACTAAATCAAACAAAATTAAAAATTGTTATATAAAAAACTCGCAAAAAATTGGTTTCAAAATTTAAATAATTGTGATCCGTGTTTAAAATGTCACATGTCAATAAATGTATTGTTGCAACCCTTTCGAAAAAGTGGGACATAAATATATGTATGTATATTATTAGGACTAAGAAGAGCTCAGGAGTGGATGACTGTCATATGTAAAAATATTTCAACATTAAATAGAATTTGTCATTCATGTAGACTTAAATTATGTCGACTACAAAGAGAAAACATTTTACATTCAGAAGAGGAAATAGACACGAAGAGATAGATTCAGTTGAAGGCTGGGAGCAAAATGAATCGTTGCCTAAAGACAAAGCTGTGTTGATTCAAGAAATTGTGGTTCCTAAATTAAACGAGACGCTACCATATCTTGAAGTACAAAACGTACAGAAGAAACAAGTTTCAAAATGTGAGCATTACGATAAAAAAAATAGTTTTCCAGATTTGACACCTTCAACATCACACCAATGCCCGGAATCAGAAATAATAGAACAATTAAAAGAAAAATTTAAAACACTTACGAAAAATATTTTGCCTAAAAGCTGGTCTATTCTTAAGATGGTAGAGGAATTCCACATATTAAACTTTATGGCACGTGAAGTGAAAAAACTTGTCGATGAAAAAGGTGTATTTAGTACCCCGTATGAAAAGCTGGGCAAATTTTTAGCGAGTAAAATTGGTGATACAGTTAAAGAGTTTTATGAATGCGATGACATCAGCTGTTATAAATAAAACACCAGAACCTTAAATTAATGCTTCACTCTATTAATTTAAAAAAAATTAACAAAAAACTTAAAAGATTATGATATGGAATCATACAAAGACTGTTTTAAAAAAATTGTGTGCTCTTCAGAATCTCCATACTGCTATATTGGGAAGTGTAAATTTTGTCCTGGAACAGATAATTTAATAGATACACTTCGTCAGTTATTCGAAGAAAATAACATTGATGAAATAAAGTATAAACAATGGATAAGTACTGATAGAGACAAATTGGAAACGATGATCCAACCAACCAATAATTTTTTAGATTTACTCTTTGAAAAACTAAAAAAATTACTTCCACATTCTTTTATATCAAAACAACAGAATGCCTTTTTAACATACAAAAAATCATCTTTAAAAGAAAACGAATATGTCCTTGTTTCTGATTTTTTTTTATGGTATGTATGTATTTGGGTTTGTCTGTTGGTGTTTGAATTTCCATTCAAAATTTTGTTCTCCAATGAAGCCCATTTTTGGTTGAAGCACAAATTTAACAAAAATCCGGTAAATATAAATGTATAACAACAACAAAAGATAATAATAATGAAAAGATTGATTAAAATAAAAGAAAAGATCTAACACATGGTATCTTTTAAGTCTTCGAATTGCTTGCTTGGTAATGTTACTTCGAATATTGGAAATATTTCGTACTTTGTGGCCACAATTTAGGACAAATGTTTTAATATCATCAATATTGAGTAGTTTAAATTTTTCATAACTACTCTGTATGCTCTTTCCTGTTTTGTTTGAAAAGTGTAAACGCTTATCTTTTTACGGGGAGTTGGTACGTTTTCTTGAATGAGCAACTGTTTGCCAAAAAATTTCACAGTCCTTTTGACTACCACTTTCGCTAGTACCGACGCCGGCACCAAAAGTAGTCATTCTGGTGAACTTTTTGCTTACTTGCAAATTGGAATTGAATATAAACACTCTTGGAGAGGACAACAGCAAAAAGTAAAATAGAAAAACTTTTCAATATTTATGTACTGTATGTATTTATGTACTGTATGTATTTATGTATGTATGTATTATTATTCTTTAATTTTTTTTTGTTTTTTTTGTTTGTATTTTATTTATTTTGCAATCTATCTTATATTGAGGTAATAAGCAAAATTAATCACATTTATGTTGACATTTAGAGTTACACATATAAAAACGTAGAAAACTATAGAAATATTCCAAATTTAACAGAAAAAAATACAGATTTAGTCCATCTTATTGTAAATAACAGCAACTTAAGTTTTAGTAATTATTAAATTTAAAGTTTTAGCATTAAGTTAAAAGAAAACAATAAAAAAAACAAACAAAAAATAATAAGAAAAAGATTGATAATTTTTATTTGAAAAAACAATTTTCAATGCCATGCGACTTTACTTGACAAGAAACTTGGTACGAATCCGAAGCAACATTTAAAAAAAATATGAAGTCAAAATAACCAAAATGTTCCAAATTAAGATTATAATTAATTATTTTATTTAAAATTTTGTTATTCATAAGCATTTGGACTTTGTTTGTATGAGAATTCGACCTAATTAAATTGTAGATCGAATCGAATCGAATTATAATTAAAAAAAAAGTTTAGGGCACTGCGAAAAAATGAAGTACAAGGGAGTTGAAAGAATTTAATAAAAAGCATCGCAACATTACTTGGCAAGGGTCTTACTTAGCGCACACAAATTGCCAGCATTTTGCCTACTGTAATTTATTGGAAAGAATGTTGCCAGTTGAATGACAAATTAAATAAAACCCAGTTCAATTAGAATTAACTTCAAAACCCGACATGGACATAAAAAAATATATCTTGTTTAAAAATTAAAGGAAATTAAAGTTAGTATTGAGTGTTTTTTTAGGGTTCCACACCAGAGCAACGGCTGCAAATTTTTAAAATATTTTATCAACATAATGTTTCTATTTGCATTCCAAATTTTCTTCGCCGCTGAAGCCAGTTTTTGTATGAATGGATACGTATTACGTAAAAGCACCACTAGAACCACAGAAGATTATGATAAAAGAATAATTTAAATAAAATAAATTTAATGATTTAAATCCATTCGATTATTTTCTTTGGGGTTATGTAAAGTTACTTTTCTACGTCGTAAAACCAGAAATACTTGAGCCACCGCGGCCATATGACAGAACAATATTAATGTCATCAAATTTTCTATCCAATGAAGCTTTTCTTCAATTACATTTTTCATTTTATTTCTAGAAAACATATACATACATACATACATACATACATATTATTTGAAGTTTAAATGCAAAATAAAGTAGGTGTTACCAAACATTTCTGAATTTAAATATTTTCGGGAAATCATTAATAATTAAAAAAGTAACAAAGACAAAGAAAAAGAAATTTTATCGCAAGTCTTAAAAAAAGTTTCTGATTGAACTTGTAAAATGCCTTACTAAAGTCTAGAGAATATTACAGCTGTTGCTGTGTTTAAAAAGACTGTTTCACCATAAATAACTGAATTTACTGCCAAGTTGTAGGATTCTGCCATTTGCCATGAATCTCGTATGTAACCAAACCATCTCTTTTTGCGAGACGACTGAGAAGGTGAGCGAACATTGCTTTACTGCGATGGAAATTTATTTAAATTATCTTCCTTTCTTGTTACAAGAGTCGTAGATGGTTCGTCGAAGGGCTCGCCAATCAAACCTGATTTTGAGAAAACGTCAATGAAATTGTGTCTGAGTCTTCCAAGTTTTTGGGAGTCCTTTGTGTCTTGTGACCTTTTTTACTGCTCACTGTGTGGGGATCACCCACCACATACAGGCCTATCGCCCTTGGTTTATTTCAATCCAATTCATGGACCCCGGCTGGGACTTAAAAATTAAACTACGCATATGTTCCCAGTATAGCTTGGCCGATCAAAGTCCTAATCAATTGTTTTCTCTGCTATAAATATATATTAAAAATTTATACGAGGGGGATTTATATTGAAACTACCTATCGCTAGATGGCAGCACAAACACAAAAACTTAACTTTTTAGAAATTGCGATCTGTCAAACGTCAGCTCTTAAAATTTCACCCAAATTCATCGATTAGTTTATTTGTTGTAGTCGCTTGAAATAAGCAACTTTTGTGTTTCTTGAAAAATAGATAAAAGTGAATTTCGTGCAGTGATTAAACACTATTATTTTAAAGGGAAAACGGCGAATGAGACAAAAGAAAAGATTGTGTGAGATTTTTGAAATGGTAAACATATCATATGAACGTGTGTTCAACATTTTGCATGAACATTTGCATATGAAAAAGCTATCGGCAAGATGGGTGCCGCGGCCGCGTTTGCTATTTCTTCAAGACAACGCACTGGTTCACACAGCATTAGATACGATACTAAAATTACGTGAAATACACTTCCAATTAGTTGATTATCCCTTGTAGTCCAGATTTAGCGCCTAGTGACTTTTTCCTGTTTCCAAACTTGAAAAAATTGCTCGCAGGAAAAAGATTCATCTCAAACGAAGAAGTGATTACCGGAACTAACGCGTATTTTGAGGGGTTCCCAAAATCGTATTATTCAGATGGTATACGAAAGTTGGAATATCGTCTTACTAAGTGTATTGAGCTAAAAGGAGACTATGTTGAGAAATAAATGGTTTTAAAAAAAATGTTTTTTTTCCTACTTACTTCAATATCAATCCGCCCTCGTACATATGTATATATAATAAATGATTGTGTACCAGGCCGTACTTCTCCAAGGACGCAATTAAAGTCGGTCATTATACCGACGCCATCATATATGGAATAGCATCATGTAAATGTCCGCTACACCTTCGCTTTGTAGGTCAGAAGAACAGTGCTGATGAAAAATATTACTGATATATTTTCAAATTATACTAAAATCTTTACAACTCCTTGGGACAAATTTTCATCAAAATTAATTGAAATATAATAACCTAAATTTACATTTTGTTTTAAGGCAAAGTTTGTTACTAATGAAATCAACAGATATGTTTTTAAAACATGACAGTGCGTTGCATTGTGTAAAGCCTTTTCTGACACTGAAGGTCTCCGTGAATACGTTACCAACCTGTTATACTTAAAATATAATATGATTGTGTAGTAAAGCTAAATCGTTTCGCATATGTGATTTTTTTAACTGCTTTGATTTTGCGTATTAATGCATTTTCAAAGCAATTCTATTATATTTTAAAGTTTAAAAATAAACAAGCAACGAAAGCGTAAAATAAGGCTTTATGTAAATATATGTGTGGAGATGGCGGATTTAGGAAGATGTAAATCTTTCCTTACTCGTATATTCAAATGCTATTAAATGCAAAATTGGCGTACATGTATGTACATATATAAATATTCATTTACACACTTAAACTGTTCAATTGGCTGTCTGTAACGATATGCCTGTCTGTATGTTCCACTGACAAGATAATAAATACTTTAATGAGTAAAAAAGTTGCTCTAGAGCTTGTGAAATTATTACCCAATTCTTATTTTTTTATATATATTTTTAGTTATTATGTTTTAAAACAGTGCTAAATTGTTTGAATTAATTCTGTTTACACTTTTGCTCACCACTTGCACTTGCTGCCAATTAAGATCTAGTGACTTCGTTGAAATATGTTTCTTTTTTCTTTCGACAGGGGTTTTAAGCAATAATTCTTACATGTTATTAAACAACAGAATACGACTATGAAAAAGTGTACCACATTTTAGAAAAGTTTCGTTTAAAATAAAAGTGCTTATGGAAAAGTGTACATAATTAGTCCTCGTTCAAGTTGCTTTGTCAATCCTGAAGAATCATTTTAATATTTTATGTTTGTGATGAATTTGTTGCCACTGCGGCACGTAAAGATCCATTGTATCAAACGAGTAACTGAGTACTTGGAAAAAAACATTTTTATTATTATTTTCATCTAATTACTTACACCTTGTTTAACTCTGTTTCTATATATTTTTTTTATAATACAAAAACATCCCTTTAGGTAGGTTCTAACGTCAAACAGACTCATGGCGAAACAGAATATAATAAATGACAAGAATTAAGTAAAATTCATCCAGGTGTAAATCATTTCATGCAATTTTACAACCATTTTAATCAGTAAATCGAACAAGACCCTGAAAGTACTTTGAGCGACAATTTTTCTTTGTCTCTTAAAATGTTGCAATGTAGCAAACAGTGAATGAAGTAACCAACAAACAAAAAATATGTGCTTGGTTGCAAAATGAAAAAATTTTGCCGTCTGAAAGCAAAAAAGGCGTCTATTTGATAATTTATTTTAAAATAAGTTCCTCAAGCAGATGCGCTCTTCTCTCATATAAATTTACAAAAAACATATTTCACTGAAATTCCATGGTCTTATAATGGTTACAAGTTTTAATGAATTTTTAGTTTAATGATGATTTTTTCTTATTTATTATTATTTCTTTTTCTTATTTATTTCGTCATTCGGCTCGGTCTCTTTTGTACATTCTTTTCCATTGACAATAACGTACATTTTATGTGTTTGCCTGAGACTTTCCGAAAAGCACCCGCCGGAATTCTAAAAGAGATTAATCCCCAATTGATTTGCTACTCCGCGATTATATTACCGATTACCAATTTGGTACGCTACTCTCAACCCTTCAGGAAAGTACTACAAGTTTCGGGAGTGTACCGCGTACTTGTTAAATGACCTCATATGTATGTAACTGGAGTGATGTTTGATTTTTCTGCTCTACTTTTACTAAATATGAATAAAGCAACTGTCAACGTAGAACAAAATTAGAGATATCATATACGATTAGAGCTCAAGTATAATAAAATCTGATGCTACGTAATTGCTTATATTTAGCTGAAATTAAGCTATTTAGTAAACAAACATAGGAGTATCATAATTTGATATCTTTAAAACACGTAAACTGACTGTCCTCGATGAGCTAAAAAAACGAAGAACTATACGCATAATACTCAATTCACATACTCTTAACTAATTCCTGTAAAGAGAGGGAAAAATAAATATTTACCTGCTTGCTCATAAAATTGTATTTATCTTTTCCTGTAACATCTTTTTTTTGTAACAAATCAAAACAGCAGTTGAGGACACGCACAAATTATGGAGGTTATCCCGGTAATTTCAAGTGCGGTAAAAAAAATACGAAAAACTAGTATTTTATTTCATCATGTTATTGGTTGGTTGACCCACTTGCGAGTTTGGAAATAATTGGTTTTTCTCCTTGGATTATAGTAGATATACTCCCAATTTTATTTCTAAACACACCTTGCCTGGTATCAGAATCTCCACTTCCACCTCACGAAGTGTGCTTCGATATTGATTTCATATATTGAAATATATATATTGAAATTGTGCTAAACTTTCTTCGATTTGAAAACGTACGACATACGTATAGTCGCTAACAAATTTTAAAATTTTTTATGAACTGGCCTATAGTTTTTCATGTGCTTTTAAACTATATTTTTCCCTACATAAAAAACGGGTTTGAATTTTTTTTACCAATCAAATTATATTATAGTATACTCGTATTTAAAAGTACTGCTAAATATGAGTTGCCCCACACAAGACAATACAAGAAGTTGCCTGGTAAACCACATGTGGCCGGTGGTGAGCAGTTGACAAGTTCACCAAGATGAGTTTTCAGGTACTGAGTGAATCTCTATTGGAACGTATAGTAAACATAATCAAAATGTGCACTAGTCAAACCGAGTTCTACAATTTGTTCGGAAACAAGCTAGTCTATTTTATGAAAAGGCGTGCTAGGCAGGAAGCGGACCGTGCTACAAAGTATTAATAAATCATTCGTTCTTTATGAAAAGAATTTTCATATACGTACGTATATATATTTATTTTTGTGTTGTAAAACAAAAATTCTTTAATATTTTTCAATTTTGTTTACTTGTGAATTTTAAGTTATACATTTTTGTTAATTTAAATAAATTTCAAATAAAATGCATTGATTGATTAGTTACTCGTATCAGTAATATAATATTAGAAGACGGGAAACAAGTTATGAATGTCTGATATTACTATTAAGAAAAGTTGGTTTGGCTTTCCTTCTTTAATTGCATTAATTAACGTTCTTCTTGTAAATAGATCGGGCTCGTTTTAATCCGTAGACAGTTTGTTCATGAAATTTTTTCCCAACTTTTTTTTTGCGCCTCATGACTTTTTTACCCTTTTGTGTCACACGTTCCCATATTATGGACAGTCACATATTGTCCAGTTGTCCCACCCGGGTTTTTAGCGCAAGTGGGATAATATATCCCACTAGTATCCAAAATTTTTATAAAAATATTAAAATCTTATTTATAATTCATTTTATTTTTGAACATTTTTGGTTGTAATAAAAACAAATAAATAATTCATTTCTTCTTATAAGCAAGCTTTCTTATTCATAAATGCAAAAAATTAATTATGTGAGGAAACTAAAAAGTTTTAATTATGATAAGGAGTAAAACAATCAACACAAAGTGGAACTTGGCAATTTGAACATATAAATTTAGTTCTCTTCTCCTTCTTTATAGAACTGCATCCTACAAAGCGCGATCTTTTTTCAGATGGAATAGGCACATGATCTCCTATATTAATAAAATTGCGGTTACGCTTTGACGGTCGCCCATATGACACTCTTCTTTTTGTTTGATAATATCTTCTATCAGTTTCAATCATGTCCTCGGCTAGTGGAACTAAGAAGCTTATCATTTCAGATTTCTTATGATTTACTTCTTGGTGCACTATCCAAGCATTTACTACTGCTCCAATAATTTTGTATCCTTGGCACTTTGTTGTAGCTCATGATCAGACACCAACCTAACACAGTCATAATTTCATTCTCATCAGTTTTTTCGATTTCATTTTTGTTTCTAACATATGCAGTCTCTTGTTTGTATTTTGTGCAATAAATATTAATAAGGACTTCGGGAAACAAATTATTAATATATCTAATTCTGTTGAAGAACGATTAGCCTCAATTAATACTATGAGTTTTTTTACTTCTGGAATCTGCAATCTGGGGCGAAAGTCAAAAAGTGGTCTTGACCACAAATGTGTACTTACAACAATATATATTACAAAACTCCGAATGCGACAATCACGTAAATTATCAACTGATGTTTTTTTCTCGAAAGCTTCTCATCGACTAAAATGCTCAAATTTCATTAAAAGCATACTCAGATTTAGGTACCGTTATTTCAGTTATAAATAAACTCTCTAAAGTACTGCTGGGATATTTTAAGGTATAATTTTCTTAATTGGAGGAATAAATAGGATTGTTCGAACTTTCTCTGGGACGTATTATCCCAATAGGACCGAAAGGGTTAAAGCTATTATATTTATTCTGTGCCATAGAGAAGTGTCATGAACAGCATAGGCCAGAACACCACTAGACTTCCAGGTGCTGCAATGTCCAGAAAAGCTACCAAGCATTCGCTTGCGTTAAGATGTAAAGAACTATTCTGGGCGGGGTATGTTAGCAGTACACTTTTCCTAAATCAAATTTCTCTATTCCATAGTATCTTTGTGAATAAACAGCTACATTTCCCTGTATTGAATTGTATTATAAAATTAAAATTATTTTCTATCGTGCATGAAAAATAGTATTGAATGAAAAATGTTAATACAAACAACAATAAGGTCTCGGGATTCAGTCGAATACCAATGCAATCAATTTCGATATCGGATACGTGTTTCCAGAAAACCACTTAGTGTTGATCTAGTTCGGCCATTTTATACACCCTTTTAAAAAATGAATTTCGTTTCTGAATATTTCAGACAATTTTCAATTTTATTGCATTATGAATTTTAATGGCATTCATAATAATCAATGAAAAACTCGATTTTGAAATTTTTGTTAGTCACGCCTTTTTACATTTTAGCTAACGATATACTTCTATAATAGTAGTTATGATGATAACTACAGAAATATTGCTGATGGCAATTTCTTTTATTACAATCTCGTAGATAGTATCATGGCATTTGGTTTTTAAATATGATATCCACAGTATGTATGCAGCCCGCGGCTAAGAGTTACATGGTCTATCGATCAGTCCAATTTTTAAATACTTTTATCAAGTCAAGAGTTGTTAGTTTGTCGGTATAAACTAAACTAATGACTTAACGTATCTTCATGAAAATTAATCCAGAGGTGTTAAATCGCAAGAATGAGGGGCTCAGTGTTGAAGACCAGTTGCTTGAAAAAATGCTGTTGATGTTTTGCTGATTAATTATTCGAAGCAAAAGTTCAGTCAGCATAACTCGATAATACTCACCATACACCGCAACGTCAGCCGTGATCCTTGCGAAAGAAATGAAGACCGAAGATACCGCCAGCATGTTAATCGACCCAAACAGTTAAACGATTCACGATGACTTCACATTACTGAACAGAAATATCGAAAAGTTTGACATTCAAACTGTATTTGCCGAAAATTTGTTTTTGTTGTGCATTCAAGTCACGCGTACCAAAACTTTTATTTACACTATTTCTTACTTTATATAGTGTCTTTCAAAGCTACTTCAATTTGAAACGTTAATTAAAAGAGAGAATATTGATGTTGCCTCTCTAAATGAAACTCATCTAAATGAAAATTACAAAACATATTTTAAAAATTTCATAATTCATCGTAGAGACAGAAATGTTTCTCGTGGGAGAGGTGCATCAAACCCATCGGATGCAAAATGGTATAATCAATGCCTAAAACTGTTGGCAAATATCATAAACAAAGATATTAGCACTTTTTGCAACGAAAAGTGGCAAAAGCTGTTATCAAAATTAAGGCCAGGTGATAAATTTTTTTGGAAAATCAGCCGGGGTTTGAGAGGTAAACAAAAAGGTAAAATTCCCCATCTCAAATATCCAAATAAACCCTGACCAAGAAAAGGCAGAACTTTTATCAAACACTTTTTATGCATCTAGCAGCCTTACGTGTACATTCAAACATTCTATCGATAAAATCGTTAACTCAAAAGTTCACACATTTACAACCATAAATACCTATTCTGAAAATATATCTTTAATATCACAAAACGAATTAAGCGACTTAATTTCTACGCTCAAAACATCAAAATCGCCTGGGCTAGATGATGTCTCCAATATTTTAATCAAAAATTTACCTATTAAGGCTGTGAAGTTATTATTAATAATTCTTAATAGCTGTTTAGAAAATAACTACTCCCCAAATCATTTTAAAAAGGCAAAAATCATTGCTATTTCTAAACTAAATAAGCCTAAGCACTGTCCTCATAGTTATAGGCCACTTAGCCTGTTAAGTAACCTCGGTAAACTATATGAAAAAGTTATTCAAAATCGAATCAATAATGTTATTGAAGATACATCTATATTGGCTAATGAACAATTTGGGTTTAAGAAACAACATAGCGCCGTCCACCACTGATAGAACGTATGTAGTTGATATCAACGGATTATTTTCATCTTCAAAACAAATTACTGCAGGTTTACCACAAGGCTCAATATTATCACCATTATTGTATTCAATTTACACATCGGACTTCTGTCATCCCGCATACTTGAAAGTAGCCTACTATGCTGATGATACGGCTCTCCGGCTATGATAACGTCTAGCAAACTCACAAAAGCACTGTTGCAGAAAATGGAAAAAGGACTTTCCTCCTGCAATAAATACTTTTATAAATGGAAAATAAAAATAAACCCAACTAAAACTCAGGCAATTGTTTTTCCGTTCAACAATTCCTCGAAACGATTGCCGAATCGTCAATTAAGATTCCAGAATGAGCACCTGGCAATTCAAAACAATATGAAATATCTCGGAGTCTGCCTCGACAAGAAACTTAATTTTGCGAAACACATCGGTGAGATCTGTAAGAAATCAACGAAAACTATTAGAGCATTGTGGTCAATTCTTAATAAACGCTCAACCCTTAACTATAAGAACAAAAACTTAATATTCAAAACTGTGATTAGACCAACTTTGACTTATGATTGCCCCATTTGGTACAAGGCAGCAAAAACACATCTAAAGAAGCTACAAATAATCCAAAACAAATGCCTTAAAATTATACACAAGAAAAACTGGAGATATTCAACCCAATTACTGCACAATGAAACTGGATATGAATTAATTTTTGATTTCATAAAAAAACTAAATAGTAAATAAATACAACGAAACCATTGAAAATTCTCCCTATCAACTGATAAGAGAATGCTTGCAATCAGCCCCGTAAATCAGATCATTAAATTGAAAATTAAATGTATACATGTATTATCCTCGGATAACTTCATAGTAACACATACATTTTCTAACGATATTTAAACCAAATAACTTTTCAGTATAAAGGTTTTTCCTATTTTCCTTTAGAAAATGTCAAATTAGCAATTAATATCAAGATCTTTTGTTATGAGAATTATTCGTTGCAATATCTGTAGATAAAATCTCGAACATTGTAAATATATACGTATGTATGTTAAGTATAAGTGTAAATAAAGATGAAAAAGATGAATGAAAAAACTTTATATAGTGTCTTAAATATGCAGAACTTTGTGTGCGTTCCCAACCGGTAACACAAATCAGCTTCAAACAGCAAAAGAAAAAGAAAAAGTTAAATATAAAAATATTTATGATTTGCAAACATAAATATGTATATTCCATTTAAAGTTTTGCCGATGTGTTCCATTATTCGTTTGGAGTTATCTCTATCGCAACCGTGATTTCATATATCATAGAGTTGTAAATTCTTCCAGTTTTGCTTGTAATGTGAGATTGTGGTGGTAGACAATGGTTTGCTCAGTAGGCCAAAAGGATAATTAAGTAAAAATTCGTTATTTTATGACAAACCACATTGACTTTAAACTCTTCGTCAAAAGGAAGCAAATTTTCCAAAAGAGAATGTTAACACAGATATACCACGGATGGCAAAAGTGGTAGAATTGTATCTTTTTGGTACTAGTCGAAACTCAAAAAGTGCAATGGTTTATCAATGGCATATTTAGTACAATTAAGGAATCTCCCCAGTTGTAATAATTTTAAATATGTATGTATATGGCAATTCATCATTGCAGTCATTTTACTGCGAATATATGCAGTCTTCTTCTTTGCTATTACATCGCAATTTGTGAGGAAGCAGTTAAATTAGCTGCCAAATGATATATCGTTTTTGTTGCATTTTAATATTTATTTTAATTTAGTCTCTTTGGCTACACCGAAACACGCAATTGAATTTAAATTTCACAAAGTTGTAAAACAAATAAACGACCATTTTTGTAACATATCCAGTCGCCGTGAAGATTTCATTGAGTTCCAAGAGTATTTTGATAGTGATACCCATATTATTTTCTAATAATTGTCCTGCCAAGAAAAAATTCAACGTATATTGGAACATTATTATTATTTTAAAAGATTTTGGAGCTGATTTTAAGAATTATAAATTAAGCCTTATTTTCAAATCCTATTTTTAAGATCGCGATTTTACTTTTGAAATATGTTCTAAAAATTATAAATTTCATAAATATAGAACTGCAAGCAGAAGATGCTCGTATTCAAATTATTCTGGAACGATTAAAGCTTTTATTTCCTCAAATGACTCGTCATTTTTTAACAAAGAATGTCATTGATAAATGTGATATATCTGATTTAAATCTTAAATTAGAAACAAATTGTCTACCATTAAACGATGTTTACTGTAGAAGTATAGTATATGCAAAATAACGAAATTGAAAATGATGTCATAACTCAGTTTAAAACAGTTGCACAGAATTACATATTATTTTAAATTTTGCGAAGTTTTTTTTTAAACATGTTCTTTCTTTCTTTGTTTACTTCACTGTGCAAAAACAAAGAAGTTCTATGAACTTGGTAACACTTATATTCATAATTCATTATGAAAAACAAAAAGAATATTTACATACATACATATGTATGTATATATCTGCAGTATTTACATATGTATGTATATGTGGACTTTAGTTAACTAAATGAAATATTATCCGAATGGCAAATCAAGAACGTGTAATAAATTTAGTCTACGCACTTCTGCTGTCTCATCTAATAGACAAATTGCTAATGGATGATTGCTCAGTCTCTCAACATAAGAAGAGTTTTGGACTGTAATATTTCTATATTTGAGTTTTTAGCTGTTCCCCAAAGTTGAAGTCCGTACGTGCACACAAATTTTAGTATAGCCTTGTACAGAACTATCTCATTTTTTAAACTTAGGTCGGACTTAGGACCTAAAAGCCAATACATTTTTCAGTTTTAATATTTACATATTTTCGCTTTGTTTTGAAGTGTTCTTTCCAAGTTAACACTGTTCACAGACGGTATTAATGTTCCATTTAGTGCAGCTGGTGGACAGGTTTCTTTTCTAAGCGAGAACGTTTCTTGTAATTTATTTAGTTCAGTTTGCAATAGGACAAATAGCAGATGCTACAAACGCAGTGTTATCTGCGTAAGTAGCGACTGTGATATTTTGCGAGCATGACATATCGCTGGTGCATATCGTATAAAGTGTTGGTCCTAAAACGCTGCCTTGTGGAACTCCAGCATCGATAGGTATTATTATTGAGAAATCCTCGTTAATGTTTACATAGAAATATCGGTCACGTAAATATGAATTGAGAACTAAATAAAATGGAGCTGGTAACAATGTTTTTAACTAAATAAAATACCTGGGTGCCAAACTTTATCAATTCTTGTTGGACATTACTGCTGAACAATACTTTTTTGTTTCAAAAGCATGATTTATTACATTAACAGATCCAAACTGGTAATCAGGGATAATTTTATTTAGATCTAATACAGGTTTTACTCTATATCAGAATAATCGCTCGAATATTTTCGAAAAACTTAACAATAAATAAACTTATTGGTCTATAAGATGAGAGCTGGTTCACATTTTTGTTAGGCTTCAAAATCATAATAATTTCAGCACATTTCCACTGGGTTGGAAAATGATGCAAACGTAATATAGCTCTAAGCAATAGTGACGCTGTTTCTGGACAGTAATTTAATTTGGAATTAATTCTGTCGTATCCCTCCTAGGTATTGTTTCCAAGCTTACTTATTTCCGTTCTTTCCCGTTTAGAGTAAAATTAATAGCACGAAAGCCCATTTGGGATGTTGTGTTTAGAAATTCAGTAACTTCACTATCCGAGTAGCAGTTATTTTGAGGACCAGGTTTACAAATTTTCTCCAAATGTTCAGCAATTGCTTCAGCTTTATCTTTATTTCATCTACATACACTTGTTATTTTAATCTTTTATCTGAATATTACCTTGCATAGGTATTTTTAAATATTTTCTAGCCTTCCAAAGGCTATTATCATTTTTATTTGCATAAAGTGCTCTTAAATACTGCCCCATTTTTGACTTCAAAGTCCTTTAGTTTTTGTTTTAGTTGTGCGCAAATGCTATTAAAATTTTTCGTATTATCCGTTCACAACTTATTCTCTTATTTCGGTAGAGATTTAGTTGTTTCCTGATTCGGACTTCCGGGCATGTTCGGAGTCGACAAGACAGCAGCTCCATGTTTTAAGTTGCTGAACTTTTCAACAGTTTTATCTTGAGTTTTAAGAACAAAATTTGACTTTAAAAATTAAATATTAAAATGGTTCGGTAAATTTAGCCCGGAATGCGTAATCAGTGGAAAAACTAACTAACTACCACTAATAGTAAAAATGTTTCGAAACGGACGGCAAAATTTTAATAACATAAATTCACAATTTAGAGCTCTTGCCGATATTGAAATATTAAAATCTTACAAAGATTCGAATATTAGCGATTTCTGGGCAAAAGTTTCTAAACGAAAAAAAAAATGAGGCAAACGAATCCACGTTTGAAAAATAGTCAGAGGAATATTATCAGTTGTACATTCATCAGCAAATGTGGAAAGAATCTTTTGTTACCAAAATATAATTAAAGCCAAAGAGAGAAGCAGACTACAAACTGCATCTCTGCGGCTTAATTCAAACAAAAGATTTGTTGAATTCAGAAAATTGCAATTGTTATGATATAAATATATAAGCTTTTTATCAAGACTGTAATTCTGATCTCGAAACGGTGTAAAACGGTTACACCACAAATGAAATTTAACGTACCTTTTCTTATATTCTTAATAAATCTGTGTATTAATAATAATTTAAATTAAAAAAATGTGTCTTAGGACAACTAAGGTTAGGAAAGTGCAATCTTTCAAGCTATTTGGTACAATTTAAACATTTTCAGTGCCATCCCTGAGATATACATATACAAGGTGGCGCAAAAATAACCTTCCGATGTTTTTTGGCTGTAATTTAAAAAAAAATGAAAGACTTTGATTCTTCTTGTGGATTATTTTTATTTGGTCTTTTAATTTTTTTTACATCAAGTCGAGAATATGATGTCATGTAAATGGCCGCCGCCACAGTTGATTGTCATTTAAGCTCTTTTTATGGCATTTTCCATCACTTTGTCCAAAACTTCCGGCGATAGGTCCTCACATTCTTGACGGATATTGTCTTTAAGAGCTGCAAGACTCTGAGGCTTGTTGACATAAACCCGCGACTTCAAAAAGCCCCACAAAAAGAAGTCTGGAGTCTGAATCAGGCGATCTTGCTGGCCAGTGCAAATCGCCAAAACGGGAGATTAGGCGCCCGGGAAATGCATCCTTCAGCATATCGGTTGTGGCACGTGCAGTGTGTGCCGTTGCACCGTGCTGTTGGAACCACATGTTTTCCAATCCCAATTCACCAAGTTGCAGCAAAAAGAACTCGTTGATCCTTGCTCTGTAGCGCTCACCATTCACAGTAACCGTTTGGCCCGCGACGTCTTCGAAGAAAAAAGGTCCGATGACTCCTCCAGCGAAAACAGCACTTCGTGGGTTACACGCGGATTTTCAGTGCCCCAGAAGCGTAAAATTTGCTTATTTACGTACCCGCTAAGATGGAAATGGGCCTCACCACTCATGATTATTTTTGATGAAAAATCATCTTCCTCTTGGTGATGATTAAGGATGGCTTGAGCGTATGTTAGACGCGATTGGCGGTCAGCAGCTAACAGCTGATGCAACGTCTAGACTTTGTACGGAAACATCTTCAAATCTTGTACCAAAATTCGCTGTAAAGACCGTCGACTGACACCCATTTGTGTGGCACGTCGTCTGGTCGATGTCGACGGTGCTTCCATGACATTCTCAGCTACAGCAGCAATATTCTCTGCAGAACGGCTACTCCGGGGTCTGCCACGCCTGGCAGCATCTCGTGTTGTGCCAGTCTCTTCGAGGCGAGCAGCTAAACGTCGCAGTGTTTCACCAGTAGGCGTGGACGGCTAGGAAATCTGCAACGAAATTCACTTTGTGCCAAAGTCACCGACCGATTATTGGTCAAATAAATAGTCACCAATATTCCGCGTTCTGCAGCAGTGTAGCGTAACATTGTTTATTAACGTGTATTTCGCATGTGTTTACTACACAAATGTCAAAACAGAACTGACATTAGGGGCCAATCGCAAAATTTATAGCATTTTCTGATGAGAGGATTACTTTTGCGCCACCTTGTACATACATACATACATACATAAATATTCGTACAATTCCTTCCTTTTTTACTCGTTATACCACACGTGTGGCAACGTCCCTTCCGCATGTTCATTTGTGTAAAAATAGTATCGATTTTCTTAAATTATCACAAAACTTTGTTGCTATGTTTTGAAAACTTCAAGTATTTCTATACAAAAGCTTTAATAAACCTTAATAAATTCGAAATCTTATTTTCGTTTTACTACAGAGCCAGTGACAGTAGTTGGGCATTCAGTAAGTGTTTTCGTTATTAATGTGCAAGTATGGCCATGTGTGGCTGGTTGTCATAATTTTTGCTGTTTCAATGCGGAAACAAATAAAAAATCTCATAAAAGACTTTCATAAGTATAAGAATAAATTTGTTGGAGTAGAAAGAAAGCTCATCGGATTTAATAAGAGAAGAGGAGTGTATGAAGCTGGTTTTTTGTAAGCAGTTGTTTCAGTACGCATAATATCTTAATATTGCCCAAAGGACAACAGACACAAAAAAATACTGAGGAAATAAAATGAGAGAATTTTTGTTGTTGTTTAGTGGAGTGGTTTAATTAAAAATTATAACAAAAATCACTGTAACTCATTTAATTACTTTACTGAGCAATATTAATTTAAAAAAAAATGTTTTAAGGGAATCAACTTCATGTTGATATACAGTAGTTTACGCTTAAGTGCGCTGGGTAAAATGTACAATTTTTAACACATTTAAAACGAACCTTTTCGTAAAAAGTATATAAGTTGTGCAGAAGTCTAACTGGAAATATTTTCTCCTCCCTGGAGAATCTAAAAACCAAATACTTCCAGAAATATAAAAATACCGAATTATGCTTAACACATCTGTATACATACGTTTTAACTCCGTAGTTTTGTTTAAGGTCCTAAATCGTCCCCTAATTCTGAGTGATGAATTGTTATTAGTAATATATTTGCTGACTTCCCGATTACCCATATTCTGTAGCTTTTTTTGATGCTTATCTTCCTTTTCTATCATTACTTTTCATATTCCAATCTGCTTAGTCGTCATTTCCTTTTTTAAATAAATTTTATATGCCCCATTACAGAGGTATTGCTAAGCTAAGTGATATCCAACACTTTTCGAAAAATGTTTATTGAATCCTCTTTTTGGATATTTATATCGCACATACAAGGTTTGTTTCTATTTGGTTTTTGTTTGTTCGGCAAATAAGCATTTTATTTTACAACAAAATCTTCTTTTAGATCAATATTATTTAGTGCAGCGTTTTTGCAATTTTTGTATACCTTCCGAATAATACGTTTTCTGAAGACTCCCACCGTTATGACCTCTTCCTTCTACCCAAATCTCAGTAATTTTTTCAGGTTTGGAGAAAGAAACTAGTCGCAAGGATCTAAATCTGGAGAATATATTAGCAGTTCACAGCCCAACTAATGTATTCCATAGTGACTAGACGCTGGTGATATTTCTATCTGAATGCTACCGCGTGTTTCGCACGTTCACCCAGTGAAACCCACTGTTTTGAATGTTACTTGGTGTCTGGAGTATTGTGATGGATCCATGTTTCGCCTACGGTAATGTAACGGCGGAAAAGCTCGTACGCCCAACACCCCTTTAAAGTGGTCACCGATTGCGCTTATGGTCGAATATGAGCAATCTCAGCCACAGTATTCATCAAATTTGGGCCCTTTCAAATTGTTTCCTCATTCTTTTGGAAAGAATTTTAATTCATCTTGATTTTTTTTAACCAGGCCTCGTATTTTTATATGATCATATGTACCAGCGTAAAGAAAAACATATTGAATTTGAGCTGTGCAGATTTAGTGTGTTTAGTGGGCGATTTCCATGTAAAAATAAATGATGTTCATTTTATTTCTTTCAAATCTGAATAAAGTTGCAGTTTAAACAAGTCTACATACAACTAGAAACTGAAAAATGGGTAATTTCTAACAGCCATTGATCGATTAAAATCTCTTTTCTTTTGAGAGGAAAAGCTTTTAGGTGGGCCTGATTTTTTTTTCTTTTTTTTGGAAATCGGGCTAACAAAATTTCGCCCATAGAATTGGTTACTGCATTACTATGCTGGAATGATTCTTAAAAAGTTCTTTATATATTTCCGAGCTCGTTTTCAGTTTGAGATACCGAACGGATGTACTGTCCATATTATTACCACGTAAATCCATTATATGTATGTGCTTCCTTTTGCGTAGGAAAAATGGTAATAATTTTGCCAAAGTTTTTTTTATGAAAGAATTAACGTGCCCATCCAAGGTTCATTCCATTTGTTTCAGTATTAATTACATTAAACTAACCTTTGTACAATTTAGTTCTACCACTTTTCTATATAGAATTTGTTTTTTGTTGTTAAAAAATTCCTGAATAAACGCAACTTCATTTACAGTCAGCCATGCAAAAACTAAAAGAAATACATATCTGAATAAAATACAAGCAGACTTCGCAAACAGACGAAATGGTGTGAAAGAGCAAAAAAATAATGCTAAATAATTTGTTTTCATAGAAGATTTAGAAACTGTGTCTGGTTTTTGTAATTTGAAAACAGTTCTCGCATCGGAAAATACTAAAAACTCTGCTGCGTACTGTTTTTTATACGGCCTCACAAGCATTAGTGGTAATTCTTAATTAACAGAATTAAGCTACAAAAAAGTGTTGGTTTTTCATTGGAGTGTCACCCCGGTTGCTGATGTGGTGTGAGAAGGAGCAATTATTCAAAAATTAGGGCTTACACTTCCCAAAAAGAAGATTTTATTACCTCTCCACAGCTTATAGTACTCATAAGGCCCCGGGAGCAGCATCCTAGGCTCTGGGTTTATATATAACTTATGCTTCCCTGATGATACCGCTTTTCTAAGTACTGAGCATGCTCGCCGCTGTCTAAATCTTCTTGACGTGGCCTTTCGGAGAGATTACTCCAACGATACATATGTACTTCGTTGTAAGTTCTGAAATCACTTAATTACACGAATAAGGTATATATGTATGTACATACATACTACTCGTATGTATGGAAAAGTATGGTTTAGAACAATGACGCGTAGGCCAAACAATATTTATTTTTGCATACGAGTATGATAATTATCACTTTACTCTCTTATTTCATTTAACAGAAAAACCGAATCAGAATCAGACAACAAGTAAGGTTGTTAAATTTCAAGGGCCGATGTTGATTTTGAATAAAACACAAACTATTTAGGAAAGTATTACTCAATTATGTATGGAACAAAATATCGGCCAAATGGGCGCCGCCACCTCGGCGGCACACCTCCATCCGATGGTCCAAATTTTCGATGACGCTGAGGCATAATGGAAGTTCTATGCCGTTAATGTGCCGAATTATCTGATCCTTTAGGTCTTGAATTGTTTCTGGATTATCGACGTACACCTTTTCTTTCAAATAACCCCAAAGAAAAAAGTCCAACGGTGTCAAATCACATGATCTTGGCGGCCAATTGACATCGCCATTACGTGAGATAACACGGCCATTGAATTTGTTGCGCAAAAGAGCCATTGTTTCGTTAGCTGTGTGGCAAGTGGCACCGTCCTGCTGAAACCACATATCGTCCACATCCATATCTTCCAATTCGGGCCATAAAAAGTTCGTTATCATCTCACGATAGCGAACACCATTCACAGTAACTGCCTGACCGGCCTCATTTTGGAAAAAATACGGCCCGATGATGCCGCCAGCCCATAAACCGCACCAAACAGTCACTCTTTGTGGGTGCATTGGTTTTTCGACAATCACTCTTGGATTCTCATTCGCCCAAATGCGGCAATTCTGTTTATTGACGAATCCACTGAGGTGAATGAGGTGCATAATGTTCATCAACGACGAGCGTGAGAGGTGCAATTGTTGGGAACGACGACGAGTTGAGGTGGACGGCTCTTCAGCCACACTATCGCGAACAGCAGCAATATTTTCTGCAGTACGAGCTGTACGAGCATGCACTGGTGTTCTCACATCTTCTACAGACACGGTTTGCTCGAATTTTTCCACGATTTTTGCGATTGTACGCACATTTGGACGATGAAATTGACCAAAAAAATTACGAAGTGCACGATATGCATTTTGATTTGAACTCCCATTTTCATAATAAGTCTGGATAACTTTAACACGTTGTTGGATTGTGTATCTCTCCATGGTTCAAATTGAGTAAGTCTGAAATAGAGAAATGTCAAATAAAATTCGGAAAAAAACTTGGCGTTTAGGTGTGGTTCACATTCAACATCGGCCCATACAATTCAACCACCCTTTACTTATTAATTCTAAAACCAATTACCAACTTTTTCATTTAATACTTTTTTTTCATCTTTACCGCTTTGTTTAGTTGAATGGTACTTTTCCCACATTTTTTGTGAAAATGAAATTCTGGTAGATGTTGCATCAGGGACATCATATAATATTGTGTTTTAAACATATTTAGTTCTTGTTGGAAGAAGGTGTAGGGTCGGTTGTTGCGCCTACTTCGTGATCGTGAGTTACTTTATTCACGCCTGTATATCTGCTCTTGGTTAATTATTAACAAATCTTGATAATATAAAAGGAAATTTGGTTTATTGTGTATTGAAATTATTTTTAGATTCGTGTACATTTGCTTCATTTCCAGACGTGAATTTTATGATATTTTCCAAATGAAAACATTATAAAATGTAAGTATATTCTTAAAAACCATTTCACCATAAGAATTAATGAAATGACGGCCATTCAACTGGAACATCCGATTTTGACAAGGCGGTATTTTTTTAAGGAATATAATTTTAGCTATTTTTAGCTCATACTCGTAGCTAGCGAGTTAGTGTACATTTTAATTTTTATTCAGATTGCTATGTTGAGTAGTTAAGGTAGCGTTGTATTTTTTGCGTAGAGCTTTTATTTATGTAAGTGTCAATTCATACATCTTACGATGTGTGAAGCGCTTATTACGATGTGTGAAGCGCTGAAATACACGTAATCGTTGTTCGTTGGTACCAAAATTTTCCATGGGGCTCACTAGCTCTTCTGGTTCTTTTTCTAATGTCATTTTTCGATTAAGATGGTAAACAAATTTGTAAAATCTATTATTTTTATGTTTCTCAAATTCCATTCGAAATAAAAAGCTCATTTCATATTGCACTTCAGAATACCAGCAGTGGCAAGTTTACTTTTGAATTCGTGAAAACGAGAAACTCAGGCAATACTGCCACGACTTTGACAAAAATTAACACGGATATCTATGAACTGTCGTGTTCCTTCCTCCTTTATATATGTACATACATATACTTATATGCACTCAAAAGTATTTCTATTAATACATTGTTATAAGTTAGACACCGAGACATTTATAAGTCTGGTAAAATCATAATGGGTTTATGGTCTTCATTACCCGGCCGATTCTGTGCAGTTATAACTGGTAAATTTACTTTGGAAGTTATAAATCAATAAATAAATAATTATATCCAACAAAGCGGATCGGGTTATGTGAGTACTATATAAACACAAACGCCGATTTTTGCACCTATTTCACTTTAAATAACATACGAGTAATTGACTTATTTTTCTTTTTGGAATTAAGGGTACCGAACAGAAAGAAAATATGAAATATTTAAGCTTCCAACTCAAGCAACTTAAAAGCGCCTTGACTGGAAATACCACAGAAATAAAATTGTCCAGTATTCTGTTTAGGCGATTTGTGCAGTTAACAGAACTTTTTTCGGATTTTATTTATTTTGCAATCTATCTTATATTGAGATAATAAGCAAAATTAATCACATTTATGTTGACATTTATAGTAACACATATAAAAACGCATAAAACTATAGAAATATTCCAAATTTAACAGAAAAAAATTCACATTTGGTCTATCTTATATTTACAATAACAATAACGTAAGTTTTAGTAATTATTAAATTTATAGTTTTAGCATTAAGTTAAAAGCAATAAAAAAACCAAAAGATAACAATAATGAAAAGATTGATTAAAATAAAAGAGAAAAACAATTAACTTCTGAAAGGTGGATCTAACACATGGTATCTTTTAAGTCTTCGAATTTCATCAGTATCGTCTTGTAACACAATATCCAGAGGATTTACAGGATTGCTTAGTCTTTTTAAATATTTTTCGCTGTATGAATGTATGACCTCTTTAACAGTTTGTATATTTAGATCCTTATGTATGGAAATATACCAAGGAGAACAATAAGCCTTATAGTTTCTGACTGCAATATTTCTATATTTGAGGCACTTGCTGTTCCCCAAAGTTGAAGTCCATAAGTCCATATAGGCTTTAAAATAGCTTTATAAAGTTCCAGTTTCTTTTCCAGACTTAGTTGAGATTTTGATCCAATTAACCAGCTAAGTTTCCTATTTGTAATATTTAATTGTTGCCGTTTTATTTTCTCTTTGTCTTCTTTCCATGTTAGTCGACGCGACGATCCATACATAAACCGAGATATCTAACATAATCCTTTTTTGGAATTCGGATGTTATTTATGGAAACGTCAGAGAGAATGTTGTACATACAGACTTTTCAGCATTCACTTTAGATCTCAATTTACTTCCGGTTTTTTAGTTGTGGGTGAATGCGCGTCTTCTCTGTAGCAACATTTTTTATCGGTCAAAATAGTATGTAGCTTGTGAGTGACAAAAAAAAAGAAAAAGAAATATGTAACTGTTATAACGGCTGGGCGCGATGTCAGAACTGTAAAAATATCCGCAGTGTGCGTGGCCAAGGCCTCACTCGCATGCACATCACTAATAATGTGTTTGTCAAATCTGTTGTTGTATGAAAACCACAAACACTTTTGCACCTACTTACTTCGAATGCAAGTTTTATTTGTACATATATATCGCTCCCTAAATACAAAAGGGTCACAACTCAAAGTATTAAAATTATCAGGAGAGACAAAAGACTGTTTATGTTTAGTTCATCGTGCAGAAGCAACACACTTAACATAACTGTATTTTTCCAGTTAAGGAAGACAGTGATGCGAAAGAAATTGTTGCAGTAGTTAGAGATGTGTATTCTGAATTAATTTATGGAAAAAAGTCAGTTTGGAAAATTTTGAGTTGTGACCCTGTTGTATTTAGGGTGCGATATGTATGCATGTATGAATGTATATGTATATAGATGAGGCTTTGTACGGTGCAAGTAGTTGAGAGAATTAGGAACAGCAGCAAGTTTTCGTTGTTGAATTGTTTGTTCGGTTGCCAGTAAATATGTACTCGTATGTATGTAGAAATGAGAAAATGTTTATCCCAAAAAAAAAAAATAAATTTACCACAAATCCAATACTAGCAAAATACTGGCAAATACGTATTAAAATTGTTGTTTCACCACACATACCGCACATTTCTTATCATCTGTATCCGACCGAACAACCATCATATTGTTTGTTACCTTCGTGCCACACCGTTGTTGGATTTCCGAAAAATTAGTATGCAGTATGTGTGTGTGTGTATGTGCAGCAACTTTTTCATATTTGCCAAAACACTCATACTCGTATGAAGTACTAGTACTCATGGCAATAGAAATCGTAGTGCAGCGCAGTACGAGTAGTACATGCAACATGCAAATAAAAAGCAAATTTCTACTTTTTCTTCATTCATATGCATACATACATACATACATACATACATATTTATGTACATAAATGGTGTTTTTTGTAAACTTTTGGGTTCTATATATTTTTGGTCTTATTAAATTGTATTTTTGTTGTTTTTGCTGTTCTCTAAATTTCAAATACTGATATTATTTAAGTTTTTTTTTGGCCAAGTTATTATTGCTGTTTTTGTTGTTGCTGTAACATTTACTTTAACTCTCTTTATTCTTTCCTGAACGCTTTCATTTTATAGGAGTTGGCAGAGTACTTGGAAATCGTTATAAATTGGGCGAAAAAGTGCTTGTTACCAATGGCGATAAGGGAAGCGGCAATTTTCTAAAATATGATGTGGAAGTTCGTGATGCTGATGTGGTAAGTAGAATTTTGTTGCTTCTTTTCAACAAATTCACAAGTAAATGTACGCGTATGTACTCGTACATACATGTATGAATGTGTGAAGCATTTGAAGTTACGAACATTTGAATGAAAAAATCGAAGTGGTATTTTTGTTAGATGGTTTTTGGGGGAGGCATGCACCTGGCGTCATGGCCACTAAGAACAAAAATATTGTAAGTTTCAAACGACAATTCGCAAGAGCCATTTAAAGTTTTAATTTATTTTAATTATTTTCAAATTTTAGAATCTTGAAAGCTATTTATTTATATAAAGAAAAATTAATGCTTAGGCACTACTACATACATACTCGTACATACATACATACATAAGTATGAAGAAATTGAAGCTTAGAAACTTTACAAAAGTAACAGACGTCAATAAAATAAACAAAATATTGTCTCACATAATTTATTGGCGTGTGATTTTTTTGTGAACTTTTCGGCATAGTGATGGACAATTTTAAGTTATTTTTGTACTTATGAAATTGGAAAAAGTACTAAATTGGGTTCGAGAGATACCTATAAAGTTTTTTACATTGTCATTTATATAATATTATTGTTATTATTCGAGGTTGTCATAGAATCCAATCTTATTGGAATTGGATTAAAGCAGACAAAAAAAATTACGTTCTTGTCATGAAATCCAAGTTATTGGTTTTTTGTTCCAACTTGAATTTTTATCGGTTTTAGGTGTCATAGAATCCAATTTCATCGGTTTTTTTTATTGAAAATAAAACAAGAAGTTGACAGTTGACGGAATTAATTGACGGGCTATTGTTTTTACTTCTTCTAGTTGGATAATTTGCAAAAGTTTAAGTAAATAAAAAAGTTATCATATAAAATATGTATATTTTTTAAAGTTTAATGAGTAAAATTTGTGTGCAAATATTAACTTTACTTTATTAATCTTTAATAAATTGGAACAACATTGTGATTTACATCTTTTATAACAAAAAAAAGGGAAAAACAAAAACAAAACACAAAACGGCATTCTCATGGAGTTGATTGAGAAGTACCTTGATTTGGCAAAAAGGTTCACAAAACGTGATAAGCCAACTATGGATTCGCTCAGGCAAAACATTTCTGAACAATTAACAGAGTCCACCGCAAAAGCATGTGATCTCTGTGGATTGCTGCAGTCCCTCAACATTTTTCTTGCCATCCTCTCAGAGTGTCCTTCTTCTAATAACAAAAATGCTGCAACGCCGGATGCCATTTTATTTATTTATTAAATGTAGTCACTTTTTTTCTTTTCTTTGTTTTTATTTAGCAAAGCCACAACTTTTAGCACAATTTTCAAAATTTTTTTAAAAAATACACCTAAAATTTTAAACAAAAGAGCAAAAACAAAAAACAGCTGATTCGAATATCGGTTGTATTTGCATTGGAAGCTAAACAAACGAATTGTTTCCATGGCACAAAATGAATCCAATATCGGTTTTCAAAAATGACAATAACCAAAACAAAATTAACGTGGGCGTTTGCATTGTTTTGGCTGATCAAAAATGAACGTACGTACGTTATTATAAGTGTACGTTCGCATAAATGTACCTTAAGACATGCAATTGGTTCGAATGTATATTGTACCTTCCGATGCATCTTTCGTTCAATCGGCTTCCTTGTGAGGGTTCTTAATTTTTTGATGGAGCAAAGAATAAATATTTTATACTTAGTAAGCGTCTGATTTTTAAAATGTCTTACTTCGTATTTTCAAATATTTTTTTCTATTGGATGAACACTCTCAGGTATGTGATGTAAATCGATTTCGATCCAAACTAGTTTAAGATTAATAATATTAAAATGGAATATTTATAGGAAAATAGTGCACCCAACTATGCAAGGAATTTTGAAATATTCAAAAGAATGTTGAATTTTGAACATCTTGTACATCACCTGAACCTTGTATCCAATATTTGCATAACACTTTTTCTAAAACGATTTAGAAAATATACATACATATGTATGTAGTTCTGCGCATTGCTACAAGAGAGTCGTTCACAACCGACCCTTGAAAGCTGCCTGCGGATATGATCCTTAATCTCGATTACCAGTGGAATTGATTTGGATTAAATTTTTTCCAATATTCAAGTAAAGGCTTCCTTCCTTGTTTACACATTGTTTACAACATTTCTTAAAACTAAAAATATTTGCTTGATTCTAATATGACGGGCTAATTTCGATATCATATTAATATATATATATATACATATGTAATAAATATAAAATTTTGGCATTGAAGTTTTTATTTTTGCAGAATTTAGTGTTTCAAATAGCTAAATTTAATCTTTCAAATAAAGCTACTCAGTTATAGTAGGAACATCTTCATATTTTATTATTTGACCAAATTATGCAATATTTTGAAAATATGTCCCACAGGGAATGACGCATTCAATGTTAACTTTGCAATAACAGTTAGTGTGGGCTGGATGTATTATCCAGAACTTGGTTTACCGCAGTGTGAGATGTGCGCTTCAGAAGCCTTGCAATTTGAAGGTTTTAATTTTTGGAGTCCTTATGGCAAATGGCAGCATATCTAATAAATAAAAGCAATTATAATTTAAGAAATATTAGATACTCTAGAAAGCTATCGCTCTCATCTTCACTTTTATAGTAAACATCCTCCTATCGCAAAGTTTTTGAAGTATGAATTTTCAAAGAATCAAATCAAGTACAGGAACTAAGCCTATATCTTGGCTGTTGGTAATCGGCAATCCCTAATTTAAAGTTATCACAATTTTCACAACCATAACAACTTAAACTTTTCATTTCTAAGCAACTAGACTGATTATTACCACAAATTTGATCAACTGTTAAAGTACCAGAAAATGTTAATATATTTTTGATCCTAGTTTGCCACAATATCTTCATTTTTTATTCTAAAAAAAGAATTCCCGGACAATTTTCTTCTAGTTTGTTGTAATAATGCATTGAAATCCATCAAATCGGTACTCTGCGCAACAAGACAATCCGCGGTTCGGTTAACACCAAATCAACTGTGAACATGTCACTTTTTTTTTTGGTTTTTTTTTTCAAGAAAATAAAACGTTACTTTTATTCCGGTCCATATGGCAAAAAACATTGTGAAGAAGTGACGCGGACAAGGTACAAAAACTTTCGAAACAGCGTTCTCAACTTTTGTATAAACAACAATTGTGTGTAGAGTTATTTGTTTACGCGATCCACCGAAGTGAAAACTTCTTCCGAATATTTCTAATTATAATTCTCGCTGAAGTCCACGTTTGTATCTTCGTGATTAAGAAATTGTATTTCATTCAATTTTTTGTTTTAGATTTCGTGTCATATTTGGTTGCTCCCCTTATCAACATATGTTTCTGTAGTGCTTCCCTAATTAAAGTAGTACGCAGGTGCTGTGCTCAAAAAATCTTTCAAAGTAGCACAAATCACACAACCCTAAAAGGCGTCTTGCTGCTTCCTTTTTGCAGCAAATAGATCTAATTATATAGGCTTGTCTTTTTTCATTCGAACGTTGCTAGTAAAAAGTGATTCAGTCACGAATTCGAAGTTGGCGTGATTGTACATTTGCATGTTTTATGTCCGATAACAGTCATTTGCTGGATCCAGAAAGGACAATATGCGCAAAACGATGCATAACTTAGTATGCTATTCGGATTTTTTTCCTTTTTTTTAGCCGTCGCTAGACTAAAAAACATACATACATATGTACGTGTATATGGATGTGTATATTAGGCTTTAACATACATAAGTACAAATTACAAATGCTATAAAACACTCTTTTTTCCGTCAATTTGCTTTCTGCTACCTTCCCATAACAAATACAACGGAATGTTCTCTTATGAGAAACAAACGTAATAAATATATATAAATAAGCAAATTTGATTGTCTCAAGAAAGTAAGCAAAGCAAATATCAAGACGTATTTTTATTTGGAAACAAATAAACATTATTTTTACAATTTTTTTATAATATTCGACTCTTTTGTGTTATGTGTGTATGTATGTACAGCTGTTGTTAAAATAATAGCACCACTAGCAAGCTTGATTTTAAACTGGTAACAAAATCGTATTTATTCAAAAAAAGCTTTTGTATTTTTTTCCAAAACGTTAAAAAATGTGTACAAAAAACGTTATAAAGAAAAATTATTTCAATTTCAAATTAATATAAAAAAAAACGTTTTCCCAAAACTCTGAAAAAATCATCTTTTTCCTCCAATTTTATTGTTACAGTAATATTTACATTTTTACAATAATTTAATTCTTAACTTTAAGAGATCAATTCATAAACAATTTCTCTTCTTAATCATCTACAGCAGTTTTTATAGACTTATTTTATATTTATTTTATTTTACATTTTTATTTTATTTTACATATCATTTTTTCGGTTTGGGAAAAGATACAAAAAAGAAACCCATAAGTAGAGCAGTAAAGTTATATGGTAAAAACACAGGATAAACGTTATCAAACTAATGCATTGATGTATCTATAACGGTGTTTAAAGTTTAGAGACAATATATTAAGTATATTTTTATCTAATTTTATGTTAGACATAGAATGCAACGTTCATGTTGAAAAATGTGTTGGCAAATTATAAATCATTTTAAGTAATTTATTCTGACAGATTTGTAGTTTTTTAACATGACAATCGGAGGTGACATACCAAGCAGGCGCCGCATAGAACATTATTGAGTGGAAAATTGTTTTTAATATAAGAAGTTTGTTGTGGATATTTAGTTCAGACTTTCTGTTTATTAACGGATACATTATTTTAATTGTTGTATTAATTTTGTGAACTATGTATGTGTTTTATATGCTCATTAAATAATAACTTTTTATCCAGCATTACACCAAGATATTTAACCTTGTCATCCCAGGGGATAGATTCGGTACCAACAATAACATTGGTTTGTGGCAGAAATAAATTTTTTCTTCTTCTTGTAAAGAAAATAGACTGAGTTTTTGAGGGGTTGATCATTATTTTCCACTTTTTAAAATACTCAGTGACTATTTTAGTTGATTCCTCCAAGTTGTTTACGATATCTTCCGGTAATATTTCTGAACTAAGTATTTCTGTGTCATCGGCAAAAATTGATGAATTACATCCATGTAAAGCAGGAAAGTCATGCGTAAATAAATTGTATAAAATTGGAGATAGACAATATTTCTTATTCTAACAAGAGGTGGAATTGTGTTATGTTCCGAACGGAATCCAAATTGTTGTGGCGGTAAAATGTTAGTTTCTTCCATGAAACAAACTAGTTTTTCTTTAATAATTTTTTCAAGTATTTTAGACATTGTGGTTAGTAAGCTTATTGGACGATAGCAATTTGGATCGCTGCTGTCTTTTCCAGGTTTGTGTATTGCTATGGTTTTTGACTCTTTCCAAATTAATGGGAAGTAACAAAAATTTAAGCATGAGTTGTAAATACGACATAGAACTTTTAAGACTGTAGATGGAACTTTCTTCAAACAAAAATTTACGATGTCATCATTCCCTGGTGCTTTTCTGTTTCTTAAATTTTAAATAATATTCTTAAGAGTATCGATTCTGACCATCATATAACTTAAGTTTTGATCGTCGTCAATCGTACTTAAAGTACTGCTAACTAGTCTTTCTGTATCCAAGTCACTTAAATTTGACGAAATATTATTATTCAAACAGAAATTTTGAGCCAGTATTTTGGCTTTTTCGTTATTGGTTGCATACCACCTATTATTTTGCTTAAGTGTAGGTATACTATTTACTTTCTTCTTAAGAGCTTTAGATATCCTCCAAAACTTTGAAGAACCTTTGGGTAGATTAGTCAGGAAGTTATTCCACTGCTGATTTTTAAATTCCAGAATTTGACTTTTAATGACATTGTTGAAGAAGTTCATTTGAGATTTAAATAGGGGGTTTTTTAATCTTATCCATTTCCTGCGTGCACAGTTTCTTAGTTTAATAATATTCAGAATCGCTTCTGGCAATCTTTTCACGTAAATATTTGGTGTTGAAAATTTTGGTACACCAGCATCTATAGCGTCTTTTATAATATTTGTAAATTGTTCAATCGAGTAGTCAATATCATTTTCAGAATTAATATCCATTTGCAACAGCGAATTGACATTATTATTTATATAGTTTGCAAATGTATTCCAGTTTGCATCTTTGAAATTATATTTTTCAGGAATTTGACGATTACATGAAAATTTGATAGAAATGTGTACTGGCATGTGATCAGAATTCAAACTGTGGAAAGTTTGTGCTGGAGATACTTTTTCAGGAATATTTGTTAAGAAAAAATCAAGAACTGATGCCAGTTTTAAATAAATTTTTCTTCAAATCGTTAGGGCCTGCGGTGCCTCCAGGAAAATAACAGCTGTAGATATTAATGGATATATTATCAAAAGTATATAATTTGATACCAATATTTTCTATTAGTTTTGTTTGCAAAGTGTAAATTGGATCATGCTTTAAGTTTTTTCGAATTACAATTGCAACACCACCACCCCTTTTTGGGTTGGATCTATCCTCTCGGTAACAGAAATAATTTGGGTGTTTCATAATTATTTTATCATTTAGCCATGTTTCACAAACTAATGCAATATCTATGTTTTCTCTAATTAGATAATCAAAAAACTCGTTAAATTTATTACGAATACCTCTAGCGTTCCAAGTAATTATTTTTATATTGTTATCCATTTTTACGACAAGAATTTAAATGCTAAAGAAGTTATAACATCAAACTGCTCTAACTTCTTTTTACAATTTTTTAAATAATTTATCAGTTCAAAGGTTAAAGATTTTAGTTGTTCTATAGAAAACAAATCATTATTATTACTATTACCAGAAGATACAACATTTGCCCAGCTTCTGTTTACATAATTTTGTTGCGCAAAATTAACATTTTGTTGAGCATTACCATTTGGCATTCCAGTATTATAAATCTGTTGATTATTTCTGCTTTTTCGATTTGCAAAACGCTGCTTCAATCCAATATAAGCTGATCTGCTTGGACAGGTATTATCAGTCGACTTATGATCCCCGTGACAGTTTGCGCATTTTACTATATCAGTCTTGCACTCCATTGTTTTGTGGGGGCCAGCACAATTAGAGCAAAGGGTAGTTATGTTGCAATTATCTGAACCGTGACCAAACATCTGGCAGTTGTAACATTGTGTAATCTTATGCGGTTTCCTAGATTGATAGCTCCACTTAACCCTGACATAATTTATACTTTTGTACTTCTCACGTAATTCTCTAAGCGTTATAACACCTTTTTTAAAGTAGACAATGTACAATGTTATTTCCTTATTGTTTTCTGTTTTTCTATAAACTAGCTTAACATCAGTACACTGCAACCCTAAGTTCAATAGAATGGATTTTAGTTGGATTGGGTCGGTTTTGTCCAACGCAGATAGAACAACCTTGTATGGCCTATTATTTTTGGGAGTATAAGAAAAATACTCCACTTAGTTTTCTTTGAGATATTTAACTGCACAATTATAATCATATTGAAGCTCACAGAAGAGTTTGTGACCGATAGTAATTTTTCTGATAGAGTAACTCGAAATCGACAGCCTATTACACATTTGATGTATTTTTTCCATATCATATTTAACTAAAGTGATAGGTGGTACATTTCCTCTACTTTCTTTTGTGGTTAAGTCATCCACACTTCCATTGTCTCCTTTATCATCCATTAAAGTTTGTAGTGGATAGAAATAATTGTTGTTTAGAGATGTTTTAGCATTTTTGGCAGTGGAAACAACTCTATCATTCCCTCTTTTTCTCTTACTCGAACTCATGTTCGAATAAGAGAGCGTTTCAAAAATGTGCTCACTTGTTTACAGAATCTCTCCAATTGGTGATAAAACAAAATCAGCACCACAACAACTAGATGGCATTTAATATTGTTATTGTTAAATTGTAACAAAAAATTTAACTGTATAATGAAATTTTTTTAAATATAGAATTTGTGCGCGATTTCAAAGAGTTTACAGGTTTGCTGTTCAACTCGAACTGATTGAAAAAATCATCTGTTAAAATAATAGCAATGCTTATCTTGGCCTGAAAGAACAAATAATACAACTATAAATATATGGTTTCCTGTGGTTGTAGTGTGAGTAGCTATCCCTTAGGTACCCTTACGTAATGGTTTTAATATTTAGTTGCGTTACCTTGTTAGAAATAACTGCTTTGCAGCGTCTTTCTATAGAATTGACCAAGTTCTGGTACTTCCCTAATGAAATAGAGTGCCAGACGTGTTGCACTGTAACCCAAAGATCACTGTTGGTAGTCCATCAAAGGGACATTATTGTCCTAAAACTGCGTTTTAGCTTTTATACTAGTATATTTTGGGCCATTGACTTGTTGAATGACCCAAATCAGTGGCATATTTTCGGAAGCATACGGCAGCATTACTTCCTTAAGTATGGTAGTTTTAGGGTAAATGGGCCCAACACCGTAGTACGAAAAACATCCCCAGACCATGACACTGGAACCTCCGTGTTTGAGAGTCTTTGCAGTAAATTTTGGGTTATATTCCGAATTTGGTGGTCTTCTAACACTAGATCGTGAACCCTTTCCACTAAATAAAACTATTTTGGACTCATCTGTCCACAGAATATTACGCCACTTCACAAGTGTTCAGTCTAGGTGTTTTTTAACAAACTGCAACCGTTTGGACACATGCTTATTTGTTAAAAGAGGGACTTTTATTGGACTGTGAACTTTTAGATTATATTCTCTAAGTCTCCTGCATATTGCCTCAGTGCTCATTGGCAGTTCTAATTCTGTTTCACTTCTGCAGCTGACATAAAAGGATTTTTTTTAATTTGCTGTACTATGCGGCTGACGATTGCGGGTGGCGTTACAGCTTTTCGTCCACGTGTTCCGGCTTTAAATTGAGAAGTAATAGCATTTCTTATCATTTTATTTGAGAAACCTAAAATATTTCGAACTTGGGAGTACGTTTTTCCTTTCAAAATTTGTTTTTAAATTAATTTACGTTTTTTCACTTGTACAGTGTTTAGCACGTCCCATTGCGAGCGGCAAAATTCTTAAAATTTTTTTAAATAATACGTATGCAAATATTTAATTACCGTTTTTAATTGTTTTAAAATAATGATTTTTTTATTTGCGATTTTTTTAAATTAAAATTAATATCGGTGCACTTCTCAGTAAATCCAGTTACGCTTTTGAACACGTTTTTAAATAAACAAGATTTATTTCCCCAAAAAGTTTTTATTTATAAAAAAATATACTTGTAGTAACGGGATTGTAAAGTTATAGATAAAAATATACAAGAATTGCAACAGAATTGCAAAATACAAACAATAGTCGGGACGTTAAAAAGTCTGTAATAAAAGTTATATCTAAATATTTTAAAATAATTTGAAAATGAAAATTAGACATTGCCTTCTTGATTAAAATTAACCACTATTAACTCGTACAACAAGCATTTTTTTAAATCAATGTCCAAAACTACATATTTTTAATAATAGTATTGACTGTCCCTCAAAATATTAAACTATCTGAACGCTTGTTTTATTATATAAAATTCTGTTTAAAAATGTTCAAAACAAAAACTAAATTTCATTATTTTAAGAAAAACTTATTTTACCACTTTTTTTAATTTAAAACTGCGTAACGCCTCGCCTCCCTTGCTTTTCATAACAACATCTAATCTTTTAGGCAATGAGCTACTAACTTTTTGCACTCCTCCGGGCCTGTTGAGGCCCATATTTCCTGGATATTGGCTTTTAGTGCGCTTACAGTACGTTGTGGGTCATTTTGCGGCTTCCTTTTCCTGATTACCCATATATTTTCAATAGGATAAGGTCTACAGTGGACGACTGTCAATCTAAGACATCAATCTCATTTTCTTCCAGCCATTTGTTTCTTGCTTTTGCTGTGTGGGAAGATGCGCCATCATGTTGGAATATACATTCCCCACAGTCGGATAGTTTGACTACTGTTCCATCAATGAAGTGGAGTTGAGCAACACCTTTTGTATCCCATTGCCGTTGTACCCAAGAACGTTTTTATTTTACCCTTCCTCTATTTGCAACGTTGTTGCCATAATTTTTAATTTCCTCCAGCGTTGCCACATTTGCAGATTTATCTGCATATTGCAGTTTTTCGAAACATTGAGCATTTTTGAATTTTTTTGTTTTAAAAGTCAGTTTTTATGCAAATTTTGCAGATTTTTTTTTTAATAAATTCTTTACTCTCAACTTTTTTATTCCTGAAGTTTTAGTTTTATCCCATTACAGTAATTTTCGGTTAATTAATATCCGCTTAAATACTTGCAAAAAACTAATATGAACAATTACCACAAATACTAATGGAAAAAGCCTACGCTTAATTGAGTCCGGTTTAATTGCGGCACCCCATAATTGACTCTTAAAATTAAACACATTTTAACAAATTCCGTCCAATAGCAACTCTTCCATTTTTGTGTAAGATTTTTGAAAAAATTACTTGCTGGCAATATTTAACAGGAAATAATTTGCAGTCTGGCTTCATGAAGGGCAGATGTTGTACAACAGCGTTAGCCGATGTAGCCGAAAACATAAGATCCAATACATTAATGACATTAATATGGTGGCATTTCTGACTCTTTTGGATGACAGTAAAGCATTTGGTACTATAAATCATTCCATATTGATAAAAAAAGCTGCAGAAATTCTTTTATATTTCTGCTTGCAATTTAATTTCATTTTACCTTGCGAACCGTTCGCAAATAGTACATTGACGATTTACCAGATATTTCTATTAGTAGTAGAATGCACAGTACGCAGATGACGTACAAATTTAGAATTTTAGCCATATAAATGAAATTTCTCTTCGCAAAAATACAATCAACTACGATTTAGGCAAGATTAACTGTTGGGCGGGCTGTGGCAAATGATCTGCATATTAACCCGACAAAGTCAACATGTATCTTCCTCTCAAAATCTGGAAAAATTGTCAATAATTTTCAATTAACAATCAACGACAATGAGTGTAGTTTTTAATAACAGACTCACAGGGACCAATCATTTTGATCCTGTTGCTGGCAGAGTTTGTACTAAGCTGCGTACAGTAAAGGATTCTTCACCTCTTAACATACGTACGCTCCTCGCAAAACATTTTATACGACTGCGACATTTACGCAAATTGCGACGAAACGTACCTGCACAAATTTAAAGCAATATTGCACGACACATAAAAAAGGTTGGCGAAACCGAATCTCGGAAATATAATCTTTTGAAATATAAAAGCTTTATTTTCTTGCATAAAATAATTACATCCGAACAACCATCATATTTATACAGCAATATTCTTTTCGTGGTAAGAAAATAATTCAGCAAAAATATAAGTCTTCTTACCCAGCAACAAGTTTTGGTCCATTCCACCAGTCTTTGGAACTCCATGTTATTTAAATACTGCTAATTCAAATAATTCTTGTTGTGTTAGACCACAGTCAAATATTTAAAAAATCCGATACAAAATTGACGCTTAAGTGCCCTTTGCAAATTCCCAAAAATAGAACATACGAGGGCGAATTGATATTGAGGCTACCTAGCGCTAGATGGCAGCACAAACACAAACACTTTTTTTTTTAAGGAATTTCGATCTGTCAAACGTCAAAAGTGAATTTCGTGCAGTGATTAAACACTATTATTTGAAAGGGAAAACGGCGAATGAGACAAAAGAAAAACTCGATAAAAATTGCGGTGAGTCTACTCCGTCGGATTACATGGTAAAATATTGGATTGCTGAATTTAAACGCGGCTGAACAAGCACTGCAACAATACCATCAACAGGGCGGCCAAAAGAGGTGGTTACTGAAGAAAATATCAAGAAAATCCTCGATATCGTTATGAATGATCGCCGAGTCAAGTTACGTGAGATTGTTGAAATGGTAAACATATCATATGAACGTGTGTTCAACATTTTGCATGAACATTTTGCATATGAAAAAGCTATCGGCAAGATGGGTGCGGCGGCCGCGTTTGCTCTTTCTTCAAGACAACTCACCGGTTCACACAGCATTAGATACGATACTAAAATTACGTGAAATACACTTCGAATTGGTTGATCATCCACCTTGTAGTCCAGATTTAGCGCCTAGTGACTTTTTCCTGTTTCCAAACTTGAAAAAATGGCTCGCAGGAAAAAGATTCATCTCAAACGAAGAAGTGATTACCGAAACTAGCGCGTATTTTGAGGGGTTCCCAAAATCGTATTATTCAGATGGTATACGAAAGTTGGAATATCGTCTTACTAAGTGTATTGAGCTTAAGGAAGGAGACTATGTTGAGAAATAAATGGTTTTTAAAAAAAAAATGTTTTTTTCCTACTTACTTTAATATCAATCCGCAACTTTCAAAATCATGTGTTTTTATATATGTATTTTGTAATATTTGTTCGTTTAATTGATTGTTATTACATCCTTGTTTGCAAAACTGATTACTGGACTTGAGTTTTTCTACATTGAGTCTAATTTTATGCTTCGAAATATAAATCATAAAATACTTTCCTTTTGAGCCATTGTGCAGCTCTTCCTTGCTGCTCGTTTATTTATATATGTACATATTCATATTTATATATATAAAACTAAATTAACTTTAATTATGCTTTATTTATGTGCCGATTTTTGTTCCAAATTGGCAGATTTTGTAAAAAAAAAATTATGCCAACGCTGCTTTCTTTATATTTTTTTAATATCGCCATAACTCTTGGCCGATTTAAATTTATTACTAATCGGGAATCGAATTTCTACACAAACTGGCTTAGCACGTACCATTGTTTAACAAAATGAAAATAAAAAAAGGTAATTAGGCCGCCTTTTGCTCTGTGGCATTTCCCTACTTTTATTATTGTGGTAAATTTTAATTTTTTGTTTAGAATTTTGTTTTTGTGGTATTTTAAGAATAATTCATACACTGTACGAATTAATAGCGGTCAAATAATTGCTTATAAAAATGAATATAAATGAATGTTATTTTTTAGTTTTTGTTTTTAAAATATTTAACTTCAGAAAATTTTACCTTTGAGACGCAGCCAATATTATTTTTTGAAGCTATTTAGCTTTGAACTTTGCATTGTCAAAAAATGCTTAGTCAACGAACTAATAGTGGTTAGGGCTCGTATAAAGGAAAACATGGCCAATAAAAATGTCAATTTTGTTTCAAATAAATTGCGAATAAGAGAAATTCTAAAGATAAATCAAAATACTTTCGATAATATCGACCCCTTTGCGCGAAATTATCGTATATGCCAATTTTTTTGAAATTGAGTTTTTGGTGCAATCTTGTTCTACGTTCAAAGAGACGTCACTGACCAAATATTGTAGGCGAATTCCACTTCGTTACTCCAAAAATTGATTGTATACTTTATCGTATATTATGCAAGCGAAAGTAGAGAAAAATGGCTGTCCTGTAAAATTTGGTTTTTGTAACATACGATAATTTCGCGCAAAGGGGTCGATATATAGATAAATAGATATATATATATATGTAAATATACAGATAATATATAGAGTAATCTAGCAAAATGTTATTTGTATTGGTTTGATTATATTCAATAAACATGATTTAATAAAGAGTGTTGAGTTTGAGTTGGCCTCACTGATTTATATGAGCAACAGCTGATGCTCTTTGTTTAGTTTGCTTTGAAATTTCATTATAAATTGACTTACACCAGAGCAACGCGTGCAAATTGTTGAAATTTTTAATCAAAATAATTGTTCTATTCGTCAAACTCATCGTGCACTTCTTCCATTTTATGGCGTAAATAATCCTCCTTCAGAGCGGCTAATTCGAAGAACAATAGATCGTTTTCGGACCACATTTACTGTTACTGATAATGTGCATCCCGTGAGACGCCGAACAGTGCGCACTAAAGTTGTAACTTTTAATATTATCACCTTGTCTACATGTTTACAGTTATAGTAACGGTGCGTTGCAAAAGATATGCAAACTGTCGTGAGGTAACACTAATTACCTCATTACTACATGTGCACATATCGACATTTTGCTTTAAAATTCTAAATGTTTCTTCAAAGTCTAAATGTTTCTTCGAAATGTGTCCACTATTTTTGTTCCAACTAATATGTAGGTAATTGAATGAAGTGTCACTTAAAAGCAGTTTACATTATAATAGATTTAAGGCAAATAAAAAGTGCAAGTGGGATAAGCAAAAGCAGCTTATTATGAATTTGACAAATAAAACGAACTTGTGTATGTTAACTGCTAAATATTTTCAAAGGCCGACTTAACCACCGTGAATGGCTGCGGAGCTATAGGCCCATGATTACAATCTGTTGCTGATCTGAATTGGGCGCTTAGACTTTTTCTTGAGTGGGATTTTTAAGTTGCAGATCTATAATATAAACTAGGCCATCGATCAGCTTCGGCCTGATTTACGCACAAATTTAATGGAAAAAGGGGAAACTTTGCTCTGTCTCATATGCCATTAGTTTTTCCCCGATTTTTTTGCTAAATTTACCGGAACTCCTCCCCATAAAAATAGAATTATATTTGCTAGCCATGAAGAAAAAATTTGTTAAAAATGTATGTACTTGATTTTTTGTGGCACACCAAATTCTAAAATTTCATTGCGAATTTGCTAAGAAATACATACGTGTATGTTTATGTATACATACATATATACTTATGTATACATACATATGTATGTACTTACATATGTATAGTAAACTTAATTCATAAATGTTTGGAAGTCGTTGCCAAGGCAATACTTTACAGTCAATGTAGTGCTTAGCATCCCATATTTCAACTTTCGTTTTCCTTTTTTAGGTTGTAGTTTTATGTGTCAATATGCAAAAAGTTCAACTATTGCAATTTCAACATCCTTTATAGTTTTCTTTTTCTTACTTTTTCCTTTTTTATTTGCACTCAATTCGATTAAAGCACTTTGCTCCTACGTAAATGGGAAAGTTGCCCACCAAAAACGCAAATATGATTTTTGTTGTTATGTGTTTATATAATAATAACCCTATTGAGATGGCGGACTATATAATAGATGCCCCTTTATTTTCCTAAATGTTCTATTTACTTCTATTTAATCAGATTCCAATTACAACAGCTATCCAAAACCGTTAACGCTCCTGAGCTGTATGAACTGATTCTTGGCCTGATAACGTATGTAATTGCTAGTAATAAAGGACATTGTGGCCCTTAATGTATTTATGCTCAAACCTAAAAGTGAATTGGTGTTAGTATATGAGCAAAACGATCCTAGGAATTGAGGTTCAAGAAATTTCAGTATCATTAAAAGCAAAAAACTGCACTTTAATTGATAAGTGAAATTTGAAACAGACATAAATTCGGTAAACTTTTCAAAAATTGTCCATTAACCTTTATGTCCTCGTAAGTCCACATTTGTAGTAGTTTTGATTACTTTAGTGCATAAAAATTTAAGCTATATATCAGTAAAAGAATTTGTTGGCTTCTTGAATCTTGTTTTAAGCAGATTTAAGCATTAGTTACTACAGAGATGCCAAAGCAATGTTTTTTGAAATTACCATTTCTACATTTATAGTCACTATATACTTTGTGTGAAAAGAAACTGATTGCGTTTCTAACTGTAGTTCTAAGTTTGGTAGATACTTATTATCTCAAGGTCTTGAAAATTCTTGGTACAGTTCGCTAAAATAAAACTTTTGTACCATAAGTTTATGGGTTTTTGAGGAAAAACAGTTATAATATTATCTAGTGCAACGCTATTGTCCAAGAGGAAAAATATAAGTTTAGTTTATACGGTAGCAAGGGAGGCGATGGAGACAATGCTGTCTGCAGGAGATAAATTATGTAAAGAACTATATGATTTTATTGAAATAGGTATTTCAATATTTCCATGTATCGGAGAATTGTTTTAAATTAATAAATCTAAAATATACCGAATACATTACTTTTACATTATTGATGTCGGTTCTACATTAACGCACAAATAAAATTTCGTTTAGAGTCAAACCACACAGTCGAAATAATATCGCTTGAAATGAATGAATCAGATTTTCAACGTACGGGTATATTATAGTTTGTTTTTATTGAATTCGAGATTAAATATCGTATGTTTAAAGCTGAGGAATGGTGTGCCAATCAAAGTACGGTATTAGGTGCATTTTTTGAACAAACGTATATTTTGCTGGTGATTTGAATATTTAAATTTGAACTAGATATACATTTTTTTCGGAAATAATATAAAATATGACTGCTCGTCGCAAAAGCTTTTAAATTTTATTTATATCATTATCTTATATTAAGTATTGAATTTTTGTAACTTTATGCTCTTTGATAATGTATGTTTACAAATTAAAAAAAAAATTAAATATTCTTTTGAATTTTCTGTTGAATTATATCTTATGTTATAACGAATTTTTCTGCCAGACGACCTGAATGCTTTAAATCTTCAATTACTCCATAGCTTAACGGTAATATGAAAATTTTCATAAAAACAATTTCTCGGGAAATTCCAGATAAGCCCCTTCATAAAAATGAGAAAGACGCACACCGAACAGACATAAATCAAATAAACACTTCTGGACACATTATAGTTTCTCATGAATACATTTATACATACTAAAAAAATATGACCACCGTAATAGGGATCGGTTGTAGTTCTTACATTGAAACTTCTGCTGATTCAGTATCAATGAAAAACATTAAGAACACGTTAAAATTTATTTAGGAATTGAAAATATCAAAAAGGTACTGGTAGGGCAGGTAGCTAGTTCTTCATCTACAGGACATTCTTGGAGTATGTTGTACAAAACTTTTCAATAAAACATCGATATATGTATGTGTACTATTAGAGCGTTTGCGGTAGACAGCGAAAAGAAACTTGTTTTAAAGAAACGCACCCACCGAAACATCGGTTTGTATGCGTGATCTTTTCCTTACTGCCCAACGACACTAAAAAAAGCCAAGTTGTTACATCTATAATATAGTGATCGGCAAGATTCTGCACAAGACGGCTAATGGTGCAACATACAAAAGAAAAAAAGTAAAAATGAAAATTTGGGGATTTTTCAATTCGCAACGGTTTTTTGAATTTTCAGAAATTGGAATCCAAAAGATATATTTAAACAAAGAACTTGAAAATTAATAAAGAAAAGTTGTTCGAAATAAAGCTCTAAATATACTATAATTAACAGTCAACATTTCTTATTTTGAAAGAAATATATAAAACTGTTATAAAAATGGGCGTTGCCTACACATTGCCGTAAACGCGCTTGCATCTGCATACGAATTTGGCTGCTGGGACACATCTATTTAGGCGCCAATTATTCCAGTGTAGAGTATTTAAACAATAAAACCTGAAAGCTGGATCGGTCTTTCAAAAAGGAGTGCTTTGACGACCGAATTCGTTATTAAACGGAGTTGAGGATAGGTTAGACCTGGATACAAATTGTGCTGCAGTAAAACACTGCGAAAATAGTACTCGTAGTCAAATTAATAAGAAGTGTAGAACAAGTGAAAAAACGCTTACGAATTGCAAGCGTATGAAATCTGCAACTCTCATGTACCTCAGCGGACGTAGAATTTTTAACAGTCGTATTAAGAAACAAAATATGTTCAAATTATGCTAAGAAAAGATATAGAGTTTACCTTTTCTATTTCATCCAGTATTCCAAACGGGCAGTCGACTACCAGCAGATTCATCTCATGAAAACCAGATTTCTTTAATTTTTGTGGTTCCTTAACTTTGAATACTTTTCAGTGAAAATGTTTATGTCGGGACTATAAATTTTTTTAACGAGATGTTTGCTGTTTAATACGTTCTACTCGGATAATTTGAGTATCTGGCCACCAATCATTGCGAATTTTTTGCTGTTCCCAAATGCTTCTGAACGTTTTAGACTTTGTGTCCACCAATTCTACAATTGCAAACATTCTTGGATATTAGCCTTTTTTTCAGTTTCTTTAAGGGTTTTTGAAATAAATTTACAAGTTAAGGAACAAAATTTTAACAGTTCCACATATAGAAAATTGCGTTAGTGAAGAGAGCAATAACGTATTTTTGTCTTCCATTTGCAACATAAAAATCAAAAAGTTATCTTTAATTGTAGCCAAAGTGTTTTATATGATCACGTTTAAGCAATAAGTGAATAAATGAAAGTCAAGCATTGCAAGCAAAAAGCTTTAAAATTTTGCTCTATTTAGAAAACAGAAAACAGGAAAGACTAGTCTCAAAAATTTGTCTTCTTTTGCTTTCAGGCTGCTCAGGTTTTAGACTGAAAGTTGATAATAAGCACTTTTAAATATTTGTTGTATTGTTGCTTAGAGGGAAAATTTGTGTTTGCTCATGACATTTGATGAGAGAACTAAATTTTGGATATTTTATGGCTTTTGTGGATTTTGCTTTACCCAATATGTACTTCATAACTTTATTCTATTACTATAATTAATTTTTACAATAGGAACGAAAATGGAACGAATGTCGAAACTGAATTTTGCATATCTTGGAAACAGAAAATGTAATCGGACATTTTATTTCTTTTCTTTGCCAATACTTCCCTTAGAAAATTTATTAAACGGTACCTTTTACATACATTTGAAAGCACATAAATATATTTCATTTTCTTTTTCACCACTTGTGTTTTATTTCTTCTTTCAGATACAATTTGCAAAGTCGTATGATATTTTTAGTGGTTCATTGTATCGAGGACATTTTGTTGTAAGAAATCATTTGCAAGTTGATAAATTCACAAATTTGGTAAGTTTTAATACCGATGAAATATTTCCATTCAGCAGGATTTTTATAGTTTATAATCATTCGCTTTTTTATTCTTACAATATTGCTACAGTTTGACTTTTTCAACTTAGTTGCATTTTTATTTGCATTTGTATTTTATGTCTGTTGACATATTTTGCGCTTAAATTGTGTTCTTTTTTGCAGGTGGCTAAAAATATTTCAAAATGTTCGAGTCTTTTGGAAAATATTCCAATCAAATTGTTTACTTGTGTACTTAAATCAAAACAGGCTTTAGGCCAACAGCTGCTAAAAAGTTATGAAGTCGTTCCAGTGTTTGAGGGAGAATCTGGGCGTTATGCCTGCCAAATTGAATTGAAGACTTCCTTTAATGATGTCATAAACATTGTTAAAACCAATGACATTCATTTTGAATTGGAAGTATGTCCATACATTTGTTTGTTTGTGGCTTAAAACTTTAGTAGCATTTATTTTTTTCTAAGGTTTCTCTGCCATCAGGTCTGGCCGACAATCTCTCTTTAAAATTTGTTCCCGGAATTAAAATTATGCCGGACACGTTAATAGCTGACGAGCTAAAAGAACAGGATTTGACAGTTACTGGTTTGGACAAAGTACTACAAAAGATTGAGGTAAGTTTTTTTACAGTTGCTTGTTTTGCAAAATTTCTGCGAACTAAATAAATTATTTGGTGAGCGCTAAAAAACCTCTTTAAAACAATCATTATATTGTAAAGCGGAAGGCCAAATTTTTTTATTTTTTATATTAGAATTCATTTATTTGTATAAAATTCGTAGTTACCCCTAAAGCATTATTGGGGCACGTTGACAACAAATACGAATTAGTTCTTATATTATGTATAAATGTCTACATATAAAAAATAGAATAAAAAGAAAGTATTTAAAATTAAATTATGTGTACAACAAATAGCTAATAGAAAATATTATACATATGTACGTACATACATACAGTGTCGAACTAATTTTCGGCACTGCCAGCTAATTCGATCGATCGATTTTTGATGGCTTAGTCGTAGATATTTTTAATAAGAAATGCATTTAACAAATAGGTTGATGACTTTCCTACGAAATACTACATAAGTTAAAAATGTTCATAATAAATGTCAAATTTGCTGAAAATGGCTGACAAAAAGAAAGAAACAACAGAATCTGAGCGCAAAATCGTCCTTCATTTGCACAATCAAGGAAAATCATATGCCGTGATTCGAGAGATGATGGAAAGAAGCCGTTATACAATTCTAAGTATCGTGCAAGCATCGACACTTGAAAGTGCTAAACATTCACGCCGTTCTAGATTCTAAAGGAACCGTGAATGCAGCCAGATAATAAAAAAAGTGATGGTATGTCCACAAAAATCTTCAACATAGAAGAAGAAGACTTTGGGAAAGACGTTCATGCAGTAAAGGTAAGAACAGTGCTTCAAAAGGCGAACTACAAGTGTCCTGTTGCTAGACGTATACGCCAAAGACTATCTGCGTAAGCCACACGATTTCTGGGACCAAGTACTATTCTCCAATGCAAGCAAGTTTAATATTTCAACAGTAAAATATGGTCGTGGGGGTGGTTGTGTGGGTTGTATGTCCGCTGCAGGTGTTGGTGAGCTGGTGTTCATTGAAGAAATAATGGGCAAAATGAGATATTTGGACATTTTGAAGGAAAACCTCAGAAAGAGTGCAGAAAAGTTGAATTTACCATCTTCATTTACTTTTCAACATGACAATGATCCCAAACATTCGGCCTACCTATATTCCACGGATTGCATACAACATTTCACATATCCTACCACACCCTCCCCAATCACCCTGTCTCAACCCAATATAATATATAAATTCGGGAAGTGCTAGGAACGAGTTGAAGCAAGATCCAGTGGAAAAATGGCAAAATATTGGGTCTTAAAATCGAATGAGCTTGCTGTGCCAAAAGTTAAGATCGACACTATATATATTTTATAAACCCAGATGTAAAGAAATCAATTGATTGTTATCTGAGAATTACTTAAGAGTTGACTTTTCAAAGCATTTTTAAGTAGTGAAATAATATTTAAAGTATTCCGGTGTAGTGGTAGTACGCTATACTCTCGAGGTCTTACATGTTCAATACTCTGTGTGGTCCATTCCCGTCTACATCTCTTAATAGTTAAGTTACTGCTGTTAATAGTAGTAAACGAGTGGTGGAGATGAAGCAATATGGTGTGATGTCCAGTATTACGTAAACTTTTATACTCAAGTGGCATTTGCAATGTATGTAAAGCATGAATCGGCAAAATAGTTTGATAAGCAATCGCCATACATTAACCGCGCAGAATAAGTCATTGGTAGATTGGATGCAATTTTCAATGCTTTATTCCGCAATTTCTGCAGAGATTTTAGTTCGGTTGTCTTTTTCCAACCATACAAAGTATTGAAGTTTTTGTGTTGTAGTCAAATTTGTCTTTGAATTTTTACAGCAAACCAATAGCGTGTGCAGTCTCATTTTTCAGATTTTGAGATTACTTTGTGGTTGTAACGTCAGTAACATCCACGACTGTACTAAAGTAGTTGTTCCACGCGCTACTTGGCGCCTTCGTCGCTTGAAATGCGAGTTTATTTATTCTTTCAAATTCCATCAGTAGTGCATCCTCCCGTTCCATGTACACTTTAGTTCACTCTTGATGTATATACAGGTAAAAAATACTAATTTCATGTGCATTTAGATAGATTGTGAACAATAGAGGACCCAATGTACGTCATGGCGGGACCTCACATTCAATTGTATTCATATCGCTCTTATGTGAGTTTTTTTTCACAAATTGCGGTTTTTGAGATAATCCTCAAAAAGTGTCAAATGTATGAATAAAATTTTTTTTGTTTTTTCAACGGCATAGCGATATAAAGGTGCCTTTTAATGAGTAAATTAAACATACGAAATATTACTTGTCATGGTGTTTTGAGGTGCCCCAAACACAATTGAAAGTTAGAAAAAATTACCTAATTTTATACCCTCCAAAAAAGAATAGGAGGGTATACTCACTTTGTCATTCCGTGTGTAACGCAGTGAAATATCCCTCTTGAATTTTTTCACATGTGCCGAGAATCTTTTTCACAATGTCTTTCAAGTCTTCATCCGATAAATTTAAAGTCAGGGGTGGCTCAGTTATCTCACAGTCTCGCCACACTATAATGTCGGTATAATCTACAGCATTGAACTTAAATGAAGGCATTTTAAACGTCCGAAGTCCTGGAGCTTTCTTAGTTCTAGCTTTCGAAATTCGGTGATATGCTAAATCTCGTACGATTTCTCTGTTATCTACAAGCATTGCCATAAGAATATTTTCTGGGGGACCGAAATATCCATTTCGTGGGATTACCTTATCAATGACCTTCTTCAAATCGGCGTTTAAATAGCGACTCAGACTAATTGTTTGCCACTGGTGCTTAGCTCCGTTTATACACGAGGGATTGCTTTTTATTGTAAACCATATCGGACCATAAACTCTCATCACGTACGTGGCTAATATCACTAATTTTTCTTCGGGGTCCGGTTTAGTAACATAATCTTAGACTACGATTAGCTGTTGTAAGCCATCTAGAATGGTTGAGAGATCCATGCTCAATGTTAGCTAAATCTGAAGAAAAAACGCCAGTGCTAATAGCGATCATAATATCGTAAACATATTTTTGGTCGGTATTCAAATCACCCCTTGCAATTTCAGGTAATTTTGTAGGAATGACGTCAAGTTTGACTATTGGCGTTGTTTCGTATTTTTGTAACTGAGATCCAATGGCACCTGAAAAGCATTTAGGCCCTGCAACAACAGATGTCCGAGTGGTAACTCATTGGAATGCAACTGGCAGATAAACCACTGTAATGGTTTATTAAGTTCTTCCATCAAACGAATAATATCAGATTTAAAACCTGTGTTAACTACTGTTCCATCCCAACCAACAACAGCTATTTCTTTGAGTTTGACCGATTTGGATTTCTTTAATTAATTTAATTTCTTTAATAGCCTTAGAAATTCCCAACTCAAACGTGACATGCCCGAAATATTCACTTCCTGACTCTGATAAAATCACAAAACTTATCTTCCTTCTGAATACTTATCATAGTTTTATCCTTTTTGCCATCAAAATACATACCGCGTAGGATTTGCTTACGATCTGCATCCTGTAAAACTGCTTTGACTTTAGTTCTTTCACGTCGTAACTTTGAACAATCAATGACACCACTTGTATCGTTTGAATGAAATAATGCCATTACAGATTCTTGTGTGTTAAAAGATCAACATCTTTTAACACACAAGAATCTGTAATGGCAGCGCCTCTGTCAGAAACTCCAGTACGATCGCAGACAAGAGCTGATGATGGTAAATTTAGTCTCTGTTTTTTTTTTTGGTCGCGGTGAAACTGTTTGTTTTGGTGTTTCGAGATAAGCACTAGAAGCTACGGTATCACTTGAACTGTCCCTTTCGATTGCCAAGTCATCAAGTAAAGAAGGGCAACAACAGAGTTTCTCAACATCACTTATCTCTCTGCTCATCAATAAACTTTTTTGTTTTCTTTCACGACTGCCATTTAAACAAGTACAGTTTTAGAAAAGTTGGCATTTGCAACTGCAAACGTCAAATAGCCTATGGGACTCAGCAATGAATCTATTAGTCTTTTCTTGGTAATTTTTGTTTGTTTGACGGCCTTGATAAGGTTTCATTAAGTTTCTATATTTGTCATGGTAGGAACGGATCAGTTGTACTATTTCTACGGCTTGCTGAGCCAATCTTTCGGATATGTCATGAACGGTTGGCTCTTTTACGGTTTTATTGGGTTTTAATTCATATTTAATGAATAGGTAATTCTTCATTACGTCATTATAAGTTGATAATTGAGATACTGGTAATTTATGTGGTGAACCGAACACAGGACAGGTCAACGTTTGTCGTGTTTTAACTTGAGACATTATATGTATTGCAAATTAAAAGATGACTGCCAATTCAATTTAATAAAATGTTCTTTACTTTATTTCCACTTCTTTATTTATACACATTTGAACTAGAACTCAACTAAAAACAAAAAAAAATATTACATATGTACATAAAATGCCAATTTTGCAAAGCAAATGAAAAATTTACAATTAGTTGGACAACGAAATTCGAATATATTTTTTTTTGTAATCTGTTTTATTTGCAATCTATTTTACAAAATTTAAAATAACAAGCAAATTTAATAATAATTAAAAACATATCATAACTAAAAAAAAAAACAGCTCAGTAAACAACAGTTGTCAACTATTGTTTACTGAAAGGTAGGTCAAGTCATGTATCCTTTTTAACCTACGCACTTCGTTGCTATCGTCTAATAAATTGATGGCTAGCACATTGGAATGATGGCTAAGTCGGTTTAGATATCTGTCGCTGAAACGATTAATTTCTTCTTTGACCATTGCGATGCTAAGATCTTTATGAATATATTCGAATATTTAAAATAAAATATATATTGATTCAATTAGTTACAATTCAATTAGTTACTTATTGTTGCTATTCAACAATTATATGCTAAAGTGTTACAATAGGAACTGAAACCTGATCAATAAATTGAAAATAATACTTACATGAGTTTTATTTCTTGATCTCAGCTGTAAAATTCAAAGGGTCTCACAACTCAAATACTACGCATACGAGTGGACTATAGCGTTCGAATAAAGTTTGAAGAGCTGTGAAATCATCATTCATTCATTCATGCATTTTGCCAAACTTAATGATGTTGGGGCACCTCTAAATATATCATGTGCGAGATGAAATTTTCAGTGACAGCTATTCCAATGCGATTGCTAAATAAACAAAAAATTGCTCCACTCTTATATATGTACATATGTACCATAATATCGGATTTTTTTATTGAGATATTGCGATCTATTAAAATCATAAATGTCATAAAATATAGCATCTGTACCTTTGTAATCCTCACCCATTTACACATTTCGGATGCTCCCTTAGAATCACAACCTATCCTGAATCAATACTGAAAGTCATTTAACAAGTTATTTTCTAACACTATTTCTAATTCTAATTTCTGTACCCGTTTATATAAAACTTTTCAAATGTGTTGTCCAACACTTACTTCTATTGTCCTATCAGTTCTTCTATCTTGAAAGATGCATTTATTTCTGCTTAGGAATCGGAATAACTTGAGGTATTTTCGAAATATTTGTAGAAATACCTTTATTTACCATATTGTTGAAAAGTCTGACCAGATAAGGTGTTAGCTCACGAACAGATTTTAAAAGAAGTTTTGGATATATGTTATGAAAGCCTGCACTTTTATTTGGTGTCAGATTCGATATAATATCAAAAATCTCATTAAATAAAGTATGTTCTCAATCTGCTCACTAAGTTAAAACAGTGTTCTTAAAGGACTGCATGTATCATTGACTCTTTGCACCATTTGAATTCTCATAAAGTTAACGGACTCAACAGAGTGTATATTTAATAGCTGAGCCTTCCGAAAATCATCATTGATTATGTCACCGTAATTGTATCTCAACTTTATGGGTTCTTTTTTTTCAGAATAAACTTGAATTGAATTGATCCTGAATTTTTTAATTACCTTGCTAATTCTCTTTAATTTCAAACTTAATTTGCTTTTTCCTATGAACAAAAATATTTTTAAGGTTTTTGTCTTAGTTTTATTCATTACAGTTCCAAACAAATCGCTTGCACTATCAACTGTTGTGTTGCCATTCCTTTGCTTATTTCTGTTCAAACATTTGCAACGTAGGCTACTAACTACATATGTAAGTGATCTCTAATTTACGAATTATTTGTTGAATGTTTGACTCGTATAACTTGCACTGATTATATTTTCGAAGCAAATCTTTAACTAAAATTTGCATCTGAACTAAAAAATGTATATTCCTCTACTAAAGCACAACAATCCCCACATAAGCGGGTTTTAAAATTGAAGGTCATATGCAATAAAAAATGAAATAAAATAATTTGTAATCAATTTATTCTAAACTTGAAGACGTCATCTTGGCAACAAAGATTTGAGTTACAAAAGTTTAATTTGTTATTTTTGGCTTTACTATCTTTTAATTCTTTAGTGAAGTAAAATGTCCCTTTAAGAAATTTGTTATATCACACCGTTATAATTAATTGGAAAAAGTAGCTGTGATTCCAATATTGCATTTCATGGCGCTAATTAGAAAAAACAAACCAAACGATAATTCTTACGTTCTTACTTCCCCGTGAGCTGAAGTTCTGGACAAAAGTTCATTCCTTAATTTTCCCGGCGGTCAATTCTTTGAAATACGATGAGAAGTCTGCTTTTCGTGCACTACGGCTGCTTTCCACGGTTTGTACTCTCTTAACTTTCATTCTACGAACAAACCTTTAGTGAAGTTCTAAAAACGGAGCATTTATAACTCTATTCTAGGTATTAATATGTGGATTGTGTGTTGCACAGTTTCTATGTCGCAGAGTTCAAAATACGAATTTTAGTAGATCTGCGATATCGCTTAACTAATCAAAAGTATTGAATAATGCATTAGTATGTATTACTAAAAATTCTAAAGTTTTATGAAATAATATTATGTAGCAGTCAGTCATTTGTTCTTCAAAATAAAATTATTCGGAATGAAATATTTTATATCGACTTCGTTTCGTTATTGCTGTAAATATAAAATTTGCATAAATCCTGCATTTATTTATTATTTAGTTGGAAATGTTGTTTTTTGTTGCATAAACTTTTCAATAATAATGCCTGAAAATATAATAAACAATGTGGATTTTTGTTTTGCTTTTTTGTTCTTCTTCTTTAATATAATCTAAACAAAAAATATTTCGTCCTTCATATTCTGTGGTGCATTTATTTGTATTACTTTATGTTCCTTTGTTGTGCTCTTTGGATTTTCCATTTTTCACTTTATGAAAGTTTATTATAAGTATTTACTTTTCATAAACTTTCAATAAAAACTGAGGCAATTGTGAAGAAAAAGAAACTAAAGAAAAGCAACAGCAACAGCAACAGAAAACATAAAAACTTTTTCTATGTATATGAAAAGAGCAAAGTCAAAACTGCAATAAAAAATAGTTTGGAATAACTTAAAAATCCAATTTCTTCTAAAGATATTTGTTTAAATGGTTGTGTACTTTGATATTGGCACACACATACTCACAAATTCTACAAGTCTACGCCAATAACGTTGTATGCATGTTTCGAGAATATAAAACTTTTGACTTCACATGCCATCGCACATGCACACCAATGCTAAAACACGTACGACATGATGATGAAGAATTCCTGTGGATACGAGCGTACGTTGACTTTATGCCGTTGGTGTTGTATAAATGGCAAGGCAACATTTGACCCTGATACAATTCCACAATTGTATTCAACTAAAGCATTTTTAAGAACTGACCATTTGTACGTATTCCGTTATAAGAAAACAGCGCGCTGAAGCCATCTAAAAGGCACCCCGTCTACTTGTCTGTTATCTACGTACATCGCCGCTAGTTATATTTTTCTATCCTTTTCAAATGTTTCACTTTTATTTTTTCTGTTGTTGCACACTTAGCGATTTTCATTGTTTTCCCAATGAAGTGTTTCCTGCCGGTTTGCTTTAATTTTAATATGAAGAAAAATACTTTATCTTCGAAAAAACTCCTTCTGAAATTAAAAATTTGCGTGCCTAAGATTGTTTATTTGCTTTCTTCAGAAAATTCTTTCTATAAAAGTTCGCTGAATTCATAAAGGAAGGCAGCTGCAAATATATTTCTGTTGCTAATATGAAGGAAGCACCGATATAAAGCGTTGCAACTCGGTGCTTGTCACTCTTGTGCATGTCGTGATACGATTGATGCGAATGCATGTATGTAAATATCATAAAAGGTTCCAAAAAAGCCCATAAGGCTATGTCTACACAAAAGCGTTCCCCCGTACTGTTTTACACATACTGTTGAATTTATCAGCACGATTTTTGCATTTATCGAAACAATACAAACAATTTGGATTCAGAGAAAGCGCACGATGGTAGTTACCCACAGTGATATTTGATCATTTTTGTCCATAAAACCTGCAAAATAATAATTTTGTGTTTTTCAAAACGTTTTATTAAAACAAAATTTTTCGGCGAGTTTCCACAAATTTTAATTGGAAGAGGCAACGGATGCTCTTAATGGCTTAAAATTTTCTTTAAACGCATTTCTTTACTGCCGGTTCTCATTTAAAATGCGTATAACCTCTTAACGCAATATGTTATGTAAGAGTGAAAACGGTTATAATTTTAGAACGATTGTGCAGCACACATTTGCTCCACTGAGTCAAAAAAAAAAAATTAATAAAAATAAAACAAATTAAAGTCGGAAGAAAAAGCTCTTTTAATTCGGTTCTATTTTAAACCCATCAAGTTGATGATATATTTTGAATATTTTATCAGGTGCCTTAACTTTGACAGTAAAGAGATATTTCGAACTGTTCAGTAGAAATTCAATTATTTACACTTTAAGTGCATTTTTTTGCGCTTCAACCAGAATTCCCTTAAAATAATTAAAAATTAAAGGGAAGTTTCTAGTAGTAAAACATTTTGTGAAAACCGTCACAACAATAGAAATTGTACATCTGTAGAATGTACATCTGTAGATTCCAAACTTTCTGTTAGTCTCGCTATAAATGTAAATAAAAGCGGAAACAGCTGCCCAGCTGTTTTACAATTATGTACTTCTAAACAAAGTAATTGCAAACTTTTGCAAAATCACACTGAAGCTACTAAATACATACATATGTACATACATACTGAATTTTCTGAAACAAGTTTTTCGCCAGTATTGTCAAACTTCTGCACATCTGTAAATATTCGCTCGCTATTATTTGACTTTTCTACACTAGCCACTTTTCCATGTGTTTCATTCGGTAAATGGAAAACGTATTAAACATTAATCTATAACCTTGCAAACTGCATAAACATAGACCGATTCTCACGTGGGATATTGAATAACTTACAAAGCTGTCTCATGATTTGCTGCCGGTTTTTCGAAAAAGTGTGAAGAAGTTCATATGGAAAACAATAATAAAATACGAAAATTTGCAGTAGTCCATGTGACTCTCAGGGACAAATTTCCTAGCGCGTTATCAAACGACTTTACACCGCATATCGCTTAAACTTAATTATATACAATACAAACAGCTCCAGAGGTTTGTAAATGTGAAAGAGAAATTTGGCGAAGTAATTTTAAAGTCATTGCCATCAGTGGCTGCTATTGTTGTTGTTTGTACGACTTTAATTTTTGCCCTGTTATTTGACCGAAGCAAAAGTTGCACGTCTGCATAATATTGTAATTGCTAACTAAATAAAAGAAAATTGGATGTCCTTTTTCATGAATTCATGTAGTTTGCACAGACTATAAGTTTATAGTATATGGGTGTTCATATGTGTGTATGAATGTGTTCACATGTGTATCTCGGCTAACAGTGTGTTGGCTTAAATGCATGTTTTATTATGACTCGTGTTTGGGGGTATTTTTTGTGCTCCGAGCATAAATTCAAAACAAAGTGCAAGAAAACCAAAACGAAAAACTTTTATATCAAAAGATTGATTACAGCAATCCATGAAAACTTATATCTTCTAACCAACCAACCAACCAACCATTCTATTGCGCAATTGGATGTGAGTTTGTGCACATATTTCATTTTCATTTCTGTTGTTCCCTTTGGTAAGAATTGTATTTTATTTTTTTCATGAACGAAATCATTCTTATGGGAATATTAATTCAACGAAGTTGTTGGTTATCTTGAAAGACTTGTGTTTATTGTTTTTATTGTCATATATGTACATATATCTTTTCTGTAATAATTTCTTTTTTATTTTTTTATTTATTATTTCAACATAAATTTAATATCAAAACTTTTCCAAACAAATTTCATTTTTTTAATTTAATATATAACATACAACCATGTGGGGAACAACTGCATTGGCGTTGCAATTCTTACATTGCACAGAAAATAGAATGCTGTTAGTACTTTAGGCTGGCTGTCCCACTTGGCTTGCTCGTTTAGAATGTTCGTTAAAGACAGAAATCCAGACTTTTTTTTGAATTCCTTTCATTTTTCTAGGCCTTTATTGTTCCTAGCAGGCTTTCACGGTACACATACATACATGGCAAGCTGCTGGGATATGTGAAAAGTCGCAAATAACACAAACCCTTTGCTAGAGAGTTAGGACTATCTAATACCTTCTGTCAGTAATTCTTCGGACAGTGGAAGAAGTCGAGGCACCTGCTCTCCGGTTAGAACTAAACTTAAACAAAGATTTTTAAATTTAAATTAAAGGAGCAATTATTATTTTTTATTACCCACTGCTCTATGAAACACGATCCAAATTGATTATGATACAGGGGCGTTCATCGCAGCAACAGCCGTTTTTTACATTTAGCGCCGGAGGAATAGTTTTTACACAAGTTTTAGATATTTAAAAATACTTCTGCTATTGGGAGCATCATATTTGGGTTGAGTTTCATGAGGGTGTATTTTATCGAAGTAAGACTTAAGTTGCTGAATAAAAATCATCTAAGGCGGTGGACGTGCTAGTATTCGCAGTAACATGCTGGTTAAACAAGTATCGTGAGTTTTGTTCAATTTCTTACCTTTGAAGAAAAGGCAGGAATTTCATATTTATTTGTTTTAATGAACTACTATGAAGTATTTTCTGTTTTGTTTTCGTTTAATAGACGTTTATTCGTTTTTATAACGTGGATTTTTATAACGGCACCAACTGAGCCAATGCACAATATTAGACTTGAAACGTTCAATTAAATGTGCAAATCTTTGATTACGGTTAATTGACACTTGTTAAGCAACGGAGAGTCGAATAGAAAATAATGGAATGTCTGCGGAACATACATACATATACATATGGTCATATATCAATTGATGTAAGCATATAAATCACGCGCAACGTGATCAATTACTAAAGAGATTAGGGAAATGCATAACAAAGACGGTAGTTAGGTAACTAATAGAGCTTTCATCGCTTTATGTCTATATTTGTACGCCTCTTTAAATCTCCATTCTTATTTGCAGTTTAAGATCTGAATAGATTTTTAAGTAACCAATTTCTTCGTTAGTGTCTTTCTGATTGGTTTCTTGTATCTGTGATTTAGTTCTGTGAGTAGTTTTAAAGTAATAAACAGCTTTTCTAAGCATTCCACATAAATTATAGGATTTTGAATGAAACGCTTAATTCTTAAAAAAAACCTGTATACAGTGCAATATATCGCACTTTCTATTAATCGACTCTCCCACGATATCGACTGATAAAGTTAGCCAATATTTTGAACGACAAACAATTGGCTTTGTGTCCTTTTGTGAACTTTTTTACCGAGTTCCTTTATTGTTTTACTAATTTAGTAGTGTCAATATTTGATCAGCTAGTTTGCTTCTAAACAGTTTTTTTGTCGCTAAAATTAATGTGGTCTTTAATAACTGCTGAAACAGCGGGAAAAATTTGCATATATGTATGTTTACGCGGGAATGCTTAAAGTTAGACATTGTCGAGAAACTAATGCGGCTTGAAGCTGCTACATAGAGTGTCATTATTTTTAAAAATAGTTAAACAAATCCTTGCTGCACCTTACAGCCCAGCCGTCTGTAGAATCAGATGGAAACTGTCTACAACTCATTCAAATTACAAAACTTAAGGCAGGAATACGTTTATTTAGTTGTTGCCCTCTGTAGCAAATTGTACATACATACATTCGCGGCATGTTCAAAAAACAAAATGAATTTTCAGGTTTCTCAACAAATATTTATAGTGGTATATTCATAAATTTATATTTTGTTACGCCCGTGCTTTGTTTTTTGTTTTTATTTGTCAAAACAGCAATTTTGAAACAAAGTTCGCTGGCACACGCTTGGAACAAAAATATTTCTGAAAAAATTGCAAAGGATGAGCCATTAATCGACATGCCAAAATGTCAGCAACATCTCTAATGGTGATTCTCCATAACAAATTTTCTGTATTGTACTTCCTCAACATTTTTGATGTGCTGGGGCACACAGGGTGAGCGTCCTCATTCACATTTTTTGCGACATTTACTGAAAAACTTGCTAAAACAGTTCATTAATATATGTATATCTAAGTGATAAGGACCCAGTGATGATTACATTGTGTTTGAAAAATAATGTAGAAACACATAAAATTATTTTTTTATTACACGAAATTTATTTACATGTATGTATGTATGTATCTCTGTGTGTAAAACGAAAACTTAAAAATAGTGATTGGCTATTATGACTTACATCTATGATATAACTTTTTATATTAATTCTCAGGGGCAGTAATAATATTATAAAGCAAGGAGAAGGAAAACCTGCACAAAAACCTTCAATAAATTAAATAAGATTACAATTGCAAGGACTTACAGCAATTAATCATTATGGATACAAAACTAGTTTTTAACATGGTAGTTAAGGTGCAATGACATTGTTTTTAACGATATAGATTTCTGATGTACTCATAGTCTATTGTGGAATAGTGCCATGGAAGATTCAAAATCATTCTAAGCAAAATGTTCTGTTTTATTTGAACTTTTTCCTGAGGTGTTTAGCACAAGTATCCCAAGCTGGACAAGCATATAAAATGATAGTCTGGAATATTGTTTATACTATTATCACTTTGTTGTCTGCACTGAGTTCGGACCTTCGGTTAATTAAAGGGTATAATAATCTGATAGCAATATTAACTTTGTTAATTATATGAGTGACGTTGGACTTAAATGTTCAACGTTTGTCGATTATTACACATAAATATTTAATATTGTCAGACCGTGGACATGATACTGATTTTCCTGAATTTATTCTAATTTTCTATTTGTTGAAATAATAGCACATATTTTATGGTGTCGAAGCTGAACAATAAATTGCAGTGTCATCGGGAAAGAAAGCATAATTACATGTGTATTGCAAGGGAATGTCTGCACAATAGATAATGTAAAGCAGCGGTCCCAAAACTGATTCGTAGGGTACTCCAGCTACTAAGTCAATGCGCTCTGAATTTGTGTTATTAATGCATACGTAAAAATGACGATTTAAAAGAAAACGTTATATAATTTTAACGAGAAAGTGTGGAAAGCTTAATCTTAATAATTTATAGATAAGACTCAATTTCACTCTTTATAAAGTTTACGATGCGTTTAACTTGTTGTGTAGTATTATGAGGTGGCCTAAACCCAAATTGTTCTTTAGGCATTATCTTATTGTTGTGCAGAAATTTCCATAGTTTAATTTTTATAATTTTTTCAAATAAATTAAAAGACTAATTGGACGGTAGCTGGAACATACCTTGGGACTATTTCTTGGTTTAAGAACTGTGAATGATTTTTGTAGTACGCCATGATTCAGGGAAATACTGCCAATATAAAGAGGCATTATATATACTTAATAGCTGTTTGACGCCACTTTTTGGAATATATTTTAGAAACCCATTCCTAATTCCATCCAAACCGCAGGATTTACGAGGTTTTAAGGCTTACAAAATACTACGTAAAGTAGTTTCGGTTATGAATCCATAATTGTGGTGTTAAAACGCTCAAGGAATGGAGTTGTCTAACATTGAAGTTTACAATTCTCTCAGTTATAGAACAGCAAAGACCATCTGAAGTGTAATGATTTTGCGAAAACTTTTGTCCAAGAAAATTGGATTGGCTTTGGCGATATCAGTTGTAATAACTTAATTTTGGTTGCTTAAAGCTTCTGTATTATAAATTCGTTTTCTCATAACTTTAGCAATCTTCCAAAAAGGTTTGGAACGGTTGTCTAATCTAGTTAACCAACCTGTCATTTCGTTTTGAGTTTCTGTATTCCCATATTAGAAATAGTTCGTAATATTTAAACAATTTGAGATCTAAACCGTTTCTATATCTTTGGCACAGTCGTCTAAAGTAAAGTTTCTATATTTAATAATATCTAAAATATAAATATAAAATTGTTTAAAATTGAAAGTTTGCATTTGTAGGTTATTCTACATGATTTGCCAACAAAAACAAATACTTAAATGCTGATTCGATACTTTTTTTTGTTAAAATAAAATAAATAGAACAAGGTTTTATTTGGTAAATTAACACTGTTTCGAAATTAAAAGGTGTCATGTTGATTCTACATTAAACTTAACAGATAGCAAAGTCTACATAAATAATAAAGGTTTCGCTTACAATTGTTTACAATGATCGCTCCCTTGTAAATCATACACATTCAGGTCCATTTCGTAGTTTTATGATCACAAAACTTGTAGTCATCGTCGAATATTAAAATTTTAACATAAGAATATTTCGATCTAAGCATAGTTTTATTCTTTCATTTTGTTTCATACCTTATTACGATTGTTATCACAATTTTTTATTTCGGCGTGTCCATGATCTCAAACGGGGCAATCGGTCGCCTTTGAGGTAATATCTAGAAATCTTAAATTGTTTTTCCTTTGTCATTATCTGATAGCACCCTAATAATGTAATGTCGATTTTGCTCTGGTTTGTAGAATGATTAGGCCAAGTTAAATGTACCTACACATATTAACGACAATAAGTTTCATGTTCATAAATTTATTCATACATATACATTTTTTATATATATTTTTTTACTATTATACTTATAAAATTATAAATATTGTAACTAATATAAAAAAGGAGTACCAGCTGCTTTGGCTTTCAACTCCGAAATTATAATTTTAATATAAACTATATCAGGTGTTGCAAATTGTTCCTTGATAAAAATTCCCCAATTAATTAATCCAGAATATGTAAAACGTTTAGTTGTGTGTTGCAGGAAGTACATTTTGGGGTTGATGATTTTTCCAGTAGCTGCTTGTGAGAGAAACTACAGAGGCCAATTCTGAGTCGGGCGACAGTTGACGTTACATTTCTGGGCAGCTTTTCGAATAGTTTTGTAGTTATGTTGGTAGTCTGACCACTTATTGTGATGTAAGGAGTTGCAGTGGGATATAATTGCGTTAGATATATCACAACTTTCCCATGTTTGGAATTTATAACTTTGGCTTCAGAAACCGCAAAATCTGCATACTCGTTTTCGGGACTGCCAACATGCGAAGCAACCTACATCAGCTTTGAGGATTTGCCAAGAATATGTCGAATGTCGTTTATTAGTGGAGAAGATTCATGTTCATAAATTTATTCATAGATATACATATTTTAGGTCTTGTCAGTAATTAATTACATATAGCAGTTATCAGGCATATTTTTCCAACAAGTACAAAGCACTGTTGCACTTCTCAAAGGCCTGAAATACTTGGCGTTTCTATCATTGAAAACTATATTAATAAAAATATGTGAGCTTACGATAGCGAACGCAATACTATTTTGAAACCACAACCAATTTCGAAACGTTTACAGTTATTCCAGCTTTGTTTGGTCCTTTTTTTGTTTTATTCCCGACTTGTTGTTGGTTGAGTTTCCTAAAATGTGTAGGTGTCATTAACCACATATCGATATGTAAACAACACCAAAGAAAAATGGAGTTAAGTGTAAACAATGTATATGTATAATTATATTGTTGCTTTCATTGGACTTTTATATACATATGTATGTAGATAATTGTGGTGGTTTAAAACTGAAATTATTTGAAAAATACATACATATTCATATATTTCAAATTTATTTCCGCAAAAGTAACTGAACGCTTTTGTAATCCTCGATGAAAGACGTTTATGTGAGTAATGATGACCCATTGCGGTTTTTCTATTTCGCACTTTTTCCCCACTAATGTTTTCCTCGTTCTTTCTTTTCCGTGTTTTTGTTTTTGTAACGGAGTTACACAAAAGTTGTACTTTCATTCAGCTGGAAAAAAAGAATTCTTGTTCATTCCTTGTATTTATTCCTTTTGTTATTTATTTTTTTCCAAAGATGTGGATTTGACTTTGTGCAATTATTATTATGTGATGTGATGTCATGCGATAAGATGCACGATCCAGTCAGTGTAACAAAAAATAAAATACATGAAGAAAATGTTTAACGACAATGAAATTCTATTTAAGATTGTAAGATTTTATTGAGTTTATGTGGGGTATGTGTGTGTGAAATGGGTGTGTTTCACAATCTGCATTAACTCCTTTTAGTTTCTTTTCTAATTTCCCTTCCGTTTCCTTTTCTGGCATGTCGTTCATTTGTTATACTTTTGTTCTACTTTTGCAAAAAGGAAATTTAACGAAATTCTGTGCTTTCGAAGAGCTTGTGTGCGTAAATCCTTGTCTTTTTCTTTTTGCGTAGTTAATGGATAAGAATTCTTTTATTTCATCTCATGATTTGTATCAAACATTGTAGAGGTGTTTTTTGTCGTCCACATTCAAATGCTATTGATAATTAATGAAGCACAATGACGAATGCACAAAAAAGGAAAACGAACAATAAGACATAAAAGTTCAAGAATGTTCTCGGGGAAAAAATAACTTAAATTTCCTAAGAGGATAATAAAAATGGAAAGAACGACGTTGCATTCCGTTTTATTTTGCCTTTGAAAATGCACGTGGGGAACAATATAAATGCGTCAACATACAATACACGAGTTTTATTTTATATACAATAGAAATCTTATTAAATTTTTAAACATAGATTTTATTTACTGTTCATAAAACATTAAAAATGTTGTTTTTTTGTTGAGTACCATTTCTAACTTCTTTTAAAATATCATCAAACTCATCAGTTCAAACTTACTCAGCGGAATTCTTAAATGTGTCCTTCTCTAGAAGTATGTATATGCCAGAAGATGTTAAATGTTTTTTTTTTGTTTGAGTACCCGAAGCGACATCATTTTTAAATTTCATTAAAAGTATTGGGACTTGTAATAAATGTCTGGCGCTTGAATTTTTTTTATTTATTTATTTTTAATGCAATAAAATATCGTTTTTTTAATTTATGTTCATTCCTCCCGAACATATGTGTTTCACATATTTCGCAGCATGTTCAGTGAGAAGTGTTTTGCTGTGTTTTTGTTCGATGATTTCTGCTGTCAAAATGGATCAGAGAATTTGTGTAAAAAACGGAATTATGTGCTCAAAAGCACTTGAAATATTAGAAATGGCGTACGGTGACTGTACTCTGAGTCAGAAAAATGTTTACAAGGGGAAGGAAGGGCAAGAAAATGTGAATGGCCACGCTCGGCCGGGACGTCCCGACATTAACCGCCGAAAAAAATATTTAGAAAAATAATTATTTTGAAAAATCGCGGAATCAGAGTTTGATAAGTTACTGACGATGTCTTGATATTGATTGGCTCGGCCCCTTTAGCGTCTTTTCGGAAATGTTCGGCATTCATTTTAAAATTATTTTTCTCTTTACCTTTTTGTTGCCATATTGACAGTCTGAGTTATAATAAATTTTAAAGCTCGTGATAGCATTTGTAATATACATATAACGTTTCTATAATCCTTTTTTGTTATACTTTTCTTTTGCTTTGCACTTTTTTTTGTTCAGAATTGCTTTTACCATTTTTAAAATTAAAAATCTTGTTTTAATTTTGCACTTGTCGTTCCAACAAACACTTTATTACAAACGTGCCTTATCAATAACCTTTGGTTTGTCTAATTAGTCAATCTTTGCCTTTGTGTGTAAAATTACCATATTCGAGTGTTGGTTGTCTTTATTACAATACTAAAGGTACAATTATGCGAACGTACACTTCGTTTTTGAGCATACCAAAACAGAAATTAACTGTGACGTTGTCGGAACGTTTCAACCTGTATAAAATAGATTTTGACGGCGCCGTTAAGTGACATTCGTAAGCCAATGCTTTGCATTGGTATCATTTTGGTTCACAAAAGTAATAATTGATTAATTATAATACTAATTGTAATAATAAAAATAATCATCATAATTTTAATAATAAAAACAATAATAATAATAATAAAAAACTTCATATCAGTTTAGTACTTTTTCGAACTTCACATGTACGAAAATAACTTAACATTGCGCACCACTATGCCGAAAAGTTCGGAAAAAATCACACGCGAATAAATAATGTGAGACAATATTTTGTTCATTTTATTGACGTCTGTTACGTTTTTAAAGTTTCTGTAACTGCACATACGACCGTACGTCAAAGTACGTTAAGTTTTTCTTACATCAACGTTCGCATAACGAGGTCGTTTCATAAATGTTCGATTGTGTGATCGTTTCTGAAAGCTCGAAATTGATATAATAATGTTTTTATTTAATAAAACAAAATTGTTGTTCATTATTAAATTATGCGTCACTTATTTGAAATACCAAACACACTAATTAGAACATATCTCGTTTTGTTGAGATGGTCGTATAAATTTAAAATATGAAACAAAAATAATGTTGAGGTTAATTTTTAATTTAATTTATAGGTTATAGGAGGCATTGTGGCCTGTACTAAGGTTGATAGCAAGTAGGATTCCGTATCAGCGAAAAGGGCAATAAGTATTTATTCGAAACTTACAAAAAATTGAAGTAGTTTCCGTGGCGTCATATAAAAAAATTAAAATTTTACTTTGAAATGTCTTTGCTTTGGTTGGAGAGTGTTCTGCTCGTATATTTTTGTTAAGGCCGTAATTTGGGCCAGCATTATTTCTATAGGTAGCGTAGTCCGGCACTTGTATTCTCGTAGTTCATACTACGAGCAATATAATTTTTTCCAATTATATTGAAAACGACAACATAACATTCAAATTGGGATTTGAAATAAGTACAAGAAAGTTCTCTTATGTTTTCGAGAAAGTGCCTATTTATTTTTGGACCGGTAAGAAGTTACATATGTTTCGAAATTTCTGTTCTAATCTATATTGCAGGAATGGAGATATCAGAATTTAAAGAATTTGGCTATTGCTTTTTCACTAGAGTCTTTAGTAGGAATCGAACTGCTGGACTATTGGTCGATAATTCTACCTACTCATCCAACGAAGCATTCTAATTATTTATATGATATAATATGAAATAAAACTTTTTGTCTGCTAAAACACACAAAATTGTTTATAATTTCTCACAGTATTTTCTTTCACATCGTTATATGTATAAGTGATAAACGTTTCGTAAATATGTAGTTATGTGCACATATCTTGCCAGAAAAGTGGAGCAAATTCTTTCGAATCACTTTCTTCTTCTTTTGGCGCTACAGTCCGGGGCGAACCTGGGCCTCAAACAACAAGCTTTTCCAGCTGGCACGGTCTTTAGCCAGCATCCTCCAATTTTGCACACCAAGTTGGCTGAGGTCCCTCTCCACTTGTGTGCGCCATCGTTTCCGTGGGCGTCCTCTATTGCGTTGTCCCACTGGTTCAGAGTCGGAAGATTCTACGGGTCGGAGCAATATTTTCCATACGCTCCTCATGGCCCCACCACATTAGCCTTTGGATCCGTAGACCCTTGGTTAGGCTCATGTCGCTGTACAACCCGTACAGTTCGTGATTTTCTTCTTCAGAAACCATTAACGCAAACAGGGCCCAAGATTGAACGCAGAACTTTTCTCTCGAAAATACCAAAGACTTCCTCATTCGCCTTCGATACTGTCGATGCTTCCGCGCCATAGAGAAGGACAGGGATTATCAAAGTGGTGTATAGTGCTAGCTTGATTTTTCGAGAGAGGGCCTTACCTACTCAATTGCCTCTTGAGCACAAAGAAACAGCGATTGGCAAGAGTTATTCTGCGTTTAATCTCGGTACTGATGTTGTTCGTACTGTTCACTTGGGAGCCAAGGTAGACGAAGTCCTTCACTACCTCGAAGTTGTAGCTGCCTATGGTGACGTTCCGGCCCAGTTGTCGATGTTGCGCGTCCTTTCTCGATGACAGCATATACTTCGTTTTTCCCTCGTTCACCGTTAGACCCATTTTGTCCGCCACCGTTGAAATACCAGCAAACGCACTAACACGGATTTCCCAAACACATTTTTTTTATATAAGTGTCATGTGAGTGTCTAATTATGTTTTCGCAATAGAAACAAGATAAGCATATGAAATCTTTTGAGTTCTTACATCACCGAAAAGTTTTACAGTTTGTATGTGGTTCCTAAGTCTGCGTAATAATGCAGAAATAGTAGATGCAACGCCAAATTAAAGCTTCATCTGCCTAGTGGTTTTAGAAAAATTATCTGTGATGGCTATGCGTGCTATATAAACGATGTACCTTAGTACAGTTCACTGTTGTACTGTTCCTTCGCACTTTCAACCTATGAACTATTTCCCTTAATATGGACATGCAATGATCTGTCATGCTACTAGCATATCAATGGAAGATAGAAGGGAATCATTAAGACACTACTTCATTTGCTCGCTTCTTTTTGCAGGTTGGAATATAACATATCCTTAATAACAGTATCGAATTAGGTAGTGTGGTTAGGAAAACAAGTAGTTTCTTTAGGCAACATCTTTGAAATTCTCAAGAAGATAAGTTGTTATTTGAAAAGTTTTACTGTTTTTAACATTTTGTATCGTGGTTTCAACTTCCATTGTGGAAATGCTTTTGATAGTCCGATCCATTTCGCAAACAACGTCAGGAAAATTTAATATGTTATATTTTTGAGATGAGTTGCAAACGCCAACAGGTGTAACTGTTTTCTCCAAATATGCAATTTTCATCTTTAGATCGAATTCAATCTATATTGAAAATTCATTAACACGATATAGGCTTTATTTTGTATATATACATATACACATACATATGTGTTGTTTGCGAAAGTAATAAGTAATTGCCTCCAAAGACATCGACATATTAAAATAATTGCGCTAACGTTTTAGCGTTGACGTTGTTAACTCTTGATACGAGTAGATACATATATGCAAACAGCAGATATCGTTAAAGATTTTCGTACAAAACAGTTTTTTGGAACCTAACACTATTTTTTATACCAGTTCTATGTTTCCTGTGGTCGTATATTTCGAATCAAATCCGATTTTTTACCAGTTCTTTGAATTATGAATTATTATGATATTTTTGTGGAACAAAAATATATAACGTGTTATACGGCTATTACCTACAGTTTAATTGTACGTATTTTATTAAAGCAGTTTTAAGAGTGGGACGTAAAAAACGCAGCATTGCCCAGTTGTATAGTTTTAACGTCAACGCCATCTAAAAACAAAATTTTATATTAAAACAATTTTTTCTTACAGTATAAAAAGATGAGCGTATAGTTCCTCATTAGGACATATAAGTGATAAATTAGTTCCTGAAATCAAAAATAAAGAATAGAATTAAATTCCAACACCTAATAAAATATTTTACTCCATTCATATTGATTTGAGTTTTTCTAAAGCTAGAAATTTGTTTGTCATTGTTGAAATCCGCAAACAAAACCAAGGGAGCGAATTGGGAAAACTTGTTATTTTAGTCGTCTCATCGTTTGAAGAAGAGAAGCGAACAAAATTTAAATAGACCAGAAGAGCAATCGATTTTTATAGTCTATAAAATTCTTGGCTTTTATATATGGTATAAGTAGTTGTTTTGTACTGCAAATGCAATATTCAATTACTGACCCTAAATGCCAGGGGCCTTGTTGAAGAGACGGAACGCCGACAATAAAGAAATGCCCTGATTATGTTTTTTTTTCAGACACAAAGAATGCAATAAGAGACCAAACCAGAATGCATGCGCTTAACGACGAAATGGGCAACCCGTTTTGTGTGTTACTTGTTTTTTTTATTGCTCGTGTATCAACAAGACAAAAACCAATTAACTTTATGGAACAAGTTTGTTCAGCAAAGATTTTTAAATAATAAAAAAACAGTTTGTTGAAAATTTATTTGGAAGCCCAAGCAAGCAAAGCCGATTTGAAACATAAACTTCAAATGGACTGTAGCTAATATGCAAAATAGTGCAAAATTTGGGCTTAATTTATTGATAAAGGTGCGTCACTAGATGCAGATGCAATCTCATTAACAAAAGTTCATTAATCAAAAGTTCATTATCATTAACAGCAAAAGTTCATTAATCTTCAGACGTTCCCTGGTTGTGAAGTTGTCCACTGTTGCAGAGATAATGGTTATGGAGGGAACTCAGTATATATTTAATCAACGTTAAAATATAAGGTTAAGTCGAAAATAAGTAAATTCAATTAAGTGATGTTAAAACGGTGTTTACATCTATTTATAGGTCGTCCTAATGTTTCACACACAAGTTCAAGTTTTTACTTGTTTCTTGCAATAGTGGTCTGTCTATTTTTCTAGGTGAATATGAATATCAATATTGATATTCTTGGTAATGATTTCAATAAAATTATACTATATAATCTTTTTTCTGCATTTTATTTACATTCCTGCCATAAGTAACAAGCCCTCAAAGTAATACAAAATTTGACTGCGTTTTTCTAATATTTCAATTAAGATTTTTGTAAATGCATTTGAACATAATATGAGGGACCATAACATGTTAATGAGTTGCTTAAAATACAAAATGTAAATTTGCAGACGTTTGTTGAAAGGACAATAAACTCAATTATGAAGGATATGGAAGCTGTTTAAATTCGAGGCCAACAAACGCAAACTTATATAGCAGCTCTTCTGTTTGTGTAAAAGTTTTATTGACTAATATATCCGCTGCAGCCTCACATTCAGCTCTTATACCAACTAAACCATATGGCATGATGCCTCCATTTTCACATAAGAAAGGCTTATTGAATGCTCGAAGAAGAAATCGCAATAATTATGAAATTTCGATACAGCTTAAAAGAACAAACATGTAATGACTATCTGATGGGTAACTTTTATATGCATAGTTTAATATCGTGTGAAGGAAATAAAAAAAACATGCAGAAGTAGCAATTATATGAAATTATTGTAAATGCCAATAATCAAATTTTATCAGATGACAATGAAAAAGAGACAGCTTTTAAAGAGTTTTTCTTTAACGCTTTCGAAATGAACAATCCAAAATGATTGAGAAAAATTCAATTTTACATTTGCTGGATAATTTAAACAAAAATAAAGGTTCCAGCTTTAATGACATAAATTTAAATATGTTGTTAGTAAGGAGGGATTTGGTAGTTGACATATTTAATGTCATTTTTAATAAAATTATTGATGAAGGCCGTTATGCTCACGTACTTAAGATACATAAAATAGTTCCCATCCCGAGAGCACCTGGCTCGAAAAATATTAAAAATTTTAGACCGATGAAAGCCATTGTTGATAAAATTTTTGAAAAACTCAATATATTTGACCTACTTTCTGTTTATCTTGAACGAAACAATATTTTGTTTCAACGACAATTTGTGTTTCAGAAGGACGCAGGAAAAGAGGAAGCAGGGGTTAATATTGCGGAGTACATTAGTAGTGAGTTGGAGGCGGGTTTTTGTGGTGAAGCAGGAGTGTTTTATTATTACTCCGAGGTCTTCGACGTAGTTGAGCACAACATTTTATTAAAAAAGCTATAATCGATTGGGCTGTCAGACTGTGTAGATACGCTCATTAGGTTGGAGTGATAATGTATGACTAAAAAAAATTTTTTGTTTTTTTCAACGGCATAGCGATATAAAGGTGCCTTTTAATGAGTAAATTAAACATACGAAATATTACTTGTCATGGTGTTTTGAGGTGCCCCAAACACAATTGAAAGTTAGAAAAAATTACCTAATTTTATACCCTCCAAAAAAGAATAGGAGGGTATACTCACTTTGTCATTCCGTGTGTAACGCAGTGAAATATCCCTCTTGAATTTTTTCACATGTGCCGAGAATCTTTTTCACAATGTCTTTCAAGTCTTCATCCGATAAATTTAAAGTCAGGGGTGGCTCAGTTATCGCACAGTCTCGCCACACTATAATGTCGGTATAATCTACAGCATTGAACTTAAATGAAGGCATTTTAAACGTCCGAAGTCCTGGTGCTTTCTTAGTTCTAGCTTTCGAAATTCGGTGGTATGCTAAATCTCGTACGATTTCTCTGTTATCTACAAGCATTGCCATAAGAATATTTTCGAATAATAGTTGGATTACCTTATCAATGACCTTCTTCAAATCGGCGTTTAAATAGCGACTCAGACTAATTGTTTGCCACTGGTGCTTAGCTCCGTTTATACACGAGGGATTGCATTTTATTGTAAACCATATCGGACCATAAACTCTCATCACGTACGTGGCTAATATCACTAATTTTTCTTCGGGGTCCGGTTTAGTAACATAATCTTAGACTACGATTAGCTGTTGTAAGCCATCTAGAATGGTTGAGAGATCCATGTTCAATGTTAGCTAAATCTGAAAAAAAACGCCAGTGCTAATAACGATCATAATATCGTAAACATATTTTTGGTCGGTATTCAAATCACCCCTTGCAATTTCAGGTAATTTTGTAGGAATGACGTCAAGTTTGACTATTGGCATTGTGGCACCTGATTGGCACTAATGGCACCTGAAAAGCATTTAGGCCCTGCAACAACAGATGTCGGAGTGGTAACTCATTGGAATGCAACTGGCAGATAAACCACTGTAATGGTTTATTAAGTTCTTCCATCAAACGAATAATACCAGATTTAAAACCTGTGTTAACTACTGTTCCATCCCAACCAACAACAGCTATTTCTTTGGGTTTCACCGATTTGGATTTCTTTAATTAATTTAATTTCTTTAATAGCCTTAGAAGTTCCCAACTCAAACGTGACATGCCCGAAATATTCACTTCCTGGCTCTGATAAAATCACAAAACTTATCTTCCTTCTGAATACTTATCATAGTTTTATCCTTTTTGCCATCAAAATACATACCGCGTAGGATTTAATTACGATCTGCATCCTGTAAAACTGCTTTGACTTTAGTTCTTTCACGTCGTAACTTTGAACAATCAATGACACCACTTGTATCGTTTGATGAAATAATGCCAACATCTTTTAACACACAAGAATCTGTAATGGCAGCGCCTCTGTCAGAAACTCCAGTACGATCGCAGACAGGAGCTGATGATGGTAAATTTAGTCTCTGTTTTTTTTTTTGGTCGCGGTGAAACTGTTTGTTTTGGTGTTTCGAGATAAGCACTAGAAGCTACGCTATCACTTGAACTGTCCCTTTCGATTGCCAAGTCATCAGGTAAAGAAGGGCGGCGAAGGTGTTTGACGGCCTTGATAAGGTTTCATTAAGTTTCTATATTTGTCATGGTAGGAACGGATCAGTTGTACTATTTCTACGGCTTGCTGAGCCAATCTTTCGGATATGTCATGAACGGTTGGCTCTTTTACGGTTTTATTGGGTTTTAATTCATATTTAATGAATAGGTAATTCTTCATTACGTCATTATAAGTTGATAATTGAGATACTGGTAATTTATGTGGTGAACCGAACACAGGACAGGTCAACGTTTGTCGTGTTTTAACTTGAGACATTATATGTATTGCAAATTAAAAGATGACTGCCAATTCAATTTAATAAAATGTTCTTTACTTTATTTCCACTTCTTTATTTATACACATTTGAACTAGAACTCAACTAAAAACAAAAAAAAATATTACATATGTACATAAAATGCCAATTTTGCAAAGCAAATGAAAAATTTACAATTAGTTGGACAACGAAATTCGAATATATTTTTTTTTGTAATCTGTTTTATTTGCAATCTATTTTACAAAATTTAAAATAACAAGCAAATTTAATAATAATTAAAAACATATCATAACTAAAAAAAAAACAGCTCAGTAAACAACAGTTGTCAACTATTGTTTACTGAAAGGTAGGTCAAGTCATGTATCCTTTTTAACCTACGCACTTCGTTGCTATGGTCTAATAAATTGATGGCTAGCACATTGGAATGATGGCTAAGTCGGTTTAGATATCTGTCGCTGAAACGATTAATTTCTTCTTTGACCATTGCGATGCTAAGATCTTTATGAATATATTCGAATATTTAAAATAAAATATATATTGATTCAATTAGTTACAATTCAATTAGTTACTTATTGTTGCTATTCAACAATTATATGCTAAAGTGTTACAATAGGAACTGAAACCTGATCAATAAATTGAAAATAATACTTACATGAGTTTTATTTCTTGATCTCAGCTGTAAAATTCAAAGGGTCTCACAACTCAAATACTACGCATACGAGTGGACTATAGCGTTCGAATAAAGTTTGAAGAGCTGTGAAATCATCATTCATTCTTTCATGAATTTTGCCAAACTTAATGATGTTGGGCCATCTCTAAATATATCATGTGCCAGATGAAATTTTCTGTGAATATTTGGGAGATAAAAGAGCAACTTTTGCCAGCTATTCCAATGCTCCACCGTAACGCTCATATCTATGTTTGTATCGGGCTCAATGTCCTATTCTGGCAACAACAAAATGGCAGATGTAGAAAATTGTATTCGGTCAGTTTTTTATTGTAACAAAAAAATAGAAACTCATATGGTTATAGTCTTAAAATTAAAAAAAAATATCGTGAGATAAGTGTGCTAAACTGGTGACGTCATTAAATTTATTAAAACTTTTGTTTTATATGAAAAAGAACTCAAAAAATTTTATTTTGCCATTGTAAATCAATATTTTGGGTTTTTATTGACTAAAAATAAAACAAGCTACACCCGTAAATAAGAACTAAATTTTTATTTTAATGTTTTTGGTTTGCTTGAAATTTCTCCCAAATGTCATTTGTAAGTGGATGTGCTAATCTGGTGACGTGCAGTGCAAGGCAAAATATTAATTTAATTTCAAATGCTAATGTGATCATTTCAATACGAATAGTAAACGCAGTGTTGCATAGTACATTAGTCCCAAGCTCTTCCTGATCATAAACAGATGAAAATAGACACTGTCTATGAACCGAAAAACTTAAAAATGAAACATCTTTCAAGTGGTCGTCATAAAGCTGCAATAATACCACACTTGCAGTAAAAAGTTTTCAAAGTTGCTAACAAACAACACATCAAAAAGCAAAAGAGAAAAAAAAGAAAACTAAATTAAATGTTCGGAATATTTGAAAACACATGAAAGAAACATCGTTAAAGTTGTTATAACAAGAATGTGTGCAGAAACGAAGTTTTCAAAAGTAGATTTGTATTTGCATTTGTGTTTATAGAAAAAGTTTTAAGTCCACATTATACTGTTTTGAAAAAATGAAAAAAATGAACAGTAATAAAGTTTAAATAGAAACGGAATTGTTTGCTTTACTAACAATTCCCAATAATTCCAAGGAATCTGTTTCCATAAGCGCGCGCACACACAAACATTCATCCAAACTTGCGTTTCTACAAACGGGGTTGGTTAAAGTTAAAAAAAGGAATTTTATTGAAAGTTTTGCTTTTATTTTTGAAATAAAACTTTGTATATGGGTATTTGTTCCATTTTTTAACAGTTAGTGAGAAAAGTTTGCACACGTCCGAACTCTGCGCGAAGAAATTATGTCGCAAGAAATTGGTCTGAAAAATATAGAGCGAATAATTTTTCTACAGCGAACAGTAAGAGTAGGAATTAAACTACATGATAGAACAAACCGACGCATTTGAGTAGCAACCACATTTTTTACGCGTTTGTCTTTTTAAGACTGTGAATCAGATGCGATTCGTTATGTATTCGTTTACAAAGAAAATTATAAGAATTTTAAAGAATTTTAATACTGCTGTCAAATGTTTCCTTCAGTTGACCGCCCATAGATTTTATTTGGCCTGTGTTTGAGCATAATTGAAATCTGTCAGACGACTTTAATCATGACTTTTACGGAAGCGTGGATTTTATAGGAGCAAAGAACATGCGAGCATTTAACAGTTTTAAAACTGACATCCGCAGCGTTATAAACTTGCAGCAGCTCCTAATTTTCTAAGCAAACAAATTTAAATTCTTGCAATTGAATCGAACCCCAGTTCTACACAAAATGAATTACAAAAATCAAACATTTTTGCTTATCCTAGAAATGTTTCAGCGAAGTGGGCTTTTGAGTCTGCATTCATGCAAACATTTTACCGATTCAGGCAATTGTTTGGCTCAATATATTTCAATGAAGTTAAATAAGGAGTATAATAAAGGAATTTACTTAAACTGTTTCGATAAGCATTTTGTGTTTTGCTGTGCTTGCAAAAACATAGTTCTCAGATAATTTTTCCTTTTTCAAGAATCGGAGAGCGAAAAAATGATTTTGTTTACACTTTTCTCTTTGGAAAAAATCAAAATAAAAACAAAAGAATTTATCGTTTTTAAATTTGTTATCGACTGTGAAAATCTTAGATCGAAATTGGTCTGCCTCCCAGTTATTAACTAATATAAATATTCTCCGTTATTGCATCAGGTACTTACTTGCACGTTATTCGCCTTGTTAACAAAATTTTTATAGAGATATTTCTCAATTCTCGGAAGCTCAGATGCGTGTAAAGCTCTGGGAAATACAGGGCTATAAAATGTATTACATAATTGCATGTCTTTTTACTCTTTTTTTGCAGTTGCCTCTCACAACTGAGTTTTCTAATTTGACAGCACATATGATGTCCGATTCCTAAAAAATGCATATTTCTTGTCATTGTATTAATTTCGAAGATTCCGTAGAAATTTTCTAACAAGTGCATGATGTACCGGACGAGCGTTTACTTTTAGCAAGTGTAAGGATTTTTTCCCACAAACTTTATTTTTTTTACTTCTTTGCAACAACTTTATGTGCTCAGAAGTTCATTGTCTATTTTTCGTAGAGTTTGGTTTTTATTGTACGAGTGTTCTGAGTTGTCAACTTTGTCACATTCAGATTTGCTGACGTTTCCTTACTCGACCATCATCTGGTTTACTTTTGTCACAAGTTACCGAGTTTTGAAATTTCTTTTCTTTCATTGTTTTACGTTTGGATTTGACTTGACTGATTGACTATTTGAAATATGAAATCAAGAACTGATTTTCTAACTACTTTTTCCAACACATACAAATAACAAGGCCGAAACGAATTGAAATACTGACGAATTAAACTTTAATATCATTAATTCATCAAATTTTGCTCGAGTTTAGAAGAGAAAAGAATTGTGTTGCAATAATATACTCTGCTGTGGTTTCATCAATTCAATCCAAAAATACATTTTACTCTCGTTTCAAGCAGATTGAAAAATTTAAATGTTGTTTGTTGAATCTGATTTTGATTTTTTTGCCTCCATTACGAACAATTCAGACATTGAAAAGTTTTACTTTATTGTTATTTATTTTTATGGTTTTAAATGTGCCATAAAAATGTAATGAATATTATTGTATTGGTTAGTACTATTTGAACAAACACAAAAGTAACAGACAAAAGTTGTTTGCTAGTTCAAAAGAAGTGAAAACTTTTTAATACGAATTAGCCGCAAACTAGTTTGAATCTAGCATACTCAAGTGTTTGGTCATTTAGCGACTGAATCTGAAATTTCATGATTGGTAATAAATGCATGTCAGCTTCCACGCTCCCAACACACTTCTGAATATAAAATAAAGGTTCTAAGAATATCCATATGCCATTCCCCATTCCAAAACCAGCCAATATTATGGACTGCAGATGCTTTCCTGCGTTGAGTTGATAGAATATTTGACCAACAGTCCAGTGGTGGCAGCTTCCAATTTGCAGTTCTGTGTTCGTTGTTAAAGTAAACTTGATTGGAATTCGGTATTACTACAGACGTATGTATGCGGGTAGAAAGAAGAGCATAACATTACAAGAGCAGTTTCAAAGTATTCACAGAATTATAAAGTGAGGCTTGTTAAAAGAAAATACGCGATCATGTCTCTGCCCATGTATTATCTGTCTTTGAAGCTCCTTCGACTTTGGATGTTCTTTTAGGACTCCTACTTATTTATACGATAGTTTCACTTTTTCAAGATCTTCTCAATGACCAAAAATAATTACACCTAGAATTTTCGTGTCAGTATTATAAATATTTTCACATTAGAACTACATTTTTTTTCTTATTTATTCCTGCCATAGCATTTTAGCGCAACATTTTGGATAACTGTAGCCCATTGTAAAAAGATAGATCTTTGCACTATGGTCGTTAAAGCTCTTTGGAGTCTAAAGTTGTTTGCATTTCTTAGAATAAACGGTTGTATTTCTCCGATGTACTTTAATTGTTCTATAAGATATTCGGGTGCGTCTGCTAATCAATTTGTTGTTTAAGTAAAATAAAGTGCGTCTATTTGAAGATATTGCTGTATTTTTCAGCACTTCGATGTATTATTATAAAGGGTGTTTTTTTATAGAGTGACACAAGTTTAAGTCATAATAAAGCAAGGAAGTATACTTTTTTAATATTAATGAAACGGGCTTTATTCGAAGGAAAATTTTATGAAATTAATGTTTAAATATGATTTCTGCCACGTGGCCGCCACAGCTGGCGCGTAGAAGGCTCAATCCAGAACACCAATTTTCATCAACTTTTCGCAGTATTTCGCCGACACCACTTCGAATGTTGAATTCCAGGTGTTGAATTGTTTGTGGTTTGTCGACGTAGACAAGTGACTTGACATGACCTCAAAGAAAATAATCCAATGGGGTTAAATCACATGATCTTGGTGGCAAATTAATTGGGCTGGGCCATTACATGAAATTCTTTTATCATCAAAAGTTTGTATGAGTAAATCAATTGTACCGCCCGCTGTATGGCATGTGGCTTTGTCCTGTTGGAACCACATATCAGCAACATTAATGCGCTGAATCTTGAAAGCTTTCAAGCCAAGATCCTTTCGTAAAATCTTCCATAAAATAGAAAGATACAACCCCCGTTGCTGAGAACGGCCACGAATTGATTGATTAGGACCATCTTCAATGCTTTCCTGTACAACGGCTACAGCTTCTTCAGTGCGCACTGTTCGGCGTCTCACAGTATGCACACTATCAGTGCATAGCCGCTCTGAAGGACGATTATGTACGCCATAAAATGGAAGAAGTGCACGATGAGTTTGACGAATAGAACAATTATTTTGATTAAAAATTTCAACAATTTGCACGCGTTGCTCTGGTGGAAGTCGATTCATAATGAAATTTCAAAGCAAACTAAACAAAAAGCAACTATCAGCTGTTAAATGGGTGCTCCAATAAAACAGTGATGCCAACTCAAAATTGTGACACTCTAAAAAAACACGCTTTACTTATTATATTATTATAACTATTGCATTGCAATACTGTTCAGATATTTATGCGAAGTTTACCGCAAGCTCCGTCCATTTTATGGTCGACATAATCGTCCATCAGAGCAATTAATTCGGTTAACCATGGATCGTTTTCGCACTACGTTTACTCTATGTGATAATACGCATCCGCAGAGACGTCGAACAGTGCGCACCGAAGAAACAATTGTCGCTGTAGAGCAACGTGTTGAAGAGGACCCGAATGATTCGATTCGCCACCGTGCACAGCAATTGGAGCTTTGTCCATCAACTTTATGGAAGATTTTGCGCAAAGATCTTGGCTTGCGACCTTACAAGATCCAGCTTGTGCAAGAATTAAAGCCGCGAGACCATGCAATGCGTCGTGATTTTGGTGTATGGGCCGAAAATGAGATTGATTTCGATGCTGATTTTCATCGCAAAATTTTGTTCAGTGATGAGGCTCATTTTTGGTTGAATGGCTACGTCAACAAGCAAAATTGCCGCATTTGGAGTGAAGAGAATCCACATGAGACCCTTGAGACGCCATTACATCCACAAAAACTGACTGTTTGGTGTGCTCTACGGGCTGGTGGAGTCATTGGGCCATACTTCTTCCGAAATAATGCTGGAGAGTCAGTTACCGTTAATGGAGACCGGTGTAGAGCCATGATAACCGACTATTTTGTTCCCGAATTGGATGGCATGAATGTGGATGAGTTGTGGTTCCAACAAGACGGTGCTACATGCCACACAGCGCACGTCACAATCGATTTATTGAAGGAAACATTCGATGAGCGCATAATTTCGCGGAATGGACCTGTCAATTGGCCACCAAGATCGTGTGATTTGACACCATTGGATTATTTTCTTTGGTGATATGTGAAGTCGCTCGTCTACGCCAACAAACCAGAAACGTTAGGGGACTTCGAAGCCAACATTCGTGGCGTTATTGCCAACATACGGCCCCATATGCTCGAAAAAGTGGTTGAAAATTGGACCTGTAGAATTGGCTTTATTCGAGCCAGCCGCGGCGGCCACATGCCCGAAATCATATTTAAACATTAATGGCATAAAATTAACCTTCCAATAAAGCCAAATTGATGGACATTAAAACGATTTTCTTGTGTTTTATTTCAATTCGAAGTTCTATACCTCTAAAAAAACACCCTGTAGTTCTGTAGTTTCTGGAGTCGATCTTGAGTAGCTGTGCAAGTAGCATATAAAATAATGGTATCAAATTCAAAATGCGGTTGTACTATTGCCTTGTACACATTAATAGCCGTTGCTATCGAAATTTTTTACATATACTTTTAAAAATAAGACTCCCAATTTTTTTTACAAACAAATTCCAGACGTTCTTTTAAAGTAAATTTTTGTATTCAATGTTAATCATATTTTTTGATTCTTAATTACAAATTGAGTTCCACTGTCCGTATTTATTTGCAATCGTTTTGCTTTAATTTCATTAAGTTTGAACTTATTCATTTTCAACCATTCACATTCCCAACATATAAATATGTAGTTTATTTCATTTATATCATATTGTCTTGCCATTCTTTATACGTTTTGCAGTATTATAAAGTAGTTTATTTTTGCTGATCACATTGGCTATATAATTATATATATAGAGAGCTGTGGCACCAAAATTGAATGCATATCCTGATTTCACGTTACATATTTTTATCGTTTTCTATTTTTAATCGTTTAATTTCATTTGGAAAATGTTTAATTGTATTTGAATGTAGTTTCTATCAAGAATGATTAAATAAAGATTACGCCATCACGCAGCCATAAAAAACATTTCTGCGCAAGTTGGAACTTTGACGTCACTCAAGCTGTGTTCCCACTGGCCAATAAAATTCAGCTGTAGAACTATTATGTTTGTGTAAAAACATGACACAAATTGTTATTTTTCTAACCAAATTTTTTGAAAGCAAACAAATTCTTTATAAGATCCATATATAGATTTTCATTACTTTTATTACAATATTTCACTATTGCTGCAAATAAAATATAGTTTTCTAAAAAAAAAACGTAGTTTCAACGCTTGTTTTTAACTTGAAAATAAACTTAAAACTAATTAACTTTCCAGAATTAATTTTTGCTGTTTCAATATCATACAAAGTAGTGAATAGCATGTCTTCAATATCTTTCAAAATCTTCTTGCTTGAAATGTAAAGCACAAATTTTTTCTTTATCCACATTTACAGGCTTCACTCTTTTGCAAAATATTATCCATAACTTCCTTCGAGCTTCATATTTTGGAAAATTGTAAAACGATACAGCTTTTTGAAAACAACGTTTTATTAAAAATACGCAAAATATTAGGTTTTAACATAATTTCTCACTTGTTTTTTTTTGCTGTTACTTTGTTTGCATTTGCCCACTGCACATTTGATATTTGCTCTTGTTCTTATCTCTTCTCTTTATTTTGTTTTTTGTTTTTCTTAGTTTTGCAGCTTTTAAACAACCAACACTTTAAACTCTTTTTATATAATTTTAATTATTTTAATATTATTTATATGTATTTATTATAAAATATGGCACGAAATTCGTTGTTTATTAACCATCGATGAAATACTTTTTTTTAGAACTCTCTGAGTAAATTAATTACAGGGCTGCCAACTAATACAAAATACATAAATTTCTTGTAAGAAATTATAAATTTCTCATATGATACAGACTTGGTAACATTTGCGAGGGGACCAAAACGTCATCAAACGGTAAATCATGCGCAAGGCGTAATCTTTATTTAATCATTCTTGGTTTTTATTAGTTTGAAAACACTCATTTGTTTTGCGACAAGTTTCATTTATTTTGAAAAAGGTTTCGTTTAATTTGAAAAAAGTTTCGTTTAGTTTGAAAAATGTTTAATTTAAATTGAAAATGCTATGCATATATTTATGTATATGTATGTATATATCAATTACAACCCCTTCTTTTTTTGCAATAAAAAATATTTAAGTTGTGTGAGACTGCATTTGTTGTATTAAGTCATACATATTTTAATACCTTGCAAAAATAAAACTGGGAAAACATAATAAATGTACATATTTATGTACATTTGTATGTATGTTTGAGTATGCATCTATATGTATGTATGTACATTAGGGCATGACTTTTTTGTAACATATATTGTGCATGGCCGTACATGGTGAGAAATGGCAAAAAAATAATAACTGCGTTTTTAGCTTTTCATTTTATTAGAAAAAAATCCCGCACCGACCGAGATTAAAAATTGTGGGTTTTAAACTGGAAGAAGAAGACAACTCAATTGAAAAGGCCTAAAAATTTTTGTAATATACAAATATTCTATTTATTTATGAGTTCTGTTTTACTTTTTTTATTTTCAAGATAAAATAAAAATCACAATAATAGCTTGCAAATAGTTTTATTTTTTGATTTTTTCATTAGATGCAATAAATTTCAAGTTCAAAGTGCGTTCAGTTGTACAATAAGTATAGATTTCTTGTGTTACTTTAATGGCTCGTTCTGCACAAATATTGGATCGTTTTAAATTTACAATAGCGGAATCTTCCTCCACCCAGTGTTTAAGTAAGCATTTTTGAAGGGCTTTACAGATGTTTCAAAATTTTCAAAGTTATTGTGGCGATAACGTTGATCTGAAAACCATATATCGTACCATGCCCTGCATATAAATTGACAAATTGGCACAAGTTCTGTCCTGTGTTCGGGTTTGAGTATAAAAGTTAAAAGTGCCAGAATGGCTCTGGAATTCCAGCGGGCGTTACTGAGCGCTGGTAATACACGGAATTTGATAAAAGGAAATAAATTATTTTTCTCATAATATTTGAATGCTTGTCCTAGTTCGTACAAATACTGCATTGTATATCCAATATCATATCGCTTTGCTTGAACTTTTGTTTAAGATTTTCGTATTCGGTAATCAATTCTGTAAAAATATCGTACGATATATTTGGTGATGTTGATTTTGCAACAAGCATTTCATTCATGACATGCTTTAGAATCAAATCTGAAACATGTTGTTCACAACCAACATATTGCGGAGGTGAAAAAGATTTTTCCTGAAACGGTGTCTGCAGTAAATGAACAATTCCATTTCTTTCCTGTATTGACATTTGTTGCATCACAAATAATCATTTTAATGGAATTCTATAGTTTAAATTTATGTAAAATTTTGTTGATGCCTGCAATATACTATCATAATTAGTTATCTTTTTAAAAACTTTTTATTTAATTAGCACCTTCAAATATTGTCAAACTTTTTCCATTATGAAGCTCCATGACTGCCAACCTGACTTCTTTAAGCTCGTTTGTCAACACCACTACCTGCACTTCTTTTTTGCCATATTTCTTCCCATCAAAGTGCATACACCAATTTTCTTCTTTTATTGTAGCCATATAATTTTCATCCATACGTTCCGCTGCTTTTATTGAGGCCTTATAGACACCAGATTGTGAGGGTGTTGGAATATCAATACCCGATTTCACCAACTCTACATATTTTTGCTGCATTTCTCGTGCTCACGTTGGAAGTCTGAACGATTTTCACTGCAGCCTTTGTTGAACAGGTCACTTTTTTAACTCTTGGTTCATAGCTATCATCGTCTGATGATGCATATACATAATTCTGTGTTGTCTTCTGATGATGCATAGAATTCTGTGTCTTCTTCTAGGGACGATATGGTTGTGTCAGATACATTTATGTATGAGCTCATGAACAATAGTAGACAGCAGCAGTTTGTTTACAGACGATTTCTGGAATTTACCGTTACTTTGCAGTCACACAGCAAAACAAAAAGCAAAACAAATCACAGAACGTAAGTGAGAAACCAGTGGCTATGCTTGTCTTTGAGAATTCACATGTAAACTTTAATCTCGGTCGGTGCGGGATTTTTTTCTAATAAAATGAAAAACTAAAAATGCAGTTATTATTTTTTTGCATTTCTCATCATGTACGGCCATGCATATTTTTCTTTTTTCAAAAAATGCAAAAAGTTATATCCCTAATGTATGTACATACATATATCGCACCTTAATATAGACTCATTAGCGCAACATGTGCAAGATCCTTTAAGTTATAAAAATTGACATGTGTATATATGTATGTTTGTAAGTTGATTTTCAATTATGATGTGGGAAAAAGCAAAATTAGTAATCGACTTCTTTTTATTTCTAATGAAAATATTCACATACGTACTGACATAAGTTGATCATTTGCGTTCAAAAAAATACGAGTATGTTCAATTTAGATTTGTGAATACATTTCTGGACTTTCTTTTTTAAAATCTTTTATTAAAAGATAAAAGCAATGAATTGTTGTTATATTGTAAGAAAAAAATCAAAACTAATATCTACGAAAAATTTAAATACTTATTTTTTTGCTTATTAGAATATAAAAGACATTTCTGAGGAGTCTAAGAAGTACTTTTACGCACAAAATTTGCTGAAATCATTTATTAGTTACAAAGTGTTTTTTGAATACAAATTTTTAATATTAATTGACTTACCACCTATAATATGTATGGGCTTTGCTTTAGCCATATAATAATTTAAATCGTTTTTACAAATATATATTAATATTGGCTTGACAAAGTCGAATGGGCCATAAAAATCTATAATAAATACATTTTTACATTATCGCTGGACTTAAAAAAGTCGACGAACAGCGTTGAAGGTTTGAATTTGCATGTTTTTTATTTTGTAAATAAAATTAAATGTTAAACGAAATTTTGTATTGATTTAGAAAATGAATTTTTTGCAAAATGACCTAAGATAATGTTTTTGATGTGCTTGATTTCGGAACAAAAATTTTACCTTGAATAAAGCTGTAAAAATATAGCTAAATCTTTTTTAGTTTTCTTTTTGTATTTCCATATGTTCATCTCTTCGTTCTCGGTAGTTTCACAAGCATGGCTTTTTGTTGTAAGCGAATTGATATTTGGATAATGACTTGTTTTGTTCAAAATATCTCTCTAAATGTTTGAGCGCTTTATCCAGAATTTTTCTCATGCTTTTAAGATATTAATCATTTGAAACTTTTGGAGTAATAGATGGTGTTTTCCAATTTTTAGGAAATATACTGGCCTGTAATGTATAAAATAATCACTATATTTTGTTTTCGTATTATAACTTTTATGTTGTTTTTTTTATAAGTTTTGTTAAGCTTTAATACAGTTTTATAAAAAACGTATATTTTTCGAATTGGTTTTATTTTAAAAACTGAAATAAAACTTTAATTATAATAATTAATGCTGATGCGCACAGTATATCTATTACACTCCGTTTATTGCATATTTCGTTGTTCCCCATTTCCCATCGTATACTCTGCACCTTCGCCCATTCAATATATATTTTCTATATATTGTATCTTTTAAAAATATTAAAATCGAATGGGTCTTCGTTTTAATTCGTTTACCAATTTTCTTTCCATCATATTTAACAGTCATGTCTGTTATTATGACACCCATCTTATTTGGCACCGATATTTCGCATTCTTCACTTTCCCTTTCATCGTAGTTTGCACTTTGAATGAACATCATTTCGTTTTTATTATTTCTATACTCGATATTTGTTATTTTCAAAATAATAATTACTATTGAAATCTTCTTTTGGTTTTTCTATTTTCTGCTTTAATTTCGGTTTAATTGTAATGGCTCTTTTTAATTTCATCAACATTTTGTTCACATAATTTTGGTGCTTTATGTATGTATGTATGTAAATATTTCTTTGAGCTATTCTTTATATCTTTTTTCTATAGCTTCAAGTAGTTGTTTAATTTCAGTTTATTTTTGTTTTAAAAATAATTCAAACTGATTCTTATGCTCAATCAAATGTTGTTCGTTTTCATATACATATGTACATCTTTATTTTTTAAAACTAAACCAGCATCATAAATATAAATCGTATAAAATTATTTGGCTCTGACATTTCTGGCTCACCACGTATGTATTTCAATTTTTCATTTGTGACACACACATATACATTCATACATATGTATGTGCATATGCAGGTCCTTGCAATGCAATCTACGGGTATTATATTATTTTGTCTTTCCTCGTCTGATACACACGTATACGATAATATTTCTCTGTCTGTTTATTAAGTTTATATATTATTTTTCACTTTAAGCATTTAATTAATTTCCTAGTTTTATTACACCTGAGCGTATATTTCAAGCAAAAGCATAAACTTATGCATAAGTACAAGGCCTTGAACAAAAAGTTTGTTTTTTCTTAAAAAAAAAAACAAGGTGGATAATTCTGTGTTAAAATATTCAATACTATTTGGCCCATTTATGGATGTAGTTGTTTCCCACAACATTTTGTCAACTAAGAAATTTGGTTTGCATCAAATTCAATGTTGGGATTACTGTGTAACAGCCGGCACCGTCCTGTGGAAAATATATATTAATTATATGTAGCACTTCCAGGCCACACATCACATAATTTAGTGGATATAATGTGATTTCAAGTAACGTGATTTTTCACAACCGACTTGTACATAAATATTGACTATATTCGCAATAATTTTTTGTTGTGTTTTTTTCTGGCAAAAAGCAATTTTCTAACTAAAAAAGCGCTAAGCTGGCATCACAGAGTTCAGTGAATCTTTAATTAGGGAACGATCGGTCGTGTGATTGTAGTGGATAGCTTCAACTAGTGAAAGTGGCGAGGAGCTTACAAATATGAATCTGTGAAACACATAAGTCAAGAAATAAAAGATTTCATGTTTTTTTTTTAATTCATTAAACATTTTAACAGTTTGCTTAAGATTCTAAGACTTTTGCTGCAATGGGCATATGCGGATATATACACATACATATGCAATATATACACACATACATATATATATTTTTTTTAAGCTACCGATGCGATATTGTTTGAAAGCAATATTATTTCAAGAGGCAACTTTGCAAATTAATGCTTTCCATTAGCAAATTGAAATTGTATGAAATTATAGAAATAACAACGCTAGAAGCCAAGCTGATAATTTGTATACTTGTTTTGCTTACTTTCAGCTTTTTTCTTTAAAACGTAGTAAATTTCCAAAAATATAATAAATAATTTAACTAACGGTTATTAAGTCATTAATTTGAGTTTTGCTTGTGAAGCATTTTAATTGCACCACTTACTGTCGTTTTTTCTCCTGTTTAATACAATTTATATTTTCAACCTAAATAAAGATAAACAAAAACATTTTAAATTCATATGCAAATTATATGAAAATCCCATGTAAATGGAGGTGTGAGAAATATATAGAATCCTGATAAAACACGCTGTTTGCGTATTCAAAAAAATTATATAACGTTATTCTATTAGAGGTAATAGAGCGTAACTATTTATAAACTCTGTCTCTAATGGAATCAATTTATAAATTCGACGGGGATTAAGTATCAAAAACGTTTGAGCGACGTCAAACGATGTCAATATTTTCAGCAGGATGTCAATTCTTTAAAATAAATTGTATTCATGTATGTATATTTAATTTTTTATAATTGATAATTTTAATTTGCAATAGTGTTGCTTAGAGTGACAAAATTTAACTGAATAATTCAACCGGACTGTGTGCATGTCAGTGACACGAATCGCAGTTGTCAACATAAATATTTTGCTTTAAAAGATTAAATGTGTGTTCTTTGGTTTTATTTGCTGTCTGAAAAAGTTAAAAAAAAAAACTTTGCAAAAAGTTATTTATAAAAAAATCAATAAACACTGAAGGAAATTTTAATCAGCGGATTTCATGGACAACAAAATATATTAATGGTATTAAATAGTTACAAGTATATAAAATGTATTTAATGGAGGCTTTACGTAAAGCTTTCTATAATAATTTAAACTAGGTTAGTTTAAAAAGGTAGCCCATCTTTTGGCGTCCTTCCTCGAAAGCCTTCTGTCAGTTTGCCAGAAGGACTCATTCGCACCTCTCTAAAATTTAAAGACAATTCTTGAAAATGCTTCTGTCAAGCAGTCTTTTAAATATTTTAGAAACCTATGTCAAATATTCATATTCCTTATAATATGGACTGGCATGACGAAAGTTTGTTTTCCATTCTGCATGTCGGCCAGAGTTAGCACTCTTGTGTAAAGCTACATAATAAAGTTGTATTAAAAAAAACTTTAGTTCACACTAAATTAATATTTGCTGTTGATGTTTAAATTAAGTAACTAGAATATTTGATCGCCGCAAAGAAAAGAGCACAACAAAAAAAGTCGTACAATAGAGAAAATAAAAAACCAAGTTGCTCTATCAATATGTCAAATACTTTGTCTTTCTTACATTTGGTTTTAAGAGGTTTTCCTTTGACTTTAAAGATGCTGCTGCCAGAATTGTAGTACGATCCTATTATCGAATTAATCAAATTTGTTAGTGCGTTTAAATCCATTGTAAATGAGAAACAGAAATGCTGAACAAATGGTTTTATTCTCCGCAAAATTTTCTATAAAATGTCCTAGAGAATTTGACGGTAAATCTTTACTATGAGTGTCATAGATTCCTTGTTACAAAAAGTTATTTAGTATTTTTTTCATAGCATTACACCACATTAAAACCGCCGTGTACCGGAAGTCCTATGCAAACTTTTTATCTGACCTGATATACGGAGTTCCAATTTCGATCTTCAAAGATTCATATGGTTTAAAAAAATTGCGCTCTTGTCATAAGTTCCTCAGTGGATTTCCTAAGGGTTTTTATGAACGAATTAAGTTCTTTCCAGCGGACTTGCTTTATTTGCAACAGGATAGAAAGCTTACTGAAGGCTTTGCGTAGTCCACAATCATTTATTATTTTATTGCGTACAATTTTGTACACTTTCTTTCTCCAAATTGCTTGATTTGTTTGATTCCCATCTTTAAGGGAAGTATTTTATCTGTGACCTTTTGCATGTCAATAAAAAATATATTCAAAAGCAATTTTTGCGTCAAAAGAATTTAAATTTAAGCATTTAAAGAACTCAATAAACCAAATGTTGCAAATTTATCAAGGTAAATGCAATTACAAACTCATAAGGGCTTAAGCTCGTATTCGAGGTAGCCAGTATGAGCCGCAGGGATCGTTGAAACATAAATAACTGTATTTGTGCAGCATTAAGTAATGAAGCAGAGTATCAAGGTCGTTAATATTTAATAATATTTCATTTTGTTGAACTTCTTTATTCCATTTATTTCAATTCGTGTTCATGAGGATTGCATTTTGCGTCAACGAAATAATTAACAGAAAATATTGCTGAAAATGTAATACGAGGATTTCAACAATTAATTAAGCTGACAAACAGAAGAAAAACAATTATGCTCGTAGTTCTTCTTCTAATCTCTTTATATATTGATGTTCTTGGCCTCGTGATTTCCAAGTTACCTGACAATGAGGGCCTCTCTTCTTTTCTAAGCAGGTAAAATAGGGAATGATTTCCTTACTAAATAATATAACAGCCAAGATGAAACATAACCATAAACCTCGAGTGATTTTCTCGGTGATATCAACACATTCAATATACATAGACGTAAGTAATTGCATATATGAAATACTAAACCCAAACCAAAAAAGGTGGTCACCAATCTTCCTTCAGCGAAAACGAACAATGTATTATTGTTATGAACAAACATGGTGATATACAAAATCGAAGTTCATTAAATAATTTAGTAATTAAAGCAGTTACGCTTAAAAGAGTATTGTGATTGTGCTCTTACTCCCGAACGTGCACGCTTACGAGAAAGATAATATTCAGCCACACTCACACATGGTTGGCAGAAGAGTTGAACCGTGATCGCAAGACTCTATTTTACAAATTTCTTTCCCCTTTTCTTAATTTCTTACAGTGGTATTCATAAAAAGTCCTTACTAAACATATCAGGCACAAACTAGTTACTTAACCGTTTCGCTTTATTAAGCGTTTAGTAAAAAAGCGTATTCATAAACAGTTTAGTAACTAATAAATACATCATCGAAGTTTTAGACAAAAGAGTGACAGCACGTAAATTTTCATTTGTTATTCAACTTTTAATGCTGTATTTATGCCGATTACCAATTTCTAAATTAACCATGTCTATCATATTACCTTATGTTATTTTGCTTGTATTAAGAAAAAAATATATATTTAACAAACAGATAATACTAAATAAATATGTTTACTTCTTTTAGAATAGCACAAAAATGAATTATGTTAACGTTAAATTCACATTTTTTAACGAGTGAAGTAAATTTGAAGTGATTTGTATTGCAAAAATAAATAAAGATAAGTTATTCGGTAGAGAAAATGGATCGAACTTCCTTTTATACATTTTTGCTTTTCGTTTTTTCTGGCAAATATTTCTTATGTCTTCTTTTTAATAAGAATCAAAATTATAAAAGTTTTTTTTTTAAATAAATTTTGATGTAGTTACCCGTTCTTTTTATTAAATTTAGTGCTTCCATTTTTGCATATTTCCTATAAAATTTTAAAAACTTGAAAATACACAATGTAAACACAGAAAAATGTAAAAATTCTCCGATAATAACAGCTTAATTGATGGTCGAGGCAATATTAAAATTTGTACGGCTTAATAACCGCTTACTAAACGTTTAGTAAGTGAATACCACTGTTAGTTTTAACGTATGAAGCCAATTATTGGGCAATCGTAAAACTTTATTTCATTGACCTGCATATGTAGATGATGACTTGATATAAAAAGAAAAAGAAAAACACTGAAAGAAAGAATTTTTTACAGCAATATTGAGCGATGTGTCATGGAGTTTTTTAAGGAATGTGCAATACCAGAAACCACTAGTTTCGACACAACAACAAAGAATAACTTTGTTGGTTGAGGCCCAGGTTCACCACGGACTGTAGCGCCAAAAGAAGAAGAAGAAGAAGAAGAATACCAGAAAGTTAAAAACAAAATTTTGAACGATACCAAAATATACGTACATACATATAGAAGTATGTCTTTAACTTGTGTTTGTAGTTAAAATTGAACAGGATCGCTGTTCAAGTACTAGGACCCTGCTTTGTTGTTGTTGCATTTAATCACAAGCTATATACATATATAAGGACAATACGAAGTTAATGCCTGTTTGTGTAATGTTTATATGCCTGACAAAGTCTTTTCGAGGCCAAAACGACATCCCATTCCAGTGGACTGAGTGTGACGTGACTTTCATTGTTTCAGCAAATACTTTTGTTAAAATTTTGCTAGTTTTTTTCTTTTCTTGTTGTTTCAATAAGAAATTAACTTTCTAAACTTCCTTATAAGAAAATGCGAATTTGAGTCGACGAAACAATAACAAGTTGTCACACTTTTCTGGTTTCAATACAGTTTCGAGAATTTTTATTTTGTATCTTTTCTGAAAGCAGGTCTGAAAGATGGAACCCGCTGACGAATTTTAAATATCGTTCATATCTTTAGAAGTATTTTTCCTTTGGAAACAGTAGCTTGTTTCGTTGATGTTTAAGCAAATTGTATCTGTATATTTGTGCAATCGGAATGTGATTTGGCATCAGTTACATAAATATCAATGCCGTTTGAAGCCATTTATAAAGCAAAACCTTTTAGGCCTTTTTAATTATAAATTAACGCTTTTTACTTCGATTCTATTTTGCAAATCATATGTTTTCGCAAAAGCAAGCAAGTGCTTTCAAATCGATTGGGATTTATTGAATCGCTCTTCTTCTGATGTCAAATCACGGTTAAAATAATTAATTTTGTGAACAGGGCTCTAATACCCATTTGCATGCAACAAATACATGTAATATTTATACAGTATTACATAGAAATATATACTTAACCATAAGATTCCTTTGGTCTTGCAACCCTCGTTATTTTCGGTTCAAATCGCTTTGCTTACGTAGGTACTCGTGTGTAAGTACAACATGCACACACTTTATACATTTCATTACACATTAAAAATCAATAAATTCACATGAATGTCTTTGTTAACACTTTTGCTATTAAATATATACTGTATGCATAAATCTATTTTTTCTTCTTTTTTGACATAAATACATGTTAAACAAATTACGATCTCAATGAGATTTTCGCACGATTATTTACATACACGTTAAAAAGCTCTTTATAATAAAAATACAGTTGTGGCAAGGACACGCGTCGGCGTCAGAAAGATTGTTAAAAGAAGCTGTGATGGCAAATAATTGTGAAGTTAAAAGCATCGCGTTGAAAAAGATTTTTTTTGTACGAAATTTAACGAAAACTTAATGATAGATAAATGTAATGGGACACACAAAAGAATAAATAACTGCACCTGGTATTTCAATTTCGTTAAACTCGTAATTTGTGCTTATTATGGCAATACACTTAGAACAAATTTCCAAAGAATGTATTTCTTCAAGATTTTAAAAAGTGCACCCTCCAACAATGCAAAGTAACTGCTCAAAACTGCTCCACAAATAGGCATGTTCAGAACATACTGGGCATACATGCAGTTCCAAACAGTCCCAATATGTTTCCTTAAAAAGTGTACCGGCTCAAAAAATTTAAATGAGATAAAAAACAAATCAACGGCACTCAGTAAACCACTGAAACTGTCAAGCTTCTGGTTGGTTTTTGCGACAGGTTTTTACTTAACAAATACTCTTTAATTGACAGCAGAATCCGGTATTTTGTTCAATTAATTCAACCAATTATGATGCTTTTATTTCTTATAACAAATATTGTCTTAAAAGTAAGTAAAACTTTTTACACAATATCCGCACCCTGGCATAATGATGCGATTATTATGGCTCAAATCGAACTGAGATAATTTATGATTTTGCACTTAACGTTAATTTATTTCCAATATAAAATAAAAACTACAAATAACCGATATCATCACTGAGAAATTGTATAATAATAAAAAGCAAGTACCACAAAAAGGGCAATCTCTCACCCTGAACTAAACAGGGTACAAGCCATGTTACATATCAACCGACTTTTCGTGCACTATATGTTGAAGCGAACATGCAGTATTTTGAAAATATTGCACATTTTCGTAGCCGCCAGCACGAAACATTTATAGAAAGCAAAATATATGTAATAATTTCGTCAGGAAAATGCCGAAATATGTATATAATAAGTATGTACGTAATACGTGTATATATTTAGCTATTTTATTAAATGGATTACAAGTTCGGTCCTATCTATTTTTGACAAATAAATAAATAGTAGTTGGACATTGACCGCAAATTTTATATGGTATTATTGCCTTTTACTAAAGTTATACGTAAAGTTATGCCAAACGCTATGTATTTTAGTCTATGTCTATAGATTGTGAAAAATCGCTCTTCATTAACGCAGATGATCTAGCAGATTTGCGATCTATACTGACGAAGTGTTTTTGTTCAGTTATGGAGACTATGTCGTGGTGAATTGCCGTCAACCTAAAGATTTCGTGGCTCAGTTAAGCCATGCCCAAAATAATGCGTCGCTAATAAACGCGACGGAAACTGCATTGCGATTTTCCATACACTTGTATCGGTTTTCATTTATGTATGTAGTGGTTCCGAGATTCATAATTTTAGCTGACAAAATGTATTTTTAGTAAAAATATAATATTATTTATTTTGTTTTAATTTTGAAAAACAGATTTTATCAGAATAAAAGTGTAACAAAGCACCTTTTTTCTCCTTACATCCTAATTATATTTTCAATGCTCTCCTATTTCTTTATAATAGTTTAATACTTGGTGCAATACTATTTAGTAATATCTCAAAAATTATATATATGTACATATATAAAATATTTTAAAATATTTGTATTGTATGATGACAGAAAATAAAAATGAATGAATGAAAAGCATGAGAAAAACAGAAAATGACGTAATGAAAATATTAAGATTAGAATTTAAAACAAGGAATTCCTTGAATATCAAAGGCCTTTTACGCTGATTCAAAATGTGTACTTTTTCTTCTGAGGCCGTTGGCTTCCTCTTTCGATCCCGTATTGCAAAATATCTGGGTAAACTTCCCGCCACCAAATATACTTAATTTGCGACTAAATAATATCTAACTTGCAACCGGCAGACAGCCTTCAAATACATACATATTTGCGTAAGACTTACCGGCAAATTGTTTTTTTCTGCTTTAGTTTCCAGAAATATTTTCATATTAAGCCACTAACGACGCAACATCGAAATCATGCGACGCAAACTGAAGCAAAAACTGCGCTTAGAATTGCGAAGCGACGCAAATATTAGAAATTGGAAATTTGGCCTTTGTATGTTGTTCAAAATTACACATGTAAGTGATGTAAAAAATGTTTATGACGCAGTACATACATACATACGTACCACTTAACCTGTTTTTGTCTTAAATCAAAACTGATACTCCATTTCCACCAACTTGAGCAGAAGTTGTTAAAAAAATCACTTCACTTAAGAGCACAAAATGTTTGATTTTAATTGTCTAAAATTCTTCTATAGTCTTGCAGACCCTTAAACAACAACTCACTACTTTTTGGGTACGAAGTGTTCGCGAACCGTGTTAGAGTGGAAGTTGCGTGATGGACTGTGTTTTTGAATATGAATTGTGTAAAGTTACATATTCGTTTCATTCGGGTTGCTTGAATTTCTCATTTCCCAACTTATACTTATGTATGTGCACAGCGGTCTAACTCTGCTGCTCACAATCTTTTATGTATTTTCATTTTTATTAATTTAGTGAAATGTTTGTATTTAGATGAAAAAGTATTTGTAAGGGAATAGTAAAAACAATAAGAACATTTATTTAAAATAATAAAAACATAAAATGAGCTTGTAACTAATGACTAGTTGCAAATTGCTATCTGGCTGCTGATGCTATTGTCTTGGAAAGATTGCAAAATATATTTTTCCTGCATGATATCTACTTAATTAATTACGAATGTATGTTTTTGTCGATGGGGGAAGAAGTACTATTAATTACTTATAATTATAATTTATTTTTAGAACAAAGGACTGTAATAAAACTAATGAATCTTAACCATTAGCAGGTTTTCATAGAAAACTCAAAAGTTTCTTTTTTCGTTTCTTTGTTTTGGGAACTGCTTTCAAAACTACCGAAACTTGATATTTGTTGTAGCTGAACATATGTCAGCAAATAATCGTAAATAAATCGTAAAGTAAATCGCTTTATTTTTATACTTTTCTATGCTAAATGTCACAATAAATTAATGCACTAAATCACTCAATGTGGTTTTTTAAAATACTTATTTTAAAGTTAAAGTTGTTCTCCATCGCTATTTTTCGATGCGCAGAATCTCGAACCAGTTTAGTTTTTCTTTTGCTTTTACTAAACAGTTGGAAGAACAATACAATTCAAATAAGGAGGAGCTTTCGAGAATTGAAAATTAACGGGAAAAACACAAAAGCTATGAGATTTGCAGAGCTATAAGAAGTTGCATTTATGTTCTAGAACAATTTTAAATTGGTGTTCGGAAGAAAATTGAGTTTATTTTCTGTTTTGCTTCCTAGAAAGAATATTTAAGGATACATTTTAAAAGAATATTTTATCCCATTTTTTAATCATAATGGATTAAATAGAACTATTGTAGTATAAAAAATGTGCAGGATCAACGTTTTTGTTTCGCTTCGAGTATAAATCGTGAGGTATAAGTACAAATACTTCCCGTCATTAGGCTAAATAGTGTTTCCACAGCTATCAGCAGCTTGCCACATTTAAAAAAGAGATCATTCAGTAACGCAATCAACGTATTCAATGCGTTTCAAAAATATATTCAACTTATATTCAAATAAGCCGAGCAGATTTACGAAAACATTCGTATAAATTTCTTAAAATTATCTATAAATCTTATGTCTCAAAAGCAATCGTTCTATTTTTGCTCAATGAATCCCTAAAGCTTTCACAGACCGAACTTAACTCCTATAAATTATCTGTTCTTTTAGATTTTTCATAAATATGTACCATTAGAAGGTCCTAGAATGCTTAATGCCTAATTGCACGTGTTAAAATAGTAAAACAATTTGGACTTTCAAAACTCTGGTTATTTTAAACCCCTTTCGGGCTCCCCGATCATTTTAGTGCCAAGTCCTTTCTAATTAAATTAATAGTAGTGGGAAACTATTGTGGGCTGACAAATCTATCGGAGAGGTAGAATCAGTTATGGCCAACTTAAATTTAAGTGCGTGAACAATTCCAAGGTGAAATAGGCAACTTCAATACACTTATACTATGAACTGGCTTACTGCTAACAATGAACTAAAGCATGGAAAAAGAAAAGAACAGGAAATATGTGTTTCTGAAAGAAAAATAATTATTATAATTATTAATAATCAAATATAATAGTGAAAAGAAGGAAAAAGGTTTCGAAAAATCGGTCAGAATTTTAATATCTACGCCACAGTCCGGACGTCTTAAAATATTGTCCGCTATGGAAGAGCGCAAAATAGTCAATATGACAAAGATAAATCCTCGGATATCATCAAATAAATTGTTGAAAACGTCAATAAAGCTTTTAAGAAGTCTATTTGTGCTGCAACGCACTTGTTAACAGGCAAAAGCGCATTTAATTTGCTAATAACTACATATGTACATAAATAAGCCGTCGGAATTTTAGAAGCAAGTGATATTTTCCGACGAAAGCTTATTTGGCATATTGGGCATAAAAGGCCGTCAAATCCTGTGGCGTAAGGCAGGAACTGCGCTCGAAAAACAAACTCTTGTCGGTACGCTCAAGCATTGGGGGGTGTGGTCATGGTATGGGGATGCATGACGGCTTCTGGTGTGGGTCATTTGCTATTTATTGAGTCGCCAGTGGACAGATGGGCTTACTTAAACATTTTAACAAATAATTTGAATGGGCGAAAATTACGGTTGAGGAAATTGAAAAGTTAGTAAATTCAATCCCAAAGAGGCTAAGCGGAGTCTTAAAGCTTTGTGGCTACCCTACAAAATATTAAATGCACTTTTTCTAAATAATTTTTAAGTTTTATAATTATTTTTTTAACTGAAAATATGAAAAGGCATTTTTTAAATAAAAATATGAAGAGAATTTTAAAATTGGTTTTTCGCTTTCAAATGAAAACATCTAAATAAAATATGCATGTATGAAACAAATTTATTTTAATTAAACATTTATATATTGTATAATTTTATCACTTATAAAAATTCTAAGAGTGAACGCAGACTTATTGGGTATGTGTATACAGTAGTTAGATGTGAGAACATCTAAACAAATCTTGAAAAATTCCAAATAACGACGGCAGGTGCCTCAAATACTGTCTAATTTTAGTCCTTTTGGTGATTTATTTTTCCTTACTTATAAAAGTATGGTAACATTGTCGAGAGAAAAAGAGAAAACGCTGTCAAAATTAAGTTCAATTTCACTAACAGCAAATTTTTAAGTCAATTCGTATGGAAAATTTCCATTCAGTTCAGTATTTCAAATTTTATAATTTGAGTCTCGTTTTTCTAATCTTTTGAAAAATTAAATTTTAAGAGCGTTAAATGTTTCAGATTCATCTAAAGACTTCTTTAAAGAATTAAATATTCAAACATATGTGCCACTCTAAAACGAATTAAATTTCGAGTAATATTTGTTTGTTTTTTCTTTGTACACTTTTTAACTTTTGAAAGTTTTTCGATCGGATTTAATGTAGCAAAAGGCCATTTAGAGATTATGGCGCATTTTATAAACAAGCTTAAAAAAATAGAAACCATCAAATAAAATAAAAAAGAGAAAACTCAACTGACATTCACAGAGACATCAGTATTTGGATACGTGAAGTCATCATTGAATGAGATTCTGCTAGAGTTGGAAGCGTGAGTATTTTTACACTCCCAAACCTGCAGGACAAGTACGAAAATTTTCAAACCTGGAAACACTAAGTGAAAAACTCATACCAATTATGATTACAAATGCAGGTATAATTATTTTGCTCCTCTTTTTTTATAATTAAAGCAACGGCTGTAATGTTTTGTCCTGAGTTCACAGAAAACTGTGAGTTAAATGTCCACCATATTTTGAAATGTGCAAATTGTAAGAAGACGTCTCATTTTATCTTAAGTATGGTTAGTCACACGACTTTCACGACTTTGCGGTGGTTGTAAAAGGCTCATCACTATTACAGTGGTAGGACCGATACACTCATCTGACTGGGAGATGTGTTTAGAAATATAAATATTTATTTTATAATCTGTTTCACAATGTGCAGTGTTGGCTGGTTTTTTTTATTTTTTATTTCAATTGACACTGTTGTTGCCGTAAAATAAAGTAAAATCAACGTTAGATAACGCTCAATTGCACAAGTAAATCGCATTTGCAAAATATTGTGCCATTTATTCATTCAATGATTCCTGGTCACACTGACCGGCAGTTGCTCTCTTCCTTTTTTATTCTGTTTCGAAACAATAACAACTTTTACTGGATTACAAGAGTGCTTGAGGTAATCAATCAGCCATTCAGTCTGTTAATGGGCAATTATGTTCGGTTCAATAAAGTTAAAAAACGCCGTAAGCGTTTCAATGAAAGATGCCCTCATCCGGAGGGTTAACGAAATGAAACTAGTACGTAAAATGCGATTATTATTTACTATGCAACTACCTGAAGAACTAGCTACATATTTAATTTGGTTTGGATCAAGTTGGTTTCTGTCAATTTTCAAAATTTCGGCAATTCAATATCTCTTCTGTTTTTTAATTTCTGAAAATGTGAAGAAGCAAAAAAAAAACGTTACAAACTAAAAATGTGTACATTTTGACTTTTACACAAGTTTAATGACCACTGATTTTGTGATATTGTAAAATGAGCATCCTACTCACGATCGGAATTGAAAAGAAGGTTGGCTAAATATTCAAATATAACACATGCTCGTAAAGTAAGATACATATATCTGCGATATGTATGAAATTGTTTTTTAATTTGAAACACGCGTGCATGGAATATAATATATTTCGAATGTTCGCCGCTGCTTCTTACGTACACGCACTTGTCAAATTTTCAATGTATCTGTCGCAAAGAGTAGGCCAAATGTGAACAATGGCCTAGGTAGTGTTGACTTTAAGGACATCGGTCAATTGTGGTTATGGGCATAGACCTGTCGCTTGAGAAACCCCCTCTAGTGGGTCCAAATCATATGTATGTCACCGCTGCAAAAGTAACAATACAGTCAAATCGCTCATGTAGTATATCCATCGTTGCGTCCGCTGGGTGACACGTAGGGTGGTCCTGCCTTATCGCTCAACCTGTCCCAAGGAGCAATTGACTGTCTGGGATTCTCTTGCACACTTTCACTGACCATGGGGATATTTTTGGCCGTTATTTAGACGTACGACTGTTGGGTTATTGTTTATCGTTAGATAGTCGGCGCAAAGTTTGAACTGACCTAAACTCATTGTGTTTATTTAATTTTATAAATTTTATAAATTGGACGTGCTGCTCAGTCGTGTAACTTTTCATTGTGCTTTGACATCAGTAACTGAAAGATAAAGAACGGATCGGACTGGGCTACCAAAACAACATCACGGTCACTGACCGCCACCATCTAACTGTTCCCATGAAAAAATCTATACCTAACAAATAAATTCGGAATAATGTTAAAAATATTTTACGAAAGATTGTTGATGGACGACTGCAATTTTTCTGTTTTATTAAATTGAAGGAATGTACAATATATTGTTGAAAAGGATAATCTTAATAAGTACATTCCTGGTGTCTTAGTCGCATATTCGCCTTAACGTATTCTGCATTGTTTACTTTTCCCGCAGGAAGGCTGCTTAAAACATTTTTTAATCTCAATATTTTGAAAGAAACATACTTCCGCGTCAGTTCCGTGTCAGCGCAGTAGACAAAGCTTTTGTTCTTTTAAGTTATTTCCTATTCAAACTTGTGATTAGAGTTAAGAGTTAAAGGACCATTTGTACTATTAGACGAGTAAAAGTCTTAAACTTTTATTGAAGTTTGTATGTTGCGAGTGTCAAAATCTAATAAAAAATATGAATAGAAAGTAAACAGCTGGATGAAAGCTGAGCTGGGCCAGTCAGCACCTTGATGTTATTCAGCAGTCAAAGGGACTGGTACATACAAGATAACAAAATCCAATCAAACAAATTTACATCAACTTTTGTCATGTCATGATTACTGAAATGCATTAATCCATTCCGAAATTTTTAGACTACGTGTGACCAACAACGTCGTTTCAGTTTGGTCCACATATGTGTACTCACTCACTCCTGCAAATAAGCCCACAGAAGTAGAAAAAAATTAATTAAATTATACAATTAATATATTTAATTAAGGGAAAGAAGTCATTAAATGTTTAAACATGATGACCTACCTCGTATAAAGAATGACGATTATTTGTACGTTTTGTTCTGCTTTTCACTGACATACGAATGTGTAGAGCAAAAGTTTTACTGTCATTTTATACCTGAGTCGTCAATGTTCAAATAAAAAATAAATGAATTTCCATTTCTTTTCTGTAGCGCAAATCGAACTCGTGCTGCATTAAAACTGCTTTTTAATCTACGAATTTTCACAGAAGTTCTTTTTCTTTTTATATGTATAAAGATGATTTTAATTGTTTTATAAATTGAACAAACATCAAAAAATTATATTTGTTTTAACTTTAAATTAAACAAAACGAAATTTTTGAACTGCAGCTTTAAATTGAAAAATAAATTGTTTTTAATTAAAATTTCATAGAAAAGCTATTTTTATTTATTTAAATCGTTGCACATTTTGATCAGATATGTTTTATATTTGTTGTTGCTTTATTTGGTATAGAAAAATTTAAATGGAGATTATTTTAATAGCAATTTATAAATCAAATGAATATTAAATTGGCTGTTTGTACTGCCAAGCACATAGTAAATTTTTTTTGTTGTATATTGTACATACATATGTACTACATACTACTCCTGTATAGTAAAATAAGTTTCGTAATAGAATTAAAATTTAACTTGAAATTTATAAATGTACGTATTTTTGGGATGACGTATGTATGTTGCTGCTTAAACCGGAAACACTTTACATAAGTTTATTTTTTCAGAGGTTGAGATTTTCTTTAAATGTCTTTTTCATTTTCATTTTCCTTTAACTCTTCCAGCTTAAGCGAAAAGCTGAACAGGAAACTGATCAAGTTTCTTCGTAAAGATTAGGTACACACTTACGTATGTAACCAGACACAAAATGGTGTTGTATTATTTTCACACACACAGAGATTTTATTAACATTTTCCAACCCTCAACTTCATTAATTTCTGCCGCTGTTTTATGTTCGTAAAGGGTGTTTTTTATAGCGACTTTAAATCGCACTATCTTGGAGCTGTTCCACAGTTAATCAAGCTATTTAATTGTTCTGATGGACGATTGTGTTGACCGTAAAATTGATGTAGTGCGCGATAGGTATTTCGAACAGAACCATGTGTTGAAATGCCAAACCAAACTACTTAAAGTTTTATACCTCTATAAAAAGCACCCCTTATGTACATATGTATGTACCCATGACAATGCGTCTTGTAAGAAATCACTAAATTGGAATATTAAAGACAATAGTGTTTAAAAACTAAAAGTCATGGTTTCGAAAATTTTCACTTGTTTTCAGTTTTTCTAGCAAAAATATGAAAATTTCTTTTCTTATTTTAAAGTAAAAATTAAAGCATAGCATCAAATTTTGATAAAAGTACTTAATATCACTGCTATTTGTTTTTGAGTTGAAGTAAAGAATCTAATTCAATCAACAAATTGCACTCGATTGCTTCATAATTTATTTTTTGTCTTTATCTTAAGGACCAAAGAAGCAGAAATAAAAAATAATGACACTAATGCAAACTGAAGCAGTCTCTTATCTGTCTTCCAAACTGTTTATTATGTATTATAATGCGATTACAGTTATTTTTGACTTATCCTGTTTTTGTGTTTGCTTGTTTGTGCGCATATCGTTTTATATTTGGGTTTTATTATTGTTTATTCTTTTTTAGGTTAAACCTTCCGATAGTTCGTCGTTAAAAGTGACAACACACACAAAAACACACGGAACCCTACAATACAAGATAAAAATACTAAAAGAACTTCCATTGGATGAACAATTATTTGTACATGTCCATTCACCGGCAACAATGCAGGATATTCAAGTAAGTGTATGCATGTACATATATAAAATAAACGAATCTTCTAACACAATCTGGAATAGATATTAAATTTTTTAAAGAACTTTGATAAAGAAATATAGGAGAAAAACTAAATGAAATTTAACCAAACATTTTAAAATTTCTTATTAACTGAATTTAACTCAGTGGCTAATCAGAAAGTGAGATTTAAAAGTAGAAGACATTCTCAGTAAAATAATGTTTAGGAAAAACTAAGCAATTGGCAACTCTATAAAAGCCTCTGTGACCATGAAATGCTCGAATGGAAACGTGAAAACAGGTTTTTGCTAGGCTTTTAGGACCACTTTTAGGTCTAATGCAGGCAAGTGGTCCAATTATCAATGAGTCTGCCTGACGGATTTGGCTCGATTTCAGCAATGGCTTCGAATATGTATGTTGACTCGATTGCGGCTTATTGGCATACACCTGCTACTTTGAGAAAGCCTCTAAAAAAAAGTCAAGTCGGGTCAAACTGGAGGGTCTTGGTGGCCAGTTGACGTCTCCTTTGCGAGAGGCAACCATACCATGAAATTATTCGTACAGAAGTGCATCGTGGTATCTTGCTGGAACCACATGTCAGCGTCCACATCATTCAGTTAGGGGCAAAACAAATCTGTGATCTCACTTTCGAGTGAATTCGAGGGTAACGCGCACAAACTTTACTGATTTTGATAATAAAGTTTTATTCTTTGGACTTGTCATGGTATTTTGGAATCAGCAACTAAATACTAAAGACCGCTGACAAAATAATATGACGGTTGCTGACCGCCAACATCTAACTGTGCCTGTTATGACAATCGCATGGCTTAAAATCTTTCTTGTAGTTTGCATATGTCGAAATAAACGGATAAAAACCAAAGTTTTAACTCAAAACTCATGAATCCGATTCTGGGAATTTTACCACCGACAAGAATTTACCTTCCTATTTTCCAGTTTTTCTCCTAATAAAAGCGCAAAATGTGATGATTATACTCATAATTTTTCTTTTGGAAATCGATTCTAGACGTGTACCACTGAATTTGGATCCGGTTGGTTGCTTTAAACCCGTTTTATAAATCTTGTTGTCTAAGTATTTAGTTGTACTGCTAGCCTTGGAACTTAATATTTTTCATGGCGATTGTATCTAGGTATTCCGACTCCTACGAAACTTTTTGGTTGTGAAAAGCGGCTGATGCCAAGCTGATGGGTCATATAGCATGACATAAAATCTAAGACCGCGTCGACGAAAAACGTGAATTCCATATAAACAATTTCTTTACTAAAGTTTTGGGTGTCGAATGAGAGGGCTTTGTAAACATATTTCTCTCGTTGTGAGGTAACAGGTACATAAAGTTGGAAATTTAGGTCAAATATTTTTTTAATAAAAATTACAGTTTTTTTCACTTTTTTCTTTGCTAAAGAATCATAAGAAACCCCAGTTGTATTGTTGACAGGCTAAATAAAATATATATGTCGGAAAACATTGACCCATATGCTTTAAAGGCTTTACGAATATGGGAACTCAGTGTTACTATTGAACATACAGCTTAATATGATTTTCAGTTATGCCGCTATTTTAAAATAGTGTAGGACAAATTTATTGCATATAAACTCGTCCATTTATGCAACTCCCCGATTTTCGGTCGGTGGAATAAAAAGCAGAAAGAAACTTATCGATAACAGAAGCAGTACCATCTCTGTAATTTATGTGTACCAATACCGGAAAAAATAATTTGGAGCAAAATTGCTGTTTAAAGGTCTGATCGTTCCTTTCAATGCATTATATTGAATTCAAACTCGCGAAGGTTTCGTAAACCTCTTCCCTTCTCATAGAATTAAATGCAGAATATGTTTCTTGGAGGGCATTTAGACCGTAATACAAGTCGTACGATAAGTAAAATTTTTAAGTAGAAGAGAAAGGATGGTATCGTCTAAACTTCATATGTAATGAAACCGTACGACAAAGAGAGATAGAGAGAGAAAGAGAAAGAGAAAAAATACGGATGCAAATTTTACAGTCCTACGCCTCAACGTTTTTTAAAATTATTCAAATTCCTTCACACAATATGAGATCAGGGATGTAATTTTATGCCAACAAATAAAGCAAACCAATAATAACATCTGTGAACAACTGAAATAAAAAAGGCGCAAACAACAGAAAATAAAAATAATTTTTGTGCAAATTTACCAGTGGTGTAAACGTAAAAAAATCTGTCGTAAGATTTTTTTTTATCATTTTTGAAATACGGAGATGATTTTCTCTTTGGTTCTACCGTGTAAATCCCCTTTTAAGGTGTCTTTTCACGGTAATGCAAATAATCACGAATTATAATCAAAATATCATGAAATTCTCCGTATACATACAATATGAAATGAGAGCAAAAGTGTGTGTAAGTATTTTAAGCAAAATCAAACCAAAAATATTGGTGATGCAAATAAAATGGCTGATGGTTGAATTTCACAATATTTACAAGAACAACATGAAAATCTGTTGCGTTGAACTTGATTGTTCTTGTAATTATTGCGAGCACCTTCAATACATTCTGTTCGTGCTGCCAATGTTAACTGTAAAACACACATTTGGTGTGATGAGAATACAAAAGTTTAGAAACTTGTTTGGTTTCGAAAATGGCTTGTCTAATTTCGTATTCGTGCGTCTTTAATATTTCAATGTTAATTAATCCAAATTTGTACAGTTACTCACAAAAATGTTTTGCCTATCCAAAATTGAACAGTTTTTAAGAAAAAAATATATCGACGGCATTTATCCAAAATGGTTTATCTGCAAACCCCTGATTGTTGAGGAGAAGCAAACAACTGTTTAATTCCCTAACTAGTGAGTATTTAGCAAATCGATCTTCTACACTATGATCGATAGGCTTCTACTAATTCCCTAAAATATAAATTATAAAATAAAACCCGATATTCGCATTTTTACGGTAGATAAATAATTTTTTCTTAGAAAATTTTCGATGTAAATATTAAAATGAGTAGATAAACCATTTTGTTTGGAAGAATTTTAAATAGTGTGAAGTAAAATTTTGATTTAAACTCAAAATTGTTGTTTTTCACTTTTAAATAATTTTAGGATTGAGAAAAATAGGAGAAGATACTTACTTCAGGTCCAAATAATTATCTGTATGGTTAATGTTAGGATTTTTATTATTTTTTATTAAATAAATTACATTTATTTTGATTGAAGATTATCGTAGAAAGAATGATATTCATTAGGTATCACAGATTTTAGTTCCTGTAGATGTTTCCATTTACTGGTGGATATTGGAAGATATTCTTGATGAAGGGATAGTGGTCATTTGGTAAATATAAAAGTTATTTCAGTCCCAATTACCGATTTTTAATATATGAGTGCTATGAAAATCTCGCAAATACATTGTAGATAAACCATTTGGCTTCAAAAAAAGTGTGTATGTAGATAAACCAAACAAAAAATGTGAATAAGTCGCAAATAAATCAACATTTTCAATAAACGCCGTCGATATATAAATTGTAAACAGTTCTCATATATTTCATTAAATATCGGTTAATTAACACAAATATAAAAATTCGTTTTCATAACAACTTAAATAACATTTTTAAAGTAGAAGTAATTGCAAGATTTATAAAGCCTACGGCGATTTTTGAGATCACAAAAGTATTTTGCTTTTTTATTTTCCATACTAAAATTTTGCATAATGGCGCAATTATTGATTTCCTCCTTTAATATTGTTTTTAATGTGGGACTCGATGAAATGTTATGTTCTCGGACATCTATGAACAGCAATTTTAGCACTCCCGGCGCGGACTTACAGCCTCACCATAACTGAAGTACCCAACTTGGTCGTGACACGCGACTGTCAATATTATTTGATCCAAGCACTAAATGAATAGTGTCGTCACTAACACATCTTTATAGTACCCCTCTAATTTTTTCATTAAGTTTTGGCGCAGATAAATGGGGATTTTCGCGATTTTCTTTCAGAATTTGTCTCTCATATCTTAATGTTGAGATTTTGCACGACCTTTGCCGGGAATATTTTCTATACTACTCATTTTTCTCAGAATAATTTAACTCCTTTCCGTTTGGCATTTTCAGTGACAAACTTTACAACCGCACATAAAAAGGACAAAATTTCAATTAACAACGGTCAAGAATAACCATTATCCATTATTCTACTTTTAAAAGTGTGAACAAAATTTGAAGATGTCATTTCATTGTGAATCAATGATTCTGTTGCGATTTAATCTTTTCATTTTTCGTCCAACACCAACCGCCTCCGAATTCTTATTAGACTAAGTTTTGTTTTTCTAATTCGAGCCAATCGACATAATCGATTTGTGGAAAATATTAAACTTCGTAATCACATACTCGTGCTTAGTGAATATTATTTAATTATTTAATATTATTTAATTTATTCACCAAGTGCTTTGAAGTTTCGATGCACTTAAGTAGTCGTTATGCTCACGCTAAAAATGCTTTAAAGCGTAAGTTATGGGTATACGAGTAGGTACGAAAATTTGAAAAGTACTTAAGACGCGAGTGCATTTGGATTATCATCAAACGTCCCTGAAACGTCTAGAAAGGCCAAACCAGCACAAGAATCATTTTTCTTTTGTGGCCATTTCGCTTTTCGAATGAGTTTAGGAGCACGCAAAACAACGAGCAGCCCTTTTCAAGTTATTGCGCTTCCTTTTAAGCAATTCACGTTATTCTTGACCTTTTCTGTTTCTTTCTTTCTATTTTTGCAATTTTTTCGACTTTGAAGCCAAACTGCTATTTTCCAGGTATTTTCTTACCCCACGTGAAAACTTACATTATTTACGAGTATACTTGAAACATTTTTCGCTTTTCTGTTTGTTGCTTTTGTGTCTACACAGTGAAAATTGATTTCATTTCTCTTTTTTTTTTTGTACATTTTTACACTAAAAACCAAAATATTGTATAAAAATTCAAAACGAATCTCAAAACGAAAGAGTTTCGGAAAGCACATGAAACTTTGCTTTTCTCTTTATTTGTTTTTTTTTTAAGTTGTATGCGTAGCAGGAATGGCAAAATTGGTACTTCTTTTGGTACTATTCAAACTTGAAAAGTACAATGCCGTTGGTGTACTATTAAGGAAGCTCTTCAGTTTTATTATTTAAAAATAATGCAAATGAATTCATGTTTCAGAACTTTCAAAATTTGCTACATGAATATTATTAGTTCCACATTCATCAGCAAATGTGGGAAGCAACTTTTCTTACCAAAAGGTAATTGAGACCAAAGAGAGAAGAGAACTACCTGCGGCTTAATATTCGTACAAACAATAGATTTACTGAATTTACAAAGTTGTAAATGTTATAATATAAATAAATAAATGTTAGTTATTATCAAAATTGTAATTGTGATCTCGAAAACTATGTAAAAAGTCCGTGCATATCTTCATTCTCTTTATATCTAAATAGTTTATTCATATGCAATACTGAATTGTTTTTTGTTATATTATAGTACAAATGAAGTTCTTTTCGTTATCATATTCTTAATAAATCTATGTAATGAAACTAATATAAATTAAAAATATGTGTTTCAGTACAATTAAGGTCTGACAAATACAATTCTTCAAGTCATTTGGTACAATTTAAAATGTACATACAATTCTTTTCTTTTTTAAATACTCGTTATACCACACGTATGTGAAGAAGTTTGCGGAGAGAAAAACTTAAAATACAAAACGGTCAATTCTTTTACATAGTTTTTTCTTAATCGTTCTAAATATTTCCAACCGACTTCAAATGAAAAGCAAATGGAGAATTTTACGAAAAACACCGCATTCGATTTATGTATATTCCGTCAGGTTTGAGTCAAAATTTGCACTTCTATACACATTTAAATATGTATATAGATACATATATGTACATATACGTATATTTGTTTTTTATACACGTTTTGAATGGTTTTATAAAATGTAAAATCTAATATATGTACGTATTATATAATACTAATTATAAGGTTGGTATAATTTACAAATAACAAAATGTTTGTACTGAAATGGATAGTAATTCGAAAATATCGAAAACATTTGAAGCAACTATTCAAATTTATTTTCTTGGTAAGCATCCACGTAAAAACCGCTGGGGTTTTCAGCAAAAATAGTGACTTGATATAAATTAGGACAACTTGTTCGGGTGAGAAAAAAGCGTGACAGGCGCATAACAAAATCGAAAAAATCTAATGAAAACCTACATGGAGCACAACATGTTATCACTAAATTCAAACTATGAATTTAAAATGTTTTGAAGCAAATGCGATGAGCTTTAAGAATTTGCTTTCTGCAACTTCTGTTATACCTCTACAAATCACAAATATAGTTCGCCTGTTTGGACCTATTTTTCCTTTTTCCTAAACTTTATTGCTCAAAAAATGTGGCCCACTGGTCTCGCGAATGGAATTACAAAGCTTTGAACAAATAATAAAAAGATTTTGTTAGGCTCCGCCTAACTTTTAAAAATAAAACATTAACTTTTTTTTAACATTGATGCTACAATCCACACCGCCCCAGCACATTCCTCTTTTAGAACGTAATCCATTCCGAAACTAAAACTGTACATGGCAACAAGCATAAAATAAAAACACATTTACACGCTTATTTATGTAAAAGATTTTGAATGGCCATATAATCGTCCGTCTGCACAAGTCCTCATGAACAAAATTGTCGAATATGGAGTGGCACCAATTCACAATAGACCCCCCGGACTCTATTACCTCTAAGATTTTTATGCTGGTGGCATTATCGGACTTTATGTATGAAAAATTTGGCCGAAACGGGATGTCGTAACCGTAACGATCAATTATTTCTAGTATTAAAATATGGATGGAATTAATGTAGATGAGATTTGGTTTCAACAGAATGGCGACACAGTCCCATATGACGATAAATTGATTTCGAGAATTGGCCTGTCAAGGCATTGCCATTGAAATCGATTATTTGATGTAAGCAACAACTTAAAGCCGTTATTCGTGACATACGGCCAGCAGTTCAAATTTATATTTTACAAGTTCTAGTCCTTTGGGGCTTAAAAAATGCCCTTCGTTTTTTTTCTCACGGCTGGAATTTAATTTTCACGTTTTTTTTGAGGTGTCTCGTCAGCTAGATTCGTTTCAAAGCTATTATATGGGAAAGGCAAGTGATGATATTTTTATGAAACAGTAAAAGTAGAACTACTCTGATACAAAATTTTCATTCAGTTAAGATATTTTTGGAAATGCTTCGTATCTTTTATATTTATGGAATTCTAAATTTTTGAGCAGTTTGCTTATGTCTTCTTAAAATATAACAAAATTAATAAGATGTTCCTATTGTTTTTTTTTCTAAAAGAAAGTCTATTATTTTAGTAAGGAAAAAATAAAGAAGGAAACGTAGGGTTTTTATCAGGTATTCTTTATAGTTTTTCCAAAACGGGTTTCTTCTTGATTTTATTGGTTTAACCTTTTTGATCCGCCGTTATTTGCAAGGAACTGAATATAAAGGGTGGTTAAATTTCAAGGGCCGATGTTGATTTTGAATAAAACACAAACTATTTAGGAAATTATTGTAATTTTATTTTATTATGATGTATTGGTATTACTCAATTATGTATGGAACAAAATATCGGCCAAATGGGCGCCGCGACCTCGGCGGCACACCTCCATCCGATGGTCCAAATTTTCGATGACGCTGAGGCATAATGGAGGTTCTATGCCGTTAATGTGCCGACTTATCTGATCCTTTAGGTCTTGAATTGTTGCTGGCTTATCGACGTACACCTTTTCTTTCAAATAACCCCAAAGAAAAAAGTCCAACGGTGTCAAATCACATGATCTTGGCGGCCAATTGACATCGCCATTACGTGAGATAACACGGCCATTGAATTTGTTGCGCAAAAGAGCCATTGTTTCGTTAGCTGTGTGGCAAGTGGCACCGTCCTGCTGAAACCACATATCGTCCACATCCATATCTTCTAATTCGGGCCATAAAAAGTTCGTTATCATCTCACGATAGCGAACACCATTCACAGTAACTGCCTGACCGGCCTCATTTTGGAAAAAATACGGGCCGATGATGCCGCCAGCCCATAAACCGCACCACAACACAACAGTCACTCTTTGTGGGTGCATTGGTTTTTCGACAATCACTCTTGGATTCTCATTCGCCCAAATGCGGCAATTCTGTTTATTGACGAATCCACTGAGGTGAAAATGTGCCTCATCACTGAAGATGATTTTCTTCGAAAATTGATCATCCACTGTTGCCATTTCTTGCCACCATTCTGCCCATTCACGACGTTTGGAATGGTCAAGAGGCTTTAGTTCTTGAGCCAATTGCACCTTGTAAGCGTGTAAATGCAAGTCTTTATGCATAATGTTCATCAACGACGAGCGTGAGAAGTGCAATTGTTGGGAACGACGACGAGTTGAGGTGGACGGCTCTTCAGCCACACTATCGCGAACAGCAGCAATATTTTCTGCAGTACGAGCTGTACGAGCATGCACTGGTATTCTCACATCTTCTACAGACCCGGTTTCTGAAGTCTGAAATAGAGAAATGTCAAATAAAATTCGGAAAAAAACTTGGCGTTTAGGTGTGGTTCACATTCAACATCGGCCCTTACAATTTAACCACCCTTTAGAAAAAGCCGACAAACATAAAACTTTTTCAGCAATTAAAATACTAAATATTTCTCAAATTTAATGATTACATATTTTTATATTATTATAAATTTTATTTAATGCAGATATTTTTCGCAGATGGATGGAAGTAATAATTACATACATTATACGTAAACACTTATACATACATATGTTATTTTAATATATTAAATCAGATGCACTATTTATGGCTAGATTTTTTTAATTAAATTAAAATGTTATTTTAATTCAGTGGCCAAATATTTATTTATGCTTCAGACTTGCTCTCTTCCCACTTGTTCACTTTCAACCAAAAGTTTAATTTCAATATGTAAAGTGCAAATAAGTAGAGTTATAACCGACGGCAAATATAGAAACATGTAGACATAAATACTTATGACTTTGCGGCAGGGAAATATTGCAGAACAAAAACGAAAAAGATCATTAAAAAATTGTCCTTAAATTGATTTATGTATGTGAAATAACATAACCGGCAATTGAATTTACGTGTTATCCTTCTTGATAAAATCAAAAAGATATACCACGAGAAAATAATAAAGAAACTCTTCAGTGAAATCTTCACTACTTTCTGCTGGGATACTCCCCGGCTTATCTTGTTCTATACAAAAAACATCAATAAAAATTAATTACGAAAGGATAAATAATTTTTTTAATGCTTGTAAATCGATCTACTTTTAAAAATAAGGAAAGATATATGTTCCTTCAGTTTTGCTGTAAAAAATCCGAACAAAAGCTTTATGCCCTTCTTATTTACAATGTGGTTCAACAAAATAGAACGAACACATTTCGAAGTAAAATAAACAGTGTAAGTTCCATATACAGATGAAATAAAAAAACCTTTCTTTGTGGAAAAATAATTGATACTTCCAATATCAATTTAAATAGAAACAATATTATGGAAATGGATTACAACGGCACATTTTCCCTTTATTGTGGTCAAGTATAAAATTCTTCATTAATTTTTTGGTTCAACAGAATAGAACCAACTATTCACTGTTCAATAAATCAAACGTAAAGGTTTTTTTGTGCCTGAAAATTTATTTTATTTTAGTTATTTTCCCTTAACTTTAATTTAAAAATGCGTAAATTTACCGTTATTCACTACAACTTCATAAATGTTTCATTGATTCGTGTAGGCACTGTTTGGCTGTTTACAAAATAATAAAAATTTATATCGTTGCCAATAAGTGTCCGCCAGCCACATGCATGCCTGTGCATGCAGTTTGTATTGCATAAAGCTTTTCCTAATACGCGCACGGCAAGTTTTCAGCAAGCTTTTGCCCGGATAAAGTTCAGTATTGAACTGAGGATTTGACTTAGCAAAAGCAGCACAATCTCCTGTTCATATATTGCATTTATTTGTAAATGTATTTAATCTGCATGTAATTATATTTATTTCTTTTTTCTACTTTATTTTTGTAATATGAACCACAAATATATACATACATACGAGCAAAAATTCAAGTTTTAACAATTACTTACTTGTAACTGAATATTGTATTTTATCATTGTTGTAAACAAATTTTATATAAATACTTAAAACTTTTGTCTCTCGCCCATGTTAATACATATTCATTTACACAATCACATGAATACCCACATAAAAAACTTTGGCAACATTTGCTTGTACAGCCATTCAACATCTCATCTATATGCAGAGAGACTATTTCTGTGTAAAAATAATATTTTTAGATACCACAGAAACAAAATATACTTAAATATACATATGCACATATGTACTAGTATAGTGTATCCTTATTCTTCCTGTTTCATTTTAAGCCATGGCTAGAATTTAAAGGAATAACATATTTAAATATTTGAAAGTTCAGTGGTACGAGTAACTCATTCGTAACCGATTTTAAATCGTCTTATATTTTGGTTTAGTTAAACTTAAACTACCGAAATTCGGTGCTAAGAGTTTGAATTGAAGATGTTTTCTTTTAACAATTTGGACAAACTCATAAACTTCTGTTCCAAATCCCACAGCTTATTTCCATATTCTTTTCAATAGTTACTCTTTCTAAACCAAATTTATGTCCCAAAATTATGCTATGAACTGCATTTGATCAGTTCCTGGAAAATGGCGCAGAATTTGTACATGAAAAAGTAGTACACAAATTTTATTTTGGATCGAACGCTGGTTATTTTTTTTTTTTTTTTGGCTCCAAAAAGAACATACTGTGCCTTTCAGTAACGTTATTGTTTAGCGAAGGCGTGAAACGGACTTTTAACTCGTCCTTGAAAGCGGAATAGATTTACAAATGCACCTGATTCCCTTATTGGAGAGTACGCGGTATCCACTTTCTACTATCAAGGTAAGCGAAGTTGGTGCATCGAGTACATTAGTCCTTATACCAATTCACGCTCTTTGCATCTCCAAAAACGTGATTACGCTTCTATCATTATATTTTGAGAGCACTTTTAATAAAGTAAACTTTAGAAGTCCCACAACATATTTTTATTTCAACTCTTGTTTAAAATTTTTTTAATTTTGCCGTTTTATTTCGCAAAGACAACTTTGTAATATGTGGAAACAACACAAAAGGAGTGACTTATGGGTGACAGTTCTGTACTAAAAGCTGCTAAAATATGAAAAAGGTTGCGCCTCTTTTAACACGTTAGGCTTAACTGTTGAAATTTGTTGAGTGAATCTGTGCGTTTTGGTCCCGACGAATGAAGTTTTTCATTCACGAACCTTTCAACTGCTTGACGTTATATATTTCGAGTATCTGGTAACTTTATTTACCTTGGATTCGTCCGACCATAAAATGTTTTCCAAGTTTAGGTTATCCCATGTTGTACGTAATGCCGGAGTTATATTCGAGTCCGATATAAATTTTTGAAAGTAAACATCGAATATATTGCACTACAATATATAACATAACATTGTAGCTTACACCGGTGTTCTTTGACACCCCCCAAAACAGCCAAATTTAGGCAACCTTGCTTTTGGGCAGCTTTTGGGAAGAATTTCATGCGTGAAGCAATTAAAGATATTGACAACTAAAAGCACACGAAGTCATTCCTTGCAATTCCTGCAAATGCTTTAATCTTTTTGGGTAAGTGCAGTGTAAATTTCAGTTCGACTGTGTGTGTGTGTATATGTGTGTATGTGTGTGTGTATTGCTCCTTACGCTTGGTACTACGTAGTGAATGTACAGAGATTTTATGTGTACGTGTGCATGCGGCAAAGACTGTTTACTCTTTTCTTCTCCCACCGCATATTTGTGTGGATGTGCGTTCGTGTGCGTGTGTTTTATATTGTAATCTTTCGGATTAATTTTAATAGTTTTTTCTACTTAAAATTATTTTGTAAAAACTTTGAAAACGGTTTTTGCCGTATGCATTGAAAGTTTAATTAAAATTATTTCGTTTGCAGAATATTTAACTTTTTTCTTGTGCGAGATGAAAAATTGAAAAAAAAAACACAAACTGCACTTACCAAACATTTATTGCTGTTATTGTTGCTGTCGTTAGAAAGAAAGTTGCTTAAAAGTTTTTATGATTCAATTCAACAAACAAAATTGTTAATTGCTAAGAAAATGTTTTCTGAAGAGTTTTTCAAAACTAGAAGAAGTTGAAGATATTTACGTTCTTATTTCTTGCGTTAATCACTTTGCGTTGTTGATCTTCACTCTGCAAAATCATTCTTAATTTTAATACCAATATAATTTTTTAATTAATGAGCCGCTGCGTAATTAAACTTACTTTAATTTTTAATTAAAACACGCTTTTTTTCTGCTCCTATTTAACACATTCATTATTACGAAACAGCTGGCTTGAAAAATCTGTTGTTCCTCTTCTTTTAGTGACGATTCAGATTTCTGTTGGAATATCATTTTACGATATTTCGATTCTTTCGCAAATCCTAAGAGTTTTTTTTTTCAAAAAAGTACAATATAAAAGTGATTGGCCGCGATCTTCATGCCGCCTGTATTGTCGGCTTTTAACTTTTTAAATTTAAGATTTTGTTGGCGTTACAGATGATTACAAACAATTTATGAAATGCGTTCCCACATATGCCAAAACTACTTAAAAACTGAATTTAAAATTTCTATATAAATCAACTATTCAATTATATATATATTTATATATGTACATATGTACACACACATATATATATATATATTAAGGAGTTCATCCACTGCGACTTTATTCTTCATCGGAGTAGATGAACTTTTTAATCTGAAAAATTCGGCACAGTGGCATTTGAAAAGCGGACCTTCGCTATCTGGTGTAAACGAAATAAAAATGGTGCACTGCTGTGTAATAATAAAAAAACGGGTAAAAAGTAGAGACTGCTGAAAAAATTATTTGCAATTCTTCAATGATAAAAAGAAAAATAAACTCAACATTTACTTCCTGCAAGGCAATATTTATTAATAGTTTTGTCGTTTCCATTTCTGAAACTTTATAAACTGAATTTTTATTTATTGCCAACGTTGTTGACCACTTCCCCAAAAAAAAGGAAACATTTTTCAACTCGACGTACAAAAATATGTTGATATTTTGCCAACTCAAAGAAGCATTTCCATTTTTCAATGAAAGGAAAGAATAAATAAAAAAGTAGTTTATTAAACAATAGTTGGGAACAAATAAAAAGAACACATTTTATTGCCAAACGTATGAAAAATAAAACAAGCAACATAAATTGTCATAAAATTTACTGCATCAAATCAAAGTGGCTGTGTTGAGGCGAAATAATAATTTTTAACAGAATACAACATGTGCTTTAAGCCACAAATAGTGGCAGACATAAAAAAGGCAAGAAAAATTCTCGGGCAAGCCAATGGCATTTTTCATGATTCCAAGTTAACTTTTGTTCAGCCACTCTTAAGTCTTACAGGATTTAAAAACACTTCATAATAGTTTAAAAGAAGAAAACTTCCACCAAACCTTCTCTGAAGCCAATTTTGGAACTAATATCCCCCCAAAAAATTTCTTATTTTTAATGTTGAAACTAAGACGTGTGGAAACGAGACAATATCTGTTATTTCATAACAAAAAGAAAGTTACTATACAGATACCTTAAAATGGTAATTTTAGACTTATGCCCCTTTCTAAAAAAAATTCGAAGGGTTTTCAGCAGAACTGATGGTCAGTGCTCCAAACTTATTTGATATTGATTCTGAGCACATCAAGTAAAATCTACATGTAAATAAGTATAAGATTTTCATACTCGGTTTGTGTGTAGGCCCTGTCGTTTTTGCGAATATGTCTCTGTCCTTTCGTCCTTTTTTACATTATTCTCACAACTTAAAAGAATTACCTACTTTCACTGCTTAGAAATATTTAGGCTACTTTTTGACAACTCTTCTTCAACTTTTTATCTCGAGATCCCTACTTAAACCACTGCGCTAACAACTTGATCTGCGGTCGTCTGTCCTTTTTTTCTTTTTGTCTTTGTATTGTAATGTCATATATAATAAGTACGTCAGTGTTGTATTATTTGGTATGTCAGTGATGTATATAATACATATTCTTTATATTATTATTTTGCTGAGATACTAGTTCCCAGACTGCGTAGAGCAAAACGACGTTATTTAATTATAACTTTGTAATTTGCAACAAATTGAATTGAACGTATGTATGTATGTTTCACGTTTGCCGTTAAAGTTTTAGTTGCATTTATAGACAAATTCTATAAATTCAATATTGCAACTCAACTCAACGTTTTTTTGTATTATGATTCACAACCAATTTTATTTAAGAGATACAGTCGAACGGGTACTTGAAAGGTTACAGCGTAGTAATATAGTTAAGAAGAAATAAGTGATATATTTCGCTTGAAAAAATTTTAACTTGTTTCTTCAAAAACATCAATTGGAATGTCTGCTCTGCTGTTAAGTTAATTTATACTAATAATGAAGCGAAAAATATGTCCATCATTTGGACATAAGTTTTTAAATTTTAAAAATCTGAAGGTAAAATTTACTTATAATAATAATTCGATGCTAATTATGGTACAAAAAAACTTCATGCTAATTTCATAATTGTAAAAAGGCTAAAATATTTATAAAAACAAATATATAATGCACATACATATATGCGATTTGTATTACTTTAATACTTTATAATATTTTAACACGTGTGATTTTGTGCTGCTGGTGAGTAAATCAGAATGATTTTGTTTTGCAAAATCGTTTATGCATTAAAACGAAATTCCTGGATTTTTTCCACTGAATCAAAAGTTTTATTTGTGGGATTTATCAGCTTCCATTTTCGAAAAGCTCAAACAGCTGACACCAAAAAAGAACTGAAATCGCATGAAGGTGTATTTAGATTTCCATGTATTTTTAGCTGCTCGTTTTTTAAGAAAACTCGTAAGGAACACATTGAGTTATTTATTTAATTCATTTCTTTTAACGTTCTCCATTTAATAGCCACAAAAGTGCCCCAGTGACTGAGATGCATTCTTTAGGACCAGAACACTTCTTGTGCTTTCAAATCACTTTTATTAAATGTGGTTTTCAAAACATCCCCAAACCCGATAATATTCCAGTGTGTTTTTTAATATCAGCAATGTCAACGTGCATCTATTCAAAATTTGTTTTGTAATATTTTCTGTTTTGTATACTAATTTGTAAAAATGGACATATCCGCCGAAATATATTTTTCAGTAGATTCAGAAGAAGAGAATGTACAAATTATATTGCCTTTTTCCACTTTTAACGCTTGAATTAAAAAACAAGCTGATAAAAACTAATTTTGGTTTTTTACAGCTCTGACAACCAATGATTAGTTGTGAATCACATGAGTGATAGGAATTTAACTAGGATAACTAATAGAAGAGCTGACTGAAGGTTGAGCTGTGTCGGAAACATGATAAGAATTTCAGAACTAGATACATATATCAGTTAAGTTGCAAATAACAATAGGGGCATGAACTACAATATATTTTACATTATTGGATCATGAAATATTTATACTGGAATTCTTTTAAGGTCTGGAATAATTGGCTGAACTGAAACGTTTGTGGGATTGTTTTCTGTATTGTAATAAATGACAAATAATTGTCCGCTTGCTTACATTGTCTGTAGTCTGTTCACTCTTTTTATCCCAGAATAAGAAAAGGAAAAAAAACAGGTCCCAGACGCCTGATTACTAGTCATTATTATTTACTAATTACGAATACGAATGAATAATTAGTTCATTAAGTTCGCCTATTTTGCTGTTTTTTCTGAATCCGAATCACTAGAAATCTCTATAATGATTATTACGATTTTTGTGTTTTTTTTTCAATTGAAACACATTAAAACCTGGTTAGAGACTTTAAATTTGTGTGAAAAGAATTTTTACTAAACCTAAAAATTATGTTGAAACTAATTAATAATAGTAATATTATTATGTTGTACAGCTAATAAAATTTGGTGGTATCTCAAAAACTGAGTGATTTTTCATGTTTAGGTCAACACTGCTATTTTCTTCAGTGGTCCTTTTTGTTGACAATTATTAATATTTATGACATTTTCTCCGACACACAGTGGGGTTTTCGATGCCAAAAGTGGGAATTAATTCGTGATGACTTCCCTGTTTATAATTTGTGATTTGCTCAATACAACTTAGAATTTAGGGTAAAAATTGGTGGAAGAGGACTGGGAAAAGAGTTCTGCCCATATAAAGAATTTAATAATAATCTGTTATCTAGAATATTATAACAGTAAGAGTATTCAAATGGTTGTCCGTTGATTTGAAAACGGAATATGATAATTAATAATTATCGGGAAAATTGCTTTCCCCGTTTCTAAATTTAGCTCAAGTAAGTAAAATTTATATATTTTTAATTACTTATATTTCTTTATTTAAAATATTAAATTAAAAAAAACATCTCCATTCTACTAAAGTTTGAATTTGAGAATTTATTGGAAGAATAATTCGATTATCAACATCTAACAATCGAAATTTTTTTTTATTTAATTCATTTGTGGGAATTATATAAGAATCAAATCAAAATATTAGTAAAATCTGAATATTCATAAGTTCAATATCATTGATGTCCAATAGCTTTTAATGTAATTGTAGGTTCATTCATTTCATCTAAAAGATAAAGTAACCGTTCTTAACAATTATCATCATCTGTGTAATTGGTATAATGATCACTATTACTGGCATGTTTTTCACTGTCGAGACTAGATTCAAATATTAGGAAAAGAATTGCTCCATTAGGCAAATTACTGATCGCTTTCTCTTTTATTTTTCCCATACTTGATATCACCGGATCGGAGTAATTAACAGTTTTTTTAAATATGTCTTCATTTGATTTTCCTCAGAACATATATTCTTTCAAATATATGTATTTATTTGATTGCTACTTTTTCTTATATATCTTACACCTTTTTTTTGTTTAGTGCAAAACTGTGAATTTATTATAATTTTTCCCGAAATCCGCTAAATTATAGACGTGCGCGTGTGCGTACAAATTAAGAATAATGTCAAAAGCGCACATATAATATTACTAACCCGAGGCTCTTTGATCGCTTAAACACACAATTTTGAGTCGTGAAAATATTAAATTCGTATCGTAGCTTTAAAACATTGGCCAGCTATTTCATACCTCTTCGTGCGCAGTATTATTGTTATCCAGTTGTTTGTCGCATTTGTTTCAAATTCCTATTTCCTGACATGCATCTGCGCTAATCATCGCTTTCCTCCATAATCAGAATCTAGGCAAGACAAGTCACAACACTCAGCAAATTATATTCAAAGCCTCTAGTGCATTACAACGTTTCCCTTTTCTTTAAAAGAACTATTGCTATCAAAATTGATTCTCATTTAACTTGGATTATGGCATTCCTTTCAGATTTGATTTAATTTGATTTTCGCCGCAAACATGACTATTAAATAAATTAGGTGTCATGAAATTTTCGATTCGACGTCGACCTTAAAGGTGCATATTTTGTACGTGCTCTTTTTGCAAGAAACTCGGGAACACAAATTCAGCGGATTTTTGCCTTCTTTTCTTGTGTTGGGTCACGTTTCCTTTAGGCAAACTTCTTCGTACCATGTCAATCTCCGAACATGTGTGGAAACGGAAAACGGAAATCACAAAACACCAGAGCATACATGACAAACAAATTATTTCATCCTTTCATGAACACACAACAAACATTCAAGATGAATGTCACATTTTTGAACACAGTTTCGTTTAATTTGGTTCTTCGCGACATCTCATCAATATTATTTTTTAATTTGTTTTATTTTATTTCGGTTTCCTTTTTTGCTGAACGCAGCGGAATAGGGACCAGAGTGAACAAATGGATGGCTGAGTACGAGGTTAAAGCAAAGGAATTCGATTAATAAAGTTAACCACTGTAGAGAGCAGATACGGGTCGTAATTTTTCATGAGGATGAAGATGATGTTTTACAGTTGCATGTTATTGTAATCGTCAATTTTTTTTTGTGTTTTTGTCGCCTGCTGATGCTCTTGCATCAGAGTGTCCGGTGTATTGTTCTCTTGCTCCCATACGCAAAACAAAACAAAAAACAAGAAATGTGGACTAAAGTTTATTAAAGCTGTAAAAAGTGCACGGATGAGCATGTAATTGCATGACACTGTTCTCCTCAATCCCACTTTTTTATGAGATTCGTTTAAGTGTTGTGTTCTTGTTGCTGAAATCGTTCAATATTTTTACTTGATTGTTTATTTTTATTTTATTTTGTTTTTGTAATTGCTCTGTTATCGTTGTTATTGCCAGTGTCTTCGTGTTCCAGTGTACTAGTATTTGTTTTTGTATTTCTGTGTTAAGGAAACGGAAGCATGCAATTTGTGCTGCAACAGCAAGACAATGACAATGGCGGAAGTTTATTTAATCGATGACATAAATTTATACAATCAACATAAAACTCAACTTAAGCCATTTTTCTTTATTGTTATATTTTTTAATAAAAATTTTAGTTTCCTTTCAGAAGTCTCGCTTTTTTTATACCAAATTCTTGTTTTCAAAGATACGAACAAACTGACACACAACTTTTTTTGTGTACACACATACATACATACATACATATATAAAATTTATTTGAATTCAATTAATTTATTTCTTAATACATATTAAGAAAAATGTTTTTACATATTATTTAAAAAAAGCAGACAAATAATAACTGAGATACCAGAACTTATAAAAAGGGGCTTAGCTGAGCCAGCAAACTTTTTTGGTAGAAAAGTGTTAAGTGTGTGTTTGGCATAAGAAAAAAGTTGAAATTTGTACAATTTTGTAATCATTTTAGGTAACGTTGGCAGATTAGCGCTTGATATTTGGCAAGTTTTAAACGTTTTTCTAATAATTTCGTAAGAATTCATAAATAATTAACAGATGGAAGGAAAACACGTACTTTTTAACATTTGGTAGAATTTTATTTGGAGAGTATTTTATAAATATTGTATTTAAACTTTCTCTAAAAGTTCTGGAAATGAAGATATATGTATCTATTAGAATGTACATTTCACAAAAAATAATATAATATTCTTATATAGATCTTGTAATGAAGTAAACAATTTTCTTAAAATAATTTTTATGTTTTTTTAATCTTACAATTGCATTTCTCATTACCTCCTGTAAGAAACGCTTAAGAAAAACTGGCCGGGCCGAATATTCTATAGGCTTTATATATAAAAATATGGCGAGGGCGTTGTTCGGGACCAACAACATTTCAGAATTTCAAAAGTGCAAAACCTCGAAAAAGTACATGGTATAGAATTTAAAAGTACATTATGAATAATAAATACATATGTATATACAAAGTTTTAAATGCATTATTAAAAGTAATTGTTATCATCTTCAATAAAAATAATATTATCCAAATCAGTTGGACCATAAGACAGTTTTTAATAAATATATTGATTTTTCATGTTTCTTTGAAAGAAATATCTCCGCAGGTGGCAAAGTGTAATCATTACAGCATAAATTATGTCGTTGATGTACATATTTAAAGTGAAGAACCGACTTAACAAAGTTCAATGATAATCTGTTTCTAATTTTAAAATTACAGAGGATCATTGGCCTAATTATTCATTCAACACTTAACAAAATTGTAACTGCATGCATTAAAGAAAATTTCAAAAGCACCAAGTTAGCGCCTCTTCTTAGTATAGCACTAAGCACAAAATCTTGGTTTTTTGATGCACCAAAGCACTAAGTGGACATCACTGCCGTTGTGTTATGTGCGAACAACTCAGAGTTGCTCTCGCCACCGTGAATGTTGCTGTCAACAAATTTTTCTGAACTTGTATAAGATAGTTTTGTTATTATAGTTAGAATAAAAACGGAAATGTCCCGCGGCGCGCAAGTATCAAATTTAAGCTACGAGTAATATCAAGCTAAAACAGATAAAATGATACTTCGTAAAACTTTTATGAATTAAAATTTTTTTTTTTGTATTAAAAATACATCAATAAAAGTTTTTGCAGAGTCGACAAGAAACGTTTAATGAGACAAAACAAAAGTTTTCTGAAATTTCGCTAATCAGAAAAATGTCCAAACACGATCTGCATTGACTCGTATTGTACACATATACGAGTACATACATATGTTTGTCATTGTCATAGTAGGATGTGAGCTGCGCTTACCGATAACTTTCTTATGAATTCTTGCAACTACTTCTATTGTTTGTGGACACGGTTTTGTTTCGATTTGTGGAAGATCATATCAAATAAACATACGTAAAATGGATGGAAAAAGTAATAAAATATGTAGATTGGATGAGAATATGTATCCAATTTGAATTGCGCCGTCAACTCCGACTTCAATTCTGCAAAAATTTACGTTGCATTTGTTACGTCTTTTATTATATATTTTGTCTTATTTTAACCTCACTAACCCGAAGCATGGATGTCCTCTTGCTATGACGCATATCGGAACTCGTGCATTTCAAATGTTTTACTAGGAAAAGATGTATTTTGCTTTTGTTTGCTCAAATAAAAACGAATCCAATTAATCATTAAGCTCTTAACTCTCATAGTCACATGTCATTGAGTTGGTAATCGAAGATTAGTAAGTATTTTATTTTTAAATTAAAATTAGAAAACAACTCAATCGGTGTAACTTTGAAGACAAAAGACCTTATTGTAGTTTTTCGGTTCTGATGCAATTCGAAATAAAACTTTTTAATTCGATTGTTCTTCCATGCGTTCACATTTATATTCACGTTGCGTGCTACACTCTTAAGTGATAACGTAACTCTTGTTGTTGTAATTATATTCTGTTATTATTGTATCTTTTGCTTAGCAAAAGTTGAGAGAATAATTATTATAAGAGTTTCTAATTATGTATTTCTTTAGTCATCTACATATATTTAGTAGCTTCGAAATTTAAATTCTAGGAGAAGACTTGATTATCTGTTTTTTTATGAATGATCAGTGCGAACAGAATCAATTAACTTATGTCTTTTGCTTTATTTCAGATTCCAGTTGTGGGCTCGACAAATGTGCAAAAGTGTTCGAATCAGCCATTTACAACCTCAACTGCTGTTTTTTTGAAAATCTTATCAAATCTTGGCTTAATCGTTGTAGCAGTTGTTCTTTTGGCAGCAACAGTTTGGCGTAAGTAAATACAATCGTGTAAAACTCATTTGTCATAAATATTTAAATATTTTATATCTGTTGTATAGTTTGGATGAGACTAAACACTTCTTGCATTACGAATCTTTATGATGCGACTTTTCCATCGCACTGTTAGTTAGATGTCTTTACTGTTCTACTTATGTCTGCGGTTTTCCGAACCTAGAAGCAACTCCCATATTTACTTTTCGTGTGTCCATGACCTCTCTCAGCTTTCCGGTTTTTATTTCATCAGTCGTCGCAAGCCACGATCTTTTCGCGCGTCTCTTCAGTCTTGGGAACAGAAACAAGTCACAGAAAGTCAAATCTGGGGAATATGGTGGCTGAGCCTAGATTACAGTGTTGCTTTTGGGTTAAAAGTTGCCAACAAACAAGTGAAAATATCTGTAACTTTGGAACGAATGCCTAAAATTTCAACATCTTCTCTAATAGCGATTCGACGATTCCCTACAGCAATTTTCTTCACTATCCAAACATTTGTATCGGGTTTTGATGTGCTTGATGTGGCGGCCGTCGTCATTCCCATCATGTGAATGTACCGCTTGTAAATGATCTTCTCATTCAGAGTACAATCACCGTATGGCACTGTTAATACAATATTTTGAGCCCTTAAATCCACTTTTACACAAAACTTGATGCAAATTCTTTTCGGCAATTTATGTTTCTCACAAACAAACTAAACATGTTAAGGAGCTAAAGCTCCTAAGCTAAAGTCGGCAATAGAGGTTTCAGAATTTACTTTGTTTTTTGAATAGAAATCTTTTGCACTGAATACAAAGTGGAGAACTACATGATCGTATTTATATTCTGTTTCCTAAACACAGATATTTCCTTCGGCGAATAAATCTAAAATGTTCGTACATTTGCTCTCAATAAATTCTGGTTACAGCTTTGAAAATTAATATTATTTTTAAAGGGGTAAATTTCGTATTCTTATATAATTGGTTTGAGTATGTCAAACTTACAGTCAAGGTAACCAGAGCAGTAGCACGATATTGTGGTTTCCCTCAATTTTCGTATCAATGCAGTTAAATATTTTTAGCGAACTAAAATTTAAATGTAACTTTTATTTCGATTCACAAAAATAATTTTCATAGAATATATTTTAAATTTCTTACATTTCAGTATATTTGTATTTCAATCCATCAAGTGGTACGACTCAAATCAATTCAGACGGTAAGTTTAATTAAGTTTTCACTTTTTCATTATAAGTTAAGACTTTTTAAAAAAAAATTAGCTTCTTCTTCTCGTTGAAAAATAAGCGTTATATTAACATCTTTGGCTTGAAATTAATACTAGAAAAAAAAGGGAAAAGGAAAAACTTCCATAAAGTAAAAACTATTTTGTGAACAGATTTTCCTTTTTCAAGTTAAAGTTGTTTTCCATTTAAGCATTATATTTTAGCTTCGCGTTTATTTCATGGCATTAAACTTACTCCTTTAAACAGCAGTTCCAGTAGTATTCACGCCACGAAGAATCGTTTTTCTGTTCTTGAGCCACCCACAGACCGCAAGCAAAGTGCCAACGTCTTTTGTAGAGTGGTAAAAGCAAAGTACGGAAAATATGTGGCAGCAACAGCAACAGCAGCAAGTCATCAAGTTAATACTCGCTCGCACACGAGTATATTTTAGGTCATACGAAAAATTTTATTTATGACTTAAGTTCAATTCTTTTTCTTTCCTTTTCTCCAGAAACGTTTCAACGCGATACTAAAATTCCAACTTATTTCAAAACTAATTTATTTTTTTATACATAAGTTTGACTCTGTTTGCTCGTGCGCTTGTTGGTGTTTGGTCGTACTCGCAGTTCGGTATTGGTGGAAATGAGTCAGCCCGACAAAAAATTTAGGAAATGATAAGCCAAAAACAGAAACATCCAAAAAATAAAATGAAAACTAAAATATAAAAATTAAAGCAGAGAAAAACTTGTTACCTTTTCACTCGCATGTTTTATAGTGTCTCCACAGGGACAGCGATACCAAAACCAACATGAAAGAAATTTTTATCGATGCTGTTTTGACAAAACATATCGATAATGTTTTCCTGGAAAGGTTTTATTTAGATTCAAAACGAATAAGAGAGACAAAAACAAAAACTTTTGTATTTACAGGATGAACTAATAATTATTGTTGGTTAGCATTTGCCAAAAAGAAAACTTCAATTTTAAAATGATTAATGTGCATCTGATAACGACGCACCGACGAAAAAGGTAACTAAAGTTTCATTAGTTGAAGGTTGTTTGCGACTTTTTACCTCGACTGGATGCTTAAGCTCCTCTGATAACACCACGAAGATTATAAAAGACAGTTTATTTAATGTACAGTTGTTTTAAAAGATGCTATAAATTAAGGCAAAATGGCGAAAAAACGCTGTTGGGCTGCTAGTGCGTGACTACGCGACTTAAAGTACAAAAATGAATAAAAGGGTCAAATACTACTCCGCCCACGGTTAGTTGGTTTTTCTTCAGGAAAACTTAGTTAGAACTGCTGTGCACTGAAAGGAATTTCACGGGCTTGTTATTGCAAAAAGTGAACATTTTTTGTGCGTCTCTAATATTTCGAAACGAAACGGTAAAATTTGAGGATTTACAAAAACCAAACGCTGTGTACAGTAATAAAATAAAAAATTGATCTTAAAAGTTCAACAAACAGAAAATTTGAGCATCATCCACCTCTAGGTTTATTCTCAATAATACTTTTTTGGTTAAGTTTTCCAGCACCAATTTCCTTTATTGGCCTCACTTTTTATATGCACTTTTCTAAAAGCTTGCACGTTTGTCCTACAGCCCATGAAGAGCGTTTTCAATTCAAAGGATTATATTTTTGGCATCTGCGTAAGGCTACAAGCGGATATCCTGCTTGTCAGCTAATGTAACGATGTTCTATGTTCTCTGGATGAGAACTTTGTTCATATGATTGATCAAAGATTGCCGAAGCTTCACAAGGCAGTGCTTCCGATATCTATATATAGTATATAAAATCTATAGTTTGTGGATCTAGCTTTCTTTATATCCTTTTCTCATGGGCGGGTCGTACAACAAAACAGATTTTGGAACGGTAGAGTACGAATCTTGAAATTCCATTGATTAAAACTGTCAAAACACATTGTTAAGCACTAGATCAAATCCGGTGGGCAAGTAGAACGCCTATTAATCCGTTAGAAATTCACTAACTTGTGTAAAATTGTGAGATTATTGTGGTGGAAAGGTTTTTTATTGTTATAGTTTCTTCCTGCATACTATTGATGACATATTTGTCACCAATTTAATATTTAGTTGTGAGTAATTTTTAATACTGTACTTTCAGAAACAAATTTTTAAACGAGCAACTTTCTCAATCAAGGTATGAAATCTACAATCGTACAATTGCTTGTTTGTGATCTCTTATAGAGGAAATTTATATGTATGTATGTCTAGCCCCCTCCTTATTTAACAACGCTTTCAACCCTCAAAAAACTTAATTTGTGTTCACTCGAAGCATATTAAAATACTTTAATCCATTTGAAAGATAACAAATAAAACATTTTCTCTTAAATGTTTCCATTGCACCTTTGCAACTTTTAAGTAAACAAAAAATCACATTGCGAGAAATATTTGCAGCACTTTGAATTTTTTATATCTATTATATTTTATATGTAGTTGTTTAGTTCTATAAATAAATTAAGATTATAAAATGGGTTAACAATTCAAATCTTATAAAAGGGAAATAAGGCAAATTTAACTGTTTAAGCAAAAGAAAATACACACTTCATAATGTATTTTTTTTAGCGCAATTTAACAATAACTATTTCACGAGTATCAAAGTTGAGTGAAAAATATACAGTTATCTCTTAAACTTTTCGACTTTTCGCAACAATGAAGCATCATTCATACTCGTTTAAACAAAACTTTCGTTCATTCATTTTACTGCCTCTATCGGCATGGCTGCGTTGAAACATCTAAAAGTTAAGTTCATAAATATCTTTCGTGATTTTTAACATTTGCAAAATAATTTCTTTGCAAACTTTTAACAAAATTAATATTGCTGTGCCTGTTTCCTTTGTTGTATTTTCGCTTATGGTCCTTTGGGTGCGAAAGGGTTCCCCGCATCACAATTTCAACTCTAGGAATTTGTAATTGTACAATTTCTGGTAATTTTCCACTGCTGATTAGGAGCTCCACAAAATATAATTCTGCAATAAAGCTTAACTGCTCTGTTCCGGTTTTCACGCGGAGCTGAACACTTACTTTAAGGTGAAAAAATTGTATTTTTCAAAAACCCAACAATAACATTATTATTTATTTTTTTAAACTTTTTGATATTTAAGCTTGAAAAGTGTCATGAAAATCACCTTATGAATGAACGAAGTTCTCCTTGCAACTTCGATAGCGCTCCCCGTCTTCTCCTGGCAAAGAAACGCTCCAAAAGACACGCTCCTTGTCCAAGCGTCGTTGCGATCAGGCAAACAAAAGTGAAATTTTGTAAGAAGGTTTTTTTTGCGCAAATTCCTTTTTTTTTATTATTGCTCTTAATTTTATGAAGGAAAATCAAGCAATTGTTTTTTGTATTGTGAAAAATGTTATGGGAACAATTTCTTTTTAATTCCTACTTTCTTTTTAAAACAAGTGAGTTTTAAAAAGTTTTAAAGGACAGTCGATATTCATATAGACGGATGGAAAAACACGCAAAACCATTTTTTGATTTCAATATTGCAATTGTCAAAACCAAATTCAAAGAAGCTTTATTTTTTGAAAAACTTGTGTAAATATATTTGATGCGGTAAATACTCGAGACTGTGTCCGAAATAAGCCCTGTATAATTGTTAAAAAAAGACACAGAAGAAATTATGCTTGTTTTTTGTGAATCCAATTATGATTCAACAAATATCTTTTAGTGAAACAGCCAAAATATTTGCTGGCAAACACAATTTTCTAGGAAAGTAATAGCACACTAAAGAAAAATGTTGTTTTCGGAGATATTTTTGTTGTTGCAGGCCCGGAGAAAGGGGCATGTTTGTTTTGGTTGCACACAGACACAAAACATTGCTCGTTGGGCAGCAAACAATTTTGCAAAATTTTTTTATAGCTGGCGATATAAGAATCCGCTTATTTAATTTAGTTTATTATTTATTTGTAAATATTTTCTTGTGTCCGAATTCTTAAATATATTGTCTTATTTTTCTACCTCCTTAAATCGCACATGCGTTCTGGCTTTCACTAAGCCATAATGCCTTTCCGCTTATTCGATGTTATCAAAATGCACGCGTACAATTCTTTGTACCAAAAACGTGTCCCTGGCTTTAACTGAGACTCCTGCATTTCCCACTTACGACTAGCTGGCACACTTCTGTTCGGTTTGCCATCCATTAACAACTGCTTAAATATTGTGGCAACATTTAAATATTTCGAGCAAAAAAGACGAAAAAATATATTTTTAAAAGCAGACGTATTAAATTAGAATGAATTATTTTACTGTCACGTCGGGCATAAGAAGCTTGACCTAGAACACAATTAAAATGGAATGAAGAAATAAAAATGTTAAATAAAACAAGAGAGAGAGAGAGTGGAATAAAGCAGGGCAGTCCTGCGATGAGTATTAAATTAAGACAAGCTGCTACGTAAAAAGACAGAACGAAAGTAGAAAAACCAGCAACTTTTTTTCTTTCTATAATTGAAATAATTAAAATGTACAAGAACGTCTTATGAAAACAACTGAAATGTCATTTCTTAATCGTTTTAAAAACAAATCCCAGCAAACGTAACATTTTTAATACGCAAGAACTTCAAATATACCCCAGAATAGCAGACAATTTTCTTAGTTTTTGAAGCAAAACTCCATAAATCGTTGGTAAGCGAATAAAGCGTTAATGAATATGTTCTTTATAAAGGTCACTGCTTTGCTAGAATATAGGAGTATATTTGAAAAAATGAGATTCACGTTGGCTATAAAATAAGTGGCTGGGCAACTCGTTACGTGATTGTAATCTTAACGCTGTACTCTTTAATATATTAATATCTTTAACAGCTGTATGAGTGGGAAAATTAAATTGTTTTAAAAAGAGGATAAATGAATTGTTTAGTTCTTAAGAATGAATCACAAAATGTGTACTTGACCAATTTCTATTTTTTACCACTCTAATCGGGTAAAACTTTAATATTTTTCTTACTGATTTATGCAATTTACGTTGTTTTACTAAGGAGACAAATAAAGTTTATTAAATATTTTATTATATGAAAGATAATGTCCATTAAGTATTGAAATTGCAATAACTTATAGTCTAGTCTATTGGAATATTATATAAGCAGTCCCAGCTGCTGTCGCGGTCTCTGAGGTCCTTGGGTCACAATTCATATATTTGTGTCCCAAGCTTGGCTACATTTATAGAAATAATTAGAACACACAACAGGTACAATTAATAAGCCGTTTTCCCCCATTTCTGCCTCCTTCCAAATTTAAACTTTTAACATTGTCTTACTAGTTTCGTCCAGACATGTCAAAAGATATGCCAACATTTTCAGAAAATTCTGCCGTTCAGTCGTTTGTAGACTTCATGTGTGTGTGTGTGTGGAATACCTCTCATTTGAAAAGCGGGGCCATATTAATATTTGTTTCGAACGCCATCAAATTTGCAGCAAATGTGCGATTTTTATCGTAAGGATCGTACAGTTTGGCGCAACACTATATGTTTTGGAAATAGCAGTTTGCCCCCAAAGGATCTGGTTTAAAATGACGGATGCTCAAAAAGCTGGAGACAAATTAATTTTTTTTCAAACAACGGACTTATTGGTTGTAATATTGGGTCCAGCTAAGGAAGACCAGCATCTACACTTCAATAGCAAAATATATATTAGTGTGATGTTGTTGTTAGGTCAGTTCAGACCTTAATTTTTTTCATGTTGACAAAATCAGATTCAATTTAAAGCGACATAGTCGATAACTTTCAATTTTGTCAATGGAAATACAGATACACTTTTTGTGATAAATTGCTATTGAAGTTATTTAACAAAAATTGTTTACGTCACTTCAGCCCTCATACCCTCAAATCTTACTTACAGAATGTGTACTTCATGGTTTAAGACCCGATTTAAAAAATGCCTGGTAACCACAAAACGTTGTTTTTAATCTAAGTTAAGCCTTGTGGACGGTCGTCTCTGGGCGCCAGAATGTGGGTAAAATATTCATACGGAAAATAAAATTGAACGTTGAGAATGGATCGATTTTAGCGCCCGCCTAGAAGTAACTTTCCTTTTTAGACATCCTTATTTCCTCATTCATACAAGGTTCTGCTTCATTTTTTGTTCACTTTCCCTTAACTCCATAATAAGTTGCTTAATGCCTATTCTTCTATTTTTTTATAAAGTGAAAAATGAGAAAATTGTATCGTCTTGGCAGCGCAAGTTGCTTTTCTCTATGATGTTTTTGATGGCCGTTTAATTTGTTGATGTGTTGGTATTTGTTATCTTCAAGTTGTAATCGTAATTCAAGTTGAAACTTTCTATGACTCAAAAAGTTGCGTCGCCAAGATTGCGCTTGAGTTTTATTTTCAATTAAATTTGAATTTTAACTTCATTTAAAAAATTGTTTTCATAATGACTTTTCCTTTGCCATATCTTCCCCACTTGGCTGCCGTCTGTATAATTCTTGAAAATTTTTTTTCTCTTTCACTAAAATTTTTGGGTTAACAAAAGGGTGCATTGAAGTTAAGCCAACAATAATTGTGAAAACTTCTGCATGTAATTTTCGTTTTTGTTCACGACTGCTGTTGACGATGTTGTTTCACAATTCATCATCGCTCTGTCAGTCTGCTTTACAAACTAAAGACGTGCCATTGTGAATGCATTTGCTAAAGCAGTTATGAAAATGTAGGCGTATGATGTTTTTTTCGTCCTTTTTTCGTTTGTTTGAGAGTGTTTGTAAAAGTTCATCGTCTTTTGGCAGTCATTGAAGGCATGGAATGTGTTCGGGTGTGCATATGGTGCTGAGTCAATGAATGAGCCACAAATTGGTGGTTGACATCTTTTGTTTAAGTATTCGCATATCGAACAGTGAAAAGCAATTTTGGTTTCGGGGTCCCAAAACGCCAACTCGGCCATGTATGTGCGATTTACTTGATCTACTTTTGTTTACCGATACATCATTTTCACAAGATGCTCTCAACAGCTGCGGGCCCCAGCAGAAGATGTTTTTGTCGTAAATATAGCATATTGCGCTCAACCATGTTGTTCTCTCAGCTTATACAGGGAATTGATCTTCGACACCAGCTAATACATACAAGGATTATGGTAAAAGTGATATATTTGACAGTGACAAATCCTCTATGCCGCTGCCACTTTTCAGTGCTGGCAAATGTATTAAAGATAATCTTGCAGAACACAATTAAAATGAATTCCAGAGTCGGTCGCTCCATAAAAACGAGCTTTGTTAACCACCAATCTTATATATTGGATAAAATCCCGATTTACAGCTAGCAGAATACCAAGTTCCATATAGGTGTCAACCAGCTCAATTCTACAATCATTTCTGCAATTGATTACTTAAAAATATCCTTGCATCATCTGCGAACATTAAAATATTTGAGTATTTAACAGTTTTGGGTATGTCGTTAATAAAGAGAAAAAACCAAAAAAGCCCAAGATGGCTACCTCGGATAACACCGGATTTCACCCCAGTCGATTTTGAGGTACGTTTTCATCGAAACCAATAATATCAAGTTTTTTTCAGAAGGAGGCTGTGGTTCACCTTTTAAAAGGCTTTAATTAAATCTGTTGGTTATTAAAAAGTTATTCATTTACCAAAGTTGTTAGTTGCAAAATATTTGTCATCGTTGACGATTTTTTACGAAAGCCATGTTGCAAAGGTGTTAATCTATATGAAGTGAAGCTACAATGCAGTTTTGAAAGAGTTTTGAAATAGCGAAAGAGTTGCTAATATTTGATTTATTCCCTATTGCCAAAGCTTGCATACAATACAGTTGATTAAAATATTGCTAAATATTGCTTGGCCGTATGGGGTAGGCCCTATGAGTTTGAAAATTCAAAAGATTTTAGGCATTTCATGATGTGACATGTAGTTATTGCTGAATAGATTATTGATTGATATATTGTACGGATAATCGACGTTATCATTGTAGTGGGCATCCGAGCACCTGGAAGAGAAAAAAATCACTAAATAAATCCACTAATTTAATTTTCATCACTGACGGAGTCAATATATATCATAACTTTCGGTGTACATTTTGAGTTGATTATAATTTTTGTTAAATTCTCGGTATGAAATTGAACATTTAACAAAATATATTTTGCTGGAAATATGGCATATTTCACAGAATGAAATTGGGATCAATACAAAGCGCTCCGGATTTTACGCATTGCCAAGTTTCGGAATATATCTCAATCATATTATCAATTATTTCAGGATCATTGCGAACGGATAACATACGTTACAACCTTATCCTTTTTAGCAATGTTTTGATCAGAAAGAGAGCTTCAACGTGGTAGCACGGGAGTATAGTTCTACATCTCCGCGAATTATTGAACATTAACAAAGACATTAACAAGATCCAGTAGTTTGTCATGCGCACTATTGACTCCGTTAATCTGGTGTAGACATAAATTAAATGTATTGTCACTAATACTATCTAAACGGTTTGGAACGTAGTTCTTTGTTGCGGAAGCTAAATGTCAGGTAACATAAGGAAAATTAAAATCCCCATAGACGAACATAAAATTTCCAATGTTGATCTACGAAGCCACTGATTCCATTGCTAAAGGTCATTGATAATTTAATAAATCTGAATGAGCTGGGATATAAAAACGGGAAATGAAATCTTTAATGTTATTAACTTTTCTGTGTGACATTTCACGAAATTGGAATAAAGAAATGGCACACCTTTTGCTTAACTTAACTTAACTTTTTGTTGTGTCCCGCATCCAAAACTGCTGCAGATAACAAATTGGTAATGGCGACATTAACTGTGGCTACTGCCTTTCTGGGAACCAGAAACTGAAATGCGGTTGCTTTCCACAATAGGCCCTTATTATTCATCAAATAGGTTAACAGCACATACGGTCGTGCCTCTGGTTGTTTATTTGCAAAACTGCCAGACATCGTCTCACAATTGACATTCGTAGACTTTTATGGCCATCTACATACTACATATTGCATATACGCGGCGAACTGATAGTACATTATACGGCGAACAGTAGACATTGCAGATGTGGTTTCCATTGTCCACACATTTTCTTGCCGTTCCACATTGCAGCCGGATCTTTATTTGGCAGAAATTTATAACACTCAATGTATATTACAATACATTTTATACAAGATTGTAAAAACCCAGTTTAAACAAAATACATTAGTTAAATGATTTGAAACCGATATCAACAATTTTCTTTCACTTTTCTGTTTTTTTCTATTTTTGCTTTCTTTTCCATACGGATATGAAACATACTCGTAGTTGTCGACTGACACTGTTTAAATAATTTGAAACTGCAGCCATGTTTGTCTAAGGGCACACGATTTGCGATACATTGGTTCATACACCCGTTTACATAAATAAACTTTTAACACAGACTTGCACAAATTCAAATGTAGTTTTAATGAATGAACAAACAAATGACTGGCCTCAGTGTGTGAAACTGTCTCACTCTCCGGTTTAGATTGCAAATGCTTGTGCACTGAGATACTGAGATAAAAATATGTAAAGCTAAAATGTCGTTACTAACGTGCATTTCATGGAGCGTTTTTTGCTTTTCTTCCTTATGCTGTCGTGAGTTGGTTTCTACCTGCAGGCGGAAATTCTCTAGGATACACACACATAAGTTTGTAAATAGAATGTAACTTCCTGTTAACGGTAAAAGTAACAGCACAAATTGAGTTGTTATGGCACTGGTTTTTCGACTATTCTTTCCATTTTCTTCTTTTAGTTAGTGGCTCCTAGATTTTGTTGTTTCTAAACAAAATCATTTATAAATTCTTGAACGTTTCTTCATTCTTAACTACACACCAGTCGACAGCTTATCTGTTGGCTACTGTTTCAACAGATGTTTTATCGCAAACCTTTATTACAAGCAGTTGACATGCCAACCATATTTAAGCCAGAGCAAAGAGGATGTTGCAGTGAGCTGCTGTATTTAACGGCATGGGCCCACCTTGTGTAAGGTAATTGGAAATTGATTTTGTAGATATCATTGTGCAAGATATACATACATATGTACATAGTATATACATATAACCTGTACTTAGCAATACTCTTGGAAAAGAGGAAATGATTTTGGAAATAATAAGAGGCTTTTGTTTGAACTCATAAAAAATAGTGTTGAGGAAATGTGGAAAGCGAAGCAATATATTCAACTTTAAAATAAAAACTAAGGCAATTTAAATTTTCTTCAAAATGAGATGCCATTATTTAACTTGTACTATTTGTTACGAAAAGGAAGGTGTTGGCAGTCCATTGTTCTTCATGTAATGTTTAACTTTGGCTGCCATTCGAATTCGAGTTGCCAGTTTATGTCATTTATCTTCCTCGAACTGAGATTTCCCAAGAATACAGCTGTGAAATTAGAAATTTTGTTTTTGCCGACCTTTATATTAATTCGATTCAGTTCAGTTTTGAGTTCACTGCTTACAGTGAAAAAGGTAATTCAATACGGACTCCAATCTCGGTTCCCGAAATCGAGTTGACTGTCTTCGCTTTTATACTCGTATGTAAATCTTCTCAAAGAACTGACAGGTGTGAAGCATCTTTTCTTGTTCAGCCGTTGTTTATCATGGCCCGATTGCTGGACGCACAAGCTAACGGCTTGTTATAACTAGAGAACGAACGGGTTGTGTGACTGGTACAAAATTACTTTTAAGTCCAACTATTGTCGTATATTTTTATTTAAAATATTTAAAGGCCAAGGATTCAGCACTAGTCAGAAAGCTGAGAGTAAAATAAGCCATAGATCGATCAACTTATCAATAAATAAATTCTAATTTACGGTAAGAAATTATAGTTGCATTTCAAAACTTAGAAAGTGGTTTAAGTAACAAAAATATTTTCAATATCTGTACTCGTTCCGTTGCTCAACGGTGAAGCCTAAGCTGCCGGCTACTGGTTATCAGATTTTACAGTATTGAAAAACTTAGCAAGTAAAATTTCTTTTCTTTAGATTCCGATCTAATGTTCGGCGTTCAGTAACTGCTTCAATTAAAATTCTGCAGGTCAGTAGTTTAGTGCTGCAATCCATTTTTATTCCGATTGAAGAACTTACAAGGCTTGAAAGCGGACGTCTTAATTTTCTCTCATTATAATATTTAAATTTAACGGTTTTATACACATGTTAAGCTTCTGGCAGAGGACATTTAGCAACAGCTTAATTTTGATTATGTGAAAAGTTTTCAATATTTGTATAGTGAACTTTTGCTTTATGCGACATGCAAATGTTTATCATTTACCTTTTGCAAGAGACGCACATAATTTTTCGCTTGCGACAGTGGTTGCACATTAAAAGAAGAAATAATTTTCAACATTATATGTACATACGTAAATTTAGTGCCCCAAAAATTCGTTACTCGTCCCGGTTGTGTTCCTAGTACAAAGCATACATTCCTATGTATGTATTCTACCGCATGTCACACAATATTAAACTATTTTTTATAAATCTATTATTTAAGTCTTCAATGCAAATCACTTAAATGGGATTCAAGGACGGGTCGCAAGAATTTTATTAAACTTTTGAAATGCGTCGTCATACGAAGGTGCGGGTATCTCGTAAAAAGTATTACTCATTTATAAGACAACACTTTTTATCAGAAACGAAAACACCGTTAGATTTATTTCTTTTCATACCTGTAGCAATATTGAAACCGTGAGAAGTTTTATAAGAAATTCATAATTTTCTGGGAGACGGCTAACAGATGTGTTTACACTCTACGACGTTAAGAGATGAAAATTAACGCAAATGGCTATATCTGTACACTAACGAATGTGATATATTATTATAATCTAAGAAAACCCTAGTGAAAATTTACTCTCCAGCAACGAGTCCATTAGGATTTCAGTTGTTAACCGAAAAATTTGGAATCGCAAGAACATAGAAAACTATATTTATAGTCAATAGTATACTCTGTTTTACTGCTAATTTAACAGCCGTGTAATTGCCGTATCTGAACTATTTTCAGAAGAGATTTGATCAGGAAAAGAAAAAACTATTGCAATTAGTAAACAAACCCAAAGTTGTTCATTTCTGCCCGAGTTTTTTGTCACACTTGAATACATGGGCATTTAAAGTTGACAAATTTAAAAGTTCATTTGCTCAGAAATGTTTATATAAAAAAGACTCGTGTGCCAACATGTCATTCAAGCAGTCATTTGAAACTTCTATCTCCACCCTCAAAGTAAAACTTTAAGTACAGAAAAATTGTTCAAAACTGACTGACTGAGCAGACAGACAATCGTCTATATCGACGTTGTCATCTCTATCCATCTCGTCAACTGCAGATTTAAACTCAGGTTTTCTCTTTGCTATTTTTACTTTGGCTCTGCTCGTATTCATTAATACCGGCGCTGGGACTGCTATTGTCTCTTATACCTTAGAATTTATTGACGGCAATGACAGCAACAGAAAAAAAATTATTCAACAAATTTAAAGCCAGTCAGCTCGGAAGATGTAAAAAAGTAAACTAGTTTTTTGCATTCCTCTGGTTTTGGGACACATGTTGATGTTCAAGAGGTTCTTGCTTCTGCCTTCCAATTTGATGCTGCTGTTCAAAATCTCGGTGTGTTTTAAATTCATTAGCGTGTAACCTACATTTTAATTATAACAACCCACAACGTACTCGTATGTATCTACAAACTACATACTGTCATTTAACGATAAATGGATGAATGGATGGATGGTTGGCTGCTTGGATAGGTGGATGATGACTGCTGCTGGTTTGTATGCTGGTATGTGTGTGTGTGTGTGTTGTTTGGCATGCTGCTGTGGCGTGTATGCTGGCTTTTTAAACATCATTTTATAAAGTCGTTTGAGGTTAAATGCAAATTAATTACATAAATAAAGTGCCTTTAGTGTGAATATGGGGAATAAGTCGTATGATTTCGAATAAAAAGTATCATAAAAAATTCTAACATAAACAGCAGTCATGTGCACTTTTGCATTTTATTTTTATTTGTTTATTTATGTTTTTGCCACACACGCACGCACATACCATTTTTAAAAATGTATCAAATCCGTGATGTGTGAATGTGAAACTTCACGCTGTTACATTTAATAATTGTTTTCCCTTTAAAATTTAAATTAACTTGGATAATTTTAATTGATAAACTATTTATTCTATTGAAAAAAATAATAATTAATTTTGTAATAATTATCCAGGTCGTTTGCGCTCAATGTTATTTTTCAATTAAAAGATAAAAACATTGTCATTTAATAAATTTCAATCTCGATATTTTGAGGGGTTGCAATAGTTCGAGTGGCAGCTTTTCAGGCACTGGATCTAAAAGTTCGGGGCATTAAACGCCTGTCAGGCTTGGGACCGAAATACAAAATTGGATGGCCTATGATATAAAAACAAAGAAAAACCTACAGGAACTCAATTTTACAGGAGCAACTACAACAAAAAGCAACGCTGGAAGATTTCTTGACTTTTCTAAGCACGAACAATTTTAAAATTACACTACATTTTTGAAATGTTTTATGCCTTCGTCAGAGACAAAACTGTCATAGTGAAATGCATCTGTGTGCGTCAACCACATATTCGTCATAATCAAGCCTATTGATGATGCTGGATTCCAAATACTACACATTTCATTTTTTATTACAATTGTATCACGATATACAATTAAATATTAAACGGAATTTCTAATAAGATGTTGCGAAAGGGAAGAAAATTGTTTTCTGTTCCCGAGATTGAAGAGGCCCATGAAATGGGCGATTGTTGATATAAAAAAGTGCTGCTTCGAGGATTGAAAAAAAAGCCTGGTACACTTGTAATATGGCTGAGGATAAATAAAAGTAAATGTTTTTTAGGAATGTTTTAGTTTAGGAATTCTTTATTATAAAAAATTAATAAAATCTATAATCATTTTGTTCCAAGGCTGCTTGTTATGTTCTTCTATAATTATTAGGAATCTGCGATAAAACAAAATAAAAAATAAGGGTTAAGCAACCTAAATCATTGGCAGTAAACTGCTTTCTCTACCGCTTACTTCTAATGAAGAAACATATTTTAAATTTAAAAAAAAACGAAACGAATGATTTTTAAGCCATTTTGTTGAATCCTTGAACAGAATTGAGGAGAATAAAATGCCTTGGAATACGTTAATAATATAACATTTCTTTTAGAACAACAAGCCAAATCCGTTCGCCTAGTGGAGTTTATTAACCTTCATTTTAGGTTAAAAATAATTTTTAACTTTGATTCAAAGGCACCTAAACTGTTATAGATTGTATGTTAAAAAGGACTTATGAGCTAAAATCTCGCCAACATTTCTAAAACAATTTAACTTCGCACAATATTGGCTATCATGCAGTTCAATTTTGTTGAATTCAGCACTTCGTTACCTCAACATACAAAATTGATGAGTCCATTTTTAAAAATTTTACAAGAAGAAAAAAACTGCATAACTTTTTAACGTAATTTTTTTCTCCCACCTACATATGAGCTTTAAATACTTTTGAAAACTAGTGTTGTTCAAGAGCAATGGCTTTTTTTGGGACTCAGCTCGTTTCCTAAGTGGGTTCTTTATATTGGGATTCACCGCTTTCTTGATTTTCTCCTCGGCATTACGACTAATAATAATTTTGTACGGTAATACAGGCTGCTTACTGGAGATTTTGTATCCACGAGTACAGCCTGAAGATAGAGAGTGAGGAAAAGTGACTCGCCTTTTTCTTTTTTGTTGATGAAGAATGTATTCCTTTGGGAAATATTTCCGTTTGCACATATTGTAAATTGAGCTCTTTTAGGTGCAAACAAGGTAGGACTTTTCGCGTCAAACACGTCTAAAACATTGACGCAAAAAGTGATTGTAAACTTTTCTTTAAACGCGTGAAGACTGGGCTGGTTTTTGGGAATATTTTTTAATTCTTTGCGCCACTGTCCACTTTTCCAGTTCGCGGTCTCGAAGTTCAATAAACTCAATCAAAATATTTACATAAAGTTTATTTTCTCTCCTCACCAGCTTCCAACTACTACAGCAATGCAAAGGTCTGCAATTATTCAACACACTTGCGAATTACATGAAAAGGCAATTTATGAAATACGTTAGGAGTGGTAAAAATAGTTCTAAAGAATTACAAAAACCACTAAATACACAAATAAAAAAATAAAATTCTCCAAATATATTTTTTCTAGATTCATCACAAATCTCTGCACATTTAATTGTTACAGTTTTCTTGCAATTGCATCTGTCCCTTAGTACACCTGACTCCTTTTGTGCTTTTGTAATTGCATTTGTTACCTAGTTTTTGTATACCCATCTAAATTTTGCTCTTTAATTTTTGGCCGCAAACCGACTAGAATATTGACCACGAAATCTCTCTCGTCTTTGGATGGAATAAGAAAGACATCAGATTCCTCAGAACCTTAAAACTATAGGTTATAAGTCCTGTAAGTTCGTCATCTGATTCACTGTGAATTTGAAATTGGAAAACATGTAACGTTTTTCAATAAAACAAATTATATAGTTTTGCGGCTGTAGTAATTAAAATAATTTTTTTTAATTTATTAAAATGTGCTGAGCATATTTTTAGGTATATTTAAGTATAGTTTGATAGGATTCAACTGGTAAGGAAAAACCAATAAATTTTCGAAATGTTTGGACTTTGGTTCATATATTACTTGGGCTTTGAACTTAGCATATTTGCATGCTATGCGTTATAGCAATAGAAAACGACATGGCGATGATTCTTTTTGTGTTGTAAATTGTGTGTTTTGCACTATATACTCGTACTGGAAAAATGGATTTGTCTCGTTTGCGCCTTAATTTAACGATATAATATTTCTGATGAATATTTTTCAAACTTGTTTTTTTTGTTTGCTTTATTTCATGCATAAGTTCAAAATCGTTTGCAATAAACGAAGAAATTTTAATGCAAAATGATCTTGGCGCCGGCAGTGCCCATATTTCGAAATTTTTTAACAAAAACAACTCTCCTGAAAGCCAACAAAAATTTGGTCAACATCAATACACTTTTAAAGGTGTGAACTTAGTTAAATTAAGTCCATCAACTATAAGCTCAACTTCTTTCTTTAAGGTGCAGCTTCCTCACTTGCTTAAATCAATAAAAATTTAAGGCAACAACTTGTTAATTTATAACGTCTACTTCTTTTTAGTATTTTCCACACCAATGAAGAACAAGGGAAACAGCTTACAAAGCAGCCATTCAAACTCACCTGGGGGCTTTTCAGCAGCATCATCAACCCAGTCTCCCATCGGACTTAGTAAGTTCTTTTTTTATATTATTTGTTTTATCCTCTTTACTAGATTATAACGCTGAAAACTTTTGTGTTTTCACCACCACTGCTCTTCGACTAGGCAACGGCACAATGCTTTACTATTATGCAAAAGTTGCTTTTAAAAAACTGCATTGGTCTCGGTCACCTGGTGCCGCAGGAAAACATCCCTGATTTCTTAAAGTCATGCTTCAGCCATAGAGGTGCTTCAATGTATTTTATATTTAAAAATGCTGTTTTTGCCATTTCTGCTCATATCGGCTTAAAAATTCCATTGAATAAAGCAAAATTTCTTAAAAAACAGCAAATTTTTTATTAATCTTAAAAAGAATTGAGCACAACACAAAACTAAAACATTAATTCAGTCCTTACCAATGTTCTTACATACGAGTACGTTCATATGTATTTATGTATGTGTGTATGTACATGTAACTCAAACTTTTCGAAATTAATGTGTTTCTTATTTTGAAGAAACCATTAAGTTAAATATCGCACAAACGTTTATATTTGCCACATTTACTTCGTATTATATGAAGAGTGTTTTTTATGGAGCGACACAAGATTAAATCATAATAAAACAAGGCAATATATTTTAAATATCAATGAAACGGGCTTTATTGGAAAGAAAATTTTATGAAATTAATGTTTAAATATGATTTCTGTCATGTGGCCGCCACGGCTGGCGCATAGAAGGCCCAATCTAGAACTCCAATTTTCAAAAACTTTTCGCAGTATTTCGCCGACAACTCTTCGAATGTTGAATTCCAGGTGTTCAATTGTTTGTGCTTTATCGACGTGGACAAGTAACTTAACATGACCTGAAAGAAATTAATCCAATGGGGTTAAATCACATGATCTTGGTGGCAAATTAATTGGGCTGGGCCATTACGTGAAATTCTTTTTTCATCAAAAGTTTGTGTGAGTAAATTAATTGTAACACCTGCTGTGTAACAGAACAGATCCAGTCGGAACCACATATCAGCAAGACCAATGCCACGTAATTGAGGTACGAAAACATTTCGAATCATTTTCCTATACCGTTCACCAGTGACAGTAACATTCTGACCGTCATCGTTTTTGAAGACATATGAGCCAATGACTCCGCTAGCCCATAAAGCTCACCAAACAGTAATTTCCTGTGGATGTAATGGTGTTTCGACAAAAGCTTGTGGGTTTTCCTCGCTCCAAATGCGACAATTCTGCTTATTTACGTACCCATTCAATGAGAAGAGGGGTTTGATGAGTTTGACGAATAGAGCAATTATTTTGATTAAAAATTTCAACAATTGCACGCGTTGCTCTGGTGTACGTCGATTCATAATGAAATTTCTGAGCAAACTAAACACCAAGCAACTGTCAGCTGTTAAATGGGTGCTCAAAAAAAGCAGTGATGCCAACTCAGAGTTGTGGCACTCTAAATAAAACACACTTTACATAGTATATTGTAACAAAATTACTATTGTGTAAAAGTCAAAAAGATTTCCAATTCCCATAGATGAGTACATACGAGGACATGTGTGGCAGACAAGTTAAGTTGAAAACTTAATCAAGCGCAAAAAAGAAACAAATATTTTATTGAGATAGTTTTTGTCGAAGAATACAAACTATAAATTTTTGGTGTGCTGTGGACAAGGTGTGACGATGATGACGAGTGTTGGAAAAAGGGCAATTGTGCCGAAACAATTCTCTTGCTTCTGCATTGTGTATTCTTATTGTTTGCGAAACCGGTTTTTTGATTATTTAAAGAAAATATACAAATTTGTTTAGCCTACTTTTGTGTTTTCTAACCTTGTTTCAGCACCCATGTTGACAGAAAATTCCTGTCTGCATTAATTTCAGATATTAGATATTTTGAGAAGAAAAAGGCACAGAGATTTTATTTGCTTCGTATCCGTAAATGCGGCCTGTTGGTTAATCTCCGTTTGGCCAGATTCGGTTTAATTTATGTGCGTTTTACCTTCTCTGTTTGTTTTGTAAATTTGTTTTTTGTCATTTGTTCATTTAATTTTCGCTTCTCATTTTTCATTGCAGGCATCCGTGGTACTCCGGAGAGTGTTGGCAGTTTATCGCCTGGAAATGAATCTTTAGTTTATGGTGACACCAGCTTAGTATCCCCCCAAAGAAGGATACATCGCAGATATTTATGAGATGATATTATATAATTTATCTATATTTTATGAAAAATAAAAACAGGAAACAAGAAATATCTTATGAGTCCACAACAAAAAAAAAAAAAACAACACACACACACTCGCACTTATAAATATGAAAAACGGGGAACAGCAAAAGGAAAACTAAAGAAAAGGACAACTGCCATTAACTTTTTCGCCGACACGTTATTTCTTTCGCACCCAATGAACCAACGAATGCCCGACCGTCTGCTTCTACCAAAATATTTACTTTTACTTCTTATTGTATTTCATATCTTGTGCGTTGAAAAGGAACGGACGCGTGCACTCGCACTCGTACTCTAACAACAACTACAAACTTTGCAAATATAGGATTTAAATTTAAGAAAATATGTATGTAAGTTCTATGACAATGACTTATTCGAATCGTTGTGTTTTGGTATTCGCAAAAGTTGATCTTAATTCCGCAGTTTTTGTTGCTTTTGATTTAAAAAAAAATTCAAATTTCGATCTTAAAACAAAAATGTTATTAAAAAATTCTTCTTTCGACTTCTATTGTTTGACTTTATTCTAGTTTCGTAGATAGTTTTTGATATTTTCTCCATTTCAAAATCTTTACAAAAATCAAAAACAAAAAAATGTTCCTGAAGAAGATGAAGACACTGAAGTATCGAAACATTGGATTTGCTAATAAATTAGTTTTATAAAAGCGAAAGTAACTTCAGTCGCGTATAATTTTAAATTAATAAAAAAAAATGCTAACGACGTTTGTTTCTAAATCGTACTGACGCATTTTTTCTAGAAAAATATATCGGCAGTACCAATAACGCGTACATATATTTAACTATTTGTTTGTCCAGTTTAATATGTCTTTGGCTTCGGAATACAGAACAGGCTGTTTTGTTTGTCTAAATTTTAATTTTTCTATTTAATTTATTTCAACGTTTTTTGTTTGACTATTGTAACGCCAATTTATGTACATATGTATTTAGTTTATAATCACAAAACTGTAATTTAGTTCTATTAATTCAATTGCATTTGTATTTAAGGACTAGTTTTTAGGAGTTTTTTTTTAAATAAAATGCAGTCTAACATCTTCTTTGATTTTTAAACAATTTTTTGTTTTTCTAATAATACAATAATAAACAGGAAATATTAAATCGATTTATAACTTTTGTTGCGAATTAAATAAAAAAAAAAGGGAGTCTTACTTGAACCCACATACATACATATTCATACACGTTTGTACCAACACATCACGTAGGGAGTAGAAATGTAAAATTCAATAGTAATAAAAACATTATTATGTTTAATTCTCCTTGGGTACGATATTCGCAGATGATTTACTAAATGCTTCCCAGCTTGCGATGCATGTCTTTTGAATTAAAATCACACACACATACTTACAGGTGTATGTATGTATGTGTGTATGTATATGTATATATGTATACACACGTATCGTTACCTAAAACGCAAAACGCCCTAACTAACAAAAAACTCAAAATCGATTTTTTTTTGTAAATTCCGATGTATCTAATCAAAATACATCACCACCAAACAAATCATACTTCCACGTACACAAATAGCAACTTTATTGACAAAATAAAAAAGCCCTTACTACAATATTGAATATCGTTTAAGAATGTTTTTTGCTTCTCCTGTAAAACTACTAAAATGTGGGTTAGGGCGTTTTGCTTTTCAGGTAACGATATACTAAATATTTGTTTAAGAATCTTAAAACGGAAGGCAAGTTCTGAGTGAATTTGAGTGCTAAGCGAGTTATAATTAAATTTGAAAATCAAAGTAGAATTTCGTTCTGGAATATGTTTAGGAAAACGTGCGAAATTTACTTCTTTGACTTAGTTGCGCGATAAGCTACATATATGTGCCCCTGTATATGAAAAATCAGAAGGCAATTATATATAAAACAGTAGAAACCCACTTGGTGTGTTTCAACAATGAAATGAGAACGTGAACTCAAAAGCCTATATTTTCTTATGCAGGGTCACGTATATCATTCTTTCGTTTAAGTTATTTTTGTTGGTAACACACCAAACCGGTATAAGACAATACAAATACGAATGTCCATGAGTACATTTCTCATGTGAAAAAACTATAATTTTCGAAGAGAGCAACAAAAGTGGTAAAGCCTTGTCGGTAATTTCCAATCTAAAACCTTCCATATGTACATATCTACATACATACACTGAAGAAAATGAGAGGCAAACATATATAAATAATATTTTTACATTTATTTGTTTATTATTCATTTTATTTTATTAACAGAAAATGTTTTCAAACAAAAACGAATCTTTCACTATAACGAATAGGTTTCACATTATACCATCCGTTATAGCGAGCTTTGACGGTATTTATAAAAATAAAGAAAGTTGTGCAATTTTGTAAGTCTTCTTGCTGTTGTCCTTTCCAAGAGTGTTTATATTGAATTCCAATTTGCAAGTAAACAAAAAATTCACAAGAATGACTACTTTTGCTGCCGGCGTCGGTACTAGCGAAAGTGGTGGTCAAAAGGACTGTGAAATTGGTGGGCAAACAGTTGCTCATTCAAGAAAACGTACCAACTCCCCGTTGTTATTTGACAACAAACGAAGACAATTCAGTACGATTCAAGATTTTCCAAAATCAAGCAATAGATTTGTTGTTCTTTCCGATGATGAATCCGATAATAACCAATCATATACTTCCGAAATTAATCACTCTGAGAAAAATACTTCAGCTTCAACAACTTTCCAATCAAATACCCCAGCCAAAACCGCCTCCGTTATACATATATCCCGGATGTAACAGATATTAAGGATATGACCAAATATTTATCAAGCATTATCTCTTCAGACCAGTTTTCTTATAAGTCTCTTACAGACGGCCAAGTCAGAGTCATGATGAAGTCCAGAGCTTATGTTTCTAATCTCAAGCTTAAAAGCTCTTACACTTTTCAAACAAAACAGGAAAGAGCACACAGAGAAGTTATTAAAAATTTAAACAACTCAATATTGATGACATTAAAACATTTGTCCAAAATTGTGGCCACAAAGTGCGAAATATTTCCAACATTAGAAGTAACATTACCAAGCAACCCCACCACAATAAGGTAATTTACAGTCTAAAAGATATCAATCACGCTATCATCACTATTGATCACTAAACCATACAAATGTGTCAAATGTGGAGAAAATCAGTTATCAGCTGAATATACCAAGAGTAAGACTGTTCCTGCAAAACGCGCTAATTGTAATGAATCACATCCTGCTAGTTATAGGGGATGAATTGTTCATCAAGAGTTGAAAAAGAAACTTCAACAGAGGATATTTACATTTCAACAATCCCGCCACCGCCTTTACATGAACCCTCATCTCAAAATAGCAGTTTTCAACATATTTCGAATGTAACATTTGCAGATGCTGTAAATGAACATATAATTCAAACAACGATTACACGAGCCTTCAAAAAATTGAGACTTTATTAACAAAGCAAATGGAACTAACAAACTCTCTTCTAAATATGATGTCAGTCTTGTGCAGTAAATTATGTCCGTAGATCTTCGTATAGCAACATGGAATGCCAATGGACTCTCAAACCATTTGAGGGAGGTAGAAGTATTTTTGCAGTCAAACAACATCGACGTATTTCTTATTTCTGAATCTCATTGCACAAGTAAGTCGTTTTTTAAAATTAAAGGCTACGATTTGATAAGTGCCAATCATCCTAATGAAAGGGCTCATGGTGGTTCTGCAATTTTAATCAAATCGTCTATAAAATATCATCAAGAAGACCATCTTATTAAGGAAAGTGTCCAAGCTTCATGTATTAAAATTATTTGCCGTATGTATTCTGTTGCAGTTTATTTTCCTCCTTATCATAATATTAATTGTGATGATTTTGCAAATTTCTTTCAAAAACTTGGTTCTCGTTTTATAGTTGGAGGAGATTTTAATGCGAAGCATCCTTGGTGGGATGGGGTTCACGTGTTATTAACCCTAAAGGCAGAGAGCTCTATAAGTGTCTGCTTTCTAAAAATTATTCTGTTCTTTCAACTGGAAAACTACATATTGGCCTTCTGATCCATTCAAAATTCCTGACCTAATTGATTTTTTCTATATTCTGGAATAAGCTAGTAAAAGCAAAAACTGATCTGGAGTCGTTCTCATATTGGTTAGATACATATAAACATTAAGTTAAACTCTGCAATATACAAAAATACATGATGATACAAAAATAATTCATGAGGCCGCTTTTTTATCGATTCAGGCTGAAAGTTTTACTATTTCGCAAAGTGCACGGACACAGGCACTTATTCTAGTTAAAAACAGATAAAGGAAAGCATGGCAAATAAGCAGAAGTTCTTATAACAAGTGGCGTTTTAATCAAGCAAGAAGAGACCTCAAACATCGTTTAACTGGCCTAAAACACAAATCATTCTGTTATTTTGTTTGACAATATTAATAACTCAAAAAATAATGATCACAATTTGTGGAAGCCAACAAAATACCTGAAGCATTCAAAAAGAAATCCTCCTTTTAAGGATAGTGAATGTTCATGGTGCCGATCTAACTTTGAAATGGCAGAAGCATTTGCGACCCACCTCTATAATATCTCTTCTCTTCGCCAATTTGATAACTCCGTAGAAAACGTAGAGATGTCGAGATTTTTAGATGCACCCTATTAGATGAATTTACCCATAAAACACATTTCTCCATATGAAGTTGCAGCTCAAATCAAAAATCTCATTGCCCAAATCACCAAAAGTGTAATTTTCATCTATTTGGTGTTTTAGAAATCGCTTAAATCGTTTATAAAACTAAATTTCATTTTCAAATTGCTTCTGCCGTTTTTTCTGTTCTATTTTTATGTTCTGTAAAAGAATTTTGCTACACAAAAACGTATTTAAAACAGTTGGCCTTTGACAGCACGAAAAAAATACTTTTTGAATAAATATATAAAATAGTTTATGGTAAATAATTTAAATAATATAAAAAACGAAATTTAATTAGTAAATAATACGTCAAACATGTTGTCCAAAATTTTTGACTTGGTACTCCTTCCCATAGCAAGATTAGAATCATTTCCAATCATTTGTTGTGCGCTCCCCTGTCCAAAGTAACGAAGTGTCGGCCACTTTTGGTTGATATTTCACTTAACAGCATTAAAAAGCCTTCTTTAATCTAAAATATGCTATAAATCTCTTTCTTCGTTTAAGATAATTTTCACTACAATTTTAATGGTAACTTGCGATTTCTATGGTGGTTCAAAAGGATTGGAACGATCCATTTCAACAATTAAAGTGGTTTAAAACACGTTAAATCTATTAAAAATAATTTTGCACAGAAATTTAAAATTTTGTTTGTTTATTTTTTTAATTGTCAAATGCTATTGTTAATGAAAGTCATTCACAGTACAACAAAATTTTGTTTTTTCTTAAGTTGTTTACAATAACTGGTCAAGACAAAAAACCGCACTAAAAAACTGTATCACACGATTTTCAGAACACAATAAAATCGATTATGGGTAATTAAAATCAATTTCACTTTCATTTCGTGGTGATATGCAGAACCTGACTGATATTTTGCGTTTAAATCATTTTCCTGCTCATTGGAAATGCATAGAAATCATTTTGATCAAGAAGCCCAACAAACCCGAAAATAAACTTCTTATAGACCTATTAGTTTATAAGTGTTTTTTCCAATATTTTTTTAAAAAAAATTTGAGACGCTTGTCCCCTATTTTTGAGAGTTTAAAAGTTATTCCGTATTACCAATTTGAATTTAGGCAAAACATGGTACTCCTGAGCAGATTAATAATTAACTCAGATTAATTGACATTATTCGTAAATTATTTGAGGAAAATATTCCTCCGCTGTATTCCTAGACATTCAGCAGGCATTTGACAGAGTTTGGCACACTGGTTTCTTATACAAATTAAAGAAACTTCTCCCGTCTACATTTTATACATTCTTGAAGTCATACCTGAACAGCAGATTATTTTACGTAAGATTCGTAGATGAAAGATCTCATTTATTTAGGGTTAGATCAGGAGTACCTCTGGGGTACCCAGTCGTTGTTCTTTTGTTCAAAACGAATTAAATTTAATAGAGTCACGGTTAAGTAAATGGAAACCTAAAGTGAATGCTGAAAAGTCTGTACATAAAGGGTGGTTAAATTTCAAGGGCCGATGTTGATTTTGAATAAAACACAAACTATTTAGGAAATTATTGTAATATTATTTTATTATGATGTATTGGTATTACTCAATTATGTATGGAACAAAATATCGGCCAAATGGGCGCCGCGACCTCGGCGGCACACCTCCATCCGATGTTCCAAATTTTCGATGACGCTGAGGCATAATGGAGGTTCTATGCCGTTAATGTGCCGAATTATCTGATCCTTTAGGTCTTGAATTGTTGCTGGCTTATCGACGTACACCTTTTCTTTCAAATAACCCCAAAGAAAAAAGTCCAACGGTGTCAAATCACATGATCTTGGCGGCCAATTGACATCGCCATTACGTGAGATAACACGGCCATTGAATTTGTTGCGCAAAAGAGCCATTGTTTCGTTAGCTGTGTGGCAAGTGGCACCGTCCTGCTGAAACCACATATCGTCCACATCCATATCTTCCAATTCGGGCCATAAAAAGTTCGTTATCATCTCACGATAGCGAACACCATTCACAGTAACTGCCTGACCGGCCTCATTTTGGAAAAAATACGGGCCGATGATGCCGCCAGCCCATAAACCGCACCAAACAGTCACTCTTTGTGGGTGCATTGGTTTTTCGACAATCACTCTTGGATTCTCATTCGCCCAAATGCGGCAATTCTGTTTATTGACGAATCCACTGAGGCACATTTGGACGATGAAATTGACCAAAAAATTACGAAGTGCACGATATGCATTTTGATTTGAACTCCCATTTTCATAATAAGTCTGGATAACTTTAACACGTTGTTGGATTGTGTATCTCTCCATGGTTCAAATTGAGTAAGTCTGAAATAGAGAAATGTCAAATAAAATTCGGAAAAAAACTTGGCGTTTAGGTGTGGTTCACATTCAACATCGGCCCATACAATTTAACCACCCTTTATAACATTCTCCCTTAGAAAAGGTGATTGCTCCGACGTTTTCATAAATAACATCCGAATTCCAAAATGTAATTTTGTTAGATCTCTAGGCTTATACATATATATGTAGATCATCGACTAACATGGAAAGAACAGCAGTGCCTCAAATATAAAAATATTGCAAAGATACCAGTATAAAAGTATACGGCTTATTGTTCAATCTCCTTGGTATATTTCCAAGGATGCCATACACAAGGATCTAAATATACAAACTGTTAAAGAGGTCATACATTCATACAGCGAAAAATATTTAAAAAGACTAAGCAATCCTGTAAATCCTCTGGATATTGTGTTACAAGACGATACTGATGAAATTCGAAGACTTAAAAGATACCATGTGTTAGATCCACCTTTCAGAAGTTAATTGTTTTTCTCTTTTATTTTAATCAATCTTTTCTTTTTTTTATTGTTTTCTTTTAATTTGATGTTAAACTTTAAAACTAATAATGACTAAAACTTAAGTTGTTGTTATTGTAAATATAAGATAGACCAAATCTGATTTCTTTTTAAATTTTGTGCGTTTTTAGGTGTATAACTCTAAATGTAATATAAGATAGATTGCAAACAAATAAAATTAAAAAAATTGCAAATACGGATGTTTAGGATTGATTTTATTTGTGTCAGTAAAAATTTTAAAATTGAAGGAAGAAGAGTGCGAGATGCAGGAGGCGAGGGAGTAGACATATCACAATGTAGCGCGAAGTGTGCCGAAGACAAAATTATCGATGCAGCCGCACCCAACAAATGTAGAGACCAAGCTAAATGATAGCGAACAACTACTTGCGTATACGACAAAAGAGTAACGTAAAGAAGATAATGAAACAACGCAATGCAAGACGTAGTAGGTACAAATGAAAAAATTGAAATGGATAATAAAAATAAATACACCAACTGAGCAACAAAAAAGTTAGAACTTAAACCAGAAATCTGGCGAAAACACCAGCAAATTTTAAAATGGGAAAACGAAATGCAAACACTAAAAATGAAGACGGCGCATAAAAATTCGACATAACTTTTGAGACTTAAAAAAAATTAATACCGATTTTCGATGGCAACAGATGTGCCATGATATTGTGCGTGCCAGGGGGCAGAGCACAAAATTTTAAAAATAGTGGCTAAATCAGCGATTCGAACCAAACTACAAGATCGCGGATGAATCTTTTCCATTAATTATAATGAAAAGCTGAGTCTGGCAAACATTATAAAATTAGAAGACTTCGGACATTCCGGATTTGCTTTTGCGAAGCACAACAAAATTTAACTGTTTCGCATAAACATCAGAGCTTCTACAAGCCTTCTGCACCGAAAAAGCTGAACACGATGTATAAAGAAAGGAGGAAGGCTCTGAAAATTATTATGTATGATATTTTAGAATTATGTAAAGAACAGAAAGTCAACTAGGCTGGGGCATATTCGTTTGTATCAGGGAGAGACTTCCTAAGAAGGTTGAAGGTTGTTAATATCAGGTAATAAAAATGAATTTGTATATTGAATTATAACGAAAATATTGTGCTTTGCCAAAATAATGACTGACTGAGAACTTAAGAGCAGAAAATCCCAGGAGTGAAAAGGAAATTGAAATATTAAAATAAATTATGAAGATGATCGTGATACGTTTGAAACGCCAATGTTATCAACTGATTTCGATCTATGTAGGTAACTGTTATTAAGACTTTGAGGAAAATTAATATTAGGCCTGAACAGCCGAAGGAACCAAGTGCAATATGTGTGAAAGAGAAAAGTGCGAGAGGCGAATCATGCGTACAAGCGAGTCCGAGTAGGCCTCGCCAATCATGTTGTCATTCATGTTTTTCCTCGGGGAAAAAAGCAAGTGGTTTTCTTAGTTTCAATAAAACTACTACTAAGAGTAAGTACCCAATGCCGCTCATCGATGACCTGTTGAATGAATGAATAAAAAAAATTTAAGAAGAATGTATATACACATATGCACTTACATATATGGCACAAGACCTTTCCGCTTTTGAATTGACGAATCTGATGTTTATCATTTCCATGTTTTAGGAATACAAGTTTGTTTTTATATTATCCATACAGATGTCTTATAAGCAGAGTCACTACGCATACGAAATTAAATGCACCCTTTCAAATATGTTTTTGTATTCTAAATGTAGTTTTGTTCGATGGTAGGGGAAGTATTTTGCATGTATGATATCAGGAGAAGGGATAAAGGCTTGACGCCACCTCTCAACTTTCCGGTAGCGCACAGAGTGTAAGATAGTCAAAGTTTTCTGGAGACGTATTTTAAAAAATTGGTTAATGATTTTTCAATCAAAACTCGAACACTCTTTGCTATGACAAGGAAGCTTAAATTTGGCGAGAACGGACTAGAATTATTCAATATGTGCTCCGAACGACTAAACAGAATTACTTTCTCACGCCAGCTCTATCGCTTTTTGCAGCAATATGAAATTTAATAGAAACAAAAAAGAAATTTTATGTGGATGCCAAAGCAGAGGAAGTAGAGGTTTCAAAAATAACCATTAGGGAAAAATGTATGAAACTTATGTAATTATATTGCGCTTTTTCAGAGGTCTGGATTTACTGGGAATGTTACAGCAAAAATGTAAAATATCATTTCTGGCGCATCAGGATTCTTCAGACCACAACAGCTTGGACACAAATATATTTTAAGAATGGTTCTGGTTCTTTTTTATCTTGACGAAGAATTCTGTTAAATTAATTCAATTAAACTTCATTATGTTGCAATGTGATATTATGTACAAATAGAAACTATCCCCTCCGCCACAACAGGATCCTTCGCACTGGAATTGGGAGGGTACTTTGAAGAGTGCAAAATGGAAATTGATTAGTAAATAAATATTTTTCGAGAAATATCAAAATTCAAGTTATATTTTGGAAGAGACCTCGGGTATATTTTCAATATTCGTGCCCTCGTTGGCTCAAAATACAAGTACCGCTGAAGTGTGTCTCAGCATTTCTTAAAATAAAATATTCGATTGTGTGGTTCTACAAGTACTAGTACATCCAGTAAATTAAGTATTTGAACAAGATGTTTCTTAGTCCTATTAGAGAGATTAGTTTGAAATGTATGCACGTATTTATGTATGTATGTACATGTACACACATTAATAAAATCAATAAAAAAAATGTTCCATCACTTTCATCAAACTTTAGTTTTTTTACTTTCAACCGATCATCAAAAAACAAACTGGAAAAAAACGTAGAATTTGGCAGCAACAAAACGAAAATTATTGAAATAGATTTTTAAAATTGGAATTAAAATGAAATTCCTGCATAAAAGTTCAAGTCTCTGAAACGGGCCTTTGACCGGAAGACCCCAAATTAAGTTTTTGTAAAAAGATTCAGATATTTGTTCCCAGTAAAAAGAGTTTTGCTTTTGTTTTCATGTTCCTTTTCTTTCAGTCGTAATTTCTGTTTTGTTTGGTTCCGTGGAGATATTGAGACCCTGCAATTCTCAAGATTACGTCATCTCAAGCCACAAACTCCTCAAAAATCGAAAACATTTATGAATTTGAACAATAATGATTGCTTTAACGATTTTCCTGACCTCTTCTCGCGTTCAAATAAATTTTATTTGCTTTAACTTTGAAATGGTTAGATATGAGCAATATACGGGTTTATTTGCGAGTTTTGTTCAAATAATGTTTGTACGATACATGTGTTGCTGCCTCAGCGTAGGAGTGCGTACGTATGTATGTAGGTTGGTTCAGTATTTGGGGCCAATGGCTGCCGGTAACAAGCAAATCAATTGGTGAATGAGGTACTCTCACACAAACACACATATACACACACACACACACACACATGTATGTAGGTTGAGTTGGTTCAGTTGAGTTGGGGAGTAGTTTTGTGCAGGTTGAGTATTTAACTTTGAACAAACTTATTGGATTGTTTTTACAAGAGCAAAACGTTCGAACATGAGGTTCTAACATGAACGAAGGACACGTGCTGGCTGTCGAAGGGTGGGTGTGGGAGAGTGCATAAATGTATCGATGCATGACTGATTAAATGGATGATTGGATGCAAGAGCAAATGGAGTGATTCACTAAGTAGACTAGTTCGAGTAGCTTCATTGTATGCTTTTATACTTTATTGTACTGTATGTTTTTAACAAAGATCTTATTTAGTATATCGCATTAGACATACATACATACATACCTGGATCCGTAAATGCGTGCATTAAACAACTACTTGAAGTGTTTTTGTTAATGCAATTTATTTTAAAGCTGATGCGTTATACTTTTTAAGTGTTGAGATTGTTCCTATTAAAAGTTAAGCTCAAAAATTGTATTTTCAAACTTGAAAGAAAAAGTAAGATGATTATTTGTGCTTTCAGAATTGAGTACTTGCACAAACGAAAAAATGGATTGCACATTTGAACAACACGTTCTTCTAAGTATTTCAACTGCCAAAGTGTGCATGAATATGCGATGACGACCCTCATACATCCTTGGCGACAAATTAAGGTCTGATCAAGCTAATGACCTAATTCGTCCGCGACATTTTCTGCTACCTGTTCTACGTACAGAAAAGTCTGAAATTTTTTTTGGCTGGAGAACTTAGATACTGAAATGGAACAAAACAAGTCCGCCGTGCTTTATTTTCTTAGCATGAGTTCGAGGTCAATGCTAAAAGTCGCTGCTGCACACATCCGGCTGAACTTGTTCAGAATTTGTGTGAGAGCTTAAGAACTTAAAGTTTTGTTTAAAGAGTTGGTTGTACCTGTATAACTCTGAGCAATCAAAAGAAATCACTGCGAAATGTACGATAATTGATTAACTCACACAAATTTTAAAATGTGGGGCAATATGCAATGCGAAATAATAGTATATGTACATAATATATTATGTATTCAGAAATATATTTATGTACATACATATGTATGTATGTATATCTGAAATATATATGAACGTACATACACACCTCGGTACATATGAATTTTGAATTGCTTTGTTATTCTGCAGTCAAATCCGAAATCCATTAGCACGAGAAAATGTGTTTCAGCGATTAACGGAAACTGTTGCGATTTCTCGGCTAAACACCAATTCTCTTTGAATTAGAACTCACACTTTTGTATACATACATTTGTGCTTCGAGTAACGGCGTTCAAGACTTTAAAGAAGTCCTTTTTTTGCTTGGGACCAGTACTCAGGGGTCGACTCCATATGCAGTACAATGACCCAGAACTGGGTCAGGGCGGAGGAAGGATTGCTGGGATGAGTATGCCAGAATTTAACTGATGCTATTTTGACTACTCAGTGTCCAAAGCACATACTCGTACCTTCGACAATGCAAACGTCAGTTAAACCAACATTGCGTTTTGTTTGTGTTGCTTTTATATTGATCTTATTGTTTGGGTTAGTGAGTGCTTTTTATTTATGTACGTACCATGTGTATTGTTTTTGTTATTGTTTCAATTTGAAACTATTTTTGGCTATTTGGAATTGAACTTACGACCTCTGCAATATTGGCTCTACCATCTCATCCATCGAGGGCCGTGCATACCCGTATATAAACAACTGTGTGTGACTCATCAAATTCATACTTTTTGATGGTCACAAAAAGCTGCGCAAGTTCAGAAGTATGTACATATTTTAAATGTTCGTGGGATGTCAAAAACGAACGTTTTACTCCAGAACTGTTGATATCCCAGAGAGACTAAAGCATACAAACATGACCAGAGGCGCCCTTAATTATGACGACGGCATGTAAAAAAAGTTAAATTGAACTACCAAATTGTAACTACATCTGTAAGGTGACCGCACTACGGCTGCTCTTATTTTTCATATTTAAAAATCTTTTACAACGATATAATATTTTTTGTGTATTGTTGGAATTTTGGACGTACCAAAATAAATACATCCTTGTGAACTGTTTACCTTTGAAAACAGATCTGTTTGTATGTATGTATGCACATACATACATAAATCCCTGTAGTACTTACATACAACTTATTATTTTCCTTATTGGAAAAATAAAAAAAATTGTTTTTTTGTTAACGCGGTCAACGCGACCGCTTCTTTATTTAAATTATAGTTACGTATGACAACTAAAATAATAACTACTCACTAAGTTTACAAATATTCGTAATTTATACTAGATTAATTACAAGTGAGCAAAATTGTATTAATTGTATTCTTATTAATTTTATTGCGAAATACTTCATGACCCAAATTGACATAATTGCAAATAAGCTAGAATTGCATTATTTGCTTTCTTACAAATTGATAACGAAATGTTTTTTTATTAACCTAATTAATTGCTAAAGCATTGCAACTTACTTCCGCGTTTAAAAAGATGAATAAACAAAATTATTAAAGAATAGAGTCTATTGACTTTATTTGTGTTAACTCTTCCCCTCTTAAGTCGATTGTCCCCAATCGGGGTGGCTTAACAGGCGAGTTAGTGAGCTGAGATGTTGTAAGCTGTAGAAATGGCCCATATGCACTTGTACTGCTTGCAACATTGTCTCGAAGCTGAGGTGTGACATGAAATTTCTGTTTATTGTTGACAAAATAGTAGCAAATTAACATGGTTATAGAAATAAGTATTATTATTGCAATGTCCGAACTTAAACTTATTATATGCGTACTTTTATTTTTATTAATTAACAGGTTTATTTCATTCTCGTTATTTAATTGATTTACATACAAATTTTCTAGTTTCAGATGTAATTTATTAACATTTTCCTTTTCTCTGATTTTTGTCATCAAATTAGGTAAAATAAAGGTTTCATGTATTTTTAAATTAATATTAGTGTATGTTGTATTTAACGTGTTAATTTTACAATTTTCAAACTTAATAAGGAAGGTCCCCTTAGGGTTGACCTCTGGCTTGTTACAATCTTGAGTAATGGTTTCATTAAAATTTTTAAATATAAGTATTCCAGGCATTACCTCTGTAACAGAGGATTCTTGTACTGTTTCTAACTCACATCGTGCTTCTTGGAACTTCAAGATGCTTTCCACACATTTATCTTCTATTTTGACTAAATTTTTTTCTAACTCATCTTTTATATTTTTATTAAAAATGTTATTATTATAATCAATGAATATCTCGTATTCGCTTAAAACTAAAGATTTATTATTGGCATCAGGAATGGGTACAAATTTTATTTTGGATAAGGTGTTACTGGAGAATTGGGGGATCAACAAGGTTAGGATAATATTGTTAGCTTCGGAAATTACTGCAATTTTCATTCTGCTATAACTGTCAAAGTCACTAATTAGACTGATTTCCTTGTCTGTTAGAATGTCGGAAGGAACAATGCCTAATTTGCAAGAGAATATGATTTGTCCGATTCCGTCAATATGATTTCGCAAGAGGGATATATCGTTGTCAATTCTGTATATCTGTTCGATAAATTCTACCTCGTCTTCCAAGGTTTTTATTCTGTTTTGTGATTGGTATTTAAATTTATTTATGTAACTACTAATAATCGTCTGCTGCTTATTAATATGGGTTGTGATATTTTTAATCTCTTCTGCCATACCGTCATTAAAGTGTATGAGTTCATCTAATGTCTTATTATTAGTATAGTCGTTATTTTGTAGGTCCACTATTGCTTTATTTATTGCTTTCTCGTCATCGCTGTCCATTGATCCTGCTATATATTTCAATCCCTTTCCTAAAATGTTTACAAGACCTCGTTTTTGTTTCGAGTGTACACGGAGGTTGTTTACTTTGGCCTTCAATAGAATAAGGTTTTTATTTATAGTCTCTAGAAGTCGTTTGTCTTCATAAGTCTGGGTTGTCAATGTTTTTAAATTTTCGGATAGTAAAAGTATGGTTTCGTCATATGTAGTCACGTTGATGAAATGCAATACCTTGTCGTATCTTCCTATTGTCTTCACCTCTCCAATTTTAATGGGAATATAACCATTGTTGTTATTCAAATCGTGTATGTGAAATTGTTGTGCATTTGCCGTTATGGCTATTGCTAAAATAATCGTCATGATTCGCATGTCGAGCCTCTGAAAAGAAAGGAATTATCGTCTGAATACAATGGGTTTCTAAGACTGCCTAATATTATTTTTATGCACTATTCTTCCTGTCTTTGTTTTTACTGTAGTGTTGTAATTTTCAGCGACTATTTCCTTTTTGTACCTAACCGATAGTTTGTTTCCTACTCTCCTATTTATTTTAACGAAAATTTCTTCTCCCTGAGAAAATTCCTTTGGGGGTGAACGATTTGCATTGTGGTAGGTCAAATCAGCTTGCTGCTTTTGCGTGAGTTTTTGTATGGTTTCATTTCTTTCCCTTTCGAGCAGTGCGGGATCACTACTGACACGTCTGCCGAAAAATATTTCTAATGGTCTTTTCCCTGTGACAGTATGTATAGAATAGTTATATTCCTTCACTGATTTTTCTAATAGTTCCTGAAACGATCGGTGTGTTTGTTCCGACTGTATACAGCGCATAATCTCTTGGAGTGTAGAGTGGAAACGCTCCACTTGACCATTTGAGCTACTCGAGTAAGGTGCAGTTTTAAAATATTGAAATACCAAACTCGTTTTCTAACATAAATCTTATTGACTCTGAATTGAACGATTTCTCGTTGTCCATCACTACTTTTTCGGGCATAAGAGAGAAAAGAATATCACTTAAGGGTTGTCTTATATCTTCTGTTGCCTTCGAACGTATTGGTTTTGCAATTGCATACTTTGAAAATTTGTCTAATGCTGTTAATAGCAATTGTTTCCCTATTATAAGTATATCCATATGGACTATTTGTCCGGGATACTGGGGAATTGGAGTTGGTTGTATTTGAGGCTTTGGAGGATGCCTCTCGTATTTATTAGTCTTACAAACTGTACAATTTTTAATAATTCTTTTAATTTTATCGGTCATTGACGGAAAATAGTATTTTTCTAACCCTTGTATTTTATTTTCCTTGCAGTTTCTATGGGCTCTGTTGTGATATGCTATAAGTATTTCCTCCTGCTCTTGGCTATTTACTATATCTTCTACCATTACTTGTGAAAACCTAATCTTATATGTACTGAAATGTAAAGGATATAGTTGCTGAATTTTTCCCATAATATCTTCTTCGGGTTTAATGCAGTTTATAACGGATGGATTGAGGTAACGTTTTAAGATGCTGAGTAATGTAGATTCTGAATAATAGGGTTCGGTGACTATATGTCTGTGATATGTAGGAAACACTATTTTAAATTGATATTCTGGATTTACATCGATATTCAGGAATATCTGGTTCTTGAAAGCATTAACAGGTGTTTCTACACTAATTATGAGCCCATGAGAGGAACTATCATCAGAGTTAGTAGCAATTGATAAGGAATTTAATGGTGATTCCTGCGGTGGGATTCTAGATAGGGCATCGGCCACAACATTCATTTTTCCTGGCTTGTAGCAGAGTTCATAATCGTATTCCTCAAGTATAGACTTCCATCTCTTCATTTTGCTGTTGTTATTCTTGTTGCTGAGAGCATATGTCAGCGGTTGATGGTCCGTGTGAATTTTCACTTTCTGTGAACCATACAGGTAGTTTCTAAAAGCGTTTAAAGCCCATATAATAGCTAACATTTCCTTTTCGTTAGCGGCGTAATGTTCTTCAGCTTGGCTTAATGTTCTTGAGATAAAGGCTATGGGTTTTCCGCCTTGAGATAAAACCGCTCCAAGTGTAAAATTAGAAGCATCAGTTACCAACTCAAACTCTTTGCTGAAGTCCGGATAAACAAGAGTTACATCCTCGGAGATAAGAGAATACTTGATTTTCTTAAAGGACTCAATGGCTTCTTGATCAAAGAAGACCTCAACCTTTGCCGACTTGTTTTTGGAGGTACGACCCCCTTCCCCTCTTAAAAGGGATGTCAAGGGTTTTGCTATTTTGGCGTAGTCTTTAATGAATCGCCGGTAATACCCTGACATACCCAGAAAACTACGGAGTTCTTTTAATGTTCTAGGTTGGGGAAAATTAGCAATTGCCTCAACTTTGGTACGACTAGTTTTTATACCATTTTCAGATATTACAAAGCCCAAAAAGTCTACTTCTGTGTTGAAAAATTTACATTTATCGAGTTGAATTTTCATATTAGCGTTCTCTAATATTTTAAATATTTTACTTATATGTTGGAAGTGTTCTTCTTCCGATTTACTAAATATGATAATATCGTCGATATAGACATAGCAACATACCCCAATGAATTCTCGTAATATATCGTCGAGAGTACGTTGAAAAATGGACGGGGCATTTTTTAAGCCGCGTAAATTCATATTTAGCATTTTTAATTGAGAACGCAGTTTTCTCAATGTCAGATTCTTTTAGTGGAATCTGGTGAAAACCACTTTTCAAATCAAGTACAGAAAAAAACTTACTGGCACCGAGTTGGGAGATTACCTCTGATATCTCGGGGATTGGGTACCTGTCTGCGATAGTAATTGAGTTCAATTTTCGATAATCTATCACCATGCGATACTGCTTATTTCCAGTTGAATCTGCCTTCTTTGGGACAATCCAAACTGGGGAGTTAAAGGGTGATCTTGATGGTCTTATGATACCATCGTTTAATAATTTTTTAACCTGATTTTGTACCTCTGTTTTAAGAAATCCTGGGTATGGGTAGAATTTAGTATATACTGGAGAATCACTTGTGGTTCTTATTTCACCCACAACTTTTGTAGTATAGGTAAGCTTTTCATCCGGTTCACTAAAAAGATTAGGATGAGCGTTTAGTATCTGTGTCATTTCTCCTTTTTGTTCTGCAGGCACGCTGTCTATATTTATAGCATTTACATGTTGAGTGGGGAGTTGCTTAAGATGCACTTTAAACCCGTTTTTCAGTAACATATAGTGTTTGTGTGTAAAAATAGTAGCTTCCAGCTCTCTAAGGGTATCGTTACCTAAAATACCGTCGAATGTTTCTAATGAGGGCATTAAATAAAATCTTATTTCTTCTTCAATTTTAAAAAGTTTTGCATATGTGTGTTCATTTATTTTAATATCTCCTACGATAGATTTTGCGAAAAAAGGACTTTTATTAGGGAAGCGTTTTTGTGCTAAGTTTGGTTTTATATAATTTTTGCTAGAGCCTGTGTCTACCAAAAATTTTAAAATATTCCCGCTCTCCGTTTTCACTTCAAAGTAAGGCAACGAAGAGCTTATCATCCTAAAAAATGAATATCGCTGGGCTCTCCATATTGTCTATTGTCATCCTCGGCCTGTCTGCTTCCCATTTCTTCCGTGTTTATGTGAAATGTTCTCTGACTTTTATGCTGTTGTTGATGACCGGATTGGTTTGACCTTTTACCAAAAAATTGGTTCACATGAGGTTTGTTCATATAGGTTACGCGATGTGATCGCAAACTCTGGTCCACGTCCATTGGCTCTGGACGAGGTTGCGGCTTCGGTGGGCGAGGGGGATTACTATTTACTTGACCTCTCTCGTGAGAATTATGATTCCAAGGTTGACTTGTACCTGGGATATGGGCTAAATGGGGATAAAATGTCTTGTTTTGCGAGTTTCCTAAATTTCGTCTAGGTGGCACCTGTGGAGACTGATTTCTTCTTGCGTTATTGGCATGGCTTGCACGAAAATTTTGATTTTCTAGTTTCAGGCACAAGTGAAGTGCTTGAGGTAAATCAGTAGGTTCTCTTATTCCTAACAGTCGCGGCAAGTCACCGTTAAGACCCCTTACAAAGGTATCTAAGGCTTTGTCCCTATATGACCGTGTGAGCAAGTTTAATGATTCGTCGCCCATTTCGAGACACCCTAATTTGTTCAATATCAAGGAAAGATGAGTGTATACCTGTTGCTAGAAATCTTGGATGCTTTTATTCCCTTGCACCAACGTTGTCATCTGGTACTCAAGGGTGGACAAATCACGCTTATCGCCATAATGCGTTATTAAGCATTGTGAAATTGCTTGCCAGTTCAAAGGCGTGTTATATGATTCCAATGCCACGTCGGCATTGCCAGTTATTTTGTTTCTTATTACGCTTAGTATTGCGTAATACTTAGGCGTACCTCTAATCGATTCATAGATTTTAAGAATTCGTTTGACGCTTTTTTTCCAGGAATTGAATTCTCCAGGCTGCCCAGAGAATTCCTTTAAACATTTTACGACGTCAGGTATTTTATCCATGTCAGTTAGGTTACCTGTCTGTCTAGTTATTCGTTGGTCACCTTCATCCGCCAAATTAACGGGAGGATTAATAGTGTCCTGTATTACCTGTGGTCCTTGTTGTCTCAAAACGTCAGAACCTATATTTGATATAAGGGATCTTAAGTCCTCTAGGCTTAATTGAGCATTCCCTGGGAGAGGATCATTGTGTGGATTTAGGATTGGGGGACGTACTAAATTATTTTGATTTGCCATTGTATTTTTTATATATTTTATTTTATGTATTATATATATTTTTCAATAAAATTTCTTCGAAAAAGAGAAATCTTCTACTTTACAATAATATGCACCAAAAATATTTTAAACTTAAATATTTGAGATATCCTTTTTTCTTTTTCTTTTTTCACATTTACAAAAATTCTTTCTTAACTCTAAATCTACCTTATATTTCTGGATCTGTAGAATCGCCTCTGGTGTAGTCGCCCTCGTTTGACTCACAAAAATGGTTTCAGATCTGGATTTCGGGGATGTTGATACTCAGCTCTGGTTGATTTTCACAATATCTGGTTCAAAAAATGGTTTCAGGTCTGGCTTTTGGGGATGATGATACTCAGCTCTTCTTTTAATTGGTTTCCTTTTATTTCAGAGTTTTCAAATAATGTTTTTATATCTTTTCCGCACAAATACGTTTTCGTAATTAGCCTTTTGATTATATTCCATTCAGTCACTTGATTACATTTAGTTACTTAATCACATTTAGTCACTTGATCCTTTTTAAGGATATTCCTTGTTTCTTTTTTTTTCTTAATTTTTGTTCTTTACGATAAAGGCTGGCACATCGTATGTCTCCCTTTTGCTTTTACTACTTGGGAGACTTATTACCGATTTACATATTTTAATTCGGACGCCAGTTTTAAACGTACCGGACCGGCCGAATGGTGCTCGGGCGCCACTTATTATTTTCCTTATTGGAAAAATAAAAAAAATTGTTTTCTTGTTAACGCGGTCAACGCGACCGCTTCTTTATTTAAATTATAGTTACGTATGACAACTAAAATAATAACTACTCACTAAGTTTACAAATATTCGTAATTTATACTAGATTAATTACAAGTGAGCAAAATTGTATTAATTGTATTCTTATTAATTTTATTGCGAAATACTTCATGACCCAAATTGACATAATTGCAAATAAGCTAGAATTGCATTATTTGCTTTCTTACAAATTGATAACAAAATGTTTTTTTATTAACCTAATTAATTGCTAAAGCATTGCAACTTACTTCCGCGTTTAAAAAGATGAATAAACAAAATTATTAAAGAATAGAGTCTATTGACTTTATTTGTGTTAACTTACATAAGTATGTACATGTTTCTTAGGATACGAAGTAACATTTGCTCTAATTTTCTCCAAGAGAAGGCAAATTATTAAAATAAAAAACATTTAGTTTATATGTATATTTATTTTACTCAAATTTTTTACAGAGCAGCAAAATGTTGTTCCCAGTAAAGTAAAACTTTTGAGGCGATGACCTTCTCCATCGTACATCTCAAATCGATATGCACATCCATTTGAAGGAACAAACCGCCTTATGGAGCTTATTCGGCATGTGTTAGAGAAGAGCGTGTTGCCTTTTCGTAAGTCAAAACACAGGTTTCGGAATCTGCATTCCCATTACTTGCCAAATTTAGATTTCGGGGAGAAGACAGCTGTATACACAATAACTCAGATGAAACTCATTTGTATTGAAAAGGCATGCACATTTTCTTAATATTATCTTCTAAAAAAAAGGAAAAATGCAGCCTCTCTTTTATTCTTTGTGAATTAAAGTACATACTCGTACACTGTTAACATCTGGCTTTCGTCCTTTTATAAAAGAAAGAACAAAGTGTTTTTCAGCTGTCTATTCCACTTATCAGCAGACTTGAAAGCCTTTGAAAAATATACTCAAACATTCAACTTCATCAATAGCATATTGACTTTAAAATGAGATTAATAGAAAAATGTTCTGATAACATTTTTCGAAAAACACACAAAACGCAGAAGTTTTCTTCTTACGTTTTACTTCGAAAAACATTTTTGACGGCTAAAAATTGTTTTTTTCGATTATCTTGAGTACAATTTACTGATTGCGAAAAAATGTCCGCGAAACCAAAAGCTTCCACATGTGAAGAAAATCCATTACTTTTGCTTTAAATTTATTTTCCTTTTTTTTTTTAATTTTTAAACTAATTTTTTAAGCAAATGCTTAATGCAAATTTAATCTCACAAACACAAAATCATAATGCAAACTTTATATAATGGGCAACTCCATTCAACTTTGTAAGAAAACATGTTACCTTCTGAGAATTCAGGTGATATTTGTCTGGATAAAATATAAATTTAAACTCAGTCGCAAAGCATCTCTGGTCGGAAGAACAGCTAGTGGTTGTTGTTTGGTCTTCGAGTGTTTTACGTCTCACTTGCACAATTTAAGAAGTCTGATCGCCATTATTTTAATAAACCTTTCGCAGATTAATGCCAGCATTAAAACGAAATTTAAAATTTTTTATTGGCTGGCTTTACAAAACACTGAAACTGATTTCCATAAAATACCTGCTGATATACATACATATATTCATAAACAAGAATGTACATTGTACATATGTATGTACATATATAATATATGTATGTACTTAATAATCGTATATGAGAATTGTGTAAGAAATTTGGCTTGAGAATACACTCGCCTACGCCCACCATTGCAAACACACGTCTGGGCTTAAAGCCAAATATTGGCGCAGTCAAGTTATTTACAACAAAGAAACTTTTGCTCAACAGTTTCCATTGATTTCATTTGCATTTGATTACCGTAACAGACTAAATTACATAAATCAAGTTCACTTAAGTACAAACATTCACACATTTGTTCGTATGTGTATGTATGTAGTATGTAGTTAATGTATTGTGGCGTAGCTACGAGTGCAAGCGCTCACATTCACACACGAACTTCGCCGCAAATATCCTTTTGAAAATCACTTTTTCACTTCAGATTTCTTCTGTGGTTTGTAAAAGTTGATGTTGTGAGTATTTGAAAACGTCTGGCCTTAAGTGTTTATTAAATTTATTAAGTGTTGTGAGTAAATTGATGAACGTCTTCAGAATTTTTCAAGAAAACTTGAGTTTAAATTAAATGTTACTCATAGCCAAGGAACTAAAATATTTATGACTTTAAAAGCACCAATACGAATTCAAGAGAAACACAAAACTTGGGCAAAGAACAACTAATTTAAATATGTGTGTACATGTCAATTGAGTGAATTTTGATAAGGTTTTTGGTACAAAAATAAAACCAAAAGCCAAAATACGTTATCCTAAGTTTTAGTTTTTCTGGTTTTTTTCAGTTTCTGACTTATGCAAAGAAACGCATTTCAAGAAACTTCCTTAGCAACAAAACCTTCCCCCAGTTACAAAAAATAAATAAGTAAATTCTCCATCATAGTCTTAAGAAAAGTACCAAGTTTTTACTTATGGACAATAAAATTCATCATGTTGGTCATTACACAGAGTTTTGTATGGGTATTTGTCCTTCGGAAATAGTTTAATTCCTAGTGAAGGTCTCAAGGTACATTTCCAAATTAATTTTTACACGGTTATAGCTAACGTGCTTCTTGCCAGGGGTGGATAAGCTTTTTGGCCGATGCTTGCCATGTTTTATACACTTATGTATAGGTTTTTGAGGAGAAGTTAATTTTAATAAAGAAAAATTTTAATTTTTAAAATTTTATAAAGAATCGTATAGAGAATGGATGGGTGGCGAAAGGAGCTGCACAACATGAAAAAAGGCTTTAGAGTCAGGTTAATACCGAAGCGGCCATTTTCCGTATTGATGAAATTTACTCAAGTCCCTGCATGAAAAGTTAATACTCGTAGCTTGTTTAAAAGTTAGTAGTCTGTCTGTTTTGCTCCGACGCCGGGACTATGAAAGTGACATAGATCAGCACCAGCCTAAACGGACTAATTTGATTGCCGACGGATGCTAGGGGCAAACTTATCAATGCCTCAGCACTCCAAAACTCACTCAGGTCACCGAAATTGTTATCTTTTAATTGAAAAATTTCGTGTTTCTAATAAGATGGCTTAAGAAAACGTCAGAGATATTTCTATGGGGTCCAAGAAATAAAAACCATGAACATTGCGGTTACTCAGATCTATGGGCATTCAATTTATAAAAGCCCAGTTGGAAATTAAAATATTAACAGAGCTGGCTTATAAAATGTTTCAAATGACTTTTATTGAGTTTCATTATACTAAAACGAGTTTCAACTAACAAGTTGCCCTCTTTTGAATGTTTTCGAGAAATATTAGAAAAACAAGAAGACATTTATGCAAATTATGTTAAAGCTGTACAATTTAGAAGGAAAAAATATATGTCTATCTGTATACACACATACATACTTATATAGCTATTTTTTGTGTGCTCGCATGTAATACGACATTTCGAAAAGTAAATATTTGAAACCTGAAAAATATGTTCATATGAATATTCAACTATACATACATACTTAGATATGTATGTAGATATATTATAGAATTAAAAGAAGAGCATTAAAATAATAATTTTCAGTAAACAGAAGGACCGAGTAGTCTTGCAACATTTTTCTGTTAATTCTCTATTCAAAGGAAATATCGTTAATATTTTATAAAAAAAATTAAAGGCATTTTAGCCTGAAAGAAAATGGAAAAATATAAACGATTATTGTGTTAAATAATTGTTAGTACTCGTATTTTCATGATAATTGAAAAATATGCAACATACATCTCAAATTGTATTTTGCAATAGTGCAAATGTTTTCGATTAAGCCTACAAAATATACGATTATTTTGATTATCGAATGACATGTCTGCCGTTGCGTTTTTGTTCTTAAAAAAGCTCTTATACTTCTGGTTGAAACTTCATTCTTGATCATAATAATATTAAGGGCTTTTGCCGAGAAATGTGCCTTGATTGCAGTCATTTATCACCATCTCCGACAAGAGAAAATATATGCAAAACAGGCAAGCAAGGTCGACTTGGAAACTTTGTTACACCAATATTAATACGAACATGTACGACACACAGACCATTGTGCATTATTATTGCAAATAGTGTGGTTTGTTGCGCCATAAATATGTTCTGAATTTGCCACATGTTCTGAATGCAGCTACATACAGCTTTTGTCATGCACAACGATAAACGATTCTCTCAGTATAAGTACATACTATGTGTGTATCATAAACTAGTTTACAAGCAACAAATGTTTGCGCACAGAATAGACTTGCTATTGTTTTCAAATTGCTGCAGTTCCAGATTTTGTACAATATTCTGACGCAAAGTCTTATTAAAATAACTTCAATAGTTCGCTAATAATTCATCAGCCTTCTGAGGATGTTAGCGAAAAGTTAGCGAATCATTTGGGGGAAAACAGTGCTTTTTTATTGTTTATTTATGGAATAGTTATTGTATAATGACTACCTAAAAATAAACAAATAGAATAGTGTGAAATAAGGATGTCTAATATTTATACACAGTCCCATTCTTTAGGTCCTCTCAAGTATAATATGTATTAATGATTTCATTAATTGTAATTCTATATAATAGTCAGCTGTGATAAATATTGGGATGTGCATATATTGTTACATTGAAATTACTATTATATTGTGAAAGTTAAAAGGAACGGGCAATGGCCAAGGAGTAAAATAAAGGAAACTACTTAAGTGATCCGCCAGAATTTTTGAGGATTTAAATTCGGTTTGATGTTCTTATCTCTTATATAAATATTTGGATCAAAGCGACAATTGTCGGGTATAGTAACCTTGCAGTTTATATTTTTGCTATTGGCTCATCCATAAATATGGTCAACAATAGGAATACCATCATCTTTTTGGATATAACCATTTTGCATTTCTAGTTATTTTCGCAAGTTTTTACATTGCTTAGAATATGATTTCTAGTAAGGAGTATAATGAAATTATACTTATATTCTGGTGATGTTGGCTGTATTGTGTAAGGTTTGATTTAAAAAATATTTTTTAAATCCACTATTTGGTGACCTATATTGCGAAGGACAACTTCTAAGGCATTTCCGTTCGAATGCTCTTATATTTTCCATAGAAGATGGCCATATATTAAACCATATCGGACATCCATATGATATGATAGGCCTAATCAATGATTTGTACATGGAAAGTTTAACTTTTGTCTGCGGGATTCTGGAAAAGAATAACTTGATGTTTGCAAAAAAAAAACGCGTTTCTTGCTCTTGTTAATTGCAGATATACATATGCGGTTATTAAGGTACAAACATTTTTCAAAATGAATACCTAACAACTTGACAGCATCTTTAATGGGAATTATTGTATGGTCATTTGATTTGATACCGAAAGACTTTCAGTTTCTTCTCAAGTTGCTATTGCATTTGTTAACTGGAGGTCGAAGAAGAATACTATCACATTTTGTAAAATTCATTTTCATATGCCAGTCAGTTGAGTATTTCTCAATTGCTGAAAACTTGTTTCGTAAAACTTCATTAACCTTCTCGATTCTGTGGTCGGCATGACAGATGGTTATACAAAATCATCTTATTACCCACTTTGCTCACAAGATTATATGTATATACATAAGTTGAATAGTGTTGGAGAGTTCACGGTACCTTGTTGCAAGCCGTTGATTATTGTGAACTGTCTTATGCTACTACTCTTGTTATTATATACGAAAAAAGTTCTATTGTTCAACATGTTGTGTCAAAAATTTTGAACTTTATTAATTTGTATATTAATGCTGGCATCCATATGATGTGAAATGCTATCTCAAAATCTGGGAAACATACACCGGTCTATAAAAATTTGTTAAGATTCCATTGAATATATGAAATATGTAGGTTAATTGCATGAATGGTTGAATGTTTGTACTTGAAACCAAATTGTCTATCATTTACAATATTATTTTCGTGGCAAAATTTCACAATAATTTTATTTATACACACTTCCAAAACCTTGTTTGCTCCTATATTCCTAGGGTTACTTGTGTCCTTGCTTTCCTTTCCTTTTTAGCCAACACTACGCCTTTCTCCAATTTCCAAGCGTGAGGAAAGTAGCTGTTATGAATAAAGTTATTAAAAAGTATACGACATTTGCTTATTATATCGTCAGGCAGGTTTCATAAAACAATGTTTGGAACATTATCGACTCCTGATGACAACTTTGGTTTCGAGTATAACTTACCTCAAGTGACTTACTTTTCTGCAAGAACTTGATTTCACAAAGTCCTCGCCCTCTAACCCAAAAAATATGGGAGTTTATCGAAACGACGTGATTGAGTGTCAAAATGTGACTGCAATTTCATTATTTTTCCATTCTTTTTCTTTACATTCTTACTCTAATTGGCGATGCCAGTAAATAAAAATAATTCACAACTCATAATAATATATATATTTTATGTTAACCGATGTTAACTTCCCCCCTTCTTAAACCGTAACGTCCCGTTTCGACAAATATGAATAATATTATTATTATTAATTTCCCCCTTCAAATATGTATGTAAGATAAATAAAGGATATGCCATTTTGATAAATACATCGATATTTAAACTTTCTGATGTAATTATAAATAAAGGCTTAAAATACAAAATTTACACCGAAAACTAATTCGTCCTCTATAAATCTTTCAAGTTATTGATTCAATTTATCTTATGTTATTTTTATGCACCCTCCTTCCGTCTATCAACACTTCTGTTCCTAAATCTTTTTCGACAATTTTCTCTATGTAAACTTTTTCAAACTTGTTGCCTAATCGGTTGTTCCATCGAACAAAAACTGCATCTCCTTCCTTGAATACTCCTTTCCCAGTTTCTAATTTTGTTTCTATTCTTGCCTGTGCAGCTACTATATTTTCGTATACATTTTTCAAAATACTCGCGTCTTTATACTGAATAATATCTATCGGTCTTCCCTCAGTGACAGAGTGGATAGTTCTATTGTATTTGTAAGTTGCTACTAATATTAAATCACAAATATCGGTTATATTGCACTCTGCTTTGACGCACCTTGCTATTTCGAGCAAAGTCGAGTGAAACCTCTCCACTTGGCCATTGCTCCCGCTATGTAGAGGTGACAAGAAAAATTTATCTATTTAAAATACGTCTCTGAGCATATTTTTTATAGTGTTTGATTGGAAAGATTTTTCGTTATGGGAAACTAGCAATCTCGTATTTCTAAAATTGTTCAAAATTTGTAAAAGCCCAGTTTTGTCGTCAACTAGAGCTCTAGAAGCGATTGGTAAAGCCAAAGCAAACTTAAAGAACATATCGAGGCAAGTTAAAAAATGCAGTTTGGATGTTGAAAATATATACATGTGGAGAATTTCGCCGGGAAACGTTGGTACGGGTGACGCGCCAATTAAAAACTGTGCAGGTTTCATGTTATATTTGTTTTCCAAGCATACTTTACAATTCTTTGTAATCAAGATAAGCATCTATTTTATCTTGGGGCAAAAATATCCTGAAGTAATTTGTTTATAATTTTCTTCAAGGGATCTATGGGCCCGATTGTGCTCCTGGTTAAGTGTTTCCAATTGATCATCTTTATTTGTTAAGTCTATTACAAACTTTTCTGTATGAATGAATCTTATTAAAGGAAAGTGATTTAGTATATCATCCTGGATTTCTGATAAAGTGCATAAATCGCAATGTATTGCATTAACAACATTAGGGTTTACAGAGGTTTGTAAAGTAAGCAACAAATTCTGAATGCTATCAAAATTAATTATGTGTCTTTATATTTTTAAAATAAATATATTGTGGTTTTAGAGATAGCCGTTGCTCTAGATAGAATAAGTTGGTTTAAGAATTGATTGACCGGGGCATCCACGGATTTTATAGTTCTCGAAAAAGAAATCTCACTGTATATTGTTCCTGAGCTTGATTCGATAAAATTATTCATGTATTGCCGAGACAGTCCATCAGCGACCACATTGGAACAGAAGTTAACGCCATTTTTGCATAATATGACAATAAATTCCACATCTCTAAAAATACTTCGGTTTGGTGGTAGAGTGGCAAAGGCTCCTATACCATACGACGATCGGTTTCTTGCAATGGTGCATCGCGTAAATTTGCATGCTGGAGCAAAAGTTCCTCAGAAAGTTTGGATTATAAACGCTCGTGGATTGGTTCGAGAGGTAGTCCGCAATTGTTTGAACTATTTTTGATACAAACCTAAATTAATGGAACAAATAATGGGCAACTTGCCATCTGGTCGACTTCACGTTCGTCGCCCAATTAAGAAACCTTACAGTGTCTATATTGCCGTCTTTGTCTGTTTTAGCTCAAAAGCAACACATTTAGATTTGTCCATATTTGTGTCTCAAACGGTTTTTTGGTCGCTTGTTAGAGCGTGCAATAAGCTCGCTGAACTAAAAGACTGCTTATTTCAGGAAACTATTATTTATGAAATTGGAACTTTTTCGGCACAAAAGCGTCCGCAATTCTGTTTCATTTTGGCGGGTTGTGAGAAGCCGCATTAAAGTTTGCTAAAAATTTGAGCCAGTTAACTGGCTTTAACTAAAAATTAAATTTGGAATTCTATTCGCCAAATTTTTGCTCCGACAATTTTTTATATGTATGTATGTAGTTTCTGTCTCTCTTCAAGAGAGAGAGAGAGAACATTTTTTTACAAACAGCTTTGAACTTGAATTGGCTTAATTTTATATTTTGCACAGACAAACTTGAAATGAGATGCCAATAAGACAAATTTTTTCTACCAAAGTGGAATTGAGTTGCCCATTTACATATATCAAATTAGTACACCCGTTCTGCTTTGTTGCTTACATTTCCTTAAACGTTTTTCATAAAGTAAAAGTGAATTCCCAAATTTTTTTCGGACAAAAACTATTTTACTGAGTGTTCTATAACACAATTCCCCCATTTCGAACAATTTGTTTGGAAAATCAATGCACTCGTTCGATGCCACTTCTTCCACAACTATTGCTGAAAGTTGCTTTGTGCTGTCTACGCAATTTTTTCCAAACATTTTGACATTCGCTTCTTGCAACCCAGTGAAATCGCTTAAAAAGTTTGATTTTTAAATAAAAATGTACCTACGATCAAATCCAATGGAGTTCTGTTTCTGTCCAAATGTTTTGCTCTTTATGATTATTTTTTTATGAGTTATTGCTCATATCGTGCATACAATCTCTTCCAAGCTTCTTCTTTTCATCGATAAGTTTTTGGACAATTATTTAATTTTTTTTCCATTTTACTCAAAATTTTAATTGCAACATGCAACAAAACGAAATGGCTAACTTTATATAAATGGGCAACTCAGTTCAAGTTCGTCTGGACAAAATATAAAATTAAGGGAAGAATGATAAAAATACAGATTGCGCATTCAGATTGTAAGAATTTCTTCCTTCTGCGCATCTACATACATACATACATATGTATGCATGTACGTCACATCAGTCTATAATGAGACTTATGTACACACATATTGGTGGCGCAAAAGTAATCCTCCTATCAGAAAATTTTGCGATTGGCCCCTAATGTCAGTTCTGTTTTGACATTTGTGTAGTAAACACATGCGAAATACACGTTAATAAACAATGTTACGCTACACTGCTGCAGAACGCGGAATATTGGTGACTATTTATTTGACCAATAATCGGTCGGTGACTTTGGCACAACGTGAATTTCGTCGCCGATTTCCTAGCCGTCCAACGCCTACTGGTGAAACACTGCGACGTTTAGCCGCTCGCCTCGAAGAGACTGGCACAACACGAGATGCTGCCAGGCGTGGCAGACCCCGGAGTAGCCGTTCTGCAGAGAATATTGCTGCTGTAGCTGAGGATGTCATGGAAGCGCCTTCGACATCGAATAGACGACGTGCCACGCAAATGGGTGTCAGTCGACGGTCTTTACAGCGAATTTTGGTACAAGATTTGAAGATGTTTCCGTACAAAGTCCAGACGGTGCATCAGCTGTTAGCTGCTGACCGCCAATCGCGTCTAACATAAGCTCAAGCCATCCTTAATCACCACCAAGAGGAAGATGATTTTTCATCAAAAATAATCATGAGTGATGAGGCCCATTTCCCTCTTAGCGGGTACGTAAATAAGCAAAATTTACGCTTCTGGGGCACTGAAAATCCACGTGTAACCCACGGAGAGCCATTACACCCGCTCAAAGTCACTGTATGGTGTGCTGTTTTCGCTGGAGGAGTCATCGGACCTTTTTTCTTCGAAGACGTCGCAGGCCAAACGGTTACTGTGAATGGTGAGCGCTACAGAGCAATGATCAACGAGTTCTTTTTGCCGCAACTTGAATAATTGGGATTGGAAAACATGTGGTTCCAACAGGACGGTGCAACGGCACACACTGCACGTGCCACAACCGATATGCTGAAGGATGCATTTCCCGGGCGCCTAATCTCCCGTTATGGCGATTTGCACTGGCCAGCAAGATCGCCTGATTTGACCGCTCCAGACTTCTTTTTGTGGGGCTTTTTGAAGTCGCGGGTTTATGTCAACACCCCTCAGACTCTTGCAGCTCTTAAAGACAATATCCGTCAAGAATGTGAGGACCTATCGCCGGAAGTTTTGGACAAAGTGATGGAAAATGCCATAAAAAGGGCTCAAATGACAATCAACTGTGGCGGCGGCCATTTACATGACATCATATTCTCAGACTTGAATAATCCACAAGAAGAATCAAAGTTTTTCATTTTTTTTTTAAATTACAACCCAAAAACATCGGAAGGTTATTTTTGCGCCACCTTGTATATACAGAAATAAAAATAAATACTCCAGTTTCAGTAGTGAAACTGATATTATGAATTAGAATTTTAGTCAATTTTAAAAATAAAAACAATCAGTGTTTTTATAATTATTGAATATACATTTATTTAAAAATTAAAATAAATAAAAATCAGTGGAAAAGACCAGTGGATTATTTTGTCAACTCGTAGTTTAGAGTTTAATTCTAAAATATGTATGTATGTATGTCCATGAGAGATCGAAAATTGTTTTTATTTAATTTCACCGCTGCACTCTACATCTTGCTTTTTAAAAAAACATTCGGTGAAAAGCAAGTCTTGTTTTTTTTTTTTTAATGGTATGAAGTGCTTGCATTTTAATCATCATGTCCTCAATGCTGAACGTGCATCGCATTTCTTGGCACAGAAATACTAGGCTTTTGATTTTTTACTCTGTGGCATACATATGTACATACATACATATATCGCCAGCCAAGTTTTCTAAGCCGTTATATGCCAGATCACTTAGTTCAGCCGGTTCAGCGTTGTTTGTAGATTCTTTTAAATTTATACTTCTAAATATAATTCCTGCAAAATAAATAAAAAATTAGTTATCATATCATTTAGTATGTATGTATATATGTATTATGGGCATACATATATATTACCGGCGACTTTTACGTTGTTTCCAAATCGGGTTTATCGTCAACTTCAATATTTGCTGCATTAGAGTTAATATCATCATTGCAACCAAGTAAGTTTGACCTTAAATCTGAGCTTTTCTTCCATGTACGCCGGCCTTGCTTCAAATAACCCCGATAAAAGTTGTCAAGCACCTCTTGATTTAGGCGATAAGTCAGTATTCGTCATTATACCGAGACTGCAAATCCATATAAAGACACTTTTAGGTATTTTTAATTTGTATGATACTTACTGTTCAAACTAAACAATATGTAGGAAATGTACTTTAAAGATTTACAAGTACAATATAACCCTTGTGTTAATACCTGTGTACCGGGGTACCCACATAGGTATATTTACATGAATAAAATATATAACAATTAAAATTTTTAAACAAGCTTCTGGATTGTCGTAAGCTCAAAAGGCTTGTCAAAGTCCGGGTGTTGAAGAAGCATGTCCTCCGATGCTACAATGCGTTTGACTTTTTCAAAAGCATCGATTGCCTCTTGGGATAAATGCATACTTAAGTTTTTCGGAATTTTAGATCCAACATTTCCATTTACTCTTTGGAGATATCCAGTAAGTGGTTTAACGATATCGGCATAGTTCCTAATAAATTTGCGATAGTAACTTGCTAGTCCTATGAAGGACCTCAACGCTCTTAGCGTTTTGGGTACTTGAAAGCTGAGAATATCGTTAACTTTCCTAGGGCATGTTGTGATACCATTCTGAGAAATAACAAATCCAAGAAACTCGACTTCGGACTTAAAAAATCTTGATTTTTCTACTGAAAGTCGCATTCCGGCGCCTGACAATTTTTTCAGTACTAGGTAACATCAGGCTAACATCAGGCATGGGGTACCTGTCAGGTATTGTAAATCCATTAATTTTGCGAAAGTCAATCACCATTCTCAAATTCTGTCTACCATTACAATCAACGCCTTTCTTGTTGACCACATGAACTGGTGAATTATAAGGAGAGGACGATTTTCTTATAATGCCGTCCCTGAGAAGACTTTCTATCTCCCTGTTAATGAATTCGGACGCGGAATTAGGATATGGGTAACTACGAAAGGGGCCAGTGCACTCAGGGCAAAGTTGTTGATTGCTCTCAACCTGGCGAGAAGCCAGCAGCGATCCCTGAAAATAGACTGGTCAAGCTGACATACTGCCTCCTCGTGGCGCCCCTGGATAGCCCCTACAGCACCCGCTTAGAGGTGAACCAAAGTGCGCAGCGAATCCCTTCTGTCCAGGGGTCTAAACCAGGACCCGGTCCTCCAGGTTGCGGGGGTTGTGCGTGGGGTAACTTCCCTACCGTGTAAAAACACACTAGTTTTGATGCAACCACAAGAAGAAAATATAAATATGGATGACTTTATTGCTGACGACCAGGAACAACGAAATAAGGATAACGATTTTCGGTTCTGCACGTGGAATGTCAGGTCCCTGAACAGACCACGTGCAGCCGATGAACTTGCGGAGGCCCTGGAAGCCTATAAGGCTGACATCACCGCCATCCAGGAAGTGCGATGGGATGGGCCGGGCAAAAAGAAAGTGAGAAACTGCGACATCTACTACGGTGATTGCTACAAAGAGCGGCGACAGCGCCTGTTTGGATGCGGGTTTGTTGTTCGAGGCAGACTTAGGCAAAAAGTCTTAAGCTTTAAATGCGTAAGCGAACGCCTCATTACAATCCGCATCAAGGCTAGACTCAGCAACATGAACCTAATCTGCGCCCACGCCCCTACGGAGGATAAAGATGACGACAGCAAGGATTACTTTTATAATCTCCTAGAAAGAACATACGATCAATGCCCCAGCTACGACACCAAGATCGTCCTAGGAGATTTCAACGCAAAGCTGGGCAAGGAAGACATCTTCGCTAGAGTCATCGGGAAACACAGCCTGCATGACGACACATCCGATAACGGACTCAGGCTGCTAGATTTTGTGACGGGGCGAAATCTCACTGTAGCAAGCACTCGATTCCCTCACCTCAACATTCACAAAGGGACCTGGCGGTCCCCTGATCAATCAACCGTCAACCAAATTGATCACATTGCGATCGACGGCAGACACTCCTCCAGTATTCTTGATGTCCGAACATTCCGAGGAGCCAACATTGACTCCGATCACTTCCTTGTTGTAGCCACGGTAAGATCACGGATATCAGTAGCAAAACGGAGTAGAGCACGACCACAACAGTTTGACGTCGCAAAGCTACAATCGCAATCGACCGCTGGGAAATTTGCCGATCTAGTCTCCCTTAAGCTCTCAGAGAGTCCAGCCCTGCCAGGCGAAACAACCGATGAGGAATGGAACCGTTGCCAAAACGCCATCAGAGATGCTGCCTCTGATGTATTGGGTTTTAAAATGCCACCCGGAAAAAACCCATGGTTTGACGACGAGTGCAGGCAGGCACATTCAGGGAAGCTAGCAGCGTATAAGGCGACGTTGGAGAGAAGGACGAGAGCAGCTCGTGAGCTCTACGAACGGTAGAGAAGGGAAGAACACCGGCTTCTCAAAAAGAAGAAGAAAGAGCACGAGAAGCGCGCGATCGAGGAACTGGAGAGGTGTTACGGCAGGAATAATATCCGAAAGTTTTACCAACGGGTGAAACAACTATCCAATGGATATAAGCTTCGGACAGAAGCCTGTCGTGACGATGAGGGACAAATCGTAGTAGAGTCGCAACCGATGCTGAGAATCTGGAAAGATCACTTCTGCAGACAGTTTATCGGTGAACAAAACACCGATTCAATCACCAGGCAGAATATTCCACTACAGATAACGGACGATGATGGTAGAGAATTCCGTCCCCCCGACCTGAATGAAGTCAAGATAGCAATATCGAGATTGAAATCAAACAAAGCTGCAGGAGCGGACGCACTGTCCGCGGAACTGTTTAAGGCAGCCGGAGATGACCTGGTTGAGCGCATGCACCAGCTCATCTGTAAGATATGGTCGGAGGAAAGCATGCCCGACGAGTGGAATCTCAGCATCGTTTGACCGATCCACAAAAAAGGAGACCCAACTCAACTGCACCAACTACCGAGGAATAAGTCTCCTGAACATCGCCTACAAGATCTTCTCTGCCGTTTTGTGTGTGCCCCTGAAACCATTCGTAAACAGTTTGATAGAGCCTTATCAGTGTGGTTTCAGCCCGGGGAAATCAACCATTGACCAAATTTTCACACTACGGCAGATCCTGGAAAAGACCCAAGAGATGCAGATCGACACCCACCACTTATTCGTCGATTTTAAGGCCGCATATGACAGTGTGTATAGGGACGAGCTATACGAAGCCATGTCTAGTTTTGACATTCCTACTAAACTCGTCAGGCTGTGTAGGATGACGATGGAGAACTCTCGCTGCTCCATCAAGGTTGGTGACGAATTAACCGAGACCTTCAATGTTAAAAAAAAGGCTTTAGACAAGGCGACGCACTGTCATGTGACTTTTTTAACATAATTCTTGAGATAATGCAAAACTCACACGCTAACAACAGAGGCACTATCTTCTAAAAGTCCGTGCAACTGTTAGCATACGCTGACGACATTGACGTGATTTGTCGAACACTGCGAGCCGTCAATGAAGCGTTTGCTGGTATTTCAACGGAGGCGGCCAAAATGGGTCTAACGGTGAACGAGGCTAAAACGAAGTATATGCTGTCATCGAGAAAGGACGCAAAACATCGGCGACTGGGCCAGAACGTCACCATAGGCAGCTATAACTTCGAGGTAGTGAAGGACTTCGTCTACCTTGGCTCCCAAGTCAACAGTATAAATAATATCAGTACCGAGATCAAACGCAGAATAACTCTTGCCAATCGCTGTTTTTTTGGGCTCAAGAGGCAATTGAGTAATAAGGCCGTTTATCGAAAAACCAAGCTGACACTATATATCACTTTGATAATCCCTGTACTTCTCTATGGCGCAAAAGCATGGACGGTGTCGAAGGTGGACGAGGAAGTCCTTGGTATTTTCGAGAGAAAAGTTCTGCGTTCAATCGTCGGCCCCTGATGGTTTCTGGAGAAGAAGATTCAATCATGAACTGTACGGGCTGTACAGCGACATGAGCCTAACCAGACGTCTACGGATCCAACGGCTAAGGTGGTTGGGCCATGTAAAGCGCATGGAAAATATTGCTCCGACCCGTAGAATCTTCGACTCTGAACGAGTGGGACAACGTAATAGAGGACGCCCACGAAACCGATGGCGCACACAAGTGGAGAGGGACCTCAGCCAACTTGGTGTGCAAAATTGGAGGATGCTGGCTAAAGCCCGTGCCAGCTGGAAAAGCTTGTTGGTTGAGGCCCAGGTCCACCCCGGACTGTAGCACTAAAAGAAGAAGAAGAACATTATTTTAGGGTTCTTTGAGTTTATTTTTTTCAATTCATTTTGGATATTAGTTTCAGTTTAGCTTTAAGAAAGCTAAGACCGGATTGTGTTAAGAAAATCTCTAACCTATTAGATCGTTTTATTATTGTGACTATTTTACTTTTATTCAGTAAATTCAAATTTTCTAATTATTGTGTTGAGAAATTTATCAAGACAAGTCTGCGTTGTATATTTTGGGACTAAAGCATTATTTAACTATTAATCTGACTTTCTCAAATAAAACTCGATTTCGAAAATACTTTAGTTTCTATCATTTGGTATTACAATGTTTTCTATTGTACCATTTAATAAGTGGCTTTTAATTTTTTCCAACTTGCTTTATTAAAATTTAGTTGGCTCTTTGAATGATCTCCATCTAGTTTAAACAAATTCATTTTAATCGCATTATGATCACTGTCGTCATCTAACGTTTCTGGGCAATTTACCGAATTTTCGAGGCTATTAGTCTAGAGTCAGCTATGCAGAAAGCAATATATAAATTAAATGGGGGTAGGAAGGCGAAGGGATGCAAGTAATTTACATCTGTATCTTATATCGTAGCATTCGAGCATATTTCCTTTTAAAGTTAGAATAATTGCTTAAGTCTTCAAGGCTTAAAGATTGAAACAGTTCTAAGAGCTCAGTCTTAAAATAGCTGCAATTGTTACCCGATGGGTAAGCTGAAATTACAAAAAGGTTCCTGTTGAGATTCCAAATATCTAAAAGAGTTAGTTTTCGTACTGTCGAAGCTATTGAATTTATTTCCATTTTTAGTAAGAATAGCTGTTCCGTCCCCTTCTTGGCATCTTATCTATCATTTCGTATAAATAGTTATCGAATTTTAATTGGTGTCTAAAATGAAGTTTGGTTTCATTGAGCAGTACAACATCTGCGTTATGTTGCCTTAAAAATGAATCGAGATCATATCTTCTACTCAATTTAATCAAGGAGTTAAGATTTATATGTATTATGTTTAGTTCTTTTACGTTTGATCTATCCATTGTATAAACTTAAGAATGTAACATAGAGAAAATAGTGGCTTTTCTAGACGTTTGTGTTTGCAGTTGTTTGTTACGATTAATGATTTGGTTTGCTAAACTCTGAATAGAATCATTCAAATCATTCTCGCGTATAAGCTGTTATTTAGTTCGAGAAAAAGAAACGCAAACATTTTGATGTTATAGAATTGCAATGTTTTCCAAGATGTTTTCTTCAAAAATGCTGCATGTAACGCTGCCACACAGTGTAATAAGTTATACTTACGTACATACAAAAAAGGACCTCTCTAAATAATGGTATTTTTAAGGTTTGAAAAATAAAATCTTAGCCCATACATGTGTGCACTTGTTAATTAAAGTTGCAATTCTGGTTATTCACGTGCACTCCTTTCAATGAGGAATCAACAGCAAGTTACTAGACCAACAATGTATCGTAAACTTGAAAAGTTAAGAAATTATGATCCGTTCAATTTAAGAATGCAAAACTTTCAGATGTGCAAAAATTATACTATTCGGCATTTTAAAATAATTTATTACGTTTTCCAATTTAAGAAAATGTGTCCAATATGGTACATCTTGAACAAGTAGTCATGTGTTAAATGAAGTGCTTGCTTCAAAATATAAATGTAATAAATTTATATACATACATACATACAGCATATTGTTTTGAAATGACAGACGAAAGGTTCGATAAAATGAATAAAGATGTCAGAAGAAAAATCTTCCGGAGCCTGCTCTACCGTAACAATAATTTAAAGCCTTTTTATGCTCCATTGAATGAATATCTAAGCACACAGGGAGCTACGCTGTAGAAAAGTAGGCTTGCGTGTTCATATGTATGTGTGTATGAGTTGGCATATTCAAGGACATAAAGGCATTTGAATAAGTAGATAAAGGATTAAAATTTTATAAGTAATGGGGATTTTTCGTTTGTAAAGATATGGCAGATGGTTTGCTTGTAAAGGGCATATGTTGTATCTCAGCATCAGATTTGGCGCAACATTTTGATGCTGATAATGTTATAAACTTACAGGTAATCAAAGGACTTTGGTCTTACATGACTCAAACATTTTTCAACAAGAATGATAGAAACACAGACTGCGGCATCCCGAGAAAACAATCATTTATGATCAGAAAATGAGAGGAGAAAATGGTACCCTGCACGCCACTCTTCTTGAGGAGTCTTTTATTACCCGCTTTTCTGATCAGTTTCGACTCATTTATGACTCATATATTTTAATGATTTGCGAATCTTTGAGTCATTTTTTTGCTGTGTTTCTAATTATTTGCGAGTCTTTTTCGAGCCATTTTTTAGAAGTATTTCTGATTGTTTGTGAGTCTTGTTCGAGTCATTTTTTACCTGTATTTCTAATTATTTTCGAGTCTTTTTAGACAAAATTTTTAGTCGTATTTTTGATCGTTTAATAGACTTTTTCGACTCTTTTTTCAGTCCTATTTCTAATCGTTTGCGAATCATTTATGAGTCGTTTTTTATTTTTTATGATCGTTTGCGAGTGTTTTTGACTCTATTTTCAGTCATATTTGTAATCGATTACAAAAAGAAATATTTTTCGATTTAAATTATGAATTACTTCAGTTTAATTAAATTATATAAATTAAATTATTAAATTATATTATAAATTAAATTGTTATTAAATTATATAATAAATGAAATTATATAAATTAAATTACTATTAAATTATAAAAATAAATAATATAATAAAAATGTTTTGTAAAAAAAAATTACAATAAAAAAAGGAATTGAATTTATAAAAAAATAAAAATATTATTTATAAATAATTTCAAAGCAGTCATATCTCAAACACCTGTATGATCCATTTTCGATTGCTTTATGTTTTTTTTATTGTATTTTCAATAAATCACTTTTTAAGCATAAGCATGAATCATTTTCAAGTCTTTTTCCAAGCGCTGTGATTAATCAGTTTTTAACCGTCAAAAGTACTCGAGGAAGACTTAGTTGGGTGATTTTTGATAAAACAATCTTCCAAATGCTAGTATCGACGGTGTACACCACGTAGGCATGTATGTACATATGTGTATGTGTGTATGAGTATGATATTCCAACTATATTTCGACCGAAAAAGCGGTCGTGTTTCTAAGCGCTCTTAAAAAATAACTTTAAAACATATTACACACATTTTAATTTTGAAACTATAGCATTACGAATTAAATATTGTTCTGGTGATTATTGGATTCAGATATTACTGATTATTGAGGATCTGATATAGAAAATAATATAGATATACATATGTACATACATATATACATATACAGATTTTTTTGTTTAAAAATACATACAGACATATGAACATAAGCAATAGTAAAGAGAAACCAAATGTATAAATAAAAATTGAGAAGCCAAGACAATATTAAAATAACCAAAAAAACAAACTGTGAGTGCTACGGTTGAAATAAATACACCTGTGCATAATCGATTAAGAGAAGCTACAGATAGGGAATCTCTCTACTTAACGAATACAAATTCCCCGTTAAGATTTATGCAGGTTTTAGATAAACGTTTTAATAAATTGGCTGAGCAATTACAGGCAAATATAGAAACAATGTTCAATGAGTATGAAACAGCGTCTCTTAAGTGAGATTGACAAAAGACTAAATAAAGCAGTGAGCGATTTAACAGAAAGAGTATCAATATTAGAAACAGCAGTAAAAGAAATGAAAGCACACAAAAAAAAAACACAAAAAGAGAAGTTTAAAAAAAGAAATCGAGATTTAAAAAAAATGAAACTCTATTGCCTCACATGATTTACGTATAAATGGTATTCCGCGGATAGAAAATGAGAATCTTTTTGACATTTATAAAAAGTTATGTGAATTAATTCAAATAAATCCTCCTGCTGTTCGACACCTGTATCGGGTAAAACTGAACAAACATAATAATAATAGAACAAAATATGGCGCAATCATTGTAAAATTCTCAAACCCGTATGACAGAAATTATTTAATAAAATGCTTTAAAAGACATGTCAAAGATAAAAGAGCCCCACTTCGTTTGAACCTAATTGGATTTAATAACCCAGCGCCATTTTACGTAAATGAAAATTTGACACCAGAGGACCACAAAATATTTATCCGCGCCTTGCAGCTTAAAAAAATGGGACAATATCTGCAGCATTCACATATCGCGGAGTGTCTATGTTAAGCCCTCTGGAAATGACGGACTAATACGGGCTGATGACTTTGAAGATTTGCAAAGTTTTTTTCGATCACACAATAATGGTTTGGCTGACGTACAATAGTCGAGTCCTTCTGAGATATGATACTCTATTTTTGATATATTTCATCTTGACACTTTATTCCTCATTTTCGATACTTTATATGAGTATTTATACAATCTTTTCGCTTGCATACAAAACTGCCTCTGTAATTTATTTATTAATAACTTTTATTATGATAAAAAATATGAACATACTTACATATGTATATTTGTGGAAGTTTCATATTACTTATTGGCTGCATTTATAGACCAAACAAGCGCATAGATTTGGGCGACTCACATCAAAACCTCGAAAATATATATATTTTAAAATTAAATTTGGATCTATCTAAGATTGAAACTTGGGCGGTAGCGAATGGCTTATGTCTGAATCCTGTTAAATCTAAGTGCTCAAACTATTAAGCCCAATATCATCTTGAACTCAAATTGTCAAGAATACTAAAAGGCTTGGCATTTTTTTAAATCCTGCATTTACATGGTCTGACCATATAAACAACGTTGGAGCAGAGTATTGGTGATGCTTCGTTCACTATGGGCACTCAACACTCGATTCCGATTAACACAAGAATGCTTTTAGCTAAATCATAACTCATTCCAGATTTACTCTATGACAGCGAAGTTTTTGCCAGTTGTGACCAGAAAAGCACTAGGAAACTAAGTCTTACATATACATAATGCTATTTTAAAATATGTATTCGACTTGCGACGCTTCCCTCATACTTCACCCTATGAAACTAAACTTTATGGTGTTCGGTTTTGTGGCCTGTTAAACAGTCGTTCTATACTTCTGCATAAAATTATTTATACTGGCGAGCCGTCACGAGGAAATAGAAACCTGGTCCAGTTTAGATTTAGGAAACTGATATCTGAATGGAAGTTATATATATACGTTAGTAATACAAAAGAGTTTAGGAAAGATATTTTAATTTTTGTGGTCAAATTTAAAAACATGTATGTATTTTAGATTTATTTAAATGTTTTAACAGTCGTAATGCTTAAATTGGATGCTTATTATCATTTCATATTATTTAAAATTCTTTAATTTTATGTTAAGTGTTAAAATCTTCTTTTATGACGAATATATAATTATTGCGAAATGGTCACCCTATACTATAATTATAAGACTCTAAGTTTTGTTGTATAGGAATACCAACCCAGTAAAAAATATATGGATTAATATAATATAATATAATAATCGAGCAATTAAGGAGTAATGACTTGTTCATCCATTTGGAGTAATAAGCGAGCTATCGAAACTTTTTTGTTTTGTTTTGTTGTTTATGCCTCGCTTAATACTCCAAATGGATCAATGAGGGATGTATTAGTTCGTTTTTGTTTTTTTTTCGACATAACTGTTAATTGTTGATGTTTTCGTTTTGTTTTCCTATTTAGTCAGTTTAGTTTTAAAAGGTGAAAGACGTGTTATTAAAAAAAGCGAAAAGGTACGGGTATCGTAACAAATTGTTAAAAATGTGTCAAAATTTTGTTTCTAAGTGTCATTTAAGACGACTAGTTGAAAAAGAAATTGAGAAATTCTCAATTGTAATCGGGACACTTTAATTGAACAAGAGGCATCAGCACCTAACAAAGTCAATGAATTATCAAATGAAGATAGCTAAACGGAAAACTTTGATGTTCATTATGATATCAATTCAAACAATATCAGTGAAACAATATCAGAAGGAATTAAATTCGCCAGAACAGCTGATTAAAACCGAGGCTGATTCAGAAGTGGCAAGACTGAGTTTTTTTAATGCTATCAGTTAAACAAGTTTTCAAAATTCTTTGTTTTTTATTTTAATTTATTTCAGATTTCGTATATTAAATTGAGGTTTGACAAAATCAAAATTGAAAAAGCACTACGCAAAATGATCGAAGAAAATATGTTGCTCAAATTAAATTGGGATGGATCAAAAAATATGATAGCCTTAAACAAATACAAATTGTTTAACTTTTTTTATTTCGGTAATAGCTGAATTTTTAATATCATGTCATAAATAATATATTACGTGTTATCTTTTCCTTAATTTTCTTGCAGAAGCACTTAAAGGCACGTATCCAATATACCCGGAATATGAAAAATCTTTCAAGCTGGCATTTCGTAAATGTAAGGCAACTGTTTACCGACAGACCTACTCGTCAAAAACTACGACCTTGTCGAATCCAACAAGAAAACAATAACATTTTAAAAAAAAAGTTAAAAAATAAATGAATATTTTCTTGTTTTTGTAAAAAATAACCAAATTTGTATTTTATATGAATGTTTACTCCCTTGATGCTCTTTTAGGAGAAATAAAAAAACGAATACCCACTTTATGCTCTTTTAGGAGACAAAAACCATTACTCCCTCTGTCGTCATTTTCAAGATCAAAGGGAGTACTCCATAAGGAGCTTAAAAGGAGTACTCGTGCCTGCGGACATACTGTGTTAAAAATCCAATGAGGTTGGGAGTTTTATGGAGTAATCCATTACTCGTAAAGGAGCGCTCCAAGATTACTCTTTGGATGATCCTATTTTTTACTGGGATTAAATAAATAAATATGTGTAAATGTAAATGTATGTAAAAGTGTAAATTCAAATAAACAATTTTCAATTATTCATAACCAATAAAACGTTTCGTTTCATTAAATCTCTTTTTATGGAGTACGATTTTTAGCTGCGTATTGATTGGAAGCTGCGCCATTTTTGGACTCATCTTAACATAGTTCATTAAGTCCGATATGTATAAAAATTCCTCTTATTTTTTAACAAGTTTTTCTGCCAATCATCAGATTTTGGAATCCCAAGCCTGAAACTTTTGCGGACAGTGAGCAAACTAGCAACTTTTATTAAAAACTGTTCCTCGATTTGGTCTTCATCCCTTAGAAAAACATACGTTTCAATTTAAAGATGTACATATGTATGCAGATACATTTTATGTTCATATTGTACTCACTTGACTCAGCCATTACGACGTTTAACATGTAGTTTTTGCGCAAACCGATCATTATTTTAGTTTTTTAAATGGTCTCTGGCATTTTAATATCAAATACGTACATATGTATGTATGTATGTATGTATGTATGTATGTATGTATGTATGTATGTATGTACTTTTTTATAAATATTTTGAAATAGCACACCTGCCATAAGGTTGTTCACAGCAATCACAGTTTCTGTGTTATTATCTTAAAAAATACATACATATGACTATGGGCACCATTTGAATTTCCAAATATTTTTAAAAACAGCATTTTCTTTTTTTCTTGTCAAATACCACTTGATTCCATCTTATTTACATTTTTGTGGTGGTATTTATATGGATATGTATAGAAAATAATTCGTTACAATTTTTGGTATGACAAGTATTATTTCTTTGCTAGTCAATTGCTTTTAATTATTGCTTAATATGTCTTTCAGTTATCATTTTACCTTTTGAGTTTTGATGATTAGTTCATTTCGATACCTTAATGTAGAAAGGCCCTAAGTAACGTTTTCCTAACTTTTCAGGAAAGAGAAAAAAATTAATAAAAATTTAAGTTTTTTAGTCGTGCGACTTTTTCCAACTTTCTTCGACTTTTTTCTGGTATAGAGCATTTTATTAGAATGCGTACATGTATTTTTGTTATTTTTAAGTTTAGAGTTCCTTCGAGGCCAGGACGAATCAACAACAATTTGTTTTGGAATGCACTGGCTCAAAACCAAATATTCATTTCATTTTGATAGCTTTGAATTGATCGCAAACTACTCCACTTTGAACTATGAATTATTTGAGGCTCTGATTTTGTAAAACGTAACTTTTTAATTTTGAAGTGTTAGCACAGCGAAATGTATTTACAAATGCGAGGTTTGATAACTGCGTGACTCTTTCAATTTCCCACGTAGTAACTTTAAATGCAACACTGCTGTTGCCAACCACTGCTGTCAAATTTCTATAAAGGTACGTCATTTAGATTGTATTTGACACCAATTAAAAGGAGACGGAACCCTGGGGTACCCCTGCTGGAATTTTATTCAAGTCAGAAAAACTATTTCCTAGACAGATACAAAAATGTCTGTCATATAAAAAACTTTGATGATCTTGACCAGAAACATGGGTAAATTGAATTGAATAAGCTTATAGACTAGGTCAATATGCTACGGTGAGTCAAAAGCTTTCTTAATATCAAGTAAAACAAGTGCTGTTGATTGGCCGGATATCAATCCACTTGTTGCATAATTACAAATTGTCTTTATCTGATGAGTGGTTGAGTGCGATCTCCTAAAGCCGGATTGTTCATCAGGCAATACATGACGATCATCAACGACCTTCAATAACTTTTCACTTATGACTTTTTCCAAAATTTTGCCCAGGATGCTTAACAGGCTTATTGGTCTTTTCCCGGAATCGGTATATCTTTTGCTGTCTTCCAAATTTTTGGAAAATACTGATGGTTTAAACAAGAATTGAATTTGTTTGTAAGTAGTAGTAAGTAGACATAAGACATTTTCAGGGAGATTAAATAACATTGTGTTACTTATTTTATCTAGGCCACAAGATTTTCTTTGATTCAAGTTGCTAATATAGATTTTTACATCACTAACATCAATATATTCAGAATCAGGAGTTGAAAAGGTGACTGAGCAAACCTACGTCTTCAGCAGCTTCGTGATTGAGTTCAAAGATTCTTGCAAATTCATTTGCCGTGTCCTCATTAGCAGTTATTATTCCATCATTTGTTGAAGGAAAATGGGAACGATTTGCCTTATTCCTTAAAATCTTTGTGACGGTGCAAAATGGCTTCCTTCCAGCCTTTTTCCATTGAGTTTAAATTTTTATTCTACTGTCAATTTCTATGTGAATATATTTCTTTACGAATTATAAATGTATATTTGTTCATTAAATGATAGTTATAAAGTTGTCTGTACCTTGCCCAATCTCTACGAGTTTTATTTCTCAATTTCATTAAAATTCTAATGCATTGCGGAAGCTTCCAATAGTTTGTTTTAATAGATGGTTCAGGTACTGATTGTCTACCAGCATCCAACATGGAACTTGTCAAGGCATTGATATTCTGATCTATGGCCTCAGAACTAGTCAATATAAGATCTATTGAGCCACTGTTCAAGGAGCTTTTCAATATATGTTAATATCTTGCACAGTCAGCACGCTGAAAACTGTAAACCAAATGATCTGTTATGGTCACAGTAGGTGATAAGTTAAATAAAACAGGTAAGTGATCAGAACTTACATAAGTCATTAATAGTAAACAGCCTAGAAATTAATTGAGGTGTATTCGACAAAACTAAGTCAAGTGTAGATGGATTAATATTAGAATTAGAGTGGATATAGGCGCGTGAACAAGGGAATAATATAGATACTGAAAAAAAAGTTGTGAAGTCACAGAGGATTGTGCTCCATTTATTAGTGACTGTTAATATTTAAAAATTTACGTAAATAACTTTTAAATTGTGATTTCATTATTAGCAGTTGAAATTTGAGCAATTAACGACATCAGATTAGATTTATTTCCATTGCAGACACAAAATTTGCATTCGGAATTAATTGTAACTACTTCAGTTACTCATTCACAATAGAAGGATCAGCATTTGTGGGTAAAGAACACTGGCTAGCCACGGTGTCATGAGCTATTTCCCGAACTCGGCTTTAGAGTTTTGGCTTGATTAAAAAATTGTATCTCGCGCTAAATGCAAAAACAATCACTTTTATTTAGAAAAAAATTCTATTGATCATTTTGGCCCGTGCAAATAACATAGCAAACAACATAATGTGTGAATTCTAGTGATTATTTATTTAATTTTGGAACCTAAAGATCAAAAGTCCAATAGTTTTTTAGTGAAATAAAAACAATATAAAGGAAAAATGTTGTTTTGAGCAGTCTTTTTATACCGCAAAGTTTTGAAGGACCAAATTGTTCATACATGTGTATACGAGTACATGAAGAGTTTGAAAGCTATGCAACATTTTGCATAGCTTTCAGTAAAATCAGTCAAGCGTGCTTTTAGTAACTTAAACTTTGCGACCGAAATGTTTTGCAATCACCACGATGACGTTTTGTGAAAATACATTAAAATATTTAAAGTGCATTTGCTTAAACTTTTTGCACTGTCTGATTGTGAGGCAACTGATGGTTGAACTCTCTTACAACACTTATGGTGCAATTAGACACTCTCTTACATACTCACGCTCTTTGCCATGTACTGTCAATACTTAACAATTCAATTACAAAATACTCAAACAATTGTTAAATAAATTTTCATTCACGTATGAATAAATATAAAAGCATGCATGTGTGACACTACTTAGTTGGAAGTGTGATGACGCACTTACTGCAATTTGCAATGTAATAACTGCAACATTCGTGCACAATACGCTCAGTCTGTCTCTGCATGCGTGTATGTGTGAATGCAATTGAAATAAATTAAATAGATTGTTACTGGTTGGCTACGCTTTCAAGTGGCGCGCTTGCGGTGCTCTGAGTAGCGTGAGCTGTTTCTTTCTTTAAGTCTTTAATATGCCCACATGCCAGCCAATTGTGATTATTTCTTTGTAATTGTGCTAGTAAGAAAAACCTTTAACTGCGACCATAATCATGGACTACACACTTAAAATCATGCAGAAATCAGCAAACACGGCAGCAAAACAAAAAAATGGGAAAAAGATGTCTTTAATTAATTGCAATACTTCAGAGCGAAAAAGAGCTTAACATTTTTCAATTTACTCATGTGGAAAGTTTAATTTGAACCACGATTGCGGCTGAATACTCGCACACGAAACATAAAGTTGTTGTAGACAAGAAGAGACATGCTGAACTACAAGCAGTGGGCAACTTAAGGGCTATTATTCGCTAATTTTGATATTATTTACCTGATCTTGATAAAAGTTCAAAAAACTTTCTTGGTCTTTATTCCCACTTTATGTCACTTCCTCTAGACTAGTCCCGAGAGTTCTGATTAAAAATAGTTCCAAATGGGTGTTAAAAGGCCCTCATCAAAGTAAAATTTACGCTTGGAAATTGGACGTAACAGCAAATGCCTCATTATAATTCTGAAGGCAAAATTTTTACAACCTAAATTTTTTTTGTAATATTCAGGTGTGTTCCACGAATGTTTCTGAATCCACCCCAAAGTGGATTACTTTAGCATTTCGCATTCACATGTTTTGGTGAAAGTAAAACGAACCGATGACATTTTTAGCAAACAGGAAATTTTGTTTTTAGTTTGCCATGTTCTTTATTCAATTTACTGAAAAAGTATTTATATATTGTACGTATACGCACATACGAGTAAACAATATTGTTGCGGGTAAAGCGGCCCAAGCTCAAGATAGCCAATGTGGATTTTAAACACAAGTGTAAGAATTTAAAAAAACTTTAATTCTTTATTCTTACGCTTTAATATGTTAAAATTCCTAAAATTATAAATAAATTCATTATACAAACTTACATACTAAACTGCTGATATACTAACTTTTATGTATGGCTACTCCAAGCGAAGCTTCGTAATCCTTATGACCTGAACGAATGAATATCTTAAATCTATGTAGGTGTTTTATATACTTATGTATGTGGTCTCGATTAAATATGGCCTCATAATTATACCGCGTGGAAAATTAAAAGGAATAATTGAACATTTTGCCATGCTCATCTCTCTACATATCGATAACAGTAATGTCATATCAGCGATTTATGAGTGGCGGTAACAGTAATGTCATATTAGCGATTTATGAGTGGCGGTAACAGTAATGTCATATTAGCGATTTATGAGTGGCGGTAACACTCCCCCACAGTATGGCGAGATTTCGAAGACTTACTCTACTTTCTTTCAGCCACGTCTAAAACCGCTAATTTTGCAGCAGGTCTTTCTAAAACGCCACAAACTGTCAAAACTTTTGCCTTTCGTACTTGTCCATCTTCGGATTTGGCAACTTCGATGACCTTTCCTTTTGGCCACACGTTTCTCGGGTTATTTGGATCAACCACTATCACTAAATCTCCCACAGATATGGGTTTGGCCTTTTGAAACCACTTCGTCCTACACGTCAAAGTAGGTAGGTACTCTGTCACCCATCTCTTCCAAAAGATTTGTGCATATTGTTGTGAACGCAACCAACTTTCTTTAAGTACAAGACCTTCGTCGTCGTACGATGCAAGGGGTTTTAAGCCACTGGAGTTGCCAAGCAAAATATGATTTGGTGTGATCGCTTCTTGATTTTCGCTTTCTATTGGCACATATGTAAGAGGACGGGAATTTATAATACTTTCGACTTCAGCCATCATGCTTTGCAGCATTTCATCGCTTGGAAACCGTTCTGTTTTAATATTGTAGAGTACAGTTTTTACGGATCGAACTAATCGTTCCCATGCTCCTCCCATATGAGGAGCAGAAGGTGGGTTAAAGTTCCATTTGGTGTAGGACGTTGTAAAACTTCGTATTAGCTCGTTCTTGTCCACCTCTCTTAAGGCTTCACGCAACTCTCGATCAGATAAAAATCATGACCCAACAACGATCAGCGATAAAATTAGTACCATTGTCGCTGAAAAATTCTCTTGGGCTGCCTCTTCGCGAAATAAACTTACGTATTGCCATGATACACGAACTTGTATTAAGCGAATAGACGATTTCAATATGAACCGCACGTACCGTTAAACATGTAAATAGCGCACCGTATCTCTTTTCTTTATGTCGGTTAACAGTGACAAGCATAGGACCAAAAAAGTCAAGACCCGTGAATGTGAATGGTGAGAGATACGAACCCAGTCGAGCCCGAGGTAATTTTGCCATCTGCGGAATCTCCGGCATCGCAGTTTTAATTTTACACATTTGACACTGCTTAATGGTTGATTTACAAACGGTTCTCAATTTAGGAATATAGTATTTTTGCCGCAATTCATTCACCACTGTCTCAAGGCTACTATGACGGTACAGATTATGGTAATGTAATATTAAAAGGGTTGTTAGGCGGCAATGTTTAGGCAAAACGGCTGGATGCTTCAGTTCCTCCGGAACATCAGCATAATCAATTCGGCCACCTACTCTCAAGACACCTTTATGATCCAAATACGGGGACAATTTATACAAAAAATTTGTTTTTGTTAATTTATTCTTTTGTGATAGACAATTTATTTCATTTTGGAAATATACTTTCTGCGTATCTTTGATAAGAGTCAGTTCTGCTTTGAGCAACTCAATTTGAGTTAGTTCCTTTCCACAGGAAGGCGTGATATCTCTGTTTCTACGGCAGTAGCAAAAACGAATTACGTATGCAGTTGCCCTTAATGCTCTGCACCACTGAGAAAATCTTTGTAAGTTTATAAGTTGTTCTATACTTCGTGCCGTTAAATGGCACTCTTTCAACTCGAGCTTTGTTTCCAAAAGTTGTGTATTGGGTTCCCGCCATTCTTTCTCTGGCAACTTTAAAAAATCAGGGCCGCTAAACCAGCGCCCTGTATTCGATAGATTAGGTTTATTTGTGCATCGTGTTGCTTCGTCAGCTACATTCGTTTTTCCTGATATCCAGGACCACTCGTCCACCTCTGAAATATCGAGAATTTCACTTACACGAACTGCAACGAACTGGTGATATTTTCGGTGGTCGGAGCGTATCCAGCTTAAAACTGTTCGTGAATCTGACCAGAGTGTTTTTCGATTTATCTTAACGGTATGATGTTTTTCAATATATTTAGCAAACCGAGCACCAATAACAGCTGCCATCAGCTCTAAACGTGGTATCGATAAAACCTTTAGTGGCGCCACCCTAGTTTTTGATCCAATAAGTGAAATAGCGATTTCGTCCCCACAGCACATCCTAAAATACGCTACGGCGGCATAACCGTTTTCGCTTGCATCCACAAATACATGCAATTGAACATCTAGGTTATTATAGTTTTTCAATGTTTTAAGATAACAACGAGGTATATTTACATTTTTTAAATCTGGTAAAAGCGCTAGCCAGTTTTCCCACCTTAATTGTTGATTTACTAGAATATGTTCGTCCCAGTCGATATTGCTTCTCCAAACTTCTTGGAGAACTATTTTCAAATACATAAGGAAATTTCCTACAAGCCCTAAAGGGTCATAAATGCTCATTAGAGTTCTTAAAATTTCACGTTTGGTGGGAATTTTGTTTCCGAGAAGAAGTTCGCTGTTTAAGACAGACTGCGACAGTTTAAAGGTTATATTGTCTTCCCCAGGGTTCCAAAATATGCCAAGTACCTTTTCTGTTACTTCGCCTACACTAACGTTTAGGCAAATATTGGTCAAAGGGTTAGAAGAGTTCAATTCTTTCAAAACGCTATCATTATTCGAACACCAGTTTCTAATTTTGAATCCTCCCTCACTATGAATGAATCGCACAGTTTTAGCCAGTTCGGCGGCTTCTGCAGGAGTATCCGAAGAAGCAAGAAAATCATCTACGTAGTGGTTGTCTTTGATGGCAGCAGCGGCTAAGGGATACTTGGCTTCAAATTTTGATGCGTTGAGGTTTTTAACATACTGAGATATGCACGGAGCGCAGGAGGCACCGAATATCATAACCTTCATTACGTACACTTCGGGTTCTTTGTTGTCGTCGCAGCTGCGCCATAAAAATCTTTGCGCATGGCAGTCTTCATCGCGTATATAAATCTGATGGAACATTTGTTCGATGTCACCACAGATTGCAATTTGCCTTTGCCGAAAACGAAAAAGAATAGCTGCAAGAGAAGACAGCAAATCTGGCCCTTTGAGCAGCATAGAGTTAAGTGAAATACCATTTGCCTTCGCGGCCGCATCCCAAACTATTCTTGTTTTATTCGGTTTGTTTTTGTTAAATACCGGAAACATTGGTAAATACCATACATTTTGTTTATCATCTTCATTGTTTACTTTGGCTATGTAATTTCTTTCAAAATATTCAGAAATTGTTTTTTCGAAATGTTCAAACAACTCTTTATTTTTTCTTAGAGTTTTTTCGAGACAAATCAGTCGTCTCTTCGCCATATCAAAGCTTTGTGGAAGTGTAATATTGTCATATCGCCACAGCAAAGCTGTCTCGTAATGGCCATCGCATCTTTGTTTCGTATATGTTTCTAGCAAACTTAATGCCCTTTGGTCATCTTTTCCAAGAGCTGGAGTATAGTTACTTATCCCTGCTAACTCAGTTGTATAAAACTGTTTGAGTAAGTGAGTAAGAATTTGGTCGTTTTCACCTTTACACTCGCAAGAGTAAAAATTATATTGAATTTGGGCCTTTTCTCCAACACTGGAGTTGCCACATATTAGCCAGCCGAGGCGAGTATGTAAAGCGACGGGTTCGTTTTTCTTGCCTTCTTTAACACGAGTTGGCACACATAATTTCAAGTTATTTAATCCTAAAAGTACATCTGGTACAGCATTTTCAAAATCGGCGATGGGTAGCCCTTTAAGGTGCGAAAATTTTTTACATAACTTTTTATAATTAAAGCTCTGACTCGGAAGCGATAGTTGTTTAACCGTACGAACAGAAATAGAAAATTCAGTTTTATTCATACCTGAAATTTTCATTGAGACTATTTTTGAGTCTTCTTCGTTGCGACCTATTTCACCTGTCCATTTCAAGCATAGAGGTTGTGGCTCACCATTTAAATCTAGTTTATTAATTAATTGTTCATTTACCAGACTTACAGACGAACCCTCGTCTATAAATGCAAAAGTATTAAAACGTTTATTATTGTTTCCGTATATTGTTATCGGTATAATTTTAAATAAGATTTCATTGCATTCATTCCTATGGGCTGCATGTAAATTATCTCTTTTGCTTTTATTTTCAGTTTCTCTGGTAGCGTTTGTTTCTCTATCTTCAGTCATGGATTTATGCAGCAATGTATTATGTTTTATTTGACAATTATTTTCTCTGCAAACGATGCTGCTACTGCAAATACCGTAGTGACGTCGCAGGCACAGTTTACATAGATTGTACATTCTTACTAAGTTCCATCGCTCGCTTCTATTCGCAGCCAAGAATTTTTTACACTTCTCAACGCTATTGCAGTTGCCAGAACACACTAAACAGATCTTTTTGTTTTGTTCTTCATGAGCATGCACATAAACGTTTTTTGGCTTACGCGAATACTGCTCTATTGACTTTGATGCGCTGCTGTCACTGTCTATATTTATGCTGCTTGCTGAGACACCGACTTCATATATCCAGTTAGCGAATTCAGTTAAACTAACTATTTTGTTATTTTTTGCTAGTTTTATTTTTTGTTCACCCCAGTTAAGTTGAAAATGTGATGGCATTTTCATTATTAATTCATGTAATAAAGATGAATTGGTCAGTTCATTTATTAAACCACTGGCTTTAATTGTTGTTTCTAGGCCCTTTACTTCCACGGCGAAAGAGGTAATTGTGCTCAATTTATTTGTGTTCAGTGCTGGTAGTGATCTTATTCTATTTTTTAGTGAGTTTAATATTTTTTCCGGTTGTCCGAAAAGCAATTTTAGTGTAGATAGAGCACATGGTACACCCGATGGATGGATCAAAATATGTTTAACAGATCGAAGTGCTTCCCCCTTTAGAGAACTTTGAAGCCTGACAAGATTTTCAGCGTCTGTAAAACCACAGACTGCTGTCGACCAGTCATATGTGGCACTAAACAAGGGCCATTCTTCAGGAGTGCCGGTAAAAATTGGAAGCTCTTTTGGTACTGACTGCCGCGTGCTTATTTGTTGTTGCGAAAGCCTGTGAGAAGGTAATATAACAGGATGGAGGTTTGATGGGTTCATGGAAAACGTTGAATCCATGTAACCAAATTGTACAGGTGTCTCTAATGTGTGATTTTCTGCATTTACGTTGTCTGAATTATTACATAAATTTGCAGTTGTCGGCTGCTGACGGTTCGTTGTTGGGTCATTAATAAATGAAGACATGTTATTAACGAATGACGTAGTTGTACATACGGGCGGAGTTATTGTTTTTGTCGTATAAACTAAGTCATTACTTACGTTTTGGCGATATGGTTTAGTAGTGTTAGGCATTTCTTGCGTTGTTGTGGCTTGTGGTACAAATGTGTAAGGTGGCGTTTCAAACTGACGAGCTGCGGAAACTATATTTTGGTGTGCGGTTGCAATAGCCGAAGTAGGGAGTTGGATTTGATTATCTAACCACTCATGTACAGATCTGACAGCTGAGTGTTTATTAACTGATTGTGCGTCCTCGAAGTCATCTACTGCTTGTTCGAGAATTTGGTATTTCTTTTTAATGAAATCTCTTTCAAGTTGTGTCTCTTCTTCTAGACGTTGTAGCTCAAGAGCTTGTCGGCGGGAGCGGGTGGTGGCCGAAGAGCCACTACGAATGGAAGAGGCAGAATCGATCGTGATTTGATGTTGTACCGTACAATTTTGGCAACTCCATGTAGGTTGGTCTTGATTGCTGCTGAGATTGACACATGGTAAATGAAAATTAAGATGGCACTTGCTGCATTTTATAAATTTTTCGTTGTCTGTGGACTTGTTGCAAATGTTACAGTTGTTCGGTGCAGGACTTAACTGAGTTGGTCGTTGACGACTTAGTGGTTGACCCTGTGAGGGAGTGGAAGGTTGCATTCTGTTAGGACTTACGTTTTAACACCCAAGATGATTCCTTCAAACGATCCGATGAGGCACATAAAAGAATTTTAATGTTGCGGGTAAAGCGGCCCAAGCTCAAGATAGCCAATGTGGATTTTAAACACAAGTGTAAGAATTTAAAAAAACTTTAATTCTTTATTCTTACGCTTTAATATGTTAAAATTCCTAAAATTATAAATAAATTCATTATACAAACTTACATACTAAACTGCTGATATACTAACTTTTATGTATGGCTACTCCAAGCGAAGCTTCGTAATCCTTATGACCTGAACGAATGAATATCTTAAATCTATGTAGGTGTTTTATATACTTATGTATGTGGTCTCGATTAAATATGGCCTCATAATTATACCGCGTGGAAAATTAAAAGGAATAATTGAACATTTTGCCATGCTCATCTCTCTACATATCGATAACAGTAATGTCATATCAGCGATTTATGAGTGGCGGTAACAGTAATGTCATATTAGCGATTTATGAGTGGCGGTAACAGTAATGTCATATTAGCGATTTATGAGTGGCGGTAACAAATATGAATCAGAGGAAATGTTTTCCACTCACCCAAATTTAAAATTTCAAGTCGCTTTTCTTAAAACCATGAAAATACCAACCATTATTTAAATAGATTTATGGAAATTTTTTTAATATTTTTGTATAGATTTGGTAGTATTCTGTCGTGGACTACAAACAGACTTTTGGACTTTCGGCGGCATCTTGACTTCAATTAATTCCCTTCTACCGACATGGCAGCCCTTGAGAGACGTGCAGTTAAGAGAATAACAACTCTCTGGTTACGCTCCATCGGCGAAAGAGCTTTAATGGCAGCACCTATAGGACAAATTGTAGAACTGTGTAGTGTGTGTGAAAATACTGTCTGGATATTATGTGCCCTAGGCCAATAGTGTAATATAGGCGAAAAACAAGTGGAGAGTTTGTGACGCTCTTTGATTTTTGTATATTGAAGGTAATGAAATTGACGACATCCGAGCTTTGGCATTTTTTTGTAAAAGTTGTTGTGAGAATAAATTTTAATGGTATTGTAGCCCTTCTAAGCCAATTTCAGATAGTTCTTGGATCTTCTTTTTAATTTCAACGAATAAGGGGTTACTTTTTTTGGTGCTGTTTTTGAAAAATATAGTTTTTGTGTAGTAAAAACAAGTTTTAAATAAATAACTAATATGAAAGCACAAAATAAATTTCCCTTCCAATCAATTGGATTTCTAAACATTTTTAATGGGAATTAAAGACAGCAGTTCCTAAGAAAATTGGGCAAATAGACACAAGGAAACGATGTGCAACAACTCCATGCTCCAAGTTATTTTGTCTTAATTTTAGAAAAACAAATAATTTTTCGAAAAGTCTGATAAAATTTCGTAAATCCAACTAGTTTTGTTTCCTTTCTTTATCAAAGCAGTGCATAAAAAAGGAACTGTATATGCGTTACCTGTATCAGGCAACAACCTTAACATGCAAATGTGTGCTCATGATGTGGTCACTGTGTGTTGTAATTCTAATAATTCGATAAGTTATAATTCGATGCTGGCAATATGAGAAATGCCGCAGACGAGATCTGCAAGGCAAGATATGGAAACCGAATGTGGTCTAGAGGAATCTCTCAAATATTACAGTTTTTAGACGAATCGTGGATTGGATAAACGCGTGAAAACCGTAAGAAATAAAACATAAATTTTGTGACATGCTGAGGGATACTTAAGAAGGAGATATTAGAAATACAACTTTCATTCTTTTTACAAAACGAGCTTAAGTTTGCATTAATAAATAATTGTAATAAACTTTTGTTTTCTTATTAATTTTTATTAAAATAAAAGATAATATTTTCTTTATTCAGTTCAGGTGAACACAATACAGAATTCTGGGAAGCACCATTTATTATTCCACAGTACTTGTCGTGGTGTTATTTTATGTATGTACGAGGTTTGTACATTTTACTGGGTACGAATGTGTAATTATGTCAAGCCCAACGCATTTATCGCTGATACGCACAAGTAACAGTTGTCCTGCTCGTTACTCTTCGCTCAGCTGTAATGTTGGTGTTGCATACAGCACGCAGTTACCCAGCAGGAAACGGTAATCGAAAGATTGGTGAGAGGGCCTAAGGTAATACGTTGCATGTAATTTACGCAGGCGGATTCCGCAATTCATTATTTTCAATAAAAGGATGCCCTTGACAAGAAAAGAACATACACTTAAAAAAAGTTAAATAATTTGCCTTATGCAAAAAATAAAACAATATAAGAGTAAAGTAATTGTTACCTTTTATTAATTTAGTTATCCACATATTTTATTCTATCGTATTTGAACAGCCATTATGGGAAAATTTCCAAATGACCTTAAAGCCAAAGCGTAGAGTTCGTAAGTCCTTAAAAACATTTTTATAGGAAAGTATTCGCGCTAACAAAATATTACCTTTTTACAATTTAAATGAAAATTATTGAAAATAAACGAAAAGCTATAGGACCTGCCCTACAGTGTAGAGCAGCCAATAAGTGAACTTTGCAAAAGAAAGTTTCCGAATCAGATTTTTTTTTACCTTCAAAATGCTGACGGTCTTTAACGTTCTATATAGTGGGATAAGGGAATAGTTTTTTAAGTTCTCTGCCATTTCGAATAAAATACTCCGAGTCAGCATAGTTTATTCGTTAGTGGAGAGTAGTAGGTTGTAGGATGTGGCGGAACACAAAATTTAAAAAAGGAGAACATTATATTAGCACAAATCTTCAATTACTCAATAATGGCAATTTAATATCTACCAATCTAGCTGTACGCATGGTAATAGCATAGATGATGGGAAACGATGTGGGAAGTGTTGGAAGCGCAGTTCATACAACTCAACTCAATTCCGCTGCTATAAATTTTATATGATGCATATTCTAGAAAGGGACGAGTAAGCGATGTAAAAAGTGTTTTTTTACACATAACAAGCAACATAACAGAAGCATAACAAGAACACCTTGCTCGAGAGCTCGGCTTATATACTCTTAATTCCTTCTTCCAGTAAATCCCTACAGAGCTAAAGGAACATCAGGCTTTAACCGGACTCGCCTGTACATTCCCCACCATTTAGTTCCTTACGAACAACAGAATCTATTGCCAGCAGCTTTGTCAACAGCACCTGGAGGACTCGGCTCGCAAACCCCGATATCTACCAAGTTCTTTCTTGGGTTTTTTTTTTTTGGTTTAAACCTAAGCCAGAACATTGCCACAAAGCCAAGCTTGTTGGTCCCGTTCTGCCAATTAACCTTTGGTGAAGGCTTCGGAAGAGCACGCATAACCGAAGTTAGACAAGAACTTCCTACAGTTTTGGTTGCCCAGGCGACCTCTTCCCCTCAATACCTGCTGCCGGGGGACTTGAGTTGTATGCGTGGAAGAAGATACGGCCACAACCATTCTTTTTGCGACACCAACCACATTATTACAAATCCCTTTTAACCACATTCTTATAGTAACCAATATTGTTATATGTTGCTATCATATTGCAAATACTCCAACAATTTTCATTTCGAAAGCTAAGCATGACGTCAAATCAAAATATAACATGAATTTTCGAATTTCGCTGACGACAGAAATATGTACATTGTCGTTATATTTCTATGTTGATACACTCGTTTCGAACATGTGCTCCCAGTTTCATTTTCGTTTGTACAAGGTGGCGCAAAAATAACCTTCCGATGTTTTTTGGCTGTAATTTAAAAAAAAAAAAATGAAAAACTTTGATTCTTCTTGTGGATTATTTTTATTTGGTCTTTTAATTTTTTTTACATCAAGTCGAGAATATGATGTCATGTAAATGGCCGCCACCACAGTTGATTGTCATTTGAGCCCTTTTTATGGCATTTTCCATCACTTTGTCCAAAACTTCCGGCGATAGGTCGGATATTGTCTTTAAGAGCTGCAAGAGTCTGAGGCTTGTTGACATACACCCGCGACTTCAAAAAGCCCCACAAAAAAAAGTCTGAAGCGGTCAAATCAGGCGATCTTGCTGGCCAGTGCAAATCGCCAAAACGGGAGATTAGGCGCCCGGGAAATGCATCCTTCAGCATATCGGTTGTGGCACGTGCAGTGTGTGCCGTTGCACCGTCCTGTTGGAACCACATGTTTTCCAATCCCAATTCATCAAAGTCACACCATACAGTGACTTTGAGCGGGTGTAATGGCTCTTCGTGGGTTACACGTGGATTTTCAGTGCCCCAGAAGCGTAAATTTTGCTTATTTACGTACCCGCTAAGATGGAAATGGGCCTCATCACTCATGATTATTTTTGATGAAAAATCATCTTCCTCTTGGTGGTGATTAAGGATGGCTTGAGCGTATGTTAGACGCGATTGGCGGTCAGCAGCTAACAGCTGATGCACCGTCTGGACTTTGTACGGAAACATCTTCAAATTTTGTACCAAAATTCGCTGTAAAGACCGTCGACTGACACCCATTTGCGTGGCACGTCGTCTGGTCGATGTCGACGGCGCTTCCATGACATCCTCAGCTACAGCAGCAATATTCTCTGCAGAACGGCTACTCCGGGGTCTGCCACGTCTGGCAGCATCTCGTGTTGTGCCAGTCTCTTCGAGGCAAGCGGCTAAACGTCGCAGTGTTTCACCAGTAGGCGTTGGACGGCCTGGTGAATAGTCAGCAATATTCCGCGTTTTGCAGCAGTGTAGCGTAACATTGTTTATTAACGTGTATTTCGCATGTGTTTACTACACAAATGTCAAAACAGAACTGACATTAGGGGCCAATCGCAAAACTTATAGCATTTTCTGAAAGGAGGATTACTTTTGCGCCACCTTGTAGAAGGCACACAAGCTAGAAATGGTTTGCGTATTCGGCGATTTTCTGCTGTAGAAAAATATAGATGAACGAATTGTCAACAAGTGTCTTGCAAAAACTGGAACTAGGCGTTCAAAAGTACAGTGGCATACAGTGATTGTACTTTAGGCCAGAAAATTGTGGTAGACGTTTTCCAAAGAAAGTAGAGAAGGCGTGAATGAATTTATCGGCATATCGGTTGCCTCATGCAACTATGTATGTAGGATTTTGGGCTTGAAGCGTGTGCCATTCAGAAACGTTCATTCCTAATCTGCTGACATTGGCCTAAAGAACCGTAATTATTATTATTTTGGCCTCGGCCGCTGTTTCATCTGATTTGCCTCCGCGGACTTTTACCTGTTCCCCAGATTGGAGAGAACCATGAAAGAACGGGTTTTTGCGATGATTAAGGTGAGGAAAATCAAATCGCTGAGATATCAAAGACATTCCAAAGAGTGTGTATCAGATCTGCTTCGAGGATTGAAAAAGCGTCGGCACAGGTGTGTTATATCTGAAGGGGGCTGTTTTGAAGAGCACAACATAGAAATTGATTAATAAACAAATATTTCTTGAGAAAAATTAAAATATAGTAGAAGTAAAGTTCTTAAAACGATATTAGTTGGACCACATTTCAAAATAAGTCTTATCATTTGTTTTACAAAATGGAAATAATTTCCAATTTGGAAAAGCAGAAGTTAGTGGAATAGATGTCCCCAAACGTGGAGTTCGGCAGAAGCCAATGGCCCGACATGAAATGTCATTCTTCTCAATTGAAGATCGGTACGGTGTTGTAGGGGCAGCCGGAATCCCCTGAATAAAGTAGATCATACATTTGGTGTTTGTTTTTTGACTATTGCTTCTTCACCAGAGTCTTTGGTGGGAATCAAACTTACGAGCTCTGGAAAAAAACAAGACATCACGAATAATGTGTTATTTATCCTTCATCCTCAAAAGAAGCAACAAGCGGAACTGCAGCCGTCATAGCCTATTATAATTCCTCCAACCCAGGAAGATTGCTATAAACTGTAATTGTACGAGTGGATTCCACATCTCCTTCACAGTCTTTGTTAATGTATTGTATTGTACAAAAATAAAGTGATCCAATGCCCTCAGCAGCTCAAGATCACCGAAATTGGAGTCAATTGTTCAAGTTCATTAAACCGGCGGGAGGTAGCCAAGTCCAAGGACTTGCAGTCGAGCATACTATAATGCTAATAGTTGAATTTTTTCTAATTTTTTTTATATTTTTATATTTGAAATAACCAGTAGTGCTGAATTATAGTTCAATGCAATAAGTGTGGACTGATTGGGTTAATTCGTTTACAAATTTAATTTTTGAGAAAATTATAACTCCTTCATCTATTGGTTAGTCCGTTTTATGTGGGTAAAAACTTATGATTTTCTTGTCCTCTGCGGATATTCGAAAGAAACTTATAATTTGTTCGGTGAAGTTTTCAATCCATATTTTTTAAAACTGACTTGGGGGCGAAGTTTTTGCTGAAAAAGCTTTAGCTAATCATTTAATCGGATTAAATAAATTGATCGTAGAAAAACTTAATAATTATGCGACGACACCAGCTATGTAGTTGTTTCAGTTTTGGTATATGTTTGCTAAAAATGAAGGGAATCTTTATAGATCTATCCATATAAAGGATTCTGTGGGAAAGAGTACGATACGACCTTATACTTTTTCAGTCAATCGCAAAAGCGGAAATCTAATCGGCCCCCTCAAAGCAGAACAGTGCACTCCTTTTACTGTAAAAGTAGTAAAATACTTAACTGCTACAGTCAGTGGACATTGAATATCATGTTGAAATGAGAAATATAGGTTCCTTTTGAAAGAACGCTGTACATATTGTGTTTCGCTCTTATATGTATGTATGTATGTACATGTAATAAGTTTCCAGTTTTTCTGCTGGGTATTTACTTGCTGCTACTTGGATGTATGTATATGACCTTTGAAAATACCCGTATTTCAACATTAGGTTTTTTGTGAGTATGTTTGCTGGCCCATTTCGTATTTTTGATGTTAATTTTTAAGTTTATGCAACGTATTTGTGCTAAAGTATCTTATGTTTTACTCTGCTCTCTTAAGTTGGGCTGCTATGTCGTTGTTGCCATCGTTGTTTATAACTTTCCCACATACAGCGCAATAATTAAATCTTGCAATTACTTATGTGAAATTTTATAATGACCGCAAAGATTCATATTAACTTGATCATGTTAATGTACCACAAACTACCTCCGGCGTCCTTAACCACACAGCAAATCAGAAAAATAGAAAAGTTCTAATGCTGCAACTTATATTACACGCTGCGGCCTTTTTTAGGAGTACTTATTTAAAAGATAAAGGGTGGTTAAATTTCAAGGGCCGATGTTGATTTTGAATAAAACACAAACTATTTAGGAAATTATTGTAATTTTATTTTATTATGATGTATTGGTATTACTCAATTATGTATGGAACAAAATATCGGCCAAATGGGCGCCGCGACCTCGGCGGCACACCTCCATCCGATGGTCCAAATTTTCGATGACGCTGAGGCATAATGGAGGTTCTATGCCGTTAATGTGCCGAATTATCTGATCCTTTAGGTCTTGAATTGTTGCTGGCTTATCGACGTACACCTTTTCTTTCAAATAACCCCAAAGAAAAAAGTCCAACGGTGTCAAATCACATGATCTTGGCGGCCAGTTGACATCGCCATTACGTGAGATAACACGGCCATTGAATTTGTTGCGCAAAAGAGCCATTGTTTCGTTAGCTGTGTGGCAAGTGGCACCGTCCTGCTGAAACCACATATCGTCCACATCCATATCTTCCAATTCGGGCCATAAAAAGTTCGTTATCATCTCACGATAGCGAACACCATTCACAGTAACTGCCTGACCGGCCTCATTTTGGAAAAAATACGGCCCGATGATGCCGCCAGCCCATAAACCGCACCACAACACAACAGTCACTCTTTGTGGGTGCATTGGTTTTTCGACAATCACTCTTGGATTCTCATTCGCCCAAATGCGGCAATTCTGTTTATTGACGAATCCACTGAGGTGAAAATGTGCCTCATCACTGAAGATGATTTTCTTCGAAAATTGATCATCCACTGTTGCCATTTCTTGCCACCATTCTGCCCATTCACGACGTTTGGAATGGTCAAGAGGCTTTAGTTCTTGAGCCAATTGCACCTTGTAAGCGTGTAAATGCAAGTCTTTATGCATAATGTTCATCAACGACGAGCGTGAGAGGTGCAATTGTTGGGAACGACGACGAGTTGAGGTGGACGGCTCTTCAGCCACACTATCGCGAACAGCAGCAATATTTTCTGGAGTACGAGCTGTACGAGCATGCACTGGTGTTCTCACATCTTCTACAGACCCGGTTTGCTCGAATTTTTCCACGATTTTTGCGATTGTACGCACATTTGGACGATGAAATTGACCAAAAAAATTACGAAGTGCACGATATGCATTTTGATTTGAACTCCCATTTTCATAATAAGTCTGGATAACTTTAACACGTTGTTGGATTGTGTATCTCTCCATGGTTCAAATTGAGTAAGTCTGAAATAGAGAAATGTCAAATAAAATTCGGAAAAAAAACTTGGCGTTTAGGTGTGGTTCACATTCAACATCGGCCCATACAATTTAACCACCCTTTATATAGTTTTATTCAAGAATATTTGGTTAGCTCAGACATATGGTACTTTCCGGTGTCATTATTTTCCTAGTGACTCATCAGTTCTTGTTTTATCTCCCTAAGTCCCAAAATACAATGGAATGGCAGTACTCAAGTTTTTGCGAGACTGTAGAAAAATTAAGAAGAATTTTTATTGCATCCGAGGGCAAAAAGGAAGAATAAGTGTACAAATTAATTTAAATCAGTTTAATTTCGAATAATTTTTAACTTAAACTGGTTGGAATTAAGAAGAAAAAATATAGACTAAAACTTATTATTGAGATTTGTTTTTAACCACTTATTTCTTAATTTTCCTTGGAAGTCATTTTGAGGTAATTTTTCCAAAAGTAAATTGTTTAATGTTCAAAAATTGCACGAAACATTTGCTTAAATACATACATACGTATGTAACACTGAAATCTTTCAAACATACGTACAACCAGGACACAGAAAATTTATTTAAAAATTTTTGGAATCTAAGGTAAAACCTAAAACGGTACTGAAAATTATTGCCATGATCTGATAAAGTCTTACTGCATAGAAAGACGTCCACAACTCTGGGTTCTAAGTGCAAAATTTCGGTAATGGGCAACAGTCATATAGAGAGACTTAGGCAGAGCGATACTTCAGCCCCTTTCGTTTAGGTTTACAAGAGAATGAATCGTGGCCACTCGATTCTTGCGGCATGAAATTGTAGACTTTGCACAATCCATGTAATTAGGTTTTTCAACGGCGTAAAGTTCCGGAAAGAAACGCAGCAAGTTTTATATCAAACAATGGATTACTGGCCGTACTTCAAATACGAGATTCCTAAGTAAAGAACGCTGTAAGCCGTGGTGTTCAATTTAGGATATATTGCTTGGGAAGAAGTTGCTTGATACCACCACGGAGTACAAGGAAACTATAAAATGAAACAAGTAAAGGCATAAAATGTATTTATGTACATATATACATATGTATGTGTACATACGAGTGTACAAATAAAATAGAAATTTGAAAATTTATGAAACATTAAATATGAAGTGTTGCTGCAGACTAGCAAAAAGCTTTAAAATTTACATTACAAGGTGGCCACGCTAGAGCAAAAATACAACAATACAATAGCAACGGACTTTTAGTAGAAGCTTCTTAAAAATATCTGAAGAAAGTTCCAATGCCTCTGTACGAACAGAAGGAACCTATTACTTTTAAAAGACAAGTCACCTACACATTTGGAAAATTGAAGAATTTTGGTTTGGAAGTAGGAAGCTGGAATACATATGAAATTTTATGCGAATCGTTTGAAACAACTAAACTTTTTTGTGAAAGAAACAATTAACATATGTAAAATTATCGATAATTCAATTCCTCAACCACAACTTATAAAGCAAATATCAAGCTATCACAATAATGTATAACTTTACTTCCACAATAACCCCTACTGAAAAGATTTGTCAAGCAAACGTGGTTTAGCAGGATACAAGGGTACACAGGGAATACACTTTATATTTTCTTTAATAAGCCCTTATAAAATGACAACTGACTCAATGGAAATAGGAAAAGAATTTGGTAAATACGTGTCGGATTTTTAGGTTAAAAAAAGAAATTTGAACAAAGCCCCATAGGGAACTATATGAAATGAAAATGGAATCAAATATTACTCTTTACTTTTAATCAAATTTAAATAAAGACCCCAGGAATGGATAGGATAAATTATCCAATGCTGAAAATCCTGCCACAAACCCTAAGGAAAGACTCAAGTTTAAACAATGATATATTTACCAAGTTTTCTAATAGTGTTGTAATTCCAAATCTAAAAAATCTAAAATCTGGTACAAATTACACCCGATATCCTTCAATTCATGTATAGCAAAGGTCTTAGACAAAGTAATTCTTAATAGATTATTGTGGTTTCTTACATCAAACAAAGTACTGAAGAATAATACGGCTTTAGAAAGGAATACTCAACAATTGACGGGTTTCTATACTCAGACTATCAAATTGCTAGTTGCCTCTCAATATAACGTAGAATGTCAAGCAGAAAGATAATAATTCGCATTGGAAATACATATTCAAACACGTTTCCATTATAAAGTGTAGTAAGTAATGCACGGTAACATCCTTACGTAAGGAAATAGTCCTTTGGTCTATGCGGATGATTTCAACCTTGTAATTAGATCGCAATGAGGCAAGAGGCTAGAATTGAACCTTGATAATATTTTAACGACATAGATAATATGACTGCGTCCAACAAATCTAATTACATATATTCACATTTGCCGTCTATGAATCGACTTACAACAAAGCAACGCGTGCAAATTGTTAAAATTTTTAATCAAAATATTCGTTCTATTCGTAAAACTCATCGTGCCCTTCTTCCATTTTATGGCGTACATAATCGTGTCTTCAGAGCGGCTAATTTGAAGAACAATAGACCGTTTTCGGTCCACATTTACTGTTACTGATAATGTGCATCCCGTGAGGCGCCGAACAGTGCGCACTGGAGAAGCTGTAGCCGCTGTACAGGAAAGCATTGAAGATGATCCTAATCCATCAATTCGTCGCCGTTCTCGTCAACTGGGCTTGTGTCCTTCCACTTTATGGAAGATTTTACGAAAGAATCTTGGCTTAAAAGATTTCAAGATTCACCGCATTAATGTTGCTGATATGTGGTTCCAAGAGGACGGAGCCACATGGCAGACAGCGGGCGCTACAAATGATTTACTCAAATAAGCTTTTGATGAAAAAATATTACGTGATTATTCGTAATAATAATTCGATCATTTTGATGAAAAATATTACGTGATATAGTCCCATTAATTGACCACCAAAATCGTGTAATTTAACCCCATTGGATTATTTTCTTTCAGATTATGTTAAGTCACTTGTCGACGTCGATAAACCACAAACAATTGAACACCTGGAAATCAACATTCGAAGATTTATTGGCGAAATACGGCTGCAAATGCTGCGAAAAGTTGTTTAAAACTGGTGTTTTGCGCCTTCTACGTGCCAGCCGTGGCGGCCACATGGCAGAAATCGTATTTAAACATTAATTTCATACAATTTTCTTTCCGATAAAGCTCGACTCATTAATATTAAAAATATATTTTGTTGTGTTATTATGATTTAAACTTGTGTAACTCCATAAAAACACGGTTTCCATACATTTTTAGTTAAAACAAAAATTAGGTTTTAATTGTTAGACCTTTTAGTTGAAGAGTATTTAGGAAATATTCACCAATAGCCAATTTTTTTGCGACTAACCAAAATTGTTTACATTTAACTAAACAATAACATAAAATAAAACACACAATATAAATTAACTTTTCCCCTTTTTTAACTTTTTTTTGTTTTTAATATTTTAGTCTATTAATAATTAAGTTTATTAGGACTTTACTTTATCAAAACTAAACCACAAATAAGACTAAACTTAGGCATTAAGAGAACAAAGCTTTTAACTAAAGAAATCAATTAATAAAAATGCATATACTGCCTTAACTTATACAATTACACATACTTAAAGACAAGCTTAATAAGCGGTCCCCCGGGGGCAGGTTAAGCGCTGAAGATTTCACACCCAGTCAGGGGACGCTGCACTTTTCCCTTGCTGTTGTCTTGCGACAGGTCGGGGGAATGTCAGAAAAGCTGGTTTAAGGCCTGATGTTCCTTGTGTGTTCTGTGAGCTACCAACTCAGGAGCATAGTCATTTACCTGCTTCTGGGGAAAAGTATGAAGGATAGTTCGAGCTCTTAAGCAAGGGGTTTATGATTTGTGCCGTGCAGCATATAGCCCCATCTCTGCAAAATAGAATGAAAAGTTAAATAGCCAAGTTTAGAACATATATATATTTTCTTCTCCCAATACCCTACATGTTTCTGAAGCAATGCACTGCATATATAGGGGTCGACCCCGAGTACTGATGCAAAAAAATGTTTAAAATGTTATCAAAGCAAAAAACAAAATGCTGACGTAAAAAATGATTAATTCGAACATGTGGAAAACTTCCTATAAAAGTCTTGCCATTTGTGTATTTTTCCGGTGTAATAGGAACAGGATTTGAAATCATATACATACATATATATATAAATGAAATTGTGTCTTTGGGAAAAGTTTCAAAGTCGTTTGGAATTAATTGCTTCAGTAACTCGCCGGGGAACCAGCCTATTATAAAATCGGCATTCTCTTAATAATCAACAACTATCATAATAAAACATAAGCTCTCCTTTTCGAGTTTTCCTTCTATAATATTAATTGACAGTTGTAAGCCTTGAGTAAAGTTTCATTCCAGAAATTATCATAGAGTTAAGAGTCGCCAGTGGTTTTGCCTTACTGAATCCGTCGTTGTTGATAAAGTGGGTGTGTTACGATGGTTAATGTAGGATTTGTATTCGATTCCATATCCCCATCTTCGTCTAAAAAGTAATATGGGTGTGTTGTAGACACCAGTTTTACTTATTGTGCCGTACGGGCGGAACCGCATAGTGGCAAGTGCTTTAATAAAAAGGTGTAAACTCAAGTCAGAAAACACTTATCTTATGCAGCGATTCCTGTTTTCTTCAAAATAGATCGAGCTAAGCACAACGGCATTTGAAATATTCCTTAAGCAGACCAATTCGAATATTCAACCAATCATACACAAAACTTTCCGCACCGCGGTATTCTTTGATGTTGGAGGTCGCGTTCACGGAGCTACTGATCGCTTTTGGAAATATATTGAGATAAGCAGTTCTTTCGACTGTTATGCCGAATAACACGACAAATTTAAAAATGTTAGAAATGCTTCCAAACGATTTCTATTTCTTTTCGATAATTACAATCGCATGACTTCAATTTGAAAAACACATGAGTTTAATTGAGCAAAAGAAGTATTGAAAAGGTTTGCCAAACGATGAGTTATATGTATGTATTTAAAAAATAATAAAACTCTTTTTATGCTTATTTTTACACGATGATGTGGTAGTTCTGATTTCTGTTAATTCCTATTATGATGGTTTCTTATTATGTCAACAAATTTTGCGTAATTGGGAAAACCCATACATGAGCGGCGCAAACATTACTTGAAAAGGCATTGACATGGGACATAATATCCAATTTTTGCTTTATAACTTCGTCGGAATGGATAGAGAAAACTTCGCGTTAACTTTGTTCTGCTTTTGGCTTTCGCAGCTTTGATATGCTAAAAAATGTGCCAAATCAACAACAACTTGATGATAAAAATGAAATGGAAATAGAGAACTGGACTAGCAGTGCAAAAATATTTGTGGAAACATTTGGTTTGCATTGATCTGTGATTTTTACATACATATATAAAGTTTGTATTTTTCGGATCTCAATATATTATTTTCTTTTTATTACTAAATTTTTTAAATAGCAAAAGAAAGAAACATATGTATGCAGTTATAGATATTATAATTTGCTAGATTGATAAAATCAGGCAAAGGCATCTGCCGACAACCCTTCTTATAGCCTTTTTACACCGACCACATTTTCGTGAAACGCGTGGAAGATGTTGAAAATGTGAAACAACAGCTGACATTGTCAACATCTATCATTTATTCAGCAGTCATAAACACATTTAAAGTAATAGACGCAAAAATGAAAAATAAGTATGGAAAAATGAATTTTGAAAATAAATTAATAACTGGATTTGTTGTTGCTTTACAAGAACAAAATTAAATTTGGAAATTTTGGAAATTGGAAAAAGATGATGATGAAGAATTTTTGGTGGACATGAGCATGAACGTTTCTGGAATGGTTTAGATGTTTGTAAGTCAAAGTATGTACAATAAGTTGTAATTATCTACACATAATATCTATGCATACATACATATGTAAGTATATTTTAAGAATCGCTATGGAACATTTTCTTATGATGCCACCTTAAACTACGCAAGATGTAAGATGGAACAAAATAATAGAGGATCATCTTTCGAAGATGTTGAAATAAACTGATTTTTTTCCAAAGACTTTATATGGGAAGATTTTAACATTTTTACAAACTACTGATGAAAGATCTAAGGTGTTGCTCAGTGGAAAAATGCTATTAGCCCTAAAACTCCATACAATATAAGGGCTTGGACTAAGGTCTAATGCCCTGTTTCATCTAATTTTTGCAACCCCTTTTTAAAAGTAATATGCCGATTGACAACCAAAATATATTTTGTCTTCGGTCTGCAAATCAGTTCTTTTTCGCTCCAAGTGTGTGCAAACGTCCGGATATTGGAAAAGCTTCGAAAATTTAAAGTAACAACAAATCAAAGTCAAGGCCAGGCGTTACTAAATTTTTATTTTGAAAATATCCAAAAAATTATAATTTTCGCGTTTTTAATATATAATTGCAAACGTTGCAGTATCGCTGTTAAGCTGTCAGTAAATGCTCTTTAGGCCTTTATTATTGTAGTATGCAATATAACACCAGCTATAAAAGAAAGCAATCATGGGAGCTTCAGGGAAATAAATGGTGTCTTTTGTCTCCCAGCCCGAGGTTTTAATTTGATGCCCGAACGGGACCCCAAACTGTTCCTGGCCGCAAAGTTTAAGCAATGCGCCATAGCAAGGCTCAAACAATAAAGCCGGTGCTTTAATTAACCAACTTAAAGGCTGACATCAGCTGGTTTTATTTGAATCAGCTTTAAATAGTTCGCACATGTTTTCGTGCAACATATGTAAAATAACCAAATACTTTTTGTAACGAATTACGAATCCAAGTGTATATTAGCAAGAAATTCAAAACAGACAAATAAAGGACATTTTTCGAAACCATTATTTACACAAACCTTGATTTCATTATGCAAAACGGTTTAATGTAACGTAATTCTTATTCGCGGAAACAGTTCACCAGGCAAAAAGTTTGGAATTTAATCCAACGTAACTTTTTTTTTGAGCATTAGACTTGATAGGTATATCTTCATATATTGTAAATGAAAAAATGTGCGAACACCATCACCAAGTTCTACGTAAGAGGTCCTAGAAGATATTAAAGCTTGTTAGTTAATACATAATATAGGTGGGCCCATTGACAGCCATATTTCAATTGTATTCAATTTAATTGAAAATGCGATTGAAATTAGGTTTGTTTAAATTAAAAGAAATAGTTTTTTTTATATTGTAAGTAGACTCAAATGTTTTTGTTAAGTCGTCTAAAAGTTTAAATGAATATCAGTTCTGCCTTAAGTAAGGAACAAATTATAACTCCACAATAAAGCATAGCGTGCGCCACGACTAGAGTTCGTCCAACAATTGCATTAAAGTTATTGCAACTGGTATTAGGTTCTCTTATATCCACGCTTGTTCTTGGTATTATTATTCGTTTCAATATCTAAAAGTTTCATGGTTATGGCAGCTAAAGAGGGATACGAGTTGTTGAATACAACGTTTCAGAAGAAAACATTTCACATATTAAATTTCATACCATCGTGGAACTATCGAGCATGTGTGTTTGCCAGTATCACAGAAATGGTTAAATTGTATTTAGAACCAGTTCCGGAGTTTACCTATCTAACTTAGGCAGGTTAAAAAAGAGTTTGGTGGCATGAAGCAAATGCAACAATACATTAATACGCCGGAAGAACTTAGCGAAAGGAAGCATTGGAAGTTAGTCGATAGTCCCTACCCAAACGAAGGTTTCAAACTACTGGCTCTTCACACAAAATAAAATTCATTTCAGTTACCCCAATTACAATTCTTACTAAATATTTGCTATCAAAATAAATGTAACGTACGTCATGTTAAAACATTTTCATAAATAAAACAACATTTTTTGGCTGCAACAATTTGAGTTATAAGCGTATAATAAAGCGTATAAATAAGCGTATAAAATAGCGTTTAATAACGCTAGTTTAACAATTAAACACTTTTACCAATTTTTCCTTTCCTACTGCAAACTTGTTGTAAATAACTTGTCTGGTTTTGTTTAGTGATGTATTTACATAGAGTGTGATTCTATTTTGTAAGTATTGGGTTTAAGTTAAAATCAAAAATGAATGCCAATCAAATAAAAGAGAAGATGGAAAAGGATGATGACGAAAATGAAAGGAAGAGAGACACCAACTGGTTGGTCGAAGATAAAGAAAGTATGTTTGTTTTATTAATTTGCATATTTTTCTACGAACACGGAAAGAAGAAGAAGATTAAAGACGAAATGTCATTTTACCAATCGCTTAAATTGTGGTATTGACTAGAATAAAATGTATGTATTTTTCTGGCACCTTATAACACTTTAATAGGCTTTTAAGCATTTATGAATACACATGCCACATGGCAAAAATCACATTTAATTATGTGTAAATTATGTGTAAAAATTGCTTTCCCATTCTTGGTATTCCCCTTACTGAGCGTAACGCGATATTATTAATGACTCCCAAATGATAGGGACTGCTTTAAGAAATTTCCCATTTCCGTCTAATGAGCGTTGATCTAATCTTCGATATCCTTAGTATGGAAATTAATTTTACGATTGGTGAACCAATATTGCATGTTGATTGATTTTTACATATGAAAATTATTTTTTTTATAAATTATGAAAATATGCAACAATAGTTCTTGTATTAATTTTTATGTAAATTACACACACATGTGTGCATGGAATTTTAAACACCCGCCGATTTCAAATTGTAGACAAATAACGGGTGGTTAAATTTCAAGGGCCGATGTTGATTTTGAATAAAACACAAACTATTTAGGAAATTATTGTAATTTTATTTTATTATGATGTATTGGTATTACTCAATTATGTATGGAACAAAATATCGGCCAAATGGGCGCCGCGACCTCGGCGGCACACCTCCATCCGATGGTCCAAATTTTCGATGACGCTGAGGCATAATGGAGGTTCTATGCCGTTAATGTGCCGAATTATCTGATCCTTTAGGTCTTGAATTGTTGCTGGCTTATCGACGTACACCTTTTCTTTCAAATAACCCCAAAGAAAAAAGTCCAACGGTGTCAAATCACATGATCTTGGCGGCCAATTGACATCGCCATTACGTGAGATAACACGGCCATTGAATTTGTTGCGCAAAAGAGCCATTGTTTCGTTAGCTGTGTGGCAAGTGGCACCGTCCTGCTGAAACCACATATCGTCCACATCCATATCTTCCAATTCGGGCCATAAAAAGTTCGTTATCATCTCACGATAGCGAACACCATTCACAGTAACTGCCTGACCGGCCTCATTTTGGAAAAAATACGGCCCGATGATGCCGCCAGCCCATAAACCGCACCACAACACAACAGTCACTCTTTGTGGGTGCATTGGTTTTTCGACAATCACTCTTGGATTCTCATTCGCCCAAATGCGGCAATTCTGTTTATTGACGAATCCACTGAGGTGAAAATGTGCCTCATCACTGAAGATGATTTTCTTCGAAAATTGATCATCCACTGTTGCCATTTCTTGCCACCATTCTGCCCATTCACGACGTTTGGAATGGTCAAGAGGCTTTAGTTCTTGAGCCAATTGCACCTTGTAAGCGTGTAAATGCAAGTCTTTATGCATAATGTTTATCAACGACGAGCGTGAGAGGTGCAATTGTTGGGAACGACGACGAGTTGAGGTGGACGGCTCTTCAGCCACACTATCGCGAACAGCAGCAATATTTTCTGCAGTACGAGCTGTACGAGCATGCACTGGTGTTCTCACATCTTCTACAGACCCGGTTTGCTCGAATTTTTCCACGATTTTTGCGATTGTACGCACATTTGGACGATGAAATTGACCAAAAAAATTACGAAGCGCACGATATGCATTTTGATTTGAACTCCCATTTTCATAATAAGTCTGGATAACTTTAACACGTTGTTGGATTGTGTATCTCTCCATGGTTCAAATTGAGTAAGTCTGAAATAGAGAAATTTCAAATAAAATTCGGAAAAAAACTTGGCGTTTAGGTGTGGTTCACATTCAACATCGGCCCATACAATTTAACCACCCTTTATCAAATGTCCAGCGAATACCGGCAAAAGTAATAAAATAAGCTGCCTGAGCTTCCAGCTGGACTCGATTCGGCAAACGCCTTTTTATTTCATTAAAATTCAAAGGGTTAATTTATAACTCCTTTCATGGAAATAAGCTTAACACAATTTCAATGAAATCAACGATACGCGTTAATTATTTTACGGCTCTTCGTGCGTGCATTTATGTATATGTAGACAATACTTATAATTGGTAAAGATGCTACTAATTAGGCCGTAATAACATTAATTATTTAAGAAGCATTATTGTAAATAAATTTATATTTATGTAATTTGAGTTGAATTGACTAAATCAGAAAACAACAAAAATGCAGGTGGCTTCATACAAGTTTTACATAAAATCAAAAGCTGCGTTCGTATTTCAAAGTTGTAACTACTCAAGTCAGGGTTTGACGCCACCGATAAATGCTAAATTCAAATACGAAAATTCTTATGCTTGCATTGGAAATTCCGGTTTAAATGCGGGCTGAATGCAATCTGTACATTCCTTCATCGTTGCAAAAGTTTTTTGCACTAAATGGAATGAATGGAACTACTATTTCGATAAAAAATTTTAATAATTTGCCGGCGTTACTCTGGCGTAAATGTATCCATAATGATATGACATTCCAAACTAAACAAAAAGAAACTATCAGATGTTAAATGGGTTGCAAATGCAGCAGAGTTGCCAGCTCAAAGTTGTGAGCTTCTATAAAGGCCATGTATAGTGTATATCATAAAGAATCGTACGCTCATTCACAGGGAAATCTAACACAAATCTGCCCTACTTTGAAGAATCGCATCAATATGGCTTCTCCAGTGTTACACTACTTCCTGCCATATTTTATTTATGTTGCAAGTAATCCGTATTTTTAGATCAGACTAGTGTTCTTTTTGAATACACACGAGTTCTTTGACACACCGTACCACGGCCTTAAGGAGCAAACAAGCTGCGTCTAATTGTGACAATTGTTCTACACTTTTATCTGAGTGGCCGACAGTTTTATGCTTTCCTTAAATAACTATCCGAAGCGCCAACTTTCAAAAGTAAGAAAGTTTCGAAATCGAATTTCGTTCAGTAGTCCTATTGTCCAAGTTAACTGTGTTGAACTGGATACTTTCAAATTTTTTTTCAAAAGTTTCATCCAACCCGCCTTCATACTAAACAAATTGTTTATGCGGTAAGTCTAAAATCATAATTTTATTCAAAACGACAGGTTGTTTTATTTATTATAATATGTATGTTGCTAAAATATTGAATAAACTGTTTTGCATTTTGCTTTCCCTTTAATTTTTATTACTTGTTTTGCAGCCAAATAGGTGGTCTGAAAGATTGTTGTGACGAAAAAAAAGAAGAGAGGCGATGATTCCGATAGTGACGGAGAGGACCCTTTTCAAGATAGCGATGGTGATTATGAGACTAATAAGTATTGAAGACAATCTATGAAAAATAATGATGACATTGGAAGAAAGATAAATAACATGAGTGATAGCCGATTCACCACAGTTTGAAGGAAACACGAGGAGAGAATCAAGATATCGTAAGCAGTTAACTGAAAGAAAATTTTAAATCGGTTTTTTGGCTGACTATGGAGCAGTTCAACAAGATCCACGTCTTCTCCAATATTTAGTCATATATAATAAAAAATTTGAAATTTTTTAAGCGTAATAATGTTAGTTAAGCGGTTTTGCATTTTGCTTTGACAATATGTAAGTAAGTATTATTTCAATTTATTGATTTTATATTTACACGTATCAAAAACCTTTATAATATTAAACAAAGAATTAAACAGCTCAAAAAAAGATTTTATGAAAACTGTCTGATAACTAAAGATTTTATTAAATTTATAATTTTCACCGAATAGGAAAAAAATATTTAACGACCAGTCTATCACCTACTGGTGCCAATTTTAAATCTTAAACATTTTTGGACCAATGCATATAAAATTACTTTTCCAAAAAGTTTTCTTCACACTACCCTTTCCGAACTTTCAGATATTCCTTTTTTGAAACTATTAAAACATAATTATTCTTCTAATCGGCTCGTTTAGATTGGTCCGGCCTTTTTGTTTTATGTAGGCATATGTGTACGTATGTATGTGTATGTACATACGTAACTATGTATGTGTGTATGCACATATACAGATCTGAAATCTAAGAATTATTCAAACATTAAAGATTTTGCTTGTCCAAATTTTATAATTCAATGTTTTTTGTTTGGGGCATCGGGAATCTAAAGTTTTTAGTGGATGCAAAGATGTTTTTGGTGGCCTAAATTTTCAAAAAACGCAGTAAGTTCATTTTCTATAATTGGCAAACTCCCTTTTTGGGGTGGCTGGCCCTACTTATCAAAATATTTTCATTTATTTGTGTACAGTTTCGCATGATATGATAGTCTGTAAAAATTATAATACTTTCGAAATATGACCTAATAAATAATTTGGAAATTAACAAGACATATATCCTATTTTTGTTCAAGTATGTGTGTTGCGAATAGAAATGGCTTGAAACACAGGATGTTTCGACTTAAACATAATTAAGTTCCGATCGAGCCGCTAAAAGTTTTTGCTGCCGAATATTTTAAAAAGCTCCAAGCTTACATCTCCGTTGGCATGACATGCATTTATTAAGTTTAACGGTTTTTTTTTAATGAAGAGTTGGATTTTATAGTTTTATAAAATTTCTTATCGCTGGCTACTTCCAGTCCTCGTTCTGCAGGACATCATTTAAGTAGTTTTTTTGTTTCTTATTGTATTTATTTAAATGTTTGTATTTGTATGTACTTAAAGTTTAATAGTTTTTTGCAAGCTAAAAATTATATAGTATTGTAATTAATTAGTAGAGCATTAGTAGTAATCTAAGAATGCCAACAAATGACATGTTCATTTCGCTGTTTTCAGGTAGCAATTATTGACCAAAGAAATTAGTAATGCTTTTTGTAAAATTATTTCCAAAAATATAAAAATGTTCTGTTTCTATTGAGTACTTTCTTAATATTAATTACTTACTCGACAAAAACGGTATACATATGAACATACATACAAATTTAGCCATATACATACATACGAACGATTCGAAAATAATTCATCACAAAACTGAAAAGCGGGAGCTTTATTTTTTCCCATATGATTAGATATTTGTTACGCGATGGGTCATTATTTCGTTGGCTTTTCATTGATTTGATTTTCAAACCAACGCCAGCATAAAACTGGGAAGCGATAGCACTACATACATGTTTAATTCAGGAGGTTGTTGTATTTACAAACTTGTTCGATTTTTCCTAAACAGCGTGCCACCCTGGTATTACGTTTTGGTCAAATATGCGCTATATATGCATGCAAGTGCTATAACTGTGTATGAATGTTCGTAAACATGTATGTGTTTGTGTGGACGTACATGTTTATGAATAATAAAAATTAAAAGCTCATGGATCTGTAATATGTACGTGTGTGTATTGCTTAGGAACAACAAATATTTGGTTTACTTTGGCAGATGGCTTTCTTACAACAAAATATTTGAAATATGTACATATATAAAGGAAGTCTGTGAAAGCGAGTGTTCAACATTTAAGAAGCCACCCGTTCAATCTGTATGGTACTGTGTTTGATGTCGTACTTTGCACTTCCAGCTACATGGGTTGCTTCCATTAGGACTGCATTACTGTCAGTGGGAATATCTGAAAAACCAAAAAACAAAAACATAAGCAAATGTGCTTAACAGATATTAATGCTAAATTAATATCTTATACTTTTTAGGGTTTGCAAGTATTAATTTATAAAGGGAATAATTTAAAAATGTTTCTTTTTGCTAAATCATTGGGAAATGCCAATCATGTCTTGTAGGATACGAAAAAGTCATATATTGCGCTGTTAACTTCACTTGCTTTGAATGTCTCCACCGTACATACTATATGTAAGAAATAAGTTATAATTTATTTAGGAAAATTTAAATTTCTAAAGTAATTAGAAGTTGAACATTTTATTTCACATACACATACATATGTATCTCCACCTCTAGCCGTGATATCACAATAATTTGGCCTTCAAATATTTATCTCCTATAAGATACAGTTGAAATCGTTTTAAACTCTAAAGTTTGCGGTAGATCTCTGTTTTTTAAGTCAAAAGTTGGAGATATTTTTTACAATCACTAAATTTCCAGACAACCTTAAAAATCCTGCGTTCGTTTTGGCATAATTATTAATATGTGTGACGGTAAGAATGTAAACGTTCTAAGCCAAGTATTCAGAAAATTTGTGATTGAACATATCTGAAATTCAACTTCCACTTATTGAGCAAACAATACAACAAGTGAAAACTAATTTAAAACATATTGGCGAACGTTAACCTTCGAGATGGGGAGACAGGCGATGAAGTTTAACTATAGCCGTATATTTAGAAATTCTCACTAATTCTAGAAAGGTTTTACATAAACATAAGAGAACTTAAAATTGTCGAAGGAGACTGTAAAAATCTACTGACGGGGCGGGATAACCAGCGAAATACATTTAAAATCGCTTGCACCGAAACAAAAGTGAACTGGCAATTTTTATTTATTTGTCTGCAAAAGGTTGTATGTTCAATCCCTGAAATTTGAATACAAATTTATTAATATTCGAACATATACTTATATTTGCATGTGTTTTGAATTTACTCGTACATTAAGTACTTACAATTGTAGATCTATTTAAAAACATTTATGATTGCGAAAATGATGTTGTATTTTTCTTTCAAGACAACAATTTAAGCAATTTGCGATATTCATATCATATGTACGATACCGTTTCGCTGCTACCGTCGCGACGTGTCGTCTGGCTTTCTGGGTAAGAAAACCCGTTTTTCAATAAGTAGAAAGTGAAAGGAATAGAGATTGATATTCTGAAAATCTCGTAACTTGAAATAAGAAACGTAATTTGTCTCAGCCAATTTAACGTTTCAATATCCACACTCGTAAGCAAAAATATTGTGGTATACAACTTTTCGCTATATAGACTATAGACACATTTTATGTACATGTGCAACAAAACCGGAAAATTGTTTGTTCTTGCAACAAAATGTTTGCTGAATCCGTAAAATCCCACTGTTGGCTTCGTGTTCAGCAAGTTATTTGACTCAAAATATTGAACAAATTGTTTCTTCAAGAAGAACACAACAAAAATGCTTGCAGCAAACGTCTTCGTTGTTTCAATTAAAATTTTTGTAGAATATTAAAAGGTATTGGTGAAGTTTTTTCCATGAAAAAACTATCTTACAAGACAAAAAAGGTTTTGAATGCTGAATGATGAATTTTTCCCAAAAAGTACTTTTAAGAACAAGAGTGGTGTAAACCTTTATCACGAATGTTTGCATGTTTATAATATAGATTTTACTTTTTAATTTCCGAGATTCGGACCCCTCCTTTTTAAAGAATGGAAATTTCCATGCTTTTTTAAGTAAATTAAAATCTGTTAACAATCGGTTTCGCTGATTTGTTAATGCCAACCATCTATTTAGGGCTTTCGAAAGAGTTCTGAATCTCTTCGTGGCTCGTGTAACTCAAAGCACTTTCACCAATAATAAAATTTGAGTTGTGTTATTCTGTTCTAAAGTGGTAAATGTTCTATTACTCGGCTATTACTAACGTATGAACAATATTATTGCATTAATATATGCAAAATTAAATAACGAATATTGTCTATTCAAACAATTCAAAATTATACATATTTACCAATAATTAAGTGAACCATTAAAATACTAAAGTTTGAAGTGTGATTCCAAACATTCAAATGATGAACAGACCTTAAAAAAGATTCAAATATTGAAACAGCAAAATTAGTAACCAATTCAAATATGACAATCAGGTATTACTTACTTCACTCCCTCTATACTTAATAAATCCCTTTCGAGATTATCTAATGACAACCCCTGAGGCACTGAATCCATTACTAAGCGCATCGATTCTTTAAATAAACTTATTGTTGTCATTATAACAATTACCGAAAACAACAGTGTACACAAGGGATCTAGAAATACTGCTTTTGGCTGAAACAAAACAAGCAATAAAAATGGAAAATTCATTATTATTCATGCCTTTAGGCCAAATATTTCCATAATTTCACTTACAAATATTTTAATCAAAATTGCTGCAAAGAACACTCCAAAGCTCTGTACTAAATCTCCAATCACGTGCACCATGGCAGCACGAAGATTAAGATTTTTTTCATTCCTGAAGAACAAGTAATAGACAAATTGCTTACATTTGCGTATTGAAATTATTAAATTTAATGTTAATTAAAAATAAACCTAATTTTCTACCATTTTACATATAAACAGATATTGCACCATTCATGCACGTCAGGTGGCCAAATCGTGTGTAATACATGAGCCAGTGCTGAGCATGACACCAGGTTGTACAAAAAACCATGGGTGTATGCAAATAAAAATGGTTGAAAACAATTGGTTTTTTTCATAGTGATCATAAAATTATACAAACAAAAAATTTAGCACAAGGGATTGAATTTTGTTTGCATTATAATTTAATAGGTTTTCATAACATAAAATAAAAAACAAACAACAGAGAAACCCGCATACGTTTTTCACATTTCCTGTCCTTCACTCTAAGGGCTGATATTAGTGCAATGGCGCACTGCACTATTTGTCAAAAAGCTCGTAATGTGGCAAAATACAGCTCCTAACATTCTGTTAGAAGGCTAGCATTTGGTGGCAGCGATGGCAAAAATTGGTGCAATTGTACTTTTTTTTGGTACTATTCTCGAAAAGAACAGAGGTACATCAATGGCATATTTGGTACGGTAAGCAATCGCCCCAGTTTGAGTAATTTTATATGGCAACCCAACATCAGTTTTAAGAACAAAATTCGACTTTAAAAATAAAACAATAAAATGGTTCGGTAAAGTAAACAGTGGAAACACTAACAGTATGGTAACACTTCTAATTAAATGTTTCAATACGAATATCAAAATTTTAATAACATAAATTCGCAATTTGGAGCTCTTGCTGATATTGAAATATTAAAATCTTAACAAAAATTTGAATATTCGCGATTTCTAAGTAATAGTTTCTAAAATAAAATAATGAGGCAAATGAATTCATGTTTCCAGAACTTTCAACATATTATAATATTATCAGTTCCATAATTATCAGCAAACGGGGAAAGAATATTTTCCTATCAAAATATAATTAAAGAGAAAAGGAGAGAAACAGACTACAAACTGCAACTGAACTCACAAAATTGGAATTGTTATGGTATAAATATATCAAGTCTAGTACGTTATTCTCACAATTGTAATTGTGATCCCGAACACGATGTAAAATATGATTTAAATAGTTTATAATATAAATTGTGTTTATTTGAAAAAAATTGTGGCTATTGTTTTTTCACCAGAGTCTTTGGTAGGTCCGAACCTACGACCTCTGGACTCATCCATTGAGGCACTAATGTATATATAATAATAATTTTAATGCCATCCCTGTATTGTGGTGTCTACTCTCGCTTTCCGTTATTGTGCAGGTAAAGGGTATGTTTTATAGAGGTATAAAACTTTAAGTTGGCAACACGTTTTTAACTATCGGCCATTTTGTCAGCCGTCAAATGATGTTTGGTTTGGTATTTCAACATGAATAGATTGACGCCTGAATAACGCTTCCAAATTGTGCAAATTTATTTTGAAAATCATGGTTCTGTTCGAAATACGCATCGTGTCATGGTTGGTTCATTGAAGGAAACATTTGGTAACCGCACAGTTTCACGTTTCGGATACGTGTATTTGCGATTTAATGCCGCCAGACTACTTTCTATAATATGTGAAGTCCCAAGTCCACACCGATAAGCCGGAAACGATTATACTATGTCCGAGCCATCCGTTGCGCTCATATGCCAGAAGTCATATTTAAAGTATAATGCCAGAAGATTATCTTTCGAAAGAAGTAAATGTCATGTCAAATTAAGAAATTTGTCGTTATTCCATTTCAAAGTTTTGTAACTCTATAAAAACACTCATTAATATTGGACTCTACATGCTGGCAGCACTAGAGCAAAATTACAAAAACAAATTTACCAACTTTTTCATAAAAAATTTTGTAAATTAAAAAAAAAAATTAACCAAAATTTTGCGAAAAATTCGGCGATTTACTACCAGTAAATTTTTTAAAGCAATGGAAGACAGCGGAATTTTTATTAATATTAATTGTGACAAAACTCTGTTGAGACAAGAGTCCAAATTTATTTGGAAAATTCAATCATCAATTTTTTTTAACTTTCATTTGTTTCAATTGCATCTCGTATAAGCGTTAAATAGACAAATATGTACATACTCGTATGTATGTATATAAAAAAATATTTCATTTATTAGTTTAAAACTTTGGAAGTAAATTTAAAAAGACCATATGTTGATGATGGCGTTAACAGACTCTTATATTTGGCTCTAGTACTAACCTAAAACGACACAAGCCTTTACAATGGAAGTAGCATCGTGATTGAGATGAAATTCCTCAAGTGAACCGTAAAACACTACAAGTAAAAGAAATCAGTCCGCCAGTTCGAGTGAGGCGCAAAACTCTCGAAGGGCAAACAACAACAGCCAGCCTGACCAAACTTAAAAAATATGTATATATATACATACATATAATATATATACATATAAATGTATATGTATATGTATATATAGTCTATCACACACAAATCAGTAAAAACGGACTATTGAGAAAAGAATTTATAAGCTGAACTCCCTGGGCGCAGGTTTAACTCTAGGAAGTTCCTGCCTGACTTGAGTTATGCATCTTCATCTAAAACCTTCATATGATTAAATGCGTGTTGTTAAATTGACTTCTTGTTAAGACAATTTCTCCACTTGGGATTGGATTTTTTCGCTCGGAAGGAACAAAACACTAATAAATAAATACCCTATATTTTCCCTCGTTTAAATTTTAATCAGTTGCTTTTGCTATGGAAATGAAATCTGCCCAGCGTTAAAAAGATTCAATGTCAACGAACTTAGATGAGGAAGATTTCACAGCCCGTTTAATTGATTCCGGGGCGATGAGCCATAAGAAAACATTATTAAATTCGTCAAATGACAAATAAACCGGTAAGATAAAGTGCAAAGACTTCCAAATTATTACAACTTTGTTTTAACTTGAATATACACTTGAATGTACACTTTCTCCCGCTTTCTTGTAGGTTGCTACGGCCGAAAGTGCGTGATGTTTTGCAAATGGAATACATTAGCTTTCGGAACAAGACTGTTAAACATTGTACAGCTCAAAGTCGATGTCTCGTAACTCGAAAACTAGAAGCAATAGCATGCATGACACATATCGACAGATCTCATTTTTCCTGCTTTGTCTCGTTTTTCTTCCTATCTTGTGATATAGAACACAGTAATTTACAAACAACAATAAATTTTGTTGCCGTTAAATTCTGTCGTAATACCGTAATATTCCTCTATTTATCCAATTTTAGTTTTATTTGTTTTGTGTGCATTTTTGTAGTCTGTTTCTGCTGTGTTCGTAGTTCTTGATTCTTGCCATTATTCAAAAAATGATTTGGAGGTTTTCATAATGTTATGATGTACTTATAACGTTGCTCCGAGTTCTTCACTTGCTCTGTTTTTATAAAAACCGTTAAACTAAATTATATTTCTATATTTATTAAATATAATTAATGTTTAACAGTCGCCTATAGAGGAAGAAAATTAAGTTTTTCGGGAGGAATATCCGAAATAGTGTAAAGGTCTCTCTCTGGTGGATACTGATAACATACAATGTATCAATTTTAGTGATACAGTAGTTTTTGTTTATGGATATGTATGTACATATGTATGTACATTTACTTAACTTTATTTATTAATGTTATTTTTAGAAGAATAAATTGAAGGTTATTTAAAAACCTGTTCAATAAAAGGCACGTGATTCCAACGTACCCGTAAGACCACAAGCGGGCATATCGGGTTAATAAAAAATGCACCGATATTTATTGACATACATATCGAGCTTTTGGTGCAATACCGTAATTCAAAAAATCGCGAACTGAGAAAAATGCATTTCATTTCATTATTGCAAATAAATATTGTTGGAAATAGCTAGAGGCAATAAAGACATTTTTAGCTGTAGAATCTGAACAGTTAGAGATGGAACCATAATCTTTTTTTCTCTAGATAGATATTTCCCCAAAGATCATTTCTCAAAAAATTAAAATTTTGAGTTACTACGGTATTGCACCAAAGGCTCGATATGTATTTTTGTTGCTCAGTATTTTTTCGAATTCACATTTATACCACTTTTTAATTATCTTTGAAGCTTCTGTGCCGCCGTGCAAAGTCCCTAAAAACATACATATGTACATATGAACACCAAGTACAAAATGACGGCAACGACATCAAAAATAAACCTTTTATGTCTTGCACAAATGACTACATTGAAATAAATGGCCACAGAATAATTTAATTTCGAGGTATTCTCACCCATCTCGTTGGTGTTTCAACAAATTTCCGTTGAGGTTCATTGGCGTAGACGACAATTCTACAGATGTACCTTTACCGTACTCAGCAGCATCGAGTTCTCCATCAAAAGGAAGTAGTGACCTCGTTGCAGGCTCTGCATGCAGGTGCTCGCTATCGTTACTGCCTCGTCGATAAGAGGATGGAGAGTTGTGTAGATAAATGTGACTATGACTGTGACCATGATGGTCGTTGTGACTGTGACTGTGACTATGAGAATGGCCATGAGTTGCACCAATACTACCCGCTGGCAAGTCAAGCAATGGAGTGTGTAAAATAAATATCATACTGAAAATAGTGATGTTTGTAAAAACAAATCAATTTAACCAGTAAATGAATATTCCTAAAATTTAAAGCTAACAATTTTTTGTATTTATTTATGCAAAATTGAATATAGGTCTTTTCTCTTCAGCACAAATATGAATAAAAAAAATTATTCCAAAATGTCAGCATCAATATCCATAAGCACATAAAATCCATATATAAATCTACCTTCAAACAAACAAATTTTCACTTCTCACATGCACTCCCACTTACATAATATTAATTAAAATTCCAATACCAGATATGGTCATCATAGTATTTGCATCCAAATCATAGTCATTTGAATAAATGCGTTGTATGGCCACTAAAACCAAAGTTGCGGTCAGTATCCAAATGCCCAAAATCGATACAATTGCGCCCATGACCTCTGTAAATGGAGCAATTTCAATTAAACCGATTTAATATTTATTTATTCAAATCATTTTGATTAAAAAATTTACATCTCTACATATATACTTACATACATACATACATATTATGTACAAAGTGCGTAAATATTAAATGCTGCGTTTCACATACATATAAATGACAATTATTTGGGAAATGCCAATTGAAAAATTTTAAATAAAAAGTACGTGCGGCGTTAAGCAAAATTTTCCTTTACCCACATAAAAACTTAGTCCCTTTGTTCGGTGTGTCATCGCTAAATTGCACGTATTAGCAAAAATCTTCAACTAATAGAGTTTGTTTTCGTGTAATTGTGGTTTTATTTGTTCGAATTAGTTGTGGTCATGGCGTTAAAAACGACAGTGGCAGAGTAAGAACCTCATTGAAATTATTTTACATTAAAATAAATGGAATGCCAATTGAACAGTTTAATTCGAGTTATGGTCGCATCATATAGTGTGCATTAACTGTTCTTATTAAACAATATGGACTTCAATGCACCTTTTAGACCGACAACCCGATATTTACTTTTTCTACGCCTACAGACAATGGATATTTGGACCTTTAATGCTTTATAATTTCCTAGAAACGATGTCACATTGGTATGCAATCGCCGTTACCCCAACGTGATATTAAGTTGTATTTACATCCGTTTCAAGGTGGCTGCTCTAGGGCAGCTGACAATCTTTTTGCTTCTCTAATTCTCGTCGATATCTAATGCCAAAGCTGTTGCTGTTTGCTCGTAAATTTGCGCAAAAAGCTCTTTTCCAATTTTTAAGTTTAAAAGTACTCATGTACATACGAGTCTCATCTACTCGAAGTCTGTCTTTGTTATATTGTTATAGTTTTGCGCCAGCCATATACATATATGTATGTACATACATACACTTTGGTTGATGTTGTTTGTTCTGTTGTCAGTTTGTTTAAGATATGATCTTTCTCTTCAACGAGTGATGCAGAAAGCATAGAATGCCTTAATCGAAAAAGGTTATCGGGCAGAGTCTTAGTGCAAATGCATTTCCTTCGGCATAATTTTAATTTTTAATACATCGCTGTTTAAATCAATTGTATCCTTTTTTAAATTAGTCTTATACTTTTTAATTGTTCTTCCCTTGGTATCTTTCAATAACTGGCTGCTGACTTTTAAAGCACTTTTCTTTCTTTCGCATACTTATTTGTGTATTTTTTAATATTTTTGATTTAGATAATTCATTCTTAGATTATTGACTTCTTAGAGAATGTTCACTATTTTCTTTTTCTTTTGCGTAGAAGCTTAAGGTATATTGGCGGCATTCTCAAGCGTTGTGAAGTCTGTGTCGTAAAAGTTTTGTGCTGCTATTTCATAGATAGAGGATTGCATTCCTTAAAGTAAACCTTCAGCAGTAGCGTCTTTCCAAAGCAAAAGATTAGATAAACTGCTTATGAATCCTCTTGTTGCTTTGTACTGCAATTGCGCTTTCACCTTGCACTTAATATTTCTCCAAGCCTAGACATATGCATACACTTTTTATTCGAAAATGCGTATTTGGTGTCCGTTGTGTTGTGTTGTGCAGACGGTGATTAACACAAACAAAATTAAAGACACTTTTTTGGCTTTAAAGAAACCCAGTTATTATATTTTATGTTGGCTATGTTCAATATGTACGAACGTGCGTACTTATATATGTAACTGCATTGGCAGACAAAGTGCTTGGCAGACAGAAGCGGTCCGACCCATATTTTTCCTACGCTATCTGTGGGAGAAATACAGAAACATACCAAGGACACATCATATAAAGTTTCTTAAAACCAAAGTAGCTTTATCTAAAGCTTGGGGTGGTTTCCTATTGAATCACTTCAAGTGCTGTGCATTTCATAAAATTTTAAAAACGAAATCGAAAAGCTGAAATTTTAAAGGTTGTTAATAATAAGTTAATTTCAGTTTTTCAATGTTTGCAAAAATTTCAAGCATTAAGATAAGGAGTATTTTCGTGTTGTATTGAGGTTAATTGTCCGCGAAAATAAGAGCAGCAAAACATTATCAGCTGCCGTTGACATAAGTGAAAATATAGAGTTTGATTTATACAAATTTTGTTCTTAGTTGGGAAATCTAGTGCACAGGACACCGTGCTACGAGTAGTTTTGAGTTAGATAATCTTTTTGCAAAACTTCGCAAGCAACTAAGCAATTTTCGATAAGACTTACGGTGACACCCACATACATACACACGTACATATGTGTATAATTACTAAATGAAGTAATATTATGTTAATTTCCATATGATAACACATATGCTCTTAAAGTAAACTTTTTAGCACGAGTATTTCAAATTTCTCTGGATCAGAGTTTAAGTTTCCTGAAATAAATAGCAAATGTTCTGAACACACTCTGCTTGTGTACTTGTTTGTGTTCACAATTACGATACAGACACGAATGTTTACATACCAAATCGTTTGTACCCAAATGACATTTTTGCATCCGGTGGTTTGCAGCCCAACCAGATGGCAATTAGGGCAATCACAAAACTAATACAATCTGATGCTAAATGTGCGGCATCCGTCATAATGGCCAAGCTTCCGGCTATATAGCCACCGAGGAATTCAACAACCTGTATGTAAAATAGAATGCAAAAAATACAGACGAAATCAGAGAACGAGAAAAATGAAAAAGAACACAAATTAAAAAATAAAAGTAAAAAAAGTAAAGTGTAAGTGGGTAAAAAAAATTAAATAAACTCTGCAAAAAGTGTATTAAAAGAAAATAATACAAATTGGCGAGTAACATCTAACGTGAATACAGATTTTCCTGCTATTTTCGAGTTTTGAAATAAACAAAATGATATATATCATCATGAAACGGGAGATGGCGTCCTGTTAGGTGTCACAAGTGTTTTTCTTAATAGTTTTGGAGATAATATAAATTTCGTAAATCGAGGTGCAGGAATAAGTGTTTACTTAAGCTGCATGTAAACTAACTTAACTACATAAAAGTTGCCAGCAAGTAAGAATTTTTTATTTTCTCGTTTATTTAGTTATGTATTATATTTAAGTATGTTAAGTATTCATTTATTTCTTAATATATTTAGTTAATTATTTAGTACAGTGACCACACAGGTCTCTCAAAAGGCGCACAAATACATATATGTTTTTAAGCTTATAAGTTATTGGTGCAGTACTCGTATATTCCAGATATTTGGTTCCAATATTAACCGAATTTCTGAAGTCAGTCATTGCATTAGATGTTAAATGAAGTATCGCATGACGTCCAGAGCCGACATGCTGACATATTCCATTGCAAAGATCTGCTTTCAAAGTAAAGAGAAAAATATGCGAAAAGAGATCACATCTACTTACATTACTCCATGGTGGACCGACAGTGTGAAACACATATGCAACGATAATGTGAATACTAGAAAATAAATCGTCCTAAGTTTTGAAATGTGAGCCGATTTAACACGATAAAAATTATTACACATTGTGCTTGTGCGTTCTAACCACTGTACCTGTGTTGCCGCTAAGAACTGTTTTCGTTTCTAATTATTACGCGTGCACTCCTTACTGCGTACTTACTTCTGAAATAATTGCAATCAACCACTGAAAAAAGCAATATTTGTACAAATTTGTACATATTTATTACTTTAGCGGTGCAGTCAATCATCAATTTCCTTTGTACCTTTAATTCAAATAATTTATAACTCGAATGCAGGGGTTAACCAGTAAAGTTGAGTTTATGCTGAACTTACAAACTGGCAATTTTTCACTTTTAATCTTATCGAGTAGCCTGTAAAAATGTTTGCACCCTCGAAAGGCATTTTTGTGCCCTTAGTGGAATCCTACCTTAACATTTGCCTTAAAGTTTCGCCAAACCTTATTTTTACAAAAAAACAAACCAATATAAAGGAAAGAAGCTTTGTTTGAAAAATAAGTAGATCCCCCACGATGACTAAAATCGAGAAAATTTTCCAACCGGTTCTGGAAAGTTTTCGGACACACCTTCGCATATATGTATATATGTGTGTGCATATTCGTACACACATACATATACAATAGGGTCTGAATAATACTAAATGCTCTTTTTAAATACTTCTTTGATTTATTGACTCCGATTTTCTTCGAAATTTTTTTTTGAGTGTAAGATGGGAAAATGCTCTTCGTATCTAACATGGACCGTCGTCCATATCGTATGCCGGACTGCCGTGATAGGTCACCGGCTAAAAACCCACTTTAAGCGCGCTGCGGATGTGTAGTCCACCTCGCTCTCGCATTACTTCCAGGTGGATCCCTAAGAGTGTGCCCATGTCCACACTTCGCCCATATTGCCTACGTTTAGGACCCAGTTGATCCCGTGTGGACTCTACATACGGCTCCAAAAATTTCCTTCAAGGTCATGCTTTTTCGCCCGCAGTACGTACTCAACGTAACCTGCTTCTTCGGTTACTACGACGTTCTCTGCCGTGATTTCACCCGTGTGGTGAATTACAGAATTGGAAGTCTTATACATGAATTATTATTGTATACATTTTTAAAAAGCTTAAAGTCTTGTTGCCCCTACACAATTTTATCATTATATATGCAAATGATCTAATTATGTATAACTTTTATAAGGTACATAAATAGAACATATTTTTAAGTATACATATGTATTAATTAATTTGACAAACTAAAGAAGCAATCAATGCAAATTCATAGCAAATAAGCTCGGAAGTACAAGTACAACATATTCTGAACACATTTGGTTTTTTTTTAACATTCGCGAAACTTCAAAATATTACATATTAGTCCTGAACACGAGTATAATCAGCAGCGGTCTTGATTTCGCCTGCCTTGATGTTGCCGTGCCTACGTACATACATACATTAAATTGTTGCAAAAGTACATTCACATACATAAGTATGTATCATATAGAATAAGTATGTGCACATGCATTTTGTAAGCTTATTTATATGTTCTTATGTATGTATGTATCTAGAGAAGATTCCAGATTTGGCGTCTTTTGCGGTATTTCCAGAGGTGTCAGAACAAAACATTCGTTCGCATCGGTTTTGAGTTGGTGCAAAGGAAGGGAAAACTATCACCGCCAGATGCGAAATAATCGAGATACCTGTCCCGCCAATATTCGCAATAATTCGCTATAATAGGAAACCAACTTTCCTAGAAGAAATATAAAAATGGCAAAATCTTATTTTATGGCACGATTTTTTACTCTCACACCATTGTCGGTTTAATATTGAAAATGATGTCATATAAAAAATGTCCTTCCAAATGTCGCCATTGATACATCATTGTTGCTTGTTAAAGTGCAACACCTTCGGAAGCGTTGCGTCGGCTGTAATAAAAGGTCGTCAACTGGTTGTTGCCAATTATTCCTATTTCTTATGCTAAAAACTTAAAAAAAACCAAAGAGATTTCTTCTGCAAATATTTTTATAAATCCTTTCCCAAACAAATAAGGAAATGAAAACTTTCCAGCTTAGTTTCAGCTCCACAACTGTTAGACACTGTTTGCTATCAACCAGCTGGGAAATGAGGCAAAAGTATGCATATTAACAACTTTTCATTACCAGCAAATATTATTTTTCCAGCGCCAGGGAGTATCTGACACGACTGTATGTAGTTTATGTACAAACTTATGTACTCTTATGTTAGTGTACAACAAAGTAGATGGTACGATGAAACAAAGGGTCAGATAAACCAACTTACCATAAATACGCAGCATAAAGCAATAGCCCAGAGAATTTTTGATTTAGCGCTCCGAGTAGCATTGTTTTTGAGGTTGGAAGCAAATCCTTTTTGTTGGCATAAACAACCGCATTTGAATTCATACAGATGCTGGAAATGAAAATGAAAATTTGCAAATTCCGAACACACAACAAATAAAATAATAGACGTTGAATAAATATTTATTTTGCACAAAAATAATAATTACATTTACATGCATACATACATAAATCGCTATTTGATTATTTATTTCAAATATAAATAAAGGGTGGTTAAATTTCAAGGGCCGATGTTGATTTTGAATAAAACACAAACTATTTAGGAAATTATTGTAATTTTATTTTATTATGATGTATTGGTATTACTCAATTATGTATGGAACAAAATATCGGCCAAATGGGCGCCGCGACCTCGGCGGCACACCTCCATCCGATGGTCCAAATTTTCGATGACGCTGAGGCATAATGGAGGTTCTATTCCGATAATGTGCCGAATTATCTGATCCTTTAGGTCTTGAATTGTTGCTGGCTTATCGACGTACACCTTTTCTTTCAAATAACCCCAAAGAAAAAAGTCCAACGGTGTCGAATCACATGATCTTGGCGGCCAATTGACATCGCCATTACGTGAGATAACACGGCCATTGAATTTGTTGCGCAAAAGAGCCATTGTTTCGTTAGCTGTGTAGCAAGTGGCACCGTCCTGCTGAAACCACATATCGTCCACATCCATATCTTCCAATTCGGGCCATAAAAAGTTCGTTATCATCTCACGATAGCGAACACCATTCACAGTAACTGCCTGACCGGCCTCATTTTGGAAAAAATACGGCCCGATGATGCCGCCAGCCCATAAACCGCACCACAACACAACAGTCACTATTTGTGGGTGCATTGGTTTTTCGACAATCACTCTTGGATTCTCATTCGCCCAAATGCGGCAATTCTGTTTATTGACGAATCCACTGAGGTGAAAATGTGCCTCATCACTGAAGATGATTTTCTTCGAAGTGCACGATATGCATTTTGATTTGAACTCCCATTTTCATAATAAGTCGGGATAACTTTAACACGTTGTTAGATTGTGTATCTCTCCATGGTTCAAATTGAGTAAGTCTGAAATAGAGAAATGTCAAATAAAATTCGGAAAAAAACTTGGCGTTTAGGTGTGGTTCACATTCAACATCGGCCCATACAATTTAACCACCCTTTATATGTACGTATGTACATATTTAGACATCTACTCTTTTGCTTAACACATACAGACATACATACGTACATGTATATGTATGTACATATTTACATAAATATACTTATAACGAAGTGATTTTAGTCTGTGTTGAACGTTTGTTTAAGATTTAATAAAGTAATTGTCTTCAATGAATGTTTATCAGTCTTAACCCTGCAAGCATTTTATGAAAACATTTATCATGTTCGAGTCTTTTATGACTCCTCTGCGCGATTAAAATAGGCATATATGAGATCATTTTCTGATCATAAATGATTGTTTTCTCGGGAGAAAATGGATGGTACCCTACCCGCGACTCTTCTTGAGGAGTTTTTTATTATCCGCTTTTCTGATCAGTTTCGACTCTTTTATGGCTCATATATTTTAATGATTTGCGGGTCTCTTTCGATTAATTTTTTACCTGTATTTTTAATTATTTTCGCGTCTTTTTAGACAAATTTTTTAGTCGTATTTTTTATCGTTTAAGTGCCTTTTTCGATTAATTTTTCAGTTCTATTTCTAATCGTTTGCGAATTATTTAAATTATGAATTACTTCAGTTTATTAAAATTATATAAATTAAATTATTAAATTATATAATAAATTAAATTGTTATTAAATTGTGTAATAAATGAAATTATATAAATTAAATTATTATTAAATTATAAAAATAAATAATAATATAATCTTTATGTTTAGTAAAAAAAATACAGCAAAAAAAGGAATTTATAAAAAATTTATAAAAAAAAAATAATAATAGTGGTATTCATAATTCGTCGCAAATTTTGTATAGTGTGTAATTATAATAAAATAGTGTTAGGAAACAAGTTTCCACACTTGATATGCTTTTTTACAGTTTTTTTTTGTATCAAGAGTTATGAACCCCACTTATAATTATATAAATAATCCATTTTAAAATAAAAAACATTATTCACAGTTTTCAAAAAGTTATAAAAATATTTTAAAAAAGAAATTTACGAGTAATTTAGATGTTTATTTTATAGATTTTATTCACCAGATCCTTTCCATGCACAAAATGCTTTTGTAACACAGCGTTCATATCTTTCGCTGTGCATTTGAATTTGTGATGGGGAAATAGCTAAGACGAAAAATATTAATTTTAATTTTTTTAATTTTATCCACTTCGATTGCTGTATGTTTTGTTATTGTATTTTCAATAAATTACTTTTTAAGCATAAGCACGAATCATTTTCGAGTCTTTTTTCAAGCGTGCAAGTGATTAATCAGTTTTTAATCGTCAAAAGTACTCGAGGAAGACTTATTTGGGTGATTTTGGATAAAACAATCTTCCAAATGCTAGTAGGGAAGCAGCGGTCAAATATGGAAACGCAATAAATACATACGGATGTATGTGAGTGCGCATAAATATCTAATTGCTTCAAGTCACAAAAGAACTTGTTGAGGCAATGGCTTTCTGATGGAGACTTAAATTTTCGTATTAAAAGTTTTCTTAGAAATCATCGAAATGTAGTTTGATCGAAATCGTGAAACAAACTTTTGTGAGTTAAGAAAAATCTGTTTGAGTCAAAAACAGCTTAATTCCAACACATATTGTTTCAAAACACTGTGTTTTATATGAAACGCACGCCGCAGAATATTAAAGTTCGGTTTACCGGCGACAAAATACCTTTTAACATTTTGTACATAAGCAAAATAGTGTTAAGAAAATAAAGGAAAAAACTACCTTAAAAAAATCAAATTATAAAATAACGAAAAAACTGTGTACACGAACAGTTCTTTGTTAATAATTTAATGGAATGAATTAAATATTTAATATTGTTAAATTTCTTAAACACGAACACAAATGCTGCTATCTGCAATTGTCGCCGAGTAGCCAGCTACATAATTATTTTGAAGACGGCAATATATTTAGTGTGAGCGGGCCTGCAAACTTGAAGACGTAATTGTGTACAACTTTCGAACTACAATCAAAATAATCAAATTAAAAATTAGGATTTACTTGTTGGTAGAGATTTCCTACCATTACGCGACAGGCAATAATAATCTAAGAAAATCGGCCGTAGAATATTATTGTTGCGGCCACACCTACTTAAGCGAAAACAAAAGTTTTTTATATATGTATGTACTCGACTTGACATTTTGGCGTAAGAAGTTGTTGTTGAAGCGATGCATCTACTTTGTTAAATGTGGCCTGGAAAAGCGTTGCACGGTCTTAAAAGATTTTAAATAATATTATTCAAATAACAACCATTTTAGCCCCATAAACTTTATGTCAAGCTTTCTTGTAGATTTATCAAACTCATAGAGTTACATACATATGTGATGGGAATCGAAAGCAAAATCGAATCAATTTTGAAAGTTCAGTTTTTTATATCTTCTGAACTAAATATGTATATAACAACTTATACGTGCTTTATAAATATTTGTATGCCAAAAGATTTTAAAATACAGATCATTTCGCAAAGTATTTCAAAGCCCCAATTTCTTATACTTGTTTTGTTATATTGTCCACATTGTTTTTGTTTCGTAGCTGAGAGAAATAGAAGTTAGATTGTATTGGGGATATTTATTTTGTGGAATTTGCCATGCCATAATCAGGTCAAAAGTCAAAATTTGGGACACCACCAAAAAATCCTTATTTCCTTTTTTTCAGTCTTTTTAAATTAGAAATTAAGACAAAAATATTAATTGAAATTAAAAAATACAACAATATTTAAACCAACAACTGTTATTGGAAAAATCCGTAAAATTATTTAAAAAATCTTATTCAGACTTAGTACGATGTTATTTACTACCAAAAAATATTAATGTAAAAATAAATTGCTATTTAATTTTCAAATAACATTGGAAAAAATACAGACAACTGCTATATCAGAATGCTCATTTTCTGTTCCACCTGGAGCTTCATCAGTGACCTTTGTGACTTTTTACTACTACTCGGATACTGTAAAACGTCTTATAATTTAGTGGCGGTAAATCATCGTTAAACTACAACTATTTGTACAAATTCTAGAAAAAAAGGAATGCGGAAATTGTTTTATCACCACTTATCCAATATTATCTTTAATTTAAATTATGCAGATCTGCTTTGCACGTATGTATGCCCCACTTTCGTACCTAAAAGCCCTGCTACAGAGCACATAGCATTGCTGTTGACATGTATATGTAAATTTTAGTCATTGCGAATTTCGATATTGTTTAGAAAGGTTTGCCTTATGTATGTAAAAAAAAACTTTGTTAATTTTCGTAATTGAATGGCTGAGAATACAAATTCATCGCTGAAACGATTTCGATCTACTGACACAAATGAGAACTTGATTGGTAAATATGAACCGAAAATAGGTGGTATGGAATTGAATTGACATCGAAACTACAAGTGCTCCAGTGTTTTTTTATAATGTACGTTGTGAAAATAAAGCAGATCAAAGAACATGTGCGCAGAAGTTAAACTTTTTGAAGAGTGGAGAATAGTCCAAAAAGTAAGTAAGTCTGCGTTCCCGAGTCATCGCAAAAGAGAAAGTGACTTTAAGGAACATTTGAACAATTTATTTGGCATTGCCCACCTTGACGCTTTCAAGAATACAGGAAGACAGAGACTTCTTAATGAAGCAGCGAGAAAATGGGCGTCTTGGTAGCATAACTTGCGTCGATCGTAATATCAAAAATAAAAAAAAAAGAAAGGTACAAAGATTGGAAGATGAAAAACATCAAAAAGGAAATTATGGAGAGAAATGAAGGTAGAATATATCGCCAGCGTCAAATTAGGCCAAATGCAAAGAATTTTGTAAAGAGGAAAATGCATTACTCGTGTAAATGATGCCGCCGATACAGGCGAGTACAACGAAAACGATAAACAGTACTTGTTACACATTGTAGAAGACTATACAAAATTATCCTTGATTTATTATAAAAAAATAATATGCATGTTTCAATAAAAATTAAAGAAACAACATTATATTTATTGTATTTATTTAAAAAAAAATTATAAAATAAAAAGAGGACTGTATTTCGACGGTTTTTCAAAATTTGACCTTTGACCTCATAATGGCACGGGTTGGCACCATCCAGTCAGCCTGAAAATTTAGTTCAAATCCCACATTCAACTTTAAAAAAATGTTTTTAACGCCAGGTATAATACAATATATCGCACCCTAAATACAAAAGGGTCACAACTCAAAGTACTAAAATTTTCCGGAAAGACAAAAAACTGTTTATGTTTAGTTCATCGTGCAGAAGAAACACATTTAACATAACTGTATTTTTCCCGTTAAAGAAGATAGTGATGTGAAAGAAATTTTTGCAGTAGTTAGAGATGTGTATTCTGAATTAATTTATGGAAAAATTGGAAAATTTTGAGTTGTGCCCCTTTTGTATTTAGGGTGCGATATGTGTATTATTCAAGATTAAGCCGCTGTGATTTGCTACGCAACTAACTTCTAAAAGTTGGGCGGACCTCTTCAACATGAAAAAAAATGTTGCCAATTGGTCAACAATTTGCGATAATGCATTGAAAATTAAACTACTGGGAACTGTGACACCTTAGGAAGCCGCGGCGGACGCTTGACTGATCTTATATTCTATACATACCTAACGAAAGCATGGTAGTTCACTGCACTTACGTAAAAAATTATTTTTCAATATCATAGTATTTGCCGTCTACTACAGCAATGAAGTGACTGGATTATTATCTGATTATCTTATTTATAAGTATGTATATAGTTGTTCTTGGCAAAAATGCAGTTATTACTTTAATGAGAATTGATTAAAAAATTTGAGTAATACATACATTTGAACATATTTGTGTATGTATGTAAATTTGTAAAAATGGAAAACTTGATCGAAACAAGGTTTAAAGTGCTTACAAAATGAAACGCTGATTTGCTATTTTAAATTTTGCTAGTTTGCAATTTAAATATGTACATATTTGCAGTGTTTCTTTTAATTAGCTTTTCTAATGACTCACTTTTAGTAGCAGTTTGAATTAGTTATCTGTAAGAGAGAGAGAGAGAGAGAGTAGTAAGAACTTGCCTCCACTGACATCACCTTTTTAAATTAATTACTTAAATTGTCGAAGTGGAAGTAGTGAAGGGTACGTATATTCGTATTTTAACTCTTCACTTTCATTTAACCCTGTTTTTCAATTGAATAAAACCATTTTATAAATTACTAGCTTCGATGCCTGATCGTTATAAAATAAAAAGAACTTTGAAAATTGGTACACAAAGGGCAAAATAATTTTTGGCTGGCACATTGTGACACCCTGACAAATTAGTGGGCCTTTCCCACATACAAAAACAATTTTGAAAATTGGACCACAAATGCCGAAGTTATTTGTTAATCAATTATTGGGGCGGGCGGTTTGCCATTAGGTACAAACAAAAACACATATTCTGTTTTATATATACATATATCGATATACATATACATACATATATATATATATATATACATATATGTATACACAAGTTGAATTTAATTTGATTGCTTGCCGTTTAAATTCTTTCTCTCTTTATTTAAGTTAAAAATTCTTAAACTAAGTTACAAAACATTCTTAAAACAAAATGAAATACAGCCTGGAAAATAATTACAAATCAGCACTTTTGTTTGTTTAAAATTAAACAAACAAAATTATTAACAATAAAAATAATGAATAAATTTATGGGAATAAATTTCCACCGTCACTCACACAAGACCATATTAAATTACGTGAAGAATATAAATGACAACTTTTTTTCAAATGAATTGTATACATACAATTTAAATACTATATTTTTTCATATTAATACAACTGCCAAATAAATAATTTGTCTAACGCAAATAACCTCCAATATATGTGCATGCATACATACGAGTAATATGTACATATGTATATCCTAAGTATTTTCAGTGGTACAGTAACAGGTCAGCCCTTCTAAGATTCGATATGTTTCAGAAATAATTGAAATGGAGTGAAGGCTTTCCCCTAAAATGTGTTTAATGTTTTGTAAGATTTACTTCGTATGTTTCCAGTATATTTGTTTGTTATTAATTAATAAAAACTACAACATTATTATAAACAATCTTAGCAAACGTGATAAATGTACATATATGTATGTATGTATCTAATTTACTAATGTTAAATTCATAAAAACTGAAATAATTTATAATATTGATATAGAATATAACTTGTCAAAAGGATTTCGATGTTGCTAAACGAACAGATTTTTGAAAGGGTTTTAAAAGACGAAATTTACATGCTTTTTTCGGACTACGAATCAGGGACAAAGACGCCTACAAATGTAGTGCATTGTAGCAGAAGTCTGTTATGGGTAGGAGGAACGAGGGAGTAGTGTTTTTTAACTGATATTGTTGTGTCTGTTCAATGCTCAGGCCATACCTATGGACACTGCACCAGTCGCACATCAACTAACCGAACATCGCCTACACGGCGTGTTTTGTTCTATTTTGTATTAATATATATATGTATGTAGATTTTGTTTGTTAAGTTGTTGATTTCTTATGTATGTATTTTTGTATGTACTACGAGTATAACTGTGCACTGTGTGCTTTTTTATGTTCTTTTTTAATGGAACTTAAATCAGTTTCGGTTATTGCTTGGACGCTAATACTCATATGATGTGCAGTTCTTTTTTTGTTTATTTTGTTCAACATAGTTGTTGGTAGGAATTGAACCTACGGCCTGTGGACTGTTGGTCGAATACTCCGCCAACTTATTCATCAAGCCATATTATTATATTCCAAACTACCGATATAATCAATTCGTTGTTGGTGATTTGTATGCAACACGAACAATTGTCGAATTTGAATTGTTGCGTGTGTTAAACGCGGATTGATTTGTGCGAATTGTATGATGCCCTTAACCATTTAATGCTTTGAAAACATACATATGTATGTCACGTACATATGTAATTAGCTACGTCGATTGGGGCTTCCTATGTACCACTTCCCTTACGAAAACCATATTGACTTCAATTCATTAAATTTTTATTTTATAGAAATTTATATAATTGATTGTACAGCACCGTTTCAAAATTTGTATCTATAACTACTGCAGAAGTCTAAACTTAGTTGAAAAGAATTTAAATATAGCTGAGGGACCTTGTATGTATGTATATATGTGTGTATGTATGTATGTATTTATACGACTTTTTTTAATAACTAAAATACTTGCTTTGCTGTTCCTTCTGTCCTCGTTGTTGTGGCTGATACAACTTTGTTGCCATAAACGTTTTTGCCCACTATCGTCATCTGTTGAAGCGGCATACGAAGAGGAATCTAAAGGTATCACTAAAACGTTAAGGTTCGGAAAAATGATTTTACTATTGTTAATTATATCGCTGTTGTTGCGTTGAAAGAGGGTGTCAACATGGACATTACATTACAGTGGTAATTACCGTGTTTACTGTGATCATGATCATCATTGCCAAAATACACACTTTTAAGTTCTTGGTGTTGTTGGTTTAGTACATCTGTATCCGCTAAATAATGATTGGCTGTTTGCGGTATTTTTGTGTTAGTGTTAGTGTTTGTGCGAATTAAATCATGTTCTTCATCAACAAGATCATTGTGGAAATCGGTATTTTTCAAAACGTGATACTTTGGCATGTTGCTTGCGTGCATGTCTTGCCACTGTGTGAATTGTGCTGTTATTTCTAAGTAATTATTTATCTGTCTCTTCCTATGACTGCCTTTATACTTATAGTATAACAGTTTTGTTAATTGTTTGCCGTTCAAGAATTTGGAATTGAGCGAAAGTGTTATATTTATTAATTACTTAAACTTAACTACTTCCAGCATTACCGCAGCAACATCAAAATTGGAATTGATATCAATATGTACATGAATGTATGTACTTACATATGTATGTATGCATATATATATAATATTCTCTATTAGATTAGAAAATATACATTATTTGTATGTACATATTGTAAAAGTACGTATGATATTTAATTCGTTAATTACAATAACACAAACTTTTCAAAATTGGGGCAGCCAAATTTTTTTATAAGATGAGTATTACATATATGTGCATAGTGTAACTCTGGCATGAAAAAATTTCTAAATAATAGACGAAAGCTTAATCACAACGAACAATTAGTCGTGATGAGGTTAATGGAATGCCATTCCTTCAATTGAATTCAGTACCTAAATATGTATGTATGTATGTAAGTAGGCATCACTTATATTGTACGCACATTTACATATTTCAGAAATACGGGTACATAATAACTGTTAACGGTCTGTTAAATTATAGTGCAAGTCCCAACATTTTTACAGGAATCTATGGCAAAGGTATCTGATGAGACAACCAAAATCTTAACGAATGAAGAAATTTAAATGATGCCACATCTTTTACCGTATTGTGTGACAGTTACACAACGCTTTTACACGTGCACGTGTCAATAAAGTATTGAGCAATATTTATCGCCTTTAACTTAAATATTGATTACAACAGCATTATTATATTATTAAACAAATAAAGTGAATTTTAAAATTTTGCAGGCTGCGTACTCGTATATTCTTCACAGTTTCGCTTTCGAGCCTGTTTACTTTGTTTGTGAAAGGCGTGTTCGGCGATTTTATTCTGTCGAAAAAAGTTAAAGGAACTTGTACAAAATTTTGTGCAATAAATGGAATTGAATTATTTTACTCTGAGCCAGAAGAATAATTACAAGTGCTTTTTAAAGAAGTTCGAGAAAATACTATGAGTGATGACGCTCACCCTGCCACACCAGAAAATGACTAAAATTGTTATGAGGAATCGTCGAATCACAATCAGAGGAGTTTCTCATGTCATGCAAAATGGAATCTGAATAGGATGGCTTTCATCTGATTGTATTTAATAAAAAAATTTTCTCTAGGCAAAACTTTTGTTCGAAACAGATGGGAAAGGCCAGCTAAAATGTATGTGATAAAGTTAGAGTAAAATTAAACAATTTTGTACAATTACCCACAATTCTCTAAACCAGCTTAAGAAGATCCCATTGTGGTAATACGTAGAAGATTGCGAAGAAAAACAATAATCGAGAAATAAGTTCTCGAGTTCCTCAAACAACTCGAAGAATGTTTAATTCATCTAAATCTAAATCAACAGATACAAAAAAGATCTTATTGCTTTCTTAAAAATGCCAAGAGATTAAGTTCGGCAAACAAATTTCAGTACATTGATAATTTTTTGAAACGATGGTCGGCGGTCTGCACGTTATTAGTATTTACAAAATACATATTTTGAAACCTTACCTTCCCAAAGTCAATAAAGTTTAAAACAAGCACTGCCTTTGGTATTGTATCAAAAATAACCACCCTGCGAATAACCGATCAGTACTGATGTTGCAGTCCGGCAAAGGCCTTTTCCCTTGGCTGCCTTGTACAATATTGGCGAAAGCCACTACAGTTCTAAGAAGCGTTCGAGCAACAAACTCAAAAGATATGTATTCAAAACTAACAATTTCTAACATTTTACACTCTTTCCACATCAGCATCAATCTTTGTTTGCTTTCTGTAAGTTTCATACCCGGGTGTTGAGAAAAAAAAATGAGAAAAAATGAGAAAAACCATCAAAAAACATGAACACAAACGCTCATTATCGCATTGCAGTAGACTAGATTTTGTAAAACATTTACAACCCAGTGCTGTTATTAAAATGCATTCAGCGTAATTGATATAGGAACGTGTACGCGTGGAGGACAAAATTTCTTCCTCTAATAATGTTTGTATATAAAGTGTCAAATGTTGTTGTTTTTTTCAAGACTGCACAAATTTCAAAAACTTTCCAGGCAAACAATTAGCTCGGTTGGTTTTTAACAGCCTTTTCCGCAGCAGCACCCAGAGAGTATTTGGTAGGAAGCGAACCGACGACATCTGTGCGTCGAATACTTTACGAACCCATCCGTCGGGGCACAAGTCCTTGCACCATAACATTTTTGTATGCTATTTGCTCAAAGTTTTTTTACTGCACATGCAGCAATTTGCAAATACAAGGTGGCGCAAAAAAAACCTTCCGATGTTTTTTGGCAGTAATTTAAAAAAAAATGAAAAACTTTGATTCTTCTTGTGGATTATTTTTATTTGGTCTTTTAATTTTTTTTACATCAAGTCAAGAATATGATGTCATGTAAATGGCCGCCACCACAGTTGATTGTCATTTGAGCCCTTTTTATGGCATTTTCCATCACTTTGTCCAAAACTTCCGGCGATAGGTCCTCACATTCTTGACTGATATTGTCTTTAAGAGCTCCAAGAGTCTGAGGCTTCTTGACATAAACCCGCGACTTCAAAATGCCCCACAAAAAGAAGTCTGGAGCGGTCAAATCAGGCGATCTTGCTGGCCAGTGCAAATCGCCAAAACGGGAGATTAGGCGCCCGGGAAATGCATCCTTCAGCATATCGGTTGTGGCACGTGCAGTGTGTGCCGTTACACCGTCCTCTTGGAACCACATGTTTTCCAATCCCAATTCATCAAGTTGCGGCAAAAAGAACTCGTTGATCATTGCTCTGTAGCGCTCACCATTCACAGTAACCGTTTGGCCCGCGACGTCTTCGAAGAAAAAAGGTCCGATGACTCCTCCAGCGAAAACAGCACACCATACAGTGACTTTGAGCGGGTGTAATGGCTCTTCGTGGGTTACACGCGGATTTTCAGTGCCCCAGAAGCGTAAATTTTGCTTATTTACGTACCCGCTAAGATGGAAATGGGCCTCATCACTCATGATTATTTTTGATGTAAAATCATCTTCCTCTTGGTGGTGATTAAGGATGGCTTGAGCGTATGTTAGACGCGATTGGCGGTCAGCAGCTAACAGCTGATGCACCGTCTGGACTTTGTACGGAAACATCTTCAAATTTTGTACCAAAATTCGCTGTAAAGACCGTCGGCTGACACCCATTTGCGTGGCACGTCGTCTGGTCGATGTCGACGGAGCTTCCATGACATTCTCAGCTACAGCAGCAATATTCTCTGTAGAACGGCTACTCCGGGGTCTGCCACGCCTGGCAGCATCTCGTGTTGTGCCAGTCTCTTCGAGGCGAGCGGCTAAACGTCGCAGTGTTTCACCAGTAGGCGTTGGACGGCTAGGAAATCGGCGACGAAATTCACGTTGTGCCAAAGTCACCGACCGATTATTGGTCAAATAAATAGTCAGCAATATTCCGCGTTCTGCAGCAGTGTAGCGTAACATTGTTTATTAACGTGTATTTCGCATGTGTTTACTACACAAATGTCAAAACAGAACTGACATTAGGAGCCAATCGCAAAATTTATAGCATTTTCTGATAGGAGGATTACTCTTGCGCCACCTTGTACTTAAACACATTCATGTTTTTGCTGCATGAGAGATGACGAAGTAGCTTTTACTTTACTAGTTTGCAGAACCCATCGGAAAAAAGTCAATAACATCTATTGATATATGTATGTAGCTTTGGATTACTTGGGTTAGAAACAACTTGTTTCTTTTTTTGCAGTGTGGCAGTCTGAATTTCTTGTAAAAAAATTGCGGTTAGCACGGAAAACCCAATTTCTGAAAAATCTCCTAATCACAGGACAGTGACTGATTTTTCTCTTTTTTCATTAAAAATGTTTCACATCAATAGCTGATACTGAGTTCCAGTTCTGTTAAATTGCATGCAAAAGTGTTCCGAGTTCTTTAAGCGAAAAAGACGCAGAATGTATGTACATATGTATCTGGCAACAAATTGTTTCTGACATCAGGTAGTTTCCAGCTGCGAAATATCAAAAGCATAGCTTTTTTCTCACAAAATTTTAAGCAACAGCTGATCAGGTTTTGTTTTAAGGTAATTTTCAATTTACATACATACATACATACTTAAAATTAAAAAAGAAACTTTTAAACTTATGAAATGGTAAATGAATTGATTTTGATTTGAAGTAATGCCTTTTATTGCACTTAAACGAATACGCATATGTGCATATACATACATACATACATATTAATACATATACAAATACATACATATTAATAATTCAGCTACCATTTATATAAAAATACATACATACATATGTATGTATGTATATGGACATATTTCATAGGGAAGCATATTTCTCTCGGCATTTTTTGCTAAAATGCAAAGTAACGAAAGTTATGGGCTTTCTATACGAATGTAAAACAAAATTGCATACTTTAAAAGATAAGAACCGTCAAATTATGTGAGTGCGCAAAATAGGCAACATTGGGTACATGGCAGTTTTTTGGCATGAAATAGCTAAAGTTGCTGGAAAATTTTCGCGCATTCAATGTCAGTATAGACTTAAACGAAGAAACTTAAAGAAATAAAAAATCAATCAATCTGCAGTTCCTTTTCTCTCAAACTTTGTGCAGTTTTGTTTTTTTTCACGATGTCAGCTTATGGGACTTTCGAATTAAACGCATTTTTCAGAAACTTTACAGTTATGCTGTTAAGAACGGACTGAGCTTAACATACTGATATTAAAAACTTGTGTTCAGAAGAAACCACTAATTAACCAAAATATGATTTAAGCAATTCTGAACTGGAACTATGATTCCACAAGTGTCTTATGGGTTTCACAAAATTGTGTGTCATATTCTAATGACAGACAAAAAGAAATATCATACTAATCTGTAACCGCCCCGTAAATATGTCATTCTTACAAAATAGTAAAAAATCATTTGTGCATGAAAACAATTCATTGCTAATAAATAAAGTTAAAAATTGCTAATAAAGAAAGTCAAAAATGCATTAGGTCCATTAAGAATAAAAACAACTGGATTGTGTATATTTTCTGGTCGTTTTCCCCACTGCACTGTAATATGGTACATAAATAAATAATATGTACACTTGGTAGCATAAATATGCCTACACCCGTGTACTGCTTTTCAGGAAGAAAATTTTTTGCTAACTATTAAAAAAATATAATATCATGGTGGATGGGTTTGCGGATGCTTGCGGTGGAAGCTCGCATTCGAGAGTCTATAATGGATCAGATTGGTTACTTGAAAATCTTCAAATAAAATTTAAAACAAAGTGCGAGTTTAGATCTACGGGAAGAGTTGCAAAAGGATAGAGGTCGAAAACGTACGGCACATGACATAAATCATTTAAATCTAATTGAGCAGTTATTGGGTTTGCTTAAGCGATAGATTCACCTTCAAAACATTTTTGTGAAAGAAGCGCTTAAAAACATCTTCATGGTCTAGTGGGTAAAAAAAAAAAACCAACAAAATCAATTCCGAAACGTCTTGCTGAGGTTTTACAAAGTTTGTTTGGTTTGTTATTGCAATTAGTTATTTTTGTTTTTTAATTATAAAAATTAAACACATTTTCCAATAAATTTTCATGCAAAACGAATTGTTTTTAAAAATTGCTACACTAGGAATGTTATCGGCTTTCACCTCTGCTTTTTTGAATTAATAAAGCTCGAGTTTCGACTTCTAAGACTTACCGATATTTATTGATATTTTGAGTTTTATATTTAATTTAATTTTGTTAAAGTGTATATTTTGATAAATTAAAAGATCTGATATGAATATATGCAAAAAAATTTTTACTTTGTAAAACAAATTAATTAATCTTTATTAATTAATCAACAATGTATTATACAAATATTTTTCTGTTAGTTAATTTTGTAGTTGCATATGTAAGTATTTTATTCACTTCCATAACATATATTCTTCCAATATGTGTTTTTCTAAAATATACTCTGATGTATTTCCCAGGGTTATGACTGTCATTACGTCCTAATACGTTTTGAAAATCAAGTGGCCAAAATTTCCATACTCTTTTGCACAATTTCTTGTGTGTGCACCTGCTTAGAACAATAAGTGAAACAGAGTTTTTGCAGAATTTATTAAGTTTTAGATATCATGTGTAAACCCTTGCCACGCTTTAGCGATTTAGGATATTGTCATCAATTTTTTTTTCGTGTATTTGTTCACCATATAAATACACAAACCCCAACAACAGAATTGCAAATCTGTGAGTTATTTGACTGTTTACAAAGTTGATGGGTATTTACTTATTCTTTCCGAAAGCATTGCTTGTTACCAGAGGTGAACATCTTGTAAATTTAAACTATTTCACTCATTTGTTCCAAAAACTTTTTATGTTTCGCTTATTTTGAGAGAGAGGTGAAGAGACATACTAATAATAATAAATATAATTTTAATTGTTCGGACAAATTTGAACTCTGATGCCAATCCGTCGCTGCCCTACTACTCTGTAAAACTAATACATATCATTTACTCATGTATTTCACATGGTAGCTCTGGTTTTCCAGACATTATTTGAAAGGGTTGAATTATGTTGCATAAAAAAAATTATGCGCAATTTTTAAAACTAAAATAAAAGTAAAAGTTATCATACAATAGTAAAAAAAGCTCTCTTGAGCATTGAGTTATATCCGCTTATGAACTAATTGTTTATCTTGTAAAAAAATTTGTATTGTATATGTGTTCCAGGGATGGTAAAGTTGGTACAATTGTACTTGTTTCGGTGCTACTCAAAGTGGAAAAGTATTTACAATGGCACGCCAATGGCGTTTATAGATGGCATTACAAAAAAGAAATAACCCCCGGTTTGGTCATTTTACATGGCAACTCATCATTGCAGTATTTTACTGTGAATACAAGTACATATGTAAGTATACATACATACACACATGTACCTTTTCGTTTGGTTTATCCACTCTTTCCTGTTTGCCATTATATCGCAATTTGTAAGCAAGAAGTTATAGTTATCTGTCAAAGAGTACATACATATGTACATCTGTTTGTGTGTATGTATAAAGTTTTCGCTTCATTTTAACATTTAGTAAATAATTTGATGAAGATGTGTACAATTTACACGAGAGAATACCATTCAACTTGCTTAAACGTTCTAGTGTGATTTGTTCGTTTTTACAAAAGAAATAGAAAGAAAATACATATATTTCTTTTGTACACACATACATACATACATACATATACACATACTACATACATACAGTATATAGTGCATACATATTCAATACAGAATTGTTTTTGCTATATTATAGTACAAATAAAATTAAATTTCTTTTGTTATGTTCTTAATAAATTTATGTAATGAAAATAATGTACATAAATAACAAAAGTGTGTCTTAGTACAATACAATGAAAGTCAGAAAATTCCAATCTCTTAAACTATTTCGTACAATTTTCAATGCCAACCCAGATGTGTTCCGGTAGACCTTGGTCAAGTTTGTGAAACTTTGTAAAGGATATAAATTGGTCATTAATTCATTTCTAAAAATTGCACAAAAATTTGTAACTGCAAGTTTGGATAGATTCGATATTTACGTGGAACATACGATAACATGAATTGTTACCTTTACATGTAATTTGTACATATAATTGAGAGTTATGAAAATTAGCTTGCAACAGAAGACGTAAACAGGTAGACGTACTGGTCTGGTCCACAAAAACATATTAAGAAGTCAAGCAGCTGTTACTTTCACGACGTCTAGTTTGATCTTAAACACTTGAAACGCTAGACGCAAATAATGGTGCGCTTCTTTACGCACAATGAGACGTTGTAAAAACCTCACACTTGACAAATTTTGTATTCTAAAAAATATATGCACAAACTTACACAAATAAAGGTATGTAAAGCGTAAAAGGGTTTTGGTTATTTTGTTCCGATTTTAATGATTAAATAATTGGAAATTGTATTAGTACGCGCTCAAGTGGTTAAACATACAGCCGAGGCTTATAATTATGCTTTTTGTAGATTAAAATTTTGATAATCATATTACCGCGAAGTAACAAAATCCATCAGTAATTAAATTTTAAGGAAATATTTATATCTCATGTCACTGATTTTAAAGCAAATAAAATATATCGGGTATCAAAAAAGACTAAGACCACGGGTTGCTTTACAAAATATTAATAATCATGACAATTTTGTTTACCTTAAAATAGAAATCGACTTTGCAAACAATAATCCAAAATCATTTTTCACCGGTTTTTGAATGATATTTTCAATAAATGATTTTCTCCAGCTGCACTTTATAAAATGGCGTTGTTTTCAAAGTGCAACTGTCAAGAAGTTATCCACAAAACATATTCAAAATCGATCGGCTTCCATTCCACATTTTGAAAACGATATTTTGAAAAATGAACGGTTTTCACTGTATGTACATATCGCACCCTAAATACAAAAGGGTCACAATTCAAAATTCTAAAATTTTCAGGAGAGACAAAAAACTGTTTATGTTTAGTTCATCGTGCAGAAGAAACACATTTAACATAACTGTATTTTTCCCGTTAAAGAAGATAGTGATGTGAAAGAAATTTTTGCTGTAGTTAGAGATGTGTATTCTGAATTAATTTATGGAAAAAAGTCAGTTTTGGAATATTTTGGGTTGTGCCCCTTTTGTATTTAGGGTGCGATATATCTGAATGTGTTTTAGATCATGAGTACATTTACATATACATACATACATATTTACATATGTAGACATGCTTATACTTTTCTTTTGTACAATAATTTTAACGGTACTACGGAGCACATATTACATACACACATACAATGTAGTGTTTTTATCAAATAAAGTACCATTTTTTTATATTTTATAATAGAAGAGTTTATCTAACAAATATGTATGTACATATGTACATACATACATACATACAGTACATACATATGCATGTAGTATATATTTAGCTCTTTATTGTGTTGTTTGCTGCTTAATTCAATTACTTTTAAATATGTGCATACATACATATGTACATATATTTTCTCACTTAATGCTTTTCGTTCATAAGCAAGCAATCATTTGAGGCGTGAAAAACACGAAAAACACAACTGTTAACAGCCCGCTAATACGTTTACACGATCACACCTTGATGGGTCGGCATTTTGCACTGAATCAACAAAAACAAATTTTACACTAAAATAATTTTAAAGTACATACAAATAGTATATCTACTTTCTTTTTAAGCAAAAGCGCTCACGAGCAGAGATCCCGGACCTACTAGTAGTTATATTCCCAAAATTATTTGTTTGAAAAATGAACACTATGAACCCCTATTCCAACTTTTCTGAGGAATATAATATCCAATCGAGAGAACAAAAGAAGAGTGTGTCATTGAACCTTTTTTTCTATGAAACATGTGAAAAAGAAACAGCAAAATAAGCCATTTTGTAAAAATTGTAGTAAATAGTTTTAAATATGTCTCAAAAAATTCATATTCAATAATAAAAATAAATAAAAACTAAATATTGAATCAATTTGTATTATACAAAATAAAAAGTGAGGTGAGAAGTGGCAAAACTTAAATGAGTGATACTTGTAGCCACAAAATTCCAGTGCCATAAAACTTATTAAAGGAACAGACTGACAAGTTATTTATCTTATATACATATTGTTTATGGCACTACTTTGTTATTAGTGACTATTCACATCAAGAGCATTGCATACATACATACATATATTAAGAATCGAACAGCCAAAGGCCGACACAAAAACTTTTGATACATTAAGAAAAAAATTGGCAACACACAGGCACTCTATTGAAAGAAATAATTTCCATTAGAAATTTTATATTGAAAACAATTTGTTTGTTTGTTATTAATTACATATACATACATGCATATGTACTCGTATGTACGTATATATGTAAATATATATGTTTTATTTCGTTTTTATTCCAAATTTGTGTTCGATTTCGTACGTAAACGGATTTTATCTGAGTACTCAGATTAATTATGTTAAAGCTTTCCAATTCACGCGTAAGAATGATTTGACTGACAGTGTGGCAACACCATTGCGATGACATACATTTGTTGAAAGAGTACTTAATTCTCTTCGTTCAATGTGTGGGATCACCAGCGCTTTGCTTTTCTTGGGTGTTGGGTGGAAATTGTTGCGTTTTCAAAAAACACAATACAAATGCATTAAACACATTCGACACAGCGGGCGGCACGAACACACAACTACAAATATTGCCAGCTGCAATTGTCGCCGTGTATCCATCTGTATAATTATTTTGAAGACGGTAACTACATTAATACACGTTTATTGACGTTTGTTGACGGGCCTGCAAAGTTGAAGATATAATTGTTGGTAAAGCGTACCTACCATTACGGGATACGCGATCGTACAATGTTATATTTTCGATTCCAACTACTTAATCGTAAACATCAATTTTTTATATTATGTATGTACTCGGCGTATTTCTGGCAAGGTTTCTTGTTGATTTATGAAACTCATAGAGTTACATACATATGTGATGGAAATCGAAAGCATAATGGAATCAATTTTGAAAGTTCGGGTTTTTAAAGCTTCTGAATTAAATATATATATAAAAGCTCCAATTGCCTATACTTGTGTATTTGGTAGCTGAGAGAATAGAAATTAGTTCAAACTGGCGACAGCAACAATGGGGGTCGCGTTGTCGTGTAGCTCTGCTGTCCTTACAATAATCGCTTCCATAAAAGAGTGTGCATTTTAATTTCGGCATATTGTAGTCGGTAGCCTGCTGCCTCGAATGCGCTTAAGGCAGTATGATATAGGTGATTTTTATGTTTCTTGTTTATGAGTATAAATTCCTAACATATAGGGATCGCAAAGATTAATTATGCTTATATGTATGTATGTATGTACATATATTAAAAGGTACCTATTTGATGCTTTTTATTTTTTTGCCCTCTAATAAGACACTGTCATTGTCTTATTAGAGGGCAGTTCTTGGGTCAATTCTTTGTTCATTCTTGCTCAACATTATACATTATACATATGTACATGTAAGTACATACTGACATACGAATTTGTGACATAAAAGGTTTCTACTTTTACCAATATTAGACTTCGTGTTCGTTACAAAATAATGCAAAGCGAACAAAGAAGCGCTACAACCATTTGTACCGAGTAAACCCTTTAAAGGGTAATATTACAGCAACTGAAACAGTCGACATCGACGAAATGCCAGAAACAAATTCAGATCTAGAGAAGAAAAATACATGTGCATATAATCTAGAATAATAGGCTTAAGTTGCAAAATTTTGGGAAAAATGTTCAAACCTTGAGGGCAAAACTCTAAGCGTAATAAAATCGTCTAATAATTTTAAACGGCAACAAAATACGTTTAAAAAAGAGCAATTAGAAGCCGCCAAAAAGCAAAACGATGCAATAAGCCAGGTTAAGGAAAGTCGCATACCAAAAATGCAAGTATTTAATAGCGAAAAATTCTTAAGAAATCTTTTCTAAATGAATTTACTCAATCTTGAATTAAGTGGTGAAGTCATTTCACTTACATATATACTCGCAATAAATCGTTTTTGTTATAGCTAGTCTTATAGATTCGATTAGAAATTCGCATATTTTAGATTTCATTGCATTTTTATAAAATGCTCGATGACGCCTGTCCCACGATATCGAAATGTAACGTAAAAAAAAGGCTGAGGTGGGGTCTATTTATTGGTTTTATTTTTCTAATTTCATCTATCGCTCATAGGTGGTTTGCTTTTAACCAGTTTTCTGTTGGACAACCTTAACGTGCCATAACCGTAACCCATAACATACTTTAACTGTTGAATATAAAATAAAAGTACCCACTGCCTTCACCAAACACACAACATCTAACAAAGTAATTCTTAGGCCACCAAACATTTTACCGAAAAAGTCATTAGTGCAAATGGAAAGAAAACAGGGAACTTCAACAGAAGTATTCAAATACATATACAGGCTTTTTGTTCTAAGCTTTTTTTCTTGATTTTTTTCTATTTTGTTGCAAGTTTTTGCCAACTTTTAGTAACATGATTTGTTGCAAGTGCTTGTGCCAACGTAAGAAGGAAGTGATGCAATTATTAAGAAAATTGTTTATGTAATTTTTCATACACTAGAACTGTTTATCAACAAAAACAAAAAAACATGAAAGAAACTTTGTAATTTTACTTACGAGTCACCCATTTTGGACCAGTAATTAAGATTTTGCAATGTTCTTGTTTTTTAATTTTTTTTCATTTTTAAAACAAATTATTCGGAGCTCGTTCGCTTATAGCGATGCCCATCTCAAATTTTGCGCAAAGCAGTAGGTTATTGTCAGCAAGTGGAGACTTTTAACATCCCATAGTAACCATTAGTTACGAGAGATTTTCGCAAAAAAAAATATAGAAGTGAGTTAAGAACAAAAAACAGTAAAACAGAGTTACCGTGTTAATATTATAATATAAAGATATTTTAATAAATTTTTTTGAAATCGGCTGAAAAATATTTCGACAGTAAAAAAATATTTGATCAAATAATAAAATTTAAAAGAAGGAGTTGTTTAATAATATGAACTCGTTCATACCATAAGTTTTTCGAAATCGGGAAAAAAGCTAAATGAAAAAAGTGTGCCTGCCACTCAGTTCGGTTTCAAAAAATGATCGATTTCGAAGATTCTACAAAGAATATTTCTTACTTAATGAATCGAGTGGTTGCTAAAGCTTTTTATTCAATATTGAAAAATGTTTAGAAAACATAACTTATCTGGAGATATCGCTAGCAACCGACTATAATCAAAAATATTCCGAGACCATTTCCATGCAAATTAAAAATGTTGGTTTTAACAAAAATAAAATTAATTTTAAATACGCTTTGAAGTGATCATATACTATATATTCATGGCATATATTTCGGGATTTCGTATTTATATATGTTTATTAAAAAATTAATTCTTATTTATAAAAAGAGTTAAATAAGGAAAGTGTTTTATTAAAATAAAAGTAATTCGAACATTTGTTATCGAAATACTGGAGTTATTTCATTAAAATTTGTTAAAGCTCCAACCATTTATTAACTACAATAATAAGCATAATTAAGTATAAATATATATAATAACAGTTAACTTTTTTTTAACTATTATTAATATTCTATGTAATCTTCAGCATTTATAAGGTTTAATATGGAGAGCCAATTTGTACCAGCAAGCGACGGACAACGCATGACGGACTCTATGTGACCCGGCCTTAAGTCACAGATAAGTTCTCTTCTGGTTTTGTCATTTGATTATTCGTAAGATATCTATGTGCACAGGACAGTTTTTAAAATGTTTGTTTAAATGGCGCATTATTTGTTAATAACTGTATATGAGTGTTGATTTAAAATTAATTCAACTTAAGCACGATTCTTGTAAAAATCTTAAAGTAATTGTACAATATATGAAGAAATTGTTCAACAACTTTAACCAACGTCTGAGTATGTAATATTTTTATATATGTATCTGATTTTATTTGCTATTTCTATATCTGATCCTTATTCGTTTGGTTGCAAAAATGCTTGCAATATTCCTTTTCCAATTCTTTCCTATAGCAGTCATCTAACTTCTGCATGTAGAATCTTCGATTCCGAACCTGTGGGACAACGCATTAGAGGACGCCCACGGAACCGATGGCGCACACAAGTGGAGAGGGACCTCAACCAACTTGATGTGCAAAATTGGAGGATGCTGGCTAAAGACCGTGCCAGTTGGAAAAGTTTGTTGGTTGAGGCCCAGGTTCACCACGGACTGTAGCGCCAAAAGAACAAGAAGAACTTCTGCATGTAGGTTATAATGATCAACTTTCAAAAATTAAGCAATCTGACGCAAATATGTATACCAAATAAATCTCAATTTGCGGAACTTCGAGCTTCTTTTCTGCGTGTGTTTTCCTTTCCATACTCTTCAAATCTGAAATAATTGTTTTCCTTGGTTTACAACTGGTATTATTGTTGTTTTAAATCTTAAAATAACGTTAACATCAACAGCTATACCTGCCATATTTTACTCACCTTCATGCCGTTTTCCTCTTTCATACTTCTAACCCTCTGCCCCGTATGTGTATATCACACAATGGATATTTAGTGCATCTCTTTGAACTTCGAACATCTTCGTCGTGTTTGATTTTAAATCATTATTGACTAATTTCTTTACGGCTTAAGTTCTCTATAGTCTTATTAATAAAAAAGTTTAATTCTGTAAACTAGCAGTGGTGCACATACACACATATCAAGGGCTTGTAATAATGTATCAAGTGAGAATTTTGAGGCAATTCCAAGCTATCCACAGTCTTTCATGCTTTAGAAGACTTTTGATACGAAAAATTCATACATATGTATTTGTGTATGTACAATACATAAATACATACATACGAGTACATATGTATGTACACAGGTTATAGTCGAGCTGGAAATAGTTTTGTTATATTTTACTATTATTTTTCTTTTGAATGTTAAATATGTACTTTCGTATTGTATTATTAAAAAGTATATTCTCAATTTTGTTTTTATTTACAATCAGTACAACAATAAGCAAATTTATTAATAGATGAAAAGTAACAGTTTTGTGTGGCCGACAGTGTAAAAACAATGAAAATGCTTAAATTTTACTAATGTCCGTGTGTGACCACTCAGTCCACCAAAGTTTCTAAAACTTAATTATTTTATTGCTTCTTTGCTTGAAGAGATTTTGCAATCATTATGTTTCGGAAAAATTATATAAATTCGGTGAAAATTCAGTGCTTTAGACTACAACTGCTCTACCTTTTATCTGCTTGGTGGCTAAGTTCAAAAGGTTTGCCTCTCTAAACTTAAAATTTCACTTAAGTATGAAATTTTTTAACACATTACAAGACACCTTCACTGAAAACTACACTATAAGCCCCACTACTATTAATATTTTGACATATTCTTTTGCCTACCTCTGTTTTTATATATTCTCCTTTAAGTGACACTTAAATTTAAAAAAATTATAGAAGGAATAATGAAATTTTTGGCCCTGGTTTAAAATATACTAATATGTGTAAGCAAAAAAATGTAAGGGGCGGCAAGCGCCATTTACACAAAACGCTTTTTTTTTAAATCAGAACAATATAATTGGCTTTACTCAATCAAAATATTATTGAATAAAAACATCAAAACTAATTTACCTAGAAACTAATGTATCTAGATATATGTGAATACTAATTGGTATGATAAAAGTACTTGAAGAAATTGCTAAAGATTCTAGAAGAAACAGCTCTCGAGAAAGTCACTCAAACTAAATTGTTGATTTCATCAGTCGCCATTGGAGAGCGGCAAAAGATTTATGTATCTGCATTTTTCACTTATTTATATGAACAGAATTACTATTTGACAGACTCAAGGTTCTCGATATACTTTAAATGGGGTTCTCAAATATTGCTATCTATGTTATAGCGCAGAGTCAAACTTTGAAAAAATAAAATTTATAAGTATCTTAAACCTTTCAGTTGATAGCGGCGACGTGATAACAACTTTTTCAATTGAACGCAAGATAGCAGAACGCCCGATTAAAAAGCTTAATATATTACGATTCACCAAAGCAAATACGAGTTGTTTTTTAATCTTTTTATTTAAAATGTCTTAAGAAAAAAGGTACGTTTGCCGGCGCATGATAAAAAAGTCCACAAGTATTCGTAAACAATGAAATTAAAAACAAAACAAACGTTCAAAATAACTGTTGATTATATTTCAAAAAATATTTATCGGCTACATACTCATGTATGTAGTTGAACTGCGACCGCAAGCAGAAAAGCTTGCTTCCACAAAGCCATGTGCTTATCTTACACGATTTTATGTCGAGGCAAAAGTATGATACAAACATATGCAAACACATACATGTGTGGAGGAGAGGAAACAAATTAACGACGAAAAAGTCTTACTGTTACACGAGTGTTTCAATGACAAAGCCACGCTGAAGGTAACGTGGGACAATTACTCGTATACTGCATACGAGTAAGTGACGGATATGATCAATGTACACATATTTGTCTTCAAAATGTTTACAACAAATTGGTTATTTCTTCGATTTATTCGCCCTCCCAATTTTCAGTAACAGAACAGTCGGGCAATATTTTCTTGCAGAAAAATATTGCTTTAAGAACGCCAGAAGATGTTCATATTTAGTTTGGGAATTCTACGGGAATATACGAACAATGACTTTTCTTAAAACATATTTTGAAAGTCTTAATAATACTGCTCAGTTTCCTACTTTTATGGCAGGCGACTAGAAGTCGTAAAAAGATCAGGCCCATAGACAACCGACTGGCAATTGGTTTAGAAACGACTTGGTCATTTGTTAACCATATTGGGAAAAAAGCTAAATATTAATTTGTTGAACGATATGATTACTTTTTCATTTTTAAGTTAAACTTAATTTTTACTAAAAATTTAATATTTGAAGCATAAAATTTTTGTAAGTTAAGGCTTTTTGAAGTCGTATGATTCATAAAAAACGCGAAATAAACGAGTTGGAAAGTTTGTAAGTTGTACAGATATACTACATAGTATATACCGAGGATGGAGAAAAACGAGGGGACAAAACAGAAATAAATAAAATGTTTGTGAGAAAAATGAGGGATTTGAAGGGACTTCGTACATAAAATATATTGTGTATTGGACATAAATATGTATCTATGTTCATATATCATGATAATATCATCATAGATACATATATAATAACATTATAGAAAATGTTTGGGGTTGGCTAGTTCGAAAAGTTTACGCTTCTGGTAAACAGTACGAAAGCAAAAGAGAACTTATTGGGGCTATCAAAGGTGCTTGGTGTTCAATATCGCTTGATTACCTTAAATCACGGTATGACTCCATTCCCAATCGGATTTGTGAGGTTATTCTTAAAAATGGAGGATCTTCGTTTTATTAAATTTTATTTTTATTATTTAAGACTACATAAAATTAACAAAAGCTAGTGTTTTCTTTGGTGTGTCCTGTTCAAATGACGCAAAATTAGTACGCTTTCATCTCACTTAATGGGTCAAAAATAATATTGAAATATATACTGTTTATCCCAGATAACTATTTTCAAAATACTATTTGGTATTAAAAAATCTTTAAAACACCAAAAAGGTTTTATTGTAAATTCGTTTTCCTAAAAAGATATTTATCGGTGCATTGTTAAAAGAGTTAGGGGCCTATTTATGTGTCGAGGAGTGTATATCTCCAAATTTTGTTGTGAACAGTTATAATATACATAAATTTGGAATTTCTGGACATTTTCTTTTACAGAAAAAGATTTTTTCAGAATCTTTCAGAAGAGAAAGAAAAATTAGTAATATAATAAAACTAGTTATGTAAGTTTTATTTTAACACAAAACAGTTTTTATTTATTAACATTTAATTAGTTGAACATATTAAGTTCGTAGAAAAACTTTTTAAAAGTTTTTTAATTATTATTTATTTAATTTGTTTTTAACATGAAATCAATAATACGTGTTTGTTTTTCTGATTTATTTTTACGTTTGTTCGGCATATTTTTAACTTTCGCACGTATGAACACTTCACTTCGAACTTCAGTTATCAACTGACCCAAATTTGTACAAGCATATCAAATTTCAGACACATATGGACTATACACACCATGAATTGTACAAACCACGAATAATTCGGTGATTCCACGTTTTAATTTTACTATAATGAGCGAAAAAAAATAATTTGTAATGAAAATACAAAAAAAAAAAACTTCCAGAAATTAGAACCACTGTTGTAATATTAGAGCGAAATATTAGAGAGTAATTTGGTTTGTCGACTTTTTAGTTCAAAATCATTGAAAAGAAATATTTTCTAGTGGAAATAAAAACAAACAAAAAAACACTTCCAATACATTTAAATGGCGGGTTCTACTTTGTGGACGGTTCGAATTTGTGAGATTCTACTGTATTTCCTAATTTCATGTGGTGTGCAGTATTTTTTTGTGCAAGTTGTGCTTGAAGGAAAATTAATAAAGAAATGTCAACATCCGTCATCTTAAGACAAATAATTACTATTTGCGATGAAGAGGAAAGAGAATACTGACAATATCGAGAATCTGTTAAATTTAATATACATACATACGTACATGTATAGATGTATGTATGATTTTGACGACACCGCTGGAGTTTAATGCCCATCCGGTTTCCGTCGTTGTGGTGCTAAAATGAATTTCCATTTTTCTTGGCCACAAAAGAAAAACAGTGGTAGCAATTAGGGAGCCTCTATGGATGAGTCGGTGCAGTACTCCGCCAACAGCCCAGAGATCGTAGGTTTGATTCCTACCAAAGACTCTGGTGAAAAACAACAATAAGAAAAAAAAATATCTGCACATCATACGAGTATTGCCGTCCCAACAATAACAAAGAAATTACACATTTACATTGAACTATGCAATAACATACAATGCACATTTATAAAACATAAACACAATCACACAATAACCCAACGAACAAATCCATATTTATTTTAACCTAGAAAAAAAATGTAATTTTGGGAACGTCGATTTAACTGATGTTTGACTGCGCATTGTCGAAGGTGTGACCACTGCGCAATGAACAGTCAGGAAAATATCAGTTAAGTTATGACAACAACAAAAAATAGCGAATATTAAAAAACACTACTGCCTCTTTCCTCTTCCCCATGACCTAGATCCTGTACAATGAGCTACAAGAGTCGACCGCTGAGTACTGATCCAACAACAAACAAAAAATATAACAAGACTATGTAAAACAAAACTATATGTGGTGCAATATGCATCATCCTAAATGGCGGTAAATGTCAACTCGAAACAAATATTGCGCATTCTTGAGCAGTATAGCGATTCATATCCTTTTAACACATATTTGGCATCAGTTTACTTGATAAATATCAAGCCAAAGCTAAATTTGCCGACATTCGCTATAAATATAAGGAATTTTTAAATCAAAACATATCCATGTATGTATTTGGAATAAGCAGTTTTATTTTTTATACTCGGGAATGAAGTTTACAGATATATCTGCAATTATGTGCATTCTAGGTTATGAGCATCTCATTATTCGCCTCTGCACCTCTGGAGCCACGAACTAAAAATCACGCCGATGTTCAAAACACCATCGTTATTTCAAAAACCATATGAGTCATCCAAATTACAAATCCTTAAAAAGTAAAACTGTATATTATTTGTTGTTCCCATTGAATTTTCGGTTTCCAAAAAGAGAAATTTGTCCTCCCAAATATCATGGGAATGCTTCGCCATCTACGTCTTGATGGTGAATGTAATAAGCAAAAAAAAAAAAAGAAATCACTAATTTGATAAAAATAAGTTTAAAATTTTAGTGAACTTGTGTTTTTTAATGCCATAAAGGCATTGAAAAGGCCAGTTGGCAAAAGTATGTATTATATTACAAATTAATAATTTATTATATGCAAAAGTTTAAATAAATAGAAAAAAAATCGAAAGAAAAAACAGTAATAAAATGTACATATGTTATGTATGTATGTATATAGCAAAGTATTTTACCACAGTATGAAATTTGTTATTGTTACTATAAAATACCTTCTATTTATATGTTATTATAAATAATTCTTTATATTTCCTTTGAAATTCTGTTTATATTCTCCATATATTGAGGCAAACTGTTGAACTCACGACTACCCATCTATTATATGGCTGTTTCGAGTCTACAGCTCACACCATATCATTCCATGGAGAGGTGGAACATTGTTAAAAACATTGGCATATAAAGACACCGTAGAGTAAGTTAATTGTAGGTTAGCTACCATTTTTAGTGCTTTGTTTTATATTCTCCGTGATGCTTTGAGTTCAATGCTTTTTTGTATCCATACAATATTGCTAAGTAATTGAAATGGTTTTGAATAAGTTATAAGGTAATAGTTTTATATTTTGAACTGATAATGCAATTCTACAGCTTGAGAACTTTTTTTCCTTAAACTTCGTATATGTACATATATATGTTGACTCCATGAAAGATTGCTTTGTAGTTCTAGGCGCAGGTATTTTATGATAATAACTTCTCACATCTCTGTTATGCGAGTGTGACTATCATGTGGCCCAAGACTCATTAATTGTGTCTTAGATGGATTTAAGATTTATTTATTAATTCTTCCAAGTTCAGTTAATAAGGATGCGTCCCGTTCCATACAAATCTTGGCAACTGTTTCATGTTTGTAGGAGTATAATAACAAATATTATCTGCGTACATAAAAAGCTTTTCAACGATGTTCCGATTGTTTATATTGCTAAGATGAATAGTAAATAATAAACTACCTTGCGAAAGCTTCTGTTCAAGTGCGCTTAGAGAACTTTTGTGACAATTTACTTGAACAAATTGCTTGCGATTTGTTAAATAATTTCTCAATACTGTAAATTCTCTACCCTCAACTAATAAAATTTAAATTTCACTTATAAAGCAAAATAATAAAGTTAACATTTTATATATATGTAAATAAAAAGCAAAACAAAAAAGAATCTTCTTACGTATTTTACACGTGTACTTATATATATAAGGATGTTATCTTATAACATCGATATATCACACTTTGAGATAGGACTATAAATGTCGAAGATATAACGAAAAATGTGGTTTGGCGACCCCTACTTTCGGCAAAAAAAATTAAAAATTTTTTTTTCAAAACTGCCTTGCAACAATACTTTATATTCTGTGGTGTACGGCGAACTTTTTTTTTTCGAGACGCCCTAGTGTACTTATATATATAAGGTACGGAAGCGCGACCACAAGATCATTACAAAATTAGCGCTGCACGCGCAACAAAAAATATTAAAATTTAAATATTGCAACAGATGCCACCTTGCATTTTATTTGGCATTCCGTTCCATGAAATAAAATACTGCAACGGATGCCACCTTGCATTTTATTTTATTCCATTGAAATTTGGCCCTTTATGCTGATAAGCATAATTGGCACTTTGCACGAGGTTGTGGGACTTTTTTAGTTAAGAAATATAAAAATAAGGTTAGTTTTATACTCGAGAGAAACAATTTTAATTCTTATCAAATATTAAATCTTTGAACAAAAATAAATAATTGGCGCCCAACACCAACGAACACCAGTCACAAAATTTAAAAGTAAAGAACAAAATCACGCCTAAAAATAGAGCTTAAATTAAAATGAAAAGGAAGTTTTGAATAAAATATAAAACATAAAACGAGCCAAACAATTGAAAACAATACAAAAATCAAAAATATTTAAAAGCCTACATAGTAGGAAAACAGAAAAACTGAATTTAAATTAATACAAAACTAAGTGGGAAAAAGTAAAACAATAGACAAAAGACATAACAGTATGACATAAGTAGGTCTGTTCAATTACTTTACTTGTAAAAGTTAGTAACGAGAGAGTAAGAAGAAATTTTCCAAAATTACTCTCAAAAATGTGAAAAATGTAAAAAAAACTCAAGTAAAAATTTATCAAAGAGAGTCACAATACTGTGAGAAGAAACCAAAAGTTCGAGCAATTTAAAAGCGAGATAAATAAAGCCGAGATAAATCCTAACTGTCAAGGGAAAGTGCCTAAGCAACTAATATCCTACAAGCCACACTGCCGCAGCTGAGGAACAACATGATGAATTATTTGTAAGCGTTAAAATTAAGAACTCGTGTTATTTTATTGTTATTCTCTACCATTTTGTTTAAATTTAAAATTTTTTTAGAGTTTAATTTTGTTTACTTTCGGATTTTAAAGTGAATAAACTCATTTGGAAGCTTTTATTTATAACTATCTTTTGAAAAATCGAATTTGAGTTTTGTAAAGTTTTGGAATTTGGGGAATTTTTCTTTTGCGGTCCTTGCCAATTTCTCAAAAGTTTATGGACAGTAGGGAAGTTCTCAGGAAAACGGAAGAGCTCTCAGCTAGGATAAGAGCATTGACAATTTCTGATAGGCAGGTGGTAAGCGCGTTAGGAAGCAGTAATAGTATGGACGCGGAAAATTTGAAAGTGCTTTTGGATACTGCGATAATGAGATAAATTTTTTAGAGGCGGGTCAGTACTCCCCTACATCGACAGAATGATAGGTGGCAAAAATATAAAACTCTTAATTGACACTGGCGCATCGAAAAGCTATATTACAAACATTAAAGGACTTAAGAACATAAAAAATTTAGAAACCCCATTCTTAGTAAAATCCATTCATGGAGCTGACATATGCAAGGAGAAAACATTTGTTAACGTCTTTAATAAGACCGAAACCTTTTTTATTCTTCCAAATTTATCGCTTTTTGACGGCATCATTGGATTCAGTTTCATAAAAAGTATAAAGGGGGTTATTGATACCGAACACTACATTATCTACTTTGATGATGGTGGTCAAGAAAAACTAAGATACCTCAAGCTGGACACGGACAACGCAAAGCGTTGAACGGGTTTTCTTCGAAAAAATCAATGAAAACTCTAGCGTGTTTGCAAATCCAAATGAAGCTCTGCCATACAATACTAAAATTTCAGCTACGCTTAGAACCATGGATGAGGAGCCAATATATTCCAGGTATCAGTCCTATCCGATCTGATAGAGTTTGTAAATAAGGAGGTGAAAGAACTTTTAAAAAACGATATAATAAGACCGTCTCGATCACCCTACAACAGCTCAGTTCGGGTTGTTGATAAAAAAGCTTTGGACGAATGTGGCAAACCCAATAGACGTCTAGTATTTGACTTTACTAAACTTAACTCTAAAACCATTCCGGACAAGTACCCTATACCTGACCCGTCTGTTATCCTATCAAATCTTGGAAGATCAAAGTTTTTTACAACTTTAGATTTAAAAAGTGGATTTCACCAAATCAATTTGGTGGAACGCGATCGTGAAAAAGCCGCGTTTAGCGTAAACAATGGAAAATACGAATTTTGCCGTTTGCCATTCGGGCTTAAAAACGCACCGAGTATTTTCCAGAGGGCTATTGACGATGTCTTACGTGAAGAAATAGGGAAATCCTGCCACGTCTACATCGACGATATCATAATATTTTCTGACTCTGAGCAGAGGCATATTGATGATATCGATAGAATACTAAAAAAGCTTCACCACGCTAACATGCGGGTGTCACTAGAAAAGTCAAGGTTTTTTAAAACCTCTGTGGAGTACTTGGGGTTCATTGTTTCAACTGATGGAATAAGGACCTGCCCAAAGAAGGTCGAAGCTATCGTAAATTACGAGGTCCCTAAAACGCTAAGAAACCTGAGGTCTTTTTTGGGTTTAGCGGGGTATTATAGAAGATTTGTCAAGGATTATGCAGCCATCGCAAATCCCCTTACTAGATTTTTGCGAGGCGAAAATGGACATGTCGGTACTAAACATTCAAAACACATCAAAGTGGACTTAGACAAAGACGCAATAGATTCTTTCGAAAAATTAAAGAAAATCCTATCCTCTGAAGATGTCATTCTCTTGTATCCAAACTTTGAGAAACCCTTCGATCTCACAACGGACGCATCGTCCCATGCCATCGGACCACTCGTCACTGACATATTCAATCCCGATGACCAAATCGAAATTCTAACAAACGAGCACAATAGGGCACATCGCTCATTGTCAGAAAACGCAAAAAAAGTACTTCAAGACTACTATATGCCTAATATCAAGAAGAAACTTAGAGAAATTACAAAAAATTGCTTCACATGGACATTTATAACACAGACAGAAAATTTTTCTTAACTTGCTTGGATAAATTTTCAAAATTTGCCACTGTAAAGCCCATAGCCTCGAGAGCCATAATTGCTGTCAAACCAGCACTTATAGAGATTTTGAATTTTTTTAAAGGAACAAAAACAATAATTTGCGACAATGACAGATCTCTCAATTCACAAACTATAAAATCATTAGTCAAAAATCACTTCGGTATCGAGGTTTACACAACCCCACCAATGCACAGCTCTTCCAACGGCCAAATTGAAAGGTTCCACGGAACACTAACTGAAATGGCTAGGTGCCTTAAATTAGAATGTGCCTTTGAGGACACAATAGATTTAGTCCTAATGGCCACCGCAAGATACAATAGGTCAATTCATTCAACCACCGAACTTAGACCAATTGATGTAATTCAATCCATACCAAACGATTTAAGAGAAAAAATTCAACGCAAGATACTGGCAAAGCAGAAGACTGACCTAGGCTATCATAATAGAAATACCGTGGTTAAATCATACCGCCCTGGAAAAAAAGTTTATGTTAAGGTGAATAAACGTCTGGGAAATAAATTTAGCAAAGTGTTTGTCGAGAAAGCAGTACAGCAGGACTTAGGGACAACCGTAAAGATTGATAATAGAATAATAGTACACAAGGATAACATTCGTTTCCTTATTACAGCCCCCTAATATTTACAGCAATTGTGTCCACCAACTGTGCTCTCATCCTGGACTATTCTGCCTCACACTATATCCCGATAGCAGATGGAAACGTAGCAATTTTCAACGCTTACCGAGCTCTGGCCCATGTGACGGACCTATCAAATTTCGCAACCATAGTAGAAGAGACTAGAAACCTAACAAATATACTACCAGAATCACACATGCGTAAATTGTTGGAATCAGACGTTGACCAAATGCAAATAGAATCCCTACGCTTGCACCACAGACACGCACGCAGCATAAATATTATTGGGACTGCTTTGAAATACATAGCTGGCACGCCGGATCACGATGATATCGTTGAGGTGTATGACAGACAAAATGAATTAATTGCAGCAAGTAACGCGCAAATAGTTATAAACACTGAAATGCAATCTAGAATAAATAACCTAACTAGAACCGTCAATGCACTTGTAAAAGAGGTAAAAACCTCAGAAATAAATACAGGATACCTATGCAGTTTGCTAAATGAAACAAATAGGGGGGTGCTTAGGGAACTAGATAATATAGCCCTGTCCAATGCTTTGGGAAAGATGCAAGTGATTAATCCCATTTTGCTAGATAGCTCCGAAGTAAATTTCATTTTAAAATCCGAAGTAACTTCTGATATCAGTGTAAGCGGGAAAAAAATATAAAAAAAATAAATAATTGGGAACAACAGGAAATAATTGTAAATTCAAAATTAAAAATTCTACAGAATGAGAACATTATCAGATTCTTAAGAAAATTTCCTAAAATTGTAGAACTTTGCAATAAGAAATTAATACTTCCTGTTGTTCACAAAAACATTACCTTATCATTTGAAACTAATGATGTAGCAAGATGTGGCTACAAATATATTATGTTAAAGAATTGTAAAAAGAGATCCTCAACTTCATTTTGTAAAGTGTTGAGCCACAATGACAGTTCGTGCCTCAGCAATCTATTGAACAATAACACGGCCGCTTGCGGTGCAAATTCCGCGCACAATATTCAACCCTTTATGGAAATTGATGATGGAGTCGTCATCATAAACAACCAGCCCTCCAAAGTCGTTTCCGAAGATTTGGAAAAAAATCTTCCAAGAGGTACATATCTTATAACTTTCGACAGTACTTTGATCATTAATTCAACGGAGTTTAAAAATCTCCGAAAAATCGCTTTTAAAAGTCCTGAGACACCAATGGCCCATACTGTAAACATTACGGATCATACCACTATATTGTCACTATAGTACCCTCAATGCCTAAATATTAAAAATTTGGACCATATTTCTTACCTACACTTGAAGGTAAAAGGAACCATGTACGCATCTGCCTCTCTTTTTCTCCTAATCCTAATAATTTGTAATGCGTACGTTCTTGTTAAAAGGCAACGTAAAATAAAAATTGCCAATACCATTCAAAGCTTTGATCAGACGGGGACGTCCGATGCTTAAAGGGGGGAACAGTTAAGGTACGGAAGCGCGACCACAAGATCATTACAAAATTAGCGCTGCACGCGCAACAAAAAAATATTAAAATTTAAATATTGCAACAGATGCCACCTTGCATTTTATTTGGCATTCCGTTCCCATGAAATAAAATACTGCAACGGATGCCACCTTGCATTTTATTTTATTCCAATGAAATTTGGCCCTTTATGCTGATAAGCATAATTGGCACTTTGCACGAGGTTGTGGGACTTTTTTAGTTAAGAAAGATACAAATAAGGTTAGTTTTATACTCGAGCTCGTATAGCGAGAAACAATTTTAATTCTTATTAAATATTAAATCTTTGAACAAAAATAAATAATTTATACATATGTATGTATGTATGTAAGTAACAAAATTGAAACTTCTGTTCAATTTGGAGTTCAAGATAAAACTAAACTTTTATTATTGAGAATTTCTTATTCTGCTTAAAGCTAATTTAACAGTTTGTTTATAAAGTTATTTTTTATATGAAACTCCTTTGCCGATTCTCATTGAGTCATCAACGGAAAGAATAAAAAGATTTAAAAATAAAATTTTATTTTACTTAAGTTGATTTCGTTTGTATTGATTATTCTACTTGGATTCAATGGGCACAATTATAGTTTACAAAATTATAGAATATTAAGATCGGATTCGTGTATGTCACTTGTACTTATGTATGTATGTATATGTACATACATACATATATGAGTTATATTCATTAAAATATGTTTTAACCCTTAGTTTAAGGGGAAGAAAGTTGAAGTTTTTGTTTGAGTTTTAGACTTTTTAGCCTTTTGGGAAATCGCAGCTTCCTTGATATTTTGAAGAGCGATTAATTTTTCATAAGAAATTTAATTTTCTGTTGCCCGTTCCGTACAAATGTCAAGGGACTTAATGACATCATCTACTTTAACTTTTTGTTTTTGTTCAATTTGGACAGTTTCTACAATTTCTTCGTCTGAAACCTCTATAGCTACATTTTCCTCTGAATAGTCTTCTCTGATCCATTCTGCAATTTCACCATAACAGATGGTTTAATATCCGATAAAACATCCTGCAAAAAATTTAAAATTGATGGTGTAATTGAAGCCTGTGCTGTTATCTGACCCCGTAACAACATCAATGGCAAATCGTCTTCGTCAGTCCATTGTTCATTTTTTGACATTAAAAGTTCCAACATTTCTTAATAGCGAAGGTAGAAACTTCGTCCCATGCATCAACCAAAAGAATAACTACCATACGAATATTAAAAGTTTTAACCGCTTTTTTTATTACTCCCATATTTATTGAAATGATCTTCACTAAACTCATAAAAAACGCAAAGATTTAAAAACAAAACAAAAAACTAACTGTAAATCCAAAGACAACTTTTTTGCATGTGTGCATATACAAGTGAGATACACACTACTAACATACCTTAGCGAACTATTAAAGAACACTTAAGAAATAAGCATAGATAATAATAGAAAATATTAAACTAAGAATCCATAAACAAAGGCTCTATTCTAATTATGATAAGACCCTTATTTTTCACACCATTAAAGAAAAACTATTAAAACGAAGACTCTATTCTAATTATGATAAGACAATATCCTAAATCAATAACCAACACTTAGTAAGAATATCATCACTTAGTTGTAAGACGATATTTCTGTACTTTATTTTTCTTTCACACGCTGATAAAACCTAGACTAGATTTAACATTTTCATTTCTAGTATTTAAGAAAAAACTTGGAAATAAAATAGTCAGTTTATGAACAAAACTCAAGGAAAAAACATACTTTTGTTTCTTTATTTCACTTACATGTATGTATATAGAGAAAAAGTAAAGAGAAGAGAGATAAGCACTCAAGATGGGGTTTTGCTGAAAATTGTTAAAACTACGTTTCTGAAGAAATAAATCAAAGAGAAAATTCCTTTAACTTCTCTTAAACATAAACACCGTAATGTAAAAAAATTGCGTGTTGCGCTAATCGGAGTGTTGCAGTTATCGGTGGTTGCGCAAATCGAGCTCGTACTGTACATACAGTCTGTCAATAATGAGTTTGTACATTGAAAACAGACACGGTTTAGTTAAAATTATTCGTGAATTCATGACATTTTTGTTCTACAAAAAAATTTGTTTTGTACATATTTCATAAATTTATATGTATTTACGGAGATCATGCCGAAAAAACTTCAAAACAAGCAAAAAATACAACAAAAACAAATTTTTACTCCATTTCACTCTGTCAATAAACTCTTTGCACAAAAATTTCCTTGCTGTTTTGGTGTCAGTGGGCGAGTTTTAAATTTAGTTTGAGAAAACTTAATATTTAGTATGGAAAACTTTAGCATCTACCAAACATTGTAAACGATTTTTCATTGATCCTATTAACTTCTTTAGGTCACAATTCGTTGGTATTTTCTGTCATTCTTCTGATATTGCCGTTTTGAGCGCTGCCATATTTTTTGCAGGCGTTTGGCGACCCGTTTTTTTTTAAACACTCGTAAATTTTCTATAGGACTGAGATTGGGTCTTTGAACGGGTGTATCGATGACTTGACGACAGTTATATAACAGCCACATTCTTACCATGTGTGATTTATGCTTATTGTCATTGACTTCATAAAATTTTAAATTGGTTTGTTGTATTTTATAAAGCTGAATTTCTTCGCACTACTAGTTAAATGGGTGCGCAGTTCCCAAAAATTGTGCGCGTCCATCGTAGAGTCTATAAAAGCAATGTCACCCACTCCTTGACTTGAAATGCAGCCCCAAATATTACAGACATTTTTCCAAATTTTGCGGTTGGGATGATTTTTTGCTGCATCAGAGATGTTAAAGGCTTATGCCACACCCTAGATGGTCCATCGTTGTAGTACATGATGTAGTACATCATGTTCGTTTCAATATTACATCATCATTATTTATTATCATTATTTATATATTCATTCGGCTGTGAACGTTCCGAATATCGAAGGAAAAGCGTTTTTCTCTATTTGGTACTGAAAGGAGTGGTTTTTTCTTGCTGATCTTGATGTGTATTTATTTTTAATTATGGCCTGACGCACTGTCTCGTGGCAAACAGTAACACCAAGCTCTTCTTTAAGCTCTGTCGCTAGTTTCCGTGTAGAAATTTTTGGGTTTTGACCCAGTTTTCTTAAAATTTACCGCTCAGCACGTCGACTTATCTTATATTGCGCCCGCCTCCTTGCTTTAATTCCAGGCTATTCTCTTTTTCAGCTCGATTTATAACGTTTTAAAGTATTCTCCATGAAACTGAAAACATTTCCGACAACTGTCTAGTTGGTGGTTATAATAAATCAATTGAATGATATTATAGGACAATATTTTTCCTGGCATTTTTAAAACTCAAATGTATGTACTACTAATTTTATGACATACAAGGCAAATTAATTTCAAAACGCACTGTCATGAACAATGTGTGCAAATTATAACGGTAAATCGTCGTTAGCTTCAAAAAAAATATCAACAGAGTAAAAATATCAATAGAGTAAAATATCAACAACTAAGACAACTTCTTGAACCAAAAATTAGGCAACAGCATTCATATACCACTACGCGTCTTAGCAATGTAAACAATGTCAACTACAGTTCAGATTTTCCGAATCCTCTGAAATAAGACAGATTAATAATTTCAATCAATATAACCACCAAAACAACAAATTTCAGTAATTTGTTTTCAATCGTAGATATTTAAAATCTTACTCTGGGATTAAACTCTAATTTGAGTAGATGCAAATGCAAAGCTGACCAGTTCGAAGTGATAAATTCACTTGCTTTTAAGTTTCTATATGAGTAATAATACTATATAATAAACTTGTCATACGAAATAAGAAAGAGGAACTTTTTAACGACTTACTAAATAAAAATATCCATACTTGTCTAGTATCGGAAAAGATGTTAAATGATACTATTTCAGTAAAGTATAAAAACTTCTATTGCTATAGAAATAGTCGTGAGACTCTAGGCGGAGGAGTAGCGATTTTTATACGGAAAAATGCACAATTGTGCACAATTTCCAAACTTAATTGCTTGGTTCAGAAAATCTCCGTATATTATATCCAACGGACCCAACCTATTTTATATACCAGCTGACCCAGGAAGTCAAGCTTTAACTCCTCATTCCGGCAGCTAGAGCTATAAATGACCTGAGTTCTCACCATATTGCTGTCGAAATTAGCACAAAGAACAACCTTAATTCCATCTCACACACCTAATTTGACTATAAGTAGTTTGCTTGCAAGGTCTAGATTTTCGACGTACATTAAAAATAACTTTTCTTCTCAGATTACAAATGACGGAACATTATTTGCTATAGAATCCAGTATTTCAAAAAAAGGAATCAGTCGTACCTCACAAACTCTGCCGCCAAAATAGGAGAAGCACTTAAGGATTTCAAAAATATCACGTGAAATAAAATCCTAGCAACTCTCGAAAAAAGTTCTTCTCCTTCTTGGAACATTTAGAAAATTTTGAAAAAAAGTCTGCAAATATTTTAAAACACAACAGCGTAACATACAACTCACAGCAAGAAAAATGTGAAAATTTGGCTCAGTTATTTAGTCGGAAACACTCAATTTCTTCAAATCTTAGCAAATCGTCTACTATAGAAGATGTTAGCAACGCTATTGATAATTTCAATGCCGTTAATATTAGCGAAGACATTTACTTGTGTGTTTACACAGATAAAATTGTGTCATTAATAAAAAATCTAAAGCAAATATATCACGCAGATTATATGTATATTCTTGCCTACGACTGCACTATTTTCCTAAAACTTGGAAGTACTCAAAGTGGTTCCAATAAGAAAACCTAATAAACCTAGTGACAGCCCTCTGTCCTAGGGGCCAATCAGTCCTCTTTCTTCATTAAACAAACTATTAGAAAAAGTTATTATAGAAAATCTGACTGAATTTACCGATTTTCACAGTATCTTACCGGCACAGTAACAGTTTGGTTTCCGTAGAGAGCACAATACTGTTCAAATTTCTCACAGCGTAAGTGGTCTGGCATGACGGCCAGATAAGACAAAATTATCCACCCTCATTAATTCAAATGGTTCAAAGTTTTCTTTTTGATCGCAGTTTTACTGTTTTCATAGATTGAAATCATTCGACAGAAACAGATATATTATACTCCCGGACAACGTTTTAGTCAATTTAGGAGCAGCTGCTATTACTGCATATGGGCCTGTTCAGAAATGCATCACTGCGCAGCATCTGATGCGCAGTATGGTGTAAAAAGCAAAAGTTAGGATCACTGCAATTGTCATACATTCTAAAATGCAACCATGAAATAAGTGATGTTCACAAAAATGGCTGATGCAGTTGAAGAGTAAGTAAGAAATAACTTGCAAATTTATTTCGTTTTGCTAATCTAATCTATTTTTACGTTCTTTAGAATAGGAAGTGAGCTAAAATTCTGAAACCAATGGCACACGTGCGCTTGGACATGGAGGAAGCATTTTCTTCAAGCAGGAAAAAAGATCTGTCCTCTGTCTACATTTCTACATGTAAACAAATGTTTTTTTTTCGTTTGCGCTGACTTGCATCTATTTATCAAAATCGAAAATTATCGTTAATCCACAAAAACGCAAGCAATATACATATTTCACCAGAAGGAGGAAAGCATTTTACTTGCCCCAGCTTAATATGTATATCTTTTAACAACGTCGTTGTTGCTTTGATGTAAATTGTAAAATATTTAGGTGTCCTTTTAGATCCGACACGGAAATTTAAGTGCCATATTGTGCATAAGGTTAACAATTTAACAAAAACCACTTTACCTTATAACAAATAGAAATTCCAAACTTAACATTCAAAGCAACGGTTTGATATTTGATCCATATCTCAAGCGACTAAGAATAAGTTGTTGAAGGTGTTGAGCTTCATTTTGCCTTAGCATTATTGTACACAGCGACTACGCAATTACACAATTTAGCAACCGTCGGCCTAGTTACAAATAGAATCATGCAAACCACCACCAATTTCAGTTTAAGATGTCTTCATTCTGATTTTTCATATATCAATGAACTCTTCTTCTTCTTTTGGCGCTACAGTCCGGGGTGAACCTGGGCCTCAACCAACCAACTTTTCCAGCTGGCACGGTCTTCAGCCAGCGTTCTCCAACTTTGCACACCAAGTTGGTTGAGGTCCCTCTCCACTTGTGTGCGCCATCGGTTCCGTAGGCGTCCTCTAATGCGTTGTCCCACAGGTTCGGAATCGAAGATTCTACGGGTCGGATCAGTATTCTCCATGCGCTCTACATGGCCCAACCATCTTAGCCGTTGGATCCGCCAGACTCATGTCGCTGTACAACCCGTACAGTTCATGATTGAATCTTCTTCTCCAGAAACCATCAACGCAAACAGGGCCGAAAATTGAACGCAGAACTTTTCTCTCGAAAATACCAAGGACTTCCTCATCCGCCTTCGATACCGTCCATGCTTCCGCGTCATAGAGAAGTACAGGGATTATCAAAGTGGTATATAGTGTCAGCTTGGTTTTTCGAGAAACGGCCTTCCTACTCAATTGCCTCTTGAGCCCAAAGAAACAGCGATTGGCAAGAGTTATTCTGCGTTTGATCTCGGTACTGATGTTATTTATACTGTTGACTTGGGAGCCAAGGTAGACGAAGTCCTTCACTACCTCGAAATTATAGCTGCCTATGGTGACGTTCGGGCCCAGTCGTCGGTGTTGCGCGTCCTTTTTTGATGACAGCATATACTTCGTTTTGCCCTCGTTCACCGCTAGACCCATTTTGGCCGCCTCCGTTGAAATACCAGCAAACGCTTCATTGACGGCTCGCTGTATTCGACCAATCACGTCAATGTCGTCAGCGTTTGCTAGAAGTTGCATGGACTTTTGGAAGATCGTGCCTCTGTTGTTGGCGTGTGAGTTTTGCACGATCTTCTCAAGAATTATGTTAAAAAAGTCACGTGATAGTGCATCGCCTTGTCTAAAGCTTTTTCTGACATTGAAGGTCTCGGTGAATTCGTTACCGACCTTGATGGAGCAGCGAGAGTTCTCTTACAGTTCATCCTACACAGCCTGACGAAGTTGGTAGAAGTGTCAAAACTAGACATGGCTTCGTATAGCTCGTCCCTACACACACTGTCATATGCGGGCTTAAAATCGACGAATAGGTGGTGGGTGTCGATTTGCATCTCTTGGGTCTTTTCCAGGATCTGCCGTATTGTAAAAATTTGGTCAATGGTGGACTTCCCCGGCCTGAAACCACACTGATAAGGCTCTATCAAACTGTTCACGAATGGTTTCAGGCGCTCACTCAAAACGGCAGAGAAGATCTTGTAGACGATGTTCAGGAGACTTATTCCTCGGTAGTTGGCGCAGTTGAAGGGGTCTCCTTTTTTGTGGATCGGGCAAACGATGATGAGATTCCACTCGCCGGGCATGCTTTCCTCTGACCATATTTTACAGATGAGCTGGTGCATGCGCCCAACCAGGTCATCTCCGGTTGCCTTAAATAGTTCCGTGGACTGTCGGTCCGCTCCTGCAGCTTTGTTTGATTTCAATCTCGATATTGCTATCTTGACTTCATTCAGGTCGGGGGGACTGAATTCTCTACCATCATCGTCCGTTATCTGGAGTGGAATATTCTGCCTGGCGATGGAATCGGTGTTTTGTTCGCCGTTAAACTGTCTGCAGAAGTGATCTTTCCAGATTCTCAGCATCGATTGCGACTCTACTACGATTTGTCCCTCTTCGTCACGACAGGCTTGTGTCCGAAGCTTATATCCATTGGATAGTTGTTTTACCCGTAGGTAAAACTTTCGGATATTATTCCTGCCGTCACACATCTCCAGTTCCTCGACCACGCGCTTCTCATGCTCTTTCTTCTTCCTTTTGAGAAGCCGGTGTTCTTCCCTTCTCTTACGTTCGTAGAGCTCACTGCTCTCGTCCTTCTCTCCAACGTCGCCTTATACGCTGCTTCACTGAATGTGCCTGCATGCACTCGTCATCAAACCATGGGTTTTTTCCGGGTGGCATTTTAAAACCCAATACATCAGAGGCAGCATCTCTGAACTCGTTTCGTCATAATTTTACCTTCTAAATTTTATCTAAACCTTTAGAATTTGTTTAAAGTTCTATACATACCTATAGATGATAGAAAAATTGTATATACATATACTGCAGCAGAAAAGGATCTAGTCCTAACCTCTTCATGGATTTTTGTAAATAAATTTTAATTTTTGTATTTCTCAGATGAACCGATTTTTTACAATATTGTCCGACATGTCTGAAGAGTAGCAGCATACATTGTTTAATTTCACACCCAGCCCAGTAAAGTGAATAAACGGTCTACTTCTTCATTTGGAAAAGGCACAACTAAAAGAGAGAACATAAAGTTCTACAACTATTTAAAGGGATTTTCATTAATCGAGCTTTGAATCCAGAATTCGGTGGTACTCATTTTCGTATCCCATATTTGGTTAGTAATACATGCAGCTCCAGGGACTTTGGCGTTTTTCTATTTCACTGCCACAGTCATGTCATTTAAAATTGTCAATTAATTGATTGATATCTATTGAGAAAACAGATTTTTTCTTCGAAATTATGTATATATGTACATATTTTGGAAGCCGACTTTTCAATTCACTAACCAGCTCTTTTAAAAAATATGTTTGTACATACTTTTCTTATTTTATTTTATTCTTCAAAAGATATTGCATTTTGTTCCAATTTACTTTTCAATGACATTTCGAATTTATATCCTAGTACGAACTTGGTAGCAAAATTATGCATATTTTTCCATATTTTTTTTGAGCCTGTAAAGCTTTGTTAGTAGATTGAGTTTCCTTTAAAATGCTTGTTGGAAAAATTCCAAATAAAAAGAGTGTTTCATCTTTGTATAAATCATATGTGACCTTCTTCGAGAAAAGGGGCCTAGTGTGTCACAAAACGGGTTTGGACTTAAAAGTGTATTCAGGTACCTAAAAGGGTGTGGAATAAGATGAAATGAGTTAGATTTGTGATAAAAATTTATTCACCCCATAAAAACGTACAAAACGAAGTTGGAAAAATCGATAAAAATGAGAAAAACATTAAATTTTTTTTTTTTGGATTTTTTGGTTTTAAATTGTTTTTTTGCCAGTCTTCGAATTTTTTTGGAGCTTGGACTTTTTTTTCGGTGTTTCTTGATTTGGTACTTCTATTTTCTTCCGTTTGACAATTTCAGTTTTTCTTTCTTCGGCGCTTTGACTTCAGCTTTCTTTTTCTCGTGATCCGTTGCTTCGATTTTTTTCTTGCTGGCAGGTTCAGATTTCAGTTAGTCCCGAAGTATTAGCACCGACACTTTCAGATAAAGTCCTATTTTTATATTAAATTTTTAAATCATCATCAAAACTGTCAGAAATATCCATTTTTATAAAAATTACTTCAAATTAACAAGCTTAGTAACAAAATTACAAAAGAACCAAAATTGCTAAACAACTTTTGAGATATTGATAAGACTCGTTATACAGTTGGCACAAGACTGAAGCGTCACTTTATTCTTTTCCCTTCTTATGGTTATTTTTACAATGTGTACAGAGCAGCAACAATAGTAAAGGTATCGTCACAATAAAAGCGAAAAAAAATATATCACGACATAGGCATGACGTCATCAAAGTCGGCACCCAATCATAACCAACCATACCAAATCGCACCTCCCAACTGAAGGTGTGTTCAAAGTCATAATGCGTTATTAAACTTTAAATGCGTTTTTCTCAAAACTTCATTTGCACACAGTAGGTCCCTTTTCTCGGAGAAGGTCACATATAGAATTGTACGTAAGAGTAAAAGTAACTGCAGTTGTTTCTTTTTTGTTTTATTTTTCGTACATTGCAAAGATGTAAAAACAGAATACTTGCGGCAAAGTTGCAGGAAAGGTAGCATGTGCAATATATTTGCACTTTTTTATATAGTGATATAATTTATACTTATCTTGATATTGTCTATGTATGTTTGTGATTTTTTAAAGTAATTGTGCGACCTAAAAAAGTACTAAAAGTGCTAAATAATTATAAAAATATGCTGAACTAGCATTTATAATTTTTTTAAATTCTTAGTGCTAATTCAGAAAAATTATGCTAGATCTAGCTGTAAATGTGCTAAAATGGCAAGCCTGTCACTAAATCCATTATGTAGACGTTTACAAATAAATTTCGTTCCCCTAAAATCAAATTGAAAATTATTCAACAGGTTATTATTATTTTGATATTTAGCAGTGTAAAATTTTCTCAAATACATCATCAATAACAGATAAAGCCGCAATAGGCCTATACATATTTTCAGTGCAGGCATTATGTACCTTAGGTATCGGGACGACCTTATGAATTTTTAATACATCCAGGTAAATACCATAGACTTTGTATTATGTACATATGTATTTCGTTTTTAAAGATGTGAAGGAATCTAGTGTAATTGCTCTAATATGTGCCTTCATATAGATTACTGACTTCGGAAAATATTTGCTTAAAATGTCAGCTTTCAACTACCAAAATTTTACTTGTTTCATTCTGAAAGTTGTATGAACTATTTCTATAAAAATGATTACTTACTTTCTTAACTATTCTGTTTTAGTCTAGCTTCCATTCCTTATATGCTCAGATGTATCACTGACGGGTTACCTGTTCGAATTAATCTGGGCATATTGTTCCTGACTAATTTGTTACAGAGTTCTAATCACAGTGTATATACATGTAATTCAGTTATGTTTTCTTGGTTTTGTGTTTGAAATCTGGTACTACGTGAGATAAAGTTTCGATCTGATAATTCAAATACCGCAGAAGCAAAGTATATATTTACAATAAAAAAAATTGTGCACGTTTTCCGCCATAAGAGGCACGGAAGTTTTTCAAAATTAATAAAAATCTATTAACGTCACACTTTGCAATCTGTAAGACGATACAACTTTCACAGATTTGCCTTTTAATTTAAACCTGATAAATATTAAAGCTACAACATCAACATTAGCAATTATACTTTTAAAATCAGGATAATAATAATAATAATTGAATTTCCAAGTTTTCTGGACAGAGAAAAAATTTTTCTTACCTTATATTATATTGTATAAGTGTGGACTTGGGGAGTTATTTTCAAAATCTCTATATGATATTAAATTTAAACAGTAATTAGTATTGACCACAAAAAATTATTTAAATGTACGTATGTATATATACATATATTTTTTAAATTAAAGGGCATTTAAATACACTAGAAATTATTCTGATCAACTGTTCCTCGGTGATCGGACGAAGCGATCTCAGACTGCGTTCTTCATTTGTTGTTGCCTCAAGGAAAGTCCTGTCAACTTCATTTTTATTTGCAATAAGTCTGTTTTCAATAACTCGTTTCTTTTAAGGGAAAATTTCCCGCTCGGTAACCCACTGTTTTCAATGTCTTCGCATGATTAAACAGACTAAGCTCGTCTTTGCGTAAGTAATCATTTAAAGGGGATTCAGACGATAATACGACTCGTACGATAAGTCAAATTTTTGAGTAGAAGAGCACGGGTGGTATCGTCTAAACTTAATGTGCAATGAAACCATACGACATTAAGGGAAAATACGGACGAAAATTTTACAGTCGTACGGCTCTCAACGTTTTTTAAAATTATTCAAAATCCTTCACACAACATTAGATCAGGGATGTATTTTGATGTAAACAAATAAACCAAACAAAGAATAGCATCTGTGCACAACTGAAATGAAAAAGAAATGAAATAGAAAATAAAAATAATTTTTGTCATAGGATTTTTTATTATCATTTTTAAAATATGGAGATAATTTCATTTGATTTTCTCTGTGGTTTTACTTACGACTAAAGTAATTACCGTCTAAATCCTTTTACAAATAATTTATGGCCAGTGTTTAACTTAATATTTAAATACGAAATTAGTTAATTTTTCCTTAAATTTAAGTTATATTTAAATATGGTTTAACTTTTTCAGTCTCCAACTGCGTTTGGTCTTTAATTATGATAAAAGTATGTAGCACTATCAAATGTCAACAAAATATACACAACTTCTTCATTTAACAGCTGCTTACTATTTAGTTAAATTAATATTGAATAGCTTCAATCAGAGTTTTAATCTCAATTGTAAACCACGGCTTTTCATTTCTTATAACTTTTCTTTTGATACGAATATATTTTTCATAGAGGTAATTTAGGTTGTGATGCAGAAAACTCAGCTGTTCGTCCACAGTGGGCACGTAAAAAACGCTGCTCCAGTTTGTAATCGACAAGTCGTCATACAGTGAGTGGTAATCAGTATTTTGGGTGGTGCTATGGATAAGGCATTAAGGTTATAAGAAAAAAAAATAATAAATCGTGCTTAGAGAACATTGATGCTGACAGCTGTTCAAATAATTGCAATTTGGAATTGTTGTTGACAAAGCATAGATCTATTAGTGTACTCCAGTTGGTTGAGTAGGGTAATTTTTGTTCACTAAGTATAGACCAATAGATCTCATCCTTCCAATAGGCTCGTATCCTGCAAAATGTTTGCATTAAAGTTGCCAGTCATTATTACATCGTTGTAACCAAGAGTGCATATGCTAAGTTCCTCAAAAAGTGAGTTAATGTTAATACATTTGTTTGGCCTATATATACTTCCAATGAGCAACCTTTCATTGTTATTAATAAGCTCAACGAAAATATATTCAATGCTATCCCCAACAACATTTTTATATTTTGTTTTACATGAAATACTGGATCTTATATACATGGCAACACCACCGCCAGTAGTTGCCCTGTCAGCGCGATACAGATTATAACCGCTCCAACATCCGGATAGAACCACGATTCTGAGATACATATCACATCAACATTGGAATTTTCAAAAACAAGTTGGAATTCATCCATTTTGTTGTTTAAGCTCTCAGAACTTCAGTGGCATATTTTAAGACCACGGCAATTCTTAGACAGTATTCTTACCATAGATGTCAGATTTTCCCTAGAAAAAAAGTTTATAAGAATTTTCGTAATACAAGCAATAGAGTGTTTAAAGAGATTAACAGTTTTTTTTCATAAATAGTTTTTGAGTTAACAAGAAATTAGTTTTAACAATTATATTTCTATGATTACATACATAGATATTACAGTTTTGATAAGTTTTAGTAACATACGATTTATAACATTATTCAATAAATTCCCCTGATCGAAAAAACTTATCCAATGAACTTAGCGCTTTAACATAGTTTTTTATAGATCGCAGTACATAATTTCTGTCATATAAGCATTTAAATTTAATAATTATTGCAGCATCTGTAGTTCTATTATTATAAATATATAAACGATTAAAATAATTAAAGATATAAACAAATTATACCAACAAATATGAACAATTATAAAACCATAACAGTCAACGCGTTTAGTAAAATCGATGATAAACCTCTAAATTACCCCTTCAAATTAATATGTACGACCATTCGTTCGATACGTAAACATTTTCACACATTCTTACCCACCTTAAATAGCATTATAGAAAAATTATGTTTTATAGTGCTAATTGAAAGAAATATTAAAAACGAAGAGAATCGCTTTAACATGTTCAGGCAAAACCAGTTGCATCAAAAACTAATATAAATGCTACTATTATCAGAACAAACATATCTGATCATTATTATATTTTTTTGCTGTATCCAACACACTTGTGCAACCAGCAAAACAAATATCGCCTATATGTCTCACAGGCGACACCTACATATATTAACACACATAAAGTTATCAGAGAAATGCAGAGAATAACGCAAATGATATACATATACAACAATATTTATATAAAACTTGGTGAAACATGTGAAAAATCAAAAGGGAATAAAAAAACTACGAAAAAAAGGTCTAGGAATCCATGTATTACTGACAAAGTTGCGAAGTGGTGTGAGCAAAAGGATAAAATTTGTAAAAGATGGATTAAAAACAAAGCCAACTTAAATTATGGAAGTGAATACAAAAAATTCTGAAACCAAATTAACAAAAAAATATTTTATGACAAAAACAAATATGATAAGCAAAAATTTATTGAAAATGGTAATAATCCGAGAATAACCTGGCAGTTAATAAATGAGATCAATGGTAAGACTTGCAATAATATAGACGAAACAATTTTAAAAAATCTTAAAAACGACAAATTAAAGCACTTGGTACAGAACTTCGCTTTGAACTTCAAAAATTTTCAAAAAATAAATTCACTCGTGTAATACCAAAACAAACGATTACTCGCGAGTGACCTTGGGAAACTCAATGTGTGTATATGGAACCAACAAACGAAAATGAAATCTTGAATATACTCACACATTTAAATCAATACAAAGGCCTCGGTATAGGCGGAATAAGTCCTAAGGAGATGCAAAATAACGCTGTAACACTAATGCCCTTAATAACAAAATTAGTAAATGAGAATATAAACACATCTATCGTTCCGACGTAGCTAAAAACTTCTGTTATTCGGCCTATATATAAAAGTGACCAGAAAGTCAATTTTAGCAACTACAGTAATTGAAGAGGTATTAGAAGAAATTATTGCGAAACGTTTAAACATTTTTTTAACATATTTAAAATAATACCTCAAAACCAGTTCGGGTTTCAAAAAGAAAAAAATATAAACCAACTTCTTCGATAACTCGATGACAAAATAAATAATGTTCTTAGCAAAAAGAAACACTGCTTGGCCTTATTTATCGATTTCATCAAAGTCTTTGATAAGTTATCACACACAAAGCTTCTACCAGCATTAGAAAGGAATGGGATACGCGGCAGTGTCTTATCATGGTTTGCCGACTACCTAAGCCTACGAAGATACTGAATGAATATAGCAACGAAATTATAACAAATCACGGTGCTCCACAAGGATCAAAGTTAGGACCAATCTTATATCTGTTCTATACTAATGACATGCGTTTGCTCCTGAACCAAAGCCACTCTTTTGCATACGTGGATGACACAGCAATTGTAGTGATACACAAAAACGTTGAAACAGCTACGGAAATGACAACGATCTGGTAATTAATGCATCAAGAACAGAACTAATGCACATCAGCCAACCACACGTTGGACAGGTAAACATAACACTGAAATATCACGATTTGGGACTCATACACAACAGAACAAATAATTCAAACGATCAGTGCAACACCACTATTGAAACGGTTAATACATACATACAATTATGTCGGAATTCATGTAGATAGCACTTTTAAATGGAAGACACGCATAAAAGAACTCCAAAAAAACTACCCAAAGCAGCACGCTCAATGTATCTCCTTAGTTATGCTGTAATAACAACAGTTCTTCGCCAGGCACAATCTTATAAGCACCAAGCACTGCGTGAGGAACCTCAGCACAGTGTAAGAGTCTTCAAAAACCCAAGATCGGCTTCTGAAACCAGAGTAGCGAAAACCCGAACGTCAGACATAACATCACCAGTTTACAATCCTAAGACATAAGCTACAACAGGATTAGGATTAAACATAAAAACCATATATCGATTAACGGTTCTGACAGGTCTAAATGACCCTCAGCTTATTGTCACTGCAATGAACTCTCACATTGTAATTTAATGTTTTTAAATCCCGAATTGTATTAACCTGCAGACTTCGTAGGATGAAAAACACAGTAAATTAAAAAAAGATCCTTTTAGATTAACGCAACATTACTAGGTAAGTGAAGCAGCATATACATATACATACATATACATATTGTATATATTTTCAGTATAAATTGACAAATTCTTTGCCGAGTGTTTTTTTGCAGAGAGCGGTCATGCACAGTCCTCTTTTGAGGAGGTGCTTTAGAGCAAAGTCTCTGCGATGAATGGATAAAACTTCAGTCGGAAGAAATAGAATTGCTTTGCAGAAGTTATACCATCATGGGGCTTGACTCCTTTGGGTAGAGGATTCCGAGTATTTCTACCAGGTAAGAAAAAGCAGTAACATAAAAGTTTTTAGTATATGCATATCCGTAAGAACCTTGGTTATTGACACTGTATGTATACAGCACCTGCTAATAGCTCAGCTGAACAAAAATTTAATGCTCGTCTGGTGGTGTTTCCTCAGTGCCGGAGAATTGCACTATGAACCAAAGAAGGCCAGATAGATATGCATGCATTGCTTATAAGTTGGATTACAATAATACCTTCTTAAATGGGGGGAAAGAAACTGTGTTCCCTTGACTGGAAAACGCCAACTCAAATGAAAGGAAACATTACAGGCCACAGCTTAGCGTAACAGTAATAATATTGTACACTGCTTCATACTGCATAGTACCGCTTTATATGTTATGGGTAAAACACATCTTTCCTTATGCCAACACATCACTAGTCTTTTATTTTCTTGGGAACAAAAAAGTATTAAGTCAAAATAATAAGAATATGTCTAATTAAGTTTATAGTCAATTATTCTTTTTAATAAGACTTATTTCATTAATTCATAACATATGTATGTACATACATAAGTATATGTAAGTACAAGGTGGCGCAAAAGTAATCCTCCTATCAGAAAATGCTATAAATTTTGCGATTGGCCCCTAATGTCAGTTCTGTTTTTACATTTGTGTAGTAAACACATGCGAAATGCACGTTAATAAACAATGTTACGCTACACTGCTGCAAAACGCAGAATATTGCTGACTATTTATTTGACCAATAATCGGTCGGTGACTTTGGCACAACGTGAATTTCGTCGCAGATTTCCTAGCCGTCCAACGCCTACTGGTGAAACACTGCGACGTTTAGCCGCTCGCTTCGAAAAGACTGGCACAACACGAGATGCTGCCAGGCGTGGCAGACCCCGGAGTAGCCGTTCTGCAGAGAATATTGCTGCTGTAGCTGAGGATGTCATGGAAGCGCCGTCGACATCGAACAGACGACGTGGCACGCAAATGGGTGTCAGACGACGGTTGAAGATGTTTCCGTACAAAGTCCAGACGGTGCATCAGCTGTTAGCTGCTGACCGCCAATCGCGTCTAACATACGCTCAAGCCATCCTTAATCACCACCAAGAGGAAGATGATTTTTCATCAAAAATAGTCATGAGCGATGAGGCCCATTTCCATCTTAGCGGGTACGTAAATAAGCAAAATCTACGCTTCTGGGGCACTGAAAATCCGCGTGTAACCCACGAAGAGCCATTACACCCGCTCAAAGTCACTGTATGGTGTGCTGTTTTCGCTGGAGGAGTCATCGGACCATTTTTCTTCGAAGACGTCGCGGGCCAAACGGTTACTGTGATTGGTGAGCGCTACAGAGCAATGATCAACGAGTTCTTTTTGCCGCAACTTGATGAATTGGGATTGGAAAACATGTGGTTCCAAGAGGACGGTGCAACGGCACACACTGCACGTGCCACAACCGATATGCTGAAGGATGCATTTCCCGGGCGCCTAATCTCCCGTTTTGGCGATTTGCACTGGCCAGCAAGATCGCCTGATTTGACCGCTCCAGACTTCTTTTTGTGGGGCTTTTTGAAGTCGCGGGTGTATGTCAACAAGCCTCAGACTCTTGCAGCTCTTAAAGACAATATCCGTCAAGAATGTGAGGACCAATCGCCGGAAGTTTTGGACAAAGTGATGGAAAATGCCATAAAAAGGGCTCAAATGACAATCAACTGTGGCGGTGGCCATTTACATGACATCATATTCTCGACTTGATGTAAAAAAAAATTAAAAGACCAAATAAAAATAATCCACAAGAAGAATCAAAGTTTTTAATTTTTTTTTTTAAATTACAGCCAAAAAACATCGGAAGGTTATTTTTGCGCCACCTTGTACATTTGAACAGTGTTTTTTTCTGAATAGTTTTTAAGAAAATTCGAACTAATTTAATTATAAGTCGAGTCGAGTGTGAATTAAACAAATTATAATTTAAATAAAAAGCTCAGGACACTGGGGAAAACCTAATTACAAGGAATTGCACGGCGAAAAACATTAAGTAAAAAAAAGCTTTTACACTGTTCACTCAATATGTATAATGTAAGATGTACATACTTATGTATATATAAATATATATGTATTTATGTATATACCAATCAATGTAAAGAATTTTCGGTTATTGTTTGGATAGTAGTGCATTCCATTATTTATTTTATTTTGACCGGATTTTTCGTTAAGAATAGAATTTAGGACTTCTGGACTGTTGGTCAAATACGTTATTAACTCATCCATCGAGGTAATGAAAAGTACAAGCACTGAAGCTGTTGGTTTCAAAACAACTCAGCAGAGCAATACACTCCAATTCCTGTCAGCAGCATTTAAGGGCGGGTAATCAGTCGTGGTCAATGTATTTAATGTCTTCAATGCTGTTAAGACCAAAAAACTTTGCTCTATAATCCGATTATAAAGTTTAATGCAATCACTTAAAAGTCTTCAGTTAACCAAAGTTTTAAGTTTTCATAAGATATTGTCATTGTCTGATCAGTTAAATGTGTTAAACAATGAAATATACCGAATCTTTGAACAATCTACTAGTAAATTTATATATGCTTTTCAATACTCACTATTAGCTTGCATTTTTTAATTGCTTAATATTAGCAAATGATAAAAAAATTCGTTTGGCACAATCATTTAACCAAATACATACACACCTACATAAATATTGCTGAATATTCTTCCACAATTTCACATTAATATTATGATCACGTAACCAATTTCTAAACGCACTGTCAGTTCGTTTGGCTTCTTTAAAAATCAATTAAGTTGGACTAATTTTTTTTCTGCATACACTTATAACAATAGAATTTGGAGTGACCTTCCATATCTTAAAGAGAAGCACGGCCCAGAGCATCGCTGACAAATGAGTAGCCCAATTAAATTTAATCAATTGTCAATTGTTTATTATATACGGACATGTCAGAGTCATATATGACTGGCCCATCCTTATGATTCGAGCCTGTTCGAAGCCAAACCTTTTTCAACTTCAAAGCTCCCAAACCACAAGCTACAGATACAATTAATGAGTAAAGTATTGTACATATGTAAGTATGTATATATGTAAATACGATACATTTTTTAATCTCTATTTTTAACTGCCTTAATTTCCTCTAAGTTGTGTATGTGTAACTTCCAAATGAGACATACTATATACATATGTACATACTTATGAACATATACAAGTGCCTGCATCGCTATATCCATTTTACTTTCAAATATTTTGATTTTATATTCAATAAAACGTTTCCGACATCCAATTCCTATGTCCATTCTTAGGTAAATTTTGGTTTTTTTATTTCTTTAAATTGAAATTTTTTGTTTTCTTTAAATTGCTTCGTTATTTACATATGTATGTATGTATTATGTTTAATTTTTTATGTTTAAAGCTCTAGAAATGTTTAAATTAACCTGCATATAATCTGCATTTGGTATTGGTACCACAAATACTGTTTCGTCATTTTTCAAAAATAATGGAATTAATATTACAAACAATATAATGTCCTTTGACAGTTTCTCCAAGAACACTTGATATATCTTAGCTTTCCCAGCATACCAAATTGCGATCAAACTGCAATAGAACTTAAGAATAAGCTTATGTGAACAGTAGATATTAAGTTTTTTCAGTATCAGCTTCAGTTTAAAAAAATGCTTGAGAAAACGCACAACTTTTCCTAAAGTGTACTTATGACATGGCACTAAAATGATTGAAAGAAGTAATACATTCTAATCTCATGTACCGTTACGTTTGTTTTTACAAACTTTATGAAAATGTTTTACGTGCGCATCATATGGGCCTATGAGACATTTGAATAAAGCTTAATATATTAGTTGACTTTCATAAATCGCCAATCAAATAGTTGCAGCAATTCAGCCGATGTTGATTAGGCTGACGAATGAAGTGCAAACTGTAGGAAAGGAGTTGCAGGAGCTGAAAAAATAAAACTCGTTGTAATCCCTCCACAGCCATTCAAGGAAATTGAAAAGTTCTTGGAGTTTGAGAAACGGTTGCAAGAAAACGGAGAAAGCTTTGCTTCGTTTGTAAGTTTAACTCTTATTATGTGTACGCTACATATGAAATCGATTCCTTAATTTTTTCCTTATCACATTATTCAGGAAAACAAACTGACAACTGTATCAAAAATTGTTGGAGAAAAATAATCTAAGCGGAACAAAACGGTACGAAGTAAGTCAAATAAAATATGTAACTGAAACAAAATAATAATAATAAATCTCTAAATTTCATATGTAGATGCAGCTTTATCAGTTGTTATTACAGAGGACCAATTTATTAAGGATACGCGAACGTTCTTCCAGTTCGCGAAAAATCGTATTAGATTGCGCTTAAACTACAAAAGTTATAAAAAACATAAGAATTAAATTTAAATATTACAATTTAAGTATATGTATATCAAGAGGGTTCCGTTTTAATTTGTATACGATTGTTAACGCGACTCCCAAAATCCTCGTGATTCTTTTGCCATCTGGTAGCACTAAATCAATTTCGAAAGAATAACGAATAAGAATTCCAACATGTACATACATTTTTTTAACGAATATACTGTCTAGAAGCGTCTTACCGCCTTCGCCATTTTGTAGGAGCTTAACTGTGAAGCGGTTCAGACGTGATTGTCCTTAAATCTATAATAGAAATTACCAGGAATTTCCATACCAAAAAGTATGTAGAATAGATTAAGCTATTATTGAATATGTAAATTTCTTATATATTATTTTATTATAAAGGAATTTTAATAAAGGTTATTGCGTAATAAATCAAGCCTTTTATTACGTATTTACAATTTATTCAAAATCCCGTGGAAATTGCTGGCTTGGCCGATAGCCTTCTCAACAACGATTGTTACGATAACCTTTTTCAATATTGTTGGACTGGTTGACTCGCAGTCCAATTTTTAAAACTAAAACACTTCGTGCTTCCTTTATTGTGTGACTAAAAGTAACTGCCCAAACTTAAAGATAAGAAACCCTATTCTGCTGAGCTGTTAACTTACTATGTAAATATATACATATGCATGTACATATATGTAAGTATATAAAATAATACAGTTATTAGAAGAGAGGGTTCTTGTACATATATAGCTATTATGTGTACAGAATAGAAATTTGATAAAAAGAGAGAAACAAATTTACAGAAAAAGGAGGGGAAAAATATATACCAATTTGTATAAAAGGCAGGGAAAGAAATATATAAGAATTTATGTATAAAAAAGCGGGAAAAATATATGTATATAAAAATTCATCTAAATTATTATTGTTGAACACGGTTCAACAAAAATGTATATTCTACAATATTTTCAAGTATAAGGCTTGCAGTATGTGAGGTCTCTTGACTCGAACAACATCAAACTTGTTAAGATTACTTCTATTATATATTTTATATTTTTCGCAAATTTTTGGTATTTCCGCCTCTGGACTTTTCATATATGTACATTTTTTCCTTATCTATGTATATACATATGCATGTATATATAGGGCACTGGTTTTCATCTTTTATTTCTTTCTTTTATCAAATGTATTTTCTTTTTATCATGATATATTAAATTTCTTAAAGTTTAAGTCTAATCTATTACTAAAATCTATTGGCTTTTCTTAATCGTCGAAAGAATTGTGTTCTTATAATAACCTATTGCTCTGACTTCAAGTTCATCTGTACCAATTCTCTCTGCTGTACATTTCATTATTTTTAGATGTGTTAATGTAGTAACCTTTCAATGTCCGAATTTCTTGTCTTGCAGTAAAGTGGATCTAAATATTATTTTCACTGCAGAACAAATTAACCAAATCATTATCGCATTCGTTGTCCATAATCAAAAGTTCTGGTTTACCCAGTAAGTCTATTCTTCCTTCTAACTTCGTCTTAATATTTTTATCTGAAAGTTTGTAGGCGCTTCTCAACTTTGTGAATCTGTCTATAGTTGTCAAAAAATATTGCTTTGGAAGATGTTCATATGCACAATCTGATTCGGATTTTTCGGTGCTTTCATGTGCCGAAAATGTTTTTAATGGGACTACGATTGTTAAAATTCTACAGCTATTTAGTGATATGTTTAATTAAATTAAGCTATAAGAATTTTCCTTTTATATCTTCAAAATTTTCCCAAACTCCTCTATGATTAGTTTATTCGTGTGTCCTCTTTATAATGTCGTAAATACGTTCGGATTACTCCACATCAACTGCCATCGTGCCTCATTTAGTAAATTTCAGTCTCATATCATTCCCAACAAATGGACTTACTTCTGCTGAACAATATTATACTTTACGTCTTCCGACTCACAATATATCCCTACAGAACCTCTAAGTATATTTTCTTTAAATAGCTCTTCCAATCGACCCTCATCCATCATCATCAGATATTTCCCAAAAAGCCTTTCCATAGTTTTTTCGTTTGTTCTTATAATACGTACCTGGGTTCTATACTTTTAACTGTTCCTTCACTGATCTTTAAGCAATCATTTAAATCTTCTATACCACTATGCACCGATCTAACTTCTTCGGCGCGCAATTCAAAAATTTGTTCATCGTTCGAGTTGTCTTTCTGTTCGGTCAGCCTTCATTTCCTTCATTGAATAAAGCCATTTCAGTAGTTGGTGATCTGTTTTGGTCAAAAATATCCTACCGTATACATATGTACATACATATGTTCTGAAGTATTTCAAAACCAACTTCCATTCACTTCCAATAGGGTTGGCTTAATGCCATCAAGAGTAATTATATGTCCCAAAAATTCCACCTGCTGAGCCATGAATCTGCACTTATCAAACTGTACGCTAAGACCGTACTCACTCAACTTGCAACATATCTTGTCCAAACTATCGAAATGTTCATCAACTGAAGTCGAAAACCCTAGAATGTCATCCGTGTAGATAACACATATTTTATGCATGCACTCCCTTAAAACGTGAATAGTGCATTCTTCAACCCAAATGCTATTGTGATATACATACATATTTATAACGACCAATAGGTATTGAGAAAGCAGTTTTTTCTGTATCTCTTTCATCTATTAAAATTTGTTGAAAGCCCTTTGCCAAGTCGACAACAGAAAAATATTGAGAACGATCCAACTTGTCAAATATCGAACTTATACCGGGAATTTGTTATCTATTGCAACGCTATTCAATCCCTTATAATCGATGACTATACGCCATTTTTTTATGTTATTATAAGGTGCTTTACTGGCTCTTATAACTCTCTGCTGTAGCATTTCATTGATTTGTTTCCCAATTTCTATATTTTATATTTATATATTTTTCAATAAATTGGTTTATCCGTATTTGTACGAAGGTAGCAGACAAGCCTGGTAAAATGTACTTTTATGTTTATAATAAAATTTCCTCACCTGTTTAACTTCATTGGAATTCAAGACTAGTGTCCTAAAATCCTAGTGTGGATATCCTAAAAGCCCATTTCATATTTTTCCAAGCTTTATACGTCATCAAATTTGCCTTTAAATTTATTTTCAATTTAATTTTTATAGAAAGGTATAGAATATCATTTAGGATAAATTTTTCAGTTTTGTAATTAATACACGCTTAAGCGGCATTATTTTTATTACTATGCAGTCAAAATTGTAATCTTTAGGATAGACATTTTTGGTTATAATAAAAAAATGTCTCAAAATGTTTAACTGAATTGGTCTTATAAGATTTTGTGTTTTGAATAAAATCGAAAATGTATTGTAGTTACCTAAAGTTTTTGCAGCTCCAGTACCAATTAGACATTTTATTTGGTTTTTATTAAAAGTGCTATTGGTAATCGGTTCTCTCCTCAACTTCTGACCAAAGTTAGTTCTAAAATTTCCCGATCTTCTATAATCGTATCCATCGCGGCATACGTTTTCAAAATTTCTTTTATTATTTCCTATAAAAACTTATGTTTCTTATTTTTGAAGTTCGGCTTTAGGGCAAATAATAAAAAATATACAATGATTTTTCTCACATTTCAATTATTTCCCAATATTTCAATCAACATCGTTGATCATCTTCAGGATTTCTACAAAAATAACACAAAATGACACCAGTTGCAATTAATATGACATTTAACACAACATCAATAGCAGAAACAAATACATATGTGTGTAGTAAGTAGATCAGAATATTTATGCGAACGTACACTTAAGGTAACGTACGTACGTTCGTTTTTGAGTGCACCAAAATAATGCAAAGGCCTATCGAAATTAACTGTCACGTTGCCGGAACGTTTCAACCTGTATAAAACAGATTTCTACGGCGCCGTTAAGTGACATTCGTCAGCTGTTGTTGGCAACCATATGAATTAAGAGCAATGCGGCACATTTGCCCATTTTCGGTACTTTTGAATTGGTATCATTTTGGTTCATAAAAGTAATAATTGATTAATAATAATACTAGTTTTAATGATAAAAATGATAATAATAAAAATAATCATAACAACAATAACAATTTTAGTAGTAGAAAATAATAATAACAAAAAAACTAAAAATAAAAATAGCAAAAACAACAATTATAATAATTTTATTAATAAAAATAATAATCATAATAATTTTAACAATAATAATAATAATGTATAAATTACAATGTAAAAAACTTTATATCTCTCGAAGCTAATTTAGTACTTTTTTCAATTTCCCAAGTACGAAAATAACTTATCATTGCCCATCACTATGCCAAAAAGTTCAAAAATAACGCAACAATAAATTATGTTAGAAAATATTTTGTTTATTGTATTAACGCCTGTTACATTTTTAAAGTTTCTGTAAATCAACGTTCGCATAACCAGTTCGCATGTCAAAATTAAAACAATTAAATTAAAAAAAGAACATATTTTTATTTATATTGTATATAAGAAAATTCCTTCCGGAGTTTCCTTTCCCAGGATTGTTGTCCAGACGCGAAGCACTTATTCATTGTCTTTTTGACTTTTGTTTGCTTTGCGCGAGTTAATGAAACTTTTATTTCATTAATATAAAAAAAATTAATTTTTTATATTTTTATTTTGGAGTTACCCTCCTTCTTTATTAAATGATTATTATAAACTGACTTAAGAACTAACGGATACATTATTTATTAAGATATTGTTTTCGTTATGTTTGCCTAATTACTGAGAAATCACCTGTTTACTTATTATTGCTGATTGTAGTGTGAGCAGTTTTAACGGGACCGGAAACAACATGCAAAATTATATGGAAATCTAAATATTGCAGTTTATACGTATAGTTGATTACTGTTACATTTTTTTTGTTAACTCGCGCAGCTGTCAATGTCTTCTTTGCAGTTTAATATTTTCTCTTTCGATACGTTGATAATGTGTAGCATTTCCAGATAATGCAATATTTTTCCATTAACAAAATGAAGTTTATGTCCCGTTACTGCAAAAAAAAACAAAACTTAAATCTCACAGGAATAATTTATGCACGTGCATACTGTACATACATACATACATACATACATTTGTATTTGAGACAAAACAAAAGTATTAAAACTTGACACCGACAAGCAATTCACAACCTTCTCTACCAAAAACCGCCACTTTATTTATGTATGTATGTTCTAAGATACTATTTACGTGTTCACCATCTGCAAATACATATTTGAAGATCAGCAATCTGATGACGTAGTCCTGCTCGCGTTATTGCTTATATCAAGACAGACAAGATTGCCCGTGCGGTCCCTGTGTTAAGACAATTGAATATAAAGGTAATTTTTGAACTCATTTGTAAAAGGTTTACGAAATATCGACATACTTATTTGTACTCAGGGTTCAACTCCTGGGGTGTGGGGAAGAGGAAATATGGTGTAATGTTGCGATATTTCTGTTCTATTCTGCTCGTGTATTGCAGGAATGAAGATGGCGGAATTCAACTGATCAATTAAACCAGCATTCCCAATATTTCGGCTAAAGTTGTATTTATATAGACTTAATTGTGGGGTTATTGAGTGTTTTTATTTATGTATTGTGTGTGTAACTACCAATTCATCCATCATGGCACCCAATTTGCAAAAAAAAATTTACAATCCTTTAACTTGCGTTTTTCAAATTGTGGATATAAAATTTGTAAGTTAATTCAAGGGACTAGGAGGCTCAGCCTAAATTATAACATAACTCCGAGTAGTGGTTTTAGATGACACTTCAATAAGTCTCGTTTTGGGCCAAACACCTACATAAGAAATTTAGACTATAACTGGTTTAGAAAATGTTAGAGATATTATAGGGGCTTGATATTAAGCAGGACACCATTTCCAAAGACATCCATCTGTAGGCAAACACCCATTTTGACCAGAGTAATAAGAACAATATTCATATAAATCCATAAAAATGCACGAATTGTTTGGACAAACATATCTGTAACAGTGCGAAGAACATGCTGTGGAAACAAGACTGCTGCACCCAGAACAATCAACAACGTCTGCGCAATTAAAAATTGTTGTAATATCTATGTAAATGAATGATTCTTTCATAAGATTTGTACTACCTGAATTATTCTGACAGCTATTGCCCTCACATAAATCCAGCTTGGGATTGGGAGGCATAACTAAGAGAGGGGGATCATATTTGATTTCCGGTGCTTTCAGAAAGACTATAAGTGCTTTACAAACATGGCTATTACAGCGCTCATATTTCCGATTAAAGCACAGCCATTTATCGCCATATAACTTGCATAAGCGGGGAGTAAACACTTTACAGCAGCCTACAGGAAGTTGGTCAGTAGCATTGTACTTTGTATTTGTTGTCTTTGAGGAATAATCGGGCTTTTGTGTGGTTACTGTCAATGGCAGTAGTTGACTAGTGTCAACAGGCGTTTCAGTTGACGAAGATGTGTAGTATGCGATTTTGTTAACAGTCGCCACAGAAAACGGCTTTTCGACTACTTCATTAACAATAATATTATCTATTTCTATTATTGTTGTGAGATATGCAGGTTTCTGGCAGCTTTTTCTTCGCCATACTAAGCCTTGTGGACACACCGGTTGAAGGCATGTCCCTCTGTAATATTCTCCTAAAGTGCAAACTATTTTGCGACACTTGCTTTGCAACATAATTGAACCATCAGGGCATTCCAATTTCTTGAACTTTATAGACGATGTTGTTGAAGTAGTTGCTGTAGATTGATTTTCAAATGGACACGGTTTTTTGACTTTCGGATTGCATAATTCGTCCATGTGAAGAAAGTATCCTCGACGACATCTTTCATCTGACTAACAGTATCGTCTTTATGTACCAGTTAACCATGTTAAAGTAATGATTGATATATACTCACTTGCTTAACAGCTTGTGATCCACTTAATTTTGAGTCCACGGTGAAAATATAAAATAGTGTTAAAAAGAAGAATCGATTCAACCGCAGCTTTTGCATGATAAGAGTGTTTATTTAAAAATCTTTATAGTGAATATTTTAAATCTTTTGAATGTATGTATGAATAGGCTACGAAAACATAATTGCTGCAAGTGAACATTTAATCACATACATGAAGAGCTCTGCTTGATAAGCCAAGTAACCCAAATAAAAAGTTCAAATAATTTCATCATGTGATTATGAATAATAAAACGATGTCTCTTTTTAGTTTTATTTTGCCTGTTGAATAGAATGTTTATTTTGTTTGGCAATTCTTATAACATGTCTATTAGATTTCATTTCTTTATGGGATTCTTTATTGCTGTAACATGATTAAACAGTTATAATTTCATTCTCAAAATTGTTTGCTTCTTTCTCCAGGGAATACTTTTTTCTAATGCTGATTCTAGATGTTCAAATGAGTTTCTTACTCCACTTCCAACATTGAAACCTTCAACAGAATGTCCTAACATGCCAGTTAATCCTAGTGCCACTAAAGTACATGCTGAGCCAGTGACTTCCCCAATTACGGTTGCTTCGGATGAATCTGACTGTAAAAGTCAGTCCATTAGCGAAGCTGTGAATGCTGGTTCGTTTCCAATATGTGAAACTAACTCTGTTCCAACTAATAAAGGGTATTTTTTATAGAGGTATAGATAAAACAAACACGATTTTTTTAAATTGATATAAAATTTACTTTGTTCGAAAGATAATCTTCTGTCATTAAAATTTTAATATGACTTCTGGCATCTGACTGCCGCGGCTGCCTCGAAAGTAGTCTAATCTGGAGGTTCAATTTTCGACAATAATGCGGCGAATATTGTCCTCCAAGTAGTCAATCGTTTCGGGCTTATCGGTGTAGACTAGCGCCTTCACGTATCCCCACAGAAAATAGTCTAGTGTTAAATAGCACGATCTTGGAGTGCAACTATGCGGTTATCAAATGCTTTTTTCAAGAAATCAATTATGGTACGAGCTGTGTGAGGTATGGCACCGTCTTGTTGAAATCACGGCTTCTACACATCATGGTTGTTCAATTGATGAACGAATAATTCTGTAATCGTGGTTCTATAGCGGTCACCATTGACTATTACGTTCTACCAGCATCGTTTTTACAGAAGTACGGACCAATGATTCCACCAGCCCATAAAGCACACCAAACGGTCAGTTTTTCTGTATGTATCGGTGTCTCAACATACACTTGAGGATTATCATCACTCCAAATATGGCAGTTTTGTTCATTGGCATATCCATTCAAACAAAAGTAAGTTTCATCGCTAGACATAACCCGCCTATGAAAGTCGCGATCAAAAACAATCTTGTTTTGGGCCCATTCAGCGAATCTACCACCTTGCTAGGTAATCGTGTGGCTTCAATTGTTGAAATACCAAACCAAACTAAACATAAATCACTTGGCTGCCAGTTAGAAACGTGTTGCCAACTTAAAGTTTTATACATCTATAAAAAACTCCCTTTAGTTGCGCAAGCCGAATTAGTCATATTATAATGTCTTTTGTTTTTTCAGTATCCAAATGCTGTTTGCAATTGTGTTGTAAAAACTTCTGTTCAACGGGAAGAAGCACAACACAGATCCCGCCAACATCTGCTACTCTACCCGAAACTCTCATTAAATGCCCTCCAGGGACAGTGCTTTTGGGAAGAAGATGTCATTTACTATATTGCCCGCGTGGCTCTCAAATGGTAAACGATCGATGTATTGTCATTGAGTGCCCTGGGGGTACCATTTGGACAGGTCATAGCTGTACCGTACTCGAACCTATTGTTCGAAACCTTAAATTTCAAACTGGTATTTTGACGCAATTAAATCAAACAAAACCCCAAATCCTTCTCAATAATACAAACAACATTTTTGTTAATACATTGTTGAATTTACAATTTCGTAACGAAAATAAAAATGACTGTAATGACGAAAACAGTCATTCTATTGAAGCAATTGGACAAATAACTCCTGCACCAACCTCAAACTGCTGTGAAATTATGACTCCAAGGATATGCAAACAATATAATAATCGTTGGCGCTGTTATAGTCGTCGCTCACGCAGATGTGGAGAATTTTGTATTGCACCCGTTATTTATCTCAGACCGTCTCGCATTTATTCTACACCGAAATATTTAGTAATGCCACCAATACAGAATGAGTGCCACTCGTATGGAAACTGTGCTCAAGAAATGAGTAAGTTCCTATAACGAATAGACAAACGAAATATATCCAATATTTACTGTATCTTTTATAGAAGAATACGATTGTTCTGGGTGTGCATTGAACGATATGGAGCGTTGCTCACACTATTGTTATCGTTATACGTGTACGCCAGGTAGATGTGATTATTATGACCAGGAAAAATATTGCGCTGGCAACATGGACTTTTATGGATGCAGGGAAGAAGATGGTTGCCTAGACAGTTGGTGCAAATAAAAAATTCAAATTATACTTTTCATCTCCAATTTGTAACAAAATAAAGTATTTATTAAATTTTTTTGAACGGTAAATCAAAGATATGTAGATGTTTTTTGGTGTACTGTAAAAATTATTGGTACATATACATACGTATGTACATTAGACCTCGCCTCAAATTTTTTTTCGAATTTTGCATTTGGGGATTGGTTAAATGTGCGATTTCATGTAAATATTCATGTGGTAAAATTTGAAGTCGATCAGAGTGTGCCAACCCGTGCCACAATGAGGTCAAAGTTCAAAATATATTGAAAACAATCGTTTTTTCATTGATATTATAAGTTAGGAATTTTTTTTAACAACATAATTTCTTTTTATGTATTTTTTTCTTATCGACATGTAAAACGACTCCCACAAGTTGAGTGAGTCACAACGCAACACAACACATCGAAGTTAAATTCCACCTTCTTATATTCTAAGAAAACTAACGGAAAAGAAAAAGTTGACCGCCTAGGTAATTGAAAAGGTAATTGCCACTCCAATTATTGAAGTTGGATCTGGAGCAGCAATCGCACAATCAATATATGATTATTTAACGAAAATGAACATGATAAATTCATTAGAAATGGTGTGCTTTGATACAACTGCTACCAACACTGGTCAACAAAATGGGACAGCAATGTTGCTGGAGAAAAAATTAGATCGTAGTTTGATGTGGTTACCGAGCTGTTTTGAGGTATATTTTCGAAAATGTAGAGGTCCAGAAGTTGGTATATTTGAACGTTTTTCACGGGAATGGACCATTTTTAAGTTGGAAGATTTCAAAGTTGGTATTATGGATGAAGAAGTGCAATGTGCTGTAAGTGTCGAAGAATGTAACTTCAGCAAAGAGTTTTGTATTAAACATTTAGAAAAATACCATATTCAACATGATTATAAAGAGTTATTACAACTTACGTATATTTTTCTTGGTGGCAGCATCCCAAATTTCGCATTTCATGCACCTGTGGCAACATCCCATGCAAGGTTCATGTCGAAAGCCATATATGTTTTAAAAATATATGCTTTACAAAAACAGTTTCAAATGTCTTCCAGCCAGTTGAATGCTTTGCGAAATATTTGTATATTTCTGGTACGCCTGTATGTTCCGTACTGGTTCAGAACCACTTATGCTCTCGAAGCACCAAATAACGATTTACAGCTGGTTATAAAGATTGCAAGTTATATTGACCCAAAACATATCAATACCATTATTAGCAAAAATCCGAAATCAGAAGAGTTAGTTGCTCTTGCGTTTTTTGATTGCAACCTACCCTTTGACGTAAAAAGAAAAATGGTTACGGCACTTGCAACTGAGATCGAAACTGAGGAAGACAATGTACTTTCACTGCCTAAAAATGTTTGCGCTAGTATTGAAGAATTAAAAGAATTTCAATCTAAAGATTTGAGTTGCTTTGTAACACGTAAAACTAAAACTTTTTTTGCACGTTTGGAAATAGACACCAATTTTTTAAGCTTTGATCCCTCAAATTGGCACGAAAGAGCAGAATACATTAGAGGCGTTCAAATTCTGAAAAATATTAATGTTGTTAATGATGCTGCTGAGAGAAAAGTCAAACTTATTATAGATTGTAACCGGTCCTTAACACACAGCGAAGAAGACAAGCAGTACTTGCTTCATGTTGTTGACAACTACCGAAAGGAATTCCCATCATATACTAAATCGTTGCTCTTATAATAATTTAATAATATTAATTCTCTTCTTTTTAATGAAATTTTTGAATAAAAAAAATTGCAAATTAAGAAAACATTATATGAATTGCATGTTTTTTTATAATAAATAACTTGTCATCAATGAAAAAACCATTGTTTTCTATATATTTTGAACTTTGACCTAATTGTGGCACGGGTTGGCACACTCTGATCGACTTCAAATTTTACCACATGAATTTTTACATCAAATCGCATATTTAACCAATCCCCAAATGCAAAATTCGAAAAAAAAAAAATTCCATATAAGTGATGCGAGGTCTAATGTACATATGACTTGGGCACCGTTGTTAAATCCTATTTATTTTTGGTAAAATTATAATGTTTCCCAACAATTCTTGATTTACGTGCACATATTAATTTAATTTTAAAATTCAACCAGAGTTTCAACATTTCTTTCTGGTTGCATCTCCATTTTGAACATGTTCATCTCCGAAAGTTTCCGAGAAGGAATTTATGAGATACTCACAATAAAATATTTTTTAGCGACACAAACCGCTACGAACGAAAAGTTTATGAAGTTAAAGGAAAAAAATTAAAGCTGGTGGAAAACCAATCACAAAGAGAACAGAAACTTTATAGATCAGAAATTCAAGTTAAGAATATAACAATTGAAACAAAAATAAGGAATTAGAACTTTTGCGAAGCCAATATTTGTAGTTGAAAGAACAACTGTTAGCCGCCCAAAACATCCAACTTGTTATTTCATTTCTAACATCAAGTGTTAAGTGTTTTTTTTACCTAGTCATGTGTGTGCCTTTTCTTTTATAAACTCTAGAAAATTTAATTGTGTGGTTTTACCTAGTTTTAAGGAATACTTTCAAACGTACGTACGTATGTATATATGTAAATATGTATGTACATATATTAGTAGTTTAATAAAAAAAAAACTGAATATGAATTTAAGAAAATTCTTTTATTTATTTACCGGATTTTCTGAATAAGTATCAAAACTATTGATAATAGTGTACAATACTTTCGGGGTTTGTTGGCGTATCATAACTTATATGCAAATGTTATGTCGAGCAGCACAAACGTTAACAATTTTCGTTGCTTTGTCAGACTTATAATGGAGCTGATGACCAGCAACAGAGCAACAGTACACCAATCGTTCTTTTAGTTATTCTTCTTGCATGTTTACTATTGCAAATTGCCTCAGGACTTCTTTCTTGAGAAGACGGATATGATGCCATTAAATCAAGTTCGAGCGGATAACCAGCGTCACACAAACATGTATATTGAAACGTACAGTACCTGAAAACCAGCTTCGTAACGCTCGCGCAAAACTTGTCTTCTTGGGCTTACCCTCTATTATAATACATATTTCTTTTTTAGGGGCAGAATATTTATATGCGAACTGTCTACGTAACCCATTACGCCGGGAAACCCCATCTTCTCAAAGAAATGTAATTTGCCCTCAGCCTTCTCTTCCTTTGTCATTTCGAATTTGATAAAATGTGGACAAGTAGTTCCTTCTAAAACATCGAGAGTTTCATCTAAAATTAAGGATACAGTGCGCTGTGACAACACAAGATTAAAATCGTTCCCAACACTCGATTGGTACGAGTTGCTGCTATCTTTAGCGTGTTGCAAATTAATGTTGAGTGAATTAAACTCTTCTTTAAAGGCTGAATTTTCTTTAAAACGAAGTTAAATGCAGGTTTGATCAATCGAAAGCTTTCTATAAATCTGTATAAACAAACAGATTTTCTTTATCTTATTCATCACTACTTTCACTGAAAAAAATGAAATTACATCCAAAATAGGTGGGGTGACAAATAAGTTTTCAAAAATATCAATAACGCGTCCACATCAACACACTTCCAAATCAGTACCGATTTATAGTTGTGTTGACGTCGGCGTCGACTAAATTTGATTGCAGCTAAAAATTGATGACGACATCGACAAAGAGTTTGGTAATATGGAGGAATATATGTATGTAAAATGTTATACATGGTTTAGAGTTAAACAGTTTCACCATTTGTGGAGATAAATCAGAAGTGTTGCAGCATATTCCAGAATTTTTAAAATCTATGTATATTAATTCCTAACAGGGATTCGAGCAGTCCATACTACATTTTCTTTCTAATTATTGTTTTTGTTGAGCTCTCGCTTAACGCGGCATTGCTCGTTGATACGTCAAGCATTTAAATTACTGTAATTCAGCCACGCCTTGTTGGGAATAAGCTTCTCTCAGAAATATACTTATATATATAAGTTGTTTGTTATTTGTACCTCAAACAAATCAATCAAACCTATAAGTTAAATTTTTTTCCACCAGTTGCCTCTGATTGTATCATACTAATCATCCTTTTAGCATTTATTGCATCGAAGTTATGATATATACTCTATATACATATAGATATAACGTAAAATTGGAAATCCCCTGAATTACCAAAGCATAATGAGTTCTCAAACCACTTCAGAAAAATAATTTTTATAAACATTCTCTTCACTACTTCTACTTCGGCATTTTAAGATGTCATTGTCTCTCTCGCCTAAGGATGACCTGTTCAAAATGCCACTGCAGAGGAGTAATCAGACGTTAGAAATTAAAATTTAAAAAAGTAAACGTTGATTTTTAATTTTTTTTAAAGTTTAAAGCTTTCGATGTGTTACTCAATCAATGTTTAATCAATTTCATTAAAGAGATAAATGAAATTTTGCCATGAACAACTACTTACATATGTATGTTTTTTCTTCTTTAGAACCAGTATCAAGAGTAGTGTTTCGCTATTTGTTTATTCTATATTGCAGGGAGGAATATTTCAGAACTTAACTGATGGTGTTTTGACTGTTCAGGGCACAGTCAGACATCAGTTAATCCAACGTTGCGATCTTGTGTTGTATTTGTATGGACTTGATTGGTTGGGTTATTCAATGCTTTGTTATGTATGTATGTAAATATGTATTGTTTTTTTTTATTGTTTTTATTTGCTAAAATTGTTAGCTATTGTTTTTTCACCAGAGTCTTGGCAGGAATCGAACCTGCAACCTCTGGACTGTTTGTCGCATACTTTACCCACCAACATTAGATAGTAAACAAGTCATTTCTTCATTACTTTCTAATTATCATTATATTCATTACTTTTATATTTTACGAGTACATACATTCATGTAATTTAAAACCTCGCACAGGACGAGCTTTAGTACAGTTAGAAAGACTCTTTCAGCACAGCAGTAAGAGCCGTAAATTTACATTATAGGCAAATCAAGTTCTGTAAAATGGTATATACCTTGTGTATCTTTGGGCCAAGTCAATGGCATGGTTGGAAAAATGAGTTTGGCATATCATCAGCCCACTAATATTTTTTATGTACATACAAACATGCATATACACGCTGTTCAAAATAATAGTGAGAGGCTGCCAGATCATATGGACTAAAACACAAGAAATGATTCTAAACTAAAATATTCTTAACAACTTCAATTTCATAGAATAAAGATGCATTATTTTATATATACTCTATATAACCAAGGAATTTGACATGGCGCAAAATCGAAACTTAACAATTTTATGCTACTAGTTTTTAGTTCTGATAGTTCAACAGGCCGTACAATTCATATTAAGAAAAAAAGCTGCAGTAACTATTAGTCAAAATAAAATAAATACTTGTGGTGTTTTCTATTCTGGAAAAAAGTGTATATGTGGAACATTTTCTTCATGCTACACATACGAGTACCCTTACAAAGTGTTTTAATATTTATTCTTTTTAATGGAACATAATAATGTGTTGATTTTACGCTCTGCAATACTCGGTTGTACAAAAGTGTATTTATATATGTATATTACACGCCTGTAATATTGGGTATTATGTCACACTGAAATATAACATTTCTTAAAAAATTTACCTTTTATTTGTGCAACAAACTTAAAAAAAAACATGAAAACTTTTCGCACTCTTGCATGTATTTTCAGAATAGAACAACAACCTCGTATAGTAGAATAAATGCAACATGTTTGTCAGAAAAGAAAACACCATTAAATTGTAAAAGGGTAAAATTATTAAAATTGCAATTGAGATTACTAATGCAATTACCCCTCCTAATTTATTAGGGATTGAATTGGTTACGAGTGATCATAGCGGAAAACCATTGCTAATATACATGTCTAGTCTTCTGCTACTGAAAACGTCGCGTGCAAACACGCCCAATCTCCTAAAATTTCTATCATCATCTAGAGCCCTACTGTAACCCCAAGTTCCCAGAGCCTGATAGATCCCCTTGTTCGCTAAATTCCTAATATCTTCATAAACTGGGCACGCAGTAAGTATGTGCCACACGTCCTCGAAGTCCCTTCCATACCTACAATACGGAGTATCAGGCAAGCAAAATGCATTAAGAGATCCCTGCATACATGTGATCAAATTGCTCCCGTATCGTTGTCAAATCGACACCATATTGTTGTCAAATTGACATCATGTCGGTGCCATTTCACTAGAATACCGTTATCAATTTGACACCACTCGTTGTAAATTTAACACAGTTCGTTATAGTACATGCACACGTCAATTTAAATAAATTTAAGTATAAAAATTAATTTTTCCGCTATTCAATGTATATATGTATATGAGAGCGGGGTTGCGAGTTTCAAAATTGATACTAAAAAAGTTGTATACAGTTGTAATGAATGAACTTTTGCAGAAATACCCTTTTTTTGTAAGATTTGCAATACTGTAAGACTTGTAAAACGGCTTGGGTCGGTAAAGCCCTTAGCCCAACGTTTGATGATCGCGAGCACACCACGAGCATGATAACACGCTTGTCGAAATCGAATTTTCAGAAACTCCTTAACATATTCAAGTTGATTTCCACCCAAATAGAAAAGACCATCATCATGCCCATTACGTGAAAGTCCCATATGCACTTTATTCATCAAGTTAATATTGTATCAATCATAAAATTGATCAAGATCACGTTGCCATAATTTAGTGGTATTGGAATAATTTGTTTCTCTTTTTGTTTTGTCTCGAACCTCATGCGCCAGAGATGTTTAAGAGGGTCACATTTTCGAATAGCAGTTTGAAAATGGGAAAGAAAGTGGTGCTTTGATTTTAAAGTAATTATGTAAAGTGAATAATAATTTTAAAGTGTAATATAATAATAAAATGAATAAATATTTAGATTATGAAATGTTTTTTGTTTATCAAAGAGACTTAGTTCAGTACAGACGTGTCAAAATCTTATAGAATTAGAGGATTGAATGAATCTTAAGATACTGCTGACGGCTGAATTGTCTCCAAAAAAAAATTTGTTTATAAATACTGCAAAATTGAAATTGGTGTCTCGGCGCCAATAAGGCATTAGAGAGGCTAGTGGCGAAGTAAAATATTAAACAATAAGTACATATATATTTACATTTCATATTAAGGGTAGAATAGGATGATGTGTACATACGTATGCGTAAATATCAAAAGCATTAACGTTTATATTATTAATTCTGTTAATTTCTTTTCTAAAGTGCTACTTTAAATCTTGAGATTGTAGGCCAAAGTTAGGCCAAAGGTAAGTTGTTAAATTCTTTAATCCCTGAGCGTTCGGCAAAATGCTATTCGCAATTGCTCATTGTTGCGAGTATTAAACGAGCTTTGATATTGTATGAAGCGTGTGTAGACATATATACTTACATATTTATATATACTTATAATTATATATATGTCTAGATAACACGGCCACTGAACTTGAACTTTGACCTGACTAATTTTCCAATGATGACGGAAAAAATAGCATGGCTTCCAACTCTAAAATGTCGCAGAACTATGCTAAACATATCATTCATTTTCAACGCTTTTCATGGTGCCGTTTATTCTGACTTCTTAATCAACACATAACTTTCAATGTTCTCCAAAGTCCTTCATGTCAATTAGTTTCGCTGTCAGTTCAATTTTTTAGAACTAATTACGGTAATGCTTACGAGCGAAGAGGAATGTGTAAAGAATTCAACAAATTTTATTACTATTATTATTTATTAACGTATTTGAACACATAATTTTTAAATGTTTTGTTTTTTCCTTTTGTTTTTAATTATCTTATTTTATTTAATATTGTGTGAAGTAGGGGTATACATTTTTGTTCTTTTAAATTTAAATGTCTTCAAGGAATATCTTCCATTGGCATATGATTGTACAAAAAACTGCAATAAAAAAATTTAATATTTTCACTAATGCTATTTTTAAAACTGCTGTTGTAAAATCGAAAGTCCTGCAAGGATGCCCATAAGACAATTTTTTTGTTTTCCATGTTTCTAAAATATTTATCTAATGTAATAAAACACGTAACGTAACGTCACATAATGTTTTAAATACATACACATATACATATGTACTTATATATATTTTATGAAGAATCTCAATCATAGAGGTTTTCAAGAACTTGAAATGGCGATGGTTCACTAATATCGCCTTGAGGTAGTTACGGAATTCCTGGACTTAGCCATTTTCATCGATTGCAAAATTATTTATTGTAGGCATTGTCAGGGTGGTATGAATAGCTCCTTTTGCGGTCGCTTTCTACTATCTGGGAAGAAGTGTATGGAAACCGATGAAAAAAAAGTTATTTTTTATCTAGCAACTACAACATGCCAACCAAATGCCAATCATTAGGGAAGTCTCTGGTCGTTTTCGATCGCTTTCATTCAGGCCTTACTAAACAACTAAATGAAATTCTTTCCAATTTAAAGACACTATTCCTTTTGTTATTCTATATTATTTTAGTTTCATCGATTTTTTTAAACTAGTGTTTTGCTAAAAGAGAAGAAGAAGAAGAATTATTATTGGGATAATAATTGTTGCTCAGATCTAATGTAGAAGCTGATTCATTGAAAACATTATGGACTAATAATAATAATTTCTACAATTTTGCTCGTTTTTCTATATAGTACATATATATGTAAGTACATCAATATATGATTTTATAAAGCCCTTAGTTACCCAAAATTCATAGTCGAGTTTTTGAGTTTGTTATCAACAAAAATTCTAAAGGTATTTGCGCCTTTCTATAGCAACAATTAACCAAAAATTTCAAAAAAATTAATTTACATATATTTCATGCTAGAATTTTTCCCTCCTCCTGAAAAGTTTCTTCAATGCAACGGAGGTCTCCTATGAATTCATATGACAATATACTAAATAAATTGTCACTTATTTGTTATGAGATGTTTTCAAGCAATTGAATTTTTTTGTTGCTTCGATAAACAAAATTAATACAAGTGAGAAGTGAGTTTCCTCCGTCGAAATTTAATATGTATGAAAAAATAATGTACTATTATGAACAAAAGAGATTTGGTTAAACAATTCCATTTTATATTTCTTGTTTCTGAGATACAGTACACACGTACATATGTATGTATGTATGTATGCATAATGTGGATAATTATTTTTAAAGGACATTGTTGGCAGTTAAATTATTATGGATAACAAGATGTGAATTATGAGTAGAAGAAAAGGTTGTCGCTATTGTTATTTTGTTACATTTGTCTTGTTTATTCGCTAATTAAGCTAAAATGATTTTTTCTTGGCAACTACTTTTTCTTCTGTACGGCAATAATTACTATTTTCCTTTATTCTTTTCGGAAGTTTACGTTCAAGATTATAAAAGAATTGAAACAAGTTTGTAGTTCGCAAAATGAAAATAACACGGTATTGACAAACAAATCTTCCAAGTAATAACAATTCTTTTGTATTTGAAAAGAAAAAAAACTTTATAAATTATAAATATTCCGGTCGTTGCTTCTAAGAAAAGTTTTAATTAGGCATCAGCTTAAAATATAATTTCTTCTCTAGAACTTTATTGGGGCAAAGTTTAGTTTTTTGTAACTTTTATAGTTTATGGTAATTTTTGAAAAATGGTTTTCTCGCGCAATTCTTTGCTTTAAAGAGGCAAGGAAGAACCGCATTTTGTTACATCAACATTAATATATGTTCTACTCGTATTACCTTGTACTCACTTTGTTGCAATGTTGGAAAGCGAATAGCGGTATCGGTACATATAATAGTTTCTTTGACGGTGTTGGTAACGATATCTTCATTACTTCGGCAAAGGCATAACTTATATTTGTAATCTATATCAAAAAGGAATGGTTTTTGCACAAGCAAAAGTTTTAGCTGCTGTATGTGGTGATCCTAAAAAGTCAGTTTGCGAGCAACATTAGCCAAACGCTGGTTTCATTGCGTTGGATTTTAGAAATTAAGAGATCCATATCATATCAACCAGCAGGTTTAATAGGAAGAGCATTATTTTAATTTCCACGTTCGCGCGGCAGATATGTTCGCGATTCTACTTTGGAGAAAAAGTAATTTGTAACCACTATGCTATGCTCTAGAAACTACCTTAACACAAAAATGTCATTGTGAAATTTAAGCGTTTGCAGCGACACATACCACTTAGATGCCATATTACTGCGCTTTATACAAAATAGCAGAGGTCTGGGAAAAGGAGACCATGTAAAATTGGAGGAGAGCTAATTTATTAGAAGTTCGAATGGATGGATGGAATGGATATTAGTGTGAAGAAAAACAGCTCATTTGTATGTGAAGGAGGTTTTTTATAGAGGTGTAGAAATTTGAAATGGAATAAAACAAAGACGAATTTTTTTAATTGACATGAAACTTACTTTATTCGAACGATAATCCTCTGGCATTATAATATAAATATGACTATTGTCTCCAATTCGTCAATCGTTTCAGGCTTAGCGGCGTAGACTAGCGGCTTGACATATCCCCACAAAATATAGTTTAGCGGGGTTAATTCGTACCCTCTTGGAGGACAATTCACGGTCCCGAAACGTGAAACTATGCGGTTACCACACGTTGCGACATGTTGCGCCGCCGTGTTGAAATCACGGCTCCTGCACATCATGGTTGTTGAATGGATGAACGAAAAAGTCAGTAATCATGGCTCTATAGTGGTCACCATTAACTGCAACGTTCTGACCAGCATCGTTTTTAAGGAAGTACGGACCAATGATGTTACCAGACCACAAAGCACACCAAACGGTCAGTTTATCTGGATGTATCGGTGTCTCAACATACACTTGCGGATTATCATCACTCCAAATACGGAAGTTTTATCCATTAAGTATCCATTCAAACAAAAGTGAGCTTCATCGCTAAGCAAAATTCGTTTATGAAAATCAGGATCAGCGGTAATCTTTGCACAGTTGGGAAGCGTTCAAGTCTAGTCATGGTGAAATGGCAAACCAAAATAAACAAAAATCACTTGACAGCTCTATAAAAAACACACTTTAGATTCTCAATTGCCTATTTTTCCGCTTGAAGCCAAGTTGGTGGTTCTTTAGAACTTTGAGGAAGGTTACAAACCACGACAACCGTTTACCCTTAACTTTGCCTAGAAGTTGAAATATGAAGGAATTGATACATTTGTTTCTTGTCTGAACGAGATTGGTTGATAAAAACAATCTATGATTCTGTTTTTCATTTTTTTACATTATCACAAGCCACAGCTGTAGAAAGCCCAGACATATACTATGTATATATGTAGTTCGTTTTATTCAAACCCAAGTCGATGGTTGTATATACATACATATATAGCAACTGATAGAGCGAGTTCTTGATATTTTCGCCAGTTACCTTGTTCCATCTTAAACTTACCAATTATATTAGCAATATGAATATAATCACTACCTTGAAGGTTATTTTCAGTTTTCGGAACAACATGTTATGCTAAATTTGAGGAGTGAAAAGAAATGTCAATAAAAATGTATGCGCCGTGCACTTTCAGATGAGAACGACACTCATGATTACAAAAAAAAAACATAGTGGATATGGACTCGACGAGCTTGTGATATGCAGTTAAAGTTTCCCCTATCAACAAGTTTGTTGGGAGACATACGAGCATAAATTTGTAATATTAGATTTTAGTTTTGATGTTATTGGCTGATTATGAATGTGAGTTTCTTTTTACAAAATAATTTTCAGTACCAGGATTCACTGTAGTGGTTCATATAACCATTCACATTTCTTTGCACAACTTATGTTCGAGCAAGTTGCTAAATTTCTAATATTAGTGGTTAACTTGTGAACTCTAAGGTTACAAAGGCAATCAGAGTTTATAGATTTCTATGTGGATGGTTTTTGTTTCGTAGTTTCTGAGTCTGATGGACTAGGTTGTAGAAATAAACAGCTACAAATACTGGAGCAACGGATACATGTTCGATTTGTGTGTGGAGATCGTCGCCGATAACTTGACATTTGGTACTTATGTTCGCAACTTTTGTTGTACATTTTATAGAAAGTTCCGATTTGGACATTCTCGATTGTTTTAATACCTGTAATCTCAACTGATTTGTTGTATACAAATTTCATAAATTTTGTAGCTCCATACACTTTTTAATCAATATGTTTACTAATTAGATTCCTTTTTGGAACTCCTTGTATATCCTTGCTGTAGATGATTCCTTTTGTTTGGTTAAGAGATTTGTATGCAGTTAAATTATTTTACCTCCCCCATTGCAACAGCTTTCTTTTAGTAAAACGGCCGAAACTTTGGTGACAGTGTCACACATGTTTATTCTCTTCATCAATGAATTTAAACGGCCATCTTGTGAGAAGTTTAATGTTTCTGTTGTGTCCCAATGGAGACCTGGGTACACGTTTTCAGTTGGTTGATTGTCAGATGGTTTGTTAATTTTTCTCTAATATGTTAATTAATTATTTAACAATGTCGTTATCGATCGCTAAAATTTAAAGATATATAAAACAACTTGCAAGATTATTGTTTGACTATTACTATTTTTATTGTATAACTACTGTTTGGAATGCTTATTATAATAAAGGACTTATTTTACAATGCTTTTCAAATAAACTTTTAACTACGAGTGACGGGATTGTTTTTTTTACGAAATGTTACTCTTTACTCTTTACCTTTGGTTACTTACTCGTTTAAATGTTGAAAAACAAATTCCCTATTCTTTTATGTTTTTCAATAACTCCTTAAATTTAACATCCTAATCACTTTTTCCAGCATTATTTGTGGTTGGAATACATACACACCACCTAGTACCATTGACTAGGTCTAGTAGCTCTAACAAATCAGTTACTACGATGTTATGAATTTGTCCAAATGTTAACTTTCCATAATACCAAGATAATGATTAGAAACCGACAGTAGAGAAGTGCGATTTGACAACAAAGCGTGCTCAATCAAGTCTGAAATAGCAGTACGATAACTTGAGCACGAACTTTGCTGATTTTGCGACGTCTTTTTTCAGTCAGTGTAGATAAGAAATAAGTTTGGAAATCTAAGTCCAAATCGATTAAGTAAAGATTTGTTAATTTATTACATGTACGCACAGATTTTTATTTAAAAATTATTTCGGAACTAATTGTGTTTAGAGGTAGCCATAGATCACTAGAGCAATATTTTTCACATAACATGTGATAGAATCTGTTTCGATTTCATGACAATTGGGTTGTGCAACAGTTACATTATTCAAAGAACAATCGGAATAAAACAACTAATCAACAACTTATGATTCAACATGAATGTAAGAGGTCTGTTCAAAAAGTAGGGTGAGTGTTAATTTTTCTCAAAATATATTTATTTATTCGTTCACTTCTATTTCGTGTGTGTGTACTTGCACTTTTAATGTAAGCACAACAACTTTTTTTATTTCTTCTTGGAACCGAAAAGCTTGGTTTATTTCAATGCTGTTACAAATTAACTCCTTTTTAAATTCATTGAAAAGAAACACACATTCCTTAAAATCAGATTATTTTCCGGGTTACATACATATATACCCATGTACTTGAAATTTTTCAAACAGCAGAGTAGTAGTAGAACATAAGTCCTACCTAAGTGCCTATATACATACATATGTACATATTTATGTATGTGTTACAGCACTAATTTAGTATGCAAGTTTTGGTAACAGGTTCACTTGTTTTTAATATTTTCGAGACTAAGTTTGCAAAGTTCGGTTTTACTCGCGCGCTGCTGGTAACAATCAAGTGTCGATGTATTTTTGGTATGCCGTGCGCAACGTTAACGCCAACGATAAGGCGAAAAAAATAGCCACAGCCAAGGCAGAGTCAACGTCTACGTCTTGAAAATGAAAAAAATTAAGACAAATATTAGCACCTTCAACCTCTTCGCAGAACGTCGACAAATGCATCCTTTTAAGAATAAAGGAAAAATCAACGAATTGCTCCAAAAGCACTGCGATAAGCAGGCGATGCTATTAAAGGAAATTAATAATTCGATATCGTCAATGACCGAAGCCTGAACGACTTAAGTATGGAACCAAAAAGATTTATTATAAATAGAAAAGAATAAATATCAATTAATGTTGGAAGAAAATGAAGGACAAAAAGTGTAGCATGATGACGAAATGAAAATTAAAAAAAATAAATTATTAATCAAGGAAAAAGAGTTGCTTGTGCTGGATAAATGCAGGACAATTTTCATGTGGTTATTTTAACCATTACATAATATATATGTATGTATGTATATACAATAATCTAATCAATTTACCTTCATAACAAAAGCTTTGATGAATTTCTTGTGTTTTGTTGTTTAGTAAAAGCTGAAAACAAAACAAACCAGCTGTCTACATTATTAGAGATGTGCTTAAAAAAAACGATTAGCAATCGACATCGTTACATTGCTGTTATGGAATACAAGTTTTGTATAGAATCCATGACGACGTCGGTAAAAATTGATGTGGACATTAAATTGGTGATGATGACGACGACGCTAAATGGAATAAGGGTGAATATGTTATAGGTATACGAAACTGCGCTCCTGTTATGACACACATAATTACGGAAATATGGCAAGCAAAATATTTGTTCGCGATTTAAACTATATGAGCCCGAAGTGTAAATGAGTAAAATAACAAATTTGACAGACGTGAAGAAAAATATTTAAGGCGAAAACTTAAAGAAATATCATATGTAGAAACTTGTCGTCTGTAGGTGGCTCTAGAACGTGTTTAGTTTAACTTTTGTATTAAATTTTAAAACACTGGCGTCTAATCAATTATCTCGAACATTTAGGTATCATGGCAATCGATAGAGAATTAAATGTATCGTAAAAGCATATTATTAAAGTGCCAAGCATTTATAAACTATTTGGTCATTCTACACGTTGTGGTGGAGACATTCACTGTGTAAAATCGAAAGAGTGGCTGCTATTTACACGAAACAAATGATTGATTTTGCTGTAGGTGTGTGCGCAATAAAAGTTAAGTGACATAGAATGTTAATGAATATTTATTTTAGATTAAAAACACAATAAGGCCGTATGCCCCCAAAGGAAAATTGACAAATTGTTCTAATTTATTTTTTACAATTTACAATTGTGTAACATTTCCTTCATCCCCAGATGAAGATTAGAGGACTAATCAAGCAATATTCAATTTTCTTGAAATATTATTTAGAGCAAAGTTGTTCAGTTTTCTTCTACTTATCACCACGTGTTATTCGATACGAGAGTATCGTATGCGGTAATTAGATCCCTCTTCTTTACTTTTGGCTTTTATTACTATAAAATAAAACACTATTTTATTTGATTTTTTATACTTTTATTTGCAATTATATATTCACCCTTATTCTATTTGACAACGGCAATAGAAAACAACGCCGTTTTTTATCTTTTGTTGCAAATCTGTATTCTAGTTGGCGGTATTACCATTTATCGATAACTTTTAACATATGTTTGGTATTTTGCAAGCAAAATTGACGTTGATGTTGTCTCTAATTGTCTTTGAATTTGTCGTCGCCATTTTTGGTGTTGTCTTGCGTTGCTTTCTGTTGGGTTCAAAAACTTTGAAAAATTCAACATTACAGTTTTCTTTCTTTCTGTGTTTTTGGTATTTTTTTATATATGTATTTGTGTTGAATTTTTGGTATATTGTATTGATTTTTGGTTTAAATGAAATAATGTAAAAAATTAAAATAACAAATAAATGCCAATTCGAGAAGCTTGTGCAAGAACTTGAAAAGAATCCATCACTAGCCAGAGGATTTCGCAGGGGCATTGCTCCTACTAATTTTAAGGAAGAGTGGGAGAGTATTACTACTGTGCTAAATTCGCTTGGTCCACGAATTAGAACTGGCGATGGATGGCAAAAAGTATATTATCCATTCTGGACAAACTTCCCTCTCCATGACAACCAGAACCTCGGACAAAATTTTGGATACGACTGGCTGTGACAGTGTGACGACAACTGAGCCAAAAATCGTAATGTCGCTGCCAATTTTATGGTATTTGGAACATATGTTGACCTCGTCCCTTTTTGAAATGAGGCTCTATTATTTGTAGCATATGTTTAAAAGATGGTTTATTTAAACGAAAATAACTTTCAAATCTTAAAAAGGATAAAAAATCCATTACAGTAGTTTCCGCTTAATTGATTCCCGCTTAATTGATTTGCCCGTTTAAATGAGTCCCGCTTTATTGCATTACCCGCTTAATTGAATCATAAATTAAAAACTAATTTTGTAAATAGCATACAAACATGCCGCTTAATTGACATTTAAAAATTCTCTTTTTGTTGAAAAAGTCAAATAGTCGACTTTTGGTTGTCGTGATGGCATATAGTTACAAAATTATGTGGCAGCCCTTCAAATCATATGTTTTGTTTATTTTGTACAAAGTTAAATAAAAACGCCAGTGAATTAAAATCTATATGTATATAAATATTTTACTGCTTTATTGATCCCACTGCGCAATTATGCGGAGTTCTTTTAATTGAGCCAGTGAATCAATTAAAAGAGTATCTGTTTAATGATATGCCTGGTTAATTGCAACAAAACCTGTGCATTTTTAGAAAATCAATTGAGCGGAAATTACTGTACTTGGGAAATTATTGCTTCAAATTTGTTACTTACTTCTCATCGGGCAAGTTAAAAATACAAGATTTCTGTTTAAGCAGTCTTCTTTCCACTATCATTTTTTTTTTATTTTCTTCCTCACTGGAGTCCGAATCGAGAAGAAAAATCATTTTTATTTTAATGTATGCACAATTTTTTTCTTTATTCAAAAACACTTTTACCGAAAATAGTAAACTAAATGAATTAGCTGACTCAAATATTAGATATGTGTGTTGTATGTATCGATAAATAGTCAACATCGTCATAATACTGGTAGGGAATACAAAATTAGTATTGACGTTGTGTTAAATTGATGTTGCCTCAAAATTGACGACGATGCTGCCGACGCCAAATAGAATAAGGGTGATTAGTTGCGTCAATGGAGGTTACACTGTTTTGGCAATTATTTGCACAGTCTCTTATACCCATTCCTCCATATAAATAAGTATTTGTATGTGCGAGCAACGATTTTTGTTGGAAAAGGAGTTGCAAAAAATTTGTCGGTGTTTCTTACCTCTCAGTACTTGTTTCTAGAAATTTTGCTGTAAAAGGAAGACGAAAATATTGTTGGTGTTTATTTATGTGCAACTTGATAAGATTAATGATTAATGGGACGTTTATTTCTGAACTTTGCGGCAACACAAGCACAAAGCTTTTTATTCCGTTTCTACGAGATCTTTTTTATTTCTTCTTTTTAACACCCGCAATGGCGTAAATTTTATGGCTTTTTACGTAAAAATATTTATACAGATATAAGTATGAATGCTTTAAAGTGATTCTTTTCATCGCTTAATTGTGTATTATCATACAAACCCAATACAAAAACAGTATTATGATTTTATAAATATGTACCTATTTTTGTACGGCTATAAATACGATACGTAGTTTTATTTGTTTTTGTAAATCCTATATTTTAACAGCAGAAGCTAAAAAATTTAAAGCACAAAGAAATAAATAGAAGTGAATTATTATTATAACACGATAAAATATTTTCTTAGATTACGCTCCTTTATTCCAGCTGTCATTCCTCCTGTTCGGTAATACTATTAGAAATCTCAACTTTATTTATTCAAAAGTTTTCAGGCATTTAGATTGGAAAATATGCTGTGCTGGCAGGACTTATTCGAACTTCACAGCAACTTCAACACGTTTTGTTTTCTTTCCCACTTTGTTTGATCCAGGTTAACTTTGGGATTGGAGAATCGATATTCAAACGTTTAATTTTTGCATTTGAAAGCTTTTGCCTACAGGTGGATCCTTGTATTTTTATTTCATTATTTTTCTTATGTAGTTTCTAGGTATTTTAAAAGGTATGAGCGCATGTTGACTCCTGCTCAGAACATACATTCTTGCCCGTTACACACATAATCATGTATTATTTTTTCTAGTAAGTATTAACTCACAATTTTAGTTTGTAAATCACTGCTTGCAAAGGATATTTATGTAAGTTCTGGATGATTAAATTTGCGTACTAATTAGTACTTTTTATATATAAAGTTCATTTGCGCCTTTTTTAAAATAGGTCATTTGTTTGTGTTGAGTTAAGCACTTTTATTTCCGCATTTATCCATCTGCCATTGTGCACAAGCTTGGCATTTTATCGTTAATTAATTCTATATAAAAGAAAGTTAGAATAAGGATCAATTAGTCGTTTTCTATTAAACGTAGCAGCTGTGGTTTGCTGTTGGCCACCCTCCTCTAAATTACAAGTGCTTGCAAATAATTGAGAATCTAGATGTTACTCCTCAGTCCGTTTATTACAGCGAAATAATAAAGGCCAAAGATGTTCAAATATGTTGAGTTTTTTTCAATAGACTTTATATGGGAAGATGTTCGGGGTTGTTATAGAATTCAGTGTTATTGGAATTCGATTTAAAACCGACAAAATCCACTTTGGTGTCATGAAATCCCAGATATCGGTTTTTATCGCTTTTAGGTGGCATAGAATCCAATTTTATCTGTTTTTTATTGGAAATAAAACAGGAAGTGGACAGCTGACAGAATTAATTGACGGGCTATTGCTTTTACTTCTTCTAGTTGGATAATTTGCAAAAATGTGAGTGAATAAAAAAGTTATCATAAAATATATATTTTTTAAAGCTTAATAAGAAAAATTTTTAATTTTTTTAATTTTACTTTAGTTATCTTTAACAAATTGGAACACTATTGTGATTTACATCTTTAATAAAAAAAGGGGAAACACAAAACGGCATTCTTCTGGAATTTATGGAAAAGTACCCTGATTTGGCAAAAGGGTTCACAAAACGTGATAAGCCAAATATGGATTCCCTCTGGGAAATATTGAAAAGAATGTGAAGGATGTGATCTTTGTTTAAACGGTAAGAGGCTAAGAACCAGCACAACATTTTGAAATATATGTACATATTTACATATTAAGATATAATAAGCATTAAAATATACTTACGCTATCTCCGGCACTTCAAAGGGATTGCTACAGTCCCCCAAAATTTTTCTTGCGAATAACAAAAATGCTGCAACGCCGGATGCCATTTTATTAATTTATTAAATGTAGTCACTTTTTTATTTTCTTTGTTTTTATTTAGCAAAAACACAACTTTTAACAATTTCTTAGCACAATTTTCAAAATTTAAAAAAAAAATACACTTAAAATTGTAAACAAAAGAGAAAAAACAGAAAACAGATGACTCGAACATTGGTTTTATAACCAAACCGAAGATAACAAAACCGACTTGTTTTCATTACACCAAATGAATCCAATGTCGGTTTTCAAAAGCGACAATTACCAAAACCGACTTCGACTCCATGACAACCCCGGTTAACATTTTTACAACGTGATGAAAGATCTAAGATGTTGCTCAGTGGAAAAAGGCTATTAAGAAACTTTCATTTGTTTTTATTATTACGTTTACAGTCTATCATGTTATACCAGAAATGCCATTAATATTTGTCATTCAGACAAACATTTATTATACATATGTATTTGTAAATGAAATTGTGATTGAGTAAAATTGAAAACCCTGAAATCACGCCTCATCATTGTGCTCGCATCTTTTTCGTACTTCAGCTTTCGCCTCAGCCTCACCTGCACTTTCATCCATAACTTTTTGACTTGTACTGACTGCCCTTAACATTTTTTACAATTATGATTTGTATTTTTCTGTTATTTTTTTTAAATGCATTAAACTATTAAATGGGAAAATTTTATCTTGGTGTTTACGTGGATGGAATACCATTTTTTAAAAGTAGTTCCGTTGGACTGTGGCCGATATTTAAGAAAAATAGTTATCGTAAATTTCGACCGCGTTTTTCCAATCGAAATATACGGCAGTATAAGAGACCTGTTCGTAAAGACTCATATTTTGTTATTGAACATCAGATGAATTGAAGCGTTGGAAAGCAACTCATTACGGTCTATAACCTACGAGTACATACACACCTAAGCAAATTTCAAACAATTTATATTTCCTTTATATATACTTACATTAAATTTCAAAACAAACGGCGAGCAATACATGTAACAGTACGCTTTAGTTCTTAAAAAAGAGTGAATTAAACTCAAGAAAGCCAAACACTTTTGGTCGACATTGTACGTGCAAATTTGACAAAAAATGAGAGTAACCTTGATTCTATAAATTTATGGGCTCAAGTTTTTTTTCTGGCAGTCAAGATTTTCTACTTTACAAACTAACGGCATTTGAACATTTTTTTTAGCACGACAAAAACTTTCGTGTCACGTTGTTTGTCTTCAAATCTTTTGATTCTAGCACAAATTTTGTTTTGTAACTCGTGGAACACAACTATTGTACATACATAAGTTTATAAAGATTTATTTGTTAATGCTCGTGTTAGATTTTCAACATACATATTTATTTCAAATGATATGCGGGTATATATGTACATACCTATTTATATATGTATATATTATATACATATTTATATGCATATTAGATTAACCCGGTGCGCTTTGCTACCCTCTCCATCCATTCATAAAAATTAAGTTAAACCTTTACGTACATATGCAAAAATAATTTTCAAAATTGATCTATGGACAACAAAGTACATTTTGCGAAAGAGAATTTTAAAACCAAATTTATTGTACTGTTCCATAGGCGAGAAGAATTTTTACAATTGGTCCACAAATGGCGAGATTATACTCGTTTATATTATAAAATCTGTTAAAGGAAGGAATAACAAAATTTTAAAACATGGACGTAAAAAGGGGGTATGGTTAAAAATGGTAGCCCATAATTCATTCCATAATAGCAGTTAAATGTTGTGAAAACTTCAGGTAGATCGGTGAAAAAAACAACCACACCTTCCGTTCTATATGGATCCATCTTTAAAGGGGACTTAGACGGTAATACAAGTCGTACGATAAATCAAATTTTTTAGTAGAAGAACACGGATAGTATCGTCTAAGCTTAAAGTGTAATGAAACCATATGACATAGAGAGGAAATACGGATGAGAATAATACAGTCGTACTGAAACTGAAATAAAAATGGCACAAACAATAGAAAGTAAAAATTATTTTTGTGCAAATTTATCAGTGGCGTGAACGTAAAAAAAATCTGTCATTTTTATATTTTTATATAATATAATTTAGATTTTTATTCTCATTTTTAATATACGGAGATAATTTCAAATGATTTTTCTCTGGGTTTACGACTTGTATTACAGTCTGAATTCGCTTTTCATAACATAATCGAATCATTTGGGAGCCAGTCGTTGCGAGAAAATGATACCCTACAGGGTATAATATCAAAGAATAATTATGTAAAATTTCTTGCTTCACTTTCGAGCAATTTGCAGGTATTATTAATAATTAAAAAAAATTTTCAATAAAGTTTTTTATACATTTTGCATCTACATATGTACATACATATCCATGTGAATCCTCTTTCACCCGTGCAACCGATAAATGAATTGCTCCTCATTTGCTTCAAAAGAGACTAATATAAGTTCTAACAAAAATAATTAAAATAAATCGTTTAATTGCTCAGAAATAAAGATTGCAGTATTTTTTTCTCCAAGTTCCGGTTAGGAAAACAGTGAACATCACAATTTGTGAGTTATGCCACTATCAAAGTAAAAGAACGATATTTGTAGGGGTTTTGCGAAGCTCAATTTTCAATGACTGTCCATTTCAATAACAATGTTAAACATAATAAAAAACCAAAACTTAAAAATTAAAAGAAGTCGAAAAACAAAAAGCAAAATGATTTCACGTATTTACTAAAAACTACAAATATGCATATACGACAATATTTAGTCATTTACCCTTGAACTTGTTTATCGCAGTTATTGCCTTTAAAACAATTTAATGTTATAATAACAAATATTTCATTTACAGAATCGTTTAATGTTACAATAATAAAACTAAATGTCATTTACCTTTAGAATATCTTATGCAATACTGCAATAATGCAATTAAAGGCATTTTTTTATAACTACTGAAATTGGATCTTTGAATATTATTATTATTAATTTTAAGTTAGACGTAAGCAATTCAATTGTATAAAAGACATCAGGCAATCAAAGATTAACTCTTTTTATTGCTTCACGGGTCTTAGTGATTCTACTAAGGTTCAATTATATTTTGTATCAGCACAAGGTGTTCCTACCTGGGCTAAACCAATCCAAAAGAAACAAAAATCTGAACTCCAAAGGAAACCTTTGGGGTTCAACTTATTTCAACGTTGCAAACTCAACAAACAATATAACAATATTGAATAGATATTTCAATAAAGAGACCGCGGAATATTGATGTATGAAAAAGCAATCAATATAAAAAGCACATGGAACAAAATTGAGACTAATTATTCCAGCTTGGTTTTTCTGTTATTAAAGCCATAAACCGCACCAAACAGTCACTCTTTGTGGGTGCATTGGTTTTTCGACAATCACTCTTGGATTCTCATTCGCCCAAATGCGGCAATTCTGTTTATTGACGAATCCACTGAGGTGAAAATGTGCCTCATCACTGAAGATGATTTTCTTCGAAAATTGATCATCCACTGTTGCCATTTCTTGCCACCATTCTGCCCATTCACGACGTTTGGAATGGTCAAGAGGCTTTAGTTCTTGAGCTAATTGCACCTTGTAAGCGTGTAAATGCAAGTCTTTATGTATAATGTTCATCAACGACGAGCGTGAGAGGTGCAATTGTTGGGAACGACGACGAGTTGAGGTGGACGGCTCTTCAGCCACACTATCGCGAACAGCAGCAATATTTTCTGCAGTACGAGCTGTACGAGCATGCACTGGTGTTCTCACATCTTCTACAGACCCGGTTTGCTCGAATTTTTCCACGATTTTTGCGATTGTACGCACATTTGGACGATGAAATTGACCAAAAAAATTACGAAGTGCACGATATGCATTTTGATTCGAACTCCCATTTTCATAATAAGTCTGGATAACTTTAACACGTTGTTGGATTGTGTATCTCTCCATGGTTCAAATTGAGTAAGTCTGAAATAGAGAAATGTCAAATAAAATTCGGAAAAAAACTTGGCGTTTAGGTGTGGTTCACATTCAACATCGGCCATACAATTTAACCACCCTTTACAATATTTAGTTGCAATGCATATTTATACAAGGTGGTGCAAAAATAACCTTCCGATGTTTTTTGGCTGTAATTAAAAAAAAAAAAAAAAGACTGATTCTTCTTGTGGATTATTTTTATTTGGTCTTTTAATTTTCTTTACATCAAGTCGAGAATATGATGTCATGCAAATGGCCGCCGCCACAGTTGATTGTCATTTGAGCCCTTTTTATGGCATTTTCCATCACTTTGTCCAAAACTTCCGGCGATAGGTCGTCACATTCTTGACGGATATTGTCTTTAAGAGCTGCAAAAGTCTGAGGCTTGTTGACATAAACCTGCGCTTTCAAAAAGCCCCACAAAAAGAAGTCTGAAGCGGTCAAATCAGGCGATCTTGCTGGCCAGTGCAAATCGCCAAAACGGGAGATTATGCGCCCGGGAAATGCATCCTTCAGCATATCGATTGGCGGTCAGCAGCTAACAGCTGATGCACCGTCTGGACTTTGTACGGAAACATCTTCAAATTTTGTACCAAAATTCGCTGTAAAGACCGTCGGCTGACACCCATTTGCGTGGCGCGTCGTCTGGTCGATGTCGACGGAGTTTCCATGACATTCTCAGCTACAGCAGCAATATTCTCTGCAGAACGGCTACTCCGGGGTCTGCCACGCCTGGCAGCATCTCGTGTTGTGCCAGTCTCTTCGAGGCGAGCGGCTAAACGTCGCAGTGTTTCACCAGTAGGCGTTGGACGGCTAGGAAATCTGCGACGAAATTCACGATGTGCCAAAGTCACCGACCGATTATTGGTCAAATAAAAGTCACCAATATTCCACGTTCTGCAGCAGTGTAGCGTAACATTGTTTATTAACGTGTATTTCGCATGTGTTTACTACACAAATGTCAAAACAGAACTGACATTAGGGGCCAATCGCAAAATTTATAGCATTTTCTGATAGGAGGATTACTTTTGCGCCACCTTGTATGCAATTCTGTAGATTTAAACAAAAAAGGAAAAATGAATTTCAGTGAGTTATATTTCTCAAAATTAGCATGTGCTATGAGCTAGAACTGAGTCGTTTAACGTAAAACTACTATTGTAAAACTTTAGAACATTACCATCAATTTGCTGCTTAAACTACTTTTTAAATACAGTAAAAACTTGATAATCCGGACGTCGCTTATCCGGATTATTTGTTTTTCATTAAATTGTGTACTCTATTATCCGGATTGATTGCAACTTTATAATTCGGATTGTATACAAACTGTTGTGTAGTGTTAATGAAGAAGTTGACGATTGGATAAACGATTATAATTCGGATTTATCTGATAGATTATCTGTACCAGAAAATGAGGCTATGAAAACATAACACCTTTGGAAGTGGTAAAAGCTGAGGATGCTGTTTTAAGTTCGGATGCAACAATAAAGTGGTCAGAAGAAAATCATGTCGAGGGTGAAAAAACTTTAGTGTTTCACGAATTGCGTGGTTTAGCAAAGGAAAGTAAATGACTATTTCACTAATGTCAGGACTTGTAAAAATAAAATTTGTTATTACATTTTTATAAAATGTGCATACTATAGATTAAATATATGTTATGTACACACGGTTTTTGTTTTTTTTACATGTAATTATTTATTTAAATTTAAATAAATATAATATATAATTCGATATATGTTTTAAAAGCATTTTAAATGCAAAAACATGTTTTAAAATTTTTATTCGGTAATCCGATAATTTCGATAATTTAATAATCCGCAATCAATTATCCAGATAATCAAGTTTTTACTGTATTGCAATAAGCCTGATATCAAATGAAACGCTTCTTTATTCACTTTATGTTTAATTTACGAGTACAAAATGCATATAGGAACAGAAGAAATTTTATGAATTTTTTGGAGTTGTGTGTAGGAAACCTTCAATTGGCATATGAAACCGTTCGCAATATTCAAAAATATCGGAAAGTAATGTAAAAATGCAATTATATAAACCAGGAAAACCCCACTTAGTGCGTTTCGACAATGAAATTTGAAATACACAGACACACAATGTGGGTCACATATGCCCACATATGTATATATGGTATTTTTCCTGATATTTTACAACATTAATCAAATAAAATATCTATATAAGAAATTTGAGAATTGAAAATCTTGGAGATGGATAGCCAGCTGTATGGTAAGGTAATACTATAATATTAATATCATTCATTAGACAAGTGTAGACCAAGGGATACTTTTGGAAATGCCAGAGACCGGCCGACTATATTCTGCCACCATTTCGATTTTGCAAATGTCATTTTTCGTTCACTTGAAAGGTATCCTTATTTTCTACCAGAACGTAATATCTTTCGCAAACTTTAAAACTTGGTATATGACAGGTTGCTGCCGGCTATTTCGATAAACTAATGACCTGTTAAATATACAAACATATACACAATGTATGTATGTACATACATTGGAAGTAGGACTATCCATTTGACTTAGTGGTTTGACTGGTTTGACGTATTCGTCCATTTGTCTTATAACCAAATGTTCAACAAGTGCAGCAAGCTTCGAAGGAATGTTTTTTAATCTTGTTTTCCTGCATACTGTCAAAATTAGTGTAGGGACTCCCCAGTTTTTATTTTTGCTAGATCATTGAGTGAGAAATAAGTAGGAGATATAAGCATTTAAAATAGGAAAAACGTCAGTAATTTTTGCAAAGTCCTGGATCGGAGCTTGCACAACTGTATTTTTGCACCAAATGGCACAACTTGGGGTCTGAATACGGAATTAATTTTTTTAAACTACTCTAATGTCAATATATAAACGCATTATGTTTTCATTGTCAAGGCTTATCAATCAGACAGAAGCTACTATACATTTTCTAACTTAACTACTGATATTTCACAAGACAATTTCAATTTGTAAATGTGATTTATTGTCGAGATTATTTGTAATAATATCGAATGCTGTTAGCGAGGTTGGAATAGATCTAAGATTTAAATAAAACTTCAAATTCCAAACTTCTAACGTACATAAGAGTTATTTTTAACAAGATTCCAACCACACTAAAGCTTATTGCAACTTACCCTCAGTGTGTGCTGGTTGTAGTGAACTTCACGGCAAAAATTTCATAATATGATGTAAAGTCCTATATAGCATTGCCACAAACTCTCCATCTAATATGACAGTGCCAAATTATTGGCGATTCTAATATTAATGTCACATAGTTCTGAGGTCCAGGAGCATTTCTGGGCATTTTGCTGAACCACAGAGGAGAGCATGCGTCCAAGCCAAAGATAATCGCTATATTAATCGCTTGGAGTAAGACCACATCCATGTACCGTCAGTACAGTTCAAATGAACCAGCGAACGGTTTCATATATACTCCGTGGTGTGAATGTACGGGTTACGTTGATAATGACCTCCTCCCCCACCTTCCATGGTGCGCTCATCAGCCGGGCACTTTTCCGGAACACCGTTGAGGGCCTCATCTATACGAGATTCAGGGACTGCAATTCTTCCATGAATTCATCCGGTGAAATACCCTATATGCATCCGTTGCACCCTCCTTCGTTGCTTGCATCTCATTTATTCGTACCCCCCAAAGAATGTCCTGCTTCCCCTACAACATTTTCATCCACCTCCTTTCAGGTTTTTCCGCCTCCAGCCATGCACCTGGCCGGCGGATCTGTATGCCTCATCTTCGGTCGGACACAGCGCGGTGGCATTCTGGAGTCATCAGTGGTGACGTCACTAGCATCACCTACGGCCCTCGGTACCCCAACTTTCCTTTGCCAACTAGTGGCATGGCACACTATCCACTAAGCAAGAAAACAGCAACGAACACCAAAAGCCAAGGAACTGCGAAAAACCACAGCAATCGCCTCATTAGTCCGACAATAGGACTACAAATACTGTCACCCCCACCATACTGACACAATAGTTTGGTGATAGCTCTTGGACTTGGTTTGTGGAATTTCCAAAAACGAGTCCCCTAATCGCCATATTCCCAGAAAAGGGGGAAGTTGAATCCCGGAAATTCACTGCAACACTTATTCAGGGGCAACGCTTAATTTTTCAAATTCTTTAATTTCCCGAATACCCAATACGTATGTACATATATACAAAATTATATATTTACATACACCAAAAATCTCCGTAAACACACAAACTTGCACTTATAAACAATTTTAGCTTCAATACACAACCGCACAAAATGCTTTTTAACAAATCCAACGTTCCTTTTATGTATGTACGAGTACATATGTTACGAATCCGGAAAGAAGAAAATCGCACTTTAAAATTTCGCCCAACACTCCGAAACACTCAAAATATTGTTCTAAGCTCCGCTTTTAAAAACCACGACCGTTCAGGCCAAAATTCACTGCAAGAGTGCACCACTATGATGCAGGAAATGCTGAAAACCCGATCCATTCTTTTGCAGGCTATTTTGAATAAATACATAATACTATTTTAAGTTAATACATAATTTAAAATATGTTTCTGTTCTTTTTTTTTTTTGTTTTGTTCTTAATATTTCCACAGATTCAAGCTTAAGGCATGTTTCATCAAGTGCAATATCTAGTTTTGAGCTTCTTTCAATAGCAGTTTCGGTGCCAACAAAGACTTTCATATATGTATATATAATTTTTTTATAGGATTTGCAATTTTATTTCAATTATTAGTCACGGTGTTAAATAAAAAAAATTGGTTGGCCATCTACAAGTTCGTTTTTGTAAAAGTGTTCAACTTTGTGTGGATCAAACGTTTTTTAGTTAAGACCGTAGAATCCAAACGTACCCTTTTTTATATATGACATAGTGAACCAGTGCCAACAAAATCATGTTCTTAAACGTCATTGATCAAAATGTAGCGAAAAACAAGACCACAGTATTCAAAGAAAGAGGAAGAAAAAGAAGAGAAATTTTCTATGCCATCTTGTACGAAAGTGAAAAGAAGACGGAGTGTTATGGCAGTGTTCGAAGAGCAAAATAAGAAATGGTTGTATGGAAACATTATTTTCCCTAAGGCACCCGTCGACCAACGTAAACAAACGTCTTCTTCAGAATACCCAAGCAAAATCCAAAAAATGAACTTCCATCCATCGTCAAGGTAGCAGCGGTAAGTAGAGACTTACCGTCAGCGTTTCCGATAATGTAACAATTGATCAACATTTACTGGCTGTATGTATTGTTCTTTTAAAGGACGCACAATACTATGACCCTTTTCAACTAGGCTCCGCAGACCCATTAAAATAATTTTGAAAAAAGGTTTACAATATTTTGTTAATGCTGGGATAGAAAACGTAAATAGAGAAGTTGCTGCCGACAAAATTCAGACCTTTTAAAAAAGCTTTCAATACCAAAGTGAAATCATCATTAATGACTTACAGAATTGGTGGAGCGACACCAAAACTGATGAATAATCTAAGTGTAGTTTAACTTTCATATGTTGTCTCGAATGTATAATTAATATCACGTATATAATAAAGATAATACAAGAAAATTGTAAAATTCGTAGAGAAAATAAGGAAAGGTCAAGTGGCTACATGGTGGATCGTTACCAAAATATTTTTCCAGCTAGGTGCCTAACCCAGCTCTGGCTCTGAAAAGTTCTTTTTTATATATTTCATTTATTTTCTTCTAAACCGTAAAAAATATACGGCGCCAGCCTATTTTTAAAACAATTTACTTTTGTAATGCAAGAAATTATTTTAACATATTTTTCCTTTTTTATGCGAATTTTATAAAGAACTAAGACAAAATTTAATAAAAACTTAAAAGATCAATATATTTTAAAATTTAATCATTTGCTTAAAATTAAATACAACCATGTAAATTGAACAAAAATATTCAGAATTTTGTATACTTCTGAAGTTGTTTAAAAAGCTCCTCTATATTGCCTATTTCTTCCTTGAGAAGAAAGAAGAAGCTTGGAAAGCGTCGGCAATTTTGAAAGAAACCAGAATTAAACATTATTTGCTGCACGAGACACAACTGGAATGATTATATTCAAGTATGAAATATTTTCATTGCAAGGACTTCGTCGAATTCCAATATTGAATTTTTTCAAATCACTTAGACCTTGATCGAAACAGCAGGCTTCGGGCTAAAATATGTCAAAATTAAAACACGCCGTTGTAGCTGTCGCCAATTTAGACAAGTGTAAGAAATTGGAGTTTTGAAATACTTTGCGATACAAAAGGCCGTGCAACGCTTTTCCCGGCCACATTTAACAAAGTAGATGCATCGCTTCAACAACAACTTCTTACGCCTTCGCTTAAGTAGGTGTGGCCGCAATTGAGTAGTAAGGCCGTCTCTCGAAAAACCAATCTGACACTTTATACCACTTCGTTAATCCCCTGGCGCGGAAGCATGGACAGTATCGAAGGCGGATGAGGAAGTCGTTGGTATTTTCAAGAGAAAAGTTCTGCGTTCAATCTTCGGCCCTGTTTGCGTTGATAGTTTCTGGAGAAGAAGATTCAATCACGAACTGTACGGGCTGTACAGCGACATGAGCCTAACCAGGCGTCTACGGATCCAACGGCTAAGATGGTTGGGCCATGTAGAGTGCATGGAGAATACTGCTCCGACCTGTAGAATCTTCGATTCTGAAGGAGTCGCCCACGGAACCGATTGCGCACACAAGTGGAGAGGGACCTCAGCCAACTTGGTGTGCAAAATTGGAGGATGCTGGCTAAAGCCCGTGCCAGCTGGAAAAGCTTGTTGGTTGAGACCCAGGTTCACACCAGACTGTAGCGCCAAAAGATAAAATTTGATATACAATTCGTTAGATTATGGTTTATACTTCGAAAGATATAATCATTTACATCTTCAACTTTGCAGGCCCGCTCACCCTAAAGTACGCGCGACCGAAACACAAATTTTATAATTTTCTATACAAATTCTTATTTCTGAAACGTCAACATACACAGGATTTTCCCACTTCTTTTTTATTGCAAAAATGTGAATTGGCATTAGTGAAATACATGTAAATGCATCGCTGTAAATGTAGCTGCCGTCTTCTAAATAATTATATAGGTGGATACATGGTGACAAATGCAACTAGCAGCCTTTGTAGGCGTGTGGCCTGCTGTCTCGAATGTATTTAATGCTTAAAATGGAATGCAGAAATTTTACAGCTCACGCTTAATGACCGCAAACAGTCGCGTGCTTTTTACAACATTTCCAAAATGTATTTAGATCCTAGTACCTGCGAAAGATTCGAAGTGTGATTAGTTTTGGAGTAGTAAAACCCACAACAAATAAGGTTAAAATATAAGAACTATTCGCCTCAAGGTATTGATCTGTCAACGATCAATTTTATCGAGCCGTAGAACAATATAAATTTAAAAAAAAACGATTTTCATTCGTATTTTCCCTCTATGCCGCGTTTTTGCATCTTTTTGCAATTAAAAGAGATCTACTAAAATTTCTTTTAATATTGTGTTAATCTAGTTATACTGGGGGTGTCATAGAAACCAAGTCGGCTTTAATGTTTGTCGGCTTTGAAATCCAATGTTGGTTTCATTTGGTGTCATGAAACCAAGTCGGTTTTGTAATCTTCGAATGCAAATAAAACCAATATTCGAATCTGCTGTTGTTTACATTTGTATAGTTGTGTATAATTTTAGTTGTATTTTTTTGGACAAGATATAAAGTGTTTATTAAAAGTATAAAAAATGTCAGTGTTTTAAATAAAAAAAGAAAGAAAATGAGCAATGCTGTTGCTTTATATTTGCTATTGGAGGAAAGGCGTTCGGAAAAGTTCAGAAGAAAAATATTCCGAGATTGTAGCAATTCGTTTGCGCTGCCGGAGACAACTTAATTATATTTAAAGCTGCTTCTCATGTTCATAGGATACTAGCAACTAAACAAAGAAGCTTTTCGAATGGTCCTACACGCAATAAAAGAACATCTTTCGCGTTCTTAGATTCCCCCAATGCTACAACTTGCACCTTCATTACGATTTTTATATGAAGGGTCTTAACAAAGAGTTGTTGGAAACGTCTCTAGCATATGTGTGGGTAGGAGCACAGTGTCAACCAGTTGTTCAAAAAGAGAGTTTACGGTTGGTTTACCCCATTTTGTAAAGCCTTTCGCAAGGTCTGGATATTTGTCCATAAACTCCACGATTATGGAGCTTTGAGTTTTATTTTTATGTTTTGGCCTAAATATGTAAACAAATGTTAGAATTCATAATATATTTCCTTTTTATATATAAAATTTAATTACATTTATACAAAATATCAAAATAGAAGACAAAAATAAAAGCGTGGAAATGAAATCTGTCAGCTGCTTGGTTTTATTCAGGAGAAACCCCGATAATATTTTTTCATTTTCAAAACCAATTCCAATAATATTGGTTTCTATGACACCCCTGATAATATAAAATGTAGGAATTAAGTTCAATGAAACTGTTTCAGCTCTTTTTCACCGTTTCATGTCCTCTTTCTTCGGTGGCTACTGATCAACTGCCTCTTACGATCGCTTAAGCGTCGAAAATTTTTGTTCAACACGTAGGACACTTTTTTATTCTAGTGCAGTGAATCCAGTGGTGCCAACCGTTTTTAACTTAGCTCTTATTTCAGATACAATTAATTTTAGAAATGATGGTTAAAAACACTTAATGTATCCAAAATCTTCATCACCCATGGAACGTTCAAATGTTAGTAAAGATTAATTTTTGGCATCAGCTAGTAGAACAACTCGCTCATGCTCAACGGACTATATGTACTGGTTGCATAACATTATAATTTTGGAAATACAACCAAAAATCGATCACCTTTTTTGAACCTAGTGAGCAGAACCTCATTTATTTATTATTATATTTCTAAAGAAGATACGAGCATCTGTTTTAATGCTCATGTGAATTAATATTACCCAAATATATGATTGATATATTGTATTTAAAAAATTGGAAAAAAGATAGTACATATGAGACCTGCACTGCAAAAGTGTTATTGCATAAAATATTAGTAATACGAATACAATGACTCCGTCATTATGCGTCCCCAAGATGTTCTTCACCAAAATATGAATATGCATATGAAGTGTCCTTAAGGACTTAATTGGATTTTTGAATTAACGTTTCCATCTCCATTGTTTTATTTTAGTTTTTTTTCCTTTGCAGTCAACCATTAAGCAAAATGAATATTTTGCACATTCAGGAAAACAAAACTGCCTTTCGCAATTTTTAAGCATGGCAAGAGCTGGAAAAGGAAACGCAAGCCCAATAGAAAAAAGAACAGTTATATACATAGGAGCAAAACTGCTAAACAAAAACTGGAATGAAGGCACATACATAAGCATCTCGTTGAAAACGGTGCTTGGAACCGTGAGTGACACAAATGCCAAAATTATTGGACTGTGATTTATGACTTGTGCGGCATTTTACTCGTGCAGCAGTCAGAGTTCACAGTGCACATGCATGTGAGCAAACAAAAATATTTTTAAAATGTGTCAAAAATATAAACAGTGAATCGCAATATTTGTGTACAGAATTAGTTATGCCTACTACTATCATGACACTAAGACATTTGAAAAACTTTTAAAATCTTATCTTTAAATTTTCAGCGTGTGTTTATTTTGCAAATAGCAATGATCCAGTATTTCTTTCTTTCTCGATTTTCACTCGATTTTTCATTCTGTCTGTCAAAGTTTAAACCAATTTGTAGCCGTAGAAAACGGAAAGAAACCTGGAAATTATTGTTGTATTGGAAATATTGGAGGAAATGGATTAACAAATTTATAACTCTGCAAGATGCAACACATCATTTTACTTGTTGTCTTAATTCACAAATATATTTGTTATACTTTGTCTAAATCTTTTCAAATTAGGCAACAAATTATGGCGGTAGAAGGAAAACCGAAAAGCTTGCCTATAAAATTGCAATCAGCTGTTTTCATGGTTGTAAATTGAAACGCCCATTTGCAAGAGAAATTGTTTAAGAATCGAATCATCAAAAAAGATGGTTCTCGGAAAAATTAAAGATATGTCTTACAAAAATTTTTTTTCTAAATTTCAGCTGTCAAATTGCATTTATGATATGAATTAATCCAATCGATGAGCTTTAACCTTAAAGATGTACATAAAATTACGGAAAATTTTTTTCTGTTTTTATTCTCGGGGATAATTGACGTAATTTTTGGAGTTTTGCTCTACCTGATAGCGATGCCACCTTGTACATGTAAATTGCATGCCTTGGTTTTTCCCCTTTTTCTCGTTTTACTTGACAAAAATAAAAAAGCACAATATAGCAACGGCGATTAAAGTATAACAGTATCTCGAATTTATATTGTATATGCAATTCAACTCCTTAAAAGTCTTAATGAGGATAGCCCGTAAAATTTAATCCTGCAGTTGCTTTGATGTGTTTGAGCCTGCTTGTACGTAGAGAATCAGTTTTCTTGGTGGATAAACTAGAACTTGATATAAAACTTGTTAATTTCCAATCATACGGACATTACTTATGCCAGAAAACTCGTTCCTTGCTTATATATGTATCCAATTTTTATTCCATTCCATTTTTGTTTCTCAAAGTACGAGTGAAAATAAAATCGAAACGGAAATAACAGCCCACATTCGATTTGAGTACTATATGGTAAAATTGTTTTGCTTTTTTAAGAGTTTAAACATTTTGAAAATTTAGAAACGCGTAGGTAAAAAACGTTTTATTTCAATTGCTAACTGAAAATTCCTACAAATAAAACTATATACTATCTGACTCGACGAACTTCGTATCGCCTAATAGGCAGGAATTGAATAATGCTTTATTAGGTCACATTGACATCTTTTATTTCTTTTATCTTACATTTATCTTACGATGTTTTCTTCTCCAAATTTGTTTCTTAACTAATTGTAAATAATCCCGGCAGGCTTGAATTAACACAACTGTATCTTTATAATTTGCCTAGGTCGTAATTAACACACTATTCTGTACATCATCCGCCTCCGGCAAAGACGAGCCCACTTTGCTCATTTATTTAAAGTTTTAATTGACCTTTTCTATTGCAAACGAGAAAAAAAATGTTCGGTGCATATTTATGTATGTGAAATAAATAATTCCCCTTTCCCGGTTTTCCTTTCACAATTTTTAGCAAAACGAAAACTATAACCAGATCAACAGCTACTTTTAAAATAGAGTGAGGGGTATGTAAAATTGTTTCTGAGTAATACTTTAAACTTGTGACCTTATAATGGCCAATAAAAGTGATGTAAGTTTTTTATACTAAAACTGTAAAAACTTCTTCATATAACTTTTTGCTGAAAATGCAACACAAAATGCAATATATGTATGTAGCTCTCTATTAGCTGATTAGAACCTCTTGCAAAAGGCACGTTTTTCATCTCTGTTCTATATTAATTATATTATATATATAGCCTCTTTCCACTGAGCAACATCTAACATATTTCATCAATTTGCAAAAATGTTAACATCTTCCCATATAAATTCTATTGAAAAAAATCAAAAATTTTCAACCTCTTTGCAAGATGATCCTCTTTCATTTTGTTCCATCTTACATAATTTATTTTTTTTATTTATTTATTCATGTTAAAACAATACAAAAAGGCTAAGTTTTATATTACAGCATTGCTTAGAGATTCGGCACACATTTTTTGGCACTACAGTAATATATAAATTATTAAAGGAAAAAAAAGGTGGCATCACTAAAAAAATTCATAGGAATTCTTAAAACAAAGATATGTATGCATAGATGTTATGTGTATGTACGTAATTACAATTTATTGTACATATTTTGACCTACAAACATCCAGAAGAGAAACATTCCTGCTCATGTCCACCAAAAACTGTTCATCATCATCTTCTTCCAGAATGGCCTTCATTATTTCGCTGTACTGCATAAAAATTCGATTTTGTTCTTGTAAAGCAACAACTAATCCAGTTATTAATTTATTTTCGAAATTTTGCGTCTTTTTCTATAAATGTGTTTTCCATACTGACTAAATGAAAGATGTTGACAATATTGGGTGTTTTTTATTGAGGTATAGAACTTTAAGTTGGCATCACTTTTTTAACTGGCGGATTAATATTTAGTTTGGTTTGCCATTTCATCATGAATAGGTTGACAAAAGAACAACGCTTGCAAATCGTTCAAATTTATTTCGAAAATAATGGTTCAGTTCGCGAAGTTTACCGCAATTGAAGGAAATATTGAAGGAAACATTCGATGAGCGCATAATTTCGCGGAATGGACCTGTCAATTGGCCACCAAGATCGTGTGATTTGACACCATTGGATTATTTTCTTTGGGTATATGTGAAGTCGCTCGTCTACGCCAACAAACCAGAAACGTTAGGGGACTTGGAAGCCAACATTCGTGGCGTTATTGCCAACATACGGCCCCATATGCTCGATAAAGTGGTTGAAAATTGGACCTGTAGAATTGGCTTTATTCGAGCCAGCCGCGGCGGCCACATGCCCGAAATCATATTTAAACATTAATGGCATAAAATTATCCTTCCAATAAAGCCAAATTGATGGACATTAAAACGATTTTCTTGTGTTTTATTTCAATTCGAAGTTCTATACCTCTAAAAAAAACACGCTGTATAAACCTTTGTTTCACATTTTCAACATCTTCCACGCGTTTCACGAAAATGTGGTGAGTGTAAAAAGGCTATTAGTTGTAGAGATGCACTAATAGGGGTTGATACTTGTATTACGTTTATATGGTGTGACAGCTGACCGTTTTAACACTTGTCAGTTAGATACCCAGGAGTTACTGCTTTCAGGTAGTTCTAAATTAATGTCAATTGAAAGTTGACTTTTCCCACCTTGTTAGAAGAAGAATATTTTAATATTGTACAATATATTTTCATACTTATTTGTCTAGTTGGTATCTAGCTTGTGTCCACTACACAATTACATATTTGTTTTATTTTATTTTTATATATTCACAGAATTAATGTAAAGCGTTAAATTTATTATAGTAGATATTTAAGTAACACAGACCTGTTTTTAATTTTAATGCAAAGCGATTTTTTCATAATTTCTTGACGTTTTTAATCATTTTTCAAGCATTCCCAGCTTTTTTCAGCATCATTACAACCAAGCGATCGGTAGGCATCTGAAATAAGTACAAAAGACGATAATTTTTCAATATAAACTTACATTCAGATTTTTGTATACGTATGTATGTATATATAGAGTTTATTTTGTGTAGATTTCGATTTTCCTATACGCCTGTCATGTTTTTCCCAACCGAACAAGTGGACCCACCCTTCCATACGTACATCCGTATGTATTAATGAGAGTATTGGGAGGGAAAATGCGTCTTAATGATTAACTTTACTGAAAATACTATAGTTGTGGTCTTGGGAAGTCGTCTTTTTAGGAACGTTCAAATTCAAAAGCTGATAAAAAATATTAATAAAATCATAAAATTAAAAAAAAAACATATGTAATATCTTTGCGAAAAGCTAAAAACTGTCTTGCACTTTTTATAAACTCAAGTATATTAATTTGTTAGTAAAGAAATTTTACTAATCCAAATCAACCCAGTTTGAATCTTTGGCGCACATTATTACACAATTTGTAAAATTTATTGTTTTAGTAGGACAAAAAGCTAACATATTACTGCTATTTACTTTTCGGCGAAGAATCCGTTCTGCCAAAAGTTTTGTTCGATCAAGGAATATTATTTTAATTAGGAATAATTTCTTGAGAGAGAAAACCAAAACACTATGGAGGTGGTAGTTTTTAGCAGTGAGAGTTAGGCTTTTCTTGCACTATGTTGGGTTGGGCTTCGTCCATACTTACGAATATCTCCGACTATCCGAACCTAAAAGATTAAAACTGCTTTCGTCCACGAAACTATCATTTTTCCAAAACGATTCGGGCTTAGATACACACGTATAATTTAGCGCACTCTAGTCGTTTTAAAGCATTTTGTTTGGTTATAATCGGTTTCTCTTGTAAAATACAACTTTTGCAGCCCTTTAGTTTGAAAAATTCTTATTATTTGTGGGTTAACGGTTCACAGTTTTATGCAAGGTCTGCAGTGCTTTCGGATTCTAAATCTAGGGATAAACCTTTACCATTCTCTCAATAAAACATTCATTCTGCTCCGTCAAAAGATAGGTCGCAACTCTCCCTGGACTGATTTCAAATGGTTTTATTTTTTAAATGTCTTGGTCACATATTGAACTACTGATTCCAGTTGTTTTACTATCTGGGATATCTTCCCATATCTTTTCTCTTAATTTTTGATCTGATATAAACGCTTTTTAATACCTACAAGCACCTAAAAATAAAATTTTTACATACGCACATATGTATGTGTATGTAAACAAGTTTTGCTTTCTAGTATTTCAAATATTAACCCTTTTGGCTTTTGTTCTAGTCATTCACTAGTCTTTAAATAAACTAATGACGGGAATTGCCGCTGATATTAAAACAAGTTTTTGAAGTGTTAAAGCTGCTTTTTGCTTTTTTCTTTGTTCTTTGTACGTAGTGGGAGTTGCTGTAGTGCTGAAATACTTCCTCTCACAAACATCATCACATTCTTATTGAGAAAATTGGTACTCAAAGCAGCGTACAATTATTGTTTGCTGTTGTGTAAAAACGTCCTCAATAAAATACATATATTGCGGGAATTCCCGTTAAACGTCCATAAGAGATACATATGTACATGTACATATGGAAAATTAATTGAGTTTCTGAGTGCAATCAGTTTGAAAAACTAATGTACAGATAAATAACGACTAAAAATTTGGAAAAGTGTGTCGATGAGCTTTTCAAATATTCGGAAGAGGAAATTTCATCGCATGATGACGTTTCAGAATATTCAAGCTCTAACGATACCAGCGAGGTAAGCGGTGATGATGATGAACTAGATAAAACTCATCAAGACGTTTCATATAAGGAGGATGATGGTGTATGTTCTCCAGATATTGGTATTAAAGGTAATGATTCTGATGAAATTTCGCACGAGAATACAAAGGCAATACCATCGTTTCCGTTCAGCGAACCAGGGGACGCCTGTGGCGCTATTAAAAATGATAGAATGATAGTTTTTCCTGAAACATCAAAAGATGAAATGCTAAAATTTACATATGGATAACTGTTATAATTTCAAAACCCACACTACGCTTTACGTTTTAATCGCAAGCTAAATCCTAAATGTATAATGACACAAAAACTAAAAGACAAGGAATATGATATGGCAAAGAAGAGGAAATGCTTACATTACAAAATGGAAAGGAAAACGCAGATCATCCATGTCTTATCGAAGTATCCAATAGAAGAGGCCAGAAGAAGACTGAAATTATTATATTTTTAATAAAAAAAATGAAAGATTTCTTTTTAACATACCATTTTTTAATGGCGGCATGCCCCGGGATTATATTTTAGGTGCTCAATAAGCTCCAAAAACTAAACTCTCTCAAGAAATTCCCGCCATATGTTTTACTCTGCTACATATGTATGTACATATATTATTTGTTTAAAAAAGCGAGAATATCCGCGCTTTATTTTAATACGAAAAAAGATAGCAACAGCTTAATTCAAGTGCGGCCGAAGGCGTTAATGCATATATGTGTGTGTATGTGTATAACCTACAACCCTTGATTGTTTTCTCGGGAGAAAATGGTACCCTACCCGCGACTCTTCTTGAGGAGTCTTTTATTACCCGCTTTTCTGAGCAGTTTCGACTCATTTATGACTCATATATTTTAATGATTTGCGAGTCTTTTTCGAGTCATTTTTTAGTCGTATTTCTGATTGTTTGCGAGTCTTTTTCGGTCCATTTTTAAGCTGTATTTCTAATTATTTTCCAGTCTTTTTCGGCTCATTTTTTAGTGGTATTTTTGATCGTTTGCGAATATATATAGTAGTATAATTATATATTAAATTAAATTATTATTAAATTATATAATAAATAATAATATAAAAATGTTTAGTAAAAAAAATTGTAGCAAATGAAGGAATTGAATTTATAAAAAATAATAATAGTGGAATTCATAATTCTTTGTATATTTTGTATAGAGTGTAATTATAACACAATAGTGTTAAAAAAAATTTCCATTTTATAATTTGTTTTGTATTTTCAATTCATTTGTTTGTAAAACACACAAATATGAAAATATATAGTGAGTTTATAAATTATTGTTCAAAAACAATAAATATAAAAATTAAAATTAGTTAAAATAAAAAAACAAATTGTAAAATATGCATACCGGGTGTGGAAACTTTTTCCTAACACTATTGTGTTATTATTAAAAACTATAGGAACTTTTCGACGAATTATGAATACCATTTATAATTATATAAGTAATCCATTTTAAAATAAAAAAAATAATTCAGTTTTCAAAAAGTTATAAAAATATTTTAAAAATGAAATTTACGAGTAATTTAGATGTTTTCTCTTAGTCACCAGGTCCTTCCCATGCACAAAATGCTTTTGTAGCACAGCGGTCATATCTTTGGCTGTGCATTTGAATTTGTGATGGGAAGTAGCTAAGACGAAAATTTTAATTTAATTTTAAACAATTAAATTTGCAAGGGAAGTATCCCGATGCAAGCTATCAGATTTTAATGAAGCTTAGATATATTGTAGAGAATACAAATTAAATGGACACGTATTTTTTTAGCTGCCCAATCTCACATTAAAGGGTTAAAAAGTGGGCTATGGCTTTGTTCATTGAATAATACATTGTCATCGTGGTGTTTTCTGTTTTCAAGCTTAACTGCGATGACCTCGTCAGTCAATTTGGTTAATGATCGCTTATGTCCGTCCTTCAATTCTTTAATATCTTTTTTCATATCCGAGATTTCAGACTTCAAAGATTTCTTCGAGCAATTGAACTACAAGATTCTAGAGGTTATCGGTGTGAGGAACATAAACATTTTGCACTAGAAAAAAAATTATTTTGTTGATATGGAAAAACAATTGATTTGATTTTTTACTTACAAGTTGTTAAATTACTAGTTGGGGTGTACTGAAACTCTCCAGAGTTAAATGCATGTCTGCGACATTTTTAAATAGAGTTTGAAAAAGTAACTGTTGGTTAATGAGTCACGTAGACTTAAAACTTTTTTATTTATTTGATTTATAGAAAACTCAATTTTTATACCAAAGCAATGCCAGCCGCCCAATATACATATATTTAAATAAGTTGAGTCGATTGGTTCCAAAAAAGCCGCCGTCAAATTTTTTTTTTCTGTTCCGCTAAAAAGAGGAACATTCTGACTTATATTTATTTTAGTTATTTTAACAATTTTACTCTCAACCAAACAATAGTTGTTAGGATATCGCAAAGAAAATAAGAAACCGTTAGTTTTTATATTTAAAATTTTGCCATCTTTAATTTTCCAAACTATTTTAGGTTGATTATGATCATCCTCCTTTTTAATATAATAGCTGCTCTTAACACACTTTTTATAAATTTGTTTGACTACACCTCTCCTGCCTTTCTTCCTTGGCGTTTAACTATGTGTAGGTGGTTCGCAAATTTGAAGGCACTTACTCCATCTAAAGATCCATGATGTTTAGCATGTAAAATGATGTTTCAATGTAAAAGGACCTGTGTAAAGTAAAAATTCCCTCAGCTCTGTTGCCTTCCATCTATCAAGTTCTTTTAAGGTTCGGGGCTTTCTCTGAAACTCCTTCGTTACGTTTCTCCTCTTAAAATTCAACTCTCTTGAAATTGAATCAATGTGCCATGAAACTAAAGAAAATGTGTTTTAACCCAGGAATTTAACAAAGTGCGCATTACGCCTGAGCAGACAACGGGCATATAATCCAAAGAGCACTGTGATACAAAATCTATATTAAACTTATCTAATGGTGAAATAGACTGCTTTAAATGATGTTCAGGCTGAAAGCGATTTCTGAAGGAAGCATTGATTCTAAACGTAAGCTCGTTTACTTTCGGGAAAATAAGACGATGTTTAGCCATTTGTCCTTTTTGTGTACACCGTTCACAAGAAAAGTAGCCAGTATGCCGTTTAGTTTCTAATACAAAGAACTTTGCAGGTGCATCCATAACAAAACAACGTGCAATAATATGAAAAAATTATCAGCAAAAACTAGTGCCTCTTGTATAAGAATATTTAGTTCAGCAATAAATTCTTCTAAAAAATCACAACTACTTTTGAATAGCGGTAAGCCATCAATGCCGAAATCTAATGTTATGTTGGGTATTTTATAGTAATTGCTTACCAAAAAATCGGTTAAACCGTTTTTTAATCCATAGTGAACATATGTGCCTTCACCCACTTTTCGTTCAATAACAGAACTAGGCGTTTTTAAAAGGGTACGAGCATCTTTTGGGACTTTAATGCTACATTTCAATAACACCAATAAAAGTGCATTAATTGCAGCAAAGCTTATTTGAAATTGAATAGGCCATTTAGCAGGTTCACCGCACAAATTAAATTCATCGTCGTCACTTTCACTACAATTTTCTTCAGTTTTACTATCAGTATCATAAAAAGAACTCTTTTCACTATCAGAATTATTTAAAATGTCATCATTAAAATAACTTTCATTGTTTTTTTGATTGTCCTGAGAATTAGTTTTCTGGTGTTTTGGCGATATTTATTTTTCGATATTTTTCCTTTTTTGCCAAACTTTTAATTTGTTTGGCTGACATTGCTTTTTTTATTTAAGAATCAGTTTTCACAAAATTGTATTTATTTTTATATACGAGTACTTTTAGAGATTTTAATTTTAATATAATATATTATTTAATTCAAAATAAATTTTTAAAAATTATAATTTAATATATCAACTTTACACCACGAGATCACCGACATTAATAAACTAAAATTTTCAATATTCTAATATTTTACGCTTGCAAAAAATATCCCGTAAAAATAAAAATAACAGAATTAAAATCAGGTTTTCATCATCTAGATGAGCAAAACCTTATTCATAAACAATTTCGAAGCAGTCATATTTCAAACACCTGTATGATTCATTTTCGATTGCTGTATGTTTTGTTATTGTATTTGCAATAAATCACTTTTTAAGCATAAGTACGAATCATTTTCGAGTCCTTTTTCAAGCGCTGTGATTAATCAGTTTTTAACCGTCAAAAGTGTGCTTTTGGTTGCATTAAACCTGGTAATCGTATTGTTCTATTTACTTTTTGTGTATGTATGTGTAAGAGTTCTTTACGCCTCACTATGATTTGGGGAAGTTCTACATTACAATTTATGTAACTTTTAATTAGATCATAAACGTGAATTACCAGAGTATTTCTGTTAATCGGATTGGAACAGAAAATATTATTGGAGCATATACATATTTCGAAATTCTGAATGCCTTCTTAAAGGCAATTGAATACAAAGTTAATCTATTGCCAACTCCTTCATAATGTTTCGAAGGAAGAAACCAAAAATATTTTTCGGTTTTTTGTACCTTTATACTTATTATATATTATTTTCATATTCATTGCATAGATTAAAACAGATAATTGAAAAAACTTTTATGCGCACACAGATCTTACGTTAAAAATTAAACAATGTCCCAGTAATGCGCTGACAATGGACAATTGCCACTAAAAAGTAAGCTGTCAGTCTAGACGAGTGTAAAAAGTTGTCTGACAATAAACTTAGATGCTAACAAAAGTCTAAGCGCAGTTGGTTGTCAGATGACAGACGCCACAAAGCAGAAGTATAAAGAAAAGTGTTGTCACCAGCGCGACCAGCCGCCCTCGCAATTATTATGACAATGCAATTTAAACCAACACATATGTATGTATGTATGTATGTACACTGTATATGAATATGAACGTTGCGGCAATACAAGTTTTGCTCGAGCTAAATACACATGCACCTGCACATATAAAGGCTGTTTTTTATAGAGTGACACAAGTTTAAAGCATAATAAAAAAAGGAAATATATTTTTAATATCAATGAAACGGGCTTTATTGGAAAGAAAATTTTATGAAATTAATGTTTAAATATGACTTCTGCCATGTGGCCTCCACGCTGGCGCGTAGAATGCGCAATATGGAACACCAATTTTAAACATCTTTTCGCAGCATTTGCGGCCGTATTTCGCCGATAAATCTTTGGACGTTAATTTCCCCGTGTTCAATTGTTTGTGGTTTATCAACCAATGGGTTTAAATCACATGATATTGGTGGCCAATTAATTGGGCCATTACGTGAAATTCTTTTTTCATCAAAAGTTTCCTTGAGTACATCAACACAGTACCCGTTGTGTGGCATCGTGTCGTGGTGTAACCACATATCAGTATAATTAATGCCACGTAATTGAGGTACGAAAAAATTTCGAATCATGTTCCTATACCGTTCACCATTGACAGTAACATTCTGACAATCATCGTTTTTGAAGACATATGGACCAATGACTCCGCCAGCCCATAAAGCACACCTAACAGTAATTATTTGTGGATGTAATGGTGTTTTGACAAAAGCTTGTGGATTCTGAATAGAATAGAATCCACAAGCTATTCTGAATAGAATAGAATCCACAAGCTTTGAATAGAAATTCAAAATCAATATCAATTTGTGCTTCAGCCCATTCGCACGTGTTGCTCTGGTGTAAGTCGATGGATAATGAAATTTCAACGCAAACTAAACAAAAAGCAAGTATCAGCTCTTAAATGGGTGCTCAAATAAAGCAGTGATGCCAACTTACAGCTCTGACACTCTAAAAAAACACGCTTTATATGCTTTAGCGTTTCCTCTAGCTTTTTTGTTTTTTCATTATTTTATGTTAAGAATTTAAATGCCAATATTTGAGTATCACATATTAAAATATTATAACAGAAGCAAAATCAGCGCGTATTCCTTTCATGACTTTTTTTCTTTAATTTTTCGTCCTTTATATGCAAAGTTTTGTTAATGAAAAAGTGTTTTCAGTTCAGTGGTGCTGACAACAAAACAGTCGCCCGTCCATACGGGCTAACTCAGCCTCAGAACAAACTGATCGAGACATAATCTCAGAATGGGGTCCAGATCAACAAAACGCAGCTGAACGAAAACGACTCCGAAGTGCCAGTCGTAGAGCCTTGGTCGCCAGATATTGCTCCGCCCTTATTATCATTTAGTTAATGAATTCATAATTCTAGTTTCACGCAATTATGTTTGTATATTATATGTTTTGCTTGGAATTTCTCTTTATATGTATGTAAGGATGTAGCCAAGCTTTTCCTCAAACTGTGAAATAGAAATTGCGCGTAAGCATGTATGTACATTCAAAAATTCAGGACTAATTTCCAATCTGTCCTTAAACTATTTATGTAAGTACATATGTACTTACATATACTACGGAAATTTTCCACACATATGTATGTATGTATGTATGTGCATAGAAAAAGTAGCTAGTAAAAGAGTTTTCAATTGGTATATGGTGGCGGCTGCCGAAGCACCATGACAAACTAAACGATTGAGAAGCACGTCCAAATGACAAAACTAACTGGGAAGGAGACCTCATCTTTATGGGCGAGCGGCATTTTTGGATGGATATTGCACCGCTGTCGTTATTGGCCCGCACTTTTTTTTGCCATCACCCTCAAGTTTGAATGATCGTAGCAATTTTTTGGCTCAACTTCAACGATATGGGCTACACCAATATAGCGCTTTTTACACTTAGTTATTGTGAACGATGTGAGGATATATGTACATACATATGTGCCCTTTTCCGAAATCAAGTGAATTGGTCACCATGAGCGCGATTAGCTCAGCCGAATAGACAAATGTCCGATTTTAAAATTGTCTAAAAGAAAACGTGATGTTTTCCGTTCTTAAGGTTGATTTCAATACTAAATTTATTTATTGAAATTTTTCTTATTTATGCATAAATTATTCTATTAGTTTTCTTAACTTAAGCAAATTTTGGTTGTATTCTTAGAGGCTTTTCTTAAAAGAAGTTTATTCATCTAGCTTGAAATTATTTGGAAATAAAATATTTGGTCCTTTTATATTGTATGTTTGCAGTTTTTGTTTAAATTAAAATATTTCATTGGTCTTGCACAAAAATTTTTATTAATTGCATATGAGTGAAAACATGTCAAAACATCATGCCGTTCGGATACAACACCTCTGATTTCAATGAAATTCACCACAACTGTTGTATGTTATTGGACTTTAACAAAACATAAATTTTCAGACGCCAGATTCTTTCGGCTTCCGTCATAAAAGATGTAAAAAAATTTAAAAAAATCACAAAAGTCTCCTTACAAAAAGCGATAGAACTCTTGAACTATGCAAGATAATTTAGTTTTTCTGGTATCGTTTTAAAGATGAAAATCACCCTTTAAAATTATATGCATATTGTGTTTTTTTAAGAAAAGGTCAAAGGTTGTTTTTCGGGGTCTTGAGTTCAGAGGTCCATATCTGAAAAAGTGTGCTTTTTAAAATTCTTAAATTCTACATTTGCAGAAAATTTAAAGGTGGACACTCGGTTGGTGTCAGAGTTATAGACCAGAACGTGATCATGACATTTGTGTTGAATTTCATTGAAATCGGAGGTGATGATGCCGAAAATGCCATTTTTACGTGACGTTTGACGGTTTGACGTTTTAACTCATATGCTTATTGTTCTTGGTAGCATTAAATTTATTAAAAAGATTCATTAATCTGTAATTAGTGGTTACTAAATGCTTGTGCTGGCCACCCAATGCAATGGACCGCCAAGCATTGAAGTGGTTGGTATGTGTGTTTGTGCACAGTGTTGTGGACCAACATACTTATCAGTTTTTATGCATTTATTTATTATATTATTTATAAAAAGATTTAATATAAAAATAAATATGCAAGTATATATGTATGTATGTATGTATGTCTGTTGAAATTGTAATGAAAAAACATTTGAGTTTTTGTATTTCAAATACAGTGGAGGTTATAACTCAGAATCTGTGCGGTATAGCTATTGATGGTTGAACTACAATAAGAAGTCGCGTTTCACAATGGTACGCATGGAGTGGAATTTCCCCTCTACTGGACACACATATTTCTTTGCTAGGCATTAGTGTGAGTGCTTGTGTAGGCACAGTGATCACTACAAATGCTGTGCACCAAACAGGCGGTCGACAGCCGAGTACTTGAAATTAGCAGAAAATGCCGGATAGTTTTTACTGCATTGTGCTCTTCACCTCAACTGAATTTTGATGTGAAAGCAAATCCGTTGAGGTTAAACTCTCCGCTTCCAACACAACAAGCCACTACGTCTGTGTATTGATAGTAGCGTGTGGGTGCACATGAGGGAAAAGATAAGGAATGTCTCATCATTTTCTTGTGCTTCGATTTATATTGTGAATTAAAGCACATGGAACAAAATTTTAACAGGTATGCACTTTTGTGTATTTTATTTAAGTCGAAATCTGTATCCTAAAAATATACGTACTATACAAAGGACATAATTATTGCAGGAACACGTAAGGAAGATCATGTCGACTTGGTAGCCGACGCGCCGATTTTAGCACTTTTGGAGTTAATTTTTCTTTCTTGATTTAGCACTTAGCAATTTCTGCAGCGCTTTCCAATCGTGTATTTAGCGCTTTCTAGTATTTGTTATTAATACAGTTTTCAAAATTTTCAATTATATAATTTATGTAACTTTCGTTATATTAGTAGTATATAGCAGTAACCATTGCAATAATAGCAACGTAGTCTGGCAAAATACCGCTTTTACTTTACAAAGTAAAATTCGCACGAAAACACAACTTCATAGTTTAAACGTTAATAAGTCTAAACATTTTAAGGAAGAAATCCCAGTCTATTGCATAGAGAATATAACAGCAATGTCAAAAGGTAAGTTCATATGAATGGACAAACCAAAATTGCACAATAGTTTTGTATATATACGTATTCGGGTACAAATCCGATTTATATGGAAACCAGGGGAACTCCCCAAAGCTAACTAGTTTCATTCGTAACGAAATTCTTGGTTTTACCGCCTATCAGTGTAGAATTTGATTTTTAGTGAAATGAATCTTAGAAAAAATAAGAAATAGAATGAGTTTCAGCACTATAAATTCTCTGCTTTATATAAGATGTGTGTCGTAACTTTAAAATTACGAATGAGAAATAAAAATTACAAATAAAAATGTAATAAAAACATATATTATAACGACAGTTTCAATAAGGTAAACAAAAATATGTTTTTAAGATAAGTCACTTAAGAAAACAGATTATTATATCCGTATAACCCTTTTTAAGGGAAAAGTATTTTATAAAAAATTGTCCCCTATTCGTTGTGTAATGCCTTCCACACATAACAAATTACTAGACAGTTCCGTACTTTGCTGGAGCAAATAACATTTGACGAAAAGTTTAATTAAGTGTTTTATAGTTGTAGACATTGAATTATATATATTAACACAGTTGGTTGGGCTCACTGAAACCTGCTCGGGCATATTGTATTACGAGTAGAATGCAATATTTATATGTTTAGCCAGGCTAACCAATCTTTTTCGAGGATTCTCCTTTTTTTACTAACAAATTGTTGTTATAGGGTAAATTTTGCAGTTTTCATAGTTTAGTTCGATAGTATTTTTCAATTACTCATTTAGCAGTTTCTAACATTTTCACTAACAAGATTTACATAGTTTTCAACAACATAATTTATGAAATTTTCGGTAGAATAGCAATTTTTACGCGAAATCTTTAATCTGACAGTATAGTATTTCATATTATAGTTGTGTTGTACAATTGTAAAAATATTTCGTTGTAATGATGCCACCAAATAGTTAAATGTTAAATAAGCGGTAAAAAGAATACAAAATGAGAACTATAGCAACGAAATAAAATGTGCCATAGTTTCACATTATTCTAAACTAACGCTCTTACCACAACATATTGACAGTTCATATTAATTCATAATATTTCATATTAATTCAAATAAGATATTCATAAGTTACAAAAATAAGCCGTAAGTTTTATACAGTTTAAAAACTAATAGTAGGTGTAAGTTACACAAATACATATGGACAAACAAAAAGTCCACAATGGTTCCCAAATTTATTCGCTTGTAGAAAAGCATTCGTAAGATCCTTTTGGCTTATGGTCTTTGGCTTTGGCAAGTGAACGGGGAGAGCGGAACAGAAATGAGATGTGATGTGAGTTTAAAAACTATGAATTCAGTTCTTTGTATAAGATGATCTAAAATGATCTTTAAAAAAATGTGGTGACGATAATTTGAACAGCTATTCGGAGCCTGCTGACGAATATTCGTTTGGTGATGTACATATACATATGTACATACATATATTTAAAACTAATAATTCATTTATTCAAAAACCCTAAGAGTTTTAACAAATGCGCCTTGGCTTATCAGCAACAAAAATATACACAGAGATCTTCGAAGTTTAGTGGTCACAGACGAAATAATTAACATCAGAGAGAGATATCTAAATGGACTCAGTAATCATTCCAACTTGTTAGCAATCAATCTATTAGATAATTGCAATGAAATCCAAAGAAAAAGTTTAAATTCGGCACACTGTATTTTCTGGGTCTTAGGAAACTCAATATATATCATATATTTGAAAGTCATGAAATTTACTTATTATTTTAATTGTAAAATAGATTGCAAATAAAACAATATAAAAAAATTTATTTACTAATAAATTTATGAACATAAATAAGTATCTACATATGTACATATACATATATAAATTTGAAGCGGTTTGTTTTTCATGAAAACTTTGTCAGGGACGTTGAGGAATGTTGTCTAGTGTGGAAAAGTATACATATAAGTTAAGACCCAGTATTCTGCTTTGGGCAGCTCCAGCTGAAACTTGATACCTATCAAAACCAATAATCAATTAATTCTACCTGGATTTCAAACTTTGCTGTAAAATGCGATTCTAAAGTCAATGTGGCACCGCCTATGCGACACACACTGAGAAAATTCAAAGGCGCCAAAATATAATTCTTCTTATGACTACGGCAGTTACATGATGGCGATTTCACAAGTTCCTAAGCGTACCTTTTATACAATATGAGTTTTCAAAGTACTCGACAAGCTTGAACTCCGTCCAAACGCAAGATTCTTAACCTTCACAGCCACATGCGGCAGGAAATAAGAGATGATATTGGTTTTTCGTGTCGCACTGAACGAAAAAATAATATTAATTTTTTAACAATATACAAGTTTATTTTATTACCCCCAATATGTGGTCACGAAAATAGAAACGCTTTATGTGTATAGTTTGTACCTTAAAGCTTTGGTTAAATTATTGTTAACCCAAAAAACAACTCAACTTCTTTTTTTGAATATAATTTCTCTATTTTATCTTGAAAAATTAACTAACAATAAGTATACAAATCTTAATACTGTTGTAAAATAATATTTCTACTTGAGTTCTTCCAGTGCTGGACTTCAAGGCTTTTTTTTAAGTCGGCTACTACGTCGGAAAAGTCATCTGTCTAGCGCTCTATGATTTCAAGAGGGTTAGGATGAGTTTCAAATTTATTAACATACTTAGTTGGGAACCTTTCAAACTTTTACCATAGATACGCTGAGGTTTTCGTGAATCCGTGAGTATCTGACATACCACGAGGCAGTACCCCATTATATTGGTTTTAGCACCGCTTTGTACAGCAATAGTTTGCAATCTAGTTGTAAAGTAGAGTTCTTGCCAATTAACTGACTAACCTAAGGGTATGTACAGAGTGGCAGCTTGTTGCCGAGCCGAGCTGGTTGACGCATATTGCGAGAATTGTTCATGCGAGAATCAAGTTTGAGTGTTCATAGTGGATGCGAGAATCAGCGCCGATATTTTATCTATTATTTGTGTTTTATGTATGTACATTAGAGTGGACAATATTTATATGGAATTATTTTTGTTTTTTGTAGGAGGTGGTTCGCCCCCTAATTTTTTTCTTTTGGGCACAAATAACATATTTCCAAAACTGTAGACTGTTTGGTCAACGTTAAGGCGTGGCACATGCGCCCTCAAGTTGACAAGAAGGGATTTTGCACAATTTAATAAGAAAAAAGTTATAACTTCATTATTATTTATCAAAATTTATGTTAAGTATCGATATTATATTTAATTTTGACTATTATTTTAATGCGTGCCCCTAAAAAGGCGTGGCACCTTATATAATTTAAGTAATATATACGAAAATATGTAGTTTTTGCTTCAAAATATGATGGAATCTTACATATGTATGTAAAATTTATTTCCTAAAAGTCATTAAATAAATGCCGGCAAATTGGGGCGTGGCAAGTTAAAATTTTAAACTGCTACTAACAAATGCAGCTCTGTGCTAATTAGTTGCGATCAAGCAAACTTATATTTTCATAGAAGTAGCAATACTGGAATAACGGTATCTAGTACACATGTGCTTTTGTTAAGCTAAAAAAGAGCGTTGATAATGTGTTGTTATACATGCTAATGTGGAAATATTAATTTGATTTGATTGAAAGATAAGGTTTATAAAATTGGTAAGTTTAAACAACAAAGTTCTCGATATTTTCAAAATATAATAACATATTTAATATTATTAATGTAACTCAAACAGCAATGGAAACAAGAGCAAATGAAAAGTTATTTCTGCTTGGGCACGACGAAAGTCAAATCATTGGGTGCAAGTTACCATCAAAAGGGCAAATATTAAAAGTTCTTTTTTACAATATGCGGAAAATTAAGCTCAATCTTCGTCCGAGTGCATATCTTGTAATTAAAGAAGCAGAAGTACTCTGGGATAAAGCACGTATTCCCACAAGCCAGAATATTCGTAGCGTTCAGAAAGTGGAAGCTCTATATCATCAGTGGAAGACACTTCAGAAAACTTGTAAGCGCCGTACAGCTCTACAGGAGAAACGTGAGCACGATTTTGTGGAAGAATTAGACGATTTGTTTGATATCGCTCATGGTGATGCGTTAAGTATTATTCAAATCGAAGAAGATAGACTATTTCTACTTAATCAACGGAAAAAAGGCAGACCAGGTGGTATGATCGGAAGCGATCGAGCACTTTTTGAAAGAGAGAAAAGAAGAAATATGCGTGAAGAAAGAGAACTGATAAGGCAAGAAAAGTATCACCAGGAGCAATCTCAAAATTTGGTTGCAAGTCAGGACTACTCAGATGATGAAGGACAATTGACTGAAATAGACAGTGATGAGCTTCAAGACAATTTTCAACAAACATCTACTGGAAATGTGGGAAAGAAACGTAAAATGAAAAACTTTATAACACCCAAGCTTGTTGCGACTCTGGACAAGTGTAAAGTTAGCGACAGAGATGCTGTTCGAATTCTCATAGCCACTGCTGAAGCATTGGGCCATGATTTAAGTCAGTTAGCAATAAGTAAAACTACAATTCGAAATTGCCGTAAACAAATTCGATCTGAAACAGCTATAAATTTAAAGGAAAAATTTCAAAACATTTTACCGCAAACCATTACAGTACATTGGGATGGAAAGCTGTTACCATCATTAACTGGAAAGGAAAAAGTAGACAGATTGCCAGTTGTTATTACATCTACAGAGACAGAGCATCTACTTGGAGTTCCTGCATTACAGGCTGGTACAGGAAGGCAACAGGCTGAAGCAATAATCCAATTATTAAAAGAGTGGAATTTGACAGACAAAGTTCAGGCCCTGTGTTTTGATACAACAGCAACAAACACGGGAAGACTTCAAGGTGCTTGCGTGATATTGGAACAGGAATTAGGAAAAGATCTTTTGTACTTGCCCTGTCGTCACCAAATCTACGAAATTGTATTAAAGAGCGTATTGAAAAAAGAAATTTGTCTTCAAGTGGACCAACTTTGTCAATTTTCCAAAAGTTTAAAGGGTCCTGGGCGATGATAAACCAAGAAAATTTTAAATTTGGAGTTGATGACGAGAAGGTAAGTCAGCATATTAGCGTTTTCGAATTAGAAGATCTAGCCACGTTTTTCCGCCAATATTTAAAAATAAAACAGCCTAGGGCTGATTATAAGGAGCTTCTGGAATTAAGCCTAATATTTCTTGGGGAGCACGATAGGAATTATAAATTCAAGTCACCAGGAGCATATCATCACGCTCGTTGGATGGCCAAGGCGATTTATTCATTAAAAATGTTTTTATTCAGAGAAGAGTTTGTCATGTCGTCAGATGAAATAGACGCCATACGCGATGCTTGTTTATTTATTGTGAAAATTTATGTAAAAGTCTGGATAGAAGCGCCAATAGCTGCCAAAGCGCCTAATCAAGACCTTCTTTTAATTAAATCTCTTTTCGCCTACAAAAATGTCAACGAAAACGTAAGCAATGCAACTTTGGGAAAATTCCGTAACCATTTATGGTATTTAGCAGCAGAAACAGTAGGTTTTTCGTTTTTTGATGAAACCATTACTTCTGAAACAAAAACTTGTATGATAAAGAGACTTCGTGTAGAGTCAGAAAATGAGAGCAAGCGGCTGATTACTGATATACAGGACTTACAATCAAAATCAATTGAGGACTTCGTAACCAAAAATACACTTCACTTCTTTGAACGTTTTTCGATTGCAACCGATTTTTTCCAAAAAGAATCCTCCCAATGGCAGAACGAGCCAAGCTATATACAGGGCGTAAATATCGTCAGTAAAATGAGGGTAGTTAACGATACTGCCGAACGAAATGTTAAATTAATGGAAGAATATAATAATTCATTATCAATAAATGAAGAAGAAAAACAATTTATCTTACAAATTGTAACTGATTATCGAAAAAACTATAAAGGTATTAATAAATCAGATCTCATGGAACACTAATCTATTTGTGTTTTATTTTAACTTGCCGGCATTTATTTAATGACTTTTAGGAAATAAATTTTACATACATATGTAAGATTCCATCATATTTTGAAGCAAAAACTACATATTTTCGTATATATTACTTAAATTATATAAGGTGCCACGCCTTTTTAGGGGCACGCATTAAAATAATAGTCAAAATTAAATATAATATCGATACTTAACATAAATTTTGATAAATAATAATGAAGTTATAACTTTTTTCTTATTAAATTGTGCAAAATCCCTTCTTGTCAACTTGAGGGCGCATGTGCCACGCCTTAACGTTGACCAAACAGTCTACAGTTTTGGAAATATGTTATTTGTGCCCAAAAGAAAAAAATTAGGGGGCGAATAACATGTTATTCAAAAAAAAAAAAAAAATGTCCACTCTAATGTACATACATATTTTTGTGTGCATTTGAGTTTTAAAATTTTACTTATTATTATTTATTTGACAATAAACAATGTTATCGGCGCTAAAATACGCTTTGAAACTGTTTTCTCGCATTCATTCAGCTTTGCGCTCTGACCAGCTCGGCGCCCACTATGACCGCTTCGCGCTTCGTTGTACTAATTTGTATAGAACCAGTTTTCTAGGATTGGTTCTCGCAATAACCGTCAACCAGCTCGGCTCGGCAACAAGCTGCCACTCTGTACATACCCTAAGCCAATTCAGTTGCGCCGCTTTAAGTTTCATTTGCGTCAGTTTCAATATGGGCCTTCCATGTTAGGCGACGGTCGAGGTGAATACCGAGGTATTTGACTGCACTGTGTTGCGGAATTGTGTGGCTGTTGATTTTTATGGACGAACATGTTTCCTTACGAATTGTGAATAAAACGTGATTACATTTTTGCTTATTTACCTTGATTTTCCAAAGCTTTGGCCTTTTCTCCAATCTGTCAATATTTTCCTGAAAATTTTGTGAGGCTAATTGATAATTTTCGGGTACGCTCAGGAATGCTGTATAATCTGCAAAAGTTGAAGTAAAAATTTGAGATCCAGTCGGCATGTCAGAGGCGTAAACTAAATACAAAGTAGGACCCAGTATGATACCTTGTGGACCTCCTGCTTTAATTGGCTGACTCAAATTGAAATTTTATTTTATTTTAAATTATTCAATGTTTTTAAAGGAATTTGAAAATTTGTTTCTTTGCATTTCTTCAGTCTCGTTCGTTTAGCAGTCATAATGTGCATTCATTGGTATTAAGGGCACTTCTCAAGAAATACCGTGTAAAAATTCCGAAATATGTACATAAAGGGTGGTTAAATTGTATGGGCCGATGTTGAATGTGAACCACACCTAAACGCCAAGTTTTTTTCCGAATTTTATTTGACATTTCTCTATTTCAGACTTACTCAATTTGAACCATGGAGAGATACACAATCCAACAACGTGTTAAAGTTATCCAGACTTATTATGGAAATGGGAGTTCAAATCAAAATGCATATCGTGCACTTCGTAATTTTTTTGGTCAATTTCATCGTCCAAATGTGCGTACAATCGCAAAAATCGTGGAAAAATTCGAGCAAACCGGGTCTGTAGAAGATGTGAGAACACCAGTGCATGCTCGTACAGCTCGTACTGCAGAAAATATTGCTGCTGTTCGCGATAGTGTGGCTGAAGAGCCGTCCACCTCAACTTGTCGTCGTTCCCAACAATGGCACCTCTCACGCTCGTCGTTGATGAACATTATGCATAAAGACTTGCATTTACACGCTTACAAGGTGCAATTGGCTCAAGAACTAAAGCCTCTTGACCATTCCAAACGTCGTGAATGGGCAGAATGGTGGCAAGAAATGGCAACAGTGGATGATCAATTTTCGAAGAAAATCATCTTCAGTGATGAGGCACATTTTCACCTCAGTGGATTCGTCAATAAACAGAATTGCCGCATTTGGGCGAATGAGAATCCAAGAGTGATTGTCGAAAAACCAATGCACCCACAAAGAGTGACTGTTTGGTGCGGTTTATGGGCTGGCGGCATCATCGGGCCGTATTTTTTCCAAAATGAGGCCGGTCAGGCAGTTACTGTGAATGGTGTTCGCTATCGTGAGATGATAACGAACTTTTTATGGCCCGAATTGGAAGATATGGATGTGGACGATATGTGGTTTCAGCAGGGCGGTGCCACTTGCCACACAGCTAACGAAACAATGGCTCTTTTGCGCAACAAATTCAATGGCCGTGTTATCTCACGTAATGGCGATGTCAATTGGCCGCCAAGATCATGTGATTTGACACCGTTGGACTTTTTTCTTTGGGGTTATTTGAAAGAAAAGGTGTACGTCGATAAGCCAGCAACAATTCAAGACCTAAAAGATCAGATAATTCGGCACATTAACGGCATAGAACCTCCATTATGCCTCAGCGTCATCGAAAATTTGGACCATCGGATGGAGGTGTGCCGCCGAGGTCGCGGCGCCAATTTGGCCGATATTTTGTTCCATACATAATTGAGTAATACCAATACATCATAATAAAATAAAATTACAATAATTTCTAAATAGTTTGTGTTTTATTCAAAATCAACATCGGCCCTTGAAATTTAACCCCCTTTACATATATTGCGTAAACAAACAATTTTGTTTTGGAAATTCAAAAGATCCGCACAATTTCATTAAAAAATTCCACCACTCGTAACGAAATGCGTTCAGATTTAGACATACCGACACATGCCTGCATGTGTGTTTTGGCGAATATGCATCTCCACCCTGACGTGTGTATTAAAACTTGTTAAGCGAAAACTGAGATGAGTGCACTTGTACTTGAGTTATTCCTATTAATAGAATTAAATTGAGTTCATTAGAGTTCACAAAACTCCCTGTAATTTTCAGTACAACGGAAGTGAACCAAAAATTAATTGCAGATTGTTCGAGATCGGAAGGAAATAGTTTCCTGTCGAAAAATATTAAAATTCGGACACGGTTTTTAACATAATTTTTAGCATCTGATTGTCCAGCTTTATAGACAGAGGCAAATATTTAGCCCAGAGAAATGTGATTATTTATTTGGAGTTACGATATAAAATAAACATTTCGAATGTCTTACAGTTTCGTCTGATACAAACAATTTTTAACTTGATCTTTTTTTTATATATACTCGTACATACATACATACATATTTGATAAAAAGAATTTTAAAGATCAAAAATCAAAAGGACATAAATTTTGCAGCAGCACTTAATTTAAAAATAATAGATTTAAACATATACTTACATACATACATCCATATGTACAATATTAATTGAATTTTATATATGTAGAAGAAATCTTCGGAATTCAATCTCAAAATTTTTACAATCGTATCGTAAAATAAAAGTCGTTGATTTCGGTTATTTATCTAAGAAAAGTTTAAGCAAATCAATGATTACGACTTCTTTAGGTGTGATTTTGAACAAGTTTGAAGATTTGTGGGCCTAAACCCCATTTGCAACAGTTTTCATAGATTGCTATGATTTGGTGTGGAATTGCTCATTTATTGTATAATATATTTTAAATAGTGATGGCAGAAAACATGCATATGTACATACTCGTACATACATGCATGTTTCTATTAAAATTTTTGTAAAGCTGTGTGATATGAGTAAATATGTACGAGTATTTATGAACGTTGGTGAACACGAGTTTGCGGTCTAATGGTCTCTTTTTTGTTTGCGCTGGTTTTTCTTTTGATGGAGGTTTTATTTTCCAAAAGCAGATACAACAACATAAAAAATATTATTACTTTTGAGGTTATGCCGCAAGTGTAAAACGCGTAAAAAGTAAAATATAAAAAGGCGCTCTATTCTATGAAGTGGTTGTTGGCTATTTTTTTACTACACAAATTTATTCCATCGTTTATAATTTCGGATTCATATGAGGAAGAATGCAAACAAAAAGTCCTGCGTAAAAAATCAAACTGTAAATTCTTTAAAATAATTTTTACTTTCATCAAGCTTTAGGATGGAAAGATTCTGAGCGCCAAAAAACTGGTATAGTGGTCTAGATCCAGCGCTATATTATTTTTATTACATTGATTTATTAAGAAAATAAAAAAGGAGCATATAATTTCATTTGTACTATAATATAACCATTCTGTATTGAATATTGCAATTTTGTGAATTCAGTAAGTCTTTTGTTTGGATTAAGCCGCACAGAGTTGCAGTTTGTAGTCTGCTTCTCCCTTGGTTTTAATTACCTTTATATTCTGTTAAGAAAAGATTCCTTCCACCTATGCTTATGAATGTGGATCTGATAATACTACTCTGAAATTTTTTTAAAAGTTCTAAAACATGAATCCATTCGCCTCATTTTTAAAATTGGAAACAGTTGCCCACAAATCTTATTGAAAATTGAAAATTGTTGCAAACAAATGGACTTCCAAATTACTTTGCTACCAATTTAATTTTTTTTTAATATGGAAAGAAACAAAACAGTAGAATTTTAAGATATTGTAGTCTAGAAATTTTAGTATTTGTTTGAATTTGGCCCCTTTTTCTTTAATGTCGCTGATAGTCAAACGCAGAAGAATATTTGGAATCAATGGTACCACATCTGGGTATCGTTTTCTAATCTCAAGGCTTCCAATTTGTGTTGCGTTTTAGGGAATTTTTTAGCAATGTTATAGGAGGGAACTTCAAATAAATAAATGGATATGATACCAGTATAAACGTTGTGCTTTTTTAATATCACAGCTTTCTTTGCATGCCATTTCTGAAAAAGGTATTTTAAGATTCGATCAGCGCAAATAGCACGATGTGTAACGACGTTTATGGTCGTAGATCTGCACACATATCAAAACATGAGAGGGTTTATTTTTGAGTATTCGTATTATGGTTGCACGTTGTTGTAATATTTTTCGGGTCACATCAGCCAAATTAAAAAGGTCCAAATTATGTACGGCTTTTTTATTTTCTTTTCGAGCTCTCTCTCTCTCTCTATCTCTTTCTATCCCTCTCTTTACAATTTCTGTATATTTCTTTAAAGTACCCAGAGATGGCATGTTTTTTTTAAGTTTATAAGTCAGATATTTTTTTCAAGTCTGTCAAAGTTGGTTAATTTACACGAGGTTTTCAATTTTAGGTCACTAACGCTCATGTATATTTACATACATACATCTGACATTTATAAATTTGTTCATTGTTAAATTTTTTCCCATTTTAGTTTTACGCCTTCTTGCAGTAGCCGCTAAAAGTATTTTTAACGGCATCGCTGAAGTACAAGATCTTTATCTTTTATCGAAAAATAATTTATGAATTCTATTGCTATTGTTAAATGGTAAAGCTGGATTAAGAAAACAATAATTAATATGTAGTACGTCTTTGCAAAATTCTTGCTTTAGTCAGCTAACGAACTGCACAAGTTTACTCTGAAAAGAGATGTTTGCAAGCTACTGTTTTAGCCCATCGGTATTACTCAGTAACTCCGATTTAGTTGCCGATAAAAATCTGTGTTCGCATTATACGCATTTCAGAATTTGTGATTAAAAATAGAACATTTTTAATAACATGAGCATACTTACATATGTACATATACACATACATATGTATGCATATGTATATAAAAATGTTTGTTTGTTGAGTTAAATGACTTTCTGGGAAGCTTATTTTTTTTGCTTTAGTTTTTGAAATAAAACAAAATTCTTGTGTATTCGGGGTGTACTTGAACCAATATAAAGAGTTCTCGTCAATTTGAAGCTGAAATTATATGAAAATAGGTTTGTGCATTGAGCTACTAAGTGTTCAACCTATGCGTACATACATACACATATGAGCGCACATGCACCAGTATGCACGGACATATATACACATGTATGTATGTGTGATTGCTGTCCAACGATCCTGGCCAATTATCCAAGGGGAAGACATACATACATACTTTAGATGGAGTAAGTGTGCAAGGTGCGTTCTTACTTGCTATAAACATAGTTATTGTTTACTATTCACTTAATGATCTTTAAGCTTGGGGAAGATGCACTAATACTTTATTTTAGTTTCTTTTTCAATACATTTTATTTATAATCTTAAGGCAGACTAAATATATTTAAGCTTTTTTACAAGTGTAACAAATGTATTTCTTTAGTATTGTCTTTTTATTATTGTAATTTCGCGCAATTATTATGCAAAGTAATTTTTAAAGAATTCATATTTAAAATGTGGTTGTGAATTTTATTACTAAAATATTTTACTACTTCTTCCTGTCAGTATAAGTAGTATGTGTATAAGTATGCATGTATTAATATTTTTCATTTCAACAAAAGTTTTGAGGGATCGAAATACCATAGAAGAAACAAATATTTCAACGCAGTGCGGAAAATGCTTCGTTAGAGAAATATTTACCACAAAGAAGAAACGTGGTGAAATCATTGAAATTATAGAAAAGTCTTTAAAATTTATAATAAGAAGCGATTTAAAATCAAAATTTTTCATATATATACATATGTATGTACATACACAGATTTTAAAAGCCAAAACGCTGAACTAGATTTCTTAATTTCTGTTCCGTAACTTATTCAATGTTATTAATATGCAGCTGAAATCTTATTGAAAATATAATAAATATTTAAAGATGACTTTTTCTGAAATAAATGGCAAACAATACGGTAATAGATTTGACATCCATTAGACGTTTTTATTTTCTACACACGCATCAAATCTCCTTAGATCTCTTTCACACAAAGTCCTACACAAATTTGCAGATTTGTACCTGGGTACCTTCCTAATAACACGACTGGCGATTGCAATTGACGCACCCCAATAATTTCCTATAACTATCACGAAATTGCCTGTGGTATTTCTTCAAAAACTAAAGCGTTACCGTAATTCTAAACATACATATTTGTATGCGGAATATCTGACCTGCGTATTATTATCGTTTTATCGCCGTTTACGTTGTTGATAGCACATTCTGGCATGGATTTTGACAATCTGCATATTTACACATATATGTATATTTATACATATATGTATGTATATTACACATATATGTATGTACATTATCATTAAGAGTAAACGAGGTCTGTAAGCGATGCATTGTTCTTCGACAAATTGCACGATACGTTGCTTTATAATGACATGTGAAACAAAAAGAACGATCAGCCGAGCTGATTTGAGAAATTTCGACTCAATTGATATAACCAGGCTTGAAGACCTTTTAAAATATAATAAGTGAACCCACATAGTGTGTCAAAGTTCATAAATTCACTTTTTTCGCATTTGTGTGTAAAAAACTTTAAATTTTCATATGAAACCGCAATTTCGAAAACATCGGAAATTAGGTACTGTAAAAATTCAAAAAAGAATTCTGTTTACTTATTCTTATTTATATTTATTTATTTTTATTTATTTATTTATTTGACTGTCATCTAGCACAACAAGACAGATCATGTTATGAATGACCGTGCTAGTGATCAGCAGATACATATGCATTTAATTAACAAATATATTAATAACTGAGAATATTTAATTTAATTCATAGTAAAACTGAAAACCCAAGTTGAGGAGAGGGTGACAAAAAACTCTTACACATATAGTATATGTATGTACATATCAAAATAATCGAAATTAGTAACCTTCAAAAATATTGTACAAAATTAAAAATTTCGTCGTGTGAATAGTTAAAGGTGATCATTTTGTTAATAGTACTCAAACAGTATAAATATGCGTACATATGTATATAGTTCATATGCATGTATGGGAAATATAATTTAGTGATTTAAATACTTATGTAAGTAAGTATTTTTTAAATAAATTTGCGTTGCCTATTCGTTGGGTAGTATTTGGCAAGGAGTTCCGAAGACTGGTGGAATAGACGGAAACTTGTCGCTGAATTAATTTCTTACCACGCTGAGATCTGACGAAAAGAATGTTGCTGTATAGATATTCGTTTACCTGCAAAAAATGTTTTGAAAAATCTTATACAAAATAGAAGAATTGCTATTGGAGGGAACTCTTTACTACTTTTAACGATAGGATGATCTTAGAAAGCTTCCACTCCTTCGGGAAAATTGATTTTGTAATAACTAAGTTGAACAAATATGTTAGGAAAGGAAGAAGCTTTGGAATTAAGGTTTTTAAGAATAATGTATTAACACCATCTCTACCAACTGCTTCGATTTGTTCAATGCTGTGGCATATCAAAAATGATCGTAAACGTTACAGTTCGGAGAAGCCACATTAGCATTATGTTGACGTTTTAAAAATAAAAATTTTTCCACAAAGTGTCTAAAAGATAAAATATTATAACATTTGCTTTTCGGCCACGGCTACTTTGGAGTGAAGGCGCTGGCAAAGTTAAAGATTTAGTTGAATATTCTTTCGAACTATAAATAGCATATCAAATTAAAAATAATGAATAATATGTTGGTGAATTTACCTTGCGTAAAAGGTTGTTGTTATAGCGATGCACTTACTTTTTTCTGTAAAGTTTTCAAAAACTAGTTAATTCATCCAGCTCATAGAGTGATGAAAATCGAAAGCAAAATCGAATCAATTCTGAAAGCCCGGGTTTTAAAGTTTCTGAATTATATATGTAAATATAATAACTTATACGTTATACTTCTCAGCCAAAGGATTTTAAAACAAAAAAAATCATTTCACAAAGTACATATTTTAAAGCTCCTATTTCCTATACTTATTTTGTTATATGCATTGTCCACATTGTTTTTGTTTGGTAGCTGATAGAAATAGAAATCAGTTCCAATTGGCGACAGCGGCAATGGTGGTGGTGTTGTCATGTAGAATGTTTCTGTTTTAATTTTGATATATTTTAGTCGGTTTAGTTTGAAATTTTTTACTATAAAATTTTCGGTGTTCTCATGAATCTACTAAATTGATAATGCTTATTTCGATCTCAAAAGAATCTGCGATATATGCATATATGAAAAAGCAAATATTCAACAATGAAATGAGAACACGCACAGTATGAAAATACAGACCTACTCAGAAGCTTTCTTGGCAGACTAGGTGGGTTTTCATATGCAATTAGATAATATGTAATAAAATTGAATTCTCGCAGGCCGAAATTGTGTATTACTCTAGGATTCAAAGCCACTGAAGAGTCTCACAAATTTGTGGAGTTCCTTTCAAGAATTCTGTTGTGTATGAATGTACATATGTAGTTCCTGAAGCGCAACTCTAATTACATATAAAAAAAATTGTCATTTATACGTCGCACTTATTCTATTATGGTGCTCTCTTAGATCGTTTATAAATAAAAATAATGAATATAGAATGGAAAAAAATATATGATGTAAATATTTTTTAAATTTGTAAAAAGAAATTAAATGAGTACAAAATCGATTGTGGCAGTTTTGTCTATCATTTATTTGCATGTCCGATGGTCTCGAGTTTGAGGCGTTGATATTCTTGTTTCTTCGAAATTACGATTTAAGTCACTGCCAATGAGAGTTGTATTTAATTCTTGCTATCAGATTTTCTTTTTCGTTTTATTTTCTTGTGCGATTTTGTGAAAGGAACGTAGTTTGGATAAAAATACAATGATATTTCAATCAATACGAAAACATCGACCTTTGACATTAAAAGCAAATATACGATAAATGTATGAGTTCAAATTAAAGATATTATTAACAGATCCTTAGTGCCGAAGGTGAGTGGAAAGAAATAAGTGAAGATTACAAAATTTTAGCAGGCCCTTCAGGCACAACAGACTACCAGTTTAAGGGGTAGTTCACTGCTGTTCATGGCTTACGTACATATATATATATGTATATGTATTGTCGTTTGCAATAAACGTAATATAGCAGAAGTGTAAAGGTTAGTCTGGACGATATATTGAAGCAGCATAAAATTATGTAAGTATATGTTTTCACTTTTATGCTAAAACTTTTATACTAAAACTTATGAGTTGAGTGCACATTTGCTTGAAACTTTTAAGTTAATTTGAAATACTCTTTATTACTAATTTATATCCATTATCGCTTTGAGTACAAAGATTAGGTTTTTTGGAGTTTATTAATATAAAAGAAAATATCATGTCATCAGATCAAGGTGATGAGGAAATAGAAAATATGGAGAAAATAGAACAGAAAATATGTAGAAAAAATGGATAGAAGGTAGACAAAAGAACTATGTTTTACAAAAGCATTTTCTACATATGGACATTTAACAGTTTAATAACTTGCTTTACTGGGTGTCCCATATTAGTCATAAAAAATGTGTACTGTGAAGTATAACAAAGTATTTTTTGTTACTTATTAAGTAACAAGAATTGATTTATGTCAGCACTTGCCTTGTGACCTTATCTGTCAGTGGACCAACTCCACAGGAGTGAAATGATCTACGGCTGACCCTCATGTGGGTTGCAAGGCTCCCGCAGATGTCAACTTCTCATAAATTATAGAACTGCAATCATAAGCCCCATGGTAGAGGGCTCGTAAGAGAGCACAAGACTTTAACCAACTCGTTGTTTTCAACAGTTCTAATAATGCGGTCACCGAGGAAACTCACAATAAATTTGATATCAATGAAACGGGCTTTATTGGAAAGAAAATTTTATGAAATTAATGTTTAAATATGATTTCTGCCCTGTGGCCGCCACCGCAGACGCGTAGAAGGCGCAATCTGCAACACCAATTTCCAACAACTTTTCGCAGCATTTACGGCCGTATTTGGCCGATAACTCTTTGGATGTTGATTTTCAGGTGTTCAATTGTTTGTAGTTTATCAACGTAGACAAGTGACTTAATATGACCCCAAAGAAAATAATCCAATGGGCTTAAATCACACGATCTTGGTGGCCAATGAATTGGGCCTTTACGTGAAATTCTTTTTCATCAAAAGTGTGTGTGAATAAATTAATTGTAACACCTATTAATGCCACGTAATTGAGGTACAAAAACATTTCGAATCATTTTCCTATACCGTTCATCATTGACAGTTACATTCTGACCATTATTGTTTTTGAAAACATTTGGACCAATGACTCCGCCAGCCCATAAAGCGCACCAAACAGTAATTTTCTGTGGATGTAATGGTGTTTAGACAAAAGCTTGTGGATTCTCCTCACTCCAAATGCGATAATTCTGCTCATTTACGTACCCATTCAAACAGAAATAGGCTTCGTCGGAAAATAAAATTTTGAATGGAAGTTCAATTTCAATTTGTGCTTCAACCCATTCGCCGAATTGGCGGCGCATACGATGGTCGTTTGTCTTTAATTTCTGCACAAGTTGAATCTTGCAAGCTTTTAAGTCAATATCCTTTCTTAAAAGGACACAGCCCCAGTTGTTGAGAACGGCGACGAATTGATTGATTAGGATCATCTTCAATGCTTTCCTGTACAGCAACTACAGCTGCTTCAGTGCGCACGGTTTGTCGTCTCACGGGGTGCACGTTATAAGTAACCGTAAATGCGGTCCGAAAACGATCTATTGTTGTTCCAATTAGCCACTCTAAAGGACGATTATGTACGCCATAAAATAGAAGAAGTGCACGAGAAGTTTGACGAGTAGAACGATTAGTTTGATTAAAAATTTCAACAATTTGCACGCGTTGCTCTGGTGTAAGTCGATTCATAATGAAATTTCTAAGCAAAGTAAACAAAAAGCAAAGCTGTAAATTGGTAAATTCAAATAAAGACTGTCGCCCAATCCTATCATAACTTTTAAGGTTCCGTGGGAAATTTTTGGTTCTTCTATGTATGTCTACTCCCGTTGTAATACATACTTAAAATTATTACCTGCCAAAAGTTGTTTTGGCGGATTTGTGCGACAATTACAATACAAAAAGATTGAGCACCCTGTGTTCAGAAAAGAGATACTCTAAAAAAAGAACAAAATAAACAAAATTGGTTTTGTTTTAGACGAAAAAAGTAAAACTCCTCAAAGGGGTAAAGTTAATATAAATAAAACAACTTTGGTAAACAAATGCGAGTTGTCGGCCGAAATTACTTACTTCCTATGTAGGTATCACACAATCCAATAATACCTTCATGTTTTATTCGAACCAAAGGCGACTTACATGATCACTTTGATCAAGAATAGTTCAAATTCCGCTTAAGGTGGTATCATTTCTAATGCAGCAAACGTTGAAGTTGAGAATAAACCCGATTTGGAAAGAGCACGAAAGTCCTCCACCAGTACGATATGAAAACTAACTTTTAAATTATACTGTAGGCATTATACGAGTACTTATAAATTTATTTTTTTATATAAATTATTTATTTATTTATATAAATTTACAAGAATGTGCAAATAATGTTGAACCGGATGATATCTGGCATATGATGGTTTGAAAAGCTTGCCTGGTGCCATATATATGCATGTATGTATACCGCAGACTAAAAAATCAAGAGCCCTATATTTCTATGCCAAGAAATGAGATGCACGTTTAGCCTTATACATACATAGGTCGACGATCTCAGTGAAGGTAGTTTATTCAAACCAAAACAATAAAGAAGGATTGCTTTTCACTAAAAGTTTTTATTAAGGAAACGCTTGGAATTGGCCCACAATGTAGAGTGCAGCGATGAAATTAAAAAAGTTTCTATCGATCTCATATGTTAGCGGAACTTTCCCCACTTGCCCCTGGTAACTATTAGATTATAAGCAAACGGTTTATATTATAGAGTTCAAATTAATATTTATTGTTTAACTAATTTTAAGCTTTGGTAAATTTAACTATCGTTACAAATGAAAGCTTATGTATGTATAACAAAGACACTCAAATAAGTATGTATGTGTATAAATAAAGAGATGTGTTTAATCAGCATAAGGAGTAAAGCTTAAAGGGGACTTAGATGATAATACAAGTCGTACGATAAGTAAATTTTTTGAGTAGAGGAGCACGGATGGTATCGTCTAATCTTAATGTGTAATGATACCATACGACATGGAGAGAAAATTCGGATGAAAATTTTACATTCGTACGGCTCTCAAAGTTCTTTAAAATTATTCAAATTCCTTCACACATCATTAGATCAGGGATGTATTTTGATGTAAACAAATAAACCAAACGATGAATAACATCTGTGAACAACTGAAATAAAAAAGTCGCAAACAATAGACAATAAAATTAATTGTTGGTGCAAATTTACCGATGGTGTAAACGTAAAATTATCTGTTGTAAGATTTTTAAAATACGGAGATAATTTCTTATGATTTTCTCTTTGGTTTTACGTACGACTTGTATTACCGTCTAGGTCCCCTTTTGCAAATAGAACTGACGAATGTGAACTACGAAATTGACAAATTTTCTAATCAAAGAAAGCAAACATTTTACAAAGTCTTTTTTTGTTTAGACGTCTATTAATTTTAATTCTTAAGTAAATGCATATTTAATAAATATAAAAGCACTGATTTTCTTGAAAGTTCTAATTTTCACTACGAAAACTGCAATATTCTTAGTTTTCTTTTATTTCTGTATATAAATCTCATAGTTTGTTTATGCTTTGTTGTTGCTTTTGTTAAATAATAAACTGTTGTGACGAACGTAAAAATCAATGCGCAATCTGTATTTTTATCATTTTGATGCCAGAGTAACAAGAACGACAGAGTAGGCATAGTCTGCTTGTTAAAATGAACATTTAAATTCATAAACACTTGTACAGAATACTAACATAATGGAAACGAGCGTTGCCATATTATGAAAACTAAACTTTTTGGACAGATGGCGCCCCAGTAGCAGTCAACAGATTTACAAAAAGGTATTTAGAAAGATTTAAAAACAAAAAAAAAACAATGCATTGTGTTTGTTTTTTGCATTGTTTTGAATTCCCTAGTATTACTTGCGTATCACTATTGTTTTTTATACACACATATGTAGGTCTTGGGGTTTCGACTATGTTTTATATCGAAACTTAACTTCTTAAACTTCAATAAACAAGAGAAGTTTTTTTTTGTAAATAAGGCCTTACGAGTAAGTCTATGTAAATACGTATGTAATTAACTATGTATGTATATATATGCAAATATTCAACGCTGTGTCGAGATATAGTGCTAAATTTCAGTAAAATAATTAATGTTGTGAATTAAACTTTTGTTTTAATTTGGAAGTTTAAAAAAATGTATGCGACATGTATGTCAATCAACCGTCCTTCAAAGCTGCGTTTCACACTTGCAATTACGACCCCTCACTAATTTTGCAACCTTGTGTTGGACTTCTGAACAAAAAAATGTATTTACATTGTAACCTCGGTTATCGCAACCCTCGATAAGCGCAACACCCAAATTTTTATCGTTGGCGGCTTGGGGACATTATTATTATTAACGCAATTTTCCGTACAAAGTTTAGTTTATAAAAATAAATTACTCCCGAAACTACAAACGAAGAAGATATATGAAAACGATAAAAACATTCGATTTCACCAAGAAATTACATTAGAACAAAGTGAAACTGAAGACGAGAATGAAAATGTTATATTAAATTCAACACAATCAAAAATAAAATCTTAGAACGCTATAGACAACTTCAATGTTTGTCTACAATGATATTGCAAAATTTTCGACAATCCGGTTCAAAACAATATTTTGTCCAAAAAACAGAGTCGACTATTTCACATTTTTTCTATTAAAACATGAATCTTACAATTAGCAGCCACCATTAATACAAAACTTACATGCAGTAGAAAGTGTATTTTTTATTTTCGTTATTTTATTCGTTATTTTAATTAAATAAATGCATTTATTTTATAAGCTAACTTTTATTTGGTTTGAAATAAGATTTTTTTAATCGAAAAACAGGCATAGATATGTTTTACTCAGTTTTCGCAACAGCCCTTGACTTCTATTGGTTGCGTTGACAGAGGTTACACTGTATTTAATCAACATAGGAATTGCCCAAATGACCTTAAATAAGGTCGGCACATACGTTTCATTATTTCATAAACTTACATATAAACATATTTCTTTCGGAAGATTCTGTTCACAAAAAGTGTATCGTTACTACTTAGGCCCACTCGATGCTATCAACCACTAACAAATAGGTATGTTTAACGCAATCTTCGGATAAGCGTACTAAATTTAGAAAATAAGAGAGAAATAAGCTGGACTGCAGACAAGAAAATTTCTTAAAAAAAATAATTTTCTGAAGTATTTATTTCCTACGAGACCCATACAATTTTACGAGCGTAGTTCGGTTATAGCAACAACAGCAAATTAATCTCCATTGTCAAACAGATTCATACGCTTGGAGTTGGTTAGACTGTAAAGTTGTTTGCCAGTTTCAAAAAGATGCCAACTCTTTTAGAAGTGTTTTAACCTTTTTTCAGAGGAAATCATTTTTAAAAAGCCACTTTTAATTCAGAAACATAGACCAAAAATTGTAGTTTGCATAAGCCTTAAACCAGATTCAAATTGAAAACTCTCTGGAGAGGCTTACTCTGCGTATATACAAACATAGAAAGCTGGTCTGTTAAATAAAGACCGTGAATAGCGAAATTTCGCGGGCTACGCACATTCGATTATCGTTTTTTATGTTGCCTGCACTCGTCTCGAACATATGTACACATATGTTTGCATTTTTCAGTTTTACAGTTTCAGCTTTTTAACGTGTTTATTGCATTTGTGATAAGTTAGAAAGCGGATGGCACAGAACTTCGTTCCAGAGTTGCCGAATTTGGACCAAAAAACTGTAATTTTGTACTTGTTTTTTTAATCTAGTTTCATATTTGAATAAAAGTTCAAGATCTTGTAGTTAAAAAAAAGTATTTCATAAAAAAAAACTATGTCAACAGTATTTTAGCGATGCCGTCAAAAATAGTTTCAGCGGCTACCAGCCATTTTTTAAAGGAATGACGTGAATTTTTATAGCGAAAGTAATCATCCTATCAGAAAATTCTATAAATTTTTCGATTGGCCCCTAATGTCAGTTCTGTTTTGACATTTGTGTAGTAAACACATGCGAAATACACGTTAATAAACAATGTTACGCTACACTGCTGCATAACGCGGAATATTGATGACTATTTATTTGACCAATAATCGGTCGGTGACTTTGGCACAACGTGAATTTCGTCGCAGATTTCCTAGCCGTCCAACACCTACTGGTGAAACACTGCGACGTTTAGCCGCTCGCCTCGAAGAGACTGGCACAACACGAGATGCTGCCAGGCGTGGCAGACCCCGGAGTAGCCGTTCTGCAGAGAATATTGCTGCTGTAGCTGAGGATGTCATGGAAGCGCCGTCGACATCGACCAGACGACGTGCCACGCAAATGGGTGTCAGTCGACGGTCTTTACAGCGAGTTTTGGTACAAGATTTGAAGATGTTTCCGTACAAAGTCCAGATGGCGCATCAGCTGTTAGCTGCTGACCGCCAATCGCGTCTAACATGCGCTCAAGCCATCCTTAATCACCACCAAGAGGAAGATGATTTTTCATCATAAATAATCGTGAGTGATGAGGCCCATTTCCATCTTAGTGGGTACGTAAATAAGCAAAATTTACGCTTCTGGGGCACTGAAAATCCGCCTGTAACCCACGAAGAGCCATTACACCCGCTCAAAGTCACTGTATGGTGTGCTGTTTTCGCTGGAGGAGTCATCGGACCTTTTTTCTTCGAAGACGTCGCGGGCCAAACGGTTACTGTGAATGGTGAGTGCTACAGAGCAATGAACAACGAGTTCTTTTTGCCGCAACTTGATGAATTGGGATTGGAAAACATGTGGTTCCAACAGGATGGTGCAACGGCACACACTGCACGTGCCACAACCGATATGCTGAAGGATGCATTTCCCGGGCGCCTAATCTCCCGTTTTGGCGATTTGCACTGGCCAGCAAGATCGCCTGATTTGACCGCTCCAGACTTCTTTTTGTGGGGCTTTTTGAAGTCGGGGGTGTATGTCAACAAGCCTCAGACTCTTGCTGCTCTTAAAGACAATATCCGTTAAGAATGTGAGGATCTATCGCCGGAAGTTTTGGACAAAGTGATGGAAAATGCCATAAAAAGGGCTCAAATGACAATCAACTGTGGCGGCGGCCATTTGCATGACATCATATTCTCGACTTGATGTAAAGAAAATTAAAAGACCAAATAAAAATAATCCACAAGAAGAATCAAAGTTTTTCATTTTTTTTTTTTTTTAATTACAGCCAAAAAACATCGGAAGGTTATTTTTGCGCCACCTTGTACATACGAGTACATAGTAAAAAAAAGAAGATAAAGAGCAAGAAGACGTAAAACTAGAATGGATAAAATGTTCAATAGTGAGAAGATTTATAAAATTAGCTTACCACAATTACTTTTACACAAAAATAAATTCTGATTTTCAAGCACTCGTACATGTACATACTTATGTATGAATATCAGCTGTTGTAATAAACATGGCTGATGTCAGATGGAATGTATATGGGCGTTTGTGACCTTAAATTAAAAATCTGTAATTAAATCTGTAAAAAAAAATTAAATTAAAAAATATGTAAATTAACCAACTTTGACAGACATGAAGAGCATCTGTCTTATAAACCTAAAAAGACATTCAATTCAATTCTTTATTTATATAACATTTGCTTTTATGAATTTACAACATTTTCCATAAAGAGTTTAGGCATTTTTACCTTTTCTACTTAAATATTAAATAACAATTATTTTATATTCATATACGATTTTATATTTAATTTAATGGTAGGGAGAAAATTTTCAAAAAACCCTTATATATTTTATTTTTTAATTTTTGGGGGGGTTTTAGATAAAAAGCTTAATACTAGTGATAAAATTACGATGAGATGATCTCATTGATGTGGGCTATCTCAGAGGTAAGACATCTTGCGTTGAAGTTTCATATCCTAAAAAGACATAAGAAGAAATATTTCGTCTGTGGGTACCTTTAGCAATAAATCGTTAACGAACCGATTTTTGTCCACTTTGATTCCATCCTTTTTCAAAGAACCTATCCCTTTTGGCCATCATTCCTAAAGAAGAGTAAGGAATAACACCACTTATGTTATATGTACTTATGTACATACATACATGCCTGTGTAGTTGATAGCCCCACAGAAATCGTTGAGATGTGGAAGCAAAGGGACAGAGAAGTTTGCGTTTCAAATCAAATGCATACTTCAACGATCAATTATGCAAGTAATCACTTAAGAAGGGTGACTGCTTACTCATTACTACTGATTTGCAAAAGATTTCGCCGTCTAGAAAACATCTTCTGGACACGTATCAGGTGTGGCACCATGTAAACTGTGATATGAAGTACTGGACAAAAGTGTTGTACACTGTCTAACAGGGGACCAGTGACGCAAACGTTCAACTTACAGTTTACAAGAAGAAAAAGGGATAGCTAATGAAGTCATAATTTTATGCTTTCCGTTAATCTTTTCTCATTGGACTTTGTGTTGTTTTTTTGGTAAGAATAAAAATAAAGATTGCAACAAAGGCAACAACAAATTGATTATTAATAATCAAAAATGATTTGTGTATGCATTTAAAAAATTTGCTTGCGCAAATTCAACACAAAACATTTTCGTTTCGGTTTGACCTGCATTCTGATATTCGCACATAAAGTACAATATATCTGTATCTGAAAGTACATCTTTCTATCAGCTGATTTGAACTTCCTTTAACATGACACCTCTGTTTAAAAATATAATTTATAATTAAAAATGGAATAGATTTTTAACTTATAAATAACTTAAAATATGAATAAGTACTCAGTATAGACAAACGGAAACAAATTAGAGACAAAGTCGCTTTTCCATTACCTAACTTTACCATCAGCTAACTAAGATAAATAAGTTTTTCTATTGTACTATCCTTAAGACTTAAGCTTGGATTTTGACAGCATAACTTTATTGGGCACACATGTTTAAATAAAAGTTACATTTTAGGCGGAAGTCTTCGAGATGACGTCTGGAAAGGGCATGTCTCCGGATTGAGTCATATACGAAATACAAAAAAAAACTCTAACCTTTTTTGACGCTTAAATAAATTATTTCTTGATGATATGCGGTGATCATACTCCTGTAACTAAAAGGGTTTTACTTGAAGTTGGCCGTTAACGAGTACACTGTTTATTGTTAGGGAAGCGCCACTATTGGAACAACAAGATCCTTTTGAATTATGTGGTTGCACCCAATGTTACAACGATATTTTAAATTTAAACAGTGTTGAGACGTTCTCACAGACGCTGCACACATTAATTAAACATCAAATCTGGCAAAATTGAAGCAAAAAGTCGTGGATGCTCTGGAAGACGTGAAAGATTGTCTGAACTGGAGCACATATTAACATACATAATTTCAAATAAGATGAAATGAAGAAGCCTCTACTGATGAATTCAAACTTAGTTTAGGCTTTTGAAATTTTTTCTATGTTGGGTAAAAATGGATTTTAAGTCTAAAGAAATTTTGCCAAAACAGAATTTATGAATTCATTTGTACGAATGTGTTCAAAAATAAAATTAACAAATTAACTACATAAATGTGTAGTATGTGAAACAATAAAACATGAAAAATACTCTTGAGTACAATTCAATGAATAAAATATCAAGTCAACACGTCACTTTTTACGAACAAGTGCTTGTTAGGATTACAGACACTTCGGCAAAAATTGCCAGTTACAGGATAAAACGCAAATGTTTTCATAAACACATACACAAACTCTCACTCCCATGTGCCGAGAATTTATGTAAAATAAAGGCTAACGAGTATAAAAGGAGTTCGAAGTTTGTACTTAAGTAAATGGTTCTTGCCATATTGCAAGTTTCTATTCATACTCAAGTGACAACAAATAAATTTTCATTTCGAACTACAGGATACCGTAAATGAAGCCAGCAAGTACTCTGCGTTTTTTGAATAAGGAAAGCATTTTAAAAATTGATTTTACTATGACAGAAAATAAGACGTTTAAGAAAATTTTAAATGCCATGATAAGATCGCAATTTGATTCAACTGTTAATGAAAATATGTATTGTTGTAGTGAATATCGCAGTGGGAAGGAACCCGAGCTTTTCCATATATGCATATTGTTGGCGTTTTTATTTCTACATAGTATGTGCATATGTATAAAAACATATAAATAAGTACGTATGTTCGCGCCAAGCTCAAACTGCCCGAAAGTATTTATTTGGTGCAGGACTTCGTTGTTTTCTTGAGCAAGTTTTTATTCGGCGCAAACCGACACTGTGCCCTTTTGGTACCGCACATACAGCATGAACACCAATTGATTGATTAAAAATTTAACAGCACAATCCCAATAATACATTAAAATTGAGTGCAAAGTCAAAAGTTATTTGTTATCATTATGTGAGGGTGCAGCTGTTATGTGAAAGACAACGTCTGTTTTTCTGTTATCACATTTTTGGTCGATGATAATAAAAGACTATATACCGAGATAACTAGTCGATTTTTCATGCAGCTGGAAAAAGAAAACGAATCGATTTTCAGTCAAAACGTTTCTTATTACAGAAAAAGCATAATGGAAAGTCAGATATTTAACTTCTGTTCGACATTGAATTCTTAAAATTCTTATATTGTTGTAAAATCAGAAATAAGCTCGTAAATTAAAAAAGGTAATGGTGCAAAACCAACAAAAGTAGTTGAAGGGTATTTCCTACCAAATGAAAAGTAAAGCTGAATGTGCTTTGAAACCGACATTTGTAATTTAACAAACACGACTATTTCATAAAAATATTTTCCAGCATTACTGTACACTTTATACTTTTATCTCATGCATTTAAATTGAAACATGATGCACATCGAAATTAATTCACCTGCTTTTGCATATTCTGGACACTTCTGCCATTTAAAGAGAAGGTAACTTTGTAATGCAAATGCAAGTATGATTAATGTCGGTGTTAAATTAAATTCTGCAAAACTTTGCTGAACATTTTGCTACTTTAAGTAATACCATTAACGTATGCAAATTGTGTTAAACAAAAATGTTTTGCATTTTGAAGACTGGACTTTGTTTAGTCCAAACGAAAAACGAAACTTCTGAGGCCTTTTTTTAACTGGTTTTACCCGAACGGCAGGCAAGGCACGTTCCCAGTAGGGAAACTGGAAATCTATCTCACCCTAAAATATTTACCTTTCTTTACAGACTGCGATAGTAAAAAAGTTTGCTAGTAGTAAAAGTTTAATTCTAATTGTATGTTGTGCGCGTTTGGTGACTATTTCCTATTAACAACAAAGTAATGTTTTCCTGTAGATATTTTTAGGAAAATGGTAGAAGAAGTTTTCCCCCTCTTTCACCGTAAATTACAGGAACTTCTAACTTTTTATCCACAGCAACGAGCGAAGCTATAGCCTTCATACATGTAGCTACATAAGCACCAAGCTCTGAAAATTTTGGACGCTACCTTAGAATATAATTTTTACTGCTTTCGATCATAAAATCCTTCTTACATTGACTTTTTGTGCCTGGAAAATATTTTATACTTAATAATAGTGCAGCAATATTTCGCAATGTTTCAATTTGAGTACTTAAAAAAATATGCCTTATTTTTAGCAAAAATAATCGAAGGCTATTTTTTGTTTGTAATGTGATTAACATAAACTAAATAAATTAAACGCTTTTGGAATATTTAATTAAATCAACTGGAAAATTGGTAATTTAATTAGCAGCTTATTTTTGGGAGTTGATTCTAAAGGAGAATACTAAATTGAAACATGTGGAAGTAAAGGGCATTTTTTATAGAGGTTTTTTTATAACTTTGAAATGATATAAAACAAAGATGCATTTTTTAAACTGAGATGAAATTTAGTTTATTTGAAAGATAAAGTGTAGACCAGCGACTTCACGTATTCCCACAAAAACGAATCTGGCGGCGTTATAACACACGATCTTGGTAGCCTTCCATAGTTAATCGAATTAATTGCTCTTGACGATTATGTTGACCGTATTTCGAAAACACCCCAGAATTTTCAAAATAAATTTGCACTTTTTGGAAACATTGCTCAGGCGTCAGTCTATTTATGTTGAAATTCTAATCCAAACTAAACATAAATAACTTGACAGGTGAAAAAATGACCGCCAATTAAATATGTGCTGCCAACTTAATGTTTTATACCTCTATAAAAAACAACCTTTATAAAGGCATATTGCAGATACTTTTAAAGTAAAGTTGTTTTGAAATAAAATTTAATTTTTTATTGGTATTTAATTTGGAAGGAATTTTGAAAATTGGCCCACAAATTGGCGCAGTTATAGTGTATATTATAAAATCTCTTATGAACTATTTGGAAGGAGTATTATAATTTTAAGGAATGGGCGTAAAAGCGGATGTGGTTGAAAACAAAGTAGCGTATAATTCATTCCAGAGTCCAAGTTATATGATGTGAAATAAACACACATTCTACTTTATATAGATAATAATAAAGTCGTTACTCCAATCCAATTAATTGAAAAGTGTGCGCAACACATTACCAATTTCAAACCATAGTTTTCGTAGTTCGCATGGAACAATTTTTGTTTCTTACTCAAAATCTGAGCCGACAAAAATCATGTACTAATTTTAAAACAAAAGAGGAAACTACCATATAACAGGCCTTATTTCATCCACCTCAATGCACAAGTTTTGACTGTATTCATAATTTAGATAAAAAAATGTGAAATAAAATAAGAAAATGAAGCAACTGTTGGTTAATTACTCGTTCGGTTTTTTTTTCCGAAAAGTTTTTCGGAACAATATTGCAAGTCTGTCGGGATTGCTTCCATTGTTCTTACAAATTACACTCTAATGGGAAAAAGTAGTCTGTTAAATAGTGATGTTTTAATGAGATATTTAAAGTAGTGTTGCGATCGATACTTGCGATAAAAGAAACATAGTCGAGCCCTTTTTTTATTAAATATTTAGTGTGAATGTTTAATGAATAGATGTATAGATTTTTATACCGGAAAAAATTACTGGCAACAAAAATTAATGCAGTACCAGCTGCAGATTTTAGTTCAATGTTTGCATCGAACAGATGAAATTTTAAACTATAAGGAAATTTCAAAAATCAGTTATCACAGAATTATTCGAGAATAAAAATTCCTGCAGAACAATTCAACATTTTAAAATTGAAAAAAAATGTAAAACTTACACTATGATATAGAACTTTAACTATTTACCTAGTCTTATAAAGTTGTTACTAGTCCAGTGCGAGCATATTAATCGAAAAGTTCGATACAGTCTGAATAATTTTTTTCTTATATGGCTTAAGCACATAAAGAGATAATCAAAGGCGGAATAAAAAGTTTTTCTATTTACTTCTGCCTCTATTTACTACATTTTTATCCAAATGTTTTCACAAAAAAAGTTTTTTTTCGGAATACCGAAAGTTAATACTAGTCAAACACTTATTACAAAATGTTAAACATTTTCCATTAATTGAATTTTGACGAAGTTGGTGCATATGTTAAAAAAAAGAAATAAATCCTTAGACATTAAATATTAACGTTAAATTTTTGGATAAGCAATATACGAAAAAGTCTGGGACCGAAAGAACTATAATTGAAATTGTACTTCAGGATACTATTGTCAGAAAGACAAGAGTCACTAGAGGAGTCACTAGTAGCCAGATACCTCAAGGTTATTGCCAACTTTGTTCTGCCGGTAATTGACGCCCGCAATTGTGTTTATTTTTTTTTCAGTTTGTAATTCATATATGTTCAGCCAGCAGAAAGTATTCAAATCTTTTACATCGTCCTGCCAAAGCAAATGTGCTTCAACGTTCAAATGAAGCTTTACCTTAAGCTGCAAGAGATTCGAGTGTTTCGCTTTTCGTGGATAATAGGTATACAACGCTTGGATTTGTAAAAGCAGCGCAATTTATGACTGTATTAGAAGGATAGAGAATCGTGTAGAATGCTCCATTATAATATTTTATAGTTGGGAACTAGATACATTAAAGGGTGTGCTGAGAGTAGTGGTGAGTAGTTTGGGGTGGACAACAGATTCATAAATTCGAATGAGTCCACGAGCAGAAAATGAGAGAAAACTCTAAATCCAACAATGTATTCATGGCATGTCTAAGAGGCCGCGAACTTTAGAATACACAAAATCGAAGCAACATTTTCGGTTTTAGAGAAATGTTCATAGTCAATGAAATGAAATTTGCTGTCCCTGAGAACTGGCCAAATAAAGGCGCAATACATCTTTCAATATTTTTATATTTCGATTCGATTTGAAACTATTCGCGACAAAAATGAATGTGGAACAGAATAGAGTTCTACGCAACTAATATTGGCCCTAAATGACTTTGCCGTACAAGTATAACAAACCATATCAGTTTCCTACAAAAACTCCAACATGACATTATGCTGGTCCTGCAAAGAAAGTGCGGTGGTAAGCACAAGAGAGCAATCTACAGAACAAAACTAAGGGGTAGAGTGTAAAAAGCTAATAAAACTCTGCAGAACTCCACACTGGAAATTTAGGATAGTGAATTGTATATTTTTTAACAATTTAATACGCAGGACGTGAAAACCATATCACAGATAACATTATACACGTTTAAATATTTGACTAGATCGAAGGCGACAATGCGTTCCTTTTAGGGCTTAGAGTATCAGTCTTTTCCAGTATACATATGTAGTTGGTTTCTGCATCGCACCCCAAAATTTTGTTTTGTAATATTATCTTGACTTTGTTAATATACATATATTCTTTCAATAAGCAGCGTCTGTAATAAATATTTAGTTGCTCATCCACAATGCAATTTCAAAAATTTGTAATTAGTGCAATTTATCTATTCTGTATCCTCGATTGGTTTGAATGTTCTCCTGCATTTGTCGTCCTCAAAGCTTCATCATCCATCCAACAAAAGAAGTCCAAAATAAGCTTCAAAGGTTATATTATACAATTATTTCCAAATATTGATTGACCTAAAAGAGTCAATTGAATTACGTTGCATATTTGTTGGCACTTGAAGGTTTGCCACGGCGAGAACTAATTTTATGAGATTCCTTTGTATAATGTTTTGCTCCTATTTATAATTTTGTGGTGGCAATTGATTTTATTATATTCTACAATTTTGACCCAGAGTACCAAATATGTATTTTTTTGTCATATGGTTGGTGCAAAGATTTTCACGATTCATGTTTTATATATTTTTACTACCATTTACTAGAAAAAATAATTATAGTAAAGCAAAAACAATACGCTGAGCCTTTTTTAAATATTATATACAGATTAAGGTTTAAATTTCGAAATTTGGATGTCCTTGCCAATTAAGAGGACAGCCAGCTCTGTAAGCAAGTTGACAGATTTCAGGTACGAGCTTAAAGACTTACTGACAGGATTTATCGAGAGGCGGGGTAAGGCAGTAAGTGCAGCATAGAAAACGCAATTTAGTGTGGGTATATCAAAAAGAAAAAGTACCCTTTAACCATAAGTTAATGAAAGTCTTATTAACGAATTAAATTCGTTTATTTGTTGACCTTTTATATTTCTTATTATTTTTTGTACTTTTAAGTTCGGCTCTAGGACAAATAATTAAAATTGCATTCCTTTTTCTAGTTTTCATTTATTTTCAACGTCGTTGACTATCTGCAGGGTTTCTGCAAAAAAAAAACACAAATTGACGCAAGTTACCCTGAATATGTAAATTAACATCAATAGAAAAAATAAATTCATATATACATATGTATGTATGTACATCAACATATTTACATTTACGTACATATGTAAAAACTTAAAACAATTGAAAAGGCATATTTTCATATATAAAATTCTTCCCGGAGTTTATTCCCCTAGGATTGTTGTCCAGTTGCTGAAAACTTATTCATTGCCGAACTTGGCGTTCTTGTAGAAAAAATGCAGCGCTATAAAAAATTATGTCTTAATAATTTAGCTGAATAATCTTACTAAAAATTTTTAGAATAAAGGTCTCAACTGCCCCACAGTCGACAAAGTGTTGGAATTTATGCAGGAAAACAATATTTAGCAAAAGGTTTTCGCAAAAGCTGCCAAAAGATTAACACTAAAGATGAGTGGAATAATTAAATTGCATTGTACTTATCTTCCGTTCAGCTGAAGGATGGATTAAAATATGTGTAAATTTAAATTTAAAAAAAAACTCACACACAGCTGAGAGCCATGCAATGGGTGGAATAACTTATAAGCAGTTACTTTATCACCAGTTGAGGAGGCAGCAGTCAATTTATTGGACATGCATTCGATTGTTGAACACAAAAATGCATTTGGAATAAAAGGACCACTGATCCTGCGCCTAAAAAAATCAAATGAAAGCCTGCCAGAAATTGACCAACCATCTACTTCGTCTGCATCCGTAAATAAGAGAAGGAGCAATAACTATGAAAAGGTAACATTTTTACAACAACAAGTGGAAATTCAAACAGAGTTAGTCTTGGAATTAAAAAACTGTCTGAAATTTTTTCGTACGATATTCATTTCCTGTGCACTACACTCACACTCGTCTTCAGAGGATTAATGAAAACCGGCACTTAACATTTTAGTTACTAAAACTATAATTAAATAAACGAATGCGCCACAGATTTTGTTTGTTGGTTTTGGCACTTTCCATAACAGACTGCATCACAACAATTTTAAAATGCTTAATCGTTAACATTATGATTCATTTACAAAAATATCTTGGCGTAAATTTTACACGATACTATTGAATTTTAAGTTCGACTAAAAAAAATGTGCCCGTAGTCGAAATAGGCCTACGCCAAACACGATAAGGGTGATTACTTTTGCGACAATATGTACGAAACCAAAATCGAATCAATATTAAAAATACTGTTTTTTAAAGCTTCCGAATTAAATAGATATAATAACTTATACGTTACATACATGCCCGTTTTGTTGTATTGTCCACATTTTTTGTAGCTGAGAGAAATTTGCTTAAATTGTCTCTAACTTTGTTTTTTCAGTTCCAACATATACGTTTGGGCATATCCTTTGCAGGTGATATTTTAATTGGTAAAATACGAAGAAATCGTGATAAGTTGCACTTTCTTGTTTTAGTAAGAACTTTTCAGTTTTGTATGGCTGGATGCAGACTTAAACAATAAACAACATACGAGTACACACATTCACTCACAAATAAAAAAGAAAACAAAATTATATTTTCACTGCATAGATACATACATATGTATGTGTGTATGTATGCATGCACGTAAGTTATATTTTTTTCTTCATGTTGCACAAATAAAATATTTGATGTACCAAACATTTTATCTTCGCACAAACATTAAATAAAATGAGCACTTTGTTTTTAAGACTTCAACTTAACACGTTGACCATCTTTGAAAGACTCCAACTTAATACGTTGATCATCTTTCAAAGACTCCAACTTAATACGTTGAGCATCATTCAAAGACTCCAACTTTACACGTTGATCATCTTTCAAAGACTGATTTTTATTCTTTCTTTAATTCTTAAACTAAGCGACATAACGAACTCTTAAAATATAACCGTTATTTAAAAACTAAAATAGTAACAACAAAATATAAGAATTAAATAATGATGCAGCTGCAATATTTAAAAACTAAAATAGTAACAACAAAATATAAGAATTAAATAATGATGTTCAGTTAACCGTTATTTAAAACTAAAATAGTAACAACAAAATATAAGAATTAGATAATGATGTTCAGCTAACCGTTATTTAAAAACTAAAATAGTAACAACAAAATATAAGAATTAAATAATGATGCAGCTGCAATATTTACTTTAGAGAATAGAGAAAACATTAAAATTGGGAGTTCATAATTGAGATTAATCCAATTGTAATAAAAGTAAAGAAACTGTTAGGTAATATATAACTCGCCTCCCCTTATAAAATTCGAGTCCCAGCGAATTAATATTAATATACATATAATTTATTATTATTTTTTTTTTTATTTTTTTTCAAATCTAAAATCATTTTAATAATGTATTAAGATATAGTAAAACAAATGAAAAAAAGGCTTTTACAATTTCAATGATAAATTATTATAAGTTATATTTAACTTTATTATTTCTTTTTTTTTGAAGCAAATTTAAGTGAAGTGAAAATGATTTTTCTCAGTATATCGATAAAAGGTAAGAAATAATATTTCCTTTATTTTATGCACCTAGGTGGTCTTCGAATTTGGCTTATATCTATTTTATTTGGATTGCTGTAATGGTATTTGGTGAATCTTTTTGCAACTTTTTGCCTAACAGCAGCTGGGTTTTTTATATAAATATTTGGTTCTCTTAAATTTATGCTTGTTTCTTCTCTTTTCTCGTTGGCCCTGTCAATTGCCTTTCTGTTATTAGTTTCTATTCTCTCTTTTATATCTTTTATATTTAAATCTAATTTATTTATAAAATCAATTGGTTTTACTTTCGTTGCACTGTGAATTGTATTATTTATCGGCTTTCTGTCATATTTATTTTCGTTACAAATTCTACAGTTATTGCAATATCTATTTATTAATTTAAATAATTTTGGATTAAAGAATTCGTCGCGCATTTCCTCATAATTCTCTTGTATACCTCTATGGTTACCTTTTATATGAATATCATTGATGATATTCAATAAAGATTCCTCGGATTCAATATCAATCGCAATTTTATTACATTTTATAAAATTAAATTCGTTATTATCGGAGAATAATTCAATAAATTTATTTTTAACAATATTAAATATGTTGTCAATTTCCACATAAATTCCAATTTTTCCTTTTCTAAGTTCTCGCCTAAATAAATCATTCAAATAATGTGTGTTCGACAAATCATCTTCGGCTAAGTATATTATTTTATATTTTCTAAAAAGTATTTCAATTTCCTTAGTTTTCCTTCTAACAATTCGAATCTGTGTTCTATATTTATTTACAATTTTGTCTACAACCCAAAAATTTTCATTCGTGTTCTCTTTTTGACTTGGAACTGAATCTATAGAAGTTTGATTTAATTGTACTCTGTTTAAAAAATCTGCCACTTTGTTCTCGTACAAAAACTTTTCCAACAGTTTATTTTCTTCCTTATTTAAATTTTCAGGTATTAAATTTTTAAATCTATTTATTTCAAATTTGTCTAAATAATTTATTTCTTCATACGATATATTAAAAGTGTCATTAAAAAGTTTTATTTCATTATTATTTATTTTAAGCATATTTTTCCTAAAATCTATACAGGCTCCAATAGGCCGCAAAATATTTACTCCTATTATACAATCAAAACTCTTGTTATTAAAATTAGTAAGCTTAATTAATGTATTGTTTTGCTCTTTAAATTCTTCGGGCACACCAACTATCACTTCATCTGTTACAATGTTTTCACCTCCTAAGTTGTTCAATATTAAAGGTCTAGTTAATTTTTGTCTAACTCCTAGCTTGGAAAAGAAATCATAACTACCTAGTGTAGTAGCTGCACCGCTATCAATTAAACATTTTGCCTTCCTATTATCTATTGTTAAAGTCACTATTGGTAACGATAATTGGGAGGCCGTAAATGAAAAATTTCCTGTGGCATTAATGGCATCAACCTCCATTGGCTCCTGATTATTGGCATTAAAATTTCTATTTAAATTATACTGGCTATGTCCAAAGTTTCCATTATTATAATTAGAATTTTGCCTTCTATTATTGCGAGGCAAAAATTGGTTATCAAAATTTCCTGCATGTCTATTATTGTTGCTATCATTATTAAATCTAGCATGTTTAAAAAAGGATTCACCAAAATTTCCATTAGAATTTGAAAACTGCGGATTATTATCATAATTTAAATTATTATTACTCCTTGTAGTTCTATTCAACCGTAAATTATTAGAACTTGTAAGTTGTGGATTATTGTTATTATTTCTTCCTTTATTAACCTGAGAACTATCTCTTTCATTTAATAATTTTATATCTTTTAATAAATTATTTTCTAAAAAGAAACTATACGATGTACTAATTGATATAATATTATTCTGAATTAATAGTGTCTTAATACTAATTGGTATATGATTAATATAAATCTCAAATATAATTTTTCTTTATTTTCCGGTGTATACAACACATCCGGTTCAAAACAATATTTAGTATTCATCAAGCTCAAAATTTTACCTAACTTATGGTTCAACTCCTCTATGTTGTTGGCCTCTACGTTCAGCGCATCGCTTCTTAGGTTGAAAAAACTTCGATTTACCCCGAACGAATCCAAAATAATTAAATGGAAATTAAAAAATAAACTTATTAACTTCAAATATTAAAAAAAAGAACATTTTTTTTAAATAAAGGCAGAACATTCTTTTTTAATAAATAATAAATCAAAGACACAAAAAAACGGCCAAACACAACATATAAAGTTAAAGAAACATTAAATTCGGCATTAAAAAGAAATTCTTGTAAAAAAGCCGAACGAATCCAAAATAAGTAATTGGAATTTAATAAATAAACTTATTAACTTCAAATATTAAAAAAAAAGAACATTTTTTTAAATAAATAAAAAATCAAAGACACAAAAACGGTCAAACACAACATATAAACTTAAAGAAACATTAAATTAGGTATTAAAAAGAAATTTTTTGTAAAAAAGCCGAACGAATCCAAAATAATTAGTTGGAACTAAATAAATAAACTTATTAACTTCAAATATTAAAAAAAAGAGAATTTTTTAAATAAATAATAAATTAAAGACACAAAAACGGTCAAACACAACATATAAACTTAAAGAAACATTAAATTAGCCATTAAAAAGAAATTTTTTGTAAAAGCTGAACGAATCCAAAACAATTGATGGTATATGTGGTGAAAAAAAACATATCCAGTGACAATTCGGTATTAAAAAGAAATTTTTTGTAAAAGCTGAACGAATCCAAAATAATTAATTGGAATTTAATAAATAAACTTACTAACTTGAAATATTAAAAAAAAAAGAAGAAAATTTTTTTAAATAAATAATAAATCAAGGACACAAAAACGGTCAAACACAACATATAAACTTAAAGAAACATTAAATTAGGTATTAAAAAGAAATTTTTTGTAAAAAAGCCGAACGAATCCAAAATAATTAATTGGAATTTAATAAATAAACTTATTAACTTCAAATATTAAAATAAAAGAACAACATTTTTTAAAATAAATAATAAATCAAAGACACAAAAAACGGTCAAACACAACATATAAACTTAAAGAAATATTAAAACAAATATTAAGAAGCGGTGACCTTGAAAAATTAAATAAAAACCACAACATGGCGTTGACATTAGCAGAGAGCTTATGCGAAGCGCGCAGTTTACCTGCTTTCAATGGCGACAATGATTATAAGCTTAGCAATTATTTGAGGGACGTCACTACGGTGTTGCAGCTGACGCCGGCAGAACATGAAAGTACAATTAAGACAGTGCTAAGCAATAGACTGCAGGGAAGAGCATTAAGAGCTGTAGAGACGTTAATGAATCCTACTTGGGACAACATTTTAAATAAACTAAAGGAAGAATTTGGAGTAAATCGAAATTTTTTCAACCTAAGAAGCGATGCGCTAAACGTAGAGGTCAACAACATAGATGAGTTGAACCATAAGTTAGGTAAAATTTTGAGCTTGATGAATACTAAATATAGCTTTGAACCGGATGTGTTGTATACACCGGAAAATAACGAAAAAATTATATTTGAGATTTATATTAATCATATACCAATTAGTATTAAGACACTATTAATTCAGAATAATATTAGATCAATTAGTACATCGTATAGTTTCTTTTTAGAAAATAATTTATTAAAAGATATAAAATTATTAAATGAAGGAGATAGTTCTCAGGTTAATAAAGGAAGAAATAATAACAATAATCCACAACTTACAAGTTCTAATAATTTACGGTTGAATAGAACTACAAGGAGTAATAATAATTTAAATTATGATAATAATCCGCAGTTTTCAAATTCTAATGGAAATTTTGGTGAATCCTTTTTTAAACATGCTAGATTTAATAATGATAGCAACAATAATAGACATGCAGGAAATTTTGATAACCAATTTTTGCCTCGCAATAATAGAAGGCAAAATTCTAATTATAATAATGGAAACTTTGGACATAGCCAGTATAATTTAAATAGAAATTTTAATGCCAATAATCAGGAGCCAATGGAGGTTGATGCCATTAATGCCACAGGAAATTTTTCATTTACGGCCTCCCAATTATCGTTACCAATAGTGACTTTAACAATAGATAATAGGAAGGCAAAATGTTTAATTGATAGCGGTGCAGCTACTACACTAGGTAGTTATGATTTCTTTTCCAAGCTAGGAGTTAGACAAAAATTAACTAGACCTTTAATATTGAACAACTTAGGAGGTGAAAACATTGTAACAGATGAAGTGATAGTTGGTGTGCCCGAAGAATTTAAAGAGCAAAACAATACATTAATTAAGCTTACTAATTTTAATAATAAGAGTTTTGATTGTATAATAGGAGTAAATATTTTGCGCCCTATTGGAGCCTGTATAGATTTTAGGAAAAATATGCTTAAAATAAATAATAATGAAATAAAACTTTTTGATGACACTTTTAATATATCGTATGAAGAAATAAATTATTTAGACAAATTTGAAATAAATAGATTTAAAAATGTAATACCTGAAAATTTAAATACGGAAGAAAATAAACTGTTGGAAAAGTTTTTGTACGAGAACAAAGTGGTAGATTTTTTTAGCAGAGTCCAATTAAATCAAACTTCTATAGATTCAGTTCCAAGTCAAAAAGAGAACACGAATGAAAATTTTTGGGTTGTAGACAAAATTGTAAATAAATATAGAACACAGATTCGAATTGTTAGAAGAAAAACTAAGGAAATTGAAATACTTTTTAGAAAATATAAAATAATATACTTAGCCGAAGATGATTTGTCGAACACACATTATTTGAATGATTTATTTAGGCGAGAACTTAGAAAAGGAAAAATTGGAATTTATGTGGAAATTGACAACATATTTAATATTGTTAAAAATAAATTTATTGAATTATTCTCCGATAATAACGAATTTAATTTTATAAAATGTAATAAAATTGCGATTGATATTGAATCCGGGGAATCTTTATTGAATATCATCAATGATATTCATATAAAAGGTAACCATAGAGGTATACAAGAGAATTATGAAGAAATACGCGACGAATTCTTTAATCCAAAATTATTTAAATTAATAAATAGATATTGCAATAACTGTACAATTTGTAACGAAAATAAAAATGACAGAAAGCCGATAAATAACACAATTCACAGTGCAACGAAAGTAAAACCAATTGATTTTATAAATAAATTAGATTTAAATATAAAAGATATAAAGGACAGAATAGAAACTAATAAAAGAAAGGCAATTGACAGGGCCAAGGAGAAAAGAGAAGAAACAAGCATAAATTTAAGAGAACCAAATATTTATATAAAAAACCCAGCTGCTGTTAGGCAAAAAGTTGCAAAAAGATTCACCAAATACCATTACAGCAATCCAAATAAAATAGATATAAGCCAAATTCGAAGACCACCTAGGTGCATAAAATAAAGGAAATATTATTTCTTACCTTTTATCGATATACTGAGAAAAATCATTTTCACTTCACTTAAATTTGCTTAAAAAAAAAATTATCATTGAAATTGTAAAAGCCTTTTTTTCATTTTTTTTTACTATATCTTAATACATTATTAAAATGATTTTAGATTTGAAAAAAAAGAAAAAAAGAAAATAATAATAAATTATATGTATATTAATATTAATTCGCTGGGACTCGAATTTTATAAGGGGAGGCGAGTTATATATTACCTAACAGTTTCTTTACTTTTATTACAATTGGATTAATCTCAATTATGAACTCCCAATTTTAATGTTTTCTCTATTCTCTAAAGTAAATATTGCAGCTGCATCATTATTTAATTCTTATATTTTGTTGTTACTATTTTAGTTTTTAAATAACGGTTAGCTGAACATCATTATTTAATTCTTATATTTTGTTGTTACGATTTTAGTTTTTAAATATCGCAGCTGCATCATTATCTAATTCTTATATTTTGTTGTTACTATTTTAGTTTTAAATAACGGTTAACTGAACATCATTATTTAATTCTTATATTTTGTTGTTACTATTTTAGTTTTAAATAACGGTTAACTGAACATCATTATTTAATTCTTATATTTTGTTGTTACTATTTTAGTTTTTAAGTAACGGTTATATTTTAAGAGTTCGTTATGTCGCTTAGTTTAAGAATTAAAGAAAGAATAAAATTCAGTCTTTGAAAGATGATCAACGTGTAAAGTTGGAATCTTTGAATGATGCTCAACGTATTAAGTTGGAGTCTTTGAAAGATGATCAACGTATTAAGTTGGAGTCTTTCAAAGATGGTCAACGTGTTAAGTTGAAGTCTGAAAAACAAAGTGCTCATTTTATTTAATGTTTGTGCGAAGATAAAATGTTTGGTACATCAAACATTTTATTTGTACATTCAATGAATAGAAAAAACATAACTCGTATGTATGTATGTATGTGGGTAGAGTCAGAGTCATAAATCTACAAGCAGCAAATGAAACAAACTTCGTTTGAAAATATTTTCTACAAAATTATTTATTAAATTTATTTAACTTTTTTTCTTGATTGAAACTAAGAAAAGATATCCCAAAATTTTTTGAACGTTTTTCTGGTATAGAAAACAGCGAATCAAGTCTACAAGCAGCTTGTAAAGACAGGCCTGGATATGTAAAACTAAATCAAATTTATTAAATTCAGTAAATTCAGAAATAACCCCGATGCTTTTGAATTTCCAACAGTTTCCTCGGGTGTTATTTCAGCCGACTCTTTTAAAATTATCTCGTTGAGTTGAGAAATGCTTGATATTGTGTGAGTTTGCTTCCCAAAAGAGCCCACAAATGCTGTATAGGATTTAGGTCAGGAGATTGCGGCGTTGTGTGTAACATTTTCAGGTCGGTGTCGTTGAAAAAGAAATCTGCTCGATAACCCCAATTTTCCAGCACTAGACCGCATATTGCGCTTCAAAATATCTAAATAAAGACGTCTAACCACCGTTGTTTCCACAAACTCGAGGTTACCTCGACCACTGGCTACCATACAATCCCAGGACATCACGCTATCACCACCATGTTTCACGGCATATACCCGTATTTATACAAGGTGGCGCAAAAGTAATCCTCCTATCAGAAAATGCTATAAATTTTGCGATTGGCCCCTAATGTCAGTTCTGTTTTGACATTTGTGTAGTAAACACATGCGAAATACACGTTAATAAACAATGTTACGCTACACTGCTGCAGAACGCGGAATATTGGTGACTATTTATTTGACCAATAATCGGTCGGTGACTTTGTATATTATTAATTATTATTTCTGCGTTGGTTACGAATCCAACTTTTTATTTGCTCAGGAGTTCGCCCGCATAGAAAAGGATACTAAAATATTGTAGTTGAACTAGTTATTTACATATGTATTTGTTATGCCTGAATCGTGTGTGCACACACTACATTGGAACTAATGCTAGCTTGTCAGCCGTTTTTTACCAATGCTTTTTAATAGCAAATAGATTGCAAACATTTCATGCTTAGATACATATCTTGATCCGCATATACAGACTTTCATTATGTGTTGATGATTCTAAGCTTTTTAAAATATATTTCTAACAATTCACAGAACAGCTGGCGTAAGTGTCAATGAATGCATTGATATATTGTTAACAAATCAAAGAGAATGCATGGGGCAAAAGAGTTAGTGTCAGTGTTTAATTAATTAAATATGCTCAATGTTTATCTTCTAGTATCTAACATTTTTGAAAGGAAATTACCGCATCTATTTTAACTGGGTTGTGAAATTTGTCCTGTAAGCGATTTTAATCTTCGTTATTGCTTAAATTGAAATGACTCCTCAGAATTGGAATGCAAATGTTAATTTCATTATACTGCATTACATTTCTTACAACTTCATTAATACAATGCGATATATATATGTACATATGTATCTGTGTACATATAATTATAAATTGAAGCTTTTATATTTTACATTTTACTGCAATAGCCAGCAAGTCATGCCACTACCTTTAGCTTAAACATAATTTTTAATACAGTTTTACATATATTTTATCTCTTTTTAGCATTTGCGTTTAGAGACCAGGCTGAATATTATTTTATATATTTATTATTTTATAACTTGCAAAGTGAATTTACAAATTATAACTGCACAGAATGGGCGGGGTAACGAAGATCATGTACCCAAGATGGTATTAACAGACTTTTATCAATGTCTCAGATACCTAAATTTGTATGTATGAAACGTAGTGGGTCAATAATGACAAGAAATCAAATTGCGAATTCAAGGGTAAATTATTCAGTGTTATTCCATTTATTAAATATACATTTATTTAAGAATTAAAATATATAAAAGTCAAAACAAGAAGCTATAAGCGAGTTATTTTGTAAATTTTTCGCTTTCTTTGCTTAGAAAATTCGGCAACTCCGTTGTTTGGAATACATGCGAGCTCGAAAGAAGTTTTTTTATTTTAATCTTTATTTTTTATATTTTTGGCCAATTCCAAGCTCCAAGCTTTCTTCAGTTCGTTTTAATAAGCCACCCTCACTGAGATGGGCGACCTGTGTGTAAGAGTGTACGTGCGGCTCATTTCTTGGCCCACAAATATTCGGCTCTTGATTTTTTAGCCTGTAGCATACATATGTATGTATGTCCAAGTCAAGTTTTCTAAGTCATCCCTAGCATAATACATCCGGTTCAACATTATTTGCACATTATTTTAAGTTATACTGCTAAACATAATTCCTAAATTTTAATATATATTATGTTTGTATGTATGTATTACGGGTGAGGGACACTTTTGGTCTCTCCAAATCGGGTGCATCGTCAACTTCAATGCTTGCTAGATGAGAGAAAATACATCGTTGCAAACCAAGTAAGTATAACGTTAAACGCAATATGAACTCTTCTTCAGCAGGATGATCTCGTTCGAGTAACCCCAAAAAAGTTTTCAAGCACATCTTGACTTAGGCGATAAGTCAGTACGTACTCGCAATTGTATCGGGACTTCAAATCCGTATAACGACCCTTTAAGGCATTATTGGATTGCATGATACCTATTGTTCAAAAGCAATGTACTTGAAAAATTTAATAATACCATTTAACAGCATCGTTTACCTCTTTGAAAGGGAAGTAAATAATTTCGACCCACAGCTCGCATTTTGTTGTTTTTTATTATTAATATTAATTTTTTCCCCTGTCAACCGCTCTGTAGAATCTGTATTTTACAATTCTTGGTGTGTGTGGGGTGTACGATGTCTTTAAATACGAAATCATTTATATTATTTAACAACTACGCAACTTGTTTCCGTGAACACTCATTAATTTGTCGGGAAGTGAGTGGTAGCAAAATATTCTATAATATAAAACAGAATGTACGTGTGTTTGTTTGTTTGTGCCTCATAGTAAACCAGACCGGAAGAAATTTTCACAATATTTAACTCAGACTCTCGAATCATTATAGGCTACTTTGGATGGACCAATTTTCAAAGTTCTTTTTGCATATGGAAGAGTTCGACTTAAATTTTTTTATAGGGTAAGGAGTAGCAAAGCATAACGGGTTAATCTAGATTCTATAATTATTAAGTAATTATTTGAAAAAGAAACGAATGTAAAGGTGTTACAACCATCTAAAATGTGCGTGTGTGTGGCATTAGTTTTTGTGTTTTTCATTGTGAAGGCTAAGATCTGCTAAGTCTCTGTGAAACCTGAAAAAAACAAACTTTTGTAAGAATTGCCTTTTTTCAGGTTTAACAGAAGTAAAATTGCTGGTAATTAGGCGGTGAAATGGGTTTACAGATATGTATGTATGTATGTATATTTGCGGCATAATTTTACGATTTTTATTAAAATTGTACCTTATTTTTTAATTTAAATGCATTTTTTTCGTATATTTACGCAAAATATTTGTAGGAGGAAACAGAAACGTGGGGAAAAACATCTAAAGTTCTTTTTATTGAAATATTTTATTTTACAATTGAGGGCCACATATATTTACACTGTGTGTAACAAATTAATCATAATCGTTTTATATCCACTGTGGGTTAAAGGTCGGCATTGTGCAAATATGTACTTGTAAATTGGTTAGCAGTGTTAGAATTTCTTTTAGTTTTTATGCTGTTTCGCAGTAGGCTACACTCTTTCTATCGAATCGCTGCTTTCGTTGTCACTATTTCCTCATCTTCCACGTCACCATCTTCTACGCTATCAATCCCTACAGCCGTCATTATAAGGTTGGACAAGCAGGTTTTCTCCGCTACTGGAATGGGCCTGCAAATTGACTTATGAATGTCCTTGTGGTGTCTAATGAAATTACTGTATCTTTCTACAGATGCCTCTTCAATATTTAATAGCAGTGCTTAGCTTTTTTATTTTTTTATTCTATATTGCAGGGAAGAGTACGTCAGAATTTAACTGATGCTGATTTGACTGTCCTTGTCCAGTGTACATACCTTCGACAATGCACAGTCAAATATCAGTTAATCCAACATTCCATGCTTCTGTGTCGTATTTGTGTTTTTTGTATTGGTTTTATTTGAAAAAATATTTTGTTATTGTTTTTTCCCCAGAGTCTCTGGTATCAATCGAACCCACGCCCTTTGGACTATTGGTCGAATAGTCTACTACTGATGGTTGTACGAAGTACATTAAACAGTCGTCTGCTTTACGAAGAGCTGGGATACAATTGCCAAACGATTGTTTACAGCGGGATCTAACCCTTTAATTTCTCTAGCAAATGGGGCAAGAAATCTTAAATTAAACGGGATCACATACTGTTGGAGCTACTATTGTGTTTTGACGATGTATTATGTTAAAAATCTCATTTCTTTCCTAATATCTGTTCTGTTTCTTTTTGGCATAATACCGCCTTTTTAAACTGAAATTTTTGCAAAAAATACAACAATTTTTTGGTAGTTTTCGAGAACTGAAGCGAAACTTTCATAAAGCGTCATCTCTACTTTATTTACAGGATCATCGTTTTCCATACATCTTTCTTCAGAGTTTTCAAAAGTTTGCTCAGGTATATTACAAGAACTATTAGGATTATACTCTGAAAATTAAGTGAAGAGGATGCAGAGATGTTATTGGAGAAATAACAGTACTTTAGACACAAAAATGCAGGTTAGCTAAACATGCAATGAGATCATTTTCTATTAGGGATTTTATTCGTTTGCTGAAATTAATAACACCTTTGTTCTCAAATTGGGACCCTGAGATATCGAGTATTTGTCCAATAGTTAATGTAGTTTCATCTTCAATTGAACCAATAACTAATAATTGAATATGAATAATTTAATACTTTTGGTGGCAAGATAATTGAAATATTTGAGTTGCAAAGTGATTTTCAAATTGTTGTTTTCTTTGTTTGGATCACTATCAAGAACTTCACGTAACTCTTTACATAGATCACATTTTAGTATTTAGTGTGTTATATAAGTTGTTTTTCCTTTAGTAAACGGGAAAAGTGAATTAAATTCACTGGTGAAGTACCAGTACCGCTGGAGTAATCTACAATTTTTTATTTAATTTATTGAATCTGTCTTATGGACAATCATAATAAGTATTCAAATCTTAAACTAAAAATTGCTGTATTTATTATTGCTGTATATATTATTATATATATTATATTGCTGTATATATTATTATAGTGTTCACAAAAAGAAAATTATCTCGCCAAATCAAAAGTGTGCGTCCTTTTGAGACGCTGATGACCCTCAAACTAGAGTAAATCTCTCGCAAGTGGATTGGGATGAAAAGGGATTTTCGTAATAGAATTCGTGCTCAACTTTTTAATTTCTTCTCGGATGGCGGGTACATTTAGGTCCCTATGGATGTTGCAATTCCTGATGTAGCAGGCAGCGCACGTGATCGTTCTTAAAATTTTTTACTGTCTTCTTTGCAGTTTTTCGACATTAGACGCCGAAGTTGTTCCCCATAGCTGAATGGCATATAACCATATCGGCTTTATCATTGCCCTATACAAAAGTACTTTGAGTTCTAATCCAAGCGCCGATTGAGGGCCGATGAGCCAATGGAGCTCGGCAGTTTTCATTCTTATTTGAGTTATTTTGGCTGCTATGTGCTGAGCTCAGGGGAGACGTCTATCAAGATGTACATATACCGAGATATTTTACATTTATTGCAATAGGCTTACAATTACCCTTTCTCAAAGTGAATGTAAGATGAACACACTTAGAGGCATTTACATTTATCTTCCATAGTTGCAACCATTTTTCCAATTCTGCCATATGTACTTGAAGTTGCAGCTACCGGGTTTTCACGAGCGCTCAAAAATGCAGTATCGTCTGCAAAACTGGAAGTGTGAGTCAATGTGCTCGTTGGTATATCGGCGGAGTATAACAAGTAAAGGAATGGGCCCAGCATACTACCCTGTGGGACACCAGCAGATATCTTCTTGAGGGAAGATATAATTTCCTTCGACCTTATGTAGAAAGATCTATGTATCTAATAAATAACTTTTAAATATATTGTGAACGTTTGCGAGGAGATACGTTGAAATTTTGTACGTTAGCCCCTCATGCCAGACCTTATATAAATGCTTGCGATATGTCAATAAATAATGCAGAGCAGTATTGTTTATTCTCAAACGCTCCACGAATTACATTAAATACTCTGTGCACTTGTTGAGTAGGACTATGTTGCTTTCTGAATCCAAATTGGTGATGAGTTATGATGTTAGAATCATGATTATTTTCGACTGTTTCCATGATAAAGGGAAGTATCCAATTCGCAACATTGCATTAAATATAAACAAAATTATCCTTATACCAGAGTTTGGTAAATTGCTTATCATTGTAGTCGTAGTTTTGTCACTACCTTTCCTTGGTTCATGTCTTTAATAGCTGACTTCAATTTAGAAAAACCGAATTTGATTGGTTGTATTACTGCACCATTATTAGGTAACGAGGTTACACTAGAGCCTGTATCATTTAGAGTAAATACATTTTCTAAATGCCTTGCGAATTCTTCTACTTTTTCGTTCGTATTTTTTGCCCATTCTCCATTTTGTAGACGTATGGGAGCTTCGTATGCAGTGGGGCTGCGCATTTTCCTTACCACCTTCCATAAGCTTAATTAGTTTTTTCAGTTGGATGCAAACCTTGAAGCTAGCTTTTGAGGTTAGACTCCTTTTGTGTTTTCAGAGTGTCACGCAATTTTTTTTACAGTGGTTCAGTTGAGCCTTTGTATATGGGGATCTACTTTCCTGCCATTGACGTCTTAATCTTTTCTTCTCTCGCACAAGAGATTCAATTCCACCGTGCTGCATTAAATGCCTCCTTTGGGATGTTGGAGCTGTGGGTGTGGAACACATTTCAGCATTGGTCATTATACGGGATAGTTTTTGTGGTAAATGCGAACTAACGTACATTTTATATTTTAGCCAGTTCGTTCTCTTATTAGGACAGCAAAACCTGCTTTCCTTCTGCTTACTTGTACTGTCGAACAGAGATAGAAATGTTGGAGAGTGATCCGATGAAAGGTCCAGTGAAGGGATCATTTCTATTTGTTCAAGTTTCAAATTTTTTATTACCGCAAAATCAATTACATCTGAAATCTTGTTGAGGTCTGCAGGCCAATATGTGGTGTGGCCACTAGAAATTACATCCATATTATTGGGCATTATTGTGTTGAAGAGTTGTCTTCCTCTTGGACTTAAAAGGCGAGAACCCCAGAATGTGTGCTTGGCATTGTAATCACCTGCGGCTATGAATTTTGGACCCAATGTTTTGAAATATTCGATAACCTGCTCTTTAACTATGTTGTGTCTTGGAGGACAGAAATTGCGGGTATGGTTAAACCACTTGATGGAATATTAATAGACGTTGCCTGAATATGGTCTGTACTATATTCTGGCATTGCATAATGATTTATGTCCTTATTGACCAGAATTGCAGATTCACCACAACCCCTGGCACTAGGGTGTTTTGTGAGTTTCTGAAACTAGCAGCACATCAACTTGCTGCGAGTGCAGAAATTGTTGAATTTCGAGTTTTTGTTGGCTTAAGCCGTTTGCATTCCAGAAGCATACTTTTAACTTGTTCATTTTTTGCTGAACAAAATCTGCATTAGCATGGTTTGATTTTGCATCATTTGTTGCATCATGTTCTCCATACTTGACATGAAACGATTCATGACTTGAATTAAACTGTCTATGGAGTTTTGAGTGATTTCGTGCTGTGGAGAACATTCTGGGTTTTTTTGCCTTTCATGTTTTCTTTTGCATCAGGTTTTCTGTTTAAAGCTTGGCCATACGATACTTTCTGATTTCTGGGGACTTCGGCAATATCAGTTTGTGGTGTAGATGTAGAAGACTCGGGAAAACGGAATTTTGATGCTGAGGATATTCTGGCCTTCTAGTCGTTGACTTAAAGCCGAAGAAAAACTTCGCAACCACAGTAGTTAGCTGTATGTTTTTGGCCGCATTTACTACATTTTAACAGGCTGGAGTCATTTTTTGAATGTGGACACTCCAAAGTTTTGTGTATATCTCCACATCTGACGCATACCGAAGGCAGTTTGCAGAAGGTTTTTGTGTGACCAAATTCTTGGCAATTGTGGCATTGCGGGGCCCCTTGCATAGGTTCCTCCACTGATATTCTACGATTAAGGAGATACTTCAAATCGTATAGAGGGTGAGTGCTTTTCAATTGCTGATAGTTAAACGCAGTTTCAACTCTAAAAAGTGGCTGAGGAACTTTATTTTTGTCAGTTATGTTGTGAACTGATTTCACATCAAAACCCTCAGACTCTACAGCTTTTTTTGTGGTTTATACGCCTTCACAGTTGTAGCTGTAGTTTTCTCACTTCCCTGTTTATCGAGAAGACCAAATCGATTTTGGGACGCCATGAAGTTTTTAGGCTGCTTTGGGTTTGGCTCAGATTTACCTGATCGTTTTTGGTATAGCACAATTTTCATTAGATTTTTTATTATTTATCAAGCGTAAGTATGATTGATAATTTTTATCCTTTGCAAGAAAATCAATCGTTGTATTTTTTTCAGTGTGTTTGTTTTACTGAGGCGAACTTGCATAGATTCTGTTCTTGTCCTCCTTATCACTATGAGAACTCACTACAAAGTAAACATTTCTACTATTTGTACTGAGCCGCCTTTCTCTCGTTGGAGAGTAATTTGCATTCATAAAGTTTACAACAAGTTAAGCTAATAGTTTTTTTGTAACACTTATTTTTTGTCACACTTGTTGTTGTTGTTCGTATATACCAAAACGCTAAAAAGAATGGTTTTTGTTTGTGTTTTTAAATATTCAACGCAGCGAGCTTAATAAACACGTCCGTTCTGCTCGAATATTACAATGTAACTACAACAATTTAAATTTCTTCATACTAACAAATTTACCCCGAACTGAAGATTCTCGTAATTCATTACTTGCACCGTCATTTATAACTTTTCATAAGTGATATAAACATACGATTTATGAGAAATTTGTATTAGAGAAATAACAAAACTGTTCGAGTCAAAAACTTTTGTTTTTTCCAAATTGTCAATAAGTTTTTTTTCATTTAAGCATTAATTGCTCGGGTAATCGGTATGTTTCTGTGAAACACTTTCAATTTGATCCAAAGAATACTGAAAGAGTTAATGGGGTTTCTCTTCCTTAATTAGCCGGTTTGTAAGATGCATTAAGCATCTTACAAGGGAACTGAGTTAATCCACTAAAGTTTTGATATATATATTAATATTTATTATATATTACTATATATACATATATACCGTATGTACGTATTTCAATCCAAATATTTCATGTTCTACAAAGAGAAAACTGAATTGGTGATCACCTCCATATAGAAATCTACAGTTGTAGAATGTGAAAATGTAACTATTTGCAGAATAAGATGGTAACAAAAAGTTGATAATATGAAATACTTTGATGGCTTGATTGCTGGTTTTAAAAATCTGGGCTGGCTGCTGAATGAAAATGATAGCAAAATGATAAACGATCGACTAATCACTATGAAAGTCAAATCTCAAAGTCCTACTGGTCTTAAGTGATGTTTTTTTGATAGAGTTAATGATATCTAATAAAAGCGACACATCTTATTAGTAATAAGTATATTTATATAGAACCACTAATTTTTCATAGTTTACGCTTCAGCAATTCTTCCAAATGGGAATACAGTTTTAATGAGTCAAAAGCTGCAGCCAGCCTACGCTGATTTGGAGACAGAGTGAATAGACAGTGCAATGTGAACGTAAGACATTTAACATTTTTGAATTAGGAAACCCATGTTAATTCAGGTAACTTTACAAAAAAGGTACATTTTCGTATCCTTTGTCTTCTTAAAACCTAAAACTGAAACTTTTTATTTTATAATTGAGTGTAATTCCATTGCGTTTGTTAATTGTGAAAATTTACGCCGTTCTGAAACACACTTCCCAGCTGAATTTCATGTTTTTTTTTTGTCAAAAGCAAAGTCCCATTGAAATTTAATGCCCTAAAAAATCATATTTTTTCTCTTTGAAAACACCACAATAGATTATTTCTGGTTTCTTTGATGCATTGTAAAATCATTTAAATAAAATAACACAATGATACTATTACTCATGTTTTTGTATGACTTTTGTACAATTTCACTTCTGCCTTTTGATATCTGCTTAAGCCCCTGCGGATATGCAACATAAATACTCGAGCACTTTGTTTCAGTTGCTCGCAACATTATTCGGATGAATATACTCGTATGTATGTATGTGCAGTATATTTTGTGTGCTCCGTTGCGTGAATGTGTGCGCTCGTGTCAAAATATCGTGTTAGGGCTAAATAAAAACATTTTAGATTCACTCACACCACCTGATTTTCGGCGAAAACACATTTGGTTGTATGAAAATAGGGTCAACATTAATGGACACATGAGCAGATTGTTTTCTGTTCGTGTGTGTGTAAGGTTAAGTGTAATTTACAGAAAGTGTTTTCATCATCCCAGTTGCAACGGATGCAACAATAGAATTAAAAAATCTAGAAATCACTAGAAGAGAATAGAAATACAAAGTAAAAAAATGGTGTGTATGAATGTTAAACAACTTTGTTCAAATTCATAAACATTCAGAACAAGGTTTACACACACACATACTTGCATTTACATTCATATGTATATAGTATATTGATATATGTAAATGTTATGCCATGAAGTTATGCATATACACATACATACATATGTATGTATGTAAGTCTCCAAATAAATAACATTTTAATACCCTCTTGTAATACTACAGCTAGATTGAAAACCTGGACTACAACACATTCAATTTCAATGTTGACATGTACGCATTCCGAAACTCAATGGAATCAAGGCATTATTACATCCATAACAACACATATTTTTACACTGAAGTTCATGCACACGCAATATCGACGCACACAAAATGCCGTACAAAGAGACAGTGCTTTTAGCGCACGGCGACTCGTTAGATTGGATTACTCGTAAAATCTCATCTTGTTGTTAAATTTGATTATATTGTTGTTAAAGGTTTAACATGGCATGAAATATTGTCTTAATTTAAAATACTTACATTTAAAACGAAACAAACAAATACATTTTTAAATATAACAGAACGACGTTTTTAATTAAGATCTGAATAAAAACGCTGAGTTCGTTATTGATAAAATTAGCAATAACAAACGGTACAAATAATCTTCTTTTTAACTCCCTGTCTCTGCTCAGGAAATACACTTTACCGCTTTATTTTTTTGCCGATTAATTAATGAAATATGGGTTACATACTTATACTATATTTTTACTCCTGAGCAGTCTGTATGAATCCCTTGCGCTTCAAATAAAACTTTGAAAAGTGAACCGTGAAAAGAAGACAAGTCTTTTAGTGTTTCAAATTTAAGTTTAATGTTTGAACATATTTTGCAAAGGTTTTTAAATCTGCTGACAAGTCTGTAGCACCTACGGAACAAATATACTGGAGCAAAGATACGACTAATACCTAAATTTGCTTAAGATAGGAATTAGCATTCAATAGACAATCAAACTGTCAGCATAAAATCTTCCAAGAAGAAATGTCTGCCGATTATTTGATTCATGTCTTCGAAACACTATCAGGGCACTCCAAAAGTCCGTCTCTGACATTTACATAATTACTCGTTTGAAGTATTAATTGCATACTTCAATTCAATTTTTAATATCTTTTAGAGTATTTTCTTTTAAAACTGAGTGTTATTTTTAATAATTTCCTTGTTTTAAGCATTCACATAAAAAGGTTAACGTTGCTCCTTTAAAAAAATTTCTTGGCACCATTAGCAGTAACTTTCATAAAATGATTGTTTGCTGGTCCACTTTTAAACAAGAGTTGCATTCAAAATCTGATTCTTAAACTTTTCATAGTAATTCTAATATGCTATTTATTCGAGAACTCTAGAATGAAAACAAATTTTACTATCTAGCTTCTAAGCAAATCAGATTATGTATATGAATGGCGTAAACATTTTCTTTTATATTGAATCATTGATTGAATGTATTGATATTGAATTTTCTCTTAGATTTGTGCCCAATTCCTGTATCAGTGTTAACTTAAATATAAGGCCATTGAACACTATTAACAATCCGTTTTTCATCGACATAAAACGAGTTCAACGTTCATTATGTTACACTTGCTACTGCTGTTGACAGAGTAAGAAATAGTTCTGGTTAACTTATACTAGCCAGAGCTCCTTTATATTGCGGCTTTCGACCAAATTAAAGAGCCGAGGAACATGCGCAGATTCTGCGATTAAAAGATAAGGGGACTACAAAAATTATTCGATTTAATATGTATTCGCCAAATAAATTCCAATTCAGCAAAAAACTTCACTTGGTTGGATTGATACTCCAAAGTTTTATCAATTAAAGAGTTCGCTTAGCAATAAAGTTTCGTTTTACAACTTCGGGAGAAAACGAAACGAATATTGAGTCAAATTCTGTGATTTCGAGTCGTGCCGCTGAGATTCAGGATTGGCCAGAAAACATTTCTAGCCGTCATGTACCTGCAGAACAGAATGCAGCTGATATAGTTTTATGTTCAAGAATTAGAAAGTTCAATATAGTTTGAAGGCCCTACGTTTTTTTTAAAGCATTGCTTTGAATGGCCTGTCAATTAAAATTTCGAGTTAAGGGAAATCCTAAAATTATTAGAAACAAAAAAAAACTCAAGTATTGAAAGCAGTAGACGATACAAGTAATTTTTTATTTGATCCAAAATAATATAATTTACATAATTTAGCTACTACTGAATTAAAATGGTCTTTCTATCGGCTTATCAAGACGATTTAGTCATATATGCTAAGATTGACGTCGTTCAATTATTCTTTTACCGATAAAACAAACATTTTCAGTTTGTTGTGTACATTGCCTCCGCTACAAGTTTAAACTCATATCTCCAACAGTTGGAAAATTGGCCACTGGTCGAATTTTACTTCTGCATTGAGAACTAGTGGTGCTTTTCTTTTGTCTTTTAAGAGGTACGCTGCTAGGAAAGGAATTCCAACGATTTTCTGGTACGACAATGGTACGAATTGGCAAGGGCGTCGAATCATTGGTAGCGTTCCTAGTTCAGCGTTCCGGGGCAATGCACTGCTCACTTACCAAGATGACGTCTGCTCTGCGCTCTCAAGCAGCAAGCTTGGTCACTTAACTATGTCCGCGGCCTTCAAGTCAAGGCGGAGTGGCACGACAAACTGCCCACTCTAAAAGTGGGACAAGTCGTGATAATCCATGAAGAAAACTGCCCGTCACAACACTGACTACCCGGCATAGTCGTAGGAATCATTGAAGGAGGGCACGGCAGGTTCAGATTGGCGGAGGTCAATACCAAGAGTGGGTTATTTAAACGCCCAATTCATAAATTGGCACCTTTACCTATTTCTTGAAGGCTTTCAGCTCTTCAATGGTGAACGTTTGCCAACTTAAATATGTTATTAAATTATTTCAAACAGCTTCCGCCAACACAAAAACGAACCACATTCATACACACAAACATATGAGAGGATTATGTTCAAGCAACAAATATTTGCAGATAAAATTGTATACATAAACAATAAAATTAATACTTAAGAAACAACAACAACTTATATTAAACAAAATGAAAAGTGTATAAAACAATCAAACCCAACAAAGTAACAGAGCATACAACAATAAACCAACAACATAAATTAAAAAATATTTTACAAGCAATGTTGGCCGCCTACACCAGTGATGGACAGCAACAGGGCTTTAATGCACCTTTTTTGGCGTAGTTGTGCTCATGCTATCGTAAGATATTTAAATTAATTTTCTTGGTCACATTGATGACACTGGTTTAGTTCTTGTTTACTGTTGGGTGATGAAGGCATGGCACTGATCAGTAGACAGTGCCAACAGCAACAATTGATGCAGAATATTGCAGAAAATAACAAAAACACTTGATATGAAATCATTGCAACATGGTAACTTCGGGACGAATAACAATCGCTTGCGCAAGGCTAATTTTTCCGTACTATATTCAGACACTTTTAAGCACTTGGAAACTCTGTTTCCTTGACAATAACGTCAATGCTATGGCGGAAATGGTTTGAAATGTTATTTTGCTCCGAATGAAAACATATATTCCATGAAATCATACTCGATTAAGTCAAAAGATAAGTCTTGATAAAATCAGGAATGCAGGGATGCAGTCACACCCAGAGAGGAAGCATTCAGTATGTGGCGTGAAAACAAGTACACTTTACGAGCAACGCCTTAGAGCCAAAGTTCTGTCTGCTCCTCGGCCGTATGGCATACCAACACTGATCTTGAAGCAGTACTCTTCAAAGCTTGAGCGTCCATGAGTTTCCAAAATGCTGGAAAGTGGCAAATGTCACGCCAGTCTTAATGTACTTCTCGATTATTCTTTATGGCTTGAGGAATTACTTAATGTATCTGGAAGAATTATTTTATTTGTGACGCTTTATTACGCCTTGTGTTATACGACAGCCAGGGAAGGATCCCACCAAAGTACAATCATGTAGGCCAATTAGTCTGCAGCCCACAATTGCAAAACTGGTCGAAAAATTTGCTAACGACATAGTTGACTGCAATACTGAATAATTTTGAATGTATCCTTCAACATCAGTACGGCTTAGGGAGAAACATAGCACTATATAATAAGCACACAGATTAGGAAATGTGATAAGGAAGCCGTTTGATTGTTCAGTTCTTTTCAAAGATGTTTCTCAAGCTTTTGACAAAGTGCAGTATAAAGCCAAGCTTTCCTACAAACACTCATTAGCTTTTGGAATATACTCGAATGTATATATGTACATGTACGTATACGGTTAACTTATCATTCAACAAGTTGATTTCAAGGCATCGTTCTGGTCCCATCTTATAGATGATATAGCATTCCTTAGCGTTCATAATAACCATTAATCAGCGTTACGTTGTAGTTTACAGGAACATATTTACAGACTGAAGTAATGGCTAAACTAAAAAAAGAGCAAAAATGAGCCCATGTTAAAATCAGACAGCCCACTCACTAAAACCAACCATAAATTAATTCCGTCCATGCATAGTATTCACCTAGGCGATAAATTGGCGCGGATTTCTCATATTTACGCAAAACTATTGTAGCTCAAATTAATTTAAAACGGTGCCTTAGAGTTGGATTGTAAGCTTTTGCTGTACAACCTGACCTCCAAATATTAAGGATATTCAAAAGCATCCCCGTACGATTACACCATCGGACTGGTAATTTGAAGCCTCATAATTCACAAAGGTTAAGGATATATTTTTAAAGTAGGTTACAAGGTATGCCACAAAGCTTGAACTACTTATATCCAAACCCTCTAGTACGCAATATCCTTAACTCTGACGGACTTAAAATGTAGTTATTTTAGTGTCGAGATTTGCATCATTATTATTAGTTAATTTTTTTAAGATTGAATAGTAGTTTATGCCTTTGATTTTTGAATCGAATTTTGAATCAAAGAAGAAACGCGGTTTTCACTGTCATCATCATGGAGAAAAGCTGAAGGAATTTGAATATGAGAGACCCCGAATATTTTTTTCGGTGCTCAGCGCTTGTCTTACCTGTTTTGATTTTATTTGAGAAACTAATATCTTTAATTATTGATAAAATACGGAAATATTAGAATAAATGGTAATTATTAAAAAATTAAAAAACCAAATCAATTTTGTATTCAAATTTCTTCTTAACCAAAACCGAAGATTTGCACAACTCAAAAAGTTTTCGAGGATTGAAAATCTTTCAAATTAATAAAGTAAAAATTTACTCCGCGTAAGTTGGGGCTTCCGACAACAAATTTCAATATTGTAGTTTTGTTGAATTTGTGGCATTTTTACTTATTAACACATGCACATACTTACAGGTTATGTACGTGAATACCTAAGCCAGACTTAGCCTTACTCATGGTTCACACCTAACATTGACTTTATGACAATAGGATACACACACATTCTTTCACTTATACTTTTTTAGTTGTCTTGAATATTTTGATGGCAGTGTGATTTGAAAAGCGGAATCAAACAATAGAACTTAATGGCTCTATGTGCGGTTTAGACACTCCTTAAAATATGCGTGTTCTGAAATGCCATTACTCTTAACCTTAATCATTTTCAAACTTCATTCAAATACATCCGCATATAAGTATATACATATGTATATTGGGCTCACCAACGTAAACAGTTCAGCTGGACTCACTTTCCATGATTGTTTAAATATTTTACTGAGAAAATAAGTTAAAAATTACTATTTAAGACAGGTGTTAAATATGTCCAACCGCTTATCGCCTTGTTAAATTAAGTCTCAAAAAAATTCTTTGCAATTTTGCCAGATATTGCAAGATATTGAATTTTTGGATTTTTAAATCGCACTTTTGCAAAAGTGTTAATGGAAACTCAAATCTCTTCACTTCATTTTTTTATTCTATTGAGTTTAAGTAACATGTTCAAAGATGAATACAATCCGTGAAGTGTCCGCTTATAAGAAAGTACACTGTATTTACTGCAATAGACGTTTAGTATATATGCGACTACTTTTCATTTTTGACATCAGTGCGTTTTTCGGTTTTCCGAAAAAGTACACAAATTTAATTGAACTTTGATTGTAAAAGTAACTTTCGATGAAAGGATTTGAATGAAAGAAAGGTATTTAGCATAAGGACTACGCTTAATTTCAAAATCAGTGTTTGAAACATAATCCCCATTGACTAGCACCGTTTCTTCAACATTTCAGCGCTTCCCGCGCTTGCGAGGGAATTAGGTCCAAGCAGAGGTTGTTTTTCATATATTTTTTAAGGTCGCGCATGAAAAAAGAGGCTTAGAATGTTTCTGCCAATTTCTTTATGTATGTCATTAAGTTGAACAACGCATATTGCTAAAGCAAATCCCAAATGGTGACGCAATTTCTATATGCAGAGATATGATTTAATTGCCACCAAATGATTATTGATATAAGTTACATACATTACATACATACTTATATGTAATTAATAAGATATAGATGCGCTTGTGTGGATATATAAAGAGTAAAATACGGGTAGAAAGACCTGTTATGTGGCAGAAAGCTACAGCTAAGCGAACATTTAAACAAGACATGTTTTGGGGTGCTAATTTGTGACGAAGCTACTTCGAAATAGATAAGTCTTCTCCTGCCTAAAGTCACGATTTGCTTTTGCGGTAACTGAAACCTTCTTTCTCTAAAAATAAACGAAAAACATAGTAGAAAAACTGGTTAAGTAATTAAATTGCAATGTCAAATAATTTGCAACTTTTTACTTGTGAACTTCGCTGCTACTTTTGACTCACTTCATATCACAAAAATTTCCTAAAACTAACTTAAGCAAAACCAGTATTAAAACTTACTATTCTTGTGTTTGGTATTAAATTACATTTAAAAAGAATGCTCCTCCTGGCACCACAAAAAAAAAATAAATGGTATTAATAATAACTGTCCGAACGGAAACACTGTCACGGGCTCTCTAACAAAAAAAATAAATTCTATGGAGTGCTTTAAATACAAATCATATCGTCAGCTGAAAAATTAATTCCCTTGGGAAGATTTTGTGCAAACTTGAAAATGTTAAAAAAGAAATACGAGTTTTTTGTTGACTACTTTTGCTGCTTTAACAGAAATTCACATTTTTGCATTATACCAGACGACAAAAGTACCTTTATCTAGGTACGGTACACACAAATGTATACATACATATATCTGCATATAACATAGAAGGTTTAAGTACTTGTGAGACTATAATAGTGTGGCTCTGTGGAAATAAAAGAATAAATTTATATTTATGTACAAACAAATTTTGCATAATTTTTGTCTTTTAATACTGTTTCTTGTGCGGGCTTTTATAAATACTTGTAAACTTAAAAGCGCGACTTGTAGCTGCTGACTTCTGCTACAAATGACTTTTAAATCCTTTGATACTTTCAGATTTAAGCAAAATATTATGCACAAGAGGTAAGTTGTTTCCTTCTTTATTTTATTTTTGGCCTTCACTTCTAACTATTAAAAAAATTAAATACAAAAAGAATTCGAAATCAAAATTGCAAAGAAAGCAGAAAAGCTGACTAAGATGCAACAACGGCAGTTGCGGAACAAAAGGAAAGCAACATTTTGAAAACAACGTAAGCAACAGGAAAACTTAAAGCCGTCTGCCATTTGCACAGCAGACAAATTACGTAAAAATATTCCGAAAAATTCTTGATCTTGGCTTCTTTCGCTATCCTCTTATTTACCAGTTAACTCGTGTTTAATTTGTCAGAGATTGGTTTCGCTATTGATTCCATCTTACCGCTTTTGGCACTGTACTTTGAGCTTTTTAAGGGTTAAACTAAGATAAATTGTAATTTAGTTGGATTTTTGCTTTTCTTTGTTCGTGCTTTCGATACTCCAAAAACTTATTAGCAGAACTCGTCGGAGCAATATTTAGAATCAGCTACGCAATCTAGTTACTTTAATTCGTTTAGTTCCATTTTATTGTTAATTTTGTGCTTTCAAATTAGGATATTTTTTTACAGCTACAAAAGAGAAAATTTTAATTAAGTTTGAAAAATTTAATGGGAGTATATAAAATTGTTTACACACGCTGTATGTTAACCTTCTTCGGGCCACTTTTTTTCTTCTCTAAAATAGTCTGCCCTGATAGTCGTTTTACTTTAAAAAAACGCCTTGTAAGCTTTATATTTTATGATGAAATCATTACTATTCGATTTGTAAATTTGTTTTCAAAAAATTCATTGATTTAATTAAAATTTTTTCGAACTTAAAACAAATTCAACGCTTATGAAATTTATAGAAGTTGTTCAGCATAAGAGCTCGAAAAGCTCTAATCTTAAAAGTTAGGACGAGAAGAACCATAGCCTTGTGAATAACAGAAATAGAATACTAATTTTCGGTACGGAAACAAAAAATTTTAGCAGCAAATTGGGCAAATCCGTCCATTGCGTGCGTTTTTATAAACGCAGATACAAACAAATTTTCAAAAAGTTACGGACTTGACAGTCTGTCCCGTTAGAGAAAAGTATACATTTTACTAAATTAGCCTCAAGTTGTAAAAATCCAATATACTCGAATAAAAGTCAAAATAGGAACTAACACGCAGATTTGTGGTATTGTATCGGGGTTTTCATATTTTTCTTAATGAAATGTATGACATAATCCTTAATGTTGTTATTTAATGAGAATGAGAATGTTCAATCCTCTTCATGTATTCGGTAGTTAAATTTCAAGGGCCGATGTTGATTTTGAATAAAACACAAACTATTTAGGAAATTATTGTAATTTTATTTTATACGGCCCGATGATGCCGCCAGCCCATAAACCGCACCAAACAGTCACTCTTTGTGGGTGCATTGGTTTTTCGACAATCACTCTTGGATTCTCATTCGCCCAAATGCGGCAATTGTGTATATTGACGAATCCACTGAGGTGAAAATGTGCCTCACCACTGAAGATGATTTTCTTCGAAAATTGATCATCCAATGTTGCCATTTCTTGCCACCATTCTGCCCATTCACGACGTTTGGAATGGTCAAGAGGCTTCAGTTCTTGAGCCAATTGCACCTTGTAAGCGTGTAAATGCAAGTCTTTATGCATAATGTTCATCAACGACGAGCGTGAGAGGTGCAATTGTTGGGAACGACGACGAGTTGAGGTGGAAGGCTCTTCAGCCACACTATCGCGAACAGCAGCAATATTTTCTGCAGTACGAGCTGTACGAGCATGCACTGGTGTTCTCACATCTTCTACAGACCCGGTTTGCTCGAATTTTTCCACGATTTTTGGACGATGAAATTGACCAAAAAAATTACGAAGTGCACGATATACATTTTGATTTGAACTCCCATTTTCATAATAAGTCTGGATAACTTTAACAAGTTGTTGGATTGTGTATCTCTCCATGGTTCAAATTGAGTAAGTCTGAAAATTGAAAAACTTGGCGTTTAGGTGTGGTTCACATTCAACATCGGCCCATACAATTTAACCACCCTTTAGTAAATATTTTGCGTATTTTTTCAATTCAATTTAAAATTTGTACAAAAGTAAAAGAGACATTTTTTTCTGAAGAAAACTCACACTGATTATTGCTTCCGTCACTCCAGTGGATGATAATTGAATTTGATGATAACTACTGTAGGGGAATATGATATGTTTCTCTTCACAGGATCATTTTATTTGTGGGTTGCAGAGGAACTTTTATATTTTAGTTTTGGTTTGCTTTAATTCATAATTTCCTTTCCTTCTTACATTGTATCACCTTGTTTATTTGCATCTGCTACTGCAAAGTCACTTTCCTTTGGGAGTTCATGTCTTTCTTGATTTACGGAATTTATCTACTAATTTTGATTGCTTTTCGGGAGTCCTTGTTTAATTTTTATATTTTACGGATTTCATTTGTTAGCACTTGTCCTTTACAGATTTTATTTATTAGCACTTGTCCTTTACGGTTTTCATTTATTATTGTCCTTTACGAATTTTTTCCTTGCAGCACAGGCTGGCACATCAATTTTTTCTTTTGCTACTACGAAGCGAAGTTACCGACATTTAAATTAAAGGCCTCGTTATGCGAACGTTGATTTAAGAAAAACTTCAGACCGGGTCATGTAGAATCCGCCATACGTTGTACTTTGCCTTTTCCAACTGACGTTGACGGAGCAACGGGTTAGGTTGCATAATGAGTATATTGTTAACGTATACAATAAATATCTAAAACAAAAACAAAGCAAACATTAACTGTCAAAGTACTCAACAGAACAACATATTTCAATGGAGACGGATAAATATCTGGAAGTTATTTCAATTATTATTTTGCTTTACATTTTTTTACATTAATTCAGTTTCCGTTTAAATATTTTTATTTTAATTTGGCGTTGCAGTAAATAATCAACTGACACTTGTCAAAGTACTCAACGTACCTGCGTTGAAGTCGACGTACTTTATGTGACGCTACTCATAACAAACTGTGTATTTTAACTGAGCTGTAAGTTGAAAAAGGCAAAGTACCACGTATTACGGATTAATGTTTTTTAAACAATACTCTTTAACAAAAAACTATAACAAATTAACTATTTTTGGATACGCCATGATGGTTTGTATTTTTGCACTACAAAGTTTCATTCGTATGTATGGTCGTATGGTCACACGTATTCGTATACTTTGTTGGAGATGGTACTTTGTAATATGTTGTATGAGAACATTCTCGCTACTTGATTTAAAGCTGGCTTTAAAACCAAGTGGCAATAGTGTTTGACTATAGTTATGGTGCACTGTGTTTAAAGCGGTAATACACTGTTTGCAGCAACAAAACGGATTGTTAAAGAACACACAATGGCTCACCGTGTTTTTATATCCATTTCGTAAGCGGTTGCGTTGATGGTTTCCGAAGAAGAGGATTCAATCACGAACTGTACGGGTTGTAAAGCGACATGAGCCTAACCAGGCGTCTACGGATCCAACGGCTAAGGTGGTTGCTCCATGTAGAGCGCATGGAAAATACTGCTCCGACGCGTAAAATATTCCAGTCCGAACCAGTGGTACAACGCAATGGAGGACGCGCACGGAACCGATGGCGCACGCAAGTGGACAGGAACCTCAACCAACTTGGTGTAGAAAATTGGAGGCTGCTGGCTAAAGATGGTGCCAGCTGGAAAATCTTGTTGGTTAAGGTCCAGATTCACACCGGACTGTAGCGCCAAAGGAACAAGATCCAAGAATATGGAGGTGACAAACGAAAGACGAGTATTTTTCCATCAACCATACAAAATAACAAGCTTTGGATTAACATACTTAACCTTCGCTTTACTTATGCCCACCCGGGTGTTATTTCGATTTTGTTTCTTCAATAACTTCCTCAATTTCTTCGATCTAAATGAAATTTAGACTCTCAGAAAAAATGTTTGAGTTCTTTAGAATTTTGTAAAAACATGATTCAATTTTTAATTTTTTAGAAGATTTTTTGAACTTTTTTGGATTTTTCTTCAAAGTTTACCGATACCCCACCCCACCCAGGTGGGCACAAACAAAATTTTTAGTTTTATTGGGTTTTTAAGATTTACGTTTTGTTTTAATTATAATTTATTACTAAGCAGTATATAATTATGACAATGGGGCTTGATGGCACTTGCCACATTTAGTTTGCCAGACGCTGTGCTCTGCACAAATGGGATTCTTGCATTTTACGGAAACTTGCCATGTGTTTCTTCTTTGCATATTTGACTAGCAAAAAAAGCATCTCCCTTTAATTTTGATACGTCCAGCTCCATCCCTTTCTTGTATTTCGTCAGCTTCCTGATCCGTAACTGGTTCACCTGCAAGTTATAAATTTGGTATATTTTCTTTTATATTATTTGTTTTTACCCAAAATGCATTCCATTGCTGTTCTTATTGAAAACTTTCCAACGACTTGAGGAATTTTGGACCTGCTCCATATCAGAGGACGGCATAAGCCTTCACCAAGACCCTCAAGAAATTGCTTTCTCTGCAACTGCTTCACAGATTTTTCTCCAATATTTTCTTTATAGATGATAAATGATGCCAGAGCCGCTGTGTCTAAAATATTAAAAAAACAAAGCTAAAAGCCTCCGAAATGTTGCTCGCTCTGTAGAATATTGTGACAACATTTTATTCATCGTGTCCACTCCCCTGGTTTGTTTTTTTGAGCACATATATGTAGTTTTGCCTTAGTGCATTGTGGACAACAAAACAACCGACTTGTTTTTGGCAGGTATATCGTATACCAACGTTACACCTTCGGAGAAACCTAATAAGCTAGACGTGACTTCGCGTGTTCGGGATGGTTTAAAGTCTTCTAGAATATATCTTTTGTTTTTTTTTACAGTTTCAACGACCGATAGGTTCCAAGTAGCTAGCTTTTTGGCAATGAAAGAGTTGTAAAAAAGTTGTCCATAGTGACGTTCCTTGCAGAGTTTTTGTACAAACTTACTACTCGTAACTCCTTTACTATACGCTCACCTTGATTAGTGTATCTTACATTATTTACTTTTTCGATGTACTATGTATATCTGCCCTTGAAGTGGATAACATGTTTTCGAATCACACGCCCACCAGATTTTGCCGTATTTAGCTGGCTTAGAAGGCATATACTGCGTGAAGCGTGTTCGACCCCGCAACCCAAAAAGTTGCTCGTCTACGGTAATTGATTCATGTGGACGGTAATGGGATCTTGGGTTGCAATTTATCATTTCAACACATCTCATATAGGTGGATTTTTTTCTTCTCCATTTTTCCTCCAAAGCTCTATACGTTTCTCCTGACAGGAATTGTGAGCACCCATTATCAGCAAAATTCCACTGCTTATTAAGCCAGTTGAAATCCAATCGGTTGCTGCCAAAATTGTATGATAAATTATTGTCCATTTTTAATTAATACATTTGCATTTGTAAAACACAAATACTTAATAAATTTTAGTCGCGGTGGCCCACTTCTCTTTCCACCATCCATTTTAGTTCATAGAAGTTTTGATTGGCGCCATCTCAACCAAAGCCAATCAGGTGCTGACGACCAGTATAGTGACTATGAAACATCTAGTTATCCCCTACCGAAAAAATTTACTTTCTTGTATTATGTAATGACAAATGTATGTAATGTATGTAAACATATAAACAGAAAATGTTTGAAAAATATAAAGTCGAAGAAGGAGAAAAATCCGAGAAGTAGTCGGATTATATTTTTTATTTTTCATGCTTTTAAATAATATTGATTACTTTTATAATCGCAATACATTACCAATAAGAAAATGTCTACCAGACAAATAAAATAAGTACATTCATACATAAATACATACATATTTAGTTAAGTAATAATTTTAATAGCCGTATATAGAAATTTAGAAGCAACTACAGAGTCTAAACTAACAAAACTACATTTAATGTAAACGACTTTTGCTCTTTTGGAAATAAAAGTATTGGTTTTAACTAAAAAAATTTATTTTCGATTCCAAAATGCATTCAATGTTTTAACTGCCCTTTTTTATTATTACAGGTTGTTGTTTTTTTTAATTACAAACATACATAAGTTTAAGTCATAAGAAAACAAAGAAATGTACTTTTATTATCAATGAAACGGGTGCTGTTGGATTGGATTCTGGAATACCAATTGTCACCGCTCATATCCATTGGCCATGATCCTTTTCGAAGTTACATATGTATGTACATACATATGTTTGTATATAGCTGGGCCAAACAAGACAATGAGCATCTGCTTGTATTCATACATACATATGTATGTATGTATATACAGGGTGTTTTTTTTTTGGAGGTATAGAACTTCGAATTGAAATAAAACACAAGAAAATCGTTTTAATGTCCATCAATTTGGCTTTATTGGAAGGATAATTTTATGCCATTAATGTTTAAATATGATTTCGGGCATGTGGCCGCCGCGGCTGGCTCGAATAAAGCCAATTCTACAGGTCCAATTTTCAACCACTTTTTCGAGCATATGGGGCCGTATGTTGGCAATAACGCCACGAATGTTGGCTTCCAAGTCCCCTAACGTTTCTGGTTTGTTGGCGTAGACGAGCGACTTCACATATACCCAAAGAAAATAATCCAATGGTGTCAAATCACATGATCTTGGTGGCCAATTGACAGGTCCATTCCGCGAAATTATGCGCTCATCGAATGTTTCCTTCAATATTTCCTTCAATTGCGGTAAACTTCGCGAACTGAACCATTATTTTCGAAATAAATTTGAACGATTTGCAAGCGTTGTTCTTTTGTCAACCTGTTCATGATGAAATGGCAAACCAAACTAAATATTAATCACTTGACAGCTGACAAAATGGCCGCCAGTTAAAAAAGTGATGCCAACTTAAAGTTCTATCTATACCTCAATAAAAAACACCCAATACATACGAGTACATTATGTTTAAATGATATCTGACTTTGTAACTTCAAAACAAAGTGCAACTTTCACGGCTGATGTTGTAAGTGGTCTTAATACAGGCAACGAGGAAGACTGGCGCTTCAGATCAAAAGAAAATGTTTTATTTTAGCCTGAGTGGCTGGTCATTTCAGAAATCAATATAAATGACCTAATTAACGATTTTTGCTATATATTTGTACTCAGAGAACTCGGTAATTTCTCCTGTGGCATATAATGGTCTTTTAAAAATTATAGCCATTTTGTTTATGTGCATTTAAAAATTCCTTTACCTCATTTGAGGGTAGTTAGTCGTAGCCCGACAAATGTTTGAATGTACTATACTATATTAAAGCTGTGTTCTTTCCAGAAATGGCAGTGTAACAAAAAAAAGGTTTTTGCCGATAGGGTTGATTAGTCCAATACCTTACTCGTATCAAGAAATGCACAGATTTTTTATCAAGTAAATATCTAGAAAAAAAAAACTCTTTGTCGTCCAACTCAAAGGGGCCCAACATTTCCTTTTACGACTTAAACTTACATACTCCTGATAAATCTTCTCCAATTTTTCTATTGTACACATTTTGTAAATAGCACCTTTCCACAACTTGTAATTATATACATAAGTACATACATACATATGTATGTAAGCGTAATAAGTCAAATTCACTCATATTTTGAAACCTTTTATCTTGTTTTTGTCGCTTCAAAATTAAATATGTTTTTGAAACCGCAAACAACTGATGGAAAAGTATATTTTTTCTCGTCTTTAGTAGCTAAAAAATGTACATACTTTTAACTAACTTGTACATAAAGTGTAGTTTTTTGATGACTAAAAAGTCATTAAATGCTAAAATATCAATTAATAAAATAAACCAAAAACAAAGTAACTTAATAAATAACGTAAGCAAAAGGAGAATACCATGTCATACATACATATACAGATGTATGTGACCCTACATGGAGGACCCACCTAGTGTGTTAAAACATTTCATTACGTTTTTGGGGTTTGCGGACGGTTTCATATGCAAATTGAAGGTTTGTTACATATAAATCCACAAATTTCATGAAATTTGACACACCAGGTGCAGTGTCTAATACAGAGTCACATTCATAGTACATATTTTTGATGTTTTTAAGTATATTTCAATAACAAAATAAACTTTAATAACAAAACAATAATCGCAATTTAAAAAAATATTTCAGTTTGTACTCTGCAAAATAAATGTTTTCAAAATTATACTAAGTGCCTTAAAAGGTTTTCTAAATTGTTAAAAATAACATTTTGTCTGCTAGAACCTTTTGTGCTCACCTACAACTATAGCTTCCAGATGTTTACCCAAGGAGCTAATAAGTTTTTGTATATCGTATTCTGTATGTATTTTTTTCCACTCTGTTTTTATAAATGATATTAATTTGTTTTTGTTTTTCGCCGACCTTTTTCCGGCTTTTTTTCTTTAAACAGACCCACAAATTTTTACCTTTACGCCGGGGTATCAATTACTCTTCCGCAAGCCAGGATCTACAAATATATGATTTACATATGTATGTTTTGGGTCGTTATCTTGGTAAAATGTATATTTTAAGTTTTCGGGGTTTTCATGATCAACAAATCCGAATTTTCCGACACTATTACGAATTCGTTTTTTAAAATATTCAGGTAGACTTCCTTAGTCATTATATCATCCAAGATCCTCTTGCTTGATATACAACACCACACCATAACAGACAATTTTCCGAACTTTACTTAGTATTATACATATTTTTTTCTCTAAAGCCATCAGAGGCTTGCGCCAAACTTGTTTAGGCCCATCATGGTAGTAAAGCAATACAATAATAGTAATTTTATCATTCTAGTATTCCAGAGAAAATTAAATGTGGTCAATTGCAAAATTATATATGTATGTATATATCTTCTCAATGTTTTGCGTGGAAAGCAGAGGTTTTTTCCTGGCCACTCTTGGAGAGTATTTACGGTTTCGCAGCACGTTTCGTACCGTCTGATGAGAGATATCTACCCCACATTCATTATTGATGTCAAGTACATATGTATGTACATATGTACTATTTTAAATTTTCATTTCAATGCGCCGCGTTACTTTTTATGGTCTGCCTGGTGTTTGTTTAGGTTCAAGTCGTCCTTCTTCTTCAACGGCTAACAATGTTGTATACCGTCCTTAGGGTAAGGAAAAACATTTCAGCAATTTCTATGTGAGATTTCTTTTTTTATTAGTTTAAATAAATACTGGGTAATATTTTTATCGAGTCGTTTTCCTGGCATTGGTTAAACTTAACTATGTACGTGATGACATGTGTGCGCGTACTGAATTCATTATTCATGATCAGGAAATGCTACCTACTATTATTCATTTGCAATGTCATCAGTAAAAAAACATACTTGTAATAACTGTGAAAAAAATAAAGATTTTTTGTAGCATTTGTCTCTTTGCACAGATTTTGTTTACACCATTCACAAAGTAGCTAAAAATTGTTTTGCAGTGTTGTTGCTGTAATACATGCGCTTATTACTCAAAATTCCGCCTCCGTACTGTCGACAAGATGCAAAACAACAGTTACATGCAAAAACAAAATACAAATAAATGAAATTTGTTGTTGTTATTCTTTATTTAAAGTGAATCTAGTATAGTATATACTTATGTATGTACGTATGTATATATTACAATCTGCTTAAATTTATTATCTTTATCCCTCAATGTGAAAAGGCGAACCATATGATCTTTTTGAAGTATTAACTGCGAATTGTTTACCACTTATCCCACTTTGTCCGGGTTCCCATATAATTCTTGTATCAGAATATTTCTTATGTTGGATGCATAATATGTGTTGTTTAAAGTTTTTATCACTGCCTATAAAGTCGAAAGATAAGTTTTTTGTTATGTGGTTCAAAACCTGGTAAATAAGTACATACATATGTATGTATGTATGTATGTATATAGATATTATTTGCGTGGAAAAATTGAGGTGTAGTTTTTAAGATAGGAGATTTTAAAAACACTACAATCGGAAGTGATGCTATATGAAACTTCTCAACCAGTATTAGATCCATCCGTGAATAGAAATTAGTCTGAAGGGGTTTGCTTTAAGTTTGCTGTTGAAATGAAGTGTTTACAGATAAAACCTTAAAATACCAGGTTGGTTGTGGTGTACTTATTTTAGGCGATTGAACTGTTGGAATATCAACGTTATTGCGTTGTTAAATACATACATATATCTGTATAGGGAAGATGATACTTTTGGAACCTTCTTGGAGCGTTTTATCTTTCTAATAATTTCTTTTAAAGGATTTTCATTATTATGTAATACGTCAAAGAGTTTTTATTATTAATATATCTCTTTCGGTAATATTGTAATTGAGTTAATTTTATTGATTTGTGAGCTTGGGCCGTAACCAAAGAATTGCAAACGGTAGTTAATCTTTAAAAGAATAAGAGCTTTTGTCAAAGAAATTAGATTAATTTGGTTGCAATTCCATTTGTGGTTGCACAAACAAAATTTTAGTATATTTAACCGATGAAATGATGATATATATGATATTCCCAGTTTTAACGTTTATCAATGTATAGTCCAAGCAGGCGTAACGTTCCCACGCTCTAGTAAGAGCTTTATGTAATGGCTGTACTTCGCAAAAGCACTTTTTTGGGCGGCAAATATGATTATAATTATATTTGTTGGACGGAGTCACATCAATTATTTATATCGCTTAGAATATTATCAAAGTTAAATACTAGCCTCTTGCCTCATTGCGATCTAATTATAAGGTTGAAATCATCCGCATAGGCCAAAGGACTATTTCCTTACGTAAGGATGTTACCGTGTATTACTTACTAAACGCTATAATGGAAACGTGCTTGAATATTGATTTCCAATGCGAATTGTTATCTTTCTGCTTGACCGAAATATGTTTTTGTTCCAAGGTTTTATCGATTAAAATTGCTACACCGCGTTGTAGGGGTGTGGATTTTAGTTAATAATATAATTATAATTGTTAAAATAACCGTTCATGTTCCATTCCAAAATTTTTACAGGTTTTTAGTTTTTATGCATTTATTTACCACGTACCTACATACATATGTATGTATGTTAGTTTGATGAAGCTATATACTAACCAAGAATGATAGAAATAAAGATTACGCCATGCGCATGAATTCCCGTTTGAGGACATAGAAATCCCTTCGCAAGGGTCACCCGCGCTGTTGCCAGAATTGACGATTTCTCTGCATTTTGACGATTTTCACCTCTCGAAATACACTAGTAACGATTTTTGGTCCAAAAGTGTAGATTTTTCTAAATTTAATATCTTGTTGGTACAGTCAAACACGGGGGTGGTGGAGTTGTGGTGTGGGGATGCATGGCGGCTTCTGGTATGGGCCAGCTGCAATATATTGAATGGACAATGGATAAATGGGGATATATGAATATTTTAAAACACAATTTGAAACAAAGTGCAGAAAAACTTAATTTATCAAAGACGTTTTGGTTCCAGCAAGATAACGATCCAAAGCACACGGCGGAAGTTGTTAGACTTTGGCTCTTGTATAATGCTCCAAGACAGCTTAAAACACCACCCCAATCGCTCGATCTCAATCCTATTGACCACCTCTGGGATCTATTAGAGAAAAGAATTCGTCAACATACACTAACAAGTAAAGAAACTATGCGAAATGTTATGCAGGCAGAATGGGCGAAGATTACAGTTGAGGAAACTGAGAAATTAGTAAATTCATTGCCAAATAGACTGAGTTATTAAATGTAACTTTTCTTAATAATTTTTTAAGCTCATATACATATGTAATTTTTTTTTAAACTGAACGCAGACTTTTTGGTTTATATGTTTACTTGTTGTGGCACTGCTATGCCGTTATCTCAACAATGAAGAGGAATTTGAAAAAACATTTTTTTGCTTGTTGAAGTAAAATATGTAAATAAAATATTTATGAAAAAAATTTTGATTTCAATGAAATATTTATGCTGTGTTTTTAAATCACATATAAAAGTTCTAAGGGCGAACGCAGACTTCATTGGCTATGTGTATATGACAACTTTTTTTAGTATTGCGTTTTTAGAGTTTGTTTTTTGTATGTTATATGACATCAGTAAAATTTTGTTAAAAATGTTAAATTCTAATATATGTACAATATATACATAAAATGTTTCTATAACAAAAATGTTAATATTTTTGTTTATAAATTATCTGTTTTAAAAATAAATATATACATATGTATGTATGTATGTTCTGATTACATTTTAAATTTTATTAACTTATATTTTTAATTTTAATGGTTTTCAAGATATAATACATACAGTCCTCGCCACATGAATAGGACATCCCTTTTTTTCTAATAATTTATGCGTTAATAACTTCTAAACTAAAGAGATAGCACCTTATTTTTTTAATTATTGAAAACACATTTGATACCCTGTAAAATGTATCAATTATAATTTGTTTCTTGCCTCGCCTCGAGTATATATGTATGTATATTAATGTATATGTGTACATTTGTTGAGAACTTGTTCACTTGGCTTATAAAGGGTGGTTAAATTGTATGGGCCGATGTTGAATGTGAACCACACCTAAACGCCAAGTTTTTTTCCGAATTTTATTTGACATTTCTCTATTTCAGACTTACTCAATTTGAACCATGGAGAGATACACAATCCAACAACGTGTTAAAGTTATCCAGACTTATTATAAAAATGGGAGTTCAAATCAAAATGCATATCGTGCACTTCGTAATTTTTTTGGTCAATTTCATCGTCCAAATGTGCGTACAATCGCAAAAATCGTGGAAAAATTCGAGCAAACCGGGTCTGTAGAAGATGTGAGAACACCAGTGCATGCTCGTAAAGCTCGTACTGCAGAAAATATTGCTGCTGTTCGCGATAGTGTGGCTGAAGAGCCGTCCACCTCAACTCGTCGTCGTTCCCAACAATTGCACCTCTCACGTTCGTCGTTGATGAACATTATGCATAAAGACTTGCATTTACACGCTTACAAGGTGCAATTGGCTCAAGAACTGAAGCCTCTTGACCATTCCAAACGTCGTGAATGGGCAGAATGGTGGCAAGAAATGGCAACAGTGGATGATCAATTTTCGAAGAAAATCATCTTCAGTGATGAGGCACATTTTCACCTCAGTGGATTCGTCAATAAACAGAATTGCCGCATTTGGGCGAATGAGAATCCAAGAGTGATTGTCGAAAAACCAATGCACCCACAAAGAGTGACTGTTTGGTGCGGTTTATGGGCTGGCGGCAACATCGGGCCGTATTTTTTCCAAAAAGAGGCCGGTCAGGCAGTTACTGTGAATGGTATTCGCTATCGTGAGATGATAACGAACTTTTTATGGCCCAAATTGGAAGATATGGATGTGGACGATATGTGGTTTCAGCAGGACGGTGCCACTTGCCACACAGCTAACGAAACAATGGCTCTTTTGTGCAACAAATTCAATGGCCGTGTTATCTCACGTAATGGCGATGCCAATTGGCCGCCAAGATCATGTGATTTGACACCGTTGGACTTTTTTCTTTGGGGTTATTTGAAAGAAAAGGTGTACGTCGATAAGCCAGCAACAATTCAAGACCTAAAGGATCAGATAATTCGGCACATTAACGGCATAGAACCTCCATTATGCCTCAGCGTCATCGAAAATTTGGACCATCGGATGGAGGTGTGCCGCCGAGGTCGCGGCGCCCATTTGGCCGATATTTTGTTCCATACATAATTGAGTAATACCAATACATCATAATAAAATAAAATTACAATAATTTCCTAAATAGTTTGTGTTTTATTCAAAATCAACATCGGCCCTTGAAATTTAACCACCCTTTATATTTGCCCTACAATAACGGAGAGAATCATGTTCGTTCCCAATTTTTGTTTAACATGCATACAAGCTGTAAGTTAACACAAACATTTATCAAAAATAAATTAAAATAAAATAAATCAAAATAAAATAAAAGCTAACATTAACAATTATTAAAATTAAAAGTTAAATAAATCAAAATGAAATTTGAGTAAACAAAAATAGAAAATTGCTATATTCACCAAGTTGCTGCAATCGATTTTAAATAAATTGTTCACAAGTTCATTACACCTGAAAATAATGCAGCCTAAGCAATGTCTACAATTTTTTGCATTGTCTTTGTCAAAAACATTTCTTAAGAATCGATAGCAACAACTATTAAAATCCAATTATCACGCCACTTTTAGAATTAAGCTGGTTAAGCATAAAATAAAATATAAATTAAAAATATGAAATATTAAGTTTTAAGTTTTAATCTGATTTTAATAAAGAACGGTCGTGGATACTGGAAAACAAAAAATTGTTTTTTTTAGTTTTTTACTAAGAGAAATAATAACTGGTGCCCGAGCAATCGATAACGGGTTTCCTTTTTAAAATGTAAAAAAAAAAGGATAATAAAATAATATCTTCCGCGCAATAAGTCCTCAAGTAGCACAGCGCGAAGTAAGATTTCCTTTTTAAAATGTAAAAAAAAGGATAATAAAATAGTATCTTCCGCGCAATAAGTCCTCAAGTAGCACAGCGCGAAGTAAGATTTCCTTTTTAAAATAAACTTAAAAGGACAATAAAAAATACTACTAAGTCCTCAAGTAGCACACCGCGTAGTAATTTTTAAACCCGACAAATTTATGTCCTTCGTAACCAGAAGCCCTTAAGAAGTGCGGTTTCTTAGGCAAAGCAAAAAAAAACCCCGGAGCTTAATAAGGAAAAAAGAAAAAAAAAAAAGTTTTTTTAAATCCTGTGTGAAAAAAAGAATATCCTGTGTGATTAAAAATTAAATAAACTCTAAATAAAAAGTGTCTTAAGAACCTGAAAAGAAAAATTTTAAATTATATGCTAAAAAACTTTGTAAAAATAGAAACAAAATCCAGTTTTAAATACGCAGACACATATAATAAACTGTTTAACTTTGTGAAATATACAAACAAGAAAGAAAAATACATAAACTGCTTGTGAAAAAAAAAACTAGTTTTAAAATACATCTGGAACTCTGTGAAGCTCAAAAAAGTGATAGAAGACGGTCCCCTAGTAGCAGAGGCAAACGGGAAGCATAACGTGCTAACCATCTATCCACCCCATCAAGGAAAGAAGAATCCATCATCCCATCAACAGCAAAAAACTTCCAGAAAAAAAAGGTATTTTAATTTAGATTAAGGAAAATAAATACATGCAATTTAAATTAATTTTAAGAAACAAATTAAGAAAAATCCATTTACTGTGAATAAATTTGATACAAAATAATAAATAAAAAATATTAATCATTAAACATTAAAAGTTAGAAGAAAAAAGGGTCTTAATTGAAAAAGAATTTTAAATTATGTCAAATCCTGAAAATTTAGTACGACCCGCTGTCCTTCCTCAAGGCAGTAATCGTGTCCCTAATGCACAAATTAGCTTGGACGAACTTAATACATTAATATCAAATATAGTGAGAGAAGTTTTTACACAACAAGGACCACAGATAATTCAGGCAGCACTTAACCCTAATGCAGGACCCAATATAGTTAGGGATTAAGCCATAGATGAGAGATACAGGGAGAATTTAGGAGATCTCGATAAAATTCCTGATATCGTTAAAAGCCTTCGCGAATTTTCGGGAAGCCAAGGCGAATTTAACTCATGGAAAAAAAGTGTAGAACGTGTGCTTCAAATTTACGATGGAATGAAAGGGTATATATACCAGGTATTACGGTATATTGAACACTATTAGGATTACGCTGATAAAAGAGACCTAGCGACTCTCGAATATCAGATGACCTCACTCATTCAGGGTCGATTCAAGACTTTTACCAACGAGTCTATAAACATTTATCTTTAATATTGAATAAATTAGGAAGCCTAAATGCGTCAAATGAATCGGTATGCTTACTCACGCAGACTTATAAAGATAAAGCCCTCGATACTTTTTTGCGAGGACTAAATGGTGATCTTCCGAAGCTCCTTGGTATGAGAGAGCCGGTCGATCTTCCGCAAGCTCTGCACTTATGTTTAAAGCTTGAGAATCAAACATATCGAGCAAATTGCGCTCATAATAGTAATCCTGGTAGAAGCGGATTTAACTCCCAAATCCAATCACCACGTAATTCACAACAATTTTCTCGCAATCCACAAATTCCCCCTCGTTCACGTCCAATGACATTCTTTCCTCAACTCGCTTATAACCCACAAGCACCCGTGAAAATTTTCAGCAAAGGTTTATGCCAGAGAGGCGCTATGATTTCCAGCCACGACTGCCTCCTAGACCCCAAGGTCCTAAACCACAAACTCCACCAGAACCTATGGAGGTAGACGAAAGTCTACGCACTAGGAGAATCGACTACATGAACAGACCAAGGCCAAATTATACTAGAGATAGACCCCCACCATCAATAAACCAACCACAAAGGAAAATTGCACGTAATTTTCACTTAGATACCGAATATCAACAATATGAGGCAAATCTCGAAGAGTCAGATAGACAGGAAGAACAAACTTTAAATGAATACCTAGATTCCACTCAGGAACCACCGATGCTGGACAACCAATATTTGGAATTTAATGACATCCATTTTTTAGAATGACAAGCTCTTCGTTGCCTTACATAGAATTCACAACGAAGAGCGGCGAAAACCTTAAAGTTCTGATCGATACTGGGTCAACAAAAAATTATATTCAACCACAATTCGTTAAACATCCTTTATTAAATAAAAATATCTTTTTCGCAAAATCAGTAGCAGGTGATGTAGAAATTAAAGAACACACTTTCGCTAACTTATTCAACTCAAAAGAAAAAATAAAATTTTACATACTGCCATCATTAAAATCATTCAATGGAATTTTAGGAAATGAAACGCTTCAACAGCTTAATGCTGTTATTCATATAAGTGAGAATTTCATGCAAATAAGAAATGGTTTAAAGATAAAGATAAAACAACTTCCATCTCATGCGCCTTTGAACTCAATAGAAATAAAAGATGATCATTTAACTCAGTCACAAAAGGAAAAACTAAGTATGGTAGTAGCAAAGCATGCAAAACTATTTGCCGAGCCAGACGAAAAGCTCACTTTTACAACAAAAGTGGTAGGAGAAATTCGTACAAAATCTGACTGCCCTATTTATACTAGATTTTATCCATACCCTGTTGCATTAAAATCCGAAATAGAAAAACAGGTAGATAAACTATTACAGGATGGTATTATTAAACCTTCGCGTTCCCCATATAACTCCCCTGTATGGGTCGTTAGCAAGAAACCCGATTCGGCGGGCAATAAACAATACAGAATGGTAAATGATTATCGAAAACTTAATTCAGCAACCATTTCGGACCGATATCCAATACCAGAAATAAATGTGGTCACATCGCAGCTACTCGAAAACAATTTTTTCTCAGTAATCGACCTTAAGAGCGGATTCCATCAGATTCCCTTGAAACCAGCTGATTACGAAAAAACTGCGTTTTCTACTTGCAACTGGAAATACGAGTTCACAAGGTTACCTTTCGGACTTAAGAACGCTCCGTCGATATTTCAAAGAGCCCTTGATGACATCCTTCGTGAGCATATTGGAAGGAGATGTTACGTCTATATTGACGACATCATTATAATTAGCAAAACAGAAGACCAACACATAAATGATATTAAAAAAAATTTTAAAACTTTAGAAGAAGCCAACCTAAAGGTGCAATTAGATAAATGCAAGTTCCTTCATAAAGAAGTTGAATTTTTAGGGTATATCATTTCCGCAGAAGGAATTAAGTCAAATCAAACCAAAGTGGAAGCAATAGCTAACTTCCCGGAACCAAAAACACTAAAAGAACTCAGATCGTTTCTAGGCTTATCCGGCTACTATCGAAGATTTGTGAGGGACTATGCAAAATTAGCCAAACCCCTGACATCGCCCCTAAGAGGGGAAGAAGGTAGGATTTCAAAGAAAAAATCTTCTCTTGTGTCAATAAACTTTAATTCGGAAGCTAAGGAAGCATTTAATAAAATAAAAAACTCTTTGGTATCCGAAGACATAATATTAGCATATCCTGATTTTTCTAAAGATATGGAACTCACAACTGATGCGTCAAAATTTGCGTTAGGTGCAGTCCTATCTCAGAACAATAAACCAATTTCCTTCATTTCGCGAACGTTAAATAAAGCAGAGGAACACTACGCTGCTAATGAGAAAGAGTTCCTTGCTATATTATGGGCACTTAATTCATTCCGAAACTACTTGTACGGACCGGCAAAGGTGAAAATATACACCCCTCATATACTCTTTAAGCAACAAGAATAACAACAGCAAAATGAAACGGTGGCCTTCCATCCTTGAAGAGTATAATTATGAGTTGTTATACAAACCAGGTAAAGCAAACCTCGTTGCCGACGCCCTTTCAAGAATACCACGAGAAACTGATATCCACACACTATCTACAGCAACAAATAGCGCTGAAAGTTCTTCTCACAATTTAATATTTCATGTTGATGCACCAGTTAATGCATTCAAAAACCAAATTTTTCTTAAAAACGCCTCTATGTCTGATTACAAATTTGAGATTGTGTTCCCTAGCTACCACAGACACACAATATCTCAACCTGAGTTTAAAAAGCACCTGAATCAACTATAGGATTAATACAAGAAATATTTTTGGATCATTTTCGAAACTATAAAATAAGATTCTCCAATAGGGAAGTTAGAGATATTAAAAACGAACAAGAGCAGGAAGAAATTATCCTTAAAGTGCACAAGCGCGCTCACAGAAGTGCAAGGGAAAATAAATTAAAAATTAAAAACCTTATAAAAAAATGTGTTGTGTGCAAAGAAACCATGGCAAAACCAATAAAATCTAAGGCTGCCGAAGATTTAAGGCAACCGTTAAGAGAAATTCTTTATGCATTTATCCCAGAAACACTCGTAATGGACAACGAGAAGTCCTTTAATTCAGAATCTATAAAATTTATGATTGAGAACGAATTCGGAATAAGAATTTTTAGAACTGCTCCCTACACAAGTTGCTCTAATGGCCAAATTGAACGTTTTTATTCAACCCTGCAAGAAATAATGCGTTGTTTACAAACCGAAAAAATACATGGATCTTTCCAAGAACTTTTAGATAGATCTGTTAACGAATACAACCAATCCATTCACACGGTTACAGGGAAGAAACCTATAGAAGCATTTTTCGGACGACGAGTAAGTACCGATCCCGAATTATTAGCAAGAGATAGGGAAGAGACAATTCAGAAACTAGAAGAGAAACAGAAAAAAGTCCTTGATTATCATAACGCAAACAGGACTCCTCCAAAAGAATACAAAGAAGGAGACGAAATTTTTGTGAAAATTAATAAAAGACTAGGTAACAAACTGTCAGCTAAATACAAAAAAGAAATAGTCGCTAAAAATTTCAATACTACTATTAAAACCAGGTCAGGAAGAGTAGTTCTTAAAAACAATATAAAACAATCTTAAAATTTCTATGACGAACATTGCAATATAAATAAATTTTATTTTAGGACAATATGAAACTTCTAACTACAATTTTTATTTGGATAGTGATGACGAACGCACAACAACTGGATGTGCAAGATTTGACCAATAATAATGCTTATATTCCTATCAAAATAGGAGAACAGAAGACAATCGGTTACTATGATAAAGTCTTATATTTCATAAACCTGACTGCATACGAAGAGACAATGTTGTTAATCTCCGAAAACATAGGAACATTAAATGCCACCACCTTTGAGGACAAACAACTTATTGACACAATAAATAAGAACTTCCTCTTACTCAGCACACGAATAAATAACCTTCACATAACTTCTAAATCTAAAAGAGGACTTTTTAATATTGTAGGAAAAGGTTTGAAAATTATCGCAGGATCCATGGACAGTGACGACGAACAAGAAATACGAGAAACCATATCTCAAATACAGGACAGTGAACAAAACACCAACAGAACAATTAATAACCTTACTCTTGTAAGCAATCTAATGACCGAACAGATTAATAATATCACTAAACATATAAACACACAACAAGTTCTAATTAGTAATTACATTAACAAATTTAGATACGATACTCAAAATAGAATTAAAACACTTGAAGATGAAGTTCAATTCATTCAACACATATGTATACAGAATTAACAATGACATATTACTTTTAAACAATCACGTCGAGGACATAGGAAAAATAATATTTTCATGTAAGTTAGGCGTTACACCAGTCGATATTTTGACACAGAAAGAACTAGATTTAATTACGGACTTCGATAGCTATAGTAACATAAAAATTTTAGTACTTTTCCAAAATAATAATATCATATTGACATTACTCATACCCCAATTTTCTTCTAATATTTTGTCTAGAATAAAATTTGAACCTATTCCAAATATACAAAATAAATCTATTGTATTAAATCAAACGGAAATTTTTACCGATAATAATAATAACATTTATGATGTGAACATTAAAGACAATTTAGAAAAAAATTTAATTGTAATAGATAATAAGTGCATATCAAATATCTTAGATTTTAGAGAGGCCCAATGCGACCTCCAAATATCAGGAAAAACTGTAATAACAGAAATTATCCAAGGAATAATTGTATTTAAAAACTTTGAAGGAATAATAACTCATGACTGCAGTAAATTAAAAATACAACAAAAAGGAACTTTTGTTATCAGATTTGAAAATTGCAATATTAATGTATTAAATAAAACATATTTTAATAATAATCTAAAAATTTATGACACAATTGTTCTAATTAACTTAATTACAAAGATTAAAGAAAGTAATAAAACAAACCTTAATATAAAACTTGAAAATTTATATATTAAACAGCATGAGGATAACATTAAAATACTAACAGGTAAAAATAAAAATACACATGTAATTAGTTTAAGCACAGATGTGGCAATTGTAATTATTTTTATTATAACATTTGTAATAATTTATAAACATAAACAGAAATGGTACATATTGTCAAAACCACAAGTAAATACGGGTCATATCCCAAATGAAAAAAATGGACCATTTCTGCAAATTTCAAGCCCCCAATTCAATTAACAAAAATCGATTGAGGACAATCGACTTAAGAGGGGAAGAGTTAACACAAACATTTATCAAAAATAAATTAAAATAAAATAAATCAATATAAAATAAAAGCTAACATTAACAATTATTAAAATTAAAAGTTAAATAAATCAAAATGAAATTTGAGTAAACAAAAATAGAAAATTGCTATATTCACCAAGTTGCTGCAATCGATTTTAAAGAAATTGTTCACAAGTTCATTACACCTGGAAATAATGCAGCCTAAGCAATGTCTACAATTTTTTGCATTGTCTTTGTCAAAAACATTTCTTAAGAATCGATAGCAACAACTATTAAAAGCCAATTATCACGCCACTTTTAGAATTAAGCTAGTTAAGCATAAAATAAAATATAAATTAAAAATATGAAAAATTAAGTTTTAAGTTTAAATCTGATTTTAATAAAGAACGGTCGTGGATACCGGAAAACAAAAAATTGTTTTTTTTAGTTTTTTAACTAAGAGAAATAATAACTTGTATGCTGTGTACATTAATAAAGTTGCTAGCCAAGCAAAATTCATTTTTAATTTTCAAACTCAGTTAAAAATGTGAAATTAAAAAAAAAACTACAAAAAAGAATACACACACCAGCACACAAGTATTCATGGTAAGCATATACATGAATGAATGTGTGGTTCTGTGTATAAAAAGTACTACTCTCTTTTCTGTTGTTGGTTTTGCTCAATGCAAAGACAGTATTCTCTATTTGCCCTTTAAACTTTCCCCCCTCGTCCTTAGAAGCTTAAAATTTCTGTTTATGTATGTGAAATGTTCGCAGTGCAACATCTTTATAATTCTATAGTCTTTGCTCAAAGCTAAAAAAATAAGCAGTTTTGAAAAACCATTCTAATTGGCTCAATAATAAAGAAATAATTTCATTAAAAAGTGGCTTCCAAACAACAGTTTCCAATTCGAATCATGGACGTCCTAAAATAGATTTTGCAGAGTGAAAGGACGACACGTCGCCGAATAGCCGATTTGTCTAAACATGATGAGTCGGCTGCTTCCGTTTTACGTTCTTCTGATATGCAATCCTGCAAAATTCCTGGAGTATGCTGTTGAGACCGCTAAGAGCCTGATCAATAAATACCCATGGTATTTTTTTCCACCTTCTGTTCATAAATTATTATTTCACGCTCTTGATATCATAAAAATTGCTTAGTATCAATCGGGGAGCTTTCTGAAAAAGCTGCCGATTCGAGAAACAAGGACATAAAAGCGTTTAGACTCCAGCATACATGCAAAATTTCACGCAAATCTACAAATATCGATTTGCTTAAAGATTACTTTTAAGGTCCGTTATTAGAGGACAAAGAAAATTGCCCTGCAAGCAAAAGTCAACGCTTTTAACATCAGCTATCGCTTTGCTTGATGAGTCTATATAAATGAAATTGTTTTTGTTGTTTGTGAACTATGCATATTGGCTATTATTTTAACCCTTAACAGACCTCATAGTAAATGTTTTATCCCGATATTTCTACTAAAAGCCGCTCTCTCTACATAAATGCAACCACTGTGCATTGTCATAGTTTTTGTAATAAAACAATTAAAATACAACTAATTAAATATTTTAGATTTAACGCTTTTTGACGATTTTCTAAAACGACGACTTTAACGATTTTTTGCACAGAAATCTGTTGCTTTTGACGATTTCACCCCACAGAAGTTCCGGCAACAGTGGTTACTCGTATCATATGTGAAATTTCTTGGAAAAAAATGTATGTATTTTGTGAGAATTGTCAACCCTGTAATTAATTTACTCCGAGGGTTTTCTAAAACATTTATAACATCGGTGCTAAATAAATAACGAATTTCTCCTATTATTTTACACAAAATATTATTTATTTATTTATTGGTATTCCTATACAACAAAATTTAGAGTCTTATAAATAAACTATAGGGTGATCAGTTCGTAACAATTATATATTCGTCATACAAGAAGATTATAACACTTAACATAAAATTAAAAAATTAAGCAACCAATTTTAAATAATATGAAATGCTAATAAGCATCCAATTTAAGCATTACGACTGTTAAAACATTTAAATAAATCTAAAATACATACATGTTTTTAAATTTGACCACAAAAATTAAAATATCTTTCCTAAACTCGTTTGTATGACTAACGTATATAACTGCCATTCAGATATCAGTTTCCTAAATCTAAACTGGACCAGGTTTCTATTTCCTCGTGACGGCTCGCCAGTATACATAAATAATTTTATGCAGAAGTATAGAACGACTGTTTAACAGGCCACAAAACCGAACACCATAAAGTTTAGTTTCATAGGGTGAAGTATGAGAGAAACGTCGCAAGTTGAATACATATCTTAAAATAGCATCATATGTAAGACTTAGTTTCCTAGTGCTTTTCTGGTCACAACTTGCAAAAACTTCGCTATCATACAGTAACACTGGAATAAGTTATGATTTAGCTAAAATAATTCATGTGTTTATCGGAGTCGAGTGTTGAGTGCCCATAGTGAACGAAGCATCGCCAATACTCTGCCTGCAACATTGTTTATATGGTCAGACCATGTAAGTGCAGGATTTAAAATAATGCCCAGGCTCTTTGCTTTCTTGACAAAATAAATTTTTTGTGAGTTCAAGATGATATTGGGCTTAATAGTTTCAGCACTTGGATTTAACAGATTTTAGATAGATCCAAATTTAATTTTAAAATACATTCATCGGTCTTATCAGGTTCACTGCATATATAAACTTGAATTTTACAATATGATAACTGTTTTGGTAAATCGTTTATGTATATTGTAAATAGTAGCGTACCTAAAATGGACCCTTGGGGAATATCTTCGGTTACTGGTAACGGCAACGATTGTGTATTATTTGAGATTTAATGCTCATACCGATTACTAAGATAGGATGAAACTAGATCAGCCGCAGAAGAGATAAAATTGAACAGCTTAATTAATTTCATACAAAGCATATCATGATTAACCATATCAAATGCTAACAAAGCAACATTTCCATTATCAATATAGCTACGAATTTCCTCCCTTACTTCAATAAGTGCTGTAGTACAACTATTTTTGGGTCGAAACCCTGATTGTTTATCAGTAAACAGATTGTTAGCTTGTATGTAGTCAACCATTTGTCTGTGCAAGAGCCTTTCGAAAACCTTGGATAAGTATGAGAGAATACCAATTGGACGGTACCCACAACTGTTTTTAGAGATAGGAACAATTTCCGCATACTTCCAGTTTAATGGAAAAATACCTTTGGTAATTATTGTGTTGAAGATGTGTGCAATACGAGGAAGTAAGTAAGTTAGAACGAGTTTTAAAAATGTTGGGTGTATCCTGTCTGGGCCAATTGCATTCGACTTAATATTATGGCAAGCCGCAGCGGTATCATCTTGAGAAACACACCCAAATGAAAGTTGTCTGGTAATGTTATGTAGTGAACTGGTATAAGAAGAGTAAAAGTTGGGAGAAATGTTCACGTTTGGAACTCCAGAGAACAGCTCATTTAGTAAATCAACATTTATTTCTGAACAGTTCACATCAATTGATTTTTCGATCCGAATATCACGAATGATTTTCCAATTTTTTTGTGTTTACAGCAGTTGAGAATAAGTTGGGAAAATAAGAGAAGTTTGTACGCTTAAAAAATTGCTCAGTTCTAAAGCGTTTCCAATATTTTTACGCATAATGTCGTTAATTTATGTTTGCTCTTATCTGTTCATTAAACCAAGGCTCTGTAGTGCTAGATTCTTTAACTGTTTTTACTGGCACCGATTTTTCGAAAATTTCAACAAGATTTTGCTCTAGAAAAACATATTGATCATCAACATTAGGCATAAAGAAAACACTATCCCAATCAACTGTTCTAAGGTGAATCATCATTGCACTATAGTACATTCTTTAAAGTAATAATACGTTATCTTTTCCTTGGAATATTTAGCTTTGAAGTAGAAAAATATTAGGTCATGTTTTGAGAAACATGGAGCACAGTCTGATCATATAAAAGAACTTTGCTTATATGGTTGACAAAAAATAGATCCAGAAGTGACTGATTCGTTGCAGCAAAATGCTTTGGTATTTGTATATTAGGAGAAAATAAGCCGATTGATTCCATTGCGTCAAGTAGTTTGGTCTCACATAAAACATTGGAGTTGAAGTCACGACACAAAATAACGTTTTCATAATGTACAGTTATATTTTCGAGGTTTTGATGTCAGTCACCTAAATCTATGCGCGAGTTAATGCTACTTTCTTTTAAAATTGTAAAAGGAAGAAAAACAATCACGAATGGTTAAACAGACAAGAGCGAAAAGAGTGTCAACATGCAATGTGTAGTGGACACAAAGACCGTAACACAAATTTAATTTTTGTAGTTCTATCAGCGTTGCCACCGGCTGAACCAAAAATTACGCAGCCAAAATGTGTTCAAAATCAAATGAAATAGTGCAAAGAAATTTTAAGGAGAAACATTTTTTATTTTATTATTTTTTAAACATTACATTTAAAATGGAAAAAGAGATCATTTTTTTACATACATTATGTTTCTATTTATATACATATGTACTATGTATGTAAATAACGATTAACAAAACAAAAATATGTATAACCAATTCATTCATTAATTTAAAAATAGTAACTTACATATTTATGTAGTTATCTACATAAATCCTTTATCCTCCTCCTTTATTTCAACATAGTCATATCACAAAAACCAAAATTTTTAAGTTTCTTACTTAATACCTTCTTTATAAGTAAACAAATTTTCACAAACATATATTAATCTAAACCAAAGCTAAGACCACTAAAAAGCCAACTCCGGTCATATACTTTGTTAATTTTTAAAACTTTAAACGCATTTTGGCAAGTTAATTTTTTTTTGAGATATGACTATGTTGCAATAAAGGAGCAATATGCATGTACAGGAAATTAACTTTTCCAACTCTTTTATATCATTTCAGTAGTAGGCTCAAAATTTGCACCACCATTTTTGTCAACGCCTTCTTTTGTAAAAAGAATCGATGCAACCGTGTTGGTTGACAAGTTATTTCTGGTATCAGTTTTTACTAAGTTTAATTTACTAAAAATGCTTTCAACAGAAGCATTTGAGAATGGTAAAATCAATAGAAATTTTATTACAATTTTCAAATTTGGGAAAGGAATATCGCCAGCGCAGTTTTTTAGTTGAAAAAAATTAGACCAGTATTTTTCAACATCTAATTAATCGTAAAGATTAAGTTCCTTGTGATCTAAAAGTGCATGTTCACGCCATTCATTGTCTAGTTTTTGGTAATCCAGCTTAAGAAATGGAAATCGAGTTTTAAAATTACCAAGGATTTTAATTTTAATGACTGTGCAAATTTTGGGCCAACTATATCAATAAAACTATAAAAATCATCATCAAACTTGAATTTTTTTTTAATTTGTGTAATTACTTCAATATAGAAGTTTCTAAAATCGTTATACATTACAGTTTGTTGTGAAAAAGATCAGTGTGAAATAGTATTTTATGCAGCTACATCAATATAAATTTCATTTTGCTGTGTAAACAGCTGCTTGTATGTATGATCAATAAAAAAGAAATCATTGTTGTTTAAATAATCTGCTTTTATATAATTGGACAAAAATAATTTCATAAGTTTTAATACTTCACTTTTTTAATTTGTACTAAAGTGGCAATACGGGTTGAAAAATTAAATAAAAATCAGTTAAAAGTCCAAGAGAATATGACAGGAACTCTAAATAACATTTTGTAGATATTTCATCCATTATTGATAACATCGATTCTGTTATTTTTGATGGATCTTCAAACACTTCTAGTCTTAAATACGATCTTAATACTTTATATTGTTCCAGAACTCGGTCAATACAAGATTTTAATGATAACCATCTAGTTATAATGGGTGATAAAATTTTATGACTTTCAACTTGGAAGTATCGTTGAAACTCTTGGAGTTTACATTGCCGTAAATAACTTCGGTTAAAGTAGGATCCAATATTTCTCAGCAAGTCTTTAAATATGTTGGAATTTTCAAAGTCGATTTGGAAGCTACTAAATGAATTAAATGACAAGAACACTTAACCAACACAACATTAGGCTTTTCATTTCTTAAGTGGGTGTAAACGAAATTATAATTTCCAAACATAACGTTTGGCGTGTCTGCTGCAAAACCAATCAGATTTTCTAATGAGATAGACTTTTCAGTAATTGTTTTTTTTAATAGCTCATAAATTTCTTTCGCAGTGGAAGCTTCACATTGTTTTAAATCGAAAAACTCATACCTTATTTTAAAAGAGATAATAAATAACCACAAATGCAACTTATTTCTGTACACTAACGTCGGTATTTTCAATTATTATCTATTGAAAAATAGGTATTTTTTACCTTGTTGTACAGTTCAACAGAAAAACAGGGCCCTAAAACCTTTTTTCATTATTATTCATTATGGCTGTGGCTTTTATATATATATATTCATTATTGCTGTGGCTTTTGTTCTGTGCATTGTGAAGTTTTTTAATATTTCGGAATCTTTGAGTATCTTTTAATGTTGGTAAAATGTTATCAATGCACAAAAATGGGAGATTGTTAATTGCTAATATTCCAACAACTTTACATTCCGACCGTTTTATATTTGATTTAATTGTTGTGTTTTTTTTAAAGGCTTCAGCAATACCACAATTATTATTTATTGAATCAGCGCAGCTTTTATGTTGCGAGGAATTTTGGTGTCGTATCAAAACATATGTAGGGGCACTGACTGTTTGTTACAAAATTTGCAGTAAGCAAACTCTTTATTCCCAATTGTTTTCTTCTGCAATAATTTCTTTAAATTGGATTCCTCTAACCAACAATCTTTAAATTTATAACTGGATTAGTCCGGCAAGTTAAAGGCGCTTCAAAATTAACAGAATTTGTTGCAATGTATTGAGGCACAGTCAACATGTACATACATACACACATAAGAAAGTGTGTATTTAGTTGAACAGAAAATATTCTAACAAGAATTTGACATTTTATCACATAACAATTCGTCATCTGATATGTGTATCTCTAATGCAGCCACCTTATTTAATACGTCTTGGTATTTTACTTGTAGTGCTTTGCAATGCGTTAGACAAAACAACTAATTTATTTTTACAGCAGCGCTGTAAAATTCCAAATAAAAAACAGAACTGCCAATTCAAAAAAATAATTCAGTGTTGTTAATTAGTGCAAAATTACACAAAAAATGTATAGTGCAAACACAGTGCAAGAAATTGCACTATAGTGCAGAAAGGGGCGACGCTGAGTGAAATATGAAAATAACTGTTTATATGCTTTTGACTTTTTGTCAAAGGAATGAATGAACAAGTTATGTACTTAGTTGTAAAAGAACGCAAGATAATTAATGAAAATACAAGGCATGATGTACAGTGGTTACAATGGAGAAAGTTGGTGATAAATATATGTACATATGTACTTATATACAAAATAAATATCACGATATTAGTTTTTACCAGCTTTATTTAATTTTTGGGGCGGCCTGTTTGATTTTTTCGCTAAGTTTTTAGTCTGGGTAAATTTCCGATAGAGCGTTGTCACTGTCACAAATAAGGTTAGAGTAATCTTTTACAAAGCGGGCTTATTGTGATTCTGGTAAATATTCTGTTACATTTTCCTCCACTACTTTCAAAAATGAAATTTTTGAATTTCATTCTCTTTAAGAAATATTGGACAATATTTATCGAAACTTGCGTGTTTTGCCTTCGCCAAAATACTGTTTTTGCAATTAAGGGAAGATGACTCAACCGAGCAATTTTCTTTGAGATCCTCACTAGTGTGGTTTGGAACAATTACCGCATATTTTTTCATGTTTACATACATACCTTAGCTACATATGTATGTTTGTACATATGTAAGTATGACCGCACTTTTGACAATTTTTAAATACATTTTAAAGGCAAGGGGATGTATGGGCTGTTACTTTCATGTATCAGATTGCTTTCTCGGAAGATAAAACGCAGACCAATATCCAATTATTTACTATTAACGGTTTTTAGAATCTTTTTGAGGAATTCAGTCCTTTCCAATTATCTTTATAGCAGGGGACAGTGACCGTTTGTCATGGAATGCTCGTACTTCATACATGAAATCATTTATAAACTAACTAGATTAATCCGTTATGCTTTGCAATCTCCCGTTCTTTAAAAAAAAATGTAGGTCGAACTTTTCCATATGCAAAAGAGTTTTGAAAATTGGTTCACAATTGACGAAGTTATTCGACAATCAATTATTGGGGCGGGCAACTTGAAACACTCCAAACCTTCTTCCCTATTTCCCAAAAAAATTAGTTGAGCTTTTACATACATATGTAAAAGAATTTTTAAAATCGATCCACAAACAACAAAGTAATTTTATAGTGCATTTTTTGGTGCAAAATACGCACCAACCCTATTTTACTTTTTTATTTTTATAAAAATAGTAGCCTTTAATTCATCCGAAAGTGTAAGTTAAATGTTGTGAAAATTTCAGGAACATCGGTCCAACGGCCTGGTCTCCTATTAGATAGAAACAAACACACATTCTGTTTTATATGTAAATATGTATATAGACTTTTACACTCAAATTAATATTTTTCAGCTCAAGTTAAACATTTTTAAAATCAAATTGAGTTTTGCCTAAAACAAATTACATATATTATTTGCAACACAAATTCAACTTTTTTCATCTAAAATTAAATCCTTTTCATTTCCAATTCAAGTTTTTTCTTTATAAATTCAATGAATCTAAAATCATTTCAATATTAAAGCTTTAAAAATATTTTTTTTATTTCTCACTACTTTCCCCTACTGCCCTGTTTATTATACTACGCTGGAAAATAATTCCATTAATCCAGTGAAATATGTATATAATATAAAGGGTGGTTAAATTGTATGGGCCGATGTTGAATGTGAACCACACCTAAACGCCAAGTTTTTTTCCGAATTTTATTTGACATTTCTCTATTTCAGACTGACTCAATTTGAACCATGGAGAGATACACAATCCAACAACGTGTTAAAGTTATCCAGACTTATTATGAAAATGGGAGTTCAAATCAAAATGCATATCGTGCACTTCGTAATTTTTTTGGTCAATTTCATCGTCCAAATGTGCGTACAATCGCAAAAATCGTGGAAAAATTCGAGCAAACCGGGTCTGTAGAAGATGTGAGAACACCAGTGCATGCTCGTACAGCTCGTACTGCAGAAAATATTGCTGCTGTTCGCGATAGTGTGGCTGAAGAGCCGTCCACCTCAACTCGTCGTCGTTCCCAACAATTGCACCTCTCACGCTCGTCGTTGATGAACATTATGCATAAAGACTTGCATTTACACGCTTACAAGGTGCAATTGGCTCAAGAACTGAAGCCTCTTGACCATTCCAAACGTCGTGAATGGGCAGAATGGTGGCAAGAAATGGCAACATTGGATGATCAATTTTCGAAGAAAATCATCTTCAGTGGTGAGGCACATTTTCACCTCAGTGGATTCGTCAATATACACAATTGCCGCATTTGGGCGAATGAGAATCCAAGAGTGATTGTCGAAAAACCAATGCACCCACAAAGAGTGACTGTTTGGTGCGGTTTATGGGCTGGCGGCATCATCGGGCCGTATTTTTTACAAAATGAGGCCGGTCAGGCAGTTACTGTGAATGGTGTTCGCTATCGTGAGATGATAACGAACTTTTTATGGCCCGAATTGGAAGATATGGATGTGGACGATATGTGGTTTCAGCAGGACGGTGCCACTTGCCACACAGCTAACGAAACAATGGCTCTTTTGTGCAACAAATTCAATGGCCGTGTTATCTCACGTAATGGCGATGCCAATTGGCCGCCAAGATCATGTGATTTGACACCGTTGGACTTTTTTCTTTGGGGTTATTTGAAAGAAAAGGTGTACGTCGATAAGCCAGCAACAATTCAAGACGTAAAGGATCAGATAATTTGGCACATTAACGGCATAGAACCTCCATTATGCCTCAGCGTCATCGAAAATTTTACCATCGGATGGAGGTGTGCCGCCGAGGTCGCGGCGCCCATTTGGCCGATATTTTGTTCCATACATAATTGAGTAATACCAATACATCATAATAAAATAAAATTACAATAATTTCCTAAATAGTTTGTGTTTTATTCAAAATCAACATTGAAATTTAACCACCCTTTACAAGTAGATACATACATATGTAAACCGTTACATTAGTTAGAGATCTGATAAGTAGTACTTTTCTGTTTCCTTTACTTTTTATTTTTATATGAAGATCAAATAGTTTTATTGAATTGTGTTTCTTTGATTGAAAAGAAGCTTGAACTGGTTCCCTTGTTTTAACTTCGCAGCTGAGATTTGTGCAAAGACTAGTTATTAACTTTGAGTTATATTTGTGAATTTTAAAATTCGTGCCCTAGAATACATTTTAAAGTATGTATGTACAAAATACAAAAAATACGTGAAATTATCGTCGTACTCGACATTTAACAGATAGCTCTTTAGGGGAAGCGTAAAGAAGATATCAACACTGGACGTCGCCATACCAGACATGGAAAATTCAAATATGTATATAAGTTTAGATAAAAATAATATTTTGTTAAATTTTACGAATAGGGGAGAAGCGTAGTTTACTATACTGAAATAGCTGGCATAAACAAAAATACTGTTACACCAATTATAAACTGATATAAAAAGGATGGTGCGTTGTCATAAAAAACAGTGGTGGTCAGCGTCACTTCAAATTGACTGCAGAAAGATTGGACAAAATGAATGAAGCGATAATCTTTATTTCTTTTTTATTATTAGTCTTCTTAAGTGTTAAGTTACTACGAAAATACGAATTTTGTAAAATTAAAATTAAAATGCCACACAGCTAAATTTATTTTTTATGAAATCTGACACTAACATAAACGATAATAATTTTTCATTACTTTTAAGAAACATATGTGAAATACCACTTAAGACCCAAATATTCTTTTTGTTAAAATTGTATTGTAAGCATTGTTGTATTGAATTCTGTAGTTTAGTTTATAAGATTGATTTTTTGAAAATAAAATTCAGTTCTAAAGTAGCAATCAAAGAAGTAGTTTCATGTATTTAAAACTAACTTACACACTATACTAAAAGTTTTGAAAATTGCATTAAAAACTGCCACAATTAACATAGATCGTCTGAACAGTGATGCTACAATTCAACGGCGTATATCGTATGCAATGAATTTTGCTCAAAATGCAACAAAAATAAGCGAAAAAATAATATTCATTGACGAGTCCGGTGTCAATTACCACCTTCGGAGAGACAAGGAAAGGTCTAAAATAAATACCGCAGCACATGTCATTGTTCTCACCGTTATTTCCCTCATCTCAGCTATGAACATACATACATGGCATTTTACATAAAAAACAAATTGCCGGTTCAATAGTTAATACTAATATTTTTATATCTTTCCCTGAATAACTTTTCAACAAATTCGCTGACTCCAGCATCACTTACACTTGATAATGCACAAGAACACAAAACAGAAGCAGTGAAGGACATAGTTATGGATCCTGGTCATACTTTAGTTTTTCCCCCTACATTCCAAAAGCAAATGTTTTTACAAAAACTAAATTCTGTGCTGACAGATCCAGAAAACAATATGAACTTGGTTACAGTTATGAAACGTTCCGTAGAATCTGCAACTCCTTCAGATTGCAACAATTATTATGTCGATTTGACATTGAATCTGAAACTAGCTGCGTTTGGAGAGCCCTTGCAATAGAGAGATTACAATATACATACATACATCCATACATAAAAGCTTAGCGTTTTTAAAAGTATTAAAATAAAATTTAAAAAACAATGTAAGTAAAATTTAATATATAATATCAAATTGGAAATCAAACATATAGTTTTCTAGAAAAATTTAAAATTTTAATTTGATATATTGTAAAAAAACTAAATTTAAAAAAAGGGAATTTTCATTGATCTGAAAAAGTTTGAATTTGTGTTGTAAAAATTTAATTTTTTTTGTAATAAAATTTTGATTGCTTTGAAAAAAAATGACTGATTGAAAAGTAATGTAATTTGATAAAAAAAAATCAGTTAATTTGAGCGTAAAAACCAATATATAGATTAGCACACAATATCATTGATAAAATATGTGAACATTGCTTTAATTTTTTTTTGGCTTTTAATAAGATTTTTACATTTTTTGCGTTTAATAGGATTTAGGATACGTATATTACGTATTCGACTAGTGTTTTTTATAAACTGAAAGACAGACCAGATTGTTTCATATAAATATGTGGATACAAATTGCAATAGAAATATGAAGCCCCATTGCGAACTAACTGATAAGCTTTCAACATATTTAGCTTGGAAGTCGGCTTTGACACACCAGCTGCTTTTTAGTTCTATTGCTTCTTCTTGAAAAGCATGGGAAATCTCATCTCATCTGCAGCCACATTCAGCGGATCGCGCAGTAAGCTCATTTTCTAAGAATAAATGGAATATGGAGTATGCACTTATTGTATTTACCTCCTTGAAATCAATAAGATCGTTAAAAAAAGTGAAGGACTGAAGGCGACTTTTCCACAGTGAAACTTTGCATATAAAGACATTTGTTGAATCATAACTTCTTCTTCTTCCTTTGGCGCTGCAGTCCGGAGTGAACCTTCAACGCAAACAAGGCCAAAGATTGCACGCAGAACGCAGAAATCAGCTCAGTCATACGAGAAAGGGCTCTACTACTCAATTGCCTCTTCAGCCCAAAGAAACAGCGTTTGGCAAGAGATATTCTGCGTCTAATCTTGGTACTGATGTTGTTCGATTTTTCACTTGGAAGCTAAGGTAAACGAAGTCCTTCACTACCTCGAAGTTAAAGCTGCCTATAGTGACGTTCAATGTTCAGTGTCGTCAGCGTATGCTAGAGTTGCACGGATTTTTGGAAGATCGTGCCTCTAGTGCTAACGTGTATGTTTTGTACGATCTTTTCACGAATTATGTTACCAACCTTGATGGAGCAGCGAGAATTTTCCATCGTCATCCTACACAACCTGACGAGTTTGGTAGGAATGTCGAAACTGAAATGGCTCCAACCATATTTTACAGATGAGCTGGTGCATGCGCTCAACAAAGTCATCTTCTGCTGCCTTAAACAGTTCCGAGGACAGTACGTTTTGTTCGATTTTAATCTCAATATCTATATTGACTTCATGTAGGTCGGGCTGACGGAATTCTCTACCATTTTCGTCCATTATCTGGGGTGGAATATTCTGCCTGTCAATGGTATTGGTGTTTTCCTCGCGTTAAACAGAATCGATTGCGATTTTACTACGATTTGTCCCTCTTCGTCACGACAGGCTTCTGTCCAAAGCTTATATCCATTGGATAGTTGTTGTACCCGTTGGTAAAACTTTCGGATATTATTGCTGTCGTAACACCTCTTCAGTTCCTCGATCGCGCACTTCTCGTGCTCTTTCTTCTTCCTTTTGAGAAGGCGGTGTTCTTCCCTTCTCTTACGTTCGTAGAGCTCACGAGCTGCTCTCGTCCTTCTCTCCAACGTCGCCTTATACGCTGCTAGCTTCGCTGAATGTGCCTGCCAGCACTCGTCGTCCATGGATTTTTTCCGGGTGGCATTTTAAAACCCAATACATAAAAGGCAGCATATCTGATGGCGTTTTGGAAACGGTCCCATTTCTCACCGATTGTTTTGCCTAACAGGGTTGGACTCTCTGAGAGCTTTAGGGAGATTAGATGGGCGAATTTCCCAGTAGTCGATCGCGATTGTAGCTTTGCATTGCTCTACTCCATTATACTACTGATATCCGTGATCTTACCTTGGCTACAACAATCAAGTGATTGGAGTCAATGTTGGCTCCACGGAGGAGTGTCTGCCGTCGATCGTAATGTAATCAATCTGGTTGATTGAATGTTTAGGTAAAAGAACCGCGTGCTTGCTACAGTGAGGTTACGCCCCGTCAAGAAGTTTAACAGCCTGAGTCCGTTCTCGCACGTTTCGTCATGCAGGCTGTGTTTTCCGATGACTCTAGCAAAGATTTTGTCTTTGGCCAGCTTTGCGTTGAAGTCTCCTAGGACGATCTTGGTGTCATTTCTTGGGTATTGATTGTATTTTCTTTCTAAGAGATTATAAAAGTCATCCTTGCCATTGCCATCTTTATCCTCCGTAGGGATTAATCATAACTTAATGCATTAAAAAAACGGTAATGTAAGCAAATAATATACATATCTTTCTGTTAAAACTTTTTATATAGGATCTATTTATACCCTAGAAAAAATTTTTCTTCTTCTGTTTTTAATTCACATATTTCCTATAGATAGCCAAGGGACATTTTTGTCAAATAAAAATTATTTTTGTTCATTCAAATCTACATACGCCTATACATAAGTTTGAAGAGCATATTTAAATTCATCGGGTGACGTTTTTGAAACAAGTACTTGTCGATAACTTACACAGTGCTACCCAATTATATATATTCTCATTATTCTCCTTTGCTAACTTTATTGTCAGATGATTTCTTAAAAGATGATTCTTCGTTTTAGATGGCCTTTTCTTTGCCATATTTAAGCTTCTCTTCAAATTTAATCGAACTAAAGACCATATTAGCTGTTATTTGATAGCGATGGCAATAACAGTCAGTTAGTGTTTGCAGTAATATTTTGTTGTTTATGTTTGAAGATCTTCAAACTGGTTATATGTATAATACATACATACAAACAAAAGTATGTACGTAAAAAAACATGTAGGCTAAAAATTTACAAGTTATAATTGCACAGAATAGGCGGGTAACGAGGACCATATGTCCGTGATGGTTGTAACAGTAATTTTTTCTAAGCGTCTCTGTGTCTCTATTGTACGACCCATGCCCTCTATGGGAAGTAGCAGCGTAGCCGAAATACAATTCCTCAAATGAACTGTAAAACAATACAGTTGTCCGAGGTAAATCAGTCAACCATTGCGAATGAGACGCAAAACTATGGAAGGTCAAACAACGAAAACAGGCCTGACCGCACTTAAAGAATAATTACGATGACGCGAGAGCTGTTTTTCAACCCAGAGTTGCTTTACGACTGAGACTAAAAATAAAAAACATTGTTTTTTAGCTTTACGCAGTCCCATTTTACAGCCCTTGCTCCAAATGATACGTTCAATAGCTTTGTCCCATGATTTCATTGACTGTATTCGTACTCTAAGCTCGAGGCTTATCTGTGAAAATGGAATTTTTTACTTGTACAAAAGGATTAAATATAAATCAATATATACACAGATGTTTTAATGCTTTCTAGCTGTCTATATGCTGAAATTTCGTAGGACTTACTCTGCTTCTCAGTAGAATTTTAAAAATTAAATAAAACCTTACTAATGCAACCGCAAACTTCAATAAGTTTTCGGTAATATTTTTATTTTTAAAAATTCAACAATCTATCTTGCCATGATATAAATAGCTCATAGTTAAAACCCGAAATTCTTTGCAATCAATTTTATGTTTTTTTGGCGAGATGGAATAACACTTACTAATGGCGTCGTAATATCTTTCCAGCTGAAGATTTGATATTAAACCTAGCAAGTAACATTGATTTTATTGCAATCGTCGTGCAAGTGATTAACATTAAAGTTTTAATTCCTTGTTCTTATATCCGACCTCATTCAGGTTTATTAATGTATCGACAACATGTCTTAGCAATGGAATTAGGAGGCTCGAAAACCAGCATTGGTTGTTTCATATTCATCTTTAGAGATTTTAATTTAACTCATGTTACCTGGCATTTCGCTCGTAAAAGAAATAGTTGACTTCCGTTCAGATAATATTAGTACTGATGCACTTAGTAGTTAGCATTGAAAATTTGTGTCTACACCAGATTAATGAAGTCTAAAATACGCATGATAAACGGCGGATTAATAATTCATGGAGGTCAATTTAAACGCCCAGAAGACCGCTACCACCTAACAACTGAAATCAACTGCAGCAATCCAAGCTCTTATTCTGATCGAAACATTGCTAAAAGGGATAAAGCTGTGCTTTTTTAAAAAGGCAAATCATAGCAATCCAAATAGGGTTTTATATAACACATCTTTAATAGAAGTGTTATCCGTTCGCAATGGTGATCCAGAAATAATTGATAAAATGGTTTGAACATTCCGAAACTCTTTGATTTACTAGTAAACCAGGTCTTACCATGGCTTCTGGGAGAAAGCATCAACAAATTTTACAACTAACAATTGAATGAATAATTTGTTAATGACCCATATACCGACGTCATGAATTCCGATTTCAGTTTGTTTTCGTTTTGTATTAAGAACATGGCCTGGAATTATTAAGCACTAAAGTATTTTAATTTTCGCAGCGGATGTAAAAATATACAAAATTTTAAAAACTTACTTCTCTTTTGGTACTGACTTCACAATACAGCTAAATTATATGCATTAATTATTATTTTATATAATTATTAATTATTATTATTATTATATTATAATTATATAATTATTTTCCCAACTCTGAAAGTCGCAGAGTTCTGCTTAACATCACATTTATATTTAACCCAATAAATTGGCATGCTCTGATTTCTTATTAAGTAAATTATGCTATATAACATTGCCAGACGCACAGTATTTTATAAATATATTAAAACTTACCGAAAAAATTGTACTCTGTCTGATCCATTTAGAAAACTTTGCCGATTATTCATTGAACGTAAATATTATTATTCGAAATATTATATTTAATTGTAAGGAACTGCCATAGTCCGTAAGGATATATCTATAGCTTTATAAATAAAAAAAAATAGAATATATTTTACAAGTTGAACAACTTTTATTTTCAAGTAAGATTAGTTTCAAGTATATATATAAGTATATGTGTGTGATATCATATACATACTTCATCTTAAATAATTTGTCATTTAATATACATACATATAAATATATAATATTATATGTAAGTGACAACAGAATACAAATATACCCTAAAATTTCTATGAAACATATTCGCAATGTAATAAACATATTTAAGAGATGAGAACACCAAAGTAAGAAAATCATGTAATAAACTCTTTTCTGAATAACAAACACTATTTTGCATTTAATAGTAAATTATGCACTTAACAAAAGAAAACAGATAGGATTATTCTAGACTATGTTTAGGATTCACATTTTTCGTATATAAGGTGAAGAAGTTAGTTTATGACGAAAACTCAAAACCAACCCATATTGTTGCGGGTAAAGCGGCCCAAGCTCAAGATAGCCAATGTGGATTTTAAACACAAGTGTAAGAATTTTAGAAAACTTTGATTCTTTATTCTTACGCTTTAATATGTTAAAATTCCTAAAATTATAAATAAATTCATTATACAAACTTACATACTAAACTGCTGATATACTAACTTTTATGTATGGCTACTCCAAGCGAAGCTTCGTAATCCTTATGACCTGAACGAATGAATATCTTAAATCTATGTAGGTGTTTTATATACCTATGTATGTGGTCTCGATTAAATATGGCCTCATAATTATACCGCGTGGAAAATTAAAAGGAATAATTGAACATTTTGCCATGCTCATCTCTCTACATATCGATAACAGTAATGTCATATTAGCGATTTATGAGTGGCGGTAACAGTAATGTCATATTAGCGATTTATGAGTGGCGGTAACACTAATGTCATATTAGCGATTTATGAGTGGCGGTAACACTCCCCCACAGTATGGCGAGATTTCGAAGACTTACTCTACTTTCTTTCAGCCACGTCTAAAACCGCTAATTTTGCAGCAGGTCTTTCTAAAACGCCACAAACTGTCAAAACTTTTGCCTTTCGTACTTTTCCATCTTCGGATTTGGCAACTTCGATGACCTTTCCTTTTGGCCACATGTTTCTCGGGTTATTTGGATCAACCACTATCACTAAATCTCCCACAGATATGGGTTTGGCCTTTTGAAACCACTTTGTCCTACACGTCAAAGTAGGCAGGTACTCTGTCACCCATCTCTTCCAAAAGATTTGTGCATATTGTTGTGAACGCAACCAACTTTCTTTAAGTACAAGACCTTCGTCGTCGTACGATGCAAGGGGTTTTAAGCCACTGGAGTTGCCAAGCAAAATATGATTTGGTGTGATCGCTTCTTGATTTTCGCTTTCTATTGGGACATATGTAAGAGGACGGGAATTTATAATACTTTCGACTTCAGCCATCATGCTTTGCAGCATTTCATCGCTTGGAAACCGTTCTGTTTTAATATTGTAGAGTACAGTTTTTACAGATCGAACTAATCGTTCCCATGCTCCTCCCATATGAGGAGCAGAAGATGGGTTAAAGTTCCATTTGGTGTAGGACGTTGTAAAACTTCGTATTAGCTCGTTCTTGTCCACCTCTCTTAAGGCTTCACGCAACTCTCGATCAGCACCGATAAAATTAGTACCATTGTCGCTGAAAAATTCTCTTGGGCTGCCTCTTCGCGAAATAAACTTACGTATTGCCATGATACACGAACTTGTATTAAGCGAATAGACGATTTCAATATGAACCGCACGTACCGTTAAACATGTAAATAGCGCACCGTATCTCTTTTCTTTATGTCGGTTAACAGTGACAAGCATAGGACCAAAAAAGTCAAGACCCGTGAATGTGAATGGTGAGAGATACGAACCCAGTCGAGCCCGAGGTAATTTTGCCATCTGCGGAATCTCCGGCATCGCAGTTTTAATTTTACACATTTGACACTGCTTAATGGTTGATTTACAAACGGTTCTCAATTTAGGAATATAGTATTTTTGCCGCAATTCATTCACCACTGTCTCAAGGCTACTATGACGGTACAGATTATGGTAATGTAATATTAAAAGGGTTGTTAGGCGGCAATGTTTAGGCAAAACGGCTGGATGCTTCAGTTCCTCCGGAACATCAGCATAATCAATTCGGCCGCCTACTCTCAAGACACCTTTATGATCCAAATACGGGGACAATTTATACAAAAAATTTGTTTTTGGTTATTTATTCTTTTGTGATAGACAATTTATTTCATTTTGGAAATATACTTTCTGCGTATCTTTGATAAGAGTCAGTTCTGCTTTGAGCAACTCAATTTGAGTTAGTTCCTTTCCACAGGAAGGCGTGATATCTCTGTTTCTACGGCAGTAGCAAAAACGAATTACGTATGCAGTTGCCCTTAATGCTCTGCACCACCGAGAAAATCTTTGTAAGTTTATAAGTTGTTCTATACTTCGTGCCGTTAAATGGCACTCTTTCAACTCGAGCTTTGTTTCCAAAAGTTGTGTATTGGGTTCCCGCCATTCTTTCTCTGGCAACTTTAAAAAATCAGGGCCGCTAAACCAGCGCCCTGTATTCGATAGATTAGGTTTATTTGTGCATCGTGTTGCTTCGTCAGCTACATTCGTTTTTCCTGATATCCAGGACCACTCGTCCACCTCTGAAATATCGAGAATTTCACTTACACGAACTGCAACGAACTGGTGATATTTTCGGTGGTCGGAGCGTATCCAGCTTAAAACTGTTCGTGAATCTGACCAGAGTGTTTTTCGATTTATATTAACGGTATGATGTTTTTCAATATATTTAGCAAACCGAGCACCAATAACAGCTGCCATCAGCTCTAAACGTGGTATCGATAAAACCTTTAGTGGCGCCACCCTAGTTTTTGATCCAATAAGTGAAATAGCGATTTCGTCCCCACAGCACATCCTAAAATACGCTACGGCGGCATAACCGTTTTCGCTTGCATCCACAAATACATGCAATTGAACATCTAGGTTATTATAGTTTTTCAATGTTTTAAGATAACAACGAGGTATATTTACATTTTTTAAATCTGGTAAAAGCGCTAGCCAGTTTTCCCACCTTAATTGTTGATTTACTAGAATATGTTCGTCCCAGTCGATATTGCTTCTCCAAACTTCTTGGAGAACTATTTTCAAATACATAAGGAAATTTCCTACAAGCCCTAAAGGGTCATAAATGCTCATTAGAGTTCTTAAAATTTCACGTTTGGTGGGAATTTTGTTTCCGAGAAGAAGTTCGCTGTTCAAGACAGACTGCGACAGTTTAAAGGTTATATTGTCCTCCCCAGGGTTCCAAAATATGCCAAGTACCTTTTCTGTTGCTTCGCCTACACTAACGTTTAGGCAAATATTGGTCAAAGGGTTAGAAGAGTTCAATTCTTTCAAAACGCTATCATTATTCGAACACCAGTTTCTAATTTTGAATCCTCCCTCACTATGAATGAATCGCACAGTTTTAGCCAGTTCGGCGGCTTCTGCAGGAGTATCCGAAGAAGCAAGAAAATCATCTACGTAGTGGTTGTCTTTGATGGCAGCAGCGGCTAAGGGATACTTGGCTTCAAATTTTGATGCGTTGAGGTTTTTAACATACTGAGATATGCACGGAGCGCAGGAGGCACCGAATATCATAACCTTCATTACGTACACTTCGGGTTCTTTGTTGTCGTCGCAGCTGCGCCATAAAAATCTTTGCGCATGGCAGTCTTCATCGGGTATATAAATCTGATGGAACATTTGTTCGATGTCACCACAGATTGCAATTTGCCTTTGCCGAAAACGAAAAAGAATAGCTGCAAGAGAAGACAGCAAATCTGGCCCTTTGAACAGCATAGAGTTAAGTGAAATACCATTTGCCTTCGCGGCCGCATCCCAAACTATTCTTGTTTTATTCGGTTTGTTTTTGTTAAATACCGGAAACATTGGTAAATACCATACATTTTGTTTATCATCTTCATTGTTTACTTTGGCTATGTAATTTCTTTCAAAATATTCAGAAATTGTTTTTTCGAAATGTTCAAACAACTCTTTATTTTTTCTTAGAGTTTTTTCGAGACAAATCAGTCGTCTCTTCGCCATATCAAAGCTTTGTGGAAGTGTAATATTGTCATATCGCCACAGCAAAGCTGTCTCGTAATGGCCATCGCATCTTTGTTTCGTATATGTTTCTAGCAAACTTAATGCCCTTTGGTCATCTTTTCCAAGAGCTGGAGTATAGTTACTTATCCCTGCTAACTCAGTTGTATAAAACTGTTTGAGTAAGTGAGTAAGAATTTGGTCGTTTTCACCTTTACACTCGCAAGAGTAAAAATTATATTGAATTTGGGCCTTTTCTCCAACACTGGAGTTGCCACATATTAGCCAGCCGAGGCGAGTATGTAAAGCGACGGGTTCGTTTTTCTTGCCTTCTTTAACACGAGTTGGCACACATAATTTCAAGTTATTTAATCCTAAAAGTACATCTGGTACAACATTTTCAAAATCGGCGATGGGTAGCCCTTTAAGGTGCGGAAATTTTTTACATAACTTTTTATAATTAAAGCTCTGACTCGGAAGCGATAGTTGTTTAACCGTACGAACAGAAATAGAAAATTCAGTTTTATTCATACCTGAAATTTTCATTGAGACTATTTTTGAGTCTTCTTCGTTGCGACCTATTTCACCTGTCCATTTCAAGCATAGAGGTTGTGACTCACCATTTAAATCTAGTTTATTAATTAATTGTTCATTTACCAGACTTACAGACGAACCCTCGTCTATAAATGCAAAAGTATTAAAACGTTTATTATTGTTTCCGTATATTGTTATCGGTATAATTTTAAATAAGATTTCATTGCATTCATTCCTATGGGCTGCATGTAAATTATCTCTTTTGCTTTTATTTTCAGTTTCTCTGGTAGCGTTTGTTTCTCTATCTTCAGTCATGGATTTATGCAGCAATGTATTATGTTTTATTTGACAATTATTTTCTCTGCAAACGATGCTGCTACTGCAAATACCGTAGTGACGTCGCAGGCACAGTTTACATAGATTGTACATTCTTACTAAGTTCCATCGCTCGCTTCTATTCGCAGCCAAGAATTTTTTACACTTCTCAACACTATTGCAGTTGCCAGAACACACTAAACAGATCTTTTTGTTTTGTTCTTCATGAGCATGCACATAAACGTTTTTTGGCTTACGCGAATACTGCTCTATTGACTTTGATGCGCTGCTGTCACTGTCTATATTTATGCTGCTTGCTGAGACACCGACTTCATATATCCAGTTAGCGAATTCAGTCAAACTAACTCTTTTGTTATTTTTTGCTAGTTTTATTTTTTGTTCACCCCAGTTAAGTTGAAAATGTGATGGCATTTTCATTATTAATTCATGTAATAAAGATGAATTGGTCAGTTCATTTATTAAACCACTGGCTTTAATTGTTGTTTCTAGGCCCTTTACTTCCACGGCGAAAGAGGTAATTGTGCTCAATTTATTTGTGTTCAGTGCTGGTAGTGATCTTATTCTATTTTTTAGTGAGTTTAATATTTTTTCCGGTTGTCCGAAAAGCAATTTTAGTGTAGATAGAGCACATGGTACACCCGATGGATGGATCAAAATATGTTTAACAGATCGAAGTGCTTCCCCCTTTAGAGAACTTTGAAGCCTGACAAGATTTTCAGCGTCTGTAAAACCACAGACTGCTGTCGACCAGTCATATGTGGCACTAAACAAGGGCCATTCTTCAGGAGTGCCGGTAAAAATTGGAAGCTCTTTTGGTACTGACTGCCGCGTGCTTATTTGTTGTTGCGAAAGCCTGTGAGAAGGTAATATAACAGGATGGAGGTTTGATGGGTTCATGGAAAACGTTGAATCCATGTAACCAAATTGTACAGGTGTCTCTAATGTGTGATTTTCTGCATTTACGTTGTCTGAATTATTACATAAATTTGCAGTTGTCGGCTGCTGACGGTTCGTTGTTGGGTCATTAATAAATGAAGACATGTTATTAACGAATGACGTAGTTGTACATACGGGCGGAGTTATTGTTTTTGTCGTATAAACTAAGTCATTACTTACGTTTTGGCAATATGGTTTAGTAGTGTTAGGCATTTCTTGCGTTGTTGTGGCTTGTGGTACAAATGTGTAAGGTGGCGTTTCAAACTGACGAGCTGCGGAAACTATATTTTGGTGTGCGGTTGCAATAGCCGAAGTAGGGAGTTGGATTTGATTATCTAACCACTCATGTACAGATCTGACAGCTGAGTGTTTATTAACTGATTGTGCGTCCTCGAAGTCATCTACTGCTTGTTCGAGAATTTGGTATTTCTTTTTAATGAAATCTCTTTCAAGTTGTGTCTCTTCTTCTAGACGTTGTAGCTCAAGAGCTTGTCGGCGGGAGCGGGTGGTGGCCGAAGAGCCACTACGAATGGAAGAGGCAGAATCGATCGTGATTTGATGTTGTACCGTACAATTTTGGCAACTCCATGTAGGTTGGTCTTGATTGCTGCTGAGATTGACACATGGTAAATGAAAATGAAGATGGCACTTGCTGCATTTTATAAATTTTTCGTTGTCTGTGGACTTGTTGCAAATGTTACAGTTGTTCAGTGCAGGACTTAACTGAGTTGGTCGTTGACGACTTAGTGGTTGACCCTGTGAGGGAGTGGAAGGTTGCATTTTGTTAGGACTTACGTTTTAACACCCAAGATGATTCCTTCAAACGATCCGATGAGGCAAATAAAAGAATTTTAATGTTGCGGGTAAAGCGGCCCAAGCTCAAGATAGCCAATGTGGATTTTAAACACAAGTGTAAGAATTTTAGAAAACTTTAATTCTTTATTCTTACGCTTTAATATGTTAAAATTCCTAAAATTATAAATAAATTCATTATACAAACTTACATACTAAACTGCTGATATACTAACTTTTATGTATGGCTACTCCAAGCGAAGCTTCGTAATCCTTATGACCTGAACGAATGAATATCTTAAATCTATGTAGGTGTTTTATATACCTATGTATGTGGTCTCGATTAAATATGGCCTCATAATTATACCGCGTGGAAAATTAAAAGGAATAATTGAACATTTTGCCATGCTCATCTCTCTACATATCGATAACAGTAATGTCATATTAGCGATTTATGAGTGGCGGTAACAGTAATGTCATATTAGCGATTTATGAGTGGCGGTAACACTAATGTCATATTAGCGATTTATGAGTGGCGGTAACACATATATATATATATGTATATAAGATTCCCTTGTAACCACGCTAGAGGCATATCCGTACAATATAATAATATTATTATAGCTGGCGACTTCAACAATAATTAATTGGTTGATAACCACAATGTCTACCAAGGACCTTTTTCCGGGAAACACACAAAGCTTGATTGACTTAATATTTGTAAACTACAATTCTAGCGTTGTCTTATACGACCAACTTTCTGCGCCAATGTTCTCAAAGTACGGCATTCTCTGTGTAAAAGTCATATATATATATATAGGGAGCAGGGGTGAGTAAATGTTCGTGTTTTCTGCACCTACAGGCTCATTATATTAATAAAAATATAATATTATTATTTTTTGTTACTTAAAAAAGTTTTTCAAACAAATCGAAAAACATGAATTGAATACGTATTCAATAACAAATAACTCTTTAGACAATTGACAACAAAATGTCAATTGAATTGAGGTTGGGACTTTGCGGAAGCTTTGCCCAGTCCGCCATTCCTTGACGATTTTTTTTAGTGATGTTAAGGTCTACAAAAATCGTGAATAAGTGACTTCAATATATTGAAATACTCTTCTTTGCTCATGATGCCGTCAGTTTTTCGAGTGAACCATGTGAACCATCCTCACACCCTGATGTTGCCTCCGGCATGCTTGACAGTGTGTTTAACTACTGTCGTTGAATGTTCTTTTCCTGTCGGCGCCAGTAGCGCTGCTCACCAGCAGACTGAAATCGGTTAAGTTTAATCGCGTCGGACCATATTACTTGGTTACAGTCATCAACAGTCCAAACTGTGTGTTTTCTGGCTTTTGTTACACCTGAAATATATCCAATGTTGTACGGCGCTCTTCTTGCAATCCAACGGCTAACATTTTTATTTACTGCTAGAGAAGCTTCCTTTGGTGTTAAAGACGGATCTTTCTTATCATAAATGGTGTGTCATTTCGCTGTTTTAGAACTCCTACAATCACTGATTGGCTTAGATTAAGGTACTTTACATTCATCTGTGCCATATTTATAATCGAATTCTCCACGGTTTTTTCATTACAAATATATTCTTTTCATCTACGATATATACAGGTTTCAACTTTAAAAATATCAACACTTTTTTGGCACGCGTCATGCAAGTACGAGTTAAAACTAACTATTTTAATAAAAAACTAACAAATTGAAAGCCGCAACGCAACAAAATTGAAACCATGTATACTACATGCAACAGAGTCGGTAGAAAACATACATATATTGTAGCTGCCTGAGAACTGTCATAATAATAGTTTGACAGCTGAGAATAGCAAATTCTGTTCAGATTTCTGTTCAGGAGGTTTGGCAAGAGCTTCGTTTGCGGCCTACTCGAGCTTAGTGGTGAAAATCAGTTCTAAAAAATGCTTTGCAAGAATATTTAAAATGTTTTCCCCCAATACTTCTTTTTTTCATGTCATGTTGTCCAATAAATTTAATTTAAAATATATACATATAACTCTAGGCGAAATTAAAAAATATGACCTTCAAAAAATGTAATTTGTTTCCTTTCAAATAATTAAATGGTTTCGTAAGTACAACACACAACATACATACGTCAAAATTCTTGTATGTGGTATGTGAACACATGTCTGTAGATAGATAGACTTGCTTCTCAGGAACAAATTACGACATCCTCAATTCTGCATTCTTTATTGTTTTCTACCGATTTGGTATTATTGGGTTGAGTAAATAAATAATAAATTATATTATCGTTTGGCAGTCGGCTTTCGTCTGACATCTAATTATTTGAATTTCACTGTCAAATAACGAAAAATGTTCTGTAAATTTATAAATATGTTGTTTTTTGAATTTGTACTTCTTTAGCTACTGACCAATGATTAAAAAAGAAAATCCTAAAGACGAAATATCCTATTGAAATAATCCTCGTGTAAAATATTTAAGAAAAGAAAAAGTCTACTGAAAGTCGAACCACAATGCAGATCTGACATTCTACTGAACTTTTCGGAATAATAAAATAAGGATCTTATATTTTAACGGGAAAATTATTGATATAAGAAAAAGATTCCTGTACATCAATAATAAAATTGCGTATTCAAAATGATTTTTATCAGAAATTTTTAAACACGACAAATCAGTAAATGCTACCACACAACACATATAGAGGTACTCGTAAGAATGTGTAGCTGTATGTGATATATTTACAAATTTTGGGTTTCTTAAAAAAGGACACAAGAATATAACGAAATATACTTGGAATAAAATTGAAACGTTAACAGATTTATGATTAGGGAAGAAAAGAGACGATGTTGCGAAAGAATATAAAAGTCCATGGTCAACACTATGTAGAATAATACAATATGTTAAGCATTTCATACATTAGACAGGTCGTTAATAATGCTTACATATGTACATATTTAAATCAATAAAAACACTTATAAAAAATTCTTATATCATTAAAAAACCTTTATAAAATGTAAATTTCGCCCAAAAAATAATAGCATATAAGAACACGCTTATAAGACATATTTTCGGGAAATTTGAAGGATTTCTTACATCTGTTGACATGCGTATTGGCCTCAAGAATCCTTTGACCAATATCAACTGCTACAAGTTGACGTTTCACCATAACGCAAGGATTTTATGAATAGTTTGGCATCATTCTGTCAATAACGGTAAGGTTTTCTGCGCTTTGCAGGCAGTGAGACCCAACTTTTTTCTCAGAACGTTACCATTTAAGCACATCTTTGAGTGTGAGAGACGAGGAATCCCTTAGGTCAGTCAAGCTGTGTTGTCGCAATGCAAACAAAATTTCGCTCTGTCGTCAAAGTACGACAATTTGTTTGTCAGACTGCTTCCATATATGTATTTCCTCTGCAGATGCCTGGACATCTTATCAAATAGACTGACAAATAATTTATCGTACTTTGACGACCATTTTCAGAAAAAGGTCTGTCTCGTATATTTAATAAGAGGTCCAGGCATCTGCAGAGGAAATACATATATGGAATCAAGTTGCTTATACCCCTATTTGATTGTTGGATACCATTTACTCTCCCCGTGGACTACCTATGAGAGCTTACAAAACTAGAACTAATACTTAAGCTCCTTCACAACGTCGAGATACTTATTTATAATGATGGCTTGAAGATTTAACTATGAAGCTCTCTAGTGACATTTTTCAGATGCAGTCTGATAAGTATAAAGTTGTATACCGTAGTATATAATAATAAAATATTAATTTAAAAAACTGTGCCAAAATGATGAATAGTCAATCAATTTTTTAACAATAGAAAGCAAATACAGTTCTTTTACAACAGGTAAGTCAGATTTTTTTTATTAATTAATTTAAGGCGTCAGCTTCTTAAAGTTTTAACAAACTCTAATGAAATATGTATGTATGGACGGATTATTTTAACTGAAATGAGCCGTTTTTATACTCCAAAAGTTTTACATTCAGTACACCAAAATAAATTAGTTTTAATAAAACCCAAAAGACATATTTATCTTCTGAATTTTTAAGGGGTAAAGGTTCTGATTATATACATCAAATCTTGTTCACATCCTTAGCTTATTTACTCCCTAAAACTATTCCAACTTCCGGTTCTGCTTCGAATCGTGTGGTATCAATAATTTGCCTGAATTAAAACAAAAGTATTTCAATTGAAAAAAATTTAAATACTAAAAATATTTGCATGTATATGTGTATATTACCCATCAACGAATTTCGACTGCATCGAAGAACAAATGACTTCTGCTTCATCACCAATTTTGAAATAGTCATTAATGTTAAATGTTTGTGTGTTTTTGCTTAAGTTCAAAACAATGACGTACATATCACTGCCGTTTGCGTATCTGCGCCAAAATGATCATAAACACATTTAAAAAGCTTGGCAAAAAATGAATCATTTAAACTACTGTCCACTTACCGTGAATAGATAAGAATATTATCGAGAACTGATTGTATGTTAAGAGCTCCTTCACGCATTGAGGGCACTTGACGTAATTTAATTAATTTTTTAAAGAGAAGTAAGTGGCTGCGCGGTGCACGTAGCTGACTAAGCGCATTATTGTGTAGATAATTTGCAGCAACCGGTAGCCATGTGTTATCCCCTCGAGTAAAACCAGCTTTACTGGAAGCGTCCCACTGATACGGTGTTCGCTCGGGATCACGCGAATAGCTCTCATAAGTTTCTGGGCTGGAACTGCATCCTTGGGTGTCTACAGTTTCTTCCCATGTGACTTTTCCGTTTACCATACCAATTTCCTCTCCCTGTGTATTGGAAATACTGAAAACATTTTCATCAAATTGACATTAGTTAACTTACATAATATGTCACAGCATTTCCGGGTAGGGTTTGTATGAGAATTGTAAATAAATCCATGCGACCTTCCCCCAGGCGAGTAGAATAACGAGGATTGTCATGATTACCCAACAACCAATTTGCCAGAACATCCTTCGGCATTGAGTTTAACCACCTGTTTATAATATCTTTGATTTCAGCTGCTGTTGTTGTATTGAAAATGTTTTGCATGAAATAAAAATTAAAAGGTATCATGGAACCATTGCGTACACCATCACCATAGTATAGCATAAGGTTTTCGAAAGTTGTATAGGCTTCGGTAAGAAGTAAACGAGTTTCGCCACCGTGATCTTTTTTATATTGAGTTGTAAGTTGGCGCCATTGATACACCATTTCAATGGATTCAGGTTGATTTTGAGTAAAGGTGTGGTTCAAATGACACCAGTCTTCCGGATCTGGGCAAACATTTACGTCATCGATAACCGGTTCGTCAGGAAAGTTTCCATTTTCATCAGGACCTTTTTCAAACATGAAAGGTAGGGCATCAATTCGAAAACCAGAAATTCCTAAATCCAACCAGTAGCGCATAACTTCTTTCATTTTAGCCACAACCAAAGGATTACGAAAGTTTAAATCAGCTTGCTTGACAGAAAACTGATGCAGATAGTACTGCTGCCTTTTCTCGTTCCATTCCCACGCGCTGTAACGAAACGCACTTTTCCAGTTGCTTGGTGGTTGTCTGTTGCCATTTGAGTCTAAAGTTCCATTATGCCAAACATAAAATTCCTCATAACCTTCTTCGCGATTTACCGACTTCTGAAACCACTCACATTCATCACTTGTGTGGTTTGGTACAAAATCCAAAATAACTCGCATTCCAACTTCCTTGGCTTTTTTTAACAGATTCTTGAAATCGTCCATAGTTCCATACTCCGGATGAATGGCATAAAAGTCTGAAATATCATAACCAAAGTCCGCCATAGGTGACTTAAAAATTGGTGACAGCCAGATGGCTGTAAAACCTATATCCTTTAGGTATTGCAGTTTTTCTGTCACTCCATTCAGATCACCGATGCCATCCCCATCACTATCACGAAACGATCGAGGATAAACTTGATAAAAGTTTCCATAATCAAACCAATCTCTCCCCAATACTTGCAACGTCCATAAGAGTATAAGCGAAGTGGCAAATTTCATTTCTATCACCTTTGATTTTCAAACAACACTGTGACATGAAACGAATAAATTCTTTTTTTATAGCATTTACTGCGCCGTTATCAAGGTGGCAGAAGAGAGTACTTAAGATTATTTACTTAACTTCTTATTGCAAGCAACGTCATAAATATGTATGTAGATAAAATGTCATAACCGTGAGTTAAGATACACATTTACAGCGTAATATTCATATATATAATACATATACAGAGGCGGACAAAATTACAAGAATTACTAGAAGCTTGTAGCTAAGCCTTTTCTTTTTTAAACTTCTTGTAACATATTCGGCATTGATTCGGCTAACTTTTTTGTCACCTCCGTTCCAATATTTTCCCATTCTTCTTGAAGGATTTCTTTCAGCTGTCTTTTATTTGTCATATTGTGTTTCTCCAGTCTTCTACCAAGTTCATCCCATAGATGCTCAATGGGATTCATGTCCGGATATTGTGGGGGAGTCGGGAGAATATGCGGTACATGGTGAACGATCCATCTTCTGTCGTCATGGGTTGTATGCTTTGGGTCATTATCTAGTTGGAAGTAAAAATCATCATCGACACCCAATTTTCGTACGCTGTTTTGGAGGTTTTCCCTCAATATACTGAGATAAAAGGTCTTATTCATGGTTTCTTCAATAAACACCAATCTTCCAACACCTGCTACAGACATGTAGCCCCATACCATGATTCCCCCACCGCCATGTATCACCGTGATGATTGTGTTCTGTTTTTCTACTTCGCAATTTCCTTTTCTCCGTACATGTATCCTTCCATCAGATTGCAAGATATTGAATTTGCATTCATAGGAGATTAGTACAGAATTCCAAAACTCTTCTGGTTTATTTATGTACGATTTTGCAAACTCAATCCGCTTTTTCTGGTTAACTTTACTTATAAGAGGTTTCTTACGTGGTACACGAGAACTATATCCGGCCCGGTGCAGTGTTCTACGAACAGTTTTTGGGTGAATCTCAACTCCATTTTCTTCTAGAATCTCTGCTGCAACCTGAATAGAACTAATTTTTGAATATTTTTTATTTTTCTTACAACTTTTCTCTCTTTCTTGGCATTAAGTTTACGAAATCTATTAGTATGAGTAGGGCTTTATATACATACATAAGTAAGTTTTATTTTAAATAAAAAGAGAAGCCGGCTTATTTCAAGAACATTACACCGAATAATTATAACTGTGATGAGTGGGTTCGATACACAGTAGATTTTCGCTTTGTTCCGTGTAGTAGGAACTGCTGAACCAGTCCCTATAATAAAAACATACACATGTATACATACATACGTATGTATGTATTTCGAGGTAGAAAAATCAATTTTGAATTTAATTAAAACTGCATTCATCTGAATTGTAGAAAATTGATCACAAAAAAGGAAACAAGGCCTTTAAGAAGAACCCACATTTGGCTTTGGCTTTTCGAAGTTACAACTGGAGATGAAAGAACAATTTGGCTGCGTTTACCGAAATGTAATTTTTATCAGTGATTGAATACTGTATCCGTGCAATTAGTTTTTTGTTTCAATAACACCTTTGAATTCCCGTGTACCCGTATGTATTTCATTAAACAACATTATAGTTTTTCAACATCCGTTGCTTGCGTTACGATTAATTTAATTCCGTTAATAATACAGTAGAAAAGTATAGTCGAGTGACCTTAATATAGAAGGGGCTTATCTATACTTTTAACTTAATGTGGTAGTGCGGCCCAAGTAAAACTTTCTTGAAAATTCCCTTATTATATCTTGAAAAATAGGGTAATAAGAATTTGTTGCTTGGTTGTGTTGAAGTTGAATTTTGAATTATTATTTATTTATTGAATTCAAAACATTATTCAGGTTTTAATAGTTGTTTTAATTGAAATTGTTTCAATAAAGTCTTATTAAACTAAATTTATAAAAGGTCCTAAGCTGCACCCATTACTTAACAGATTTTCTTTTTAAAGGAAGTTATGAACAAACATTTATCCAGACAATTTTTTATAAAATATCGGTTTAAAAAGCAAAGGAAATGAAGAAATCATATATATATATATAATATATATATAAATTTAATAACATAAAGCATTTTCTTCCCACCATCATTTTCCTTAAGTTTTCCTTTTTTTGTTTTCATACACTGGCTTTTGCATTATTTTCGAGATCACAGTTACAATAACTCACTTGATACAGTTATATATTTACATACATATACCGTAACAACAGCAATTTTGTGAATTCAGTAAATCTTTTGTTTGAATAGGATGGTCAACCCATAATGCACGATGTTAATTTTAAATAAAATAAAAAGTGTTCCGAGAATTTTTCATTACGATAGAAGGATCTATTAAAATTACGTGTGAAACAAAATATCGGCCAAATGCTCGAAATGGCTTCGGTGGCATACCTCGATAAGATGGTTTAATGTCGTTAATATGCCGAATTTGACTTAGTGATGTACACTTTTTCTTTTAAATATCCGGAAAGAAAGAACGTTGTCAAATCACATGATAGTGGAAGCCAATTAAAAACACCAGGACGTGAGATAACACGTCTATTGAATTTCTTCCGCAAAAAAAGCCATTTTTCGTTCGCTGTGTTTCAAGTGGCACCATCCAATTGAAACCACATATATATATATATACATAGCTAGGGCGTTCTCATTTTCGAAGAAGAACGGGCCGCTGACGCTGCCAGCCCATAAAGCACGCCAAAAGAAATGGGCGAGAATGCACAGGCGTTTTCACATCCTACACACCCGGTTGGCGGAAATTTACGCACATCTGACTGAAAAAATCACGAAGTGCACGAAATGCATTTTGCTTCAACAATCTTAACGCAGTGCTCAATTGTGTACTTTTCCATGTTCAAACGCTGACGCAAAGATATATCAAATTAAGTTGTCCCATTATTAAGACGCAGAGAGTTGCAGTTTATAGTCTGCTTCTCTCTTCAGTTTTAGTTATATTTTGGTACGAAAAGTTTCTTTGTTGCTGATGAATCTGGAACTGATGATATTCCTCTCACAATTTTTTAAAGTTTTTTAAACTTGAACTCGCTTGCATCACGTTTAATTACTGAAACTGGGGAGATTCCTTAATAATGAATACGCCATTGATGTACCAATCTACTTTTCGAGTTTAATTAGTATAAAAAAAGTCAATTTGTACCAATTTTGCCATACCTGCTATATATATATAGATATATACGTATATATATATACATATATTATATACGTAAGTGACATACATACATAACATACCGTAGTGAATGAGTAGCACATGCATTTAATGCTGGCTTGGCGTCTGCTACTGCCTGCGCAACAACATTTGTTGCCGTTGTTATGCGACACTCTTTATAAACATTGTTTGTAAGTTTTTATGCAAACCTTGCATTTCTACATGTTAGTTTTAAGGTAAATTTTAAGATTTGAATTTTAATAAATATCATTAATAAAACTACACTCAATCGCAGAGTTTGTATTTAATTGGCGCAGTCGGAATCAACCTACATTAAGAAACTAAGATTAAGAATTTTAATAATAAGTTAAAAGTGTCAAAAAATAAAAACTGAAAACAAAGTTAAATAAAATAAACTCAAAATTAAATAAATAAATTTTTTTAATGGGAAAATGGGCCAGTGCACTCAGGGCAAAGTTGTTGATTGCTCTCAACCTGACGAGAAGCCAGCAGCGATCCCTGAAAATGGACTGGTCAAGCTGACATACTGCCTCTTCGTGGCGCCCCTAGATAGCCCCTACAGCACCCGCTTAGAGAGTGCGCAGCGAATCCCTTCTGTCCAGGGGTCTAACCCAGGACCCGGTCCTCCAGGTTTCGGGGGTTGTGCGTGGGGGTAACTTCCCTACCGTGTAAAAACACACTAGTTTTGATGAAACCACAAGAAGAAAATATAAATATGGATGACTTTATTGCTGACGACCAGGAACAGCGAAATAAGGACAACGATTTTCGGTTCTGCACGTGGAATGTCAGGTCCCTGAACAGACCACGTGCAGCCGATGAACTTGCGGAGGCCCTGAAAGCCTATAAAGCTGACATCACCGCCATCCAGGAAGTGCGATGGGATGGACCGGGCAAAAAGAAAGTGAGAAACTGCGACATCTACTACGGTGATTGCTACAAAGAGCGGCGACAGCGCCTGTTGGGATGCGGGTTTATTGTTCGAGGCAGACTTAAGCAAAGAGTCTTAAGCTTTAAATACGTGAGCGAATGTCTCATTACAATTCGCATCAAGGCTAGGCTCGGCAACATTAGCCTAATCTGCGCCCACGCCCCTACGGAGGATAAAGATGACGACAGCAAGGATGACTTTTATAATCTCCTAGAAAGAACATACGATAAATGCCCCAGCTACGACACCAAGATCGTTCTAGGAGATTTCAACGCAAAGCTGGGCAAGGAAGACATCTTTGCTAGAGTCATCGGGAAACACAGCCTGCATGACGACACATCCGATAACGGACAGAGGCTGCTAGATTTTGTGACGCAAGCACGCGATTCCCTCACCTCAACATTCACAAAGGGACCTGGCGGTTTCCTGATCAATTAACCGTCAACCAAATTGATCACATTGCGATCGACGGCAGACACTCCTCCAGTATTCTTGATGTCCGAACATTCCGAGGAGCCAACATTGACTGCGATCACTTCCTTGTTGTAGCCAAGGTAAGATCACGGATATCAGTAGCAAAACGGAGTAGAGCACGACTACAACAGCTTGACGTCGCAAAGCTACAATCGCAATCGACCGCTGGGAAATTTGCCGATCTAGTCTCTCTTAAGCTCTCAGAGAGTGCAGCCCTGCCATGCGAAACAACCGATGAGGAATGGAACCGTTGCCAAGACGCCATCAGAGATGCTGCCTCTGATGTATTGGGTTTTAAAATGCCACCCGGAAAACCCATGCTTTGACGACGAGTGCAGGCAGGCACATTCAGCGAAGCTAGCAGCGTATAAGGCGACGTTGGAGAGAAGGACGAGAGCAGCTCGTGAGCTCTACGAACGGAAGAGAAGGGAAGAACATTGGCTTCTCAAAAAGAAGAAGAAAGAGCACGAGAAGCGCGCGATCGAGGAACTGAAGAGGTGTTACGGCAGGAATAACATCCGAAAGTTTTACCAACGGGTAAAACAACTATCCAATGGATATAACCTTCGGACAGAAGCCTGTCGTGACGAAGAGGGACAAATCGTAGTAGAGTCGCAATCGATGCTGAGAATCTGGAAAGATCACTTCTGCAGACAGTTTAACGGCAAACAAAACACCGATTCCATCGCCAGGCAGAGTATTCCACTCCAGATAACGGACGATGATGGTAGAGAATTCCGTCCCCCCGACCTGAATGAAGTCAAGATAGCAATATCGAGATTGAAATCAAACAAAGCTGCAGGAGCGGACGCACTGTCCGCGGAACTATTTAAGGCAGCCGAAGATGACCTGGTTGGGCGCATGCACCAGCTCATCTGTAAGATATGGTCGGAGGAAAGCATGCCCGACGAGTGGAATCTCAGCATCGTTTGCCCGATCCACAAAAAAGTAGACCCCTTCAACTGCGCCAACTACCGAGGAATAAGTCTCCTGAACATCGCCTACAAGATCTTCTCTACCGTTTTGTGTGAGCGCCTGAAACCATTCGTAAACAGTTTGATAGGTCCTTATCAATGTGGTTTCAGGCCGGGGAAGTCCACCATTGACCAAATTTTTACACTACGGCAGATCCTGGAAAACCCCCAAGAGATGCAAATCGACACCCACCACCTATTCGTCGATTTTAAGGCCGCATATGACAGTGTGTATAGGGACGAGCTATACGAAGCCATGTCTAGTTTTGACATTCCTACTAAACTCGTCAGGCTGTGTAGGATGACGATGGAGAACTCTCGCTGCTCCATCAAGGTAGGTAACGAATTCACCGAGACCTTCAATGTCAGAAGGGGATTTAGACAAGGCGACGCACTGTCATGTGACTTTTTTAACATAATTCTTGAGAAGATCGTGCAAAACGCACACGCCAACAACAGAGGCACGATCTTCCAAAAGTCCGTGCAACTGCTAGCATACGCTGACGACATTGACGTGATTGGTCGAACACAGCGAGCCGTCAATGAAGCGGAGGCGGCCAAAATGGGTCGAGCGGTGAACGAGGGCAAAACAAGGTATATGCTGTCATCAAAAAAGGACGCGTAACACCGACGACTGGGCCCGAACGTCACCATAGGCAGCTATAACTTCGATGTAGTGAAGGCTTTGTCTACCATGGCTCCCAAGTCAACAGTATAATCAATATCGAGATCAAACGCAGAATAACTCTTGCTAATCGCAGTTTCTTTGGGCTCAAGAGGCAATTGAGTAGTGAGGCCCTTTCTCGAAAAACCAAGCTGACACTATATACCACTTTGATAATCCCAGCACTTCTCTATGGTGCGGAAACATGGATGGTTTCAAAGGCGGATGAGGAAGTCCTTGGAATTTTCGAGAGAAAAGTTCTGCGTTCGATCTTCGGCCCTGTTTGCGATGATGGTTTCTGGAGAGGAAGATTCAATCATGAACTGTACGGGCTGTACAGCGACATGAGGCTAACGAGGCGTCTACGGATCCAACGGCAAAGATGGTTGGTCCATGTAGAGAGCATGGAGAATACTGCTCCGACCCGTAGAATCTTCGATTCCGAACCTGTGGGACAACGCATTAGAGGACGCCCACGGAACCGATGGCGCACACAAGTGGAGAGGGACCTCAACCAACTTGGTGTGCAAAATTGGAGGACGCTGGCTAAAGACCGTGCCAGCTGGAAAAGTTTGTTGGTTGAGGCCCAGGTTCACCACGGACTGTAGCGCCAAAAAAAAAGAAGAAGAAGAATATATTACCGCAAAATTTAACAATGTATCCTAGATTTAAGATATTACCAATTCGTGATAATGATAACCAAAAACTAATAATAAGTTTAGACGTAGATCTTGTAAAGAGAAATGGAAAGCTGTTTCAATTAAATAACAGAAAAATTACACTTTTATATGACTCATGTTTGGAAAACTCTCGAATTCACGCAGATTTGAGCGTGCCTGTAGTAAAAGCCGAGTTTGCAAAAAACGCGACAAAGTATCTTAATAAACTTGAAACCCACATGAACCCTCTTGCACGTAACATCCTTAATTTTGGCGGCCATACTCGGTTGAGAACGCAAGACAGATGACTTTTCTAATACACATAGTACCCGTATAATCTTGAAGTCTAGCACTGGTTGGACAACATTCTAGCACTGGTTGGACAACATTCTGTTTTAGTATTAAGATTTGTATACTTATTGTGAGTTCATTTTCTGAAGATACAATAAAAAAAGACACGTAATAGAAAAAAAATCAATGTCCTTCTTTATATCTTACTTGGCTTCTTTCAGTTCTACGAATATGTCAACTCTCTCTCACTCTATTCTCTACATATACTTGATGCTTTAATTCAGCGTTGGTTCTAAAATTTTAAAAATTGAAGATGGACCCTCTTTAATTTGGAATTCTCTTGCTTTTTTATATTCCTTTTATCTTAAAACTGATTTACAATATAATATATCTTCAGAAATTTCACTATGAGCATTGAACTATTATTTCTATTTGTTTACTATCAACAACAATCCAGCAAATAAATCCATATTAATATAACATAGAACAAAGTATGCAACGTTGTGTTAATTGATGTTTGACGGCACACTGTCGAAGGCATGCACAGTGGGCACTGAACAGTAAGAGCAATATCAGCTAATCCTTAAGTCTGCAAAATAGAATAAAAAAACGCTACTACCTGTTTCCTCCCCATTACCTAGTTCTGGTAAAATACACTTTGCGTTTGGTTTAGTGAACAGGTTGAAAGCAAAACATCATATGAAATATGACTTCAGGTTCCGAAAGCAGTAATCAAAAGTTTCGATTCAAAATTAAATTTAGATCGGATTTAGATTTTAATTGAAACTTGAAATCGAGTGCGGAATAAATGGAAACTGATTCGCAAAAAACTCCATTAGTGTAAGCGTTCCCAGTAGGTTTCAAAGTAAGAAGAAGAATAGCAAAAATATTAAGAGACGACAAGACGGTAGTTGAACAATATTAGGGGTTTGAACATGTTTCCAAGTTGCCAAATGTCGAATTATTTAACCATTGAAATATCGACAACAACTAATTTGCCAAATTTCAAAATTAATAATTTTTCAATATACATAATTAATTTTTTAACATAAAACGGCTTATATTTATATAACAAAAACAAAACTACCTAAGCATCAAATATTTTGAAAATAAATGAAGGAAGTTTTTGAATTTTAAATTGTACAATATTTTTAACAATCAGAGAAATAAACTACCCACATATTCATAAAATGCAGACTATTTTTTCATTTGAAAGCAAAATGAACTTCACATTTGTTGACCTTGAAAATGCACTTAATCTTTATTATTAAAGGACGAAAACGACATTTTTTAGTGTACAAGCTTTTTTCCCCTTAATTTTCTCTTTCTTTTGATTTAAAAGCTGATGCACCCAATAGCACATTTACTTCTTCATCTCTTCTTTTTTCGAATTTAATTACAGGGAAAAAATTCATTTGATTAAAATATTTGGAAAAGTTTTTCACCCTCGATAAAAAATTCTTTTAACAAAATTTTAAAATACAAGAAATTGATTTTTTAGTTTTTGTAAATGTCGCGTTTGAGGTTTCTAGCACAATATTTTGCTGAACTACTGTATAACGTATAAACATATTCAGTTCTTTTTGTGCACGCCCCTCCTAGCGTCACGTTGCACCACACTTATGGCAACTTTTTCGTGTTAGTTTAGCGTCAACTTCCCCCGTTGTAGCCCGCTAGTGTGCCAGACGACCCGTTGTTCAGACAGGCAATCATTTCTTTTGCTTAGTTCATTTTTGAAAAAAAGTATCCACAAAGATATCGTTGTTCAAAAAAAAAATTCAAAAAGAAAATAATGTTCTTATATTTTCGCTGCAGTGGAACGAGCAGTTAGAAAATAATGAAAATTATCTCATTGAAATTTTTTTCGTTTGCAGCTGTAGCGACCATTTCCGTTGTGTAGCATTTTGAACGTCCGCACACAGCAACAATCACGTTTAGAACGGATGTGCTATGGCAGCTATGCTTTCCTTTATTGCACTCGTTCCAGAGCTAGAACTACTTTTTCATTTGAGTCTTCAACGTTGGTTGTCATCGTCGTCGTCATCATTATTTATTGTTGTACTTGCAAAAGAACAAGTAGTTCATGCCGTTGCTTTGTTACAATCGTTATGCTCGCTTTTAAAGGAGTTGCATACACATTTAATTCTATTCATTTCTAATGCCAGTTCCTTCGTTGATACGTTTTTCTGTCTACGAATAGCAACTCCGTACTGAGAACCAGCAAAAAAAATTTTAAATAATTCTGAGTCCTAAATGAACTTAAATATTTTTTACCCCTTTTTGTTATAAACTTTAAACAATGCAATCTTTTAACCAACTAGTGGAAGGGTGGATGTGTGCGCCTTAGTTTGCTGGTGGAACGTGGAGTTGGAACCATTAAAGAAGTAATGCACTTGAATAATGCATTCACTTAGCCCAGTTGCATATGGACTTTATATTCATATTTTTATACTTTTTTGCTTGAGTTACAAGAATAGAGGTAAATGTAGTGCTCTAGTGTCTCGAAGAATTAAAATATAATAAAAAAACATTATAAAAACATCAACGTGTGACAGACTTAGGTATATAAATACGTACATATGTACCTAGACCAAGACAATAAAACTCGAACAAAAATCGAAAACAAAGTATTAAAAATGGTATAAAATGATTTCTGAAAAACATTTTTAATTGCATTCCTCCCCAAAGGTGTTGGTTTTGCATAAAATAAAACGAAATATTTGTCGGGAGACAAGAAATAATTATAAAAAAAAATATTTTCGTACAAAAAAGACTAAAAGAGACAAATTTTAAGACTAAAAGTACATTACAAAATGCAGCCCTTGCGATATTTGGGGTTGGTTTTTAACTTAGGGTTCGGAGAATTCGTCGTTATCTCGGAGAATTCGTCGTTATCTTTCCTCTTAAGAAACATACATGCGATAGTTTCGCACCTCTACTTTTTACACTTAGTGAAAATTTGAGCCAAATCAGACGATTCTAAGCCGCGTTGTATGGCAAGAGAAACATCACAATTTTGGCACAAAAATTTCGTATAAAATTTTTACTTTTCGAAAATTAGCAGCGTTGTCACCTCGGTGCGTCTTAAAATTCTTGGCGCGAAAAATTCTTTAGTTGGCGCGCAAAACTTCTTCAATAAACATAAGAAATTTTAAACTTGTGCGTTTTTTTAGTGCGTTTTGAAATTTCAAAGATGTGTTCTGGTGTTCCAAACTTTCACGGCTGTAGTCGTATCAAAAAAGTAATTTGGTTGTGTGTTATTTAATTTTACTCTTTTGTATACAGCAATTGGCGGTCCCAATCGGCGTCTATATGAAACTGTTGGTTCGCGGCTGATCGAAGTTTTATTCGCTTATAGTTGTCATTGAATTTTAGGTGCGATGGTATAAAAACAAACTTTGGACGCTCGCATGCCAGGAATTTCATCCTTCTTGTAGACAGCTAGAAACCTCGCACAGCTTTGCAGTTTGCTTTGGAAAATGTTTTTTATTTAAATATCGTTAATATACAAATTGTGCCAAATTTGTTGTGCTTTTCAAGAAAATTTAATAATTAAATTAATAAATGCGTATTATAATGCTAATGAACATAGAATAGTATTTAGAATTTTTTAATTAAGGGTTAAAAAAGAGAAAAAAATATTTAGCTACTTCAGCGGTCGAGCCGCAACATATTCTTATTCTTTAAGTATAAACTCCTTCATATCTTTTATTCGCAACTGTGATTTCTTTGCCAATTATTGCTTTAACATTTGCTCGCCTATAAATGTGGTACAAAATTTATTTTTTCGAGTTTCCTCTATATATTATTCACTAACAGAGTAGGGAGCCATAACAAGGTTATTTACTTTGCATTCGACTGCTTTTAAAATATGATCTCTGATTAAGTGAATAATAAAATGATCGATTCGAGTTATTTTTGACGTTTCATATAGCTTTTTATTTGATATATATTTCTTAGGATCACTATGAGGTGACCTATAGAGAGAAGTGCATGATCTAAGACAATTTCGTTCAATATTGTACCAAATTTGGCAGCCATATGTTAATATTGGTCTAATTAACGATTGACCCAACATTATTTTCACCGAGAAGTTTAAATGCTGAGAAAAAAACAAACCTTTATACAAAAAAAAAATGCCTTTCTTGCTTTCATAATTTGAGAATCAACATGTCTATTGTAGTAAAGTAACTTATTAAGGTGAATACCGAAATATTTTATCACATGCTTGTTAGAGCCGGCCTTAATGTCGAACTCTTTCTAATGTTTTCTTATGTTGTAGTTACACTTTCCAACAGGTGGGTGAAACAGTGTCATATGCCAATCATTCACGTATTTTTCCACCATATGAAACGAATCTTAATTTTCCCTATTTTATTGTCGCAATGAAAAATTATGTCATCCGCAAATGTGACAATGTTACAATATTATTAATTTCTTTTAACAGATCGAGTATAATTACTGTTCCCTGTTGAAGGCCGTTTCCAACGTGTTTTTTCTTACTTCTTTGGTGTCTACCTGACGTTACAAAATTTTTTTTGCTGAACATATTGTGTATCAATATAACATGATGAGAAGGCATTTTGTATTGTAAAAGCTTATATAGCTTATAAAAGAACACTTTAAGTAAGGGCGTATTCACAAAAACTAGAAAAGGTATGAATTGATTTTTAATTAAAATTTTACTAAAATGCATCAAGTACATATTATTTTTTGTGAGTACATTCGGTTTTGTAGTAAAATAAATACATATGTATGTATGTGTATCTGCATGTGCCTAATTTATATACGTGTACGTGGTCTGTTCAAAAATTAAGGCGAATTTTCAAATTTCGATTCTGGTTTTTTAAGTTGGTGATCACGGATATATGTTCACAGTTTCAGTTTGTTCAGTTGGCTTGTAAGCGGCATAAAAGTTAGAAATGGATCAAAGAATTTGGATATTTGGAATTTTGTAAGAAATTGAATTAAGTGCTCAGAAAAACTTAAAGTGTTGACAGTGGCATAAGGTAATTGATTGTACTCTTAGTGATGTTGGATGTCGGGTGCGACAATAAGGCACTGAAGTAACACGAAGAATATTATTACAGTATGAAGCTTGATATGGGCTCGGGTAGAGGTAGATTGTGTCATGGGAAATAAGTTCAGCAGACAGCCAGGAGCAAGATAAAGAGAAAACTGCAATGAAATCAGTGAAAACTTGAGTAGAAGTTCATCAATTTGTCATAAATAAGCCAATGGACCTCAAGCCTTATTACTAAATGCGAAACAAATGCCCAAAAGTTTATTTTTTAATTCTTTAATACATAGTGCTTAAAAAGAGACAATATACACTCACCTTAAAAAAGATATAATCATATCAATATGTAATGAAAACCAATAAGATGTAGGTTTTGATTGTCTCCAATCTAAATCAAACGAATAAATTAATTTTTTTAATAGTTAAAACTCGTATTTGCAATTCTTAGATACTGCCTATAATATATAAGTGGTAGAATTGGGGTTTAGTTAATCAACGACATGGAATCGAATTTCAAGTTACTGCGTTCAATATCAGCTGCTTTTGTAGTAATTTGCGTTGAAAAACTTTTCTTAAAACTTGTGAAGATAATTGATAAAGTACTCCTATGAGGATATAATTTGTAATAGGATTTTTAATGGGTCGTTTTCATATTGCGTAATTTGTGATGCCATGTTTCTGCTTTTAAAAAGTTCGGTTAAAGTAAAACCTGCGGTGAATATGAATTACTTAACTTTAACATAAATTTTGGAGGCATAATTGAAAGAAACAAAAACACACATGAAAACCTGTCAGCAGAATCGTTTTACTGAGCTTCACATTGAGCATGTAAATAGGTCAATGTTATTTCTTTGTACTCTGACAACTTTCTGTCGCGTTAGTGTCATTGTCAACATAAATACTCATCGAAGCACAATCGTATATTCATTAACGAATGAATCAACGAGCACAACATAACCCAATAAGCCCATACTCAAAAGTTTGAAACTCAGCATTTGAATCATCATGAAAGAGTAGAAACCAATATTAGCATTAAGATTGTTGTTCATTTGGGAAAGAATATTTCACGATTTGTTGCTGTTTGATAACGTACGTATATACTCGATTACGATCAATGGAACATTTTCAGGTCTAAGACGAACTTTGATAGCTCTTTTAGTCCAAACTCTAGCGTTTTGTATTGACTAGACACCAATTTAATAAAAATAACAAAAACAAATTCGTAGTATTAGTAGCTAAAAGTAAAAAAACAAAGATCAAACCCTCAATACACAAACATTGATAGTTAATGGTTAATTTTTATTTTGGCAGAAACTTAATTTTTTCAGCTCCATTTCCGTATCTTTTCCATTTTCCACACATAGTACTGATCAGGCCTAACAACCTTAAAACAAAATTACAAATTCACAATTGTTCCTTCAATTGTTGAAGCATTTCATGGTCTTCTATACTATAGATTTGATGATGCAGCTCAATATATCTGACTACCTTGGAGCGGAGGCATGTCATTCCCAATAAGATGGGCTTTTATTTTAAAATGTTCGGTAGAGGTACACCGATCATATTAAAGAAATTTCATAGCACCTAAACTCACCAGCGCAAAAACTACATTCTGGAAAATCGCAAGTATATATTTTGCTTGTGATAAATGTTCGTGAAATGTCACCACGACGAATTTAAAGCACAATAATGTCGAAATATAACAGCTGTTGTAATTGATACAGCGTCTTACTAACAGACTGACCATTAACAAAAACACAACTAAAAGCATTTTTTATAGTTATAACTATTTTTCATATTTATAACATATAAGATTATTATAAGATATAAAGCAGTTTACGATATATATAGGCTTGATTTTTGATAAAGCACTAAAAGTTCAGTCCTTATTTGTAAAAGGATTGGCAAATAATCGTTTTTTTTATAATAAAGGCGCTAATAGCAGTTCCACAACAATATTTTCATGCTGCACTATGAAATAAACAAAGCGATTAGTGAAACTTCAAAATGATGCCATGCGCACTAAACTATTGTAAAGAACAAATTGATCTGCATACATAATTATATATGTACATATATACATATGTGTGTACATTCATCAATCAACTTCATCTAGAATCTGTCAAATGGTTAACAAAGGGACAGACGATTGAATTAAAAAAGTTATACAAAAACCGGTATACATATACACATACATATGTACATATGTATGTAAGGAAACAGATATCATGTGTGGAAGAATTCTTATCTGTCAATGGCAACGTTCTAAAACATACATTTGCCACTTCAGACCGTTGAAAGACACTTACAACCATATTTTACTGACAGAACGGACAACCGTCTGTACATACCTCTATGGTCAAGCACCTGTTTGCTGGGCTATCTGTACGGATTGCAACAATTATATTTTCGCACACACATACTTACATACAGTATGTACATATGTACGTGCTGCTATAAATGCAAATTTATGTGTCTACCGTTATTATAGTATTTTCTTTTTGATGTTATTGTCGCCATTGTCAATATTGTTGTGCACCACTTGACAGTTGGTGCAGCACATGCCAAATACGACAGTACACACATTAACAATCTCGCTGATGTTTAAGAATGAATGTAGTTTGAACGAGCTTTTGAAGCGATAAAAAGGGGCAACATATGTACGTACTTATGTAAATATAAATTCACTTATTTAAGTACTATATGTGAGAGGATTACATAGTGTTGACTTTAAAATAAGCGTGAGATAAGGAATTAGAAGAGGCTTGGATATCTTTTGTGCTTGATTAACAATGACAGTTTTATTTATTAACTTAATTCTATTTATACTATTAAATTGTTTATAATAAATTCTTGGAAAAACAAATGAAATGCAATTGGAAGTAAAAAAATAAAAATGCTGAAATGCATTTCATTAAAGTTATACAAAAAATTAAATCCAACTTCTTATTAGTTATAAGTAAAAGATATACAATTGGAAGTAAAGTATTAAATAAAAATGTTTATGTCTGTCACAATTTAGTTCGATGACCGATGACTTTATAGTTGTTGTTAGTTTGGTTGGTGAGAAGTTGTTGTTGTTATTGGTTTGGTGGGTGACCATTGGTAGCTTGGGTGACCATCGGTGCACGAGTTACCGACATCTTACAAATGTTGACAGAAATTGTAGATTGACATCTGGTTAAAACTGGGCTCCCTTAAATAAATAAATTATATTTATACTTTCGAGACCCTGTGATTGTGCGATTAGCAGAAACACAAACATATTTGTATACTCACATAAAAATATAACCATATCTTATTGATACGTTGGAAATATTTGTAAAGGTAGAAGTTAAAATTTAAGTTTAGATATAGTTCGATATGTTTTTACTTTTTATACAGCAGTATATATTTTTTATAACATATCAATTAAACTATACATATCCTTAGTATAACTAACGTTTCTGGAAGGTGGAAATTCATTTAGGAAGTAGCAGTTTCAACGATTCACTCTAAACAAGATTTTTTTTTTTTTTGTAATCTGTTTTATTTGCAATCTATTTTACAAAATTTAAAATAATAAGCAAATTTAATAATAATTAACAACATATCATAACTAAAAAAAAAACAGCTCAGTAAACAACAGTTGTCAACTATTGTTTGCTGAAAGGTAGGTCAAGTCATGTACCCTTTTTAACCTACGCACTTCGTTGCTATCGTCTAATAAATTGATGGCTGGCACATTGGAATGATGGCTAAGTCGGTTTAGATACCTGTCGCTGAAACGATTAATTTCTTCTTTGACCATTGCGATGCTAAGATCTTTATGAATATTTCATAAAGAAACAGTTGTTTCTGATGAACCAGGGAGCATTAGTAATTAAGCGAAGAGTTTTGGATTGATATCTTTGTAGAATTTCAATATGAATTGCTAGCGGTACCCCACAACTGTATACCATAAGTCCAAATTGGCTTCAGAATATCTTTATACAACATAACTTTGTTTTCTAAGCTCAATGTAGATGATGGTCATAATAACCAAAACATTTTTTTGGTTTTCAAATTTAATTGATTACGTTTCACTTGTATGTGTTTTTTCCAAGTAAGTCTTTTGTCAAGATGGAGATCTAAATATCTCACATCATCACTTTTTGGAATAGGGGACCATTCATCGAGATGGCAGGACAATCGTTTCTTTTTAAAGTGAAAGTCACGTGAATCGCTTTTTCGGTATTAACCTTTATATTCCATTTAAGTAACCAATTTTGCAGCAAATTCAATAGTTCCTGTACCATCCAGAAGCTTCTGCTGCCAATCCATGAGATGGTAGTATGGCAGTGTCATCAGCATATGTAGCAATAATCAAATCATCAATAGTTGGCATATCTGATGTATAAATTGTATAAATAATTGGGCCTAAAACACTGCCTTGAGGAATGCCAGATTTAATTGCACCAAAATTACAGCTTTCATCATTGACGATTACGTAAAAGTACCTTTGATAGAGATATGACTTGAGTAACAAGTAGTAAGGTGCAGGAATTAACATTTTTAACTTGTATGGCAACCCTTCGTGCCACACATTATCAAAGGCTTTCTGAATATCTAAAAATACAGCGGAGCAAAATAATTTTTTCTCTAAAGCATCGGAAATAACTTCAACAATTCTGTGGCATTGCTCTGGCGTACCATGTTTATGTCGGAAACCAAATTGATGTTCAGGAATTATGTTTCTTCTTTCTAAAAAAGGTAGTAATCTCTTAATAAAAAATCGTTCAAACATTTTTGAAAACGTAGGTAGCAGACTTATAGGTCTGTATGACGAGACTAGGTAATCAGGCTTATCATGTTTGGGTATCATAATGATTTTAGCACATTTCCACTGTGATGGATAGCAGTTTAATCGTAGTAGTGAATTGTATATCATTGTGAGGAAAATTATGGCTTTTTGAGGTAAAGATTTCAAAACTTTAGAGTCATAATTATCGTAGCCAGTAGCTTTTCTATTATTAAGCTTATTAATTTCATTTTGTAACTCTGATGGCGCTATATTTTTAATGGGCCAATCCATTTGGCAAGGTACATCAAGAAACTCAAGAATTTGATCTCTATCACATGGATTGCTTAAATTATATGGAACAAAAGTGTATTCCAAATAAGTTTTGAACAAATTTGCTTTGTTTTTGTCACTTCTACACCAGTCTCCATTATCATCATTCCTTATTGGAGTATTTCTTTTGGTGGGTCTTCTTAGATACTTTGTTGCATTCGAAAGACTATGTTCGTAATTTTTTGTTATGTCTAACTGACTTAGGAAATTTTGAATTGAATTATTTTTGTATTCCCTTAGACTACTTTTCAAGTGCTTAGTTGCTCGATTTAAATCAGCCTTATCCGCAGGACTCCTTGTTCGATGGTAAATTCTTCGTAAATACCTCTTGTGCGCAATCAGTTCTCTTAACTCTGTAGACAATCTAACATTTAAACCACGTGTTTCGATCTGTTGTGGCGTTGCCAAGAAAGCTGCATCATGTATCAGGTTATTAAAAATCTCCAATGCATCCTCTAATTCATGATCGTTTGCAATTGGTATATTTAAATTCAGATTTTGCTCTACATATTGTTTGAAAGTCTGCATATTTGTCTTAGAGTTAATAATTTAAAATTTTTTTTGAATGTTTCGAAGCACTGCGCTAAATGTGACAATTAGAGGGTTATGGTCAGAACTTAAGTCTTCTACATCGACTATATCTAACAACGTTTCAGGTCCTCCATTAAAAACTGCAAAATCCAGAAGATCTGGAATTTTTTAAGGATCACTTGGCCAGTACGTAGGATTTCCAGTAGATAAGGAAGAAAAACGGTTTTTTGTAATACATTTGTAAAGCTCTCTTCCTTTTGGGTTTATTAAACGTGATCCCCACCAAGGATACTTTGCATTGAAGTCCCCACCAACAATAAATTTTAACCCAAGATTATTAAAAAAGTTTTCGTTTTGCTCACATTTTACTGCGTGCCTTGGTGGAAAGTAAATTGAAAACATGTATGTTTATACTTCTGTTGTCACATATGACCTTAATGCCTGCAGCCTGTAAGTATGGCTTTCTTATTGGATCTAACGTTTCATATTTGATGTTTGATTTAACTAAAATTGCTGATCCTCCATGAGCTCTTTCGTTAGGGTGGTTTGCAATTACTAAATCGTAGTTATTAATCTTAAAAAAATATCTATTTGTGAAACGTAAACAAGAAATGAAGGCATTAATTTTAAAATCTTAATGATTATTAACTGGATCACAGCACTGAGCACTGAATAAACTCAATGTAAAATAAAAGAAGAATCATCAATTAAAAATTTCTTCGGTAAAGCCCGCGAGCAAATATTGGTGTGTATACATGTCCCACGAAGTGAACTTAAAAGCGGTTCTCACTCTTTGCATTATATTTAAAAGTATTTGTTATTATATAAAATACTTAAAAAAAAAGTACTTGTAAATACATATAATACTGTTTTAATCTACTAAGTGTGAGCGACTTTTTCTTTGGTACTGTAAACAAACCAAAAGAGCAAAAAAAGCAACGTAGGGCCGTTTTACTAAATCTACTACCGTTTTTGGTATTGTAGAGATTGTTAATTTAGTAAATTAAAAATGTATAAATTTTGTTGTCCAGTTTTAAATTTATCAAGATTTACTAAATCTACAACATGTAGAAGGTCTATAATAACAGGTGGCGCCAAAATAACCTTCCGATGTTTTTTGGCTGTAATATAAAAAAAAAATTAAAAACTTTGATTCTTCTTGTGGATTATTTTTATTTGGTCTTTTAATTTTCTTTACATCAAGTCGAGAATATGATGTCATGCAAATGGCCGCCGCCACAGTTGATTGTCATTTGAGCCCTTTTTATGGCATTTTCCATCACTTTGTCCAAAACTTCCGGCGATAGGTCCTCACATTCTTAACGGATATTGTCTTTAAGAGCAGCAAGAGTCTGAGGCTTGTTGACATACACCCGCGACTTCAAAAAGCCCCACAAAAAGAAGTCTGAAGCGGTCAAATCAGGCGATCTTGCTGGCCAGTGCAAATCGCCAAAACGGGAGATTAGGCGCCCGGGAAATGCATCCTTCAGCATATCGGTTGTGGCACGTGCAGTGTGTGCCGTTGCACCATCCTGTTGGAACCACATGTTTTCCAATCCCAATTCATCAAGTTGCGGCAAAAAGAACTCGTTGCTCATTGCTCTGTAGCACTCACCATTCACAGTAACCGTTTGGCCCGCGACGTCTTCGAAGAAAAAAGGTCCGATGACTCCTCCAGCGAAAACAGCACACCATACAGTGACTTTGAGCGGGTGTAATGGCTCTTCGTGGGTTACAGGCGGATTTTCAGTGCCCCAGAAGCGTAAATTTTGCTTATTTACGTACCCACTAAGATGGAAATGGGCCTCATCACTCACGATTATTTATGATGAAAAATCATCTTCCTCTTGGTGGTGATTAAGGATGGCTTGAGCGCATGTTAGACGCGATTGGCGGTCAGCAGCTAACAGCTGATGCGCCATCTGGACTTTGTACGGAAACATCTTCAAATCTTGTACCAAAATTCGCTGTAAAGACCGTCGACTGACACCCATTTGCGTGGCACGTCGTCTGGTCGATGTCGACGGCGCTTCCATGACATCCTCAGCTACAGCAGCAATATTCTCTGCAGAACGGCTACTCCGGGGTCTGCCACGCCTGGCAGCATCTCGTGTTGTGCCAGTCTCTTCGAGGCGAGCGGCTAAACGTCGCAGTGTTTCACCAGTAGGTGTTGGACGGCTAGGAAATCTGCGACGAAATTCACGTTGTGCCAAAGTCACCGACCGATTATTGGTCAAATAAATAGTCATCAATATTCCGCGTTATGCAGCAGTGTAGCGTAACATTGTTTATTAACGTGTATTTCGCATGTGTTTACTACACAAATGTCAAAACAGAACTGACATTAGGGGCCAATCGAAAAATTTATAGAATTTTCTGATAGGAGGATTACTTTCGCTATAAAAATTCACGTCATTCCTTTAAAAAATGGCTGGTAGCCGCTGAAACTATTTTTGACGGCATCGCTAAAATACTGTTGACATAGTTTTTTTTTATGAAATACTTTTTTTTTAACTACAAGATCTTGAACTTTTATTCAAATATGAAACTAGATTAAAAAAACAAGTACAAAATTACAGTTTTTTGGTCCAAATTCGGCAACTCTGGAACGAAGTTCTGTGCCATCCGCTTTCTAACTTATCACAAATGCAATAAACACGTTAAAAAGCTGAAACTGTAAAACTGAAAAATGCAAACATATGTGTACATATGTTCGAGACGAGTGCAGGCAACATAAAAAACGATAATCGAATGTGCGTAGCCCGCGAAATTTCGCTATTCACGGTCTTTATTTAACAGACCAGCTTTCTATGTTTGTATATACGCAGAGTAAGCCTCTCCAGAGAGTTTTCAATTTGAATCTGGTTTAAGGCTTATGCAAACTACAATTTTTGGTCTATGTTTCTGAATTAAAAGTGGCTTTTTAAAAATGATTTCCTCTGAAAAAAGGTTAAAACACTTCTAAAAGAGTTGGCATCTTTTTGAAACTGGCAAACAACTTTACAGTCTAACCAACTCCAAGCGTATGAATCTGTTTGACAATGGAGATTAATTTGCTGTTGTTGCTATAACCGAACTACGCTCGTAAAATTGTATGGGTCTCGTAGGAAATAAATACTTCAGAAAATTATTTTTTTTAAGAAATTTTCTTGTCTGCAGTCCAGCTTATTTCTCTCTTATTTTCTAAATTTAGTACGCTTATCCGAAGATTGCGTTAAACATACCTATTTGTTAGTGGTTGATAGCATCGAGTGGGCCTAAGTAGTAACGATACACTTTTTGTGAACAGAATCTTCCGAAAGAAATATGTTTATATGTAAGTTTATGAAATAATGAAACGTATGTGCCGACCTTATTTAAGGTCATTTGGGCAATTCCTATGTTGATTAAATACAGTGTAACCTCTGTCAACGCAACCAATAGAAGTCAAGGGCTGTTGCGAAAACTGAGTAAAACATATCTATGCCTGTTTTTCGATTAAAAAAATCTTATTTCAAACCAAATAAAAGTTAGCTTATAAAATAAATGCATTTATTTAATTAAAATAACGAATAAAATAACGAAAATAAAAAATACACTTTCTACTGCATGTAAGTTTTGTATTAATGGTGGCTGCTAATTGTAAGATTCATGTTTTAATAGAAAAAGTGTGAAATAGTCGACTCTGTTTTTTGGACAAAATATTGTTTTGAACCGGATTGTCGAAAATTTTGCAATATCATTGTAGACAAACATTGAAGTTGTCTATAGCGTTCTAAGATTTTATTTTTGATTGTGTTGAATTTAATATAACATTTTCATTCTCGTCTTCAGTTTCACTTTGTTCTAATGTAATTTCTTGGTGAAATCGAATGTTTTTATCGTTTTCATATATCTTCTTCGTTTGTAGTTTCGGGAGTAATTTATTTTTATAAACTAAACTTTGTACCGAAAATTGCGTTAATAATAATAATGTCCCCAAGCCGCCAACGATAAAAATTTGGGTGTTGCGCTTATCGAGGGTTGCGATAACCGAGGTTACAATGTAAATACATTTTTTTGTTCAGAAGTCCAACACAAGTGAGGGGTCGTAATTGCAAGTGTGAAACGCAGCTTTGAAGGACGGTTGATACATACATGTCGCATACATTTTTTTAAACTTCCAAATTAAAACAAAAGTTTAATTCACAACATTAATTATTTTACTGAAATTTAGCACTATATCTCGACACAGCGTTGAATATTTGCATATATATACATACATAGTTACATACATATGTATTTACATAGACTTACTCGTAAGGCCTTATTTACAAAAAAAAACTTCTCTTGTTTATTGAAGTTTAAGAAGTTAAGTTTCGATGTAAAACGACATTTAATAAGATTTTAATAGTTATAAATAGAAAATTTGGAATTTTTGAAAGAAAATAGTTTTTCTGTCGCTTATTACAGCGTGGCGTATAACAATTATTTACGTATTTTAAGAACACATCGGTTTTTTACCATTACCCGTTATCATGAAGAGATAACTGACATCTCTTTTACTATATATAAATTTCTTTTCATAATTTTGTTATAAATATTGGAGTTAAAACTGACACTTTTTGAGGTATTTGAACAATTGTGCTTTTCAACGGCAGAGTAACCTCCGCCACTGACGCGGCAGCATTGGCTTACATATGTATATGTATGCCAGCTATAAGTAGTCGAAACCCCAAGACCTACATATGTGTGTATAAAAAACAATAGTGATACGCAAGTAATACTAGGGAATTCGAAACAATGCAAAAAACAAACACAATGCATTGTTTTTTTTTGTTTTTAAATCTTTCTAAATACCTTTTTGTAAATCTGTTGACTGCTACTGGGGCGCCATCTGTCCAAAAAGTTTAGTTTTCATAATATGGCAACGCTCGTTTCCATTATGTTAGTATTCTGTACAAGTGTTTATGAATTTAAATGTTCATTTTAACAAGCAGACTATGCCTACTCTGTCGTTCTTGTTACTCTGGCATCAAAATGATAAAAATACAGATTGCGCATTGATTTTTACGTTCGTCACAACAGTTTATTATTTAACAAAAGCAACAACAAAGCATAAACAAACTATGAGATTTATATACAGAAATAAAAGAAAACTAAGAATATTGCAGTTTTCGTAGTGAAAATTAGAACTTTCAAGAAAATCAGTGCTTTTATATTTATTAAATATGCATTTACTTAAGAATTAAAATAAATAAACGTCTAAACAAAAAAAGACTTTGTAAAATGTTTGCTTTCTTTGATTAGAAAATTTGTCAATTTCGTAGTTCACATTCGTCAGTTCTATTTGCAAAAGGGGACCTAGACGGTAATACAAGTCGTACGTAAAACCAAAGAGAAAATCATATGAAATTATCTCCGTATTTTAAAAATCTTACAACAGATAATTTTACGTTTACACCATCGCTAAATTTGCACCAACAATTAATTTTATTGTCTATTGTTTGCGACTTTTTTATTTCAGTTGTTCACAGATGTTATTCATCGTTTGGTTTATTTGTTTACATCAAAATACATCCCTGATCTAATGATGTGTGAAGGAATTTGAATAATTTTAAAGAACTTTGAGAGCCGTACGAATGTAAAATTTTCATCCGAATTTTCTCTCCATGTCGTATGGTATCATTACACATTAAGCTTAGACGATACCATGCGTGCTCCTCTACTCAAAAAATTTACTTATCGTACGACTTGTATTATCATCTAAGTCCCCTTTAAGCTTTACTCCTTATGCTGATTAAACACATCTCTTTATTTATACACATACATACTTATTTGAGTGTCTTTGTTATACATACATAAGCTTTCATTTGTAACGATAGTTAAATTTACCAAAGCTTAAAATTAGTTAAACAATAAATATTAATTTGAACTCTATAATATAAACCGTTTGCTTATAATCTAATAGTTACCAGGGGCAAGTGGGGAAAGTTCCGCTAACATATGAGATCGATAGAAACTTTTTTAATTTCATCGCTGCACTCTACATTGTGGGCCAATTCCAAGCGTTTCCTTAATAAAAACTTTTAGTGAAAAGCAATCCTTCTTTATTGTTTTGGTTTGAATAAACTACCGTCACTGAGATCGTCGACCTATGTATGTATAAGGCTAAACGTGCATCTCATTTCTTGGCATAGAAATATAGGGCTCTTGATTTTTTAGTCTGCGGTATACATACATCCAGGCAAGCTTTTCAAACCATCATATGCCAGATATCATCCGGTTCAACATTATTTGCACATTCTTGTAAATTTATAAGTACTCGTATAATGCCTACAGTATAATTTAAAAGTTAGTTTTCATATCGTACTGGTGGAGGACTTTCGTGCTCTTTCCAAATCGGGTTTATTCTCAACTTCAACGTTTGCTGCATTAGAAATGATACCACCTTAAGCGGAATTTGAACTATTCTTGATCAAAGTGATCATGTAAGTCGCCTTTGGTTCGAATAAAACATGAAGGTATTATTGGATTGTGTGATACCTACATAGGAAGTAAGTAATTTCGGCCGACAACTCGCATTTGTTTACCAAAGTTGTTTTATTTATATTAACTTTACCCCTTTGAGGAGTTTTACTTTTTTCGTCTAAAACAAAATTTATTTATTTTTATTTTGTTCTTTTTTTAGAGTATCTTTTTTCTGAACACAGGGTGCTCAATCTTTTTGTATTGTAATTGTCGCACAAATCCGCCAAAACAACTTTTGGCAGGTAATAATATTTGCAAATATTTGCAGAAATATGAAATATAAAAATATCGGATCTTCTTTTCGCTATTCAATTGGTCGTGCAGAGTATAATTTGTTTAACACAGGGCTGTAAAAGATTAGCCTCCTTAATGTTAAGCTAAGCTTTGTTCAAGGTTCATTCTTTAATATTGTTAATATCAAGAGGAAAGCGATAGGTCTTCAGACCGTCATGAAAAACTTATCTTCTGAGTCTAATGATGAGTTGCTGATTTTTTTGCTTCCACACATTCAGAAGCTGTGTATTGACACTTACAATACAATATAATCAGAATATAACTTCCCTTTCTATCACGACATCTTATAGTCGAGACTGCTCCTCCTCCTCCTTTTTTATCCAGACTGTATACCGAATTGTGTTTTAATGAATTGCGATACTACTTTGGCGACATCTTGGAACGATTCATACATTATTCCGTTGATTAAATCCATTGCTTAAATAAGTCTGATATTAACTGCTACTGGCAGTACTTAAAATTGCAAATTTAATATAAAGTTCATTGATCATAAATCAAAATTATTGGAACTCCAATAATTTTATGCAACAAAACATTTTTATATATTAACCGCCAACAAAATCGCTTATCTTAGGAAAAACACTTTTCATATCTTTGGGGTTTTAATAACTAAATCTTTATATATTCTTAAATATAAACTTCAGCCGTGAAGTGCAGTAATTCTTCAATTCAGCAAATTCTTATCGTCTACATACATACGAATACATTTATATACATACATACATATATTCGTGGGAAAGCATTTTTGCCGCATTGCCATGAGACAATAACAATGCGATCAAGCTGCTGTCACTAACAACCAATTGAATACATGTATGAATGCGTGTTTATTGACACAAAAATACGACATGTATGTTCGTTGCATGTAACTCGCACAACTCGTGAAAATAAAATTAATTGATCAAGTTTTTGAACTTTAAAAATTTCGTGTTTATTTAAGTTTTAAGTGCTCTTTATTATGCCCTGTTCGTTCTTCTTTTGTTCAGGTTGTCTGGCTCTTGATGTATGTATGTATGTAATAAAAGCTTTTTGTCTATGTTTAGCAAATTGTGATTATATACATACAAAAGTATTTTATTAATATTTTACCAGCTCTCAAGTAGCCTCCCGTATTTTAACCCCTTTGAAGTTTTAGTCGTTAGTGTCGCTTTTGTTGCCTCTAACATGCAATCATTTCTATGGATGGAGAGATTTGACTATGGCTGTATGCCTCTTTGTTAAAATTGTTTTTAGGCTAAAGGGATTGTTATGGAACAAAGTACTTCGTGTTTTTCATGCTTCTATGCTCTGCTCTTCATCACAAAGCTTTTAGTATATCGGTTTTGCTAATTTTTTGGCGGTCTGGAATTGTTAAAGAAACAACGACTCGTGGCTTTATTGGGATAACTTCTCTTAAATTTTTTATCGGGCAATAACAAAAGCTTAGCGTAGTTGTAAGTAGTAACTGACGTCCAAAAGGTTGACATATTTGATCTTGTTGAATAGATAAAATTTTCTTCCATGTATGTACATATCCACATACATACATAAATCTATTTGAATGCTTTTTTCAAGCTTTCAAATTTAAAGAACAAATGCATGTATCTACGTAGATTATGGTCATGAAAATTAGTTGTCATTAATCAGAAATTTGGGATGCGTTTGCCGGGGTTTCTTATTTATTTACTTGCAAGGTTTTTACAGAAATGAGTTTTGTGCCATCATTTACTAACTGATATAAAACCTTTGTTTTTTGCCAAGAATATCTCTGGTATAGGATTTTTTCGAAAAATTTTAATAACTTAAATTTATTGATCATGTTTGATAGAGCAGGACTGGAACTGGGAGTCCCTAATGACTAAAAATTTTATTTAAACGCATTTCCGATAAGCTTTATTTAAAATACTAGTAATTACAACATTTTATCTTCCTACCAAAATACAAGAACTGTTTTATTATTTTTCGAAGTTGCGAAATAACTTAACTAAAACTAAGGTTTTTTAAAATATGCATGTAAAGGGTGGTTAAATTTCAAGGGCCGATGTTGATTTTGAATAAAACACAAACTATTTAGGAAATTATTGTAATTTTATTTTATTATGATGTATTGGTATTACTCATTTATGTATGGAACAAAATATCGGCCAAATGGGCGCCGCGACCTCGGCGGCACACCTCCATCCGATGGTCCAAATTTTCGATGACGCTGAGGCATAATGGAGGTTCTATGCCGTTAATGTGCCGAATTATCTGATCCTTTAGGTCTTGAATTGTTGCTGGCTTATCGACGTACCCCTTTTCTTTCAAATAACCCCAAAGAAAAAAGTCCAACGGTGTCAAATCACATGATCTTGGCGGCCAATTGGCATCGCCATTACGTGAGATAACACGGCCATTGAATTTGTTGCGCAAAAGAGCCATTGTTTCGTTAGCTGTGTGGCAAGTGGCACCGTCCGTCCACATCCATATCTTCCAATTCGGGCCATAAAAAGTTCATTATCATCTCACGATAGCGAACACCATTCACAGTAACTGCCTGACCGGCCTCATTTTGGAAAAAATACGCCCCGATGATGCCGCCAGCCCATAAACCGCACCAAACAGTCACTCTTTGTGGGTGCATTGGTTTTTCGACAATCACTCTTGGATTCTCATTCGCCCAAATGCGGCAATTCTGTTTATTGACGAATCCACTGAGGTGAAAATGTGCCTCATCACTGAAGATGATTTTCTTCGAAAATTGATCATCCACTGTTGCCATTTCTTGCCACCATTCTGCCCATTCACGACGTTTGGAATGGTCAAGAGGCTTCAGTTCTTGAGCCAATTGCACCTTGTAAGCGTGTAAATGCAAGTCTTTATGCATAATGTTCATCAACGACGAGCGTGAGAGGTGCAATTGTTGGGAACGACGACGAGTTGAGGTGGACGGCTCTTCAGCCACACTATCGCGAACAGCAGCAATATTTTCTGCAGTACGAGCTGTACGAGCATGCACTGGTGTTCTCACATCTTCTACAGACCCGGTTTGCTCGAATTTTTCCACGATTTTTGCGATTGTACGCACATTTGGACGATGAAATTGACCAAAAAAATTACGAAGTGCACGATATGCATTTTGATTTGAACTCCCATTTTCATAATAAGTCTGGATAACTTTAACACGTTGTTGGATTGTGTATCTCTCCATGGTTCAAATTGAGTAAGTCTGAAATAGAGAAATGTCAAATAAAATTTGGAAAAAAACTTGGCGTTTAGGTGTGGTTCACATTCAACATCGGCCCATACAATTTAACCACCACATATGTATAAAGCTTTTCATTTCATACAATTTCTGCGTATTAATATTATTAAAGAGAGATTATTATATTGTTGTTTTTTATGAATAAAAGTACAAATTGAAAAATAAATGATATAGAGACAAATCAAATGGCGCATTTCACCTTTAAACACCTGGCAGCTCTGTTCAGTATAACTCAAAATATTTCTCTATAGCTGACTCTAAAGATGCTATTCTTATATCACAAAGAAAGATACAACTGTATTTTGGCGTGGCCAGTGCAGTTTTCTGAACAACCTGGGAAAGATTTTTTAACAAAACTACTTCAAATTACCGTAAAAATATTAACTACCATACGGTTACCACCGCTGTGCAGCTTTTTCTTTCAAAGAAATAAATTCAGAACTAGTGCGATATGCTATTAGAAAACTTCAACGCGTGCAGTGGTTGTTTATTTTAATTTTTCCGACACGGTATTGGAACTAAAGCATACAATTTATATATCTCTATTAATTATTTTGTATTAATAACCATATGTATATTCCCTAAGAACCTAGAAAAAATTACGAATTTACGATATCGAAAATTACAAATGAGTGTGTATGTACGTATATTAAAATATGTACGAAATTGGAATGTATTGAGTTAAAAGTAATTTTCCAATTCAATCGAATGATCACACATTTCTTTTTCACTTGTTTGGTAAAATAGCGAAGAAAGGTAAGTTTTAAGTAACAAATAGTTGGAAGACAAAGTTTTTATCTTAATATTTGCTAGATATATCATACCATGATGATTTAAAAAAAAATTTGTTTTTCAGTAAGAAAATAAATGAAATTAAAAAGCAGAATCTAACGAATTTTTATTAAAAACAACTACTTACATGTAGTATGTATGTATGTACATATATTTGATAATAATCAAGTCACTTATTCATGACATCAAATAATTTAAGTTGTTATTAATTTTTTGCAGTTTTTCCATGATAATATCGAATTAGTTTCATCCCACTTTCTGCGCAGTCTTTTTATGCTTCGAAGAACCCATCTTCCTATACTATTCAACATCATTCAAAGTATTTAGCCGGCAGCACAATTTTAAATATCCGATATCTGGAAGCAACCGCTACATATGCAGTGCGTTGTAACAGAACTGAGTTGGGGAGGTAAGAAAGAAGGAGTAGTGTTTCGGTATTTGTTTATTATATTGCAGGGATGAGTATGTCAGAATTCAACTAGTTTTCCTAAATAAAATAACGCTGGCATTAATAAGTGTGCAATAGTTTTTTATGCGGTTTCAATATTAAAATAAAATTTTTCCTTTCCCTTCTGTTTATTTTTATAGTGACTATTGAAAATTAATATCACAATAACAAACAAATTCAATATATTTAAGTCGAAGTTTTACGAAGTGGAAGTGAGATGGATTTTGATAACGCATAAGTTGTGCAGCTAAAATTTAAATAAATAAATACAAAAACAAGGAAATTTCGAGTTTATCTAATTTACACAACAAAATGTTTTTAAATTTAATTACCATCAACTTATAGCAGATGCTATTTTTAATCCAGTTCCTGATGGAATACCATATTTAAAACATGTTCAACTTTTGGGGCAGTTATTATTGCAAGACGATCTTCCATTTTCCCCGTTAAACTATTGCAGTGAGATATTTTATAAAATGTTCAACAAATGTTCGCGCTTCTTTCTATTCGTAACGCATATCATTGTTAACGTATTGAATTTTGGTTTATAATGAAGTATGATGTACTTGTGCCACCTTCGTCTAGACCTGCTTTTATTATATGGACCGCATCTCTTGCACTTCACCTTAGTTTATCCAAAGCGGCTGCTAGTCTAAATCTGTTTTATGTGCCCTTCCTCCAGTTTTATACCTTGTTCTGGTAACGCATCATCCTCGCTTTCAGTCGATTCCCTGTTTTTTGAATAATCTGAATATAAAGATTCATAGGCGCCAAAACATGCCATAACATGAAGGTAAAACTAATTCCTAGTCTTTGTTTTTTGTCTGTAGATAATAATTTAATGTTCGGAAAGAACTTTCATTTCTTGTTGACACATTTAGTTGCCAAAATAATAAAATAATAGATTTCAACGTTTATCATCTACCGCGAATTATGCATAGAACTGATACTTACGCCAACAAAAAGAAAAAACTTGTAATTCCCCGAAAAAATTAACAAAAATAGCATGTAAAATATACAAATCATAACCAACAAACCATTCACACAACAAAATTCTTCGAGTTTTAGAGTTCATGTGTATTTATTTTGTTCCAGTTATGGAGAACTACGGAATGAAAATTCTATGTGATTTGTTCTTTTAACGGTACTGCCAACCAAATTAGTTCGAGTTAGAGAAAATTCGAGTTCCAGAAGTTTGATATATGTACATATATACATATATAAAATTGTTTAATGCAGATTTATAACCTTCCTGAATCTTACTGCTGACATATGTACATATATGCATGTATGTATTTCTTATGAAATATTGAGCTTAACATTAAGCTTTAAGAATTAAGCAACAACAAAAATAGCAAATTGCGACATTAACGGCTCAGCTTATTAGTTTGACTAATATTCTTAATTCCTAAGTTGTTTTGTTGCCTGTACTTTGTGCTGCAACGAGTAAAACTTTTTCATGAAATTTTTTTATCATTCGAAACAGAACATTGAAGTAAAGATAATGTAGATAAATAATAAAACAGAAATAAAGACTATTTTTTTTTAATTTTTCTATTTGAGTGATATTCAACAATTATGTACGTCCTTCTAATTTTTGTCTGATCAAAATTTGTTTGTCTTACTCGATATCCATAAGATCGAGTGCATCCACATGATCCATGTCAAATATATCATTGAATCACTATTCCAAGATTCTCTATTATTTTTCTATCCAACAGAATCTTCAGGCTTATGTCCCCGTAATGTCCTCCATTCATTGTAAAGTAATAATAATTTGTCTTCGGCGCTTAGGTTTTTTTAGATAGGCATACGGTCCTTTTCCCAAAAAACGAAACACCCTCAAAGCGAATTATTTTTAATAAATTTAAAAGCTTAATAAGCGTTGGCAGGTTTTGCATTGGCGAACTTTCTACGTCGCATAGTGGGGCCTTTCGACTTTTTTCGTTGCAAAAATCATAAGTTTTAATGTAATAAAGATATTTAAAAATTTTAAAAAGCATTTGAAAGAAGACTCCTCAAGCTTCAATATGCAGGATTTTCACAGTGCTATGTGCACAGTGTCGCCTTTTGACTGTTTCATAACAAACATAATAAACTTTAAAGTACATAAAAAAGATGTTTTAAAAATGTATAAAGCATTTCAAAGATAACCGCTTTCGCTAAAAAATAAGTAACCTGCATGTCCATATGATCACAGGGTACTACGCACAGTGGCTTTCTCATCGCAAAAACCATAATTATTTAAGTTACCAAGATATATCCAATAGTTAAAAATCACTTCCATTTTAAATCCTTTAGTTTCAAAATAAGTGCTCCCGCATTTTGATAGGCATTGGGCACGGTAATAACTTTTGACCTCTTTTGTCGCAAAATTCATATCTTTTGAAGTAATGATCTTTTTAAAATTTAAAAAACATTTCAAACACAACTTTTGGTGCTTCAAATGCTATTCTCATAAGGAAGTCCAGAAAAAAATACCACTGTAATTTAACATGTTAGAGTAATATAATATTTTTTTATTTTTACTATAAATACACATTTTTTAAATATTTTTAATATTAATGCTATATAATATATAACACAGTGCAACACGAAAAAAAATAAACCTATACGGACACCACTAAATGATAAAAGACCAACAAGAAAATAAGACCCGTGTGTCCCAGTTTTGCCCAAAGTCATGCAGCCATTGTGCATGTTTTATTTCATTTTTGTAAATGGAATTTAGTTTTTCCAATTTTTTATGCAAAACATGTCAAAACAAAGTAACAAACACCTGTATTGAAATTATCAAGTGATGATCTTATTATTTATAAAGAATTTTGTTCTCTAATTTCATAACAACAAAAACATTGAATGCAGGCCCTACCTGCTTAACAGGGTGATGTTCAGTAAAATACGCACAAAAAATTCTAACAGTGTTATTATTGCGTAGGTATATTTTATTGGGGTTTGATTTTGTTTATTACAAATTAAGCTATTGAGCATTTTTTACAAGAACAAAAGAATCAAAACTTAAATGTTTTATTGCTGTTTTGTGTATGTATGAATTTAAGATTATTAGTCTTAGAAGTAAGTATTTTTTATTTGATTTTCTTTTTTTTACAATTTTTGTAAAAATAATTATTTTAAAATTCTAGGAAACTATATCTTAGATTACAAAAATTAAATAAAACATGAACACTTGCTGCATGACAAAAATGTGGAACAAGGTTCTTTTTTTTTGGTCTTTTATCATTTAGTGGTGTCCGTATATGGTTATTTTTCTATGAATTAAAACACAGTGTAATATATAATGATATTAATTTATTTACTATATTTTTTTCAAACTAGTATAATTTTTTTATTAGTTAGTTTTCTTTAAAATAGTCTTTAGCATTGGGAGCGATATCTAATAGACTTAACATATCAGAGCTATAATTATAATCTGTAGAATAAAAGACAAAAATTAAACTACATACATACATACATATGTAAGTACCCGAAAATTCATAGAAACGTTGAATGCGAATTTAAATTTACCATGATTTTACACTTTTTCCATGAATTTTCTAGAGTTTATTGTCGAACGGGACACAAAGCAACATAAAAGAAAATTTAAGAAAAATGCAGGGGAAAAAGTCATCGTGTCAATCTCGTATGAACGAGAGAAATTAAAATATGTAACGTTTGTTACATATTTTATTATGTTTTTATATGTAAAATATGTATTGCCGTTTTCACTATGAGATAGTAACAGTTTTCCTCTTATATCAAGCAAAACGGCAACTTTTGGTGGCAAAGTTTACCTAAATTATTTAAAGCATTGTGTAGCAAATATGCTCCTAAAATTTGGCCGAGACCATTTTTGGCTATTTTTAGATATGCTCCATTTTATTTGTAAAAATTACCTAAATATAGGGTGCCTGAAAAGCGGCAACTGCCGAAAAAGTAGGGCATTTGATGCACATTTTTTTGCTTCTTTCAATAAAAAAATAAAAGTACCTTTAAAACGATACCAAAAAAGTAATGATCTAAAGTCAAGGTTTCTAGCATTTCAATTTTAAAATGTTATTTTTTTTTCAAAATCACCTTCTTTGGGGCTTCTTAAAAAACTGCCAACTTTAAGCAGCTCCACCAGCTATAATTTTCAACTACTTAAGAAAAACGTTTTTGAACTGGCATCAGTAAGAAGTTCTTTGTACGATGTAATCATTCATTTTACAAAAATTTTGTCATAAAATTTTGTATTTTTGCCACGGTATTTGGGAAAAGGCGCCACAGTGCGTCGGTGCATTTCGCTGTTCGTGGTATAGAAAAGCACGGCAACCGAAACTCTAGGAAGTTCATGTATGACTTTAGTTATGCATGTTCTTCCACTTGAGTCCAAAGAAACAGCTGTTGGCAAGACTCATTCTGCGTTTAATCTCGTTACTGATGTTATTCGTACTGATTACTCGGGAACCGAGGTAGACGAAGTCCTTCACTACCTCGAAGTTATAGCTCCTATGCTGACGTTCTGACCCAGTTGTCGATGTTGTGCGACGTTTCTCGATGACGATGATATACTTCGTTTTGCCCTCGTTCACCGCTAGATACATTTTAGCCGCCTCCGTTGAAATACCTGCAAACGCTTCATTCGTGATCAAACTGTTCACGAATAGTTTTAGGTGCTCACACAAAACGGCAGAGAAGATCTTGTAGGCGATGTTCAGAAGACTTATCCCTCTGTAGTTGGCGCAGTTGAAGAGGTCTCCTTTGTTGTGGATCGGGCAAACGATGCTGAGATTCCACTCGCCCGGCAGGATGAGTTGGTGCATGCGCCAACCAGGTCATATCCGATTCGGACATCGAGAAGACTGGAGGAATGTCTGCTGTAGATCGTAATGTGATCAATCTGGTTGATGGACGGTTGATTGATCAGGGGACCGCCAGCTCCCTTTGTGAATGTTGAGGTGAGGGAACCGTGTGCTTGCTACAGTGAGGTTTCAACCCAGCACAAAGTCTAGCAGCCTGAGTCCGTTATCAGACGTGTTGACATGCAGGTTGTGTTGTGCGATGACTTTAGCAAAGATGTCTTTCTTGCCCAGCTTTGCGTTAAAATCTCTTAAGACGATCTTCGCGTGTCGTACTTGGGGCATTGATCGTTTTTTCTTTCTAGGAGATTATAAAAGTCATCATTGCTATCGTCATCATTATCCTCCGCAGAGGTGTGGCCTCAGATTAGGCTAATGTTGCCGAATGTAGCCTTGAAGTCGACTGTTATGAAACGTTCTTTACGTATTTAAAGCTTAAGACTTTTTGCCTAAAGCTGCCCACACACGAGTGATTTGTGCGTGTGATTTGTTCGTGCTCGACGTCTTGTTACTCGTTAATGAGGCTGTGCGCCCACAAATCACAGGTAGTTTACAAGAAATTGAAAATTTTTTGTGATTTGTTCGATGTGTTAATGGCCCTGTGCGCGAACATTTTGCATTCTTTTTAATTTAGTGTGCAACAAAACGTGAAATTGTAACTATGGCGGTGATGTTTAACAAACATTTTTTGTATTCTTCTTCATTTTTATTTCTGTTTACAACGAAAAGTCAAATTATTGTTTGTGGTAAAAGTGAATGTGTCGCGAAGATGGCTAGAAAACAATATTTAATTGAATTCATTGAAATTTTAAAAGAAAACGCGTTTTGGCAAAGTAAAAGTGAAAAATATAAAAACAGAAACGAAAAACAAAAAGCATGGGAAAAACTTTTATCAAAATATACAAAATTTTACAAAAATGCTACAATTGAAATGGCAGAAATAAGTATCATGGAATTAGAGCTTGCTATAGAACGCCATCGCCAATACTAGTTCATTCCACTCCCAGAATCATTGCAGGCCATAAAAAAATAAGTTACAATCAACCAGTTGAAATTATATTCAGTGAAGTTTTACATTCTCCAAATTCATTTCAAGATAGTATGATCATATCAAATAGTAATGAATTTCAATAAACTTTATTCATTTACTCACATACATACATACATAAGTACATATACATTAGCGTGACATTCTGTTATATGGAAAAAAAAATTTTATCAAATTTTTTAAGTCTCACCCCCCAAATCGGCTCTGTTTTATGACAAAAAAATTACAAAAAAATTTCATAGCGATAAGTTAAGTTGGGCGTGCGCACGCCCTTCAAAGTTTTATATGAGCCTTACAGTATGAACTACATACATATATTGATATTTTGGTCATATATTTTTAAAATGTCTTTTGAGCCTAAAATGGTATTATTATAAATTGTACCTTTGATTTTTAAATTTTTTAATTAAATTCTAGTCAAAAGGCAGCAAGATTTCAAATCATTTATAGCCCCCTCCCCCTAAAATAAACGTTATAAACGCGACTTGTATAAATGACGTCTGCCATTCAATGGAAAAAAAATTTTGTGCAACACATGAAAAAAACAAAATTATTTTTATGTTAAATACGCAAAAAATGAGCAAGCAATAATGTTAACAAAAAGCAAGTACCGCTATTTTCCATTGAAGCAAAAGAAACGTAGCAAAAATTTTGATTTATTTCATGATTAATTCATTCGAGTTTATTCTTTCCTATTGTTCTTACAAAATAAGATTACTAAAATGAGTGCAAGATCATTACGCGAAAAATATTATTTGATTGGCTATGCCTCTAATCAACTTACGGGTTCCAAGTTACCTTCAAAAAAAGAAGTAATAAAGGTGTTGTTTTTTAATTGGCGTGTTGTAAATATGAGTTTACGAGAAAGTGCTAAGTTAGTTATTGAAGAACTTTTGATTTTTTGGGAAAAAGCGCGCATACCCACAAAAAAAAGCAACATTGCATTGCAAAACTGGAAAAATTACATACAGAATGGACGAAATTAAAAAAAAGTTGTGGAAGAAATACAGATTTCCAGAAAAACAAAGAAAAGACCTGTGTTGAAAGCTTAGAACAAATTTTTGACGTGGCGCATGCAAATGCCTTAGGATTAATAACTGTGGAGGAAGATAAAGCATTCTTGATAAGCCAGAGGCAGGAAGGTCGACCAGGACATATGCAGCGTAGAGAAGATTATAAAGAGCTTTTTGGAGCTTGTCCTGATGTTTCTTGGCGAAAAATTGAACAAGTCCAAAGTAAGCGTAATGATAAGATCACCAGGAGCTTTTCATCATGCACGGTGGATGGCAAAAGCCATTTATAGTTTGAAAATATTTTTGTTGCGGAAGGAATTTGCTTTATCAGAGATTCAACTGGCAGGATTGCGTAAAATTTGTATTTTTATAATCCAAATATACATAGAGGCTTGGTTTTATGCTCCTTCAGCCATAAAAGCACCAAATACGGACTTTACATTTTTAAATAGACTTCATAATTTCGAAAAAATTGATACAGATAAAGGGTGGTTAAATTGTAACGCCAAGTTTTTTTCCGAATTTTATTTGACATTTCTCTATTTCAGACTTACTCAATTTGAACCATGGAGAGATACACAATCCAACAACGTGTTAAAGTTATCCAGACTTATTATGAAAATGGGAGTTCAAATCAAAATGTATATCGTGCACTTCGTAATTTTTTTGGTCAATTTCATCGTCCAAATATGCGTACAATCGCAAAAATCGTGGAAAAATTCGAGCAAACCGGGTCTGTAGAAGATGTGAGAACACCAGTGCATGCTCGTACAGCTCGTACTGCAGAAAATATTGCTGCTGTTCGCGATAGTGTGGCTGAAGAGCCGTCCACCTCAATTCGTCGTCGTTCCCAACAATTGCACCTCTCACACTCGTCGTTGATGAACATTATACATAAAGACTTGCATTTACACGCTTACAAGGTGCAATTAGCTCAAGAACTAAAGCCTCTTGACCATTCCAAACGTCGTGAATGGGCAGAATGGTGGCAAGAAATGGCAACAGTGGATGATCAATTTTCGAAGAAAATCATCTTCAGTGATGAGGCACATTTTCACCTCAGTGGATTCGTCAATAAACAGAATTGCCGCATTTGGGCGAATGAGAATCCAAGAGTGATTGTCGAAAAACCAATGCACCCACAAAGAGTGACTGTTTGGTGCGGTTTATGGGCTGGCGGCATCATCGGGCCGTATTTTTTCCAAAATGAGGCCGGTCAGGCAGTTACTGTGAATGGTGTTCGCTATCGTGAGATGATAACGAACTTTTTATGGCCCGAATTGGAAGATATGGATGTGGACGATATGTGGTTTCAGCAGGACGGTGCCACTTGCCACACAGCTAACGAAACAATGGCTCTTTTGCACAACAAATTCAATGGCCGTGTTATCACGTAATGGCGATGTCAATTGGCTACCAAGATCATGTGATTTGACACCGTTGGACTTTTTTCTTTGGGGTTATTTGAAAGAAAAGGTGTACGTCGATAAGCCAGCAACAATTCAAGACCTAAAGGATCAGATAATTCGTCACATTAACGGCATAGAACCTCCATTATGCCTCAGCGTCATCGAAAATTTGGACCATCGGATGGAGGTGTGCCGCCGAGGTCGCGGCGCCCATTTGGCCGATATTTTGTTCCATACATAATTGAGTAATACCAATACATCATAATAAAATAAAATTACAATAATTTCCTAAATAGTTTGTGTTTTATTCAAAATCGACATCGGCCCTTGAAATTTAACCACCCTTTATATCGCAAGTATCTATAAAAAAGTTTTTAAATCATCTATGGTACTTAGGCTCAGAATCTATAGCATTTGCTTTCTTTAACAATAATGTTTCTGCTGACAAAAAAAAAAATGAAAGCTGCTTTGCAAAATGAAAATGCAAAAATAATAAAACGCGTGATTTTAAAGAAAGAAAGAATTGCGAATGTAATTGATAATGGACTTGAACAATTTTTTTTCTTCCACAACAGCAAGATTTTTCGAAAGATTTAATATTGATAAATCTTTTTTGGAATTAGACCCTTCAATATGGCCAACCCATGAATGCTATCAAAGTGTATTTGTATATCTAAACAAATTAAAAGCAGTAAATGATGTGGCAGAAAGAGGAGTTAAATTAATAAAAGATTACAATAAACTTCTGACTAAAAACGAAGAGCAAACACAATTTCTTTTGCCAGTTGTGACGGACTATCGCAAACGTTTCCCAAATTCAAATAAATCGACTATATCAAAAGTACTTTAATTTTAATAAACATTTTATAAAAAATGAATATAGAATTTTTTCTACTTTCTTGTAAAACAATTTAAATAAAAAAAAAATATATGAACAAAATATCAATATAGTTCAAACGTTAAGGCTCGTATAAAACTTTTAAGGGCGGGCGCACGCCCAAATCTCAACTTATCGCTATGAAATTTTTTTTATTTTTTTTTTCATAAAACTGAACCGATTTGGGGGGTGAGACTTGGTAAAATCAAACTTTTGAAAATTAATGTCACCCTAATATACATATATTAATTTTAACTAATATTTAATAAAAACTGAATTTTACTTACCTTAATAAATGGCTTCAATGCCAAAATTATAAATTATAGCTCTTGAGGTCTTTATTATTATTTTGCCAAGTCTTTGCGCTGAAATATTGGTTAAAAATTTCAAGTCTTCAAAGCTCTGTCCAGAAGCTGGGAACCGTTATGTTGCAGAAAGCCTTTTTGTATTGCTGGTGTTATATATTTCAAAAGCTCCTCATATGTACTGGCGTCCAGGCGTAAAAAATTTTTATAGTGTTCTGGAGTTGTAATTTCCATATTTTTTCATAATATTATATGTGAACGCTTATTTCTTCTTAAAAGCCAGTCATTCGTCCATTTGTTTCTTTTTTTGGTTTCTTTTTTTGTTGTGTACATGAATATATTATCAAAAGTGCAATTGCATCATCCGCTTCACAGTTCATGTTTTCTCTTTGACGGTTAAGGTTATTGTGATTTGTTCGTCGTGTGTGGAGAAATGGTACGCGAACAAATCACACGCACAAAACACTCGTGTGTGGGCAGCTTAAGTCTGCCTCGAACAATAAATCTGAATCCAAACAAGCGTTGTCCTCGCTCTTTGTTATAATCACCGTAGTAGGAGTCGCAGTTTTTCATCTAGAGCCGTCCATATCAGAGGCTTGTTCTTATGATTTCATTGAAATCTGTACTTAAATAGTTTATGCATCATGCACGGATCCATATTCCGTGGAAAGCTTTTTCCATATATGTATGTATGTATTTATATATGAAAAGCATCATCCGCTGGAAAAGCAAGCGGTGTGTTGGCTTGACGATCAGGCCAAGTTTAGGGGTGGAAAATAAAGCTCATTGTTTTCTAAAGCAGATTGAAAGGAGAAGTTTACGAAATTATATTCTGCTTCAGCAACTAGCACAATTCTGTGCGTGCTTTTATAACTCCCTAAATGTGATGGTCTTATCACATGAACGTTAACAACTATGAAAATTGAATTTTATTTATGTGCATTAAGCGAAGAAATTAGCACACGTTTTAAATATGTATTTCTTTTATTGTACGCTTGTGATTCCTTAAAAATTGTATATTATATAAAGGTATATTATATAAAATAACAATTGAAATTTGTGAAACCCGTAACTATTGGAAATTAGTGTAGGCGGACTTGCTACCCTTTTTAAAGCTTTATTTTGTAGTCTCTAAAGCAACTTAACTCAACCATAAGTATATCAGTTGCAGATAGTTGTTATCGCCTTGAATAATATATAAAACCTAGAACAGGAGAATTTTTTAATATAAGATATTTAATATTTTGGCTCTAACCTATTAACGTAAACGCAAAGCAAAACGGACTTAAGAGACTTCCCTTAGGAGCACTTTATTCAACAGATTTCAATTTGCTAAGTTTTCCATTCATTTTAATAAATTGTTTTCTAATTTTGCGTAACATTTCAGATTTTGCACCAAAAAAATTAAAAAATATAATTGCAACGGCCCTTTGGCCGCATCCAGCCGCTTACATATATAAATTTGTTTGTTTGTTTATTCAAAAATCTGATCAACATCGCAATTCGGCGATATTGTTCTAAAGGGTTTTTCTTGGAAATATGGATAACCTTATGTGTTGTTAAAGCTTCGATGTAAACTGACGAGTTTACTATACTAAAAAAATTCTTGCAAGAATTGGTGTCAAATAATGTAACCCCCCTAAAAATACTTCTTGGCCGCAACCTTTTCCGGGTAACAGAACTGCAATGATTTCTTCGACATCTTTAGAAGACAATTAGTTAAGACCAAATCTACTATTAAGAGGTCTTAAGGTTAATAACCCATTATGGAAATTCGTAACTATATTAATATAAATTTCTCTTTCTTTCGTTCTTCCAATTGTTTCATTTATAAATGTCGACGTTTTATTTGGATCTTTTTAACATTTTCTAAAGGTCATCGATTTCCTAAGAGCTGTCCTTATCGCATTACTGATAAATAAATGGAAGTTTGCTATTACCTATTACAACAAGAAAAATCAAAGCGGTAGGATCAGTGGCTACCAAAATAGCACAATCTTCTCTCCGTTGGAGAGCTGTATACATATGTATATGAGAGCATTAATTTGGTATAACGATATGATTCTACCAGGACTAAACTCCGTGCATGTAAAGTTTATAAGTTTACCCAGAAAACTGGTTTGACCTGGTATTTTAAGTGCAGGCATTATAAATCGAGACGCCGTCCGACCATTTGATACAGAAGCGAAGCCTTTGCTGCCCATGCTTTGAACAAAATACCCTATTTGTAAGGAACACAGTCAATCTTTGTACTTCTGGGTAAAACGGTTTATTAAACCTGTTTTTCTTTATTTCTAATAAAAGTATGAAGGCATTTGTTTCAATTAAAAATTCATTTCATTTCCTTATATAAATATGTACCAATATATTTCTACTTCTATAAAATATATATAAATACTTTATAGAAATTTGTTTATTTGTTGACTGTTTAGGTTTCTTAATACTCTTTCTATATTTTTCGGTGCGGCTCTAGGGCAAGTAATTAAGAAAATGCATAAATTTTTCCTTAAATTTTGTTTATTGACCTATATTTCGATCAGCGTCGTTGATCATCCTCAGGGATGTTAGCATTAATACATATATATGTAATTTAAACAAAAAATAAATACATACATCAAAATATTTACATTTATGTCAGAATTTAAAACTATTAAAAACTCGTCTATTTGTGTAAAAATTCCTCCTTGTGTTTATTTCTCAGAATTGTTGTCCAGTTGCTAAACTTATTTATTGTCCTTTTGATTTTTGTTTGCTTGTTAAATGTCTGGATGTTGGCGCGCAGCTCTCAATGTCTTCTTTGTAGTTTAATCTTTTCTCCTTGGATACCTTTATAATATGTAGCATTTCTAGAGTATATCCCTCTTTGCAAAATTTTTACATTATCAAAATTTGGTTTATGTCCCGTTACTGCACAATGGGCTGCAAGTGCTGTTTTTTGCGTCATTGAACTATTGATTGTTTTAATATCACTTTTGTGGGACGCCATCCTCGTCTTTAATTTTGTTTGTGTTGTACCAACGTATAGTTTTGGGCATATGTTGGGCCCGTCTCTATTGCAGCTGATTTGCTGTTTTTGTATTCTATATTGCAGGGATCTGACATCCTCAGAGTTCAACTCATGCTATTCCGATTGTTCAGGGCCCAATGCGACAATGCAGTGAACAGTTTGAGAAGACAAGCATTTGAAGAGTACATACGTATTTAGCTTTTACTGTTGCATCTTCAGATGCAACAAAAATTTCAAAAAGATTTTTCAACACTCTGTTTGCATAAAATGTATTCATACAGTATAAAATAAAATAATTTCTGTTATAAAATAATATTTTATAACATATAACATATATTTACATATGAACAGATTTCATTTCAACACCAGATCATGAGTAGTAGTTACGTGAATCTTGATTATGTGTGAGTGTTAATTGCATTAAGTTTATATTGTACATATTATAAATAGCCTAAAAACATAAGAATTTTTTTGGTGTGAAAATACCTGAGCTTCGGCTTAAAGTGTTAATTTAATTAAGAGAAGAGCGGTAAATGAGTGTGATTGGGTATTTTGGGCTTGCGGGGCTTTAATGTCATGGTAACGGCGAGGGAAAACGATATTTTATTCTCAATAGACCTCAACTTGCCGTTTTATGACATCACTTGCAGCCAAAAAGCAAGACGATTCACAAAACTCTTCAGTCTGTGTTAAAGTGAAGTTGCAAAAGCAAATCATCATACAGTAAAAAAATGTTGACTCGCTGTGAAATTACTTGAGGGCATTTTGGTGAGCGTGTGCCATTGCATGTACTACGTACCTACACATGTATGTAGCGAAAGGGAGATTAAAAAGGACTTTTATTTACATTTGCACTCGTCTTACGCGTAGTATGTACTTGTTTCCTATTTTAAGTGTTTTTTTGTTCCCATCCATGTGCAAATTATGTCGTTTGTAGTGCTTGAGGATAAAAATTGAAGCAAGACCGGAAAAGCAACACTTAAATCCAAACAAGTTTCATTCCTCCTCTTCATCACAACAAAAAGGTTAAATAAATGTTGGAAAATTACGACGACGGTGATGGCGAGGAAAAGAAAAAATTAGAGAAAGAAAACAAAATAGAACGCAAGTTTTTTTAAATAAATGGAGTTATTAGGGCTAAAATATTAATGTTGGTTTAAAAAAAATAAGAAACAAAAACGCGAATGTAAATGTGTGTATGTGAGGTATGGCTGAGGTGACACTTGGTGGGAGAATAACATTTTTTCAATATATTCGTAATAAGCGAACATAAAAAATATTATGTTCAAATTGAAAATATTAGACCAACATGAGATTTTAGTTCGAAGAAACGAATATATCTATGAACGTTCTTGTATTACACCAATTTTGTTATAGACGCACAATAATAAGATTCCGTTTATGAACACATATACTTACATACATATGTATGTATGTACACACTCATATCGAACTCATGCGGAATAGGTCCACGAATATCCATATAAAATATATGTATATGTATATACATATGGGTATGTATTGGTATGTATCTGTTTTTAACTTAGTTTGTTTTAGTTCTTACTTCTTTTTTTCTCTTTGAAGCGAACAACCCAAACAAATTAGAAAAGGTCGGAAATCGAATTGTCTTAAAAAGAAAGCGTTTCTAAATAGAGAGCGTCTACTCTATTACAATTTAAAACTTTTTTAATACTGTACTAAAAGGGATTTTGCTTAATGGTTTAAGCATTTTTGAGGGACGAGAATCGGTGGATCATCATAAGTACCGATATGCTGCTGCCACGTGCAAATAAATGTATGTATGTTCCCAAAGTTTTTAATGAATTTTTGAATGCAAAGTTTTATAGTTTTCGTCTAAATTAAGGAACAGTTACTTTACTTCAACGAAGCAAATAAATAGAAAATACGGTTTCCAAATGATCCCTTGAGAAATCAGTAGATTTGTATTTTAAAATTGGTAACTTCATGAACTAAACAGAAAGTAAATGAATTTCTTTTGTTCCGTTTCGTAAAAGTAAATTTGTATGAGCGTTGGCCATGTGCATGTGAGCAGATAATAAGGTCAAAAGGAAGTTAAAACTTTAAAGGTTCATCAAATTTACTCTGTGGCCCAACGAAGAGTAAATGGGTTAGAATAAATGAAATCAAGTTTTACGATATGGCATTATGTTTACGATAAAAAGGGCAACACGTCAATTGTTAAGTACTCGTATAGCAAACCCCAAATTGGATTGCAAGACCAAAACGCATGCATGATGCGAACAGCTGTTTACAAATTGTACAAGTAGTGTGTATATAATAACAAATTAAGCTATATCCTGCCAAAGCTTCTCCTTGCTCCTTCTCATGCTTGCATGTGCACGATTAGCAGCAAAGAAAAATTTCTTGTTATAAAATGTTAATGCTCTCCTTTGCCCTTCGTTGCTCTCTAAATATTCCGAATTGGAATCCGAAAGCTTTTTTGAAACCGAACATGCGCATAAAAGGCCAGGGTTACACAGGAGCGCGAAAAGCAGTTACGCTCCACAAACGGAAATTGTATTTTGCTTAAAATAAGTTTTGTGGAATATTTATCACTGTCAGCATTCCTTAACTTTTATGTTGTACGGGCGTACACCAACCAGCCAACTCCATTTAGTCTACTGTAAATATTCGGTAAAAGCTGTTCTCAGATCCTACGTGTACACGCGATACCGCATTACATGTTACTTTAGTGTGTCATTGTATGTGTGTGATTACTAGACACAAGTTTACAGCAATTTGAAAATTGTTAAACCGGCTGCAAACAAAAATTTAATCATACAAAAATACATACATACGTACCTACATATGTAGTATGTATGTACATACATACATACATAAATTTAAGGTACATACTTGGTTCGAATGTCAAGTACCGTGCAATTGTTTCTTTGTTTTAAATTACTCACAGTGAAAAGTGTTTAGTGTTTTCTATTTTATATACACAAAAAGTGAAAAGAAATTTATAAATAATTTCATTCGAAAGTTCGAGGAATCCATACTAAAAGCCAAATATGCGCGTGGGAGAGTGTGCGTGTGTGTGTATACTCAAGCAAATTGAAAATTCAAAGCGGGCTTCCAAATAAAAAAAATACTCGCAGCAAACTTACATTTCACCAGTGATTTGGAAAACGCGTTGCTAACCTTAATCCGCGAAAAGTTCGTGCCCCGTAATTTACCAATTCTTCGAGCAAAAATAAGCACCAAATAATCCGCCTTATCCGTCTGCCACTCTTGTGGCGCATTCATGTACATATGTGAAATAAAGTTGACAGAAAGTCAAAATTCTTTTGTTAATGAAGTGAATGCAAATGTATGTAAGTACATGCACACATTAATTTCCAATATGTATCTTAGATCGAAAGTGAATATCTGTTTAGCATTGTGCTGTGTGTATGTGCGCTAACTGGCACCTTCTGACGACAGTTATTTATTTATTTGGGCTTCAAAAGTAATAAAAATTAAGTTTCCCTAGGAAAAGTTTTGTTGTCATCAAATACACAAAATGTTTTTGTTATTAATTAAAATGTGCAAATTCAAAAAATTATTTCTGTTCAAAATGCAAATGAAAGCAATACGATTTGCATGAACAAGTGAAAAGTGTGAAAGTGAAAGCGAAAACAAAAACAAAAGCAGACTAAAAATTAAGCCCCAGCAAACGAAACAAGCGTTTTTTATTCAAGTAAGAGAAAAAATAATCTTTGAGTTTGCTTAGCACTGCTTTTCCAACACTAAATGCAAAAGTATTCTAACCAGCAATAAAAAATAAACAAGCTAACAACAATAGCAACAACACAATAAAAAAAAACAAAAAAGTCTACTGACGTTGGTAACACGGCTACAAACAATAAGTAAACATTTAACACAGCGAAAGTATTGTTTGCGCGCGTGTGTGTTCGTCTACTTCGGAGCAAAACCATTCGCATCGCAAAATACAAATTTCAAATACGGTCATGTGACGGAGCCTAAATGTATGTAAGTATGTAACGATATCTTTGCTGACTTCATCCTTGGGGTAATAAGCAAATATTTGTCTGGATTTAAGCCACATATACATATATATATACATACACACACACTTATACATACACACATACATATTTGTACGTATGTACATACATATATACATTGTTTAGGTGTGTTCGTCTTGTTAAGTTAGTCTTTGTGGCTCATATCTCGTTTTTGGTGGTGTTTTGGTATTTAGAGCGTTTCCAACAACAGCACCAACTTTACAGAGCACACAATGCATATGTTCCATACACGGCTTAATTTAGACGTATTCAACTGTGTGTGTGTGTGTGTGTGAATAAACTCATTAGATAAAAAAATAAAAGGTTACATGTGAACGTTGTAGGATGTGTTTGTGCCAAGAAATGTTTTTTTTCCGAACATGCCATCTTTGTTTTAAATGGCAGGGTGAAGCAAAACCATTGACATCATTTATAGGTTGCCTAAAAAATACAACATTGGCGCACACGAAAAACGAAGGAAAATAAAGAAAAGCTGTCAAAAATGTGAGTATAATCGCTTTTGCAAACTGACCGTTTTGTTGTAATTTGGACGTTAAAATTCATATTATTTCTAAATTAGAATGGAAAAAGGTGTGAAATAGGCACACATACATACATACACACATCCATATAAAAAATCTTTTTTTCAAACAATGTTTATAAAGTAAAGCTGCAATAACTTTTGCTGAATTTGGCTTATCTCAATCTTTTGGTCAATTTCAAATCTTGTTTATTAAATGCGGCTCTTAAGGGATAATTTACAGCAGAAACTTAGATCTTTGTCACATTGTAAATATGTATATGTGTAAATACTTTCTATATGAAAAAGTTGTTTGCTCGGGTAGATGGGCAGCTTTTCTCTAGAATTTCCACACATCCTGTTTCTGGTTTATTATTTCGGCATTTTTACTTCGTGTTCGAGTAAATTTTTTATTTACCATATTTATTATTAGGTTGTGACATTTTAGAGATAGAAAATTTTCACAAATCTTCAAAAAAAATTTTTAAAGACAACTTCACACGGACAACTTCACGGAGATTGGCGAATGTTTTACGAAAATTTGCGTGTTGCGTTTTTTTCATGCTTACGCTACTCTCGGTAGTTTAGGTTAATAGGTGCGCTACAGCATACGGCGTTTTTGCAAATATTGCTTTCTCCATCCGTGAATAATGAGATGTGTGGATGTGTGATTTTTCAACGGCTCATTAGATAATTTTTGTCTGTTTGTCCATTGTGTGCTACTGTAAAGTTTTTAAACAAGGGGCATGTTTTTAAAATGTCAAATAACTGAACGATGATAATGTTTTTCGTCGATTTACGTTATAGCCAATAAAGTTTTACGTGCTTTCTGACTTCGTACATACATACTTATAAAAAATACAAATTTTTATTTTTCTTCTGTTCGCTTCAATATGTCTGTGCTGGTGTGATGCGATTTGTTTATTTCGAGTTGTGAAGTTTTGCATATCCTTAAACTATCTTCAAAATGAAGCTATTGCATTTATCGACGTTCTAAAATTACAACTTTTTGTTATTAGTGAACTTTTGAATAACAGTTCACAATTTGTTAAAGTTTATAAAAATATTTGCAATTATTTATGTAGGTTTGTGTAAAACTGTGTTAAACCCCATATAACTTTAAATAGTCAAATAGCTTTCCTAAGAGCACAAACTCCGTATGTACGATAACAGCAATAAAAGTATCTTTGATATTTATTTTCCATTTTCCATTGATTGTTGAATCATTTTCCTAACATCTTTTCTTCATTTTTGGTACCTTACGAAGCCTTCGCAGCTTATGCATCTGTTTTACTTTAGTTTATAAGGCTTTTAGAATTTATTCTTTTACAGGTACTAGGTATAGGTACTAGGTATGTACTTATGCTCTATTATGCAATCATGAATAATACTGCAATTAGCTGATGTATTTCTGCAATATTTGTTGTTGTTTTAAGTTCCCGTTTTATATAATTTTTTTGTTATTGAGCGATTCCTTTTAAGATGTGATTGGGACTACATGATATATTGACTTCATAATCTAAGCTGCATACGTATCATATAGAAATGCACGATGTTTGCTTTCAAATTCTTAAGATGCTTTTTCGGTAGAATCGCTTCAAAATTCAAGAATTATTACGCAATAGGATCAGTTCATGTCGGTGCATTGGGTCAAATTTTATTGCAGTCTCGAGCTCATTTTGTTTTCAAATCTAAAAGTTCGTGAAATTTTTTATTCACTGCTGTTATCCTTCTTATCTTCTGCTTTGGGTTCTAATATTTGGCAGTTTTATGTTGTAGTATTTCTCAGCATACTTGCGTTTTATATTATCTTTATTTAGTAAATAATTTATTCGTACTGTAATTTCCTCTCCTCCGTTCTGATCGAGCATCCGAAGAGCTACTGCGCTTTTGTATCTCCCTGGAGCTGGCAGCTAAATAAACTTTATACCCCTGCAGATACGATAATCGGAAACTCGTGCAGTGCACCAGCATTATAATAAAATACTAATATAAGTACTACTTACCCAGTGCAAGAAACTTACCATACAAATATGAATTATAAAATCGGAGTAGTGATATTTTTTGGTACTAGAACTTTGCTTTGCGTCCCAAAAGCTTGGGTATAGCATTTTCTTTGTTAAAATACATTTGTTCTTTAGACTGTTTACTTTAGGTTTTTATTGTTGTTAGCTTTTGTAAAAATTTTATTTTTTGGTCTGCAACATTTGTATTGTTTCCTTATACACTTTTTCCTATACAAAAACTATGTATTACAGACGTCTACATTCGGAATACTACTCTTATTATATTCATATAAATCATTTAAATCAACGGGAGGAAAGTATTTAGCAGGTAGCTCTGATGAGTTGGAAATCAGCGCAAATTTTATTGACATTGTTGTTATTTGATTATTAATAAATAACTTTTACACGCAGCATGGCTTATAAAAATATTTTCCATATTCCATAATATCAGGTTTTTCAGATAATTCTTGGTTCTTTCTTTTTCCATCTACACATATTATTTTGTCTTGGCTTATTCAAGAATTATGATCACTACTAAGTCCCAACCAGTTAACAAATACTTTGCGTGCTTTACTTGGAAACACCTTTTGAATTCGATAAGATATCAAATAAAATCTACGTGAATATTAATTATTTTACGAATCATAAAATCCCTTAAAATTTTTTCAATAAGTTAGAATTAAAGAAACAGAAAATACATGCGTACGTATATAAACCAAACTTTGTTTGAAAGCCATGGTCCCCAGTCCCGCGAATAGTAACAAGTTTAAAAATCAATATACATATAGTGTTACTATAACGATTTTTATTTACATAAGAAAAGGTAGGTAACAGAAATATAGTACACTCTGTACTAACCAGATATATGTACGTATATAATAAAATTTAGGACTGATCAAAGCTTAATAAATTTAGTTTCAAGCTATTTTGCAACTGTCATATGAATGTCTGTCTTCTATGCAACATCAAATTATAATGAAAAATTACACCATTTTAACACTAATGTGTTTCCCGATATAGTTCAGTAGTGTCAGTTCTGCATGAAGTGCACGTCAAATGATCCTGCATTAAATTTAAAACATTTATTATGAATAAAGCAAACAAATTTCGCTCCTGGACTTCTTATTTCGCTTTCCTGTACTAAATAGATTTTATATCCTCTCTCTTAACCTAAAAAATTAATATAGATTTAAAATTTTTATTTATGCATATATATGATTATATGTACATATATATATATATATATATATAGATATATATATATATATATAGATATATATATATATATATATGCACATTTATATAGTCGCAATAAATAGCTTTCCGAAAGCTGTTGTGTGTTTGTAGGGAATTTGACTTTATTTCGGGCATTTATTGTATGTTTCTTCTTGGTGTGATCCTTCCCTGGGTTAGATAATCAGTCCACCAGTCTGCAGGGTAATACTCAAGGCGTAAAAAAGCTTCAAAAGAGGATTTCGCCTAACTACAGGAGGTAACTCCGCAAGCTTTTTATTACTGATTTTATCCCTACTTGGAGCACTTCTGGCGGTTAAATGACCAAAATCGTTTTTAACTCTTATTTTAAATGAACTAAATATTTGTTATTTTTAAAACAAAAAACTTTTTCTTTATCTTCAATTCGAATGAATTTTTATTATGCATTAAAACATACATACATACATATGTACATATGTACATACAAATTTATGTACATACTCGTACACGTGGAAGTACGTAGAGATACATAATCAAGTGCATATAATTTTTTGCAGGGCGAATTCATGACGTATCAAAGACAAAAACTTAAGCTCTTGAATTAGTGGCATCCAAGGGAGATTAAGGCATAAAAAGTTTCGGCATGGTTAGTACTCAGTATATTTGTAATTTACTGGTTGTTTCTGATTTTTTGAGATATTTGTAACATATTGCGTTTTTCCGTGATTTCTGATCGCTTTGGTTTCGTTCCATGGATATATATTTTTAATTTTTTTAGTTTGCCGTTAATTTTAATTTTTTTTAAACTCGTGACACTAAAGGTCTCCTTTTTCGGTTTCCACAATTTCTTGAGAATTTTAAGGTTTTTCTGATAACGGTGATATTTGATTTCCTTCATACAAAGTTGAGGACTATTTACACTGATAAGCAACTCTAAATGGTTGCTTTAAATTATATTTGCCGCTTTTATAAGACTTCCAGCAAATCGGCGAAGATTTAATATCGTGACTACAAAAGTATAATTTAATTTAAAATGTTATAGGGAATTTAAAGGCATCTCTCTTCAATAAAGTACTATTACGTACTTATGCATGTGAAGTACCTTCACTTCCTTACATGGATACTTAACCATGCAGGCTGTGTGGCTATTAGTACACAGTTCCCATGTTTAAATGTTTTGTTTTTCTTTGAAGGGAAACAGACATATGTTTTTAAATGAAGGATTATTGTCGTGGGGTTGACCTAGAACTCCAACGTTTGTGTGTTTTCAGCGCAATTTCTTTATTATTCATATAATTGTATTCACTTTTGTACGAATAATTTGAAATTCACCACATTTTTTAAAAGCATTTTGAAATAGTGACTGAAAACATGTTATCAAATGTTTAATGAGTTTTGTGTTTATTGCAAATAATAGTTTATAGGAATGTCGACAGTAAAATTTTTTGATATTGAACAAAAATAAAATACACACTAGAGAGTTCACCTGCTATGAATTCACCTTGATGAATAAAATAAATTTCACTATGAACTTTCATATACATACATATGTATGTATATGCATATGTAATACATACACATTAATTAATATAGAAGGGTTTTAACACTTTTGCAAACTCGAGTTTTCCTCGAGTTTATAAAAATCTGCAAAAAATCTCGACTTTGAAAGAAATGACCTAGAAAATTTCTGTATTCAGGTAACGGTATGTACATACCCATCTTATCGAAAATATTACCATGTGTTTGCGAACATAATACGAGGAATGACGTGCTTTAACTTGCGTACAGAAAATTGAAATACCTATTTAATGGACGATAATAATACATTAAAATTTCGATGTTAAATATATCGAAAATAAATAAAGCATAAATCGAAAAAAACGATCGTAATATCAAAAATCAGCTGGAATTGGAAAAAAGAAAATTATGCAAAAATGTATTTTTAACAAAAATTGGCCACTACCCTCCCTTAAGCCGATGGTAGAGACTAGAATACTCTCCTCCAGCTAAATTTATTGTAGTATTTTATGCTTAGCAGCAAAATTTTCCGATTTGCTGCTGGCATTAACTTTAGAATCTTTTAATTATTTCAATTCAATTCAATTTATTTTGTTAAATAATATATACTTACATTCTTTGGTTTTCTTTAGTATACACACATGCATATATATACATATATATATAAAGAGTTCAAGAGTATTTCTTTTTCTGCTTAGTAATCAGTTTAAAATAAATATATACAAGAATATGTTTGAACAGTTCTATAATTATTGGAGGAAAAATTTAACAGCAAAACCTTTTTGAAAGTTCTTATATATACCCTACTAACCAAGCTTATTAACTACCTACGCTGGTACTAAGCCATTGATATGGGTATGATCCGAATTCGAACAGCGAAGGTAAAAGTTACGTGTTAATATTTTTATCTTATCTTCTATTAATTCCATATTGACAATATCATGGAGTCTACAAGTAGAAAATTGCCACGGCAGATTACAAATCATTTTTAATAATTTTTTTGTAGTACCTGAAGCCTTTTTATATGGCAGTTTTCACTATTGCACGAAACTGGGGCTGTGTAATATATAACCGCATGGAAAATTGATTTCAATATAATCTTTTTATTACAAATATTCAATCTTGATTTTCTATTTAAGAAAGCATATAACGCACGAATTAAAATATTGCACTTGTTGATAATATATGATATGTGGTCATTGAATTTTAATTTGATCTAGTATAACACCTAAATATTTGACTTTTTGCTCCCATTGAATTAAAATATTGCTTAGTACTATATTTCCTTGGGGAAGATAACAAGGTTTCCTTGTCCTGCTGAAATATATGGCTTGTGTTTTTTCATTGTTTCTATTTATTTAAATATGCAAATAATTCTGCTGTAGCTCTTTGAAGATCCACAACAATGTCTGCTGCAAGTCTTCCAGCGCAAAGGATTGCTGTATCATCTGCGAAGATTGACATGGTACAGAATTCAGGTTGTGGTATATCACTTGTATATAAATTATATAATACCGGTGAGAGACATGAGCCCTGAGGGCACCCCGCTGTAATGTCATAACGTGTAGAACAATGGGAACCAATATGAACTTTCAAAGATCGTAGGGAAAGAAAAGCTTGTATAATCTTTATCAAATTTATAGGAAAGTTTAAGCGAATCATTTTAAAAATAAGTCCATCATGCCACACTGAGTCGAAAGCCGTTTTAATCGAGCAATACCATTCCAGTCGATTTTTGGACTGCAAAGTTTGATTTCACCAGATTCCTTATTCTCGCTATTGCTTGGACTGTATTATGTTCACTACGGAATCCGAATTGATATGACGGAATAATATTATAGGCTTCGATAAAGTTTATTAGTTTAGCCTTAATTACTTTCTCAAGAATTTTGCTTAGGGAGTAAAGCAGTCTTATTGGTCTATATGATGTAGGGCTATCAGACGGTTTGTTGTGCTTTTTAATAGGAATAACTTTGGACTCCTTGAATTTATTTGTAAAATAATATAACTTCAGGCATGCATTAATAATAATAGTTATATATTTAATTCTTTTTCTAGGAAAAGCCTTTAAGCTTTTATTATTAACACCATCCAGCCTTGGTGCTTTTCCTTGTTTTAATTTCTTAATAATATAAGAAATTTCTGTAGCATTTGTGGAACGATGGTACTGTGAGATGGGAGTTAACGGCTGAAAAGTTTGAAGTGTTACTGACTATCGAATTTGTATCAGTGTTACCAAGGCGAGATAATATAGAAGGATTCAGAGCAAAGTTATTTGCTAGAAGTTCGCATTTTTCACTATTTTGTTTGAGAATAGGAATATTTTTACATTTCTTTCTTAGAATTTTTGGATCTCTGGATCTGGATCTCTAAGTCGCTGCCAGTTTCGTCGCACATTATTTCTATGCTGTATCAAATTCCTTACATAAGGGGGTAATACTCTTCTTGGAAACGCAAATGCTCTCTTTGGTACACTGACATTAATACCTTCCTTTCTGGTACTTTCGAAATGTTCCAACATGGAATCAATTTGTTCTTCCAGTTCAACATTACTTGAAATTGGTAATAATAAGTGCCTGTGAATGTATCTTGAGAAAGCCTTCCAGTTAGCTTTATTAAAATCAAACTTTAATAGAGACAACGTACATATTTATGTTACTTTTTAATGAAATTTTGACAGCCATGTGGTCAGAGCTTAAATCGTCTATAACAACTGATGGTGTTAGAATCTCAAATGCGTTTGTCAAAAAAAAGTCTAGCGTAGAGCTTTGTCTATTAGGACACGCTGGAACGTAAGTGTGGTCACTTGGATATGCAATATCAATTTCGTATGAGTCTACCTTTTCTAACAAGATATTACCCCAACAATTTGGCCTAATGCATCCCCAAGATTGGTGTCTACTGTTAAAGTCTCCCCCAAGGATGTATTTATAATGTGTATTACTTGTTAACCTACGTATGTATATCTGAGCCAAATAATAGTTTCCTGTTATTATCCGGACCAGCTAAGCCTCCTGGGAAGTAACATGAATAAATATGTATACAATCATTGTTAGTAAATATTTTTATACCAATGTATAAATAATGTTAGTATTAACAATAGGAAGTAATTGATGGTTGATATTTTCTTAACCACAATAACCACTCCGCCTCCTCTTGTGTGCTCCCTGTCGTTTCTGTATACATAGTACTCATTATGCCTTATATAAGCATTAGATTTGAGCCAAGTTTCCGTTAGAAGACAAATATGAATATCGTTGCTAAAAATTCTTCACATTTATTTTGAATGCCTCTGGCATTCCAAGTGCTTTTAATTATTTATTTCCTGGCATTTTTAAAAATACATACATATATTCATATAGCAATTTTAAATAATACCAACTTTCACTTCTTAAGTTATATGTACGGATTTTTTACCACAAAATATTAACTAAGTTTTCCACCGTTTTCCTATTCAAATTTCTATGTCTGTTCAATATTTGCAACTTTATTGCCTTCCTTATTTTCCGGCATGTTTAATATGCATATATATATATATTTATGTATGTATGCGTTACCTTAATATAGGAAGGCGCTAACTCGTTGTTTTCGCAAGTCGAGTTTTTTGTAAATTTCGAAAGATGATCTTCCAACACATTATTTTAAATTAAAAATAACAAAAATATAAGCAGTTGAAAAAAGTTTCGCGACTACAAAACTTTAATTTTTATTAAGTAGGTTAGGAAAGCGTTACTTAGGGCCTTTCTATATTAAGGTATCGATATGTAGGTATACGAAAAAAATAAAGATTTAAATCAAATAATTTTGTCAGCAAAACGAGTAGTACAATATATTTACAAGGAGTGTTTGCTGCAGCCTTTTCTGTACTTTGTAATCACAGCGTAGAATACATTTTGCTACTTTAGTGTTGCAAATAGGTCGAGAATTCTGATTTATTACCACTGGTGTACCATAAGGCCCAACTCTGTACACATTATTTGCTTCTGATACAAACAACGATGTAGTAGTTGCAACATACGGCGACGATACCGCTGCACTAGCAGCCCAATGCAATCAAATATTTAAGTCTTATAAAATAAAGAGAAAAGAAAACAACTGAAAACTAAAACAAATAGGATGTACTGGCTTCTTGGTCCCAAGTCGGAATTAAACATAAACAACAAATTACTACATGGACTTACGGTATTCAATTATGGGGAACTACTTCCTACTCCAACATTTACATATTATAACAATATGAGTCAAACACTCTTGGATTTATTATAGGTGCTCTGTGTATATATACATATGTATGTAATTACATTATTTTTATGATTTATTAAATTTGCTTATTAATACTTTGTAAATAGATTACAAATAAAAAATGTAAAAAAAATATTTTAAAGCAAATCATAGTATAATGCCATGAAAAGCTATTTTCTTGCTACGAACGCATAATTTATACAATTTAAAATATACATACTTACATATGTATGTATATTTTTGTTCACTTTAAAGCCGAAATAGTGCGAAAGCTGATTAGAAATTTTGGCAAACTGACATAAATGCATGCCGTTAAGACAAGACCACCGGTTATTAATTTTTCTTAGTTTTTAATACATTTTGTGTTCAAGAAATACGAGTAATTTGCTGTTTCTTAGAAATATTTGAATGGAAATTCAAAAAAATAAGCACTTGTAAAGAAATTATAAAGTCATAAATTGCAGAAGTTCGCATTTTGAAAGAAAATATTTACTTAAAAAGTTTTATTTTCAATTGCTTTATTTAGTTTTTGCATTTTGTAGCTGCTATTATTGAGTTGAAATAAAATCAATCTGAATTTGTCTTCAACTGCAGATTTTGCTACAATCCTACGAAGCCCACGAATGTACTCATGAATTTGAAAATATACTATTTATCTTCAAATAGTTAAGAGTTTGGTCATAAAACGTTAAATATGTACATATATTTTATATACATCTCGTAAGGGAGTTGTTTGCTTTCAGCATTTATCCAAATAAAATTATGAAGTAACACACCTCATTTGGATGCGGCGCATTAAGTTCTTCCTTGTGTTCAGAGCTTAGCGACCTTCGGCAGTCAACCATCAACTAACGCAACAGTCAATTTTAATAAAATCTTTGCATCGTATAAGTTAGCAAGACCTTAAAGTGGCTTCTTCAACTTACTTTAGTTAACATACGTACTAAGTGACATATATTTAACGATACTAAATATCTAATACACTTTTTATTTCTATGCATTTATTTAATGATTTTCCATGTTATTATTAAAAATATTCTCATCTTAAATTAAGTTGAAAAATTTTGTGCTATTGGCTGTTGAAGTTTAATTTTTTTAAGCAGAACAAGAATTCTTATCAAACTCGTTAAATTTCCTGCAAATTAGCGAATAAAGTTTTTTATGAAATTGCCTTAGTAAAATTTTGTCAGTTGGATGTTGCAGCAACCAATGGGTTAATAATGTTTCGTTTCACGATGTCTTTATTTAATTACAGACAATTTGTTTGTTTATAACAAAAAAATATAATTTCATAACTGCACGCCCCTCTTAGTCTAAGGCCAAAGGAAGACAAAGAGACCCGATGCGTGTAGCAACTGACACTAAACGCCCTCTTGATATCTTAGTCACATATGTCATTTTGTAGCCAATTGCCTACCAATGTTATATCACTGTGCGACCAGTTATTGTACAGCCTCGGGCATAACACTAGTCAGTACTGGGACAAATGTCTATTATGACAGTTTTAATATCACGAAGTTATTTTTTTTTTTTTGTGAAAGTCTTGTCAGCATTTCAATATTGGTCACGCAGCCTGAAACAAAAAAGTTTTCTTGTTTTATATACATAAATCAGATATACATACATATGTAGTATGTGTACGTTCGAAATATAAGTATAAAGATGTAATAGCCTGCATGTAAATCACAGCATTTGAAATCGCGAATCGAAACGTATCTACTCGAAGTACCATTCAACAGCTAATCTACAGTCGAAAGCAAATGAACTAGGCTTTTATATCTCTTTGGACCACAAATTGTTTTGTATTTATTTTTGTTTGTTTTTTGCACTAATCCAAGTAAAAAAATGATTTCCGCCGTGAAGCGTTCATGGAGCGGCCACCTATAATATGGACGGTACTGGTTTTTACATATGACCAAAAATACTTAATTCGGATAAATCATATTTAAAACCTTCTTTTATACTATGGATGTTGAAAGGTTGAGTTAAAATCACACGCTTTAAAAAACGAAACTCACTCAACTCTATACTGTCCGATTCCAAAGGCGAGGAATACCATAAAAAGAAAAACAATTCAATCCATTTTTATACAAAGTTTTCAAATGTTTTTAACAATTTAGCACGAATTTAGTTCGTAATTTAGTAATTGTTTTTGTTCTTTGTCATACGTGTACAGCACTGTAAAGAGCTAATAAATACAATAATCTCTATACGAACGTACACTTGATTTCGAATGTGATAATTTGCCCCCTAATTGTACCGTCTTAGAGTAACACAGTTTTGGATATAAACTTTGATGTTGGTATACATACATATATACATATATATATATATATGTATATATATATATCACGCTAAGCGCAATTTTACAGCAAGCCTTTCCCCGCCCATCATTTCCCAAAAAGTTAAAATTGCTTTCATCCGTATATATTGATGGACGGGGAAGAGTTTGGGGTAAAATCACGCAGCACTTGAACCGAAGAATGTGGTAACAGATGCTAGAATTGGACGGCTAGTGTTTACTGATGATATTATGGTTCGGTACTACTATAACTTAATATCACTTAATATGTTGGATCTTCGACAAAGTTGACTTGATGTGCCAAACGACTGATGACGCCGTCGAACGAATATTGACGCTAACGGTGGCCAACAAAATATTAATTTAAAACAAAGTGAATTTAAAAACTTTTTTTTATTAAATGTTATGTTGTTTACTGTTATGTATGATTTCCTCTTATAATTTGTTTTTCTATTCTATTTACATTTATATAATATTTTTTGTTCTACTTTTTATTTGAAAAGTAGAATGAAAAATTTTAGTTTCGTATTTTAATCAAAATGGAATTGAATAATTTTGGCTTAAAGTTTTTTTCTGGTATTCTTGATTGAGGAAAATATAAAATTTTGGGTATGTTTAAACATTTAAGTCTTCTTCCCATTAGGTTACGTCTTGACACATACTCAAATTCAGGCTTAGTTTGTCTAGTGGTAAAATAACGAATTGCAAAGGAAAAATTTCTAACCTGTCCGAAAAAATTTGAATACCCAGATTACTGAATAGTCCGAATTAGCGAGTGTCCGGATTACAGAGTTTGAATTATTTGTTTATATTAAAGCTTTTTATACAACGAAAAGCGTAGAATCAAAGATTTTCAAAAACTTTATTAACAAGAAAATAATTTTTTTTATCTATTGTATTTTATTCTTACGAACATAAGAACAAACGCGAAGAGAAAATGTAAATGAAATGCACTAAGTTATGTACGTGAACATTAGCTATCTCTTTCTTCCCGCTCTGCTATAGTCTGTAGACAAAACAGTCAACGATTAGCCGATATGTTCTGCTCACGAAGGTTTTCTTATTCGCCAGTAAAAATCGATTTTGGTTTTTCAACTTTCTTGAAATAAGTTGGAGACATTAAGCAATTTCAGATTTGACATTTTCATTATACTATGTTTTGTTTTTGTTTGCCCGTTACATCGTTATGGATGGAAGTGGAATAGTTCTTTGAAATTGTTATAAATTATAAAAACGGTCGAGAAGTCAGACACACATAGATATGTCAGTTGAGATAAAAAACCTCAAAAAAACCCTTATTAGGCAATTAATTCATTGATCCTTTAAAAATCCATTAAATCCATTAAAAATTATGGCTTCGAAAACGTTGCTACGAGTACCAAGACGTAAAAAGAACTAAAAAGTTAGAGATGGAGGAAAATTGTCACCTTGCAGCAAGTCATGAAAAAGGATGAAAGCAGCCACTGTAATATTAAAATCATATTGAAAGTGTTTCTTCGTCAAATTTTGCTCATGTAAACAGCAACGTATCGTTACAACATTACTTGAAAGAGAGTTTAGTCTATTTTGTTATGTAAAAACATGGTATCAAAGTTCTTAAAAAATACGATGAGTTTTATTTGTTTGTATATATGTCCATATATTCATCAAATTCTATTTTGTCCCTTTCCAAGTAGTCCAACTTTAGGTGTCCAATACTCATAGCAGTTTGAATGTGTGCTTTTTGGTATGTCCTTAAGGTAATTGATCGATTCGGTTTTTAATTCCTTAATCGTGGGAAAAATTTTCGAACCAATTACTCAGTATCATCCAACCGACATGCCGACATACAGCCTGAGCAACTTCTCTAATAGTGATTCGCAGATTCTCCATGGCAATTTTCTTCTTTTTCTCAACATTTTCACCAGTTATACCACAAGTACAATCACCTTATGCCACTGCTAACATTTTGTACACAAAATTGACTACAATTTCTCTGTTCCGTTTTATATTTAATGCCTCTTACAAACATTCTAAATGGCTGAAACTGTGAACATATGTTGCAGACGAGTGCACCGACATGAAAAAACTATAATCGAAAGTACCCAGCCCGCGAGATTCGAAAATTCACCTTACTTTGTGAACGTAAGTTTATGAGATGTGAGACCTTCATAAGTGTCCCGTCTTCCTTTCACTTTCTAGGCAATTGCTGGCAGAAGTTACTAGATGACACGATCTCTCGAGCAAGGGGCTTTTGTTATGTGCCGTAGCAGTAGTCTTTCTTCCCAGAATCAAAAGCAAAATGCTATAGCAAATGATAATAAACTAAATAAAATATTTAAGTCGCGCATGCAAAGATTTTCTCTACATTCCGTTGTACTTAAATTTCCTTACAGGGCATTATATATTAGCATACACCACTGAACACGTTTCCACACAAGTAGCATAGCGTATATGCTATGTATACGTGTCTAATTACTTGTTGATTTTTTTTTTGTGAAAATATCATTTGGCAGAGATAAAAAACATCAAAGAGTATTATTAATACTTGTGTAAACATTTATTCCTGTTCACTTTGCCTCCTCACGACACCAGCCTACTGGTTTGACGGACGGAGTCTTGGAAACCTAACGATTTTCTCAAAGGCGACATTAAAAAAAAGGTATTTCATTATAAGCTGTTGATGCGAGAAATCAATATTTTCAAGAAATAAACAATAAGGACATTTGAAATTGGAGATACACTTATAGAGGACTTGTTGCAAAATATTCATAATTTTTCCCTGCAGCAAATATTAAATATTATGTTACCACTTAACTGTTGCTGCAATTATTTTACTTTATAATATTTTAGGTTCAGATATTGCACTTACACTTTTGATAGGGCTTGCACCCCGCAATATCGCTTTTGGTTTATTCTATTAAATAACTGACTCATAAGGCACTTTGAAATGAGTATGATTTAAATGCAAACGTTGCGGACAAAGGCAACTTTAAGACTTCTGCTAATAGCAAGATCGAAGGATTTTTGACCAAGTTTATTTAAGTAAATTTCATCATATGTCTATAGCGTACATAAGTGTACACAGCTATAACTATAGTATTATAATAATTATATTTAGGCTAACCAACTGAAAGGTTTCTACCTGCTGAGTTATTTATTGGCGCATGTGTCGTCGAATAAATAATTATAATATTTCTTTAGTCACTGTCATCGCAATTTTACAAAGTAGTATATTGTACATAAAACAGCGAACACTTTTGAGTCAGGAAATGTTTTTTCACATTTCCAAGGAAGTGCTAAATTAACAGCTTTCACTATTGGAGGTAAAACTGTTAAATTTGTACCCCTTTCAAATAATTAGAAATGCAAAGTGGGTATAATTTTCATCCGCTCTTTGTAGAACGTCTCTACTTTACCATTGCTTCCACCCACTCTATTTATTGGAATTCATGTCTTATTTCACATTATTTTCTCTTCCTTCAAAGTTCTAAATTTTATTTTAGTTTGTGCAGTTTGAAAAATAATACTCGCAAAACTGAACAACTTCATGATTGGCACTAGTTGTCTTTTTGTAATAAAATTTAAAATCTTAAAAGGTTGTGATGGACTCCTTTATTTCGAATTCGTTTAATTTTCCATTTTGTTCTATGAAAATGTTGAAAAACATGTTGTTTTTACATTCTGAAATACTCGTAGATGTAGACAATTTTTATATGTATGTGTGTTCGAGAAAACGATTTGAAAATAAACTGCGATTGGCTACCGCTAGAAATTTTTCAGTTTTGAGGCTACTATTTCGTTTCAAACAAGGATTTGCTTGTGTTAAAACAAGCGTAAATTTTTAATATCAGCGTTTATAGGGGCATATAATGCCTGCTTTGATTGCACCTAGAGCAAAATGGCTATTCAATAAGTAGGTTTCGTCTCTTAAAATGTTGGCGAACTTTATAAATATGATTTACTATAAAAAGTAAATGGGAATAAGGAAAATGGAAAAACTAAAGCAAGGAGAGACAAAATATATGTATGTATGCACATAAAAAATAATATTTTTTATTAAGTATGGATTACAGAAACTCTTTTAAGGGAAATATGTAGATGCAGCAATAACTTTGTTGAATACCCCATCGCAACAAATGTCGAACACAAAATTTAGTCAAAAAGCTGTTCACTTGTACAAACATGCTAATTTATTAAGGATTGTTCCTAATTAAATTCCACTTAATCATCCTTACCATTTGCCGGATACGAGTATCACGTAATATAGAGACTTATTAATTGACAACCGTTGTGCACAAACCAAAAACCAACCAACTAGTCGCGTTAGTACTAAATTTATACGCTTGCATGTACACATGTTCATATACATATATGTACATATCTATATGTATTATATATCCGTAGAGATATATAACTAAACCACATATAATTGTATGTTTATTTATTTGTTTACGAAAATCCGCACACTCATTTAGCTCGTAAATAAGGACTAATTAATGTTTACACAGTTATTAAATTAAATATGCTTTTTACGCGCCCAACACAAATGCTTGCAAGGATTTTTCCCTGTGTATACAGTAGAAATAAGTTATTGATTGAACAAATTATTGTATGTAAAGCGTGTTTTTTTTTGGATTGTCACAACTTTGAGTTGGCATCAATGCTTTAATAGCACCCATTTAAGAGGTGATAGTTGCTTTTCGTTTCGTTTGCTTTGAAATCTCATTATGAATCAACGCGTGCAATTGTTGAAATTTTAATAAAAATAATTGTTCTATTCGTCAAACTCATCAAACTCATTTTCATTTAAGTCATTGGCCCATATGTCTTCAAAAACGGTGGTGGTAAGAATGTTACTGCCAATGGTAAACGGTTTAGGAACATGATTCGTGGCATAAATCTTGCTGATATGTGGTTCCAACAGGACAGAACCACACAGCGGGCGCTACAATTGATTTACTCAAATAAACTTTTGATGAAAATATAATTTCACGTAATGGCCCAATTAATTGGCCACCAAGATTCGTGTGATTTAACCCAATTGGATTTGTTTCTTTGGGGTTATGTTAAGCCACTTGTCTACGTTGATAAACCACAAACAATTGAACACCTGGAAATCAATATTCGAAGAGTTATCAGTGAAATACTGCGAAAAATTATTGAAAATTGGTGTTCCAGATTGCGGTTTCTACGCGCCAGCCGTGGCAGCCACATGGCAGAAATCATATTTAAACATTAATTTCATGAAATTTTCTGTCCAATAAAACCCGTTTCATTGATATTAAAAATATATTTCCTTGTTTTATTATGATTTAAACTTGTGTCACTCTATAAAAAACCCCCTTTACATGCAAATGTCTGTACATAAGCGCATTAAGATATGTACATATGTAAGTACACATGTACTTAGATTCGTATGTATATTTTGTTTTAAATGCTGCCCATAAAACGCAGTCTTTTTAATTGGTTTAAAAAGTTGTTCAACATTTGCCAGCATAAATTTTAAACATTTAAAGAAAAAAATGTTGTACAGCGTTTTAAATTTGCCAGCAAAATCCTATACCAGTGATCACGTGGATGCAGGGATGCCAGATCTGCAATTGACAATACTAAGTATTTTTTTTCAAATTAGCAAAAAGCATTACTATTTCATTTTTAAGTAAGAGAAAAAGTTTTAAACAAAATAATTTATTATTAATAATAAACCTAGTTCGCTCAAACTGGGTTCTTTTGACGTTGGGAAGATTTTGTTTCCGTAACACAAATAGCTGATTAAAATTTGAAAGGCAGGAGTTATTATTTAATATTGCGTTTGACCCCTAATAACTACGGAATAGATATTTATAGTTTTGAAAACATGCATTTATATATAGTATTTTAGATTTTCTCAAAATTAAGTGACGAAGTAGATTTTACTAGAAAAGTGCTAAAAAAAAATGGGATTTTAATCAAAATTTCTGTCATTGCAATATCCTCATCGGGAATTTTGTAGCTTAAAAAATAAAGATTATTTCACTTCAGGCCTTATCTAATATTAATTAAGCTGTTGAATTATTTTAGTGTTTTAACGGCAATTTTGTGTAGCATTCTTTTCAAATGAATTCATTACGCAGAAAGCACTCCCAACTCCAGCGTCTGAAAGTCGTACGAAAATAAAATGGACAAGGGGAAAAATACATCAAGAGATGTTGCAAAAAATACATAAAAATAAAAAAATGCAGAAACCAAAGCAAATAAAACAGGAGTAAAAGCCGGGAACAGCATCTAATTGAAATAATAATTTATAGTTTTAAGTACTCTTAAAAGTGTGTTGGAAGTACGTATTCAATGATAAAATTTGAAGTCTCAATAAAATGTGGCACCCTGCATACGAAAACGCACCTAATGTGGGAAATTTCATGAACTCACTTTGTTTTTGGATTTGTATGCAAAAACCCCTCAATTTTCATACGAAAACGTTTGCAAGTCTCAAAAACATCGGAAAGTAACGAAAAAATGCAATTACAGAAAACTTTACTCAGAAACTTGCTTTAAGATGTACCTAAATAACAACACTAAAAACATCAGTAAAAGTACTGAAGGACCAACGGTAAAAAAATTATTGCATAGTTCGAGGAGTGGGAGTCACAAACTTGTTCAATCAATAGTTTTACTTCCTTACTATATTCTCGAGAATTTAGTTGAAAGGTACGGAAGAGGTTCATAACTGGTTACTCAAAGATTGAATTTCTTACTAATACATCCACATGATATATCTGATCATAATATTATACATATCTTGAAAAATAAAAAAAAAGTAAAAAATTTAATAGATTCTTCAAATTTAATAGAAATTTTGAAAAAGGCAAACTCGTTTGCGAATGCAAACTTTCAGAAGTTAATTATTCTAAGGAGATCGCTATTGAAACAAAATAAAAGGCGGATTAAAAAGAGCCAGTATGGTAATAAAATTTGCATATTGTGAATCGGAGGAATAGTTCACATCCATAACAAAATTCTACCTTAGGGAGAAAAGTTAAAAATCAAATTATTCTGGAAGGTTCTAATGATCAAATTGTAATAGAGGCTTGCAATAAAAAAATTTTGGAAATCGCTGACAAGTTACGGAAAACAAATTTAATACGAATTGAATAGTTCCTGTAACAGAGTTCGTTATCTTATACATACATACATACATACATATATGTGTAATTCAAAAGAGCTTCGTTTCAATAATATAACTGTCGAAGATATTCTTGAAACTAAATATTTCGAACATTTGTGTTGTATAAACTTGGAAGAAGAGTAGTAAAACTGAAAATTTTGTTATTAATTATTATTATTAATTTCGATTTTCAAATCATGATCATGAAGTTTTGGTTAGAAAACATTATTTTTAGTATAAGGGCTAGAAAGCTAAATATTTTTAAAACCTAGTTCACAATTATAAAACAATATGTCGAGTTAAACAACAAAAGAGCAAGAAAAGAAGAAGACGAAGTGAAACATGGTGTTCCACAGGGCAGTGTACTTTTCTCAATTTACATAAAAGAAATACATATGTACGTACATAATAAACACTGAACTCACTAGAAGAAATTGTATCATATGAAACAAGTTGATCATAAATCCTTTAAAACTAAAATAATGAGATCCAAGTCATACAGCTTTGCTGATTCCGGAGATTTCAGTGGAGTTGTTGGTGATTCTGAATGCATCAGGTATTTGGCTGTTCGTCTGGAAAGTAATTTATCTTGGTGCATGCTTATCCAATAAATAATCCAAATCTTAAAAAGTAATCCAAAGTGTTATTAATTATGTACTTAGTTTCACAATATTAAATTGGTGTGGTCTGTGATGTAGCGCTAAAAACATTTTTCTCAAAGGAACTAAATCTACCTTTTTCTGCACTAAATAATTGCTTTGAACGAAACATAATGTAAGCTATTTAATAAATGATACGGGCAGCAGAAAATTACAAATGTCAAAATCTATACTACGAGTGCTTTTGCTTTTTACATTTTTTGTATATTTCTGTACATTTGCCTTTCAATTTTCAAACCGAATCTCAGTAAAAAAACCGACCTACTGTCTCCCAAATTTCATGAATTCAGTATGACTTTTCGCTTCTACTAGGTTCTACGAATAAATTTACGAATTTAATTTTTAACTACATATTGAATTGTTATTCCTACAAAAAGAGCACTAAATGTCATCAAAAATACTTCTGATTAATAAGCATTCTGTGGAAAAATTTCTTTAATATTTGAAAATCGAAATGCATGCCAAATTTCGGGACTACCCACATACATTCGATTATCGGTTTTGTATGCTGGTATACTCGTCTCGAACATATTTATGTTCAGATTGTCAGCTATTTAGCATGTGTTAAAAATGCTAATCGCCTCGCTAGTGACTTCTACTGGATTTTGAATATAGAAACACAGGTTATGTTGAGTTCAAATTTATTTATCCAATGCTTCTTATATTAAAATTCTTTTTAGTGTGGAAACCGCACGCCAACATAGTCAGAGCAATCTTCTTTACAATTATAAAAATGGAATTGTACTCTACGCGCGAGTTGCTTATGTTAATGACATTAAATGTCCAATAATAGAAGTTCATCTACTAAAAACTAGCAGTTTTCGCCAGTGGTGTCAACATCATGTTTAGTTTGTTCATGAGAGGCATTAATGTTAGAAGTGTTTTCGATGGTCGGTGATTTCCTGCTGTCGATCAAAGAATTTGCATCCATTTTTGTGTACAAAATGAAATTAAATGGACGAAAGCATTTGAAATGTTAACAGTGATCAGTTTTGCTGTTCTCAAGATTGAAGAAATCCATGAAAGGACGGCGTTTTGTAACGACTGAGGAACTAAAAATTTGAGAAAAATTAAAATTCGGCTTATTTTTTAAAAGACCTCGTACATTTTAATAGGACTTTAACTTCTTAAAGTATAAAGGAAGGTCACTACATTGAATTTATTTCGAATTTTGCTTTCACTAATATTATATGTATGTACGTTGTATGTTCGCGGGTGTAGTAAAAGTAGAGTGAAGGCATAAAATTTCATCGCACTTTGTGTTTGGAGTTTTATAATGTAATTAATATGCAAAATAGGAGTATTTCCATTGATAATAAACTGTTTTGAATTGAAGTAATTGTTATCATTTTTAAAAATCTTGTGTTACCGATAAAAATCTAGAATTGTTTTTAACATTCATGTTTTAAAATCTTAAAGAAAAAATTAATCCTCGCAAATGGCAATGGTTTACTTGCTTTTAATGTTTTCAATTGTATGTTTCAATTACAGCCAAAAACAGCTGACTGCAATTGTAAGAAGAAAAATTTTCATGTTTCTTTACAAATGTTTTGTATTACAAATAAATAAGAAATAAACATATCCTTCCCCTATATTTTGTTTCTATTGTGTTCTTTCTTTCATCATAATTTATAAAAACTTTTGTGAATTTTGACAACCAGCATGTGAGAATGTAATGTAAATATTTTTGGCTTCATATACCTTTGGTATGTACTTATGTATGTATGTAATTTTTCCTATTTTTTAATGGACGTCAGTTGTTTACCAAATAACTAATTTTCTTTAAATCTGTATTAGACATAATGTCCAATTTTTATGTAAATACATTTTGATCATTAATTTTAAGCAGCCGTACTTTCTCCATCTTTATTTTTTAATGAACACTTTCGATTCTTAGTACATGTCTATCGTGAGCCGTACTACATTTAATGCAATGGAATAAGTTCTGAATCTCTGTAGAGTGGACATAATAACACAGGACTACTATAAATAAAATACTGTTTTTGAGTTTATGAACAAAACTCAAATAAAACATATCGTTTTATTTTACTTATATGTAAATATGTATGTATATAAATAGATATATACTCACGTAATGGCGTTCGCTTCATTCTCAACATGAGAACAAAAAAACTTTAGTGTTAGAAATTTAGGGTTGAAAGATCGGTCGGTAATAGCTATGTATGTACATATGTATGTATAAATATTGCTCCTTACAAATGCACGTAAACCAACAAAAACCTGGAATAGGTGAAAATAAAGAAACAGAAAAATATAGAATTACAGTGTAACCTCGGTGAACGCAACCAATAGAAATTTTGGGCTGTTGCGATAACTGAGTTGTTGCGCAAACCAAGTCACAAATTTGTAGTCATATTTTTCTATTTAAAAGCTTATTTTAAACCAAATACGAATTTTATAAAAAAAACTAAGGCTAGCTTTTAATAATCATATTTATTTGATTAAAACAAAGAATAAAAACAGAAAAACAAAATATACATACATCTAATAAAAAATTAATAAAATACACATTCAAATGTATGTTAATTTGTACTGATGATTATTATCGAGTTAAAGATTCATGTTTTTAAGGGAAAGTCTGAAATTTTCGACTGAGTTTTTGCGCTTGTCATATTATTTTGCACTGCAATTTCATTATATCCTCCAAAGAACAGCTATTCTCCTCTGCCCGTTGTAGACAAACGTTGAAGCTTTTTATTGCATTCCGACATCTTATTTTTGAAGGTATTGGACCTAACACAACATTTTCATCCTCGTCTTCACTTTCGCTTTGTTCTAATGTAATTTCTTCTTCAATATCATTTCGCAATGGTACTGGGCGTTATTTTATTCCAAGCGTTTGCCAAAAGACAAACAGGATTACGCGCAAATTAAAAGATTTAATTTTTTGCAGAATATCTGGACCTCGGCTTCCAATAATGTGGGCCAAAAGACTTTTCTTATACAGAAGTTTTGTAATTTTTATAAAGTTTTGGTCCATAGGCTGAATAATTGCAGTGCAGTTTGCTGGAAAACACATAACAGTTATCATTCCATCATTACTTCTCAACTCTTCCTCTTTGGGATGACAGGATTTGCAGTCGCTACTTTGTTTGACAGCTTGTCACCACAAATTTTAAGCATCCGTATACCGTAGCGACTCTCCAGGTTCATTTGAGATTTTTCTATGCAGCTCGCGTGCTTTTTGTTTCAAAATTTCCGAGGAGATTGGCAAGTTACGCTTCCTTTGTTTAATGAACCACTTATACAAAGCTTTTTCCATTTCGGCATATTCGGCCACAAACGTCTTTGATGCTTGTTAATTTTTTTTATTCTACTTTCTTAGAATAACGGTAAATCAAAAAGACTTGCACTTAAGTATAAAATTTTACATACGCACGTTTTAGTTTTGAATTTATTTATCAAAAACCAAACTAAAAAAAACAAAAAAAGCGTTACTTGTTTTGCAAAGTTGCGTTAATTGAGGCTTTGTTTTTTGAAAAGTTGCGTTTCCAGAGTCGCCAATGTTAACAAATTGGGTGTTGCGTTAAGCGAAAGATTGCGCATATCGAGGGTTGCGTTGAACGAGGCTACACTGTAAATAGAAACTAATAAAAAAAAGTCATATGAGTCTACTCTGTAAGGCAAATTGTTTTGGAGCTTTGCAAATTGTTCGGCTTGGCAACATTCGAAATAGAGGTTGAACATTATAAGTAAATGTAATAAACTTCTTCCTAAGATTGAAACTCTTTTCTAAACAAAACTTCAAAATAATCCACAACCCTTCCTGCAATTAGTACTAAACAAAGATGTGTGTCGATTGAAGGTACGTGGTAAGGAAGAAGCAACGTGTCTTTATTCATACAACAGCTGCTGCTTATATACTAATTTGAAGTGAAATGTTACAATAGTGTACCAAAAGTAAGAAGTGAAATGTGGCAATGCTGTTAAAATACATCCGTTAATTCAAGCATATGCAGAGTTGATTTTATACAAGCTACGCATGCTTGCATTTTAAATATTAATAATTAATTATATAATAAAATAGTGAACTGCTTCATAAATATATTTTATATTAAAATATGTAGTAACCAATTGGAATGCCTGGAGTTCTTCGTTGAAAAATATATATGTATGTACATACATATGTTGAAAAACGTAAAGGCGCCAGTTTATTGGACGCAACAAATACATGAATTTTCCAGGCTTAATTAAAATGAAACCAAAATACTTCGACGCATTTCGACGAGGTATGTTTAATCCACTTGGAACCAACCGCAGTATGTGAAATTTACTCGGATTCATTTTACATAAGTATCTGGTCCGACAACAAATATAAAGCTCGCCTTATCTTAAGTCGGAGAGCAGAACCAATCATAGCTAAACGTGATTGTAAGAACTTTGTGTTTCTTCAGAATATGATTCTTGTACCAAAAGTTATTTATTTTCTTTATCTATTAATATTTGTCTGTCTTATTTAAATTTCTTGTCCGTTAATACATATTTAGGTATGTATTTAGGGAGCTTCAACATTGAACACAGTTGCGCTCAATAAATGTTAACTTGTTTCTTCTGGTAAACGTAAGTTATTTAAAAATAATTTTGAGAAAAATTTTACTTATGATCACTTTTAAAAGTTGAAACGAACTTCCTCTCAATTTCTTTTTCAAGTTGATTGTTTCAAAAAAGCACCTGTTAACAACTTGTTGAAGATTTCGCTTATAAACGTAAGAAATATATCAACGTGTTGCGATTCATAAAGTCATAAGAGAGAAATGATTCAAAAATGAAGGCCCATAAGTCCATTTCCGCTGAAGTAAAAATGCCTGCGGAAGTCGTTAAGAAATAAAGTCCTTTCGAACTGCAAAAGACGAAAGCAGTAACATCTGACCCAAACTGTTTGTAATCCCTAATGTATTTTGGTGCAACGATAGGTGCATAGGCGCATATAGAGCTGTTGTCTTGTTGAGGACATCTTGAAAATAAATTATTCTCAAGTTCAATACAGTGTGCGCCACAGCTTTCGATTTAAATGAATTTTGAAAAGCCACATGGGTAAACAAATTTAAATAAAAACTTGATCGTGTAAGCGTGCCGTTAGTGAGCCTTTCTATGCAATTGAGTTTGTTATTCATATGTTTACATATGAAAGTCGAACGCAAAAATGTTGTTGCTTTTTGTGTCGACGTACAGATGCTGCTTTCCTGCACAAAAACTCGGCCATATATATATATTTTTTTAAATACTCAACTTAAAATTTTGATTACATTTTTTATGCTTTGGTCGCGCAAAAACATAATATTTTGTTTTGACATTTCAGGAAAGTTCAGCAGAAGCAAAGTACTACATAATTGGGAGTTAGCCGCGCTTTATTGCTTCATCCTGAATTTCACTTTTTGATATGTACTTTCAAAATGCAAGTGGAAATATTGTGTATATGTACATATACATATATGTACATATATGTATGTAGATATTCTTTGTATAAAAGTTGTTAAGAGAAATAAAAATAAAACGTAAAAAGAAGCCTGTTCTGTTTTTTATGCTGCGAAAAATATTGTTAGAACATTTTTCACCAATTATCATTTTTGTATGAAAAGTTTAATGTTCCATTAATTTTTATAAGCAAAGGGAAGCTTACTGACATTTACGACAAATCGATATTTAAAAGTTGTTCCCTTTTGTCATTTCCCTTTATAACTATTATGTATGTATGTACATATGTATGTGAAATTCACATGAAAGCACAGAACTACATATTTCGTATAGAATGACTCAACAATTAATTAAAACAAAACAATTGCAGGAATTGTGACACTCGGTAATGTAAAATAGAAAAATAATGACAGCGCCAGGTGTTACACTACAGTTTTCCGATCAAGGGCAAGCGATTTGCTACTCTTACAGGGTTTCCTAAACAATTGGAAGATTATTTCGCTTTTGTTAAGTTTTTCCGGCACTTAGTACCGATTTCTTTTTATAAACGTACAGTATAACTGAAATTTACAGTTATGTTCGTATTTTTTCCGTGCCTTGCATTATTTTTGGTATTTGCTCTTGCGAAACTTATAGAATTTCCGATAAATTTATTTTATTTTTTGCTGACTTATTCGATTTTAAGAAATTCATTGGTCGGCTATTCAACGGTTTTTCACGTAAGTGATTCAGCCCTTTTGTCTGCCAGGAAAGGTTTAAGATAACAGTTTTTAGTCCTCATATACAAAATTTATATTCGTTCTACTGCATTAAAAAATTACTGCAAATTTAAGCAATTTAATTTAAAAGCTTCTCAAAAGCTGTTTAAGAAAGAAGGTGTGTTGAGAAGCGAGCTCATTTCAGCCAAATAAAATGGATGAAACATAAAAACACAAAGAAACAAAAACAAAACACTCAACAAATTCCTTGGGGGTATTTTTTCAAATTATTTATGTGTATGTAGAACCCCAATAGAAGTTGTGGCAGGAACGAAGTCAACTATTGCAGCCACAAACACGAGCGCTTGTACCTCCAACGAATAACTGCGCAGATACACATTTGTGAATGCAAGTAAGTTTGTTAAAAGAGAAAAGGTACATATGCACCTCTATGTGGACTTGTCGGATTCTAAGCGTAACCACACGAAAAGAGAAAAAGCCATCGAAAGGTCCTTGTGAATGCGAATATCTGCACACTCTGGTTTCCAACTTCTAATGGCAGCAACAAACGGCCAATCCATATTCATGATTTTTTAAAGTATCTATAGAGAAGTGAAGTAGCTAAATGCTTGTAGTACTTTTACAAAAAGAGCTATCACAAATTCGTATGTGATATTCATTGCGAGCTGAGTGCAGGTAAGCAAATGCAACTGGTAAAAAGTAAATATTTAACAAGCTGCAAAAAGGTAACAGCAATTACAAAAATAAACTATTTCAAATAAAGTCCATACTATGTGGCAAAAAATGTTCAAAAAACAGAAAGAAGTCCTTGTTTCTGGATCCACTGGCATCCTCTTGTATGGCGCTGTGCACAATGCTGTAGGAAAATAAAGGAACACATGGTAGAGATTTGTAGTTTGCGAATGGCTTAAACTTACACGGCTAGAAATTGTTCTTAGCTTCTTCATAATGAGTGACAGTTCTATTTGTTTCGGATACACTTGCCTTCTCGCAATTGGCGGGAAATAGATATCATTAATGAATACATTAAGAAGTAGGTATTTAAGGGATGTCATATAGCTCTTCCAGGGACTTTTCAAACATTGCTCAAGACAATATTTTCCTTCAAAGTCCCAGACAATGGCATTTTCAGATATTGCGAATACTCGCTATTCGTATTTAGCGCCCAAGCGAACAATTAATGTATTTTGTTATGTATGTACATACATAAATACATATGTATGTAATTGGTTGCTAAACAAATTTCCGAAATTTAAACATTTTCAACACTATGCACTAAGCAACCAATAAGGAATGCATATATGTATGTATGTATGTATTTTCAATATCAATGAAACGGGCTTTTATGGATAGACTGTTTTATGACATTAATGTTTGATTATTGTTTCGGTCATGTGGTTGACGCGTACAAAGTGCGACCGGGAACGGCAATTTTTACAAACTTTTTGCAGCGTTTGCGGCCGCATTTTGCAAAGAAAATAAGCCCTTGGGGTTAAATCACACGATCTTGGGAGTGAATTAATTGAACCATTACGTGAAATTATAATTTCGTCAAAAGCTTCCTCCCTCTTGTTGGAACCAAATGTCAGCAAGATTAATACCAACTAATTGAGTTACAAAAAAATGTCTAATTATGTTCCATACCATTTAGCATTCACAGTAACATTCTGACCGTCTTCGTTTTTGAAGCCATATTGAGCAATAAAGCTGCAGTTAAATCCGTTCTCAAATAAAATCGTGTTGCCATCTCAGAGTTGAGGACCAACATTCAACATATTTTTGCCAACAACAAGCTTCAGTACTTTTTAATATAATATAATAATCAAGTGTTTACTTGATTACTTCTAAGTAAGTTGTTAGGTAAGTGCAACTCATTACCAAGTTTTTGCTGGGTTTGTATGCAAGTAATTATATATCAAAGAATAATATGTTATTTGCTCTCTAAACACAATTCCTACAATAAAACTGTTTTGCATGGTTTTATACTGTCGTGTAAAACCTGTATTTTAAACTAAACCCGCTGCATCATAAATTGTTGAACGATGTTGCATTTTTCTTCCATAGTTTCAAGAAAAAAATACAAGTTAAAGTCAACTCAGGAAATTTTCATGCCACTTTTTTAAATGTAGTAGAATTGCAACCATCGATATTTAATTTTTTCTGTTTTTTGCTCAGCTATTTCTTTCTTCCCTCTTTTTAAATACAAGCCTAAAAACTTTGTATTACCATTTAAAGGTACTTTAAGGAATGTTGAAAGTAAAACTTATATAAATTAATTTTTTTTAAAGTACTTCTATTGATAATATTGATAGCTGATACCCTCTTCCATGTACATAGCATTGGTCCACAAGCTAACAAGTTATGTGGTAATCAATTATCGTGGCGAGTAATTTTTGCCAACCGACCGCCTCCCACCACCGATCCACTGATTTGCAAAAAACCAATTAGTGGATCTTTTCCATATGAAATCAGAAGTTGGAAAATTGGTGCTACAAACAAACAAACATACATTCCGCTTTATGTATATAGATAACGTTTTGTATGTTCATACATATATTTAGACTAAGGTGGCATTGTAGAAAATTATAGGCAGATTGTAATACGAGCAGTCGTGCTGCATCCGCCCACAAGTTGGTAATATATATTAAATTCACTTGAAATAAGTTAAAATGTTAAGTTGGGGCTCGGTTAATAAAATCCTGGTAAATTTAATGTAGATTGCAATGAATTTATTCGACCTGAACCTTTTCCCATTTCTTCTTCTTCTTTTGGCGCTATAGTCCGTGGTGAACCTGGGCCTCAACCAACAAACTTTTCCAGCTGGCACGGTCTTTAGCCAGCGTCCTCCAATTTTGCACACCAAGTTGGTTGAGGTCCCTCTCCACTTGTGTGCGCCATCGGTTCCGGCGCCCTCTAATGCGTCGTCCCACAGGTTCGGAATCGAAGATTCTACGGGTCGGAGCAGTATTCTCCATGCGCTCTACATGGCGCAACCATCTTAGCCGTTGGATCCGTAGACGCCTGGTTAGGCTGTACAACCCGTACTGTACAACCCCTACTGTTCATGATCGAATCTTCTTCTCCAGAAACCATCAGTGCAAACAGGGCCCAAGATTGAACGCAGTACAGGGGTTATCAAAGTGGCATATAGTGGGTGCCAGCTTGGTTTTTCGAAAAAAGGCCTTACTACTCAATTGCCTCTTGAGCCCAAAGAAACAGCGATTGGCAAGAGTTATTCTGCGTTTAATCTCGGTACTGATGTTGTTCGTGCTGTTCACTTGGGAGCCAAGGTAGACGAAGTCCTTCATTACCTCGAAGTTATAGCTGCCTATGGTGACGTTCTGGCCCAGTCGTCAGTCAGCATATACTTCGTTTTTCCCTTGTTCACCGCTAGACCCATTTTGGCCGCCTCCGTTGAAATACCATCAAACGCTTCATTGACGGCTCGCTGTGTTCGACCAATCACGTCAATGTCGTCAGCGTATGCTAGAAGTTGCACGGACTTTTGGAAGATCGTGCCTCTGTTGTTGGCGTGTGAGTTTTGCTGGATCTTCTCTAGAATTATGTTAAAAAAGTCACATGACAGTGCGTCGCCTTGTCTAAATCCCCTTCTGACATTGAAGGTCTCGGTGAATTCGTTACCGACCTTGATGGAGCAGCGCGAGTTCTCTATCGTCATCCTACACAGCCTGACTAGTTTGGTAGGAATGTCAAAACTAGACATGGCTTTGTATAGCTCGTCCCTATACACACTGTCATATGCGGCCTTAAAATCGACGTATAGGTAGTGGGTGTCGATTGGCATCTCTTGGGTCTTTTCCACGTTCTGCCGTAGTGTGAAATTTGGTCAATGGTGGACTTCCCCGGCCTGAAACCACACTGGTAAGAACCTATCAAACTGTTGACGAATAGTTTCAGGTGCTCAAACAGAACGGCAGAGAAAATCTTGTAGGCGATGTTCAGGAGACTTATTCCTCGGTAGTTGGCGCAGTTAAAGGGGTCCCCTATTTTGTGGATCGGGCAAACGATGCTGAGATTCCACTCGTCTGGCATGCTCTCCTCCGACCATATCTTACAGATGAGCTGGTGCACGCGCCCAACCAGGTCATCTTCGGCTGCCTTAAATAGTTCCGCGGACAGTGCGTCCGCTCCTGCAGCTTTGTTTGATTTCAATCTCGATATTGCTATCTTGACTTCATTCAGGTCGGGGGGACTGAATTCTCTACCATCATCGTCCGTTATCTGGAGTGGAATATTCTGCCTGGCGATGGAATCGGTGTTTTGTTCGCCGTTAAACTGTCTGCAGAAGTGATCTTTCCAGATTCTCAGCATCGATTGCGACTCTACTACGATTTGTCCCTCTTCGTCACGACAGGCTTGTGTCCGAAGCTTATATCCATTGGATAGTTGTTTTACCCGTTGGTAAAACTTTCGGATATTATTCCTCCCGTAACACCTCTCCAGTTCCTCGATCGCTCGCTTATCATGCTCTTTCTTCTTCCTTTTGCGAAGCCGGTGTTCTTCCCTTCTCTTACGTTCGTAGAGCTCACGAGCTGCTCTCGTCCTTCTCTCCAACGTTGCCTTATAAGCTGCTAGCTTCGCTGAATGTGCGTGACTGCACTCGTCGTCAAACCGTGGGTTTTTTTCGGGTGGCATTTTATAACCCAATACATCAGAGGCAGCATAGCTGATGGCGTTTTGGCAACGGTTCCATTCCTCATCGGTTGTTTCGCCTGGCAGGGCTGGACTCTCTGAGAGCTTAAGGGAGACTAGATCGGCAAATTTCCCAGCGGTCGATTGCGATTGTAGCTTTGCGACGTCAAACTGTTGTGGTCGTGCTCTACTCCATTGTGCTACTTATATCCGTGATCTTACCTTGGCTTGGAGTGTCTGCCGTCGATCACAATGTGATCAATTCGGTTGACGATTGATTGATCAGGGGACCGCCAGGTCCCTTTGTGAATGTTGAGGTGAGGGAATCGCATGCTTGCTACAGTGAGATTTTGCCCCGTCACAAAATCCAGCAGCTTGAGTCCGTTACCGGATGTGTCGTCAGGCAGGCTGTGTTTCCCGATGACTCTAGTAGGGATGTCTTCCTGCCCAGCTTTGCGTTGAAATCTCCTAGGACGATCTTGGCGTCGTAGCTGGGGCATTGAACGTATGTTCTTTCTAGGAGATTATAAAAGTCATCCTTGCTATCGTCATCTTTATCCTCCGTAGGGGCGTGGGCGCAGATTAGGTTCATGTTGCCGAGTCTAGCTTTGATGCGGATTGTAATGAGGCGTTCGCGCACGTATTTAAAGCTTAAGACTCTTTGCCTAAGTCTGCCTCGAACAACAAACCCGCTTCCAACCAGGCGCTGTCGTCGCTCTTTGTAGCAATCACCGGCTTAAGTAGTAGGAATGGGCGTAAGTGCCTATTCACGAGAAAAATAAGTCTTATTAGAAGAAATAAAGCGAGAAAACAATCAAGTTTGCAAAATAATACAAAAAATAAGTATGAACACAAGACGACAAGAGCCAAATCACGTTGAAATGGTCAAGTTTTGTGTGTCTTATTTTACGTGCTGGTGCTTCCCTTGTGGTGAAAGAGGTAGGAGTTTTATGGAACAAAGCACGAATACCAGTTAGAACTTTTAACAAATGTGTCTCAAAAGTTGAAATTGTATTTAGAATGGAGAAACTTGCAAAAAAGTTCAAAACACCGGATATTACTCCAGGAAACGCGTCTTCGTAGATAAATTTTATGATTTGCTTGACGTTGCACATGCCGTCATGCCTTGGATATTATCACTCTGGCAGAAGATAAGCTTTTTTAACAAATCAAGGAAAAAAGGAAGACTTGGTGCAATGATAGTTTGTAACAGCAAATGGGCGAAAAAATGCAGAATTGCTTCGGGAGGAGAAAAAACAACGTTTTCCCGAGAAACATACAGTCTTATTGCAAGGTAATATTATTCTGTGTGTTATATTATCCATTTCTGGGGGAGTTGAGGTGCTATTTCGCTTTTTTATCGAGTTGACATATATCATCCTATTTAATTTAATAGTGCAATCCATGCTATTGCACGATAAGTTATGTTTTACAGCTTCCAGCTGAAGAAATCGCAAATATTAATACGCACAATTTGCATTTTCCATGATATTCGTTTTGAGGTTAACCAATCACAATATTCAATTTCACATCCCTGTTTATTTCAAGTATTTTTTATTTGTAAGGCCGGTGCACATACAACGCATCACCAGTAGTGCTATTTTCTATCTATTTTAACGCCAATAAAAGTCGTTAAAAAGTTAGCACTAACATTATCGTTTTTTGCTATTCTGTACGCATTTTAACACTATTCGTTATCGTTTAAAATCAGCTGTTTTAAATCAAAAGAATTTCAAAAATTATACTTATTAACTCAGGAATTGGTAGAAGAGATAGCTTTTCAGCTAGATGGAAAGTTAAAGGGTTCCAGAAGAACAGCACTATCGACAGAAAAACAGGTAAGCTACATACATACATACATTTATCTTTATAACGCATTAATAAACTTGTTATTTTATAAGGTGCCGGCTGCTTTGCGCAAAGTTATAACTTCAAAATCTTTTATATAAAATCATATTTATGTTCAAATAAAAGAATGAAAATTATATATCAATGCAATTCAATGTTTATTTTTATTATAAAACAAACAAAAAATATAACTAAACTTTATTCCCACAGTCACCATTTTTCTACATCTTACCTACAATATATTTATTGCATACGTTAAGGTGCCGACTGCATTAGCAGTTGCTGAAAAGCTATCCGCCATACCTTTGAAGACCATCATTATCATTTTGCTAGCTCGTACAGTTGCAGCAGTGCATTCTCCTAACATCTACATACATTTCAAATAGAAAAATTATAAAAACAAATAATAAAGTTTTTTAAACAAAACAACTCACTTTTAAGGCTTTTGCATTTTCAGCACTCGATTTGGCTAAGAACCATAAAAAGATAAAAAGGTATTTTAATACATGCTTATAAACATATGAATAAGAAATTGCATACATATGTATTTATGTACATACATATGTACGTATATATGTACTACATACATATGCACATATGCAAAATTACCTGTAAAGCATCTGCCTGTCTGCTTGCACGTTTGAGGCACGGCTTCTTTTGGTAGCAGCGTTACTTGACATTCTAAAATGAAAAATTTTAGCAAATATTTATTTTTAAATACTTTTTACTTACCCGCACAAAATAAAACCATGAAAAATTTGCTTGTTTTTTTTTTGTATTCGTCTTTGCCTTTTTCTTATTTTTTACAAAGTTGCCACCTAAATTCAAACTTTTTTAGCACACTACAAAAGTGGCAAAAAAGAAGTTAGTGAATCACACAATCGTTAGTGCAAACCATAACAATTGGTGTTAACATTAACACTTTTAAAATCGTTAAAAGTCAGAGAATCGCACTACAGGGCTGTCACATGTGGCGATTTCTTGCCAAATTTGGCGATTTTTAAACTAGTTTGGCGACAAAATGTTCGATTGGCGATTTTTAATCTGGATGGCGATTGTTTTTGGCTCATTTTGATTTGCCAAGAATTTGTGTTAAGAAAAGAGTTCTGTATGGAAAACTTATGCAGTAGCTTTCTTTTTGTTGGAAGAGCGTCTTTTTATAGTTTAGTAAAGTCAACTATATAAATAACAATTGATAAATAGAATTCTTGAATATTTAAGGCTTACGAACATTTTCCATTATGAAATGTAACAGCTCGTTATCACAAAAAAATGTGTTTAAATTAAAGATGTTTTCCGAACATACCTTTGAGTGTGTAAGAAACACAATTGTATAAGTATGTTAACAGGGAGGCTATTTCAGAGATGATATTCCAACTAATTTACATAAGTTTTGACCCGGTGTTTGTAATTATAAGGATAGTATACAGAGGTACGTAACATTTTAAGGCACTTGCTTCAGCCCTAATCTATATGCTACTGATTCCGACTGTTAATGCCTGTGTTGGAAGAATATTTTCGGTAATGAACTGCACTAAAATTCCTCTGCGAAATAGAATGCAATATGAACTTCTTGACGCGTTATTAAGAGTTACAACCCACATGAACGTCACTAGTATATGTTATACTTCTTTCGTACCTTCTCGATAGGAGGGCTGAATAAATTTAATTCCCACACAATGTATTTCAAAAATTAAGATAATGGATTATAATGCATTATAAAACTGTTGTTACGTGTACTTATGTATAAAATATGTATGTTTAGTACTAACAATGGAAATAATTATTGAATTGTGTTAAACACAATATTTTTTTAGTATTCCTTTATTAATTTAATTTCTTCTTATAGAAAATTTTATGAAATATAAAAATTTTTGGCGAATTTTAACAATTTAGATTAAATACATATTTTATGATTTATGAAAACAAATTTTAATATGTTGATATTTTTAATTTTAGTGGGAAAGAATTAAAAAAAAGTATTTTGGCGATTTTTAGCTTTGAATTTGGCGAAAAAATTTAATTGTACTTTTGCAATAACGGAAAAACGGAAGTTGTACTTCGCAATAACAGATTAGGTTGGCGGAATGAGTCTTTGGTAACGCATTTAAATAACGCCCGCACACACACACGCGCAACCTAAATTAGTTTATTTTCCAATTCTAGTTTTTTATTTTTTTCATGTTGCACAAAATATAATAAATTATTCAGAACAAACTCTTTATTTTAAATTAGTTGTCAGTTGAAAATCGCATAACGGATTCTTAACATAATTGTGGCAGCCCCTTTTCAATCGTCGAGTGAAACAAAACTAACTGGCAATTCGGACAAGAAAGCAGAGAGAAGAAAACAGCAGTCTTCGCAGCCACAGCAGTAGCTAAAACTTTAAATAAGACAATACAAATTGTTAATTAAAAGTACATAATTTAATAAATATTATTTGAATAGTTTACGTGTTAAGAAATGTAGTTTTACTAAACCACTTAGTACAAACAACTATATAATCAATGTCTTTTTGATGCATTCCATTATCAAAATTACGATTTGTAGGAGTATTTTGCTTACTAAAGGTGTCCCTGTTCATGGTAATAAAAAGTATAGGTATATCGGTGCTATTAGATTATCTTTTTCTACACGGTTTTCAAGAAAAACACGCCAATATATAAAAGGGCAACAATTCTATTTTAGATAAAGCAAATCATGCGAAATAAAGTATTTTCGCGTAGTATATTGTTCTTCTAAAGTAACGCACAAAACTTTATTATAAAGTAGGTAGTAAGTGGCAAGCCTACATGTAGCTGACGTGTGTGTTGCTGTGATTTCTCTTATTACTGTCTTTAGGCCAAAAAATTGTGCACGTGTAGTTAAAAAATTAAGCACGTCGTTCGGGCTTACACGTATTCTCTCCTCTGTTCCTTTTATTAAAAAAATTGTTAAAGTGGTGCTTATATGCAGTGTGACCAGATTTTAAAATAATATAAAGCTAAGTCAGGTTTGAAATATAGCTAAAAAGAGCTAAAGCAAGAATTTTAAAGCCAAAAAATTAAGCAATATTTTTTATAGCTTTGCGTAGCAACTTTTCATTAGTTCTATATTTTTATAGTTTAAATGGTGTTTATGTAGGTATAAATAATATAAAAATATATTTTTGGTTCATTTAAATAAAAAACATTGAATCAATAAAACATAAAATTATTTATTAAGCAAAAATTTCTGTACATAAAACATAACTTAAGAAGAAAACAAAAAAACGTTCTTCAACTAAAATTAACAGTCTTATGATGTGGAAAAGTTCTTAAAACTATAAATATAACAGGTTTTCAAAAGCATCTTAAATTTATATGTGAAATAAAAATTTCCAAAACATCACAAAAATTTTACTTTTATATTGCATATAGTACAAAAAATCTTAAATTCATAAAATAATACCCTTTCAAAAACCCTTTACGATTAATATAGAAACTTTTCAATATAAAAAATATTGAATTACACTTGGTTTAGTTTATAAAAAATATTTGTAAATAAAAACTTTTTAAAACTTCTATAACAATGTTTCGTATTCTTCTATATTTTCTTCTCCTCCTTATCAAACTTTTTTAAGAGATCTTTAGTTATTTCAAAACCTTGGCAACATTTATTTAATCTTTTTAACCCAACCTGATGCATGGGCCAGTGCACTCAGGGCAAATTTGTTGATTGCTCTCAACCTGGCGAGAAGCCAGCAGCGATCCCTGAAAATGGACTGGTCAAGCTGACATACTGCCTCCTCGTGGCGCCTCTGGATAGCCCCTACAGCACCCGCTTGGAGGTGAACCAAAATGTGAAGCGAATCCCCTCTGTCCAGGGGTCTAGACCAGGTCCCGTTCTTCCAGGTTTCGGAGGTTGTGCGTGGGGGTAACTTCCCTACCGTGTAAAAACACATTAGTTTCGATACAACCACACGAAGGAAATATAAATATGGATGACCCTATTGCTGACGACCATGGACAACGAAATAAGGATAACGATTTTCGGTTCTGCACGTGGAATGTCAGGTCCCTGAACAGACCACGTGCAGCCGATGAACTTGCGGAGGTCCTGGAAGCGCATAAGGCTGACATCACCGCCATCCAGGAAGTGTGATGGGATGGGCCGGGCAAAAAGAAAGTGACAAACTGCGACATCTACTACGGTGATTGCTACAAAGAGCGGCGACAGCGCTTGATTGGATGCGGGTTTGTTGTTCGAGGCAGACTTAGGCAAAGAGTCTTAAGCTTTAAATACGTGAGCGAACGCCTCATTACAATCCGCAGCAAGGCTAGGCTCGGCAACATTAGCCTAATCTGCACCCACGCCCCTTCGGAGGATAATGATGACGACAGCAAGGATGACTTTTATAATCTCCTAGAAAGAACATACGATCAATGCAAGGAAGACATGTTTACTAGAGTCATCGGGTAAAACAGCCTGCATGACGACACATCCGATAACGGACTCAGGCTGCTAGATTTTGTAACGGGGCGAAATCTCACTGCAGCAAGCACGCGATTCCCTCACCTCAACATTTACAAAGGGACCTGGCGGTCCCCTGATTAATTAACCGTCAACCAAATTGATCACATTGCGATCGACGGCAGATACTCCTCCAATATTCTTGATGTCCGAACATTCCGAGGAGCCAACATTGACTCCGATCACTTCCTTGTAGTAGCCAAGGTAAGATCACGGATATCAGTAGCAAAACGGAGTAGAGAACGACTACAACAGTTTGACGTCGCAAAGCTACAATCGCAATCGACCGCTGGGAAATTTTATCTAGTCTCCCTTACGCTCTCAGAGAGTTCAACCCTGCCAGGCGAAACAACCTATGAGGAATGGAACCGTTGCCAAAACGCCATCAGAGATGCTGCCGTGACGAAGAGGGACAAATCGTAGTAGAGTCGCAATCGATGCTGAGAATCTGGAAAGATCACTTCTGCAGACAGTTTAACGGCGAACAAAACACCGATTCCATCGCCAGGCAGAATATTCCACTCCAGATAACGGACGATGATGGTAGAGAATTCCGTCCCCCTGACCTGAATGAAGTCAAGATAGCAATATCGAGATTGAAATCAAACAAAGCTGCAGGAGCGGACGCACTGTCCGCGGAACTATTTAAGGCAGCCGAAGATGACCTGGTTGGGCGCATGCACCAGCTCATCTGTAAGATATGGTCGGAGGAGAGCATGCCCGACGAGTGGAATCTCAGCATCGTTTGCCCGATCCACAAAAAAGGAGACCCCTTTAACTGCGCCAACTACCGAGGAATAAGTCTCCTGAACATCGCCTACAAGATCTTCTTTGCCGTTTTGTGTGAGCGCCTGAAACCATACGTGAACAGTTTGATATGCAGGTCCTTATCAGTGTGGTTTCAGGCTGGGGAAGTCCACCATTGACCAAATTTCACACTACGGCAGAACGTGGAAAAGACCCAAGAGCTGCCAATCGACACCCACTACCTATACGTCGATTTTAAGGCCGCATATGACAGTGTGTATAGGGACGAGCTATACAAAGCCATGTCTAGTTTTGACATTCCTACCAAACTAGTCAGGCTGTGTAGGATGACGATAGAGAACTCGCGCTGCTCCCTCAAGGTCGGTAACGAATTCACCGAGACCTTCAATGTCAGAAGGGGATTTAGACAAGGCGACGCACTGTCATGTGACTTTTTTAACATAATTCTAGAGAAGATCCTGCAAAACTCACACGCCAACAACAGAGGCACGATCTTCCAAAAGTCCGTGCAACTTCTAGCATACGCTGACGACATTGACGTGATTGGTCGAACACTGCGAGCCGGCAATGAAGCGTTTGATGGTATTTCAACGGAGGCGGCCAAAATGGATCTAGCGGTGAACGAGGGCATAACAAAGTATATGCTGTCATCAAAAAAGGACGCGCAACACCGACGACTGGACCAGAACGTCACCATAGGCAGCTATAACTTCGAGGTAGTGAAGGACTTCGTCTACCTTGGCAATATAAACAACATCAGTACCGAGATCAAACGCAGAATAGCTATTGTTCATCGCTGTTTCTTTGGGCTCAAGAGTCAATTGAGTAGTAAGGCCCTCGAAACACCAAGCTGACACTATATACCACTTTGATAATCCCTGTACTTCTCTATGGTGCGGAAAAGAGAAAAGTTCTGCGTTCAATTTTCTGTGGGACAACGCATTAGAGGACGCCCACTGAAGCGATGGCGCACACAAGTGGAGAGGGACCTCAACCAAAATTGGTTTGCAAAATTGGAGGCTGCTGGCTAAAGACCGTGCCAGCTGGAAAAGTTTGTTGGTTGAGGCCCAGGTTCACCACGGACTGTAGCGCCAGAAGAAGAATCCACCCTGATGTACAGAAGTAAATTCGTGGTACTTATAGAAAATCTGTTTCTAATACATATTAGTTTTATAGTGACAGAAGTATAATTTGTTAATAAGGTGTAGTATTTTTTAAACACTGCAAAAACAACAAATATCTTATTTCCATAGGTGCGTATGTATGTATGTATATATACATAATACATAAATATACAGTTGGCATCATAATTTTAGCAGCTTGTATTTTGTTCTGCCAGTTTGTTCATAGCCACGTCCAGCACATACATTTTTTCTACAAGCATTATCTAGTTTCTGCGATGCCAGATTATTATTTTTTCACACAAATAAATAAAAGCTAAATTCATTGTAGAAAAAAGCTGAAACAAAAGCTAAGAGCTAAATGAAATATTTTGAGCTAAACATTAAAATATACAGCTAAATTTAGCTCCAAAAGAGCTGATATGGTGACACTGCTTTTATATAGTTAAAGTGTTGGCTGCAATTCTTACATAGTTGCTCAAAATAATAACATTATGAAACATAGTAGGAGTTGTAACAATTCAAATTCATTATAATAAACTTTTGGCAAAAAAGTAAACTTGAAATAAGATAATTACTGAACATAGTGGACTAAGTATTACTTGGTATTACATACGCTGCTTTGCTCGTTTCACGACTGTAGGTATTTTTGAAAATGTATTGTTTTGAAAGAAATAAAGCTGTTTTTTAATCAAAATTAGTACTAACTAATTCGCCAAACATATGTATGTATATGTATAAAACAATATCCAATTTCTTGCTCCTTTCATTATGGTACACAACCCACAGTCACTTTTGAAACAGTTTCCTATTTGGGCAGGAACTTGCATCTAAAATGTGAAGCCCTTTTTTAAATAGCACACACATCACAGATTCAAATTCGACTCAGTACCTAATTTTCCTCATTGTTTCTGTTTTCTCCATAGCACTGTTTTTAGTTTAAAAATTAGCCAGAAAGTTAAGACTTTTATTTTAATTGAACAGAAACATTAAAATGTTTGTCTCAACTTTCACAAAACAATTTATGAGCAGATAGTAAGTTGTAGCAAGCAAATCCTTGCAAAAAAATCATAAGTCTTTAAGGAGTAAGTTAAAACTTTTGAGGGCAAAATGCGTAATATGAAGTGCCCACCATTCTTGTTAACGATTTCGACGTTTCCCTAATAAAAGGCTTAATTTGTTACAACAAATATTGATAGAGGTCTAGAGAACTTGTAGTGTTATTTAATGCAGTGTAAAATAATTCAAGGTCATTTTAATTGGTACGTCAGCTGAACAAATATTCAACTTATTATAAATATCAACTGAAGTTAACGGAAGGAGTGGTTCTTAAATAGTTTTATCTCTTTATATAGATTTATTTTGGTCGACCTAAAAAATAAAAATTACAACCGTACAAGCTTTGCTAAATTAATGGTAATTTTAATATTAGAAAAAAATTTGGATTCTTGGTGTAAGAGATTATTTTAATTTTCAAACAGTTAAATTTTTAAAATGCATTTGTGTGGAATATCGCCACATGTTTGATTATATGTGAAGGGTCAATATATGGAGAGAAAAAATTGGCGTTCTTCATTCACTTTTGGCACATACCGAAACAATAACACATTCAGAGCAGATGGTCGTTAAAAATATATTTCCATTAAAAGTTCAACAAATCCTATCAGTGAAGATATAAAATTCATTAGAGCTCTTTCTTTTTTATTTTATTCTGTTTTATTTACTCTATAGTCGGGTATAGAAACCTAAACGAAATCATGAATTTGTACAATTTTAGTGAAAATAGTTTTTTCCTTCGTCTCGTTGGCGCGCAAATGAACGGAACTGAATTAGAATCTGTTCTTCTTTCCATCACTTTTTTCATCACAGTTGAAGACTACAGTTAACAATTTGTGGAAAAATTATTTATATGTATGTTTTTTATTTGGTGTTGCTTTTGTTGGTCAAAGTCATTTATCTTAATATAAGAATTTTTTTAAACTTATTTCAATTAAATTCGAGCAAAATGTAATAATTTTTAAACAACGCATAAATAAACTGTTCAATTGAATTAACTGTTTTGTAGGTGAGATTGTGACAATCCTGATTGTGTGCCCAAAATTATTCGAAGCAACTTGATATTCGAAAATTTATTTAAACTGAATCAGTTCATGTTTGTTGCTGTAAACCCGTCTTGCGAGTACTTCCAACTCTTGAGTAATTCGTATTAAGAAACGGTTGGTGGTAAGAATTTGCTTAGCGTTAAAGCAAAAATGTATTCTAACTATGTATGTATGTATGTATGTATGTGCCAGTGATACAATTATTTATTCTATATATGCTATATATAGTGGCTATATATTTATGTATACATATATAGTTATGTGGGAATATGTCCACATAATATTTTGTATTGAATTGTTTATATAATATAAAACTTACTTACTACTTACAAAAAATGTGTAAACTTGCCCCGCTGGATAACTGACTACAATGAAGTAAAATTCTGCTACAGCAAAGAAAGCAAATGCGAATCGTTGCGAAAATATAAATATATTGTAGTATCTTATAGATAGTAGTTTTTGCTTGGCTCGGAAGAGTTCGTTTTTTTCGCAGTCACGTCTATGAGGTTTAGTTATTAGTACATCTACATATGTATGTATATAAGTTATCTGCTTGCCGGAATTGAAACACTTTATTATGAGGGTATAACAGAACTTCACTTTATTTTGGTATTTTTCTCTTTTATACAAGGTAATTGTTGAGTAATCAAAAATATTTAAGTTACAAAATATTCTGTTCTTGTCCAATCAAAAAGTTTAGTTTATTAAAATTACAAATTAATCATTTTTAAGTTGCTAATTAGCCAAAAAATTGGAACATAAAATTTCTAGCTCTTAACCAATCATTATGCTTAACTTATTAAATTACTTACTTGCAAAATTATAAAAGCAAAAAATAATTATTAACGACTTTATTGTTGTTGTGTAATGTGAGTGTATGTCAACTTGAATAACCTACTTAATTTATAAATTGATTATTTGCAAAAATATATTTAAATGCTAAAAATAATTGTTAGTGATTTTTATTGTGGCTGTATAATGTGCGTGTGTGTGTGTCAGCTTACAGGGTGTGCTATCTTGTGGATCAACCTACAGGGTGTGCTAACTTATATGCACGTATATGCACTTACTTATTCCTTCATACATATGACATTGATATACATACATACGTTGCTAACTTTAATTAATGCACAATAGAAGGATACTATTAAAATGCCAGATGGTCCCTCTTTGTCCTTGTCAAATTTTTCGATCACTTTAAAATTAAATTACAGGTATTACAGATAAGAAATTGTAGTTTTTAAAACAAATCCGATATGAAAATAATTAGCCAACCCACAGCTTTCACAACCGAATTTAAGCTTTACAAAGTTAGTATACCTGCAATTAGCAATATATATATAATTTTTATGAGTAGAGTTTTAAATAATGAAAAAATATCAAAAGTATCGAAGAAACTTTCCAGCGCACTATGAATTACTGAACATTTGTTTATGTGCATTAAATCGTTTTGAAAAAAGAAAATGAACAACAAAATGAAACTACTATATTCAAGAATTAATTTTGCAGGAAACCAATTCTTATGCTTTGAATGTTGTATATTAACAAGAACACCTAAGCTTTTTTTTAACTTACGGGCAGGTGTGCGATCAAAATTGGTTGCTGCTACTGTTAGTTAAGGGCTTTCAAATAGAGTTATTTAACAAAACAGGATGCAAACACTTTAATTGAATTTTTATTTTTTAGAGGCAAACACTCGAAGTCTATTCAAAAATTGAGGTGAATTAAAATTTTTCTCAGGTAATACCGACTTATTCGTCCATTTTTAATTTGTCCTGCTCAAAATAGAACCTCTCCGATATCATCGTGCTAATACTGATTAGACGATTTACCACAACAATTCTTTGCAAATCTTGCAGCACTTGCAAACATTTTGCTGACTCTGAGTATAATCACCGTATGCCACTATTAACCTTTAAAGTACTTTTGAGCAGTTACCTCCATTTTGTGCACAGAAGTGGATGCACATTTTTTAATCCATATTTGTTAGACAGCAGAAAATCGGCGAAAAACTGTCACGTCGCTCATAAACAAACTAAATATGCCAACGAAATTTTATAAAATTTAATTTATAAAGCTATATTTGGAGTACTTCGGTTTTACCTTTTGAAACTTTAAAGATAGCAAAGGATATTATGAAAAGTAAAACTTACTTCTATGAAGCTCTAATTCTCAATGTCATTTAAAATATAATTTCAATCAATTGAAATTTATATGTTTTAAGATATTTTTCAAAGGTTTTCAAGTCTAGTGACGATTATCACTTAAGAAACGTAGACATATAGGCAGCTGGGTAACACAAACAGTTACATATATATTTTTATTTAATAATAACTAATTTTTACATACATATATTAAAAAGATAACAAAACTGTCATTGCTTCGACACATATTTCAAGCGATTTCATAAGAAAATTATTGTGTAAAGTTGCAAGTTTATTATAGAAAACCAATTTCTGCACTTACACAACACACAACTTACAAATTAGTGTTAAATGGTACGCAGAGTGTTTTGCCATAAAAAGGTGCGTATTAGTAAATACGTCTATTTAGCCAACAACGTTTCTTTATTGCTTTGAATTTGCCAATACCATCTTATATGCTTAAATATCATATTCGGTGCCTGTTTAAGGAATACAGTATGTACGCTAAAACGGGCTAGACTAATTTTAAGTTCGAAGCCTTGTGCAAGTACAACTTTCAGATCTTTTAAACAAAATCGTTACCAATCTTATTTCGTTTGGTACAAGTTGTCTGGCAACCTCGCCTTGAGCCTTAACTTATGTTGTCCTATAAATAGGATAAAAACATTTGAATATTTTGATTAATATATTAGTTTAGATAGAACCAAAATGTGAATCTTAAATTAACTCCTCACACTTCGTTTAATGTTCACTTTTTGAAATTTCAGCAATTATACAATAATTTGCTATGGCTTTAATTAAACTTTTTTCTGATACTTTGAGAACTATAAGGGATTTTCTTGGAGAGACTGAAATCAGGGATAGAGAAATGGTATTTAGAAATCATTGTTCCGCGACACAATCCAGGAACCCTATTCCGATTATTGTCAAAACTCATGCCATAGTAAAAGGTAGCAAAGCGTGAAATATATCAGGTCGTCTAAAACCATATACGTAGCGAACAGTATTGTTACAGGGCACGCTTAGTTTCCTCTTGTTATACGAATTTCAACTGGCAAATAGTTTTCAGACGTACAATAAAATCGACATTAAATAGGCTTTCGCTAGAAGTATCTTAATTTTAATTGGAGTACAAAACTGCGTTTGCAAAAGATTTATTGAATTTTCGAGTTTCGTCCAAGTAAGAATATGCTGGGGTGCAGAGTTTTTAATGTGTATGGGCTGGTTATTTAAAGTAATGCAGTAACATCTTTTTAATCAGCAAGCTTTTTGATTTACTAGGCCTTTTTTCCAAAGCGTTAGCAGTCGGCCGCTTGCACAAACGACTAGGCTCACGATTTTCACACATTCATCACCTGTGGTGATTCCGCCGCTAACGTAATGTTCAGCTTTATTCATGTGCACAAAATCTAACCTTATAGTATTTCAGTTTGCACTAATCATTATGTACATATATGGAAAAAAGGAGGAGACCTAAGATGGAGTATTGCCGAACATCTCGACGTAGAGATGGACTTGGGTATTTCAACGCATTGAGATCTTTCAACTACATACAGTTTGTGAAAATCCAAGCATTTGTTTGTCTGAAATCTGAATTTGCTTAAGGTATACGAGCAATTCCAGTGCGATTCCAAGTTTTTGTATACTGGTTAGATGTAAAAATCTTATTGAAGACAAATGCTATGTGAGGGAGAAGTTTTGCAGCGATAATTTTTAAAAACCTTGGGTCTACAAACTGCTTTACATTGGCAAAAATCGGCATCTGCTTGTACATTCGGAATGTCTAAAAGTTTGATATTAAAGGCGTTTGCATTATGGGAATGGGATCCTTGACTATTAGATTTGTCAATGGCAATTTCGCGAACTGTTTGCCATGGATTCTTTAAGCCTGTGGCGCTCGAGGACTTTGAAGCGTAGTGTTATGATCTAATCAAGTTGTTAGTAGTTCTGCTTCTACTGGCCCATATTCTAGATTCTAGAGCAAGTTATGTAAAACGCTGCAATGTTCTGCAAAATTATTAGCACAACGTATGATGACATCTTAAATGGCTCTTTCGGAAGAAACACATTCATATTATTGCATTTATTTAAGTTCAATTTCATTAAATTCAAATCATATCAAGAGTATAAGGAACTAAAATTTGTTTGTAAAAATGTATTCTCTTCAAATTTATTGTAGATAAAAAATACTATGACGTCATCAACGTGTCACGGTATGTTATATATTGTCGGTATCTGTAAAATGTATAGCATTTCTAGTATTAGCGTACTGTCAGTTAAATAGGAGTTGACACACAGCATATCCTTGCAAAGAAGTAGATAAATCAGATATAAAATACGTCTCAGACACTCCTCTCAAATATACGTCGGAGTTCTCAAAAATAAGTCTAAGATCCCCAATCTTCGGTCTTAAGCTTTGGGCATTTCAAATCCCTTTTTTTTATTAGTCAACATCTTTATCATAATTTTGTTCATGTTTCTCTTTTATTCGCTAATGAATTCGTACCGACGTTTTACGTCACATAATCTTTATCGTGATATATTTAAAGGCTTAAAATACTTTGCGGAGTTAAAGTTATTTTATCGTTTCTTCAGACATTTCTGCTCCTGAAATAACAAATGATTTTTAAGCGCATTTAAAACAAATGCCACAAGCAAAACCATTGGCCACCATAGCTGCCATAACATTGTCAACTGAAAATAATGGCTTCAAGAATAATACTACTTTTAAATTAATAAATGGAATTAGGCAGTGCTAAGAATCGAATGTGCGAAATATTTAATCTTAATAATGTAAATAGAAAATTAAATGTTTGTCCTGTAAAACATGAGATATTTAAATAGATTTAAAACGAATTAAATTAATATATGTACATATAAATGAATCAAAGTATTTGAACTTAGACTCACAAGCTCTTCACTTATAAAACATTTTATTAGTCACTAAATTGCTTTTTTTAACACATATTTATACCATATATGTATATATATATACATAGATATACATGTATATGTATCCATAAAAATATCGTATATCAAAAAGGTTTTTTCATTTTCTTCGACCCGCTCCCGAGCTCAAATCCAATTGAATTGGACAGCAACAAATTTGTTTACAATTAAAAAATACATACACACTAGAGTGTCCCTTAGCAAGGGTAATTTTTATTTTTTAGTTAAATAGTTCGAGGGTACCCACTAACTTTTTTCTAAAGGATTTGAATGTAACTCATATGTAATTTTACACTTCTACGACCACGCCTTCACTACGGCCCCGTCGCGTTAGAAAGTTAGAAATATGACGTTTTTCCATTATCGTACTCTTTTTAGACTAAACATTTTTGTTTTGTCTTTTTTTTTGTGGTACAACAGATATTTTAAAACAAAAAGCATGTATTTTATCCATTGCAAAACGCTATGTTGCTCGCGCGTGAAAAAAGTCATAAAATATCAGTTACACTCCTATCATTTATACTTATAGTAACAGGTACATACCTATATGTACGTATTTGTTATATTTTGTTTTAGCAATAATTTCTGATACTTAACAAATAAAAAAAGCTAAATAAGAACTAAAAACGGTACAAAAACATCCGAGCGGTTAAATAACGGGAAGCAAACAATTAATGCGTATCTTGAGGAAGAAGTTTTTTAGTGATTTATCACAGTTTATAAATTTGTATTAAAAGCGCGTATAAAATTGAAAAAAGAGTTGTTTTAACAAACAAATTTCAAGAATATAATATCGCAAGGATTAGTAGCAGTAATAAATATTCGGTGTATTTAATTGGAAATGTTAACCACCGAATCACGGGAACCAAACTTCCATCAAATCAACAAGTTCTTGCTCTTCTATTTTACAATATTCGACAAGGGAAATTAACCACGCAAGAAAGTGTTCACCTAACTATAAAAGAGTGCATGATTTTTTGGGAAAAAGCCAGAATACCCACTAAAATATTCAGAAATGGCAGAATTTGCAAAAAAATTCGAAGAAGACCTTTCAGGTGCTTAAAGATAAGGAAAATTTATTTGTTCACGCTTTGGACAATCTCTTCGGCATAGCGCACGCTGATGCCAAAGTTAATGAAAATCGATGAAGACAAACTTTTTTTGCAGCGGCAACGGGAACCTGATAGACCAGGCTCTCTGGCAGGAGTAGATTACGATCTATGGAGAAAAGAAGAAAGAACAAAACTCCGGTTACTAAAATAAAGAAAAAGAGAGGAAAAGGAAAATACAAGAACCGTTTCAGTAAATTCAAGTTTCTCGTCAAATTCATCACCCATCATATCCGTTGAAAATCATCAAGATCAAAGCCCACAGTTTATTGAACAAAATGTATTACCTGTCCAAGAAAGAGGAAAAAAGGAGTTTCTTTCCCCAAAACCTGTAACTGCACTCGATAGATGTCAGTTGAGTATGCGCGACTCCGTTTATATTTTAGAAGCTACTCTAGAAGCACTTGGGCATAAGACGAATACATACATATGTAATTAATAAGTCTTCTATGTAAAGAATAAGAACACAGATAAGCAAAAAATGTGCAGAAAACATTAAAGCTGATTTTAAAAATAATATTCCTGAAACGGTTTCTGTTCATTGGGATGGTAAATTGTTGCCCGCAATAAATGCCCAAAGTATTAAAGAAGAACGACTTCCAATTGTCATCACGTATGGGAATCAGGAGAAACTTATTGCTGTACCAAAATTATATCAAGCAGTGGAAAAGAGCAGGCTGCAGCTGTAATGCAATAAATGACTGGCAACTCTCCGATAAAGTTCAAATTATGTGCTGTGATACTACACCTTCCAACACGGGTCGCTTTAATGGAGAATGTGCGCTACTGGAGCGAGCACTAGAAAGGGATTTCTCTATAATTCTCTTTGAAGCCCCGTCGCTTAGGGAAGACGTGGTCGTAGGGGCGTAATATTACATACGAGTCATAATTTTGTCAAATAGAAGGAAATTAGCGGGTACTGTATAAACATTTCAATCATTTTCATTTAAGGGACACTCTAATACACACATAAATAGAAAAATCAAATCAAATTTAGAAAGTACCCCAATCTCGAAATAAAAATGTTTGTTTATACATACATATACGGATATATATGTATGTATGTACGAGTTTGTACATACATACATGTATTTTCAGCCAAAAACTTCAATAGTTTTACTTTTAACTGGGCAATTTTGTCACGAAATGAGTTTCAAGGAAAATATTAATTTTAAATACCTATTCACTAACAGCACAATAGAGTTCATGTTTTGGATTTTTACATTGTCTGGTAAAACAAGAACAATATAGAATTGTAAAAGTTGGACCTGCCTTTTTAACAAAGATATTCAAAGACACACAAGCACATACAAATATGAAATGTGGAACTACAAAAATCTTCTCTCCCACTTATCAATCGCTTTCAACAGACTTTAATTGAACTATTCAATGTCGCGAGCACAAATAACAAAAATGCTATTGATGAAAAGATTTTTAGAAATGAGGACATTGGTGTTGTGTTGTTGTTTTTCATATCGAGTTAAAGACATTTAGGTTATTCAGCAGGTTGCTCTAAATTTTATTTGTGCTTAGAAGCCCTTTTAAGTAGTTTTATGTAATATAAAATCCAAAAAAAACAAACAAATCGACTTGCTAATTCAAAGTAAAATGATCTTAGACTGTATTTGGCTTATACCCCACATTAACTCTCTGTTTAAAAAAGCCTTTAAATAAAAATTTAAAAAAATCCATAGTCAAAAAGTGAAAATGGCTAAAATGGCATTTGTTTAAAAAGAGGACAAGCATGAAGGAAGAAGTCTCGAGTGGGTCATTTGATTGAAGTGCCCACATTGACTCACAAGTTTCTTGTGGTGTAAACATAAAACATATATAGATATATGGTGTATGGTGTGAGATGTTGTTATATCTTTTCGCCCTTATAAACATTTCTTAAAGGTTACCGATTTTATATGTATGTTTTAAGACAAGTATGGAATAAAAGTGTAATCTCTTGTGTTCTCCCAACGCTTGCAAACTTGTTCCCTTAATATGTTACATATTTGATTCTTAATATGATAACTTTTACAATAGATATTAATCGGAGAGCTTGCCCTTCCAAAAAAAATAATTTCGGCGGCAAATATATAGGCTGCAATGTCAAAAGTTTTCTTTTCTAGAATAAATGTACATATTGTCACCTAAAATGCAAAATCATTGATGTTACTTTTCATAAGTTTACAGGAGAGGCAATAAAAATGGAAAATATTGCGGCAAAATTTCTAGTAGTTCTTTGTGAGAGAATCTGATAGCCCTTCTTAACATTGGTTTGGTAATATATAGTAACGCCTATTGAATCATATTGATTGCAGGATCTGCAACTTTATTACCTGAAATAAAATAAATGGCTAAATTATAACAAGTAGCGCAAAAATAACCTTCCGATGTTTTTTGGCTGTAATTTAAAAAAAAATTAAAAACTTTGATTCTTCTTGTGGATTATTTTTATTTGGTCTTTTAATTTTTTTTTACATCAAGTCGAGAATATGATGTCATGTAAATGGCCACCGCCACAGTTGATTGTCATTTGAGCCCTTTTTATGGCATTTTCCATCACTTTGTCCAAAACTTCCGGCGATTGGTCCTCACATTCTTGACGGATATTGTCTTTAAGAGCAGCAAGAGTCTGAGGCTTGTTGACATACACCCGCGACTTCAAAAAGCCCCACAAAAAGAATTCTGCAGCGGTCAAATCAGGCGATCTTGCTGGCCAGTGCAAATCGCCAAAACGGGAGATTAGGCGCCCGGGAAATGCATCCTTCAGCATATCGGTTGTGGCACGTGCAGTGTGTACCGTTGCACCGTCCTGTTGGAACCACATGTTTTACAATCCCAATTCATCAAGTTGCGGCAAAAAGAACTCGTTGATCATTGCTCTGTAGCGCTCACCATTCACAGTAACCGTTTGGCCCGCGACGTCTTCGAAGAAAAAATGTCCGATGACTCCTCCAGCGAAAACAGCACACCATACAGTGACTTTGAGCGGGTGTAATGGCTCTTCGTGGGTTACAGGCGGATTTTCAGTGCCCCAGAAGCGTAAATTTTGCTTATTTACGTACCCACTAAGATGGAAATGGGCCTCATCACTCATGATTATTTTTGATGAAAAATCATCTTCCTCTTGGTGGTGATTAAGGATGGCTTGAGCGTATGTTAGACGCGATTGGCGGTCAGCAGCTAACAGCTGATTCACCATCTGGACTTTGTACGGAAACATCTTCAAATCTTGTACCAAATTCGCCGTAAAGACCGTCGACTGACACCCATTTGCGTGGCGCGTCGTCTGGTCGATGTCGACGGCGCTTCCATGACATCCTCAGTTACAGCAGCAATATTCTCTGCAGAACGGCTACTCCGGGGTCTGCCACGCCTGGCAGCATCTCGTGTTGTGCCAGTATCTTCGAGGCGAGCGGCTAAACGTCGCAGTGTTTCACCAGTAGGCGTTGGACGGCTAGGAAATCTACGACGAAATTCACGTTGTGCCAAAGTTATGTTAACGTCGAAATATAAATACATACCTACATAAATAAAAACTTTTTAATTCAGCATTTGACGCAAAAGTGTTCACAGAAAAAACTCCAACGCCATTAAGAAATGCTCTTTGTTGTTTTTAAAAATACAGATTTCATGCTTTCTCACTAACGCGGAAAACATTCTTTTTTTGAGTTATTAATTGGACACTATAGTTTTGCAAGTCAATATATTTTATACATAAGCACATACATGCACATGTAAGTATGTACAAAGGCCGCCGCATGTACTGAAAGAGTGCCTCGATGGATGAGTTGATAGAGTATTCGTCCAACAGTCTAGAGGCTGTAGATTTCCAAAAAAAAAAAAAACAAAAACCGAAAAATTAATAACTGCTCAAAATATTTACTACCATCAAAGCAATAACAAACAATAACCAAAAATTCTTTAGACTTAGCTAAAGAATAATAGCAAAGTTCATTTATACACACATATGTAAATACCAAGCAGTCAATAACCCAACAAACAAGTCCTTTTAAATACAACATAGAACAAACCAAAAAATAAACGGAATGTTTCGGATGTTGGGTTAATTTAGAATATTTGAGAGTATATTTGACAGAGTTTTGTAATCCAAAGTTGCTTATTTGCTACATAGAATAAAAACACAATGTTGGCAAGTTGGGTTAGTTGATGTTCGATTGTGCACTGTCGAAGCTATGCACACTCTGCACTGAACAGTCACGGCGACTCCGCTTCCGCTCTGCCTTAAAGCCCAAAAAACACTACTTCCTCTTTCTCCTCTCCATGATCTAATTCCGGTGCAATGCACTGCATATGTAGGGGTCAACCCCTGAGGAGTCGTCCATCAAAAATAGATAACAAGTCAAAATCTAAAATTGCACTGTGACCAAAATGTTTGCTTTTTCGTTTTCAGAACTTTTTTACATACATATGTACATACATTGTCAAATTTTTATTTAATTATATTTACGACTGATAGCAGTTATAAGATCTTGAAATGTTATTTTAAATGTGAGCTACAACATTTTAAGTTTTACAGGCATTTTACAAACAGGTTTTTAAGACTTACAATGGGGCAAAGAACAGTTCTATCATTACGAAAAGTTTTTTCTCAAATTTCTTTGTCCTCCTAACAAAGATGTCTAGTAGCTGTTATGACGAATTTTTCGTTATTGCTTCAGAGAGGATGGTTCATTAGGAGTATTTATTTCCTTATCTATATGTACCACTACGCTATACCGAACATAAAGTATAATTGTCAATATACATACATATGTATGTATCTATTGGAAAATGCATTAAATTGTTAATTTTGTTATAACAATCAACATTCGAATTTATAAAATGTTGAATAATGTCATTCGACTTTAATACGGAAAATTCGAAAAATTATTTATAAATAATTATAATAATTATTTACATATAATATTTAATATTTAATGTATTAAACAAAAGGGGAATATATACATATATTAAATACTACTTGTTGCAGTATTCCTAACCAAGCAAGCAAAACTGTAATGATACACAAACAGTAACTACCAACATACTTGACTTACAAAATTTTTTGTATGTATTTTTATTACATAATAAACGCAGAGAAAATTTGAATATTTAAAAGATTCAATTGGTATTAAAGCAAATAATTATGCTCCTTATTTGTAATCAATAAACTTTTGTTTTTAAGAAATTAATTGATTGTTGAAAATACAAAGAAAAAATATAATTTTAGCACATGTTAAGATTTGGTGATCAGATTTTTTTGGATCTTTTAAACAAAAACAAAAAAAAAAGATTTTCCAGAACCGACCTGTGTCGAAAAATCGGAGTAAGGGAAAGAAATACGTTACGTTTATATGCGTTAATCAATTTTCCATTTCTACGAGGAATAGAGAGCTTTTAATTCAGTGTTTCGGCGTTGGATCGCAAAGTTAGGGTTCCATTTGATGTTCTAATGCTTTAGTTAATTGATGAGCAAATTAACAGATTCAGAACCTGATGAGGTTAAGTATAGTAAAGAAGTCTAATATATGTATGTAAGTATATTGGTTGAAGGGAAAGTAGACGTTAGGTCTGACAAAAATTTATTAACCACTGTAATTAGTAATTTGCTAAGTTTTACAAAAGAACATTTGTCAGGATTTGTTCTAGTTAGATAAATCTATAGTTGTGATCCAATGGGAACAGAATATTTTCAGATAAGATAGATTTGATCAAATAACTTACCGACGATAACCTGAATGCCACTATGGTAACGTTTATAAAGTCTAAATTAGAAGAAATACCGCGTGAGGCGCTATCTGAATACGAATTAGACAATGATTATTCGTCTTTCGCCAAACAAGTTGAAGAGTTAGCTGGAGCTCTTGAAAGATCGATTGTAAGTATTAAGCCAGCTTAAGGTGTATGAGATGGCTATTGAGCAGACCGTAGGTGTTTGTAGATTAAATGCTAGATCCACACTTGTCAAGTCAATTTTAGCTTCAACAGCGTTTTCTGACTTGAAAGACGTGGTGGCAAATTGATCCTGGAACAGACATATGAGAGGCAAGTGTTAACCTTCAATCAATACTCCGTAATCGTAATACAAGTAGAAATAACTTTAACCATCTTAACTACAAAAATGTTAACCTTGGTGGTGACAGACGTGGCAATAGTAATGATAATGATTTTAGCTAGCCTCGTGGAAATTTCAACAATCACTAAGCAACAACATTGTTTTAAGGGGAACAATAGAGTCAGGTCCGCAAATAGGGGTGTTCGAGGTAGATTTGAACCTTCAGGTTCAGATATCATGAATACGACACATCTTTGTAATCAAAACGAGAACAATTTAGAGACCAGAAATCTATTTGAACCGACCAAATCAGTTTAGAGGTAGACTCGGAAGCAGATAGCTCATTAATAAAACAATCTGATATTAAACAAAGCATTGCAATTGATCAAAGTAGTATAATAAATATTACCGGCGTAGCAACACATTCACTTGCAACAAAAGGAACAGTTTATAGCAACTTAGTTGTCCAAGGTGATTTAATTCCTCAGATCTTTCATGTGGTGGATGGTGACTTCAATATTCCAACAGGGGGAATCCTAGGGAAAGATTTTCGTAAGTCCAATAGGTATCAATTACGACAAAAATGGTGCTATCGGTTTTATATTACAATCACAATTTGCAAATTCGCATACAACATGGAACAGCTTTGAACAACTGCATAATCCCACCTAGATGTGAAGTTTTTATGAATTTTTCAACCGAACATGGGTTATCTTTTTGAATAATCTTTGTAGCAACACAGGAACTAAGTGAGGAGGGTTGGTAGCAAAATGTATTGTCGAATCAACCTATCCGATACTAAGAATAGTTAACGTAACGGGCGAGTACAAATGTATATATAATCCGATTATAAAATGCAAAAAGCTATCCAATTTCAACGTTTACTCGATGGACAAAGTTTTACCTGAATACACTCGTACTGAAATATTAAAGACTGTATTGAAAAACCAAATGCCAGGAGAAATGGAGGATGAAGTGATGTCTGTATGTTTTACATACATATGCTGACATTTTTATACTTAAGGAGCACAAAATTGCTGTCAATAGTTTTTACACACAGCAACTCAGAGCGAACGGAGCTTCTCCGGTAAATGTCTAGAATTGTCACTTGCCGTACTTTCAAAAACAGAAAGTTGACAGGCAAATTCACGGCCTATTACGGAGTGAATTAATTGAAACAATTCAGTCCAATTACAACTGTCCACTTATTTGTGTGCCTAAAGAGAGCGTTGATGTTTAAAAAGCTTACCGAATGTGTGTCGATTACAGAGCGGTCGAATTGACAATATATAAGATAATCTTGGATGTGCTAAGTATTTCTCAGTACTTGATTTATTATATGGTTTTCACCAAGTACTACTGGATGTAGATTCAAGAGATATTACCTCATTAGCAAAAACACAGATTCTTTCAGATGGAAAGTATTACCATGGTTTGAACATTGCCTCAAATTCGTTTTCATTGTTATTTTTCTGGACTTCCACAGTATTTCTTGTACGTTGACGATATTATCGTGGTTCGTTGCAGTGTTTCACACCACTTAAAAAAGTTAGAAAAATGTTTAAACATTTTCGAAAATATATGTTAAAGATTAACCCTCATAAATGCAACTTTTTTAAAGCCAAGTTCACTTTTCTGGGACACAGATGTACACCATCGAATAATTCGAAGATAGCAGCGATTGACAAATACCCTGTTTCCACAGGTACAGACGATTTGTGTCATTTCCTACCTATTATAGACGATTTATTCAAAACTTTGCAATAATAGCAGCCCCTCTGACCTAAATTACGGGAAAGAAAGTCACAGACCGCTTTTTAATATATATTCAAGGATCCGTCATCAAAATTAACTAGGATTCGTCTTTAACTACCAGAATATAACTTTACAGTGGAGCACATAAAGGGCAAGCGCAACGTAGCCACTGACGCACTCTTGCCAGTTTCAGTGGAGGAGTTGATGATGTAACAACTCGTAGAATGTCATCAAAAACTTTGTATGGCCGAAATAAACCGATCAGTGGAACCAGTACCAATACCTGTACGTATATGACGAATTTGCTCACAATTTCGACAAAAATATACCGAAAATAAGATCCGAACTTTTTTACACAAATAATAAATTAATTAAATTGCGCATAAATCTGTAAAATGTAATTCGAATTATTAGGATCATTTGACTTTCTGATTGATAATGAAAGATTTAATCTCGATGATAGGCCTTCAAGGCTTGAAAAGCGCCAGTCGAAATATTAATACAATAGAATGGCCAAAAGACGACTCAATCTTTGGCATGAAAGTATTACAAAAATTAGGGATTGTGTTAACAAAACCTATTGGAGAAATAATTGGTAAAAGTGAGAAAGAAAAAATTAATGATGGTCTATCACAATGATCCACTTGTAGGGGACGTTGTGGACGAAGGAAATTATATGCAAAATTAAAAACTAAATATTTTTGGCAAAACATGTCAAAAGATATAGCAACTTTTGTGAAGAACTGTGAGAAATGTAGGATGAATAAGGTAAAACCTGGAAGTATGGAAAACAATTTTTAACACCCACACCATATCGTTTTAGACACAATTGGTCCACTGACAGAATTGAAATTCGGTAACAAGTATGCTTTGACTCTAATATACGACCTGACGAAATAGTTAGTCAATACCTATACCAGACAAAAGTGCTGACACTGTAGCCAAAGCATGGAAACCATCAAGTCAGATTTAGGAATGGAATTCAGAAATCAGTTCTTGGATGACCTTTGTACATTACTAAAAGTACAGATAAATTTCTCGACTGCATAACACCATGAAACTTTAGGAACGGTTGAAAGAAATTATAGAGTTTTTAATAAATATTTAAGTCATCTAAAGTATTTCATATTATTTTATAACACCACCCCAAATACAGCTTTCGACAACAAACTAACACCCTATGAACTAGTTTTCGGGAAACTTGGGTCAATGCACATCGAACTTTGAGGCAGAAAAGTCGATCGAATATACAATATCGAAAATAACAGTAAATAGGTGAAGTATGGACGGCAAAAAAAAAACACATGAACTAGCCAGGGAACTGATTGGAAAACATAAGTTGAGAAACAAAAATCTCTATGACAATCAGACAACGCCATTGAGATTGGAAAATGGTGACACTGTTCTAATTCAAAAACAGCCGTATATACATATATGTATATACATATATGTATGTATGTACATATGTATGTATAAACATGAAAGTATTTACCAAGAACCTTTTCAGTCAAAAAGTATATCAATACTGCAAAGTATAAGTGTATGATAAAGTAAAGAAGAAAGACAAAATAGTTCATAAAAACAGAGTTCGAAAAATATAATACCACATACATACATACATATGTACATATGTATATTCATAACGAGAAATAACACAAAAAAGTTTATAAAATCCATTAATAATGATATGAGTTTTAAAATTTTACAATCTACGAATACATACAATAAAAATTAAGATTTTGTAAATACACGCATTGTAACTCCTCATAAAGAGTTTGAGGTAAACCTTTTGAAAAAAAATGTAAAAATGTTCATATTAAATTATTTTTATTAATCAAAAGCAGGACAATTGCTTACCACTTTCCTATTGGATTTTTATTGTTTTTACAAAATAATTTTGTTTCTTTTAATTTTTGAGTTTAATTACAAAATTACTTATTTTACGTTATATGTATGTATGTACATATTGTTACTTAATCGCTAATTTTCAATAATAAAACTATATATGTAAATGAAATGAAAAACAAAGGGGAGATGTAATGGAGATACATCGCCCATCACCGATCTATTAACATTAAGCACAGCTAAGCTCAAGTACAACTAACGTTAAGTACACCTATACATATCTAAAATGAGAGTCAAATAAAAAGCTTTGCATGGGAAACACCGAAAGGGTGCAGTTGTTTCAATGTTGCTATAAGAGCAATGACTTGTTTTGGGCCTAAGGTCATTTGCTAATTAAAAATGTATTTTCTCTCTCAGTTTTAAATGAACATGTGTTATCTAGTTTATTTTTTATGATGTAAAAATTACAAATTACACACCAACATATACATACATATGTACATAAGTACATACCTAGATTAGTTTTTATAGTTATATGTACATTTAAAAAAATCATTAAAACCACACAGGGAAAAAAATTATCTCCGTTATTCCTGGAAGTTATCTTTTACCTTTCGCTGTATATTTCTATGTATTCTTTTCCGAAAAAAGCGAAGTTTAAAAAAAATTTAGCTATAGGGAGTGTATCACGAATGTTAGTAATTTACATAATTTTAATTCTATTCAGATTTTTTAACAATGAATATTCTAAATAAATTGCATCGTACGATTCAGACTTTATTGCTGTTGCTTTTCAAATGCCAATATAATCAGCAGTCCGGGTTTAAAGCTTTCACCTAAAACATTTTCTTCTATTGTACATACAGTCTGTCAATAATTAGTTTGCATATTGAAAACAGACACGGCGTAGTTAAAATTATTAATAAATTTATGGCATTCTAGAAAAAAAATTTTTCAACATATTTCATAAATTTATATGTATTTACAGAGATCGTGTCGAAAAAAACTTTGAGTATGATCAAAACAAAAAACAAATTTTTACTTAATTTTACACTGTCAATAAACTCTTTGCACAAGACTTTCCCTGCAATTTTGGTGTCAGTGGGCAAGTTTTGAATTTAGTTTGAGAAAACTTAATATTTAGTATGGAAACCTTTAGCCTCTACCACACATTGTAAACGATTTTTCATTCAATTTAAATTCAATTCTTTATTTATATAACATTTGCCCTAATGAATTTACAACATTTTCCATAAAGAGTTTAGGCGTGTTTACCTTTTGTACTTAAATATTATATAATAATTATTTTATATATGTACATACATAGTACATATACGATTTAACATTTAATTTAATGGCAAGCACGAAATTTAAAAAAAAAATTTATATATTTTACATCTTAATTTTTGGGGGGTTTTACATAAAAAGCTTAATACAAGGGGTAAAATTGCGATAAGATCATCTAATTGATGTCGGTCATCTCAGAGGTAAGACATCTTGCGTTGAAGTTCAATGTTAGGCGGTTTAACTTATCATTTACAAGTAAAACGTTTGCTAATGTGTGAAGGCGGTTTGTGGAGTAGTGCGAAGGCAAATTGTAAATCATTTTTAATATTTTATTCTGAGCTATTTGCAATTTCTTTTTATGACAATTTGCTGTTGTAGACCAAGCTGGAGCACCATAAAACATTATAGCGTAGAATATTACTTTTAGGACTATCCTCTTATTCTCTATGTTGGGCTTAGATTTTCTTTTTACCAGCGGATACAGTAGTCTTGTCAGATTATTTAACTTGTTGACAAAATATAAAATATAAAGATTGAATTTAAGTTTGGGATCTAATATTAAATCTAGATATTTCACTTTTCCAACCATGGTATATTATTATTATTTAGTAGAATCGGCTGTTGCGGTAGGTAGCAAGCTTTAATTCTCCTGGAATTTTTTTAAGGATTTATGAGAATTTTTCATTTTGTAAAATCCGAATTAACTTCACTAGAGGTGAATTTAATCTAGATATAACATCAGTTGCAAGTACATCTGAGCTGAGAATGGCGGTATCATCTGCAAAGATGGAGGTAACACAGCCGTCTAAGGTAGGAAAGTCGGCCGATTATCTCTGTGGACAACCGGCTGGAAAGGTAGTTTCAGAAGAGTGATAGCAGCCAATATATAAGTACATTAAAAGAGCGATCAGAAAGAAAACGTTTTATGAAAGAGATTAACTCTATTGGAAAATTAAATCTAGTCTTTTTTTATATGAGACCGTTGTGCCAAACCGTCGATAGTCAAAAGCTGCTTTAATATGTAGTAAGTCCATACTTGTTGATTTCCCGTTGCCAAAATCAGAAGTTACTAATTTTCTAATCCTGATGAATGGATGAATAGTATTTTTCTTACGGAAACCAAATTGTTTTGTTGGTAATATAATGTATAAGTTTTTCTTGAATAACTTGTTCCAGTATCAAAGAGATGCAAGATAGAAGACTTATATGCCTATAGGAAAGTGGACAGTTTGCAGGTTTGTTTGGTTTCAATATAGGCACAACTTTTGCTTGCTTCCAAGTTTTTGGAAAGTAAAGCAGTCGCAAGCACGGGTTTACTATTGTTTTTATGTATTAAATTCTTTGGCAAAGCATTTATTGTTTATTTCGTCTATACCAGGTGATTTCTTTGCTTTATCAGTCGAAATCGAAATGTCTTGATGAGGATGAGTGGCAGAATTTAAATTATTTGAGGCAATGTTGAATGATTCGATCTAAACGTTTGAGCTAAGATATCAAATTTCAAGTTTGGTGTTATAGGCGATGTTGTTATATTTTGAAATTAGAATATTTGTAGACTTCTTTTTTTAATTTTTGAGATGTTCCAAAAAGGAGCCTTTTTCAAAGGACGAAAGTCTACTGTCCTATACACTGTTTTTAATATGTCCTGCAAACAGTGGTTGGTGTTGTAACAGCATACACTTTACTCGGAACGCTGTGAATGCTTAAATTCCTCTTAACAAAATATGAAAACCGTGACCAGTTTGCCATTTTGTAGTTATAAAATGTTTTTTTAACTGGGTTAACTGGAAGATGATCGGAGCTGAGGTCGTTTATAGGACATGAATACATATGTAAGACTGTTTGAAATGTTTGTTAAAAAGAAATCCAAAGTTGAACCGTCTTCATGGATCGGATGGGATATATGTGTGGTCGCTTGGGTAACGTATCTGAAAATTGTCTGAATCTAATTTTTCATGTAGACGATTTCCCCAACAGTTCGATCGGTGACAACCCCAAAAAGATTATGTCTGCAATTAAAGTCATCGCTAATAATAAAATTTCCATTGTTATAATAGAATTTACGCAAATCAAATTTAAATTTAAATTTTTTGACATTGTATCTTCTAGCCGATCTTCCTGGAAAGTAGGAAGAATAAATATTTATGCGGTTTCCACTTGATGTTTGTATTTTAATGCCAATATTTTCGATCAGAAACGTATTTAAAGGTGTCAGTAAAGTGTGTTTAACAGCTTTCCTTATCAGAATTGCTACGCTTCTGTTATGCACACGGTCATTTCTGTAGCAGTAAAAATCTAGTACATGTTTGATAGAGATTGTGTTATTTAATAATGTTTCTAGTTAATGTTTATTCAGAATATTGAAAAGTTCTTCTTTTTTATTTTGGATGCCTCTGGCGTTTTATGTCACTATATTTAACTTATTACTCATACATACATACATACATATAAGAATTTACAGGCGAGTGATGTAATCACAATCACTTCAAATTGATGAGCTTTACAGTTAGATTTTTTCAAGTTTGAGATAAGCTTGAGTGTGAGATTATTTTTTTCGTCTAAAGAAAATAAGTTATTTGTGTTGTTCATATTATTGCTGCGTTCCTGATTCCATTCACGATTAAAAGTGGAAGCGTTTTCATTGAATGTTTGGGAAGTTCGAGCTATAATTTGGGATGATTGTTGCTCCTTGATTGTTGCAGCATTTCTGAAAACGCACGATTTTCGATGCATATATAAAAATTCGTGTATATGCACATATGGTGCTAATAAAAAAAATCGTTGAAATGCACCAGCCGTGCATATATGTACATATGTATGTGTTAATGAATAATTTAAGGTAGTATTATTGCCTACTGCTATTTATTCACACATCACTATATTATAACATATGAATTCCGTTTTATTCGATGCATAAGACATAAACGAGAGTAAATTACTTATGCTCAGAGAAAATGTATTGAAACAAAATACTGGTTTTTTTATGCATGCAATTGCCTATTACATGCAAATTCATATACGCGCATACATACATATGTATATACTTACTTACGGTATTATTTAAAATGTATAAACTCTCATTAGTTATAAGCACTGTTACATATTCTTTTTAGATTTTATTATTATACTTAAAATACTTTTACTGACTTCACTTGTCTTTACTGCCTCGCTGCGATCATACCTACTTAAGACTTAATAAAGTAATCCGTGTAATAATTTTAATTTACGGTAATAAACTGAAATAAAATTGCAGTTACAAAAAGCGGTTAATTTATTAATCCTAAATTAACCGAAACCATCAATTTAACTTAACATAAAGTTAAATTGTCATACAATATGTATGTATAGAAACTCTTATATTTGCATAAAGGGTGCAAAAGATTTTTAAATTTTTTATATTAGTTTTTATATAAAACAAATATTTTCCCAAAAAAAAATTGATTAAATTCAGTATAATAAAAAATATTTTTGTACTACAGGTAGCATTTCCTGCTTGTCATTGGAGGTAGTTGCTAGAGAAAAACTGTCAGTTCGGTTTTAGCCATGCAAAGTGTTTAGGCAAGCATAAATTAAAATCGCTACTCATTACACTAGCATTTTAAAATTCATTTTGGAATTGTTGGAGTGATGATAAATATCGATGGATAGGGATGAATTTATCATTTTAGAACAATTTTGCTACAAATTTTTGGAAATTTGTGAATGATGCATATAGGAAACATTTTTTCATGCAATTTATTCAAATTGTGTTAAAGTTTTTCTGCATAAAAGCGAGAAATGCATATAAGCGAAATGCTTATAGAAGTAATTTCCATGTATATTTTAAATTGCGACCAGAAATTGCACGAACTTACATACATGCATAAAAGCGGAAAATGCTTATAACCGACGTGCATATAAGCGGTAAATACTGTACACTCCGACGTTTTATGATTACCAGCGCGTTTTGCGCAAAATGTTTTGATAGAACAGCGACTGGATCCGTGACCAAACATTGGCAATTGTAACAGTCATTTGGGAAATCTGGTACTATATTTTTGAAAATTCCATTTAACTTTGATATGATCAATAACAGAGTGATTTGGTCTCAATTCCTTGACGGTGATTGAATTTCTTTGAAAATAAACAATGTATAAGGCCTGTTCAGAATGTATTGTTTTGCTTTGTATGGTTTTTCGTCTTTTGAACCATATATGTATGTATAAAAAATTGAAAATTATTCTTTAATTTCTCCCTTACTAAGTCGAAGTCTTCTTTACTTTCACAAAATAGTCTAAGACCTATTGAGATTTGACGAATCGAACAGTTTTTTCATTTTAATGGGCTACAAAAATCATGTACATATGTATTTCTATAATTTTACTTTCTAGTATAGTTATTGGTGGAATATTTTGTTTTTTCTTTGAGGATTTTACTATCACTTCATCATCATTATTAAGTGTTTGAAGTGACTGGTAATAATTGCTACTAGTGCTAATAGCAGTGCGATTTTGTTGTTTATATTTTTTGTTCTTCATTATGTTATGCCTCTTTCGAGCATGAACATCATAGTCGCGTACTCGTTTATATTTGTTGTTTTAAGAAGGAATTTTATATTTTGTGAAAAAGGGATGCACATCCTACTTACGTTTGCTTATGATCATGGTTATCGATTGACTGACGATTTTTCATTTCTTTATGTCATAGTTCGTTGTTATTTTCTGTCATTCTTCTGATATCGCTGTTTTAAGCGATCGAGATGGATAGAATTAAAAGACAAAACATAATTTCAACGCTTCTTTTTAACTTGCAAATAAATTTAAAACTAATTAACTTTCCAGAACTCATATTTGCTGTTTCAATATCATACAAAGTAGTGAATAGCATGTCTTCAATATCTTTCAACATCCTCTTGCTGGAAATGTAAAGTACCATTTTTTCTTTATACACATTTACAGGCTTCACTCTTTTGCAAAATATTACCCATAACTTCCTTCGAGCTTCATCTTTTGGAAAATTTTACAACGACACAGCTTTTTGAAAACATAAACGTTTTATTAAAAATGCGCAAAATAAATTTTAACATAATTTCTGACTTGTTTTTTTGCTGTTACTTTGTCTGCATTTGCCCACTTCATATTTGCTCTTTTTCTTATATTTTCACTCTATTTTGTTTTTTTCTTAGTTTTGCAGCTTTTAAACAACCAAATTTAAACACATTTTATATAATTTTAAGTATTTTAATATTATTTATATGTATTTATTATAAAATATGACACGAAATTTGTTGTTTATTAAGCTGAGAATCAGGAAACTCCGTCGTTCTGCGTCTCTTAAAAAGTGTAACGTCAAAATACCATAAAGAGCTCATATATACATACATACATACTTATGTATGTATGTACATCGTCAACACCAGCTCCTGACTTCTCACTTTGTTTAATATTTTTCAACTCACGTTTGTAACAGGAACGGAAACTATTTTTTTAACAACTTCAATTGTTGCTGCGGGCTTAACTGTTTTTAATTTTTCTAGAAGTTTTTCATAACCCTTATCCCTTATGCTTAATATGTTTATTGTGATATACTTCATTTTTTATCTGTCACAATTCTGGCAAGCTTTCGCGCATTTCAATAAACTCCTTTAAAAATGCGCGCTCTAAGTATGCCATCACACCATTCTCACATACCAAGTATGACCGTCTAATAGCCACTTTACGTAACAGCCACATTCTTACCATGTGTGATTTAGGATTATTGGCTTGATAAAATTTAAAATTTGGTTTGTTGTCCCTTATAAAGCCAAATTCCTTCGCACTACTACTTGCGCATCCAAATTTGAGTCTACAAAAACAATATCACCAACTCTTTGACTTGAGATGCAGCCCCAAATCATTATAGACATTTTTCAAAATTTTACGGTTGGAATGATATTTAGCTGCTTCAGAGTTGGTAGGCCACACCCTAGGCGGTCCATCGTTGTAGTACAACATCATCTTCGTTTCATCAGAAAATATTACATCATCCCAATACTCATTCGGCGTTCCGAATAGCGAAAGAAAGCCGTTTTTCTATATTTGCTGCTGAAAGGAGTCTTTTTTATCTTGCTGATCTTGATTAGTATTTGTTTTTAATTGTGGTCTGACGCTCTGTCTCGTGGGAAGAAACAATAACTCCAAGCTCTGCCGCTAGTTCCCTTGTATACATTTTTTGGTTTTGAGCCAGTTTTCTTAAAATCAACCGTCGGCTTATCTTATTTTTTCTCCCACCTCCTTGCTTTAATTGCAGCCTATTCTCTTTTTCAGCTTGATTTATAACGTTGTAAGCAGTTCTCCGTAAAACTGAAAACATTTCCGACAACTCATCCGCACTCCCAGTTGGCGGTTAAAATAAATCAATTGAATGATATTATACAACAATTTTTTCCTGGTATTTTTAAAACTTCAAATGTTCTAGTAACTTTATAACGTATGCAAGGCAAACTTTCATTACAAATTAATTTCAAAACGCACTGTCATGAACAAAGTGTGCAAATTATAACTGTAAATCACCGAACTGTCCCGACTTGATGCAACCGCCGGCACAATCACCTGATTTGAATATTATTGAAAACTTATGGACAATATTAGACCAAAACGTCCGCCAATACCAGATATCGAACCGAAACGACCTAATAACATCACTAAGGGAAAAATGATCGAAAATAACTCCCGAAACCAAAAGAAAACTAGTGAGTTCTATGCAAACCAGATTAAAAGCGGTAATTAACAAGAAAGGGGGTCACACCAAATTTTAAACTATAAAAAAAGTACAATGAAGTGGATAATTTTTTTAAGGGTTGAAATAAGTTATAGAAAATATAGAATATAAGATTATAAATATGTAAATTTTAGAATAAAATAAAAATTTTTTATGCAGCTAATAAAGTCTTCTATTAAATTCTATATAAATTTTATCAATATTTTGCTTCATTCAAAAGTTATATCCACTTTAACTTGTTTAATTAGGCTGGTTGCAATAAGCTGTGAACCACTGTATGTATGTATGTACATATGTATGTACATACAAAATTCGTCGTGTATATAAAGTACAGGGTGGCCCAGAAAGACCGAAGTGGTGTGAATTGCTTATAACTTTTTATTTAAGAGATATTTTTTTAATTTTTTTTTTTTAAATACATTAAATTTATGGGGAATATTTTTGGATTAGTTATTAAAAATGATATCCCGCAAGTGGTGGCCATATTCTGCTTCGCACAAATGTGCTCTTTCCAACACATTTTCCATGACCTTTCGCAAAACTTCCGGTGGTATGTTGTTAATTTCTTCTCGAATATTGGTTTTTAACTCCTCAATAGTCCTAGGCTTATTAACATAAACTTTTCCTTTTAAATAGCCCCAAAGAAAACAGTCTGGAGCGGTTAAATCCGGGGAACGCGGAGGCCAATTAAAATTGCTGTTACGAGAAATTATTCTTTCACCAAAGATGTCGCGTAAAAGAGTCATTGTGGCCCTCGCAGTGTGCGCTGTGGCTCCATCCTGTTGGAACCATATTTGCGGATGGTTTTCCACGGCTGGCCTTACAAAATTTTGCAACATGGCCCGATATCGATCACCATTGACGGAAATGGCGACACCTTGTTCATTTTCAAAAAAAAATGGGCCAATGATCCTTTCTGAAGAAACACCGCACCAAACGGTACACTTAACTGGGTGCAATTGTCGTTGATGAAGTACTCTCGGGTTTTCCGTAGCCCATATCCTACAGTTTTGCTTGTTAACGAACCCATTTAATTGAAAATGGGCTTCGTCACTCATTATTAAGTTATGAATAAAATTTGGATTCTCTTGTGCTTTTTGCTGGAAATAAATTGCATAGTCAAGTCGTTGCTGGTAATCTGTTGGTTTCAATTCTTGGACAAGTTGAATTTTGTATGGAAACAATCCTATGGTGTGCAAAATTCGCTGCAGCGACGTTCTTGAGAGGCCCAGTTGTGACGAACGTCTCCTGGTTGATGTTTCTGGATCCTCCCGAATACTCTCCTGTACCACTTGAATATTGTCAGCCGTGTGGACAGTTCGGTGTCTGCCGGGACCAGGAAGGTTCCTTACTGCTCCTTGTTCTCGAAAATTTGCAACCAGACGGTTTATTGTTGACTGAGAGGGTGCAACCCGCACATTAAAGTGACGACGGTATGCACGCTGAGTCAACACAATGGACCGTTGATTTGAAAAGTAAATTTCAACAATTTGGGCACGTTGTTCAATTGTGTATTGCTCCATTATAAATTATCCAAGTCTTCTTTACAAAATACTGAAAAGAAAAGAAAAAAAAAATTATAATAAAAAAGTTATAAGGAATTCACACCACTTCGGTCTTTCTGGGCCACCCTGTATAAATATATCATTATTAAGCAAATATTGTTCCGGAAATTACTGGTGGAAGAACTGATACAGAAAATAATATATGTACATACATACATACATACATATCTAAGTATACATACTTACATATGTTTTAAAAAAATAAAATAAAAATATAAACTCTTATGTACTTACATGTATACACATATATGCACATATGTAGGTATATATGTATTGTATATGCATAAACAATCTTGAAGAGAAACCAAATGTATAAAACAAAATTGAGACGCCAAAATAATATTAAAAAAACAACACCAAAAACAAACGATAAGTGTTATGGTTAAAACAAATAAACCTGTGCAAAAATGATTAAGAGTGAATGAATAGTGAATCTCTTTACAAAAACTTAACAAATTCCCCGTTAAGATTTATGCAAGTTTTAGAAAAACGTTTTGATAAATTGTCTGAGCAAGTAAAAGCATGATTATGAACAGCACTCTTAAGTGAGATTGATAAAAGACAAAACATAGCAATGAGCGCACAGTGGCACCCGTAGAGCAAACGAGGTTGCAAAAATCAAAATTTTCATGTGCGCCTGCGAAATTTTAAATGAATCCATCTTATAGTAAACTTTTCAACGATCTCAAATATGCTACTCTTAACAATATCAGATTTTTAGTTTAGAAGACATAACTGTTCAAAGTTAACCAATTTTCGGATTTAAAAAAAACACACAATTTTTAGGTAGTTTGATCCGATTTCAGGTGTAATATCACGAAAACTAGGCAACGAATAGTATTTTTTTTTGTTTTTAGTGATTGATGTGCTTATTAAATGTATAACAATAAAAAAAATTGTGCTGTTTGCTTTGTGTTTCTCTAGGTAAATCAGTATTTAAAAACTATCCATTTTTTCACTATTCTTCAACTTTGACGGAAAATAAAAAAAATTTACCTTTTTTTACCTCCGCCATATTTTCAAAATATGTTCTTTAACTAGTCTTTTACATAACTCAAAAGGTTTTATCTGCCTTTACGTGCCTATTTGGCTTCTACAGGTAAAAAACGTTAAAAAGACATGGTTGCAGAAATTGTATGGCGGGCATCCCTTACATGCCTTGACTGACAGTTACTTTGATGTAATAGTTTGAAAATTGCATTTTGAGTCAGTTGTCTACCTGAGAGCCTCTGGCGAAAAATTTGGTCCTAATATTCCGTTACAGACACAAGATGCACAAAAAACTACTCATTGAAATAAGCAGGTACGCACCTCACTTAAAAATTATTTTTGGCGTACATATGGTGAAGAACAATACTGACTTATGGTACAGGTAGGCACAAATCTCATTTGGCTACGTGCATAATATCAAAACTGTATAATTCAGCCCAAATGCATATGTATGCATGTAACAGGTACATTTGTAGACATGGTAGCATAGGCCTATATATTGCAAAACAAGCTTAATGCCTGCATTAGTCTACGACTGAAAGTTGGCGAAACAAGTATTGAAAACATGGCGTTGAACAATTTAAAACTATTTGAACTGTTTAGAAAGTCAATTACACCAACGTGTTTCGCGGAAGCTGCTTTAGAAGAACTCGATAGCTTATACGGAAATATTGAGAGAAGCAAAAGTATAAAAAATAATCTTTGTATGATACATGCCAAAATTAAGACAAAATGGGTGAAATGCAATCGAACCATTAACATCTTCAACTCCAAATACGAGGACTGGCTTAATGAAGACACCATCCTGGATATATTGGCAGTAGATAAACCCTCCACATCAACCAGAGGAGAAAAAGGAAGGCCAAAAAAAAGTATGGAGGAGTGTTCAATTTTCACAAGAAAGAGGAAACTTGCCGATGCCACCAATGACTTGACCACGAAGGATTTATCGGATGCGCTGTCTATTAAATACATAAAGGATAGTGAACGAGTTAGGTCGCAGATTACAAAATCTGTTGCTGATGCAAGCCCACTGCGACTAAAAAGGATTAAGGAAAGCATTCCCACTCCCACAAACGCACATATTAAAAAGTATAGTTCCGAAGAAGCCTTGGCTCTGTTTTTGGACTTAGAACTTTCCAAAGAGAAATATGAGATACTACGGGCATCTTTAATGCGACACGGGGCTGACCTTTTCCCCGGATACAAGCATATTACGCAAGCCAAAATAAATTCACGACCATTGCGTACGGAGTTTACGGAAGTCTCTGCGAAAGCCAATCTGCAGGATCTTATGGACCATACAGCAAAACGGTTGTTGGAAAGTCTTCCTGAAAATGAGGTGGAAATTCTTCCTCAGAAACTAACATTGATCAGCAAATGGGGCTGCGATGGATCATCCGGACAAAGCGTTTATAAGCAAAGGATATCTTCCGATGACACTACAATATCTGACGGAAATATGTTTATGGCATCTGTTGTTCCATTGCGGCTAAAATCTGATGTTTCCCTACACTGGAAAAATCATCGACCGTCATCAGTGCATTATTGCCGACCAATAATGTTTCAGTTTGCAAAGGAATCGGCAGAACTCATAAGGACCACGGTGAAGGACATTGAAGAACAAATAAGCAAGATTAAGCATACAAAATTGCAAATTGGAGAAGGAAAATATATTGAATGTAGTTACGAGTTCCACCTGACCATGGTTGACGGAAAAGTCGTAAACGAACTGACAGGAACAACCTCAACATTGACATGCCCGATTTGCAAAAAGAGTCAGAAGAACTTCGGTAATTTAAACGATTCTACAAACGAGGAGAATTACGAATATGGAATGTCACCATTGCACGCAAGGATAAGGTGTATGGAGTTCTTGCTAAAACTGGCGTATACCCTACCACAACAAGATGAAAACATCGATGAAAATACATCAATTAAGGATAAGGAAAAGATCAGAAAGAAGCAAATAAAGAATGCTTTTTGGAAACAACTTGGACTAAAAGTAGACTGCCCCAAGTGTGGATACGGTAACTCAAACGATGGAAACACTTCAAGGAGATTTTTTGCAAATGATGAGGCAGTAACTAGAATCACTGGAATTGACAATGAAATCGTCAAAAGATTGGGAACGATCTTGAATGTTTTAAACTGCCAAGAAAGTGTTAATTCTACAAAATTTGGAGAATATGCATCGGAAACTGCATCTCTTTTAGCAAAAATTTATCCACAGAAGAAGTTGACCCCGACCGTCCATAAAATATTGGCGCATGGCAAAGATATAATTGAGTACCAGTCTTTGCCAATTGGAGAGCTTTCTGAAGAAGCGCAGGAGTCTCTTAACAAATTTTACAAAAAATATAGATTGCAGAACACGTTCAAAGCATCAAGGGTGAGGCAAAATGAGGACCTCTTCAACATGTTAGCAGCATCTTCCGATCCACTTATTTCTTCCCTGCGGCATGTGAAGACACGAAAAGAACTACAATGGAATTATACTTTAGAAATGATTAGTCTTTTAGATATACCTTCTGTTACGAATTGTGATGAATATTTTACAGAAAATTCAAAAAATTAATTGAAAAAAAATTTGTTTAATTTGTTGGCTAATAACTTTAAAACAGAAAAAGCTTTCAAAAGAACTAAGAAATATAAGATTGGTAAAAATAATTTGATTTTGTTACCATAAAATAGATGAGTTAGAAAAAAATTAGAGTTTAGAAATGATTTGTATTTTAGACATACTTTGTCTTACCAAGAAAATGAATATTTTACAGAAAATTGAAAAAATCATTTAAAAAAAAACTCTTTTGTTGTAATTTTTTAGGTAATATCTTAAAACATGAAAAGCTTACAAAAGAACTACAAAAAAATATAAAATTCTTAACAAAAATTTTTTTGTTACCAAAACTTGGATTTTTTCACAAATTTTAACTTTGAAAACCCATAAGTAAGCACCTATAAGGTGTAGCGTCCACTCCAACCGCTCATTTTATAGGTTGAACAATTATCTATGACATGCAATTTAAATTATTCGATTATCTTGTTCGGTTCAAAAGATATGATTTTTGCAACGAAAAAAGTCAAATGGCGCCACTGTGGAGCGCTTTAACAGAAAGAGTATTAATATTAGAAACCGTAGTACAAAACTGAAAGCAAACACAGCATCGGACAAAATAGTAGCGCAATGTAAGGAAAACAAAGGTTTAAAAAGAGAAATGGAGATTTTAAAAAGATGTGTCAAAAACATGAAAACTCCATTGTTTCACATAATCTAAACATAAACGGTATTCCGTAGATAAAAAAATAAAATCTTTTTGAAATTTACAAGTAATAATATGAATTAATTCAAATAAATCCTCCTGTTGCTCAACAACTCTATCTGGTAAAACTAACTAAAAATAATAATAATAAAATAGAACACATACATATGTACATAAATATAAGATATTTATCCGGGCCTTGCAGCTTATAAGGAATAGGACAATATCTGCAGCATTCACATATCGCATAGTTGTTTAGTTGATGACTTGGAAGATTTACAAAGCTTTTTTCCATCACAAAATCATGGATCCGATGATATACAATACCCAAGTCCTTCTGCGATATGATACTTTATTTTTGACCCTTTATACTTTATCTTTGACACTATTTACATATACAATCTTTTTGCATACAAAACTGAGTGTCATTTATTAATTAATAATTGTTATTATTGTTTACAATGTTTTACCTATTTTTAATATATGTATGTATGTGCATACCTACATATGTTTTGCTTACGTTTGTAGTAATATAATATTGCACTTGATATTTTGAATTTTAACATGGAAAACAATGCTTTGCTAAATGCTATTCTTTCTTATCTGCGTTATGGTATTAAGTCGCGACTTTCAACATGATTCGTATCTTGGGCAAGCAGAAATCTGGCATGAACATCTGTCATACACTTAAGCAATGAAATTGATATACTTCTGTCGGTATATCTTCGAAAACTCTTGTGTCGATGTAATAAAATGAAAATATCCCTGATCGTAAATTTGTATTACCCGACTTTAAGATGTATCGCTATGAAAGGCATACCTACGATGGAAGGGTTGCTACTTTTGTTAAAAAGGGCTTAATTAGTAAATTCCATCTCAAATCTGTATGAATATATGTAAGTATATACATATGTATGTATGTATATTTGTGTTTCATGCATGCGAAGAAAACTACTTATTGGCTGTATATATACAGAACAAGCGCATAGATTTGGGAGACTTAAATACATCATAATCTCGAAAACATAACTGTACATTGTGAATACGTTATTTTGCGTAGTGATTTCAACTCCAATGTTTTATGTGAGACCCAACTACTTGACGCAATGAGACCAACAAATCAGTCACTTCTTGATCTGTTTTTCGTCAACCATACAAACAAAGTTCTGTTATATGATCAGATTTGTGCTTCATGTTTCTTAAAACATTTTTATATTTCGACTTCAATACTAAATAGGAAACCGCCTTTTCTGGGCATACTTAACCTTCCTGACCATTTCGTCGGTCTGTGAGACCGATGAATCACTTTTGTGTTAATTTCACGAAAACAAGTTGGTGTTGCTAAATTAGAATTTTTTAGATGAAAATGGACAATTAACGATCAGTTTGCATGATTTAATAAAAGAATTATGTTCAAAATTAATTATCGTGACATTTTCTTTAGATATGGCAGATATTGAGCGCATAAGAGCTACTCTGAATGAATTCGACCTCCAACCCTGGTAGCTGCGTATACTGCGGGTCTAAGAAAAATCTAAAAAGTCGATACATCTGTAAGAAATGTCTTAAATTCTTTTGTCTAGAATACGCAGTAATGGTTTGTAGTGAATGCTACGAAAGCTCTAACCAGTGATTGAAATTTACAAAGACTAACCTCATAATGAGGCAAATATTTTAAGCATTTTGAAATTAATATTTTTTAGTGTTCCTATTTTGTATTGAATTCATTTTATTTTTTGGTTTACTTTTAAGATACATACGTATGTATATGTTAATAGAAAAACAACATTTTATAAATGTTGTGTTTTGTGAATGAATTTTTTTTATTTTTATATAAGGTCTAAGATCAAAAATGCGAAAGTATTGTGATGAAATATAAATTGATGCTGTGAGCTAAAAAAACCTTAATTTTGTTTTTTTCTTACTGCAGTTATTTCAGATTAGTTTGTTAAATATGTATGTATGTAGTATGTATGTACATATGTCAACTGCACAAGTTTTGAAAATTTTAGAATAGTTTTGAGATACCTAGAAATACTTGAAATCGATCTGAGAGACCGAGAAATGTAAATGTGTCGCAGAAAAATGAAAATAGTCAGGAAGGTTAAATAAAGGCCTAAGTTGTCACCAGTTTCTTTAGTCGGTAACTTAACAACAATTCTACCAGTAGACTCACGATTAGCGGTGTCATTGAAAAATAATGCACAGTCCGATTGCTCTGGAGTATAAATATTAGAACCAGTTACAACTTCTTCGCTTTGCCCTAAATATATCAAAGGAAAAGACAACATATGACTATATATACTGCAATGATGAATGAGATTGGAACTGTTGATTGTGATAGTGTTTTCTTTATGCCCGATGTTGATGATCAGTTTATTTTTCTATAACAAAATTTTGTCGAAATTTTCGAAAAATCGGTGACAGTAAAAACAGTTATAGGGAATAGCCCTACAAAACCTTGGTTTAATCAACAAATTAGAGCGGAAATAATTCAACGTGATTATTCGTACAAATGTTGGAAATGCTTTGGAACTGATGATCTACACATATGAGCAATTTTTTAATGCTAGAAAGGAGGCAAATAAACTTATTAAGCGTACAAATTTCTTTTATTTTTCCAACTTATTCTCAACTGCTGTAACCACAAACAAAATTGGAAAATTATTCATGATATTCGGATCGAAAAATCAGTTGTTGTGAACTGTTCAGAAATAAATGTTGATTTACTAAATGAGCTGTTCACTGGAATTCCAAACGTGAACATTTCTCCCAACTTTTACTCTTCTTATACTAGTTCACTACATAATAGCACCAGACAATTTTCTTTTTGATGTGTTTCTTGGAATGCTACCTTTATGGCTCGCCTTAATTTCAAATCGAATGCAGTTGGCCCAGACACGATATATCCAAATTTTAATTCCTCAAATTATGCACATCTGTAACACAATAGTTGCCAAAGGTATTTTACCACAAAACTCTAAGTATGCGAAAATTGCTTCCATTCCTAAAATCAAATGGATGACTACATACAAGCTAATAATTTGTTTACCGATATGCAATCGGTGTTTCGACCCAAACATAGTTGTACAAGAAGTGCATAAATTCATATGTATGCCGACGATGTCCAGCTTTGTATTTGGATTGAAGCTGATAAGACCGATGAACGAATTTTAAAACTGAATTTGCGTCTGTCTCAAATTGAAGCTTGAGTGGTAGCAAATGGCCTGTGCCTGAATTTTGTTAAAGCAAGTACCTTGTAATATCCAGAAACACCAATCAAACAACTATTAAGCCCAATATCATCTTGCACTAACAACAAATTGAAATTTTCAACAAGACCAGGGACTTTGCCATTATTTTAAATTCTTCACATACATACATGGTCTGACCTCATAAACAATGTTTCAGGGAGAGTATTTGCGATGCTTCGTTCACTATTGGCAACTCAACACTCGACACGTGTGCTTTTAGCTAAATCATTCCAGTTTCACTGTATGACAGGGAAGTTTTTGCAAGTTTGGACCAGAAAACCACCAGGAAATTAACTCTTCTATTGCATATAATACTATTTTAAGAAATGTATTCAACTTATTTCATACTTCACCCTATGAGACTAAAGTTCATGTTGTTCGTTTTTGTGACCTGTTAAATATTCGTTCTCTAGTTCTCTTCCCTAAAATTATTTATACTGGTGAGCCGCCGTATTTGTTGCCGCGTCTCTTTTTCACGCTGTCAAGAAGAAGTAAGAACCTAGTCCAGATTAGATTTTGGAAGGTGATATCTGAATGGCAGTGTTTCGTCCACGTTACCATTTGTATGGTAAAATGACAGAATTAACTGGTAATATTTGTAAAAAATATAAAAAGTGGGAAAGTAAACACATATGTTGCGGGTAGTATAGTATAATAAAGAATTAAAGTTTTCTAAAATTCTTACACTTGTGTTTAAAATCCACATTGGCTATCTTGAGCTTGGGCCGCTTTACCCGCAACAACATAAAAGTCGTTTATCTCGAAGCATTGCAACCAAAGTTCGTCGCAATAACGTTCAATACCGCATATAAATAGTAGATATGTTTCTTGGTATCCCATTAAATAGGGCTTTTAAGTATCTGAAACCATATGCATATATATTTAACTTCAATCATTTTACTATGGATAAAAAACACAGTTGACCATTATGTCGCTGACCAATGACGGTAACTTTGTGATGCCTACTTCGTGACATAAATTAAATAACTTTATTTTTTATTGTTATAAATGCTGTTGTTTCAGTTGTTTCTTATTTGCCGCTAATGGATTTATAATTAAAGAAGAAGTTAAAAAGTTTTCGCAAAAATTCATTATCTTGGGTTTCAGCGCGATGTTGAGACTGTCAATTTTTAATATTCAGAAGCAGAAAGTTAAAGATTTAAATTTGAACAGTTTGTAGAAGCAATCACGGTTCACCTTCAATCATCTGAGCATCTGAATTATGCTCTTCCGCTGGAACCATTACTTCAACTCCTTTAGAATATTTTTTCACTATAAAAAATGCATACGATGAAAGAAATTACCGCTTACTAGAATGTGTCTCTTATTTTAAATATGAGTCGTCACAACTTCTGCTTTTTATATTTATTTTCGTAAATATATTCACTGAGGCTCTACAATTTAAGATGAAAGACCCAGTTCAAAAAACACGACAAACTTCTAGAAACCGTGGCAAAATAGCAGTGCAAATATGAAAAATAAAATTTTTTTAGGTTAAAATTTAAATACTTTATACTTGTTTTGTACAATAAATCAAAAATTTAGCCCGAGCTTAATTGTGAGTTAAAAGTACTCAAAAACATTGTAAATGTGTATGTATTATGTGCCTCCTGTCGGAATTTGAGTTAACTAAAAGTTCGTTAATTCATGGTTGATAAGAGATGAACTATAGATGACTCAAAGCTGACTAATTGTCTATGGTAAGTGCTATTCAGTTTGTACACGCAATTTCCTACGAATGAGTCAGTACTCACTCGTTCCGCATAAGTTTCAGCTAACCACGAACTAGTTCATTTTGATTTAGTTTAGGGCACATCAAATTGTTATTTAAAGGGCATAAGAAAGATGATCTCGGTGTTTTTTTTTTAATATTAATGTACCAAAGGGCCGTAAATGAGTTGAAAAAATACTAACTTTATTATCAGTGAGCTCACAAAATCCCGACAGGGTCCTTAGCATATGTTTCTACGTGTGGGTGTATTATCATGCAAATTTATTTTAGTTTTTGGAAAAACAGTATTTGAAAACATCAGGCGTGTTTGAGTTTAATATGAATTTATATTTTATATTCATACATACATACATATGTATGTAGAAATATATATTCATACATACATATGTACCTCCATGTTTGTACATAGTCATATACATATATACATATGTATGTGTATTGAAATGACTTTTAAAATAAATATTTATATCTGTATGTAAGTGCATACAGATGTACATATGTACATATGTTTTTATATAAGTACATATATGCATATAGTTTATGGAACATGTGTATTTATGTATAAGCGCTTGTGAGTTTATCCTGGGCTATGAAAGCACTTCTAAACGATATGTAAACGAGCTCCAGTTAGACAATGGCTTTTATTCAACCATAATAATACACATGCACTCATCTATACCCACCCATTCACTAACGTAGACAATCATTTTGTGCAGAGATGCCCCTTTTCTTTCCTTCTTGTAAGAGTAAATTTATCGATTGTAATTTCGCTCTTTGAAGCAACTTCCCACGTCCATGAATTTGCTCTTCCTTATTATTCTCTGTGTAATATAATAAATGTATGTAGTATGTAATTGTATGTACAATGTATATACATACATATATAATTCGCATGTGTAAATAAGAAATAAAGCTTGTACTACTGCACAAGTGCTTCGAGTGCGTTTGTGTTGTTTGCATTCAAGTGAAAGCGCTTTCATTGTTTGATGTGAGCTGGAAATTTATTTAACTGCCAAAGGAATTTTGAGAAGTTTATACATATGTAAGTATGTATGGCTGCGTGCACGTACATACATACACACATAAATGTGTGTATGCTTAGCCAAATCACGCAAGAAATCACAAATTAGTTAAATTGAATTCGAGCGAAATTGCTTTAATACAAAAACCAAAAGATTTTATAGTATGAATGTACATACATATGTATGTACATACATACTGGAGTATATGAAATTACATGATGAAAAATTATTTACATGTGAGTGTAAAATAGAAAACATTCAGCCAATTCTAAATGGTTTTTACACACCACAAATCCTTATGCTGATTTATTGTGTTCGCCTATCAAAAAGCCATTTTTTAAAACACATGCAGCAAAGAATCACAAATTAAATTTAACCGTACAATCCACACACTACGCAATTCGTTAGCAAGAAGGTGTTGGCATACCTGCATAAATCCAATAAATATTGGAAAGTACGTGCAGTGCATGGCCATATGTACTCCAGAATTTGAATTTCTCATAGCAGGGCTGGAAAAAATTTTTGTCCATACGTATACAGAGGTCTCGCGGTAGAGGGAACTAATTCGTGCAAAGGGTATTCCCTGAAAAAGGGCATATTTAAGGTAAAAAAGTATTTATTTTAGTAAGTGGTGTTTCGATGTATTTATAAAAAAGATATATTGTTTTAAAATTCCACAGCGTAAAAATAAAAAGCAAATATTACACCAATTTATTGACACTGAAGAGATAAAAAAGATTACATAAAAAAATATTTTTCAAAGGACTCAACACCAACAATAACAAATAAAAAAGTATCTATTTTTAAAATACATTCAACTTTTTATATATGTATATACATACATACATACATACAAATAATATAAGATGTATCGACCAAAGAAAATTTCTGTTTTTGCACTGGTACTATATATTGTACAAATATTGCAGACTGACTTTTTAGACATTCGTCGAAGTTTTGAAGGACAAAAACTTTTTTTAGAAATACGATTAAATTTGGAGCCTTATTTGCATCGAGAGTGTTGTGAAAGATGAAGAAAGTTTCTTCATATATTCGCTGCGATTCAAAAGCTGTTTGTTAACATAAAATGTGTTCTGCGTATAAATCACATAAAACTTGATAAACGCCATATTTAACATTCCATATAATACTGCCAATAGCCATATGCAAGTTTTTCTTGAATATAACATCAGGGGACACATTTGGTCAAATGTATCGGCCCTGCCTTTGTTTGATTGTAAGATAAAATTATATTTGGCTTTTCCTGTTTTTTCATTGCAGAAAGATAGCAAATATAACATTTTAGATGGTTTCCTTGTATTAGGATAATAATGTCAAAGGACTATGGCAACAAAACATAGTAGATCCGACCTGCCGTCCTCGCGATTTTTTTATTTCCTCTAGGACTTCGCGTTTGTTTGGTCTAATTGTTCCTACAAGAGTCAAAGTTTTTGAGCAAATTCTTTGCTAGAGGTACAGATGTAAACCAGTTATCGCAAGTAAAATTTAGGTAACAATAAGAAACATATTACCCAAAATATTACACGAAAAATAAAATTAGGGCTTGCAATTTCTCAGCCATAAGAACTTACCGGACGAAAACAACCACCACTAGCAAACTACACAAAACACCTGAAAAAACTGAGCATAACAACTTTCTATAATAACAAACGACAGAGACAGAGCATAAATTTGAAAAGGTATATGTCTGAGAGAGGTACCTTGTCTATGAAGGATTAAAAAATATACGTGCATGGTTTTTTTTTCTAATAAGTAACTATAACATATATATGTTCTTAATCCTTTTTGTTTTAACAAATTGTGCGCAGATTCTCCACTCAGTAAATATCACAAAGAAGGTTCCCTATATATAGTAGTCAATGATCAAATTTTGTCAGTTCCCTCTGTCGAGTAGTTTTTGAATGCTGGATTCCCTTCAACAAAAGCCTACTGTATAAACCAACATACGAGTATTTGCACACGTGTGGTCGTATATACATACATATATTCACCTTTTTTTCTGCTATGGACTGTGACCGTATGTTGTGTACATTTTAACTTTGCGCCTCATTAATTTGGCTTAAAGAGTTTTTCTTTTCTTCGTTTTCAAACAACCGTTTACCCATTACTCACTTCCGTTACATGGTGTCATATCAAACGTTTTATAAATTACTATCTGAAAAAGCCGCAGAATTTTAAGCTGTGCATGTACAATGTACATGCAACCTTTTTACATATAAGACATTACTTACTAGAACACAAGTATATATACATATGTAAATATATATACATATGTATATCGCTCTTTATTTTTAATATATTATAGAATTTTAAACTGACCTTCCATCCAAACCTCGTCTGATACTCATACTTGGTATCAAAGCAGCAACTCAATAATTTCGAAAATAATTTGTGATTTCTACGTCATGTTCCTTGATCGTACGACACTTTAGTCCACAAGTTACAAAAATCTTTCGGGGGATATTATACGTGCACAAAAATCTGACAGCAAAACAATAAATCGATTACTAAATATATGCGGGTATGTCCACGATCCAAAACTATGAAAAATTTATGAAAAGTATTTTGTGCTCTGCATACTGAGGACTTAATAGAAAACTTAATTGGTTGCATTTTCAGAGCTCTTTTGTTACCTCTTATTCAACCACCTCTAATTAATGAACAAAATGAGTGAAATTAATTATTCAATATTCAATTAATTTTTCCAAAAAGGCCAAAACAAACTGAATTTCTTAAGATAATATTCCATAAAGATGCACCTGTAGAAAAGTAATATCTGGCGTTTATACACTTAAAGTGATTGACTTATTTACTAAATATACATGGATACATACTCGTACATATGTAAGAGATAGATAAGAGGTTTAATCGTATAAAAATTTCTTATATATACGTTTCTTCGTGTTGGTTGTTTTCATGGCAAACTTCAAGTATGTTTTGGAATTCATTTGTGCCGAAGTGGGTGAAAAGGTGCCCAGATGCAGAAAATAATGGTTCAAAGTAATTGATAGATAATGTCATTACTGCTCGAAGAATATAACGTGTCACACTAATCTTGTGATTAACTGAATAGTGTTTTTGGATGTGTTATATTCGCTATGGAAAATTTGCTTCCCATTCGTACATGGTGGAATAATGAGCACATTTAGTACTTCCTCGAAAATGTCTTTGTAATGGTTCTTACGTTCCTGCAGCTTCATGGATATACATCACCTTTGGCCAAAGTAGATAGTGAAACTAGGTTCATTTCATTGTGGTTCCAATTTGTCTACTGAGGCAATAGTATGTGTTAGATCGCAAAACCCATTATTATAGCACAAAATAAATGTTTTTAATTACAATATGTATGTAGTTGCTTTTAAGAACCATTTTTAATTTTTTAGCCATTATTCATTCTGAGGAATGAGATCTAAGCTTTTAGAATTTTATTAATGATTCAATTCATCCGTTCTCTATATTTTGATTTTAACAGTTTAAAAAATATGTATCAAAGCGGAGAAAAGTTGGCCGAAATTCAACATTTAATCATGTTAATTTTGAAAATCTGAAACCTAAAAAAATTTATTTATTTATTAATTAGTTTATAGTTTGCAAAATAAATTAACAAGTTATAACGCAGTGGGCGGAGTAACGGGGACCATATGCCCATGATGGTGTTTACAAATTCTTATAATTGTAAACATTTATACGACCCACGCATTCACATAGGAAGTAACAAATCAGTCAACCAGGGCGAGTTAAAAAATAATTAGGATTACGCGACAGCTGTTGGTCAGCCCGGAGTTGCTTAACGCGTGAAAGTTATAAAAGCATCGAAGTGAACTGTCGACTTTTGTGAAAACTAGTGTATTTCCTATAGGATTTGGTGTTGGAGGAAAAACTTATAAGGCGTAAGAAATATATAGTATTGTGTACAAAAGGGAGCCAAGTCCATTTTACAACGTACTAATAGGAAAAGAAATAAAAAACAGCGGGAGAGAAAGTGGTTTTATTTTGTTGTGCGATTTTAAATGCAGGGTAGTTGACGATAATAATTGCCGTCATTGACAGAAATTAAATGCATCGTAAAAGAATGTGTGCATGCATTACGTAGTGACAGCAGTTTAAGTATCAAGCAGTGGGTAACAACTTTCGTCAGCGCTTTTAGTGTTGCAATTGTGATATGGCAAGTCCTGAGCTTACCGAGAGGGGAATAAAATAGGAAGGGAATATCGTGATATGTGATTAATGTTTTATTTATACGAATGCACATACAATTGCAGATGTACAATTCTCTCATTCGCTAATGCAAATGTCAAACTGTAGTATACCATATCATGTAAAAATCATGATATGGTATATATATTGTATATACGTATACATAGTTTTATTTCATTGCATTAGTACATATTTACAGAATACAGTTTATTTTCTTGCCTTTAGTTCAGTTTTTTCTTAACTTGTTGTGTACTCTTACTGGGCTTCCCCGAAACGTTTGGCAACGTCATTTATGCAGTTTTATATTTTTAACATTGAACAGCATCTTATTCCCTTTTCGCTTATTACCTTTCCCATTCAGCAAAAATCGAATAGTGTTGTAATCGTGCACTTTTGTTATTAGTGAGTAAAAAATTACTCGAAAGTTAATTTAAAAACTTGGCACAAATTTAGCAACTTTTAAGATAAAAGAAGATTGAACCACCACCAACCCAAAGTTCCCAAAAAGTATCCAAAATGGTTGAAAATACTCCCAGAAAATTCTACTTTTCCCCAAAGCACTTGTAAAAATACCATGTTTGGAGACAAATCACTACTACTGCCACCCCTGACAAACGATTTCATTTTTCAAGCATCTCAAAATGCAGATAAACGTTGTCATCTCACGCATTTGAATTACATTTTGTTCCACTTTTATTGCGTTCTGTGTGCGTATGTTGTTTTAGGTTGTACGCAAGTTCTCATTGAAATTCTGAACATATTCTTTTAAAGTTCTCAAATTTATCTAGATTAATTGTTGTTTGTGATTTCAGAACACATATTCAAGCAAACAGTCAGTTGTAACGCATGTACGTCTGTCTACTCCTTAATAAACATAAAATACATTTTATGTTAAATTTGCTAGATTTGGACAACATTTTTGCTATCTTATGAACGATTCCTTAAACACTTTAAAAGCTTTTATTTGCATTGTCTGCCAAACAACCAAAATTAATTTATAGTATTTTCTTTCTTTTCAGAGTTTTTAGGTCCTTATTCGATACAGTGGCTTCAGGTAATATTTTTTATTTTCATTCATTAAAACAAATAGAAGTCATAAAAACTATGCAAACTTCTATTCTTCATACGCAATTCTAAGTTAACTTTGCAGAAAAGTTGCTTGAACTTGTGAAGTTTTGCTGTGAAATATTACTTTTAATAATGATTAAAAACTGAATCTCGAAGAAGCACGTTGAAAATAAATTAAATTATAATATTTAAATTCTAATGGATTACTTTAAACAATGTTTATTGCTAAGCCCTCACTCAAGTAGAACAAAAAGTAATAAGTACTGCTCAAGGTGTGTTGGCTATACGAGGAATGTGTGAGGCTTGCGTAGCAACTGCAAGAGCGTTGGAATTCCATAATCTCATAGTTGAACTTCATCAGAATTTTTCTTCGTATAGAATGTACGCAACTAGAGTAACCCGGTGTGCCTTGCCTAAACAAATTTAAGTGATCCTCTTCCAGAGCCAAAAACAATTTTGAAAATTGGTCCACAAATAACAAACTAGTTTGATTTTATGTGTGGAAGGACTAAATAAATGCCTCCTTATGATTTAAGAAAAACTTAACGTACGGTTTGTATGTGTAATAAATAAATTTTATAGAAACTTTACAAACGTAACAGGCGTCAATAAAATAAACAAAACATTCTCTCATTCTCATTCTCTTTTGTTAAGTTATTCTCATACATGAGAAATTGAAAAAAGTACTAAATTGTCTTCGAGATACACAAATTTTTTTACATTGTAATTTATACATTATCACTATTAGTATTAAAATTATTATTGTAATATTACTTTTATTATTAAAGTTATTATTATTATTGTTGTTTTTGTCATTTTTGTTATTATTATTTGTTGTTGTTGTTATTATTTTCTACTACTAAAATTATTATTGTTGTTATCATTAGTCTTATTATTATTATTATTAAACTTAGTATTATAATTAATCAATTATTACTTTTATGAACCAAAATGATACCAATTCAAAAGTACCGAAAATGGGCAAATGTGCCGCATTGCTATTTAATTCATATGAGTGCCAGCAGTGGCTTACGAATGTCACTTAACGGCGCCGTAGAACTACAGGTTGAAACGTTCTGGCAACGTGACAGTTAATTTCGGTAAGCGTTTGCATTATTTTGGTATGCTCAAAAACGAACGTACGTACGTTAGCTTAAGTGTACGTTCGCATAAATGTATCTTAACATAATTTGAAAAGGGGAGCTTAAAAATGGGCTTGGTTGTAAAAAGGTCCCACTTGAATGCTGTGAAAATTTCAGGAAGTTCGGTCCATACGTCTGGTCTCCCATAAGGTATAAACAAATAAGCAAACACACATTCTGTTATATATGTACATATATGTAAGTGTATATACAATACATATGTACATATGTATATACATATGTAGATGAATATATATTAAATAATTTGTCATAACTTCTAATACGCTGTTCAAATAAGCATAATTAATTGAACAAAAATTTTATTGTGTTCATACATGCAGAATTAAGCAAATTTGGTATAAAAACTTACCTCCAACTATTTTTTTGAGGTGGTCGTTCTGTTTGCTTGTGATCCGTGCTATATTGTATACTAAACACATTATTTGCGTACTAAGCACATTTCTTACAGAGTTGCACTTCAACTTTAGGGCAATATTTATAACAATTTATTATTAATTGCCAATTAACTTAATTAAAGTTCTGTATGTAATATTGAACTCAATATTTGTATTAATTCCAAAAAAGTTAGTTAACGTGCATATCGGAACAGCGTATAACCTGTGCAATCCAAATTAATGGTATGGTGATTACCTTTTGCCTTGCTAGTGTCCATAGATAAAGACATATTCCCCAATGCAATCAGCATAAATAATTGTTTGGTTTTCTCATAAAGGATTTTTGCTAAAGGGTTTTATGATAAGTGCATTTTATTTCAAATAAATCAAACTGTTCTTAATAAGGGAAATGGTATTAATTTCAGAACCATAAGATGTCGCATAAAAACCACATAACAGAGGGTGGGTGGGTGGTAGCTTTGAATATAATATACTTCTTCCGGACTTAAAAACATATTGAGCAGATTCCAACAACTAAAGAATATTTATTGAAAAACTTACAAGTTGTCAAATAAAAGATTAAAATACTGAAAGCGGACTCTTTTTTAATTAATTTTATTTTAAAATTTACTTTAGTATCCGATTATTGGTTTAGCGTTTTCAAATAGTATTTTAATTACGCCTTGCAATACCAAACTTCACATGCGATTTAAGAATGTGTAGACACAATATAAATTTGATGGGCAAAAATATTTTTAGAGTGTTAGGAAATGGAATTTATCTTCATAGTTACAATTTGGGCTACGTTTAATTTAACATTTGATTGAAGCTGTACAATGTACAGTGAACACACTATTTTTGACTTACTTAGGATTTTAAATTTTGTTTGTAACAGATGTGCTTCTTTTGTTATCATTTTAGTTTTACAAACATTTCTTTATATCATTATTTTCGAAACTAATTTGCTTGAGTGTAATAACTTGTCAACTTGGCTCAAAAATGTACTAGTGATGCTGAAGCTTTGCATATTTTGGTATTCATGCACGCCGTAAATACATATTTATAAACATAGGAAAAATTGTCTTGTGACAGATTTTTATACGTTCACACCATCGGTAGAATTGCACCAAAAATTATTTTTATTTTCCATTGCTTGCGCCTTTTTTTCATTTTAGCAGCCACAGATTTTACTCTTTGCTTTATTTTTTAAATAAAACTACATCTAATGATGTGTGAAGGAATTTGAAAATTTTTAAAAAACAATGGGAGCCGTACGACTGCAAAATTTTCATCCGTATTTTTTCTCTATGTCGTAGCTTAGACGATACCATCCGTGCTCTTCTACTCAAAAATGTTACGTATCGTCTAAATCCCCCTTTAAACGCATAAAATCGTTACACGAAATCCGCAAAGACAAGTATGTTCCCACTTATGAAAATGAATTTTTTTTGTATCACTAATATATGCTAAAAATAAAAGTGGTAGTAAGTCTGAGGCATCTCTTAGTTTACTGCACCAATGAAACTACTGTGTTCTTCTACCAGTACAAATTGTTTCTTATTGGAATAATCCGCTGGCTAATTAGAAGAAACTCGATCCTTCGGCTGGATTGTAAACTTTCACTTTACAACTGAATATTGAAGCCGATTTGGTGCTATGGGATCCAGTTGTGGGGCACTGCTTGCGCTTCTAGTGTCGAAAAAATACAACGCTGTCGAAACAAAATCTTGCGAATGATAGCTGCCATCCCTTGGTGCATTAAAAGCAGCAATATTCACAAGGATCTACAAGTCCAACTTGTTGCGTACGAAAAATCAAAACATTTGGCCAGATACTTACATAAACTAGAAACACACCCGAAACATCTTACAACAGCGTGGACACACTCGCCTGAGCAAGAGCGATACTGTTGATGTCAGATGAATTCCTCGGAATTTAGTGTAACAACATAAAAATTTTGATAACAAAATCTAGTCTGGCACTGGCTGGACTTTTATTTAATATTTAGATTTAAGATTTGAATACTTTCTTAGTTCAAATAAATTCAAAGTTAAAAAAAGTTATGATTAACTTCTTATTTAGGTAAGTAAGTAAGTCAGAAGTTCAGTTTTAATTTTAAATACATATGAAAAATAAAAGAATAATAATGCATATAAATATGTGAATACATGTAATGGTTTAAACAGGAAGTAAGTATTACGTTGTATTAAGCGATATATTTTTTTGCTAATTTTTTATTATTTAAAATTCAAGGGAAATTTATTTAAAGTGCGTAAAGTGCTTGGGCAAACAATATCCTACTTTGCATATTTTTTTAATCATTTAAAATGAAAAATTATAAAATTATTAAATGTATCAGTAAAAATACAAAAATAATAAGATAAATATTGTTGTGGTTGTAGTTGTTGTTGGTTTAATGTTTCCTTGGTGGCTTTGGTGAGGTTAATCTAGTAACAGAACTCCTAACCCCTTAGAGTAGAACGATGACCACAGCAAATTTGTTGGGGATAGAGCGACCTCAACGGGTTTAAGATAATTATTTTTGGGTCGACGTCTACATATGCAGTGTAATGTACCAGAACTGGGTTGTTTTTTTGCAGGGATGAGTATGCCAACATTTAACTGATGCTGTTTTGACTGCTCGGCGCCCAGTTTACATGCCTTCGACAATGGACAGTCAAACATCAGTTAACCCAACATTGCGTGTATTGTATTGTTTTTATTTCAAAAACATTGTTGGCTATTGTTTTTTTTTCACCCAGAGGCTTTGGTAGGAATCGGACCTACGACCCCTACGCTGTTGGTCGAATACTCTACCAACTCTTAGGGTTGTCTATAATAGGAACAGGCTAATAGTTACGGTAATGAATGTCAACTATGATGCCTCATCTTTCGGCTGTATCATTTCTTAATATTAAGATTTGCTTTTTTAATGAAACTGTTATCTTTTATATTCTCTAAACTTAGGGATTCTGTCATTGATGCAATCTCCACTTTGTTAACATTGGGCGGTGTAATGAAGACTGTGTTCCAATGGGCTTGTTGTTACAAGTTATTCCTGCTATCTTCTAACTGGAAAACATTTTATGTGAATCACACATCATTCACAGGATATATTGGTGTTTTGCCGATCAGTATTCTTCCGGAGCAAGTTGAGTTATTAGTGTTTTCGAAATTGTTTGACATTTTTCAGTAATACAATTTCTCAATCCTTGGGCATATCTTCTACATAAGAGGTGAAAAATGTGTTTGTAGCTTCAGATGAACTAAGTAGCTATTACTGTAATATGCTTGGAGATACAAAAGTTCGTTCTGGTATTTATGTCTGATGTCTTATTTCATCTAATTCGTCTGGATGAAGAACAAGCTTTGATGTTACATCAAGCTTAGGAAGCATTACAGCTTCTGAAGCGTGACTCATTTATAAATCTATACTATAATTGAGCTGATTCTTATATTGTATTCTCAATAATGCATCATTTTCTTTCTGAACACTGTGTGTTGTAACTTGGTAATGTTCTCATGTTCATTGTTGATATGTTCTGTCAAATTTTTAAATCTCTACATCATTTGTAAATTCAAACTTTTCTGATTTTCTGCGAATGTAACTGATTTGTTTGTTGTTGTATTCTGAAGTTTTTATATTTGTCCATTTATATTCGCTGCGTCCTTTGTGTCCATGTATTTAATTAATCAATTTAATCAATGTACGTTTATATTGATTTAATGTCTGTAGTTTATTTTCAAGTCCCTTAAGTTTTAAGTTGAACATTATAGCAGTATCTTTCAGGATCCTATATTTTTAAATTTTTTTCTATGAAGCTATTTAATTCTGACGTTAGTATATTATAATTGTCCAAATCTATTAGATGTATAAAATTGAAGTAGCTCTTGCCTGTAAAATCTGTCCGCAAACTATGGGTATGCTGAAAATACAAAAGCGTTAAACTAAGAGTCGATTTCTGTTGTCTAACTATCAATTTTGACATATGAATTTTTTATCATTAGTAGTCTCTACGGCATTGCCACTGTCTTTCAGTATCTTATCTTTTGAGAATCGTGCTGTTAGTATGTTTCTTTTACACTCCTCTCTTTACATAAATATATTTCCTCATCTATGACGCTTCTGTAAATTTCATTTATTGATGGGAGGAGTAGTTCCACTTTACAATTGCTAGTTGAATGTTGAAATGATGCAAAGTGAAGTATTACTTCATAATTCTTACGAAAGTCTTTAAATTCGCAAGTAATTTTCTTTGGTATTCTCAAAAGATTCATAAATGATTTTCAATTCATCTATGATGGTAAAAATACATTTCAGTGGGTGTCTGCCATATTTTAAAGTATTATAGCCTTTTGCCGCTGAGCAACATTTTACATCTTTCATCAATTTGGAAAAATGTTAACATCTGCCCATATAAAGTCTATTGAAAAAAAATCAACACATTTCAACATCTTTTACAGATGATCCTTTCTCATTTTGTTCCATCTTACATCTTGCGTAATTTAAGGTGGCATCACCAGAAAATGTTCCATGACGATTCTTAAAATATAGATATTTATGCATAGATGTTATGTGTATGTACATACATAATTACAATTTATTGTACATATTTTGACTTACAAACATCCAAACCTTTCGCGAAACGTTCATGCTCATGTCCACTAAAAATTGTTCATCATCATCTTCTTCCAGAATGGCTTTCATTATTTCGCTGTACTGCATTAAAATTTGATTTTGTTCTTGTAAAGCAACAACTAATCCAGTTATTAATTTATTTTCAAAATTAATTTTTCAATACTTATTTTTTACTTTTGCGTCTTTTTCTTTAAATGTGTCTTTGACTGCTGAATAAATGAAAGATGGAACATGAAACAACAGTTTACATAGTCAAAATCTTCCACGTACTTCACGAAAATGTGGTCAGTGTAAAAAGGCTATTACAATTTTCAAAGTTTTATTTATTGTAGATTGCATGAGCGGAAAATAAAATAAATATTTTGAATGTACTAATTGAAATCGGAAAAACCTGAGAGAATGAATTTTTTGACTATTTGAATTATTGTATATTGAGAAAAGTCTCTCTTTTCTATACTTCGAAGTTGTTTACATCTGAAAATGGTCTTAACTAATAAATCGGTATTCTGTACTCAAGTTTTCGTCACATGAATGTATTGTAGATAATTGGCTTGAACCATTCATATTTACGTTGGCGAAATTGTTATTTTCTAATCTAATTCTACTAAAGGCATCCGCATTACTATTTAGTTTACCTTTTTTTATATGTGTATGATTTAGTAATCATACTCTTCTAACTATAAGCACCATCCTTAAAAAGTGGTCTTTGACTGAAGAGATAAGATAAGTCGCCCACATTATGGCTAGAAGTTCCATTTCGATAGTGGAATAATTAATCTCATAAATCCTACTTACATAGGAAATAGGTTTGTTATTTCCTGTGTGTCCTTGAAAAAGGACAATGCAATTTTATTTGCATCTGTTGTTGTACAGCAATATTGGGGCATTTAATAGGATGTTATTACGAGTTTCAAAAGATTTTAAATGTCTTACGTCCAACGTTAGCCTTCTGCCCTTTTTTAAATACTCCTTCAATAATTTCGTTTCACTGTTTGTGCATTATCTGGAATATTGATGGCCCTGACTTTTGATGAGTTTTTAATATTTAATTTAATTTAAGGAGTAAATCTCTATACGAGTAGGAATTTTCGTTTAATTTGCTGTAATCAATAACAAGTCTCCACTTTAGCTTTCCGAGGAGTCGTGCAGATAAATTTTCAATTCTATCATTCATATATTTGTGAACAATATTGAAATTATTAAATTCGACGAAGTTTTCTGAGTTATATGCCATTGTCTTAAGGGTTTGTTGAAAATTTATTGAAAACACTCTCAGTGGAATTAACTACTTCCAAGTCTAGGCTTATTGTATTTATAACTAGTATTTACATATATCTCCCTCTTTAAAAAGTTTGACGACTTGCTTTGAGTTTCCTGATATTGTATATTTTCCTGAAGAAAAACATATTTTTGTTTCAGAGGGTACTTAGTATTTTGCTTTCTAAATCAATTTTTGCTCCAATTTTAGTTAGCAAATCTAAGCCTAAGAGTCCGTCAAAATAGTCATGAAATTTGAAAACTAAGAATGAAAAACTTGCTGATTTTCTAATTTCCTTGAAAATAGACAATGTCACGTTCTTGTCGATAATATATATATTTATGTAAAATTATGGGTATCGGGTTAATAAATATTCGTTCAATGAAAGAAGAAAGAGAACCAGTGTCTATTAAGAATTTTTAATTGCCTGACAAATGGCTAGCTAATGCTAATATAGGGTAACTCTACCATGTTGTTTAAGTCTGATTGTCAAAAATCCTGGTTGTCGTCAAATATTGGCATGATTAGAACATGGAGCTCTCTTTTTATTTTGAGAACTCCTAAATTCATTCATTTTATTCATTTCTTTTCTGCTTGGTATCTTACTGAATTGAGTGCTTGGGCTTGTTTGAAACCTAATAGTAGCCTTAATACAGTAGTCAAGAGCTGCTGGAAGTTATTCCGACCTCATTGCTCTAATAGTAGAACCCAAAGGTTCTAAGTCGTAAAACGGATAGAAAAGCATTTAAACACATTTCAGCAAAGAGATTTTTGCATTGATTACATTAATATCAGATTAGTGAATTGATAAAGCCGATTGAATTTCCATGTTCTCACCATAAAACTTTTCAGTTGGTTCACCGCATTGTTTTGGAGAATGGAGGTCTCTTATTAGGGAATAATATTTATATTCCAGAAAGGTTTATCGATTTAATAATTCTAACATATTTAGACTGTGGAAGAAATTTATAAAATTAAATGCGTTTTTCAATCAAAAACTTAATAGAGATTTCAGTTTTGATTAATGTGTAATCATTTGGAAAGTATGAAATAAAGGCTTAATTAGCTAAAAACTTCAAAGAATAAATAAAATTATTTTTTCCTCTTCAAGTTATAATCATTTACTTCGAATGATATTTTCTTTCTTCTTATTTTGTATACTATACAATATATGTATGTATACAACTTTTTATATCAAAAACATTTATCCGGTTTTTATTAATTTTTTCTTTTATAAACATTTTTTAAACAAGAGCCTCTCTTCACTCATTTATTTACTATATTATAATTTTTATTTTATTTTTTTTATTTTTATGACAACACAGTACTTTCAGGATGACTACTAATGTATTAATGGTCTTTCTCGCAAAAGCCTATACCAATATTAATCGTGAACAGTCAGTGTTGTATTTATATGTACATACATATGTATGTACATATATTAGAGTGACCATAGTGGAATTTTTTTTTTTGGAAAAATTCAATTGTTTGCACTGAAAAATATGAGAATGGAGGTAAAAATAATAATTAAATTGTTTTATTTAATTTGTCTTTACTTATTATTCACTGCCCACTTCTTTCTCTTATCACTTTTACTTTAAAACTCCAAAATTTTCACTAATTTAGTATACATAAGTACATCAAATATTGAAACTTCTTAATAATTAACAACAACGCATTTAATCCGAAGATCGCATTGACACCGTATTTGCGCAGTAAAGCAACAGAAGTATCAAGTAATGTTCAACAGTTTAATGTTTTTTTTATTCACAAAATTTCATTTCAAAAAACATCAATACACCGTTCACTTTGTCTTGTTGTCGCTAATAGCACAAAATTTTTAAAGAAGGGTGATCAATGGGTAATATAATAAAAGTTTTGGGCTCAACCCGGAGGTACTCGGAACTAAAAAAAGAAAAAATTTTATATATGAATAATTATTGTTACCTTGTATTGTTATACAACCTCATATTTTTCAGTGCGAAAACTTTTGGATTTAACATTTTTTAATTTTTCTATATAACGCTATGGCCAGTCTAATGTACATACATACATATGATTCGGTCTCTTCTTATGACCGTCAGAAGAATATGTTGGTTATTTCGATGTCATATTTCTGGACATAACCGAAAAGTGTTGTCTCCATTCATTCCGATCCCTACCCATATTTTCCTGTTACTACAATTCTTCTTCAACTTTCTCTTCATTATGTTCATAAGTTCTGTAATTAATTACTTTTATTAACAGAACATACGTATACTGGGCATATATGTATGTACACATATACATACTTATGTATACTTGAACCCTATTTTTTATATGCCGGAGTCGTTGATAACTGTGTGGTTTTCATTACCTCCTGAAGAGTTTAAAAGTTCGGTTCTCTATATTTAATCACTTCCCAATATGAGAGTAAGACACTGCAATACTGCCTCATTGTTTCTTTAACAATGCAATATACATACATATTTGTAAATATGCACCTATTCATATTTTGATAACTTTATTGGTACTGTCCAGGAATGTTGCAACATGGTTAGATGTACTAAACCATTCAAAAACTTTTCCTAGATTAGTTATAGTTTTCAACATTCCATTGCAATTTTTCAGATCAGTAAAAATTTGTATTGCAAACATTTAAGGATCATAGAATGGTGTTCCTACTTTTGACATTGGTATTGTCACATATTGAATTTGAAAGTGCTATACCTCAAAGTAGTATTGTTCAACTCAACCATCTTGTACATATGTGTGAGCGACCACCACGTGTGGATCTTCGGTAAAGTAGTCAGATCCTGAACGCACCTTACTATTTCCGAAAGAGTGTTGTGAAGCCTTTCGATCTGACCGTTAGTGGTACTGAGTAAGGGAGGTATAGGAACTATGTCTAATCCATACATTTTTTTTTTGCTAAACTCTTGCTTTTTTAATTAACACAAAAAATAGTCTTGGTATTACTAAAAGTATTCAACATTTCTTGCAGAGTAGGTTTAACGTCAAATATTGGAAATTTGTCAACACATGTTGGAATGAATTAAAGAACAAATGACCACATGTAATAAATGTATGTACATTACAGGATGGAACAGAGGTTTTCTAACCAGGACAAAATTTTATAGCCGGTTAGAGTTGAGTTTAAACTTTTGAATTAAAATATCTTGTAAAAAGTGTAAAAAACAGGTAAAAAAATTGTCACTAGAACCTCGTGCGAGATGGAAATATGTAATTTGTGTAATAATTTAAAGATTTATGATATTAATCAGGAAAATAAAATAAAGTAAAGCAAATCAAGTAAGCAATTATAATAAAAAAAGTATCTAAGAAACTTGAATGATTAGACTTACGGATGATATTACTTGGGTGAAAGATTCTTCTTTATTTTGAGCCGCTAAAGATGAGCTTGAATAAAAATAAAAATTTAGTGCTGGTTATTAAATATGTATATTTAATTTATTATTATTAAACGGAATAATGCGACTGGTATTTTAAAAAATTTGGAACTTTTCCATTTCGTAGCCTGAAATTTTTTAACCCAAAGGCAGCCTTCCAGACTCCTCCTTCCAATGTTAGAGCTGAATGCTGTTCTTGCTCTATACAGTTCCCTCAAATTAAGTTTGTGAAAACCAGACTCCAAGTCCAAAGTGGGATATATATATTTGGATTTACCAAGGATTGCAACAATAACAGATGTTTCGATTATTGGTTATTTATCGCTGACAGTTTTTGAGTTTAATTTTGTAAAATCAACAACTAAAAATTTTTTCGGTCATCCGTTGACATCAAAGCCCATTTTTATCAAACACCCAGATTGGATTATTATGCGGTGATCGGTATGGTCTTATAATTCGGGTGGGAATTCCTCTATTTTCTTGGTCACATAATCTACATACAAGAGAAATTTGCTACTTTGTTGAATAATTTTACCGAAGTGCAGTTGTAAGATAAATTTTCTCTGTGAACGGACTTTCTTGAAAATGGCTTCTTCACATCGGTTACATATGTATTTAAGTCCTTGATATAATTTTCTAAGATCTAGCATCTTCTAAAAATTTTAGTTTTCTGTATCTGAGTACGCTCTCCCTATTTGGAGCGTAAGAGCTGAAAAATATGTTGGTCTTTATTATTCTTTCTAGTAGAATTATGTTTAGTAGTCGCCACCGTTTGCATCAAAAGCAACGTGCTGGCCGAATGCCTCTATGCAACGGCCATTGAAACCCTGAAGAGGTATGACAACTAACGCTGTTACACAACATATTATTTACAGCAACCGTGTGCCTCCAGGGATGATTTGGTAGCCTTCAACCATCAGTCCGGAGCGGGAAGGTTCGATTCCTATTAAAGACAAAATAACTGCCATGCATGATTTCCCATTAGGTGGCGTAGTTTAACCCATGCAGGGGTGCCAACTCTATGCATATTCAAATCATTTAGTGCTGTGTTGTGTGATTAATATTAACGATCCGAAATATGAATATTTTACATGTGGAACACGAATATATGAATGTCATAAGCTGTAGTGTGTTGAATTTGAAAGAACGAAATGCATACCATATGAAAGAGCTATCAAATGCCTTTTATTTACTAAAACTCGGTTATCGTGAAAAATTGGCCTTATAAAGGTATTATGAAAAGTGGTAGGATAGATATTTTGATGTTTTTCAATTCCCGTGTTCGTTTTCTGTGTGTATTCAGATAGCAGAGCATCCATACACTACAAATCTGATGATGGAGGTTTGGCGATTAACAAACTTTAGACAACTTAATATAAAATTAACAAAGGAAGATAGTTCGAATGAAATTTATAATAAATATAAATAGTACTAATCTGCGTTTCGTAAATGGACAGTATTCCCAGAAGAGAATGTTAAGGTTTGTTTTTGTTGTTGGAAATATATTTAGCTAATTTGTGCTAAATTACTGTCCAAGGTTTCGTTTTAAAAAAAATATTACAAACGAAAAAAGTTAAGCAAAATAATGTTACATTCTTCCCACCGAGAATAACTTTTTAAAATATCACCATAATAAAAATAATTAATACGTTTCAAAATTTCGTAATTATAAAAGTACAACGGGGTATGTGCTAAAATAATGTCCACCACTGTAAGAAATTTCCTATGTTTTATTCCATGAACCTTTCCGTTAAAGTTTCCCAATATAAAAGTAAGTTCTTATCCTCAATTTTTATTTACAAAATATTTAATATAAAAACATATGTATCTAAAGTTATTGCATATCTGAGTATTTTATAGAATTAAAGATCATGAAATTATACATGAGAGCTCAAAAGGATGGGACAGCTGTCGCAATTTAAAGAAAATGCTTTGCATAGAATAAAAAGCACAAGTTGAATAGATGTATTTTAAAAACTTCAAGTTTTCTTCAGACTAATAAGAATTATTCATTATTGTTTGTGTTCGTTTAAGAATATTTTCAAGTTGAAATACATATTTTGGAATTTAGATTTCTACTTTGTACAATACATATGTATGTAGAATTTAAATTTTTTTAACAAGTTCGTTCATTATTTAGAAAATTTCTTTTTGCCAAATTATACTACACCTAAAATTAATGAAATTAAAAAGTTTGCTCCTTGTAATATTTTGTTGTCAATCAAAATTTTCCACTTCGTGGAGTTTTTTCAACGCCACTTTAATTTTACAACGATTTCTGTAAATATTTTTTAAATGTTACTTTTCGTCTGATCCAATATTTTTAAAAGTTGATTGCAAATATACTAATAATATAATACTAACAATCTTTACAAAAATTCCTTTTCAGTCTTTTTCTTTTATGGTTTTTTAATGATCAATAAATATTGAAACTTCGTTGAGATTGAAAACATAACTGAATAATATGAAATATAAAATACGTTTCGAAATTGAACTTCTTTCAGGTTTAGTTTTAGTTAGTCGTATGCCACATAGCAAATACACATCTTTTCATAATTTCTCAGTTCAATTAAAAATAACTAAGTAAATATATAAAAATTTCGCTTACAAACGCTTGCAAGGCATCCATTATTTTTTGTGGGACCCGACCCCTACGGCCAAAGGGTTTCCCCTTTTTTGTATCTGAGATGTGTACCTGTGGGATTGCACTCATTGTTGTTGGACTAACAACCGTTTTACTCTTCCTTTTCACAACAATAACTATAGTTGATATTGCCATTACAGAAAGACTACACCTTTTTTATGTCACTCGTCCAGCAGGTCGATGGATTCAGTATTATTTGTTCGTATTTCTTTTAAAACTTCCTATGTCAATGTTTCTTCTATATTCCGGTTCAAAGGATTGTTCCATTAAATTGATTCAAAGGCATTGTTCCCGATGAGATTTCGTCATGTGCGGGGCTGTTTCGAGTGACTGTTAAGCTGCAGGTTGCTAATATTATCCCATATAATGTTCTGATATTTTATTCCATTACCATATTTTCCAAATTTTATTACCTTAAAGTGTGTGTGTGTGTAATATATACATACATATGTATGTAGATAACTGAATCATAATTAGAGGCTAACTTTATTTCTGCAAATTCAAATGCTTCTTCTTAGTTAACAATTTGGGGTGGAATCGGTATTTATTATTTCTTTTACTATACTAATTTATTCGGAAGTTTTTAAGGATGAGTTAACCGCATCCACTTTTGCCCAATGCATGGCGTGTTGTATATTAGTTAATTCCTCCTTCCAGTTAATTTGGTGAATTATTTTTGTTATGACTATTATTAACTGATTCTAATATACACACCTGTCGTATAATTTTTTCTATTTTTGGTTTGTTAATTATAGCTTGTTTGTTATTATTTGTCAGTGCTTCATTGGTGTTTTTAGTTGCTACCTGGATGCCCTTTTTTTGAATTGACTTTGAATTGATTTAAGTTCCGTTATCTTGTGTTTTAATAAGGATTGCAGGAAATGAGGACTAACGTCAGGGTTTAATTTTCTTAACGTATATATTAATTTCTGATATATTAATTTCTGATAATATAAAAATATTATTATTGGTCCTGTATCCTTTCAGTGGCAAGCAAAAATATTCACTTTTTAATATATACTTAAGTATTCGGTTATTTGCCAATAATAATATATTAAAGAAAAATTAAGAATGTTTCCCGTTTTTAATTGTCCGCTTTAAGAGCTTTTTATTTGTGACAAACATGTTTCACTTTTTCTTAATTTAATTTTAATTCAATTAATTATCAGTTGTAAGAGCTTTTCTTTTTTTTTTTGGCAAATATGCGCCAATTTTTTTAAATTTAAAAATTAAAATCTTTCTTCGGATATTATGTTTCTTATTGATTTAGTTTTGCACTACTTTAAAAATATGTATCTTACATAGATAACTAGGTTATGGCAACAGCCTTCATAGTAAAGCGACTTGCTCCCTTTTGGAATTATTCTTACTGGGGTGACAACAACTCTTCCCTAGCGCTTTCCTCGGACGTATCGTGTCGATTCTTTTCTTGCTATTATGCTTTTTGTTGGGGTATTTTATTCTGCAGCCTAAATATGCTTTCATTTTATGGATCTGTTGGAGTCGCTGATTACACAGTATGTCTCTCTAATTACAGTTAATTTTATAACTTTTATTTTACTATATTGCAAAATTTCTTATTTAGAGTTTCTCCGTACATTTAGGGTTTCTCCGTAAAATATTTTTGAACCGAAATTCAAAAGAAATTCGATAATTGAATAATTATTGATTGCTCGTACGAAGGTCGTTTTTTTACATGAATTATTTAATATATGTATTTCTCGAGCAGACAGTTTGTTAGCTGGATTTCCATTCTTTTTTAATTTCACTATATTGATACCCCTTTGTAAGGGAATGCAAAGGTTATTCAAAAACAATTTGAAAATCGGCTTAAATATACAACATATGTATGTATATAGTCTATTTTTTGGGCGGTCAAAATGTCAAAACGATTTCCAATCCTTTTACGCATTTAATACGTTAACAAATCCTAATAAAGTTATAGTTATTTGAATATCAATCATTCGGACGAATTGCAGCAAAGTTTGAAAGAAAAAGTACACATCTGCTGCCAAAGAAATACATACTTATGTATGTACGAGTTTTACCCAACGAGGTCATTATGCATAACTATCCCGTAATAACATAGATTCTTTTTGGATTGTTTATGAATAAGTTGTTTACGAATATTAATATTAATATTTAAACTATTTTTGCAACATAAACATGATTGACTTCTTCAAAAACAAAGAACTCAAATCAGTATTTTTTTGGTTTATTAAAAATGGCATGATCGCTGAGCGCAGTAGTTGCAGTCGGTAGAATAGATCAACAAATTATCTATCCGAATAAAAAAGATCCTACGAAAAGGATAGCTCTGAGAAACTTACAGAGTTATACTTACATATTCTACTAAAAAGAGCAACTGCAAGCTCGAACGAAGTTTTACAAACATTTTTTGAAATAAAGCAGCGAGGTGGATAAGAAATATTTCAGATCTCTAAAAAGGAGAGAATGGGCCAGTGCACTCAGGGCAAAGTTGTTGATTGCTCTCAACCTGGCGAGAAGCCAGCAGCGATCCCTGAAAATGGACTGGTTAAGCTGACATACTGCCTCCCCGTGGCGCCCCTGGATAGCCCCTACATCACCCGCTTAGAGGTGAACCAAAGTGTGCAGCGAATCCCCTCTGTCCAGGGGTCTAAACCAGGATCCGGTCCTCCAGGTTTCGGGGGTTGTGCGTGGGGGTAACTTCCCTACCGTGTAAAAACACACTAGTTTCGACACAACAACAAAGAATAACTTTGTTGGTTGAGGCCCAGGTTCACCACGGACTGTAGCGCCAAAAGAAGAAGAAGAAGAAAAAGGAGAGAAATATTTTCCAGTGATCGCGAAAAATCATCAGCAATGGAACAACAGCAATTACAACAGCAACAAGTACAACTACAGCAACTACAACAAGAAGCACAATTTCAACAACAACAACAGCCGCAACAAATGGGGGAAGAGATATTGATCCCCTGAAGTTCCTGAACCTAGTTCAAGATTTCGATGGAAGAAAACAGGAACTCTACATGTAATATAAGCGGACAGACACATATATAACAGGCAAAAACCTAAAAATTTTCAACAAGCAGCCTCCACGAAGGGGATCCACCGAATTTGGATCGCCCTATGTTTTATTGAAACGAGGAAAAAATGAAACAAGAATTTTAATAGATACAGGCTCTACTGAGGATATTGTTAGGAAAAATCATTGTCCAAAATATATAATAATTAACACAACAGTGAAAATAAAACAGCAGCAGGATTTCTGGTGATAAAGGAAGAAGCTAAAGTCTCCATGAATAGTTTGCAGATAGATCTTAAAAAAGATGAGTTGTTTAAAATATGTATGCAATTTCCATCCAGTGTTTGATGGAATATTTGGATCTAAATTATTAAAAGAAAATAATGCCGTAATAGATTATGAAGAGCATAGCATTATAATAAATCAACAAAAACTTCCTCTGTATCTTGAGGTACAAAAGCAAGATGATCAAGAGTATGACTTAGAATTCATAAAAAATCTACCCGAATTACATCATATGGATGAATTGGGAGTGGATGAACAATTGCGATTAGAGCATTTAAATAAAGAATTGAGGTTAAAAATCTGCTAAAAGAGTTTTCAGATATATTTTATAAAAAAGGCGACGATTTGACCTTTACAAATGAGGTTAGGCACAGAATTCCTACTAACAATGATAGACCAATTTACACAAATTCATAAGGAAGAAGTTAAGAAGCAAATAACTGAAATGTTAGAGCAGGGTATAATTACTCCAAATGACTCACCTTATAATTCCCCAATATGGGTGGTTCCCAAGAAAATTGACAACTTGGGAAATAAAGAATGCAGAACAGTTATAGATTTTAGAAAGTTGGATGCTGCACCTAGGGAAGATAAATACCCTATACCCATTATTGACGACCTACTAGATAAGCTAGGACGGGCGAACTATTTTTTACATTAGACTTGACAAAAGGATTTTACCAAATAGAAGTTGAAGAAAATGATCAGGAAAATACTGTATTTTATACTAATGAGGGGCACTATGAATTCAAAGGTATTCTATTTGGGTTAAGAAATGCCCCAGCAACGTTTCAGAGAATGATGAATAATGTACTTAAAAGCTATATTAATAAAATATGTGTCATATATATGGATGACATATTGATCTTTGGTACTTCCCTTCAGGAACTTATGTATGTATAATTTAAAAAAAATATTACAGACGTTGAGGGAGGCCAATTTAAAAGTGTCACTAAATAAAAGTGATTTTTTGAGATCAGAGACTAATTTTCTTGGACACATTGTAATAGCGGACGGAATAAGGGCAGACCCTAGTAAAATAGAGTGTATAAGAAGTTTTCCTATTCCAAAGACTTTGAAACAACTTCAAGCATTTTTAGGATTAAGTGGATATAAGCGAAAATTCATCCCAGATTATGCTAAAAGCTAAACCTCTCACTTCGAGACTCAGAAAAAACGGGCAAATCAACGAAAATGACACCGACTATAGAGAGTCCTTTGAGAAGTTAAGAAAAATACTGACTTCGGATATGGTATTAAAGTATCCCGATTTCGAAAAAAACATTTACACTTACTACAGACGCCAGCAACTTCGCTTTGGGTGATGTGCTGTCTCAGGATAACGGCCCTATAGCTTTTGCTTCGAGGACACTTAATAAACATGAAATCAATTATAGCGTAATAGAAACAGAGCTGCTTGCTATCATTTGGGGTTGTGGCCAATTCAGACATTATTTGTACGGACGAAAATTTAAGCTACATACAGATCATAAACCTCTAATTTGGTTATTCAGTTTAAAGGGACCAAATTCAAAGATGATACGATGGAAAATTAAGCTCAACGAATATGAGTTTGATACAAACCACGTACAAGGTAAAGATAATAATGTCGCAGATGCATTATCAAGAATAGACAAAAGTGCAGAATTAAATTGGTTTGAATACAATAAATGCCAAAATTCTTATAGAAGAAAGGAAGTTTTGAATCAACATGTAAGAAACAAACATGGTGATAAAGTTTTTCAATGCCGCTTTGCAATGCCGGATTTGAAACATATTGAGGAATTATATTGAGGAATTATATGCCATGATTCAAAATCATGCAATTAAATTGAAAAATATAAAAAAATTAAAAATATATAGAAAATATCGAAAATGTAGAAAAAGAGAAATTATTGGAAGTCATAATGAGACACCATAAATATGAAAATAACCATCCGGGTATAGACAAAACATATTTGGAATTGAAAAGGAAATATTACTATCCAAACATAAGAAAAGAAATTGTGAGATTTGTAATTTTAAAATACAAAGAAATCCCATTAAACTTCCATTTGAAAAAACAGAAACTCCTACTGGTCCCTACAAAATTTACCATGCTGATATATGGTTTTTAGATACAAAAATGCATGCCCTTGTAACGAAAATTGAAGAAAGAACCCCATTAAATTTTATAAAACATTTTACTATACTTTTCAGTTTGATGAGAACACCAGAAAAATTGATTATAGGCAATGAACCTGGTTTTAATTCAAGACTTTTTAAGGATTTCCTAGAAAAGAATAACGTAGAATATCATTTTACTACTCCTTATCGTCACACAGGAAATTCAGATATTGAAAGATTTCATAGTAGCCTTAACGAAAATACGGCCTTAACGAAAGAGAGGAGAAACATCTGATATAATTTATACCATAGATTTACCCATTCAAGCAAATTTTGCTTATAACAATACTCTTCACCTAACAACTCGTAAAAACCAATAGAAATTCATTTTCCAGATAATTCTACAGAAAATGAGGGAATTCATGAAGTAATTGATTCAAAGAAAACAAAAAATTTAGCAGGTCTTAATAGAAATCGAAAAGATCAGAGAGTAAATAAAAATTTCAAAAGGACTTCGGCGCATAAAACGGATACTAGACACGAAAGAGTTATTTTGAAAAAAATTAGTAACAAAAGATATTTAAATGCGAACTAAAATGTTTATAAACATCAGGTAATTCGATCAAAAAATACTTTCAGCTCATTAGATGTATTGGTTTATCCTACTGACGGATATATTGATGCCATGTCTACGGAAAACGCTCTGGTCGGTACTGGTGATGACAACGATATTTCACGCGACTTGTGCTCAGACCTAAGTGTAGGAAACGGTTTTAATGTTGTTAGTATAGGTAAAAAACACCTTATAAAGGAATATGACAATGTTGTTCATATATTCAATGTTACAAAATATGAGGAATATATAGAGAAACTAGCAAATAATACCATAAATGATGATTATATAAACCAGGAGCTACATCATTTAAGAACGTCTTTAAGAATGCTTATTCCACACAGACAGAAAAGAGGGCTTATAAATATTATGGGAACAGGACTAAAATACTTATACGGAACGAGGGATGATGAAGATCGACAGAAATAGAAAACAGAACAGAGAAAATTATAGAAACTAACACACACAACGTAATTGAACAGTCTAATAATCAAATCCATATAAACCAACACTTTGATGAACAACTATAGTAAATACTAAAGTATGTATATGAAATCGAGAGTAAAAAAACGTATTTAGAATATGTGACAATTAATAATCAGACTGAAAGAGATGAACTAGAAATACAAGGGACAAAGATTTCCTTTCAAACATAAAAATTAGAAAAAATAATCGATAAAGTCGAGGGAATACTTTTGACATCATGCTTGGTACTTCTGAGTCAGAATATACTAACGGATGAAGAGATAGAGAAACATGACATAACTTTTGAAAAACTAAAAAATGTCAGATAACTGTGGTAGCAGGTGAAGGAAATATGTATCCTTTTTATTATCCAAATTCCTCAATTAACCTCTCCCCCTGACACGATTCTTCCCATGTCTGGTTATTCAGGTGTCTTCATTAACATTAAAACAAAATAATCATTGGATGCAGATCCGCTGTTAATAATTGCCGAATAACTGAAACCAAATGCAAAAGCAAAAGAAATGTTGCTGACTGACTGACACAAAGATGTTCAGTTACTTGCTGTGCGCTTTTTTGTGTCGCACATGCGAAATGCTGGAATATGCAGAAATAAATATGCAGAAATATCACACATTCCGATCGCAGTTGCTTTAATACCTTATTTGTAAGTCCGGTCTGTTTTGTTGTAAGTTTTTCACGCGCCGAACGGCTTTATTTGTTCCTTCAATGAGAGTACAGCAGCTTGTGCTTGCGAACAAGAACAAAACAAGAAAACATATCGTTTGAAAAACATATCGATTTGTTTTATTGCCTCGACCAGCTCGAGAAACTCTAATATCGTTTTATTGGCATTATTCAATGCAACATTATTAAAACTAGTAATTGTTCTTTCATTCCGAAAATATTTTCTGCAATTTTGCTTTCGATCGGATTTGCTTTCTTTGACTTGGATGATGAAGGCATAATTGGAAACTACATCAAAAACAGTAATTTTTCAAATTGTGTAGATTTACACAATTAAAGAATTTCATTTACTTTGGAAACAAATAATATGTATGTATGTATGTTTATTAGTCTATATACATACATATGTATGTATGTACATATGTATGTATGTATATGAAGAGAAACGTGTGTTTGTTCGCAATTTATAGGAGACCAGACCTCTAGACCACCGTTCTGAAATTTTCAAAACATTTAACGGGGACTTTGGAAAAAATTGTAGTCTTTAGCCAACCGATATATATGGCGACGTTCTCAGCAATTTTTATAATTGTGATTCGAAGAAGAATTAAAACTCTCAATATTTTCGTTGGTTGTTGATTGTTGGTGCATCCGAGGGGAGCGAAGTCATTCACATCTTCTCGACCTTCTTCAAAAAGACTTCCAAACAATCAACGTATGACGTCGCTAACATTTCAAGTTTTTTTTCGCTTAATTCTATTAATGTGAAAACATATGCGAGACAAGTGTACAAATATAGAAAAAGATTTGAACATAACCTTTTTTTTCGAACTGAACTCCTATACGGTAAAGTTTAAAAACTGCTCTAGAGACATCACCATTATTTGAGTTACCTGAATTATGTCTTACAACCGGTATTGCCAGAACTTTTCAATATAAAATCTACGAAACTTAAAATCCTTCAAGATGAAACTTTCAAAATATTAATTTTTTTCGCTTTATACTTTTTTAATTTGATTACAAACCATTAAAAATATATGTATGTACATGCATACATGCATGAACACGAAAATACATAAACTTTCGTATAAGTCTGCTACGCAGCAAACCTAAGAAAATCCAAGGCATTTGACATGGGTGTAAAATTTTTTTAGATTCTAAAATTCAAAGCAAACTAAACAAAAAGCAACTACGAGTATCAGCTGTTAAATGGGTGCTCAAATAAAGTAGTGATGCCAACTCAAAGTTGTGACACTAAAAAAACACGCTTTATATGTTAGTATATGCATTTGTCATATTTAATTAAATAACTTAAACTGAAAAAGTTTAATAAAAAAGAGTATTCTAAATGTCTCCAACAGTGCTACCATTTGTCAAGTTTTCCCTTGTTTTCAAGATTTTTGAAATGCCAAAAAGTTTTTAAGTATTTAGTTTTAAAAATAAGATTTTTTGAAATTAAAGCAAATTTTCAAGTTTTTTAGTAATGTATAATATATTTGATGTGATATAATTTTTCATACCTTATTACTGCAACAGTGTTTGTTCCCTCTTATAGTCAGCGTTGTATTTAGTTGGTTTTTCAATAAGCATAAGAAATTCTATACTTGATGCGTTTTTTTAAGGAGCGTTTTTCTACATTTTGGTGCGTTTTGAAATTTCAAAGTTGACAAAGCTTTTTATGACTGTGGTTTTTTCCTAAAATTTTTTAGAGAAAATGGCGTAGAAGATGCTACAGCCACATCAGAGGCTCCAACAATAGCTAAATAGAAATCGAGAAGTACTCAAAATCGTGGAAAGATTGGCTTACAAAGATAGTAAATAATTTTTCCTTGCCGTAATAGGAGACTTAAGAGCACACGCAACAAGCTCAAAACATATAGCTAGTGTGCTTCTGTACTTAGTAATCCAAGCCAATTTAACAAAATGATTGGCCAACATCGCTACATTTAGCAGCATAATTTGCGCAGAGCACCACCCACCATTCTTGGAAATGGACCACCTTGTCCTTAAAAAAATTGTAGGAAACTTAGAGGTGATTAAAAAGAGATCATACGTGTTAATACAAAAAACATTTTATTGCTGACATTCAATACCCTCATTATAGTTTATTAAACTTCTTGCTAAAAACTTTTGCATTAGAAAATGCTGACACATTTTCAGACGGTCAAAAACATAATTTATTGCAGACGGTAACAAAAGCATTCCAATATGTTTAATAAGAATAATTTTTAGAATCCAAGCTGTAATAAAATTTATTAAGTAAGAAATATGTTAGTTAAAATTTTTCTTTTGTAACAACCGGCTTAATAAATAAAGAGCGTTTTTTTTAACAAATAAACATAAAATAGTTTAATTGGGATCTAACTGTAATCAAAAACACCCCCATAGGCTGCAGATTCAAGGATACCCAAGATAAAAGCACCCCAAAGGCTGCAAACCGGTAATCATCTATAACACAAGGACGTTTTAAGTGAAGCACTAAGTATAAGACGTCGGTACCCCAGTAGTTAGGAAGAAAAGGATAATACAGATCTACCAGCTCTACAATAATGATCGCCACTCTTATGTAAACATAGAATTAAGTCCAAAATTTTAAGAAAGTGAAAATATTTTGAAATAAAAAGAAAAGATTAAAATAAATTATAATTCTTGCAACGAAATATTAATCAAACATAACAAATATGGAAAATATGTAAACAACTTTATTAATGATAAGATTTTAATATGCGATGATATAATATTTGGAATAAAAAATACATGTAAAAATTGCAATAATGCTGCCATTACAATAGAAAAAACCTGGTAAATTTGGAGAATGACACTTGCATAGCAAATCTAATCAAAAGTAAACCAGCAAACCGTAGCTGTTTGCTGTATAAACAATCGAAACATAGTCACAATAGATGAGACTTCACCAGGAACAATTCTCTTAAATAAATGTAATGGAACAATCTCTGTCAACGGAGAATCTCAGAATCTTACTGGTACCTTTTTGATGCAATTCCACAATGAGTCTATTGTAATATCAGATCAAGTTTACAAGTCCTTCGAGGCAGCAGACAAAAAACCAATACCCGCTATTTTGCATATAGGCTAGGAAACTACTGCACTACGTAACTCCTTGGTATTTAACTTTTTGTTCCCACTGGATAGGATAATTATTAAATGAGATACTACTTTGAGGTAAAAAATAAGCCTTTCGTGTTTTAGCAGAATTTAACATTGTTTGCCATTCATTGAAATAATATTGAAGTTCAGTTAAGGCTCTCTCAAGGTTGGAAAACTAGGAAGTATATACATAAATTATAAAGAATGGACGATAGGCAAGCGCCTTGTGGACAGCCTGCTGGAATCGAAAGAGCGTCAGCCGAAAATGAACCAATATGAACTTTTAATGAAAGTTGGGCAAAAACAAATTTTATTATTCTTATAAGATAAATAGAGAAGGGAAAATTAATCATTTAAAATATGAGCCCATCATGCCATACCGAGTCAAAAGCCTTAACAACCAATATTATCATTCCCGTTGATTTCTGGGGCTGAAATTCATATTTATTAGGAACCAAACTGTGCGTATATGTCGAAACGATTAACTACTTGGAGGACAACATTCCCCGCCTTATTGCCTATATACGGCCACAAATTTTGGAAAAAGCCATCAAAGTTCTATACCTTTATAAAAACACCCTTTACTAAATTTGAACAAGTACAATTTTTAATGGAAATTGTAAACTAAAATGCATAGTCTCAATCTTAACATATGCACATGTTATGAAGGTAACACACATACATACATATGTACATATGTATATGTTTTCTTTTGTATTAAAATGTATTCATGCATTTTTAAATCTAAAGATTATTTTGTAACTGAGTTTGTGTCTGCATTTATTTAAAATATTTTTCATTTTGATCCGTAAATTACAAAATTAGTTTTGCTTCGAATTCCTATGGAATGAAAAATTTTTTCTTTAAGTCCCCTTAATATTTTTTCAAGGGGGTTTCATTAACGATTTTTGAATTTTTGGCCGTCTTGAAATAAAGTTTGTAATAGACATACATACATATGTATATATTTTTAATAATAAAAGGTTTTTCAACTCATTAATTGTTTCTGTTGTTCGTTAAAATAAAATTTATGCATTTTAAAAAAAATTATTCTTGGGGTAGGGAAACAAAATGCCAGCAAAAAATTACAAAAAGGCCTAGCCTTTAACTGTGTAGGTCTAGAAGTATCTACAGGAGTTTGTAAATCCATCCATAAGACACGATATGTACATATGTATGTATGTATATAGTATGTGTATAGTATTTGTAAAGAACTAAGTTTTTTGAAATTATAGGATCTTTCTGAAATTCTTTATTTTTATGTTGTTGTTTTCGTTTTTCGAATAATTGATTTTTATTTAATATTATAGGTAATAACTTCTTTCGGGCATGTTCTTTTTGCAAACAGTATGTTTTTTGCAAATATTTGAAATATTTTTTTGTAGAGTAGTATGTAATGTTGCTTTGAGCATAAAACAAAATAGTAATAATAGTATTTTATTGAAAAATAAATACCTATGTACAAGTATGTACATTTGTACATATTTTGATTTGAAATTGCCTGGGTGCCAGGAAGGTTTTGAAAAGATTCAGCCCTAAAACAAAAAATATTTATTTAAGAAAATGTGTATTTTAATCCTTTTACCTTTTATTTATATTCTGTTGACTTTTCCTGCACGCCAATTGTCACCAAAGGGACTATTAAGAAATTCATTTTGATTTTTTGTTTCATTATTTATTTACTTTTTTGATTTGCCTTATTTTAAATTGTTTTTATTTGAATTTAAAATTGTTTGCCGTAATTATGAACGCCCTTAATTTTGTCTTATTTGTCTTATGTACTTAAATTTTGGTGATGCTTATGTAAACGTTGTTGCTCCTTTTTACATTGATCTAACTGCAGTGCTTTGCTTCGTTAAGTTAATACCGTTGGTTTTAATGTGTTATACTAATACACAACTGAATAGTTGTCCAACGAAATATATATACATACAAGCAAATTAGTTTGTAAAGGGAAAGCACTGCGGTAAGTCATTGTAATATTAAATATTTAATTTTTTTTTTGTGATTAATTTTAAGTTTTTAGAAATAAACGCGTACACACGCACTTTATTATAAAATAATTTGTTTGGTTTGGTGTTGTTAAATTCGCCCCTTTGCAAAACTGCAGTCGCAGCCAGCAACACCAATATTTCTGTTCAATTTACTTGATACACATACTATATACATACATATGTACATACATATGTAACTGCATAAAGAATTTGTTGTTTAATATATTATTTTCAGTAGTAGGTTTTACTGTTTAATTATGGCATTATTTAAACCACTTCTTTTATAATATAAAGTTATTGTAACTTGAATCATATTACGCTCCATTATTTTTTTAGAAAAAAGCGAAATCAGCTCACTGGCATTGCTTTCTCTGGCAGCTACTCGTATAGGTTTTGAACTAGCTAGAGCTGAGAGTGGTTAGAAATACTGTCCCGACCAGACGATTTTTTATTATTAACAAGATTTATAATTAGCTAAATTGAAGGAAGGAAATGTCAAGACTTGGTACTATAAATTTCAGAAAAAATCCTTCAATTTATCTAGCCGCTGGGAATTATCACCTTAACCAATTCAATTAAAGGAAATCTCATACAATGACGTTTTTCTTACAGCCATATTGTTTTGTAAAACTTAATATTCTGAAGCCTCCTTGTTAAATGAGTTTCTTTTGAAAGTGATAAAGCCGCAGTGTCACTTATTTTATTCGACTTTATAGATTTTGGGGAACTGAGTAGAAAATATTGTTAAGAGTGAAGAGTTCAGCTTTACTGAAAACATTTCAAAAGTATTCAACATGTTATCGATAAAAAGATGCAAGCGTCAAAAGAAATCTTTTGATTTTATACCAGAATGTATTTTTGTTTTCTAACTTACCAATTTTTTCCAAAAACAAACTAACTACGGCTTAAGCAACCAGATTGAATTTCATTGAAAAATTATTCAAATATATTCGATATTATAGTTCGTATTATTCAACTATTAATGCAGGCGAGCAAAATTCATTAAAGTTTGAGGCAATAAATAAAAAAAATGTATTACCATTGGGTTGAAGAAAAGTACTGCTAATACCACTCAACTATGCCCTTCTTTACCACGCTTATTCTATTCGGCCACATTTTGCAAAATTTGTATCAATAAATAAATAATCATATCTGTTTATGGTATTTAACAAATAAATTCTTCGACCCAAATCTAGGAAAGATCGAACAATAAAAGTAAACAATTAAAATGCATTTATAATTAACATGCAATTATTGGCGTCTTTCCTTGTTACGGTAGTAAACTTTTCAATCCACGAAATCATTTTTCAAGTTGTAAGAAATTTGCCGATCAAAGGCAAATTAATCTTCACTTTATTAAAAAATACTTCTCGAAATAAATTAACATCACCTCCGGGTGAATTAAGTTCGATTGTTTAACAAATCCACCGATTTAACCAAGAACTCTGAGGGTTTCCCTCTTCACCACCACCATTTTTTGTTATATGTAGACCACGCAGCTCATAAAGTTGGAAGAACATGTTAATGGCAGGTGATATTGAAGGGTTCAGGATTAATGTAACACTGTATAAGTTCACGTTCTGAAACATGTTTGACTCACACTGTGGTCTGTTACAATTAAGAAATATGTACTCCCAACGCCAACATATGTAGAATTTTCAGAAACTTGACTGGAACGGTGACTACTCAGTCTAAACAGCAAATAAGCTCAGAACCAAAAAATTAATTCAATTCTTGATCAAATCTAAATCAGTCTCCGAATATGTATGTACATACACGTAGAACAAATCTGGTGCATTTACCTGTATGCGCTTACTTACATACATACAAGTTGCGTTTAAACTTTTTATCCCACAACCACTGCACCACTTTTGTATCTATTTCAACAATCTTCATCAATTAGATTTCTAATTTTAACATTAACTTTAATTGATTGTATATAAGATTTGCTGATGTTGGCCAGTTTTACAGTTTCCTTCCATTTGTACATATAAGAAGTCATTCGCTGCTGAAGCTTTATGAATAAATACATACTACGTACATATGTATGTACATATGAAGCTATTTCCTCTAGATATTTATATTTCCCAATTATACATTCGCACAACTTTGGGTTCAGTTCGTATGTTCGTATGTGATGGAAAGCAATTTGCTTCTGAAAGGGGATATAGAGGATAATACAAGTCGTACGATAAGTCAAATTTTTTAGTAAACCTACGACCTGGAGAGAAAATGCGCTCTCATCGCTTTTTAAAATTTTTCAAATTCCTTCACACATCATTTGTAAAATCGAGTGTTGGAAAAGAACGCTTTGTTATAAGACGTGTGAAACCCAGGCAATTTTTCTTTTCATTTTGTTTGTTTGTTACGTTCTAAATCGTTTTAAGTCATACGACCACTGCAAGTTCGAAAAAAGCAACATATTCACTAATACACCCACATCGCAATGGCAGCTCCAGTGGCAGCAAATTTATCATGCGAATGAAATTTTACACTGCATGCCAGTATATGTCAAAAATATCATCAATGTTAACCTCTTAAAAGCTTAATGAAAAGTTACACGGTTACTGTAAAATTATAATCTAAGTTTTAGCTAAATACATACATTTAAAAACGTAAGTCTGTTAATCATAGAGCATTAAAATTATTCGTTTCTTTATGATTGTCAACTCTAACTTGAATACATTAACAACAAGTGAAAATGGAAGCCAAGCTGAGTCAAGGACATATTTCAAAATTAATAAATTTATATCGTTCTCATCCTCTTTTGTGGAACATGTATTTTAAATCATGCAGAAGGAATGATTTCAAGATCTGTTAAAAATTTGTTTAATGCAAGAATTAAAGAATTTTTCGACCACATTTTGAAAATCAAGTTTTATTCACATTTGTAAGCAGAAAAGCAAATTGCGAACAACTTTTCGTTGGTTAATACGTCTACACATACTTACATACATACATATACAACATTTGCGAGCCTCTACGTGCATTTGTAAACGCAGTGTAAAAGTGTAGGATGAGTCTACTCAAATCGGTTGGACAATAAGATTCGACATTTAAAATAAAATTTACATTCATTAATTTGCGATTAATAATTATTTGGTCTAAGTGTAAAAAATTTTAAATTTATTAAATCGAAAATAAAAATGAGCAATCAGGAAGATAATTTATTTCTTTTATGCTGTGGAGCAGAATCTCTGGTGGTATTTGAACAAACAAAAACTAGCAAATTAATTTGCGTATGGCGACAAAAAAATAAACGCTATTTAATTTCACTCCTTTAGATAAAACAATTACTTTAACTACTAAATATTTTGTATCAACTAATCTGATCAAAGTTTTAGTACACAGTTTATTTTCTCTCACATTAGATTTGAGGCGTAAGTAGGACTCAACCGCCCTCAAATGGCATTTTGGTCAAATACGCATCTTCAACTACATCTACTATTTTTACTTACAAACAATTATTTGCTCGTATTAAAACCCTGGATTACCTTATTTTTATTCAAATTTTGATAAGCAAATAATCCTAAACGGTTAAGAGGGAAATATATAGTTATTAAAGCACGTTGATTGTCGTCAGCGTCAACTTTGAAATTTCAAAACGCACCCAGTTTAGAATATCTTTTTTATTAAAAACGATTACTGACACAATACACAATGATTATTAGTCACAATACTTTGTGACCTAAAGGAAGCAGCAAATTTGAAGAATTTATTTTTCTTTACAAATTATCTAACAGAACAAGACCGTTTTACTTTGTGCATATGATTTGGTATTGTGGTCTGGAAAATTGACTGTAATTTTGCATTGTTGAATGGGGTGCATTTTATTTTCCAAAGATTTTTTCCTCACAGTGAAACAAAACTTGTGCTGAATTAATTTGCTTTGGTGCCATCGAAATTTGAAAAAAGGAATTTTTCGCACCACAAAATTTAAAAACGCACCGAAACTGCGTCGAAACTCACCGGGCTGACAGCACTTGTTGTCGTGCTTGGAATTATGTACATACATACATATGTGATTAAAATGAGAAAAACTCAAGCTTTTCTCTTTAGTAACTTCAGTTCGAAATCATAACCACCCTCTACACTTTACAGTAGTCGGTCGTAAGTTACTGCTTGCATTAGTTAATATTTTCAGGGCTTCTCCTCTTACTTTTCATAGTAAACTTTTTTAAAAGAACCATTTAAATATGACGTTTATAAACTTTAGAGCATTTTTATCTCTTTGGAGAATTTTATTTTCTTTCTAAGAAATTTTGTCAAAGAACGTTGAATATACATATGTATGTATGTATGTATGTACCATGTAGTTTTCAATGCATTCATTCTGTATGTGATTGAAATGTTAAACGTACATATAATACGCTTTTGAGAAGTAGTTGAAACAACAGTAGTTACGTAGCAGAAGCAGCTTAAGGCAAAAGAAGCACTTTAAGTGTGTTCACAACTAACACAGCCGAAGCCGGTTACATCTTTATATGCTGAGCATGATTCCACCCATCTATTTTAAGCACACTTTGTACTTAAAACATGCTTACAGACATACATACATACATACACATATTCTCTGCAGCGTGCGAATATTCTTCTATGCATGCATATACATTGTAGATATACATATGTATGGAAATAAACCAGTGTGTATTAAATACCCGGTCGGGATTTTGTGAGCTCACCCAAAATAAGGTTAGTTTATTTCCAAATCATATACGACGACTGATAAACTAACTAAATGATGATGTCGTTGCCCTTTGGCACGTTATTGTTAAAAAACTCAAAACTCAACTAGTTTGCGGTTGGCTGAAACGTGTGCAGAGCGAGTGAGTAGTGACTCATTTGTAGGACATTTCGTGTAAAAACTGAATAGCACTTATCATAAAAAATTAATTAGCTTTGCGTCACCTATAGCTCATCCCTTATCAACCATGAACCTGCTTTTAGTGAACTAAAATACCAACAGGGTATGTATGCATGTTGCTGTCATCAACCATATACACACTTGCATATTACTGGTAAGTACATATGTACATACATATATCGCACAGTGTCCTGAAATAAAAAAACGGTAATCAAACGGTAAATAGAACAGACAGCAATTGAAGGTATAAAGAAGGAATTACATCGAGTGATAAAAACAATCAAAAATATATGTATGTATGTATGTACATAGTATGTATGGATGTGTAAACAGCTACTCCATAAATATTTAGTTTTGTGATTTTACCAGAATTTTAGGAAATTAGAATACAAAAATGCAAGTACATAATAAAAATGTTTCTGAAAACACACTAAAGTCGCAATGTCACTTTCTTTGAATTATTTTTAATCCTAGATTAAAAGAGTAAAACAGTCAATACAGAAAGAGGTTTTCCTTATTTGTGGCACCACTCGGTGATGACTCCCCATATTTTGAAGACAATCGCTAATTTAGAAAGAGGCAATACATTCAGAAAAATTTACAGCACTGTAGCGTTTAAGCAGCTCCAAATGTGACTTTTAAGCAAATATTTTTTAGAACTTCTGGACGTAGATATGTTTGGAAATATGTATGTATGTATGTACATATAACTTTGTTTTTTAAGCCATTTAGGGGTGTTACAGAAACCAATATTATCGTTTTTTCTCCTGAGACAGCTGACAGATGTCATTTGCGCGCTTTTATTTTTGTCTTCCAATTTGATATTTTGTATAAATGTAAGTAAATTTTCTTTTAAAAAGGAAATATATTCTTATGGATTCTAACATTTGTTTACATATTTAGGCGAAAACATAAAAATAAAACTCAAAGTTCCATAATCGTGGAGTTTATGGACAAATATCCAGACCTTGCGAAAGAACAACTGGTTGATACTGTACTCCTACCCAGACATATGCTAGAGACGTTTCCAACAACTCTTTTTTAAGACCCTTCATATAAAAATCGCAACGGATCTGCAAGTTGTAGCATTAGCGGTATCTTAGAACGGGAAAGATGTTGTCCTATTGCGTCTAAGACCATTCGAAAAGCTTGTTTGCTTAGTTGCTAGTATCCTATGATCCTGCAAAGCAGCTTTAAATGTGAACGCACATTATAAATTTTATGAAAAATATACTTACGCTGTCTCCGGTAGCGCAAGCTTTGCATTGCTCATTTTCCTTCTTTTTTTATTTAAAACACTGAAATTTTTGATATTTTTAATAAACAATTTATATTTTGTCCAAAAAATTACAACTAAAATTGTACACAATTATACAAATGTAAACAACAGCTGATTCGAATATTGGTTTTATTTACATTCGAAGATTACAAAACCGACTTGGTTTCATGACGCCAAATGAAACCAATATTGGTTTTCAAAACCGAGAAACATCAAAACCGACTGGGTTTCTATGACACCCCTGATTTTCTTCCGAAGCTATTAAACAATTTGATGTGATGAACAAACACGCATATCTACATAGTATTTACATATGTACATACTACATATGTATGTATATTTTAAGTCGTTTTAGTATTTATTGTTTTTAAAAATTTTCACATACATATGTACATAGTATGTAGTACATGAGTACATCTAGTGGAAACGGTTTTTACTGTTATACAACTGTCAGCAAAACCTGAACGAAACTTGTCGAGCTGCATTTTTATAACATTAAAGTTAAGTAGTTGGTCTCTTTTTAATAATACACACCAATTACACACAATTTGATTTTAAAAAATGTTTAATAATGTACAATAAATTTTTTGAGAGTTTGGTCTTCTGACAATACAAGGCCTTAATAAATACCTTGTGAAAGATAAGGTTTCTGCACAGGTATTTATTTTTTCACACTTCCACCCTCTGATTGATTTTAAGCTTAACAGTTTCTTTTAAGTCAGTTGATTATATAATCCAACAATAGTAGACTTTTACCATATTTTTATTTAACGCCACTGTGTGTCGTCGTCAACGTCATAGTCACTTTGGATGGTCTAATAGTCCTGGTGGCGCATTATTATGGCAGGAGGAGTGAGCGTGGTAGTAACGTGAAATACAAAAGACTTTTTTTAAATATACATACATATGTAAATAAACATTAGTACAAGTCGATGCAAATAAATACAAGCGCATGTTTCTTTCTTTTCACTTGAATAATGTTCTATTTAAATCGTTTTCTATGTACTTCGATTTCATGAGGGCTCGGTGGCATAAAGCAGTTTAAATATACATACATATGTATGTATATACGTAGGCATATTTTTTAGAATCTTAAAGAAAGTTGAAAGTTGAAAGTTGAAAGGTTCTTTACTGTAAAATTACTTTGAATTACATGCAAAACGTACTTTTTATTTCATAAAAAAAAATACATATATTCAAACTTAGGCTCTTCGAAAAATTTCAACAAAACAAAATAAAACAAAACTTCAAACAAATTTTAAAGACTTTCAGTTCCACACATAAGTATATACTAGCATAACTAGATAGGAGATATCCTGGTTGTTTCAATATTTGAACGTGGCCCAAGTGTAGGAAGGTTCAATCGGTGTTTTTACTTTACTTCTAAAGCAACATAATGAACAGTAAAATACGACTTGCTGGTTTTTCAAACTTCTGGGCATTAGCATTGAGTGAATATAATCGAGCGCTTAAAATGAATTTTGTTAAATAAAAGGTTGATGTCGTTCCTGTACCTCAAATAACACACCTTAAAACTAGAGAAGTTACCATACTTTATTTCACCTTTGTGTTATCGTTCGAATTTGACAATTTGTTTGTGAAAAACTAGTTTTTGTAAACAAGATTTGGTCTTAACTTCATAAAATTATTTCTATCTATGAACTAAACATACAAATGTGGAAATAAGAATAATAGTAAATACTATTCCACCACTAGTTGAAGAGTATGGCAGATTTGGAACTGCCAAACTCGCACACTTTCACATTTCTTTTCCACTCTTGGGTAGCTTGTAAATAATAAAAAATAAGGCACGTTCCAAATGGCAAACTAACAAGTCAACACCTCGAATTTGTATTTTTTAGTGCAGAGTCTCTTTTTATCTTTTATTCATAGTTTAAGCTTTAATACTCTAGGCCAGTCCAAAAAGTGAATTTTCTTATATTCCGATTTCTATTATAACGCATCCACCGTCCGATATAATACAACCGAGACAACATTTTTTTCAATCCTGGAGGTAGTTTTGTCAAAAGCAAAAATGCACCGTAAACATTTTTCTGCTTTAGAGTACAATTACTGCATGCCACTATTAACATTTCCATTGCTTTTGAGCGTTTAGTTTAATTTTTTTGCATAAAATTTTCTGCAAATTCTTACATATGTACATATTTTTCGACAGTAGAAAGTCGCCGAACACGGTATACCTCTCACAAGAAAACTAGACCTGCTAAATAGTTTAAGATGTCAAAATTTAATCGACACAAAAAACTATCTACCCTTAAGCAAATTTATTGAAAAATATGAAATATTCAATGAAAAAAATCTAGGCGGTAATGGCTTTGTGCAGCTTGATCAAAGAGGAAATGGAAGGAGATCCGCTCAGTGGGATACTACCCACAATGCCACTTGTGAACCTTGTAGAAATATTATATAATACTGAATTGCTAAGACCAGAAATCAAGTTTTCAGTTCTCGAGTGTTATATAGGAAAAGGTTATATTGTAAATGTATATACACATATATTTATTTATTAATGCGTATAAATATATATATATATATATATATATATATATATATATATATATATATAGATTAATTGGTGCTTTCATCAATCAAATCAAATCAAATCGAACTTCATATATATATATATATGAATGAAGTTTGATTTAATCCTCCTAAAGCACTAAAAGTATATATATATATATATAAAGCACCTAAAGTATATATATATATATTTATATATATGTATGTGTATATGTATATTTATGTATATTTATATATCTGCAAACAATATATTTAATAAATAACAACTTCACCTTTTCCCACGTAAAACTTATAGCTGGGCGAAAGCCGGACAAGAATATCAACCATACTGTCGTATTTGTCATCAGTTTTTGAAAGACTACTTCCTATACAGATGACAAAATATTGACATACGTATGTATATGAGAAATACATATATACTACTGGATATGTAATTTGGTTTCATGCGCAATTATAGGTGCGTGTACATGAGTATGTACTACGATTGGAAATGGATAGTGACATGATATAACTTATAATTTCACATGATCATTCAAACTACTTGATGCTGTTCCAAATACTATTCTTTGCAAATTTAATATAATGAGCCATTTCTCAAAAACTGCTGTAAATTTAAACTCGTCATATCTCCGTAAGAGAAGTTAATTTGTGTGCTCTGGCTGGTCCACTTCTATATAAAATTTGTCTGTATGGTGATCCAAGGCAATGCTGGAAGAAAAAACAACATCCCAGCATGAACTTAAAGACGGTCCAAGATATATTTACGGTCCTAACAGATAAATTATTGCACAAAAGTGTCTATAATAATAGACCTGAGCACCTTTACAAAAGGATAAAGTTTTCAAGATCCTATAAAGGATCACGTAATATACAAATTCCTTGAAATGATAATTGCAATTACAATTTGTTCTCACATTGAATAAACAACTTGATATACATATGTACATACATACAAAGCTGTACATAAGTATTTATTGGCACAGCTAGAATTTTGTCTTTATGGCCCTGAAGAGGACCGCTTGGAATATGGTAGAAATAAAAATATGTTCTCCCACAAACAGTTTTTAGTTTATTAAGAAGTGCAAATATTTTTTTAATTAAAATTTAATTTTATTATTCCAAATATGTCCTGCAAAACGAAAAAAATATTAGGTCAGATGTATTAGAAATTGGTCTCTTTTTACGCCCCTATCTAGTTGTTCCCACAATCGTTCAATCGGGTTGAGGTCTGGAGATGGTGGGAATGGTGTAGAATATGTATAAGATACTTACGTACGTCATTGGCTGAATGCTTCGGGTCATTGTCTTGCTGAATCTTATGTACATACATATGAATTATTTGCAGGTTTATATGTACATATGTATGTATGTATATGTACATTTATTAATTCATTGTTAATTACTGCCATTATATGTTAATTACTAGTATCGGCAGGCCTATGAAATAAGTACATATATTTTTTGTTGTTTTATAATATCTTCAAATAAATAATAAAAGCAGGTTTGTTTCGTTACTATTTCATGCCAATTTAACATACATACATACATATGTGTGTACGTATTATTGTATAATATTATGTATGTCAGAAAACAATATTTAAAATTATGAGAAAAATTATTCAAAATACATGAATCTTCAAAAACGGCACAAATGCCGGGCTTACATTGTGTAAGAGCGTAAAATTGTATATGGACGCGAAGTGAATAAATTTGTGTATTGAACAATTAAAACACAAATCTGAGGGAAAACTTTTGTATATTTTTTCGTATATGGAAAAATTAGTTCTGTCAAATGTATTTTGAAAAGAACTTGTTGTAACACACGAGGTCTGTATTAACATGTTGCATATAAACATTTCCATGCAGGTTCGTCATTTAAAGTGCGTGTAGCCAGAGGATTTGTTTTTGAGGCAAACTCTTGAAGACAAAGTGTTGGATGTACTTGTGTGTAACATCTATTATTAATCAATGAGATCAGAAAATTACAAAAGTTCTTTTGTTTCGAAATATGCGAGCATATGCACATACACATACATATAATATATTTAAAAATTATAGACATGTACCTTTTTAATTTTATTAATTGTTTTGTTCTTTTACATATTTTAGAGTTGGGACTGATTGTCTTTTAATTCTTAAGCACTTAAACAGTTTTTAGGAGCTTGAAACTGCCTTAAGATGTAACAATAATTTTTTCATTTCCTACAAATATTAGAAGTACATATTCTTATTGTACACAGATTTAATGGTTATTATATTTAAAACGCCTCGGCACAGATTGCCTATATTCACATACGTTTCGATTTTAGTGGGTGCAACAAGAAGCAGCATTTTTAAGCAATTATACTCATGAACGTATATATTTAGAAACGAAAATTTTGCATTTGAATTGGTCGTAATTTTCTACTTTTTCAAGGATTGGGCAATTTTAATTACTCCATTTCACACAAAGTTGTAAAATCCTTTCTATAGTTTTTTAAATATAGTATTTGGAAGCAACTTGTAAACATTTATTTAAGCTGCTTCCGCATTGCCAAGGCAACCGCTACATTTATAATTTGCAGGTTTTTTTTCTATTAACAGCAACGACTTTCAGTTTTTTTTATGTAGAAAGGAGCTTTATTGCAGCAAAAGAACTTTTGCGCTTAAGAGAAGGCAGAAAAGAACAAGTATGCAATGCCAGCACTACCAAATTATGCTAAGAAAGGTGGTGGAATCGAATAAAGTATTGTAGAATACGAGGCCTGTTCAAAAAATTATGTGAAATTTATAATTTTGTGGTCTGCGCATATTCGTTTATCTTTTTTTAAAATGTTGGTACTTATATGCATACGTCTCGAACAACACCATTACCATGTCTCAGCCACCGTATTCGCACTTTCATGCAAGAACAGCGTTTCGTGACGAATCACCGAGGGAGCTGAAGGGACAAAGTAGAAGTTGATGAATAAACAAACACTATTTTCTGAGCAAAATCAAAACTCACCTAATCTTTTAACATATGTATGTACCTCGTGCGTTTGCATTCAGAAAAGGGTAGCAATTGTAAAATAAATCCAGGCAATTCTCGGGTAGAAAAACGAAAAATGCAATTTTCAACGAACAAATAATAAATTTAAAAACGGAATCGTAAAATGTTGCTCCTTTTATTACCTGAATTTAAATTAATTTGTTTTCTCGGATTTCTCTAAAAGTGTTTTTGGCAATGATTCTATCACAGACGAGGTAGAATATTAATGCTCCACTGGCTAGTATTAATATTGTTTATTATTGTTTAGTAGCAGCAATAAAAGGTAGAACAAATTAAAAATAATATTTCTTTATTGACGAAAGGTATAAACGAAAATCAGAAAACAAACAATTAAATTAAAAGATGTTCTCCTAAAACAATTTTAACAATTTTGTTCTTAAATTATATTGAAAACCTATTTGTCATAATTGACAATAATAGAAAGCCAAAGAACGCCAGCTCTAATTTGTTTGTTTCTTAAGTTTTATCATTTTTGAAATAAACGGAAGAAGAACAGAGAAATAAATATTTTTATAGCGTTTTTAATTCGTACTGGCATCAAAAGTAAACAGTTGGTTAAATCAGTGATTAAACGCGAGGCAAGCACGAGGTGGAACTTGTTGAACTCTTCTTTAAAAGGCTTCCATATCTACCGTTTTATAGAAAACCATTAAAAATTCAATTAGAGGGTTACAAGAAGCTACCCACACCATCCACGGAGTTGAGGGTTGATGTGGAATTGTTACTTATTAAGAAAAGTTGAACCAGTTGAAAACCGGCGTTCGACTATAAATGTGCTTACAATTAGTTTTGGGTCGCATCTGTTTCGTCCTTTTGTAGGTTTTCTTTGTCGCCATTTCTAAAGAAGAAATTGCCGTTCTTTGCAGAAATTTATTTTCATTTTGCAAACAAAATACATAAATCTGATTCCTTAGAACATGATTTGTTCTTTCACATTAAAATAAAAGCTCCTTTAGCACAATCAATATTTTTCAGTAACCAGCTGTAAACGTCTGCACGCATAAAGCTATATACGAGTACATATATATATATATATATATATATATATGTATATATATATGTATATAATATATATAATAAATAAATATATATATCTATTTATATATATATTCCTTTATTTATTTATATAAATTTCTTTAAAGTTCAACAGTTGCCAAAATACAAAAGTAACGAAAAATAAAAGTCGCACAACTAGAGCTGTTGTACATAATTGTAGATCCTCGAATGTTAGACTGTCGGAATAATTGGACCGCCGTCATAATGGGAACCAGCTCCACTTCTGAGACTTACAAAATCTTCAAATGCACTCGAACAACGGTCGCGGTACGAAAGTTTTGCCTTGGTGTATCTGCTGAAACCTTTTCCAAATTGGCAGAATGGGGACCACAGTTACCGTGGTCTGATATGAAAAAGATATTTGGGTGTTGATCATTCATTGAGGCTTAAATTTTCTGGCTGTGGTTTAAGGCTAAAGACATAAAATTGGCTTTGATTGATACTAAGTCGTGTTTGTGTTACATGCCTCTTTCATATATCACAAGAAGTTACCGCCAATGTATACCTGGTAAGTTGTTGACAGGCAGGTGCTGTTTTAAATCTTTTTCATAATCTCTTCGCACATCAAGTGAAAGTCGCTGACAGCCTATTAACCTTGAAAGAAAATTCTACCAAACTAAAAATTTACTTTTAAGTACCACTTCTGACAAAAATCATTTTGACGTAGTTGAGTTAAGAATTGGGCTGGAAGTGTTGGCGTCTTAGGACTTAAATATGTGTTGAAGAATTATGATTGATATTACATCCGTAAGGTGTAAGTTAAGGTTTCTCATACATTTTTATTATTTTATTTACTTAAATTCCTGTCTTCAAAATTAAATTCATAAATTAAATTTCCCACCAAATAAGCTGACGTTATGTCTACAAATTCTAAGGTGTAGTATTTCAACATGTTGATGCAGTTTCAAAACTTATTGAAAAACAAAAGTATAAAATAAAACGATGAGCTTGCAAAAAGAAAAAAATAATAACTTTTAAACATAAGAAATTTTTGTAAAATAAAAAGTTAGTCTAAGATTGAAGGTTGACCTGATTGGTCAACAAAAATAAATTTTTCCAAAATTAAGAAGTATAAAAATTAATTGGCGCCCAACGTGGGGCACGCGTCTCGAAGTTATATCCTGGAAAGAAAGAGTAAGGATTCGGTCGCAAGTGCTACAAATAAATAAGTATTCTAGTGAGAAGAAAAAATTTTTTAATAAAAAAAAACATAGCTTCGAATTTTTAGAATAAACGAAGTAATTTTTAAGTCAAACTTTAAATTCAAAAACAAAATAAGAAGTCCTATAAAAGTGGAAACATTTTCAATGAACATAAATCAGAGGAAAAATCAAATGCGAGATTGCAAGATTTATTTCCATAACTTTTAAAAGTGTTCAAGGATAAAGTAAAATGAATGTAAATTGTTATACAAAGCTATTAAAATAAAAAAAAAAAAAAACAACAATTAATTAACTAATTAAATTAAAAAGATCTTCATGAAACGGCAATCGAATACGTTGTAAAGAACAGTGCAAAAAAAAAAATATTATCGAAACCAGAGGCGAAACATAATCAAACAGTTGTATAATCTAATGCAGTACTAGCATTCGACAAATACCCGAATCAGATGTGAAGCTCATTATCTTGGAAGGAATCGCCAAAAACATCAGCCAAAAACATCAGGACATCCAAACTACAGTTAAAGAAGCAACCCTATCAACAGTGACCAGATTATTTTAGTAGTAAGTGTAATAAAATGTATTAAAATAAGATATATAGAATAAGAATTGTTTGTTAAACGAATATCAAAGAAAAAAACCCGAATATTTCTGTAAAAAGAATATATCTGTTGTAAAATATTGTGGTAGTATAATACATTATCGAAAAGTTCAAGAATTACAAAATAAAAGAGTTTTCACGAAATAAATTTTTGTAAAATACCAGGTAGCAAACTGGATCGGACAGAAGAAATAAGTAATCTCATTGACTCATTTAGGTCACTTAAAACTAGCAGAGACATGAGTACACAGGAACAAATTAAGGAGCTGATAAATGCTCAGATAGGCCCATTACAGGCAAGGATAAATGAGTTGACATTGAACCTCGGGCGATTAACAGGCGCAACCTCAGTGACAGAATACAGGACACAAACGATTGACAATACAATTAGGTGTGAGGAAACGTTAGACGTTATTAAGTCTTTACCAACGTTCGACGGAAGGAACTCATATGTAAGCTGGCGGGAAGCTGCCACTAATTCTATGAAACTTTACGTACTAAATAGCAGAAAATATTATGCTGCCCTTACGATAATGCGGAACAAAATAATAGACGACGCTAACGATTTATTGACAAATCATGGAACAGTACTTAATTTTGAGGCTATCCTAAGCAGACTGGACTTCGCTTATGCCGACAAACACATAATTGAGCAAGAACTGAGCATCATGAGACAGGGACAATCGACCATATTGGAGCATTATAACAAGGTAAATCAAGGACTAACTTCCTTGATCAATAAAACTATTATGACGCATGGAACAAACACCGACTTGACAAACGTTCTTAATAACAAAAATAGACAATACGCCCTTCGTGTTTTTATAACAGGACTTAATGCACCTCTCTCAAATATTCTTTTCTCACTCGCACCAAGTGACTTGCCAAATGCGTTGGCCAAAGCGCAGGAACTGGAATCGAACAACCTTCGCGCAACATTCGCGCTGCAGTTCAATCGCAGTCAGATACAAAATAACAGCAATAATTATAATAAAAACCAAAATGTTCTAAGATTAGCTCCCAGCAGACCGCAACGATTCTCAAATAATTTTCAAAATCGAGCTGAACACAACCACCGTCCAGCACCAGAACCAATGGAGGTAGATTCCTCTGTAAAAATAAGGCAAGGACCAGCAAATAATTCTTACCAAAGTCTTAATAATCGTAACACCTTTCAACAAAATTGTAATTTTGTTCGTCCATTTTACAACGAAAGGAGGGGACCTTTTGGTTATAACCAGGGGGTGAAACGTGAATTTCCTTCTAGTGCTCAACAAACTATACGGCCACAGCCGAAATTCCAAAGAATAAATAACATAGTAGAGAATGCTTTTTTAGAGGAAGGATTGGATTGCCCTTCTTCTACCGAACTAAATTAGACGGTAGCAAAGTAAAAATTTTAATCGACACAGGAGCAACTAACTGCTACTGTAAAAAGGGCATGTTGCCCAACAGACAAAAACTGGCTATAGGGAAACGAGTGAAAACCATTCACGGTTTCTCAATTATAACTCATTATTATGAATCAACAATTTTCGGTATTAGGGAACGTTTTTATGAATTGGACAATTTAGAATATGAAATGTTAATAGGAATAGTCCTTTTAAAAAAGGCAAATGCTACAATAAATCTGGAAAAGGAAACAATAACTTACGGAAAGAAAGTAGAAAGAATTTATGTAAATTCAAGTGAATCAGAAATTAAGGAGACCTCCTTTAATAATATTTTGGACATTGACACGCTAAGAAATAATATAATAAATAATATAGCAATAATGCATTCTGATATAAATACCGTACTACCATTTCGTACGGATGTAAGAGCGGAGATAAGAACAATTGTTGAAACCCCAATATGGGGTAAACAATACCCATACCCCTTTTCCGCCAACGCTTTCATAAATAATGAAATAAAAAAACTATTAGCAAATGGAATTATCCGCCAAAGTAAGAGCCCTTATAACTCTCCTATTTGGGTAGTACCAAAGAAGGGTGCAAATGAGGACGGGACGCAAAAAATGCGAATGGTCGTTGATTATAAAAAATTGAACGAGCAAGCAATCGCGGATAAGTATCCTATACCAGACTGTAACGTAATTCTTTCAAACTTGGGAAGAGCTAAATTCTTCTCTACCATAGATCTAGAATCTGGCTTTCACCAAATTCTCATGAAGCCAGAGGATATTGAAAAAACGGCATTTTCCATAAATAACGGAAAATACGAGTTCGTAAGGATGCCATTTGGCTTAAAAAATGGTCCTGGAATTTTCCAGCGGGCCATGGATAATATTTTACGGGAATATGTAGGGAAAATATGCCACGTCTACATAGACGATATCATCGTTTACTCCGAAAGTTTAGAAGCCCATATTGAGCACCTACAAACTATAATTAAAAGATTAAAAGATTCAAACATGAAAATATCTTTAGAAAAATCCGAATTTTTTCAACAGGAAGTTGAATTTTTGGGCTATATAGTAGGTTACAATGTTATTAAAACTGACCCAAAGAAAATACAAACTATTTCAGAATTTCCCAAACCAACAACGCTTAGGCAATTAAGAAGTTTTCTGGGTATGACGGGTTATTACCGAAAGTTTATATCAGGCTACGCATCGATTGCAAGACCTCTAACAAAATATTTAGCTGGGGAAAATGGAAGAATTTCCCAGAATATGTCAAAGAAAACTGAAATTAAATTGGATAATGAAGGTATAAAAGCCTTTGAAAGGCTCAAAAAATTATTAATAAATCGGGTTGAACTCACACAACCTGACTTTTCAAAAAAATTCGTCCTCACAACGGATGCCTCTAATGTAGCAATAGGAGGGGTATTAACGCAAGAAGGTAAACCAATTACTTTTATCTCAAAAACACTAAATTCAACGGAGCAAAACTATGCCACAAACGAGAAAGAGCTTTACGCTATCGTTTGGTCTTTGAAAACGCTCAGAAATTACCTCTATGGTGCTAAAGATCTGGAAATACATACCGACCATCAACCGTTAACCTTCGCAGTTTCTACACGAAACCCAAACGCTAAAATTAAAAGATGGCGGTCGTTTATAGAGGAATTCTCACCGAAATTAGTTTATAAACCAGGCGTTACCAATATAGTGGCAGATGCTTTATCAAGACAAATTTTGAACAACTTATCAGATAGCTCATCAGTCGAAGGAACACAACATTCTGCTGAAAGTAGCGATAATAACTTTATACCCGAAACCAGAAAGCCGTTGAATGAATTTAAGCAGCAAATTTTGTTGTCTAGGAATAATTTTACTATTCATGAGTCAATCACAAACTTCAACCGGACTCGACATATAATTGAATATGATTCCCGAGAGAATCTTTTAACAATATTGAAAGAGTTCTTACAACCAAATTTGGTAACAGCGGTATACTGTACGCTGGAGGACTTGTATGATTTTAAGGAAACAGTAAGGAATGTTTTTTCTAACAGGTTTGTCTTCACACAAATATTTGCTGTGGATGTTATGAATACAGATGACCAAAAAGTTATTACTGAACAAACTCACAACAGAGCCCACAGAAATCATAAGGAAAATTGCAAACAAATATATAGGCAATATTATTGGCCAAAAATGGCAGACAGTTTTAAGGAATATATAAAGCATTGCGATATTTGTAATAGATCGAAATATAACAGACATCCGCAAAAAGTAAAAATAGGAGAGACTCCTATTCCCGAAAGGGAGGGTGAATATCTTAATTTGGACATTTTTTATGCCCAGAAGCTAAAATTTATTACGTGTATTGATTCCTATTCAAAATTTTTGGTAATTAAACAAATCGATGATAAATTAAACTTAGACGAAAAAGTTATGGATGTCTTGCAAAGTTTTCCAAACGCGAAGAAAATCACTTTGGATAACGAACCAGGCTTTACGACAGTCCAGTTTAAGTCACTGATGCAAAGGTTAAGAATAGAATTGTATTATTGTACCCCTAGACACAGTACCACGAACGGAATAGTGGAAAGAGCTCATTCTACTTTGGTGGAGCTGGCGAGATGCATTAAAGAGGAGTACCATGTGCTAGATGATTCTGAATGCTTCTACAGAGCAAGTCAACAATACAATAAATCAGTTCATTCGGTGACGGGTGAGAAACCGACAGATATTTTCTTTAATAAAATTACGCATGACAATATAGTAGACAAGCTTAAAAAGGCACAGGAAAAGATGCTGCAAAAAAGTAAGGACAGTAAGACAAAGACGTATCAAATCAATGACATAGTCTACGAAAAGATAATTGGACAGAGAAACAAACTTGCACCTCGTTTTAGAAAGCAAAAAGTTAAAGAGGACTTGGGGAACAAAATCAAAATACATTCACGAGACAGAATAATTCATAAAACTAATATTAAGAATTGAATTTCAAATCTCTTTCAGGATATGGCGAAATTAATAATGGGATTTCTTGCAGTATTGCAAATTTGCAAATCAGAAGTACAAATATTAGATTACAGCAACTCTCACTTAATAACAATTCATCTTGGTCAAGCTCGACTACAAGATGGAAATTTTAAATTAATTCATTCCTTGGACTTGAATAAATATGAGGCTACTGTCGATTACCTTTTTTCTGAAATTCAAAATAAAATACTTAAAAATAGTTCAGCACTTCCATTTTTGCTGCACGACATACGACAAGTAGGGGACCATTTAAGGAGGCTTAAACCTAAAAGGAAACGGTCCATAAATATTATAGGGACAGCTTTTAAATGGATAGCCGGTACCCCAGACCACGATGACCATCAAATAGTTACAGACAAGATAAACGGACTGCTAGCGAATAATGAACTCCAAAGAATAATCAACAAAGACGCTCTCGAAAAAATAAACATACTTACCAATACTACAAATGCAATTTTAAGGACAGTTAAATCTTTAGAGGAAGTTCGAAAGACTGTGGAGGAGACCATAACAAGTAAAATAAAAATTATTAAGGAAGAAGTCACGAACATAGAATATGCCTTACAATGGGCAAAGGTAGGTGTTGTAAACTCATTTTTGCTGTCAGAAAGGGAAATAGAAGAAGTTAGAAAATTTTTGGATTCTGAAAAGTTCCCTTACAACAGTCTAGAAGAAGCGTTAGGTTTTGCTGACATCAGAATAGCTACCAGCGATGCTACCATAATATATATTGTAAATTTGCCAGTTATAAGTAATGTTATTTGCGAAAAAATGTTAATAAAAGCAGTAAAGAAAAATAATGAAATTATTAAACTAAATACTGAAAATTATATTAAATGTAAAAATGAAATATATGAAATAAAAGGAAAATGTAACCAAGTTAATGATCTAAGCATTTGTTGTAAAAATAATATTGTAAGTTTAAGTGACACTAAATGTATAACACAAATCCTGTCAAGCAAGCATCATAATTGTAAAATAATAAACAATCAACATGTCCCTTCGGTGGAAGAAATCTACCCAGGCACAATTCTCTTGAATCAATTTAAAGGGTTCATAAAGTTTGCACAAACAAACCCTTATGAATTATCGGGCACTTACCTAATACAATTTCATAATGATACAATAGAAATAGCGAATGAAACCTACATCTCAAAAGAAGTTTCGTCTTTCAAACCATTACCAGCTGTACTACAGCTTAATGGGAATAAAACACAAATCGAAGAAATGCTATCCTTGGAGATGATAAAAGATCTCCAAATAAATAATGTTGAAGAAATTAAATCAATATCCACCAAAGGGAAATGGATGATCTCTGTAAATACGATAATTTTTATCCTATTGTGTTTCAGCATGATTCTAATGATATATAAGTTTAAAAAAGTTTCAAAACCAGACATAAAAATAACTAACGTCATTGGTGGAGAACAAGGGGACTCTAAAGATACAGAATCATCAAATCTTGACACCGTTTTCACATTCGAGGTCAAACCCGAGTTTCGCAGCACTAATGATCTGCCAGTCCTTTGATCAATCGGGACGATTCATTTTACGAAGGGGGGAGTTAAGGTTTCTCATACATTTTTATTATTTTATTTACTTAAATTCCTTTCTTCAAAATTAAATTCATAAATTAAATTTCCCACCAAATAAGCTGACGTTATGTCTACAAATTCTAAGGTGTAGTATTTCAACATGTTGATGCAGTTTCAAAACTTATTGAAAAACAAAAGTATAAAATAAAACGATGAGCTTGCAAAAAAAAAAAAATAATAACTTTTAAACATAAGAAATTTTTGTAAAATAAAAAGTTAGTCTAAGATTGAAGGTTGACCTGATTGGTCAACAAAAATAAATTTTTCCAAAATTAAGAAGTATAAAAATTAATTTGTACATATGTATTTATGTACATAAAAATATCCGCTTAACAATTAGAATGGAAAACACATTTGATTTACAGCATGAAAAATATTTTGCTGCTACAGCATTCAATCAGTTTAAAACTTGTCATAGGCTTTTGTAATCATTTAATTAGTAAAATTTCTACAATTTTAATGTAATTATTTTGTGGCAAAATTTATGTTAAACAATTTTGAAGTATTTGTTGTAATTGTGGTTGTTTTTTGTGGGAGTTGTATTTTATGATGTGTTTATTTGTTTTTTAAAATTTTACCAGCTTATGTTACATGCACAATTGGAAGGCAGCCTAAAGGACGACCGACAAGTGCACCAATCCACACATAAACAGCAACAGTAAGTATTTAAGCATTCGCAAATTACTGTTATTCAACGAAATTGTGTCAGTGTTTGCAAACTGGATAAACAACTACAGCCGAACAAACGTACACGTTAACATGAGTGTGAGCTCATATTGGTTTGGTGTGCCACTGTATTACCGTGTGGGTAACAGCAAACATTTTATATATGTATGTAGTAGTTTTTGTAACAAACAAAATCGTGGTATCCTAATGTTTCAATACGGCCATTTGTATGCGTGTCCAATAATGTGAGCGCAAATGTACATAAACTAAAGTGTAAAAGCTCATTACATTTTACAGCATCGTTACAATAAATTCTTATCGCACGTTTTTGTGGCAAGCCATGCATGTTACGTTATATCTTTGTTTGTTTAGAAATACATGTTTTTATTACCCAGCGAACAATGTATTGGGACAAATATTAAGGCATATCTTGTTTTTAAAAACAGTGCAGATTTTAGGGGTAATAGCAATATAATGTAGTAAAGTTATTCGACAAAAGGAATATACTGCACAAGCATAGAGAAGAAAACAATATTGGTTTGAGTGTTGCCAGGAATGAAAATTACAGTTAAAAAGAATTCCAAAAACAAGTTATTTACACAATAAAAAGCAAGTATGAAACAACGTTTTATTTCTCAATTTGTGAAGGAAAGGAAAACTAAATAAACGCAAACAGATCATAAAAAAAAGTTTGAAACGTTGAGAGGTAAAGCGTATTTTTCAGGTTTTATTATGCAGCTAAAATCTGCAAATTTTACTTTATTAAAATTCATTAAAAATTAATTACAGAGGTATTACAAACTAATATAGTTTTACGTACACTTGTGCTTCATATATGTTACCTCTCAGATCTTTCAACTTTAACAATTATGTATAAACGTGATGTTCCAATCGACAAGTCAAAGGAAAAAGGAAGAAAAATGTATGCCAAATTTAGATAAAATGACAACTTCAAAAACTCATATCTCTTGTCAAGCCCACAAATGTATAATTTACTATAGATACAAATAAAAATTCAAAACCCGTAAAATTACAATCTAAATATAAATTGGGTACCGCAACCATAAGAAATAGGAACAAAGCTTAATATTCCGGAATAGAAATGTATGTACATATACTATGTAAAATATTTCAAACCATCGTACTAAATCGATTAGGGGATTGGGTTGAGCAAAACATGATTTTAAATGAGTTTCAAGCCGGATTTAAAAAATTATACAACCGTTGACAGCATTTTTAGAGTCGTTAATATTGTGTACCTTAATAAAGCCAACAACAAAAACACGTTTAGACACAATTCCACGCAATAGTTTTTTTTACAAGCTCCCTTGCTTTGGTTTATCCTCTAATATAATACATACATATATATCAAGCCAACGAATGTTAAATCTGATGGAAATTTGTATTCATATCGTTTTGCTGCCGAAATAGTTGTAAAACAAGGCTGTGTATTAGTCCTTTATTATTCCCCTTATACGTTAATGATTTAGCTGATGTGCTACCTGGAGGAGTTAATGTTCCTGACGTCAATACAAAAGTAATGTTTTACGCCGACGATCTTCTTATTTTTTGTCAGACAATCCAACAGAATTGTAAAATGTGTTTAATTGCTGACATATGTATATTCCCTTACATGAATTTCTTTATACAACTTCATTAAACTAGACTCACGGTGGCGATAATACTGAAGTAGTTAATAGTTATATATATCTCGGAGTCGATATCACTTCTTCTTTAGATAGCACTTGAGTAATAAATTAGGAACCTAAAAATTGGCGATTAACTCTACTTGGTTGATATACATACATATCTTAATAATCCGCAGCTATCGCAGTATAACTTAAAATATTTCAGGCTGCTTCCAGGTCCATTATTTTTCATGCGACTCAAGCTTGGGACTATAAAAAGTTCTATAGGGTTAAAAAACTTTTAAAATTTGTTTATATTCACAAAAACTTTTGTAGAAGGCGGACGTGTTTTAATCAATAAAATAAAAAAGAATTTAAAAAGTTAAAATAATAAAATATTTTCGTGTATATCAATATAAATACATGCATATGTACACAAAAAGTGCATTTTTAAGTACATCAACATTCTAACTTTCGCCGCGAACACACAAATTACGGGACGTACGAGGCTAGCTGCACGCGCCACAGCCACAGTTTTCAATACATTTAATTTTATTAAATACAAAGAGTACAAAAAGTTTAAAATAATTGTCTTGTTAAAGAACAATACTTAAAATATTTTTAAACACTAACAAAATACGCTGCCTTCGTCATGGATGATGATAGTGAATCAATTGAAGATAACGATATTAGCTGGCAGGTAGTTACTTTGCCAATAACAAAAAAACGACGACAAAGTGTATCACCAAAAATATTCGAGAACAAAAGACAAAATATCGACAGCAACAACTTAACTTCAATAAGAAATGTTAACAACAACAATGCAGGCTCCCAAAATAATAATCGTTTTGCTAGTCTTGATCATGACGAAATTGATACTGAGGATGAAGAATGTAATGAAAACAGCAATAACAATGAACCAAAGCCACCACCTATATACATACCATTTGTTGCTGATATTAGCGCAATGATGAAATCTTTTTCTAAAATTATTCCTTCCTCTGAATTTCAATACAAGTCACTTAAAGATGGACAAAAAAGATTACTACTAAAAAATGTAAAATCGTACAGAATTATTGTTAGTCATTTAAATGACAAGAAAATTGAGTTCCATACCTACCAATTGAAGCAAGACCGATCGTATAGAGTTGTTATAAAAAACTTACATCATTCTACGTCAACTACTGATATTAAATACGAAATTGAAAAAAATGGTCATAAAGTTCGGAACATTGTCAATGTTCGCAGTAGAATAACGAAAAATCCCCTTGCAATGTTCTTCGTTGATTTAGAACCTGCCCTAAGCAACAAAAACGTATACGATATTAGGCACATAAATAGCGCAATTGTCACCATTGAACCCTTAAGAAAAACTAACGATCTTGTGCAATGTCATAGATGTCAAGAATTCGGTCATACCAAAACTTACTGCCGAAAAGAAGAAAGATGTTTTAAATGTGGCTTAGGGCATCTTACAATTGACTGCAGTAAAGATATTGAAACTCCTCCACGCTGTGTGAACTGTCTACAAAACCATCCAGCAAACTATAAAGGCTTCATAGTATATAAACAAATACTTACAAGAAAATTGCAAAATAATAATCTCTACAGAAGAGATAAAACCAGCCAATATATATTTAATAGTGAAGATTACCCAAATCAACTTAACCAAAATGCAAACGCCAACGCTAGTCGAAATGAAAGATTTTCATATTCTGATACTTTACGGAATCCACAGCAACTAAATCCATTAAACAATTCTTTTGAAAAACTCGAAAAATTAATTGAAAACCAAATAGAACAGACCAATAAGTTGATAAATATGATGTCTCTTTTAATATCAAAACTATGCAAATGAATTTAAGAATTGCAATATGGAATGCCAATAGGCTTTCCAATCATACTCAAGAGGTAGAAATATTTCGGACCTAATCAATCAATTATACATAAATAAAATTCTGTGTACATACATATATGTAAATATTAGTATAGATAAAACTTTAAGATTTTGTATATAATGTACATATATATTATGAATTCTTGAAATAACTTTCAACAATTTTTGTTTGTATATTGTTGTTCTTATTGGAGTTCAACAATGAATGTTATTTTCTTATTACTTATTTTATAAAATTTGCTTATTATCCTTGGATAGATTGTAAATAAAACTTGTAAATAAAACGAAACAAAAAAAAAAAAAAAAAAAAAAAAATTTGTTTATGAAAAAGATGCTCAACACCAAACTATATGTATGTATATGCAAACCTAGACTCACTTTCTGTATCTACAGTAAGAAGGTAATGGATATAAAGGCGCACAGGTTACCCCGCATTTTAGCAATAAAAATTATAGAACTAAACATATGTATTATATAGATTATATTGGGCTAAAGAATGGGAAAATCTTTCTACAAATACACAAACTTCTACCGATAACACTATACTATGTAGACAGTGGAAACCTTCATTAAGCCATCTAAGAACCAAAGAACGTAATGTTTACATGCAAAAGGCTAGAAGTTCGCAATTGCACGATCTACATATGTACATACATATGTAAGTATATGCTAAGCTGGATTACAATATTTCGGAATATACAGTTCATTTCATAAGTGTTTGTCCAGTATACAAAGAATTTAGAGTGCAATATTTTGGTAAAACCATACTAAATTATTTTTCGCTTTATAAATACATTGATGTTTGCTTAAAGTAGAATTATGTGGAAATATGTACAGTGGCTCCAACGTATAATTGGACACTACGTATGAGATTATTCAAATACCGATTTTTTTACTTCAATGAAAATAGTTCGAAAAATTTTGATGCAGAGTTGAAGATTATTAAAAAACCTTTAAAATAATGTATAACACTTAGAATTTTTTGTTCAAAACCATTTATAAAATTAAGAATTAAAACAAAACCAACAAAATTCATGTCAAACGCATTATTGGACAACGCAGATAAGATACAGTTTTAGTACTTGGATGCAAAACCTTTTGCTTTTATCACTAATTCCAAACGTCGGGGCATCGACTGCATGAGATTTGTTGAATATTCCGGACTTATTCTGTTCTACTCACGTCTTATTCCCTGCTTCAACTGCTCCACTGTGCTGAAAGTGGATTTATATAGCATGTTACGGGTAAGTTCCTCCCAAACATGCTCAATAATGTCCAATTATACGTTGTGGCTGTATATACATATATGCAAATATATTGTACATACATACATACATATATGTATTTCTTTTTATGAAAATATCTACTTAATTGTTTGCTTTAACAGCTATTGAAACTTTTAAACTTATGATTTTAACTTATTATTTTGCTGTATCATACATAAGTATCTAAATGTAAGTATGTACATATGTATACATACTCGTATATCAATGGAAAAAAACTTGTTCCAATATCACAAATTCGTTATAATTTCCAAATAAAACTCCATTTGATTTCATTGTTGAATATTCTTCTCGAAGGTGCTTTAGCTAAAACAAATATTATAATAGATGTAATATAGAGAAAAATTAAACAAAAATAATACATATGTATGTACATATGTACATATGTATGCATGCATGTATTTATGTATGTATGTATGTATGTATGTATGTATGTATGCATATATGTATGTATGTATGTATGTATGTATGCATATATGTATGTATGTATGTATGTACTTGGTTATTGAGCTGTCAAAAAAATTTTTTTAAATAAATTTTTGTTACAAATTCTTTTACATTGTTGGAATGTTTGTGGATATTTACCGTTACTTATTACTAACATTCTTCCGCTTTAAGCACATTTCAAAAAATTGTTCAGAATGCGAATAGATGCGCATACATTTGTGATAAAAATGCGTAGCAAAACAACTTCAAGAGATATAATGTTATAAGCATAACATCAGCAAAAGTGTTGCAGAAATTACAGATATGTTTTCCTCACAAAGGCTTACTATTTATAACATACATACATATTACATCGGGCTAAGAACGAGCGGATATTGCAGCTGAAATCTTCACCTGGTCATTCATGTAAAATATCCGAGAGAGTAGTACGCTGAACATTAAGAAAAGTTGAACAAAATCCAAAAATATCTACCAGAGTCTTTTCAGAAGAACTTCAGAAGGAACTTGATGTTACTGTTTCGCACGAAATAGTAAAAAAAAAACCCAAAAAAACCTTTCTTCAAAAATTTTGAAAAACGATCGTCTTTCGCTATGAAACATGTAAATAAGCCTGACGAGAACTGGAACGACAACATATTTTGCGACGATGGACCAAGCAGGGTTATAGTGTGGAGCTGTATTTCCAACAATACTTAAATATGTATACTAAGGAACCATGTAGTGCAAAGCTAACCAATTCGGCTTGATGAACGGCAATTTGCCGCTATTCAAGTTTTGTCAAGATGTGTAATTGTAAAAAAAAGTGATGGACACGCCAGCCCAGAGTCCAGACTTGAACTTTATTGAAAATATGTATGTATATGGTCATATCTAAAGAAAAAAGTTGCGAAAGGACATCCCAAAAGTATGATGAAAAGGAGGCTACAAAACGTTATGAGCGCTAATTGAGGTCACACTAAATATTGAACCACATCATACATATTTTCTATATAGTTTTTGTAAAATGTCATATCAAAATAATTGATTCTAATTCGAGCTAATTGAATATCTAATTGCATTAGCAGAATTCAATTAGATTTCTAATTGCAAAGGTAAACCAATTTTTTTTTTGCTAATGGCAACTAATTGCAGTTAGTATTACCATTGGAATAAAAATTTCAATTATCTAATGGGAATTAGTTGAACTAATTCTAATTGTTTGATAAATTAGAGAATATAAACCAATTGCATCAATTGCTAATTCTAATTGGAATTTAACATGTATGATACAAATACATATGTATGTACATACAACATTTCAAAAAAGAACTTAACTTCCGAAGAATGTCCAAAAGCTATCGATGTATGAACATTCGTGAGAAAAGGGGAAGTATAGTTTGATATAACAATCGCTATGACCAACAGTATGTAATAAATATTTATAGTCTGCGTTGCCAACTTAAAAAATTTTAAAGTACAGGTGCACAGCAAAACAATTTTTCTAGATAATGTTCAAATATGAGGCCGTTTCAGAAATCATTTGAAAAAGTCATTGCCTTTGAGTGTGAAACAACGGGAAAGTCTACCATATTTCATACGAAAAAATTGACATGTACCCAATATTGCCTATTTTGCGCATTCACATTTGACGGCTTTTATCTTTTAAATAATGCAATTTGTTTTACATTTGTGAACAAAGCCCATATGTTTTGTTAAATATGTGCATATACATTAAACTTACATATAAATACATGTCGTATATACATTTTTATGTACATATGTATGTATTTAAATGGGAGCTTAATTATTATTATTATTATATGTACGTATGCATATTAATTTAAATGCAATAAAACATATAACTTCAAATTGAAATCAATTCATTTACTCTAATGATTTATGTAAAAGTTGTTAATTCATTTCATATGTATTTACATACAGATTATTATGTATTATGTTTAAAATATAAGATATACATATGTATTTACATATGTATTGCATAAGTCTAATAACAACAATTTGCAATATTGTTTTACATATAATATTTTTTTTAAAGTTTTACATACTTTAACTATACATAGTATATTGATACATATACAAATAAAAGGTCATAGGTCATTGAAGTATCAAAAATGTCTTAAATCAGTCTTATTATACTAATTGCTGTTTGGTTTTATTATTACATCTCAATAATGCTTCTTTGGGCTGAAATCTCTCCGTGCATTTTGCATTGAATTTCTTCCGGCACCTCATTCGGTAATTTTAAGAGCAAAGCAAAACAGAACTTCAACCTCGCATGAAAGGTCATCCGTAAAAAAGCCTTCTTGGGGAAGAAGTACAAGTTTTAAAAACAACATTTTTATAACCAGTTTAAATTATGAAGATATGAAAAAAAAAATATTATAAAATATTATGAAGACACTTACGATCTTAAATCGGACGCGGATCTTGTGATTCATCTGACAAGAATTCTAGATCACAGCCACTGCCAGACTTTTTGCAGCTTTGCGCTTTTGATGGAAGTAGCGCTCATCCAGAATGCTTCGCCAGGCTTGCTTACAATCTTCATACATATGTGTGTGGATATGCAAATAATATTTAATTAAATAATATTCATATACATATGTAAATACATAAGCATGTACATTTGTATATTCCTTAAGAGTCTTTCTCAGTTCGTTTGCCATTTCCCTGAAGTAGCGTTGCGATTGCTGTCCATCTTATCAGACTTATCCCATATGTGCTTTTTATTTACAGCCGCTATTAGCAACCGCTTCTCCCTTTCACTGGATTTATTTTTTTAAGTTTTTTCTGTTGTACATTATCATGTTTGTTCATGTTTAAATTGAAAATCAAATTAAAAATAAAAACTCTAAAATTCATGCGAAAAAAGCTGTGCTTATATTATTTAGCAGTTGAAAATATATGTACATACATATGTATGTAGTACATATGTACATACTACATACATATGTATGTATGTATGTATACGATGAAACATGTTGCTGGATACAGTTTGCGTGCTTTTTTCTCAAAGAACTCGGTACTGCTTTTCCAAACTTATTTCGTACGAAATAAAAAAAAATTATTAAAAAAAAAATTATTAAAAAAAATTGAATTGAATGAAAAAATTATTAAAAAAATTTTTTTTTAAGTGTCATGTATTTCGCCAATTCTTTATAATATTTATACAGCCGACTTTCCTACCTTAGACGGCTGTGTTACTTCTATCTTTGCAGATGATACCGCTATTCTTAGCTCAGATGTACTTGCAACTGATATTATATCTAGATTAAATTCAGCTCTAGTAGAAGTCCATTCGTATTTTACAAAATGGAAAATTCTCATAAATCCTCAAAAAATTCAGTCAATCTACTTCTCCAGGAGAATTAAAGCTTGTTGCGGTAGGTAACAATAACCAATTCTACTAAATAAGTAACCGATTCTACTAAATAATAATGAAAATATACCATGGTTGGAAAAAGTGAAATATCTAGGTTTAGCATTAGATCCTAAACTTAAATTCAATCTTCATATTCCATATGTTATCAACAAATTAAATAATCTGACAAGACTACTGTATCCGCTGGTAAAAAGGAAATCTAAACTTAACATACACAATAAAATTATAATTTTGAAAGTAATATTCCACGCTACAATGTTTTATGATGCTCCAGCTTGGTCTACAACAGCAAATTGTCATAAAAAGAAATTGCAAATAGCTCAGAATAAAATATTAAAAATGATTTACAATTTGCCTTGGCACTACTCCACAAACCGCCTTCACACATTAGCAAACGTTTTACTTGTAAATGATAAGTTAAACCGCCTAACATTGAACTTCAACGCAAGATGTCTTACCTCTGAGATAGCCCACATCAATGAAATCATCTCATCGTAATTTTATCACTAGTATTAAGCTTTTTATCTAAAACCCCCAAAAATTAAAAAATTAAATATATAAGGGTTTTCTGAAAATTTTCTCCCTACCACTAAATTAAATATAAAATCGTATATGAATATAAAATAATTCTTATTTAATATTTAAGTAGAAAAGGTAAAAATGCCTAAACTCTTTATGGAAAATGTTGTAAATTCATAAGGGCAAATGTTATATAAATAAAGAATTGAATTGAAATTTTAAGTGTCATTCAAACGAAATGGTCTAATTATTTCCTTCTGCGACACAGAATTATGAGCATAAAGTTTGTATTAAGGAAGTAAAACTTTTTGATGGTGGCGGCCGAGGACCGATTGAGATAGTTCTTTGCTGGAAAAACTTGTCTACTATTTTACTTAGTCGTTGTCGTCGTTTTTACTCGTCGTTGACCAAAATCTTGGATGGCAAATCAAATAAATGAAATCTTATCATGTCAACGAAAATGCTCTATTAAAATCTCCCATAGTCTATGCTGAGAACGTCGTCGAAATAGTTTTTCTTTCACAGTTATTTCAGTGTGATAGGAGATTATGATTGCTATAAAATGGAATGATAGCATAAAAATTTCAATAATTTGCTAGCGTCGCTCTGAATGTCCATAATGAAATGGCTAACTAAGCAAGAATGATAGGAATAGAATCTGTATAACTTCTCGTTACTTGCGGGCTACACGATCAAGATTTGCCTTTCAAGTTTTAGTACATTCACACTCTTTTTTACTAACCCACTCACACTTTTAGAAATTGAGACAAACTCGCTTTCAATTTACAGGCAAGGAAATAGCTGATTACAACGCCATCATCTTGATGGGGAAATGGGGACAAATTATTTGCCGGAAATAACTCACGTATAAATAATTACAGAAACATTTAGTGGAAGCAAAGGACGTACTAAATAATAGCAAGTGAAGAAGTAAAACAACTTTTTTCATATGTAGGATGCACTTTAGAATAAGATCGCCTAATGAGGAAATTAGCAAAATATAAATAGTTGAAAAAGAAAATTTTGTGAAATAGCCATATTATATTTTAAATAATATATGTAAATAAGTGTTTTAAATTGTTTTTAATTTAATATATTCTTTAACATTTGACTCTTTTTCATAATGTAATTAATTAATAAAAAATAAATAAAAAAAATTCTTCATGAAATTATTTAAGTGAAAAGTTTAGAAATTGTTGCATTGTTGTGTTTACATTACTTTTAAATGTCAGTCTGTTTCGTGCCGTCATTTGACCAACATGCCCTGAAATAAAAATGTGGGTGCTCGGGATGGCGCAATCTGTTTATTCATTGCTTTAACAAATTGGGGTCAGATGGAAAACGAAAAACAACTTAGTTTTCATCGTACGATGAGAGCGAAGCATTGGAACGCTCTTTATTTCTGCTTCTTTTCCCTTTCTGTCTTTTATTCTGTGTCCTAAAATGCCTTTAAAAAGAGCTTAAGTTTTTGTTGAGATCCCTATTCTGTTGTAGATGTATATATCTTAGCGTGTAAGAAACTAGAAGTCTCACCTCCAACTGCTCAAGTACGAGCATTCAGATAGATATACTTACATACATATATTCAAATACAACCATGTTAGATAAAGCCATTTTGAAATTCATATATCCGGCATTTTAGTATATAATAAAACAAGTAGAAAAGAATACGTGTGGCATTTTAAATTTCGTAGCCAAATATTATACAACTTAATAAATATGTATGTGTAACTCTTAATGCAAACGTAATACTCGTAAATACTCTACTCTGTATAAAAGCAGAAATGCTCACTGATTTTTCTTCCTCCGAATTTGTTCTTTGTGTTTTTTTTTTGCATAACAAGCAACTTGTTGTCTGAAAAAATGCGGAAGACTAAAACATTGTGAGAAGTATTTCACGGGATACATATAATTTGGAGTAGTAGTAAACACACACATACATACATATATGAGTTTCAACTACAATTTTCTTGGCGACATCCGAACTATATTTTTTTATTTACATACAATAGTTTTTTGTATTTTTGAGTAAAATAAATAATGAGAAATGACAATCTTAAATCAATATTGTTTCTTTATTTCTTCATAGCTTACATACATATATCACGTTTGAAGATATTCTTATTGACGTTGAATCAAAGAATTCAGTGTTATTGAAAACATTAATAATTGAATTTCGTATTACCATTTTTGTGCAGGCTTGTTAATAAGCCGTCAGCTTTTGAGTAAAACATAGGTTTTTGGAAAGAAGACAGTTGTATGTTTAAGCGCAGCTTTATAAACTTTGTACAATGTTTCTTCAATGCTGTGAAATAATGTCATGATGTGCATTAGCCCCTATTGCTTACCACTGTTATGCCCGAGGTTATACATTAAATGGATACACAGTGGAGAATATCGTTACAAATAACTTTAGGTTGGAGTCAAATCTCTTTTGGGCCAGTCATTTCTATAAAGTGTTCGTCATTATTTTTAATATTGCTCTTGGAGAGAAAGGTCGTTTTTTTATATGCTTCGTGAACTTTGTACTCTTAATTTGAATTTTTTTTAATTTGTAATTTTTTTAACTCACCGTATTAAATGAATGTACAAAGGTGTATCTAAATCAAAACAGATGTCTAAACATTAATAAATTCTATAGACTCAACTTTCTTTAAAATACTGCAATCTACAACAATAACAACTACAAAAGCTTATTCTGTGTCTCAAGTAATTATTCTGTGTCTCAAGTAATTTGTCTGCGAGCTTAATATTAATCTCAATATTTTTACAAAGTACGTACATACATACATACATACTTATGTAAAGGGTGGTTAAATTTCAAGGGCCGATGTTGATTTTGAATAAAACACAAACTATTTAGGAAATTATTGTAATTTTATTTCATTATGATGTATTGGTATTACTCAATTATGTATGGAACAAAATATCGGCCGATAGTCCAAATTTTCGATGACGCTGAGGCATAATGGAGGTTCTATGCCATTAATGTGCCGAATTATCTGATCCTTTAGGTCTTGAATTGTTGCTGGTTTATCGACGTACACCTTTTCTTTCAAATAACCCCAAAGAAAAAAGTCCAACGTTGTCAAATCACATGATCTTGGCGGCCAATTGACATCGCCATTACGTGAGATAACACGGCCATTGAATTTGTTGCGCAAAAGAGCCATTGTTTCGTTAGCTGTGTGGCAAGTGGCACCGTCCTGCTGAAACCACATATAGTCCACATCCATATCTTCCAATTCGGGCCATAAAAAGTTCGTTATCATCTCACGATAGCGAACACCATTCACAGTAACTGCCTGACCGGCCTCATTTTGGAAAAAATACGGCCCGATGATGCCGCCAGCCCATAAACCGCACCACAACACAACAGTCACTCTTTGTGGGTGCATTGGTTTTTCGACAATCACTCTTGGATTCTCATTCGCCCAAATGCGGCAATTCTGTTTATTGACGAATCCACTGAGGTGAAAATGTGCCTCATCACTGAAGATGATTTTCTTCGAAAATTGATCATCCACTGTTGCCATTTCTTGCCACCATTCTGCCCATTCACGACGTTTGGAATGGTCAAGAGGCTTTAGTTCTTGAGCCAATTGCACCTTGTAAGCGTGTAAATGCAAGTCTTTATGCATAATGTTCATCAACGACGAGCGTGAGAGGTGCAATTGTTGGGAACGACGACGAGTTGAGGTGGACGGCTCTTCAGCCACACTATCGCGAACAGCAGCAATATTTTCTGCAGTACGAGCTGTACGAGCATGCACTGGTGTTCTCACATCTTCTACAGACCCGGTTTGCTCGAATTTTTCCACGATTTTTGCGATTGTACGCACATTTGGACGATGAAATTGACCAAAAAAATTACGAAGTGCACGATATGCATTTTGATTTGAACTCCCATTTTTATAATAAGTCTGGATAACTTTAACACGTTGTTGGATTGTGTATCTCTCCATGGTTCAAATTGAGTAAGTCTGAAATAGAGAAATGTCAAATAAAATTCGGAACAAAACTTGGCGTTTAGGTGTGGTTCACATTCAACATCGGCCCATACAATTTAACCACCCTTTACATATACAGTAGAATTCCGTTAATTCGTAATGGCAAGGGCCCTGGAAACTTTTACGAATTACAGGGGTTTTCGATATAACAAGATTGATGTAAGAAAAATTTTAATTAATGGGGGTTTTTCAATTTGTGTAATATGTAGATTAAAAAAATAACTACATGTACATACATATGTAAGTATGTCTAAACAAAGACAATTATGTATTTAGCTTCAATAAAAATAAAAAGTCATGCATATACAAATTAAAAAAATTCAAAAACTTTCGTAGAAGGCGGACGTGTTTTAATCAATAAAATAATAAAAAAAAAGAATATAAAAAAATAAAAATTTATAAAACATTTTCGTGTATATCAATATACATATGTACATACATACTCGTACATATATGTATGTATAAATATTTCTTACCTAAAAATAAAAGCAAATTTATTCTTGTGACAAAGAAAAAAACCAATATACATTTATTAGATTCCAAAATCAATTTAGTGCGGGAATGCACACAAAAAGTGCATTCTTAAGTACAATAACAATGGTAAACCTAAGTGATAATATGGATGATGATGATATAAATAAAACTAAAGAAAACACTAACAATAATGAACAAACTTGGCAATGTGTAACAACAAATAAACGCAAATGGATTGAGTCACCAAAAAAAGCTAAAAGAATAAATTCAGATGATATTCCAACTACATCATTCAATAGCAACAAGTTTGCTGTGCTTGATACTCATGACGATGAAGAAAATTGTGATCAAATTGCAACACCAAAACCTCCACCAATTTACATTCCCAATGTAGCAAGTATAAATCTTATGATAAGAAAATTAAGTGAAATTGTACCTAATACTGATTTTAATTATAAGTCTTTAAGGGAAGGTCAAGTAAGATTGATGATAAAGTCCGTTGATTCGTACAGAAAAGTCGTTAAGTATTTAGAGAGTTCAAGCATCTTATTTCATACTTATCAGCTAAAACAAGAAAGAGCGTACAGAGTTGTTGTTAAAGGACTACATCCGTCAATCCCCGCTGAGGATATTAAAGCTGAACTTGTTAGTTTAGGTCACTCCGTTAGATCTGTTACAAATGTGAGAAGTCGTGTAACAAAAGACCCACTTTCAATGTTTTTTGTAGATTTGGAACCAGGACCCAGTAATAAAACTATTTATAATATTAAACACATAAATCATGCTGTCGTCAAAATTGAACCACCACTGAGAACCAACGAACTGGTACAATGTCATCGATGTCAACAGTTTGGACATACGAAAGCATACTGCAAAAAACCGTACAGATGTGTTAAGTGCGGGATGGACCACCCTACTTTAGAGTGTAAGAAAACTGCTGATACTCCACCTCGTTGTTTACATTGTATGCTAAATCATACTGCAAATTACAAAGGCTGTAGAGTTTATCAAAGTTTAGTGTCTAGCAGAAGTAATAAGCAAAGCAGCCAAAAAAATCACGTCAATTCTTCAAGTCATATTGATTTCCCTCAGTTAAATAATTATACTGGCACCAATAGTGAAGCAAATAATGGATTGTCATATGCAGATGCTGTTAAAGGGTCTAATATAAATGAAAATAGTCGTTTGGAAAGACTTGAAAGAATGATGGAAAATTTGATGAATATGATGTCAATGTTTATGGCCAAAGTATGCAAATAAATTTAAGGATAGCAATATGGAATGCAAATGGAATATATAGTCACATAAATGAAGTAGAAATTTTCGTTAAAACTAATTATATTGATATATTTTTAATATCAGAAACTCATTTTACGAACAGAACATTTTTCAAAATAAAAGACTACGATTTGGTTATTGCTAACCACCCCGATAATAGAGCTCATGGCGGTGCTGCTATTTTGATAAAATCGAATATTAAATATGAAATGCTTTCTCCAGTTGAAGAAACTTTTTTGCAAGCTGCTGGTGTAAAAATTACATGCGATAATAATGAAATTAGTATATATTCTATTTATTTTCCCCCCAGACATAGCGTTACATGTATGGAATATGAAAACTTTTTTAAACAACTCGGTTCAAGGTTTATTGTTGGAGGCGATTTTAATGCGAAACATCCCTGGTGGGGATCTCGCTTGATAAATCCAAAAGGAAGGGAATTATATAAATGCATTTGCAGAAATAATTATTCTGCACTATCGGCAGGTGGTCCCACATACTGGCCCAGTGATCCACAGAAAATACCCGATCTTCTGGATTTCTTCGTTTTTAAAGGGATAGCAAGGACATCTATGGACATAACAGACTGTGCGGACTTAAGCTCCGATCACAGTCCTGTAGTTTTGACACTTAACTTAGCTATTCAAACCTTAACAAAGAATCGTAAAGTACTTACTTCAAGAACAGATATGCAACAGTTTACATCGTGGATAGAAGAGCATTTAAATCTAAATTTACAAATTAATGATGGGGATCAGTTGGAAGATATCGTTGAAACTTTCACCAATTTGATTCATGAAGCAGCTTTTATAGCTACTCCACAGCAGCAGCAAACAAACGGTTATAATGTTCGTCTATCGGCTGAAATAAGGGGGCTAATTGCAAATAGGAGGAGATTAAGGAGGATATATCAAAACACTAGAAGCATAGTTGATAAAACTAATTTTAACAGAGCATCTCAACAACTAAAAAAGCGTATAAAGGATTATAAAAACGATTTGTTAAGCAATTATTTGAAGAATTTGGATGCGGTAACTATTGATAATGATCATAAGCTGTGGAATGCAACTAAATATTTAAAGCGGCCAATAAAAAGAAACATACCAATAAAAAATTTAAACGGTGTCTGGTGTAGGTCACACGCCAGCAAAGCTAATGCTTTTAAGGAACACTTAGAGTCAACATTCAACCCATTTATTTTAAACAGTCCCATTGTAAGGGCTGATGTTGAGAACTTTTTAGATGTTCCTTGTCAAATGGATCGCCCCATTAAATCGATATCCCCAGGAGAAGTAGAAAAAGCCATTGATAAATTGAATAATACCAAAACTCCTGGCTACGATAATATTGATTCCAAGGTTTTAAAATCTTTGCCCAAAAAAGGAATTGTTTTTCTCACAACAATTTATAATTCTATTTTAAGGCTGAACCATTTTCCGTCGCAGTGGAAATATGCAAAAATAATAATGGTACTAAAACCAAATAAGCCCGAAAATAACGTTGCTTCCTATAGACCAATCAGTTTGTTGTCAAGTTTTTCAAAAATTTTTGAAAGGCTATTTTTAAAGAGATTAACGCCAATCTTAGAAGAGCAAAATATTATACCAGACTACCAATTCGGTTTTAGGCATAAGCATGGCACGCCAGAACAATGTCACAGGATTGTCAATAAGATCTCATACGCCTTAGAAAGAAAATTGTATTGTTCTGCAGTGTTTTTAGATGTGCAACAAGCTTTTGACAGAGTCTGGCACAATGGACTTTTATATAAATTGAAAACCCTTATCCCAGCGCCATTTTATTTGCTTCTTAAAGCATATATACAGGGAAGATCCTTTTTTGTGAGCATACATGAAAATTATTCAAGTTTCGGCTGCATTAATGCAGGTATTCCACAAGGCAGTGTTCTGGGTCCAGTATTGTACACAATTTTTACAGCAGATATGCCTACAATTGAAAATATAACTACTGCTACATACGCAGATGATACTGCTTTATTAGCCGCCAATGAATCACCGGTAATAGCTTCTGAGTTGCTGCAAAATCAATTGAATCTTCTTCAAGATTGGCTTCAAAAATGGAACATTAAAGTTAATAATTCAAAGTCTGTCCATGTTACATTCACCCTCAGAAAAATGATTGCTCGCCTGTTTACCTAAATGGTACAATTATACCAAGTTGCATAACTGTAAAATATTTAGGGCTTCATCTCGATCGAAGACTAACTTGGAAGGAGCATGTCAAAAAGAAACGTGAGTAACTTAATTTAAAAACAAGAAAAATGTTTTGGTTATTGGGCCCAAGATCAAGCTTAAGCTTAGAAAACAAGATTCTGCTTTACAAAACAATACTTAAACCGATATGGACATATGGCATCCAGCTGTGGGGAACTACAAGTAATTCTAACGTTGAGATACTACAGAGGTACCAGTCAAAAACCCTACGACTTTTAACAAATGCGCCTTGGTTTATGACCAACAAAAATATACACAAAGATCTTCGAATTTTATTGGTCAAAGGCGAAATAAATAACTTCAGCGAGAGATACCTAAATAGACTAAGCAATCATTCCAACGTGTTAGCAATCAGTCTTTTAGATGATAGCAATGAAATCCAAAGACTTAAAAGACTTCATGTACTTGACCTTCCCTTCCGAAAATAGAAAAAGTTAGAACTCGTTACTCTGTATTTTAATTAAAAAGTAAATTCTTCTTGTATTTATTTTGTTTTTGGGTTTTAGGAAACTCAATATATGTTATGTTGTTATTTAAGAGTCATGAAATTTGCTTATTATTTTAATTGTAAAATAGATCGTAAATAAAACAATATTAAAAAAAAAAATAAAAAAAAAATGCATATACAAATGTTGTACACAATTAAAAAGTTTTGAAAAAGGTTGTAATTTGTTGTTTGTCATTTTCACTCCGAACACTCTTTTACAAAATACCCCTTTCAAATCAACAAGCAAAGTAACCTCGAAAATTTAAAAAAAATTTCATAAAAAATAAAAAATATGTGTAAAAAATAACTGTAAATGTCACGGCCTACTACGTTTATGTAATTTTTTTCGAATCATTTGTTTAGCATTACGAATTATAATAATAAACGCGCACACACATACACGCACTTTATTATAAATAATTTGTTTGGTTTGGTTTTTTGGTGTTGTTAAATTCGCCCCTTTGCAAAACTGCAGTCGCAGCCAGCGACAGTCACCAATCCTATTCTTTATTATCAATAACCGAACATGACTTCAGAAAGGGCTGCTCTACAACAACTAATGTTTTGCATCTTACGTCATTAACACTGGTTTTACGAAAAGAAACAAACCGATACTGGTTGTGCTGATATCAGCAAAGCCTTCAACAAAGTTAACCATGAACTGCTTCACGAATTAGAGTTGATATATTTTACGGATCTTCATCAGCTGACATCCTATTTAATATGTCGGAAGCATTAACTAATTAATAATATTATAGTATTGCAGTTTTATTTGGTGTCCGTCGAGGACACCGTACGCCGATGATGTTAAATTTTTTACAGCTTCAAATATTATACCGACTACGTTACCCTACAAAATGGCCATCACAATTTCTTTCTGTGATCCAAACACAAAATGATGAATAAATCGTAATTTATCTGTTTTTCCAGAAATATGCACATTTCTGTTGCTTTTTTCCTAGGGAACTATCAAGTAGATCTAATCGACTCATGCTTGGACCTGGGAATCTGGCTTGATATCTTATATAGGGTGTTTTTTATTGAGGTATAGAACTTTAAGTTGGCATCACTTTTTTAACTGGCGGCCATTTTGTCAGCTGTCAAGTGATTAATATTTAGTTTGGTTTGCCATTTCATCTTAAACAGGTTGACAAAAGAACAACGCTTGCAAATCGTGCAAATTTATTTCGAAAATAATGGTTCAGTTCGCGAAGTTTACCGCAAGCTCCGTCCATTTTATGGTCGACATAATCGTCCATCAGAGCAATTAATTCGGTTAACCATGGATCGTTTTCGCACTACGTTTACTCTATGTGATAATACGCATCCGCAGAGACGTCGAACAGTGCGCACCGAAGAAACAATTGCCGCTGTAGAGCAAAGTGTTGAAGAGGACCCAAATGAATCGATTCGCCAATGTGCACAGCAATTGGAGCTTTGTCCATCAACTTTTGTCCATCAAAAATTGGACCTGTAGAATTGGCTTTATTCGAGCCAGCCGCGGCGGCCACATGCCCGAAATCATATTTAAACATTAATGGCATAAAATTATCCTTCCAATAAAGCCAAATTGATGGACATTAAAACGATTTTCTTGTGTTTTATTTCAATTCGAAGTTCTATACCTCTAAAAAAAACACCCTTTATTACAACGATAACGCGTTTATTTAATGATTTTAACAATCTCTGTTACTTTGTTAACTTTGATCTAAATGTTAATATAATAAAGCAACAAATTATTATAATTTTTTTCGGACCAGTACTCCGGGTCGACCTCTACATATGCAATGCATTGTACCAGAACTAGGGTGGGGAGAAGGAAAGAAGAAGTATTTTTTGTTTTTATTCTATATGTCAGAAATTAATTGATGCTGTTTTGACTGTTCAGTGCCTAGTACACACACCTCCGACAATCCACAGTCAAACATCAGTTAACCTGACATCACAAACTTATATACATTTGTACGGTGATGCAGGAAATGTCGAAAATGAAGTTTAGTATTTTGCAAAATATTCTATTTATTTACATTTGTACGTGTTCCTGCAACGCGAACGGCCTCCAATAGCAAAAAACCGAACTGGAATACTTTTCGATGGAAAAGCGCATCGATGTAATGACAATTGCTGATATGCATTTCATTTCGACAATGTACTTTACTATTCGACGCTGAAGATCTCCGTGAAAAAGCTTGTGGTGGTTCGGTAAATTTGATGGAGGCGAACGGCCTCCAATAGCAAGAAACCGAACTGGAATACTTTTCGATGGAAAAGCGCATCGATGTAATGACAATTGCTGATATGCATTTAATTTCGACAATGTACTTTACTATTCGACGCTGAAGATCTCCGTGAAAAAGCTTGTGGCGGTTCGGTAAATTTGATAACAACCAGAATTAAACATTATTTGCTGAACGACATACATATTCCTTAATAACATAATAACAAAAATATTATTTCAGGGATTATTTTACCGCATCGATTATATCGACAATATTAAAATTTTTCCAATTTCTTGGGCAACACATACATACATACATAGTATACACATACATGTGTTGATGCAAACACTTAATATCCTCGAAAGATTGTATGTCTCTTCACACAATTTACTTTGATGTAATTTTAAGCTGGCATCCCACTTACTGGTCAGCTGACCAACGAAAGATTCTAGATGCAATTGATTTTGGAGTTGTAAAAAGATTTGCTGTAGATTTGTGCTCCATCTTTCTCAAAACATGACCTAATATTTTAATGTTTCGACTTCAAAGCTATATATGCCAAGGAAAAGATGACGTATTATGACTTTAAAAGAATGGACTATAGTGCAATGATGATTGAGCTTAGAACAGTTGATTGGGATAGCATTTTCTTTATGCCTGATGTTGATGATCAAAAAGCAAAATCTTGTTGAAACTTTCGAAAAATCGGTGCCAGTAAACAGTTATTCGTGATATTCGGATCGAAAAATCAATTGATGTAAACTATTCAGAAATAAATGTTGATTTACTAAATGACCTTATTCACCGGAATTCCAAACGTGAACATTTCTCCCAACTTTTACTCTTCTTATACTAGTTAACTACATAATATGACCAGATAATTTTCTTTTCGATGTGTTTCTCACGATGATATCGTTGTGGCTTGTCATCAAGTCGAATGCAATTGGCCCAGACAATAAATGTACCGTCAAAACCAATAATGAGTACTGTCCAATTGGTATTCTCTCATACTTATCCAAGGTTTTCGAAAGGCTCTTACGCAGAAAAATGGTTAACTTCATACCATCTAACAATCTGTGTACTGATATGCAATCATATTTTCGACCCAAACATACATACATACATATGTATTTAGTTGTACTACAGCACTTATTGAAGGAACGGAGGAAATTCGCAGCTATATTGATAATGGAAATGTTGCTTTGTTAGTACTATTGGATTACTCTAAAGCATTTGATATGAAATTAATTAAGCTGTTCAATTGTATCTCTTCTGCGGCTGATCTGGTTTCATCCTATCTTAATAATCGGTATCAGTATGTATTTTAGGTCCGCTACTATTTACGATGTACACAAACGATTTACCAAAGCAGTTATCACATTATAAAATTTATATGTATGCCGATGATGTCCAAGCTTATATATGGAGTGAACCTCATAAGACCGATGAATGTATTTTAAAATCAAATTTGGATTTATATGAAATTGAAACTTGGGCAGTAGAGAATGGCTTATGTCTGAATTCTGTTAAATCTAAGTGCTTTGTAATTTCAAGAAATACCAATCAAATAACTATTAAGCCCAATATTATCTTGCACTCACAAGAAATTGAAATTGTAAAGAAGACAAAAGGCCTTGACATTATTATAAATCCTGCACTTACATGGTCTGACCATATAAACAATGTTGCAGGCAGAGTATTGGCGATGCTTCGTTCACTATGGGCACTCAACACTCGACTCCGATTAACACAAGAATGCTTTTAGCTAAATCATAACTTATTCCAGTGTTACTGTATGGTAGCGAAGTTTTTGCCAGTTGTGACCAGAAAAGCACTAGGAAACTAAGTCTTACATATTATGCTATTTTAAGATATGTATTCAACTTGCGACGTTTCTCTCATACTACACCCTATGAGACTAAACTTTATGGTGTTCGTTTTTGTGACCTTATAAATATTCGTTCTTTAGTTCTCTTGCCTAAAATTATTTATACTGGCGAGCTGCCGTATTTCTTGCGGCGTCTCCCTTTCACGCAGTCAAGAAAAAGTAAGAACCTGATTAGATTTGGGAAGGTGGTATCTGAATGGCAGGGTTTCGTCAACGCTATTCGTCTATGGAACTCAATACCATCATCTTTACAATACTTTAGTAATACAACGCAGTTTAGGAAAATATTTTTAGTTTTTATGGACAAATTTCTGATTTATTTAAATGTTTTAACAGTCGTAATGCTTAAATTGGATGCTTATTAGCATTTCATATTATTTAAAATTGTTTGCTTAATTTTTTAATTTTATGTTAAATGTTATAATCTTCTTGTATGACGAATATATAATTGTTACGAACTGATCACCCTATAGTTTATTTATAAGACTGTAAATTTTGTTGTATAGGAATACCAATAAAGAAATAAGATTAAATAACTGTATTCGGATCACTTCCTTAAAATTGTTTCAGTATGTTTCCTTAAGAAGTTGGATCCCCTTTTAACTGATCAATTGAATTGAAAATGATCAATTTTAGCAGGAAGATTCAACAAACCAGGTAACGTGCTGCTGTAGGTACTAAACGCAGAAATTTAAATAGTAGAGGTTATTCTGAAGTAATCGACAATCATTCTTCATTCAGGTTTAGGGCAGTACGTCATCATAGAACAAACACACAGATTCGTAAATGTCATTGATGTTTCACAAGCTTTTGACGAAGCGTGGCACAAGTTTAATGCACAAGATAAAATTAAACTTGCCTGTTCATAACGTTTTGAAAATGAGGTATATTAATTTTTTTTTTGTCACTAGGGACTCTGCCACCAAGGGCGGTCAAATAGAATCTAAATCACGCAGATTGTTAAATTTTCAACATGAGTAAACTGACATACATATGTTTGTTGAACAAGACCAGCGTTGCCTTTTCAGTTAGAAAGCCGAAAATTCGAAATGTCTCTGACTCGTATTATCAATTAATTAAATTGTGATAACTTTAACAACAGAAATACAATAGGATTTTTTTTAAAGAGTGTGACTGGTAGGCAAAAACTTTGGTTGGGCATGACACCAGAATAGGTGATCAAAAAACAATATAGAACACTTCAGAAATTATATAATACGATCATCACCATAACTCAACTCAAACATCCAATACTTTTCAGCCTTGTTTCAATTTATGAATAAATGTCATATTTTCCAAAAGAACTAAATTACTAAGAAAATATTTTTGAACAATTCTAAAATGCTATAACACTCGTGTCATATTTTTATTATATTCGAGCAAAATAGTTGTTCCTTAAAGTTAAAAATGTATTGCTATCAAATGAAATTAACAAACTATTTAAATAAAAAATGAGGGAAGAATTGGTTATAAAAGGATAAAGAAAAATGTTAACTCGAAATATTGTAAGAATAGCACAGTGCGTGTGTATTTGCCTGTGTATCCCCATATTAATTTGATAAGTAAGAACAACATGGCGACAGGAAGTACCTCTTTCTCCCTACATACATATGTATGTACATATGTATACATATTTATTTGAAGGTTACAGCGCACGTGTTTCTACTTTGAAAATACAAGGTGGCGCAAAAGTAATCCTCCTATCAGAAAATGCTATAAATTTTGCGATTGGCCCCTAATGTCAGTTCTGTTTTGACATTTGTGTAGTAAACACATGCGAAATACACGTTAATAAACAATGTTACGCTACACTGCTGCAGAACACGGAATATTGATGACTATTTATTTGACCAATAATCGGTCGGTGACTTTGGCACAACGTGAATTTCGTCGCAGATTTCCTAGCCGTCCAACGCCTACTGGTGAAACACTGCGACGTTTAGTCGCTCGCCTCGAAGAGACTGGCACAACACAAGATGCTGCCAGGCGTGGCAGACCCCGGAGTAGCCGTTCTGCAGAGAATATTGCTGCTGTAGCTGAGGATGTCATGGAAGCGCCGTCGACATCGACCAGACGACGTGCCACGCAAATGGGTGTCAGTCGACGGTCTTTACAGCAAATTTTGGTACAAGATTTGAAGATGTTTCCGTACAAAGTCCAGATGGTGCATCAGCTGTTAGCTGCTGACCGCCAATCGCGTCTAACATACGCTCAAGCCATCCTTAATCACCACCAAGAGGAAGATGATTTTTCATCAAAAATAATCATGAGTGATGAGGCCCATTTCCATCTTAGTGGGTACGTAAATAAGCAAAATTTACGCTTCTGGGGCACTGAAAATCCGCGTGTAACCCACGAAGAGCCATTACACCCGCTCAAAGTCACTGTATGGTGTGCTGTTTTCGCTGGAGGAGTCATCGGACCTTTTTTCTTCGAAGACGTCGCGGGCCAAACGGTTACTGTGAATGGTGAGCGCTGCAGAGCAATGATCAACGAGTTCTTTTTGCCCCAACTTGATGAATTGGGATTGGAAAACATGTGGTTCCAACAGGACGGTGCAACGGCACACACTGCACGTGCCACAACCGATATGCTGAAGGATGCATTTCCCGGGCGCCTTATCTCCCGTTTTGGCGATTTGCACTGGCCAGCAAGATCGCCTGATTTGACCGCTCCAGACTTATTTTTGTGGGGCTTTTGAAGTCGCGGGTTTATGTCAACAAGCCTCAGACTCTTGCAGCTCTTAAAGACAATATCCGTCAAGAATGTGAGGACCAATCGCCGGAAGTTTTGGACAAAGTGATGGAAAATGCCAATAAAAAGGGCTCAAATGACAATCAACTGTGCCGGCGGCCATTTACATGACATCATATTCTCGACTTGATGTAAAAAAAAATTAAAAGACCAAATAAAAATAATGCACAAGAAGAATCAAAGTTTTTAATTTTTTTTAAATTACAGCCAAAAAACATCGGAAGGTTATTTTTGCGCCACCTTGTAGATACATACATATGTATGTACATATGTACATACATATAGAAATAAATGAAGACTGACAACACCATTGAGTTGTTTCTTTTAAAAGCTGTCATGTTTAAAGTCATGATTTTCATGTGCATGTACCATGTAAACATTGTGGCACCAGTTTAAATGCATTCTCGTACAACATAAGTATGGATGTATGTATGTATGCGCATACATTTATCGACTTGCGTACAAGTAGATATGTGTACATACATACATACATACATATGTAGATTTATACATAAATCTTAACACAGAAGGTACTTGACTACTCGTCACACACCGTTAAATGATACATGAAGATAACTTTACTTTTAAAAAACAACTCAACACTAATGCCATGTTTCCAGTTTCCTTTCTTACTTTTCTTAGTTTACAATTCTCGTCTTAAACATACATACATATATATTTATGTACGTATGTACGATACACATAATAGTATTCAGTTCCGTTGCATATTCTTCCTCTTGTAGTATTATGCGCTTTTTCCTGTCGTTTGCTTCGTTCTTGCTTTTTATTCTGTACCTACTATGTACATAATATTTAATGTAACTTATTGTAGTACAATTTCATGTTTCAAATTCTTAATCACGTCGCGACGTGACAGCATCATTGTAAACCGTTGCTAGGCATGGCAATGTCAATGCTCTCCGATGAGTTTTCATTATACAGTGAATCAACATTTGTTGACATTGAAATCCTGTGAAATGCTTATGCATACCTACATACATATGTATATGAAATATACACGATCCATGGATATCCATATATACAAGAAGTACAACAACAAATAATTTTGATTGACATCCTACAAATACATACTAAATAATAACTTTCGCCCGTTTTGGTTTTGTTGAGTATTTTAAGTGTGTGCACATTTACACCCCTGTAAATCAGCGTAGTTGTAAGATCAATAAGATCTTCAACCGAACATGCCCTTAACTAGGCATTTCTAAAATGTAAAGCTAAAGCATTTGTGATTCATTTAATAAAAGTCAACTCGAATCACTACAGATTTCTGAAATATGATTAAACCACGGGAAAAGGAGAAAAAAAAGACAACGAGAATTTAAAAAAACTTGTTAATCACATCTTACTCCATATGTTTCTAAAAATTAAAAAGTTTTATAAGATGCCAAATCTTGTTCGTACTATCTGTCATATATGTATGTATGTATGTACATAACACTTCATATTACACTATTATACCTGCTGGTTGGGTTTTTGGCAAGTCTTAATACAGAGTATTGTTATCAGAACTAAAAGTAAAATAGATGGAGTCAAAAAAAAATGCTAAGACAGGCAGAGTTCACTAAGTTTATGATAGTTTTGTTCTGGTACATTCCAGTCGAATATTTTCGCTTATGATTGTTCAAGCATAACTCTATACGTATTTATGTATGTATGTAACTGTACTTATATGTATTTTCGCTTAAAACATATCAAGTACTTAAACTTTAAAACAAAGACAAACTGAAACAAGATATGTTAGAAAAAATTACAATGAAAATGGTTTTTGCAAGTAAATTAATATACTCGTAGAGTACTAAGCGGATAATCGCTTAGTTCTGCAAGTGAAATAAAAATACAATTAATGAAAGCATCATTCAAACATCATGTACTCGTACATGTGCATGCCTGGACATCTCCTATAACCAGGCCAGCAAGTGTCGCAACATTTAATAAATTAAAACCTTTGTAGTATATAAAACACTGTAAATATTATATGTATGTATGTATAAACGCAGTGAAAATATACATACATACATACGCTCTGTCTATATCTCGCTTTTTTATAGTAAAAATTAAAGAAATGGTTTTGTAGAATTATCCTTATTAACAAAATATAAAGAAATTCGGTACAACTTAACCCTAATATATTTTGTGGAGCCACCTTTGTTTGCTAAAACTACGTTCAGTATATTTTACAAAGAAAAATTAGCCAAGTCCTTGTTTCTGAAGAATTTTTATTGATTTTTTACCTAACACGCCCGTGCAACTCATTCCATAAATTTTCAATATGTTTTTTCATTCACACTGGCCGCCGCATGTTTCCTGTCGTTATCTTGCTTCCAGGTTCCAGAAAGACCTATTTTCGCTGCACTGAATTTGCTGTCCGGCTATAGGCAGCGTTCTTGCAAAGGTCCTTATCATCGTTTATTTGTACGTTTTTTGACCAGCTCAAGCCGCTTGACTCTGTTTATTGTACACTTCCAATTGTTTATGCAGATACTATCGCAGAGTGCGTTTTTACTGTTTTTCATAATTTTAGATGCAAGTCCAAAAAAAGTGAATTCAGGAAATTTGACACACATACGAGTATAAGTATGTAGGTTTTGCGATTTTTGGATTATTAGATGCACCTTTTCAATATACATATGTACATGTGCCTGACAAATTTCACCCTCCTACAGACAGAAATAATGTTCTCATCTACAAAATTTTAAAAGCCCCTAAATTACTGGTAGGTATTTTTTAAATTGAGCTCAACAACCAAAAAAAGAGGATATTTTTCTTCAAATAGTACAAAATAGTTTTCGTATTAAAGTCTTCATCTTCAGAAAATGAAACTTACATATGGATGAAGAAACTTGTCTGGTGTGGTTATGGTGTATATAGTGAACTTATATTTACACACATATGTATACATACAATATATAGAGGTGAAACAAAATTACCTGTGGGAATGAAATAACACATAATGTCAAAATAATGTTTTATTTCGTTAAAAAAGATACAAAAAAATAAAACTCAAAAAATGTATATATGTACATATGTATGTACATGCATATCGTTACCTTAATATAGAAAGGCCCTAACTGGTTTTTATCTCAAATCGAGTTTCTTGTAAATTTCGATGATGGAAGATGGTCTGCCAAACCTTAATGGGTAAAAAATTGATGCGATCCGACTAAAAATAACAAATATATAAGCAGTTGAAAAAAGTTTCGCAACTACAAAACTTTATTTTTATCAAGTTTTTTCTCTCCCCTGAGAAGTTACGAAAACGTTAATTAGGGTGTTTCTATATTAATGTATCGATATGTATGAGTGAAATACAACGTTTATTTGTGGTTGAGTTTTCTTCATAAACTGACTATTTTATTTCCAAGTTTTTTCTTAAATACTAGAAATGAAAATGTTAAATCTAGTCTAGGTTTTATCAGCGTGTGAAAGAAAAATAAAGTACAGAAATATCGTCTTACAACTAAGTGATGATATTCTTACTAAGTGTTGGTTATTGATTTAGGATATTGTCTTATCATAATTAGAATAGAGTCTTCGTTTTAATAGTTTTTCTTTAATGGTGTGAAAAATAAGGGTCTTATCATAATTAGAATAGAGTCTTTGTTTTAATAGTTTTTCTTTAATGGTGTGAAAAATAAGGGTCTTATCATAATTAGAATAGAGTCTTTGTTTATGGATTCTTAGTTTAATATTTTCTATTATTATCTATGCTTATTTCTTAAGTGTTCTTTAATAGTTCGCTAAGGTATGTTAGTAGTGTGTATCTCACTTATGTATATATGTACATATATTCTTATATAAAACAAATCAAAACTGATTATTCTATTTACTTGAAAGAAATATGAAAAATAACAGAAAAAACATAAAATAACTGCACAGTCTAAAATAATTTGTTAGACTTCGTTAATAAATTTCAAAGGAAGGTTCGAAGTGTTGCTTATGGACAACAGTGTGTTTTTAAAATAGTATTACAACAGTAAAAAATTCTTAATACTTTCTCAACTAAAATACTAAACAAATTTATAGCCTTTGTACTGTTCGAAACATATCTTCCACCAATTTATTTTTAAATGTGAATACCGTTCTACAATAAATTCTATATCCTGAATCAGTTGAACCCTTAACAACTTAAGTGACAAAGGACCTTTTTTGTGGGCCAGAAAGCGACAGTAAAACCTTCGTCGTCATTAAAGTGTTGGAAAACGAAAAGAAAATGAGAATTTACAAAATGAATGTCGTAGGATAAGTAAAATTTTTGCGTGGAACACGAATGGTATAGTCTAAACTTAATATGTAATAAGATCATACGACATTAAGAGAATATACGGATGAAAATGAAACAGTCGTACGGCTCTCGTCGTTTTTAAAATTTTTCAAATTTCTTCACACATCATTCGATCAGGGATGTATTGTTATGTAAACATTTTACTTTGTTTTGGTCTTTTACCAATTGTGTAAACGTAAACAAATTTGTCGTAAAATTTTTATTCTTATTTTTAAAATACGGAGATAGTTTCATAAGACTTTCTCCTTGGTTTTACGTACGCCTTGTACTACCGTCTAAATGCCCTTTAAATATTATACATACATACCTAAATAACAACTCTACTTGCCACAACCATTCCCAGTGCAAATATACATATGTATTTACGTATGTGCATATGTAAATATACAAAAGACAACAGCCCCTTTAGTTCCGACTGTACTTGTGTATGTTATAAATTTTCTTAAAATAAGTAGTGTTGATATAACAGCATTCAGCTGCGCTCTTTTGAGGATAACCTTGTTGTTCTTTTTTCTTTCTTAACTATTAAATACATTCGAGACAGCAGGATACACGAACACACGACTTCCAATTATAGCCGAGTAGTCAGCTACATAATTATTTTAAGGACGGCAGCTACAATTACAGCGATGCATTTACATGTGTTTCAGTGATGTGAAAGTTTTTAAATAAAAAAGCGGAAGAATTCCTTATTTTGACGTTTCAGAAATAAAAATGTTTCTCAGAAAGAGTCTTAAAAGACAAAATGCTTCAGTATTTGCATAATAATAATCAAAGAAGATCGGTTGTACAATATTATTTTGAAACCACAATCGTATTTTTGACGCTTTTGAGATATATAAATATAATAACTTGTACAAACTGTATAAATATTTGTCTACCAACACGACTTTAAAACAAAAATTACTACGTACAAATTTCAAAGCACCAAATTCTTATACTTGTTTTGTTATATTGTCCACATTGTTTTTGTTTTATAGTTGAGACAAATATAAGAAAATGTTAATTTGGGGACAGCTGCAACGTGGTCGTGTTGCCTTGTAGTCGTAGTCTCTGCTGTCGTTAAAATAATAATTTCCACAAGAATGTATGTATGTGTTTTAATTTTGACTTATTGTAGCCCGCATCCTGCTGTCTCAAATTCATTTAGAGCATTAAAAACGAGGTTTTTCAAAGAAATAAATTCTTCAGCCAATTCAACCTTTTCTATATAAATGATACTTTGGCTCAAAAGTGAAAGGGAAATTTTGTGATCACAAACTATTGTTCACTTAACAGGAAAATTAAAAAGTTTGCAGCGAAAATAGACCTCAACATTAAAGGTAAGTATTTTTATAGGAAATTCCGTGTGTATATATGTAAATTTTTGTACATATTTATTTACATATGTATGTATGTAAATATGTGTGAATAATGCAGTAACTACTGCCTATGCAGTTTCTCTTGTCATCTCAAATCATCTTACATAATTTTTGTATACAGAAGAGGTTTGTGGACCAAAAATTTTAATTTTCATATTTTGCGGGCTTCGTTGCCGCTTGCCTGGAGCACAAATATGTACATATGTATGTATGCATATATGTAAGTACATATGTATGTAATAAATAAAAGTATGTTATATTATAATATTAATATATACATCATATACATACATACAAACATTTAAATGGTTTCGAGTGGAAACGTACTTTCAAAGTTAGAATCTAAGTAAATATTTCGTGATTTCGCAAAATTGAGGGAGTAGTATTTGGAGGATTATTCCATAAGCGAACACTGCGGAACTGTAATTTGCCATGAAATGCGTTGTGCGATTCACTGGCCAATCGACCACATACGGATGAGCTCTCGACGAAAAACGCGTTGTGCGTAAAAATGTGCGGGTTCGGGTTAAATGATCTCATCCGAGCAAAGTCCATTGTAGTATCGATAGGACTATGTAACGCACCCCACATTGCGACGTGGCGTCAGTCTATAGAGTTAGATCTGTACACGGTCTATTATCTCCAAAATAGACTTTGAGATTTGTATTTCATTTTCGGACGGTATAGGTGGTATAAATAGTAGGGACGTTAAATGGTTTTAAAACCCCGAGACACTTGCATGCTTCGTTTGTGATATGAAAATTGTGGCAGTTCCAGCGAAGATCACACTGAATTTTCAAGGGCTATTTGCCTTTGCCTTTTTCGCCTTTTTCGGGATTGGCGTAACATTCGCCATCTTCCAACACTCTGCAAACTCGCCTACATGGTGCTGAAGAGGCGTTCTATAGGATACGAAAACATCGGAGAGTACTGCCTCAAGACCATAGTCGAAAGTATATTTTTTTTTATAGTAGTGCATAGCTCGAAAGTATATTTTTGGCATAGTACTGTATACTTTATCAATATCGGGCAGTGGGAGACTGCTTTGTGGCAAGTTAGAATTACTCGACTCTAAATCGCTCCAACTTTACCATATGCCAAAAAATAATTTTTGGATTATAAAACATAATAAATTTCCACCAAATAAAAAAACTGGTAGATGACTTATCACTCAAGCGAAATCACTTTTTCAGTCACATATGGTTGTCGTATAATTGTAATATAAGTTCTGTCCTTATATGCGAACCCCATTCATTTAATTCCTACTAAGTATTTTTTCCAATTTAAGTATTTTTATTTTTTATTCGGTTACATCCGGAGTTATTTCAGACCATTACTTTGTTAAGGCCTCTCTTAACTTCCCTGTGTAGGTAATATCAACATGATCAAATATTCCAAACGTGCTAAATAGGGCTCATGTCTGGTGATTGGGGAGGGGTTTCAAATCTTAAGATAAAAACAAGCGCCGTACATTTCTGAGTTGATAAAACAAGCTTCTTTATGTTTTATAATTCTTTCAATATCTAATCTGTATAAAAACAATTATTGAATATATGTACATGTACGAGTATGTACATATGTAGTACTAAAAATTAATGTACATACTTCTATATTATATATCAAGTTTGAGCGTGTATGACAGTTGTCCCTTTGTAATTGTGTTGGTTTTAAATTTGTTCCTGATTTAATCAAAATATTCAATTGCTTACGGTCTCACAGCCTTTTCATGTAATAATTTTTACGACTTTTTTGCTTAATTCTCTTTTAAAGTTGCTAGCAAAAATTATACATACATATGTCTTCGTACTCTCTCTTTTGTTGGTCTTAATTTTTTTTAACCATAGTCAGAAACCGTATTCACCGGATACAAAAAACTGCATATCAGAGCTGATTCGAGGATTGGAAAAAAGCTGGCAGAAATGTATTATAACTGGGGGGACTGCTTTGATGGGACGAAATAAAAATTGACAAAGAAATAAATTTAAAATTCATCTTATTTTTGGAACAAATATCGTATAGATAGAATAAGGAAAACAAATTCGAAAATAGAGTTCACTTTTTGAATTCATTTTAATCTGTTAGGCACATATTTCAATGTTTATAATATATTGATTTAGAAAAGAGAGTTGAAATAATAAAAACACGCCGGAAACGTGACTTAATTTTAGTACTGTTTGCTTGAATTCAAAGGATCGTCAGTATTAAAGGGCGAATAACTTATAAGATTTTGTATATTTTTGGCATATTCTCATAAATAAGTATTTAGTCATAGTTTGTTCTGATTAAAACGCATCCAAATATTTATGTATATATTTGTTAGCTTATGACTTGCAAACTATATTTACAAGTTATAATTGCTCAGAATGGGCAGAGTAACGAAGACCATATGGCCATGATGATATTAACATACTCTTAGAATAGTATCTGTGACGAACTTCATACGACTACACATACGATGTCGCAGCGTGGCTGAATTGAACCGTAGATCCCTACACCAATCTGAGGCAAAGTAATCAACCAATGTCAATGAAACGCAAAACTCTCGAAGGCCAAGCAACAAGCCAGGCCGCACTTAAAAATAATTACGACGGCAAGAGATCTGTTCTTCAGCCCAGAGCTGCTTTATGTAAAAACAATTATTTCCCTTCATTTGCTCTGCGGTTACTCGATCATGTTTTGCTTCAAAATTTTTCGCATACACTGATTGTCAAAATTCACAAAAATTGAAAGCTGTGACGTAGGCTGCACGCAATATTAAAGCAATTTCTTTTCAAGATGTCGTCACCAAAATAATTCATTGAGAAGGTTGGAGTGAATACATAAAATATTTAATATAAAAAATTCCACAGAACTTCATGGCTTCATGTACATATCGCACCCTAAATACAAAAGGGTCACAACACAAAATTCTAAAATTTTCAGGAGAGACAAAAAACTGTTTATGTTTAGTTCATTGTGCAGAAGAAACACATTTAACATAACTGTATTTTTCCAGTTAAAAAAGATAGTGACGTGAAATAAATTGCAGCAGTAGTTAGAGATGTGTACTCTGAATTAATTTATGGAAAAAAGTCACTTTTGGAAAATTTTGAGTTGTGACCCTTTCGTATTTAGGGTGCGATATATCTCATATAAAACCATATTTATTCAACACTTAGTTTTAATTTACACGCAATATTATATTTATAATAAAGTAAACAATACAACATAATAAGAACATTTTTTCTATTACGTCCCTTTATTTATTGTATCTTCAGAAAATGACTAACGATAAGTACATATGCATATAAGTATGATAGCAAGGGTATCCCTCCTTCTCAACCGAGTATAGCCGCCAAAACTAAGGATGTTACGTGCAAGAGGGTTCGGTTGGGTTTCAAATTCATTACAATAAGAATATAGCGTTAAAATGTTTGCGAAAAACAACGAAAAATTTGCTCATTAAAATTGGAATCAGCTGTTTTCTTCAAATTGAAAATTTTCATTTTTTAAAAGTGTGAGTGTTTAGCAAAAAAGTGTGAATGTTTAAAACTTGAAAACTTATACAGAAACCAAAAAATTTTTGTAACAAGTCTAGACTGAACTGCTCCATTACGAATAAAAAGAACTGTAATAACCTCCTTTTTACTTACATATGTACATATGTATATAGTTAATTTTTTCATTATATGTCTGTATGTATATGAAATTATGTATATGTCGAACGATGTAATTTAGTTCTAGATTAGTTTAAGATTAAACACAAAATTTATTTTCATTGTATTAAGTTTTTCCACATGCACATGTATGTACATACGTATGTATGTTTGTGTATGTTTTTACATACTATGAGTGTCAAAAATGAGGAAACACGTTTGAAGAGTTTTGTTTTCTACAGATAATGAAAATATTGATTTTCATTGCAAAAACATAAACGTTTATTATTTTTTAAAACTTTACAATAAACATACATACATATGTATATATGTATGTAAAGCATAATTTAAATTCAACAATAACACTTGTTTTTGTACTTTAAACAAAAAACTTACTACAATGAAATAAAGAGAAGTCAATGTCTAAATAATTCCATATATTGTCAATTGGATTGAGATCTGGGGACTGTGGTGGATGAATAAACCGACTTCGTGTTCTGTATATGAGCGATTCCTTCGCCAAACTAGATGTGTGCTTCGTGTCATTGTTGAAAGATGCAAATCCAATTTGGTGACACTTGGTGAAACAGTACTTGCTGAAAAACCGTATATAGCCTTGTGCATTCATTGCAGTTTTAATGAAGTGAAGATCTTCAACAACAGATGCCGCAAAACATCCCTAAACCATTACCGACCGCCGCCATGCCTAACTGTGCTTTGTATGTGTGGTTCTGCTAACACTTCGTTCTCTACTGAAAATTTCCAACTCACTCTCGTCCGTAAATAGAACAGTTTTCCAAAACTTGAAGTCCATATCCATACGCTTCTTTTTATTAACTTTTGAAATAAAAGGGCAATAAAATTCGTATTTATGCAATATCCGTCTTATGGTGCTACTACTGACTGATTTTTCGGATTCTGCGCTGACGTACTGGGCAATTTGCACTGCGCTAGAATAGCGATTTCGTTTTACTATCGCAGCAACTTTTCTCTCCTCCCATTCAATCAATGTTTTTGGTCGACCTGTTCGCTGGAAAAGAGAATTTTTTTTTAAGTTTTCAATTTTCCCACAATTTTTTTCGCCTTTTTATTTCCCGATATGATTTTCCTTTTCCTCTTAAATCTAGAATTATTTTTCTCGTCTCTATGGAGATTTCTGTTCCCGTTTTAAAAAAACTTTATTCACACCTTCACTACAAATGCTAATAACGAATTAAATACATAGATAAAACAATTTATTTGTCAATTTGCATAAAACTCAATCAAAAGTAACTGTAAATCTAACGGTATTGAAAAAAAGCCAACTGAAAAGAAAGGTATACGCTTACTTTTGCAGCAAAAGTATAGAAAATTGTTGCTGATGTTGACTGATTTTTGACACTAGTAGTGCTATATACATACATATATACATACATATGTACATACATAGATACATATGTATTTATGTATGCAAAACCACCCACCTGAGAAAATAAAAACAAAAATTCGGAGAACATTTATCTCTTTGTTTAAAACAGCGTACTTAGTACCGGGCCAAAGCACTTTAACTACCAAGTTTTTTCTTTCGGATAAGACTCTTTATGCTCAATAAATTTGCTCAAAGCCTCATTAAGTTTCGAAAAAATACAAAAATTAACCTCAAAATTGTTGAAGAATATCTTTGGGGGAGGTGGGATAGACGCCATATTTGATTATACATGTTTAAATTGAAAACAACAGTTAGTCGAAAAATTTTTAATTGATTAGCTAATATGTCTACGACCGTGAATATGTAATAATGTATGTACATACATATGTATGTATATGCAAAATTAGCTGATTTTATATGATATTTTATAACTTGAATGGTTAGTTTTTTATTTTAATAATTTAAAATATTGTTTCTTTCGGCTTAAAATTGCTACTACGAAACAACAAAACTAACAACACATTCTACATACATATGTACATATACATATATTTTTGAAATGTTATGAGGTGTATGTACATACATATATTGAAAAAATTCTTTTTACATATGTACATACATATCGTTACCTGAAATGCAAAAGGGCGTAACAACCAAAAAATTCAAAATGGGTTTTTTCATTTATTATTGTAGAGCAAATCGAATTACATGTCCTCCTACATTTTTACAGCCCTACTGTCAATAACAACCATTTTATTAAAGAAAATCAAAAGGTCGTAACAACAAAGTTGGTTTTTTCTTAAACCAAAAGGGCGCAACCCACATCTAATAAAAATGACGATTAAAGAAATTTTTTTTTCTACGAAATAAATGCATCATCGCAATTTAATGCTGTACTGAAGAAATTGCAACACCAGCTTCGTAATCTTTGATTTTTTGGAGTTTTTTGTCTCTCCTGTAAAATTTTGAAATATGTTGTTACGCCCTTTTGCATTTCAGGTAACGATATGTAAATATAATCGTATGACTAAAACAAGAAAACTAACTGCAAAGTTGTGAGGGGAAGAAGTTTGGTTAGTTGTTTAAAAAAGATGAATTAAAATGTAGAAAATTTTCTGGTTAAATATTCTGAAGCGTTCAAAAAATATGAATCTTTTCTGTTCTTGCAAACGTTGCACATAAGAACTTGCAGTTATAGATATCCCGTCATGTTGTTTGAAACGAAAAAATTAAAATATATAAATAAATTTTTATAAACCAGAAATAAGGATATTGCTTTTGAAGAAAAGACAAAGGGGAAGGAGATCTGCAAAAATTGATGCGTCTTGTGCAAATAAGCATTGACTCGGCTTCTTTCATCTTTCTTGTTTTGATTGCAATAGGATAAAGTATTACTTCTGTCATGGTTGCGGTTGCTACTTAAATGTCTGAAAAATTGTTTTAAATAAAAATCTTTAGCAAGGGAGAGGAGAAGCAATTCAATAGGATTCGAAACATAAATATACAATATTTTGTGGCATGTCAAGGACACATTCCTCAAGTTTTTTCATTGTTTGTTCTATGAAGGCAAATGCCTCTTATACAAAACCACATTTTTTTCGTAAGTGCCTATATACCACATACATACATATCGCACCCTAAATACAAAAGGGTCACAACTCAAAATTTTACAAAACTGAATTTTTTCCATAAATTAATTCAGAGTACACATCTCTAACTACTGCAAAAATTTCTTTCATATCACTATCTTCTTTAACTGGAAAAATTATGTCTATTTTTATGTTGAGTGTTTTGCTTCTGCACGATGAACTGAAGACAATTATTTTGAGTTGCGTTAATGTGCTCAAGAACAACTGATTACTTTTATTACACATACAATGTAAAGAGTTTTATTTCGAGTTCTGCCTCTATTACTGTAAAAAGTGATAAATTTCGTGGTATATTATTTTGTATTGTGCTTCTTTAGTTGGAAAAAGTGAGTTCAATTAGAAGTATTATTTATTTATGTGCCTTTTTTGATTAAATAATCGTGATCGTCGTAAGTTTTATAATTTTTTTTTTATTTTAAAGTAGAAAAAAGAAATAAGTGTTAATTATAATATAAATATAATTCAGAACCGAACAATATTTTCTTTTAATATTACAATAATTTTTACATAAACAGTTTTTTGTCTGTGCTGAAAATTTTAGTACTTTGAGTTGTGACCCTTTTGTATTTAGGGTGCGATATGTACGTACATATTATACTATATACATTTGTATTCACATTTTCTTAGATGTTTGTAAAAGTTTTTAACTGGCAAACCTTGAAACATAAAAATATATCCACAAATTTAGCCAGTTTTGTATGTATGTAAGTACATACAATATGTATGTACGTATGTACATATATACAATATGTACATACATACAATACATACAATATGTATGTACATACATACAAAGTATATTCTTATTAAGAACACACCAACAAGTTATGTTCGTAGCAGGGAAATTACATATGTACATATTTTCTCTGTCTAGTTTTCTTGTGAAGTATGTACATAAATATGTATATGTATGTACATATATAGATATAAATGTATACATACATATGTATATGTACATAGTATATGTGCTTAAATACATGTATGAATATGTATATAAATGAATATGTATGTATATATACATACATACATACATGTACATATATGTGCCCCGTATATGAACATCCTACCTGTAGCTGTATAATTTCAGTCCTTTTTGGATTTGTATCTACATATATAAAAGCCGTTGTCTCAACATAATCGGAAAATAAGGTCAAAATGCAATTATCAGCCAGGTTCTGCATATCACCACGAAAGAAACTGAAATTGATTTTAATTCCACATAATCGATTTTATTGTGTTCTGAAAATCGTGTGATACAGTTTTTTAGTGCGGTTTTTTGTCTTGACCAGTTATTGGAAACAACTTAAGAAAAAACAAAATTTTGTTGTACTGTGAATGACTTTCATTAACAATAGCATTTGACAATTAAAAAATAAACAAACAAAAATTTTAAATTTCTGCGCAAAATTATTTTTAATAGATTTAACGTGTTTTAAACCACTAATATGGACCAATCTGTTGATATTAGTATTCTATTTAATTGTTGAAATCGATCGTTCCAATCCTTTTGAACCACCATAGAAATCGTAAGTCACCATTAAAATTCAGTGAAACGAAGAAAGAGATTTATAGCATATTTTAGATTAAACAAAGAAGGCTTGTTGATGATGTTAAATGAAATATCAACCAAAGTGGCCGAAGCAACCATCCAGTGATTTTACAATTAGCTACGGCACTTCGTTACTTTGGACAGGGGAGCGCACAACAAATGATTTGAAATGATTCTAATCTTGCTATGGAAAGGAGTACCGTGTCAAAAACTCCGGACAACATGTTTGACGTATTATTTACTAATTAAATTTCGTTTTTTATCTTATTTAAATTATTTACAACAAACCATTTCGTATATTTATGCAAAATGTATTTTTTTCGTGCTGTCAAAGGCCAACTGTTTTATATACGTTTTTTTGTAGCAAAATTCATTTACAGAACACAAAAATATAACGGAAAAAACGGCAGAAACAATTTGAAAATTAAATTTAGATTTATAAACGATTTAAGCGATTTCTAAAACACCAAATATGTAGATGAAAATTACACTTTTGCCGATTTTTTGACGAAAAGTGATCTGCAGAACCTGGGTATATGTACATGGAACAAGTAAAAACCGACTTAGTATGTTTTGACAATGAAATGAGAACGCGCACAGTATGAAAATGCAACACAGAAGGGGAACTTATGTAAATTGCGTTTTACTCAAAAGTCTACTAAATATACGACTACGTACTATGTACATACATACATATGCGAAAAAGTTGTAACCGCTTAAAACTTATAATTATTACCTACATACATATGCACATATGTACATATGTATGTACATATGTATGTACGTAGCAAATAGAGAACGTGTCTGTGGGATATACATACATACATATATACGTACATATGTACATATTCATGTTAAAGGACAATTCAATCGCGTTTTGGCTGAAGAACAGTTGTTAGTGCTTAAAATTCCTATAATTTGTATGACAGTTTTGACATTAATACTTTCTTCACGGATATGTAATGGCAGATCGATCAACTCCTAGTAAAAAGAATTGGCGTAGCGAGGGCACCGTTTTGTCTTTTCTTTAGTTTTACGTAGATCGAATCAAAAGTATTGATTCGAATTGGAACTGATCACCTCTTCATTTACAGCCGTTCTTGTAAAATAAAAATTAAATATTAGTATATCAATAATACTACAATGTTACATTCATAACCATGTACATAAGTAGATATTCACGATTTTAAAGTTCTGGAAACAAGGCACTATGTATGTATGTACATACATACGTAGAACTCGGGAAGATGGTTGAGCATATTTATAACTACGAAGATGAGTATTTTTAAATAAATACATACATACTTATGTAGTATATACATTTGGTAATCAAATATATGTACATGTACAAATACTACATAATGACTTACCGTTTTCCGGAAGCACCAAAACTTTAGTACGATCACGCAAATACCTTCCGTCCACATATGGATGTGCAGAATGGGTTCTTCTTCTTTTTCTTAAGTATATCGCTATTGCTGCAAAAAATTTAATCTCTTTGAGTCTATTAATTTTGTTAACACTTTTTCACAAAATATTTGTTTTGAAATTTATTTATTTTTGTTAACAAAATCCAGGTTAATTATTTATTAGGGTGAAATGAAACACAAAATATTTGTATGTATGTAACAAGCACAGAAATATTAGAAGATATTATGGGAGTATAGAAACTAATCAGCTTAATTTTAAATACATATTCACAGAATTTGTCTGACGGAAACCGCTTTTTTGAGAAAAGATTCCCGCAACTACAAATTCCGCAAGAACAAAAGCAACGTTGCTGTCTTCATTGTTTTCATTCAATTTCATTTGTAGTTTTGTGTTGCAGCAAACGAAATCACTCTTGTCAGAAATGTAAAACAAAATAAATCGCAATTTATTTTAATAAACACTATTTCTATATTTTACATACGCATGTATTATGACTTTTAATTCACATTTTCCCCGGGAATATTTTCGCATACATTTTAATTCATAATAGAGGGAATAAGAGGAAAAAGAAAATTTTATCCATAATTGGGCTGAATATAAAAAGCGTTGGCACCGGGGCAGATGACTTGGGTTTTTGAAAAACGAGTCTTAGGCATTTTAGTCCTCTTCTCAGATATATGTACATATGTACATAGTACGTGAGTACTTATTGTTTGGCATCCAGATTATATAGTCATCGGCAAATATGAGACGCTCAGAAACCGGAATATCTCAAATGCCGGAGAAAGAGTTGCATTTCTACGAAGTAAAATTATCTACTTGCTCTCGGATGGCGGCAAGTATGTATGTATATAGTATACCTCGTTACATACTTTGAAAATTCATTCTTTACTTTAGCATTAGGTTTTGGTGAATTCGTGTACTTTTAACGTGCTACGGAACCGTTAACCATACGCAGATTGGTTTTAGAATCGTGCAAAAGTTTACAACCCAGCTTTAAAGTAAAATTTCTGCCAATTGACCAATTAAGTGGCACTGGTTTTTGTTTCATCTGAGTTAATTTTGCGTTATTGTGAGAATACGGATATATTTAACTATGTTGCGGAATTTGTTGATTTTGAGGGGCGAGCATATTTCTTTACGCAGTGTGAATACAACGTGAGCACATTTTTGTTCATTAAACTTGATTTTCCAAAGTTTTTGGCAAAATTTTATGTGTGAGCTTCAAAGCCTGTAGGCATGCCAGAGGAATAGATCAGAAGAAGGTTATGAAATCGCCTTCTTTGAGAATGAATTTTGCGACCAAAAATAAAACTTTCCAAAAGGCAAGTTTAGCTTTATTTTGTGCTCTAAAGCGTCGTGCCAAACTTTGTCGAAAGCTTGACAACCATCTATGAAAAGAAAAGAAAAAAAATATTTTGTTTTAAAAGATTTCTTTGTAACATTTACTACTCTGTGCGTTTCGCCCTGTAGCCGAACTGATGATTAGCACTTTTTCGAACAGTTTTGAAATTGTTGGCAGCAGATTTATTGGCCTATAGCATTCTACTTTGGTGGGATCCTTCCCTGACTTAGGTATGATAGTAATCATAGACACTTTCTATAGGGTAATACTCAAGACGTAAAGCAGCATGAAAGAAAAAGAGAATAATTCTTTTAGCTACACAAGGTAGCTTATTAAGGTAATAAGCATTTGTTTGCTTATTTTGCTAATATCTGGAGCTATCATGAGGTTTAAATCATCAATAGTAATAGCAAGCCATTGGAGATATAGTAAAAACGTTTTTAAAGTGGCAAATAAGTAAAATACAATACATTTTTTCAACTCAATTCCAGCGTCATCACCATTCGGTTGTCTCAAGAGCGGATTATTTGTAACTGGTCCCGCCATAAAGAGTAATCGGGCTGAGGAATACCATTAAGATTTTCTAGATATGTATGTTTTTAGGAAGCCATTCTTTGGACTTCAAACAGATATAACTGGTTTGTACGTTTCCCCAACCTTGTTTTAAGCTGAGGATACCAATGAAGTTCCACTCTCGTCTTACTCTTTTTTTCAAAGAAAAGTTGTTCGATTTCTACAGAATAAATTCTATTATGTCTATTCCTGTATTTTATAAGATTAAATGGCCGTAAATTGACTTGAATTACTTATAAATTAATTTTTAAGATTAATCGTGTGGTGTGCCTCTAGAAATCGGTGTCCAAGTGATTTTTAAGAATTTTGAAAATTTCTGTAATTGAAAATTTAGGCGGCGAATAAATCGATTAAATAACCATTTTGTAATGAACATTTTCAATACAAACTTTTATTGCTAGAAGATAATCCTCACATAAATCGTTCGTTGCCGTGTTTGTGTTGGATGGCATTTTCGGTATCATGCGTGGTATAGATGTAGTAAAAGTGAGTGTAGATTGAACATGAGTTTGTATTGTTATTTCCAGTTTAGTAAAGTTTTTTTTATCGGAGTGTTCAGATTTAGGTTCCTGGTAGTAGAATACTCGTGGCTGTTAAGTTAAATAAACACCTACAACCATATTTTTGGACTTATGTATAAGGATCAACAAAATGATAACTTTGTCTGAAGGTCTCATAAGTTCTAAAATTACGAAGTCGATAGCAATGATTGCATCTTACTGCTGCTTTTTATAATACAATATACGATACATATGTAAGTGTCGACATATGCATAACCGTTACCGATTGCAATTTTGTGCAATAGTTTTGTAAGCGTTTGCAAATTTTTTCATATCGAGGGCTTAACACGCCTTTTTTCCCACTTTTACAAATTTGCCTTTGAACTCTCCATCGAAAACGGATGAATAGAAACTGAAAATAAAAGGAATAGCAAAATATAGAACAAATAATTTGTAAGTGAAACTCTATTCTCGAATTGGCACAAAACAAATGTTTTCATCAGCATGAAGCGAAAAGCTTAAAGAAAAAGTCAAAACTCATTTCTTTTCTTAACCAGTCAATAATTTCTTGATTTACAGTTGCTCTTATAATTATTTTATGATCTGACAAATGTATGTAATTGTTACATGAAGAAACGAGTGCTCAATTCGACACTTTGTATGTATTGTATATATTTTTACTACTATGCGATTTATGAGTATTTGATTTATAATTATCTATACTTATAATTATCTACTTATCTATGAGTATTTGATTTATAAACACAAAATTTAACTTTTGGCGGTTTATTTTTATTTTGAATCTCTGCACGAAAGAAGAACTAATTGACAAAGAAGAGACTCGAAAACTCGTTTGCACATAAAGAGTTAGCCCCAATTGAAAGGACACAGCTGTACATTTTCGTTTTATTTCAAGTTTTCAAAACTGGGTAGTATTAAAGTTCATAAGAACCCAAAACAATTGCAGTACAACTAACTAAGCGTTAACTAGCGTTGTACATATGTATATAATAAAGTGTATACTAAAGAAAGTGAATTGTTTAGATGTGCTCCAGAAAATAGTTCAAGCCACCTCTTGTTTCTTAGTCCAAAAAAGTGTATTCACGGATTTCTTTTATTTACGTACACTAACTTGCTAAAAAATGTTTTTAAGAAGATTTCCCTTAATGGCTTACAACTTGGAACAAGGCAAACATATTTATGAAATTTTTGACTTGTTCCTTATTGTTTATTGCAACTAAAACTGGAGGCTATTAGTTTTCTGAGTAAACTTCTCAAAAAAACTAGCAAAGCCGTAATTTTACTCAATTTGGATGAATTTCTCACACTATATCCATACATATGTGAATATGAAATACGTTTTTTGCGTTTAAGTCAACTACATATGTAGCTAGACCTAAAATTTTTTTTACTTAAACCAAAACGTTTTGACTTGATTTAAGTTTTCTCAGCTAGAGAAGAAGTTCTTCCTCAGCATACATAAAGTAATAGGGTAATTGGGGAGTTCCATTCTGAATTTTGTTTATATATAACGGCGCACGAATGGTTGGAATTTTACCGTATTTTAAAATTAATCTCTTCGTAGAACCGTGGCTTGGCAATCATTCGAGAAGAGCAACGCCCAAGCCTGTTAGCTGCCGCAAATTTTGTTGCAATCAGTTAAATTGCTTCTGAGGGGCAACATTGCCGTTTATGTATTATACAGAGATTCAGTAGTACATTTACAGCTCTTATACTTTTTACAGTTACTGAGTAAAGACCAATCCCTTCTATTTACTGCGGAACAGTAAGTCGACATAACATTTAATGCGCTTTAATCCCGGTATTCCTACGACCTGAAGAGCACAAGATATCCAGTCGATTGGATGGAGCTAATTCAGATTTTTCCTAAACCACGTCTTCAAAAACCATGTTTCAAAAAAAGTTGGTTTGAAAAAGCAAAGTTTGAAAAACTTACAACTTGTCTTGACTTAATCAAAACAATTTTAAGCAGCAGATATTGTATCGAAAGTCCATATATTTACTTATATGATTTAATTTTAATTATAAAAATATCTACTTCGAAACGTTAATTAGTATCTAATACCACTATTGTTGTAAAGAACAGAGAAAAAAGCCAACAAAATATGTACATATGTATGTAAGTACATACATGTACAATATTTAACCTCGTAATAAATTTCATAATTATAAATGCCGTTCATTATTTATTTCTTAAAATCTTTGCACAATGAACTTGGAATTCAATTACCTTCAAAAAAATGGCGGGATTGTGTAAAATTTTAAAAATTATCCCAACTAAAAACTTAATTTTTTTACATACGAATTTGTATTACATACGAATTATTTATTGTGGTAGTTGGAAAATATTGTACATTTTACGCAAAGAAGTACTACATTGTATTTCATACATGCTATGGGTGCGTTGGGAGGGTTTTGTCCCATATTGTCAGCTGTCGTCGAAATTCTAGTTGGGTCATTGTCGGACTCAACCAACCATTCTGAGCATAAGCATCTATCATACAGATACTTTTAGCCTTTGTATGCAATGCGGTATTGGGGTAAATTTGGTCGAATCAATCGGTTTCAGATTTTCACCAAAGCTCGTAGATAACATGCACACAATGAAATTATCTTTCCGTTTTACCTACTGAACACAGCTGCTTCTTATCAAAATTGAGTGTGAGTAAACTCTTTCCGCTGACTTGAAGGCTTTTCATGGACGACTGGACTGCTTTGCTGGAATACGATTTTCGTTTCATTGGCATTGTGTCCACACGATTTTAAATAAACCAATAATAAAGATGTTATCAAAATAAGCGAAAATGGTAGCGATTTGAATGCATCAGGAAAATCATCGATGATACTGACGAAAGGAGACGCGCATTTTCCAAACCTGGCTTCACACTCCATATTGGAACGAGGGTTATTTCATTGGTAAATTTTTGAAGTTTTCTACGTAGCCAGATGGAGTGCAAAGAGACCAAAATTTATCGTTACAACTTCACACCCGCCTTTTGGCAGAGCCAGGCAAACGTTATTTGGGATGCTTTACCTTCATCTTTACCAGATATTCCCATCTAAAGAAGGTTCTACGTAAATGGCTCTCATCGAGCTCTTGAACATAATCAAGCATTTGTTGTAAAGATGAAAATCTTAAAATTTATAAGCTGCCAACAAAATTTAAATGAATATTTTAGAAGCGCTTACAAAAACTCCTAAAAATTCATACAAATAGTAAAAAAATATTTCTTAGCTTATTATCTATCAATTAGAACAATTATATACACAATAGATTGAAAAAGTATCACCAACAACATATAATTACCGACGTGATATATCACAAAAGAGGAATTACGAAAAAAGGTTTTTTGCTACCGACAGTTTTAACAGCTAAACTCAAAATAACAAAACTTTTATATGTACATTAATGTTACTGTGTTCTTTTAGATTTATTTGATCAAATGCCAAATCATGAGTGAATTCGGGTTAAATTAATCAATTAATCGAAACTGTTTGAACCACGAAATCTATCTGAAATGTTTGTTAAAAATTGCTAAAACTTTTGTTCATGTCTGTAATTGAATTTTACTTCATAGAAAAAAACATGTGCTTTGCAAAAGAAAATTGTGATTGTGATTAAAAACCACGTGATTTGTCCAAAGTACATCAAGTCATATTCGGAAATAAAAAAATTACTTGGCAGCTAACTAAAAACTTTAAAGAGATGCATATGTATGTATGTACATACTTATTTAATATAATTTAATATAAGTGGTTATTAACTGTATGAGAAAAACTTTTTTTGTCTTCTCTATATACTAAAAAACCGATGGTAAGTCGGGAAAAACTATACCACGCCCAAGTATATATTTACATATATACAATATATTCTTATAGCCTACAGAAGAAATATCCTATAGAAAAAACACACACACCAACCAAACCAAAATATCGCGGCTCAATAAAAGTTATTACTCCAAAACTTGCAGTCTCTTAAATGCTTGCTTAATAAGGGACAGAAGAGCACTGCACATTCTTATTGAGACGGTTGAAGCGTTAAATCTGTAGCCACAAAATTATGATACAAATCTTCTATCTATCCGAAATGCAAGAAATAGAATGCGTAGTTCTGAAAGAGCAATTTACACAAGAAAGCTGGATACTCAGTGCTTGCATTGGGATGGAAAACTATTACCTGCCTTAATTGGAAAAGATAAAATTGGCAGGCTGCGAATAATTATTTCAAGCTTATGTAATGGGCAATTGCTTCAAGTCACTTCTGCAGAAAGTGGAACCGCACAACAAGTTAGCTTGGCCAGAACTTAATTTGCAAAACTCTCGTTCTGGGATTGATGACAAAACAGCATTCAATATTTTAAAAATGCTAACAGAAAGACAGCCAAGACATGACTAAAAAGAACTTATTTAGCCTTCTTTAGTATTCTTGAGGGAAACACCAAAGAAGCCTAATACCCAATAATGTTTCGAGCACCGGTTGGTGGATCGCAAAAGCAACTTAGAGTCTAAAAAGGTTTTTGTTACGAAGAGAGAAACAGTAAGAAAAAGATTTCCGAAAAATTTGTATTCTTATAGTAACAATATACATATGTATGTATATGTATGTATGTATGCATTTATGTACGTCGAAGCTTGGTGTAATATAAATTGATATATGTAGATAACTTACCCATTCTTCGCCCCTATAATAATTTACTTTCTTTAAAAAACGTGCCCCATTTTTAAAGTATCGACAATGAATTGCCGCTGGTTGCCATACGAAAATTGCAGTCATTTGTGACATCGGAAGCCTGAAAATGTTACCTTTAAATTTTTTGACTCATATTACTCCTAGAGAATGGAATTGGATAATTTGTGTCCATGAAAACAATACTTTTTTCGAAAGATTCCTAGGGGACCAAGAGTTTTTAAATTATATTCTGAAAATTGGGATGGAACAAAATTATATGATTATAAAAAAAAATTAATTAAAATTATGTTATGAAACATGCCGAAATAAATAAACACAAATCGATATTGATACTTTTATTAGATAAGGTGTTTTGAATTTAAGCAACGATATTTCATGTGAACGCAATATTTGTCAAAAAGCCCTTCACAAACCAAAAATACTTTTGTAAATAGAGTACATACATATAGTATATATCTTTTATATCGACAACCCGAGGTGGACTTTTTATGTCGCAAAAAAGAATTCGAGAATGTACATACATACATATGTATGTACAACGTTCATTGCAGGGCTCTACACATCAATATCATAAAGCACCACTTATTACTTTTATATACATACATATATGACAAAGAATAAGCGATCCTAAAGTTTTTCCCTTTGCCAAAAAGAGTGCGTTACGCTTAAAACCAACCAAAGCTTTCAGAAAAACTTGAAATCATACTAAAACGTGACAAAATAAATAAAGAAACGTCTTAAATTTTCACGATTTAAGTTAATAAGAATGTTTTCCCCAAGAATATAGGTTACCAGTTTCTGCCGTTAAAAGTTGATACCAATAAGTCACTATTTAGGGCCTCTCATTTTAATACTTCAGCTTGATGTGCACGAATCAAACAGGAATTAATCAAAGTCTAATCCTCAATTTCTCAACACATCATGGGTTGTTGATGTGCTAAGGCGTCCAGCACAAGCACCACTCACAATTTGTGTCCATCTTCTATATATACATTTCACGTATATAATATGTACATATATTTCAAGTACTTTTGAGGGGTTTTTACACAAATTTTGATGCAAATTCTTTAAAACTCTTTTCGACAGTAGAAAATCGCAAAACAGGCGAACAGCAGAACTCGTGCGTACTTCTAATGTTTATTTTTCTGTTTAAATCTACGGTAAGTAACTGTATTCTATCAGTCAAATAATGCTTTTCCGATGCTTCGAAAAATAAATTAAATGAGAGTGCTATGACTTTTCATATGAAAAATTTTGCATTTAGAGCAATTTTTTCATCCACAAATTGTTTCTCTAATGTTCGGAATCGTTTGTTAATATTCCCACACAACTAAGAGAGAAAGCCAGAAATTTAATAATAGAATGAAAAGCCAATACAAATTATTGTTGTCTACTAAAATTACAGAATGCAGAGAGGAAACATTTTCCGAAGACACTTATTTTTACGCATCATAAAGTTTAGATAATAGATGTTTATAATATGACAAAATATATTCACGAAAGCAGCTGTCTCCACGTGTGGAGGATATTGTTATGGAAACACTCAGGAGTGTCATAAAAACCAAGTCGGTTCTGATGTTTCTTAGTATATTTTTTATAAAGTTTAAATATACTGCAGGTTCAGAGGATACTACCGACTAAACAAAGAAGCTTTTCGAATGGTTCTAGACGCAATAAAGAACATCTTTCCCATTCTAAGATTGCGCTAATGCTACCACTTGCAGCTTCGTTGAGGTTTTTAGCTGAAGGGTCTTATCAAAGGGTTGTTGGAAACGAGCACAGTGTCAACCAGTTGTTCCCAAAGAGAGTCTACGGTTGGCTTACCCCTCTTTATAAAGCCTCTCGCAAGATCTGGATATTTATCCATATACTCCACGATTATGGAGCTTTTAGTTTTATTCCCCTGCATATGTAAACAAATGTTAGGATCCATAAGAATATATGTACATACATACATATTTTCTTTTTAATATAAAATTTACTTATATTTACACAAAATATCAAATTAGAAGACAAAATAAAAGCCTGCAAATGAAATCTGTCAATTGTTTCGATTTTTTCAGGAGAAAACCCGATAATATTGGTTTCTGTGACACCTAAAACCAACACTAATTCTAGTTCAAACATAAAACTGCCATCATTGGAATTCATGACACCAAGCTACTTTTTTCCCGTTTTCATTACATCAAAAGGTATCACAAAGTTTGTTTATGATTTATTCTGAATAATTTATGGTACTCATATTGTTATTATCATATAATTCATTTCCTCACAATGTTTGGCTCATTACTAAAACGGATTAAAATTTTTCACTTTCATATTTAACTATATTTGAGGTCAAATTCAATACCAGAAGGCGGACGTGTTTTAATCAATAAAATAAAAAAGAATTTAAAAAGTTAAAATAATAAAATATTTTCGTGTATATCAATATAAATACATGCATATGTACACAAAAAGTGCATTTTTAAGTACATCAACATTCTAACTTTCGCCGCGAACGCACAAATTACGGGACGTACGAGGCCACAGCCACAGTTTTCAATACATTTAATTTTATTAAATACAAAGAGTACAACAAGTTTAAAATAATTGTCTTGTTAAAGAACAATATTTAAAATATTTTTAAACACTAACAAAATACGCTGCCTTCGTCATGGATGATGGTAGTGAATCAATTGAAGATAATGATATTAGCTGGCAGGTAGTTACTTTGCCAATAACAAAAAAACGACGACAAAGTGTATCACCAAAAATATTCGAGAACAAAAGACAAAATATCGACAGCAACAACTTAACTTCAATAAGAAATGTTAACAACAACAATGCAGGTAAATCAATAAAGGCGCATGCACATTTAAATGCAAGCAACATTCCAATATTAAACAACAACGATGCTGGTACATCAAGACAAACAAAGACAATTATTTCAGGCTCCCAAAATAATAATCGTTTTGCTAGTCTTGATCATGACGAAATTGATACTGAGGATGAAGAATGTAATGAAAACAGCAATAACAATGAACCAAAGCCACCACCTACATACATACGTACATACATACCATTTGTTGCTGATATTATTCCTTCCTCAATACAAGTCACTTAGAGATGGACAAATAAGATTGCTTATAAAGAATGTAAAATCGTACAGAACTATTGTTACTCATTTAAATGACAGGAAAATTAAGTTCCATACCTATCAATTGAAGCAAGACCGATCGTATAGAGTTGTTATAAAAAACTTACATCATTCTACGTCAACTACTGATATTAAATATGAAATTGAAAAAAAAATGGTCATAAAGTTCGGAACATTGTCAATGTTCGCAATAGAATAACGAAAAATCCCCTTCCAATGTTCTTCGTTGATTTAGAACCTGCCCTAAGCAACAAAAACGTATACGATATTAGGCACATAAATAGCGCAATTGTCACCATTGAACCCTTAAGAAAAACTAACGATCTTGTGCAATGTCATAGATGTCAAGAATTCGGTCATACCAAAACTTACTGCCGAAAAGAAGAAAGATGTTTTAAATGTGGCTTAGGGCATCTTACAATTGACTGCAGTAAAGATATTGAAACTCCTCCACGCTGTGTGAACTGTCTACAAAACCATCCAGCAAACTATAAAGGCTTCATAGTATATAAACAAATACTTACAAGAAAATTGCAAAATAATAATCTCTACAGAAGAGATAAAACCAGCCAATATATATTTAATAGTGAAGATTACCCAAATCAACTTAACCAAAATGCAAACGCCAACGCTAGTCGAAATGAAAGATTTTCATATTCTGATACTTTACGGAATCCACAGCAACTAAATCCATTAAACAATTCTTTTGAAAAACTCGAAAAATTAATTGAAAACCAAATAGAACAGACCAATAAGTTGATAAATATGATGTCTCTTTTAATATCAAAACTATGCAAATGAATTTAAGAATTGCAATATGGAATGCCAATGGGCTTTCCAATCATACTCAAGAGGTAGAAATATTTCTTAAAACTAATTTCATTGATATCCTCCTAGTCTCGGAGACACACTTCACAGACAGATCATTTTTCAAAATAAAAAATTTTGACGTAATAAAAGCTAACCACCCGGACAATAGAGCACATGGTGGAGCAGCAATACTTATAAAATCATCAATAACTTACAAATTCGCCGACGAAATAAGACAGCAAAGTCTACAAGCTGCATGTATTAAAATATTTTGTGATTCGACTTCCATTACCATTAGCTCTATTTATTTTCCTCCAAGATATTCTGTAAAGTGTCAGGAATTTCAAGAATTTTTAAGGAAACTTGGGCCTAGATTTATAGTAGGAGGCGACTTCAATGCCAAACATCATTGGTGGGGTTCAAGATTAATAAATCCTAAGGGCAGAGAACTTTTTAGATGTATCGGCAATAACAACTATTCAGTTTTATCTACGGGTAGTCCAACATATTGGCCTACAGATTTGACGAAAACTCCGGATTTATTGGATTTTGTTATATATTATGGCATACCAAATAATTTACTACAAATAACTGATAGTTACGATCTAAACTCTGACCATTCGCCACTTATCCTTGATTTGAATACATTTTTACATTGTCACTTGAAAAGATATAAAATTTTGAATGGTAAAACTGATCTATCATCATTTAGCACCTGGTTAGAAAGAACTGTCAGCCTTAATATTTCAGTAAAGTCTGCATCGGAATTAGATGATGCGGCTGAAACTTTCAACAATTTAATCCATGAAGCTGGATTTCTATCTACACCATCAACTGATACCCGTAATAGGCAAAACCAGGTAACTACTGAAATAATAACTATAATCCAAAATAAAAGGAGACTAAGAAAAATATGGCAAATGAGTAGAAACCCGAATGACAAACGAATCCTTAATAGGGCCACAAAGGATCTTAAACTTCGGCTAACTGAAATAAAGAACAAACAGATTGAAAATTTTGTTAGTAATCTCAACGTTACAAGATATGATGAACATTACCTGTGGAATGCCACCAAATATTTAAAGCGTCCAATCAAGAAAAATACACCTATAAGAGACGAAAATGGTTTATGGTGCAGAACAGATCGAAGCAAGGCTGAAGCATATGCATTACATTTATCAAAAATATTTCAGCCACATGAAATAAATGATTGTACTTCTACAAAAGAAATCTACGAATTTCTTGATAGTCCATGTCCAGTAGATTGGCCAATTAAACACATTTCACCAAATGAAGTACGGGAGGAGATTGCTAAGATTAATTGTAAAAAATCACCAGGATACGACTGTGTGGATGGAAAAGTAGTCCAAGCCTTGCCTAAGAAAGCTGTTATTTTTCTTACGCTTATATTTAATTCAATTTTGAGGCTAAATCATTTTCCTTCGCAATGGAAATGTGCGGAAGTGGTAATGGTCCCTAAACCTGGAAAGCCAGAAAATGTTGTAACGTCATATCGCCCGATAAGTTTGCTAGTCACATTCTCCAAAATATTTGAAAGGATATTTCTGAGAAGAATGTTACCAATACTAGGAAGAGAAAATATAATACCAGAGTACCAATTCGGGTTTAGACATAGGCATGGCACACCTGAACAATGCCATCGTATAGTAAATTTTATACGGTATTCCTTGGAAAACAAAAGATATTGCTCAGGTGTATTTTTGGATGTACAACAAGCATTTGATAGGGTCTGGCATGCAGGCCTACTATATAAGCTTAAAAAACTACTTCCAACACATTTTTACCTAGTACTAAAATTTTATATCAGCGAAAGGTATTACTATGTTAAGGTCAACAGAGATTTTTCTGGAATTTACAGTGTCAAGGCTGGAGTCCCTCAGGGTAGTGTGTTAGGCCCAATTTTATATACAATTTTTACATCGGATATGCCCTTAATAAATAATGTACTAGTTGCAACCTACGCTGATGATACAGCGGTATTAGCTGCTGACACAGACTCGGACGTTGCGTCACTATATCTTCAAAGAGAGCTTGATGAAATAGGAATTTGGTTAAATAAATGGAAGATAAAAGTCAACACTGAAAAATCTTTACACGTAACGTTTACTTTGCGTCGTGGAAACTGCTCACGTGTATCAATTAACAACAGTGATATTCTGCAATCTGACTCAGTCAAATATTTAGGTCTGCACATCGATCGCAGGCTTACATGGAAAAACCACATTAAAGCTAAGAAGCAACATCTTAACTTGAAATTCAAGCGCCTATTTTGGTTACTAGGTTCCAAATCCAAACTAAGTCTCGAGAATAAGGTAATTTTGTACAAAGTAATGTTAAAACCAGTATGGACATATGGCATACAGTTGTGGGGAACGGCCAGCAATTCTAACATTGAAATTCTACAGAGGTTTCAGTCGAAAACATTGAGGTCCTTAGTTAACGCTCCATGGTTTGTATCAAACAAAACAATTCATGATGACTTATCAATTCCGATGATTAAAGAAGAAGTTAGAAAATATAGCGAAAATTACTTGGAGAGGCTGAGTAACCATTGTAACCCATTGGCAATAATGCTACTAGATGACACAAACGAAGTAAGAAGACTGAAAAGGAACCACATATTAGACTTGCCATTTCGAACCTAATCAATTATACATAAATAAAATTCTGTGTACATACATATATGTAAATATTAGTATAGATAAAACTTTAAGATTTTGTATATAATGTACTATATATTATGAATTCTTGAAATAACTTTAACAAATTTTGTTTGTATATTGTTGTTCTTATTGGAGTTCAACAATGAATGTTATTTTCTTATTACTTATTTTATAAATTTTGCTTATTATCCTTGGATAGATTGTAAATAAAACGAAACAAAAAAAAAAAAAAATATATTTAACTATACACAGTAGTTATAAGGAACGAAAGATTGCCATTAAAAGTCAGCTTCTCAAAAACAATTTACATACTTGGATACTTAGAATACTAACAATTAAGGAGCATAGATTTCAGAAGAAAAGTGGTTTCCCAATGCCCCTCATTTTCAAGTCGATAAAAAAAGATCAGATGATAATTATAGATTTTAGAAACAGATTAAATATCAGAAAGATTCGAAAGAAAAAATATACATATATAACAGTACAAAGTGTCACATAAAGTGCATGATATAGCAGATATTTTTTCAGTAAAACTAAAAATGGTCTAAAAAAGTTATATAAGACTTTTATAGGAACATCAAGTAATAAGCTTAAAACCACAATAGCGGGTCTTAAATCTGACCTGAATTATAATTCTTTAAAAAAAAAAAATGCATTATCGGCCCATTATCGTGACTTGTGCCACATCCAAATTTTTAAAGCATATCTCTTTTTTAAGCGCGGAAAATTATTGTAAACGTGGGAAATCCTTGGAAATGTTACAGATTATAAAGCTCTAGTAGAGGAAAGTATGAATTAAAAATTATTAATCATTATTAACGCTCAATGGTTATTTCTACGGTTATATTGAGTTTTTCTTAATATTAATATTGTGTTTATTTTGTGCAGTCACTTTTTTGCAACATTAAAATTTTGTACCAAAAATCAGAAAAATATATTCGTGAAGAAGATGTGCAAAAGAGTATCGAAATGTTGTCAAAGGTAAAAAAATTAGCTCCAAGAAAGCCATTACCAAAATCTGAAAAATGAGAACATACTTTAATAATTAGAGTTTAATACAATATTTTAATTTCTTTTAACAAAAAATATACAAAAATTCGCAGTGTAAGCATTTTTGAAAATGTTTTTTTATTTGATGATATTCTTGGCATTATTTGGAACTAAAGCTTTGAATTTAGTGTCTACTTGTAGATTTATTTTTTATCTCATATTTGATAAATAGCAAAAATAAGGAACACTTTCTTGTAAACTGTTCAAAATTGCAACGCTGCCTTGCTTTTCAGCTACATACTTACATGATACTTCTCACCAAATGCACATCAATCGAGCAAGAAAATAAAAAATTAATTTCTCTTTAATTGCTGTCTTTTTTTAAATTTGAATGAATTTAATGAAATGTGAGAATTTTAAGTTGACCTATTTAAATATCTGAACGCAGAAGCTATATTAATTGTATAAATGCAAAATTGCAAACAATATTCTCCTGACATCATGTACAATGCGGTTTTGCATAAAATGTCACCGCGTATACACATGTATACATGCATACACACACACACATACATACATACACATATACATACATACACACATACAAATGTGCCCACATTAGTGTCAGTCCCAGAAACCAGGGTGTTTTATTAAAATTAAAGTTGTAAAATATGTCTGCACATACATATGTACATACGTATGTGAATGCTTGGCGTTGTACAAATAAATATTATATGCATGTTCATGTACATACACATGTATGTATGTATGCATCTATTTATAAACATGTCCGTACATTGCTAGTTTTTGGAATAATTCTGGGCAGGCTTTGCAGGAATATATTTAATACCACACACAGTATTTTATATTCAAGGATGAGGGAAGCTGTGAATAATCATATTCTTATCAATTTTGGCATAGCCTTACACTATTTTTTCTTTCCAACTGAAGCACCGTCCCAACTTTTTTGTTTGCGGCAGTTTCTCCGCTGCGTCCATTTATCGGGGACACTTTAATTTAACACCATCAATTCGCGGATGTTGTTTCTTCCAACGTTCTAGTTGGGGAATCTTATACAAAGTTACAGAATCGCCACTTTGCTCCACCCTTCCAAACATTGCACCCCGCCCGGCGGGGCAGGTTAAGCGCTGCCGATTGCATGCCCAGACATGTCACTCTGTGTTCAAGTATTACTTCGGTTATGCATGTTCTTCCGAAACAACACCCCTTTTGACTTATAGCCATTTTGAGGAAAATGAATAAAGGCTTTTATTTTACGTTTAAGATATATTGGTCTAAACTCCTTAAACCCGTTAATGAAAACTTAACTACGGATAATTTGCAAATATTTCGTAAAACTGTTCGCCTCAAGAAGCAAAGAGCCATCCAAAGCGCTTTTACAATGCGTGGATTTGTGTACATTAAGAAATCTGTTAATGATACTAGTATCCCGATTGATGATATATGTATGTAAGTCTATTAAATGAATTTCGCCCTGATTTTTTGCTGCGGCTGCCACTAACTAAATCTAATTTCTTTTATATTTACTTTCATTTTACATGGTAGTATTACGTTAACTTGTCTCAACATCATTTTAACTTACTCCTGGAGTCTTAATATGTACATACATATGTATGTACTTTATGCTGCTTATATTATTTTAATTATATTGAACAATTTAACTAAGAGCAGCACTTGCTCTAGGCACAGAGTACCGAATGTGATAAAAATCCTGGCTAATTAAAGCAGCGATATGCAAATCTGCCATTTCAAGGCTCCAACTTTGAGAAATCAAGTCGACGAGTTTTGTTTTATTTTTGAAAATTCCGGCATTGGTTCAGACCTCAGTTTATGGATTTATCAATCTCGTTAGCAGGGTAAAATAACCGCTTATTATTTTACCCTGCCTGTTGACAGAAACATTTACGGTGGTGTGACAATACATGTAATGATGATTCTGATATCGATTTAAATGATTATTTGCTGCTTCAGATAATTTGCGAGTTTAGAAAGTTATGAAAGTTATATGTATTTAGAGACCAAATAATGGTATTTGTCTTGAACGATTTGTCAATAATTTTCAAACATGTTGTATATGAAGATGAAAGTAGTACAAGTAATTTTAACTCCGCTCTTGGTCTTTATCTCTCCTTCGTAAGTGATCTCTGTACTTAAACATACACCTTCTAATGTATGTAAATTTGTACTAATGGTTGCTGTTAGTTATAAGATTCTTGAAGTTTTCAACTGTATTTTTAGACAAAAATTTTTTTAACTGCACTTTTAAAACCGGAAGCAAAACAAAAAAATGTTTTCTTATTTTTAGAATAGCGGTAACATAAAATATAGGAGTTGCGCTTATCGAGGGTAGCGTTAACCGAGGTTACACTGTACTTCTGTTGAAGATCCGACATCTTTGTGATTTAAAAATCACAATTGTGATTTCATGCTGTTCGGCAAATCATCTAACTTTGGTTTTTGGTGGCAGCCTTTTTACACATTGGACAAAAGTGTTTTTATGAAAATATTTAGAGAAAATAAAAAAATTGCATTTATTAAAATACCTGGAGAAAACAAATTTCAAATGAAGGCATTAAAAATAATATCAAATCCAATGGATATAAACGAAACAAGGTAAGTAAACAAAAATATAAAACTTCAACGTAATACTTCTAAGCATTTTTTTATATCGTTTTACCGCTTCAATAAAAGAGAGAAAAAAGAGGGATGCTATATGTACATACATACATATGTAGATATAAACCTTTCAAAATTCTGCATTCCGTCATGTATTAATCTGGCAACTGTGCTAAGATATTTAGCAGCCGGATCGTTTCAAGGCGTGATAGCGAACAATGCCAACTTAAGCATGGGACGTTAAATTTTTAAAAAGTTATGCGGAATGTTATGAAACAATTAAACAATATGAGGCCAGTCTTTTGGAACACTATTTTCCCGGATTGTTCCGGTCAAATAATAGCCTCTATTTTTAAGATAATCCAGCAGCTGAAAGCTGGTAAAAAGATTATCAAAGAAAATACGGCATACGAAGTTTTTCAGAGTTGACTACGTACCCACTCATTGTGCAGAGTGACCATACTTTATAGCCAAATCCTATTGGTTTAGTCTATAGCCAAATCCCAAAATATGGAATCATACTCTCATCGAATGACAGATTTTGCTCTGCATGGAAGTTTTTAAGCATGTTGGCTGACTGGTCGAAGCTTTCACATTTTATCAGCACCATTACCTCCTTGAGCATAACCTACAAAATGAAGACAACTACATGTTTCCTGAAAACGATCGCGGCGCATACTTTCGAAGACAACATTATTTCATAAATCTTTGACGGTAGACCACATATCCCTGGTTCTCGCCTGCCAGTTGTAACCTGTTACTTAAAAAATACCGATAAGTGTATGTAGTAATAGTTGGATTTTCGCCCTTTAAAACTGCATAGTCGTTGGATTTGTCTGCAATATATTGTACTAAACTATCATAAAAATTTTTTTCAAGCTGCTGATGTGGTTTTAGGTGAAGGCAATCCTCTTAATTATTTTCAGGAAATATACGAATTGCCTGAGTGAAATCATTCTTAAACCAAGTATATTTTTGTTTTTTTTTTGGCGTTACTTTTTTTAAACAAGTTGTTGCTTCTTTCGGTTATACTATTCGGTTATATAACATACATAGCTATGTACGTATGTATCAACCGACGAATGTGCATATTTCAATAAATTTTTTATCTTATTACTTAAATAATAAAAAATAACTTATAGTTCATAGAAAGTTAAAAAAAATAATTGTGAAAGCAAAATAAAAATTCATGTTTGAGATGAAATCATCTATCATATATTGTACATATTGTATACCATGAGTTTTGGTTAATACAGTCTGCATATTTTTATTTGATGCTCGCGCTTTTAAAAACATGGCAATATTTGGTTGTCATAACCTTCTTTGAGTGGTGATAAAATTTGCAGCATGTTCTCTTTTCCTTTTCTCTAGAAGGTGCTTCGCAAGCGAACAATTTTTTTTATTTGCCGCTTATTGACTTTCGGTAAATATGGAGTTTTAGATAATGTATCAAATGGTTCCGCCAAGTCTTTATAACAGTTATTTTCATCCGCATGGGATACCAATTTTCGTCAGGGAAACTGTTGTCGCTGTCAAAATCCTCTTCTTCCTCTCTATTACTAAAGTCCCTGATGTCACTTAAATCGCTTGAAATTAATAGTGCCTTACTTACCATTTTTAGTTACTTCATAAAATACTAACGCCACGTGAAATTTGGGTACAAAAATGATCTTTTTCTTATACGCAAATTTTGTAAAAAAAATCCATTTATTTCAAAAAAGTTCCTTGTACTTAAAAACAAAAGTTTACTTATAAATGCATTTTTTAGGAAAAACATTTTTAATTAAAGGAGTACATTTTTCAAAGTAAATATTTAAAAATATAAAATTTTTTTAAAAATGCACTTAGAAAATATAATTTCAAATGAACTTAAATTTTTTCAAAGACTACAATACTTTTATCCAAGAAATATGTACCTTCTTTTTTGAAAAAGAAGTAAAATATGAAAAGTGTCTGTTTTTAAAAGTGCAGCTTTTGCAAAAACATTAGCTTCTGACACTGAATAGCCGCTTTTGCAAAGAATTTATTAATTAGAGTTTTGAAAGATGACAATATTGTTCGAAATAGCTGTTATTTACTGCTTTTTGCTTTTATAATTTTTTAAGAAGATCAAATAAATATTTGTTCAAAAATCGGTCGACCAGCAATCTATTTATTTATTTAAAATCAGCTTTAATGTCATTTGAACCTCAAAATAATTTTGTGTTCGTACTACGAGATGTTTTATATTTATACGACCCACGCCTTCACATGGGAAGTAGCATAAAATTCCTCAAATGAACATTAAGACATTACAGTTATCTTAGCAAATGAGTCAACTATAGAAGGCCAAATAACAACAACAAGCCTGACCGCATGACTGGAGAACTGTTCTTCAGCCCAGAGCTGTTTTACGACTGATGTTATATTAAGTTTGTTTAAAAGAAATGTGCATTGTTTTTGTGAGATTGTTGGATATTTCAATATTACAAATTAAATAAATTTTTTGGTCATCCTATAATAAAAAATTTCCTGTTGCGACCTGCGACCAAAGCATCATTAGTCCATATTCATTTACACTCGTACATACACGACAGTATATGTATGTACATATGTACATACATACATACATATGTGTGTACATAGTACATGCGTACGAAAAAGCAAAGGCCTTTCAAAAAGCTGACACATTAAAACATAATACGACCTAAAAAATTTTAACACTCAATATTTTAGAATAACTTTTGTCCATATGAACATATTAATAATCTACATATGTATGTGTGTATTGTACACGTACATATGTACAATTGATATACATACATACATATGTATGTGTGTATGTACATACATACATACATATGTATTTCTGTATGTACACCGCATATGATATTTAAGTAAACAAAGTTATGGTTTTTGTTTTGTTTTAAATCACGGGAAGTGTAACTGTGTATATTTACAAAATTTGCCCGGTTTTACGTCTCTACATACATACATACATCGAACTGTTTCTGTTGGAATTAGTTAAAACTTCTTAAGATTAATTGCATATTTTGTTTTTATACGAGAAACTTACGGAAAGAAGCGTTTTGGGATGAAACAAAAAGCAGCCGAAAAAGTATATATCTTTTTATAACAAGTTAATTAATATCATTAAAGTTTTTTCGTTTTATATTGAAGAGAAGGAAGAAGCAATTATTAAGCTTCACGAAGAAGGTGAAATATAGCCAAAATGTTCACTTTTAGTGATAACAAGCGCGTTTGCTCTCCAGGACGGCCTCAAATCACTACAAAGGATAGGCAGAAAAATAAAAAAACATATCAAATGCAAATCCCATTTGAAACTGTCTTCTTTTGTGTGACACATTGAATTTGCTACTTGTTTCAACTATTACAAATTTTAATATATGTAACTCTCCCCAGAATTGTTCTCTGTACCAAGAAGATACTTTGTGGAAAGTTATGGGCAGCTTGCAACAAGAGAAGGCGTGCCGCAACAGCCAACAAGTTGTCCAAATTTTTAAAATTCATATAGAAAAACTGCATGTGCTGTGTTGAGGGTTGGCTTACGAAATATTCTGATAATTTTTAGGTGGATTATAGTAAATTTATTTGTTCTGAGTGTAAAAACGTGCTTAAAATTATAATAAGTTTGCGGTTTTTAAAGTTATGAGATTTTTTCATACACATGCTCAGCCATTTATTGATTTTAACTGTTATTATCAAAATGAGTAAAGTTTTTCGTTTGTAAGATAACGGATAAAAAATGCATATTAAATAAAATCTGGCAGCTCTAGAACTTTAATAGTGGATAGTTGTGTAATTTCGCTACAATTTTTGAACGAAACGGTGAGTCCCCAATTAAAGCGTTCTTTGATTAAATCAAGAAAGTTAAAAAGTAAAATTGTTAAATAAACAAATAAAAAAATTAAAACAAATAAGTTTGTGAAATTAAAGAAAAAATAAATAAAATGAACACAAGAGAAAAAGGACAAGTGTATGTATCTTCTCGGCTATGACAAATAATATGTGCAAAGCTGCCTTCTAATGCTCCAGTTTTGCGTGTATTGTTTTATAACATGAGGAAGGTCAAGCTAGAACTTCGTGCAAGTGCTTCTCTTGTAGTAAAAGAAGAAAAACAATTAGAATGCAAATTGTAGCTGATTATGGGAAACAATATCCTAACGCAAACAAATCAGTTTTAATAGGTGAATAAATTGTATCGAAATTTGCTTAGTAAAAACTAGTTAAAAATAGTATTTCATAAAAATAATTTTTTTAAATAAGTATAATGAGCAAATGTAAATAGCTAAATAATATAATATTATTAAAAAACCACTATAAATTCAACACAACAGATGCATATTTAAGTTATTTTTTTTAAAGAATTAATTTCATATAAACTATCAAAATCGTACTGTTTCGAGAAGAAATGGCATAACTTGAAATAACAGTGTTTGAAAACTATTGTTTATGGAACGCAGGTTCAGAAGGAATAGATTCATTATAATCTTTCCAAAAATATTTAAGATTTCAACACGAACTTACATTTAAACAACATCTGTAGTAATTTTGTATTTTGAAATTTATTTTGATAATATTAGCATTTTGTGGGCGAATGCGGCACGGCTTCTCCTATTCCAATCTGGCTGAAATTTTTAACAACGTATTTTTTGGCTACAGAGAACATTTCTAGGGGGAGTTAAGGTGCACCCTTTCACTTTTAAAAATAAGGTGCACTCTAATGTACATACTTATGTATGTATGTATGTATGTTCTGTGAATAGGATACTCTGATATGAGGGAAAGGCAATTGTGGAAATTTGTAGGTTTAATATACATACATATGTATCTTTTCATAAAGGATATAATTCATATGTATATGGGATTTATTAAAGGACCGCAACAGCACTTTTTGGGAGTGTGACGTGCTGACGATGGACGATAACAGATTTAAAGAAAACTTTCGCCTCAACAGGAATGCTTTCCAAATCTTAAAATGGAAAAAATGCGTTTCGATTGTAAAATTTCTTTTTTTATCGCTAAAACAATTAAAATAACTTACCTTTGCTGAATTTGAATCCATTTTAATTTAACAATAATAAGCAATTTGCCAACAGCTGACTGATTGTCGACTGTGTTGCTATATCGAAATACCTAAATGCAGTATAAATTCACTCTGATTTCGTGCATTTACGACAGATCTTATACACATTGGGATGGGGATAATTCACAAGTTAATTTGAATTAAGACTGCTAATGCAAATTAACGCTGTCGTCTGTCTACGCTATTACTTTATGTTATTGTTTAATAATTACTGAATATAGAGAATCAACAATTTTATTTTAGACCTGAGAGAATAACCTGAATAACCCTTGATTGATTTACTTTATCGCGTTGTTTGCATCTAAGAGTTTTATGCGTTGTGCTGTGTAATTTGCGACATACATATAATTACACTGAATATACTTTTTTGACAGAAGCTGGAAAAGTGTTATGGACTTTCAGCTTTTCTGCCAGTTCCTTTTTATTTGTTTACTTTTTTGTACATTCAAAAATGGATTTGGCTTGCTTTTCTATACAATACTGTATGATTTTTAATCTTGCCAATCAGTTTTTTCTCTCCTCATTTGCAAACTTGTTTAATCTTCTTTTTTTATCATTACTTGCGCCAAATACACTAACTTCTTGTATAAGTGCGTCAAAAGATTTTACATATAACATATATACATATTGTACATAACTTACTGTATAACGGGAGCTTTCTTGTTTTTCATTGAAGCCTACATCGCGTCCGGCCACTAATGGCAGCTACATACGTACATATGTATGTATGTATGTATGTATGTTAGTACGTAACTTTGAATGCTCAATGCTTTAAGCTCAAGAAAAGGAATATTAATGTACACAAACCTCAGAAAATCATAATATTTTATGTGAACTCTGTATAATTATAAATTTAATTCAAAATACAATATTTTATACAAGAGATTATCGTGATAAGACAGTGTAAATGACGACACACAAACAATCGCTTCCCGCAATTGTATGAAAACCGAAAAATGTATGTAGGTCTGCGGAATGATTTTTTTTATCATTGGTATAATGTTGTATTAACGATTATTTACGAGTGTGATTACAAGCTTTTTTATTTAGCCTTGTCAATATTTCACTTTAAATTCATTTATTATAGCATTTTTTTTGTTTGGCCTAAAAACTCTTGGTGGTGTTAAAAGGGGATTTAGGCGGTAACACAAGTCGTACGATAAGTCAAATTGAGTAGCAGAGCACGGATGGTATCGTCTAAACTCAGTATATAATGAAACCATACGAAATAGAGAGCAAATAAATTAAATAAATTAAAATTCTTCAAATTCCTTCACACATCAGATCAGGGATGTATTTTCATGTAAATATTTTACTTTGTTTTGGTCTTTTACCAATGGTGTAAACGTCAAAGAATCTGTCGTAAGATTTTTATTCTCATTTTTAAAAACGGAGATAACTTCATAAGATTTTCTCTCGGGTTTCACGTACGACTTTTATTACTGTCTTAATCCCTTTTAACCAATACAATTTAGAACGCCATTTGTTCGCTAATTAAGTCTCATAAAGATTCCAAACGTTTGGCAGCTTTACTTTAAAACAAAAATTATGAGCAAGCATACATACATACATATTTATGGTTGATCCGAACAAGCCCCCTTAAGAATATCATAAATATGTAAATATTCTAACAAAAGACAGATAGAATCATACAAATATCTAAGCTTTAATATTCGATCAAGTAAATTTTGCAGACACAAGTTACATGTGCGAATCCTACGATTAAACCAATGGACCTACCACGTCAATTCAAGTATAGGTGTTGACAGGGCCTATTGTGAATGGGTTTTCATTTTTACTCTTTTCTAAAACAAAGACTACTATTATTGAAATTTTGGTCGATTCAAAACTTGTTTGGCAGTCTTGCATCAACTAAAACTTCGACTTGTTTTTACTTTTTCATTTATTTCGAAGTTTGTCAATTCCAGTTTCCTTCCCGCAAAAAGCTTGGAAGACAAATCTTTGGCAAATTAATAGAACTTTTTGACAAGAGACAACGATTTCAAAAATCCAAAGGAACTTAATTTTTTTTTTTGTACCGGTACTTGTGGGACTCTCTTTGATTTGAAGATTTGAATTTTCGACTTTTTTATTTTATCCTATTTGCAGAAATGAGGGTGCCAGAATTTAAATAACGTTGTTCTGAATGTTCGATAATGCACAAACGAACATCAACATCCTCAACATGGTGCTTTTTATACTTCTTCTTCTTCCTTTGGCGCCACAGTCTAGGGTGAACCTGGGACTCAGCCAATTAGATTTTCCAGCTTGCACGATCTTTAACTAGCAGCCTCCAATTTTGCACAATCAGTTGGTTGAGGTCCCTCGCACTTGCGTTCGAAATCGGTTTCGTGAGCGTCCTCTAATGCGTAGACGCCTGGTTAGGCTCATGCCACTGTACACCCCGTACAATTCGTGATTGAACCTCCTTCTTCAGAAACCATCAACGTAAACAGTGCCAAAGATTGAACGCAGAACTTTTCCCTCGCAAATACCAAGGACTTCCTCATCCGCGTTCGATACAGTCCAGCTTTCGCGCCATAAAGAAGGACATGGAGGACCAAAGTGGTATATAGTGTCAGCCTGGTCTTTCGAGAAAGGGCTCTACTACTCACTTGCCTCTTGAACACAAAGAAACAGCAATTAGCAAGAGTTATTCTCTATTTAATCTCGGTATTGATGTTGTTCGTGTTGTTCACTTGGAAGCCAAGATAAACGAAGTCCTTCACTACCTCGCCTATGGTGACGTTCCGGTCCAGTCGTCGATATTGTGCTTCCTTTCTCGATGACAGCATATACTTCGTTTTAGCCTCGTTCACCGCCAGACCCATTTTGGCCGCCTCCGTTAAAATACCAATAAACGCTTCATTCGCGGCTTCACGGTAGCAGTCTGTTGTTTACGTGTGAGTTTTGCACGATCTTCTCTAGAATTATGTTAAAAAAGTCAGTTCGTCGCCTCGTCTAAGGCTTTTTCTGACATTGAAGGTCTCGGTGAATTCATTATCCACCTTGATGGAGCAGCGAGAATTTTCCATCGTCTTCCTACACAGCCTGACGAGTTTAGTAGGAATGTCGAAACTAGACGTGGCGTTCTATAGCTCCTCCCCATATATATATGGGGCCTTAAATTCGATGAATAGGTGGTGATTTTTATACTATGTTATCTTAATATATTTCTATTCTTCAAAATAATGTACAATTAGCTCTAATACAATAGTGGACATTGCATTTAAAAATTTTTGTATTGGTCTTTTTCTCCAGTTACTAATTTTTTATAAAGAAAAAAGCCATTTTTATGTATTACTTTGAAAACTGTCTACTTCTGCATATATAAGTATATGTATGTACATACATACATAAATATTCTAATAACAGGCATACTACCACCCTGTGAGTGCGCCCGACAGTATTCTTAAGCTTTTACTATCAAGTTTTAGCGTGAGTTGCACCCTCATGGTATCGAAACTCTGGAGTTTTTTGGAATGTAAAAGATATTCGGTATCGTTCCAATATTTCCCAAAGGATAAAATGAGCCCGGGGAAAATCCGCACAGCCCATTTTTTAGCGCGTTTCCTTAACGCCCTCGTGTCCTGATTCCGTTCAGCTAAGCAGTTCAGCCTCTTATGACGCTATAATACAGACCTGTACGTGAAAATGTCTCCGTTTGTCTCCGTCCATATACCATTTCTGTGAACCGTTTTGGATTTGAGCACAAATCTTCACTTGTCGGAGAAACAATTCTATATTTCCTATCAAGGGAAAATATAGAAATTATATGGGCGCTCGCTTGAGCCAAATCAAGAATGTATACAATCCCCTTTAAGATTTGAAGATGTCTAGTAAGGTTAACCTAACTGTCCAATAGGGCAGGAAGCGGTGTCAGATTCAGAAGAGCCTTTGCCCTCTGTTGGGGTAGGCTTTCCGGAGAGGCATAGTTTATTCGGGTTTGTTTTTTCTAACTTTCTTCATCAACACATCGGTTTCAGCTTTGCATTATATACATAACTCGTAATATTTTACAAGGAATCGATTAGTTAGCAAAAAAAAAAAAACTTATAAATTTATCAAATCAAAATAAAAGGAAATACGGTGATAAAAATATATTAAAAAACACGGTCATTAGACACAGCTTAAAGCTGTTGGTCCATATTATAAATTGAAATTTGAAGGTTTTTTAATGCTTATAAAGGGTGGTTAAGTTTCAAGGGCCGATGTTGATTTTGAATAAAACACAAACTATTTAGGAAATTATTGTAATTTTATTTAATTATGATGTATTGGTATTACTCAATTATGTATGGAACAAAATATCGGCCAAATGGGCGCCGCGACCTCGGCGGCACACCTCCATCCGATGGTACAAATTTTCGATGACGCTGAGGCATAATGGAGGTTCTATGCCGTTAATGTGCCGAATTATCTGATCCTTTAGGTTTTGAATTGTTGCTGGCTTATCGACGTACACCTTTTCTTTCAAATAACCCAAAAGAAAAAAGTCCAACGGTGTCAAATCACATGATCTTGGCGGCCAATTGACATCGCCATTACGTGAGATAACACGGCCATTGAATTTGTTGCGCAAAAGAGCCATTGTTTCGTTAGCTGTGTGGCAAGTGGCACCGTCCTGCTGAAACCACATATCGTCCACATCCATATCTTCCCATTCGGGCCATAAAAAGTTCGTTATCATCTCACGATAGCGAACACCATTCACAGTAACTGCCTGACCGGCCTCATTTTGGAAAAAATACGGCCCGATGATGCCGCCACCCCATAAACCGCACCAAACAGTCACTCTTTGTGGGTGCATTGGTTTTTCGACAATCACTCTTGGATTCTCATTCGCCCAAATGCGGCAATTCTGTTTATTGACGAATCCACTGAGGTGAAAATGTGCCTCATCACTGAAGATGATTTTCTTCGAAAATTGATCATCCACTGTTGCCATTTCTTGCCACCATTCTGCCCATTCACGACGTTTGGAATGGTCAAGAGGCTTTAGTTTTTGAGCCAATTGCACCTTGTAAGCGTGTAAATGCAAGTCTTTATGCATAATGTTCATCAACGACGAGCGTGAGAGGTGCAATTGTTGGGAACGACGACGAGTTGAGGTGGACGGCTCTTCAGCCACACTATCGCGAACAGCAGCAATATTTTCTGCAGTACGAGCTGTACGAGCATGCACTGGTGTTCTCACATCTTCTACAGACCCGGTTTGCTCGAATTTTTCCACGATTTTTGCGATTGTACGCACATTTGGACGATGAAATTGACCAAAAAAATTACGAAGTGCACGATATGCATTTTGATTTGAACTCCCATTTTCATAATAAGTCTGGATAACTTTAACACGTTGTTGGATTGTGTATCTCTCCATGGTTCAAATTGAGTAAGTCTGAAATAGAGAAATGTCAAATAAAATTCGGACAAAAACTTGACGTTTAGGTGTGGTTCACATTCAACATCGGCCCATACAATTTAACCACCCTTTATATAAAGAGAAAAATAAGAACAACAACAATAGGTCAACATTCTTGGACAAAAGGAACTCCATAGAACTCGATAAGGCTATTTTTAAGGTTTCTTTGCTTGAAGTAAGACAATCCTATAATTTCGTGTTCATATGGGACCACAAATGCTCTATTGGGTGTAAGTCTGGGGTTTATGGAGGACGAGGTAAAACTTTATTTGTGTTATAAAACATCTATTCCTTTACTAGAATAGGATATTTAAATAATACGTTATTTATATTTCTTTCCACAAAAACCAGATTTCCCACTCCATTTGCCCCCAACACCCATAAACTCATGGGCATACTTTAGGCGTTTTTGGATTTTTGGTTGGATACATAGGGGTCTCTAGCGAACTGTGTCTCCATGTAATTTAACTATATCCTATTATACTCGAATATTTCTTTTTGTTTCAAATTGCGAGTTTATGGTATTGATTGCGGATGAGAAAATTTGTCACTTTTGACAAACGTTTTCGTTACACTTTTGAAAGCTCTAAAGGAAGTTCAAAATATCTTTAGGCTTAATTGCATTTTCCCTTTTATCTCGCAAGCAATTACATGCATCCATATACGTACATACATTATATATACGGTGACCATCCGTCCTGTATTTTACAGGACAGTCCTGTTTTTTAACATGCTGTCCCTTGAGATTTTTTTGTAAATACAGGACAGTACAATGTCCCTTATTTCCTAATTTGATATGTCCTCTTTTTAGCATATACATTGCACGAACATTAATATAAAATTATCATAAAAATCCAACTGTATACTTTCCCTACATTTCCAAAAGTGAAAAATTTGTTTCTGGGACATGGGAAATTTCCTATAATCTGGCACCATTGTGAATTGTCAGCTTGAGATTGAATTTTCAATGTCAACTTGTTAAAATAACAATGTGAATGATTTGTGGTTAGTAATTTATTTATTTATTTAAATTCACATTTAAAATAGCATTCATTTTATTAGAGATATGGCTCCAACAAAAAGAAAATGTAATTTCAATGATGACTTAAAAAGCGAGTTTTCATTTATTAAAACAACAAGTAGCTCCAATGAGGTGAGATGTGAAAAATGCTTGGCACATTTTTCTATAGCAAATAGTGGACGTACTGATATTAAACAGCATTTGCAAACACAAAAGCATAAAAGAGCAGATTTAGCCAAATCATCAAGTAAAGTTTTAACGAATTTTTTAAGAAGTAATACATTCAATGATAAAGAAAAGGACCTGGCTATTGTAGAAGGTACTTGGACATTTCACAGTGTTCAGCACAATTTTTCATTTAGGTCTAACGATTGCACATCAAAACTGATCAAATCGTGTTTCAATGAAAAATATTCTTGTGCTAGAACAAAATGTGAATCCATTGTTAACAATATTTTTACACCAATGTCATTAAATACAATCAAAGCAGATTTGTCAAACGTTCAATGTATCACAATATATTTAGATTGTTCGAAAATAAATGTTAAAATTTGTCCAATATTAATTCGATACTTTCTGCCGAATAAAGGAATTCAGATTAAGATTTTGGATGTTAAAGACCTTATTGGAGAAACTTCAGATATTATTTCAAAATATGTGCAAGAGACTCTTGAAAAAATGAAATAATTAGTAAAATGATAGCGTTTTGTGGAGACAGCACAAATTGCAATTTTGGTGGTGCAGCCAGAAAAGGGCAGAATAATATCTTTCACAAAATGCAAAACTTCATTGGCCAAAAACTGATAGGTGTAAATTGCGCTGCACATATTTTGAACAACTGCATACAAACTGCAGCAGAATGCTTACCTATTGATATTGAAGTTATTATTGTCAAAATGTATTCTTTTTTTTATATTTATACAGTTAGAATTGAAAATTTCAAAGAAATATGTGAAGATATTGAAATAGAATATAAAAAGTTACTAGGACATAGCAAAACTCGATGGTTAACTTTAATGCCTGCTTTGGAAAGAATAATAAAACTATTTGAAGCTTTAAAATTATATTTTATGTCTCAACCAAAATGTCCGACAATATTACGAAATTTTTTATGAATCCTTGTGCTGAATTATGGTTATCTTTTGCATATAGCCAAGCCTCAACATTTCATAAAGCTATTCTTAATGTAGAATCACAAAATATTTCAATGCCTGAGGCTTCAACTATTTTAAAAGATTTAAAATTTAAATTGGTCGAACGGAAAAGGAACTGTTTTTACCCCTTACCGTCAAAAATATTATTCTCGAATTACAGAAAAGTAATGATTTTGATGAAACAATAACTAAAGAACATATAACAAATTTTTACCATTGATTGATGCATTGATTACCTAAATCAGTGGGATAAAGCTTTTAGAGATGTAGAAATTTTAGACTGGATATTGTTACGAAATATGTTATCTTGGGACAAGATTGAAGAAACTTTATCCTATCTAAATGAATTTAGAAAAGATTTAAAAATAAATAATGAAGATTTATTTGATGAAGTGAGCTGCGTGAAAAATTTTGCGAATAATGAAAAAATAGAAGACTGGAGGGTAAAAAATATATCAGTAGATGAAAGATGGATTGAAATTGTTAATCACTTTAAGATAAATGTGGTTGCATATAAAAATATATTGATACTTGTTGAATTTTGTCTATGTATGTATATATACCAGCTTCAAATGCTGCTACCGAGAGAGTGTTTTCAATAATGAATAATATTTGGACCACCGAAAAATCGCAATTAAAAGTAAATACTTGAAGATCATTATTAATTACAAAATGCAATTTTAAAATGAATTGCTCAGAATTTAAAGGATTTTTAATTAACAAACCAGATGTTTTAAAAAAATCCATTCTGTGGAAAAATATCATAACTAAATTTAACATTTATGTACATAGTTTTTTTCTATTTATTTTTTTGTTAGCCTTAGTCAAGAAGACTGTTTATAAAACCAAATTTATTTTTTTAAATTATAATATTATAAAAACTTTTTATTTAACTTTTTATTCTAGTCAAGAAGATTTGTTTTTGTTGTTACTTAATTTTATAATAATAATAATAAATATATTATATGATTATTTTTTCTGTTTTTCTCTTCATTTTTAACATAATTTTGTATTTGTCCTGTATTTTCCTTTCCCAAAAATGGTCACCGTAATTATATAGTATACTGGAAATTTATGGGTTGTGAATTAGTACGGATAACACTGACACTTCATAAGCCAACCTTAATACACACATATACTTATGTTTATTCATCCACAGCTTTGGTTCAGATTTCTAAAAAGATATGTACCTCGTTAGATTTTTAGTTGTCTTTTCCAACGCACTTAGCTGTGAAACACAGAAGGAAACTGCTCCTCCAAAATAAAATGTTCATATCCGCTTTTAAGGAAAAATATTAAATATCAACAATCATTGGATGTAATTCTCTACATACATATGTATTGTTGTTTTAAGCAGCATACCAACATACGTATGTAGATATTTGTTTATAATTTCATAGATTTATTTTTTACGCCGGCGAACGATGCATAAATCAGTGCCATGTAGTCGAATTTAGCCGCACTGAACACTAGTGCGCACTATGGAACCTGCAGCCGCCGCACAGGAAAACATTGAACACGATCTAAATGAGTCAACTGGTCGCCGTTCTCAGCAGCTGCAATAGTGTGCTTCTACTTTATGGAAAATTTTACGAAAGGATCTGGGCTTAAAGCCAAATGACCAACAGGTTGGAGCCACATGCACGAGTTAAATTATTAATTTTAAGATTCATTTATTCCTTTGAAGAAGTCATCAATTTTATCCTTAGGAAGTTTATGTAACTAGTCCGCTACAATTGATTTCCTCAAACTTTTTATGGAACGTATGGTTATTATATTGGCTACCAAGATCGGTAAACTAGTTACAGTTGAATCAACATTAGAAGAGTTGTTGGTGAAATACGGCTGCAAATACTACGAAATGTTGTCTAAAATTGGTGTTTCAGATTGCGCCTTGTATACGCCAGTGGTGGCGGCCATGTGGCCGAAATTATAAGTAAACATACAATTTTCTGTCCAATAAAGCCCGTTTCATCGATATTAACAATATATTTCTTTATTTTATTATGACTGAAACTTGTGTAAATAACTCTAAAAGAAAATAACTCTAAAAAAAAAAAATTTATGCATCGATTTATTCGTAAGTAGAATTGATTACTAATTTGGTCGGCTATAGAAATAATATGGTCGGCTACAAGCGAATAATTTATGACGGATCGCTAGACATGGCAATCCTCCAGAGATTGTATCAATAAAATTTTTATAATTACGTCTACAGATTTTTTAACAAAATGTGTTTTTGTGAAATAAAGTATATTCTAATAGTTACCAAAGAAAAATATCTGATCCTCTGAAATACGCCCAGTCAGCTTTTCTTTTAATATCAATGCAAATGCCAGCAAACATGATTCAAATTCTCAACCATACAGCTAAAGTTATTGTCCTTCTTGATATATTTTACTCTTTTAACGAATTCACCATGACCTTCAATGTCAGAAGGAGATTTAGACAAGGCGACGCACTGTCATGTGACTTTTTTAACATAATTGTTGAGAAGGTCGTGCAAAACTCGTACGCCAACAACAGAGGCACGATCTTCCAAAAGTCCATGCAACTGCTAGCATACGCTGACGACATTGACGTGATTGGTCGAACACAGCGAGCCATCAATGAAGCGTTTGCTGGTATTTCAACGGAGGCGGCCAAAATGGGTCTAGCGGTGAACGAGGGCAAAACGAAGTATATGCTGTCATCAAAAAAGGACGCGCCACACCGACGACTGGGCCAGAACGTCACCATAGGCAGCTTTAACTTCGAGGTAGTGAAGGACTTCGTCTACCTTGGCTCCCAAGTGAACAGTATAAACAACATCAGTACCGAGATCAAACGCAGAATAGCTCTTGCCAATCGCAGTTTTTTTGGGCTCAAGAGGCAATTGAGTAGTAAGGCCCTTTCTCGAAAAACCAAGCTGACACCCACTATATACCACTTTGATAACCCCTGTACTTCTCTATGCCACGGAAACATGGACGATATCGAAGGCGGATGAGGAAGTCCTTGGTATTTTCGAGAGAAAAGTTCTGCGTTCAATCTTGGGCCCTGTTTGCGTTGATGGTTTCTGGAGAAGAAGATTTAGTCATGAACTGTACGGATTGTACGGCGACATGAGCCTAACCAGGCGTCTACGGATCCAACGGCTAAGATGGTTGGGCCATGTAGAGCGTATGGAGAATACTGCTCCGACCCATAGAATCTTCGATTCCGAACCTGTGGGACAACGCATTAGAGGACGCCCACGGAACCGATGGCGCACACAAGTAGAGAGGGACCTCAAAAAACTTGGTGTGCAAAATTGGAGGACGCTGGCTAAAGACCGTACCAGCTGGAAAAGTTTGTTGGTTGAGGCCCAGGTTCATCCCGGACTGTAGTGCCAAAAGAAGAAGAAGAGGAATTTAATTATGATCTTAAATTTAAAAATTAAAACAAACATACTCGCATTTTGAATGTTGCAGACACACAGGTCATTTTACAAAAGTATCTTGTATTACGTCTCATTACAAATTTGGAAGGGATCGGATTCAATGTTGGCTCCTCGGAATGATGCGGATTGTAATGAGGCGTTCGCTCACGTATTTAAAGCTTAAGACTCTTTGCCTAAGTCTGCCCCGAACAAGAAACCCGCATCCAAACAAGCGCTGTCGTCGCTCTTTGTAGCAATCACCGTAATAGATGTCGCAGTTTCTCACTTTCTTTTTACCCGGCCCACCCCATCGCACTTCCTGGATGGCGGTGATGTCAACCTTATAGGCTTCCAGGGCCTCCGCAAGTTCATCGGCTGCACGTGGTCTGTTCAGGGACCTGGCATTCCGTAATTAAATACAAATGCATAAAAAAATTTTCAGGGGTTATATTAATTAACTCTTATTTTTTGTTTGTTATTGCCAGGAAATATTCTTTAATTTTTGTTTAAATAAGCAGTAAAATATTGTTTTTCTTACTTTGAACTTTTAAGCCAATTGTTAATTTTCAGTCAAATACAAGTGGTCCCAGGCATGCCCAGGTGGCAGTTTGTGCCACACATATTAGGTGTCTACTTATGGGTTAAGCTCTGCTGCGGAGAATGGAAATGTGAAAAAAAATGTTTATATACTCTGACTCGAATAATAGAAATTGTATCGTATGCGGTGGCAGCTGCAACAATGTTGCTACTTGCCAAAAGTTTACAAACGTCGAGAGAACAAGCAGATGGAATCTGGTGAGCGAGTTTAATCTTTGCAAGCAATGTTTACACAAACATTACGGAAAATACAATAACAACAAAGTTTGTGGTGTTTATAACTGTCAATTCAAACACCATTATCTACTACACAAAAACGTGAAGATGTCGGTAATAATGTTCCATTACGACGTCAATAAAATAAACGTACGTTACGTAAACCTTATCGATGAACAAATTATTGCCGAATCATTGTGTTTCAAGTGGACAGGAAGTAAAGAACGAAGATAATTCTCATCGACTATTAATAAGCGTTTCCGGTCCAAATAAAAAAAATCATAATATGGACGTTCGTAGAGTAAGGTAGCTTTCGCTTTCAAAGCAAACTTTAAATACTGACAAGCTCGTAAAGGACTTGGAATATTTGACAGGTTTACCTATACAAAACTATGTCGATGCTACTTCCCGAATTTTAATTTGGTTAAAAAACTCAATATACTTTATTTTATGTTATCATAAACGAGCAAATTAACTGGTGGCAATTCGCAATAAAATCCTATCTGACTTGATTAAAGAGTTCTACAGTCTAGATTCAGTAGGTACAGATTAGTTGCAAACCGTTTTGAGCATAGAGGATGAAAAGGCTATGGCTATTTTGAAAAGCCACAGTAGGCAAAAACCGAACAGACATTACAGGATTACCGATGTCGAGCAATAGAGTTGTAAACAAACTTAAAAATATTAACAATCAATTGCCTCAAGAAGAGCTAAACCTAGCAGAAACTATTTTGGTACAACAGGCAGAAGAGTATTTAGAAGAAATATCAACACTGACAAACGGTTGCAACACAAGCAAAATAATTCCATCTATAATCTATGAGCGTATTTGGATAGTAATCAGGTTTTACGTATTGATGGTCGAGTTGAAAACGCCACCGTTCTGAATAATCTGAAGCATCCAGGAATTATGTCAAAAGATAGTTACATAATACGAGATTCGACAGAAATAATTGTTTTCAAGAAGTTTCTCCGAAGTCGTCAAACGTGTAAGATAAACAAGCCGAAACCGGGTATCCCACAAGTTCGGTTATCATCGTATGTAGCATCCTGCACTTTCAGAAGTGTTGATTTGTTGGCCCGATTTTAGTTGTGGTCGACACAAGGAAAAAATGTACGGTGTTTGGTTTACCTGGCATATTCATTAACTGCAAGCTCATATATCTTAGCAATAAGAAATTTTATTGGAGGACTTGCGAGAAGCTGTAAAAGAGATTAACTTTAAAGAATGCGTACGAACATTTACTACATCTTACCCTGAGTGCAATTTTAACCTACTTTTATTCTTCGTATGGGAGGAGCTTGGGGACACAGGCTACGTTCCGTTAAGATTGTGTTTTATAAGATGAATGTTTCCAAGTCCCCGAACTATGCAATACTCCGTATTTGAATGGCTGAAGTCGAAAACATTATAAATCAAATCCACGCAATACTTGTTCGAGAGGACGGGTAGTGGGGACAACAGTGGCTAATGACGGCCAAGTGCGCAGATTCAAGAAAGCTGGGGTAGTAGAAAGACCCGTAATCGACGTGGCTTCAGTTGAGAAGGAAGGCTGTGAATGTACTTCTTCACTTACTGCGTGGGCGTGTTGTCACCACAGTCGATGAAACATCTACCAGATATTGCCATAAGGAACTTTACGTGAATACCGGGTATTCGCGGTAACTAATTATTGGAGGGGAAAAAGTTCTGGAAAGAAGGCGCACACTGTCAGAAGTGTTTTTCTTTTTTTTAAAAGAAGTTGAAGTTTTTCTTTTTCTTAAAATAAGTTCAATCGAGATCGTGGCATCACCAGTCCTCATACAGACTTACGAAATTAATCATATTTCATTCAAGACTTTCTTAAAAACTAATTTTATTGGCTTCGAAACCGACAAAAAATAATTTGGTATTCATGAAAATCAACGTTATTGATTTCATGTTCGAACAGAAATCTATGTTGTCTGTTTTCTTCTGTCGGGGAAGATATTTTTAAAATGTAAGTAAATTATTTTCAATTTTATAAAAATAAATACTTATGCACTCGTACCTATACATATACTTACATAAGTATACTTTTATTATCCAGGAGAAATAATAAAAATGCTACCTAAGACTGCATAGTTATGGAGTTTATGGACAAATATTCGGACTAGCAAGGGGATTCACAAACCGTGATGAGTCAAGTGGGTATTCTCTTTTGTAAACGTTGGCTGAATCACTAATCAGTTCAGGTCCCCCGCAATAGGACGTAAATGAAAAAAGTAGGATAATTTATACCAAACATATGTATGTATGTATGTATACGTACCATATTCTGTTATTGAAATGTGGTGTTCTTTACGTACGTGGATGGAGAAACGTGATCTCAAGAAACCAAGGCAGAGTCAAGAGCAACTGATGGAGGGCCATTCCCAAAGCATCAGCTGACATACAGTGAAGAAACAATAGTACGGGTGTGGCATCGGTTGAAGGTGTTGCTGGTATTGCTATTGGCCTGAATGGATATGTATTTATGTAGGTGGTGCAAGTGTCCAAACGGTCACTGTATCCACTTTTGATAAGTAGCACAGCAAACAGTGAGTGACTAAAAAAGTTTGTGGATGAGACAGTAAGAGAAAGTTGGAAATGAATGAAAAGTTGACGGGCTTTAAAAATTAAAAAGAAAAACGTAAGCAGCCTAAGAAGGGAGTCTAGATCGATTGAGAAAGGGTATGAGTCCATCACGGACGCCACCGCGGAACTGCAAAATGAGTACGTACGTGTTGATAGGGAATTTTGCAAGAAATGCAAGAAAAATATGAAATAAAAAAGAAACAATTGGATCTCGATATAACTCGAACGAAGTATGAATACCAAAAGAATAACTGATGATATCAGTGCACCTTTAAAGCCTTATGCGGTTAGTTATCATCATATCTTGTACGCGTTGAGATTACTAACAAAATTTTCAATCTGTTTGTTCTTTATTTCAGTCAGCCGAAGTTTAAGATCCTTTGTGGGCCTATTAAGGATTCGTTTGTCATTCGGGTTTCTACTCATTTGCATTTTCTTCTTAGTCTTCTTTTATTTTGGATCACTGTTCTTATTTCAGTAGTTACATAAACTTGGTTTTGACTATTATGGGTATCAGTTGATGGTGTAGATAGAAATCCAGCTTCATGGATTAAATTGTTGAAAGTTTCAGCCGCATCATCTAATTCCGATGCAGACTTTACTGAAATATTGAGGCAGACAGTTCTTTCTAAAAAGGTGCTAAATGATGATAGATCAGTTTTACTATTCAAAATTTTATATCTTTTCAAGTGACAATGTAAAAATGTATTAAAATCAAGGATAAGTGGCGAATGATCAGAGTTTAGATCGTAACTATCAGTTATTTGTAGTAAATTATTTGGTATGCCATAAGATACAACAAAACCCAATAAATCTGTAGTTTTCGTCAAATCTGTAGGCCAATATGTTGGACATTCGCAGATACAACTGAATAGTTGTTAATGCCGATACATGTAATAAGTTCTCTGCCTTTAGGATTTATTAATCTCGAACCCCACCAATGATGTTTGGCATTGAAGTCACCTCCTGCTATAAATCTAGGCCCAAGTTTTCTAAAAAGTTCTTGAAATTCCAGACACTTTACAGAGTATCTTGGAGGAAAATAAATGGAGCTAATGGTAATGGAAGTCGAAGCACAAAATATTTTAGTACATGCAGCTTGTAGACTTTGCTGTCTTATTTCGTCGGTTAATTTGTAAGTTATTGATGATTTTATTAGTATTGCTGCCATGTGCTCTATTGTCCGGGTGGTTAGATTTTATTTTGTCAAAATTTTTTATTTTGAAAAATGATCTGTCTGTGAAGTGTGTCTCCGAGACTAGCAGGATATCAATAAAATTAGTTTTACGAAATATTTCTACCTCTTGAGTATGATTGGAAAGCCCATTGGCATTCCATATTGCAATTCTTAAATTCATTTGCATAGTTTTGATATTAAAAGAGACATCATATTTATTAACTTATTGGTCTGTTCTATTTGGTTTTCACATAATTTTTCGAGTTTTTCAAAAGAATTGTGTAATGGATTTAGTTGCTGTGGATTCCGTAAAGTATCAGAATATGAAAATCTTTCATTTCGACTAGCGTTGGCGTTTGCATTTTGGTTAAGTTGATTTGGGTAATCTTCACTATTAAATATATATTGGCTGGTTTTATCTCTTCTGTAGAGATTATTATTTTGCAATTTTCTTGTAAGTATTTGTTTATATACTATGAAGCCTTTATAGTTTGCTGGATGGTTTTGTAGACAGTTCACACAGCGTGGAGGAGTTTCAATATCTTTACTGCAGTCAATTGTAAGATGCCCTAAGCCACATTTAAAACATCTTTCTTCTTTTCGGCAGTAAGTTTTGGTATGACCGAATTCTTGACATCTATGACATTGCACAAGATCGTTAGTTTTTCTTAAGGGTTCAATGGTGACAATTGCGCTATTTATGTGCCTAATATCGTATACGTTTTTGTTGCTTAGGGCAGGTTCTAAATCAACGAAGAACATTGGAAGGGGATTTTTCGTTATTCTACTGCGAACATTGACAATGTTCCGAACTTTATGACCATTTTTTTCAATTTCGTATTTAATATCAGTAGTTGACGTAGAATGATGTAAGTTTTTTATAACAACTCTATACGATCGGTCTTGCTTCAATTGGTAGGTATGGAACTCAATTTTCTTGTCATTTAAATGACTAACAATAATTCTGTACGATTTTACATTTTTTAGTAGTAATGTTTTTTGTCCATCTTTAAGTGACTTGTATTGAAATTCAGAGGAAGGAATAATTTTAGAAAAAGATTTTATCATTGCGCTAATATCAGCAACAAATGGTATGTATGTACGTATGTATGTAGGTGGTGGCTTTGGTTCATTGTTATTGCTGTTTTCATTATATTCTTCATTCTCAGTATGAATTTCATCATGATCAAGACTAGCAAAACGATTATTATTTTGGGAGCCTGAAATAATTATCTTTGTTTGTTTTAATGCACCAGCATTGTTGTTGTTTATGATTGGCATGTTGTTTACATTTAAATGTGCATGGGCCTTTATTGATTTACTTGCATTGCTGTTTTTAACATTTTTTATTGAAATTGTTGTTGTCGATATTTTGTCTTTTGTTGTTGAATATTTTTGGTGATACACGTTTTTTTGTTATTCACTTGGTTCACTACCATCATCCATGACGAAGGCAATTATTTTAAACTTTTTTGTACTCTTTGTATTTCTTTTCTTTTCTTTTCTTCTTTTCTTTTATTTATTCTTATTTCCCTTTTGTATTTAATTTTACTTAAATTGTAAATATTTGACGCTTCCAAACAATAATAATGTAATGTACATGCGTACGCGATCACAGTTTTCAAAAACCCCTCTTTTGGAAATAAGTTTTTTAATTCCGTTATAAGGTGTCAGTTTTTCCACCACTATTCCTTTGACCGTCCTATTGTAAAGACGTATTTGCTGGCCTTATGACAAAATCTTCACCGTCGTGTTCTGTTACATATGTCATCTTCACTTTTGTCGATCTTGTAGATTCTGCAGTTGTACAGCATCGTACTGCGCAGAGCAAATGGTTGCAATTTATACTACCTTTTCCAGATGATAAACTAATGTGCTCATTAAGAAACAAAAGCGGTTGTCCAGACCTTTTTCTGCTTTGCAATATTGTAGGCAGAGGAATAAGTCATACTGAATGGTGGTGGTGTTAACAAAAGGGACTCAATGCCATATCCATAATCTCACAAATGAAAATAAAAGCAAGTAAATAATACGTAAATAATTTAATTTGTATTAAAGCCTTAATGCTCGTTAACGCCTCGTTTTATCATCTTCATATACGCCCTTCGCTGGAATCCATTGAAGTTGCACCTACTGAAGGCAAACGAATCGCTTCATAACTTTGAGACCACCGTCTAAAATTATTGATATTGTTCTTCTACCAAGACATATGCTAGAATCGTTTCAAATCGGTATTTGATATGATCCTTCAGATAAAAAATGCAACGTAGCTAGAAGTTGCAGCAATGACGGAATCTTCGAACGAGAAAAGTGGTATTCAATTGTGTCTAGGAAAGCATATTGTTTAAGGGATAATAACGGACCACTCTGCAAGGCAGCTTGCAATGTGACTGCGGAATATAAAAAATGTACTTACGCAGTCTCCAGCTCAAGTGGATTACTACAGTCTAGAAAAACTCTTCTTTTCTGATTGCTCTTCTCCCAAAAGCAAATACGCAGCAACAATACTGATCATTTTATTTATCTACATTTTTTAAATATATAATTATTTAATTTATTTTAATAAAAATATTTTCAATTATGTATATTCGATCAAAAAAGTATGAAGCAAAAATACATACATATGTAAATTTCAAGTGGTTCGAATGTCGTTTTTATTTGAATTCAGAAATAACAAAACCGGCTTGGTTTTATAACAACAAATAGAACCAATATTGCTTCTCAAAATCGACAACCAGCAAAACTGACTTGGATTTTATAACACTACTAATTGCTTCATTGTCTTGATTTTTATATGTATGTATGTTCGGATGCAACCAATGGCAACGTAAAGCTTTGTGTAAAATTTGGCGACAAAAACCCAGTTCTTACCATATACTCGTATTTTTCAGTAAAACAAATCTAATAAAAATTGCAGTACTCAATAACTAATAAAAAATGATAAAACAAATCTCTAATATCAGATTGTACATTAACAATACATTTAAAAGGTTTCTTTATATTGATGTTTTTGTTGTACTCCCATCCGAGCACACTTTCTTCTGTTGTTTTGAGTTTTATGTATAAGAACTAACAACAACAATAAGCGATTCCTATATACCCTGTCGGGATTTTGTCAACTTACTGACAATAAAGTTGGTATTTTTCCAACTCATTTGCGGCTGACTGATAAGCTAACAAATAGCTGATGGTTTGTAGCTGTTTGGTTTGATGCATTGATTTTTAAAAAAAGGCCGAACCCTTCTTTCTAATGCACGTTAAATGTGCCATAAACTACCTTAAAATGAGCAAGTTTGTGGTAATCTGGAAACGTATGAAGAGCGAGTGATTGCTGATTCATTCGTAGGACATTGCGTGTAAAAACTGAATAACACTTACCATAGAAAATTAGTCAGCTTTGAGTCATCTTTAGCATCAGCTCGTTCTTTTTTATTATTGCCCGCATTTTCACTCGTCTATCTAGCTCCTCTCAAGGATGCTATATCGGGCTGTGATCGGAATATTGTGGAACGTGAGGTAGCACGGTAGAAACATTGTATGCAACTCACATACGTACAATATAGGCCGAAAATTTGGGTCACTGCCACGTTGAAAAGTGAATGAAGCTGATTAATAAATACATACATATATCTTTTTTAGACTTTTCTACGAATTCCACATATTCCATTTTATCCATTATTTCGTCAATGAAAACCAGTTCACCAACCTCATACTCCCCATGTTTTACAGTTGATGTCAAATTTTCTTTGTGCTGCATTCACGATTGTTTAAAGATCCATGTTGAAACGTCCTTGAAACATTCCACGATACTCCTAATAACGCATTTTTTCCGTCATATGATTTGACTTCATTGTGCACGTGAAATCGATTACGCACTGAGGTTCTGTTGGTTCTTTTTTTTTTTTTTTTTTTTTTTTTGCTGGCCATTAGCAAAATTCATCAACATTATGACAATTGTGTACAAGCAAACATTAACAGAAGATAAAATGGAGCTTTCTAAGAAAAACGGACTAGATCGATAAAGTTTGAAGAATCATTATATGATAAATAATTGAAATAAATTAGATTGTATTTTGTGGAAAATTCATCATTGTATCTGTTAAAAATACTTTTTTCCAATTAGGTCTTTGAGTCAATCCTAAAATCCAATGAGCTTCCTGAGCTAATAATTTAGTTCGTCACTGTGCTGTAAATACTTACATATGTACATATGTAGGTATTTATTTATTTATAATTCAGAAAAGTTTCTTACTCGTATCTTGTCAAAAACACACTTTAGCAGAAGCAGAAGGTAAACTGCTTAAACAGAATGCTGAAAGGAGAGGGTTTGTTTGCTGTTTGGTGCTTGTCTTAATCATACCCAAAGCAGAAAACAAGAAACCTCTTATAACAAGATTTACTTCGTTTTCTACTACTAGTCTAATGTTTGTAGGTATGTATGTATGTATTTACTTAAGCAGCAGACGTAAATACATGGATGTGTTCGATACTTTACTGCCGAAGCGAATTTACATCCGTTCGTCTGAATATTAATATTGAAATGAATTGTAAGTGTTTTTGATGACTGTTTTTTCATCCAGATTCCATCGAATATCTTAATGATTTGAAATTCCTTTCGTCGAGGCCAGTTTTGTGCCGGGTTGTGTTTGTTAAAAGATATTAGTAGTAGTGGTAGTACCCTTCTAAAGAGTGTTTTTTATAGAAAACAAATGGAATAAAACAAAGATGATTTTTTTTAAACGCACGATACGTATTTCGAACAGTAGCATGTTTTTCAAAATAAATTTTGCACAATTCGGTTTTGCATTTCAAGTTGAAATGCCAACCCAAACTAGACATAAGTCACTTGACATCTGACAAAATGGCCACCGGTTAAAAACTTGTTGCCAAAGTTTTATACCTCTATAAAAACACTTTTTATTTTAAACTCCTCATCACCATTTTGTATTTTAAGTTTTTTAAATATGGTGAATTTTAGTTATTTCTACAAATGATTTATTTATTAATTCACCAATTTTTATTAAGCCGCTAATCTAAGTTTTAAGTGGTTTTCCTTTATTATTTGTTACAATTGTAGTAGTGCCAAATGTTTATAAACACTTAAATTCACCAATTTTTATTTTGTCTCCTTTTATTTCTATCTCAAGTTTATTTATTTATTTACTTGATATAATAAACTAATATTGGTAGAGAATACAAGCACTAGCAACCAAGGCCGTCGGCTGCAAATTTATTAATCTTAATTAATTAAGAAAGAACATTCTAATTTTTAAGTGAATAAATAAATATCAAGTTAAACCAGTGCGGCTTAAAAAATATATAACACAAATGAGTTGAGGAATTCAGCAGCCGCCGTTTAACAACCTTCTAATAAAAGGATGCAACTAATTTAATTGTTGTAAAATAAAGTCTAAATTTAAAGAAGTCAGCGTGAACAAGTATTTTAGGGGAAATTACGCGCCAAATATAAAATCAAGACATAATTTTAGACCAGTCCCTCACCTATTAACACACATTCCATCACCATAACGACCAAAGAAGCAATCTGAACAATTCCAAGAACCAACAACCGGTCAAATATACAGAAATAATAATTAACAAAATCCAAATACGTTCCCTAAATATACCCAGTATAATAACTACTAATATAATAACTAATAACCACCTCCGAGGCCTCTTGTAAAAAATCAGAGTAACTAACGATAAATATGGAAAGCGATCACCATACCTTACCATAACACATATAAGCTAGAAAACACAGTACGACTTTGCGTTAATTATTTAGAAAAACAAGAGACAGATGACATTAACAGATATCGAGATCAGATACAAGTAGGCGACGAATCTCGAGAACAGACTTTGTTTGACTATTTAGACATAAAAAAAAACGACAAGGCAGACTACATCCATGATAACATTGACGAAATTAATTTTTTTAGATAAAATTCTAAAATTTTCAGTCGATAATGGTTGGAATGAAAATTATGTACGATCAGATCGCGTAAAGAACCGAATTCCAAACAGCAATAACTTTAAGGCAAACTCGATTGCAAGGAAAGTATTGTAGAAATCTGTTTTCATACTATTTGGTAAATAAAATTCTTTGTATTGCTAGACAAAAGGACCTTCCATGGCTTCATCGGAAATGACACTCAAAGATATTGACGCCATTATTTACACTAAGCGTAACTATATGAAAAAAGGAAACCAAAGGATAATTTTGTCAAACGAATTTTTATCAGACGGCATACCAAATCTATTCTACGACTTACCCCTATCCTATAAGCTTGAAAAAAGATATCAAATCTGAAGTGAAAATTTTATTACAAGACAGTATTTAGTGGAGAGCAAGTTTTCGAAGGGTGATAGGCAAACAAATACCCCTTACCGGAAATTGCTAAGATACTACGGTAAAGCAAATATTTAACAATACTCCATTTAAAAATTGATTTCCACCAAATGATTTTGAAGCCCGAAGATAAAGAGAAAGCAGAATTCTCTATTAACAATGGTAAATACGAGTTCACTCGAAGGATTTGAATTGACAACGGATATCGAAGTATCCGTTTAATATTAAGCGATAGGAACCATCCTCAGTCAAGAAAATAGGCCAATTACATCCATCTCTCGATCTCTTAGCAAAACTGAAGAGAATCATCTTGCTAATGAGAAAGAAATGTTAGCTAAAACTTGGGATTTGAATTCATTCAGGAATTACTTATTAATCAACAAAACTACAACGTCAAAATGAAACACTGAAAAGCTATACTGGAGGAATACAATTACGAGTATAAACTGCACTATGACTGCGCAAAAGTAAAGTTGTAGCAAAGGCTCTTTCCAGACCTCCATGTAATAAAACTGTTTACAATGCCGCTCCTTGCAAAGCCTCTAAACCTTAACTGATTTCGGATTGCAAGTGACTTTTCTTGCATAAAACTATCAAGTTCAGAAGACTTATGAAATAAAATATTGTAAATATTCTACATTCCATGTTGTCAACAGTTAAACAGGCGGTAGAGAATCAGAAAAATTAGAAATGTTGCGACAAGTTTGATTGACAAATGCTGTAATAACGATTAGATTCTGCGTTAATCCAATCCTCTGTTTTTGTGGTATCTTTAATCATGTTAAGAAATGAGTCCTGAACGAGTAAATTAAGGTCAACATCGTTCTGATTCACTTCTTTGCTTTCCCCATTAGATAATTTACCTGCAGTCATTAAAGTCATTTGCGTTGCCATCGTCAATATCTTGTACATACATGTCTAAGAATACTTGTCACGGCTATTTTTTTCAAGAGTGCACGTATGTAAATGACTGTGATAAAGCCAATAAAGAACATATTATTACATTACGGGCAATAAAAACATAACTTTTCCGCTTAGTGCCGTTGCATCTTAAAAGATATAACAACTCAAAGATGCAGTGTAGAAAAAATCGCGAGGGAAAAAATTTTAGCAACATACATATTTTCAATTCAGGACAAATGCAAATGCCCCTAATTTTCTTTTATTTACACATTTTTCCAGTTTTTCAACGATGAAATAGGAAAATCTTTATGCTTATTCTTTACGCACAAATATGTATCGTTTTATTGATACATAAGTGTCAGCCTTATCACTGGCTTCGTGGATAGCTACAATCAATTTTGACAACGCTGTAAATTTATTTCTCATGGGACTCTGAAAAAACATTTGCCACTCCTTATTGGGCGTTATTTTCATGTTTCTAAATGAAATCTTCTGCTTACATTGATCAAAAATTTCAAGATCTCTACTTTTAAGATTTCGAAAAGAAATTGCTGTGTGACTCTTTCAAACTAATTCTTAGTGGATTACTTAGATTAGAGGGCGTATTTCGCCCTGATTCAATAAGGTACTTAAAGTGTCTGCAATCAAGCCTGTTAATTTGTGTAAAACGAGATTGGTACGTGATCTGATTATAGTTTGCTTGGATGAACTGAAATAGAAAGTGTGGAGTTGGATATAAGAAGGTCAATTGTACATCCTAGCCTATGTTGTATGTTGTGGAAAAAGTGTTGGACTGTATGGAAAATAAGTGAAATAGTTCGAGGTATTTTGAAGATCATATAAAACCTTTTCACCTTTGCCAGATCTTGATCAATCACAACTTACATCTTGACAATTAAAATCATCCAAATTGAAGAAGTCACAGTTGGCGGATGTATGTAAGCAAATTAAGGTCCGATGCGAAGTCGTTATTATAACCTGCACTATAAACAGATACAGGAAATAGATAATAAAAATAAGCTCTATTTCTACCACGAATATCATTGAAATGCATACATTTTCAAATATATTTGTTTCATATACCGTTTCCAACTTTTATTTGATGTGGATCTGATTGCAATTGCATTTCTTCCGTTATTAATTCCATATTTTCTGTAAATCTTATGTCCTGGCAGCTTTTGGGTATGAATTGTTTTTAAAAAAGTTTCAATGAGAAGCAAAATATTGATAGCGGCTTCTTTTAAAAATAAATGAAGTTGAACTGATTGGCAAACGTTTGTAATGCCTTGCCAGTTCCAACGCATTGCATAAAGGCAAGTTTGTCAACGAGCAGAAGCAGCCTTACTAAGAGCGTTGAAAGCGTAACTGCTTTTGTTATGCAAGACTTTGTTCATTGATAATCATTGCCAAATCTGTATGTATGTACATAAGTATGTATATCTTTAAAGAAATTATGTTAGATTTGTGTATTTTGCTTATGTACATTCACACGCATGTCCTTAAGACTCGTCAGCCCTACTATTGATATACTATAAATTTGTATGAGTTCAACCAAAACTTTTATATGCTGGGTGGAAAAATCATGATGACCACTTGAATAGGACCTTTTTTGTTTTGCGTAGTGTTTCGCCAATATACACCAAATTCTTTCATTTTCAAAATTGGAGACTGAATTTAGGTCAAAGCAAATGCAATGCGCCATTAGGAAACAAACGAGAAGTTTTTATTTCTGTCAGACTTTTGACAGTCCCATTATAAACTAAAAGTTTATCTAAAATTTCTTTTGTATTCATTTTTGGAAGTCCGTAAATAAATAATTTGAACAATTTGGTATCCTTACATGCATGTATTTATACCGTCAAACCTCATGATCTAGCTGTCCTAGGCTTAGTTAGAAGACGGAGTCCACACCTATTTATAAAATTGTCTTGCACTACTCTTCTCATGGCCTGTCGTACTGCCGTCTAGTTCGCAAAACCTGTTCATTACCAGATACTTGCATTGTGCAATAAGCCCAATATGAGGACAATACCAAAAAGAAATAATGCACACTCAGAACAACCATCAGGATAGTCAGCACCGGCAACATTCCATTTACGTCGACATCCATCTGAAGGACGGTCCTGCGGTTGAGTCCCAGTTTGAATAATTGGAAAATGAGATTTTGGTAAAACTTTTTATATTTATTCTAAATAGTGCAAACAATTATTTATCAATTATTACCTGGATTGTGCTTGCTTTTAACTAGTAATATTTATTATCACTGGAAAATTTCCAAAGTTAAGAATTTGCTGGTTGTAGTGCCAGTTGAAAGATTCCTAATAAAAAAATCGATTCGGTAAGAAATTTTATATCCATATCAATATTTCCATTATAGCTAACTTGTCAATTTGTTAAAAGAACGCCATATTTCATTTAATTTTTCTTTTTCCCAAACCCTCTCAACCCTAATTTAGTTCTCTCAGTGAACGAGAACTATAATAAGCAATTATATTGTAGATATCCATTTCCAACCCTTTGTTGATCAGCAGGATGATTGGTTAAAGAATTGGTCCTTCATATATATTTATACATACAACATTTCATAAGATGACATTATAAAATCTATTAGAAACTTTTCTCATCTGCTTAAAAAAAGTGGGCCATGAAGTAAATTTTGTTCTTATGCTTTGTTGCAATGTTACTATTTATTTATTTCATACAAATTTATAGTAATAATATCAAACTCGCGAAGCTTTTTACCTTTTCTGTGAAATGTCAGTTGGAATGTCTGTCAGAGTATATGTTCGCTACTTTTCATCTACGTGACTTATGTATGTTAAGTGGTTCTGCTGTCGAAGTTTATTTCACATACAAAATTTTTCGTAAGTCTATCCAAGCAATTTGTAAATTTTCACAATTATTATTATTGGACTGGGTGACTCCGGACTCCAATTGGGTTAAACTTCCTATGATGATGTATTAAGAAAACAAAGAAACTTTTGTTTTCTTAAGTTGATAAGCTTCGTGCCTCCTTTATTGAAAGTGTAAATGTAGCTAAATTAACAAAAAAGAAGAAAGAGCTATTCTGCCGATATGTTAAATTATAGAGAAAATTTAAGTTGGCAACACGTTTTTAACTGGATAGTTCTAACAAGGCATGGATTCGGTGAATGGGTCCAAAACAAGGTTACCGTTGATCCCATTTCAATATTTAGCGATGAAGCTCACTTTTGTTTGAATTGGACCTCCAGATTAGACTACGTCCGAGCCAGCTGTGGCGGTCATATTACAGAAATCATATTTGAATTATAATGCCAGAAGATTATCTATCGAACAAAATTAATTTCATGTCAACTTAAAAAAGATATTTCTTTGTTTTATTCCATTTCAAAGTTCTATACCTCTATACAAAAACATCCTTTAAAATAAAAAAAGAGAGAAACAAAGCTTTAATAGAAGAAGGGAAAACGTACAGAAGAAATTAAGTTCATAATATTGAACAATTATTTAAAAAAAAATGGTATAGACAATTACTTTTAATAAAAATTTTTAAAGCTGTGAAATTAAAGCACTTCAAAGTTTAAAAAGTTTTATTCACAATTGAGGACTGTTCAATAAATAAGACGAATTTTTATTTTTCCTAAAACAATATTTATTCATCAATTTTTATTCCGTCCCCTTTAATCTCCTCAGACATAAAACACATGTGCCAAAGTTTTGTAAGCAGATCTCTCAGGGGTTCGGTTTGTATCTCCTCAGTCGTCGCAAAACAAATAACTCAAGGTACCCTTATCGGGGTAATAAATATCATAGATTCTTTAGAAAGAATTTGTGAGGAAATTTTTGTTCTTAAATTTTATTTTACGACTTCGTTTAAAATCTGCAAATCTATAAAAAATTCATCTGATGCAGAGTAAAGCAATCCAAAAGTATCCTTATAATTGCGACGACTCCAGATTTTTACACAGCAACGGGTTTGGAACCCTCTAAAACGCCTTAGAAATATTTGCGATCCAATTATTCTTGATCAGTTTTAACATTCTGTTCTGTTTTAAAGATAAATAATTCCCTATGGTTATAATATATAATACATACATATATACATATAATATAATACATACATATATCAATAAAGAATTAAAGAAATGGGTTGTACTTTCACTTATGCTGCTCACTCTATATATACATTGCACATATTTTATTTATTTTACTTTTAATAGAAAATGTAACATTTCCAAAGTCATCAAAAGTGTGCATCATTTTGAGCTCGGGTTTTGAAAGTAAGTACAATCCACTATAAGCTTAGCTCGAAAAAAGAAATGCCAATTTGCTTTTTTTGAATCAGTTTGCCTAGATCTTTTCATACATAGAAAAGTAAAATTTCAATCGATCTGCGGAATGCTCCCGTAAGAAATATATTAAGTTTTAATGTGTTATTATTCTTTAAAGTCTATGGGAAACAATTTGTTCTAATTATTATCAAAACAAGTAGTTAGGGGATTCAAACTGTTGTACTATTAGTCATATTACCATAATGTTTTCTATTATATTAGTGTTTGTGCTTCAACCAAAACAGAGTCATAATAGACTTTGTGAAATCAAATTCAAATTATTCAAAAGAGTGCAATCTTTAATTAAAGATTTTTTGTTCTTTGATGAAATTTTCATAATATACAAATTGCCTTCATATTTTTATTTCATTTTCAAAATATTTTCATATAATACGATGGGCGGGATAAAAATTGGGCTCGAAAATGACCCAAGATTTTTGTTATTCCAAAAAATGGGTTTAATTGGTTAATTTTTGACCCCACTTCTTAACCCTTTAATTTGAGATTGGGCTGCAAAAAAATTCGTATTCAATTAATTTTTATTCTCTGGATACTTACCTTGTTAGAGGTGTACCTACCTCTAATAATTGTTATTAAGTAGAGCTTTCTTAACTAGACTTTTAAAGATTTTAATTTTAAAATAATATATTCAACTCAATATAAACTTTTAAAAATTATAATTTAATATTTCAACTTTGCACCACGGGATCACTGACATTAATAAACTAAAATTTACAATATTCTAATATTTTACGCTTGCAAGAAAATATCCCGTTACAAATAAAAATAACAGAATAAAAATCAGTTTTTCATCATCTAGATGAGCAAAATATTATTCATAAATAACTTCAAAACAGTCATATTTCAAACACCTGTATGATCTATTTTTGATTGCTGTATGTTTCGTTATTGTGTTTTCAATAAATTACATTTTAAGCAGAAGCACGAATCATTTTCGAGTCTTTTTTTAAGCGCGCAAGTGATTTTTGATAAAACAATCTTCCAAATCCTAGTAGGGTATAGAGGTAAAACTATAAGCTTCAGATGCCATATTAGATTTGGCTAAGTATTGCGATTTCTGGTTATCGAATTTCAGTGCAGTGAATTTTGAACCAACCCGCATCATAGTAGGGTCAAAGGTTAAAATTTTGAAAAACCATCAAAACATTAATTTTTTTTTGCATTTCTTTAAAATTAGAAATTAAGGCAAAAATTTGTATGGGAATTAAAAAATACCACCAACTATTATTGGAAAAATACGTAAAATTATTTAAAAAATCTTATTCAGACTTAGTACAATGTTATTTACTACCAAAAAATATTAATGTAAAAAGAATTGCTATTTAATTTTCAAATACTATTGGAAAAAATACAGACAACTGGTATATCAAAATGCTCATTTTCTGTTCCACCTGGAGCTTCATCAGTGACCTTTGTGGCTTTTTACTACTACTCGTATATTGTAAAACCTCTTATAATTTAGTGGCAGTAAATCATCGTTAAACTATAACTATTTGTACAAATTCTAGAAAAAAAGGAATACGGAAATTGTTTTATCACCACTCATCCAATATTATTTTACATATATATATATGTCCCACTTTCACACCCAACAGTAGTACCTAAAAGCTCTGCTACAGAGCACACAGCATTGTTGTTGATATGAATATGTAAATTTTAGTCATTGCGAATATCAATATTGTTTAGAAAGGTTTGGTTTATGTATGTAAAATAAAATACTTTGTTAATGTTTGCAATTCAATGGCTGAGAATACAAATTCATCGCTGAAACGGTTTCGATCTGCTGACACAAATGTGAACTTGATTGGTAAATGTGAACCGAAAATAGGTGGTATGAAATTGAATTGACATCGAAACAACAAGTGCTCCAGCGTTGTGAAAATAAAGCAGATCAAAGAACTTGTGCCTGCGTTCCCGAGTCATCGCAAAAGAGAAAGTGACTTTAAGCAACATTTGAACAATTTATTTGGCATTGCCCACGTTGACGCTTCAAACTTATAGTAATACAAGAAGACAAAGACGTCTTAACAAAGCAGCGATAAAATTGGCGTGTTGGTAGCATGACTTGCGTCGAATCAAATACCACAAATTTAGAAAAAAGAACGGCACAAAGATTGGAAGATGAAAAACGTCGAAACGAAAATTATGATGAGAAAAAGAGTACTTCAGGTAACAGGACATTATTGAAAATTTCAAGATAAATTTTTATTTTGACCAAGTTTCCTTAATCTTAAGTTTTTTAAATCCCTGAAGCATTTGTTTTGCATTGGAACGGAAAGCTACTTCCCACAGTTTCTGGAAAAGATTAAGTTGATCGCTTGGCTATTGTGCTCACATCGGAGAACGTTGAAAAATTGATAGTTACGCCTATCATTGAAGATGGAACTCGTGCTGCAGTCGCTCAATCAGCGTACGACTATTTGCTAAAAATAAATATGTTGAATTCTTTAGAAATTATATGTTTTGATACAACTGCTGCAAATACTGGAACTCATAATAGTGCTGGAACTTTATTGGAACGCAAACTGGAATTTAGCTCATTGTGATGATCATGTAGCCATTATATTGCAGAAATTCTTTTAAGAGCTGTATTTAAGATTATTTTCGGAAAATCAAGTGGCCCAGAGGTGGCGATTTTTGAACGTTTCGTACAGAAAATAACGCTTAATTCAGAAGGATACAGCACTTGTATGCATCCGCATGATAGTATAATTTTTCATTCCGTCTATAAAACAGGAAAAATTAACAGAAAGTTGCAAAATTTGTTTTATAGGATTGAAAAATAAGTGAATGATTGGCATATGAAACTGTTTCGCCCACCTGGTGGAAAATGTAACCATATAAGAAAACATTGGCTAAGTCCAGCTTTAATAAGCATCTGGTAAAGCCTTTTTTTTGTATAGAAATCTGTTTGTTTTTCTAAGCATTTAAACTCCTCGGTGAAAATAATGTTGTCAATCGTTAATTAGACCGATATTAACACATGGCTGCCAAATTTGGTACAATATATCTCAGAGCATGCACTTTTCTCTATAAGTCATAGGGATATATGATATATGAAACTTCAAAAATAACTGGAATCGATTATTTTATTATTCAATTAATCAGCGATTATATTTTAAAAGCCGTCGCATGCAAAGTAAATTACCTTGTTATGGCACCTACTCTGTTAGTGAAGAATATATAGAGGAAACCCGAAAAAACTAATTTTGTACTACATTTATAGACGAGCAAATGATAAAGCAATATATGACAAAGAAATCACAGTTGTTACTTTAGCAATTTAGTTGCTCCCTTTCAAAAGCATTTAAAGAAAACAAAAATGTTCAGCATTAACGTTAAAATTAATTAAACATTTTTTTTATTAAAACGAAAGGGCAGTAGTAGTGCCTTTTAAGTTGTCTTGAGAATAATGATACGATAAATCGCGGCGTAGTCAAGCAAGTGGTTTCGATTTGTAGAACGGTATATAAATTGTAGAACGGCATATAACTATTTGCTTTTATTATACAGTAACACAACAGCGCATTGGACTCATATACATGCGTATGTCGGCCGTAATAACAGAACTTCATACATTATTACATACATACATATTGGCTTAAAGACTTGACTACTATTACTAAATACTTGTATGAGTGAATATACTCTTGTTTTGACCATCATTTCTTTATTCTTAGTGCAAAGAGTGTAAGTGTTTATGGGTTATAACATAGTAAACGAACGTACAAACAAAAGGGTTAAATGCCTTAAGATAGGGACAATTAAAAAACATTAGGATGTCCTTGTTTTTCTTTATTTCAATTGGCGCCATGTTGTTTGCTGTTGTTAGATATTTGTAATGCTATAAAACATTAAGCAAAAAAGAAATGCTCTAATTGAGGTCAAACTGTTGTAGTTGTTTTCTGTTTTATGTTTTGTAGCTAGCCTGCGGATATAAGACTCACAGGGGGAAAACAATGTGACCAGCGAAAATATGTACGTATGTATGTAGCAACGTACACATATCCGATGCTGCCGCTTGAATGGACTTAAAAAGTTAATGTTTGGTTATCGTTTGCTTGACGTTGCTTTTATGTGACCATAAGGAAAATAAGGAAAATTTTCTTATACCGATTTACGACACATACGACTGTGTACATGATTTTAAAGATTATGTGTGCAAGTATGTATGGATATGTATCCATACAGTTAGGCCTTTAATGACCATCTAAATCAATAAAAAGGCATGCTGCTCGCTTACAATTTTGCTCCTCTATTAACTATACTTTCCATCTACTAGTTGCATCCGTACAGCGCGAATGTGGGTCTTGTTGTTAAACATATGTATATGAATGTGTCCATATTAAAATCATAATTTACCTTGTCGGTTCCTTCAAATAGTAGGTCCTAAACTATACGAAAGATTCAAGGAAACAACAGTTTCAAGACTGCTGTACATAGCACGAAGTTAGCAACCGCGGAAGTTGAAGCTGTTCTAAAGTTTTTCTGTAATTCTATACTATATCTGAACTAGATGAAAATTAGGAGCGTCGCATATAAAATCACTTAAAAAAAGACGTTTAAAAGCAAAAAAGGCAAAGTACCAGTACTTTGGAAGAATATTTTGAATGAATGAACTTTTGTATGTATTAAATATATGCACTCAGGGCAAAATTGTTGATTGCTCCTAACCTGGCGAGAAGCCAGCAGCGATACCTAAAAAAAGGACTGGTCAAGTTGACATACTGCCTCCTCGTGGCCCCCCTGGATAGCCCCTACAGCACAGGCTTAGAGGTGAGCCAAAGTGTGAAACGAATCCGCTCTGTCCATGGGTCTAAACCAGGATCTGGTCCTCCAGGTTAGGGGGTTGTGCGTGGGGAAACTTCCCTAACGTGTAAAAACATATTAGTTCCGATACAACCACAAGAAAATATATATATGGATGACGACCATGGACAACGGAATAAGGATAACGATTTTCGGTTTTGCACGTGGAATGTCAGGTCCCTGAACAGTGACATCTATTACGGTGATTGCTACAAAGAGCGACGACAGCGCTTGTTTGGATGCGGGTTTGTTGTTCGAGGCAGACTTAGGCAAAGAGTCTTAAGCTTTAAATACGTGAGCGAACGCCTCATTACAATCCGCATCAAGGCTAGACTCAGCAATATGAACCTGCGCCCACGCCCCTACGGAGGATAAAGATGACGACAGCAAGGATGACTTTTATAATCTTCTAGAAAGAACATACGATCAATGCCCCAGATACGACACCAATATCGTCCTAGGAGATTTCAACGCAAAGCTGGGCAAGGAAAACATCTTCGCTAGAGTAATCGGGAAACACAGCCTGGATGACGACACATCCGATAACGAACTCAGACTGCTAGATTTCGTGACGGGACGAAATCTCACTGTAGCAAGCACGCGATTCCCTCACCTCAACATTCACAAAGGGACCTGGCGGTCCCCTGATCAATCAACCGTCAACCGAATTGATCACATTGTGATCGACGGCAGACACTCCTCCAGTATTCTTGGTGTCCGAACATTCCGAGGAGCCAACATTGAATCCGATCACTTCCTTGTTGTAGCCAAGGTAAGATCACGGATATCAGTAGCACAATGGAGTAGAGCAAGACCACAACAGTTTGACGTCGCAAAGCTACAAAAGCAATCGACTGCTGGGAAATTTGCCGATCTAGTCTCCCTTAAGCTCTCAGAGAGTCCAACCCTGCCAGGCGAAACAACCGATGAGGAATGGAACCGTTGCCAAAATGCCATCAGAGATGCTGCCTCTGATGTATTGGGTTTTACAATGCCACCCGGAAAAAACCCATGGCTTGACGACGAGTGCAGGCAGGTACATTCAGCGAAGCTAGCAGCGTATAAGGCGATGTTGGAGAGAAGGGCGAGAGCAGCTCGTGAGTTCTACGAACGTAAAAGAAGGGAAGAACACCAGCTTCTCAAAAGGAAGAAGAAAGAGCACAAGAAGCGCGTGATCGAGAAACTGGAGAGGTGTTACGGCAGGAATAATATCCGAAAGTTTTACCAACGGGTAAAACAACTATCCAATGGATATAAGCTTCGGACAAAAGCCTGTCGTGGCGAAAAGGGACAAATCGTAGTAAAGTCGCAACCGATGCTGAGAATCTGGAAAGACACTTCTGCAGACAGTTAAACGGCGAGCAAAACACCGATTCCATCGCCAGGCAGAATATTCCACTCCTAACGGATGATGATGGTAGAGAATTCCGCGCCCGACGAGTGGAATCTCAGTATCGTTTGCCCTATCCACAAAAAAAGGAGACCCCTTCAACTGCACCAACTACCGAGGAATAAGTCCCTTGAACATCGCCTACATGATCTTCTCTGCCATTTTGTGTGAGCGCCTGAAACCATTCGTGAACAGTTTGATAGGTCCTTATACGTGTGGTTTCAGGACAGGGAAGTCTACCATTGACCAAATGTTTACACTAAGGCAGATCCTGGAAAAGACCCAAGAGATGCAAATCGACACCCGCGATCTCTTCGTCGCTTTTAAGGCCGCATATGACAGTGTGTATAGGAATGAGCTATAAAAAGCCATATCTAGTTTTGACATTCCTACTAAACTCGTCAGGCTGTGTAGGATGACGATGGATAATTCTCGCTGCTCCATAAGGTCGGTAACGAATTCACCGAGACCTTCAATGTCAGAAGGAGATTTAGACAAGGCGACGCACTGTCATGTGACTTTTTTAACATAATTCTTGAGAAGATCGTGCAAAACTCACACGCCGACAACAGAGGCACGATCTTCCAAAAGTCCGTGCAACTGCTAGCATATGCCGACGACATTGACGTGATTGGTCGAACACAGCGAGCCGTCAATGAAGCGTTTGCTGGTATTTCAACAGAGGCGGCTAAAATGGGTCTAGCGGTGAACGAGGGCAAACCGAAGTATATGCTGTCATCAAAAAAGGAAGCGCAACACCGACGACTGGGCCAGAACGTCACCATAGGCAGCTATAACTTCGAGGTAGTGAAGGAATTCGTCTACCTTGGCTCCCAAGTATAAACAACATCAGTACCGAGATCAAACGCAGAATAGCTCTTGCCAATCGCTGTTTCTTTGGGCTCAAGAGGCAATTCAGTAGTAAGGCCCTTTCTCGAAAAATCAAGCTGACACTATACACCACTTTGATAATCCCGGTCCTTCTCTATGGCGCGGAAGCATCGACAGTATCGAATGCGAATGAGGAAGGCCTTGGTATTTTCGAGAGAAAAGTTCTGCGTTCAATCTTGGGCCCTGTTTGCGTTGATGTTTTCTGGAGAAGAAGATTCAATCATGAACTGTACGGGTTGTACAGCGACATGAGCCTAACGAGGCGTCTACGGATCCAACGGCTAAGATGGTTGGGACATGTGGAGCGCATGGAGAATATTGCTCCGACCCGTAGAATCTTCCGAATCTGAACCAGTGGGACAACGCAATAGAGGACGCCCACGGAAACGATAGCGGACACAAGTGGAGAGGGACCTCAACCAACTTCGTGTGCAAAATTGGAGGACGCTGGCTAAAGACCGTGCCAGCTGGAAAAGTTCGTTGGTGTAGGCCCAGGTTCACCCCGGACTTTAGCGCCTACAGAAAAAGAAGAAGAAGAAATATATTCTATATATATTCGTAAACATGTGGTTTTATATCTGTCATTATATTTATTACACATGCACATATATGTATATATTTATTTATATATATTATATTTTATTTATATCCAATGAAAATATATTAACAAAATTCTTTATATATATAAGAATACTTCTTTATTTATAAGTATCATCGTGTGTTTCGATTATTCCTGTTTAGTCTGTTCCCGAGCGGTAATCGAAGGAGAACTGTAAATGAAAAACGAATGGTTTATCTTTCTGTATTTATGTTAAACTTTATATTTACTTAAACACATATGTATTTATGTGTGAAGTCATGTGTAAATAAATGAACACAAAAAGTTGCAGATGTGTGCGATCATATCAGCATAAACTTCGCACGTTTCCGATGTGCTTAACATCCGCCACAACTGTCATACATTAACACAAAAAAGCTTTAAAGCAAGACTGTCAAGAGATATGTTTATTTTGCCAAAAGTTTTTCTGTTCGTTCCTATAATTCGCATTTTTTTGAAATATTTAAACTTTATTTATTTATTTTACTTTGAAATATTTAACTTTATTTAGACTTATTTAAATAATCTCAGCGGAAAAATATTACATACATACATAGATACATGCATATGTAAATAACAATAAAATGCAACATATACATATATACATACATTCGAGTACATACAAACATATAAACGGTTGTAAATGTTTTTAACCTTTACACAAAAATGTTATATGAATGATATTTTCAAAAAATTTTATAAAACTTTTGTAATAGATAATTTTTTTTCTTGTCTATTTAAATACATACCTTGTTTATTAAGTTATTAACTGTGCCTGTGCTATTTAATAATTTATGTCAACATTCAGCAAAACAAGTTGCGTTTCTTCACCCTTCTGACATGCTTTTACATTGGAATTTCTTAATCCACATTCTTCACAGCTGCCAAATTTGGCCACAAAAAATAAATCAAAATATCATTCCAAGCACGTACATACATTTTGTGGCTTAGAAACGATGTTTGCAGAAGATAAAAACACAGAAAATGTAAAAACCGAATTGTAATTCCAAAGGAACAGTTTTAGCAAAATAACAAAATACATAACTCGAAATGAGGGAAAGAGCAAATGCTGCCTCTAACTTATTTTTTAGCAATATATTAACAAGAATCAAGTATAAATCGTTTCACACTTCTTTGTTTAAATCATGTACTTTTGATTTTTGAGTTTGAAGTTAAATTGTTTGTTTTCGCGGTTACGTACTAAACTCGATTTTTTGTTCCAATTCAATATAATATTGCTATAATTTAAATTTCTATTAATATACATATATACTTCCATTTTTGTCTCTTTGCAGAAACCACATCATAATCGCAAAAAGGTAAGAAGTTTCTTTTCGCTCAGCTTCTTCGTTCAGAGGTATTTTTATTCCAATTTAAGTTCTCAAACTGTATTTTTGCAAGAAAGGTAGTAGCTCTTATAGTGTTCATTACATCGAATCGAACAGTTCATAGCTAAAAAAATTCATCATTTTGAGCAACAGAAAATTGGTTACAAACTAACGGCCCTAATCGTGATATATCAGACTTCATTAATGTGAGCGACAGATGAACTTGGCAAACGATAGTTTATAAATCATTTTTAGGTCTTCAAAATATTAGTGTTCTGACTAAATAGAAAATATATGTCATAGAAATCAAAATATAAAATAAATATATTTTATATATGCATGTACGTGTAAGTATGTATGTATGAATGACAAGTTAAAATACTCAGTAATGAAATCTTCAATTGCAAGAACAATGGAATGCACATGTACATCTCATAAATGAACTGATCACAAGTATCTCCCGCTTTAAAACCATTATATTATAATAAAAATAATTTATTATTTTATTAAACGTCCTGTCATGGTGCGTTTAGTACACAGCTTTTTATTGCTGCACAAGTTCATCAATAATGTTAAAATACTTAAACAATGAAGAAAACATTAAAAAAATTTAATTCAAGACAACAACATTCAAAATACAACGAAGTCGACATTATCTGTTTTACCGCCAATTCATTAAAATCCATTATCCGATCAGCTGTACCAGTCAAGCTGTGGATGTGTAATCTGACAATAATTATTGTTAAAAGTCGTATTTTATTGAAATCTGAATAATTTTTCTAAAGGAATAAATATCTATTAACACAAAAGTATATTCAAAAAGTGAAAAAATTATTTATAATTAATGGGTGGTTAAATTTCCAGGGCCGATGTTGATTTTGAATAAAACGCAAACTATTTAGGAAATTATTGTAATTTTATTTTATTATGATGTATTGGTATTACTCAATTATGTATGGAACAAAATATCGGCCGAATGGACGCCGCGACCTCGGCGGCACACCTCCATCCGATGGTACAAATTTTCGATGACGCTGAGGCATAATGGAGGTTCTATGCCGTTAATGTGCCGAATTATCTGATCCTTTAGGTCTTGCATTGTTGCTGGCTTATCGACGTACACCTTTTCTTTCAAATAACCCCAAAGAAAAAAGTCCAACGGTGTCAAATCACATGATCTTGGCGGCCAATTGACATCGCCATTACGTGAGATAACACGGCCATTGAATTTGTTGCGCAAAAGAGCCATTGTTTCGTTAGCTGTGTGTCAAGTGGCACCGTCCTGCTGAAACCACATATCGTCCACATCCATATCTTCCAATTCGGGCCATAAAAAGTTCGTTATCATCTCACGATAGCGAACACCATTCACAGTAACTGCCTGACCGGCCTCATTTTGGAAAAAATACGGCCCGATGATGCCGCCACCCCATAAACCGCACCAAACAGTCACTCTTTGTGGGTGCATTGGTTTTTCGACAATCACTCTTGGATTCTCATTCGCCCAAATGCGACAATTCTGTTTATTGACGAATCCACTGAGGTGAAAATGTGCCTCATCACTGAAGATGATTTTCTTCGAAAATTGATCATCCACTGTTGCCATTTATTGCCACCATTCTGCCCATTCACGACGTTTGGAATGGTCAAGTTCAAATTGAGTAAGTCTGAAATAGAGAAATATCAAATAAAATTCGGAAAAAAACTTGGCGTTTAGGTGTGGTTCACATTCAACATCGGCCCATACAATTTAACCACCCTTTACATATGTATATAATACTATTTTTAGCTTCTAAGTGTTTTTCTTTTGTATTCTAAACAAACCGAAAGAATAAAAACAATATATCGCCAAATACGCCAGCTGTTTCATACTTGTAAATGAATCAACTTACTACGTTTCCTAAATCTATACTGTTTTGGTATTGTAGAGGTTGTTAATTGAGTAAATTAAAAATGTATACATTTTGTTGCAGTGAAGTTTTAAATTTATCAAGATATACTATATCCACAATATTACAATAGTACTTTAATACGAAGCGTGAGAACCGCTAATGTTAAATATTTAGGTGTGGTACTTGACATTTAATTTTACAGATATAATAACTTAACTTTTAATATTGCCAACAGATTATTATACCCTTTAACTAATCCAAAATCAATCAGAGCGGATAACAGGTTATCGCTTTATATGCTTGTCCAGTATGGGGTACTGCTCCAAAACACATAAAAATTTCAAGTGAAACAGAACAAATTGCTTAAAATGATTTTCAATCGTCAATGGCACTATTCCTCCAACAAACTTCATAGCCGTTGTAAGGTAGAATACATTGTGCATTGAATATAGGTAAAACCGAAAAGTTTAAGAAATGCATTATATTTTATAAATTTAAGCTAAAAATTCTTGATCTATAACGAAAGCTAATACTGCAGGGTTTCCAAATCTTACGTAACATATAAACTTTTTCGGGGAAAATTACGAATTAGCCTAAAATATATTGACTTCTCAGACTTTTTAAATTGTTTTTACTGAAGACACATTTGAGAGTGAATTCACGAAACACAGACATTTGTTTAGCGAGCCCTTCAGCTTGGAACCCAGAAAAAAATAGTGCTCCAAATGTATATATTTTGTCCATATAAGTTTTAATATAATTTTATATAAAATTACATAATTAAAAAAACAAAAACTATTTACCAACCACTTTTCAAAATAAGGGCAATTTTTACGGTAACATTAGTTTGGAGAAAAGCCATTGTAAAAATGTTTATTTTTTTACAATTAATATTTAAAGGTAATTGATTCTCCTTTTGGATTATTAATACTAATAAACAGGAAACATGGAAATAATACTAATAAACAACACAAACCGTTCCCTAGTTGACTTGGAAATACATATGTACATAGAATAGGCAAGAATTCACCAATTTTCGTCTTATACAAAGAATTTAAAAAACAACATGCTGTCGACAGCCTCATGCAAATTATTTGATCGACTCCAGTTGTAATTAACAAAAATATGTGTACATATGTATGTATATGTGTATATTATTTTTAAACGCCAATTGTGAAATGAATATTCCAAATAGCGTAAGCAACTTTTTTATTTAAAACCGTATGTACTTCATAAGTACTTCTTATAAGAATGACGACGGAAGGAATATGGCACTAACACATAATCTGATTATCCCGTAAACAATTTACTTCAACTTGCGCAAGATTTATTCATGCGTATTTATACATAAAAATCTACTACATGGATTGCCACTTTGCATAAGAACTACATACATACATATGGACTTGCAACGATAGTTTGGCATTTTCTGGCGCTAAAACCGATTACTTCAGTTGTGGTATCACTATTACAAGTTCAGAATAAACGCAAAATTAGCATCCGTTGCTTTGTCACACATTGAATTTTCTATAAAATAAGGTTTTCTTTTATTTTATGTACAAATAATCTAAATCGAGATATTAAAAGAGTTTATTAGCATGATGATTTTCTTTCGTTAGGGCGTTTGCTAAGATTCATAGCCATGAACAAAGAATAACTTCGCTGTTAAAAGTACTCATTATTTGTACTGTGTACATCCGATCTTAACCCACGATTTTATTTGTAAAACATATTGACTGCTTTATTGTATCAGCCAACATTGGTTGTTGCCTGTAAGTGGGTCGAACAATAAATTAACATACTTTTTACGTTGATGTCGATATTCAGAAATAAAATGTTGGAAAGGAAATGTTTTTTATTCAACTGTTGATCATAATAAATATGAAAACTCAAAAACTTTTTTGGAGTATATGCAAATGTTTTTCATATCAACACCACAAGGGCAAAATGTTTGAATAAACGGTTGGGGTAAAAAGTTTTAAAAACTGTACAACCACCAGAAAAGCCCCTTGTGGAAACTAAACTTTTTCATTTATGTATGTTTCAAAAGAATAATAATAACCCTGTACATTAAACTTCTTGTTTGCCATGTGAATAGGATTTGCGGTAAAACGTTGCAGAAGTAGGAAAATATAATAATAAGGAAACTTTTATTTACAAAATTTCATAGAAAATTATGTTTTGAGGTATTTGAATGATTATACATACATACTCGTATGTACATATATTGGAGGTGGAAAAGGTTATCATTTTCAATAGTATTAGCAACGTATTATCCCCCCAGTCTTTAATTATGTACTCGTATATCTAATATTGTTGTTAACAAAGTTGTTGCGCTCAAATCTTTCGTGCGGTTATTTTTGGCTCAGATATTCGAAGCAGTGTATTTTACTAAATAAAATATTGCTGGCAACAGCTGCCTTGAAAGTGTTAGTCAGATGTCATCAGAGACCTGCACCAAACCGGTTTTAACCGGTTAAGTAACCCGTTAAATTTTTTGTGTTATTTCAGCTTAAAATCGGTCTTCAAATTTTTTTTCCATTTTATTATTGCTTGGCACATAATACGCAATTTTATTAAAATATTATGGGGCAAACTTATTAAACTTATAGCCGTCATGTTTATCCATTGCAAATTTTTATGAAACTTTTTTTGTTGAAGCGAATTGTAGAGAAACAAAGTGGTAGAAAAAGTTGGGGGGAATGTATTTTAAATGCACATATGTAATGTTTTTCTGCATGTAACCTGAAGATTTTACAAAAGTTGATTCCATTTGTAACCGGTTGTAGTTCCATTTTTCTGTGAATGGTCCATTCACAGGCAGCCGAGCAATTGGGTCAGTGCTGATCTCTGCTTGTCACGTATGTCAGCTTGCATAATACTACGTTATCGGCATATGACGGTGCTGCCAAGTCTGCAAAATTTAATTATGAATTTGCTCGGTTATATGAACTAAAACATTTACAGTTGATTATATTGTTGAACTTGTTCACAATTTCGAAAATATTTAACGCTGAACAATTTGTTTTGTTAAGACTATAAATTTCTCATACTGTTTGTAAATGATAGAAAATTTCTCATTCTTCGTTTTGTTCGGTTAGTAATAGCATATTTTCTCATAAAAATAACACAGAAACGTAAAACCAACAACTTCAATGTAGAAAAAAATAGTTATTACTTACCGTATCAAAGCATCGATGATGATAAATAGTGAAATTAAAATAACTAATGACAGCATAAGACACAGTCCTCTAATAACCACATACATACATACATATGTATGTTTACTTCCGAGCAAATGCAAAAGAGAAGAAATTCTTGAGATATGCAAACTTTCAAAATTTGTACTTCTGATTAACCGACGATATATGTCCTAGCAAAACAAACTTGTTGCTGATGAATAGACGAAACAAACGATTTAATAGGCAACAAAAGTGGAATTTTTAATGCAGTCTGCAACCAATTTTTCCTCTATCAACAGCTATATGGCAAATTGCAAGAAAATTCAAATTTACGGCCATAGTAAGAACAAGAACTACTCCACCGCAACATTCACAAAACCAACAACCTCCAGCTCCGGGAATTAATAACCAACCTTGTTCGCACAGATTAGATCGGTGTTTATCATAATGACAAATAATGAAATATGTAAATATAATCACTTGGAACGCAGAAGACGTAAAAACAAAAATAATGCTTTATTTCAGTACCTGCTAACTAATAGTATTCATAAATGTTTGTTTTCCGAATAGTGCCTAAAGCCAAATGTACCATTTATTCATCCAGATTTCGTTATTCATAGGAATGATAAGGGACTAGTGAGAGGAGGAGATGTGACTATTATAACTGAAAAAAGCATTTGCCATGGAATAATGCTATTCCCGGAGTGGTAAATGACTTACGTAGGTTGCGATCATGTTGGTTTTAGGCTAAGAGAAAATAATGAAAATACTAATTCTAACTTTTTGGATTTCAAGAACGCTAATTGGAAACTTTTTGCTTAAATCATCAACAGCAACCATGGTTTTCACTTTAGTTTATATGTATGTATGTATGTATATCGAGGTCTTCGTCATTTTATATGTATTCGCAATAGTGTCATTTCTTATAAAAAACCTTTTTTCCATAAAATCGGAATCTTGATACGTATGTAGATGTAATTATTTTACATGGTAATGGTTTCGTTTAAGTATTACGAGCTTAAAACCTTAAATACTGTAATCAAATTGGAATTCGATAAGTTCGAAAAACCATCATAGAACTATTTGCTATCTACTCGCTTTTGGAAATTCGCAAACATTTTCAAGGAGGGGTCCAAAAATATTCAAACATCTAAATACAACAATTCATACTTTCCTTCTTCCTTCGATAGCAGAAAAATGGAGTGTTTAGCTTCTACTGCTGAGCCGACAGCTGAAAACCTAGTCCGAAACAGTATTAGCTGTTTCACTTCGAATTTTGTTTCAGCGAACATTATTTACGTAACGTACAAGGCAGGATGACACCCGGAGTAGATGACGTTAAAAATAATGCGCTAAAGGCTAGTTCACTAAACTTCTTGAAATTTCCTACCTTTTTTATATAGTGTCTAAAGTAGGGATATTTTCCGGATGAGCTATTCAAGTTAATTTCACAGCAGGATTACACCAAATTTCGGATGGTAACTTGATTGTGCGAAAATTTTAATGTTTTGTAAACTCAGTAATTTCAATATATGTACATACGAAGACTTTTTGGTAAATTTAAGAGATTAGGTGTGACTTTTAAATAAAAAGAATAAGAAGCAAACTTTACTCGCAAGACTTTGCTCAAATCTTAGAAACTGTCAAATTACATTTAATGTACACATGTACACACTTTCATCAAACAAGTTCCTTTTAAGAACTGTGTTAATGGCAAAATTTTGTATTGAATTACTAACTAATGTTTTTGTTCACAATATTTATTAAAACAATTTTTAAATTAACTCTCTTTGAACTCACATTGAGTTTTGAATTTCTTAATAACACATCAATATGTATTTCTGTACTGTATTGTCAAGTAGTTTTTAGCATGTTTAAGAATTTTCAACGTATTATATGAAAACATATCGATGCGCCACCCATTTGAAGCTTCTTACATTTAAAGCCGACTTTTGTTTTGGATACAATAATGGAATAACTTATCAAATAACATGTTAGAACATTTCAAAAACCATACGAGTACTACGTATGAAGCCTTTTTCACATTTATTGTTATAATTGAAACTGTAAACTTTTGGATGAGTTCTAATGTATGTACATATGTATGAATTAACAGATGTCTTCCTTTGTTTAAGCCGATAGCCTTAGGCGCTAGTACCCTACTTTTTTATAAAAAAGCTTTAGAAACTCCCTCAACTTTGGAACTTTTTTCACTTTGTCTCGCACAACAAACTCAATTGCATGGCGAAAATGTTGGCTTTACCAGCTGACAAATTTCATGCCATTACTGCTTAAAAATTAATTCTGGCATCACTATGGCCTGTATGCCGCAAAGAGTATCTTTATTTAATGAAGCGTCAGAATGTAAAAGTCTTTCATACAAGTTTTCTAAGTAGTGACGAGCACCGACCGAGTTGCTGAGAACGGAGTCTGATAGATAAATTCGAGTTCCACGATTTGTAAACTTTCTAACACTTCATTGTTACGACATCTAATTTAACGGTTCTCACTAACGGAATTTCTATACCTATTAAACAAAATCCTTCCCTACTATCACGAATTTTATCAAATATCTTGAGCATATCGATATTGCAACGATAGTTGATCGCTAGCTCTCTCTCTCTCTCTCTCCCTCTCTCTGCCATGTGTGCTCCATATTGGAATTAAATATTTTTTTTTCCGAACCAACCGTTAAATAACGAGTGGCATTTTTGATTCAATGTACATACAACATAAGTAGGCAAAACACTCAATGATACTGTAACTGAGAATATTAACTCTTAAAATTAATTTTGACTTTGTTTTATCCACATAAGGATTGAAATATCTTGAGATATTTCTTCTTATGTTTTTATTTCAATCACATACTAGGGGCAAACAGTGTCAAGCAACTCAACAATACGGCGCGTCAAAGGATAAACAAAAATGTTCATGCAAGACAAAACAAAATTTCTATTGCCAGTATTTTATTCGCTTAAAGGAACAAATTTATGCATAAACTGGAAGAAGACATTGATGTAAATTTAGTTAAACTAAATGTTAACTCTGTAACGAGGGCAATAAAAGGGGGTTATTTATTATTTACAATTTAAATTTTATGCCTCCTTCTCACCAGAGTATGGCCAAAAAATTTGAGGATATTTCGGGCAAGGGAGTTAGTATGAAGCGCAAGTTTGCTATATTCTTTCAAAGGTACTCCAGCTTCAGTGGCTAAGCGGAGCTTTTGCAATCATACATACATATATATGTAGCTAATGGATGATTGGAGGCATGTCTAGCTTTATATTGCGCATTAATCCGTCGTACCACACTTTGTGTGGTTGGGAAACGTCAGCTGAGCTGCAGTTTTTCTGAGGATTTAACTATTAACAGCATTTTCAACATCTTAGAGGAACAAGAGTTCTAATAGCAAATGGCGGAAGTTCTGCTGTTATACTAGACCTTTCCCAATGAAAAAACCCGTTTCCAACTCTTTTCACCAGTCGAACACAACACGCTCGGCTTACTACACAAAAAATTGCTTTATGCTGGGCAGATCTGCAAGGTACTTCCTGAAGTTCCTACTTGGCACATAAACGTTTTCAGGTGTTCTAAACGCAATATTTTTCGTATTTTCCGCACTTAAATATTTCTTATATTTCAACCCGGGAACCCAAATTCCTGGGCTAAACATATAAAACAATTGTAGGTGAGTGATCCGAAGGCAAATCTTATTAAGGTTCCAATTTCATCTATTCTGCAGGTACATTTTTCAATTACATTTTTAATTAGAAAGATTAAGCCTGAAGCCCAAACTGACTTTTGCGCTATAGTTTCCAGCTGATTAGAGTCCCAATGTTAATGAAAAGCAAGGCGGCTTATAAATCGATGAAGTGAATAAGTTTTTTATGAACCTTTTTAAGGCAATTATTTGTTGCTTGAAGATAATCTACACATCATTAGTCCTAAAGTATCTTGTCGACGTTAAATGAGTCTCAGTAGTTAGCATGACATCGTTGAGCTTTTCCATCAGAAAGTAGTCAATCGCATTCCAAAAATATACATACAGTTTGTAAAAAAATGTTTTCAATACTAAAGAAAATTAAAAGCCTTAAATGAAACTTTAATTTTTAAGTAAAATTTATGAATATATTCAATTTTTTTTATTTTACAGGGTTTTGGATGTTTCTAAGCATATTTAAATAAAAAAAAAAATAACAAAATTAAGTCTAATAACAAAACAATAATCGCAATTTAAAAAAATTTATCAATTTGTACTTTGTAAAATAAATGTTTTCAAAATTGTACTAAGTGTGGTAAAATGTTTTCTAATTGTAAAAAAAACTTTTTCCCTGCTAGAACTTTGTGTGCCCACCTTGAGCATCAACTACAGCTTCCAGACGTCTACCCATACAGCTAATAAAATTTTCGTATATCGTATTCTGTAGGTATTTTTCCCCACTCTTGGTTTTTGTTTCTCGGAGACTTTCTTCCGCCGTTTTTTCTTTAAATGGACCTACAAATTGTCTATCTGGTTTAGGTCTGGACTTTGTGCCGGGGTATCAATTACTTTTCTGCAACTATATAATAGCCAGGATCTAGAAATATATGATTTATGTTTTGGGTCGTTAACTTGGTAAAATTTATATTTTAAATTTTCGGGGTTTTCATGATCAGCAAGTCCGAATTTGCCGGCAAGTAATTCGTGTTTTAAAATATTCAGGTAGACTTCCATAGTCATTATATCATCCAAGATCCTTATTTCCAAAACACTCTTGCTTGATATACAACCCCACACCATAACAGACAATTTTCCGAACTGTACTGTTGGTATTACATTTTTATTCCCTAAAGCCGCTAGAGGCTTGCGGCAAACTTTTTTAGGCCCATCATGGTAGTAAAGCATTATTTTCGTGTTATCATAGAAAATTGCGTCAGTCCAGTGCTCCAGAGGAAATGAAATGTGGTCAATTGCAAAATTATATATCTTCTCAATGTTTTGCGTGGAAAGCAGAGGTTTTTTCCTGGCCACTCTTGAAGAGTATTTACGGTTTCGCAGCACGTTTCCTACCGTCTGATGAGAGACATCTACTCCACATTCATTATTGATGTCAAGTGCCATTCCCCTGGTACTTAAACGAGGATTTTCGACAATAATTTTTAAAATTTTCTTTTCAATGCGCCGCGTTACTCTTTTTGGTCTGCCTGGTGTTTGTTTAGGTTCAAGTGTACCTTCTTTTTCAGCACGGTTAATAACGTTGTATAACGTCCTTAGGTTAAGGGAAAATATTTCAACAATATCTGTGTGAGATTTCCTTTTTCAATCGGGTCGGTTTCCTGGCACTGCTTAAACTTAATTACGTGATCATACATGTGCCCGTACTTATGTAATTCATTTGATCAGTAAAGACTACCTACCTTCTATTCATTTGCAATGTCATCAGAAAAAAAAAAATACTTTTAATAACTGTGGAAAAAATAAAGATGTTTTGTAGCGTTTGCCTTTTTGAAAACATTTTTTTACACCATTCAAAGCAGGTTAAAATTGTTTTACAGTGTTGTTGCTGTAACACATGCGGTTATTACTGAAAATTCCGCCGCCGTACTGTCGACAAGATGCAAAATAAGAGTTATATGCAAAAAAACAAAATACAAATAAATGAAATTTGTTGTTGTTATTCTTTATTTAAAGTGAAATTTCTAAAAAGTATTAGCTTTGAAAACATTTATTTGCAAACTGTATTTCCAAATAAATCATTTATGTATATAAAATAGCCTGGAAAATAGGTGACTTAAATTTGTTTATATGTATGTAGATTGAACAAGTTTGTAACGTTGCCTCGAGTGTACTAAATTAGCATGAGCATAAGAAATTAGCTTGGAGTTTTGTACGTTAACCAGCATGATACATACATATCCACATGATTGACCTGTCAGATGACATTTAAGGAAGCCTGAAGGGACTGCCGATTCATTGATAATTGAACGCTTGAAATGAGCGTAGGCAACCTTTACAATTAGCACCACAATTCTGCCCTTTTTTTAATTAGAGTTTTTTTTTACTTTTTTTATGATCTGTGCCGTAAAGTTCAACACAAACTAAGATTAAAATGCCAAAGGATTCTAGTGTGGCCGAATTCTTGACAATTTATGACTTTGCACGAGACCTAAGAATCCTAATCATAAATATGGGCTGAGGGATCTTCCTGTACTTTTAATTTTAAAACCTTTATCCTCCTCCAACTCCGATCAATCAATACTTTTTATTACAACTTGAAGACTCTTGAAGACTTTGGATTTTTAAACTGGCCATTTTCTTTTTCCAACTCATTACACAGTTTTGGATAATCGTTGTCGTACTTAATCGTAATTTTTGTTCCGATGATATTTGAGCACATAATTGATGTAACGTTATACTCTTTTTTCTTCTTATAACATTTTCCGATTATCGGTCTCATATTTAACTCGAATAGCTGTTTCGTTTATATCGCTTCCAGCTTTGTCAACTTTGAAATTTCAAAATGAACCAAAATGAAGAATGAAACGCGCCTTTTAAGAAGAAAACTCACCAGGTTTAGAATTTCTTATGTTTATTGAAGAAATTTTGTGCACCAACTAAGGAATATTTCGATCCAAAAATTTTAAAACGAACCGAAAATGGTGCGAAGCGCAACGAGTTGACAACGCTGATCGCTGCGACTGCTTTAGGTTAAGTTAAAATTGTCTTCTACATTTACAAAAATAGTTCTTCTCATCAATTTATTGGTAGACTCGTCGTTATTGGCTCATCCGTATGAAGAATACCAAATCGGTTTTGAAAACTAAGTTTACCAGAATTATGTTCCGTAGTTTTCTTAGGCTGTGATAAAATTTCCGTTGATTTGCGTTTTCGGTTTAATTAAAAAAGAAGACGTTCTGTGCCGTGATGTAACAGTATTTTAACTGAGTAGGAACGGTGGAGGTTTTCCTATTCTGCAGAAGGAAGATAATTAAAGGATTTCATCAAAGATTCTTCCTTCGAAGTCCAAAAGGGAGAGAGAGAGCTTAGTTCTTTCTCACAACTACATCCGACATCAACAATCATACTAGTACACTTTTTAATTTACAAAACTGCCATCAAGTTTATTTGTACATACAAGTATACACACATACATATGTACATACATATATATGTACACACACGCCCATACATATGTACATTTAAATGTTTGCAAAAAGTAATTCAAATTGTCGCAAAATTCATTTACATATATGTATGTATGTATACTTCCATAGTGGATATGTAACTGTTTTTCTCCTCATTACGGATGGTCTTATTTACATACATACATACATATGTATGTATGTACATGCCCTAATTACAATAAAAAGCTTTTCATCTACTCGGGCAAACACTTTTACAATAAATCGGCTTTAAGATTTTTGGGATTTGGGACTCAATCTATGTACATATGTATATACAGATCTACACTTGTGTGTATGATGGTGAACTGTCTGAGCACAAGCGACAAACACTGCAAAATCGTTGAGATGTGCACATACATACATACATACATATGTATGTATGCAGGTACAAGAATTTTTTCACAATGTCTAATCAATTAATAAAAATACTGGATTACAATATCCATTAATGCACTATTGTTTTAATTGCTATTAAAATATTTCAGCAAATTTGCAAGTAGTTTTATTCTTTTCCTACTCGCTTACCCCCGCGCTTGCACATGAAAGTACAAACATATTTTAATAAAATTTGTGCAAACGTGTAAATAAAAAATTTCTGTGAAATGCAAGCCTTTTTTGTTCGGTTACTTATATAGGAAAGTGGGTGTTCTTTTAAAAATTTGGCCGAAGGGAAGAGATGCACGCCCTGCAATTTCTTCACTTGCAGTCTTTACGCCTGACTTATATACGCAAGTATATATGTATATACATATATGTTTGTAAGTGTACCCTATAAAACTGGGAATGAACGATATATGTATGTATGTACATAAATTTATTAATTTCATTCTTATTATCTTATTTACTAACTAATTACATGCATAGACTAATTTGTGGGCCAATGGAAAAAATATGGTAATTAAATGTACATATGCATACATAATTATTTTTATAGTGGACTACAGCAATTTTGTACAGGTCTTTGTGGGTGGTAACAGTGAAGCCACCAAATTGCTACATATACAAATTAAATTATTTAGCAATTTGTCACGCTGGAGTTAACACAAGTGTTACTATATCCTAAGCATTCTTCAGTTAAATATACTTAAAATATTTAAGAGAAATTTTTTTGTCTAAATGTTTATTTTTATAGTTATACGAACTTTCAACGATATAAAATTAAAAAAAGAAATAATTCTGAATTGCTGAAGAAAAATATTAAAAGCTACGCAGAGGAATATGTGTGGTATGTATGTATGTATATGTATGTACGTATGTATGTACGTATGTATGACTGTATGTAATTCAATCCACGTTTTACTTGCATGCTGCAAGAATGATAAATTAAAGATTTGGTCTTGGACTATAGTTGTACTATTTGCTCTTCTGAAAAATGCAGCAGAAAAGAATTTGTGGATAAGGATCTGCGTCTAAGAAAACCTGTAAACAGTAATAAAAGGGAAATTTGTGATTTACATTTCAAACAAGAGGATTTACAAAGAGTTTTGAAATGGATAAATTAGATCGAAAGGCGACATATAATTTAAGCAATTTTGTAAGTTTGGACCGATATGTACATAAAAGTGCCTTTTAGGTTCCACAAAATGCGTATCATATTCTAATTACGGAAATACATTTTCCTTTAAATATTGCTTTCCTTATAAAATAATAACAAATTTTAGTATGAAAACAACTAACAACTAATTACTTCCATACATATGTATGAACTTATGTGCATATTTGAATGCAAAGGAACTGGTGGGTAGATAAGACCAGTTACATATTATGGTTTAACAGGCTTCTCATGGGGAGTAGCAGTATGACCACAAATGCACCATAACCGTTATCCAAGGCATATCAGCCAACTAGTGCGAGTGAGACGCAAAAATCTCGAAGGTCAAACAACAAAGAGCTGTTCCTCACTTAAAAATAATTACGATGTCGCGAGCTCAGAGCTGCGTTGCGACAGTAATCTTCTTTTTATTTGCTTAGCTTCGCATTTGAAAAATGAACATATTTACATTTGCATTTGTTTTGATTTTTTTATAAATTAAAAAAATTTGGACATGAATACATACGTACCCAATAACACCGAACTTAACGATCACAAATCAATATTTTTGAACGGAATTTCTTAGTTGTTTCTTTTAGAGTGTCACAACTTTGAGTTGGCATCACTTCTTAATTTGAGCACCCATTTAACAGCTTATAGTGGCTTTTTGTTTAATTTGCTTTGAAAAAGCATTTGTCCCTTTCTCTTTTAATGCCTAAAATACTCGTCAAGTTCGTTCACAAATATCAAAATCCGTTCTTATTATTTTGATATGGGAAACTCCTGAATAGTCTGCAGCACATATAGAAGGTAATTATCGAATCTCCTCCAAAATAAATAAAATAATTCCAAACGCTTTTCCCACAACAATTCCACTTAGGATCTAATTCTGTTTCAGCATACAAAATACTCTGATTTTTGTTTCATTGGGTCAGATAACAAATACAGGTCATACCAATAGGTCTACTCCCGAGTTCATCATAATATTTGCGAGTTGGGATGCATTTCAATATGAAATCAGGTTAAAAATGGATGTCGGTCTATGTTCCAACAGAGGCAGCGTTCCCTTTACAAGAAAAACTATATAGTATAAAATCAACATTTTTCAATGTCGTTTTATATTTTGTTTGTGCAGATCGCTCGCTTTCCATTTATTATGGGTTTACACAAACTTTTTGTTGTTATTTAATATAAATACAAGAAAAGCACATTATGCTATTAAATGACTGCTTTGATAATCTTGTCTCTTTAAATCCAACCTCATTATTTTGAACCATCATGCAATTCGCAAATTGCAAGACCTAAACTTTTGTAGGTTATAATTTCCTTAATATATTAATAAAATTCTACGAAATTGATTGAAAAGCAGTTTTATACTCGTATTTATAATTTTATTTCTAAATATTTAACTAGAGCCATCAATCACTGCCAGTGATTTTCATTTTCACTTCAAATTCAATTGCAATTACATTAGTAAACTCGCTTGTATCTGTTCGACGTTTTTATGTGCCTGGTGTTGAATTGTCTTACGTTTTTATTGCATTCGCAGAAGATTTATTGATTTAATTCTTGTTTATTTGTTTAAATGTTTGCAATGAGCCATTGTAAGGTTGGAAGTAATGGAAAACATGTTACAGAATGTTTGCAGAGATTTAATAGAAAAAGGAGAGTGAAAACTTAACAAAGAAACGTTCGAATGTCATTATTTAGCTTCAATGCAAGATCATAGGCATCTGCACGTTGCAATTTTTATTTTTATAGAATGTTGTTGTATATGTACAATACATATGTACTCGTGTGTATTAATAGATATAGATATATGTACGTATTTGTTGCTAAAAAATATGTATGTTTTAAACAGTAATTAATCTTTGTCTAGCAAACGCCAGCAAACGGCCCGGGAGAAACGAGTTTCAACTGCATGAAAGGTTGGAGCGCCAAAAGCGGCAATAGTTAAGAATAGAAAATTTTATTTAAATTTTACACAAAAGTGTGTACCTGTATACCTGTAATGCTTGCTTTTTACCTTTTTACCTTTTTTACCAAAAATAACATACATATACAATGTTGTTCTCAATCGTTAATGCCGTCAGAAGTCTAAAATTTATGGAAAATGTTCGTTTGTGAAGGAAGAAGATTATCCATTACTAAAGTTATCGTACAGACACATATTCATATCATCTTTTTGTTTTGTTCGCCTTCAGTTACTAACGAAGTTAATATCTAATATAAACTAATATCTAATATGAGAACGTCAAATTCAATCGCAGAGAACTTTCTTACTTGTAAACTTATAATTTAGCGATTCGGTTTGGTGGAGACATGGGGATTTGTTGGGAAAGTGGTGTTTGGGATTATAGTAGGGCCTTAGGTGGTGTTCGGACTTTTTTGGGTTTGGCGTATTTGCGCGCGAAGTTTTCAGTAGGAGGAATGTAGGTTTTCGTGGGTAGCGGAGGTTGATGTAGTTGCTGTTTTAGTGTTGCAGGGGAACCAGTCCCTGGAGCTATTTGGAGCTTAAAACTAGTAGTAGTCCTTTAGGGCTACGAGGTCTGACCAGAGGCTAACTTCTGGTACCACGAGAGCCGGGAGCCCCAGGACTTGTTCCTGCCCGGCTATGGTGAGCGCCTTCGGGGAGCCACGTGGTGGTTGTGGTTGATACCCAAATGGCGGGAAGAGTTCAAGTTGGACTCGAATGTGGAGTTGCATTGCAACCGGGTGCTGTGACGCATAGAACGGAAGGAGTTTTTTGATAGGCTCCGCTCCAAACCAAGAGGGAAGTCATGTTCCAAATGGCATGTGATCGAATTGGTACTCAAGTGTGGCATTCTGTCAGGCCTGGGGGCGCTGGAGGACGCATTATATCCAACCGGTAGGTAGCCACGTGAATCGCTTTCACATCTGTGCATTGCCGTAGGTATGCATATTGGCCACTGAACAGTCAGAACAACATTAGTGAAACTCTGATTTTCTCAGCTGAAACAACCATAACAAAACACACGACTTCCTCTTTCCTCCTCCATGATCTAGTTCTGATTATTGGTCAACAAAATAAAAATAGCAGAATTTATATCCTGAAATCTTGGAGCTCTAATCGCTACTAACTCATTACAAATTCTCTTTACAATTTTTTCCAACTTGGCATGCTAAGCCATCTTACGTTTAGCTTGTTATTTTGGTTCGAGACAAACTGGATTTTACGAGCATTTAAAAATAATTGAAGATGAAAATATGAATGGCACATTGACATAGGACATGATGAGTGACGACATGCTTTTAAAGTTTTACCAGTTGTACAATACTTTATATGAAGGGTGGTAATAACACACGAATGTGAAAGAAACTACATTTGATAGCGCACTAATTTATTGTGAAAAGTGCTACGAATACTGCCACTAAAAGGGAACACCTTAAGAAACAGAAAAGCACTACACATTTAACGCATATATTACACTACATACACACACAGAGACTACTACATCCTCTAACTCTTTGCATACAATAGTTTTAATATAACCTTTCGTTTCCAAGGCTTCGTATACAATTTGCTTTCCATAGAATTTGCAAGTTCATCGCTTTATTTATGTCAAAACCATGTGGGTTTTATTAAGGACATACGAGTTTTTGATAGGTATAGCTAACGTTTGTGTATTCTTTAAATAAAAGGCCTTTTGAAAACATTTTCTCAGGTGTTCTCGTTTTTCTATATCTATATATAAAAATACCACTGGGGAAAACATATTTTGTGAAAATGTTAACAAACAGTGCATTAGGGAAAGCCGCATCGTTCGGCTATAAGTTCATCTTTATACAAATATCAAAACATTCGTGATTTTTGCTCAGATATTACAATTTGCATACCATCCCACCAGTTTGAGTAAGAATCAGATCATATAATAGCACATTAATGTGAATTTTCAATGTGTGAGCTACGAATGCATTAAATGCTGAGTCCGAATCTGAGTCCGATAACTAGCATGTAGTCTTTTTAGATTATTCAGCGAAAGAATAATGTATGTACGGGATTTGCTCAAAAACTAAGGTGAATTTAAATGTTTTCTAAAAACATATTTATTTATTCCTCAATTTCTTGAACCAGTTCCGATATAAGCTTCTTTATAGTCCAAGAACTCTCTCGCTGCCCAACGTCGTATTTGCATGGGACTCTTCAATCTTGGTAACAGGAAAAAGTCACAGAGGGGCAAGTATAAGGACCACAGCAGTTGAGGCATCATTACGGCACGATACGTTGCGCCCGAAATTTTTAAAATCCATATTATTATGTGTACAGTTCTCGTATACGATTGAAATATTGGAAATGTTATTGGCATACAAACTAGAAGTTATATAAATTTATTTTTTTAATTTCTTTACAATTCTAGAATTGTTATGCATTTAGCTTTAAATATTCTAATGCGTACTTGTAAGATATAACTTTTCCCAATTTTATTTAAGGGTTACTGCTGCACATTTATAACAAATTTTAAATAACTCATTTAATTTAATAAAACTGATTTCAATATGATATTGTTTTTTCTAATCAGCTGCAATTTCCCACAATCAGCTGCAGTTCGCATAATGAGTACCAACTGCTTCTCTTGTTCCTTAAAGACTGGCATAAACTTTTCAGAACGATCTGGAGCACCGCAGCAATCTGCATTAAAACAACTATACCGAAACCAATTTTATACGATTTTCAGTATTTTGTTTATTCCATTGGAATAGACTCGCTTTTAAAATTCTAAATATTTCAATATTTTCGTTAATCTACAGACCCACGCGATAGGGGACATTCAGCATAAATAAAATGAAAGCATTACTAAATCAGGTGGTAGGCTGATTATTAATTAAGTTTTAGAGATATAAACTTATTAACGAAGCCAAATCTTGTTTGGGATTTTCTGCAGCAAATTGTCCAAACTTCCAAAAATATTCTTATATAATAATACAGATATTTTTAACCTTCGCGTTGCTTTGAAAATCCAATTTCTTTGCATATTTTAGTCCAGGTATTTCTGAATCTATGAATTATTAATGTGGTAAGTGATGACGACACGCACAAGCGCGAGTTAACTGAGAGACTAAATGCACTTATAAAAAAAACACAACTTCTTTCTTTCACTTCCAAATCAATAATCATTTTATTCATTCTTTTTCTTTAAAATGAAACTTATTTCCTAAATACAAAAGTGCTTACACAAATTAAGGTTCAATAATTTCTTGTTTTATTTATTTTAAATAATTTCGCAATTATGCTTATTAGCTTAAATTCTTTGGAAATATATTACTTGTTAAAATTTATTTGCTGATTAAAGTTTTTAATAATTTAGTTTTATTTCTTGTGAATATTTAGTGTATTCTTATGCAGCTATTTAATCTAGGTGGCTTTGCTGGTGAGTCTGTTGTTGTTGTTGTGGTTGCAGTTGTTTCGGTAATTCGCGCCTTGTATCAAATATGATCACTAAAACGAAAAATTGTGCCCTCATTCTCAAAATGAATTCAGTCTCCTGTACGACTCACAAGATTGAAGGCACAATCTCCACTTGCGTAAAAATACTCACTCACCACAATGAATGAGAACAGCACACACACATTGGCCAGCGCTACCGTGTTTTTTAAATTGTCTCCTTGTTAGTTGTGAATATTATCTGTTTGTCCAGTAAAAATAATAAATTTTTTACTCACATACTCGTACATTTCGAGATGTTTTATTTGATTAATCCCTAAAATCGTACAAAATGCAATTTAAATTTACAAAGAGTGTAAAAAACAATAAACATCGATTTCGTCAATATTTCTATGTTAAAACATTTTATTTACAAGGTCTAAGTTTTTTAGAATATTGCATCGTTTTTTAAAAATTTGTTGTCTGCGTGCATTTCTGAAGCCAGGCAAGAGGCTGGGGTAGCCAAAATTTTACAGCTACAATAGTTTTGCACAAAGTGGAAATAGGCTGCATGAAGGCCACCATTGAATGACATCGAAGCCATTGGCAATCGCTACATTTATACTCTTACACATACTCACCCCTATTCTGCGTTTCGATTAAGTCTCCGCATTCAGTTCCGTTGCAATCGAAAATTGGTATTCTGCAGAAAAACGGAATCGAAAGAAAAAGAAGAAGAACAGGGTATGTTTAAATTAGCTTCTTTGCTGTGAAACGTGTGAAATAGAAACAGTAAAAATAAACAATTTTGTAAACATTTTAATAAAAAGCCAAATTCAGTCCACTAAAAAGTAATAAATAAAATTAATAAACAAATAAAAACGCTAATTCCGCTGGTATTTGTTACCAGACCCGTCAACTGAATAACTTTTTCCTCAAGTGGGCTAATACGCTGTAAGCGGAATGAAACTTCTCCGGTGCTCATCATTTCTTTTTTGTTTGTTGACAGCTTCCGTTTGATGTAGCTTTTCCAGTCAATCCAAACCTATAAATTTATATTAATTTCTGCAATAATTATACGCAAACCATACCTACTTTTTTCCATGCACTGGCATTTTTTGTTGGAGGACTTAGTGCATTGATGATTCCTGCCACTTCCTCCCGGAACGCTACTACTTCTTCCTTTGAAAGTTGATGGTAGCTAATTTTTCATACTGCTCTGGTGTTGTTGTTTTTGACCTGTAATACATAAGAAAAACATCAGATTCGGGTACAAAAATTAGAAAAACAAAAAAATTAATTTAATTAAATAAATTAATTAAAAATAATTTTAAGTGTTTTCTAATCGTTTCTGAACATTTTATCTCATTTTCTACTTACATTTTTTCAATTTTAAACTTTTTAATTAAAAAACACAAATAAAGAAAACCCCTCCGTGAACAAAAAAAACAACTGAGAAAAACGGAGCTCCGTTCGTAATGCATAATACATACAATCGAAAGAAACTGAGCGGAATCGAAACGCAGAATACCAAAGCTGCCAAACGGAGAAATTTACGATCCGAGTCGAAACGCAGAATAGCCCCCACTATATATTTATTTCATTTACTAGTCTATTTTCTAGGGTGTTTGGGCGAGTATTTTATTACTTCCCCTCTCTTTGATTGCTATCAAAACTTGTTTTTATAAGTCTATAGTAATTTTCTGGCATTCATTTGTTATGCTTATTAAAATGAGATCAGCTTATTAGTTGGGGGGAACAAAACTAGAGCGATTTTATGGAAAATTGGGAGATTTTGGATTAGTTCAAGCAAGTGCAGCTTTGCCGTTTTAACCATATCTGCGCCATCATTATTCATAGCAAACTTTCTTCAGGCGATGGATATATATATGATATAGCTAAATGCTCTAAATGGAGGTGGTAATAAACTCTTCACATATAAATTTGTTCCAAAAGTGGTTCCATCAAATATAACAAATTTTGCTATCAGATGTATATACTGAATGGCTGACAATTCAAAGCAGTCCATTCAGCCAGTCCTTTGGTACATTTTATTTTTGTCTCCAAACCAACAATCAACTTCATATTGCCCATCTAATGTGTCAAAAAAATAATTTGTGTAAGTAAAACGCAATGTAGGTGTCTGCCTCGGTGTTGCACTTTCGTACTGTGCGCACATTAAGTGGGTTTTCACTCTTTTGCATTTTTAAATTACTTTGCGATGTTTGTGAACTTGTGGTTTTTGTACACAATGAAATAATTTTAAAAACACATTAACAATACTAATTATCCAATTCAACTTGGCATAGAAAATGATTAGCGAAGTACATATGATATTTGGAGAAATGTAGAGACTTTATATATTGAAATTTATGAGTGATCTAGTACACAATTCATTCTCAAAATTAATGAAACTTTTTGTATGCTTGAAATCGAAATTGGCCTTGACGGCTTTTTGAATGAATCTTTATTTTACAGGTTTCTTACACTCATTTTTGCTGTAGACTTTTTTCCCTGAAATGCTATTTAAAGTTTTACTATGTATGTATATATATAAACACAGAATGAGGTATAAGTAATCTGATTCCAGTCTATCTACTTTTTGCATTAGGGTAAAAAGTTTTTTATCTTTTTCCGATTAAAAAAAGCAGTCTTAAAAAGTTCCATTATACTCAAGCCAGCAGCATAAATACTTACATTGTTTTAAGTCATTAATTTATATGTGTGTTGTTTGCTCCACTCCTTGACCAGTTGTCGGGTCCTTTGGTTTTTTTTCTAAATTTTCACTTTAACAATATCTTTAAAATATTTAAAACTTAATTTTGCTTTAAACGAAGCCTAGTAAATCCTCCTTGTGGTATTTGTAACTGAAAGCAGATTACGTTGCTAATTGGCTTTTGGAGTTAATAACGATGGTAATTAATTACCATTGCCAAATTCCAAATAGAAAACAAGTCAGAAATTTTGCGTCTGTAAAGTTTTAATAGCACTTTTTTTCAATTTGCATACAAAAATGAAAAAAAAGCCATAGATAAACAGGTTCATATTTTTGCAAAATATGTATATATGTACGAGTATATCAAAGTTGCATCTAAGCAAACAAAGTACAACACGGAGATTGTAGTGCTCAAATGACGGGTAAGAAATTATTGCAATTATGAAACCGTTTATTTCATTTTCGTAGTCATTTCATTTGTATTGATCGTAAAGACCTGAACTTAAAACCTTATTATTACTGTCTATGACATCATTTGTCTCTAACGAAAATTCGAAAAAAGCTCAGCGTTAATACAACTCCAAAAAAAGCTCCATAAATGATGTACAAAAGCATGTGGTTTAGTTTTTATGTTTCGCTTTCGTACATTTTGCAGAAATGGAATTAACCCAAATTTACTTTTTGTTAAGGTACACTTATGGCCAGTTTTTTACTTAATATTTAAATACGAAATTAGTTAATTTTTCCTTAAATTTAAGTTGTATTTAAATATGGTTTCATTTTTTCAGTCTCAAATTGCGTTTGGTATTTAATTATGATAAAAGTATGGTAGCATTATTAAATGTCAAAAAGATGTAAACAACTTCTTCATTTAACAGCTGCTTACTATTAAGTTAACTTTATATTAAAATATTTTGTTTTCAAAATTTTATGGTTTCGAAATGATTGCATGAATATGGTACTAAATTCTCGCTCCACATCCTTCACCTTTTGTTCTGCGCCAACGGTCAGTCTTTTTGCACTCGATTATGCTGCTCTTTTTTATTATCAAATAATGAAAAAACTTCAATGCGCAATTTTCATAACTTGCAGAACTGTCAAAATCATATGGTAGTATGAAAAACTTAAGTTTTACTTAAATGAACGTGGTCAGTGATTTAAGTTGCATTTAAATATGATCTATAAAAATAAATTCTATAATCTATATCTTCTATATATAGATCTATAAAAATAAAACAGAACTTAAGTTTAAAACCCGTTTAATTTTTAAGTTAAAAACTGGCCCTTAAGCTAACGTACGTACGTTCGTTTTTGAGTAAACCAAAACAATGCAAAGTCTTATCGAAATTAACTGTCACGTTGCCGGAACGTTTTAGCCTGTATAAAATAGATTTCTACGGCGCTTGCCACTCGTAAGCCAGGCGGAGTGACATTCGTCAGTCAGTGCTGGCATTCATATAAATTAAAAGCAATGCGGCACATATGCCCATTTTCGGTACTTTTGAATTGGTATCATTTTGGTTCATAAAAGTAATAATTGATTAATTATAATACTAGTTTTAATAATATAAATGATAATAATATGGATAATGATAACAACAATAACAATTGTAGTAGTAGAAAATAATAATAACAACAAAAATAATAACAAAAACAAAAATTATAATAATTTTATTAATAAAAATAATAATCATAATAATTTTAATAATAATAATGATAATGTATAAATTACAATGTTAAAAACTTTATATCTCTCGAAGCCAATTTAGTACTTTTCTTAATTTCCCAAGTACGAAAATAATTTAACAATGCCCATCTTCTTCTTCTTCTTTTGGCGCTACAGTCCGTTGTGAACCTGGGCCTCAACCAACAAACTTTTCCAGCTGGCACGGTCTTTAGCCAGCGTTCTCCAATTGTGCACACCAAAAGGTTGAGGTCCCTCTCCACTTGTGTGCGCCATCGGTTCCGTGAGCGTCCTCTAATGCGTTGTCCCACAGGTTCGGAATCGAAGATTCTACGGGTCGGAGCAGTATGCTCCATTGAATCTTCTTCTCCAGAAACCATCAACGCAAACAGGGCCGAAGATTGAACGCAGAACTTTTCTCTCGAAAATTCCAAGGACTTCCTCATCCGCCTTTGAAACCATCCATGCTTCCGCGCCATAGAGAAGTACCGGGATTATCAAAGTGGTATATAGTGTCAGCTTGGTTTTTCGAGAAAGGGCCTCACTACTCAATTGCCTCTTGAGCCCAAGGAAACTGCGATTAGCAAGAGTTATTCTGCGTTTGATCTCGGTACTGATGTTGTTTATACTGCTGACTTGGGAGCCAAGGTAGACGAAGTCCTTCACTATCTCGAAGTTATAGCTGCCTATGGTGACGTTCGGGCCCAGTCGTCGGTGTTACGCTTCCTTTTTTGATGACAGCATATACTTCGTTTTGCCCTCGTTCACCGCTAGACCCATTTTGGCCGCCTCCGTTGAAATACCAGCAAACGCTTCATTGACGGCTCGCTGTGTTCGACCAATCACGTCAATGTCGTCAGCGTATGCTAGCAGTTGCACGGACTTTTGGAAGATCGTGCCTCTGTTGTTGGCGTGTGACATGACAGTGCGTCGCCTTGTCTAAATCCCCTTCTGACATTGAAGGTCTCGGTGAATTCGTTACCGACCTTGATGGAGCAGCGAGAATTATCCATCGTCATCCTACACAGCCTGACGAGTTTAGTAGGAATGTCAAAACTAGATATGGCTTCGTATAGCTCGTCCCTATACACACTGTCATATGCGGCCTTAAAATCGACGAATAGGTGGTGGGTGTCGATTTGCATCTCTTGGGTCTTTTCCAGGATCTGCCGTAGTGTGAAAATTTGGTCAATGGTGGACTTCCCCGGCCTGAAACCACACTGATAAGGACCTATAAAACTATATACGAATAGTTTCAGGCGCTCACACAAAACGGAAGAGAAGCTCTTGTAGGCGATGTTCAGGAGACTTATTCCTCGGTAGTTGGTGCAGTTGAAGGGGTCTCCTTTTTTGTGGATCGGGGAAACGATGCTGACTCGTCGGGCATGCTTTCCTCCGACCATATCTTACAGATGAGCTGGTGCATGCGCCCAACCAGGCCATCTCCGGCTACCTTAAATAGTTCCGCGGACAGTGCGCCCGCTCCTGCAGCTTTGTTTGATTTCAATCTCGATATTGCTATCTTGACTTCATTCAGGTCGGGGGGACGGAATTCTCTACCATCATCGTCCGTTATCTGTAGTGGAATATTCTGCCTGGCGATGGAATCGGTGTTTTGTTCGCCGTTAAACTGTCTGCATAAGTGATCTTTCCCAATTCTCAGCATCGATTGCGACTCTACTACGATTTGTCCCTCTTCGTCACGACAGGCTTCTGTCCGAAGCTTATATCCATTGGATAGTTGTTTTACCCGTTGGTAAAACTTTCGGATGTTATTCCTGCCGTAACACCTCTCCAGTTCCTCGATCGCGCGCTTCTCGTGCTCTTTCTTCTTCTTTTTGAGAAGCCGGTGTTCTTCCCTTCTCTACCGTTCGTAGAGCTCACGAGCTGCTCTCGTCCTTCTCTCCAACGTCGCCTTATACGCTGCTAGCTTCCCTGAATGTGCCTGCCTGCACTCGTCGTCAAACCATGGGTTTTTTCCGGGTGGCATTTTAAAACCCAATACATCAGAGGCAGCATCTCTGATGGCGTTTTGGCAACGGTTCCATTCCTCATCGGTTGTTTCGCCTGGCAGGGCTGGACTCTCTGAGAGCTTAAGAGAGACTAGATCGGCAAATTTTCCAGCGGTCGATTGCGATTGCAGCTTTGCGACGTCAAACTTTTGTGGTCGTGCTCTACTCCGTTTTGCATACTGATATCCGTGATCTTACCTTGGCTACAACAAGGAAGTGATCGGAGTCAATGTTGGCTCCTCGGAATGTTCGGACATCAAGAATACTGGAGGAGTGTCTGCCGTCGATCGCAATGTGATCAATTTGGTTGACGGTTGATTGATCAGGGGACCGCCAGTACCTTTGTGAATGTTGAGGTGAGGGAATCGCGTGCTTGCTACAGTGAGATTGCGCCCCGTCACAAAATCCAGCAGCCTGAGTCCGTTATCCGATGTGTCGTCATGCAGGCTGTGTTTCCCGATGACTCTAGCAAAGATGTCTTCCTTGCCCAGCTTTGCGTTGAAATCTCCTAGGACGATCTTGGTGTCGTAGCTGATCAATGCCCCAGCTACGACACCATGTGTTCTTTCTAGGAGATTATAAAAGTCATCCTTGCTGTCGTCATCTTTATCCTCCGTAGGGGCGTGGGCGCAGATTAGGCTAATGTTGCTGAGTCTAGCCTTGATGCGGATTGTAATGAGGCGTTCGCTCACGTATTTAAAGCTTAAGACTCTTTGCCTAAGTCTGCCTCGAACAACAAACCCGCATCCAAACAGGCGCTGTCGCCGCTCTTTGTAGCAATCACCGTAGTAGATGTCGCAGTTTCTCACTTTCTTTTTGCCCGGCCCATCCCATCGCACTTCCTGGATGGCGGTGATGTCAGCCTTATAGGCTTCCAGGGCCTCCGCAAGTTCATCGGGTGCACATGGTCTGTTCAGGGACCTGACATTCCACGTACAGAACCGAAAATCGTTGTCCTTATTTCGTTGTTCCTGGTCGTCAGCAATAAAGTCATCCATATTTATATTTTCTTCTTGTGATTGCATCAAAACTAGTGTGTTTTACCCCCACGCACAACCCCCGAAAACTGGAGGACCGGGTCCTGGTTTAGACCCCTGGACAGAGGGGATTCGCTGCACACTTTGGTTAACCTCTAAGCGGGTGCTGTAGGGGCTATCCAGGGGCGCCACGAGGACGCAGTATGTCAGCTTGACCAGTCCATTTTCAGGGATCGCTGCTGGCTTCTTGCCAGGTTGAGAGCAATCAACAGCTTTGCCCTGAGTGCACAATACCTCACTATGCCAAAAAGTTAAAAAAAAAACACATGAATAAATTATGTTAGAAAATATTTTATTTATTTTATTAACGCCAACGTTCGCATAACCAGGCCTTTAATTTCGGTAAGTGTTTGTATTATTTTGGTATGCTCAAAAACGACGTACGTTAGCTTAAGTGTACATACGTTCGCATAAATGTACCTTAAGAAAAATTACTGTAATACAAGTTCTAGGAAACTTCACTCAGCCCGTTAGTGATAAATAACTTTCATGACAGCATTCTTATATTATGTATGTATGTATATGACAGTAATTATATTAAACTACATATTTTGGGAATTAAACCAGTAAATTACTAAATATTTAAAGCTTCAAATGACCAATTAAAATATTGAGAAACATAGCGGAGTTTCGAATGGGAGACTCTGTAAAATTAAATTTTGATGTAAGAAACGTAAACAAATTTTACTTAATAATAAAACACGAATAGCAAAAAATATTAAAATGATAGACCTCTTAATGTAAAGAACGCATAAGCTGGTTCTATTGGGTAAGCAATAAAGCGTAAGAAAGACCTTTTTACAAAACTCTGCTGGATGTCAATTTATGCAGCAGTTTGACCAATTTTTTTTTTTTTTTTTTTGGACCAGTACCCTATATATGCAGTTAATTGTACCAGAACTAGATGTTTGGAAAGGCGGACAGAGGAAGTAATGTGTGCTATTCGGCAGAGATGAGGATGCCAGAATTTAAGTGATGTTGTTCTGAATTGTCAGTGTCCAGTGAAATATGAATTAACGCAACATCATGGCGTTTTGTTTGTGTTCTATCATGTACCAACTCATCCATCAACTCTTTCCTAGCCAAAAATTAATTTTACGCACCGCAAAACAAAGTTTTTAATTCTTAGCACCGGAGTCTAGGCACTATACTCAAATTCATTGTAATTCGAAATACATTTCAAGCTAAATGTGATATATGTAGATGGCAATTTTAAGTTGATGACACAGAAGAAGAATATAATTGTGGGACCAGTTCTTGAGAGAAAAATTTTGTATTTTTTAAAAGCACAAAAATTAATCTTTTAATTAAAAATGTTTTCCAAGAAGCTTTCAAAGTTTTGACCGTGTTCAAACTGTTATAAAAATATTGCACAGTTGGGAATTCACTTGGCATTTGGTCAGAATTGCCACCTGTTGGTTTTTCACCATGTCTTTCTAGTACCTGTAGCTGAAAAATGTGTGTACTTTTTAAACAAGAAAATAGTATATTTGTATTTTAAGAGTGCAGAATCAGTAATTTATTTTAAAAAAGAAAATCATCTCTTATACAATATTAATAAAATGAGGACAAGCTTAACAATAAAAACAGTTGACCTAAATAAGTTGTGGAATTTAAGTAAAAGGATTTAAATATATTTTATACGAATACGACTGTTATTATTTATGAAAAATAATGCATTTAATTAATTAGATCGCAAAATTAGTTCGCTCATTTATGTAAACAATTAATGTGGTTTAATTAAATCTTATTCATTTCAAACATTTGTTTCCTTATTAAAACGTTATTGCTTTTTTGCAAAAAAAAATGTAAAAATAGTCTCAAAATCAACTAATTGGCCTAATTTTTTCAAGAAGTTTCTAAATCCACAAACACACAGAGACGTATGTATGTATTGCATATTGATATCAAAATTGATATATACATATTAGCAAACAGTAGTTGTGAACAGCACCGCATTTTAAAATTTTTGGAAACTGTTCAAGTCGAAATGAAAATATTATTGATTAATGCAGCATAATACTCAAAAATATATGTATGTATCCATTTGAAATGAAATGAAATGAAGATTTGGATAATTTTAAATGTATGACTTGTTTCAAAGTAAAATTAAGATTATTAGGCACAGACCATACAAAGTAATCATATCAAAGTTATATCCCTAAATATATTAGAATAAAGTAAACAAAAGTCGAGAGCACGATTTCTTATTTCAGCCTAAAGGTACGCATTAAGCCATTGTAATCTCTAGTGCAATAATAAGCCACCTTATATTTGTTTATAAGAAATTTTTTTTACATTCAAACATACTTATAATTCACAGCTTAGATTTCCCAAAGTTACATTAACTTCTTAAAAGCAGATTATTAAAGTACTTTTTAAGAATTCTTACCTACATTAAGCTTATTACAACCAATGTACATGAACAAGTTTTAAGTGCATGCATTAGGTCAAACGTTTAATTTTGCTCGACATCCCTGTGTGCATGACAATCAACACAAAATAAATACCAAATACGCGTAGAATGAATTGCCAAGTCACAACACTCTTTGAATCAGGAGATTGGATATGTGCATTGATTGGTTTCAATTGATTTTCAGATAGGCGATTCTCAAATTACATACATACAAATAAAAATATGCCCAGAAAATAGACAATATCCTATCCATTGGGAACAAAAAGTAAATTAGTCCAAAACGAAATTCAACGAACATGTACATACATACATACATATAAGTACCTAACTAATCCATATTTTTCCTCGCACATAAAGAAAATAATGCTGATATAACATTGTACACATATCAATTGCAAATGAAGGGGAAACTATATACATATGTTAACACGATCTCTTTACTTTACTTAAGGTACTTGAGTGCCTCATATGGGACAGTGTACTTATTTAAAAATATTGCCACTATTTGTTTATTGTAGTAAAATGTATGTATATATTATGAATAAATAAACAATAACAAAAAATAACTAGTCCATTTGTTTGCAGATTTAATGAAAATTTTAGTGTCAGATGTCGTAACCCTATCTTTGAACATTTCAATGAGCTGGGTCATCTTATGTAAGAAAAGCTATTTTATTAAAAAAAACTAAAACGTTTAAATAGGTTTTCGAAAATTTCTACCTCCAAATAAATCAAAATTTTCTATAATTGTGTGTATATTAATATTCAGCCTTATTCTGCGTTACGACTTGGATCGAAATTTTCTCCGTTTGCCATATTTGGTATTCTGTGTTCCGTTCCCCGCTTCATTTTGATTTCTTTTTCGATTGTAAAGGGTGGTTAAATTTCAAGGGCCGATGTTGATTTTGAATAAAACACAAACTATTTAGGAAATTATTGTAATTTTATTTTATTATGATGTATTGTATAATATCGGCCAAATGGGCGCCGCGACCTCGGCGGCACACCTCCATCCGATGGTTCAAATTTTCGATGACGCTGAGGCATAATGGAGGTTCTATGCCGTTAATGTGCCGAATTATCTGATCGTTTTGGTCTTGAATTGTTGCTGGCTTATCGACGTACACCTTTTCTTTCAAATAACCCCAAAGAAAAAAGTCCAACGGTGTCAAATCACATGATCTTGGCGGCCAATTGACATCGCCATTACGTGAGATAACACGGCCATTGAATTTGTTGCGCAAAAGAGCCATTGTTTCGTTAGCTGTGTGGCAAGTGGCACCGTCCTGCTGAAACCACATATCGTCCACATCCATATCTTCCAATTCGGGCCATAAAAAGTTCGTTATCATCTCACGATAGCGAACACCATTCACAGTAACTGCCTGACCGGCCTCATTTTGGAAAAAATACGGCCCGATGATGCCGCCACCCCATAAACCGCACCAAACAGTCACTCTTTGTGGGTGCATTGGTTTTTCGACAATCACTCTTGGATTCTCATTCGCCCAAATGCGGCAATTCTGTTTATTGACGAATCCACTGAGGTGAAAATGTGCCTCATCACTGAAGATGATTTTCTTCGAAAATTGATCATACACTGTTGCCATTTCTTGCCACCATTCTGCCCATTCACTACGTTTGGAATGGTCAAGAGGCTTTAGTTCTTGAGCCAATTGCACCTTGTAAGCGTGTAAATGCAAGTCTTTATGCATAATGTTCATCAACGACGAGCGTGAGAGGTGCAATTGTTGGGAACGACGACGAGTTGAGGTGGACGGCTCTTCAGCCACACTATCGCGAACAGCAGCAATATTTTCTGCAGTACGAGCTGTACGAGCATGCACTGGTGTTCTCACATCTTCTACAGACCCGGTTTGCTCGAATTTTTCCACGATTTTTGCGGTTGTACGCACATTTGGACGATGAAATTGACCAAAAAAATTACGAAATGCACGATATGCATTTTGATTTGAACTCCCATTTTCATAATAAGTCTGAATAACTTTAACACGTTGTTGGATTGTGTATCTCTCCATGGTTCAAATTGAGTAAGTCTGAAATAGAGAAATGTCAAATAAAATTCGGAAAAAAACTTGGCGTTTAGGTGTGGTTCACATTCAACATCGGCCCATACAATTTAACCATCCTTTACAATATGTATTCCGGATTTTGATCGTAGCTTCGTTTACGCGGGTCGTTTATTTATTGACAGGAAGTTTTTCCATTTTTGGTTTTGGTAAAAAAAATTTCAGTTTAATAAAATGTTAAAAAATTATAAAATGCAACATATAAATTTATTTTGCAATAGTTTTTCATCTTTGTTTTTCAAAATTTTATTTAATTTATCGAAAAACACTACACCTGAGTAATATGAAAAGCTGGAGAATTTAATGATAACGAAGGATGAAATTTGCATTTGTATATCATACGAGTCTCAAGGAGGAAGTGCAGGCTGTGAAAGTTTTTTTGAAATCTATAAAATCATACTAATTAAATTAAATCTTGGATTGAAACTGTCTCTCAATTTCCGCCTTTCAATACCTAGTTCTACATTCTGGATCTCTTTGTTCTCCTCTTCCAACGACAACGCCGCTGCTATCGATTCGATTTCTTCTCGAAGTTTAACTAAATTTTATTTTTGTATAATAATCATCATAAAGTTACAAAATGTCAGCTTCGACGCAACAGGATTCTTCACACTGGCACAGTTACCACAAACACCGCTCACTTATGCATATTCTGGCTTTTTTCCTCTTTCTGCATTTAACTGATGTATTTATTTAGCTATAATTTACATAATGTTTAATTTTTATAAATGTTTATCGCGGTTTTCTCACTAAATTTAACTTTTTACAGTTTAACAATTGCAATGTTTACAAAGTTTTAAATTTCTTCCCCTTCTATGTCATACGTATATGGAAATGTGATATTCTGCAAATAAAGTATATATAAGTATATGAAAATAGACAAATTTAAAATTTTTAGAATTGCTCCTATATGATTTCTATTCCCATTCATTAATTGCCAAGCTTACTTCTCTAAATTCTATCCGTTACAGTTACAGTTGTCTTATATAATCTGATGAGTTTTATTTGCCGCTCAAAACATCTGTCAGCATAAAAATCTGCAATATATTTTTGATCAGAGAGTAACAAATTTCGGCTCCGCCAACGATATGAAAATAGACCTATTAGACTTAATAATTTTTCTACCACATAATCATAAGTTATACTTTCAAAACTTTATTAAGCTTTGATAAATACTTAAGGTTTGAACAAAGACTGTCATTTGTTTTTGTTTTTTCCATTGTTACTATAAATCTACACGTAAATGTATGTATTTTTGAAAACCGACATATATGTACATACATATATGTATGTATATACATATGTATGTACTCAACTATTGATGACAGTAGAACTGTTGCAATCATAATATATGTATTTCCTATTAAAGGCGGGTTTAATTTTCATATGTCTACACATAAATTTAATTAGCTGACGATATGCATTGCAAAGCCATAGAAATGTACTCGTATGTATTTTGACGCCACAGAAGTGACAAAACAAATTAAATAAAAACTTTATAAGCAAAACAAAATTAAGGGAACAAAATTTTAAATAATTCCGAACTAACTAACAAATAATCAAGCAAAAGCAACTCATGTACATAAACAAAATTAGGATACGAGTTCATACCATCGCAAACTTACATTTAAAATATGTTGAACATGAAACAAGAATCCCTTTCGATTGGTCACAAAGATTTCCACTTCATTCCATCTCTTCCGAACATTTTCACCAATTACACAAACAAAAATTTGTTTATTCTTAACCAAAGGAAAGGTACTGTGAACGGTTCTAAAACTTCTTTATTAGAAGGGAAACAGCAGCACAAGAATAAAATATTCCCCCCTATAATTTCACCAATTTTTCTGTTCAACTTGGTAATTGAGTTTTTGAAGGGTGGTCCTTTACCTACAAATGAACTTTAATAAACTCTTTTTAAAGGCAACCAACACGCGATGCCAAAACCTTTTGAAGATTTTATTAGTCCACGTTGGTGTTCCCATTATCATAAGTCGACTAATTCCACAATAAAGCAACACCTTCTCTAAATTTTTAAAAAATATTTCCTTGTTATTATTATGAATAGCCGTTAAAAGTTAAATTTATTATATATTTTATATGGTTAATTTTCTGTTATACTACTATCTACTTGTACGTATGTACGTACCACATATGTATATGTAAAAAACTCGCAAAAGTAAATTTCAGCCAAGTAAGGAATCGTTGGTTGTTGGGAACAATAGTCGTGATTCTTGTAATCCAAATTTAGTATCTTTAATATCTGTAAAAATGTGGTAGAGAAGGAGATTATGATGGTCAGATAGCGGTAATTAATCACTTCAGCAAGGAATATGAAATAACAACTACGACTGAAAAGGTCGTATACCTTTCTCTTATTTGCCTTGCACTTCTCACCAACCAGACATGTCAAATTTCAAAGTTTCAAAAGCTCTTATATTAATACATAACAACTATTTTTTAAATTTTATTCAGTTTATTTATAATTTATATGCAATTTATATCGATTATAACCCTCAGCGCCGTTGTAGGCATTATTGATATGAAAAACAGACAAGAAGACGAATAAAAACATATATGTACATATATAAAAACATATATATACACAAGAAGAAACAAATGTTACAATGAAAAACAAAAGAAAGTTAGTGCGCCTATAACATTATTAACTAATAATTAAATTATGGGAAAAGTTCGTGTGTATATGCAGATAAAAGGTAGCTTTTTAAGGAAAGTTTAAATAACGAAATTCTATTTTCTGCTTTTAAAGTATCAGGTAGACTATTAAACTCACGAGTACTACTACTCGTATTAAACGATTGTTGGTTTTGGTAGAACTAAATTGTACGATGCCATCCATATATTATTTAGGCATTGGATACTCGTACATTAGTATATGCATGGATAGAAATATTGTTATTAAACTCCCTACTGTATAAAAGATATGTTGAATATTTAACGGGCAGATTTGATAGCGTTTTCAGACCTTTATTCTATAAAGATTGTAAGCTTTCCAATTTTGTCGTTTTTTTCCCAACCGTACCTAGTCGGTACGGTAGAGTCGGTAGAGTCCCTAAATAGTTAAAAAAGCTTTAAATAATAACATTATACATGTATCACTAATTTTGTATTTCGATTAAATTTGTATAACAGGGCACTAGCGTGAGCGGTTTTAGTTTCGATGCTTTGAATCCGAAGACAGAGTGCTTTCCAGTTGTAACCCTAAATACATACGTCACAGAAAACGCATTTCCATCAACTACAATAGTATAATAATATCTTCTTAAATGATTTGAAACGTCTAGTACCAGCTTGTTAACTTTAAAAAAATTAACTAATACAGCTGCATCCCGTACCATGTAGATCTTCACAACTTTTTCATCATTGTGGGATAAAATATGTCAGCGTACATGAATAGTTTTCCAAATATGAGAAGATTTTTAGTATCTATAAGATAGATTTTGAATAACTATGGGCCCAAGATACTGCCTTATGGTACTCCACATTCAACTAAGCCCATGAAACTCATGTGCGGGTTTATTTCTACAAATTGCTTTCGGTTGGTGGGATAAGTTCTTAAAAGTTCCAAGCCGCAAATACCATAATATCGCAATTTATTTAGCAATAGGTTGTGAGCAATTAGGTCAAATGCTTTTGACAAATCGCAAAAAATACCAGCTACGCCTTTGTATCAATTATCGAATCATTTATGTACATATAAAATTGACTACGTTAACGACGGCCTCTTCTGTGCCGCAGCTTCTTCTAATCTAATCCGCATATACATATGTAAGTGTTTTCTTCTTTTGAAATAGGTATACATTTATGAATTTTTAAAAGGCTGAGGAATATGCTTGCGTGTATAAAATTATTAAAAGTTCTTACAATGTATATGGGATAAGCACATCAATACATTTGAAAACAATGTTAGGGGGATATGTTAACACAACCTGCACCTTAACTTGGCGAAGGGTTTGATATTACATGGTAAACTTCATCAAAGGTACTGTTACAAAACTGAAATCCTTCGTTTTTCTGAGTCAAGGTTCTCAAGAGCTAATCTTGTTTAATTGAATTAATTAATAGTTGTTGAGTAACTCAGCTTTGACGGAATCTTCGATAATTACATGACAATTATAAATTTTCAGTTTAATTGAATCGTTTGTATCATACCAAGCTTAGTATTAAGGAACTGCCATCTTTTTCTAGGACTCAGATTTGTTTCACTTAATTTGTTACCATACAAATTATTTATTGAATCTCTTCAATTTAACAAAATCATAAAATATTTTTCATTGCTTGCTTTTTATAAATTTTCTTTACATTACATGTGGTATGCACCCCAAATTAAGTTTTTTTATTTCTGCACAAAGTACAGCAACCCTTTGATTTCATGCTTCTTTCATCCCCAATTTCCATTCTATGAAATTGCGGGTACTTCATGTTGTTGCTCACGCTTAAAGTTCTTTGTACTTGAATTGACAAACAACTCATTGTAGTGAAAAATTTTAATACACTTTTTTATTTCGATTCCCAAATATGTTTCTCTAATACCACACTTTTTGCCAACACTTGAATAACAGTCCCTGCTATAAAGTGTTGGCACTTTTTAAAGGGAAGATGTACAAAGTTAGCACATGCAGACATCAGAGGAACGAATAAAAAATCGATTGTAAAAATTTTCAGAGAATTATCTTAATTATTTTTTTATTATGATAAGAGGATCTATGACAATTATGTGTGATACAAAATATCGGCCAAATGCTTACCACGGGTTCGGTGGCATACCTCTATCTATTTTCAACGACTCTGAGACATAATTGAGGTTCAATGTTGTTAAAGTGCGGAATTATTTCATCCTTTAGCTCTTGAATTGTTCTTGGCTTACTGACGTACACTTGTTCTTTTATATAATGCCAATTGTCGTACATGATGGTTGGATAAACCTCATATGCTATAAACAATTAATTTTTATTCCCACAAAGCCAACATATATGTACATATTGCACATATGTATATAAATATTTTAGGAGACGAAATGAAATTAGGTAACAAATTTCCTCAGGATAATATTAAGGATGTTAAATTACTGATTAATTGTAAAGCTCTTTTACCTTTAACAGTAAAGTTTTGGTAATTCCTTGAATGTTTTTAGTTTTGGGAAAAGTGAAAAAGCAAATCTTTCCGGAAGAGTCTTTAAGGTGAGAAGTCACAGTAAAACTCAGGAAAGGACACATTCATTCGTTATTCACATTTATTTACAAAACTGTTTCTAAACTGAGGAAAGAACACATTCACTCGTTATTCACATTTATTTACAAAACTGTTTCTAATGTTTATTGTTTGCGTTCTTAAATCAAAATTATTAGTATTCTCCCATAAAGTCGCAGAATCAGAGTGAATTTCCCTTATTTTAGTATATAAAATATATACAAAACAACACCCACATTAAAATATGTACATATATACCAAATATTTACCAACAACAATTTGTGCATTTTGCACCTACATACACATGTAATTATTTATTTGAAAAAAATATATTGGAGCTGTTTTATTATTATTTTTTATTAAAAACTTTAGTGTAAAAACTTAACTTCAACTTTCATATGTTTTGTTTTGATTTATTATTGCTGAAGTTCGTGTTGTATTGTATAGTAAACGCATTTCTTATAGAGTTGCATTTCAAGTTTAGTGCAATATTTATAACAATTTGCAACAGTATTAATTGCCAATTAACTTATTTCAATTTTTATATGAAATATTGAGTTCAAAATTGGTATTAACTGCGAGAGTACTTTGTGGTATTTTGTTTAATAAAAGATAAGCAGTAAATTCTGAAGATAGAGAAGGACAGTATGAAAATTTGGAAATAGAAATAGTAAATAAATTTGTCATCTATGAAACAATAGATTATAATGGAACATGAAAAATTCACAGTTTTCGTATTTGTGATTTGTTGTTCTGAAATTTTGTTTTCTTATATATTTTTTTGAGACCCTAAAGAGAAGGACAATTTTTGTTTTTTTTCTTATTTACCTGTCACAATAATGTGTTTTTTCAGGAGAGTCAAAAAACTGTTTATGTTTAGTTCATCGGGCAGACAACACACTTAACAGAAAAATAGACATAACTCTATTTTTCCAGTTAAAGAAGATAGTGATGTGAAAGAAATTTTTGCAATAGTTAGAGATGTGTACTCTGAATTAATTTATGAAAAAAAGTCAGTTTTGGAAAATTTTGAGTTGTGACCCTTTTGTATTTAGGGTGCTATATAATGATATTAATGTTCAAAGGAACGTCAGTAAAGGTGTACATTTCACCAAAACTGCAGCATAATTTCTGTAGTGGATCTGACATAGCGATGGTAAATACAAGAATCCTCTACGAATTTCCTCATGCAGAGAATAAGAAATTGCGCTTGGACTCATTTGACACGATCATTATAGATATTCTAGATCGGTCCCCAAACAGTATTGGCGTGTTCCAAAATTGGTTTGTGTTAAGGGTAAATTACTTTGCTCAGCTTTTTTGAAAAATACGAAAGCTACAGGATTTATTCACAGTCATCTTTTTATGTTGAACAGAACTAAGTTCTGCGTCTAACAATATTCAACAGAATGTAAATTGCAGCTATCAAGAATCTGGGAGTAAGCACACTTTGGTACCTTCAAAAATATTTATTTAAATTCAGTTCCATCATATTAAATTTGCACTATTAGTTAAAATTCTCCAAATCGTTTAGTAAATGTTGGTAATTAAAAGGAATTTTAACACTCAAAAATAATTTTAGTTGCTCGAACCGAAGTTACTACCCTGCGGTACTCCGGATATGGTATTAAAATTCCCAAAAACTGCAGCATTAGATTTTATATATTGAGTATCACATAACAGATATGATATGATATGATTGAGTCCAGCTCTGGAAGTTTGTACTGAAAACCATTATGTCTAATTTTTTTTTATAATGGCTTATGACTTTGTCGTGTTGTCTTTAAAGTTGTTAACGGAAAAATTTTATTTGTAGTAAAAATTCCTTTCGAAAGCCATTAGTTGCAATAAGACAGTAACATGACGGGTACTGTAAACCGTTAACATTTTTGTTTTGGATATTTTTGGTATGTCACTTATCTACCAATAGCTCTGTAATTGCTAATATTCAATTTTTATCCAGATTTAAGCAAACGAATAAGGTAGGGAAAGAAAAGGAAAATATTCTTTGATTATGAATTATATTGTACGTGTAGACTTACGAGTATTATATATACATGTATATACATATATATATCGACTTAGCAGAATTTAAGAACGATTAAGGATCTTGAACAAAGTATAGGTCTATGTTAAGCAATTTTCCAACTTTTCAATAAACTATGAGTATTACAAGAAAGAGTTTGCTCAATGGTATGCACAACCGATACAAGTCGTAATATTTTTCTCTGTACATGTTTAATGTGTTGAATTTAGATCGTTATATTGTTTGTCTTTGGGATTTTTTACTTCGAGTTGTTTTAAATGCGAATTTAGTTTCAAGGTTTTACAAATTCAAGATAAATCAATTATATGGAATTTTTTAAATTTATTTTATTAAGGCTATGGAGCAATTCCTTAGGGACTGCTTTAGGACATACAATTTAATAAAACTTAAATTCAGTGCAATTGTATACATATGTATGTTTATGTATATACATACATATTTAAGTGAATAATAATATCACGTTTCATTAAAACAACAGCATAATCTTCTCCAAGGACCATTCATTGCATTCGTATTCGGGCTTATCAATATACACATTGTAGTATATATCCCGTATGATTGATCCATATTCTAAAATCGGCAATATGTATAAAAATAAAATTTTAGTAATGAGTGGGTCTTTGAATTCTTATTGATCCATATGTCTTCATATTCGATGATGTACAGAATGTTAGTTCCAATGGTAAATGGTGAAAATTGGTGTTCCAGCTACGCCTGGTACATTAACCTCAGAAAATTGTCTATCTAATAAAACCGTTTCAGTTTTTTTGCATCAAGTTTAGAAGTGTCACTTAATTGCTTCAAAATCTAAGCTAGGAACTAGTAATTTAAGACTAAAGTATATGTGTACTCAAAAAAGTAATCCATTGTTAATAGGTACGAGTATTAGCTGTACATGTCACGTTTTTCACAATTCACTTAAAATTGTGGTTAAAAATTTGAATAAACTTCTAGGGTTTTTGATGATATAGACTGGAGAGATATGCTTTATTACTTACAAGCACACTGGCTTACTTTAACGCCAACAATTGGGAGACTGTGCAAAAATTATGTATCTGTTAACTCTTACTTATATATAAACTTGAAAAGGATAGCTTAGTAATTGTGCATGTGCGCGAGTTTAAAAGAGTCAATCGTATATACAAATTAGCACTTTTATGGATCTAATATATCAGGTATATGCGATTGCATTATATAGAAGAAAAAAAAACAATGAAAAGAAATGTTGTGAAATTAAAAATAAAGTTCTATAAATGAAACGTATTAAACTTAGATTCTAGTGCGGAAAGTGGTTTCAAACAGAGGTTCATCTACGAATTTTGAGAAAATATGTAATATTTTGTTTCATTCCTTATTCGACTGCTTTAACAGAACGAATTACTTGCTCTATATGTTTCGAAGTTGGAGAAAGAAGAGAAACAGACTTTTTGTATAAAATCTAGAGAGTGAGTTTTTTTTTATCAAAACATACTTTAATTGAAATTGTAATGAACTTGACATTTTCTTAAAGGATGAAAATTGCAAAATAAGCCAAAAAAGCGCGGCCATATTATCTTTTACATATAGCTTTATTTTTTAACGTTTAGCTCGAAATATTTAATTTAGCTTTTAGTTTTTTTTAGCTTTTTCCAAAAATGCATTTAGCTTTTTCTAGCTTGGTGGTGTAATTAATTTATACTTCAAAATAAATAAAACATTTTATCGCAATAAATTTATGTGCGGTAACCATATAAAGTAATTCAAAGTTGATAATAAAATCATGCCATCAAGCTAAAGTCTTGAACAATTTGTGTAGTAAAAAGAATTTGCTCTGTTTAAAATTTTTGAAGCCGTTACTTTCTGATGTTCAAAAAGTAAATAAAATGTTCGAAAGTAATGACGTAGATCCTACGCTATTGTTTTCAGAACTTAACTTTTTATTGAAAAATCTTTGTAATCATATCGTTTTGAAGTCTGAAAATTTGGATCCACTAAAATCAGATTTAGAAGATTTCCTAATTCCAATGCCGTACTTTAATTACAATTTCGAACGATACCTGATTTCACAAAAGGAAATAATTGATTCTGAGACAGAAAAAGAAATTAGGTACACTTGCCGAATTAAACAATTAATGATCGTAGTTGGTATAACTACGACAACGTTTGCCAAATAATTTTTTAACTTTGCAAAACACACAATTCTTTTCATTACAAAATAGTCTGAGCAATACAAAATGTAAATTGTGTGAAAATTTTAAAGAAGAAATGTCAAGTTTTAGCGTAGATGATTTTACTCTTTTGGAATTACAATGGCAAAAATTAAGTTCCTTTGATTAGACAAACCAAAAGTCAACTACAGAATTTTGGATTAATGTTTCTGAGTACAAAAACGCAATGAATGAAAACCTTTTAGGGAATTGTCAACTTTTGTGATGAAATTTCTTTGAAATTTCTAGTTTTGCCTTTCAGTAACGCATACGTTGAACGCGTATTCAGTGGTATGAATTTAATTAAAACAAAAATTAGAAACAGATTTACTCTAAACACCATGAATTCACTTCGATGCATCAGATGTGGGCTAAAAAGATCAATTCAATTCAATTTATTTATCGATAATATGTATGTACATTTACATTAAAATTTCATTATTGTATATTTAAGTGTTCAAGATTGTTTCTTTTTCATCTTAATTATTGGTATGTATTTACAATATTACATATACATATATACATTATTTTTTTGGAGGAGAAAGTTGGCAAAAACCTATTTGATTTTTGTTTATAACTACTTACACTACTAACTACGACTAGATTAAAAACCTAGGATGAGTATAACTCATTAATATGATAAAAATCAGAACTTTGACATCTGATATTAAAATTTTCTGTTAACCTCTGAATTTTTCCTGGTACTTGCTCTAGGCCCGCAATTTCATGAAGACGGCTGATGGAAAAATGCCAGGGTAGATTATATATAAGTTTTAATAACTTGTTTTGAGCTACCTGTAACTTCTTTATGTGGCAATTTGCAATAATGGACCAGACGGGAACCGCATAGAATATCACAGCATGAAAAACTGACTTTAAAATAAGTTTTTTATTATTTATGTTAAGATTTGACTTACGATTTATAAAAGGGTACAGAATACGCGTTAAAATGTTTACTTTATCTATTACATAAGGTATGTGATCTTTAAACTTCATTTTTGGATCAAGCATAACACCCAAATATTTTACTTTTTGTTCCCATGGTATTGAATTGTTATTTAAAACTATATTGGTCTGTGGAATGAAACATTCTTTACGCTTTCTTGTAAAAAAAATCGCTTTTGTTTTGTCATAGTTTAGCATGATCTTCCATTTATTGAAATAAGATGAGACATCAATTAATGCTCTGTTTAGATTTATAATTATATCTGCCGCCATATTTCCAGAGCTAAGAATTGCTGTATCATCAGCAAACATTGACAGCGTGCAGTATTCTAATTGGGGAAAATCAGATGTATATATGTTATAAAGGATAGGTGATAAGCATGACCCTTGCAGACATCCTGCCGTTATAGGGTGACTTCTAGATGAATGAGAACCAATATGGACTTTAAAGGAACGGTAAGTTAAAAACTGTGGACTATTTTCGCCAACAATAAAGGAAAATCCATATTGATCATTTTGAAAACGAGACCTTCGTGCCAAACTGAATCAAAGGCAGTTTTAACGTCCAATAGGACCATTCCTGTGGATTTTTGTTGATTAAAGTTTGTTTTAACTAAATTCCTGATTCTTATCAGTGTGTGAACCGTGTTGTGTTCTCTACGGAAACCGAATTGGTAAGGCGGAATCACATTATGGGCTTCCAAAAAATCCGTCAATTTTATTTTAATTACCTTTTCTAGAATTTTACTTATATTCGACAATAGGCTTATTGGGCGGTATGAAGTGAGACAATCAGGTGGCTTACCAGGTTTTCCAATTGGAATAATTTTAGCCTCTTTAAATTTTTGTGGAAAATAGCAAAGCCTAAGGCAGGCATTTATTATGTTTGTTAAGAATTGAATGCCTTTTTTGGGGAGTGCTTTAAGGCATCTGTTATTTATGCCATCAACACCAGGCGATTTCTTAATTTTTAAACTTTGCAGTATATTTGATATTTGTGCGGTTATAACTGAAAATATATCCAACGAGTTTACTCTTGAAGATCTATACGATTCCAGTGCATCATTTACTGCATAAGTTGTGATTGGGTCACCAAGCTGAGATGAAGTAGCAAAACTAGAAGCAAACACCTGAGCTAAGGCTTCACACTTTTCATGATTTGTGGTGAGCCGTGCACCATTCTGTTTTAAAATAGGAATATTGTTATTTTTCTTCCTCATAACTTTTGTAAGGTTCCAAAACGGTGGTGAGCCTTTATCAAGTGTTGACAATAAATAGTCCCAATATTTGTTTTTAATGCATCAATTTCTTCACGTATTCTAACATTGAGTATCTTCATTTGATAGAAGTCACTCAAGTCCCTATATCTTTGCCAATCTCGTCGGTGACCATTTCGCCGTAATATCATGCTTTTAACACGCTAAGGCAGTGATGTTCTTTTTGTTGAAGGATGTTTGTTAGGTACACAATAAGAGGTTGCATCATTTAAAACATTTTCGAAAATTTCAATACAATCATCAATGTGCTCTTTACTCACAATATTGTCTATATCAGGTACATTTATATTTCTAGTCACGAATCTGCAGAAACGATTCCAGTTGGCATTGCAAAAATCGTAAAAGAAAAAGTTAGTGTTATTGAAAATGCTATTTAGGGAAATCTTAAATGTTAAATGGTCCGAACTCAAGTCATTTATTACTATCGCTGGGGATAATATAACCGAATAGTTTGTCAGGAAAAAATCCAGGATAGATCCTTGCCTATGAGCGCTTGAAGGTATGTGAGTGTTATCGCATGGATATACGATGTTAATATTATACGATTCTAATTTTTCATGTAAGATATTCCCCCAGCAATTTGCCCTCAAACAACCCCAAGACCGGTGTCTACTGTTGAAATCACCCCCCAATATATACCTTTCGTTACTAGTCAGTCTACGAATGTCAACTGCAAATTGCTGTTTTCTTGTGCCATCGGGACCCGCTGAGCCACCAGGGAAATAACATGAGTATACATTTATTGGGCCTAAAGCTGTGAATAGTTTAATGCCAATATTCTCAATAATACCAGTATTAACAATAGGAAGTAGCTGATGACATATATTTTTCCTTATAATAACGGCTACACCTCCCCCTCGAGAATTAGCCCTATCGTTTCTATAAATTTTAAATTCATTGTGTGTTATAGATATTTGTGAATTGAGACAAGTTTCAGATACTAAACAAACATGAATACTATGGCTATTTAAAAATTCAAATAATTCTAAATATTTATTGCAAATGCCTCTGGCATTCCAAGTTATCATATTGATTCCATTGTAATCCATTATGATAGGAATTTGCATGCAATGTTAGTGATCGCCTCGAACTGCTCCATCTTATTTTTACAATTTTTTAGATTTGTGATTAACTCTAAAGTTAATTTTTTTATTTCGTCAATTGAGAATAAATCATTTGAGCTGGTATTATTAACGTGGTTACTACTGCTGTTGTTGTGAACATCTGTAAGTGCTGGCCAATTACCAGAAGTAATAGGAGTACTTTGGTGCAACGTGTTAGGAAAGCTGTTTTTGTAATTCCTAGACGAGGAAACACCCATATTATTATGGACTTGCCGTCTTGTAACTGGTTGAGCACGTTGTCTTATGTCAATATATGTAACTGGTCCTACTTGGACATTGATCGAAAGTTGATTTGTGTGCGCCACTGCAATTTGCACACTTAACTGTAGATTCTTTACATTCCGATGTTTTATGCTGCCCAGCGCAATTTGAACAGAACGTTTTAACCTTGCAATGGTTTGACCCATGTCCAAACATTTGGCAGTTGTAGCACTGGGTTATTTTATTTTTATTGGCTTTTGGAATTCTCATATAACTCTTAAATAATCAATAACAGTATATTTTTGTCTGAGTTCTTTTATTGTAATTGTTTGTCTTTTAAAATATACGACGTAAATTATGTATTCCCCATTATATGTATGAATTTTTCTTTATAACAATTTTAACATCAAGACATTGAAGTCCCATATCTGTAAGTTTTTTTTTAATGATTAGGGGTTCATGTTTATTGAGGCCGATTACAAGAGCTTTAAACGGTTTTTCCTCTCTTGTAGCATAACTGAAATATTCGTATTTGCCCGTGAGGGCATTACACATGACTTCATAGTCCGATTTCGATTTTAAAAATAATTTTAAGCCAATTGAAATTTTTCTAATAGAATACTGAGATAATTTGTTTAATTTACAAAGTTCATGCACTTCTTCAACTTTGCATTTTAATATAGTAATAGGAGCTATCTGAACATTCACTGTTTTATTTACAATAACTTCATCATCATCGTTATCATCATCAATTTTATCATCTTCAATAGTTTGAAGAGGCGAAAAGTAATTGTAATTTTTTGAAGCACTAGCACTTGTTTTTGGTTTCTTGTTCATTTTTTTTTAACGCTGAATGCGTTAACATTGTCACAAACACATGTACGTTTAATTTTGTTGGTGTAAATTCCTTCGTTTTTACAGGTCTTTTTTTTTATTTGAATAATTCAATTTGTTGTTTAACTAAGTCGAAAATCTATACTGCAGCGAGATCAATTGAAAGCACGTCTCTTCACAACAAGTGATCGAGCATAATTGAAAAGATTAAAGAAATGTTGCCAAAGTTTTGAAGTAACTATGGATCTCATAAAAAATTTGATAAGGATATTTGTACAAATGATAAACATTTTTTTTCAGGCTCAGAACTAGAAGAATATATAGAAGATCAAATATTTAACAATGTCAAATATTTAACACTGTTATAAAAGTTTGTTGAAAAGCTATTATTTTATGTATTATACATACATACATACATACCTTTGAGAAAAACTGCTATTTTTATAGTTTTAAGATATTTTTCTCCCTGATAAGACTGTTTAGTTTTAGTTGAATAAATTTTCGTTTGTTTTTGTTATGTTTTTGAAACAAATTTTTGATTAGTAAATAATTTTATATTGTTACTGATTCAATACTTTTAATTTAAATGAAGCAAAAATATATATTTTAGATTTATTAAAGGCTTTCTTTCTATGCAATATTTGTCAAATAATTATTTTTTATGAATAAGGCCGTAAATATATATGTATGTACCTACATAAACACTATTTAAACAGTTTTGGGGCTGCAATAATCGCAGCTGCAAATCACTTGTAAGTATACATATGCATGTACATATGTATGAATTTTATTGTTTTAGGCAAAGTTAAAGCGAACTTTTATTAACAATTATTAACCATTTTTGAAAAAAATATTGTGGTGTGTCTTCTTGAAACACTAAAGGTACATGACCAATGTAAGCAACAAGTCAGGGCGGGTGGCGCCAGTATTACCAGTGAATAATATAATTTTGCTTACTTTTATTGCCATAACCCTATCCATACAATTAAACAGAAAAAGTTAAATTACCCAAAAATAAAAAGGAAAAAAATCAATGAAGAAAACTCAATATCGAAAATAAAAAGCACAACTTTTTATATGAAAAGTGTTCACAAATGAAAACATCTAAAGAGAAATGTTTAATTTTTTTTGTACAAAGAGAACCACTTACATTAGCGTTAGGAATAAGCTGAATTCAGGAGTAAATGGCTTTCTTATAGAAATATTTTCAAACTTATCCCTAAGCAATTTAAAATTTGTATCTGTCTCGTATTTGAAATGATTGAAAGTGACCGCAAAGACACTGATTCAATCCCATTGAATTCTTATTTCTTTGAAGATAGAGCTAACGCACCTGTATTCTTATTTCTTTTTAATTTCCTTCATCAAAACATTTGTACAATCGAAGTAAATAAAATTAGATGTTCCTCAAGCGCACTGTACATTTTTCGGAAAGTAAATTTATTTTTTACAAATTGAATTAGTTTTTTCTACATTTGACGCTTTAAAATATGCCGCTCTTACATAAGTCATGTGAAAAATAATAGGGACACATTGTGGTTTTTGTTGGGGATTCAAATAAAACAAATATTTTCATTAAGTTATTGGAAAACTTTTTATTTTTTAAAGGCTTATATTCCCAACATATGAAAATAAAAGCAAAAAAACTCGAAATCAATACATAAAAAGAAAAAAAAATATTTCTATAACTTAACATAAATTTTAGTTGTGAAAAAAATAGGGACATATGCAGAGTTTTTTAAGAAAAAATATTAATTTTAAATTTTTCTGGAAACTTTTTTATTTTTAAATACTACTTCTTCAGTACTTGAGTACAGTACTTGACGTTGAGGCATTGAGTCAACTAATTTTTGGCACGTAGCTTCCCATGCCTCCTGTATTAGTGACCACAGTGAACCTTTACTGTTGCCTTTTTACTCCCTAAAGCTACTTTTATTTCCTGCCACAAGTTTTCGATCGGAAACAAATCCGGTGATTGAGCAGGCCAGTCTAATACATTGATTTTGTTGTCCAAGAAACAGTTTTTTACCAGTTTCGAAGTGATCTTCGGGTTGTTGTCCTGCTAAAAAACCCATCAAAGCGACATGTTTTCCTCAGCATAGGGCAACAACACTTCGCTTAAAATATTGCAATAAGTCGCTGCTGTCATTGTGTCCTCAATGCTGTATATCGGACCAACATCTTGGTAAGAGAAGCATCGCCACACCATAGTTGAACCTCCTCCGTGTTTTACAGTTTTAACTGTGTATTGCGACTTAAAAGCTGCGTTTACTGGACTCTTTTTTTATTTGAGATGAAGACACAAAAGGGGTTTTCTTCACAAATCTCACTATACTCCTCTCAAGAGTTGGAGATATTTTAGATTTTCTTCCACGCGTTTCTTTCTGTGGCTTATATTTTACAGCATTCTCTACCATTCTCTTAGAGCAATTCAAAGTTTCAGCTATTTTCCGGTGAGAAAATCCCTGATTGTGAAGGTATTTTACTTGATTACGAAGCTCTGCGCTGCAATGTTGACCTCTGCCCACATTGGATGACTTAATTATATTATACGGTTAATTTTTCAATTTATAATTCTAATCCGTCTCGTATACAGCACCTTTATCGCTGGCAAATATTTAAAAAATACAATACTTTAAATATATTATCACTTTAATAATACTGTCCCTATTATTTATCACACTCTAAAATGTGCTCACTACACAAAATGATCTGTAGCAGAAATACTGTATAAAATATATTCGCTCAAATAACGGTTCTATACAACATCGACATCCCAGTAGACATTTTATAAGACCTTTTTGATAAATGTTCGAAAATTAAAACAGAGTTGTGTTTTTAACATACATATGTATGATTTTATCTACAATATTTGATTACAATTTCTAAGTTTGTTAATACAATTTTATATTAGTAAAAAGAACACAATGAATCTGTGTCTTTTTGTGTTATCAAAGTATAATTGTCGTCGTATATTCAAAAAGTATATGTACTGATCTTTCCAATTGAACTGGCCTTCCCTTGTTAAAGTACTTTTCGCCTTGATAACAATGCTGTCAACCTTAGTGTGTAGATACGTATTAAGGTAGGGACAAAAATTATACATATTTGTTTTAATTTTTAAATCTCCCTGCTGTACAACAAATCTTTCTGAATTAAAACATCTATTGTAAATTAAAGTAAAAAATACTGCTTCTTGAAGAACACCTTCGTTGGCATAACTCTCTGTATCATAAGGAGCCAACAACCCGCTACAGTTGTGCCGCTACCTGAAAATGTTTATTTCAATGCTTCCTTAACAAAAGGAGTCTTAAATAAAGCAGCATTGCCATTTAAATATCGGAATATCTTCCGGTAAAAAGACTTGTATTAATATGGAAAAGTGTTTTTAGTCATATTTTTAAAATAAAATCTTTCGTTTTTAAGCAATAACGCCAAACACAAAATTTATTTAATGCTACGTATTAAATAAAAAATATATGTACATGCATATGTATGTATGTAAGTCCTCTTCTGAATTTTATTTTGTCACGTATTAGTTAGTATTAGTACGAATGCAATGGCAATCAATACTGTAACATATCCCATAAGACTTCAACGACCGTCATTGAGGCTATATTTCTTTGCCATATATAGGCCCATTTAAAGTACGAAGCAAAGTACTTGGTTCATGCCATGTCAAAGATTTTAAATAAATTTGCGTTACTTCACTTAGTACTTTTGTGTATGACATTTGCTATTGCTATTTTATATTCATCTCTCTCATTGGACATGAAAAATCTTAGGATTTAAAGAAGAAATTCTAAAAATAAAAAGAAGTCAAGTCTGTTATCATAATATTTGTCATTTTACATTTGATTTACAGTTGAGTACTTGTTAACTCTTAATACAAAGTATTAAGGACAGACTTTTAGTGAACACCAAGATGCTTTTTGGCATTCTGGGAGCTGTTGGTCCCGTTCTGCCAATTGACTTTTGGCGAAGGGTTCAGAGGAACGTGCATGACACCTGAACTTTCTAGAGATTTGGTTGCGTTGCCAATCGAGGGACCTTTCCTTCTATACCCCAAAAAGCAGAGTGGCCTAACACCACGTTCGTCAATGGAAAACCTGCCCGTCGGCGGACAAAATTATATACATACATATGTATATATGAATGTTTTGTACAACCTCATTCCAATTTTCTCTTACTTTTAGTAGGTAATTAAGGTAATAAAAAACAAAATATGATTACGGAAAATATATTACTTGTGTAACCTTCGTTTAAACAATGTCGGATTTGAGCAGTATGTGGACTTCATAAGGATTCGATTCGTAATTCAAAACATTAACAATAAGTTTCAACGTAACACTTTTTTTACATAACAATATTCGCGATGGATTCAAAAATATAAGAAAACAGTTGGGCCAAAATCTACCCAGCGATTACTTCTGTTCAAAAGTAATGACTTAAAATTTTAATTTAGTTTAAGTAATTATTTTAACATAGCGTTGTCATTCGAGCAGCGTCACCTACTGATAAGTATATCAAAACCAGTGTTGCCAATTAGAGATTTTCACGCCCTCTTTGGATGCTTTTTCAAATTTTTTGTGCGAAAAATGCCCTAGTTGGTGCTCCATTTTTAATTTCGGTGCGCTTTTTAATTTTTGGCTTCAAAGCAAATTCAACACAACTTGTTTCAGTGTGAGAAAAAATCTTTGTACAATTAAATACTTTTGTTTCAATACCATTTCATTCAAAAGTCAACAGTTAACAATCAGTTTTATAGACAACAATAAGAACAACAAGTAATGATGTTTAAGATGTATCAAATCATATGCACAAAGTAACACGCTCTTGTCGCTGTAGACAATTTGTATTATAGCGTGGCGAAAAAGACACATTTCATTACATGAAATTTGCTGTCCCTTTTAGATTTTCATAGAGTCTGTTAAACGGTTAGCAAAAGCTAAAAGAATTGACACGATGATTCTTTGTTTTTATAAAATAAATGTTTAAGAATATTTTTATAAAAGAATAAATACTGAAATGTGTATTATTAATATTGAATCACTAGCATTAAGCTTTTTTTAAAGTTTTTTATAGTATTTATGATATTAAAAGGAATTTATTATATACTACAAATGAGTACAAACAAATTTGTTTAGATTATTTATTTTTTTAAGTTTAATGTTTTTTCTTCTAAAATCCCTGAACTGTAAAATACTGTTTTGTCGTTATATTGTTTGTACTTTTTGTGCAAAATTTATTGGCAAACATTTTAAATAAAAAAAAAATCCTAAACTTGACAGCACTGATAACAACGTCACCAAAAAAGAGTCATTAGAGAATCTACATACATATCTACGCAAAAACCATTAAATATATAAATTTTCATGAGTGTTGATGCTCTTTTGGTATTGTTAACATCACTATTTTCTACACAATAACATTTTGCACCGAGTATTAATAGTTTGTCTGATATTTATTTGTTGTTTTTTACACCTCCACACACACAAATGTGTGTTGAAATTGTCAAGTCAACAAAATTCAAAATAAGCAAATGTTAATTTTTCAATCTGTAAAACGTTTGAAAATATACTTTTTTTGACAAATCTACAAACATAAGTACATATTAGCCTAATTTTTTAATAATTAAATTAAAAAATTAACTTTTGTCAAGAACCACTTCTTATATTGTATTTATGTATCTAGTATGTCAGATAATAATCAAATCGTTGCGTAATTACTTCTAGGCAGTGTAGACCGCAAATAATATGATATTGAAAAGTATGTTGTTACGTACCTGCAACTTCTTTCCAAGTTTTCGCTTGGTAGTTCTGAAAGACGTGAAAGTCAGTGTTACGTACATATGTATATATATGGGTACATCTATAAATACTATATATACAAATATAAATATTAGACCAAACCCACCAATTCATCTCATAAGTAATTAAATGCCCTTTATGTGCACTTTAGCAGGACAGGAACATCATCAACACACTCAAAATAACATATGATGTGAATTATTTATCACAATGAAAAGCTTGATGAATAACAGCAATGTTTTGGCATATAATGATATGAAAGTTTAAAATAATGGTTCATAAAGTCCTCAAGCAGAAATCTTCGCAAAATTTACAAACAAAGGGAGTTAGTTTTCACACAAAGTTTCAGAAGTGCTCTTAAGAAGCTTAAAAAGTACGCGTGCCATATGTTGGATATATGTATTCGAATGCATGAAATTTAATTTTTTGAGAGCACAATAAGTAGACTAAAATTGTGCTTGTTTTACTCATATACAATAGAAATTTTAATTAAAAATACTTGCTATTCTTTTAAATAAAACAAATGAAAAATAATATAATTATAGCAACAACCTAATTTCCTGGATTGTTATTTTTTAGCCCACAATTTACTATGTTACAGAACTCAAAGTCATTCTCCATCCCTACTTAGAAGAAATTTCTAAGCATTTATTTTCAATTATTTTATGGAATCATAAGTATCATCTAAAAAAATGTAAGACTGTGCACATAAACAAAAGATTTTGGGATAAGGCTGTAAACAACCATCCACTCCGTCCAGCCTCATATTGGAGATGAAATTAACAGCTTAAAAATGAATAATAGGGGTATACAGCTAAAGACTTTTAGAATTGAAAGCAATTAAATATGACAAAGAAATTGTTACAGAAGCAGATATTAAATGTTCACAGTGAAATCAGGATAATTTAAAAGTTCGAAATTTGTAGCTGAATAACGAAGCAAGAAGAAGAAAATGTCTAAAATTCTAGCCCACAAGAATTTTGGTACAACAAAGTTGTTGCTGCAATTGCAATGGAAATGGCAACTGGTTAATTACTTTTACCTTAAGACCATTCCGGTTCACCAGGAGGGAACACGATGTATTACGTCCAATGTTAAGCGTAAGGACAGTATTCTATGGTAGTAGATTTGGATTTTGGGTACAGAAAAATCACATTCTACTTGTCTGGTAAATAACCCGAACCCTCCGATCCAGGTAGGCATATTTTTGAGCTTTTCGTAAAACTGAACATAGATCTGAAAATCCTTCCACTATTTTTGAATTTTATATTAAAGAATATTGAGACTGTAGTCTATAATCACAAAGCCAGGCCCGCTTCCTAGTGCTTGTCTCTCTATGAGATAGAAAGAAGAATCACTTTTTTAACTTTGAGTTGAGTTAGTTAATAGGTAAACCCTTGAAAGTAATATTCTTTTGCAAGGCTTACCAACTTCTTAAGCATTGAAGGAGTCTTCTACAAGTTTCTTTTATAATCTAGACCCATCTAACCTACAGTTACATTGAAACTACTTGAAGTTAAGCCTGTACACTTACATTTTGACGTGTATATAGATTTATTATGTTAAAATATTTTTACAATTACAATAGACACAAATGTATATAAATTTGTATGTTAAAAGCATCATCTTCTTCTTCTTCTTCTTTTGGCGCTACAGTCCGTGGTGAACCTGGGCCTCAACCAACAAACTTTTCCAGCTGGCACGGTCTTTAGCCAGCGTTCTCCAATTGTGCACACCAAAAGGTTGAGGTCCCTCTCCACTTGTGTGCGCCATCGATTCCGTGAGCGTCCTCTAATGCGTTGTCCCACAGGTTCGGAATCGAAGATTCTACGGGTCGGAGCAGTATTCTCCATGCGCTCTACATGGTCCAACCATCTTAGCCGTTGGATCCGTAGGCGCCTGGTTAGGCTCATGTCGCTGTACAACCCGTACAGTTCATGATTGAATCTTCTTCTCCAGAAACCATCAACGCAAACAGGGCCGAAGTTTCAACGCAGAACTTTTCTCTCGAAAATACCAAAAACTTCCTCATCCGCCTTCGACACCGTGCATGCTTCCGCGCCATACAGAAGTACATGGATTCTCAAAGTGGTATATAGTGTCAGCTTGGTTTTTCGAGAAAGGGCCTTACTACTCAATTGCCTCTTGAGCCCAAAGAAACAGCGATTGGCAAGAGTTATTCTGCGTTTGATCTCGGTACTGATGTTGTTTATACTGCTGACTTGGGAGCCAAGGTAGACGAAGTCCTTCACTATCTCGAAGTTATAACTGCCTATGGTGACGTTCTGGTCCAGTCGTCGGTGTTGCGCGTCCTTTTTTGATGACAACATATATTTCGTTTTGCCCTCGTTCACCGCTAGACCCATTTTGGCCGCCTCCGTTGAAATACCAGCAAACGCTTCAGTGACGGCTCGCTGTGTTCAACCAATCACGTCAATGTCGTCAGCGTATGCTAGCAGTTGCACGGACTTTTGGAAGATCGTGCCTCTGTTGTTGGCGTGTGACATGACAGTGCGTCGCCTTGTCTAAGTCCCCTTCTGACATTGAAGGTCTCGGTGAATTTGTTACCGACCTTGATGGAGCAGCGAGAATTATCCATCGTCATCCTACACAGCCTAACGAGTTTAGTAGGAATGTCAAAACTAGATATGGCTTCGTATAGCTCGTGCCTATACACACTGTCATATGCGGCCTTAAAATCGATGAATAGGTGGTGGGTGTCGATTTGCATCTCTTGGGTCTTTTCCAGGATCTGCCGTAGTGTGAAAATTTGGTGAATGGTGGACTTCCCCGGCCTGAAACCACACTGATAGGGACCTATAAAACTGTTCACGAATAGTTTCAGGCGCTCACACAAAACGGCAGAGAAGCTCTTGTAGGCGATGTTCAGGAGACTTATTCCTCGGGAGTTGGTGCAGTTTAAGGGGTCTCCTTTTTGTGGATCGGGGAAACGATGCTGACTCGTCGGGCATGCTTTCCTCCGACCATATCTTACAGATGAGCTGGTGCATGCGCCCAACCAGGCCATCTCCGGCTACCTTAAATAGTTCCGCGGACAGTGCGTCCGCTCCTGCAGCTTTGTTTGATTTCAATCTCGATATTGCTATCTTGACTTCATTTAGGTCGGGGGGACGAAATTCTCTACCATCATCGTCCGTTATCTGGAGTGGAATATTCTGCCTGGCGATGGAATCGGTGTTTTGTTCGCCGTTAAACTGTCTGCATAAGTGATCTTTCCAGATTCTCAGCATCGATTGCGACTCTACTACGATTTGTCCCTCTTCGTCACGACAGGGTTCTGTCCGAAGGTTATATCCATTGGATAGTTGTTTTACCCGTTGGTAAAACTTTCGGATATTATTCCTGCCGTAACACCTCTCCAGTTCCTCGATCGCGCGCTTCTCGTGCTCTTTCTTCTTCTTTTTGAGAAGCCGGTGTTCTTCCCTTCTCTACCGTTCGTAGAGCTCACGAGCTGCTCTCGTCCTTCTCTCCAACGTCGCCTTATACGCTGCTAGCTTCCCTGAATGTGCCTGCCTGCACTCGTCGTCAAACCATGGGTTTTTTCCGGGTGGCATTTTAAAACCCAATACATCAGAGGCAGCATCTCTGATGGCGTTTTGGCAACGGTTCCATTCCTCATCGGTTGTTTCGCCTGGCAGGGCTGATGTTAAAAGCATCAGCTGTTGTTAAAAACCAGAGCTGAATAAAGAAACTGCTGCAAATAAACCAATACCTAACTAAGGACTGTAAATTCAGGCCTTATGGCTCAGGGCGGTTGGAATGAAATGTAAATATGTAGCTGCAAAGAAGTGAAACAATTGTCAGTTTGTTAGAACTATTACTGAAATGTAATATAATGTAAAAGGAATGTACCAACATAAAAAATATCCCAGGGAAGCCTTCTATTGAAAAAAAATAATGAGTTAAAATGTTTAAAATCATACTCTTCACTATTTCTCTTTCGCTATTAAAGCAGTTTTTTGACATGTTGATGTCATTACGTATAACTAGTTCAAAAGCTGCTACAGAAGAGTCAATAGCGAATCTAATTACTTCAAGGCCCTTAAAATAAACAAAACAAATACATACATACATATGCATCAAAATTGACAAATTAATTTTTAGTGTTCATACTTGCACAATTAAGGAAATTCAATTATCAGTGGACTTTTGCTCTGGCTTCATTCCATTTCATAATTTTTTTGCATTTTGTACCTACTGAATTATTTATTAAAACAAAATATAGTTGCTTTATTTATTTTTTAATAATAAATTTAGTATAAAAACTTAACTGCAACTTTTTTGTGTTGTTTTTTTTTTTGTTGATTCATGCTGTATTGTAGACTTAGCATATGTTTCTTACAGAGTTGCACTTCAAGTTTAGTGCACTATTTATAACAATTTAGAATTAATTGCCAGTTAACTTAATTAAATTTTTTTGTGAAATATTGAAAATTTAATTAATGTATATGAACACAGCATTAATATGCTAAAAGTAAAATTAAAAAAATTAAAACACCGAGCCATTCTATTGTATGTGGATATAAGAAGACTCAATTTAAAAAATACGGACCTTTATTCGTTTTAAACTTTAGATTTACTTTCTTTTCTCTTAACTTATTAATTTGTATGTACAATCTTCATAAAATCGTAAAATTGTAATTCATAAACATGGCTTGTAGTTTGTAAATAAAAATGAAGAAAAAACATAAATTAACAAATTATGTTTCTTATTGGAGAGCAAATACAATTTTGGTAATTGTATACAATATAAAATGTCTAATTATTATTATATGAGAGTAAAAACTGCAAAGAACATATGCTGTTCATATGCATCAGAAAAATCACAATATATACACATGTACATTAACTACATATTATTATTACTATTAATAGTTTAAAATATAAAATTACTATATTCTACAGGTAAATACGTACATACTTTTAAAAGAATAAACAAATTAAAAAAATTAAAGTTACTAAAACAGAACTAAATACATTTCAAGGACAACACTAATCAGAGACTTGATAAATTTTATTTTTTATATTATATGTCTATACTCGTATTTTCATTTTTTTATTTCAAAAACATACATATATGTACTCGAACATATATAAAACATATTTTTAAGCTGTATAACCACACTTAAGTCTTGAGTTTAATTAACATATATACATACATATATATAACAGATGACCCCCGTATGACTCAGTACAACGCTTAGGACCAGGTCAGTGTCTAAGCTCTCACTAAAGCTTATTGCAAGTTACCCTCAGTTTGTGCTGTTTGTGGTAAACTTGACGGGACAACTCAATTTATTAAACCCAATAATGACTATTACTTAAAAAGTGCAATGAGTCATTAGTTTTTCTAAGCTTCCCCAGCAGACAAAATAACTTCTACTAATATATTCCTCTTGCAAGCCAATTACACATAAACGTGCAAAGCTTCAAACAAATTTCGTATGATAATGTGGTATAGCAAACTCGCATCAGGACTCCAAGTCTCAACACTCGCATCCAAATTTTAGCAAACTTGAGAAACAATACAAACGCTTATTCAATTGCAATCGCCTATTTTGCAGGCTATATTAAATAAATGATGATAAATGGTGTTTAAAAATATGTTAAATATGCTGACACAAAAATGACCTTGAATCCTACCAACGGTAAGTCAGATCGATGCAATGCCGATTGCTGAAAGTCACTTCAGCTTTAGAACGAAATCTAGCACCATAAAAGAAATACCGGTTTTGTAAATTTGATAAATAGGGCATTTAAAGACAAAAAATATTATTTTGCTGTTTTTATAGGTGTGTCTCAAGTTTTCGACAAAGTTTGGTAGAACGGCGTCAAAATAACAGATTTCGTCACGGATTCACAAGACTTCAACATATCTTTAGTAATGAATGAATTTTCAAACCTTGAACTCTTTCCAACTCATATACTTGCCGCCACCCGAGCCCAAAACTGACAATTTTAACTATATAAGACTCGCAGAAGTCGAAGTTTTTTTTATTACATTAAGATTTTTATACTTATTGCCAGGTCATTTTTTGAAGATTCATCTACACGTAAAACGAAAGGCGTATAACGCAGATGTACTCTTTCATGTTTTGCCAATTGTGACCATGGGGGTGGTCATAGAATATAAAAATATTATATTTTACGTATTTCTTATATACACAAGTAAACGAAAAGAAAATCCATAGAGAACAGATGAATGTATTTAAAGCAGAAATGAAAATGCAAATTACACCCAAATAGGTTGTAATTTCGTAATTAAGTTTAAATTTATTGCGAATTGGTTTAAATGCAATTAATTAAATGTTTCATTCATATTAATTCGTGATTCATATTAGATTTTCTATTCCTATAAGATTTTCCAATGAACACTGTTTCGTTTTAATATGGCCAATGAGGTGGTGTTTTAAGCCAACCCAATCCCTTTACTGGTATAATACTTAATCTCTTTTAAAATTTAATTTGTACCCAAAAATCAAATAATAATTTTTCCACAAAGTGACAAAAAATATCACTTCATTTACATGTTTGCACTTTGAATAACTGCTGCTTTAACACCAAAACGAACACATCCACACTTTATCGTAAATGTGATGAAACATTTAGTTGTACAAGTATTTGAGAAAGTGTGTAGCCAACTGTTAGATGGAAAAAGTGTTCTGTTTTCAACTACAGTTACGTGCTGCGACACCTTATTGATCACACAACACAGTTTGCATGTTATATGAAAAAGTTTTTGTCTAAGATGCGAGAAAAAATAATAATTTTCTCTTGAGCACGTTTCAGTTTCTTATCGACATTTTATTTTTGCCTTTTTGTCGTAACATACATAAATGTGAGCAGGATGTGTGTTTTATGTACATATGTATGTATGCTACGAAAAACAAACCGTAAGATAATAAAAAGCCATGAGACTGCAAAAAGCCAACATCAAACATTTTCTGCTTCTAAAACTCTAACAGTTTTCTTACGTGGACTACCCACAAATTGACACCATATATCCATTGGAAACTGTGTTTCTTTGTATCTATAGGATATACATATGTAGATGCATATATGCGTGTATATGAGTATATATATATATATATATATATATATATATATATATATATATATATATATATATATATACATATATTTATACGCATGTATAAATAAATAATTTGCAAAATAAAATACATATTTAAATTTGAGGAAATTACTGGTGCTCACCGTTCACCATTTATTTAACATTTCCTTAATCTAGCGTTTATTATCGAATTAGCAGTAAGTGTTTTCTTTACCATAAGTAATTTTTACGTGTAACCATTGCAATAATGAGAACGTTAATCTGGCAGCACAATGCACAAAGTGAATCCCGCACGCAAACATATAATCACGAGAACTTATCGTATCTACAGTTTTTGAAGTTTTGATGTGTGAAGGAATTTGAAGTCAAGAAAAATGAAGTCAAGATAGCAATTTCTTGGACACTTTTGCCGATGTGGTTGCTATAATAAAATAAACCAAGGGGGTTATGTCCTTTGACGTACTTTTAGCAGGCATTTTTTTTATCACAAACGTTTACGTTTGTATTCGCAGATTCAAGAATTAAAGTAGAATGTTATGAATAAAAAAACGTAAATATTCATAAACATTCCAAAAGCTTGAAAAAAAAATGCAAAAAAAATTAATTTTGAAAACAATTTTTTGACAGCACAATTTGGTTTAAAATGCAATTGATCAAATCGAAGTTGTTGAATTGATAAAGTGCGAAGGTACATATTCAAATTTATTTGTTAATAAAATTGTCTAGCCCATCTTTTGTTGGAACTTTTTTCACGTTTTCTTTTAATTACTTTAGTGCTTTTGAATTTCTGGATGTTTTCCATTTTTTAACTTTAAGAAATATTTCTTACTTTACTTTACCAAAAAAAAAAAAAAAATGTGGAGCCAAATCTGCCAGCTGTTGCATACTTGTAATAAATGAACTTACTACGTTTACCACATTTATTACTGTTTTTGGTGGGGGTTGTTAATTTAATAAATCAAAAATGTATAAATTTTCCTGTTGTTAAATTTTTAAATTTATCAAGATTTACTAAATCTACAATATGTGCAAGCCCTACAATAGGAATTTAATACGAAGTGTGGGAACCGCTACAATTCATGTGTTTTGCTCTTGCTTGAATGAAACCTCTTAGAAATAAGAAAGTTAAGCAAATATAAAGAAATAATATAACGGTTTATTAAAAATAACAGACGTATTATGTAGTTTCAAACCGTTTAAGTTATGACATGTACATATGTACTTAAATACATACTTAATTATACAGTCGATATAGACTCAACATCTGCAATGAATGTCTTAAATGGCATACCAAGACATTCACTTTAATAGTGAATGCGTAAAATATTACATTCGCTACCAATAAAACAAACTAGTACTTCTACTATCATTCATTTCGAAACAAAACATCAAGACATCAAAACATTTTATAAGCAAAACAAAAGTACTACCTTTCAGAGTATACTGAAATGAGTACTCATTGCTGTTTCAAATGGAAAAAACTCTTTGGTTATGTTTGTGTGTGAATAGGCTAGTTGCGTACATACATTAAGGGACCTTTTATTGATATCTGTTCAAATAAATACATATTATACATATGCAAGGTAACACAATTTTTGTGCACCACCCTAATTGCCGTTTGAACAATGACAATGCAGTGGCGATGCAATGAAATAAAAAAAGTATATTTGGCTTGGTGTACTTCAAAACATTTCCAGAAAGCAAACAGAGTTTATAATTCATTGCGAAATAGCAGGTAGAGTATTGTGTTGGTTTACTATGTATCAAGTGGAGTATTGTGCTTGGTTTTCTTCTTAGAATACTCATTCTTTTATTACTCATTGCAAAAATTACTATGTAATAGAGTGCAATGAAATAAAACAAATGCGGAGACGCATAAATGAATGTCTTGATGCAGCCATTTAATATAAGTAGACTGAATAAAGCATATTTTTGTTGTTTAACACTTTTTATGCTCAATAAATGCTTTGTTAATTTTGAAAGAAACTCTGCTTCACTGAAAATAAATAACATTTTTTGGCACACGTACGTATGTTAGTTTCTTCCTGAAGTCAGTTTCGCAGTAAAAATTTTACGATCTGGTCACACTGCTGGTCCTGCATTCCCCATATATTATGAAGCAGTCAAAGCTGTTCACACGCCTTTTTTTCCCGCCAGCTGTCGGAGCCGTTTGCGCCTTGTATTGATCCCAGCTCAATTGATAGATAGTTTTCACATCAAAACGCCTTTCTAAACTTACTTTTGTAAATTTGTTTCAAATTCGTCCATTTCTCTTCAAAAAATGTTGCTGAATTCGCAAATTTTGCGACCTATTTACATTCGATTATCGTTGTTCTTTGTTTGTTGACCAGTCGTCCCGAAAACATGTTCACAGTGTTAGCTACATATATGTTTAGTTTGTTTTTGGAAGGTATTGCTTGTAAAAGGTATGCGTGTTCGGCGAATTTCTGTCAATTAAAGTGGATTGAAAAAATGTCCATAAAATTTTTGTGTAAAACATGGAAGTGTACAAAAGCACTTGGAGTGTTAATAATGGCATACAGCGATCACACTCGGAGTCATAAAAATATTTACAAGTTGTTCGAGCTCTTCAAACATGGCTGAGAAGATGCAAATGACGATACTCACCCTACACACCCAAGGGCCGATAAAAATGTTGGGTAAGTGAAGAAAACTGTTATGGAGAATGGTCGAATATCGTGTCGTTTTCTAGAATATGGACGTATGGCTGAGGTCGATTGGGTTCATTGTAGAATTACGAGATTATACACGAAATTTTTTACAGTGTCTAAAACTGTAGTCAAAAGAATAGATTAATATTGAAGCAGTACTTCCTTAATATTGAAATAACAAAAAATAATTATCTTAAATAGGCTCAAAATACATTACACTCTTATCACAATTCAAAATATGCGTTAAAGGAGACTTAGACGATAATACAAGTCGTAGGATAAGTCAAATTTTTGAGTAGAAGAGCACGCATGGTACCGTCTAAACTTAATATGTCATGAAACCATACGACATAGAGAGAAAATACAGATGAAAATTTGACAGTCGGCTCTCATCGTTTTTAAAAATTTTTCAAATTCCTTCACACATCAGTAGATCAGGGATGTATATTTATATAAACATTTTACTTTGTTTTGGTCTTTTACCAATGGTGTAAACGTAAAAAATCTGTCGTAAGAGTTTTATTATCAATATTTATAAATACGGAGATAATTTCATATGATTTTCTCTTTGGTTTTACGTACCACTTGCATTACCGTGTAAGTACCCTCTTAGCAATTTGATTCTTGGGTTTAATTCTACGTTTTGCGCGTCCGTTGTACTTCCTCAATTTATGTAAGTAAAAAATATTATGATCGCTGCCGAATTTAGTACGCAGAATATTATTGGTTTAAACTAATGTGAAAATCACAATTTTTACTATGACAGCAATATGCTCATAGAGGTAAAAACTCTGTAAAAGCAGAGGTACGATAGCATTTTATTGGCAAACGAACAAAACGTGAAACATTGTGGATGCCATTTCTCTAAAAAATTCTAAATTGAAGGTGAACAAAACTTATAAAAAAGAAATACAAAGAAAACGTATCCGCGCACAAGACAAGACAAGCTGAAAGCTTAAGCCCTTAACACATTTAGCAAGTGTTACATTACTTGCTTAGTATTAATACATTCTGCAGTTCAACCAGTTGCCGTTTTTCTATTAATTCGGAAACATCCAACAATAGCATGAAATTATATTTTTACATGAAAGGGAATGTATTAAATGATGTGTATCTGCAGTAAAAAATTTCTAATTGCAGTCATTGTATTACAAAATGTTCTTGAACCAGTCAAGCACTTCTGCCAACAGCCAAGCCTTCATTAAATGCACAGACTGTGTCAAATGTTAAGTAGTCTTAAGGACGTGACATAAGGTCTGTTTTGTTTGGTTGCTCGTAGAATGTTTGACTTTACATGATGATTAAACGAATGCTGTGTGCCCTAACCCGTTTTAAAAGTTGCACTGAATTAACATTTCATTTCTTCTTAGGCACTTGCATACCTAATGTTTGCTGCAATGAAAAATTATAAATAAATACAAAAGGATGCAATTAAAGGATCTACTTCACTGTTCAAATGTTTCTGTTTGTAAACCTCGCTGTAAGTTCATTACATTAAATTACAGTGCAGCTTTAAATTTATATTTAATTAAACAATAATAGCGAATTAAAAGCAAAAGTGTTTGGAATTTCAATGTCGATTACAAAGACGAAAATGTTTATTTTTACACACTTTGGAACGTTTTCAACACAAACATGTCGATACCTTAATATAGAAAAGCCCTAAATAATATTTTCCTATCTTTTCAGGAGAGCGAAAAAACTTAATAAAAATTAAAGTTTTTTTACCAATGATGTCTTGGAATAGCATCAACTCGATTTGAGAAAAAAGCGAGTTAGGGCCTTTCTATATTAAGGTAGCGATACGTACACATAAATTTAGTTTAATTCATTAATTATAATCAAGTGTTTCTTCGAGATCGTTTTAAACTTAAAAACTGTTACAATTCTGTTTATTATACGTTTTAAGCCAGTAAAATATATGTATTTTGAATAAAACTGTTTTTTTTGTAAATTTTACTTTAAATATCTTCCCTGCTTTGCCAAATGTGCAGATTTATCAGCTTTTTGACATGCAAAAAAACAGACCAAAGTATTTCTAAAATTTTATTCGAATAAAACAATTACAATATAGAAATATTTGAACGGATTTTTTCCAATGCTACAATGTTAAAGTATGTAAAAATGTTGCGATGGCTCAGAACTATTTCCGAATTTAAAATAATATTTCACACAATTTGGTCAATACCACTGTCGATAGCCAACTTCGAGAGACTATTCTCTCAAATTTATTTAAGTAAAGATATTAATAGTCTAGTCTAGCTCTTTACAAACCAAAGACTTTTTAAAGAAAAATAATTTCAATTGCACAAACAAGAGAAATGGAAATTGAGTTTAATAAGAACACTTCTTCTTTTAGTTCTTACTTTTAACTTTATATGTTTTTTATATATACAATAATATATAAATTATTTTTTACTTTTTTTATTAAAATGAATTTAAAATATTCAAACGTGGTTTGTTACTTTTTTTTATTTTGTTTAGAAGGAAAACATTTTTGTCTTAAAAACAAAATATTTTTTGGAAATTATCAGCTTTTGTAAAAAAAATATGGCAACATTTTCACCTCCAGTTTTGCAAAACGTCATTAATAGAGTCTGGTTCATTGTTCATTGCTTGCAGTGAGTCCGTAAATACAAAGCTTTAATTTATCACTGTTATACTATCATCTGTTGGTTACATCTTTAAAGTCAATTTTCAATTTCCGACATTGATAGTAGAAATTGAAAAAAACAACCTAGAGTGACTATACGTCGATTACGGACATTACATAAACCATTTTTTTGTTAAGCTTGGACCAGTTCTCAGGGTACGACCCTTGCATATGTAGTGCATTGCACCAGAACTAGAGAAAAAAAGTTATGGAGATGAGGAGAAAGGTAGTAAAGTTTTTGAACGTTTGATTTAAATCTTCAGATGCATTCCATTTTTGCTCGGATATAGGTAGTATAAATATTAAGGAGATAAGGTGGAGTGAGATATGGTGGTACATTTATGAAGTAGGTCAGATACACCGTTTTGAAAACACTTCAATGCATCTTTTGCGGCATGAAAATGTGTCCAGTCCGGCGAACATCGTACTGAACTTTCATATCATTCCGATTCCTCAATGCCTATACCACCCATGAATTCAGATGAAAAAGAATTTGTGGTCATGCGTATGTGTTGCCTACTGGGTCTTACGAGAATTGAAATCGACCCTTTTTATTCGGCTCAAATCGCACATTTTGTCAATATTATTGTTCAGTGTGTTGTTCAGGTTCTACCGCATTACATTAATCTCTGATAGACTGGCCTTTATCTGCATAAGAATGAATGGCAAATGCTGCAATCATCTCCAAAAGAACTGATAGAGTTTGAAGTACACCTGAAGTAACGAATACACTTATTCTAACCTGTTAAATCATCCCCGTATTGAACAATCAATGTACAATATATATGTATATGTATAGATATCTATTGTATATAATTATACATATGTATATATGTATGTGTGCCGGTAAACGCGACACACATATGCATATATCGAGCCTTTGGTGCAATACCGTAGTAACTCAAATTTGAATTTGAGCTGGGTATACAGAAATGATCTTTGGGGAAATATCTATCTAGAGAAAAAGAAATTATGGTTCCATCTCTAACTGTTCAGATTCTACAGCTAAAAATGTCTTTATTGCCTCTAGCTATTTCCAACAATATTTATTTGCAATAATGAAATGAAATGCATTTTTCTCAGTTCGCGATTTTTTGAATTACTACGGTATTGCACCAAAGGCTCGATATGTATATATGTGCATATTCATGTGTGTGTCGTTTTACCGAATCTTGTCGTGCCATTAACATTAGACAACGCGTATATGTATTCTCGATCGCAGCACTCGGTTAACCATTCGTCGCCAAAAATATTAATTCATCATTTAAAAATGTCATTCTTTTTTATTATTTACAATGCCGTTAATCAAACATTTACTGCCGGCTGTAATTACAGAAAATATGATTATCTTTTAAGTCATTGGTTACAAAAGATTTTGTGTTGCATTTCATAACTCACTGATTCAAACAATGTAACGCTATACTATTGTAGTTCTTACATATTAGGTATACACGGGTGTACGAATATTTACACACAATGTGTAAATAACTGTTAAATTCATTATCTATTTAATGCCACGTATTGTTTGTATTAATCCTGTGCACGTAAAGGATAATCACACAGCTGACAGTTTTATCTATAGCTTGAGCTATTAACTAAAATGGATGACTAAAAAGTGAGTGTACGCATACGCTCACAGTGCACACAACACGGTGTCCTTGTCTATAAATAAAAACTGCGTTTTAATTTTTACATCACGTAAGAAATTAAATAGTATGAGTATATTACAAATCCAGCTAAACTATAAATTAAATGTAGCAGCATTCGGTTAAGTGTTAGTTGTTTTTAGAAAGGTGAACCACTTTTTAAAAATATTATATTCTGTTCTTTTATATTAACTGGCATAATTCTAAAGGTTACACTACAAAATATGTTTTAAAGTATCCATTTATTCCAGTGATATTTATTCTACCGCTATTTATTCACAGCATGTTCGAAAATAATTTCAAAAACGTCAATGAATTTAGAAATGCGTAATATTATTTTGAAAAATCTCTATGTAAAATACTGCTTAAAGTATTAAATCGGCTATATTCTAAAGTATCAGTTTTATCCATCGGAAAACTGGATTCGAGTTTTCGTGATGCACCATTGACGTAATTGATGGGTTTATGTATTATTTCAGAATTTACAATTAGTTAAAATGAGCGCTCAGTTTCTTTATTATTTTATGATGATCAACCGCTGGTTGCTGGACTCATCCAAAATCTATATAAAACAAATGTAGCCTATTAATGTGAGGATTTATTGTTTCGGTACCTTTATCGGTTGTAGAATGCCGCCGTTACTGTTTTTCCCACTAAACATTAAACAAACGAGTAGCAAAAATAATATTTTTACTAAATTGTTTCAATAAAAAATTATTGTTGTGTAATCTTATTTTTTGTTAAATAAACAATTCCTGCGTCAGCAAGATGCACTCCTTAGCAATTGTAAAATGTATTTTATTATGGAACTTATCTAGAAGATAATTAAAAGCAATATAAAAGAATTCTTTGTTGACTTAAGTAAGTAAAGCTAACACATTTTAGGTCATAGAACTAGACTACTGAATTTTGCACACCAGCTATTTTGCTCGTTTACTATGGAAAACTTTTTTCTACTAGATTACATCGGTAACATTGTAACAATTTGAGGCATTTCAGTTGCATTTTGCCAAAAGTAAAGGAAAGCTTTGAACGAAAATATGATAACATTTTTACGCGTATGCTCGAAGTAAATGGGGTTAGGTTTTCACTATAACGCTATAACATAAAATGATAAATAGCTAATTTTGAACTGCATTAAAAAATGCATCGGTAGTTTCATGTTGCATTGTCATTCTGTAAATAAAAAAAGAAAAATGTTGCTACTTTTTATGAATACTTTCCCGAAATTTGTTGTTAAATATGTTACAACAATAACAGAAATCCAAGCTGTATGTTAATTCTAATCACAAGTCTTTTAAAGGTGCAAAATTTCATGAAGGCAAATGAAAAAAATCACATATGAATATGTATGTATGTATGAAAATCTATGAGAAAAAATGTTATGACTATTTAATACTAAAACGTTTCGAGGCTACTTCAATTAAATATCTAAAGCCAATGCTCCATTTTTTACTTAATTGTAAGCCGTTACTTTATCACAAAAATCGCTAGATTTCTTGCTAATAGATGAACAGTAACGATGTCTTCTACCCATTTTTTTCATATACACATTCCCAAAGTTTCAAAAATTAGTGGCCTTTCGAACTTTTCCCTTCTATTTCTTGTTAGTTCTGCAGCTCTTTTGCGGTTTATGTACAACCAAACATTTTCAAAGGCATTGAATCCCTGTCCTTCTCTATGGCGCAGAAGCATGGGCAATAATCTTTGGCTTTGCTTGAGTTGATGGTGGAGAGGGACCTCAACCAACTTGGTGTGCAAAATTGGAGGCTGCCGGCTAAAGATCGTGCCACCTGGAAAAGGTTGCTGGTTGAGGCTCAGGTTCACCCCGGACTGTATAGCGCCAAAGGAAGAAGAATAAACTGTTTTATCATTTTACTTTTATGGCAAGATGCATTGAGCTATTCGAAAATGAACACATCTCCAATAAACCAATTTGCTAAAAATTATTAAATCCTCTTAAATATTGTTTGTGATTCACTGAATCGTCTTTGGAACAAATTCAACCAAACCTTTGAGCGATAAAGAACTCCACGATTTGACTGTGCCACTGCAAAGCTAACTTTTCCAACAACGGGTGCTGCTCTTTTTGGCGAATCTTTTGATTAAAAAACAGATTTGCCAGAATGATTGAGGCTTTATTTCTAGAGGCTTTAAAATAGGTATTGGTCTTGTTAAATATATGCTTATATTAGGTTTTTTCATAAGTCGACAGATTATTCTTTTGTTAATATTAATGTTAGATTAGGAATTAAACCACACACAGCCAGGAATTAAGCCATAACTTTGGAGGCTCTTTCCCTGTTCAACGCAAATTTTGTATCTCTTCCTGTTTTCTTACACTCACGTATTTATTTATTAGGCAGTGAACAGTATGTCGAGGAAAGCTTTAATCACTTACTATAATTATAATCGATTTATGTATGTACATACCTACGTTTTATTTGATGCATATTTTATTTCTGAGAGCGTCACGTAATTCTGCTATTTTCCCCATTTTTTCTTATTAATTGCGATAATGTATTCAAAAGCAAAATGCAATAATCTTTAAAATAGTAAAAAGACAATAAGGTAATCAAAATTCCGTTATATAAAACTATACAAAAAACATAGTTACTCTATGTAAATACGTTAAGATATAGTTAAATTTGTTTGCAGTTTTATTAACTCTATTCCTAGACAAATTGTTGTTGTAAACAGCATAACCTTATAAACTTATTTTATAAAAAATATATCGCTATTAAATAATAAAAAGGTAGTGTGTGAATAATTTTGTCGATCTCTGTATATGTGCCACAATGCTATGTTGGGCACATAACGGATAACTGTATTTTGAGCACATCTGACGTGTTTTACGATATCTTTTATCACTGATCACATACAGCTTACACCAGCCTTTTACCAGAGTAACATCTGTTGCAGTAGATGTTGTGGCAACAATTGCCTGGAAAAGAGTTGATCCAATCGTTTGGGCCATAATATTTTTATTGTTCTAACTTTTTTGCACCAGCTGCTTGAAAAGCAGATGAACGTTTTCGCGCCGAGCTTCCATTTCATTAGATTGATGAAAAGTCTTATAAATAATGTGAGTGGTTACGTCCAAAATAATGCGTTTTACGTTTGCAGGTACACATGTATATCTTCCTAGCATTTGGTCCGTAGAGTCTACGCCGATTTTGTTTTTATTATAATAATGTATTACTTCGGGCTTTATTTGAGTTCCTCGAGTGCTCGTGTCAAAGTTGCACACATTTATTTCTTTTCGAAACATAGATTACCAAGGACGTATCATTGTTGTCAGCATTGTGAAACCCAAATGTACACAACTGAACTTCTCGCCGTCTATTTGGTCGAAAATCTTATTGAACACAAGTCTTACTCTTTCGCAAAGTTCTCACATATGCTAGACCGTTGGATATAAGATTGATGCTGACCTTCACGTGGGAAAAACTTTATTCCATACTCTGCTGGTTTACTGGGAGAGAGGTTTCAATTCATTCATTTTTCTGACAACCTTTTCTATTTGCCTCTCTGACAATTATACCCACTATTTCTTCGGTAATTATTTGCTTGAATATTTCAATAAGGGACGCTTCGATGGTCCACCTTATTGACGAATTATGTTATGTAAACGTATTTTTGTTTCTGATTGAGGATTCTTGCAGCATTTTGTTTTGAATGCTTACGACCGTCCTCATGGTGCAACACCTTTAAGGTAAAGGAAGTGACCGCACAAAAAACCCATCTGTAGAAGATGCTAATCATTTAAATAATAAACCCGCAGCCGCTTCAGGTTGTCAATTGTTGCTAAGCGAAAAGTTTAGTAATTTTAGACACCGAAATGAGTGAATTGATTTCTACAAGTAATCCCAACAAGAAAGGAATTATAATTAATTCATGTTTCCCACCTAATTTTATTACAGGACGAATAGCACAATTATTAAAAACTTTGCGTAAACGGTACAAAAATTCTTAGTTTTTACAAAATTTTTACAACACTTCACTTCATCAACAAATTTAAAGATGAGCAATTTTATTTGTTCCTACAAAATAAAGGGCAGAGATTAATTGACTTGACTTTTGCTTGCACCGTGATCTAAGTATATAGTTACGCACGTTAGCTTCTTAGCCACGCGCCGTTTTCTTTAAAGGTAAATATTTATGTAAATTATTGAGAATTTTTTTTTTAAAAGTGCAATTTCAGCTTTCATTGAAACGCTTACATGCAATATTTGCAAATAGCCCACCAAAAAATTGTGCTTACAAGACAAGCTGTCACAAAGAAAACTTCTGGCATGTACTCAAGCTTTAATTCAAAGTAGCGGCATATATGTATGTGTGTATGTGAAACATATGTGTGTATGTAATTCAAATGATATAGTGTGTATGTATGTATAAAGCATTATTTAAAAAACTTTCGCTTAATGCATACTCGTACTCCAGTGACTTTAAAATCTAATTGAAAACTATTTAAATAGAAGAAAACACAATTTTTGTGTATATCTATGTATTTATGTACATGCTACGTATACATATGTACCTACATATGTATGCATATGTATGTATGTATGTATGTATATATTTCTTATAATTTATTTGGTGGTTTTTAATTGTTACTGCCAAACAAAATTTAAAATTTTGCTCGTCCGGTTATTAGAAAACAGGCAAATGTATATACAAAAGCAGGATAAAAACGCAAATAAAATGTTTTTATTCCACCACATTTAAAAAAATCTCTGAGCTTAAGCGAAGAAAATGCATTTTTAAATCTTATTTTAAATAATTTCCGAACAAATATTTCTTATTTATTATTTTCGTTTTATTTAAAAACGGAAGTTTCGACAATTACTTTTTTTAAACAATCCTTTAGAAGAAACGGCATCTAGTATTATCTGGTGGACATTGAGTTGCACACTTTATGTACATACATATGTATGTCGAATTCAAATGTATTCGCGTTTTTTATTTAAATTTTTCAATTATTGCAAGTACTGTTTGGTCTGAGCTGGACACTAATTTAGCACATTTTTGAAAATTTTATACTCTCATAATTGTTTTTGCTTAAAATCTTCAATAGGAAAGTTTTCTTAATACTTTAGTTGATAAGAAGTTCCATTAAAAAATGTAAAACAAAGAACAGATATGTATGTCTCAAAGTAAATGATGCACAAAGGACCAGCGTACGGTTCGTCATCAAATTAGATGAGTTTATGATATTACTTTCATATTGAACTGCCCCAGAAAGATGGTTTAGAATGTATTTAGTCATACTCAAGCTAATAGGACATACAAAAATTTTCCACAGTATGCTACGCCAAGAAAAACCGCTTATTTATAGAGCCACAGTAGCGGAGGTAAAACCCCAACTGAAACTCAAAAATTTGAAGTCCAGAATTTCACTCGCCAATGAACATTTAGAGAAGCTCTAAATTTTTTCTAAATATCCTCTGGAGTCACTAGCCCAAACTTTGTCAATTTGCACGTATGGTGTCGTCCAAACAGGCAACACAACTCCAGGTAAAACATTGGGCACCGAAAGGGATGGTGGTGGAAATGTGAGGACTTTGGCTCCGTTTTCTGTGCACGGTGGTGGCTCTATAAGCAAAATCGATTCGTGAATGAACCAGCACGTTTAAAAAAATATAATTTCGAACAATTTGCAATAGTATGCAACAGCAATGGAACGTTGCGAAGCCAGGTGATTAGCATGCCCAGGAATAACTGTTTTGAAGAACAAGGTTATCCTACCAAGTATAAAACATTTTATAGAATTAATATATTAATTGCTTTGTTGGAAATAAATTAAAGTAAAATATTATCACATATTGTTAGCACCAAGATTAACACATTAAGGTAAAAATTCATTTATAAAATGCTAAAATCATGGCCACCACTGTAAGTATGTATTTTGATTCACGTTGGTTTTTCTTAAATACCATCAATGAAGACCCATATTTCATAATATTTTTAACTTAATTTCATAAGCTTTGAGCAAAAATCACGAAAACAGTAATATTTAAAAAAAGCTTTTTTACAGTTATTTTTTTCGAAGCATGTAAACATTTTTTTCTATTCCATGACTTTGACGTCCTCTAGCGTCGCCAAAAAGAAAAAATACGAAACTTTTTTTAATTTTAAGGCAGGAGATGGTATTGGTTTGTAATGCTGGTTAATATTATTGTGGTTCGATTTCTTTTTCTCACTTATTCTTTTTTCTCTTGTATTCTTTTTAGTTGTGGAACATTAACTCAGTTATTATGTGCTCATAACGCCCATTAATTTATATCATTCTGCATTGTTCTTTATAAATAAGAAACCGTTATATAATATAACACTTCATCTTTATATATATTCACTTATAAGTCTATGGATGTGTCCTTAATGACTTTTATAATTAATTACACTGTAACTAAAAATTAAACTTTCGAAATGACACAGAAAAACCCAACTTAATTATGGGTCGTAGGACACAGTCGTATATTCCGTTTCAAAATATTATGTATTTATTACTCTTTCAATTACGAATCTGTCACGTTAGAATTACTTACAAATAGCTCAGCTAATAGGTTAGCATTATGCGAAATGAAGTAATAATTTGTTTTTGTTGTACTTTTTCTTTGTTTTGAACATATTTAAAGTTTTTTTCGACATGATCTCCGTAAATGCATATAAATTTATGAAATATGTAATAAAAAAATTTTTTTGTTGAATAAATATGTCATGAATTTACTATTAATTTTAACTAAATCGTGTCTGTTTTTAATGTGCAAACTCATTATTGACAGACTGTATATACGCGTACATATAATCTTTTGAGCAAAGTGGATAATATGATAGCTTTTGCAAATGGTATTGTATGAACATCTATCATGCTGACAACAGAATCGAGAAGTTTACTGAAGTTTTACGAAACAAGTTTTCAGGAACTTATTAAGCAGAGTTATTCCGCTCCAGTTATTGCAGTCTTTCAAGTCGCCTTTCTTTGGTAACTTTACAATGATACCTTTGCGTAGCCGTTGTTATTTCTTTCGAAGTCCTCAGTGTAATCTATGGAGACGTTGCTGATTCTTCGAAGTGCTCTCTCCCCCTTAGTGTCTGTGCTTCATTGCTTGTTAATAATGCACCATTACGATGAGAAACTGCTTGGATACTGTTACATTTCCGATTGGTCAGGCAGTCAATCATCTGATGTAGTTTCCTCACGTTATTTTGACTGGCTGCTTCTTCTGCTGTACTTTCTAGCCGTTCCAGGAACTTCCCTTTATATTTTTTTGCAGCTTTCTTTACTCGATTTGCCAGCTGTTGGTATTGCTGTTTTAAAGTTTCTGTATTATTGTTTGTCAGCTGCAATTTGATCTCCCTTCTCTGAGAAATCAGGTCCCAAGTGTCGTCTGATATCCATGTTTTCCGCTGTGGCCGCACTATTCCCAATGATTCTTCAGCAGCTTGATTGTATACTGCAACGATTTCTTTCCACCGTTTTCGCATTGTGTGTCCGGTATTTCTTCTTTGACATTTCAGCTTTACCTTGATTTTGTCTGTGATAAGCTCATGATCACTTGCAATGTCAGCACCTCTTCTATTCCTGACATCTATTAAAGAGCTTCTCCATCTTCTGCTCACGCAAATATGATCTATCTGATTGCGTGTATTACCGCTCGGAGATGTCTACGTATATTTGTGTATCTCCTTGTGCGGGAAGATAGAGTTCTACTAGGCGGTCACCATTCCTATTCCTTACTCCACATCCATGCGTTCCAATGGTAGAGCGAATGTTGGTGTTATCGCTTCCTATTTTCGCGTTAAAATCACCCATGAGTATAACGATATCTCCTTTTCTAGTTTCATTAAGCGTTGATGTTACTTGCGCGTAGTATTCATCTTTCTTAGTGTCTTCTGTGTTTTCTGTTGGGGCATAGCACTGTGTAATGGTGACGTATCTTATTTTGCTCTTGAAGCGGGCCATGATTACCTGCTCAGATATGGTTTTACATGTTCGGAGAGATTTTGTGATTTTCTTCGATATTATAAATCTTACTCCACTTTCGCTGCCACTTTCTTTTCCGCTGCAGAACACAGTATTGCCATTTCCAGTGATAAGCTCTCCGTTGCTATTCCACCTCATTTCGCTTTTACCTAAGACTTCGATGATGTATGATTTTATTTGTTGTTTTAGCTTTGCAAGCCTTGATGCTTCACGAAGAGTTCGTACATTCAATTGCGCGATGCGCGTCCTTTTTCGTGTTCTGAAGGTCGTTGCCAAAAAATCCAATGTGTTATTCTGCTCTGTGTTCATTTCGTTAATCAGTTGTATTCAAGCTAAGTAGCCGTTTCCAGGACGATGGGGCTGCCATCTTTCGTTGCCTAGAAACAGCCACCCCTAACAAGGGGTGCACACGCTGTCCCGATAGCCGCTCGCTCCGAGGCAGACGCTACCAGGATTCACATGGAGTCCGCGGGGTCGTTAAGCCCATCATTTCCTTCCTTGGAATGCCCTCATTCATTAGACCTATCATATCATATGGATGTCAAATATGATTTAATATATCACCATCTTATATGGACAAAATAAGAGCATAAAGAGACGGAAATGCCTTAGAAGTTGTAATTCACTACATAGGTTACCAGATAGTGGACTTAAAAAATGTTTTTCAAATCAAACCTTACGCTATACAGCTAAAATAACCAGAATAAATCATTTTATTATACATTATTATAATGGCTCCACATGAATCTTTCCCTTTTCTCGATAAAAATGGTTATATTCAAAACGACGATGGCATTGTACAAGCACGCCCTTCTTTCTTCAAATCATATTTTTTTGCCTTAATAATATGTCTCAAAGATTTTTATTTTCAAAATATTATAAATATTCCCCGAGAAATAAGCTCTCTGGGAATTCGTTTTTCCCGCCAACAAACTCCTTCGAATTCGAATTTTAGAGAACAGCTGTGTTACTATCAGCTGTGCTGTTTTCACTTAATGTTTATCAAAATTTGTTTGAAAAAAGTGGATTACTTTCTCCAAAACGCAAAAATAGAAACGAAAAATTACATTGTCAGTGTTTATAAGGCACGGCATTCCAAGTGTTATGGGATGCGTAGACGAAACACATATCCGCCCAGCGCCCAATAAGCATCTATACTATAATAGAAAGGTATACTACAGTTAAAATGTAATGCTGGTAAGTGCTTTCCGAAATTTCTAGATAATGTTTAGTAAAAAACGAAAAATTGCAACAGGTGATTTGAAGTAAAAATTCAATACGTTGATGCTTCCTTTGCTGGTGCCTGCCCTGATTAATCTTGGGCAGGAATATCTGAGATGGTGCAATAATTATTGGCTCCTTGGTAAGTCATAAGTTTACTACTTACACATCTTTGGAACTGGGGCTTCTTACACCTCATAGAACTCCAGAAGGGGTTTTGGTCGAAATTGGCTTGCCAAGTAATTTTTTCTTTCCCGCAAAAAATTTAAAAACCCCTAAATTTAAAATATTTAAAAAACCCTAAATGTAAAAGTTTACATAACAATTTCATTTCAATGAAATTAACTTGACTCAATTTCAATTTACGTCATACTAATACCATTCATTACCTACATAAAGAAAATATCACCAAATTTTTAACATTTTACTGAAATTCTCCCAAAATTATTTTTTTACCGTTTTTTGGACACATAGTTTTATTTAATAAAGTTTACAAAAAATAATTTATATACAGTTTAACCCTCTGAAACTGACGTGTGGTCTGACAGACCCCGCAAAGAGAACAATCGTGCGTAACTTTGTAAAATTCCAAGTTACGATCTCTACGCTCTCGTTACCTTTTCTACGTCGCTCAGTGTGAAAAGAGCAATCTTGGGCAACGCACGAGCTTAACTGCGCAGTAAATTATCTAATATACCTGCACATCAGCATTAGTGTAAGTAGCCAGCAGACCACCACGTCAGTATTGTTGTGAAATTCAATATGGTCTTGCAGACCTCACATCAGTTTTATCGTAAAATTACATATTGCCTCTCAGACCTCCCGACAGTAAAATTGTATTTTGACTATTATTATCACTCATATTTTTGCAGGCAGTAAGCTCAGAGGAAATGAGTTCCCATAAAAGAACATCAGCTGGAACTTTTAAAAGCAGCGAACAGCGGCGACGATGCTGTAAATGATCCAGATTTTGAAACAGAACAAAATATATTTGAGGACGATGAAATTTCTCTGGAAGCGGGGTTTCAAGAGGAAGGTAATAGATTTGCGGAAGTTCAAATGGAATCCATAAGTGAGAATTTTTACAGATGTAAAAATGGCTTTGTATGGTCTGATCAGGAGGGTCCAAGACATTCTAGAGTTCCAGCTCGTAATATTCTAAGGCTACCAAACATTATAACTTTCACAAAATTTTAAAGCTATGTTGATCTTTGGACAACATTTTTTGATCAGTCTATGTTTTCAAACTTGACAGTAAATACAAACCAAAAGCTTAATATGTTTAGGAGCCAGTTCATAAATAACAGCCAACCAGAACTTATGGACACGAATGAGATTGAAATGACAGCATTGATAGGGCTGTTGTATTATTCGTCGGTGCTTAAATGCAACGACTCCGATCTCAATACAGTATTTTCTACTGATGGCACAGGCCGTGAAATATTTCGCTGCGTTATTATGTCTAAGTATAGATTTTCATGTTTAGTCAACTGTTTGAAGTTTGATAATCTTATGACCAGACAAGAACGTTTAAAAGAGGATCCGCTGGCTCCTATATCAAATTTATTGAACAAGTTCATCTTAAATTCTCAAGCTCAGTACTCCCTTGGCGTCTATATGTGCATTGACGAGATGCTGGTTCCATTTAGAGGTCGCTGCAAATTTGTGATCATGATTTTATGTGACGCACGAACTTTTTACACCTACAATGCTTATATCTACTATGGTAAAAATTCTGATTGAATAGGACTAAATGAAGAAGAGAAGAAATTATCGGTGCCATCGCAACCAGTCTTACGTCTTGCGAAAGCTGTTGAAAGCTCAAACCGTAACATTACAGCGTATAACTGGTTTAGTTCCATTCCGCTAATGGAAGCTTTGCTAAAAAAGAAACTAACCTATCTTGGAACACTGAAAAAAAAATAAGAGGGAGATCCCTGCATGTTTTTGCCAAACAAAGAAAGAGAAGTTTCGAGTTCACTTTACGCTTTCACCAAGGACTTTACATTATTACCCTTTGTTATAGAGGTCTTAAAATTGTTTATCGATTGAACAAGGGACTGCAACGTTGATTCAATATTGCTAAAGTATGGCTCAGTAGTTTGAGGTTTAGGTTCTTTATTCAGATTCGCTCCATATAATTTCACAACATTGTTTGTTGTCTTGAATATTAGTGTGGCTGGTTGGATGGATTGTTTAGGAAAAGTTATTACTAGACACGAATTGTGACTGTTGGGTTCGCTTAGGAGCACTGGTGATGTTTTGCTCATTGAGTGCTTAAAATGAGTATAAACAGCGCTAACTCTATAATTTGCCGTATGGTTACCGCCACAGTTACAACATTCTTTTGGCTTAGAGTCTATTTGTTGCTTGTTGTACCATTCCGTGGAGTTCCCCGCACACGACACAAACTGTGGGCACCTTGCAATAAGCTTTATTGCGCCCGAATTCTTGGAAATTTTGCTTTTGAGTTGATAAGTATAAAGTCTTCTATTTTCTTTTTCCAGTTTACTGGACAACATTTCGTTATCATTTTCAGGTTTGACCTGAACTTTAATTTCTTTAATACTTCAGTGTTTAAGAACAAAGTTATCTTCACCTATTACAGATGTTATTTTTTTACCACTTCAGGTAGTCTCTTTCAAATAAATTGGCGGAGGATTACATAAATGATTTTTTTGAATATTGTTGGTTCATCCGTTTGTAATAAAATGAATCTATTTTGGTCAGTTGTCTTTCCAGTAATGCTATCGTTGGCTATTTAAGCCCTAGACGATATACTTATGAGAAGATTTTAGACTTCTCTGGCGTTAAATAACGATAACATGTCTATCCATACCCACTTGCATCGCCTTCAAAATAGTTCCCCTCAGATATTGTACACTTGTGCCAGATTTATTTTTCAATCCTCGAAGCAACTTTGGTATACACGTTTTGGTATGTTCTTAGCTCTTTTACGGATTCGGGTTTTATCCTCAATTGTACTAAAACGCAGTGCTTTCATGGATCGCATCAGTACTGGGAACAGAAAACTGTCCCTGGTGGTCAAATATTACAAATACAGTGCCTGAGATAAGACCACGCAACTACGAAGATGCGACGGGTTTTCTTGGTCAAAGTTCAATAATTTTGGAACAAATTTCTTTGCCACACGTTTCATACCCAAGATTTCCAAAAAAACTATCTGGCATGAGCCAACTGATATCCTCAGAAACTTCTCTAAAGCGATTCGACAATTCTCCATAACAATTTGCTTCACTTTCGCAACATTTTCATCGGTTGTTGACGTTCTGAGTCGTCCAGGACAAGCGTCGTCATTCAAATATTTTCGTATATAAGTTAAAGCGGTATATGAAGTACTTTTTTCTTTATTAATTGCTCTCAATTAATTATCTTTCCAGTTTTAAGCTTATCTCTTTTAATATCTAAGCTTAGTCTTGTTTCTGGTTTCGTTTCGTTAAGCAATCCCCATCAAAGAGGAAAGCGTATTTAATTTGTAAGAATAAACCAATATTCATATGTAAACGAATAAAACAATATATTAAATATTAATAAATTTTGATATTGAAAATATTAAAAAAGAGGAAAAAGTTAATTGGCGCCCAACGTGGGGCAGTTGAGGCTAAATCAAACTTATTCGAAACGGATGTGAAAAAATTAATGTGCTATAAACTATTTAATAATTATTCAAATAACCTTTTTTTAACATGAATAAAAATCAATATTGCCAAACCTTAAAAGCATCAAAATCACGTGTTAACAGTTTTACTTAAAATGAATTGATCATAAGCATATAAAAATTGTAAATGATCCCTGACGAAACACATAAAGCTGGGATTGGTTTTAGTTGGAATGAAAAACTTTGAAAAAATAAACTACATACTAATAAATTTAATAATCCTAATAAAATTAAAAACTTGGCTAAATCTTAGAGCTAAACTTAACTAAAACAGTAATTTGAAACTTAAGGCTATTAATTTGAACTTGTGTAAAATTAAAACCCGTTAAAGATTCCCAGTGATATAAAACATAAAATATAAAATTTACAAAAAACTCAATAATCTGCGGTGTAAAAGGAATATCAAGAAAGTAATAACGGTATCGAAATTCTTTGCAAAAATTGAGACTAGACTTAAGAAGATAAATTAAAACCCAACTTAAAAGCATGTAAGACAATGAGAACTAATTGTTAAGAGAACTTGGAGATCAAATGAAGGAATTCGGAAAAAATTATCTCAATCTCTAAGAAGGCGTAACTACTACGAGAATTGCCGCTTGACAGGAGAATTTAAAGAAGAGCAGTACATAGATCATAAATAATCTAAGTATTAAAGTTTAAGTATTTAATTATTAGAATATCGAGAGCATAATACTTTAGTTTTACCAAATTAATTTTTTAAATTTAATACTTACTTACGATTCACATACATATTTGTAGTTGTTATTTAAGTGATATTTAAATGTAATAATTGCCCAATATTATCTCAAGATATTTTCTTCTAAATTAAATATTTATGACATACAGTAAATTATATTTAGCTGTTAATTCTCGCATTCTTGAATTTATGTATAATACCCTATAATAACTAAATTTTTTGTTTCAAGCAGCGTTGTTAAACTATTGACAAAAATTTATGTAAATAAATAACAGTCCTTATGAGCATCGACGACTTGATATCGGATGTGAATGATCTTACTATTAGATTTGAGAAAATTTTTTTGAACTCCGCGAAAATGGATGCTAATACTGTGCAAGCCTTACTGAGTACAGCTTTAACACAAGCGACTGAGCAGGCAAGTCAGAATTTTCAACACAGTATTAACGAGCTTACTAGAGGGTTATCAGTCTTAGAAAACCCTGTAGAAGTTGAGGAGTATAGGGCTATAAGTATAAGGATAGGTGTAAGGTGCAGTGAGTCCCTAGACATAGTGAAATCTATTCCCGAATTCAGTGGGGAGGCGAGCAAATATATCTCTTGGCGTCAGGCAGCAATAACTGCCCACAAATTGTATGAACCTTACAAGGGCAGTTCTACATATTATCAGGCTGTAGGAATTATTAGCAATAAAATTGTAGGATCCGCTGATTCGGTACTTACTTCATACAATACAGTGTTAAATTTAAAAGCAATACTGTCTAGGCTAGACTTTTCGTTTGGTGATAAAAGATCCATATTTACGCTAGAACAAGAGTTATCGACATTAAAGCAGGGATCTCAGAGAATAACCCAATTTTACGACGCGGTTGAAAAACAATTGGCGTTGATTTTAAATAAGGTGATGATGACCAATGAAGGCAACCCTGCATTAATTGATGCACTTGGTCAGAAATATAGGGAAAATGCATTGCGTGTATTTATTTCTGGGTTAAGACGTCCAATGTCGGATATTCTATTTTCATGTAAACCTTATGATATGCCTTCTGCTCTTGCTCTTGCCCAGGAACTTCAAACCAACAAGGCGAGATATAATTTTGCAACAACTTGTTGGAGTAATTCAGCCCAAAGAGTTATTTATAACCCCCTGCATTATCAACCGGTTGGGCAACCTCATTTTAATAATAGGCAAATACAACAAAACTTTTCCCCTAGACATCAGTTCAACAATAGATGTGAATTACCATATGACCATAGAAATGGCAACAAATATGTCGGTCCCTTTTTGAATTCACACCAGAAACCTACGTATAGTAGAAATGCTGATGGAGCGCAAAATTATGATGCTAACTATCGTCAAAGTGTTGAACCAATGGAAGTTGATAGTAGTAATCGCTTTAGTCATCAGCGTCAAAAACGATCGGCTGATAGTTTTCGCCAAAATATTCCAAAGGCACAAAGGGTTCATCATTTGAATCAACAATATCCTGCGGCAACCTGTTTTGAATACGATCATGATAATCCATCGAGCTCTAATTTCAGCTACTTTTCACCTGAGCCTCAGCTGTCTAATAATGCACAAATTCAACTATCTGAAGCCGATATACATGACGAAGTTAATTTTTTAGAGCCAAGTCCTTCCTGCCGTACATAAAAAGATCTATCGATAGCAGGACATTAAATATATTAATCGACACCGGCACATCAAAAAATTATATTAAAAATCTTTCGTTTCTAACGATCATATAAATCTTTCGTTTCTAAAAAAAATCAAATCACTGGAGAAACCTTTTTTAGTAAATTCAGTTAATGGAAATTCGGAAATTTTTTCCAAATGTTTAATACATGTACTGGGCACAACTGCTGATTTTTTCATTTTAGAAGATTTGTCGACCTTTGATGGCATAATTGGCTATGATTTTCTGAGTAAAATAAAAGCGCAAATTAACTGCAAGTCTGCCATACTAAAACATCAGAATGAAGAGGAAAAGTTATCGTTCCTTACCTGCATTTGATCATCAATCATTTGATCAGTTCCAAGCTTTCTGATGTACCACCTTACTTAACTGCGAAGCTCGAAATGGTCTTAGAGGCTAACAAAAGAGTATTTGCAGATCCAATAGAGTCCCTTCCTTTTGTCACCAACGTCGTTGCCACCATTAGAACTGAGGACCAAGAGCCAGTATACTCAAAATCATATCCTTATCCATTGCCTCTAAATGATTTTGTTAATAAAGAAGTAGCGGATTTACTGCAGAATAAGATAATAAGACCTTCTCGCTCTCCGTATAATAATTCTATATGGATAGTTGATAAGAAAGGTTGTGATGAGTCGGGGATGCCAAAGAAAAGGCTTGTAATTGATTTTAGAAAACTAAATTCAAAAACTACAAGCGATCGATACCCGATACATCGACCATATTGTCAAATTTGGGGAAATCGGCATATTTCACTACTCTCGAATTAAAGTCCAGTTTTCATCAAATTAACTTGGCGGAGAATGACAGGGAAAAAACAGCGTTTAGCTTTAGTAATGGGAAATTTGAGTTTTGTTGACTTCCGTTTGGGCTAAGAAACGCGCCTAGTATCTTTCTGCGCGCGATAGACGATGTTTTGCGTGAAGAGATCGGAAAGACCTGTCATGTATACATCGATGATATCATAATCTTCTCACCACCGGCTGAAGAACATATTTTTGATATTGATAGAATCTTGCAGAGACTTTATGAGGCAAATATGCGGGTATCACAGGAAAAGTCAAAGTTCTTTTAAACCTCCGTAGAATTTTTAGGCTTTTTAGTTTCGGAGGATGGTATTAAAACCTGTCCGGACAAGGTGAATGATATTCTTAATTATCAGGTCCCCGAAACACTACGCAGTTTAAGGTCGTTTTTAGGGCTGGCAGGTTATTACCGCCGATTTGTTAAGGACTATGCACTTATAACCAAACCGCTTACAAAGTATCTTCGCGGAGAAAATGGCAATGTTCCAGCGAAATCTTCCCGAAATGTTAAAATCTGTCTTGATAATGAAGCTCTTGGCGCATTTCAAAAGGTAAAAAAATATATTAGCGTCTGAAGACGTGTTGTTGCTTCACTACAATGATCTCAAGAACTTTATCTGCCACGGAAGAAAACTTCTTCACAAACGAGCGAGAGCTGTTGGCTATTGTGTGGTCACTTCAGAAGTTAAGGAACTACTTGTACGGCGCGAAGAATTTGAACATTTATACAGATCATCAGCCATTAGCATTTTCTCTTTTGGATAGAAATCCCAATACCAAAATAAGGAGGTGGAGGGCATTTATTGAAGAATTTGTTCCATTATAAGCCCGGAAAAGAAAATTTAGTTACAGATGCACTGTCTCGTCAATATATCCATTATGCCGAAAGTGATTCAAGGAGCGTGGACGCAACGATTGGTTCTGATACTTTATCTGTAAATGAGGGAGCCATAGGATTGGCGACTTTAACAGCATCGGAGTCGTCCACCACTGTAACAATTCATAGCGAAAAATCTTCTACAGGAATTATCAAAACTGTCATAAACCCTATCAATTGCTTTAAAAATCAGCTTGTTTTAATCGAAGCATCATACTCAGCTTTAGTTTCGGAGACGGTTTTTGTTAATCAGGTCAGACACTTAATAAATTTTAACAAATTAACAGAGCTAATAAAACTGTTGAGAAAAGCTGTCAATCCAAGTGTTGCTAACTGTATTTACTGTGATGATCATTAGGACAAATACAGAATGATATTGAAAAGAATTTTCCATCTGTCAAATTTGTTTTTAGCAGGAAAATGGTAATAGACATTAACAATCCTGATGACCGCACACCGCAATATTCGCGAAAACTTGAATCAAATTCTTAGAGAATACTATTTTCCGGGTATCCAAAAGAAGTTGCAGGAAGTAGTTTTAACCTGCAAAACTTGTAAAGAATCGAAATATGTCAGGCATCCAAAGAAGGTACGGATTGGAAAATCTCCTATCCCTGAAAACCCGGGTGAGCTGCTACATATAGACATTTTCTCGACGGATAATACACATTTTGTCACTTGTGTGGACAAATTTAGGAAGTTTGCTCTAGCTTTTCCGATTGCATCTCGATCAATTGTAGATGTCAAAGCTCCATTGCTGTCAATTATGAATTTTTTTTCAAAAGCTAAAACTGTGGTATTCGATAACGAAAAAGCTTTTAATTCGGAAACAATCAATTCTATTCTCGCAAATCAGTTTAGTGTTGAAACCTTTTCGGTTCCACCGGCGCAGTACGAATAACGGCCAGGTCGAACGTTTTCATAGTACTTTAGCAGAGATTGCAAGGTGCCTAAAGGCAGCGGAAAAGTATGATGATACGAGAGAATTGGTTCTTATTGCTGTCTCTAAATATAATCAGACAATACATTCGGTAACTGGGCTTAGGCCAACCGATATCATTCACTGCATTTCTGAAAAGCTAAGACTATCTGTTAAGAAGAAGCTAAGTATAGCCCAAGACAGAGATTTAACTTACTACAACGCTTCCAGGGTAGTTAGGAACTTTTCGCCGGGAGACAAGGTATTTGTAAAAACTAACAGAAGGCTTGGCAATAAATTTAGTAAACGTTTTGTGGAGAAGATAGTTCAAAAGGACATGGGAAGTTATGTTCTGATAGATAACCGACCTCTTCATAAGGACAATTTACAATAGGATTCTTCATTCTTTTTAAATTAATTTAAATTAACCACGCTGCAGATTATGTAAAAATCATAAACTTATTTAAAATAAATAGATTAGCAACTAATAAACTAATTTTACTTATTTCAACAGTCGAGGACGACTGTTTGTAAAGAAGGAGGGTAGTTAAAGCGGTATATGAAGTACTTTTTTCTTTATTAATTAATTATCTCTTTTAATATCTAAGCTTAGTCTTGTTTCTGGTTTCGTTTCGTTAAGCAATCCCCATCAAAGAGGAAAGCGTATTTAATTTGTAAGAATAAAACAATATTCATATGTAAACGAATAAAACAATATATTAAATATTAATAAATTTTGATATTGAAAATATTAAAAAAAGGAAAAAGTTAATTTATATTTGAAATGCTTGTACCGATCGTAAATATTTTTCTGACTCAAAGTACAACCACCGTATAATACTGTTAACATTTCAAGTGCTTTCTATTCCATTTTCTACACAACATTTTATGAAAATCACCAAATATGCACTCTAAATGTCTGAATATAGTGCAAGACGAGTGTACAAACATAACCAAAAGTAATAATCAAATGTACATTCGTAGCCCATACAATTTGAAAACTCACTTAATTTTTGAACCGACTTAGTGTGCATTATTCCAACGTGAAGTTTCTTTTTCTTTGGAGGTCCAGAATCATTGCGTTCATCTGTCAACTCCACACACATCTTGCTCCAAAAGAACTTTATCTCCTTTAAAAAACTCCCTTGGGAAATCCGAATGTTTTTCCATGAAATTGATATAAATTTCTTACTGTGATTTATTCTTATGTTGTCTGTCTGTTAAAAACGTAAGTTGGAAATTTTTATTAGTTAATTTAAAATATTTACTTGCATATTCTTATACTCCGAAAAATGCTCCTTAGAAAAAGAGATTATACGCCAATTTTTCTCAATGGAGACTGAATACCGCAATTAAATATCTTGGAATGCACTTGGATAGAAGTCTTACTTGGAAAAACCATATTAAAGCTAAAAAAGAAGAGCTTAATATCAAGACTAAAATGATGTATTAGTTATTCGGGAGAAATTCTCAGTTAAGTATTGAAAACAAAGTATTGCTTTACAAGGTCACCCTAAACCAATATGGACACCCACTAGTTTTTTAAGATAAGTTAGTAGTAGTAAGGTACCAAAATTTCAATGTCCTAAGTGAAAAAGAAGGAAGTGCTCAACGCCTTCAAAATTTGTTTAAAATTTCTGGGAATAAATTTCCATCTAAAAGCTGTTTTATCAGTGAAAAAAAGATAAATACTACATTAAATAAATTGTACAATATATGCTAAATGGCAAATATTAAATAATATCTAATATTCATCACCTGGTAATATTTTAGAATTTTCACATGTTTTGAATTTTGTTTAGTTTGAATTTGCAAATAAATACATAAATAAGTCGTAGTTATATTTCCATTTAAAGTCTAACAATCAATAATTAAAAAAGTGCAACAGTCAATAATTATCAAGTTATTTTAATTCCAACACTATGGCACGCAACAAGTTCAACACGTCAATCTGATGTTGTGTCAGAGCTTTAGAACCAATATCAAGATTCAACCATCTATTAGCCAAGTTCTTCTGAGATTTCACCCCTTTTCCAAGAAAAAAGTTGGTTCAAAATCAAGTCACATTATTTTCAAAAATTAATTTTAGTGTGAAAAAAACCATTATTCCGATAAGAGCATTGATAATCTCCAGAATCAACACACTGAAGGACTTCTGTTAAAAAAATAACAGGACAATAATACTTAACAGGAAAGTGAAACAGTTCAAGAGCAGTTAGATATTTAATTGTTGGCCAAAGGACAGAACGGACGATGAATTTAAATTGAAAAAATATTCAGAGAAAAATAAAAGAACAAAAAAGACTTGCAAAAAGGAAAGAGTCAGATATCTCATATTTAGAAGATGAATCCCCGTAGTAAGCCGACTGAGTCGAAATAAATCAGAAGAGCTGTACAACCCACTATCACATCTTAAACGAAAATTCCATGCAGACTGAACCTATTGCAAAGAAATTATTATTTTTCAAACGTGTGACTGACGCTTTAGACCGCAACAAGGTTTCCCATAGAGAAACCCTTATATTAATGGTACCAATTGTAGCAGCATTGGAGCACGAAACTAATTCGTTGCTTATATCACGGAGTACTATTCAACGCAAAAGGTAAGAAAGAAGCAAAACTGTATTTGAAGACATAAAACAATCTGTATCTCTTGAGGGGCCTCAAATTATTCATTCGGACGGAAAAATTCTTCATGATATTTTTTGAACAGGAAATGTAGATCGTTTGCCAGTATTACCATTATCTAATGGTAAGGAGATGTTACTTAGAGTACCAAAAGTTGTAAGTGGCACTGCCCTTTATTCGCAGAGAAAATTATAAAGCATTATAAAAGGCTCCTAGTAAAAAACTTGTCAAGGTTACTGGCTGCCTAAGAAAGCAAGAACCTCATTGAGCACTAACTACTAGCTTCGGGACACACTCTATTTTAAATTCACCCACCGACCGTAAGGGAAGAGGAAATTCGTCACGAGACAGTTTTGGCTGATTTCGCCAAGATATTCAAAAAGTTAAATACATATAAATCGAGTTTTCTTGACCATACGCCCAAAAAATTGGTGCATTAATGAACACTACATTAGTGGCAAAAAAAAAAAAACGCAAAAAACTTGAACGTTATTAATGATGTGGCTGGTCGTGGTGTAAAACTATTTGAAGATTTCAATAAGCTATTGACAAATGATGAGGAAGAGAAACAATTACTTCTCCAGGTGGTTGAAGCTGACAAGCAGTAATTGAAAGTTTAAAGTCGTCAACTTCGAAGAAGTTTATATTTATATTCTCGAATAAATGCTTTTAATAAGTTGTTTATTATTTTTTCTCAGTTTTATAATATAAAATAAATTCAGTAAAAAATAAAGCACAACGGAGGAGAGCACGACCCCAGCACTTTAACGTCGCAAAGCTACAATCGCAATTGACCGCTGGGAAATTCGCCCATTCAGTCTCCCTAAAGCTCTCAGAGCTCTATGTCCAACCCTGCCAGGCGAAACAATCGATGGGTAATGTAACCGATGCCGTCAGGGATGCTGCCTCTGACGTATTGGGTTTTAAAATGTCACTTGGAAAAAACCCACGATTTAACGCGAGCACAGGCAGGCGCACTCAGTGAAGCTAGCAGCGACCTAAATGAAGTCAAAATAGCAATATCGAGATTAAAATCGAACAAAGCCGGACTATCCGCGGAACTGTTTAAGGCTGCCGGAGATGACCTAGTTGAGCACAGGCACCAGCTCATCTGTAAGATATGATCGGAGGAAAGCATGTCCATCGAGTGGATCACAGCATAGTTTGCCCGATCCACAAAAAAGCAGACCCCTTCAACTGCGCCAACTACCGAGGAATAAGTCTCCTAAACATCGCCTACAATATCTTCTCTACCGTTTTGTATGAGCGCCTGAAACCATTCGTGAGCAGTTTTATAGGTCCTATCAGTGTGGTTTCAGGGCGGGGAAGTCCACCATTGACCAAATTTTCAGACTTCGGCAGATCCTGGAAAATACCCAAGAGATGCAAATGGACACCCACCATCGTCGATTTTAAGGCCGCATATGACAGTGTCCAAAGGTACGAGTTATACAACGCCTTGTCTAGTTTTGACATTCCTACCAAACTCGTCAGGTTGTGTAGGATGACGATGGAGAGTTATCGCTGCTCCATCAAGGTTGGTAACGAATTTACTGATACCTTCAATGTCAGAAAAGGTTTTAGGCGACGCACTGTCAGTTGACTTTTTTAACCTAATTTGAGTATTTTCGAGAGAAAAGTTCTGCGATCAATCTTCCGCCCTGTTTGCGTTGATGGTTGTACAGCTATATAAGCCTAACCAGGCGTCAACGGATCCAACGGCTAAGGTGGTTGGGCCATGTAGAGCGTATGGGAAATACTGCTCCGACCCGTAGAATCTTCGACTCCAAACCAGCGGGACAATGCATTAGAGGACGCCCACGGAACCCATGGCGCACACAAGTGGAGAGGGCCTTAACCAACTTGGAGGATGCTGGCTAAAGATCGTGGCAGCTGTAAAAGCTTGTTGGTTGAGACCCAGGTTCACCCCGGACTGTAGCGCCAAATGAAGAAGAAGAAAAAAGAATACCTTATTAAAAACAATCCCTAAATCTCACCGCCTTCAAGCTTTGTATTAATGCCAGTTTTATTCCTAGTGAAAAATATTGGGATTGTCTAGATGTCCAAAGTAGTTTTGAATTTTTTCTTGAAAATATGGGCCACCCTAATGGACATATGGGATACAACTATAAGGGACAGCGAGCAATTCAAATATTGAAGTATAAGAATGATTATATTCATCGAGACTTAAAAAAAATTAAGGACGAAATTAATAGGTGCAGCAAAACATACGTCGGTAGGCTCCATAATCGCAATAGTGTCTTGGGCATACGGACGTCGTTACCCGCCCATTCTCTGCAGTTTTAACTTGTAAATTTCTAATTTTAGACCCTTTGGATGGTTACTACGAAGTCATACCAATCCGTTTTTCCTCTACATACATAACAAATAAAAAAGTAAAATTTAATTCAAATTCGTGCATTAATTTCTTTTTTATTCACAAAAAAATATATATATCATTTGATGGTGACTTCACAGCAGAATTACTGTTAGGAACCCTTTTTAACCAATATTTTCAATTAGATAATGGTATTGTGATCAGATTTAAGCAATATTAAAAAGAAATTATAATTTCAAAAATAAAAAGATATATGTATGCATAATATATGATTTTTTTACTACATATGTACATATGTATAGGCTTCAAAACATATTTTTCGGTAAACAAATTTTGACATAAGTATGTTATAAACAATGTTAGCCACCTGCGCACACTACACATAAGGTATACTTGGCTCATTATCAACAATTTGTTATTGTGTGTTTTGAAAGACACTTTGAAACAACTTTTTTAATTGTAATTGAACATATGGATACGGTAAGTACAATATGCATGCTGTTTGAGCAATATCATTAGGCCATTCATTGATCTCGTATAAAACTTTTTTCTTAGCAAAAATAAAACTTATAAGTCCATCCGTATGTACCCATATAAATAAACTATAATATACATACATACATATATAATAGTTTGTATTAAAAATTGTAAATAATAAGAGATTTGACATCCAATAAAACCCTTTCATTTCTAATCATTTTTAAGCGACAAGTTTTCTCAGTCGACCGGGTATGTATTTTTGCAAAGTGCAAATTGATTACCGTATAGAAATATATTTCGTTCGCGTTATGGCAAAATTTAATATGAAACTTTTAAGTTTTATCTTTCTAATCATATTTTTCATTATTGGATTTCTTTCCCACAAATTCCAATCAAAATCTTAAGACTTGTATAATATTGTGAACTTCTTCTTCTTCTTCTTTTGGCGCTACAGTCCGTGGTGAACCTGGGCCTCAACCAACAAAGTTTTCCAGCTGGCACGGTCTTTAGCCAGCGTTCTCCAATTTTGCACACCAAAAGGTTGAGGTCCCTCTCCACTTGTGTGCGCCATCGGTTCCGTGGGCGTCCTCTACTGCGTTGTCCCACAGGTTTGGAATCGAAGATTCTACGGGTCGGAGCAGTATTCTCCATGCGCTCTACATGGCCCAACCATCTTAGCCGTTGGATCCGTAGGCGCCTGGTTAGGCTCATGTCGCTGTACAACCCGTACAGTTCATGATTGAATCTTCTTCTCCAGAAACCATCAACGCAAACAGGGCCGAAGATTGAACGCAGAACTTTTCTCTCGAAAATACCAAGGACTTCCTCATCCGCCTTCGACACCGTCCATGCTTCTGCGCCATAAAGAAGTACAGGGATTATCAAAGTGGTATATAGTGTCAACTTGGTTTTTCGAGGAAGGGCCTTACTACTCAATTGCCTCTTGAGCCCAAAGAAACAGCGATTGGCAAGAGTTATTCTGCGTTTGATCTCGGTACTGATGTTGTTCATACTGTTGACTTGGGAGCCAAGGTAGACGAAGTCCTTCACTACCTCGAAGTTATAGCTGCCTATGGTGATGTTCGGGCCCAGTCGTCGGTGTTGCGTGTCCTTTTTTGATGACAGCATATACTTCGTTTTGCCCTCGTTCACCGCTAGACCCATTTTGGCCGCCTCCGTTGAAATACCAGCAAACGCTTCAGTGACGGCTCGCTGTGTTCGACCAATCACGTCAATGTCGTCAGCGTATGCTAGCAGTTGCACGGACTTTTGGAAGATCGTGCCTCTGTTGTTGGCGTGTGAGTTTTGCACGATCTTCTCAAGAATTATGTTAAAAAAATATTGTGAACTGCCCTTTAATAAATACGGTAATGAACTGCGGCAATAAGAATTTTACTCTTATCTAGGACTCTATTCTCATGTTTTTATATAAATGATTTAATTTTTACTTAGATTCTGGTCGCAAATTCGTCCAACTTCCATAAGGTTATGTATTGACCACACGTTTTTACGAACACATGTATACATACATATGTATATGTTGGTCTAATATCAATTACAGTGTAATACACGTAATCCATTAATAATTTTTATGGCACTTTATAAATTCCAACAACAACATTTCCAGCAAATATGCTCACGTGTGTATGTATGGATGTATATGTACATTGTACATGCTTCGCAGTATACAGTAAGGATGGCATCTTACATTTGTACATACACATTTGACTTTTTATTGAATATCTAATATACATATGTATGTATGTACTGTAAGTATATCTAAATGAATAAAAGCACAATTTGTCCGAAAGAAATAAGTACGTGCACACATACACAATTTTCTTTCAGAACTAAATCAAACAGGCAAATACATATGTACGTGACCGCAGCAACATTTGCAAACTATTCAGAAACCAGGCCCGTTTTTGGAAACACTCTTTCTGCCAGCACAGCCAATAGAAACTTTAGCTCGTTCAAAGAAATCGTTTTTGATTTCTTAATGAAGAAAGACTGCTTTCCACTGATGCGATTTGCAAAGTATCGCACTGGAGGCGCATTTTCTACAATTTCAATTCTTCTACAACGAAATAAATCACTAATTATGTAAATCTACAAACATAATTGTACAATTGTAATTGACAATTGGCTAACTGACACACGAGTTCATAAGTATTTATTGCACTAATGTTCCTTTTATAATGCACTGAAGTTCATTTTCGTAATAAATAAACTATAAACACATTTATAACTATTAAAACAGATAAAGGATAAGCTTGGTGTAATAAAAATAATTGAAATATTGGAAAAAAACAGAGGTCACTGTTATAAAATTTACTACTTTATATATAATCACTGTTAACTTAAATATAAGAATCATCTTTGTAAGAGCAATTTAAGATTATTAATAAAGCGAGTATTAATGAGAATATTAAACATTTATGGAAAGAAAAATTCAACTTTTCAAATTTTCAAATTCAAATTTTTTGGTAGGTGCCAAAAATTCAACAAATCTCAATGGCATCAACTATTTCCCCAGTGAATTTAAGATAGTATCGTCACGGAAAGAACCAATTCACTATATTTAATGCGGGCTTCGGAATTCGAATATCAAAATGGCTTTGCTGTTGTACCATTTAGGTTCAATGTTTGGATATTGTTAATTCATTCGGTTGTGACGTGATGACACTTCGTGTGGTGCGTTGCTGAATAAACTTAATAAACACTTTCTTCCAAGAGTCAACATTGCGGTAGAAAGACAATCATATTTTACTTATAAGCAAAAGCACACAAGCGATTGACGAGTATGTCGCATGTTCAAAAAACCTACATAAGTAAGTCTAACTTATGCATTTGGAGTGCTGAGAGATATAAGGGAAAGATTGTTAAGTGAAGGCGATATAAAAATGGAGAAAGATATTGAAATGCCTAAAACTTTGAGGCCAGACTCAACGACCAACAAAAAAACCGATAAACCGATGAATATAGAATAGCAGTGTTATTAGAAAAATCGGCGTGGCTCTCATACAACAGGGACAACTAAACACCAATTATCATGCTAAAAATGCTGCGAGCTTCGTACAAAAAAGTGTGCTGTGTATGGCGCGGGATGTTACAAATGCAACAACAAACATTATTTTGCTGCCATGAGTTTTTAAAAAAAATTAGAAAATGCACAAATCAAAATGGCGCACCCTTTAACTCAAATGATGGAGTCGTTTCGTAACAAGTTCGGGAAAGGCGTTAGAAAACATGACGAACCATACAACGAAGCTGTTGAAGATGGTGACAAAAGTTATTTTTTCATTGATGGTATAAGACTCAGAAAGGATGAGGGCAGCTAAATGAAGACAAAATAAGTCAAAACGGAAGATAAAATAAATCAAAACGGAAAGGGGAGTAAAATAAAAACAGTATATAATAATGAAGTGAATGAAAAAACTAAGAAAGGAGTGAGTGACATTGAAATTAACAATTTAACAATTACATTGTACAGTGTAATGTAAAGTTGTTCATGTAATGATAAGCAATTTTATAACCTACAGTTTCATATATTGAATATAAATTGGAACAATAGAAATAAAATTAATTAGCAATATGAATAAAGTACAATATAAATTGCTGGAAGAGTATACTGAGCTGTTTGAAGGTTTAGCTAAATGGAAAGATCGATGTGCTAGTTTTAAACTCAAAGAAAATTGTGTTCCATTTATATATTGCACCTGTCTCAGCACAAACGGAATGGGTCAACAACATATACTATTTTAGTAGTTAGTTTTAGGCTAATGGTAAATTAAGAGTTTATTTAGATCTTCGTAATTTTAACAAGGCTATTTTGAGACCAGGTTATCCCTTTGCTACTGTTGTTGATTGCAAGTTGGGACAATTAAAAATATATTAGTTCGTTGAATGCTAGTTCAGCTTTTTAGATGGTACCTGTCAATGATGAATCATCAAAACTACTTTTAAATTGAAAATTGTTTAACTTTTCTGGGATATTAAGAGCCTGGTAGTTTATATCGACGACTTTTTAATACACATATGCACCATCCATTGGGAAACATGATGGAATACTTTTAAAATTATTGGAAGGCGCAAAAGGAAGGTAGGCACTCGATTCAATAAATTAAAATCATTTATTAGGAAGGGACGAATTATATTTGTTGGATATAATGTTCATAAAATTGGGGTTTCACCGGATGAGGATAATATTAAGGCAATTTGAGATATGCCAACTCCATACTTACTTACTTTGATTCAAAAAACAAGTTACTTTATAATTACATACTCCCATATTTAAAAGGATTTGTCTGCAATATGGTTTTGTTGTGTTCGTTTCCATTAATATATTTCTTGTTTACCGGTTCATAAACTCCTCGTAACATTGTTTAGCAAGCCGTTGTATAAAATTCCCGCAAGATTACAGAGCTTCATGTTACGTCTTCAGGGATATGAATAAATGGTTCAGGAGCTTCTTTTGAGGAAACGTAACTAAATGAGCTTGAGGATGATTTAATATTACACTGTTATATGATTATTTTAAATAGCGCTCTTCTATTTAAAGAAATTTTAGAAACTGAAAGCGTTTGTGCAAAAATTACAGAAATTTTTGCTAAACAGTAAGAAAAGTTTGCCACAACATAAACGCATAGTTGACAAGAGAATAATGCCATGTTTTGGAGTACAGGATCACATACATAATATGTACATATCGTCGGCGGAATTTTTTTAAGAATAATCAAATTAGCACACCACAAAAACTTTTGCAATGTCAATGCTTCTCCGTACTCAGGGTTTGGCCAGGCAAACTAGTCTTTAGAGCACTTAATTCCATTTTTACCCACAATTTGAGGCAAATTTTTGGTCGGTTTTAATCGACGGCAAAAAATCGCCGAATACGAAAAATACTTCTAACGTTTATTCTTTCAGAAATAAACTAAACATGATCTCAAACATTAAAACATTTTCCTATTTCTTATGCTGTCTTAAAAAATAAGTAAAACTTACTTTTGAAAGAAGAGTCAATATTACAGTCTCGGGCGATAAAAACCTAGTTACGCTTTGACAAAATAACCCCTTTTTCATTTTGCAGGTCACTGAGTGGGGTCAATAAATATGGATAAAGTTTATACCCACTATTTCCTAGCAAACAACCGTTGAACTCTCCGTTTTCGAATCGTTGTTTAATTTTTGATTCGTTGAAAATACGTCAGTCGTGAGTGCTCCCTCTCCACCTCGCGACTATATCATTTATTTTTAATTTTGCATCGCAAATAACCTAAAACACATGAGAGAATGTATTAAGAAATTGAACAGATCAATGAAGTTTGACAATTACCTGCACATTTAAGGTAATTTTGTATTTATATAATATTGGCCTAAGTTACCGCCAGCTTTTTTATACGTGCATACATATGTATATATACACTGCCCGTCATTACGTTAGCGTCACCTTACACTGACCGTTAATGGTACACACCATGTATGCCGATTGAGCTATTGCCTCAGAGTTTTCATCTACAAGATTCTCATCTATACTCTTGAATATAAAACAACAATTACTGCTGTAACGCACAAGGCAATAGGAAGAATAAATAAAAAAAACCTAAGGTAAAATTGGTCAACTGGATAGCGCCATCTGCAGTGTTTTCAACTTAATTAGTATTTTGAACTATATAGATGTTGTGGGAATTTTTTATCAAATCTCGCAATAGTAACTTGAAAGTTAAAACCACGACAGACGAGGATTATGGAAAAGCAGAAAGTGTAAAATTTGCGACATTAAGCGAACAACATTTTTTTATCTTGTTTGATCGCAGCATCCATATGTATGTACATACATATATTGAAACGGTTCTTTTTTTACAGATACGTAAAACCGAAATTTTTTTTTTCAAACAGTTACTATGGCGGATGCAAAAATATTCGGGAATTATTGGAGGTGCAAAGTAAGCCGCTTACGTTGCTTACAGAAAACAAAGCAGACAAAAAGATTTATGGTATGCCCGGCACGAAGATATGTTCAGTGTGGATGGGAAATATTTGGATAAAGCAGCATGAGTGGGATTGCTAATGAGGAAACTGAATTCTTTAGCATACGGGAAATACGCGACGCATATTTTGCCGAAAAATCCTAGAGATATTTCTTTTCCAGAAGCAGTAAGAACATTACAGAATATGTTTGGTTCTAAAGATTCCATTTTTAGCCTGAAAAGGAAGCGCCAGAGGACGTAGTCCGCAAAATTTGTTGAAGTTGTCATGAGCCAATAATGCTGGCAGCGACTGCCATTGAAGGTAAACTTGTAAAATTTCAGATTGATTTGACTTTAGACATAACCAGATTTAGCGAGCAAGGTGGGCCTGGAGACAGTCACGCTACCAGTGCTTCACAGGGTAGAGGTCGTTTTATAGCTTATTTCCCATATGGACTTCACCTTAACGGAGAAGTACAGCAAATGAATATTTTTGTAACAGAAATAAACTTCTTGAATGTGTTAGGCACAGATGCACTTGATATTTTTGGGTTATGGGACAAGCCACTGAACAGCGTATGTTGCCAAGTCAACCAATTAAATCAGACAGCGGTACTTGGATGTTTTCAACGCTCCACCACCCAAATACAGCAAGACGATGGTTCAACTGTACTTTAAATTTCAGGCGAAACGACCAGTAGTAGCCCTGATAGTAGCTGTTAGGAAGACGTCGGGAAAAATACGAATTTTGTGGTGACCACTCTTCGGGCTTAAGTGCAGCACTCGAGCTTCACCAGTATCCGTTGAATGCAGCTGACGATATTTATGCAAAGATTGCAAATAGCCATTGTTTCACACACATCGATTTTTCGGACGCATATCTGCAGACGGAGGTAACAAAGGAAGCAGCCAAACTACTAACAATTAACACCCATAAGGCGTTATTTACGTTTAACCGATTGGCACCAGGGGTCAGAAGTGCACCATCAGCAAATAATGAATACCATGTTGGCAAATATCGATGATACAGCAGCGTGTATAGATGATATAAGTATTGGCGGGAAAACTTACGAACATCATATGCAGAATGTGTTCAAAGTCCTCAAAAGATTGCACGAATACAATTTTCATATATAAATGGCAAAATGCCAATTTTTATAGAAGATGTGAAATATTTGGGAAAAATAGTATCAAAGTCGGGAATACTGCCTGACCCAGAAAAAAATCAAAGCCATTTTAAAAATGCCTTCGCCTAGAAACGTGAGCGAACTTCGATCGCTTTTGGGTAATGTAAATTACTACGGCAAATTTGTTCGTAGCATTAGCGAGGTAATTGCTCCTTTTCATAAGCTTTTGCACAAGAATGAAAGTTTTATTTGGTCAGCCGAAATGTCAACGCACTATAACCCAAGCCTTCATATAAAAGTAGCAGCAGATGCGTCAGGTAAGGGAATTGGAGCGTTCATTTGCCACATTATGCCTGACAGTACTGAAAATGTAATCGCACATGCTGCTTGTGCACTGACACCTGCGGAACAAAAATACTCACAGATAGAGAAAGAAGCGCTTGGTTCGTAAGCCAGTCTGGTTGGAAGACTATGACGTCTCCTAAAAAGGGCGAAATGTTGTGGGAATGGGAACCTGCTACATAACATATAGAACCATTCTATTCTGTAGAAATAATTAAAATAAAGATATTTTCATTTTGAATTAATAATAAAGAAATTATAACTTTTTTATTAAATTTCGCAATAGTAACTTAAAAGTTGAAATTACAATAATAGGTTTTTAAAGTGAATTCAAAAATTCGATTGGGAAGTGTATTATAAATTTTTTCTACATAAGTATATAATTCAAGGATTCGCCTTTTGTTCTGTATTGTTTAGTAGACTCTTAAGGCTTCATTATGCGAACGTTGATGTGAGAAAAACTGAACGTACTTTAACGTACGTCCGTATGTATATGTAGTTATAGGAACTTAACGAACGTGACAGACGTCAATAAAATAAATAAAACATTGTCTAACATAATTCATTCGCGTGTGATTTTTTTCGAACTTTTCGGCATAGTGATGGGCAATGTTAAGTTATTTTTATACAGTGAAATTGGAAAAAATACTAAATTGGCTTCGAGAGATATAAAGTTATTTACATTATAATTTATACATTATCATTATTATTATTGTTTTTATTACTAAAATTATTATATTTATATTATAGTTGTTGTTTTTGTTAATTTTATTAGTATTTTTATTGTTATTATTATTTCCTACTACTAAGATTGTTATTGTTGGTATCATTATTTTATTATGATAATTTTTATTATTAAAACTAGTATTATAATTAATCAGTTATTACTTTTATGAATCAAAATGATACCAATTCAAAAGTACCGAATATAGGCAAGTGTGCCGCATTGCTAAGTGCCAGCATTGACTAACGAATGTCACTTAACGGCGCCGTAGAAATCTATTTTATATAGGTTGAAACGGTCCGGCAACGTGACAGTTATTTTCGGTAAGCGTTTGCATTGCTTTCGTATACTCAAAAACGAACATATGCACGTTAGCTTAAGTGTAAGTTCGCATAAATGCACCTTAACATTGCAGTTTAATGTAAAGTAGAGCAAGTGCATGATTTATACAAAATATGTAATGTTGAAAACCAAGATGACTTTAACTATGCATAAATATTTAAAATGAAATAAATTGTAATTCTTTACAAAACATGTGCTACCAAAAATGGCAGGCTGTACGAAGCCTTATCATTTGGTTATGAAAAAACTGATGTATGTAAAGAAAGTCAAATACAAACTGATGTCAATGGGCTTAGATTGCATTGATCTAAAAATTATAACAAAAACAAGGAATTGAGATAATGACCTTGGTTTTTATATTGTTTACTTTAAACGACAGAGGATCACACTTAAAGAACTAAGAGGGCAATACTCTTAGAGTGAAGTTTGAGTTCCATAGATATAGAAAACATAAAATCACGCAGTGCTTTAATTGACAAATGTTTGCTTATAGTTCTTCCCACAGGGTTTGTTCAAAATGTAGTCAAGTGTGCTAACTGCAGTCATCATCAATAACATGTCCTAAACGCATTAAATACATTGAACTTAAGCAACGGTTCTTATCTAAAAACGCCAGATCTCGGGTATATTACACCATTAGCAAACAAATCCATTCAACTTTATTTTAATTAATCATACATGGAAATATTACTTGTGGTAGAAAAGTCGACTTAAAAGCCTGAACTCTTTACTTGTTATAATATCACCGTAAATAAGCAAAATAATGTGATGTTCATTTCTAAACAGCTGCAATAATTCATATTAATATACATACATATGTACGTACATACAAATGTATGTAATTACATACATACATAAGTATTGAGACCAAAATTTGATATCAAGCCTGATTTTTGTCTCAACTAAATCTGAAAAATAAACTGAAAGTTTATAAGGTTATTTTAAAGCCTATATGGACTAATGTAGTTCAACTTTGGGGAACAGCAAGTGCCTCAAATATAAAAATATTGCAAAGATACCAGTCGAAAACTATAAGGCTTATTTTTCAATCTCCTTGGTATATTTCTAATGATGCCATACATAAGGATCTAAATATACAAACTGTTACAGATAATACAGAATAAATTCAAACAGCGAAAAATATTTAAAAAGACTACGCAATCCTGTAAATCCTCTGGATATTGTGTTACTAGACGATACTAATGAAATTCGAAGATTTCAAAGACGCCATGTGTTAGATCTACCTTTTAGAAGTTATTTTTTTTTCTCTTGTTTTAATCAATCTTTTTATTATTATTTAATTTCTGTTGTTTTTTTATTGTTTTCTTTTTACTTAATGCTAAAACTTTAAAATTAATAACTACTGAAACTTAACTTGTTTATTGTATACGTATATGTTTTTGTTACATTTGGGATATTTCTATTGTTATATACGTTTTTATATATGTAACTCTAAATCTTGCCATAAATGTGATTAATTTTCCTTATTATCTTTATATAAAAAGATTTATTGCAAAAAAATTATATATACAATTATTTTATTAAATTTGAACATTTCCGCCATTATTTCAATATATTTCACATACGTCCATATATAGTATGTATGTGTGGCCGTATTCATGTGCACATACGTGTTGTATATATGTACATATGTGGGTACGCATTTGTATGTACATATATATATATATATATGTTATATATATATATATATATATATATATACATATCTTTTGTTTTCTAATTTCTGAGCACCTAAGGAAGCAAAACGAAAAGTTACTTTCAGGTCGTAACTTAGAGTAAATTTTCATTTTGTTACAAGTTTCTTTACACACCCTAATAATTAAAACAATTGTCATTAGTCGTCTTTAAAAATATATGGCAAATAACAGTATAGTTTTTATTAATAAAAACATATTTAAACCTAAATACGTAAGTATGTGCTATGGAAAATGGACACGAAATGACCTCTAATTACGGTAATGATTTACTTTACCTGGCTTCTAATGTTAATTTAACACGATTTGATGTTTAAAATTATTGGCGAGTTTACCTGTGTGAATTCGGCTTGCGTATAAAAAACTGTAGCAAGCATTTTGATGTAATGAGAACATTGTGAAATGCCAAAATCAGACGACAGAGAGAGAAAAATGTATAAAAAAAACCGAAATTAGTTAACAATTGATACTTATTTTTGATTTTGAACTTGAAACTTATTTAACTTTAACTACATTTAAAGATATTATAGAAATAAGTTACGAAATATTTAAACAAACCTTTTTCTTTAGATATAAAATCTTGATAATGTTAAAAGGTTTTTGGGAAAAAGTTGTATAATTTTTAAAATCTTCGAACTTAATTTTAATTTAAGCAGACTAAAAATTTATTTGAAAAATTGATAGTAAAATGGGAGACATATTAGATGAATGCATCTGGTTTTTTTTTGCCCCACCTCAAGATACCCCAGATACCGCACTTGAAATATGTATATTGAAGTTATCGAAAACAAACAAAAGAGTTGGTAGCACTTTCAATATTTGACGTTTTTTTTATAAACAAAGCCAAAAAGAATGGCGACCACTCACATACATACTATATAGAAATGTCATCGGATGAAACTGTAAATTTTAACATTGCACAGAAGCTGCCATAATTAGATACGATTAAAAGCAATTTATTGTTATAGATTTCATATTTTACTTCGACGCACAAATATATGAATGTATGTACAAGGTGGCGGAAAAGTAATCCTCCTATTAGAAAAAACGCCTACTGGTGAAACACTGCGACGTTTAGCCGCTCACCTCGAAGAGACTGGCACAACACGAGATGCTGCCAGGCGTGGCAGACCCTGGAGTAGCCGTTCTGCAGAGAATATTGCTGCTGTAGCTGAGGATGTCATGGAAGCGCCGTCGACATCGACGAGACGTCGTGCCACGCAAATGGGTGTCAGTCGACGGTCTTTACAGCGAATTTTGGTAGATTTGAAGATGTTTCCGTACAAAGTCCAGACGGTGCATCAGCAGTTAGCTGCTGGCCGCCAATCGCGTCTAACATACCCTCAAGCCATCCTTAATCACCACCAAGAGGAAGATGATTTTGCATCAAAAATAATCATGAGTGGTGAGGCCCATTTCCATCTTAGCGGGTACGTAAATAAGCAAAATTTACGCTTCTGGGACACTGAAAATCCGCGTGTAACCCATAACCGATATGCTGAAGGATGCATTTCCCGGGCGCCTAATCTCCCGTTTTGGCGATTTGCACTGGCCAGCAAGATCGCCTGATTTGACCGCTCCAGACTTCTTTTTGTGGGGCTTTTTGAAGTCGCAGGTTTATGTCAACAAGCCTAAGACTCTTGCAGCTCTTAAAGACAATAACCGTCAAGAATGTGAGGACCAATCGCCGGAAGTTTTGGACAAAATGATGGAAAATGTCATAAAAAGGGCTCAAATGACAATCAACTGTGGCGGCGGCCATTTACATGACATCATATTCTCGACTTGATGTAAAAAAAATTAAAAGACCAAATAAAAATAATCCACAAGAAGAATCAAAGTTTTTAATTTTTTTTTTTAATTACAGCCAAAAAACATCGGAAGGTTATTTTTGCGCCACCTTGTACAATAAAGTTTGCATTAAAAGTTTTAAAGAAGTTACCAACAGTTTTAAAATGGGTACTATTTACAATCTGAAATCTATCTACATCTAAACAACGCCAAATACGCCTTAGAATTGAACGATATCGAAACAATCTCAAGAGCAAACACGATTATCAACATCAAGAACACCTGAAACTCTTCTTCAACGAAAAACACGCCTAACAATTGAGCGATCTCGATCCTCATCGTTAAGAGCTTCTGAAAACCCAGAGCAAAGTGACGCGTAATCCAATGGCACAATATCACCTAAAACCTTACATCATATGAGTGAATTGCATTCCGCAACACACCCGAAATCAATTGTATTCAAGATGAATTAGTTGCAATTAAACGTGTGATTAAAGTTTCTCAATACTGCAATGCTTATAAATATCAAAACGAAGCATATGGAATGTGCTGCGGAAATGGTAAAATTGTTTTGCCTGAACTTCTTCCACCACTAGAACCACTACTATCACAAATCAATTATAGTCCACTTCTGATTACTCAAAGCAGTAATATTCCTCTTGGTGGGAACAATATCGGATTCACGACAATTTTTAACGAATATGACTTTATTCCTTCCTTCCTACTAAAGTAGTTCAAGCCAACTTCTCGATTTCAAGGCCAAACATGAATGGGTTCAGTACTTCCAATTCCAGATAAAGATCATGCATTCTTTCGTATTTGTTTCAGCGGAGAATAATGCTTCATGCCAACAACCAGTTGATGAGAACGCAAACGATGATTCGCGATTATTTTCAGATACTCATTTTATTCAAATTCATACTGACAAAAAGCCAACTGGGCACACCAAGCACGTTAGAACGCCCGGGCGGTTGCTGATGTAGGAATATTCACGATTGGAGATCCCGTTGCGCCACATCCGTCGTCGTGATGAGAGAGCTGTCAGAATATGCGAAACACATCGCTCATACGATGGACTTCAGTATCCTATTATTTCAAATATTCTATATTACTCAAACAACACGTAACCAAAAAACCTAATTTTCATAATACGTTATTCTATTAAAGTTTAGTCATAAAATTAATTACTATTGTACATTTTATTTCCTATATACTTATATAGTTGACCCAACGAATGAAAAGATTAGTTCGATAAATTTTTACACATATCGGTTAATGATTCGTCAAAACGCTGAGAATGTCGATGTTTGTCATACATACGGCATAATCAGTCCAAATTACGAGTATCTACTCCAATTACATTCATCTTCGTGATGCAGCGAATAATCATAATAACATAACATTTACAGACAGTCCACGTCATATGCAAGAATATTCCCAAGACGTAATGATATTGGTGCAACCATATGGCCGGCCAGATTTGTTTATCACATTCACATGCAACCCAAAGTAGGAGGAAACTGTAAAAAATTAAAATCGCTAATGCATTTTATTATTAAGTTACGTGTTTTTGCAAAATTGAGATGCTAGATGTATTCCGTTCAATGGCAGAACCGTGGATTGCCCAAAGCTCATATTCTAATATGGTTGGTGGACAAAATTATGTCCGATAAAATAGATGAAATTATTTCTGCAGAAATACCTGATCCTAACGTTGATCCACACTTACATGAAGTTGTAATTAAAAATATGAATCGTGGTCCATGTAGAAGTATCAATACAAATTCACCATTCATGGTCGATGGGAAATGTACGAAAAGGTATCCAAGAGAATTGCTTCAAGACACAATCTCTGATGTTGATGCTTAATGGGTAAAGTGCCGCAAAACAATGAAATTGACCCTGATAATCGCTGGACAGTACCATATTGCCTAGTGCTTTCGAAAACGTACAAAACGCATATCAATGTCCAGTATTGCAATTCCGAAAAATCAATTAAATATATTTGTAAATATTTAACTAAGAGGTCGGATAAAGCACCGTTTTCATTGCAAAATCCAAATGACGAAATTACGCAGTATCAAAAGGCCTTTTCCTTCAGCAGCAATGAAGCTCTTTGGCGAATTTTAGGATTTCCTATTCATGAGCGTCGTCCGACTGATGTGCACTTATCCGTTCATCTGGAAAATGGACAACGCGTTTATTTTACTGAATTTAATGCGCAACAAAGTGCTTCAGCGGCACTTGCTACAACATTAACTTCTTTTTTCGATAAGTCAAGATATCGATTCCTTTTGAATCCTTTGCTCAAACTTTGCTGTATGCTCAAATCCAATGTGCTACATTTGGAACTCATCAACTAAAAACTTTCAGCGCTACAAGCAAGTAAAAGCAGTCGGAAGTATGGCCAAATTTATACGCCACTGATGCATTAGGTAGCCTATATACTGTTCATCCCCAATGCTCTTGTTTTCGAATGCTCCTAGTAAGTGTTCGTGGACCAACTTCATTCGAAGCTTGCGTACTGTTTATGGTCAAATGTGTGTAGCTTATCGAGATGCATGCCAATAACAAAATTAATTAGAAACGAGAGCAGAAGCATCGATGTCTAATCTTCCATAGCAGATAACAGCATTATTTGCTATAATATTGGTAACTTGTTTCCATTCCAACCAAACCAACTTTGGAATAAATACATTTAAAACACATATGAGAGAAAACATGCTGCATCGAAAGAAAATTACTTGCAACGAAACAATTTAGTTTTCCGATGAAATTTATAATGAGGCTTTGATTCTATGGAAGACAAATAAAGAACAAGGCATTCTAGCAAGCGGGTGTCATTAGTCCAAATAGCTCGGGCGATGATTCGTCTAAAACCGCAATTCTTTGAGACGCACGCATACAATATTTAAAAAAATTATTAATGGGTGAAGTGCAGCAAATATGTAAGCTTATAGTATGGGATGAATGCACAATGGGTCACAAAAAGAAGCCCTGGATCGCATGTTATAGGATTTTAGAACCAACAAAAGATTATTCGGCACTAATTGTGTTAGCCGGTGACGAGCTTAATGCGTGCCTCAAATCATCTGTTCTTTGGCACCACGCTCGCACACTGAAATTAACAACAAATATGCTAGTGCGGCTGCAACGTGATGCATCTGGTACTAATATTTCAAAACAAGTTGTTGGACTTGGAAAAATACCAGCGGAACCATCAATTAATAGGTTAATAAACTGTGTTTTTTTAAATATCGAACTCAATTTCAAAAACGAGCAATGGATGTGTGAACGAGCGTTACTTGCTGCCAAAAACATTGATTCAATTCAATCATCAGGGTAATTCTACATAAAATCAGCAAAACTATCGCAACGTACTAATCCATCGATACAGTGATGAGAGATGGCGATACCGTTAACTACCCTGTTCAGTTTTTAAACTCACTTGATGACCCAGGACTTCCACCACATTTGCTGCATATCATAACTGGAGTTCCCATTATTTTATTGTACAACACCGATCTACCAAGTACTTGGAATGGCACTCGAGTTGCAGTAAAAAAATGCGGAACAATTTCATCAAAGGGACCATTATGAGGGGTAAATATAAAGGAACCAATGTGCTGTTGGCAGGAATTCCCATGATATCAACAGATTGGCCATTTGATTTCAAAATATTGCAGTGTTTATAAAGCTCAATCCCTTCCAGTTTGTGGCTTCGATTTGTCAAGTCCATGTTTCCCGTGGTGGAAAACCGAACGATTTATTTGTTTATGCCCCGCGGGGACAAACTAAAAATATTCGCCCATATTATGACTGTCAATGTCGACATCAACACAATACAATAGACGTGATGTCAATAATAATATTCCATCATCATCACCCCAATGAAATGAAATAAATCAGTGTTAATTAAAAGTATTGTGATACAAAATATCATTATAATTGTTTAATTTTTTTTATTTCAAATTTCTGGAAAAATGTTTTCATGTCAGAATCAAGTGATAATTCTAGTGATGATGAAAAGAAAGAAAATCTTAAACTTAAGACGAAAGTTATGAGACAAAGAACGGACATTTCTTTCAGATTTGCTTTTTGTTTTTTCCTTTAGATTTTGTTGGCACTGGCTTGAATCTTTTAATAGATTTTTTATATCTTTCATTGTATTAGAAATTTCACTAAAAACTTCTTTTTGCATAGCATTATTTTCATTACTTCCGTTTTCCTTTTTTTGGAACCGATTTCTTCCATTAAAGCTGTGGAAGTTGACGGTAAGTGTCATGAAGACTGCGTCCGCAAAGTTTTGCAGAGTTGTTTCTTCAGGAGGCATGTCAATTCCTTGAACTAAGCCTTCACTTTAAACTGTTTTTGAAATTGCACCAAATTGGCGGCAGCTTCTTCTTCTTCCTACCCGAAAAAATGGGGATTGCTACATTTGTGTCCGCAGAGCGCAATTATATTGTAGAAAGTTTTAGTCTTAGATATGCAACAAATAAAAATGAGTTTATCATCGCTCAATGCTCATATAGCTCTAGGTTTAGTTTGAATCAAGAGTAGTCGACTTGTTGACTCACAACGAGCGGTACTTAAATACCAATGTAACTGATCTGATATATTGACTAATGTCTCAAGTTTTAAAGCTGTGTTAGGTCAAACATGTTTCCAAAACCCATTGAAGCATGTAGGGCATCTAATTCTTCGGTACATACCTATATGGTAGGAAACTTTGGTAATCAAATATATGCAATAAGTAATGGCTTATGGTGCCGCCCAGTGTAGGCGTCTGAAGCGAATAAGTCTGTAACTAGAATTAAACTCATTACCAATATTGATATTTGATAGAATTAGAATAGATATTACGTAGGAAAACAGTAAAAACTGTTTTTACACCCACTGTTGTTGTAACAGAAAAATATTGACAGCTGACAACCATTCATTCCATTTGGGAAAGGCTCAGAAAATACTTCAAGAGGAATTTATTTAAGAAAACGTTAATGTAATTTTTACCACTTTGTGGGTGCACACATACATACATATGTATGTATGTATGTGTTTTTCCAAAGTATGCAACTGGCTGAAAACCCAGTATGAATGAAATTGTATTTTAACTACATACTAATACACATTTTGCATATTTGTTTCCTTAATTTCGTAAAAGGCTGTCGTGTTGCTGGTTTATACGTACATACATATGTATGTATATATTCTTGTGTCTGTTCATTAAGTCGAGCAGAGCTGAGATGAGCAAAGTTGAATTGAAGCTTTAATTGCTTATAAAAGCGTTTGTTTTTACTTTTGTTGTTTTTACATTTTCGTTGTTTAAATTAACTCATATAAATGCAAATGTAATGTTGGTTCACAGGAACTTTTCTGTTCACAGCTTACACCTCTTGAACATGTAATTTATTTTGCTATGGCTGGTACAAACATACGAATGTTTTATGTTGTATGCGACCTGTTAATTCAGAAATGATACAAGAAGAAAAATACGGAAATAAAATCTAATTAATAAAGTGCTTATGCTGCTCATTACCATTGCAATTATTATTTTTTATTATTAAACTTTTCTGCTGACAAACAACATTTGTGGTATTTCGAACTTAATTAAATATATCACTTGTTCGTTCATATGCGAGAAATGCGCATATGTTCATGTTTGTTGTTAAAGTTTTTTTAATGCACCCAAAAGGTTGTTTACAATTGTAAAGGTAGGATCCCACTATCGGCACCATGTAGAATTATTTTCATCACGCTAAATTGGCGCACACTCAAGACAATTATTTTCGAGTATAGACATTATCGTTGGCATTAATACACTAGTAATCAAATCCGAAAAGTGACACGGTACACCAATGGTATATTTAGTACAATTAAGGAACCTCCCTAATTTTAGCAATGTTATATGGCAAATCATCAGTGCAGTAATTGTACTCTGAATACCTGCATATAAGTATACATACATACATATGTACGCATGTACTTTTTTACATATTACATTTACGTATACATATTCAATTCGTTTTTGATGTATTGTAGTAAAAATGAAATGCCTTTTTTTTATAATCTGTGTAATAAAAACAAAATAAATTAAAACAATTAAGGTCAAACCAGTACAATCTTTCAATTTGGTAGTCTAAATTTTCATTAACATCCCTGGTTCATACTATCGGTACACGGTGAGTTACATGTGTTTTTTTTTCTCTTCATTACACTTACTGAAAAACTTTTTTATATACGAGTATTTGTTTTTTTACTTCGATCGGCGCTTTCTTCTTCTTCCCAAGCTTTTCCAGCTGGCACGATCTTTAGCCAGCATCCTCCAATTTTGCACACCAAGTTGGTTGAGGTCCCTCACCACTTGTGTGCGCCATCGGTTTCGTGGCGTCCTCTAATGCATTGCCCCACTAGTTCGGAGTCGAAGATTCTACGGGTCGGAGCAGTATTTCCCATGCGCACTACATGGCCCAACCACTTTATCCGTTGGATCCATAGACGCCTGGTTAGGCTCATATAGCTGTACAACCCGTACAGTTCGTGATTGAACTATTCTTCTTCAGAAACCATCAACGCAAACAGGGCTAAAGATTGAACGCAGAACTTTTCCCTCGAAAATACAAAGGACTTTCTCATCCGCCTTCGATACTGTCCATGCTTCCGCGCCATAGAAAAGGACAAGGATGACCAAAGTGGTATATAGTGTCAGCTTGGTTTTTCGAAAAAGGGCCCTACTACTCACTGTGCCTCTTGAGCCCAAGGAAACAGCGATTGGCAAGAGTTATTCTGCGGTTAATCTCGGTATTGAGGTTATTCGCATTGTTGACTTGGGAGCTAAGGTAAACGAAGTCCTTCACTACCTCGAACTTATAGCTCCCTATGGTGTCGTTCTGTCCCAGTCGTCGATGTTGTTCGTCCTTTCTTGATGACGGCATATACTTCGTTTTGCCCTTATTCACCGCTAGACCCATTTGGGCCGCCTCCGTAAAAATTCCAGCAAACGCTTCATTGACGGCTCGCTGTGTTCGACCAATCACGTGAATGTCGTCAGCGTATGCTGGCAGTTGCACGGACTTTTGGAAGATCGTGCCTCTGTTGTTGGCGTGTGAGTTTTGCACGATCTTCTCAAGAATTATGTTAAAAAAGTCACATGGCAGTGCGTCGCCTTGCTTTTTCAGGCATTGAAGGTCTCGGTAAAGTCGTTACCAACCTTGATAGAGCAGCAAGAGTTCTCCATCGTCGTTGTATAGTTCGTCCCTTAAAACACTGCCATATGCGGCCTTAAAATCGACGAACAGGTGGTAGGTGTCGATTTGCATCTGTTGGGTATTTTTCAGGATCTGCAATAGTGTGAAAATTTAGTAAATGGGGGAATTCCCCGGCCTGAAACTGCGCTGATAAGGACCTATCCAACTGTTCATGAATGTGCAGAGAAGATGGTGACAGGTGTAGATGTTCAGGAGACTTATTCCTCGGTAGTTGGCGCAGTTGAAGGGATCTCCTTTTTTGTGGATTGGGCAAACGATGCTGAGATTCCACTCGTTGGGCATGCTTTCTTCCGACCATATCTTACAGATGAGCTGGTGCATGCGCCTAACCAAGTCATCTCCGGCTGCGTTAAACAGTTCCGCGGACAGTCCGTCCGCTCCTGCAGCTTTGTTAGATTTCAATCTCGATATATGTAGCTATCTTGACTTCATTCAGGTCGGGGGACGGAATTCTCTATCATCATTATCCATTATGTAGCGTGGAATATTCTGCCTGGCACTGGAATTGGTGTTTTCCTCCCCGTTAAACAGTCTGCAGAAGGGATCTTTCCAGATTCTCAGCATCGATTGCAACTCTACTACGATTTGTCCCTCTTCGTTACGACAGGCTTCTGTCCGAAGGTTATATCCATTGGATAGTTGCTTTACCCGTTGGTAAACGTTCGGATATTATTCCTCCCGTAACACCTCTCTAGTTCCTTGATCGCTCGCTTCTCATGCTCTTTCTTCTTTCTTTTGAGAAGCCGGTGTTCTTCCGTCTAACCATGCGTTTTTCCGTGTGGCATTTTAAAACCCAATACATCAGAGGCAGCATCTCTGATGACCTTTTGACAACGGTTCCATTTCTCATCGATTGGCGCTTTGGCTTCGATAAAAATCGGTACATTTTTCAGACGGTTATTGTCCACCGTTGTGCACAAGAGCATTCGCATTATCGGTGCTTCAGATAATAGTTTGATCGGTCAGAGGCAGCACGATTTCTGCGCTTGTCGTTGCAAATTTAAAGTATTCGTTCATAGTATCGGTGCACGAGTTTAGCAGAAAATCGGTGCCTGATGCCGATACTGGTATCTTAGCTTATCTCCCCTGCGATTTTTTTCACATCAGAGTTTCCATAACAAAACGATCCATTTGAGGTTCGGAAAGCTAAAAACAACAATTATTCTGTGAAGCTGCTAGAGCATATTTCTCACAAACTTTCTCTCTTTTATTTTCAGGTACGCAAAACTGAATTACCTGGAATGCCACAAAACATGTTTTGATTATATACATACATACATATATATGTACAATAATAAAACTTTCAGGTAAATATTACTTCAATAGAAACTCCAATTTTGCAAAACTGTTTAAATGTATCCATAAGATCTATGCTTGACCATGCAATCAAATTTAAAATTCTGTTTCCATTTTTAGTGCGCATCAAAGAACCGCTATCGTTGTGTGAAAATTCAATCAATATTTAAAAACCAAGCTTCTTTTGCCTAGCCTATATAATACGATTCGTTATGTTCATACATTCTCACACCTTTCAGACATTCCAGATAGGTAATGACAGAAGAAATAGATCAGATGTTCGTTTAGAAATACGTGAATAAATAACGCTAGGACCACAACTGAGACAACGATGTGCTTATGAAATTTTAGGAACACAACTAGGATGAATGGCGAATTTTATGTTTATTAAAATACATATAATCATGCAACAGATTCATTTTCTTATGCCGACGAAGGAAGCGATACTATATAAGCATGTTTGCTTTTACTTTTGAAGTGTTTTATTAAATAAAGTTACTTTTTACTTTGATAATGGCTTCATTTGCTCAATTAGATTTATTACTATTAAAAATATGTTTTACGAAAATAGGTGTTGCACATACATTTGAATATATGTATTTACATACATTACACAAAGTTTTGTTTTCCTAACTTTTATTTCGGTTTATACGAGTCAGAAGAGTGTTGCAAAGTTTTAAGTACGTCAAAATAAATTTCTTATCATTACATATGTACATATGTGTGTGTAATTCCTGACATATGCCGATGCAACAACTCAAAATAACTACTCATCGTACATCGGTTCTCCAATTTCTTGTTGTGCTTTCCGTGGGAAATTGAAGATAGTTTCGTTGATGCACTTAAGTTAATAAGCGGAATCCAAAATCTGGTTGTTGTGAAAAAAATATTTGTTCTTCCAGTATATAGTGGAAATTTAATAATTCAAAAAATTAAATCTGTGCCGTACTTGTGCTGTTAACAACTTGTAAAATATTATTAATTTATAATTTTTTAACACAAAAGTGATGACTTTGGAGGAGATAAAGACATAACAGACAAATACAAGGACGAGTATTACCGGCATTAGAACCAAATTAAAATGTCGCTTGAGAGCTCTGGACACTTCAAGCCGATTCTTACTTATCAAACTCAAGTCGAAAGGTAAAACCCGACATCGAAGATTTGTACACCTCTGCTGAAGATCTTCAAAATGCTAAAATGTTAGAATCAACAGTTTGTTACCCCGTCCCTAACCAAAAATTATCACAACTCGAATTATCACATTTAGTCGTAAATACAGTAAAATTTAACAAAGTTAAATTTTATAACTTCCTGCACTCAAGTATTGATCGCGAATTCGGTCTATCAAATATTGAAAAATGAACAACTTGTGGAAATGACTTCATGGACAAGCATTGGAAACAGGCAAACCTCTTAAAATCAGCAATGCGAATTACCCGAAGGCTCTACAAAGGTTTTTATGGAAAATATAAGCACACTTTTTGATTTTCCTGGCATGTCAAAATGTAACTACGATCAATTACGCAGTCTTGTGGATAGTATCTCTCCTGTTTACACCTCTCTACAGTCACTTGGTTCATACAGTGACATGACCCACTTTATGGTTACACACATATGTAGTTATAACACAAATTGATGATGTCATCAGAAAGAAATGGAAAGATTCTTTGGACGTCAACAAATTTTCTTCTTGGCATGATTGCTCTAAGAGTCTTGATTCCAGTTTTTGGAATCGGTTGTCAGCAGCCATGTGCAACTCACATGTCGTAAGCTTGAAACTCATCATCCTTAATCCAAGAATTTTAAATTTGGCCACACATTTGCTGTTTCAAAGCGAGTCTACGCACTTACTCGAAGCCTGACCATACAATATGTCGTTGCTCGCGTTTTACAGGCATGTATGTTAGCCAACAAGTGAACATTCGACGGTAATGAAGTGAAACACATATTTTGGACTAAAATAACGCTTGGGTTAACTTTTGTGGTGAAAGGTGTTGGCGGAGCTTTATTTTTTTAAACAATTATCTTTTCCTTATAACTTCTCACTTACTATCATCAACCAAAGTTCGCATACAGTTAGTTTAATTTTCTTTGGTAATCGTTGACAAAGAAAAGATCATGCAACTAAATGCTTAAGGGGCTGTCGACATATACCAATACCTTAAAAAGAATGCTAAAGACAAAATGGCAACATGTGATGTTCTGCTGCTGACATTTGCCAGGTATCATAATCCCGATAATTTAGAAAAGATCATGCAACTAAATGCTTAAGGGGCTGTCGACATATACCAATACCTTAAAAAGAACGCTAAAGACAAAATGGCAACATGTGATGTTCTGCTGCTGACATTTGCCAGGTATCATAATCCCGATAATTTAGAAAGTGAGGCAGTGAGTTCCTCGAAATATTAAATATTTACTTTACCTCCCCATGTACCGGCTGAGTGTTCGCGTTAACTGTTTTAAAGAAACCATCATCATTAAAGGAATACAAAATATGCCAACAATAGCAAAAAAAAAAAAAAGAAAAATGCTCTTTAAAGCTTGAAATACAATTTACGTTAATAAAACCAGCGCAACAGTCATATGCTAATGTCACAAACCACAACAAAATTATTTCCTTGATCTCAAGCCAAGCCACCAAAAATGCAATTAATAAACCAAAGAAGGCTGAGAACAGTGCAACAAAACTATATTAGACCAATAGCTTAGGCATTAAAAAAAATATTGAAGTACCTGCGAATACAGAAACAACTACTACTGAAAATAAATTTAAAAAACCTACAACAACAAGCACCAATAAATACAAACTAAAAACACAGTTAACTTTACACAAAATAACCGATAGCCTTTGTCCCTAGTATTTTATTGTTAAAGACTTATAATTATCTAAATTGTATGTAAATAAATAAACAGAAGTAATCGTCTACACAACTTAACAATAACTTTAAACGATTCCTCTAACAATGAGCAACACGAAATTATAATTCTTGAGAAATAAAAACATCACTATTTTTTCAATATGTGTTGATTTAAAAATAATTTAGTAGAGTATTAAGGGCAACAGCTAATAGTATAAGACTTAAGCCATGAAATCCCCTCCATTTAAGAAACGCACTTACCGTTTAATGCAAAGGATACTGTGTACCTAAAGACTTATTTAGCTTCCTTCTATAACGTTTCCGGCAATACGTCCTGCAAGCAAAGCGTGGGTATTCTAATAAAAAAAAAATAAATACCTCATAAATTTTCCAGCGCTTATTTAAGTTCTAACGCTATTGCAAAACAAATAGACTTCGGTAATAAGACACATTACTGTTTTAAGTTCCAATACTCGTGAAAAAATCATTGAAAATTTTATAATTAATGAAGATCTAATGGTTTTAAATCATTGCGTTTTTGTGTTGTATTTATATTCATTTGATTGTTTGGGTTATTGATTGCTTTTTATTTATGTGTGTATCATTGTGTTTGTTATTGTTCTTATTTGTAAAAATTTTTGGGTATTCTATTTCTTTTCCTATAGTAGGAATGGAATCTACGACCTCTGAATTGTTACTCTACCAACTCATCCAACAACAAGCCAGATTTATGGTTAAATGTAATAAACAGGCTGCCAATCGCTGTAAATCTAAGTGCACACTGGGCAAATATAATTGACGTGTTGTATGGTGGAACGCAAAAGTAATAGAACACTATACATAAAATCGAATGCAATATTCAGAGGTTCTGTTAGGAACAGCGAAGCTGATTGTAACGGGGAATTCAAACCCAATATTGACCATTGCTCCCCGCCACAACATCTCTGGAATGATATTTAGCGGATGATTGGTGGTAAAACACCTGCATCTGTTAAATACATTAAGAACGGCTTTGACTTGTTGATGTCTTCCGAGAACATCACAAATTGCTTTGCAAAGTATTTGGCCGACTTGTTGATACAAATTTGTCAAGATAACGATAAAATGTCATACGCCAGCTTAACATCTAAACAAGCGTTAATTAAATTTACGCCTAGTAAAAACATTTATGAGGTAAACGGATACAGGCTCATCTCACTCTTTCCGTTTACAAATAAAGTTCTGGAGAAAATTACAGATAAGCGGCTGTGGCGTGATTCCTTCAATCTTTGAGCGCATTGATGTCCTCTTTACTTTACATCAGTTAAAATAATGTAGTATTTACAAAGGAATTTTCTCTATCATTAAGTGGTTCCTGTGCAGCCGTAGATTTAAAGTAAGAGTAAACAATCACTACTCTTCTCCTCTTCAGTTGCAGGTTCACCTCTTTGAGTTTTGTTATTCATAATTGCTTTCTGTCAACTTAGGTCAATTCTGTCCAGGCAAAAATACATTGAGCACACTATGTACGCTGATGATGCTATCATGTTCAGCAAGCACAACCGTGACTCCGCAGTAAGACAATCCTTTTTAAATACCTTAAAAGAAATCGTTCTGGTGTAGAATATCGGGTGCTAAACTGTCGGTTAAAAAATGTAAAGTTCTACGCATTTGTACAAAACATAATTGTCGCTTATAAAAGTTAACGAATTATATTATAAACCAAATATTAAGTGGTCCTACTGCCATCACACTAACAAAAGCTTAAACCTCACAGGCAAAAGACAGATTTACCCTAAAACATGCTCAAAAAAAATTTCTAAACTTTATAGTTAGAATGAGAATTGGCCACAGAAGTTGACGCACGAACATTTACTAGAAAAATTACTACTACCTATTTGTCCTACCTGTAACATACAGACAAGCATTACTCACATTTTAAACGAGTGTCTAGCTTTCCAAATAATCAGAGCTGAAGTTTTCAAATCCAACCAACCAAAATATCAACATTTATATTATTTAATGTTAAAATCCAATTCAATTAACAAATTGTGATATATGTATGTATGTATATTTTCACATATACATTATCTATTGTTCCTTTTAATTACTCTAATTGTATTTTAAATACAATAAACCGGTTAGTGCTTGATACACAACAGATAAAAAATAGTTTTGGAAGGAAATATGAACAGTAGGGTGGAGCACTTTTTAGCAATTGCATTTTAATATCTGTAAAACTTGCTCTTTTAACTCCTAAATACAAAACCACTTTCATTTAGAGGTGCCCCAACATCAAGCATCAATTTAGTAAACAAAATACATATATTTTATGTATGTATGTACATCAAAAAATTCTGAGCGTTGTTTTATTGATATAGGAAAGATATGAATAATATTGAAACGTTCCTGTTGAGACGCGGATTTGTGGAACACGGTAACTTACAACACTCTTCAAACCTTATCAATTAACTTTGAATTTTACGGCTTAGATCAATATACATACATACATATGTATGTAAATGTATATGACTCCTTTAAGTATAATCATCATTTGCTTTTCATAATTCATGTAAGTTTTGTAATAAGGTAAAAACTAAAAAAATTAACTGCTTGGATAAGATAACAGTTTCACCACCAACGTGCTGAACTAAAAAGTTAACTTTTAAGAGCGTATAATTACTTTTAAAACAACAGTTTTCCAGTATAACAGAGTCAATTTCGATACTTTTCTAATATTCTGATTGGCAACGCTAAGCCTAAATTTGTTTGTCTGATTATGGTATTCCCCGAACTTCTTTTTGTTGCTTGCAATGCAACAGTAGTAAACAGGCTTCAAAGCTGGTATTATTCGTTTGATGGAAGAAGAACATAATAAGCCATTACCGTGGTTTATCTGCCAGTTAGTGTGTTGCTACACTTGAACGAGAAAACTACAGACCCTAAATGCTTTTCAAGTACCATGGGATCTCAGTTACAAAGAGAGAGTCGCAAAGGTCACAAATCTGGTGAATACGGTGGCTGAGGTGTTGTTTTTCCCCAAAATTGAGAGCGTGTTAAGATGTTTTGCCCAAAATCTTCCTCATCAACTTCTCTAATAGTGATTCTATGATACTCCATAGCAATTTTTTTCACTTTCTGGTTGTTGAACACTTTCATTTGTTGAACACTTTCATTGGTTGTTGATGTGCTTGAGGAGCGCCGACATTGTGCCACTTGTAAACATTTTTCTAAATTCTAAATGGCTAAAACTCGGTACGGACATACTTAAGTAAATATGTTCGAGAAGAATGTAATTAGCCTCGTATATACTTATGTACATGTATTTTATTTTGGACCTCAATTTCTTTAAATCAAACAGCTATAGAACCGTTTCCCTTACGCTGTTGGTTACGAAAAAATTAATATTCGTTGATTTTGCATTTTTTTTTTTAAATTTATATAAGAGCATTAAACAAGTTTCAGTTTTAGTGTAAATAAACTCTGGAAAAAAATTTGTATTACCTATATATGTATTGTGCATACCATTGGTTCCAACTAGGAGTATGATTTTATCCGAAACAGTTAGTTTGAGTGATGTGATCGAGTGTACACATGTACATACATATAAGCTTTTCATTTTCAAAAATGTGATTTCTAGTTCCCTATTTACCTACTACAGTACTGTGAAACGATGAAACGAAAATTTTTCCTCATTTTAACACTAACTTCGATTCTTGTTCAGAGATAAGAACTAACATCAAAACAAAGTTTTTTTAATGGTTTGACATTTCCGATTATTATAGTACAACAGTGTTAAAAATTCTTTTAGTAATTTATACATGAATATGGAAGTAGGAAAGTGTTCAGCGAAAATCAAAAGAAATATTTGATGAACTTATTTCTTTAAAGAATATATTGGTGCTATATTGTACTGTTAAAATACTGAATGTAATTTTTAATATATTTTTTATTGCATCTTCAGCACTTTTTATATATGTAGTACAATTTTTTAAAAAGATGTAACATAAACCAAACATTTGTTTCTTCATATAATAAAGTAAAAGTTTAAAAATTGTACATATTGTAAATATAAGGTATCGATATGACCTTAATGTGGAAAGGCCGCAATAACGTTTTCCTAACTTTTCAGGAGCGAGAAAAAAGTTAATAAAAATTAAAATTTTGTAGTCGCGACACTTTTTCCAACTGCTTATATATTTGTTATTTTTATTTGGATCACGTCAATTTTTTCACCAATGATGTGTTGGAAGATCATCTCTCGAAGTTACCAAAAAACTCGATTTCAGAAAAAACGAGTAAGGACCTTTCTATTTTAAGGTAGAGATATGTTGTATGTATGCGTAGTTTTTTTTTTCTAAGATTCCATAACATAATAGGCAAAGCGTACCAGCAACATGTGGAATAAAAAATTTTTTTATCATAAAAATGGGAGTCGCAGCTTCTGTAACTGTTAAATTATATTGCGGTAAATTCTAATGAAAATGAAAACCTTTTCTCATATCACCATTTGATCTGCTGTAGACGATTTTTTACACTTCTATACATTTATAACTTCAAAGTCCATTGAAAAGGTTGACAAGATTTTTCTATCCCAACTGACAAAAAAAGTATTTAAAAGTGTCACATCAATAGACGCTTATTTACATATAAAAAAAAACATGTTACGACGTGAAATGTTTGGACGTTCCCGGTGTGTTTATTAAAATGTTATTTTATAATTTTATAAAGTTGTAACAATTATACTATAACCTAATACTATTAAAGTTGAGCTCTTAGAACATAGTTTTAAAAAATATTTAGGAACTTTTACCATTTGATAAATGGTATACAGAACAGTAGAACTTGCTTATACAAAAAATTGAAATGAGATTTAATAAAATTAACGTTTTTATTTTTAAGATTTCAAAGTAACAGGAGAACAAAATGTATGCAATTGCTCTTCTGGCAAAAAGAATTACTGCACTAGTGAACATTGAAATAAATTTCAAACGAGAATTCAATATTTACTAATGTTTTAACTAAACAATAAAAGTTAAAACTTGCACCGAAAAAGTTTAAATGGCCATTATCAATTTTGTGACAGTACGTAAGTAAAGATAGCATCCAGCTCAGGCTATTGGCTCTAGATTTACATAGATTTCATTTATCTTAATAGCACGATCTTTAGTTTAGAGTTGGCTGAGGTCCCTCTCCACTTGTGTGCGCCATTGGTTCCGTGGGCGTCCTCTATTGCGTTGTCCCACTGGTTTGGAGTAGAAGATTTTTCGGGTCGGAGCAGTATTTTCCATGCGCTCTACATGACCCAACTACCTTAGCCATTGGCATCCGTACACGCCTGATTAGGCTCATGTCGCTGTAGAACCCGTACAGTTCGTGATTGAATCTTCTTCTCCAGAAACTATCAACACAAACAGAGCCGAAGATTGAACGCAGATCTTTTCTCTCGAAAATACCAAGGACTGTCCATGTTTCCGCACCATAAAGAAAGACAGGGATGATCAAAATGATATATAGTGTCAGCTTTGTCTTTCGAGAAAGGGCCCTACTACTCAATTGCCTATTGAGTCCAAAGAAACAGAGATTGGCAAGAGTTATTCTGCGTTTAATCTCGGTACTGATGTAGTTCGTGTTGTTCAGTTGGTAGCAAAGGTAGATGAAGTCTTTCACTACCTCGATGTTATAGCTACCTATGATGACGATCTGGCCCAATCGTTAATGATGTGCGTCCTTTCTCGATGACAGCATATACTTCGTTTTGCCCTTGTTCACGGCTAGACCCATTTTTTTTAGAAATTCCAGCAAACGCTTCATTGACGGCTCGTTGTAGTCGACCAATCACGTCAATGTCGTCAGCGTATGCTAGAAGTTGCATGGACTTTTGGAAGATCGTGCCTCTGTTGTTGGCGTGTGAGTTTTACACGATCTTCTCAAGAATTATGTTAAAAAGTTACATGACAGTGCGTCACCTTGTCTAAATCCCCTTCTGACATTGAAGGTCTCGGTGAATTTGTTACCGACCTTGATGGAGCAGCGAGAGTTCTCCATCGTCATCCTACACAGCCTGACGAGTTTAGTAGGAATGTCAAAACTAGACATGGCTTCGTATAGCTCGTCCCTATACACACTGTCATATGCGGCCTTAAAATCGACGAATAGGTGGTGGGTGTCGATTTGCATCTCTTGGGTCTTTTCCGGGATCTGCCGTAGTGTGAAATACAGTCAATGGTGGACTTCCCCGTCCCATCGATAATGTGTTAGATGAGTTCATATTCTTCAGTTTAATGGATAAAATAATTTTTGCGTTTTTTTTCTTGAAATTTCTGCACATAATGAGTTAATTTTGTTTATGAACGATTTCATCTAAGATACCAGTATATTCCCAAGGTGTTTCCAAAAAGTTTGGGTTCAAATGTTTTAATTTGCACATCAAGTGTTTTTTTATTTGTTTCCTCATTGACGTTATAAATTTTTATAAATTGTCCTGTCCACTTTCATTTTATTAGGAACTTGCAAATCTAGCAATTGAGTTCAATCAGAAGTTAATTTTTCTTTATAATTTTTACTAAAAACACTGTTCCCATCAGATGAATCGCGCGGCACACTTGCTGCTAAGGTCATTTGCCTATTGCTTCAGCTGGAACATATTTCAAAAGAATCAGTAAGGTACTTTTAGAGCAAGCCCGTAGTACAGCTCAAGTCATTAACTTCCATTGTGTTCTTTTTATACTTTTCTATTTAGGCTGCGTTTTTTCAATTTTATTTATTTAATAAAAATTTCTTGCTTTACGATCAATTTTTTAAATGGATGAAAAATATTTTCTAATTATTACTTTTTTTGACCCCATTTCAGATGTTGTAACCGATCTCTCTTTGGAATAGAGCACAAGCCTTATTCCTTTCGCTTGCCAATTAAATGCAATATGACGCTCTATTTTCTTAATTTCAATATACAATGTATATACATACATATAGGCTTAAGAATAGACTTAAGTACGTACAATTGTCACTAATTTTATGCACATTTGAAATATAATTGTATGTTCGAAAAAGACAAATATACAATTAAAAGATAAGAAAAAAAATAAAGGAAAGGAAACATTAATAACATTAAGGAATATAAATAAAAAGGTATACAGGTGTTTTGAGGGCAGGCTAGTTTGACTGCCCATAAGTTATTACAATGGTTTACTAATTAATTTAAAATAAATGGGGTTAGATAAGACTCCGTAGTCACTTCACTTCTTAATCCTTTTTTGTATTTTAGAAATTATTTTCTTGTTAGCTCACGCTGTATGTACATATGTATGTAAAAATTTATTTTTATTATGCCACCGTGTCTCATAAATGGAAACAACCGTCTTCTTCGAATTTAAATGATCAACTACATATATATTTTTATACTATTTCCACAAAACTTATGCAAAATTTCCGGAACAAAACATAAGCGGTAAATCTTTATGTACATATTTACAAATTAACGGAGCCCAATAAGTAAAAAAAATATGTTTGTTTGTTCAAACAAATGAACAAAGTAAACATCATTATTATGTTCAAATGTACATAGATGTTTGTGTGATTGTTTATTGCAATCCAAACAGGTACATACAAACATACAAATGAGCCTTTAAAATTAAAAACAGTAATTTCAATAACCTTGACAAAATTGTCAACATTAAGGGCGCTCATAATAAAAAGTTTAATAATAGAAATAAAATTAATAAATTTAACATAAATTAGTGAAATGGGTATAGTGACTTAACAAAAGGAGATAAATTTAAAAAATATGGTAAATTAATCTGACTCCATCAATACATACTCGTATTACTGAATGAAATAACAAAATATACTCATATATTTTGTCATTGTTAGTGGTTTCTGGTTGCCTGAGTGGGTGTTTTCATATCCATAATTATATAGCGAATAGTACCAACTTTAGAAAAATTTTTGGATAACATTGTAACTGAGCTGTCGGAACAGATATGGCAAAAAAGTGCATTGTTTGCTTACTCTAATACCTATTACTTTTCTGCTTTAGCATAAAAAAACTCACAAAAAATAATTTTATTTTTATTATGAAATTCATTAGGGAAAAATGTAATATCAACAATATTCATTTAAAAAAAACTGTGCAGTACAAAACCTAATACAATAAAATAGTATCTAACAGTAGCAATTTATTTAGTCATAAAGCGTTTGATTACAAAGCCCATGTAAATTGCATATTGGACTCGTGGGACTCGTCATCACTCCGCAATTTTAGAATATACATACATATATACACAGATACATGCACGAAATACGTGAATGCAAGCAAACCAAGGACAAGCTTAAATGTACCGAGTAGCCGTAACACTTACAATAACCTCGTACAAAACATTTCTTTTATAAAAACATATAAAAGGAATACTAACGATAAAAAGAGAAACCAAAAATTGCATACATACATGTACATAAGTATGTATGAACATATCGTCATCAGGAAAGCAAGTTAGCAGTAGTACTCAGTAAAATCTGCAACCGAAACGAATAGTTAAAAAGGTTTTTTATTAGAGCGAATGACATACATACATATGTAGGTTCTTCTGAGTACTCGTACCTTATGTATTAAGATATCTATGCTGATAGTGATCCTTATCTTTATGCGTCTTTGCTCATTTAGAAAAATTGTAGGATGATTCCAGTTTGATTAGTTTTGCTTTATAACGTTAATCAATTAAAATGTCTAATTCTTCATACCTATATATTTTATTTAACTTTTAACACAAATTTGAAAATCAAGTGCTGAAAATTATTTTAATTGCGAAATGCCAAGAAAGCCAGTGATGCCAATGCAAATAAAGTTTTCATTCAATCGATATTGATTTAAATTTTTTTTTTTTTGGTCTACAATCTATAGTTTTATATAAAAATGTTAAGAAACTTTATTATGTTCTCGAAAAAGTTAAAACGTAGCCAATTGGGAAACTAGTCTCTGAACGAATATTTGGGAAAGCTTTGTCTAAAGAAAAGCAAAAACAAATGTTTGAACAAATTCATACATATGGAGAGGTTTTAACTGGCGCTATTTGGTTTGAACTTCTTACTCGCACAGACCTGGCCTGTATTATTATTTATTTGCAAGTAAATATCAGCGAACAATTCTACTTCAACTATACTCAAAATGAGTTAAAGTTAAAAGTTTCATAGGAAATTGTTATTAAATGACTGCAAACTTTTGGTTTGAAAAGGTTTTAAAGCAAAATAAATTTTTGCAAAATTAATTAATTTGTAATATTAGCTCTAAAAATATCATTCTGTAGATAATATTCACCCCTATTCTGCTTTACGACCCGAAATTTTCTGCGTTCTGCAAATTTGATATTCTGTGTTCCGTTCCCCGCTTCAATTCGATTGCATGTATTCCGGATTATGATCGTAGCTACGTTTATGCGGGTGCCCCCAAAATATGGATTATCAAATTACTTTGTTATTTATGAATCAATTTTAAAAGGCGGGGTAGGGTGTCGTGAATTGCCCGCCCAAATAATTGACTAAAGAATTACTTCAACAATTGTGGACCAATTTCCAAAATTCTTTTGCATACATATGTATACTTAGAAAATTAATATTTTGTTTTTTTGAGTTTCTTTGTATAATTTTCATTTACAATACAACACCTTTGGTTTTTTAAGGGGATAAATGCTAATTTACTCAGAGAGATCTGTGTTTTTAACCTTGCAAAAACTTCTTTAGCGCCAAAAACACACTACTGAAAAATTTGGCTCAGTTATTAGTAAATTTTTTTTTTCCAAAAATGTTTGTACTGCCTTCAGAGATTCGCAAAAGCCGGCTTTTTATGTTCACCGTTTCGTCTATTTAGCATGTTTAGTTTTTTTGTGAGAGGCATAAAGCTGATTATGTTTGGCATATTCGGTGATGAGTCAGAAAATATTCACAAGTTGTACAAGTTTCTCAGAGAAAGTCGAGAAGGTGCGAATGAGGAGGACGCTTACCCTGAATACACACAAGGCACATGAACAGCCGACGAAAATTTTGAGAAAATGATGGAGAGTCGTTCAATCGCTATTATTGTTTGGATCATACCGTACTTATCAGACCTGCAACGAGGATTGAGGAAAAAGGTAACTAAGCATTCCCTTTCACATTGAAATAAATAAAAATATGACAACGCAACAACAACGACAATGCGAACAAAGAGAGTTTTGAAAAATAAGAAATAGGAGCAGTACTTTTATTTCTAAGCTTACCGAGCCCTCATAGTTATACCGGGCTGATCCTTCTGCTGGTAAAACAACACGAATTAATTTTTGAAAAATTAAATTCCCTCTTCAATGAAGTACTGAATAAAATAAAAGGACACCCAAAAAGCAAACAAAGGACATTAAAACCCAAAAAAAAAAATTAAAAGGTTTGTCCTGAAGAAGTTAGCCAATAACGTAGTGGTATAAAATAAAGGATAAGGATAATTGTAAAAAAAGTCATATAGATTATATATTTGCTTATTTTGCGATATGTTCAAGACTCAATCTTTTATTTTTGACATTTAACCAATATTTAACATATACAGAATAAGTACTTGGGACTTCACTGAGTTTTGCTTTGCACGAGGTGCGCAAAAAAACTTAACGTATAAAACTCTTATTTCAAATCAGAGCAGCTATTTTTTTTTAAAGCCCTTTAATTTTAATTTTAATTTCAATATTTATATAATTAATTCCAAACTAAAAGCATAAAAATTAAAAGTTCATCGTTGTTCATGCGTGAATTTTTTTAGCCCAGCGAAAAAGTAAAAACGCATTTCTTCGCAGTTTGTAATGGCCTATTCGAATAAGCTCTGTCAATTTGATTTTTGCAAAAATTGTTAAAAAGCTATATGTTTAATGTATATGTATCTTGAACTACATATGTTTTTAAAAATAACATGATGCAAATATTAGGGCAGTAATCGTAAATATTACAATGTACCCGTAAACATACATATGTATGTTTACATATATATTTCTATGTTTCAATCATATTGGCAACAGTTAACCCCTTTTGAACATATGCGCGTTACTGTTTATACACTGGAAAAAATAATCGTATAAGTCGTTTTGTTTTAATATTTTTTAATTTTAATTAGTATATCTACATATGAATGTATGTCACTATAACAAGCAAAATATTATTGTAAAGAATTGCAATAAAATTGCTTAACAGTTCCGCAAGCAATGAAAAGTTTCTTTAAAAAGTTGTTTCTTATTAAATAGACTTTTTTAATTTACACTAGTTCAATAAACGTTTAGTATAAATAAATAAAGTTATAAGCTTATGTAAAAAAGAGAGTCTTAATTTTTGTCAATGGGGTTTATTAAAGGGATGAAGGGACGTTTTCATCGTAAATAAGTGCGCTTAACTGAAAATGTGACATAAAATCATTATTGCCCTCAACAACTGTTGTGAGTGCTCATTTGTTGGTTTCGTTATATTTTATATCATTGTTTGCATCGTTCTTACACAATTCAAAATTCATAAACCACAATCGCACTCGAGCAACAATATACATATTTAAAAACATTATGCAGTAAAAAAATTCTCACAACAATATAAGTAAAGATATAACACACTGCATTAGAAAAATTTGTCAATGCACTCGTACGTGCATGTAAATACAAGTACTCGTATTTATGTACATACATACATATGTATGTATTTTTATGAATTGGCTGAATTTTGAATTAATAGGAGAATGAAATGTTTATTAATAAAAAACTCAAATATTGGTATTAAATCACTCACATTTACCATCATATATGCAATAATAATACATACATATGTACATATCTATATATACCAGTGTTTATAGACTTTCTGTTCACATGACATGGAAAGACGACATCTATGACAACTGTTTGCGTGCTGTGCCCATTTTCGGTCAACACTGAAAAGGCAAAAATAAATCGGTGGAGCAACACGAGTTCTCTCTTTTTATTTTTCAATTAAAAGCAGTGCGATAGAAATGTATAACACACATTCATAAGTCCAGCTCATGTTTCGTGTTTGCGAATTATACAGCAACAAGACATTATTTAAACTGAAAATTATAAAAAATATGTAAATCATTGCTTTTAATATTAGCTTTCGGAACTGTAGGCAACGGGAAAGAGAAACACGTCAGAACGAAATATTGATTGGGAAAATAGAACTGAAGGTAAAAGAGTTACAGACAGGTGAGAAAGTATGTTGCCCACTGACATGTATTTACAGTATTACCTCGGCTTGCGCAGCTACTGGTCCAACATTTTTGGCACTTCTGCATCTCAATTTAGCCTTCTCTCTAGATTTAGCTGTTAGCCTAACTACATTTATCAATTATTTATATAGTAATTTCTAGCATTTTGTATCATCGGATAAATTTTGTTAATGATTTCTCCGCAATTTTTTAGCCAGGTGTTGTTGCCAAGTAAGACAACTTCTGTCAATATTAACTCCTCTTCTTGTTTAATTACATGGATGAGGATTTTCAATACAACACAACTATGTAACTAATTCAATAGCAATAGAAAAAAAAAGGAAAAATAATTAATCTACAATATGATTTAAAGTAGGTTTATTTTGGTCAAAGTTATGTGTCAAGTTATTTATGTCTGTAACATAAAGAGCAATTTTTTTTATTATACATTTTTATTTGGTAGAAAAAAGTTTTCATATGAAAAATTTTTCCTAGAAAAGATCTGTGCTGGTCATGAAGGAATCATTTAGTTTTAATTTGAAGCATATTTTTTATAACCCAAGAAGGAATTTGAAATTTCAGGCGGCTTATATCCAACAGATTTGCCTTTCCCATTTTTTAATCCCTTATAGTGATGTATTACAGGACTCCATTTCCTACCATAAACTGATAGTTTACAAATACCATCAGTGAACGTTGGAGTTTTGTTATTTTTATATTGATGTAGATTTTTAGAGAATTCACCTGTTAAGGATTTTTCTTGATTTTAAATTGGTGATTTCTTCATCGTTTCAAATTCTAGTATTAAAGTGGGTGAGTGAGTTTTTGCTATCAAAAATAAATATTGTATATAAATTTTATTTTCACCTGGAACTACTTCAACTAATTTTTATGTTTCAGTGTGCCATTATCATTCCAGGCCACAATTCTTAGACAAACTGTAGACATACATATATAAGCTGTGGATTGAATAATATTTTTTCATTATGTTTAATTAATATATACGCAATTATGTCATCATATGTTGGCGTTTCGTTCTAAAACGAAGTTTAGCTCTATTGCATTGCCAGAACAGCTGGTGGACTTTTATTTACATTACGCTAAAATTTCCTGTTTTTCTTTTTGTACAATATTTTTCTTTAATTCCTCCAATTTTTAATAGAAATTTAAGAATTTAATACAAATATTTTTTATTAAAACTATTAAGCTTTTACCGATGTGGGCAAAACTATGGCATGCGACCAGTTTATGAATGTATAACGCACTTGATAAGCTTCTAGTTTTAGAACAATTTGGTGAAATAAAAAATATGAAATGAAGCAACTGATCAAAGAGTTTTATGTTTACGGGTTGAAAATTAAATAGACAAAAATATGTACATACATCTATCTTTGATTGTTAATGTATGTGTGTATGTATACATTTGTAGCCATTGGATAAAGTCTGAATAAGTCAATACGAACGTGCTGAAATCGATTTTCCGGAGCCTCGATGGATATAATTGCAGATTTCGCGTATCTGGCAATGGTGGAAATTTGGGCTCTACTCATCTTCAATTTTATTCATTTTTCATTTTAGGCTAAAAGTATGTACTTATTTTTAATTAAAACTTCTAAAATTAGCAAGGAGTTCTGCGTTTGTTAACTTGCTGGAAAAATATGCAAGTGGTTCCTATTCCTATTCAATTAAGAGTACGTATTCCTTCCAGTAGAACAGTATTCCTTCCAAATGTGAACATATGTAGTTTCTTTACGTCTCAAAAAGTTTTTTGTAGTAGTTTTCCAAGTAACTGCCTTTGCTTTATTCCCTTCTGTGAGAATATTATGTATTGAGGACTAGTTTAATAGTTGATATATAAGTATGTACGTGGGCTTTAAAATTTTGTTAGAAACGGTTGAACACACAGAACATGAAAACAAAAGCTGAGCAAAAAGAGAACTTAATTCTCTTGAAATTCAATAAATATTTAATTATTTTTGCTGCTTGCATCTATAAAACTTTGAAGTTTGTAAGATTTTAGCTTGAAAGATAAATAGTGTTCATGGAGTTAAGAAAAGAAGATTAAAGAAATCGCCTCAAAAGGTAATAGCTGCTTCAAACCTAATTTTTTCCATTTACGCGTTAAAATTGTCCCACCGATGGCAAGACATTGGGGTATATTCAGAAAAAATAGCGTGTATGTGAAATATATTAATTTTTCTTGCTTTCAAGATAAAAAATATCAATCTGTCGGATTGGAAACTTACTAATTTGCAATTTCTCTTTAGGCACATTAAGTTTTTAGAAATAAGAGAACTTAAAATTCGAATTCATACATACACAAGTATATAAATTGCCTTATCCAAGGCTTTGTAAAATATGTCGAACGAAGCATAATACCATGAAAACTTTATTAAGTTATTAGCGGATAATGTGACCATATAAAAAAATTATATCTTTTATTTTATTTTTATTATAATTAACTATTATTATTATAATTAACTATTATTATTATAATTAACTATTTTTTACATTTACATTAAACTATATAAACTCATATGATAGAAAAAGTTGACAAAGTAATAAATTTTAAAGGTCTATCATTGATAAAAAAAAGATATAAAATTTGAAAATCACCAATTCCTTATTTAGAAAGCAGATAACAGCTGCAAGGCCATAAAATGTTTAACATTAGAATTAAATGACATGTCGAATTGGTTTCCACAATAATACGTTCATACAGCAGGTAGAGCAACCACAGAAACTTCTAAATGAAACCATATACAAGGTGGCGCAAAAATAACCTTCCGATGTTTTTTGGCTGTAATTAAAAAAAAAATGTGGATTATTTTTATTTGGTCTTTTAATTTTTTTTACATCAAGTCGAGAATATGATGTCATGTAAATGGCCGCCGCCACAGTTGATTGTCATTTGAGCCCTTTTTATGACATTTTCCATCACTTTGTCCAAAACTTCCGGCGATAGGTCCTCACATTCTTGACGGATATTGTCTTTAAGAGCTGCAAGAGTCTGAGGCTTGTTGACATAAACCCGCGACTTCAAAAAGCCCCACAAAAAGAAGTCTGGAGCGGTCAAATCAGGCGATCTTGCTGGCCAGTGCAAATCGCCAAAACGGGAGATTAGGCGCCCGGGAAATGCATGCTTCAGCATATCGGTTGTGGCACGTGCAGTGTGTGCCGTTGCACCGTCCTGTTGGAACCACCTGTTTTCCAATCCCAATTCATCAAGTTGCGGCAAAAAGAACTCGTTGATCATTGCTCTGTAGCGTTCACCATTCACAGTAACCGTTTGGCCCGCGAAGTCTTCGAAGAAAAAAGGTCCGATGACTCCTCCAGCAAAAACAGCACACCATACAGTGACTTTGAGCGGGTGTAATGGCTCTTCGTGGGTTACACGCGGATATTCAGTGCCCCAGAAGCGTAAATTTTGCTTATTTACGTACCCGCTAAGATGGAAATGGGCCTCATCACTCACGATTATTTATGATGAAAAATCATCTTCCTCTTGGTGGTGATTAAGGATGGCTTGAGCGTATGTTAGACGCGATTGGCGGTCAGTAGCTAACAGCTGATACAAAGTCTGGACTTTGTACGGAAACATCTTCAACTCTGGTACCAAAATTCGCTGTAAAGACCGTCGACTGACACCCATTTGCGTGCCACGTCGTCTGGTCGATGTCGACGGCGCTTCCATGACATCCTCAGCTACAGCAGCAATATTCTCTGCAGAACGGCTACTCCAGGGTCTGCCACGCCTGGCAGCATCTCGTGAGGCCTCAAAGTTTTGAAAATCTCAATTTTTTGGCAGTTTGGCGATCCATATCAGATGTTAGGTCGAGAGCGCACCTATCGTGCCGATACCACGTTTTAGAAGTCTTGTTGAGAGGGGTTTTTGACTGCAAGTTTGGAAGCACATCGGGACCGTAACCAGACGTATTCAAGAGATTTCGAAAATAATGGTCGGCGATTGATAAATCCAAGTTCGACGTAGGCGAGAATGTTTTGAAACTACTGCTCAAAGAAGAAATAGAGAATATCAAAGAAGAACTGCAAAGAAAACTAATGGGATGCCAGCCAAGAGACGACTAAAAAGAGCTATTACAGTTGGCATTGATATATCTTGGCCATCTTGACGGAAAAGATGTGTCTCCAGGTCCAGTACACCATGCCCAGTGGATGGCAAAATCTATTTACTGTCAGAAAATACAACTCTTCCGTGACCAGTTTAAGCTGACTTCCCAAGAACAAGAGGCCCTAGAAGCACTTTGTGTTTTCATCGTTCGAGTCTAGTGTAAAGCTTGGTTTAACGCCCCCAGAGCGTGTTTAGCACCAAAACAAGAAATAGACCTCATTGAAAATCTTCTGAAATACGAAAGCATTGACAAACAAATATCAGAAAAAGGAATTAACAAATTGATAAATCACCTGTGGTATCTTAGTCTTGAACTTTTTCCCCTGGCATTGTTTGACCCGACAGTGCAAAAAACCGTAAAGAGCCAAATGGCCACACAAATCTTAACAAATCAAGCAGAAGAAAATGAGAAGTGCTCCAGAAATATGCGACCCAAACTAAAAAAAGAACAACTGCCGAAATTCCTCGAAAAATGTCTCCGAGCCCTAATTACAAGTGAGACTTACCTGTTGTTCAAGAGATTAAACATTAACACCGAATTTCTGGAAAAAGCTCCTGCAACTTGGCCGCAGAACATCAACTACCAGGAGGAGCAAAGGATGGGAAAAAACTTGAAAGTTGTGAACGACATGGCAGAGCGAGCAGTCAAGCTCATCACAGATTACAACCAATTACTTAAAAAGGACGAGCAACAAAAACAATACGTTCTCCAAGTAGTCAGCAGATGCCGTCAGCTGTATCCAGATAGCTCCAAAACTACATTATGTCACCCCCTTGAATAAATTTAAATAAGAATAAAATGAAAAAGACATTTATTATACTTGATTTTTTAAATACATAATTGCTTTCATTCCAAAAATTGATAATATAGGCAGGAAAATGAGTTTTTTCACGTCACGTTTTTGGGGACATTGGCTTCATTATCTCGACTTCAGTACTACTTACGTATTTTTTTGTTGCATATAAAACATTTAAACAATATCGCTTCAATTTGATGTATGACACGGGCAAATTTATTAAACCGTTCCAGAGATATGGTATTAACATCTTCCAATTGTGCTAAAACTTTGGCAATCCTAAAATCTGACAGAAAGAATCATTTTGACATGACAGAAAGAATGGCGGTGCCATTTGACATTTTTTACCCTATGAGATAAAACTCCCCTAATGTACATACATACATGAATCTACTCTATGCTAGCGGAGTTAAAATAATTAAGCTGTAAAGTCCCATATTCCGACTTTCTAAAATTTTGGCAAACAGTGCTATACTAAAAAAACTGTAAAAAAAGCAAAAGTCTTAAAAATGTTATCGATAAAAAATGCAAGCGTCAAAAAAATCCAAAAAATATTTGCTAAAAACTGACGTTTGGAGTTTACAGTGCTGTCATTGTTTCAGTATTATACCCGAATGACGGAGTGGAAATAGATTTAATATTAAGATTGTGAAATTACTGTTGCATAAAAGTGAAAAAAATTAGAAGTTTAAGTTCATTATGGTTAGTTGCACAATCAGGTCACTAATAAAGAAATTATAACTCGAAGTGTTTTATTTACAGTGCACAGTTGGATTGCACTTTAAGCTAGATTTGTTTCTGATAGTGTAATCGGAAAACTTCAACTTGTTTTCATAAAAAATCTAAAGAAATAGTGATAAAATTTGTTGTATGCGGAAATAATCTTTACACAATTCTTATAGATGTCGCTTTGTATATTGACTGTTCACTCTTTAAATCTATGAGTAAAAAATAGAATAAAAGTAAGTTTCATTACGTGCTGGAATGTGGGAAGAAGTTTTATAAAAAATTTTACCGAAACAAATATCAAATTTTATGTTTGTATGTATATGCGGGAGAAGTCAAATCATATCATCTAAGAAATATATTCAACACAATTGAACGAGTAACTACAACTGCAATGCTAAGAAGTTTCTCGTTTCTCTTACAAGGGTTTATAACTTCACAACAATTTACCGCATCGTGTAAAAACTGAATACAATTTTAAGAAATATGTACATTAAAATTTTGTTAAATATTACTTATTTTAGGTTTTACTTGATGTACTCGTACATAAGTAAACACATGTGTAAAACATGTTTTTAATGCTGATAAAAATCAAATTAAAAACTGAACTAAAAGGAGTAAAATAATTATTAAAGAAAAAAACCTTTATTTACGGAAACACTTGAAATAAATTTACTGCGAATTTCGTCGACGTCACAAATGTGTTTTGCTTTTGATAACGAATATTCGATGTTTCCCCATTTGAGTCCCTACCACCACATACCAACGCACACGGACAAAACGTGAAACAAATTCTTTTTATTCAGGCATAAAAAGATGTACTCGTAAGAGAGGAAAACCAATGCTAACAGCCAGTAGGAATGAAAGCTTGCCCACGGCCTGCAAGCACCGCGGCATCTAACTTTTGTAAAAGCAGGTCATCAAAATTGTTTCTGTGCATTCAGGCTTAAAACATTGCATTGGTGGCAATAAGTTTTTTGCTTCATCCCTTTTCAAATTTTGCATACATTTGCTCAGCCATTCCTGCATATCTACGTACTGTATATGTATGTATGTATGTATATCTGTATCTTTGCTAGTGTTCACTTCACTTTTTCCACATTTGTTTGCGTGTGTGTTGCTTTTGTATTTGTTCAGCCAGTTAACGAACAACGCCCAATGATGCAAAAATAAAAGAGCTAAAATATCGCGAATAAAATTACAATTTACTCATGATCGCACATTGTTCCTTGCAATTGTTATCCATGAGGACTGCGATCATAAAAAAACTTAAAAATCTGGCGAAAAGCTATTCCCTAACAAACTTGAAAGTAAACATTTCAAAAACGTTTTCGTCAAAGATTTATAGTTACATAATAATACATACATACATATGTACATATATATCTAAGTATTTACATATGTGTATTTAAAAATATCAAGAATTGTACTTCTGTATGTATATATGTAAAGGGTGGTTAAATTTCAAGGGCCGATGTTGATTTTGAATAAAACACAAACTATTTAGGAAATTATTGTAATCTTATTTTATTATGATGTATTGGTATTTATTTGGAATGGTCAAGAGGCTTTAGTTCTTGAGCCAATTGCACCTTGTAAGCGTGTAAATGCAAGTCTTTATGCATAATGTTCATCAACGACGAGCGTGAGAGGTGCAATTTTTGGGAACGACGACGAGTTGAGGTGGACGACTCTTCAGCCACACTATCGCGAACAGCAGCAATATTTTCTGCAGTACGAGCTGTACGAGCATGCACTGGTGTTCTCACATCTTCTACAGACCCGGTTTGCTCGAATTTTTCCACGATTTTTGCGATTGTACGCACATTTGGACGATGAAATTGACCAAAAAAATTACGAAGTGCACGATATGCATTTTGATTTGAACTCCCATTTTCATAATAAGTCTGGATAACTTTAACACGTTGTTGGATTGTGTATCTCTCCATGGTTCAAATTGAGTAAGTCTGAAATAGAGAAATGTCAAATAAAATTCGGAAAAAAACTTGGCGTTTAGGTGTGGTTCACATTCAACATCGGCCCGTACAATTTAACCACCCTTTATGTATGTATGTATGTGGACGATTAAGAGCTTCACAACAATTCGTATCAGACGCACAACGCACATTTAATGTTTAAATTTTTTGTCGGCCAGTGTGCTTTTTGGCATTGTTTGACCATCGAAAATGTTGTCAACCGCAGGACATTGGAATTGAAAATTGATTTTGCCCTCTGACTGGCTATTGCTTGTTCTTCAATTCTTCCAATGAATGCGCCCAAAACAATTTTGAATATTTATATTCTCATACATAAATACATGTGGTACATGATGTACATACATATGTACACACGTTCATACATATATGTATGTGTACAAAATATTTTTGTGTGTTGAATGACAATAAATACCGGCACAGGCGGGCAGAAACAATGACGAAACAAAGAAACAAACAAAGAGGGCAAGGAATATTCATATTAATCGATAAAATACACAAAAAACCACAAGCATACACACAATATGTACATTTTCTGTTTCAAAAATAAAATTGGCAACTCAATACTGGTGAAATGGTTTTGGATAAAAACCTCTTAATAACACAAGTAGACTGACTATTTAATATTATTGGAAAACGTTGCAAGCTTAAATAGCTGATGGTGGGAAATACTCTTTTTTATCAGCGCTGTTGTTGATGTTGTTGTCTTCAGTGCTGTTTGTTTTGTTGATAGCAGAATTAAAGTTTGAACATTCATTCAAACACAGCACACACAAAAACTTTTAGCAGTAAGGAATTAATAGTGTGCTTAATTGATCGGGTTTTTATTGCTTACTTTTTTTTAATCATTGCATTCACCGCTAAGTTCCAATTGAAATCTTAAAATTTAGTTCCAATATATTTTCTACGAGACTGGCTAGGAGAACCATAAAGAAAATGGTATTCTTCCCTCCTATAAATGAGTGCAATATGATATCTACTGCATCGTCAATCCTTCTTTCGGCTTATATTCATGTCACTATTTCAGTAAGTGTCTTGTGAAACCTCTCCACTTGTCCATTAGAGGTACTATGTAACGGTTGATAGTTCATGATTTCTACATTGTATTGATTATTCAAAATTGTCGAAATGGTTTCTGAATATAGTGACGTATGTATATACATATGAATTAACATGGGGAGCTAAGAGTAATTGAACCACACAACACATGCATCAGTTAAGTGAACTAGATAGAGTACCGCATATTTTCAGGTCATAAAACATTGTTCATGGAGGAAGTGAGTAGAAAGGATTTCAGATATACATTTGTGTATAAACACTTAAATGGAGTGTGAACAGGAATAATAATTAACGAAATCAAAGTGTTTTTCCTAAATACACCCAGTATAATAACTATCCACCTCTCAGACCTCTTGTAAAAAATCAACGGCCATTGATCAGAGCATTAATACTCACAATATGAATTACATGAATAGACCAGTAAATAACGTACGAAGTTTCTTTAATTATTTAGAAAAACAAGAAACAGATGACATTAACAGATATTGAGATCAGATACATGTCGGCGACGAATCTCACGAATAGACTTTGACTATTTGGATAGAGAAAAAAAACGACAAGACAGACTACAACCATTATAACATTGACGAAATAATTTTATTAGATCAAACTAAAAAAAATTTTAATCCATACTAGTTGGAATAAAAATTATGTACGGCTAGATCTCGTAAAGAGTAATTCCAAACAGAAATAACTTTAAGGCACTCGACTCGATTGCAAGGAAAGTATTGTAGAAATCTGTTTTCATGCTCTTTGGTCGAACAGACCTACCAATAAAATTCTTTCTATTGCCAGACTTAAGGACCTTCCATGGCATCATCGGAAATGACACATTCAAAGATCTTGACGCCACTATTTACACTAAGCATAACTGTATGGAAATAGGAAATAAAAGCAAAATTTTGTTTTGTGGATTGTTCCCAAGAAGATCGAGGCAAGCAACAAAAAAAAAAAACACAGTGACGAAAATTTAATTCCATTAGTAGAATGTCTTAAGGTGCATTTAGGCGAACGTAAACTTAAGCTAACGTACGTACGTTCCTTTTTGAACGTTAACTGGCACTTTGCCGGAACGGTTCAACCTGTATAAAATAGATTTCTACGGCGTAAGACAGTGCTGGCACTGATGTGAATTAAATACCAATGCTGTACATTTGCCCATTTTCGGTACTTTTGAATTAGTATCATTTTGGTTCATAAAAGTAATAATTGACTAATTTAGTACTAGTTTTAATAATAAAAATGATAATAATAAAAATAATTATAACAACAATAATAGTTTTAATAGTAGAAAATTATAATAACAACAAAAATAATAATAAAAATAACTAAAACAGCAATTATAATAATTTTAATAATAAAAATAATAATCATAATAATTTTAATAATAATAATGATAATGTATAAATTACAATGTAAAAAACTTTATATCTCTCGAAGCCAATTTAGTACTTGTTTCAATTTCCCAAGTACGATGCCAAAAAATGAAAAAAAATAACACAAATAAATTATGTTAATATTTTGTTTATTTTATTAACGCCTGTTACATTTGTAAAGTTTCTATAACTACACCTACGACCGTACGTTAAGGTACTTTAAGTTTTTCTTAAATGAAGTTCGCATAACCTGGCCTTAATTGTCGTTTATAAAATGTAACGTAAGGTTTATAACGTAAGTAGTGCGTATTCATCGCGTGCAAGATGGGTAGACTGAGAACTTCTCTGTGCTCGGTAATATTGACCGTAGGGTTTCCTTTTGATCACATTATTTCTCTCCCCTTGGTCGTACTCTTTCAAGTTTACCAATGAGTAGGTTATGATAATAATCCCGTCATCAACATCAGTTGCTGGCTTCAGATGATTACTGAGTACAAGTCGAATTATTCAATATTTTGCAATTTGTTGCTCACAATGTCGGATAGCCACCATATTTTTATCGACATAGTGAATGATTTAAGCGTAATGGAGAACATAATGCAACGGCTTTTGGATTTACGACATTCATTTTAGGCAAAGTTACAAATAATATTAAAATTTGCAATTCCATTCTAGACAAAGAAGTGTTAGAAGTGTTCCTTTTTTGTGTTCCGAAGGATGGAACTAACAGTGCTCGTTAACTTATCTATTGGGATTTGTATTTTCGTAAGAAATGGTCTGAGACCGTATAGCGTGTGGGAACACGGTACTTCTAACTGTTTCGATTTTAGCATTATATGCTTGATACTGCAAATCCGAGGTATTTAACTTCCATTTTTAAGAAGTTATACTTTTCGACTGAAACCTTCACGTTCGAATTTACCAGGCTTTTTAGAACACAGTTGATATGTTTGACATGCTCTTCTTTAGATTCCGAGAAAATCATCGACATAGACGTGTCAAATTCTTCCTATGTGTTCCCTAAGAACATCATCAATTGCCATTTGAAACATACTGGGGCGGCAAAATTCATATTTGCGTTATTTAAAGGAAATATAGTGTTTTGCATGTCCCTTTTCACTAGTTCTATATGATGGGTCCAGATTTTAGGTTTGTAAAGTATTTTGCTTTACCCAGATTTGACGGTATAACCGAAATATCTGGAATCGGGTACTTATCATCGACATTCTTATGAATGAGTTTACGAAAATCAATTGCTAGGCGTTTCTTCGTATTACCCAAATCATCTACGCCTTTTTTATCAACAACTGTGACTGGGCTTTGTATGGTGATCTAAAATAATACCATCCGCCAAAGTTGCTTTATTTCTGCATTAATAAAATCCACTTCACCCATAGGTTACGAGTGCAGCTTGGAATAAAGGGGTTCCCCGTCCTTCATGCACTATTGGGTAACGCCTCATTAGGGTCAGCGAACACCTTTATTCTTTCCTTTATAATTTTCTGAAATTTTTTATTGGGGAAGGTACGTCTATCGTATTAATTTCGATTAAATTGACATCATCGCATTAAATAAACTGCAATTTCTCTGTTCCTGTGTCGTAAAGAATATGACCCGCTCAAGGCAATAATTCTATCAAAATGAAGAGTGTAGAATTAATACCGATCAAATTTATATAACAATCCTGCTTCACGGAATCTTTTCCGTGGATGGAATGAATCAACACCGTTTTTTTACTGCTCTCATATTGTTTAACCAATTTATATTTCCTTCTGCTAATGTAAGCCTTTCAAACGGCCCTTCACATAAACGGAGGATGCAGCTTCATCCTCTACGTTCTCACCTTCTACTTCTTCAGTTTCACTATATTGATCCTCTTCATATTCTATTCTTTTGATACCGCATTTTGGTGCAGGATTGCACATATGCTTCTGTACATATATACTGACAACACTTGCAACAGAAGAAGGCAAACATTAAGACTCACACTCAAACAAGCAAAACACTAATTCACAATAAGCTCCACTTATACTGGTATATTATTCTTAAATGGATAAGCTGAAAATAATGAAGTATTGAGAGTACAAAGAGTACTGGTTGAAACCCAAATGGTAAAGGTTAACAAAACAAAGTGATTAACTCTTATTGTCCATTGTACTCAAAAACTCCAATTGTAAATTCACGTTAAGATACCAAACTTAAGTGATAAGCCATAGACCAAAAGACTTTGAAATCAAAAATAATTTACCTAATGAACAACATTTAAAAGCAATCTATGTAACTGTCGAAAAGCGTCAAGTTGTTTTGTTGCGCTTTTAGGAAGATGTCCAACGTTAACAGCGAAAGTAAGTTAAAGTTTGTTTTGGAGTGGAACTTAGAAACCAGCTGCTCCCAACTCAAGAATTTATTAATTTAACTCAATGCGTTGGTCTGGCAAGACCACAACGCAAATAAATAATGAACAACTGCCGTGATAACTATACTGCTGACACAGAGGTTGCCCTGTTTATTAGTTCGTTAAATAGTCAATGACACATCCAAAATAATCCCAGCTCAACAAAGAAATAAGTACCCTGTCACTTATACCCACATGACTCAGCCAGGCACTTCTGATGATCCGTGTGCTGATGCTGTGAAGATGAATCTTATGCAAACAGTGCTACAGCCAAATAATTTATCAAATAAAGACTCAGGCTTCAACTTTGCTCATCTTTAAGCTACTATAGGTAACTCAATGCAAACTATAAACTATTTAACAACAAATACATACGTACATATGTATAGGATGATGCAAGGTATCCTCCAAATGTTCAATACAATGAATTATGACCAGGTTGAAAGTATGTTTCTGGAACGTAAATGACATAAATATTTCGGAGACTCATTTGACTTCGAGAAACTTATTTAAAATTAATGGTTACACGTTATATGATGCACATGACCCGAGAGGAAAAGCATGTGGGGCAACTTTAATAAAGTTAAGACAAAAACATCTTATAGATGATGATTTGCGAAGAATATCTGAAAGCAACAAAAATCTGCATCAAAACTATAGTAATTTTTTCACTTTACTTACTTCTCAGATTCTCAATCAGTGAGGACCACGTTTGCTGGGCTTATAATGCAAAACACACAAGAAGAGCGAGAAGGGGATGGCAACAACATAGACCACACCAGCATGCAACTAGGCTTGAAGAATGCATGAAACGACTCAGAGATTTGCTAAAATCTGAAAAAACTGCATCTCTTCAAAAATATCTAGAAGGCCTTCCTGCCACACCAGACTTATTATTCTATATGGCATGCAACTAAAAACCTTAAAAGACCAGTTGAATTTAAACTACCTTTACGCAACTCGGGCGAAGATTGGACTAGAAGCGGCTCTGAAAATATTAACATCTTTGTTGAGCACTTAAAAATAGTATTTACCCTTAGTCGTGGCGCTGATGTTGTCGAGTTGCAAGGTGCACAAAAATTAATTACCGAGCTCAACCCAAAGAAACCTCCAGGTATTAACGGTATCAGTAACAAGATGCTGATGGAGTTGCCTCTTGTAGCACTAAGAATTCATTTTTAATGCCATATTACGAAGGGAATATTTTCCTCAAAACTTGAAGCTCACGCTGGTCAAAATAAACCAAAGCCGCGCAAACTCCTCCCCAAAGTTGATTCACGTAGGGCTATAAGTATTACCAACAAAACCAAAGAATTTCGAAAAGATTCTTCTAGCTAAGCTGTCTTCAATACTTGCAGAAGGTGGATGCGTCGCGGACCATCAATTTGGGTTAACAAGACAGCATAGTTCCATTGCACAAGCGCATAGGTTGATTGAAGTCATAAGATGCTCCTTTCAGGAAAAAAGTATTGTTCCGCACCATCAATTGATGTTTCTAATTTTGTTTTATTTTCTACACAAAATAGTTCAACTTGTTCAAAGGTCAAGTACAACGCCAATTTTTAACATCAAACAGCAAAGTTTTTCTGCAAAATATAAAAAAGGAGTTTTAAAGCGTTACTTAATTATAATTTGCAATTTAATTCTAAAATCATTGGCAACTTTTTCTTTCTCTTCTTCTGATCTAAGGAATTTTATTTGCTCTAGCGACCACTAGAAAATTTAAAACGTTCTTGAAGCATGTGTACAGTTGAAAACCTGTGTTGTGGGCTACGTTCAAAAAAATTAAACGTATCTTTTGCATCAGATGAGGAAGATGAATCCAACAACTAATTGATTCCCATTTTTGCAAAAATATAATGAATGCCGCAATATGCATATATTTTTCTTTTTTTTAACGTTTTCTTTAAAATGGGTTAAAAATTCCATAAATTTTTTTTATAATCAAAGGAAACAGAAAAATACAGTTGCCATTTGCCGGTTTATCGGCCCACATTTTAATCTATTTCTTAAATTGAAGGCTTTATTTGTGAGCAGTTTTGCAACACCATAAAGTGCAATGCCTTCCGCCATTAGTGAGGGCGATTTTTCAGAATAAATCTACTACATTTTTAAAGAGCAAAACATTTTTGAAAAACGAAAACGAAATTGCTCTTTCTACATGGAAATGTAAAATTTTTGCATAGAAAAAAAACACCATTAGGCTTTCGACAAAGTGTGGTATGAAGGTCTGATGCTGCAGCTTACAGAAACTTTTCGAAAGCTACATACATACATATATTACATACCGAAAATTTTCTATTAAAGAGACAGGCCAATTTCACGAGTTTACCCGAATCTAAAGCTTACGGTGTGTCACAGCGTAGTATACTTGCACCAGCTATATACATACGTAATATATACTTGCGATACGCCTGTTAGTGGAAATATCCATGGTTCTACGTTTGCCGATGAAATAATTTGTGTGGCAAGAAATATTAATAAAACAATTATTAAACCAACCTGATTTAAAACTTAAGAAAAAACTCATGATATAATTTTCTTTTCAAATTGTGAGATTGCCATAAGTGAAATTGGTTCTCAATCTTTTAAAGATCATTTTTTTTTGTATGAAATGGCATTTTTAGGAGGACATTTCTGCAATACCTAATACTAATTTAAGTGAATTAAAAGTAAGCTTGCAGAAAATGGAAAGTAGAAATAATGTAACCCAGTATGTAATTCTAGCAAAAATTATGCCTATTTTAATGTCATGAATAGTTTTCGAATATTAAAAAAAAATATGGTCAAGGTATCCGTCGGGAAGGCAACGTTCTTAAAGGGGAGAAGTGACATAAGAGGCTTATTTGAATAGATATTTTAAAGCTATTATTTTTCTGAAAGCTCAAAAACCAAACTTGCTGACTTATTTAAAATGCTTCTATGAATTTTTTTAAATTTGTTTAAAGCGCAATTAGATATCTTGGTGTTGTTGCAGCATGATGAATTTTGTCCTTATAAGAATAGTACTTTAAAAATATGTTTGTTTATATTATAATAATAATCCTTTTAAGGGAAATAATTAAAACAACCCTTAAATTGTCACTTGTACAGTATAATTATTTTTTCATGCACAGTTTTGCAAAAATTAAAAAATCCAGAGTATGTACAGACTTATCTACGCAAATCGATTTAAAAAAGTAAAAATTTTTAGATTGATGAGTTTTTCCTTTGATTTTAAAATCCTCCAGATGTATTTTTACGGTGATTCATAGATCTTGAAAAAAAATCAAGTTTCTATTATACTTTGAATTTGAATTCCTGGCGAATCGCACTCTTATCGTTATACGTCAATCGCTTAGTAGTAAAGTAATTCAATTAGCTCATGAAGATGAGCGATGTTCTTGCAAATTACTGTACCGATAATGTGAAATCACAACTTTTTACGAGAGTATAATATTTAGTACGTACGAAAAGGGAAGGTTTTTTCTATGTCGGAAAATGTGAAATACAAAAAACATCGATCCATTGTCGATGGCTTTAGGCATCCCCTTACCAATGCAAACAAAATAAAAACAGTTTTTCAGCACATCTAGCAGACAAACGTTAAAATACCAAAGAGCCCATAATGACTTGCATATATACATAATAATTTTTTTATTTCAGATTTTTTTTCATTTTCACTTCACATCTTCATGAATAAACTTTTCCCAAAGCTGCACGGGATTCATTCCACCAATATTGTCATACAAAGCCTTATATGATATCGCAAAGACCATTTTGGCGTTGTTTCCTTATCAGTCTTAGATCGGATTGAGCCCTAAATAGAAATATTTGCTGACTTACTGCCAATATTACTAGAAGGGCACCTCTAAATTATCATCCGTCCACATTCTCTTCATCAGAAAAATTTTCAATAATATCTTGTAATTATGCATTAGTAAGAATTTTCTTACGAAATAACTTTCAGTTTTACTTCTTTACTGATATTACATTTTTTTCCTAACTTAGTTTTACACATTTCAATGACATTAACACTGCTTGCGATTCAAGATTGCAACGAACATTGTATGTAGTCGTATGTATGTTTTATATGTTTCTTGCAGCAAAAGCTGTGAGGGTTAAAACCAAAACCCGTATTGTACTTCTGCACTCTATCACTCTATCTTGTTATGCGGAAATGGAGAAAATTGGTATGGAAAAATGTCGTCTGAATCCGGTTAATGGGAGGGATGGCCGCTCAAGAGAGGAACGTATTAAAAATCCCAAAGAAAATTTTGCGGACTGAAGAATAAGGTGGTTTATGAGAGAGCACACTGTAAGTATTTGTGAACAAACATGGGTTTTCATCAATTATTTTTGTTGAATACGGAACAAAATTATATATCTTTCTGTGCACACGACCACATAATACGCGGGTTAGTATAAAATAATTTGAAAGTACTAAAACTCTAACACTGTTTAAAAATCTTAGATAAAAATTTTCTACCATTTTTGATATCCAAAAATTCTTTAATAATAATATATATCTTAACAAATGGCAACACTGTTCGCCATACAAAAGTGGATGCATAATGTAAACTACTAGAAGAATTTCAAAAATTGATATTTAGGGTTTAACCCGCCGTTATTATCGTATATTTATCTTCGTTACTATCATTGGGTGTAATCCACCCATGCCTTTTAAGTGTCTGCAAGTATATAAACTATGTAATACCGAACAAATTTTGTTTAATTCTTATATCTATTATTTTATTTCAAATTATATGTTCTTTATTTACATTTCATAAAAAAAGAAATAAAAAATAATATTAAATGGATTATAACGATTGGATAGGATAACGATTTTCGGTTCTGCACGTGGAATGTCAGGTCCCTGAACAGACCACGTGCAGCCGATGAACTTGCGGAGGCCCTGGAAGCCTATAAGGCTGACATCACCGCCATCCAGGAAGTGCGATGGGATGGGCCGGGCAAAAAGAAAGTGAGAAACTGCGACATCTACTACGGTGATTGCTACAAAGAGCGGCGACAGCGCCTGTTTGGATGCGGGTTTGTTGTTCGAGGCAGACTTAGGCAAAAAGTCTTAAGCTTTAAATCCGTGAGTGAACGCCTCATTACAATCCGCATCAAGGCTAGGCTCGGCAACATTAGCCTAATCTGCGCCCACGCCCCTACGGAGGATAAAGATGACGACAGCAAGGATGACTTTTATAATCTCCTAGAAAGAACATACGATCAATGCCCCAGCTACGACACCAGGATCGTCCTAGGAGATTTCAACGCAAAGCTGGGCAAGGAAGACATCTTTGCTAGAGTCATCGGGAAACACAGCCTGCATGACGACACATCGGATAACGGACTCAGGCTGCTAGATTTTGTAACGGGGCGAAATCTCACTGTAGCAAGCACGCGATTCCCTCACCTCAACATTCACAAAGGGACCTGGCGGTCCCCTGATCAATTAACCGTCAGCCAAATTGATCACAATTCGATCGACGGCAGACACTCCTCCAGTATTCTTGATGTCCGAACATTCCGAGGAGCCAACATTGACTCCGATCACTTCCTTGTTGTAGCCAAGGTAAGATCACGGATATCAGTAGCAAACCGGAGTAGAGCACGACCACAACAGTTTGACGTCGCAAAGCTACAATCGCAATCGACCGCTGGGAAATTTGCCGATCTAGTCTCCCTTAAGCTCTCAGAGAGTCCAGCCCTGCCAGGCGAAACAACCGATGAGGAATGGAACCGTTGCCAAAACGCCATCAGAGATGCTGCCTCTGATGTATTGGGTTTTAAAATGCCACCCGGAAAAAACCCATGGTTTGACGACGAGTGCAGGCAGGCACATTCAGCGAAGCTAGCAGCGTATAAGGCGACGTTGGAGAGAAGGACGAGAGCAGCTCGTGAGCTCTACGAACGGAAGTGAAGGGAAGAACACCGGCTTCTCAAAAAGAAGAAGAAAGAGCACGAGAAGCGCGCGATCGAGGAACTGGAGAGGTGTTACGGCAGGAATAATATCCGAAAGTTTTACCAACGGGTAAAACAACTATCCAATGGATATAAGCTTCGGACAGAAGCCTGTCGTGACGATGAGGGACAAATCGTAGTAGAGTCGATGCTGAGAATCTGGAAAGATCACTTCTGCAGACAGTTTAACGGCGAACAAAACACCGATTCCATCGCCAGGCAGAATATTTCACTACAGATAACGGACGATGATGGTAGAGAATTCCGTCCCCCCGACCTGAATGAAGTCAAGATAGCAATATCGAGATTGAAATCAAACAAAGCTGCAGGACCGGACGCACTGTCCGCGGAACTATTTAAGGCAGCCGGAGATGACCTGGTTGGGCGCATGCACCAGCTCATCTGTAAGATATGGTCGGAGGAAAGCATGCCCGACGAGTGGAATCTCAGCATCGTTTGCCCGATCCACAAAAAAGGAGACCCCTTAACTGCGCCAACTACCGAGGAATAAGTCTCCTGAACATCGCCTACAAGATCTTCTCTGCCGTTTTGTGTGAGCGCCTGAAACCATTCGTGAACAGTCTGATAGGTCCTTATCAGTGTGGTTTCAGGCCGGGGAAGTCCACCATCGACCAAATTTTCACACTACGGCAGATCCTGGAAAAGACCCAAGAGATGCAAATCGACACCCACCACCTATTCGTCGATTTTAAGGCCGCATATGACAGTGTGTATAGGGACGAGCTATACGAAGCCATATCTAGTTTTGACATTCCTACTAAACTCGTCAGGCTGTGTAGGATGACGATGGATAATTCTCGCTGCTCCATCAAGGTCGGTAACGAATTCACCGAGACCTTCAATGTCAGAAGGGGATTTAGACAAGGCGACGCACTGTCATGTCACACGCCAACAACAGAGGCACGATCTTCCAAAAGTCCGTGCAACTGCTAGCATACGCTGACGACATTGACGTGATTGGTCGAACACAGCGAGCCGTCAATGAAGCGTTTGCTGGTATTTCAACGGAGGCGGCCAAAATGGGTCTAGCGGTGAACGAGGGCAAAACGAAGTATATGCTGTCATCAAAAAAGGAAGCGTAACACCGACGACTGGGCCCGAACGTCACCATAGGCAGCTATAACTTCGAGATAGTGAAGGACTTCGTCTACCTTGGCTCCCAAGTCAACAGTATGAACAACATCAGTACCGAGATCAAACGCAGAATAACTCTTGCCAATCGCTGTTTCTTTGGGCTCAAGAGGCAATTGAGTAGTAAGGCCCTTTCTCGAAAAACCAAGTTGACACTATATACCACTTTGATAATCCCTGTACTTCTTTATGGCGCAGAAGCATGGACGGTGTCGAAGGCGGATGAGGAATTCCTTGGTATTTTCGAGAGAAAAGTTCTGCGTTCAATCTTCGGCCCTGTTTGCGTTGATGGTTTCTGGAGAAGAAGATTCAACCATGAACTGTACGGTTTGTACAGCGACATGATCCTAACCAGGCGCCTACGGATCCAACGGCTAAGATGGTTGGGCCATGTAGAGCGCATGGAGAATACTGCTCCGACCCGTAGAATCTTCGATTCCGAACCTGTGGGACAACGCAGTAGAGGACGCCCACGGAACCGATGGCGCACACAAGTGGAGAGGGACCTCAACCAACTTGGTGTGCAAAATTGGAGAACGCTGGCTAAAGACCGTGCCAGCTGGAAAACTTTGTTGGTTGAGGCCCAGGTTCACCACGGACTGTAGCGCCAAAAGAAGAAGAAGAAGAAATGGATTATGTAAAACTAGTGATAATTAAGAAAAATGTTAAGCCAATCCTTTGCAGGTTACTGATTTGGAAAGCTGAAAAGATATACAGCCAGGTTCTGCATATCACCACGATTTTAATTCCACATAATCCATGATAATATGTTTGATGGATTTAATGTGTAACTGAAATTTTGTTGGTATTTACCTTAATTTTTACGCAAAATGTTACTTTGTTTAAACAAATATTATTAAATAACTTTTTTTCTATCACCCAGGTTCGGCATCACTTTTCGTGAAAAAATCGCTAAAAGTGTAATTTTCATCTATGTACATATTTGGTGTTTTAGAAATCGCTTAAATCGTTTATAAATCTAAATTTCATTTTCAAAATGTTTCTGCCATTTTTCCGTTAAATTTTTATGTTCTGTAAATTAATTTTGCTACAGAAAAACGTATTTAAAACAATTGGCCTTTGACAGCACGAAAAAAATACTTTTTGTATATATATTTATATATGAAATAGTTTGTTGTAAATTACATATTTAAATAAGCTAAAAAACGAAATATAATTAGTAAATAATACGTCAAAAATGTTGTCCAGAATTTTTGACATAATACTCCTTCCCATAGCAAGATTAGAATCATTTCCAATCATTTGTGGTGCGCTCCCCTGTCCAAAGTAACGAAGTGTCGTAGCTAAATCACTGGAATGCTTGATTCGGCCACTTTGGTTGATATTTCACTTAACAAAAAGCCTTCTTTATTTAATCTAAAATATGCTATAAATCTTCTTCTTCATTTAAGATAATTTTCACTACAATTTTAATGGTAACTTATGATTTTCCTGGTAGTTCAAAAGGATTGGTAAGATCCATTCTTTCTTTTTCCCTTTCCAACAAGTATGTAAATAGAAATAACAAGCGCAGTTCATATTAGTGGTTTAAAACACGTTAAATCTATTAAAAACAATTTTGCACAGAAATTAAACATTTTTGTTTGTTATTTTTTTAATTGTCAAATGCTATTGTTAATGAAAGTCATTCACAGTACAACAAAATTTTGTTTTTTCTTAAGTTGTTTCAAATAACTGATCAAGACAAAAAACCGCACTAAAAAAACTGTTTCATACGATTTTCAGAACACAATAAAATCGATTATGTGGAATTAAAATCAATTTCACTTTCATTTCGTGGTGATATGCAGAACCTGGCTGATAATTTTATTTTCTACGTGAAAAAATCACAAAAAGAAACTGTAAACTTATGTAACGGTTATCTTTTTGTCACAACAACAGCTGCGCTTATTCGCAAAAAATTATGAAATAAACACAAGCACTTTTATTTATATTAGCGATCACACAAAATGTAATGTACAAGGTTACTATCGATGGGTATAAAACACCCAAAAAAATTAAAGGCTATAACTATCGTGGGTGTAAACTACCCAAGTTATTTTTCAAACAAATTTTATGTAAATATAATCTCGGATTAATGTAGTAGAATGTACTTCTAAGCATAAAAAACCTTTCAAAGGTGGATAGCATTATAATAAAAGAACGATCTTCATGAAAATTTATATAGTTTATTTAAAAGTCAGCCTTTTGGGTGGAATCCACCCAGGCGCTACAGTCCGGGGTGGACCTGGGCCTCAACCAACAAGCTTTTACAGGTGGCACGGTCTTTAGCCAGCATCCTCCAATTTTGCACAGCAAGCTGGCTGAGGTCCCTCTCCACTTGTGTGCGCCATTGGTTCCGCGGGCGTCCTCTATTGCGTTGTCCCACTTGTTCAGAGTCGAAGATTCTACGGCTTGGAGCAATATTTCCCATGCGCTCTACATGGCCCAACCACCTTATCCGTTGGATCCGTATACGCCTGGTTAGGCTCATGTCGCTGTAGAACCCGTACAGTTCGTGATTGAATCTTCTTCTCCAGAAACCATCAACGCAAACAGGTCCGAAGATTGAACGCAGAACTTTAATTTTATTTATTTATTATTATTTATTTTTGAAAAAAAAAAATATTTAATGATATCACAAGTCTTGTACTCGTATTAAAATCAAAAATAAATCAGGAAGTTAATTTCCTTACAATTATTGCATACTTTTAAACTTGTCTTATTAAGTGCAAAAATGAAGATTTACTCCGGTAATAAATAAATGTTGTTTGTTGTCTGGCCAAATTAATTGCAAAAATTGTATTCCCAACAGGAAAAGGCTAAAAAAGTAGCAGTAAAACAGGGATTCAGAAGACGAAAACAAGAAAATATGTATTTACTCGTAGGTCAACGTTTCGTCGTTTTTTTTATTAGTGTGTAGGTATTATGTATGCATGTATGTATACATATGTTCATACTTGCGTACATTTTTACAAATTGTATTCTCCCCTTCGGACAAACCCCTTCCGAAGCATTTAAGTTTAGCACTGGGGGCTTATTTGAAGCTCACACTGCATGCAAATTGTTATATTTTTCTTGCTAAACTACATTATTTGTGTCCTTTGTAATCGTTAATTTATATAAGTACATACATATACCAATATTTTATATTTTGCTTCACATTCATCAGAGTTTTTTATTGTACATAATTTTATATGTATTTGTTTGCTTTATATTCACTTTATATAAAACGGCGCTGGTTTAATGACCTTTGTGCCTTGTTTCAGTCATTATGAATGGTTGGGTTAACAAAGAAGTCTGAAAACTACACTATTTCTAACTTTATCCAACTTCGGTACACAGTGATTCAACACTTCCTTGCATTCAGATCTTGCCAGAAATTTGAAAGAATCAAGTTTTTTCCACAGGTAATTAAACTGCAAAAAGATGCAATTAAACTTTTTTTTCTGTATTATATTGTAATTGCTCATGATCACCCAAACGCATAACAACAAGAAATACGGTCGGTATAAACAAAACAATTTCCAGGTTAATTGACCCATTGACCAAATACATACTTTTTCTATATATAAATCTTATTTGATTTAAGTTTCCCAAATTGTATTATAAAAACTTAATTGATTGAAAATATAAAAAATATTTTGTTTCAAACAAAGTATCCTATAATCTATGTTTATAGCCGTATTGTACAACCAAAAGTCAAGTTTTATAGAAGTAGCATAATGATATGGATTTGTATGAGAGTGGATGGAATGGGAAAATGTATCAGAGTGTCTGGATGAATGAATGCAAACCAATATGTGAATATCCTTCAACAAGGATCATACGAGAGTCTGGGCATGTGGAGCAAGTGTATCGGACGCCATATTTAAGGAAGATAACGATCCGAATCACACTTCACAGGTTAGCTCAATCTTGGCCCCGGCATCAAGTGAATGAATATGCATGAGTTGAGGTGAAGCGAGCAATTTCTAATAATCCCAATGTAAGCCACAACCTAGAGAATTTATGGTAAAATACACTTGGCAAAACATTAAGAGGGACTAGTGTAGAAACGTGGTTGAATCTATGCCGAAACGAATGGATGCTGTCGGGCAAAATGCGGCATTAATAGAAAAAAATTGTGAAAGTATACAAATAGGACAATGTCAAAATTTATGGGCATTGCAATTAAGTTAAGAACAGTTTCTAACTTAGGCTACCATTATGTGATCAATTAGTTGAGATACTATATACATATATATATATACATATATACATTTGTACATGTTTAGTTATCTCGTTTGTTCTTGCAATCACGGTTACTATTTTTTTGTGTTGATTAAAATAACTACTGTAAACTTAAATAAAGAAACGTGTTAAATGAGAAAAAATTAGGCACAGTTTCATCATTGGAAGAAAAAGCAAAGATTGAAGCCTATAATGATTCTGGACTTTCCTTCCATAAAATTGCTGACAAAATTGCATGGGGTAGAAAAACACTTGAAAGAGTTCTTAAAAATAAGTAACAATATGAAAAAACTTTAAGGGCAGTAATAATCTTGTGTTTTTCCAAACAGACAAGGCAGCATTACTGCGGCAGGAACGAAATTCTCACTCTCATCTTCCAAATTCAAGTAAAAACTAGCGTTAAAGCAAGCTTGTCAACGGTTCAACGAGAGACTAATTTTTTTTTCAGATAAAATGCAATTTAATTTAGAGATGCCTGATGGGTATAATTATTATTTTCGTGTCCTACGAGGAGCATTATCGGGACCACATGCACAGCAGAGATTGGAGTGTGATGGTGTGGGGAGAAATGTCTTATTATGGCAGCTGTGAGCTGCAGTTTTTACCATCGCATATGAACGCAGAAAATTACAAAAGTGTTTTGAAAAAAGCTTTTTCCCACTTTAAAAACTTATTTGAAAATCTAGTGGTATTTCCAGCACGATACGTGAAACCTTGGATTCAGAAGCAAAAAGTTGACATACTTGCATGACCACCATACTCGCGCAACTTCAATATAATCCAGAACATTTAGGAATGGTTGGTAAGGAAAGTGTAAAGGTACACTTATGCGAACGTACACTTAAGCTAACGTACGTACGTTAGTTTTTGAGTATACCAAAGCAATGCAAACGCTTACCGAAAATAACTGTCACGTTGCCGGAACGTTTCAACCTTTTTTTTTTTTTTTTTTTTTTTTTTTGTAATCTGTTTTATTTGCAATCTATTTTACAAAATTTAAAATAATAAGCAAATTTAATAATAATTAAAAACATATCATAACCAAAAAAAAAACAGCTCAGTAAACAACAGTTGTCAACTGTTGCACTACTTACATAAATATATACATCTTAAATATTATTTTCTAAAAGGTAGGTCAAGTACATGCACCCTTTTTAACCTACGCACTTCGTTGCTATCGTCTAATAAATTGATGGCTAGACCTATATAAAATAGATTTCTACGGTGCCGTTCAGTGACATTCGTTAGTCAATGCTGGCACTTATATGAATTAAATAGCAATGCGGCACATTTGCCCATTTTCGGTACTTTTGAATTGGTATCATTTTGATTCATAAAAGTAATAATTGATTAATTTTAATAGTAGTTTTAATAATAAAAATTATAATAATAAAAATAATGATACCAACAATAACAATTTTAGTAGTAGGCAATAGTAATAACAATAAAAATACTAATAAAAAGAAAGCTGCTTTAATTATATTAAAGATTAGCTTAATTATGAATTAATTATTAATAATTATAATAATTAAGTCTTATTACGAAAAACCGGTTTTCACTTTCTCCTGGTTTCTTTCTATCTGCTATAGGTTAAAGCTTTTGACCAAATTATTTTTGAATTTCCAATACATCGGCAATATTGCAATTGGAGTTGTCGCGTGCTATCGACATTTATTGAAAATATGTAAGTACATACTACATACATACATCTGTATATTGCTATTTTGCAATTGGAAACGCAAATAGTAACAACATACAGTGACTCACAGCTACATAGAAGCATTATTTTTATGATCAAATTTGAAGCGGCTAAAACAAAAATGGAAATAACGAAAAAATTTATGGTTTCGGTGAAGAAGATGAGGCACTGGTCATCGAAAAAAAGGAAACACGCAACATAACAGTTGAAAGTGGAATAAATATAGAAGGTCCGACTCCTCCTTCCGAAACATGAATGACGATATACCCACTATTTTGACAAAAGCTTCTCCTTAAAAAATCAATAAGTCCGACGAAAAGGAAAGACAGATTATTTGCTTAGCAAACGGAAATGCAGCAAGACAATGCAGTAATTTAGAATCCATTAAGGTTCGTTTCAAAGCCATACATATCACATTATCAGAGAAAGACGTCCAAAGTAGAAGAAACTCACCTAAAAGTATTCGAATAAAAGCACGCAGAGAAAAAAAATTAATCGATCTCGATACTTCAATAATGGTGAAAAAATTGAATTAGTGGAAAAGCAGCTAATGCACACAGTTAGGCTTATTTTTTATTTAATTCTTGTTTACTTGTCTTTTTTACTTTTATTATACACATTTGTGCGTCGAAGTAAAATATGAAATCTATAACAATAAATTGCTTTTAATCGTATCTAATTATGGCAGCTTCTGTGCAATGTTAAAATTTATTCGTGCAATCTTTTGAGGACTTTGAACACATTCTGCATATGATGTTCGTAAGTTTTCCCGCCAATACTTATATCATCTGTACACGCTGCTGTATCATCGATATTTGCCAACATGGTATCCATTATTTGCTGATGGTGCACTTCTGACAGCTAGTGCCAATCGGTTAAACGTAAATAACGCCTTATGGGTGTTAATTGGTAGTAGTTTGGATGCTTCCTTTGTTACCTCCGTCTGCAGATATGCGTCCGAAAAATCGATGTGTGTGAAACAATGGCTATTTGCAATCTTTGCATAAATATCGTCAGCTGCATTCAACGGATACTGGTGAAGCTCGAGTGCTGCACTTAAGCCCGAAGAGTGGTCACCACAAAATTCGTATTTTTCCCGACGTCTTCCTAACAGCTACTATCAGGGCTACTACTGGTCGTTTCGCCTGAAATTTAAAGTACAGTTGAACCATCGTCTTGCTGTATTTGGGTGGTGGAGCGTTGAAAACATCCAAGTACCGCTGTCTGATTTAATTGGTTGACTTGGCAACATACGCTGTTCAGTGGCTTGTCCCATAACCCAAAAATATCAAGTGCATCTGTGCCTAACACATTCAAGAAGTTTATTTCTGTTACAAAAATATTCATTTGCTGTACTTCTCCGTTAAGGTGAAGTCCATATGGGAAATAAGCTATAAAACGACCTCTACCCTGTGAAGCACTGGTAGCGTGACTGTCTCCAGGCCCACCTTGCTCGCTAAATCTGGTTATGTCTAAAGTCAAATCAATCTGAAATTTTACAAGTTTACCTTCAATGGCAGTCGCTTCCAGCATTATTGGCTCATGACAACTTCAACAAATTTTGCGGACTACGTCCTCTGGCTAAAGAATTCAGTTTCCTCATTAGCAATCGCACTCATGCTGCTTTATCCAAATCTTTCCCATCCACACTGAACATATCTTCGTGCCGGGCATACCATAAATCTTTTTGTCTGCTTTGTTTTCTGTAAGCAACGTAAGCGGCTTACTTTGCACCTCCAATAATTCCCGAATATTTTTGCATCCGCCATAGTAACTGTTTGAAAAAAAAAAAATTTCGGTTTTACGTATCTGTAAAAAAAGAACCGTTTCAATATATGTATGTACATACATATGGATGCTGCGATCAAACAAGATAAAAAAATGTTGTTCGCTTAATGTTGCAAATTTTACACTTTCTGCTTTTCCATAATCCTCGTCTGTCGTGGTTTTAACTTTCAAGTTACTATTGCGAGATTTGATAAAAAAATTGTATTTTTTTATTATTGATTCAGATTAGAAATATCTTTATTGGTATTATTTCTACAGGATAGAAGAGTTAAGTATGTCGGAGCACCTCGGCCTTACAAGAGAGAAAGAAAGAATAAGTATAAAAAAGTAAAATTATAACAAATGATAGTAACGGAATTTTCGTACATGTTTGTATGTTGCTTGGCAGGTTCTCATTCCCACAACATCTATATAGTTCAAAATACTAATTAAGTTGAAAACACTGCAGATGGTGCTATCCAGTTGACCAATTTTACCTTAGGTTTTTTTTTATTTATTCTTCCTATTGGCTTGTGCGTTACAGCAGTAATTGTTGTTTTATATTCAAGAGTATAGATGAGAATCTTGTAGATGAAAACTCTGAGGCAATAGTTCAATCGGCATACATGGTGTGTACCATTAACGGTCAGTGTAAGGTGACGCTAACGTAATGACGGGCAGTGTATATATACTGTATTATTTGAAACTTAAGTTACTTAGTTTATCTTGCGAAGTTATAAAGGTAGAAGTGGAACATGTGTCACCTAAGGTATGTGCAGGCGGTAGTCAGATCTTGCAATATTTTCAGTAAAGAATGCCTTAACGTGTCTCACAACTATGTACATACATATATGCACGGCCAAATTTTGCTTTACAACGTTGTCAGTCCTTTGTTTCTTTATCAGATAGTTTCCAGACATTCCATAGACATGAACTCTTTCAGATTACTGACCAGGCTTAATCGAAAATAAGATGCCAATAAGTTTTAAAATCGACACTTCTGCCAACAAGGCAACACATCTCTTAAAAGAAATTCCTTAAAACACTATTAAAAATTATTTGCATAATAAACATGTGTCCATTAGCCCAGTATCAAACGCATTCCTGATCATACTTTAAATGTAAAAAAATATATTTTCTATTTTTACACCTAAATTTTCTGCACAATATCTCCTGCATTTACAGTTATAAGTAAAAAACATATAATACCAGAACATAAATGTGTAGGACGGAAAGTTAAAGAGTTGAAACATTTACATTATATATAAAAAAAAAGCAAGTGTATATAACTCTACTTGATTTGTGTTTTTTTTCTGCTTGTTTTTTAATATTCTTTCGATTGAATTTGAACGACAAAATAATAATACAAAAGCGAGAGAAGAAAAACAAGTAAATAAACGTTGTTAACATCTTATAAGCATAAACTGTTCAGAGCTGATGAAGTTATTTGGAAATCAATTATTTAGGCAGGCAATTTGCCTCCCTATATCCAAATAAAAATTGGTGGACTTTTTCCTATGCAAAAAAAAATTTTAAAGCTGATCCAAAAACAACAAAATTAATTTCTTGGGGCACATTTTGTCCTCCCTAATTTACCAAAAAACTTGGTGGCTTTCTTAAATATGCATAAAGAATTGGGAAATTGGTAAGCAAATGGTGAAGATATGCTCGTTCATATTCTAAAATCAGTTAAAAACTATGTGGAAGGAGTAACATAATTTAAAAAAAGTAGGCGTAAGAGTGGATGTGGCTGCGAAAGTAGCCTATAATTCACTCGATAGTCCGAATTAAGTCCTCTGAAAATTTCAGGAAGATCGGTCCAGCGGTCTGCTCTCCCATAAGGTACAAACAAACACATTGTTTTATATACATATATTTCTTTTTATAGAGTGACACAAGTTGAAATCATAATAAAACAAGAAAATATATTTTTAATATCAATGAAAGGGGCGTTACTGGAAAGAAAATTTTATGAAATTAATGTTTAAATATGATTTCTGCCATGTAGCCGCCACGGCTGTTTTTCGCCGATATGCGACAATTCTGCTTATTTACGTACCCATTGAACCAGAAATGGGCTTCATCGGATAATAGCCACTCTGAAGGACGATTATGATTTGAACAATTTGCACGCGTTGCTCTGGTGTAAGTGGATTCATAATGAAACTTCAAAGCAAACTAAACAAAAAGCAACTACGAGTATCAGCTGTTAAATGGGTGCTCAAATAAAGCAGTGATGCCAACTCAAAGTTGTGACTCTCTAAAAAAAGCACGCTCTATATATAGATGTAGGATCCGCACATACTTGTATACAAGTCCATAAAAATTTATTTGTGGAATATTTTATTCTTTTAAAATTGATTATGCATCTACATATGTATGTAAGTAGTAGATATAGAAATTAACAATAATACCATTCACCTTGACTTTGTCTATTATTTTTATAGATTATACTTCATCAAGTCCAAATTTAAATATAAAATACAAACAATATGTAAAAAAAGTTGAAAAATAAATTAAGAGGTCGGTGGTCGAATTGTTGGAAAATCACTGCAAAAAAAATTGATTGCTTGACATTATCTCCGGTAGTGCAGCAGCTAAGACAACTAAGAAAAATATGTTCACAGTTACTTTCTTGTCTTAGAGAAGAGAAAAAGTTTCTTTGTGACCATAAATTCTTTTTGGTATTAATCCATTTTTTAATAAGAAAAGGACATTTTCTTAATTTCAATTTCGGATAAAAAACTTAATTTATATAAGTAAGTTATTTAACGACTTAAAGTTCAGAAGTCTTTATAAAACCGAATTGCACCTATCCCTGCAAGCATTTTATGAAAAAATTTATCACATTCGAGTCATTTATGATTCCTCTGCGCGATTAAAATAAGCATATATGAGCTCATTTTGTGATCGCAAATGATTGTTTTCTTGGGAGAAAATGATACCTTACCCGCGACTCTTCTTGAGGAGTCTTTTATTACCCGCTTTTCTGATCACTTTCGACTCATTTATGAGTCATATGTTTTAATGATTTACGAGCCTTTTTCGATTAATTTTTTTGTCGTATTTCAGATTGTTTGCGAGACTTTTTCGGTCCATTTTTAAGCTGTATTTCTAATTATTTTGGAGTCTTTTTCTACTCATTTTTTAGTCGTATTTCTGATTGCTTGCGAGTCTTTTTGGAGTCGTTTTTTTTATCGTCTAAGAGTCTTTTTCGACGAATTTTTCAGTCCTATTTCTAATCGTTTGCGAATCATTTATGAGTCGTTTTTTAGCCGTATTTCTGATCTATTGCGAGTCTTTGTTGACTCTTTTTTCAGTCATATTTGTAATCGATTACAGGAACAAATATTTTTCGATTTAAATTATTAATTTCTTCAGTTTATTAAAATTATATAAATTAAATTATTATTAAATTATATAATTTATTAAACTATTATTAAATTATGTAATAAATTAAATTATTATTAAATAATAATATAAAAATGTCAGATTGGGCAGCTGAGAAAAATGCGCGTCCATTTCATTTTTATTCTCGGGATTCTTCTCTTGTTAGACGTGTGCACTTGGCTCAGTGCTAGTCCCCTTCCAGCTGTATAAAGAGGGCAATTCATCAGGAAATACTTTTCGAACAGCGGCTCTTATAAATTGTGCTGGTCCGTCACCTCCTGTTTTTGCAATGAACTGTTTCTGAAAATTTGTTTTCCGGATTAAAAACGTAAAATTTTAAATATATGTACCTTCAGCTTAAATTCTTACTTTATTTTTTGGTGTTTTGGCGATATTAATTTTTCGGCTTCCGTTTTGGTCAATCGTTTTATTTGTTTGGCGCATTTTTTTTTTTATTTTTCACAAAATTGTATTTATTTTTATGTACCTTTAGAGATTTTAATTTTAAAATAATATGTTTAATTCAATATAAACTTTTAAAAATTATAATTTAATATTTCAACTTTAGATCACGAGATCACTGACATTAATAAACTAAAATTTACAATATTCTAATATTTTACGCTTGCACCAAAGCTAGCAAAAAATATCCCGTTACAAATAAAAATAACAGAATTAAAATCAGTTGTTCATCGTCTAGATAAGCAAAACCTTATTCACAAACAACTTCAAAACAGTCATATTTCAAAGACATGTATGATCCATTAGCGATGCCTGTATGTTTTGTTGTTGTATTTATTTTCAATAAATCACTTTTTAAGCACAAGCACGAATAATTTTCGAGTTTTATTTCAAGCGCGAGTTAATTCCTTCGTTGAGGAATAAGTCAAAATATAATAATATTTTTTACACTGAAACGTGTACTTTATTGCTTTATTTTCTTAAGACTGAGTTACAAATGTTAAAGTATCATCTATTTAAACTAAATATCTACCCAATGATATATTGGTCTAAGTCTTATCTTAATTATGTATGTATGTTCTTTGTTACAGTTAGTATGACCTTGTCTGTGCGTAGTGATAATTATTGTTTCTTAATATTTATTTAGTCTACAGATGATTAGTGAAGATGGTTTGTTCTTATCGTTAACTATTGGTTTGGTTAATATGTACATACATATGTATTTACCAGAAGGTGATACCAGTGGTGGTTGCTGGAAAATTCTGAATTTATGACTACTTCTCGTATGTTATGATAACAGATATGCTATGTAAAAAAGTTTTTTTATATTTTCTTGTCATAATAGACATGAACTTTTAACTCGAGCAAGTGATTAATCATTTTGTAATCGTCAAAAGTACTCGAGGAAGACTTATTTAGGTGATTTTTGATAAAAAAAATCCTCCAAATGCTAGTAAGGATGTAGTTGTTTTTTATGTGTTTTCTAGCTGTGTACTTACATGTGTGCATACATATCCCTACGGTCAATGACCAAAAAAATATACATCCGTTAGTCAATAACCGGATACCCCGGCTACCTAAATGCGATTTTGCAAATTTACATTACAGGTTACTGTTTTAAGTTAAATTGTACTGTAAGTGAATAGAGTCGCTATTCATACACTAATACATACATATATGTCTGTATGTATGTATATAAAAACGATTTTGTTGAATAAACTCACTTTAATGTTTTGTTTTAAGTTGCTGCGTTTGTTGTCTGCCGCTAAGACGCATGATGAGAATTCTCCAACTTGATATTTCCACCCCTGTCGCAAAGCTGCAACTGCAGGTTTGCCAAGGGGCGGATTTAACAATACCAAAAACCAAACAGATTATTTTATAATAAAGTGTGTGTGTACGCGTTTATTTCTAAAAACTTAAAATTAATCACAAAAAAAAATTAAATATTTAATATTACAATGACTTACCGCAGTGCTTTCCCTTTACAAACTAATTTGCTTGTATATATGTATATTTCGTTGGACAACTATTCAGTTGTGTATTAGTATAACACATTAAAACCAACGGTATTAACTTAACGAAGCAAAGCACTGCAGTTAGATCAATGTAAAAAGGAGCAACAACGTTTACATAAGTATCACCAAAATTTAAGTATATAAGACAAATAAGACAAAATTAAGGGTGTTCATAATTACGGCAAACAATTTTAAATTCAAATAAAATCAAATTTAAAATAAGGCAAATCAAAAAAGTAAATAAATAATGAAACAAATAAAAATTAATTTCTTAATAGCCCCTTTGGCGACATTCCCACCCCCGTGGATCGGCAACGATTTACTACTCCAAATCTAGAACAGCAAGCTTCGACACGGGGCGCTTAAGTATACCTGTGCTTGTACGTACGTTAACGCTCCGGACAACATCATCTCGACCTTTAAAGACTTCTTCGACCCGGCCCCGCCGCCAATTTCTTCGGGATACGTCTGGATCACAAATCAGCACGATATCACCGGTGGTAATGGGCTTCATTCGTTCACACCATTTCGAGCGTCTGGTCAACGTTGGCAAATATTCTATAATCCAGCGCTTCCAAAAGTGATCACGCAGCTGTTGAGAAATATGCCATTGCTTTTTCAACACACTTGGCTGATTTGATTCGGCAAGAGTTTGCGTGGTATTTGGGCATCCTAGCAAAAAATGGTTCGGCGTTAGTGGTTCCTCGTCTTCATGGGATAGTGGCAAGTGCGTTAGTGGACGAGAATTGGCTATATTTTCTGCTTCAATCAACAAACTCTGCAAGGTATGCTCATGCGGAAAGGTCTCTTTTAAAGTTGTCTGCAATACTCTTTTGACGCATTGAACCATGCGTTCCCATACGCCACCTTCAGCCGGATTATGTGGACAAGTAAACTGCCATTCTATTCCTTTCGACGAAAACTCATCTTGAACTTGGGCCACATCAAATACTTCACCAAATCGCTTTGCAACTGGATCAACACCAACAAAATTTTTTCCATTGTCACTTCTAAGTCTTGTAGGTACCCCACGTCGATTTATAAAATTGCGAATAGCAAGAATACAAGCATCCGTAGACAAATCAAAGGCTACTTCCAAATGAATGGCTCTAATCGTAAGGCAAGTAAATAATGCTACCCAACGCTTTTCATGACGGCGACCAATAGTTATAGTAATTGGCCCAAAATAGTCCAAACCAGTGTAGGAGAATGGACGTACGTATGGCGTCAATCTATCTTTTGGCAAAGAGCCCATAAATGGTGGCCTCGGCAATGTACGACGAAATCTGCAAACAAAACAATTAGAAATAGTCCTAAGCAAAACACTTCTCAAGCGAGGAATCCAGAAGTTTCTTCTAATCTCGCAAATTGTAGCTTTAAAATTTTGATGTTTCTTCTTTTCGTGTACATGGGCCACAAACAACCTGGTAATAGCATGAGACGACGGCAATATTATCGGGCGCTAACCAACTAGGCCAACTAGCTGTGTCCAAACGACTATAAACACGAAGCAATGAATTTTCATCTATATATGGCGACAGGGTATACAATTCACTACCTTTGGGCAATCTACTCTCATTTTTAATTACTTCAATCTCCGCATTGAAACTATCCTGTTGAGCTCGACGGCAAAGATAAATTTCGGCAATTTTCAACTCGGAGGCAGTTAAACCATTTTCTTCTTCAGGGCAACGCTTTTTTCGACAGCGGTTAATAAAACGTAACATCCACGCAGCCGTACGTTTTAGTTTTACAAAAGATGAAAATCTGTTCATTTCAATAATATAGGTAGGCAGGCTCACCAGCAATGCAAATGTAGGCCGCAATTCTTCTTCACATAAATTATCAAATTTCTCTGAATTAACATTTGGCCACTCATCTTCGTTACAATAAAGGAATTCAGGGCCTTTATACCAGCGGGAATTTTCTGCAAACTCAACTTGACTTTTCATTCTAGTCGTTTCATCAGCAACATTAGATTTAGTTGACAGCCACCTCCAATTTGCTGGGCTAGTAGTATCTGGAATTTCAGTAATTCTATGAGCAACAAAGGGTTTGTATTTGCGGCTTTCAGAACCAATCCAGCTAATAACGGTTGTAGAATCACTCCAGCAAATAGTTCTTGATACCTTAATTGAATGTTCCTTCATAATTGTACTCATCAACCGAGCTCCTAGAACAGCAGCCTGCAATTCGAGCCGCGGGATGCTCATCGATTTCAAAGGTGCACATCTTGATTTTGCTGCGACAAAGGACACTTCAAGTTGACCATCAGCATTAATTGACCTCCAGTATGATACGGCACCAAACGCATCTTCGCTAGCGTCAACGAACACGTGCAGTTCTATCCTTCGAGGTATACCACCGTATATCTTAACATTAACGACGTTTTTTAATTCGTGGCGCCAATTATTCCACATGTTCTTTATTTCATCTGGCAAAATTTCATCCCGTCGTATATCGTGTCTCCATAGTTCTCGCATCAATAGCTTTGCTGTCATCATATAGTGGCTCAAGAACCCAAGTGGATCGAAAACAGACATAACCACACTTAATAGCTCGCGTTTTGTAGGACATCTTATGCCTTCTAAGACCTCAGCATTCACATTGTGGAACTTCAAATTAAACCTGAAAATATCAGCCTTTGGTTGCCAATACATACCGAGTATTTTTCCGAATGTAGCTAATTAACATCATTGAAGAAATTCCCCGTGCTGTCTACTGTACCTCTAAGAGCCGTTATGACCTCGGATCAGTTTGATGAAAAATTGCGTAACTCAAAACCCGCTGCTTTGTGAATGTCGCGAACCTGTGACGCAATTTCAGTGGCCTTAGCTGCCGTCGGAAAACTATCGACAAAATCATCAACATAGTGATGATCCATAATAGACCTTACTGCACGGGGATATCGATTACGATAGCTCAAAGCATTTACCGTTTTGACATAATGGGCTAAGCAAGGCGAGCAAGTGGCCCCGAAGGTCATGACTGCCATTTCGTACGAATCAGGTGAGTGTTTATTGTCCTCTCGCCAAAGAAAACGTTGAGAGTATCTATCTTCAGGAGCCACAAGAACCTGGTGAAACATTTCCTTAATATCTCCACAAACCGCCACAGCACCAATACGCAAATTAAACAAGACCGTTGGTAGCGATGGATACTCTTGTGGACCTTTCAGTAAATTGGAATTCAGAGAAATACCTTCAACGGAAGCAGCGGCATCAAAAACTAAACGATTTTTTCCTGGCTTATTAGGGTTAACTACTCCAAAATGTGGAAGATACCAAGTCCTTGGGCACACATCAGCAGCTTCAATGGCCGACAATTTGCGTACATACCCCTTAGACAGATAATCCTTCATGATGGATTTATAAGCTGCGCCAAATTCAGGGTTTCTTTTCATTTTTCTTTCTATTCCAGTCAATCTGTTCAAAGCCATAGAGTAGCTGTCAGGTAGCACGACATCGTCACTTCGCCATAAAAGTCGGGTTTGAAATCTACCATCAACCTTAAATGTAGATTCGTTCATAATTTGGCGAGCTTGTAAATCATCTTCGAACTCAATGACTGGCAGGGCCTTTACACCGAAGTTTTCGGTCTCAAAATAATTTTCTACCAAGTCATGAAGGATTTTCTCTGGCTGTACTGACAACAAACACAAATGTGAATTGGATGACCTACCCTTCATTTGACCAAATACTACCCAGCCCAATGGAGTGTGAAGGACCACTTTCCTCAAGGGGCACGATTTCATCAAGAAATCCCAGATGGCAATGATCTAAGCCAATCAATACTTTGGGTGTAACACCATTTAATAGGCAAACTACGGTGAGCGCTCAAATCCATATTAAAACTTTGAGCCGGCAATTTCAAATTCGAGACACCATAAACGTTTTGTAACGCATATTTTCTACGACTGCCAACCCCACTTACATGCATATTTACTACTGTCGCCATTTCCTGTGCTGCCTTTCCAGCATACAAATGCAAACTCGATTTACTTTGTTGCCCCTGAAGTCCCAAATGCTTCACCAATGAACTGTCCACCATAGTAACCGAAGAACCTTCATCCAACAGAGCATAAGTTTCAATTTTGTTACTAGGACCGTACAGTATTATTGGCACCACCCGAAACAGCAACACACCCTTATCTACAGCCTTAGACACACAACTGAGAACAGATTGATATTCATTTGTTGAGCCGCTTGTGGTGGCAGACTCACATGTAATGGCATTATCAAGTTTCACATCATGCAATAGTCTGTTATGTTTTCTTGAGCAACCATCTACTGAACAAGGCTTACGGACTCTACAAAATCTACTCGAGTGTCCAGTATTAAAACACGAAAAACATAACCTCATTTTTTTTACTTCACTCCAACGGCTGGCCACGTCTAATGCAAAAAATTTTTTACATTCGAACAATTTATGACTTGCCCGGCACATGGGGCATTCTTGTTTACGCTGACCATCAGCAGCATGAAGCACAACTTTCCTTTTCGGCTCATTAGTAGAGCGACTGACCATAGAATTTGATGTTTGTACACTTCTTACCAGATTTGCTACTCGCTGAAGCCAGGTACTAAAATCCAACACGGTAGGCCACTGTTGTAAAGTTGAAGGAAACTGAGCCCAATCCAAGCGTTTACTCATTGGCAGCTTCTGAATTAATTCTTCCATCAGGGTAGGATTAGATAAATGCTGTTGCCCATTTGCAGTCTCTAGAAATGCTGCTAAATTTCTCACCTTAATAGAGTACTGTATTAGCTTGTCAACAGAATTTTCCCCTATAGGCTGAATATCCTTAATTTGCTGCAACTGACATCGAATTAACACCTCAGGGCGACCATATTGAAGTCTAAGCTGGTCAATAGCTGTTGGCACATTATTCGGATGAATGAGCAACGACTTCACACATTCTCTAGCTTCACCTTTCAGGGCTTTTTGTAACCTCAAACAATTCTCAAAGTTATTATAAAAATACGCGGCCGTAGAATGTTCAAAAGCAGACAAAAACATAGGCTAGTCCTCAGCAGTGCCATCGAATTCGGGCAAATCATAAATTTAACGCTGTATAGGAATAGATGGAGCAGCCGATTGAATATTAATAGGCTGAGTCGTCAACAATTGCTGATGGCCTTGATCGCTTGGGCTTGCAGTACAATAAGGCGTTGTATTACGGCGCTCAATTGTATCTTCGTTCCCAAAATTGTTCCTATCTACGATTTGTGCTGTACTTACTGGGGCCGACATATTTTGTTCAATGTTCACCATATTTGCATCTTCAACAGCTCTCATGGCTCTTTGAGTATTTAGCAATAGCACTTGCAAATTTTCTATTTGCCGTTGAAGACGTTCTATATCATTACTTACGTTCGCTGACGATGTAGACTGAGATGGTTGAAAACTCACACCAGGACCAGTTACCAATGGCGGCAGATTTTGTTGCACTTCACTTACTGCATCAAAAATAATCTGCGGCGGCTCAGCTGTAGTTATTTTTGCAGTAGCACCTGCGACAGTTGTTGTTGTTTCGACGTTGCACGTACTATATGGATGTGAGGGCGCAAGTTGAGTAATTTGTTCTGGTATGGGTATTGCATCAGTTGCAATAGAACGACTATTATCTTGGCTTGCGACTTTTTGTTGGCGCGTCTTAACACGAGATCGTTGCATCATGAACCACAAATAAATATTTACACGTTCAAGAACCGAACTTTAACAAATGTTCCGGCAGACGAGGAACCACGAACACAAATAAAGTTGCTTTTAATATGTTCCGGCAAGCAAGGAACCACAACCACATTTACCAAACTGCGATATAGTAAATGTTTTTTATTTTCAATTGTTCCGGCAGGCAAGGAACCAAATATTCGCCAAAATGTATGTAGTTGCGAAATAAAATTTTTCGCTGGCTGCGACTGCAGTTTTGCAAAGGGGCGAATTTAACACCACCAAAAACCAAACAGATTATTTTATAATAAAGTGTGTGTGTGCGCGATTATTTCTAAAAACTTAAAATTAATCACAATTTCAAATTCAAATAAAAACAATTTAAATAAGGCAAATCAAAAAAGGAAATAAATAATGAAACAAATAAAAATGAATTTCTTAATAGCCCCTTTGGCTAGACGATGAACCGCCTTGTTTCAATGTCAATGTCAAAATCAAACTCAACTTTATTTTTCAAAAATCTCAATATTAAATACAATTCAATATAAAATCGATTTCCTCTTCAAAATACAAAGTAAGTAAAATGTTGATGTGAAGAATATTTCATAGTTTAATAAAAAATACAAAGTTTATTGGTCTTCGCAATATTAAAAGTAAACAACAAAAATACTTCATAAAATATATAAAATCTTCAAATTAATAAGTGGATAATAACCTTGGCTGCTATTGGATATTGTAATTATTGTTTCTTCATTTGGTTTTAGTAATGTATGTAAATGAATGTATGTATGTATGTATATATAAACATGCATATGTTTATATAACTCGCGCGTATTTTTTGATATACAATATGTAAATAATGAAATAGTGGTAAGTTTATGAAGATAAACGCATAAAACTTGCACGGGTAACGGGGTACTCCGCTCATTCACTCGCATAGGTGTCGAATGCAAAGGTATTTTAGACAAGGTTTTAGCTGATAAAATTTTTTTTATTGTCGCCAAAGACCTCAATAGTGTCGATTTCAATTTTCATATCTATATTTGGACTATGCGAGAGTTGCCTACATTTCACAGCTGTTACTACAAATCGTATTAACCGATGTGTACGACTCTTTTTTGAACGTTTTTCTCTTAACTTGCATTGTCTTTTTAAAGAAAATGTATGTATGTATATAAAACAGAATGTGTGTTTGTATCTTATGGGAGACCAAGACGTCTGGGCTGATCTTCCTGAAATTTTCACCACATTTAACTGGGACTCTGGAATGAATTATAGGCTTCTCTTCCCCCAAATCACGCACACTTTTTTAAACTATGTTGCTCCTTCCACATAGTTTTCAAAAGATTTTTATAATAAAATACAGCATAACTTCGCCATTCGTGGACTGATTTTCAAAATTGTTTTTGCATATGGAAAAGGTTCACTTTTTTTTTTTTTTTAAATTGGGAGGTGGGAGGGTATCGCGAAATGCCCAACCCAATAATATATTAATACATGAATTCGTCATTTGTGGACCAATTTTCAAAATTTTTTATCACTTGGAAATGTGCCCGAAAAAATCTATTATTTATAGGCTTTCAAGCGTACTAATAAATACTTTAGCACCTAAGTATGAAGGAAATGTCGACGTATGGACAACTAGAAAACAAAAAAAATAGCTACACAATTTGTTTTGAGACTGTATAGCTTTAACCCTCTAACAGGCTAATTTTCTTTTTGATAAAAAAAATTATACAAGACTATATATAGATAAAAAATATTGCCTGTTATCGTATTTAAATAACCAAGAGGCGATTTTAACTCAATTTCTTAAACTTGTTTTTATTATTTTATGTGATAAGCGGTGCAAAATTCTGCCATATGTCTAAATCCATCAAAATGAATGTCATCTGTTGGACGATACGACCAGATACATTTTGTATTTGCGGCCTATGGCCCTGAGGCTTTCCAAAGTTCTTTTCGCGTTAGAGTTGTTATAATGACAAATTACATCAGCGACCTCAATTTTATGCAGTCAATTCCATGAATACGTTGGAAAATCGCGTCTGAATTCAGTAATAACATATCAATACAGTGACAAAATAAGCCCATTCCTTTCTGATGATAACGACTTCAACTGCTTTATTATGTTAGGATAGTCTAAATACATCCACCTGTGATTTATTTTTTCGATTATAGCGACGCATTTGTAAAGCTTGTGAATCACTAATTAATGTTTTGAAATAAGTGGCAGAGGGGAGTAAAAGTTATGGAAGTATAACATACGATTATCATATTATATGTATATAGAATTGAATTCCCAGTCTTACGACCGCAATAGCTGTGGCTCCTAAATCTTGTGTGTTGGATACTACTTAGTTAGCCGCAGCACCTCGAATCTGTATGAAAAGCAACACAAAACTATGAACCATATTTATGTGTTTTTTCGAAATTTAGTCAATATTTTTGTTAAACACATTTGTTCATCAATGGATAGAAAATATGTTTTCTTAGGCAAGTTTTAAAATTTCTTGTTCAAGTAGTCGGTAACTGCGGGAACTATCGAAGTCAAACAACAACCTTGGTCATACTTAACCCTATAAAAGTAAACCTTTTTAAACCTCACCTATCAGCCTACTTAAAAAAACCTTTTTCATTTTTTTATTGAAAAACAACTTATATTAAAAGGTAAAATATTTCAAAATATCCGAAAGTTTTACCAACGTGTACAGCAACTCTCCAATGGATATAAACTTCGGATAAAAACCTGTCGTAACGAAGAGGGACAAATCGTAGTAGAGTCGCAATCGACATTGAGAATCTGGAAAAATCCCTTCTGACTGTTTAAATGAAGTCAATATAGTGATATCGAGATTAAAAGCAAACAAAACTGCTGGAGAGGACGGACTGTCCGCAGAACTGTTTAAGGCAGTCAGAGATGACCTGATTAGGGGCATACACCAGCTCATCTGTAAGATATCGTCGGAGGAATGCATGCCCGACGAGTGGAATCTCAGCATCGTTTGCCCGATCCACAAAAAATGCAGACCCCTTCAACTGCGTCAACAACTGATGGATAATTCTCCTAAACATCGCCTACAAGATCTTCTCTACCGTTTTGTGTGACCGCCTGTAGACAAGGCGACAGACTGTCGTGCCACTTTTTTAACACCATTGTTGAGAAAATTATACGAAACTCACACGCCAACACCAGAGGCACTATATGCCGTCAATGAACGTTTATTGGTATTTCAATGGTGGCAGTCAAGTAGGTCTAGCGGGGAAAGAGGGCAAAACGAAGTATATGCTGTCATCGAGAAAAGACGAACAACATCGACGACTGGGCCAGAACGTTACCATAGGCAGCTACAACTTCGAGGTAGTGAAGAACTACGAACACCATCAGTACCGAAATTAGACGCAACCGCTGTTTTTTGGGCTCAAGAAGCAATTGAGTAGTAGAGTATTTTCTCGAAAGACCAAGCTGGCACTATATACCGCAGAAAAGTAATGCCTTCAATCTTTAGTCTTGTTTGCGTTGATGGTTTCTAGAGAAGAGATTCAATCGGATTGTATAGCGTCGTCAGCCTAATCAAACGTCTACGGATTCAACGGCCATGTAGAGCGCATGGAAAATATTGCTCCGACCCGTGGAGATCTTTGTTTCAAGTAATATGTATATTTTATAGCATTTTGCAGAATAATAAAGACTCATACGCTTCTTACTTGCTGAACAATAACTGCACATTGAGCTTTTCCGTTTTTTAATTGTGGTTCACTTTTTTATGGTCCTCGGAAGTATGAATGGAGTCCTTTATTTAGCCATGTTCTCAGAAGAACAAGAAAAAAATGACAGCTACCCTTACATTAAGTATAACAGCTGCAATTCAAAATAAAATGAATTAAAAATGATTTCCAGGATTAATAAATAAGCATTTAGTGAAATTAATTTACTTATTTTTAAATAATAGACTACTTGTACCGCAGGTACATGTTTTTAAAGATATTTTAAAAATCTTTTTTAATCTTTCACATGAGCATTTCTGTATATGTACATATGTATTTATACAAATTGTAACTTCTTATAATGCACTAATCACATTCGAGACGACAGACTAAACGCACACATGACTGCAAATACTGTCAAATTCATACTTTTTAAACAAAGCGGAAAAGCACTTATTTTGACGTTTCAGAAATAAAAATGTTTCTCACAAAGAGTTTTAAGGGATAAACAATGGGATATTTGTATTTCGGCCACACCTCCCTTAGAGTGAGTGGCACTGCAAAGTTGAACATGTAATTGAATATATCTTTCGAACTATAAATAACATAGTAAAGAATTGTATTCCAAACTAAAAATTATTTGTTGGTAAAGTTTACGTGACAGGCATTAGTAACCAGAGAAAATCGGTCGCACAATATTATTTTTCCGACCACACCTTCTTAACCGCAAACAATAATTTTTTATGTATGTAATGATGACATTTTGAAGTAAAAAGTTCTTGTATCGCAGCCTTAAAAGATTTTAAATAATATTCAAATAACAAACAAAGAGAGCGGGTTAATAAGTCCGAGTGTTTTTAAATGAAACATATGTTTTCATATAAAAAGTTATTTTATTTTTCCACATAGTCTCTTTTGTGTTCTATACACTTTGTCTGACGTTTCTACAATTTTTGTATCCCTTCCGAAAAGTATAATTTGTCAACGTAAATGGGTGGTGCAGAGTCCCCATAATATTTATGAAGCTTAGCCTTGGTTTGAGCGATGGTTTTTTCTGTAAAAAATAATGTTTAATGAACACACGAAATTCGGTTTTTTCCATTTTCTTCTCAAAACGAGCGGTAGCCTACTATCAACGCTAACCACAAACTAAGTGACGCAGCATGTTCGAACTTAGACAAGAGTCTACTGACAGATGCAGTGTTGCCATTTCAATTAAGAGACGAGAAATTCAAAAATCCATAAATTGTCTGTCAAGTCTTCGAAATCAATTTTGAGAGTCGTGTTTTTAAAGCTTCTGAATTAAATAAATATAATAACTTTCTTATACTTCTTTTGTTATATTGTCCACATTTCTTGTAGCTAAGAAAGATAGAAAGTTTAAATTGGCGACAGCAACAATGGTGCTCGTGCTGTCGATAAAATAATCGTTTCCATTAAAATGTTTGTTTTAGTTTTGACATATTGTAGCCGGTAGCCTGCTGTCCCGAATGTGCTTAATGTATAACACAAAACATAAAAATTTAGTCAATTTGTTTATTGAACAGCACTGGCACTGAGAATCCATCTTCTTGATCAAAGTAAACAAATCGCCAGTTTTAAGCTTTTTGTGTTTTTGAGAACAGGTTTTTCTTGAAGTCTTAGACAGCCCAAGTCGTAGCATAAATATTTGCTTCATAATATTCCTTCTGCTCATTGAATTAATTTTGTTTTCGGTCACAGTTGGAAACATAGGGAATATAACTATACGGTACGGCCATATTTAATATATCATTAAACCTACATAATGGCCAACATCCGATCATTAGCACCTTTTATTGCATTGTAGGACTCAAAGTTACAGTTTTTTCTGATACTGAGTTAACGGTGGGCTCTTGTTCCAATTAGAGTTAATTTATAAGAATCCACTAATAGCTGTTCTGCTATTGATATAAACCAATTTTCTGCAGTTATGATTCTGTTTGTGATATACATATGTAGTTCTTTATATTATAATAAGAACCTAACGACTTGCCCGCTGCTATATTATAACTTATTCCCAAATATCGGGGAGTTAACGGTGGGCTCTTGTTCCAATTAGAGTTAATTTATAAGAATACACTAATAGCTGTTCTGCTATTGATATAAACCAATTTTCTGCAGTTATGATTCTGTTTGTGATATACATATGTAGTTCTTTATATTATAATAAGAACCTAACGACTTGCCCGCTGCTATATTATAACTTATTCCCAAATATCGGTCCGGGCCAGGTAATCCTGGCATCGGAGAATAGCACAGTTTTGATACCATATTGAGCTGGCTTGTTTGAACATCGCCTTCTACATCTCGGTTTGAAGTTATCTTCTTTTTGCGGAAAATGATTTAGTCGACCAATTTAATGGGGTTATATCATAAATACATATGCATGAATTTTGCTTAATTCTTAATTTGAAATGTAAGCCAAGTATTACGGCTATCAGTCAAAATTTGAGAGGAGAACCATATCTACATAATGTAGATTATATGCATACATCTCAAACATATAGACTTCTTCTTCTTTTGGCGCTACAGTCCGTGGTGAACCTGGGCCTCAACCAACAAAGTTTTCCAGCTGGCACGGTCTTTAGCCAGCGTTCTCCAATTCTGCACACCAAGTTGGTTGAGGTCCGTCTCCACTTGTGTGCGCCATCGGTTCCGTGGGCGTCCTCTACTGCGTTGTCCCACAGGTTCGGAATCGAAGATTCTACGGGTCGGAGCAGTATTCTCCATGCGCTCTACATGGCCCAACCATCTTAGCAGTTGGATCCGTAGGCGCCTGGTTAGGCTTATGTCGCTGTACAACCCGTACAGTTCATGATTGAATCTTCTTCTCCAGAAACCATCAACGCAAACAGGGCCGAAGATTGAACGCAGAACTTTTCTCTCGAAAATACCAAGGACTTCCTCATCCGCCTTCGACACCGTCCATGCTTCTGCGCCATAAAGAAGTACAGGGATTATCAAAGTGGTATATAGTGTCAACTTGGTTTTTCGAGAAAGGGCCTTACTACTCAATTGCCTCTTGAGCCCAAAGAAACAGCGATTGGCAAGAGTTATTCTGCGTTTGATCTCGGTACTGATGTTGTTCATACTGTTGACTTGGGAGCCAAGGTAGACGAAGTCCTTCACTACCTCGAAGTTATAGCTGCCTATGGTGATGTTCGGGCCCAGTCGTCGGTGTTGCGCGTCCTTTTTTGATGACAGCATATACTTCGTTTTGCCCTCGTTCACCGCTAGACCCATTTTGGGCGCCTCCGTTGAAATACCAGCAAACGCTTCAGTGACGGCTCGCTGTGTTCGACCAATCACGTCAATGTCGTCAGCATATGCTAGCAGTTGCACGGACTTTTGGAAGATCGTGCCTCTGTTGTTGGCGTGTGAGTTTTGCACGATCTTCTCAAGAATTATGTTAAAAAAGTAGCAATAAAGAATATAAATATGGATGACATATAGACGTACGAGTACATAAATACATACATCCATATGTATATAATCATTTAATAAATAAAATGCTGTTCTTAAAACAATGTAATTGCTCGGACATGCCTTCAAACAGATATTTTTTTATCCATTACCCCTCGCGGGAGCATAAGGCTTCCATAAAGCATCTCCACCTGACACGATTCGCCGCTGCTGTTTTTGTGTCTTCCCATGTCTGGTTATTCCTTATTGCCTTAGTTCTTGCAGGATAGTGCGTATCCAGGTGTTTCTTGGACGTGCACGGTTTCTTGAGCCCTGAGGATCCGCTCTAGCGCCATTCTTTTAATACTGCCGGGCTTCCTTCTCAATGTATGACCGATCCACCTCCATTTTCTTTTTTGATCTGCTTCCGTATGGGTTCCTCCTCTGTAAGGGTCCAGAGATCTGCGTTGCTGATGGTATTAGGCCGGAATATTCTACATATGATTCTTAGGCATTTGTTGATGAATACCTGATGTTTTTGTGTGATAGTGTTCGATACAAGCCAAGTTTCGCTACTATATAGCAATGTTGACTTTACACAAGCGTTGAATATTCTTAGCTTGGTACACCTAGATATGAATGAGCTTCTCCATATGGAATACAGGCGCCCGAATGCTGGTCTCGCCCTGCTGAGTCTGTTATCTACGTCTGTTTCTGCGCCGCCGTTTGTTGCCATAGTACTACCCATATGGCAGAAGTTATCTACGTAATCGACTGGTTGTCTTTGTAGCATGATGTTTCTGTGGTCGTGTTATTAATTCTGTCTCAAGTCCAACATTGCGAGCCAATCTTTCTAGGTGTTCGAGTTTTTACTGCATGATGGAGACCTTATGCGAGAGTAGACAAATATCACCTGCATAATCCAATTCCTCGAGTTGGCGTGAGAGACTCCACGTGATTCCTCTTCTCTCTAAACAGACTTGGCTCATTATTTCATCCAGCACGATGGTGAATAATAGAGGTGAAAGTGGGTATCCTTGCTTGACTCCAGCGTTTCTTTGAAATGGTTGGCTCATGTTGCCGTTATGAAGAACTGAGAAGTGTGCGTCCATCATACAAAGATTGTTCAATAATAATGCGTAATGTATTAGCCTGATCTACGCAGCTTCTGTTTGGCTGGAAGCCTGCCTGTTCGTCACGTAATTGATCTTCTATTTCTTCTCTAAGCCTTCCCTGTATTATTGTTGCTAGAACTTTGTATATTGTATTAAGCAGAGTTATTCCGCTCCAGATGTTGCAGTCTTTCAAGTTGCCTTTCTTTGGTATCTTTACAATGATACCTTTCCTTCAAGTTGGAGGCAGCCTTTTCTTCTCCTAGACTTTTGTGATGTGGGGCCGTAGACGTCTCGCCGTAGTTTCGATGTCAACCTGCAGAATTTCTGCGGGTATGCCATCCTCGCCTGCTGCTTTATTACTTCTTAGTTGTTTAATGGCCTGATGTATCTCGTTTAGGCTGGGAGGGGTGCACGCAATTCTAAGGTTGTTTGTTTGTGCATGGCCGTTGTTATTTCTTTCGAAGTCCTCAGTGTCATCTATGGAGACGTTGGTGATTTCTTCGAAGTGCTCTCTCCACCTTAGTGTCTGTGCTTCATTGCTTGTTAATAATGCGCCATTACAATGAGAAACTGCTTGGATACTGTTACATTTCCGATTGGTCAGGCAGTCAATCGTCTGATGTAGTTTTCTCACATTATTTTGACTACCTGCTTCTTCTGCTGTAATTGCTAGCCGTTCCAGGGACTTCCGTTTATCTTTTCTTGCAGCTTTCTTTACTAGATTTGCCAGCTGTTGGTATTGCTGTTTTAAAGTTTCTGTATTATTGTTTGTCAGCTGCAATTTGATCTCCCTTCTCCGCTGTGGTCGCACTATTCCCAATGATTCTTCAGGAGCTTGATTGTATACTGCAACGATATATTTCCATGAGTGTTGTTCGTTTATTGGCAGCCTTTCGCGAATTGCCATTGCTAACGGGTTACTGCTTGAGGTGTTTTGTAGTTGTTGTATGTGAAGCCATTTTCGCCTTCTGTGTCCGGTATTTCTTCTTTGACATTTCAGTTTTATCTTGATTTCGCCTGTGATAAGCTAATGATCACTTGCGATGTCAGCACCTCTTCTATTCCTGACATCTATTAAAGAGCTTCGCCATCTTCTGCTCACGTATATTTGTGTATCTCTTTGTGCGAGAAGATAGAGGCACCTATGTCGAATTAGAATTCCTGGCACAATTTTCTATTTCGCGTTAAAATCACCAAGGAGTATAACGATATCTCCTTTTCAAGTCCCATTAAGCGTTGATGTTACTTGCGCGTAGAATTCATCTTTCTTCGTGTTTTCTGCGTCTTCTGTTGGGGCATAGCACTGTATAATGGTGACGTGTCTTATTTTGCTCTTGAAGGGGGCCATAATCACCCGCTCAGATATTGGTTTCCATGTTTGGAGGGAGTTTCTGATTTTCTTAGATATTATAAATCTTACTCCACTTTCGCTGCCACTTTCTTTTCCGCTGCAGAACACAGTATTGCCATTTCCAGTGATAAGATCTCCGTTGCTATTCCATCTCATTTCGCTTTTACCTAAGACGTCGATGATGTACCATTTTATTTGTTGTTTTAGCTGTGCAAGCCTTGATGCTTCAGGAAGAGTTCGTACATTCAATTGCCATGCGCGTCCTTTTTCGTGTGCTGAAGGTCGTTACCTATAAATCCAATCTGTTATTCTTCTCTGTGTTCATTTCGTTAATCAGTTGTATTCAAGCTAAGCAGATGATTAGTCTACTCATACAGATATTACAATGCAATAAACTTTAAAAAAGTAGAACATGTAACTACACACACACGCACAGCCTAATTTAATTTATTTTCCAATTCTATTTTAACATTTTTTTTTGACGTTGCACAAGAAGTAGTAAATATTTTTTTTACTACAATACTACGAGTATGAATGAAAACAAAGACAAAATTTACTGGAAGTTGTCAATGTTAAAAGTTGCATAACTTTGATACGTTGTATTGAAGTTGGCGTACTGTATGTGACAGAGCTCGTAACAAACCGTTTATTTTAACTTACTTATCAGTTGAAAAATGCAACGTACAACGAATGACGGATTCTACGTGCCCCGGCTTCAAAGTGCCTTTGAACATATCGGCGTTGCCAAAACTTTTCTTTGAAGAATTTCTTTTGGTGGTTATTGAAACATTAGAATGAATCAGTGAGGGCTCCGCAATAGTTGCCCTTGGTGGTACATTTTCAAGGCCCATATCTGTCTCAGATGGTGGTATTTTTTTAACGCGACTGATTCATCTTCCAAAACTTGATTAGTTTTGAAAAGTAATCTGTGTCATGTATTTAACATATGTATGTATATCCTCCCCGGCCTTTATAATTTTCTCAGACAGAAATTTCAAAGCACCACCTTCTGATAACGCGAATAACAGTCTATAAGAACTAAAACGTACACATCATTTAAAAATGGACCTAATAATTCTGTTGCTTTACACTGCCAATAACCATAAACAACGAATGCTACTACATATGTACATACGTACCTTATTGAGTATTTTGGAGACAAAACAACAATCACAACAGGTTTCAAAAAAAAAAATTTCGAACCTATTAACAATTAAATTCCACCAGACTTTAACTCTGAAGGTAAAATCCAATGCACCGCCGCAAATAGTACAGTGTGTAACGATTTGTATCGTATTAAATAGCCACACATTTACTTTCGAGACACGATTTACTTTCGAGTATTCACATTATTGTGCATATTGTAGTAATATTTTGCGGTTCATATCGGAAAAATTAGTAAAATATCACGCTTTTTTAAAAATTTATAAAAGCACCAAAACAATGTTTTTCTTAAATTCATAAATTTAAACATTCATATATAAACACCTGAGAGCCTCAAATATAAACCTCTTAATAGAAAAAAAAGCGGTAAAAATAAATACAACACTTAAAGAAAAGACTAGTAAGATAGTTTGTAATGCAACAATTCGAAATGTTTTGAAGGAAATAACTATCATGATTAGCACAAAATAAGTATTTGCAACATACACTTCAGCAAAACAGTAAAATTAAATTATATAATTTATTTGCACTAAAATTTTTTAGTAAAAATCTTTACCTATCTGTCAAAAAAGTAATTAAGAGAAAAATTTTCAAAACATGTTATATTTTGTTATAGCATGTTTCTACAGTCCAAGTGATTCAAAATTTTTTGTCAACTGAGTAAAAGAATTGTTTTGGGGTTCCATTACACAAGTATCAGTTTTTGTTGGTTAAAAACGTAAGACTATCAGTTTTTTGTGATTTCTATATTGCAATTCCAATCGTCACTACTGTTAAAAACAGACAGATTGTTTTACCAAAAACAGTTGTAAATACGGAAAAATTATATACACAGAAATTAATTATGGATTTAAACAATAAAAAGTTATGAGTCGAGTATGTATGTATGAATGTGCAGGGATAAGTATCAATGAGATAAAAAAAGCATAATATCATCATATTCCAGTATCAAGAAAACAAATGTTATTCAATTGCAAAAGTTGGTTGAGCTAATGTAGGAATACCCACAATTTGCCACTGGCAGTCCCATATTTGGAAGCAGTAGGGTGATGGTCGATGAGACTTTGGATAAAGTTCCAAAAAAAGTAAATGCTTTCGGACCTCCATTAAGAAGTGGATTGGAATGGAAAAGGGTATTAAAGATATTTTTGATTAATAAACTAATTAATACATACATACATGCATACATACATGTTTGCATATGGTGTGGCACGATCCAAACTGCGGAGTGAAGAAAAAAATTAGCGAAAACAACAAAAGTCTTCACGGAACTGGTGACGGTCCATGTACCATAAATAACTTGACGCAATTGGAACTGCACATTGACCGAATATGCCATCTCACTTCGGCAGCAGCACCTGCTGGTTCTATTTTGGGTTTGCCTTCTTCCCATATAACCGTTATTACACTGCCTAGACGTTGTGCGAAAATAGCTGTGGTAATGAATAAGCATACTAAAGCAGCTCAAACTCAAGCTGAAGCACCAAAAGTGCAAGCTGAGGCAGCAAGAATTCAAGTTGATGTAGCTAAGGAGCAAGCGAATGCCCTAAAAGATATTGCTGAGTCAGCAAGAGAAATAAAACAGTCATTAATTGACTTGATTAAGCACCTCAAAGACTAAGATTAATTTATATCTCAATTACTTTTATTTTTACCAGATTAGTTTTGTTTTTAACTTTCAGAAAAAAATGTTGTATGTAAAACCCTAAAACAACAACATTCGCTCAAGAGTTGCCACTTGTAATGAAAATATTGTGTTTTTGTATGGAAAAAAGTAAACAGAACACTAAAATATTCACTATGGCAATCCTGCAGTTTAATAAAACGTAAAGTACTACGTAAGCTAGACAAGTGATTTAAAAATACTCCTTTTTGTTAAATTTCAAGGGCCGATGTTGATTTTGAATAAAACACAAACTATTTAGGAAATTATTGTAATTTTATTATGATGTATTGGTATTACTCAATTATGTATGGAACAAAATATCGGCCAAATGGGCGCCGCGACCTCGGCGGCACACCTCCATCCGATGGTCCAAATTTTCGATGACGCTGAGGCATAATGGAGGTTCTATGCCGTTAATGTGCCGAATTATCTGATCCTTTAGGTCTTGAATTGTTGCTGGCTTATCGACGTACACCTTTTCTTTCAAATAACCCCAAAGAAAAAAGTCCAACGGTGTCAAATCACATGATCTTGGCGGCCAATTGACATCGCCATTACGTGAGATAACACGGCCATTGAATTTGTTGCGCAAAAGAGCCATTGTTTCGTTAGCTGTGTGGCAAGTGGCACCGTCCTGCTGAAACCACATATCGTCCACATCCATATCTTCCAATTCGGGCCATAAAAAGTTCGTTATCATCTCACGATAGCGAACACCATTCACAGTAACTGCCTGACCGGCCTCATTTTGGAAAAAATACGGCCCGATGATGCCGCCACCCCATAAACCGCACCAAACAGTCACTCTTTGTGGGTGCATTGGTTTTTCGACAATCACTCTTGGATTCTCATTCGCCCAAATGCGGCAATTCTGTTTATTGACAAATCCACTGAGGTGAAAATGTGCCTCATCACTGAAGATGATTTTCTTCGAAAATTGATCATCCACTGTTGCCATTTCTTGCCACCATTCTGCCCATTCACGACGTTTGAAATGGTCAAGAGGCTTTAGTTCTTGAGCCAATTGCACCTTGTAAGCGTGTAAATGCAAGTCTTTATGCATAATGTTCATCAACGACGAGCGTGAGAGGGGCAATTGTTGGGAACGACGACGAGTTGAGGTGGACGGCTCTTCAGCCACACTATCGCGAACAGCAGCAATATTTTCTGCAGTACGAGCTGTACGAGCATGCACTGGTGTTCTCACATCTTCTACAGACCCGGTTTGCTCGAATTTTTCCACGATTTTTGCGATTGTACGCACATTTGGACGATGAAATTTACCAAAAAAATTACGAAGTGCACGAAATGCATTTTGATTTGAACTCCCATTTTCATAATAAGTCTGGATAACTTTAACACGTTGTTGGATTGTGTATCTCTCCATGGTTCAAATTGAGTATGTCTGAAATAGAGAAATGTCAAATAAAATTCGGAAAAAAACTTGGCGTTTAGGTGTGGTTCACATTCAACATCGGCCCATACAATTTAACCACCCTTTATGTATATACTTGGCTGTGTGGTACTTGTTTGTCTGAACACTTGCTTGCTATGTGGAAACATGCCATTAGGCACATTCGCACCTGATTAGTAAGAACGTATTAACTCAAAATTTTTAAAATTTCGCTTTTTGAACACCAACACCAATATCTACTACTGAAACAATTTCAACGTATTCCGGTTCTTTCATCTCGAAACCCACATTGAGTCGATTGCCTTTCTATCAGCCAATAAGTACTATTTTGACTTAATACAAAAGTTGGAATAAAAATGCATCCTATATTTGTATAAAAATAATCAAGTTGTTTTATTTAAATCTATATGCATTTTAAGTTGATCCTTTTTGTTGATAATATTTGTTTTAGTTGATGGTTTTAGTTATATATGTATAAGTTTTTTTATTATAAAATTGTTCACAATTGTTTTGAGTTGTGGCCCTGTTCATAAAAGAATTCAATCCGTCTGTAGTTATAACCATTTTCATGATACATGTTTATAAAAAATTTACTGTAAATAAATACTTACTTGTATTTTATATTGTGCAAAATAACAATAGTTAATTAAAATTTAATATGACGTGCCCAAACCTACAACACTTTTCTGTTTCTTTCCGTTATGTGCATAATGATTAATAATTACACCGCTGCAGATCTATTTACCGATGATTCGAATGACGATTTCTATCAGTCATTGGTAAGTCGAAGCATTTTTTCGGACAAAGAAATGCAGAAAGAGGTTGATGAAAGAAAAAACGTATTGATTTTTTTATAATTAATACGTTTTTTCTTTCATCAAAAAAAAAACGTCCACAAAATATACGACTCTCAAAATATTGATATATTTAATATATACTCGTACATACATACTTTGCTATCATCATATACAAGTGATTTACAAAAACAGATAGCACCCAAATATATGTACATGTGTAGATATTCAAGAAACGCATACCCAGTCATTGGAACCTCAGCATAATATGCCCCGTACACAAGAAAGGAGACAAAACAATATGTCCCAACTACAGAGGAATAAGTCTTCTTCCCATGGCACATAGAATATATTATCGAGCGTATTGTGTGGTAGGTTAAAATCTAACGTTGGCGAAATACTTGGGCCTTATCAATGTGGACTTAGACCTGGTAAATCCACCATCGACAAGACACCTTACGCCAAACCCTGGAAAAAACTACGAAAAACAAATCGATACATATCATCTTTTTGTCGATTACAAAGCCGCTTTCGACAGCCCCATACGTTCAAAGGTGTTTCAAGCCATGTCTGAGCTTGGTACACCTGTAAAACGACTCTGCAGGATGACTTTACTCGACACTCGATCTGCAGTTAAAATAGGAAGAAATCCCTCCGAACCATTATACACGAAACAACACATGTTACTCGCTCATGCCGAGGATATTGACAACATGGGTCGATCATTGCGAGCAGTAACTGCCACCTTTTGGAAAGACGAGAAATAAAGTAGGTCTAGTAGTAAAGGGGGATAAGTTGATGGTGTCAACGCAACCAAGTTGATGGTGTCAACGCACAAGACGTTCGAAAGAGTCGGGCAGGCAGTGGAAGTTGGAAGCTACAACTTTGAAGTAGTTAACGATTTTATCTATCTCCGTACTGCCGTTAATTGGACTAATAACATCGGCAATGGGTGATGGATGCTTCTTTGATCTAAGAATAAAGCTACTTGTCGACAGACAAAAATCACGGCTTACAAGACACTGGTACTGGGCGTGCTGCTTATGGTTCAGAAGCATGGGTACTTGGGAAAGCAGATGAGGCAGTACTTGAAGTGTTCGAGAGGAAAATACTTGGGAAAGTCTATGGACCAGTCTGGGTTGACGGAGAATATCGGTGTCGTGTGAATCATGAGCTGTATGAGCTATATACCGACATTGACATAGTTAAGCGTATTAAATTACAGCGTTTACGTTGGCTAGGTCATGTTGTGCGAATGAATGCAACTGCTCCAGCTAAAAGTCATTTGATTATGAACCGGGTGACGGCGCACCCAGAAGAGGAAGAGCAAAGCTCCGATGTAAAGACCAAGTGGAGGAGAACATCTTGATACTTAGTGTCAGAAATTGGAGAAGAAGTGCAGATGATCGACATGCTTGGCAATCTATTCTACGTTCGGCTAGTGGAACACATTTTCTGTAATAGTTTTAAATGGTAAAGTTATTGCAACAGTAATTGAATAAGACAAAAAAATATAAATATAGAAATTTCAGAAAATGGAACGAATATTAAATAAAAAATTTATGTTTTTTGCTTGATTGCAAAATAAAATAAATATAATGTAGATACTCGTATATATGTATGTATATTTCCACCGGAATTTGCTTATGATGTCTTCGGATATTCAATTTCTCTTAAAATGTAGACACAAACAATTACTGACCTCAACTGAAAATAAGAACAAAAATAAACGTATATGTAACATAAAAACAATAATTTCGTTAAAACAGAGTTTCTGATAATGAAATTTTTATATGTACATATATTGTATGTATACATTTTACGTTTATGAGGTCAAATATGTGCATACATATATACATTTTTCTCAGTTTGAAGATATTTTTGTCATGATTTATTTTTTTTAAACGAATAAAAATTTTATAAGTTAAAAATAATTCTACCTTTATTGATTACTAGCCGTGCTCGGGCCGTTATTTTAATTATTAATCAGCACACATATTTTTTTTTGAATGGATGTCGATCTACTTGTTTTATTCATCAATTTAAAAATGAATTCAAATTAACAATTACTTGGAAAGTTGTTAATAAATACATAGTACATATACTACGTATGTATGTACATGAAATTCTTAATAAAATGTAAATTTTTAGTTTGCACATAAATAAGTATATTTATATATGTACTTCTGTGACGCAAATGCTTTATAATGTGTGGCAAACGCGCTTTCTTGTAAACAATATTCGATGTCGTTTTATTTTGTTACATAACCAATTTCATACAGAAAAATGTTATTTAAAAAGTACAGAAGCAACAAGTTTCAAAATGTGAGCACTACAATCAAAAAAATAGTTTTTCGAGATTTGACACCTTCAACATCACACCAATACCCGGAATCAGAAATAATAGCATAATTAAAAGAACACTTTTAAAACACTTACGAAAAATAGCGAGAAAATGCAATTACTTACTATTTTTCCTAAAAGTCTATTCTCAAGATGGTACAGGGATTCCACATATCAAACTTTATGGCACGTGAGGTGAAAAAGGTATATTAAGTACCCCCAATGAAAAGCTGATGGATGTTCAGGACAATTTAAAAATTAAAAAAATTTTGCGAATTTGTGCTATCATAAGACAGATATATATATCATATATCTTTCTGAAGATGATCATAGAGAAGAAGATGCATTTTTAAGAGAACCCTTTTTGGGCTACGCACAACTCCAGGTACACAAAAATATCATTATTTCAATCCTGAAGGAGAAAATAAGTTAAGAGTAAAGATTTTTTCAAATCATAGCGATTTTTTAATTGAAAATGTTCGTTACTAATTTATGTTTTACTGTCTGATTATTATTATTATTTAACTCAACCTTTTAAAGGTTTAAAAACAATTTTTGTAATAAATTTTAAAAATTTAAAACACAAATTATCAATTAAAAGCTTTAAATAGTATTATATATAATACATTTAATACAAAAAAAATTACCTGAATTATATTATTGTTTGTGCAATACTTACTACTTTTGTACTACATTTTAAATTTACACTACAAATTTCAACTGAAAGCTTTAAACAATATTATTTTAAAAAAACCAATTGAATTATTTTAATGTTTTGTTCAATATTTTGTAATGAAAAAATTAATGAAAACTATAAGGTCTTCTTCAATAATACAATATAAATAATTTGCATGGGAAATACATTTAGAATAATAAGCCTTAAAAATAATAAGCCTTAGCATATTAAAAATCCAACATAAAAGGTTTGTCTTCTATGAACACAAAACATACTTAGGATCACGTTCTGGTCTATAACTCTGACACCAATCGAGTCTCCACTTTTAAATTTTCTGTAAATGTAAATGTAGAAGAGGGTCTAATACTTGACATATATATTTTTAAGAATTGTAAACAATATGGTTTTTCAGATATGGACCTTAGAACTCAAGACCCAAAAAAATGATTTTTGACCTTTTCTTAAAAAAATACAATATGCATATAATTCTTAAGGGTGCACCTTTAAAACGATGCCAGAAAAACTAAATTGCCTTGCATAGTTCAAAAGTTTTATCCTCTTTTGTAAGGAGAGTTTTGTGATTTTTTAAAATTTTTCACGTCTTTTATGATTTTACACGTCATATTTCGGAAGCCAAAAGAATCTGGGGTTTGAAAATTTATGTTTTGTTAAAGTCCAATAACATAAAACAGTTGAGATGAATTTCATTGAAATCAGGGCTCTTGTATCCGAACGGCATGATGGTTTGACATGTTTTCACTCTATGGTAATAAAATATATTGTTTGCTTGGAGCGCCAACCCACGATAAACCCACAAATAGTTGCCCATAAGAAAAACATAGTTTTCCCAAATCGATTCCTAACATAATAATATGTGACAGCGCGATAACTAATGTTTTTTGCCATCCACCGCTGAGAATGGACATTTTGTTTTACCAAATGTGTCGTGTTTTGTGAGTATTTTAATCATATTATTCATATTTAAGTGAAATACTCTGGAAATGATGTCATGACGATCAAATGAACATTGGCAAGCCAATAACTCTTCCTTAATCTCCTACTCGGGGTTCTAACGGAATGTAACAAGCAAATCGGAGCTTCCAAAATTTAACACGTAGATTATAGTGTCCTGTGTTTTTCCAAGGATATAGCTTGGCAGACCTTCAAAAGTTGCAGGTAAGATGACTTATTGTCCAATATTTATTGCGTTGGCTATAGCATCCTGTCACCCTTTGACATATCGGAAATATTGAAAAGAGTTGTAATGTGTTCCTAGAAAATTAACACTTTGTTGTTACAACTTTCCTTTAACCTTTGCAATGCATTCGGGTAATTTTCATTTGTAACCTGACAGGGTTCAACGACAGCAAGGGCTTGGCCAGAGAGACAATTCAATAAATAATTGAATTTATCGGCTGGTGTGAGCAACTGCAAAATTGTTGGGTCGGCTTTGTCGCCGTCTGTTTCGATTTTCTTCTGTATGCTGAAAATGTTTCGTTTTGTTGTGGCTCGTTGTTGCTTTAATGAACCCAGTTCTGAAGCAGTAGAAGTATTGGCTGCATCATCATTAGTTGCCATCATTTTAGTTTCAATAAGTTGTTCACGACTTTAGAAAATTAAAAGTTAGAGCTCACAGTTTCGTACAACAAATTATTTTTACACTAATTTCCAATAACCACGATAACTTGATAAAAGGTTTAACTTGAAATTGCACCACGAACGATATACATACATACAAACATATCAAATCAACGTAATTAATTTTTCCAATACGAAACAGTAGTGTTTAAAGTTGGTTCCAAGAATTTTTCGAACGATATACAACTTTCCACTAGAATGGGTTTCTTGCACAAAATTGAAGAAATGTTTGCGTAAGTATTTTATACAAATTCGACTAAAAAGGATGTTGCTGTTGCGGCTCCTGGCATCAATTTAAAAAAAATTAAATTTTATTCAAAAATCTTAAAACACTCTCACATCACGGTCTCCAAAATTTTGCATACAAAAAATTGTGTGTTTAAAATTACAAATTAAAACGCGTTATAGTTTAATTACTTTAAAGTATGACTTCTTTATTCCACGACAATTTAACTAAAATTACTTTTACAAAGTATAACATTGTTGATTTGGACCACAGCGGGATTTATGAACAGTAAGTGATCCGCTATAAAGAGCAACAAATATACATACATACGTACGTTTAATAATTAAAATAAAAAGGGATTAATATCAGTGACGGCACTTTATTTAGAGATGGTAAAGTGACTAATATGATATCCTCCAACAGGCACGTCAAATTGTGCTGGCGCCTACCCTGCTACCTACTGTAGCTGAAGCTTTCTGTGATATTTTTACAACACTTTTAAAGTGACCTTACTTGAGTCTCATTTAAAACTTTTGGTCGGCCTGCACTTGGAAGATTTTCTGCTTTTATATTTGTTAACTCTTATTTTATTGCGAAGTTTTGAGGCTAGTTCTCTATCGTCAGAGTTTGCCTTTTGCAGAGTAAAAACACTAAGAAATCAAAATTTATATTATAGAAACGCTGGTAAAAAATTTAGTGTTAATTATTCTTTACCACATACACGCTTGTTATCAGCTTAAAATTACAAAGCGACTATTCAGACAGATACAAAACAAAAACAGAAAAAAAACAAAACAAGACAATTCGAAAAGTGTTTTTGAAGTGATTATTTAATTCTGAGTGGAAAGAAGCAGGGTTTTTTTCCTGAGAATATTTATTATATTTTTGAGAAGCTCATAGTAGGCAAAGAAGTTGCTTTTCTTACAAATGCTGTTTCTTATCGCGATAAGTGGTGAATTGTTTACCAACTTAGCAGCTGCTGCAAGCTAGTGACCCCCAAGCTGCCGGAATGAATGGCGAGAAAGATGTTTCCTCTAAAAAAGAAGAAAAAAGAGAAATGGGAGCGAGAGTTGTGATATTGAGGAACTGCGGGAAGCTGACCGCAAAATTGAAATACTGGCAGATGAAGACGGAAACCGAGGAAGAGAATAGAAGACATAATATGCGAGAGATTTGCTCAATATATTTAGAATGTCACTACTAATCTATTGTGGATGTCGAACTGGAAGAGGAAAAGATGACCATTGGCGTAAGCTTCAGGACTGGTGATATGGTGGGAGGTGTTGGAAAATCAATTAATCTGAAGCAGAAGAATACTGAAGGCAGAGCTGTTAAGGTAGTAAGTAATTGTATACGTTTAATTGTGATTCAAAACACTGACGCTGGAAAACTGATCGGACGTAAAACTAATGTTAAAGTTCGTACTCTCGAAGATTGTGACAACCTGTGTGCCATGCTGAAAGGGATTAGCGTTGATAGTCTCACCTATATACTCAAGGGTCTTCATCCTATATCGTTGACAATTGAGGGGATCCTTCATTTTTTAGAACAGAGGAGATAGTTGAATAACTGAGTGGTCTTCAAATGAAAATAATTGTTTTTGGCGTCAAGTTGCTTGGTGCTGATAAATGGGTTGTTAGGCTCACTAGGGATGCGGAAATATAAAATTTTTCATGTTACGAACATGTTATCAGTAATTTCGTATGTTATATCGGTGTGTGAAATGCGGCGGTTCCATTCCATTCAGAGTGGAGAATATTGAGGAGAATGTCGTGAAAGACTCAGTAACTGGTCAAAATCCCTAAGAAGGTTGGAATACCACTTTTTTGTGTTCTTTGTGCAATGGAGGGGCATACAGCGGTACCGGTTAACAATGTGATCTCGTTCTAAATGGGTATGACTCCATTTTACAATTTTTTACTGCCTTAACAGTATTGGCACATTTGCGGAAAAATACCGTAAGGTTGACAATGACGAGGACAGAGCCCATGTCTTGCTTGGCTTACTAATGACAATAAGACAGGAGCAATTTTTATTAACGTTAATTTCACCATTTCAAGACATAGGCGATATTACTTGGGCTTATTTTCAAGACAACAAAAGCCGAACGTTTTTCTGGTATTTGACCATTGCCGCAACTCCCGACATAGGCTTGACTTACCTGGGTACAGAATATTAAGACGTACCGACAAGGTGGTACTGCTGTTTTTTAGGGAAACCTTGCGTTCTGAAGAGATCGTTTTCGAGAACACGGTCATACGGATTCGAAGATGGAGCTGCATCGATCTTTTCGTTGTTTAAAAGTGCTTAAGGCCGGGCAACATATTCTAAGCACCATATATATGTAGATGAATTTGCTGCTGATATCAATGCAAGGCTTAACTAGTGAACAATGTACAAGGTACGACTATGATCACACGAACAAGCGCAGATTTATGAGCAGACAGAAATGTGACTGAAGCTGAATGTATTACGTCATCGCATGCCGCATTTCAAGATGCTATGTAGCATGCAATACCGTAGGTTTCTGTAGGACGCCTAGGTTTATTGAATCTTCCACAGCATGTATAGAGACATATCAATAAAACTTCTTTAAAAGTGGTCAGCGTAAGTAAAATCTTGGGAATTTATACTATACGACAGGTATTGAAAAATTTGCTGGGAACCTCAAATTTGTATTTGAGAGCATGCTAGAATCATTTAAATTATCAACTTTCTCAATTGTGCAGCCTACCCAGAGATTACAGCTTCTAGCAAAATACATGTGCTCAAATCAAAGAGGTTATTTCCACACCAATCAAGAAATCCATCCAAATCATCTTGTAACAATATATTGTGACCTCTCTATATATTTAAGAAAATGTTTATAACTTCAGAATATATGTAGCAGAATATTTCAATTGTTGTTGATATAAAAAATGAAATAAACAATTTCAATATTACTTAATTCCAATCAAATTCCTAAAAACTAAACTGCAAAAAAGGGCAAATTAAAACCAAAAACGAACAAACACAATATATTCGACCAGTGGCTACAACAATTTTTTTCATATTGTATTGCTTATCATACTGGGCATATGCCCAGTTTTAGTTGCGATAACAATACTAATACTAAAAAAACATTTAAATCGTGGATTGTTCTATCCAATGAACAATTTCTATAATCTTCGAAACAAGATTATTTCGTTGGCGCCCAACTTAGTGGCAACGGAAAACACCACACCAGAAAACTACAGTACAGACGGAGAAGATGAAACGCCGCCTAAACTCGAAGCTGAAACTGGTAACCAACTTCTGGAACTAAACGTTGAAAAACTGGCTACGCTTTCTGCTAAACAATTCCAACAAACACTGGCTGCAATGGGTGAAAATTTCAGAGGAGGTTCATTTACGCCAGAGAGATCCAGCTGCCGTAGAGGAGTTGTTGTCTGCAATCAGTATCTTTAAAGGCATTGAGAAAATTTCTGACAATGATACTATTCGTGGATGCCACTTCTATTAGAGAGGTATGCTGCATCATAGTGGATTAGAGTTAAGGATGCATTAAATACATTTGAGCAGGTTACCACGCTAATTCAAAATACCTATTCCTGACTGGCGTATATATTCCAATTTTTTTTAAACAATGGAATAACCCAACTGACAGATTTATATGCAAGAAGAGACTTCTTCTCTCCTAGCTGAAACATCACTTTATTTACAGCTTTAATTTCTGGCAGCTGGGAAGCAGAAGAGTTTTCACAGGAGCTCAATCCGTGAAAGCTGATACTAATGAGGATTAGAGGGAAGGTCAGCGAAATCGCTACAGCTTTTGTCGAAATAAAGGTAATTCGATAGAAACGTGCTTCAAAAAGAAAAATCCCGGCGACCGACCACATGATGAACAATCAAGAGACAGAGCATAACAACAACGCAATTCGGATATTCACTGCTAGCGGCTCATGTAGAGGCCTTCCGCCTTTTAGGTGACGTAATATTTGCTACCGCAGCTAAAACCAACGTAGCCAGTTTAGAACTAAAAAAGCTACCTATGCGAATAAGTGAAGAATAGCCGATGGTTCCATTCCTACAAATAAGGTTATATTCACTACTTGTGATATACCAGATGGGAAAATGCTACAAAGAATAGGACACTTGTAGGTGCGATTTTCTTGAGCAAGCTCGTATTGTTTTGAACATGGCTCAGAAATATTGGAATTTTGAAAATGAACCCAACCAAAAATGTTCAATTGTAAACTCAAAACTAATAATAAATTTGTTCAATATAAGTATATTCGCGAAGAAACCTCATCATTAACAAAAGCTGTAAGAGAGATATCAAGATTTATAATATTTGCGGAAAGCAGGAATGTCCTCTCACCCATATATGGTAATTGAAAAATCAACAAAATCTTTTCCTCCTTTACCAAAAACACCAACATTTTACCGAGATAGTATACTTTGGAAAAATCATTGGAAGGGAAAATTATGGAAAGCAGTTAAATAACTCAGCAATAGTCACCAGATAGTTCCGATTATTCTCCAAACTACATTCAATATTTAAAACAAAGAGCGATGCTGAAGAGATGCCACCTGTATTTTCTTTAGATGTAAAGATATTGAAAGAATCTGGAGGTATAAGTCTAACGTTGGATCAGAAAGCCGAATGAGAAAAACTTATGGTACGAACATGTTAACCTTACACGGTCCATCGCAGTCATACCAAAGACCAAGAACCTATTGCAATTCCTCCTTATCTTTTATCATCACCAATGAAAACTATCCGCAAAAGTGTTACCTCAAAATTCTCAAATGTGGAGTAAATATTGAATGCCAATCGCCATGGACTGCTCCTGTAGTGCTGGTACGATAAAAGGCTGGTGGGTATCGCGTGACTTAAAAAACCTTTTCGCGTATTACTTAAAAAACATAAAACACAAATGGTTAACTGTTTCGTAACTTTCTTTTATTGTAGGAACTTATTAGCAGAAGTGGAGAAAAAGAAACTGACCTTACAAAAGTTATTTAATTATTTTTTGACTTAAACTTAAAGGTCTTTGTTGCATTAGCAGGTGTTCTGATTGGTTCTTTTCCTTAAAATTTTGTTATTACAATATGTCGATCTTGCATTTTTGCATATTAAAACATTATTATTGGTCGATACCTGAAAATTTGCTAGTCTCAATAAATTGCGTTCACACAATTTGGTATATACAAATTTACACGTACATATGCGATAATAATAAATATATAATAATAAAAACAAATCTAGAAAAGTCGCAGCATTATAAAATCGCCAGGAGCCCCAAAATGTAAAGCAATTATTACCATTGTAATGGATTGCATGTTCCTGATATGGCCGAAAAATGTATTTTGCTATAGTTTAATTTTTAAATTTTAGTAAATTAAATTAATAAAAATATTTAGTGTATTTAAGGACATAAATAATACAGAACCTACTATTTAATTATATTCCCTTAAAATAGAAGCAAGTAAAATGCGAAATATTCATGCCTATACTGCAATTTAATTCAATAATAAAAACTTTTAAATACTTTATTATATTATTATGCATATCATTTTTTAATGCACTTGTCTTTCTGAAAACGAAGGCAAACAATCTCAGAAATTTAATCATTTTAATATTCTAAAACTGTCTTTAAACACTTTTCGTTCACAACAAAATGGTAAAAGGAAGAAATCAAGGATATTTTAAAAAATAATATAAATAAATTTATTTTATGCCCCACTTATGTACGTGCATTCTATGTATTTGAATTGATAAACATTTTTTATTGACAAGCAAAAAGTTATCGACAACAAACCAGTGTTCAAATGGAAAAATTGAGAAAATAAAAATTTATTTCTATGCAAAAGACTTCTAAAATGCAGCCACGTACATTTGAGCATTAGGTATGTATCTTACTCAGTGCTAACTGGGAAATTCACGTTGCATTACAATGTGTACGTACCAAAGGAGCACAAACGCACACAATTTGGAACAACAATATGGATCTGAGTTAAATTAGAAACTCATATTCATGTAGTTCACTGCTTTTAAGAGTTTTATAAGTTAACATAAACTAATATAAAAAACTGGGACTGCCCGTCCCGTTATTGTCATAGGATACAATGGACTATGTTCATCTAAAACTGAAACGATTAAAGAAACCACTACAATGAATAAAAAAAAATTGAATAATCTTCTACAACAATGGTGACCTTTGACACGGAAAAAGGATAAGAATTGGAAAATGGAACATAAGAACGCTTAGAGAAACCTCAAGACTAGTACAATTAAATTTAATGTTTCCGTCTTGGGTATACATAAGTGAAATGCGTGGTGTGGCAATGGTGAAATAATTTCAGCAAAAGATAATGGTTTGATATACAGTGGGAAATAAAATAAAAGCAAAAGTGGAGTAGCTTTAATAATGTCCAAGTACGCAAATACCTAAGCTAATGGAATCCAATCTCCGATCCTACAATAACAACCCGTTTCTTTAGAATGGAGAGAAAAGGCATCACAGTCAATGCTACGTACCAACGTACGATGCTAAGGATTCAACTACAGATGATTTGACTGCTACCATCCGCTATATACGAAATCGTAAAACTCTCTTGATAACAAGAGATTTTAATTCAAAAAATGGCGACAACCATGGCCTGCCTCACATCATGAGGAATGGGAACTAAAGGCAACAATGGAGATCGATTTATAAAATTCTGTCAAACTTTTGATCTGGTGATTCTCTCATAAAGATATTCATAAATGTACGTGGACATCCCCAAATATTAATAAGCGGAATTAGATATGAATGTTCGTCGAAAATAGGGAGAACATTACCAAGCGCTGATATGAACATCGACCACGAGGTAGTGACAGCCACAATAAAAATTAAACTTTAAAGTATATACAAGAAAAATACACAAATGCGTAGATGTGTACTATCATATACCACAACATGGGAAGAAACATGCAACCTGCTTAGGAATTTTGCAAAAGAGGAAATAGGATACAAATATGAAGAAAATAGAAATATATGGATATTAGACGCTTAAAACAGCAGCAATCGCCTGACCCAAATCTAAAACCACAACGATGTTAAAACATCATCCCGAATAATACTTCGAAAACAAAGCCATTGAAGCAAAAGCAACTGCAGGGGCGAATGTGAATGAACCGTAAGCTTGCTATAAGGGAAACAAATGGTCAGTTACTTGCCAGATAGACGATCAAACTCGTCGATTGAAGCAATATTTCGAAATTATTACGACAGCGTAGAAAACCCCTCATCTTCCTTCGTAGCAACTGCAATTGCTAACTCCTTAATATCTGGCGGTGATCCCAGTCTGAATTAAATTACCGGTGTTCCAGCAGAGCTCCGTTACACTAACCCTGCCATATCAGTAGACATTTTACAACCATATATTCGTCATGCAAAGTGAACAGATGAACAGATTCTAGAACTATGTACAGTAGACAGATCTTCTTCCACACCACGTTCCTTTGCGCAAGCATATTCAATAAATTTATAAACAGGTGCCGAATATGTCGAATAGTTTTTGGCCAAATACAGAGCTCTGGAGGGTAACAAAGCAAGCACCAGTAGGTCATAAAATAACAAGAAAGGGTGGAAATTGATATTGACAGCACTACGAGAGCCGCATTAAAATGGAGTAGAACAATTTTAAATAAACTCAAGAGACTAAACAAATGTTTTTATTACATTAAATTTATTTGTTATGACAGAATTGGTTGAAATTTTATGGTAGAAGCCTTATGTTTCCAAGTGGAATAAATAAAGTAAACAAAAAATATAAAATTTATTCTGCAAACATTATAATTTCTTTAGTTCATTAATACCAAATTTGGTATTATGAATACTACAAAATATAAAAATAGTATTTAATAAAAATTGTAGTCACGCCACCATTTTAATTAATATTATTATAATAATTAATATTATCAATTATAAAACATGTTGCAAGTTACATTTCGCTTCTTTTTCACTTAAAGGAAAGACTTTTGTATGCAGTACAGAATTTCGCACGAAGTTTTGAATTCAGCTTTCAATCAATAAAGTGAAAGATCGCAACAACCATAAGGTTAAGTCTTAACTCATAAAAGAGAAATGCCTGGCTGATGTTATTGACAACGAATAAATTTAATAATAATATTGATGAAAATAATGAAGGCAGAAAATGTTTTGTCTTCAAATATTCACTGTTACCGCCGCCACTGTCTTATTTAATATTTTTAAATACTTTGATTCTCCTTCTTAAAATTATTTCTCTCAGTTTAAATAATGTGGATGGTATGTACATACGTATGTATGTACTCGTAAGTACGCATTTACTTACATACATATTTTGAGCAACAAATTCATTAAGTAAGGCCAGTCTTTCACGATATCATCAAATTTAATTGTCTGAATAGGCAAACTGAGATTGTTTACCGTTCGCACATCTTGAAGAGTAAAACATTTATCGCTTTTACCGCCCCAAAATTTCTAAGTCGACTTTGACAGAATTTCGCTCAAAACAAGTAGTTTTGCCAGTCCATTGTAGCTCTAAAGGTTCCTTTCTACCGCTTAGACCCAATTTTTCGAAAAGGCTCTGCTCCATTAGGGTAACGGATGAACCCTCATCTAAAAATTCAAATGTCTCCGTGTAAGAACCATTACCGTTTATGCAAATCGGCAATATTCTGAAATACTGAGTACCTTTACAGCTATCATTATGTGCGTTCACGCATCTACTACGACCTTGAGCCACTGTTTCAATTGCATTATTTGCCGATATTGTATATCTATGCAACAAGAAGTGATGGTTTGCAGAAAGTTGCTAATGTCATATACCTTTTGAGAGACACTTGCGTCGATTAGAATTTAAACACTGGCGTCATAAATTATTTTGTTTTACCACATTCCACTTTTCTTCCAAGCTAGAAGCCTGAAATTCACCACAATGGTGTATTTTGTATTGTTGACTTTTGCAGAGATTACAATTTAATTTGTTTTGATAGGCCAGCTCTGAATGAGTGTGCACCAATACTCCTTTTTTGCCTACTAAGGGGGACACGCCTTGACTTGCAGCTCCTGCTATATTATAAATCAAATCGCTAAATGTTTTCACCACTGGGACTTTAGCGTCTTTTGTATGCATTGCCCAATTTAATTTGTAGCTGTCGGGTAATTTATCCACAGCAATGGATTGTTTAAATTAGCCGTCAAGATATTTCTTATGGTGAGTCCGTATTCGATTATGCTGTCGACCCTGTCTTTAAGAGGAATAATTTTTGTTGCATTGGCTATCAGGCTCTCTCTTTTTACTAATTCTTTGGCACGACGACGAAGACACGATTTCAATCGCATTAAATTTTCACCATCGGTACACCCCGCTATTTCCGTGCTATTCTTGAAGTTGCTAATAAATAGCGGCCAGTCTTCTGTATTGCCATCGAATGTTGGTAGATCTTTTGGGATTACCTGTCTCGCTGCTAATTGCGCTGCATTGGGCTGGGCGCAAGAAATATTTAAAAAGGAATTTGAACTTTGGCAAATATCACCCTGTGTGAGGATACTGTATTTTTTCTCCAAATATTACCTTTGAAGTTCCTTTTCTTCTTCCAACATTTGCAGTTTTAACTGTGTGTGGGAGTTCATAGAGCCGGACGATGTGCTGGGGCCACGAAGAGAACTACAATGTTGCTGTACAAATTTGTTATAGCTGTTGCTCTATTTTGCAGAACGTTTCCTGAAATCTTAACAGGATTGCCTTTTTCATATCCATCATTGCTTAAATTAGATGGCTGACGGCCTTTTTTCCCTAACGATGGACTAGGTACATCTGAAAGGGATTCTTTTGTTTGGATATCAGGAGATGACGATGCTTGTAAGCCTGCGGTAAGCTCAGCTGTGGCATTTGCAGGCGGCTGTGTTCGAGTGGCCACGTTGGAGGCACTATCTTGAATGGCAACGCAGGAACAGTTCCAGCTTATATTTGCCACGTAACTATTCACCCCAACGCACTCAAAATTATACCATTTATCACACGAGTCGCACTTGTTGCAATTAAAATCTTTTTTAGGCATTGTTTTAGCTTTTATTTTCAAAATTTAATATTTCCGATACAGTTTTTATTGTTTAAAAACGAGACAGAGTTTATTTTAATTTTATTGAACACTTGTTTCATTTAGTTTTTAACCTTTATTAAAATCTTAAAATTGTGTTAAAGAAATGTTGGCCCTTTCGTTGAACCAAGCAATGAAAAATTAAAAACAACTTTTAACAGCAACTGTACACTTCATTCATTTAAAAATATTTTTTGTATAATTAAACGGACTTAGACCGGCTTCAAAACAATTTGTTTAACACTGACTTGATCAACTTGAAAAGACGCAAAAATTTCTTTTACAGCTTCTTTTAAGAGACTTGTCTATCCAATCTTATACAAATGCTAAGCCGATGGTTCTTATAGGCGTTAACAATTGGGGAGTCGCCGTGCCGTTAAAAATTAAAGAAGGTAAACGCGGTCAGCCGATTGCATCTAAAACACGTTTGGGGTGGTCATTACAAGGTAGTGGCACAGATTTAAATCAAATTCCATCATTAAATATAAACACATAAGGATGTGAAAAAGGTTATGATGCGCTCGACGATGAAGTTAAGGAATATTTCACCCTTGAAATACCAAAAGAGAAAAACATTTTATCGCCTGAAAATAAAGAGGCCCTGCAAATTCTTGAAAACTCGGCCATAAAGAAAAATCAACAATTCGAAGTGGGTCTACTATGGAAAGAAGAAGCGCAGCAGCTACTCGAAAGCTTTGAGGTTGCATGCCATCGGCATAAATGTCTTGAGAAAAATTTCAAAAAGGATCCGAACTTACAGCAGACTATGCAATCCGGAATTGATAAATTATTATCCAAAGGTTATGCTCGAAAGGTGATGGACTCTGAAATATTTTCCAGCCCGGGTCGTACATGGTATCTACCGATATTTGTGGCTCTTAACGCAAATAAACCAGGAAAGGTTCGCCTTGTTTTGGGACGCAGCAGCAATTTCACGCAACAAATCCCTTAAAAATTTTTAATTCGTGGTCCCGACCTACTTACACCAGTCTTCAATATTTTAGTCGAGTTTCGTGTCTTGCAAATTGGAATTTGTGGTGACATAGCCGAAATGTTTCATCGTATCAATGTCACAGATGAAGATATGCACGCTCAACGATTTTTCTGGATCGAAAATGCTGAAAGCAAACCACAACCCAGTCTGTACGTGATGAAAGCTCTAAGCTTCGGTATAAGCTGCGCAGCTTGCATTGCCCACTTCATCAGAAATAAAAATGCTGAAAAATTTAAACAACTGTATCCTCGATATGGACGATTTCATCGAATAGCGAAGAAGAAGCTAAAGAACTCGCACTGCATGTAAAGATGATTCATTCTGCCACCGGTTTTCATATGAGAAACTCGATAACTCGTACGCAAACACCTATCTGAGGATGGCTCAGAGACGCAAAATTCATTTAAAGCTCTAGAAAAAATTCTTGGTATGTATTGGGAATCAAATAACGACGTGTTTCAATATAATTCTAGATGCTAATTATGACCGCTCTCTTATTTAATATCTTTAAATACTTTGATTCTCCTTCTTAAAATATTTTTTCTCAGTTTAAATAACTGAATGAATATACACACGTATACATACATACATACGAGTACATATGTACGTATGTATGTAAGTATGCATTTACTTACATATTTTGAACACCAAACTCTTTAAAAGAAACTGTAAAAGAAATGTTTGCGTCTTTTCGAGTTGATCAAGTCAGTGTTAAGCAAATTGTTTTAAAGCCGGTCTAAGTACGTTTAATTGTTGCTCTTAAAAGTTGTTTTTAATTTTTCATTGCTTGGTTCAAAGAAAGGGCCAACATTCACATTAGTTCAAGTTATGTATGTACTTTCGAAAAGTTATTTTCTTACGCAAAAATAAAGGTAAACAGCAAATATTATAAAAAATACTTAATATTCACAATTAAGTTATTCAGTAAATAACGAAGCATAAAAAATAAATAGGTGTGCTAATGTTTAGAATCCTCCCCAAAGGTTTAGTGAATATTCAATATTGTGAGGTCTTCGCATTAAGAAATCATACTGTTTTAACGTCTAACTGTCATGAAACGCCTTTAAGCTTAACACATTTTGTTTTTGAATTAATTAATTTGAATTATACATACATATACGAAAACCTATGTACATATATGAGATTTTATACTAAAACTTATAAGTTCTTATTACTAAACTAGGGAGGGTTCAGCGCAGCAATAGGGTGATAGTTCGAAAAGGAACATTTCGTGTCAAAATTTCCGCTACTACCAAATCAACAACCTAGATTTGGTGTAGTTTTGGTGCGGAATATAGTTTGGGAAGGAAATTAGAGAAGTTTATTTCACATAGTCTTTCAAATGCCAATTTTGAAATTTTGCCCAAACACGATCTGCATAACATAGTACTGCTTGAAATATTTCTTTTAAAAATAGCATTTTATTAGCTATGGTTAGTGCTGAGTTTCTGTTTATTAAGGGTAAAGTGTTCTTATAAGAACGTTTCATATATTAATGATACCTATATGTAAATTTTGCGACTCCTAAATACATATTTCTTCTCCCAACCAACTTTGTTTGTACTTATATTATTTTGTGGGTAATATCTTGCTTTTATTTTCCTATTAAACTAGATTGCCTGGATTTTATTGTTGGTTGTGGGAATTTTCTATATAGTAAAGTATTTGTTAAGAGTTTGTGTGGCTGACTGAAGGTTTACTAGTATTTACGAAGCGCATAATATTGCTGAGTCGTCAGCGAATATAGAATTTACACATCAGTTTAACGTTGGAATATGTCCACAGTATATATTTTACAGATTATACAGAATCGAGGATAGAAAATAAAGACCCTTGAGAATCTTGCATTTGTCGCTTGAAGTCTGCTTTCAGAAGGTTTTTTATTCGTACTAATGGATGTACAGTATTGTGAGATTTGCGGAATCCGCGTTTTTGGACAATTAATACCTTATTGGAGTCTATAAAATCTGTAGTTCTTTGCTAAATTAACTTTCCTAATTAATATAAAAAGGTAATAAGAAAGTTCGTTTTAGTTTTTTATCGCGTTGACTTTTCCTTCTTAAGCTCATTTCGGAAATATCGTAACTTAAGACAGTTATTAATAAAGAGAGTTTTGAGGACATTATAACTAATACTATCTATTTCGTGAGACTTCTCGGATTTCAGAGCTCTTATTGCAACAGAAACTTCTTTGTACGTTACAGAAATAATGTAGCTTGATAGAGAATTGAAACATGAAAAAGTATTGTTAGGCCTATTTCATACTGTTTGTTGTGTCTATACTAATTGTTGTATCAATAGTATTAAAGGCAAGTATGTGGTTTGTACAAAATGTAGGAGCTGATAGTTCACATTTTTCCTTTGTCGAGGACTAAGATGAACTTTGGTTCAATCTTGGAATATTCTTGAATATCCTTCTTAAAACTTTTGTTAAGCTTCTAAAAGGTGAAGTGATTCCATGAATAATTTTTGTGCTCATCAATATCCCATTTGATTAGCGAATTTAAAGTTTTAAGTCCATAGTAGTCACGTAAAGTGACGCCTATATATTCTAGTTTCTAGTTTTAGGGGCAGAAGTTTTACTTTACTTGAATAGAGATTATTATTAGAAAAAGTGTTAAGTCAAACAGGCTTATAAGCAATAAGTTTTGCACAAAGTTTGCAACCATTGATTTTGAAAACAATGAAGTTGACAATGAAATTGTCATAATATGCTTTTAAACTAAGTCCAACGGGAAGATGACCGGATCTTAAGGGATTTAAAACTTTGGGTGAAGACAAATGCATAGCAAAATTTTTTAAAAAGTATTGAAATGCGTTGGTTTAAATGGTGTAACGAATTACATGGGTGCCTGTTAGTATGGCCTAAAGCCATGGTAGTCAACCAACGCCCCAAAGCATGACAGGCTGTCCTGCGTGAATACTGATCGATTGCATGTCATTTAGAATATGCTTTCCACTTCACTTAAGTGCAATCCCCGGTTGCTCACAACAACCACATGGGTTCCCAAAGGGATTCACGATAGCCAGGCAGACTCAAAGTTCCTGGGGCTCCAGTGGTACTGGAAGTGTGCCTCTGATCAGACTTCGTAGTTTTAAAATGTCTACTGCAAGCTTGAGCTCCAAAACGCTCTAGAAAGTGGTGATCCTCCGCAGTCAGTAATAACAGCCACAGTCAGTTTGGAGTTTCCAAACAGCAAGGCAGCGGCAACATAAAAGACCGACACGGAAACACAATAACTGGAACACAGCAAATCAAACATAACAGCAATCCACGAGAACACAGCATAACAGCAACACCAACACAGCACCACAGGAACACAGTAAGTAAAGTACAGTATCCAAGAACAGCCAGAAACAATAACAGCACGATGCAGGAATTTTTCACCTATGCGGCGCACGGTTTCCAACCCACAAAACAGAGAAACACGTAGTACCGCAGAATTTGGCGATTTAACTAGTGACAGGCTCACGAATGTGGGCATAAAAAAGTTGTTTTCCCTTACCCGTCCCGTTCGTGGTCAAACGTACTGAAAGCACGAAAAGTCCCTTCCTCCCTTACACCTACACACCGCACTCTTGAACAGGTCCACACTAAAACTGAGTCCAATTTCCAGACGCCCCAAAAAAATTTCAGAATCAAGAAAGAACTCGCACATTACTCACCCCTTGTCCCTATTCGCCCTCCGATCCGTACAAGGAGAACTAAGACTTTCCTCGAAGACTGCTTTGATCTGACCGGCTCTCCTATTCTCCACCCAATCCTGTGCAAGATCAAGACCCCACCAAGACTTACAGAGCGTCCGTTTAAATAGTGCGACAGACCGGCAAAGAAGCAAGCATGGCAATACTCTCGCAAGTAAGGACCTAACTCAGGCCAGTAGCCGACACAACTGTATCATACTATAAGCTGCACATGTATCAAAGAAGCCCTCTATTTCTAGGAATGCGTCTTATTCTTCATACTATAGCACTCATTTTATTCCTCACATATGAGAGGTAAAAAAAAAGTTCAGCCTTTTCAACCGGAGACTAATGCTGCCAGAACGAATAAGTGGTGGACGAGCATGTGGCAAACTCTCATTAGCATTGTACTATTCTTGTCCATGGCCACCTCCATATCCACACTTTTGCCCTACTCACGCACAACACACATAGCTTCCTCACCGTGGAAAGTCGAACGCATTCCTAACATCCACAAATATTCCAAGAACATTCTTTGCGAAGAACTGGCAATACATGAGTAGACATGCATCCTCAATGTACCACCCTTCCGTTAAGTCAAACTGGAAGCCTGGCAAAGTCACGCCAACCCACTCTTTAAGCCAAAAAACATTATTCTTTCTACGTTCCCCTTTCCAAGTCTCAGGAAACTGAAACACTTCGCAAAGACTGACACCGGGCATTCCGGTATGGCCTTTAAGATGCAAAGTGAAAGGAGTGGCCTTTTTATCTTCCAGTGTGCGCTAACCATCCGGACATTTTTTCGGTACACCGTGAGGCTCATAATCTCCCCACGATTCATAGAGTACCATTCCTCTATGAATTTATCTGCAGAGATCTTTCTGTGCACCCGCTGCAGCGCAATCTTTAGCGCCTACTTGCCTACTTCTTTGGCAACCTCTTCAAACTTTCTGTTGGCCGCAAAACTTTCTCCTCTCTGCCACTGTGGGCGTGCGGATAAACGCCCTATCTTTTGTTGGCCACACCTTATGCACGGGGACACACAACGTTCTCCCGACCGCTCCTACCTCCTCATTAGCAGACTTGCTCGGACTACAACGGACCAAGCCTCCATTGGCCAAAGGCGGCAAAGAGCCAGCCATGGGTGCAGCCGAAGCCGCCTTCAGGGGAGCCGGCGCTTGCAAAGACCACGCCTACAATCGCTCCATTAGGCACTCCCTCTCGGCCACGAAGTGAATGATGAGGACTTTATACTCCCACAACTTTCTCACAACCTTCCGGGCACCTCGCTCTTCACCTCATCTGTCATCACCAACCCCATAACATTACTGGTACTGGCGGTGACATCCTGGAATCGTCAGTGGTGATGTCACTAGCGTCACCCTCGGCCCGCCCTCGGTCCCCCACCATATTTTTCCCAACTGATATATGGTAGACAACACAAAAATATAAAGCTTCACGTAGCTTCACTTACAACTAATCCAACAGCCAATCCTTAAACAATAGTTTTTAACTGTCCATAAAAGTTTATTCAATGCACTTTTGTTTCTTATTCTTCTATTTTCTTTAATTTCACAATTTTATTCTTGTCTTTTTCTTTACCTCGTTCTCTGTCTTTTCTGTTGTCTTTTTCACTTCTTTTGCTCTTGCGTTTCGCTTTATGTTTTGGTTACTGAACTAACCTCACTTTTCAATTTGAAACTTGAGACTTTACTTTGTTTTTAAATTTTTCCGCTAATAAAATACAAAATGCAAACAAAAACCAAATAACACAGTGCCAAAACTGTTAAATGTACGAGCATGGCTCAACATTGCAACCCAAACCTTTCTGCAATGCAACTTACTGTAAAGAGGTAGTTTTGAAAAGCGCAAATTGCAGTGGACATTGCAAACGAACCTGCAATAATTGGCCGAGTAAAAAACTTTCCAAATACTCTTCATATTATATTCTTCATATTATAATTATAACAGCAACTATCATTTGATTTCAATCAAGGTAGTGGGTATTTCTATTAACAACTACGTACATTTTGCAACAAACACATGATTACCAAAATCTGCTATCGAAATGATCACATCACACATTTTATTTAGTTTAACGCTGAGTTGAAAATGTTGGTAACATATTACAAGTTAAAAATCGCAAAGAATAAAAAACTACTAAAAATACCGCGGAGGTACTGCTGTATTTTTAATGTGAAAAAGTACTAAAGTATTGAATTTTTGAACACTGCGAATAATGCAAAGAATTTATTACTCTTATATTTTAGCATATAAGTTAATTCCGATTATTATTTTTTGCGTTTTTAAAAACTATCTTCAGACAAGTAGTCTGAAGACGTTGTTCTTTATTCAAATATTTAATTGGAACTGAAACTTTATTAATTTAGTTTGCAATAAGAAACTTAAGAATTAAAATGCAATTAAGCAAAATTATTTTATTTTGTTTTCTTTTATTCTTACAATATTATATTTATTTAATAAATGCTAAATCAACATTTTTGCAACAACCAACTTGTAAACCATTCTTTGGAATTGACACAGTTTGTATTACACTAGGTCACAAATAACAAACTTTTGTCTGTTATTTGTTTCTAGCATACTTTTTCTCATGGATTTGGACCTACTGAACACGAAAATGAATTTTAAAAATTTTTCTGTCGATTGGTTTGCGAGATACAAATTTTTTAATTTTTTTTTTTTAATTTTTGGAGGTACACTTACTATTTTGAGCATATCTTTAGTCTTCTTTGACCTATTTTATCCTACTACTACTCAAATTAAAGACAATTGAGCCGTCTACAACTTATTCTCAGAAAATTTTCAAATCGGGTTAGTAGTTTTGATGTTGGCGGCTTAAAAAGGTTAAAAAACTGGGTTTTTTTAGTAAAAATGTGGCTGAAAAATTCATATAAAAATTCATATAAAATATAAAACGCGATGTTAACAGCGATTTTAATTTTTTACGTATAGCTGACACTTTTCCAAAGAAAATAAGCCCTTATTTAATAAAATCTGATGACAAATGGCCGACTTATTATTTTTTTGGTAAACGACCGAAATTCCGCTATTTCACGATTTTTTGATTTTCATTATTTGCACAGCTTACCTACCCAACGCAAACGAATAAATACATTTGAACTTAATTTAAAATAAACAAATTAGTCTTCGTATATTATTTTTTAATTTATTTACAGCACTACATGCTCAATGTATCGCACAATTAGCTAAACTAACGAAATTAAACTAACTAATTAAATTAAGCAAATCAACGCACAAAAAAAATGAGTAAAAACAAAGATATAAGTGTACATTTTATGCCATGTGGAAAAACTGCTGACTTCTTCTTTGTTTTTTGTATTCGCTGCAATCGGTCTCACGTATTAGGGTCCAAATATAGTCACCCATCATAGCCGTGTCATAGATGCCCTGATAGCGTCGTTCCATAGCCTTCAATTCCTGATGAAAGCGCTCGCCGTGTTCGTCGCTCACGTCTCCTAAATTCTCAGGGAAAAAATCCAAATGAGAATGCAGAAAGTGTATTTTAAGTGACATGTGCACTCCCATGGCTTCATAGTTCTTTACCAGATCCTCAACTATGTCCTTATAATTCGGGCTTTTGTTGTTTCCTAAAAAGTTTTCCACAACAAGCCTGAAGGAATTCCATGCTGCGGCTTCGATGGGTGATAACAGCTTTGGGAATTTTTCATCTTTCAAAATTTTTTTTATCTCGGGTCCTGCGAAGACTCCTTCTTTAATTTTTGCCAGCGAAAGGTAAGGGAAAATTGACCGTAAATAGGCAAAAGCTTCACCTTCTTTGTCTAATTTTTTGGCAAAATTTTTAATCAAACCCAATTTTATGTGCAGCGGCGGAAGTATTATATTTTCACGGTTCTCTATTAGTGGTTTGCGCTGAACATTCGCTTCTCCAACTACAGGTTTCGTTCGTACCGGCCATTTTTTTTTTATATAATGCTGATCATCAGCGCGGCTATTCCAAAGGCACAGAAAACAGCAATGTCGCGTATAGCCTCCTTGGAGTCCACACAGAATGGCCACAACTTTAAGGTCGGCGCATATTTTCCAATTGTATTTCCTATACTCTATGCATTTCAGCAAAATGTCCATAGTTTCATAGTTCTCCTTTGAATGAACCGCATGAGCAATACACTTCTTTACACTTTCACAGACAGTTTTGAAATGCAATTGATAACCGTGTCTCCTTATGTTTAAATATGTATGAGCATGTAGTGCTGTAAATAAATTAAAAAATAATATACGAAGACTAATTTGTTTATTTTAAATTAAGTTCAAATGTATTTATTCGTTTGCGTTGGGTAGGTAAGCTGTGCAAATAATGAAAATCAAAAAATCGTGAAATAGCGGAATTTCGGTCGTTTACCAAAAAAATAATAAGTCGGCCATTTGTCATCAGATTTTGTTAAGTAAGGGCTTATTTTCTTTGGAAAAGTGTCAGCTATACGTAAAAAATTAAAATCGCTGTTAACATCGCGTTTTATATTTTATATGAATTTTTATATGAATTTTTCAGCCACATTTTTACTAAAAAAACCCAGTTTTTTAACCTTTTTAAGCCGCCAACATCAAAACTACTAACCCGATTTGAAAATTTTCTGAGAATAAGTTGTAGACGGCTCAATTGTCTTTAATTTGAGTAGTAGTAGGATAAAATAGGTCAAAGAAGACTAAAGATATGCTCAAAATAGTAAGTGTACCTCCAAAAATTAAAAAAAAAAAATTAAAAAATTTGTATCTCGCAAACCAATCGACAGAAAAATTTTTAAAATTCATTTTCGTGTTCAGTAGGTCCAAATCCATGAGAAAAAGTATGCTAGAACCAAATAACAAAATGGCTGTTGCCTAGTGTTATTAAACGTGTGGGAAGAATTATTAAGAATTGTGCAATAACTTCCGTTAACTCTTCCGCCCTTAAATGCGTTCGTACACGAGCGCTCTAAAAGTAGGGTAGGTTATGTAATCTTGCTGTTGGAATTGAATTAGTATCCTTTGGAGCTGGTATTTCTATTTCGGGACTTACTACTACTGTGGTCATTAATTTTTTATTTTTTGCTTTCTTGATGGCCAACAGTGTTAAACTAAATGTGAAAAGAAAAGCAATAGAGATAGTAGCATTGGATACTCATGTTTCTCTTCGTATTTTATGAATTATTTTTATGTTTTTTAAATGTAGTTCTTGAAGTGACTCTAAAGATAACAAATTAAGTCTCTTCTCTTCTATTGGGGATTCTTGTATTATGGCGGGTATTGGCGTCATATAAGATGCTTCTAGATTTTTATATACCTTTTCATTGATTCTTATTGTAGTATTGTCAAATCTTATAAGGAAAGTTCCTCTTAGCTCATATCTCATGGATTCTGTTATTATAGTTTCGTTTACATTATTGAGAAGAATAAGTCCTTCTGATATTTCTTCAATGCGTTGGACATGGTGAGTGTTACTGGTTGTGCAAGTTGATCTTTGATTAAGCATGATATTTTTAATACATTTGTCTTTACTTAAATCTATAATTTGATTTCTTTTACAAATTTCAATTTTATTAAATTTTAAGCAATTATTAGTTATTGCATATGTTTCATTTGCGTTCACAAACATTTGCTTAAAAGTTAAGTTTATAATAGAATCATTTTTAATAATTGGTTTTACAATAATATTATTGTATAAAATAGGATTTGTCAAAGGAATTTTAATTATGTATAAGAGGTTTGTATTATTACTTAATATGTTAACATTTGCCAATTCTAAAGCTTCCTCTATATTGTTAAAAGGCATTTTCTCTTTTTTCAATTTATCTATAGCAATATTCATCTCTTCTTTATTTAATAGGAATGAATTTATAATATTATTTTTAGCCCATTATATGGCATACTTTATATTAACAATTGTCTCCTTTATCAATCTTATTTTATTTCGCAAAATTTCTATTTCTTCATTAATTAATGTTTCGTCCTTTCTCATTGCATTTGAAAAATTATTTACTAAGTTTGTAATATTGTTCAGCCTGTCAGCGAAATCTGTGTTCATTATCATTTGCCTCTCATTATTGTCAGCTATTTCGTTTAGTGTCTTGTAAATGAGTTCAGCGTCATCATGGTCGGGCGATCCTGCAATGAGTTTCCAAATTTTTCCTAAGGTATCTATTGATCTGGCATTTCTTTGTGGTGTCGTGATCCTAAGAGTAGCTAGCAGATCCAAGCTTTGATTTAGTTCAAAATACATGGTTGGATACAATGGGTTTGTCTTTGGAATGTTTTTGTCGATGTATCTTTTAGTGTCACACAAAAAGTCATCATATGATCCAAGATTAATTGGATGTATGAATTTAAAACTTCCGTCTTGAATTTTCCCGTAGCCGTTACCTATAGTGACAACGTGTGAGTCCGTATAGTTATGTATTTGAACCTCTGCCCTTAGCATTAGCAAAAGCAGTCTAGAAAAACAAGATTAAAATATAAAATAAACATATAGTTTTCATAAGTTCTATTCTTTCTTCATCTTCTGTCCATTCTAGCTCTTTATAAGGTCCTTATGTACCGTTCTGTTTGATTCTGTTAACACAGTACTTTTCCTGTTTTCTAAAACGATTTCCTCCTTATATCGAGGCGATAATTTTGTGCCTAGTCTTCTGTTGATTCTAACATATATTTTTTCCCCTATTGGGTAATCTTTAAATGGTTGCCTGCTCTTGTTATGGACCTTAATATCTTTCTGCTGTTTTCTTACAATTGCCGCTACATTCTCTTTCCTAGCCCTTTCATATTGCTCTGGACTAGTAGATACTCTTCTTCCAAAGAAAAGTTCAATTGGATTTTTTCCCGCAGTGGAGTGAATGGTGTAGTTGTACTCATAGACTGACCTGTCCAATAATTCTTCAAAGCTTCTATGTTTTTTCTCTGTTTTTAAGCATCGCATTATTTCTCCTAAGGTTGAATGGAAACGCTCCACCTGGCCGTTGACCGAGCTTTTGTAGGGTGGAGTTTTATATATTAGTATGTTTAGTTGATCCTCTAGCAAAAACTGTGTTGAATTGGAATTTAGTGATTTTTCATTGTCCAGAACAACTATCCTAGGTACTCCAAATTAAAAAGTATTTTCCTCAGTGGTTCACGAATATCCCCGATTGATCTTGATTTTATGGGCGTTGCCTGAACATACTTTGTGAGTTTATCTATTGCGGTGAGTACAAAGTTTTTTTCAGTAGTCCAAATATCTACATGAAGTATTTCTCCCGCACATTGAGGAACTGGAGTTGGTGAAATATTGAATTTATTAGGGTGACGGTCATATTTTCCTTCTTTACAAATTTTACACTGACTTATTATTCTGTTAAGTTTTTCACTCATTTTTGGGAAGTAGAAATTAGCTGCATTTTATTCCCCCTAGCATTACGGTGTGCTCTCTTATGAACTCTGATTATCTCTTCTTCCTGCCTTGCAGTGTCAGTTAGGTCCTCTACTTTTGTTTGCGTATGTCTGACCCTATATTTTGAAAAATGAAGAGGATATATTGCCTGAATTCTCCCCATTATAGCCTCACAAGTAAACAAACCGTTTACAATAGATGGATTAAGCTGTTTCTTCAGGATTCTTACTAGTTCGTCATCTGTGAAATTTGGGGCTGTTATAACATGTCTATGGTAAGTTGGAAATGGTAATTTAAATTGGTATTCATTTGACTGGCCTAAAAGAATTAAGATTTGGTTTTTAAATACATTAATAGGACATTCCACTGAAGGAATCAGGTTTTCGCCTGAACTTTCGTCACTATGTACCGTGGCTGTTAAAGCATTTACATCTATATTCCTATTACATGGAGGCCTCGAAAGAGCATCAGCTACCACGTTACTTTTTCCGGGTTTATAATGGAGTTCATAGTTGTACTCCTCTAGTATGGCTTTCCAACGCTTCATTTTTGCGTTGTTATTTTTATTGCTTAACGCGTAAGTAAGTGGTTGGTGATCCGTATATATGATTACTTTAGCGCGACCATACAAATAGTTTCTGAGCTGATTTAAAGACCAAATAATGGCCAACATTTCCCTTTCATTGGCTGCGTAGTTTTCTTCGGTCTTATTGAGGGATCTCGAAATGAAGGTGATTGGCCTATTTTCCTGGCTAAGAACGGCTCCTATGGCGTGATTAGACGCATCAGTTGTAAGTTCAAAAGTTTTATTAAAGTCCGGGAATGTCAAGATCACATCTCTGGATGACAGTATGGTCCTCAGTTTGTTAAAAGCTTCCCTGGCAGACATATCGAGTTCTATCCTTTTTTTGCTGGATTGGTTTCGGGACACACGGCCCTCTTCTCCTCTTAAGAGATTTGTCAGAGGTTTTGCTATTTTAGCATAATCCTTGACAAAACGGCGGTAGTAACCGGATAATCCAAGAAAGGATCGAAGGTCTTTCAATGTATTGGGATAAGGGCAATTTACTATGGCTTCCACTTTTTTCGGGTTTGACTGTACCCCTTCTTGAGAAACGAGAAATCCTAGAAATTCCACTTCGGTTTTAAAAAACTCACATTTGTCAAGCTGAACTTTCATGTTGGCTTCATGTAAGGTTTGGAAAATCTTATTGATATCAATATTATGTTGATCCTCATTGGGGCTGAAAATGATTATGTCGTCAATGTAGACATAACACCTAACTCCAATATGAGGGCGCAGGATTTCATTCAGTGCACGTTGGAATATTGCCGGTGCATTCTTAAGCCCAAATGGTAGCCGAGTAAACTCGTATTTACCATTATTTATGGAGAATGCTGTTTTCTCAATATCTCTTGGCCGTAACGGTATTTGGTGAAAGCCGCTTTTCAAATCCAGCACTGTAAAATATTTACTTTTTCCCAATTGTGCTAGTACCTCGTTAATTTCTGGTAGGGGGTATTTATCCGCTATGGTAATTGCATTCAACTTACGATAGTCGATGACCATACGAAACTTCCTTTCTCCACTAGCGTCGACCTTTTTTGGTACAATCCACACCGGTGAATTGTATGGGGATTTTGATGGCCTAATAATTCCATCTTCCAATAAGGCTCTCACTTGAGCTTCTATTTCGACTTTCAAGCCCATAGGGTAAGGGTATGTCTTAGAATAAATTGGATCGTCAGTCTTCGTCCGAATTTCTCCCGTTATCTTTGTGGTATATGTTAGTTTTTCGTCCGGAGCAGAAAAAATATTAGCGTAAGTCGATACAGCTTTATTAAGCATGTTTTTTTGTCGTCGCGTCATGTGGTTAGTCCGGATTGAAGTCATATTAATGCTGTCTGTTGGGAATTGTTTCAAAAAAATTTTCTTATCGTTTCCCAATTTCATATAGTTATGTTTGGTATAAATAATGGCGTCAAAGGTTTTGAGAGTGTCGTTACCAAGGATGCCATGAAAAGTCTTTAGTTCTGGAAGTAAAAAAAACTTAATTGGTACGTCCGTTCTTCCAAATAATGTAGCATTAATGTGAAATTGAATGTCTACTTTACCTGCAATTGAGTTTGCGTAAAAGTTTTTTTTGTTTGGGATAGGGTTTTTTACAAGATCTGGTCGTATATAATTTTTATTCGACCCAGTATCAATTAGAATTTTAAGGATTTGTCCGTTGTCCCTCTTACACTGAAAATATGGAAGAGTGGACGAGTTTAATCTAAAAAATGAATCTCGTCAACGTTGTCAACATTGTAACATAGACGTAATCGTGTAATGTTTGTTCGTGAGAAATGTCTTCTATTGGTCCTTGGTCGATTTCGTCCGTGCCCTGCTTTTCCATAGTATGGTCGGTCTCGGATCTTAAGTGAAAGTTTCGGCTTTGTTTCCGGGCTTCTGTATTCTGTGGTGGTGTTGGTCGTTTGCCAAAGAGTCCATTGTTTGAAGGTCTATTCATGTAATTAACATTCCTCGTTCTAATACTTTGGTCCACGTCCATAGGCTCAGGCCTTGGTTGTGGTTTCGGTGCAAAAGGTCTTGGTGGTATATAACTTTGATATTGGTTATATTTAGGAATGGCACCTTGGTGTTGATAATTTCTCAATCCTTGGTTGAACATATCTCTTCCTTGTATTGTATCCGGAATTCTATTAGGTCGTGGTGGCGATGGAATCTATGCCAATTCAGGATGAAATTTATTCTGATTTCTTAAAGCAGACTGATTTCGTGAAGAGTATGAGGGAAATTGGTGTTGTGAAGCATATAGAGTAGATTGATTCCGTGAAGGAATGGTATTAAAGTTCCTATTTGATCTCAAGTTATGAGCATAATTAGTTCTAAAATTCTGGTTCTCCAATTTCAAACATAAATGCAAAGCATTGGGCAAATCTGTAGGCTCCTTTATTGCAAGAAGTCTTGGCAAGTCGCCTTTTAAGCCTCGAACAAAAGTGTCCAGAGCCTTGTCCCTATACGTCTGAGTGAGTAGAACCAAAGATTCGTGTCCTATATTCATTGAACTTATTTTATTTAATATCAAAGACAAATGATTATATACCCTTTGATAGAATTCCTGTATTGTTTCTGCACCTTGAATCAGAGAAGTCATCTGATATTCCAAAGTGCCGATGTCCTTCTTGTCTGTATAATGCATAGTGAGGCAGCGTGAAATACTGTCCCAATTAAGGGGTGTGTTATATGATTCAAGTATGGCGTCTGCATTGCCAATGATCTTGTTCCTTATAATATTTAGTATGCCGAAATACTTTGGTGTACCCCTAAGATGCTGGTATATACCTAATATCCTCTCGACAGATTTTCTCCAGGAACTGTATTCTCCTGGCTGACCCGAAAACTCCCTAAGGCACCTAACGACATCCGGTATCTTATCCAAATCACTTAAGGTTCCCCTGTGTTGAGGGTCAATCACTTGATCCTGATCAATTTGAACAGCAGGATTCCTAGCCTGCTCCCGAAGAGTCTCAGTTATTATCCTCCTAATTTCTTCTTGTAATTCTGCCATATTAACTCCCGGATTCTGTGCTACATTCAAGACAGGTGGTCTAACAAGATTATTTGGATTTGCCATTGTCAATTATTAAATTTAACAAGGATCTCAATATGTTCGTCAAAAAAAAAATAAAAACAAATAAATATTTCCGCGAAAGAATGTTCTTGCAGAACTTATTTTGTGATTTGTACGCAAATGAGTTGATAAGCTTCTCAAACAGACACAACCAACAAAGCAACAGAACAAACAGGCCAAAAAAAATCAGATGCACAAGAACTTCAATAAAAACAATTTTATATGATATCGCAATAGTTTTCCTTTTTTTGACTGTAATTTGCTGTAAATTCCAATTATAAATTTTTCTCTTGCGCTAATTATTAATTATCTTCTTAAATATTGACTCAATCTTTTTCTAAAAATTCGTCCGTTTCTAGTTACTCTTATGTTACGTCTGTCCCGTACAATTTCCTTATTTATAAATTAAAAAAAAAAATTCGCTATATCTTTTCCTCTTTTTCTTGTCTTTAAAAAAATTTTACTTTATATTAATTTTTAATTTATGTAATATTCTTTAATTAATTATCTTTTCCTCTTTTTCTTTTCTTAAAAAAAATTTTACTTTATATTAATTTTTAATTTATGTAATATTCTTTAATTAATTTTAAATTTTATAATATTCTTTATCTTAGATTTCCTTTTTTTTTAAATTTATTTTATATTCTCCTTTATTTATTCATAATTTTTTATTATTTAATTTATATTCACTTTTATCAAAAATTTGAACTTATCTTTTCCTCGTTTTAATTAATTTCTTCAATAATAATATTTTAATTCACTTTTTAAATTTTTTATACTTCACATATGTATATGCTTAAATGTAAACTTACAATAACATCTACATCGCGTTCTCCCAATTGGTGATTGATTGGTGACTCTAGTTGTTCCTTTTTATCCCACGAACGGGTGACTCAGGCCTTCGGTACACACTTCACAAGAAAAGGACGGCGATGGATTGTTGGGGTTATCCTTCGGAACCCAGTCAGGAAACTTGTTTTTTAGGTGTAATCGTATGTAATGACTCCTATGGAGGTTTTTATTTTACACGTTCACTTTTAAAAAACTATTATTATATAGTTTTTTAACACAATTGTCCTGCTGGGCCCCACGTTGGGCGCCAGTTAATTCCGATTATTATTTTTTGTGTTTTTAAAAACTATCTTCAGACAAGTAGTCTGAAGACGTTGTTCTTTATTCAAATATTTAATTGGAACTGAAACTTTATTAATTTAGTTTACAATAAGAAACTTAAGAATTAAAATGCAATTAAGCAAAATTATTTTATTTTGTTTTCTTTTATTCTTACAATATTATATTTATTTAATAAATGCTAAATCAACGTTTTTGCAACAACCAACTTGTAAACCATTCTTTGGAATTGACACAGTTTGTATTATTAAACGTGTGGGAAGAATTATTAAGAATTGTGCAATAACTTCCGTTAACTTATACATTCATGCACATACGAGTTCATACGTATACTGCACTTTAATAATGACATTATGTACTGAGAGAGAAAGGCAAAATAAATACTGAGCATGATCAACTACATAAATATAATTTTCAAATATACTGCAGGTACAGACGCCGTTAACACCCCTAAAAAATGTTAAAGATCTAACAAAAAAATACATCGTACATCTTTGGGGTATATGTTTTATTGAAAAGCATTAGATTACTTTTCCAGCTTTTTTTATTTTTTTGCATTTAAAAACTTCAAATACTGTAACGACGAGACACAAAAATTTAATTTTCTTTTAATTGCAAATGCAGTATGTTTACTATAACCAAACCTGGTTTCACAGAGTAGCAAGAGCAAGAAAGTTGAAGAGGAACAAATAGAAGCAAATTTTGAACAATTAAAAGTTATTTTCCCGTTTTGCCTTCATTAGTAATAAATTTTTATTTTTGAGAATGCTTTTATATTCTGCTCAAGGTTTCCTTCAGATATTTTCTTTATTCTCTTTCATGCTCTCTGAATATAAAACGAACTCGAAAAATTTAACGCTAATTATAACAAAAAAGAAAAGAAACATTGGGCTTGAAGAAAAAGCTGAAAGTATAGAGTAATTAAAAATTAATTAATTTGGCAAAAAGCCAATAATATCATACGAAATTACGAGAAAAATTACTTACACACATACATAAATCATAACACAAACAATATTCTACGCCATGTTAGTGAAATTACAGTTGTACGACATTAAGCCGTTTAATGTTTTACTTGAATCAAAATTACTATACAGATACATACATATCTGAAGCGACTTGAACATACAATGTTGACCTCACTTTTCGAATGTATGGACACTACTTCAACAAATCAATTTAACATCAAAAAGCTAAGCAAATAGTGCCGTAATACATAAAAGTTAATTTTTTTATAATTGTAAAATAATTATCATCTATGTAGTATGTACATACATATGTATATACTCGTACTCTGCATATTGCCACCTCTTTGCAATTTTTATTCCCCGTAACATTTTTCTAATATACTCTCAACAGCTACTTTGTGGTGTTCATTAGCAACTTCCGTTCGAACTGTGTTGGTCCTCCTATATTTGATTTGCCACTAATTTTCTGAGCATACTACTTTTGTTCCAGCTGACGAGTAAATTTAAGTTTGCTATCAAGCCTTATTCCCAAACATTAATTTCCGTTTTGCATCTTCCACGTTCTTAGCGGTAATAACAGGAAGTTATCTGAATTGAAGAAACATATGCACATACATCATATCGATTAATGATTGAAAGACATTATAGTGTACCGACTTTTTTTTATTGTACTAATATAAAAATTCTTCGTAACGAGAATGAATTATAGTTACAAGCAGTGGCGCCAGAAATTTTCAGCAAAATATCCTAATTTTATAAAAAAAAAACATTTCAAAACAAATATATTTTATATTTTTTTATAATGTGTTTGTATGTAATAGAAAGAATTCATATTTCATTAGCCGCATATGTATGTATGCATGTGTATAAGTTATTTTTTTCCTTCAAATGTTAGCTTTATTTAAACACTAGTTATAATTGCTAAAAGCTAAAATATCGCTCCACTATGTGGGCTTGAGCTTAAGACTAAATTAAAAGCTATTGTTCATAATTAAAGAGACCAAGCTTCAAATTATTTTTGTTTAGCCTGCAAACCAAAATTCATGAAACGGACCAATCATATTGAAGCACATAATGAGGTGATTCAGAAGTATAAATATTTGAAATTATCAATGCCAACGTGTGGGCGATGCACAACTGATCTGAACTTATATACGTAAGTACATAAAAACAAAAAATTCAATATAATGGAGTTTCTGTTAAAATATTTTAGTAAAATTTTTATTGCTAGGTTGTAATTGAGCTCCTCGCCTAGACGAAGCAAAATATTTATGTGTATATGGTTAAAAAAAAGTAAAAATTAAGTTAAAATCTTCATTCTGTCATCGCTGATGGTGCTATTCACATTGAAGTGGCATGAAACAATGTATTTCACAGTTCAGGATTTCGCTGCACTGAATTTTAATCATTTTAACATTAATGAAATCAACAGAATTTCTAAAAAAGGCAATTTTGGTTTTAATTTTATTCTAAAAACATATTCCATTTTACGTTATTATTCTTGAAGAGTTGATTTAAAGCAACGTTTTCGCGAAATGAAGAGTGATAAGGTAGTCCTTTACTTTATTATGGCAATGCAACGGACACTCCCACAAAAAAAAATATAGAAATAAATTTATTTAACCTGTCATATAATTTTAGAAGTAAAAATATCAATATAAAACAACGTTTTTTCCAAACAAAATATTTTGTATCTAAACGCAACAAAAGTGACTTCTTCGGAGATCAGCTTAGATCAGTTTAGATTACAATAATATAATCCAATAGTATTTTGACAGTAGCAATGCATTTTTTTAATCGTAGATGCACTCTCAGATAAAAAAATAGCAGACGGCAATTTTAGTTCTACATTACAAATTCTGCAAAAAATCAGACTGTTCTGCTTTTCTTCCCATTTAGTTTCCTTTGAATCCGGCTTATATTATACTTAAGTTATAATAACAGGTGGCGCAAAAATAACCTTCCGATGTTTTTTGGCTGTAATTTAAAAAAAAAATTAAAACCTTTGATTCTTCTTGTGGATTATTTTTATTTGGTCTTTTAATTTTGTTTACATCAAGTCGAGAATATGATGTCATGTAAATGGCCGCCGCCACAGTTGATTGTCATTTGAATCCTTTTTATGGCATTTTCCATTACTTTGTCCAAAACTTCCGGCGATAGGTCCTCACATTCTTGACGGATATTGTCTTTAAGAGCTGCAAGAGTCTGAGGCTTGTTGACATAAATCCGTGACTTCAAAAAGCCCCACAAAAAGAAGTCTGGAGCGGTCAAATCAGGCGATCTTGCTGGCTAGTGCAAATCGCCAAAACGGGAGATTAGGCGCCCGGGAAATGCATGCTTCAGCATATCGGTTGTGGCACGTGCAGTGTGTGCCGTTGCACCGTCCTGTTGGAACCACATGTTTTACAATCCCAATTCATCAAGTTGCGGCAAAAAGAACTCGTTGATCATTGCTCTGGAGCGCTCACCATTCACAGTAACCGTTTGGCCCGTGACGTCTTCGAAGAAAAAAGGTCCGATGACTCCTCCAGCGAAAACAGCGCACCATACAGTGACTTTGAGCGGGTGTAATGGCTCTTCGTGGGTTACACGCGGATTTTCAGTGCCCCAGAAGCGTAAATTTTGCTTATTTACGTACCCGCTAAGATGGAAATGGGCCTCATCAATCATGATTATTTTTGATGAAAAATAATCTTCCTCTTGGTGGTGATTAAGGATGGCTTGAGGGTACGTTAGACGCGATTGGCGGCCAGCAGCTAACTGCTGATGCACCGTCTGGACTTTGTACGGAAACATCTTCAAATCTTGTACCAAAATTCGCTGTAAAGGCCGTCGACTGACACCCATTTGCGTGGCACGTCGTCTGGTCGATGTCGACGGCGCTTCCATGACATCCTCAGCTACAGCAGCAATATTCTCTGCAGAACGGCTACTCCGGGGTCTGCCAGGCCTGGCAGCATCTAGTTTTGTGCCAGTCTCTTCGAGGCGAGCGGCTAAACGTCGCAGTGTTTCACAAATAGGCGTTGGACGGCTAGGAAATCTGCGACGAAATTCACGTTGTGCCAAAGTCACCGACCGATTATTGGTCAAATAAATAGTCATCAACATTCCGCGTTCTGCAGCAGTGTAGCGTAACATTGTTTATTAACGTGTATTTCGCATGTGTTTACTACACAAATGTCAAAACAGAAATGACATTAGGGGCCAATCGCAAAATTTATAGCGTTTTCTGATAGGAGGATTACTTTTGCGCCACCTTGTATATCAAAAGCAAGTTTTTAGCACTTACAAATGAAGAGCAACAACTGTTTGCGTTGTCATCTGGATGATCTTAGTTTGCATTGCCTTGCTGTGAAAAATGTGATACTTAACTAATACAGATTATATAGTTATTTTTAAAGCTTGCTACTTTTTTAAATTTCCAAGCATATTATTATTTTACTTCACTACATAAAGTTCACTTAAACGAAACGCACTGAAAATGGCTGATATACGCATCGCTGAATAAATTGTCGATAATAATAGGCTAAAGAGGCCTAAGTTACAGAAGCTATCATTATAGTAGTCATAGAAACCTTCCACTCTGCTGGGTAATGCTCAAGGCGTAAGATGGCGTTAAAAATAAACAGCATAATTCTTCTAGTAAATCGAGGTAACTGCAGAAGCATATTTTTACTAATTTTGTCAATGCCTTTTGTAAACATCACGGTAATTCAGCTGCATCATCAGATGTGGTTAAAATAAAAACATTTTTCAAATGATTAACAAATAAAAACGCCTTTTCGGAATCATTTCTACCCCAATCTCCAGTCGAGATTTGCAAAGGTGGCTTAGCTTGAAAGGGTCGTTTTAAACCTCTTGTCGCCCACCATAAAGAATAATCGGATTGAGGAGTACCACCTAAAATTGCTAAATAAGTTTTAAGAGAAGGTACTCTTTGATTTGTGCATTCCCGTAACCTATGTTTTAGCTGGGAGACCTGCGAAGTTGCCACTCTCTTCTAACTCTCCTTTACACTGACACAAGTTGGCCGATTTCTGAGGAATAAACCCTATTACTCAAGTTTCTGTTTCGCGTATGACTATGGGTAGCATGTTGAGCGGCTTCTTTGAGGTTCCTGGTAAAATTACTTGTTGCCAAATCAATATCTTCCGGCGTTGTTAAAACCATATTTTCTGTACGATAAGTACTTAAATATTTTTTTAACTTTAGCCAATTTACTCCAGTGACTGTCATAGTCAATGACATCTGGAATCTTTCGCAAGTTTGTTGGACATTACGTGGGATGCCCGCTTGAATAAACACATATAGGAAATAGTGTCGACAAGCACACGACCTTTCGCCGAAATTAATCGTGAACCCCAAAATGTGTGCTTAGCGTTATACTGCCAAAAGTGCCAAGTGAATGAAAAAAAACTTGAATATTGATTTTCTGTTACTGAAAATCGAGATGGTGAATAAATTGATGAAATAACAAATTTACTATGAATATTTTCTAAGCAAACATTTTTTGCTTGAAGATAATTTTCGCATGTGTCCTTCAGCAAATAATGTTTAATTCTGGCTTTTATCAGAATTGCCGAGCCTCCACAAGCTCTTCTCCGTGGGTCCTTAGTATCGTGTAGTAGGTAGCCATTAATTTTGAAGTAGCTAGTCGACGTAAGATGAGTTTCAGCAATCATCATTATATCAACATATGGGCATATCCGAAAAAATGTCAACCAACAAAAAGTTTTTAAAGTTGATCAAAAATTATTCTTGATTATTTAGAGTAATAGACTATATTTGTACTCTTACAAATATCATCATAAAATATTTTTCTGGCAGTCCATATTACGAAAATCAGGACGAAAATTCGGCAACCTTACATCTTTAATATTTGGCCAAAATATGCATGTTTTTTGGCTGCTGTTAAACAAGCTTTATCCAAAACACGGAGCAGCCTTCTTCGAAAAAGTTGTTTTTTTTATTAATTTTCTTCACCTTTATGAATGAAGCGCTTTAAATGCTCTATTGAAACATACTAAATAAAACTGAGTAAAGTTACGTCCACGCTTTGTAACGTCCGCAACGGAAAATAAGGGTTTTTATATATAACGAAGAAACTAAAAATTTTTTTGACACCACATTAACATTGCAAACAAAACTAAAACTGTTCTTTAAAGTAAGAAAAAAAATTCTAAAATATACAAAAGTATGTTGCATATTTTAATATCAAATTTTGTAACGTCCGCAACGGTATCGATCTGTCCTAAAATTAAGTTCTGCTAAAAGTTGTGTTGTTTTCACAAATCTATAATTGAAACCACATACATACATCAATAATTATAAACGCATAAGAATTGAAGGGTTAAAGAAAATTAAAAAAAAAAAATAAAAAGTTTGCTGTAACGTTGAAAATGAATTTTGCATGTCAAATGATTGCAATAACTGTACAAAAGACATTAAAGATGAGCTTGTCCCTTTACTTTATAATAGTGGCCTTGATGAGGTTACTAAATGGAAGCAATGGAGAATTATAGACAATCCTATGGTATTAAGTTTCACCGAAGCGCCAGTGGCAGATTTAATTTTTGAATTGGAATCTCAACTGCCGTCGTTTAAACTACATACTTTTGTTAAACGATCTCAACAAAAATACTTTGAGGAAAAACGGAAAGCATTGGAGCCAAATGATCTGATTCTGCAAATTGACTTTGCCGAAAATTACAGACTTATTTCTCAAAATGAAATTCAGTCTGCTCATTTCAGCTATGCTCAAGTAACTATTTTCACTTGTGTAGCGTGGCTAAATGGCTGCACTAAATTAAATCATTTGCCATTATAAGTGATCAGCTAACACACAATAAATACGATGTTTATTGCTTTTTATCAATACTTATTAAAAATATTCAAAAGTATCATTCAGTATCTAAAATCCGTGTTTTTTGCGATGGATGCGGTATTCAGTTTAAAAACAAATTTATTTTACATAGCATTCCACATTTTAAGAATGAATTTGGTGTTAACCATTTTGAGTAGAATTTCTTCGCTACTTCTCATGGCAAAGGTGCAGTAGACGGAGTAGGCGCTATCGTGAAACGTAAAGTTTGGCAGTTAGTAAGAGCTCAAAATCTTACTTTGAAGGATGCACACGATTTTTACAGGCTGACCAAAAGTATTATCGATGGGGTCAACTAATATACGTTACAGAAAACGATATAAAAACCACAACTCAATATCTAGGTGAGAAATGGCTAAATATAAAAAATATTACAGGCGTAAAATCTCATCATCACTTTTCTTCACTTAATGAAAATTTTATCGACATGGCACGCACTGCAGTATCTCCTAAACATAAACTACAAGTTTAAAAAGAAAAATAAAATTTATATTTTTTGAAAATAAACACAAAAAAATTTTTTTATTTATATGAGTAGGACAGTGGTCAAAAATGTAACGTCCGCAACGTAACGTCCGCAACAAATGTAAGACAAAATTGTGAATAAACTAACAATTATTTTTTTGCCTCGAAAGTGGGTTTGATATGCTTAAACATTCCTCTTTCTTTAATGTATTTGGAGTTTTTTTTTTGTTTATACTGTAAAATTCGCTAAAATTTATGAAAATTTGCATTGATCTCCACAACGACTTCGGTATTGTGTAACGTCCGCAACGGCAATTTAAGTACAATTATATCGTAACTGATAAAACTCAGGAAATATTTGTAACTGCCATTTGAAAGTACTCTCAAAGGCCAACGTACCACTGTAGGTTACTTAAGAATATAACGCTCAGAGCGCCTACAGTATTCAAAAATATGCGTACGAACGTAACGTCCGCAACGCAGGATTAGCCCATATCTGTTTTTCCTTCAGGAAATATTCGAGTTCTTTTTTGTGTTGGCGGATACCGTTCGCGTTCCAGAAACATATTTTTAAGGAATTCATTTATTTAAAACTGCCTGTAAAATAGTAGACTGCATTTTCAGCATTTCCTGCATCATGGTGGTCATAGATGTTGTAAAAGTGCTTATCGACTGCACAAGAGATTGTAATGTTGCCTCAAGATTGCTAAAATGTGGTTCAGAGGGTAGAGGTTTGGGCTCTTGATCTAAATTAGCGATATTAGATTTTACCACATTGGCATAAGAAATTTGTTTCGAATTTTGGACGTTAATATGACTGGTTGTCTTGACTGTTTGAAGAAAATTGTTAGCAGAAACGATATGTTGTTGGTGGGGTTGCTTAGGAGTAGCTGATGATTTCTGGCTTATCGAATGCTTGAAATGTGTATAGACGGGGCAGTCTCTATAGTTAGCGGTATGGTTACTTCTACAATTACTGCATTTTTTTTTACTTTAGAGTCGTTTTTTGGCTTATTGCATTGTGCCATGCCATGGAGCATGGCACACACAAAACAAACCGTAGGCAACTTGCAATAAGTTTTAGTGTGGCCAAATTCTTGACAGTTCATACACTGAACAGGTCCTAAGCGTCCATGTGGTTCTTCTACCACAACTTTGCAGTGTAAAAGGTAATTAGGATTATAAATAGCGTGAACTTTGTTCTTTTTCAAAAGAACATCTCCAGGTTCCAATTCTACTCTAAACATTGGCTGAGGGATTTTTTCACGGTTTCTGATATTCACAACACCCTTTATCCACAAGTCCGGTTTTTACAACGTTAGAGTCTACGCAGGGGTCAATACCCTTTATTACCACTTGAAGAACTTTGGCACTATTAAGCTAATAAGTATAAAACCCTCTTCTTTCTTTTTCCAATTTAACCGATAGTTTTCGATAATCGGTTTCATTTTCAAACAGGGTCTTTACGACAAAATTGTGTTCACGTATTACGGAAATAATTTTTTTTACCAATTGATTGGAGGAAATGTGCCTCAAATAAATTGGAGGTGGCTTAAATGATTTCTTGGATGGTGCTGGTTCATCTTCTTGTAGAAAAGCTGTCACTATTGTCATCTTTCAATATTTTAGACTTTGATGAGATTTTAGACTTCGCTGACGTTTGATGACGATAATGTACCTATCCATACCCACTTGCATTTTAGGTTTATTGACGTTGATTAAAAGATAGTATGCTTTCCCTCAGATGTAATTACAATGTTGGGTGAGCAGGAACGGGGGCGGTTTTTATCCATAGATTTTTACTGAAGGAGTTAAGCTCTTTTTCAGAACAACATCTGATTGGAACACTCATACAGTATTATTGTTTTGTATATTGTAATTGTTTTTTATTGATAAAAAGTTTTTCTTGAGTTATTTATTTATTTTTTGCCTGTTTACAATCACAAATTATCACTTTTCACAATCAATTTACATTTAAAAAAAAATCGTTCAGCTATGTACATATTTCGTTTGTACTTATTACGATTTTACGATACGAAAGTGGTACGTAAATAAGCAGAATTATCGCATTTGGTGCCACAATACCAATACATTCACAGAAAATTGCTGTTTGGATATTCGCCTTCCTACCCTTTCCAAATGAGAGTAAGGAGTTTGCAGGAGCATTAACCTGTTCTGTTTGCCTAAAAATTATTATGTATGTATGTATGTATGTCGTCGATGTATACGAAACAAAGTTTACTGTACATACATACATATGTATACTCCTAAGATGTCCTCTAGCGCTCATTGACAAGACGAGTAAATTCGTACTTACCGTTATTGGCAGATAATGATGTTTTTTCGATACCTGTTTCTTATAGAGGCATTCGGTGGAATTCATTTTTATGATCTGTAATAGAAACAAATTTGTTTCGTGTCAATTGAGAAAGTACTTCGTAGATTGGGTAATGAGTGCCAATAGTTACAGAGTTAAATTTCCTATAATCCACAACTAATCTATATTGCTTATGTGCCTACACGTGCTTGCGTACATATGTATGTATGCCTACACGAAATTATTTAAATAACCTTAAATTGCTGAGTGTATGTAATTTTTGTTTTTATATTTTTCTTGATTTATGCATTCTCCGTTATTTTTAATTCAAAGCTTAATTTGAATTACGAGAAAAGAAAAACCTTGAACTTCTGATCAAGTTTCAAGTTTTGCTTTTTTACTTTAATTTCTTTTACTTCAAAAATATAACAACAACCTTGAACTACCTTTTGAGTTTATTTATTTTTATTGCATTTGTCTGGGGTTTCATGTTTCCTGAATTTCTTACTGGTGGTTTTCTGTGCATTTTTGGTAGTTGAAATTTCCTACTTTAATTATGATTGTATTTATACTGCGTCTTGTAACCTTAATTTTCATGTTTTTCACACTAAGAATTTGTTCTCATCGAGAAGAACGTCGGAATTTCATATAATTTTGTTGATGATGCTATTAACAATTCCAAAGTATTTTGGTGAAGCTTTTGTGATTTATTATATTTTAAGAACGCGCTGTACGCTTTTCATCCATGAGCCGACCTCTGATGTGTTCCCTAAAAGTTCCAATAGCTGATTCGCACTCCAAAAGTTACGTGTTGTACCACTTAAAATGCGCATTTTTGTTTCCCGACTTGATTCGTCTACTACCACTAGATAAGGATTTTCATATTAAAGCTTATTTAAGATTTCCAAGTAAAACAAGTCGCTTTCTAAACCTATTGCATCATTTAAATTTTATTTAGAATTTATCTTCAGTATGATTTCTGGCCAGCAAAGACTTTCATTCCTAAATTCTTTATCAAAAATTGAAGGCTAAGGCGCACTTACTGCCACGTAGTTCATATTTGCCAAAAGGAACTGAGTACTTCACAAAATAATTGTTGGTAGTTATGATTTCCCTTATCGTGTAATATTTCATACCGAAACCTGGCTAAATGACAATATCTACAATTTCGGAATATTGTGTAAAAAATATCAGATTTATAGATTTAATCGTTGTAATCGCAGATGGATAGTGATCTAATTGCTGTCGATAACGAGCTTTCATCTGAAGCTGTTATGACTTGCAGCTCCTGATAATGAATTTGTTGCTGTAGTTATTACAATCAAATTTAATAAGATGTTCTTTACTTGTTCATATATTCCACTTGATTCGGACACTTTAGTATATTCTAAACATGAAAGGCCATTGCTGCTATTTTGGCGCGTTAAAGAAACATTTTCGTTCCGGAGGATTTTAACATGCCGTCCATTTCATGGAAACGTGATTCAGATATTATAAGAAATATTTGTGCACATTATGATGACTTTGATACTGCAATGGAAAAATTACGTTTCATCCAACCATTGATATTAATTTCTATATGCCGTCTCAATGTTACCCCAAATATACCAAACTGATAAAGTCTTTTATTTAAAAAAAAAAATACAAATTTAATCCTTTGATTAAATGCAAACATTTATCTCGAAATTTAACCACAAGATTTAAAGATTATTTGAAGATTGTGTAGCAAAGAAAAGTGTTATGTACGAACTGGGCCCTGTGTATTTTGCGTTACGATCGTAGCTACCCTTTACAGGTTTTTGGTAACTTATCGCCAAACACTATACCTGAGAATTTAATGGCAACGAAAGATAATATTGCGTGTGGGTATCATAAGCACCCCGAGGAGGAAGTGCAGGCAGGGAAAGTTTTTCTGAAACCTATAAAATTAATCATACATACATATTTAAATCATGGATTGCAATTGTCTCCCAGTTTCCGCCTTTCAATTCTCGACTCTACATTCTGCAGATCGTTATTCTTCTCTTCCAACGACAACGCCACTGCTATCGATTCTATTTCTTCTCGAAATTTAACTAAACTTTATTTTTGTGTAACAATCAATCATAAAACTAAAAAATATCACAACCGGCACAACAGGATTCATCAGAGTGGAATAGTTTGGCCACAAATACAATTGAATAATGTATTTATTTAACTATAATTTACACAATATTTAGATTTTATACATATGAATGTTTATCGCTGTTTTTCACTAAATTTAACATTTTACAATTTATCAATTATAATTAACATTAATACACCGTTAACACTTTTATTCAACACTTCATTAAAAATAGCTATTTCCTTACGTTTTGGAGGGAAATAAATCTGAGATCACAAGCTACAACGGTATAGCAAAGCTAAGCGATATTTCTAAACTATGTATATGAAAAACTCACACAAATTTTCTTCTCCATTATCAGTAACCTAACATGTCTCCAGAAAGGGCTGCTCCACAACAACAAATGTTTTACATCTCACGTCATTCTGTCAATACTGGATTCACTAAAATGGAACAAACCGATGCTGTTTATACTGACTTCAGCAAAGCTTTCGACAAAGTTAGCCATGAACTGCTTCCCCTCAAATTAGAATTGATAAGTTTTACCGATCTGCATCAAATGGATGAGATCCTATTTAAATGTCGTAAGCAGAAGGTAATATGGATTAACTCATCATCAAGAAGTGTTGCCGTTTTATTTGGTGTCCCCCAAGGGTGTCATCTCGGCCCCATTCTTTATTAATTCTTCATCAATGATCTTCCTAATGTCTTTCAGTTTTCGAATATCTTTATTTACCTCGATGATGTAAAAGTGTTTTGCAATTCAAATATTATGCCGACCACGTAAAACTACAAAATGACCTTGACAATTTCTTTGTACGCTGCGAACACATTATTATAGGGCTGAATCTGAAGATGTATATTTAAATTTATCCGTTGTCTGTTAACTACTTCCTAGGTAACTATCACTGGCGCTGATATTGTAACGTACTTTGCCAACGAGTTGAATCTGTCCAAAAACAGTTTTTGCCCTTTTGTTTGCGTGGTTTGAACTGGAGTAATTGTGTAAGTCTTCCACCTAATACAAGCACTTGATTTAATAAAGCGTCCAGCAATTCAACGTCGTACTACATACATACATATATTAAATGTATCTCTTTTCTTTCTTTTACACGTCATAATACATGATGTAGCAAACTCCACATATTGATATCTATAGAACAAAATATGCTCTAGACGCCCCGACAACGTTGTACATAACGATTTTAACAATCTCTATTACTTTGTTGATTTTACTCTAAATGTTAATATAATTAAGCAAACAATTATTATGTATTTAAATGCCCTGCCATGAGTTTTAAATTAGTGTAACCGTTTTTTGTAATAATAATAGCCTAAAGAAAATAAATAAATAATTAAATTGCTAACGCCACGTAAAGTGTATGTATGTATGTATATAAATTAAGTCCCTAAGTCTTCGTACGATATCGCTAATTAAATTTTCTAAATCTCTTGAAATTTGTGTTTAAAATTAATATTTCGTTTTTTTAAAAGTTATTGACTAATTTAAAAATTTTGAGTTTGACTTAGGCTGGCGTTATTATTTCACTTTCCTGTTAATTTTATTTATGTTTAAAAAGTCTTAAAAAATACACCAAATTCCTTTCTTATTTCACTTTTTGTATTATATTTTATTGGACAACTTTTTAGTGAAACATTGACTTAAGAACGAGCTTTAAACGTTCAATTAAAACCTGTTGTAATTGACATGACCAACTCAAACAATAACGGATGCAGAGATTAGAGATTTCTTGGAAAACAGAAATTGTTTTCAAAGTTTTGATATACGTGATTTCGAATACCAACAAATTAGACCAAAAATCGGTATAGAGTTATAATCGCATTATTAAGTTAATCACCGCTGGGAAAGTCCAACGCTTTGGGACATCAGCAGTGCGATTCTCTAACTTATTTAACGATAATTGTTCGGTTAAAATAAGGTACCACCGAAGTTAACGATTTTCGGATTCACCAACACCTTTTAACACTATTCGTAAGCGTTTAAAATCAGCTGTTTTTATAAGCTGACTAATTTGATGACGTTTATTTTAACAACAGTGTCTTAAAAATTTGTATTAGAAAAATTTTGAACATTTTTAAAAACTTCTAACTACATATAATAAAAATACATATCTTCTCAAGGCACATTTTTCTGGCTTAATAGCTGGTTTGTTGCACGGTTTTTTTTTTTTTTTGGTAGCACTATTATTATATATTTATTAAAGGTATTCAAATTTCAAATTCGTTTTACTTACCTCGCACAAAATAAAATTAATGGAAAATTTTTTTGTTTTTTTATTCTTCTAAATTGCCAAAAAAGTAAAACTTAGCAAAGAATTGCTCATTTTATTCCGCATATTCCACATCGTTTAGCTTTGATGTCCTCATCTTCAAACATGAAGGCAGTTGGTGCAGCGTCTAGTAATATATTCTTTGACAAGATCACGTTTTTTAATATTAATGAAAATACTAATATTACTACTATATTAATGAAAATAATAATGATTGTAAACAGATATGTTTTTGCTGATTTAACATATTGTCTAGACTAAGTGTTAGATCCTTCTTTAATTTTACATTTTGCAATTTTCCTTAAATATAAATTTATTTTCGTTGTGTTTATTCACACTTTCATAATAAATTTGCATTAATTGGTAACTTGTACCTATAAGGCTCATTCTTTCTTTAACTTCCCAGATTTCCAATACTTCCAATATTTTTTACATTTTCTATTTAATTTTTGACTAAATACAGTTTCAGAACTCTTTCGTTAATAAACGATTATATATTGAAATCCAATTTCTTTGGATTGGGCCAGTACTCGGGATCAGCGCCTACATATGCAGTGCATTGTATCAGAAGTCGATTAAGGGGGAGGAAAGAGACAGTACTGTTTTTTTATAATCGCTATTTTCATTTTCGGCTTTGCAGAGATAAAGAGTTCAGGCCCAGTGTGTATGATACGTATAAGTCAACTTTGTACTTTAGTACAGGGAAAGAAAAATTTTGTAGAAAAATCGAAAAAAATTTTTGATAATGGAGAATTGGATACATACAACTGAATATGTAATTAAAACTTGAAAGAGAATATTCATTCAAACGAATTCACCGAAGCGTTTTTTATACACCTCATCCGAATATTCCCGAAATTAAAATGCAATAATTTATCGATGTTTTCAACTTGGATGCATTCGAAATAAATTTTAACTGTAACTATATACCGTAAATACTGCTTTTTATGAAATCGCACCTTCTGTTTTTGCGTTTTTCGTTGCCCTAATATTCTTTTTAAATATTTTCTTTGAATTGTACTTGGCTTAGTTGAAATTTATATCCAATTTGCCAGCTACTTAACTCGCAGAGCTGCCCAAAAATCAGCGTAAACGCACAACTTAACTGGAAACTCAAATTTTGAAAAATTTTCTAAGGAAAAAATTAGAATACTAAAAGAAAGTGGCATGGAAAGATGTACGTGCATAGACATGTGTGATATTTCAATAAAAAAAATACAAAAATCATTCAAACATTTTCCAGTCGACGGGTAGAATCACTAAAAAGATGCTGGGGCTGTCCTAAATTTTTATCTGCGATATAAGACCCTTATTGACTTAAACTGGTTAGATCTTATATACATAAGTTGTTAAAGTAATTAGTGCCACAGCGAGCACGCTAATAAATATGAGCTGAAAATCAATTTAAGTGCGTACATATGTACATACAAATGTATTTGAAAGTTCGGTAAAATAAAAAGAACTAAACTCCTAAAAATATTTTAGACTTAACAGGCCATTCATTTCTGACGTACCGGTGTATTATTTTTCTTTTCAAATCAAGAATTATTCTAACTTAAAAGACTTTGGTGGCGGGACTATTCACTACATTGTTCAAAAATTACTATAATAAAAGGTTAATGGTCCCCATTGAAGCAGTCTAAAGATTTGGGTGTTGAAATGGAATCCCACAATGTTGAAGAGCTTTATTGCATTTGCGTTAAAAATTGTACACCAAATAAAGAACAAGTTGTTGTTGTTACTTTAATTGAAAACAAATTGATGAGTTAAAATTACATAAGTAAATTGAAGATTATGTGGGAAAAGAAATATTTAACGTACTACAGTGAGCAAAAGCATTAGAAAACATCGGGTACAATATGTTCAAACAGATGTAAAAAAACTGCTAAATGTTGCTGTCATTTGGTTCTTTTAATATTTTTGAGTTTAATCCTGGGTGCTTCTTTATATTATATGTACAAAAGTAGCAATTTTGTTTTTCTTGGGGATTAAAATATAAATCAATTTCAGAACTCTCAATTCTTCGACCTTTCTTTTGAGCTTCAAAACAACAATTACGGATATTTCTTGTACGTAAATTTTTAATGTTGTTTTTTTTTTAAATGCAATTATGCGAACGACCAAACAGATTCGATATCCGTAAATTGGCATCAAAAAGTGATGCCCATACCGCAATTACGGACGAATAAAATCAAACATATTCTTACGCTCTTTCAATTAGTCGGTAATGTGACCACCGCAAAGTACGATCGTCTGAATTTCTTATCTATACTTGCATAACTTTTTCTTCTTCTTTAACACTGGCTAAATTAGGCTTAAAATTCCGTAAAATTACAGAAAATAAAAGGAATTATGGCGTTTAAAATATTTTCTAACGCAAAACGCTGTTCGAAGTAAACAATGCTTCTTATGTTATAAAATTTATTAAACTAATAGGCTAGACGAGCTTTTGTATGGTCTGCCATTAACAAAAACGTAAAAACTTGTTAATATGTTTCTTCTTTTCCTCTGTTGATCCCAAGGTTTTTGAGTTAATGTTTGCGTTAGCAGTTTGTTAAAAATAACAGTGAATGAAGGGATAGTATTACACATCTCTAACCGGTTCAACAAATTGTTCCTGGTGTTTCAAATTTAAACTATAAGACTACATTTACCGTTATTGAATCACTTTGCGAAGTGACACAGAACATAAATTTTAGTTCTCCATGGGCTTAAGCAAAAGAGAGTTAGCAAGATATTGTTAAAGATTTACGTGCTTACACACATACTTACATACATCGAAAAGAACATAATATAATTATTAATGTTATAGCAAGTGCATTTGTAAATTAAACGACATTGTTATTAATTGCATAAATAATTGCAAATACATATGTAGTGCATTAATGTCCTTATTACAGCAAATGGTTGCAAAAACCAATTTCGTAAGCCTAATGAAATATTACGTTGCAATCACGAAATAACAGTATCAAATTTCTGAAATTTTTGCAAATAAAAGTAAAATTTACATTTTTTTATAAATATTGTTCATACCAACACTAACGATTTTTCACTCCTTTAACGAGGGTATGTAGTGAAAAAGTGTCGCTAATTTAATTTTATAAAGGAAATTTATTCATTGCGCAAACGAAGTTTGGTTACATGAATTATAAAATATTAATTAATTTCACTCTGGTACTGTACGGAACCAAAGCAATGATATTTCCTATAGAGTTAAACTTGTGTCGGAAACAAAGTGCATTATCTATTTGTATCATTGTATTTATTGCGAATAATAAATATATAAGGGGTCTGTTGAAACAGTGAATATACATATGTGTGAGATATAAAAAATACTATAAAAAAATGATATAGGTCACGCAAATTTAAAATTTAAGCTCTTTTTTGTACAGACGTCGTACATTTGGATATATGTATATAGACAAATATATGTATGTAGCTGTACGAAAGTAAGTTTTTATGTGCCACAAACAAAAGTTAAGCTGAGCAGAACCACATACATACATACATATATATTTTTTGTGGCACTTAATATAAGGAATCAAATTCATATGTTTGAAAGTCGTTTGAATACAAATTTTGTGCAATTAGTTAATGTGACCCTAATATTTAAATTTTCGAATTTTTAAAGATGAGAAATACTATATATTGGTTTGAAAGATTTACTAAGAATAGATGTTTGTGTCATCACTGTAGCGAAAATATTTATTAAAAGAAAACAAAATAACTTGATATTGTACAAATTATAACGCGGCGTTTATGTGGAAGCCAATCAATAAAGTTTTATTACAGATCGGCTGGAATAACCATAGCGTAAAAGTAATAAATAATAATGAAAAAATTATTCCATTGTATAAAATTGAGAAAATGTATGTATAACAGTCTATATTCTTTATTTTTATTTTCAGTTCTAATAGAGAAAATGTTGACAAATGCCACACTATTTTGGAATTGGAAAGGAAGCAAACAACAACAAATTTAAACATGGGAAGCGCGGAGCGATCGCTAACGCAACCAGATGAAACTCAAGACAATCTTTACAAAATCTAAAAATACAGAATACAGAATATACACATAATATAAAAGTGAACAATGATTTTCCATTTAATAATATGTTTTTAAATTCGTGTTACCATATAGTAAAAAAGGATGGACTTCAAATTAGAATTTATTTGCAATTAAAATGAATTTTCAACATAAATGCGTATTTATGTACATATGTATGTATATAACGTATGAAAATAAATTAAAATAAATGTTTATACAACATTCGGTCATAATTTAGCTTAACAAAGATCATCATTTCTGTGAAAATCTAATACCAATGCAAATACTAAAATAAATCAAATGAAACCGATAAAAAATTGTGCAATGTAAATTAATTCCATATTATAAAAGCAGTTTCTGGACCAATTACAATAAGTTTGATTCGAAAACGCCTTAGAGAAAAAAATAAGAAATTTGCAAAAAATACAACAAAAAATTCTCACCGGCTCTTTAAGCAAAACAAAGCACCCGACTTCTTTCCAGTTTTATTTATCAATTGGCCAATCAACAATTCCAAACCAAAAAAGCATAAAACATTGCTTTGTGAAAAATTGCAATTGTAATTAAATGAACTTAAACTTAGTTAAATTACAAAATAACATTAACAAGGACTACTACAAAAACGACAACAAGTCCAACAGACAGCATTGAGGCACATTGTCATTACAGATGTTAAGAGTGTGACAGCGAGTATCACCATAGCCTCCAACTCATACTTCCAAACTATAGCAATAACATTGGCTTTGTAGCAGGAAGTACAATTGGTGGATCTTCTGCAAATGTTTCCAATGCTAATGCCAATGCACATGCTAGAAATACGTATCATTCTACTTTGCCTGCCATCAATTTTACTGGCGACAACGCTGGAACCAGGTAGGTTTTTTATTTTTGAATATAAAAAAGTCACAAGTTGAATCTGAATAATTGATTGAACTCAAAAAATAAATACTTGTTAAATAAATGTTAAGAACTGGAATAATTTCGCAGAACTCTATTTTCTGGGTTTTTATCGTTGTCAATGTTTAATTGTATTTTCTGTAATATGTAAGAAATTTCTGCATCTGCTCGTTATTTATTAAGTGTTTGATGCGAAACGTTTATTTTGAGAACTTATATTTGATACTGAGAATATTGGCATTAAAATGTAAAAACTTCCGTTTCATATTCAGAACATTCCAAAATGAAGTTTATGAATTCCCAAATGCAATTGAGGATCTTCTGAATCCGTTAATATACATATGTTATAGAGAGTTTTGAATCAAGTTGATCCTATATTTGACAGGAAAAAATTAAAATTGTTGTTGACGAAATTCCAAACTCGGAATATTCTAAACGATGTTGTATAATTTAATAATTTGTGCAAAAGAATAAATAATGATATTTAAGAAATTATGATGTTGATCGTACAAAAGAAATTAATCAGTCTACTGGAATATGCTCTATGTTCGAGGACTGCCTATTTTTTTTACTGTCCAAATGTGGTTTGCTTGTTTGTGTTGGTAGGTTCACCACTTACCACTGTCCCTATATTTTAGTAAACACAACCGAGCAACCGACCCGCTTTGCCAATAATCAAACTTGAACTGAACCTAAACATACATATGTATGTATGTATGTCTGTACGTTTATTTGCTCGTTGTTATGCAGACATACCATACATACTTACATATGTGCATATTATTGTGCATTTACAGGTAAAAACGAGGGTTGTAATAAAATTGACAAAGTGGGTAAACATGAGGGTGGCTCATACAAATATGTTTATGTTCTAAGAAATGGCAATAAATGTCAGTTGGAAACAATTATTCCACGTACCTGTGTAGTATACTTATACTACAGGTTGACATGAATTCCGCATACTATATTTTTGTATATTTTTTTCTTCGCAAATATCAAACCAATTGTTAATTTTGTATAAAACTTTAAAGGCACATAATTTTACGGGCCAGCACGCCTATTTTTTAAACTGAAGAAAAATGTCTTCCATTTGTCCCCCAATTTGAATATTGCGGTTCTAATTTCTTTATATGTACCTTGATTTTTGAGGTTCCAGAGTATAATTTCTTACACTTAGACTTCTCAATGCACGATAACAATAGAAGCAACTTCCTCTTAGTACTGGCATAGGAAAAGCCAATTGTATTGCTTTTCGTTCAGTTACATGTATGTATGTATACGTACATATGTATTTCACATCTGGCTGGAATATAATAAAACTATCGATATCCTGAATCATATTTATTTTCATACATGTACGAGTATGTATGTGTGTGCTTCTCTATTTCTATCAGACTTTAAAATATATGTACATAAATGGAAAGGCCTGAAAGTATGCAAATATGATTTTGATCAATAAACACAGAAACAGATGCTACACTTTTACATACATGGTTGATATAAATAGGTGGTAGAATTGAATGGCAAACAGATGTTTGAAATGGCAAGAAGGATAAAATATCGACGATCTTTAATTGTTTTTATTATTTGCACAGTTGGCAGGGATGTTGAGAGACAATAAGAAAATTCATCGGACATAATACTGCCGCGGCTTGTTTATGTACATATGTATGTACATATATGCTTTGAAATGCCATACTCTTGGTAAAAATTAGTGTCTTCTACTTAGTTTTGTGACACAGAGAAAAAAATATATTTGTTTTTATCTACTCTTCATAAAAATTTTGGGCATCCATTTTTAAGGACACTTTTTGCTTTTCATGTCTTTTTAGTGTTATTTAATTTTGTTGAATTGCATCCTCAAATGAATTGATGTTATTTAGTGAGGCACAAACAAATGTTAACAGTTGAGTATTCAAATACTTGTCGAACTTCAAGAACAAAAAACATAGGATTTAAGTACACGTTTTCGCTCATTATTAATTTATGTTTAGTAATTAGTACAAAACCTTTGTTTTAATTCTTTTCTTTGGAATTTGGAAAAAAAATTTAAGATTTTTGTTGTGAAATTGTATGGTATGTATGTATTAGGATATACATAAGTACAAATAATGGAAACTGTAGTGGTAAAATGTAAATGGTAGATTAAAACAAATAATTTTTTGATAAAGGCATGCAGTATCTGTTTTTGTCTAACATCCTATGAAAACATTTGAAAAATTTGTGAAAAAATCACTCAACAGTAAAATATTTTTCATGTGTGGTTTCCATATGACAATTTGTTAGACGACTGGCTTACTTTGTAATATGGACATCACACATTACTTTCTATATGTTGTAGTTGATTGATATGCAGTTTTTTCGAAGCTTTTGTTAAATATTGCAAATTTTTTTGAAACGCTTATGGAGTTAATGACTCATTGAAAAACTTTTCTGGAAGAAAATGTTGAAGTGGATTTCAATGTAACCGATAGTGAAGATGAAATAACTGAGCTGTTTGAGTTTGATGTTTCGAATGCATTCGTGGATGAATTAGGGCCATGTAAGCCTAAGCGAAAGAGAGGCAAAATAAGTTTTATTACGGCAAACCTTTTAACCGTTTTGGACAAATGTAAAGTAAGTGACCGTGACGCTGTACGAATATACTTGTAGCAACCGCTCAAGCTCTAAATCACGATGTAGATGATTTAGATGTAATGATTTAGTAATCAATAAAACTTCTATTTGCAAAATTCGTTCAAAATATCGAGTTGAAACTGGACAAAGAATCAAAGATAAATTTAAGGATGAGAAATTCGTAGTATTACATTTCACTGGGATGGAAAAAATTTTACCATCGTTAACAGGAATATAAGCTATTGATCGGATTCCAGTAGTCACATCATACAATGGCATGTAATAATTACTTGGAATCCCAGCTATATCATCTGGAACAGGACAGCAACAAGCGGAAGCAGTGTATGACCTACTGCAGGAATGGAAAAAGTACAAGCTTTATCTTGCGATACCATTGCATTTAACTTAGGCCGGCTTAAAGGTGCTCGCGTTCTTTTAGAACAAGCGATCGGCAAAGACCTTTTGTATTTACCATGCCGCCATCTGCAATCATTTTAAGAAGTATTTTCGATGAAGAAATGCAAAAATCATCAAGCCCCAACGTAGAAATATTCAATAGATTTAAAGGCGCTTGGATTAAAATTGACAAAATAAACTTCATGAGTGGAATTAAAGATGCGAACGAGCAGTTAAGTTAATGGGAGATTTCAATTTAGTGTTTGGATAATGTACAGTCGAGTTGTTCAATTACAAGTGAAGTTCAGCTAAGATTTTTCTAGATACATAGAGAGTATTTTCCGCCAGAATTTGACATTATCAAAACATTGAATTAATTTCAAGGTTGTTTACATTTGGGCTGAAATATTGTTGCATTGATTTGACAACATCAATTTGTTTTTGCTACATAACACTTTCCTGAAAAAATTTGTATCAACAAAATTTTGGCTTGGTCGGCTGTGTACTGATACGACAAAGGAAACAAGATTATCCTTCGGAGTCTAGAATTGAATTGAATTCTATCAATTCAATTTAGCAATTTTTACAATTTAATATTATTGACTGTGGGAAAATGCCTACTATGCAAGTTGACACAAGTTGGTATACACGTCAACTTGCATATAACAACACGTGCAAATATAATTGTGTCTATTATTCGTAGGGAAGTTATATATTATATTTTTATATTATTTCGTAGGGAAGTTATAGTTATATTATTTCGTAGGGAAGTTAACTCACATACATATGTATGTATAAAACAGAATGTGTGTTTGCTTGTACCTTATAGGAGACCGTACCGCTGGACCCATCTTCCTGAAATTTTCATAACATCTAACTTGGACTATTTTTTTTAAAATTATGTTAGTCCTTCCATATAATTCTTAACAGATTTTATAATATAAAAGATCATACCTACGCCATTTGAGAACCAATATTAAAAATTCTTTTTGCATACGGAAGCGGAGCACTAAAATGTTTACTTAATATAAGGGGCAAAATGTGCCCCCAGAAATTGGACGGTTAAATTACTTTGTTGTTTGTAGATCAAATACTTTTTGCATATGTATGTAAAAGGTCTACTATTTTTTTTTTAAATGGGCACACCGGCTTAATCTAGTTTATATATGTACATTAGGGAAATGACTTTTTGCATTATTTGAAAAAAGAAAAATATGCATGGCCGTACATGATGAGAAATGGCAAAAAAATAATAACTGCGTTTTTAGTTTTTCATTTTATTAGAAAAAAATCCCGCACCGACCGAGATTAAAGTTTACATGTGAATTCTCAAAGACAAGCATAGCCACCGGTTTCTCGCTTACGTTCTGTGATTTGTTTTGCTGTGTGACTGCAAAGTAACGGTAAATTCCAGAAATCGTCTGTAAACAAACTGCTGCTGTCTACTATTGTTCATGAGCTCATACATAAATGTATCTGACACAACCATATCGTCCCTAGAAGAAGACACAGAATTCTATGCATCATCAGAAGACAACACAGAATTATATGCATCATCAGACGATGATAGCTATGAACCAAGAGTTAAAAAAGTGACCTGTTCAACAAAGGCTGCAGTAAAAATCGTTCAGACTTCCAACGTGAGTACGAGAAATGCAGCAAAAATATGTAAACAGTTGGTGAAATCGGGTATTAATATTCCAACACCCTCACAATCTGGTGTCTATAAGGCCTCAATAAAAGCAGCGGAAGGTATGGAAGAAAATTATATGGCTACATTAAAAGAAGAAAATTGGTGTATGCACTTTGATGGGAAGAAATATGGTAAAAAAGAAGTGCAGGTAGTGGTGTTGACAAACGAGCTTAAAGAAGTCAGGTTGGCGGCCATGGAGCTTCATAATGGAAAAAGTTTGACAATATTTGAAGGTGATAATTAAATAAAAAGTTTTTAAATAGATAACTAATTATGATAGTATATTGCAGGCATCAACAAAATTTTACATAAATTTAAACTATGGAATTCCATTAAAATATTATTTGTGATACAACAAATGTCAATACAGGAAAAAAATGGAATTGTTCATTTACTGCAGACATCGTTTCAGGAAAAATCTTTTTCACCTCCGCAATATGTTGGTTGTCAACATCATGTTTTAGATTTGATTCTAAAGCATGTTATGAATGAAATGCTTGTTGCAAAATCAACATCACCAAATATGTATATCGTACGATATTTTTACAGAATTGATTACCGAATACGAAAATCTTAAACAAAAGTTCAAGCAAAGCGATATCATACTGGATATACACAGTATCAAGTGGTGTGATGACATGCAGTATTTGTACGAACTAGGACAAGCATTCAAATATTATGAGAAAAATAACTTATTTCCTTTTATCAAATTCCGTGTATTACCAGCACTCAGTAACGCCCGCTGGAATTCCAGAGCCATTCTGGCACTTTTAACTTTTATACTCAAACCCGAACACAGGACAGAACTTTTGCCAATTTGTCAATTTATATGCAGCGCATGGTACGATATATGGTTTTCAGATCAACGTTATCGCCACAATAACTTTGCAAATTTTTAAACATCTGTAAAGCCCTTCTAAAATGTTCATAAATGTTTACTTAAACACTGGGTGGAGGAAGATTCCGCTATTGTAAATTTAAAACGAACCAATATTTGTGCAGAACGAGCCATTAAAGTAACACAAGAAATCTATACTTATTGTACAACTGAACGCACTTTGAACTTGAAATTTATTGCATCTAATGAAAAAATAAAAAAATAAAACTATTTGCAAGCTATTATTGTGATTTTTATTTTATCTTGAAAATAAAAAAAGTAAAACAGAACTCATAAATAAACAGAATATTTGTATATTACAAAAATTTTTAGGCCTTTTCAATTGAGTTGTCTTCTTCTTCCAGTTTAAAACCCACAATTTTTAATCTCGGTCGGTGCGGGATTTTTTTCTAATAAAATGAAAAACTAAAAACGCAGCTATTATTTTTTTGCCATTTCTCACCATGTACCGCCATGCACAATATATGTTACAAAAAAGTCATACCCCTAATGTACATACATATATGGAAAATAAATAAGCACATAAGAAGAAAGATGTTGAAACTACATTTGTAAAGAATATACATATGTACATACTACTTAAGTGCCCATTCTCTTGTATTGGTTGGGCACATGACGTTATCAATTTGTGCTATGTACTTAAGCCGAATGCAGCCTAGTACTTAAATATGACAAATAAATTTCACTTCACGACATGAATATCATACGATAGTTTGCGGACTCAAAATTTCGGTTAAGAAGAAAGAAGATGAATTTGGCCGAGCAAAATATTTTATTTGTTAAGGTCTTATATCAGCCTTCCACCACATTAGATTAGAGAAAAGCTCAAGAGATGGAACATTATTTTCAATAAAATATGGATCTAAATTCATTTCGCTAGCATTTAATTGTACCAAATCAATACATCTGCGTAAAAAAATTTATTAAAGATTTAGCAGTTTAAAGAGCAAGGGATTTAAAGTTAAAACTGTATCCAACAGAGAAAGAGTCCCTCAGCCTGGTGATGTTAAGCTAAAAAAAAGCGAAACGTACCTAATTTATGAATTGAAATTCATTATGCACCGAAGGGTAACTGTGGACGAGTTATGGACCTGCTAAGATTATGGCCACACCAAAACTTATTGCAAGTTACCTCTTTTTTGGGTTTGTGTGCGGTGATCTGCAAGTTACGTCTAAATGCTGTAACTGCGGAAGAAATCATACTACCAATTATAGAGGTTGCCCTGGTTTTGATATGTTAAAGCGTTTTGTGAACCAAAAAAATGCCCCTGGGCTAAAATATCTAATACAAGTTACCCCTCTTTAGCAAAGGCTGCACCTAATCAAGTTTCGTATGCCAGCGTGTTAGAACCAACCCAACCAACAATACAAAAAGAGTTGCCGAAAAATGAACCAATAGGGTCCACCTTTAGTCATCTGGAAGGGCTGGTTAGCACAATCTTTAAACTATTTTGTGATCAGTATGACAAGCATGATCCAGGAAAAGCAAAGTACTCTATTTAGCCATACTAAATTAGCAAGAATCTGTTTCTGTAACGCGAACGGCATCCGCCAACATAAAAATGAACTTACTTATAAGTCAGAAACTTATGTCATGCTAATTTCTGAGACTCATATGACATCTAAGAGTATTTTTAAAACAAGTGGGTGCACTATTACGGCACTAATAACACCAGAGATATATCATGTGGTTTCTCAGCAATACTATCAAATCGCGAATTAAACACCATTTGTTGTATGGTCCTTCTAAGTGGTATCTTCAAGCAAATAATATTGGTATTGAAGACTTTTTCCAAAACCTCGTGGTCTTGTCAATTTATTGTCAAAATTTACTGCTCTCCCACATTTTTTATAGCAATACTCTAATATAATGACTTTTTCAGATCGTTAGGCCTCCGTTTCATAGCGGCCGGTGACTATAATGCCCAGCACACCTTCTGGGGCTCAAGACTTATTACGTCTATCAAAACAGCTGACTTCAAATAATCGAAATTCTCTCTCCTTTATTATTGCCTCATTTAGAATAGGGGGATCTTATTTTTTGGAAAAACGAATTCCTAGGGCGTTCAATTCCTTGGAAATATTTAGAATTGATCTGATAACTTTTAAATTTCAGACTTTTTCCTGACGTCATTTGACCAACATGCGCAGAAAATTCAATATTTGTATTAATTAACTGTATTACTTACTACCACAAATTACGTTCGCTGTTAACTTTTAAACTTGTCAATTAGCATCTTTACCAATGATATTAAACAAGCCGTGCAACATGCTACTTCTAGTCATACTGAGCACAAATATGCGAATAATAGGATTTATTCCTCAGAAATTGAAGAACTTGTGTCAGAAAAAAGGAGAGTTAGAAGAGAGTGGCAGCAACTAAGGTCTCCTCAGTTAAAAAGTAGAGTACGGGAATGCACAATTCGACTGAGAAATCTCCTATAAATTCACAGAACAGTGAACCAGCTCCAGGCATTGATAAAATTAGCAATAAAATGCTGGAACAGTTACCTCAAGTAACTAAAAGAATTGTACTCTTTACTTTTAATGCTATTTTATTTTGAGATTTTGGACCAATTAACCAGTTAAGTTTCCTAATTGTTAGTCGACGATCCATATATAAGCCGAGATATCTAAAATAATCCTTTTTTTGGAATTCGAATGTTATTTAGGGAAACGTCAGGTCAATCACCTTTTCTAAGAGAGAATGTTATGTGTACAGACTTTTCAGCATTCACTTTAGATCTCCATTTACTTAACCATGACTATTAAATTTAATTCGTTTTGAACAAAAGAACTAACAGCAACTGGGCAATTGCTTGCAGCTAAAATAGCAGTTCCATCCGCATACGTGTAAATTTTCACAAGCTCCAAAACAGGCATATCAGCAGGTACTCCTGCTCTAACCATAAATAAATGAGATCTTTCATCTACGAATCTTACGAAAAATAATCTGCTGCTTAGGTAAGACTTGAAGAATGCATAAAATTTATACGGAAGAAGTTTCTTTGTCAAATGCCTGCTGCGTGTCCAGGAATACAGCGGAGCAATATTTCTTTTGCTGAAATGATTTACGAATAATGTCAATTACTCTATGGCATTGCTCAGGAGTGCCATGTTTTTGCCTAAATCCAAATCGGTAATCCGGAATAATTTTTAAGCTCTCAAGAACAGTGGACAAGCGGCTCAAAAATATGTTTTCAAAAATCTTCGAAAAAACACTTAGTAGACTAATAGGTCTATAAGGAGTTAGTTAATTTTCAGGTTTGCTGGGCTTTTAGATCATAATGATCTCAGCGCATTTCCACTGAGAAGGAAAATGATTTAAACGAAGAATTGAATTAAAAATTTTCGTTAAGTATATTACAGCTTTCTTTGACAAACTTTTTGCAACTCCAGCGTCGATATTATCATATCGGGGAGACTTTTTGGTATTTAGATTTTTGATTTGAGTTGCAACTTCATATGGAGAAATGTGTTTTATGGGTAAGCTCATCGTCTTCTAAAGAGTTATCAAATTGGTGAACAGAAAATGTATTATAGAGGTGGTTCGCAAATGCTTCTGCCTCTTTAATGTTAGATCGGCACCATCCACCATCACTATCCTTAAAAGGAGGATTTTTTTTTGACAGATGCTTCAGGTATTTTGTTGCCGTCCACAAATTGTGATCATTATTGTTTGAGTTATTAATAACATGTCAAAAAATACACTGAATGATTTGTTTTTTAGGCCAGTTAAATGATGTTTGAGGGTTCTTGCTGCTTGATTAAAACGCCACCTGTTATAAGAACTTCTGCTTATCTGCCATGCTTTTCTTAATCTCCTTTTAATTAAAATAAGTTCCCGTGTCAGTGAAGAGATTTGGGGAGCATTTTGTAAAATCGTAAAACTTTCAGCCGGACTCGATAAAAAAGCAGCCTCATGAATTATTTTTGTAAAATTTTCAACGGCTCAAAATCATTCGATATTGCAGAGTTTAAATTAATGTTTATATCTAACCAATATGAGAACGACTCAGTTTTAACTGTTACACGCTTATTGACTTTTTTATAAATTGAGGCGAGGAGTTATACGCTAATAAAATTGGTTTGAGCTGAGGTCATAATTATCTAAAATACCAAGTTGATAAGAAGGTATTCCAGAATATACAAAAAAATCAATTAAGTCAGGAATTTTGAATGGATCTGAAGGCCAATATGTAGGTTTTCCAGTTGAAAGAACAGAATAATTTTTAGAAAGCAGACACTTATACAGCTCTCTGCCTTTAGGGTTAATAAGACGTTAACCCCACCAAGGATGTTTCGCATGAAAATCTTCTCCAACTATAAAAGGAGGACCAAGTTTTTGAAAGAAATGTGCAAAATCATCGCAATTAATATTAAGACGAGGAGGAAAATAAACCGCACATAACGCAACAGAATACATACGGCAAATAATTTTAATACAAGAAGCTTGAACACTTTCTTTAATAAGATGGTCTTCTTGATGATATTTTATATACCATTTGATTAAAATTACAGAACCACCATGAGCCCTTTCATTAGGATGATTGGCACTTATCAGATCGGAGCCTGCAATTTTAAAGAACGACTTATTTGTGAAATGAGATTCAGAAAATACGTTGACGTTGATACATTTGTGCATTTGATACATTTGTATGGTTTATTGCAATAGGAACGAATATGACCATATTGTTGGCATCGATGGCACTGTGGAATGTCTCTATTTTTCCAGGGAGGCTCAATAGTGATGATAGCGTTATTGATATGTTTTAGATTGGAAATTTAGAATTGGAAATATTTCGCACTTTGTGGTCACGATTTTGGACAAATGTTTTAATACGATCAATATTTAGTAGTGTAAATTTTTAATAACAACTCTGTATGCTCTTTCCTGTTTTGTTTGAAAAGTGTAAAAGATTATCTTTTCAAACTTAAGATTGGAAACAAAAGTTCGCTACGCGCTTATGGACTTAATCATGACTCTGACTTGGCTGTCTTTAAGAGACTTAAAAGAAAACTGCTCTGAAGAGATAATACTTGAGAAATATTGTGTCATATCCATAATATTTGTTACATTCGGCATATATAACGGAGGCGGTTTTGGGTCAGACGGATTTGATTGGGAAGTTGTTGGAGCTGTATTTGAGTTATTATTATCGCATTCATCATCAGAAAGAACAATAAATCTTTGCTTGATTTTTGAAAATCTTGAATCGTACTGAATTGCCTTCGTTTGTTGTCAAATAACAACGGGGAGTTGGTACGTTTTCTTGAATGTGGAACTATTTGCCAACCAATTTCACTGTCCTTTTGACAACCAATTTCGCTAGTACCGACGCCGGCAGCAATGGTAGCCATTCTTGCGAATTTTTTCTTTACTTGCAAATTGGAATTGAATATAAACACAACAGCAAAAAGTGCAATAGAAAAACTTATCAACATTTACATATGTACGTACATATGTACTCGTATTATTAAAAAATTAAAAAAAAAATTTATTTGAAAAAAAAGCAATTTTCAATGCCAGGCGACTTTACTTGACAAGAAAACCAGAGTGAGAATGAGAGAATGTTTTGTTTATTTTATTGACGCCTCTTACGTTTGTAAAGTTTCAATAACTGCACATCCGACCGTACGTTAAGTTTTTCTTAAATCAACGTTCGCATAACGAGGCCTTTAAGCATTTTCTCTAAAATAAGACAAAGTAAATTACGGGAATTAAAGAAAATGTTAGCATCCACTCACCATTAACAATTCAAACATATTGTTTCTCTTCTTATCCCAAATTCATTTAGAGGAACGACTCTACATTTCATTGCGTCTTGAAATAAATTTCTTGACTTTTTTTAAGTTATCGGCACCGCCGATCGTCGATATACAAAAAAATGCGTGTTTAATTTCTTTTGTGCTCTAAATGCATTCGAGACAACAGGCTATGGGCTACAATATGTCAAAGTTGAAACACACATATTCTTATGGAAACGACACCGCCGTTGTAGCTGTCACACAATTTAAACTTACAAAAGGAAAACAATGTGGACAATATCACAAAACAAGTATGTATGAATGCATATGAATTTGGTGATTTGAAATTCCTTGCAAAATTATTATATATTTATTTCAAAAAATTTAAAAAACACGACTTTCAAAACTGATTTGATTTTGTTTTCGACTTTGATAAATTACCAAATTTTTGAAAAGTTTGCAGAAAAATTTTGAGCTAAATAGTTTGTTATTTGAATAATGTTTATTTAAAATCTTTTAAGGGTGTGATACGCTCCAACAGTGCACACTTAACAAGGTAGATGCATCGCTATAAGAACTACTTTTTACTCCAAAATGTCGTGCTGAGTACATATGTATGTATGTACATAACCAATTATTGCTTACGCTTAAGTAAGTAAGTAAGAGTAAGAGTAAGTAAGAGTAAGTTAAGTAAGTAAGTAAGACTGTAATACAAGTCGTACGTAAAACCAAAGAGAAAATGTTATGAAATTATCTCCATATTTTAAAAATGAGAAAAAGAATCTTATGACAGATTTTTTTACGTTTACACCATTGGTAAAAGACCAAAACAAAGTAAAATGTTTACATGAGAATACATCCCCGACTGTAAAATTTGCATTTCGTATTTTCTCTCTATGCCGTATGGTTTCATTACATATTAAGTTTAGACGATACCATCCGTGTTTTTCTGCTCAAAAACTTGACTTATCGTACGACTTGTGTTACCGTCTAAATCCCCTTTAAATGGTTAAAATAAGCATATGCATATCATTTGCAAACATATATAATTGACCAGTAAGATCAAAATTTTGTATATCTTCTTTAAATCATTTGTAAGCCATGTTTCTTGAATTGCTATTATATCCGCCAGTATTGGAAACTGAGCTAGTTGTGATTTAAAATGATTAAATTCATCGACGAAACGCGTTTTGGAAAAACTAATAAAATATTGATATATTATCATGAAGTACACATACATACATATATGTTTGTATACACATATTTAAGTATTTTTATGAAAGCGGGACTTCTCAATCGTCATCACTAGAATAACATTTTCAACTAGTCTAGACTGAATCGATGATCTTCTCTCCCGATTCTTATTACCTGTTGCATTCAATAAAATGTTGTCAACATCATCTTAATCTCTAATCAACTGATTGGATATTTCACTTTTCTTGCAGAAAACATTTCCTAGAAATATATGTTGTATATGTATCCAACGAACTTGGCATAACAAAATATTCAAGGCTTCTTTGCTATTAAAATTATTCATACAAGTGACCCTGCATAAGAAAACCTTCCTTTGTGAGTAAAACGCATTTTAAGTTTCCCCTTCTGTGTTACCGTTTCATAATGTACGCGTTCTCATTTCATTAAATGGGGTTTTACGTTTACATAATTGCATTTTTAAATCATTACATTGGTTTCTTTGTTTCTTGCATTTCAAAGAACTCCCGCTTCGCCATTTGCTCAATGCTTAAGAAATATCTAGTACAAGTGGATCACGTACTACTTACTGGTGGGGCTTTTTACTGGTGTACGAGCTAATTTTGCGATGAGAAAGTAGTTAAAATATCTTTATGTCGAGTGTCTATTTTGTAGATCGTGTCTGAATTTTTTTAATTCTCCTATCTTTTTCTTGTTTAAATTATTACCACTCATATTTATACGAAGTCTCCTATCACAAAATCGCGTATGTGGATTATAATTGCGCGATAAAATGGTGTTTTGTGAAGCTTTTATATGGCTATAATATACTTCGAAGCTGTTACTTATTTCATAAAATTTATGAAATCTGTCCCCTATTGAACATTTATGTACTCGTATCTATGTATATGCATGGTCCATTGGTGTACTATTTAGCCACTTTCAATATATGTAATATATGTTCTATTACAAATTATAAAACAAAGCTTTCTTAATTTTTCTTTTACATATGTATTTGTAAGTTATTATTTATTTTGATTTATTCCTAAATCTAATTCCATATTTAATACTCACAGTACGCCGCTCGGTCCTCTAATCCACAGTTGCAATGCGTCCACTTCTTTTAATATTACAATTTTTTCCCGGTTTGTTTATAAAGCTTGATATTGTATTATGTGGCATTTTTATCTGTAACAATTCGAAAAACTCTCACGTTTAAGATAATACTACTAATATTTATAAAACAAACCAACAAAAATTATTTTCTATATGTTCATATCAAAGGCGCGTAAACTAATCAATCAATTACTAGTACAGGATTCCAAATAATAAATTAAAATAAGAAATAAACATGTAAAAACAGAAAGAAACCACAAAAACCATACGATTTCATTCGTGATCACCAACTTTCAGGCATTTTTTATTTAAACTATAATCCAAATTTAGTGTATTAAATACAACACATGTATGTATGTTTCTTACAGCAAGTTGAATGTAATGTCAAATTATAAGCGAAACGAAAAAAAAACGAAAAAATATAATAAAACGAAAAAGTTAAAAGAACATGTTGCCATATAGTTATTACAATAGGATTGAAAATATATAAGCCAGGAGGTTTTCCTTAGTTTTCTTAAGAGGAAAATATGCTATTTTTGATTTGTAGGATTTGGATCTTCATTGACTTACAGCCAGTTTTTGTAGGAGAAAAGTATTCTCACTCTATGGTTTCGTATTGTTGGAATAGCGTTTTAAACTTTGGTTTCAAAAAACATTTAAAAGCTTTCGTCTGTTCACTTTTGACATAAATCTGTCGTGAAACAACATTGTTGCCAACGTGTAAACTTCTGTACATTTTTGTGCTTTTTATATACAATTATTTTGTGTTGCTGTTAACCCTATAAATAAGTTTGTTTTGTCTAAAAACTAAAAAACAAACATTTTGTGAAAAGTGTTAAAATCTTTGCAACAATAGCGATAAGTTCAAGATATACAAGAAGAACTCTTGATGCACATCAACATTTGCGTGATAGCACTAATTTCTTGGACTTCCCGAAGATCGGTGAGTCAAGATGTATGTACATATTTATCTAGTATATGTACATGCATATTTCATTATAAAATATATGTATGTACATACATACATAAGATTACATATGTACGTACATTAATATGTACGTATTTATTTAAAAATATTTATCTTCTTAAATTTGTGGCCTATTTCCGTATAACTTTTGTATAAAATACAAAAGCAACTGTTTTCTGCATCATTTTGATGAAGAATCTCGCAACGAATCTTTCACTCATACCATAAGAAATAGAATACAGTTAATTTGTAAGAAAAACTTTAACAAAATTTAGTAGTTTTATTGACTTGGTATGATAATACTAGCGTTCTGATTAGTCAGAAAACTTTTTTTAAATTAACATATTATTAGTTCTTGAAAGCTAATTATCAATTACATAAATCAATCAATTAAAAACTTTTTTAAACGCATTAACGGCAAAATTTTATTGTACAATGACTAGAACTAAAGGGTGGTTAAATTGTATGGGCCGATGTTGAATGTGAACCACACCTAAACGCCAAGTTTTTTTCCGAATTTTATTTGACATTTCTCTATTTCAGACTTACTCAATTTGAACCATGGAGAGATACACAATCCAACAACGGGTTAAAGTTATCCAGACTTATTATGAAAATGGGAGTTCAAATCAAAATGCATATCGTGCACTTCGTAATTTTTTTGGTCAATTTCATCGTCTAAATGTGCGTACAATCGCAAAAATCGTGGAAAAATTCGAGCAAACCGGGTCTGTAGAAGATGTGAGAACACCAGTGCATGCTCGTACAGCTCGTACTGCAGAAAATATTGCTGCTGTTCGCGATAGTGTGGCTGAAGAGCCGTCCACCTCAACTCGTCGTCGTTCCCAACAATTGCACCTCTCACGCTCGTCGTTGATGAACATTATGCATAAAGACTTGCATTTACACGCTTACAAGGTGCAATTGGCTCAAGAACTAAAGCCTCTTGACCATTCCAAACGTCGTGAATGGGCAGAATGGTGGCAAGAAATGGCAACAGTGGATGATCAATTTTCGAAGAAAATCATCTTCAGTGATGAGGCACATTTTCACCTCAGTGGATTCGTCAATAAACAGAATTGCCGCATTTGGGCGAATGAGAATCCAAGAGTGATTGTCGAAAAACCAATGCACCCACAAAGAGTGACTGTTTGGTGCGGTTTATGGGCTGGCGGCATCATCGGGCCGTATTTTTTTCAAAATGAGGCCGGTCAGGCAGTTACTGTGAATGGTGTTCGCTATCGTGAGATGATAACGAACTTTTTATGGCCCGAATTGGAAGATATGGATGTGGACGATATGTGGTTTCAGCAGGACGGTGCCACTTGCCACACAGCTAACGAAACAATGGCTCTTTTGCGCAACAAATTCAATGGCCGTGTTATCTCACGTAATGGCGATGTCAATTGGCCGCCAAGATCATGTGATTTGACACCGTTGGACTTTTTTCTTTGGTGTTATTTGAAAGAAAAGGTGTACGTCGATAAGCCAGCAACAATTCAAGACCTAAAGGATCAGATAATTCGGCACATTAACGGCATAGAACCTCCATTATGCCTCAGCGTCATCGAAAATTTGGACCATCGCATGGAGGTGTGCCGCCGAGGTCGCGGCGCCCATTTGGCCGATATTTTGTTCCATACATAATTGAGTAATACCAATACATCATAATAAAATAAAATTACAATAATTTCCTAAATAGTTTGTGTTTTATTCAAAATCAACATCGGCCCTTGAAATTTAACCACCCTTTACAATATAAATAAATAAATTGCCCGTCAATAAAGAAAATTTTGTTCATTAAATTAAAGTAATGAACAGTCTTGTGTTCTTGTTTGCACCTTTGGTAAGAAGCTGGACAAGGTGACATCTTCTTCTACTGGAAAAATAAACTACGTTACAATATCATTTTGCTTCTCAGGTTTAGTTGTCACTTTGGTTGAAAATAATTCGGGAAAAATGTCATTAACTTACTTTTCTTGGTTCAAGTGGTTGCGCTTTTGAACATTAATTCTGTAATTAATCTGTCTTTGCAGAGTTATCCTTCATTTTGTGTTACTGGAAATTTAGTTGAACTAATGTTTTCAGCAATTGCGTTACAGCAGTTTTCCAAACAATTTCCAGGCACTGCACAGAATTCGTAAAAGAAATCTCAGTATTGGCTTACTCAGGTGCAAGTTTTGAATGCACTGCAAGGATATTGGGTTCAAAAACTGTAATGTAATTGTAAGGGAACTTATACTGATGCAATCATAATGTATCCAAAGTAGTAGTAATAATATTATAGATCAAAAAAGTGAAAAGTTTAATAATTTGGTGCATTTTTATACTGCTTAATTAATACATACAAATATATTTGTGAAATAATTAACATTAAATTAACAAAGTAAGCACATTTTCCATATATCGGAATAAAATATATACTTTTTGGTCAATCTCAGCGCATGAGGCGTATGTTCATGTGTCTGTTTACACGTTAATATCAACACGAATCTGGAAAGCAATATTATCCTTATTTTTTATATTCACATAGCATAGAGGCTCTGCTGGTCACTATTGGTTTATTAAGCAAAAGGACCTCACAATTTAATAATATGCAATAATTTAAAAAAAAGGCACATCAATGCGAATGAAGTGCAGTCTGAGTTCACTATTATTGTACACATAAATTTGAATTATATTAAAAGATAAAAATAAAATAACTTTTGATTGCCACAATTTTATAAATCATTCACATTTGCAGAAACGCAATCATTCGAAGTTGACGATGAAAATCAAAATGGAGTATTTTTATCCCAGCTCTTAAACGTTATTTTTATTGGGGAAGGAAAACGTCTAATAGAAACTTGAAAATTTTAAGAAAAAACGCATACATACATATGTATATACAAATCCAATAGTAGATGGTTGGTTGATTTCTTACCTTGAATGCATTCAAGTATTCAGTTGTCCTTTTAGTTATTGTTTGCTGACTTTTTGACTTCCTTTGTACAGTCGTTAATACACACATATGTGCATATCTCTTCTCATTACCGGGAATACAATTTTAAGCATTCAAAGAGATCTAAGCACATTTTGTACACAATTTAGGTAAAACGCAATAAATCTAAAGAATTTATTAAGATTTCAGTTAATTTTGCTCTGTTAAACATATTTGATTGCATTCCTGTTTGCTTAGAATTTTTGTTAAAAGACTAAAATATTTGTTTAAGTGTACGGGGGTATATTTTAAAATCAATCAATTGTTGCAACAACTTCATTATCAAAAAAAAAAAAAAACACTTAAAAGTATTTACTTTATTGTTGCTGAAAGAGGTAATCGCCTCGTTAATGATTTCCACTGGATTTTGAATAAAGAACCACGGGAGCTTCATCGGTGTTCAAACTTATTTATCAAGGTTTCTTAAATTAAAATTCGTATGAAAAGAAAATTATTTTTTACATTATTTTTCAAATGTTAAAGAGTTTATGTTCTGGTATGGAAGCCACTAGATCTTTTGAATTTATGAATTCTGTTATCACGCCGGTTAGAATTTACAATGTGAATTCCGAACAATCTTATTAATGGCATTAGATGTAATAAATTTTTAAATGCCAAAGATATTGAAGCCAATCGGTATTTTTTTGCAGATCAAAAATCAATACTTACCGATAGCGATTGGAAAAAGCTATGGATGCGAGGAGGTATAAATCCCGACTCAAAATTGGATAGCAACAATGTTGATGCCAGTGACAGTCCAATGTTCGAGGATAGTGAAGTAAGTACTCAAAACAATAATAAAGAAACTAATTTAAAAATACCAAACAAGAAAAACAATTTAAATAGCAACTAAATTCAGTTTGTTCAGTCTGTACAATATTGACCTTAAGTTGTAAATGCAGTAGATTAAACCAATTCAATTTTAATTACCTTTATCGTAGAAAAGCTAGATTAAAAAGATAGTTTTAGGTTAGACTGTTTTTAACACTCGTATTCGAACTTAAATTACAGTTTTGAGAACTTTTCGAAATCAAGAGAAGGAGTAATAAGCCCAAAAACAGCAGGGAAATTAGACTTACCATTCGAAATTGTAGTGCACATTAACTGAGGTAAGGCAAGGATTACCAACAAATTTATGAAATATAACAAAACATAATTCTTTTTCTGTAGAAATCAGAAATGTATTAAAAAAGCCAAGAAGAAAAACTACGATTTTACTACAACAAAACTTCAAATTATATGACTAGATAATAAATAAATATAAAAACATTTTAAATAAAAATCGGTTAAACGAATTTGCTTATTTTCTTATAAAGTTTTTCATTTTACCCTTCATTATCACGTATATCAGGCTTTCCAGTGGTATGAACCAGGTTTATTTTCTATCTAAGCTAAGAACATTGCGTGCGAGAGGGCTTGGATGGAGTTTCATCTTTCAGATATACCTTGCCGTTCTTATCCAAAGGTTCAGTTAGGTCCTTACGATTTCCTAAATTTTTAGCGCACCATGCAGCTATTGTAACCGTACGTTGTACAGAAAAAAGATACAATTCAGTGTTAGATAGAATTTCTTCCGATTAATGTGTCTCACTACGCAGTATAAATGCAACATTCACACACTTTCGTTCATTAACAGTTTACAAATATGTTGTTGCAGTACTGTAAAGTACGTGATGCTAATTGATGGTTACCATGAACGCTGAGGAATGCTGTATCACCTTCAAAAGTTGAGTGTGAATTTAAAACCCTTTATGCATGTCAGAGCCATAAACTAAAAGATATGAGAAAATAATATACAGCTCTTTTGAAGGCAAGCTAAGTTTATTTTGTGCTTTAAACCGGACGTCTTTTCTATAACATTTGCTAAGTTGCGTGTTTGGTCTATGGTGCTGTGTTTTTCCCTAAATCCGAAGATTTTTCAGTATTGAGCTCAACTTCGTTATTCGTATTCTTTTGAATTTTTTGGCAACAGATATTTTGAACATCATGAATAAATAGTAAGTCTTAGAGACAGAGGAAGTATAACAAAATGGTGGTCTGCTGTATTTTCAGACGTGTTTGTGGTAAAGAAAAAACAAATAAAATGACCTTTCTGGTGATTTCCCCAGAAATATGTCTCAATGGCGGCTTCCAATTCGTATTTTTAAGCTTCTAGTCGCTCGCCATGAGGAACAGAAACCCATGAACTTGAGAATTTATTTCTGGAACGCAAACGGCATCCGCCAACTTAAAGACGACCTCGTATATTTCTTAATGGACAAGCAAAAAGCGATTAAATCACTCTTTATTACAAGAATTCTGTGAAGGCTATCTTTAAGCAACTAATGTGCGCTAGAATATTTTCATTAAAATTGGTATATTCTAAACCTAAGTTTTCAATCACGGAAAGTCAATACAGCACATTCTAATAATCAGTAAGCCCACGTTTTCTGGCAGCTGGCGGCTACAACGCTAGGGGTTCTTCCTGGAAATCACGGTTTATCACACCCAAAGGTCGTATTTTGTTTAATAGCAGTTGTATTAAATGGGTTTGAAAATAATCTCAAGTTTACAGTCAACGTATTGGTCAACCGATGGACAGAAAATCCTTGATGTCACTGACTTTGGAGTAGTGAAAGGTGTGCCCAGTGAAATGAAGCAAACTCAAACATCTCTAGATTTTTTTGACCATGACCATACGTATGCTCACATGAAAATTTATCAACATTCCGAAATTTAAAGACAGTTTCACGTACTGATTGGTTGAAATACAAAAAGAGAACTTGAGAGCCCAAAGCTCGGAATATAAGCCGTTGAGAACTTCTACTGACGTAGATTACTCTATTAATGTACTTGAAGCTAGAAGTAGCATTGAGAGTAGCTTTCTTCTCTTAATGCTACTGCTACAAATCCGCAGGTACGATATAATAAAATTTACTCTGAAGACATGTAAAGGCTTCTAACTGAAAAAAGAAGAGTTTGAATAGAATGGCAACTTTACAGATTGCCTCAGTTAAAATCTAGTAAAAGCGATTGCACAAAAAGGTACTAAAAAAAGGTTCTCTGCAAAGATCTACCAAAAGAATGGAAAGAGACCGTGACGTGTAAACCTTCACTACGGTGCTCCAATGAAAGCAGAGCAAGAACTGATACCGAACAAGTTACTCTCTCTGTTAATCATCTGCAAAAAATATTTAGTTCAAACTTATCTGCTGATGTCGTTGTACCGGATGTTTCTATGAGATTTAATGTTAGGGGAATTGAAACAGATATTGATGGTTTACATAGGAAAAAAGGTGCAGGTCCGGATAATATAAGCAACAGGAACTACTCGTAAAAAAGTATTTTACGAGTGCTTCACCTCAGAATGGAAGATTTCACTGATTACTACGATACCCAAGCGCGGCAAAGATGATCTGGAATCTTGCAGGCCTATAAGCTATTGCCTAATATGCAAAAATTATTTGAGAACCTGAGTCCCATAGTGAATGGCATTTTTGCTCATCAATTTGCTTTTAGGAGGCACTATAAAAGAAGTATTGTTGGCCGCTCTTAATTGATGTACAAATCATCAGCTAGACTATTTCTCAAAATCCCACAGTAAAAAATCGTGGTATTCGTCGCTTAACTTAGAAAACCCACATACATAAATGCAAATTTAATACAAATGACATTAAAAGTTACACAAATGAATTGATTTATCGGCAAAAATTCTACTCTGAGCCCAGATTGTAAGCCTCTGTTATACAACTCGATTCTAAAACCCATGTAATCCCATGGCATCCAATTATGGGGCATCGCCTCTGCATAGACGATGGGGAAAACTCATAAACAAAAAATAAAATCCTCTGTACGATTACAGCAGCCCTCTGGTATTTGTGTAACAATTCACGTGGGGGCCTGCCAATATGGCCTAACCCTTAGCCCTGTGTGGATACAATGCGTCTACCAACCTCCCCAAATATGACAGACTGTCATGCCTGAGTACCAAATCAATTTTTTGCCATTTGGAGCATGCTTTCCACCTCGGTTGGGTGCGGAGCCTATCTAAAACTCCTTCCGCTCTACGGGTCATGGCACCCAGTTGTAATGCAACTCCACATTCGAGTTCACTCTTCAAGCGATTTGTGTTACAACCACAACCACTTAAAGTCATAAAATGATAATGCCATATTATTGGCAATTGTCAAATCTATGTGACTAAAACCCATTGGCCGGTCAAACGTGTATAAGTCACTCGCCTCGTTCAACACCGAAGCACTAGTCTCAACCGCCACTGCACCTCAACTCGTTAGGACAGCTGCTTGCCCAGTGACCGGGAGTGCCACACCTCCTACACACATCCGCATGGAACTTGCACTCGCGCACCCTGCGATCGAAACCCAAACATCTAAAGCACGCCGGGACTGGGTCCAACGTCCTCACCATGAATCGGAACCACTTGATGTAAACACCAGTAGTCGGTAGGTGCTCAGCCACAGGCTGCGTGCATTCGAGGGTCACATTTGTCGTAACCTACTCACCAGTCTTCCAGGGTGCGCTGACCAGCCGGAAGCTCTTCCGGTACACCGTGGGGGTCATAATCTCGCCAAGATTCATTGAGTCTAACTCCTCCATGAACTCATCTGGGGAGATCCCCTTGTGCACCCACTGCACCACAATCTTCGGCCCTAATTTCTGGCTGACCGTCATCTCTAGGCCAACCTAACCAAATCTTTGTTATCAAACATTACACAACGTAAAAGGAAATAAAAACTGGGCCAGCTCATGCGTAAAAGAAAAATTTCTGGCGAAGAGCCATCAGCTTGAAATAAATATTTGGCATTCAATCTATTATTTCTCCGAACACCAGCAAATAGTAATAACCCAAGAAATGCTCGAATTTAAATCTCATCAGTGAGAGTACAGTCTGCGCCTCTGCTGAACTTTTGAAGAAATCCGTCGGTTAGTAGAATTTGTGATCAAGTGTGTTACTTCTTCAGAAAGAAGAAGGGCCGGCCCTTGGCCCTTCACACCAGGAAGTTGTGTAACTAAATATTTGGAACGTGTTATTACTGCCGTTGAAGGAACATTTTTTCCATTTTGTTTTGTTGTATTTTACTATGTAAAAGTTACTGGAGGTGGTAAAAATTTCCGGTTCAGAATCCGTATCGTTTTTCTTGCTCTACATCACTTTTTACGCTCGCGCTCTTTGTTCATAAGAAAAACATTATAATACTAAATGTGGGTCCGTACGCGTGAGTATAGGAAAGCTATTCGAAAGCTGTTTGATAACACCATCACTATTTGAATAAACAATTTCTTTTTAAGCAATCGTTTTATTTTTAGACGGTTGACGGCAACAGTGTTGCATTCAAAATCACTGTGCGAGAAATAGATAAGTCACGTTATTGTCAAACTTTTGCACTTGGCTTACCATATCAACAACCGTTATGACTTTTTTTCAATGTATTTATTTAGGTTGATAATTTCCTGTGTAATGTAACAGTGTTTAAAAAACTGATGTCAAATAGCAGAAGTTGTAATGTTTTTTAATTTTCGTTGACCAAGCACAATCTGTTTCTTGTAGCCTTTTTCCACTGAGCCAACATCTTTCATCTTTCATCAATTTGCAAAAATGCTAACATCTTCCCATATAAAGTCTATTGAAGAAAAACTCAACATATTTCAACATCTCTGAAATGTGTCATAGTGGAATCAAGGTCAGCAAAGTACAATTCAAGGTACTTCGTACAAAATTAAAATAATCAATGCCATTGCTGTTATGTATAACTTTTCGAATATGCCAAGTGTTGAAGCGATTTGTAGTGAATAACTTTCGTCTTTTGCATATGACTTGATTTCGCCTTTTTGCACTTTGAGAAGTTGAAGCAAATGCAATTGCACATACATATAAGAAGTTTTTATGCGCTGGTGTGCAATACTTACACAAATTTTATTTCTGTGCTTAAAACTGTTGTTATTTTCAATTTTCTTACTAATACGAATTGAAAAATCTGCAATTATTTTGTGATAAAATCAAAAAATTAAGATAAATCCCATTTTGTGCTGGTGAAATTAAGCCATGCCTTTACAAAATCGAAAATATATATTATTTTGTCACTGAAAATCTTTTTTTTTTTGCTATTTTTTTGAATTAAAACTGTTAGTTAAATTTTTCAGATCTAACTAAGGTATACTTGAAAAAAGGATAGATTGGTTTTTGAAATCTGAGATGACAACTTTATTTAGTAGTGGGCAGATATGTGTTATTGAGTGTTTTCATAATAATACTCGTACACAAAGACTCAGCCAACAACAAATCGATTACATAAAATTTAAGAATGCGCAAAAAACTGATTTTTATTAATGTTAATGAAACCTGATTTTCAGGTCTAGGATAATGTGAAACAATACCCAAAAAAATTTATTTTTCATTAATTATCAATAACGTAACTAAATGTACCGACACCAGCTGTAGGTTACATCGCAGCCCAGGTTTCGAGAAAGTTTTTTTAATTATTAAGAAAATAGCTACTCGTGCATATGTATAAAAACGGTATAAGGTGGAAATGCCAATAGGAAATGAATAGGTCAGAACTATAGGCATTTAAGTTATAAAAATAAATTAGGAAATTTAAATATTAACGAAGCTTTTTTATGTTTAGAACATTTCATTTGAATCAATTGCTTCTGCCACAATGTTAAATGTTGTCATGTCGAAAATATCATGTCATGTCAAAAATATTTACATATGTGAATTATTTACATATGTAAATATTTTTTCCTGAAGTTTTCCAAATGAAAAGTGTTATAAGAAACCCAAATACATCGAGACTGCAATTAACAAAGGAATTCAGTGTGTTTCTTTATAGGAAAATATAATTTTTACAATCCTGTGTTTTTCAACATACTACACGAGTTTTGAGACTTATTTGAAAAAACGTAGAAGTTGTATTCTTGCATTAAAAGGATTTTTAATTAGTTTTGGGAGCGGCCTGTGGCAGCCGTTTATTTTTGCTGGCGTATGTCAAACGTAAAAACGACATTAGGGGGTCAGGTTTGAGATGGCCCAAATTGAACGATGTGGATGTAATGGCACCACGTGCCAACTTCAGAGGCGTTGTTTTCAGAGGGATTTCCAGAAATGAAACTTTTAAAGCTATTCGAATCCTTGAGTTTAACACCAGTATTTACCGTTTTCACTAACGGTTCAACGATTCACTGCCTACAATATAACACTTTTCCTTTAAATATGTAGTTGGGGCATAGCCGAGTCATGTAAATTGACTACAACTTAAAAAAGCTTAAAAATAAAATAAACACCAACTAAGTGGTAGGAGTTAACGCTATACTTGTATATTTAAAAACTTCCGAATGATAAAATACTGAAACCATATAATTTTTCGTTAAATATTTTTAAGGGTATGTTTGTCTTTCGAAGTCGCAGGTCTATGCTAATAAGTCTCAGTTTCTTAGTATCCTTAAAATCTACATAGCCGAAGCCGTTGCTTAAAATTAGCGGGATTTGTGCGCCGAAGTCGCAACTGACTTTGGGAAGATGTTATACTCGTACTGCATACATAAGGCATGCATGGGCATTTCCAATAAACAAGAAATGCATTAAGACCTCACACATGTTTTATTTCATTTTAAAATATATCCGCCCTTTTGAGATAGCATATACATACATATGTACATATATTGATTTAAAAAAAGGAAAAAAAAGCTACATCACAATTTTGCATTTAAGCACAGACATACTCTGTTCCTGTATGCCTATCATATGATTTGACTATGAAAATCATTCAATTATGAATGCCTAGACATAAAGACAAAGAAACCTTATTTAACAAAAACTATAAATGATGTCTTGGCTTTTACTATACTTTATTCAATTGAGTATAACGGATAAGGTACTTGTATTCGCTAAAACAGTATGACGATACTAACAGGAAGATGACACACGGATAGTGTTGTATTAAAACTTTATGGTTCGTGAACGGGTTGCATTTAATACAGTTCCGGGTTTTCAGTAGCAAATAATTGTTCTTATATAATTGCAATTAAAATATGGCAGCATCATGTAAATTTGTAAATATTAAGAAAATTTTCCCCGGAACAACAGTTTCTTATCAAACAAACAGAAGAATTTTTCAAGAAAAATTCGCAAGAATTTTTTAACGGCAGATACCTTCATATAATGTTATTTTTGTTACAATTACCTTCATGCTATTATATAATATAAAACTAGCAACAGGTCATACATACATATGTATGTATATGTTCCTATATACATACATATGTATGTATACATCAGCGTTGCCACTTTCTGCACAATAGTGCCAAATCTGCACTATTTAAAATTTCTTGCACTGTGTTTGCACTTTAAATTTTTTGTGTAATTTTGCACTATTTAACAACACTGAATAATTTTTTTGAATTAGCAGTTCTGTTTTTTATTTTACAGCGCTGCTGTGCAAATAAATTAGTTGTCTTTGTCTAACACATTGCAAAGCACTACAAGTAAAATACCAAGACGTATTAAGTTACGTGGGTGCATTAGAAATACACATATCAGATGACGAATTGTTATGTGATAAAATCACAAATTCTTGTTAGAATATTTTGTGCTCTGCGCTTAAGATTTTAAAAATTTTAACTAGAATATGACCGGTGTAGGCTTTTTAGTGGTGCTAGATTCGGTGTATATTAGTATATGTTTCTGAAAATTTGTTTACTTATAAAGAAGGCATTAAGGAAGTGTTTTATAAAATTCTTATATTCTTTAAAGTATTGAAAATACATAAATAACTACATAAATATGTAAGTTACTACTTTTAAATTAATGAATGAATTTGTTATATTTTTGTTTTGTTAATCGTTATTTACATACATACATACGTTTGTATAGTAAAAATATTATCTCTTTTTCCATTTTAAATGTAATGTTTAAAAAATAATAAAATAAAAAATGTTTATCCTTAAAATTTTTGTTCACTACATATTTGATTTGATTTTGAACTATTTTTGGCATGAGTCTGTGTAGTTTTTGGTTCAGCCGGTGGCAACGCTGGTATACATGGTTTTGTTCTGCTTACTCACCACAACAGAAAAAACGCACTTAAAACCAAATGGTAAAATAATTCGACGTATTTTAAAATTGAATGTTAAGATTTACCGCATGAGAAGCAATCAAACTATTGTGACTGCCATCTTTTTTACAGAATAGCAGAAGTGAACTACATACATATATTTTTTTATTATAGCTTGAAAATTGGTATTGTTTTTAATAAACAGCCGTAACTTTATAGAGCAAAAATAAGTTAAAATAAAGAAAAAAACTAAATGATATTCAATTTACTTTACTGTTTAATTATCTAATATGTTGTAAATTATTTCATTATCTAAGTTATTATAAGACTTTTCAAAAAAAATCTCCACCTTGTGTGTCAATTTTCATGAATTAATTTTTTTTTTTGGATTTGTGTGTTAAAACATTACATTTTTATATGAAACCCTTCGCAAAATTTCAAAAACATGGGAAAGTAATGTAAAAATGCAGTTATGTATATAAAAAGTACAAACCCACTTAAGTGTGTTTCAACTTAAATGGCGGTTTACTCAAAAACTGATTTTGATACACTAGGTGGGTTTTTTTATGCAGGGCCACATACATACATATGTACATTAATAAAACTTATACAATGGAGTAACAACTTTTAAATAAATAAAATATAGTACTTCTGTCTGTTCTGTTTTGACGTAGCTGCTACGATTTTTTCCATAGAATTCAAACTGGGGACGCAGTGCCCCAAAAAATTATTGTGTATAAAATCAAAATGAAAAATTTGCGTACAATGATTTTAATAGAGGACCCATGTGTACCAAAAATTTCTCTTAGTGAGCAAGGCACCGAAACAAGCTTCGACTTTAAAATCAGAATGAAGAAATGTGCCTATAATTTGATATTTCATAGAGGACTACGACGAGAAATTGGCACCTATTTGTGCCTGGTAAGCCACATGGGAGCATTAGTGAGCCGTTGACAAGCTCACTTGTGGGGTTGGTCTATTGTCAGATAAAGCTGACGTAAATCAATTGCACGATATGTCTCTACTTATTTTTGTATACGAGTATTTTGTTCCTTCCAAGCAGAGTTGAGAGCATATCGGTAATTTTGATGAGCGCTTTGGTATTGAGCCGCTTTAGACATCAGTTTGTCGTTGGCAGTTTCAAAATAATGTTAATAATTTAATTAGAAATTGTAATAATCTTGTTTCGAAGATTATAAATGTTGTTCATTGAATAGAACAACTATCCACGATTGAAACGCAAGAATCTTCAAAACAGTTCACAAGTTGTCCAGTGATTTATTACTAAAAAAAATATGTGTGTTGGTTGAAGGTAGAAAGCAAAGGGACTTAGACCTTAATGCAAGTCGTACGTAAAACGAAAGAGAAAATCTTATGAAATTATCTCCGTATTTTAAAATATGAGAATAAAAGTCTTACGACAGATTTTTTTACGTTTACACCATTGGTAAAAGATCAAAACAAAGTAAAATGTTTACATAAAAATACAGCCCTGATCTAATGATGTGTGAAGGAATTTAAAAAATTTTAAAAACCGTTGAGAGCCGTACGACTGTAAAATTTTCATCCGTATTTTCTCTCTATGCCATATGGTTTCATTACATATTAAGTTTAGGCGATACCATCCGTGCTCTTCTACTCAAAAATTTTACTTATCGTACGACTTTTGTTAACATCTAAATCCTCTTTTATATGCTATTATGAAAGTGAAATATTACAATGGTGTAAATAAAAGTAGGAAATATAAAAATGCAGTGTGGCAATCTTGTCAAAAAAATATTATATAATGTAAGGTACGCATGGTTGTATTTAAAAATAGTCTTAATACTTAAATATTTAGTAATTACTACATACTTATATAATAAACGGCTTCAGTGTCCACTTTGATGCCGATAAGACCACAAAATTTGATGTCTTCTTTTGTTGCCGATCTCTTGTTCTTATTCTGCTAATGGGTTGAACAGATTGATTTGCTATTGCTACTACTGGTATGAGGCTGAAGGTATGTTCTTAGAGGTAGTTTATATCGTATTCCTGAGCTGTGGCTTAGAATATTGTACCTCTCTTTTCTATGATAACTTAGGGCCCATCTCGTTTTGGAACAAACTTTGCCGTAATTCTAATAATAATTAATAATTTCTTGCTGCTTAAAACGTGCGTAGTTATCAAACCTTTGAACCGATTTCCAATGGAAGTTTTTTATCGCTGTTGTTTTTATTGTGGGCTTGTTGTTTGTAAACATTCTCTTTGATGTTCTTAAAAACTACTTCAAGGGCTGATGGTCAGCGATAAGTCTTATTGGGGCTCCCTCAACGTATCCACAGTATTTCTGAACCGATAAACAATTGCAAGCGTTTCTCTATCAATTGTGAAATAAGTACGCTCTGCATCAAATAACAGTCATCTAGCGTATTCTATGGGATTTTCATCCTGGTCCTCACCCTGGATCAAAACTGCTCCTAGAGCGTAACCACTGGCATCTGTTTTGGGAACGAACGGTTCACCGTCAGCAGTTTGTTTAAGTATTGGTACATCAGATTCTTTCATTATCTTTATATCTGAAGAAGATAACGCTGTAGAATAGTCATCGTTTCGATTGGAACTTTCAGGTGACTGTTGTTGAATTTTTAAACTGTTTGGGGGAACGTTGTCTTCTGATTGTTGACCATTTTGTCGCTCGTTGCGCTTTTTCCTTTTGAAGCATGTTTCCATCGAATGACCTTTACTTCGACAAAAACTGCAGCGATTTGTCTGACCTTCCTTCTTATCCTCATTAATACTTGCTTTCATGGATTGAGCCTCTACAAAAAACATTTCTGCTTAACCGGTGGCAGTAATCAAGGCTACAAATTAAATAACATTTTCGCGGCGCACACGCTCTCTTTTATCAATATTAAAAAGGCCATACAACAAGTTCAGTTGAATTTCTTGGCTTGGTGGTATTTTCAGCTGGAAGAGAAGGAGTCTCTTCTTGCATATAAAGTAGGCTCATTTAGTTCTTGCTTACTTTGAAAAAATTGGGAGCTTATTCGCAAATCTGGAATCAGAAGATTGAACGTACTTCCAATGAACGCGGTAACCTGCTTGAATGTATTTAATGTATCCTTACCTCGAGTCCACCACGAGCAGGTCCAAGGCGAAAAATAATCTCTTACCCGAACGGCCTCCACGTCAGCCGCCAATGAGAAGCAAAGGGTTGTCAGAGACTGGCGCACCCTCCAAGAATCTGATCGAGCTGATAGTCACCGTCCTGTCCAATGTACGGTCTGAGGCCAAGGTACGATACCAACAATCACCTCTCCCATCACCTAAAGCTCTCCATCTGGCTTGAAAAAATTCCAAACCAAACAGGAAAAACATAGAAGATGACAGGTACATTGATCTGGCGGTACACCAGAAGGCGCACCTTCCTGTCCAGCCCAACCATAAGGTTCAGTATACCCACGTACGAACAGTATATGCGTTTTGTCCTTTCAATCAAGTTCTCTATGTACCGGTAATATTCAAAATTTTCATGGAATGTACGCCGATACCTCATTCTGTCTGATCATGTCCCGTCCAATTAGTAGGCAGGGTGTGTATGTCCGACAATTTTTATAAATGTGTTTCTATCCTCTTTTAAACACCACTGTCTTTTTTATGTTCAAGTTGAGTCTCCAATTTGTGAAATAGTCCATTAGTACCGCCAAGTAGCTGTTCACTCTATTATTTACAGGCCACTTGATGAAGCAATCAAGATATCGTCAGCATATAACAGGAGAAGATAACTCAAATAGGTTACCAAACGCAGACAATAAATCTCCCAATCGTGAGGATCCAATCTGGGTTTAGGGACCGGAACAACAAGAGCCATCTTCCAAGCTTTTGGAAAATAGCCAACGTTGTAGAAATGGTTGAACAAAACTGCCAATAATTACCATGCCAGACTTTCCGTTCTCCTCAAGATACAATCAGATACACCAGCCACAGTCCGGTTCAAGAGTGGCTATGGCTCCCTGTATTATCCTGTCCAAGTTTGTAAGTCAGCTCTGCGAATATTTAGTTCTTTTGAAATCTGACTTCTATGGATTATACGTTTGAGACATTTTTCTCGCCGATAAAATTCAATACATGCTGTGAAGGCCTAATAGGCTTCGGCATCCGACGGAAACCTTTGGAATTGAATGCTCCATAGCATCTTGAAATGAAGCATCCAATGATCGTCTATATAAGCTTCTCTCATATCATATTGGTAGTCCAAGTGTTGCCAGATTAAGAGACAGTCTGTTCAGAAAGCTTCGTTTGTTCATTTGATCGCGGTCGTACTATTCTTACTTTCTTCTCTAGTTAAGCAATCACTCATAAAAAATACCATTTCAATGGTTCAGTGCTCCGATTCGTAGTCCAGTGTCCTCAGAAGAATTGAATCCACGGAAGTGATGTCAGTACTTCTTAACAAAAAGTCCAGGTAAAACTATTGCATGGATGGTCAGAAGTTCGTATTTCAAGGTCAGAATTCGAGAGCAAGAATTCCCGAAGATTCCGTCCAGTTGAGATGCCTTGCATTGAGATCAGCGCCAATCAAAACACTACAGCCACCTACAAGACACTGGAGTTTCCCCATATACAGTGCAGATAATGGGTCACCTGTCCTGAGGTACATTAAAACAACAACTGGGTCAATCGAACTCGATCTTCGAAGGTGTATGGCGATAAGACCCCTGTCGAGGGCAATCTTCTGACAATGCAGGGCCTCCCTTATGAAGACGGCAATACCACTCCACTCTAACCTGCTAGTCACGTGTAAATATTCTGTACTCGAGTATGTCAAGACTATTTGGGAATTTGAGGTGATGCTCAACTACCAGTAAAACGTTCGGCTTTTGTTGTCTTAAAACCAAGTATTGTCGCCTATGTCTTGATATTATTGAGTTACAGTTGATAAAAAATGCCCTAAGTTCACAAGCAATCCTGGGTTAGTTGCTATCAGAGAAGTACCAATTGCTGCCGGCTCTCACCATATGCCTGGTCCCTGGGTACATAGGCAGGCGGTCTCCTTTCTTCTATCTGAAGGAGATGTTTCCTTCTTTGAGCGCATTCTCTAGAGGTAGCCGCATGCTCTTCCATCCATCAACACAAAAAAGTGCTATCCCAATCCTCTTCGTGATTTTCTCGGTTATTTATACAAATATTGCTCCTTATATACTATTTTGAAAGTGAAATGTTACAATTGCGTAATTAAAAGTAGGAAATATAAAATGTCAATTTCTAACTGTAAAACTTCACACAAAATCATTATCGTTAGTTGCCATTGCCTGTCTATGTATAGACGCTATGAAAATGCTTAACACGCATGTTTACAGGGTTTTTTAAAGTTAAACAAGTTTAAATCCTTATAAAACAAAAAAATATATTTTTAATATCAGTCGCAAAGCAGATCTGGATCGTAATTTTTTTAAGTGTTGTCAGGTTTGTTGCTTGGCCGCCGAGAGTTTCAGCTAACTGTATTATTTTACGATTCATTTGATGAATTTCACGTCAGCCACGCTGCTAGTTATAGTTTGTAAATTTACTTTGCAAGTTATAAACTAATAAATAAATAAAGTAAATATTTTTTTATTTTATTTATTATTATTACTAACAAAATTATAAATATTGTAACTAATATAAAAAATAGTACTAGCTGCTTTGGCTTTCAACTCCGAAATTATAATATAAACTATATCCGGTGTTGCAAATTGTTCCTTGATAAAATTTTTTATCACAGACATTTTTTAGGAGACCCATATGTCGATTTGATCTAAATATTTTTATCTGGATGAGCTATACTTTCGGACACACGTTTAGTTGTGTGTTGCAGAAAGTACATTTTGGGGTTAATGATTTTTCCAGTAGGTACGCACGACAGTTGACATTTGACATACATTTCTGGGGCAGCTTTTCGAATAGTTTGGTTTTTTATCTTCAGAGTTGAAAATTTTGTAGTTATGTCGGTAGTCTGACCACTTTTTTTTGTGTAAGCAGTTGAAGTGGGATAGAACTGCGTTCAATATATCTCGACTTTCCCATGCTTGGAATTTATATAACGGTCTAATTTTGGCTTCAGAAGTCGCAATATCTGCAGACTTGTTTCCGGGAATGCCAACATGCGAAGGAACCCACATAAGTTTTGTACTATTTGAGGATTTGCCAAGAATATCTCGAAGATCGTTTATTAGTGGAGAATCGTATTTTGAGCTTTGTATGGCGATTACTATCTGTACAGATAATTTACTTTTCAAAGCTTAGAGCAGCGAAGTCCACCGCAAGGAATATGACATATGCCTCAGTGATAAAATTGGAACAGTGATTAGATATACATCCAGTTTTTATAAGTTGACTATCTGCTCATACTATGACGGAAGTTGTCGAGTCGTGAGACTGAGAACCGCCAGTGAATAACAAGTTCCAATTGTCGTTGGCATATGGTTCTACAATACTACTGAATGTTTGCATATAGACTAAAGATGGAGTAGTTGATTTAGGTAGTTGAGTCATAGATAGGATGAACGACGATTCATTAACTGACCAGGGTGGATCCAGTGTTTGTTTGACGAACTTAGGTTTTGTTGTAATATTTAAATCGCGAGAAAAATTTACACATCTATCAATAACAGAGCCAAGTCTATAAAATCTTTTGTGTTTGATGGATTTTTTTACTTGTTCGAATAGGAATTTATAACGGCATATAAAAAGTTTGGGGATTAGCTTGTGCGTCAATAATGACACTCTGTCTGCAATAGAAGGAAATCCATATTCGGCTAAAATAATGGTGATTAGAATTGTGCGAAAAACACCATGCTACGTCGTATTGCCTCATGGTACAGCCCTTGAATTAATTTTATATGAGAAGGTGGACACCAACCATAGCTGGGAAGAGCCTAGTCAATTAACATGTATTAACACGTGTTTTTGGAATGTGAGTCGTTTGTCAAAAATAACACCTAATATTCGAAGGTGATCCACTTGCTTAATGTTAACATTATTGAATTGGATGTTAAACGTGTTACAGTTTTGCTTGTTACAAATGTGTAATAAATTGCACTTTTCTAGTGAAAGTTTCGCACCAGACGATTGACACCAATTATTGACATCTCTAAAAACATCCCAAAAATGTATTTTACTTTATTATTATCCTTAATTTTTGTGAATATTACAGCATCATCAGCTTACATACTATGTTCGATATGTTTGTGTTTGGAAATAATTTTTCTGAGCTTGTTAAAGGCAATAATAAATACGGTCACTGACAAGGGTGATCCCTGGGGTATTCCATTATAGAGCAGAAAAATGATGGAGTGTTGATAATTTACTCGTACCCTGAATTTTCACATACAAACTGATTTGCTATTTTTTACAGCTCTTCTAAACTATACTTTTTGTGCTCTCACTTCCTGTCCTTTCAAAAGCATGCCACAGACGTTGTTTTTGTTCTCTTAGATGTTCGAAATCGGAATTCCACCACACAGTTTTGCACCTATGTGAACCTATTTGTTTGCGGTATACTTACGTTTGCTGCGGTTCTGACAGATCTTTTTATCAGCGCAGCTTGTTGGTCAACATTATTATGTTGGATTTTAGGGAAATATGAGGAACACTGACTTTGGTATAAAGTCCAATTCGCGGCGTCAGTTTTATATATTTGTATTCGTTTGAGAGGAGCGCCGGCAGTTTTTGGTATGACTATTATTATCGGGTAGTGGTCGCCAACATATAAATCACTAATAGTGTTCCAAGAACAGAGCGTTCGAACTGTAGTGTTCATAAACATAAGTATATCTACATGTGAAAAGGCATTATGTGCGCTGAAGTGCGTAGGGTTTCCATTATTTAAAATGATGAGATATTTACAATATAATTTTCAAGAGAGTTGGATATTATAAAGCCCCAAAGAGTGCTCCCCGAATTGAAATCACCGGTCCTCAGCTGGTGTAAATTTTAAGCCAAAGTTTATTTCAATAGCAATGGAGGTAGTATTACTATCTCGAAGGATTAGTTTGGGGGTTATGGTTCTCTTCACCAGAATGGCAAGTCCTTGTTTTGTATTGAAATGATGTCTGGGTTATGATCTGTTATTAAAAGTGGTAATTCATGGTAATTGTTAATAAAACCATTAATATTCCACTGTATAATTTTAAAATCCATGTTTGCAAATTAGTGAAAAGATTATTCGTTATCTACAAACATTATTTCTTCCTGTAGATTATGACTAGAGTTATGTGATGTTGTAGTTGCAGATTTCGATAAACCTAAATGTTTATTTTGTGTTAAATTAAGAGTTTCCTTAAATGTTTTTGAATTTTTTGTTGTTGGCTTGTTGGCATGAGCTCTACTCATCGATCGAGTAATTATAGGAGATGTTGTTTTGGTATTATTATTATTTGTTGTGGGTTTTTTTCAAATTCCTTTTATATGTGTTTGTTTTGTAGTTTAAAGTAGCATTGTTGGTTGTTTAAGTTTTTAAATTTTGTTTTGTTGTTATCAAGTGCATTGTTATTTGTTGTTTCAGCAATACTTGTTCTTTTGTGTATGTATGTTGTCTTTGCCTATGATGTTAGAGTATGTTTGGGTTAACGGTTCAGCGAAGTTTTGTAATTTATATTTCTCTTTTGCAGCATTTAAAAAACATTTGTCTTTTGTTTTAATTTTGAGTATTTCTTTTTATTGTTTATATACCTTACACTCTTTAGAAGATGAGGGGTGCTCATCGGAACAGTTTGCGCAGAAAGTACGTGAACATTTGTTTGGTATGTGACGTGGGAAGGCACAAGACTCGCACAAAGGTGAATTATTGCACCATTTTTTAAGTTAAGGAGTGCAGTATTTGTTAAATGTAAAGATAATTACACCACACGGTTCCATAACACCTTCCGCTTTTTTCTGGTATTTATAAATATCAATTATTCCTTGTGAACTCAGTTCATTGATAATTTCAGCATCAGGAATTTCGTTCAAGTAGGGGCATAAATAGTTCCTTTAGTGAAGTTTAAGTTTGAATGATATTTGCATTCGATATCAAGCAGAGTTTTCCTTGTTAATACTTTCTCTGCATTAGATTTATTATCAATGAGCAGTAAGAGGTTGCCGTCTCTTAACTCAGATACAGATATGATATCGGGAGAGATTACTTTTGAAGCTCGGTGGACCGAAAAACAAGAATATTGTTGTAAGCTACCATTACGGAAAAATTTCGAGATTGTTTTGATTTCAACGTTTCTTTTTGGCGCGAGGCATCCACTAGTAATGAAAAGCGGTTGTCCCCCAAGTTGGGTGGGCCGGACATTTATGCTGTATACGTAGTTTAGACGTACGAAGTTTTTTCCTTCACTGTACTGTATGGAAATAAAAAAAAACTAATATATAATAAAACTGAGTGAAATACAACCGCACTGCGTGAGAGTTAGTCGAAGACTGAAAAGTAAATATAACGGGCTTAACTAACGTTTAAATATGATTTCGGCTAAGCCGCCACGGTTGTGCAAATTTTCACCGTTCACCACTGACATTAACATAACCAAGCAATAATTTTCTATGGATATAATGATGTCTCGATATAAGAGTGTGTATTATCTTCACTCTAAATCTGGGAACAAATTATTAATTTAAATTCAACATCAATTGATGAAGAGAACCATTTTTGTTGTAACATAAAATAATCGAAAACTGAAAATTTAGCTAAATTGTTTAAATTTTTGTTAACTAATGATAAAATTCTTAAAACTGAAATTCTTTACAATCGAAATTTAACAAGCAAATTCACTACCGTTAGCTCAGAAGGGATTTGCTTTAGCTTATGTATATATGTACATACTGAGAAACAGCTGCAAATTAATAAGTATGTAAAAAATAAGTACATGCTTGTATGTAAAACGCAATATGAAAAGAGTGATAATGCATTTACAGTAATGAATTCCTTAATTATCGATACAATTGACTTTTTATAAATTAATCTGAATGTGTTTTGACGGAATTGGTCGTCGGAAAGGTCCTTCGAATATTTTCAGGTTGACCACTCTTACTTTTCCATCATGACCTGGAATGGCTTTGAAGCTAAACTGTTGTTTAAGGTACATATGTTATAATTTGCCTGCGTTTGATATACTTATGTGATTTTAAATTGACTGCTTACAGTTTCATCTGGCAGTGGGGTTCCCCAATCAACATATGAGCCGGAGTTAAGGCTTCGCCATCACTTGGATCGTCTGATCGTAGTGCCAAAGATTGTAATAAATGTTACTTGAAATACTTTGTAGGTTAGATTGGCTTCAGACATATTTTTTATTAGAAGTGCTTTTGCCAGTTTTGCAGTTCCCGCTGACCACCAAAGTGTTGGGAAGGCTGAGATATGACTAAGAATTCGACCCTGTGATTACGCTAAAGTTAGTGAGCTTTTGACACTATCTTCTGAAAGAAAGCTTTGTTTCAGGTCTTGAAGTCTATTCAAAGTTTGCACCACTGATTTTTATCCAGAATTGGAGCGAGTTTTTAAAAGCTGGGCTTTGAGTTTTCTCCCGTCCTAAGGCGTTCAATTTCTTCTTGAAACGCTGATTGCTGAATATTACAGATATTTCTGATAAAAAACGATTTTAACTCCTCACTGGCAATAAAAGTATTTCGGTTTAGTTTTTCCAAAGCACGATGGGTATAGACAATGATACGAAGAATTTTGAGATACGAACAATGACGATAAATTAAAGAATCGACAATTGATTCAACAAAAATAGAGGTTTTGAAAGAAGATTTTCTCATTTCCAGTTCTGGATTTCTCAATATTTTGCCTTAAAAACATGTGCCTCCAAGAAATGCTGGGCGTTAGATTTTGAATCATTGATGATTGAATGATTGGTGAGCCATGTTTATACAATTATTGAGTCCAATCAAAAGAAAATCCGATATGAAAAGTGGTTGAATTTTTTTTCCCCCAAGTTCGGCTCAATAATAAGACATGGCAAGGATTGTTGAGCAGCTGGAGCGACTTTTGATTTTGCTATTAATAACGTTGAGGTAAATTAGTTTGTGTTTTCTACACATACGTAGATATAGCATTCATAGGGTAATTGCGACCCGTCTGCAAAGACATGGATTTCAAACTTGGATTTTGACGATGCACCATCCATATACAAGTTAGTTTTAAATAAATGAAGAAGTTTTAAATAAATGAACTTCTTTGAGTGCTACTTTAGAACTGAATTTTATTTTCAAAAAATCAATCTTATAAGCTAAAATACATAATTCAATACAACAATGCTTACAATGCAATTTTAACAAAAATAATATTTGGGTCTTGAGTGAAATTTCACAATTGTTTCTTAAAAGTAATGGAAAATTATTATCGTTTATGTAAGTGTCAGATTTCATAAAAAAGAAATTTAGCTGTGTGGCATTTTAATTTTAATATTACAAAATTCCTATTTTCGTAGTAACCACTTAAGAATACTACGCAAGCAAAACTTATTAAATGCATTGCACTAAGCTCGTATTTCAAAAACAAATAACGATTAAACAACCACTTAAGAATACCACGCAAGCAATAATTTATTGAGTGCGATGCACTGAACTCGTATTTCAAATGTAAAGGCTAATAATAAAAAAATAAATAAAGAAAAATTTTTGTTACGATAACTTACATACATATTTATGTTCGTAGTGTGTTTTTTTTTTTTAAATTGTGCTCTCTTTGTTTCTGGTCTCGCCCAAAAACAGAGTACTTTTGGTGTTCGATTGTTGCTTCCCCACAGCGCTTACAAACGCACAAAATTTCTGTTTTCCTTAAATGTTCGAAGCGCTTTATCTTCATGAATTTATAGTCTTTGCTTAAGTGTTCGACGCAGTGCATCTTCATAATTTTATAGTCTTTATTTGTTGCTTTAAAAATTATAAGTCTTCACATTTCTTTTTTTTCTCCGCAGGTTCTGGTGAATACTCAACCACATCTGAAAACCCCTTTTGTAAATGAGAATCGGCTTAAACTAGTGAAGCATTTAAATTTTGAATCTGTAACTACAACATCAGATCGGCCCAAGTTGTGGCTGATTCACCAGATGTGATATTGCGTTTTTTTAATTCTTCTGTAGGTTAGAAAGAAGTTCAGAAACTTTCGTGTAATGTCATCCCTCGAAAACAAAACGCTTCGTCCACCTCCTTGATTTCACGCAAAAATTTCTCCCACAAAAAGGTTCACTTTTTATGTTCTGCACACGAATCGGCCTCATTCCGCAGGATAGTAAATTTCATTTTACTCAGAAACTTGTTTTGACACACTCGTGGGTTTGCTCATACATATTATGCATTAAACATATTCGAGAAAGCTGGCTACCAGCTACAATATATCAAAATTAAAACACACACTTTCTTACGGAAATGATTATTTTAAAGACAGCACAGATACACCACAGAATGGCCACCATTGTTGCTGTCAATAATATATACTTTAAATTTCTATTTCTCTTAGGTACAAAAATTGTGGACAATATTTATTTAATTCAGAAGCTTTAAAAAACACGACTTTCAAAATTGATTCGATTATGCTTTCGATTTCCGTCAGATAGCTCAATGAGTTTATTAAGTCAACAAGTTTTTGAAAACTTGACAAAAAATTTGTGGGCTAAATAGTTGGTTACTTGAATAACTTTTATTTAAAACTTTCTGAGGCTGTGATATACTATCCCAGGCCACACTTAACAAGGTAGATGTATCGTTACAACAACAACTATTTATGCCAAAATGTCAAGCCGATTACAAGCACATGTACATAGATAAAAAATTATTGCTCTCGCTTAAGTAGGAGTGATCGACAAAATTATATTGTATGACCGTTTTTTTAGATTATTATTGGCTGTTAGGTATGTAATGGTAGGTAAACTTTACCAATAAATAATTCATAAGCTTTAATTTGATATTATTATTTATAGTTCAAAAGATACATTCAACTACATCGTCAACTACGCTGAAAACACAAATGTAACTTTTTACCGTTTAAGACTCTTTCTGGGAAAATTTTTTATATATGAAACGTCAACATAAACTGAATTTTTTTCTGCTTATTTTTTTATTTAAAAGAAGTTAATTGGCATCACTGATATACATATATGTAAATGCATTGCTGTAAACTTAGCTGCCGTCTTCAAAATAATTATTTAGGTTACACGATGTGTCCACATGTTATATGTATATAGTTTGTAAAAAAATTATTTTCAATACTAATAGGAACTCTAATTCTTAAGCAAAATTTTTAACTTTATTATATTTTTTTCATTTACAGGACTTAAAACGTTTCTAAGCACATTTCAAAAAACTAACTTAAAAATAAATGTCAGTTTGTACTCTATAAATTAAATGTTTTCAAAGATGTACTAAGTGCTGTAAAATGTTTTCGAAATTGTTATGTATTAACAGCCATATTCATAATATGTTCTTATTCTGTGGTTAAAGAGTACAATTGTTAGAAAACAATTTGTGTCCAATAAACCTCTTATAAAAAGTTATATTCACAAATCAACAAAACAGCTCTGTAGCTATTATATATGTTGTGATTTTATGATTACGTACGGCAACTCTTTTCTTATTTGGCTATCATTTTATTGTTAGTGATGCTCTAACTCACTATTCGATTAACCCGGTAATCAAGTAAATTTATATTTTTAAATACATACATTTATATGTTCAAACATATTTAAAAAAGTAAAAAGCACATAAAATTTGTATAAATAGTTTTTGGAAATAAATATTTTACCAATATTTCCACTTATCTATTTTTAGTAAAGTACAGCGAACAAAAGCGTGCGAGTAGCGGTTTTGTCAACATTTGATTTCCATCACTAATATATGTATTCTCTTAGCTTTATTTTATTTCTGCGTTTTTTATTTATCAAAAATGTTTTCATTGTTAAAAAATAACTAAAATGGATGAATCCACACCACAGTTGGTTGTATAAGACCATGAAGATCGGCAGCATCGTCTTGGTACTGAAAAATATCTGTTATATAAACTGACCAAGCCCATAATTTTGCGTACGGTAGATTTTTTATATCAGTATTTGATTTTGAACTGGTTATCTGGAATTGTATACTTTAGGTTTTTTCTTCCTTGATATTGATTAAACTTGTCGTTTATAAGACTATTTATCACATATGAATACAACTTTAGTGAATTTGGTTTATAAACGGCCTAAATAAGCCTTTGTGTGCCCACCTTGAGCATCAGCAGCAGCGTATAGATGTGTACACATTTAGCTAATAATAGCATTTGTATATCGTATTCTGCTGGTGTTGTTCCACTTTTACAAGCGATTTTAATTAGACCCACAAATTTTCTATCGGATTTAAGTCTGGACATTGTGTTGGGGTACCAATTACCTTTCTGTAGTTATATAATAGCCAGGATGTACAAATATGTGCATGATTTATGTTTTGACTCGTTACCTTGGTAAAATTTATTTTTAGCTTTTCGGGGACAACAAATCCGAATTTTCGAGCTATATTCCTTAATTATTTTTTTAAATACTAAGATAGGCTTCCTTGGTAATTATATTCCCCATCCTTGTTCCCCAACACATAAAAGACAATTTTCAGAACTTTACTGTTTTGCTGTTAGAGGCTTGTGCCAAAAGTTTTTTAGTCCCATCGTGGTATTGCAATAAAGCATTACTTTCGCTTCATCGGAGAAAATTAACATATTTACATATTTACAAACTGTACATACGAGGTCTTTTAAAAGAATAAAGTGAATTAAAATTTTTCTCAAAAAATATTTGTACACATATTCATCACTTAAATTTTCACTTTATAATTTAATTCTTTCTCCTTTAAAGGCACGTTTTTCCTTTCTTGCCTTTATATCATTGCATTACTTCTGGTTGCCGATATATGCTTTTCATCCGAGAATTTTATTTAAAACTTTTTTTTGCTTAATGCTTAGATCCAGAACGATTATTCTTTTTGTAATGGCAATGTCCGTATTTGTTAAAATGTCTGGTGGACTATAACGGATTTCTTGTGCGAATTTTTCGTTTAATTGCGAATTGGTGTCGAACAAGTTAGTATCTACTTCGAAGTACTTTGGTAGTCTAGAAATCAACTCCTACATGCTTAATGGCTTAGGAGTCGGGCTACTACCTGTTTGCTTAATTTTCGGATAAATGCAGAATTAGGATAATTTGTCTTTGCTAAGGACTGGTTTTGATTTGATCCAGCATTCTGTAATGCCTAGAAATTTTATTACAAATTCATTTGTATTGTTTCTGACTTTCTATATATAAAAGTTTATACTTTACGTACAACGTATAAACTTTTTCTAATAAGTTAATATACATAAAGCCGTAAGTGACTGACGCTTTTTAATACCTCACATCCAACTTATTAAAATATTATTTTTAAAAACTTTAGTTACGTATGTATATTTTTTTGCGCATTAAAAGCAATATAGGCTGCATTGATAGTTTAGATAGTTTGTAGATAAAAGATTTTAAATTTTAACACAAATCTGCAAAATAAATATACAATTTAAAAAATGAGTTTTAGAGCTATATATAGTTTTTCTTTCTCTGGGTAGACAACATTTAGAGATGCTTTTCATACTCTGACATATTCGATAAAAGGCAACATATATGTATATAACTTCTTGCAACGTTTCAATAACTAAGTATTTAGTGACTGAATCATCTGATCAAATTTATTACGAGCTTAAAAACAAGACTATAAGCAACGAACCATTCGATACACTGATGCATGAGTTAGTTTAGGAAAAAAAATTTTAAATTAAACTTTTAAACTTTTTGTACTTTTAAATATTTTTTCTTTCAGATGATGGCACATAACACGACCGTCCAGTTGGGTGGCACAGCGTTCTTGGTGTGCAAAGTTTCCGGCGTGGATAGAGTGGGTGTAAATTGGGTTTGTTTGTTTTGTTTTATGTTTGTAAATATATTAATCACTGAAGAGATCACTTATAAACCTAATTCATTCAGCAATCCTCATATAAATCCTTACAGGACACTTAAACTCACGAATAGAGCTGCATGAAAATGAAGAGTTTGTTTGGCGGAACAGTTTTCTGAAGTAATTAATTATTAATTTTGTCCTTGATATAGCGTATTTTTAAATCTCGATGAATAATATTATTAGTCATGTACCAAGAAGCATTTTTTATCATTCTTAAGGTCATAGATTGGTATCGCTCCAATAACTCAATACTTGAGTTGCTTGCAGTTCCGCATAGTTGTATCCCATATTGGTTTTAGGATGGTTTTGTAAAGCAATACTTTGTTTGCAAGACTTAACTGAGAACTTTTACCAAGTAACCAATTCATCCTTTTAGTCTTGATATTAAGGTGTTCTTTTTTTAGCTTTAATATGGTTTTTCCAAGTTAGTTAATGCTGTATCGTCTGCATAAGTGGCAACTGTAACACTGTTTGATAGTCGCATATCAGACCTCGTCCCAATACACTGCCTTGCGGTATTCCAGCTTGAATCTCACATACATAAGTTCTAATTTTCATTATTAATTCTAACACAAAATTGTCGATTGCATAAATAAGATCGTAAAAGCAAGTAAAACGGAGCAGGTAATGCATTATTTAATTTAAATAGCAGACCAGGGTGCCATACTCTACTGAAGGCTTGCTTATCGTCCAGGAATACCGAAGAGCAATATTGCTCCAAAGCATTCTGCATAACATTAACAACGCGATGACAAAACATTACATTGATTTCACCAAAGACCTGGAAAAAGTATTTAGGCAAATAAGCGTGTCTCCTGAACACCAGCCTTTTCAATGTGGAAAAATGCTACACAAAAGCTAGTTATATACATAAATATATGCTTCGGACAGTGACATATGGCACAGCATCAGCATTCGAAATTCATTTTCTATATACCCATGAAGCAAAAATGTCCAAGGCGCTTAGAATTAATTGGGATAGAAAAAATTATTTTATTGGACCGATAGTACTATAGTTCTAGCGTAGTTGAAAAACCAATCATCACCCTTGGAAGTCTACGTGGCCAATAGAGTTGAAAAATTGTAAATTTTATGAATCTACATACATAATTGGCGATAGATTCCTCGTAAAAAAGTCCTGTAAAAGTCAATTTTTGGGGGGGAAAAGGCCTTTATTGGCTTGGAAGTAATACTGATCACTGGCCTTTCGTCCCCACAGATGTCATTCGGAAAGAAATAGTCAACGAAGAAGTCACCTTACCAACAACTGTGACTTATTCTGAACTACATATTACAAAGATTTTCAAAATGATCTATGTATGTACATTGATTCACGTATATAACAGAACCTTAACTCGCACCGGTTGGCTGATTTACCTCAGATAACTGCATTGTTTTACAGTTTATTTGGGGAATTTCATGTCAGCCACGTTGCTACTTCCCATGTGAAGGAGATGGATCGAATAAGTTAGACACAGAGACATTTATAAAAGTCTGTTAATACCATCATGGGCATAAGTTGACTGCGATGCTGTGGTTAATGATATATGGGTGTAGATCTGAATATGTCCATGGCCGTCATATTTCTCTGATGTCAGAAATTGGAGGGCGAACTGCTGCGTAAAATTAATTCAACACTGACGTCGCTCTGTCAATCTCGGAAGTTCTGGTTTATGAGTTGTTTCATAGTACAAGACCAATCTGTATTTACAAAAACTTTCTACCTCTGCCACGTTAATCATTTCCGTCGTGATTTTGACCACCATTAGGTCAAGCTGACATGGCATCAGAGACCTCTGGTTATAAGTTTTATTATTTGCAAATATGACAAGCAATGTAATTTTGGGTTCAGCTTTGGAAATATATCGCGCTATTTCCATCAAATGCATTAAGTAGAATACCCGTAGAGATTAAAGGCCTGGTTATGCGAACGTTGACTTAAGAAAGACTTAACGTACGGTCGTATGTGTAGTTATAGAAACTTTACAAATGTAACAGGCGTTAATATAATAAACAAAATACATATGTATTTTCTAACATAATTTATTCGTGTTATTTTTTTGGAATTTTTTTGAATAAAGGGTGGTTAAATTTCAAGGGCCGATGTTGTAGTTTTATTTTATTATGATGTATTGCTATTACTCAATTATGTATGGAACAAAATATCGGCCAAATGGGGGCCGCGACCTCGGCGGCACACCTCCATCCGATGGTCCAAATTTTCGATGACGCTGAGGCATAATGGAGGTTCTATGCCGTTAATGTGCCGAATTATCTGATCCTTTAGGTCTTGAATTGTTGCTGGCTTATCGACGTACACCTTTTCTTTCAAATAACCCCAAAGAAAAAAGTCCAACGGTGTCAAATCACATGATCTTGGCGGCCAATTGACATCGCCATTACGTGAGATAACACGGCCATTGAATTTGTTGCGCAAAAGAGCCATTGTTTCGTTAGCTGTGTGGCAAGTGGCACCGTCCTGCTGAAACCACATATCGTCCACATCCATATCTTCCAATTCGGGCCATAAAAAGTTCGTTATCATCTCACGATAGCGAACACCACTCACAGTAACTGCCTGACCGGCCTCATTTTGGAAAAAATACGGCCCGATGATGCCGCCAGCCCATAAACCGCACCAAACAGTCACTCTTTGTGGGTGCATTGGTTTTTCGACAATCACTCTTGGATTCTCATTCGCCCAAATGCGGCAATTCTGTTTATTGACGAATCCACTGAGGTGAAAATGTGCCTCATCACTGAAGATGATTTTCTTCGAAAATTGATCATCCACTGTTGCCATTTCTTGCCACCATTCTGCCCATTCACGACGTTTGGAATGGTCAAGAGGCTTTAGTTCTTGAGCCAATTACACCTTGTAAGCGTGAGAGGTGCAATTGTTGGGAACGACGACGAGTTGAGGTGGACGGCTCTTCAGCCACACTATCGCGAACAGCAGCAATGTTTTTTGCAGTACGAGCTGTACGAGCATGCACTGGTGTTCTCACATCTTCTACAGACCCGGTTTGCTGGAATTTTTCCACGATTTTTGTGATTGTACGCACATTTGGACGATGAAATTGACCAAAAAAATTACGAAGTGCACGATACGCATTTTGATTTGAACTCCCATTTTCATAATAAGTCTGGATAACTTTAACACGTTGTTGGATTGTGTATCTCTCCATGGTTCAAATTGAGTAAGTCTGAAATAGAGAAATGTCAAATAAAATTCGGAAAAAAACTTGGCGTTTAGGTGTGGTTCACATTCAACATCGGCCCATACAATTTAACCACCCTTTACTTATGGGCAATGTTAAGTGATGATTATTATGATTATATTATTTTTATTATTAAAATTATTAGATATAATTGTTGTTTCTTATTTTTATTATTATTATTTTTGTTGTTATTATTATTTTCTACTACTAAAATTGTTATTGTTGTTATCATTATTTTTATTATTATCCTTTTTTATTAAAACTGGTATTATAATTAATTAATTATTACTTTTATGAACTAAAATGATATAATAATTTCGGTACGCCTTTGCATTGTTTTGATATACTCAAAAACGAACGTAGTACATATGTACGTACGTTAGCTTAAGTGGACGTTCGCGTAAATGTACCTTAAGATTTCATGTATAAATAATGCAATGACCAGATTGCAGTAAAATATATCGCTTGTTGAAATGCAAAAGCCAATTTTTACTCCCATATAATAAACATTAACATTTTATAAGCGGAAATTGCAAGTAATTGTCTCCAATACATTGTTTCTACTGTAAAATACTTGTAGTAAAAATCTTATACATATACATACATATGTACATATATTGTTTTCCGTAATTGCAGAAACTGGTAAAATGCCTAATACATGCGCACATACATACAGGTGGATTTGCAATCATACTAATATACTATGAACCATACTATATGTTGTTGTATATTATTCACAATGTCATGCAAACTAAATTATCAGTTCATTTTCAACTCAAGGTTATGAACCTCAAAAAACAAATGAGCCGTCAAAGATTTTTTTTATGTTAATAAAAATGTTCAAAATATAACCTTTCTGTCATGCTTTTCCAAATTTTGTAAATATTGAATACATATTTTTTTTATTACGTCTCTTTATTTATTCCATCTTCAGGAAATGAACTAACAATAAAACAAAATGTTTAGTTGAGCCCAGCCAGTGCTAGACCCCAAGATTATATACATATGTATTTACGGGTACTACGTGTATTAGAAAAGTCATCTGTCTTGCGTTCGGTTGATAGTGAGGAATCCCTCCTTCTCAGCCGAGTATGGCCGCCAAAATTAATCATGTTACGTGCAAGAGGGTTCGGGTGGGTTTCAAGTTTATAAAGATACTTTGTCAGGTTTTTTGCGAACTCGGATTTTACTAGAGGCACCCTCAAATCTGCGTGAATTCGAGAGTTTTTAACATACCATGGATCTGCTGTAATCATGCGGAGAATTTTATTTTGACGCACTTGAATTTTTTCTATGTTTGATGCTGAGGCGGTGCCCCATAATTGAACTCCATAGCACCGGATTGGTTTTAGAATCATTTTGTGCAACAAAAGTTTGCAATCTAATTTTAAGGTAGAGTTTTTGCGAATAAGCCAGTTCAGTTGCACTGCTTTCAATTTCATCTGAGTCAGTTCCGCGTCAACATGTGTTAGTCGACGGTCGAGGTGAATGCCAAGGTAGGTAGGTAGGTCTACTAGCAATTGGCGGTAATTCAGCTGCATCATCAGATGTGCTTAAATTAAAAACATTTTTCAAATGATTAACAAATAAAGTCCCCTTTTCATACACTGAACAGATCCTAAGCGTCTATGTGGTCCTTCTACCGTAACTTTGCGGTGGACAAAGTATTTAAGATTATAAATAGGGTGAACTTCGTTATTTTTCAAAAGAACATCCCCAGATTTCAATTATACCCTAAATATTGGCTGAGCGATTTTTTCGCGCTTTCTGATGTTCAAAACATTCTTAATTTTGAACCCTTTATCCATCGTCAGAGTCTACGCAGGGGTCAATACCCTTTATTACCACTTGAAGACCTTTGGCACTATTAAGCTGATACATAGGTACAAAACCCTCTTTTTTCTTTTTCCAATTCACCCGATAGTTTTCGATAATCGTGTTCATTTTCAACCTGGATCCTTGTTTCGGGGATATTGCCATGTTTTATTGAGGTTACGACAAAATTGTCTTCACCTATTACGGAAATAATTTTTTTACCTCAAATAAATTGGAGGTGGCTTAAACGATTTCTTGGATGGTGCTGGTTCATCTTTTTGTAGAATAGCAAACCTGTTTTGATTAGTTGGTCTAGCACTGTTGTCATCTTTCGATGTTTTAGACTTTGATGAGATTTTGGACTTCGCTGACGTTTGATGACGATAATGTACCATACCCACTTCCACTTTTGGTTTATTGACGTTGATTAAAAGAGAGGATGCTTTGTCCTCAGATGTAATTACAATGTTGGGCGCGCAGGAACGGGGGCGGTTTTTATCTCTTACCGATAGAAAATTATCCAACAATTTTTTTAAAGGCTCTTCCTCCGAAATCCATAAATTTTTACTATAGGAGCTAAGCTCTTTTTCAGAACAACATCTGATTGGAACACTCATACAGTATTAGTGTTTTGTATATTTTAATTATTTTTTATTGATAAAAAAAGTTTTTCCTCAGTTATTTATTTTTTTTTTAGCCACAAATCATCACTTTTCACAGGCAAATTTTTGTACATATGTACATTTGTATTTAAAAAGAGAAAAAAAATCCGTTTACTTATTACGGTTGTACCTATTACGATTTTACCCTCTAATCAAGCGATTAAAAAAACACGTCCGTTCACTTTGAATTATAAAAATTGAAAAAATTCAAATAAAAAACATTTTAAAACTGATTTTATGGAGTAAAATCTCTTACACAACTTTCTTAGCATGAAAGATGAATACAATTTACACCACAGAATGAAACTGTGGAGGTTGCTGCTTAAAACTCTAAGCACTTAGACGACAGCAGAATTCACAACTTCACGGCTTCAAATGCTGCTCTGAAGTCAGCTTCATAATTAATTTGAAGACAGCAACTTATTTTGATGAACAGCTGTGTATTTTAGCAATACAAATTTCAAGGATGCCGCATTTACATACATACATATATACATATATTTATATACGAAAAACTATAAAAACACATAAATTTATTTCGTTATTGTATTTTTGTAATGTTCTTTTATGTTTAATATTAAAAAAAAAGTTTTCGTTCTTATTTTACCAATTTATGTATATACATATGTACATATGTATGTATGTATGTATGTATATAATGGCAAGACTACATTTGTTTATTGCTGCCCGTCAAAATAGAAAATAGCCTAAGTTGGCAACAACAGCAAATGCTGCTGTGTAGTCGTGCTGCTGTGCTACCGTCAAAATAACCGTTTTCATTTAAACACATGGATTTTATTTTTGACATATTGCTTCTTGCTGTCTGCTGTCGTCTAAGTGTTTAGAGCAGTGATAGTCATTCCATAGCCTCGCGAGCAGCGTGACCAGATTTTAAAATACTATGAAGCTAAATCACGTTTGAAAAAAAGCTAAAAAACGCTAAAAAGGAAATTAATAGTCAAAACAGTAAAAACAAAAAGAGTTTTAGAGTAAGTTAATATTTTGTTGGGTCAATAACGGCTTGTAGACGTCGACCGATGCTTCTCACTAATCTTTTAGTATCGCTTTGTATTAATTGAGCCCATTCGGTCGACAAAACATTTTTAAGGGATTTCTTCGAGGTAACGCTTTGTTTTCTAATCCTTTTCCCTAGCAAATCCCAGATATGCTCAATCGGATTCTGGTCCGGAGATTGCAGTGATGTATGCAGTTGCTTGCAATTGTAGACCAGCTATTCCTTAACAAAATACGACGTGTGCTTGAGGTCGTTATCTTGTTGGAAAAGGAATGAGTTTTCAGCCAGCCCCATTTGTGACGCACTTCTCTTGAGATTTTCGCGTAGAATGTCTAAGTATACACGTTTATCCATTGTACTCTCAATAAATACCATTTTACCCACACCGTTATCCCCACCGTGTTGGACAGTTGGTACTATATTTTTTAATAGCATGGCTTCATTACATTTTCTCCATATTTTTTAGCACCATCCGGTCCAAAAATATTATATTTTGACTCGTCACAAAATATGACGTTGTCCCAAAAAGAAACTGGCTTATCCAAATGCTCCTTTGCAAAGTATAGCCGCTTATTTTTGTTGATAGCCGATATTAGGGGCATTTTACGAGGAATTCGCGCATTGCAACCAGCTCTGTGGAGTACGTTTTTAATGGTCTGAAGTGGACGCTTGTTTGTGTGCTTTCCAACAATTCATCTCGTATTTTCGGAGCAGAAATTTTGGGATCAGCTTGGACTGCATTTACAATATACCCCTCTTTTCGCTCTGAGAGTTTTTTTGGACGACTACATCGGTGTTTTTTGTACAAGCTCCCATTGTTTCTATAAAAATTAATTATATTCTGTCCTCTAGAATGAGGTTTCCCAATAATTTGTCCAACTTCACGCAAAGATTTATTTTCCAAAAACAATTTAACTATCAATTTCCGGACTTCGGTTAATATTTCCTTACCTTTACCCATTTTCTCAGCTTAGCAGTAACATCTACTAACATTACAAGCAATAAAGTAGTAAAGTGCACTGCGACATTATTTACTTAAAATATACAACAAATTAAAAACCATTGTTTTTACAAAAACAGCAATTCTACAGTCTATGATTTATTGGTGTACTTAAACTTTTTTGGTGTAATTTTTAGCACTTCTTGAAAACCTAGACTGTATGTACTAAGTTTTGGAAAAGTAACGGGAATATAACAAATTTTTTTAAGACAACACAGTACCCTTTCGATATTATTAAAACAAAAGAGTCGATTTTATTAAGATCAATGTAGTAATTGTAAGTATTTTTAAGTGACAACAAGGTGTACTTAAACTTAATTGGTTCACTGTATATACTTACGACCTTATTCATAAAAAATAATTCTGGTTTCTTCAGGGCTTATTTGACAAATATTGCATAGAAAGAAAGCCTTTAATAAATCTAAAATATTTTTTATGAATAAGATAATTATTATATAATATATATTTTTGCTTCGTTTAAATTAAAAATATTGAATCAGTAACAATATAAAATTATTTACTAATCAAAATTTTTTTTTCAAAAACATAACAAAAACAAACGAAAATTTATTCAACTAAAACTAAATAGTCTTATCAGGGAGAAAAATATCTTAAAACTATAAAAATAGCAGCTATTCAAAAGCATCCTAGGATAATATGCGAAAAACTAGTATAAAAATTAAAAGTTGTATTGCATACACAAAAAAAATCTTAAAGGTATGTATGTATAATACATAAAATAATAGCTTTTCAACAAACTTTTATAACAGTGTTAGGCTACATGTTAAATATTTGATCACATTCTTCTATATATTCTTCTGCTTCTGAGCCAGACAAAATATTGTTATCATTTGTATTGGGTGTTTTTTATTGAGGTATAGAACTTTAAGTTGGCATCACTTTTTTAACTGGCAGCTATTCAAAAGCATCCTAGGATAATATGCGAAAAACTAGTATAAAAATTAAAAGTTGTATTGCATACACAAAAAAAATCTTAAAGGTATGTATGTATAATACATAAAATAATAGCTTTTCAACAAACTTTTATAACAGTGTTAGGCTACATGTTAAATATTTGATCACATTCTTCTATATATTCTTCTGCTTCTGAGCCAGACAAAATATTGTTATCATTTGTATTGGGTGTTTTTTATTGAGGTATAGAACTTTAAGTTGGCATCACTTTTTTAACTGGCAGCCATTTTGTCAGCTGTCAAGTGATTAATATTTAGTTTGGTTTGCCATTTCATCATGAACAGGTTGACAAAAGAACAACGCTTGCAAATCGTGCAAATTTATTTCGAAAATAATGGTTCAGTTCGCGAAGTTTACCGCAAGCTCCGTCCATTTTATTGAGGCTCATTTTTGGTTGAATGGCTACGTCAACAAGCAAAATTGCCGCATTTGGAGTGAAGAGAATCCACATGAGACCCTTGAGACGCCTTACATCCACAAAAACTGACTGTTTGGTGTGCTCTATGGGCTGGTGGAGTCATTGGGCCATACTTCTTCCGAAATAATGCTGGAGAGTCAGTTACCGTTAATGGAGACCGGTATAGAGCCATGATAACCGACTATTTTGTTCCCGAATTGGATGGCATGAATGTGGATGAGTTGTGGTTCCAACAAGACGGCGCTACATGCCACACAGCGCACGTCACAATCGATTTATTGAAGGAAACATTCGATGAGCGCATAATTTCGCGGAATGGACCTGTCAATTGGCCACCAAGATCGTGTGATTTGACACCATTGGATTATTTTCTTTGGGGATATGTGAAGTCGCTCGTCTACGCCAACAAACCAGAAACGTTAGGGGACTTGGAAGCCAACATTCGTGGCGTTATTGCCAACATAGGGCCCCATATGCTCGAAAAAGTGGTTGAAAATTGGACCTGTAGAATTGGCTTTATTCGAGCCAGCCGCGGCGGCCACATGCCCGAAATCATATTTAAACATTAATGGCATAAAATTATCCTTCCAATAAAGCCAAATTGATGGACATTAAAACGATTTTCTTGTGTTTTATTTCAATTCGAAGTTCTATACCTCTAAAAAAAACACCCTGTATAAATATCCTTATCAAATATTTTTATGAGATCCTTAGTTACTTGAAAACTTTGGCAACATTTATTTAATCTTTTTAGCCCACATCTAATGCATAGAAGTGAATTCATGTTGTTTAGAGTAAATCTGTTTCTAATTTTTGTTTTAATTAAATTCATACCAATGAATACGCGTTCAACTTATGCGTTACTGAAAAGCAAAACTAGAAATTTCACCACAAAAGTTGACAATTCCCTAAAGGAATTTCATTCATTGCGTTTTTGTACTCAGAAACATTAATCCAAAATTCTGTAGTTGACTTTTGGTTTGTCCAATTAAAGGAATTTAATTTTTGCCATTGTAATTCCAAAAGAGTAATATCATCTACGCTAAAACTTGACATTTCTTTTTTAAAATTTTCACACAATTTACATTTGTATTGCTCAGACTATTTTGTAATGAAAAGAATTGTGTGTTTTCCAAAGTTAAAAAATTATTTGGCAAACGTTGTCGTAGTTGGTATATTAATTGTTTAATAAAATTTCGGAAAGTGTATCTATTTTCTTTTTCTGTCTTAGAATTAATTATTTCCTTTTGTGAAATCAGGTATCGTTCGAAATTGTAATTAAAGTACGGCATTGGAATTAGGAAATCTTCTAAATCTGATTTTAATGGATCCAAATTTTCAGACTTCAAAACGATTTGATTACAAAGATTTTTCAATAAAAAGTTGAGTTCTGAAAATAACAGCGTAGGATCTACGTCATTACTTTCGAACATTTTATTTACTTTTTGAAGATCAGAAAGTAACGTCTTCAAAAATTTTAAATAGAGCAAATTCTTTTCACGATACAAATTGTTCAAGACTTTAGCTTGATGGCATGATTCCGAAATGGAAGCAATTTGAAAATGGGTTTTACATTCTAACCATTGACTTTCAATTCTATTTACAGCTATTTCAATTGACATCCATCTCGTCTCACATGCTCTTACCAACTTAGTTGGTTGCATGTCAGAATTTATAGCTGCGTAAATGTTTTTGTAGTTTGTTTGTCTTGAATTTGATCTGGAAAACCGATTATACGTTTTTGTCCCTAAATACTCAATTTCGTCTGGCAGACTTTTTGACGCATAAGAAACAGATAATTGTATCGAATGGCAAACGCATGGAACTAATATTATTTTTTCATTTTTTTCTTTCAAGGTAGCAATAACACCACGATTAATTCCGGTCAAAACTTTTGTGTTGTCTGTTCCTAAACCTACCATGTATTTTATATCTAAATTAAATGTGTGCAAAACTTTTAAAATTGCCGATGTTATTCCACGAGCTGTTGCTTCCTCTAACTTGTATAGGTGTAGAAAAGTATTCACAATCTTTTTTAATGTCTGATATTGAATTACTATACCTAAATGTTTTTTTACAGTAATGTCGGTGGACTCGTCGATAATAAGACTATACTGAGTTCCCTTAACGTCATCTACCAGCAATTGCTTGAAGTGAGGTACCAAAACAGATTTTATGATAGCGGTGCACTTTGTTCGTCCTAAAGACATTTCTGCCGCAGCTTTTCTGTCATTGAAAACGATTTTCTGCATTTTTACTCGTACTCGTATGCATATCAAATCTGCAAAGGTGATTGTTTCTGTGATGCCAGATTTTATTATCAACTTTGAATTACTTTATATTTACCGCATATAAATTTATTCCGATAAAGTGTTTTATTTATTTTGAAGTATAAATTAATTACACCAAACTGAAATTAAAAAAAGCTAGAAAAAGCTGAATGCATTTTGGAAAAAAGCTAAAAAAAAGCAAAAAGCTAAATTAAATATTTCGAGCTAAACGTTAAAAAATAAAACTAAATTTAGCTCGAAAAAAGCTAATATGGCCGAATCGTATTGTTCACACAGACACGGTCGGCAATTCACTTGTATGTGGGACGAAGGAATAGAGTGATACGCTTTTACATACTAGTTTATACTACACTTACGCACCAGAACGAAAGAACAAAAAGATGAGAGGCAGTCGTTAACTATCACGTAGAAAGAAAGGAGTAAAGTTGTTAAGATCAAGGTCGAAAAGTTGTTGTTACGATCAATATTGAAACGTTGTTTAAAAGTCGGACGGACATTATTAAATAAATATTTATTACCTTAAACTATTAATAATTTGAACTATATAAATAAAAACCATATTATATATACCTAATAATTGAATTAATAAAAAGTGATTAATTTAATCTTTGCTACATTTGGGGGCTCGTCCTATGCAAATTATTAATTAAGTTTAAGAAGATAATAAAGTGTTACAAATAAAGCAAACATTGTGTTAAGAAATAAAAAAATATATAAAATAAATTAATAATAAAAATTGTGTATGCCAAGTACACAATTTTGGGAAAATTTAGAATATTATAAAATAACGGTGTTTTACATGAAGTACATGAAATAATTAAAACGGGTTTTTACATCAACAAGAAAAGAACAGCTTTTTAAATGATACATTTGGTATTGAAACACCGGTGAATATGGAAAGAATAAAATAGAAAACTGTTTAATTTTTTATGTAAAACACAAATATGTCAGAAAAAGGGAACAATGATGAAGGAATAAAAACACGTTCAAAGAAACAAGAGTTAAACCTAAAAGAAGCTAAAGTACACACGGAAAATTTTGGTGATAACAGTGATCATAAAAGTGCAAATGAAAATATAAAAATTAAACAAATAAATTATAAGAGTAATCAAGAATTAGAGACAAACGTAAGAAGAAAATTAATACAAGAAGATCCAAGTGAAGAAATTTGGTAAAGAGAATAGAAACAGTAAATAAAAAAACAATAACAATGGCTCAAAATAATATTATAAATCTAGACATTGGTCAGCTGGCGGTTGAAAGAACAATTCCCACATTTGAGGGCGACAGTGGTATGCCAATTAAAATATGGATAAAAAACTTTGAAGACAATGCAAGCGCTTATAATTGGAGTGATACACAAAAATTTGTTTTTGCGCGGAATAAAATGACAAAATCCGCAATTTTATTTTTACAATCGGTATCGGTTTTTGATTTTGAAACTCTTAAAGAACTTTTGATTGAGGAACTCCATAAGGAATATTCAAGTGCAGAGATTCATTCGCAGCTTCGGGACCGGAAAAAACTTGATAGTGAAACTCTACATGAATATATGCTACATATGCGACGGATTGCTTCCTTCGGTGACGTAGATGAACGTTCAGTTATACGATATATGACTGACGGAATAAGAGGAAAACGGGAAAATAAAATAAATTTGTACAGTGCAAAAAATTATAAAGAGTTTAAAGAGCAATATGAAATATATGACATCATATTTCGGGGTAAAAGTGATAGTGAAAACCACTACAAAACGAACAAAACTAATAACAATAACAAAGCTTTTCGCTGTTTCAATTGTGGATCACAGGATCACAAACGTAGTTCTTGTCCTTTGGACGCCCCAAAATGTTTTAAGTGCAGAAAAACTGGCCACATATCAAAGGATTGCAAAAAGACAACCGCTAATAAAGTGAATTGTAAATACAATGAAAAAAACTAGCCTGAAAAAATTAATAATAGACGATAAAGAGTTTGATTGACAGTGGCGCGGATATTTCCTTATTAAAAGAAACTATTTTTAATAAGAACTTTAATAAATATATTAGAAATTACGAAAGAGAGATTATCGGTTTGGGTGGTGCGGTCACAATACCAGTTGGCATCATAAGTGTAGATTCAAAGTTCGATGGAATAGACTTTAAACACAATCTTGTCATTGTCCCAGACAATGTAATCAGTTACGATATTGTTATCGGGTTTGATGTTTTAAAAAAATTCCGGATTTGTTCTGATGAGAAAGGTTACAAATTTAACTCATTAATAAAATCAGAAGACAAAAAAGAAATCGAAAAAATTATGAGCATAAATGTTAACGAAGAACCAAGTCTTGTAGCGCCAATCGCTTATAAAAAACAAATAGAAGAGATGAAAAATAATTATTTGCCAGTTCGTTCTGTAACAAACAATATTAAAATGAAAATTGTGTTAGAAAAAGAAGATCCAATTTATTCATCGCCAGCCCGTTTACCACCACCAGAGCAAAAAATAGTTGAGGAGCAAGTTGAAACATGGCTTAAAATAGGTATTATTCGGAAATCTGTATCACAATATTGTAGCCGAGGGTATTAGCAGACAAAAAAGATGGATCAAAAAGAGTGTGTATAGATTACAGGCGTATAAACAAAGTTTGCTTTAAGGACCGTTTTCCGGTTCCTAACATGGAGGATTTAATTGACTGTTTGTCTGGTTCATCGGTATTCAGTGTGCTAGATATAAAAAATGTATTTTTACATGTTCCCATTGAAGAAGAATGCAAAAAGTTGACAGCATTTGTGACAAAACAAGGAATATATGAGTTCAAATACGCACCATTTGGGTTTTGCAATTCACCGGCAGTGTTCATACGTTTTATAAAGGCAATTTTTGTTGACTTGGTGAATGACGGCATAATGGAAATTTATATGAATGATATTATTGTTTATTCTGTTGATGAAAGTACTGGTTTAAGTTACCTGCAAAAAGTTTTTTCTGTAGCAGCTGAAAATAATTTGGAGATAAACTGGAAAAAATGTAAGTTTTTGCAAAAGAAAGTTGAATTTTTGGGAGTTATCATAGAAGAAGGTCAAGTGACACCCAGCGAAGAGAAACTAAAAGCAATAAAGAATTTTCCAGAACCAGATAACGTTAAAGGAGTGCAATCATTTCTCGGTCTAACGGGATTTTTCAGAAAGTTTATTGCGAATTATTCTATAATTGCTCGACCTTTGACGAACCTACTTAAGAAAAATGTAAAATTTCTGATCAACGATGAGGTTAAATCGGCTATAAAGAAATTAAAAGATAGGCTGACATGTCACCCCGTTTTGAGAATATTTTCAAGCGAAGCCAGGACTGAGTTACATACAGACGCGTCAAAGCTTGGTTTTGGAGCTATACTCGTTCAGCAATTTAATGAGGAGTGGTATCCCGTCTATTATTATAGTAAAAAAACATCTGCATCTGAGTCGAGACTACATAGTTACCATCTGGAGATTAAAGCCGCATTTTTAGCCATGAAAAAGCTACGACATTATCTGTTGGGGAAGAAATTTGACTTAGTGACAGATTGTTTAGCCTTCAAGCAAACTTACGACAAAAGTGAATTAGTATACTCAATTTCCAGATACGTGATGTATATGCAAGACTTCGATTACAGTCTTAAACATCGAAAAGGTGATCGCATGAAACACGTCGATGCACTCAGCAGAAATGCCATTAACATCGTAAGAATAGAATCAGAATTAAAATGCCGCTTACGAAACGCACAAAGCAGTGATGAAAGTATAAAAGCTATAATTGATATATTGAAAATTCGTCCATACCACAACTATAAATTACTAGGAGGTGTGTTATGTAAATTAATCGAAGGGCAAGATGTTTTCGTTGTTCCTCGTAACATGGAGAAGGAAATAATAACTAAAGCACACGAAAATGGAAATTTTAGTATCGCCAAAACCATTCATCAAATAAGGCAGCAATATTTTATTCCACACTTAGAAAGCAAAGTTAAAAAAATTATACAAAACTGTATGAAGTGCATTCTCTTTAATAAAAAGCGAGGTAAACTGAAAGGATTTTTAGAATGCATAGATAAAGGTAATTTGCCGTTATGTACGATCCATGTCGATCATTTGGGCCCCATGGATGCAACTTCCAAGCAGTATAAATATATTCTTGCTATGGTAGACGGGTTTAGCAAATTTGTTTGGATATATCCCACAAAAACTACCGGGGTTTGATGAGGTGATTAGCAGACTAGAGTGTTGGAGTTCCATTTTTGGTGACCCACAACGCATAATAAGTGATCGAGGTACTGCATGTACTTCGAAATCATTTGAAGAATTTTGTAATTCCAAAAACATAGAACATGTATTGTCTACAACGGGCGTGCCGAGAGGAAACGGCCAAATTGAGCGTGTTAACAGGGTAATAATATCAGTATTATCAAAGCTTTCTTCAGAAAAACCGGAAATGTGGTATAAAGAAGCCAACAAAGTCCAAAGAGCGTTAAATAGTACTATGCATAGATCTATAAACCGATCACCCTTTGAAATTATGTTTGGAGTAAAAATGAAAAACGAGAACTGCACAGATTTAATGGGAATCCTGCACAACAAACTTATTTCTGAATTTAATGATCACAGACAACAGATAAGATATGAAAGTAAACAACAAATACAAAAGATACAAGATGAATACAAGAAGAATTATGATCGTAAAAGAAAGAGAAATGTGGATTACAAAGAGGGTGACTTGGTAGCAGTCAAAAGGACCCAGTTTGTTGCCGGTAAAAAGCTTGCAAATGAATACCTTGGTCCTTATGAAGTTACGAAGGTGAAGAGGAATGGCCGCTATGAAGTCCGAAAAGCTGCTTCGTTTGACGGCCCAAACTTAACCAGTACAAGTAACGACCACATGAAGCTATGGTGCTATTCTAAAGTAGATGACAGTGCCAGCAGTTCCTCCGAGACGGATGAAGGGTCGGATGGCCGAATGTGGGACGAAGGAATAGAGTGATACGCTTTTACATACTAGTTTATGCAACGCTAGAGTACATACTAGTTTGTACATACAATAAAAAAAGATACATTGAATTCCAGTTGTACTATAGTATTTATAACAAAAAACAATTCAGTATTGAGCATGTATAAACTATTTACATACACATACAGAAAATTTGTTTGTCTTTTTCATTTTTGTAAAAAAAAACGAACAAATCACACGTGAACATTTAAGCTCTAAACTAGTGATAACCAAGCCCCGAACGCACGCACACAAAGATAGTATGTGCTTGTGTGCGGTCGCAAACAGAAGCTGCGGTGGCTGCCGAATTGTATATAATTAATTGACTAGTATTACTTACATATGTCAGTACTCTCATCTAAGGTAATAGAAAAAAACAATGACTCTTTAAGGCGTTTCTGTACAGCCATAAATAAAAAACTACTTATTTCTATAGTACGGCGCATAATAGTTCTGCCAGATAATGGAATCGCTTCTATAGCGATATATACCCTATATATCTTAAAAAATATATGTAACAAAAATAATATAAACTAAAAAGAGATGTCTTAATACATAATGTCAGAAAAGTAATTGAGATTACTCAATTTTGATGATCGACACCATCAAAAAGCATTTGGAAAGAAAATAAGTTTTAATAAGAAACATTTTTGTACCAAAAGGTGTATTTGTGGTAACACGTGATTTTGTCTTCAATTAAAATATGTACATTAATTCTTTATAAGAATTTAACAAAACATGTAGTTAATTTTTAGTAAACGCGTCAAAAAGTGCCAATCATTAATGACAAAGAAACCAAAAATATGATTGTTACGACATCATATCGATGTTGTACATAATGATTGTACTTTTTAACAATGAAGACATTCAAAGAAAAAAATATTAAAATTTTAAAAATTATGAAATAGTGGTAAATCATGAAAGGCATTATGACTGATTAACTTCAATGTTAAAAGCTGAGTGACTACTTCTTTCCTCCTCCCCATAACCTATTTCTGGTGCAATGCACGGCATATGTAGAAGTTAAATAATTGCTGCAAGCAAAAAAAATTAAATTGGACATAGAAATGGAGCTAAAATTTTTTCAGCTTCTTTAATCATTTCGGAATAATTCTTTATTGGCAAAAAGAGTAAAATATACATACGTGTGGGTTTGTTTCTCACTAAAGCCACATTTTTATTTACTTAATTTTCAGCCAATTTAATTACATAGCACGTGATTTACTTATATGCTATGTTACTTATGGGTTAATTTCTTTGTAAAGCTGCAGTTTTATGTACTGTTTCAAGTGAGCTTTTGTTCTTTTCTGCTTGTAATTACACTACAACACCGTCTCAATTCGGTTACTGTCAAATGTTAAATTGTTTTTTAGTTTTTATTTTATTATATTTCCGAAGAAAAACATATAAAAATATCTTCAAATAAGGTTAAAAATTTCCAAAAATGTAATAGCATTTACATATACAGCACTAATATACAAACGCTGTTAAAAATTAAAATATACATATATTATTATTAAAAAAAATTTTCAATCTTGGCTTAAATGAAAAATTTTTACTAAATATTTCAAATAGTTTTCATTTTATATAGTTTTTTGCTTCTTCTCCAAATTTATGAAAAGTGATGTTACGTACTTTTGCCTTTTAGGTGACGAAATATAAATTTAGCAAGCAAGAAGAGACCACATAACAAAACATAAATGAAACAGAGTTGTCACAAATCCTCAGGTTCAAAATCTTAAAGTATTCCAGTTTAAGAAAGCTTATTTCAATTACTTTACGTTACCTACAAATATATGTATGTATGTATAAGTGACATATATACATATGTGTGTATGTACATATATCATGAAAAAGGATTCATCCTTTTCTGCCTCTGACAAAAACTCGTCATCACTTTCATACATATGTAAATATTAATTTATGTTGCGAAACCTTTAGTTATTTCAAAGCTTTGACAACATTTATTTAATACTTTCAAGCCTAATACCCAAAAATGGATTAATGTTATTTAAAGAAAATCAAGTTTTGCTACATATACTCGTATATGTATGTATATCATTAGTTAGAGCACAAAGAAAGATAACTCCTGTGGCAACACTGAGTTTTACACTTTAGTTTAAGAACTTTGGAAATTACTTCTAGTTTAATTGGGTTGGTCATGAAAGTTTGTCAAGGAGGGAAATATAGGAGTATAATTTAATTTTGTGGTTACAAGCAAACAGCAGCGGTTGTGTTTTATTTAACGCAGTTTAATACAACTCCTTAAAAGGATTTGGATTCATTGCATGGTTACATTAAAAAACATGGACAAAAGTAAACTTCACAAAAAAGTTATAAATGGTTTTTGATAATTACAAACGCAATTACAATATGTACGTACATACATGCATATCGTTACTTTGATATAGAAAGGCCCTAAGTCGTTTTTTTTTTCTCAAATTGATTTTTTTGTAAATTTCGAAAGATGATCTTCCAACACATCATTGGTAAAAAATTGACGTGATCCGACTAAAAATAACAAAAATATAAGCAGTTGAAAAAAGTTTCGTAACAACAAGACTTTAATATTTGTTTCTCTCTCCTGAAAAGTTAGGAAAACTTTACTTAGGGCGTTTCTATATTAAAGTATCGATATGTATGTACGAATGTCAAAGCCAATGTGAACAAATACTAATACAACCACGGCGAATACGAAAACAACTGAATTTGATTTCTGTGCTACCAGATATTGTACAATCTGTTGCTCCGGTCTTACGTAATATGCCTATATGCATTATAATTTGTGTTGTGTTACAAAAAACTGAGCTAAGTAAACTATTGTAGCTACATAAGTCAAAAAACAGATAACTTTAGCTCTAAATAAGTTAATTGTTTTGTTTCTGTGTACATTTGAACGTTTTTAGCTCTTTCCCAAGTATAATTTCGAGTGTTAGTTTGTATTATCACTTTATATGTACATATGTATGTGCATGCATAAGTATATTCGCATGTTATATATTTATTAAACAACTTATTCGTGATGTCGACACTTTCAACACAAATTTTTGAATTGAATAAGTTTTGTCAAATAATAAAACGTTTGTTTTTTCTTACTGTTCCAATAAGACTAAGATGCGAAGATCTGATGAGGCAATGCTTTCTCCTACATTAGTCCGAGTACTTCCACGGTACACGTCAATTATTACACACTCTGCTGGAGTGAACAAATAATGTTCATCGGAACAAATAAAATCATCTTCGCTGGATTTACTCTCACATAATAATTTAAATATGGATGTGTATTTAAAGTTAAATATTTTACTATGGACACTTGAGAGCATTTTACTTGTTACTAGATAGTTTTTACTACTTAAACTGCGAAGATATATACTATTTATATATACGATATATATGTATGTACTATTATTACTAGTAAAGTAATAAAAATATTTATTACTAGTAAAGTAATAAAAATAGTGCAAAAATATTTTGCTTAGAAATTTGTTTTGTTAAAGCAGAAAATCCCGTTACAATGTTATGCTGAATATGTAAAATCTTTGTACTAGTAAATGCAGCACAGGGAATAATTTGTTCGCATGGGTGAATAATCGTGAATTTATCCTACAAAGGGAATAAGAAGAAGAAAAGCAGAGTAAAAAAGACTATTTATTACTTTTGGAGCTCAGCTTGAGATACATTGGAGATAATTTCTAAGTGCTATCACGTACTGCATTATTTCATTTAAACTTTAAATTTTAAAGCATGATGATTTATTGAGAGTTTTGGTTAACTATGCTTTAGAATTTAATTTATCACTTGCAACGTGCATCAAAATCTTTCCAGTTACATGTACATAAAAGGTTTCCAATGTCAACATTGATTCAAAAACATTAAAATGTTCATCAATGCATCTTACACGCACAACCAGTTGACAAAGATCATTGATATCTGTACTTTCATCTAAATAAAACGAAAGAAATTTACAATTTATCAATTTTTCTTTAATAGAAGACTCCACCGAATTTCCTATTTGGGCAATACGCTTAGCCACAGTTTGGGGTGACAAGGGAATTGACTTTATGAAATCTGTGTTATAATTTAACGTTTGAAAAGTTTTTTTCTAAAATATTTTTTGCTAGCATTCCATCCATTAATGGTCTGCTTGCTGAGCGATTTCCAAGCTTATTTGGCTTTTTTATTTTGCAAAATTTCCACATTTTACTCCTCTTGCAGAACCCATTCTTTAATTTTTTGCATATAATGGTTTTCTGCTCAAGAAAAAAACATTTTCCTTTTTTCCTCTTTTAATTTATTTATTTCTTTGTGAAAAAGGGCAAAATGCCTTTTAATTAAAAATGTTTTCTTTATTTTAAATGTTTGGAACATAAAATGCATTGCATGTTACCAAAAGCATTTTTAATGACAAAAAAAATTTTTGTCTTCCATTATACTATTTTGTTTGCTGGTTTATTTTGAAATTAAATCAAAGCTGAAAAAGGGAAAAAAATTCAAAAACTTTCGTAGAAGGCGGACGTGTTTTAATCAATAAAATAATAATAAAAAAAAAAGAATATAAAAAAATAAAAATTTATAAAACATTTTCGTGTATATCAATATACATATGTAGATACATACTCGTACATATATGTATGTATAAATATTTCTTACCTAAAAATAAAAGCAAATTTATTCTTGTGACAAAGAAAAAAACCAATATACATTTATTAGATTCCAAAATCAATTTAGTGCGGGAATGCACACAAAAAGTGCATTCTTAAGTACAATAACAATGGTAAACCTAAGTGATAATATGGATGATGATGATATAAATAAAACTAAAGAAAACACTAACAATAATGAACAAACTTGGCAATGTGTAACAACAAATAAACGCAAATGGATTGAGTCACCGAAAAAAGCTAAAAGAATAAATTCAGATGATATTCCAACTACATCATTCAATAGCAACAAGTTTGCTGTGCTTGATACTCATGACGATGAAGAAAATTGTGATCAAATTGCAACACCAAAACCTCCACCAATTTACATTCCCAATGTAGCAAGTATAAATCTTATGATAAGAAAATTAAGTGAAATTGTACCTAATACTGATTTTAATTATAAGTCTTTAAGGGAAGGTCAAGTAAGATTGATGATAAAGTCCGTTGATTCGTACAGAAAAGTCGTTAAGTATTTAGAGAGTTCAAGCATCTTATTTCATACTTATCAGCTAAAACAAGAAAGAGCGTACAGAGTTGTTGTTAAAGGACTACATCCGTCAATCCCCGCTGAGGATATTAAAGCTGAACTTGTTAGTTTAGGTCACTCCGTTAGATCTGTTACAAATGTGAGAAGTCGTGTAACAAAAGACCCACTTTCAATGTTTTTTGTAGATTTGGAACCAGGACCCAGTAATAAAACAATTTATAATATTAAACACATAAATCATGCTGTCGTCAAAGTTGAACCACCACTGAGAACCAACGAACTGGTACAATGTCATCGATGTCAACAGTTTGGACATACGAAAGCGTACTGCAAAAAACCGTATAGATGTGTTAAGTGCGGGATGGACCACCCAACTTTAGAGTGTAAGAAAACTGCTGATACTCCACCTCGTTGTTTACATTGTATGCTAAATCATACTGCAAATTACAAAGGCTGTAGAGTTTATCAAAGTTTAGTGTCTAGCAGAAGTAATAAGCAAAGCAGCCAAAAAAATCACGTCAATTCTTCGAGTCATATTAACTTCCCTCAGTTAAATAATTATACTGGCACCAATAGTGAAGCAAATAATGGATTGTCATATGCAGATGCTGTTAAAGGGTCTAATATAAATGAAAATAGTCGTTTGGAAAGACTTGAAAGAATGATGGAAAATTTGATGAATATGATGTCAATGTTAATGGCCAAAGTATGCAAATAAATTTAAGGATAGCAATATGGAATGCAAATGGAATATATAGTCACATAAATGAAGTAGAAATTTTCGTTAAAACTAATTATATTGATATATTTTTAATATCAGAAACTCATTTTACGAACAGAACATTTTTCAAAATAAAAGACTACGATTTGGTTATTGCTAACCACCCCGATAATAGAGCTCATGGCGGTGCTGCTATTTTGATAAAATCGAATATTAAATATGAAATGCTTTCTCCAGTTGAAGAAACTTTTTTGCAAGCTGCTGGTGTAAAAATTACATGCGATAATAATGAAATTAGTATATATTCTATTTATTTTCCCCCCAGACATAGCGTTACATGTATGGAATATGAAAACTTTTTTAAACAACTCGGTTCAAGGTTTATTGTTGGAGGCGATTTTAATGCGAAACATCCCTGGTGGGGATCTCGCTTGATAAATCCAAAAGGAAGGGAATTATATAAATGCATTTGCAGAAATAATTATTCTGCACTATCGGCAGGTGGTCCCACATACTGGCCCAGTGATCCACAGAAAATACCCGATCTTCTGGATTTCTTCGTTTTTAAAGGGATAGCAAGGACATCTATGGACATAACAGACTGTGCGGACCTAAGCTCTGATCACAGTCCTGTAGTTTTGACACTTAACTTAGCTATTCAAACCTTAACAAAGAATCGTAAAGTACTTACTTCAAGAACAGATATGCAACAGTTTACATCGTGGATAGAAGAGCATTTAAATCTAAATTTACAAATTAATGATGGGGATCAGTTGGAAGATATCGTTGAAACTTTCACCAATTTGATTCATGAAGCAGCTTTTATAGCTACTCCACAGCAGCAGCAAACAAACGGTTATAATGTTCGTCTATCGGCTGAAATAAGGGGGCTAATTGCAAATAGGAGGAGATTAAGGAGGATATATCAAAACACTAGAAGCATAGTTGATAAAACTAATTTTAACAGAGCATCTCAACAACTAAAAAAGCGTATAAAGGATTATAAAAACGATTTGTTAAGCAATTATTTGCAGAATTTGGATGCGGTAACTATTGATAATGATCATAAGCTGTGGAATGCAACTAATTATTTAAAGCGGCCAATAAAAAGAAACATACCAATAAAAAATTTAAACGGTGTCTGGTGTAGGTCACACGCCAGCAAAGCTAATGCTTTTAAGGAACACTTAGAGTCAACATTCAACCCATTTATTTTAAACAGTCCCATTGTAAGGGCTGATGTTGAGAACTTTTTAGATGTTCCTTGTCAAATGGATCGCCCCATTAAATCGATATCCCCAGGAGAAGTAGAAAAAGCCATTGATAAATTGAATAATACCAAAACTCCTGGCTACGATAATATTGATTCCAAGGTTTTAAAATCTTTGCCAAAAAAAGGAATTGTTTTTCTCACAACAATTTATAATTCTATTTTAAGGCTGAACCATTTTCCGTCGCAGTGGAAATATGCAAAAATAATAATGGTACTAAAACCAAATAAGCCCGAAAATAACGTTGCTTCCTATAGACCAATCAGTTTGTTGTCAAGTTTTTCAAAAATTTTTGAAAGGCTATTTTTAAAGAGATTAACGCCAATCTTAGAAGAGCAAAATATTATACCAGACTACCAATTCGGTTTTAGGCATAAGCATGGCACGCCAGAACAATGTCATAGGATTGTCAATAAGATCTCATACGCCTTAGAAAGAAAATTGTATTGTTCTGCAGTGTTTTTAGATGTGCAACAAGCTTTTGACAGAGTCTGGCACAATGGACTTTTATATAAATTGAAAACCCTTATCCCAGCGCCATTTTATTTGCTTCTTAAAGCATATATACAGGGAAGATCCTTTTTTGTGAGCATAAATGAAAATTATTCAAGTTTCGGCTGCATTAATGCAGGTATTCCACAAGGCAGTGTTCTGGGTCCAGTATTGTACACAATTTTTACAGCAGATATGCCTACAATTGAAAATATAACGACTGCTACATACGCGGATGATACTGCTTTATTAGCCGCCAATGAATCACCGGTAATAGCTTCCGAGTTGCTGCAAAATCAATTGAATCTTCTTCAAGATTGGCTTCAAAAATGGAACATTAAAGTTAATAATTCAAAGTCTGTCCATGTTACATTCACCCTCAGAAAAAATGATTGCTCGCCTGTTTACCTAAATGGTACAATTATACCAAGTTGCATAACTGTAAAATATTTAGGGCTTCATCTCGATCGAAGACTAACTTGGAAGGAGCATGTCAAAAAGAAACGTGAGCAACTTAATTTAAAAACAAGAAAAATGTTTTGGTTATTGGGCCCAAGATCAAGCTTAAGCTTAGAAAACAAGATTCTGCTTTACAAAACAATACTTAAACCGATATGGACATATGGCATCCAGCTGTGGGGAACTACAAGTAATTCTAACGTTGAGATACTACAGAGGTACCAGTCAAAAACCCTACGACTTTTAACAAATGCGCCTTGGTTTATGACCAACAAAAATATACACAGAGATCTTCGAATTTTATTGGTCAAAGACGAAATAAATAACTTCAGCGAGAGATACCTAAATAGACTAAGCAATCATTCCAACGTGTTAGCAATCAGTCTTTTAGATGATAGCAATGAAATCCAAAGACTTAAAAGACTTCATGTACTTGACCTTCCCTTCCGAAAATAGAAAAAGTTAAAACTCGTTACTCTGTATTTTAATTAAAAAGTAAATTCTTCTTGTATTTATTTTGTTTTTGGGTTTTAGGAAACTCAATATATGTTATGTTGTTATTTAAGAGTCATGAAATTTGCTTATTATTTTAATTGTAAAATAGATCGTAAATAAAACAATATTAAAAAAAAAAAAAAAAAAAAAAAAGCTGAAAAAAGCAATAAGCATCCGCACATGTGCACTCGTTAACACTCAATTAACGACTGAAATAGAAGAAAACAAGTGAGTTTTTTTTATTATTTTTGTAGCACAATTGTGCACAGAAAATTAAGATTTGGATTACACTGGATTACACTGATTTAAAGCAACTAAGCCACGAACGAATTGTGCTCCAATTTCAACACTGCACATTAGTAGTTGACATATCTCACCTCTCTTTGATTTATATTGATGAAACTTTTACGGGTGTTTATGAGTTAATAAATTGTGAAAAAAGTTAATTATCTATTTAATTGTTTGCTCTGTAGTGTAAACACAGCGAGAAACAAAAAACCTTACGTTTTACAGCACACATTGCAATAAGTGATTTTTTTACATCAATCAACACTAGAAAATAATTTCCCTTCTGGTCAACCATTTTCTATTAAAAAGGCACGGTTTTTTACTTAACTGTATATAAAGCTATTTTTTCTATTAAATTTATTGGATAGATTTTAAAATGAGTTGTTTTATTCGAAAACACAGCCCCACAGCTCTAAAACAGATTTGTTTGAGAAAAGGAAATAGTGCTTAGCGAATTGTCCAGTTCTTGCAGTGTGAATAATTCAAATGCATACAAAAATCAACAGAACTTTTGTTCTCGGGCAAAATTTCCTAGTTATCATAGTAAATACATGAGTTGTGTTGCATATCTCTAGAAATATTCGAAGAGTCCTTGTATATATTTATATATATCTATACATACATTTATGTATATTCTGATATTGTGATGTACGTTGTTCTGTAAAATCGAAACAAGGAGAAGGGAAATTACTACTCTTACCGCTGCGGTTATGTACTTGGGTGTAGGAATTTACATTTATTAAAATTGAATGAAACCGTAAACTTTCGCACAATTAGCATTTCGAACATACATACATATATATGCATGAGTATGAGAGCATTTTATAATGCGGTGTTTGGAATATCAAAATAATAAGTTCTAACAGTTGTTAAAAAAATAAAAAGGAAAATAGTTCCTTTTTAACAAGTAAGAACCAGACTCTGAAGAAGACTGCGAGTACGCAAAGAAGCTTTATAGGGATTGTAGATTAGCTTATTAAACCCAACCCAATGATGACCAAGATCTTATGCCCCTGTAACTGCTGTAACATACCGTAGCTCAAGTCATAATATAAAGTTATGGAGGCTTTTAAGGGTGAATATAAGTCTGACTTCATTTCGAGACATGTTCGCTGCTGTGTATATGTGTTGAGAAACTATTTTACCTCCGCCAATTCACTAGTGCTGAAGCACAAATTTTTAAAGACTACACTTGCCTTTGTCCGTTTTTAGAGAACAAGGGATAATTTAGGTGAAGCTTATGATAATAAGAGGATTCTAGTTAACAGCCAACTGAAAGTTTTATTTAATCGCCAGTTGGAGCAGAGACTGCAAAAGACATAAAAAGGTTGCAGAGGGTCATAAACAATAGGATATCATTGCTAAAGTTGTATGAAGTGGATACTGCGGCGTGAGACTCGATTTCCGTTTGTTCGTGGTGAATTAACTTGCCAGGACTAACTTTTTCATTGTGGAAACAAAGTGTAAAGAATAAAAAATACATTCCCAAATGGCAAGACCTGGATAAGTTTTTGACAGGCCGTGAAGGAACAGAATTTGATCCGGTTGCCCAACGAAAGTTTCAGGGAGATAAATCGGGGAATAAATTTCTTTTTCTAACAATATGAGAGTAGATAGGTTTTTATAAAGGGAAATAATCTTTGTATAAATTGTTTAAGTGAAGGTCACAAGTCACAAGCTTGCACAGTAAGTTCAGTTGCGCAACCTGAAAATTGAAGCACAATTCATTGCTACTTGGAGACTGAAATAAATCCGCATCAGTGCATAATTCTCAAGAGCGTTCAAGCACTAGTCAATCGGGTGCTCAATTTCATACTGCTCCAAATTGCTTTGCATAGCCATGGTGGCGTTTACAGCTCGAGCCTTTATCGAACTTTCCAGCAAGCTTTATTACACAAAGATTACATAGACTGCTCAATTAGCTGGCCGAAGGCATTAGAGTTTCAGCATCTGGCCTGAACGGAGCTGGGGCCAGGACCGTGCAAAAGCAATATAGCTTTGTTTTCGACTCACCCACAGATTCGACCTTTACCCTGGCAGTACAAGGCTTGCTTTTGCCAAAGCTAGCTGGAAGGTTGCCTGTCGACTCAATTGATACTTCGAAGTTCGATTTATCGGGGTTTAAATTGGCAGACCCGTATTTCTCTAAAAGTGGTAATGTGGATATTCTAATTGGTGCAGATTTTATTCCCAAATTGTACTTACCGGAGTTAGGAAACCCATTGTAAAAATTTGATGGGTCAGGAAACTTGATGCGGCTGGATTTTAACGGCACTACCACATCTTTTTATACAGATGTCAGTTTGAACAAGCAGATTGAAAAGTTTTTGACAATGAATATTGCGAGGATTATTTCAGAAGATCTGTAAAACGAACTTCAGACAGGAGGTATATTGTCTCTGCTTTTCAAACCACCATACTCGGTAGATGGAAAATTGGGAACCCTCGCAATGGAACGCAAATGCAGTTGCTACGAAATGAAGTTTTTTTGAGGAAAAATCCGGACGTAAAGTTGATAAATAACAACGTTTCATCGGAATATGAAGGTTTGAAGTATATTGAATCAGAGACCTTTCCGTGTTTTTACTTACCATCATGCAGTATTCAAGGTTAAAATCTCGCCTACGAAGGTAAGAGTTGTGTTTAATGCATCCAGTCCCATTTTACAGAACGAATTGACGATGCTGATAATCAAATGGCGTCTTCATCAGAGGGTTTTCAATGGCGACATCGAAAAGATGTACCGTCAAATTTTAGTGGATCCCAAAGAGATCAGATTTCAAAGTAAAATTTAAGAAGAAGAGTTGATAGGACTTCAAGTCAACACTGTCACTTTTAGGGTGAACTGTGCACCTTTGTTCACCAATCTGAACGTTGCATTAATTAGTGGAAAACGTGGAGAATACATGGCCTTTAGCTTGCGACATTTTACGCCACATGATGTATGTAGATTATGATTTAGTTTGAGTACACATATTGCTACAACTATAATCAACTTATATCGGCGTTATCATCAGCAGGATTTTCTATGAAGAAGTGGACTTCAAATTATGAACGGATCCTGCATGGTTTGCCAGTATATCTTTTAAATGAAAGCATTGTAGGGATCAACGAATAACGTATTACACTGGAACACTAAGCTTGATAAGTTCTTCTTCACTACTACTCTAATGTCCATAAAAGAAAATATTACGGAACGAGAAGTTTTAGCCGCAATATCAAAACTTTTCGATCCCTCAGGTTGCTTAGGCCCAATTGTAGTAAGTGGAATAATATTAACGCAGCAAAATTTAGAATGAAAAAACGTAATGGGAAGAGCCAATTTCAGGTCTGAAGTGGAAACAGCTTATTGATGACCACGAGTTTCAAAATTGATCGCTGGGTTCGATTTGAAAGGATTCAATGATTGTCCTAGCGTGGCTGCAAAAGCTCCTACTTGTTGCCAACAAAGTTGCGAGAAGAAGAGAGAGTACAAACCTCCCAATTTCTCGTAAGCTTTGTTCATGAAGTCAATCAGCTGATACTGTGGGTACTACTACGTACAAAATTTCTGATTCCCCGCACAAAACAATCTAGTTGAAACAATAGTAGGACACTGCAAAAAATTTGTTACTCAAAGAAAGGTAACACAAAGTCAAATAATGGCGGCATTGCGACACTCCTCGACCCGTCAGCACGACTGGCGTTGCCGCAATTTTACCGTATGAACATGCTTAATAATGAAAGGTTACGTTTGCATTCATTTGGAAGCAGTTGGCAGCTTATCGACCCCTGCATTCTTAGCTGCATTGCCCGATTCATTTCTCGTCGTTTGTGTCCCAAAAACATGTACTCACATAATGACACTAATTTCGTTGGTGCCTCGAAGGTTTTACAAACGGAGTTGCGAAAGTTCCTTCGTGAATTTAACTCGGAAGTAAATACCACTTTTGCCTATCACGGTTTGGCACTCTGGCTTCTCCTGAGATTAAGATTAAAAAATGTCCATTGTCTGTAGTCAACAGCTGGCAAGGAGTTAATCCCTTGAACCAACGTTTGTTTTCGCGATGGAAAGATTAAGGGTCTACAAAAAATAAATAAATGAACACGGGTCCACTGTACTTTCAGTATAGAAACATCGTCCATAAGAGTAAATATTCGTAAAGTCATCGCACATCTAATAAAATGGTTTGTCGTGTTTACCTCAAAGACATCCCATTCGATTTTTTATAAAGTTTAGACAGGCTGGCTATGAAGAAAAGGTGCACCTTGTCTCAATTTATAATTACTTCGCGGGCTGCTGGGGTCATGACCTTATATGGCGTATTTGTGACAGTACAATACAGTATATTATTGGGCAAAACGGTCGCTCGTTCGCCAGCCCGTACACCAACTAAACCCTTATGTCAAGGAGCAAATTTGTCCGGAAGCCTAGAGCACAACAGGCCTCGTTCGTCGCAAAGCTCTGCCAGAAGGCCTCACTCGCCCGACGTTCATGGTAGTAAAGAGCCAAGTCCGTCTCAAGCTCCGGTTGATGTAGCCACCACCCTCGACGCAAGCAGTGGGTGAAGTAGATAAGCTCAAGATATATCGGGTGGTTTAATTTCAAGGGCCGATGTTGATTTTGAATAAAACACAAACTATTTAGGAAAATATTGTAATTTTATTTTATTATGATGTATTGGTATTACTCAATTATGTATGGAACAAAATATCGGCCAAATGGGCGCCGCGACCTCGGCGGCACACCTCCATGCGATGGTCCAAATTTTCGATGACGCTGAGGCATAATGGAGGTTCTATGCCGTTAATGTGCCGAATTATCTGATCCTTTAGGTCTTGAATTGTTGCTGGATTATCGACGTATACCTTTTCTTTCAAATAACCCCAAAGAAAAAAGTCCAACGGTGTCAAATCACATGATCTTGGCGGCCAATTGACATCGCCATTACGTGAGATAACACGGCCATTGAATTTGTTGCGCAAAAGAGCCATTGTTTCGTTAGCTGTGTGGCAAGTGGCACCGTCCTGCTGAAACCACATATCGTCCACATCCATATCTTCCAATTCGGGCCATAAAAAGTTCGTTATCATCTCACGATAGCGAACACCATTCACAGTAACTGCCTGACCGGCCTCATTTTGGAAAAAATACGGCCCGATGATGCCGCCAGCCCATAAACCGCACCAAACAGTCACTCTTTGTGGGTGCATTGGTTTTTCGACAATCACTCTTGGATTCTCATTCGCCCAAATGCGGCAATTCTGTTTATTGACGAATCCACTGAGGTGAAAATGTGCCTCATCACTGAAGATGATTTTCTTCGAAAATTGATCATCCACTGTTGCCATTTCTTGCCAACATTCTGCCCATTCACGACGTTTGGAATGGTCAAGAGGCTTTAGTTCTTGAGCCAATTGCACCTTGTAAGCGTGTAAATGCAAGTCTTTATGCATAATGTTCATCAACGACGAGCGTGGGAGGTGCAATTGTTGGGAACGACGACGAGTTGAGGTGGACGGCTCTTCAGCCACACTATCGCGAACAGCAGCAATATTTTCTGCAGTACGAGCTGTACGAGCATGCACTGGTGTTCTCACATCTTCTACAGACCCGGTTTGCTCGAATTTTTCCACGATTTTTGCGATTGTACGCACATTTGGACGATGAAATTGACCAAAAAAGTTACGAAGTGCACGATATGCATTTTGATTTGAACTCCCATTTTCATAATAAGTCTGGATAACTTTAACACGTTGTTGGATTGTGAATCTCTCCATGGTTCAAATTGAGTAAGTCTGAAATAGAGAAATGTCAAATAAAATTCGGAAAAAAACTTGGCGTTTAGGTGTGGTTCACATTCAACATCGGCCCATACAATTTAACCACCCTTTAAGTCTGGAGGAGCGTGTAGTTACCACCTTACCACATAAAGGAGACTGTTTTGTTGATACCAGCAGCAATTGTGAGGTTGGAAACAAAAAGGAACGGTTTGTGGATGCGTGTGCAATAATCGATCCAAACAAATTTTCGCTTGTCTCTGAAAATGTTGTTAATAAATAATTATTCTTAACCCTGAATTCTTAGTTTAACTTTAACGTATAACGACTATAAGTATTTTATAATTTTATATTTGTTTTTATTTTCGTAATTTAATAAGGTATTTCTCCGAATCTGAGTTGACTGTAACGATTGCTTTACAGCAAAGGGACGGGAATATTTAAAATCAAAAGGGGAAGATTTCCAACCCGTGGCTTTCCTTTGTTGCCATCTGTGAGACGTTATGAGATGACGGAATTCCAGCAGTTATATATGTACATATATTAAGACGGTGGTTTATTACCTATCAGTACGTCACGCCAAAAAGATCAGTTGTCTCGTTGAAATATGCAATAGATTTGGTGAAAATTTAATTTTTTTGAATAGAGATAAAGTTAGTAATTGTTTACTTCCTTTTGAGTGACTAAAGAAACTCTTAGCGTTTTTTCTGATTTTTTGAGGCTTCATTTCGTTTCGCTGTCTTGAAGCTTCGGAAGGTGCGCATATAGATATATGATTGTATTATCATTTTCGGTTTTTCTTCTCATGAATATGATTGTTTTGCATGATTATTTTGACTGATTGGTTTATATATTGGTATACAAAAAATATTGTATTTATAATATACATACATACGTTTTTGAAAAAATTTCAACACACTCATGTTTATTTTGTGCTTTTTTACAACTCATTTCATATTTCGTGATGTTTGCACGCACAGAATCAAATTTCTTGGATACGGCGCCGAGATTGGCATATACTGTCGTCAGGAGCTCAACTTTATACAAATGATGAACGTTTTGCAATATTGCATACACCTGGCTCAAATATGTGGACTCTGCAGATAAAGTTTGTTCAGCGACGAGACCATGGCATGTATGAGTGTCAGGTAAGCAAAAATGTTTTTTACTTTTAATGTGTAATATAGTTTTAGTGTTCATGAATGTGTTAAATTTCCATAAGAGTGGTGACTTTCGAAATGTAAATAGTAAGGTGTTATGTTATTATTTTCTTGCAGTTTAGTAGTCTGTAATAAAGACAATGATTTCTTTAAAAAGATTTATAAATGCAATTAATCTCGATTCGCTATTTTTTTAACATGTCCAAGCAAAATACCAAGTAATAAATTTTCCGATGAATGGTACAAACTTAGATAGACAATATTTTCTTGGAAAGAGCAGATAAGGACAATCAAAAAATATTACCTGTTATGCCTTGAAACTCCAGGAGTTATAAACGTTTTATTAATGTGAATGCATTTAGTAATAGAGTAAAGTTTAAACTCTATTTCTATAAATAACGTTAAGAGAGAATATGAGGTTATTATGAGATAGGTGTATATATATTTGTTATTGCTTTGCTAAAAAAAGTTGGCGTGGTTGAAAAAAGTATCCCATAATTCAGTCCAGAGTCCTAGTTAATGTTGTGAAAATTTCCAGTCTGTCTTCTCATAAGGCACAAGCAAACAAACAGACAGATATGTATGTACATTCTTTTTACAAATTAATTCTATTTTAGGGCAAGAATTCAACATTTTGCTTGTCGTGTAATGAGACGACTTTCGTCGATCAATACTGAATTGGAGCTTGATTTTGTCAAGTTCAAGATTGCAGGAAAGAAAATAGTTAACATTAAATATATTAAATATGCTTGATAATATTGAATCATTGTTATTTGTTATGAGCTTAGATTGAGCTTCCATATTCCTGGGGGTTGAACGCATCGGACTTCAAAGATCAACTAGAAGTGGAAACTTGTGAATAGACCTTCTAAACACTACAGCCACTGTTTTCACATTAGCTGGTCTTATTTTATTGTCGTTACCAGGATATACTTGAGCAATCCGACCCATTGGCTATTTTAAAGGCGCATGTTATCTACATCAACTAATACTAATGGGTTTATATGAAGATTGCGTTGTGTGTGACGTTAGGTTTTTTTTTGTATGAGCTCATTCAGATATTCAGAAGACCATTTTTTCCAAAATTGCTCTTTTACTGCTATTATTCTTCTCCACCTTTCCAGCTGGCTGATTTCGTGTCATTTAACCTTGCGATCTGGTAAAGCATTGAGTGGTGCGCTATTTAACAAATGCCTTGGTGTCAAGGCTTTCTGGTCCCTTGGGTCGCCGCCCAGAGGCTTCCAAAATATGGTGCTCTAGGAGGAACCAAGTTAAATTTAATAAAGTTTTTTTGTACAGAAATTCAAAATTTTGTGCTGATAATACTTATTAGTAAATCATTTTCGAGATCATTTAATTTTTTAGCGATGTGATGAATGCTTCAGATTAAAGATCGGACACAACTTGAATGTGTACAACATTTTTTGAAAAGCCAACACGAATTTTTAAGCACGTGTAAATTGGTCCGCAAAAGTCCACTCCGCAGATTTCCAACGATTTAGCAGCCGTCACGGGGCTAACTGGTAGTGAAGCCATAACCTGCTTCAATAGTTTCGGGCGATAACGTATTACTAACGTATTATGGCGCCAACTACCCGTGAGCAACAAGAGCGTGTGACGAAGGAACGAAATAAGTGCATTTGGACCCATGTGAAAATTAGGCAGGCGATGTTGACGTATTGAAGTATTTACAAATTGACAACTCTTTGGCAGCGGAAATGTTGTGGTGAGATTAAAATAATAAAACGTTTTAGGTGTTTAGGCCAAGGTCACGTTGCTAACCAATATAGAAGGAAACAGATTCAGTCAGAGTAGAGAATCTTAATATTCGATTATGTAGAAGACAATCTTCTGGTGATATTGATATACCGATAATAAGTGAACAATATAGAGATCTACCACTACAAATTTTTTATGAGGGCAAAAACTAATTTACCACCTTTATAGTAAGAAACGGAAGTTTACTTACAAGGGATGTTGCTGAGACCAATACAGTCTTCATATATGCAACAATTAGAAAAACTAGAGTATATAGTTGCTACTTTCCTACAAACAGGATATATAAAGACTGCAGAAGCCTCGAGGACTTCGGGGTGTATATCAGATCCTCAAATATCATTGCAGGCGATTTTAACAAGGAATGGTGCTCAAAAACTCTTGACCGCAGTATTGTTACGATTATATTTGAAACGTCAACTTTTTGCAATGATAACATAAAGTATGTTTATACAGATGAGGATGGTCTAACAAGTGTATCAGGACTAGTGGTGACCATAGTTGACTTTTCGCAGGCGGAAAACAACTTAATCATTAGGAAGAGTGAACCATGTCTAGGTAAACTAAGTTGAAGCTTTCAATTCATTCCTAAAGTATGACTTTTTGCCCGTTGAATAGAAAACCAAATATCTAGATTTGATACGAAAGAAAAAACCGCAACACTGAACATTAGTGACGAAGCCTTTTGAGCAACACCGTCATTGAACAGAATATTCTCTGATGGTGTTGGTCTAAGCAGCGAACCAGAAAATTCATAAACAGCGTAGTACATGCTACCCTAAACTTTTACAAAGCCATTGGAACTAAAGTAAAAGTTCAAGATGCCTTGATGGTGAACCATTTCGTGGTGCAAATTGTGATATTAGTATAACTGAACCAATAGGAAAAATCTAAGATATAAAAAATGCTAAGTGCAGTACAACAAGGGGATCGAAACATCAATATAACCAAGAAGACTTTGATGAAGTCTCAGAAAATTTACGGCTATATTATTTTGAAAAGAAATCTCGAAAAAAGTCCCTCTACAAAGAAAACCACCGTTATTAGACGGCCTTTGAATGCGGAGAACGTGTTTGAGGTGTAACCAAGTTTATTTTTGGCTGGATATAAGAAACAATATTTTTACATTTTTATTTTTTTACTTATTGTTGCGTTAATAAGACGCTCATTGTGCCAACCGAATCCATGGTTAAGTCCATGTCAGTTAAAAAAAGTAACAGATAACGTATGGTGGATTTTATGTGGCCCGGCTTTTACAGTGAAAATTCATTTCAAATACATGAAAGTTGCAGCCTGCCTACAAACAAACGGCAATTGAGCCAATTTTCTTATTGAATGCATAATCAGCCATACACCTTGACTTTACCGTCTCATTCCTCTGTGACACTAACGACTATTCGAGTCAAGCACTTCCAGATTTGGCACTTGGTTTTTGGTTGCAGGCCAAAACCCAACATGTCAAAAAGACCCCCGAGCAGACGACATTACTTGCATGTGCTCAAACCTCATCTCAGAACATTATGATCGTTTCCACCTCATTGAGCGACGCATTGCTTATGGCTTGCAGAGTTAGAAACTTTACCTTTGCAGTAATCCGGAGTGAGAAACTCACACCCGACGAGGGTGAGCGCTTTCGCATCCGCCCACAAGTTGGTAATATATGTGACCTTCTCCGAGAAAAGGGACCTAGTGTGTCAAAAACGGGCTTGGACTTAAGAGTGTATTCTGGTACCTAAAAGAGTGTAGAATAAGATGAAATGAGTTAGATTTCTGATAAAAATTTATTTACCCCATAAAACCGTACAAAACGAACTTGGGAAAATCGATAAAAATGAGAAAAAACATTAAAATTTATATGTTTTGAGTTGTTGGTTTTAAATTGGTTTTTCGTCAGTCTTCGAATTTTTTTGGAGTTGGACTTTTTTTTCGGTGTTTCGTGATCTGGTACATTGTATCAACTCTGTATTTATTTTTTACCCTTTGCCATACTTCTTTCGACTTTCAGTATTATAAACGTTTTCGAGCGATAAATGTTGTCGATGAAATTCCAAATGGCTTAAATGGACTAAGTCTTGTTGTGGCTTACTTAATTCTTGGAAAAATTTCCGGCTTTGTATAGCAAGATTTTCTGGAATTATCTTATTACATTCTTTCGAACAACATGCTTCAGATTTTTCTCCGTACATCAAATCGATGTTCATCGATTCTTGTATATCTTCAACGGATTCCTCCAATTCCGATATAATATTAGATTCGGAAACATCATGCAAAAAACTTTGATTTTCAGTTAGTCCCGAAGTATTAGCACCGACACTTTCAGATAACGTCATATCGATCTCATCATCGCCATAAACCGAGTTTAGTATTTTTAAATCATCATCAAAACTGTCAGAAATATCCATTTTTATAAAAATTACTTCAAATTAACATCAGCTTAGTAACAAAATTGCAAAGGAACCAAAATTGCGAAACAACTTTTGAGATATTGATAACACTCGTTATACAGTTGGCACAAGACTGAAGCGTCACTTTATTCTTTTCCTTTCTTATAGTTATTTTTACAATGTGTACAGAGCAGCAACAATAGCAAAGGTATTGTCGCACTAAAAGCGAAAAAAATACGTCACTACCTAGGCATGACGTCACCAAAGTCGGCACCCAATCATAACTAACCATACCAAATCGCATCTCCCAACTGAAGGTGTGTTCAAAGTGATAATGCGTTATGAAACTTTAATACGTTTTTCTCAAAACTTCATTTTCACACACTAGGTCCCTTTTCTCGGTGAAGGTCACATATGTTAAATTCATTTGAAATAAGTTAAAGAGTTGGGCGTCGGTTAATAAAACACTGGTAAATCTGATGTAGATTATAGTGAATTTATTCGACCTGAATCTTTTTCCGTTTACTAAATAATAATAATAAGGAGGAAAAATATTTAGCCGCACTTTAAAAATATGTATTATAATTTTAAGAATATCGTGATTTTAACAGCAAATGTAATACATCGTTTGTAAGCTCAGACATCAACTGAAAAATATGTGGTCAATTAAGTCCGGCTTAAGTCCTTCATTTGCTAAACAAAACGGCGAATTCCCGAATAAAAACAATGGCACTCTGATTAAATAACATTTGATGTCGAATGGGCGTAAGTGCATATTCAAGTGAAAAAATAAGTGTTATTAAAAGAAATAAAGCGATAAAACAATCAACGTTGTAAAATAATATAAAAAATAAATATGAACACAGGACGACAAGAGCCCTTATACTTTAACGGCTATGACGCTAGCCAAATAATCGGTGCCACATTGCCTTCAAATGGTACAGTATGCGAAAAGTAAAACTAATGTTGCATGTGCTACTGCTTCCCTTGTAGTGAAAGAGGTAGAAGTTTTATGGAACAAAGCACGAATACCAGTTACAGCTTTTGGCAAATGTGTTCCAAAAGTTGAAGGTTTGTATTTAGAATGGAGAAACTAGCAAAAAAGTTTGAAACGGCGGACACACGAGAAAAGACTTCGTAGATATATTTGATGATTTGCTTGATGTTGCTATCCGGGTTCCCAGCGATGACTTCAGCTACGGCAAAACAGCAAGCGAAGAATGGGATCTCGATGAAAAAGTGAAAGCCCTGTGCGATACCACCGCATGCATGGAGCAGTACGTTAGTAAAAATATTAAAGATTTTATCTCTCAAAAAAGATTTAAATTTTTGAACCGATATTGTATTCCAAAGGATTTTATGAAGAAACATCCTGGAGAATGGGAAAACGATAAATCGTATAAAATCGTTTTACAAATAGTTCGCAAATTTAAAGTTGTCAATGATAGTGCAGAAAGGGCTGTAAAGCTTATGGAAGAATAAAATCAAGGTTTGTCGCGTGTTTAAAAGCAGAAACAGTTCAGAGTGCAAATTGTAGCTGATTAAAGGACACTATATCCAAATGACTTCAAATTTGAATACATATATCTAAGTACGAAATTAAATTCAATATAAAAAGAAATACTTTTGTATGTAAAGTACAACATAATAAACAGAAACTGGTAAAAACTTAACAAAATAAATTAAACTTCTAATTACTTTTTTATAAGTTTTGTGAATCTTGAATACAAAAGATTTTTTTATATACAATTCCGATTCAGCATGTACTAAACTATATATAAAATTTTCTTAAAATATTTCAGATTTTCATATTAACCAATATTACAATATACAAATACAGTTATTTTATAGTAATTTAGAAAATTTTGACAGTTTGTGGGCGGATACTGCACGCGTTCACCTGATGCAATCTACCTAAATTTTAATTAATTTTATAACATACTTTTTTGTTTCGAAGAAAATTTCACTAATTTTTTAAATACATCCTGATATGTATGTAAGTTAATAAAGGGTTAAGCTGTCACTGTTTTATATTCACCACGTCAATTTTAATTGCTGAAGATGCGAAATGAGATGAGAGTTAGTTGATGCCAAGTTGAAGTTGCGATCGGTCATAAATAAAAACCACTACGAAAGTAGTTTCAAGTTGCTTGGATTTTAAAAATCAAAGTTTTTTAACTTTCCTACATTTTTAAGTTTAAGTACGTTATCTAACTATTTAAAAGTTCCTAAGCTCTTGAGCATCTAAATTACCTTTTCTAAATTGAATTAATATAATTTGACAATTAAATTTTCTTCTTCTTCTTTTGGCGCTACAGTCCGTGGTAAACCTGGGCCTCAACCAACAAAGTTTTCCACCTGGCACGGTCTTTCGCCAGCGTTCTCCAATTGTGCACACCAAGTTGGTTGAGGTCCCTCTCCACTTGTGTGCGCCATCGGTTCCGTGGGCGTCCTCTAATGCGTTGTCCCACAGGTTCGGAATCGAAGATTCTACGGGTCGGAGCAGTATTCTCCATGCGCTCTACATGGCCCAACCATCTTAGCCGTTGGATCCGTAGGCGCCTGGTTAGGCTCATGTCGCTGTACAACCCGTACAGTTCATGATTGAATCTTCTTCTCCAGAAACCATTAACGCAAGCAGGGCCAAAGATTGAACGCAGAACTTTTCTCTCGAAAATACCAAGACTTCCTCATCCGCCTTCGACACCGTCCATGCTTCTGCGCCATAGAGAAGTACAGGGATTATCAAAGTGGTATATAGTGTCAGCTTGGTTTTTCGAGAAAGGGCCTTACTACTCATTTGCCTCAGCGATTGGCAAGAGTTATTCTACGTTTGATCTCGGTACTGATGTTGTTCATACTGTTGACTTGGGAACCAAGGTAGACGAAGTCCCTCACTACCTCGAAGTTATAGCTGCCTATGGTGACGTTTTGGCCCAATCGTCGTTGTTGCGCGTCCTTTTTTGATGACAGCATATACTTCGTTTTGCCCTCGTTCACCGCTAGACCCATTTTGGCCGCCTTCGTTGAAATACCAGCAAACGCTTCATTGGCGGCTCGCTGTGTTCGGCCAATCACGTCAATGTCGTCAGCGTGGTCTGTTCAGGGACCTGACATTCCACGTGCAGAACCGAAAATCGTTATCCTTATTACGTTGTCCATGGTCGTCAGCAATAAGGTCATCCATATTCATAATTTCTTGTGGTTGTCTCTTAACTAATGTGTTTTTACACGGTAGGAAAGTTACCCCCACGCACAACCCCCGAAACCTGGAGGACCGGGTCCTGGGTTAGACCCCTGGACAGAGGGGATTCGCTGCACACTTTGGTTCACCTCTAAGTGGGTGCTGTAGGGGCTATCCAGGGGCGCCACGGGGAGGCAGTATGTCAGCTTGACCAGTCCATTTTCAGGGATCGCTGCTGGCTTCTCGCCAGATTGAGAGCAATCAACAACTTTGCCCTGAGTGCACTGGCCCATTTCCCCCTGACAATTAAATAACTTTTATAAAAATAAAATTTTTCGATCATGTAATTAAACTGAATTATAAAAAACTAAATCTTAAACTTGTGTTACTTATTTAGTGAACTACAAACATTACATATGTATATGTATATATATATAGACATACATATATATAGGCATATATGTAAATGCGGAAACAGACTACACACTTAGCAAAGAACTCTTGCCAAAGAACTGCCTAGAATCATTATACAACAGGCATCATTCGAAGGAAAATATAGTTTTTAAATTTTTGAAGATTTTCATGTATCGAGTCGCCTGACAGCCTCTCCAATACTGTGCTTAACTATAGGAACTAGATTCCACTTCTCAAGAGCAGTTCCTGACTTACGTTATACTGTTTGACAGGCGTTTATAGCAAAAATACAAAATTTACTTTCACCTGTCGTTGAAACAACTTGCTTTTGTCCGTTCGCATTCGACATGGTTTCTCCACAATTGGTCAATAATATTTGTGGATGTCAAAATAAAACTAAACAAAATTTCACAATTTATGAACTCATAAACGCTTTGTATGTATTTGAAAATAAACGTACCCAAAAAAGGTGACAAACTTCAATTACCAATGTGCAGTGTTGAGATATGAGCACAGGGTGGTCACAGTTAAATTATGTGGTTCGTGGCCCGGTTGCTTTAAGTGAGATAATGCAGGGGTATAATAGATAATATTTAAAATGAATGTGCCACAAACTGCACTCCAAAATAATAGTTTTTTTCTTTCCCTGTTGTGAATAAGTTAAAAGAAACGCCTGCTTCTTTTTTGAGAGTAATGTTAGAACTGAACTCTACTCTTTATTTTTCAATCCTTTTGGCTTAATTCTAATTTACAATTGTAGGAACTTCAAATTATAATTGGGTATTTTTTATTCTTAAATAAATTATTACAAACAAAAGTTTATTATACTTGTTTCAAATTATGATTGGATACTTCTTAATTTTGAGCAAATTGTTTGTGTTGGGCAAAACTTTTAAATTGTTGTCGTTGGGTGTCGTTGGAATACCAAAAAAATCAGTACAAAAACAGTATTAATTTTCTTAATCACGCAAAAGGGAGTAAACAATTGCTACCTTTTATGTTTATTACAAACTACAAATTTTCACCAAATCTAATACTGTATATATATATATATATATATATAAAATCGACGGCATTTCATCAAAATGGTTTATCTGCAAAACCCTGATTGTTCAGGAGAAGCAAAAAACTGTTTAATTCCCTAACTAGTGAGAATTTAGCAAATCGATCTTCTACAATATGATTAATAGGCTTCTACTAATTCCCTAAAATATAAATTATAAAATAAAAGCCGCTATTCGCATTTTTACGGTAGATAAACCGTTTTGTAAATATTAAATAGAGTTTGAAAAAAATTTTAAATAGTGTGAAGTAAAATTTGAAGTTTAAATACTGTTGTTTTTCACTTTTAAATAATTTAGGATTAAGAAAAATAGAAGATACTTACTTCAGGTCCAAATGATTATCTGTATGGTTAATGTTAAGATTTTTATTATTTTTTATTAAATAAATTACATTTATTTTGAATGAAGAATATTGTACGATGAGGAGGTTTCTCACCGGCAGCAATACAGAGCAATTCGGTATTCCTTGAATTGTTGTCTATAGGCCACTGAAATGTTCGATGGCAAGTGATACTTACGGGCAATGCGAATTTCGTTGTACGCGAGCAAAATTAAAAGGGGTGATCACTTTATCAATTCAAGTTTAACAATGTTTTCTTTATTTAAAATTCTTTTTCTTAAACCTAACAGAATTATTCATATATATAAGGATCATTGGTGTTGTTGTTATATATGTTTCTCACTTCCAATGAACCAATGCAATTCAGCAATATTAATGTAACAACAAGTAAAATAAAATTGCGTTATTATTAAGAACAACAAATACAAGCATTAAGAAATTATGTATATTTCTCATATAAATCAGCAAATCATTGCAAAGGGATTAACTGTTCATAAACAAAATAAAGAGACGGTGGGCCTGCATGAACAAAATTGTATCAAATTACTTTCAATCAAATATTGTATTGACATTAATGTTATACGATGATCTAACAATTATCATAGTAAGAATGATATTCATTAGGTATCACATATTTCAATTGTAGATATTTCCATTTACTGGTGAATTGTGGTTCTATATATCCTGGGTATTTTTTCATTGATCTTTGTACTCGTCATTAAAACTGACTTTGTATTTTACACTACTATTTGGTATATATAAAAGTGATTTCAGTTTTGAAACAGTTGGGTCATTCTTAGTTCGGCCAGGATGAATACTGGAAAAGCGTGGATTTAATTGTTCCTCGTCTGAATCTACGGTAAATAACTAATCCCTATTATTAGGAAATAAAAAAAAACGCAACATGACAAGCCCGTTATAATATTACGATCAGCCTCATTTGACGATGAATAGTTAATTTTCTTTAAAATCTCAATTTTTTATTTAATAAAAGCGATAAGATGCATATAATAATAAGGTGCAATAAATCAACATTTTGATCAGAAATTCATACCATAGGAAAAGTGCATCACAGGGAATAGTTTGGCATCAAAAACTCATTTCTACAAAATCTGCAGATAAACCATTTTGAACACCGTCGATATGTTAATACAAAAAACTTTTAATCCCTGACATAGATCGACATTATTACAGTTTGATAAGCTAAAATACTCTTATTTTGTAAACTGCTGACACATTTGCAGACGGCCAAAAACTTTATTTATTGCATACGGTAAGAAAAGCGTGTCAATATATTGGATAAGCATATTTTATTTTATGAAACGGAAGTTGTAATTAAACTTAAAAGTAGAAATAAGTTTTGTTCTTAATTTTTGTTTTATAATGAATAGTTTTGATTTACTAAATAAAAATTGTTTTTTTATTAAAATAAACGCAAAATATATTAATTTATATGTATATAAAATATATGTATGTGTATTTTTTTTTATACAATACCCCTCTCGTGAGCATATGACTTCCACAAAGGACGTGCACCTGACACGATTCGCCGCTGCTGTTTTTGGGTCTTCCAATGTCTGTGTTATTCAGCCTTAGTTCTTGCAGGATTGTGCGTCTCCAGGTGTTTCTTGGACGTCCACGGTTTCTAGAGCCCTGAGGATTCCACTCTAGCTCGCTGGACTTCCTTCTCAATGTATGGCCGATCCACCCCCATTTTTTCTTTTTGATCTAATTCTGTATGGGTTCCTCCTCTGTAAGGGAGATCTGCGTTGCTGATGGTAGTAGGCCAGAATATTCTACATATGATTTTTAGGCATTTGTTGATGAATACCTGAAGTTTTTGTGTGATAGTGTTCGATACAAGACAAGTTTCGCTACTATATAACAATGTTGACTTTACACAAGCGTTGAATATTCTTAGCTTGGTACGCCTAGATATGAATGAGCTCCTCCATACGGAATGCAGGCGCCGAATGCTGCTCTCGCTCTGTTGAGTCTGTTATCTACGTCTGTTTCTGCGCCGCCGTTTGTTGCCATAGTACTACCCAGATGGCAGAAGTTATCTACGTAATCGACTGGTTGTCCTTGTAGCATGATGTTTCTGTGGTCGTGTTATTAATTCTGTCTCAAGTCCAACATTGCGAGCCAATCTTTCTAGGTGTTCGAGTTTTTACTGCATGATGGAGACCTTATGCGAGAGTAGACAAATATCACCTGCATAATCCAATTCCTCGAGTTGGCGTGAGAGACTCCACGTGATTCCTCTTCTCTCTAAACAGACTTGGCTCATTATTTCATCCAGCACGATGGTGAATAATAGAGGCGAAAGTGGGTATCCTTGCTTGACTCCAGCGTTTGTTTGAAATGGTTGGCTCATGTTGCCGTTATGAAGAACTGAGAGGTCTGCGTCCTCGTACGTAGCTCTGATTTTGAATATTTTCTGGGGTACTCTTTTTCTACTCAATGCTTTCCATATAGCGTTACGTTTGATGCTGTCGAAAGCTTTCTTGAAATCGACAAACAGTATATACAGGGGAGTACGCCATTCCAAAGATTGTTCAATAATAATGCGTAAGGTATAAGCCTGATCTACGCAGCTTCTGTTTGGCCGGAAGCGGGCCTGTTCGTCACGTAATTGATCTTCAATTTCTTCTCTAAGCCTTCCCTGTATTATTGTTGCTAGAACTTTGTATATTGTATTAAGCAGAGTTATTCCGCTCCAGTTGTTGCAGTCTTTCAAGTTGCCTTTCTTTGGTAACTTTACAATGATACCTTTCTTCCAAGTTGGAGGCAGCCTTTCCTCCTCCCAGACTGTTGTGATGTGGGGCCGTATACGCCTCGCCGTGGTTTCGATGTCAGCCTGCTGCTTTATTACTTCTTAGTTGTTTAATGGTCTGTTGTATATCGTTTAGGCTGGGAGGGTTGCATTGTTGTTTGTCGGCTGCAGTTTGAGCTCCCTTCTTCCACTTTCGCCTTAAATCCAGTATTTCTTCTTTGACATTTCAGTTTTATCTTGATTTCGCCTTTGATAAGCTCATGATCACTTGCAATGCCAGCACCTATTCTATTCCTGACATCTATTAAAGAGCTTCTCCATCTTCTGCTCACGTATATTTGTGTATCTCTTTGTGCCGGAAGATAGAGCCACCTATAACGAGTTGCAATTCCTGGCACAGTTCTATTGGGCGGTCACCATTGCTATTCCTTACTCCACATCCATGCGTTCCAATGGTAAAGCGAATGTTGGTGTTATCACTTCCTATTTTCGCGTTAAAATCACCCATGAGTAAAACGATATCTCCTTTTCTAGTCCCATTAAGCGTTGATGTTACTTGCGAGTAGAATACATCTTTCTTAGTGTCTTCTGCGTCTTTTGTTGGGGCATAGCACTGTATAATGGTGACATGTCTTATTTTGCTCTTGAAGCGGGCCATGACTACCCGCTCAGATATGGGTTTCCATGTTTGGAAGGAGTTTCTGATTTTCTTAGATATTAAAATACTGTCACTTTCTTTTCCGCTGTAGAGCACAGTATTGCTACTTCCAGTGATAAGGTCCCCGTTGATATTCCATCTCATTTTGCTTTTACCTAAGACTTCGATGTTGTATGATTTTATTTGTTGTTCTAGTTTTGCAAGCCTTGATGCTTCACGAAGAGTTCGTACATCCCATTGCGCGATGCGCGTCCTTTTTCGTGTGCTGAAGGTCGTTGCCATAAAATCCAATCTGTTATTCTGGTTTGTGTTCATTTCGTTAATCAGTTGTATTCAAGCTAAGCAGATGATTAGTCCACTGTAGCCGGTTCCAGGACGATGGGGCTGCCATCTTTCGTTGCCTAGAAACAACGCCCTCTGCAAGGTGTTTTCTGCATCGTTGGGTTATAAACAGCCACCCCTAACAAGGGGTACAGCCGCTGACCCGATAGCCGCTCGCTCCGTGGCAGACGCTACCAGAATTCATATGGGGTTCGCGGGGTCGTTAATATAAAACCATATATATACATAATTGCTGGAGTTACAATCTCATTAGCGTCTCACAGATGATAACAAAGCAGGTCAGGGATAGGAAATATTCCTCTTTGAAACTTAAACAAACTGTATAAAAGAAGTGTTTAAACAATTAACAGAGAAAATGTATATTGAAACAATAAATTAAAAATAACATAATCTGGAAAAAAATAATTTTATAATTATATTTAATACTTAATTTTAAGAAGATAGAAAAATGATTTGTTGTTTTATACTGTTTGTTAAGTGAGAGCCCTGAAAGAAGAAATTAAAATAAGGAAGGTTTCATTTTTCAAAAACAAAAAGGTAAATATGAATGATAGCGTGTTTTTTAACAAGGCATGAGAGCATGCGAATGCAAGACCATACATGTTGTAAATTTGACAAAAAATACACACATCCATATGTGTATATACAAAAGAAGATATAAAAGTAAGCTACAATAAACAAAATCCAAAAGGAAGAAATAGTTGGTTACAACAGGTTAATATGTGGACGGCTGACACTCTAGGGATATGTTTGAACGAAGTTCCTGAAAATGCAAAGAGGTGTGCCCGTCTGACAACAGCAATGCCGTGTTAGGAATAGATGCTGGTAGTGAATTGTTGTAGTTCATAGATATGAGGCACAATTTTGTGCTGAACAAGACAATTTGTTTTCGAAAAGAGTATATGAACTATTAAAAAGGTAAGTTCAAATTATAAAACGTTAGAAAGAACAGCTAAGAGAAGGAAATGATTTTAAAGATATTATAGAACTTAATAATACAAACACAAACGATGATTTATATACAAACATATCAATTGTATGATAAAGATTTTTAGTTTAATAGCAAAGTTTTGTTGGTAGATCAGCTGCAGTGTTTCATTAATAAGTCAAAATCCCAAATGCTTAATGGATACAGGAAGCCCTCATGCTTCAAAAGAAGATATCCGACGGTTGGGAAGATCCCATTGAATTTAAGAAAAGAAATAATTTTTTTTAACAGAACTAAATGTGAAACTGTTATAAAAACTTCATTTTATATATGTTTTGAAATTAACTATATTGAAATCAAAGTATTCTTTGTTGAAGATTTAACAATGTCAATTGTCGTTTTAGGGAGGGATTTCCTTGCAGTGGTGGGTTGGTGTTGTAATGTGAATCCTTTTAGTTGTACGCCGAAGAGATTGTCATATAACGAGAAAGAGGAATTACAATTGATTTTAGATGATTATGTGGACAAAGAGTATGGAAGCCCTAGTGAGCCAGAATTTTCTTCTTCGACGGTATTGGTGAAAAAAAGGTGGCAGAGGCTCTTATGTCATAGATTCCAAAACTTTGAATAAGATGACCTTGAGAGAGCACTATCCTATCCCCTTAACAGACGAATTATTGGACATTGAGAAGGTTTACCATGTGTTTGTGGAACAAGCGTCGTTACATGCACATCCTTTGTCACTCCATATCTACAGCTTGATTATTTTGGGTTGGAATCGATAAAATTATAGATCTAATATCGGGCAGCTATTGGTTCCTGCTGATGTGGAAAGCTTCTGAATATATCCAAATTGTTTGAAGTGTATTTCCTATTTGGATAAACATTCTTCTCCGTTTGATGCTGTACATATTGACCACTACGATACTGTTGACAATGTTAGAATTTTGAAACACATGGTTGTAATCGATGCGATCGCCCAGAACGCAGCTTGAACTGGTACCGGGGTTTGGAAAATGGCAAGAGTTATTTTTACAATACTCTTCACAGCGACTGGCCCACATTCTAGTATTATGATGTATGGTTTGGCTCAAACAGTACACAAGTGGGACTCTTTATATATTTGGTGATTCTCCTAAAAATGGAAATGATAGGCAAAGTGAGATCAGAAAGAAGCAGGCAAATTTGTAGGATTACAGTGAACTGTAATTTGATTAATGAAAAAACAAGGCTTACAGTATTATTGAGAGAATACATCATGCTGAGGAATTTCGATTTATATATTGTGGTGTCAAGGAAATCGGTCCCTAAGCTTAAGGGGACATATATAGGGGCCACATTATATAAAGACCCATCTAGAAGGTAAAAAAGTAAACATCACTTTTGTAGATAAAGTTTCTGGATTAAAAAATCTTACATCTTTGGAAAAAATATAAATAAATATGTCAAAACTATTAAAGTATATTCCGAAAATCTTTTAATAAAGGCTTTTATTAATGCAAATCAGTTCTTCTAAGAACACATCATAATATAAACATACAAAACACCTCAAAAATAAAATTTAAATTTGATTTGACTAATATGTCAACTAATTTTAAGTATATATAATATTATTTGAATTGTTGTTGTGTGATGAAATTAAAAATTTGGTTTGTAGAATTAACAATGCCATCGAATCATGTACTGAGAAAGAAAATAGTGTTTTAGAAACGAAAGCAAATTTTAATATTGTAAAAAAAGAATTGCCATCTTATAATTTTACGAACGGTAATTTAGTGGCAGATTTAGATAAGGTGTTAGAACTTTCGAAGAAATTGCGATAACTATCAAAATCAGTCTCCAAATAATTTGCGAGCTCAACAATAAACAATGAATTAAAGATTCCTTTCAAAATTCCAGAAAATATTTTAAAATTCCAAATCCATCCAAGAAAAAATTGTCAATCTCTTTTCAAAATAATCAACAGGTTCGGAAATCGTAATAGGTATTATCGAAATAATATATAAAATCCAATTAGCAAATATCACAAGAATTATCGAAATAACATGCTAATTCTAAATTTTCTAGATTGAGAAAAATTGAAGTTTTATTTCCGATGGACGTAAAGAATTTTCACTAAATTTCTGATTGATACGGCATTATAAATCAGCTTAATGGATTCCAAAACACTCTCATCTAAGCCCCATTTGGGTTAGAACATTTCTTGATAAAACCCAAGAAATTTTTAGTCCTATACAAAACTTGTCAAGTATTATTTTTTTCTTTGTATTTAGAAATAATTAGGATGGCTTTTCGAGATTTGATATCTTCAAAATTAAATGCTTCAATAGAATATTTATTATGGGATTTTAATTTTATTTTTTATATATAATAAATATATAATAATTTTACTAAGAAGATATAGTAACATTTTTTTAAAGAAAATGAATGGGTTAAAATAATGTTGGCAAACATAAAATTTGTACTGTCGAGGAAGATCCAATATATTGTAAGACTAAAATTAAATTAATAAGCAAATTCAAGATGTAATATACCAAGATATTATTTATCCTATTTAGTCCTAATGACCATTAACGATAAATATTAAGTATTTAAAATTATATTCTTTTTAAACAAAACCATATGTAATTTCAAATTTAATTTATCATTTTAGGTGTCAACACCCACAGGCATTATATCGCATTTTGTTAACCTCCAAGTGGTTGTTCCAGAAGCATTTATCTTAGGTTCTGGTGAATTACATGTTGACATGGGTTCAACTATCAATTTAGTTTGTATAATTGAAAAGGTAAGTTGTAATATAAATCTCCAAAAAAAAATATTGCAAGAATGAAAAACTGAAAGAACAATGATGAACTCCCCTACCGGTAATGTAATAACATTGCTAGTAAGATGATATCTATAATATAATAACATAATACTAAATAACTTATACCGGTTATTAACAAGCATGTCCTACTCTTTCGACAGTATTTTTTTACTAGGCTTTAGGCACAACTTCTAACGTTTAAGCATTAGACGTAGAAGAAATCTTGTCCGTTGATAAAGCACTCTTCAACAAAGGGCATCAGTACACGTACATTTTAAATGTTTGGTTTAGCCATCACAGAAATTAATTTGGGATGGAGTCAGTCTTCACATTCACGGATAACCTCAAATAAGTGTCTCCTTAAAATTTTGCCTGCCCATAATTTTCATTTAAGTAACTTTATAACCTTCGTTAAGCAAAATTAACCCTCGGTATTTGGTTATATTAATCCATTTGAAATTTCTTGGAAGAGATTATTGCAAATAATGGTTTTATTGAGGGCAAAAAAAAAACCTGTACAAAGTGCGAAACTTTTATAACAAAAAATTACTTGCTTAGTTAAAAGAAAAAATTACCTGAAAAAATATGGAGAAATATAAGCATACTTGATTAAATTTTAAGTTTCGTATATCTTTGGTTAGCTTTATGAAAATTATACGATAAGCATGGAATGGAGTACGATTATCCTATCAGTCCTAGTAGAAAAAACAAACTGTGCTCAATATAAAGAAAGTTAAAGATACAAAGAGAAAGGTTTCAAAATCTTACTCATGTAATAAAAATCAATTGTTGGTTGTAAATACGACATTTATTTTAATAGTGAAAAAACAAATTATGAAAAAGCTTAAAATTTTGCTATGAAAGGTATAGAAAAATAATAAAGATCCGGAATTGTAAATGTCTACGTATTTCTCAGTATTATAACCATCGTTGAAATCAAATACTGCCCTTTTATCCAGTGCTAAAACAGCAAGTCATTTTATTTCTCACAAATTTTTTCCGCCCTTATTATTTTTGTGTTAAGTGTTTTTTGAATCGCTCACTTTTAATTCAGGGTTATTCCTCTAGTAGCCAACTTCATAAATACTTTTTGAGTATTTTTTACTGTTGCCAGATTCAGCATTGACAGAAAATTGTTGTATTATAGATCGATCAAAAACCACATTTAGTATTTCGTATAAAAATGCATCTAATTCTACAATGCATACAAACTGCAGACGTGAAAGTGACAGGGGACTTGCATTTTTTTTTACAGAATTTTTGGCTCTGCCTTAGTACACCCCTATATGATATCCGACTCGCGCGAGAATTAAGGACAGCGGACCAGTGATTGCGCCGTTTATTTGGTGAACTGGCTTGAAAATCAGCTGGAAGTTTTGGAAAGCACAATTCTCATTCTAATCCTCAAAATTTGCCGTTTAAGGGGGATTTAGACGATAATACAAGTCGTGGTATCGTCTAAACTTAATGTGTAATGAAACCATACGACATAGGAGGAAAATTTTAAAGTCGTACGGCTCTCATCGTTTTTTAAAACTTTTCAAATTCCTTCATACATAATTAAATCAGGTATGTATTTTTATGTAAACAAATAAAGCAAACAAAGAATAACATCTGTAAAATATTGATATAAAAAAAGGCGCAAACAATAGAAAATAAAAACTATTTTCGGTGCAAATTTACCAATGGTGTAAATGTAAAAAGATCGTCGTAAGATTTTTATTCTCATTTTTAAAGTACGGAGATCATTTCCTATGATTCTCTTTTTGGTTTTCTGACGACTTGTATTACCGTCTAAATCCCCTTTTAGTGCGGTTGAAGTCGTTTTTTTCCTCAAGTCATTACAAACCGTTTGAAGAAAAAATGGTTCCCACAAGACGTAGTAGCATGCCATGCCATTCAAGAATATCATGGCACCATAATTTACATAGGCAATAGACATTACTTTGAAGCTTTTCGTTTGGCTTAAGACAGCTCCTAATGCAATGTTCGACGCATCTGCTGTTAATGTAAATTGTTTTTCATAACTCGGGTATGCTAATATGGGGTCTTTGGTAATTAAAATTTTAATGGTTTCTACCGCTTTAATGAAATCTTTGTTGTTAGGATCAACTTCGTTTCCTTTGTTTTCCACTGTGTCAAGGGCTTTGTGATATTTGAAAAATTTTGGATAAATTTCCTATAAAAGGCTGCCAATCCAAGGAGCTGTTTAATTTCTTTCTCTGTTTTTGGTATTGGATAGTTAATTATTGCTCTTATTTTGTTTGGGTTTGGCTTAATACCTTCGGGTGTGAATATGTGTCCTAAACATTCTGCTTCTTTTTGTGGGAATTCACATTTATCCAATTGAATATTTAAATTTTCTTCAGACAATTTCTTGAATACTTTATCAAGTGAGGTGATGTGTTCTTGAAGAGAAGTACTAAATACTACTATATCATCTAAATACAACAAACAGTCTTTTCCTATTAGATCATCCAGTACTGTATTCATCAGCTGTTGGAATGTAGCAGGTGCATTTTTTAGACCGAAAGGCATTTTTAAAAACTCGTAGGGTCCATTTCGTGTGGAAAATGCAGTGTTGTGCCTGTCTCTGGGTTCTACCTCTATTTGGTAAAAACCTTTTGTGAGATCCGTCGTCGTAAATTAAATGGATCTACCCAATTTGTCCCAGATTTCGTCCATCAATGGTATTGGATATTTATAATTTACTGTGATACCATTCAACTTTCGGTAGTCTATAACAATTCTCCATTTCTGGGTAACTGAAGTTTCTTGCTTTTTAGGTACTACCCAAATTGGTGCTGAATAAAGTGATTTGCTATGGCAGATAATGTTTTGCTCTAACATCTCTTTTATTTGCCTATCAACCTCTTCTCTATGTATCTCTGGGTATCTACAGGATTTCACGTAGATTGGATCCTCGTGTGTAGAATTTATATTGTGTTTTATTTTATGCGTAAAACCTAAAGTGTCGTTTTCTTGATATAATATATTTTTATATTTTTTTAATAATGTAGTGATTTCTTTGGATTCTTCTTTATTTAAATGATTTAATTTAAATAACTGGTTTGTATCGATGTTACTTGTCTTATTTTTATTCTCTTCTTCTTTTACATTATACAATCCTATTTTTTCATACTTTTCTTGGTTTTCATCCAGGAGTATTTTATATTGTTCACAATGATATATTTTTCAGTAATATTTATGACTGCCTTTAGTTTTTGCAAGCTGTCGTAACCTAATAGTCCGTCATAATTCTGACAAAAATCATAAGCCAAGAAAGTCAAGCTAGTACCTGTTCGACTACTAGTAACTTCTTGTGCTTTATTTATAATTATATCTCCTTTAATTGTTTTTATCCTAATTGGATTTATTTCTTTGCTTTCTATTGGTAGTGTATTAGATCTAATGAGACTTATGGATAATCCGGTATCCAATAAAAATTTATAAGATTTATTTTCAATTTTTATTAAAATGGAGAATAGTTGTTTGAGGCTATCAAGTGAAAATTTTCCACTTCCATAGGCTCGGGAGGACCAAACTTTCGAATACGGGATTGGACGGAATCATTCATTCTTGAACGTTTGTAAGGCAGTGAATTATTATTGTTATTATTATTATTAAAGTAATTATTATTAAAACTATTTTCGGTTGTATTATTATTGTTATTAAAATTGCTATATCTGGGAATATTTTCATTATTATTAAAAAACCTGTTAAAAGAGTTTTAACCATAACTTAATTATTACTATTAAAAGGTCTGTTATTATTGTAATTATTCGGTACTCCTAAATGGTCATTGTATGAGTTGTTTGTAAAGTGTGAGTTGTTAAAAGTATTTTTATTTCTATTTGGGGTGACTATATTTCTATATTCATTGTTTACTACTTGAGGATAATATCGATAATGATTGTGTGTGGAAGGTTTTGTCGGTTCCCGTCCAGTGTCTAGTTCGCCATTCTCCCTAAGAATATTAACTGCTGATCTAAAATCTGTAGCTGGTTACCATTTATGAGTGCAATTAAATAGTTGGGTAGTTCTTTTTTTAATACTCTCAGACTTTGAGACTTAGTTTCATTGTTATAAAATATTTTTGTTTCACTGTTTTCTGCACTTAATTTAATTGTATCAATTATTCTACATATGTTTTTATTAATATCTTCACACAACTTTTTAACACTACCCTTAAATCTAATATTACTTAAATTTAAAATTAGAGTCGAAATTGGTTTCTGCTCACCATACTCCGCCTTGGATAATACCTTCCATAGAATGCTTCTTCGGGCTCTGCTGAGTTGTGGCTTTTCCTCGTTATTTTTTTCGATCACCAGAAATTTCTTTATTTTAATATTTAAAACACACTTTGTTACACACTTTTTAAGCAAAATTTTGTAATTTTATAATTTGTTGTTTTATAATCTTGAAGGGTCCTTAGGGTTCGCAAGATTTATTTATTTGTTAAAAATTTGTAGATTGGTTCAACAGGATCTTTTTCGTAGATCTTACCGACTGCGCCAGTAAAATACAACATTAGTTATGTTTGAGTTTTCTTCATAAACTGCCCCTTTATTTAAAAATTGAATCTTAAGTACTAAACATGAGTTTCTTAAAACTAGTTTAGGCCTTATCAGTATTGTTTTATCGTTTGCTTGTCTTATCAGTTGCTGAGCTGTAAGACTTTGTTGGTGAGCTGTACTCCACTATTAGATTACATAAACCCTTATCTTATGAAATATGTGGAGTACAGCCTTGTTTAATGCATTAGAAATATTTTTAAATAAATTCTTATCTTATGTGATAACATTATTGTTTTATCTTAAAGGGTTGGTTATCAATGTTTCTCACCCTTTGTTTCTAATTTTAATACAATACAGTTTCTTATAATTATTCTTATCTCTAAATATTGATTCTTAGTCTATTTTTTAGGGATGTTATTAGAGTGTATGTCATATATATATATTTATATATATACATATATATAAGTTAATATATAAGTTACTTTTACAATAAAATTTTATTTAGCTACCAACAAAATTATACTTACAAGCTATAAATGGTTTCAATAATATGCTTGGCTCACTTCTTTTGTTTATTGTGGGACAATATTGCAGAAGTGCAATATTTGGCTTCTGGAAATAATACAAAAGGTATTATTTATTTTTGAATATTACGAAAATTTGATTTGTGGAAAAATGTAAATAGAAAGCATTATTTGTTCAATTATGGATTATACAATATAGCAACGTGTTATATATATATATGTATATATATATATATTTGATGACGAAAAATTGTAAAGAAATATCTCAAAAGGTGTATCAATTTATCAATGCAGCATTTCCTTATATATCTTGCCAGATATCTTGCACTCAACATCCACAAGCTGCATACAATTCTTTCGATCGTAGATCCTGCACTAGATACATATTCTTCATTAGAAATTGTAGCGTATCAAAACTTTCACTATAATAATAATTTCATAATGCGTCTATATGAGCCGTTAAATGAGGAAGGGGATTTAAATCGAATTCTTAAGGAGATTTGCTAAGGTCTGAAGAAGCAGTTCTTCTTAATGTTGAAAAAAGGGCGCTCCTTCATAAGAGTGCGAAACATATCGACAATAAATTTCATTACATTCGTTAGGTTGTACGGAACAAGAGCATCTTCCTGAAGAATTGTCCAACAAAAGAGATGATTGCCAACAAGCACAGTTTTAAAAACGTGATTCATATTGGGAATGGTGTGAGCATATAAACTATGAGCCTCGCTATAGAATTTTCTTTTCATTTCTTTTTTAAGAAGCCGAAGCGCTCATAATTTTTTCATTATTAAATAAATTTTTATGGAATGGCAAACAACCCGTTCAACAAAGAAATATGTCATACTGCATATCTGATATAGAATTATATATAATCTTGAAGATCGTAGGGAAAAATATAACTGTCTTGCTGACGCTTTGTTGCGCATTAAAATAAGTGATCGTAGTGATATAAATAATAAAATTTGGTCTGTATTAAAAGCAATGACGACAAGCTATAAAAAATAGCAATATATTTAGTTAAGTGGGAAAGAACTGAATTTAGAAAAGTGGGAAAGAACTGTAAATTAAAAAGAAACTCCAATAGTAGTCAATTTAAGTTCTCATACATTTTCGAAAAAATTTATTTTTTTAAATTAAATTTTTAATTAAAAATATTTTTCGTGCACCACAGCAAATTAAATGTTAGTAGTGAAAACATAAGACTTGAAAAATTTGTGGACGATTAATAAAAAAATCTGCAGCTTTCACCCTGTAAAACTCTGAAACTTTGGCTGCAAGAGGAAAGGTGTACTCCAGAAGAAAAAAGGAGAACATGTAACGGATTCCTATAACGGTACATATACCGTTATATATATATTTAGTATATATATACATATATAAATTAAGAGCTTTAAGCAATGTTGAAAGTTCTTCTTGGTTCTTGTATTTAATCATTTGCTGTTCGTAAACTTGTCCCTCTGGGCTCTTGTTCGGCTGAGTTCTTATATGAAAATTTGTTTGGATTTTTGGGGAACTCTTCTTTGTTCAGATTGATTCATTGGCGCTTTGCCGAAAAATCGATCGTTTTGAACAGGTCGATTCATATATGTATGTATGTAGTTAATACCTCTTGTTGTAACTGAGGGGTCTATGTAGATTGGTTCGGGTCTTGCTTGTGGTTGGGGTTCAGTTGGTCTTGGTGGGGAAAAATTTGAATTTATGTTAGCTTGAGCGGGTACATAAAAAGGTTTTGGAAATGTCCTTGTGGTCGCATTTACTTTTAAAATTTATCCTATTTTGCATTTGGACAGGTGTGTATGAACGTTGTGGCATGTGTGCCAACTGTGGGTAAGTTTATCTTGATTGTGCAAGTCTGCGAATTGCGTTCTCGTAAATTGATTTTCTATCTACAGGCATAGATGTAGTCTCTAATAAAGGTATCTAGCCTCTAATAAAGGTATCTAGAGCTTTTCTCGATAATTTTGCGTCAGCAAATCGAGTGCTTCCCTTCCAATATCCATGCTGGATAATTTATTAATGATAAGGGAGAGATGAGAGTATGCCTGCCGATAAAATTCCTGTACTTTATTATTACCTTTGGTACTCTAGTGTGGTAAAATCCCTTTTATCTGCATAATGTACCGAAAGACATTTTGTTATACTTTCCCAGTTTAAGGGAGTATTATAAGATTCGAGAGCAGCATTTGCGCTGCCTACTATTTTGTTTCTGATTGTAGTGAAAATTGCATAAAATTTTGGTGGTGTTCCCTTCATGTTTTCATAAATTACCAGAATTCTGTCAACGCTCTTTTCCCAAGAGCTAATGGGGCTGTCCGGAACTCCCTTAAGTCTCGGACAACGTCAGGGACTTTGTCTAGATCTGTTAAATTATTTCTGTACCTTTCTTTTATACCTTGATCCTCACCACCTTTGTTCGCGTTAGGGTCTAAAAATCGTCTTATAGCTAATTCACACTGTTGTGTGAAAATTCTAGCTTTCTATTATCTTCGTTTTCTTCATTTCCCTCAACTACGGGTAGATCAGCATTGTTTAAGACCGCAGGAGGCTTATTCCGAATGGCGATGCGAAAATCAATGTGATGCGCAAATGAAATGCGATGCGAGAGAAAATTGGTATTCTGTTAGACTTTCGCAATCCCATTCGCAATGTATTTCAAATCATGGCAACGCTGTTCAAATAAACGTCAGCGTCAACAAACGTCAAAATAAAAATAAATAAATTGTTTCTGTTTGGCTGTGAAAATTGTTTATAAAACTTATTTAGGAAATTCTGTAATATAAAAAAATAATAAAAATGGATTCTGTGGCACTGTGGTTCGACGATGAAGAAGGGCATGAGCAAAATGAAAGGATACAGAGAGATTGCTTAGAAGCAAACCCGATATTCTAAGCTTGAATGAAAAAAGGTAATTTATTTTGATGCTTACGAAAAATAAACGTTTACTTATGCAGAATATTTTTTTTCAGCTTTATAAAAAATTTTAGATTAAATAAAGAAGCATTTGTATTTTTCTTAAATAATATTAGTTCGGAATGCAATACTACGAAATCAAGTGCAATTCCGCCAATTATCAAATTAGCAGCTGCGCTAAAATTTCTTGGTCAAGGTGGCTACCAACTTGGTGAAGATAATTTTCTCGGAATATCTCAGCTAGCTATGTCGCGATGTGTGGTGGAAGTGTGCATAGCAATTGAAAACATTCTTTCTCCTAAGCATATTCAATTTGAAATGTCCGAAGACGAAAAGCAAGAAGCAAAAACTTTATTTTTTTTGAAAAAGTAATATTCCTGGTGTGATTGGGATAGTAGATGGTACACACATTCAGGTGATACGACCCAGTCAAAATGAATATTTATATTTTAATAGGAAGCTTAATGGTTGTAAGTAATCTTTTGCTTTTTAAAGATAACATTTTTAATAATGGTTTATTTCAGATATGTGATCATAAAATGATAATTAGAGCTGTCGATTGTAGGTATGGAGGGGCAAGTCACGATTCCCATGATTGGAATCTCTCCAATGAAAGACAAATACTGAAAACAAAGTTCGACAGTGGAATGAACGGAACTTGGATCCTTGGTAAGTACTTTTTTCTTTTTATTGTAATACTTTTACAATTTGACAACTTTTAAGGCGACTCAGGCTATCCATTAGAACCATGGATCTTAACGCCATATCGAAACGCTGCAGAGGCTTCTTTTTCAATGAAAAGTTCAGCAAAGCCAGATCATTAATTGAAAGAATGTTTGCTGTAATAAAAGGAAGATTTCGGTGCTTGCTAGCGGCCCGGGAGCTACATTACGATCCACCACGCATTATGAATGTTTGTTGAGCGTTGCACAATATTTGCTGCAAGTTTAACGTTGAACTGCCAACGGAAGAAATTGTGGACTCCGAACATCTGCCGCAATCGAATAATAATGTACCAAACTCAAGCAATTATAATAGTAGTACCAACAATTACATATATCACTTCATTGATAAAAAAAAAACTTAGAGGCTAATAAAAAAATAAAAACAAAAATAAAAACGCTCTTCACTGCATAACTCATCACTTGGCAGTTCATTGCATATTAATATTATTTAATTTTATAACTAAAAAACAAAGAAAAAAAGAACAAAAATTCTACATACAGGTACATACATACATACATACATATGTCCATATGTATATCATTCATTTTTTGCTCTTCAATATCCAGCATCATTTTCTTTAACTCAAGTTTTTGTGTTAGCAAATTTCAATTTTCTTTTTCAAATTCAAATTTTTGTCTTGCCAGATCCAATTCTCTTTCTCTTATTTCGAAATCCTTTCTCTAATATCGACTTAAACTTTTCAAATTTTCATTTATTTGCTTCAATGAAGCCATACATTCTTTTTGATATGCAATTGGATTTTCAACTTGCTTTTTAAGCAGACTATCTCTGTCGCCAAATGGCTATTAACCTTCCTATACCCGCGCGTTGGTCTGTGAGACCGACAAAACGGTTTTACGTAAATACTCTTTTTTTCCAGAAACCCTAGAAATTTGAATTTTCTGTTAGCTTCCGCTTTTTTTTACAAGTTTTATTTTAGTGCTGTTTTGGTTTTTGTGCGAGACGGACATATTGGTGTATTTGATAACAATTGTTATGTGAGACCGGCGCGGGTATATGTGTAACTTTTTGTGCAGGTAAAAAATTTTTGTTTGTTTGTGTTTTTTCTTCATTGTTGTGTCTTTTATTATTTTGCAGGTACCTTTAATTATCAATATGAATCAAGAGCAAATCAGACTACTTTTAGAGGAAGAAATTTCGAGCGCTGAATATGAGGATGAAAATGACAGCGAGGTTGAAGATTTTGTTAAGGCAGATATACATAGAAACTTATGATACTGTTACTATAAGGATAATGAATAAGTTATCTTATTGTTTATTATTGCAAAAAAAATATTTTTTAAGCTAAGAAAGTTATTTTTTGTTTTTTATAAAGGGGAAACAAATTTAAGTTTTGTTTTTGCAGCAACACTAACGTTTTTGAAGGCTGTTTTTTATATGAAATGTGATATGCCCTAATTTTTATTGAAAGGCTGATAATTAAATCAACTTGTGACTTATGTATTGCACAAGGAGTGCTAAAATTAATTTTCGTTTATTTGAAGAAAACAAAATATGTTTTTGTTTTGTTTTTGTAGCATGTAAGAAAAAACAATCGATTTTGAAGACTAATATGTCAACGACTGAAAATCAATAAAGTTACTGAATATTAATTTAATGAATGGTTTTATTTTTTTTTATTATATTATCGAGTTTAAATAAAAATCGTTTTTTTAAAGTTTTGTTTCAAAAAACTAGTATTTCATCTAGTGCAAACTTTCGGTCTGTGAGACCGTGCGCGGGTATATGTGTTACAAAAATTGGCGCGTTTATAGCAAGGTTAAGGAATTCATTTTTATTTGTTTTCATTATTTATTTTACATTTTCCATTTGCTTTATTTTAAATTGATTTGATTTGAATTTAAAATTGTTTGCCGTAAATATGAATATGTTGTCTTATTTGTCTTATATACTTAAATTTTGGTGATGCTTATGTAAAAGTTGTTGCTCTTTTTTACATTGCTCTAACTGCAGTGCTTTGCTTCGTTAAGTTAATACCGTTGGTTTTAATGTGTTATACTACTAGTGTTATACTATGTGTTATACATCTGTTACATCATAGCCATATCTTCACCATTCTTTTCAAGATTGGAAGCAGTTGTTGCCTCGAAGGAAAGTGCGTCCGGTAATCCATTTACGGAATCCGTCATGTTTAACAATTTCACCACTTGCTCCTCTAAAGGAGACAGTGGATTATATCTTGATGGGCCACCACCAGTGCCGCCAATGTCGGTTTTATTTCGTCTAACCTTCTGTTTGGTGTGTCCTTTAAAATCGGCCCAAACTTATTAAAACTAAAGTTGAAGTCGAATATTTTTGAACTGGTTTATATATTTCATATTATCTAATAGGTGGTCCATTGATATTTAGTTCTTCAGTTAACGTTTACCACAAAGTATTTGCCGATTGACGTGCATTTGGTGTTTTCAAATGGCCTCTTGCCAATTGGCTGTGCTTATTCATAAATTCTATCATTATTTCAAATTGACGCGGTTTGGTGGTCTTATTGCTTGCTTCCCTGAATTAAAAAATATATACATACATACATATATATATGATGAATAAATAAATAAAATATTATCCTTCACTTACATGTTTGTACATTTACTTTTTTGATTTTCGCATCGCAATTCAGAATAAGCCTCCTGATTAAGTTATAACATATAATGTTAGCAAATGTTTTACTGTAGTAAAATGTTTCTTTTTATAGCGAAACGTTCCTTCCTTGTTAAAAAAAGTACTATTATTTGGTTATTCCTGTAGGAATCATAAGGTTTTTTTTTCGTAAAAGAATTATTATTTGATTATTTCTTTGGGAGGGTCCCGTAGGAATCGCAACCATTGTTATTTATTGATATACTTTTTATTAATTAGTAATTTATTTCCTTTTGCCATTATGAGTTCTATAAGGATTGCAATAATAGTCATAAAAATATTCACTTCCCTTCCAAATTTATATATTAAAATCTTTCTTAAAATTTTATGTATGTACATTAAGACGGATCGGCTTCCATACAAAAAAAAAAAGTTGTGCCAGTCAGCCCCTAGAATCAGAGATATGTCAATGAAGTTTCTAAAACATGAAAAAAAATTCTTTGCACGCCCCAAAACGACGTTATTCAATATTTTTTATATTTAAAATCAGTTGGTACTATAACTGTGAAAAAAATTAAAGTCTGCCGCCGTACATTCAAACAGTTATAAAAGTGCTTTGTGATTTGTGGAAAACGTCATACATAAGAGTATATTCCAATTCTAAGTAAAAAAACAATAAGAAAAATGTTAGTGCGTATTCTCAATTTACATTATGAAATTCTTAAAAAACCAAGTGTGTATTTTGAGAATTAGTGGAATGTCTTATTTCGTATTTCAAAGTGCAAGTGTTATATTCAAACGATAGCCAAATGCAATTGCCCTGCAGTCAACAAAATTCCCGAAAATAAATTAAACTTACTTAGATAACGCCGAATTTCTTTGTATAGATAATGATAACAGCGAAAAGCTTGATGTAGGAGATAATTTATCAGTTAAACAGAAACATATACTCCAGCCCCAAGTAATGAACATTAGTACAATAATTAAAGTAACGACATACATTTTGTAAAAAAAATGTTTTCAATACTAAAGGAAATTAAAAACTTTAAACGAAACTTTAATTTTTAAGTAAAATTTATAAATATATTATATATTTTTTTTAATTCACAGGATTTTAGACGTTTCTAAGCATATTTCAATAAACAAATAACAAAATTAATTCTAATAACAAAACAATAATCTTAATTTAAAAAAAATATATCAGTTTGTTCTCTGTAAAATAAATGTTTTCAAAATTGTACTAAGTGCGGTAAAATGTTTTAAAAATTGTTAAAAATAACATTTTGCCTGCTAGAACTTTGTTTGTCCACCTTGAACATCAACTACAGCTTCCAGACGTCTACCCATGGAGCTAATAAGTTTTCGTATATCGTATTCTGGAGGTATTTTTTCCCACTCTTCTTTTATAAATGACATTAATTGGTTTTTGTTTTTCGGAGACCTTGTTCCGGCTTTTTTCCTTTAAATGAACCCACAAATGGTCTATCGGGCTTAAGTCTGGACTTTGTGCCGGGGTATCAATTACTTTTCTGCAATTATACAATAGCAAGGATCTAGAAATATATGATTTATGTTTTGGATCGTTATCTTGGTAAAGTTTTTTTTTTTAAAACTTTTCGGGGTTTTCATGATCAGCAAATCCGAATTTGCCGGCACTACTAATTAATTCGTTTTTTAAAATATTCAGGTAGACTTATTTAGTCATTATATCATCCAAGATCCTTATTTCCCCCACACCCTTGCTTGATATACAACACCTGAATCTGAAGCCGTCAGAGGCTTGCGCCAAACTTTTTTAAGCCCATCATGGTAGTAAAGCATTACCTTCGTGTTATCACATAAAATTACGTCATTCCAGTATTCCAGAGGAAATGAAATGTGGCCAGTTGCAAAATTATATATCTTCTCAATATTTTGCGCGGAAAGCTGAAGTTTTTCCTGGCCACTCTTGTAGATTATTTACGGTTTCGCAACACGTTTCGAACTGTCTGATGAGAGATATCTACTCCACATTCATTATTGGTGTCAATTGCTATTCCTCTGGTACTTATATGAGGATTTCTGACAATAATTTTTAAACTTTTCGTTTCAATGCACCGTTACTTTTTTTGGTCTGCCTGGTGTTTGTTTAGGTTCAAGTCTACGTTCTTTCTCAGCGCGGTTAATAACGTTGTATACCGTCCTTAGGTTAAGGGAAAACATTTCAACAATTTCTATGTGAGATTTCCTTTTTTAATAGTGAAAATAGTAGCTGGGTAATATTTTTATTGAGTCGTTTTCCTGGCATTGTTTAAACTTTATTACGTGATCACATGAATTCTATTATTCATTGTCATGTGAAAAAATAAAAATTTTTTGTAGCATTTGCCTTTTTGAAAACATTTTTTTTTACACCATTCAAAGCAGGTAAAAATCTTTTTACAGTATTGTTGCTGTAATACATGCATTTATTACATATGCATAATAACAGTTATGTATATGCAAAAACAAAATACAAATAAATTAAATTTGTTGTTGTTTTTCTTTATTTAAAGTAAACGTCTTAAAAAATTTTAGCTTTGAAAATTTTTTTTTTACAAACTGTATCTACAAGCAAAGAGCATTTAAAAGTTTCAGATATATCACTGCAAAATATCTTCGGGAATACCGAACGCCAAAAGGATACATAAATTTTAATGCTAAAACATATCCCGATTCAATTATGTGGGATAAGCTACAAGTGACAGAGCCACCATGTCTTTATTTGATTACCGATGAGCAACTGGTACATTACCAGTATTCCTCGTATTCATAAGATGTACTTATGTACATTTTAAATGTTAAATCTAAATATTTACTGTAAAATTTACATCTATAGAATTTCCGTGCCATTCTCAAAATACTGAACGTTTTATTTGGGTAGTAAGTGAATGTGCAAATAAAGTAACCGATGAAAAGCGATTGAAGTATATTTTAGCTAAGATAAGAAGTCGAGAGAAATACAGCCAGCTTGAGTCTCGTCAAGATATACATACACCCACTAATTTATAATTTTTCAGACATATACATATATTTTTACCACCCATTCTTACGTAATTCATTTTGAAGTTTTTCACTTCTAAGTGTTCGTTTCAATTTTATATTCCTGCTTAAAATAACATTCTCACGATTCTTTGTATCTTTGTTTCATATATAATTATTTATTTATTTGCTTATTTTATTTAACATTATTTTTGCTTTTATAAATTTCGCTATCTAGATTTTTTAAATAAAAATAATTGCAATAGTTCATATTTGTAATATTGAGAATAAAAAAATTACACAAATATTTTACAGTCCACTAAAATGCAGAACGTTAAATAAATAAAGATCCACTTTATCATTGTTGATAGTAGAGATAAGCGATATATGTAAATGGATCAGACTTCAAGGGGCGATGTAATTTTTATTGAGGAAAGAACAAAAGCGACGTAATTTTTGGGCGTGAGCAATAAGTGAGCATTTAAAAAGCTTGGCTCACAAAATTTAAAAAGTGCTTCTTTTCCATTATGAACAAAATTTTAGATTAGGGGGGAACGATCCGAGATATCATAAATGACATCTTTAATTTGACATTAGATTAAAAAGTCACCCAGGGCAAAAATGAAGCCATAGTCAATCCATGAACAACGATATGCGCTATGATGAGATCGGACTTTAAATGGCGGCGCTATATATAAAAAACAAAAAGTGCTGTATTTAGGGCGTGGCAAAAAAAATTGTTTCCTGTTTTAGAAACTTTATTGACATATATTTTCATTCTCGGGGATGACTGACACAACTTTTTTTTTCGACCCGCCTTACATTGTACATGTGTATAATGTTTTTAATTTTTCCTTTTAAATAAAAATATTTTACAATTAATTTGCTGTTGAAAATGTTTAACTTTTTCCGCATTTAAATATTAAAATCTTTCTTTAAATTGTGTTTCTATATTGTCTTAGTTGTTACTTTTTAATAAAAAAAATCTCTTATATCACTATTCTTACGTTATTATAACGGCATTCATAGTAAACCTGAAAGTCCAACCTTCTCCTTATCCGAATTGCCAATGGGGTACTTTTTGAGGAATTCTTGGTTGGGATGGTCCTTCTTATTTACAGCCTATGGGGTGTTTTCACTAAAGGATTTCCCATTCCACGTTCAGCGCCAATTAAGAGTTTTTACGTTAACTTTATAGATTATTAATTAAGAGTTTTTACGTGAATATTATTACTTCACTTCCAACAACAACTGATTTTATAAATTTAATTTTATTCCTACAATAACTTAAAAATAATAAATAATTTAAATGGTACTCGAAATGAAATGCGCTGTTATTATTTTGCAATACTTCTTAATTAGAATTTATTTACCTGTCTGCAAATGTGTCAGCAGGTTAATTCTTGCAAATATCAATATTTCGGTAATTTAATATTTTTTGCGTTAACATATGTATATGTATGTATGTATATGTATTAAATAAATAAATAGAGTTAAAATTTATTAAAAATCTGCCACAAAAATTAAAATTCAATTTAAGTGAGAAATTCATATTTTAAAAATATGTGTACATATATGTTAAAAGAAGTAATGAGCAAAAAAGAAAGAGCAGTTGTGTGAAAAAGAAAAACTACATAAAATATATTTTTATTAAAAAGAAGTTATGAACAAGAAGATAAAACACACGTGAGTAGCCTTGGTTCCCATCAAGAAAAACGCAGTTTTTTCTTAAAATTATTGCCTTTAATTTACAGGACTTATTTCTGAGCCTCAACTTTGATAATAACAAAAACATTAAAAATTCTTGAAGCTATGCGAGAGGCCTTCGCTAGTTTCAGAACATGCTATTAGTGGAGTCGGAATAAAAAGTGACATTTAGGATTAAGTTCTGGAGCGTTTTGAGGCATTGGCGGCTTGGGTCGTGAGTTTCAATTCTGATCGGAAAAGTTGAAAGTTCTTTGAACGTAAAATTATGTACTACTTTTATAAGAGATCTTTTAGTACTTTTGACAGCACGTTCCCAGAAGACGTCCATATGAGGCGGCCATGTGAAACCGTGAGAGTTTTATTTCTCAAACAGCGATTTTTGGGCACTCAAAACATTGTGATTTTAAAATAGGACATAGCTTGTTCTAAGAAAGTTTCGGCCATTGTCCGAAAATATGGTTTTCAGAAGATCTATAGGTCCGATAAATCTATCGAAACATGCTGTGAAAGCATCTGTAGTGAGATCACAGCAAACTTCCAAGCATACTGTTCCTGTAGAAAGCACACCAAGGCAGCAGTATATCCCTGGAAAGCTCCGATATTTCTATGGTAAATGTGCTCGAGAAATCAACGACACCATAAGTGAATGGCGGTGAAAAAGTAACTCTTTGGGGAAAAAGTGAAGCCATTATTTGACATTAAACTTTGCGGTTGGAAAGTTTTTCTTATAGCACGAATCGTTATATTTTTTTCTAAGTGTAGTAATATTCGATGCGCTTAATCTACAAAAAGTACACCTAAGCGATATTTTTCCGAAACTACAACTGGATGACGTTCTTCACAGTTCATTCTTGCATTGCTGAGCTGACCTCAATGGAAGGGGTATACTAGAGAATTTTAGTTTCTTGATTTACAGGTATTTTTTTTTTACTTGTCGAGTGTATTCCTTTGAAAAATGAAGTTGTTGTGCATATAAACGACTGTGCAAATTGATTTTCTAAGATTTGAAGATTGTGAAATTGGCGTGGATTAGAGCAACTTTCTTCCAGCACAATTCGTTCCCAATCAAGTCCAAGGTTGGATTCAGATTGGATATATTGAACGTGCAATTCGTATCACTTCATTCACGAGGTTTGCGACAAACCACTTTTAAGCAGTTTGGAGATTTTTATGCTAATGTAATTGATGACTCAGTACACATAAACAACTGAAACGTTACTTTTTCTATAATAGTGTTTCCCAAACAAGTTTACCTTGTTCGAAGGTGCATGTATGAAATATCTTCGGAACAAAACACAAGTTATGGGAAAATTTAGCACCCTTTTTATCATCTGACAGCCGAGTTGTTCCGCAAAATATAAAAAAGGAGTTTTAAAGCGTTATTTAATTATAATATTTCCACAAAACCTATATGAAATGATTAAATTTTACATCATATATGCATGATGTTTCCAAATGCATATGTATGTTTTGCAACAAAAAACCCAAAGCCTGTGTCTGTACCTTTCCTCTTTTGTACGTTATTCCTGAAAATCTTTGCATAAGGTGTGTAGCTCTTTCACAGCTACTGGGAAAATTCTTTTTGAACTAAACTTTTTCTGAATTAATGAAATTTATTTTATATACTTACATACATACATATGTAAATGTATTTATACACATGATTCTATGCTTATATTTGTATCGGAATAAGTATGGACAACAATTCCAACAAAATAAATTAAACATATCTTCCTCACCAGTTGAGGAAGATGAATCCAACAACTGCTTGCCATACCTGCAATATGATTCACGAGTCGCAAAAGTATACAAAACATTTGATTTTATATCGATAGAATCTGAGTTATGAAAGTGTGGATAATTTGGTCGAAATTATTTATTTTATCTGACCGTGAGGGAAGAAGATAAGAAGTTGCGTTCGCTTCAATATTATCACCTACATTTTTACTTGGAAATTCGATATGCTTGATTGCAAAGTAGGAAAGCAGCTGCCATTCGAACTGTCTAAAATACTAACACTAAGTCCTGAAATTCCGGTGCTCTTAATTCAAAATCTTCGTAGATTTTTCCGTACCGGTAAGCCATTTCACAGAGTTTTCAATATAAATTAGTGCAATGAGCCGTATTCCCACAATGCTGCGAAAACTCCAAGTTTGCTGATCTGTACTGTCTGCAACTTCGGAATTATCCCTTTAAGTGCTGTAGGATGCTGTAGAAGACTGATTCATGTTAAATCATAAATTTGTTCTTTCACATTTCGATTTAAAGTGTTTTGAAATTGGTACATCCAAGAGGGCCCAACCAACCTTTCGCTTTTCATCCCCGAAAATAATACATGTAGATATTTAATCGTTTTTTTATTTACCTAGATAATAATACAGCATAGCAAATATACAATTATAAATATGTACACCTACCTGTATTTATTTGTGAGGTTTTGGATTTTAACCCTCACTTCCTCTGGACTAAAATCAAAGCCGTTGTTTCTCATTCCACTCGATATATCCTGGTATACGTGGCTATTTTTTCGGCACCCTCTAAAATCATCTATAAAGTCTCCCCAAATTGTTACAAGAAGAGGCTCCTCCTCCGCTTTCCCAGTATTTCGTTTTTAGTAAATTCGTTTTCTGTAACATAAATGTAATATATGTATGTACATATGTATTGTAAAGGAATAGGCATTTAACAAATTACATTGCCTTTTATTTAAAACTTGTACTTCATTTTCCTTTCCCATTTTATTTATTCTTGAAAATTTTAAATTTTTTCAATAATTTAAACAAGGCACACAATTTTGTTTGTTTGTTTTTTAATTGAAATGTCATTTTATTTTGTACAGTGTAGTATTTTTCAGTCCAAGTTGCAGAAAACCCCTAGTTGCATCACTAAGTATTATTAGATTTAGACAGATTTCGTCCAAATCTAGTGACAAAGTAGATTTCATTTTGTATGCGAAATCTAGTAAAAAACAACTACATAAATTTAACTCGAAATATCGTAAGTACTAAATTTAGAGACAACGTAAATGCACTATTAGTAACACTTTAACAAAATATATAATGGCATATTTCATCCCATACATGCTAAGCTGCTCCTGCATGGCACGATATAGCCAGTTGTCATATAAAACATCTGTAGGTTCGTCCTAATAAGCTCCTAAAAATTATCCATAAGTTCACTCACGCATTATCTAATTTCCAGCTAGTCAAGGATAAAATCAATGCTATCACAAATACTTTTTTAATAGATGGACTAACTCTTCTCACGGACACATCAATAGTTTATGTCCTTAACAAGTGTTCTTTTATTTAATTTTAAATATATAGGGTGTTTTTTATTGAGGTATAGAACTTTAAGTTGGCATCACTTTTTTAACTGGCGGCCATTTTGTCAGCTGTCAAGTGGTTAATATTTAGTTTGGTTTGCCATTTCATCATGAACAGGTTGACAAAAGAACAACGCTTGCAAATCGTGCAAATTTATTTCGAAAATAATGGTTCAGTTCGCGAAGTTTACCGCAAGCTCCGTCCATTTTATGGTCATCAATCATCATTCGGTTAACCATGCATCGTTTTCGCACTACGCTTACTCTATGTGATAATACGCATCCGCAGAGACGTCGAACAGTGCGCACCGAAGAAACAATTGCCGCTGTAGAGCAAAGTGTTGAAGAGGACCCGAATGAATCGATTCGCCACCGTGCACAGCAATTGGAGCTTTGTCCATCAAAAATTGGACCTGTAGAATTGGCTTTATTCGAGCCAGCCGCGGCGGCCACATGCCCGAAATCATATTTAAACATTAATGGCATAAAATTATCCTTCCAATAAAGCCAAATTGATGGACATTAAAACGATTTTCTTGTGTTTTATTTCAATTCGAAGTTAAAAAAACACCCTGTATTTCTTTTTCCTTATAACATATATTTATATTCTGTCTACTTAAAGAAAACTTGTATTGTGTACGATATGCTTAAGTTAAAAAGTCATATTCATGGACATATGTACATACATATATGTACATATATCCATTCTCCAAGTATCCATTATATTTTTGGCAATAAACAAATGTGAAAATCTAAACGTATGAAAGATAAAATTCCTTTTTGTGACTTAAAAAATAAACTGTAGTTTCTCTGTTGGTATCAATGATAAAACTGATTTGCTCTAGTGCATTATTAGCTTATCTCATAACTTAAAATGATTTATGCTGGTCTCATATTTGCTTACCTCATAACTCATAACTAACTCGCAGAGGAAGACGACTATTAATATACAAAGCGGTGACTATAATGAAAATAAGACGATGATTATAAAAATGATCGATAGAAGTACAATGCGATGATTATAAATATACTTCCTTCGTCTTTTGAACATCATTGTCACCGCCTTTTGTATGTTCATGTTGAATCCCCATTTTGCGAAATAGTCCATCAATACCGCCAAGCAGCTGTTCACTCTGTCATTTACAGACCAAGAGAAGGCTTCACCGACACGTACCCTGAACGACCGGTCCCTTAGGAAGCCATCTATCTTCCGGCATATGCCCAAGCCGAACCCAAAATTCACCAGTTTGTACGCAAGACAATGGCAAAGGCTCTAACAAGGAGAAAGAGTTCAAAGCTTACGAAACACTGATAATAACGAAAATGGTCGGTAACACCCGCCATCGTGAGAATCCGATCTGGATTTTGGGACCGGAACAACAAGGGCCATCTTCCAAGTATTTGGAAAATAACTATTTTCTAGCAATGGTTGAACAAAATTTGCCAAAAATCGCCATTTCACACTATCTGTACCCTCAAGACAAAATCAGATACACCATCCACACCACAATATTTCTTATCTGATCTCACTCTAAGTACATTGCCCATGAACCACCAAGTGATAAGCTCACGGTGGCCAACATTCGCGTCGATTACTTTTTCGTCTGTAGTGTTGGTAGGTCTAAATTTTCTATTTTTCTAAGATTCTCAAAGGTTTTGTCCTATCTAAGGTTGATACAAGTTCACTTACAGTGACACCGAAGACAACAGTGCTATCCAACTGGCTAGCTAGGAGGCACAAGGTGCTCAAATAGGCGAGCCATTCCAGGTGGATCCAAGACAGTTTTTCCGTCGGTACCTCTTAGTAGCCGTAAAGTTGAGCGAGCGTTGAGTACTGCGGCTGCATTCTCTTCCTAAATGTCCTGTTGTTGACTCTAATACCCTGAAGAAAGTTTTTCCTATGGCTCACTGTATTATTCTGCCCAAGTTTGGTAGGTTACCTCTGAGAATATTTCTTCCTTCTGGGAATTGACTAATATGGATACGATGTATCAGTCGTTTCTTCTCGTCGATAAAATTGAGTACATGCTGGGGAAGCTTCAATAGGCTTCGGCGTCCAACGAAAACCTCTGGTATTGACAGTCAGTTTGTAAATCTTCGTTTGTTCGTATGGTCGTAGTCGTACTTTGTAGTTCGTTACCTTGTTAAGCAGTCACTTGCACAGAATACCATTTCAATGGCTTTGTGGTTCGATCCGTACTCTAGTGTCCTCTGAAGATTTGAATTCACGGAAGTGATGTCAGTACTTGTTGAGAAAAAAGTACAATTAAGCCGATTGCCTTGATGGTCCGTCAAAAGATATTATTTCAAAGTCAGGATTCGAGAAAAAGAATATCCGAAGATTCCGTCCGGTAGGGATGCGTTGTATTGAGATCAGCGCCAATCAAAATACTACAGCCACCCACAAGATGCTGGATTACCCTCAATACACTGCATAGAATGTGTCCCTTGGCCTCAAGTATATCGAAACAACGACCAGATCGATCAAATTCCATATTTATTAATACAAATGTTGCTCTTTATATACTATTTTTAAACTGAAAAGCTACAATGGGGTAAATAATAGATGGAAATATAAAAGTGCAATCTGGGAATGTTGTTAAAGAAATATCCATTATTCAAATTACGAACCATCAACATGTGCAGAGTTGCTTTTATATTAAGTAAGGTTCACATGGTTGTATGTAAAAATAGTCGATAAGTTTAAATATTAAGCAATTACTACACACTTAAACAATAAAATGTTCCAAAGTTTGTGAATTAATTGTTCTATAATAGAAACACTTATGAGCGGCTAGTAAATTTGCAATTATCCTGGTTTTGGAACAAAGAAGGACTATGGCTCAAGTTGCCAGTCAATTTGATGTCAATACAAGAATAGTTTGTAGCATTGCTTTGAAATACCGACAACGAAATAGTGTGGAGCGAATTGGGGAAAGTGGTCAGTCGCGTAAACAAATACCCGTCAATATCGTAAAATAAGAAAACTTGTAAAAATTGACCCGGATATGAAAGGATTATGGTGTTGTCAAAACTTGTATCATATGAACATTCAATATAATTATCATAAGTATTGGAAAAAATTATGAAAATTACACATCATTATCAATCGATTTGCATGATTATGATATATCATAAAAGATGGATAAACGCTGGATCTCTCTCTTTTAAGTAACGAAAGTGCAAAATGATTTTGGATTTTGGTTAAGCTCAGTTCTCATTTTATTTAAATATACATATTTTGTATAGTGCATCGTTTAGGTAATAAAAGTCTGGACTACTAAGAGAATATTTTCTATAATCTAACATAGGGTCAGACCTTTTAAGCATATTATAATATTTATTTTCTATAGTTTTAGCTTTGCGAGTTTTTTGTTAGTCCACGGTGGGAGAAGTAGACACTTTTCTTTTGGAACACAATCTTTAAATTATCTATAAAAAATGGATGACGACGCCTCGAGGGATGAGTTGGTAGAGTATTCGACCAACAGTCCAGAGCTAGTAGATTCCTACCAAAGACTCTGGTGAAAAACAATAGCCACAATAGCCAAAAACAATAAAAAAAAACACAAAAAACACGCAATGTTGGGTTAACTGATGTTTGACTGTGCATTGTCGAAGATATGTACACTGGGCACTGAATAGTCAAAACCGCATCAGTTAAATTCTGACATACTCATCCCTGCAATATAGAATAAAAAAAACCGAAACACTACTCTTTCTTTCCTCCTTCTTAACCTATTTCTGGTACCGTATACTGCATATGAAACGGTCGACACCTAAGTACTGATCCCAAGAAAATAATCTTATTGTCAAATTTGTAGATAAGTTTCAAAATATATACCTCCTTGGATCTTTATGCGGTCACTTACAATATTATACTTGGTTTTTTCAAAACAAAAGTCTTTATCAGCTTTGGAATATTTCGGGTAAATTTAGCCGGTATAATGAAATGAAAAAATATATGCATCATGTAGAGTTAAATAGACTGCATGTTAAAGTCCCCAAGATCAAGATATGTGTCTTTAACTTCGGCACGAATTAATAATTACACTTGTTAAACAAAATATTTTCTTTTCGACGTCTATGCGTCTACTTTTATTTATTTCTTATATTTTCTAATTTGAGCTCAGTAATGACACTTAACACTACGTGTTATTCTACGGTATATTCTTCACTGCCCGACACTGTGAATTTTTCTTTTCTTAAATCCAAAAAATTTTTCGTTTTTCTTAATTAATTTGTTTATATGTTTATTCCTTTGTTCTTAATTAGGGTTGTTTGTAAGTTCATATCTATTTTCGTAAATACTCAAGTTTGACCACGTTTATGATCTGGTTAATCTTAATCTGGTTGTTTACGTATTTGGATGTTTGGTGGTTTATGATATATTAATATTCATGATAATACATGCCTATGTTTTCATTACCGGGATACTGATATCATATATACATAGGAACATATAGTTGCTTACAATGTTTTTATCTGTTGTTATATTTAAGGAAAACAAAGAAATTATATTTATTATTCTAAATAAAGTGTTAGGTCGTCGTATAACATTAATTTCAATGTAACAATTTATTTATATTTAATTTCAATCAAATATTGTATTTAAATTTATTCACACTTTTGCTTTTGTTTATTTGCTTTTTGCTTCTATAATTTGATATAACTTTGTTCATGCAGGCCCACCGTATCTTTATTTTGTTTATGAATAGTTAATCCTTTTGCAATGATTTGTTTCTCATATAATTTCTTAATGCTTGTATTTGTTGCTCTTAATAATAACGCAATTTTATATTACTTTGTTGTTACATTAATATTGCTGAATTGTTCATTGGAAGTGAGAAACAAATATTACAACAACACCAATGTTCCTTATATATAAGAATAATTCTGATAGGTTTAAGAAAAAGAATTTTAAATAAAGAAAACATTGTTAAACTTGAATTTATAAAGTGATCACCCCTTTTACCACGAACGTAAATTCACATTGCCCATAACTATCACTTGCCATCGAACATTTCAGTGGCCTATAAACAACAATTCAAGTAATACCGAATTGCTCTACAGTGCTGCCAGTGACAAACCTCCTCATCGTACAGAAAGAAAATATATTTATTATTCTAAATAACTCATGTAAATAGGACATGATATTTAGGTTGGTCATATTATCGATATTTAGATTGTATGTACGTGTCTATGTGTTTATAGTTAATATTATTAGTGCATCCCTGAGACTGACCTTAACTACCCCCCGGGTTAAGCAAGATCGTGCCGATCTTCCCTAATACGTTGTAATTCCATTTCGTATGCTCTATCAAATCTACTGGCTGTTGATTGGCGTTTGCATTCTGTTGTAATTTTTATTATCAAAAGGATGATTATTATCAAAAGTATTAAAGCTAATGTTATGTATGTATGTATGTAGTATATGAAAGACCTAATGGGGTGCTGTTCGAATGGGATGCACAATTTTTTTAATGAATCTAAGTTATTAAAAGCCCTTGCGTTATTAGATTCTATTATTTTCAGAATTTCAAAATCCTCATTGTGTTTCATATGGATAACCTCTTTGATTTGGGTATGAAAATTTTTATAAAGTTTTTCATCTATTTCTACTGTAGCAGTATATGTATGTTACTAGATTAATTTCGTTATTACTTTGGTTATTTATTCTGTGGTGCCCATTTAATAATATAATTCCATCTTCTATTTCTTCTAAGTCCTTGTTATATTCCTGTACTACTTTGCACTGAGTGTTTCTGCTTGTATGCATGCATGCATGCAGTTATCGGTCTCGTTGTTAACTTTACAGATGTATTTCCCTAAATAATTCTGACATTGTGTTACTCTAACATATTTGTCTTGGCATTGTGCGATTAAATCGTCGGCTTGTACCTTACCATGTTTGAAGCTGATAGGTGAAAATTTTAAGAGTTTACAAAAATCAAATAAAATGGGATATTTGTATATTGTAATAAATAAATCTTCTGTTCTAGCGATAGATATTGATATTTCGTCTCTTAAAATTTCCTTTATGTCATTTAGGTCAAGAGATTCAGTTAAATATTCGCTGATTTTTGCTGCGTTTATAGTTCTGGTTAATAGTGGTAGTTCGTCATGAATTTGTTCTAATATTAAATGTTTTTTGGTGTTCCTTTCTTGTAGATAGTCTATTAGTTTTTCAAACTTTGTATTTATTACTTTTTGTTTTTCATTGCTACTTATCAGTTTATTTATTGCTGTTTCTATTTTAATCATGTCCTCGTGGTGAGGTATTCCGTAAATAATTTTTAATATCGAACCTAAGAAGTAGATTGTTCGTTTTGTAGCTTCCAAAAGATTGCTAAAAGTTCTTTTTCATTGGTACTGTAGTTTTCCTTCGTTTTGCTCAAAGTATGTGATAGGAAAAATATTGCTTTTTTGTTTTGGCTGAGAACCAAGTGTTATATGGGATGCATCAGTTGTTAGTTCGAAGGGCATGGATTAGTCTGGCTGAAAAAGTTCCACCTGTTCCCTTAAGCAAGTTTTTAAGCTATCTATGGCTTTTAAAGCTTGTTCCTACTTGCCCATTGTCTCCTCTCAAATGTACTGTCAAGGGTTTGGCTATGCTAGCGTATCCCTTAATAAATTTCCTGTGATATCCTAAAAATTCTCTTAAGTCCTTCAGTTTTCTAGGAACCGGGTAATTATTGATTGCCTCGAATTTTTCTGGGTTAGTTGCAATTCTATTGTATTTGACTCTGTGTCCTATATATTCTACTTCCGTTTGGAAAAGCTTGAATTTTTCATCAGAAATTCTCAGTGTGGCTTTGTTTAATGCATCAAATATTATTCTTATGTGTTCCATATGTTCTTCAGGTGAGGAAGAATATATGAGTACATCATCTGTATATACATATGCAAGTTTTCCTATGTATTCCCTAAGTATATCGTTCCACATTTCTGAAAAATAGAGGGTGCGTTCTTCAATCCAAAGGGCATACGGACAAATTCGTATTTTTCGCCATTAACGCAGAAAGCTGTTTTTCCCTGTCTTTTTCAGAAATTTTTATTTGATGGAAGCCAGATTCCAAATCTAAAGTGGTGAAATATTTAGCTTTACCTAAATTTTGTATCGTCATATTCACGTCTGGGATAATATACCTATCCGTAATTGTGTTGGCATTCAATTTTTGAAAGTCTATTGCCGTTCGTTTCTTTGGTGTTCCCTGTTCGTCCAAACCCTTTTTTTGGACTGTCCATATTGGAGAGTTGTATGGGCTATTACTTTTCTGTATCATCCCCTCATATAATAATTTTTGTACTTCCCTATTGACAAAATCGTTATCCGCTATGGGATATGGATATTGCTTCGTCCATATCGGTTCTTCATTTTTAGTTCTAATGGTTATGCCGTTATTTTCTTTCATCATTCTGTAAATTTCCTGTCTGTATTGTTCTTCCCCTACAATGTAATTTAGTTTGGGCTGACTATCACTACTCATGGTGGTTAAGGTCATGTCCTTAAGATTCAAGTTTGCATTCAAAATTTTTAATCTTTCTCAATATTATCTATATCGAAAAATGTTAGTCCCTATTCATTAATTTAATTATTATTTTTGTGTTTGTCATTGAGTAACCGTGTATAGTTCTAGAATGAGAACTGGCCTAATTTTTATTCATTCTGAGGAATCACATTTAGTATTTATATAATTATGGGTTGCACCAGTATCAATTAGGATTTCATATTTTTTATTAGTTAAATCGCTAGTTAATGCGAGATAGGGCAACTCGTCTCTTATTTTAAATGATCTAATCTTGAATTATTTACCATTTGTCCTCGTTCTGCATACATGCTGGAGTTGTCGTCGGATTATTCTGCTGAGTGGTTTAATCTTTGATGTTTATTGGTGTAAAAGTTGCCACTGTGTTCTCTTTTCTATTGCCCATTATTTGGTGTATTTGTTCTTCTCTGTGCTTGTATAACCTGTCGTGAGTCTGTTTCCATCGGCACAGGTCTTGCTAGTTGATTATAATTGTTTCTTTGATTGAAGTGATTAAAATTTGGTTGTGTGTATGTGCTCTGTGGTGTATAATTCGGGCGTCTCTGGTGGTGTGGATGGTGGAAATGTGATTTATCTGTGTCGTAAGTTTTGATGGTGATTGTCATGTTCTATTTTTCACCCTAACCCACAGTGTATGCATGTTCCAGATGGTTTAGTGTATTGGCGTACAAGGTCGATCGAAAGAATGAATTTGAAATGCCTGTAATAAATACACGCACTGCCTCATCATTAGCATTCCTTATCATAGCTTCTATCGTGGTTTCGTGTTCGCTTGACATTGACATTTTTAAATTTATTAAATTCAGGGCTTGGTTAATGCTATCATGGTATTCAGATAGGGTTAGTTTATTTTGCCTTATTCGTCTCATTTCTTTCTGGAGTACCTTTAGTGGGCGCATATTAGCATAAGTATAATCCAGTCTTTTTCGAATGGCTTCGAAATTGAGTGGTGTGTTGTTGGTTAACATGCCTGACGCTTTTCCTCTGATCTTGGACTTAATAATGTACAAAGCTTCTGAAAAATGGCTGTGCCCTTTAAATTGGTCGATGTCATTCATCAATATTGATGCATCCTCTCTCCAAGCTCTATATTCTGCTTGGTTCCCATCAAAGGTTGGAAGGGTATTAAAAATTTCTAAAGATATACATATCTGATGCATTTGTGTAGTTTGTAGCTATGTCCTTGAGTGGAACTACTGGTGCTGTATCTGCGTTTATATTCGCCATTTTCTCCGTCAAGGCTTTGCAATATTTCTCCGTTGATCCTTGCGGTGAGGGCTGCAATGCGCTGATAACCATTTCTATTGGGCGATGTTTGTCGAAGATTGTTTCTCTTTTTTGTTTCTTGTTCATCTAGCTGAAAGGCTTGGTTAATGTTGGAAGTCCTTGCGGTGACAAAGATTTCCAAAAACAAAAAAAAGCCTGTTCTTGTTCCGCATCTTATCATCTTATTAAATTTCATTTAAATAACTACAGCAACGAACTCAATTTCAAGAACTTCGGTCATAACAGCTTCAGATGAAAACACCACCTCCTCTACGATTGCATGGATCGAATTTATAAATGTGATATTTGTTACACAATAATCCGGAGTTGTAGATATTGTCATTTATATGATAAAGGAAATCATAACCCTCTACAAATATTTTCGATACTTTTGTTTCAAGTCCACGAACATTTTTATATGCAATATTTAAGAAATTTTTTGAAGCGCTCCGTTTTTTGTCAAAGATAAACTACATGGTGGTACGAGTAAATGGACGACATTCCTTAGCATTCGACTTTCGACTTCACGATTAAAATTCGCTACGCAGATATCAGGGCTAACTTATTTTATCATACTGGTCACTTTGAACAGAAGTTTTAAACGATTCAAATCTTCTAGGCTCAGAAACCGAAAATTTCTTCAGTTGGACATCAACATCAGTTTAGTTTAGATATAATTAGTCGATGTCTTTAGCGGTTGTAGAAGAAGCAAGTCGGGAAACAAAAATGTATTCTTTACGTGGTACAACCAACTTCTTAATAACGTTATTTTCTACTCGAGCATATAAAATATTTAAGTTAAAATTATCGTCAGTCGAAGAACGAGGCGAAGCAAAGGTTGGCGTAGCTAACGCTGAAGATTACGGGCCATTAGAATCACCGCCATTAGGGTCACCAAATTATCTTATGATGCAATTTCATCAGATAGAGTTTTTTTATTTATTGTATTTTAGTATTCTCTTCATACAAATATTGCAAAATTGAAATTGGTGCATTAGCGCCAATAAGGCAAACTATAAATAAAAAGAAGCAATAAGTACATTTTTTACATTTCATATTAAAGGGATGATAATTAAATTAAATACAACAAAATTTTTTGTTATATACATATGTATTATGCGTATAAATCAGGAGCATTAATGTTTATATTAATTCTGTTAAGTTTCTTTGCAAAATATCTTTCTATATACTATTTTAAATCTTGAGGTTGTAGGACAAAATTTTATATTGAGAGGTAAGTTGTTAAATTCGTTATATATGTATGTACAAGGTGGCGCAAAAATAACCTTCCGATGCTTTTTGGCTGTAATTTAAAAAAAAAATGAAAAACTTTGATTCTTTTTGTGGATTATTTTTATTTGGTCTTTTAATTTTTTTTACATCAAGTCGAGAATATGATGTCATGTAAATGGCCGCCGCCACAGTTGATTGTCATTTCAGCCCTTTTTATGGCATTTTCCATCACTTTGTCCAAAACTTCCGGCGATAGGTCCTCACATTCTTGAAGGATATTGTCTTTAAGAGCTGCAAGAGTCTAAGGCTTGTTGAAATAAACCTGCGACTTCAAAAAGCGCCACAAAAAGAAGTCTGGAGCGGTCAAATCAGGCGATCTTGCTGGCCAGTGCAAATCGCCAAAACGGGAGATTAGGCGCCCGGGAAATGCATCCTTCAGCATATCGGTTGTGGCACGTGCAGTGTGTGCCGTTGCACCGTCCTGTTGGAACCACATGTTTTCCAATCCCAATTCATCAAGTTGTGGTAAAAAGAACTCGTTGATCATTGCTCTGTAGCGCTCACCATTCACAGTAACCGTTTGGCCCGCGACGTCTTCGAAGAAAAAAGGTCCGATGACTCCTCCAGCGAAAACAGCACACCATACAGTGACTTTTGAGCGGGTGTAATGGCTCTTCGTGGGTTACACGCGGATTTTCAGTACCCCAGAAGCGTAAATTTTGGTTATTTACGTACCCGCTAAGATGGAAATGGGCCTCATCATTTGATGAAAAATCATCTTCCTCTTGGTGGTGATTAAGGATGGCTTGAGTGTATGTAAGACGCGATTGGCGGTCAGCAGCTAACAGCTGATGCACCGTCTGGACTTTGTACGGAAACATCTTCAAATCTTGTACCAAAATTCGCTGTAAAGACCGTCGACTGACACCCATTTACGATTACTTTTGCGCCACCTTGTACGTATAAACAGATTTGTAATTTGTATGTGCCACGACTTTGTATTCGATTTCACATATAAGCAGTTTTGTGTTGACTTTATATTTATATTTAAAAGCTGAATAGCTGGTGACATCTTTGACTTAAGGTAGTTTATATACTGATCCCATAATAAGATTGACTGAAGGTAAAGACCGAAGTATTTAATTGAAGATAATTCTTGAATCTCTTGTCCATCAACATGCATATTGAAACTCGGTTCCGAATGACAGTTAAAACCAAATCTTATAAGTTTTCTTTTTGTTCGGGTTGATAAATAACTTGTTCAATCGCATATATTCAGATATTAATGCCGAATCGTGTTGCATAAAGGGCTTAATAGTTGCCTCATACTTATATGGTTAAAAAATTGATATGTATATTGTGGGAATATATATATATATATATATTTCGGAAGATTTGAAACTCATTTGTTTCAATATTAAATAACAATGCTCCCAAACGCTACCTTGAGGCACTCCATACATTACTTGGCCATAGCTACTTTTGCTTTTCTGAATTTTAACAAACTGCTTCCTATTTTGTAAGTATGAGCGAAAGATTGATTTTTACTTTTTTCGAACACCACAAAATGAAAGTTTGTAAAGCAAAATTTCATGATCAATCATTTCAAACGCTTTCGAAAGATCAAAAGAGGTGCATACCACTCTTCTGCTTTCTTCATCTAACATTTGGCAAATGTAGTTTGGATATTTATTGCTGCTTCTTCTTCTATACGACATCCTCATGGAATTCCAAATTGGCTAGAATTGAGGTAATTACTTTCTTCAAAAAAACGATTATAATTGAGCATATAGAATTTTTTCAAAAAAATTGTCCATTACAGGTAGAACCGATATTGGACGGTATTGTTCAGCTATGTTTGCAGTATTGGTATTTCATTAAGTATTTTTTATACACTTGGAAATATTTTCGATTTTTTTATATTGTTGAAGATTTGTACCAAACGCGCTGCAATAATATCAGAACATTTCTTGTAAGAATTTGCTAACCACAACTTTCAAGTTTGCAACTATATTTTGAACTTGGGTAAAATTTGTAATTGTAAGCAAATTAGGGTGTAAAGTTCTGAAAAAATTGTAGGCATCGTTAGATTTTATATCACTGTTTTGCTTCAAATCTTTTATCAATCGGAGAAAGTTATTATTTAGAATTTCGGCTTAGTCGGTATCACTCTGCATCACCATACCTTGGCTGTCTTTAATAATAACTAATTTTCTAGAGCTTCTGCCAAGAGTTTCATTCAAAAACTTGCAAGTTTTTTTAGGATTATTTTTTGTGTTTGCCAAGTTGGTAGTATAATGATTTTACTTATTCTTTTTAGTTGATCAGCAATATCAGTGTTTTCAGCCAGCAATCTTTTCAATTTAAGTAGTCGTTTTTGTGGGATATAAGTTTTATTAAATTACCATTAATCCAAGGTTTTATTCTCTCTTTTAACAGTGTGCTGGGATTTTTAAATACTGTTGATTCTTGAATTGAATTGCTTATACACTGCATCTGCAGACGGGTCTTCTCAAATTTGAGTTTCTTTAAGATGCATTTGTAAACAAGATCTTAATTTTCTATAGTCTTGTACACTCGTTTTTCTTTCCTTTTATTTGTCGTAAAGTTGTCAGTTATTTCTCCATTATTATTTTGTTTTTTATAATAACGAAGAGTGGTTCAAATTAAATAGTGGACGTTGCTATGCTCGAAGTGCTCACAATCTAACTTCAACTTTTGATCTTCATAGCCTTTGATTGGATATTCACCTTGCAGTCAGCATCGCACCACATCATAGGTTGTTGTTATTTCAAGCCAATTCCTCAACCTAAGCTTCTTTGATATTTGACGGTATGCGAATATCCCTGCTGTCTTTTGCCAAAAAAATTTTTTTTATATTTTTGGTGCGAACGCTTTGATGGAAGAAGTTACAAAATTATTACGATTTCTTGTTTTCTGACCGTGATTTGCATGCTGGCTCTCTAGCTTCAATCACAGTGCATGAGTGCTTTCCTACATCCATGCATGTTTTTTTTTCTAATATAAGGTATATATGTTTTACCATAGTGTAAAACTCTTGCCATGGTTGTCATCTGGTATTCAAAAGTGGTTAAATCTCGCTTATGACCATAGTGCATTGAGGGACATCTGGGTATCGCAGTCCACTTCAAGGAGGTGTTATACGATCGGCTTTGTCGGTAATTTTTCATAATTCATAAATTTCCATAGCCCTATTTGCGGGTTCTTGCCGGAATTAAACGCACCGTAGTTCTGACAAGTTCTTGAATTATCTAACCTAATTGATTGTTCCAACATATCGGTAACGTAGTTTGCGGTTCGTTGATTATTTCCTGTCAAAATATATGATACAATTCCTGTCACAAGACTTTCGAATTCTACTGCTCCCTGATGGGCAGGAGGATTATATACGTCTTATATTTTTATTTTAAGCTCACTTTTTATTATTAAATTATTTACGAGTAACCACGGGACAAGAAAAATATTTTAATTTTGAATTAATCAAGCACAAAAACTTTTCAACATACATACATAGTTACTTAATTAACAGCAAAAAATCTTTTTTCTAAATCTAAAATAAAATGTCTTATATTAAATCTTACATCAAATACAACATTGTTGAAGTAGTGCAGCAAAGTTCCCTCCGGCACTCCATTCGGCTCTTTTTTGAATATTAGTAATTGGACTTCTTTCTTGCAGTATTGGATTTCCACATAATTTTAATTTTTTATTTAAGTATTACTTATTAATTAGAAATTATACGTGTATTTCATATATGATTTCTTGTTATAAGCTAAACTTACAGTTACTATGAACTACTTAGGAGTAAAGTGTAAGTTTAATATTTTATATTCTACTTATTCACTTCAATAAATTGCGTTTCATAACTTCTTAATTTTGAAATACATTTATTATTTTGGGCCAACAAAAAGTGCTTTATAAGCGGAAGTCAGTTTAAATAACTAAGGCACATCTATTAATAAGTAGTTATTAAGTTGGGCTGTATTACATCAACTAAAATTGAATCGAAATTGTAAATTTGTAATTTTTAAGTATATGTATATGTAGTTCCCTAACTTCCCTAACCATGTGAATGTACGTGAATATGTTTGCTCACGTTATTATAAAAACACAAATCACATTTTGAAAATGGTTAGAGCAGAAATTAAAAAGATCTTGACCCCTATGAAAGATGTGGGCTAAACTGTATTGAGTAGTTTTCAACTGCTCAAGTTTTCATCGATTTTTCAAAAACCAAATTTCGTTCGTGGTTAGTTCGGTAAGGATGTTCCCAAAAAATATATAACTAAGAACGACGCAGAAAGTATTCTTGTATTTTTTTAATTTTTGTTTCTATGGTAGCCTTAATTTTAAAGTTTTATTTTGGGCAGAGGTAAAGGGATATGGAGTATTGAAATGGAAATGGAGTGGAGTTGTTAGATATATAAATACATATACAACATATATGCATATGTACACGTGAAATTTTAACTCCAAAGCAATATTATAGAGAAAAAATATTAATTAGTTGCATATTATTCAAATAAATTTTTTGTAGTGTAATTATGAGAACAAAAATGCTGATTGAAGCGTTGCATGTTTTTAGTTAACACCATATTCGGTGTTACAAGAGATGTACTTATTTGTTTCTTCGTTTATTTTAAAAGAAAAATTTAATAATTGGCTACTCAATAAATTTTCTAAGCATTAGTCAAATAAATGTTTAATTCCAGCATTTGTCCATACAAACTTTTAATTCTCATTATCGGAAATTGATAATGTTTTTAATCTAGTACCTAAGTATTAAATTTTCCTTAATCCAAACATAAATTCAAACTACTCTGCTATCAATAAGTTTTGACGTATAGTATCCAATTTAGGCAACTGTATTCCCATCTGAGTATCCTGAGTATGTTTAAAGAAGTTTCTTACATTATCATGAAAGGTGTGGGAAATAATTTTAGTACCAAGCTCATTTTGAAGAGTATTTGTTGATCGTTTTACTTCTATGTCACCATTTTCAATCCTGTTCTTTATATCAATTACATATTCTTTTATTATGTCTCCACCTTTACTATCTACAGTGCCAAAAAAAACTTTAAACCAAACTTTTATGCATTAAAAAAGCCCGTTTGTGCTTCTTAATGAATAATTGCTTCTCTTGATCAGACGTTCTAAGATATTTGCTTTCACGGCTGACTGTAACTAATCATGACTATTATATTCATTCCAAAATTCATTGAAATATTTCTTCAGTTCGAATGCACTAATCTCTACAGCATGATTACCATATCTATTAGTAATCGCAATAACGAACAAGTATTGGTGTCAAGTGAAGCCAGACTACCATTTCAATTTGATTCCTACAATAATTCATACTTGTTATTGTATATCTATTAAAATGACTTTTGTATTTCCTAACATCTTGAACCCTAAATTTTACCACAAAATTTTCCCCATCATTCTTTTTTTAGTATCTCTACCCTTATAAAAGGAATATCTACCTCATTTGTAGCCCCTTTTTGTTAAACGTAAATACTTGTTTATTCATAGAAAAACAATAGAAAGCTTGTTTAAGTTCTTATAACATTTGTAAGGAGTAACAAAAACAGCTTTAACGTTTTCTACACATTTTAAGCTCTTATAAAATGAACATCTATGTTTTAAATGAAAGCAACTGTCAACAAATTACGACTAGCAAGGAGCATTCATTTAAAAATAAATCGATTAAAATGTACAACAGTAAAGATATTTTAAAGAAAAAACGTAACTATTAGCTAAATTAATAAAACGTTGTTATGATTTCACAATATTTTGGAAAATTATAGTAACAAGAAAATTGCGTACGCTTAATTTGATAAGTTGGTTGACCAAATGTAAGCGCTTCCTCATTTGGTTAATATTTTCATTCCTCATCGGTAACGTCATTAAGTTTAATTATTCATCCATAAAGTTTGGAGTTTGGCTATTTGAGATAATGCAGCCACTGGAGGAATGATCAGCCTTCCCCGAAAACTGCCTGCCAAAGAGGAATTGGCGGAAGTATTTTTTTGCCCAGACCAAATCCAAAAGTTCACATTCAATAGCTGGAACGTTGAGCTCATGTTCAGTGAGCGTCGGTAGCGTCATTAAGTTTAATTATTCATCCATAAAGTTTGGAGTTTGGCTATTTGAGATAATGCAGCCACTGGAGGAATGGTCAGCCTTCCCCGAAAACTGCCTGCCAAAGAGGAATTGGCGGAAGTATTTTGTTGCCCAGACCAAATCCAAAAGTTCACATTCAATAGCTGGAACTTTCAGCTCATGTTCAGTGAGCGTCCTAGTTACAAAGTATATTAGCTTAAACACCTACAGGTATATTATCGGTACATATTAAAACTTTACAACTGACAGTTTTTGGTTCCATTGGAACGGGAGCTCCATAACGCCTTATTATAGACAGATTTCAAATATTCCATTTGGATGTCCCACGCGGCCAAGTTTTGCGCTGATGAACGTGGCGTAAGGACATTATACTTTCTAAAGTATAGAGGGGTAGGTGTCTCTCGGATGGCCCGGTAACCAAAACTCTATAAAGTTTATGTATGACTTCGGTTATAAATGTTCTTCCGAAACCTTCACCAAAGGTAAATTGGCAAAACCGAATAAATAATTAGAATAATTGATGCCTCTACTCTAGTAAGCTGAAACAAGTACAACCCACTCTTTAAAATTTTAATATAGCAGTAATATAGCTTTTTTGCGGGCTAAAATTTCCAAATAAAAAGACAGAAAAATAGCTTCCAAAAATATCTATGTATGTATGTATGTATGTGATTTATTAAAGATTTTATTTCATAATGTGTAAAATGGTTTATGTTTGATTACTTCAACAAAGTTGGAACATTGATGCATATTTGAGAAAGCACGACCAATGGCATTGAAACCTTGCTTATTATATTGGGAAGTGAGTGAGTTGAGTTGCATTATTAATAAGAATGGACGGTATCAGAAACTGCCATCTTATGGATATTAGTTAAGAGACAAGCATATACATATAAATCAATAGCTTATGTATTTAGAATATTTGAACGACTAGAAAAATTTAATATTTTTAATATTTTACTAAAGACAGGTTAAAAAAGTTACATATGTTTGTCGAATTTTGTGTATAAAATCCCTTGTAATGACAATGATAATGAACAGTGTGATAAGTTTTATATAAGAACAGCTAAAAATAAATTAAAAGCTGGTTAACAGCACATAAGTTTGATCAGAGACATAGAAGGCAGTCACGATCCAGATTTCGATATTTCAATTTTAAATTCTCCGCTTGAAAAGTTGCGGAGAAAAAAGAATTAATTTTAAAAATGAGATTTAATTTATAACAATTCTCTGTTCTATTTGAAATAACAATTTTTTTGTTAAGGTTGTTTTTTAATCATAGAAAACTTTTGGAAAAGGCGGACGTGTTCTTTTCATTCAATAATTTTTTTTTGTGAAAAATTTGGTATTGGAATATTTTTAAGAAATAATAACTACATATACATTTTTACAAGTATACAAACTTGTTAAGACAACGAATTGTTTTGTATTAATTGGAAAATAAGAGAAATTTTAAGAATAATTTGCGAACCTTAATGAAAACAATACACATCAATATCAAAATGAATAGAAGCAATGAAGATAGTGATTTGTTATGCTAGCAAATTGTTTCGTCATAATTCTAACAAGAAAATTTTGAACAAGAGAGAAAATATAAATATCACGCATAGTGCATTAATCAATAGTCAAAGGCATAACAACAGCAATGTAAGTACGCCAAAAAATGATAACAAATCTAGTATATAAACAGCAACAACAACAGTCATAATAGGTTTAACGCTTTAAGCAGTAGTAGTGCAGACGATGATGGCGTGGACCAGATTGTTGATGCGGAAACCTCCGTCAATTTTCATACCAAATGTGGCTAATATTAAGGAAATGATAAAAAGTTTTTCAGAGGTTATTGATTCTAATATATTTAGTTACAAAACCTTAAGAGATGGACAAGTAAGAATAGCTGTTAAAAATGCTTTAGAGTGCTAGTTTCATTCTTAAATGATAAGAGAGTCAAGTTTCATACGTACCAATTGAAACAGGAAAGATCATAGATAGATAGAGTTGTTAAAAGTTTACATCCTTCAATAACAAACACAGAAATTAAAAATTCAATTGAGTCCTTAGAGCATATAAATATTTCTCATTGATTTGCAACCAAGTCCTAGTAATAAAAACAAGTCCTAGACATTAAAACTTTATGCAATGCTGTTGTTAACGTTGTGTCGCCAAGGAGTACTAAATATATTGTTCAGTGCCACCGTTGCCAGGAATTCGGTCATAAAAAAACTTACTGTACAAAAACGGTAAGTTGAGTTAAATGTGGACTCTCACTGCTGACTGTATCAAAGATAATAATACCCCTCCAAGATGTGTAAACTGTTTGCAGAACCATCCAACACGTTACAAAGACTGTGTCGAATATAAACCATTATTGAAGAAGAGATATGTCAATATATTTCCAAGGCAAGGAATGATGGGCTTAACGACCCCGCGAACCCCATGTGAATTCTCGTAGCGCCTGCCTTGGAGCGAGCGGCTATCGGGTCAGCGTCTGTACCTCTTGTTAGGGGCAGCTGTTTATAATCCAACGATGCAGAAAACACCTTGCAGAGGGCGTTGTTTCTAGGCAACGAAAGATGGCAGCCCCATCGTCCTGGAACTGGCTACAGTGGACTAATCATCAGCTTAGCTTGAATACAACTGAAATGAACACAAATCATAATAACAGATTGGATTATATGGCAACGACCTTCAGCACACGAAAAAGGACGCGCATTGCGCGATAGGATGTACGAACTCTTAGTGAAGCATCAAGGCTTGCAAAACTAGAATAACAAATAAAATCATACAACATCGAAGTCTTAGGTAAATGCGAAATGACATGGAATAGCAACGGGGAGCTTATCACTGGAAGTAGCAATACTGTGCCCTATAGCGGACAAGAAAGTGGCAGTAGGATTTATAATATCTAAGAAAATCAAAAACTCCTTCCAAACATGGAATCATGGCCCGCTTCAAGAGCAAAATAAGACACGTCACCATTATATAGTGCTATGCTCCAACAAAAGACGCAGAAGACACTAAGAAAGATGAATTCTACTCGCAAGTAACATCAACGCTTAATGGGACTAGAAAAGGACATATCGTTATACTCGTTGGTGATTTTAACGCCAAAATAGCAAGCGATAACATCAACATTCGCTCTACCATTGGAACGCATGGATGTGGACTAAGGAACAGGAATGGTGACCGCCTAATAGAACTATATCTTCCCGCACAAGGAGATACACAAATACACGTGGACATCTCCGAGTGGTAATACACGCAATCAGATAGATCATATATGCGTGATTAGAAGATGGAGAAGCTCTTTAATAGATGTCTGTAGTAGAAGAGGTGCTGACATTGCAAGTGATCATGAGCTTATCACAGGCGAAATCAAGATAAAGCTGAAATGTTAAAGAAGAAATACCGGGCACACAAGGCGAATGCGGCTTCACATACAACAACTACAAAGCACCTCAAGCAGTAACGCGTTAGCAATGGCAATTCGCGAAAGGCTGCCAATGAACGAACAACACTCATGGGAAGATATCGTTGCAGTATGCAATCAAGCTGCTGAAGAATCATTGGGAATAGAGCGGCCAAAGCGGAAAACATGGATATCAGACGACATTTGGAGCCTGATTTCTCAGAGAAGGGAGCTCAAATTGCAGCTGACAAACAATAATACAGAAACTTTAAAACAGCAATACCAACAGCTGGCAAATACAGTAAAGAAAGCTGCAAGAAAATATAAACGCAAGTTCCTGGAACGGCTAGCAAGTACAGCAGAAGAAGCAGCCAGTCAAAATAACGTGAGCAAACTACATCAGATGATTGACTGCCTGACCAATCGGTTATGTAACAGTAGCCAAGCAGTTGCTAATCGTAATGGCGCATTATTAACAAGCAATGAAGCACAGACGATAAGGTGGAGAGAACTCTTCGAAGAAATCATAGATGACACTGAGGATTCGAAACAAATAACAACGGCCATGCACAAACAAACAATCATAGAATTGCGTGCAACCCTCCCAGCCTAAACGAGATACAACAGGCCGTTAAACAACTAAGAAGTAATAAAGCAGCAGCCGAGGATGGCATACCCGCAGAAATTCTGCAGGTTCACATCGAAACCACGGCGAGACTTCTACGGCCCCACATCACACCAGTCTGGGAGGAGAAAAGGCTGCCTCCAACTTGGAAGAATTGTATCATTGTAAAGTTACCAAAGAAAGGCAACTTGAAAGACTGCAACAACTGGAGCGGAATAACTCTGCTTAATACAATATACAAAGTTCTAGCAACAATAATACAGGGAAGGCTTAGAGAAGAAATTGAAGATCAATGACGAACAGGAAGGCTTCCGGCCAAACAGGAGCTGCGTAGGTCAGGCTAACACCTTACGTGTTATTATTGAACAATCTTTGGAATGGTGTACTCCCCTATATATACTGTTTGTCGATTTCAAGAAAGCCTTCGACACTATCAAACGTAACGCTATATGGAAAGCATTGAGTAGAAAAGGAGTACCCCAGAAAATATACAAAATCATCAGGTCTATGTACGAGGACGCAGACCTCTCAGTTCTTCATAACGGCAACATGAACCAACCATTTCAAACAAACGCTGGAGTCAAGCAAGGATACCCACTTTCGCCTCTATTATTCACCATCGTGCTGGATGAAATAATGAGCCAAGTCTGTTTAGAGAGAAGAGGAATCACGTGGAGTCTCTCACGACAACTCGAGGATTTGGATTACGCAGGTGATATTTGTCTAGTCTCGCATAAGGTCTCCAACATGCAGTAAAAACTCGAACACCTAGAAAGATTGGCTCGCAATGTTGGACTTGAGATAAATATCATGAAAAACCAAGCCATGAGAATTAACAACACGACCACAGAAAACATCATGCTACAAGGACAACCAGTCGATAACTTCTGGGTAGTACTATGGCAACAAACGGCGGCACAGAAACAGACGTAGATAACAGACTCAACAGAGCGAGAGCAGCATTCGGCGCCTGCATTCCGTATGGAGAAGCTCATTCATATCTAGGCGTACCAAGCTAAGAACTTGGCTTGTATCGAACACCATCACACAAAAACTTCAGGTATTCATCAACAAATGCCTAAGAATCATATGTAGAATTTTCTGGCCTAATACCCGAGAAGGATAATGGATAAAAAAAGTGTCAACATATTTAATAGAAGGAACAACCTTAGTTTTAATTATAATTATAACGAGTTTCTTCAATTGAACGATAGTAGTATTAATCAAAATATTACTCAAAACTATGTTTCTTACTCAGATGTCCTTAAAAATTCTAAGCAAAATTCTCTTGGCAGATTAGAAGAATTGATACAAAATCAGTTAGAGCTAACCAACAAGCTGTTGAGTATGATGACGACTTTCATTGCTAAACTATACACAGAACTTTAATGTTGCAATATGGAATACTAACGGGCTTTCTAAGCATACAGAAGAAGTTGAATTGTTTTTTAAGTTACACTTTATTGATATGTTGTTAGTGTTGGAGACACATTTTACTAGTAGATATTTTTTTTTGGAGAATAAGAGGATATGATTTAATAACAGAAAGTCATCCTGATGACCTTATGCTAGTACTGCAATATTAGTAAAATTCTGATGAGGTCAGAGAGTCGTTCGTTCAAGCCGCCTATATCAAAATTATATGTTACCATTTTAACAACTTTTTCAGTAGTTTGGGACCAACATGTTTGTTGCTGGGGACTTCAATGCTATATTGCAGGATAGTTAATCCTGAGAGAAGTGAGCTTTATAATTGCCTTTTAAATAATAATCATTATGTGTTGTGTACGAGTAATCGTTCCTAGTGGTCCACAGATCCAAATAAAATACCTAACCTCTTGGACTTTGCTGTGTACTGCGGAATTTCTAGTGAGTTATTATATATTACTGATGTTGATAACCTTAGCTGTGATCACTCATCTCTAATTGACAGTTTCGATGCTAGATTACATGTGTAGCCTATAAATCATAATAATTTGAATAATAAATCATAAGACTTAACATAATTTCTTAGATAAACTAAATTATAGATTAAAATAAAGTATGGTATACTGTACTAAATTAAAAAAAAAATGCTTCCAACTCCTTTTTATGTGCTACTAAAATCATACCTTGCCGGCAAAAGCTTTTATGTTAAATTTAACTATGAGTTTTCCAGAATTTATGAAATTAAAGCTGGCGTTCCTCATGGCAGTTTACCAGTTCCAATTCTTTATGTAATGGGTAGTGTTATTAATTCCGCACGGAAAGCAAAATTTAGCGGAAAGATATATCGATCGATATGAAAATTGCAATTATTCATTCCTGCGGTATTCTCTTTACGCGAACTTAATTTAACATCCCTCTTTTAAGTGTTTATGAGTTGATGTTGTGTCAGCTGGTGGGACAAAATCAACAAGCTTTAGATGTGATTTTAGACGCGAGTGTTAAATCTTTTGTTAAAAATAAAATATAGATACAATTGCCTTTTTTGAATATAGTAGTGACAGTGATTCTTTGGGCATGCAATTGGAAAGAAGAGTTTTACGCTATAAATCTGGAGATGTGTTGCAGATGAACGATAGAGAGTAAGTTGAAATAAACAAATGTGAACCGGCCTCCTGGTAAATGAAAGCTATGCTTCCAAAAAAATGTTCGTTTAAACAAGGCAGCGTTTAAATATATTTTGTCTGAGTTAGAATCTGCATGCTCAGGAAATGGTCGCCAAGGAGCTCTTTCAGCCAAAGATAAACTATGTGCTTGTTTGAGATTTTTTGCAGAAGGCAGCTATCAGCATAGTGTTGGTAAAGATTTGAATGTTAACGTAGCCCAATTTCATTTCTATTGCATTTTATATGTATATTTTTCTCTTTTGCTCCTATAAAAATAGTAAATCAAAAATCAAACAAATGAATTACACAATTAAACAACACTTTAATAAAAATTTCACATTTCCTTACATTTTTGTTCTTTCCGTTAACTTTCCGCCATAAAAATTGAGCGTAAGCAAAATGGAGGAAAATATCTAAATTGCGGAATCAATAATATGGCAATACCGCAACTGTAGAGATGATACCGCAACAACGGAACGATACCGCAGCGGCAGAATGAATAATTGCAAATTTTTGCTTCCGCACAAAAAATTTTATCCGCAGCCGAACGAACGAAATCAATTATCGGACCTAATATACACTTCAGATGTGCCTTCTAGTTCAAATGTCTTACCGTCAACTTATGCATCAATCTCTCAGTTGAATTTGAGAAATAAGATAAGTATATACAAATCAATTCTTAAACCTGTTTGGATTTATTGAATCCAGCTGTGGGAATCATCTAGCAACTCAAATATCGAAATATTCCAAAGATTCCAGTCTAAAACTTCAAGATAATTGTAAATGCTCCTTGGTTTGTATCGAATAATTCAATTGACAATGATCTTTTCATACCGAAAGTTAGGGTGGAATAAGAAGGCTCAGAATAAATTATTTGGAAAGGCTAATAGTGGTATTCATAAAAACTTAATACATGCTTACAAGCAGCTATTAGTCTTAATTTGAAAAAAACTGTATTCATAAACGATTATTAGCTTACTAAACGTTTAATAAGCGGTTATTAAGCCGTACAAATTTTAATATTGCCCCAACCATCAATTAAGCTCTTATTATCGGAGAATTTTTACATTTTTCTGTGTTTACATTGTGTATTTCAAGTTTTTCAAATTTTATAGGAAATATGCAAAAATGGAAGCATTAAATTTAATAAAAAGAACGGGTAAGTACATCAAAATTTATTAAAAAAAACTTTTATAATTTTGATTCTTATTAAAAAGAAGACATAAGAAATATTTGCCAGAAAAAACGAAAAGCAAAAATGTATAAAAGGAAGTTCGATCCATTTTCTCTACCGAATAATTTATCTTTATTTAATTTTGCAATACAAATCTAAAAAAATTAAGAGAAATATCCTAGTGATATGTAAACAAACAAAACATAACTCGTTATTCAAATACTTTTACTTCACTTGTTAAAAAATGTGAATGTAACGTTAACATTATTCATTTTTGTGCTATTCTAAAAGAAGTAAACATATTTATTTAGTATTATCTGTTTATTAAATATATATTTTTTCTTAATACAAGGAAAATAACATAAGGTAATATGATAGACATAGTTAATTTAGAAATTGGTAATCGGCATAAATACAGCATTAAAAGTTGAATAACAAATGAAAATTTAGGTGCTGCCACTCTTTTTTGCCTAAAAACTCGATGAAGTATTTATTAGTTACTAAACTGTTTATGAATACGCTTTTTTACTAAACGCTTAATAAACCGAAACTGTTTAGAAGTTTGTGCTTGATATGTTTAGTAAGGATTTTTTATGAATACCACTGTATGTCTTCATGACAACCCATTAGCAATAGTCCTTCTTGATAACACTGAAGAAACAAGGCGCCTTAAAAGGCTTCATATTCTGGATTTGCCATTTTATTTAATAAAATATTGAAATTAATGTTTGTGTCATTGTTGCTGTTCTCAGTACTACAGCTATTTTGTTTATCTTATCAAATTTTCTTGTTGTCCATAAATGGATAGATCGTAAATAAAGAATTACAAAAAATAAAATTTTGATGTTAGGTAATCAAATGTTTTAAAATTGTTTACTTTGAAATCAAAAATTTATGGATAATTTTTTTTTGCATATATTACAAATTTAAAAAGATTTTTAGCGACAGTGAATCTCAGCATCGTTTGCCCGATCCACAAAAAAGGAGACCCCTTCAACTGCGCCAACTACCGAGGAATAAGTCTCCTGAACATCGCCTACAAGATCTTCTCTGCCGTTTTGTGTGAGCGCCTGAAACCATTCGTGAACAGTCTGATAGGTCCTTATCAGTGTGGTTTCAGGCCGGGGAAGTCCACCATCGACCAAATTTTCACACTACGGCAGATCCTGGAAAAGACCCAAGAAATGCAAATCGACACCCACCACCTATTCGTTGATTTTAAGGCCGCATATGACAGTGTGTATAGGGACGAGCTATACGAAGCCATGTCTAGTTTTGACATTCCTACTAAACTCGTCAGGCTGTGTAGGATGACGATGGAGAACTCTCGCTGCTCCATCAAGGTCGGTAACGAATTCACCGAGACCTTCAATGTCAGAAGGGGATTTAGACAAGGCGACGCACTGTCATGTGACTTTTTTAACATAATTCTTGAGAAGATCGTGCAAAACTCACACGCCAACAACAGAGGCACGATCTTCCAAAAGTCCGGCAACTGCTAGCATACGCTGACGACATTGACGTGATTGGTCGAACACAGCGAGCCGTCACTGAAGCGTTTGCTGGTATTTCAACGGAGGCGGCCAAAATGGGTCTAGCGGTGAACGAGGGCAAAACGAAGTATATGCTGTCATCAAAAAAGGACGCGCAACACCGACGACTGGGCCCGAACATCACCATAGGCAGCTATAACTTCGAGGTAGTGAAGGACTTCGTCTACCTTGGCTCCCAAGTCAACAGTATGAACAACATCAGTACCGAGATCAAACGCAGAATAACTCTTGCCAATCGCTGTTTCTTTGGGCTCAAGAGGCAATTGAGTAGTAAGGCCCTTTCTCGAAAAACCAAGTTGACACTATATACCACTTTGATAATCCCTGTACTTCTTTATGGCGCAGAAGCATGGACGGTGTCGAAGGCGGATGAGGAAGTCCTTGGTATTTTCGAGAGAAAAGTTCTGCGTTCAATCTTCGGCCCTGTTTGCGTTGATGGTTTCTGGAGAAGAAGATTCAATCATGAACTGTACGGGTTGTACAGCGACATGAGCCTAACCAGGCGCCTACGGATCCAACGGCTAAGATGGTTGGGCCATATAGAGCGCATGGAGAATACTGCTCCGACCCGTAGAATCTTCGATTCCGAACCTGTGGGACAACGCAGTAGAGGACGCCCACGGAACCGATGGCGCACACAAGTGCAGAGGGACCTCAACCAACTTGGTGTGCAAAATTGGAGAACGCTGGCTAAAGACCGTGCCAGCTGGAAAACTTTGTTGGTTGAGGCCCAGGTTCACCACGGACTGTAGCGCCAAAAGAAGAAGAAGAAGAAGAAGAAGAAGAATGGCGGCTTTTTCGGATGTGCCCACTTTTTGAAAAAAAAACTATACACTACCATTATTGTTTAAACTAATTTTCTTTTTCATCGGAAATATTTTAACTTTCAAGGCAGAATCTTTGAAATGGTCCCTCAGTTTTTGATTTTGCCTCTTTAATTTATTTTTTGCTCGTAAGTTCCAGTTCTTTCAACTACATCTTATATTTTGTTTCATTTCTTTTAATGTTTGCGCAGTTTTTGATATTTGGAAAGAAAAATAATTTGCCTCCTATTCTTCCCTTTATAAAAATATAATAAACGTTTCCAACAAGGATAAGTTGTTTGAAGTTATAATTGCATAATAATTGCAACTTATCTACATATGTATACGTGCTTCTGTTGACTTTGGAGTGAACATTAACTTACTTTGCATGTTAGGCGGTGATTATGTTTTGGGTGGCCACATATACATACATATTTTCCGGAGATTGTCTTTTACATTATATAACAAAAGAACACTGCTAAACAGCATTACAATATATAATGGAAAGTCGTGATATATCAAACGCAATTATATCCCACTTCAACTCCTTACATAAAAAAAAAGTGGTCAGACTACCGACTTCGACCCTGAGATAAAAAACCAAACTATTCGAAAAGCTGCCCCAGAAATGTGTGTCACATGTCAACTGTCGTCCGCACCTACTGGAAAAATCATTAACCCCAAAATGTACATTCTGCAACACAACTAAACGTTTTACATATTTAAGTTTTATTGTTAATATATATTTTTATAACATAAGAGCATATATTTTTAGGTTATTTTCTTTGTTTTTACTCAATTTATACTTATACATATAATTGTATACTACACACATATGTAATAGTACATATATATGTATATGTATGTATATATCGTTGATAAATTGTGTTTGTTTCGATTGCTGTCTAGAATAACTTTAATATGAAATGTTCTAAATAGAAAATGAACATTCATATCGTAAGTTAAACTAAAATTGAAAATACTGTTACGGCGAAATCCTGCCCTACACAAAAACATTTTTTTAAAGCCTTAAGTATTCGCAAAATGTATAAATAAAGATTATATATCACTCGAACAAACTTACCTGCATTGCTTTCCTTTATTACTTTTAATATAACTGAAAATTATTTTAACAATGGAATTTTCTATCTTTATACTTGTAGAGTCCTACGCCTCCCCAATATGTCTATTGGCAAAAAAATGATCGACTAATAAACTATTATGATTCCAGAAGAGACATTTCAATAGAAACAACACCGGGCCCACGAACGCAAAGTCGTTTAATAATAAGAGAACCACAAATTTCCGATTCCGGAAATTATACATGTTCGGCAAGTAACACCGAACCAGCGAGTATATACGTATTTGTATCTAAAGGTAAGATATTTGCACCTATTTTATATTCGTATCGTAAAAAAATTTATTAATTTATTACACTAGGTCACAAATAACAAACTTTTGTCTGTTATTTGTTTCTAGCATACTTTTTCTCATGGATTTGGACCTACTGAACACGAAAATGAATTTTAAAAATTTTTCTGTCGATTGGTTTGCGAGATACAAATTTTTTAATTTTTTTTTTTTAATTTTTGGAGGTACACTTACTATTTTGAGCATATCTTTAGTCTTCTTTGACCTATTTTATCCTACTACTACTCAAATTAAAGACAATTGAGCCGTCTACAACTTATTCTCAGAAAATTTTCAAATCGGGTTAGTAGTTTTGATGTTGGCGGCTTAAAAAGGTGAAAAAACTGGGTTTTTTTAGTAAAAATGTGGCTGAAAAATTCATATAAAAATTCATATAAAATATAAAACGCGATGTTAACAGCGATTTTAATTTTTTTACGTATAGCTGACACTTTTCCAAAGAAAATAAGCTCTTACTTAACAAAATCTGATGACAAATGGCCGACTTATTATTTTTTTGGTAAACGACCGAAATTCCGCTATTTCACGATTTTTTGATTTTCATTATTTGCACAGCTTACCTACCCAACGCAAACGAATAAATACATTTGAACTTAATTTAAAATAAACAAATTAGTCTTCGTATATTATTTTTTAATTTATTTACAGCACTACATGCTCAATGTATCGCACAATTAGCTAAACTAACGAAATTAAACTAACTAATTAAATTAAGCAAATCAACGCACAAAAAAAATGAGTAAAAACAAAGATATCTTCTTCTTCTTCTTCTTTTGGCGCTACAGTCCGTGGTGAACCTGGGCCTCAACCAACAAAGTTATTCTTTGTTGTTGTGTCGTAACTAGTGTGTTTTTACACGGTAGGGAAGTTACCCCCACGCACAACCCCCGAAACCTGGAGGACCGGGTCCTGGTTTAGACCCCTGGACAGAGGGGATTCGCTGCACACTTTGGTTCACCTCTAAGCGGGTGCTGTAGGGGCTATCCAGGGGCGCCACGGGGAGGCAGTATGTCAGCTTGACCAGTCCATTTTCAGGGATCGCTGCTGGCTTCTCGCCAGGTTGAGAGCAATCAACAACTTTGCCCTGAGTGCACTGGCCCATTCCCCCATATATAAGTGTACAAAAAACAAAGATATAAGTGTACATTTTATGCCATGTGGAAAAACTGCTGACTTCTTCTTTGTTTTTTGTATTCGCTGCAATCGGTCTCACGTATTAGGGTCCAAATATAGTCACCCATCATAGCCGTGTCATAGATGCCCTGATAGCGTCGTTCCATAGCCTTCAATTCCTGATGAAAGCGCTCGCCGTGTTCGTCGCTCACGTCTCCTAAATTCTCAGGGAAAAAATCCAAATGAGAATGCAGAAAGTGTATTTTAAGTGACATGTGCACTCCCATGGCTTCATAGTTCTTTACCAGATCCTCAACTATGTCCTTATAATTCGGGCTTTTGTTGTTTCCTAAAAAGTTTTCCACAACAAGCCTGAAGGAATTCCATGCTCCGGCTTCGATGGGTGATAACAGCTTTGGGAATTTTTCATCTTTCAAAATTTTTTTTATCTCGGGTCCTGCGAAGACTCCTTCTTTAATTTTTGCCAGCGAAAGGTAAGGGAAAATTGACCGTAAATAGGCAAAAGCTTCACCTTCTTTGTCTAATTTTTTGGCAAAATTTTTAATCAAACCCAATTTTATGTGCAGCGGCGGAAGTATTATATTTTCACGGTTCTCTATTAGTGGTTTGCGCTGAACATTCGCTTCTCCAACTACAGGTTTCGTTCGTACCGGCCATTTTTTTTTATATAATGCTGATCATCAGCGCGGCTATTCCAAAGGCACAGAAAACAGCAATGTCGCGTATAGCCTCCTTGGAGTCCACACAGAATGGCCACAACTTTAAGGTCGGCGCATATTTTCCAATTGTATTTCCTATACTCTATGCATTTCAGCAAAATGTCCATAGTTTCATAGTTCTCCTTTGAATGAACCGCATGAGCAATAGGAACAGATGGCTTTTCATTCCCATTATGTAAGAGAACTGCCTTCAAGCTCTCTTTGTTGCTGTCAATAAACAACCTCCATTCGTTGGGGTTGTGAATTTGGTGAAGCTCTTGGAACAAGCCTGAAATGTCGCTGCAAAAACATATTTGGTCTTTCTTTGTATAAAATTTTGCATACTCCTTGTGACGGTTTCTGTACGCTGATACTTTCACTTCTGAAGCCGCAAATCCACACTGTATCATCCGAGACGCAAAAAGTTCGGATTTCTCCTTAGTGAGACCAAAATCGCGCACCCAATCGTTTAGTTCGGCCTGTGACAGTAATTTTCGCTTTGCACCCGGCTCAAATTCGTTTGCATTTGACTCGGACTCTTCTTCTGACGATTCTGCTTTTTGAAGAGATGCACCAGGGCACACTGGATATGGCACATCATGCAAATGTGGTACTGGAAGCGCAAACGATCCCACTTGAGCGTAGTTCCATTTAAAAAATCTTCCTACCCCACTGTTTGTGGTGAGGCAAAAATAACAGTCTGTGGAATGGCATAGCGGCTTTTTCCACATCATTGGTGTATCGAATTTCATATGGCGGCTAAAATTAAAATAAATTACTATATTCGCTATGTATAATGTGTTTAAATAAAAATTCTTACCTTCCGCCAGCTGCCCAGTTGGTTAAGATTATATAGCAAAGATCACACAGCGACTTAGGTGTCCATGGTTCTGTGATATTTGGTGAAATACCAAAATAATTCAAATAGTGCAATTGTACTGCTGGAGTAAACTTGTGTGCGTGATTTTTTTTTATAAACTGGCCACAAACATTGCAGAAATTGTCTGGATCGTTCAAACACTCGAACACACGTAGTCTTTTACTCATTGTCTTCCTTGCGTTTTCTAAATATTAACTTCTTTACACTTTCACAGACAGTTTTGAAATGCAATTGATAACCGTGTCTCCTTATGTTTAAATATGTATGAGCATGTAGTGCTGTAAATAAATTAAAAAATAATATACGAAGACTAATTTGTTTATTTTAAATTAAGTTCAAATGTATTTATTCGTTTGCGTTGGGTAGGTAAGCTGTGCAAATAATGAAAATCAAAAAATCGTGAAATAGCGGAATTTCGGTCGTTTACCAAAAAAATAATAAGTCGGTCATTTGTCATCAGATTTTGTTAAGTAAGGGCTTATTTTCTTTGGAAAAGTGTCAGCTATACGTAAAAAAATTAAAATCGCTGTTAACATCGCGTTTTATATTTTATATGAATTTTTATATGAATTTTTCAGCCACATTTTTACTAAAAAAACCCAGTTTTTTAACCTTTTTAAGCCGCCAACATCAAAACTACTAACCCGATTTGAAAATTTTCTGAGAATAAGTTGTAGACGGCTCAATTGTCTTTAATTTGAGTAGTAGTAGGATAAAATAGGTCAAAGAAGACTAAAGATATGCTCAAAATAGTAAGTGTACCTCCAAAAATTAAAAAAAAAAAATTAAAAAATTTGTATCTCGCAAACCAATCGACAGAAAAATTTTTAAAATTCATTTTCGTGTTCAGTAGGTCCAAATCGATGAGAAAAAGTAAGCTAGAACCAAATAACAAAATGGCTGTTGCCTAGTGTTATAAATTTATAAATATAAATTTATAAATTTATTAATTTATTATTATTAATTTATTATTTCACTCAATATTTTGACATTTCAGGTGATAATATGGCAGCAATATCAAGAAGGAAAACTTCGTCAGCTGACCGTATAGCTGCTATTTTTATGTATGTTGTGGCACCTTGTGCATTAGTGAATACCTTAGTAATACGGTGAGTATTTTAGTACAAATATATTCATATTCCAATTTTTTTTATTGACGGAAATTGTAGTATCTGAGAAAAAAAATTATAATATATATATATATATATATATAATTATAATAATATTTTTTCCGAAATGTGTTCTTTTTCTCTATTCTTCAATTCGTTTTGAACGTCCAATCAAGAGGCCCTTACTTTTTAATGGTATACTTTTTAGCGTTAGCTTATGAGAAAAACAAAAAATGTTTATACTTTGACCAGCAAATCAAAATGCGTTGCTTAAGTCTTAACCCTTTCACATCGGTACTATAAAAAGTTATTTTTAACAAGTTTAAGTGAGTTCTTGGTATAGATACGATACTTTTTATTTTATTATTTTATTTTTTTTAAATTCTACTGCCCTTCAGGACAAAGATATGTCCTGGGATTATATGTCCCACTGGGTTTTTAAAGCACCATAAATTGGGACTAAATATCCCATTAGTAGTGTATGTATGAAAATAAAACACAGCTTTTATTAATTTTTATTAAAATGAAATTTTTATTCAATATTCGGTTGACTTATTTATGGAATTTACCAAAACATTCAAAACAAAGGGGCTCTTTGCACATTGAACATATATTATATGAACGTTTTTCCCTTTTCATTGAGCTACATAAAACACAACGTCTACGGTGATCTGTTTTTACCGGCATATGATCCCACATTTCACATTTTGTTAGACCTTTTTGACCTAGGATCTTTTGTTGTAGATATCCTTTTGGTTTTTGTGCAATGATATGTTCTGCAAGTGGAACAATAAAGTTTTTCATTTGCGATTTTTGATGTACATTTTCCTGATAAAGGATATGAGCATTTACAACGGATGTCATTAGGAGTCAGAAGGAGAAAAAACTTTACGCCACCATTTTGTCGATTTTCTGTTGTGATCGTAAGTTTTAACTTTTTAGGCAGCTATGTCAACTCCTCCCATGTTCTGATTATAAAAAGCTAAGGCTTCAGGGCAGTTAACTTTAGCTCTAGAACCATCTTTCTGTGTTCTTAAGACTGTTGTTGTTGTTTCTTAAGATGAGTGCTAGCAGAATTGCCTCAATATCTTCAGTAATGGAAAATCGAGGACAAAATAAGTCCGATGGTTGTCCCCATTCTACTGGAAGATTGCAATTTACATCGGAGAATAATGTTGCAGTGTTCTCATTGTCAAAAGTTTCATCAGGCTCGTCCAAAGATTCAGTTTCTACATCGGAAGAAGGAATATATTCGGAATCAGAAGCACTAAAGTCTCCAACATCAGAGTCACTGGAATTTATAATAACAGATATTTCGCTTTCCTTTAGTTTTGTTTCCATTCATTCTGAAAACATACAAATTGTTATACTGATGCATACCAATGGGATAATATGTCCCATTTATGTGGAACAAACAAAACCAATGGGATTTATTATCCCAAATGGAAAAAACCTACATCAAATAAAATATTTACAAAATATTGTTTCTTACTCACTTAATTACATTATAAAATAGGTATGTATGTTATTTGCCCAAAATATTATAAAAAGAAGAAACACTTATGCAGTTTAAAAAATTTACAAAACACGGGAGCGTCTAATAGAGGTTGCTGCCACATAATGTTTATAAAAAAAGTCTTCTCACTAAACACACCTAAAACAGCTGATTATACACAGAAAACACCTAAACCTACCAATGGAACTTTTTCTTATTGAAATAAAGCGGTTATTGTATTTTTCGTGATTTTTTAAATTTCTCTTGGGATTCATGATCCCAATGGTAGTGAAAGGGTTAAAAGAAGCGTTATAAAAATATTAAGTTTTTTATTCGTTATATCTCCTCTTCATATCATATCGTAACACAATTTTTATAAAAATTCAAAATGTCATCTTGGATACAAATTAACACATATTTCGGGCTCTGCATCATGACCTACATATATATAAATCAAAAATCAAATCAATATTCTCTATTTTTTTTCAATATAGTAATTTCTTTTATACAAATTTTTTAAAAATTATTAATAAAATTTCTGTGATCAAGCGATTTTGTTAAAATGATACAAAAGGGATAAATTAAAAAAGGATGATAAAAAATGTCATTGGCACGAAAAAGGGCCAAAAGTGATACTTTAGTGTCACAACGGCAACGCTTTGCTTGCGTTCAAACAGCAATTAAATTTTTCCTCGTGCGTATCGTGTAGCAAACAACTTATATAAAAAAGCATGTCACCGTTACAGGTTTACTTGCTAGAATTTATGTATAAACTCACTGTTACAAGTTTAAAAATTCTACAAAGCTTACCAGGTTAGAAAAATTCATTCTACTTACGATCGGATAAACTGTACGTAAAAAATTTTACTTTTATATTGCTGACCACCTTGCAACATCTCACTCTGTTGCAACAATCACTTTAAGTTAATTAATTTAAAGGTTACTCAAATATACATATGTATATGTACTACGTATTTATACGTTTTTTCTGGCAGAAATTAAAATGTCCCCTAATAAAGAGATTCGGCACAAATGATCCAATCGAGAATTGTATGTTGCGGAAAACTTGTTGAGATGACTCATGTATCGAATGAACTTTTTGCCAATAAACTTTATCGTTTCCCATGTTAGCCATAGGCAGCTTAAGAGCATTTAGCAAGTCCTAACATACATAGCTCACACTACCAAAAAGGTCTATTTACGCCAGAAGTGTGCGGTTTTGTTCAGCACCACCATATTATTTCGAACGGTTGGTGAGAGGGTGACGATATAGCGAATTGGTAAACATGAAATTATATCGGCGGAAGAGTGAACGATATTGTGTACTTTAAGTTACCCCTCATGTATAATTTTCTCTAAATGAAACATTTAATTATCTTTCTTTTGGATTTTTCGCACTTTTCATTACTTTGAAAATTAGGAGTCAAATGCCTGGAGCAATAGCGATGTAATGAAGAGTTTTTGCTATTGATTTAAAAGAGTTCACAGGCAGTGGAACTTCAGAAATCAAATCAGATTGCAAAATTGGTAGGCGCTGCAGACGCTGCAACTAAGGGCGACGCGTATGGCATTATCACTCCCTGTATAAGTTTTCATAACTCTACTTAATTTCTAAAAAATTGGGGCAAATTATTAATTTCTGGCAACCACTAAGTCCAAAGACGAAAATGCTCCCAAACATTCACGAAGAGCCCATGCAGCTCCGAAGTCAGCAAGGTTGTGCTCTAGCTTCACCATTATGAGTACCAACAATTTCTTGCTTTGCAAAGTCTGTTCGCTACAAACGGTCTTCACGAATTTCCGTGCTTTTTCAGCCAAAAAAGGTCGATCGTAGAATTTTTACAGCAATATATCTGACTAAGAAGCATATTCGCTTCGTCCATCATATTTTTGCAAGCTTCGAAGCCAAAACTGCAGTCCAAATTTCGAAGTTGAGGCTGAGCTCTACCATAGTTTTCTGGGTCAGCAAATTTGTAAATATATCGCCCCACTATCACCCTTTTTGTGAGGTGTGGGAAAACACGTGACGTTCGATTTTAATTCGAGTTCGTAATTCATTCATAGTATGAAGCAACACATTTGCCCTTGCTACCCGCGTGTTCAGTTATTATAATCCAAAGTTAGGTATGCCGTACCTACGTCATATATTCCTTTCTCAAAGGTATACGTAGAAGTGAAGCACCGTTCCACATGAAATGGGAAAACACATTTTCTCTATAAAAAACCTCAAAAACTTTGTTCAGGAAATTCTGACTTAAATGGAAGTTTCTCAAGATTACGACCACTAGGATGAAAATCTGTGTTTAGACGTTTCCTCTAGTTTCTAAGCCCTTAAGAAAAATTGGGTATATAAAGTATTTTTTCGGAAGTTTACTCTCCAAAAGAAAACATAGTAAATTACTCAAAATTTTAGGCAAAACAAACGCCTCCGTTTTCAACCAAATAGAAGAATCAATGCGATATCTTATTTCAGTTAAACAAATTTTCCTCGCAAGAACAGAAATTTACACCCAAATGTTTGGAATATTCACATTGCCGTTCTAAATATCATATTTCGATTTTGCTATGTTATTAACCTGGCGTCAAAGTGGCCCGAAAGGCTAGTATTACAAGGAATAGAAGACGGTGTTAGCTTGTTAGGAATTTATAACTGACCTTGCAACTGCTCCTGCTGATTGTGAATTCAGAACATACTAGTGGACGCAGGTAAATTCCGATATAGCATCGTATGTTGCTTTAAACTGAACAAATATGAATGCTTTTACAATCTTTAACATCGTGTGTGTGACAGACAATTACACAACAATTCAATTTTTTCATTGTAAAAAATTTTGTCTAAGCTGAAAGATTCCGAAAATTTTTACAATGTTTTAGATAAGTACAAGGACACTTTGAGGGCATTTAGCCGACCGTATATGCTCATATGAAACATAAAGCATGATGAGAGTTCAATGTATTCACATTATTGATAATTTTTTTTTTTAAATTGTTTATTTATTTGCAATCTATTTACACACATTTAAATAATAAGCAAATTTTGTAAATACTGAAAGAAATTACAGAGACGTTAAGTTCCATTGAACTTAACCAATACATTAATTTACATCTCTAGCTATTTAAATTGTTCTATTACATAGATTTGTATAAATTTACAAAATAAAATAGTTAATTACTACATTTATAATTACTTTATACATGTTGTTTAAGGTAGAAAAGGAAGATCTAATATGTGCCGTCTTTTTAACCGTCTCACTTCATTAGTATCATCTAGAAGAGCTATAGCAAGGACATTTTCATGGTTACTAAGTCTGTTCATATAATTGCAGCTAAATTTTCTTATTTCTTCTTTAACTTTAGGAAAATCAAGGTCGCTATGAATGTTATCATTTCTAACAAACCAGGGTGCTTTTGTTATGAGTCTTAAGGTTTTAGACTGATATTTTTGTATAATGTCAATATTAGGGTATGACGCAGTTCCCCATAACTGAATCCCATATGTCCAGATAGGCTTTAAAGTTGTTTTATAAAGTATTAATTTATTATTTAAACTCAATTCTGAGTTTGGGCCTATTAGCCAGTGCATTTTTTTGGTTTTTATATCAAGCTGTTTTCTCTTCAACTGTAAATGATGTTTCCAACTTAATCGTCTGTCAATGTTCAGACCTAGATATTTGACACAATTTGCTTTGGGAATCATGGTCCCGTTTAGGTAAACTGGTGGGCAGTCACCCTGTTTAAGTGTATAAGTAGCATGAGTTGACTTATCAGCATTGACTTTGATGTTCCACTTTTTTAACCATATGTTTATTAGGTCGAGTTGTGTTTGAACATGCGCTGAAGCTTCGGATGATGTATCATTGGCTGCTATTATTGCAGTGTCATCCGCATAGGTGGCTGTCGTGACACCACTTGTTGTAGGTAAGTCTGCAGTGTATACAGTGAATAGAATTGGACCTAAAACGCTTCCTTGGCCTTACTAGGCCAATTTCCGAGTTTTCATCGTTGACATTGACATAAAAACTACGATCATTCAAGTATGACTTTAGCAAAACGTAAAATGGAGCTGGAAGTATCTCTTTTAATTTGTATAAAAGTCCATTATGCCAGACTCTGTCAAAAGCTTGTTTAACGTCCAGAAATACTGCAGAGCAGTATTGTTTGTTCTCTAACGCATCTCTAATTACTCTAACAACTCTGTGACACTGCTCAGGGGTGCCATGATTATTCCGAAATCCAAATTGATGGTCGGGTAAAATTTGTAATGAATCAAGGATCGGTGAGAGTCGTTTTTTAATTAGTCTGTCAAGTAATTTAGAGATTATTGGCAACAAACTAATAGGCCTATAAGATTCAGTAGAATGTTGTGGCTTCTTCGGTTTTAAAATCATTATTATTTTTGCGTGTTTCCATTGTGTGGGGAAGTACGAAAGTCTTAATACAGCATTGAATAAAGTTGTAAGATATACCAGAGCTTTCTGTGGCAAAACTTTAAGGACCTTAGCGTCTAGAATGTCGTACCCAGGGGATTTATTCAGATTAAGTTTTTTAATTTCCGCTACTACCTCCTTAAATTTGAAGGGTTTTATAGGCCGACACACTTGACATGGAATGTCATTGAAGTCATTTATATCGTCCGCTTGTTGGGCTGAACAAAATGAAAAAGGTGTGAAAATGTTTTCAAGAAAAGTTTTAAAAGTTTCCGCTTTGCTTGTGTCTGATCTACACCATTCGTTGTTATCATTTCTTATTGGTATATCTGTTTCGACTGTGATTGAAGTTAAACGTATCATAAGCTTGACTGCGCTTCTTAAAACAATAATAAGTATTAAAGTAAAAACAAAAACAATAATCCATAAACCGTAAAAATAACTTTAATATTTCTTTGTTAAAAAGAAAAAGAAAAAAAAAGCAATAAAAGAACAAAACAATAATCCGCTAACATTTGTGCATTCAATGTACGAACGTATGTACGTACAATTGATCTGCATTCTTGTTTACAACAAAAATTACTTTACATATTTGTTCATATATCAACATGCATAGTGATGAATTTACCGAACAGCAAAAAAACTGCACTGGAACGCAAAATAATGAAGTTAACTTAATTGATAGCAGTTCCGATGATGATCCCAGCTGGCAGTGCGTTAGTAATCGTAAGAGAACAACTTCAAAGTCACGCTCTCCAAAACGCCAACAGCTTGATGTACGTCCATCGACTTCAAACCGTTTTGATGCTCTTGCTGGTAATGATGTTGAGATCGAAGACGATGATGTGCCCCCCAAACAAGCTCAACCACCTAAACCTCCCCCAATGTTTATTCCAGATGTTGATGATATTGGTAAAATGGTCATTAAACTAAGTAAAATTATTCCTAGTAGTGATTTTTATTATAAGTCTTTAAGGGACGGACAAGTTCGCTTAAGTATCAAGAAAGTTGACTGTTATAGAAAAGCAGTTAAATATTTTGATAGTATGAGCATTAAGTATCATGCATATCAACTTAAACAAGAATGTGCATTTACTGCAGTACTTAAAGGTCTGCATCATTCAACGCCAGTTGTAGACATCAAAGCACAACTTTTGTTACTAGGACATTAAGTTAGAAGTATTCGTAATATCATAAGTCGAATTTCAAAACAACCGCTCCCAATGTTTTTTGTGGACTTAGATCCTAATCCCAACAACAAAGATATTTACAACATACGAGAATTGGGCAATGCAATCATACAAGTTGAAGCTCCCAAAAAATTCAATGACATTGTTCAATGTTTTAGATGTCAAGAATTTGGACATACGAAATCGTACTGCAGAAAACCCTTCGCAAAAAATGCGGTCTATCACACTCAACTGCTGAGTGTTCTAAGCTTCGCAACACTCCACCTCAATGTGTACATTGCTTAAAAAACCATACCGCGAGCTACAAAGGGTGTAAAGTTTACCAAAAGCTCGTAAATAAACAAACAAATAAAACTGTGAGAAATGCTACTGAGCCACAAAACTATAATTATAAATCTTTTTTTACACCAACAACCCTGAATAATAGCCGTTTAACTTATGCTCAAGTTACCGGTACAAATGACGGAGTAAGTAATGTTCTTAAAAAAATTGAGTCAATGCTTGAAAAACAAATAGAGCTAACCAGTACTTTAATGAACATGATGTCAATGCTTATTACCAAACTATGCAACTAGATCTAAATATTGCAGAATGGAATGCCAATGGTATTTTAAATCATGTAAACGAAGTTGAAATTTTTCTGAAACATAATTTTATAGATATTTTATTAATGTCAGAATCACACCTTACCAGCAAGTCTTTTTTCCGAATAAGAGGTTACGATGTAATAACAGCTAATCAACCAAGTGACAGAGCACATGCTGGTGCAGCTGTGCTATTAAGTATGAGGTTTTAGAGTCTGTAACTGAAGTTTTTATGCAGGCAGCTGGAGTTAAGATAACTTGCAATAACAATAGTGTAACAATATATTCCGTTTATTTTCCACCCAGATACAGTATTGTATGTGAACAATATGAAAACTTTTTTAAAAATCTTGGTCACAGATTTTTGGTAGGCGGCGACTTTAATGCCAAGCATACTTGGTGGGGCTCACGTTTATTAAATCCCAAAGGAAAACAACTTTTTAAATGTATTTCCAAAAACCAATACAACTCATTATCAACAGGAACACCTACATATTGGCCAAGTGGCAATTCCAGAATCCCCGACCTTTTAGATTTTTTTATATACAAAGGAATTCCAGAATCATCCTTAGGGATTGTATCGAGCGATGATTTAAGTTCTGATCATAGCCCTATTATAGTCAGTTTCACAACCAACATAAAAACACGTCTTAGCAATACCAAACTTCTTTCTTCGAGAATTGATGTCACATTTTTTAAACAACTAGTGGAAAATAAAATTGATTTGAACGTGTCTCTCAGTACTGGGCACGAAGTTGAGCAGGCGGTTGAAAATTTCTCACAAATTATCCATGAAGCTGTATTTATGTCTACTCCTCAAAAAAGTAATACCTGCATTTCTTGATTCCAAATATCAATGGAAGTAAGACAATTAATTAGTATGAAGAGGCAACTGCGAAATATTTGGAAAAGAACCAGACACCCCTCGGATAAACGCAATTTTAATCGAGCAGCTAGTCATGTTAAGAATAAGCTAAAAGAACTAAAAAATAATTCAGTTCGCAGTTTTTTGATGAAATTAAGCCCAGCAAACAATAATGAACACAATTTATGGAGAGCTACTAAATATCTAAAACGAGCCCAAACACGCAATATTATTGATAATTAAGTTTAATAAGTACGGAAATTACCTAGATGGTACTAAAACAATATTTTAAACTTTCAAACATTTTTATTACTTTAATATTTAAATTAACAACGTCGTCGACACTTTTGCCAAAAAACAATTTAATAACTTAAGCTCTTTCCATATTTTACTTTAACACCCGCTTCTGATCCAATTACGAAATTTCCTGCTTCCTAAAACGATGGCAAAACAATTTTACATGATCACCGTCTGCATACTTGCGCATGTTGGTGCAACATGATCAATGAATCGACGAGCCAAAAAAGTTGACTGGGAACAAACAGTCTGGGCTACGTCGTGAGTTTTGGTCGTTTCATAGTTGCTTAAATACTTTTTAGTTTGATTTGTATCGATAAATAGAAGGTAGTTAAAATTAATTTTATGAACATTTAACTATCCTTGTTTTATTCTAATAAAGGCGCCTGTGTCAGGGCTTCAAAATTATTTTTTTAATCAAGCCGTCTAAAACCTTTTAACTCGAGCAGGGACCTGACTTAAGGGAGTGGAGTCCCTTTGAAAAACAAATAAATAATTATTGTCCTACGACCCAAACGGGGTCGTTAAGGACTTACTCGTATAATATCAAAACAACAATAAAACAGCAAGTATAACTACCACTTCGCTAACCCGGTATTCCTGGTGATTAAAAAACTAGAAAGGATCACAGAAGGTTACCGAGCTGAAAGTGAAGCAAACCGTGCCATAGTAGGATTCCACGATTTTAAAAGTGTGTCTCCAAACCGGAATCATACGGAGCTTCCGTGAGGACAAAAGGGGTTTAAGCGGTCGCGTCGCGTATCCTAGGCAAGGCTCGCTATTAAAAAATAGTTTAAAAAATATATATAAATATGAGAATTTTTTTTAAAAATATGTTGAAATTTTATAGAAAAGGTATATAAAAGGAATAAAAATATAAAATTGAGAAAGAAACACGAAAAGTAAAGTATACAAGAATATATCAAAATTGCATTGAAAATATCTTTTTAATTGATTTTTAAAACAAAATAAAAAACAGAGAATTAAAAATTGAATTGAAGTATAAAATTGAATAGAAATATAAAATGGAAAAAGGAAAAAACCGAAAATTAAAAAAAAAATATATTGATACTACATTGAAAATATCCTTTTAAAAATTGAAAGTAAAAAAATAAATCGAAGAGAAAATATATATATTGAGCATCGATCAAGGATCTTTTTCATCAAAGTGTTCCGGATATTTCAGGTAGGTGAAATTTCTTTCCCTGTTGGCAACGTAAGTTTAAAATAGAAATAATAATAGTAGAGTTAAAATCAACAATAACGACTATGGCTGGAGTCATAAATCGTTTTATGGAACAGCTCAAGTCTGTTGAAACTATAATAGGAACTATACAAGCAAGTCTCAGTAACGATGCACGCCAAGTTTTAAACAGGATAGAGCGCCTTGAAAGTAGGTAAGCTGCTCCGGTAATACCTGTGGTCACAGATGAAGGATCTCTTCAGTGGCCAGGAACCGAAACCAAGTTGAAAGATGTAAGCCGCCTTCCTGACAGCGTAAAAGAATTAAAAGCTTTTCAATGTAATTCCACTCAGTACGTATCCTGGCTTCATTTCGTGGAAAGCATATGGAGAGATTTTGAAATTGTTAAAAATAAGCCGATTTATCGTGCAATTATCCAAAGCGTCCGCAAAAAAATTATTAAAGCTGCAGATACAGCTCTGGTATCCTATAACGTATTCGACAGTGATTAGGCCGAAATCAAAAGGGTACTTTCCCTTCACTACGCTGATAAGCGTCCCGCTCTGGAGAATTAGCTCAACTAGCTGTCCCAACGATCCTCAACAATACACAAGTGTTATTCAACTGTTAATAACCAACTTTCGTTTTTTATCAACGCAGTGAAGACGGAATCCTACACCCAGGAAACTATGCAGGCCCTAGTGGAAACTTACAGGAACAGAGCATTGAACATTTTCATACGCGGATTAGAGCCGGACCTTTCCCGTATGATTATTATACAGCGACCAGGAACGATCCCTGAAGCACATTCCTTGTTTAGCTTGTTTAGTATTTAATGATGCGGCAAAATTTAACGATGCGGAGTAACATAATTAATGCGAAAACGAAGCCTCATGACTCGATCGCCACAAAAACAACTTAATGTCCTTGGCCTACAAGGGCCTGCCAAAGCCAAAACCATTGAAAATCTGTTACTACCTACGAACTTGAAAGAGTTGAAAAGTTTGCTGGAGCTGACCTCCTGCTATAGGAGATTCATTCGCGGCTATGCAAAAGTGGCAAACCCCCTTACAAAAACTTTCAAGAGGAGAACATGCCCAAATAAAAACCAATCAGTCTAATAAAATGCCAATTACTTTTAATGAATGGTGTTTAAAGTTTTTTAATAGACTTATATCTATGTTAACTACAGCCGAACTTCTGTCTTTCACAGACTTTGAGAAACCATCCAATTTGACTCTCTTTTGACCTCTAAACTGCGCTAGGTGCAGTTTTGTCACAAGGTGAAATCGACAAAGACAAGCCCATGGCATATATATTTCTCGATCGCTCAACAAAACTGAGGAAAATTACGCTGGAAATGAGGAAGAGATGCTAGCTAATGTCTGGGCCCTATATATAATCTCAGAAATTACTCATATGGTGCTGATCATCAACCTTTAACGTTTACATTGAGAAATAGGAATTTAAAGCCAAATTGAAAAGATGGAAAGCACGTGTAGAGGAATATAACCACGAGTTGATTTAAAAGCGTGGTAAATCAAACCATGTGGCTGATGCACTTTCGAGATTGAAAAGCATTTCAAATCATTTATATCATTCTTCTACTGATACAGCAAGTGATTTGGATGAACTGCTAACTGCTTCAGAGAGTCGAGAAGACGATGATCTTTCATCAGCGGCAACAGTTCACAACGCAGAACAAGATGCTTCTGTGGTATCAACCACAAGTAGGGGTACCTATAAACGTATTTAAAAACCAGATTATACTAGGAATCGGAATGGACATGACAGCAATCGAAGAACAACAAGTGGATATTCTAGACATTTTGTTTCCTCAAGAAATTGGTCTAAAGAAAAGCTTTTAACTTTGTTAAAAGAAAAATTTAGCCCAAATATGCTTAACGGAGTAGAAGCACCAGAGGGTCTTCTCGGTACTATACAGGAAATTTATATTAATAATTTTTCTAGATATAAAGTAAGAATTACGTAGAAGTTAGTTAAAGAGGATTTAGAAGGTAATACAAGTCGTACGTAAAGCCAAAGAGAAAATCTTATGAAATTATCTCCGTGGTTTAAAAATAAGAATAAAAATCCTACGAAAAATTTGTTTACGTTTACACCATTGGTAAAGGACCAAAACAATGTAAAAGTTTTACATGACAATACATCCCCGATCTAATGATGTGTGAAGGAATTTAAAAAATTTTAAAAAACGATGAGTGCCGTACGACTGTCAAATTGTCATCCGTATTTTTTCTCTATCTATCCGTTCTCTTCTACTCAAAAACTTGACTTAACGTACGACTTGTGTTACCGTCTAAATCCCCTTTTAAAGACATTACTTCAAAAGAACGTCAATTTGAAATAATCGAAACTGAACATAGAAGAGCACATCGTAATGCCAGAGAAAATGGAAAACAAATTTTATAGCAATTTTACTTTCCGCATATGTCTGATACAGGTAAGAAAAAAATTAATTACAGTTCAGCATTATTTCACAGTACCAAAAATTCTCGTTACTGACAATGAACGCAGCTTCTTAAGCCCTTTAATAGAAACTTTCATCAAATCACTAGACATTAAATTACATCTTACCCCAGTACAAAGAAGTGAGGTGAGCGGGCAAGCTGAGAGACTGCATTCAACGATTATTGAAATCTATAGATTAAGAGTTGAATACCCGAATCTATCAGTAAAACAACTAATTGAAATCGGTTTTGATAGGTTTAATAATACCATCCATTCAACAACAAAGAAAAGTCCCTGTGACTTATATTTCAATAGTAACGTCGAAGCAAACTATGAAAATCTATTATCAAAACAAAAGAAAGTTAATACAGATTTCAGACATTTTCTTAAAAGAAACAGTATAGCAGCTCGCAATGCAAGAATGAATAAAAAAGACAAGGCCCTAAAAAATATAGGAAGGGTGATCGAATTTATGTAGCTATTAAAACTATTCATAGTATTCATAGTAACGTAAGGATAACAGCAATGTAACTGTGCTGACAAGGAGTGGAAGAAAAATTCACAAGAAACATATAAAAAATTTAAGTTCGCAAAGCCCAAAGAAAAGCGTTGTTTTATAAATAATTGTAGATCCTTTTTTATTTCAGATTTAAACTACTTATACTTCTAAAATATTCTTAATAAAAAGAAAAAAGAGGGAAGGGTACTTTTAAAACAAACAAAAAATTTTTAAATATTATATAATATAAAGCGTGTTGCTAAAACGAATTGGTGAATACTTCTGGCAAGTGTGTTTGACTCCCTAAAGGCGGCGTTCATTTCATTATAAAATAAATATATAAAACTAATGTAATATTTTATTAAATACGTGACTATAAAAAAAATAGGAAATATTACTCCGTTCCAAAAGGGTTCATAAAAAAGAAAAACCTATTAAAAATATTTTTGTACGATGCAATAATTAAAGCACGTACATATATAAAGGGTGATTAAATTTAAAGGGCCGATGTTGATTTTGAATAAAACACAAACTATTAAGGAAATTATTGTAATTTTATTTTATTATGATGTATTGGTATAACTCAATTATGTATGGAACAAAATATCGGCCAAATGGGCACCGCGACCTCGGCGGCACACCTCCATCCGATGGTCCAAATTTTCGATGACGCTGAGGCATAATGGAGGTTCTATGCCGTTAATGTGCCGAATTATCTGATCCTTTAGGTCTTGAATTGTTGCTGGCTTATCGACGTACACCTTTTCTTTCAAATAACCCCAAAGAAAAAAGTCCAACGGTGTCAAATCACATGATCTTGGCGGCCAATTGACATCGCCATTACGTGAGATAACACGGCCATTGAATTTGTTGCGCAAAAGAGCCATTGTTTCGTTAGCTGTGTGGCAAGTGGCACCGTCCTGCTGAAACCACATATCGTCCACATCAATATCTTCCAATTCGGGCCATAAAAAGTTCGTTATCATCCCACGATAGCGAACACCATTCACAGTAACTGCCTGGCCGGCCTCATTTTGGAAAAAATACGGCCCGATGATGCCGCCAGCCCATAAACCGCACCAAACAGTCACTCTTTGTGGGTGCATTGGTTTTTCGACAATCACTCTTGGATTCTAATTCGCCCAAATGCGGCAATTCTGTTTATTGACGAATCCACTGAGGTGAAAATGTGCCTCATCACTGAAGATGATTTTCTTCGAAAATTGATCATCCACTGTTGCCATTTCTTGCCACCATTCTGCCCATTCACGACGTTTGGAATGGTCAAGAGGCTTTAGTTCTTGAGCCAATTGCACCTTGTAAGCGTGTAAATGCAAGTCTTTATGCATAATGTTCATCAACGACGAGCGTGAGAGGGGCAATTGTTGGGAACGACGACGAGTTGAGGTGGACGGCTCTTCAGCCACACTATCGCGAACAGCAGCAATATTTTCTGCAGTACGAGCTGTACGAGCATGCACTGGTGTTCTCACATCTTCTACAGACCCGGTTTGCTCGAATTTTTCCACGATTTTTGCGATTGTACGCACATTTGGACGATGAAATTTACCAAAAAAATTACGAAGTGCACGATATGCATTTTGATTTGAACTCCCATTTTCATAATAAGTCTGGATAACTTTAACACGTTGTTGGATTGTGTATCTCTCCATGGTTCAAATTTAGTAAGTCTGAAATAGAGAAATGTCAAATAAAATTCGGAAAAAAACTTGGCGTTTAGGTGTGGTTCATATTCAACATCGGCCCATACAATTTAACCACCCTTTACATATGTATCTATGATCTGTGGATCTTTTGTAAAATTAAGCGAAGAAAAAGAAAACAATTTGTGTTCGATGAGCTGTTATAAGCTCAACTGATTGAAATGTGTTATTATTCCTGCATTGTATTATAAAAAGTACTAAAACGGTCATTTCTTGTGGAATTTTTATAATATGATGAGATGAGAATTGAACAAAAGAATGTACAGTTAGTAAGTAAGTAAGGACAATAACATTTTTATACGAAAATAAGTATGTTACGTAACACGAATTTAAAGCAAATAATAATAGCATATGTATAATAGTTTATGTTAGTAGAAGCAAAGAGGGCGCAACAATGCATATACTTACATACATACATAGTATATACATACATAATTTTTATGAATTCAAAATGCGGATTATGTGTATTACTGATCCCAAACGCTATTTTAAATTTCCATATACACAAATACATATTTACATACATATGTTCAGTACACATATGTAAGTATATACATATGTACATATGTACATACAAAAAGACATTTTTTGTGAAATTATTACACTTTGTGTACATAAACAGAAAATTATAATTTTTAACATTCAATGACAAATTATTATATGCTTATTTACAATACAATTCATTGTTTTGTCGTTTCCAGGCGACATCTAACCATTTGTAAATTAGATTTTTCTCTTGTGCTTATGAAAACCTTGTGAATATACATACATAAGTATACAAACCATAAATAGCAAAGTTAAGAAAATACATACATACATACATATCTGCTGGTATAAAGACACTTTTTAAGCTTTGTTTTGTAAAATCTGCTGCGATTTTAAATCGGTTTGTGCCGATAAGCTAGAGAAAAATTAGTGTTGCTTTGTACTAAAGATTCAAATATCAGTAACTTTTAGCGGCTATCAAGTTTATATAAAAGTCCATCTACTGGCATTATTCAAAATTGTATACATATGTATATTGTACTGCCAAATAAGATTATCTTGATCACAAACAAAGTTACGGGGAGTTACACGAACAGTTGTTTTAATTCTTGTACGGAGTTTATAAAATAAAATAAGATTTTCTGCTTTCGCAACATTCTGAATAATTATATTACTTTCAAGATCATTTAATTTTATCTCTGCCAGTATTTTTTAAGATCATACCTAACTTTTTCTTACTTGTCCTGAAAATATCTCATAGAATCTCTTGCAGCTATTTTAAAGACTTCGCTGATTCGTTTCAATCTATTTTGAAGATTCACGTTGGATCGTCTTATTTTTGTGCTTAAAATATTATATTTTAGCTCAATTAGTGATATTATTTTTCCATCCTTCCAGAGTGTCACTTCAACGTTTAAAAATATTTTTTTCCACGGTTGTTAAATTTAACCCTTAACTATTTTCGTGGGGTAATTTAATTTTTTACCCCAACTTATCGACTAGGCCTTATTCCTTACATATTTGAAAAGTTTATTGATAACTGTAAATCAAAATATATTTGTTGAGAATATTTGACAGTGCATGAAATGTTAGCACCTTTTAGAGGACACTGCCTCTTTCGAGTATATATAAAATCTAAACCGGCACGCGAGAACTCACTACTTATACTCTGCTTTTATTTACCAAGGAAAATAGAGCACAAGAGATAACAAATCGCTTTCAATACCAACGGGGACAGTCTTAAAGCTGGCAAGCCCTTTGTTTGGTACTAATAGGAATATAACTGGGGACAATTGGTTTTCATCAATTGAACTAGTAGATGCTCTAAAACGAAACGGATTAACTTATGTCTTAATTATAAAAAATTTGTTTTGGTTTCCTATGTGCCTAAGAAAAATTAGAGCGTAGTTTTGGTATCATCGATGCATGATTCAACAGAAGTTGATCCACATTCTATGAAACCTGAAAATATAGAATTTTATAACTTTACCAAAAATGGTGTGGAGCCCCTGGATCAGAAATACCGTGTATACTCTGTTTTAAGAAGATCGCGGCGTTAGCCATACACTGCTTTTGGGGCAATTATCAACATTACCGCCACCAACAGTTTCATTATTTGGAAAGCTTCAAATATTGAGAATAAATTATGCCGCTGTGAAGTTTTAATAGAAGTAGGGATATCTTCAGTTAATCCTTACGTCAAACAACGAAGTATGGTGTCAGCTAACTTCTCAAGAGATTTGAACTAAGTCATTGGTCAACTTCTTGGGGAAGAGCTTGAGAGCCAACCTGGACCGAGTCAGCCAAAAAGGCGAAAGTTTTTAAAGACATTTATAAAATGCTTTCTAAAGAACTAAAACTCTGTAAAGTATGTGGCAAATGAAATCAAACAGACATTTTTACACGAAAAATAATTGTATTTTTTCTTTAATTTTATTTTATTTAATGTTACTTTAATATAAATTACTGATTTAAAATTTTATAATAATACATAAAAAAATTTTCTTTTAGAAGAATACTCTTAATTTTTTAAGTTAATTTTCGAGGCGCTCGAAAAAAATGCCTTTTCTAATTTATGAAATTTTTTAAAATGAAAAAAATTTTATTTTAGTAAAAATAAGCAAATGTAATATTTCACATTTATACTTTCTTTTTTAATGTGGGGCCCTGCAAAATAGAAAGAATTTTTGATTGGGGTAGAAAATAACCCCAGCAATGTAGTAACGTAAGTAAAAAAAGCGAAAGGGTTAAAACAACATTCGACACATTGGATACAAATTCAAATCTTTTCCAGTAATAATAAAAGAATTCCTGTTGTTATCGAAATGCGTTTTAATTTCCCATAATCGTAGCGGGAACTAATAATAATTGTTAAATATTTAGCATGCAACCAATTTTTATTTATTAGGCGCATTGTACAAAAACTTGGAGACTAGTTAATGGGGAGGTAGTACGTTGTGAATGTTTCTGATTTTGAATCTTTGCAATTAATTTTTTTTTATTGTATTTTGCAGAGATGAGCATGAGCATGTTGTTCTGATTGTTCAGTGCCCAGTGTGCATACTTTCGACACTACGTAACCAAAAATCAGTTAGCCCAACATTTACATACATATGTTGTATTAATATGGATTTGCTAGTTTTTGTTTTTTTGGGCTATTGAGTGTTTGTATTTATGTAGGTGTGATATTTGTGTATTGTGGGTTTTTTATGTTATTGTTCAGTTCAGTGTCATGCATTTTTATGTATGTTGATTTGTGTTTGTTGTTGTTTTTTCCGCTTTGATAGAAATTATACCTGCGACCTCTGGACTACAAAGAATTCGACGATAAATTCTAATATTTAATCGATATATGTATATACTCATATCTACATATATAAGTATATATACATGATTTTTAAAGGCTTTTCAGAACTTCGATAATCTTGTGGATGTTTTCTTTCATATACACAGATGTGCTGTTATAGCGTCTTCCACTTAATCGCTTAATATAATTTTTGTCATATTTTTTTAACTTCCAAACAATTTTGATATTTTACCACTTCTAATTATTGTACTTTCAATTTTAAAAAATGTTAATATTTTTGTTTGCACTTCCAAAGAACTTCAATATTTATTTTACTAATTGTAATTAATTAACTAATTAACTATTTTTCCCTCAGACTTGTACCATTTTATATTCATATACTGTCCTGGATAAATTTCTAAAGAATTGGTTTATATAACTATGTATATTTATTTTTTTTAATAGTTAAACTAATTAGTTTGTATTTTTTCTAGCTGTATTTCCAACACCGGACATGCAGCAATAAGAAAAATATATATAAGTAAACTAATTTTTTATGTTCGTAATCTTTCCTTATGTAAAAAAAACCAGCAATGAATACTATCATTACCATGTATTCGGTACAAATTTACTAATTAAGTTTTTATACAAGAACAAGGAATAGATAAGAACGAATAAGATTGTTAAAACCACCATCAACTTATTTAAGGAAACCTATCTCCAATAAATTGGTAGGAAAAATTATTTTTGTTATTGAGGAACATACACCAAAGAAACAAAAATTAAGCCTTGGAGTATGAAAACGATTACCAAAGTTTTATTTAAAATTAAAGATGTACTGAACATCAGAAATTGCGGAAAAATTTCTTATTTATATTATTAGGATCCGTTCAGTGTCTAAGCCGTTAAATAGTTGGCCACACTACAACTTACAGTCTTCCGGTTGTGTTCTTTATGGGGAGCTTCACAGCAAGATCAATGCAGTAAATCTAAATATGACTCTAATTTAACCAAAAAAATCATCGTTTTCGCCCATTTCATTAGTAAGTTATTAGTTCCTTCTAAGCTTCCCCAGAAGGCACAAACAACTTCTGATTACTGTGCCAAGCCAATCATTCCCTTTCAAATCTGGCAACTCTGATCAAAATTTGAGCTAACTTGAAGGAACAGTACAAGCTCCTTTTCAATCTATAAATAATATTACTAAATCTATCACAAAAAAATAGCTGAGCAGTTGATTGGACTCACTGTTTTTCTTATAGAAAGGTAAAAGATTTATTTAAAACTCGAATACAAAATCAGATCGATGTAATGATGATTGCTGAAACTCACTTCACATTATTGTATTGTATTATTGTATATAAATAAAATATCTAATTATAAGCTTGTATGTACATATGTATAATGTAAATATATCGGCATAAAATTATTACATGGAAAGTCAGGCGCGGGATGTTTACAAGAAGCAAAACAGAGAAAAGAAAATAATGAAATAAAAGAAGAAACTAGTGTAAAAAAATTATATGGCATCAAATATATAATACTTTATTGTACATAAGTCTGAATCTCTCAAATTGGCTAAAAATGTATCAGAAAATTTGCGTATTTAGAAAATAAGGCATTTAAAAAGTGGGAAAGAAATAATAACGATCGGGCTAAACTGAACGAATCAATCGAATGAACGTACAATGTAAAGTGTGGTTAAATTGTATGGGCCGATGTTGAATGTGAACCACACCTAAACGCCAAGTTTTTTTCCGAATTTTATTTGACATTTCTCTATTTCAGACTTACTCAATTTGAACCATGGAGAGATACACAATCCAACAACGTGTTTAAGTTATCCAGACTTATTATGAAAATGGGAGCTCAAATCAAAATGCATATCGTGCACTTCGTAATTTTTTTGGTCAATTTCATCGTCCAAATGTGCGTACAATCGCAAAAATCGTGGAAAAATTCGAGCAAACCGGGTCTGTAGAAGATGTGAGAACACCAGTGCATGCTCGTACAGCTCGTACTGCAGAAAATATTGCTGCTGTTCGCGATAGTGTGGCTGAAGAGCCGTCCACCTCAACTCGTCGTCGTTCCCAACAATTGCACCTCTCACGCTCGTCGTTGATGAACATTATGCATAAAGACTTGCATTTACACGCTTACAAGGTGCAATTGGCTCAAGAACTAAAGCCTCTTGACCATTCCAAACGTCGTGAATGGGCAGAATGGTGGCAAGAAATGGCAACAGTGGATGATCAATTTTCGAAGAAAATCATCTTCAGTGATGAGGCACATTTTCACCTCAGTGGATTCGTCAATAAACAGAATTGCCGCATTTGGGCGAATGAGAATCCAAGAGTGATTGTCGAAAAACCAATGCACCCACAAAGAATGACTGTTTGGTGCGGTTTATGGGCTGGCGGCATCATCGGGCCGTATTTTTTTCAAAATGAGGCCGGTCAGGCAGTTACTGTGAATGGTGTTCGCTATCGTGAGATGATAACGAACTTTTTATGGCCCGAATTGGAAGATATGGATGTGGACGATATGTGGTTTCAGCAGGACGGTGCCACTTGCCACACAGCTAACGAAACAATGGCTCTTTTGCGCAAAAAATTCAATGGCCGTGTTATCTCACGTAATGGCGATGTCAATTGGCCGCCAAGATCATGTGATTTGACACCGTTGGACTTTTTTCTTTGGGGTTATTTGAAAGAAAAGGTGTACGTCGATAAGCCAGCAACAATTCAAGACCTAAAGGATCAGATAATTCGGCACATTAACGGCATAGAACCTCCATTATGCCTCAGCGTCATCGAAAATTTGGACCATCGGATGGAGGTGTGCCGCCGAGGTCGCGGTGCCCATTTGGCCGATATTTTGTTCCGTACGTAATTGAGTAATACCAATACATCATAATAAAATAAAATTACAATAATTTCCCAAATAGTTTGTGTTTTATTCAAAATCAACATCGGCCCTTGAAATTTAACCACCCTTTATGTATGTGTATATTTATGTATGTGCATGAACACATACATACATAAATATTTCCACGTGCTTATTTGAAATTTATAATATTTTTAGTTATCTCTTGTAAAATAAAAATAAGCCTATTATTGTAAATGGTAGTTGCCAGATAACCTTAATAATACCTTAATGGCCCCTAATGAAAATTTTCAAAATGTAATATAATTTTGAACAAACAAAAGAAAAAAAAAAGAAATAAACATTAATAAACAAAAGTTTTATAGCCTTTTTCAAATTCTGCAGCTCACAAAGAATTTAGAAAAGCATTAAAAATTATTTTATCGCTTATTTGCCTACAAGTGTATAGTGTAAGCCCTGTACAACTAAATTATTTAAATTAATTTGCATTTACAACTCCAGTCCAGCTTATATGCATATGTATGTATGTATGTAATAAATGTATGCATGTATAAATGTATGGAACAAAATATCGGCCAAATGGGCGCCGCGACCTCGGCGGCACACCTCCATCCGATGGTCCAAATTTTCGATGACGCTGAGGCATAATGGAGGTTCTATGCCGTTAATGTGCCGAATTATCTGATCCTTTAGGTCTTGAATTGTTGCTGGCTTATCGACGTGCACCTTTTCTTTCAAATAACCCCAAAGAAAAAAGTCCAACGGTGTCAAATCACATGATCTTGGCGGCCAATTGACATCGCCATTACGTGAGATAACACGGCCATTGAATTTGTTGCGCAAAAGAGCCATTGTTTCGTTAGCTGTGTGGCAAGTGGCACCGTCCTGCTGAAACCACATATCGTCCACATCCATATCTTCCAATTCGGGCCATAAAAAGTTCGTTATCATCTCACGATAGCGAACACCATTCACAGTAACTGCCTGACCGGCCTCATTTTGAAAAAAATACGGCCCGATGATGCCGCCAGCCCATAAACCGCACCAAACAGTCACTCTTTGTGGGTGCATTGGTTTTTCGACAATCACTCTTGGATTCTCATTCGCCCAAATGCGGCAATTCTGTTTATTGACGAATCCACTGAGGTGAAAATGTGCCTCATCACTGAAGATGATTTTCTTCGAAAATTGATCATCCACTGTTGCCATTTCTTGCCACCATTCTGCCCATTCACGACGTTTGGAATGGTCAAGAGGCTTTAGTTCTTGAGCCAATTGCACCTTGTAAGCGTGTAAATGCAAGTCTTTATGCATAATGTTCATCAACGACGAGCGTGAGAGGTGCAATTGTTGGGAACGACGACGAGTTGAGGTGGACGGCTCTTCAGCTACACTATCGCGAACAACAGCAATATTTTCTGCAGTACGAGCTGTACGAGCATGCACTGGTGTTCTCACATCTTCTACAGACCCGGTTTGCTCGAATTTTTCCACGATTTTTGCGATTGTACGCACATTTGGACGATGAAATTGACCAAAAAAATTACGAAGTGCACGATATGCATTTTGATCTGAACTCCCATTTTCATAATAAGTCTGGATAACTTTAACACGTTGTTGGATTGTGTATCTCTCCATGGTTCAAATTGAGTAAGTCTGAAATAGAGAAATGTCAAATAAAATTCGGAAAAAAACTTGGCGTTTAGGTGTGGTTCACATTCAACATCGGCCCATACAATTTAACCACCCTTTATATAGCAACAGAATGAAAACAGCACTTCATAAATATGTTGTCCAACAGAACCAGCAAGGCACACTTAGAGCTCATGCGTACTGTTTATTCGCTTTGTTTATTTTTAATAGCAAAACAGTGGCAATAAATATTTCAATAAAATTGAAAAATTTTTAATCGAAGCGCAACTGCTAATTGAAAAGGTTTACGTACGAGAGAGAGAGAGAGAGGGAGAGAGAGAGAAAGAACACAACACAGCTGTAATTCCTAATTTTGATTTGTGAATTTTTCTCAAATTGATTCTTTCGTTTAGTATATTTTTACAATTGTGCTAATGTTATATTTGTATTTTTATATTTTCAGGCGCATATTTCTCACTTAAGACTTTATTATCTATGAATTTAGCAAATAAACGTGTTATGTATTTAAATTAATTCTTACTCTAATAATAAATTTATAAAAGTGTTATAAGATTTAATAAAGAAAAGAAAACATTACCAGAAATATTCAATAATGTATGCATGCATGTATGTACGTATGTATGTATGTATGTATTTAAATGTCTTGTGTGCAAAGGAACAGGTATGTATATTATATAGAAATGTATGTATGTATGTGTATCATGTATGTACAAAAAAATAAACAAAAATAGTAATTAATATACATATACTTATTAGTTTTTAAATACATACATACATGTATATGCACATGCAGAGGTACATATGTACTCATAAGTGTAAGATAGAACATACATACTATGTAATTATAAACAATATAACAATAATTTATTAATGTATAATAAAACAAAAGTAACAATTTATAGTATTAACTACTAAACTATAACTGTCAAGAAATCAATATAACAGTAATGAATATCTTTAAAAAATAAATTTTTGTGTATGTAAAAGTGTGTATGTTTGTTTAACGCCATACATACATGTACGACATTAATTTTTAATAGAACAGCAGATAGATAATTGAATTCTTTTTTTATTCAAAAACCTGTAATTAAAATTTTAGTTGTAACCACTTTTTAATCCTAATACAACCAATCCCATTATTGGAAGCATGTCCTTATACATACGTACATACATATGAATTGATTAATAACAAGTGCACTATTTCTGAACTTTTTTTAAGAGTTGATTTTAAATATTGAGTTTAGAAATCACGTAGTCTCCAATTTTAATTATGGTTTCTTACCTAATACTTATTTACTAGATAAAAAGAGCTTGAAGATAGCCCAGCAGCTAAACAAAAATGGAGCCTCAACCAAAAGAAAGAAGAAAGGTAAAAAATTCATGAAAAAACACGATGAGTTTTCTAATCATACATCAAGAAGTCGATGATATATTTTTGTGACAATGTCCGAAAACTGCCCCTTTTAACGCATAACTGCTGGAATTCCAACCCCGTCATCTCATCATCTACTCTTAGATGGCAGCAAAGGCAAGTCAGGGATCGGAAATTTTTTTTTAGACGTTAGAGGTTAAATATGTACATACTTACATACGCACAAATATTTTAAGATCTCTTCCTAAATTTCTTAATTTAATTTATAATACAAAATATTTTGAAAAATGAGGGTCTGCTCCTGGGTTTCGATTTCATTTCCACTATGAAATTGAAATTGAGAGAAATTAAAAGAAAACATCATTTAAGTTTTTTCCAAATTTAGCAAACAAGTGCTACTTTAATTTATTCTAGTGTTGTAGAATTATCAGGCTAATAAAATTACTAAAACTCTATTCTCTTTTTGAGAAACTTCTTAGAAATTGAATTTGGACGCCTTTCTGTTCTATTTAGATGCTGTACATGCATCCATCATAACTCAAAAGTCGCAATTTTTTGAGTTAATCATGCATTCGTCACGTCATGTTTTTTAATGTACATAAACGGTCACAATTCATTTTGAAACTGTTTTTGTGAAAGGTACTTCTAAACTTCTGGAAATATTTCTTATAACGCATTATTTGTGTTATGTGAAAAATATTACATATCACAAATTTCTTGCAATGCAAAATGTGACGCTATTGATGAAAATAATATTGCCATAAATCTGCATATGTCGTTATTTTTGTCACAAATTTTAATCTCTTAAAAGTAGCTTTTTGTTTTGCACTATATTTCTCGATATCAAAGTAAAAATGTCAAGACATTACTTTTGACAAAAATTTTTTTTTTTTTCGAAATAACACGAACAAAAAAAAAACAAATCTTTTTATAGATTATTTAAAACAATTGAGAACAGCTTCTCTTTAGATTTAACATTGTGCCCGAATTCCTTAGAAACTTCTTCCACTGAAACAAGTGATGACCTGTCAGGTCCTCTAACTTCTAAATCCGCACTTAACGCTTGATTGACTAATACTAATATAGCAACTAGAACAGTAAATCTTTTGCCAACTGCAAATAGTCCACATGAAAAAGGTAAGAAAAAAGCAAAACATCTAGAAAGTGGAAGCAAAGCTTTATAAAGAAGAGAAATAGTGCCAATATGTAAAAATTTCAACGAAAAAAGTGAGACCTGAAAGAAAAGTTAAGCCCCGAATTGTGCAGAGTTAATAAATTTTTATGAGAAGGAAAGAAAACAATTATTCACCTCATTTATTGCAAATTGTATGCAGATCATTGAGCCAACTTATTGTTATATTCGCATTGAGGGAACAAGAAGCTCTCGTCACCAAAATAATTCATATTTCTTTAAGAAAGCTGATAATATTGTATGTGTCTGTACAATATATGACATAAAAACGGACAATTGTCAACGCTTTCTTTGGGGCGGTGAGTCGATGAACTATGCACCTGGATAGTATAATTCTTTAAAAATATACCGGCTCTGAAGATACTGAACAAATATGTGTTGGACAGCAAAATAATAAATAGCCATATACTTAGTATATGTTGTACACTGCTTGGCATTAAGTCAATTACGAACAAATATCTAGTTAAAGGTAACACGCAAAACGAAGCAGATTCAGCTGATTCCTTAATCGAAAGAGAAACTAAATAAATGTTTAAAAGCTCAATAACACGGTCGGCAAAAAAATGGTAGACCATTCATTGAACAAGAGCTACATACATACATATGTTTTGAAGACTTTGTTGATTAAAAAAAGTTGACTAATAACATCGGTCCCTTAAACATTGCAGGATTGTAGATTTAAGCACAAGTACAAGTGCTTCGAGTTTATCGTGAATCACCAATTCAGTATTTTGCAAATTCGCATGTACTGAAAATCTATTTAAAAAAAATCACTATTTTTAAAAAGAAAAAGCTTTTAATAGTAAACCTGGTGTTTCGCAAAATAAAGGAGACGATATCAATGAATTGATCCAAAAATATCTTATACCAGATTTTTATAAAATGTTTTATAATACATATATACATATGTACATACAGCAGAATGTCTGATTCTTTGTACCTTATAGGAGACTAGACCGCTGAACTGATCTCCCTGAAATTTTCAAAACATTTAACTGGCACTCTCGAAGGCATTCTAGGCTACTTTTTTCTGACCACACACACACACTTTTAAGCTCATTTATTGTGCATGATAAAATAAAAAAGTATACAGAAACTAAAAAAATTTTAGTCTGCTGAATTTTAATTTAAGTTCGATAACTTTTGCAATATAGTATGTATTTTTTGCCTCATGTACGAATTCGATTTTTAGTTCAAACATGCAATATTGAAATTCGATTTTAATTTAATAACAGTATAAAAATTGTGGAGATACAATTCCCTTTTTTCTTCAACAATACTGATATAAGTATGTATGAGTATAACTCAGGAACTGAATTTAAATCTTCGAACGCATTTATGTCGCAATTATTTTTGATTTATGACGTTATTCCGATATATATATATATGTACATATGTATATAAAGCACTTAATTTTATTTGTTGAGTAGGCAAGTCAGTGCACTTGGCTGTTTGAGAGTATATCCATTGTATTCATTATCAATAATATAGAATATAGACAAAGAAAATACGCAAATTATTAATTAATTATGTAAGTGACGGAAAAAGAAGCACAAAGAAAATTTTCTAATGTTAATCATTTTGTACAGATTGTGTGTTCCATGTTCACTTTACTATTAATTAGATGATTAATCACGATTGTATGTTCAGTTCAAACCTGTGACAAATATGGAGCAACATCGATTTTTACGTACGGATAATTTTACTTTTGAATTGTTTTACGTTGTAGCTGGCAACATTATTTTTTAATTACCTCGGAGAAAATATATTTCGTTTTTATATATATTTTATGTAAATGTGTGTTTTTGATAAACTGTACTCAGTCTATCCTTGCAACTTCCCCGAACAATTTATATAACCCTTTTTTATAATATGTATGTTGATATTTTTGACGGAATAAGTTTATATTTGTATAACTTTAAAGCTTTTCTTTTAAGTTGGTATTTCTTACTACCAATGCACGTAAGGATTTTTGAAGGATAAAGTGTTAAATAAGTTTTTTAACCTCATATCCTAAACTGCGTTCCAATTATTTGGTTCATTGAATTGAAGAGCTGTGACTGATCCCCATATATACATATGTACATTTCTTATATGTGCCTGTGGCAATAAATCCAGCAATCCTTCCGTTTCAGCAACAATTTCGTGAAAGACGGTGGAATTTGTTGTATTTTTAAATTCGTATCTTGAAAATGACCACCCTTTATGAGAATGCTAGTTCCCATATCGGCATCAATCACAGCTTTTTAATATAATAGGGTTAACTTTTTTCCCAATCTTCTGTTATTCTTCACAAAGACTTCTTCTTACACTTCAAATACTATCTAACTGGCTTCCTTGCGCTTTATTAATTCTATTAATTTTATTCTTAAGGAAAATGTTCATTAACTCAAGTATAGTTCAATAAATCACGTCAACTATTGTTGCGGACTGTATATGTTGCAATATTGCAAAATTAGAAAGCGTGTCCACGTAGGTAAGGAAAAACTTTCAGTCCTTGGAATAAATGTCAATATAAAGTATTTCACCAGCGTAGGAAGGTGTAGAGGTTTCCCCTATGACATGTTTTTAAGAATGTTTTTTATATTTTGTCTCTGATTTTGCAATTTGCAGCAATTTCAGTATTTAGCTTTGTAATTTTTTCAAAGTAATAATCGATTAAAATTTGTGTCTAGTTTTCTTGAGCTGACGATGAGCTGTACTGTGTTCTGTGACAACTATCTCCTTTCTTCTTTTTTGTTGAATATATTCAACACAAATTTATCAGCAAATCGAATTTTTGGCTCAGGATAAAGCTGAACCAGATCATGATGTATGGATGCCAGAACGAGCAATTCACAATGAATTGCATTTACTAAGAGACTTTACTCTGTTTGTCGCAAGATGCAACTCTTTGTCTGCGAGTACCCTAGGGATTATTGTTATCAGCCTTTTATCCTGTGAAAAGACAGCGCTAATACCGTGAGATAAGGCATCAGTTGCAAGATCAAAAGACTTTGTGAAGTCGGGGTACATGAGTTTAACATCTTCCGATTTTAAAATATATTTTAGTTCATTGAACGAATTAAGTTGCTCTTCTTAAAATCTACAAAACCTTCTTTGATTATGTAGAACGTATTCTACCATTTACACCCTTTAGAATATCATGAAGTGAGTACTTCTTAATTTTTTCGATTTTAGTATTCTCTAAGAACTTTTGAAACATAGTAGTGGCATTTTTCAGCACAAATGGCAAAATTCATATTTGCCGTTATTTAAAGAAAAAAAGTCTTTTTCATGTCCCTTTTCACTAGTTCCATATGATGGATCTAGGGTTGTAAAGTATTTTGCTTTACCCAGATTTGACGGTATAACCAAAATATTTGGAATCGGGTACATATCATCGACTTTCCTATGATTTAGTTTACGAAAATCAACTGCTAGGCGTTTCTTCCTATTACCCAAATCATCTACGCCTTTTTTTTTTATCGACAACAGTGACTGGGCTTTGTATGCGGATGTAGAATAATACCATCCGCCAAAGTTGCGGATTTAGTGCTACCGCATTGTTCAATTAATTTATATTTCTTTCTGCTAACGTACGCCTTATAAATGGCAACATGGAATTACCTCAACGAAATTAACGTCATCCGCGGATGCAGGTGCTTCATCCTCTACGTTCTGATACTCTACTATACTATCTATATTGATCCTCTTCATGGCATGTGTTGTTTACTCTTTATATTTAAGTCCCGAGCTCGTACCAAATGCCTCTCGTCTCTTAAGTCTTTTAATGAGTGTTTCTTTCATTGTAGTAGACGAGAGGAAGTTGGATCTTTTCCATAGGCTCTGGTTAATTTTGGTTATATTTTTGAGGATTTGATTGTAAGTTTAAATTTATGTCTTGCGTGCTCTATTCCTATTTTTATTAGAAATCGTCTTCCCAAACATGTACCTCTCGGGATATGGCAAGAGCCAATGCTATTGACATAAAAGGCCTGATAGTGTTTTCTACAACCATCGTATTTTTTCAAAGCCTTTGTAGGCAGTATGGGCTGGCTACGCCCACAAAACATAATTTTCGATTTTTTCCTCAAACTCGGGTAGAGACTTAACGACATCCAATGTCTCGTTACGAATACTAGAAGATTTTTGATTCCTCATAGTAAGATCTTCGATCATTCTGTCAAATTCAATTTTCTTGGTTTGTCTAGTGGCAGTTCCTAAAATATTTTTTATTTCTTCAGAGTTCATTTTTACGGTCCAAACTTCCTTACTAATATCTGGTTTTTCAAATAATTCATTCAGTAAAACAATTTTTTACAAAACAAGAGTTCTTCTTAGAAATTTGTGCAAACCAAAATTAGGCAGAAAAAAATTATAAAAAATAAATAAATAGGAGACACATCATGTGAAATATATGAAAGCATATGTAGTGGTTGACCCCTACATATAAAGTGCATTGTATCAGACCTGGGTTGGGGCAGAAGAAAGAAGGCGTAGTGTTTCGGTATTTTTTGGTTTTTATTCTATATTGTAGGGAAGAGTAAGTCAGAATTTAACTGATACTGTTAAGACTGTTCATTGCCCAGTCTACATACTTTCGACAATGCAGTCAAATATCAGTTAACCCAACATTGCGTGTTTTTGTGTTGGATGTGTGTTTTTTGTTTGTTTTGGAAACAATTTTTGGCTATTGTTTTTTATAGAAACTTCGACAGGAACAGAACCTACTACCTTTGGACTGTTGGTCGAATACTCTACCAACTCATCCATCGAATTTTATACGTAATAATTATAAAACATACCAAATGGTCGGTTTTTACCGTTGTAAAATCACGCCATTTCAATATTTTTTGTGTTGACAACACCTTATACTATCTGATTTCAAATCTCGTCGCCAAAAAATAATTTGCAGAACATGCCTGAAAATCAATAATAATAAAGTGTTCTTAGCAATATTTTTTGGAAATTGACCCTGTCGGACCACCCAATCTGCTTGAGATTTTGAACACCAAATAAAAAACAATAATTTAAAGTTATTCAAATCTAACATTTTTATCTTAAAACTCCCATGTAATACAATAAAGAAATTTCAAGTTATATTTATAACAAACATCTTTTAATTTTTTGCTATGAAAATTGATATTTAGGCTATTTAAAGACTTTATAATTAAGCTGTGAGTAGCATCATGCTCTAAAAACATTCGAGGCGGCAGGCTATACGAACACACGATTACAAATGCTATCACCTGCATATTCACCCTTATTCTGAGTTTAGATTCTAATCGAAATTTTCTCCGTTTGGCAACTTTGATATTCTGCGTTTCGATTCCGCTCAGTTTCTTTCGATTATATGCATTCTGCATTTCGATCGTAGCTACGTTTTTCTACGTTGTTATTTTACCCGCGTAATTTTTTTCTATTTTTCTTTTTGCGAGCTAAAAAAGTGTTTAATTAAAAAAAATTTAAGTATAAAATGTAATAAAAATGGGTAATAAATGATTTAGATATTTTTTGTTGTTTTAATTTATTAAATTTTGTACTAATATATAAAGATTTAATTTCCTTCGGCAAAGAATCTCAAAGTAGCCACAACACGGTTAAGGGGTGACGAAGAAATTAAGTTACAGGGCTGTGCTTCTTGTGCAAAGGTGTCTAAAACATACTTGAACGCGTCTTTGTTTAAACGAAAGTTCTTTTTGAATCTATAAAAGTTAACTAGTTATTTAAAAAATCAATACCTTTAAATATAATTTCTTATAACTGATGACTCATCTCAAATGGATTGCAACTATTTCTCAGTTTTCGCTTTTCAAGCCTTGCCTCCGTATTCCGAGCCATATTGTTCTCCTCTTCTACCAATAAAGCCACTGCTATGCATTCCATGTCTCCTTGAAATTACCACATGAAAACTTCACTTTTTTTACAGGATTATATACGCTGAAATATTTTGCCACCAAAAATGTTTACTACGTTCTGGTTCTTTATTAATAATAATTCGCAAGTTTTTTATATATTTATTTATTTTCACTTTTCTGACTTTTGTTTATTAAAATGATAACAAATTTGCTTATTTTTCTGTTTCTTTTCCACATTCCACGGTAAAACAATTGGTTTTGTAAACATTGTTATCTTCTTCTTTTTCTTTCGATTCAGTTTTTGTTTGGAATACCAATTTACGATCGTAGCGTAACTGAATGCGGAAACGTAATCGAAACACAGAATAAGGGTGATTGTAATTTTAAAGCCCCCAGCTACATTTACAGCGATGCATTTACATATATTTCAGTAATGCCAAATTAAAATTTTTTATATACAAGGGAAGCGTAAAAATCCCTTATTTTGATGTTTCAGAAATAGAATAATTTCTCACAGAGTCTTAAGGGATAAAAATTACAAACTTTTTTTTCGGTGAACGGGTCTGCAAAGTTGAAGATGTATTGAATATATATTTCGAACTATAAATAACCCAGTAACGAATTGTATATCAAATTATAAATTATTTGTTAGCAAAGTTTACATACCATTAAGGGACAAACAGTAATAATAACACAAAATCGGTCATATAGTATTACAATATTTTTGCGGCCACACTTACTTAAGCGTAAAAAATAATTTATAACATTATTCAAATAACAAACTATTTAGCCCACAAATTTTCTGTTATGTTTTCAAAAACTGGTGATAGAAATCGAAAGTAAAATCGAATCAATATTGAAATATGTCCTTACATATATAAATAATTTATAATTACTTATAAAAATATTTCTCTATCAGCACGCTTTTAAAATAAAATAATTTCGCAATTAATTTCGAAGCACCAATTTCTTATACATACTTGTTTTGTCGTGTATTGCCCACATTGTTTTTGTTTTGTAGCTGGGAGAAATAGAAATAAGTTTAAATTGGCGATAGCTACAATGGTGGTCGTGTTGCCGGGTAGCTGCGCTATCGTTAAAATAATCGTTTCCATAACAACGTGTTTTAATTTTGACATATTGTAGCCTGTATCCTGCTGTCTCGAATGTATTTAGAGCATCACACGGTTTATACTTACTTCGTCGAGAGCGGCCTTAACTTATTTAGTTCTTAACAATTTGTTTTCTTCGTGTATAAATTTAAGTTTTTAACTTAGTTACGTCCGTTTGTTTCTCCTGAAAATTTTTTGCAACGTGAACATTGCCACGAATTAGGTCAACGCAGTAGAGTTGGCATTTTTATCAAAGCAAATCTGCTACAGTGCCAAGACATTAGAGTTGCAATCAAAACCACAGAGGCAGAAAATGAAAAACTGTTTGTATACCAGTTCACTACCATTGATGTGAATAGAATAACAAGTATCCTAAATAACTAATCCATACTAAAGAATTGGTCGAACAAGAGAAGAATGTAAAAGTTTGTAATACAAAACCTAAAAGATCCTTAAGACCAGGGCTTCAAGTATCCCATGGGCTTTCTTTAGCATTATAGATTTATGATTTGAACTTTATTTAAAGCGATAGTATCAATGTAACAGAAAGTATCAATGGAATTGTGACTGAAAAATGACATATGTTTGCATTTCTTAATTCTTAACTCCAATAAATTAAATTTCAAGTCATCACATAGTAAATTATGTCCATTATTATCGTTAAAAGAGTTAACAATTTTAACATCTTCGGCATAATCAGTACTTTAAAACACAAAACAGCAGTAGGAAGATTGTTGATGAATAAATTGAAAAATTGCACCCAAGTGAACGTTTTGTAATTGAATAATTTCGATTTTTTCCAAATTTTAGCTGTTGAGTTCTTCTTGATAGGTAAAGACATAACCATTTTTGTACAGAGTAATTAAAGCCCATAAGTGATAGTTTGTGTACCAAAAGCTTGTGGTTAACTTTATCGTACGCCTTACTAAAATCAATGTATATCACATTAGCTTGCATTTTATTTGTAAAGTGTTTATTAAGAATAGCTTTGGGATTATATTAATTTTAGCGATGCATTTTTTGAATAAAAGAATTACATGCATATAGTATACGATTTCTTCCTCACTGGTGGCAATAGATTTGTTAAATAGTGCAATGCAGCGTGGTTTCTAAAGATATAGCTTGGGCCTGTGCTAATCGAGCTTTCCAACGACTTTAAGTTCGAAAGTACAGTGTCAAGATTTATAAATGGAAAGTAAATGCCTCATGAATCTGTTGTAGTGTACGGGGAAAAAAATTTTTGCATTATCATAGGGCTTGATAGAATAAGTTTTTGCTTATTTAAACAGATCGTCAGCCATATTTTAAATGCTTTCAGTAATCTGAAGAACGACGCTGGGAATTAATGAATTTATAGAAAGATTTAGGGTTGGCTTAGCAGTGTTGTACGCAGATATTGCTCCAGCATATTTATGAAAATCAACAAGTGCACTCTCTTTTATGCTTATATAGCAAACAATTTATTTTTATTATTTTTGGCATTTCGTGAGTGTTGATTTTACCATGGTGGCCATTTATTATTGTAGACTTTTATTTTAGGAGCAGTTGTACTTAAAAACTTACTTAATACAATATTATCAAAGTTATCCTCAGTAAGCACAGAATCAAAATTCACATTAGATAACGAACAATCAAGTTAATGCGATGATTAAAGATGTTCCAAAATTGCAGTAATGCATTTAGCCAACTTCCAGAATGTGCTTTAACGGATTTTATACTTGTTTATGATAAAAGCTGCAGTTCATTTCGGAAATAAGTATATTTTGAAATGTTTATTTCGCATATACGCCTGGAAGTCCGCTAGTTTAACATTTTTTTTTTTGGTTCAATATGCATACTTATGTATATCTTAATTTTAATTTAAATCTATGAAGTTCATTCTTACAGACTCATAAACTAGAGTATAACACAATATAATAATTACAATGATAATATTTAAGCATTCAAGCACATTATTATGTTATTTTAAATAGCGTTTACTTTGAAAGTAAAGTCAATTAAACTATAAAAATTATTATAATCGGAAGTAGTTCGCCTCAAAGGTTTCTCTAATGCGCATTTCTGGCAAAAACAAAAACTAAGTCACTCTAAAATATAGCATAGCATGAGGAAAGCGAAGCCAATCATTACCAGAACAAATTTAGAAATCGACATATTTACATATTATCAAATGTAACACTTTCAGAAGTGACAAGAGCATTTATATGACAACTAAATTTAGAAAACAATAGGATTTCTTATAAATAATAATAAATAATTTTACTATAAATAATATGAATGCTGAACAAAATGCCTGGTTTTTAACATAAAATGCAAAGATCATGCGAAAAAGTGTTGCTCCGGTTTTTATTTGCATCTTTAAGTAAAACTTTCTGCAGTACAATAAATTTATCTGCTGTTAAATAACGAATGGATAAAAAAGAAGGTTATTCTTAATTTCTAAATTGCTTCATGACAGGCTTAACTATTAATTTCTTTAGCTTTTGAGCCGATTTTTACGTACTCGGTTTTTAAGTGAAAGCGTTTGCTCTCAAATCCATTACAGGATGACTCTATCATAGCATTGCGGAGAAAGTTTTATTGTTTTCCCAATTAGATTTCACACCATTCAAAATATAATAAAACGAAGAAATCTTAATACTGGCTCCATCAGTTCACAAACAATTCTAGTTTTCCAGAATATTGTGTTTCTTAGTTTTTAAACACATATTTGTGATTTCTTTTCAATTCCAATCGTTCAAATATATGTATATATAGCAAGACCTATCACTTGTTATTAATTAATTATGAAAGTCACAACAAGTCGAATTATTGTCAAAGACATGGATGGCATTAATGATGATGGAATACACACATATTTATTTAATTAGGAATTACCAAAACAAATTATCCAAGTAATTATATACTGTAAATATTAATCATAAAAAATTAAAGTAACAATAGTAAAGTTAAACTTAGTAAATAGTACATACATTTCTAGTTATAAAAACCTTAAATTAATTAAACAGAAATGAATTAAAGTTAATGAAATGTTAAATAAATTATTATATCCTAATTTTAAGCATTAAAAATAACTTTTGAATGCAAAATCTATTGAATAAATGTAATAAAGAATTAAAGATATGTATGTAGTTTGTTTCGCTTGCATTTTATAACCCATAAACTTCCAAATAGAAATAAGTATGTATTTTTCTGGTATATGAGTAAATCGTGAAAAATTTGCTTGCGTGTATTTATGTACATATACAAGTAACATAAAGTAAAATTCTGTACACTTTTAACTTGGTTTAAAAATGCAGGGATGCAATCAGATCAAGAAAAGAACCTTTCGGTATCTGACGTGAAAACAAGTACGCTAATGCTGCTATGCTGTGTAAAAAGGTTCATTCTGCTCTTCGGGGCAGCAAGACCTTTTGGTCATTCGTTAAAAGAATACGAAATAATTCTAGTTTTGTAGTTCCTTCTCTATATGATAAAATATTCACTGACCCGGTTGACACAGCTAAGCTATTAGTTGAGATATTTGCAAGTAATTCTAACTTGCCTTGCAGTCAACCATTGCCCGAAAATGAAAAAGTATACACTACTATGCCATGTAGTGACTTGTCTGCAGGTTACTACAATTCAGGATTTAAATATATTAAATTAAACTGTGATAGTTCATTGCAGTAGCAATAAATATTTTTTAAATAATTTCTTAATTTTATACTTATCAGTAATATTCATTAAACTTGTTGGCATTTCGTTGTAGATCTTTGGGAGTATTATTTGTAAGACTCGGTCACCGCAGCTGATCCTACCTTTTGCGCGGAGTCTAGTGTTGTACTAATGGTTGATTGGTCGTAGAAGGTTAGCGTCATTTAGTTCTGTCAGAGCCGTTAACCGTTAATTATGTTTAATACATTAACTTGAAGGGGTAGATCTTTTTATCGCATGTGGTTAAAAGATGTGAGGTTTGTTGTATATTGACTGTAGATATGTGCATCCGCTTGGTAATTATTTGTATTTGTGCTATTCCCAAGGTTGTTGTAGCTTATGTCTTGGACGTGTAAATGGGCGATGTGTCTGACGTTCGGGTTTTCGTTACTTTGGTTTCTTATTAGTATTTTCAGAAGCCAATTTTGCGTTTTTTGAAGACTCTTACAGTGTGCAGAGGTTCTCCACGCAGTTATCCCGTGGCTCATATAAGATTCTGCCAGCCAGAAGTATTCCTGGCGAAGAACTGTTGTTGTTGCAGCATAACTAAGGTGATACATTGAGTATGATGCTTTGCGTAGTTTTTTGGAGTTCTTTTATGTGTGTCTTCCATTTAAAAGTGCTTCCTACATGAGTTCCGAGATAATTGTATGTATTAAACATTTCAATAGTGGTGTTGCACCGATCGTTTGAATTATTTGTTCTGTTGTGTATGGGTTCCAAGTGATATTTCAGTCTTATATTCACCTGTCCAGCGTGCGGTTGCCTGATGTGCATTAGTTTTGTTTTTAATGCCTTAGTTACCAGACCGTTGTCATGACACCATTTAGATGCGTTGTCAAGCTGAGTTTGCATAATTTCCGTAGCTGTTCCAACGGTTTTGTGTATCACTACAGATGCTGTGTTATCCGCGTATGTATAAGAATGGCATTGGTTCAAGACGTTGAGCATGTCATTAGCATATTAGTCCCAGCTTTCATCCTTGTAGAACTCAGTGATTTGTTATACTCATTAGTGATTTTTATGCAATATCTACGTAGGCTCAAGTAGTCGGCAAACCATGATAGGACAGTGCCGCGTATGCCATTTCTTTCTGATGTTGGTAGAAGCTTTGTGTGTGATAAAGTATCAAAGGCTTTGGTGAAGTCGATAAATAATCTCGTTTTTGCTAAGAGCATTATTTATTTTGTCATGGAATTTTCGAAGAAGTTTTTTTTTATTTTTTTTAAAGCTCGTTTGGATTTATTATAGTAGATTTTTGACAAAATTATTTAAACACTTCACAATATTTTTTTCTATTCACCTATTCAATTACTGAAAAAATAGTTATTGGTCTGTAGTTGTTGAAATTGTTTTTCTGGTCACTTTTATATACATATGTATGTATAGGCCGAAAACCAGAAGTTTTTAGCAACGTCGGCACGAGTGATTTGTTTATATTCGCGTTTATTAATTGTGTTATTAAGGGCGTTAGCGTTACAGCATTATTTTTTATGTCCTTAGATCTTATTCCGTCTATACCGGTGCCTTTGTTTTGATTTAAATGTGTGAGTACATGCAAGATTTACTCTTCGTTTGTTTGTTCCATATATGTATATTGAGTTTCCCAAGGTCACGTCCGAGTAATCGGTGGTTTGGTATAACAGGGGGAATTATTTTTTGAAAATTTTCATTGAAGTTCGTAGCGAAGTTTTTTACTATGGGCTCTAATCTGTTGTTTTTAAAATTGTATCGTCTATATTATTGCAAGTCTTACCATTGATCTCATTTATTAACTGCCATGTTACTCTCGGATTATTACGATTTTTTATAAATTTTTGCTTATAATATCTGTTTTTTTCATTAAATATTTTTTATTAACTTGGTTTCTGAATTTTTTGTATTCACTTTCATAATTCAATTTTGCTTTATTCTTAATCCATCTTTTATAAAGTTTATCCCATTGCTCACACCACTTCACAACTTTGTCAGTAATCCATGGACTCATAGACCTTTTTTTCGTGTTTTTTTTATTCACTTTTGATTTTTCATATATATCACCAAGTTTTATATAAATATTGTTGTATATATCATTTGCGTTGTTCTGTGCAGTTCCATTACTCCAATATGTTTCTCTGATTACTTTGTTAACTTTATGTGTCTTAATATATGTGTCGCCTGGGATACAAATAGGCGATATATGTTTGTTATGTTCACTGGTTGCAGAAGTATGTTGGATACAGCAAAAAATGTAATAATAATCAGTTATGTTTCTTCTGATAACAGTAGCATTTATATTCGATTTTGTTTTTGCCATATAGTGCTCAATACATGTTCGTGTGTTTTATTTTATATCACAGCGCGTTGCTTCGTTTATTAAGAGTTGTAGCCCGTTTGACATAATCATATCTATATAGTTCGCTATTAAACTATCATCTCTTAATAGATCAATATTCATATCTCCAACAATGGCAATATTCCCTTTAGTTTGAATTTCTTTTAAAGTTTTATCAAGTTCTTTAATAAACATAATTGCAATGGATTTTGGTGGTCGGTATATTGCAAGAGGAGAATTTATTTATTTGAAAAAGTAATTGTACCAACTCAAACGAAGTTATTTCCGATTTTATTAACGTGCAGTTAATATTTTCCCTTGCGTAAACAACAATGCCGCCGCCTTTGCATTTTTCTGAACATATTTAAGAAACAAGATTTGAAACCTGGAATATTGTAAAAGCGATTCTCTTCGTTTTTAATATTTGTTGCAATTAGCACTATAAAAATAAGTCTTCTATAATGCTATTTAAAGTGGCTAAGAATGTGTGAAAATGTTTACGTATCGAACGAAGGTTCATACATATTAATGTGAAGGGGTAACTTATAAGTCTATCATCGATTTTACTAAGCGTGTTGACTGTTATATGTTGTTTGTATAAGTTTTTTTTTTTAATTCTTTAATTATTTTTAATCGTTCATATATTTAAGCATTCTAAATCAGCGGAATTATTTATTATGATTAGAGGGGAGTCTTCATTCCTTCTTGCGCAGTTAGATCCAGATCGAATCCATACATATTCCCAACCATATTCTTTAGTTTTGATTTTTTATGACCAGAGTAATTGGCGACTACATGCAGCAAGTTGGTAGTTTATATACATATACAAATTTATTACTATCGTCAGCTTGATTCAATATTCTTGCGTCCATTCGATGCCGTTTGATTTTACTCTTTTTTTTTTGTTCAAGGTAAACTGAATTATAGTTTTTTTTTACTAATACGATATGCGTTGTTAATATCGTGGCTATATCCATATTTACTGATCTCGCTGTTTTGGTTATGATTTCTGTTGCGCTTAATTCTGAATTAGCTACGTTTTTTATTTCCATATTATTTTTTAACATCACTTGATCTAGGTTGTTTAATTTGTCCTCCATTTATTTTTTTTTCTTGTTTATCTTCCCTTTCATACAGATCACTAACTTTAGTCGCTAGCGAAGCCACAGATGATACCATTTGAGTGATGGAGTTTTTCTTTTGGGCTTCAACCAACAACCTTTTCCAACTGGCGCGATCTTTAGCCAGCAGCCTCCAATTTTGCCCACCAAGTTGGTTGAAGTCCCTCTCCACTTGTGTGCGCCATCGGCTCCGTCAGCATCTTTTATTGCGTTGTCCCACTGGCTCAGCGTCGAAGATTCTACGGATTGGAGCAGTATTTGCCATGTGCTCTACATGGCTTAACCCCTTAGCCGTTGGATCCGTAAACGCCTGGTTAGGCTCATGTCGCTTTACAACCCGTACAGTTCGTAATTGAATCTTCTTCTCCAGAAACCATCAACGCAAACTTTTCTCTCGAAAATACCAAGGACTTCCTCATCCGCCTTCGAAACTGTACATGCTTTCGTGCCATAAGGAAGGACAGGGATGATCAAAGTGGTATATAGTGTCAGCTTGGTCTTTCGAGAAAGGACTTCAATTGTCTCTTGAGCCCAAAGAAGCAGCGATTGGCAAATGTTATTCTGCGTTTAATGTCGGTACTGATGGTGTTCGTAGTGTTCACTTGGGAGCCAAGGTAGAAGAAGTTCTTCATAGCTATAACCTCTAGGCCTATGGTCACGTTCTAGCTCAGTCATCGATGTTGTGCGTCCTTTTTCGATGACAGCATATACTTCGTGTTGCCCTCTTTCCCCGCTAGACCTTTGAAATGGTCTCCTGCAGCTTTGTTCGATTTTAATCTGGGCATTGCTGTTCTGACTTCATTTAGGTCGGGGCGACGGAATTCTCTACCATCATCGTATGTGTAATATTCTGAATGGTATTGGTGTTTTCCTCGCCGTTAAATAGTCTGCAGAAGTGATCTTTTCTCATTCTCAGCATCAATTGCGACTCTACTACGATTTATCCCTCTTCGTTACGACAGGCTTCTGTCCGTTGGTAAAACTTTCGCATATTATTCCTCCCGTAACACCTCTCCAGTTCTTCGATCGCGCGTTTCTCATGCTCTTTCGTTTTCCCTTTTGAGAAGCCGTTATTTTTTCCTTCTTTTACGTTCGTAGAGCTCACGAACTGCTCTTGTCGTAGCTGGGCATCGATCGTATGTTCTTTCTAGGAGAATATAAAAACTCACCCTTGCTATCGTCATCTTTATCCTCCGTAGGGGCGTGGGCACAGATTAGGGTAATTTTGCCGACTGTAGCCTTGATGCGGATTGTTATGAGGCGTTCGCTCACGTATTTAAAGCTCAAGACTTTTTGCCTAAGTCTGCCTCGCACAACAAAGCCGCATTCAAACAAGCGCTGTCTTTGATCTTTGTAACAATCACCGTAATAGATGTCGCAGTTTCTTATGCTCTTTTTTCCCGGCCCATCTAATGGCACCTCCTGTTAAAATTTCTTTCTGACACTTTAAAACTGTGTAAATTTTTGTAGACGATTTGCAAAAACACGCCCGCAAACTCTAACTTAGACTTAAAAAGAAATGACTTACTAAGCAATCGTCAGTATGAACTTCGCAGAGGTTGCACTACGGATGTCATGCTTGCCTTCCTCTCGGAAAATGGTGTAAATCTATACACCATTTTAGCGAAAGTAAAGTGGTTGCTCTAGATATTTCTAAGTTAGGCAGAGTGTGGCATGGGGCACTTTTGTCTAAACTTATTACTTTTGATGTAGGTGACAACCTCTCTCGATTTATATCAAGCTTTGTTAGAAATCGCACTATAAAAGTTGTTATATATTATGTTTCTTCAAACATGTTCCAGATCGATTCCGGATCGATACCGGAAGACTCCTATGAGGCAAAATATGAATGATTCATTGAATAACGAAGTAATGATAATCTTTGAATGGGGTCGATCTCAATGCTGGCAGAGCCCAGTATTGGTTATTAACACACAGGAACACGACCGCCAATCCAGCTTATTCTGTTGTTATGCGTAGTATAAGTATGAGTCAGGAACTCTTGATGTTCTCGGCATGAAAGTCTATTTTTGATATACTAGATCGTGTACAGAAGAGGGCGAAAATGTTCATCGGGGACAGTAGGGTATCCAAGACTATCTTAAGCATCGTCGCGGTGTGGGGTGTGTTACATTGTTCTATTGGTACTATCATGTATTATGCTCAGATAAGATCAGGGACCTTGTTCCCGAAATCTGGATATGTTTACAAAAATATTAAAGATGATAAGCAATCATTAAAATTTGTCAATGCTTACGATACGCGGTGGTTATCAACTGAGTCAGTCGTACAGAAACGAATACAAAGGTTTATATTACTGCAACAGTAGAAAAATTATTTAAAGTCTGTGTTATGATACAAATTTATTATATATGTACATTAGAGTGGACAATATTTATATGGAATTATTTTTGTTTTTTGTAGGAGGTGGTTCGCCCCCTAATTTTTTTCTTTTGGGCACAAATAACATATTTCCAAAACTGTAGACTGTTTGGTCAACGTTAAGGCGTGGCACATGCGCCCTCAAGTTGACAAGAAGGGATTTTGCACAATTTAATAAGAAAAAAGTTATAACTTCATTATTATTTATCAAAATTTATGTTAAGTATCGATATTATATTTAATTTTGACTATTATTTTAATGCGTGCCCCTAAAAAGGCGTGGCACCTTATATAATTTAGGTAATATATACGAAAATATGTAGTTTTTGCTTCAAAATATGATGGAATCTTACATATGTATGTAAAATTTATTTCCTAAAAGTCATTAAATAAATGCCGGCAAATTGGGGCGTGGCAAGTTAAAATTTTAAACTGCTACTAACAAATGCAGCTCTGTGCTAATTAGTTGCGATCAAGCAAACTTATATTTTCATAGAAGTAGCAATACTGGAATAACGGTATCTAGTACACATGTGCTTTTGTTAAGCTAAAAAAGAGCGTTGATAATGTGTTGTTATACATGCAAATGTGAAAATATTAATTTGATTTGATTGAAAGATAAGGTTTATAAAATTGGTAAGTTTAAACAACAAAGTGCTCGATATTTTCAAAATACAATAACATATTTAATATTATTAATGTAACTCAAACAGCAATGGAAACAAGAGCAAATGAAAAGTTATTTCTGCTTGGGCACGACGAAAGTCAAATCATTGGGTGCAAGTTACCATCAAAAGGGCAAATATTAAAAGTTCTTTTTTACAATATGCGGAAAATTAAGCTCAATCTTCGTCCGAGTGCATATCTTGTAATTAAAGAAGCAGAAGTACTCTGGGATAAAGCACGTATTCCCACAAGCCAGAATATTCGTAGCGTTCAGAAAGTGGAAGCTCTATATCATCAGTGGAAGACACTTCAGAAAACTTGTAAGCGCCGTACAGCTCTACAGGAGAAACGTGAGCACGATTTTGTGGAAGAATTAGACGATTTGTTTGATATCGCTCATGGTGATGCGTTAAGTATTATTCAAATCGAAGAAGATAGACTATTTCTACTTAATCAACGGAAAAAAGGCAGACCAGGTGGTATGATTGGAAGCGATCGAGCACTTTTTGAAAGAGAGAAAAGAAGAAATATGCGTGAAGAAAGAGAACTGATAAGGCAAGAAAAGTATCACCAGGAGCAATCTCAAAATTTGGTTGCAAGTCAGGACTACTCAGATGATGAAGGACAATTGACTGAAATAGACAGTGATAAGCTTCAAGACAATTTTCAACAAACATCTACTGGAAATGTGGGAAAGAAACGTAAAATGAAAAACTTTATAACACCCAAGCTTGTTGCGACTCTGGACAAGTGTAAAGTTAGCGACAGAGATGCTGTTCGAATTCTCATAGCCACTGCTGAAGCATTGGGCCATGATTTAAGTCAGTTAGCAATAAGTCAAACTACAATTCGAAATTGCCGTAAACAAATTCGATCTGAAACAGCTATAAATTTAAAGGAAAAATTTCAAAACATTTTACCGCAAACCATTACAGTACATTGGGATGGAAAGCTGTTACCATCATTAACTGGAAAGGAAAAAGTAGACAGATTGCCAGTTGTTATTACATCTACAGAGACAGAGCATCTACTTGGAGTTCCTGCATTACAGGCTGGTACAGGAAGGCAACAGGCTGAAGCAATAATCCAGTTATTAAAAGAGTGGAATTTGACAGACAAAGTTCAGGCCCTGTGTTTTGATACAACAGCAACAAACACGGGAAGACTTCAAGGTGCTTGCGTGATATTGGAACAGGAATTAGGAAAAGATCTTTTGTACTTGCCCTGTCGTCACCACATCTACGAAATTGTATTAAAGAGCGTATTTGAAAAAAGAAATTTGTCTTCAAGTGGACCAACTTTGTCAATTTTCCAAAAGTTTAAAGGGTCCTGGGCGATGATAAACCAAGAAAATTTTAAATTTGGAGTTGATGACGAGAAGGTAAGTCAGCATATTAGCGTTTTCGAATTAGAAGATCTAGCCACGTTTTTCCGCCAATATTTAAAAATAAAACAGCCTAGGGCTGATTATAAGGAGCTTCTGGAATTAAGCCTAATATTTCTTGGGGAGCACGATAGGAATTATAAATTCAAGTCACCAGGAGCATAGCATCACGCTCGTTGGATGGCCAAGGCGATTTATTCATTAAAAATGTTTTTATTCAGAGAAGAGTTTGTCATGTCGTAAGATGAAATAGACGAGTTGAGGACTTCGTAACCAAAAATACACTTCACTTCTTTGAACGTTTTTCGATTGCAACCGATTTTTTCCAAAAAAAAACCCTCCCAATGGCAGAACTAGCCAAGCTATATACAGGGCGTAAATATCGTCAGTAAAATGAGGGTAGTTAACGATACTGCCGAACGAAATGTTAAATTAATGGAAGAATATAATAATTCATTATCAATAAATGAAGAAGAAAAACAATTTATCTTACAAATTGTAACTGATTATCGAAAAAACTATAAAGGTATTTATAAATCAGATCTCATGGAACACTAATCTATTTGTGTTTTATTTTACTTGCCGGCATTTATTTAATGACTTTTAGGAAATAAATTTTACATACATATGTAAGATTCCATCATATTTTGAAGCAAAAACTACATATTTTCGTATATATCACTTAAATTATATAAGGTGCCACGCCTTTTTAGGGGCACGCATTAAAATAATAGTCAAAATTAAATATAATATCGATACTTAACATAAATTTTGATAAATAATAATGAAGTTATAACTTTTTTCTTATTAAATTGTGCAAAATCCCTTCTTGTCAACTTGAGGGCGCATGTGCCACGCCTTAACGTTGACCAAACAGTCTACAGTTTTGGAAATATGTTATTTGTGCCCAAAAGAAAAAAATTAGGGGGCGAATAACATGTTATTCAAAAAAAAAAAAAATGTCCACTCTAATGTACATACATACATAGCTTTGGAAAAAATTAAAAAATCCTTTGAATTGATGCTTAGATTATTTTCTTCTATTACCGTATTACAATTACGGTCTTCTAAAATTCCTGAAATAAAAAAAGACTTACCGTCGAAACGTTAAGGAAGAAATGTTATATTCTAATACAGACGAAATGAAGATTTCTAGAATGCAATAGCGAACGCTCAATTCCATAACTTACCTTCTTTCAGAAGGAAGGTTTCGGTGTGACTTCTTAGTTAAGTGGAAGTTGAAGGAATTTTTTACACAAAAATCAAATTACAAACAGTATGATATTGAATACTATGGTTTCATTGTTTTACATTAACTGTGAATTAAGGGGATGTATGTTGCCACACCTTGCTAAATATTTGATCAGATCATTTATAATGACCTCGTAAAAATGTGTGATGAAAATATTTTAATGATATTTAATTTGGTAAGTAACTAAATTTAATGAAAATGCTATTCAGTGTCGACCTACAAACATATGTATATATGCATGTACATTTTTAATATAAATATAATATATAATAAAATAAGTATATAATTCATATATGCACATATGTTTCTAATGATGCAACTAAATATATTATTTATATATTTACATATATGCATATATTAATAATAAAATTTAAACCTTTTTTGGGCTTTTATTTGACAGAGCAGCTCACTGAGACGGAGCTTACGAGATCCACGATCAAAACTTAGTTAGTTCAACATACAATTAGACTCTTGCTTAACCATTTCCGTTGTCTGTAAGTCCGATGTATGACTTTTTTGTTTATTACATTAAAACAAAAAGTGGGAACGCACGTTAGGTTAGTTTTAATTTTGTTAAATAAAAACTTGGCCAATAAAAATGCGCCGTAAACGGACGCTTCCTTTTTGTGTGATTTCTATTCCTTTTTTATATGGAGTGAATAAGAGCTATTCTAGTGGAACTCGATTGCTCTTTAGAGTTTAGACGAAGACAATCTAGATGTAAACGAAAAAAAAACAGATATAGATATACATACATACATATGTGTGTATATATGTATGTAAATAGAAAAAAAAAATTGTTTTTGTGAATGAATTTTTTTTATGTCAGATCTAAGATCTAAATGTTATGATGCTCTCAGCTGGAAAAGAGTTTGATGTTGATTTGCTTTTGTTTAAGTTACTTCAGTTTAGTGTGTTAAATATGTCCCCCTCACAATTTTTTTTAAATTTTAAGAATCTTACCCCCTAGAACCAAAAGTGGAAAATCTGTGTAAGAGACCGAAATATGTAAATGTGTCGCACACAAACGAAAGTACTCAGGAAAGTTAGAAGACAAATCAATGTTTCTTTTCATATATTTGTATATATGATCGATAAACAAAATAATTTACCTTGAATTTGGAACTTTATTCAGCCACCTTATCCAAGACTTTTTTCAAGTTTATTAAGTCCTCGCTATGAGAATTCCATTTAGGTAACCGATACAAATTCTATTTATTTGTTCCCTCATGAGAAAATTCATAAGTGCCTGAAGGTGGAAAGTGCATTTTTTCAATCCAAATGGCGTACAAATGAATTTATGATGGGAAGAAGAATGTAAATTAATTTGAATTCTTAGTGGCTTATAAAAAAAATAATTTTTTCAGCTTAAACTTAAACTTAAAATTTAAACTAATTTATCCAAAAATGTGTTGTTAATTGTAACCTATTTTGTTGTCTTCCCCAAGCTGCATAACTCTTTGGTTGAAAAAATGTTAATTCTTCGTTTCCTACAGGTTGAAATGACGCGTGTGCAACATCAGCGAAAATAGCCTGTTGTGAAATTGTTTGTTTTAAAAGAAGTATCAAGTTTCGTCTAATTGAAATTTTATGAGTGTTTAGAATATGACATGTGTTAACTTATATAGGCGGGAGCTGGAACACCATGTATTTTTTCCATAGGTATTATTATTAGAATTAAAGGGCAATGTATTTGTGGCGCACAGATCCTTCTTTGTAGAATTGTTCCTTTGTAATTGTGTTATAAGGATTGTACTTATTCGTAATATATAGCTAGAATTTTAAATAGAGTTGGATAATACTTGTGTACAAAAATTTCCAGTTAGAACGCTTCTAAAACCAATTAGAATTTTTAAAATGAAATAATTCTAATTCCAAATTCTAAGAATGTGTGTGTTTTAATTATGACATATTGTAGCCCGTAGGCCAATAATTTTATATTCAGTTACTGCTTGTGGTGTCGAATTTAAAATTTTCTTTTGTTAGATGTATCTTGATAATATTCCTCTAAAAGAAGCATACAAAACTTTAAACTTTGAGTGGAAAGTTATACAATATGGATCAAAAGTCATAGCAACCAACAAATGCTTTGTCTGCCCCCTATTCGAATAAATTAAAACTTTTTTTAGTAGAATTCTCTTCGAATTTAATTAAATTAAATAATTAAAGTAGAGTTTTATTGCAATTCAACCGGATGTTTCAAAAAAACACAATTGGAATAAAATAAAATTTTTAAAATTTCCAGTTGGTTTTGGGAGCGTTTTAATTGGTTCTAGTTGAAATTTTTTCTACATAAGTGCAAAAGTAGAAGTCAGAACTTCACCGTCTTTACAACCCAAATCTTTATATTTTAAGAAGATATTTGGAAAAATGTTTTATTGCATAAATGTCTATATATTTGTTTTTCAAATCTATTTTTCCATCAAGCTGTATTAAACAATTGAGAGCAATGAAAGCATCATAGCTGCGTTCTATTAGTTCCAAAAGTGTACCATATTGATTAAATTCTGCGGCATTTAAAAATTCTATACAAATACTCCTCATTGACACCGGAGCTGAAACTATGGTAATTACGATCGAGTATAGTTTAAGAAAATTAATTTCTTATTTCTCTTCAGAAATTTATTTGGAACATTGTGTATAAATATTTTGTGGTTGGCGGTCCTCTAGTAAGACTTAAGCTCTAAAAATATATGGAAAAGTTCTACAAAATGTTAAATACCTCTTTAGGACAAAAATTATTTCTCTTTTGCATTCTTATTTCGCCACTGTTCTCCGGCAGTAGGGAATCTAGCGTCGTTGCATCTATTAGCTTCTCATTTGTAAGTATTGCTATGACATAAATAGCTAATAAATTTGGTATTCTGGCAATTTCTACTCACCTAATTTAGAGTGAAATTTGGTGGTCATTTCTGAATTACTTTGGTTTATAAAAATAATAACTTATTGTATTTTTTTGTACGATTTCTTTGTTTCAATTTTTTTTTTTGTGAAATTCTTTAAATAATTTATAGTTATTAATTAAACAATTTCTTTAAAACTTTTTCAGGAATGTTTCTTTATAAATTAATTAAAATCAATTAACTTTATGGAGCTGAAAGCCGTATACTATGAGAAAGATGTTAACATAACTGCATTTCACACAAATAACAGTAACGATAAAAATGTATAAGTACCTTTTTGAAAATATTCGTAACTTTTAAAATGTTAATCGCTACATCAAAATACGAACGAAACGTATTTGTATTTATTTATTTTATTTAATTTTTTTTAATTATTCATTCATTGGCACTCCTATACAACAAAACAAAAAAGTCTTATAATTATAGTATAGGATGATCAGCTTGTAATAATTATATATTGGTCATACAAGAAGATTATAATACTTAACACAAATTTAAAGAATTTAGCAAACAATTTTAAATAATATGAAATCCAATTTAAGCATTACGACTGTTAACATTTAAATAAATCACAAATACATACATTTTTAAATTTGTCCATAAAAATTAAAAATATCTTTCCTAAACTGCGTTGCATTACTAACGAATTGTAAAGATGATGGTATTGAGTTCCATAGACGAATAGCGTGGACGAAAAACTGCCATTCCGATATCAGCTTCCTAAATCTAAACTGGACCAGGTTTTTATTTCTTCGCGACTGTGCGAATGAGAGACACGCAAATAAATAAGACGGCTCTCCAGTATAAATAATTTTATGCAAGAGAAGTAGCGAACGAAAAAAAACGAACACCATAAAGTTTAGTCTCATGAGGTGAAGTATGAGAAAAACGTCGCAAGTTGAATACATATCTTAAAATAGCATTATAAAGGGTGGTTAAATTGTATGGGCCGATGTTGAATGTGAACCACACCTAAACGCCAAGTTTTTTTCCGAATTTTATTTGACATTTCTCTATTTCAGACTTACTCAATTTGAACCATGGAGAGAAACACAATCCAACAACGTGTTAAAGTTATCCAGACTTATTATGAAAATGGGAGTTCAAATCAAAATGCATATCGTGCACTTCGTAATTTTTTTGGTCAATTTCATCGTCCAAATGTGCGTACAATCGCAAAAATCGTGGAAAAATTCGAGCAAACCGGGTCTGTAGAAGATGTGAGAACACCAGTGCATGCTCGTACAGCTCGTACTGCAGAAAATATTGCTGCTGTTCGCGATAGTGTGGCTGAAGAGCCGTCCACCTCAACTCGTCGTCGTTCCCAACAATTGCACCTCTCACGCTCGTCGTTGATGAACATTATGCATAAAGACTTGCATTTACACGCTTACAAGGTGCAATTGGCTCAAGAACTAAAGCCTCTTGACCATTCCAAACGTCGTGAATGGGCAGAATGGTGGCAAGAAATGGCAACAGTGGATGATCAATTTTCAAAGAAAATCATCTTCAGTGATGAGGCACATTTTCACCTCAGTGGATTCGTCAATAAACAGAATTGCCGCATTTGGGCGAATGAGAATCCAAGAGTGATTGTCGAAAACCTAATGCACCCACAAAGAGTGACTGTTTGGTGCGGTTTATGGGCTGGCGGCATCATCGGGCCGTATTTTTTTCAAAATGAGGCCGGTCAGGCAGTTACTGTGAATGGTGTTCGCTATCGTGAGATGATAACGAACTTTTTATGGCCCGAATTGGAAGATATGGATGTGGACGATATGTGGTTTCAGCAGGACGGTGCCACTTGCCACACAGCTAACGAAACAATGGCTCTTTTGCGCAACAAATTCAATGGCCGTGTTATCTCACGTAATGGCGATGTCAATTGGCCGCCAAGATCATGTGATTTGACACCGTTGGACTTTTTTCTTTGGGGTTATTTGAAAGAAAAGGTGTACGTCGATAAGCCAGCAACAATTCAAGACCTAAAGGATCAGATAATTCGGCACATTAACGGCATAGAACCTCCATTATGCCTCAGCGTCATCGAAAATTTGGACCATCGGATGGAGGTGTGCCGCCGAGGTCGCGGCGCCCATTTGGCCGATATTTTGTTCCATACATAATTGAGTAATACCAATACATCATAATAAAATAAAATTACAATAATTTCCTAAATAGTTTGTGTTTTATTCAAAATCAACATCGGCCCTTGAAATTTAACCACCCTTTATATTTGCCCTACAATAACGGAGAGAATCATGTTCGTTCCCAATTTTTGTTTAACATGCATACAAGCTGTAAGTTAACACAAACATTTATCAAAAATAAATTAAATTAAAATAAAATAAATCAAAATAAAATAAAAGCTAACATTAACAATTATTAAAATTAAAAGTTAAATAAATCAAAATGAAATTTGAGTAAACAAAAATAGAAAATTGCTATATTCACCAAGTTGCTGCAATCGATTTTAAAGAAATTGTTCACAAGTTCATTACACCTGAAAATAATGCAGCCTAAGCAATGTCTACAATTTTTTGCATTGTCTTTGTCAAAAACATTTCTTAAGAATCGATAGCAACAACTATTAAAATCCAATTATCACGCCACTTTTAGAATTAAGCTAGTTAAGCATAAAATAAAATATAAATTAAAAATATGAAAAATTAAGTTTTAAGTTTAAATCTGATTTTAATAAGGAACGGTCGTGGATACCGGAAAACAAAAAATTGTTTTTTTTAGTTTTTTACTAAGAGAAATAATAACTGGCGCCCGAGCAATCGATAACGGGTTTCCTTTTTAAAATGTAAAAAAAAGGATAATAAAATAATATCTTCCGCGCAATAAGTCCTCAAGTAGCACAGCGCGAAGTAAGATTTCCTTTTTAAAATAAACTTAAAAGGACAATAAAAAATACTACTAAGTCCTCAAGTAGCACACCGCGTAGTAATTTTTAAACCCGACAAATTTATGTCCTTCGTAACCAGAAGCCCTTGAGAAGTGCGGTTTCTTAGGCAAAGCAAAAAAAAACCCCGGAGCTTAATAAGGAAAAAAGAAAAAAAAAAAAGTTTTTTTAAATCCTGTGTGAAAAAAAGAATATCCTGTGTGATTAAAAATTAAATAAACTCTAAATAAAAAGTGTCTTAAGAACCTGAAAAGAAAAATTTTAAATTATATGCTAAAAAACTTTGTAAAAATAGAAACAAAATCCAGTTTTAAATACGCAGACACATATAATAAACTGTTTAACTTTGTGAAATATACAGACAAGAAAGAAAAATACATAAACTGCTTGTGAAAAAAAAAACTAGTTTTAAAATACATCTGGAACTCTGTGAAGCTCAAAAAAGTGATAGAAGACGGTCCCCTAGTAGCAGAGGCAAACGGGAAGCATAACGTGCTAACCATCTATCCACCCCATCAAGGAAAGAAGAATCCATCATCCCATCAACAGCAAAAAACTTCCAGAAAAAAAAGGTATTTTAATTTAGATTAAGGAAAATAAATACATGCAATTTAAATTAATTTTAAGAAACAAATTAAGAAAAATCCATTTACTGTGAATAAATTTGATACAAAATAATAAATAAAAAATATTAATCATTAAACATTAAAAGTTAGAAGAAAAAAGGGTCTTAATTGAAAAAGAATTTTAAATTATGTCAAATCCTGAAAATTTAGTACGACCCGCTGTCCTTCCTCAAGGCAGTAATCGTGTCCCTAATGCACAAATTAGCTTGAACGAACTTAATACATTAATATCAAATATAGTGAGAGAAGTTTTTACACAACAAGGACCACAGATAATTCAGGCAGCACTTAACCCTAATGCAGGACCCAATATAGTTAGGGATTAAGCCATAGATGAGAGATACAGGGAGAATTTAGGAGATCTCGATAAAATTCCTGATATCGTTAAAAGCCTTCGCGAATTTTCGGGAAGCCAAGGCGAATTTAACTCATGGAAAAAAAGTGTAGAACGTGTGCTTCAAATTTACGATGGAATGAAAGGGTATATATACCAGGTATTACGGTATATTGAACACTATTAGGATTACGCTGATAAAAGAGACCTAGCGACTCTCGAATATCAGATGACCTCACTCATTCAGGGTCGATTCAAGACTTTTACCAACGAGTCTATAAACATTTATCTTTAATATTGAATAAATTAGGAAGCCTAAATGCGTCAAATGAATCGGTATGCTTACTCACGCAAACTTATAAAGATAAAGCCCTCGATACTTTTTTGCGAGGACTAAATGGTGATCTTCCGAAGCTCCTTGGTATGAGAGAGCCGGTCGATCTTCCGCAAGCTCTGCACTTATGTTTAAAGCTTGAGAATCAAACATATCGAGCAAATTACGCTCATAATAGTAATCCTGGTAGAAGCGGATTTAACTCCCAAATCCAATCACCACGTAATTCACAACAATTTTCTCGCAATCCACAAATTCCCCCTCGTTCACGTCCAATGACATTCTTTCCTCAACTCGCTTATAACCCACAAGCACCCGTGAAAATTTTCAGCAAAGGTTTATGCCAGAGAGGCGCTATGATTTCCAGCCACGACTGCCTCCTAGACCCCAAGGTCCTAAACCACAAACTCCACCAGAACCTATGGAGGTAGACGAAAGTCTACGCACTAGGAGAATCGACTACATGAACAGACCAAGGCCAAATTATACTAGAGATAGACCCCCACCATCAATAAACCAACCACAAAGGAAAATTGCACGTAATTTTCACCTAGATACCGAATATCAACAATATGAGGCAAATCTCGAAGAGTCAGATAGACAGGAAGAACAAACTTTAAATGAATACCTAGATTCCACTCAGGAACCACCGATGCTGGACAACCAATATTTGGAATTTAATGACATCCATTTTTTAGAATGACAAGCTCTTCGTTGCCTTACATAGAATTCACAACGAAGAGCGGCGAAAACCTTAAAGTTCTGATCGATACTGGGTCAACAAAAAATTATATTCAACCACAATTCGTTAAACATCCTTTATTAAATAAAAATATCTTTTACGCAAAATCAGTAGCAGGTGATGTAGAAATTAAAGAACACACTTTCGCTAACTTATTCAACTCAAAAGAAAAAAGAAAATTTTACATACTGCCATCATTAAAATCATTCAATGGAATTTTAGGAAATGAAACGCTTCAACAGCTTAATGCTGTTATTCATATAAGTGAGAATTTCATGCAAATAAGAAATGGTTTAAAGATAAAGATAAAACAACTTCCATCTCATGCGCCTTTGAACTCAATAGAAATAAAAGATGATCATTTAACTCAGTCACAAAAGGAAAAACTAAGTATGGTAGTAGCAAAGCATGCAAAACTATTTGCCGAGCCAGACGAAAAGCTCACTTTTACAACAAAAGTGGTAGGAGAAATTCGTACAAAATCTGACTGCCCTATTTATACTAGATTTTATCCATACCCTGTTGCATTAAAATCCGAAATAGAAAAACAGGTAGATAAACTATTACAGGATGGTATTATTAAACCTTCGCGTTCCCCATATAACTCCCCTGTATGGGTCGTTAGCAAGAAACCCGATTCGGCGGGCAATAAACAATACAGAATGGTAAATGATTATCGAAAACTTAATTCAGCAACCATTTCGGACCGATATCCAATACCAGAAATAAATGTGGTCACATCGCAGCTACTCGAAAACAATTTTTTCTCAGTAATCGACCTTAAGAGCGGATTCCATCAGATTCCCTTGAAACCAGCTGATTACGAAAAAACTGCGTTTTCTACTTGCAACTGGAAATACGAGTTCACAAGGTTACCTTTCGGACTTAAGAACGCTCCGTCGATATTTCAAAGAGCCCTTGATGACATCCTTCGTGAGCATATTGGAAGGAGATGTTACGTCTATATTGACGACATCATTATAATTAGCAAAACAGAAGACCAACACATAAATGATATTAAAAAAATTTTTAAAACTTTAGAAGAAGCCAACCTAAAGGTGCAATTAGATAAATGCAAGTTCCTTCATAAAGAAGTTGAATTTTTAGGGTATATCATTTCCGCAGAAGGAATTAAGTCAAATCAAACCAAAGTGGAAGCAATAGCTAACTTCCCGGAACCAAAAACACTAAAAGAACTCAGATCGTTTCTAGGCTTATCCGGCTACTATCGAAGATTTGTGAGGGACTATGCAAAATTAGCCAAACCCCTGACATCGCCCCTAAGAGGGGAAGAAGGTAGGATTTCAAAGAAAAAATCTTCTCTTGTGTCAATAAACTTTAATTCGGAAGCTAAGGAAGCATTTAATAAAATAAAAAACTCTTTGGTATCCGAAGACATAATATTAGCATATCCTGATTTTTCTAAAGATATGGAACTCACAACTGATGCGTCAAAATTTGCGTTAGGTGCAGTCCTATCTCAGAACAATAAACCAATTTCCTTCATTTCGCGAACGTTAAATAAAGCAGAGGAACACTACGCTGCTAATGAGAAAGAGTTCCTTGCTATATTATGGGCACTTAATTCATTCCGAAACTACTTGTACGGACCGGCAAAGGTGAAAATATACACCCCTCATATACTCTTTAAGCAACAAGAATAACAACAGCAAAATGAAACGGTGGCCTTCCATCCTTGAAGAGTATAATTATGAGTTGTTATACAAACCAGGTAAAGCAAACCTCGTTGCCGACGCCCTTTCAAGAATACCACATGAAACTGATATCCACACACTATCTATAGCAACAAATAGCGCTGAAAGTTCTTCTCACAATTTAATATTTCATGTTGATGCACCAGTTAATGCATTACAAAAAACCAAATTTTTCTTAAAAACGCCTCTATGTCTGATTACAAATTTGAGATTGTGTTCCCTAGCTACCACAGACACACAATATCTCAACCTGAGTTTAAAAAGCACCTGAATCAACTATAGGATTAATACAAGAAATATTTTTGGATCATTTTCGAAACTATAAAATAAGATTCTCCAATAGGGAAGTTAGAGATATTAAAAACGAACAAGAGCAGGAAGAAATTATCCTTAAAGTGCACAAGCGCGCTCACAGAAGTGCAAGGGAAAATAAATTAAAAATTAAAAACCTTATAAAAAAATGTGTTGTGTGCAAAGAAACCATGGCAAAACCAATAAAATCTAAGGCTGCCGAAGATTTAAGGCAACCATTAAGAGAAATTCTTTATGCATTTATCCCAGAAACACTCGTAATGGACAACGAGAAGTCCTTTAATTCAGAATCTATAAAATTTATGATTGAGAACGAATTCGGAATAAGAATTTTTAGAACTGCTCCCTACACAAGTTGCTCTAATGGCCAAATTGAACGTTTTCATTCAACCCTGCAAGAAATAATGCGTTGTTTACAAACCGAAAAAATACATGGATCTTTCCAAGAACTTTTAGATAGATCTGTTAACGAATACAACCAATCCATTCACACGGTTACAGGGAAGAAACCTATAGAAGCATTTTTCGGACGACGAGTAAGTACCGATCCCGAATTATTAGCAAGAGATAGGGAAGAGACAATTCAGAAACTAGAAGAGAAACAGAAAAAAGACCTTGATTATCATAACGCAAACAGGACTCCTCCAAAAGAATACAAAGAAGGAGACGAAATTTTTGTGAAAATTAATAAAAGACTAGGTAACAAACTGTCAGCTAAATACAAAAAAGAAATAGTCGCTAAAAATTTCAATACTACTATTAAAACCAGGTCAGGAAGAGTAGTTCATAAAAACAATATAAAACAATCTTAAAATTTCTATGACGAACATTGCAATATAAATAAATTTTATTTTAGGACAATATGAAACTTCTAACTACAATTTTTATTTGGATAGTGATGACGAACGCACAACAACTGGATGTGCAAGATTTGACCAATAATAATGCTTATATTCCTATCAAAATAGGAGAACAGAAGACAATCGGTTACTATGATAAAGTCTTACATTTCATAAACCTGACTGCATACGAAGAGACAATGTTGTTAATCTCCGAAAACATAGGAACATTAAATGCCACCACCTTTGAGGACAAACAACTTATTGACACAATAAATAAGAACTTCCTTTTACTCAGCACACGAATAAATAACCTTCACATAACTTCTAAATCTAAAAGAGGACTTTTTAATATTGTAGGAAAAGGTTTGGAAATTATCGCAGGATCCATGGACAGTGACGACGAACAAGAAATACGAGAAACCATATCTCAAATACAGGACAGTGAACAAAACACCAACAGAACAATTAATAACCTTACTCTTGTAAGCAATCTAATGACCGAACAGATTAATAATATCACTAAACATATAAACACACAACAAGTTCTAATTAGTAATTACATTAACAAATTTAGATACGATACTCAAAATAGAATTAAAACACTTGAAGATGAAGTTCAATTCATTCAACACATATGTATACAGAATTAACAATGACATATTACTTTTAAACAATCACGTCGAGGACATAGGAAAAATAATATTTTCATGTAAGTTAGGCGTTACACCAGTCGATATTTTGACACAGAAAGAACTAGATTTAATTACGGACTTCGATAGCTATAGTAACATAAAAATTGTAGTACTTTTCCAAAATAATAATATCATATTGACATTACTCATACCCCAATTTTCTTCTAATATTTTGTCTAGAATAAAATTTGAACCTATTCCAAATATACAAAATAAATCTATTGTATTAAATCAAACGGAAATTTTTACCGATAATAATAATAACATTTATGATGTGAACATTAAAGACAATTTAGAAAAAAATTTAATTGTAATAGATAATAAGTGCATATCAAATATCTTAGATTTTAGAGAGGCCCAATGCGACCTCCAAATATCAGGAAAAACTGCAATAACAGAAATTATCCAAGGAATAATTGTATTTAAAAACTTTGAAGGAATAATAACTGATGACTGCAGTAAATTAAAAATACAACAAAAAGGAACTTTTGTTATCAGATTTGAAAATTGCAATATTAATGTATTAAATAAAACATATTTTAATAATAATCTAAAAATTTATGACACAATTGTTCTAATTAACTTAATTACAAAGATTAAAGAAAGTAATAAAACAAACCTTAATATAAAACTTGAAAATTTATATATTAAACAACTGCAGCATGAGGATAACATTAAAATACTAACAGGTAAAAATAAAAATACACATGTAATTAGTTTAAGCACAGATGTGGCAATTGTAATTATTTTTATTATAACATTTGTAATAATTTATAAACATAAACAGAAATGGTACATATTGTCAAAACCACAAGTAAATACGGGTCATATCCCAAATGAAAAAAATGGACCATTTCTGCAAATTTCAAGCCCCCAATTCAATTAACAAAAATCGATTGAGGACAATCGACTTAAGAGGGGAAGAGTTAACACAAACATTTATCTAAAATAAAATAAATCAAAATAAAATAAAAGCTAACATTAACAATTATTAAAATTAAAAGTTAAATAAATCAAAATGAAATTTGAGTAAACAAAAATACAAAATTGCTATATTCACCAAGTTGCTGCAATCGATTTTAAAGAAATTGTTCACAAGTTCATTACACCTGGAAATAATGCAGCCTAAGCAATGTCTACAATTTTTTGCATTGTCTTTGTCAAACACATTTCTTAAGAATCGATAGCAACAACTATTAAAAGCCAATTATCACGCCACTTTTAGAATTAAGCTAGTTAAGCATAAAATAAAATATAAATTAAAAATATGAAAAATTAAGTTTTAAGTTTTAATCTGATTTTAATAAAGAACGGTCGTGGATACCGGAAAACAAAAAATTGTTTTTTTTAGTTTTTTAACTAAGAGAAATAATAACTTGTATGCTGTGTACATTAATAAAGTTGCTAGCCAAGCAAAATTCATTTTTAATTTTCAAACTCAGTTAAAAATGTGAAATTAAAAAAAAACTACAAAAAAGAATACACACACCAGCACACAAGTATTCATGGTAAGCATATACATGAATGAATGTGTGTTTCTGTGTATAAAAAGTACTACTCTCTTTTCTGTTGTTGGTTTTGCTCAATGCAAAGACAGTATTCTCTATTTGCCCTTTAAACTTTCCCCCCTCGTCATTAGAAGCTTAAAATTTCTGTTTATGTATGTGAAATGTTCGCAGTGCAACATCTTTATAATTCTATAGTCTTTGCTCAAAGCTAAAAAAATAAGCAGTTTTGAAAAACCATTCTAATTGGCTCAATAATAAAGAAATAATTTCATTAAAAAGTGGCTTCCAAACAACAGTTTCCAATTCGAATCATGGACGTCCTAAAATAGATTTTGCAGAGTGAAAGGACGACACGTCGCCGAATAGCCGATTTGTCTAAACATGATGAGTCGGCTGCTTCCGTTTTACGTTCTTCTGATATGCAATCCTGCAAAATTCCTGGAGTATGCTGTTGAGACCGCTAAGAGCCTGATCAATAAATACCCATGGTATTTTTTTCCACCTTCTGTTCATAAATTATTATTTCACGCTCTTGATATCATAAAAATTGCTTAGTATCAATCGGGGAGCTTTCTGAAAAAGCTGCCGATTCGAGAAACAAGGACATAAAAGCGTTTAGACTCCAGCATACATGCAAAATTTCACGCAAATCTACAAATATCGATTTGCTTAAAGATTACTTTTAAGGTCCGTTATTAGAGGACAAAGAAAATTGCCCTGCAAGCAAAAGTCAACGCTTTTAACATCAGCTATCGCTTTGCTTGATGAGTCTATATAAATGAAATTGTTTTTGTTGTTTGTGAACTATGCATATGGGGGAATGGGCCAGTGCACTCAGGGCAAAGTTGTTGATTGCTCTCAACCTGGCGAGAAGCCAGCAGCGATCCCTGAAAATGGACTGGTCAAGCTGACATACTGCCTCCCCGTGGCGCCCCTGGATAGCCCCTACAGCACCCGCTTAGAGGTGAACCAAAGTGTGCAGCGAATCCCCTCTGTCCAGGGGTCTAAACCAGGACCCGGTCCTCCAGGTTTCGGGGGTTGTGCGTGGGGGTAACTTCCCTACCGTGTAAAAACACACTAGTTACGACACAACAACAAAGAATAACTTTGTTGGTTGAGGCCCAGGTTCACCACGGACTGTAGCGCCAAAAGAAGAAGAAGAAGAACTATGCATATTGGCTATTATTTTAACCCTTAACAGACCTCATAGTAAATGTTTTATCCCGATATTTCTACTAAAAGCCGCTCTCTCTACATAAATGCAACCACTGTGCATTGTCATAGTTTTTTTTTGCACAGAAATCTGTTGCTTTTGACGATTTCACCCCACAGAAGTTCCGGCAACAGTGGTTACTCGTATCATATGTGAAATTTATAATTTCTTGGAAAAAAATGTATGTATTTTGTGAGAATTGTCAACCCTGTAATTAATTTACTCCGAGGGTTTTCTAAAACATTTATAACATCGGTGCTAAATAAATAACGAATTTCTCCTATTATTTTACACAAAATATTATTTATTTATTTATTGGTATTCCTATACAACAAAATTTAGAGTCTTATAAATAAACTATAGGGTGATCAGTTCGTAACAATTATATATTCGTCATACAAGAAGATTATAACACTTAACATAAAATTAAAAAATTAAGCAACCAATTTTAAATAATATGAAATGATAATAAGCATCCAATTTAAGCATTACGACTGTTAAAACATTTAAATAAATTTAAAATACATACATGTTTTTAAATTTGACCACAAAAATTAAAATATCTTTCCTAAACTCGTTTGTATGACTAACGTATATAACTGCCATTCAGATATCAGTTTCCTAAATCTAAACTGGACCAGGTTTCTATTTCCTCGTGACGGCTCGCCAGTATACATAAATAATTTTATGCAGAAGTATAGAACGACTGTTTAACAGGCCACAAAACCGAACACCATAAAGTTTAGTTTCATAGGGTGAAGTATGAGAGAAACGTCGCAAGTTGAATACATATCTTAAAATAGCATCATATGTAAGACTTAGTTTCCTAGTGCTTTTCTGGTCACAACTTGCAAAAACTTCGCTATCATACAGTAACACTGGAATAAGTTATGATTTAGCTAAAATAATTCATGTGTTTATCGGAGTCGAGTGTTGAGTGCCCATAGTGAACGAAGCATCGCCAATACTCTGCCTGCAACATTGTTTATATGGTCAGACCATGTAAGTGCAGGATTTAAAATAATGCCCAGGCTCTTTGCTTTCTTGACAAAATAAATTTTTTGTGAGTTCAAGATGATATTGGGCTTAATAGTTTCAGCACTTGGATTTAACAGATTTTAGATAGATCCAAATTTAATTTTAAAATACATTCATCGGTCTTATCAGGTTCACTGCATATATAAACTTGAATTTTACAATATGATAACTGTTTTGGTAAATCGTTTATGTATATTGTAAATAGTAGCGTACCTAAAATGGACCCTTCGGGAATATCTTCGGTTACTGGTAACGGCAACGATTGTGTATTATTTGAGATTTAATGCTCATACCGATTACTAAGATAGGATGAAACTAGATCAGCCGCAGAAGAGATAAAATTGAACAGCTTAATTAATTTCATACAAAACATATCATGATTAACCATATCAAATGCTAACAAAGCAACATTTCCATTATCAATATAGCTACGAATTTCCTCCGTTACTTCAATAAGTGCTGTAGTACAACTATTTTTGGGTCGAAACCCTGATTGTTTATCAGTAAACAGATTGTTAGCTTGTATGTAGTCAACCATTTGTCTGTGCAAGAGCCTTTCGAAAACCTTGGATAAGTATGAGAGAATACCAATTGGACGGTACCCACAACTGTTTTTAGAGATAGGAACAATTTCCACATACTTCCAGTTTAATGGAAAAATACCTTTGGTAATTATTGTGTTGAAGATGTGTGTAATATGAGGAAGTAAGTAAGGTAGAACGAGTTTTAAAAATGTTAGGTGTATCCTGTCTGGCCCAATTGCATTCGACTTAATATTATGGCAAGCCACAACGGTATCATCCTGAGAAACACATCGAAAAGAAAATTGTCTGGTGATGTTATGTAGTGAACTAGTATAACTAGAGTAAAAATTGGGATAAATGTTCACGTTTGGAATTCCAGTGAACAGCTCATTTAGTAAATTGACATTTATTTCTGAAGAATTTACATCACTTGATTTTCCGATGCCAATATCACGAATAATTTTGCAATTTTTCTTTGTGTTTACAGCAGTTGAGAATAAGTTAGAAAAATAAGTGAATTTTGAACGCTTAATAAGTAATAACAAATTGCTCATATATATCATTAGTTCTAAAGCGTTTCCAACATTTATACGCATAATCTCGTTGATTTATTTTACCTCTTATCTGTTCCTTAAGCCAAGGCTTTGTAGTGCTATTCTTTTTAACTGGCACCGATTTTTCAAAAATTTCAACAAGATTTTGCTCCAAAAAAAAAACAACTTGATCATCAACATCAGGCATAAAGTATATACTATCCCAATCAACTGTTCTAAGCTCAATCATCATTGCATTATAGTCCATTCTTTTAAAGTCATAATACGTCATCTCTTCCTTGGTATATTTAGTTTTGAAGTCAAAACATAAAAATATTAGGTCATGTTTTGAGAAACATGGAGCACAAATCTGATCATATAAAAGAACTTTGCTTATATGGTTGACAAAAAATAGATCCAGAAGTGACTGATTCGTTGCAGCAAAATGCGTTGGTATTTGTATATTAGGAGAAAATAAGCCAGTTGATTCCATTGCGTCAAGTAGTTTGGTCTCACATAAAACATTGGAGTTGAAGTCACCACACAAAATAACGTTTTCATAATTTACAGTTATATTTTCGAGGTTTTGATATAAGTCGCCCAAATCTATGCGCTTCTTTGGACTATAAATATATCCAGTAAGTAGCTTTCTTCCCATGAATGAAACTTCTACAAATATATATTCAAATTTTTTATCACTTCGAGATTTGAGAAGGAATTTACTAGGCCCTTCTTAACATAGATCGCAACCCCTCCATCGTGAGCACGCCTGTCACAGCGATACATCTTAAAGCCACGTAATTCAAATATACGATCAGGGATATTATCTTTAAACCACGTTTTCGACACATTTTATTATATCGACACAAGAATTTTCGAAGATATATCTATATTCATCAATTTTATTGTTTAAACTCTGTGCATATATGTGACAGATGTTAATGCCAGATTTCTGCTTGCACAGGATACGAATCATGTTGGAAGTAGCGTCATTGGAACTAACAGAAATGCATCGCTTTTTAATACCATAATTTTTAATTTTTCCAAGAAAACCCAGATAGGAAAGAACAAAATTTAAGAGTATAACGTTTACAATGTCAAAATTCAAAAAATTAAATGTAATAGTAACAGAAAAGTATCGAAAACTATTTATAAAACATACATTAAAAATAACTAAAACATTATGAGAAATAATAACAGTTATTAATAAATAAATTACAGAGTCAGTATTGTACGTTAGCCGAACCATTATTGTGCGATCGAAAAAAACTTTGCAAATCTTCAAAGTCATCAACCCGTATTGGTTCGTCATTTCCAGAGGTTTTAACGTAGACGTAGTATTCCTATACAACAAAACTTTGGGTCTTATAATTATAGTATACGATAATTAATTCCTAGCAATTATATATTCGTCATATAACAATATTGTAACATAAAATAAAAGAATTAAACAAAACAATTTTAAATAATATGAAATGAAATACAAATACACATACATATGTCCATATATTTATGTTTTTAAATTTTACCATAAAAATTAAAAATATCTTTACTAAACTGCGTTGTTTTAACTGTTTTTATTGGCACCGACTTTTCGGTGTGTTCGAATTTCGGAAAATTTCGACATGATTTGCTCAAGAAAAAGAACTTGATCATCAACATAGGGCAAAAAGTAAATACGATCCCAATCAACTGTTCCAAGCTCATTCATCGTCGTAACATAGTCCATTCTTTTAAAGTCATAATATGTTGTCTTCTCCTTGGTATATTTAATTCTGAAGTCGGACATAAAAATTTTGAGAAACATAGAGCACAAATCCGATCATATAACAGCACTTTACTTATATGATTGAATAAAAAGAGATCAATAATTATATAAGGAGAAAACAAACCAATTGATTTCATTGAGTCAGATGGTTGTGTCTTATACAAACCAATTTTTTAATCTAACATATAACTTTGTCATTCACTGGCAGCCAATTGTGGCTTGTGCAAACTCAGTAGGGTATTGCACGTAGGCACTTGCCTAATGACGCAATTTTGTTGTAGTCCATTGTATTGCTGATATAATTTAACGTAAACATTTATTAAAAATAGAATAAAGTAAAAGAATTAAAATCAAAAGTGCAAACCTGCAATATTTTCCAAGTTTAAAAATAAGGTATACAGTGTATTGCACCTAGAAATAACGCACCCTTAGCATAAAATGTAATCTTTTGCATTCCCTTTTCTTAAAAAATTGTTGACAGCGCAACAAATTATTAAAATTTTTATTACGGTCCCGTTGACCGTAAAAAGTAAAATTGTTTTTTCTATTTCCTAAATAAAGAAAATAATAACTGGCGGCCGAGCGAATTCCAAGCGGGTACCTTTTTAACTAACAAATATGTTTTAAAGAATAAAACTAAGTGATTCTACCAATTCATCTTTAAAAAGCCGGCGCGTGGCTAATGTAAAGCCTGTGAAAAAACTAAAAGTGTATCCTTCGTAACCAAAAGCCCTAAATTAGTGCGGTTTCGTAAGGAATTTGTAAAAGAAACACTATTAAATTTGCAAAAGTTCTTATTAAATAATTAGAAGAAAAACAGGTCGTTATTAAAATAAAGAAGTGTTTAATTATGGTTAATCTTTCAAATCTAATACGACTTGCTGTACTTCCTCAAAGCAGTAACCGTGGGCCTAATGCAGAAATCAGCTCTAATATAGCAAGAGAAGTATTTATACGACAAAGACTATATTTAATCCAAGAAACACTTAATCCTAACGCTGGACCAAATATAGTTAGAGATTCCCAAAACAGTTAAATGTCTTTGTGAAATTTCCGGGTGATTTTAGTTCTTGGAGAATGTAGAACAAACTAGGTAGTTTGAATGCGTGAATTAAATCTATTTACTGATGCAGACTTATAGGAATAAAGCCCTCTGCACCTGTGTTTGAAGCTTCAGAACCAAACATATCGAGCAAATTATGCTCATGGTAGTAATCTTAGGAGAGGCGGGTACAAAGATTTGTACCAGATAAACCACAACCTACTCCAGAACCGATGGAGGTACATGAAAGTATACGGACCAGAAGAGTCGATTATATGAATAGTCCTCGACCAAGTTATACTAGAGGTAGACCCCACCATCACTCAATCAACCATGAAGAAAAAATTCGCATAATTTTTATCTAGGTGACAAGTATCCATACGAGCCAAATTTCGAAAAGTTAGAAAAAGATAAACTTGAAAGCATTATCTAGGCTCTACTCAAGAACCTCAGATGCTGGACAGCCAATATTTGGAACTTTGTGATATCCATTTTTTTAGAATTATAAGCTCTTCGTTGTCCTACAAGAATTCACAACGAAGAGGGGTAAAAATTTTAAAATCCTGATCGCTACAAAGTCAGTAGTAGGTGATATAGTAATTAAAGAATACATCTTCGCTAACTAATTTAATATTAAAGGAAAAATAAAATTATACTTAATACCATCATTAAAATCTTTCAATGTCATATAGGGAAATGACAGGTTGATGTAGTTGCCCATATAAGTAAGAATTTTCTGGTAATAAAAAGGTATAAAATAAAGATGAAACACCTTGCGTCTTATGCCCTCTGAACTCAATGAAATACAGATGAACACTTGAAAAAAACTTGGTTTGATTGGGGCTAAGCACGCGAAAGCAATTGCAGAGAATGACGAAAAGCTGTCTTTTACATCTAAAGTAGTAGGAAAATTTCTACAAAGTCCTTTAAAATACGGATATTGAAAAAGAAATCGCTAGGCTATTGCAAGATGACATCAATAAAACCTTCGCTTTCTCCATACAACTCAACCCCATGGATTGTTAGCAAGAAACCCGGTTCAGCAGAAAACAAGCAGCATAAAATGGTTATGGAAATTCTGCGACCATTTGGACCGACACAACTACCCGAAAACAATTTTTCAATCGCACCTAGTTTAACATTTTTTTTTTATTTACATTAATTTTGCATAAAGGGTATAATGTTTTTGCTAAGCTGTTTAACTGATCCAAAAAAATGTTTACTATAAGAACAATTACTTTGAAAATATTATAGGGACAGCTTATTTCATATAATACAAACAAAACCGTTTTAGTTGATGGATACGATTTGGTACGGCTTAAAAATCATTACTTGTTGTTCTTATTGTGGTCTATAAAACTTATTGTAAAAATGTTGCATAAAATGGTATTGAAACAGGTTGTATTTTGTTGTGTTCCTTACACAAAAACAAAAAGTTTTGTTGAACTTGCTTTGGTGCCACCAAAAATTAAAAAACGCAATGAAAATGGTACAAAACGCACCGATTTGACAACGCAGAGAACAAAAGACCAGCACATAGACAATATTAAAAAAAAAATTAAAACTTTGGTAGACGCAAACTTAAAAGTGAAATTAAATAAATGAAAATTTTTACATAAAGAAGTCGAATTTTTAGGGTGTATTATCTTCGCGGAACTAATCAAAACAAATCCAACCAAAGGAGAAGCAATAGCTAAATTTCCGGAACTTTACACTAATGGAACTGCGATCGTTTCTGGGACTATACGGGTATTACCAAGAAGGGACAGAAAGTGGAATTTCAAAGAAGAAATCTTCCCTCGCTCCACTTAATTTTAATCTTTAAGCTAAAGAAACATTAGAACTAATAAGAAATACATAAGAAAACATAATACTGGGGCACCCTAATTTCATCAAAGATATGGAACTCACAACTGATAGATCAAAATCTAAAATACCGAAAGATGACAACAGTTCTAGGCCAACTAATCAAAACAGGTGTGTTATTCTACAAAAAGATGAACCAGCACCATCCAGGAAATCATTTAAGCCACCTCCTATTTATTTGAGGGAGACTACCTCCAATTAATTGGTAACAAAAATTATTTCCCAAAGAGGTGAAGACAATTTTGTTGTAAAGATCCAGGTCAAAAATGAAAACGATTATCGAAAACTATCGGGTGAATTGGAAAAAGAAAGAAGAGGGTTTTATACTTATCGGCTTAAAAATGCCAAACGATAAATGTGGACAAAGGGTTCAAAATGAAGAATGTTGTGAACATCACAAACTGCGAAAAAATTCCTCAGCCAATGTTTAGGGTAGAATTGGAACCGGGGGATGTTCTTTTGAAAAAGAACGAAATTCACCCTATTTATAATCTTAAATATTTTTTACACCGCAAAGTTACGGTAGAAGGATAAGCAATCCCAGCAGCAACATATCGCTTCTGCTAACAATTTTCATCAAACAATCAAGACAACCAATCCTATTCACGTCCAAAAGTCAAAACAAATTTCTTATGCCAATGTGGTAAAATCTAATATCGCTAATTTAGATCAAGAGCCCAAACCTCTACCCTCTGAACCACATTTTAGCAATCTTGAGGCAACATTACAGTCTCTTTTGCAGTCGATAAGCACTTTTACAACATCTATGACCACCATGATGCAGGAAATGCTGAAAATGCAGTCTACTATTTTACAGGCAGTTTTAAATAAATTAATTCCTTAAAAATATGTTTCTGGAACGCGAGCGGCATCCGCCAACACAAAAAAGAACTCGAATATTTCCTGAAGGAATAACAGATAGATATAATTATGATTGCTGAAACTCATCTTACGTCGACTAGCTACTTCAAAATTAATGGCTACATACTACACGATACTAAAGACCCACGGGGAAGAGCTTGTGGAGGCTCGGTAATTCTGATAAAAGCCAGAATTAAACGTTATTTGCTGAAGGACACATGCGAAAATTATCTTCAAGCAAAAAATGTTTGCATAGAAAATATTCATAGCAAATTTTTTATTTCATCAATTTATTCACCATCTCGATTTTCAGTAACAGAAAATCAATATTCAAGCTTTTTTTAATTCACTTGGCCCTCAAGTTTTGGCACTATTTTCTGTATGGGTTTAAATGTAATTTCAAGCGGGCATCCAACGTATTGTCCAACAGACCTGTGAAAGATTCCAGATGTTATTGATTTCGGAGTTGTGAAAAACATCCCTGTAGAATAGATGCAGGTAGAGCCTTCATTTGATTTGTCATCGGATCACTCCCTACCATTAACTACTTAGCTATGACGGTCACTCGAGTAAGTTGGCTAAAACTTAAAAAATATTTAAGTACTTATTGTACAGAAAATATGGCTTTAACAACGCCGGAAGTTATTGATTTGGCAACAAGTAATGTTACCAGGAACGTCAAAGAAGCCGAAGAGCATGCTACTCATAGTCATACCCGAAACAGAAACTTGAGTGATAGGGTTTATTCCTCAGAAATCGAACAACTTGTGTCAAAATAAAGGAGAGTTATAAGAGAGTGGCAACTTCGCAGGTCTCCCAGCTAAAACATAGGTTACGGGAATGCACAAATTAACTCAGAAATCTGCTGGAAACTCAAAGAGTAACTTCCCTTAAAACTTATTTATCAAGCTTAGATGGTGCTCTTCAATCCGACTATTCTTTATGGCAGGCGACAAGAGGTTACAAACGACCCATTCAAGCTAAGCCACCCTTGCGTATCCTGACTGGAGTTTGAGCTAGAAATGATTCCGAAAAGGGTTTCTATTTGTTAATCATTTGAAAAATCTTTTTACTTTAAACACATCTGATGATGCAGCTGAATTATCGCCGTTTGCTAGTAGACCTCCTGTGCACCTACGCCTTGAGTATTACCCAGCGGAGTGGAAGTTGTCTATGATTACTATGATACCTAAGCCAGGGAAGGATCCCACCAAAGTAGAATCATATAGGCCAATAAGTCTTCTGCCAACAATTTCTGAATTGTTCGAAAAATTGTTGACGTCTAAATTAACCCCCCTATTAAAGGATGTAGGATGTATACCCAGTCATCAATTCGGATTCTGGGATGAACACAGCACCATTCAACAAACACAGAGATTTGTCAATGTCATAAGGAAATGTTTTAAAGATAAAAATTATTACTCAGCTCTTTCCATTTACGTTTCCCAAGCATTTGACAAAGTCTGGCACGATGGTAAGCAGGCTGCCTACAAAAACTGACAAGCTCGTGAAAAGCTACTTATATGGTCGCAAATTCATCATCAGAGAAGTTGCTTTCATGAGCCCCTCAGAGCATTGAAGCAGGAGTTTCCCAAGGCAGCTTACTGGGTCCCACTCTGTACTTGATTTACGCCGCTGACATGCCAACTTTTGCAGATGATACAGCGTTGCTTAGCGTCTACCACCATCATCAATTACTTCGCGAAATTTGCAAGAACATATTGACAAATTAGAGAAGTGGCTTAAGCTTTGCAAAATCGTTTACCTTGATTTACAACAATGTACTCATGTCACATTCACACTGCGTATGTTTCTCTACGCTCGCCCATAAAAATCAACAACCAAACAAATCCGCAGGACAATGAAGTCAAATACCTTGGCATTCACCTCGACCGTCGACTAACATGGAAGTCGCATATTCACGCGAAACTGAATCAGATGAAATTGAAGGCAGTGCAACTGAACTGGCTTATTCGCAAAAACTCTATCTTAAAATTAGATTGCAAACTTTTGCTGTACAAAACGATTCTAAAACCAATCTGGTACTGTGGAATTCAATTATGGGGCACCGCCTCAGCATCAAACATAGAAAAAATTCAAAGGCGTCAAAATAAAATTCTCCGTATAATTACACCAGCTCCATGGATTGTTAAAAATTTTCGAATTCATGCATATTTCAGCTTTAGTCTAGTATAAGCTAAGTTTGCAAGGAACGCGATAAATTATGTTAATAAACTTGAAACCTACCCGAACCCTCTTGCACGTAACAACCTCAATTTTGGCTGCTATACTCGGTTGAGAAGGAAGAGGAGGCTATCATACTTATATACTTGTCGTTAGTTCATTTTCTTAAGATATAATAAATAAAGAGACGTAATAAAAAAAAACAGCTAATGAATTAGGTGCAGTTTTTTTACAGAAAATAACCTATTTCCTTTATTTCAAGATCTCTTAACAACAACTCGCTATATGATAGGCACTAAATTCATTCCGAAAATACCTATACGGACCGGCAAATGTAAAAGTATATACTAATCACCAGGCTCTTATCTATTTATTAACCAACAAGAACAATAACCAAACGACGGTGGAAGGCCATTGTAGAAGAGCACAATTGCGAGCTCTTATACAAACCAGGTAAAGTAAACCTCGGAGATTGGAGATGCCCTTTCAAGAATACCACGAGAAAAATATTACGGAAGAAGAATACGTGGATCTAATATCTACACAAGTTGTTCTAATGGCCAATTAGAACGCTTTCGTTCCACTTTCCAAAATAGAACCAACAATAATGTCTTCATACCTATTAAAGCAGCCGAACAGAAAACAATTAGATAAAGATAAGGTTTTTCATTTCATAAACCTGAAAGCTTATGAAGGGACGATGTTGTTAATCTCTGAAAACATGGGCCACCACCGTTGAGGTACAACAATAATGGCTAAATAATAACATTTATAATATAAGCATTAAAGACAACCTGGAAAAGAATTTCATTGCATTGGATAATAAATACTTATAAAATATTCTAGATTTTAGAGAGGCTTAATGTGAACGTTAAATGTCAGAAAAAAACGCAATTTCAGAAATTTAAAACTAAAGATTATTCAACCTTGATGGTTATCAAAGCTCGTGGTACTTAAGCTTTTATGGAACGACGGGCGAAATAATTTAATCCTCCTATCACTAAACCACTATTTACTTCTCTTCTGAGCCCGACTTTGGAATGGGGTTCGATTATATTCAATCCATTCAAAAACACTTTTACTTCTTTGCTTAAGAGACACATAACGTCACATTTGCATAGTTTTAACCCAATAAATAGAAATGTAAATAATTTATAATTTAACATTCCCAGACGCCTAGTACGTTGCTATAATCCTATATACATACATATATTAAAAATTTCCGAACACGTTATGGTATGCCTGAGTCATTCAGAAAACCTTGTTGTTGTTGTAATGAAATGTTTGAATTTGTTAATTTTTCTTTGAACGTAAATGTTATTAAACGCAATATTATATATACTTAATTTAAATAACTAGTTGTCATAGTTTGTAAGGATATATCCATATATTAAATAAAAAAATATATAACTATCACCAAGCTGTTGGCAATCTGAGATAAAAACCTAATACTTTATATTTTTTTCATGTGATAAGCTAAGTATATATATTATTTTTTATATGTGAATTAGATAAAAGGTCTTTTAAAAACAAATGTTTCTTAATTCTCTTTTTTGCTTCTTTATTGTAAAAGACTGCTTCGTACTTCAGACTAAAATATATAATATAAGAATATGCCTGTTATACATATGTAAGTTACTAAATTTTAAATACATTTTTCTTTCTGTTTATTCTGTCTGAATTAAAATTTAATTCTAAATGCTGAAATATGCTTTTTAATGGAAATTACCTAACAGGTTACTATTCTCCATTTTTTTTATCAACTTTCTCAAACAGTTAACTTTTCAACAATCTTTTAAAGAAATCAATTATTTTTGAATTTCCAAAGCTAAAAGCCTACCTCGTCGCTAAATACATACGTTAACAAAATGTGCAGAGTATAAATAAATTTAAAGTACTCGCAGTAAGACCACCTTTTATTTCTTTCACAGCAACTCCAGTTCTACCTTATAAAATAATCGCACCATACTTATGTAAGTATGTACAGGGTGTTTTTTTTAGAGGTATAGAACTTCGAATTGAAATAAAACACAAGAAAATCGTTTTAATGTCCATCAATTTGGCTTTATTGGAAGGATAATTTTATGCCATTAATGTTTAAATATGATTTCGGGTATGTGGCCGCCGCGGCTGGCTCGAATAAAGCCAATTCTACAGGTCCAATTTTCAACCACTTTTTCGAGCATATGGGGCCGTATGTTGGCAATAACGCCACGAATGTTGGCTTCCAAGTCCCCTAACGTTTCTGGTTTGTTGGCGTAGACGAGTGACTTCACATATCCCCAAAGAAAATAATCCAATGGTGTCAAATCACACGATCTTGGTGGCCAAGTGACCTTAACCGAATTAATTGCTCTGATGGACGATTATGTCGACCATAAAATGGACGGAGCTTGCGGTAAACTTCGCGAACTGAACCATTATTTTCGAAATAAATTTGCACAATTTGCAAGCGTTGTTCTTTTGTCAACCTGTTCATGATGAAATGGCAAACCAAACTAAATATTAATCACTTGACAGCTGACAAAATGGCCGCCAGTTAAAAAAGTGATGCCAACTTAAAGTTCTATACCTCAATAAAAAACACCCTTTATGTATAATAGCTAAAATTTAACACAGAAGTTGTTATTCATAAGTCTGTAGATGAATCCACATATATATAAATTTTAAAAGAATCTATTTCGTGTTATTCCTCATTATGCACTCAAATATACAGCACATTACAAACTACATCGGAGAAAAAAATAAAAGTGCCGAAGTTTAAGTTTGTAATAATTTGTATGTAAATATTTACAACAAACGCATCGGATACTTTTTATGATACATATATGTATGTACCATATCTATTTAGTACCAAACGATTGACTTGGAATAGTTTCTGCTATAGCTCACGAATTGTTTTCAGCTAAAGGAATGAAAGAAGTGCATTTATAAGTTTTATGTTAGTCATTATATCTCAGACTAGTGAAACGAAAATTAATTTTTATTAAAAATTTAAAACTATTAAAATTATGTTTTTATAAAATATAAAAACACACTTAGTGTATTTCAACAATGAAATGGCAACGCGCACAGAACGTGCGTTTTACTCAAAAACTTGTTTTGAGAGGCAAAGAGGTTTTCTTTGCAGAGTCATATATTTGTAAATGTACAGGGTTTTATTTTCAAACTTTAATAAAAAACGTAATAATTGACAAAAAGTTTTATTAAGAGCATTGAACGATAGAATGGAAATGCGGATCTTATTTTTTAAAAAGTATGTCATCCAGATGTCTTCCGTCGAGTTGAACACACTGTTCAAAACGGAGCCTTGAGTTCTACGCCACACACTGCAGTAAACTTGGTTCAATTGAGCTGATTTCTCGACGAATATTGTCCTTTAAAACCACAAAAGATTGAGGATGGTCATTATAAACCCTCTCTTTAAGGTAGGCCCATAAAAAAAATCCATGGGAGTTAGATCGGGCGACCTCGGTGGCCATGGAATGTCCCCGACAGCGACTGGTCAGTTTTTGGGGAAAATTTTCGCGAACCAAATTCAACGCAGCTCTGGCACACAGCCAGTCGCTCCATCCTGTTGAAACCACGTGCGTGAAGAGTACGATGGATGAGCTCGCAATTTTGGCAAAAAGAATTCCGTAATCATGCGTCGATAATTTTCACCGTTGACATTTGTCATGCGTGGATAAGGCACACCAAACAGTTCAATTTTTTCGGGAGTCTTTAGAGATCGACTTGGCCCAGGCCGTCGAACAAATTAAATTTACACTATGGACCGAGTGTAAATTTAATTCGTATTCGCCGAAGAATCACAGCTCCCGGAGATTTTCGTGGCCTTAACTGTTGTTTTTTCGAAATATTATCTGCAGTTACACGATGTCTGAAATATTTTACTTCTTTCTGAGCTAATACGTATTTTTTTACGCTAAGCGTAAGTCCAGCTGATGATAACCGTTTGAAAACATCTGTCAAAATTTTAAGATGTTGTCATTAGGCGTTCGAATACTGTGCGGGTCATAACTGTGGTTTTTTGTAACGTCGCTTAATTTTCAATAATGGACACAAAATCTATCGTCCTTTACCCTTACAGCGGTCTTGTGGACGATTTGATTACCCCATTACGCTCCATTTTACTGAGCGTAATTAATAAGACTGAAAGTCAGATAGTAACGAAATCTCACATTTTAGGGAAGAAACAAAATATCTATTATAGTCAACTAAAACTTGTTTTAGGTCTTTTGTATAAATGACAAACAAATTTGGAAAAGGAAAAACAATTTTAATATGACTATGTATATAGCAATTCTAAAAATTAAGCAGGCCAAAATCGCAATCTCTAACATATGCATATGGCATAGTATGTTTTCAGATTTGCATAATATTGGACGATAGTATTATTATCAACGCAGACTACCATAACGAAGGAATTTTTTTTTCCGTCCGTAACAACTGACATTTGCTTGATCGTGCTTTTAATTGTCAAATAGATGCCTAAAATAGCGCCAATAAAATGTTTCATTTGCTGAGAAGATAAAATAAAACAAAAATTTAAGGAATAACAAAAGAAATAATTCTAACAGAAAAATGGAAATTTCAGGAAAATGTGTGTGTAGTCGTCATAAGTAAAAGTTAACAGCACAAATGTTGACTGCAACAAAATTCATTAAATATTTTCTGGTCACACCAACAGTTTTAAGCGCGTTTTATGACAACATCTGCTCCCACGATATTTGTTGATCCATTACAACAAAATTTGAGGAATTATATCAGGCATGTTGGTGGTAGCATAAATTGTAATTTTTATGTCCATTCGATCTTTACTATAGGCTTAAGCACCTCAATTTTTAAACTAATAACAAATAAAAAAAGAAACCCCAGAAAAATTAATATATTTTTGAATAAACAATAATTTATAAAACAATAACTGGCGTCCGACAGAACGCGAATGCAAAAGGGTACGTGTTAAGAAGTGAAAAAATAAATATAAAAAAATTTTATTCCGCCTGTGTCGGTCAGCCACAAATTGTGAAGAAAGAGACCTCTGAGTAACTGCTATAGGCAGGCGAGAAGGATGACAAATAAAAGTAAACTCTTCACTAACTTTAAAAGGGACTAGGCTTATAGAAAAATTCACATGGTGAAAAACCCAACGACTACCAATAATATTTGGAAATAAATATAAACAATTATTATATATGAAATAAATATTTGTTAAGATTCGAAAAAAGTTGTATTAAAATAAAATATGAAATAAAAGGAGTGCTAATAATTAATGTTATAACAATTAATACTAAAAAAAATACAATATTTAAAATATAAAATAAAACTTGGCTTAATTGGCTGCTCAATTAAAATTAAATTAAAAATTGTTAGAGCGTGAGTAAAGAATTAAAAAGTAGACTACGAGCTAAAATAAAATATGAGAACTACATATGAACATAAAACTAAATTTCAAAACCAGAAAACATTTAAATAAACAGTGCCCAATGGAAATGTAAAACATATTGATAATACCAATAATTTTTTTAAGAAAAGCAAATTACACCAAGCTATAAACAACAAACAGATCAACAATAACCAGATTCATCAGAGAAACTACAATGAACAGGAAGATACAACCGCACAATGCTTTAAAATATATTATTTATGTATCCATCACTTAAGCGTGTAGCGCAGAAGTACAGACTATTAGACTATTCAACAGCACAGGTGATAACGATTCATAATGAACACACTAAAATACTAGCAGGCAACTTCAGATTGATACACAGTTGACTTGACTCAAATATATTTTACAACAGACGCAAGACTATATTAACATTAATATCCCCACCGCCAGCCTTTTCAGTCGTAGTGGTTCGCTGTATTTAACACTCAACACTTTCTATGACTTATGTATGTACATACATAATCAACTGTCCACATAATCAACTGTCCACATAATCAACTAACCTCTATGTATCAGTTAATGTAGGCTAATAAATATGTTATTAGGCTAGTTTTAAGATTTTCATTAATAAAAACATATTAAACACAAACGGTCGGTTATTTAAACTGTTTAAATAATAATGAACAGTTGTCTACATGTGTAGAAGAATATCAAAAATCTTACTTCAACAAAAGAAAGATAAAATATTTGTATTAAAAACCTTGTTATTAGGTGGGTCACAGAATTTGTACGAAATAGAAAATTTACACATTTTCCAATTCGTAAAGCTTCTGTTTACTGCTTCAGATTTCATACATGTTCATAAATCCGAAAAAAAAATCAAAACGTAAAATTTTTATTATTACATACATATAAAAAAAACTTAGAAAAATATGGAAATATATGCCGATATTCTGAAAGTAAATTCAAAAATTGCTTAAACAAAAAATATATGTATGTAAGTGTCAATGTGCCTGATGCTGCAATAGTTGCAGTTCGTACTGAAAATAATATTCTGATGAAAAATTGAAAATGCGCACCCTTAGATTCTCTTTCTTATACAAATGCGATGTATGTAAGTTTGTGCATATTTTAACTCTAAAAGGATAACAGATTTTATGTAAACGCATATATACATTAATTAAATTTTACCGTCTAACAGTTGTGATATACATGTTGATTTAAAATAAACTAAACTTTCTTTAGAATACTGCGATCCGTAAAAACAACAATAAATACATGCATGTTGTGTCTAATTGAAGCTGTGATGTTCAGCCCATACAACACCAGAACGACAGAAATACAGTTTGCGCAATGCACATGACCTCCCTTTAGATGACCCATGCAAGGCTTGCCTTGTATTTCCAACTCAATTAGAGCTGTGTTTGTATTAAAAACTTTCATTTGTAAGATTAATATTAATAGTCCAAAATAAGAATATTTTATATTTGAAAATTGGATATGAAGGTCATAATCTGTAGTATGTTGAATTTGAAACAAGTTTGTATGTAAATAGATATAATGGAAAGAGTAAATTTATAACCAATTGAGTTTTCGTATTGATAGTGTATTTACGGAACCCAGAAATTTTTTGTCGGAGCTTAGAAGCTCCAAAGTAAACATGTAATATCTTCCTTTGTATGAAATAACTATAGACGAAATGCATACCAGATAAAAGAGCTTTCAAACATCTTTTATATAATCATATACATAAATATAATTAAAAAAAAATTTAAATAGATAAAAATAAGCATTTTGACTTAAATAACGTTATTGTTAAAAATTGCCTTTATAAAAGTATAATGAAAAGTGGTTAGATATGTAGATAGTTTTTATTTTTTAATTATGTAATTATATAAAACTATATTAAGACCTATACGGAAAAAATATATACGTTTGGAAACACCATATTATGCTGGGTTCTAGCTAAAGGGTTTCGTCAAAAAATCCCTGTGCTTCGTGAAAGTTTAAGTTTTTTTTTTTTTGATTTATAGTAGATAGTTTGTTGGATTATTTTTGTATAACTTGAAAAAAAAATAAATTTAAATGGAAACTAAATTAATGTAAAAAAATGAAGAGCAAAATAATAACTGAAATAACTTCCAGAAATTCATTCGTGTCCATAGAAAATATGTTGTTCTGTTGAGTACTTTGACAGTTAAGTTTTCTTTGTTAAATTTTGCTTGTATACGTCAACAAAGTAATCATGGTGCCAACCGAATCCATTGCTCCCTCAACGTCAGTTGAAAAAGGCAAAGTACGAGGTATGACGGATTCTATGTGGCCCGGTTGTAACGTTCTTGAAAATCTCAATTGCCTTAATAAGAAATACTGCACTTTTTAACAACAAAATAAAAACATATACATACGAGTACATACATATGTATGTATATGAGTCTCCGTAAATTTGTTTGCGAGCGTAATATTAATTTCAATGTTTTTACAACGTACACACATGCTTATATCTGTTATACACTTACACCTCACTCTCATTTTTATACGTCAGAATCATTTATATAAACTTATTATAATAAAAAAATATTTTTATTGATTAAAGACTAATAGTTCTGTATTCTGTATTATAATATGGCGAATTTTAATGAAGCTAAATTTAAATGCTTAAATCAGAATTGTTCGGCTAGCAAGGACTATGAACAGTTAATAACTTTCTGACTTTGTCATGGACTTTGTGTCCTTAAATGCAGTGGCCTATAACCGTTACGTGGGGACCACACCAGCTTCTGCTTGGCAACTGTCAAATTTGATTGCCGACACAAGATCTTCACGTGAGGAACGTGTTTGAACACATATTCAGCAATTACTGACAGAAGATATTGCCGAGCAATTATGTTTGAACACAAGCTGTCAAATAGTGTTGTGATTTGTTTGGCATTCAATTTTATTGCGAAAAAACCCCTCACGACGAAGATTTCATATTCTAAGATATTTACGTGTTCACCACCTGAAAATACATATTTGAAGATTAGCAATCTGACGACGTAATTATGCTGGCGTTATTGCTTGTACCAAAACTGAACAGATTGCCCGTGTGGTCCCTGTGTCATGGAAACATAAAAATAAAAATATGTATGTATATTTATATAAAATGAAAACTGAGCTTAACCGAGATCCGAAATCATTTCGCACTTTCGTTACTTAAAATAGAATATGCAGCGTTTATCCATCTATTATGATATATCATAATCACGGGAATCGGCTGATAATAATGTAATTTTCAATGTTTAGAGAGTTTTTCCAATACTTATGATAATTATATTGAATATCCATATGATACAAGTTCTGACAACACCATATTCTTTCCAACTGTAGATTCCAGTCATGTTCTGTACAATGTAAAGAAACTCAGGTTATCATATCAAGGTAGGCCTGATGGACTTTCAAGCTGTATTTGAATCGGTCTTAAAAAACGCTGGGGCGTTAACACTTTTATTCAATACTTAATAATTAATAAAATACGAATGTTCCCCTACGTTTTAAAGTGATTCTTATATTACACTTCTTTTTAAAACGGGAAATAAATTGGAGATCACAAGCCACAGAGTTATAGCAAAGCTAAGCGCATGGTTTCAGAAAGGGCTGCTCTACAACTACTAATGTCATTAATTAACCCAATTACCTTAAGTCCAACTATCCGAAATCGTTGAGATATTTTTAAACATTTTGATGTACTGCTTCCTATTAACCTCATGATCGCCGAAACTTAATTTGAAAAAATTGGGTGATCATGTCGGGCGTACAAATTACACTTCATATTTGCCACATTTTTAGTTTATTGTTGAATTTTTTCTATTTTTGCATTTAATATTAAAATATAAGATTAATTTATTACAAAACTTTAAATAAAATTATTGTGGTACAAGAACTAATTTTTATTTTATCTGTATGCAGATTATGGTGGTCTTAAAAAATAATTTTTTTGGACACTTTTTAAAACTTGAAAATCTTAATAAATAAATGCAGGAGTATCATTTAAAAAAATTAAATGAAAAAGTCCTTTAACTAATTAAATAAAAGAGTTTAAACACTTTTTACCTATCTGCATCAACTGGCTGAGATCCTATTTAATATGTCGTAAGCAAAAGGTAATATTCAATAACCCACCATCAAGAGGTATTGCAGTTTTATCTGGTGTCCCTTTGCGATATTATTTTTTCACTTTTCATCAATGATCTTCACAGTTTTCGAATATATTAATGTAAGAAAGTTTTATAGCCGACCACGTAAAACTACAAAACGACCTTGACAATTTCTTTTTATGGTGCAAATACAACATGATGGTTCTGAATTTGAAGATATGTAAATTTATCCGTTTTTCCAGAACTATTCACATTTCTGTTAGTTACTTCCTAGGTGACTATCAATAAAATTTAGTCTACTCATTTTTGGACCTGAGAATCTTCCTTGATCAGAAATTTAGCTTTGTATCTCATATTGCAATAACAGTAAAACTAGATAAGGTTGGAGTAATGGTGTATATCTTCCGCCTTATACAAGTAAACTTGTCTTAATAAACCACTTGAAAGTCTTCGTAAATGTCAAATGTATCTTTTGTGTCAAGTCTTATTAATGGTAGCATATGTATGTGGCGACTTTCTTTTATGTAGCATTCGATTCAATGTTCCACGTCATTATACACTATGTTACAAACCCTTATATTGTATCTGTAGAACAGCTTATGCTCTAGCCGACCCGATAACGCGTTTATGTAATGATTTTAACAATCTCTATGGCATTGTTGACTTTACTGCAAATGTTAATACAATTAAGCAAAGAATTATAATGTTTTTAAATGCCATACCACGAGTTTTAAATTAGTGAAATCTTTTTTGTAATAATAGCCTGTAAAGATAAATGAAATAAATAAAAATAACAAAGAAGCGTTTGTTTTGGTGTTGAAAAAAATGCAAGCGTTTCTGAAAATAGCGCCAGTAATTCAATTAACCACAACAATTCTATTATTGGCTACTGGAGCTTATCAAGGAGTCATTGCAAAAGATGAAAATATATGTAAATATGGGAAGAAGCAATTATATGGAGGGTAGTAAATGCAATAGAGATCCATATATGCCCGCGTTGGATAAAACTACAAATGTCGTAGGACTGGTAGGGTCCATTGATGGCACATATGTCAAAATGTTTAAGCCGCCAGAGGATGAGTCACGGTCTTATAATATAATAATTTATAATAGCATTAATGCAATGAATGTGGATACTTTGGTTAATGGCTTCTGTTAGTTTTTAAATTTTGCGTATTTAAACATTTTTAGATATGTGACCACAAACCGAAAGTGAGAGCTGTGGATGCTTCTGGGTTTTTTTCACGACGCGTTGATTTGGAGATTAAGTGCAGCCACCAGGAAAACTATGCAATGCAGCAAAACCGATTAGAAATAACATCGCTAATGAAATAAGTTAAAATAAATATTTCAATTCAATTTAAATAAAAATATCGGTGGCTATTCCGAAAAACGTGCTCGTGAAGTGTAAATTAACATTGAATGAAGAAACAGTAAAAAAATTTTTGTTCTTGTTCTCCGTGTTAAGCTTCACTTCTGTACCAAGTTATTTGGATTAGCTACCATATTTTATAAGCCTTAAAACTTGAAAGAAATTTTGGATTTGAAGAGCAAATCGTTGTGTTTAAATTTCAATCTCTTTAAGCTTAACTCGTTTTTCAGCCAATATTCTTTACAGTTCAATAGTAAGAAGCCGGTCGTTTTTTTTTTTTCAAAAATATCACAAATGAATCAGATCACACTGCTCGTTCAAAATTTTCCCAATATTTGTTAAGTTATTTATATGTGAATTCTCTTCGGCTAACAAAGTGCTTAAGTCTACTTTTAACATGATGGAAGCTTTTGATCTGTTCTGACGGGCTATTGGTGTTTTTGGGGTTTGATTTGTTCTTCTCGAAACAGATGATGACTAAGATTATGCTAAAGAAACTGATCTTAATCTTCTTGGGACAGGAGTTATTTGTTTGTGCTATATCTGGAAAAACAGTGCTTTTTGTTTTTGAATTTGTTGATGACGAATTTGTAACATCAAGCTCTTCAGCAGAACCTTCCATATTAATAATCTCATCAACAAAATGACTGAAGCTTTTACACCAGCATACCCTTTAACGCTTTTATGAAATCCGCATATTCTGCACAAAATATCCTCAATATTCGTTAAAATACATTGATTGCAGCTTCCACCACCTATTTTGTGTACGAATACACACACACCTATTTCAGCTTACAATGTTTGAAATAACTAATGCTTCAAACAGTACAACGGTTCGACAATAGTTAGTTTTTGAAATTTAATTGAAAATCCTTTGATTGAGTTTTTGATTGAGATGACGTTGTATAATAAGTATTTCAGAATATACCGCTATAGAATTGGATAAAAAAAATCCAAAGAGAAATAAGTATTCGTCAAGCATTGTTTTTCATTTATTGCGATAATATATTTTGTACATATTACTTTATGTTCTTGTTGGTAATAATACCGCTATGATTCTTGTTTATCATTTACAACAAGTTTTTACCCATTTCTGTGTGATCGCGAAAATGGGACGTAAAGGCAAACAAAGTTTTCTTGAGGTAAAGTATTTAATAATACATCATTATCAATGAGGAGAAACTGAAAACAAAAATGCATAACTGCGAGTACTGCCACACACAAAAGTTTAAGTTAGAAGACACTGTGATAAATAAGGTTAAAACGTTTTGACTTCGCAAGGCAACACACTTAGATGAACGTCGAGTCACGCTGGAAGTAAGACAAGAGCCGAAAACATATGCCAGCATCTTAGCTAAAATCAGTGAGGAGAACAAAGGTGTATTTGTTACTTTCCAAACAATAAAAAATGTTGCAAAAAAAAAAAAACGACTGTCACGCACGACCACCCAGAGAGAAGGCACATTTATTAAGTTAAACTTTGCGAAAGGCCACGCAAATAAGTATGTAGAGTTTTGGATGAATGCCATTTTTGTTGACGAAAGTAAATATAACTTCTTTGGATGTGATGGCAAATCGTACGCCTAACACAGAATTAGAAGGCAGAAACATTGTACAAATATGTGAAATATGGTGGCGGTGGTGGCATGGTATGACTGTATCAGATGTGGGCAATTTAGCATTTATTGAAAGGGTTTATGGACCACCGACAATATATTGATCTTTTGAAGCAAAATTTACGGTCAAGCGCATAAAAATTGGATCTGTCCAATAGATTTAAAGATATTGATCCCAAAAATTGCGCTAGTATTATAAAGTTTTGTTGTTGGTATAATTGCCCAATGATAATAAAATTTTGCCGCCACAGCCCCTAGACCTTAACACCGTCAAACATGTTAGGGGTCATCTAGAAAAGAAATCAGAAATCGTGACTTTTCGAACAAAAATCAGATGAAAGGAAACCTTCGGTAGAAATAGACCTAAATCGACCCAGCATTTACCAAAACCATATTAAAAAAGGCGATGGTGTACACATGAAAGATTTTATGTGCAATGACTTTTAGTGAGGTTCCGTCGAATGCATTAAAAAGATAACAATAACCCAGTATCTCAACATGCAGCAAAAAAAAATTAGAAATGAAACTGGTGGTGAAATACTCCGTCGCCTTATGGAGAACTGTCCAGTCGGACCCTCCAACATTTTGACAGTAAACCGGTGAACTTGGGTGCACATAAGGGTAAGGGAATCACCGCACTTAGAGCGATCGTCTCTTATTTGTTGCTTTTTAACTATAATATGTTTTAAAGTTTTAAATCGTTTTTATATATATTTATGTACATAAGTATATATTTTTTAACCACGTATTAAAGCGAAAGCTGCAACATAAACAATTTCCCGAACTAATTTGCATGTGTTTTAACGGAACTCTTAGACTTTATCTTCACAAAGAAAGCGTTGTTTCATGTCTGTGGTCGGACTGAAAAATGTTGAGGCTGTTGATAGCGCCAATAAAGTTTGTAGCATTGTCACTATACAAGCTTTAAGGGATGCCACGATCACACCTACCTACAAACCTTTTTAGATAAAAAAGAAAGGTATTAGTAGGGAGATCTTCTGCGAATTATATATGGACTGCTTTAGATGTAAAGAAGACGTAATTGGCAATTTCTGACAATTTTTCTAGTGAGATTTGTGCCGTTTATTACCCAAACTTGTTACCGAAGAATTCCGAGAAGTACCTTGGCGTGGGCATGTACATTTTTCGATGAAGGTATTTACTGAAAATTTGAAACAATTTTTTGGCGACAGTATAGGATATTTGTAGCGCTTGCTGGCCGGCCACGTACTCAAACAGTCAGCAAAGTTGACAATTTATCCAACCAAGAAAGTGATTTTAAAAGAGAATTTTCTCATTTCTAGCTGTTGAACTTTCTAACCTCGGAAATAAATTGGGGACTTTAAACCACATTAATTGATGAGACAACTCCAGGACTTGGCTTTGAAGGAACGTGCCTCCAAGAAATGTTGTAAATTATATTTCATTGATATCCGATTGGTAACAAGGCAAACGTAAGTTGGTGAATGATTGGTGAGATATGTTAATACAATTTTTAAGTCCGACCAAAACAAGATCCGCTATGAAAAGCGGTAAACTGTGTTTCTTATTTTTTTCCAAAGTTCGGCTCAAAAGTTAGATAGCGCAGAGTTCTAGGCGTGGCAAGGATTGTTGTGCAACTATTGCGACTTTTGATTTGGCTGTTAATAGCCTTGAGATAAATTAGTTTGTGTTTGCTACAAGTACGTAGATAGAGCATCCGTAGGCTAAATGCAAGGCGGCTGCAAGTCCATGGACTTGCATGGATGCACGCAAAAATTTTGAGGTTTCAATTCTACTGATATATTTGAAACTTTACTCAATTTGCCAACCATTACACATCAATCGATCGTTTACTGTTGCATCCAGTTGCATTCACATGTCTTGGACTAAAATTTTACAAGGAACTACGATTGGGCTAAATAAATCGAGAATATCGTACATTTTTGCCCCTGCTGACAAAACCGATCTTTTTGTTGGAATTTCAATAGAATGTCGAAATGCGTCACTTTTGTGTTCCCGCGACAATCCAGGATCCTTGGTGATGTACTCTTCGTTGATGATTAGATTCTTTTCGTCCTTATAGGGAACAATATCTTAGCAATTTAAGTTCCACTTCGACAATTGAAGAACAGCGTATTGTAAAATGTTAACAATATCATACCTTTTTGATATAGGCTCAAAAATTTCATCTGTCCCCAATAGATCGTCAATATACAAATCCTACTTAAGGGCCTTGGAAGCAAGGAAAAGTTATCTTGATTTAGCAATAAAATACAAACATCTTACAGCATCAGCTTCGGGTGATGTCCCGTATGTGGTAGTATATAATTGAGATAAATTTTATTCGAAATGACAAAAGTGTGATTATAAAGGCCTGTTGAACGCGACAGCGTTCGAAAAATACAGAGTCTGAAAGCTGGCACTTTCGATGAAAAACAATTTAGGTAAAAATTATATTTTGCCATTATCTAATCTATTTTCATATTTTTTTAAATTATAAATTCGTTTTTTAACAGATATGCTGCCATTTGTCAAAAGGCCTCCAAGGATGACAGAGTTCAACTTGCAAAACTTGTAAGGCGAATATCGAATATCTTTGTTCTCGATAAAAGTGATATATCTTACATTTCTTTATATCAAGTTCTGGGTATATTGCCAACACCAATCGTTATTGTGCACGCATGTGGCGTTAAATACAAGTTTCGATACAAATTACACTCTGACAACTAATAATTATTAATAGTTTATACAATACTTGCTTAGAATAAGCCTTTTTTTAAATTCTAATAAACGAACTGAATTGAAATAATTGATTTTAAATGAAATAAATTGATTTTATTTGTCATCGTCATTTCCCTGCCCAATAAGTCATTACTCTGGGGGGACATACTTCGTAATTGCACATAATTCGGTTAATCATTAAGAAATTGTGTACCTACGACAATTAAGTAGCTATTCTTTGAAGGATTAAAGCTGCATACTTGAAATACTAAACTCCGCAAAAAAATATGTCTAAATTAGCCGGTAGTCTCAGAATCAGCCATATACAAAATTATATACTTACAGGCAAAAACTTTATCCGCAAACATACATCTTTGCCCTTATACACAATTTCAAAGCAAACATACACCCGTATTGTGTTTGCTTAAAACACAAAGATCCTGTATATGTCCACAACAAATGTTAAGGCTAAAAAGCCGCGATAAATAAATCGCTAATAACTTTTTAGCCTTTCAACCAATTCTCACAAGAGTTTTATCAAAATAAATCTTCAGAAAATTCCAGGGAATTGCGTTACATAATTTTCCTCGCACTCCAACACTCTTAAAAAATTGTGTAACCACTCTGCTTTAAAAAAACAAGTCTGTTTACTACAAAATCCACAGCTCAAGTTGAAAGTATGCGACGTTATATTTTAGTATTTACTGTTCCACCAGCCACCCAGCCAGATTCCGTTACTGATCAAAGTTGTCCATTAAAAATCAGGAACGCCGGATTTAACTATAGCAGTTACAACGAAAATAAGTTGAGTTCGCCAGTGTTGCTTGTTGTGTGATAAGATTCAATTCTGAACACGAATCAAATAAGGCTCGAAGAAGTTATAGTAGTCTCTAACAAGCGCAATGGCAGTTGGAAGCAGGTTTAAACAACGATTGCGTATAAGTAATGAAGAGAATTTCAGCAGGTGGGTTAAAATATGTTGGCAGGCAAACCTGATTGGGGTGACGAAAATGGTTGGGATAATGCAGATTTGTGCCTTTTGAACATTTAAATTATGTAGTGATGCGAAATTCAACAAGTGCAACCACCAGACTTGGTAAAAGTAGTCCCTAACGGAACAGATGCGAAATTTTGATTTTCTTCACAAACTTTTTTCTTTCGCTATTAATTTTTGATAAAACAATGTGGATCGTAACTTGAGTCAACTACATGGAATGGTTCTATCACCGCTAGTACCTGACCAGACAAACAATTTAGCAGGTAGTGGAATTTGGCAATAACAGGAATGTTAGGATCATGATGTACGGGAGTTTTAAAATTACTAATGAGCCGCGATTCTGCGTACTTTCCATAAAATTAAGAGAATTTCAATTGTGGCAAACGAATGTGAGAAGCCATACAAGATTGAGTTGTATTCAAAAAAACTTTGATTTATGTACATCACCAGAGCTATGTACATACGTTTTTATTAAGAGACTAACCAATGGCCTATCTATCTGGCTTTTATTGTAATATGTCTGATTTGCTTAAAATAATACTCAAGAATTTGTAGCCGGCAATCCAAAATTGTAATCCCCGAATTCACACCATCCTTTTCTATTTTGTCTTTCATTTGTGCTATGTTTCGTTTCATTGTTGATCGCTGTTGCTCTAAAGAGGGAAGTAAATTGACTCCAGACTACGAGTTGTCGTTATTAATAGTATCGATACTCATTGCACAATTTAATTTCAAAAAGTTAGTCAAATGTATTTTAACTAAAACTGTTTTGAATTTAATTACATTTGCTCAAAACCTGATGCGATTTGGTATACATAATGGGTGGAAAGAAATATCGATCGATATGAAAATTGCAATTATTCATTCCTGTGGTATTGTCTTTCCGCGAACTTAATTTAACATCCCTCTTTTAAGTGATTATGAGTTGATGTTGTGTCAGCTGGTGGGAAAAAATCAACAAGCTTTAGATGTGATTTTAGACGCGAGTGTTAAATCTTTTGTTATAAATAAAATATGGATACAATTGCCTTTTTTGAAGATAGTAGTGACAGTGATTCTTTGGGCATGCGATTCGAAAGAAGAGTTTTACGCTATAAATCTGGAGATGTGTTGCAGATGAACGATAGAGAGTAAGTCGAAATAAACAAATGTGAACCGGCCTCCTGGTAAATGAATTTTTTCGTTTAAATATATTTTGTCTGAGATAGAATCTGCATGCTCAGGAAATGGTCGTCAAGGAGCTCTTTCAGCCAAAGATAAACTACATATGTGATTGTTTGAGATTTTTGCAGAAGGCAGCTATCAGCATAGTGTTGGTAAAGATTTTAATGTTAATGTAGCCCAATTTCATTTCTATTGCATTTTATATGTATATTTTTCTCTTTTGCTCCTATAAAAATAGTAAATCAAAAATCAAACAAATGAATTACACAATCAAACAACTCTTTAATAAAAATTTTACATTTCATTACATTTTTGTTCTTTCCGTTAACTTTCCGCCATAAAAATTGATCGTAAGCAAAATGGAGGAAAATATCTATATTGCGGAATCAATAATAGGCAATACCGCAACTGTAGAGATGATACCGCAACAACGGAACGATACCGCAGCGGCGGAATGAATAATTCCAAATTTTTGCTTCCGCTCAAAATATTTTATCCGCAGACGCGGAACGGAATCAATAATCGGACCCAATAGTTACTGCAGTGGTTAAAATCCACACAAGTAATAAAACTTTAACTGTGAGCAAGTTATGAATTTACTAATTTAAATTCATTAAATAAACTACTATTTTACTTTTTTTTCATGTGGATATCTTTATTACGAGTTGAAACTAAATTTACAATAATACTTATTTCAATTAATTTGCCGATGCATCACAATTTTGGTGGTGTGATTATTTTCGAAGAATTTTTTTCGATTAATTGGCAGCATTAAGCTTTAATAAACTATGACACAACACTTATTATTATTTTGTAGACGCATTATTATCACTAATATTAATGAACTTATGCACAATTATTATGAATTTACATGAATTCTTATACATATATTTTGTCCCCTCCTTTTTTATATAAATTGTTATATATTTTCCTCTCCTTTTTCTGTACATTTTGTGTTCTCTTTTTATTAAACTTCTACTCTGTATATATAGTATATGTTTAGCTATATACAAGAAGCCTCTCTTCTTATAACTATATTATTTTATATGTATGTACTTACAAACATACATACATAAGTTAACAGATCAGCAGAATAGCTTTTTCTTATTTTTAAGTTTAATCACTCACGTTAATAAAGGAAGCAAGAAACTTTCCAATTTACACCACACACAAAAAGTTTATTTTTCCATAACAACTTCAACACAGGAAAAAACTTCAAGAAGGAAGTTTTAAATATAACTAGATATAAAAGATGCTTCAGCAGGTTAATTTGCGGTGTTAACTTATACAATATTGGGATTTAATGTAATTACAAGCAAATGTGCATATGTAATGTTGCAAAAAGTATTCCATCATGAAGTTCTTGTTAAATGTTAAATTACTGCATGAAAGTTAAGAAATTTCTTTCTTTTGCTTTTAAAAAATTATATACTCTAAGATACCACTTGTATCTTGAAGTGTTCTTTATTTAAATTTTAATTTTACACTTAAATATACTTATGTTTATGCAGAGCTGGTACTCTACGTTTTTGAGTTTTCTTATGAACTCTTGAACTGTACATTATTGAGTTTACTTACGAACTACTGGCAAGAGTATTTACAGTCTTATTTATATTCGTGCCGTACAATTTCTGTATGGATTGCTATTACCTTTTTGGAGGTATTATTTTCTTTAATTCTATTAGTAAATTATCATTATTAGTAAAATTTATAGTGTATCGTACTTTTCCTGTTCGAAAACTGTTCGTATTCGGGTTTCTACTAAATTTTTTGTTGGTACTAATTCTATCTGTATACCATAAGAATTAAATGGTTGTGGGACAGATTTTATTGTGTCACTATGTGAACTTTCAGCTGCATGTGTAGTGACGATTGGGGATGCATTTATATATTGACGAGACAATGCATCGGCTACAAAATTTTCAGTGCCTGGTTTGTATTTTAGTTTAGCGCCGTAGTCTTCTATTATAGCTTTCCAGCGTTTTAACTGTGGGTTGGGATTCTTGTCGGAAATAGCGTAGGTTAACGACAGATGATCCGTAAAAATAGTGAGGTCGGCTATGCCATATATATAATTTCTTAATTTTTGTAAAGCCCAAATTATGGCTAAAAGTTCCTTTTCGTTGGTATTATAATTTTGTTCAGTCGTACTGAGTGTACGAGACAAAAAATGTATGGGTTTCCTATTTTGACTTAGCACGGCTCCAATAGCTATGTTGGATGCATCATTGGTAAGTTCAAATGGTTTGTTATAATCAGGTTGAAATAATTCAACTTGTTCTTTTAGTTTAAATTTTAATAGGTTTACAGCTTCTATGGCTGCTTTGTCTAAGTTGATTTTTTTTATTATTACTCTTATTTTTTCCAATATGTGCATTCTCACCTTTCAAGTGGATTTTTAGTGGTTTTGCGATGTGAGCATAATCCTTTACAAAACGTCTATAGTAGCCTGTTAATCCCTAAAAGCTACGAAGATCCTTTAAAGTGTTGGGTATAGGGAAATTTTCAATTGCTTTTATTTTTTTGGGTATGTTGAAATTTTATTATGCCTAATAATGTGCCCTAAATATTCGACCTCTTCCATAAAAAATTTTGACTTTTCGTTAGATATTTTTAATGTTGCTTTATTTAATGCTTCAAATACTTTGTATATGTGTTGCATGTGTTCTTCCAGTGTAAATGAGTAACTAAGGACATCATCTATATAGACATACATGAATTTACCTATGAATTTTCTTAATATGTCATCCACGCAACGTTGGAAAATTTAAGGTGCGTTGTAGAAGTTATTGTTGTTGTTAAAGTTTCTAGTGTTCCCCGAAGATGTGTCCATTGGCTCTGGCTTCGGAAAATTTTGTTGTAGTTGACGTTGTTGATTTTTTTGACTTTATTGATGATGATTTTGGTAATATAATGGCCTTCTAACATGATGGTTTTTATGATTCTGTTGTGTGTATTGTGTAATACTTTTTTCCAGTATTATTTCCAACATGTAGATTTTTGTGATTGTTATCATGCTCAATAGTTTGGGCTATTGCATATGCATGCTCCAAATCTCTGACAGGGTTTCCATACAAGGTTGAAAGGATGAATTCATTGTTTAATCCATTTTTAAAAGTCCTTACTGCGTCTTCCATTGCATGTGCAGTCATGCTTTTAATTGAGTCTGGTGGATCTCCGGACTTGGCTATTTTTGAAGTTACTACTGTAGGTGCTTTACTGACTTCATCATGAAACTCCGATAATGATAACCTTCCTTGTGTCAGTTTAACGAGTTCATCTTTCAGGACGTACAATGGGCTGGTCACAATAGGTGTAGTCCAGGCGATTGAGGATTGCTTCAAAGTTAAAGATTGTGCTGTGGTTTAACAATGTGTTAGCTGCTGCACCAGTTATTTTGGATTTTAAGATGGTAAGGGCTTCCACATATTTATTCGAATTTGTATGATGGCTGATGCTATTCATTAGTCTAGTGGCATCTTCTCGCCAAAGTCTGTAGTTGCTTTTCTCGCCATCAAACGTAGGTAATGATTAGAAAATTTCCAAAATAATTTTATTGGGATTTCTATACACTGCTACTCTTGTTTCTAGAGCTTCAGCTTGTTGATGAATGATGGCTGGGTTAATTGGTATCTGGTCCAGTCTGTTTTTCAGTATTGTATTTTCTTGTTGCACGGCTTGCAAAGCTACTTGAAGAGTGGCGAGTTGTTGAATCATGGTGCTTAAGTCTGCATGTGCAATTTCTTCCTCTTCATTGCCTAGATTTCTTCGTTCGTCGAATATGTTTAGTTTTTTTCGAATTTTTTTCATAAAACTTTTTCTTTTATTTTTTTGCTTAATTTTTTTTTTATTATGTGTATTACGAAAGTTTGGATTCCTTTTAATATAAAGGATTATTTATTTCCTTTCTACGACAAGGATACTAAAAATATATTATCCTCCTGGCAGGATCGCCAGTTAAGAAATTTCTTTCTTTTGTTTTTAAAAACTAAATTACTCCAAGATACCAATTGTATCTTGAAGTGTTCTTTATTTAAATTTTAATTTTACACTTAAATATACTTATGTTTATGCAGAGCTGGTACTCTACGTTTCTGAGTTTTCTTATGAACTCTTGAACTGTACCCTATTGAGTTTACTTACAAACTACTGGCAAGAGTATTTACAGTCTTATTTATATTCGTGCCGTACAAAGGGATGAATTCTTATCTAAAGCGTACTAAAGGATGAATTCTTATCTAAATTCTTATTTGTCAAAAAACATATTTAAAATTTACTTAAACACTAAACTGTAATGATAATGTTACTTTGTTACAAAATTTGAGGATAACAACTATAAGTGATAAGATAAAATATTGTTACCTTGAAATAAAATAACGAAAATTATTTTGTAATTTTCCATGATTACACAAATATTGCTAATGAGGTTGTTTACAAAAAATTATAATCTTTGTTTCATTATTTTACCTAATTCTCTTCGTTTTCATGGTTTAAATATTTTGGAGATAAGGGTAAAAGTATTCTCATAGCAATGGTAATTGTTTATTGTCTTACCTAACTTGCACGTGTGTAAACAGCAGCTGATGGAGACGAAGCAAATGATGATGTTTAATAAGATGATGATTATAACGATGATCAGTGCAAGCAAAGGCTATAAAAATGCATAGAAGTTTTGCTTCCATACATTGTTGTCTTGCACCAAATTTTCCCGATGGACTTAGTAGTACGTCCACTTTTTACAAAGAGAGCATTTTTATTCTCAAGAGTATTTATTATTCTCATGTCTCACCAATTCGGTAGTCAAAAGGACGGTGAAATTGGTTGGCAAACAGTTCCACATTCAGAAAAACGTACCAACGTAAGATTCAAGATTCTCCAAATTCAAGTAATAGATTTGTTGTTCTTTCTGATGATGAATGCGATAATAATAATTCAAATACAGCTCCACCAACTTCTCAATCAAATCCGTCTGACCCTAAACCGCCTCCGTTATATATCCCGGATGTAACTAATATTAAGGATATGACACAATACTTCTCAAGTATTATCTCTTCAGAGCAGTTTTCTTATAAGTCTCTTAAAGATGGCCAAGTCAGAGTCATGATTAAGTCCATAAGCGCGTACCGAACTTTTGTTTCCAATCTTAAGCTTAAAAAGATAAGCTTTTACACTTTTCAAACAAAACAAGAAAGAGCGTACAGAGTTGTTGTTAAAAATTTACACTACTCAACCAATATTGATGATATTAAATCATTTGTCGAAAATTGTGGCCACAACGTGCGAAATATTTCCAATATAGAAGAGAAGTAACATTAGCAAGCAACCCCTTTGTATGTTTTTTCTTGATCTTGAACCAGGCGACAACAATAAGGAAATTTACAATTTACAACATATCAATATCGCTATCATCACTATTGAGCCTCCCCGGAAAACTAGAGGCATTCCACAATGCCATCGATGCCAACAATATGGTCATACTCGTTCCTATTGCAATAAGCCATACAAATGTGTCAAGTGTGGAGAAAATCACTTATCAGCTGAATGTACCAAAAGTAAGACTGTTCCTGCCAAATGCGCTAATTGTAATGAATCCCATCCTGCTAGTTATAGGGGATGCATTGTTCATCAAGAGTTGAAAAAGAAACTTCAACATAAGATATTGAATTTTCAACAATATCGACAACATGCTCCACCTTTACATCAACCCTCTTCTCAAAATAATAGTTTTGAACATAATTCGAATGTAACATTCGCAGATGCTGTAAAAGGAACATACAATTCAAACAATGATTGCACGAGCCTTCAAAAAATTGAGACTTTATTAACAAAGCAAATGGAACTAACACCCTCTCTTCTAAATATGATGTCAGTCTTATGCTGTAAATTATGTCCGTAGATCTTCGTATAGCAACATGGAATGCCAATGGACTCTCAAACCATTTAAGGGAGGTAGAAGTATTTTTGCAGTCAAACAACATCGACGTATTTCTTATTTCTGAATCTCATTTCACAAGTAAGTCGTTTTTTAAAATTAAAGGCTCCGGTCTGATAAGTGCCAATCATCCAAATGAAAGGCCTCATGGTGGTTCTGCAATTTTAATCAAATCGTCTATAAAATATCATCAAGAAGATCATCTTATTAATGAAAGTGTCCAAGCTTCATGTATTAAAATTATTTGCCGTATGTATTCTGTTGCGTTATGTGCAGTTTATTTTCCTCCTCGTTATAATATTAATTGCGATGGCTTTGCAAATTTTTTTTCAAAAACTTGGTCCTCGTTTTATAGTTGGAGGAGATTTTAATGCGAAACATCCTTGGTGGGGTTCACGTGTTATTAACCCTAAAGGCAGAGAGCTGTATAAGTGTCTGCTTTCTAAAAATTATTCTGCTCTTTCAATTGGAAAACCTAAATATTGGCCTTCTGATCCATTCAAAATTCCTGACTTAATTGATTTTTTTTTTATATTCTGGAATACCTTCTTATCAACTTGGTATTTTAGATAATTATGACCTCAGCTCAGACCACTCCCCAATTTTACTAACGTATAACTCCTCGCCTCAGTTTATAAAAAAAGTCAATAAGCTTGTAACAATTAAAGCTGATCTGGAGTCGTTCTCATATTGGTTAGATATAAACATTAATTTAAAATCTGCAATATCTAATGATGACATGAGACTGCTTTTTTATCGAATCCGGCTGAAAGTTTTACTATTCCGTAAAGTGCTCCTCAAATCTCTTCACGGACATGGTAACTTATTTTAATTAAAAGGAGATTAAGAAAAGCATGGCAGATAAGCAGAAGTTCTTATAACAAGTGGCGTTTTAATCAAGTAGCAAGAAACCTAAAACATCATTTAACTGGCCTAAAAAACAAATCATTCGGTGAATTTTTTGACAATATTAATAACTCAAACAATAATGATCACATCACCATAGGCAGCTATAACTTCGAGGTAGTGAAGGTCTTCGTCTACCTTGGCTCCCAAGTCAACAGTATGAACAACATCAGGACCGAGATCAAACGTAGAATAACTCTTGCCAATCGCTGTTTCTTTGGGCTCAAGAGGCAATTGAGTAGTAAGGCCCTTTCTCGAAAAACCAAGCTGACACTATATACCACTTTGATAATCCCTGTACTTCTCTATGGCGCAGAAGCATGGACGGTGTCGAAGGCGGATGAGGAAGTCCTTGGTATTTTCGAGAGAAAAGTTCTGCGTTCAATCTTCGGCCCTGTTAGCGTTGATGGTTTCTGGAGAAGAAGATTCAATCATGAACTGTACGGGTTGTACAGCGACATGAGCCTAACCAGGCGCCTACGGATCCAACAGCTAAGATGATTGGGCCATGTAGAGCGAATGGAGAATACTGCTCCGACTCGTAGAATCTTCGATTCCGAACCTGTGGGACAACGCAGTAGAGGACGCCCACGGAACCGATGGCGCACACAAGTGGAGAGGGACCTCAACCAACTTGGTGTGCACAATTGGAGAACGCTGGCTACAGACCGTGCCAGCTGGAAAACTTTGTTGGTTGAGGCCCAGGTTCACCACGGACTGTAGCGCCGAAAGAAGAAGAAGAATAAACAAAATACCTGAAGCATCCGTCAAAAAGAAATCCTCCTTTTAAGAATAGTGATGGTTCATGGTGCCGATCTAACATTAAAAAGGCAGAAGCATTTGCGAGCCACCTCTATAACACATTTTCTGTTCACCAATTTGATAACTCCGTAGAAGACGTAGAAATTTCGGGATTTTTGGATACGCCCTATCAGATGAGCTTACCCATAAAACACATTTCTCCATATGAAGTTGCAACTCAAATCAAAAATCTAAATACCAAAAAGTCTCCCGGATATTATAATATCGACGCTGGCTTTGTACAGAGTTTGTCAAAGGAAGCTGTTCTATACTTAACGAAAATTTTTAATTCAATTCTTCGTTTAAATCATTTTCCTTCTCAGTGGAAATGCGCTGAGATCATTATGATCCAGAAGCCCAGCAAACCTGAAAATGAACTAACTTCTTATGGACCTATTAGTCTACTAAGTGTTTTGTCGAAGATGTTTGAAAAAAATTTTTTGAGCCGCTTGTCTCCTATTCTTGAGAGTTTAAAAATTATTCCCGATTATCAATTTGGATTTTGGCAAAAACATGGCACTCCTGAGTAATTGCATTATTCGTAAATCATTTGAGGAAAAGAAATATTGCTCCGCTGTATTCCTGGATATTCAACAGGCATTTGACAGAGTTTGGCACACTGGTCTTTTATATAAATTAAAGAAACTTCTCCCGTCTACATTTTATGCATTCTTCAAGTCATACCTAAGCAGCAGATTATTTTACGTAAGATTCGTAGATGAAAGATCTCATTTATTTATGATTAGAGCGGGAGTACCTCAGGGTAGTGTATTAAGGCCTTAGAAAAGGTGATTGCTCTAACATTTCCATAAATAACATTCGAATTCCAAAAAAGGATTATGTTAGATATCTCGGCTTATATATGGATCGTCGACTAACATGGAAAGAACACATAAAAATAAAACGGCAACAATTAAATATTACAAATAGGAAACTTAACTGTTTAATTGGTCCAAAATCTCAACTAAGTCTGGAAAACAAACTGAAACTTTATAAAGCTATTTTAAAGCCTATATGGACTTATGGAGTTCAACTTTGGGGAACAGCAAGTGCCTCAAATATAGAAATATTGCAAAGGTACCAGTCAAAAACCATAAGGCTTATTGTTCAATTTCCTTGGTATATTTCCAACGATGCCATACATAACGATCTAAATATACAAACTGTTAAAGAGGTAATAAATTCATACAGCGAAAAATATTTAAAAAGACTAAGCAATCATGTAAATCCTCTGGCTATTGTGTTATTAGACGATACTGATGAAATACGAAGACTTAAAAGATACCATGTGTTAGATCTACCTTTCAGAAGTTAATTTTTTTTATCTAAATCAATCTTTTTCTTATTATTATCTTTTGTTTTGTTTTATTGTTTTCTTTTAGCTTAATGCTAAAACTTTAAATTTAATAATTACTAAAACTTAAGTTGTTGTTATTGTAAGTATTTATAAGATAGACTAAATCTGTATTTTTTTTCTGTTAAATTTAGAATATTTCAATAGTTTTATACGTTTTTATATGTGTAACTCTAAATGTCAACATAAATGTCATTAATTTTGCTTATTATCTCAATATAAGATAGATTGCAAAATAAATAAAATACAAAAAAAAAAATTCTCACTAATTCAATATGTGCATTTGCAATGTATATATGGATGTGTGTATGTAAAATTTTAAATTGAACTGTATGTTCGTTTGGTTGTTCGCTACGAACTTAAAAGAACGTAGAAAATCAAAAACGAGTTTTGTTTTCACGCAATATGAATATAAATTAAACAAAAATTAATTTTTGTTTATTTTTAAAAATAACTTCAGACACGAAGTCTTATTGTTTTAATATTAAACTAGAACTAACTTAGTTACAATTTCAACTTAATAATAATAATAAATGTCTAATCATCAATAATAACTTCCACACGCAACATCAGCAATGTTCCATTTAATAAAAGTATTGCGACAGTTCATTTAGCGGAAGTGTTGCAACACCAATAGCTTAAGTTGCTGAGCAAGCATTTCATTTTGACATGTGCCACAATTAGTTGTGGTTGTGTGCCACAACCAAAAGTTGTTTTCTGTGGCGTTAAATATTTTTATTCTTAACTCCTCCATCCTTAAATTCGATCGTCCTCGATCGACTAAAAATAAGGTAAATCATGTATTTTTACAACAGGTGCTTCAATTTGGTCTTTTTCAATCTGGGAAATGTTTGAGGGTTGCAAAACTATCGTTGTTGTAGGTTTTTTCGGTAATATCTTTAATGCCAAATATGCCAAGCCAACTGTGAGTAGGAAGGTAATAGATATGGCGATATTTCTTACCCATGCTTCCTTCTTAATACTGTGTATCTCCTTTATATTGCTAAAATGTAACTCTTTGAGTGACTCTAAAGATAATAGGTTCAAGCTCCTTTCCTCTATTGGAGTTTCCTGCATCAAGGCCGGTGTTGGTGCCATTTGGTTTACTTCTTACTTTTGATAGAGTTTGTGTTGTCGAATTTAAATAGAAAAAGCACCGCGCATGAAGATTTTTGACCAATATAATATTTCTTATGCAATTATCCTTACTTAAATCTAATAAATGGTTCTTCTTACAAATTTTTATTTTATTATGAGTTTTACAATTTTCTTTTATTGCATAGATTTCATTTTCATTTAGAAATATTTTTATAAAATTTAATTTAATTATGGTATTATTCTTTGTATCGTATTTGTATATAGAATTGTGCTTGTCATAGGAATTTTGATAACATATAAAATATTCGAATTATTACTTAGTACATTAAAGTTTGATAATTCTAATGCTTCCTCAATATTGCTAAAAGGCATATGTTCTTCTTTTAATTGATTAATTGTTAAACTCCTTTATTTTTTGTTTAACAAAAATGAGTTTATTACAATGTTTTTTGCCCATTGTATGGCATATTTGATATTTATAATTCCATCTTTAGCTAATCTTATTTTATTTGATATAATTTCAATATCTTCATGAAAAAAATAATTATCTTTCCGTATAAAGTTAGTAACTATATTAATTAGTTTAGCTATATTATTTATTTGATTACTGAAATCTGAATTTATTATTATTTGTTTATTATTGTTGCTGGTTAGCTCATCAAGTGGACAACGAAATAAGGATAAGGATTTTTGGTTCTCCACGTGGAATGTCAGGTCGAAATGACCTATAAGATATGGATGCAAGAGATGCAAATCGACACCCACCACCTATTTGTCGATTTTAAGGCCGCATATGACAGTGTGTATAGGGACGAGCTATACCATGTCTAGTTTTAACATTCCTAACAAACAAGTCAGGCTGTGTAGAATGACGATGGAGAAATCTCGCTGCTCTATCAAGGTCGTTAACGAATTCACCGAGACCTTCAATGTCAGTAGGGGATTTAGACAAGTGCGTCGTCATGTGACTTTTTTAACATAACTCTTAAGAAGATCGTGCAAAACTCACACGCCAACAACAGAGGCACGATCTTCCAAAAGTCCGTGCAACTGCTAACATACGCTGCTAACATTGACGTTATTGGTCGAACACAGCGAGCCGTCAATGAAGCGTTGGCTGGTATTTCAACGGAGGCGGCCACAATGGGTCTAGCGGTGAACGATGGCAAAACGAAGTATATGTTGTCATCAAAAAAGGACGCGCAATACTGACAACTGGTCCAGAACATCACCATAGGCAGCTATAACTTCGAGGTAATGAAGGACTTCGTCTACCTTGGCTCCCAAGTCAACAGTATAAACAACATCAGTGCCGAGATCAAACGCAGAATAACTCTTGACAATCGCTGTTTCTTTGGGCTCAAGAGGCAATTGAGTAGCAAGGCCCTTTCTCGAAAAACCAAGCTGACGAGGAAGTCCTTGGTATTTTCGAGAGAAAAGTTCTGCGTTCAATCTTCGGCCCTGTTTGCGTTGGTGGTTTCTGGAGAAGAAGATTCAATCATGAACTGTACGGGTTGTACAGCGACATAAGCCTAACCAGGCGTCTACGGATCCAACGGCTAAGGTGGCTGGGCCATGTAGAGCGCATGGAGAATACTGCTCCGACCCGTAGAATCTACGATTCCGAACCTGTGGGACAACGCATTAGACGACGGCCACGTAACCGATGGCGCACATAGTTTAGAGGGACCTCAATCAACTTGGTATGCAAAATTGGAGGACGCTGGCTAGAGAGCGTGCCAGCTGTAAAAGTTTGTTGGTTGAGGCTCAGGTTCACCCCGGACTGTAGCGACGAAAGAAGAAGCTCGACAACTGTTTTGTAAAAATATCCTGCGTCGTCTGGAGATCCGCCCATAATTTTCCAAATTTTGTTTAAGAAATTGATTGATTAAGATTTATTTGATTAATAAATTTAAATGTTCTGTTTTGTATTTTCCCGTAACCGTCACTTATCATCACAACATACAAGTCAGTGTAGTTCAATATTTGGACTTCTGTTCCCAGCAGTGGTAAGAACAATCTGTGACCAAAAATAATTTGTAACCAAAACAAGTCTGTAATTAAATTTTTAATTTTTTATATGGTCCTTATGTATTGTTTTGTTAGATTCTATGAGTACAGTACTTCTTTTATTTTCTTTAACTATTTCCTCTTTATATTTAGGTGATCATTTTGAGCCTAACCTTTTCTTAATTTTTACATAAATTTTCTGACCTGGCGTGTAGTCCTTAAATGGTTTCCTTTTTTATTGTGATTTTCTATGTCCTTTTAGCTATGGCTTCTATATTTTCTCTTCTGGCATTTTCATATTGTTCGGGACTAGTACCAACTCTTCTCCCAAAGAATAATTCAATGGGTTTCTTGTCTGTTGTAGAATGTATGGTGTAATTATATTCGTATTCGTATGCCGCTCTATCCAGTAATTCTTCAAAAGTCCTATGTGTCTTTTCCGTTTTAAGACAGCGCATAATTTCTGACAATGTGGAATGGAAACGTTCTACCTGTCCATTTACCGTACTTTTGTAAGCTTTTGGCAATAGCTCTCTAATTTCTGCTATTGACTTTGAATTTATTACTATTGCCTGATCATATTTTGTAAGTTTGTATATTGCCGTCAGCGTTAAATATCTCTTGGTGTTCCAAATGTCTATGTGTATTATCTCGCCAGCATATTGAGGAATTGGAGTCGCTGATATTTTTGATTTATATGGTTATCTCTCATATTTTCCCTCTTTGCATACCTTGCGTTATCTTATTATTTTGTTCAGTTTGTCACTCATTTTTGGAAAATCATACTTTTCCAAAAGTTGTAGTTTATTTTCGCTGGCGTTTCGGTGTGCTTTTTTATGGACTTTAAGTATCTTCTTCTTCTTGTCTTACAATGTCTGTTAAGTTTTCTACTTTTGTCTGCGTATATCTTACTCTATATTTCGAAAAATGAAGTGGATATATTTCCTGAATTTTTCCCATTATACTTTCACAAGTAAATAAGCCATTCAATGTGGTTGGAGTAAGATACCTCTTAAGAATTTTTAAGAGTTCATCTTTCGAGAAATTTGGGGCTGTCTATGGTATGTTGGAAAAGGTAACATAAACTGATATTCACTAACTTCGCCTGTTAGGATACAAATCTGATTTTTGAATACGTTTTTAGGGCAGTCGACCGTTTGAATCAAATTTCCTTCAGAGCTATCATCACTGTGTACCGTTGCCGCTTAAGTGTTGACATGAGCATCGTTGTGCGGTCTTAAAATTGCATCTGCAACCACATTAGTTTTACCGGGCTTATAATGGAGTTCATAATTATATTCTTCCAATATAGCCTTCAAACGCTTTATTTTTGAGTTGTTGTTTTTATTACTCAAAGCATACATACGTGAGTGGTTGGTATTCTGTAAATATTTTCTGAGCAATATCTTCTAGATGTTGGTCCTCATTAGGACTAAAGATTATTATATCGTCTATGTAGACGTAACATCTCTGTCCAATGTGCGAACGCAAAATGTCATCCAGCGCACGCTTAAATATAGCTGGTGCGTTCTTTAACCCAATTTGTAAACGAGTAAACTCGTATTTACCATTATTAACGGAGAATGTCTGTCAATATCTGTGGGTTTCAAAGGTATTTGGTGGAACCTACTTTTCAAGTTCAATACCGTGAAATATATGCTTTTTCCCAACTGTCCTAACACTTCATTAATTTCAGGTAATGGGTATTTATCTGCTGTAGTAATTGAGTTTAATTTTCTGTAATCTATAATCATCCTGAATTTTTTTTTCTCCGCTTGCATCCAGTTTTTTTGGCCTGATTATGCCATTTTCCAATAAGGTTTCAATATGAGATTCTATTTCTCACTTAAGGCTCATGGGCTAAGGCTAAGTTTTGGAATATACTGCGTCATTAGTTCTTGCATGTATTTCTCCTGTTATCTTTATCATATAAGTCATTTTTTCGTCTGGTGCCTAAAAAAATTTTCCAATATTTTGAAACTATTTTCTTTAACTTGTCTCTTTGTTCGTGTGTCACGTGGCTAATTCGAATTGAAGTCATATGAACATTGTCGGCTGGGAGCTGTTTAAGGAAAACTCTTCTTCCATTTTCCAGCTCCATATAGTTATGTTTGGTGTGTATAATGGCATCAAGGTCTTTTAAGGTATCATATCCAATGATGCCATGGAAAAGTTTTTAAATGTGGCAATAGGTAGAATATCTTTGTTTCTCCAAATAGATATGTGTTTGTATGAAAACAGATTTGTACTGTTACTCCTATTGAATTTACATACAAATTTTCTTTATTTGGAATAAATTTCTCTACTAGGTTTGGTGCTATATAATTTTTATTTTTATGACACCGGTTCAAGTGTCAATTAAAATTTTTATAATCTGTCCGTTGTTCATCCTACACTCGAAGTATGGTAGGGTTGACGAATTCAGTCTAAAAAATGTATTTCATTGAAGTAGTCTTTAATATAGTCATCCTGGCTCGGGCCTTGGTTATAGTTTTGGTGCGAAAGGTCTTTGGGGTGCATAATTAGCATGATTGTATTGATTGTATTTTGGGATGGCACCTTGATTTTGATAATAGCTGAGTCCATGTGGAGGTTTTTGTCTTTGGAAATGTCTAACTGGTTTCTTTGGTAGCGGTGGTGGAGGGATATGTGCTAAGTACTGAAAAAATGTAGGTTGATTCCGTGAAGAAATAGTCGTAAACTTCGTATTATGCACATAATTAGTTCTAAAACTTTGGTTTTCTAGTTTTAGACATAGGTGCAAGGTTTTCGATAGGTCTATTGGCTCCTTCATAGCCAAAAGTATAGGCAGATTTCCTTTCAACCCTCCTATGAAGCTATCATGTGCCTTGTCTTTATAGGTTTTAACAAGAGGTTTAGTGACTCCTGCCCTATGTCCATAGAGGTAAGTTTGTTAAGTATTAGAGATAAGTGATTATAAATCTTTTGGTAAAATTCTTAAATTGTTTCTGATCCTTGAACCAATGATGTTAACTGATATTATAGATTGCTAACACCTCTTTTATCAGCATAGTGCACAGTCAGACAGGGGGCTTTCCCAATTAAAAGGCGTATTGTATGATTCGCGTATGGCATCTGCGTTGCCAACAATTTTATTCCTTACTGCACTAAGAATTCCAAAATATTTGGGTGTCCTCCTTATATGCTTGTAAATGTTTAAAATTCGTTCAACAGACTTCCTAAAGGAGCTATATTCGCCTGGTTAGTCAGCGAAGTCCCTTAGTCACCTAACTACGTCTGGTATCCTATCCAAAACATTTGACTATGCTCCATGTCGAAGATCAATTGCCTGATCCTGTTCAATTGGAGGATTCATACCATTATTCACAATATTCCTAGCTTGTTCTTGTATTGCTTCTGTAACTATTCTTCTAATTTCTCTCTGTAAGTCTCTTATATTAAGTGTTAGCTGATTTGCCTGGCCTGCCTGATTTTCCTGTGCATTTAATAAAGCCGGTCTGATAAAATTATGTGGATTCAACATGTTCAATTTGTTTTTCTGATTTCTTTTCTTCCTAAAATATGAGACAGCTAACCGCTAAGTTAAAGGATTCTAAGTCGAACGATAGAAAAAAATATAGTTAAGCCGCGACCAATTGCGCCACTAATTAAAAACACAAGAAAATTAAGTAATTTGGTAGGATTTATTAATATTTTACACACTTAACAATTCACAAACAAAACTTTCATTATAATTTTAACCGAGACGCGACCGCTTTGTTTTTGTTCGCAGCCAAGACTAACTCTTCCCAACCAACCCTGTTGGCTGTTCGATTGCCTGATCACGTTGCACCAACATACGCGAGTATTCAGACGCTGATCCAGCAAAACTGCCTTCCCACCGATTTATTGTACGAAGGCAGTTTGTAATTGGAACGGATACACGTGCAGTGTTGAAAATATTAAAAAAGCTTACACTACCAAATTAAATTAGTTGGCAGTGTTAACACAACGGCGTTAACTGCTTTTTTAATTTATTATTGTTGATTATTTCTTATTTTGAAACTGGAGGGTGCCATAGGAATCGCAGCCTCTAATATTATTTAGTTATGAAATCTAGTGAATCCCTTTGGATGCTAAGATTTTTATTTTAGTTAAAAAATCACACTTTTAAAAACTAGTAAAAAAAATATATCTTTTTATATTTTATGTTAGATATTATAATTTTTCCTTTGTATATAAAATCTTTTATTAATGCAAAATTGTATTCAACTATAAATTTTATTTAGAGGAAGTATTTAGAAAATGTTCTTTCTTTTTTCAATTTTATTTTATTCAAAGGTTTAAAAAAATTTTTATTTTACAATTTTTTTCTTTAAACATGCATAATTTTATTCAATTACTATTTTTTTCTTTATAGGAAGTATTTAGAAAATATTCTTCCTTTTAAATTTTATTTCATTCGAACTTTTTTTCTTAAAGAAAAAATTTATTTAAAATTTCTATTTTAAAAATGTTTAATTTTATCTTTTTTTTAATTTATTTAAATTAATGCAAAATTCAATTACTTTATTTTTAGGAAGCACTTAGAGAATATCTTTTATTTTAAATTTTATTTTGTTCAATCTTTTTTTTTTAAATTTTTATTCTTGGTTTCAACAAGAACTTATACACATTGGGATGGGGATAATTCACAAGTTAATTTGAATTAAGACTGCTAATGCAAATTAACGCTGTCGTCTGTCTACGCTATAATATACTTATTTTTAAATACACTTTAATTACAAAAATAAATTTCATAGCTGATGAGCAGCGGCTGTTGGAACCTCCAACTCCTGTTCGTCTGCCCTTTCCAGGTCCAGTTATTGAGGGGCCTTGAATTTCTGCTACTTGTTGGTTGTTGGGACCACGCGGCAGCGACGTGCTGGACGTGCAGGACGATTTATACCCTTTTTTATTTCTATAACACTGTACCGGATGAAGCGACATGCTGAACGTGCAGGACGACTTACACTTTTTATTTACCGTACAGAAAAAGAAACCGCGAGTCCCTGCTCGGGCGCCAATTAAACAAAATTTTTTGCTTATTTTTAACTTCTAGACTAGAAGTCTGAAGTGTACTTTATTGTTTTAATGTTAAACTCGAACTTTTTTGCTTATTTTTAACTTCTAGACTAGAAGTCTGAAGTGTACTTTATTGTTTTAATGTTAAACTCGAACTAACTTAGTTACAATTTCAACTTAATAATAATAATAAATGTCTAATCATCAATAATAACTTCCACATGCATTATTTTATTCTTAACTTATATGCGAGTTAAGAACGAAGATAACTTAAATTTGTTATCATTAAGCAGACAATATTACAGTTTAATACCACGAAAAACATTATGTTGTTATTCATTAGAAAGAGGTACCTAAGATCCCAAACGCATATTGTAAGCTAAGCCAGTTTGTTTTTTAGAACTCACAAAAGGACCCATTACAATTGATATTAAGTATAAGTTTTTTTTTTGTATTTTATTAATTTTGCAATCTATCTTATATTGAGATGATAAGCAAAATTAATCACATTTATGGCAAGATTTAGAGTTACACATATAAAAACGTATAAAACTATAGAAATATTCCAAATTTAACAGAAAAAAAAAATACAGATTTAGTCCATCTTATATTTACAATAACAACAACTTAAGTTTTAGTAATTATTAAATTTAAAGTTTTAGCATTAAGTTAAAAGAAAACAATAAAAAAAAACAAAAGATAATAATAAGAAAAAGATTGATTTAGATAAAAAAAAAATTAACTTCTGAAAGGTAGATCTAACACATGGTATCTTTTAAGTCTTCGTATTTCATCAGTATCGTCTAATAACACAATAGCCAGAGGATTTACATGATTGCTTAGTATTTTTAAATATTTTTCGCTGTATGAATTTATTACCTCTTTAACAGTTTGTATATTTAGATCGTTAAGTATGGCATCGTTTCAGTTTGTTTTCCAGACTTAGTTGAGATTTTGGACCAATTAAACAGTTAAGTTTCCTATTTGTAATATTTAATTGTTGCCGTTTTATTTTTATGTGTTCTTTCCATGTTAGTCGACGATCCATATATAAGCCGAGATATCTAACATAATCCTTTTTTGGAATTCGAATGTTATTTATGGAAATGTTAGAGCAATCACCTTTTCTAAGGCCTTAATACACTACCCTGAGGTACTCCTGCTCTAATCATAAATAAATGAGATCTTTCATCTACGAATCTTACGTAAAATAATCTGCTGCTTAGGTATGACTTGAAGAATGCATAAAATGTAGACGGGAGAAGTTTCTTTAATTTATATAAAAGACCAGTGTGCCAAACTCTGTCAAATGCCTGTTGAATATCCAGGAATACAGCGGAGCAATATTTCTTTTCCTCAAATGATTTTCGAGTAATGTCAATTACTCTATGGCATTGCTCAGGAGTGCCATGTTTTTGCCAAAATCCAAATTGATAATCGGGAATAATTTTTAAACTCTCAAGAATAGGAGACAAGCGGCTCAAACAAATTTTTTCAAACATCTTCGAAAAAACACTTAGTAGACTAATAGGTACATAAGAAGTTAGTTCATTTTTAGGTTTGCTGGGCTTCTTGATCATAATGATCTCAGCGCATTTCCACTGAGAAGGAAAATGATTTAAACGAAGAATTGAATTAAAAATTTTCGTTAAGTATAGAACAGCTTTCTTTGACAAACTCTTTACAACGCCAGCGTCGATATTATCATATCCGGGAGACTTTTTGGTATTTAGATTTTTGATTTGAGTTGCAACTTCATATGGAGAAATGTGTTTTATGGGTAAGCTCATCTGATAGGGCGTATCCAAAAATCCCGAAATTTCTACGTCTTCTACGGAGTTATCAAATTGGTGAACAGAAAATGTGTTATAGAGGTGGCTCGCAAATGCTTCTGCCTTTTTAATGTTAGATCGGCACCATGAACCATCACTATTCTTAAAAGGTGGATTTCTTTTTGACGGATGCTTCAGGTATTTTGTTGCCCTCCACAAATTGTGATCATTATTCTTCTTCTTCTTTTGGCGCTACAGTCCGTGGTGAACCTGGGCCTCAACCAACAAAGTTTTCCAGCTGGCACGGCCTTTAGCCAGCGTTCTCCAATTGTGCACACCAAGTTGGTTGAGGTCCCTCTCCACTTGTGTGCGCCATCGGTTCCGTGGGCGTCCTCTACTGCGTTGTCCCACAGGTTCGGAATCGAAGATTCTACGAGTCGGAGCAGTATTCTCCATTCGCTCTACATGGCCCAACCATCTTAGCTGTTGGATCCGTAGGCGCCTGGTTAGGCTCATGTCGCTGTACAACCCGTACAGTTCATGATTGAATCTTCTTCTCCAGAAACCATCAACGCAAACAGGGCCGAAGATTGAACGCAGAACTTTTCTCTCGAAAATACCAAGGACTTCCTCATCCGCCTTCGACACCGTCCATGCTTCTGCGCCATAGAGAAGTACAGGGATTATCAAAGTGGCATATAGTGTCAGCTTGGTTTTTCGAGAAAGGGCCTTACTATTCAATTGCCTCTTGAGCCCAAAGAAACAGCGATTGGCAAGAGTTATTCTACGTTTGATCTCGGTCCTGATGTTGTTCATACTGTTGACTTGGGAGCCAAGGTAGACGAAGACCTTCACTACCTCGAAGTTATAGCTGCCTATGGTGATGTGATCATTATTGTTTGAGTTATTAATATTGTCAAAAAATTCACCGAATGATTTGTTTTTTAGGCCAGTTAAATGATGTTTTAGGTTTCTTGCTACTTGATTAAAACGCCACTTGTTATAAGAACTTCTGCTTATCTGCCATGCTTTTCTTAATCTCCTTTTAATTAAAATAAGTTCCCGTGTCCGTGAAGAGATTTGAGGAGCACTTTACGGAATAGTAAAACTTTCAGCCGGATTCGATAAAAAAGCAGTCTCATGTCATCATTAGATATTGCAGATTTTAAATTAATGTTTATATCTAACCAATATGAGAACGACTCCAGATTAGCTTTAATTGTTACAAGCTTATTGACTTTTTTTATAAACTGAGGCGAGGAGTTATACGTTAGTAAAATTGGGGAGTGGTCTGAGCTGAGGTCATAATTATCTAAAATACCAAGTTGATAAGAAGGTATTCCAGAATATAAAAAAAAAATCAATTAAGTCAGGAATTTTGAATGGATCAGAAGGCCAATATTTAGGTTTTCCAATTGAAAGAGCAGAATAATTTTTAGAAAGCAGACACTTATACAGCTCTCTGCCTTTAGGGTTAATAACACGTGAACCCCACCAAGGATGTTTCGCATTAAAATCTCCTCCAACTATAAAACGAGGACCAAGTTTTTGAAAAAAAATTTGCAAAGCCATCGCAATTAATATTATAACGAGGAGGAAAATAAACTGCACATAACGCAACAGAATACATACGGCAATTAATTTTAATACATGAAGCTTGGACACTTTCATTAATAAGATGATCTTCTTGATGATATTTTATAGACGATTTGATTAAAATTGCAGAACCACCATGAGGCCTTTCATTTGGATGATTGGCACTTATCAGACCGGAGCCTTTAATTTTAAAAAACGACTTACTTGTGAAATGAGATTCAGAAATAAGAAATACGTCGATGTTGTTTGACTGCAAAAATACTTCTACCTCCCTTAAATGGTTTGAGAGTCCATTGGCATTCCATGTTGCTATACGAAGATCTACGGACATAATTTACAGCATAAGACTGACATCATATTTAGAAGAGAGGGTGTTAGTTCCATTTGCTTTGTTAATAAAGTCTCAATTTTTTGAAGGCTCGTGCAATCATTGTTTGAATTGTATGTTCCTTTTACAGCATCTGCGAATGTTACATTCGAATTATGTTCAAAACTATTATTTTGAGAAGAGGGTTGATGTAAAGGTGGAGCATGTTGTCGATATTGTTGAAAATTCAATATCTTATGTTGAAGTTTCTTTTTCAACTCTTGATGAACAATGCATCCCCTATAACTAGCAGGATGGGATTCATTACAATTAGCGCATTTGGCAGGAACAGTCTTACTTTTGGTACATTCAGCTGATAAGTGATTTTCTCCACACTTGACACATTTGTATGGCTTATTGCAATAGGAACGAGTATGACCATATTGTTGGCATCGATGGCATTGTGGAATGTCTCTAGTTTTCCGGGGAGGCTCAATAGTGATGATAGCGATATTGATATGTTGTAAATTGTAAATTTCCTTATTGTTGTCGCCTGGTTCAAGATCAAGAAAAAACATACAAAGGGGTTGCTTGCTAATGTTACTTCTAATATTGGAAATATTTCGCACTTTGTGGCCACAATTTTCGACAAATGATTTAATATCATCAATAGTGGTTGAGTAGTGTAAATTTTTAACAACAACTCTGTATGCTCTTTCTTGTTTTGTTTGAAAAGTGTAAAAGCTTATCTTTTTAAGCTTAAGATTGGAAACAAAAGTTCGGTACGCGCTTATGGACTTAATCATGACTCTGACTTGGCCATCTTTAAGAGACTTATAAGAAAACTGCTCTGAAGAGATAATACTTGAGAAGTATTGTGTCATATCCTTAATATTAGTTACATCCGGGATATATAACGGAGGCGGTTTAGGGTCAGACGGATTTGATTGAGAAGTTGATGGAGCTGTATTTGAATTATTATTATCGCATTCATCATCAGAAAGAACAACAAATCTATTACTTGAATTTGGAGAATCCTGAATCTTACCGATTTGTCTTCTTTTGTTGACAAATAAAAATGGGGAGTTGGTACGTTTTCTTGAATGTGGAACTGTTTGCCAACCAATTTCACCGTCCTTTTGACTACCAATTTTGCTAGTACCGACGCCGGCAGCAATGGTAGCCATTCTTGCGAATTTGTTTTCCTTACTTGCAAATTGGAATCGAATATAAACACAACAGCAAAAAGTGAAATAGAAAAAAAACTTATCAATAATGATGTACGTATGTACATATGTATTATTTAAAAATTGAAAAAAAAATTTTATATGAACAAAAATAAAATAGTTTTCAATGCCAGACGACTTTACTTGACAAGAAACACAAAGAAGATATTAAGTATAAGGAAGCAAATTTTACATTTAAAGTTTTTAAAATAAATAAATAAATATAAGCATTCGTGAGTGTCAATGGTATCACGAATTTATTTTTGTTAAATAAAATTAAGTGTAATATATAACTTGCGTGCATACATATTTATGTAGATACATATGTGCAAATAAATTACGGAAGACGATATTGCCGATTGAGGCATTGTAAGGCAAAAATATGTGGTTTATTGTTGCGCTGTTGCAAGTAAATCAGCTCGTACCGAACTTAAAATGACTCTTTCAACTATTATTATTATGAGACTTATATAATGAATAATGAAAGTTACAAATATAATTTTGCAAAATAATCAAAAGAGGATGAGCAAACTTAGCCAAAATATTATGTATGTATGTATGTGGCGAATCTCGCAGTTTATACAGAGCAGTTGTTGGCATTTTATATTCATGTACGAAGAACACTGACGGGATTTCCCATTATTATTTTTTTTTACAGAACCTGCAAAGCAAAACATTAATCTGTAGCGAAAACAGTGCCAATTTATATGAAGTTCATCAGTTTATAAAAACGCTCGATAGTTGTTTTAATTGTTTAAATAGCATGTATTCTAACGACCCAAACCCATTGAAGCGTGGATTGAAAAATAATAGAACAGTTTGGCGAGCTCTTGAAAGATAATAACCCCTAGAACGCAGGTTAAATGTGGGCAACAAAATGTTTTCAATCCATTCCTTAATTCAAACTTCGAAATTGAAATTTGGTTTGCATTTTAACGAGCCATTTAATCAAGATCCATTAGAAAACTTATTTTCATAAATATGAACGTTCATAAAAAAAAACTTTCGAACTTTGTGTACTCTTTGCGACTTAGTTTGCTCAGTGTGTAATATTCACGTAAAAGTCTTGGACATAAAATTGTCTGACAGCAAAGAAAAATTAAAAAACTATTGTTGAAGAATGCGTACATTGTACCAAAAATACAATATATGTATATGTGTATGCTTAATGTATAAGTCCTTACTAATTTTGCAAACAACAAACAACATAAATATGAACTTATGTATGTAAGAAAGTTTAATATTTTAATAGTTATACTTCTTTCTAGGTAATTAAATGAGTTCGAAATAAAGGTGATAGAAGGTCAAACTCTGCGTAACTTAAATAAGACCGCCAAGGTTGGGCCGAGAACAGTAAAGTTCATTTACCTTGTTTGATATAAAAATGGGTCTAGCGGTGAAGGATTGCAAAACGAAGTATATGCTGTCATAAAAAAAGGACGCGCAACACCGACGACTGGGACAGAACGTCACCATAGGCAGCTATAACTTCGAGGTAGTGAAGGACTTCGTCTACCTTGGCTCCCAAGTCAACAGTATAAACAACATCAGTACCGAGATCAAACGCAGAATAACTGCGGACTAGGAAGTCCTTGGTATTTTCGAGAGAAAAGTTCTGCGTTCAATCTTCGGCCCTGTTTGCGTTGATGGTTTCTGAAGAAGAAGATTCAATCATGAACTGTACGGGTTTTACAGCGAAAATTAGTAGAGCGCATGGAGAATACTGCTCCGATCAGGTAGAATCTTCGATTCCGAACCTGTGGGACAACGCATTAGAGGACGGCACGGAACCGAACCGATGTTTTGGAACAAAGAATGCAAAACTGCAAAATTTTGTGCTTGTCTGCAGAAACGCTCGGCCAACTGATCCATTGAGGTATGCAATAAAATTAAAGCTACTAAATATCTAAGGTGATCATAAGATAATAATAGAAAGACACGAGGAATCATTTGTGATAGCCACCAGACTAAACTACGATTAATTGAATTTGATAACGCATTGATTGAAAAATAATTCCCGCAGAAAACCCATTGACCTGAACAGAGACATTGTATTACGTAACATAAGTACATGCACTCATGATCAAAGTAATACATGTTATTTCAACGAAATTTATGGTAGGCTTGGAAACGTGTGAAGTATTGTGCCGATCTTAAATGAATGTATATACGATTTATTATTTTTTCTTATAGCTTTAATTTTTATAAAAACAAGTTTCAAGCAGCTGTTGATTCTAAGAGCAAATACGGAGATAAAAAAATGGGTATTATTAATGACAGGTCTACAGAGAACAATGCGATTGACGTTAATAAATTGAATCAACAGTTTGCAAACATACAGATGCCGGCAATTGATATTAACTTTTACAACAACACACACAACTAAAGCTTAGCCTTGTTTAATACTATTATTACAACATCTACATTTCCATCTGTCTCGAGATATGCAAAATTATATCAATCCCTAAAGCTGACAAGAACTACCGGCCCATAGCAATTTTGCCTTTTTTGTCTAAAGTTTTCGAAAAGCTTACCCATGTGCAGATAAACAGCTATTTTTATGAAAATTCTTTACTTACTGCTAGAGAGTCTGGGTTTAGGCCGAAACATAGTTTCATATCAACGGTGATTGATGTCTCGGAGGAAATCAGGAGTCAAATAGACAAACGTAATATCCTTTCCTTTCTATATCTACTTGACCATTCCAAGGCCTTCGATACAGTTGAACATAGTATTCTTGGCCTCAAATTTAAATACATGTGTAAATTCTCAGCAACGGCTTTGAATAACTTCTTACCTTAGTGGTCGGAGTCAATCAGTTACATACGGCTCAAACACTTCCAATTCTGGCACAATGCCTATAGGGGTACCACTTGGTCCATTGGGCTCGATACTTGGTCCATTGTTGTACTCAATATACGCAAATGATCTACCTCTACAACCTAAATATTGTAAAATCCAAATGTATGCGGATGATGTGCAGGTCTATATCCATAGCAACATACCAGACGTTGTTAATTGCATGAACTTATTAAATGAAGACTTAAAGCGAATATATTTATGGGCATCTGCTAATGGACTTAGTTTAAATCCTAAAAAATCTGTGCCTATGGTTATTGGCAAAACAAAACACTTACCAACATATTTACCACAATTAAAAATAAATGACGAGGTAATTTTTAATAAACAATGGGATTGGTCTGACGATATCAGAAGTAATTGCAGTAAGACATTTGGGATATTAAGAAACCTATGGATGTCGCAACACTATACTACACCACATATTCAAATGCCGCTAGCTAAGACCTACCTACTGCCGAGCCTCATATATGGCTGTGCATTTTTTGCTAGTTGTGATAGTGTGAGCAAACGCAGACTCAGTGCAACATATAATAGTATTGCAAGATTCATATTTCGGATTAAAAGAAATTGCAGCATTTCAAGATATGCACATATGATAACACAAATATATAAATGACGTTTGATAATTTACTAAAATGTAGAGTTCTTATATTGCTGCATAAAATTGTTTATACCAAACAGCCTAATTACCTGTACCAAAGACTCCCTTCTCAATATCAAGCAGAGGCAAAAAAATAAAAAGCATCAAGCATAATAAGACCGCTTCTGAGCAACATTTCTTTATACATTCCATACGTCTTTGGGTCCAACTTTCCCTACCATGCAATTAATTAGTAATACAAGAAGTTATGTTCATTCTATTAGACTATTTCTGACTATATTTAATTTTTATTTTAAACTTTATTTATTTTTCTATTTCTGACTATTTTTGATTTTTATTTTAAGCTTTATTTTCTTTTATAATTTATATATATATTTATATTTATAAATAAAAACACATACATTTTATGCATAAATAATAAAATCGTTAGCTGCAAATAGTCATCAATACACAGACCATAAACTTTGCTTACATACAAGGAAATATGAACAAATCTACTCAAACCGTATACATATGTATGTATGTATGTAACGAACCATATTATTAAAAAGTGGATGAAAACTTAAGAAAAATTTAAATTTATTACATAAAATGCTATGGTCAATAGTGTCGAAAGCCTTCGAACAATAAACGGTATATTGCCACGATGTGTCTAATATCTTCCGAAACATCCACTAGAAACGTTATAAGAATTTGCAAGCTGGTAAGAATGTTGTTATTCGCAAGGGAACGAGTCACTCGATTATAGAGCAATCTTTTAAAAGGAACAGTAACATTGCTATCGGCCTGTATTCAGTGTTTGAATTATTGACTGGGATGATTTGGATAATAGTTTGTAGTAAGAATTTTGTTACGACAATCTTAAGAAGCTTTGGTTCAATTTCGTAAACTCCTATTGCATTAGACTTTACTGACAGCAGACTAGAGTGCATATCATAAAAGGTGACATTACTGAATTAGAAATTGTATCTGAGAAAATATTTAAAAACCAGTAGTAGTAAAGCGTAGGGGTAGGGTAACCACAGGAATATAAAAAACAAATATTAAGAACTTCTGTAGCAATTAAACTTAGTTATTATAAAAAAACAAATTATGCAAATTCATATACTACAAATTTTCTGTTATTATTTCAATAAATCAATTACTGAAGGTACAAACATATCAGCAAATAGATTTGGCGTAAGCACTTTTTGCTGATGATTAACAAACAGGAAACCATTTTCACCATCAATACCTGCCCAGCTTCCATCGGAGCATCGTAATGGAGTACACCTCACGGGTTTTTTTATTCCTTTTACTGCTCGTCATAGTGAGTAGTTTAACTGTGGTGTTACATCAAGTTAAAGTAAAAATATTTGGAAAGAAGCTTTTTCAGCTGTTTAGTGTATTCGCTTAGCGTATAGTTTAATTGGAGCGATCTGTAACTTTGCCGTTGTCTTCAAACTCTTCTTTTTTCAGTTAGAAACCTTTCTATATCTACTCCAAAATCAATGACATCAGCGATTTCCTGTTGATCGCTTGGTCAGTACGTTGGTTGTCTGCTTGAAATTACGTTGAAATCCATTTTAGAAATTGTATTGAACAATATACGGCTTTTAGCTATGATAAGAATGTTTAGCGTTATAGTCGCCAGCTGCCAGAAAACATCGCTCTAGTGACTTGTAAAACATGCTATATTGACTTTCCGTGAGTGAAAGGCTGGGTGGAGAATATACTGATGATATCACCAGATTCTGATGAAAAATTTTGAGGCACAAATTAGTTGCCTGAAGACAATCCGCACAGAAGTCTTGCGATAAAAAGTGCTTCAATCGCGCATTTATTACTATTGCTAAACCACCATAAGCTCTACCTCTGGAATCCTTGGTGCTATAAAAATTATATCCATTAATTCTAAAAAAGTCGACTAAAATTAAAACCAGGGGCTACAATTGCTGGCATTTTTTTCTGCTGCGTATTCCGCTTAGTAGCTTGTTTCTAAGCTCTGTGATTTCAACTTTTTGTTAATGGATCTTTTCACATGAATATAGGCGAGACAGCCTCTGTAATATGCAGTACATATGGTTTTCGCCACCATTACTACATTTATTTGCTGTTGGATCGGTTTTTGCTTTTTCACAGTTGGGGGAATTGTGTAATTCACCACAAGCAAGACAAACAATAGGTAATTTATAATAGGATTAGTTTCATATCTTTTTAATTTTTATCACCTGGCTGCAATTCTACTCTGAATATATATTGGGGAACTCTTTCTTTATTTCTAACATTAGTAACGAACCTTAATCTAATTTCTTTTAATCCAAATCAATTAGTATTGGGTTATGCCAACGGCATGAAGCCTTTAACTTTTGTACGATGATAGCGGAGTTGCATTACGTAGTAGCTGGCTTTGTGCATAACAATACGCAAGACGTTTTTGGAAAAGATGGTTAACCGCGTACCCTCACTAACATGTAGATGTAAATGGTTCAAAGAGGCGAAACCTCTAGGTGTAGTCGATCTCGTTATCGTGGTTGACCGTGCTAGGCCACGTAATGTACTAGTAGTAGCAACCGATGGACAAGTCTGATGTGCTAAGGTCATAACTTCTTGTGATGTTCTAGATACACCAGTTTTCAAAGCTTGTTTTCGTCGTATCAAGGGGAAATATTACTGCCCCTGTGGATTACTATTACTATGTTTTAGTGGTATCGCAAATTAAAACGTCAAAACTTTTAATGTGAAATGTAATGTGATTATAAGGATGAATGAAATTGGGTTATCCTGAGATCAAACCATCATCAAGGGTATCTGTGTAACGATTCACGTGGGTGCCTGCCAATATGGCCTACCCCCGTGGTCTTAGCACCGGGTGGATACAATGCATCTAACAACGCCCCCAAACATAACAGACTGTCATGCCTGAGTACCGAATCGATTACATGCCATTTGGAGCATGCTTTACACCTCGGTTTGGTGCAGAGCCTATCTTAAACTCCTTCCGCTCTATGGGTCACGGCACCGGGTTGCAATGCAACTCCACATTCGAGATCACTCTTCCCGCGATTTGGGTTTCAAACACAACCACCACGTGGCTCTCCGAAGGGCCTTACCATAGCCGGGCAGGAACAAATCCTGGTGCTCCCGGCTCCAAAGGGCCAGAAAAACGCCAGTATGGGCGCGCAAGGAGCACCCCATTGACAGCCACAAGCACGCCCCACCGTGTACGGCTAATCACCGTACAAGTCACCGCCCTGTCGTCCACTACAACTGACGTGGCCACGTGTTGTTGTTTAATGGTGTTTTCTTTTCTGACAAGTTTTGCATGTATTCTCCCATACGAGCAGTTTGTTGTTTTATTCTAAAAATACATGCAAGAGTGTGAAAAGTGTTCATATTCTTTTCTAAGTTTGTTGTACAATAAATGGCAAATTTGTAATAAATATCACACCCAAATTATATTTCAGTGTGGGGTGTGCCATTTTCTACAGGCGTGTAATGTTTATAAATACTTTTTTGTGCAAGCGAGTATTTCACTTATTAATTTTATTGTTTGTTTACAAACATATGTTTTAATACAGATAAAAAATTGGACACTAGAAAGATAATTTTAAAAGAACTAGTAGAAACATACTCATCATCTGATGACGATGAGTTTTTGTTGACTTTAAAAAACAGAGAAAATCTACTTCGGGTAAAAAGTTTTGTGGAAAATGTAGTCAGATGCTGATGTAAGAACATATGTATGTATGTATGTATGTATGTATGTATGTACGTATCGGCTGAAAGCTTTTATAAAAATTTTATTAACGACTATGTTTTGTAGTTTCGTGTGAGTAGGGACAGAGTTCTTTATATTTTAGAGAGGTACTCTAATTCCCTCTGCACGAAAAGCTATCAAGGAGGAGGATAGCCAACAACTGCTGAGAGGCAGATGCTCTTCTTTCTGTGATAATAAAAAACGTATAAAAGTAAAGAATTCAAGCAATTCATATTTATTTTTATGTTCAGTGGCAATAAAACAACAAGAATAGTCTAATCTTTTTAGCATATCGTTTTCAAATACTCACAGAAGCTTCACCAGCGTCTTGAATTTTATGACAACCGACATAGCACCGAAGATAATAAAATTTTCTAGAACAGATGAAGAGGTAAAAGTGCCTGCTTTGATAAAAATTCGTGTTTCTAAGAACTTACATTTTTGAAGATTCCGAATACTGTGGGGTGTATTGACGGGAGTTACATATATTATAGACAAATATAATCAGTCCAAAATCAAAAAAATTTTCTACTCCATTGAAAGGGAAAAATTAAACACTTTATAAGGGTGTTTTCAGCGTGAAAAAAATATTACACATATGTATACGTAAGTGGCAAGCAACATTTTTTTCCAGAAAAGAAAACACCATAAATCAATCACTTAAAATTGAAATAAAAAGATGCAAAGAATATATGTAAATGAAAAAGTTTGACATCAAATATGTACATACGTGCCTCAATAGAATAATCTACATATACATATGTATGTATGTACTTACATATGTCTGTATGTACATACATTTGTATATAATTAATAGCTGAACAAGTTTTTTGCAATAGCTTTTTCGTCCACACTACTGCACAGGCTTTAGAAAAATATGTATACATATGTACAAGTAACAAAATTGAAACTTCTGTTCAATTTGGAGTTCAAGATAAAACTAAACTTTTATTATTAAGAATTTCTTATTCTGCTTAAAGCTAATTTAACAGTTTGTTTATAAATTTATTTTTTATCATTGAAATATGAAACTCCTTTGCTGATTCTCATTGAGTCAGCAACGGAAAGAATAAAAAGATTTAGAAATAAAATGTGTGTTTATTTTACTTAAGTTGCTTTCATTTGTATTGTTTACTCTACTTGGATTCAATTGGCACAATTATAGTTTACAAAATTATGGAATATTAAGATCGGATTCGTGTATGTCACTTATATAAATACAAAACAAATTCTTAAAGTAGTGAAAACGTACAAAAAATAGATAATAACAGAAACTTTAAAAAAATTTAAAGAATGTGCTGAAAATAAAAAGGCATAATGAGCTGGTAGTACAGGCCTCAACTTCGGAAATTGGGGTTTTCCTAATATTTGTTTAGCCTTCAATGTTCTAAATTTAAACAAAATTATCATCAAATATGTGCTCCAATAGAAAATGTTTTTATAGTTTTTACCTAGATATACATATGTATGCACTTACATACATAAGTTCACACATGTGTACTTATAGATTTCAAGCTTTTCTTGCACAGCTTTTGCCAATCTCAGTTTTATTCAAATTACTCTACTTTTGTTGCATTCCAACACCATAAAAAACACATGTCTTTTAACTGTTAAGAGTCTTCTGTACTTTTTTGGGTGTACAAAACCTCTACAATCACACCTTTTTTGCTTATGCTGTCATTGCAGGATTTGTCTTCCCTGTGCGTTTATTCAGCTGGAGATTGTGAAAGGTACTTTAATCGGTCCCCAAATGAATACCTTTATAATACCTGCCTGAAACTGAAATGATTTACTTCTTCAATTAAATAGATCTGTATTTGGTATATTTTTAAGCATGGAATTTTGTTTTCATAACGGTATCTGAATTCTTCAACTGTTGTTTAAACAAAAAAATAAAATTAATATTTTACTTCTTCTTTGTATAGAAGACTGCCTCCATAAGGCATTCTTTGCCATTTACACATACATAAGTATGTATGTACACACAAAAATGCTAATTTTTAATGCCATTCGATATGTATAAGCCGGCACTTAATACATTTTAATGACTAAACGTTATTTGATCTAAAGTCCATTTTATTAAATTAAAACTTTTAAATTGTTTTACTTAATAGTTTATTTATATTTTCAAAATTAATTTTTGCTTCTTCGATAAATCGTTCGCCTAGTAAGTAACGCTTACAATAATGATAAGCATTCCACTGCTCCCAAACGGGTGATGATTTTGCACAGTGAATAAAATCCCAATTGTTCTGAATAAGCCGTTACCAAATTTTAAAAAAGTTTATCTATCCAAAATGTTTTTTAGCGACCGTTCATAGGTTTCTTCAGTGCTTGATACAATTTTTTAGTACAACCTAAAATGCTTCGTATTTCCTCTTCGGTATCACGTCCATTGTAGAAGCTGAATTTTACAAAAAAAAAAATTGGAAAGCAAAAGGCTTTATTTGAATATAATTTTCATGGTTTTATATGAAATAATAGAATAGGATTTTTAGTCCATTGATAGCGCTTTTTTGTATTGTTGTGATGTCTATAACAAAATTTACTCCCTATTGCAACTATAGGTTCATCAATTTATTGTTCCAGTATCTAATATCGCAAGTTTAATGAAATTTTATTAATATGTATGTATATATGATTATATAGATATAGTATAGATTTTTTCTTCTTATTCCACGAAGTTCAATTTGCACGTGTTTTTCTATTTCAATAACTGAAAAGCTTTCTGGAATAAAAGGAAAAGTATGTGTGCGGAAAACGTTACAATATACATACATATGTAGAAAAAGTTATTGATATAAAGAAATTAAAAATTTTGGAACGCAGTTATTGTACAAAGGCGGATGATACGATCAATGAAAAACTTTTGCATGTAAGTTAACTCAAACAAATTTAACAAACTCTTTCGCAATAAATTCTTAATAAGCAACTATTTTGCAATATACGTATGTACATATGTACTTAATCGGCATAGTTTATTAATTAGGTCAAACAAATATTATTTCCAAATAACTGCAATAATGCAATAAAATCACGCCACCTTTAGATTTAGGTCATTTAGTTGAATATAAATTAAGTAAATTTGTAAATGTAAGAGAGTTCTGATTTTAATAAAGTACGGTCAGGTAGACCGCTTAAAAGAAAAAGAAATTTTTTTAGAATTACCAATGAAGTAATTCTTAACTGGCGCAAGTTAATGGAACTTTTGTTTCTTTATGTAAAAAAAATATTTTTTTATATATATTTATTTAGGAGTATCCCTCCTTCTTTATTGAACAATAATTATAAACTGAACTTAAAAACTAACAGATATTAAATTCTTGTTTTGGTATGTTTACCTAATTACTGAGAAATCACCTGTTTAATTATTATTGCTGGTAGACGTAGTGTCAGCAGTTTTAATGGGAACGGAAACAACATGCAAAATTATATGGAAATCTAAATATTGCAGTATATACATATAGGGTGTTTTTTATTGAGGTATAGAACTTTAAGTTGGCATCACTTTTTTAACTGGCGGCCATTTTGTCAGCTGTCAAGTGATTAATATACATACACATATAGGGTGTTTTTTTTATTGAGGTATAGAACTTTAAGTTGGCATCACTTTTTTAAATGGCAGCCATTTTGTCAGCTGTCAAGTCATTTGCCATTTCATCATGAACAGGTTGACAAAAGAACAACGCTTGCAAATCGTGCAAATTTATTTCGAAAATAATGGTTCAGTTCGCGAAGTTTACCGCAAGCTCCGTCCATTTTATGGTCATCAGAGCAATTAATTCCGTTAACCATGGATCGTTTTCGCACTACGTTTACTCTATGTGATAATACGCATCCGCAGAGACGTCGAACAGTGCGCACCGAAGAAACAATTGCCGCTGTAGAGCAAAGTGTTGAAGAGGACCCGAATGAATCGATTCGCCACCGTGCACAGCAATTGGAGCTTTGTCCATCAACTTTTGTCCATCAAAAATTGAATCTGTAGAATTGGCTTTATTCGAGCTAGCCGCGGCGGCCACATGTCCGAAATCATATTTAAACATTAATGGCATAAAATTATCTTTCCAATAAAGCCAAACTGATGGGCATTAAAACGATTTTCTTGTGTTTTATTTCAATTCGAAGTTCTATACCTCTAAAAAAAACACCCTGTATAAGTAATTGATTAATGTTAACATTTTTTTGTTAACTCCTCCGCCCTTAATTTCGAACGTCCGCGTTCGTTATGGTGAATAATGTTTTGTTGTCAATTATTTGCAGTGGGGGAGATATTTTTAGTTTTGTTGGTTTAGCACTTTTTAGATACTTGGAGATTATTGCTGTTGTTATGATTAAAATTATAAGAGCGATTGATGTAAGGCTGACAGCAAATCCTCTAATTTGTTTTCTTTCTAATAGTCTAATTATTGACGTATTGTTAAGGTGAAGCTGTTCTAAACTTTGTAGGGTAAGTGTCTCTTCATAGGAGCTTATGGATGGTGCACGTATAACGGCGGGCAAACGTTGGTATCGGATTGTCTCAGTGAGACTATATTCTTGATTACAAATTTTTATAGATGTATTTTGATATCGAATTATGTATGTTCTTCTCAAATTAAGTAGTTCCCCATTTATTTCTATGCTATCATTAAACTCGTTCAACATCAGCAGACCAGGGATTAAACTTTCAACTTTTGGTATGTGGAATCCATTTGTGACAATACAGTGTGATTTCCTCCCCTTAAGTAGATTTCATTTTTTTTACATATGATTATTTATTGTATCTTCACAAATGAACTAACAATAAGTATACAAATCTTAATACTAAAACAAAATTTCTACTTGAGCCCAGCCAGTGCCAAACTTTAAGATTTTATTAATACGGGTTCAATTTCGGAAAAGTCATCTGTCTTGCGATCAGATGATTGCAAGGGTATCCCTTCTCCTCAGTCGAGTATGGCCACCAAAGTTAAGGATGTTACGCGCAAGAGGGTTCGGATGATCTTCAAGTTTCTTGATATACTACTTAGTCACGTACCTTGCAAACTCAGTTTTTACCAGAGGTACGCTTAGATCCTCTTGAATTCATAACATACAATGGAGCTGCTGTTATCATGCGGAGAATTTTATTTTGTTGCCTCTGAATTCTTTCAATGTTTGATGCCGAGGCAGTACCCCATAGCTGAATTTCATAACACGATATTGGTTTTAGAATCGCTTTGTACAGCAGAAGTTTGCAATCTAATTTTAAAGTAGAGTTTCATCTGAGCCTACAGTCTACGGTCGAGGTGAATACCGAGGTATTTGACATCACTATGTTCCGGAATTGTTTGGTTGTTAATTTTTATGGGCGTGCATGGTTCCCTGTGCAATGTGAATGTGACGTGACTGCATTTTTGTTCGTTTACTTTGATTTTCCAAAACTTAAGCCATTTCTCTAGTTCGTCAATATGTTTTTGCAATTTTAGCGAAGCTAATTGATGATTTTCGTGGACACTGAGGAATGCTGTATCATCTGCAAAAGTTGATGTATGAATTTGGAAGCCAGTTGGCATATTAGAGGCGTAAATCAAATACAGAGCAGGACCCAGGATGCTGCCCTGAGGAACACCTGCATTAATTGGTTGAGGCGAACTTGAGAAGTCACCTTCTCTAATGGTGAATTTTCGGCCTTTAAATTTACTAATGCATTTTGCACTGATTCGCTATCTGTAAGGACTTTTGAAATATGATTTGGCCTTTCTGTTAATTTATTAAGAACGTTAATGACATTTCTATTTATTACAAATTGTTTATTATTATTATCAGATAATTCGTTAGTTTTTCCATTTAAAATCATTAAATCATTATGATCTGGTGATCTATTTCCAGATCGCTCCTAGGAAATCAATTGATATTTTATTTTTCTTTCTTAACCTAAGCTTATTTAAAGCTAGTTGGGATTGGGATAGTTCGTAATTATGGAAATGATGGATGGGATTTTTAGGATTTATCTTCTGATAGATTGTTTGATTTATTTCCTGTAACGCTGTTTGATATTCAGAGATGTTAACCGAATGGACTAATTTAAAGGATCCTATTTGTAGTTTTGAATGTCTTTTATCAAATGTGATTACCGGTGAGTTTGAGTAGTTTAATACTTCTACTTCAGCAATACTTAGGGTGTTGAAAAACCTGAAAATAATAAATTTTAATTTATAATAAGGCTTTTATGTTCTGTTTTGTTTTTGTTCGTAATAATTATATCCGATTTATTTTCTGTAACTTTTTTCTTTCTATACCTCGGGGAGAATTTGTTTCTTGGATGCTTATTTATTGTCATAGAAATTGTTTCTTCTACCGCGTAATCTTTATAAGGCTTTCTATTCTTATTGAGATACCTTAAGTCTGTTTCCTGTTTTGTTTTTAATCTTTCAATGTCGTCTTTTCTAAAATGCTCTAACTGTTGTTACTCTATGACCAAAGAATACTTCTATGGGTTTGAAATTAGTGGTAGTGTGGATAGAGTTATTATACCTATATAATGCCTGATATAGTAGGTCCGAAAATGAGTCATTAGTCTTTTCTGCTTTGATACAGCGCATGTTTTCATTCAGGGTAGAATGAAATCTGTATACTTGTCCGTTTGTGGTACTTACATGTGGAGAGGTTTTAAAAATTTCTATTCCATATTGATCTTCTAACATGAACTTTATTGAAGGAGCTGCTAGCGATTTTTCATTGTCAACAACAATTTGTTTAGGAAAGCCAAATGAAGTTATTAACTCGCGAAGAGGTTCTTCAATGTCCTCCACAGAACGTGATTCTACTATTTTTGCCTGAGCATATGGTTTATATAGAAGAGATCTAGGTGAACTATTTGAGCGGGATATTCTGGAATCGGTGTTGCCTTCAGTATCGGTTTGTTTGGACGTCTTTCATATTTTTGCTCTTTATAAACTATACATTGTTTAACTATTCTGTTAATTTTGGCCTGCATGCTAGGAAAATATAATTTTTTTATAAGTTGTCATTTATTTTCTTTCGCGTTCCTGTGTGTTCTTTTGTTATTTCGCTTTTCTGTGCTGATTCATTTGTCAGATCGGAAACAAATTCTCTTGAAAATCTTACCTTGTAATTTCTAAAATGAATAGGATAGACCCTTTGTAATCCTCCTAAAGTTCTTTCATCGGTAGTGTTGCCGTTAAGCACTGATAGGTTAAGATATCTCTTGAGCAAAGATACAAGTTCTTCGTCGCAGTAATTGTTTCGGGTAATAGTGTGGCGATAATAGGTAGGGAAAACTATTTCAAATTTATAAGTTGGAATGTCATCAGTAAGCAAAAATATTTGATTCTTAAAAACGTTTAAAGGCGCATTGGTAGCTTTTGGTAAGGACGTTGATAGTTTCATTTCCCATTTCTAATGATGACAAATTGTTAAGAATCAGTGAAAGGCGTCCAAAGACTTCGTGGTAGAATTCCTGAATGCTTTGTCTTCCTTGTACGAGTGACGTTAGTTGGTATTCCAGGGATGAAACATCTCTGTTATCCGCGTAGTGGGTAACAAGGCAGCGTGAGATGCAATCCCAGTTCAGTGGTGTATTGTATGATTCCAGAACATTGTCCGCTTGTCCTACAATTTTAATCCGTATGACGCTAATAATCCCGTAATATTTGTTAGTACCTTTAATTGGCTCGTAAATTTTCCACGAAATGAATTCCATATTATTTCCCGAAAACTCTCTCAGGCTTTTAACTATATCTAGAATCTTATCCAGTTCACCTATGTTCCTGATTTATTACCTCATCTATACTGGAAAATTCATCAGAATTAATGTTTATAATTGAATTAGGGATCTGAACTCCCTCTGTTTTAAGAGCTTGTGTAACCATACCTGCTATTGCATTTCTAAGTTCCACTGACATGACTGTTTCTTATCGTTTTTGTCTATTTTCGGGTGGATTTAGTAAAGGTGGACGAATTAGGTTATTTGGATTGGACATGGCGGATTTTAAAGGATATTTGGAAAAAAGGATTTTAATTTTGCACCTAATGTTTTTAATTAGTTTTTGAAAAAATTTTAGTGGATGCAAATTTTGATTTTACTAAATGTTTAAAATTTATTTATTTCACTTTTAGTGATTTTAATTAATTGGGTCTTGCAGAATTTTTTATAAAAAAAAATACGGAATTTGTTACTTTATTATATATTTTTACGGTTTTTCTTTTTCTTCTATTTTTAATTGGTAGAAAAAAAGGATAAAAAGTATTTTTAATTCACTTTTCAATTTTTAATTTGTTTAGACTTCTAATGTATTATATCTCAATTCTAATGTATTATATATATTTTTTCTAATTTAATTTTTTATAAGGATAGAATTTATTTTATTTAATCTTTAATTCATTTAAATTTCGAATTTGTATGTACATATATATAATATAATATATTTTCACATTTTATTCTTTCTTTTTTTCCATAACTTATTTTGTATTTTTTTAATTTCTTTTTAATTACTTTTTAATTTATTTCCTCAATTTTAACACATTTCTCTTAAATATATAACTTACAGAATAAATTTGATGTGCCTCATCTCACAGCTTGTTTGGATTTTTTCCTTTCTGCTTTCAGTTTTCGCTACTGGGGATCCTCTCCAGACGTATTCGTGTAGATGTTCTGGGTTGAGCAACTCCAGGAAATTTGTTTTTTCACACCGTTTTTTCGCGTCACGACACTGAACAAGCCCTCGAATATTGGTCACCAGTTAATGAAACTTTTGTTTCTTTATATAAAAAAAAAATTATTTTTGATATTTTTATTTAGAAGTATCCCTCCTTCTTTATTGAACAATAATTATAAACTGAACTTAAAAACTAACAGGTACATTATTTATTAAATTCTTGTTTTGTTATATTTACCTAATTACTGAGAAATCACCTGTTTAATTATTATTGCTGGTAGACGTAGTGTCAGCAGTTTTAATGGGAACGGAAACAACATGCAAAATTATATGGAAATATAAATATTGCAGTTTATATATATAATTGATTAATGTAAACATTTTTTTGTTAGCTCGCACGAGCATTTATTTAAAAGTCGGTAACCAGGCTCCGTAGTAGCGAAAGCAAACAGGGGGTATTAATGCGCCAACCTATCCAAAAAATCCGTAAAGGACAATTTAAAAAAAAAATCCGTAAAGGACAATTTAAAAAAAAATCCGTAAAGGATAAGTAGAAAAAAATTCGTTAGGGAGAAAATGTGCTAATAATAAAAAGCTAAAATATAAACTCCTGAAAAGCAGTCAAAATCAGTGAATAAACTCTGAAGAATGAATGCCTTAAGATTAGGCCATCCTGTGTAATTTCGACTACAAATCCAAAGTTATCATCATTAGCTACAGTTACAATTATTGCCTATGAGAAGGGAAATAAAGCTTAAAAATAAAGTGATCGTATGCCTACAGTTGACCACAGGTTAGGTGATATTATCATTTAGAGTGACGAGAATTATTAGTGCCTATAGCATCAGTGCAAAAACTCATTCAAGGAGAAAATCAACGTATCAACAGAGCAACAAGTGTTTACATTGCAAGTTATTTAAAATATGTTATGCTACTGAATCTAGTTTCAATAAATAGAAAAATTTTTATAAAACAAAATAAATATCAAGAGCTGCGATTCCCAAGGGGCCCTCTAGTTCTTTGTTAAATAAATTACGCATATAAGAATATTGGAAGTTTTTAAGTTAAGGTAATATTTCTGATTGCGAAAATTTTTTAAAAATGAAAATAACAAAATGGCAAATCAGGATAATTTGATACGGCCTCCTGTACTTCCTTCAAATTCCGTTCCTAGTAATTCACAAAATACCCAATTAAGTATAGAGGGCATAAGAACACTTATTTTAAATATCGCAATAGACGTCTTTAGAAATCAAGGACCGCAGGTTATTCAAGAAGCTCTCAATCCAAATGTAGGATTAGCAAGCGTTAGTGACCAACCAATAAATAGACATGATGGAAATTTGAGCGATATGGACAAAATACCTGACGTAGTGAAGTGTCTAAAAGAATTCTCTGGGCAACCAGGAGAGTTTAATTCGTGGAAGAAGAGTGTAGATAGAATATTGACAATATATGAGCTTTAGAATCGTACAATACACCACTAAATTGGCAGGCGATTTCTCAATACCTTATCACACACTATGGAGACAAACGAGATCTCTCCACACAAGAATACCAAATGACAACTCTTGTACAGGGTAGAAATACTATACAGGAATTTTACCAAAAGGTTAACTCGCTTCTTTCATTCATATTGAATAGATGAGGATGTCTTGAAATGGGCAACGAATCTCTTAATCTACTTACAAAGTCATATAGAGACTAGGAGAATTTCCGTTCGGTTCACGATTACAATGCAAAATAGGGAACACCTCCACAGCAATCCTCAAATCGAAATCTTGGGCAACAGGAGAAAAAACCATTTTACCCACAATTAGCTTATGTTCCACAACCAAGCCAACCGTTCTTTACCCGAATCCTCCTCGTCCACCTAAGGCACAGCCAAAGCCAGTGGAAGTGGACTCAAGTATTCGTTCTCGTCGAATAAACTACATGAACAGCCCGAAACCAAACCAATTCCTTAGAAACAGGTAACAGCAATTCGGTAGCCACCACCAAGCTATAAAAAAAGAGAACATATCACATTAATACATCCGCATTAGGAAACTTACAACAGCTAGATGAGGATAAGCAGTTTGGTGAACCAACTGACATCCATTTTTTAGCATGATTAGCTCTTCGTTGCCACATTTCGAGGTAAGGAGTAGTAAAAAAAAAACGCATATTGAATAAAAATCCATTCTACGCCACATCAATTGTAGGGGATATACAAATTAGTGAACACACATGCAAAACTTTTTAATTTAGATAATAATATAAAATTTTACCTAATGCCCTCTTTGGAAACATTTATAATTTAGGGAATAACACTCTTAGAGAAATAGAAGCAGTCATCCATACTAATGAAAACATTATGATATTAAGAAATAATTTTAAAATAAGCCTTAAAAACTCCCGACGCAGTGCGTAAATGCAATAAATATTGAGAAGGAGATTTTGTCAATTGAGCAAGAGAAAGGAATGCAAAAAATCGTAATTACGTATGCCAAACTTTTCTCCGAGCCTAATGAAAGCTTACGTATACAACTAGATATCCAATTCCAGAAATTTCGGAGATCATCTCTCAATTGGGGAATAGTAGTTTTTTTTTCATTGCTCGACCTCAAAAGTAGTTTTCATTAGATCCCACTAAAAAAATCTGGTACAGAAAAAACCGCATTTAGTATAAATAATGGTGAATACGAGTTTACACGGTTGCCATTTGGATTGAAAAATGCGCCATCAATCTTACAGCGAACGCTTGACGATATCCTACGGGAGTATATAGGAAGATGTTGCTATGTTTACATTGACGACATCATTATTTTCAGAAGGCAGAAGACGAACACTTTGTACACATACGAAATATATTTAAAGCTTTAGAAGAATCCAATATGAAAGTTCAATTGGATAAATGTAATTTTTTTAAGAAGGAAGTTGAATTTTTAGGATATATTATCACCCTTCATGGTATAAAAACTAATTAGGATAAGGTAAAAGCTATACAAAATTTCCCAGAACTACAGAACCTCAAGGAACTTCGCAGTTTTCTTGGCATGTCAGGATACTACCGAAGGTTAATCAGGGAGGGCGAACGTCCAAAAATAAATCTGCGAAATTAAAAATATGTTTAAATGACGACGCTAAAGAATCTTATATCAACATCAAGAATGTTCTCACCTCCGAAGATATTATCCTTGCCTACCCAGACATTAAAAAATATTTCGAGCTAGTAACAGATGCCTCAAATTTTGCTATTGGCGCAGTTCTTTCACATAATGGAAGGCCAATAACACTTATATCTAAGACTCTGAATAAAGCGGAGGAACATTATGCAGCTAACGAGAAAGAAATGTTAGCCATAATATGGGCTCTAAATTTATTAAGAAACTACCTACATGGATCGGTTAAGGTCAAAATATTCACAGACCACCAGCCCTTAACCTACGCATTAATAAACTAAAACAATAATAGCAAAATGAAAAGATGGAAAGCTATACTTGAAGAGTATAATTACCAAATGTTTTATAAGCCAGGAAGGACAAATGTGGTAAAAGACGCTTTATCTAGGATAACAGAATAAGAATTACATGAGCTTTCAGTAGCTACGAAATCGGACGAAAGTTCAGCACATAAATTTTAGTGTAGAGGCACCCATAAACGCCTTTAAAATTCAAATATTCTTGAACATATGTAGATGCGATGTCATCCTACCAATTTAAAATAATTTTCCCCACATACATCCGTCATATTATTTCAGAACAAGAATATTGTGAGCAGAAACTGATTTCCATTTTAAAAAGATATCTAAACATATCGGTGATAAACTGTATTAAAACGAGTGAACCAATAATGGGAAAAATACAAGAATTGTACCCATTACATTTTCAGATATACAAGATAAGATTCACCCAAGTAATGGTCGACGATACAACTAGTGAATTGTAAGAAGAATCGAACTCAAATACTTGAAAGGTACTATTTTCCCTCAATGCAAATAAAAGTAAAAGAATTATAAAAGGATGCAAAACATGCAAGGAAAATAAGTATGATCGTCACCCCATGAAACCTCAAATCCAGCCAACGCCCATACCACATTTTTCCGGTCAACTAGTTCAATTAAATATATTTATGATCGGAAAAGAGTTAGTATTGACAGCAATCGATAAATTTTCGAAATATGCTATTGCAAAACCCATAAAATCCAGGGCGGCAGAACACATACGACAACCTTTAAGAGACATCCTCTTCTCATTTCTGCCTGAAACATTGGTCACGATTGAAAATGAATTCGGAACGCATATTTACCGAACAGCTACGTATACCAACTGTGCAGGAAATAATGCGTTGCCTACAAGGTGAACGAATACACCGCTCTTTCCAGGAACTATTAGAAAGGGCAGTGAAAGAGTACAATTTCTCGGTACACACGGTCACAGGTAAGAGACCAATGGAAATATTCTTTGGTAGAAGGGTGAGTAGTAACAAGTTAGGTAGGATTGTGCATAAAAATAATATCAAACAAACGTGGTAAGACACTCATAAAACATTACATGTATATCGTTGCAGGACAGAACATGATAACCTGTATAACTTTGACATTGGTACTAGTAGCGACTGCTCAAAATCTCGACATACAGGATCTCACAAACAACAATGGGTACATACCCATTAAGATGGGAGAACTGAGGACAATAAACCATTACGACAAAATCTTTCACTTTATAAACCTGAGCGCGTACGAAGAAACGATATCTATAATTTCCAACAATTTTGACACATTAAAGGCAATAACATTTGAGGACAAGCGACTTCTGGACAATGTAAATAAAAATCTAGTACTGTTGAAAGCAAGAGTAAACAATATACACATTCGTTCTAAGTCAAAACAGGGACTAATCAATGTTTTAGGGAAGGGCTTGAAATACATTTCTGGTTCTATGGACAGTGATGATGAACAAGAAATAAAAGACGCATTAACCAAAATAAATGACAATGGATGGACTTCTTATGACAGACTAAGTAATTTGACGTATATAAACAATTTCATGACTGAACAAATTGTTAATATAACACCCCATATAAATAAACAACAACTTTCAGTCAGCAAATACATATATCAATGAGCTATACTAATACAAAAATTGCAGTACTCTTCCAACAAAATAACATTATCCTAGCCTTACTAATACCGCAATTTTCTGCTAACCCTGTAAACAAAATCCTATATGAACCTTTGCCAAATATTGTAAATAAATCAGTAATTTTGAGTCCATCAGAAATATTAGCAGATAGTTCCGATAAAATTTATGATATAATTGTGAGAGACAATCTTGAGAAAAATTTGATTCCATTAGATTATGAGTGCATTAAAAACATTTTAAGATACAAGGAAGCACATTGTAAAATGGAAACTAAAGTAAATTCTGAAATAGTTGAAATTATACAAGGAATAATCATATTGTAATAAATTCAAAATAATGCAAGAAGGAACTTTTCTTATTAAATTCGAAAATTGTAAAATTAATGTCTTAAATAAAACTTAAAAAGGTATGAAACCTTGGTGTTGCCAAATCTAATCACAAAAGTAAAAGAAAATGCAAACGCTACAAAATTAGATCTAGAAATTGAAAATTTATACTTGAAGCAAATACAACATGAAGATAACATTAAAATACCAAACATTTATTCGATTGTGGACAATCGATTTAAGAGGGGAAGAGTTAACTCAAGTAATCTCTTTCGCAATAAATTCTTAACTACTATTTTGCAATATATTTTATCGGCATAATTTATTAATTAGGTCAAAAAAATATTATTTCGCAATAACTGCAATAATAAAATTATTGCTAAATAATAAAATCAAGCCACCTTTAGATTTAGGTCATTTAGTTTAATATAAATTAAGTAAATTTGTAAATGTAAAAGAGTTCTGATTTTAATAAAGTACGCTCAGGTAGACCGCTTAAAAGAAAATGAAATTTTTGTTTAGAATTACCAATGAGGTAATTCTTAATTTGTACATATTATGTATGTATGCATGGCTTGGCTGGTGCACTATACATCTTCAAATTTGTACTTATGTGCACGTACTTGCAGATGTCTCTACGGCTAAGGTATTTGAGATAAATCTGAAGTCACGTACATATGATGATCCCGGCTGAAAATGCCAACACATTCTTAGACCTCGAAGACCCATAACAATGGCGACTGAAAGCAGTAAATTTTACTGCAGACATCATCAATACAAGATTTTGAAACATACCACAATTATACTAAGTTTTTTAAAATTAATTAAGCTATAACTATTTCTGTCAAAAGACATTTCGTTATGGCTATAATAATATATGGCTATAATAATATATAATTTGATTACTGAAATCTGAATTTATTATTATTTGTTTATTATTGTTGCTGGTTAGCTCATCAAGTGGACAACGAAATAAGGATAAGGATTTTTGGTTCTCCACGTGGAATGTCAGGTCGAAATGACCTATAAGATATGGATGCAAGAGATGCAAATCGACACCCACCACTTATTTGTCGATTTGAAGGCCGCATATGACAGTGTGTATAGGGACGAGCTATACCATGTCTAGTTTTAACATTCCTAACAAACAAGTCAGGCTGTGTAGAATGACGATGGAGAAATCTCGCTGCTCTATCAAGGTCGTTAACGAATTCACCGAGACCTTCAATGTCAGTAGGGGATTTAGACAAGTGCGTCGTCATGTGACTTTTTTAACATAACTCTTAAGAAGATCGTGCAAAACTCACACGCCAACAACAGAGGCACGATCTTCCAAAAGTCCGTGCAACTGCTATCATACGCTGCTAACATTGACGTTATTGGTCGAACACAGCGAGCCGTCAATGAAGCGTTGGCTGGTATTTCAACGGAGGCGGCCACAATGGGTCTAGCGGTGAACGATGGCAAAACGAAGTATATGTTGTCATCAAAAAAGGACGCGCAACACTGACAACTGGTCCAGAACATCACCATAGGCAGCTATAACTTCGAGGTAATGAAGGACTTCGTCTACCTTGGCTCCCAAGTCAACAGTATAAACAACATCAGTGCCGAGATCAAACGCAGAATAACTCTTGACAATCGCTGTTTCTTTGGGCTCAAGAGGCAATTGAGTAGCAAGGCCCTTTCTCGAAAAACCAAGCTGACGAGGAAGTCCTTGGTATTTTCGAGAGAAAAGTTCTGCGTTCAATCTTCGGCCCTGTTTGCGTTGGTGGTTTCTGGAGAAGAAGATTCAATCATGAACTGTACGGGTTGTACAGCGACATAAGCCTAACCAGGCGTCTACGGATCCAACGGCTAAGGTGGCTGGGCCATGTAGAGCGCATGGAGAATACTGCTCCGACCCGTAGAATCTACGATTCCGAACCTGTGGGACAACGCATTAGACGACGGCCACGTAACCGATGGCGCACATAGTTTAGAGGGACCTCAATCAACTTGGTATGCAAAATTGGAGGACGCTGGCTAGAGAGCGTGCCAGCTGTAAAAGTTTGTTGGTTGAGGCTCAGGTTCACCCCGGACTGTAGCGACGAAAGAAGAAGCTCGACAACTGTTTTGTAAAAATATCCTGCGTCGTCTGGAGATCCGCCCATAATTTTCCAAATTTTGTTTAAGAAATTGATTGATTAAGATTTATTTGATTAATAAATTTAAATGTTCTGTTTTGTATTTTCCTGTAACCGTCACTTATCATCACAACATACAAGTCAGTGTAGTTCAATATTTGGACTTCTGTTCCCAGCAGTGGTAAGAACAATCTGTGACCAAAAATAATTTGTAACCAAAACAAGTCTGTAATTAAATTTTTAATTTTTTATATGGTCCTTATGTATTGTTTTGTTAGATTCTGTGAGTACAGTACTTCTTTTATTTTCTTTAACTATTTCCTCTTTATATTTAGGTGATCATTTTGAGCCTAACCTTTTCTTAATTTTTACATAAATTTTCTGACCTGGCGTGTAGTCCTTAAATGGTTTCCTTTTTTATTGTGATTTTCTATGTCCTTTTAGCTATGGCTTCTATATTTTCTCTTCTGGCATTTTCATATTGTTCGGGACTAGTACCAACTCTTCTCCCAAAGAATAATTCAATGGGTTTCTTGTCTGTTGTAGAATGTATGGTGTAATTACATTCGTATTCGTATGCCGCTCTATCCAGTAATTCTTCAAAAGTCCTATGTGTCTTTTCCGTTTTATTAAGACAGCGCATAATTTCTGACAATGTGGAATGGAAACGTTCTACCTGTCCATTTACCGTACTTTTGTAAGCTTTTGGCAATGGCTCTCTAACTTCTGCTATTGACTTTGAATTTATTACTATTGCCTGATCATATTTTGTAAGTTTGTATATTGCCGTCAGCGTTAAATATCTCTTGGTGTTCCAAATGTCTATGTGTATTATCTCGCCAGCATATTGAGGAATTGGAGTCGCTGATATTTTTGATTTATATGGTTATCTCTCATATTTTCCCTCTTTGCATACCTTGCGTTATCTTATTATTTTGTTCAGTTTGTCACTCATTTTTGGAAAATCATACTTTTCCAAAAGTTGTAGTTTATTTTCGCTGGCGTTTCGGTGTGCTTTTTTATGGACTTTAAGTATCTTCTTCTTCTTGTCTTACAATGTCTGTTAAGTTTTCTACTTTTGTCTGCGTATATCTTACTCTATATTTCGAAAAATGAAGTGGATATATTTCCTGAATTTTTCCCATTATACTTTCACAAGTAAATAAGCCAATCAATGTGGTTGGAGTAAGATACCTCTTAAGAATTTTTAAGAGTTCATCTTTCGAGAAATTTGGGGCTGTCTATGGTATGTTGGAAAAGGTAACATAAACTGATATTCACTAACTTCGCCTGTTAGGATACAAATCTGATTTTTGAATACGTTTTTAGGGCAGTCGACCGTTTGAATCAAATTTCCTTCAGAGCTATCATCACTGTGTACCGTTGCCGCTTAAGTGTTGACATGAGCATCGTTGTGCGGTCTTAAAATTGCATCTGCAACCACATTAGTTTTACCGGGCTTATAATGGAGTTCATAATTATATTCTTCCAATATAGCCTTCAAACGCTTTATTTTTGAGTTGTTGTTTTTATTACTCAAAGCATACATACGTGAGTGGTTGGTATTCTGTAAATATTTTCTGAGCAATATCTTCTAGATGTTGGTCCTCATTAGGACTAAAGATTATTATATCGTCTATGTAGACGTAACATCTCTGTCCAATGTGCGAACGCAAAATGTCATCCAGCGCACGCTTAAATATAGCTGGTGCGTTCTTTAACCCAATTTGTAAACGAGTAAACTCGTATTTACCATTATTAACGGAGAATGTCTGTCAATATCTGTGGGTTTCAAAGGTATTTGGTGGAACCTACTTTTCAAGTTCAATACCGTGAAATATATGCTTTTTCCCAACTGTCCTAACACTTCATTAATTTCAGGTAATGGGTATTTATCTGCTGTAGTAATTGAGTTTAATTTTCTGTAATCTATAATCATCCTGAATTTTTTTTTCTCCGCTTGCATCCAGTTTTTTTGGCCTGATTATGCCATTTTCCAATAAGGTTTCAATATGAGATTCTATTTCTCACTTAAGGCTCATGGGCTAAGGCTAAGTTTTGGAATATACTGCGTCATTAGTTCTTGCATGTATTTCTCCTGTTATCTTTATCATATAAGTCATTTTTTCGTCTGGTGCCTAAAAAAATTTTCCAATATTTTGAAACTATTTTCTTTAACTTGTCTCTTTGTTCGTGTGTCACGTGGCTAATTCGAATTGAAGTCATATGAACATTGTCGGCTGGGAGCTGTTTAAGGAAAACTCTTCTTCCATTTTCCAGCTCCATATAGTTATGTTTGGTGTGTATAATGGCATCAAGGTCTTTTAAGGTATCATATCCAATGATGCCATGGAAAAGTTTTTAAATGTGGCAATAGGTAGAATATCTTTGTTTCTCCAAATAGATATGTGTTTGTATGAAAACAGATTTGTACTGTTACTCCTATTGAATTTACATACAAATTTTCTTTATTTGGAATAAATTTCTCTACTAGGTTTGGTGCTATATAATTTTTATTTTTATGACACCGGTTCAAGTGTCAATTAAAATTTTTATAATCTGTCCGTTGTCCATCCTACACTCGAAGTATGGTAGGGTTGACGAATTCAGTCTAAAAAATGTATTTCATTGAAGTAGTCTTTAATATAGTCATCCTGGCTCGGGCCTTGGTTATAGTTTTGGTGCGAAAGGTCTTTGGGGTGCATAATTAGCATGATTGTATTGATTGTATTTTGGGATGGCACCTTGATTTTGATAATAGCTGAGTCCATGTGGAGGTTTTTGTCTTTGGAAATGTCTAACTAGTTTCTTTGGTAGCGGTGGTGGAGGGATATGTGCTAAGTACTGAAAAAATGTAGGTTGATTCCGTGAAGAAATAGTCGTAAACTTCGTATTATGCACATAATTAGTTCTAAAACTTTGGTTTTCTAGTTTTAGACATAGGTGCAAGGTTTTCGATAGGTCTATTGGCTCCTTCATAGCCAAAAGTATAGGCAGATTTCCTTTCAACCCTCCTATGAAGCTATCATGTGCCTTGTCTTTATAGGTTTTAACAAGAGGTTTAGTGACTCCTGCCCTATGTCCATAGAGGTAAGTTTGTTAAGTATTAGAGATAAGTGATTATAAATCTTTTGGTAAAATTCTTAAATTGTTTCTGATCCTTGAACCAATGATGTTAACTGATATTATAGATTGCTAACACCTCTTTTATCAGCATAGTGCACAGTCAGACAGGGGGCTTTCCCAATTAAAAGGCGTATTGTATGATTCGCGTATGGCATCTGCGTTGCCAACAATTTTATTCCTTACTGCACTAAGAATTCCAAAATATTTGGGTGTCCTCCTTATATGCTTGTAAATGTTTAAAATTCGTTCAACAGACTTCCTAAAGGAGCTATATTCGCCTGGTTAGTCAGCGAAGTCCCTTAGTCACCTAACTACGTCTGGTATCCTATCCAAAACATTTGACTATGCTCCATGTCGAAGATCAATTGCCTGATCCTGTTCAATTGGAGGATTCATACCATTATTCACAATATTCCTAGCTTGTTCTTGTATTGCTTCTGTAACTATTCTTCTAATTTCTCTCTGTAAGTCTCTTATATTAAGTGTTAGCTGATTTGCCTGGCCTGCCTGATTTTCCTGTGCATTTAATAAAGCCGGTCTGATAAAATTATGTGGATTCAACATGTTCAATTTGTTTTTCTGATTTCTTTTCTTCCTAAAATATGAGACAGCTAACCGCTAAGTTAAAGGATTCTAAGTCGAACGATAGAAAAAAATATAGTTAAGCCGCGACCAATTGCGCCACTAATTAAAAACACAAGAAAATTAAGTAATTTGGTAGGATTTATTAATATTTTACACACTTAACAATTCACAAACAAAACTTTCATTATAATTTTAACCGAGACGCGACCGCTTTGTTTTTGTTCGCAGCCAAGACTAACTCTTCCCAACCAACCCTGTTGGCTGTTCGATTGCCTGATCACGTTGCACCAACATACGCGAGTATTCAGACGCTGATCCAGCAAAACTGCCTTCCCACCGATTTATTGTACGAAGGCAGTTTGTAATTGGAACGGATACACGTGCAGTGTTGAAAATATTAAAAAAGCTTACACTACCAAATTAAATTAGTTGGCAGTGTTAACACAACGGCGTTAACTGCTTTTTTAATTTATTATTGTTGATTATTTCTTATTTTGAAACTGGAGGGTGCCATAGGAATCGCAGCCTCTAATATTATTTAGTTATGAAATCTAGTGAATCCCTTTGGATGCTAAGATTTTTATTTTAGTTAAAAAATCACACTTTTAAAAACTAGGAAAAAAAAATATATCTTTTTATATTTTATGTTAGATATTATAATTTTTCCTTTGTATATAAAATCTTTTATTAATGCAAAATTGTATTCAACTATAAATTTTATTTAGAGGAAGTATTTAGAAAATGTTCTTTCTTTTTTCAATTTTATTTTATTCAAAGGTTTAAAAAAATTTTTATTTTACAATTTTTTTCTTTAAACATGCATAATTTTATTCAATTACTATTTTTTTCTTTATAGGAAGTATTTAGAAAATATTCTTCCTTTTAAATTTTATTTCATTCGAACTTTTTTTCTTAAAGAAAAAATTTATTTAAAATTTCTATTTTAAAAATGTTTAATTTTATCTTTTTTTTAATATATTTAAATTAATGCAAAATTCAATTACTTTATTTTTAGGAAGCACTTAGAGAATTTCTTTTATTTTAAATTTTATTTTGTTCAATCTTTTTTTTTTTAATTTTTATTCTTGGTTTCAACAAGAACTTATACACATTGGGATGGGGATAATTCACAAGTTAATTTGAATTAAGACTGCTAATGCAAATTAACGCTGTCGTCTGTCTACGCTATAATATACTTATTTTTAAATACACTTTAATTACAAAAATAAATTTCATAGGTGATGAGCAGCGGCTGTTGGAACCTCCAACTCCTGTTCGTCTGCCCTTTCCAGGTCCAGTTATTGAGGGGCCTTGAATTTCTGCTACTTGTTGGTTGTTGGGACCACGCGGCAGCGACGTGCTGGACGTGCAGGACGATTTATACCCTTTTTTATTTCTATAACACTGTACCGGATGAAGCGACATGCTGAACGTGCAGGACGACTTACACTTTTTATTTACCGTACAGAAAAAGAAACCGCGAGTCCCTGCTCGGGCGCCAATTAAACAAAATTTTTTGCTTATTTTTAACTTCTAGACTAGAAGTCTGAAGTGTACTTTATTGTTTTAATGTTAAACTCGAACTAACTTAGTTACAATTTCAACTTAATAATAATAATAAATGTCTAATCATCAATAATAACTTCCACATGCATTATTTTATTCTTAACTTATATGCGAGTTAAGAACGAAGATAACTTAAATTTGTTATCATTAAGCAGACAATATTACAGTTTAATACCACGAAAAACATTATGTTGTTATTCATTAGAAAGAGGTACCTAAGATCCCAAACGCATATTGTAAGCTAAGCCAGTTTGTTTTTTAGAACTCACAAAAGGACCCATTACAATTGATATTAAGTATAAGTTTTTTTTTTGTATTTTATTAATTTTGCAATCTATCTTATATTGAGATGATAAGCAAAATTAATCACATTTATGGCAAGATTTAGAGTTACACATATAAAAACGTATAAAACTATAGAAATATTCCAAATTTAACAGAAAAAAAAATACAGATTTAGTCCATCTTATATTTACAATAACAACAACTTAAGTTTTAGTAATTATTAAACTTAAAGTTTTAGCATTAAGTTAAAAGAAAACAATAAAAAAAAACAAAAGATAATAATAAGAAAAAGATTGATTTAGATAAAAAAAAAATTAACTTCTGAAAGGTAGATCTAACACATGGTATCTTTTAAGTCTTCGTATTTCATCAGTATCGTCTAATAACACAATAGCCAGAGGATTTACATGATTGCTTAGTATTTTTAAATATTTTTCGCTGTATGAATTTATTACCTCTTTAACAGTTTGTATATTTAGATCGTTAAGTATGGCATCGTTTCAGTTTGTTTTCCAGACTTAGTTGAGATTTTGGACCAATTAAACAGTTAAGTTTCCTATTTGTAATATTTAATTGTTGCCGTTTTATTTTTATGTGTTCTTTCCATGTTAGTCGACGATCCATATATAAGCCGAGATATCTAACATAATCCTTTTTTGGAATTCGAATGTTATTTATGGAAATGTTAGAGCAATCACCGTTTTTAAGGCCTTAATACACTACCCTGAGGTACTCCCGCTCTAATCATAAATAAATGAGATCTTTCATCTACGAATCTTACGTAAAATAATCTGCTGCTTAGGTATGACTTGAAGAATGCATAAAATGTAGACGGGAGAAGTTTCTTTAATTTATATAAAAGACCAGTGTGCCAAACTCTGTCAAATGCCTGTTGAATATCCAGGAATACAGCGGAGCAATATTTCTTTTCCTCAAATGATTTTCGAGTAATGTCAATTACTCTATGGCATTGCTCAGGAGTGCCATGTTTTTGCCAAAATCCAAATTGATAATCGGGAATAATTTTTAAACTCTCAAGAATAGGAGACAAGCGGCTCAAACAAATTTTTTCAAACATCTTCGAAAAAACACTTAGTAGACTAATAGGTACATAAGAAGTTAGTTCATTTTTAGGTTTGCTGGGCTTCTTGATCATAATGATCTCAGCGCATTTCCACTGAGAAGGAAAATGATTTAAACGAAGAATTGAATTAAAAATTTTCTTTAAGTATAGAACAGCTTTCTTTGACAAACTCTTTACAACGCCAGCGTCGATATTATCATATCCGGGAGACTTTTTGGTATTTAGATTTTTGATTTGAGTTGCAACTTCATATGGAGAAATGTGTTTTATGGGTAAGCTCATCTGATAGGGCGTATCCAAAAATCCCGAAATTTCTACGTCTTCTACGGAGTTATCAAATTGGTGAACAGAAAATGTGTTATAGAGGTGGCTCGCAAATGCTTCTGCCTTTTTAATGTTAGATCGGCACCATGAACCATCACTATTCTTAAAAGGTGGATTTCTTTTTGACGGATGCTTCAGGTATTTTGTTGCCCTCCACAAATTGTGATCATTATTCTTCTTCTTCTTTTGGCGCTACAGTCCGTGGTGAACCTGGGCCTCAACCAACAAAGTTTTCCAGCTGGCACGGCCTTTAGCCAGCGTTCTCCAATTGTGCACACCAAGTTGGTTGAGGTCCCTCTCCACTTGTGTGCGCCATCGGTTCCGTGGGCGTCCTCTACTGCGTTGTCCCACAGGTTCGGAATCGAAGATTCTACGAGTCGGAGCAGTATTCTCCATTCGCTCTACATGGCCCAACCATCTTAGCTGTTGGATCCGTAGGCGCCTGGTTAGGCTCATGTCGCTGTACAACCCGTACAGTTCATGATTGAATCTTCTTCTCCAGAAACCATCAACGCAAACAGGGCCGAAGATTGAACGCAGAACTTTTCTCTCGAAAATACCAAGGACTTCCTCATCCGCCTTCGACACCGTCCATGCTTCTGCGCCATAGAGAAGTACAGGGATTATCAAAGTGGCATATAGTGTCAGCTTGGTTTTTCGAGAAAGGACCTTACTATTCAATTGCCTCTTGAGCCCAAAGAAACAGCGATTGGCAAGAGTTATTCTACGTTTGATCTCGGTCCTGATGTTGTTCATACTGTTGACTTGGGAGCCAAGGTAGACGAAGTCCTTCACTACCTCGAAGTTATAGCTGCCTATGGTGATGTGATCATTATTGTTTGAGTTATTAATATTGTCAAAAAATTCACCGAATGATTTGTTTTTTAGGCCAGTTAAATGATGTTTTAGGTTTCTTGCTACTTGATTAAAACGCCACTTGTTATAAGAACTTCTGCTTATCTGCCATGCTTTTCTTAATCTCCTTTTAATTAAAATAAGTTCCCGTGTCCGTGAAGAGATTTGAGGAGCACTTTACGGAATAGTAAAACTTTCAGCCGGATTCGATAAAAAAGCAGTCTCATGTCATCATTAGATATTGCAGAGTTTAAATTAATGTTTATATCTAACCAATATGAGAACGACTCCAGATCAGCTTTAATTGTTACAAGCTTATTGACTTTTTTTATAAACTGAGGCGAGGAGTTATACGTTAGTAAAATTGGGGAGTGGTCTGAGCTGAGGTCATAATTATCTAAAATACCAAGTTGATAAGAAGGTATTCCAGAATATAAAAAAAAATCAATTAAGTCAGGAATTTTGAATGGATCAGAAGGCCAATATGTAGGTTTTCCAGTTGAAAGAGCAGAATAATTTTTAGAAAGCAGACACTTATACAGCTCTCTGCCTTTAGGGTTAATAACACGTGAACCCCACCAAGGATGTTTCGCATTAAAATCTCCTCCAACTATAAAACGAGGACCAAGTTTTTGAAAAAAAATTTGCAAAGCCATCGCAATTAATATTATAACGAGGAGGAAAATAAACTGCACATAACGCAACAGAATACATACGGCAAATAATTTTAATACATGAAGCTTGGCACTTTCATTAATAAGATGATCTTCTTGATGATATTTTATAGACGATTTGATTAAAATTGCAGAACCACCATGAGGCCTTTCATTTGGATGATTGGCACTTATCAGACCGGAGCCTTTAATTTTAAAAAACGACTTACTTGTGAAATGAGATTCAGAAATAAGAAATACGTCGATGTTGTTTGACTGCAAAAATACTTCTACCTCCCTTAAATGGTTTGAGAGTCCATTGGCATTCCATGTTGCTATACGAAGATCTACGGACATAATTTACAGCATAAGACTGACATCATATTTAGAAGAGAGGGTGTTAGTTCCATTTGCTTTGTTAATAAAGTCTCAATTTTTTGAAGGCTCGTGCAATCATTGTTTGAATTGTATGTTCCTTTTACAGCATCTGCGAATGTTACATTCGAATTATGTTCAAAACTATTATTTTGAGAAGAGGGTTGATGTAAAGGTGGAGCATGTTGTCGATATTGTTGAAAATTCAATATCTTATGTTGAAGTTTCTTTTTCAACTCTTGATGAACAATGCATCCCCTATAACTAGCAGGATGGGATTCATTACAATTAGCGCATTTGGCAGGAACAGTCTTACTTTTGGTACATTCAGCTGATAAGTGATTTTCTCCACACTTGACACATTTGTATGGCTTATTGCAATAGGAACGAGTATGACCATATTGTTGGCATCGATGGCATTGTGGAATGTCTCTAGTTTTCCGGGGAGGCTCAATAGTGATGATAGCGATATTGATATGTTGTAAATTGTAAATTTCCTTATTGTTGTCGCCTGGTTCAAGATCAAGAAAAAACATACAAAGGGGTTGCTTGCTGATTGTTACTTCTAATATTGGAAATATTTCGCACTTTGTGGCCACAATTTTCGACAAATGATTTAATATCATCAATATTGGTTGAGTAGTGTAAATTTTTAACAACAACTCTGTATGCTCTTTCTTGTTTTGTTTGAAAAGTGTAAAAGCTTATCTTTTTAAGCTTAAGATTGGAAACAAAAGTTCGGTACGCGCTTATGGACTTAATCATGACTCTGACTTGGCCATCTTTAAGAGACTTATAAGAAAACTGCTCTGAAGAGATAATACTTGAGAAGTATTGTGTCATATCCTTAATATTAGTTACATCCGGGATATATAACGGAGGCGGTTTAGGGTCAGACGGGTTTGATTGAGAAGTTGATGGAGCTGTATTTGAATTATTATTATCGCATCCATCATCAGAAAGAACAACAAATCTATTACTTGAATTTGGAGAATCCTGAATCTTACCGATTTGTCTTCTTTTGTTGACAAATAAAAATGGGGAGTTGGTACGTTTTCTTGAATGTGGAACTGTTTGCCAACCAATTTCACCGTCCTTTTGACTACCAATTTTGCTAGTACCGACGACGGCAGCAATGGTAGCCATTCTTGCGAATTTGTTTTCCTTACTTGCAAATTGGAATCGAATATAAACACAACAGCAAAAAGTGAAATAGAAAAAAAAACTTATCAATAATGATGTACGTATGTACATATGTATTATTTAAAAATTGAAAAAAAAATTTTATATGAACAAAAATAAAATAGTTTTCAATGCCAGACGACTTTACTTGACAAGAAACACAAAGAAGATATTAAGTATAAGGAAGCAAATTTTACATTTAAAGTTTTTAAAATAAATAAATAAATATAAGCATTCGTGAGTGTCAATGGTATCACGAATTTATTTTTGTTAAATAAAATTAAGTGTAATATATAACTTGCGTGCATACATATTTATGTAGATACATATGTGCAAATAAATTACGGAAGACGATATTGCCGATTGAGGCATTGTAAGGCAAAAATATGTGGTTTATTGTTGCGCTGTTGCAAGTAAATCAGCTCGTACCGAACTTAAAATGACTCTTTCAACTATTATTATTATGAGACTTATATAATGAATAATGAAAGTTACAAATATAATTTTGCAAAATAATCAAAAGAGGATGAGCAAACAGCCAAAATATTATGTATGTATGTATGTGGCGAATCTCGCAGTTTATACAGAGCAGTTGTTGGCATTTTATATTCATGTACGAAGAACACTGACGGGATTTCCCATTATTATTTTTTTTTACAGAACCTGCAAAGCAAAACATTAATCTGTAGCGAAAACAGTGCCAATTTATATGAAGTTCATCAGTTTATAAAAACGCTCGATAGTTGTTTTAATTGTTTAAATAGCATGTATTCTAACGACCCAAACCCATTGAAGCGTGGATTGAAAAATAATAGAACAGTTTGGCGAGCTCTTGAAAGATAATAACCCCTAGAACGCAGGTTAAATGTGGGCAACAAAATGTTTTCAATCCATTCCTTAATTCAAACTTCGAAATTGAAATTTGGTTTGCATTTTAACGAGCCATTTAATCAAGATCCATTAGAAAACTTATTTTCATAAATATGAACGTTCATAAAAAAAACTTTCGAACTTTGTGTACTCTTTGCGACTTAGTTTGCTCAGTGTGTAATATTCACGTAAAAGTCTTGGACATAAAATTGTCTGACAGCAAAGAAAAATTAAAAAACTATTGTTGAAGAATGCGTACATTGTACCAAAAATACAATATATGTATATGTGTATGCTTAATGTATAAGTCCTTACTAATTTTGCAAACAACAAACAACATAAATATGAACTTATGTATGTAAGAAAGTTTAATATTTTAATAGTTATACTTCTTTCTAGGTAATTAAATGAGTTCGAAATAAAGGTGATAGAAGGTCAAACTCTGCGTAACTTAAATAAGACCGCCAAGGTTGGGCCGAGAACAGTAAAGTTCATTTACCTTGTTTGATATAAAAATGGGTCTAGCGGTGAAGGATTGCAAAACGAAGTATATGCTGTCATAAAAAAAGGACGCGCAACACCGACGACTGGGACAGAACGTCACCATAGGCAGCTATAACTTCGAGGTAGTGAAGGACTTCGTCTACCTTGGCTCCCAAGTCAACAGTATAAACAACATCAGTACCGAGATCAAACGCAGAATAACTGCGGACTAGGAAGTCCTTGGTATTTTCGAGAGAAAAGTTCTGCGTTCAATCTTCGGCCCTGTTTGCGTTAATGGTTTCTGAAGAAGAAGATTCAATCATGAACTGTACGGGTTTTACAGCGACATGAGCCTAACCAGGCGTCTACAGATCCAACGGCTAAGATGGTTGGGCCATGTAGAGCGCATGGAGAATACTGCTCCGATCAGGTAGAATCTTCGATTCCGAACCTGTGGGACAACGCATTAGAGGACGGCACGGAACCGAACCGATGTTTTGGAACAAAGAATGCAAAACTGCAAAATTTTGTGCTTGTCTGCAGAAACGCTCGGCCAACTGATCCATTGAGGTATGCAATAAAATTAAAGCTACTAAATATCTAAGGTGATCATAAGATAATAATAGAAAGACACGAGGAATCATTTGTGATAGCCACCAGACTAAACTACGATTAATTGAATTTGATAACGCATTGATTGAAAAATAATTCCCGCAGAAAACCCATTGACCTGAACAGAGACATTGTATTACGTAACATAAGTACATGCACTCATGATCAAAGTAATACATGTTATTTCAACGAAATTTATGGTAGGCTTGGAAACGTGTGAAGTATTGTGCCGATCTTAAATGAATGTATATACGATTTATTATTTTTTCTTATAGCTTTAATTTTTATAAAAACAAGTTTCAAGCAGCTGTTGATTCTAAGAGCAAATACGGAGATAAAAAAATGGGTATTATTAATGACAGGTCTACAGAGAACAATGCGATTGACGTTAATAAATTGAATCAACAGTTTGCAAACATACAGATGCCGGCAATTGATATTAACTTTTACAACAACACACACAACTAAAGCTTAGCCTTGTTTAATACTATTATTACAACATCTACATTTCCATCTGTCTCGAGATATGCAAAATTATATCAATCCCTAAAGCTGACAAGAGCTACCGGCCCATAGCAATTTTGCCTTTTTTGTCTAAAGTTTTCGAAAAGCTTACCCATGTGCAGATAAACAGCTATTTTTATGAAAATTCTTTACTTACTGCTAGAGAGTCTGGGTTTAGGCCGAAACATAGTTTCATATCAACGGTGATTGATGTCTCGGAGGAAATCAGGAGTCAAATAGACAAACGTAATATCCTTTCCTTTCTATATCTACTTGACCATTCCAAGGCCTTCGATACAGTTGAACATAGTATTCTTGGCCTCAAATTTAAATACATGTGTAAATTCTCAGCAACGGCTTTGAATAACTTCTTACCTTAGTGGTCGGAGTCAATCAGTTACATACGGCTCAAACACTTCCAATTCTGGCACAATGCCTATAGGGGTACCACTTGGTCCATTGGGCTCGATACTTGGTCCATTGTTGTACTCAATACACGCAAATGATCTACCTCTACAACCTAAATATTGTAAAATCCAAATGTATGCGGATGATGTGCAGGTCTATATCCATAGCAACATACCAGACGTTGTTAATTGCATGAACTTATTAAATGAAGACTTAAAGCGAATATATTTATGGGCATCTGCTAATGGACTTAGTTTAAATCCTAAAAAATCTGTGCCTATGGTTATTGGCAAAACAAAACACTTACCAACATATTTACCACAATTAAAAATAAATGACGAGGTAATTTTTAATAAACAATGGGATTGGTCTGACGATATCAGAAGTAATTGCAGTAAGACATTTGGGATATTAAGAAACCTATGGATGTCGCAACACTATACTACACCACATATTCAAATGCCGCTAGCTAAGACCTACCTACTGCCGAGCCTCATATATGGCTGTGCATTTTTTGCTAGTTATGATAGTGTGAGCAAACGCAGACTCAGTGCAACATATAATAGTATTGCAAGATTCATATTTCGGATTAAAAGAAATTGCAGCATTTCAAGATATGCACATATGATAACACAAATATATAAATGACGTTTGATAATTTACTAAAATGTAGAGTTCTTATATTGCTGCATAAAATTGTTTATACCAAACAGCCTAATTACCTGTACCAAAGACTCTCCTTCTCAATATCAAGCAGAGGCAAAAAAATAAAAAGCATCAAGCATAATAAGACCGCTTCTGAGCAACATTTCTTTATACATTCCATACGTCTTTGGGTCCAACTTTCCTTACCATGCAATTAATTAGTAATACAAGAAGTTATGTTCATTCTATTAGACTATTTCTGACTATATTTAATTTTTATTTTAAACTTAATTTATTTTTCTATTTCTGACTATTTTTGATTTTTATTTTAAGCTTTATTTTCTTTTATAATTTATATATATATTTATATTTATAAATAAAAACACATACATTTTATGCATAAATAATAAAATCGTTAGCTGCAAATAGTCATCAATACACAGACCATAAACTTTGCTTACATACAAGGAAATATGAACAAATCTACTCAAACCGTATACATATGTATGTATGTATGTAACGAACCATATTATTAAAAAGTGGATGAAAACTTAAGAAAAATTTAAATTTATTACATAAAATGCTATGGTCAATAGTGTCGAAAGCCTTCGAACAATAAACGGAATATTGCCACGATGTGTCTAATATCTTCCGAAACATCCACTAGAAACGTTATAAGAATTTGCAAGCTGGTAAGAATGTTGTTATTCGCAAGGGAACGAGTCACTCGATTATAGAGCAATCTTTTAAAAGGAACAGTAACATTGCTATCGGCCTGTATTCAGTGTTTGAATTATTGACTGGGATGATTTGGATAATAGTTTGTAGTAAGAATTTTGTTACGACAATCTTAAGAAGCTTTGGTTCAATTTCGTAAACTCCTATTGCATTAGACTTTACTGACAGCAGACTAGAGTGCATATCATAAAAGGTGACATTACTGAATTAGAAATTGTATCTGAGAAAATATTTAAAAACCAGTAGTAGTAAAGCGTAGGGGTAGGGTAACCACAGGAATATAAAAAACAAATATTAAGAACTTCTGTAGCAATTAAACTTAGTTATTATAAAAAAACAAATTATGCAAATTCATATACTACAAATTTTCTGTTATTATTTCAATAAATCAATTACTGAAGGTACAAACATATCAGCAAATAGATTTGGCGTAAGCACTTTTTGCTGATGATTAACAAACAGGAAACCATTTTCACCATCAATACCTGCCCAGCTTCCATCGCAGCATCGTAATGGAGTACACCTCACGGGGTTTTTTATTCCTTTTACTGCTCGTCATAGTGAGTAGTTTAACTGTGGTGTTGCATCAAGTTAAAGTAAAAATATTTGGAAAGAAGCTTTTTCAGCTGTTTAGTGTATTCGCTTAGCGTATAGTTTAATTGGAGCGATCTGTAACTTTGCCGTTGTCTTCAAACTCTTCTTTTTTCAGTTAGAAACCTTTCTATATCTACTCCAAAATCAATGACATCAGCGATTTCCTGTTGATCGCTTGGTCAGTACGTTGGTTGTCTGCTTGAAATTACGTTGAAATCCATTTTAGAAATTGTATTGAACAATATACGGCTTTTAGCTATGATAAGAATGTTTAGCGTTATAGTCGCCAGCTGCCAGAAAACATCGCTCTAGTGACTTGTAAAACATGCTATATTGACTTTCCGTGAGTGAAAGGCTGGGTGGAGAATATACTGATGATATCACCAGATTCTGATGAAAAATTTTGAGGCACAAATTAGTTGCCTGAAGACAATCCGCACAGAAGTCTTGCGATAAAAAGTGCTTCAATCGCGCATTTATTACTATTGCTAAACCACCATAAGCTCTACCTCTGGAATCCTTGGTGCTATAAAAATTATATCCATTAATTCTAAAAAAGTCGACTAAAATTAAAACCAGGGGCTACAATTGCTGGCATTTTTTTCTGCTGCGTATTCCGCTTAGTAGCTTGTTTCTAAGCTCTGTGATTTCAACTTTTTGTTAATGGATCTTTTCACATGAATATAGGCGAGACAGCCTCTGTAATATGCAGTACATATGGTTTTCGCCACCATTACTACATTTATTTGCTGTTGGATCGGTTTTTGCTTTTTCACAGTTGGGGGAATTGTGTAATTCACCACAAGCAAGACAAACAATAGGTAATTTATAATAGGATTAGTTTCATATCTTTTTAATTTTTATCACCTGGCTGCAATTCTACTCTGAATATATATTGGGGAACTCTTTCTTTATTTCTAACATTAGTAACGAACCTTAATCTAATTTCTTTTAATCCAAATCAATTAGTATTGGGTTATGCCAACGGCATGAAGCCTTTAACTTTTGTACGATGATAGCGGAGTTGCATTACGTAGTAGCTGGCTTTGTGCATAACAATACGCAAGACGTTTTTGGAAAAGATGGTTAACCGCGTACCCTCACTAACATGTAGATGTAAATGGTTCAAAGAGGCGAAACCTCTAGGTGTAGTCGATCTCGTTATCGTGGTTGACCGTGCTAGGCCACGTAATGTACTAGTAGTAGCAACCGATGGACAAGTCTGATGTGCTAAGGTCATAACTTCTTGTGATGTTCTAGATACACCAGTTTTCAAAGCTTGTTTTCGTCGTGTCAAGGGGAAATATTACTGCCCCTGTGGATTACTATTACTATGTTTTAGTGGTATCGCAAATTAAAACGTCAAAACTTTTAATGTGAAATGTAATGTGATTATAAGGATGAATGAAATTGGGTTATCCTGAGATCAAACCATCATCAAGGGTATCTGTGTAACGATTCACGTGGGTGCCTGCCAATATGGCCTACCCCCGTGGTCTTAGCACCGGGTGGATACAATGCATCTAACAACGCCCCCAAACATAACAGACTGTCATGCCTGAGTACCGAATCGATTACATGCCATTTGGAGCATGCTTTACACCTCGGTTTGGTGCAGAGCCTATCTTAAACTCCTTCCGCTCTATGGGTCACGGCACCGGGTTGCAATGCAACTCCACATTCGAGATCACTCTTCCCGCGATTTGGGTTTCAAACACAACCACCACGTGGCTCTCCGAAGGGCCTTACCATAGCCGGGCAGGAACAAATCCTGGTGCTCCCGGCTCCAAAGGGCCAGAAAAACGCCAGTATGGGCGCGCAAGGAGCACCTCATTGACAGCCACAAGCACGCCCCACCGTGTACGGCTAATCACCGTACAAGTCACCGCCCTGTCGTCCACTACAACTGACGTGGCCACGTGTTGTTGTTTAATGGTGTTTTCTTTTCTGACAAGTTTTGCATGTATTCTCCCATACGAGCAGTTTGTTGTTTTATTCTAAAAATACATGCAAGAGTGTGAAAAGTGTTCATATTCTTTTCTAAGTTTGTTGTACAATAAATGGCAAATTTGTAATAAATATCACACCCAAATTATATTTCAGTGTGGGGTGTGCCATTTTCTACAGGCGTGTAATGTTTATAAATACTTTTTTGTGCAAGCGAGTATTTCACTTATTAATTTTTTTGTTTGTTTACAAACATATGTTTTAATACAGATAAAAAATTGGACACTAGAAAGATAATTTTAAAAGAACTAGTAGAAACATACTCATCATCTGATGACGATGAGTTTTTGTTGACTTTAAAAAACAGAGAAAATCTACTTCGGGTAAAAAGTTTTGTGGAAAATGTAGTCAGATGCTGATGTAAGAACATATGTATGTATGTATGTATGTATGTATGTACGTATCGGCTGAAAGCTTTTATAAAAATTTTATTAACGACTATGTTTTGTAGTTTCGTGTGAGTAGGGACAGAGTTCTTTATATTGTAGAGAGGTACTCTAATTCCCTCTGCACGAAAAGCTATCAAGGAGGAGGATAGCCAACAACTGCTGAGAGGCAGATGCTCTTCTTTCTGTGATAATAAAAAACGTATAAAAGTAAAGAATTCAAGCAATTCATATTTATTTTTATGTTCAGTGGCAATAAAACAACAAGAATAGTCTAATCTTTTTAGCATATCGTTTTCAAATACTCACAGAAGCTTCACCAGCGTCTTGAATTTTATGACAACCGACATAGCGCCGAAGATAATAAAATTTTCTAGAACAGATGAAGAGGTAAAAGTGCCTGCTTTGATAAAAATTCGTGTTTCTAAGAACTTACATTTTTGAAGATTCCGAATACTGTGGGGTGTATTGACGGGAGTTACATATATTATAGACAAATATAATCAGTCCAAAATCAAAAAAATGTTCTACTCCATTGAAAGGGAAAAATTAAACACTTTATAAGGGTGTTTTCAGCGTGAAAAAAATATTACACATATGTATACGTAAGTGGCAAGCAACATTTTTTTCCAGAAGAGAAAACACCATAAATCAATCACTTAAAATTGAAATAAAAAGATGCAAAGAATATATGTAAATGAAAAAGTTTGACATCAAATATGTACATACGTGCCTCAATAGAATAATCTACATATACATATGTATGTATGTACTTACATATGTCTGTATGTACATACATTTGTATATAATTAATAGCTGAACAAGTTTTTTGCAATAGCTTTTTCGTCCACACTACTGCACAGGCTTTAGAAAAATATGTATACATATGTACAAGTAACAAAATTGAAACTTCTGTTCAATTTGGAGTTCAAGATAAAACTAAACTTTTATTTTTAAGAATTTCTTATTCTGCTTAAAGCTAATTTAACAGTTTGTTTATAAATTTATTTTTTATCATTGAAATATGAAACTCCTTTGCTGATTCTCATTGAGTCAGCAACGGAAAGAATAAAAAGATTTAGAAATAAAATGTGTGTTTATTTTACTTAAGTTGCTTTCATTTGTATTGTTTACTCTACTTGGATTCAATTGGCACAATTATAGTTTACAAAATTATGGAATATTAAGATCGGATTCGTGTATGTCACTTATATAAATACAAAACAAATTCTTAAAGTAGTGAAAACGTACAGAAAATAGATAATAACAGAAACTTTAAAAAAATTTAAAGAATGTGCTGAAAATAAAAAGGCATAATGAGCTGGTAGTACAGGCCTCAACTTCGGAAATTGGGGTTTTCCTAATATTTGTTTAGCCTTCAATGTTCTAAATTTAAGCAAAATTATCATCAAATATGTGCTCCAATAGAAAATGTTTTTATAGTTTTTACCTAGTTATTCATATGTATGCACTTACATACATAAGTTCACACATGTGTACATATAGATTTCAAGCTTTTCTTGCACAGCTTTTGCCAATCTCAGTTTTATTCAAATTACTCTACTTTTGTTGCATTCCAACACCATAAAAAACACATGTCTTTTAACTGTTAAGAGTCTTCTGTACTTTTTTGGGTGTACAAAACCTCTACAATCACACCTTTTTTGCTTATGCTGTCATTGCAGGATTTGTCTTCCCTGTGCGTTTATTCAGCTGGAGATTGTGAAAGGTACTTTAATCGGTCCCCAAATGAATACCTTTATAATACCTGCCTGAAACTGAAATGATTTACTTCTTCAATTAAATAGATCTGTATTTGGTATATTTTTAAGCATGGAATTTTGTTTTCATAACGGTATCTGAATTCTTCAACTGTTGTTTAAACAAAAAAATAAAATTAATATTTTACTTCTTCTTTGTATAGAAGACTGCCTCCATAAGGCATTCTTTGCCATTTACACATACATAAGTATGTATTTACACATAAAAATTATATGTACATAATTAAAAATTTAATGCCATTCGATATGTATAAGCCGGCACTTAATACATTTTAATGACTAAACGTTATTTGATCTAAAGTCCATTTTATTAAATTAAAACTTTTAAATTGTTTTACTTAATAGTTTATTTATATTTTCAAAATTAATTTTTGCTTCTTCGATAAATCGTTCGCCTAGTAAGTAACGCTTACAATAATGATAAGCATTCCACTGCTCCCAAACGGGTGATGATTTTGCACAGTGAATAAAATCCCAATTGTTCTGAATAAGCCGTTACCAAATTTTAAAAAAGTTTATCTATCCAAAATGTTTTTTAGCGACCGTTCATAGGTTTCTTCAGTGCTTGATACAATTTTTTAGTACAACCTAAAATGCTTCGTATTTCCTCTTCGGTATCACGTCCATTGTAGAAGCTGAATTTTACAAAAAAAAAAATGGAAAGCAAAAGGCTTTATTTGAATATAATTTTCATGGTTTTATATGAAATAATAGAATAGGATTTTTAGTCCATTGATAGCGCTTTTTTGTATTGTTGTGATGTCTATAACAAAATTTACTCCCTATTGCAACTATAGGTTCATCAATTTATTGTTCCAGTATCTAATATCGCAAGTTTAATGAAATTTTATTAATATGTATGTATATATGATTATATAGATATAGTATAGATTTTTTCTTCTTATTCCACGAAGTTCAATTTGCACGTGTTTTTCTATTTCAATAACTGAAAAGCTTTCTGGAATAAAAGGAAAAGTATGTGTGCGGAAAACGTTACAATATACATACATATGTAGAAAAAGTTATTGATATAAAGAAATTAAAAATTTTGGAACGCAGTTATTGTACAAAGGCGGATGATACGATCAATGAAAAACTTTTGCATGTAAGTTAACTCAAACAAATTTAACAAACTCTTTCGCAATAAATTCTTAATAAGCAACTATTTTGCAATATACGTATGTACATATGTACTTAATCGGCATAGTTTATTAATTAGGTCAAACAAATATTATTTCCAAATAACTGCAATAATGCAATAAAATCACGCCACCTTTAGATTTAGGTCATTTAGTTGAATATAAATTAAGTAAATTTGTAAATGTAAGAGAGTTCTGATTTTAATAAAGTACGGTCAGGTAGACCGCTTAAAAGAAAAAGAAATTTTTTTAGAATTACCAATGAAGTAATTCTTAACTGGCGCAAGTTAATGGAACTTTTGTTTCTTTATGTAAAAAAAATATTTTTTTATATATATTTATTTAGGAGTATCCCTCCTTCTTTATTGAACAATAATTATAAACTGAACTTAAAAACTAACAGATATTAAATTCTTGTTTTGGTATGTTTACCTAATTACTGAGAAATCACCTGTTTAATTATTATTGCTGGTAGACGTAGTGTCAGCAGTTTTAATGGGAACGGAAACAACATGCAAAATTATATGGAAATCTAAATATTGCAGTATATACATATAGGGTGTTTTTTATTGAGGTATAGAACTTTAAGTTGGCATCACTTTTTTAACTGGCGGCCATTTTGTCAGCTGTCAAGTGATTAATATACATACACATATAGGGTGTTTTTTTATTGAGGTATAGAACTTTAAGTTGGCATCACTTTTTTAAATGGCAGCCATTTTGTCAGCTGTCAAGTCATTTGCCATTTCATCATGAACAGGTTGACAAAAGAACAACGCTTGCAAATCGTGCAAATTTATTTCGAAAATAATGGTTCAGTTCGCGAAGTTTACCGCAAGCTCCGTCCATTTTATGGTCATCAGAGCAATTAATTCGGTTAACCATGGATCGTTTTCGCACTACGTTTACTCTATGTGATAATACGCATCCGCAGAGACGTCGAACAGTGCGCACCGAAGAAACAATTGCCGCTGTAGAGCAAAGTGTTGAAGAGGACCCGAATGTATCGATTCGCCACGGTGCACAGCAATTGGAGCTTTGTCCATCAACTTTTGTCCATCAAAAATTGAATCTGTAGAATTGGCTTTATTCGAGCCAGCCGCGGCGGCCACATGTCCGAAATCATATTTAAACATTAATGGCATAAAATTATCTTTCCAATAAAGCCAAACTGATGGGCATTAAAACGATTTTCTTGTATTTTATTTCAATTCGAAGTTCTATACCTCTAAAAAAAACACCCTGTATAAGTAATTGATTAATGTTAACATTTTTTTGTTAACTCCTCCGCCCTTAATTTCGAACGTCCGCGTTCGTTATGGTGAATAATGTTTTGTTGTCAATTATTTGCAGTGGGGGAGATATTTTTAGTTTTGTTGGTTTAGCACTTTTTAGATACTTGGAGATTATTGCTGTTGTTATGATTAAAATTATAAGAGCGATTGATGTAAGGCTGACAGCAAATCCTCTAATTTGTTTTCTTTCTAATAGTCTAATTATTGACGTATTGTTAAGGTGAAGCTGTTCTAAACTTTGTAGGGTAAGTGTCTCTTCATAGGAGCTTATGGATGGTGCACGTATAACGGCGGGCAAACGTTGGTATCGGATTGTCTCAGTGAGACTATATTCTTGATTACAAATTTTTATAGATGTATTTTGATATCGAATTATGTATGTTCTTCTCAAATTAAGTAGTTCCCCATTTATTTCTATGCTATCATTAAACTCGTTCAACATCAGCAGACCAGGGATTAAACTTTCAACTTTTGGTATGTGGAATCCATTTGTGACAATACAGTGTGATTTCCTCCCCTTAAGTAGATTTCATTTTTTTTACATATGATTATTTATTGTATCTTCACAAATGAACTAACAATAAGTATACAAATCTTAATACTAAAACAAAATTTCTACTTGAGCCCAGCCAGTGCCAAACTTTAAGATTTTATTAATACGGGTTCAATTTCGGAAAAGTCATCTGTCTTGCGATCAGATGATTGCAAGGGTATCCCTTCTCCTCAGTCGAGTATGGCCACCAAAGTTAAGGATGTTACGCGCAAGAGGGTTCGGATGATCTTCAAGTTTCTTGATATACTACTTAGTCACGTACCTTGCAAACTCAGTTTTTACCAGAGGTACGCTTAGATCCTCTTGAATTCATAACATACAATGGAGCTGCTGTTATCATGCGGAGAATTTTATTTTGTTGCCTCTGAATTCTTCCAATGTTTGATGCCGAGGCAGTACCCCATAGCTGAATTTCATAACACGATATTGGTTTTAGAATCGCTTTGTACAGCAGAAGTTTGCAATCTAATTTTAGAGTAGAGTTTCATCTGAGCCTACAGTCTACGGTCGAGGTGAATACCGAGGTATCTGACATCACTATGTTCCGGAATTGTTTGGTTGTTAATTTTTATGGGCGTGCATGGTTCCCTGTGCAATGTGAATGTGACGTGACTGCATTTTTGTTCGTTTACTTTGATTTTCCAAAACTTAAGCCATTTCTCTAGTTCGTCAATATGTTTTTGCAATTTTAGCGAAGCTAATTGATGATTTTCGTGGACACTGAGGAATGCTGTATCATCTGCAAAAGTTGATGTATGAATTTGGAAGCCAGTTGGCATATCAGAGGCGTAAATCAAATACAGAGCAGGACCCAGGATGCTGCCCTGAGGAACACCTGCATTAATTGGTTGAGGCGAACTTGAGAAGTCACCTTCTCTAATGGTGAATTTTCGGCCTTTAAATTTACTAATGCATTTTGCACTGATTCGCTATCTGTAAGGACTTTTGAAATATGATTTGGCCTTTCTGTTAATTTATTAAGAACGTTAATGACATTTCTATTTATTACAAATTGTTTATTATTATTATCAGATAATTCGTTAGGTTTTCCATTTAAAATCATTAAATCATTATGATCTGGTGATCTATTTCCAGATCGCTCCTAGGAAATCAATTGATATTTTATTTTTCTTTCTTAACCTAAGCTTATTTAAAGCTAGTTGGGATTGGGATAGTTCGTAATTATGGAAATGATGGATGGGATTTTTAGGATTTATCTTCTGATAGATTGTTTGATTTATTTCCTGTAACGCTGTTTGATATTCAGAGATGTTAACCGAATGGACTAATTTAAAGGATCCTATTTGTAGTTTTGAATGTCCTTTATCAAATGTGATTACCGGTGAGTTTGAGTAGTTTAATACTTCTACTTCAGCAATACTTAGGGTGTTGAAAAACCTGAAAATAATAAATTTTAATTTATAATAAGGCTTTTATGTTCTGTTTTGTTTTTGTTCGTAATAATTATATCCGATTTATTTTCTGTAACTTTTTTCTTTCTATACCTCGGGGAGAATTTGTTTCTTGGATGCTTATTTATTGTCATAGAAATTGTTTCTTCTACCGCGTAATCTTTATAAGGCTTTCTATTCTTATTGAGATACCTTAAGTCTGTTTCCTGTTTTGTTTTTAATCTTTCAATGTCGTCTTTTCTAAAATGCTCTAACTGTTGTTACTCTATGACCAAAGAATACTTCTATGGGTTTGAAATTAGTGGTAGTGTGGATAGAGTTATTATACCTATATAATGCCTGATATAGTAGGTCCGAAAATGAGTCATTAGTCTTTTCTGCTTTGATACAGCGCATGTTTTCATTCAGGGTAGAATGAAATCTGTATACTTGTCCGTTTGTGGTACTTACATGTGGAGAGGTTTTAAAAATTTCTATTCCATATTGATCTTCTAACATGAACTTTATTGAAGGAGCTGCTAGCGATTTTTCATTGTCAACAACAATTTGTTTAGGAAAGCCAAATGAAGTTATTAACTCGCGAAGAGGTTCTTCAATGTCCTCCACAGAACGTGATTCTACTATTTTTGCCTGAGCATATGGTTTATATAGAAGAGATCTAGGTGAACTATTTGAGCGGGATATTCTGGAATCGGTGTTGCCTTCAGTATCGGTTTGTTTGGACGTCTTTCATATTTTTGCTCTTTATAAACTATACATTGTTTAACTATTCTGTTAATTTTGGCCTGCATGCTAGGAAAATATAATTTTTTTATAAGTTGTCATTTATTTTCTTTCGCGTTCCTGTGTGTTCTTTTGTTATTTCGCTTTTCTGTGCTGATTCATTTGTCAGATCGGAAACAAATTCTCTTGAAAATCTAACCTTGTAATTTCTAAAATGAATAGGATAGACCCTTTGTAATCCTCCTAAAGTTCTTTCATCGGTAGTGTTGCCGTTAAGCACTGATAGGTTAAGATATCTCTTGAGCAAAGATACAAGTTCTTCGTCGCAGTAATTGTTTCGGGTAATAGTGTGGCGATAATAGGTAGGGAAAACTATTTCAAATTTATAAGTTGGAATGTCATCAGTAAGCAAAAATATTTGATTCTTAAAAACGTTTAAAGGCGCATTGGTAGCTTTTGGTAAGGACGTTGATAGTTTCATTTCCCATTTCTAATGATGACAAATTGTTAAGAATCAGTGAAAGGCGTCCAAAGACTTCGTGGTAGAATTCCTGAATGCTTTGTCTTCCTTGTACGAGTGACGTTAGTTGGTATTCCAGGGATGAAACATCTCTGTTATCCGCGTAGTGGGTAACAAGGCAGCGTGAGATGCAATCCCAGTTCAGTGGTGTATTGTATGATTCCAGAACATTGTCCGCTTGTCCTACAATTTTAATCCGTATGACGCTAATAATCCCGTAATATTTGTTAGTACCTTTAATTGGCTCGTAAATTTTCCACGAAATGAATTCCATATTATTTCCCGAAAACTCTCTCAGGCTTTTAACTATATCTAGAATCTTATCCAGTTCACCTATGTTCCTGATTTATTACCTCATCTATACTGGAAAATTCATCAGAATTAATGTTTATAATTGAATTAGGGATCTGAACTCCCTCTGTTTTAAGAGCTTGTGTAACCATACCTGCTATTGCATTTCTAAGTTCCACTGACATGACTGTTTCTTATCGTTTTTGTCTATTTTCGGGTGGATTTAGTAAAGGTGGACGAATTAGGTTATTTGGATTGGACATGGCGGATTTTAAAGGATATTTGGAAAAAAGGATTTTAATTTTGCACCTAATGTTTTTAATTAGTTTTTGAAAAAATTTTAGTGGATGCAAATTTTGATTTTACTAAATGTTTAAAATTTATTTATTTCACTTTTAGTGATTTTAATTAATTGGGTCTTGCAGAATTTTTTATAAAAAAAAAATACGGAATTTGTTACTTTATTATATATTTTTACGGTTTTTCTTTTTCTTCTATTTTTAATTGGTAGAAAAAAAGGATAAAAAGTATTTTTAATTCACTTTTCAATTTTTAATTTGTTTAGACTTCTAATGTATTATATCTCAATTCTAATGTATTATATATATTTTTTCTAATTTAATTTTTTATAAGGATAGAATTTATTTTATTTAATCTTTAATTCATTTAAATTTCGAATTTGTATGTACATATATATAATATAATATATTTCACATTTTATTCTTTCTTTTTTTCCATAACTTATTTTGTATTTTTTTAATTTCTTTTTAATTACTTTTTAATTTATTTCCTCAATTTTAACACATTTCTCTTAAATATATAACTTACAGAATAAATTTGATGTGCCTCATCTCACAGCTTGTTTGGATTTTTTCCTTTCTGCTTTCAGTTTTCGCTACTGGGGATCCTCTCCAGACGTATTCGTGTAGATGTTCTGGGTTGAGCAACTCCAGGAAATTTGTTTTTTCACACCGTTTTTTCGCGTCACGACACTGAACAAGCCCTCGAATATTGGTCACCAGTTAATGAAACTTTTGTTTCTTTATATAAAAAAAAAATTATTTTTGATATTTTTATTTAGAAGTATCCCTCCTTCTTTATTGAACAATAATTATAAACTGAACTTAAAAACTAACAGGTACATTATTTATTAAATTCTTGTTTTGTTATATTTACCTAATTACTGAGAAATCACCTGTTTAATTATTATTGCTGGTAGACGTATTGTCAGCAGTTTTAATGGGAACGGAAACAACATGCAAAATTATATGGAAATATAAATATTGCAGTTTATATATATAATTGATTAATGTAAACATTTTTTTGTTAGCTCGCACGAGCATTTATTTAAAAGTCGGTAACCAGGCTCCGTAGTAGCGAAAGCAACCAGGGGGTATTAATGCGCCAACCTATCCAAAAAATCCGTAAAGGACAATTTAAAAAAAAAATCCGTAAAGGACAATTTAAAAAAAAATCCGTAAAGGATAAGTAGAAAAAAATTCGTTAGGGAGAAAATGTGCTAATAATAAAAAGCTAAAATATAAACTCCTGAAAAGCAGTCAAAATCAGTGAATAAACTCTGAAGAATGAATGCCTTAAGATTAGGCCATCCTGTGTAATTTCGACTACAAATCCAAAGTTATCATCATTAGCTACAGTTACAATTATTGCCTATGAGAAGGGAAATAAAGCTTAAAAATAAAGTGATCGTATGCCTACAGTTGACCACAGGTTAGGTGATATTATCATTTAGAGTGACGAGAATTATTAGTGCCTATAGCATCAGTGCAAAAACTCATTCAAGGAGAAAATCAACGTATCAACAGAGCAACAAGTGTTTACATTGCAAGTTATTTAAAATATGTTATGCTACTGAATCTAGTTTCAATAAATAGAAAAATTTTTATAAAACAAAATAAATATCAAGAGCTGCGATTCCCAAGGGGCCCTCTAGTTCTTTGTTAAATAAATTACGCATATAAGAATATTGGAAGTTTTTAAGTTAAGGTAATATTTCTGATTGCGAAAATTTTTTAAAAATGAAAATAACAAAATGGCAAATCAGGATAATTTGATACGGCCTCCTGTACTTCCTTCAAATTCCGTTCCTAGTAATTCACAAAATACCCAATTAAGTATAGAGGGCATAAGAACACTTATTTTAAATATCGCAATAGACGTCTTTAGAAATCAAGGACCGCAGGTTATTCAAGAAGCTCTCAATCCAAATGTAGGATTAGCAAGCGTTAGTGACCAACCAATAAATAGACATGATGGAAATTTGAGCGATATGGACAAAATACCTGACGTAGTGAAGTGTCTAAAAGAATTCTCTGGGCAACCAGGAGAGTTTAATTCGTGGAAGAAGAGTGTAGATAGAATATTGACAATATATGAGCTTTAGAATCGTACAATACACCACTAAATTGGCAGGCGATTTCTCAATACCTTATCACACACTATGGAGACAAACGAGATCTCTCCACACAAGAATACCAAATGACAACTCTTGTACAGGGTAGAAATACTATACAGGAATTTTACCAAAAGGTTAACTCGCTTCTTTCATTCATATTGAATAGATGAGGATGTCTTGAAATGGGCAACGAATCTCTTAATCTACTTACAAAGTCATATAGAGACTAGGAGAATTTCCGTTCGGTTCACGATTACAATGCAAAATAGGGAACACCTCCACAGCAATCCTCAAATCGAAATCTTGGGCAACAGGAGAAAAAACCATTTTACCCACAATTAGCTTATGTTCCACAACCAAGCCAACCGTTCTTTACCCGAATCCTCCTCGTCCACCTAAGGCACAGCCAAAGCCAGTGGAAGTGGACTCAAGTATTCGTTCTCGTCGAATAAACTACATGAACAGCCCGAAACCAAACCAATTCCTTAGAAACAGGTAACAGCAATTCGGTAGCCACCACCAAGCTATAAAAAAAGAGAACATATCACATTAATACATCCGCATTAGGAAACTTACAACAGCTAGATGAGGATAAGCAGTTTGGTGAACCAACTGACATCCATTTTTTAGCATGATTAGCTCTTCGTTGCCACATTTCGAGGTAAGGAGTAGTAAAAAAAAACGCATATTGAATAAAAATCCATTCTACGCCACATCAATTGTAGGGGATATACAAATTAGTGAACACACATGCAAAACTTTTTAATTTAGATAATAATATAAAATTTTACTTAATGCCCTCTTTGGAAACATTTATAATTTAGGGAATAACACTCTTAGAGAAATAGAAGCAGTCATCCATACTAATGAAAACATTATGATATTAAGAAATAATTTTAAAATAAGCCTTAAAAAACTCCCGACGCAGTGCGTAAATGCAATAAATATTGAGAAGGAGATTTTGTCAATTGAGCAAGAGAAAGGAATGCAAAAAATCGTAATTACGTATGCCAAACTTTTCTCCGAGCCTAATGAAAGCTTACGTATACAACTAGATATCCAATTCCAGAAATTTCGGAGATCATCTCTCAATTGGGGAATAGTAGTTTTTTTTTCATTGCTCGACCTCAAAAGTAGTTTTCATTAGATCCCACTAAAAAAATCTGGTACAGAAAAAACCGCATTTAGTATAAATAATGGTGAATACGAGTTTACACGGTTGCCATTTGGATTGAAAAATGCGCCATCAATCTTACAGCGAACGCTTGACGATATCCTACGGGAGTATATAGGAAGATGTTGCTATGTTTACATTGACGACATCATTATTTTCAGAAGGCAGAAGACGAACACTTTGTACACATACGAAATATATTTAAAGCTTTAGAAGAATCCAATATGAAAGTTCAATTGGATAAATGTAATTTTTTTAAGAAGGAAGTTGAATTTTTAGGATATATTATCACCCTTCATGGTATAAAAACTAATTAGGATAAGGTAAAAGCTATACAAAATTTCCCAGAACTACAGAACCTCAAGGAACTTCGCAGTTTTCTTGGCATGTCAGGATACTACCGAAGGTTAATCAGGGAGGGCGAACGTCCAAAAATAAATCTGCGAAATTAAAAATATGTTTAAATGACGACGCTAAAGAATCTTATATCAACATCAAGAATGTTCTCACCTCCGAAGATATTATCCTTGCCTACCCAGACATTAAAAAATATTTCGAGCTAGTAACAGATGCCTCAAATTTTGCTATTGGCGCAGTTCTTTCACATAATGGAAGGCCAATAACACTTATATCTAAGACTCTGAATAAAGCGGAGGAACATTATGCAGCTAACGAGAAAGAAATGTTAGCCATAATATGGGCTCTAAATTTATTAAGAAACTACCTACATGGATCGGTTAAGGTCAAAATATTCACAGACCACCAGCCCTTAACCTACGCATTAATAAACTAAAACAATAATAGCAAAATGAAAAGATGGAAAGCTATACTTGAAGAGTATAATTACCAAATGTTTTATAAGCCAGGAAGGACAAATGTGGTAAAAGACGCTTTATCTAGGATAACAGAATAAGAATTACATGAGCTTTCAGTAGCTACGAAATCGGACGAAAGTTCAGCACATAAATTTTAGTGTAGAGGCACCCATAAACGCCTTTAAAATTCAAATATTCTTGAACATATGTAGATGCGATGTCATCCTACCAATTTAAAATAATTTTCCCCACATACATCCGTCATATTATTTCAGAACAAGAATATTGTGAGCAGAAACTGATTTCCATTTTAAAAAGATATCTAAACATATCGGTGATAAACTGTATTAAAACGAGTGAACCAATAATGGGAAAAATACAAGAATTGTACCCATTACATTTTCAGATATACAAGATAAGATTCACCCAAGTAATGGTCGACGATACAACTAGTGAATTGTAAGAAGAATCGAACTAAAATACTTGAAAGGTACTATTTTCCCTCAATGCAAATAAAAGTAAAAGAATTATAAAAGGATGCAAAACATGCAAGGAAAATAAGTATGATCGTCACCCCATGAAACCTCAAATCCAGCCAACGCCCATACCACATTTTTCCGGTCAACTAGTTCAATTAAATATATTTATGATCGGAAAAGAGTTAGTATTGACAGCAATCGATAAATTTTCGAAATATGCTATTGCAAAACCCATAAAATCCAGGGCGGCAGAACACATACGACAACCTTTAAGAGACATCCTCTTCTCATTTCTGCCTGAAACATTGGTCACGATTGAAAATGAATTCGGAACGCATATTTACCGAACAGCTACGTATACCAACTGTGCAGGAAATAATGCGTTGCCTACAAGGTGAACGAATACACCGCTCTTTCCAGGAACTATTAGAAAGGGCAGTGAAAGAGTACAATTTCTTGGTACACACGGTCACAGGTAAGAGACCAATGGAAATATTCTTTGGTAGAAGGGTGAGTAGTAACAAGTTAGGTAGGATTGTGCATAAAAATAATATCAAACAAACGTGGTAAGACACTCATAAAACATTACATGTATATCGTTGCAGGACAGAACATGATAACCTGTATAACTTTGACATTGGTACTAGTAGCGACTGCTCAAAATCTCGACATACAGGATCTCACAAACAACAATGGGTACATACCCATTAAGATGGGAGAACTGAGGACAATAAACCATTACGACAAAATCTTTCACTTTATAAACCTGAGCGTGTACGAAGAAACGATATCTATAATTTCCAACAATTTTGACACATTAAAGGCAATAACATTTGAGGACAAGCGACTTCTGGACAATGTAAATAAAAATCTAGTACTGTTGAAAGCAAGAGTAAACAATATACACATTCGTTCTAAGTCAAAACAGGGACTAATCAATGTTTTAGGGAAGGGCTTGAAATACATTTCTGGTTCTATGGACAGTGATGATGAACAAGAAATAAAAGACGCATTAACCAAAATAAATGACAATGGATGGACTTCTTATGACAGACTAAGTAATTTGACGTATATAAACAATTTCATGACTGAACAAATTGTTAATATAACACCCCATATAAATAAACAACAACTTTCAGTCAGCAAATACATATATCAATGAGCTATACTAATACAAAAATTGCAGTACTCTTCCAACAAAATAACATTATCCTAGCCTTACTAATACCGCAATTTTCTGCTAACCCTGTAAACAAAATCCTATATGAACCTTTGCCAAATATTGTAAATAAATCAGTAATTTTGAGTCCATCAGAAATATTAGCAGATAGTTCCGATAAAATTTATGATATAATTGTGAGAGACAATCTTGAGAAAAATTTGATTCCATTAGATTATGAGTGCATTAAAAACATTTTAAGATACAAGGAAGCACATTGTAAAATGGAAACTAAAGTAAATTCTGAAATAGTTGAAATTATACAAGGAATAATCATATTGTAATAAATTCAAAATAATGCAAGAAGGAACTTTTCTTATTAAATTCGAAAATTGTAAAATTAATGTCTTAAATAAAACTTAAAAAGGTATGAAACCTTGGTGTTGCCAAATCTAATCACAAAAGTAAAAGAAAATGCAAACGCTACAAAATTAGATCTAGAAATTGAAAATTTATACTTGAAGCAAATACAACATGAAGATAACATTAAAATACCAAACATTTATTCGATTGTGGACAATCGATTTAAGAGGGGAAGAGTTAACTCAAGTAATCTCTTTCGCAATAAATTCTTAACTACTATTTTGCAATATATTTTATCGGCATAATTTATTAATTAGGTCAAAAAAATATTATTTCGCAATAACTGCAATAATAAAATTATTGCTAAATAATAAAATCAAGCCACCTTTAGATTTAGGTCATTTAGTTTAATATAAATTAAGTAAATTTGTAAATGTAAAAGAGTTCTGATTTTAATAAAGTACGCTCAGGTAGACCGCTTAAAAGAAAATGAAATTTTTGTTTAGAATTACCAATGAGGTAATTCTTAATTTGTACATATTATGTATGTGTGCATGGCTTGGCTGGTGCACTATACATCTTCAAATTGGTACTTATGTGCACGTACTTGCAGATGTCTCTACGGCTAAGGTATTTGAGATAAATCTGAAGTCACGTACATATGACGATCCCGGCTGAAAATGCCAACACATTCTTAGACCTCGAAGACCCATAACAATGGCGACTGAAAGCAGTAAATTTTACTGCAGACATCATCAATACAAGATTTTGAAACATACCACAATTATACTAAGTTTTTTAAAATTAATTAAGCTATAACTATTTCTGTCAAAAGACATTTCGTTATGGCTATTATAAATACGGTGACCATATTTTCAACAAACCAAAATGACATTCAGAATAAAATAAAAAGGTTTTGGTATTAAGTTTATTTTATATCACATAAAATAATAGTATAATTCCAAGAATGTAATATTAGCCACTAGGACAAGTAGATAATTTTTTTAATGTTTATAAAAAAATATCATGGGAATAAAAGTTCACACCGCTTTAAAACAAAATGTTAAATAATGAAAAATAAATAAAAACAATTCATAAATACTTAAAGTATTATTGGTATTTTCCTGCGGAATATATTTTTCTTTGGTATATCGCTGTTTGGTAAAAACAATTTAAATTCTGCGCAGTCCATTTGAAAATTGCACTTTGTTATTAAAAGTGATTCTAAGGTACTCACTTGCTTGCGGAGGCCCTTGAAGCCTATAAGGCTGACATCACTGCCATCCAGGATGGAATTGGTAAGGCAAAAAGCGAACTGCGACATGCTACAAAGAGCGAAGGCAGCGCTTGTTTGGATGCGGGTTTGTTGATCGAGGCAGACTTAGGCAAAATGTCTTAAGCTTTAAATACGTGAGCGAACGCCTCATGGCAAAATTACCCTAATCTGTCCCACGCCCCTACGGAGGATAAAGGTGACGATAGCAAGGGTGAGTTTTTATATTCTCCTAGAAAGAACATACGATCGATGCCCAGCTACGACAAGAGCATTTCGTGAGCTCTACGAACGTAAAAGAAGGAAAGAATAACGGCTTTTCAAAAGGAAAACGAGAGAGCATGAGAAACGCGCGATCGAAGAACTGGAGAGGTGTTACGGGAGGAATAATATGCGAAAGTTTTACCAACGGACAGAAGCCTGTCGTAACGAAGAGGGATAAATCGTAGTAGAGTTGCAATTGATGCTCAGAATCAGGAAAGATCACTTCTGCAGACTATTTAACGGCAAGGAAAACACCAATACCATTCAGAATATTACACATAATGGACGATGATGGTAGAGAATTCCGTCGCCCTGGCGCATGCACCAGCTCATCTGTAAGATATGGTCGGAGGAAAGCTTGCCCGACGAGTCAGCATCGTTTCCCCGGTCCACAAAAAAGGAGACCCCTTCAACTGCACCAACTACCGAGGAACAAGTTTCCTGAACATCGCCTACAAGATCTTCTCTGCCGTTTTGTGTGACCGCCTGAAGCCATCTTGAACAGTTTTATAGGTCCTTATCAGTGCAGTTTCAGGCTGAGGAAGTCCAGCATTGACCAAATTTTCACACTACGGCAGATCCTGGAAAAGACCCAAGAGATGCAAATCGACACCACCACCACCTGTTCGTCGATTTTAAGGCCGCATATATACAACGCCATGTTTAGTTTTGACATTCCTACCAAACTCGTTGTGTAGGATGAAGATCAAGGTTGGTGACGAATTCACCGAGACCTTCAATGTCAGAAAAGGCTTTAAAAAGGCGACGCACTGTCATGTGACTTTTTTAGTATAATTCTTGAGAAGATCGTGCAAAACTCACACGCCAACAACAGACGCACGATCTTCTAAAAGTCCGTGCAACTGCTAGCATATGCTGACGACATTCACGTGATTGGTCGACCCGTCAATGAAGCGTTGGCTGGCATTTCAACGGAGGCGACCTAAATGGGTCTAACGGTGAACGAGGGCAAAACGAAGTATATGCTGTCACCGAGAAAGGACGCACAACATCGACGACTGGCCCAGAAGAACTCCGTCTACCTTGGCTCCCCCAGTGAACAGCACGAACAACATCAGTACCGAGATTAATACCTCTTGCCAATCGCTGTTTCTTTGGACTCAAGAGGCAATTGAGTAGTAAGGCCCTCTCTCGAAAAACCAAGTTGACACTATATACCACTTTAATAATCCCTGTCCTTCTCTACGGCGTGGGAGCATGTACAGTATCGAAGGCTTTAAATAAGGACAAATGTATTTTTTTTGAGCCTGAGGTGACCTATTTAGGTTTTAAAATAGATAAATTCGGTCTTCGGAAAATATCAGAGCGAATTTCATGTATCAAAAACGCGCCGGCACCAACTAATGTAACTGAACTTAAAGCCTTTGCTAGCATGGTAAATTATTATTCAAAATTTGTAAGCAACTTTGCTGACAAAATGAAACCATTATATAATTTATTGTCCAAAAGTGTGAAATTCACTTGGTCAAAAGAATGCCAACAGGCATACGAAAAAATCAAAAAGGATCTTATATCAGATCAAGTTTTAATTCATTTTAACGCAAAATTGCCCATTATTCTGACCGCTGATGCCAGTAACAACGCCGGTGCTGGAGTTTTAAGCCACAAGCTTCATGATGGTTCTACAAAACCGATAGCATTTGTTTCTCGTGCTTTGACCAAAAGTGAATTAAACTACGCACCTATTCAAAAGGAAGGTTTAGCTATAGTGTTTAGTATTTCTAAGTTGCAGCAATATCTTTTGGGAAACAAGTTTGGACAAACAAAAGGCATACCTGTAATGGCAGTAGCTGGCATCCAGCGATGGGCAGTAATAATATCAGGATTCGATTATGTTATCGAATATGTAAAGGGTGAACAGAATCATGCCGACGGTTTGTCTAGAATGCCGCAATCGGTCATTGTAGAAGATTATCATGAAAATAGTTATGTTAACTTTATCAATTCAGAAAATTGCATGCACATAAACTTTCAAGACATTGCAAGAGAAAAACGACGTGATCCGATATTTTCTAAGGTTTGTGCAGCAATACAAACAGGTACACTTCATAATATGAAAGGCTTAGTTTTTGAACCATTTCGTATCAAAGTGAATGAATTAAGTGTAGAGTATGGTTGTATTATGTGGGGTTATAGGTCTGTTATTCCACCAAAATTAAGACAGGAGTTATTGCAACAATTGCATATTTCGCATTTGGGTGTCGTCAAAACCAAGGCTTTGGCTAGATCTTATATGTGGTTGCCTGGCCTTGATAATGACATTGAAAGATCAATTAAAAATTGTGTCCCATGCCAAGAGCTTCAAGTTAGGCCCGAGAAGAGCAAATTGATTCCTTGGAAACCCACAGATTCTGTGTGGAGTCGGATACATGCTAACTTTGCAGGCCCTGTCAAAAACCATTATTTGTTCATTGTCATCGACTCATTCTCAAAATGGGTAGAAGTCTTTCCCACTAAAGACATAACAACTAATTTCGTCATGGGAAAAATGAGAAATTTATTTTCTCGATATGGTTTAATAGACACGTTTGTTACTGATAACGGACGACAATTTGTTTCAGAAAAGTTTGAAACATTTTTAAAAGTCAATGGTGTCAGACATATTTTAACAGCCCCTGGCCATACAGCAACCAACGGCCAGGCTGAAAATGTTAAAGAAGTCTATTTACGCTAATCTTAAATGTGACAATCATGCCAATTTAGGTACAATTATCTGTCGATTTTTAGCAGATTATCGCAATACAAAGCATTGCACAACAAATGATACACCTTCGAATCTCTTTCTCAAAAGAACACCAAAAACAAGATTTAGTTTAATTAAACCATCATTAGTTCAAGATGCAATAATTCGAAACCAAAACAAAAGTATTGCCAATTACCGGGGAACGCGTAACGTTGAATTTCATGAAGGCGAAAAGGTTTGGGTCCGCGATTACTCAAATCCCAATAAAGCAAGTTGGACCTCAGCAACAATCAATAAACAACTTGGCCCAAGAACATACCTCTGCGTTTTAACTAATAGTAATCGTCAAATCAAAAGGCACCTTAACCAGATCCGAAGTCCAACACAAAATGTGACAAACAACAGTAATTCTACGGTGCATGGCGAAGCTGTTACTCATAATGATGTTGCAACTCACACAAACAATGTAATCCCGCCTGAAAGCGATGCTCTTCCAGCTGAATATAACAACAGCACTCAACCACATTACCACCCCGTAGCAGATACACCTAAGCGTCAATTAAGGACGCGTCAAGGTGGTAAGGTATTAAAAAAAAAATACAAATAAAAAAAAGTATATTGTTACCAGTATTATGTTTCATCAGTTAAATTTTCAATATGCCCTACAGCAATTATAATTTATATTCGAATTATTATAATATTTATTTTAAGCCATGCATTCAACAAAAAAAGGGGGTGCATGTTATATATGTACATAATAATCAATGAACGTAATAGTTAAATTATCGTTAATCATCTGGCAGCGCTTCTCGTATGTCAATTTACAATACAAGTAGATCCCCCCTCGCGACATTACAATTATTTTCAAGAGCATAGTGTAAAAAATGACTGTCCTTTAAAAAAAGGACGGAACGTAATTATAAAGGATTTTAATATTGCAGTGTTTCGTCTTTTTCTTTGTTTTTATCGTCTGAACGCATAGAATAGTGTTCCAAGTTTGGATTAACAGCAAATATTTATGTATACCACAGTAAATTTGTTATAAAAATAATATCAGAAAATGAATAATAACTTACGGATCTAGCCTAAAGAACAGCCCTTCCGTCATCGAATTATTTCATAAATGCGGTCAGGCTTGTTAATGTTTGACGTTCGAGAGTTTTGCGCTTCACTCGCTGACTGACGTTCAGGTAACTGTAGTGTTTTACGGTTTATTTGAGGAACTTTGTGTAAGCCACGCTACAACTTCCTATATGAAAGCACGGGCAGCATTGTGATAGTCGCAGAGACAGTTATAAGACTCTGTTAACACCATAATGAGCACATGGTCTGAGCTATTCCTCCCATTCTGTGTAGTTATAACTTGTACAAGTAGATTTACTTTGCAAAACTAATCAAATAAATAACTTCGTCACAACTCTAAGAAAGTGAACAATTATATTATAGAGTCATATTTAAAGTTGAAATCCTACTACATATACACAAAAAAAATTTTTTTTTAACAAAACAATTTGATTGTTTTTTTACCTGAATAAAGGCTTAACTTAATATAATCGGGTCTGCTCTGTAAACGGAATCATTTTTCAAAAAGAGCCAATTTATTTTCTTTCTACAAAATACTCGATTTGGCGACATTCGAAATTAATTCGAATAAAAAAATATTGCTTGATTTATTTTGAGAAACATTTAAAATAATTAAACACTGCGATTTACAATCTTTCTTTGTAATAATTCCTGATATTATTTTATTATTTTTTTTTGTATTAAACTAATAGTAACTTTGATAAAATTAAAAAAAGGCGGAAAATCTTAAATGCAAATAAGTTTTTTGTGTTTCTTCAGTGACTTATTCGAATAAAAAAAACATTCGATTTACTTTCGACCATGTATGTTGACTCGACTTAAGACCCCGTAAAATTATGCGAATTCAGTTTAGAGAACACAAAAAATTTGAATTCGTTTTGGAAACGAGAAATTTAGTCGGTTTCGGTTTACAGAACACACCCTATATTAAATGCAAGTAAATGTAAAATTTGACGAAAATGATCACAATATGGATTTTGAGCTGAAAATGTAAACATAAGGTAAAATAGCATCCGATATGAAAAAAATGCTTAATCGTTGACTGCTAATTATTTTTAAGCTGCAACCAGCACTGAAAAGTAACATTGGCTAGAAGCTATTAACAGTTACTATAAATATTTGTTAGAAAACAAAACATAAAATGCTGTAAAGTAAAAAATTTAAACAATTGTTTAAGAAAGAGATTTGTAATAGTGGGTGTTACTTTAGATTTTCACAACTTTGATTTTGCTACACTGCTCTATTTGGCAACACATTCCAGAGATAGCTCCCTTTGGTTCGTCATGAATAGACTTTAAGCAGAGCAACGGTTGAAAGTTGTTGAAATTTTTCATGAAAATAATCTCGCAAAAATTTTGTTTCTCCGATGACTTTTTTGGCTGAATGGGTACGTAAGTCAGCAGAAATTTCACATTTGGAGTAAGGACAATCCAAAAGCTTTTGTCATTACATCCACACAAAATAACTGTTTGGTTCGTTTTATGAGCGCGCAAAATCATTGGTCTATATGACTTCAAAAACAATGATGGTTAGAACATTATTGTCAATGGTGAATGGTGCATGATTAGTAATTTTTACTACCTCAATTATATGGCATTAATCCTGCATGTTGTTCCAACAGTCTTGTACACACCAACCACGGCGGCCATATGACCGAATTTATATCTAAACATTAATGTAATTTTTTTCTACCCAGTAAAGCCCGTTTCATTGATATTAAAAATATATTTCTTTGCTTTATTTATAGTAGTATTTTATGATTTAAATTAGTATATCTCTAAAATAACTGTAAATGTGAATAAACCACAATGTATGTATTTGGCTTGAAGCAGGCTTCCAGATTGCGAATAAAGAAGTTAACTAACAAATTAACACTTTAGGTACTAAGTGACAACTGAAAATACACCAATACGTTTGCGTGATTAATGAAAATCATAAAGCAAAATAAATTACAATTTTTACAAAAATATTACAACTGATGAAAACGATTTCAATATTTTTTAAGCTTTCCCATGCAAGTTTATAATTGAAGTTGCCAGCAGCAGCATGCTTATCCTACATTCGTATGTAGATATGTACATATGTATATATGTACATACATACATATTCATATGTATAACCTAAACAGAAGAAAGTAACGTCAAACGTGCATAAGTTGGTTTACATTGCTTAAGCGTTTTTCTTTAAATTTTGGCTCTTAATTGTCTCATGCAAATGGGTCGCGTAGCTAAAAGCATTTTTATTTAAATTGTTTTCGACGTGTTTGCGCTCATAGTTCTGAATTACGTGCGACAATTTTAAGAAAGTGAACAAGCGATGTGCAGAATAAGCTGTAAGCTTTTCTTGGCTTACACTGCCTTTTTAACAAGATCGCCTTCTAACTTCTTATAATGTCTTTAAATTAATATTTGTAGGAGCTTCTGTTTAGAAAGTTGCCGGTGCATCTTAAAATCACGTTTTCCTAACGAATGTTTTTTATGTTCACTTATCTACATGTATGTATGTACATATATGCAAATGTGTAAATCGCACATTTTAATTGTGATATACGAGTAGTTCCAAAAATGTATATTTTAAATTGCGAATGCCCATCTAAGTCACGTTTCTTTTAATCGGACGCTCTTTTATGTAGCTGTTATTGTATGCAGTGAAGAAAATTAAGCTTTTGTACTCATATAAACTAGTTCTTTTTATAAAATCAGTCTTGAAATAAATAAGTGATGCGTAATGTACACATGTAGTATGTTTGTGCTTGAACTTATTTCACGTGTGTTTCGCGTCGTGCATTTTATATTAATATGTACATATGTATATACATATGTATGTATATAAGTACATATGTACATACGAGTGCAGGCATATTTTTATAACCATTAACAGTTTCAATTACGTAAACACTACATTATTATATTCTTTTTCGTTAATTGAGTTATTGGTATGACAAATTCGTAAAGCGGCGAAAAGTTAACAAAATTTTAAAGCTTTTGCTAAACGAATTAAAAGGTTTTGAATTTGAAATAATTCCTTTTCTAAAGAAGTGCAAGTGGACATTACAAAATGCAATCCACAGAAGGTAGATCCCAATCTTATAGCTGTTCCGCGCAGAACAGCAGCACGGATTGCTGGTCGTAGAGCCGAAGTAATAACGAAGGGATAAAAAGGGAAACATCGAAAAGCAACAGTGGAATGCGTAATCTATTTTCTGTAATGTAAGTTTAGGAATAAGGAAAAGTGATAATTATTTGGTAAGTGAAAGCACAAACCCATCCAACAGCAAATAAATGTAGTAATGGTGGCGAAAACCATACTGCATATTAACCTCTGTCTCGCTTATATTCATGTGAAGAGATCCATTAACAGAAAGGTGAATTTCACCCCTCTTAACCTAGAATCAACCATCTACCAGCCATATTTCATATTCCAACGTTTTAAAATCTAACCAGACCAGAGCTCAGCAACAAACTACTAGGCGGAATACTCAGCAGAAAAAAATGCCAGCAATTGTAACCCCTGGTTTTAATTTTAGTCGACTTAGAACATCAATACAGACTTTAATACAAGCAGTGACCAATTTTACAACTAACATAACTTCCATCATGCAGGAAATGTTGAAAGCGCAGTCTGCATTGCTGCACGCTGTACTTAACAAACCATGAACTTGAGAACTTCTTCTTCGCGAACACAAAGACGAACTAGTATATTTATTAATTTTTAAGCAAATGATTGACAGGAAATCCCTGATGCCATTAATTTTGGAGTAATCAAAGGTTGTTCGATTCCGAACCTGTGGGACAACGCAGTAGAGGACGCCCACGGAACCGATGGCGCACACAAGTGGAGAGGGACCTCAACCAACTTGGTGTGCAAAATTGGAGAACGCTGGCTAAAGACCGTGCCAGCTGGAAAACTTTGTTGGTTGAGGCCCAGGTTCACCACGGACTGTAGTGCCAAAAGAAGAAGAAGAAGAGAAGAAAGGTTTGTCTAGTAAAATGATCCCTAGATTTGTTTTCCGACCACTCGCCCACAATTGTGACCATATACTCACAATATTTTTTCAGAAATTTAAGGACAGTTTCAGGCATTGATTGGCTGAAATACAAGAAATACTTGAAGACCCATTGCTCGGCAAATATACTGTTGAAAACTTCTGCTGACACTGGTGATTCCATAAAAGTATTTGAAGCTGTCCTTAAGCAAGGTGCTCTAAATGATACTGCTGCCAGTCTGCAGGTAAGATAAAATTTACTTTTTAGATTTGATTGAGCTAGAAACGACTTGGAAAAGGATATTTTATATTATTTTACCTCTTGAAAAATATTTTTGCTATGAACATGTCTGATAATACAGCAAAATTACAACCATTTCTTATTAAAACTCCTGCGCCTCTAAGGCTTACAACAATTGTTCCACTTTTGGGGAAACATAAAGAAACACACAGGTTAGTAAATATTAAAAGGAAAGCATTTGAAAATAAAACTTAGTGTATTATTTTCTTTGATGTTTCCCAACCTTTTGGCAAAGTGTGGTACGTGAGTTTAATAAAGTTAAACTTACCTGCAAACACTCATAAACTTTTGGAAATCTATATGTATGGTCAGAAATTTATGATAAAAGAAGTTGCTTTCATAAGCCCGGCTCAGATTACCGAAGCAGGCTTTTCCAAAACAGAATAATGGGCCCCACCTTACATTTGATTTATACCACTGACATGCCCACAGGCTTTAAAATTCACACCTAATGGCATTTCTCAAAATTGCGATACAGAATTCAAGTTCAATATATTAAATGAAAAACCAACAAATTTTATGTACATGTATTTTTATTCATTTTATAGGTATGCGTAACATATTACTTACGGAAACCACGGTGAAAGAACACAATCACCAAATCAAAAACTGATGGAAGTTTATACCAAAGTATTTGTGTATCTTCAAACAACACCATGGTCTAGAGAGGAGTTTTAATTGCCTCCAATTGCGTTTTTTAATATAATTTCACTATTGTTACGCAAAGCAAATGGTTTTCCTCATCATATTATTACGACAGTTTCTAGTCGTAAATCTTCATTATGATCAATGTTACTTCAGTCATCATATTTCACATACATACATACATATATTCTAAAGAACTGTCATTTAATTTCATATGAGTGGTAAATCATTCTTAAAAAAAAATTATTTTCAGAAAATTAAATTAAATTAAATAAATATTAAATTTAATTTAAAAAATCTTCGAACACCAAAAAGGAAATATAAGTATGCATACATACATACATTGTTTATTATATTTGGTACTACAATTGTTTTTGAAACAAATTATCATTTGCCGGTAAGGAGCTTCTCAAGTTGCAAAGAAACAGAGGTAAGTTTCTGTATATTATAAAAACAAAACAAAATGATTAAACTAACACTTACTAACTAATAGCAATCACTCACAGATTCTTTCAATACAAAATAATCTCAGAGGTTGCTTAGCAAATTCCTTATGATTTCAGATTCAGACATTCTGAATTTTTCATTAAATGACAGCGTCAGTTCCCTTGTAAATGTATTAGAAATTTTATGATTAAAGTTTTTGTACAGTAACTCAGTTAAGTATCTGGGTGATAGTCTATGTATTAATTTCAGATTCTTGTTTTGAATTATTTGCAGTCTCTTTGTATGCGTTTTAGCAGTTTTGTGAAACCATACCTGACAAGCATACAAATGTTATAATGGGACGAATGCACATATTATAAATTAAAATCTTCTTTTTTAAGTTTAGCTTCAATCTTCTGCAGAGCAAGGGACACAGAGCGCGGCCGGATTTAATTGATTTACCACATTTATAATTTACGTGTTGCTTGAATTTAAGTTTTTTGTCAAGAAAAGCTCCTAGATATTTAATATCTTCCTTTAGAGGAATAGTTATTACTTGAGAAATTAGTTGTAAGGTAGGTATCCGTTTAGGTGACTTATTGTAGGGAAATATAATAGCCTGCGTTTTAAAATCGTTGACTTTAATTTTATATTTGTCAAAGTACCTCTGAGCCGATTGCATGCAGTTTTGCACTCTTTTAATTATCGCATAAAGGGTAGGCGATAACACCGACCCCTGTGGTATACCAGCAGGTATTCGCCTCTCGCTAGAAAACGTACTTGCGACGCAAACAATAATCGGGCGACTTTCTAAAAAAATTTTAATAATCTTTTGGAGATAAATCGGAAAACCAAAAGAGCTTAGTTTAAATACTAGGCCCTCATTCCAAATAGAGTCAAAGGCTTTCTCAATATCAAGAAACAAAACACCAGTGCTTTTACGATTACACTTATTATTTTTTATAAAGTTTACGACTCTTTTTAACTGATGTGTAGTGGAGTGTTCCTTGCGAAAACCAAACTGTTAACTATTTATAATGGTATTGTCATCACAGAGATGTAAAATTCGTTCATGAATAATTTTCTCAAGATGCTAATTGGTCTGTCACTAGTATTAATAATAATTTATACCTTTTTAAAAGTGTGAGGAAAGTATCAAATTTCTAAACAAAAATTGAATAACCTACTTAATATTTCGAAGAATAATAGAACTGACACCATCAAGGCAGCAGAAATACTTGTAATTTTACCTCACTTATATTTGTTAATTCAGCATTTGCTTTAAAATCAGATACACTATTAAGGCAATTAATATAATTTTAGACTCCAGAGTCAAGAGGTGACGAGTTATTTATAGTTATGGTATGGGAGCTACCGAAAACATCAGCAAGTGCATTTGCCTTTTCAACACTTGTTTTCAATGTATTATTTTTTACTTGTAAGTCAGTGCAAGGAGATTTGTTACTTCTTTACGGTTTTGATAGTTTCCAAAGTTTTTAAGATCCGGTAGGCAATTTGGAAATAAATTTTGAGCAGCATTCATTTCTGTCCCTATTAAGGTGGAATATAATAAGTATATGCAATTGCTTTAATATACAATATATTTGTATTCTTTGGTGCAAATCCCTACATCTTTGAAACTTGCGATTGTATTTGTTTCTCTGTCTGATTATAAATTTGCTAGTCTTAGAGATTTCTCTCTGCCAACAATTTGATTAAAGGCATCGGTAGCAATTGAAGTTAATTTTTCCAAGGAAAGCTATAGGCTAACAACATTACTTATGGTTTGGTCAATGTGCTGGTTCCTAATTTCACTTCTTCTTCTTCTTCTTTTGGCGCTACAGTCCGTGGTGAACCTGGGCCTCAACCAACAAAGTTTTCCAGCTGGCACGGTCTTTAGCCAGCGTTCTCCAATTTTGCACACCAAGTTGGTTGAGGTCCCTCTCCACTTGTGTGCGCCATCGGTTCCGTGGGCGTCCTCTACTGCGTTGTCCCACAGGTTCGGAATCGAAGATTCTACGGGTCGGAGCAGTATTCTCCATGCGCTCTACATGGCCCAACCATCTTAGCCGTTGGATCCGTAGGCGCCTGGTTAGGCTCATGTCGCTGTACAACCCGTACAGTTCATGATTGAATCTTCTTCTCCAGAAACCATCAACGCAAACAGGGCCGAAGATTGAACGCAGAACTTTTCTCTCGAAAATACCAAGGACTTCCTCATCCGCCTTCGACACTGTCCATGCTTCTGCGCCATAAAGAAGTACAGGGATTATCAAAGTGGTATATAGTGTCAACTTGGTTTTTCGAGAAAGGGCCTTACTACTCAATTGCCTCTTGAGCCCAAAGAAACAGCGATTGGCAAGAGTTATTCTGCGTTTGATCTCGGTACTGATGTTGTTCGTACTGTTGACTTGGGAGCCAAGGTAGACGAAGTCCTTCACTACCTCGAAGTTATAGCTGCCTATGGTGATGTTCTGGCCCAGTCGTCGGTGTTGCGCGTCCTTTTTTGATGACAGCATATACTTCGTTTTGCCCTCGTTCACCGCTAGACCCATTTTGGCCGCCTCCGTTGAAATACCAGCAAACGCTTCAGTGACGGCTCGCTGTGTTCGACCAATCACGTCAATGTCGCCAGCGTATGCTAGCAGTTGCACGGACTTTTGGAAGATCGTGCCTCTGTTGTTGGCGTGTGAGTTTTGCACGATCTTCTCAAGAATTATGTTAAAAAAGTCACATGATAGTGCGTCGCCTTGTCTAAATCCCCTTCTGACATTGAAGGTCTCGGTGAATTCGTTACCGACCTTGATGGAGCAGCGAGAGTTCTCCATCGTCATCCTACACAGCCTGACGAGTTTAGTAGGAATGTCAAAACTAGACATGGCTTCGTATAGCTCGTCCCTATACACACTGTCATATGCGGCCTTAAAATCAACGAATAGGTGGTGGGTGTCGATTTGCATTTCTTGGGTCTTTTCCAGGATCTGCCGTAGTGTGAAAATTTGGTCGATGGTGGACTTCCCCGGCCTGAAACCACACTGATAAGGACCTATCAGACTGTTCACGAATGGTTTCAGGCGCTCACACAAAACGGCAGAGAAGATCTTGTAGGCGATGTTCAGGAGACTTATTCCTCGGTAGTTGGCGCAGTTGAAGGGGTCTCCTTTTTTGTGGATCGGGCAAACGATGCTGAGATTCCACTCGTCGGGCATGCTTTCCTCCGACCATATCTTACAGATGAGCTGGTGCATGCGCCCAACCAGGTCATCTCCGGCTGCCTTAAATAGTTCCGCGGACAGTGCGTCCGCTCCTGCAGCTTTGTTTGTTTTCAATCTCGATATTGCTATCTTGACTTCATTCAGGTCGGGGGGACGGAATTCTCTACCATCATCGTCCGTTATCTGTAGTGGAATATTCTGCCTGGCGATGGAATCGGTGTTTTGTTCGCCGTTAAACTGTCTGCAGAAGTGATCCTTCCAGATTCTCAGCATCGATTGCGGCTCTACTACGATTTGTCCCTCTTCGTCACGACAGGCTTCTGTCCGAAGCTTATATCCATTGGATAGTTGTTTTACCCGTTGGTAAAACTTTCGGATATTATTCCTGCCGTAACACCTCTCCAGTTCCTCGATCGCGCGCTTCTCGTGCTCTTTCTTCTTCTTTTTGAGAAGCCGGTGTTCTTCCCTTCTCTTCCGTTCGTAGAGCTCACGAGCTGCTCTCGTCCTTCTCTCCAACGTCGCCTTATACGCTGCTAGCTTCGCTGAATGTGCCTGCCTGCACTCGTCGTCAAACCATGGGTTTTTTCCGGGTGGCATTTTAAAACCCAATACATCAGAGGCAGCATCTCTGATGGCGTTTTGGCAACGGTTCCATTCCTCATCGGTTGTTTCGCCTGGCAGGGCTGGACTCTCTGAGAGCTTAAGGGAGACTAGATCGGCAAATTTCCCAGCGGTCGATTGCGATTGTAGCTTTGCGACGTCAAACTGTTGTGGTCGTGCTCTACTCCGGTTTGCTACTGATATCCGTGATCTTACCTTGGCTACAACAAGGAAGTGATCGGAGTCAATGTTGGCTCCTCGGAATGTTCGGACATCAAGAATACTGGAGGAGTGTCTGCCGTCGATCGCAATGTGATCAATTTGGTTGACGGTTAATTGATCGGGGGACCGCCAGGTCCCTTTGTGAATGTTGAGGTGAGGGAATCGCGTGCTTGCTACAGTGAGATTTTGCTACAGTGAGTCCTAATTTCACTATCAACCCAGTTTCTGATTGCTGACCAGTCTGCACGATAATGCAAGGGAACTGTCTCCATCATATTCTGAATAAGACATAAATGGAGCATGTGATTGGTACATGATCTGACTGAAGTATGTTAGGATGAGTTTCCAAAGTGGAAAAACTGACACTGGAGTTCGTTAAAAGAATATGTACCGTAGAGGGCTGAAATTGGCCTAAATTCTGGCCAAATCTTTTAAAGGCACCTGTATGGTGTATGTATGTAGTAGTTAGAACGCAGACAATGATTGTACCTTTCATTCCCATATGCATTGTTCGCCACACAATTCCAATGTGTATGATGTGCATTCAGATCTCCAAATATAAAAAAATCACTGGTAGAGTTGGTTAGCAAATCCATATCTGTTATAAAGTCGACAGAGTTGGCAGGCGGCACATACGCTGAAGTTAAAATTACGGGTCTTCGGTTAGTTATGATTTGTATTGATATATTCTCGATAGAGCGCGTTTTAGCTCTAAGTAATAATTTGTGTTGAATATTACTTTTGATCGTGATGAGCACACTTCCGCCATGCGTAGGACGGTCTTCTCGATATATTTTATATCATCCGAGTTTAAGTTTATGGTGTTTTAAGAAGGTCTCATTCAGGAGTAGAATATCTACAACTTTGTTATGTAACGTATGTTCCAGCTGTGCAGCTGCTGATTCAGTCGTTATACCTTAGGCATTCCAATGCATAACATATACATAAATTTTGTACAACAAAAGATTTATATGGCATGTTTAAGCCTTTACCCAAACCCCTGAATTTGTCATACTTATTTTGACATTATTGAAGTGTATCAAAGAATATTTCCAACAGTCTTTCATTGCATATATCATCGTTTTCGTTGTTTGTAAGGCTTTTACTCCTTGAAATCTCAGAAAAAAAATATTTGTTGTGAGAGCGGTATTCACCTGAACTATGCGGTTGCGCGACGCTAGATAATGACCGAAAAAAGGCATCTTTAGCATTGAAGTCTGAAACTTTAGTTCACACATCAGCGTCATCGTCTCTATGGTTGACATTTCTAATGTTACTTTTAGTGTAGTTATAACACTTAAAAACTACACCGTCATCATGGGAATTTTTCTTTAACGAACATTTTTCAAAATTATGATGGCCTGCGCAAGCTGCACACACTTCAGCTCTGTTGCAATTCTTATTCCATACATTGAACATTTATTACACTGTGTAGGACCTTTATTGCCCTTGAGTGGTCTTCTCCAATATACAGCAATGTTGCAGAAATTTATAATTTCACAGGCTCCACGTTGTGCCGGTCAACGAGCTCATCATTTTTTATTTTAATATCAAGTCTAGGAAGTCCAAACACCACTAGTTTAAAATATTTACCATTTTTAACTTCATGCGTATTGCCTCTCCTTCAGTTTCTTTTTTGCGTCCTCGTAGTCCCTATGGTCATTCTTTTGAAGATATATTCTTCGCCCATAACTTCAAAAACGTTTGAAAAACTGTGTTTACTGTCCACTATTATGGTGGCACCTTTTCTTTGATAGAAACTTCTGCTTCTTCTTCGTCCTGTGCCAACAGGTGAAATTTGTTGGTTTATGTGCTATAAGGATCGCCGGATTTTTTTGGCATTTAAATTGGGGGTTGTTGCCCCAGCGCTTTTTTCTATTGATTGAAATCATCACAAAGTTTAAAAATTAAGTTTTTTAAAAAGAAATATTAATAAATCACACCAGAAAAATATTGCCACTGATCATGTTCAAGAATTTAAATATTAGTAATTATATAAAAATTGGGGGGGGAATGGGCCAGTGCACTCAGGGCAAAGTTGTTGATTGCTCTCAACCTGGCGAGAAGCCAGCAGCGATCCCTGAAAATGGACTGGTCAAGCTGACATACTGCCTCCCCGTGGCGCCCCTGGATAGCCCCTACAGCACCCGCTTAGAGGTGAACCAAAGTGTGCAGCGAATCCCCTCTGTCCAGGGGTCTAAACCAGGACCCGGTCCTCCAGGTTTCGGGGGTTGTGCGTGGGGGTAACTTCCCTACCGTGTAAAAACACACTAGTTACGACACAACAACAAAGAATAACTTTGTTGGTTGAGGCCCAGGTTCACCACGGACTGTAGCGCCAAAAGAAGAAGAAGAAGAATTATATAAAAAAAAATAAGTTTTCTTTTTTCTAGATGTATCAACAATATTGCAAGGACTAAAATCAGAGCACACTAAAGTTAATGAGTAATAAATAAATAAATAACTAAATAGTCCTCTAAGTGAACCATACAAAATTTTAAAGTTTGAATTGAAGGTTACACAATACGAATCAAAAGTGATAGCATATTTAGAGAACAAGATAAGATTTTATCTACATACTTAAAGATAAGAAATACCTTAACAAGGAAGAACCACACTTAGCCATAATGAATGATAAAAGTTGGACAATTGTATACAAAGGCCGTCAATTACCGAACGGCTATGCAATATTCGAACTTTCTTTTAGTATAATTTTCATACTAAACAATAGACACACATAATTCATTTTACCCGTTTCGTATGCAAGACAAAACTGTGCATTAATTTTTTTATTAATGAAAATATTGTACTTTTATTTATAAAAAAAATGGGCATGCATGTGCAAGTTAAGGCGACAGCATTATTTAAGTTTTTATATTTTCACACGTTCATTATCCCTCCTCAAATATCAGCAAAAAATAAATTATTTTTCTTACATAGTCTGCCTGCAAAGTTATTGCAAAAAAATTTGTTTTCATAAATTTAAAATATCAACTTACTTTACACGCGCAAAGTAAAACTGATGAATCGCATTTGAATAATTTTTTGTTTTATTTTAAATTACTGCTGAGTAACTAAAAATCATGTTTGCTGCTAGTAGAAATAAATAAGAATATTTTTAAGACAAGTTAGTTTTAAGTCACAGGTGGTGGAATAAAGAAGGTTTAACTGTTTAATGATTTTGTATTCTATTTTTATATAACTAATAAAAAGAATAATTTAACTGGGGGCTCAACCGGGATCGTCCATCGTATAACATCCTGAAAAAGACAAAGTAAGGATTCGGTGCGAGCGATCAAAAAAATAAAAATAAAAAATAAGTATCCTTAAGAAAAAGGAGAAAAAAATAAAAATTAAAAAGTATCCTTTAAAAAAGGAGAAATAATAAAAATTATAAGTATCCTTCAATAAAAGGAGAATAAATAACTTTATTTTATAAGTCAAAGATACAAACAGTGGTAAAGTGAAAGTGCCAAAGTGACAAAATACAACTATTAAGTTGATTTCCAAAAAAACCCTAGCAAAAACTTGTTAACAATTTCGTATAAACGAACAAGTGAACAAAAACAATTAATAACACTTGTAATTATTGAGAAAGTAAATTGCCCAACAACACCCCAGAACGAATTTGGATCTGGGACAGCTTTACAAGACAACACGAACTTGCATCAGCTTACAAAAACAACAAAAATCTGCATCTTCATCTGCTTTACAACAATGATCCAAATCTGCATCAGCTTTACAAGACAACAAAAATCCACATCTGCACCAGCTTTACGGGATAACAAGAATCTACACCAACTTTAGAAGACAACACTAATCATCACATTTACAATTAAAGAAAACAACAAGGTTTCTACTAGTAATTTATGTGAGCTAATCTAAATTATATTTGTTTGTGAATTAATATAAGAAAAATATCTGTAAAAATTTAAGTGAAAAATTTGTTAGTTGCAATATTAAAAAAAAAAATAATAATTATAAAAGTGATATTTATAAAGATTATAAACACTGGATCGTATAAGGGAATTGGAAGAAGAAATAGGCTATTTGCCAGGAGAAGAAAGCTTGAGTTGTTCGTTAGAAGATTTAACAGGTTCCTTTCAGGCTCTTAGTGCTTCAGACTCCAACATGACCACTCCTACCCAAATTTCTGAACTGATTCGTTTACAGACCGCTCCATTGCAGGAGACTATAGACAGATTAAGCCAACAGCTATCACAGTTAGTTAGTGTAAATACGATAGTAGAATATCGAACACAGACCATAGACGAAAATATTCGTTGCGATGAAGCCCTAGATGTCATAAAATCGTTACCCAATTTTGATGGGAAAAACTCCTATGTGGGTTGGCGGGAAGCCGCAAATAATTCTATGCAATTATATAGGAAAGGTAGTAGAAAATATTTCGCAGCATTAACTATTTTAAGGAATAAAATAGCCAAAGATGCAAACGATATTCTTACTACTCATGGCACAGTCCTAAATTTCGACGCAATCATAAGTAGATTAGATTTCGCTTACGCCGACAAAAGGTTACTACATATAATAGAGCAGGAAATGAGCATTATGAGACAGGGTTCTTTGTCCAGTATTGAATACTATAATGAGGTCAATAAGAAACTTACTTCTCTCATTAACAAGACTATAATGACTCATGGTTCTAAATCAGACTTAACTAGGGAACTTAATATTAGAAATAGACAATATGCTTTAAGGGTGTTTATCACTGGATTAAATGCTCCATTGGCTAACATATTGTTTTCGTTATCACTGAATGACCTACCAATCGCATTAGCAAAAGCTCAAGAGCTAGAATCAAAAAATATTCGTGCAAATTTCGCTTCTCAGTTCATTAGGGCAACACATCAGAGTAATAGTCACCCAAAGCCCACAAATTCGTTACGTTTTCCAAGACAAAACCAAAATAACCCTCAAGTTAATTATCGCGAAATACGGCAACCAGAACCTAAACCCGAACTAATGGATTTAGGAACTTCGGCTAGTGTTAAACCTGCACAAAATGGATATAACAACCAAAGGCAAAACTATTTTTATAATCGTTTTGGGTCACAAAATCGAGCTAGTAATTTTCAACAGGGTAACAAACGTCCACATTCTCAAACGACGTATCACCCCAATCAAAAAGCTCAAAGAATAAATAACCTTAATGAAGACGCTTTTTTAGGCATAGATTCGACCTGCCCTGCATTATCAGGACAGCAAACGACGGAAGAAAACTCAAAATTTTGATTGACAGTGGCGCAGCGAGCAGCTACTGCAAACCTGGAGTTCTTGCGAACAGAAGGGCCTTAGTCGTTAAGAAGAGAGTAAAAATTACTATTAACGGATATACTCTCATTACACATTTCTATAAAGCAAGCATGTTTGGAATAAATCAAATGTTTTACGAAATCCAAGGACTTGAGACAGATGTGCTTGTAGGTTATAATTTTTTAAAGAAAACAAATGCAATATTAGACTTCCAGCAAGGGATAATAACTTGTGGAAAATATTGCGAAAAATTTTTGAATTTTGAGGAAAAAACATACAATGCTGGTAAAAATACTCCAGTTAGAAAATCTGATAATCTCAAAAACATTGGAGAAAATGTCTTGAATAAAATTATTAACGAAGAATATCCTGAAGGTACTGATAAAAGTGTTTCAACTAAAAATGTTGATCATAAATCGCAAACCTTGGAAAAACTTCGAAAAAATATACAGGAAAAAATTACTAGATTACACTCTAATATTAATTTAAATCTGCATTTTAGAACGGGTATTAGGGCAGAAATTAAGACAATAGATAATGATGCGGTATGGAGCAAACAATACCCATATACGCTATCCGCAAACTCGTTTGTTAACTGTGAAATAGGAAAGTTATTAAAAGCTGGCATTATTCGTGAGAGCAGGGGCCCTTATAATTCACCAGTATGGGTAGTCCCAAAAAAGGGAATGAATGACGATGGGACACAAAAACTCCGTTTGGTCATCGATTACAAGAAATTAAATGAGAAAACAATTTCATATAAATACCCTATACCAGACTGTAATGTTATATTGTCCAACTTGGTAAAAGCAAAATTTTTTTCAACCATTGACCTTGAATCTGGGTTTCACCAAATTCTTATGAAAGAGGACGATGTGGGGAAAACCGCATTTTCCGTTAATAATGGGAAGTATGAGTTTGTTAGAATGCCATTCGGATTGAGGAATGCACCAAGCATTTTTCAAAACGCAATGGACGATATTTTGAGAAATTTCATAGGTAAATTCTGCCATGTTTATATAGATGACATTATAGTATACTCCAAAGACTTACAAGAACATATAAAACATTTGGAAATAGTAATCAATACGCTAAGAGAAGCAAATATGAAAATATCCTTGGAAAAGTCAACATTTTTTGAGGAAGAAGTGGAATTCCTGGGGTATGTAATAGCACATGGAGTGATAAAAACAGATCCAAATAAAATCGAAACAATCAAAATTACCCACAACCACAAACTCTAAGACAGCTTAGAAGTTTCCTTGGTCTTACGGGTTATTACCGTAAATTTATTTGTAATTATGCCAATGTGGCAAAACCTTTGACTAGATTTCTTGCCGGAGAAAACGCTAGAGTATCTACTAACGCTTCAAAAAAGGTTAAAATTGAACTCGACACTGAGGGTGTCTCAGCATTTATTAAAATAAAGGATCTCTTGGCTGGTCAAATCGAACTAACCCAACCTGATTACCAGAAAAAATATATTCTAACAACCGATGCGTCAAATGCAGCTATTGGTGCTGTATTGACACAAGAGAAAAACCCAATTATATTCATATCAAAAACTCTCAATTCAACTGAATGTAACTACGCCACGAACGAAAAGGAGTTATATGCCATAGTCTGGGCAATAAAAACCCTTCGAAATTATTTATATGGTGTGACAGATCTCGAAATACACACCGATCACCAACCTCTTACATTTGCAATTTCAACTAAAAATCCCAACGCGAAAATTAAAAGATGGATGTCTTTTATTGAGGAGTACGCTCCTAAGTTTGTGTATAAGCCTGGTGCTACCAACGTTGTAGCCGACGCACTTTCTAGACAGGTCTTGCATAATATTTCCGATGATGAGTCACTACAAAGTACCCAACATTCTATTGAAAGCAGCGACAGTTTTAATATCCCTGAAATAAATAAACCTCTTAACGAGTTTAAACAACAAATTTTGCTTTATAAAACTAATTTTACAAAACATGAATCCCTGATAACTTTCGGTAGAATTCGCCACATAATAGAGTTCGATACGAAAGAAAATTTGAAAAACATATTATTGGAATTCCTTAAGCCTAACCTTGTAACAGCAATTCATTGTACCGCAGAAGAGATCTACGAGTTTGGGGAGACTATAAAAAATTTATTTAAAAACAAATTCGTTCATACTAAGATATTCGCGATTGACATTACTAACTCAGATGATCAAACAGCCATAGTAGAGCAAACTCATGTTCGTGCTCATAGAAACTGTAAAGAAAATTATAAGCAGATATTTCAACAATACTATTGGCCAAAAATGTTAAATAGTATAAAACAATATATCAGACATTGCAATATATGCAATAAAGCCAAATATGATAGGAAACCTGCTAAACTTCCAATTGGAGAGGCTCCAATTCCCAACAATGAGGGGGAGTTCCTTCATATCGACATTTTTTACGCACAAAATCATAAGTTTATAACCTGCGTAGATGCTTATTCAAAATTTTTAGTAATAAAACATATAGAAGATAAATTGAATCTTGGGGAAAAAGTCCAAGAGATTTTACAAAGCTTTCCAATCGCGAAAAAAATTACGCTTGATAATGAACCAGGTTTTACAACTCCACAATTGAAATCATTAATGCAAAGATTACAAGTTGAATTGTATTACTGTGACCCACGCCATAGTTCGACAATTGGTCAAGTGGAAAGGGTACACTCAACTTTGGTTGAAATCGCTCGTTGCATTAAGGAAGAATTTCATATAATTGATATTAAGGAAACATTTTACAGGGCTGCTCAGCAGTATAATTTAAGCATTCATTCAGTAACGAATAAAAAGCCATACGACATATTTCACAACAAAGTCCAACATGAAGATGTACGAGATAAACTTCGTCAAGCACAATTGAATCTGATAAATAGAAATAAACCTACCAAAATAAAAACGTATAAACCAAATCAGGAGGTTTATGAGAAACTTATTGGTAAAAGAAATAAATTAGATGATAGGTACAAAAAACAAAAAATTAGCGAAGATTTAGGAAATAAAGTAAAAATATTTAGTAGAAATAGGATTATACATAAGGAGAATATAAAATCATGAATGTTTTTCTTTTCTGCAGGAAATGTCACTCAAAATTTTATTACTATTCACAATTCTTAATGTCTGCCAACCTGAAGTGCAGATATTGGATTATTCAAATTACCAACTTGTTCCTATACATTTAGGACAAGCCCGGTTGCAAAATGGAAACTTCAAATTAATACATGTTCTAAATTTAACGCAGTATGAGTCAATAATTCAAGAAATAGAATCGGAAATCCAAAACAAAGTATTTAGAAATAGCACGTTATTGCCATTTTTCGTACATGATGTCAAGCAAATGAAAGAACACCTCGAAATTATTAGGCCACGGAAAAAACGATCCATAAATTTCCTGGGTACAGCTTGGAAATGGATTGCTGGTACTCCAGATCATGATGACCATAAAATAGTAGTACAAAAGATGGAAGGACTGTTGGAAAATAATGAAAGACAAAGGATAATAAATAGAGAGGTTTTGGAAAGAGTCAATTTGTTAACGAGTTCTACGAACCACATTATTAAGACCATCCAATCCTTAGAAGAAGTTAGAAGAATACAGGAAGAAACAATAACCAATAAATTAAGGTTGCTGAGAGAGGAGATTGTTAACGTACAGTATGCCTTGCAGTGGTCAAAGGTAGGAGTTATAAATTCTTTTATTTTGTCCGAAAAGGAGATGAGCGAGGTTAAACAGTTTTTAGATCAGGAAAAATTCCCTTATACTGATCTCGAACAAGCGTTAAGTTTTGCAACAGTAAGATTAGCAACAGATTATAGAGCTATCATTTACATAATAAATCTTCCTGCAATAGATAGTAAGATTTGTGAAAAAATATTGATTAAACCAATAAAAAAGGGAAACAGAATTGTAAAAATTTATACTGAAAATATAATAAGATGTAATAAAGAAATTTATGAATTAAGAGAAAATTGTAAAGAATATAATAAATTATGTATTTGCAGCGAAGAACAATTAATAGATATAACCAAAACAGATTGTATCCCCTCGCTTTTATCAAGTAGAAAGCATGATTGCGTTATTGTAAATAATCAGCATATAAATACGGTACAAGAATTATATCCGGGAACTACTTTGTTGAACCAATTTGAAGGTATTATCGGAACTTCAAATAATGAAACAAATGAATTGCGCGGGACATACTTACTTCAATTCCATAATGATACTATTACAATTGCCAATAGAACATATATTTCAAAAGAGATATCTGAATGGAAACCGCTTCCTGCTTTACTGCAACCCACAAAAAATGGTGAAAATATAGAGGAAGTGCTTTCCTTAGAATTAATGAAAGATCTACAATTAAACAATATCGAGCAGATAACTTCAATTTCGACTAAAGGAAAAGTGATGTTCTCACTTAATTTGGGTCTTATGATTTTATTAACGTGTTTTATATTGGCAATAGCTTACAAACTTCGTAACAAACCTAAAAGTAGTTTAACGGTTACAAATATAATCAAAGAAAGCAATCCACCGGTAATCAAAAATCCTGAAGAACCTGGCTCTCCTAAACAGAAATGCGAATTTCGCAGTATCAATGATCTTCCTATTCATTTAGTATCGGGACGATCCCAAATCCCTCCTCAAATATCAACAAAAAATAAATTATTTTTCTTACATAGTCTGCCTGCAAAGTTATTGCAAAAAAATTTGTTTTCATAAATTTAAAATATCAACTTACTTTACACGCGCAAAGTAAAACTGATGAATCGCATTTGAATAATTTTTTGTTTTATTTTAAATTACTGCTGAGTAACTAAAAATCATGTTTGCTGCTAGTAGAAATAAATAAGAATATTTTTAAGACAAGTTAGTTTTAAGTCACAGGTGGTGGAATAAAGAAGGTTTAACTGTTTAATGATTTTGTATTCTATTTTTATATAACTAATAAAAAGAATAATTTAACTTGCATGGTGAAAAAGGTGTTCAAATTCTTAAGCAATGCTAAGCACCTGCGCAAAACACTACCCTCTTTCTACTCAACAACATCAGAGCCAACACCAGGAAGTATTAGTTTGCGTACAGTACTTGTCATTATTATGAATGGTATTGTTATAAAAGATATTTGCAGCTTCTTGAAAAGGCTTTCCAATATTGTTTCTGATGACGATAAACGTCTGACAGATGAAATTGTGTTGCAATATATGTATACATATAACCTTACCAAATATAAAAATTGTACTCATGATATACATGAATTAAACCAGTTTTTAATATTTTAAATTTACTTTATTTGTTTTTCCAAACAAAACTTATTTATATGTCCATATTTACAATAGTTTTTTAATATCATTTGTAAGAGGAATATATATAAACATTTTATCATTTATAATCATGCAATATGAAGAGGTACATATTATCTGGAATATTTTTAAGAATTTTCAATTCAAAGCACATATCTATAGATCCGGACTTAACCCATTTATTTTGATGTAAGGCAATGATTGATTGGTGCTGTGTTGAAATTTTAAATACATATCATAAAGCAAAGCGATTCCTGCCGAATTGTAAATTTAGATCATTATAGGTATATGTATGTATATGAATTCAGACGCACCCTTGTACCACTCAAGTCGCAATGCTGAAACTTGTTTTCGCTGATCTTTCGCTTGATTAGGTAGTTTAAGATTCCATAAAGCTGTAGAAATTTGCAAAGGAGAAGGAAGATATCCCAATTTCTAAACGATATATTTAGTAGATGACGGTTATTAATAGCTTTATACAAATGTAACTTGTAATCATCAGCAAGATTAAGGTGTTATTTTCCAAGTAATGAATCTTTCTAAAATGTTCTTAAAAAAAGAACTTAAAACACGGTATGCAAAGTTACTGTAATTAAGTTTATTTATTTGGAAAAGTTAGAAATCAATTATAATTATATTATCCTGGTAATTATGTATTATATTTTTATTTATTTATTTAGAGAAAACAGGCATGCAACATTTTTTTTAATATACAAGAAAGGGTAATCGTAAAAATAATGAATATAAGTTTATTTTGTGACAAAATGCTTTTTTCTATGGAATTTCGGCATTAATTTTCTTAATTCTATCTGCGTGTTGATGAAGCCTTCTCTTGTTGTTTTGTTGCACAAAGTTGAGGATGCTTTACTCACTGCCTTGACTGCTCTTTCTACCACCTGGGTATGACAGGGAAGGTGTCACAGCTCAATTCCTCCACTGTTTTCTTCTTCAATAAACTATCGAAGATTTCTGTAAATGAATATACAGATTTTAATGCAGGTGGTTCAGTGATAGTTACTTCCCATTTCAAAACGTGAAAATATGATGTTGCATTAAAGTTTATCATTGTTATCTGAAAAAGCCGTAACTGCTTTGATGCTGCTGATCTACTTTTCAAAATTTGATGGACAGCTAATTCATGAATGTGTTGCTGGGGATCTGTCAACATTACAATTAATAAATTTTCAGGGTGTGCAAAACAGCTGTTTCTTTGAATTACTGGGTCGACAACGGCTTTCAAAGTTTTTGGTAAATAGAGTTTTTATAGAAAACCACACTGGAGCGTAAACCTTGACAATATAGTATATTGCAAGAGTGGTAAGGTTTGCAGAAGGGCTCTCAATTGATATATAAAGGCGAAGTATTTTGTTAGCACGTGTTAGCCATCGAGCGTGACACATTTTGCATGATGAATTATTGGCCAAATTGTTTGGAGCTGTGCCCGTTGAAAATGTTTTAACTATTTTGAACAAATACTTCTGATCGGCACTTACTTATATCTTCAATATAAAGCTCTGGTAAGTTCGTGGGAATTGGTTAAAACTTCACTATAGCTCTTTTTTCACAGTTTTCAACTTGCCAATTTTTCCCAAAAATGTCTGGTCTTGATGTACTACCATCAACATATTGAAACAGGTGTCTGAATGGCAGTTCATTTATAAACAACAATTTTCTAGTATACGTACAATACCTCCAGATTTGCCAACATTTACATTTGTGCCATCACCACCAATGGTAACTAAAAAATCCATCGATATATTCTTGTTCTATGCACTTTGCAGTGCCTGAAGAAGGTGAAACATATCATAAAAACTGCGAGTTAGGTTCTTTAATTAATGATATATGTTCCTCTAGTGTACATACATTGCTTGTACTTCTTTCCGTCTTTTTCAGATATAACTGAAGTCCGATCCTTTTTCCCTCGAAATGTAAAGCGGATAATTGTGAAACACTTTGCTGTAAAGATATAGTTTCTCTGGTTTTTCTCTCTCTCGGCGAAGCTTAATTTTGATGCGATAGACCCTCCTGCACTGTCTGATACTCCAAATCTGTCGCATGTTTTTGATAATAAACTAAAATCAGATGCACTACTTAATGTAACTGTAGCTGTTTCGGCCATATTTTGTTGCTTTAGAATAGATTTTTCTCGTAACAACTTTCTTTTTAATGTTTTTCTAAACTTTTTTGTTGTTCCAACATCTATACTACATATAGCCATTTGTCTAGCCGTTCTTTGATCTATTATAAAACTTCGCTCTCTTTCAGGTATTTTTTTGTTTTTAATGCAAGCAAATTTAAAAAAAATCTCTGCACTTACATGGCGAAATATCAAACAAAATCTTACTTTCACAAAGAAACTTTTCCAACTTGTTTTTATATATTTTTGGATGAGACTTCAAAATATTTTTACATTTTAAATGATATGTTTGTAGCATTACCTTTATTCGTTTAAGCTCCAAATATTTCTTGTACGCTCCATTTCTCAAACAAATGAGAGCAATAAAATGTTATATGTAGTTTAGATATACTATTTAGCACCTCTTTATCACTGAGCCTATCAAGAAATCAAGAAAAAAAATTTGACCTAGCCTAATACCTAAATGACATGTGCTATCAATTTCTACACCATTAATTTCATACCGGGTAGATGGGCCATACAGTTATTAAGTAGTTCAATGGAAGAAGATATTGTTGAATCTTCTTTCGATAAAAATCCTTAAATATATGAGTAAGACATACAAATCCTGATTTTGAATTGTTACACGAATTTCACCATTAGTTTCAAATAATTGTGGATATGATGTACATATATCTGTGATAGTCTCTCTTGATAATTGAATTATCAATTTGAAGTTTTTGTAGAATGTTAATAAATGTAATAATACTCATCTTGTTTTCTTGTTTACATTTAGTTATTTTTTCAACCTCAAAGACAAATTTATTAATTTGTTTTACTCAGAACTTTAGTTAAATGCAATCGTACTAGCAGTTTTTCATCACGAAAATTTATTGAATTTCTGTCTGGTAAATATATTACATTAGCTGGAGCTTCAGTTATTTTATGCTAACAATATTGAATTCGATGACTACTGTTTTATCAGACAAATGTTGCAATAATCCGTTCTTTATTGAAATAAATTATATCCGACATACTTTTTATTTGTGTTTGTAATGTATTATAATATGTGTTGCACGTTTATTTAGTTGATGATATTTATTCGTCAGGTATATCCGTTCCCACTGGAACTTATATTTCTTGTTGGCCTATATGAAATAAGTTATTTGCTAAGTCAGCATTTGGTAGTGAATGATATGTATCAAAACTAATTAGACCATAAACATAATCTTCACTGAGCTGTATTGGCTTAAAATAAGTGTTAATGTAATTGATATTTTAACGTTTGATGAATGAATAAATGGTTTCACAAATTTGTGAGAATTTTTATGACATTCAATTGTTGTGGGTGTTTGTTATCCACGAAAGTAATTGTCATGAAAACAAAATTTTATTTCTTTTCTTTTTTTCGACCAAATTCAAATAAATGAATTATAAAAAAAACAAAAGGTTTCTTATTCTTGATAGTTTTCCAGTAAATATTTATTTATTAAGATATATGTATATTTTGAATAGTCTTTATTTGATATATCTCTGTTCTCAAAAAGGTGTTTATGTTTACTTATTCGAAGATTATCATTTACATTAAACTTAGGTTTTTTAAGTGCTTTTAAATTATTGTAGGCTGTGTCCATCAAAAAACTTTTTATTTGATGGATTTATTTCATTAGGCGTTAGCTTTATTGTTTCATCATGTGTATTGTTCTATTTTTCAACAAGTTGTTGATAGTTATTAATTCATTTATATGTTCCTTGATAACTAAATTCCTTCCACATTAATCCTTTTAATGTTCTAATAAATCGATCCACTATAGATCCCATTTTCAATCGCACGACTTGTTGAAATTCTTTATTAAAAATATTTTTGCCATCGTCTGCTTGCAAATTTTTAGTTTTGATATTATTTTTAATAAAAATATTTCTCATAGCAGATGTAACATTTTTATTCTTTACTGCTCCAGCTCACTTTTTTTTTTGGAAAAATATCTATTCCAGTCAAAAGATATCGACAACCTTTATTATTTGAGGCATAATTTCCCATTTCGACTAAATCTACGCGCCACAAATCATCGATACCTTTCACAATAACTCGTCTTCTTTTAAAATGTTTCTTCCTTCTCTGTGTTGTTCATTAACTAATTTTTCACCTTCTCTCTCTCTTTACATCTATTTAACATGTGAACAAGTGTTTGGGTTAATATTATATTTTATTCCTGGCTTTTAAGTATTATTACTGTCCTAGTTCTTTAATTTTGTGCTCATATACTTTTTAAACTCCTTAAAAAATCCTATTTGAAATCAGCAATACCTTTTATTATCTGTAGCTGAGCGACAAGTGTGCCAGTAACTATGTATTACTATTGTTTCATACTACAACATTGCGTTTCAATACATTACTTTATTACTATTCAATTTTACAATAAATGATTTATTTCTTACAAATCAGTTATTCCTCTTATGATATTCAGCTGTGAAACAATTATGCGAGTTTGCAGAGTCTAATGTAAAATTATTTTATTTTGCTGTTTTAATTTTTGATCATTTGCATTATACAAAATCTTTTTTAGATATTCTTTATAAAATTAAAAAAAAAAAAAATATTTCACTCATCATCAATGTTTTTGGTAATAAAATTCATTATTTTAATATATTATATTGGCTTCTTTCAGTTTTTCGATGATAGAAATTATTGCATTATTATAATTGTTATGATCAGCACTCTCTGACACAAGTAGAAGGGATAATTCCTTTCTTATGGTATGTGACTTAGCATAACATAAATGCTTTATAATATATTGATACTTAAATAGTTTTGTTCCCTTTATTTCAGTATTTGATTTATAACTTCTTCTGTGGGCATTTGTACTTGTTAGTATTTCCTTATATGTTTCCAATTCTTTTTTATTGTAGCGAAGGGGTTTTGAATGAAAAATGAGTTCAAACAATCCCCGACTTACGTTCCACTTGTAATTTCCGATTTGCATCTTTATTAAATTTGAACTTGTCATTTCCGTATCTCCAAAAACCCTATTCGTCTATATTAAAACCATAAAGCTTATCAATATTTTTATTACTCAGGAGCAGTTCTATATTTTTAAATAGTGAATTAGTAATTATTGTATTGTTCATAATTTTAGTCCTTTTTCTATCTTTATTTAACTCTACTTCACTTTTTCTGTTTGGAAATATGTGTTGCATATTTTTTATTGTTATAATCAAAACCATCTAAAGATGTATTTATTTTTCGCTTTAAATTTGGTTCAATTTTGTTACGTTTCGATTCATCACTTCTTTTAATAAAACTTTTCCGTTTCAAAGAGAATCTTTTTACATGTTAATTTTTTATTGTTGCACTCTTAGATTCGAAGCTACTCTTCAGAATTTCATCAAAATCTGTCGGATTTCTATTAATATTATTTATATCAATTAATTCTTCTGGCTTTTCTTCACTTTTATTGAAATATTCATGGTTGAGTTTTTTATGAACTGATTTATTTAAATTTTTTTAATTGCTCCTTTTCTTTTATTATTTTGTTTTTATAATTTCAATTTGATTACTTTTCTCTACTCTTTTACGTTTTGCCTTATAGACATCACCCTGTGTTGCTTTTCTTTTTAAATTTTTGGCATGATCTTCGTAATTAAGATCAATGTCTAAAGGCATGTATTCCCTTTCACCATCTACGTCATTTATGGTGTCAGCGTTCATTGAATAGTCCTCACCATCTTCATTAACAATTTGACTCTCTGTAAATGGTTGGACTGATAAGTCTGCGACCTCAGCTTGTTTATTCTTATCTAGCTTTTCGATTATTTGATCTAATGGTTTTGTTATTGGTCAAAATGTTTTTTCTAAGGTATTAGCTGAATCCAATTGATTAAGCTTAACGTTTTTCAATTTTGCTTTAAGAATTTCTCTAGTTTTTACAATATCTTTTAATAATTTTTGATTCTTGGTCAATTTAATTAAATTATAATCTGCAAACGAACTGGTATATAACTGATATCAAACTGCTTTAAATTTGAGTCTGACCTGCATTATATCTGCAACCGAACTGTTTTTTATATGATTTTGAAGTGCTATACATGAAAACACATTCACACATGCAAAGCATATCGAATTTAACATTTACCCCTGTTCTTTTTTACATTCATTACATTATAATAAATTCATCAAACCCTTTCCGATATCGTCCTTTACTCATTAAATCATCCTTTCTTATAACAACAAATCCATATTTATCTTTCCAGCATTCGCTACACATATCAGTAAATTTCTTAAACGTCATATCGCCAATTACATGATCGTTGTATATGTGCCTTAGATTCATTTCGTCTTGCTTAAATACTATAATCATATTCGCATTATCGCGAATAAGATGTTTTGGAATTTTTTTATATGTTTGAGCCAAATAAAAGCAGTCAATATTTCTATGTCTACCCATCCAAAAATAGCCTCTAATTGTGTCTTGTTTTCCACATATTACATCATCAGATATAATGATAGAATTGGAATGAGAGTAGTATATTTAGGCGGGTTCTGGAACACCATGTATTTTTTCCATAAGGATTTTTATTATTAGAATTATAGGGCCATGTTATTGTGCCATAAGGATTTTTCTGATTAAAAATATGAAGTTAGAATTCATGAATCCAATTTGTTGTAAGGATCAAAATGTTGCGCTTGCGTAGAAAAATTCCAATTCCAATTAGAATCAATTAGAACGCTCCCAAAACTAATTAGAATTTTTAAAAACTCTAATTTATTCTAACTGAAATTTTTGAAAAATCCAATTAAATTCCAATAAAACACGATTTTACTTCAAAAAAAATCTAGTTTATTCCAATTGAGATTTTTGAAAAATCCAATTAAATTCGAATAGAATTCTACTTTACTCCAAAAAAATTTTAAGTTATACCCATTGAATTTTTGATAAGTCCAGTTAAATGCTGTTAAAATTCTACAATATCTACAATTCTGTCTTTTCATATCTATGTATGGAAAATTCTAACTTTTAAAGAATAAAAATAATTTTTGAATAAATTCATGTATACATATAAGTTCAATTTATCAAAGTGGAAATTCTGCTTGCCTTTGTTTTGGGCTGTTTATCTTTTCGTATAAACATTAGTGGTTTGTGGCTATGATTTTCATTTTGTTGCTTAACGAAAATTTTAAGAGACTTGATTTTAATTCTCATTTGAAGTTGATAGAAATTTGAACTGGAAAAGTAGGTATAAAAGGCCAATCAGAATTTTGTATACAGTTATTGCTTGTGTCGCCTTCGAAGAAATCTTAGCAAAATTGGAAGAATATTTGAAAACCTAAAGATTAGTATTCATGTAAAGAATTCAAAATATTTACACAATATGGATCAAAAGTCATAGCATATTTAGAGAACAACAAATGGTTTTATCTGCCACAAAGAATAGTGAAATATTTTAACAAGGAAGATCCCTACTTAGCCAAATTAATGACAAAAAATGGACAATTGTATACAAAGGCCGTCTATTACCAAACGGCTCTGCAATATTCGAACTTTCTTTTACTTAAATTCCTATACTAAGCAATAGACATACATAATTCTTTTTTCATTTTACATGTTTCGGATACAAGAAAACATTGTGTATTTATTTTTTTAATTTTTATTTTTTTTAATAATAAATGTAAGCAAGTTTTAAGACAAATGAAAATACTGTACTTTCATTTACAAAAATTGTTCATACATGTGCATGGTGAAAAAGATTTCAGATTTAACAATGCTAAGCACCTGCGCAACATACTATATGCGACAGTTGTTTTGATACATTAGGTATGATCTCACGATCATAAATATTTATATGACCCTCTTCTGGGATACTATTTTGAAATTGGAACATGCATGTGCATGCTAAAAAAGGTTTTCAGATTCTTTAACAATGCTAAGCACCTGCGCGACATACATATGTATATTAGTAGGATTTTTTCTCACGGTCATAAATTACAGTTGCAAGTGTATAGAACTTATTATCTGTGAAACATCTGTCCTTTATAGCTTAGAAGGATTTTTTCACTTTTTTCCCATAGTCATAAATTTTTAAAGGACATTCTTTTTATTTCTAAGAGGCATGCAGATGTCTAGCAGCTGTTATCTATTTTAGGCACCTTATATGTGCTCATTAGTTTTATTTTTTCTTTTCTTAATTATTGTCTGGAAAAAGGGATAGAATATTGTGAAAAAAATTAATCTTTTTTTCTAATCAACTCTAATTTTCCACATTTGAGTTGAGTGTAAATGAAAATTCAATAGAAACCGATACTTTCATTACAGTTGTGACAGTATCTCCATTTATATATTTAATTCCCTTTGAACTTATTGTTGAAAAAAAAATGGAAAAAATAAAGTGTGACATTTGCGATTTCGCTACATTTTCGACGAAATCGAATCAGAGGAGGCATTACAAACAACAACACAACATTGTGATGCCTCGATCTAAAAGGCCGTTATATAGAAGTATCCAGAAAAGAATAGAGGAAAAGGCTCACGACAATTGGGTAAGGGAGATGTTCTTGCCATCCCCCTCCTCAGAACTTCAAACAGCAAGGTTATTTTCACCACCATTCTCACAAGCCAATGCAAGAATATCATTAGTCCCAGCAGTGTCAACAGCATCACCACAACCACCGCCCTCAACAACATCAGCGCCACAACAACCATCATCCTCAACTGTAGAGTTAATACAGCCACCAACCCTATCAAAATCACCACCACAACCACCATCTTCAAATGAGCAATGCTATTAATTGTTTTTGAATTTACTGGTAAATATATTGCATTAGCTGGAGCTTCAGTTATTTTATATCCCGGACTGACGCTCAGGGAAGACTGATGTAAAATATGAGCACACGTGTTGTTTATAAACGATCCGCTAACAATATTGCATTCGATGACTATATGATATAATTTTTGTTATATCAACTGTTTTATCAGAAAAATGCTCCATACCCGGTTGTAATACTCTACTGCTAAAGCCAAGCAACGGTCCAATAGAACGTTCTTTATTGAAATAAATTATATCAGACATACATTTTATTTGTGTTTGTAATGTATTATAATTTGCTTTTATATCAAGTGTTGCATGTTTATTTAGCTCATGATATTTATTCGTCAGATATTCTGCTATATCTATTAATTCATAAGATCTCACTGGAACTCCTATTTCATATTGGCCAATATGAAATAAGTTGTTTTCTAAGTCAACATTTGGTATTGAATGATATGTATCAAAACTGATTAAACCACAAATATAATTTTCATTGAGCTGTATCGGTGGAAAATAATTTGCTGTAAGTACTGAGGAGTCTCCATTAAGTGTTAACGTAATTGACCTTTTAACGTTTGATAAATGAATAAATTGTTTTGCGAATTTGTGACAGTTTTTATGTCATTCAATTATTTGGGGTGCTTGCTATCCAGGAATTGTGTTGTGATGAAAAGCCTAACCATTTAACATACAGTTTATTCCTTTTCCTTTTTAAAATTTTTTCAACTAAATATGTTTCTGGAAATTTTGTTTTCATTAGCTCTGGCTCATAGAAAGCACCTTTTATTTCATGTCCTTGATAGTCTTCCAGTAAATATGTGTTAGGATAGGTGTTTTGAATAGCCTTTATATTAAATATCTCTATAGTCCAATTTGGAGTATAACCTTTTGCAAAAAGGTGTTTATGTTTGCTTATTCGAACATTATCATTCACATTAAACTTAGGTTTTTTAAATACTTTTAAATTATTGTAGGCTGTGTCCAACAAAAATTGTTCATTTGATGAACTTACTTCATTAGGCGTCAATTTATTGTTCTATGATATGTATTATTATATTTTTCAACGAGTTGTTGATAGTTATTAATTCATTTATATGTTCCTTTGTAGCTAAATTCTTTCCACATTAATCCTTTTAATGTTCTATTAAATCGCTCCACTATAGATGCCTTTAGAACGCTATATGTTGAATACTGATTGATCTTTTTTAATTTCATAAGTTGTTGAAATTCTTTATTAAAAAATTCTTTGCCATCGCCCGTTTGCAAATTTTCAGGTTTTCTATTATTTTTATTAAAAACATTTCTCATAGCAGATGTAACATTTTTGGCCGTCTTATTCTTTACTGCTTCAGCCCACACTTTCTTCGAAAAAGTATCTATTACTGTTAGAAGATAACGACAATCTTTATTATTTGAGGCATAATATCCCCTTTCAACTAAATCTGCTTGCCACAAGTGATCGATACCTTTCACAATAACTCGCCTTCTTTTAAAATTTTTTCTTGCTTGTTTGTGTAGTTCATTAACTATTTCTCTCTTATCAGTGTTCATCATCTAACAGATCAGCATGTGAATAAGTGTGTTGGTTAATATTGTCTTTTATTCCCTTTTTTTATTTATTATTATTGTATTGGTTCTTTAATTTTGTGCTCATATACTTTTAAAATGCTAAAAAATCCTCTTTCAAGTCAACAATATCTTTTATTATCTCCAGCTGTGCACCAAGTGTGCGAGAATCTATTACTATTTTTTCATAGTGTAACAATATGGTTTACTACATTAATTTATGAGTATTCAAATTTACAGCTTGCGTATAGACCTTTTTCTTACAAATCATTTATTCCTGTTATGACCTCCAGCTGTGAAACAAGTATTCGAGTTTTTATTGTCTAATAAAAAATTATTTTATGTTGTGTGTTATGTGTGTAAATGAGAATTAAAATCAAGTCTTAATTTTCTCGTAAGATGTTCGTTAAACAACAAAATGAACACATATGTAAGTAGACGCAAACCACCAACATTTATATGAAAAGATAAACAAAGCAAAAACATAATTTCCACTTTGCTAAACTGGACTTATACATGTCAATTATTCAAAAATTAGGTTTGTTCCTTTGGGAACTTAGAATTGATCATACATATAGATACGATATGGAAATCAATTGGATTTTTCAAAAAACTCAATTGGAATAAACTAGATTTTTATTTATTATTTATGGAAAAAATACATTGTTGTAGGTGGGCCGGTAAGTTCAGATGTTGTAAGCTGTACAAATGACCTATGTATATGTACTTGTACTGTTTGCCACGTTGTCGTGTGGTTGAGGAAAATTATAAAAAAAAAATTTTGACCTATAAAGCAGTAAACAATTTATAAAGCGATGATTGTAGACAGTATTATCATAATATCTGAGTTTAAACTTATTATATTTTATTATTATAGTATTATGAATCAACAACTTTATGCTATTTTCATTGTTTAATTAGCTCGCATAAAAACGCGAGTTTAAGATCTATCTTATTGACATTTTTTCTATCCTTAATTTTTGTTACTAAGATAAAGGTTTCATGTATTTTGATATTAATATTGGTATAAGTTGTATTTATAGTCAAATTTGATAGCGAATGTTCCTTTTTGTCTTAATTTTAATTCTTTACAAGATAGAGTAAAATTTTCAATAAAATTTTAAATTGTAAGAATTCCCTCTTTGCAACAGAGGTTTTCTGCTTTAATTCCAGTTTGCATCTGCTCCTTGCAACTTCATAACATTTTTCGCCTATATATTTTAAAGTTTTACAAAATTTCTATTTATCTGAAGATATTAGTATTATTATCAGTTAGTTTTTCCATTGATTTAATATTAAAGATTTGTTCATGGCACTAACAATAGGCACAAATTTTATTTTGGATAGGATATTATTAAAGAACTACGGTATCAGTAAGATTAGGATAATACTATTCGCTTTATAAAAATATACAGTTTGTAAAAAAAATATTTTCAATACTAAAGAAAATTAAAAACTTTAAATGAAACTTTAATTTTTTGTACAATTTATAAATACATTATGTTTTTTTAATTCACAGGATTTATATTTCAATAAAAAAATTAATTTTAATAGCAAAATAATAATCGCAATTTAAAAAAAAATATTTCAGTTTGTACTCTACAATGACTAGCAATTTACCAAACTCTGGTATAAAGATAATTTGTTTATATTTGCGAATTGGATACTTCCATTTATCGTGGAAACAGTCGGAAATAATCATGATTCATTATACCGCCCAATTAGCTTGTTACCAATACTTTCTAAAGTATTTGAGAAATTACTTTTGCAATCGCTAGTGTCTTACATCGATTCTAACAACATCATATCTCATCACCAATTTGGATTCAGAAAGCAACATAGTACTACTCAACAAGTGCACAGAGTATCTAATGTAATTCGTAGAGCGATTGAGAATAAACAATACTGCTCTGCATTATTTATTGACATATCGAAACCATTTGGGAGGGTCTGGCATGATGGGCTAACGTACAAAATTACAACGTATCTCCCCGCAAACGTTCACAATATATTTAAAAGTTATTTATTAGATAGATCTTTTTACATAAGGTCGAAGGAAATTATATCTTCCCGCAAGAAGATTGCTATACTCCGCCGATATGCCAACGAGTACAGTGACTCACACTTCTCCTTTTGCAGACGATACTGCATTTTGGAGCGTTCATAAACACCCGGTAGTTGCATCCCAACAGCTTCAAATACATATGGCAGAATTGGAAAAATTGTTGGAACTATGGAAGATAAATGTAAATACTTCTAAGTGTGTTCGTCTTATATTCACTTTGAGAAAGGGTAATTGTCCACCTATTACAATGAACGGTTCGGGAATACCAGAACACAACCATGTAAAATATCTCGGTATCCATCTTGATAGAAAAAATAACTCAAATAAAAACTGCAAAGAACACAGTAAAAAAATTTAAGAACGATTACGTGCTCACCCTGGTACATCAAGAATTGTAACATCCATAGGGACCTAAATATACCATCCGAGAAGAGATTAAAAAGTTGAGCACGAAAATCCCTTTTGATCCCAATCGAGAGATTTACTCTTATTTGAGGGTCATCAGCGTCTCAAAAGTACGCACACTTTTGATTTGGCGAGATAATTTTCTTTTTGTGAACACTATAAGTTGTATATTACAGTGGCAGTATAAACACAGTAATTTTTAGTTTAAGATTTAAATACTTATTGTTAGTGTCCTTAAGACATATTCAATCAATAAATAAATAAAAAAAAGTTTGTACTCTGTAAAATAAATGTTTTCAAAATTGTACTAAGCACGGTAAAATGTTTTATAAAGTGTTAAAAATAACATTTTGCTTGCTAGAACTTTGTGCCAGGTATTTTTTCCCACTCTTCTTTTATAAATGGTTTATAAATTGGTTTTTGTTTTCCTTCTTCCGCTTTTTTCTTTAAATCAACCCAAAAATTTTCTATCGGGCTTAAGTCCGGACTTTGTGCCGTGGTATTAATTACTTTTCTGCAATTATGTAATAGCCAGAATCTACAAATATATGAAATTTATATTTATATTTCAACTTTTCGAGGTTTTCAGAATCAACAAATCCGAATTTTCGAGCACTATTACATACATAATTCGTTTTTTAAAATATTCAGATAGACTTCCTCAGTCATTGTATCATCCAAAATCCTTATTTCCCCAACACCCTTGCTTGCTATAACAGACAATCTTCTGAACTTTACTGTTGGTATTATATTTATATTCTCTAAAGCCTTCAGAGGCTTGCACCAAACTTTTTTAGGCCCATCATGGTTTCTACCTTCGTGTTATCACAGAAAATTACGTCATTCCAGTGTTCCAGAGAAAATGAAATGTGGTCAATTGCAAAATTATATAACTTCTCAATGTTTTGCGTGGAAAGCACAGGTTTTTTCCTGGCCACTCTTGAAGAGTGTTTACGGTTTCGCAGCACGTTTCGTACCGTTTGATGAGAGATATGTACTCCATATTCATTATTGATATCAAGTACTATTCCTCTGGTACTTGTAATGAGTCACACAACTGTCTTACGCTAGCGCCAAAAAGGAAAGGAACAACCGAAAGTGTCAAACAACCAAATCAAATCATGCCAGTTGTCAGTCAAAGTTATCATTTTGCCACTACAGAAGTTATGTACATCACTGTACGGGAATAACATTAGTAGACACTAGGGTAAATGCATATCATGACATGCTTTCTTTTCCTTTGTTTTACACATAGTATATGATAATAACTTAAATTCTAGCCTTGCTTACGCTTGGGCCAAATCTCTCCCGTAATGTAGTGGTGGTTTTTCCGACCCGACCGTACCGGGTGTACCTTGTCTGCGTGTCCTGTCGCTCCGACTTCCTTGCTTCGGTAATTATACGACTTTGTGTTTCATGTTCATTCATCAACGAAGGAACTGAGTCATCAGCACAACCGTTAGTCCCTGGCTGTTTCACTACCACTGTTTCAGATGTACCCATACCCATATTGACGGCATTATCGCGATTAGGCATTACCACTGCGTGTCCTATTTGGTCTTTCGGTGATTCACCAGACACTGTACGCTTATCCTTCTTCTCAAATAAAAGATCACGTGAATTAAAGTCCACATTCGTACTTTTTTCAATGAAACACCGGTTACGTCAACAACAAAACAGTTATCAAAACTGTCCCTTACTACATATGGTCTGTGGTTAACTGCGGACTCAATTTTCCCATAGTCCCATTGCATTCCTGCGGGTGCTACATGTATGTCCGTCAACGGAGTCGGAGTAGTTTTATATTCCAGCAATCCATATTGAAATTGGTCAACTGCATTCGCCTCAAAACAACGCTTGATTATATTTTTGGCTATTGATACGCCCTTCTCAGGCGACATATTCAAGCCCAGTGTGTTCAAAGAGGTCAGCCGCTACTATGTAGAACGAGTACCCAGGAAGTTCCTCTTGAGTCAGCGGCTCTTTCTGTTCATTCCACCTGAAACTCTCACAAACCCTGCACGATACAACTAGCTCCCTTATTTGTCGGTTCATAAGGGTGCCAATAGTATATTCTCCTCGCTCGAGCATGTGCATTATCAATATCGCATTTCACTAAGGATTCCAAAGGCTTGTGATTACTCTCGACCGTTTTGCTGAGAGCGTGAGACGCAAAATTACGGTATCCATGATAATGGATCATAAATATCGAGCAACGGGCCTTGCGTCGCTACTTGGAGTAGTTTATCAAACTCCCTATCATGCATACCCGTCCATTCGAATTCCACATTATTTCGAGTTAAATTACGTAAGTCGAGTTAATTACGTAATAACCTTAGCACGCCTGCTTTGTTCTTGGGTCTCTTCATATTGATTATAGCATCCTCCTATTTCGAGTCCGGTTTAATTCGTCCTTCCGATAAAAATATTCCCCATGAAGTTAATCTCCGGCTGCTGGTATTGGATCTTACCCGGAGTGAATTGGATCTTACCCGATTGTGCTCTTCCTCGTTATTCACACAGATGGCTATATAATCAAAATAAACTGAAACACCCGGTATGCCACCGAAACCCTTAACCATTTCCTGCTGAAACATTTCAGGTGCGCAGTTAAGACCAAAAGGTACACGAGTAAATCTAAATCTTCCAAACGGGGTCAAAAATGTTGTTAACTCCGAACTCGCCTTATCCAGTGCCGTGTGCCAAAACCCACTTTTGAGGTCCAGGACGGGGAAAACTCGTTTTGTAGCCAAACCCGAGGTCAGGTCATCAATCGTCGGAATTATGAAATACTCACGTTTAATACACTCGTTTAATGCCTTTGGATCTAGAAAAATCCTAAGTTCGGCCGTGGGTTTTTCAACCAATTGTAAATTGTTTACACAATCTGTCGGGTAATCAACAGGTGCATATTATCCGCTACCAATTTGTCAAGCTCTAACCCTAATCTTACTAGCAACGAGTTCGTTATACGTTTCTTGTAGTGAAGCACCAGTTTGGAGTTCTCCCTTAGCACTATTGAAAAGTCATTGGCAGTTTACCAATTCCCTTGAAAACGTCCGCATAGCTACTCAAAAACGATGCTTTTAACAATCTATCGTAAATACTACCCACGGCTAATCGAATAATTAGTCCGAAATCAACACATGTTTTGAACCCCAGTGGCTCACACCGATTATCAACAACTAAAAATTTCCTACTCTAGAAAATAAATCAACAAAAACCAAAATTTTTTATTTCGTTACCATTGTTATCAACTAAAGAGCAATTATTCCTCTGTTTGTCTTTCTGGTATTCAATTTATGTGCTATGCCTCGGTGAACAATTAACATCCGCCCTGTCTCCAATTTAAAAGTTATCACTTCATCACCTATGGAATATTTCTTGGTCCAACGCTCGCTAACAGCATGTAACCTAAGAGTATTTTTAAAAGCACTATGTTAACATATATAGTTCTTAATTGTCTACTGTTACCATTTTTTCACCTTCCATTTCACTCCAGTTGAGAACATCTATATTTTGCCTACACTGGCTGCCACTTCCTGCAAATTGCTTTATGTTCCATGGTTTTCCTCTGGGTTTACGAAGTAGCATTCTTCACCTTGCACTCATTAGGGTGACTGATGGTCCATAAGCCACCACAGTTGAAACACACTCGGTTGATTGCTGACACTGGTGTCACTTCTGGCTTATCACTAGACTTATCTCCCTCTTTGATGCCACTGATTGCAAATTTTGCATGAAGTATATGTTATGAATGCATGTATCGTTGAAGAATGCCGAATATTTAGGCCACTCGAAAGTTATATTTTTCTGCATTAAAACAGCGACATACAAACATTAATGAAATTTAAGACAGGTCATTGAAACCAAACGTGGATTATTTATATTGACACTTGACTAGTAAATTACTCCTCATTTGTGCCAATGCACTTAAAGGAATTTGATCAGTGCAATGACACATATTAATCACATGCATTCATGACAACCTTTTATTTTGAGTGGCAGTACCTGGTAAGGGCTTTTCCATTCCGTCATTCGGAAATTGTAAATGTTGTCACCTCTTTTGGCCTTTCCGCTGACAATCATATAGACCATGAAGCACCTTTTCCAGTTTTGCCACTCGTTTGCAATATTTGAGCAGTCCAATTCAGATGGTAAACGATCGCTGGCTGCTATGAGACTACTTTCTCTTTCCATGACAATGCTGTTGTAGTTGCAATAACGTGGTGTTGCCCGGCGATGCTGTCGGACTCGGAGAATGCCGCCTGATTCGTTGGCCGTCTCTTGCAAAGTTACAGGTTGTATATAGCAGATTTCACAACTTACTTATGTACGCCAAAAAAAAAAAGTATTCCACTTCTGACTCTTATATTATTTACATATGTACTTATTTAATTTTTGGTCTGCCTGGTGTTTGTTTAGGTTCAAGTCTACCTTCTTTTCCAGCACGGGTAATAAAGTTGTATATCGTCCTTAGATTAAGTGAAAACATTTCAGCAATTTTCATGTGGGATTTCCTTTTTCAATAGTTAAAATACTAGTTGGGTAATATTTTTATCGAGTCGTTTTCTTGGCATTGCTTAAACTTAATTACGTGATCACAAATGCTACCTACTATTATTCTTTGCAATGTCATCAGTAAAAAAAAACGTGTAATAACTGTGAAACAATAAAAAATTTTGTAGCATTTGCCTTTTGGAAAACATTTTTTTACACCATTCAAAGTAGGTAAAAATTGTTTTGCAGTGTTGTTGCTGTAATACATGCGTTTATTACTCAGAACTCCGCCGCCGTACTGTCGAAAAGATGCAAAATAACCGTTACATGCAAAAACAAAATACAAATAAATGAAATTTTTTGTTGTTATCCTTTATTGAAATTTATCATTGGATTTTGAGCAACTAATAATTTAAAGGTACTATCATATAGCATTTAATGTCGCATAAATTGTATGAAAAATCAAGAAAGACACTGAAAGGTTTGTTCTATGAGCTCTTACATACAGTGGGTCATAAGAAAGTAAAGAGTGTTAGGGAATATTGAAATATGGGTTCTTTAACAAAAAGTCCGAGTATATTAATCAGGTTCTTTAAGAAAGATATACAGAGCATTATTCTCTTACTTTTATGGGTAGAAAAATTAATCTCCGATAATTTTGTGGATTATAGTGGAAAGGTAACCGGCATGTTGCCTTTAATTTGCTTTTGAACTAATAATAAATATGTTTCTATAAGGTTATTTGTTTTAATTTTTCTAAAATTACTCATTCCATTTCCGGTTTCCGTAAGGGAATATTATGATTTTATAAAAATGAAAGATGGTATTGAGTTTAATTTAAAAACATTAACTTTAGAGAAGAAAAAGAAGGAATAAGACATATTTAAATTGTGAAATTGTTAAAGTGTAAAATATTATTTTAAGAATTAAATACATAAAATAAAATTTTATATTGTATATAAAAGTTTGATGTATGAAAATATGTATAATACATATATAATAAAATTAATTCTAGAAATGAAATCCTTGATTTTAACTGAGAATTATGCCTTAGGATTTGCGTGTTGCTGCTTTTAGTCTGTCCTTTAGTTATTTTGTTACGTTTTTGAGCAATTGATTTCCATTTCTTTTTCTAATTAAATTGAAATTTTTGATCGTAAGTTAAATGCTGGCAATCAGCTAAATAAAGGGTGTTTTTTATAGAGTGACACAAGTTTAAATTATAATAATAAAACAAGGAAATATATTTTTAATATCAATGAAACGGGCTTTATTCGAAAGAACATTTTATGAAATTAATGTTTAAATATGATTTCTGCCATGTGGCCGCCACGGCTTGTGCGTAGAGGCGCAACCTGGAACACCAATTTTCAACAAATTTTCGCAGCATTTGCGACACTATTTCGAAGGTTGATTTCCAGGTGTTCAGTTGTTTGTGATTTGTCGACGTAAGTAGATGAGTGACTTAGCATAACCCCAAAGAAAATAATCCAATGGGGTTAAATCACAGGATTTGTTGGCCAATTAATTGGGCCATTAGGTGAAATTATTTTTTCATCAAAAGTTTCTTTGAGTAAATCAATTGTAGCGCCAAATTTGACGAATAGAACAATTATTTTGATTAAAAATTTCTACAATGTGCATGCGCTGCTCTGGTGTAAGTCGATTCATAATTCCAAAGCAAACTAAACAAAAAGCAGCTATCAGCTGTTAAATGGATTCTCAAATAAAGCAGTGATGCCAAAATTGTGACAATCTAAAAAACAGGCTTTATAAGATTTTGGATTTATACACGATGATGTAATTCTTCATGGATTAGAGTTGGAGCAGTTATAATATAGTTTGCCATTTTTACATATGTTGGAGATATGGGCGTGCTGGCAACAGTTTTCATATTTCATGTGCAGAGGAAGGTAAGGCTGCACCTTAATTTTTTTCGTACCCCATCGAGAAGTTGCTTGGAATATTACTTTAAGCAAAGGTGATAATGACAAGTTCGGTTTCCTTGAGACAACCATTTATATATTTCGGTATTTTAGTCACGTTTGCAATATTTTGGACTTTTAACTCAGGGAAAATTTTACTTTCGTTGATTTCGTGAAAACCGTTCGAATAGGTAATATCTTTTGCGAAGTTAGGGCCAGGATGTTCTTTTATTTCCACTTTAATTTGCCTTCATAATTATGCTAATTTATTAAGTTTACTTGTGTATTACATTTCTAATGAGGAGTAATAAGACATTCGGCGAGAGTTTCTGTGCTTTTAGCCCAGAAATTTTTCTGCGATTGACATTATAAACATTCTTCTTGACTTATCAGAAAAAATTCCAGGTGGAATGTACGTTCATTGTTTTTTACTGCAACTGAACGCAAGCTTAGCAAATTTTGATTCTATATTCTTTTTATAGATTTCTCACATTATTTTAATGATTAAAAATAAAATAGCAATTAATTTTATTGTAGAATAAATTTCAAAAAATTCTCAAATTTCTGTTTTTAGCTTATACAAATGTGGGCAAACTTAATTAAAAAATTTTCTGTTGTTTCACTGTCAAATCATGTCTTTTAAAATGTTCTACTTTCAACTGGAAATGTCAGATAATGCTTTAGACCTGATTCTTATACAACGAAAATTTCGTGGCTTATTCCGGATTTTGTCCATTAATTTACAGATCGAATTCAAAATATTGAACCAAAACATTGACCTTCTCTAAAACTTCGTACACTTTACATTACTTCTTTACTTTAACTTAAAGATTTGTATACTTATTGTTAGTTCATTTCATGACAATTCAATAAATAATGATATGGAGAAAGAAGTGTAAGAAAATACTCTACCCGGTAAAAGTATGCTCGAATCAACACATCAAATTGAACGTCTTTGAACCATATAACAGTGATAAATTTTCCACATCGAGGGAGAAATGCGTTTCCAAAAATAGGAGCAACGAGAAGCCGATAACCAAAAAGAAGACATGGCAGAAGAAACTCGGTTAAAACTAGTGGAAGTGGTCGAATGCTAAAGTAACAACATGTTAGGCCGCCGGAAATGCAATAAAGTATGAACAAAATTCAGGGCAATACGAAATTCGTTATTGTCAAAAATACAAACCCTAATAAACTACTTAATTCACTCAATATTTTACTGCTGAGGAAAGTCTTAATGATTTGATTTCCGAAAATCACCGGAAGATTACAAAATTTACGCGAGTTAAGGTCAGTCTCAAGATTACCACGTAAACAAACATTAATAAGATAAGCAAAATGCTCAAGAACGCTAACAAATCAATATAGCCAAACTAAATACTAACAAATAAAGAATAGCTCAAAAAGATAATAAAAATATAAAAATAGTTCTTTGCACACCTATCTGCATTGTTTGAAGAAGTAATTTTGTGTTATGTTTATTCAGGATCGCGGGTTTTAAAATAAACGATAATCATCCCTTGTTTGTGTTTGTTTATCAATTAAGTAACAAACGTGTTAATTATAAGAAAGTAATAAAGCAGTAATGATCAGACATTTTAGTACTTAAGATAAACTAACAAAGCAATAAAAAACTATTAGATATACGAACAAAGAATACTTTGTTCTAGTTTATTTTAAAATTGTATAGTTAGTTAAGAATGCACAGTGTAAGTGGCCGCATAGTCGTCGCTGATGTACTTTTTAATTCAGAAAAAAAAAATAATTAACAAAGAAAAGACGCATAGTCGTCACAACATTTTTTTATTCAATCAAAAGTGTAAACTTTAATTCGTTGGATGGAAGTCTTCTCGTTCTGACTACCACTAAGATACTTGTAAAAACAAAAAGGGAACAAACTATTAAGAATCCCTGTCGTTCTCGAAAAATTGTTTTAGAAACAAGCTTTTAAATTTTTAAACATATCGAGCCTTTGGTGCAATACTGTAGTAACTTAAAATTTGAATTTTTTGAGCAGAGTATGCTTTGGGGAAATATCTATCTAGAGAAAAAAAGATTATGGTTCCATCTCTAACTGTTCAGATTTTACAGCTAAAAATGTCTTTATTGCCTCTAGCTATTTCCAACAATATGTATTTGCAATAACGAAATGAAATGCATTTTTCTCAGTTCGCGATTTTTTGAATTACTACGGTATTGCACCAAAGGCTCGATATGTACATTAGAGTGGACAATATTTATATGGAATTATTTTTGTTTTTTGTAGGAGGTGGTTCGCCCCCTAATTTTTTTCTTTTGGGCACAAATAACATATTTCCAAAACTGTAGACTGTTTGGTCAACGTTAAGGCGTGGCACATGCGCCCTCAAGTTGACAAGAAGGGATTTTGCACAATTTTATAAGAAAAAAGTTATAACTTCATTATTATTTATCAAAATTTATGTTAAGTATCGATATTATATTTAATTTTGACTATTATTTTAATGCGTGCCCCTAAAAAGGCGTGGCACCTTATATAATTTAAGTAATATATACGAAAATATGTAGTTTTTGCTTCAAAATATGATGGAATCTTACATATGTATGTAAAATTTATTTCCTAAAGTCATTAAATAAATGCCGGCAAATTGGGGCGTGGCAAGTTAAAATTTTAAACTGCTACTAACAAATGCAGCTCTGTGCTAATTAGTTGCGATCAAGCAAACTTATATTTTCATAGAAGTAGCAATACTGGAATAACGGTATCTAGTACACATGTGCTTTTGTTAAGCTAAAAAAGAGCGTTGATAATGTGTTGTTATACATGCAAATGTGAAAATATTAATTTGATTTGATTGAAAGATAAGGTTTATAAAATTGGTAAGTTTAAACAACAAAGTGCTCGATATTTTCAAAATATAATAACATATTTAATATTATTAATGTAACTCAAACAGCAATGGAAACAAGAGCAAATGAAAAGTTATTTCTGCTTGGGCACGACGAAAGTCAAATCATTGGGTGCAAGTTACCATCAAAAGGGCAAATATTAAAAGTTCTTTTTTACAATATGCGGAAAATTAAGCTCAATCTTCGTCCGAGTGCATATCTTGTAATTAAAGAAGCAGAAGTACTCTGGGATAAAGCACGTATTCCCACAAGCCAGAATATTCGTAGCGTTCAGAAAGTGGAAGCTCTATATCATCAGTGGAAGACACTTCAGAAAACTTGTAAGCGCCGTACAGCTCTACAGGAGAAACGTGAGCACGATTTTGTGGAAGAATTAGACGATTTGTTTGATATCGCTCATGGTGATGCGTTAAGTATTATTCAAATCGAAGAAGATAGACTATTTCTACTTAATCAACGGAAAAAAGGCAGACCAGGTGGTATGATTGGAAGCGATCGAGCACTTTTTGAAAGAGAGAAAAGAAGAAATATGCGTGAAGAAAGAGAACTGATAAGGCAAGAAAAGTATCACCAGGAGCAATCTCAAAATTTGGTTGCAAGTCAGGACTACTCAGATGATGAAGGACAATTGACTGAAATAGACAGTGATGAGCTTCAAGACAATTTTCAACAAACATCTACTGGAAATGTGGGAAAGAAACGTAAAATGAAAAACTTTATAACACCCAAGCTTGTTGCGACTCTGGACAAGTGTAAAGTTAGCGACAGAGATGCTGTTCGAATTCTCATAGCCACTGCTGAAGCATTGGGCCATGATTTAAGTCAGTTAGCAATAAGTAAAACTACAATTCGAAATTGCCGTAAACAAATTCGATCTGAAACAGCTATAAATTTAAAAGAAAAATTTCAAAACATTTTACCGCAAACCATTACAGTACATTGGGATGGAAAGCTGTTACCATCATTAACTGGAAAGGAAAAAGTAGACAGATTGCCAGTTGTTATTACATCTACAGAGACAGAGCATCTACTTGGAGTTCCTGCATTACAGGCTGGTACAGGAAGGCAACAGGCTGAACCAATAATCCAATTATTAAAAGAGTGGAATTTGACAGACAAAGTTCAGGCCCTGTGTTTTAATACAACAGCAACAAACACGGGAAGACTTCAAGGTGCTTGCGTGATATTGGAACAGGAATTAGGAAAAGATCTTTTGTACTTGCCCTGTCGTCACCACATCTACGAAATTGTATTAAAGAGCGTATTTGAAAAAAGAAATTTGTCTTCAAGTGGACCAACTTTGTCAATTTTCCAAAAGTTTAAAGGGTCCTGGGCGATGATAAACCAAGAAAATTTTAAATTTGGAGTTGATGACGAGAAGGTAAGTCAGCATATTAGCGTTTTCGAATTAGAAGATCTAGCCACGTTTTTCCGCCAATATTTAAAAATAAAACAGCCTAGGGCTGATTATAAGGAGCTTCTGGAATTAAGCCTAATATTTCTTGGGGAGCACGATAGGAATTATAAATTCAAGTCACCAGGAGCATATCATCACGCTCGTTGGATGGCCAAGGCGATTTACTCATTAAAAATGTTTTTATTCAGAGAAGAGTTTGTCATGTCGTCAGATGAAATAGACGCCATACGCGATGCTTGTTCATTTATTTTGAAAATTTATGTAAAAGTCTGGATAGAAGCGCCAATAGCTGCCAAAGCGCCTAATCAAGACCTTCTTTTTATTAAATCTCTTTTCGCCTACAAAAATGTCAACGAAAACGTAAGCAATGCAACTTTGGGAAAATTCCGTAACCATTTATGGTATTTAGCAGCAGAAACAGTAGGTTTTTCGTTTTTTGATGAAACCATTACTTCTGAAACAAAAACTCGTATGATAAAGAGACTTCGTGTAGAGTCAGAAAATGAGAGCAAGCGGCTGATTACTGATATACAGGACTTACAATCAAAATCAATTGAGGACTTCGTAACCAAAAATACACTTCACTTCTTTGAACGTTTTTCGATTGCAACCGATTTTTTCCAAAAAGAACCCTCCCAATGGCAGAACGAGCCAAGCTATATACAGGGCGTAAATATCGTCAGTAAAATGAGGGTAGTTAACGATACTGCCGAACGAAATGTTAAATTAATGGAAGAATATAGTAATTCATTATCAATAAATGAAGAAGAAAAACAATTTATCTTACAAATTGTAACTGATTATCGAAAAAACTATAATGGTATTAATAAATCAGATCTCATGGAACACTAATCTATTTGTGTTTTATTTTAACTTGCCGGCATTTATTTAATGACTTTTAGGAAATAAATTTTACATACATATGTAAGATTCCATCATATTTTGAAGCAAAAACTACATATTTTCGTATATAATACTTAAATTATATAAAATGCCACGCCTTTTTAGGGGCACGCATTAAAATAATAGTCAAAATTAAATATAATATCGATACTTAACATAAATTTTGATAAATAATAATGAAGTTATAACTTTTTTCTTATTAAATTGTGCAAAATCCCTTCTTGTCAACTTGAGGGCGCATGTGCCACGCCTTAACGTTGACCAAACAGTCTACAGTTTTGGAAATATGTTATTTGTGCCCAAAAGAAAAAAATTAGGGGGCGAATAACATGTTATTCAAAAAAAAAAAAAAAATGTTCACTCTAATGTACATACATAAGAGAAATGTTTTTTTTGAGTTTTGTTCACAATGGCTTGCGTCGTACGCACATTTGCGTGCTTTACACACAATTGGATATCAGCAACCGGTTATTGATGGCCTACTAAATCATTTAGTGTCAACAAATGGGAAGAATTTACTTATAATTGAGTTGCCTACTTGGACCTCCTAGAACGGCGATGTCGCACGGCCTAAAATTTGGAGAGCTCCGCGGTAAATAAAAGTACAAACCATTCCAATTAAAAAAAATTTAATTATAACGATCAACTTATTCATGCTTAGGTAGCGACACCTACAACATTTTTAACCTTTTGTGATTCTAAAGATCACTTTATTACTACCTGCTCACGTTTCTCAAATTTATCGCCGGCTTTACGTTTTAAGGAAGCAGAGAAAATGAAACTGTATCTTAATTATCTGAAAAATTACACATGCTGAAAAATACATATCAGGTTATTGCCGGCAGTGCTCTTCGAAACACGGCACGATGCTTCACATCGATTCTCCAGCTATGTTTCAACCCCTAGCAGATGCTGCTTCATCACAAGCAGTCAGGGCTGTTAGGCTTTTTCTCTCAAAATCGTCAAAATGTTGACCAAAATTCGTCAAAATCGTCACGAACACTAAACAAAATCTTCAAATATAAAAACATTACAAATACGAGGGAAGTTTAATGTATAACTTAAAAAAAAGTTTTTTATTATACAAAACAGTTCCACAGTTTTTATTCAAACAAAACAATTTAAAATTAATTAGAAAAATACACATACATATATATCTATGCACATACATACATATAAAGATAACATTAATAATGATGCTTTATGAACATATTTTTTGACTACCACTGTTCGTACTGTACGAATCGTACAAGTTATCTGCTCGGTGTTTTTTTAATAAATTTTTGTTATATTTGCACTGAAACAATCTGAAGAATTCATTTTCAAATAATCATTTGCAAACAAAATTCCTTCCATTGTTTTTGTTTGCAAACAATTTCGGATTTTGATTTTATTTAAATTTATTTGACTAAAAATTCGTGCAACGTTAGCTGACGAATGTGGTAAAACCATTAAGTCATTAATAAAATTACATAAGTTAGGGAATGCAGGTTTATTATTTGATAACTTCATTGATTTGATTTTTTTCCAAAAGATATTAGAATCAAAAACTCTTTCATCAAAATTTATAAATTTTAATTCTCTTACTTCATTTTCTACTGACTGGTATCTGTCTTTAGGTACCAAATTAGGAAAACTTTTTAGCAAAGGAAGTAAAGAAGTATTTTTATTTAAAATAATAGATGGAGCTATTAATTTTAAATTATTTGTAACAGAATGCTACACAAGTATCAACAAATTGATTGTGAGCTTCAACAGTAATTGTTAATTGAGTAGTTTTTTGTTTAACGTAAACTCCAAGTTAAACTTCTTCCCTAGTTAAAAAATGTTCAGTGTCAAAAAAATTAATTAATTAAAACAGATTATTTCTTAAAAAATTTGTTAAGACAGTTTTAAAAAGTTTTGACACATCACTGTGCATGTTATGAATTTGAACACCTTCACTTTGAAAAGCTCTATTTATATTATTTATAACGTTAAGAATGTATTTTAAAAAACAAAAATACAACTCATTTATATTATTTCTAATATATAGATTGTAATAGATGGCATCGATATTAGCAGCAAAGCCAAAATAAATTTTTAGCGGTTCATACAATTCTTGAATTCGAACTAATGCTTCTAATGATAGCCACCTGGTTTGTGATGGGTGAAGAATTTTTTTTTGGTTTAATTTCCAATAAGATTTGTATTTCGAAAAATTGACTATTACGTTTTGGACTGTTCCCAATATAATTGTAGATATTTCTTGTAAGTGTTTCTACACATGAAGGAAGTTTTAAGCACGCATATGATGAACAAAGCAACAAAGCAAATAAATGGCAAATACATTTTAAAACTACTAAGTTTGGAATGTCATCTTTGAATAATTTTGCTACAGGTCATATTATTTGCTCCATCGGCCGCAAATCCTATCATGTTGCGTTTATAATTTATTTTGTGTTTTTCAAAATAGTTGGTTATTACATTATATAGGGATTTGGCATCACAATCTGTGACTTTAATAAGTCCAAAAAACAAGTCCTTTAAATCAAGATCAATACACACTCTGGCTACTATGCATAGATGTTTAAAGTTACTGACATCTGTGGATTCATCAATACAAATAGAAAATTTATGTTATATTATTGAAAATTTTTGGCTATGGATTAGTTGTTTTTAAAGTTATTGCCATATAGAAAATGTAAGTGATCATGAAAATGTTCTGTATTTGTATTTTTCTTTCTTCAGTATAGAGTATTAATATTACACATGTTTGACGTTTACTTGAAACTATTTTCTAGTCATTGCCATTAAACAATACTTATGTTAGTGATGCCAGAAATCGTCATAATGCAATAAAAAAATCGGCAATTGTCGTTTTACTGTATTTTCACAAAAAAAATCGTCAAAATAACAAGTGTCTTGCTGGCAACAAAAATTAGTTTTAAATTTTTTACCATGTCGCGCAATATTAGACTCGCAACTCAATCTCATTACAAGTCGCCTCGTGAATCAATTAAATTTAAAATGCAATTAAACTTATGGAACTATTTCGGGAAAAGGAGAAGGGAGTGTTACGGTCAAAATCGTGCTTAAGTCCAACACAGGAGAGTTCTCAACAGCCATTGAAACTATTGTTGTTCCTACAAATGGAAAATACCAAACAATATATACCAAACAATGTATAACTCACAGATCCCTCCTTTCATAAATGTAGACGAATTGAGTTTTTAATTGGAGCTAAAATGTTCTTTGAGGTAATGTCAATCGGGCAAATAAATTTGGCCAAAAACTTCCCAGTATTATAAAAAACATTACTCGGTTGGGAAGTGTAAATATAAATTCCGTTTATTTATGTATATGTATATGGTTTATTCTAATACACGAGATAAGTGAGTGAGTGACTTGCAAAACATAAATCTCATTATGGTGTTGATTAAAAGGGCAATGTTCTAGGGAGGTGTAATTGAAAGGAAGTGCACAGTTGCACATATGACAGTTGCACTATCGCAGGAAGTTGCTGAGGGCAGCTCTCAATATCATCGTTCGTAGTCTTTAGCAGATAGTACAAGTCAGGATGATCAGTTGCTCACCGTAGTAAACGATTTTTGGAAGTAGAAAACAATTTTGTCAATTGTGATTTGTTATCTAATGATGATATGTTTTCTGATTGCTGTAAAATCAGCTGCACTTTTATCCTACAGTAAGCCTCAATAACTTAACATTTAGTGAGTTACGCACGTTGGTTTGCCAAATTTCGCAATTTTAAATTCTCGAACACTTTCTCCAATTTAAAAAAAAAAATTAATATTAACTCCTGGACTTTTTTGGTCGCCTCAGCAAGTGACAAAGGGATATACAAATGCAGCAAATTTTTTGGAAAAAGTGATGTCTTTCGCATATCTTCTGCAAGAGCGCAAGAGCATATTCTACAATTGATCTTACAAGAGATATGTTTAAAGTTTTAGTAGTAAGTCAGTCTTGGAATTATTTTTGCCATCGCAAATGCTAAAGCCCCACCGGCTATATATACACTCAGTGAAATGTGTGAGATAAAACTTAGCTTTGAATCAAGCAAAATCCGCAAGTCTGAAAATGTATTAACCAGTTCAAATTTACAGCTATTAAGTACATTATAATGAGGATTATCTTTTGTTCCATTTGATAAGGTTTAGTTCTATTAAATTGTGAGAACACCATTCATAGAAGTTATCCAAGTCATTTTGAAGTTGCATATACATACATAAGTAATTCAACTCGTGTTTCAGACTCAAAAATATTATAACATCATCAGCATATACATATCAAGGTGTTACAATTTTTAATTGATTAAAGTATATCGTTTATAAATAGAAGAAATAATAAGGGACCTGGGTAACTGCCCTGCTGTACTCCAAAGATAACAAAAATTTCCTTTCAGACTGTAGATTTAAATTTGATGGCTTCAGTTCGACCACAAAAACACGACTTCAGCCAGTTCAAATAAATACCGCCAAAGCCCATTTTGTCTAGTCGTTTACTTTGTCGAACGCTTTGCTAAAATCGGTATTAATAACGTCGGTATATTGACCCTCTATTAACCAATTTTTTAAACTGAAATATGTTGGTTAAAGGTGATAAGCCTTTATCCATAATGAGTAGGTGTAAGCATAGATGAAATTTTATGCGTGAGAAAATCGTTAGTACACTTTGCGAAAAGTTTAAGTATGCCACTTAATTTGGCGCTGCCTCTGTCATGTTTTACATTTAACTTTCTACCAAATTTGAATAAACTAATTATTTGCTTCTTTCCATTTTTGACGAAAATATCATTTCTTTTATGAATAATTAAAAATATTATACACTAGAATTGATAGAGCAGATGAACAGTTAATTAAAATGCAACTTGGTACGCTATCCGGTCCACTATGTAATGATAATTTAACAGTTTTTGTGCAATTTATTGAAAGTTAAAAAAAATTCGAACCGACGGGCAGCAATAATTATTCAAACACCAGCAGAAATACTCCAGCTAGCAGACGCCGTGCACCTATATATGAAATTGATTATATAAGCATGGGAAAATAATTTTTGTTTTTTGTTATAAGTAGTCTAACATTACTTTTTCCATTGCTGAATTTGTAAGTTTGATATACATATCGGCATATATACAAGTTATATATTACCTAACAGTTTCTTTACTTTTATTACAATTCGATTAATCTCAATTATGAACTCCCAATTTTAATGTTTTCTCTATTCTCTAAAGTAAATATTGCAGCTGCATCATTATTTAATTCTTATATTTTGTTGCTACTATTTTAGTTTTAAATAACGGTTAACTGAACATCATTATTTAATTCTTATATTTTGTTGTTACTATTTTAGTTTTTAAGTAACGGTTATATTTTAAGAGTTCGTTATGTCGCTTAGTTTAAGAATTAAAGAAAGAATAAAATTCAGTCTTTGAAAGATGATCAACGTGTAAAGTTGGAATCTTTGAATGATGCTCAACGTATTAAGTTGGAGTCTTTGAAAGATGATCAACGTATTAAGTTGGAGTCTTTCAAAGATGGTCAACGTGTTAAGTTGAAGTCTGAAAAACAAAGTCTCATTTTATTTAATGTTTGTACAAAGATAAAATGTTTGGTACATCAAACATTTTATTTGTGCAACATAAATAAATATAAAACATAACTGGCGACGAGGATGGGATATGTGGTGAAAAAACATATCCAGTGATAATTCGGTATTAAAAAGAAATTTTTTGTAAAAGCTGAACGAATCCAAAACAATTGATGGAATATGTGGTGAAAAAACATATCCAGTGATAATTCAGTATTAAAAAGAATTTTTTTGTAATAGCTGAACGAATCCAAAATAATTGATGGAATATGTGGTGAAAAAACATATCCAGTGATAATTCGGTATTAAAAAGAAATTTTTTGTAAAAGCTGAACGAATCCAAAACAATTGATGGGATATGTGGTGAAAAAACATATCCAGTGATAATTCGGTATTAAAAAGGAATTTTTTGTAAAAGCTGAACGAATCCAAAACAATTGATGGAATATGTGGTGAAAAAACATATCCAGTGACAATTCGGTATTAAAAAGAAATTTTTTGTAAAAGCTGAACGAATCCAAAATAATTAATTGGAAATTAAAAAATAAACTTATTAACTTCAAATAAAAAAAAAAGATGAACATTTTTTTTAAATAAACAATAAATCAAAGACATACAAACGGTCAAGCACAACATATAAACTTAAAGAAACATTAAATTCGGTATTAAAAGGAAATTTTTTGTAAAAACCCGAACGAATCCAAAACAATTAATTGGAATTTAATAAATAAACTTATTAACTTCAAATATTAAAAAAAAAGGAAGAACATTTTTTTTAAATAAACAATAAATCAAAGACACACAAACGGTCAAACACAACATATAAATTTAAAGAAATATTAAAACAATTATTAAGAAGCGGTGACCTTGAAAAATTAAATAAAAACCACAACATGGCGTTGACTTTAGCAGAGAGTCTATGTGAAGCGCGCAGTTTACCTGTATTCAATGGCGACAACGATTACAAGCTTAGCAATTATTTGAGGGACGTCACTACTGTGTTGCAGCTGACGCCGGCAGAACATCAAAGTACGATTAAGACAGTGCTAAGCAATAGACTGCAGGGAAGAGCATTAAAAGCTGTAGAGACGTTGATGAACCCTACTTGGGAAAACATTTTAAATAAGCTGAGGAAGAATTTGGGGTAAATCGAAGTTTTTTCAACCTAAGAAGCGATGCGCTAAACGTAGAGGCCAACAACATAGATGAGTTGAACCATAAGTTAGGTAAAATTTTGAGCTTGATGAATACTAAATATAGCTTTGAACCGGATGTGTTGTATACACCGGAAAATAACGAAAAAATTATATTTGAGATTTATATTAATCATATACCAATTAGTATTAAGACACTATTAATTCAGAATAATATTAGATCAATTAGTACATCGTATAGTTTCTTTTTAGAAAATAATTTATTAAAGGATATAAAATTATTAAATGAAAAAGATAGTTCTCAGGTTAATAAAGGAAGAAATAATAACTATAATCCACAACTTACAAGTTCTAATAATTTACGGTTGAATAGAACTACAAGGAGTAATAATAATTTAAATTATAACAATAATCCACAGTTTTCAAATTCTAATGGAAATTTTGGTGAATCCTTTTTTAGACATGTTAGATTTAATAATGATAGCAACAATAATAGACATGCAGGAAATTTTGATAACCAATTTTTGCCTCGCAATAATGGAAGGCAAAATTCTAATTATAATAATGGAAACTTTGGACATAGCCAGTATAATTTAAATAGAAATTTTAATGCCAATAATCAGGAGCCAATGGAGGTTGATGCCATTAATGCCACAGGAAATTTTTCATTTACGGCCTCCCAATTATCGTTACCAATAGTGACTTTAACAATAGATAATAGGAAGGCAAAATGTTTAATTGATAGCGGTGCAGCTACTACACTAGGTAGTTATGATTTCTTTTCCAAGCTAGGAGTTAGACAAAAATTAACTAGACCTTTAATATTGAACAACTTAGGAGGTGAAAACATTGTAACAGATGAAGTGATAGTTGGTGTGCCCGAAGAATTTAAAGAGGAAAACAATACAATGTCAGTTAAGCTTACTAATTTTAATAATAAGAGTTTTGATTGTATAATAGGAGTAAATATTTTGCGCCCTATTGGAGCCTGTATAGATTTTAGGAAAAATATGCTTAAAATAAATAATAATGAAATAAAACTTTTTGATGACACTTTTAATATATCGTATGAAGAAATAAATTATTTAGACAAATTTGAAATAAATAGATTTAAAAATGTAATACCTGAAAATTTAAATACGGAAGAAAATAAACTGTTGGAAAAGTTTTTGTACGAGAACAAAGTGGTAGATTTTTTAAGCAGAGTACAATTAAATCAAACTTCTATAGATTCAGTTCCAAGTCAAAAAGAGAACACGAATGAAAATTTTTGGGTCGTAGACAAAATTGTAAATAAATATAGAACACAGATTCGAATTGTTAAAAGAAAAACTAAGGAAATTGAAATACTTTTTAGAAAATATAAAATAATATACTTAGCCGAAGATGATTTGTCGAACACACATTATTTGAATGATTTATTTAGGCGAGAACTTAGAAAAGGAAAAATTGGAATTTATGTGGAAATTGACAACATATTTAATATTGTTAAAAATAAATTTATTGAATTATTCTCCGATAATAACGAATTTAATTTTATAAAATGTAATAAAATTGCGATTGATATTGAATCCGAGGAATCTTTATTGAATATCATCAATGATATTCATATAAAAGGTAACCATAGAGGTATACAAGAGAATTATGAGGAAATGCGCGACGAATTCTTTAATCCAAAATTATTTAAATTAATAAATAGATATTGCAATAACTGTACAATTTGTAACGAAAATAAATATGACAGAAAGCCGATAAATAACACAATTCACAGTGCAACGAAAGTAAAACCAATTGATTTTATAAATATATTAAATTTAAATATAAAAGATATAAAGGACAGAATAGAAACTAATAAAAGAAAGGCAATTGACAGGGCCAAGGAGAAAAGAGAAGAAACAAGCATAAATTTAAGAGAACCAAATATTTATATAAAAAACCCAGCTGCTGTTAGGCAAAAAGTTGCAAAAAGATTCACCAAATACCATTACAGCAATCCAAATAAAATAGATATAAGCCAAATTCGAAGACCACTTAGGTGCATAAAATAAAGGAAATATTATTTCTTACCTTTTATCGATATACTGAGAAAAATCATTTTCACTTCACTTAAATTTGCTTAAAAAAAAAAATTTATCATTGAAATTGTAAAAGCTTTTTTTTCATATTTTTTTTACTATATCTTAATACATTATTAAAATGATTTTAGATTTGAAAAAGGAAAGAAAGAAAATAATAATAAATAAATTAATAATAAATTATATGTATATTAATATTAATTCGCTGGGACTCGAATTTTATAAGGGTAGGCGAGTTATATATTACCTAACAGTTTCTTTACTTTTATTACAATTCGATTAATCTCAATTATGAACTCCCAATTTTAATGTTTTCTCTATTCTCTAAAGTAAATATTGCAGCTGCATCATTATTTAATTCTTATATTTTGTTGTTACTATTTTAGTTTTAAATATTGCAGCTGCATCATTATTTAATTCTTACATTTTGTTGCTACTATTTTAGTTTTAAATAACGGTTAACTGAACATCATTATTTAATTCTTATATTTTGTTGTTACTATTTTAGTTTTTAAGTAACGGTTATATTTTAAGAGTTCGTTATGTCGCTTAGTTTAAGAATTAAAGAAAGAATAAAATTCAGTCTTTGAAAGATGATCAACGTGTAAAGTTGGAATCTTTGAATGATGCTTAACGTATTAAGTTGGAGTCTTTGAAAGATGATCAACGTATTAAGTTGGAGTCTTTCAAAGATGGTCAACGTGTTAAGTTGAAGTCTGAAAAACAAAGTACTCATTTTATTTAATGTTTATACAAAGATAAAATGTTTGGTACATCAAACATTTTATTTGTGCAACATAAATAAATATAAAACATAACTTACATGTATGTATGTATGAGTGTTTATTCATACATCCATTCGAAGATTTTTCGATTTAACAAAAACAAAATTGCTGTAGAATAAAGCTCTTACAGACGACTTATCAAATAATCGTTAAGAACTTCGGAATAAAATTGTGTTATTATATCCACAAACTCATAATGCAGAAATATTGATGTTATATGTACATATGTATGTACATATCTTATGTTCCAGAACATTAGTATTTGCTTTAGGTAAAATTCATTCAGAAATCAAACCTGAACTGTTATGAAGTAAGACGAAAAACCAAACAATTAACCTGGTGTTATATACTGAATGTTTTTTATTGGTACTTTCTTTTTAATATAGTAAGATGGTTTTGCAAACTTTAATTGTCAAAAAGTCTCCGCACATGCATATTAAACACACTCTATATAGGTTTTCTCTTAATATATTGTATTACAATAATTTATCTGACCCAATTGGATTCACCACAAACGCAAGGCTTTGGTTACTTTTTGTTTTTCATTTTGTTTAACCTGATTTCATATTGGAACAATCTTTTTAATGTGTATTTACGTCTGCAAGGTTTCAGCGGCAACTAACAATATGCTGCTTTTATTCTCATATTTTCTAATAAAATAATTTTGCTATAAGTTAAAATTAAATTTTGTTTTCTAGCTTTAATATGTGGAAATAAGTAATTTAGTATAATTATAAAGCAACAAGCTCATATTCCTGAACGTGATGTAAATCATCAAGTATCTAGTTCAACATGAAGCTTTCGACCGATGTCTTTACGACATGAGGGAGGTTCAGCGGTTTTACGCTAAAGTATAACTGAAGTATTAATTATTTTAATTAGCAAAAATATTACTTCTACAATATGTTTTCTCTTCTCAAAAGGAAAAAAAAATATGCAGTGGAATTCTGTTCGCACAACGCTTACAGACTATATACGCTTACAGACTATTTACTTATTATTATTACAATTTATACTATAATAAGTCTTCAGCAATACAGCACTAGCGAATCAATCTGTGTATGTATGTATGTATTTATTCTTGCATTGTTTGTTTCTAACACTCAAACGTGCCTATGAAATTCACACACTTCAAAAAACATCAGCATTTTAAAACAAAATCACGATTGTTTGTCTTTAGACTATTATAGGTATTCTCTAAACTTGTAGCACAGTTTGCTTCTAATAACACTGATTTGGGCCATTCGTTTCGGCTGAAACAAGAAACCTTTCGAGTTAGCATTTTGTGTTCTTTTCGCTTCGATGGAAAATGACGTTGTTAAATAGCACAGATTTTATCACATTTAATTTTAACCTTGTAAAAACTTCGAACTGATTTATAGTTTGGCTGCTCTTCGGTAGAGTTTTCAAATTTGCCAATTTATTATTTTGTCTCTCTTTATACAATGTAGTATTCGTTCGTCAGTAAACCATCCATTATTCAATCTTTCTAAAGATAAACTTTTGTACAGTATCCTCCAAGCATTTATCAAACATTATTATAGGGCACATCTTTCACTGAGATCCCTTGCAAATTGTATTGTGCTATATTTTTTTACTTTTCGAAGTATTTTATCCTTCATTTCATAATCTGATATTTTATATTGGTTGCACATTTTGCACTGCTGTCTTACACCTTTTTGTAATAACATAATCGAGTATAGTATTCATAATGTATTCATTTACTATTCTTTTAACATCATTATCGTTCAATGAAGTTTCGATTTTAGTTTTATACAATTTTTGTTTGCCTAAATATGTACATCATTAGTTTCCGCACACAAATCTTCCGATTCGGATTCAAAACTACTGGCCGATCTTTAAACATTTACATATAATCAAATATTTAGAATTTGGCTGATTTCGATTTTTTGTAACTTTTAGTTTTTTTTTTTGAAATATATGTATAACTACTCCCCTAGTTCTGAGGAATTTGAAAACAATACTGGTTGGTCATATTCTTGTAAAGTTATTTCACCTTCGGCTTTCATTTCTACCTGACTTAAATTAATTGCAAGGCCTTGTATATATGTATGTATGTCTATTCCTTAATTATTAAACTGAGACCCATTTTTCTTTTTTCTATTTTAAGTTTATTTTGATACACTGGTGTTCAGTTTTTAATTCTTCTTTTTCTTCTTTTGGCGCTACAGTCCGTGGGGAACCTGGGCCTCAACCAACAAAGTTTTCCAGCTGGAACGGTCTTTAGCCAGCGTTCTCCAATTTTGCACACCAAGTTGGTTGAGGTCCCTCTCCACTTGTGTGCGCCATCGGTTCCGTGGGCGTCCTCTACTACGTTGTCCCACAGGTTCGGAATCGAAGATTCTACGGGTCGGAGCAGTATTCTCCATGCGCTCTGCATGTCCCAACCATCTTAGCCGTTGGATCCGTAGGCGCCTGGTTAGGCTCATGTCGCTGTACAACCCGTACAGTTCATGATTGAATCTTCTTCTCCAGAAACCATCAACGCAAACAGGGCCGAAGATTGAACGCAGAACTTTTCTCTCGAAAATACCAAGGACTTCCTCATCCGCCTTCGACACCGTCCATGCTTCTGCGCCATAGAGAAGTACAGGAATTATCAAAGTGGTATATAGTGTCAACTTGGTTTTTCGAGAAAGGGCCTTACTACTCAATTGCCTCTTGAGCCCCAGTTTTTAATTCATCCTTATATAATTTATGCATTCTGTGATTACCATGGCACTTAAGGCACACTTCTTTGTTTTTACAGTCTCTTTATAAATCATTAATTATCTATCTAAAGTGTCCCCTTACGTATGTATATTAAACCTTCGTGCACTTATTACTTCTTTACAAAATTTGGTAGCGATTTTCATTTTCTTCATTTATATGTCTTTCATTTGATATTTACTTATAATTTTGTTTCCTTATATTTTCAATAATTTCTTCCTCCGAATATATAAATGAAATACAAGTTAAGCCTACAAAAAATTCTGTTGGGATGGGTATCTTCATTTCATCACTCAATTTAGTTTGTGGCTCGAAAAAAATATGTTTTTTCTAAATTGCAGAGAAATATGATATTTGATGAATGTAACCCCAAAAAGGGTGGTTAAATTTCAAGGGCCGATGTTGATTTTGAATAAAACACAAACTATTTAGGAAATTATTATAATTTTATTTTATTATGATGTATTGGTATTACTCAATTATGTATGGAACAAAATATCGGCCAAATGGGCGCCGCAAATCGGCGGCACACCTCCATCCGATGGTCCAAATTTTCGATGACGCTGAGGCATAATGGAGGTTCTATGCCGTTAATGTGCCGAATTATCTGAGGTCTTGAATTGTTGAATTATCGAAGTACACCTTTTCTTTCAAATAACCCCAAAGAAAAAAGTCCAACGGTGTCAAATCACATGATCTTGGCGGCCAATTGACATCGCCATTACGTGAGATAACACGGCCATTGAATTTGTTGCGCAAAAGAGCCATTGTTTCGTTAGCTGTGTGGCAAGTGGCACCGTCCTGCTGAAACCACATATCGTCCACATCCATATCTTCCAATTCGGGCCATAAAAAGTTCGTTATCATCTCACGATAGCGAACACCATTCACAGTAACTGCCTGACCGGCCTCATTTTGGAAAAAATACGGCCCGATGATGCCGCCAGCCCATAAACCGCACCAAACAGTCACTCTTTGTGGGTGCATTGGTTTTTCGACAATCACTCTTGGATTCTCATTCGCCCAAATGCGGCAATTCTGTTTATTGACGAATCCACTGAGGTGAAAATGTGCCTCATCACTGAAGATGATTTTCTTCGAAAATTGATCATCCACTGTTGCCATTTCTTGCCACCATTCTGCCCATTCACGACGTTTGGAATGGTCAAGAGGCTTTAGTTCTTGAGCCAATTGCACCTTGTAAGCGTGTAAATGCAAGTCTTTATGCATAATGTTCATCAACGACGAGCGTGAGAGGTGCAATTGTTGGGAACGACGACGAGTTGAGGTGGACGGCTCTTCAGCCACACTATCGCGAACAGCAGCAATATTTTCTGCAGTACGAGCTGTACGAGCATGCACTGGTGTTCTCACATCTTCTACAGACCCGGTTTGCTCGAATTTTTCCACGATTTTTGCGATTGTACGCACATTTGGACGATGAAATTGACCAAAAAAATTACGAAGTGCACGATATGCATTTTGATTTGAACTCCCATTTTCATAATAAGTCTGGATAACTTTAACACGTTGTTGGATTGTGTATCTCTCCATGGTTCAAATTGAGTAAGTCTGAAATAGAGAAATGTCAAATAAAATTCGGAAAAAAACATGGCGTTTAGGTGTGGTTCACATTCAACATCGGCCCATACAATTTAACCACTCTTTATTTCAATGATAAAAAAATAAATTTATAAACAAACTGTTAAATTAGCTTTAAGACGAATAAGAAATTCTTAATAATAAAAGTTTAATTTTATCTTGAACTCCAAATTGAACAGAAGTTTCAATTTTGTTACTTGTAAGTGAGATACACACTACTAACATACCTTAGCGAACTATTAAAGAACACTTAAGAAATAAGCATAGATAATAATAGAAAATATTAAACTAAGAATCCATAAACAAAGACTCTATTCTAATTATGATAAGACCCTTATTTTTCACACCATTAAAGAAAAACTATTAAAACAAAGACTCTATTCTAATTATGATAAGACCCTTATTTTTCACACCATTAAAGAAAAACTATTAAAACGAAGACTCTATTCTAATTATGATAAGACAATATCCTAAATCAATAACCAACACTTAGTAAGAATATCATCACTTAGTTGTAAGACGATATAATGTTAAGAACACATCATAAACTAATAACTAACACCTAATGATAAGACGATATCCTAAATCAATAACCAACACTTAGTAAGAATATCATCACTTAGTTCTAAGACGATATTTCTGTACTTTATTTTTCTTTCACACGCTGATAAAACCTAGACTAGATTTAACATTTTCATTTCTAGTATTTAAGAAAAAACTTGGAAATAAAATAGTCAGTTTATGAAGAAAACTCAACCACAACTAACGTTGTATTTCACTTGTATATACATATACAACTATAACTCAAGAGTATATTCTAAGAAAATTTAAATTTTGCCTAATTTTTTGGTTTTTAACTAATTTACATGTTTGGTTTTCAAAGTCAAATGATGGGAGATGATATTTCACTTCAATTTTTAATAGCAGAGCTTACAACTACTTCAGAGATTGCATCAAACAAAAAAAATTAAAGCACGTTTGCCAAATTATGAAATTTCATTTCCATGACCGATTGGAGGCAGGTAATCAGTATTAGATGAAGTAAAATTTTTCAGAGCATTTCCCGATGTATCTTACTGACATGTTTAAGTCAAGCCATGAATTTTCATTTAAGTAGCCGATTAGAGGCAGCTAATTAGTATTACATCCAGAAAATTTTTTCTAACCGAACGTTATGACCAATACGTTGTATTCGAATTTCTATAAATATACAAATTTGGAAAACGTTTTTAACACGATTCTTAACACTTTTCGTTACTAAATTTCAATATGCTTCATTACTGCTGAAGAAATACTAACCAAATTGAAAAAGCATATACATACATACATACATACACATATAAAAAAAGGCCTTATTCAAGAACAATAATGTAACAATTTTAAAACAACTTTCTTAATTAAAATTATGTATATTTGTGGTTCACGCCACTTACACACATACATACATACATATATACATATGTAAGTATGTATGTACCCAATTTCTTACTTATTCCGATACTCATTTGTGAATCTTCTTTAGAATTTTTTTCCTTAAGTGAACGCAAGCTCAAATAACAAAGTTAAAAAATAACAAAAGTCGAAAAATTTGCAAAAAAAATAATTTATGTATATACACATCAAACTTACATATTCATACATGCATATGTACATATGTACATACATATGTATGTATGCACTTCAAACCCGTTACTTGATAAGCTCCAACTTGTCTTTTTATACCAGTACAATTTTTTGAGTAAAAAAATTGTGTATTATTTTCAAAGACGCCGGTCTTTGTTGCTGAACAGTGTTGCCATTTATCAGGATTTTTTGGTACATAAGTATGTACATGCAAACATTAACCAATTACAAATAGAAAATCTAATTGAAAACTGGCAAACGATTTATGACTGTGACTACTTGCGTGTTTGGGAGCTTCCTTTAAAATTTTATACACTTCTTGGTTCATTATTATTATTTAAATAAAGAAATTTTATTAAGCTGTACTCAGTTAATTTCTAGTATTTACTTTAATTAATAAACTTTTATTTGTATGTATTCTTGGTAGACCGGCCTAACATGGTTTATCTAGTTTCCAAACTAGAAGTTTCATTAATGAACGAAAAACTGTGCGTTCATTATAATGGTATAATCATTTGTGGCGACTTTAATTCAAATACGTATAACCATTTTCCTACTGTTTTAGAATCAAAAACATCTATTGTAAGCCAAGGAATTGAGAAATTTGTCGCCATAGTTTGTGATAAGAAAGTTCCTGAAATACCCAACACTACGACCTTTCCCATTCCGGTCTTAAAAGCAAAACTGTTTCTTAAGATATGCTTTTAATCTGAAGAAAGCTAATTTCTGACAAAAATATTTTTCCTTTCTATACAGCGTGGATTTTTAATCTGGCGTTTATGTGTGTCTATATAATACTCAGATTACTTTCTGCAAGACACAGTAAAAATATAGAAATTACAATCTATCGATTGCGAAGTCCATTTTCAAAACAATACTATAATGTTTGCGCAGGTAGTGTTCAAAATTCAATTACCTCAATTATTTACATATATCATAGGCAAACATTTTGCGCTTGTATGAAAATTTGTATTAATACAAAACCTTATATGTTAAATTTCTCAGTAATTTTATTTTGAACTCGACTTGTTTTAATTTGATTCACTTATGTTGTGTAAATAGTGCACACACAGTGAAAGAAAAATCGAAACAAGTCCAATTTCGTATGAAATTGCTAACAGAAAGCATTTGAAGTGAAAATTAATTGTTTACTTGAAATTCAAATATTACTTATATGACAACACTGTTTTGTAGTGATTGTGAATGAGTACAAAAGCTGTCATCAGGTCAGCTACGGCTGCGCAACTTTCATTGAAACGTTACGATGCTTCTATATGTGTGTTGTTGAAAGTTTTGGTTTGCTTTTATTAGTACATTTCTCTTCTTGTTCTATGGCTTTGTTTTTATTTTCGGATCTCGGTCTGCGATGTTTATGTGTCTTTGAGTGTGTTTAAGCCATTTGAAGCTGCTCTTCACCATGTTTTCTTATTTTCATGTCTGATAAGTCTTTAATTTTATGCCGTTGATTAACAATCGTACGGATTTTTGCTTGCTTGATTGTTCTGCTCTTTGCCTGCTTTTTTGTTAGAATAGAGGCCAAGATAGTGGAGCTTTAAAGAACAACGGTGACAAGAAACAGCTTGGGAATTACAAACATTTGTAGGGATGTGTTACACACAATACGTGTGTATGTGCTTTATGCATGCATACGTATATATGTATGTTTGTAGAAACATTCATGCAACCTGCTGAGTAGCGACTTCGTTTTCTGGTATTTTCGGTTTGATGTAGACGATAAAGAACGGCTAAAAATCTTTAACACAAAAGACTAGACAAATCAGTCCGTATCATACTCTGCAGACACTTGGATCGCGGTATCGGATATACTCTCAAAAGAAAATATGAACTACATACATACATATGTACAGTTCTAAATTCGAAAGGATTTAATTACAGATGCCAGTGTATTTGAAAAAGTATTAGTTAAATGAAGTTCTATATAAAATTCATAAACCTAATACAATAAATCGATTGTTTGTGTTTAATGTATAACAAATACATATGTATGTGCTAAGTGAATATGAACAATTAAGAAAGTTGAAACGAAAACATTCCTAATTGGGGTAACACATTTTCCTATGTAGATAAGTATATACATACATACATACATACATACATAGCGTATATACATACATATATGTACACGTACATGTATGAATGTATGTACTTTGCAAAAAAGGAGAGTGAGTATCACAGGTTGAATAACGTCTACTTATGTATGTATGTATGTATATGTACGATTTTAGCAAAAGTTAATACTATAATCTCACTTTAAAAATAAACCAATCAACTTATTAATTCTTCTGTAACAACAAAACAATAAGTACATATGTATGTATATGCATAAATGTAAATACGCACATACATACATACATGCATGTATAAGAATTGAAAAATATGTGTTTTGTATCCTGTGCATAATATTTACAAAATAAAAGGCTCATGAACAAAAGTTTTTGCAGGTAAGTAACTTTAATACTTAAAAAATATTTATTTGGAAAAGAGAGCTAATTAATTTTTTCCTTGAATTAAAGTCATTGAATTGACTAACATGTTCCCTATATTATTTTAAAATTAATGTAAAACAGTAAAATTCTCGTCTTAAAGAAGAAACCATGTTCGTGTACATGAGTGAATATCATCAGTGTCACTCTGATTCTTAGATAATTTTTACGATAATTTTAGATCCCACTAATATTTCCAGTTTTCCAGCTTAAAACATTTGTATTTAATTCTTTCCATATCTTTAACAAAAAATGCTTTGTTATAAAATATTTTAGAACAAAGTCTAAAAACTATTTTATTACTGAATTTTAATATGGTGTCAATCAAGGAATCGAACTTTTAAAATGTGAACCAGTATATTGTAATTACCTTTTTCTCCTTAATAATGTAACTTATAAAATTGCTGTTGCTAACGGAGGTTTAGCAATACAAGTAGAAAGTGTTTATTTGCCAAAGGCTTCATAGTCTATAGATATACATACATAATTCGCTAAAATATGATCAATATAGTCCCCTTCCAAATACTTTGTTATACATTTTTCGTAAATAGATACGCATGTTTGGAGCTTTCGAAATGGTAAAAGGGCAACAATTGATTTTAGGTTTTCTTTACTGCTACAAATATTATATAGTATGTAAGTATATTAAAATTCAAGGATACACATGCTTAATTATTCAATAATCTCGAGAACAAACAATTCTTTTTAAGGTTTTTTGCAGTGAAAAGAAAATTTTACCGTTATTAAAATGCGAAGGCTCTCTTTACCTCGTATCTTGTTCATACAACATTTTGCGAAGTCACTGTTTTTCTTCTGTTTGTTTCTTGCCTTTTGTCTGGAGATGTTGCTATATCTTTTGTACAATGTGACATATCGTTACCTGAAATGCAAAAGGGCGTAACAACCAAAAAATTCAAAATGGGTTTTTTCATTTATTATTGTAGAGCAAATCGAATTACATGTCCTCCTACATTTTTACAGCCCTACTGTCAATAACAACCATTTTATTAAAGAAAATCAAAAGGTCGTAACAACAAAGTTGGTTTTTTCTTAAACCAAAAGGGCGCAACCCACATCTAATAAAAATGACGATTAAAAAAATTTTTTTTCTACGAAATAAATGCATCATCGCAATTTAATGCTGTACTGAAGAAATTGCAACACCAGCTTCGTAATCTTTGATTTTTTGGAGTTTTTTGTCTCTCCTGTAAAATTTTGAAATATGTTGTTACGCCCTTTTGCATTTCAGGTAACGATATGTATGTATGTACACAAGTACATTCGTATGGTAGCTACTATTCCAACTTGCAATACAGTTTTTATAAATCAGGTGTGTAAAATTAAACAATAATTGATACCTAACAACTACCAAAATTATAATCACTATGTTTATGTATGTATTTATAAGTAAGTCGGCACAGGTATTTTGTTCAATTTCTACTGCACTTTCCTCTTGAGTTTGTTGTGAACAAAATACATATGTATGTATGTATGTGTCTTGTTATCTTTGCCTTGTATTGCAACAATCTTCGTAGTCGAAGTGTTTTGATTTATCCAATTATTAAAATAGTTTGTACCTATGGAATAATTTTTTCTTAAAAAAAATCTTTTTAAGTCGATTAAGTATTCAAATGTGTGTATGTGTGTATGTATTTTCTATTCTTTTAATACTTTTATAAGAACACATTTTGATTCCTCCAAATAATAAACATATATTTTAACGTTTTTATGTAAGTTCTTTCAATAATTTAATTTACTGCTATATTCCCGTCATCTCACAAGGGCATAACTTCACAGAAACACGCCTCACAGGCCATATAAAACACCTCTAAATGTTTATTAAGACCCGTCCAGTAGTTTTGGATTATTCATATATTAATTGTGCATGTAAGAACACGCAAAGTGTGTTTTTGGGACCCGGAGTGAACTACATACTATATACATATGTACATAGATGCAGTGCGCTGTACAAGAACTAGGTTATGCGTAGTTGGAAAGAAGGAATAGTGTTCGCTATTTTTGTTTTTATTCAATTTTGCAAAGATGAGGATGAAGGAATTTAACTTCTGATCTTGTGTTTTTTTGTTATTGTTGTCAGTTGAATGTAAAGAATTTTGACTATTGTTTTTTCAACAGAACCTTTAGTAGGATTCGAGTCTATGACCTCTGGACTCTTGACCGAATACTCTATCAAAAAGTCTTATATATAGCATCATAAAGAATTAATAAAATTTCTTACCTAAAGAGAAAAAGTAAAACAAAATAGTTGTATTCCCCACTTACATATGTATTTGTAGATGCCATCAAGCAGGAATTCGCTTTTATTCTCTTTCAATAACCATCAATTATTGTTCGCACCCGTCTTCAAAATAGCGTTCAAGGCATGACTTACTGTCACTCAAAATAAGATTGCAAGCAAGGTCTATTTGTTGTAAATATATATACACATATGTATGTAGGTATGTACATATGTACATATGTACGTACTTACCTATGAATGCTATTAAAACTATTTACTTTTTGTTGTAGATGTTGTAGCTTGTTGTTTCTTGTTTTTGTTACTACAAGTTTCAACTTGTTTTCTTCTTGCACTTGTTCTACTTCCTACTGTTTTCTCTCCTTTTTGCCACGTTATTTTTAGTGCTGTAATTGCAGCATTTGTGGCAACACTCGATTGGTTGCCAGATACATAAAATCTGTCAATAATGAGTTTGCACATTGAAAACCAACACGGTTTAGTTAAAATTATTAGTAAATTCATGACATTTTTATTCTACAAAATATTCTTTATGTACATAAATATTTTATAAGTTTATAATTATGTATGTATGTAGGTATTTACAGATATCCTATCGAAAAGAGTTTTAATATGTTTAAAAGAAAAAAGAAATACAACAAAAACTTAAATAAACTGCATGTTAGGAAAAAAAACAAGCTTTTTAAAACGACATATCTTTGCACTAGATTTTTTGTTAAGTAAATATACAACAACAAAATCGGTTCTACTATTTATTTTTTCTTCATATTAGACAAATGATTCGTGAATATGCAGTTTGTGTTCCGTAGCTCTCACTAAAACATTGGTTTTATCGTAAACTGCCTGAACTTTAACCATAAAGTTATTTTTACTTAATATCTTTGACAGATGTTAACCAAACTGCGGAATAAACACATTTAGGGAAATAAAGCGCGCTAAATTGGCTTTTCTTGATATTAAAATATTAATAGTCAATTATTTGTTTTGATATCATGTACCCTTATGAGACGGCATATTTTGTTCATTCTAAAATTTTTGGAGGACTTTACAAATATAGTGGAATAAGAAAATTTACCAAGTGCAAAAAGTTCAGATATATGAAGAAAAATACCAATATATCAAAAATTTACTTTAAGTTCTATAAAAAATTTAAAAATTTTCAAGTTAAAATTCATATTCCCAGCTTGAAACACTAAAAGTGTTCATTATTGCTCAATTTATGACCTATTTAAGCGATTTTCCGCTTTTTTCTGTTTGGTTTTGCTGCATCTTATAAACAAAAGTAGACAGAACTTAATAAAATAAGCAAAAACATACACATGTTTTATTTACATACATTATCGCCTCTCTTTTTAACATTTAATAAAAGAAAATGTAGTGTCATAAGGGCTTAAATGAATTAAGCTTGATAAAACTTTGTATTCAGAAAGAAAGAAACTAAAGTCCTTTTTTATTTTGTTTTATTGGACAAATTTTTAATTCAACATTAACTTAACTACTAACCTAAAGAAAATACAAAACATTTAATTAAAACCTGTTGTTGGTGGCATGATACATATGTACATACATACATATGTATGCTTTGGTTGCCGTGTCAACCAGGAACTCCATCTTCTCCATACCCGAGACCCACAATCTAATAAAAACGCTAATATTTGTTGAATTTTAGCAGTAAATTTCATTCTCTGTTTCTGCTTACTGAGTGTCTCGATGGATGAGTTGGGAGGGTATTCGACCAACAGTCCAAAATATCGTAGGTTCGCTGCCTACCAAAAGCTTTAGCGGAAAGAAATAGCCAGCAAAACTAATTGCACCACATCACCAGCCAAGCAATAGCAAACAATAACTTACTTATGTACACACATACATATATAAATTACAGATAAAAATATCATTCGTCTGACATTTACTTTACTGCAATTTTTTTTTTTTTGGGGATTGGATTAACTATCTTCTGACTTAACCGACAGCCTTTTCGGCCTTCTTGAGAACAGTTGCAATTGAAGTTTTTAGCTTTAACCTCATTTGAGTATACATACATATAATAAATAGGATAAAGGGGATACCAGCAAAAATATTTTGAAACTTTTTTAAGTTAATCACAGAGACAACTATAAAAGTTTGTTAACATATTATGGCAAATGTGTTCGTTACTCCGCCCATTCTGTGTAGTTTTAGCTGGTAAGTTTACTTTTCAATTTATAAACTAATAAATACAATTATGTATATCTCTTAAGATTATGTTTAATCTTAAGATTAAGAAGGCTAAAAAACTTAATTTGGTAACATCCTAAAATTCCAAAACGACAATGACCCCAAAAATGTTATTCATGGCGTAGGTATATGGTTAACCATCAAAGGAGACTATGTACTTCTGCACCAACCACAGGCCTCAGTCGCGCTACCCACTTGTGGGAGGAACTTGAGCAACGCGTCAAAGCGTTAAATTTCAAGCAAATCTCAATTACAGCAAGCGTTGAAAGAAGAATGGGCAAGAAATTACTTAAAATCTAGTATATTTCATGCCCAAGCGTTTAATTGCGAACAGAGTACTCGTATTAAATACATACATACATATGTATATATCGGAAAAATGTTATATTAATCAGTTCTTAAATTACCCGTGCCAATACTTTTCATGCTATTTTTTTTATTAAATCTTTATTAATTAATTAAAAAATATATGTCCAATGGGTTTTTTGAGCGGGTATGAATTCGAGAGCGATTGCAGGGCCAATAGTTTTGTGTGAGATACGGATTGTGTAGCTGATTTATATAAGTTTAAACTGATGGTGGGCCAATATCGCTTGGAACCTGTAAAAGCGTCTTCACTTTTTTCATGTTGTTTACAGCCACACATAGTTGACAATGTTGAAGAAACATCAGGCCTTAACCAAACTGCCCTGAAAATTTCCAACCATCTAGTTCTTGCGACTAACGGCTATCTGTTCCAAATAGACCACTATTATTAGCCCCTTTCTCAGTCTCTAGGTTTAGCCAAGAACCTACATAACCGAGGTCATGTAGGAAAGTTCTACAGTTGTGGTTGCCGTGTCAACCAATAAAACCCATCTCTATACCCTGGGAAGTAAAATATGTTACAACTATAATGTATTTTTACTTTTCGTATAAAGTACATATTAACATTTATTTTTTAATATGTTGCTGCATTTATGTAATACAGCAATAATTAGGCAAATAATTGTTTTTAAATAATACTTCATGGATTTTTGGTTCATAATGGTTAATAAAAGTGTAGTAAGTTTTTTCAATAAGACTTCCGTTCCAGGGCATTTGATGGTTATGCCCAACGAAACAAACCATAATTTTTCTCTGAGATAATATATGTCGATGTACTCTTGTTATTTTTGCTTGTTGAAAAAACATAATGAATAATGCAGTGAAAAGATTATTATTTTTTACTTTAATGGCTGGAAAACTTGCTTTATTGGAATTTATGGACTTTTATTGCAACGTACATCCCCCATTCTAAGAATTTTTAAACGCACATATGTATGTACGCAGTTCTTCCAACATCCAGTTCTAAAGTCATACAAAATTTATTTAATTTGCTTCTTTTTGGTCAAATTTAGATAAGGTTTTATTCTATTGCTCTTTGAAACTTCAAGTTTTATTATATTTCTCTTTAATTTCTAATATTCAGATGTTTTTTAGTGTTCATGTGTTGGGAAAATGCTGATGTACAAACTGCATTTAGGAATAAATGTTATCAAACCAAAATTACAACGAAAATTCATCAATAATACCTGCAAAAATTTTGCCAAGCAAAACATGTAAAATTTTCTCGAGTTATTAAAATTAGACACCCTCTTTGTAATTTTGAAAGTCGACTTAAATGTTATGATAAAATGCCACAGAATTTAATATAAGAAGTCAAGGGAGTAAATCCATTATAAAAATGTAAGATATACGATTAGCGGCTTAGGGAAATAAATAATGTAGCGTCAATTTGTGAAGTAAACAATACACTGGTTGCACTTTTGTTGGTGGCCATATTAAAACATTTGAAAAGTGAGTTCATATAAAACTGGGGTTTCGTGCTCCCGTACTTTCTTGTTTCTCGGTTAAGAGGATTTTTCTGGCTTTTTTTCTCCGATTGCTGCATATACACACATATGTATATATGCAATTACCGCTGGTCTTTCTTTTTCTTCTTTATTTGCCTATTCGATATTCGAATGTTAGAGATTATACGATTACATACATACATAAATTACATATCAAAAATTATAAGTTACATATCATAAATTTTTTTTAATACATTTTTTTATTGTTTATACACTTTTTACTATTCTCTAAAGGGATTCTCTATTCCTTGCTGCATTCAAGGCATTCGACATGTTTCTAGAACTTGACCATTCTTCTGTATTTGTTAATCAAGACTTATTATTTTCTGCCGTATTCGTTTAATTTTTATTTTGAAAAATATGGCCTAGATATGCGGTCTTTCGCTTTTTTAAGATGGATATATGTAAGTTCTCTTTCTCGATTAATTTTTGCGAGTACTTTGGTATTTCTTACGTGTCGTCCGTAAATCCACATTTTAAAGGCTTCTATTTTCTTAACTTCGGCTGCCCTTACAGCCCGTACTTCCACTGCATCTAGTAAAACTGACCGAATATAACAAATCTTGATTTTGCCTCAATATTTATATCACGACTGATCAACAAGTTATATATTTGGAAAAAGCATCTCCTGCATTTTCCTTCCGACTTCTTATTTCTTTCGAGTAGTACTGCTGATCGTTAATTAGAAGCGCAAGGTATTTAAAATTTGCACCCTTTCGACATAGACGAATTCACCGAGACCTTCAATGTCAGAAGGGGATTTAGACAAGGCGACGCACTGTCATGTGACTTTTTTAACATAATTCTTAAGAAGATCGTGCAAAACTCACACGCCAACAACAGAGGCACGATCTTCCAAAAGTCCGTGCAACTGCTAGCATACGCTGACGACATTGCCGTGATTGGTCGAACACAGCGAGCCATCAATGAAGCGTTTGCTGGTATTTCAACGGAGGCGGCCAAAATGGGTCTAGCGGTGAACGAGGGCAAAACGAAGTATATGCTGTCATCAAAAAAGGACGCGCAACACCGACGACTGGGCCAGAACGTCACCATAGGCAGCTATAACTTCGAGGTAGTGAAGGACTTCGTTTACCTTAGCTCCCAAGTCAACAATGCGAATAACCTCAATACCGAGATTAACCGCAGAATAACTCTTGCCAATCGCTGTTTCCTTGGGCTCAAGAGGCACAGTGAGTAGTAGGGCCCTTTTTCGAAAAACCAAGCTGACACTATATACCACTTTGGTCATCCTTGTCCTTTTCTATGGCGCGGAAGCATGGACAGTATCGAAGGCGGATGAGAAAGTCCTTTGTATTTTCGAGGGAAAAGTTTTGCGTTCAATCTTTAGCCCTGTTTGCGTTGATGGTTTCTGGAGAAGAATATTCAATCATGAACTGTACGGGTTGTACAGCGACATGAGCCTAACCAGGCGTCTTCGATTCCGAACCTGTGGGACAACGCATTAGAGGACGCCCACGTTACCGATGGCTCACACAAGTGGAGAGGGACCTCAACCAACTTGGTGCGCAAAATTGGAGGACGCTGGCTAAAGACCGTGCCAGCTGGAAAAGTTTGTTGGTTGAGGCCCAGGTTCACCCCGGACTGTAGCGCCAAAAAAAGAAGAAGAAGTTGCTTCATTGTATGTTTTCTTCTTACTTACAATCATGTATTTTGTCTAATGAATATTAATTTTCAAAGCAAATGTTTCGTTGCATGAAGTAAGCTTAGTTATCAGGTTTTGAAGTCCAGGCATACTATCAGGCATTGCAGTAGTATCTTTAGCATATCTTATCTTGCTAACGTAGACGCCGGTTATTTTCATGCCTTCTTTGATTTTTTGAAAAGATTCTTAGAAAATCCTTTCCGAGTATATATTAAATAATAGAGGAGATAAAATACAGACTTGATAACTCTTGATATTGTTATTTCCTCTTTTAAATCTCCCTCCACATTTATCTGCGCAGTTTGATGCCAGTACAGATTTCGGATGTATCTGATTTCTTTATCACCTATTCCGATTGACGGAACTTATCATGTTGTGTTGTGTCGAAAGCTTTTTCATAATCTATGAAACATAGGAAGATGTCCTTGTCGAACTTTCGGCACTTTTCGAATTAATAGCTCCTTATGAATTTTATCTGTACCTTTTTATTCCTTAAAAACCTTACAACACTTTCTACTTAAAATTTAGTAATATTTGTGTCAGTCTTCGTTTGCAGTGTTTGGATATAAAAACATGATCTATCAATATCTAGAAATAGGCGTTGAATGTACTCTTTCTAAGTTATTTTCTTTACTACATCCTCAAAAACTGCTTCATTCTTGCTATTGAAAAGAATTGTCGAGCTTATTCTGTGATCTATGTACACCCGCAGTTTCTTTATATTTTTTGTGCAAATTAAATTCATCGTATAAGCTTTGTAGTCTTTCGATTTCTTGACGTTGATTAAGTTGCTTATATTTTGCTGCGCGTATTTGTACGTGAATTTCCCTGTTTAGTTCTCAGTACAGTTTCTGATTCAAGTTTTTACATTTACGTCGTTTATTTAAAAGCTGTTCTTTTCCTGGTGTCAGCTAGTCTTTACTTTGTGGTCTTGTACTATTTCGCAGAGAATTTTGTGCGATGGAGTGAAGTGCATTTTAAATTTGTTTCCATATATTTTCCACATCTCTATCAATGTTATTGAGTTTTGTGTTAACACGAATATTTGTATTTTATGTTGTCTTTCCTCGATTTAGGTTTTATTTCCGTGCATATACTCGTATTTGTCATAAGAAGATTGTGGTCAGATGGTACGTCTGCTGAAATCAATTTGATTTCTTATTATACTTTCACTTGTATTCTGGGGGTATTTCGAGTGTAGAGTCTTCTGGGTAAGCAGAGTGTTTGCTATTTTTTTAGACAATATGCCTCAGTAACTCCACTTACAGCCTGGTTTCCTAATTTCGCTTTGAAGTCGCCTCGGATGATTATTATCTCATGCTGTTTTGTTAGTTTCAATACTTCTTCTTCGATTTCTTCATTACTTTTATCTAACGTGGGAGCATAAACTTAACATTTATGTTAATGGTTTAGGTTTTGGTATAAATCCAATAACACTTTTGGCTATTTGAATTGCTGCAATTATTCCAACACCATTCGTAAGGGTTCTATTAATATTGATTAGAGAAATATTTTTTAGTTTTGGGATAAGTATAAATTCTCCGCAATCTGGCCACCATTTTTCGCATATACCAAGTGTATCAATTTGAAATCTACTCATTTCGGATAAGTTATTAACTAGTTTTCCAGCTTCGTAAAGACTTCGTACATTTCATGTACCGATGTTAAATTTCTTCTTACCTCCGGGGATTCTTAGCACCCCTGTGTTGCCGGAAACAAAGGGCTGTGAGTTTTCAATTGTAGTCATAATTGTATAGTTTTCTAGGAATATAACTTCAGTGGCTTCCCGTTGTATTTTGAAGCCTTTAGTAAAGACGCTGTATTAGTGTGGTCAGTTTTTTGGCCTTAGTTGTAATATATGTATGTAAGTTAACACAGAAAACATTTAAATCTCCAAAAATATAAAAACAGTTCACACGTTAACAAAGCGGACGTTGCGTCTACAGTTACAACACATTCCAACAGCAACGTAGCTTTGTTCCCATCGATATTGCTGACTACGCGTCTGGCTAATACACGAGCCAACATAAAGCAGACGTTGTTTGCTGACTGGCGAATATACAGACAACCAACATGAAGAGTTGGCGTGATCGGCTGAATGTTAGGGTAACTTAAGTTAGATTAAAATTAAATAAACTTACTTGTAATTTTACTTCAAATAAATAAAGTCGTGTTGTGTGCCTAAAACCACACAACCAAAAAATAATTTTTTTTTATAAAAAATCACTAACGTGAATTTAATTGGCGCCCGAGCAGGGACCTCCTTCCGAACGTTAAGGAGGTTTTGTCGAAAAGTAAAATTACGGTCAAGCCTTGGCAGGCCCCTCAGTAATCTTTGTAAGGACAAAACGGATTGACGTTATGTCAAAGCCTGCTAAGCCCGGTAACACGGAAAATTATAATAAACATTAATTTTAAACAAAAAAGTAAAGTGAAAATCTAGCAATATATGAAAAATAAAAAGAACATACAGAACAAAAGTCAAGAAAGAATTGTGAAAGAATAAAATAATTAGAAACTAAAATAAATCGTGAACGTGGAAAAATAAAATTTTTTAATGATAATAATAAATTTAAAGAATCAAAAAAATAAATAAAGAAGTTAAAATTTATTATAAACGCTAATAAAATAAAAAAATTTTTTTTAACATAACTGAAAGCTAAAATAAACTGTGAACATATAAAAAGGGATTTTAAAGGAAAGTTAAGTGAAATAATAATAAATTAACTAAAAAATAAAAACAAATTTTTTAAAGGTATAAAAGAAATTTTAGTTAGAAAATAAAGGAAGATAAATAATATATTTATAAAGAAAACACTTTTGTTGACCTTATAAGAGAAAATTTAATGTGAAGAAGAGAAGAAGAAAAGAAAATAAACAACTGAAAAAAAAGTGAACACCTCAAAAAAATATTGAGACAAATTGAAATATCAGTTATCATTAATAAGAATTTCAAAGTTTTGAACGTTTAAATGTGAAAGAAACCAGAGTAAAGTGAAAATTTCAAAAGGAGCAGTGAAACAAGACAATTCCAGCATCAGCTCCCCACATCAACATTCAACTCACCATCTGTATGCAACACTCAACTCAACACCAGCTTCCAGAACTCACAAAGATGCTGACAACATTTTTAGTGTAAGAGTCCTTATTTTTACTTTAAATTATAACAGTTTTCTAAACTAAAACCCTAAACTCGAAATTTGATGTTTTTATTTTATTTTCATTTGACTTATTAGTCATAAGAAATTTGCTTAAATTTTTATTTGTACCGGTTTTTCTTGAGTTTTAATTTTTCAAAAAGTTGGTTATTGTTTGATTGCCTATTCAGTTATAAGTTCTCTAGTATTCAGAATTTTGCAAATCGGTCCTCGAGAGTGAAATCCGTCCCTATCATTTACCATGCCAGATGAAACCATAGAACAATTAACCGAGAGATTGGGCAGAAGTCTTACAATGACACAATCAGGTGGCGGAACAGCAGCTACAGGGGGCTTGACTGCGACTCAGAGGGAGCAAATAGCTTCGATGATAAATGAGGCTCTTAGGCCACCCACCGATCTTTTATCGGAAGAGGGGGCAGACCACCCCATAGTTTCAGCTACGACTAGATTAGAGGAACTGGACAAGGTTCCTGATATAGTAAAATCTCTAAGAGAGTTCTCCAGCAAACAGGGGGAATTCAATTCTTGGAGGAAATCCGTTGATAGAGTTTTAGGTCTATACGAGTCTGTGCAGGGAACTGGGCGATACTATGCAATCTTGCATACTATTCGCACAAAAGTTATTGGGGAAGCTGACGCAGCCCTGGAGTCGTACAGGACTCCTCTGGATTGGCCCAAAATGAAGAAGTGCCTTATGATGCACTATTCTGACAAACGTGACATAGGCACGTTGGAGTATCAGATGACTAGTCTGTGTCAGGGAAATAGAACGATAACGGAGTTCTACCAAACCGTGTACCAGCACCTGTCGCTAATCCTTGATAAAGTTTCTGGTTTAGATTTGGGAGAGAGCAGCCTCCACACAATGACGAATACTTACCGTGAGAAGGCACTAGATACCTTCATTAGAGGTCTCAACGGAGACCTCCCAAGATTATTAAGTATCCGTGAACCGAACTCCTTGCCCCAGGCATTGCATATTTGTCTTAAGCTAGACAATATGACATTCAGAGCGAACTATGCTAATGGCCGAATACCCAGAGCAAATGGGTATAAGGATGGAATTGGCACAGCAAGGTCAGCTCTAGGTAATGGGAAATTTTATCCTGAACTTGCTCATGCCAGTGGAGTGATGTCTAGCAGACCACCACTACCGCCTCGTTATAATAATAATCCGAATTTCAAACCAAATTATCACTACCAAAACGTGAGTCCTACTGTCTATCAAAATTTAGGACCGAAACCCCAATTTGATCGGGGTAGGCCTCCGAATCAACAGAATCAGACACAATACTGGAACCGAACCCCTAATATTCAAAGACAAACTAGAGTGGAGCCAATGTATATAGACCAATCGATCCAAACACGTCAAGTTAATTATATCAATAGACCGCAGGATAATACGGCTTTTAAAAGACAAACAACGGCCTCTTTCCAAGGTCCAGTTAATAAATTGCAGAGGAACTTTCACATAAATACTAACTATACGGCAGAGGAACTATTCGATTGTGGATATCCACCAGAGGGAAGCGAGGTAAATCAGCAGCCAGAAAACGGAGAACCTGATTATGTTCAGGAATACTTCCAACATATTCCCGAAGAAGCAGCTGCACTCGAAAATGAAGAGAACCCACTTGAGGAAATTCAATATGAAGCCAATTTTTTAGATTAAATTAATTTAAAAAAAAAATTAAAAACGAGGAACGGGCAGATACTAAGATTTCTTTTGGATACAGGTAGTAACAAAAATTATATAAAATCTAATTTAACTACAAAACACATACCTAATACAAAAAAATTCAGCGCAAAATCAAAACCTTCGATGGAATACTAGGTCACGATAGTCTCAAGGAATTATCGGCTGTCATCTATACCTCAGAGAATTACTTTACAATCAAGGGAGAAAGAAGGATTATATTATACCAATGTGTTTCTCAGGACGTTAACAACATCGAGATCAGGATGGACCATCTGTCGGAGAATCATAGAAAAGGTCTGGAAATGATTGTAGACCACCATAAGAGTTTATTTGCAGATCCAGATGAAAAACTTACCTACACCACGAAAGTAATAGGAGATATTCGCACTTCAACCGATATCCCAACCTATTCTAGAAATTACCCTTATCCTATGGCATTGAAAGGAGTAGTCGAGGAAGAAATCGGCAAATTGCTAAGGGATGGAATTATAAGGCCATCACGTTCTCCATATAACTCGCCAATCTGGATAGTGCCAAAAAAACAAGATGCATCGGGAAAGGAAAAGTATAGGGTTGTTGTAGATTTCAGAAAACTTAACACTGTAACGATTCCAGACAAATACCCTATACCTGATATAAATGATGTGCTTTCACATCTGGGAGGAAACAAATACTTCACGGTTGTTGACCTAAAGAGTGGTTTCCACCAAATACCCTTCAAAAGGAAGATGTTGAGAAAACAGCTTTCTCAGTCAACAATGGAAAGTACGAATTTTTGCGGTTACCTTTTGGGTTGAAAAATGACCCTTCTATATTTCAACGCGCACTTGATGATATTCTTAGAGAACACATCGGGAAGATGTGTTATGTCTATATTGATGACATCATAATTTTCAGTAAGGATGAGGAATCTCATTTTACACATTTAGATGCTATCTTTAGAACACTAAATAATGCAAATATGAAGGTGCAATTGGATAAGTGCGAGTTTTTCAAGGAGGAAGTTGAATTTCTCGGATTCATTGTTTCTCGTGACGAAATTAAAGCGAATCCGAAAAAAGTAGACGCAATTGTGGAATTCCCTTATCCAAGGAGCGTAAAAGAACTTCGATCCTTTCTTGGCCTTTCAGGATATTATAGGAGATTTATTAGAGGTTACGCGGATATCGCCAAACCATTGACCAAACTCTTGCGGGGAGATGGAGGCATGATATCTGAAGCAGAACCGAGTAAGAGAACGATAATACTCGACAAAGAAGCAAAGCAATCCTTTGATGAGCTGAAAAACGCTGTAGTATCACAGGAAGTAATACTGTCTTATCCTGATTTTGAAAGAGAATTCCAGTTAACCACCGACGCATCCAATGTCGCCCTAGGAGCTGTATTGAGCCAGGACAACAGGCCAATATCTTTTATTTCAAGAACGCTTACCGAAACAGAAGAAAATTATGCAGCAAATGAAAAGGAGATGCTAGCGATAATTTGGGCGTTAAATTCGTTAGGAAATTATCTCTACGGTTCTAAAAAGGTAATTATGTACACTGACCATCAACCGCTTACTTATGCCCTTAGCAGCCGTAATAACAACACGAAGATGAAAAGATGGAAATGCATCCTTGAAGAATACAATTACGAATTGAGGTATAAACCCGGTAAAACGAACGTAGTGGCCGACGCTTTATCTAGGAATCAGTCAGGATTAAATGTTCTGCAAGATAATTCGGATTCATCGACCATAACTCAACACAGTGCAGAAAGTTCGTCGTAGGGCTTAATACATAGCGTAGAAACCCCTATAAATGTATTTAAAAATCAATTATTTATTAGTACTGACAACATGCCTTCATATCAATTCAAGATTATTTTCCCAGGATTTCACAGACATTTAATTATGGAAACCAGTTACAACGAACAAAAACTTATAGATATTCTCAAAAGGTATCTCAATCCATCCGTGATAAATGGAATTAAAGCTCCCGAGCCTATAATGGGAAAAATTCAAACAGTATACCAGGATAATTTTTCAAATTATAAATGCAGATTTACACAAATAGTGGTTGAGGACATAACATCGGAAAGCGACCAGGAAAACATAATAATCGAAGAACACAATAGAGCTCATCGTAATGATAAGGAAAACAAGGTGCAGATTTTAGAAAAATATTACTTCCCGGGAATGAATGGAAAAATTAAAAGAATCATAAAATTATGCTCCACGTGTAAGAAAAACAAGTATGAACGACATCCAAATGCTCCAGTACTTAGAGAAACTCCAATTCCAACATATCCAGGCCATACTATTCATATCGACATATTTTCTACGGACAAGAAATTAATATTAACGTCAATTAATAAATTCTCTAAATACGCACAAGTTGTTGATTGCTCTCAACCTGGCGAGAAGCCAGCAGCGATCCCTGAAAATGGACTGGTCAAGCTGACATACTGCCTCCTCGTGGCGCCCCTGGATAGCCCCTACAGCACCCGCTTAGAGGTGAACCAAAGTGTGCAGCGAATCCCCTCTGTCCAGGGGTCTAAACCAGGACCCGGTCCTCCAGGTTTCGGGGGTTGTGCGTGGGGGTAACTTCCCTACCGTGTAAAAACACACTAGTTTCGACACAACAACAAAGAATCAATATAAATATGAATGACTTTATTGCTGACGACCAGGAACAACGAAATAAGGATAACGATTTTCGGTTCTGCACGTGGAATGTCAGGTCCCTGAACAGACCACGTGCAGCCGATGAACTTGCGGAGGCCCTGGAAGCCTATAAGGCTGACATCACCGCCATCCAAGAAGTGCGATGGGATGGGCCGGGCAAAAAGAAAGTGAGAAACTGCGACATCTACTACGGTGATTGCTACAAAGAGCGGCGACAGCGCCTGTTTAGATGCGGGTTTGTTGTTCGAGGCAGACTTAGGCAAAAAGTCTTAAGCTTTAAATCCGTGAGTGAACGCCTCATTACAATCCGCATCAAGGCTAGGCTCGGCAACATTAGCCTAATCTGCGCCCACGCCCCTACGGAGGATAAAGATGACGACAGCAAGGATGACTTTTATAATCTCCTAGAAAGAACATACGATCAATGCCCCAGCTACGACACCAGGATCGTCCTAGGAGATTTCAACGCAAAGCTGGGCAAGGAAGACATCTTTGCTAGAGTCATCGGGAAACACAGCCTGCATGACGACACATCGGGTAACGGACTCAGGCTGCTAGATTTTGTAACGGGGCGAAATCTTACTGTAGCAAGCACGCGATTCCCTCACCTCAACATTCACAAAGGGACCTGGCGGTCCCCTGATCAATTAACCGTCAACCAAATTGATCACATTGCGATCGACGGCAGACACTCCTCCAGTATTCTTGATGTCCGAACATTCCGAGGAGCCAACATTGACTCCGATCACTTCCTTGTTGTAGCCAAGGTAAGATCACGGATATCAGTAGCAAACCGGAGTAGAGCACGACCACAACAGTTTGACGTCGCAAAGCTACAATCGCAATCGACCGCTGGGAAATTTGCCGATCTAGTGTCCCTTAAGCTCTCAGAGAGTCCAGCCCTGCCAGGCGAAACAACCGATGAGGAATGGAACCGTTGCCAAAACGCCATCAGAGATGCTGCCTCTGATGTATTGGGTTTTAAAATGCCACCCGGAAAAAACCCATGGTTTGACGACGAGTGCAGGCAGGCACATTCAGCGAAGCTAGCAGCGTATAAGGCGACGTTGGAGAGAAGGACGAGAGCAGCTCGTGAGCTCTACGAACGGAAGAGAAGGGAAGAACACCGTCTTCTCAAAAAGAAGAAGAAAGAGCACGAGAAGCGCGCGATCGAGGAACTGGAGAGGTGTTACGGCAGGAATAATATCCGAAAGTTTTACCAACGGGTAAAACAACTATCCAATGGATATAAGCTTCGGACAGAAGCCTGTCGTGACGAAGAGGGTCAAATCGTAGTAGAGCCGCAATCGATGCTGAGAATCTGGAAGGATCACTTCTGCAGACAGTTTAACGGCGAACAAAACACCGATTCCATCGCCAGGCAGAATATTCCACTACAGACAACGGACGATGATGGTAGAGAATTCCGTCCCCCCGACCTGAATGAAGTCAAGATAGCAATATCGAGATTGAAATCAAACAAAGCTGCAGGAGCGGACGCACTGTCCGCGGAACTATTTAAGGCAGCCGGAGATGACCTGGTTGGGCGCATGCGCCAGCTCATCTGTAAGATATGGTCGGAGGAAAGCATGCCCGACGAGTGGAATCTCAGCATCGTTTGCCCGATCCACAAAAAAGGAGACCCCTTCAACTGCGCCAACTACCGAGGAATAAGTCTCCTGAACATCGCCTACAAGATCTTCTCTGCCGTTTTGTGTGAGCGCCTGAAACCATTCGTGAACAGTCTGATAGGTCCTTATCAGTGTGGTTTCAAGCCGGGGAAGTCCACCATCGACCAAATTTTCACACTACGGCAGATCCTGGAAAAGACCCAAGAGATGCAAATCGACACCCACCACCTATTCGTCGATTTTAAGGCCGCATATGACAGTGTGTATAGGGACGAGCTATACGAAGCCATGTCTAGTTTTGACATTCCTACTAAACTCGTCAGGCTGTGTAGGATGACGATGGAGAACTCTCGCTGCTCCATCAAGGTCGGTAACGAATTCACCGAGACCTTCAATGTCAGAAAGGGATTTAGAAAAGAGCGCACTGTCATGTGATTTTTTTAACATAATTCTTGAGAAGATCGTGTAAAACTCACACACCAACAACAGAGGCACGATCTTCCAAAAGTCCGTGCAACTGCTAGCATACGCTGACGACATTGACGTGATTGGTCGAACACAGCGAGCCGTCACTGAAGCGTTTGCTGGTATTTCAACGGAGGCGGCCAAAATGGGTCTAGCGGTGAACGAGGGCAAAACGAAGTATATGCTGTCATCAAAAAAGGACGCGCAACACCGACGACTGGGCCAGAACATCACCATAGGCAGCTATAACTTCGAGGTAGTGAAGGACTTCGTCTACCTTGGCTCCCAAGTCAACAGTATGAACAACATCAGTACCGAGATCAAACGCAGAATAACTCTTGCCAATCGCTGTTTCTTTGGGCTCAAGAGGCAATTGAGTAGTAAGGCCCTTTCTCGAAAAACCAAGTTGACACTATATACCACTTTGATAATCCCTGTACTTCTTTATGGCGCAGAAGCATGGACGGTGTCGAAGGCGGATGAGGAATTCCTTGGTATTTTCGAGAGAAAAGTTCTGCGTTCAATCTTCGGCCCTGTTTGCGTTGATGGTTTCTGGAGAAGAAGATTCAACCATGAACTGTACGGTTTGTACAGCGACATGATCCTAACCAGGCGCCTACGGATCCAACGGCTAAGATGGTTGGGCCATGTAGAGCGCATGGAGAATACTGCTCCGACCCGTAGAATCTTCTATTCCGAACCTGTGGGACAACGCAGTAGAGGACGCCCACGGAACCGATGGCGCACACAAGTGAAGAGGGACCTCAACCAACTTGGTGTGCAAAATTGGAGAACGCTGGCTAAAGACCGTGCCAGCTGGAAAACTTTGTTGGTTGAGGCCCAGGTTCACCACGGACTGTAGCGCCAAAAGAAGAAGAAGAAGAAGAATACGCACAAGTCAGGAAACTACAAAGCAGATCTAACGAAAATATTAGGAGGCCTCTAAGAGAACTCCTGTTTTTTTATGGAGTACCAAAGAACGTCGATCATGTTTATGATGAAAGATGACTTAAAAATTAATGTTTTTACTACACCTTCTTATAGGAGTGAATCAAACGGACAGATAGAACGATTTCATTCCACATTAGCTGAATTAATGAGATGTCTGAAAGAAGATGGAACATCGAGGGATTTTGATGAATTGCTGGAAAGATCGGTAAATGAGTATAATCACTCAATTCATTCTACTACTAAGAAAAGGCCTGTAGATCTTTATTTTGGACGAACTGTCGACTTTTCCCCACAGGATTATGAGAAAACAAGACTGTCAAACATCGAAAGATTGAAACGGAAACAGGAGCAGGATCTTGCTTACCATAACAGGAAAAAATTACCTATTAAGAACTATGTGCCAGGTCAATTGGTATATGTGAAAAACAACAAAAGATTGGGCACGAAATTGAGTAATCGCTTTAAAGCCGAAATAGTGAAGGAAAACGGGGATACGACAATTGTCACGAATAGTGGCCGTGTGATCCATAAGAGTCACATCAGGAATTAGAAATTCTCCTCTTTATCTTTGGACTACCGTACCCCGGCAACGAATTGAACTTAAACACTAATAAATTATTTTTTTTCAGGATACTTCTAACCTGCAGGTCTATTATGGGGGAGTTTCAGATAATGGATTATTCCAATTCAAGATTAGTCGTTGTAAACACCGGTCCAGCGAGAATTCAAACAGGTGTGTTTAGATTGATTCACACGATTGACTTGGGACAATATGAGGAATTGGTGCAGAAACTTGAGGATGGAGTTCGCATGTATAATGACACTGACAACTCGATTCTACCCTACCTATCGTACACCATATCCCAAATGAAATCCAGTCTAACCAGACTTAGATCCAAGACAAGGACAAGGAGATCACTTAATTGGAAGTGCATGGAAGTGGTTGGCCGGTAATCCCGATCATTCTGATTTCGAAGTTATAGAGAACAAAATTAATAACGTTTTGCAAAATAATAATAACCAAGTTACAATTAATCAAATGGCACTAGATAAAGTAAACAAATTATCAATCATGACGAATAATATTTCAAAATTGTTAGAGAGTAAAATTCAAGAAAAGTCTTTAATAGATTTTAAATATAAGTTAGAAATTGTTAAGGAAGAACTATCTAACATTGAATACGCAATTCATTGGGCCAAATCAAATAAAATATACTATATTTTATTTTTTCTAATTCTGAAATTGAGATTCTAAGAAATATTTTTAACAATGATAATATTCCATTTGGTAACATAGACGAACTGTTAAATTTTTCCAAAGTTAAAGTAGCTTCAAATGATAAAGAAATAATTTATATTGTAAATATCCCAACAACGAGTAAACAAAATTGCGAAAACCTTTTAATTAGACCTTTAAAAAGTAAGAACGTGGTGATTAAGACAAATTTTGAAAATATATTGAAATTTTATGGTAAAATATATGGAATAAAAAATGAATGTAGAAATTACAATAAGTTAAGTATTTGCGAAAAAGAAAATACCATAGATCTAAGTGAATCTGAATGCATCCCTAATTTGCTGAAGAGTAAGCCATCACGGTGCGTAACAACCAACGGCGAACATGTTGCTCTTGTCGAAAAAATCGACGAAAGTATGATACTACTCAACCAATTCGCAGGAAATATATCAATCGATAATTCAACAACTGTGCTAAACGGAACCTTTTTGATTCATCATCTAAATTCTACAGTTCAGATAGGTAACCAAACATATTCAACAACCCAGGTTACCTTTACTAAGCCATTACCTGCATTGTTCCAGCCGGTTAATGTGAATTTTCAAGAACAAGTTATAACCTTGGAAAGAATGGAAGCTTTAAATATTAACAATTCCCATATTATACAACAACTACAAATTGAGAACAAAGTTAATTTGTCCATTAATATCGGATTAGTATTAGCTGTGTTACTACTGATCATTATTATGTCGATCATAAGGCGAAATCGTAATAAGATAATCAAAGAACGTAAAATTCCTGAAACCAGCAAGAAACCACAAACTCCGCAAGAAGAAGTAAGCACAACAGAGGACATTAATGTTTACCTAAAACAGAAGAAACCTTCATCACCGCCAACGGGAGGTTCAGGAAAAAGCAAAATTCACAACTTACCTTTTTTTTTGAAAAATTATCATACGAGGACGTATGATCTTAGAAGGGGAGGAGTTAACACAGAAAACATTTAAATCTCCAAAAATATAAAAACAGTTCACACGTTAACAAAGCGGACGTTGCGTCTACAGTTACAACACATTCCAACAGCAACGTAGCTTTGTTCCCATCGATATTGCTGACTACGCGTCTGGCTAATACACGAGCCAACATAAAGCTGACGTTGTTTGCTGACTGGCGAATATACAGACAACCAACATGAAGAGGTGGCGTGATCGGCTGAATGTTAGGGTAACTTAAGTTAGATTAAAATTAAATAAACTTACTTGTAATTTTACTTCAAATAAATAAAGTCGTGTTGTGCCTAAAACCACACAACCAAAAAATAATTTTTTTTATAAAAAATCACTAACGTGAATTTAATTTGTATATTATTCCTACACCGTGGGAACGTTGCCAAATTAAAACGTTTGGAAAGTAAATTTATATTATATACTATATATATTTTTCTGAATATATATAGTATTAACATTTTGTGCATGCGTAACAAAAACTGTTATTAGATGGGAAATTTTGTATTAAACACAAACGTTCTATAGTTTTGTAGAAAAATTTATTTAATGCAATTAATAATAACTTAAAGGCAAGAAATTACTTTTTTTGTACCAAAACCATTTTAAATTCATAAATTTTTAGCCCAGGAGTTCCCTCATATAATTCCCAGAAAAGCGGGGAGAAAAATAAGCTTAGAAAAAACCCATGAATCAAATAAACAGATTGGGCTTTCCGTTATGTTGTTTACATCAATAGCTAGTGATGTGATTTAGAAAGTGCCATATGCATTTTACTTTGATACTAAAAGTGAACGATAATAAAATAAATTAAAAACCAAAAAAAAAAGCCGATCAAAATAAGTTTTTTCTATTTTCCATCTGTCTCTAATTTATTAAAGCAATGGATAAAGTTTTGCAATGATAAATAAGTATGTATATACATACATACATATGTACATAAATATGTATGTACATATGCCACCATCTGTATGGAACATATCAATGCAAATGATTTTAAAAATAAATTTAAATACGGTATTGGTAAGTTATCAGTTATTTTAAAACCTTTTTAATTGTATAAATGTGTAAGTAATTCCATAATAATGTTTTACGAAAAAACTTTATTTGAAACACTTGAGTTCCTTCTATACATAAAGAACTTGCTGAAAAGGACGGTCTTCATAAGTAGCGTGAACAGCGAATGTAAAACCGAGAAAACAAATAAATAGTTCAACAACTTACATATGTATTAATGAACACGATACAGTAACTGCTTTACTTACTGGTAAGATGTTTAAAAATTTAATATTAGCAGACTTCAATATCAATTTTACTACATATTACTTTTAGTAGAAGAAAGTGAAAATTTAGTGTAGCCCGATGAAGTAAAGTAAAGTAAAAATTGTAATTGTGCTAAAAAGTAAGTACATATGTACATAAGTATGTATGTAAGTATCTCAAACCAGCAACTGGATTCTATAGAATCTTAGTTTATTTCGTAATCACACAAAGCAAAATTAAAATACATTAACTTATTAAATTATTTATGTAATTTCTTTTTTATTAACAATAAAATTAATTAATTGCTTCCTTTTTCTTCCTAATACATTTTTTAATGCAAAGAATGCATCAGAGTCATCTTTGTTTATTGCTTCATGGAAAAATCGTATATGTGAATCTGCATAGGAAAATCCATTTAGTGTGTAAAATTTCATGAATTCATTTTTTTGATTTGTATGTGAACAAAACTTCAATTTTCATATCAAACCGTTCGCAAGTTTCAAAAACATCGGAAAGTAATGTACATATATAAAATAGTAAGAACCCACTTAGTGTGTGTCAACAATGAAAAGAGAACGAACACAGTATGAAAATGCAACACAGAGGGGAAATATCAGTTGCGTCAAATATAGCTTAAGAGTTTTACCCTAAGTTTAATAAAAATAAATTTATTATTTGTTACTTCACTCCCATATTACAACTGATTTGATTCTTACGTGAGATGATTGACGGGTTTTTCCCGAAATTATTATCCTCCTCAAAAATGTGTTTCTTATATTCGATTTTCTTATCATAATTTTCAAAATGTTTTCACTGATTATGTACTATATCTTACTTAATAATTTAGGGTTGTTTACAAAAATACATTTTCTTTGTAACTCAAATTATTTAACAATTATTTATCAAATATCCTGTGTAAAATTGTTTATTATTTGTTATCAGCGGAAATTACTTATTGTTTGTTGTCTTAAATTATTTAACATGAGTCCAGAACTAATTTCTCTTTAATCTGTGGAAAATTTGTTCTTACTTCTTATCTTAGAAAATGTGTTTGTTGTTATAGAGAATGTATTTATTAATGTATGTTTATATTTATTAACATTTTTATTAATATTACAAAATAGGAATAAAGAAAGGTATATATGTTTATGTATGGGCGTCGTTAACTTGCGTGCAGCATTTAAAATGGTAACAGATTTAAAATTGTACTATAAGTCTCCGAACACACTTAAGATCAAAGATTAACTGCAATAACAGAAAAAGCAAAAAATTACAGTGTGGTATAAAGGTTAATATATATTTACTCCATCCTTACGGTGGAATGAAAAACTAAGACGGACTGCCGCAGAAGAGCTTTTGTGCAACACACAATTTTAATGGAGGTATTTTGAAATGAGAATACGTTGCCTCTAGACAATTTCAATAAACCTGAGTTACTGGTTTTATTCATAAATATATTTTTGAAATATTGAAATTGTATGAAAATAATTTTTGCACGAACATTTTTCCTATTAAGCTTTAATAAACCGAAAATTGTTTTTTGAATAAATATTAAAACATTTCATCGTCGGTATGTTGCTTTATGTTCACACACAAACATTTTTTTACAATTTTTCGATTTTCTTTAGGTTTCATTTTCTTACAATTTCACATTTGTATTTTAGAGCATGAGAGAATTGTAAATCTGTACACATACGTACTTACATACATATGTACATAAGTATGTATCTAAATTTGTACAAATAAAACATTAATCACATATGGAAATGTTTGACATTAAAAACCCTTCAGTTTTGGTATCTACATGTATGTATGTACATACATAGTACATAATTTTTTTATTGTTGTACATACATGCATACGTACATACATATACATACATATATATAAATTTTTATATATGTATATATATTTTGTATTTTATATACATACATTCATGCTATAACAAAACGCGAAATAAAAAACCACAAGATACGTCAAATACTCAACTACACAAAAAAAGCAAATGAGAGAATTGTGTGAAATAGCCAAATACCGTGAACTATTTCCCCATTTTTATTTCCCCTCCGTGAATTTCTATAAACTCAAGAATTGCCACACCAAAATTGTGTGAGCTAGTGCTTATCGGATGCAAATAAAAACAATATATTTAAATTTTTCGTGACATCCTAAAAAAATGTATTTAAAATCCGGCAGCAAAGAAAAATAATTATATGTATGTATATATATACACATGTATGTATGTATATAAAAAAGAACTGTATCTTTATTTGTAGCTTTTAAAAGACAAGACCAATTTATAAACAAACTGTATAGCTTTAAGCAGAATAAGAAATTCTCAATAATAAAAGTTTTAGTTTTATCTTGAACTCCAAATTGAACAGAAATTTCAATTTTGTTATTGGCGCATTCGGTAGGATAGATAAGGAAAAATTATCTATCCGAAAAAATGGATCCTAGGAAAAAAGACACAATAAAGCAGTTCCTTCGAAAAAGGACACAATTAAATATTTCGAATTATCCTACGTAAAAAGATAAAAATAATAAAAGAAATAAACTCTGAGAAACTTAAGAGTACAAATCCTTATTTGCCTTGATTGAAATTAAGCAAACTTATCTAATACAATACATTGTCATAATAAGACTGTAAGCACAGGATGCCCCCTTGGCCGCAATTGGAGTTTTGTATTCCATTTGTGGAATTGTTTAGTGTCATCTATAAATGTATGGGCTCATAAAGAAAATGCTCAGAGGTGATCCCTAACCACTTGTATATAATACAAAATTCTATGACGCAAATTTAAAAAGGAAAGAACAAAAGAATTCCTTTCATTTCGCAGAAAGTCGGGTTTTCTTATCAAAAAGATGTTTGAGTGCTTATGTGGTAACTGATGTGAGTAATGCAGGTGTTATTTGGATAAAGAATATGAAGAAGGAGTTAAGCTTCTAATTGTTCTCTTTTTTTGAATACGGAGATAATTTCACCTTAAAAGTATGTTTTCATAATTTTTAATTCGATATACAATTCGTTAATGTCTTATTTAGATTTCGAAATATATATTCAGTTATATACATCTTCAAATTTGCAGGCCCGTTTACTTTAAAATAGGCTTTCAACGGGCCAAAGGGACGGTGGAAAGAAAAAACTTTTTGGTAAGCAATTACTCATAGCTGTAATTGGAGATACGTTCCTTCCCCTTACCTCACCACAACCTGAGTTCTCTCACATATTTTGCCTCGTGCTTGTGAACCCCGTAAGTGTAAGTTGAGTCAGCACCTATAAAAATAATTTTTTCTTTGAGTCCGCTTTCTTTTACTTGAACATTCAATTGCAACAATCGGTAATGATTCAAAACATACATAAATACAAATCAAAAATAGTATAATTTATATTGAAAAATGTTGCATATGTGTGTATTTATATACATAGTTTCTCTTAATTTGAAAAAAGTTTGATTTATGTATTTTGGAAACAATATTTAAAAAATACTGCACAAAGTAAAAATGGATAATTTATACAACTAAACAAATACTTTACCGACAGAATTAGAAATTTCTGAAAGTACCATTACAAACCATTAAAGGAAAACAAAAAAAAGGCATATTATCACGGAGTGGCAAAAGCTCAGTTCATTCGGAACCAATGGTTCTATTTTCAGAGTAAATTAATTTATCGGTGTCACAAAAGCGTTACATTGAAAATGTAAAATATTTTTGAATAAAAATATTTAATTTAATGTATGTATGTATGTAAATATACATTTGTGTCTATTTCACATGTATGCCTCTATGCTGTATCTATGTATGCCAAATGCTAGTCGCCATTATGATATGTTTTTTATAATACATATTATTGTTGTAAACAGTGTATGTTCTTAATGAACATAATTTGACTGAATCATGCTATCTCTCTTTTCGTATTTAAATAAAACAATGACAATTATAAAAATAGTATGATTATAACAAGGCATAAAGATGTATACATAGGTATATGTATGTACATATGTATGTTTATACAAAATAAAAATGTTTGAAATGCTATTTATAAATGGTGGTTAAATTTAAAGGGCCGATGTTGATTTTGAATAAAACACAAACTATTTAGGAAATTATTGTAATTTTATTTTATTATGATGTATCATAATCTCAATTATGTATGGAACAAAATATCGGCCAAATGGGCGCCGCGACCTCGACGGCACACCTCCATCCGATGGTCCAAATTTTCGATGACGCTGAGGCATAATGGAGGTTCTATGCCTTTAATGTGCCGAATTATCTGATCCTTTAGGTCTTGAATTGTTGCTGGCTTATCGACGTACACCTTTTCTTTCAAATAACCCCAAAGAAAAAAGTCCAACGGTGTCAAATCACATGATCTTGGCGGCCAATTGACATCGCCATTACGTGAGATAACACGGCCATTGAATTTGTTGCGCAAAAGAGCCATTGTTTCGTTAGCTGTGTGGCAAGTGGCACCGTCCTGCTGAAACCACATATCGTCCACATCCATATCTTCCAATTCGGGCCATAAAAAGTTCGTTATCATCTCACGATAGCGAACACCATTCACAGTAACTGCCTGACCGGCCTCATTTTGGAAAAAATACGGCCCGATGATGCCGCCAGCCCATAAACCGCACCAAACAGTCACTCTTTGTGGGTGCATTGGTTTTTCGACAATCACTCTTGGATTCTCATTCGCCCAAATGCGGCAATTCTGTTTATTGACGAATCCACTGAGGTGAAAATGTGCCTCATCACTGAAGATGATTTTCTTCGAAAATTGATCATCCACTGTTGCCATTTCTTGCCACCATTCTGCCCATTCACGACGTTTGGAATGGTCAAGAGGCTTTAGTTCTTGAGCCAATTGCACCTTGTAAGCGTGTAAATGCAAGTCTTTATGCATAATGTTCATCAACGACGAGCGTGAGAGGTGCACTTGTTGGGAACGACGACGAGTTGAGGTGGACGGCTCTTCAGCCACACTATCGCGAACAGCAGCAATATTTTCTGCAGTACGAGCTGTACGAGCATGCACTGGTGTTCTCACATCCTCTACAGACCCGGTTTGCTCAAATTTTTCCACGATTTTTGCGATTGTACGCACATTTGGACGATGAAATTGACCAAAAAAATTACGAAGTGCACGATATGCATTTTGATTTGAACTCCCATTTTCATAATAAGTCTGGATAACTTTAACACGTTGTTGGATTGTGTATCTCTCCATGGTTCAAATTGAGTAAGTCTGAAATAGAGAAATGTCAAATAAAATTCGGAAAAAAACTTGGCGTTTAGGTGTGGTTCACATTCAACATCGGCCCATACAATTTAACCACCCTTTACATACATATGTATACATATATAATATATACATATATAATATATACACATATAATATATACATATATAATATATATAATATATACATATATATAATTGTATCTTAAAGACATTCATGTAGTAGTTGTACATATATATTTTTAGAAACAAATCAGATTAATAACATGATTCAATTCACTTTGTCTTGTTTGTGAGTCGCAATTTTAATCAAATATAGTATAATATAAAGCAAAAGCACTGTACTGTTATAAATATATCAATTGTGTAAATTAAAAGATATGTATATTTTTGGTCCTTTTGGAAACGCAAAGTAATTGGATACAAAGTTTGACCAGCCAACAAAATGACAACGTAAGCTGCAAAAATGGGTCTAGCGGTGAACGAGGGCAAAACGAAGTATATGCTGTCATCAAAAAAGGACGCGCAACACCGACGGCTGGGCCAGAACATCACCATAGGCAGCTATAACTTCGAGGTAGTGAAGGACTTCGTCTACCTTGGCTCCCAAGTCAACAGTATGAACAACATCAGTACCGAGATCAAACGCAGAATAACTCTTGCCAATCGCTGTTTCTTTGGGCTCAAGAGGCAATTGAGTAGTAAGGCCCTTTCTCGAAAAACCAAGTTGACACTATATACCACTTTGATAATCCCTGTACTTCTCTATGGCGCAGAAGCATGGACGGTGTCGAAGGCGGATGAGGAAGTCCTTGGTATTTTCGAGAGAAAAGTTCTGCGTTCAATCTTCGGCCCTGTTTGCGTTGATGGTTTCTGGAGAAGAAGATTCAATCATGAACTGTACGGGTTGTACAGCGACATGAGCCTAACCAGGCGCCTACGGATCCAACGGCTAAGATGGTTGGGCCATGTAGAGCGCATGGAGAATACTGCTCCGACCCGTAGAATCTTCGATTCCGAACCTGTGGGACAACGCAGTAGAGGACGCCCACGGAACCGATGGCGCACACAAGTGGAGAGGGACCTCAACCAACTTGGTGTGCAAAATTGGAGAACGCTGGCTAAAGACCGTGCCAGCTGGAAAACTTTGTTGGTTGAGGCCCAGGTTCACCACGGACTGTAGCGCCAAAAGACGAAGAAGAAGAAGCTGCAAAAATAGTCAAGTCAAGGACCACCTGTTATTAATTCTGTTTGCTTAAAGAATAAGTTTACTTTTAGTTATCGCTTATCTGTTGTTCGAATATAAAGACAGTGATACTATGGACCAACTACCCAACACCTTGCCCTTACTTCTCTGAACATTGTGCTCATCCTCTCTTGAGCGAACAACACCTTGCCAACGGCCTGCAGAAATAGGATCTTCGCCTGCCTGATGGCGGCTTCTCACAGCACTTATAAGTAAGGAGAGAGTGTTGGGCTGTCGACAGTTGGAAAGCGTCTACTGGATCTCCTTCAGTAAGCAAGATTCCCAAACCGTTTCTGAGAGTCTTCTTCAGCAGCAAACCATTTGCAAGATAAAAAAGATTCAATCAGATACTAATACTAGATGTATCACCTTAGAAGTGAAACAAACAAAATCATATTCTCAACGAAACATTAACGGGACCACAAAGGATCAAAGAAACGAGACGAAAGTGTTAATATGTTCTCTTTTTATGGGATTTATTGGCAGAAAATTATTTTCCAAATAAAATATTAACCAATCATTCTTCTTAATGTATACTGAGAGCTTTAGCTAAGTTGATATTACAGAGTGATACCTTCTGTATTGTTAATGAGTGGGGTGCACGTGTGGGTATTGACGTGGATTTTCCAAAATGACACAGTGTCACAATTGCCAAATGTTTGGTTACGAATCCCGTCGCTGTTCCGAATCCATTGCTATTAATTTTATTTTAAAGAAGAATATACGTACATTTATATGTAACAGCCAAAAAAAATCTTTTCAAAAGTTTTTTTTTATACAATTTTTGACATTTTATTTTGTTATCCTTCGCTATTGTTTATTTTGTGGTGCCAGTGTTGTTTCATTTTCAACATATTTTGCGAAAGCGCTTGCGTAACGATACAGGGCATCAAATTGTTTTCGTTTCGCATTTAGCTTACGCATCGCAATAGGGAGTATCCACCTGTTTGAACTAGGTAGAAAGATTTCTCAGGCCACAACTTAAACTCCTCTTCATCTACATAAAAGCGGCGCTTTATTGAAGAAAAAACCCAATCAATACATTTAAACTTTTAAAATCTGAACAATAACATGTTAAACTTATTAAATAAAGTTACAAGCAGGATTTTACAATATGAAGTGAAGAGTAGTATGTATCAACATACAATAGCTATCGGGTGTTCAGTCAAAAACTCAATTAAAATTTGACACGGCATTGAACATCGATAATTCGATTATCAATTGCGAGATTTTTGGAAACAGTACAGTCCGTGCCTTTATCAATAATTAAGGAATGCAAATTATTTGCTCAAGGTTAAATATGTTCATCGCTATGTACAGATCTTTCGATTAAAACCTTTTTTTTTTTATTTTATATATACAAATATGAGCAGAACATTTCATAAACGTTTCTAGCAGCGACAGAAACTTGAAACCGCTTTATATTTGTCTTGTACATAAGCAAAACTAAAACAAATACTTTCGATATGGCAAAGAAAACAATTCATGTTTTTCTCATCTGCTTTGTTTTGTTACAATCGCATAGGTGAGAACCAAAGCTGGGAGATAATAAATTGATTAAAGTCGTCAAAAAACTCAACTTAAGAAAGTTAAAGTATTTTTTATTTAAAATATGTATAAGGTAAACAAAATTAAAAATCTTCATTTCATAAAAAAAATATGACTACAGAGATCGCTCTAGATTACAATTAACATATAAGTTTCAATATTTTATGTTTAATGAAATAAAAATACAAACAATGGACATACATACATACATATGTGTATTTACTATATTTAATACGAAATATATTTTATAAATATACATTACTGTGAAACATTTCAACTAACTCAGACTAAGATCATAACAGTTGCTTAGTTTTAAATAATGTTTTGCGTGTAATGTAGCTTCCAAAGATTTTTAAGCAAATTTCTTACTATAGTTTTATTTATTGGCTAAATAGTATCTCCATCTTTGATGATGAATGTGGAAACACAAGAATTTTCGTACTTCATGTACCTTTCTAAAGCTGTTTTACAAAGATCTAATACCTTTCTCAGGAAACATATAATATTTTAACTGTCTGAACTCGGGTTATATTTCTTTCTTCAGCATAATAGATAAATTCTGTTCAACATCATGCAAAATATCTTACCTCATTTTGATTGTAGATGCGCTTTTAGATCATATTCCCAGACGTTAGTGTTCCGTTTTTCTGGGTGTTTACTGAGTTCTGGATCCTTCACCTAGTCATCCTTAATTTTCCTGTTCGTTTAGTCGAACTATCAAAACGTTCTACAATATTCATATGTACTTTAGCTTTAGCATAATGCCGGAAATGACTATTTGCTTGAATTAACACACAAAGTACACAAAGTACTACATGTGTGCAAAGTTGTGAAGTAAACGAAATAAAAGTGATTTTAAAAATAAATTTGCACAATTTGTTGAAATTCCAAACCTAACTAACCGTAAATCACTTGACAGCTGAAAAATTACCGGCAGCTAAAAACGTGTTACCAACTTAAAGTTTTATACCTATATAAACAACACTCCTTACTACACGTTTATTAAATCTGTGTATATTTACTCTCATCTGACTTTATATCAATTAATTTTTTTTTTAATATTGTTATATTTGCGATCTATTTTACAATTCAAATAATAAGCAAATTTCATGAATTTTAAATAACAACATAACATATATTGAGTTTCCTAAAACCCAAAAACAAAATAAATACAAGAAGAATTTACTTTTTAATTAAAATACAGAGTAACGAATTTTAACTTTTTCTATTTTCGGAAGGGAAGGTGAAGTACATGAAGTCTTTTAAGTCTTTGGATTTCATTGCTATCATCTAAAAGACTGATTGCTAACACGTTGGAATGATTGCTTAGTCTATTTAGGTATCTCTCACTGAAGTTATTTATTTCGTCTTTGACCAATAATTTTGACTGGTATCTCTGTAGTATCTCAACGTTAGAATTGCTTGTAGTTCCCCACAGCTGGATGCCATATGTCCATATCGGTTTAAGTATTGTTTTGTAAAGCAGAATCTTGTTTTCTAAGCTTAAGCTTGATCTTGGGCCCAATAACCAAAACATTTTTCTTGTTTTTTAAGTTGCTCACGTTTCTTTTTGACATGCTCTTTCCAAGTTAGTCTTCAATCGAGATGAAGCCCTAAATATTTTACAGTATTGCAACTTGGTATAATTGTACCATTTAGTTAAACAGGCGACCAATCATTTTTTCTTAGGGTGAATGTAACATGGACAGACTTTGAATTATTAACTTTAATGTTCCATTTTTGAAGCCAATCTTGAATAAGATTCAATTGATTTTGCAGCAACTCGGAAGCTATTACCGGTGATTCATTGGCGGTTAATAAAGCAGTATTATCTGCGTATGTAGCAGTAGTTATATTTTCAATTGTTGGCATATCTGCTGTAAAAATTGTGTACAATACTGGACCCAGAACACTGCCTTGTGGAATACCTGCATTAATGCAGCCGAAACTTGAATAATTTTCATTTATGCTCACAAAAAAGGATCTGCCCTGAATATATGCTTTAAGAAGCAAATAAAATATCGCTGGGATAAGGGTTTTCAATTTATACAAAACTCCATTTGCCAGACTCTGTCAAAAACCTTGTTGTACATCTAAAAGTACTGCAGAACAATACAATTTTCTTTCTAAGGCGTACGAGATATTATTGACAATCCTATGAAATTGTTCTGGTGTGCAATGTTTATGCCTACAACCGAATTGGTAGTCTGGTATAATATTTTGTTTTTCTAAGATTGGCGTTAATCTCCTTAAAAATAGCCTTTCAAATTTTTTTGAAAAGCTTGGCAACAAAGTGATTGATCTATAGGAAGCAAAGTTTTGTCGGGCTTACTTGGTTTTAGTATCATTATTATTTTTGCATATTTCCACTGCGACGGAAAATGGTTCAGCCTTAAAATAGAATTATAAATTGTTGTGAGAAAAACAATTCCTTTTTTTGTCAAAGATTTTAAAACCTTGGAATCAATATTATCGTAGCCAGGAGTTTTGGTATTATTCAACTTATCAATGGCTTTTTCTACTTCAGCTGGGGATATTAATTTAATGGTTCGATACATTTGACAAGGAACATCTAAAAAGTTCTTAACGTCAGGCCTTACAATGAGACTGTTTAAAATAAAAGAGTTGAATGCTGATTCTAAGTGTTCCTTAAAAGCATTAAGCGTGTGACCTACACCAGACACCGTTTAAATTTTTTATTGACCGCTTTAAATATTTAGTTGCATTGCACAGCTTATGATCGCTATCAATAGTTACCGCATCCGCATTCTTTAAACAATTGCTTAATAAATCGTTTTTATAATCTTTTATGCACTTTTTTATTTGTTCAGATGCTCTGTTAAAATTGGTTTTATCAAATATGCTGCTAGTATTTTAACATATTCTCCATAGTCTACTCCTATTTGCAATTACCTCGTTTATTTCAGCGGACAGACGAATATTATGACAGTTTGTTTGCTGCTGCTGTGGAGTAGCTATAAATGCTGCTTCATGAATCAAATTGGTAAAAGTTTCACCGATATCTTCCAACTGATATCCATAATTAATTTGTAAATTTAGATTTAAATGTCCTTCTATCTAGGATGTAAACTGCATCATATCTGTTCTTGAAGTACTAAGTACTTTAAGATTCTTTGTTAAGGTTTGAATAACTAAGTTAAGTGTCAAAACTACAGGACTGTGCTCAGAGCTTAAGTCAGCACAGTCTGTTATGTCCATAGATGTCCTTGCTATGCCTTTAAAAACGAAGAAATTCAGAAGATCGAGTATTTTCTGTGGATCACTGGGCCAGTATGTGGGACCATCTGTCGATAGTGCAGAATAATTATTTTTGCACATGCATTTATATAATTCCCTTCCTTTTGGATTTATCAAGCGAGATCCCCACCAGAGATGTTTTGCATTAAAATTGACTCCAACAATAGACCTCGAGATTTTAAAAATGTTTTCATATTCCGTATATGTAACGCCATGTCTGGGGGAAACCCCTTCAGATATGCTGATAGTAAAATAATTTAATTTCATAGATAATATAAAACCCTACCCTCAGACTACAATTTCAATGTCACATAAAGGAAAATTAATAATGTTAACTTTGAATGTTCTAAATTCCTAAACCAAACATTTTCGAAAATTATATTCGGACGACTTCCTAACTACAAAAATGAAATTTTAACACTTAATGAAAATACAGCATTGATTCAGAAAAATGAGACATACAAGTCAAACTCTTTGGAGTACAAAAACCTTGAAAGAATGAATAACAATTGTTTAACAAATATTGTGAAACACTGGGAGCCTAAATGCACAATGAATAAATTTATAAGTGCACAAGAAAAAACAATTTACCCAGGCCTTCTTATTTTTAAGAATTATCAAGATAAAATTTTTTCAAATTGCAAAAACTCATACAAATTTGAAAAAATAAAACTTATTCACTAAAATTTGAAAATTGTGTTACAATATCCAAATAGAGAACTAATTTTTTTTGTTTTTTGTTTATTGGGCAATAACTTATAATTAGACTACAAATAAACAATAGTGGCTTATATAATAATTTCTTGCTTTAAGATTTGGTCGTCTTTAAATATGGTACAAAATTGATATGCCTACATGGCTCTGAATATATCCCTGGCTATCTAAGTATAAAAATTCTTCCGGAGGCACATATCCGTTCTTTCGAGTTTCCTCTATATATTTTTCACTAACGTAGTAGGCAGCTATAACAAGGTTATTTGCCTTGCAGTCGACAGTTTTTAAAATATGATATCTGATTAAGTGAATAATAAAATTATCGATTCTAGTTATTTTTGAAGTTTTTTATTAGATATATATTTCTTAAGTTCACTATTAGGTGACCTATAGAAAGAAGTGCATGCCCTAAGACATTTTTGTTCGAAGACTTCTACCATATTTGACAGCCGTATGTTAATATTGGTCTAATTAAAGATTGATACAACTTTATCTTCACAGAGGCGTTAATATGCTTGCTTGTAATATTAATATTAGAGCTGGACTAGACTGCGAATTCTTTTCAATGTTTTCTTATATTGTAGTTACACTTTCCAACAGGTGGGCGAAATAGGGTGGTCTCACATTTATCAATATTCAGTTTCATATGCCAATCATTCGCATATTTTTCAACCATATAAAACAAATCTTGTAACTTTCTGTTAATTTTCCCTATTTTGTCATGGGAATGAAAAATTATAATGTCATCCGCAAATGCAACAATGTTATCAGTAATTACTTTTAATAGATCGAGCAAATACAAGTTGAAAAGAATTGGTGCATTTACTGTTCCCTGTTTAAGGCCGTTATTTCTTTTTACTTCTTTGGTCTTTATTTGACGTTAGACAAGTTTATTGCTTAACATATTGTGTATTAATATAATATGATGAAAAGGCATTCTGCATTTTAAAAGTTTATATATCCGTCCTGGAATCCATATGTTATCGAAGGCTTTTTCGAAATCTATCAGACAAGCACCAGTGCATAAAGACCTATTCCAGTTCCAGTTGATATTTGATAGTGTGCAGCCTGCACTGTGGAGTGCTGAAATATAAATTCAATAGATTGTTATTTGTGCCAAATTCAACCAGATTGTTGTATAAACACATTTCGTATAGTTTGCTAATGTTTTTTTTTTTTTTTTGTAAAACTACTACTAAATCTGTTTTCAACGCACTAGGGAAATATGAATTGTTTAGCATATTGGTAAAGAGAATGCAGTATTCGAATATGATTTTCTTTGGAATATTTTTTAGAATAAAATTCGGGATATTGTCTATACCGGAGGAAAGTTTTTTTTCCTTAGGTTGTTAAATATATATAAAATTGAGACTTTGGATATAAAATAGGGTTCTTCTAAATCATTTGCTTTTTTGAAGTCGAATTATTGTTGTCATACTCATTTTCTCTCTCCAAAAATGAGTGAAAACATCTATCAAGATCTATATGTAAGGGATTATCATGATCAATCTCTTTATAAGAATGAACTGATTCTAAATACGTTCCAATTGTATTTAGTATTTCGTCAGGATCCTTAATAGTTAGTTAAAGCTTACATCAATACCAGTGAATCTAAACCAAGCGTCATTGTCTTGGTCAATTTTTAAGGTATCTATAGATAAAGATTGTTGAAATCTAAATTGTTTTTTACTTTCACAGATTTGATAAACTCCGATGGTCTAGGCTAACCAACCGGTCGCAGAAATGCCTATTGTGAGCGTAAAATTATTTTTAATGAATTTCCTTATCAGTTTTAGTTTTGTTGTTAGTAAATTTATTTCACTTTGTGTTAAATGTAGTTCGAGCCTGTTGTATCATTTTATTTTACTTCTAATTTTACTTTTGTCCACATTCAATTTCTTAATAATTGAATTCGAAAATTTGTCGGTTTAATCCACAATTTTAAATTTTGAGACCGATTTTTCGATAGCCGTGTTTATAAGTCCTTCCAACTTAAGTAGGTAAACATCTATTTCAGAATTTGAAAGATTGCGATTGTTTGGGATACCATTGTTGTCACTATAGCTATTTGCAAGACTGCTTTTAAATTTTTTCCAGTTATTCTTCTTAAAATTTTGTTTTAAGTTGGGAGAGTATTTAAAGAATATAAGGGCATGATCATTATTGAGAACTGTGATTTCCATTACTTTGTGGTCACTGTCATAATCTAAACTTTTTAAGCAGCTTAGAGTGCTGTTTTCTCTTTGTATATCTAACGCGAATCTGCGATACAAATGTCTAGATAGGATGCACCTCGTGGAAATGAGGGTTCTGTGGAAGTAAAAAAATTTAACCTGAAATGTTATTCATTGGTTAGCAGAAACTCTTTTAGCATATTACCTTTTGTATTGTTTGTGTAATTACCCCAGTCAGTGTGCTTACAATTAAGATCTTCCGACAATATATAAAAGTTATTAGGGTTCTGTAAGTCTAATGTTTGAACAAAATTAAGTAATTCGCTCGTGAAAAAGCTGTTATTTTTGCCTGATGGATAGTAAGCTGATATGATAAACAAAATTTTATTTGAAACTAGAGGAATTTTAATGATGCACGTTTCGAGACATTTTAGTGAATTTGCCGAAGTACAGTAAAAATTCTTAAACTTAATATCGTTCTTAATCAATATTCCCCCACCTCTTGAGCTGTTTACTCTATCATTTCTGACCAAATTATAGTTTTTGAAAGTTATTTTTTCTCTAGCATTCAGATTTGTTTCGTTTAATAAGACTAAGTCAGGGTTGTGTAGACTAAAAAACTGAGTTAGGTCATATCTCCTGATCATTCCTATTAAAGAATTAATATTAATTTCTATTATGTTTAGTTTTCTTTCGGTTGCTTCAGCCAAAAAAAAATTAGTTTTCTAACATCGAGAATATAGAATCTATTATCTTCATATTTTTCGCATCCTTTGCATGATGCTGGATGACCGTACTTGTTTCATAGTACACAAAATATTTGTTCTCTTTCGTTTTTAGGAATCTCTCTTAAGGAACAATTTCCAGTTACGTGTTGCTCTTTGCACCTAACGCATAAATAGATAACTCACGAAAACTGTAAAATAAACATAAAAGAAATGTTCATTTCAGAAAATTTTATGTTGAAAATGAATGAAACCAATATGACACTTCTTGATTTAAATATGAAAGAAATAACGAAACACCAAAAATGGTAAACCGTAAATTATTGAAAAACATTTTAATACTTACAAGCAGTCATATAATTTTTTTTTTTAATTTTTATCTTAATTGTTATTATATTTTATGTAAAACTAAGTAGAAAAACATACATTCGGGGTTGTCATGGAATCCAAGTCGGTTTTGGTAACTGTCGCTTTTGAAACCTGATATTGGAATTATTTGGTGTCATAAAAACAAGTCGGTTTTGTTATCTTCGAATACAAATAAAACCGAATCAGCTGTTTTCTGTTTTTGCTCTTTTGTTTACAATTTTAAGTGCATATTTTTTTCAAAAAATTTTGTAAATTGTGGTAAAATATTGCTAAAAGTTGTGTTTTTGTTAAATAAAAACAAAGAAAAGAAAAAGTAATAAATAAAAATAAAAAAAAAATAAATAAAATGGCATCCGGCGATGCAGCAAGAAAAACTTTGAGGGACTGCAGCAATCCATTTGAAGTCCCGGGAACAGCGTAAGTATATTTTAATACTTACTATATCTTAATATGTAAATATGTGTGAATCTTAGACTTTGTGTGTGTGTTCTTAGACTCTATATTTGGCTTATCACGTTTTGTGAACCCTTTTGCCAAATCAGAGTATTTCTCCATAAACTCCAGGAGATTGCCGTTTTGTGTTTTATTTTCCCCTATTTAGTTATTAAACATGTAAATCACAATAGTATTCCAATTTATTAAAGAGTAATAAATTAATATATAATTTGAAAATTTGCACACAAAAATGTTACTTACTTAACTTTAAAAAAGTATATATTTTATGATGAACTTTTTTATTTACTTACAATTTTGCAAATGACCCAACTAGAAGAAGTAAAACTAATAGCACGCCAATTAATTCCGTCAGCTGTCAACTTCTTGTTTTATTCCCAATAAAAATACCGATAACATTGGATTCTATGACACCTAAAACCGATAAAAATTCAAGTTCGAACACAAAACAGATAACTTGGATTTCAAGACAACGTAATTTTTTGTCGGTTTTAAATGCAATTTCAATAAGATTAGATTATAACCCCGATTAATAGTTCGCCGGAGCCTAATTCAAATGAGGGGTCAGTTTTCATTTAGAAATTTCATAAAAATATTATTCCACAACAAAGCGTTCAAACATACATACACAATTAGTTATAATACTTTTTTGTACATAATAAAATGCATGACTATGAGTTTTAATACTAATAAAGACATGCGTATTCAAATTTAATTTAATTTAATTTATTTGCACTACAAAATACCGAATTTCCAAGAATGCTTTACTTTCCAAACCAAGTCTAAAGACTAAAGATTCATACTCAAATTTAAATACAGTTACAAAACATCGCATTTCTGAGAATGCTTTCAGAACGATAATCAAGAATCGATAACTGCATATTTTTTTTACTTCATTATTATAATAAATAAAATGTATAATATAATAGTATAATCACTTCCAAATTTGTATATTAATACAGTACTTTCCGCTTATAATCACATCCCTTAGTTGCACGCAATGTTGTGACTATATCGCTAATGTGCCACAATATGGCATAATCGGATATAAACAATTTATATGATTATAAAAAAGAAAACAGATTTATTTCATTTATACATATATGTATAGTATGTACATATGTATACGTATTGTATACGTTATAAACAAATACATAATACTTTGTAGTCAATACCATAGTTTAAGCGATTGATGAAATGACATTTTCCCTTTAATCTTCTTCTTCTTTTCGTGTTTGTAAAAAAGTTTTGCTAGTTCTTTTGAGAACATTAATAAATAAATTTAATGGATAAAATAAATTTGGTTTCCAGAATAGGTAATTAAAATTACTTAGTGCGAAGAAATTTGTTTTTAATTAAAAATTATAGGGACGATCGATACATCAACTGCCCGAACTCGAAAAACTTTTAGAAAGGAGGCCAATCCCTTCGAAATGTCGGAAGATTACTTCAAATCCAGATGCAGATTAAATAAATCTACCATTAAAAAAATTTTTCATATGGTTAGGCCGGAAATCCAATTAGACTCAAGAGGCTGTGGTACTTCTGTCGATTTCCCGGAGTGATAGGAGCCATTGACGGGGCTCACGTAAGCATAAAAAAACTGGCGGTGAGGTAATTGTCAAACTCCATTGATCTGTTAAATTTCGTTATACATTCCCTCATGTGTTAATATAATAAATATTATACATCAAAAATAACAACGTTTTTAATTAAAAAATCTGTTATATTAGTTTGGATTCCCCATTTCATAGTCTATCGTAGAAAGTATTTTATTCCATATTAAAGTCGTCATCCAACTGTTTTTATTGGAAAAATAATCGGTGAAATGTTTTTGTTTTTAAAACATCTCGGCTTTTTTGGTTTCCCATTACAAAACACTCGTTTATATGAAGGAGTTGAATATGAATAAAAAAAGATATACAAAAAATAAATTTAAAAAATCGAATTTCCATAAACACATACATACATACATACATATATATGCATATGTTTATATACGTATATTTATTAAGCCGCTAATAATGTTAATATATACATACATACATATTCATGAATCAAATAAAAGAGATTACGCATTGCGCATTAAACAGCTGGTGGTGTGACGTAGAATATGCCATTTGCATTTTGCTTTAATATTAAAAGTGAACGAAGAAGCAACAAATTGTGAGCAAAATAAATAATTAAATAAGTTAAAAATCAAAATGGAATGCGCAGTGAAAAATTGTGATTACACAAACAAGAAGCCGATCTAAATAAGTTTTTTTTCACAAATTTCATATATATGTAATTCCATAGTTAGGTTTTACGAAAAACTTTATTTAAAACACGTAATATAGTTGCCGAGAAAAACGATCGTCATGAGTATAATTTAGCAGGTTATATTTGCCTCAAATTTAAGACCTGAAGATCTTCCTGGTATTTCCGTACAAGGGTTGACCATTGGTCTGAGGCAGGACTATCAAACCCAACGAAAACAACTGTGAATATAATCATGGGGTTGAAGAAAATATTTGGGAAATAAAATGGACAAGGCCTACGTATTAGAAAAGGTTATATAAAATTTCTTATGGAACGGGCTCATCAAAGTCAGTGTGATGAGAAAGTGAAAGCACTGTTTTTTAGATCTCAAATGTACTTTAAATTAAAAAAATTAAATCAAGAAAGAAAACGTGAGATCATGAAAAAGAAAATTAAATAAAGTTTTAAATTAATTTATTTCATTATTATGTTTAGTTTCTTTGTGTTTCTTGTCAAGTGAAGTCGTCTGGCATTGAAAATAATTTTTTTTTAAAATAAATTTTTTTTTTCAATTTTTAAATAATAACTCCATACATACGTACATCATTATTGATAATTTTTTTTCTATTTCACTTTTTGCTGTTGTGTTTATATTCAAATCCAATTTGCAAGTAAGGAAAACAAATTCGCAAGAATGGCTACCATTGCTGCCGGCGTCGGTACTAGCGAAATTGGTAGTCAAAAGGGCGGTGAAATTGGTTGGCAAACAGTTCCACATTCAAGAAAACGTACCAACTCCCCATTGTTATTTGTCAAAAAAAGAAGACAAATCGGTAAGATTCAAGATTCTCCAAATTCAAGTAATAGATTTGTTGTTCTTTCTGATGATGAATGCGATAATAATAATTCAAATACAGCTCCATCAACTTCTCAATCAAATCCGTCTGACCCTAAACCGCCTCCGTTATATATCCCGGATGTAACTAATATTAAGGATATGACACAATACTTCTCAAGTATTATCTCTTCAGAGCAGTTTTCTTATAAGTCTCTTAAAGATGGCCAAGTCAGAGTCATGATTAAGTCCATAAGCGCGTACCGAACTTTTGTTTCCAATCTTAAGCTTAAAAAGATAAGCTTTTACACTTTTCAAACAAAACAAGAAAGAGCATACAGAGTTGTTGTTAAAAATTTACACTACTCAACCAATATTGATGATATTAAATCATTTGTCGAAAATTGTGGCCACAAAGTGCGAAATATTTCCAATATTAGAAGTAACATTAGCAAGCAACCCCTTTGTATGTTTTTTCTTGATCTTGAACCAGGCGACAACAATAAGGAAATTTACAATTTAAAACATATCAATAACGCTATCATCGCCTCCCCGGAAAACTAGAGACATTCCACAATGCCATCAATGCCAGCAATATGGTCATACTCGTTCCTATTGCAATAAGCCATACAAATGTGTCAAGTGTGGAGAAAATCACTTATCAGCTGAATGTAGCAAAAGTAAGACTGTTCCTGCAAATGCGCTAATTGTAATGAATCCCATCCTGCTAGTTATAGGGGATGCATTGTTCATCAAGAGTTGAAAAAGAAACTTCAACATAAGATATTGAATTTTCAACAATACCGATAACTTGCTCCTCCTTTATATCAACCCTCTTCTCAAAATAATAGTTTTGAGCATAATTCGAATGTAACATTCGCAGATGCTGTAAAAGGAACATACAATTCAAACAATGATTGCACGAGCCTTCAAAAAATTGAGACTTTATTAACAAAGCAAATGGAACTAACAAACTCTCTTCTAAATATGATATCAGTCTTATGCAGTAAATTATGTCCGTAGATCTTCGTATAGCAACATGGAATGCCAATGGACTCTCAAACCATTTAAAGGAGGTAGAAGTATTTTTGCAGTCAAACAACATCGACGTATTTCTTATTTCTGAATCTCATTTCACAAGTAAGTCGTTTTTTAAAATTAAAGGCTACGATCTGATAAGTGCCAATCATCCTAATGAAAGGGCTCATGGTGGTTCTGCAATTTTAATCAAATCGTCCATAAAATATCATCAAGAAGACCATCTTATTAAGGAAAGTGTCCAAGCTTCATGTATTAAAATTATTTGCCGTATGTATTCTGTTGCGGTATGTGCAGTTTATTTTCCTCCTCGTCATAATATTAATTGCGATGACTTTGCAAATTTCTTTCAAAAACTTGGTCCTCGTTTTATAGTTGGAGGAGATTTTAATGCGAAACATCCTTGATGGGGTTCACGTCTTATTAACCCTAAAGGCAGAGAGCTCTATAAGTGTCTGCTTTCTAAAAATTATTCTGCTCTTTCAACTGGAAAACCTACATATTGGCCTTCTGATCCATTCAAAATTCCTGACTTAATTGATTTTTTTGTATATTCTGGAATACCTTCTTATCAACTTGGTATTTTAGATAATTATGACCTCAGCTCAGACCACTCCCCAATTTTACTAACGTATAACTCCTCGCCTCAGTTTATCAAAAAAGTCAGTAAGCTTATAACAGTTAAAACTGATCTGGAGTCGTTCTCATATTGGATAGATATAAACACTAATTTAAACTCTGCAATATCTAATGATTTTGAGCTGGATGAAGCCGTTGAAAATTTTACAAAAATAATTAATGAGGCTGTTTTTTATCGAATCCGGCTGAAAGTTTTACTATTCCGCAAAGTGCTCCTCAAATCTCTTCACGGACACGGGAACTTATTTTAATTAAAAGGAGATTAAGAAAAGCATGGCAGATAAGCAGAAGTTCTTATAACAAGTGGCGTTTTAATCAAGCAGCAAGAAATCTTGAGCATCATTTAACTGGCCTAAAAAACAAATCATTCGGTGAAATTTTTGACAATATTAATAACTCAAACAATAATGATCACAATTTGTGGAGGGCAACAAAATACCTGAAGCATCCGTCAAAAAGAAATCCTCCTTTTAAGGATAGTGATGGTTCATGGTGCCGATCTAACATTAAAAAGGCAGAAGCATTTGCGAGCCACCTCTATAACACATTTTCTGTTCACCAATTTGATAACTCCGTAGAAGAAGTAGAAATATCGAGATTTTTGGATGCACCCTATCAGATGAGCTTACCCATAAAACACATTTCTCCATATGAAGTTGCAACTCAAATCAAAAATCTAAATACCAAAAAGTCTCCCGGATATGATAATATCGACGCTGGCGTTATACAGAGTTTGTCAAAGAAAGCTGTTCTATACTTAACGAAAATTTTTAATTCAATTCTTCGTTTAAATCATTTTCCTTCTCAGTGGAAATGCGCTGAGATCATTATGATCAAGAAGCCCAGCAAACCTGAAAATGAACTAACTTCTTATAGACCTATTAGTCTACTAAGTGTTTTTTCGAAGATGTTTCAAAAAATTTTTTTGAGCCGCTTGTCCCCTATTCTTGAGAGTTTAAAAATTATTCCCGATTATCAATTTGGATTTTGGCAAAAACATGGCACTCCTGAGTAATTGCATTATTCGTAAATCATTTGAGGAAAAGAAATATTGCTCCGCTGTATTCCTGGACATTCAGTAGGCATTTGACAGAGTTTGGCACACTGGTCTTTTATACAAATTAAAGAAACTTCTCCCGTCTACATTTTATGCATTCTTCAAGTCATACCTAAGCAGCAGATTATTTTACGTAAGATTCGTAGATGAAAGATCTCATTTATTTATGATTAGAGCAGGAGTACCTCAGGGTAGTGTATTAAGCCCTGTATTGTATACAATATTTATGGCTGATATGCCTGTCCAAAACCTTGTGAATATTTGCACGTATGCGGATGAAACTGCTATTTTAGCTTCAAACAATTGCCCAGTTGCTGCTAGTTCTTTTGTTCAAAACGAATTAAATTTAATAGAGTCATGGTTAGGTAAATGGAGATCTAAAGTAAATGCTGAAAAGTCTGTGCACATAACATTCTCTCTTAGAAAAGGTGATTGCCCTGACGTTTCCATAAATAACATCCGAATTCCAAAAAAGGATTATGTTAGATATCTCGGCTTATATATGGATCGTCGACTAACATGGAAAGAACACATAAAAATAAAACGGCAACAATTAAATATTACAAATAGGAAACTTAACTGGTTAATTGGTCCAAAATCTCAACTAAGTCTGGAAAACAAACTGAAACTTTATAAAGCTATTTTAAAGCCTATATGGACTTATGGAGTTCAACTTTGGGGAACAGCAAGTGCCTCAAATATAGAAATATTGCGAAGATACCAGTCAAAAACTATAAGGCTTATTGTTCAATCTCCTTGGTATATTTCCAACGATGCCATACATAACGATCTAAATATACAAACTGTTAAAGAGGTAATAAATTCATACAGCGAAAAATATTTAAAAAGACTAAGCAATCATGTAAATCCTCTGGCTATTGTGTTATTAGACGATACTGATGAAATTCGAAGACTTAAAAGATACCATGTGTTAGATCTACCTTTCAGAAGTTAATTTTTTTTTTTATCTAAATCAATCTTTTTCTTATTATTATCTTTTGTTTTTTTTATTGTTTTCTTTTAACTTAATGCTAAATCTCAAAATTTAATAATTACTAAAACTTAAGTTGTTGTTATTGTAAATATAAGATGGACTAAATCTGTATTTTTTTTCTGTTAAATTTGGAATATTTCTATAGTTTTATTCGTTTTTATATGTGTAACGCTAAATGTCAACATAAATGTGATTAATTTTGCTTATTATCTCAATATAAGATAGATTGCAAAATAAATAAAATACAAAAAAAAAAAAAAAATTATTATGTTTTTAATTGTGCTAAAAAAGTAAGTTTATATGTAAGTAAGTATATTAAACAAATGCCTGGATTCTATAGAATCTTCATTTATTTCTTAGTTACACAAAGCAAAATTAAAATACATAAGCTAATTACATTATTCAATTTCGTTTTTATTAACAATAAATTTAATTGATTGGTTATTTTTTAATTTTTTCACACATTTTAAAATTTTCACAATAAATCTAGTACATTTTATATTTAAAAAATGAATGAGGATCACGTGTGACGTCATGCGCAGTACACAAATTTTTTTTAGCAAAAGACCTGCGCTATCTTTGTTTGTTGTTTCATGCATTATCCTCATGCTACTTCCAATAAGCCACACGCAATTTCTCTTTCCCCATTAACTACATCGCCCTTTTAGCTTTATGTCACACTACTTTGCTGTTATGTTGTCTACTTTTGACTAAAAGGTTGGTTTTTTAGTTCTTCCAATTTTTCAGCTGTGCTGTATACTTATTCGTCCGGGAAATTCGGAAGATAAAAAAATAAAACTAACTGTTTTATTGGTGTAATATTATTGACTTCCTTTCTTTATTTACGCTTTGCTTAAACACTAATATTTTGTTTATTGCTGCATTTTCGTTGTTGAGAGAAAAAATACAAATTAATTGTTTAAAATAATTACGCAAATCAATTCCTTAGAAATTTGTGTAGAATTATATATTTTGTTAATTTTGCGGAAATGCAGCAAAAGTAAAATGTTACAATTATTTGGAAATAACAATTGGTAAAATACTAAAATTCTTTGGAAATTAAAGCAATTGGTAAAACTGATATTTGTTGCATTTTCGTTTGCGGAAATGCAGCCCAAATAAAGTGTTACAATTCTTTGGAAAAATAGATACAATTAATAAAGTATCAAAATTCTTTTGAAATAACAATTGGTAAAATATTTATAATAAATAGGTTTTAAGATTCTTTGGAAATAACAATTGGAAAAGAAGATATTAAAATTCCTTGGAAATTCAAACAACGTATGTATGTATGTATGTAAACAAAGGCTACGTTAAGGGAGTAGTGGGAGACACTATTACAAAGGAAATAGTGGGAAACACTATAACAAAGGAAATAGTGGGAGACACTACAACACTGTATCTGCAGCAAACTGTGGCTTTTCCAATGCTCTCTTCACGTTCATAACACAATGGATTTACTCAAAAGTAATACAAAATTATGTTTTATGCAGTTTTGATTACACTGATTATTGAAATATTCAAAATCACACAATGACTCCAGACTTCAAATTGGAATGGTTACTAATGTAAGTACCAGTGGACCATATTTTTTTTTGCATATACGCCAAGGAACATTCATTCTCTTTTTAAAAACTTCGAAGGATTAAGAAAATCTATTCCACTTAGCGTTTTATATTTTGCATAATCAAATACGACAAAAATGATTAAATTTTTTTAAAAAAGTTTCAGGCAAAACGAATTCATAACAGGTAAATTCTTCAGTACAACAACAAAAATCTGACGAACTTTACCCTTTAGTTGCCACCAACCAAAGGAGACATACTAAGACGCAATCCCAATTTTACGTTTCATGCATGTGTAAATTCAAATAGTTTCACTTAAACAATATTTATTATTATACAACACATATGTAAATATTAGGCATATTTTACAAAAAATATTTAATCGACATTTTGAGAAAATTGTTGTAAAAATTCCTCGAAATAACTTAAAATTGTTATACCTAACAATCTTGCTTTGTTTATTAGACAACACAAACAAAATCAAAAACCTAACCCGATATCACACTGACATTTACTGTTAATTACTGTTTATTTTAATTTTTAATACATTGTATGCATATACATGTCTGCATGTACGAGGACTCGGGACACCCTGGAACAAACCACAAGTTTTTTTGTTTGAGATCCATTTGCGTTGAACTTCTTATTGAGCATGTAATCCACCATATTTCATATATACTTTTGTTATTTTCACTAATCTTTTTCTTGGCGTCATATTTAAGATTGAATGTTCGTTTATATTATTGGTTTGGTTGTTATAACAACATCTTTTTTCATTCCCATCCGCATGTTGTTGGATGGGCGAAAGAGTCTACTTTTTTCCTTCCAGTGTCCCATGTCTCCCATTCTTTAATTAATTTAACGCATTTTTGCAATTGAAGAATATTTGGTTTCCTAATGCTGAAATTCAGTCATGGTTAATCTGTGATCCAGTATTAATAGTTTTTAATTATTATTGTTCACATCATACATATGTACATAATATACAAGGTGGCGCAAAAATAACCTTCCGATGTTTTTTGGCTGTAATTAAAAAAAAAAAATGAAAAACTTTGGTTCTTCTTGTGGATTATTTTTATTTGGTCTTTTAATTTTTTTTACATCAAGTCGAGAATATGATGTCATGTAAATGGCCGCCGCCACAGTTGATTGTCATTTGAGCCCTTTTTATGGCATTTTCCATCACTTTGTCCAAAACTTCCGGCGATAGGTCCTCACATTCTTGACGGATATTGTCTTTAAGAGCTGGAAGAGTCTGAGGCTTGTTGACATAAGCCCGCGACTTCAAAAAGCCCCACAAAAAGAAGTCTGGAGCGGTCAAATCAGTCGATCTTGCTGACCGGTGCAAATCGCCAAAACGGGAGATTAGGCACCCGGGAAATGCATCCTTCAGCATATCGGTTGTGGCACGTGTAGTGCGTGCCGTTGCACCGTCCTGTTGGAACCACATGTTTTCCAATCCAATTCATCAAGTTGCGGCAAAAAGAACTCGTTGATCATTGCTCTGTAGCGCTCACCATTCACAGTAACCGTTTGGCCCGCGACGTCTTCGAAGAAAAAAGGTCCGATGACTCCTCCAGCGAAAACAGCACACCATACAGTGACTTTGAGCGGGTGTAATGGCTCTTCGTGGGTTACACGCGGATTTTCAGTGCCCCAGAAGCGTAAATTTTGCTTATTTACATACCCGCTAAGATGGAAATGGGCCTCATCACTCATGATTATTTTTGATGAAAAATCATCTTCCTCTTGGTGGTGATGGCTTGGGCGTATGTTACACGCGACGAAATTCACGTTGTGCCAAAGTCACCGACCGATTATTGGTCAAATTAATAGTCACCAATATTCCGCGTTCTACAGCAGTGTAGCGTAACATTGTTTATTGACGTGTATTTCGCATGTGTTTACTACACAAATGTCAAAACAGAACTGACATAGGGGTCAATCGCAAAATTTATAGCATTTTCTGATAGGAGGATTACTTTTGCGCCACCTTGTATATATAATTATTTGAATCGAACATTGTTCATTGCTTTTGTTTTATTTTGCTTATTTGACTGAAATAAGATTATTTTAACGACTTTCTGCTTCTGCACGAGTACTTTTTTTAATTGCTTATGTTGACATACATACATACATATGCACATAGTAAGTGATGCTTAAAATTATATTATACCAAACAAAACGGTCTAGAACTGCAAATTAAATGTAAATTGTACTCAATTTATCAAAATTTTAGATTTACTTGCAATGTGGGAACGGGCTTAAGTCTCACTTTGACCGAATAGTTTAAGTACATAAAAAACGACAGGTCATATTAAAGAAAAAATAAACTTGTTGGTACGTATAACTTTCATCAGGAAATTTGAATGCCAACATATTTATGTCCATATGTATATATGTTCATATGCATATACGCACGTTAATTCAACACAAATATTTAGCTTATATTTAAAAATAAAGAAGAGAAAGTGGAGCGCAGTTAGAAGAAATTGTGTAAAGTTTTAAAAATCACACAAAATAACTTGACAAATGACATTTGTTGCTGTAGTTGCAGGTATTATTGCTCTTCAATATGTTTTAAATTTTAAAACTGGCTTAAAAACACAAACGAGTTTTCGTTCTTTATTTGAATACAAATATGTATACACGTGTGCACATATGTACTCGTACGAATGTACATACATAATTGTGCATCTGCCTGCTTACATTTATCTAACTTCTGCTTATATGCTCACCATTTAAATGTACGAGTATGACCCAAAAAGGAAGAACAACAGCAACTTACATATTTATATACACATTTCACTAAATAATATACCAGTTTACCATGCCATTGCTCCCAAAGAGCAACAAAGTGCATTTTTTGAACAAAACACCAAAAATTTTGAACAAAATAATTTAATGACAAGAAACATTGATCATGTTAGATTAATTTTAATTTTTAATTGATTTTGTTACTCGTAGTCTAAAAATATGATTTTTGAAAACTAGTTGTGTTTTCAAAGTATTTTTTGCATTGTGGCTTTCATTAATACATATATTTTTGAATAGTATTAGAAAATAATCTATCTATCTATATGTAAAACAGAATGTGTGTTTGCTTATTCGTGTACTCTTGTACCTTATAGGAGACCAATGTGGACCAATTTTTAAAATACTTTTTGAATCTGGAAAAGGTACACAAAATTTTGTTTGTTTTGTTTTGAATTACCTAATATCCTTTTGCATATGGAAGAGGTCTATTTAAAAAAAAAATTTTAAATAGGGGAGGAGAGAAATGTGTTCCCCTAAAAAAGGGACTATCAAATTACTTTGTTGTTTTTGGGCCAACCTTCAAAATTATTTTTGCACTTGAATGTTTAAAGGGGTAGCAAGGCACACCGGGTTAGTCTAGTTTATAGATATATAAAAGCAATATGTCTGAGCAAGAATAGCAAATGAGTATTGACACATTAGCGGTTCAGCTTAATAATTTAACTAATATTCGTTATTACATATTAATTTGTTTTTTTTTTTTCTTTTACTTTGTGCTGTAACAAGTAAAACATTCTCATGACATTTTTTTACCATTCGAAATACAACATTGAAATGAAGAAGTTAGTTTTTAAAATTGTAAAGCTTTGTTTTTACTACTTGAGTAAAATGACACGATTGCGTGGGAATATAAAAATGATTTTGAATATCGAATCAATAAGAATTCGATTATTGGGTTCTGATACGGTCAAAGATGGCTACTAGCAATACATTGTTGTTGTTTCATTACGATTTATTAAGCACTTTATGGCCACTACAAGCTTTCTACAAAATTTCCTCAACATAACTGATATGTTCATATGTATGTATGTCGTCTGCTTCTTTCCCATTCTTCTGCGCATTATGCGATTCCAAATTTTCCGTCAACTGGGTAAATGCCTTCGACAGTACATTTGTGGCCCAAAAGTGTTACCTTAAATTGAAAAGAATTCGGGGCTATTTTGAGTCCATAAGGGAGTCTTTTAAATCTTTAGGATCCAGCATTAGTGGGGAAAGAAGTAATGTCCCTGGAGCTATCCTCAAGCTCTATTTGATGGAAACCAGACAAAAAGTCAACACTTCATATTTTGGCTCTTCCCACTTGATCCAAAATGTCATCAATTCTAGAAAGAGGAAGTTTATTTGACTATTTATTTTGACTTTTTTGATTCGGTCTTTTAATCTTAGTTTTTGTTTATAAAAATTATTAAATGAAATTTTTTCATTTTCTAAACCAAAAATTTCTGTGCATGTGAAGTTGTAATGAAAACTTTCTTTGATCTGGAGTCACTGTTTTCATGTTGGTTTTTTTGACATTGAACTAGGTTGTAATTATCTAAATTTTCGGCGATAATACAATTTGGGATGAATGCATTTTCATCTGTCGTGTTAATGTTACGGACGTAGGGTAATTTCTTTGATGTGATGGAATTGGCTATGTATATACCGGGATTACCTGGGTGGTATACAAATATACGAAATGTTTCGACATTTGTTCTTCTAATGACTTAGCTTCGTGTGGGTATTGATGCGAGTTTTTGTGATGTAGGTTGACTTCTTAATTTGAAGGTTATTTCATTTGGGAAGTCGTCTGGTCTACCTACATATACTCGTAAAATAAGCTTACATTTGTATGCAAGATTGAGATTATCCTGAGTTTTAATGCAAAAGATTTTTAAAACTGATACACTGGCACCAGTATACATATATTAAGAACGTATTTACATTTTTTTATTAGTGTGTTTTTCATAGAGCAGTACCTCGATAAATTTAAACTGAAGTGGTAAATATTGTTGTTAAAAGTTGCGGAGTTGACGCTTTACCATTTGTGTTTAGTTTTCCCCCAGATTGGTGGATAGGGTGTCGTCCTGAGCATCGCAATTAATAAGACGCACATTTCTATTAAAGTTGCTGCGTTTATTATTATTATTATTGCGACTATTATAAATGTTGTGGTTATTATTACGATAATTTCTGCCGCTATTGTTATTAGCATTACCAAGATTACTATAGTTGTTGTTAGTGCAGTTGTTATGATTTTCTAATTATTGCAATTATAATTTCGACTATTACTAGCTCTGTTTCTGTACCATACAAACTAACATAATTATTTGGGTGTTGTTCTATTTCCAAAAATTTGGAAGTTACTTCATCGATTGAGTTAATCAAGCCAGCTTGCATTATTTATTTAACTCGTTCAGAGTTCGCATTTTGTATGGATAACTTCGGTCATACCATCTGACATGTAGGAATTTGCCAGTTCGTTAGAGAGTTGTTCAATTTCTTTTACATATTGTGTTTTATTTTTGTCACACAGTTTGATGGCATTTATTTTTGTTGTTAAGGTGTCAGCAGAGTCCCCTTTGATCATGCAAGATTTTACCAGCCGTTTCTAAAAATTTTATGGGCCATGGTTAACTCTATGTTGTTACTAAGAGATGAATTCAATTTTGGAAGGTCTATTTTTTGGGTATTAGAAGGTAAAGTAAAAGCTGATTGAAGTTCTTCGAGAGTTTTTAAAATTTTGCTTCGCAAGTGATCTAGAATTAGAAAATTCCATATGCTTATTGATAGTTTCCGTACTTGTTTTGTGTGTTTTATTTATATGTACATTTGAAACTTATAAAATTCAGCCTTAAAACGATATAATTCTTCAACTATTGCTGACCAGTTTTCCTGAGTCCTTTCATCAAAAACAGAAAAACACAGAAGTAAAAAAAATTTATATGCTTCAATCATTTTCAGTATTACGACTTATTCTATGGGTGGTATTATTGATTCCGCACGGAAAGGAAAATTTAGCGCAAAGAAATATCGATTGATATGAAAATTGCAATTATTCATTCCTGCGGTATTCTCTTTCCGCGAACCTAATTTAACATTCCTGTTTTAAGTGATTGTGAGTTGATGTTGTGTCAGCTGGTGGGAAAAAATCAACAAGCTTTAGATGTGATTTTAGACGCGAGTGTTAAATCTTTTGTCAATTTTTTTGACAATTGTCTTTTTTGAAGATAGTAGTGACAGTGATTCTTTGAGCATGCGATTCGAAAGAAGAGTTTTACGCTATAAATCTGGAGATGTGTTGCAGATGAACGATAGAGAGTAAGTCGAAATAAACAAATGTGAACCGGCCTCCTGGTAAATGAATTTTTTCGTTTAAATATATTTTGTCTGAGTTAGAATCTGCATGCTCAGGAAATTGTCATCAAGGACCTCTTTCAGCCAAAGATAAACTACATATCTGCTTGTTTGAGATTTTTGCAGAAGGCAACTATGTATCAGCATAGTGTTGGTAAAGATTTTAATGTTAATGTAGTCCAATTTCATTTCTATTGCATTTTATATGTATATTTTTCTCTTTTGCTCCTATAAAAATAGTAAATCAAAAATCAAAAAAATGAATTACACAATTAAACAACACTTTAATAAAAATTTTACATTTCCTTACATTTTTGTTCTTTCCGTTAACTTTCCGCCATAAAAATTGAGCGTAAGCAAAATGGAGGAAAATATCTATATTGCGGAATCAATAATATGGCAATACCGCAACTGTAGAGATGATACCGCAACAACGGAACGATACCGCAGCGGCGGAATGAATAATTGCAAATTTTTGCTTCCGCACAAAAAATTTTATCCGCAGCCGCGGAACGGAATCAATAATCGGACCCTATATTTTTAATATCACATTTGTTTTTTTTGTAATAAAACATATTGCATTTCGAAATTATTTTGGACGTATTCAACTTGATTGGAAAAATTTTCATTCACAATAATTTTGTATTAAACTTTTATATGTTTTTGGATATACATATAAAATTTTACCAGCATCTTTATGATGAGGTTTTGGTTGTCCAAGAGTTGAATTGATTAATTTTACCAGCATCTTTATGATGAAATTTTGGTTGTTCAAAGATAGCAGATGTTTGATGACCTTGTTTTGTTGCAGCTTGAATTTGGTCAATATAGATGATGATTGTAGAAAATGAGGTGGTGTTTTATATGTACATTACCATCGGCACAAGTACTTTGATTGATTTTATTTTTAAAATTTTTCTATTTTTCCTAAATGTTTTTTTAACTTTTTTATATTCGAGGCTGGAGATGTAGATTTATCACTACATTTATTAATTTTTTGAAAAATAATAAAATTACATTAAAATATGTATTAGATTTGTTGTGAAAATTTTAAAATGTGAAGAAATTTAATTAATTAATGTTGTTGTTAATAAAAACGAAATTGAATAATGTAATTAGCTTATGTATTTTAATTTTGCTTTGTGTAACTAAGAAATAAATAAAATAAGCAATTAAAAACATAATAATGAAATAAATTTTTTTAAAACTTTATTTCACATTTTCATTCAAGTCTTGCTTCAATTTTTTTAATTTAAAGTAGATTCGAGATCTAAACAACAGTACTTTCACTTTCTTATCACACTCAATTTGATGGGCCTGTTCCATAAGAAACTTTATATAGCCTTTTCTAACAGGTAGGCCTTTTCCATTTTATTTCCCAAATATTTTCTTCAACACCCTGATTACATTCACAGTTGTTTCCGTTGGGTTTGATAGTCGTCCCTCAGACAAATAGTCAACACAGGAATATGTTGGTTAACTTCCGTCGTTTTCTTGTACGGAAATACTAGGAAGATCTTCAGATCTTTAATTTGAGGCAAATATAACCTGCTAAAATATGCTCATGACGATCGTTTTTCTCGGCAACTATTTTACGCGTTTTTCGTAAAACCTAATTATGGAATTACATACATATGTACTTATGTATTTGTACAATTAGGAATTTTTTGAAATAACTGATAACCAAAATCCTGCATATTTCAATCTATTTCATCTGCTTTAAAATGTTCCATACAGATCCGGCCAGTCTTTGTATTTACATATGTATGTATGTATTTATGACTACAAAATAAATTAGGGCCAGATGGAAAATGAAAAAAAAAACTTATTTTGATCGGCTTCTTGTTTGTGTAGCCACAATTTTTCACTGCGCATTCCATTTTGATTTTTAACTTATTTTATTATTTATTTTGTTCATAATTTGTTACTTCTTCGTTCACTTTTAATATTAAAGAAAAAAGCAAATGGAACTTTCTACGTCACACCACCAGCTGTTTGATGTAAACAACATAACGGACCTGCGCAATACGTAATCACTTTTATTTGATTCATGGTTCACTGCGAAATTAAAAGAGAATGTTAAAATCAAAAAGCAAATTTTGTTTGCACACAACATGAATATATGTATCCATATGTATGTACTATATACATATGTACAAATAAGTTACGGAAGAACAATATTATCGATTCAGTTATTTTATGGCAAATATGTATATGTATGTATATGCTTTTGTGCTGTTGCATGTAAATCAGCTTTCTGTATTCGCATCTGATTAAAAACCAGACCTATCGCAGAAACTAAATTTTCGCGAACGCAAAAATGTAATTGTTTCTAACAAAATATTTTTATTCATACATATATTTTTGATAAATTTACATTTTAGTTAGTTTTAAAAAAGTTAAAAATTTTAAATTGTTTTTTAGCAAATATCGGCTGAATCTCATAGTTCATACAGTGCCTTTGTTGACATTTTACATGTAAGAAAAAACTAACGGAATTTCCCGTTATTACTTCTTATACTGAGACAAAAGGAAAGGAAAAAAACTAACGGAATTTCCCGTTATTACTTCTTATACTGAGACAAAAGGAAAGGAAAAAATAAAAATTGTCGCGGTTGTAGAACCTGCAGCGCAAGAAAATTAAGCTGTCAGGAAAACAGTGACGGCGCGATAATAGGTAGTTGCGAAAATCAAGCGATGATGTGAAAGAATAGGTTTTTGTATTTCTTTCTCCGTCATACTCACACCATGGTTTTAGTTTACCATTATTTCATTGTATCATGCTTAAATGTATGCATTTGGTGTTACATTCAAAGCCCTTTCTAGAACTTTATTTTAGTATCGTAGCTATACTTATTGAGCTAGAAAAGCTTGAAAAGAAAGTGAAGAGGAAAACAGTATATTTAAAAAAGTTCAAATTTAAAAACAATAGAAAAACGACATAGAAGTTATAAATAAATAATATTATAATTATAGATTTTAATGAACCAACTTTAAAACTTCTTCTTCTTCTTCTTTTGGCGCTACAGTCCGTGGTGAACCTGGGCCTCAACCAACAAAGTTTTCCAGCTGGCACGGTCTTTAGCCAGCGTTCTCCAATTTTGCACACCAAGTTGGTTGAGGTCCCTCTCCACTTGTGTGCGCCATCGGTTCCGTGGGCGTCCTCTACTGCGTTGTCCCACAGGTTCGGAATCGAAGATTCTACGGGTCGGAGCAGTATTCTCCATGCGCTCTACATGGCCCAACCATCTTAGCCGTTGGATCCGTAGGCGCCTGGTTAGGCTCATGTCGCTGTACAACCCGTACAGTTCATGATTGAATCTTCTTCTCCAGAAACCATCAACGCAAACAGGGCCGAAGATTGAACGCAGAACTTTTCTCTCGAAAATACCAAGGACTTCCTCATCCGCCTTCGACACCGTCCATGCTTCTGCGCCATAAAGAAGTACAGGGATTATCAAAGTGGTATATAGTGTCAACTTGGTTTTTCGAGAAAGGGCCTTACTACTCAATTGCCTCTTGAGCCCAAAGAAACAGCGATTGGCAAGAGTTATTCTGCGTTTGATCTCGGTACTGATGTTGTTCATACTGTTGACTTGGGAGCCAAGGTAGACGAAGTCCTTCACTACCTCGAAGTTATAGCTGCCTATGGTGATGTTCGGGCCCAGTCGTCGGTGTTGCGCGTCCTTTTTTGATGACAGCATATACTTCGTTTTGCCCTCGTTCACCGCTAGACCCATTTTGGCCGCCTCCGTTGAAATACCAGCAAACGCTTCAGTGACGGCTCGCTGTGTTCGACCAATCACGTCAATGTCGTCAGCGTATGCTAGCAGTTGCACGGACTTTTGGAAGATCGTGCCTCTGTTGTTGGCGTGTGAGTTTTGCACGATCTTCTCAAGAATTATGTTAAAAAAGTCACATGCCTTGTCTAAATCCCCTTCTGACATTGAAGGTCTCGGTGAATTCGTTACCGACCTTGATGGAGCAGCGAGAGTTCTCCATCGTCATCCTACACAGCCTGACGAGTTTAGTAGGAATGTCAAAACTAGACATGGCTTCGTATAGCTCATCCCTATACACACTGTCATATGCGGCCTTAAAATCAACGAATAGGTGGTGGGTGTCGATTTGCATTTCTTGGGTCTTTTCCAGGATCTGCCGTAGTGTGAAATGTTCAGGAGACTTATTCCTCGGTAGTTGGCGCAGTTGAAGGGGTCTCCTTTTTTGTGGATCGGGCAAACGATGCTGAGATTCCACTCGTCGGGCATGCTTTCCTCCGACCATATCTTACAGATGAGCTGGTGCATGCGCCCAACCAGGTCATCTCCGGCTGCCTTAAATAGTTCCGCGGACAGTGCGTCCGCTCCTGCAGCTTTGTTTGATTTCAATCTCGATATTGCTATCTTGACTTCATTTAGGTCGGGGGACGGAATTCTCTACCATCATCGTCCGTTATCTGTAGTGGAATATTCTGCCTGGCGATGGAATCGGTGTTTTGTTCGCCGTTAAACTGTCTGCAGAAGTAATCCTTCCAGATTCTCAGCATCGATTGCGGCTCTACTACGATTTGTCCCTCTTCGTCACGACAGGCTTCTGTCCGAAGCTTATATCCATTGGATAGTTGTTTTACCCGTTGGTAAAACTTTCGGATATTATTCCTGCCGTAACACCTCTCCAGTTCCTCGATCGCGCGCTTCTCGTGCTCTTTCTTCTTCTTTTTGAGAAGCCGGTGTTCTTCCCTTCTCTTCCGTTCGTAGAGCTCACGAGCTGCTCTCGTCCTTCTCTCCAACGTCGCCTTATACGGTGCTAGCTTCGCTGAATGTGCCTGCCTGCACTCGTCGTCAAACCATGGGTTTTTTCCGGGGGGCATTTTAAAACCCAATACATCAGAGGCAGCATCTCTGATGGCGTTTTGGCAACGGTTCCATTCCTCATCGGTTGTTTCGCCTGGCAGGGCTGGACTCTCTGAGAGCTTAAGGGAGACTAGATCGGCAAATTTCCCAGCGGTCGATTGCGATTGTAGCTTTGCGACGTCAAACTGTTGTGGTCGTGCTCTACTCCGGTTTGCTACTGATATCCGTGATCTTACCTTGGCTACAACAAGGAAGTGATCGGAGTCAATGTTGGCTCCTCGGAATGTTCGGACATCAAGAATACTGGAGGAGTGTCTGCCGTCGATCGCAATGTGATCAATTTGGTTGACGGTTAATTGATCAGGGGACCGCCAGGTCCCTTTGTGAATGTTGAGGTGAGGGAATCGCGTGCTTGCTACTTGTAGCAAGCACTTTAAAACTTAATACCGCAAAACAAAAGAAATTATCGTCTATGTCAGGCAACAAATGTTTCTTACCTCATTGTATCAGATACAAAAGAAGTGTTATAAATTGAAAAATATTTTAAGCAATTACGTTTTGAAATGACACCATGGCTCTTATCCGATCAAAAGAAAAGCTTTTGAAAAGGAGGTGTAAACAAAATAATAGCCAAGAATTTAGGGAGCGTTTAAAACGAATTAGTAAGGTGATTAAGATTGCTTTACGAAAAAGTAAGGAAAGTTATTATTCAGATAGTGAATCAAGAGTTGCGGGTGACCTCAAGAAAACATCGAAATTTATTAATCGTGCTTTAGAAAGGGAAAACGATGCAAATATTGTTTTGAAGGATACTTTAGGTCAAATCATTACCTCCGATAAAGACAAAGCAGATTACTTTAACAATTTTTTTTAACATATGTATTTTTATTATATTAAAAAATAGATATTGAAACTAAAGCCTCGAAACATTTCAATTTTCTAAAAACGCTTAATACAACCAGCCATCGTTTTGCATTTACTGCTATTAGGGAGGTGCAAATTAATGATATTATTCATATGAATGCCAACAAAAGTGCAGGCTCTGACAATATATCGCCTAAGGTTTTAAAAGAATGCAGTGCTCAACTTCCCAATTTCAACACTATACTTAATAAAATGATGCGTTGTTAAATGTAATATTCTGAAAGTTCATAAAGCAATACCGATACCAAACGAAATGAATACCTCCACTGTTGGTAGATATAAACCATATACATATATAGATGAAATTTTTTAAAAAGTAGTTTCCGATAAACTTTCTACCTATTTAGAAGACAATAATCTCATTTACGGTTATCGGTTAGGTTTTAGAAAAACACGTGGTACTGAAAACCCCGTAATGAGTGCAATTGAGTTTATCTGCAAAGAAGTAGACAGGGGTTCAGGTGGAATAGCAGGCGTATTATTCGACTTCACGCAGGGCTTTGATTTAATAGACCATAAAATATTCAGCCTTATTACGGTTCTCGGGTGCAAACTTTAAATTTTTCGGTTTTGCACTATCGTATTACTCGTACGTTTCTCTAAAGCCACAAAAATTCAACCCTGTCATCAATTCTTTTACTATTTGTTGTACTACGATTCTCGAAATCAAATGTCAAAATTTTGAAAAATAGTCGTCAGTTCTATTTCATTCGACAAAAAAGAAAAGAGTCTTTAAATTAAATGATGAAAGTATCAAAAGACTAAGTATTATTGTTTATAAGCTTTATGGAAACTATTTTTATGTAATGGAAATAATTTTAGATTTAAAATAACCACACGAAAGCAGTTTGAAGAAATTGAATTGAGTTGCTTGAAAAAAAACAGAATTGGCCCAATCGTACCACAATGGTATACACAAAGTGGACACAAAGGCAGAATGGGTAGAAATATTCCATACTTTAGGACCACCTTCTCGTGCGGGGCCTGCATGGATGAGAGTGTGGGCGGATTCTTCTAAAGACTTCGGAAATATTTTTTGTGTTGAAATCAATGAAAGTGACGAAATTTTTGGCCCAAGTACGCCAAGAAACATTAGAAGAAAAACTAACAAAAGCGTTTCCGACAAACAAGATCTAATCGAACAACAGTTAAAAGTTCAAACAGACTTGTATAATGAGGTGAAAGATTCTCTAAACAAATAGAATGATATGCTCGCGAACAATATAAAATAAAGGAGGAAAGTCTCAGCTTTTATAAAAGTGAGCTAAGAGTAAAAAAGAAAAATATGAATTGTACAAGAAAGAAATTAAGAAGAAGAACGAATAATGCTACAATTGAGAACAGATGAAATCAATATTAAAAAACGAAGAGTTGAACTCGAGGAATACAAAAGTCGTTTTAACCAGTAGATTTACATTTTCTACTTTTTAATTTTTCGCTATTTTCAAACACAAAAGATTTATGATATTTGATATAAATTTTTATATTAAACTATTTTATCTTTTTTATGTACATACTTAATCCAAATGAAAGAAATGTGATATTAATATTTAGTATATTCTAGCATTTAATACTTAAATCTTATATATAATCGATATTTGAATAATTCTTTTTATACTAAGCAAAAAAAAGCTTAATTTAACTTGAAGTCATGAATTTTATAACTTAAGAGCGTTTTCAAATGTAATGAAATGTGTAATAAAAAGATTATATTGAATCAATTTTCCATGCCTATTATTATTATTCTCTATTACTCTACAGAATAATTTGTCGTGGGACATTCATATAAATGAATTGAAAAAAATAGCACATACGGAAGGAGTTTTATATAAGTTTAAAAAAAATAAATATTGATTCAAAACTACTGAGTTTTAAATCACTGGTTTAATCGAACTTAAATTATCTTACAATTGTTTATGCATACAACAAATCACTCATTTAAATATCATCAAACAATGCAGAATAAAGCATTAAAACCAGTGTATAATCTGCCTATAAGGTTCTCAACACTTACTTTATATAAGGAAGTGGGTAAAATCATTTTACCAATATATAGCTTATATGAATATCAAGTATTAGTGTTTGTTTATAAATGTAGCAACCAGATAAGTCATCATAAAATACCATTTTATTTTCTCAGAACCAACACCAGAATTTTATCAAATTAAGAACACCACGTTGCAGATTAGAAACCACTAAACAAAGAATTAATTTTCTAGGAAGGATAAAATAGTCTTCCCGAAAATATGGAAAATATAATTAGTATTTCATATTTTAAAATTTATTGTGAACAAAAACTGGTAAACAATTTTGAAACGCTCCTGTAGGCCACGTACACATGCACATATATGTACATATGTATGTATACATGTATTATATATATTTTTTGTCTTTTTAAAATTTTGCTTTAAAAAAAAAAAATTCCTAATCATATAACTTTAAGCTTTATTTTGTACTTATTGTAATAATTATTATTATCCAACTTTTCCCAATAATGCCTATAAAGCGCTGGTACTAATAATGATGTACTAAAAATTAAACTTTTGTAAAAATAAAAACAAATTTTTTCCATACCGTGATGGCATAATCTTTAAAGCACGTTGCACGCTGTTTTGGAATTAAGGGTTTTGCTTCCTCTTTCTCTATTTAGCACTACGAATCACCACCATTTTGCGCAAATTGTTATAAAAGTTGTAAAAATTAAGTTTTATCGAAAAAAATATTTTTAAATGTTATAAAAACTTAAGTTTGTTACGCAAAATAAGCATAACTTGAAGATAAAAAACGAACACTTAAAAAAAACTTCAAAACTTTAGAAAAAAAATCTTGAATACGAATATCTATTAAAAACGAAACTAGCAAATTAAATATTAATCCTTTTGAAAAAACCTTCTGTAAAATGCACATAAAAAATAGGAATTCCTACCAGTTAGGAGGATGACAAAATAAGCTTTTTTCAAAGTATTTAATGCAGGTCAACCACTACATACTCGTTTTTAAGAAATGTGTAATAAACCTTCTGAGTCTTTTGTCATTGAGCAGATTGCAGTCAGGTAACAGTTTATGCATATACTATGTACATGTAATGCTTTCAAAACAACGGCAAAACGGGACCAAATTTACGCGAACTAACGTGTGATTAGGGTCCTAATAACAGAAAATGCTACGATATGTTAGGCGAATCCAGTGAAAAACCATATTTTTTCTATAAAAACAAAAAAAATTTACGTCTATGAGAAACGTTTTCATCAAAGCCGATTTTAAAACTCCAAATGGACGTTGTAAGAGAAATTTTCGAGCTCGAGTACGGAAAAGATTTGAAAATGACATAACTAACAACGGTACACATAAACCCAAATAATTTTCCAAAGACGCGAAAGACGATCCTACCTGTAATTAGACATATGTACTTATGTAAGCAGATAACGCCGGCTATTCATAAGTAAACACAACTGTCTAAACCTAAGGTGAAACCAATAAAACAACTATTGCAGATAACAATCATCCTAAACAAACAAATAATATTACAACTTGTTTATCATACAAGTAAGTATGAAAAAACATAATAAACAGATATCTTAGGCAACAAAATATTTTCAATCGATGTTTTAATTCAAACTGCGAGAGCTATCGTATTTTAATCGGAAGAATTGTTTGAAGAAAATTAAAATTTGCTTTGCATTTCAACGAGCCATTTAATCAAGATCGATTAGAAAACTTGTTTTCATACATATGAACGTGCCGAAGGCGGCCACGGCCACGGCAAAAATCCTTCAGTTTATGAACTTAGTATCGCAGTGGCTAAACCCGAATCTTCAAAAGTAACTCAATTTAGTACATCATCAAATTGTACAAACGACGACGTAATGTTTCTAACAGCTGAGTTTCAGACAATTTCAGAAAATACTCAACGAACCGATAGTATATCAAGTAATTACACTCCGGACGTAGATGTCGCAGGTATATTCGATGAAAACTGAAAACGAAGATTATTTTAATGAAGATGCTAATTGTTTTATCTTCGAAGGTATTCCAATAGAGTTAACATGAAGCAGATATTTTGTTGGTTACATACATATGTATCTCAACGAATATCTTGTGTTAAATACCGTACGGATGTAATTAAACCACAGCCAATTATGTCATATCCTTCAGAAATGTTTGTTCATACAAAAAATTGTGACAAAAACACAGGCTTTGTGTGCTCCATCCGACTATTGTCGAACAATTCGTACATTATACCAAAATACAATTCCTTTTGGTTCGATCAAAGTAACGTAAGCTATAGCCGCAGGATAGAAATGCTTAATTTATACGACGTTATATAATTACGGAAGCATTAGTTTTGGGAAACATGTACATAGCTTAAAACTTTGGCTCAACATACAACATAAATACATATGTACTCATGTAAGAAAGTTTAATAAATAATTTGCAATTATAAAACTTATGCAAACTTCCGTTTTATTATAACTTCGCCTCATACTCGTACATACAACCGTTATAAGATATGGTGGTGTGTTGATGTAATATGTAGTTATGTCCATGCATTTCACTTTTAATTCAGGATTATTTTACAAGTTTATTTTATCGGTTTGTTGTTTAATTTTTCAACTATTTTTCTATTTGCTGATGGTATTACAGTTGTAGTATTGAATTTAAAAATATATTAATTATTTACTGTTTCATTTGCTTTATTTGGTGTAAAACTCTAAAACTGTTTATTGTACTGATCAACAAATTGATTGGTTTTTTGCTTTCGATTGTTCTCAAAATTATCAAGAGTCAAAGTCCCATATCGGATTTTAGACGAACAGACAAATATCACTATCTTCTTTAACTGGAAAAATACAGTTATGTATGTTAAATGTGTTTCTTCTGCACGATGAACTAAACATAAACAGTTTTTTGTCTCTCCTGAAAATTTTAGGATTTTGAGTTGTGACCCTTTTGTATTTAGGGTGCGATATGTATAGTATATACATACATATGTAAGTGACATACACGAATCCGATCTTAATATTCCATAACTTTGTAAACTATAATTGTGCCCATTGAATCCAAGTAGAGTAAACAATACAAACGAAATCAACTTAAGTAAAATAAACACAAATTTTATTATTAAATCTTGTTATTCTTTCCGTTGCTGACTCAATGAAAATCAGCAAAGGAGTTTCATATTTCAATAATAAAAAATAAATTTATAAACAAACTGTTAAATTAGCTTTAAGCAGAATAAGAAATTGTCAATAATAAAAATTCAGTTTTATCTTGAACTCCAAATTGAACACAAGTTACAATTTTGTTACTGGCGCAGTCGGTAGGATCCATGTAAAGGATTCGCGAACCAAATAAAACATAATAAAAACTGCAGTGAAAAACAATTAATTTTGTTTTGTTACGAGTTGAACTTAGAAATATAAAATTAAACGGAAAAACGCAGTGAAAAACAATTAATATTTTTTTTCCTTCCCGAATTGAATATAAAAATATAAAATTGTAAAGGAAAGGAAATTATTTGATGGAAGATATTATCAACCATCTTGAAAACCTGACCATAAGAAACAACAGCAACATGAACGTTAACAACAGCCCTAGCAACAGCAACAACATGGATAATAACAACAATGTAGAACAGCAGAGAAACTTCATCATGCAAAATTTAAATATGGTTCATCCTTTTGGTGGCCATAGGGATGGATTAAGCACTTATATAAGAAGTATTCAGAATGTGATTCCCAACATTGCGTTGATGACGCGGGACGACCGGGTACTTTTCTTTAACTCTATTTTAAGGACACTACAAGACGAGGCTCTAGACGTAGTAAGAAGAGAAAGACCAACGTTTTGGTTTTGGTTTTGATTGATTGGTCATCCCTAAAAGCAACCCTAATCGATGAATTCGGTGAGCATCAACCTATACCTCAATTGATTTTAAGTATTGATGAAATTAAATTTAAGTCCGGTTGCAAATTTTTATGTGACGAAATTACTAAATTGATTTGTAGAATTAATGACGCAATCGAATTGTGTGGTGAGACAGAGGAAAGAAAATCATTTTTTAGAAACGAAGTTAATTTTTGCAGCTTAAACGTTTTAAAAAGGGAATTGCCTATTCACCTTGTGGCTTTACTCAATGCTAATTTAGTGACCGATTTCAGATCAAGTGTTAAAATTCTTAGAGAAAATAATGAAATTAGAAATGACGCACATACTTACTTTAAACCGAATAACCATAGGAATTTATATCGGAATGATGTACGACCACAGATCGTTAATAATGAATTTCGAAATTAAGCAACCCCTAACAGAAGATTTCCCATTCCTCTCCGGAATCCCCAAAATAATATTCAAACTCATTTCCCAAACCCTCAGAATAACTTTCAACCACATTTTCAATATGCCCAAATAATTTTCAAGCGCATCCCATGAATAATTCTCACAACCCTTTCCAAAATTATCAAAATAAGATCCAGAATCATAATGGAAGTTATCAGAACAATTTCCGGAATCTCAATTATCAAGGTAACAATCCAAATCATAAACGAATGAGGGAGCATGACTCCAACCAGTCTAGATTGAGAAGATTTGGGGTACCAGTTCCCATGGAGGTTGAAAATTTTCACTCCATTGCCTCCAATCACTCCCCTCCATCATAATGAAAATAATTATAGGTTTCTAATTGATACGGGATCAACAATCAGCTTAATAAAACCCAACACATTCCTAACTCCTATAGTAAAAGTATATCCCATTCGCGTTAAAACAGCCACCGGAGATATACTCCTTGACGATATACAGGAAATTTTTAGTCCCATAAAAAGAAGTAAACTAACATTTTTTGTTCTTGAATTCGATAATAGTTATGATGGCCTTTTGGGGTTTGACAACTTAAAAAAATTAAATGCTTTGATAAACATCCCCCGAAGATTTATAATTTTAAATGATATTAAATATTTCTTTTTGAACGAAAATCAAAAGGAAAAGGAAGACGTTGAAAGTTATCCAGTCACTAAAAAAATTAAATCTGATTTAAAATTCGACCTGATTAAATATCAAAATTTTAAAAGTAAAAGAACTGATGTTTTGCAACCAAATAAGCAAAAATCTGTCAATTGTATCAATAGCATGGATTCAACATTTAAATTGGATCACCTAAATAAAGAAGAATTTACGAGCTTAGAAAAATTATTAAAAAAATACAACAATATATTTTATACAGAGGGCGACAACCTTACCTTCACTAGTGTTGTAAAACATAAAATAAATACTGTCCACGAAGACCCAATATATTGTAAAACTTATCGTTACCCCCAAATCCATAGAAAGGAGGTCAATAAACAATTTCAGGAAATGTTGGATCAAAATATTATATGCCACAGGCAGTCGCCATACTCAGCCCCAATATGGGTTGTACCAAAAAGGTTAGATGCGTCCAACCAACATAAATGGCGTATCGTTATAGATTACCGGAAGCTAAACGATATAACCATTAATGATAAATATCCCATTCCAATTATAGATGACATCTTGGACAAATTGGGTAGATGTTTATATTTCTCCATCTTAGATCTTACTAAAGGGTTCCACCAAATCGAAATGGAACCTTCTGATAGAAGGAAAACAGCATTTTCCACTCAAAATGGGCATTACGAATTTTTACGAATGCCATTTGGTCTCAAAAATGCCCCTGCAACCTTCCAGCGATTGATGAATACAATCTTGAGAGATCTTATAGGGAAAGATTGCTTAGTCTACTTAGATGACATCATCATCTTCAGCACTTCCCTACAAGAGCACATCAGCTCAATACAAAAAGTGTTTAAAAGGCTCTTAGAAGCAAATTTAAAGGTACAGCTCAACAAAAGTGAATTTTTAAAAAGGGAAACCACCTTTTTGGGTCACATCATCACACCTGATGGTTTGAAACCCAACCCCGACAAGGTAAGAGCCATCCTAGAATACCCAATTCCTAAAACTGAAAAGGAAATTAAACAATTCCTGGGATTGGCCGGATTTTATAGGAAATTTATCCAAAATTTTTCCAAAATAACAAAACCCTTAACTCATTGTCTTAAGAAGGGCAATAAAATTAATTCGTCAGAAAAGAACTATATAAAAGCAGTAGACACCATTAAACTTTTGATTACTAGTGAGCCAATCTTAGCTTTCCCTGATTATGACAAGCAGTTTACCTTAACAACAGATGCTTCCAATACCGCCCTTGGCGCCGTCCTTAGTCAGAACGGCCATCCAATATGCTTTGCGAGCCGAACTCTAAACGAGCATGAATTAAATTATTCTGCTACGGAAAAGGAGTTGTTGGCCATTGTTTGGGCAACAAAATATGTTCGTCCTTATTTATATGGCAGAAGATTCCTGATCAATAGCGATCATAAACCATTACAATGGTTACAAAATCTTAAAGAGCCAAATCGAAAACTTCAGAGATGGAAAATAAAATTAAATGAATTGGATTTTGAGATAAAGCACATTCCTGGAAAAGAAAATCACATGGCAGATGCACTCTCTCGTGTAAGGAAGGAAAACTGTAACTTTAATGAAGAGATAGAAGAAAATAATGAGCAAGGTGATGATAGAAACTTATCAGAGGAAATTTCTTCAGTAGCAGCAACAACTCACTCGGCTGATGAAGATGATTCCTCATATATTCCAATAACGGAAAAACCTTTAAATAAAGGGTGGTTAAATTGTATGGGCCGATGTTGATTTTGAATAAAACACAAACTATTTAGGAAATTATTGTAATTTTATTTTATTATGATGTATTGGTATTACTCAATTATGTATGGAACAAAATATCGGCAGGAAAGGTATAGAAAAAATAGCAAAAATTTTTAAATCAAAATATTATTTCCCAAACTACATAAAGGAAATATCCCATATAATAAACGAGTGCGAACTTTGTTATCGATGTAAATCGGATCATATAGATTATAAACTGCCATTTAAAATTACATCCCCTGTATGCGAAACAAGGGAAAAATATGTTACGTTAGATTTTTGGCAATGGGATAAGGAATACTATCTCACTTGCATAGATCTTTATTCAAAATTTGCTACAGTCGAACCAGTGAAATCATTGAATTGGATCGAAACTAAAAAAGCTCTTTTGAGAGTGTTTAATACCATGGGTCCTCAAAAGGTTTTAAAGATAGACCAAGATCAAGGAATGAATAACATAAATATCAAAAAATGGTGTGAAGAATTAAAAATTAAATTAGAAGTCACAACAGGCAAAACTGGTATAGGAGATATAGAAAGACTGCACAAAACATTAAATGAGAAAATAAGAATTATAAACACGTCAAACGATAAAGAGTTACATTACTTGAAGATAGAACAAACAATATTTACTTACAATCACAATATAGTTCATTCTACTACAGGTGAAACGCCTTACAATATTTTATTTTAACAAACTAAAGCCTAAAAACAACGCGCAAATGGTAAAAGAAAACAGAATAAATAATATAAATAGATTTAGGAAGGAAAAACCCATAGATACAAATTTTATCAATGCAGAAGTTAAGAGGAAAAGATTAAACAAACTAGATAACCCTTTTAGGAAGGCAGAAGTACTGAGAACGGATGAAGACGGTGAACACTTTATAGTTAAGTTAAAAGATAGAAATGTCAGGAAGTATAAAAGTCAGTTCAAAAGAAAGAAGAATTAGCTTATCTGTTACACAATGAAAAATTTAGCTTACATTTAATCCTCAACAGCAAATCAGAATAAATTTATCTATAATTTCAGAACTAAATATAACAAAAAAACAAAGGCATTTGAAGGGCATTAGAACCTTTTGGATTATAATTTCTACAATATTTTTCTTGACCGCAACAGTCAATAGTTAAATAATGGAAATAAACACAATAGACCATGACATTTTTTATTCCATAGTGGAGCAGGGGATCGGCAACCAGCCTACTAAATTTAAGTATCATGTATTAACTATTAATAAAACTTATCTGGATTTTACTTATAGCATTCTTCTCGAAAAGTATGACAACAACAAATGTTACCAAACTAATATGATCAAGAATTATCTTTCGTTGGCAAACAAAGAGAGAAAAATATTTTCGAGCAGACACAGAAGAGGTCTTGCCAATTTTGTAGGAAACGGACTAAAATTCTTGTTTGGTACTATGGACAACCAGGACAGAGACAAAATACAACTCGCAATAGAAGATTTTAGGAAAAATACGATTTCAACTAATGAATTTAATGAAATCATTGATCTGATTAACAACGAAACAAAACTGATATCAAGATTTGAAGCTGAAACCTCCAAACTCCAAAACAAATTAACTGAAAAAGTACTTTCGGACCTTTTCCTTGACAATGTAAAACTATATTTAGAACATATTCAGAATATTCAGTTGGCAATGCAGCTGGCAAAAATAGGTATAATAAATCCAAAAATAATGGATTTACGAACTATCTGTCTGGCTGGATGAAGAAATCATTTTCTTTGTACTGTCAATACCTACAGCATTCGATTCGTTTAAAAAAATTAAAATTATACCGATACCAGATAAAAATAAAGAAGAATTGGTATTGGATGACACTGACTATGTTAGGAAAAATAATATTATATTTGAAATTAAAAATAATAAAATTGAATACACTAAAAATTACTGTATTAGAAATATTTTAAATAACAATAAAACCGAGTGCCAATTAAAAAAAAATGTTGAATCTCTTATAGAATTTGTACAACCAAATACGATTGTAACAAAAAATTTAGAGCTAACGCACATAAAACAAAATTGTAATGAACTAAATATAACAATTAAGGGAAATAATATAATAAATATATACAACTGTAGAATTAAAATTATTGATTTCGAAGTAGAAGTACAAGAAATTATTGAAAAACCATTTATATTACCTAATATTAAGGATATTGAAAACATTGTAAAACTAAATTTATCTTTGCCAAATTTGAAAAAACATATTGACTATGTAAATGTGAAAAACGGAAACTATTCAGTGGGTCTTCTTATCTCAATTGTGTTAATATTGTTGTTAATCATTGCTTTATTTGTTAAAAATGAAAAATGTAAAATGCTTTTGAAAAATGAAGAAACGAACAATGAGGACATTGTTTCTTCTAAAGAGGGGAGGAGTGACATACACGAATCCGATCTTAATATTCCATAACTTTGTAAACTATAATTGTACCCATTGAATCCAAGTAGAGTGAACAATACAAACGAAATCAACTTAAGTAAAATAAACACAAATTTTATTATTAAATCTTTTTATTCTTTCCGTTGCTGACTCAATGAGAATCAGCAAAGGAGTTTCATTTTCAATAATAAAAAATAAATTTATAAACAAACTGTTAAATTAGCTTTAAGCAGAATAAGAAATTCTCAATAATAAAAAGTCAGTTTTATCTTGAACTCCAAATTGAACACAAGTTTCAATTTTGTTACTTGTATGTATGTATATACTAAAATAATTCAGCTCACTTGCATGTACAATGTACAGTTGTACATATGTATGTATGTATATATCATTGTTCTTATCAACGAAAAGGAATGAAAATTCAATGGTTACTTATCCTCTTATTCTTTAAGCTGAGGTACGCACATTGAGATTGATATGAATATAGCAAACTGACGAAAACTTGAAATTTTAAAAATTCATTTTCCACAACGGGATTTCAAGCATATAATTTTTTTTCAGTTTTCAGTAAAACAAAAATGGTTGCTAATTCTTACTATGTATGTATGTATATGTACATATAGTTTTCGTAAATTTTTAAATTTAAAAACCTTTTAAATATTACTATATATGCATAAAAAAGAGACCACAATAATCTTTAATAGTTTAGTTAGAGATAAAGAAACCTCCACTGCATTATTAACATTTCTAAGTTAATTGTGAATGCAGTGCAGTACTATTGACCACATCTTTCTTTGTATCTCTATTTCAGCTAAAAAGGAACATATTTTTATGGGAACGCTGTACGGTGTCTTACAAAACAAATTAAGTAAATTAATTACGACGTAAAAAACAACCAACAGTGACGTGGAGAGGAACGAAAATTACGTAAAGAAGAATAAAGGGATCAAATAAAACTTCAGAAATTACAGAAATGATTGTGAATACTTTCTGGGCAAACTTCTTAATATTTGGGCTTTTGGTCTCGCATTTTAACATTTCTCTCGGCCACCCACCCAACTACTCTAATTTACCGACTGCCGTTGGCAGCGCTCGTGGTCTTGGGGGCCATGTTATTTCCCAATTAAATCAACATAACAAAAATTCTGCTGGACGTCCAAATTTTTCTCATCTAATATCTTCACAAGCGCGGTCAATGTCAGCTTTAACAACTCCAAGTTTTTCTTCACCATTATTGTCCACAAAATCTCTACCAGATGGCTCTTCCCAAACGCTAAATACCTCTTTACAGTCCACATACGTTTATAAAGCTATTATACCAATGCACATTCAACCGGAATTCAACAAAATTGTTAGTGATTTAAAGTTGTCCAATTCAACTTCACCGCCTAGAATTGCAACTAACAGTTCCACTATCACTCTGGAAAACGATGAAGATTTGTCAAAGAAAACTTTTGATTCAAGGTAGGCAAATATTTGAACCATATTATCGTATTTACTATTACTATTGTATAGCCCTTATGGCGCTACATTTTCCTTTCACTAATTCATGCATTAATTGATAGAAAGAAAAACATATGTTTTTGCTTATTTTATTAAGTTCTGTCAACTTTTTGCTTGTAAGATACAGCAAAACCGAACAGAAAAGAAAGTGGAAAATCGCTTAATTTGCCCATAAATCGCGGACTAATCAAAACTTTTAGCGTTTCGAGATGTAAATGTCAATTTTAATTTGAAAAATTTTACAGTTTTTAGCAAAACTTAATTTCTTATCGATAACTTTAGTAAATTTTTTACAATTTGCTATTTTTCTTAATATATCTGAACTATTTTCACTTCGTAAATTTTCCTATGAAGCTATATTTGTGCTCTAAAAGTTAATCCTTTTTGTAATAATTAATCACTTAATTCTTGATGCTTGTATTTGTTGTTGTAAATAAGACCGCAATTCTACTCTTTATCTTTATTCTTACATTTAATTAAAGTCTATACATATACAGAGATATTCTACTTCCATACATATATTGACCACCCAAATTTTGGCGGGGGACGTAGCGGTACGTCCACTTTTTACAAGGAGAGTATTTATATGTATGTATATGTATGTATGTTCTCTTGGTATTTATTATTCTCATGTCTCAATACTTCAATGTGTGCATTTACAATGTACATATAAATTAAACTATTTTAAGTTTATTTGTTTAAAAAAACACTCAACTGATTGTCTTAAAAAAAAAAAAATTATAAATAACTTACATATTTCTTACTTAATAAATTTTATACACTTTTGATTCTATAAAATATGCTTATTAATTACATTGACATGCTTTTGTTACCGTCTACAATAAAATATGTTTTTGGCCGTCTGAAAATGTTTCAGTTTTTTTAAAGCAAAAGTTTTTAGCAAGAAGAATTGTAATAAGGGTCTTGATTGTTACGGAAGATCATTGTTCCCGATTAAATAATTGTAGGGCAAAAGTATGTGTCTCATTGTTGTGCTGTTGCAAGTATACTAGCTCGCACCGAATTTGAAATCAATTTAATATCTATTATTAATATAAGATATTTTAGTTAGTTTAAAAAAGTTAAAAATTTCAAGTGATTTTTTTTAATTATTCTTTAAAATGTCGCAGTTCATACAGTTTACGAAAAACACTAACGGAATTTTTTGTTGTTTGCGAAAATAGTGACAATTTATATGAAGATCATCAGCACTAGCGACTTCCACTTGTTCTTTTATAAAAAGGATCGACAGCTATTTTGATTGCTTAAATAGCATGTATTTTAATGAACCAAATTGAATTGAAGGTTAATAATAACTTATGTAATACAGCTTAAATATGTGTGTATTAAAATATTTTCAATTGATGGTTTAGTTCAAATTTGCTTTGCATTTAACGAGCCATTTTAATCAAGATCCATTAGAAAACTTGTTTTCTTATGGGGCGGCCAGTGCAAAAATTCTTCAGTTTATTAATTTAATATCGCGGTAGGTAAACTTCTTGTTCTCCTGGCGCTACAATTCGGGGTGAACCTGGACCTCAACCAACAAGCTCTACTACTCAATTGCTTCTTGACTCCAATGAAACAGCGGTCGTCAAAAGTTATTCTTCGTTTAATTTCGGTACTGATGTTATTCGCACTGTTTACTTGGGAGCCGAGGTAGATTTTGGATGATAGTGCCTCTGGTGTTGGCGTGTGAATTTTGCACGATCTTCTCAAGAATGATATTAACAAAGTGACATGACAGCGCTCGCCTTGTATAAAGCCTTTTCTAACATTGAAGGTCTCTGTGAATTCTTTAGCGACTTGATGGACCAAAGAAATTCTCCATCGTCATCCTAGACAACCTGACGAGCCTTAAAATCGACTTCATTTAGGTCGGAATTCTCTAAACATCGAAAAAAGTAACTCAATTTAGTACTTCATTAAATTGTGCAAACGACGACTCGGTGTTTTTACCAGTTGAGTTTCAGGTCATTTTAGAAGATACTAAACGAACTGACATCATGTCCATCTATGCTGTAAGTGCAAGGATTATCAAGTTTTTTTCATATGGGATTTGTGGAAACTCACTACAACAAGGGAAGGTTTGTATTATATGTTACCCGATTGTCGATCGAAACCGTACTTATTATACAGAGGTTCGCGCTTAGATTTTATTTGCTTGTCCTTTGTTTGGTCTTTTTTTAAACCTATCTAATCAACCGTTTTCAATTAGGGTAATTATACCTTTCGGATCTGGTAGGAAGTATATCAGAAGGTAAATCATATCCTTAGGAATAATGTTTTTAATGTACAAAAATATGTACAACGATAAATTTCTATGAGCGCTTAACATTATAGGATTTAGAAAAAAAGTAGATAGCAGAACTATTTTTAACATCGAATAATTTGGCGAACTTTGAAATTTTGTCAATGCAGCTTATAAACTTAAAACCTTGAATCTCAAAAACATCCACATGCAAAATCTCGCAGGGATTTGTAGGATTAGGTGTTGGCTATAATTAAAGTTTGTTGGCATGTCTTTCATATTTGTTTAACTTGCATATTTCTAAATTTTTTGTGTAAGTATGAATGAAGCTTCTCATGTGCGAAAAATAATAGCCTTCTAATATTTGTAAGCCATTTTCGTTAGGATTATGGTGAGCTCGTCTGTCTTCATTTATATATAGATATAAATTTCACAAACTTTTCCTGGATCGGTGACGTTCTCTACCAATCGCTGAGTAATTCTTACTTTGTATGAGCAAACAATACGTTATTGAGCAACGGTGTATAGCTCTCAGGAATTATTGTACTTTTCACAAAGTTTGCGTCAAAGTTCGAGATGTGATTTGATCTAGAGTAGCATGATGCCTAACAAATCCTGCGTGTGGGTCTGTATTATTATGCAATTCTTTACCAGGTCGTACTACTATCTGATTTTTGAAAACATTTAGAGGAGCCTCAAACTGAGCAAATAAATCACTAGAGTCCTGTTGGGCACTATCCACTGCTGAGCCACAATCTTCTTGTCCTTCATCATTCATCCTTAGTAAACAAACTTGTTTAAGGGTTGTTTCCAGCCATGAAACATCAGCAACACTATGGAACTTTCCCGGTTTTTACACCAGCTCGTAATTGTATTCCTCAGCTCTGGCCTTCCACCTTTAATTAGCATTGTTATTCTAATTTCCTACACCGTAGGAGAAATGAGGTATCTGCTCCGGTAAATTCTTGTGATTATGCACTGATGGCATAATTGGACACATTTGTAGAGGAGTTTGCTTTCACCTGGGCTGGGATTGGGTAAGGGTTTGGTAACTTCCTTTTTCTCTAATAAACTTACTATAATAGGAAGTCATAAAGAAAAAACTTTTCCAGTTTTTCAATGGACGAAGTGGACAAACTTTTTTATTGCTTCGACCTCCACCCGAATTCCATACTCTGATACAATATAGCCCAAAAAAGACAGTGTTTGGAGGAACTGGGTTTTTTTCTAAATTTACCTTAAGATAAAATTGCAGAAGCTTTTCGAATATGGTTTCTACATTTTTTAAGTGATCGTCAATGTAGTGAAATATTTAGCCTTGCCAAGATTTGCTAATGTTGAATTGATATCAGGTATCGGTTAAGTGTCAGAAATGGTTACAAAGTTCAATCTTCGAAAATCCATCGAATGGAGGTAATGATCATCTCACCAGCTTCAAGTGGACCAAATAAGGGACTGTATTTATTAATTAGACTTTTGAGCTTACAGGTGACTCGTTAGTTTCGTGTAATGAAATTAACTTCCTGGGAGAACTTTTCATTATTACGCCAGTGCTTAAAGTCAATGCATTATTTTCATTTTCTTTGTGGCTACCGATGATGTCATCAAACGTCTTTAATTCAGGAAGTATGTATATAAAATGTTAAATTACTTCCGATGCCATCAAAAGATTCGAAAATGTTCAATTTTCATTGTTAATTTTACAACTGTTCCAGCAGCGAATGGTTTATTAAGTTGGGTGCCTGCTTTATGTAAATGGGACCCAACAAACTTTTTCATTGCTTCGATGTCTATGAGGAACGGCGCCCGGTTTCGTTATAATTTTTATGAGATACCATCGTTGTTTTGTATTTGTTTGAAATTATATCCCATGTATTCAGTGCTTACTGAACCATTAATCAAGGGGAACATTGTGCTAAAAAAAAGTATTAAAAAGCCTCTGTTGCCTCAATGTGTTTCTGTGATTATACGATCGGGAACCGTTTTACTTTTCATTTTTTCAGCTAGTTTTGATCCCAGCGGTTTCGGTGGCGATGGTCGGACAGCTAGAAAGTGACCCAAATGTTTGAAATTATTTCGCGCCGTACCTTGGAAATTGTTCTAAGGTTCAGAGGAGTAGCTATCTTGTTCTGTATAGTATAGTGTGATGCGTTAGTATTCCCCAGGCTTAAATTATGCATCTAAAGACACATAGTATATGCTTCCGGTAGAGTCTTTAACCTCTGGATGCTTAACAGTGCAGAAAGATCACCCTTCAATCCAGAACAAAACCAACTTATGTCCTATTACAATATGTTTCTATAACCGCTTCAACGGTTTCCCTAAAGTAATTTTATGTTCTATCTGGTTGATAATTAGGGAGAACTGAGAATTGACGGTGGCGAAAACTCTTCAACCCTCAGATTTCTCTGAGACAGTTGTTCTAAGGTTCATACATTTATTTTGTCTGCGTAATATAGCGGTAAACATTCCCTAAAATTTCACCAGATCAAATATATTGTAGGACACCAATGCTGTTCTCACCTTCTGTCCAATATTTTGTACAATTGCCTTATATATGGGCTTATTGTGAACGATTTCATAGTCGTTCAAGAGATATTCAACGCTATGAATTCAGGATATATATTGAGTAGGATTGTCATCGAATGGCTAAAGCTCTTTTCCCCGGTCTCGAACCGGGACTCTGGATGACTCTCCTGCTGACGAACATGGACAACGAAATAAGGCTAACGATTTTCGGTTCTGCATGTGGAATGTCAAGTCCCTGAACAGACTACGTGAGACCGATGAGCTTGCAGAGGCCCTGGAAACCTATAAAACTGGGATTGGCCGGGCAAAAAGAACAGGAGAAACTGCGACAGCTATTACGGTATTTGCTACAAAGAGCGAAGACAGCGCCTATTTGTATGCGGGTTTGTTGTTCGAAGTAGACTTAAAACAACATTATGGTAATATGCGAACACCCCCCCACGGAAGATAAAAATGACAATAGCAAGGATGACTTTTATAATCTCCTAAATAGAACATACGATCAATGCCCCAGCTACAACACGGGACTGTAGCAAGCATGAGGTTCCCTCACCTCAACATTTACAAAAGGACCTGGCGGTCACCTGATCAGTCAACCGTCAACCAGATTGATCAAATTGCGACACTCCTCCAGTATTCTTGATGTCCGAACATTCCGAAGAGTCAACCTTCACTCCGATCACTTCCTTGTTGTAGCCAAGGTAAAATATCAGGGATATCAGTATCACAATCGGGTAGAGCACGACCACAACAGTTTAAAGTCGCAAAATTACAATCGCAATTGACTGCTGGAAAAGTTCGCCGATCTAGTCAAAGCTCTCAGAGAGTCCAACCCTGCCAGGCCAAACAATCGAAGAGAAATGGAATCGTTGCCGAAACGGCATCAGAGATGCTGCCTCACATGTATTGGCAGGCGCAATCAGCGAAGCTGGCAGCGTATAAAGCGACGTTGGAAAGAAGGACGAGAGCAGTTCATGAGCTCTACGAACGTAAAAAGGAAGAACACCGCCTTCTCAAAAGGAAAAAGAAAGAGGATTAAAAGCGCGCCATCGAGGAACTAAAGAGGTGTTATGGAAATAATAATATCCGAAAGATTTACCAACGGGTAAAGCAACTATCCAATGGATATAAGCTTTGGACAGAAGCCTGTCGTAACAAAGAGGGATAAATCGTAGTAGAGTCGCAATCGATGATGAGAATCTGGAAAGATCACTTCTGCAGACTGTTTAACAGCGAGGAAAACACCTCACATAATGGACGATGATGGTAGAGAATTTCGTCCCCCGACCTAAACGAAGTCAACCAATATCGAAACCATTTGTGAACAGTTTGATATGTCCTTATCAGTGCGGTTTCAGTTCGGGGAAGTCCACCATTGACCAAATTTTCACACTATAGCAGATCCTGGAAAAGACCCAATAGATGCAAAGCGACACTCACCACCTATTCGTCGATTTTAAGGCCCCATATGACAGTGTGCATAGGGACGAGGTATTCAACGCCATGTCTAGTTTTGACATTCCTACCAAACTCGTCAGGTTGTGTAAGATGATGATGGGGAATTCTCGTTGTTCCATCAAGGTATAGATGATAACGAATTTACCGAGACCTTCAATGTCAGAAAAGGCTTTAGACAAGGCACTGTCATGTGATTTTTTTAACATAATACTTAAGAAGATCGTACAAATCTCACACGCCAACAACAGAGGCACGATCTCTAAGAGTTAAAGATCAAACATTTTTTATCGGTTGCTACTTTTAACACTTATTGTTTCTTTCTATATAAATTGATCATCAATTAATGAACCAAAAATGTAGTGTAGTATTTGGATTGTATTTTTAATTTTACGTTACAAAGGACAATACTTTATGAAGAATAATATGTATTGCGTAACCAAGTAATTACTATAAATTGCTTACTCTTTTTTGCAGACAATGCTTAGTAGAATATTTGCACATTTCTGATTCAGCCTCTCCTTCGCTCTTTGCTTCGCCCCTCAATCTTAACTCATAATTCGTCACACAACATTTTGAGAGCGAACCATTTCAGTTCATTTTGAATGTTGAATTTGTTATCATCTCGAAATTTGATTACAAATTGTTGCTAGATTATCGGAACTAGTTTTAAAAATATAAAAACTAAAGAAAAATCAGAAATAAATGCATATAAAAAGATAAGTAAAACATTAAAAAACAAAAAGAACAAATATACATACATATATAAATGGATATATGTAAAATAAATAAATAAAAATGGAATAATAGTCAAACGTATTGTAATGTCTAGAAAGATATCTATAAATCTTAAGCTTTTAACGAGTCAAAAACTGGTGTCCAATTGCAATATTACTTGCTTTTCATAAAAAACCGCAATAAATAAGTGCTTGCACTGTAAATATAAACACCAAAACGAAAAAAAATTACCAGGGTTCGCGATCGTATAAAACTTCGTTTCATAAAAGGCTATCATTCTAGTATTCTAGTAGAAAAAAAGGTATAGGCTGATAGTGCTATTATTGATGAAATGTTATGTAATGCACCAACACTGAAATATGTACATATATACTTATATCTAATAGTAGTAGTGTATATTGATTTGCATAGTAATTGCGGTAAGGGTATTAATTACTAAAATCCCCAACTTCAGAAAAAATGCGAGTTGATCTAATGAAAAGTAGTGAGCAGTAGAAAATATTATATTTCTTACCAATTATATCGTACGGCAATTTGGCGTATATATGTAAACTAGGCAGATGCAGTATGCGAACAGACAGAATTGATGTATAAAAGGCTTAAATTAGGAATATATTGAAAATCACAAATTGCAAGAAGATACCTCAACCAAAAAATCAAATTCATCCAATCTGAAACCTCAAATAACTTTTTGCATCGTAAAGTTGCCGAAGAGAACTTCAATAGCACTCAGGCCTTGTTTAGTGTCCAAATTGCCACGAATTGATAAATAATTAATGAAATAATTAAGAAAAACAAACCCACAAATACAAATGATTCCGTAACGCAGTGATGTCTCAAATAATTAGACTAAACATGGAAAGTTCTCATTCGCGGAAACTATCTGAGATGGAATTAAAAGCAAAATTAATTAATTGGCTAATCGGCAAAAATTCTGCCTTTAAGGTGGATTGTAAACTTTTGCTGTACAACGTGATTTTTAACCCAATATGATTCAACAGTGCGATAGCGTCTCAGCATCAAACATTAAAAAAATGCATAATAAAAAAAAAGCAATTTAATTTCATATTACCAATTGAACCGTTCACAAACAGTAAAGTTAAATAACTGTTTATCTGGCCCACTAAATGTTGATAAGGGAGTACCACAAGGTTCAATACTTGCGTCCTTGCTCTTCAGTCTCTACATTAACGGCTTACCAGATATTTATATTAGTAGTAGAATGAATATGTACGCAGATGACGTACAAATTTACAATTTTAGCCATATAAATGAAATTGCTCTCTGCACAAGTACAATCAACGACGATTTAGGCACGTTTAGCTGTTGGCCTGGTGCAAATGATCTGCATATTAACCCGACAAAGTCAAAATGTATCCTCGTCTCGAAATCTGGGAAAATTGTCAATAATTTCCAAATAACAATTAAGAACTTCGTAAATTCGGCATTAAATTTGGGTGTAGTTTGTCATAACAGACTCACACAGACCAATCATATTGATACTATTGCTGGCAGAGTTTATAATAAGCTGCGTACCTTATGGGCAGTAAAGAATTCTACCGAGATCGAATTTCGGAATATTCCTTCAGAATATCAAATATTCCTTTTGAAAATCTTTTGAAATATAAAGGCCTTATCTTCTTGTATAAAATAATTACATGCAAACAACCACCATACCTATACAACAATTCAGTAAAAACATAAAAGTCTTCTTTCCCAGCCACGAAATCTTGTCTATTCCACCAGTCTTTGGAACTATTTTCCAAATACTACCCAACTAATAGGCAACGCAAATTTATTTAAGAACGAGTTATTTAAATCACTAAATCTTACTTTCCACTAATGAGGTAATATTATAAGCACATATTTTATTTATACTGTCTGAGAACTCTTAATAAAATTATTATATATAACTATTCATGTGACCATGATTAATTCTGTATTTTTGAAGGTTACTAACTTCGATTATTTTGAAACGTATATGTAAGTGTTTCTTGTCACTACTGTAATAATTTAACAATCTCTGTAAATCAGTGATAACCAAGCCCCGAACGCACGCACCCAAAGATAGTATATGCTTGTGTGCGGGCGCAAACAGAAGCTGCGGTCGCTGCCGAATTGTACACTGTCTAATAATCTATAATTAATTGAATTGTATTACATATGTCATTACTCTCATCTAAGCTAATAGAAAAAAACAATGACTCTTTAAGGCGTTCCTGCACACCCATAAACAAATAACTACTTATTTTTATAGTACGGCGCATAATAGTTCTGCCAGATAATGGAATCGCTTCTACAAATCTAGCCGTATCTTACCCAACTTGGGCAAAGCATTTTAAAACGTCTTGTAAAACATGTTTTATAAAAATGCCGTCTTCATACGGGCGACTGTTTTGAAACGAACAAAGTTGTTGTATACATGTGAATTGCTGACCGTTTCTGTGTGAAAAATACGATTATTGACTGCCTCGCGAGGCTATGGAGAGGCTATCACCAGTGATGCCAACTTAGCCCTTTTCGGGCTAGATTTAGCCCGTTTTTAGTCACTGAAAACGCGAAAAAAAATGTTTGGCCCCAAACTAAAAAACGCGTAGATCTAGCACTTTTTACAATTATCTGTTAGCCCCTTTTTACTTTTTGCTCGATATGGCTACATTTTAGTTTTTGCGAACTTTTTCTTCCTTTAATCTAGTAATATCGACTAATGAAATAATGTGCCAGCATTGTTTTACGCATTTTCTTTTGTTACTTTGCTTTACCAATTTAAAAAAGAAGAAGAATATAGAATATTCTTCTATTTCTTCCAAATTTTTGTGATTTGTAAGTTTTTATACAAATTTAATCGTCGTTTTAATATATCTACAAACATATTTGTATTATAAGTAATTGCGGCTGCAATTATACATATACATACATACATCCAGCTGTATAAATAAAGTAAGTATATTAGTATGAATATCAAATATACATTTGTACATAAATTAAAGTAATGTTTTATAGATGGAGCGATATATTCAAAAATATCGAAAAGTATGTGAGAAAGACTCTCTTTTCCAAAAATGGATAAGACAGTGCAAAGACGAGTCAAAAGCAATTTGCATTTATTGCAATGCACAAATCGCTGCAAAATATTATGACCTGGTCCGGCATTCAGAAACAAAAAATTATAAAAAGGCAATGGAACATGCGAATAGTTTTAATATAGTACAACCGAAAATAAATTTTACACCAACAGCAGTTCCCGAGGAAAAAAAATTCTAGGCTATTCTTGCATTGTATACATTTTGATATAAAATATCAAATATAAGTCTCCATCGGACAAAATGTGCAAACATTATAACAAACGTTTTAGAACCACATTTTATAGATCGGTTACTAAAAGATTTAAGTGAAGGTAATTATTTTATTTCCATCATTATATGTGATACATTTGGGTTAACCATGGTTGATTTCTTAGGAACGGATGTGTCCGTAGCTCAAGAAAAGAGTTTGTTACAACTTTTTTGACATTGATTTATGTAAACGGAGGGAAAGCAGATGATCTACTAGCTGTACTGGAACTAGCATTAAAAATTTACAGTATAGATATAAAAAATCTGGTTGCAATTGGAACTGACAATGCTGCAAATATGACATGTATATATAATGGGTTGCGCAAACAGTTAAAGAGAAAACATGGTTTAAAAGATTTAATTATGATACGTTGTGTGTGCAATTCGTTGCAATTAGCTGTAATTCACTCCAGCCACTGAAAATAGTTTTCCACCTAACGTAAATTATATGGTTAGGAAAACTTACAATTGGTTTTCGAATTCCTCAGTGAGACAACAATCTTACAGAAGAATATAAAAACTAATTGATAGCAACAGCGATAACCCCATAAAAATTCCTAAATCTGCTCCAACTCGATGGTTATCTGTTGAAAAGACAATTGAAAGTATTTTAAGCATGTGGTTAGAATTAAAAACCCATTTCAATGTAGTAAATGATAAGCATTTAGAAACGACTTTACTTAAAGAAATGTATAATGACGCTAAAATTTTGTTTACTTAAAATATTTGGCCTTCGTTTTAAGTGAAGTACAAGAAGTAAATCTTGCTTTTGAATCACGAAACGCTGATTATCTAAAATTATATGATGACTTGCTACGGTTACTTAAAAGTTTAACAAATAAAATTATTGTTCCATATGAAAATTTCGATTACTTGGAAGGAGATCTTGATCTAGTCATTAACCCATTTTTAAATTTGGGCTACGATTTCCAAAAGAGTTGCTTTGATTACAAAATTGCTCCAAATGATAAAAAATAATTGAAAAAAATCTTCTGAATTTTGTTAAAAGTCTCATAATTGAAATTAGAGCAAAAAAATATCTTTACTAAGTACTCAAAATATTTTTTCGAATAATATGAAAAGCCTACCAATCTTTAAAGAGTTTATTGTAGATGATAAAGAAATTGAGTGCTTAGAGAACTGTCTTCCAAGTTTAAAAACGTGTGAATGGAAAAATACTGAAAGAACTGACAAGTTTTGAATCGATGTTCATAAGTATAAAAATGCAATTGGTAATAATCCATTCCTTAAACTGTCCAGTTTTGCTATAAACATATTGACATATCCGTACTCAAATGCAGAAGTTGAGAGAAGTTTTAGTGTCATGAATTTATTCAAAAATAAAATTAGAAACAAATTGTCATTAAATACATGCAACAGCTTAATACACATTCAGTATAGCCTAAAAACAGATAATGTATGTTGTTTAAACTACAAAATACCTGACGAAGTGTGCTCAAAAATTAATTCAAACAAAACATATAAAAAGTCAAAATATTTTATAGATAGTGTCTTATGGACTGAAAATAAGGAAGAGCAAGAAATCGAAATTTTATTTAATAACGGCCAATTTTAAATGTATGTACTTATGTATAAATACATATGTATGTATACTACTAAAGGGTGGTTAAATTGTATGGGCCGATGTTGAATGTGAACCACACCTAAACGCCAAGTTTTTTTCCGAATTTTATTTGACATTTCTCTATTTCAGACTTACTCAATTTGAACCATGGAGAGATACACAATCCAACAACGTGTTAAAGTTATCCAGACTTATTATGAAAATGGGAGTTCAAATCAAAATGCATATCGTGCACTTCGTAATTTTTTTGGTCAATTTCATCGTCCAAATGTGCGTACAATCGCAAAAATCGTGGAAAAATTCGAGCAAACCGGGTCTGTAGAAGATGTGAGAACACCAGTGCATGCTCGTGCAGCTCGTACTGCAGAAAATATTGCTGCTGTTCGCGATAGTGTGGCTGAAGAGCCGTCCACCTCAACTCGTCGTCGTTCCCAACAATTGCACCTCTCACGCTCGTCGTTGATGAACATTATGCATAAAGACTTGCATTTACACGCTTACAAGGTGCAATTGGCTCAAGAACTAAAGCCTCTTGACCATTCCAAACGTCGTGAATGGCCAGAATGGAAATTTAATAATGGAATTGAAATGTAATATGAAATGTAAATGAAATATGTACCTTATTGAAATGTAATATATCAATCTACGTGTTGATATCATAATAATTATTTATTTTGTAATAAATTCCTTTATAAAAATGTGTTTGTTTTGATTTTCGACAGAAACATTTTACAACTGGCCTATTTTCACGCTTTTTCGAAAAATTTTACTTTATGTTGCGATAAACGTATATTTTTTCAATTTAGCCCTTTTTTAAAAACTTTTTACGCGTTTTGGGTCTCAAAAGTTGGCATCACTGGCTATCACTGCTGTAAATGTATGTTTTCCGTTCCGCGACATTAAAACTTAAGTTTTTCAGTTTTACTATAAATTAAATTAAATATTCTAAATTATTAATATACTTGTTAATTAAAATGCATACTTATCTGGCTGTTCGCTAGCTTTGTCATGCATAAGATGATTTATCTTGTTGTTATCTAGTCAAATAAATAAATAAATATGCTTGTTCTTGTTCTTGTTTGTTGATGAAACATATGTACGCCGAAGCATGTGTGTTTTTCGTGGAATGAACATACATACATACATATGTATTTAGAATACTTTTCGCAAGTCGGGCTGCACTAGTTTGCAAATAATTTACCAGTTTTGAGGAACCAAAGGAATAGTTGGAGACTTAAAAAATTTTATAACAGCAAGCAATATTTTGGAAATAAGTTGATCATCTCTACTTAAACTGAATTGAAATGATTTTATCTTCTTCTTTTCGTTTTGGCGCTACAGTCCGGGGTGAACCTGGGCCTCAACCCACAAACTTTTACAGCTGGCACGGTCTTTAGCCAGCGTTCTCCAATTTCGCACACCAAGTTGGTTGAGGTCCTTCTCCACTTGTGTGCGCCATCGGTTCCGTGGGTGTCCTCACGTCAATGTCGTGCTTGGTCGAATGCTAGCAGTTGCGTAGACTTTTGGAATATCGTGCCTCTGTTGTTGGCGTGTGAGTTTTGCACGATCTTCTCAAGAATTATGTTAAAAAAGTCACATGACAGTGCGTCGCCTTGTCTAAATCCTCTTCTGACATTGAAGGTCTTGGTGAATTCGTTACCGACCTTGATGGAGCAGCGAGAGTTTGGTAGGAATGTCAAAACTAGACATGGCTTTGTATAGCTCGTCCCTATACACACTGTCATACGCGACCTTAAAATCGACGAATAGGTGGTGGGTGTCGATTTGCATCTCTTGGGTCTTTTTCAGGATCTGCCGTAGTGTGAAAATTTGGTCAATGGTGGACTTCCCTGTTCTGAAACCACACTGATAAGGACCTATCGCTCACACAAAACGGCAGAGAAGATCTTGTAGGCGATGTTCAGGAGACTTATTTGTCGGTAGTTGGCGCTTTAATATTGCACACAATTTTTTGAATTGTAAATGTTAAAATGGGAAAAACAAAATGTTAAACTGGCTTTTGCTTTTGTATATAACCAAATTAATCGTGAAAAACAATTAAAAATAGTTTATTTAAATTTTTTTATTTTCAGTGTTGTGACGTCAGTCTCTGTAATTTTAAAGGGAAATGAGCCGGAGTTTACAGATGCATTGGGTCAGAAAGTTGCAAAACCTCAACCATCCTTACAAGTAGCCAGCCCAATAGATCTTCTTAATCCAGATCGCTATGAATTTTATACGTTCGATGAATATGGGGAATTGGTAAAACGTCTTATGACAATAGAAGAAATCCAAAGCATTGTTGCGAATGGCGACGGAGACGGTCCTACAATTATTCACCATGGTGCAATCGAAGGTTATGATTCAGAAAAAAATGTACAGGATATAGTAAACAGTGTGCAAAGTGTTCTTAACAAAGAAGTAGAATCAAATAAGAACACAAGCATGGAAAACTTACCAATCTTTGACACGCCAGATGTTTCATCAACATGGTCTATGATTTTACCAGCCATATTTGGAAACACTGTCGGTGTTGATATTTTCTCTCATCATAAACCTCAGCAAATCGTCATGACGCCAGAATCTGAAATCATTGAAACTTCAACAGAAAAGATAATATCTGCACCAGTAAAAAAATCGAAACCGAGCAAAAGAAAGCCGGGACAAAAACGAAAAACTACTACAACCACCGAAATGACACCCCAAGTTATACAGGAGGAACTGGACTCCAAAGAATCGGTATACACTGGTATGCAACAATACCAGAATTTAGCCGCATCTATGCAAAACTATAATGGCTTATCACAGGTACATATGCAACCTATTTTCCACAAACTTCCAGAAATTGAAGCCACAACGCCCCATGTATTCATAAACAACCAAAAGGTTGTTAAAAACTCAGTTGCAACAGATCATAAAATTGAAAGCCTTTTAAAGAAGCCTGCCTCTGTTCAAAATAAACCAGTTTCTTTCCATCATATTAACAAACCAAATGGAAGTCAAACACCTACAAAACAATCTCAGTCCATAAAAAAAGAAGAGAAGCCTGCATTAAATCCAACGTTCCCTATAACAGCAACACCCTCAACGTCTTCTGTTCTCCCTGCAACAGGTATAACTACCTCCGGCCTTACTGAATCTTCAGTAATAACAACTGCTAAATCTACTACAGCTGTTGTAACGATTGCAACGCCACCCGAAGTGATATTCAATACGTCATTGTCGACCACATCAACTTTACCGCCTAATTCAATGATATCAGCAGACTCAATGATGACTTCAAGCATCGTGTCCACCACAAAACCCTTTAAGAAAAAAAAGAAGCCAATACGCAACAGAATTAATTCCACCATTACAATAGCAGAAGTATCAAAACCGCATTTAACAACTGAAAAAACAAAACCTTCTCCCCATCCGCACAGGCGTAGGCCAAATCCGTCAAATATATATAATAATAAAATCCACAGTTTCACTTTCTCCTCTACTGAAACAATGGTGACATCAACTACATTGACAGCAGCTACTATGAATCCAGTTGACACTTCTGTAGTAATAGATTTTCCGGAAAATCATAAAACAGTTTTCGTTTATGAAAGTTCTCTCCAGCCACCAAAAGCTTCAACAAATAAATTTGAGGAAGCTTCACTTGTTAATATCCCTACAACTTCTGTTACATCTGGTTATCCAATACCTTCATATAACTTGCGCACAGATGAACCTGAAAACTTTGATTATTATCAACACAAGAAACATTTATTATCATCACAAAACTCCAGTCGAAAAGAAAGTAAGCCTTATCAACAAGATGTTCATGCTTTACAATCATTTGGCCAAATAATGCAGACACTTAAATACCCATCACAAACATCTGAGAAGTTGAATGTAAACACTGACCAGTCCTCCGATAAACTTAACGTGAACCCTTTTAACTTTAAAAGTTCTGAACTGCTTAAATCATCTCCGACTTCAAACCCTGTGTATTATAAATCTTCAACATCAAAAGATTTTGAATTTACAAGGTTTCCTTATTCAGAAAATACATCAATTAAAGATGAAAGTAGTAAACCTAATCATAAGACTACCGTAGGACCAAGTCTTTATTTTTCAACCAATAATCCAGAAAATATTGTTAGTAGCAATCCAATTGAGAAAGCCACAACCTATACTACCGACGTTACAGAATCTTACGGCTTAATTCAATTCGTCAATAGTACGAAAGAATCCTTTATTTTAACGGATTTCCCAGTAAAACAAGCAGAAGTAACTACAGTGTATCAGGATTTTACTCAAAAACCGGAATCACAAACTTATAGCACCCCATTTAGTTTCACTGAGGCGCTCACTATAAAAAATGAAGACCAAATAAAAATAGAGAGTCGGCTTCCAGAATCCTTTCTTTACAAAGATAAGCTTGTAGGTATGGATAGCAAGTACTCAAGTAATCCAATACTTGTGGCCAATCTCAAACCTCAACTTAATATTGATATTCTTAAGCCAACAGAACAAATAAACATGTCAGATTTTCAGACTCAAGCAGCTACTGTTGCGTCAACACTTATAGATGGTGTCAATACACTTCCATCCGACAATAGTAAGAAAAATAACAATGAAATCACATTGCTTCTACCGGGTGTTATCCATCAAATATCCAACAATAACGAAGACTCCAAAAAACAAGTGATAAACTTCATTTTCAATCGTTTTTTAAATAAAGTTCATCCTGATTTATCGTCCCTTACAAGCTCAAGTAAAGATAAGAATCAGCTTATAACATCAGCAGATTGTAGATCTGCAATTGGAAGTGGTAATCAGCCAAGTTATAAAGAAAGTCATGAACGTTTTGAGAATCAACAAGTGGAACTAGAGATTGAAAATCAGTTAAACGACATTAATTCCTATTTTGGAACCACAAAAACCCCTGAAACTTTTAAAGAAAGTCAAGAGTTTTACACTGAGTCGGAGCAGAAATCAACCGAACAATATACAACCGTAAACGATGTCACCAGATATCAACCTGAAAGTGTTAATCGAATATATACTTTGCAAAGCTGCGATGAAGGTGCAACTGTTGTTTATTCAGAAGAAAACGATACAATAACTCAAATTAATACCGTACTAGAACAAAAACCAATAACAATGAGTGTTCCAATTGCAATAACTTTAGACTCATATTATCAACAACAAAAAATAGAAGACGACAGAGAGCCCCTTTATAAAGTAGAAAGCTCGGAAGATACTTCAACCCTTTTTAATAGATTTCCTGAAGAAACTACAACTTTATTCGGCGAAGAAAATTATAACGGAGGGAAAGAAGAGGAAAGTCTAAGTGACAAAAATATAATGCTATCTACTACAACATTAATTAGCCCTGACAAAGCAACCTCAGCCGAAACAAATAAAGAAAAAATTGAATTGGTTAATAACGAGAGTTCAACAAACATTGTTGAAACTGACGTTTTAGTTTTACGTTCGACAACAACAAAAGAGGCATTGAATACGGAACATTATCAGCCGGGACCTTATCATATTCCAACTAATCGTATTACAGAATATGTTAATCAAGAAAAATATACTCAAACAAAAGAAAACAAAGACGAAACTAAAAATGGAATTGAAAAATATACTACAACAATACATCAAATGAGTGAGGAAACATCAGCTGAAGAGGCTAGAACCGATGAATCCCTTGGGGAGGGCCCTTACATTAAATTAGGCGAAACAACAACTTCAAAGCCTTCCAGTGTAAACATTCAAACAATTTTGGCATCCGCTACTGACCAAGATATAAAAGCTCCACCAAACACAATTCAAACTAGGCCTGAAATAGGGGCAAAACCTAATTTGTTCATTGCAAATTATAATTCGTCGTACGAAGAATCCGACCAGGAGGATGATGAAGATCAACTCGGTAACTTCTTTTCCAATCCGCTTAATGGCATTTCCGGCATAACTTTCCTGGATGCCAAATGGACAACTACAGGAAGGCCTAAAGATATTACAACCCACCGCTTAAATACACTTAAACCAGTGTCTTATTTCAACAAACAACCAGCATATGCTCTGTATCAAGAACCGGTATCACCACTCTATAACAAACATCCCTACCAAATATCAAACACGCTACACACCGAAAACACGCTGCTTAAAGGCGTCAGTTCTTCCATACCAACCTTACAGCAACGACCAATGCAAAGACCACCCCAACTGAGTAATTTGATGATTTCAACTACTCAATCCACTAGACCTCCTATCAAATTGGGACCATCTCCCTTTAACTCGAAGGGCTTAGAAGCATCGTTAGCAAATTTAAATGAAGATATTTTAATATTTTCTAATCTGTGCAATGAATTAGCTTTCAATTACTGGCAGTCAATAACATCCGAAAAAGTAAGCTCCGCCAGAAGCTTGGTCATGTCTCCATTCGCACTTACCTCTATGCTATCAATGGTTTTTCTTGGAGCTCGAGGCAATACCTCTGGTGAAATGAACGATGTACTCAAATTGGATGACATGGTAACATTCAATCCTCATCTTATCTTTAAAAATATAACAGATTCCGCCGAAAAATCCCTCGACAGGGAAATTGCCACTACAGCTTTTGTGCGACAAATCTATAGTGAACGAGCAAATGGCAAAATTTTGCAGTTTTTCAAGGAAAAGACACAACAACTCTATGCTGGCCATGTTGAGGAGGTAAATTTTCATGTAGTCAATGATATCATACGTAGACGGACCAATCTTTTAGTCAAACGTCACACTATGGGTAAAGTTTTGGAATATTTACGCACTAACAGCGTTTGGGTTAATGGCCCGCTTGCAACAATATCTGCCAATCTCTTCCAAACAGATTGCTCACATGGATCTACGCAAGACCGAGATGGAGAAATATACTTTCAAGTGCATCCCACAGTCCGACAAAGACGTCTTGTTCCCGTTCCCGCTGTGCTGTTTAAGACAGGCTTCACTGCGGGGTACGAACCAAATTTAGATGCTACAGTTGTTGCATTTGGGCGCACAATAGACATAACAAGCGTAATTTATGTCATTCCAGGCCATCTGAATTCGATTTCACCTTCAGATAACTTAGACCGCCTAGAAAAGCAACTTATGGAAACAGCAATTTCAAAAAACGCTTGGAGTAGCTTACTCACTTCACTCATGGCTCGACCCGGTATGGAGGTTCAAATACCCAGATTTTCACATAGGTCTTTTATTAATGCCACAACAGGGCTTCAAAAACTGGGCCTTAGAGGACTCTTCAAGTCGGATTATGCAGATTTAGGTGGATTAACTGGCTCTTCAAATCGAGACATTTATCTATCTGATATGATTCAAATAAATACATACAGTACTTGCGGCGAAGAAAAAATTGCTGACCATCATCATATAGAACTGTATCCAGCGCCTCCATTGCGAAAACGAAATAAGGATGTTGATGCCCATTACGATAATGATCAAGACTCTTCGGAAGCTGTAATTGACTTTGGGTCGATAGTTCAGGATGCCGTCCTAGGCCGCGGTTTTTATGATGACTTGCTGGATCCCAAGTATCTGGAACTTCCATTGCCTTTAAGACCAAGGCAAGCAAGAGTGCCAGAAGCTCCAAGAATACGCTTTGATAGACCTTTTCTGTACTTTGTTCGCCATAACCCCACTGGCATGATTCTATTTATGGGACGTTTCAATCCAAGATTATTGCCTTGAGTAAAATGTTTAAGAGTAACTACGTACATATGAGCCAAACGAAATAAAATAATTTTAATTAGGTGAATTTTCTTTCTTTTCTTGCTTATTATATAAATACTTACATATGTATATAAATTGTACTTAAGTATGTAAAGAATATTACAGAAATGATCATGATGATACATGTGAACGTATTACAGAAATGATCGCTACGTAATGGAATTCGTAGACAGTGCAATTGTTTTTTAATTAAAACAGACTCTGTTGTTTAAGCATTATATTATCGATAGTTTAAATGGACTGCTATATTATCGAGTTTTTTTCCTATCGATAATTTCCCATCACTGCGTGTTACCAGTTTTAAAGAATTGGAATTGATATATACATACATATGCACTTATATATTGTATGTTAAAAATATTACGTCTGAACGTATTTCAAAAATGATCATTACGTCATGTTATACGCAACTAGCGTAATTGTTTTTAATTTAAACATATGTTTTTTTATATATATTTTTATATTTTTTACTTTTATTATTATTTTATACGTGTTAAACGATTATCTATGTAAATGGTTTGTTACTGAAGAGCTGTTCGAATGCCCGAATTCGAAAAGAAATTATTGCATTTCCAGGCATCAAGCCTATTTATTTCTTTGCATATGTCTGCTGATTCAGCATTGGCGTCAATCGGCATGAATTTATTCATTCAATACACATGTGAACAATCACATACGCTTAAAACCCCACACTTCTACATTAATCGAGTTGAGCCGCAATAAACTTTAAATATACAAGCGATAGTGAAAATACGAAATTTTGTGTACACCTTTTATATTTAGCTTTAATACATATTTTATACATATTTGCCAAAATCTATCAACTTCATTGCTGTTCGTTATACTGCAGCTAGTTAATACAAATATGTATATAATTTCTTGATTGACAGAGTAACTTGCAATTCGATTATTCGATTAAGTTTCCATGCACATAAAGTGTTTACCATACTAAACGAATAATGAAAAAAATGGAATAACTGAATAACGTAAAAATAAAAATTATTAAAAAGAATTAAATTTGTTTTTACCTGTATTACTCAACTTACAAGCTCGTGGCATTAGTACCTAATTACATAGCACTCTAGTTTTGGTAATTGTCCTATAGCAATTGTTGAATTCAGAAAAACTTTTATACCATAAAAGCTCAGACTAACATTAACAAGATATGGGAATTTTAATTTGGTGTGAAACGGTAGTGAAATTTTCATGGCAAGCAATTTTATTAACAATTTATTTTAATAATTTACAAAAGAAGTACAACATATCTAGGCTAGGTCTAAATGTAACATTTTTAATGTGAACAAGATAATGAACATATTATTACTTCGGATCTACTGACATCGTGTAAAATCGTTGATATTAAAGGATTTGGTTATTTTTCACAAAAACTTTTTTCTCTATTAGTTTTTAATGCACTGCTTTATTGTAACTCTTCCTAGGTTATGTTTTTTTTATAAAGAGAATGCCAATATGACAGTTAATCATTTGTTTAGGCAATGTAAGGTTTTCATTTCATGGTAACACTCCTCCTAAAGTTTAATTTGAATAATATTCAAATTGCAATACTTTATTTTAATGAAAACTTAGTAAAAACTCAGTTTCAATAGTTCAATATCAATTATTATATTGTAGTGTTTTCAAAGCTATTGTTAGTTTCAAAACATGAATTTGGTTACTACATTTTCAAACTTTTGATAACATAAAGATTTTATGAATATATCAGATAAATTCTGATTCGAACATACATATTTTATACATGTTTTGCTTATTAAAGATTTAGTTAATATCTTTAATAAAATGAAATTTTATAGCTATGTGTTTCGCTCTTTTCGAGTTTTCATAGCTGTATTTTCAGTAATTTCAATTGAGCCTTGTATATTGTCTTATGTATGTTGTGTTTTTTCTTCTTCCATGGATTCGTTTAAGACCCCTTCTTCTTCTTTATTACTTGTGTCATATTCTTTCTCAGACCCTTTATCTAATTCTTCGTTCTCCTCTTGTACTGATTCTTTTTTACTTTTAGTTATTACCTTTACAGTATTATTATCATTTGTTCTCCATTCACTATCCTTTTTGTCTAGGAATATCATATCTCTCCTTTCTAATACTTTGGGTTGTTCTTCATCCCATGGCCTGTATCCAGTGGGTGTATATCCGATCATGATGTATTTTTGCTTTCCTTTTCTAGTTTTTGTAAGTGCTATAAGTTTTTACTGAACGCTTCACTTCCAAAAATCTGAAAGTATATTAAGCTTGCACTTCCATTTTTCTGCTGGCGTTTTATCCGGCCCTTTACAGGTATGCGGTTTAATATGTATGCAACTGTTTTTGCAGCTTCCCTCCAAAGTTCATCATCAACGTTACTTTCATACGTCATGGCTGATAGTTTTTCAAATAGTGTAGGTTTTTCAAAAAGGGGGGCTGTATGGTGATGTGTAGTGATTAAACACTATTATTTGAAAGGGAAAACGGCGAATGAGACAAAAGAAAAGCTCGATAAACATTACGGTGAGTCTGCTCCGTCAGATTACATGGTAAAATATTGGATTGCTGAATTTAAACGTGGCCGAACAAGCAACAACAATACCATCAACAGGAAGGCCAAAAGAAGTGGTTACTGAAGAAAATATCCAGAAAATCCTCGATATCTTTATGAATGATCGCCGAGTCAAGTTACGCGAGATTGTTGAAATGGTAAACATATCATATGAACGTGTGTTCAATATTTTGCATGAACATTTGTATATGAAAAAGCTTTTGGCAAGCTGGGTGCCGCGTTTGCTCAGTGTCGAACAAAAATGAGTTCGACAGACCACTTCGCAGCAGTTTTTGGACATGATAAAGCGTAATCCTGTTGTTTTTTGGCTTCGATTAATAACTGTTGATGAAACGTGGGTCCACCACTATACAGCTGAAACCAAAAATCAATCGAAACAATGGGTGGAGCTGGTGGAAGAGCTCCGAAGAAGGCGAAGACAGTGAAATCGGCTGGCAAGCTTATGGCCACAGTATTTTGGGATACACACGGAATATTGCTCATCGATTATCTTGAAAAAGGATCCATGATCACAGGAAAGTATTATCGTGCATTATTGGATGAATTGATTGATGCAATCAAGAAAAAACAACCACATTTAAAGAAGAAAAAAGTGCTCTTTCTTCAAGACAACGCACCGGTTCACACAGCATTAGATACGATGATAAAATTTTGTGCAATACACTTCGAATTGGTTGATCATCCACCTTATAGTCCAGATTTAGCTCCTAGTGACTTTTTCCTGTTTCGAAACTTGAAAAAATGGCTCGCAGGAAAAAGATTCATCTCAAACGAAGAATTGATTACCGAAACTAACGCGTATTTTGAGGGGTTCCCAAAATCGTATTATTCAGATGGTATAAAAAAGTTGGAATATCGTTTTACTAAGTGTATTGAGCTAAAGGAGACTATGTTGAGAAATAAATCGTTTTTGAAAAAAAAAATGTTTTTTTCCTACTAGTCTAATAATATTCCATTTTGTTTGCAAAAGTCTACTATAGTGTTTCTAGTGTATTCACCACCACAATCACATCTTATTGTTTTTATTTTTAGGTTTAGTTGTCGTTCAGCTTCTTTAATATATGTTTCATATTTTTCATTTTTATTGTTGAGCAAGTATATTTTAGTGTAGTTAGTATAATAATCTGTAATTGTTAATATGTACCTCACAAATATCTGTATGAATAATTTCCAAGGTATATTATCGATGTCTGCACCTAGTATTTTCAACCATTTGCAACATTTTATTCATTTTGTCTTCTCCGGCATGACCGTGCTTGCGGTGCCATTCCATAGAATTTGTTTTAATACTTACATATATACTTTTTTGTCTTATTTCTTCAATCCGCATGTAAATTAATTGTGTAAAGTCCATTTTGGTTTTCAATACCTTTTAATATTTGTCTATTATTTTTCTTTATTGTTAAATCTTCTTTTACACCCTGAATCTGTAACAAACTCGGTTTGCGTAATTTTTTCTGTCTTTGGTAAATAAGGTTAATTTCCTTCCTTCTTTCTGTCCATACTCTTTTCTGAAGTAACAGTCTTTTTCAGTGTGGTTAAATTTTTTTTACAAAATTTACATTGGTTTTTGTAATAGCAATCTTTTTCATTGTGATTATTTCTTTGGCAGATTGTACATATGTATGTATGTATGTATTTCCTTTGATGTTTTGCGTTCAAAATGATTTTTGTTCCTGTACGTCTGCAACTTGTTAAAATACCGTTCTTTTGTCTCATATGAGGCATTATTCAGACTTTTTGTTCAGTTAAAGTCGAGCGGTGAAGTTACCGAGAGTTTTCTCTAACTTTGCAGTTCAATCCCATGCTGTTGTAAATGCGTTATAAGTATCGGGTAATATTGAGAGTATCTTTGATACTAAAATATTTTTGTTGGGTGTTTCGCCAAAGTTTTTTAACCTGAATGCAAAATTTTCAATTGCACTTATGTGATGCGTTATGCCTTTGGATTTATTGTATGTATATTAGAATAACTCCTGCATTAATTCACATATTTGCTGTTCACCTGATTTTCGAAAATATCGCAAAGTTTAACGAACGAACATTTGTTTTGCTGTTTCACAACTTATTAACAAAAGGAGTGAGTAATGTTTTGTTTATTGTATACATAATTATTTTCTGAATTTGAGCACCCTTCTTTTGATCTGGCTTTTCGTCCACCTTATCGGCGTGTACAATTTCGAATAAGCCTTCACTTTTCAGTACGAAATTTCCACATGGCCAAATTTTGTTCATTGTTCAGCCGTTGTATTTCGGTGTACTCGCGTTGTTTTTTAATGATTTTAATTAATAATTGTTTTTGAAAAAAAAATGAAAAAAATGGAGAACTCTCGCTGCTCCATCAAGGTCGGTAACGAATTCACCGAGACCTTCAATGTCAGAAGGGGATTTAGACAAGGCGACGCACTGTCATGTGATTTTTTTAACATAATTCTTGAGAAGATCGTGCAAAACTCACACGCCAACAACAGAGGCACGATCTTCCAAAAGTCCGTGCAACTGCTAGCATACGCTGACGACATTGACGTGATTGGTCGAACACAGCGAGCCGTCACTGAAGCGTTTGCTGGTATTTCAACGGAGGCGGCCAAAATGGGTCTAGCGGTGAACGAGGGCAAAACGAAGTATATGCTGTCATCAAAAAAGAACGCGCAACACCGACGACTGGGCCAGAACATCCCCATAGGCAGCTATAACTTCGAGGTATTGAAGGACTTCGTCTACCTTGGCTCCCAAGTCAACAGTATGAACAACATCAGTACCGAGATCAAACGCAGAATAACTCTTGCCAATCGCTGTTTCTTTGGGCTCAAGAGGCAATTGAGTAGTAAGGCCCTTTCTCGAAAAACCAAGTTGACACTATATACCACTTTGATAATCCCTGTACTTCTTTATGGCGCAGAAGCATGGACGGTGTCGAAGGCGGATGAGGAAGTCCTTGGTATTTTCGAGAGAAAAGTTCTGCGTTCAATCTTCGGCCCTGTTTGCGTTGATGGTTTCTGGAGAAGAAGATTCAATCATGAACTGTACGGGTTGTACAACGACATGAGCCTAACCAGGCGCCTACGGATCCAACGGCTAAGATGGTTGGGCCATGTAGAGCGCATGGAGAATACTGCTCCGACCCGTAGAATCTTCGATTCCGAACCTGTGGGACAACGCAGTAGAGGACGCCCACGGAACCGATGGCGCACACAAGTGGAGAGGGACCTCAACCAACTTGGTGTGCAAAATTGGAGAACGCTGGCTAAAGACCGTGCCAGCTGGAAAACTTTGTTGGTTGAGGCCCAGGTTCACCACGGACTGTAGCGCCAAAAGAAGAAGAAGAAGAAGAATTAATAATTGTTATGTTAAAATTTAACTTTTAGCAGTTTTACTTATCTGATGTTTGCATGATAAAATCCTGGGCCCATAACCCGTTACAGGATTTGGTTATTTGTCACAAACACACTTTTCTTTATTATTTAATGTTGTATGTTTTTTTCTAAAGCGAATATGACCGTTAATCATTTGTTTAAACAATGATAGCGTTTTCATTTCATGGTAACAGTTGGTACATGAAGGCGAATAAAAAAAAATGTTTCAAAATTTATTGAAAAAAAAAAACATAATAATTAATTCTTTTAATTCAAAATTAGAAGTGAGAGTTATTTGATGAAAGCTGTTTTTAATTAGATTAAAAGTAGCTGAATCAGTTTTTCAGTTTAGATCGGACTTTTCCGAATAAATTATGCTATTTTTATTTATAGTAGATAAAGACATATTTTTAGTTAAAGCATACTAAAATTATATAGGGCGTATAGTTCATTATATAAATTGTTAGCTAAATGTTGAAAATATGAAATAAATTTTAAGAAAAACAACATATAAATCAACAACAATTATTGGTTAAATTAAAACCAGATGAAAAGATGTGTACTTATGTGTTGAAACTAACATATTAATTTAAAAAATGTAAAAGAATTGCAAGTTTATTTATTTGCAAAATATTTTTATACTTACATATATACATATGTTATATTCGTGATACGATTTGCTACATTTTATCTACATACATGTACATATATATTGTGCACACATGTTTTTGCCTTAGTTAGTGATGGAAAACTATTGATATAGTGATCGAAATTGACATGTTTCTATAGCGCTACCGATCCGGTACAAATTTTTAACAGTAAAATTTAGCTCACTCATAATGTGCAACTAATTGATTTTATTAAAAAATCTAAAATAAAGAAAACAAACTAAACGCTTAATTCACGAAATAAACATTTATTAATATAATATTTATATATTCGTATTAAGAAATATTAAGAAAATAAATATACTTATTCGGTAAGAATTCAGTTAGCTGGGCATATAACCTTTATTTTTCTTGATTCAACTTTATCTCACATTTATTATTTCACTGGCAACAGAAAAGCTTCTTTCAGAAACTACTGAAGTAGGAAGGGCCTCAAGACATTTTAAACTCACCTTTGTTTATCCAAAAATACTGATTTGTTCTTTATCGATTTTATAATGTATTGCCTTATGCTTAAACCCCAAACATTTGGCCATAAATCGTGCACTTATCAACAGTTTTAGTGTTTCAAGTCATTTCAATGTCAATTTTAATTTGAAAACTGTAACATTTATTTTTCTTAATAAATATATCTGAACTCTTTGCACTTAGTAAATTTTCCTATTACACTATATTTATACGGTATGCTTAATGTATATATATGCATATTCTAAATACCGTTAAAGATTGACCACCTACAATATCTTTCGTTGCATCTTCAAAAGGAACTGATGTACCAACAATATATAATAAAATGTCGGATTCGTGACAGCAACTTTTTTTCATGCTACAATTTTTAAAAATGGGCACAATCATTAAAATTAAAATGAGTTTTAGCTAGTGATGGGTTTAGACCTGGGTATTTACCCAACGCTGGGTATTTACCCATTTATACTCACTTTCATACCCGGGTATTTATCTAATTTCGGGTAAATACTCATTTGAATAACAAATACTCATTGTTACGTAGAGTAAAAGAAATGTGAACATTTTCGAATTTATTTTGAACATATTTTGTTTAAGTGTATTTTGTTTATATATTTCTTGATGTGTTTTGCTCAGATAAGGTAGTTTTGACTGCATCAAATTTCGAAACTCAAGCTTGAGCCTCAGGTGCATAAAATGAATTTGGTTCATTCATTCTTAAAAAATTGTTTCCAGCGTAAATGGAATAAAGTGCGCGCGTTGATAATTATATTTTAAATGATGGGAAGACCGAAAAATGAAACTATTTGGAAACACAAGGAAGTGATCTTGATCCGTCTGAGGAGGTAGATGCACTGGAATTCATTCACACACAGATGCACTGGAATTCATTCACACACACAGGCACTAAACATAAATGTAATGGCAGATTTTTCCAATTACAAGGCCAGAAATGATTTCTGGGCAAAACATTTGTCTGGAGCTGTTTGGGTGAAATTTCTCCAGTAACTTGGTGGAAAGGAATTTGTGGAAGCACCCAATTAAGCAAATTAGCAGTTCAAATTTTAACAGCTCCCTGTACTTCAGCTGCTACTGAACGTTCCTTTAGCACACACACAGCTTCATTCACTCACAAAAAAAGAACCGTTTAACAACACAAAAAGCAGGAAAAATAACATATATATCGTGAAACTGGAACTTGCTTTTTAAAAATAATTTACCACCTTCAGCAGAAAGCACGCACTCCACTCAATTTGAAAATGCAATGAATTCTTCACTATAAGGTACTCAAGACGATATCCCTTCAACTTCAACAGGAATCACGCACTCTACTCGATATGAGTTGTTATCGGATACGGACAGCGACAGCGATTATGATTAAATTTAAAAATTATTTCATTTGTTATTAAAAATCTAATTCATAATAAAAAATTAAATTACTTTAACTTATTTTTCTTAATTCTGATTTATACCCACATTTTGGGTAAATACCCAGGTGCTTGGGTAAATACCTGAGTATTTACCTTTAAATACCCAATTTACCATTTGGGTATTTACCCTTGTCCCATCACTAGTTTTAGCTCAAATTTACACAAACTTTTACTAAAACTCATTTGAAGATATAAATTTTTGTAATTGTAATCACCTCTATCAATATAAAAAAAATTTAAAGCTATAACTTCAAATAGTACTAATTAAATGCATGAGTCATAATTCGAATAGATTTTTCTGTTTCGGACTTTGCTTGCAATTGTACTTAATTTCGGGAAGATCCTTACATAATTTACACGTTTTATCAAAATTATTAATTCATTGTTTTTTGACACAAACTTTTACTTAATCTCATTTGAAGATATAAAATTTTGTAATTGTAATCACCTCTATCAATATAAAAAAAATGTAAAGCTATAACTTCAAGTAGTGATAATTAAATGCATGAGTCATAATTCGAATAGATTTTTCTGTTTCGGACTTTGCTTGCAATTGTACTTAATTTCAGGAAGATGTTTACATAATTTACACGTTTTATCAAAATTATTAATTCATTGTTTTTTGACCGGCCATCTCTTACAGTTATGTAAATGTAATACCGCGAGCATCGGAAGAAAATAGCGGTTCTCACGCTTCGTATAAAAGTACTATTGAAGAGCTTGTAGATTTAGTAAATCTTGTTAAATTTAAAACCTAACAACAACAAAATTTATACATTTTTAATATACTAAATTAACAACCTCCACAATACCAAAGACAGTAGTAGATTTGGTAAGCGTAGTATTTACAAGTACGGAACAGCTAGTAGATTTGGCGCTACATTCTTTTTTTTTGCTGTTAATAAAGTGAATAAATGTAAAAATAATGAAAGTATTAAACAAGTAATTACAAGAAAACGAGAAAAAAGTTCCGGTAAAAGATGGGCTAGACATTTTTTATTAACAAATAAATATATACACATATGTATGTACCTTCGCATTTTATCATTTCAACAACTTCGATTTGATCAATTGCATTTTGAACCAAATGGTTAATAATTTTTTCTTTTGCGGTTTCTTTAGGCAACAGTTTCTAAAATAAAAAAAATTAATTCATTTTTCAACAACTTTCGAAAATTGTCAGAGTGCCAATGAATGAATAAATAAAATAATTAAATAAATAATACAAACAAAAATATTATCAGTTCCACATTTATGAGCCAATTAATTATTTCTTATCAAAATATAATTAAAACCAAAGAGATATACGGACTACAAACTGCAACTCCTTGTGGGCTAATTGAAACAAAAGATTTACTGAATTCACAATATTACAACTGTTGGTATATACATACATACCGGCAAGCTTTTCCAGCACGATCTTTAGCCAGCAGCTTCCAATTTCGCGAATGGAGACGTCGGGTTAGGCTCATCTCTCTGTACCCCTCGTTCGAGATTGAACCTTCTTTTCCAGATATCATCAACGCAAACAAGGCCAAAGATTGACCACAGAACTTTGCTCTCGAAAAGACCAAAGACTTTCTCATCCGTTCTCGATATTGTCCATGCTTCCGCGCCATAGAGCAGGACAGGGATGATCAAAGTGATTTAAATTAATATATAATAACGAAAGCAATAATAAGCATTTCAGAGTTCTAAAACCTTATAATTCTTCGCATTTATAAAAGAAACAGCAAAAGCAACTGGAGTAAAAAATTTTGTTTTTGTTAATTTGATTGTTATTAACCAAAGTCTTGCTATTGATGGAACTCTAGAATAGTTTTTCGCATTGGCGACGGAGCATTGCCATCCGAATGTTGCTCAGTGCGAAAGTAGCACTTCCTTTTTAAGCAGATGGAAAACACTGTTATGAGTATCAAAATTGCTGGGAAAATATTTATAACATTTCCAACTTTGCTGTCGATGTTAAGCAACTCGATTGTATCTGTTTTGTTAGCCAATTTCTTCTGAGTGTTGAGTGAGTGAGCTCCAATTTCTTCTGAGTGTTTTTACATATCTAGATTATTGCTTTTTACCTGTAATAGATTAGAGAAAGATATTTCTGAAAATGAGAAAATTTCAACAAAAAAAAATGGCTTCCGGAAAATTAAGGCAAAAAATGGAGTTTGATTTTCGATTTTAGACAAATTAATAAAAAATTACCAACATATAAATACCCCTTACGAAGGACATATGATATACTCGACTAACTTGGGCGAGCAAAGTACTTCTCATGTCTGGATCTTATGTTAGGTTGATTTAGATGAAAACTCAAGAGACATAACTTCTTTTTCTACACAATTTGAAAGTCACCCAAACTCATTCCAAAGAATAGTGTCGCTGCCTTTTGCTGGTCTTAAACCTGTTAGTTATTATAGGAAATTTGGATCATATATTTACACATCTAACACGGAAAAACGTTGTATTTAACTGGTGAAAAGAATGCATAAAGTCATTCCAATATTTAGAAAATGCCATATTGAAATCAAAGTTTTCAAAAATGTACAGATTTAAAAAATATATAGATTTTTATAATAATAATTTTTTACCCTATTACGGTAAAATTTATCGTACGATAAATTTTTATTAAAGTGGTTCATAATGTTTTGAAAATAATGGCCTCCACCCTCGGTGACACATGTGCGACATCTTATCAAAAAGTTATTCATTACCGCCTGGAGGTAAAAAAGTAAGGCCCGACAATGAACCTTGACGAAACTGCACGCCACTCTGTGACGCGAAGTGCATGCAATTGCATCTCATGGAGTATTTTTGGGTTAGAATTCGACAATTTTCTTTGTTAACATTGCCGTTTAGATCAAAATGTGCCTCGTCAGATATAAAAATACAGTTCCAGATGTTTTCATCCTCTGCCGCCATTTGAATAATCTTCTCGCAAAATGCCAAGCGAATCGAGAAGTCTATGGTGTTCAGTTTTCTTCTTAATTGAATATGTATATGGAAATAAGTTTAAATCTTGATGCAAAATTGTCTGCAGTGACTATTTGCTGACACCCATTTGAACAGATAAGCTCCTTGTCGAAACTCTAGGATTGAATTCTATGGCAGAAGCTACAGCAGCGATAGTTTCCTTCATCCGAACTGAGGGATATCGATGATAAAGCCTTCTTGTGATTTGCCACGCTCGGCAAAATTATTCACGAGCCTCATTATAGTACATCTGCTTGGAGCAGTGCCACCAAACATGCACCTATGTATATTCTCTTTGGACGGAATCTACGGACTCTAAAGCGGCGCACTATCCAAATTCTTGTTTCATTGTCCCAATTCTCCATTTTCGTTAAATCTAAAGATCAATCTATAAAATAAAATAAAAATGGATCAGGTTCGTTACACCGAAAAAAAATAAGCAGCTTTCATCTGCCACCCTGTGGAACAATAATGTTTATTATTATATTATTTCACATAATACGAAATACATTCACCAATTCAAATAATTTGTTCAAAAATCCATCTTCTTGCGCTATTTTTCCTTTAATATACAGTGGTCGGCATATTTATTTTGACAAAGTATAGTGAAGAATTGTTTTATTGTTTTTTGATATTTTCTGTACACTAATTCTTAAGTATACCTTCGCAAAATATTTTCTTAAAATCCTTACCCATTCTCATTCTCAAGGGAGAAATGCAATTTGGTAAAAGAATTTGTAACGGCATAATTATTTAGACATTCTATAATTTCATCTCATTTTGTTTTTTGTGTTAAGCTTGAATACAAAGCGGTCGTTGTTGAGTATTAAGTATTAACATTCGATGAAAGATAAATAAAAAAATGCTATTACTATTGTGTAACTATGGGAGAAATAGCGGAATTAACTAACACCGTCAGGAGTGAAATTAAACCAAGTATAATCTTGGGATATCTGTAACAAATATTGCCAAGGAGTACAATATACCTAGACAAACCGTTTATTATCAAATAAATACAAGAAGAAAACATAAAACAACGGCAGTGGAACATCGACAAATTATCAGAAAATTTAAATCTAATCCAGGTTTGACACCCAACAGTTCGCCGACGTCTAAAAGAAGCCAACATTAATACATATGTAACAAGATCAATTCCATGTATAGCCCCAAGGAACCAAATTAAAAGGTTAGAATTCGCAAACAGATACGTGGACAAGCCCTTATCATTCTGGCAAAGCGTCCTATGGATCGACGAAAGTACTCGTCAAAGAAAAGAGTTTTTGTTAGACTAGACAAAAAACTCAAAAAAAAATCGCACCTGTTGTCGAAAAAGTTAGTCATGGAGGTGGCACAGTCATGTTCTGGGGCTGTATAGCATATAAAGGCTTGGGAACTTGCTTCCCATTGACGGTTCGATGAACCAAAACCAATATTTGAAAATTTTAAATGAATACGCATTTCCTTCTGGCGATAGGTTGATTGGACCGTCATTTATTTTCCAACAGGACAATGCGCCTTACCACAAGAGTAAAAGGATTAAGACATTTTTGACAGAAAATTGAATTGAAACTTTGGATTGGCCACCCCAAAGTCCGGATTTGATTGTGATTGAGAATGTTTGGTCATATATAAAGCGCCAATTTCAGAGCTTAAATCTTTGGGGGAGGACATACCAACAAAATACATTCAAAACTTGATCGATAAAGTTCCTAAAAGACTCCAAAAAGTCATTGCCGCTAAAGGACGATATACGTTTTATTAATATTAAAAATATCTAAAAGTATTATAGAAGTTGGAATAACATATTTTCGTTTGAAGAGTTAAAATACTATACATATGTCAAAATACTTATGCCACCCCCTAAATTTTTAAATTAGTTGCATAGAATGCAAATTTTATTTAAGAAGTTACGATTTTATGTTTATTAGTTATTAAATAAATGCTAATTTCCTTTAAAAAAATTGGGAATTTTTAATTTGTTGGAAATCTGGAAAAATTCAAAATGGTAAAATTTCTCATTTGTCAAAATAAATATGCCGACCACTGTAGTTTTACTTTTAACATGATTACATTATTAATATGCATATATGCATATGTACATAGATATGTACATGTGTGTATGGAAGAATTTATCAACCGGATATTTACCAGCGAATACGTCGGGATGGGTGAAATTCGTCGTTCGTCGCAGTTGTGTTTCTAGCATAATGGTCACATTAATTTTGATCACTTCAATAGTATGTACCTAAATTAACAATTTAACTTTAATTTTGTTGTTGATCTAAAGAATTTAAAATCAAACCAATTTTTTGAATTTGACCTTCTTTACTGCATATTTCTGTTCAAAAATAACAACAATAAATTAATGCATATTTGTTTTCTTTTGCTTGCATTGTTTCGTTAATTTTTTTTGTAAATTTTGTTGTTAACAGTACAACTGTAGTAAACTAATTTGAAAAAAAGGTCGTGTGTATCTTAAAAAATAATATAAAAAAATATTAAATACAAGAATTGAAAGCAAATAGAGTATTAGACAAAATAGTAGCGCAATATATGGAAACGAAAGATTTGAAAAAAGAAATTGAGATTTAAAAATATGTGAAAAACATAAAAACATTGGTTAACATATAAAACGGTATACCAAAAAAACTAAATTGTCTTGCATAGTTCAAAAGTTCTATCCCCTTTTGTAAGGATACTTTTGTGATTTTGAACATTTTTCACATCTTTTATGACGTCATATTTCGAAGCCAAATAAATCTGGGGTCTGAAAATTTATGTTTTGTTAAAGTCCTACAACAGTTGTAGTGAATTTCATTGAAATCAGAGGTTTTGTATCCGAACGGCATGATGGTTTGACATGTTTTCACTCTATAAGCAAAAAATTGCGTGCTTCTATTAAAAACAGAATGCTATAAAGGAGGAATAGAAACATTATAGACTTGGCGAGATATATTTTAAGTCCTACAATTACTCCCACTTTAGATATTATTAATTTTGCAACCAAACTATTAAAACGCTTGTATGCAAACAGTGAATGCCCATTATATTCCAAAATTGAAGAAAATGACAACACTTTATTGCAGAATGAATTGGAATCCGCCATCAAAGAAGCTCTTACCGACGTCAAGCAAAAGACTTATGGCAAACAGCCAAAATAAATATTTGAAAGAAAAAAATTTATTGTATTTACTAAAGGTGGCATATAACCTAGGTGTTGCAACAAAACAAGGTATGAAAGCATTACATCGTCAAAAATTCAGATTTTCTGATACAAGCCCCAAATGTATTGCTTTTAAGCTAAAATAGACAAAAACAGCAATATACAATGTTTAAACCATTTTACTACGAACACGATGTGTTATTGAGCAAATCTACACCTGTCACTAAAAATGACGATGAGCGTAAAGTCGATCAGATGAAAAGTTTCCCATTATTTGTTCCATTATTTTGGCTTGCGTCGAAATCAGTGCGAACAATTGCGGACTATCTTTCGAACCAAATCACGAGGGTTTATAGTTCAGATTTTCGGGTAAATAATACCTATGTAGTAAAATCTTTGCTTTGGCATGCAAATTCGGGATACGGTATTCAAATGATCTATGTACAACGAATTAAACTGATGATTTCTCAGTATCAATGCAGCAAAACGAGCGTCACTTGTTATCTTATCCTTCGCAAGTCTGCTGCCAACCCGAAGTATTTTTAAAGATGTGGAATTTATTTTCATGTTATACAAAAATGGTGTTAATTGCTGCAGCGACGGGCTTACAATTTCGCCATTTGAAAAAGCTTCGATATCATCTTTAAAGCAATTATATACCAAAAAGTATTACTTAACTTATTTGCATCGATTCCAAACTATGTCTAAGAGAACACGTGTTGAAGAAACGATAAATATATGATGTTATTCGAATAATTTTATAATATGTGACCTTCCCTGAGAAAAGGGACTTAGTGTGTGAAAATGAAGTTTTGAGAAAAACGCATTTAAAGTTTCATAACGCATTATCACTTTGAAGACACCTTCAGTTGGGAGATGTGATTTGGTATGGTTAGTTATGATTGGGAGCCGACTTTGGGGATGTCATGCCTATATGGTGACGTATTTTTGTGTGACAATACCTTTGCTATTGTTGCTGTTCTGTACACATTGTAAAAATAACTATAAGAAAGGAAAAGAATAAAGTGACGCTTCAATCTTGTGCCAATTGTATAACGAGTGTTATCAATATCTCAAAAATTGTTTCGCAATTTTGGTTCTTTTGTAATTTTGTTACTAAGCTGATGTTAATTTGAACTAATTTTTATAAAAATGGATATCTTGCTATACAATTAGGCAATTTTTCCAAGAATTAAGTAAACCACAACAAGATTTAGTCCATTTGAGCCATTTGGAATTTCATCGACAACACTTATCGCTCGAAAACGTTTATAATACTGAAAAACGGAAGAAGTATGGCCAAAGGGTAAAAAATAAAAATCGAAAAAAAATCTAAACCTGCCAGCAAGAAAAACAAAAATCGAAACACCGGATCACGAGAAAAAGAAAGCTGAAGTCAAAGCGCCGAAAAAAGAAAAAACTGAAATTGTCAAACGGAAGAAAATCGAAGTACCAGATCACGAAACACCGAAAAGAAAGTCCAAGCTCCAAAAAAATTCGAAGGCTGACGAAAAAAACAATTTAAAACAAAAAAATCAAAAATAATAAAATTTTAATGTTTTTCTCATTGTTATTGATTTTTCGTTCGTTTTGCACGCTTTTAGGGAGTAAATACATTTTTATCAGAAATCTAACTCATTTCATTTTATTTTACACCCCTTTAGGTACCAGAATCCACTCTTAAGTCCAAACCCGTTTTCTCGGAGAAGGTCACATATGAAGAAATGATCTGCTTTATTTCTTCTACAATCGATGGCGTTGTTTCAGTATATTTTGAAAATTGCAGCTTTTTGTTGTTCTACAGCTTCTACAAGGGGCTTTCATCAGGTTTGGACCACACGAGCTATAATTTTTAAGAAAGTACGAACGATTAATGGTAACTGTTAAACACTGCAATCACGCGAAACGAAATCAGCAGGATTTAACTTTGAAGAAACATGTCTCTAATTAATATCTCTGGTGCTATCCTTAAGTTCGGAAACACGATTGGCAACGAAACAGTTTAAAGTTTAAGAGTGAAGTTTATGCCACTCAAGAACAATTTTGGAATCGGTTCAAAACCAAAATGACGATAGAAGTTTTTTCATTATGCTCCTAATGAGATGAATATTTTATGAAGAAGTAACCATTAAAAAGTACTTATAATAAAAGTATTTTACCATTGTATAACATTTGTATTAAAAGCTGCAAAAAATATTTAAAGCAGCGATTTTAATATTAAAAATATTTCAATAATATGAATCTTTGACGCAAATAAAAAATGTAATTAAATTAATATAAATAAAATTTTGCATCGGAAATATTTGTTTAAACTTAACTGCAATTTTTGAACTCCCAGTATTTGTTGAAACACATATTAGTTTTTTTAACATGCTTGATAATTTTTATTCTTAGCAACGGAAAAAGTCGAAACGAACCACTGCGCGTTTTAGGCATGCAATTGTAAAAGAAAATCGTATTACCAATGTTGTAAAGGTAAATTGTACAGAAGAGCCACATAAATGACATAAGTTTTACTTTTGTTTTAAATAGCAAACCATTGATATAATAAGTATTTTGATCCCTAATAATATAAAGAGATCAATTGCTTTCATCGCCGCTGCATGTAAAGAGACTGCAGGGACCCAAGACAGTTATGAATTTGAAATTTTGGCACAAAAAATGGCAAACTTTATGGAAAATAATAATAGAGGAATGATAATAAAGCAACAATAAAAGAAATATCTAATATTACTATCGAAACATTCAAGATTAAAAGATGAACATTCAAATGAGTTTAATTCAAAAAGAATTCCCTAACGTTGAATATGCCATACAATAGGCATTAGTGTAGCTTTTATTTTTTCGAAAACAGAAATTAAATTTTTATATTATTATTTATTAAATCTACTACCTTGTTCATTTATGCATGCTAATTAAATTTGTCCTAATTAATACCTATATTGAACTCCATATTCCAAACAAAAATTCAATTAAGTTAATTGGAAATTAATACTAGTTATAAATATTGCACTAGACTTGAAGTGCAACTCTGTAAGAAATGTGCTTAGTGCCAAAAAATTGTGTTTAATATACAATAAAACACGAATCACCACAAAAACAAAAGGTAAGTTTTTGTACTAAATTTTGTTAATTGAATTTCCTTAGTTGTGCAAGTATGAACACTAAAAATAGTCTGCCAACCAACAAATTTTTTACTATATTAATTATGCATATGTATGTACATATCGCACCTGTTCATCAAAAGTAACACAACTCAAAAAATTCTATTTTCCACTTTTTTGAAGGAAACAGTGTATGATTACCATATCTAACCACTGTAAAAATTTTGGTATTGTATTTGTAATATTTCCTGAGAGAAATGCCGTTATGTCTTTCTTTGCGTACTCATATTACTTTGCGTAGGCAATTAGTTTTTAGCCTCTACTGAAAACTTGTAAATTTTGAGTTGTGTTACTTTTGATGAACAGGTGCGATATATGAACATGGAACGCTTCTATTACACAAAATAATAAAATGAGATTAAATTTGACAAAATTTTAACAATAACAAAACGTCAAACTGCAACCAGGTGAACAATGAACAATAAAGTTGTAGATGACATTCCGCTGCTTAATCAATACACATGGTAAGGCAAAGAATTTGTCTTAAATTGGGTTCTGTTTTTTCATATAAAAATATGATGTATGATATATATGTGTGTATGTATGTATATATACTTATATATACATATGTATATAATTAAACCTGTAACACTTATTTTTATGGCAGTTTAACACCAAAAACTTAAGCCAATTAAACTAATTTATTATTATTTCTGTTTTTAAAAATTACTTCATACGCAAAGTCTCCAGTATTCTTTATTTATTCACTGTTATTCTAAGACTAATTTTTTTATAAATTGACTTTATAACTCAAACTACCTTAAATGCATTTAATGCCAAATCACCTGTCGTTGGTAAACATACCGTCTACCAGATATTTCGGAAATATGAGTATTTTGTAAACAAATGCATTAAAATATTTGAATCAGATCTTTGTACATGTGTACATATGTACAAACATACTTATGTTACGTTGCATTTTAATAAATTTTTGTGTTAACTCTTATTGCTTAAAGGCCTGAACTGCACTGTTTCGGTAAAGTTGTACTGTTGATCTACAATTTTAAGGGATTTGTTTCTATATTGAATCAAATCAGTTCCAGTTAAGTTAATTTGTTCCTCATTAATCTGCATAGTTCCATTAAATTCATTAAGTATCACTAAAGTTGTACATCTTTTTATTAATGCTAAAATTGTTTCATCACATTTAATTATTTCATTACACTTTTTTATAAATTACATAATTTTTTTTTTAATTTTTTTACAGGTTTTATTAGTTTGGACTTTCTTTGCTTTCTGAGAGTTTGAGAAATAAAGGTTATTGGATAAGCCAAAATAACATCCCTGTCAACCCAATTATTTTTCAGTTTATTAAAAGCGTCAACTGCATCTCCTTCCAAAGAAATCAGTTTTTTCACTGATTTATTTTTAAGCACATGGCCATCCCCTCCCCTTAAGAGGGCTGTCAAAGATTTGGAGATCTTTGCATAATCCCTGACAAATTTTCAGTAATAGCCAGGCAGACCTAAAAATGATTTAAGTCCTTTCACTGTCTTTGGCTGCGGAAAATGTTTCACCGATTACAATTTTTTGGATTATTCCATCCTTAGAGATAATAAAACCCAGAAATTTTACCTCAGCTTTGAAAAATTCGCTTTTATCTAACTGAACTTTCATATTCGATTCTTCTAGAGTAGCGAATATTGTTTCTACATTTTTTAAGTGCTCTTCACTTTCGCCGAATATTAATATATCATCTACATACATATATGAAGCAAATACAAAAAAAAACTAAATATGCTGCCGTAGAATATCGTGTAAAGTATGTTGAAAATTTGCTGGAGAATCCCTTAAACTAAAGGGAGTCAAGAAACTCGTATTTCCCGTTATTGACGGAAAAAGCCGTCTTAACCGGATAGGGGTAACTGTTAGTACAAATGGGTTGTTCCATGGTTGTTCAAATTTCAGGTTCTATTTTAGTCGTCAGGTTCCAAGAATAATTCTCTGTTTTAATATGTATGTTGTTTACATCGCGAGATATCTGCTGCTTAATTTTTATTCTTTTGTTTCTTTTTTTGTTTAACTGGTCGTGGTGGAGATCAATGGTTATAATAAAATGAATTGGATTTTAAAAAGTTGTTTCTCATATATTCATGGTTGAGCTGGAGAATTGAAAGGATATGTTTGTTGTGAATGAGGAGCTAGTTGAGGATAAAATCGTATTAGCTGATTCATTCCATTATTACGTCTTGGCACTAATGGAGGTTGTTGTGCATTATTAAATGTTCTTGTATTGACCTTGGCGTTCTGAGCATTGTTTGTCCTGAAATTCTGGTTGTCCAGCTTTTGACATAGCCTTAGCATGTGAGAGATTCTTTGGTACTCTCATACTTATTCAAGCCTCTCACAAACGTATCTACAGCCTTGCCTGGTACGTTTCTCTCAGTACGTTAAGTGTTTCATAACTATGTATGTCCAGGAACGATATCTTATATAGAATCAAGGAAAGACAGGTATAAACTTCATGGTAAAATTCGTGAACACTTTTCCGTCCTTGAACCATGGAAATCATTTGGTACTGCAAAGTTGTTATGTTCCTCTTGTCTGCGTAATGCGTACTATGACATTTTGATACGCACTCCCAGTTTAAAGGAGTGTTAAAGGATTCGATTACATGATCCCTTACAGTTTTGTTCCTAATGGTACTAATTCGCACTACCTGTAATTGGTTCATATAATTTCATTATCCTTTCGACACTTTTTTACAAGAATTGAACTTGACATCATTTCCTGAAAATTCCCTAAGGCTTCTAACTAAATCCGGAATTTTGTCAAGTTCACTGAGGTTAGCCCTATGCTCCTGATCTATACCATTAAAATTTAGAGAGTCAGGACTCAACAATGAGTTTATTATCTGCATCGCTTCTGTCCTTAACGTCTGTAATACTATAGTAATTCGTTTCGTAATTCTTCTGTCACGACTATCTCTCTATTTCTAGCACGGGGGATTGTTGTTCCCAGCGATATTATTTTTCAACATCGCGGGACAAATTAGATTATTTGGAATAGACATTGCTGAATACGATATGGAAAAGTGTATATTTATATTAATTTTTTCTTGTTTCGAATCGTTTCAAAATTCTGAAGAATTTACTCTGATATATTTTTTAAAAATTAGTGTTAAAATATCTTTCCTTTTTTTAATTTCTTTATCAATATGAATTAGTTAAAATTTCTTTTTTGAGATTCATTTGTATATTACCTTAAAATATATAATATTCATATATTAATTAGCATATTTTATTTAATTCTTTTATCAACTTCCTTTAATCTAATCTGTTTCTTTAAATTTAAAAATTTTTTTGTCTAATTTTCACTTTTTAACAGGCATTAAAATAAATTTGTGTATAACAGTTAGTTTTCACTTCATTTTTTGAATACCTATTTAAATCTTTTTACTATTCTTACGTTCTAAAACTTATATTAGTAATGTTAAATTATTCATCGCACGGCTGCTTTTTGATAATCTGTTTTACTCTACCAGCGGCCTGTTCGTCTGATGTCGTGCGCTGATCAGCTGCAGGATATGGGTTCTTCTTGGGACTTCCTGACGTTTACGTAATTATTTTAAAAGTAAGGGCACTGCTTTCTTATTTTTTCTGTTTTCAAAAATTTCTTCAGATGCAAAGTTTTTATTTTGATATTTTTTAAGTTAGTATTTTTCATAGATGGACTTTCAACCTTTTGTTCAAAGTTCACTTTCTAGGCAGTCGGGTTTTTTGATTTCTTAAATGTAATTTTGTTTAAGTTCCTTTTATATACAGTTTGGTTTGTTTGCAGTTCACTTTTTATGCGTGCACTAACCTTTTTAAAAATACTGACACTTTTGAGAGCTTGAATGACACCAATTTTTATTTTGCTAAACCTACAAATAAAAGTTGTTGTACACATGGTAATTACATTTCACTTAAAGAAATATTTAGTAGGGAAGTCGTGATGATACAACGATAAGTTTTACCAATAGCTTTTTACTTTATGTTCTTCAGATAAAGTAGGTGAATCTAAGCAAAATGTTTATTTTTGAGTTTCTTATTTTTATCACTAATTTTTTTTCTGATACCAGCATTAAAAATAATAACGGGGAGTTAAGCCGAAAAGGGAAAGGCGAGATTAGGACGTAAAGATTTATATAAGAATTATCAAAATCGGGCCATGTGTTTGGTTTTTGTTTCATCAGAGTACTGACGATGCCCAAAGTTTCCAGCTCGAAGCAGTGGTAATTGGATTCAGTTTTCGTCCTTCTATTAGAAAGCTTAATATTAGATGTATTCTACCATCTTGTTTCTTATATATGACAAGACAAAGCTTGCATCGCAATGAAGCTAAGCTATATCCTTAGAATGACACAGCGCCAAAATTAGGGACTCCACTGGTTTCCGTCTCAGTAATTCAAAACATTCCAGATGCTCGGCGTAAAATTCAAACTTTCTGGTCTTGCTGATTAATAAATTTGCAAAAATAAGAACACAAACTTAAAAACTAAGTAAATTCTCAGTTGCTTTCAAACCTTTATCATGTGGTCTTATTCCCTCGCAATATATTGTATACCACATGTACTTAACACTCTTCAAATGCAAGAACACGCAATTATCCAAATCCAATCAAGCTTGTTATCAACCAAACGCCAAAAAAACCTTTTTCATTATCGTAAAATGATGTCCCAGTCATTACCATTATATTCAAGAAAGATTGTCAACTTGTGGGCCCTTACCAAGTCCAAAAAAATTCTTCTTTGTTTCATGTTTTAACTTAGACTCTTTATTTAGTTTTCTCTTATTTTATAGTATTTTCATTTCTACACTCTAGGTTATACAAAATTGTAAATTGTAAGTAAAGTTGTAATAGTAAGTTTGCCACTATACTCCCCTTTATTTTTTGAGATCAGAATATAACAATTCATATTTTTTTAAATGAAATTTTAATACACTAGTTAATATGCAATATTAGATAGGCTTGTAAATATAATATAAAATTAACTATATTATAATATTTTATTTTTAGAAAAATTAAAAAAAAATTTTAATACTTTTACTAAAATTTTACAAAAATATATATATTATTATTGTTTATTATACGCTAATAAAGTTTTTATATAAAAGATAAATGCTAATATTTCACGTTATTTTTTTTGATTTTGATCCTCTCCATTTGGAAAGAAACAAAATGATCTATTTTGCAAGTTTTCCTAATTCTATTTTGATGAACTATGTTCCTTTTCTTGGTTAAATCACTATAAATTGTCACGTTAACACTATTATTTTTTTAACATTCTAAGGACATTCGTAAATACTTTTATGTTTCTCATGAGGTTCCTTTTTCAAAAAAACCTTATCATTGATATTTTTTTTAAAGGTTTTCGCAAGTTTGGCATATAATTACAAAAATATAGCTGAAAATGAATTATTGCACACTGTATTGCCAAGAACTCAAACTCAATAATTTTTCTTTCTTCGGAAAGACTAAAAGACTTCAACGCAAAATGAATTGGTAGATCATTACCATTAAAAGCTTGGCTTAATATTGCTCCACAGCCGGTTTTTGAAGCATCAACGGTAATTGGAAATGGTATTGAAATTCAGGATACTGCTATAATTTAACCATGCAGTCATACAATATGCACAACCAACGCTCAGCAACTTCGACCATGTAGCATGCTAACAAACAACACATGTTGAAGTGTGTCATGTTACAAATGTTGAAGCGGAGTGAAGTCAATTCGCCTGCATTATTGTATGACACATGCAACCTAAATATTTATTAAAGTGTAATTTATACCTACAACTTCAATTTCTTTTAAATATGTATTGAGTGATTTGAAAATTACTCAATACTAGATAACCAAATAGATTTTCATAAATAGTATATAGTAAGAACAATTTATTAATAAAATCAGATTATTATGAATAACAAAATTTGGCACTTGTAGCCGTTGTTTGAAATATTGATCTCGCAAATCTTTTGGCAGTTCTTTTGAACGCCTGCTGATAAGCTGATACCCTTTCAGCTGTATAAATATAATAAAGGGCTATAAGAAAAATATTCTTTACTTATTTATTTTGGAAAAGGGCATTAAAAATACCCTTTTACATGGCGATCCTGCCACACCCACTTTAACAACAGCCTTGGCCGCCACCTCCATATCCGGTACTACATCGTCCAGCACCCCGAGGGCACCAACAAGTGTGGCCCTGCAGCAGTCAGTGAACGGGTCGTATTTCATCGTCAGCGACTTCTGTTGCAGCTACTGGTGATGTTGGCGGTAATTTAGAGAATGGACTTGATTTTAGGCAGAGCTCAAATAGTGCTCCTAACAATAATACAGGGAGCAGCGTTTAGCAATGCCCCCAACAGGCCTGAGACATGCGGCTTCAGCCCTTGCGTCCTCACAACTAGCACCAACTAGGACGGTTGCGACACATGGCAACAGCAATAGCAGCACCAATGCTAATAGCATTAAGAATAATATGACCAGTACAATGGCGGCTTCTTCAGCATTAGCAACGGCGCCTGCATCGATGCCAGCAAGAGCTGCAGCTGTTAATCATTTGCAACAGCAGCAGCAACAACACCAACATCAACAACTACACCTGTTTACATAAAGAACTACAGACTACCACATTCACAAACGGACATAATAAATGAACAAGTACAGAAAATGCTTAATGAAGAAATAATAGAACCATCAACTTCCCCTTAGAATGCTCCACTCCTCTTGGAACCAAAGAAAAATGTTGAAGATTAAAAGAAATAGAGACTTGTTGTAGATTTTAGAAAACTAAATGATAAAATCATTAATGACAAATTTCCTCTAACTAGATTAGAAGATATTTTGGACAAACTACGTGGAGCTAAATGGTTTTCTACACTCCACATTTCATCAAATTGAATTAGATTAGGACTCCTGACCCTTAACTACTTTTTCCACACCAAAAGGACATTTTCAATTTAAAAGACTACAATTCGGACTAAAAATTTCGTCTAATAGTTTTCAAAGAATGCTTATGATAGCATTATCCGAACCAGAATCAGAAGCATTTCTTTATGCAGATGACGTAATCGTATACGGTTGCAGTTTAAGCCACCACAACAAAAATTTAATAAAAGTTTTAGACCGATTACAAAAATACAACTAAAAACTAAATCCAAAAAAATGTAATTTTCTAAAACCAGAAGTAGTTTACTTAGGACAAAAACCATCTAAATATGATGTTATAAAAAATTACCCAATATCCAAGAACGCGGACGAAGTACGACGATTCGTAGCATTTTGCAATTATTACAAAAAATTCATACCCAACTTTGCTAACATAGCAAAAGACTTAAACGCGCTTTTGAAGAAAAAGACAAAATTCATAAGGACAGAAAAATGACCGACATTAACAAACCAGCAATAGAGAAAGAACTTTTAGCAATCCATTTGAGTATACATTTTTTTAAACCTTATCTATACGGCAGAATTGTGACGGATCATAGACTATTAATTTCACTTTTTTCACACAAAAATTCTTCAATTACTAGAATAAGGTTAGATTTAAGTGATTATGACAAACTCAATGAAGCATGTAAGAATCAAATTAATGATACAACCAATGAGCAAATAATAATATAGATAAAAATAATGAAGAAACAAATAAAAATAATATAATAAATGAAGCGAGCGTATGGAAAAATGTAGTTCTCAGAAGCCTGATCAACTTCAAATATGGAAATGCACATCCATAAGTGACGTAAGAAATATGAGAAAATTAAAATTTAATAAAATATAGAAGAAAAAGATATAATAATTGAAAATAATATTGTGCACATAGGCCGTGATAATAATTCATCGAAACCAGCTTCGACCATGAATAAATCATGTACTCAAGACAAAAATTATATTAATGTAGGATGTAACGATAATTCATCAAAACAAGATTCGATTATGAAGAAGTTACATGCCAAAAATATACAAAATAATAATAATATTCATGCAAGATTCAGCGATAACTCAGCGAAACTAGATTCGATTCTGAGGAAACTGATATTGAAAATGAAGAAAGAAAATATAAAAGAATTAGCATTAGCGAATAATGATGAAATATTTAAAAAATATCCAAAAAAAACAATTAAAAAAATGCATATGCAAATATAAAAATAGATAACAAAAGTCCGCAACTGAAAATATTAATATACAACGCCCCAAAAAGAAGAACAGATGACATTTTAAAATATATCCTAGTTCCATAATACCACACACGCAAAAAAAAATTATTAAACTAGAACAACGATACATTTAGAAAAATATGAATAAAATGGTTAAGAAATTTGCATCATGTTGTGACAGTTGTAATAAAAATAAACAAACAAAACACATAAAAGAACCACTAACACTAACTAACACACCCAATAATAGTTTTGAAGTGATTTCAATTGACACGGTAGGTCCTCTTCAAATTTCAAATGATTACCGATACATTTTAACGATGCAATGTGAGCTGACTAATTTATTGTTGCACATCCAATGCCATGCAATCACTACAGCAAAAACATTAGTCGAACAATTCATTTTGAAATATGGTCAATGTAAAATACTTAAGTCCGACATAGGGACCGAATTCACAAATGAAGTTATGCGTAACATATGCTCATTTTTACAAACTAAACAAATATTATCAACCCCTTATCAACACGAGACGTTAGGAGCAATTGAAAAAAACCATAGGATTCTAAATGAATTTTTATTAACAACAGCAAATGATAATGAATGCGACAAATGGATTCTATGCTTCACATTTGCATATACATACATACATAGACAGGGTATACACCATTCGAGTTGGTTTACGGAAAATTACCATACTTGCCACCTTACAGTTTAGATAATGACAGAAAATTTTACAATTATGAAGATTATGTGTTTGAGCTAAAAAAAACAAATTACAATAGTCGCTAAATAGAGCTAAAAATATGTTAACACATGTCGCTGACCGCGACCTGAGCTTTGTTGGGATGCGAATTTAACCACACTTGGAGATATAAAACACACGAAAATACAACTGAACTTATAACTATTTTACAAAATTAATTGCAGCTTAAATTCTATATTAAAATATGCTTAGTAATTAATAATGACACGCTTTGTTACCGTATGCAATAATATTTGTTTTTAACCGTCTGGAAATGTGTCAGCAAATTGCGATAAACAAGTTTTTAACCAGAAGTTTAATGAACTGCAATTAGGTCGCTTTATTTGGAAATTGAATGTTTTTTATATTAACATACACAATACGGTGCGTTTGAGTTTATGCAACTTATGCGTTTATTTCTAAGTAAATTACATAAATTCTAAGTACATATATAAGTATTTAGTTAATAAATAGATTGATTAGCAATTTTAAAGACTTACAGCCTTTGTTCCCAACAAACTGATTTTTAAATTATAATTTTTCTTAGATGTAGCTTCATACATAAAAAGTATTTACATCTTATAATGGTTAATTTCCAAATATACTGCATTATTACATGTACATATGTATGTACTAAGCAGGTATCTATTTGTTGTTGGGACAAACATGTGCAGTTTTTAGTTCGTAAATAAATGTGAACAAAAGAGAATTAAATACATAAATAAAGATAACAACAACACCGACAATGAATACGTTAAGGGTCATTGCACCAAATAAATATAAATTAAATTGCTCTAAATTTAAATCACTAAATCATAACCATTAATACTACTCACTGATCCATACCATAAAGTATAAACATTGAACGACTCAAACAACAAACGGTTAATAAATAAATGTACATGAGCATAAATAAACAGTTTCAACCAAATTAGTATAATTTAACCTAAGCCGGTTGGCGACAACACAAACTAAAGAAAATAGAGTTAACAATACAAAATATACAAATAAATTAAATCTAAAGATAGGAGATCTAGTATTAGTTAGCGTAGAAAATATAAAGAAAAACCAAAGCCCATATAAAGGTCCATACATAATTTTAAGAAGAAATATTGTAAATACAATAATAAATTATAATGGCGTTGGAAAAGAAATACATAACAATAATCTAAAACCATACTGTAAACACTAAGCAATATTTAACTTTATAAGACACTAATAATGCTTAACCCTATTATAACGCCAGTAGAATAAGAAAAAAAAGAAAATATTAAAAAAAAATTAATTAATAAATATAATAAAGGGCTATAGGGAAAATATTCTTTACTCATTTATTTGCTGCTAAAATTGCAAAATTCGGTACAAATTTATATTTATGGATATGGTTTTATAACGCTATTTTTTTATTCGTCTGGCAAGATACCTTTTGCAGTACATTTATGTCCTAAATATGTTACCTCAGGCCCAAAAAGGTTGCATTTCTATGGGTTGATTTTAAGATTGTGGTTTCGTAAAATTTCAAAAAAAAATTTAATTTTGCAGATAATGTTGCTTACTACAGCCAATTAAAATGATGGCGTCTATATGAATATACCTTTTATTGTATGTTTAGGGCTAATCCCGAGAAAGCGATGAACATCGTTATTGAAAAACAATTTGGCGCGATGTTAAGGCCGAAAATAAAACTTTCCAACAAAATTAAACGCTATCGGTACTAAAAGATGTAACGTCACGAGAATCAGGATGATGAAAACCGGATTATAGATTTATAACTGAAAAGTATTTTGCTCTACTCAGATTATCTAAAATATCATTTATTTTGGCCAAAGGAAATTTATCGGCAATTAATTTTTTGTTAACAGCTCGATAATCAAAGATTTTTTATCGTTTGAACTCTTTTTGGGTACGTAGTGGGCTGTTATAGTTAGAAGTGCTTGCTTCAATTAGATCGCTTACCAAGAGCTTATTAACTTGGTTATTTGCCTCTTCTTTTTGATTTTTTTTTGATTATGATTGACATTTTGTCGTCTTTTAATGCAAAAAATTGTTCGCATAGAGGTAATAAATCGCTTGTAATATCATACGGCATTTATTGTTGCATACATTTTTTTGTTTTTGAAAAACGTTTAGAATCTGTTTTAGTTTTGTTGATTGAATAAATAATAACATTTTCAAGTTTTTCCGCTTTGATGTTATAATTTTTTACATATTTCATTTAGTTAGTTGTGTTAACGCCAGATAGAATTCGAAGAACCAATAAATTCTCCCTTAGAAACTTCTTGCGAATCAATGAACATATGTTCTGTAACGTTTTTAAAATAAAAGTTCTAAAAACTTCGCATCTAGGTAGAATTATGCAAAAATAACTACTTGTTCCCTGCAGAATGCGTATTTTTAGTATTTTTTGTTGAATGAAAAAAGATAATGTTATAGATTCGTAATCAATATTACATCTATTAATTTTTAAGAAATCCTTCCCCAGTATGCCATCTTACGGAATATTGAAGTCATTATCAACAACATGAAATAAACCATTTTAAATATTTCATAATACATGTGTATTAATTAATTAATTAATAATTAATACATGTGTATTAATTGTTCCTAATATTGATACTGCAGATGACGTTATACCTGTTATACTGATTTTGTAATTTTTGTTTAACATAATATTCGAATTAACACATTACATTTTTACCAATGAAATGTCCGCCTGTGAATCAACAAGGAACGTGTACGGTCTATCTTCACCATTTATGTTTATTTTAACAAAGTCTGGGAAGCTAGGATTTAAGCTATTAACTGATTTAAAAGTTTTTGTTTCGTCTAGTGTAGTGTTCCCTCCCTCAACAGAAGGTGTTTGTTGAGGGGTTTCTACGTTTAAAGGCCTGACATAAGACTGCTCTCAAGAAATTTCGTCGGCTATTACCTCGATAACTATTTTCTGTGGTTCCGGTTTCTGAAAAAGTAAAAATTGCTGCCTCCATAATTTCTATGATTATTGCCAAGATAACCAAAATTGATCCCATACTGCGTAAAATTATTTGATTGATTTGAATTTCTTTGGGAATTACGATTTTTAGTTCGGAAAGTTAGAACCAGGTGTTCTTTATTTTCTCTTGCCTGTTCGACAACCAACTTCGCAACTACATCTTTCGGATCGGAAGACTGATGATGCCAATATTGATTTTACCAAGTTAGATTTTCCATTTAATCGACACATACTTACAGTGTCCTCAATTGCCATTTCGCGTGCTTTTGGTTTTGTTTCTGGAGGAGTGTCTGCCGTCGATCGCAATGTGATCAATTTGGTTGACGGTTGATTGATCAGGGGACCGCCAGGTCCCTTTGTGAATGTTGAGGTGAGGGAATCGCGTGCTTGCTACAGTGAGATTTCGCCCCCGTCACAAAATCTAGCAGCCTGAGTCCGTTATCGGATGTGTCGTCATGCAGGCTGTGTTTCCCGATGACTCTAGCAAAGATGTCTTCCTTGCCCAGCTTTGAGTTGAAATCTCCTAGGACGATATTGGTGTCGTAGCTGGGGCATTGATCGTATGTTCTTTCTAGGAGATTATAAAAGTCATCCTTGCTGTCGTCATCTTTATCCTCCGTAGGGACGTGGGCGCAGATTAGGCTAATGTTGCCGAGCCTAGCCTTGATGCGGATTGTAATAAGGCGTTCGCTCACATATTTAAAGCTTAAGACTCTTTGCCTAAGTCTGCCTCGAAACCCGCATCCAAACAGGCGCTGTCGCCGCTCTTTGTAGCAATCACCGTAGTAGATGGTGCAGTTTCTCACTTTCCTTTTGCCCGGCCCATCCCATCGCACTTCCTGGATGGCGGTGATGTCACCCTTATAGGCTTCCAGGACCTCCGCAAGTTCATCGGCTGCACGTGGTCTGTTCAGGGACCTGACATTCCACGTGCAGAACCGAAAATCGTTATCCTTATTTCGTTGTTCCTGGTCGTCAGCAATAAAGTCATCCATATTTATTCTTTGTGGTTGCATCGAAACTAGTGTGTTTTTACACGGTAGGGAAGTTACCCCCACGCACAACCCCCGAAACCTGGAGGACCGGGTCCTGGTTTAGACCCCTGGACAGAGGGGATTCGCTGCACACTTTGGTTCACCTCTAAGCGGGTGCTGTAGGGGCTATCCAGGGGCGCCACGAGGAGGCAGTATGTCAGCTTGACCAGTCCATTTTCAGGGATCGCTGCTGGCTTCTCGCCAGGTTGAGAGCAATCAACAACTTTGCCCTGAGTGCACTGGCCCATTTCCCCCAACATGATTGCTTAGCCTTTTTAAATATTTTTCGCTGTATGAGACTGAACTTTTTTGAAGTACTCGATTTTTAGTTTTATAAAATTTCTCAACTAATTCAGCAAATTTGTCATTTTCAAATTCAGGCATGAGTCATAGATATGTTTTGTTTTATTTGGATTTTAAAGAAAATACATCAGAAAACTTATCATTTCCTCCTTGTTGAAATATTTGAAATTTTCACTGTTTATTTTTTTTAAATTTTTTTGTTTTCTTCTTCTTCATTTCGTTCTGTTTTGATTCAAATTCAGTTGCTAATTTATTTAATAATTTTGTTTTGATATCGTTTTTCTTACCGTTTTCCCATTATTGAAAAAAATAGGAAAAGAAGTAAATTAAATGAAATAAATTTTTAGACCTTCTGTTTTGTTCTGTTGCAAAATAAGACATAATTTTTAAATAAAAATTAGATTTTTTATATTGGTTCCTTCATTTTTGATAAGTCAAATTAATCTGTACTATTTCTATTTGACTATAGAATTTTAAGAATAATATTAGTATTAAATAAGAAAAGACTTAGAGAATATAATAAAATATATATGTACATTTGTGTTTTTTATTTTAAGCTATTTTTTTTATTATGAGGGTTAGGATTTTTATAAATGAGGGTTTAGCTCATTAGCTTAAGTTCTTTTTTCTAAATTTATATTGTCTTTGTTTGTTTCGTCAGTCACGTTATTATTTTTATCATTTACATAGTAAATTTACAATTCATGTGTATATCGATTAACAGCCTTTTTACACTGATCACATTTTCGTCAAACGCGTGGAAAATGTTGAACAACAGTTTACATTTTCAACATCTTTCATTTATTCAGCAGTCAAAATCACATTTAAAGAAAAAGACGCAAAAGTGAAAAATAGCCCTTTTCCACTGAGCAAATCAATGTGTAATAAGGTTAAGATCTGCCCATTTTTCATCTATCTATTGAAAAAAACTCAACACAATTCAACATCTTTAAAACATGATCCTTTCTTATTCTGTTCCATCTTATATTTTGCGTACTTTAAGGTAGCATCACCAAAAAAATTTCCTTAGCGGTTCTTAAAATATAGATACATATGTATTTCAATAACAAAAATCAAATTTTAATTCAGTAGAGCCATTCTGGAAGAAGATGATGAAAATGGTTGGTGGACATGAGCGTGAACGTTTCTCAAAAGGCTTGGATATTTTTGAATCAAAATACAATGAATTGTGAATGTACATACATAAGTACATAGTACATACACATAATATATGCATACATATCTATGTACTTATATTTTAAGAATCGCTATGGAACGTTTTGGGAGAAGGATGTGCCAAACAATGGAGACGAGGTTTTTAAATAAAACTTTCATGTCGAAAGGAAATATTTTTAAGTTAAGAAAAAAGGACACAGATCTTAGGAATGATATTCCATTAGAAAAACGAATACAAATAGCTCTATACAGCTTTAGATCCTCAGCAGAATAGCACACGGTTGGAAGACTTTTTGGGGTTTCAACTAATAGCGTTTGCAAAATTGACATGCGTTTTGTAAGGCTATTATTGAAGAGCTTTATGAATCAGAATTTTTTACTTACACAGTAGGTTTTCCTCAATGCTTAGGCGCGATTGGTAAGCAAAAACATGATTTTCTTTATATAATGTACATATGAAATAACAGTTAACAAGAGTTAATTTTAAGAATATGAATCCCACATTGAATCAGTCGATCATTACAACTATAAGGGTTGGTACTCGATGGTTTTATTTGCGTTGGTTGATTATCGGTAATATATGCTGAACTTAAACCTTTGTATACATATTTACATAAAATTTTTCCACTTAGTTATATACTTATCTATGTAAATGTAGGATACAAAGGGCGTTATAACGATTCTGCAATTTACCGAAAGTTTAAATTAAATCAAATTATATAATCATCTTATTTACTAATGGAATCTCATGAAACCTTATCCATTTTCAACATCAGCTTCTCCGCAACAACAAACGTTTAACTATAATTTATCCAAATGCTTTCGGCCATCTTAAAGCAAGATTTAGACGTATTGGCAAGGGCTTAGACAACCGCCACAAATACAATGGCAGAATAGTTATGTGCTGTTGCATTTTGTACAATTTTTTAAATGAATGAATGAAATTATGTTTGTTTATACTAAATATTTTACTACACGTGCTATTCAAATTACCAGCCAGACAGTATGAAACTGGATGGTTGCTAACGGTGAGTAAATAATAATTAAGTTCATAAAAATTGCATAGAATAAAATGCATTGGCTAACGGTGAGAAAATAATTTAGTGCAGCATAAACAATTTCCGGCTCAGTTTTAATTTTTTATTTTGATTTGCATTAAGTTTAATATATACAGCACCAGAATTTCAATAAAAGTTGTCATTCTTTGTTTTTCATAATTGACTGCGGACTTCGTCGTAATGGCACCATACTGATGGCGGTTCACCTGTTGGTACAACTTTGTTTTTGTCCTGTCTGTACATTTTAAAAAGGCATTCAAGTGTTCTCAAAATATATACATAAGTTTGTCTAATATTACTTGTAGTTGCGGGTGAGATTATCCAGTTTTGTGCATTCATCTACCCAACAACCATTCAATCCGTTTTGTTCTATTGCTGCCGTAGTTAATTTCTTATTGTTTATTTATAAAATTAAAAATATATCTATAAGATGTTCAAACATTTTAAGTTTTTTTAATAGACTTTGGGAGATGTCAACATTTTTACAAATTGAGAAAAGATATAAGATTTTGCTTAGTGGAAAAAGTCTATTATTACCGTTAAATTTGTAAATCAATCAAATTTAAAAGAATTTTGTGAGTATTTTTATACTTTTAACTTTGTGAAACAATTCATTTATTTATAAATAATTTAAAATAAAAAACCCATCTTAACAGTGAAACAAACCGTGAATGTTAAAATTGATTTTAGCTCAAACGCAAATATGTATGTATGTAATTCGTTCTTTTTGATTAAATTAATAACAAAACATATACATATATTCGGGCATATTACTTTTATTTAAGTTAAATAAATTAATTAATACCCTTGTTAATTCTCTATTGTTCTTTTATTCGCCGAATATTTATAAAGATTAGTGTTAAATTCCTAGTGTTCCTTTATAACTTGTATTATTTTTTTTATATAAAATGCCGCTTTTTAAAAATAAATATAAGGTGCGTTCACAAAAAATTTTAATGTTAATAACTATTTATATAACAAAGGCACAAAGTGGTTGAATAAAAAATCAAATATGTTATATTAATATTCTCTGGAAAAACTGTTAATAAAAAAGCATTTAATAAGAAGGAACTTTTCGGAATATTTATTGCCAGCGACCTAAACAAATCTTAGTTTAAATAAAAAGTGACGGTGAAAAAGAAAGTAGGAACAATCGCACAACGACAAATTAAAAAAGCATGAGCGTTTGATTCCAACGTTACTTTGCAAGTAGCTCTGTTATATAAATTTCCTAAGTCTAGATACAGAAAAAAACACTATTTGTTATACATATGTATTAACATATTTAAGCTTACGACTCTTAACTAATTTAACTACATAGAAGTTGCCAGCATATATGTAAGTATTTCTCATAAAAGTGGCGAAACAATCCAACTCCACAAAAGTACCTGAGGTCTTCAACTGAGTGGCAGTGGAGCCAATTTTTGTGCGACTTTCACCTTACCGTCTCCTCTCTCAACAACAACTCTCCCGGCAAGCCAATGATGTGGCTGGCAGTTGTTGTCGTACACAATCCCGACTTGCGTCACCTTCAGATGGGGCATATATGGATATTTTGCAGCGACTGTTAGAAATGATCGAACAGCCCTCACTCTGTTAGTGGGTAAGTTGTTCATTATCTGGGACATAACACTAGGCTTGTAGCGGAAGCAGTATATACACTTGCGAACAATTTGCACTCTTCTTTGGCATTAATAAGCCAAATTTTTTCCCTCGAAAGAAAAACTAGTGCCTCTGTGCCAGCATAGCAGTTGTCGAAATGAAAATTGCGAAAATATAGCGTAACAAAACTATTTATTTTCGATAACAAAAGTGCAAATTTGGTATTGTATCTTAAATTTGCTTTAAAAGGTGAAAATTATCGTTTCTCTTCCGTAAACGAATGAACAAATGATGTCAATCACTTTGTTTTTTTGAATTATTTTGAATTAACTTTTTTAAATTGAAATAAGTGATAAATTTTTGTTCTTTTTATTGAAAAGTCCTTACTAAGGCGTCAAAACGTTTTACTTAATAGTTTTTAGTAAAATTCAAACTAATTAAACTATATTTCAAATCGCTTTGAAATTAAGCAAATTTTATTTTAAATAAAAGTTTAGGGCACGATAAAAAAGAACAAGCCCAAATTAAACTATTTTTATTTTACTAGTTTTTTAGAAAAAACTTCAGACGATTTGCCTGAAGTGTTCTTTCTTTATTAAGAGTTATTTTAGAAGTGAATTTTACAATTTTTATAATTGTAATTAAAACTAACTTAAACACGGTTCTTATGAAATCACCTGTTGCTTGTAGACATGGTGTCAGCACTTTTTATGGGAACGGATATAAAGGAAACATGAGTACTTTGTAAACAAGTGCATATTTTTATAATAAAATATCTCTTTGTATGTAAATATATTTTTACATATCTATTTGATGAATTCTTTCAAAACATGTTGTGTTAACCCATGGTTTGACGACGAGTGCAGGCAGGCACTCAGCGAAGCTAGCAGCGTATAAGACGACGTTGGAGAGAAAAACTAGAGCAGTTCGTGAGCTCTACGAATGTAAAAGGAGGGAAAAGTACCGACTTCTCAAAAGGAAGAAGAAAGATCATGAGAAAATCGCGATCGAGGAACTGGAGAGGTGTTATGGAAGGAATAATATCCGAAAGTTTACCAACGGGTAAATCAACTGTTGGAGGAGATCATGTTAGTCACTGTACCATCTCTAAAGAAAGTGCCGTCACTGATATTAATCCCTTTTTTATTTTTAATTATTAAACTGTATTAATTCCTATTGTTGTTTTTGTACATCCACTTGCTTATGCATGTATATGCATTCATACATACATACCAGTGTTGTTTGTATAAATTCTTTCTTCATTTCTATTATTTTAATATTCGTTTATAAATTTTGCTAAACATGTTGAGATCGTTTACATTGTAGGTACATAATTACGTATATACATATGTTCTTTTTTATAGCGGATCACTTACTGTTCATAAGTTCCGTTGTGGTCCAAATCAACAATGTTATACTTTGTAAAATTAATTCTAGGTAGCAGTCGTAGAATAAAGAAGTCTTAAATTTAAATTAATTAAACTATAACGCGTTTAATTCGTAATTTTAGCCATACGATTTTTTTATGCAACATTTTGGCGACCGTGACCGAACAGTGGTGTTTGAAGAAATCGTTTTTCGTCGAATTTGTGTACAATACTTACGCAAATAATTTTTCAGTTTTGTGGAAGAAACCCATTCCAGTAGAAAGCTGTATTTCGTTCGAAAAATTCTTGGAACCAACTTTAAACACTGCTGTATTGGAAAAATCAATTACCTTGATTTGATAAGTACAATTATCGGATCCATCATTCTTTAAACCGCAACGAATTGATTTGTAGTTGAGCGCAGAAACGTTTTTTGATATGTTGCTCGAAGGACAAATTTCATTGGGACAAGGTATGTCTACTCTGATTAACACAGTTTTCGGATGGATTGTTGGTGGAAAATTTAATCTTCAACGAACCTTTGCGCCAGCAGTTTGTATCTTGGCATTGAACTCATCAGCCGACGACTTAAGCCACACGTTGAAGAAATTTTGGTAGGTAGAAGAGTATGTGAGCGATTCCCCAAAATTTTCTGTGGAACAAGTATGTGAAAATCATTTAATAGAAAACACTTCAATAACATCAAATGGAAAATTATGGTTCGTTCAAACAATTCAGATTGCTTGGGTGAGTCTTTTGAAAATTCAAAAAGAATATATATCGATTTTATGCACGAGTTACGGCACTTGGTCATATGTCAACTTTTAATAACCCTCTTTGTCATCCATATTATATTATAGCACACCATTGTGTACTAAAGCCTTCTAGTACAACAACCAAACATCATGTAGTTTTCGATGGGTCAGCTTGCACAACTTCGAATTATTCGTTGAATAATGGCTGGCCCAACAATACAACAAGATTTAATAACTACTCTTTTTGCTTTTAGTTTGAATAAATTTGTTCTTACTGCTGATATATCCAAAATGTACCGCCAATTTCTTGTCGATGAGCGTAACCGCAAATTCCAATTAATTCTATGGAGATCCAATTCGAAAGATAAACTTAGCGTGTTTCAGCTAAACACCGTTACGTACGGGTTTTCAGCAGCACCGTTTTTGGCAATTCGAAGTTTGTTTTTCATCTCAGATCAACATCGCTTAACTTTTCCAATTGGCTCAAGAGTACTTCGTGAGGACTTATACGTCGACGATGTTCTTACTGGCTCCGATACTCTATAAGAGTTGATAGTCAAAAAAACTGATATTACGCAAATTTGCAGCATTCATGGTCTTCAGCTAGCAAAGTGGAATAGTAATTGCCCAGCTGTCACGAATAGCGGCACAGAAGAAGTTCCAATAAAAACTCCTGAAGACGTTACAAAAACTCTTGGTATGGCTTGGAATCCTACACAAGACATATTCTTGTTTCGTTTTGATTGGCCTGATCTACCAAAAGCAACTAAACGCACCATATTATCAACAGTTCGAAAAATATTTGATTTACTCGGGCTTGTTTTTCATTCGCTGTAAAATTCTTCTGCAAGAAATGTGGATCCAAAACATTGGTTGGAATGAAACCTTACCTGCTGGCTTATCCAAAATGTGGTTCCAAATTAAACAAGATTTTGAACACATTCATCGTATTCAAATACCCCGCTATGTTCGCACATCAGAAAGCAGAAATACATGGCTTTGCAAATACCTCTCAACGAGCCTTTGGTTGCTATCTGTATTATCGTGTATTTGAAAATGGTGCCTACAAATCAACTCTGCTGATTGCCAAATCGAAGGTAACTCCAATCAAGCTCAATCTTTACCTCGTCTCGAACTGTGTGCGGCAGTTCTACTCAGTAAAACTTGGTGCAAGATCCAAATGAAAATCTCTAAATTTGTTTCTTCAGTTTTCTTTTGGACCGATTTGAAAATCGTGCTGCAGTGGCTAAAATTACACTCTTCAATACTAAACTGTTTCGTTGCAAAAACACCGATCCATCGCCAGGCAGAATATTCCACTCCAGATAACGGACGATGATGGTAGAGAATTCCGTCCCCCGACCTGAATGAAGTCAAGATAGCAATATCGAGATTGAAATCAAACAAAGTTACAGGAGCGGACGGACTGTCCGCGGAACTATTTAAGGCAGCCGGAAATGACTTGGTTGGGCGCATGCACCAGCTCATCTGTAAGATATGGTCGGAGGAAAGCATGCATGACGAGTGGAATCTCAGTATCGTTTGCCCGATCCACAAAAGAGAAGACCCCTTCAACTGCGCCAACTACCGAGGAATAAGTCTCCTGAACATCGCCTACAAGATCTTCTCTGCCGTTTTGTTTGAGCGGCTGAAACCATTCGTGAACAGTTTGATAGGTCCTTATAAGTGTGGTTTCAGGCTGGGGAAGTCCAGCATTGACCAAATTTTCACAATACGGCAGGTCCTGGAAAAGACCCAAGAGATGCAAATCGACATCACCCCCACCTATTCGTCGATTTTAAGGCCACATATAAAACCATGTCTAGTTTTGACATTCCTACCAAACTAGTCAGGCTTTGTAGGATGGCGATGGAGAACTTTCGCTGCTCCATCAAGGTCGGTAAGAATTCACCGAGACCTTCAATGTCAGAAAGGGATTTAGAAAAGTGCGTCGTCATGTGACTTTTTTAACATAATTCTTAAGAAGATCGTGCAAAACTCACACGCCAACAACGGAGGCACGATCTTCCAAAAGTCCGTGCAACTGCTAGCATACGCTGATAACATTGACGTTATTGGTCGAACACAGCGAGCCGTCAATGAAGCGTTTGCTGGTATTTCAACGGAGGCGGCCAAAATGGGTCTAGCGGTGAACGAGGGCAAAACGAAGTATATGCTGTCATCAAAAAAGGACGCGCAACACCGACGACTGGGCCAGAACGTCACCATAGGCAGCTATAACTTCGAGGTAATGAAGGACTTCGTCTACCTTGGCTCCCAAGTGCACAATACGAATAACATCAGTACCGAGATTAAACGCAGAATAACTCTTGCCAATCGCTGTTTCTTTGGGCTCAAGAGGCAATTGAGTAGTAAAGCCCTTTCTCGAAAAACCAAGCTGACACTATGTACCACTTTGGTCATCCCTGTCCTTCTCTACGGCGCAGTATCGAAGGCAGGTGAAGAAGTCCTTGGTATTTTCGAGAGAAAAGTTCTGCGTTCATTCTTTGGCACTGTTTGCGTTGATGGTTTCTGGAGAAGAAGATTCAATCACGAACTGTACGGGTTGTGCAGCTATATAAGCCTAACCAGTCGTCTACGCATCCAAGGGCTAAGGTGGTTAGGCCACGTAGAGCGCATGGAGAATACTGCTCCGCCCTGTAGAATCTTCGACTACGAACCCACGGAACCGACGGCGCACACAAGTGGAGAGGGACCTCAACCAACTTGGTGTGCACAATTGGAGAACGCTGGCTAACGATCGTGTCAGCTGGAAAAGCTTGTTGGTTGAGGCCCAGGGAGTGTAGCGCTAAAGGAAGAAGAAGAATCTAAGCTTCTGAATATTGTAGTATTTTCTTTATTTAGATATTTAATAATATATTTTTTTCCTTAACAGGTTATAATATAATTGCCAACATTGTTATCGTATGTATTTATAACTTTCTACGTTGGTGCACTATTAGGTCACCGTCTAACATATTCTAGATTTCATATTTTATTCTCTAATTAATTTGAATTAATTTTAATATTGTTTGCATTTGTTTTTCGCTTAACTTCTCATTAAAATTTGAATTAAATTTGTTTACATTTTTTATTAACAAGCCCCACTGTAATTTGTCTTAATTTTGTGTATTCCAAGCGCACTGTATTTGTTTTAATAATTAACTGTTAGTATTTATTTTTAATATTTGTTTTTCACTTAAATATTTCGTACATGCTTATTGTTGATGCCAAAAAGAATGTAAGTTATTTTTATTATTGTTGTTGGTTATTAGCATTTAAAATATTAGAAGCGAGAAACAATTATTACAACAACAACAGTGGTGCCTTATATACATACATACATATGTACATATGCACTCGTTTTAGGCATAAGTAAATGAATTTTTAAGTAAGGAATTATTGTTAAGCAGGAAAACGAGCGAGCAAGATCTTCCAATTTTTGAGCCAGTGGTAACGTGTATAACAACTAAAAATTAACCAAGTTGTTCTATTTTGCTGCCGGTGGAAAAAAGCTCCTTATCATACATTTTGGCGCCCAACGTGGGACACGTGATTTTCAAGACTTATTCTCATTTGTCGTGCGGTCCGTGGAAAAATCTAAAGACTTTTTTGTCGAAATGAGAGAAAAAACGGCACGGTCGTTAAGTGAAGTGGTGTTCTTGAAACTGAAAAAACAATTTGTAACGATTGTTTAAAAATAAATGACAATTAAAAAAACTAACATAAATTAACAAAAAACAGTGTGGTTAAATTAAAAATGCATGTAAAACTTTTGTGCCATTTTTTTTATTAAAAACGTATATTTCCGAACTTTTGTTGGTCATAAAGTTCATAATTTTTTAAAAATGAAATGTGACCTTAAAATTCTCATAGTCTCATAAAAGACATAACTCATAGATATATATTGTTCCACATATACAGCGTAAAATTTTTTGAACGCTTTAACGGTTTCATTAATTCTATGTAGTATATACATACATGTATATAAATTATATACATAAAGACAATATATAAAACTGATAGCGATTTAAATAATGTTTCGCGTCAACAGTTGTGGACAAATTTTTCCCAACGAGCGACCACACAGAAAGGTATTTCCTGCATCAAGAACCAAATTGAAGCCAATGGAAGGGGTGAAGGTAAGCCACTATCTGCAGCGGAACTGAAGTGTCGGTTGGGGTTGGACTCGTATTTCAAGCAAATACTGCCGTTTCAAACTCAAGTTGAAAAACTGGAACCAGATGACATTGCTTGGTCCGACATCGAAGATTTGTAAATATCAGCTAGACTCAATATCCAGTCTGAACTTGGTGAAGAAGTACACAATGCAACTACATATGTCTGATTCTACAATTTATTTTATTACTTAAATATTAAATTTTGTTATCATTTGCTCAACTGCCTTTAACGCCAAGTCCTGAAAACAGGCGAAGCCTTTCAAATTACGAACGAAAATTACCAGAAGCCTCTGGAGAGGCTAAAGGCCCTTTACGATACGAGCTCTATAATTTTAATGGAAAATATAACCACACTTTTTGAACTTCCCACCATGTCTTAATGTAACTACGCACATCTGCGCAGCCTCGTTCATAATGTTTTTGCTCTTTATAGTTCCTTACTCTGCCTTAGTTCTGAAATAATATATAATATATATATATAATAAATACAGTTATGGAAAAGGTTGATGAAGACACCAAAAGAAACCGGAAAGATTCTCTCAACTTCACTTCACTTACTGCGGTAAGTCCAAAAATAAGAATTTTAATTTTAATCCGACCAGACATTTTCGCTGTCCAAACGGGTGTGTGCGAGTTATGTTATCACAGCAACCCCCATCCAAACCCAAAAGACTACAATAAAAACAACGACAACAAAACTATTTAATTTATTTGATTTTTTTTTATTTATTTACCGACACACTTTTAATAATATTTTTCTTTGAATTTTAAATAGTTAAAGTCAGCAAAAAGACATTGTTTTGACCAAACAAATTGTATTACTGACACACTTTTAATAATTTGTCTCTTTAATTTTAAATCATTTAAATCAGTAAAATAAAATATTGCGATAAATTTTTACTAACTTACTTCCTGTTCACATATTTACATACATACATAATTATTCTTTTGTTTTTGGCACTTTAGAATTTAAACTAAATTTTGTATACAGAAAAAATAACGTGATAAAAAACCGAACAAACGTTCAGTTAGGTATTCTGCACCTTAAACGCCCGTAGTAAAAAACTGAATAAAACGTTCAGCTTAATGTTGAACGTTTGTTCAGTTTTTTACTGTACACAGTTCAGTCGCCGCAAAATTAAATGTGCATTCGTGTTTTAACTATGTTCGTTCAGTTTTCTCCATGTTGAACCTGAGTTCAGTTTTTTATCCGATGCGTTCAGTTTTTGCAATTCTGAACGTAAGTTCAGCTTTTTTTTGGATGCGTTCAGTTTTTATAATGCTGAACGTTTGTTGTTTTTTTTTATCCGATACGTACAGTTTCTGAAATGCTGAACGTTAGTTCGGTTTTTTTTCCTGATGGGTTCAGTTTTTATAATGCTGAACGCTTGTACAGTTTTCTTTCCGATATATTTAGTTTTTACGATAACGAATGCTATTTTGTTAATTTTTATTTAAAGTATTATATAATTTATTTAAAGTATTTAAATAAAATAAAACAGTGTTGCGGGTAAAGCGGCCCAAGCTCAAGATAGCCAATGTGGATTTTAAACACAAGTGTAAGAATTTTAGAAAACTTTAATTCTTTATTCTTACGCTTTAATATGTTAAAATTCTTTTATGTATGGCTACTCCAAGCTTCGAAGCTTCGTAATCCTTATGACCTGAACGAATGAATATCTTAAATCTATGTAGGTGTTTTATATACCTATGTATGTGGTCTCGATTAAATATGGCCTCATAATTATACCGCGTGGAAAATTAAAAGGAATAATTGAACATTTTGCCATGCTCATCTCTCTACATATCGATAACAGTAATGTCATATTAGCGATTTATGAGTGGCGGTAACAGTAATGTCATATTAGCGATTTATGAGTGGCGGTAACAAACAGCTTTCAATTAATTTTAAAATAAACATTTATTTCATTCTTGCAATTAATAAGTAAACACATAGGAAAATAATTATAACCATTGATATAAAATATCTTAATAATTAAAAGCAAACTGGCTTATAGAAAAATCGAGTTTACTAATAATTGAACACGCAAAATTAATTTTCTTTTTGGACAACAAAATAATTGATAATTTTTTATTGCAAAAATTTTGCATTTGGAAAATTTTTTTTAAGCCAGTTTTTGTAAACAACCCTACAGCCTTTGGTAACGTATGTACATTTTTCCATTGTTTACATATGTCATATTCATAGGCTTTGAACAAAAAACATCAATATCAATAATATAAAATAAATTTTCTTCAATGTTAAGAACTTCATAACAGTAAAAGTGTTCGCTAAACTCAACAATTTTAAGCTTACTGCATGCTACAAGAATTTTTGAATTATTATTTATACAAAAGTTATATTTAAAAAATTTAATATCATTGGTTTTTACTATAACTAAAATGGTATTTTTTTATAAGATATATTTTTATAAGTGATGGATTCAGTTACTAATACATTTCTTAAATCAATACTATACTGGTGATTTGCAATTTTTATTTCACTAATATCTTTTATTATAAAAGAACATTTAGTATACATTTCTGGAAAGCCATTTTTGTGCTTTATAAGCATGCTCGAAAACTTAAATGAACATTTTTTAGCAATTGTCTTTTCTATATTTTTCCGCGATGTAATGCTATGTGCAAAAATTTTCATTTCTTTGTGCTTCAAAGCCCACATGTGTTTCAAAGGTCCGGTTTTCAAAATAGCTCTTTCATAGTGTGTCATAAAGTGGTGTTTTGGTTTTAAAGTACCAAATAATTGTAAATATAATTCATGGTGTTCAGTTACAAGTTGACTCAACTTGTCAAGATTTTCTTCATTAAACTCACTTTTCATTAACAGATGGATATATGTACATACTTTCCATTAGGCTTTCACTACCGTGATTTACTTAAGCTCACCAAATCAATAGCTCTCGAATCTTTTATTATCGGCCATTCTTCCAAGAATGAAAAGGAAGATATACCTTTGTAACAAATATGTCCGCGACCAACGATCACACACAGTTTCCCAGCTTTGCAAAGGCCAAAGTCATTCTTGTTTTAGACGTTTCAGGTCGTCGTCAATTATTTCGTTCGTCTCCAGCTTTTCTTCTAAGCACTGTGGTTCGAGTTTCCTGTGTTTCGCTTTATAATTATGATATCGGTGGAACAGTTTTCCACCTGGAGCTTTTTTTCCACTGCGGGGGTAGTAATAATAATCCTTAATCAAATTACTAAATATTAATATTTACATAATATATAATTTTTATATTTTTAGCACAGCAACTTACGGAAACTTGTTCTTCCTGAGGAAACTCCTTGCAAATTTCCTCGACAGCTACTTTAAAATCGGAAGGTGCTAATTTTTGTTCATGCAAAAAAGCATTTTCCAATATTATATTTATCAACTTATTTCTGTATTCGCTAGTCAAAAATTCGTTTTTGGCATAAAACTGCTTAATATTAACGCCAGCGTCCGTTGACGACAACAGTTCTTTCAATGACTGAAATGATAAGCCATATATTAAACAAGAAATAAATAAATATTTGGCATAAACTCACCTTATAGATAAATACGTTCTTAGATATATTATCCACGTCTTTTTTCCACTATAAAAATAAAACTTTACTACTGAACAATAAAATATTTTTTCTTTAACTCGCCGAGTTGTTTCTCCATTTAAAAAGTTTTTCACGAAATTCTGCTCTTGGGCCAATTTTTTTAATGGCATCAGCTACATATGTGTATCTCTTTCACTCAAGTATTGAAGATGATTATATTCTATGCCCGCTTATGTAAACATTTTTAAAAACATAAATATTATAAATTAAATACCCAATAATTCATTAATAATATCAACTTACCTTCCAACTCCGGCAGCAAAAACTGAAGATTGGATTTGTTTAACAAATCTTCCATTATGTTGATGTTTTTACTTCAAGAACAACTACTCATATGAAATTCTATTCAAATACTTTTGGTTGTTGTTTTTTTTCTTGTACACATGAAAAATTACCTCATGAGCATTTATTTGCTACAAGAGTAACCTGTGTTTTGAACATGAAATTTTGTACGCTGTATTTTAGCTATGTACTTACACTTACTTTGAAGCATAAATTCGCAAATGTTTGTTGTGCTTATATTAGAATACCGTTCATTTTATTGCATGAATGTGAATTTGCATTAAAGATTAATAAATTTGACAAAAATATTTTTACTACGCCGCGTTCAGTTTTTCTGAACGTTGCATTCAGTCGTATTATTTATTTGTTTTTTTTTTATCCACTTGACTAAACGTAACATTTAGTGATATCCAAGCAAAGTTATACTGAATTTTTTATTCAGTTTTACAGAATGTGGGTTCAGCAAAAAATTCATTATTTGATTTTTAAAAGCTGAACGAAACCTGGTAGAAAACTATAATTTTTACAATGTTTCGTTCAGCCAAATGCTGAACGTTCCGTAGTAAGTAACTAAATCAGCGTTCAGGAACTGAATTTTTGAACTCAAATTAAAATGAAAGTTTTAAAATAACAATGGCATTCAGTCGGACTTTTTCTGAATGCTGCGTTCAGTTAATTTAATTTTTTCTGTATATGCATTTTTTAATTTTAAGGGAATTAAAAAATAGGGAAACGTGCTGTGAAGAAACAAGCTTTTTAATAAAGTATTTAGATAGTATAAATAACTCGCGGTTTGCTCCGTGCCGGGCCATTAGTCGCTGTTCCCGCTGTGCATGTAAGGCTACGTTTTGGAAATATCAAACGACTTGGGCTTTGTTTCAATTGCTTGTCGAAAGGGCATCAAGTAACTAATTGTTCGTCCTCATTCAAGTGCAAATTTATTCTCGCCTGCACCATAGTCTGTTTCACCGGTCTCCGTCAGCTTGCAGGCTCTCATCCCCTGCTGTTGAGCCCAACACTTCTCGATCGGCCTTGAATAAATCTCCCTGGAAAAATCCTTGCCGGATAAAGTTTTACTTGCCACTTACATGGCACTTCTTCTCAATTGGAACGCGCTTTGTTGGATCTTTGCCTTCAATCGAATTTTATCACTAATGAATTTTCTATAGAATTTTTTTTTTTTGATCTTTTATGTTTCTTAAAATTATTTTTTTATTTTTCAATTCGTCCAAAGACTTAAAAGACTTCATGTACTTGACCTTCCCTTCCAAAAATAGAAAAAGTTAATATTCGTTACTCTGTATTTTAATTAAAAAGTAAATTCTTCTTGTATTTATTTTGTTTTTGGGTTTTAGGAAACTCAATATATGTTATGTTGTTATTTAAGTCATGAAATTTGCTTATTATTTTAATTGTAAAATAGATCGTAAATAAAACAATATTAAAAAAAAAAATCAATTCGTCAAATAATTAAAAAAATGGCAATGACTTTTCTTATGTTTCCTTTATATTGGTAATTTCGATCATCCTCAGGTTTTATCAAAATATTTACATTTATATTAAAATTAAAGCTATTATAACTCGTTTATTTATATAAAACAAATCATCCCGCAGTTTATTTCCCCAGGATTGGTCTCGTAGACTCGTGATGATAGAAAAAAAGAAACCGATAAGTTTGTACCTATTGTCCTAACAAACCGCCCAATATGGAATAAAGATTGTTTTAGTGTGCGATTGTAAGCTGCTTACAAAGACTATACATGGGACAAATCGCAATTTGACTGCCGATAACTGATTTACATCTATTCCGCTTGCTAAGCAATTACTTCAACCACCATTCAACCTTACTTTAATTGGAACAATTCGAAGTAATAAGCAAGAAATTCCTGCGGAGTTCAAACATAATTCATCACGTCGTGTTGGCACATCTCTTTTTGGATTCCACGAAAATCTCACTCTTGTTAGCTACAAGCCAAAGCCTCAAAAAGCAGATCTTTTGCTCTCTACAATGCACGACAAGTCTTCTGTTAACGGCGTTTCCGGTGAGCCAGTAATAATACAATCTTAAAATTAAACAAAAGGTGCTGTGGATACTTTTGATCAAATGTGTCATTCAACCAGTGGTCGCAAGACCAAGCGTTGGCTGCTTTGCATATTCTATGGAAGGTTGAATATGGCTCTACTCAACAGCTATGTAATTTATGTATCCAATTGTGAAGTTTCAAAATCGAAGGCGATGTCGAGAAAAGAATCTTTCAAGGAAATAAGTAAGGACCTATGTACCGACTGGTGCGCTATCCGTTTGGAATAAAGGCCGCGTGTGCAGATTAACCTTAAAAAGGTTGGAATTAAGGAACAAATATTACAACAACAACAGTGGTGCCGTTACATACATACATACATATGTACGTTTCCTGGGCTATCCTAATTAGACAATCGTTTTGCTCATTCTCATTTCCATAACTTCATCACGCAAACTTTTATTTTTAAACGTTCAATTTATATGTTACTTAAACTCTTTCGTCTATTTGAAGGCATTGTGTTTTTTTTAATTATATTTTAAACAGTCTTTTTATTGTTTTTATAACTGTTTAAGTAATCTAATTCCCGAACATGTTAAGTCGATTAGGACGATTAAAGCTAATGAAAACGTGTGTATACAGGATCAAATTAAGGAGCTGATAGAGCATCAGGCATACCTACAGGCAAAGATAAATGAGTTGACGAATACAGTGACAGGAAATCATTGTTCACATTTGACAAAAAAAAACTAATATTTCAATGAAACATTTTGTAAAAAATAATTGAAAATATTACGCTGCCCTTACAATAATGCGGAATAAAATGATCGAACACGCGAAAGATTTACCGACTATTAAGCTAATGAAAACGTGTGTATACAGGATCAAATTAAGGAGCTGATAGAGCATCAGGCATACCTACAGGCAAAGATAAATGAGTTGACGAATACAGTGACAGGAAATCATTGTTCACATTTGACAAAAAAAACTAATATTTCAATGAAACATTTTGTAAAAAATAATTGAAAATATTACGCTGCCCTTACAATAATGCGGAATAAAATGATCGAACACGCGAAAGATTTACCGACCAATCATGAGACCATACTAAATATCGACGGTATCATAAGTAGACTGGACTTTGCTTACGCTGGCAAAGGTCCTTTCCCCATAATCGAGCAGGTACTACGCGTCATGAGACAAGTACAGTTGACCATTTTGGAATATTAAAATAAAGTACATCAGGGATTCTCTTCTCCAATTAATAAAAATATTATGACACACGGCTTCCCAATTCTCGATATTAATAACGTTTGCATGAATTAGATGAAATGTGAAATGATAATAGGAATAAGCCCGCTAAAGAAAGAGCAAATTTATGCAGAGTCAAACCAACTGGAGACTAAGAAAACATTTTTTTTTAATTATAAACTATAATATATAGAAGAAAATAATTCTGAAATACAAAAATTATCCTATTTCCGTCAATCCTTTCAATATTTTCATAAATCAATAATTTCATAAAGAAATTGTTCCCAAAATCTGATTATCTGCCAGAGTTAAAACCCTTATGAATTGCTATTTGGGTAGAAGTAAAGAAAGGTGAAAATGAAAATAGTACAATGAAGATGCGTAGGGTTGTGGATTATAACAAGCTGATAATATTTTACGGCAGTTTGTTAGAATCGCGCATGCAGAAAAACATACATAAAAATATCTTTAGACAAATCCAAATGTTTTTCAGCCGGAACTTGAAGTTTTTGGTTATATACCGGTATATGTCATTAGAACTAATCCAAGGAAGATAGAAATTATTTCAGAAGTCCCTGAACCGACAAAACTTAAACAATGGAGAAGGCCATGCATCAATTGCAGGACCTTAACGAAATATTTTTATATATGTGTGTATTTGGAGAAAATTAGATAATTAGTTCCCAGAATATATTGAAGCGAACTAAAATCAAATAAGATTATTATAACTCAAATATGAATTCTGGAATACTAGCGACTTCCCATACTCCCACAGAAAATAGTCTAGCGGTGCTCTTCTTCGCACGATCTTGGAGTCCAATTCATGCGGTTACCAAACATTTACATCAATAAATCAATTGTGGCACGAGCTGTGTGATACGTTGTACAGTCTGGTTCCAACCACAGCTTTTGCACATTATGGTTGTTCAATTGATGAACGAAAAAGTCAGTAATTATGGCTCTATAGCGTTCACAATTGACTCTTAACGTTCTGACCAGTATCGTTGTTGAAGAATTACGGACCAATGATTCCACCAGCCCATAAAGCACACCAAACAATGAGTGTTCCTGGATGTAACGGGGTCTCAACATACATTTGAGGATTATCATCACTCCAAATACGGCAGTTTTGTTTACTGATGATCCATTCAAACAAAAGTGACCTTCATCGGTAAACATGAAAATATGAAAATCGGGATCAGCAATCTTCTTTCAAAATAAATTTACACAATTTAGAAGCGTTGTTCAGGGGTCAGTTTAATTCATGTTGAAATGCCAAACCAAACTAAACATAAATCAAAATCCTGAAAACCACAATTGAAATTTAACTTCCCATATTTAAACCTGCAACGCACTTAAAAATACGCAACATGGGACATAGAAAAGTCTACTGTTTCGCTCGCACAAATTATTCCAAACTTGGTTGATTGGAATACTATGATTTCTGGAAATAGTTTTCATCATGTTGGGTCCGTGCCCATGTAATAATAGCTATTTAATTCGAGCTAAATGCAAGAAAACCCTATTTTATAAGAAACATAAACAATCTGGATCCTTAACCCTTAAATGCATACTGTTGCCAATTGTCTACATACCAATTTTAGTTAATTTTTTTTATGTTCCTATGTACATACATTTACAAAAACTCGTTGGTAAGCGCACACAAGCAATATGATTGGAAAAAAGATGTTACATTTTCTTCAGTTACTTTGATTTACTCTTAGCTGGCACTTTATTGTGGAGGGTGATAGAGATCAGTGTTTTAGTAAAAATCAAATTTTGTATTGTTCTGTTTTCTGTAAATCGTGCACTGTCAAATTGGAAAAAAAAATATTTTTGTATCTGTTGACAGGCCTGATAATCTTTAATCTAATAATATTATTAAATAAATGCAATATTTTTGAAAAATACTTTCTGTTGCCAAATGTGTACAACATGCGTTTGTGACATTAATAATAGACGGTTACAATTTATTTGTTTATTTTTGGTTTTACAAATGTGTAGAAGATTACAAGACAAAGATATAGAGGACTTTCTCTCTTTTCTTGAAGATGGTGATATTACTGAAGATGAAATGCACATTGGCGACAAATTTGAATATTTTCCAGATAAAGATCAATTGAAAGAATCAGAAGACAGTGACGAAGACTTAGTTTTAGAAGAATAAATTGACCGATTGATGAATAAGGATCAGTTAGGTAATCCAGCCCCTGGTACCTCAAGTATTACTGGTTTTGCAGCCTGGAAGCTGCTGGAAAAAAAGAAGTTTGAAACACAATGACGATCGCATAGGTTTTGTGGGCCCCCATTCCAATTTTCTTGAAAATTTATAAATGCGGATATACTGACAATTTATTGATGAAATGAATTTGTATATTACACAAAAAAATGTTTTCAATTGTCTACCTGTAAATGTATCAGAAATTCTCAAAATTTTTGGGTTTAATAATATTTATGTCGGCCTACCACTATCTAAATGTGAGGTCTTACTTCGATCATATAAAGCAGACGAGGATACTAAATAGATTTTTAAAAATAATAATAATAAAATAAATAAATAAGCCTCGCGGTCACCCAAACCATGATCTTTTGCATGAAATACAACCTATTCTTGATCATCGAAATAAAATTTTTGTAAACACAGCACCATTTGACCAAATGCTCTCTTTAGATAACAATACCTAGCTAATAAACCCCAATAATGGAGTTTCATGTTATTTTTATTATGCTGATTGTCTGGATATGCTTACGGGTTTGGAATCTATTCTGGAGAACATAACGCTAAAAACTTATCGGATGACCCTGACATTGGTGTAGTAGGTAATACAGTGGTTAGACTGTGCCGTTCAATTCCCCGTAAGATGAACCATGAAATTTATTTCGACAATTATACGTCTGTTAAATTAATATATTACCTATGGGCTCAGGGAATATACTCGCTGGGCAGATGAATGCAAAAAGGCACAGAGGTCCCACAAAACCTGTACCGACACAAGATATTCCGATCGATGGTATAGGGCATGATGAAAATAGGCGTTCTACTAAAAATAAGTGCAACTAAATGGAAAGTTGTTTTTTTCCACAATAAAAATCGGAATTGTTTTGCATTGTTTCATACATAAAAACAATTTTCTAAATAATTGTATCTAATATAAATATGTATACGAGTACTTCTCATACCTCTGTAATTTAAGTACCAAACGCATATTGTTGCCAAAAGTCTACACACCATGTTTTTCAAAATAATCATTCAAAATTATTATCAAAATATTTTACGTAACTGCGTGGTCTGAGTACAATATTTCAAACAAATTAGCAAACAATAACTACATATTTAGCTCGTATGAGACTGCAGTTGAAAATCAACCCTTAAACATTTTATAAGCTTATCAATTCAAAACGCCGTTCTTGTGATTATCCTAAATGCTTAAAACATGCTTCCTGTGGCAGAGATTACAATACAGTTATCAGTAGTATGTCGTTAAAATTTTTCGCCGCTAGTACGTACCGCAAAAGCACGTTTGATAACAATTCTACTTATTAATTTAATTACAGCATTCATTCATTCATTCATTTTCATTCATTAGTAGTGAAACTGTTCTTTCAAAGTTAGTACCACTAACATTGTCTTATTATACTGGTACAGTTCCCCGTTGCATTCTCACACGTTGCGCAAAATCTTTGTATAATCCACGTTAAGCGCAGGCTCGTTTGCCTTGCTCAACCTTATGACACTGGGATAACTTTGTGATTCACCAAATTATTCAGATTTTTAGGGGTTTATTATCCTAATAGTTCACAAGGATAATTCAAGCGGTAATGGTCAATTCAGTTGTTCAAGTGGTACACAAGAGCAACGTAAACTGACTTCTTGAAAATTAAATCAGAAGATGTTGGCTTGATGAATGACAATAGTTCACTCACAATTTTATTGAAAACTCATTGTATTTAAAGAAACAAAATTACAAAGACAAACAATAAAAGAATACAAAATTCACAAATACAAAGTAAAAAATTGGTTTCATAATTAATAAAAACAAATTGCAATACAATTAATAAAAATGACAAGTTTTAAACCGTAAAATGACACGAAGAATTTTTAGTAGGCCGGAAACCATTCACTCTTCTGCTGCACTAATTATTTTCCCACCAGTAGCAGAAAGCAGATATTGGATTTCATAACTGTCTGGCTGGTGAATTAAAGAAGCACATTATTTTCCCACTGACCGTACAGGCCAAACAGATATTAAATTTCTCCAACGTCTGACTAGTTATTTCATTTAGCGCGTGTAAATAAGGATTTTGTTTCAATTTGGCTATGAATTATGCAGACGCGGTAGTTCTCACGCCAAAATGTGGGAAGAATAAGAACGTAAAAAAGAAGTACGTATTTTGTTTAAGTATTATTAATTCCATTGAGAGTTGTTTTCATTTTTAATACAAAATAAAAAATAAAAAAACTCAAAGGAATTAACAATCCACTTGAGATAACCTAAAACAAGCCTATTGATCTATGCTACTTACCTTCGGAATAAAAAATATCGTTCATTGTTCCCTGTTTAAGTGAGGAAGTAATTGTGATATCAAACTACAGAGGAATTATTAAAATAAATGCTATCCCAAAACTTCTGGAAAAATTTTGGCTGATTGTCCGTGCACTACTAGATATTAGTACTATTGGAATTGACTACTATATTGAATGATAGATTTTTAAAAAGCATGCAAACGGACGAAATAAAAAGCAATTTCTTATTTTCTGTGTACGTGGTTATGGATGGAACTCATATGTGCTACTTTCATATACAAATAGACTTAGACTCGCTACACTATGTGCTACTATCACATACAAGTAGACTTAGACTCGCTACACTACCAAACTTAAAAAATTATTAATTCGTGGTGATGTTGATTTCGAGTTACTTGTAACTATCAACTATTAAACCTAGATTACCACAGATCTCTCTATGCTAACAACCCATTCGTCGTATTTGTGAAACAGTTAACACATTTTATCATATTATAGATATCTCTGAATCGAATAACGTTATAAAATAATATAAAAATACTTAATTTAACTCATTCATATTGCTTTTTTTTGGAAGGGTTTATAACCTGTATAATTAAATGAATAAATCAAGCCACCCAAGCTTTTAGAAAGCTCAAGAAACCATTAATAAATCAGGTTGAACTCCATGCCGATCAAAAAGTTATTACTTAACAACAGGACTCATAAAAATTGCAAGGAAAATTAGGAAAAGCAAAATTTAGTAACTAAAATTGATGATAAGCTAAATTTAGGTAGGAAAGTAGCTGATGTCCTGCAAAGTTACCCGTATGCAAAAAACACTGCTTTGGATAATGAGTCGGTTTTTCCACGGCTCACACGAAACTTTAGTGTTTAAATTTAAGAGGCACAAGAAAATATGTAAAATAATACCAATTTCTGTCAAAGAAAAGAAGTGTAGAAAGTGATAACGTGATGAGCACGGCATTTTATTTCATTTATCCCTCTGACATGTCTATAGACTTTAAATAACACACCTTGCCTTCTTCTTCCTTTGGCGCTACATTCCTGGGTGAACTTGGGCCTCAACCAATTAGCTTTTCTAGCTGGCACAATCTTTAGCGAGCAGCCTCCAATTTTGCACACCAAGTTGCTTGAGGTCCCTATCCACTTCCATGCGCCATCGGTTCCGTGGGCTTCCTCTATTGCGTTGTCCCTATGGTTCGGAATCAAGGTTCTACGGGCTGGAGCAGTGTGTTCCATGCGCTCTACCTGGCGTAACCACTTTAGCCCTTGCATCCGTTGACGACTGGTCAGGCTCATGTTGCTGTACAACCCGTACAGGTCGTGATTGCATCTTCTTCTCCAGATAACATCAACGCAAACAGGACCAAAGACTGATTGCAGAACTTTTCTCTCGAAAATATCAAGGACTTGCTCATCCGCCTTCGATGTTGTCCAATGTTGGCACCTCAGAATGTACGAACATCAAGAATACTGGGGAAGTGTCTGCCGTCGATGCCATTGTTAGGAATCTGGTTGACGGTCGATTGATCAGGGGAATATGTCGTCATGCAGGCTGCGTTTTCCGATGCCTCTAATGAAGATGTCTTCCTTGCTCAGCTTTGAGTAGAAATCTCCTAGGACGATCTTGGTGTCGTAGCTGGGGCATTGATCGTGTTTTCTAGGAGATTATAAAAGTCGTCGTTGCTATCGCCATCTTTATCCTCTGTAGCGGCGTGGGCGCAGATTAGACTAATATTACTATGTCTGGCCTTGATGCGGATTGTTATGAGGCGTTCGCTCACGTATTTAAAGCTTAGGATTTTTTGCCTTAGTCTGCCTCCAACAACAAACACGCAGTCTCTGCTCTTTGTAGCCATCACCGGAATATATGTCGCAGTTTCTCATGTTTTTTTTGTTAACCTTATAGGATTTCAAGTCCTCCGCAAGCCCATCGGCTGCACGTGGTCTGTTCAGGGATGTGACATTCCACATGTAGAACCGCAAATCGTTATCATTATTTCGTTTTTCCATGGTCGTCAGCAGTATGCTCATCCGTATTTATTTTTTGTTGTTATTCCTGAACTGTGAACTTTTTTACACGGGAGGGAAGTTACCCCCACTCACAATCCCCGAACCTGGAGGAACAAGTCCTGGTTTGGACCCCTAAACAGAGAGGATTCGCTGCATACATTGGTTCACCTCCAAGCGGGTGCTGTAGGGGCTATCCAAGAGGCGCCACGAGGTGGAAGTATGTCAGCTTGACCAGTGCTTTTAAAAGAATCGCTGCTTGTCTCTCGCCAGGTTGAGAGCAATCAACAACTTTGCCCTGGATGCCAAATATCACACCTAAACTTATGCTAATGCTACTGCATTCCGTAATGTCCATGATAACCATAAAAGAAATACCTGAAGCTTTGGAAAGTCAAGGATAATGCACATAAATCTGCACAACTTACATTCTCACAGCAATAAATTAGTTTCGCAACTCAATGAAGTGAAATGCTTTTGTCTTCGCCGTAGACTAATATGGAAGTCTCACATTAACGCAAAACTAAGTAAGTTTACTTTACAATATAAATAAAATTATATAAATAAATTATAAACTAATAAATAATTAGTGATAACTGAGATGAAATTAATATTGGTGCAAATTAATCGGAAAATCGGTAAAACCTAGGCTGAATTGTAAACTTTTAGGTTGAGTTGTAAACTTTTTCAGTACACCATAATTCTAAGCCAATATCGTCTTTAGGGATTTAACTACGGGGTGCCACGCAGAATAAAAACATTCGAAGGTGTCAAAAAACATTATACGTGCGATTACAGCAACTTCCTGATGAATTAAAAACTCACGACCAAAGACTTAAGCATACCTTTGGTTAAAGAAAAAAATTTCCTTATACTTGAAATCCATCCAAACCCTTTTGCACACAATAACCATACTCGACTGAGAAGAATTAAGTTTAATTACACTCAACAACCGTAACAATAAACAGATATATATAATTATATTTCAAAAAAGGATAAATTATAAAATCAGTATTTTCATTGACATATATATTAAGAGCTATATAAAAACAACATAAAAGCACAGTAATATCGTCAATTAAAAAAAACGTAAAAAAGTTTAAGTGCTCTAACTAACCAATAGTCAAAACAGTAAAAACAAGAGTTTGAGAATAAATTAATATTTTGTTGGCAGAGCAGTCATTCCTTAACCAAATACGTCGTGTGCTTGGGGTCGTTATCTTGTTGGAAAAGGAATGAGATTTCATCCAGCTCCAGTTGAGGTTTTCGCGTAGAATGTCTAAGTATAAATGTTTATCCATTGTACTCTCAACAAATACCATTCTACCCACACCAGGCGCTGCCATAAACTCCCAATTCATAACTTTACCGCCACTGTGTTTGACCGTTGATACTACATATTTTAATAGCATCGCTTCATTAGATTTCCTCCATATATTTTTTTTAGCACCATCCGGTCAAAAACTATTATATTTTGATTCCTCACTCACTAAATATAACACTGGCTTATCCAAATGATTCAGCTTTTTACGAGGAATTCGCTCATTTAACCATCTCTGTGAAGCACGTTTCTAATGGTCTGAGTTTGGAAGCTTTTTTGTGTGCTTGCCAAAATGCATCTTCTATTTTCGGAGTGGAAATTTTGGGATCAGCTTTAACTCCATCTACAATACTCCTCTCTTCTCGCTCTAAGAGTTGTTTGGGACGACCACATCGGGTTTTTTTTAGACAAGTTCTCATTGTTTGTGTACAATTTAATTATATTCTGTACAATACAATGGCTTTCTCAATAATTTATCCAATTTCACACGAGAATTTATTTTCGAAAAACAATTTATTTATCAATTTTCAAACTTCGGATGATATTTCTTTACCTTTACCCATTTTGTCAGCTTAGGAGTGTAGATGTTACTGCAAGTACAACTACTAATATTACGACCAATAAAATATTAAAGTGCACTGCAACATTCTTTACTTAAAAAATAAAACAAATTAAAACCCGCTCTTTTTACAAAGATAACAATTCCACAGTTTGCACATATTTGTAAAAAAAATTAAGGGAATATAACAAAAGTTTTTACTACAACACAGTACCTTTTCAATATTATTAAAGCAAAAGAGTGTTTTTAAGTGACAACAATGTGTACTTAGACTTAATTGGTTCACTGTAATTGAATTTTATTAATAATTTTTTGTGATAGATGAAGAATTCGTCCTTACATTTTAATTTGACTTAGCGTGTTTATTTAATATATACACGTACTCTACATTTCTTCATTAGAAGCAAGAAAAAAATATTACGAGAACAGTATCAGCTCCTAATATACCTGAATAATTCTTAGGTTAAATTTTACGAATTTGAAAGCAAGAAACCATTTTGAAATTGAATTCACTTAGTCATCGTCATTTTTGTATCTTGTGCACCACGTTCATTTGCCTAGAACAGCTTCAAATACATTATTTTTCTGGAAAGCTCCTCATTGTACTAATTTTTTTTTCAATAAGTGGAGGTTTTGTGCAATTGTTAGTCAACCGCGATTAGTCTATGAAAATATTTGATAACGTAAATCCATTTGATACTTTTAGTGTTACCACTTTTACAGTTTGCAATTTGATAAATACTTATGGATCTTACTCAATTTGGAATGTGTTTCGTTTCAAGTGCCATCACACACACTCGGACGTGATATGTAGAATACAGTGATTTTAGATTTATTTTATTCTTCGTATAATATTACAGCTGGTGTTTCCGAAAGTTTGCATACTTCTAAATAACAATAACCAATCCGGAATTCTACATAGTATAACTACTGAGTTTTTAAACTCTAAAAAAAACTTTCCTAAAAACGTGAAAGAAATTTAATTTTCCAGATCAATCTTTTAATATACATACTTGGTCATATCTTAATTTATGAACTCTTTACTTAAACCAAAAAATGTTGATGCTATTTGTTTGTTTGTTATCTTAAAGAAACGGTATTAACCATGTGCCATATTCTGACGCTGTTTAGTCTTAAAATCTTTACTTTCATTTTTAGAGTTTGAAGTTGACAAGTTTTCTTCTTTGGACTTGCTATTAGATTTTCTACTACTTTCGCTTTCATCTAAGAAAGTAGCATCATTGTTCTCTGTATCATTTAGATGAAGAGGAAATGAAACCTGATCACATTTTTCTTGCTGTCGCACCAAATCAAAATAAAGCCCTCGTTTCGCCATAAGTTCATCGTGCGTCCCAGACTAAAATGACGTATTTTAGATTATTATTAACTACTAAATTTATACACACCTCTACTATACTTCCTTTATCTAAAACAACTATTAGATCAGCATTACGTATTGTTGACAGTCGATGAGCGATAACTAAAGTTGTACGATTAAGAACAGCAGAATCCAAAGCTTTTTGCACTTCTGCTTCACTTGAGGCATCTAAGGCACTTGTTGCTTCGTCAAGAATCAAAATTGTAGGATTTTTCAACAGAGCTCGGGCGATTGCAATCCGCTGTCTCTGACCACCACTCAGTTGTGTGCCACGCTCTCCCACATTTGTTTGATAACTTTCCGGTAATGCCGTAACAAAATCGTGCGACTGTGATAGCATAGCCGCATTGTGTACATCTTCTTGCTTGGATTCAGGTCGGCCGTACCGTATATTTTCCAAAATTGTTGTAGCAAACAATACTGGCTGCTGTTCTATAAAACCTAGAACATTGCCTCGTAGCCAAGAAGGAGAAATATCTTCCAATTTATATCCATCAATTTTTATGGAACCAGAGGACGGTTCATAGAAACGTTCGACTAGTGAGGCTATTGTTGATTTTCCAGATCCACTTGCTCCAACTAATGCTACTGTTTCTCCAGGTCTTAGCTTTAGCGTAAAATTTTTTAGAACTATCTAGAATAGAAAGGAAATATGCCATATATAACAAAAAAATTTGCTAAGTACTTACGTGGTCAGGTCTAGTTGGATACGCAAATGAAACATTTTCAAAATGAATTTCGCCTTTTAAACGTTCTAACGGAATTTCATAGCCTCTGGAGAGATCAATTTTCGGTTGAATTTGCAAAATCTAAAAGAAATGCGTTTTTATTATTATTTTTTTTTTTTTTTGTTGGGAGGTACCTCAAAAATTCTTGACCCAGCAGTCATACCACGAATCATTGTGCCCAACAGAACCGATCCTTGTGCAAGAGATCGTTGAACTCCTTGCGCAGCTACTAAGAATGCCATGAGAGATCCAGGCGACAAGCTTTCTGTTGACATCAGATGCCCGCCCAGAAAAAGTGTTGATAAAACTAATCCATTAAGGAAGAAGTTTGTCAAACCTTGAAATAGTGCAATGCCATAGCCTAATTCTTGTGCTAGCCGGCTAGCCTCATTAGTTTCATTTTCAAACAATTCCACTTCTCGATATTCGCAAGCACTTGAGCGTACTGTACGTACATTGGCTATGGCTTCCTCGCATACAGATGTTGCACGTTCAGACTGAGCTTGAGCATTTTTACTTAAGTGCCGAAGCTTCCTCCCCAAATACGTCATAAACGTGACGATACACGGTACCGAAGCTAAGGCAATAGCTGCCATGTGTGGAGAAATGAAAAACAACGATATGCCTCCTCCAATTAATTGAGCTGCACTTCTCAAGCCTTGCGAAACAAACTGTTTAAAGCAGGATTTGAAATCTTGAACATCGGCAGTCAAACGATTTACAAGTTCTCCAGTGCGATGTTTATCGAAAAATTCAATATCCTGAATAATCATTTGACGGAAAAGATCTTGGCGTAGCTTTGCAGCTATTTGTTCGCCAATGCGGCTTAGGAGATAGATATAAAGGAAGGTGAATCCTGATTGCATCAAATAGAGACTAAGCAAGTTTGAAGCTGGCTTACTCACATCTTTAAAGAAGGAGTTATTTAAGGGATCCTTCACATAGGTGTTCGCATAATGCGCCAGTATATTTATTAAATCTCCCAATAAGTTGGGAATTCTTATGTTAATGTAAGCTACAATAAGTGCTGCCTGAAATTAAATAAGTAAACTGTATAATAGTAATAATAGTTCAAACTTATCAAAAAAATAAAAAATTACAGCGCCAAGGAAATGCGGGAGTATTTTTTTTTATTACATATTATTTATTTGTTGAATATTCAAGTTAATTGAACTAATAATAAGTGGAAAATTAAGCCCAGCCAATTCGATACAAAAAAGAATTATGGTTCTGTGAGTACTACACGACATCTGTTTTGCGATCGGAATAATGAAAGGGTATTCCTTCTTCTCAACCGAATTTATCCGCTAACAACGTTTAACAACGTTAAACGATGGTCGATGTGAATCGCAGGATAAGTTGATTATTTATTTTGATGACTGAGCAAGTTTTTTTTTGCGTAGTGTGAAAGTGATATGAACACATTTTTGTTCATTAACCTTGATTTTCTATAGCTCTAGGCATTTTTCTAACTTATAAATATAAGCCTGTAAATTGCGTAATGTTAACTGATGGTTTTCATGAACACTGACAAATATCATCAGCAAAAGTTGAATTCTAAATTTTGAGGTCTGTTGACATGTCAGAGACATAAATCAAATATAAGGTAGGACCCAATATGATGCCGTGGGAACTCCTGCCTCAATTGGCTGAGAGGTTCTTATGAAATCACTTTCCTTGATTAATAATTTGCGACTAGTGATGGGTTTAGACCTGGGTATTTACCCAACGCTGGGTATTTACCCATTTATACCCACTTTCATACCCGGGTATTTATCTAATTTCGGGTAAATACTCATTTGAATAACAAATACTCATTGTTACGTAGAGTAAGAGAAATGTGAACATTTTCGAATTTATTTTGAACATATTTTGTTTAAGTGTATTTTGTTTATATATTTCTTGATGTGTTTTGCTCAGATAAGGTAGTTTTGACTGCATCAAATTTCGAAACTCAAGCTTGAGCCTCAGGTGCATAAAATGAATTTGGTTCATTCATTCTTAAATATTTGTTCCCAGCATAAATGGAATAAAGTGCGCGCGTTGATAATTATATTTTAAATGATGGGAAGACCGAAAAATTAAACTATTTGGAAACACAAGGAAGTGATCTTGATCCGTCTGAGGAGTTAGATGCACTGGAATTCATTCACACAATGTCACAGGCACTAAACGTAAATGTAATGGCAGAATTTGCCAATTACAAGGACAGAAATGATTTCTGGGCTAAAACTTTTGTCTGGAGCTGTTTGGATGAAATTTCTCCAGTAACTTGGTGGAAAGGAATTTCTGGAAGCACCCAATTAAGCAAATTAGCAGTTCGAATTTTAACAGCTCCCTTTACTTCAGCTGCTACTGAACGTTCCTTTAGCACACACACAGCTTCATTCACTCAAAAAAAAGGAACCGTTTAACAACACAAAGAGCAGGAAAAATAACATATATATCGTGCAATTGGAACTTGCTTTTTAAAAATAGTTTACCACCTTCAGCAGAAAGCACGCACTCCACTCAATTTGAAAATGCAATGAATTCTTCACTATAAGGTACTCAAGACGATATCCCTTCAACTTCAACAGGAATCACGCACTCTACTCGATATGAGTTGTTATCGGATACGGGCAGCGACAGCGATTATGATTAAATTTAAAAACTATTTCATTTGTTATTAAAAATCTAATTCATAATAAAAAATTACATTATTTTAACTTATTAAAATTTTTCTTAATTCTGATTTATACCCACATTTTGGGTAAATACCCAGGTGCTTGGGTAAATACCTGGGTATTTACCCTTGTCCCATCACTATTTGCGACCATATAAGTAGCTTTCCAAAAGCTTGTGTTTGCAGGTAAGTTTAACTTTTTTTTGCCTTAAGCCGTCATGCCACACTTTGTCGAACGCTTGGGAAACATCACCCGAGCAGTATTTTTTATCTTCAAAAAACCGTCTTATCACATTCACTAATCTGTGTGGTTGTTTCATGATGCTGTGCTTAGCCCTAAAGCCGAATTAATGATTACGAATATATTCAATTTCATTAAGTATTGGAGTCAACTACGCTAATTGCCTATATGATTCTACTTTGGAGTGGTCTTTCCCTTGCTCAGGTATCAGAATAATCATAGCTACACTCCACTCAGCAGGATAGTAGTCAAGGCATAAAATGTCGTTAAAAATAAAAAGGATAATTCTTCTCGCTATACGAGATAACTCCATGAATATTTTACTTATTTTATTCATACCTGACATTTAAAGTACCAATACTGTTTTCAACATCAAGGAAATTAAGGCTTAGAGATACAGTACGCCGAAACAGCGAATAAATCGATGATATAACAGAGTTGCTTTTCCATCAGGAACTATTCAAATTTCTTCCTATTTTGGCGGAGGCCGTTCGCGTTTCAAAAGCATATCTTTAAACAAATCATTTCTTTAAAATAGCCTGGAAAATAGTGGATTATATTTTAAGCATTTACTGCATCATGGTAGTCATAGAAGCCGTAAAATTGCTTATAGATTGGACAAGAGTCTGTAATGTTCTGATCCATTTTTGGCATTATAGTTATGGTAAAAACTAATATTAGGGTAAGAATTTTGTTGAATATTTAGACCGTTTCGTGGCATTACTGCATTTTTTAACTTTTGAGTCGGTTTTTGAGTTATTGCATTGAACAACTCCGTGGAGATTCTCACACACAACAAAAACTGTTGGAAACTTGCATTAAGCTTTAACGTGGCCAAATTCTTGGCAGATAAGACACTGAACGGGTTCTGAACCTTTATGCTGTTCCTCCACAGTGATTTTACAATGTAGGAGATAATTAATATTATAAATGGAGGTGGATCTCGTTTTTCTTTAAAATGGGGAGAGGAATTTTGTCACGGTTTCTAATGTTCGATATATTTTCAACTTTGAATTCTTTTTTCCATAATCCGGCCTTCACAACTTCGGGGTTTATACAGGGGTCAATACCTTTTATAACAACTTAAAGAGTCCTTTAGCGCTCTTAAGCTGATAAGTATAGAACTCGCGTTTTTCTTTCTGCAAAATGGTGGACAATTTTTGGCAGTCGTCATCATATTGTACTTTAATTTTGGTTTCGCTCATATTGCCATGTTTGATAGAAGTTACGCCAAATGTATCCTCTCCTATTATTGATATAATTTTTTAACCAGTTCAATGGATGTCGAATCTCTCAAATAAATTGGTGGATGTTCAAACGATTTCTTAGCCATTATTGGCTCATCCGCCTGAAGTAGAGCTAATCTGTTCTGGTCAATTGTCACTTTTAAAGATTTTTGAATTTTATGAAATTTGAGCAGACTGAGGGCTCCTCTGACGTTTAACAATGGTGATATACCCATCTACTACCTACTTGCTTTTTCGGGTTTTCTACGTTGTTTAAAGTAGAAGAGGATTTATCATCGTATGTGACAACTATGTTGGGTGAACAGGAACGGCTACTGCTTTCTCAGAATTGCACCTGTTCGGGGCACTCGTACAAATCAGGTAGAATTAAGACAAGCGGTTCGATTTTCCCGCACCAACAAGTGAGATGGAAATAAAACGTTTTATCGGATTTACCGATGTGTTAATGTAGTTGACTCGAATGAACTGAAGAATGTACATAGGAATATAAGAAATTAACTGAATTACTAGCTAGTGAGTTAGTGAATTAAGTTTTATTAACTCAATTTAGCTTCTTAAGAGTTTCTATATTTATACAATTTAATATTTTTAACTGTGTGGAATAGCTTACTGTAGAAGTTTATATGAATTGGTCTTAAGAAAATAATTAACTGGGGATCAATTGTAGCACGCGCAAACATTAACTTGGTTAACTGGTATATTTTGGTATTTTAAATTTTTTATATTTCTTATATGTATGTCTACATGTAATATAAATTTCAATATTTAAAGATCTAATAAAGATTAATATTGTAAGAGTTAGGAAACCTTATTCAATATCAGACACAATTATACTGTGAAATAATGAAAAGTCTTGTTTACACCTTAAGTGGATAGCAGAATGATGTTTAACATGGAATAATTTGGGGAACTTTAAAAATTTGTCAATGCAGCTTATAAACTTACACCCTTGAATCTCAAAAACATTCACATGCAAAATCTCGCAGAGATGTGTAGGGATAGGTGTTTGCTATAATTTAGGTTTGTTGGAATGTGTTTCATATTTGTTTAACTTACATATTTCAAAATTTTTTATCTAAGTATGAATTAAGCTTCTCTTTCACACATTTTGAGTTGACATATTTTCAAAGTTTCTGTCAAGGTTCAATACATGATTTGATCTAGAATACCATGGTGCCTAAGGAAACCTTAGTGTGTTTTGTACAACAATGGAATTCTTTACCGTACTACTATCTGATTTTTGAAAACATTTAGAGGAGCTTCAAAGTGAATAATTAAGTCACTAGAGTCCTGTTTGGAGTTATGGACTGTTGAGCCACATTCTCTTGTCCTTCATCAGGTGTTACGGTTTCAGAATCGCCTTTTGAAGCCATAATCGTTTCTTCATCATTAAATAAATAAACTTGGTTTAGGTTTGTTTCCAGCCGAGACAGTGTATCAGCACCAACATTCGACCTTCTCACTTTATACACCAGCGCTTCATTGAAATTATATCCCATCTATTCAGTGCTTACTGAATCATTACTAAAGGCAACATTATGTTCAACAAAGGTATTAAAATTCTTTATTTAGTTTACGGTATATAAATCATTTTGATTTTACAAGAGGAAGAGAATACAAGCACTAGTCTGATGAACTCAACTCTAGATGAATACGTAAGATAATACTGTTGCTAGCAATGGACGTTACAGCTATATAGTTGTGTATAAATTTTTCTAAAACGGAACAAGCATTTTAATATTAACGAAATTGCTTTTTTATTTCATTCGAACTTGGCTCGCGATACTTTATTTCAGTAATGTAGATCAAGATTTTTTTTAGTTATTATTTTTTGTTATTTGAAATGTGGTGGGAAGTCCTTTCACCTTCAGGTTTGACTTAAATCTAAATAAATAATAATAAAGCCCTTTGGGTGGAGGATCGTGTGGTCCTCTTCCGAACGGCAACCTCCGTTGTACTGAGACACGATTTGTCTCACCCTGTGAACCCCCTAGCCTTGATCCTTTATTACCAGGCGATTGTGATGTAGGTTCTTACGTTAACTACAACTGACAGGATTTCTTCTAAGTAGTGGTTCTTATGTTTCCTGCGACTTGCAGAAGAAGTCATCTTTTGCTTTTTGTGAAAAGGATGCCATGAAGGCAACTTACACATTTTCCCAAAAGATTCGCAATAATATTTTATTTTGTGACTATCTTTGCTTGAATTTGCAGATTTTTCGCTTTATTACTTCGATAATAATTTTCGATTTATTTATTTTGTATCATTGCGGAGAACTTTTCACTTTTATTTGGAGTTTTCATTTATCCTGTTTTAATTCTCCAAAAAAAAATTGTAGTCACTGTTGAAACATTATTTTTATTTTAACTTAAACATGTGTGATGTGTTAACTTAAACTTAAAATGCCGACTTGACTAGAAAGAAAACAAAGTTATTCCGTTATATACAACTTTATTGATTGAAATTTAGAAATGAATTAAACTTTATTAATCCAAATTAGCTTGTTTAGAATTTTTACATTTACACAATTTAATATTTTTGACTGTGGGAAAATTCTTGCCATACAAGATTACATGTATTGTTTTTTAAAAATAATTAACTGCGGATCATATTGTAACACGAGTAATAGGAACAATTTAGTTGGTGTGTTTTGGTGTTTCTATATTTACAAGAATCTTAAGACAAACTATCAAATCTACTTTTACGGCTTTTTATCACAATTTATGTTGCATATTCTGTAATATGATGGGTAGAAGCATCCCTTTCATACCCTACTTTAAGGAATGCTTATAATATTTTTTTTCTTAAAGCTATTCTGTTTATTTGGGATTTAAATCGTATTTTATATTTTATGGTCTGCCCACATAATTTACAGCACTCTGTCTGCAACATTTGTGAAGAATGTGAAAAGCAGATAACAGTTTTGTTTCCACACAATATGAAGAAGTAAATATGGAAGATCAAAAATATCTGTTTTATTATTGTGTTGTTGCAAGTACGTCAGCTCGTACCGAATTTGAAATCACTAACATCTATTATTATTATAAGACATTTAAGTCAGTTTTACAAAAGTTTAAAATATTAAGTTTTTTTTTAATTATTCTTTAAAATCTCGCAGTTCATACAGTTTACGAAAAACACTAACTGAATTTCCTGTTATTACTTTTTATACTGAGACAAAAGGCGAACAAAATTAATGTGTTGCATCATCAGCAGTAGCGACTTCCACGTGTTTTTGTATAAAAAGGACCGACAGCTATTTTGATTGCTTAAACAGCATGTACTTTAATGAACCCTATCCACTGAAGCGTGGATTGAAGATTAATATCACGAGTGCTTGATGAGCTAATAATTCACATAACACAGCTTAAATAGTTGGGTATCAATATATTTTCAATCGATGGTTTGATTCAAATTTGCTTTGCATTTAACGAGCCATTTTAATCAAGATCCATTAGAAAACTTGTTTTCATATGTACATGCCAAAGGCATGTATCGCGGTAGCTAAACTTTTTCTTCTTCTCGCGCTACATTCCAGTTTGAACCAGAGCCTCAACCAACAAGCTTTTCCAGCTGGCACGATCTTTAGCCAGCAATTTTGCACACAAAGTTGGTTGTGGTCCCTCTCCACCTGCATGTACCATCGTGTCCCAGTGGTTCGGAATCGAGGGTTCTAAGAGCTGGAGCAGTGTTTTCCATGCGCTCTACCTGGCCTAATCACCTTAGCCTTTTTATCCGTAGACGCCTGTTTAGGCTCTTGTCTCCAGAAACCATCAACGCAAACAGGACCAAAGATTGAACGCAGAACTTTTCTCTCGAAAATACCGGCTTCTTTATCCTGTCACGATAGAGCAGGACAGGGGTGATGATCAAAGTGGTACATAGTACTAGCTTGGTCGAGCTCTACTACTCAACTGCGTCTTCAGCCCAAAGAAGCGGTTGGCAAGAGTTATTCTGCCTTTAGTTTCGGTGCTGTTTAGCCGAGCCAAGATAGACGAAGTCCTTCACTACCTCCAAGGTATAACTGCCTATGGTGACGTTGTGGCCCAGTCTTCGATGTTGTGCGGCCTTATGCGATGATAGTATATACTTCGTTTTTCCCTCGTTCACCGCTAAAACCCATTTTGCCCGCCTCTTTTGAAATACCAACAAAACACTTCACTGACGGCTCGCTGTTTTCGACCAATTACGAGTTTTACACGATCTTCTCGAAGATCCTCACATTGAAGGTCTCGGTGAATTTGTTAGCGACTTGATGGAGCAGTGAGAATTTTTCATCGTCATCCTACACAATCTGACAAGTTTTGTAGGAATGTCAAAACTAGACATGGCGTTGTATAGCTGTGATATGCGGCCTTAAAATCGACGAATAGATGGTGGGTGTCAATTTGCATCTCTTGAGTCTGACGTAGTGTGAAAATTTGGTCAATGGTGAACTTCCTCGGCCTGAAACCGCACTGATAAGGACCTATCAGACTGTTCACAAATGGTTTCAGGTGCTTACACAAAACGGCAGAAAAAATCTTGTAGGCGATGTTTAGGGGACTTATCCCTCGCTAGTTGGTGCAGTTGAAAGGGTCTCCTTTTTTCTCGCCGGGCATGATTTCCTCCGTCCATATATTACAGATAAGCTGGTGCATGCACCCAACCAGGTCATCTCCAGTTGCCATAAACAATTCTGCGTACAGTCCGTCCGCTCCAACAGCTTTGTTCGCTTTTTATCTCGATATCATTATCTTGACTTCATTTAGGTATCATCGTCCATTGTGTGGGGTGGAAAATTCTGTTTGAGAGCGGTATTCGTATCTTCTTCTTAATTTAGTACTTCATTAAATTGTGAAAACGACGACGCGGTGTTTTTACTTGTTGAGTTTCCGGAAATTTTAGAAGATACTCAACGAACTGACAGTATAATAGAACACTCCAGACATAGATATCGCAGATATATTCGGTGAAAATGAAGATGCTAATTGTTTTACCTTTGAAAATATTCCAATAGAGTTAACATGAAGCCGATATTTTGTTGGTTACATAGCTGAACGAATATTTTGTGTTAAATGCCGTATGGATGCAATTAAACTACAGCAAACTTTATCAGAAATGTTCCTTCATAAAAAAAATTATGACAAAGACACAGGCTTTGAAAGTTTGTGCGCTCCACCCGACTATTGTTGAACAATGCGTACATGGCACCAAAAATATAATATATTCCTTTTGGTCCTGGCCACAGGACAGATATGCTTAATTTATTAGTCGTTACATTATTATGGAAGCATCCCTCACTTAAAACTTTGGCACAACATACAACACAAATATGTACTAATGTAAGAAAAATTTATAAATAATTTATAATTATAAATCTTATGGAAACTTCCGTTTTATTACAACTTCGTCGCATACATACAGACGTTGTAAGATAAGGTGGTGTTTGATGTAGTAGGTACTAAACATCTGCAATGAATGTCTTAAATGGCATACCAAGACATTCACTTTAATAGTGAATGCGTAAAATATTACATTCGCTACCAATAAAACATACTAGTACTTCTACTATCATTCATTTCGAAACAAAACATCAAGGCATCAAAACATTTTATAAGCAAAACAAAAGTACTACCTTTCAGAGTATACTGAAATGAGCATTGCTGTTTCAAATGAAAAAAACTCTTTGGTTATGTTTGTGTGTGAATAGGCTAGTTGCGTACATACATTAGGGCTCCGTTTATTGATATCTGTTCAAACAAATACATATTATACATATGCAAGGTAACACAATTTTTGTGCACCACCCTAATTGCCGTTTGAACAATGACAATGCAGTGGCGATGCAATGAAATAAAAAAAAGTATATTTGGCTTGGTGTACTTCAAAACATTTCCAGAAAGCAAACAGAGTTTATAATTCATTGCGAAATAGCAGGTAGAGTATTGTGTTGGTTTACTATGTATGAAGTGGAGTATTGTGCTTGGTTTTCTTCTTAGAATACTCATTCTTTTATTACTCATTGCAAAAATTACTATGGAATAGAGTGCAATGAAATAAAATAAATGCGGAGACGCATAAATGAATGTCTTGATGCAGCCGTTTAGTAGGTACATGCATACTAATACAGATTGTAATGTGTTTGCCAATGTAGCGTGTTTGTCAAAAAGAAATAAAAAAAGATCAAATAACACTTGATTGACCGACAAAAAAATTGTAAGCAAAACTGCAACGTAACACATTGCAATTAGTGCTTGAATGTTGTAGAACATTTTTCTTTCAAAGTAATAATTTAAGCACTTGACCAAACTAAAAACACTTGTAAATACATATGTCAAGGCAATAATTTAAGTAATTGGAGAAAGACCATACAAAAGATACTAACAATTGTAAATATGTAAAATTTAAGAAATAGAAACTAGTATAAATAGCTGTGAGATTTGTTAAAAGAAGAGAATAATTTTGTAATCTAAACAGAAGTGTTCTCACTATTCTAACCAGGAACTTTAAACAGTGCAAGGAAGAATTCAAAAGTGCTGTAGCTAAGCATAGCATTATAGACAGCTACAATTGTACAGAATAGAGACATGTAGTTGAACAAATGCTATCAAAACGTAATAAGATACAAATAGATATACAGTTTGTAAAAAAAATGTTTTCAAAGCTAAACATTTTTAAGAAATTCACTTTAAATAAAGAATAACAACAACAAATTTTATTTATTTGTATTTTGTTTTTGCATGTAACTGTTATTTTGCATTTTGCCGACAATACGGCGGCGGAATTTTGAATAATAAACGCATATATTACAGTAACAACACTGCCAAACTATTTTTAACTACTTTGAATGGCGTAAAAAAATGTTTTCAAAAAGGCAAATGCTACAAAAAATCTTTGTTTGACAATGAATAATAGAATTCATGTGATCACGTAATTAAGTTTAAACAATGCCAGGAAAACGACTCGATAAAAATATTACGCAGCTAGCGTATTTTAACTATTAAAAAAGCAAATTTAAATTTACGAAATGCTATCCCTTAACCTAAGGACGGTATACAAAGTTATTAACCCTACTGGAAAATAAGGAAGACTTGAACCTAAACAAACACCAGGCAGACCAAAAAAAGTAACGCGGTGCATTGAAACGAAAATTTTAAAAATTACTGTCGAAAATCCTCATTTAAGTACCAGAGGAATAGCACTAGACATCAATAATGAATTTGGATAGATATCTTTCATCAGACGGTTCGGAATGTGCTACAAAACCATAAATTCTCTTCAAGACTGGCCAGGAAAAAACATCTGCTTTCCGCGCAAAACATTAAGAAGATATATAATTTTGCAATTGACCACATTTCATTTCCTCTGGAATACTGGAATGACGTAATTTTCTGTGATAAAATGAAGACAATGCTTTACTACCATGATGGGCCTAACAAAGTTTGGCGCAACCCTCTGATGGCTTTAGAGAGTAAAAATATAATACCAACAGTAAAGTTCGAAAAATTGTCTGTTATGGTGTGGTGTTGTATATCAAGCAAAGGTGTTAGAAAATAAGGATCTTGGATGATATAATGTATAGACAAGTCTACCTGAATATTTTAAAAATCGAATTACGTAGTAGTGCCGGAAAATTCGGATTTGTTGATCATGAAAACCCCGAAAAGTTAAAATATAAATTTTACCAAGATAACGACCCAAAACATAATTCATATATTTGTAGATTCTGGCTATTATATAATTGCGGAAATGTAATTGATACGCCGGTATAAAGGCCAGACTTAAGCCCGATAGAAAAATTGTGGGTCCATTTAAACAAAAAAGCCGGAAAAATGTCTCCGAAAAACAAATTAATATCAATAGTGGGAAAAAATACCTACAGAATAGGATATACAAAAAGTTATTACCTCCTTGGGTAGACGTCTGAAGCTGTAGTTGATGCTCAAGGGTGGTTTTTTTAGCAACAAAGTTTTAGCAGGCAAATGTTATTTTTAACAATTTGGAAAATATTTTACAGCACTTCATACAATTTTAAAAACATTTATTTTACAGAGTAAAATGTGAAGTATTTTTTAAACTGCGATTACTGTTTTGTTATTAGAATTAATTTTGTTATCTTTTATTGAAATATGTTTAGTAACATCTAAATCCTATACATTAAAAAAAATATAATATATTTATAAATTTTACTTAAAAATTAAAGATTCATTTAAAGTTTTTAATTTTCTTTAGTATTGAAAACATTTTTTTAAAAACTGTATATATTTTTGTCTGTATATATATGTATATACTTTTATATTAATGGAATTTTTATAGCGAAATGTGTGCTCTTTATTTATTACGAAATTTTCTCGTCATTGGTGCTAGTTTGTTAATATATTATTTAAAGAAACTCCATTTTTATTTAAGATAATATTATATATACAATATATTGTATATATTCTTTAATTCTCACTTGTAGTTTAGAAAATTAGTATCGCCTTCAAAGTCAGCTTAACAAAATAGTAAGATTATTTAAAAATTTCAAGATTAGTGACCATATTAAGAATTTAAAGTTTTACTTTTTGGACTACACTAAAATTGATGATGTTGCTCTAAGTGAACCATGCATATTTTGCGCTTGTGTAGAAAAATTTAAAACGATCAATTAAAACGCTCCTAAAACTAATTAGAATTTTTAAAAATTCTAATTTATTCTAACTGAGATTTTTGAAAAATCCAATTAAATTCCAATAAAACACGATTTTACTCCAAAAATTTAATTTATTCCAATTGAGGTTTTTGAAAAATCCAATTAAATTCGAATAGAATTCTACTTTACTCCAAAAAAATTTAACTTATTTCAATTGAACTTTTGATAAATCCAGTTAAATGCTGTTAGAATTCTACAATATTAGTACTTGTTTCACTATAAGTATGAACAAATTCTTTCTTTCTACCTATTTATGAAAAATTCTAACTTTGAACTTTTAAAGAATAAAAATAGTTTTTGAATAAATTCATGTATACATATAAGTTCAATTTATCAAAGTGGAAATTCTGCTTGCCTTTGTTTTGGGCTGTTTATCTTTTCGTATAAACATTAGTGGTTTGTGGCTATGATTTTCATTTTGTTGCTTAACGAAAATTTTAAGAGACTTGATTTTAATTCTCATTTGAAGTTGATAGAAATTTGAACTGGAAAAGTAGGTACATATAAAAGACCAATCAGAATTTTGTATACAGTTATTGCTTGTGTCGCCTTCAAAGTAAGCTTAGCAAAATGGTAAGAATATTTAAAAATTTAAAGATTAGTATTCATCTAAAGAATTTAAAATTTCTCTTTTTTAGATATATCAACAAATTATTAATATTGCGAAAGGTCTAAAATCAGAGTACACTAAAATTGATGATATTCCTCTAAATGAACCATACAAAATTTTAAACTTTGAGTGGAAAGTTACACAATATGGATCAAAAGTCATAGCATATTTAGAGAACAACAAATGGTTTTATCTGCCACAAAGAGTAGTGAAATATCTTAACAAGGAAGATCCCTACTTAGCCAAAATAAATGACAAAAGTTGGACAATTGTATACAAAGGTCATCAATTACCAAACGGCTCTGCAATATTCGAACTTTCTTTTACTTAAATTCCTATACTAAGCAACAGACATACATAATTCGTTTTTCATTTTACTTGTTTCGTATGCAAGAAAACATTGTGTATTTATTTTTTTAATTTTTATTTTTTTAATAATAAATGTAAGCAAGTTTTAAGACAAATGAAAATACTGTACTTTCATTTACAAAAATGGTTCATACATGTGCATGGTGAAAAAGATTTCAGATTTAACAATGCTAAGCACCTGCGCAACATACTATATGCGATAGTTGTTTAAATACATTAGGATTTTTTCTCACGGTCATAAATATTTATACAAGGTGTCGCAAAAGTAATCCTCCTATCAGAAAATGCTATAAATTTTGCGATTGGCCCCTAATGTCAGTTCTGTTTTGACATTTGTGTAGTAAACACATGCGAAATACACGTTAATAAACAATGTTACGCTACACTGCTGCAGAACGCGGAATATTGGTGACTATTTACTTGACCAATAATCGGTCGGTGACTTTGGCACAACGTGAATTTCGTCGCAGATTTCCTAGCCGTCCAACGCCTACTGGTGAAACACTGCGACGTTTAGCCGCTCGCCTCGAAGAGACTGGCACAACACAAGATGCTGCCAGGCGTGGCAGACCCCGGAGTAGCCGTTCTGCAGAGAATATTGCTGCTGTAGCTGAGGATGTCATGGAAGCGCCGTCGACATCGACCAGACGACGTGCCACGCAAATGGGTGTCAGTCGACGGTCTTTACAGCGAATTTTGGTACAAGATTTCAAGATGTATCCATACAAAGTCCAGACGGTGCATCAGCTGTTAGCTGCTGACCGCCAATCGCGGCTAACATACGCTCAAGCTATCCTTAATCACCACCAAGAGGAAGATGATTTTTCATCAAAAATAATCATGAGTGATGAGGCCCATTTCCATCTTAGCGGGTATGTAAATAAGCAAAATTTACGCTTCTGGGGCACTGAAAATCCGCGTGTAACCCACGAAGAGCCATTACACCCGCTCAAAGTCACTGTATGGTGTGCTGTTTTCGCTGGAGGAGTCATCGGACCTTTTTTCTTCGAAGACGTCGCGGGCCAAACGGTTACTGTGAATGGTGAGCGCTACAGAGCAATGATCAACGAGTTCTTTTTGCCGCAACTTGATGAATTGGGATTGGAAAACATGTGGTTCCAACTTGTGCAACGGCACACACTGCACGTGCCACAACCGATATGCTGAAGAATGCATTTCCCGGGCGCCTAATCTCCCGTTGTGGCGATTTGCACTGGCCAGCAAGATCGCCTGATTTGACCGCTCCAGACTTCTTTTTGTGGGGCTTTTTGAAGCCGCGGTTTTATGTCAACAAGCCTCAGACTCTTGCAGCTTTTAAAGACCGGATATTGTCTTGTCAAGAATGTGAGGACCTATCGCCGGAAGTTTTGGACAAAGTGATGGAAAATGCCATAAAAAGGGCTCAAATGACAATCAACTGTGGCGGCGGCCATTTACATGACATCATATTCTCGACTTGATGTAAAAAACATTAAAAGACCAAAAAAAAAAATAATCCACAAGAAGAATCAAAGTCTTTCATTTTTTTTTTAATTACAGCCAAAAAACATCGGAAGGTTATTTTTGCGCCACCTTGTATGACCCTCTTCTGGGATACTATTTCGAAATTGGAACATGCATGTGCATGCTGAAAAAGGTTTTCAGATTCTTTAACAATGCTAAGCACCTGTGCGACATATGTATATTAGTAGGATTTTTTCTCACGATCATAAATTACAGTTGCAAGTGTATAGAATGTTATATGTGAAACATCTGTCCTTTATAGCTTAGAAGGATTTTTTCACTTTTTTCCCACAGTCATACATTTTTCAAGGGCATTCTTTTTACTTCTATGAGGCACGCAGATGTCTAGTACATGTTATCTATTTTAGGCACCTTATATGTGCTCATTAGTGTTATTTTTTCTTTTCTTAATTATTGTCTGGAAAAAGAGATAGAATATTAGGAAAAACTTAATCTTTTTTTCTAATCAACTCTAATTTGCCACTCTAATTGCCATTAGAAACCTCTCCTATATAGAAGGACAAAAATTTTACGATACTTTCATTACAGTTGTGACACGCAGTATCTCTATTTATATATTTAATTTTTTGTAAACTTTTTGTTAAAAAAAATCAAAAGAAAAAAAATGGAAAATCATTTTTGTGTGTAGTGAGTGCGGAAAAAAATTCCAGCGGCAACAACATTTGTATCAGCATGAATCAACTCATGCTGGTAGTTCCACTGTGCAATCGAAGGCAAATCCAAGGAGAATTAAAAGCGCTTTCAAGAATAGGGTTCAATCCTATTCTTTTGAGAATGAGGACGAGGGATGTCTCTTTCCTGAAGAATTTATGGGCAAAGCGTGGCTTCCTCTAAAGGAAAAAGTTGAAGAATGCATCTCACAATATGATGCTTAAAAATTCAATGTTAAACTCTTCGCTTTATATATTAAGCTGGGAGAGGAAAAGGATATGGAGAGCGCAGTTTTAGAGGAGAAGTCTTTTAAAACTAAAATGCGCATTTTAAACAACATTGATATGTTTGATGACAACTTTTCAAACAAAGTGAGAGATGTTAAAAAATAAATGGAGGATTTCCAGGAAAGAGACAGTGGCTGGAACCTTGTGCAATTGCTTAGGATACATATTAATCTGAACAAATATCAGCCACTTAGGGGTACAACATTCATCCCTTTGCCCAAAAAACTGGCCACTAAAAAAGCAATAGTAAATATCAAGAATAATGACGACTATTGCTTTAAATGAGCTATTACCAACAAAAGAGAAAATGCTCATCGCTCAACATCGTACAATGTCAACATAACTCAACCAAGATTGTATGTTAATGGCGTGTGTTGTTTTTGATCAACAGAGGTTTCCTCTAAAAATCAGGGATGCCAGCATATTTAAGCAAAACAACCCCGAAATAGGTGTCAATATCTTTGGATATGAAAAAGAGAAGAATATAATTGTTGGGCCATACCACAAAACTGAAGTAGTTCGACCAAGACATATTAATCTTCTCTATCTTCAATCCAAAAACAATATTGATACAAGCTGTCATTACGTTTGGATAAGGCTGTCATTACGATTGGATCAAGGTAAGAGTATAATAATTTTGTTTTCTTAATTCCATATTGAGTATGTATGTACATATATATTTATAAATTTCTTTTCCGTTTTTAATTTTATTAAAGGTTGATTGCAAGCCAGAATACGAAGCATAAGGGTAATTACTGTTTAAGCCATCTAAGCTCCGAAGAGAGACTGAATAAACATATTTTGGAATGCAACAAGCGAGTGGCGTACCTGCCAAAACCAGATAAGTCTATTATTAAATTTACAAATTATGAAAGAGCAATGGATGTACCGTTTGTAGTCTATGCGGATTCAGAATGTATATTTCAGGATATTGAATATAATTTAAATAGATTTTGATAATAATTTAAATAGATTTAAGTCATTTAAGGGATTAGATTCTCCTAGGTTATTTGTTAAGGAATTAATTAGCGATATTGAAAATTATTTTGTTAATTACATAAAAGTTGTCAAACCTATGATCCCGCTAGATGAAAATGAATTAAGAGATTTTAGATCACAGAAAATCTGTCATATTTGTGAAAAACCTATAATTAATGCAGTTAAAGTAAAAGATCAGTGTCATTTAAGCGGAAAATATAGAGGACCAGCTCATAATTCCTGTAATCTGAATTTTAAAATTCTAAATTTTTTCCCGGTTATTTTTCATAATTTCTCTTCATATGATTGCCACTATCTATTAAAGAATTAAATATTATTCATGATGGTCCAATAAGTGTTATACCGTTAAATAAAGAATTATATATATCGTTATCTAAAACTACCAGAGTTGAAAAGTAAAATGTTGATATTAGATTTTTAGACTCGGTAAGATTTTGCAATCTAGTTAGACTCATTAGCAAATAATTTAGATAACAATGATTTTATTACAGTAAAATCAATGTTCAAACACAAACATCAATTTTCGCTGCTAATGAGGAACGGAGTTTTCCCATATAATTATTTAAATTCGATTGAAAAACTGAGTGAATCTAATCTACCCAAAAGAGAGCAATTTTTTAATATACTGTCAGAGTCAGAGTGTTCAATGAGTGATTATAATCATGCCGAAGAAGTATGGACGGCGTTGAATTGTAAAACATTAGAAGATTATTTAATGCTTTTTTAAAAACTGATGTTTTGCTTTTGACAGATATTTTTGAGAACTTCAGGAGGATATGTAAAATAATTTAAAAATTAGATCCTTGTCATTATTACACAGCTCCAGCGCTTTCATGGGCTGCGATGCTCAAAATTGCAAGTATTGAATTAGAACTGTTAACAGATATTGAAATTATCACATTTATACAAAGGGAAATAAGAGGAGGTATTGTCCAATGTTCTAAAAGAAATTCAAAAGCTAACAATAAGTATTTACATGGCAGACTACAATATTAATTTGCCCTCGAAGTATTTAATGTATCTGGATGCAAATAATTTGTATGGCTGGGCAATGTTTCAGTATTTACATGTAGTTGGCTTTGAGTGGGTTACAGACATTGACAATTTTTCCCTTAGCTCCATGTTTGATGATCCAAATACTGGTTACATTTTAGAAGTAGATTTAAATTTTCCACCTGAAGTTCACGATTATCATAATTATTTGCCCTTTTATAGTGAAAATAAAGTACCTCCATATGCTAAAGAATCAAAATTAATTGCTGATTTAAGTGACAAAACTAAATACATTATTTATTACAAAAACTTAGAGCAGTGTTTAAAACATGGTTTAACACTAAAAAAATTCATCACATTCTTAAATTTAAGCAATCTAATTGGCTAAAAAATATATATCTTTGAACACTTTGCATAGAACAAATGCCAAAAATTCATTTGAAAAGAATTTTTTCAAGTTGTTAAATAATGCCATTTATGGAAAAACAATGGAAAATGTTGACAAAAGAAAAATTATAAAAATTGTTAACTCTTGGGAGAATATTGGTAGAAGATAAGGAGCTCGTTCTCTTATATCGAAACCGGAAATTAACTCAATTAGCATTTTTGATGAAAAAATGATTGCAATTGAGTTAAACAGAAATCACTCAGTTTACAATAAACCAATCTACATTGGCTTTTGGATTTTGGAGCTTTCAAAATGGAAAATGTATGATTTCTATTGTGATATGATATGCTTCCTAAATACAAATCTAAAGTAGAACTTAATTATATGGACACAGATTCATTAATTTATACTGTTGAAACTAATGATTTTTATAAAAATATAATACTTGACATTGACAGCAGGTTTGATACTTCAGAATATGGCACAGATAATGTATACAAAATTCCTAAAAGAAATCAAAAAGTTTTAGGAATGATGAAAGATAAGAACTGTGGTGTTTGCTTTAGCACTGATGATGCTAAAGAAGTAAAAAAAGCAAAAGGTGTAAAAAATAATATATGTCGAAAACTTAGTTTATCAGTTATAAAAATTGTTTATACAATAAGAAAATTTATTATGGCAATATGTATATATTTAAATCCAAATTGAATTCTTTATATACGACATTATTAAATATAATATCTTTAAGTTTTAAAGATGAGAAAAGGTATATATGCAACGATAATGTCGACACTCTTGCATGGGGTCATTATAAAGAAATGACAAAGATGATAATCTGTTTAAATTAATTGATGAATGCAATATGTTAGAAGATAATAGTATTTATAATGAATTTTTAAAAAATGATTCCGATGAGGAATATTTAATAGACATAGGATTTTAAGTGTTAAATATTTATAAATAAATAAACATTTTAAGAAAAAAAAAATATTTTGGTTTGTTTCTCTTTTCTTTTATTTCAAATCAAAACTTTGTTTTCGACCATAATTATATTGAATGGGAGTTTTTAAGTAATTAATTATTTCATGAGGTGGTTGTAAATTTCCAAAAGCTGTCGAAGTACTCCTTATAGTTACAATTTTTATAATAAGCTACCCAATGTGTTCCTGGACCATGCAAATTATCTAAATTTACAATACCACATTCCTTTTTATGTGTTTTTTTAGGTAAACAATCTCGCATAAAGACTCCCCTAAAATATTTAAGATTTTTGCAGTACTTCATTAAGTCTAGGTCTGTTAACGGTCGATTGGGTAGATCCTTTAAAAGTTTTTTGAAACGGAGTTACAGTAAAGTCCAAACCCCTTTTTGTATGGCTAAAGAAATAAACCGTTTCCCATAGCAACTGATTCCATTGCTCTATTATGACGATTTGCCTCTTCTAGTAGTTTTTTTCCTGTTTTTATGTCATTTATAGCTTTAAAAATAGCTGATCCTCCGCTAGATAAGCCTCCAAGTGCTGATAAAGCTGTCATTATTGGAACTACTGGAAGAAATCCACCAACTTTTGGCACTGGTATAACTCTCGGTATAACAATATTAGATCTTCTTTTATTTTTAAAGTCTGAATTTATAACATTTTTTGAAATTTTAATAGCCGTAATAATATCGTTTGGTTTCAATTTCCTCAAAGTTTTTAACAGCAGTTGAAAACAACTTTTTGTCGTAACCCTTCTTGCATCTCCTTTCCTCTTCAATTTCGTTTTAATTTTAGCATCTTTGATACCTAATCCTAAACGTTTCTTAAGTATATCCAGGTAAATGAAGTTCGAAAGGTAATTTATTTATTATGTTGTTAACTAAACCTCTACTGAGTTTAAACTGATGATAAGGTTGTCTTTTGTTATGGTTTATATCCATTTTTCGTGCAACGTTTCTAATGCTAAGCAATGAAATGATAAATAGTTTGTATATAAGAGGAAATTTATAGCAAAATTTAATTAGTTTTCAATATGCGGTTAATAAAGCAAGCTAAACAAATTGTTGTTTGAAATACTGATGAAAAAGAGAGATGCAATACTAAAGCTAGGCATAGTGTACTTTTGCCAAATTCAATTAGAGCATTGATTGTGGTCTCATCAAACTGTGGCAAAACTAATATTATGCTTAGTCTAATAGAAAGCCCCAATGGCCTTACATTTAAAAACATTTATATTTACTCAAAATCTCTTTATCAAACAAAATACTGCTACCTTAAGAAGTTGATTGATCCCATCAAAGGAATAAACATGTTTACATTTTCAGAAAATGAAAAAGTAATAAGTCCAGCTAAAGCTCAATCAAATTCCATCATTATATTTGATGACGTAATATGTGGAAAACAAGACACAATTAGAGAATACTTTTGCATGGGTAGACATAGAAATATTGACTGCTTTTATTTGGCTCAAACATATACAAAAATTCCAAAACAGCTTATTCGCGATAATGCGAATATGATTATAATATTTAAGCAAGACGAAATGAATCTAAGGCACATATACAACGATCATGTAATGTGACGTTTAAGAAATTTACTGATATGTGTAGCGAATGCTGGAAAAATAAATATGGATTTGTTGTTATAAGTAAGGATGATTTAATGAGTAAAGGACAATATCGGAAAGGGTTTGATGAATTTATTATAATGTAATGAATGTAAAAAAGAACAGGAGTAAATGTTAAATTCAAAGCATATTGTGTTTTCATGTATAACAGTTCAAAATCATATAAAAAGCAGTTCGGTAGCAGATATAAGGCACGTCAGACTCAGATTTAAAACAGTTTGAAATCAGTTCCAGTTCCTTTGCAGATTATAATTTAATTAAATTGACCATGAATCAAAAATTATTAAAAGATATTGTAAAAACTAGAGAAATTCTTAAAACAAAATTGAAAAACGTTAAGCTTAATCAACTGGATTCAGCTAATACCTTAGAAAAAACATTTCGACCAATAACAAGACCATTAGATCAAATAATTGAAAAGCTAGATAAGAATAAACAAGCTGAGGTCGCAGACTTATCAGCAGGGAAACCAGAAATATGCTCTAAAAAAACCGTTTTATGCGCATAAGAAATGCCGTAAAAACCTGAAAATATGACATAAAAATTAAAAAAAAAATATGCTCAATGAAAACTGTTTCTTTGGTAAAAAAAAATTATTTTATTCAACAAAAGTATTAAAATAATATTTATATTGAATATATGAACAAAACAAAAAACAATACAAACAAAACAAAAAAAAACGTAAATTATTAAATTTTCTCAGAGATCATGTTTACATACTATTATTGCAATATGCTGATGTTTACATACTGTTATTGCAATATACAATAAAATATTGACTAAGGTTTTGAAATAAAAAACGTTGTCTGTTACATCTTAACAAACTTTTGTACATTGAAAATGTTCTTTCTAAGTCTACTGATGTTAAATGTGCATATTTAAAAGATAACACCTCCTTAATATCATATTTCGAAAGCTGTTTCGATGAAGACGCATTTTGCTCTTCGGTAATAAGTCCAATTACAAACTTTACAATATTTAGTCCTTCGTTTTTTGATATTATTTGGTCAAGTTTAGTTTTAATGTTAAGCTTTATTTTACAATCTGTCAGCTCATCAATTTTCTGAACGGTATCGGTCAATATGGCATATTGCTCAACCAACGAGAGGTTACTAGTTTGTAATTTTTTTATAGATTTTTCGATGAAACCAAAATTAGCAGCAATAAAAATTAGTTCGTTTTTTGTATTAACACTGTTTAATACATTTATTGCCGATTTTATGTACTGAGACTCTGCACTATTTAAAGCTCCAAGAACTTCTAAAATCTTTTCATAGTTGATGGCGTATTAATTAACTGCAGCAAGGCATGTTCCCCAACGTGTTACAATTGGCTCGGGCGGCAATGGGAGCTCCGGATACATTTCTTTTAAAATGTCAACTCTATTTGGAGCTTTTAAATAAACTTTTTTCACATCCGCAATGACCTTGTTAACATTTTCGTATTGATCTCTAATACGCTCATATAAGCGATGGAGACCATGAGCAATGCATGTAACATGCGTAGTTTTAGGATAAAACACTTTTATAGGTTTGGCAGCTTTTACCATATATGGCGCAGCGTCTGTCACAAACAACAGTATTAAATTTTTATTGAAATTAGAATCTAGTATCTTTATGGAATCATCGAAAAGTTGTGCAATTGTCGAGTGGTTGGTTTTATCCAAAACAGCCGTATTAATTAAAAACCTTTGGCTTGCTACTTCCTTGTCACAATGTAGAACACCAACAATAACATTTGCCACATTTTGTCCAGCCACATCTGGGGTTTCGTCTATGGAAATCCACAAAAATTGATTTTTTATGCGTTTGCGTATGTTATCTAAACATTTATTGTAGATGCTTTTAACATATTTTGAGCGTAAAAGGCTTTCTGATGGCACTTTGTATTGGGTGTATTCTTGAAGAAAGTGTTTTAGATGTTCATTTCGCATTTTGAATAGTGGAATGTCCGCTGCCAAAAACGCTTCGCACAATTTTTCATTAAATGTATCTTGCTCACATGGCAGTAGGTTCTGGTAGGAATAATTGTGTTGCATTTTTGTTTTTGTGCTGTTTTAATTTAACGTCTTTAGCACCTTGAATATGCTGTTTTACTAAAAATGTTCTTTCCCCTGATATTGCAGACAGTACAAAATAGAATTGCTCCTTCTGTTCGTAGATCGGGATATTCATCGCAAATGCTTTTTTATTTAAATGCTCTTGAATTCTTCACTTTCGGCATTTTTTAGAAGAAAAAATACAGCAGAATAAGTTTTGTGCTCTTCTATAATGTGTTGTCTAGAATTCACTTAAAATATAGCCGGTTCCCTACAGCATTAAGAAAAATAACATGTATGTATTTTGTTCTTGTACAACTTTATGTAAATGTCTTTTTTTTATATATGCAAAAAAATGCTTTAAATTTTTTTCAACATTGACGAAATATGCTATTTTAATGCAAAAAAATGCTCTTATAGCTGAAATATGCCAAAAAATGTTCTAACGAGCAAAATATGCAAAAATATGCACTAACAAATCGATGCCAAAATTCATAAAAAGTTCTGAAATGGATAAATATCTTGTATTCACCTCCCTATGTTGCACTAGAAAAAATATGCAATTGCATGTCTCTGGTTTCCCTGCTTATCAGTCCAACCATTTACAGAGAGTCAAATTGTTAATGAAGATGGTGAGGACTATTCAATGAACGCTGAAACCATAAGTGACGTAGATGGTGAAAGGGAATACATGCCTTTAGACATAGATCTTAATTACGAAGATCATTCAAAAATTTTAAAAAGAAAATCAACACAGGGTGATATCTATAAGGCAAAACGTAAAAGAGCAGAGAAAAGTAATCAAATTGAAATTATAAAAACAAAAAATAAAAGAGAAGGAGCAATTGAAAAAAAAATTAAATAAATCAGTTCATAAAAAACTCAACGATGAATATTTCAATAAAAGTGAAGAAAAGAAAAATTAATTGATATAAATAATATTAATAGAAATCCGACAGATTTTGATGAAATTCTGGAAAGTAGCTTGGAACCTAAGAGTGCAACAATAAAAAATGAACATGTAAAAAGATCCTCTTTGAAACGCAAAAGTTTTATTAAAAGAAGTGATGAATCGAAACGTAACAAAATTGAACCAAATTTAAAGCGAAAAATAAATACATCTTTAGATGGTTTTGATTATAACAATAAAAAATATGCAACACATATTTCCAAAGCGAAAAAGTGAAGTAGAGTTAAATAAAGATAGAAAAAGGACTAAAATTATGAACAACACAATAATTAGTAATTCACTAATAAATATAGAATTGCTCCTGAGTAATAAAAATATTGATAAGCTTTATGGTTTTAATATAGACGAAGAGGGTTTTTGGAGATACGGAAATGACAAGTTCAAATTTAAAAAAGATAATACTATGCAAATCGGAAATTACAAGTGGAACGTAAGTCCGGGATTGTTTGAACTCATTTTTCATTCAAAACCACTTCACTACAATAAAAAAGAATTGGAAACATATAAGGAAATACTAACAAGTACAAATGCCCACAGAAGAAGTTATAAATCAAATACTCAAATAAAGGGAACAAAATCATTCAAGTATCAACATATAATAAAGGATTTATTTTCTCCAAAATCTCATACCGTAAGAAAGAGGAAGGGATTATTGTTAAAATCTATAGACAATCACAATCCTAACTATATAGTATATTGGGATGATGCAAATGAATTGGTAGATAGATTACGTCTACTTGTTGCGTCAGAGATTGCTGGTCATAACAATCACAATAACGAAATAATTTCTATCATCGAAGAACTGAAAGAAGCCAATATAATATATTAAAATAATGAATTTTATTAATAAATTTGGAGAAAGTTCAACTAAGTAAAATAATTCGAAGCGGACGATATGCGAGCTTCGTTTTAAAATAAATAGAATAATTAATGATATTGCTAAACGAGTAGGAGTATATGAATCAGAATTTAAAAAAATAATAAGTGATATAAAAATATTACGAGAATCGATTGCCAAAGACATTGATGAAGATGTTAAAGTGATTCAAAAAGCCGTAAATGATCAATTAATTTTTTCAAATAAAGATTTCATAAAGAATATCGAAGAAAGATTTCGTATAATTGAAATATATATTGAATTGACGCAAAATATAATATGAAATACTTAAAATAGCAAAATAAAATAATTTTACATTAGACAATACAAACTCGAATACTTGTTTCACAACTGGAGGTCATAAGAGGAAAAAATGATTTGGAAGAAAAAGGTCTATACTCAAGTTGTAAAGTTGAATACTCATAAATTCATGTAGTAAACCACAATGTTATAGTATGAAAAAATAGTAATAGATACTCGCACACTTGTTGCACAGGTGAAGATAATAAAAGATATTGTTGACTTGAAAGAGGATTTTTTAGCATTTTAAAAGTATATGAGCACAAAATTAAAGAACCAATACAATAATAATAAATAAAAAAAGGGAATAAAAGACAATATTAACCAACACACTTATTCACATGCTGATATGTTAGATGATGAACACTGATAAGAGAGAAATAGTTAATGAACTACACAAACAAGCAAGAAAAAATTTTAAAAGAAGGCGAGTTATTGTGAAAGGTATCGATGACTCGTGGCAAGCAGATTTAGTTGAAATGGGATATTATGCCTCAAATAATAAAGATTGTCGTTATCTTCTAACAGTAATAGATACTTTTTCGAAGAAAGTGTGGGCTGAAGCAGTAAAGAATAAGATGGCCAAAAATGTTACATCTGCTATGAGAAATATTTTTAATAAAAATAATAGAAAACCTGAAAATTTGCAAACGGGCGACGGCAAAGAATTTTTTAATAAAGAATTTCAACAACTTATGAAATTAAAAAAGATCAATCAGTATTCAACATATAGCGTTCTAAAGGCATCTATAGTGGAGCGATTTAATAGAACATTAAAAGGATTAATGTGGAAAGAATTTAGCTACCAAGGAACATATAAATGAATTAATAACTATCAACAACTCGTTGAAAAATATAATAATACATATCATAGAACAATAAATTGACGCCTAATGAAGTAAGTTCATCAGTTCAAATGAACAATTTTTGTTGGACACAGCCTACAATAATTTAAAAGTATTTAAAAAACTTAAGTTTAATGTGAATGATAATGTTCGAATAAGTAAACATAAACCGATACAGCTCAGTGAAAATTATGTTTGTGGTTTAATCAGTTTTGATACATATCATTCAATACCAAATGTTGACTTAGAAAACAACTTATTTCATATTGGCCAATATGAAATAGAAGTTCCAGTGGGATCTTATGAATTAATAGATATAACAGAATATCTGACGAATAAATATTATGAGCTAAATAAACATGCAACACTTGATATAAAAGCAAATTATAATACATTACAAACACGAATAAAATGTATGTCTGATATAATTTATTTCAATAAAGAACGTTCTATTGGACCGTTGCTTGGCTTTAGCAGTAGAGTATTACAACAGGGTATGGAGCATTTTTCTGATAAAACAGTTGAAATAACAAAAATTAATTCAATAGTCATCGAATGCAATATTGTTAGCGGATCGTTTATAAACAACACGTGTGCTCATATTTTACATCAGTTTTCCTTGAACGTCAGTCCGGGATATAAAATAACTGAAGCTCCAGCTAATGTAATATATTTACCAGTAAATTCAAAAACAATTAATAGCATTGCTTTAAAAGTTGTTGATCAAGACGGAAATTTAATAAATTTTCGTGGTGAAAAAATAACCGCACGATTGCATTTAAAACCAATAAAACCATGATTATATTCAATAAAAGCGAACAACAGAAGGATTCGTCATTCATTCTAACACCGTCAACGGAATACGAAGTGAAAAAGGTAACACGCTGCGAAACCATAAAAGAGGTCGCCAAAATATACAAGGACTAAACTTGAAGCAAACTAAAGTTCTGAGTGAAACAAACAAGAATTTTTTAATAAATTTGGGTTTTAAGTTGAATTAACTACATTTATCGAAAAAAAAACAGTTGAGTAACATTATTAACATCCTTCAAAAACCTCAAATTGATAATTCAATTATAAAAAGAGACTATCATAGCTATACATCATATCTACAATCATTTAAAAATAATGATGAAATTCGTATATCAATTCAAAATCAGGATTTGTATGCCTTACCAAGTGAAAGTTACTTATACATTGAAGGGTTTGCATCGAAAGAAGATTCAACGATATCTTCCTCTATTATACTACTTAACAATTGTATGGCCCATCTATACGATGAAATTCGATATGAAATTAATTGGGTAGAAATTGATAGAACGCGTCATTTGGGTATTGCAACGGAATTGAAAAACTATGTACCATTGAATAAACATGAATGCTGGATATTGATGATCTTGGGGTACTTTAATTTTTGTATTCCACTTAAAATATTATTAGGATTTGCTGAGGATTTTAATAAAATAATAGTAAACTCGAAGCATGAATTGATTCTTTTACGCTCTAAGGATGATAAACAAGTTTTTAAGTCTAACACTTTAAACGAAAAAATCAAGTTGACTTTATTACACATTACTTGGAAACTGCCACACGTTCAGCTTGCTGATGCTTACAAATTGCAATTGTATAAAACAATTAATAATCGCCATCCATTAAATATATACTTTAGAAGTGGGGATGTGTACTACTACCCTTCTCTTCCACAAAGTACAACAGTCTTATGGAATGTTAAACTAGCCAATGAAAGCGAAAGACCCCGTTTCTTGCTCATAGGATTTCCAAGCCGAGAAAACATGTTTCAGCATTGCAATTTGAGTGATATAAAGGTGCATCTGAACTCAGATACATATTCGTATGATGATCTAAGTCTACAATTCGATAGGCATCGTTTTGCTTTGCTTTATGATATGTACTTAAAATTTCAACGCAGCTACTATTTACGTGATTCACAACCTCTACTCTCAAGAGAAAATTTTAAAACAATGGCCCCAATCATTGTCTTAGATGTAACACATCAAAACGAATCTGTTAAATCGGGACCTATAGATATTCACATTGAATTGAAAACTCTTAAAAATATTCCGGAAAATACCTCTGCATATTGCATGATTATACATGACAAAATGTTTGAATATATTCCTCTTACAAATGAAATTAGAAAATTATTGTAAATATATATGTAGATACATATGTATGTATATATGTATATATATAAATTAATTTGGTTTAAGAAATAAATAAAAAAAATTAAAAATTCATTTGGTTCATTTATTTACGAAAAGTACAATTTTTACATTTGGTAAGATTATATATGTTAAAATACGACTTCATCAGTTCTTTAGCTTCTTTCTCTATAGCAACTGTTTTACTTCTGATATTGAAGCAGGAACAAGTGTCTGGTCCACATTTTGTATTCTCGTCTGACCAACAACAATCTTTATAGTGTTCTCCATGTTTATTTTTCAACGGCTTAAAATTATTCACATACTCCAGATGTGACTGAATATTAACAAGTTTATGTTTATCTTCATCATCAAATATCTTTTATTACTTTTTGTTTTGTATATGAGTAACGGTTATTATTTTCTCTTCTTCATATTTATATCTTTCATATCAAAACTATTCAAAATAATAAATAATACAAACATGGTTTTATATTATACTTTTTTCTTTTCATTTATTTAAAAATATTTACATATATAAAATATACTTATATTAATTATTAATGGCTTCCACTTGGAGTGCTGCTTGCAGTAATATTTCGTCCTGATCATCATATAGATGTAAGAAAGTTAGATCTAAAGGAGGCAAAATTAATACCTCCTTTATTTCCAACATATTAGCTAGGACATCTTCATCTTCATCTAGAAGACTTAAACAGAAATCCAAATCTGCTGTGGATGGTGGTTGTGTTGATGGGGTTGATTCTGATGTTGTTGAGGTGGTTGTGCTGATATTGATGATGAAGTTGGTGGTTGTGGTGCTGATGTTGATAGGGTTGGTGGCTGTACTGAGAGTATTGACTCTGCAGTTGAGGATGATGGTTATTGCGGCGCTGATGTTGTTGAGAGCGGTGGTTTTGGTGATGTTGTTGGCACTGATGAGGCTAATGATATTCTTGCATTGGTCTGTGAGGGTGGTGGTGAAAATAACCTTGCTGCGTGAATTTCCTAGGAGGGGGATGGCAAGAACATCTCCCTTACCCAATTGTCGTGAGCCTTTTCCTCTATTATTTTCTGTATCCTTCTGTATAACGGCCCCTTAGATCGAGGCATCACAATGTTGTGTTGTTTTTTGTAATGCCTCCTCTGATTCGATTTCGTCGAAAATGTAACGAAATCGCAAATCTCACACTTCAATTTTTCCATTTTTTTTTCAACCAAAAGTTTACAAAAAATTAAATATATAAATAGAGATACTGCGTATCACAACTGTAATGAAAGTATCGTAAAATTTTTGTCCTTATATATAGGAGAGGTTTCTATTGAATTTTCATTTACACTCAACTCAAATGTGGAAAATTAGAGTTAATTAGAAAAAAAAATTAAGTTTTTCCTAATATTATATCCCTTTTTCCAGACAATAATTAAGAAAAGAAAAAATAAAACTAATGAGCACATATAAGGTGCCTAAAATAGATAACATTTGCTAGACATCTGCATGCCTCTTAGAAATAAAAAGAATGCCCTTGAAAAATTTATGACTGTGGCAAAAAAGTGAAAAAATCCTTCTAAGCTATAAAGGACAGATGTTTCACAGATAACAAGTTCTATACACTTGCAACTGTAATTTATGACCATGAGAAAAAATCCTACTAATATACATATGTCGCACAGGTGCTTAGCATTGTTAAAAATCTGAAAACCTTTTTCAGCATGCACGTGCATGTTCCAATTTCGAAATAGTATCCCAGAAGAGGGTCATATAAATATTTATGACCTTGAGAAAAACTCCTAATGTATTTAAACAACTATCGCATATAGTATGTTGCGCAGGTGCTTAGCATTGTTAAATCTGAAATCTTTTTCACCATGCACATGTATGAACCATTTTTGTAAATGAAAGTACAGTATTTTCATTTGTCTTAAAACTTGCATACATTTATTATTAAAAAAATAAAAATTAAAAAAATAAATACACAATGTTTTCTTGCATACGAAACAAGTAAAATGAAAAACGAATTATGTATGTCTATTGCTTAGTATAGGAATTTAAGTAAAAGAAAGTTCGAATATTGCAGAGCCGTTTGGTAATTGACGACCTTTGTATACAATTAATTGTCTAAGTTTTGACATTTATTTTGGCTAAGTAGGGATCTTCCTTGTTAAGATATTTCACTACTCTTTGTGGCAGATAAAACCAGCAACCAGTTAAGCAACAAAATGAAAATCATAGCCACAAACCACTAATGTTTATACGAAAAGATAAACAGCCCAAAACAAAGGCAAGCAGAATTTCCACTTTGATAAATTGAACTTATATGTATACATGAATTTATTCAAAAACTATTTTTATTCTTTAAAAGTTCAAAGTTAGAATTTTTCATACATAGGTAGAAAGAAAGAATTTGTTCATACTTATAGTGAAACAAGTACTAATATTGTAGAATTATAACAGCATTTAACTGGAGTTATCAAAAGTTCAATTGGAATAAGTTAAAATTTTTTGGAGTAAAGTAGAATTCTATTCGAATTTAATTGGATTTTTCAAAAACCTCAATTGGAATAAATTAAATTTTTTGGAGTAAAATCGTGTTTTATTGGAATTTAATTGGATTTTTCAAAAAACCTCAGTTAGAATAAATTAGAATTTTTAAAAATTCTAATTAGTTTTGGGAGCGTTCTAATTGATTCTAATTGGAAAATGTTTCTACACAAGCGCAAAATTTTGCGGTTGTGATCCTTATAACACATTGGATTCATGAATTCTAACTTCATATTTTTAATCAGCAAAATCCTTATGGCACAATTACAAAGGAATATTTCTAATAAGTAAAATCCTTACGGCACAATAACATGGCCCTATAATTCTAATAAGAAAGATCCTTATGGAACATGGTGTTCCAGAACCCGCCTAAATATACTACTGATAAGAGTTGAACAATTTTATACAAAGAAAGCAGACTATAATTATACAAAAATGTTTCGCTTCCATACATTTTGTTTCTGCACTAAATTGATCAATGTTATCGATTGAGTTATTGTAGGGCAAGAATAATGTTTCATTGCTGTGCTGTTGCAAGTACACTAGCTCGCACTGAATTTGAAATCACTTTAACATCTATTATTATTATTATAATACATTCTAGTTATTTTTTTTTTTTGGCAAATTATTTTTAAACTCTCGCAGTTCATAGAGTGCAGTTGTTGTTGTTGTTATACTGAGAAAAAAAAGTCCCAGAAAAAAGCCTTTTTTACAGAAAATGCAAAAAAATTAAGCTGTTGGGAAAACAGCGCCAATTTATACGAAGTTCATCAGCAGTAGCCATGTTCAGGTCTTATTTTTTAAAAAAGCTTGATACTTATTTTGATTGCTTTAACAGAATGTATGTATTTTAACGACCCAAATCCAACGAGGCGTGGGTTGAAGATTAATAGCACAGCATGGCAAGTACTTGAGTAATTAATAACCTATATAATACAGGATAAATATGTGGGCAAAAAAATATTTGCAATCGATGTTTAAATTCAAACTACGAGAGCTATCTTATCTTTATAAGCAGAGTTGTTTATAGAAAATTCAAATTTGCTTCGAATTTTAACGAGCCAATTTAATCAATATTCATTAGAAAACTTGTTTTCATAACGTTCGTTCATAAAAAATTATTATAAAGACAGACTTTGGAAGTTTATGTGGTCCATCCGACTTATTTTTATCAGCATGTAAGATTCACATAAAATTCTTAAAAAAAAATTCTTACAGCGAAGAAGTAAAAAACATTAAAAAAAACTAATGTTGAACAATGCGTACATTGTACCAAAAGTACAATACACTCCAATTGGTTCGCAGAAAACAACATATACTATAGCCGCAGGATAGAGAAGCATAATTTATTAGTCCTAATTAGTAGTTTATTAGAAACATGTAAACACAAAACTTTAAGTGCTGAAAAACTTACAATATTGCAACAACAAACAACATAAATATGTACTTACATATGTAAGAAAGTTTCACAAATATTTTATAATTACAAAACGTAGGCAAACTTTTGTTTTATTACAACTTCGCTTTAAACATATAGAAATTGTAAGATACGATAAGTACACGAAAAAAATCTGAAGATCCAACCCATTCTAAGTACACTAATGAACTCTCTAAAAAATCTAATTTTAACTCAATGCGAATCGATATATTTATAATCGTACTACAGTAAATCATGTAGTTTTACTCTAGAAGAAAAATTGTCGGTCACATTGTGGTTTTTTAAAAACTGGTGCTCTTTGTTTCTGGTCTCACTCAGTAATTTTTGTTTTCCTTTGTTTCTGTTTGAATTAAATGTTCAACGCGGTACATCTTTATAAATTTATAGTCTTTGATTAAATGTTGGGTCAATTGATGCTTGACTTTACATTGTCGAAGGTATTTACATGCATTTGAATCCCCAGTCAGAGTAACGCAATGGTGCTCTTTGTATCCGGGCATTGATAATGCTTAAAATGTCGAGCCGAAGTCCACTACATGTGCTAGACGAGGAATGTCGGAGGTGTTACGTGAGACAAGTACGTAAACCTACCAACATTAAATAAAACAATAGTTTTATGAAATCCATTTAGTATCTAATAAAAAGTCTCAAAGTGTGTTGTGTGTATTATCAGTGTTAATTGCGTTTTTGAAAATTTTAATGGGAATGTCTATGTTACTGCCAAGTTTCAAAAATGCGGCAATTAGAGATTTGGTGCCTTTAAGCCTTCTACAGATATTTTAAGCCAAACATAATTAAACAGAAAAGCAGAAGCTTTTTTAATAAACAAGTAAAAGGAGTACCTACTCTCCAAAAACTTGTTCGTTTGTGATAAAACTAAATTAATTTTTTTTTTTTAAGTAGCAGTCTTGTAAATAACATCAGGTTTTAATGGAATAGGGCTCGTTTTGTTTGTAACGTATCAAAGTATCAAAATTAAAAGTAAAATATAGATTTTATACAGTTTTGATTTTTAAAAATCAAAAGAAAAGAATTTTTTTTCTGAAATATAAAGATTTTTTCCAAACCAAATAGTTATTACATAATTTAAAACTTTATTATCTTTTAATTTTAATATAATCGAAAACCACGTTCTCCAGTTAATGGAAGAAAGTACGGATTTTAACACTGTCCACAGCAACGTCAACAAACATACTAATATACATACATTCATACATATCACTGATATTTAAATAACAATAACTATCAAAAACGTTAAAATAATTATTCAAATAACAACCAAATACATTATAATATTTTGAATTATAACCAAGGACAGCAGCAAAACTCCGAACCTATGGAAGTGAATACAATTCAAACTTGTCAGCTAATAGCCTCGGGGGCAAATTACCCAAATAAAAATTAAAACAAAGCCAAAAAGTTTATTATCGATACTGAGGATACTCATTCCAATATAAACCCGTCTGTCACTCGAAATGGCGTGTGCCTTGTAAAGAAATAAATTTAAAAACTCTTCAACATCACATAAAATTAAAAGAAAAATATCGCATTCCAATCTTTAAAGAATTCAGCAAATATTCGGAAGACAGAATTAACTTAATTAGGCACGATATGTTAAAACAGTTAAAAGCAATTATAAATTTAAGAGATACACATGAAGTAATATTACCTGTTGAACAAAATAATGGCCTAATATTCAGCCCTCAAACCATTTTAAAGAATGCAAACATAGAACTTATAGAAGGAATAGACATATGAAGCAGAGGATTAAAAAATACATGCGGTCGTTAAAGCATCAGGAAGGCTACCAAAACAAGTTGTCTCGGATAAAGAGAACTCCTTAAAGGAAAGTAAAGAAAAGAATTCCAATTGATAGAACACCAAATACGCTTAGAACATCTCAAAACAGAAGAACGAGATAAACTCCTTCCAATTAAAAAAATATATATGTCTCTCACTTACTAGCGCAATTGATCACGAAATACGTACAAAGGACGATTGCAGTAAAAACGTATCGGTACCATCCACAAAAAGAAAGTGAATAAACAAATTAAGGAAATGCTGGACAAGAAAATCATAAGACGCAGCCATTCTCCGTACTCCTCGCTTGTCTGGATAATTCCTAAAAAAAATTGACGCCAGCGCAAAAAAGAAATGAAAGTTGGTCGTAAATTATAGGAAGCTGAATTGAGAAATAGTGGACGATAAATATCTTATCCCAAATTTTGACGAAATTCTACTACACAAACTACAATAGTAAGATGTCAATACTTCACTACATTAGATTTGGCTAAAGGGTTTCTCAGCGTGGAAGGTGGCCTCTACTCTCTCTAATCAAAAAGAAATGGGAGCAATTTGTAGGCCTTGCGGAATACTATAGGAAATTTGTCAAGGACTACTCAAAAATAGTTAGGCCGATGAAGAAATACTTAAAAAAGGAAGATGAACTGTGATGATGAGGCGAAAATAATTAGAAAAATCAAAACACTAGAAAGAAGAAACGGCGAAACAATTATAGGAATAGACGAACGAACTTATTTAAGGATTTCTATATGAACAAAAATATATAAAATCAAAGATCACATAAACATACAACAAAGAAATGTTCAGAAGTATATTACGCAAATTCAAGACGGAGATCGTAAATAGAGTTCTTAACTTAGAAAACGAAGCTATATACATTTTTGAAAAAAAAATAATGCAAATCAATAATGATATAAATTTACTAATAGACCATATAAACTAAATAGGACATGTAATTTTCAACGCCAAGCTAAGAGTCGTTCCATCAGACATTTTGATGAAATAAGAATTCAGTTACATACAAAATAGAATCATATACATATCTATCCTAAAGTATCATTATCACACATAGACGATTTAGTAATTCTAACACTATAAATTCCAAAAATTTTAAATGAAACCTTTTTGGAAATAATATTCGAGTCACTTGATATACAAAATAAATCATTAATCTTCCAAGATAATAGAGTCCTAATCCATAGAAATATGGTATACAAATCAAAAACTGTAGAATACAAAAAACTTACTTAATAAATGACGAATGCCTTATATATTAAAGAACTTAGAACCAAAATGGACATAAGAAGAAAAAAAATTTATCCTGGATTGCTTATGTTTAAAAACTGTGAGGACAAAATTTTTACCGGTTGCAAAAATTCATACAAGTTTGAAAATTGTAAAATAAATTGTGAAAACCAAAATTAGAACGTGCGAAAATTACAAAATAAATATAAATGAAATGTATATCTTAGAGCAACTTGTTTTAAAAATCAATTAAAATAATGTAGCATACCATAATTTAAGTATAACAGATATCAATAAATAAATCATGTTATCTATATATGTATGTATAAGTTAACACATTAAATATTTTCACATTAATTTCTGTAACGCATAAAATATTTTCACATTAAATTCTGTTTTGCTGCATACGTCTAATATTTCAACACCAACATTATAAACAATTCCGTCTTGTCCGTCTTGCTGACGTTGCACACGCGCCACCAAATAATTTTGCAACTCGTGGGAAAACGTTGAATCAACAAATTCAGTGCATAGGCAAACAGGTTACGTTTAAGAAAGACAATTTTGTAATTTTCAGTCTTAAGTTGATAATTAAGAAATAAAGAAAAAAAATATAAAATAAAAAAAATATTTTTTTATAACAAATAATAAAATATAAAATTAACTGGCGCCCGAGCAGGGACCCAGTAGTGCTAAAGTGAAAAGTGTCTCAATACAAAAAGTAAAGCTAAGTAAAGTCTGGAAATAGTGCTAATTAATAAACTAACAAACATTAAAAAGTGAAATAATTCACACAACCAAAAAGTTTGAAAAATTGAACATTTAACTTTACGGACTCCAAGAATAAAAAAACGAATTAGCAGTGTGACCGTTCCGGAGTACCAGGAGAGAAAAAGGATACAACGATCCACCCACCTACCTACAAAATAAAAGGAGTTCAGCGATGCTGGGTATTACTTTAAGTTTAATGTAAGTTATTAGATAAGATAATTGAAAATAAAATAAAATAATAGAAGATAATATTGAGATACGAAATTAAAAATCACGAAAAAATTTACAGTTTAAAATAAGAAAGAAGAAAACTTTATAGTAAATCATTTATAAATGTCAAGAATAATTTAAAAAGACGCGGTAACTTTTTAAAGAATTACGTGAAATTTTTTTAATAATTTTGCTAAAAACAACGCTTAGAAAATACAAAATAATATTGAGAATAAAATAGCTTTCCACTGTAGTCATCACACTAATTTGCGTAAAAGTTCTCTTTTCTTTAGTATTACGTGAATATTTAAACTATTAAAATAACTCCTAGTTCAAGAAGAAACTTAAATTAAATAAAGTGACGAATTTATTAAACATTTATTATTTGAAGAGCTTCCGGAGAAATAACCTAAATTTTGTAAAAATTTCAAAGAAAGAAATCCAAGTTAATCTTAAAATTTCTTTTCCTTCCTTAAATAAAAAAATAATAACACTTTTTTTCCTGAGTCATGACGGAAAATACTTTAAATACCATACAGGACACTCTCTCTAGACTGTCAATTTCGACAAATAGTCCTAGTGCATCTGCCTCAGGCACACGCGCTGCAGCAGCAAGGAATCAGGGCACAATTACTATAAATTGTGCTGACTTAGAAAAGATTATTTCGGCTAAGGTTCAGGAAATTCTAAATCCTTTTAAAGAATTTGAGGCAGGAGATAACAATGATAATTTCCCAGAGGGATCCATTCGTGATGTAGATAAGATTCCTGACATAGTCAATTCCCATAGAGAATTTAATGGTAAAAGTGGCGACTTCAATTCATGGCGGAAGTCCGTGGATCGAATATTTGAAATATTTAAGTCCATAGAAGGTAGTCCAAAACATTATGCCATATTACATACAGTTAGACATAAGATTACCGGTGAAGCAGACACTGCTCTGGAATCTTATCGAACCCCGCTTAATTGGAATAAAATTAAAAAAGTGCTAATGATGCACTATGCAGACAAAAGGGATATTGGTACATTAGAGTACCAGATGTCCACCCTGATCAAAAAAACACGTCAATAACCGAATTCTACAAAAAAGTCTATGAACACCTGTCATTGCTTCTGGATAAAGTATCGTGTTTGGATATTTCAGAAGAAGCGAAAGGTGCTATGACAAATGCTTATCGAGGAAAGGCTCTCGATACATTCGTCAGAGGCCTGAACGGCGACTTACCGAGACTACTAAGCATCAGGGAACCAACTTCACTACCACAAGCACTCAATCTGTGCCAGAAACTGGACAATATGCACTTCAGAGCAAATTATGCTCATAATCATTCGCGTGGCAACATACATAAACCCCCAAGACCAAATTTTACAGGGTTTAATAATAGGCAAAATTTTCCACCGAAACCCCCTCAACTTATGGAAGTCGACCGATCAATGAGATCAAGGAACGTGAATTATCAAAATTTCCAAAGAAATGATCAATTTGCCCAGAAACGCCCACAAGCAACCTCTAGCGGTATTCCTCCTAAGTTGCAACGAAATTATTTCATGAACACCAATAACGATGCTCAATATGAGGGTCAATACTATGACCAATACGAATATTATAATTCTTCTTATCCGCTTGATAACATAGAGCAGATGCAACAAAACCATCTCACGAATTTTAATAAAGATTACCAACATGATGCCCAGTACTATGACCGAGATAATTATTACGACCCCTGTTATCCACTTGATAACCCAGAAAAATTAGAGGATACGAATCCTGTCTCCGATGACGGAAATGAAATAGACAGCGTTTATTTTTTAGACTAGTCCCGTCTTCACTCCCATACTTCGAACTTAAAAAGGGTGAGGACACACTAGAATTTTTAATTGATACCGGATCAAATAAAAATTATATCCAGTCCACTCGAATTCGTAACCCTATTTTAAATGATAAACCTTTCCATATAAATACAGTTGCCGGAACAATAGAAATAACACATCATACATTCGTAGACATTTTCGGTCCAGATACACCTAAGTTAAAATTTTACATCCTTCCAACCTTGGAAACATTCCATGGAATAATTGGAAATGACACATTGAGAGAAATCAAGCGATTATTCATACTGATAAAGATTTTATGACTATAAACAACGCTATAAGAGGCCCATTGAAACAAAAAAACATCTCAATCGGTCAACAACATTGAGTTGAGACTATCCCACCTTACAGGATTGCAGAGGGATAAACTTTATGGGATTGTTGAGGAATGTTCTAACGTGTTTACAGATCTAAATGAAATGTTAACCTATACCACCAACATTAAGGGTGAAATACGCACAGTTACAGATAACCCAATCTATTCAAGGCCTTATCCATATCCTATGGCCCTGAAGTCAGAGGTCGAAAAACAGATTGAAGAACTGCTGGCCAATAATATAATCAGACCGTCCAAATCGCCATACAATGCCCCCGTATGGGTCGTGGAAAAAAAATTGGACGCCTCAGGTAAAAGGAAGTACAGAATGGTGATTGATTACAGAAAATTTAATTCTGTGACCATTCCTTTCAGATATCCTATACCTGAGATAAATGAGGTTCTTGCAAATCTTGGGAAAAATAGGTATTTTACTATCATTGACCTTAAAAGTGGTTTCCATCAGATACGACTAAAAGAGGAAGATATTGAGAAAACTGCTTTCTCAATTAATAATGGCAAATACGAATTTTTGAGACTCCCTTTCGGACTCAAAAATGCACCTTCAATATTTCAGGCTGCACTTGACGACATTCTCCGACCACACATAGGGAAAAGATGTTATGTCTACATAGACGACATTATTATATTTGGAAAAAATGAAGAAGAACATTTCAGAAAAGCAATTCTTAAAAACCTGTCAGAAGCAAATATGAAAGTGCAACTCGATAAGTGTGAATTTATGAAAAGTGAGGTCGAGTTTCTAGATTCATTATTAGTATGGAAGGGATCAAAACTAACCCGGACAAAGTAAAGGCTATAGCAAAAATGTCAGTTCCAAAGAGTTTGAAGGAACTCCGCTCTTTTCTTGGTATGGCAGGCTATTATAGACGGTTCATTAGAGATTATGCGAAAATAGCAAAACCATTAACAGCCATGCTCAGGGGAGATGCTGGCAATGTGGGTAAAAACGCATCAAAAAACAAAGTTATCTCACTGGATCGGGAGGCGATTGAAGCATTTGAGAAGATAAAAAACATCCTGATCTCAGACGATGTGATACTTTCTCATCCGGATTTTGAGGTCGAATTCGAACTCACTACGGATGCCTCAAACCATGCCATAGGTGCAGTCCTTTCCCAAAATAAAAAACCCATTACTTTCATTTCAAGAACATTGTCACGAACAGAGGAAGCCTATGCCACAAACGAAAAGGAAATGTTGGCAATAATCTGGGCGCTAACCTCCCTACGCAATTATCTGTATGGCTCGAAAAAGGTAAAAATAACCACAGACCACCAACCACTCACATTTGCATTAAGCCATAAGAACCACAATAACAAAATGAAAAGATGGAAAACCATACTCGAGGAATATAACTATGAATTAAATTATCAGCCAGGTAAAACAAATGTTGTAGCCGACGCTCTTTCAAGAATGCCTACACAAATTAATAATTTAACGGGAACTGTTCATAGTGATGAAAGTTCCAGCGAAGATCTTGTGTCCTGCGTAGAAAGCCCAATCAATGTTTTTAAGAATCAAGTATTTCTAAAGATTGGAGATATATCAAGTTATCAATTCCAAATTATTTTTCCTACAGTCCATCGTCATACCATTACCGAAACGGAATTCAATAGAGAAAAATTTAATACAACATCTGAAAAGGAGACTAAATCCTTCTGTAATAAACGGAATTTGCACAGAAGAAAGAATCATGGGAATAATACAAAATTTATATCCAGAACATTTTCGTAATTATAAAAGTAGATACACACAAACAATTGTAGAGGACATAACTAATGAACAGCAACAGGAAGAAATTATATTAGAAGCTCACTGTAGGGCACATAGGAATGCAATAGAAAATAAAGCCCAAATACTTGCAAAGTATTATTTCCCCGGAATGACAAGTAAAATTAAACGAATAACTCAGAATTGCACAATATGTAAAGAAAACAAATACGAACGACATCCGAACAAACCTAAACTGACCGAGACACCACTGCCAACACGCGCAGGAGAGATGTTACACATTGACATTTATTTGACCGAAGGAAGAGCAGCGATGACAGCATTGGACAAATTTTTAAAATATGCACAGGCTAAAATACTCAAAAGCCGTTCTCAAAAGGACATACGAAGACCACTGAGAGACATATTATTTTCTTTCGGCGTACCAAAAAGGTTTGTAATAGATAATGAGCCATCGCTGAATTCTCGTTCAATAAAATTCATGTTTGAAAACGAGCTAAGAATAGAAACCTACGTAACACCCCCATACATAAGCCGAGCCAATGGTCAAGTGGAAAAGTTTCACTCTACTCTGACTGAAATAATGAGGTGTCTAAAAAATAATGGAGGACACCGTAATTTTGAAGAGCTATTAGAAAGAGCGGTTGCTGAATACAACCACTCAATACACTCGGTGACAAAAAGGAAACCAGTTGACTTATTCTTCGGACGATCAGTCCATTTTTCACCAGAAGACATAGAACGAACTAGGCAAACTAATTTAGAAAGACTTACCAAGAAACAAAAACAGGACTTGGAACATCATAATAGGGACAGAACTTACTTTAAATCATACTTAGCAGGGCAAGTAATATTTGTAAAAAGAAATAAACGACTAGGAACCAAACTTTCAAAGCCATATTCAAAAGAAATGGTAGCTGAAGATAGAAATAGTACAGTTCTGACAGAGAAAGGACAGACTATACACAAAAGTAGAATACGTAATTAAACATAACGAAAATTGATTTTTTACAGACTACTCATACCACTTAACGATGCGGACGTACAAATCTTGGACTATTCTAATTCTCAACTAATCACAGTAGAAAAATCCGTTGCAAGAATACAGACAGGAAATTTCAAAATTATTCATGAAGTGGACCTCGATAAATACAATCACATTATAGACAACATAGAACATTTGGCAAAAACTCCGGAACTCGAAAATAATCCACACTACCCGTTCATATCCCTATTAATATCTCAGATTAAGACCCATTTAAGCAATTTTCAAATTCAAAAAAGGAAAAGATCTTTGGATTTTCTAGGAAGTGCATGGAAATGGGTAGCAGGTAGTCCTGATCACCATGACCATGAAATAGTTTTAAACAAATTAAATAATGTATTGGAAAATAATAACAATCAACTTTTGATTAATAAGCTAACAATAGAAAAAGTTAATGAAATAACGAATATAACCAATAAAATTTTAAAAGTAATGGAAAATGATGAACACACAAAGAATTACCTTATTTTAAAATTAAAGTTTAAGCTAGAAGTAATCAAAGAAGAAGTTGTAAACATAGCTTACGCCATACATTGGGCAAAAGCTAATATAATAAATTCTTATATTTTATCTAACGAAGAAATTGGAATAGCCAAAAACATTGTAAACAGAGAAAATTTACCGTTTATTAATTTAGACGAAGCTTTGGAATTTTCCGAAATAAAAATTGCTACTGACGGCAATTAATGCTAGTTAATTATTTATATTATAAGTCTACCAACTGTTAAGAATGATATTTGCAAAACAATCGAAATAAGAGCTGTCAAACATGAAAAGAGAATAAATAATATAATTTTAACGAAATATTGATTTGCGAAAAAGAGATATATGGAATTAAAAATAATTGCAAAAATTATAATAATCTAGAAATATGTTTAAGTAATCATATAATAGATTTAAGCACTGATACTTGCATTAGCAATCTACTCAAAAGTCGTACACCAAACTGCACTGTGGTAAATAATCAACACATCCCAACAATAGAGGAAATTACACCCGGCATACTATTCCTGAATAGATTCAATGGAGAAATTGCAATTGGAAATGAAACAACCCTACTAAACGGAACATTTTTGGTACATTTCAGCAACATTACTATTGAGATCCAAGGTGAAACCTATCGCAATGAAGGGAAAATAACAAGCAGACCGTTACCGGCAATACTTCAGCCACTATCCAAATCTAATACCGTTGAAGAAATACTTTCCCTACAAATGCTACACCAATTAAACGCTAATAACACTAAGCACATTAGTAGTTTGGAGAAGGAAGACAAAATAAAATACGGTATCAGCCTATCAGTTACAATAATGCTGATAATTGTTATAATAGCTATTGGAAAATTTATCTCCACTACAAGGAATAAAAAATCAATCCAACTGACACCAGCAGCGATAGAAGGGTTAAACCAACTATTTAACAAAACAACTTCGCCAAACGAGGACGTTTGAAATCTACGAGGGGAGAAGTTAACACATTAAATATTTTCACATTAATTTCTGTAATGCATAAAATATTTTCACATTAAATTCTGTTTTGCTGCATACGTCTAATATTTCAACACCAACATTATAAACAATTCCGTCTTGTCCGTCTTGCTGACGTTGCACACGCGCCACCAAATAATTTTGCAACTCGTGGAAAAACGTTGAATCAACAAATTCAGTGCATAGGAAAACAGGTTACGTTTAAGAAAGACAATTTTGTAATTTTCAGTCTTTAGTTGATAATTAAGAAATAAAGAGCTTAAGCTCCCATAAAAAAATAAAAAAATTATTTTTTTATAACAAATAATAAAATATAAAATTAACTTATATATACATATATAAAAATGGTGTAAAAAATGTATAGTAATTCATGAAATGAGAACGGCTGGGCCGATTTCTGTAAAATTGTTTGTCAGTTGTTCGTATTTTCGAGGAAAAGGCTTTCACGGAAGAAAATCCCTCCGGAAAAGTCGGAAAATTGAAAAAATCGAAAATTGATTTTTTGTATGAATATTTTTATGCAAAAATCATTGTTCATCAAATCGCTCTCTACTGATTCCATTCAAATAAATCACATTGAAAATTTAAATATTTGTGTTGTATTATTACTCTAAAGTTTATCTGAAGGCTTAAAATTGGGGCGAGGCGAAGTTCGCCGGGTCCGCTAGTAAATCATAAATTTTCAAGAAAGACTATAATTAGTATCGATGGTAATCTAAGTTTTGCCATAATAATGTTTTACATTTTGACTATAATTTACATTAAAACAAGAAACTGAACATTTGTAATTTCTTTGTCAGAACATCACTTTAACAATGGGGAGTTATAGCAGCCCCTGATAAATTATTGATATAATTACATTTTAGTTTTATAAAAATGTTTGTCAACAGCAACGTGAACAAACATTCTAATATTATACGTTGATATGCACATGCATACAAAGTTACGTATGTACTTGAAATCATAATTCTTTTTCTAGTTTTAATTGCTCTCCTAAAAATGCATGTGCTGATATGTTTCTATGTTCGACGACTACATGTGCACAAACATACATACATTCACTCAAATATGTACATTTTAATTTTTTCATTGACCCATAAAATTACTTGGCTAGGCTTTCCGAAATATGTTTCCGAAATTGTTCTTGAAAATTTATAAACAAAAGCGATTTCGAAATTGTTCTTAAGAATTTTAATTTTTTGTAAGCATTTCTATTTTTGTATTTAATACTAAGAAAATATTTTTCAAAAAATAAAGTTGTATTTAAAAATTATTAGTTTTTTTTTAACAAAATATGATTTCAATATTAAGCTCAAGGGTCTAGAAAATCTCCGCAAGTTATTCTCCTTTTGGTCAGCTGACTCAATAGTTAGTGACGAATTTTTAAATACATAAGTACATATGTACATGCATTTACCGTTTTTACTTTATGTTGGTACATTCGTTTCGATCATACAGACATAAAAGTTATAAGTGTTTGGTCAATGGGTCAAAGAATTTGCATAATTTTTTTTAACATATGTATGTAAATCAACAATAATAGCTCTGTAGATATTAAAGATGTCTAGTGATTTTATGATTACGTACGGCAACTCTCTTTTTATTTCGCTCTCATTTTATTGTTAGCAGGGATGGCATTGAACATTTTACAATTGTACCAAATAGCTGGAGATTGTATTTTTCTGACCTTAATTGTACTGACACATTCTTTTTAATTTATATTACTTTTATTACATATATTTATTAAGAATACAACAAAAATTGTGCATTAAATTTGATTTACACTATAATATAACACAAAACAGGTCAGTATTGAATATGAAGCTATTTATATACAAAGAAAATTTTTTTGTTTTCTTCTTGAATTGAATTCTGTAGTATAAATTGTATACATCTCTCACCCTTATTCTGACTTACTTTCTGACTTTGGCAAATTTGTTATTGTGCTCCGTTCCTCGCTTCATTTCGATTGTGTGCATTCTGCGTTACGATCGTAGCTTCGTTTTTGCAAATTGTTTATTTATTGACTCAACGTTATTCGATTGTTGTTTGTGTTAAAAAAATCTGCAATTAAATAATATGTAAGTATAAAATGGAGTTAGTATAATTTTTTATCTTTCTTCCATATTTTATTTAGTTTATCAAAAAAACACAACGCCTGAGTAATATGAAAAGCTGGCGAATTTAATGGCAACGAAAAACTTTGCGTGTGGATATCATAGGTGTCACATGGACGAAGTGCAGGCAGCGAAAAGTTTTTTGAAATCTATAAAATTAAAATAATTATTTCACAATTGCATATTTAAAGCATATATTGTAACTGTCTTTCAATTCTTGACTCTACATTCTGGGGGTCGTTGTTCTCCTCTTTCAACGACAACATCGATTCCATTTCTTTTCGAAATTTAACAAAACTATTTTTATGTAACAATCAAGCCTACAACTAAAAATATCACCTCCTTGGCAACAGGGTTCTTCATACTGGAATAGTTTGGTAGCAAATACCGCTTACTTATATTGTCTTTTTTCCTCTGAAATCTATTTAGTTATAATTTAATATATATTTAGTTTTTATTTATTTTTGTTTATCGCTGTTTTTTTTCACTAAATTTAACTTTTCACAATATTTAAAATTTTTTCTGTTTCTATTTCATACCTTTCATAGCAAAAGCAACTGGTTTAAACACACTCTTCTCTTCTTCCTTCGATTATGTTTTTCGTTCAGAATATCATTTTTCGATTCGAGGGTTACTGTATGCGGCACCGCAATCGGAACGCAAAATAGGGGTGATTAAAATGCAACAAAAACGATATACTCTTTGACAACTAATTAAAAGAAGAAAAAGTGGATAAAGCAAACAAAAGAGGTACTACATACTTATGTATGCATACTTATTTGCATGTTTTCAGAGTAAAATTACTACACTAATGATTTGCCATATAAAATTACTAAAACGGAGGAGATACCTTAATTGCATTTAGTACATTTTAGCCATTCTGTAGCATTGTACTTTTCCAGTTTGTAGTACCAAAAAAGTACAATTTCGCCATCATTGGTTCTAAGTAATGCTCTATTTCACTGTTCGATTGACCCGTTAATCAAGTACGTATTGTATATATTTTTAAATACATTCAAATGTTCAAGTATATGTAAAAAAGTATGCCACAAATATTTCCACTACGTAAAGTACGGCCAATTTACGCCACTAATACATTTTAGCTTTATTTTATCTATTTGTTCTTCTTACTTATAGAAAGCGTTTTCATTGTTAAAAACTAACTTAAGTGGATGAATCTACAGTTGCTTGTGTGAAACCATGACAAACTGATACTTTTTCTTACCAAATCCACAATTTTTCGTACGGCACATTTTTTATATCAGTACTTGATTTTGAACTAGTCATCTGGAATTGCAAAAGGATTAGCTCTTTTCTTGTATACCTTAGGTTGCCGAATATTTGACACAAGTATGTATAAATATTTGGAATTTTAGTTTTTTTTCTGCTTTGATATTGATTACACTTACCTATTAATCGATTTCCATTTATTGAGTCCATGAATTAAAGTAGTAATTTTTTTATAATTTTTCCAAAATATTACGACATTTTTTTATAATTAAGCATGTATACAAAAAAATTTCAAATTCTCTTTATTGTTGGTTTAAAAATGGGTAAATCCAACAATAAAATTTTATGGATGCTTAATAAAACGTTTATAAGGCTGTTTGTTTAAACAAATTTCTCTGTAACCATCACTCATATGCATGTGTAACAAAATAAAATTCACAAAAACAATACATATTACTACATGCCTATACAAAAATTTTTGTGTTCCCTTTGAAGTTTCACTCATATAACAAAGAGTATAAGTATTTATTTCCTTGTTATTGAATATTTTTATTTAGCTTGTTACTAAGTTGATTTTAATTTATATTAAATATTTACATAGCAACTGCCTAAAAATAAAAGGAAGGAACGGCAATAAAATACTCTATGACTTAAATTCTAAATTTGCTTTACCGTGGCAATGAAATTTACTCTTTTATTATTTTTTATGTTTCATCATTAACTCTGGCTTATGAGATCAATTCATTGATAAAAGGAATTACAGTCGGGCCTCGATTATCCGTCATCCGGTAACCCCGATTGATGGCCAAAGATCAGTCTTACAAGTAATTAGTTTAATTTGAAATTTGAGAAGTGCGGGTTGTTAGATCTAAATATATTTAGTATGGCATCGTTACCGGACCAGACAAGAGCGTTTTAAACGCACTCCAATTACAGGACTGATTACACGAGAAAAGGCTAAAATATACCACACAAAACTAAGCATTCATTCTGAGTGTGAATACTCCAACGCTTGGTTGCAAAATTTTAAGAATAGACATGGAATAAAAATACTTAATGCTGAAGGAGAAAAATCTTCAGCAGACTATGTAAGTGCCACAATGTTTGTAGAACAATTAAATGAATTGATATCAACGGAAAATCTTACCAGTGAGCAAATTTATAATGGGGACGAGGACAGGCCTTTTTTGGTAGTGTTTGCCCGAGAGCAGTTTGGTTTGTCATAATAAAAGATTCATAGATGGACATAAGGTGTCAAAGGAAAGAGTTACCACTTTACTTCGCGCTAATGCTGCTGGTACACAGAAGTGCAAAGCTTTAGTTATTGGTAAAAGTTCTCGTCCAAGAGCCCTAAAAAATGTATACGAGCTTCCCGTAATTTTTAAGGCCAATTCAAATGCATGTGTAACACAGCAAATGTTTTTAGAATGGTTTAACAAAAACTTTGTGGTGGTAAGAGAGCATTTTAAGAAAATCGGTCTTACGGATGGTAGCAAAATCTTTCTGTTATTGGACAACTGCCGGCACATCCAGACGTTCACGATTTTAAGGCTAAAAACGTTATTGCGAAATATTTCCCACCGAATTGTACGTCCTTGATCCAACCGATGGATCAGGGTGTAATATGGAGCTTTAAATGCCATTATCGTAAAACTATAGTACAAAAACTAGTCTAATGCTTCTGGTCCCGACCATCACGAATAATCGGGGCCCGACTGTACTTATTTTTTAATAAGTTTGGTCCTAACTAAGCACGTCTTTGCCATTGCTTATCGCTCAACAAAATAATAAAATAGAATTAAAAATCTAAAATTATAAAAAAAAACTTGAAAATAAATTTTTTAAGATGAAAAGTTCTACATAGTAGAAAATTAATTATTAAAATTTATATATAAGAAGTGTTGAAAACAAATAAAAATTAACTAAAACTAAGAAAAAGATTTTAAAATTACTATTGCGAAATAAAAAATCAAATGTTAAAAGTTCAAACCATAAAGTAAAATAAACACATTTACCAATCTTTGTGACATAAAAATTAACAGAAAAATGTTGTCCATATTATTATTAATAAATAAAATACTGTACTGAAATTAGTACATATTAGAAATAAGTTCAAAACACATATTTTAATATTGAAATATTAGAGAAATTGAACGGAAAATTATTTCATAATAAAATTGCTAGCAATTCAAATATTGAAATTCTACAAAGATATCAATCCAAAACTCTTCGCTTAATTACTAATGCTCCCTGGTTCATCAGAAACAACAATATTCATAAAGATCTTAGCATCGCAATGGTCAAAGAAGAAATTAATCGTTTCAGCGACAGATATCTAAACCGACTTAGCCATCATTCCAATGTGCTAGCCATCAATTAGACGATAGCAACGAAGTGCGTAGGTTAAAAAGGGTACATGTACTTGACCTACCTTTTAGAAAATAATATTTAAGATGTATATATTTATGTAAATAGTACAGCAGTTGCCAACTGTTGTTTACTGAGCTGTTATTTTAGTTATTTTATGTTTTTAATCGTTATTAAATTTGCTTATTATTTTAAATTTTGTAAAATAGATTGCAAATAAAACAGGTTACCAAAAAAAAAAAAATTATAAAATTGGAAGAAATAAAACAAATTCAATAGTTATAATTTTTAAAGTAAACAACTTTAATATCATGTACTGAATAAGAATTACATTAATTTAAAAAGGTGGAAAACTCGAAAACCACACGTTTCTGAGACTTTTTGCACTTTATATTTTGTTTATTCTTTTAATTTTGTCATCTTATTTTTATTTATTTGGAACTGGTAAATTGGATTTAAGACCAACATTTTATCGTTTTTGTGTTTATTCTTTTTTTTACGATGCAATATTAATGTATATCTTCGACATGCACAAATTATGGGTACACAGACATCATATTATATTGAAAAATGGAAATATTACTCTAAAAAGGCCTTACCGCTATTGCGCCTAAAAATTCCAATAAATATGGCTCCAGATAGGTCCAAAATCGTTTCCAATCGAACTTGCAGTCTTCTTGCCGCAAACTTCTTTCAATAACTCCTGCCAGTCTATTTCCCTCACATTGTGCGTTATTTCGATTCTGCCTCAAAACAGTGCTTCCCATCAATCCTAATGAAACTCCACTACATCTTAGAAGTAATATTTTAATGTTTGATGAATTTCTATCAGATTTTGGAGAGGACTTTGCACAGAAGCTCCGTAGTTGAGCAATTCTAGTTGCACTTTGAAAACTCTTAGCCTGAGGAGAATTTATTATTGCCTTTTTTATGATGAATGTTCTAATGTGGCATTTTGACATTAGTTGTAGAAACTGTCGGCTTAAATGAAATCTATTAGTGACATAACAGAGATAAAAAGTTGAAAATCAAAATACCTGTTATTATATCGCCGACAATTGTTGAGAATCAAACGTAACATATTATATAATTAATTTGTAGTAAATTGTGAATATCAAAATTTCATATTTAATGTCCGAATCTATGAAAATGAAATTTTTAACTTAAAAGCAAATTTTTTAGGCATCTAAATAGAAAACTTTTTTACAGGTTTGCAAAAAATGTATCTCCGACATGAAAGCAATCTTTCATCTGTCATTTAGCAAACTTTTCTGTCAAATAGCAACGCATGAACGCATGAGAAAAAAACAAACTATTGTGAATGGAAAACTTTTTTTGCAGGGTTGCAAAAAAGGTACTACTAAGAACAAGTGTATTAGTAATGCCAAATATCTTTACTAAAGTAAAAACGCTTGAATATTTTAAATTTGAAAATTGCAAGTCTCTAAAGAGTGGATACAGTTTTTAGCTAGAATATGATTTAAACATGGGAAAAATTGCAATTTTTAGGAAAATCAATTGATTCAAAAATTTATTTAATATACATATATGTCGAAAAACACCTTGTTTTGATTAATTTATGTTATTTCACTGACAAAGTAATATATATTTCGGTCTAGAACTTTTTTAAATAATGAAAGGCTAAAATAATTTTATATACAAAACATATACATACAGCGAAAATATTATATATATAAAATTAAATGAACATTTATTTGAATTGTTATATACATATATTTAATTACATTTAATAATATTATTTCAAAGTTATATATATTTCTGCCTAGTCCTTCCAAAATAATAAAGGGTTAAACAAATTTTATATTTACAAATAATACGTATGCAGCAAAAACATTTTTTAAATCAGAAATTAAATATACATATATTTTAATTAATATTTTTATTAAATTCATTATAAATAAATTATCTTTATCATTTTATATTGCGTTTTAAGACATAATTTGTTATTTTCTTTGTACAGATTTAGAAATAAAAATGCCTAAATAAAAAACATTTTGAAATTTTTTACATATCAAATCACACATAAAAATTTTATGGGTTCATTATTTTATTTTTAGTTCACGTGGCGTTTTTATTTTTTATGGTGCTCCGGCAGCACAGAATTTGTAAAATTAAATGATTTGGCAGTACCGCCTTTATGTACCAGGAGAATAGTGAATGTAAAGAAAAGGGAATAAAATAGGACATGTAAACAAAAAGAAAAAGTAAAGTTTCAACAAATGAACTATTTTAGCCTAACTTGATAGATGTATAATTCCTAAATTGGAATAAATCAGAAAGTGACAACTGCTCCACTGAAAATGTACTTATGTAGGTCTTCTATCAAAAATAAAAAAATCTTTGTACGCAATTCTTTCATTTAAGTTTTACACACATACACTTTTCCGTTTCTTTCCCTCTAAAAAAAAGTTTGCTGGGTGTGTATCTCGTCCCAAAGACAAACCAGGAAGTAACAACTGGTGCGCTGGAATGGTACATGTGTCCACTATAAAATATCAAAAATCCTTAAACGCAACTATTACCATTTCAGTTTTATGGCCAAAAACATTTTTCACGCCTTTTTCACTACAAAAAAATTGCTGGGTGTGTATCTCGTCCCCAGGGCCGAACCAGGAAGTGACAATTAGTGCGTTGGAATGGTGCATGTGTCCACTATAAAAAATCAAAAAACCCTTGGACTCACATATTACCATTTCGGTTTTATGACCAAAACCTTTGTTCGCGCCTTTTTCACTACAAAAAACTTGCTGGGTGTGTATCTCGTCCAAAGGGCCGAACCAGGATGTAACAACTACAAAAAGTTTGCTGGGTGTGTATCTCGTCTCCAGGGCCGAACCAGGAAGTGACAGTTAATGCGTTGGAATGGTACATGTGTCCACTATAAAAAATCAAAAATCCTTAGAAGAACATATTACCATTTCAGTTTTATAGCCAAAAACTTATTTGGCTAATACATAATTTTTCACTAAAAAAAGTTTGCGGGGTGTATGTCTCATCCTCAGGGCCGAACAAGGAAGTGACAACTGGTGCGCTAGAACTGTACATGTGTCCATTATAAGATAACAAAAATTCTTAGACGCACATATTACCAATTCGGTTTTATAGCCAAAAACTTATTTGGTTAATATATAATTTTTCATAACAAAAAGGTTGATGGGTGTGTGTCTCATCCCTAGGGCCGAACCAGGAAGTCACAACTGGTGCGCTAGAATGGTACATGTGTCCAGTATAAACTATGAAAAATCCTTAGCTGCACATATTACCATTTTGATTTTATGGCCAAAAACTTTTTTCACGCGTTTTTAACTACAACAAGTTTGCGAGGTGTGTATCTCGTCCCCAGAGCCGAACCAGGAAGTGACAACTGGTGCGCTGGAACTGTACATGTGTCCACTATAAGATAACAAAAATTCTTAGACGCACATATTACCATTTCAGTTTGATAGCCAAAAACTTATTTGGTTAATACATAATTTTTCACTGCAAAAAGTTTGCAGGGTGTGTGTCTCATCCCCACGGCCGAACCAGGAAGTGGCAACTGGTGCGCTGGAATAGTACATGTGTCCTTAAACGCGCATATTACCATTTCAGTTTTATAGCCAAAAACTTATTTGGTTAATACATATTTTTTCACTACAAAAACATTGCAGGGTGTGTATCTCATCCCCAGGGCCGAACCAGGAAGTGGCAACTGGTGCGCTGGAATAGTACATGTGTCCTTAAACGCGCATATTACCATTTCAGTTTTATAGCCAAAAACTTATTTGGTTAATACATAATTTTTCACTACAAAAAGTTTGCAGGGTGTGTATCTCATCCCCAGGGCCGAACCAGGAAGTGGCAACTGGTGCGTTAGAATAGTACATGTGTCCTTAAACGCGCATATTACCATTTCAGTTTTATAGCCAAAAACTTATTTGGCTAATACATAATTTTTCACTAAAAAAAGTTTGCTGGGTGTGTGTCTCATCCCCAGAGCCGCACCAGGAAGTGGTAACTGGTGTGCTAGAATGGGACATATGTGTCCAGTATAAAATATAAAAATCTTTAGCTGCACATATTACCATTTCGGTTTTATGGCAAAAAACTTTTTTCGCGCCTTTTGCACTACAAAAAAATTGCTGGGTGTGTATCTCGTCCCCAGGGCCGAACCAGGAAGTGACAACTGGTGCGCTGGAATGTTACATGTATCCTTTAACGCACATACTACCATTTCGGTTTTATAGCCAAAAACTTATTTGGCTAATACATAATTTTTCACTAAAAAACTTTGCTGGGTGTGTGTCTAATCCCCAGGGCCGAACCAGGAAGTAACAACTGGTGCACTGGAACTGTACATGTGTCCACTACGAAGTATCAAAAATTCTTAGACGCACAAATTACCATTTCGATCTTATGGCCAAAAACTTTGTTCGCGCCTTTTTTACTACAAAAAATTGCTGGGTGTGTATCTCGTCCCCAGGGCCGAACAAGGAAGTCACAACTAGTGCGCTAGAATGGTAAATGTGTCCAGTATAAAATATGAAAAATCCTTAGCTGCACATATTACCATTTCGATTTTATGGCCAAAAACTTTTTTCACGCGTTTTTAACTACAACAAGTTTGCTAGGTGTGTATCTCGTCCCCAGGGCCGAACCAGGAAGTGACAGCTGGTGCGCTGGAACTGTACATGTGTCCACTATAAGATAACAAAAATTCTTGGACGCACATATTATCAATTCGGTGTTATAGCCAAAAACTTATTTGTTTAATATATAATTTTTCATAACAAAAAGGTTGATGGGTGTGTGTCTCATCCAAAGAGCCGAACCAGGAAGTGACAACTACAAAAAGTTTGCTGGGTGTGTATCTCATCCCCAGGGCCGAACCAGGAAGTGACAGTTAGTGCGTTGGAATGGTACATGTGTCCACTATAAAAAATCAAAAATCCTTAGACGCACATAATACCATTTCAGTTTTATAGCAAAAAATTAATTGGCTAAGAAATAATTTTTCACAAAAAAATGTTTGCTGGGTGTGTGTCTCAACCCCAGGGCCGAACCAGGAAGTGACAACTGGTGCGCTGGAATGGATCATGTGTCCACTATAAAATATCAAAAATCCTTAGACACACATATTACCAATTCGGTTTTATGGCCAAAAACTTTGTTCGCGCCTTTTTTACTACAAAAAAAGTATATCTCGTCAACAGGGCCGAATCAGGAAGTGACAGTTAGTGCGTTGGAATGGTATATGTGTCCACTATAAAACATCAGAAATCCTTAGACGCACCTATTACCATTTCGGTTTTATGGCCAAAACTTTTTTCACGCCTTTTTCACTACAAAAAAATTGCTGGGTGTGTATCTCGTCCCCAGGGTCGAACCAGGAAGTGACAACTACAAAAAGTTTGCTGGGTGTGTATTTCGTCCCCAGGGCCGAAACAGGAAGTGACAGTTAGTGCGTTGGATTAGTACATGTGTCCATTATAAAAAATCAAAAATCCTTAGACGCACCTATTACCATTCCGGTTTTATGGCCAAAAACTTTTTTCACGCCTTTTTCACTACAAAAAACTTGCTGAGTTGTGTGTCTAATCCCCAGGGCCGAACCAGGAAGTGACAGTTAATGCGTTGGAATGGTACGTGTGTCCGCTATAAAATAACAAAAATCCTTAGACGCACATATTACAATTTCGGTTTTATAGCCAAAAACTTATTTGGCTAATACATAATTTTTCACTAAAAAAAGTTTGGTGGGTGTGTGTCTCATCCCCAGGGCCGAACCAGGAAGTGACAACTAGAGCGCTGCAATGGATCATGTGTCCACTATAAAATATCAAAAATCCCTAGATGATCATATTACCATTTCGGTTTTATGGCCAAAAACTTTTTTTACGCCTTTTTCACTACAAAAAGTCTGCTAGGTGTGTATCTCGTCCCCAGGGCTGAACCAAGAAGTGCCAGTTAGTGCGCTGGAATGGTACATGTGTCCACTATAAAAAATCAAAAATCCTGAGACGTACATTATACCATTTCAGTTTTATAGCCAAAAACTTATTTGGCTAATAAATAATTTTTTACTAAAAAAAGTTTGCTGGGTGTGTGTCTCATCACCAGGGCAAAACCAGGAAGTAACAACTGGTGCGCTGGAATGGATCATGTGTCCACTATAAAATATAAAAATCCTTAGACGCACATATTAACATTTCGGTTTTATAGCCAAAAACTAATTTAGCTAAAACATAATCTTTCACTCCAAAAAGTTTGCTTGGTGTGTATCTCATTCCCAGGGCCGAACCAGGAAGAATAAACTGGTGCGCTGGCATGGTACATGTGTCCAGTATAAAATATCAAAAATCCTTAGCTGCACATATAAACATTTCGATTTTATGGCCAAAAACTTTTTTCACGCCATTTTCACTACAAAAAGTTTGCTAGGTGTGTATCTCGTCCCCAGGGTCGAACCAGGAAGTGACAACTACAAAAAGTTTGCTGGCTGTGTATCTCGTCCCCAGGGCCGAACCAGGAAGTGACAACTGGTGCGCTGGATTGTTACATGTGTCCTTTAACGCACATATTACCATTTAAGTTTTAAAGCCAAAAGCTAATTTGGTCAATACATAATTTTTCACTAAAAAAAGTTTACGGGGTGTATGTCTCATTCTCAGGGCCGAACTAGGAAGTGAGAACTGGTGCGCTGGAATGTTACATGTGTCCACTATAAAATATCAAAAATCCTTAGATGCACCTGTTACCATTTCGGTTTTATGGCCAAAAACTTTTTTCACGCCTTTTTCACTACAAAAAAAATTGCAGGGTGTGTATCTCGTCCCCAGGGCCGAACCAGGAAGTGACAACTGGTGCGCTGGAATAAATCATGTGGCCACTATAAAAAACCAAAAATCCTTAGACGCACCTTTTACCATTTCGGTTTTATGGCCAAAAACTTTTTTCACGCCTTTTTCACTACAAAAAAATTGCTGGGTGTGTATCTCGTCCCCAGGCCGAACCCGGAAGAAACAACTGGTGCTCTGGAATGTAACATGTGTCTTTTAACGCACGTATTACCATTTCGGTTTTATAGCCACAAACTTATTTGGCTAATACATAATTTTTTACTGAAAAACTTTGCTGGGTGTGTGTCTAATCCCCAGGGCCGAACCAGGAAGTGACAACTGTTGCGCTGGAATGTTACATGTGTCCTTTAACGCACATATTACAATTTAAGTTTTAAAGCCAAAAACTAATTTGGTCAATACATAATTTTTCACTAAAAAAAGTTTACGGCGTGTATGTCTCATTCTCAGGGCCGAACTAGGAAGTGAGAACTGGTGCGCTAGAATGGTAAATGTGTCCAGTATAAAATATGAAAAATCCTTAGCTGCACATATTACCATTTCGATTTTATGGCCAAAAACTTTTTTCACGCGTTTTTAACTAAAACAAGTTTGCTAGGTGTGTATCTCGTCCCCAGGGCCGAACCAGGAAGTGACAGCTGGTGCGCTGGAACTGTACATGTGTCCACTACGAAATATCAAAAATTCTTAGACGCACAAATTACCATTTCGATCTTATGGCCAAAAACTTTGTTCGCGCCTTTTTTACTACAAAAAATTGCTGGGTGTGTGTCTCGTCCCCAGGGCCGAACAAGGAAGTCACAACTAGTGCGCTAGAATGGTAAATGTGTCCAGTATAAAATATGAAAAATCCTTAGCTGCACATATTACCATTTCGATTTTATGGCCAAAAACTTTTTTCACGCGTTTTTAACTACAACAAGTTTGCTAGGTGTGTATCTCGTCCCCAGGGCCGAACCAGGAAGTGACAGCTGGTGCGCTGGAACTGTACATGTGTCCACTATAAGATAACAAAAATTCTTGGACGCACATATTATCAATTCGGTGTTATAGCCAAAAACTTATTTGTTTAATATATAATTTTTCATAACAAAAAGGTTGATGGGTGTGTGTCTCATCCCAAGAGCCGAACCAGGAAGTGACAACTACAAAAAGTTTGCTGGGTGTGTATCTCATCCCCAGGGCCGAACCAGGAAGTGACAGTTAGTGCGTTGGAATGGTACATGTGTCCACTATAAAAAATCAAAAATCCTTAGACGCACATAATACCATTTCAGTTTTATAGCAAAAAATTAATTGGCTAAGAAATAATTTTTCACAAAAAAATGTTTGCTGGGTGTGTGTCTCAACCCCAGGGCCGAACCAGGAAGTGACAACTGGTGCGCTGGAATGGATCATGTGTCCACTATAAAATATCAAAAATCCTTAGACACACATATTACCAATTCGGTTTTATGGCCAAAAACTTTGTTCGCGCCTTTTTTACTACAAAAAAAGTATATCTCGTCAACAGGGCCGAATCAGGAAGTGACAGTTAGTGCGTTGGAATGGTATATGTGTCCACTATAAAACATCAGAAATCCTTAGACGCACCTATTACCATTTCGGTTTTATGGCCAAAACTTTTTTCACGCCTTTTTCACTACAAAAAAATTGCTGGGTGTGTATCTCGTCCCCAGGGTCGAACCAGGAAGTGACAACTACAAAAAGTTTGCTGGGTGTGTATTTCGTCCCCAGGGCCGAAACAGGAAGTGACAACTACAAAAAGTTTGCTGGGTGTGTATCTCATCCCCAGGGCCGAACCAGGAAGTGACAGTTAGTGCGTTGGAATGGTACATGTGTCCACTATAAAAAATCAAAAATCCTTAGACGCACATAATACCATTTCAGTTTTATAGCAAAAAATTAATTGGCTAAGAAATAATTTTTCACAAAAAAATGTTTGCTGGGTGTGTGTCTCAACCCCAGGGCCGAACCAGGAAGTGACAACTGGTGCGCTGGAATGGATCATGTGTCCACTATAAAATATCAAAAATCCTTAGACACACATATTACCAATTCGGTTTTATGGCCAAAAACTTTGTTCGCGCCTTTTTTACTACAAAAAAAGTATATCTCGTCAACAGGGCCGAATCAGGAAGTGACAGTTAGTGCGTTGGAATGGTATATGTGTCCACTATAAAACATCAGAAATCCTTAGACGCACCTATTACCATTTCGGTTTTATGGCCAAAACTTTTTTCACGCCTTTTTCACTACAAAAAAATTGCTGGGTGTGTATCTCGTCCCCAGGGTCGAACCAGGAAGTGACAACTACAAAAAGTTTGCTGGGTGTGTATTTCGTCCCCAGGGCCGAAACAGGAAGTGACAGTTAGTGCGTTGGATTAGTACATGTGTCCATTATAAAAAATCAAAAATCCTTAGACGCACCTATTACCATTCCGGTTTTATGGCCAAAAACTTTTTTCACGCCTTTTTCACTACAAAAAACTTGCTGAGTTGTGTGTCTAATCCCCAGGGCCGAACCAGGAAGTGACAGTTAATGCGTTGGAATGGTACGTGTGTCCGCTATAAAATAACAAAAATCCTTAGACGCACATATTACAATTTCGGTTTTATAGCCAAAAACTTATTTGGCTAATACATAATTTTTCACTAAAAAAAGTTTGGTGGGTGTGTGTCTCATCCCCAGGGCCGAACCAGGAAGTGACAACTAGAGCGCTGCAATGGATCATGTGTCCACTATAAAATATCAAAAATCCCTAGATGATCATATTACCATTTCGGTTTTATGGCCAAAAACTTTTTTTACGCCTTTTTCACTACAAAAAGTCTGCTAGGTGTGTATCTCGTCCCCAGGGCTGAACCAAGAAGTGCCAGTTAGTGCGCTGGAATGGTACATGTGTCCACTATAAAAAATCAAAAATCCTGAGACGTACATTATACCATTTCAGTTTTATAGCCAAAAACTTATTTGGCTAATAAATAATTTTTTACTAAAAAAAGTTTGCTGGGTGTGTGTCTCATCACCAGGGCAAAACCAGGACGTAACAACTGGTGCGCTGGAATGGATCATGTGTCCACTATAAAATATAAAAATCCTTAGACGCACATATTAACATTTCGGTTTTATAGCCAAAAACTAATTTAGCTAAAACATAATCTTTCACTCCAAAAAGTTTGCTGGGTGTGTATCTCATTCCCAGGGCCGAACCAGGAAGAATAAACTGGTGCGCTGGCATGGTACATGTGTCCAGTATAAAATATCAAAAATCCTTAGCTGCACATATAAACATTTCGATTTTATGGCCAAAAACTTTTTTCACGCCTTTTTCACTACAAAAAGTTTGCTAGGTGTGTATCTCGTCCCCAGGGTCGAACCAGGAAGTGACAACTACAAAAAGTTTGCTGGGTGTGTATCTCGTCCCCAGGGCCGAACCAGGAAGTGACAACTGGTGCGCTGGAATGTTACATGTGTCCTTTAACGCACATATTACCATTTAAGTTTTAAAGCCAAAAGCTAATTTGGTCAATACATAATTTTTCACTAAAAAAAGTTTACGGGGTGTATGTCTCATTCTCAGGGCCGAACTAGGAAGTGAGAACTGGTGCGCTGGAATGTTACATGTGTCCACTATAAAATATCAAAAATCCTTAGATGCACCTGTTACCATTTCGGTTTTATGGCCAAAAACTTTTTTCACGCCTTTTTCACTACAAAAAAATTGCTGGGTGTGTATCTCGTCCCCAGGCCGAACCCTGAAGAAACAACTGGTGCTCTGGAATGTAACATGTGTCCTTTAACGCACGTATTACCATTTCGGTTTTATAGCCACAAACTTATTTGGCTAATACATAATTTTTTACTGAAAAACTTTGCTGGGTGTGTGTCTAATCCCCAGTGCCGAACCAGGAAGTGACAACTGTTGCGCTGGAATGTTACATGTGTCCTTTAACGCACATATTACAATTTAAGTTTTAAAGCCAAAAACTAATTTGGTCAATACATAATTTTTCACTGAAAAATTTTGCTGGGTGTGTGTCTAATCCCCAGGGCTGAGCCGGGAAGTGACAACTGGTGCGCTGGAATGGTACATGTGTCCACTATAAAATATCAAAAATCCTTAGACGCACATATTACCATTTCAGTTTTATAGCCAAAAACTTATTTGGCTAATACATAATTTTGCACTAAAAAAAGTTTGCTGGGTGTGTAACTTATCCCCAGGGCCGAACCAGGAAGTGACAACTGGTGCGCTGGAATGGTATATGTGTCCACTATAAAATATCAAAAATCCTTAGACGCACATACTATCATTTCAGTTTTATAGCCAAAAACTTATTTGGCTAATACATACTTTTTAACTAAAAAAAGGTTGCTGGGTGTGTATCTAATCCCCAGGGCTGAACCAGGAAGTGCCAGTTAGTGCGTTGGAATGGTACATATGTCCACAAAAAAATATAAAACAAAACCCTTAGAGTCACATATTACTATTTCAGTTTTATAGCCAAAAACTTATTTGGCTAATACATAATTTTTCACTAAAAAAAGGTTGCTGGGTAGGTATCTCATCCCCAGAGCTTAACCAGGAAGTGACAACTAGTGCGCTGGAATAGTTAATGTGTCCTTAAACGCGCATATTACCATTTCAGTTTTATAGCCAAAAACTTATTTGGTTAATACATAATTTTTCACTACAAAAACATTGCAGGGTGTGTATCTCATCCCCAGGGCCGAACCAGGAAGTGGTAACTGGTGTGCTAGAATGGGACATATGTGTCCAGTATAAAATATAAAAATCTTTAGCTGCACATATTACCATTTCAGTTTTATAGCCAAAAACTTATTTGGCTAATACATAATTTTGCACTAAAAGAAGTTTGCTGGGTGTGTAACTCATCCCCAGGGCCGAACCAGGAAGTGACAACTGGTGCGCTGGAATGGTATATGTGTCCACTATAAAATATCAAAAATCCTTAGACGCACATACTATCATTTCAGTTTTATAGCCAAAAACTTATTTGGCTAATACATACTTTTTAACTAAAAAAAGGTTGCTGGGTGTGTATCTAATCCCCAGGGCCAAACCAGGAAGTGACAACTACAAAAAATTTGCTGGGTGTGTATCTCGTCCCCAGGGCCGAACCAGGAAGTGACAGTTAGTGCGTTGGAATGGTACATGTGTCCACTATAAAAAATCAAAAATCCTTAGACGCACATATTACCATTGCAGTTTTATAGCCAAAAACTTATTTGGCTAATACATCATTTTTCACAAAAAAGAGTTTGCTAAGTGTGTATCTCATCCCCAGGGCCGAACCAGGAAGTGGCAGTTAGTGCGTTGGAATGGTACATGTGTCCACTATAAAAAATCAAAAATCCTTAGACGCACATAATACCATTTCAGTTTTATAGCAAAAAATTAATTGGCTAGGAAATAATTTTTCACAAAAAAATGTTTGCTGGGTGTGTGTCTCAACCCCAGGGCCGAACCAGGAAGTGACAACTGGTGCGCTGGAATGGTACATGTGTCCACTATAAAATATCAAAAATCCTTAGACGCACATATTACCAATTCAGTTTTATAGCCAAAAACTTATTTGGCTAATACATAATTTTGCACTAAAAAAGTTTTCTGGGTGTGTAACTCATCCCCAGGGCCGAACCAGGAAGTGACAACTAGTGCGCTGGAATGGTACATGTGTCCACTATAAAATATCAAAAATCCTTAGACACACATATTACCAATTCGGTTTTATGGCCAAAAACTTTGTTCGCGCCTTTTTTACTACAAAAAAAGTATATCTCGTCAACAGGGCCGAATCAGGAAGTGACAGTTAGTGCGTTGGAATGGTATATGTGTCCACTATAAAACATCAGAAATCCTTAGACGCACCTATTACCATTTCGGTTTTATGGCCAAAACTTTTTTCACGCCTTTTTCACTACAAAAAAATTGCTGGGTGTGTATCTCGTCCCCAGGGTCGAACCAGGAAGTGACAACTACAAAAAGTTTGCTGGGTGTGTATTTCGTCCCCAGGGCCGAAACAGGAAGTGACAGTTAGTGCGTTGGATTAGTACATGTGTCCATTATAAAAAATCAAAAATCCTTAGACGCACCTATTACCATTCCGGTTTTATGGCCAAAAACTTTTTTCACGCCTTTTTCACTACAAAAAACTTGCTGGGTTGTGTGTCTAATCCCCAGGGCCGAACCAGGAAGTGACAACTGGTGCGCTGGAATGGTATATGTGTCCACTATAAAATATCAAAAATCCTTAGACGCACATACTATCATTTCAGTTTTATAGCCAAAAACTTATTTGGCTAATACATACTTTTTAACTAAAAAAAGGTTGCTGGGTGTGTATCTAATCCCCAGGGCTGAACCAGGAAGTGCCAGTTAGTGCGTTGGAATGGTACATATGTCCACAAAAAAATATAAAACAAAACCCTTAGAGTCACATATTACTATTTCAGTTTTATAGCCAAAAACTTATTTGGCTAATACATAATTTTTCACTAAAAAAAGGTTGCTGGGTGGGTATCTCATCCCCAGAGCTTAACCAGAAGTGACAACTAGTGCGCTGGAATAGTTAATGTGTCCTTAAACGCGCATATTACCATTTCAGTTTTATAGCCAAAAACTTATTTGGTTAATACATAATTTTTCACTACAAAAACATTGCAGGGTGTGTATCTCATCCCCAGGGCCGAACCAGGAAGTGGTAACTGGTGTGCTAGAATGGGACATATGTGTCCAGTATAAAATATAAAAATCTTTAGCTGCACATATTACCATTTCAGTTTTATAGCCAAAAACTTATTTGGCTAATACATAATTTTGCACTAAAAAAAGTTTGCTGGGTGTGTAACTCATCCCCAGGGCCGAACCAGGAAGTGACAACTGGTGCGCTGGAATGGTATATGTGTCCACTATAAAATATCAAAAATCCTTAGACGCACATACTATCATTTCCGTTTTATAGCCAAAAACTTATTTGGCTAATACATACTTTTTAACTAAAAAAAGGTTGCTGGGTGTGTATCTAATCCCCAGGGCCAAACCAGGAAGTAACAACTACAAAAAATTTGCTGGGTGTGTATCTCGTCCCCAGGGCCGAACCAGGAAGTGACAGTTAGTGCGTTGGAATGGTACATGTGTCCACTATAAAAAATCAAAAATCCTTAGACGTACATATTACCATTGCAGTTTTATAGCCAAAAACTTATTTGGCTAATACATCATTTTTCACAAAAAAGAGTTTGCTAAGTGTGTATCTCATCCCCAGGGCCGAAACAAGAAGTGACAGTTAGTGCGTTGGAATGGTACATGTGTCCACTATAAAAAATCAAAAATCCTTAGACGCACATAATACCATTTCAGTTTTATAGCAAAAAATTAATTGGCTAAGAAATAATTTCTCACAAAAAAATGTTTGCTGGGTGTGTGTCTCAACCCCAGGGCCGAACCAGGAAGTGACAACTGGTGCGCTGGAATGGATCATGTGTCCACTATAAAATATCAAAAATCCTTAGACACACATATTACCAATTCGGTTTTATGGCCAAAAACTTTGTTCGCGCCTTTTTTACTACAAGAAAAGTATATCTCGTCAACAGAGCCGAATCAGGAAGTGACAGTTAGTGCGTTGGAATGGTATATGTGTCCACTATAAAACATTAGAAATTCTTAGACGCACCTATTACCATTTTGGTTTTATGGCCAAAACTTTTTTCACGCCTTTTTTACTACAAAAAAATTGCTGGGTGTGTATCTCGTCCCCAGGGTCGAACCAGGAAGTGACAACTACAAAAAGTTTGCTGGGTGTGTATTTCGTCCCCACGGCCGAAACAGGAAGTGACAGTTAGTGCGTTGGATTAGTACATGTGTCCATTATAAAAAATCAAAAATCCTTAGACGCACCTATTACCATTCCGGTTTTATGGCCAAAAACTTTTTTCACGCCTTTTTCACTACAAAAAACTTGCTGGGTGTGTATCTCTTCCCCAGAACCGAACCAGGATGTAACAACTACAAAAAGTTTGCTGGGTGTGTATCTCGTCCCCAGGGCCGAACCAGGAAGTGACAGTTAATGCGTTGGAATGGTACGTGTGTCCGCTATAAAATAACAAAAATCCTTAGACGCACATATTACAATTTCGGTTTTATAGCCAAAAACTTATTTGGCTAATACATAATTTTTCACTAAAAAAAGTTTGGTGGGTGTGTGTCTCATCCCCAGGGCCGAACCAGGAAGTGACAACTAGAGCGCTGCAATGGATCATGTGTCCACTATAAAATATCAAAAATCCCTAGATGATCATATTACCATTTCGGTTTTATGGCCAAAAACTTTTTTTACGCCTTTTTCACTACAAAAAGTCTGCTAGGTGTGTATCTCGTCCCCAGGGCTGAACCAAGAAGTGCCAGTTAGTGCGCTGGAATGGTACATGTGTCCACTATAAAAAATCAAAAATCCTGAGACGTACATTATACCATTTCAGTTTTATAGCCAAAAACTTATTTGGCTAATAAATAATTTTTCACTAAAAAAAGTTTGCTGGGTGTGTGTCTCATCACCAGGGCAAAACCAGGAAGTAACAACTGGTGCGCTGGAATGGATCATGTGTCCACTATAAAATATAAAAATCCTTAGACGCACATATTAACATTTCGGTTTTATAGCCAAAAACTAATTTAGCTAAAACATAATCTTTCACTCCAAAAAGTTTGCTGGGTGTGTATCTCATTCCCAGGGCCGAACCAGGAAGAATAAACTGGTGCGCTGGCATGGTACATGTGTCCAGTATAAAATATCAAAAATCCTTAGCTGCACATATAAACATTTCGATTTTATGGCCAAAAACTTTTTTCACGCCTTTTTCACTACAAAAAGTTTGCTAGGTGTGTATCTCGTCCCCAGGGTCGAACCAGGAAGTGACAACTACAAAAAGTTTGCTGGGTGTGTATCTCGTCCCCAGGGCCGAACCAGGAAGTGACAACTGGTGCGCTGGAATGTTACATGTGTCCTTTAACGCACATATTACCATTTAAGTTTTAAAGCCAAAAGCTAATTTAGTCAATACATAATTTTTCACTAAAAAAAGTTTGCGGGGTGTATGTCTCATTCTCAGGGCCGAACTAGGAAGTGAGAACTGGTGCGCTGGAATGGTACATGTGTCCAGTATAAAATATCAAATATCCTTAGATGCACCTGTTACCATTTCGGTTTTATGGCCAAAAACTTTTTTCACGCCTTTTTCACTACAAAAAAAATTGCTGGGTGTGTATCTCGTCCCCAGGGCCGAACCAGGAAGTGACAACTGGTGCGCTGGAATAAATCATGTGGCCACTATAAAAAATCAAAAATCCTTAGACGCACATATTACCATTTCGGTTTTATGGCCAAAAACTTTTTTCACGCCTTTTTCACTACAAAAAAATTGTTGGGTGTGTATCTCGTCCCCAGGGCCGAACCCTGAAGAAACAACTGGTGCTCTGGAATGTAACATGTGTCCTTTAACGCACGTATTACTATTTCGGTTTTATAGCCATAAACTTATTTGGCTAATACATAATTTTTTACTGAAAAACTTTGCTGGGTGTGTGTCTAATCCCCAGGGCCGAACCAGGAAGTGACAACTGTTGCGCTGGAATGTTACATGTGTCCTTTAACGCACATATTACAATTTAAGTTTTAAAGCCAAAAACTAATTTGGTCAATACATAATTTTTCACTGGAAAATTTTGCTGGGTGTGTGTCTAATCCCCAGGGCTGAACCGGGAAGTGACAACTGGTGCGCTGGAATGGTACATGTGTCCAGTATAAAATATCAAAAATTATTAGCTGCACATATAAACATTTCGATTTTATGGCCAAAAACTTTTTTCATGCCTTTTTCACTACAAAAAGTTTGCTAGGTGTGTATCTCGTCCCCAGGGTCGAACCAGGAAGTGACAACTACAAAAAGTTTGCTGGGTGTGTATCTCGTCCCAGGGGCCGAACCAGGAAGTGACAGTGAGTGCGTTGGAATGGTACATGTATCCACTATAAAAAATCAAAAATTCTTAGACGCATATAATACCATTTAAGTTTTAAAGCCAAAAGCTAAATTGGTCAATACATAATTTTTCACTGAAAAACTTTGCTGGGTGTGTGTCTAATCCCCAAGGCCGAACCAGGAAGTGATAACTGGTGCGCTGGAATGTTACATGTGTCCTTTAACGCACATATTACCATTTCAGTTTTAAAGCCAAAAACTTATTTGGCTAATACATAATTTTTCACTGAAAAACTTTGCTGGGTGTGTGTCTAATCCCCAGGGCCGAACCAGGAAGTGACAACTGGTGCGCTGGAATGGTACATGTGTCCACTATAAAATATCAAAAATCCTTAGACGCACATATTACCATTTCAGTTTTATAGCCAAAAACTTATTTGGCTAATACATAATTTTGCACTAAAAAAGTTTTCTGGGTGTGTAACTCATCCCCAGGGCCGAACCAGGAAGTGACAACTGGTGCGCTGGAAAGGTATATGTGTCCACTATAAAATATCAAAAATCCTTAGACGCACATACTATCATTTCAGTTTTATAGCCAAAAACTTATTTGGCTAATACATACTTTTTAACTAAAAAAAGGTTGCTGGGTGTGTATCTAATCCCCAGGGCTGAACCAGAAAGTGCCAGTTAGTGCGTTAGAATGGTACATGTGTCCACAAAAAAATATAAAACAAAACCCTTAGAGGCACATATTACTATTTTAGTTTTATAGCCAAAAACTTATTTGGCTAATACATAATTTTTCACTAAAAAAAGGTTGCGGGGTGTGTGTCTCATCCCCAGGGCCGAACCAAGAAGTGACAGTTAGTGCGTTGGAATGGTACATGTGTCCACTATAAAAAATCAAAAATCCTTAGACGCACATAATACCATTTCAGTTTTATAGCAAAAAATTAATTGGCTAAGAAATAATTTCTCACAAAAAAATGTTTGCTGGGTGTGTGTCTCAACCCCAGGGCCGAACCAGGAAGTGACAACTGGTGCGCTGGAATGGATCATGTGTCCACTATAAAATATCAAAAATCCTTAGACACACATATTACCAATTCGGTTTTATGGCCAAAAACTTCGTTCGCGCCTTTTTTACTACAAAAAAAGTATATCTCGTCAACAGGGCCGAATCAGGAAGTGACAGTTAGTGCGTTGGAATGGTATATGTGTCCACTATAAAACATTAGAAATTCTTAGACGCACCTATTACCATTTTGGTTTTATGGCCAAAACTTTTTTCACGCCTTTTTCACTACAAAAAAATTGCTGGGTGTGTATCTCGTCCCCAGGGTCGAACCAGGAAGTGACAACTACAAAAAGTTTGCTGGGTGTGTATTTCGTCCCCACGGCCGAAACAGGAAGTGACAGTTAGTGCGTTGGATTAGTACATGTGTCCATTATAAAAAATCAAAAATCCTTAGACGCACCTATTACCATTCCGGTTTTATGGCCAAAAACTTTTTTCACGCCTTTTTCACTACAAAAAACTTGCTGGGTGTGTATCTCTTCCCCAGAACCGAACCAGGATGTGACAACTACAAAAAGTTTGCTGGGTGTGTATCTCGTCCCCAGGGCCGAACCAGGAAGTGACAGTTAATGCGTTGGAATGGTACGTGTGTCCGCTATAAAATAACAAAAATCCTTAGACGCACATATTACAATTTCGGTTTTATAGCCAAAAACTTATTTGGCTAATACATAATTTTTCACTAAAAAAAGTTTGGTGGGTGTGTGTCTCATCCCCAGGGCCGAACCAGGAAGTGACAACTAGAGCGCTGCAATGGATCATGTGTCCACTATAAAATATCAAAAATCCCTAGATGATCATATTACCATTTCGGTTTTATGGCCAAAAACTTTTTTTACGCCTTTTTCACTACAAAAAGTCTGCTAGGTGTGTATCTCGTCCCCAGGGCTGAACCAAGAAGTGCCAGTTAGTGCGCTGGAATGGTACATGTGTCCACTATAAAAAATCAAAAATCCTGAGACGTACATTATACCATTTCAGTTTTATAGCCAAAAACTTATTTGGCTAATAAATAATTTTTCACTAAAAAAAGTTTGCTGGGTGTGTGTCTCATCACCAGGGCAAAACCAGGAAGTAACAACTGGTGCGCTGGAATGGATCATGTGTCCACTATAAAATATAAAAATCCTTAGACGCACATATTAACATTTCGGTTTTATAGCCAAAAACTAATTTAGCTAAAACATAATCTTTCACTCCAAAAAGTTTGCTGGGTGTGTATCTCATTCCCAGGGCCGAACCAGGAAGAATAAACTGGTGCGCTGGCATGGTACATGTGTCCAGTATAAAATATCAAAAATCCTTAGCTGCACATATAAACATTTCGATTTTATGGCCAAAAACTTTTTTCACGCCTTTTTCACTACAAAAAGTTTGCTAGGTGTGTATCTCGTCCCCAGGGTCGAACCAGGAAGTGACAACTACAAAAAGTTTGCTGGGTGTGTATCTCGTCCCCAGGGCCGAACCAGGAAGTGACAACTGGTGCGCTGGAATGTTACATGTGTCCTTTAACGCACATATTACCATTTAAGTTTTAAAGCCAAAAGCTAATTTAGTCAATACATAATTTTTCACTAAAAAAAGTTTGCGGGGTGTATGTTTCATTCTCAGGGCCGAACTAGGAAGTGAGAACTGGTGCGCTGGAATGGTACATGTGTCCAGTATAAAATATCAAATATCCTTAGATGCACCTGTTACCATTTCGGTTTTATGGCCAAAAACTTTTTTCACGCCTTTTTCACTACAAAAAAAATTGCTGGGTGTGTATCTCGTCCCCAGGGCCGAACCAGGAAGTGACAACTGGTGCGCTGGAATAAATCATGTGGCCACTATAAAAAATCAAAAATCCTTAGACGCACATATTACCATTTCGGTTTTATGGCCAAAAACTTTTTTCACGCCTTTTTCACTACAAAAAAATTGTTGGGTGTGTATCTCGTCCCCAGGGCCGAACCCTGAAGAAACAACTGGTGCTCTGGAATGTAACATGTGTCCTTTAACGCACGTATTACTATTTCGGTTTTATAGCGATAAACTTATTTGGCTAATACATAATTTTTTACTGAAAAACTTTGCTGGGTGTGTGTCTAATCCCCAGGGCCGAACCAGGAAGTGACAACTGTTGCGCTGGAATGTTACATGTGTCCTTTAACGCACATATTACAATTTAAGTTTTAAAGCCAAAAACTAATTTGGTCAATACATAATTTTTCACTGGAAAATTTTGCTGGGTGTGTGTCTAATCCCCAGGGCTGAACCGGGAAGTGACAACTGGTGCGCTGGAATGTTACATGTGTCCTTTAACGCACATATTACCATTTCAGTTTTAAAGCCAAAAACTTATTTGGCTAATACATAATTTTTCACTGAAAAACTTTGCTGGGTGTGTGTCTAATCCCCAGGGCCGAACCAGGAAGTGACAACTGGTGCGCTGGAATGGTACATGTGTCCACTATAAAATATCAAAAATCCTTAGACGCACATATTACCATTTCAGTTTTATAGCCAAAAACTTATTTGGCTAATACATAATTTTGCACTAAAAAAGTTTTCTGGGTGTGTAACTCATCCCCAGGGCCGAACCAGGAAGTGACAACTAGTGCGCTGGAATGGTATATGTGTCCACTATAAAATATTAAAAGTCCTTAGACGCACATACTATCATTTCAGTTTTATAGCCAAAAACTTATTTGGCTAATACATACTTTTTAACTAAAAAAAGGTTGCTGGGTGTGTATCTAATCCCCAGGGCTGAACCAGAAAGTGCCAGTTAGTGCGTTGGAATGGTACATGTGTCCACAAAAAAATATAAAACAAAACCCCTAGAGGCACATATTACTATTTCAGTTTTATAGCCAAAAACTTATTTGGCTAATACATAATTTTTCACTAAAAAAAGGTTGCGGGGTGTGTGTCTCATCCCCAGGGCCGAACCAAGAAGTGACAGTTAGTGCGTTGGAATGGTACATGTGTCCACTATAAAAAATCAAAAATCCTTAGACGCACATAATACCATTTCAGTTTTATAGCAAAAAATTAATTGGCTAAGAAATAATTTCTCACAAAAAAATGTTTGCTGGGTGTGTGTCTCAACCCCAGGGCCGAACCAGGAAGTGACAACTGGTGCGCTGGAATGGATCATGTGTCCACTATAAAATATCAAAAATCCTTAGACACACATATTACCAATTCGGTTTTATGGCCAAAAACTTCGTTCGCGCCTTTTTTACTACAAAAAAAGTATATCTCGTCAACAGGGCCGAATCAGGAAGTGACAGTTAGTGCGTTGGAATGGTATATCTGTCCACTATAAAACATTAGAAATTCTTAGACGCACCTATTACCATTTTGGTTTTATGGCCAAAACTTTTTTCACGCCTTTTTCACTACAAAAAAATTGCTGGGTGTGTATCTCGTCCCCAGGGTCGAACCAGGAAGTGACAACTACAAAAAGTTTGCTGGGTGTGTATTTCGTCCCCACGGCCGAAACAGGAAGTGACAGTTAGTGCGTTGGATTAGTACATGTGTCCATTATAAAAAATCAAAAATCCTTAGACGCACCTATTACCATTCCGGTTTTATGGCCAAAAACTTTTTTCACGCCTTTTTCACTACAAAAAACTTGCTGGGTGTGTATCTCTTCCCCAGAACCGAACCAGGATGTAACAACTACAAAAAGTTTGCTGGGTGTGTATCTCGTCCCCAGGGCCGAACCAGGAAGTGACAGTTAATGCGTTGGAATGGTACGTGTGTCCGCTATAAAATAACAAAAATCCTTAGACGCACATATTACAATTTCGGTTTTATAGCCAAAAACTTATTTGGCTAATACATAATTTTTCATTAAAAAAAGTTTGGTGGGTGTGTGTCTCATCCCCAGGGCCGAACCAGGAAGTGACAACTAGAGCGCTGCAATGGATCATGTGTCCACTATAAAATATCAAAAATCCCTAGATGATCATATTACCATTTCGGTTTTATGGCCAAAAACTTTTTTTACGCCTTTTTCACTACAAAAAGTCTGCTAGGTGTGTATCTCGTCCCCAGGGCTGAACCAAGAAGTGCCAGTTAGTGCGCTGGAATGGTACATGTGTCCACTATAAAAAATCAAAAATCCTGAGACGTACATTATACCATTTCAGTTTTATAGCCAAAAACTTATATGGCTAATAAATAATTTTTCACTAAAAAAAGTTTGCTGGGTGTGTGTCTCATCACCAGGGCAAAACCAGGAAGTAACAACTGGTGCGCTGGAATGGATCATGTGTCCACTATAAAATATAAAAATCCGTATAAGCACATATTAACATTTCGGTTTTATAGCCAAAAACTAATTTAGCTAAAACATAATCTTTCACTCCAAAAAGTTTGCTGGGTGTGTATCTCATTCCCAGGGCCGAACCAGGAAGAATAAACTGGTGCGCTGGCATGGTACGTGTGTCCAGTATAAAATATCAAAAATCCTTAGCTGCACATATAAACATTTCGATTTTATGGCCAAAAACTTTTTTCACGCCTTTTTCACTACAAAAAGTTTGCTAGGTGTGTATCTGGTCCCCAGGGTCGCACCAGGAAGTGACAACTACAAAAAGTTTGCTGGGTGTGTATCTCGTCCCCAGGGCCGAACCAGGAAGTGACAACTGGTGCGCTGGAATGTTACATGTGTCCTTTAACGCACATATTACCATTTAAGTTTTAAAGCCAAAAGCTAATTTAGTCAATACATAATTTTTCACTAAAAAAAGTTTGCGGGGTGTATGTCTCATTCTCAGGGCCGAACTAGGAAATGAGAACTGGTGCGCTGGAATGGTACATGTGTCCAGTATAAAATATCAAATATCCTTAGATGCACCTGTTACCATTTCGGTTTTATGGCCAAAAACTTCGTTCGCGCCTTTTTTACTACAAAAAACGTATATCTCGTCAACAGGGCCGAATCAGGAAGTGACAGTTAGTGCGTTGGAATGGTATATATGTCCACTATAAAACATTAGAAATTCTTAGACGCACCTATTACCATTTTGGTTTTATGGCCAAAACTTTTTTCACGCCTTTTTCACTACAAAAAAATTGCTGGGTGTGTATCTCGTCCCCAGGGTCGAACCAGGAAGTGACAACTACAAAAAGTTTGCTGGGTGTGTATTTCGTCCCCACGGCCGAAACAGGAAGTGACAGTTAGTGCGTTGGATTAGTACATGTGTCCATTATAAAAAATCAAAAATCCTTAGACGCACCTATTACCATTCCGGTTTTATGGCCAAAAACTTTTTTCACGCCTTTTTCACTACAAAAAACTTGCTGGGTATGTATCTCTTCCCCAGAACCGAACCAGGATGTAACAACTACAAAAAGTTTGCTGGGTGTGTATCTCGTCCCCAGGGCCGAACCAGGAAGTGACAGTTAATGCGTTGGAATGGTACGTGTGTCCGCTATAAAATAACAAAAATTCTTAGACGCACATATTACAATTTCGGTTTTATAGCCAAAAACTTATTTGGCTAATACATAATTTTTCACTAAAAAAAGTTTGGTGGGTGTGTGTCTCATCCCCAGGGCCGAACCAGGAAGTGACAACTAGAGCGCTGCAATGGATCATGTGTCCACTATAAAATATCAAAAATCCCTAGATGATCATATTACCATTTCGGTTTTATGGCCAAAAACTTTTTTTACGCCTTTTTCACTACAAAAAGTGTGCTAGGTGTGTATCTCGTCCCCAGGGCTGAACCAAGAAGTGCCAGTTAGTGCGCTGGAATGGTACATGTGTCTACTATAAAAAATCAAAAATCCTGAGACGTACATTATACCATTTCAGTTTTATAGCCAAAAACTTATTTGGCTAATAAATAATTTTTCACTGAAAAAAGTTTGCTGGGTGTGTGTCTCATCACCAGGGCAAAACCAGGAAGTAACAACTGGTGCGCTGGAATGGATCATGTGTCCACTATAAAATATAAAAATCCTTAGACGCACATATTAACATTTCGGTTTTATAGCCAAAAACTAATTTAGCTAAAACATAATCTTTCACTCCAAAAAGTTTGCTGGGTGTGTATCTCATTCCCAGGGCCGAACCAGGAAGAATAAACTGGTGCGCTGGCATGGTACATGTGTCCAGTATAAAATATCAAAAATCCTTAGCTGCACATATAAACATTTCGATTTTATGGCCAAAAACTTTTTTCACGCCTTTTTCACTACAAAAAGTTTGCTAGGTGTGTATCTGGTCCCCAGGGTCGAACCAGGAAGTGACAACTACAAAAAGTTTGCTGGGTGTGTATCTCGTCCCCAGGGCCGAACCAGGAAGTGACAACTGGTGCGCTGGAATGTTACATGTGTCCTTTAACGCACATATTACCATTTAAGTTTTAAAGCCAAAAGCTAATTTAGTCAATACATAATTTTTCACTAAAAAAAGTTTGCGGGGTGTATGCCTCATTCTCAGGGCCGAACTAGGAAGTGAGAACTGGTGCGCTGGAATGGTACATGTGTCCAGTATAAAATATCAAATATCCTTAGATGCACCTGTTACCATTTCGGTTTTATGGCCAAAAACTTTTTTCACGCCTTTTTCACTACAAAAAAAAATTGCTGGGTGTGTATCTCGTCCCAGGGCCGAACCAGGAAGTGACAACTGGTGCGCTGGAATAAATCATGTGGCCACTATAAAAAATCAAAAATCCTTAGACGCACATATTACCATTTCGGTTTTATGGCCAAAAACTTTTTTCACGCCTTTTTCACTACAAAAAAATTGTTGGGTGTGTATCTCGTCCCCAGGGCCGAACCCTGAAGAAACAACTGGTGCTCTGGAATGTAACATGTGTCCTTTAACGCACGTATTACTATTTCGGTTTTATAGCCATAAACTTATTTGGCTAATACATAATTTTTTACTGAAAAACTTTGCTGGGTGTGTGTCTAATCCAACTGTTGCGCTGGAATGTTACATGTGTCCTCTAACGCACATATTACAATTTAAGTTTTAAAGCCAAAAACTAATTTGGTCAATACATAATTTTTCACTGGAAAATTTTGCTGGGTGTGTGTCTAATCCCCAGGGCTGAACCGGGTAGTGACAACTGGTGCGCTGGAATGGTACATGTGTCCAGTATAAAATATCAAAAATTATTAGCTGCACATATAAACATTTCGATTTTATGGCCAAAAACTTTTTTCATGCCTTTTTCACTACAAAAAGTTTGCTAGGTATGTATCTCGTCCCCAGGGTCGAACCAGGAAGTGACAACTACAAAAAGTTTGCTGGGTGTGTATCTCGTCCCAGGGGCCGAACCAGGAAGTGACAGTGAGTGCGTTGGAATGGTACATGTATCCACTATAAAAAATCAAAAATTCTTAGACGCATATATTACCATTTAAGTTTTAAAGCCAAAAGCTAAATTGGTCAATACATAATTTTTCACTGAAAAACTTTGCTGGGTGTGTGTCTAATCCCCAAGGCCGAACCAGGAAGTGATAACTGGTGCGCTGGAATGTTACATGTGTCCTTTAACGCACATATTACCATTTCAGTTTTAAAGCCAAAAACTTATTTGGCTAATACATAATTTTTCACTGAAAAACTTTGCTGGGTGTGTGTCTAATCCCCAGGGCCGAACCAGGAAGTGACAACTGGTGCGCTGGAATGGTACATGTGTCCACTATAAAATATCAAAAATCCTTCGACGCACATATTACCATTTCAGTTTTATAGCCAAAAACTTATTTGGCTAATACATAATTTTGCACTAAAAAAGTTTTCTGGGTGTGTAACTCATCCCCAGGGCCGAACCAGGAAGTGACAACTAGTGCGCTGGAATGGTATATGTGTCCACTATAAAATATCAAAAATCCTTAGACGCACATACTATCATTTCAGTTTTATAAACAAAAACTTATTTGGCTAATACATACTTTTTAACTAAAAAAAGGTTGCTGGGTGTGTGTTACCGCCACTCATAAATCGCTAATATGACATTACTGTTACCGCCACTCATAAATCGCTAATATGACATTACTGTTATCGATATGTAGAGAGATGAGCATGGCAAAATGTTCAATTATTCCTTTTAATTTTCCACGCGGTATAATTATGAGGCCATATTTAATCGATACCACATACATAGGTATATAAAACACCTACATAGATTTAAGATATTCATTCGTTCAGGTCATAAGGATTACGAAGCTTCGCTTGGAGTAGCCATACATAAAAGTTAGTATATCAGCAGTTTAGTATGTAAGTTTGTATAATGAATTTATTTATAATTTTAGGAATTTTAACATATTAAAGCGTAAGAATAAAGAATTAAAGTTTTCTAAAATTCTTACACTTGTGTTTAAAATCCATATTGGCTATCTTGAGCTTGGGCCGCTTTACCCGCAACATTAAAATTCTTTTATGTGCCTCATCGGATCGTTTGAAGGAATCATCTTGGGTGTTAAAACGTAAGTCCTATCAGAATGCAACCTTCCACTCCCTCACAGGGTCAACCACTAAGTCGTCAACGACCAACTCAGTTAAGTCCTGCACTGAACAACTGTCACATTTGCAACAAGTCCACAGACAACGAAAAATTTATAAAATGCAGCAAGTGCCATCTTAATTTTCATTTACCATGTGTCAATCTCAGCAGCAATCAAGACCAACCTACGTGGAGTTGCCAAAATTGTACGGTACAACATCAAATCACGATCGATTCTGCCTCTTCCATTCGTAGTGGCTCTTCGGCCGCTTCCCGCTCCCGCCGACAAGCTCTTGAGCTACAACGTCTAGAAGAAGAGACACAACTTGAAAGAGATTTCATTAAAAAGAAATACCAAATTCTCGAACAAGCAGTAGATGACTTCGAGGACGCAAAATCAGTTAATAAACACTCAGCTGTCAGATCTGTACATGAGTGGTTAGATAATCAAATCCAACTCCCTACTTCGGCTATTGCAACCGCACACCAAAATATAGTTTCCGCAGCTCGTCAGTTTGAAACGCCACCTTACACATTTGTACCACAAGCCACAACAACGCAAGAAATGCCTAACACTACTAAACCATATTGCCAAAACGTAAGTAATGACTTAGTTTATACGACAAAAACAATAACTCCGCCCGTATGTACAACTACGTCATTCGTTAATAACATGTCTTCATTTATTAATGACCCAACAACGAACCGTCAGCAGCCGACAACTGCAAATTTATGTAATAATTCAGACAACGTAAATGCAGAAAATCACACATTAGAAACACCTGTACAATTTGGTTACATGGATTCAACGTTTTCCATGAACCCATCAAACCTCCAACCTGTTATATTACCTTCTCACAGGCTTTCGCAACAACAAATAAGCACGCGGCAGTCAGTACCAAAAGAGCTTCCAATTTTTACCGGCACTCCTGAAGAATGGCCCTTGTTTAGTGCCACATATGACTGGTCGACAGCAGTCTGTGGTTTTACAGACGCTGAAAATCTTGTCAGGCTTCAAAGTTCTCTAAAGGGGGAAGCACTTCGATCTGTTAAACATATTTTGATCCATCCATCGGGTGTACCATGTGCTCTATCTACACTAAAATTGCTTTTCGGACAACCGGAAAAAATATTAAACTCACTAAAAAATAGAATAAGATCACTACCAGCACTGAACACAAATAAATTGAGCACAATTACATCTTTCGCCGTGGAAGTAAAGGGCCTAGAAACAACAATTAAAGCCAGTGGTTTAATAAATGAACTGACCAATTCATCTTTATTACATGAATTAATAATGAAAATGCCATCACATTTTCAACTTAACTGGGGTGAACAAAAAATAAAACTAGCAAAAAATAACAAAAGAGTTAGTTTGACTGAATTCGCTAACTGGATATATGAAGTCGGTGTCTCAGCAAGCAGCATAAATATAGAAAGTGACAGCAGCGCATCAAAGTCAATAGAGCAGTATTCGCGTAAGCCAAAAAACGTTTATGTGCATGCTCATGAAGAACAAAACAAAAAGATCTGTTTAGTGTGTTCTGGCAACTGCAATAGTGTTGAGAAGTGTAAAAAATTCTTGGCTGCGAATAGAAGCGAGCGATGGAACTTAGTAAGAATGTACAATCTATGTAAACTGTGCCTGCGACGTCACTACGGTATTTGCAGTAGCAGCATCGTTTGCAGAGAAAATAATTGTCAAATAAAACATAATACATTGCTGCATAAATCCATGACTGAAGATAGAGAAACAAACGCTACCAGAGAAACTGAAAATAAAAGCAAAAGAGATAATTTACATGCAGCCCATAGGAATGAATGCAATGAAATCTTATTTAAAATTATACCCATAACAATATACGGAAACAATAATAAACGTTTTAATACTTTTGCATTTATAGACGAGGGTTCGTCTGTAAGTCTGGTAAATGAACAATTAATTAATAAACTAGATTTAAATGGTGAGTCACAACCTCAAATCCGAAGATGGACAAGTACGAAAGGCAAAAGTTTTGACAGTTTGTGGCGTTTTAGAAAGACCTGCTGCAAAATTAGCGGTTTTAGACGTGGCTGAAAGAAAGTAGAGTAAGTCTTCGAAATCTCGCCATACTGGTGGGGAGTGTTACCGCCACTCATAAATCGCTAATATGACATTACTGTTACCGCCACTCATAAATCGCTAATATGACATTACTGTTATCGATATGTAGAGAGATGAGCATGGCAAAATGTTCAATTATTCCTTTTAATTTTCCACGCGGTATAATTATGAGGCCATATTTAATCGATACCACATACATAGGTATATAAAACACCTACATAGATTTAAGATATTCATTCGTTCAGGTCATAAGGATTACGAAGCTTCGCTTGGAGTAGCCATACATAAAAGTTAGTATATCAGCAGTTTAGTATGTAAGTTTGTATAATGAATTTATTTATAATTTTAGGAATTTTAACATATTAAAGCGTAAGAATAAAGAATTAAAGTTTTCTAAAATTCTTACACTTGTGTTTAAAATCCATATTGGCTATCTTGAGCTTGGGCCGCTTTACCCGCAACAGTGTGTATCTAATCCCCAGGGCTGAACCAGAAAGTGCCAGTTAGTGCGTTGGAATGGTACATGTGTCCACAAAAAAATATAAAACAAAACCCTTAGAGGCACATATTACTATTTCAGTTTTATAGCCAAAAACTTATTTGGCTAATACATAATTTTTCACTAAAAAAAGGTTGCGGCGTGTGTGTCTCATCCCAAGGGCCGAACCAGGATATGACAACTGGTGCGCTGGAATGGATCATGTGTCCACTATAAAATATTAAAAATCCTTAAAAGCATCTATTACCATTTCGGTTTTATGGCCAAAAACTTTTTTCACGCCTTTTTCACTACAAAAAAATTGCTGGGTGTGTATCTCGTCCCCAGGGCCGAACCAGGAAGTGACAACTGGTGCGCTAGAATGGATCATGTGGCCACTATAAAAAATCAAAAATCCTTAGACGCACCTTTTACCATTTCGGTTTTATGGCCAAAAACTTTTTTCACGCCTTTTTCACTACAAAAAAATTGCTGGTTGAGTATCTCGTCCCCAGGGCCGAACCAGGAAGTGAACTCTACAAAAAAAAGTTTGCTGGGTGTTTATCTCGTCCCTGGGGCCGAACCAGGAAGTGACAGTTAATGCGTTGGAATGGTACATGTGTCCACTATAAAATATCAAAAATCCTTAGATGCACCTGTTACCATTTCGGTTTTATGGCCAAAAACTTTTTTCACGCCTTTTTCACTACAAAAAAAATTACTGGGTGTGTATCTCGTCCCCAGGGCCGAACCAGGATATGACAACTGGTGCGCTGGAATGGATCATGTGGCCACTATAAAAAATCAAAAATCCTTAGACGCAACTATTACCATTTCGGTTTTATGGCCAAAAACTTTTTTCACGCCTTTTTCACTACAAAAATATTGCTGGGTGTATATCTCATCCCCAGGGCCGAACCACGAAGAAACAACTGGTGCTCTGGAATGTAACATGTGTCCTTTAACGCACATATTACCATTTCAGTTTTAAAGCCAAAAACTTATTTGGCTAATACATAATTTTTCACTGAAAAACTTTGCTGGGTGTGTGTCTAATCCCCAGGGCCGAACCAGGAAGTGCCAACTGGTGCGCTGGAAAATTACATGTGTCCTTTAACGCACATATTACCATTTCAGTTTTAAAGCCAAAAACTTATTTGGCTAATACATAATTTTTCACTGAAAAACTTTGCTGGGTGTGTGTCTAATCCCCAGGGCCGAACCAGGAAGTGCCAACTGGTGCGCTGGAATGGTACATGTGTCCACTATAAAATATCAAAAATCCTTAGACGCACATATTACCATTTCAGTTTTATAGCCAAAAACTTATTTGGCTAATACATAATTTTTAACTAAAAAAAGGTTGCTGGGTGTGTATCTAATCCCCAGGGCCGAACAAGGAAGTGACAACTACAAAAAAAATGCTGGGTGTGCATCTCGTCCCCAGGGCCGAACCAGGAAGTGACAGTTAGTGCGTTGGAATGGTACATGTGTCCACTATAAAAAATCAAAAATCCTTAGACGCACATATTACCATTGCAGTTTTATAGCCAAAAACTTATTTGGCTAATACATAATTTTTCACAAAAAAGAGTTTGCTAGGTGTGTATCCCGTCCCCAGGGCCGAACCAGGAAGTGACAGTTAATGCGTTGGAATGGTACATGTCTCCACTATAAAAAATCAAAAATCCTTAGACGCACCTATTACCATTTCGGTTTTATGGCCAAAAACTTTTTTCACGCCTTTTTCACAACAAAAATATTGCTGGGTGTGTATTTTGTCCCCAGGGCCGAACCAGGTAGCGACAACTGGTGCGCTGGAATGTTACATGTGTCCTTTAACGCACATATTACCATTTTAGTTTAAAAGCCAAAAACTTATTTGGCTAATACATAATTTTTCACTGAAAAACTTTGTTGGGTGTGTGTCTAATCCCCAGGGCCGAACCGGGAAGTGACAACTGGTGCGCTGGAATTTTACATGTGTCCTTTAACGCACATATTACCATTTTAGTTTTAAAGCCAAAAACTTATTTGGCTAATACATCATTTTTCACTAAAAAAAGTTTGCGGGGTGTATGTCTCATTCTCAGGGCCGAACCAGGAAGAATAAACTGGTGCGCTGGCATGGTACATGTGTCCACTATAAAATATCAAAAATCCTTAGATGCACCTGTTACCATTTCGGTTTTATGGCCAAAAACTTTTTTCACGCCTTTTTCACTACAAAAAAATTGCTGGGTGTGTATCTCGTCCCCAGGCCCGAACCAGGATATGACAACTGGTGCGCTGGAATGGATCATGTGGCCACTATAAAAAACCAAAAATCCTTAGACACAACTATTACCTATTCGGTTTTATGGCCCAAAACTTCTTTCTCGCCTTTTTCACTACAAAAAAATTGCTGGGTGTGTATCTCGTCCCCAGGGCCGAACCAGGAAGTGACAGTTAATGCGTTGGAATTGTACATGTCTCCATTATAAAAAATCAAAAATCCTTAGACGCACCTATTACCATTTCGGTTTTATGGCCAAAAATTTTTTTCATGCCTTTTTCACTACAAAAATATTGCTGGGTGTGTATCTCGTCTCCAGGGCCGAACCAGGAAGTGACAACTGGTGCGCTGGAATGTTACATGTGTCCTTTAACGCACATGTTACCATTTTAATTTTAAAGCCAAAAACTTATTTGGCTAATACATAATTTTTCACTGAAAAACTTTGTTGGGTGTGTGTCTAATCCCCAGGGCCGAACCGGGAAGTGATCCTGGTGCGCTGGAATGGTACATGTATCCAGTATAAAATATTAAAAATCCGTAGCTGCACATATTACCATTTCGATTTTGTGGCCAAAAACTTTTTTCACGCCTTTTTCACTACAAAAAAATTGCTGTGTGTGTATCTCGTCCCCAGGGCTGAACCAGGAAGTGACAACTACAAAAAGTTTGCTGGGTGTGTATCTCGTCCCCAGGGCCGAACCAGGAAGTGACAGTTAGTGCGTTGGAATGGTACATGTGTCCACTATAAAAAATCATAAATCCTTAGACGCACCTATTACCATTTCGGTTTTATGGCCAAAAACTTTTTTCACGCCTTTTTCACTACAAAAAAATTGCTGGGTGTGTATCTCGTCCCCAGGGCCGAACCAGGAAGTGACAGTTAATGCGTTGGAATGGTACATGTGTCCACTGTAAAAAATCAAAAATCCTTAGACGCACATATTACAATTTCAGTTTTATAGCTATAAACTTATTTGGCTAATACACAATTTTTCACTAAAAAAAGTTTGTGGAGTGTGTGTCTCATCCCCAGGGCCGAACCAGCAAGTGAAAACTGGTGCGCTGGAATGGATCATGTGTCCGCTATAAAATATTAAAAATCCTTAAACGCACCTATTACCATTTCGGTTTTATGGCCAAAAACTTTTTTCCAGCCTTTTTCACTACAAAAAAATTGCAGGGTGTGTATCTCGTCCCCAGGGCCGAACCAGGAAATGACAACCACAAAAAGTTTGCTGGGTGTGTATCTCGTCCCCAGGGCCGAACCAGGAAGTGACAGTTAGTGCGTTGGAATGGTACATGTGTCCACTATAAAAAATCATAAATCCCTAGACACACCTATTACCATTTCGGTTTTATGGCAAAAAACTTTTTCAAGCCTTTTTCACTACAAAAATATTGCTGGGTGTGTATCTTGTCCCCAGGGCCTAACCAGGAAATGACAACTATAACAAGTTTGCTAGGTGTGTGTCTCATCCCCAGGGCCAAACCAGCAAGTGAAAACTGGAGCGCTGGAATGGATCATGTGTCCGCTAAAAAATATTAAAAATCCTTAAACGCACCTATTACAATTTTGGTTTTATGGCCAAAAACTTTTTTCCAGCCTTTTTCACTACAAAAAAATTGCTGTGTGTGTATCTCGTCCCCAGGGCCGAACCAGGAAATGACAACCACAAAAAGTTTGCTGGGTGTGTATCTCGTCCCCAGGGCCTAACCAGGAAGTGACAGTTAGTGCGTTGGAATGGTACATGTGTCCACTATAAAAAATCAAAAATTCTTAGACGCATATATTACCATTTCAATTTTATAGCCAAAAACTTTGTTCGCGATTTTTTTACTACAAAAAAATTGCTGGGTGTGTATTTCGTCCCCAGGGCCGAACCACGAAGTGACAACTGGTGCGCTGGAATGTTACATGTGTCCTTTAACGCACATATTACCATTTAAGTTTTAAAGCCAAAAGCTAAATTGGTCAATACATAATTTTTCACTGAAAAACTTTTCTGGGTGTGTGTCTAATCCCCAAGGCCGAACCAGGAAGTGATAACTGGTGCGCTGGAATGTTACATGTGTCCTTTAACGCACATATTACCATTTCAATTTTAAAGCCAAAAACTTATTTGGCTAATACATAATTTTTCACTGAAAAACTTTGCTGGGTGTGTGTCTAATCCCCAGGGCCGAACCAGGAAGTGACAACTGGTGCGCTGGAATGGTACATGTGTCCACTATAAAATATCAAAAATCCTTCGACGCACATATTACCATTTCAGTTTTATAGCCAAAAACTTATTTGGCTAATACATAATTTTGCACTAAAAAAGTTTTCTGGGTGTGTAACTCATCCCCAGTGCCGAACCAGGAAGTGACAACTAGTGCGCTGGAATGGTATATGTGTCCACTATAAAATATCAAAAATCCTTAGACGCACATACTATCATTTCAGTTTTATAGCCAAAAACTTATTTGGCTAATACATACTTTTTAACTAAAAAAAGGTTGCTGGGTGTGTATCTAATCCCCAGGGCTGAACCAGGAAGTGCCAGTTAGTGCGTTGGAATGGTACATGTGTCCACAAAAAAATATAAAACAAAACCCTTAGAGGCACATATTACTCCTTCAGTTTTATAGCCAAAAACTTATTTGGCTAATACATAATTTTTCACTAAAAAAAGGTTGCTGGGTGGGTATCTCATCCCCAGAGCTTAACCAGGAAGTGACAACTAGTGCGCTGGAATGGTACATGTGTCCACTATAAAATATCAAAAATCCCTAGCCGCACATATTACCATTTCGGTTTTATGGCCAAAAACTTTTTTCACGCCTTTTTACTACAGGAAGTGACAACTACAAAAAAATTGCTGGTTGTGTATCTCGTCCTCAGGGCCGAACCAGGAAGATAGAGTTAGTGCATTGGAATGGTAAATGTGTCCACTATAAAATATCAAAAATCCTTAGACGCACATATGACCATTTCGGTTTTATGGCCAAAAACTTTGTTCGCGCCTTTTTTACTACAAAAAAATTTCTGGGTGTGTATCTCGTCCTCAGGGCCGAACCAGGAAGATAGAGTTAGTGCATTGGAATGGTAAATGTGTCCACTATAAAATATCAAAAATCCTTAGACGCACATATTACCATTTAAGTTTTAAAGCCAAAAGCTAATTTGGTCAATACATAATTTTTCACTGAAAAACTTTGATGGGTGTGTGTCTTATCCCCAGGGCCGAACCAGGAAATGATAACTGGTGCGCTGGAATGTTACATGTGTCCTTTAACGCACATATTACCATTTCAGTTTTAAAGCCAAAAACTTGTTTGGCTAATACATAATTTTGTGTAACTCATCCCCGGGCCGAACTAGGAAGTTACAACTGGGGCGCTGGAATGGATCATGTGTACACTATAAAATATCCAAAACCCTTAGACGCACATATTACCATTTCGGTTTCATGGCCAAAAACTTTGTTCGCGCCTTTTTTATTACAGAAAAATTGCTGGGTGTGTATCTCGTCCCCAGGGTCGAACCACGAAGAAACAACTGGTGCTCTGGAATGTAACATGTGTCCTTTAAAGCACGTATTACCATTTCGGTTTTATAGCCACAAACTTATTTGGCTAATACATAATTTTTCACTGAAAAACTTTGCTGGGTGTGTGTCTAATCCCCAGGGCCGAACCAGGAAGTGACAACTGGTGCGCTGGAATGGTATATGTGTCCACTATAAAATATCAAAAATCCTTAGACGCACATACTATCATTTCAGTTTTATAGCCAAAAACTTATTTGGCTAATACATACTTTTTAACTAAAAAAAGGTTGCTGGGTGTGTATCTAATCCCCAGGGCCAAACCAGGAAGTGACAACTACAAAAAATTTGCTGGGTGTGTATCTCGTCCCCAGGGCCGAACCAGGAAGTGACAGTTAGTGCGTTGGAATGGTACATGTGTCCACTATAAAAAATCAAAAATCCTTAGACGCACATATTACCATTGCAGTTTTATAGCCAAAAACTTATTTGGCTAATACATAATTTTTCACAAAAAAGAGTTTGCTAGGTGTGTATCTCGTCCCCAGGGCCGAACCAGGAAGTGACAGTTAATGCGTTGGAATGGTACATGTGTCCACTTTAAAAAATCAAAAATCCTTAGACGAACATATTACTATTTCAGTTTTATAGCCAAAAACTTATTTGGCTAATACATAATTTTTCACTAAAAAAAGGTTGCGGGGTGTGTGTCTCATCCCCAGGGCCGAACCAGCAAGTGACAACTGGTGCGCTGGAATGGATCATGTGGCCACTATAAAAAATCAAAAATCCTTAGACGCACCTTTTACCATTTCGGTTTTATGGCCAAAAACTTTTTTCACGCCTTTTTCACTACAAAAAAATTGCTGGGTGTGTATCTCGTCCCCAGGGCCGAACCAGGAAATGACAACTACACAAAGTTTGGTGTGTGTGTATCACGTCCCCAGGACCGTACCAGGAAATGACAGTTAGTGCGTTGGAATGGTACATGTGTCCACTATAAAAAATCATAAATCCCTAGACGCACCTATTACCATTTCGGTATTATGGCCAAAAACTATTTTCACGCTATTTTTACTACAAAAAAATTGCTGGGTGTGTATCTCGTCCCCAGGCCGAACCAGGAAGTGAACCTACAAAAAAAAGTTTGCTGGGTGTGTATCTCGTCCCCAGGGCCGAACCAGGAAGTGACAGTTAATGCGTTGGAAAGATACATGTGCCCACTATAAAATATCAAAAATCCTTAGACGCACCTGTTACCATTTCGGTTTTATGGCCAAAAACTTTTTTCACGCCTTTTTCACTACAAAAAAATTGCTGGTTGAGTATCTCGTCCCCAGGGCCGAACCAGGAAGTGAACTCTACAAAAAAAAGTTTGCTGGGTGTGTATCTCGTCCCTGGGGCCGAACCAGGAAGTGACAGTTAATGCGTTGGAATGGTACATGTGTCCACTATAAAATATCAAAAATCCTTAGATGCACCTGTTACCATTTCAATTTTATGGCCAAAAACTTTTTTCACGCCCTTTTCACTACAAAAAAAATTGCTGGGTGTGTATCTCGTCCCCAGGGCCGAACCAGGATATGACAACTGGTGCGCTGGAATGGATCATGTGGCCACTATAAAAAATTAAAATCCTTAGACGCAACTATTACCATTTCGGTTTTATGGCCAAAAACTTTTTTCACGCCTTTTTCACTACAAAAATATTGCTGGGTGTATATCTCATCCCCAGGGCCGAACCACGAAGAAACAACTGGTGCTCTGGAATGTAACATGTGTCCTTTAACGCACATATTACCATTTAAGTTTTAAAGCCAAAAGCTAATTTGGTCAATACATAATTTTTCACTGAAAAACTTTGCTGGGTGTGTGTCTAATTCCCAAAGGCCGAACCAGGAAAAGACAACTGGTGCGCTGGAATATTACATGTGTCCTTTAACGCACATATTACCATTTCAGTTTTAAAGCCAAAAACTTATTTGGCTAATACATAATTTTTCATTGAAAAACTTTGCTGGGTGTGTGTCTAATCCCCAGAGCCGAACCAGGAAGTGACAACTGGTGCGCTGGAATGGTAGATGTGTCCACTATAAAATATCAAAAATCCTTAGACGCACATATTACCATTTCAGTTTTATAGCCAAAAACTTATTTGGCTAATACATAATTTTGCACTAAAAAAAGTTTGCTGGGTGTGTAACTCATCCCCAGGGCCGAACCAGGAAGTAACAACTGGTGCGCTGGAATGGTATATGTGTCCACTATAAAATATCAAAAATCCTTCGACGCACATACTATCATTTCAGTTTTATAGCCAAAAACTTATTTGGCTAATACATACTTTTTAACTAAAAAAAGGTTGCTGGGTGTGTATCTAATCCCCAGGGCCGAACCAGGAAGTGACAACTACAAAAAAATGCTGGGTGTGTATCTCGTCCCCAGGGCCGAACCAGGAAGTGACAGTTAGTGCGTTGGAATGGTACATGTGTCCACTATAAAAAATCAAAAATCCTTAGACGCACATATTACCATTGCAGTTTTATAGCCAAAAACTTATTTGGCTAATACATAATTTTTCACAAAAAAGAGTTTGCTAGGTGTGTATCTCGTCCCCAGGGCCGAACCAGGAAGTGACAGTTAATGCGTTGGAATGGTATATGTCTCCACTATAAAAAATCAAAAATCCTTAGACGCACCTATTACCATTTCGGTTTTATGGCCAAAAACTTTTTTCACGCCTTTTTCACTACAAAAAAATTGCTGGGTGTGTATCTCGTCCCCAGGGCCGAACCAGGTAGCGACAACTGGTGCGCTGGAATGTTACATGTGTCCTTTAACGCACATATTACCATTTTAGTTTTAAAGCCAAAAACTTATTTGGCTAATACATCATTTTTCACTAAAAAAAAGTTTGCGGGGTTTATGTCTCATTCTCAGGGCCGAACCAGGAAGTGAGAACTGGTGCGCTGGAATGTTACATGTGTCCACTATAAAATATCAAAAATCCTTAGATGCACCTGTTACCATTTCGGTTTTATGGCCAAAAACTTTTTTCACGCCTTTTTCACTACAAAAAAATTGCTGGGTGTGTATCTCGTCCCCAGGCCCGAACCAGGATATGACAACTGGTGCGCTGGAATGGTACATGTGTCCAGTATAAAAAACCAAAAATCCTTAGACACAACTATTACCTATTCGGTTTTATGGCCAAAAACTTCTTTCTCGCCTTTTTCACTACAAAAAAATTGCTGGGTGTGTATCTCGTCCCCAGGGTCGAACCAGGAAGTGACAACTACAAAAAAAAGTTTGCTAGGTGTGTATCTCGTCCCCAGGGCCGAACCAGGAAGTGACAGTTAATGCGTTGGAATTGTACATGTCTCCATTATAAAAAATCAAAAATCCTTAGACGCACATATTTTCAGTTTTATAGCTATAAACTTATTTGGCTAATACATAATTTTTCACTAAAAAAAGTTTGTGGAGTGTGTGTCTCATCCCCAGGGCCGAACCAGCAAGTGAAAACTGGTGCGCTGGAATGGATCATGTGTCCGCTATAAAATATTAAAAATCCCTAAACGCACCTATTACCATTTCGGTTTTATGGCCAAAAACTTTTTTCCAGCCTTTTTCACTACAAAAAAATTGCAGGGTGTGTATCTCGTCCCCAGGGCCGAACCAGGAAATGACAACCACAAAAAGTTTGCTGGGTGTGTATCTCGTCCCCAGGGCCGAACCAGGAAGTGACAGTTAGTGCGTTGGAATGGTACATGTGTCCACTATAAAAAATCATAAATCCCTAGACGCACCTATTACCATTTCGGTTTTATGGCAAAACACTTTTTCAAGCCTTTTTCACTACAAAAAAATTGCTGGGTGTGTATCTTGTCCCCAGGGCCTAACCAGGAAATGACAACTATAACAAGTTTGCTAGGTGTGTGTCTCATCCCCAGGGCCAAACCAGCAAGTGAAAACTGGTGCGCTGGAATGGATCATGTGTCCGCTAAAAAATATTAAAAATCCTTAAACGCACCTATTACAATTTTGGTTTTATGGCCAAAAACTTTTTTCCAGCCTTTTTCACTACAAAAAAATTGCTGGGTGTGTATCTCGTCCCCAGGGCCGAACCAGGAAATGACAACCACAAAAAGTTTGCTGGGTGTGTATCTCGTCCCCAGGGCCTAACCAGGAAGTGACAGTTAGTGCGTTGGAATGGTACATGTGTCCACTATAAAATATCAAAAATCCCTAGACGCACCTATTACCATTTCGGTTTTATGGCCAAAAACTTTTTCACGCCTTTTTCACTACAAAAAAATTGCTGGGTGTGTATCTCGTCCCCAGGGCCGAACCACGAAATGACAACTATAAAAAGTTTGCTAGGTGTGTGTCTCATCCCCAGGGCCGAACCAGAAAGTGACAGTTAATGCGTTGGCATGGTACATATGTCCACTATAAAAAATCAAAAATCCCTAGACGCACATATTTTCAGTTTTATAGCCAAAAACTTATTTTGCTAATACATAATTTTTCACTAAAAAAAGTTTGCGGGGTGTATGCCTCATTGCCGAACCAGGAAGTGAGAACTGGTGCGATGGAATGTTACATGTGTCCACTATAAAATATCAAAAATCCTTAGACGCACTTGTTACCATTTCGGTTTTATGGCCAAAAACTTTTTTCCAGCCTTTTTCACTACAAAAAAATTGCTGGGTGTGTATCTCGTCCCGAAGGCCGAACCAGGAAGTGACAACTACAAAAAAAGTTTGCTGGGTGTGTATCTCGTCCCCAGGGCCGAACCAGGAAGTGACAGTTAATACGTTTGAATGGTCCACTATAAAAAATCAAAAACCATTAGACGCACCTATTACCATTTCGGTTTTATGGCCAAAAACTTTTTTCACGCCTTTTTCACTACAAAAAGTTTGCTAGGTGTGTATTTCGTCCCAAGGACCGAACCAGGAAGTGAGAACTGGTGCGCTGGAATGTTTCATGTGTCCACTATAAAATATCAAAAATCCTTAGACGCACCTATGACCATTTCGGTTTTATGGCCAAAAACTTTTTTCACGCCTTTTTCACTATAAAAAAATTGCTGGGTGGGTATCTCGTCCCCAGGGCCGAACCAGGAAGTGACAACTACAGAAAAAGTTTGCTGGGTGTGTATTTCGTCCCCAGGGCCGAACCAGGAAATGACAATTAATGCGTTGGAATGGTACATGTGTCCACTATAAAAAATCAAAAATCCTTAGACGCACCTATTACCATTTCGGTTTTATGGCCAACAACTTTTTTCACGCCTTTTTCACTACAAAAAATTTGCTGGGTGTGTATCTCGTCCCCAGGGCCGAACCAGGAAGTGAGAACTACAAAAAAAGTTTGCTGGGTGTGTATCTCGTCCCCAGGGCCGAACCAGGAAGTGGCAATTAATGCGTTGCAATGGTACATGTGTACACTATAAAAAATCAAAAATTCTTAGACGCACATATTACTATTTCAGTTTTATAACCAAAAACTTATTTGGCTAATACATAATTTTTCACTAAAAAATGTTTGCGGGGTGTGTGCCTCATCACCAGGGCTGAACCAGCAAGTGACAACTGGAGCGCTGGAATGGATCATGTGTCCACTATAAAATATTAAAAATCCTTAAAAGCATCTATTACCATTTCGGTTTTATGGCCAAAAACTTTGTTCGCGCCTTTTTTACTACAAAAAAAGTATATCTCGTCAACAGGGCCGAACCAGGAAGTGAGAGTTAGTGCGTTGGAATGGTATATGTGTCCACTATAAAAAATCATAAATCCCTAAACGCACCTAATACCATTTCGGTTTTATGGCCAAAAACTTTTTCACGTCTTTTTCACTGCAAAAAAATTGCTGGCTGTGTATCTCGTCCGCAGGGCCGAACCAGGAAATGACGACTACAAAAAGTTTGCTGGGAATGTATCTCGTCCCCAGGGCCGAACCAGGAAGTGACAACTGGTGCGCTGGAATGTTACATGTGTCCTTTAACGCACATATTACCATTTAAGTTTTAAAGGCAAAAGCTAATTTGGTCGATACATAAATTTTCACTGAAAAACTTTGCTGGGTGTGTGTCTAATCCCCAGGGCCGAACCAGGAAGTGACAACTGGTGCGCTGGAATGTTACATGTATCCTTTAACGCACATATTACCATTTCAGTTTTAAAGCCTAAAACTTATTTGGCTAATACATAATTTTTCACTGAAAAACTTTGCTGTGTGTGTCTAATCCCCAGGGCCGAACCAGGAAGTGACAACTGGTGCGCTGGAATGGTACATGTGTCCACTATAAAATATCAAAAATCCTTAGACGCACATATTACCATTTCAGTTTTATAGCCAAAAACTTATTTGGCTAATACATAATTTTTCACTAAAAAAAGTTTGCGGGGTGTATGTCTCATTCTCAGGGCCGAACCAGGAAGTGAGAACTGGTGCGCTGGAATATTACATGTGTCCACTATAAAATATCAAAAATTATTAGATGCACCTGTTGAGAAGGCTATCGGCCGAGCCAGAAATTTCCACGGGATTTTGAATAAATTATAAATACGTAATAAAAGGCTTGATTTATTACGCAATAACCTTTATTAAAATTCCTTTATAATAAAATAATATATATAAGAAATTTACAGATTCAATAATAGCTTAATCTATTCTACATACTTTTTGGTATGGAAATTCCTGGTAATTTCTATTATAGATTTAAAGACAATCACGTCTGAACCGCTTCACAGTTAAGCTCCTACAAAAAATGGCGAAGGCGGTAAGACGCTTCTAGACAGTATATTCGTTAAAAAAAATGTATGTATATGTTGGAATTCTTATCCGTTATTATTTCGAAATTGCTTTAGTGCTACCAGATGGCAAAAGAATCATGGGGATTTTGGAAGTCGCGTTAACATTCCCCCCGCAGTATGACAAGAAACTTCCTCGATGTCAGACTTCTCTTCCGGAGCTACTTCCAAAACTGCTAGTTTGCTGGCAGGTCGCTCCATTATTCCGCGTTGAGTTAGGACCACTGCACTTCGCACCTGTCCATCTTTGGCCAATCTCACTTCTAGTACCTTACCACGAGGCCATACGTTTCTGGGAAGAGAAGGGTCAACAATGATAACTAAATCCCCCTGGCTTATAGGTTTTATTTTTTCATGCCATTTTGTCCTACAGGTCAAAGTCGGCAAATATTCAGATAACCACTTCTTCCAGAATATATTTGCGTACTGCTGAGAAATTAACCAGTTTTGTCTCAATACCATCCCGCTGTCGTCGCACGATGTTAGAGGTTTCAACCCACTAGAGCTTCCCATCAAGAAATGGTTTGGAGTTATAGCCTCTGCCGCATCTGTTTCAATGGGAACATATGCCAACGGTCTGGAATTTATTATATTTTCAATTTCAACAATCATGCTTAACAGGAGTTCATCAGTTGGGTGCCTTAATGGCATAATTTTGTATAAAATTGTCTTTACCGAGCGAATTAAACGCTCCCATGCGCCACCCATGTGGGGTGAAGCCGGTGGATTGAAACTCCATTTAGTTGTTGATGTTGTAAACGTCTTTACTAATTCATTGCGGTCAATATCTGCTAAAGCTTCTCGTAGCTCCCTATCAGCGCCCACAAAATTTGTTCCATTATCGCTAAAAAATTCAAGTGGAATTCCTCTTCGTCCCATAAAATTACGAATAGCCAAAATACAGGAACTTGTTGTTAAAGAATGTGTTATTTCAATATGAACCGCTCGAATTGTTAAACACGTAAACAAACAGCCATATCTTTTCTCCCTGTGGCGGTTTACAGTTACTAATATTGGACCAAAGAAATCAATCCCGGTATATGTAAACGGTGCACTATATGATGCAACACGTGCGCGTGGCAGTTTAGCCATTTGAGGGGTCTGTGGAGTAGCTTTAGTAATTTTACACATTTGGCAACATCGAATAATTGATTTGTATGTAGCACGAAGTCTTGATATACAATATTTTTGTCTTAACTCATTGACAGCTGTCTCATGATTTCCATGGTAAAGTTTTTCATGGTAGTGTAGGCATATAAGCTTGGTTAAATAATTTTTTCTTGGCAGTATTACTGGACGTTTCTGCTGTAAAGAAACGTTTGCCATATCGATTCTTCCATCGACGCACAAAACTCCGTCTTCTAGATAGGGTGACTTAGAATAAATTTCACTTGATTTTTTGATGGACTTTTTAGATTTAAGTGCAGAAATCTCTAAATAATATGATTCATATTGTACTTGTTTATATAATGCAAGTTCAGCATTGTTTAACTCCTCTTGAGTTAATTCACCTTTCTCTTTCATTCTACTTCCATATATGAATCGCAGAACATATGACATTGTTCTAACCAAGCGGTTGTATTTTGAAAATCGAAATATATTTATAACAGCCTCACGTTTTGTTATCTGGTGTACATTCTGTTTTCGCTCTTCTTCTGTTCGTGAAAATGGTTCTGCTTGTGGCCATTGCTCTTTAGGTTTGTATAAAAACTCGGGGCCTTTAAACCAACGATTAGATTTGAATGCGTTTTTTATATTAGTACATTTTGTTGCCTCATCTGCAACATTTTGTCTACTTGGCACCCAATTCCATTCTGTAAGAGATGTTAACTCTAAAATTTCTGTAACTCTAAAGGCTACGAACTGGCTGTATTTTCGGTGATCGGAATTGATCCAGCTCAACACGGTTTTTGAATCACACCAAAAATATTTGTCGGTTATTTTAATTTCATGGTTTTCTGCTATGAACTTGGCTAGACGAGCTCCAATTAGGGCAGCCATAAGTTCAAGTCTGGGAATAGAAACTAATTTCATCGGTGCTACCCTGGTTTTGGCACTAACCAATGAACATATAACTACATTGTTTCTGCTAAATCTAAAATAAGATGCTGCTGCGTAACCGTCAGCACCAGCATCAACAAATGTGTGCAGTTGTATTAACACGTTTTTATAATCTTGTAATGATTGCAAGTAGCATCTTTGTATTTTAATGTTTTGTAAATGTGGTAAGCTTGTTACCCATTGAGACCATTTATTTATTAGCTCCGGGGAAATTGGCTCATCCCAATCGACTTTACTTCGCCATACATCTTGCATCAGTATTTTAACAAACATTGTTATATGCGAAATGAGACCAAGTGGATCATAAATTGACATAATAAGTCTCAACATTTCTCTCTTAGTGGGAGATTTTCTTAGTAAAAATAAATCGCTTTCGAGAAGCCGAGGATCAATTTTGAAGGTAATAGTGTCCTCCTTATATTCCCAGAAGACTCCTAAGACCTTTTCCACTTGATTGGTATCCTTAAAATTAATGCACTTTGCATCATTTGAGTTCCTCGTTGAGAATTCCTGTCTAACAAGCTCACTATTTGACACCCAGTTTCTTATGTTGAAACCGGCCTGGTGGTGTATGTAGGATACGTCTGAGATTAGTTTGATTGCATCCTCTGACGTATTAACCGAATCTAATAAATCATCCACATAATGGTTTTCTCTAATAGATTTGACAGCGCATGGAAATTGATTTTTAAATTTATCTGCATTTATATTCTTTATATATTGAGATATGGTTGGAGCACAGGTGGCTCCAAATATCATAACATCCATAACATAAACATCAGGTGTTTTGTCCTGATCGCAATCGCGCCATAGAAACCTTTGAACATCGCGATCTTCTGGCCGTATATGAATTTGAAGAAACATCTCTTCGATGTCACCACACACAGCCACAGAGTTTTGCCTGAACTTAAAAAGGATTGCAGGCAGAGAGGCCAACATATCAGGGCCTTTTAGTAAAAATGAGTTTAAAGATAAACCATCAGACTTTGCTGCTGCATCCCACACCACTCGCGATTTTCCCGGTTTATTTTTATTGAACACAGCAAATATAGGCAAATACCAAACTTTTCCGTCATTACGCTTAATTTCTTTATTATTTAGTTTTCGAATATAACCTTTCTTCATATAACTTTCTATTGTATTTTTAAATATTTGAAATTGTGCGTCATCACGCATTAATTTTCTTTCTAAGCATATAAGTCGTTTAAGAGCCATATTAAAACTGTCTGGCAATTTAAAATTGTCGTGTCTCCATAGCAATGGAACCTCGTAATGTCCATTTTCTTTCCATATTGTGAAATTGTTTAGCAAACCTAATGCTCGAATTTCGTTATCTGAGACGAGGGAGTCTTTGGAGCAAATTCCTACACTTTCTAATGTATAGAAACTGCTAACTAATTCCTCCAACTTTCTATCAGTTTCAGCGCAATTGCAAATATGAAAATTGAAATTCTTACTTGTGTGTTTATTTGCAGCTGTTGATCCATAGATGAGCCAACCAAGTTTTGTCTGTACTGCGACAGGCTCGTGTGGAGCACCTTCACGGGTTTTGTTTGAAATTCCTAGGTTGAGGTGGTTTAATCCTATGAGTATCTTCGGTATAGCGTCGACATAGCTCTTGATCGGTAAATTTCGCAGGTGGCGATATCGTTGACACATTTTTGTGTAATTCAATGATTGGGTTGGCAAATTTAAAGACTCCACTGTACTTACGTTCAGCTTTATTAGATTATTATTTGCCCCTGAAACGTCAATTATTAATTTTACTGAATTTGTTTCGTTTCTTTGCATACCTCCCGTCCACCTTAAACATAATGGACTAGATACACCACTTACACCCAGTTCATTTGCAATTGATTCATCCATAAGGCTGATGGAGGACCCTTCATCAATAAATGCAAAGGTGTCAATTATTTTTTCATTACCATGTATTTTAACTGGTATTATTTTAAACAAAATTTCATCATCTTCATCTCTGTGTGTATTACAAATATTTTCTTCTTCTTGTTTGCTTCTTGCAATGTGCATATTTTGTGCATTTGACGTTTCTTTATTATTTTCAATATTTTTCGCTGCAGAACCCCGATGTAAAGACGGATGATGATAATAATTACAGTTTTCTTCACCACACTGTTTTTTTCTTTTGCATTCACCATTATGATAAGACAAGCAGAATTTACATAAATTATTCTCTCTTATTATTTTCCACTTCTCTTTACGATCCAATGAGTGATAAGTTTTGCACTCACTTATAGTTTTACAGCCATAGCTTTTACAAACAACACATCTACGTTCACCACTGTGAGAATTAACAAACGATCTTGTTGTTTGTTTGTTAAAACCTGAATTGTTGCGTGTGGTGTATTTATCTGGTGTGGATTTTGTTTGTTTATTGTTTTGTTGGATTGTGCTCGCTGTTAATCCGATGTTAAATAACCAGCTATCAAATTCAACTAAATTTGGCTTTTTGTTTTGATCAATTAATTTTAGTTTTAAAGAAGCCCATTGCATTTGGTAAGTAGTCGGTAATTTTTCTAATAATTGTTGCAATAAAAAAGAATTATTTAGTTCATCTAATAGGTTGCTGGCATTGATAGTGGATATTAAGCTGCGGACATTAACAGCAAAGGAAGTAAGGCTTTGTAAGTTATTTTCGTCAACTTTTGGGGATGAACTTATCCTATTTCTAATAGCATTTAAAATTTTTTCAGGTTGTCCATACAACATTCGAAGTATGTTTATGACTTGAGCTACATTTGAGGGGTGTACAAGCATGTGTTGTACGCTTTGGAGAGCATCACCTTTTATAGATTTTTGTAGACGAATGAGATTTTCGGCGTCCGAAAAGCAGCATGTGGCTGATGACCATTCGAAGGTGGATACAAATAAAGGCCAATCTTCGGGGTTACCGGAAAATATAGGCAACTCTTTCGGAACAGATTGTCGTGCGTTAAGAGTGCTTTGCATGTTACTAATATTTTGTGTTGTGTACAATGGATTATTAGTGTAATTAAATGATAAATTTGGGGAGTTGTTTGGGAGTGATCTGGGAAAAGTTGTGCTGCGCGGAAGTGTTGTTCCTAAGTTAAAATCATTATTTGGCATCGCAGTATGAAAGTAATCGGATGCAGGTAAATGTGAGAATGTCACATTGGTTGGCTGGTGGGAAAAACCTTGCGTACTAGAAAGGAGTTCATGTCTCCGATTGCCACCACTAGTGGCAGTGGCCGTTGCACAAACTGGTGCGACGTGTTCATTACGAAAGCGCGAAATGTTTTGACTCTCGCTAGTAGTGTAATGTTGAGAAGTTCTCGGGATAATATCCACCGATTCTTTATTTTTCTCCGCTTGCACATTTGGTGCCAATTTTGAGGCATTTTCATTCTTTGAATTTATAGGTGATTGACCGTGAATAATCTGATTAGACGGTAGGTTTGCTATGGACATTTCGTCAATCCAGTTTTGAACCGCTTGGGATTTATTGGACGAAACATCAAGAACTTGTTCAGCTTCTTCTAGAAGCTTATGTTTTTTGTCTAAATATTCACGGCGTAATCTAACTTGGTCTAATTTTAATGCTAGATCTTCTTCAAGATGTTGAAGCTTAAGCTGAATAAGTCGTGATTGAGACTGTTGAGATTGAACAGATCGTCGACTGGCAATACTATGGTCAGGAGAAATTGATCTACCTGTATGACATTGCGGACATATAGGGTCTTCTGATGTGCTAATAGCATTTTTTTTATATTTCTTGCTGCATTTGATACATGTCGCTGCGCTATTAATTTCGAGGTTATGTGGCAGTGAACCGTAGTTATCATTTTCTTGTTGACCCTTTTCTATTTCGCTATTCATAGTACTTACTGTGGGATTGGCTTTGATGGTGAAGTGACTTAGGCAACAGGACGGACTGTAAGACTCAAAAAGAATTTTAAGATTGTTGAGAAGGCTATCGGCCGAGCCAGAAATTTCCACGGGATTTTGAATAAATTATAAATACGTAATAAAAGGCTTGATTTATTACGCAATAACCTTTATTAAAATTCCTTTATAATAAAATAATATATATAAGAAATTTACAGATTCAATAATAGCTTAATCTATTCTACATACTTTTTGGTATGGAAATTCCTGGTAATTTCTATTATAGATTTAAAGACAATCACGTCTGAACCGCTTCACAGTCAAGCTCCTACAAAAAATGGCGAAGGCGGTAAGACGCTTCTAGACAGTATATTCGTTAAAAAAAATGTATGTATATGTTGGAATTCTTATCCGTTATTATTTCGAAATTGCTTTAGTGCTACCAGATGGCAAAAGAATCATGGGGATTTTGGAAGTCGCGTTAACAGCACCTGTTAACATTTCGGTTTTATGGCCAAAAACTTTTTTCACGCCTTTTTTACTACAAAAAAATTGCTGGGTGTGTATCTCGTCCCCAGGGCCGAACCAGGATATGACAACTGGTGCGCTGGAATGGATCATGTGGCCACTATAAAAAATCAAAAATCCTTAGACGCAACTATTACCATTTCGGTTTTATGGCAAAAAACTTTTTTCTCGCCTTTTTCACTACAAAAAAATTGCTGGGTGTGTATCTCGTCCCCAGGGCCGAACCAGGAAGTGACAACTACAAAAAAAAGTTTGCTAGGTGTGTATCTCGTCCCCAGGGCCGAACCAGGAAGTGACAGTTAATGCGTTGGAATGGTACATGTCTCCACTATAAAAAATCAAAAATCCTTAGACGCACCTATTACCATTTCGGTTTTATGGCCAAAAACTTATTTCACGCCTTTTTCACTACAAAAATATTGCTGGGTGTGTATCTCGTCCCCAGGGCCGAACCAGGAAGTGGCAACTGGTGCGCTGGAATGTTACATGTGTCCTTTAACGCACATATCACCATTTTAGTTTTAAAGCCAAAAACTTATTTGGCTTATACATAATTTTTCACTGAAAAACTTTGTTGGGTGTGTGTCTAATCCCCAGGGCCGAACCGGGAAGTGACAACTGGTGCGCTGGAATGGTACATGTGTCCAGTATAAAATATTAAAAATCCTTAGCTGCACATATTACCATTTCGGTTTTATGGCCAAAAACTTATTTCACGCCTTTTTCACTACAAAAATATTGCTGGGTGTGTATCTCGTCCCCAGGGCCGAACCAGGAAGTGACAACTGGTGCGCTGGAATGTTACATGTGTCCTTTATCGCACATATTACCATTTTAGTTTTAAAGCCAAAAACTTATTTGGCTAATACATAATTTTTTACTGAAAAACTTTGTTGGGTGTGTGTCTAATCCCCAGGGCCGAACCGGGAAGTGACAACTGGTGCGCTGGAATGGTACATGTGTCCAGTATAAAATATTAAAAATCCTTAGCTGCACATATTACCATTTCAGTTTTATAGCCAAAAACTTATTTGGCTAATACATAATTTTACACTAAAAAAAGTTTGCTGGGTGTGTAACTCATCCCCAGGGCCGAACCAGGAAATGAAACTGGTGCGCTGGAATGGTATATGTGTCCACTATAAAATATCAAAAATCCTTAAACGCACATATCATCATTTCAGTTTTATAGCCAAAAACTTATTTGGCTAATACATACTTTTTAACTAATAAAAGGTTGCTGGGTGTGTATCTAATCCCCAGGGCCGAACCAGGAAGTGACAGTTAGTGCGTTGGAATGGTACATGTGTCCACTATAAAAAATCAAAAATCCTTAGACGCACATATTACCATTGCAGTTTTATAGCCAAAAACTTATTTGGCTAATACATAATTTTTCACAAAAAAAAGTTTTCTAGGTGTGTATTTCGTCCCCAGGGCCGAACCAGGAAGTGACAGTTAATGCTGAACCAGGATATGACAACTGGTGCGCTGGAATGTTACATGTGTCCTTTAACGCACATATTACCATTTTAGTTATAAAGCAAAAAACTTGTTTGGCTAATACATAATTTTTCACTGAAAAACTTTGTTGGGTGTGTGTCTAATCCCCAGGGCCGAACCGGGAAGTGACAACTGGTGCGCTGGAATGGTACATGTGTCCAGTATAAAATATTAAAAATCCTTAGCTGCACATATTACCATTTCGATTTTATGGCCAAAAACTTTTTTCACGCCTTTTTCACTACAAAAACTTTGTTGTGTGTGTATCTCGTCCCCAGGGCCGAACCAGGAAGTGACAACTGGTGCGCTGGAATGTTACATGTGTCCTTTAACGCACATATTACCATTTTAGTTTTAAAGCCAAAAACTTATTTGTCTAATACATCATTTTTCACAAAAAAAAGTTTGCTGGGTGTGTATCTCGTCCCCAAGGCCGAACCAGGAAATGACAACTACAAAAAGTTTGCTGGGTGTGTATCTCGTCCCCAGGGCCGAACCAGGAAGTGACAGTTAATGCATTGGAATGGTACTTGTCTCCACTATAAAAAATCAAAAATCCTTAGACGCACCTATTACCATTTCGGTTTTATGGCCATAAACTTTTTTCACGCCTTTTTCACTACAAAAATATTGCTGGGTGTGTATCTCGTCCCCAGGGCCGAACCAGGAATTGACAACTGGTGCGCTGGAATGTTACATGTGTCCTTTAACGCACATATTACCATTTTAGTTTTAAAGCCAAAAACTTATTTGGCTAATACATCATTTTTCACAAAAAAAAGTTTACTGGGTGTGTATCTCGTCCCCAAGGCCGAACCAGGAAATGACAACTACAAAAAGTTTGCTGGGTGTGTATCTCGTCCCCAGGGCCGAACCAGGAAGTGACAGTTAATGCGTTGGAATGGTACATGTCTCCACTATAAAAAATCAAAAATCCTTAGACGCACCTATTACCATTTCGGTTTTATGGCCATAAACTTTTTTCACGCCTTTTTCACTACAAAAAAATTGCTGGGTGTGTATCTCGTCCCCAGGGCCGAACCAGGAAGTGACAACTACAGAAAGAGTTTGCTGGGTATGTATTTCGTCCCCAGGGCCGAACCAGGAAGTGACAGGTAGTGCGTTGGAATGGTACATGTGTCCACTATAAAAAATCAAAAATCCATAGACGCACATATTACTATTTCAGTTTTATAACCAAAAACTTATTTGGCTAATACATATTTTTTCACTAAAAAAAGTTTGCGGAGTGTGTGTCTCATCCCCAGGGCCGAACCAGCAAGTGACAACTGGAGCGCTGGAATGGATCATGTGTCCACTATAAAATATTAAAAATCCTTAAAAGCATCTATTACCATTTCGGTTTTATGGCCAAAAACTTTTTTCACGCCTTTTTCACTACAAAAAAAATTGCTGGGTGTGTATCTCGTCCCCAAGATCAAACCAGGAAATGACAACTACAAACAGTTTGCTGGGTGTGTATCTCGTCCCCAGGGACGAACCAGGAAGTGACAGTTAGTGCGCTGGAATGGTGCATGTGTCCACTATAAAAAATCAAAAAACCCTTGGACTCACATATTACCATTTCGGTTTTATGGCCAAAAACTTTGTTCGCGCCTTTTTTACTACAAAAAAATTGCTGGGTGTGTATCTCGTCCCCAGGGCCGAACCAGGAAGTGACAACTGGTGCGCTGGAATGTTACATGTGTCCTTTAACGCACATATTACCATTTAAGTTTTAAAGGCAAAAGCTAATTTGGTCGATACATAAATTTTCACTGAAAAACTTTGCTGGGTGTGTGTCTAATCCCCAGGGCCGAACCAGGAAGTGACAACTGGTGCGCTGGAATGTTACATGTATCCTTTAACGCACATATTACCATTTCAGTTTTAAAGCCAAAAACTTATTTGGCTAATACATAATTTTTCACTGAAAAACTTTGCTGTGTGTGTCTAATCCCCAGGGCCGAACCAGGAAGTGACAACTGGTGCGCTGGAATGGTACATGTGTCCACTATAAAATATCAAAAATCCTTAGACGCACATATTACCATTTCAGTTTTATAGCCAAAAACTTATTTGGCTAATACATAATTTTTCACTAAAAAAAGTTTGCGGGGTGTATGTCTCATTCTCAGGGCCGAACCAGGAAGTGAGAACTGGTGCGCTGGAATATTACATGTGTCCACTATAAAATATCAAAAATTATTAGATGCACCTGTTAACATTTCGGTTTTATGGCCAAAAACTTTTTTCACGCCTTTTTCACTACAAAAAAATTGCTGGGTGTGTATCTCGTCCCCAGGGCCGAACCAGGATATGACAACTGGTGCGCTGGAATGGATTATGTGGCCACTATAAAAAATCAAAAATCCTTAGACGCAACTATTACCATTTCGGTTTTATGGCAAAAAACTTTTTTCTCGCCTTTTTCACTACAAAAAAATTGCTGGGTGTGTATCTCGTCCCCAGGGCCGAACCAGGAAGTGACAACTACAAAAAAAAGTTTGCTAGGTGTGTATCTCGTCCCCAGGGCCGAACCAGGAAGTGACAGATAATGCGTTGGAATGGTACATGTCTCCACTATAAAAAATCAAAAATCCTTAGACGCACCTATTACCATTTCGGTTTTATGGCCAAAAACTTATTTCACGCCTTTTTCACTACAAAAATATTGCTGGGTGTGTATCTCGTCCCCAGGGCCGAACCAGGAAGTGGCAACTGGTGCGCTGGAATGTTACATGTGTCCTTTAACGCACATATCACCATTTTAGTTTTAAAGCCAAAAACTTATTTGGCTTATACATAATTTTTCACTGAAAAACTTTGTTGGGTGTGTGTCTAATCCCCAGGGCCGAACCGGGAAGTGACAACTGGTGCGCTGGAATGGTACATGTGTCCAGTATAAAATATTAAAAATCCTTAGCTGCACATATTACCATTTCGGTTTTATGGCCAAAAACTTATTTCACGCCTTTTTCACTACAAAAATATTGCTGGGTGTGTATCTCGTCCCCAGGGCCGAACCAGGAAGTGACAACTGGTGCGCTGGAATGTTACATGTGTCCTTTATCGCACATATTACCATTTTAGTTTTAAAGCCAAAAACTTATTTGGCTAATACATAATTTTTTACTGAAAAACTTTGTTGGGTGTGTGTCTAATCCCCAGGGCCGAACCGGGAAGTGACAACTGGTGCGCTGGAATGGTATATGTGTCCAGTGTAAAATATTAAAAATCCTTAGACGCACATATTACCATTTCAGTTTTATAGCCAAAAACTTATTTGGCTAATACATAATTTTACACTAAAAAAAGTTTGCTGGGTGTGTAACTCATCCCCAGGGCCGAACCAGGAAATGAAACTGGTGCGCTGGAATGGTATATGTGTCCACTATAAAATATCAAAAATCCTTAGACGCACATATCATCATTTCAGTTTTATAGCCAAAAACTTATTTGGCTAATACATACTTTTTAACTAATAAAAGGTTGCTGGGTGTGTATCTAATCCCCAGGGCCGAACCAGGAAGTGACAGTTAGTGCGTTGAAATGGTACATGTGTCCACTATAAAAAATCAAAAATCCTTAGACGCACATATTACCATTGCAGTTTTATAGCCAAAAACTTATTTGGCTAATACATAATTTTTCACAAAAAAAAGTTTTCTAGGTGTGTATTTCGTCCCCAGGGCCGAACCAGGAAGTTACAGTTAATGCTGAACCAGGATATGACAACTGGTGCGCTGGAATGTTACATGTGTCCTTTAACGCACATATTACCATTTTAGTTTTAAAGCAAAAAACTTATTTGGCTAATACATAATTTTTCACTGAAAAACTTTGTTGGGTGTGTGTCTAATCCCCAGGGCCGAACCGGGAAGTGACAACTGGTGCGCTGGAATGGTACATGTGTCCAGTATAAAATATTAAAAATCCTTAGCTGCACATATTACCATTTCGATTTTATGGCCAAAAACTTTTTTCACGCCTTTTTCACTACAAAAACTTTGTTGGGTGTGTATCTCGTCCCCAGGGCCGAACCAGGAAGTGACAACTGGTGCGCTGGAATGTTACATGTGTCCTTTAACGCACATATTACCATTTTAGTTTTAAAGCCAAAAACTTATTTGTCTAATACATCATTTTTCACAAAAAAAAGTTTGCTGGGTGTGTATCTCGTCCCCAAGGCCGAACCAGGAAATGACAACTACAAAAAGTTTGCTGGGTGTGTATCTCGTCCCCAGGGCCGAACCAGGAAGTGACAGTTAATGCATTGGAATGGTACTTGTCTCCACTATAAAAAATCAAAAATCCTTAGACGCACCTATTACCATTTCGGTTTTATGGCCATAAACTTTTTTCACGCCTTTTTCACTACAAAAATATTGCTGGGTGTGTATCTCGTCCCCAGGGCCGAACCAGGAATTGACAACTGGTGCGCTGGAATGTTACATGTGTCCTTTAACGCACATATTACCATTTTAGTTTTAAAGCCAAAAACTTATTTGGCTAATACATCATTTTTCACAAAAAAAAGTTTACTGGGTGTGTATCTCGTCCCCAAGGCCGAACCAGGAAATGACAACTACAAAAAGTTTGCTGGGTGTGTATCTCGTCCCCAGGGCCGAACCAGGAAGTGACAGTTAATGCGTTGGAATGGTACATGTCTCCACTATAAAAAATCAAAAATCCTTAGACGCACCTATTACCATTTCGGTTTTATGGCCATAAACTTTTTTCACGCCTTTTTCACTACAAAAAAATTGCTGGGTGTGTATCTCGTCCCCAGGGCCGAACCAGGAAGTGACAACTACAGAAAGAGTTTGCTGGGTATGTATTTCGTCCCCAGGGCCGAACCAGGAAGTGACAGGTAGTGCGTTGGAATGGTACATGTGTCCACTATAAAAAATCAAAAATCCATAGACGCACATATTACTATTTCAGTTTTATAACCAAAAACTTATTTGGCTAATACATATTTTTTCACTAAAAAAAGTTTGCGGAGTGTGTGTCTCATCCCCAGGGCCGAACCAGCAAGTGACAACTGGAGCGCTGGAATGGATCATGTGTCCACTATAAAATATTAAAAATCCTTAAAAGCATCTATTACCATTTCGGTTTTATGGCCAAAAACTTTTTTCACGCCTTTTTCACTACAAAAAAAATTGCTGGGTGTGTATCTCGTCCCCAAGATCAAACCAGGAAATGACAACTACAAACAGTTTGCTGGGTGTGTATCTCGTCCCCAGGGACGAACCAGGAAGTGACAGTTAGTGCGCTGGAATGGTGCATGTGTCCACTATAAAAAATCAAAAAACCCTTGGACTCACATATTACCATTTCGGTTTTATGGCCAAAAACTTTGTTCGCGCCTTTTTTACTACAAAAAAATTGCTGGGTGTGTATCTCGTCCCCAGGGCCGAACCAGGAAGTGACAACTGGTGCGCTGGAATGTTACATGTGTCCTTTAACGCACATATTACCATTTAAGTTTTAAAGGCAAAAGCTAATTTGGTCGATACATAAATTTTCACTGAAAAACTTTGCTGGGTGTGTGTCTAATCCCCAGGGCCGAACCAGGAAGTGACAACTGGTGCGCTGGAATGTTACATGTATCCTTTAACGCACATATTACCATTTCAGTTTTAAAGCCAAAAACTTATTTGGCTAATACATAATTTTTCACTGAAAAACTTTGCTGTGTGTGTCTAATCCCCAGGGCCGAACCAGGAAGTGACAACTGGTGCGCTGGAATGGTACATGTGTCCACTATAAAATATCAAAAATCCTTAGACGCACATATTACCATTTCAGTTTTATAGCCAAAAACTTATTTGGCTAATACATAATTTTTCACTAAAAAAAGTTTGCGGGGTGTATGTCTCATTCTCAGGGCCGAACCAGGAAGTGAGAACTGGTGCGCTGGAATATTACATGTGTCCACTATAAAATATCAAAAATTATTAGATGCACCTGTTAACATTTCGGTTTTATGGCCAAAAACTTTTTTCACGCCTTTTTCACTACAAAAAAATTGCTGGGTGTGTATCTCGTCCCCAGGGCCGAACCAGGATATGACAACTGGTGCGCTGGAATGGATTATGTGGCCACTATAAAAAATCAAAAATCCTTAGACGCAACTATTACCATTTCGGTTTTATGGCAAAAAACTTTTTTCTCGCCTTTTTCACTACAAAAAAATTGCTGGGTGTGTATCTCGTCCCCAGGGCCGAACCAGGAAGTGACAACTACAAAAAAAAGTTTGCTAGGTGTGTATCTCGTCCCCAGGGCCGAACCAGGAAGTGACAGATAATGCGTTGGAATGGTACATGTCTCCACTATAAAAAATCAAAAATCCTTAGACGCACCTATTACCATTTCGGTTTTATGGCCAAAAACTTATTTCACGCCTTTTTCACTACAAAAATATTGCTGGGTGTGTATCTCGTCCCCAGGGCCGAACCAGGAAGTGGCAACTGGTGCGCTGGAATGTTACATGTGTCCTTTAACGCACATATCACCATTTTAGTTTTAAAGCCAAAAACTTATTTGGCTTATACATAATTTTTCACTGAAAAACTTTGTTGGGTGTGTGTCTAATCCCCAGGGCCGAACCGGGAAGTGACAACTGGTGCGCTGGAATGGTACATGTGTCCAGTATAAAATATTAAAAATCCTTAGCTGCACATATTACCATTTCGGTTTTATAGCCAAAAACTTATTTCACGCCTTTTTCACTACAAAAATATTGCTGGGTGTGTATCTCGTCCCCAGGGCCGAACCAGGAAGTGACAACTGGTGCGCTGGAATGTTACATGTGTCCTTTATCGCACATATTACCATTTTAGTTTTAAAGCCAAAAACTTATTTGGCTAATACATAATTTTTTACTGAAAAACTTTGTTGGGTGTGTGTCTAATCCCCAGGGCCGAACCGGGAAGTGACAACTGGTGCGCTGGAATGGTACATGTGTCCAGTGTAAAATATTAAAAATCCTTAGACGCACATATTACCATTTCAGTTTTATAGCCAAAAACTTATTTGGCTAATACATAATTTTACACTAAAAAAAGTTTGCTGGGTGTGTAACTCATCCCCAGGGCCGAACCAGGAAATGAAACTGGTGCGCTGGAATGGTATATGTGTCCACTATAAAATATCAAAAATCCTTAGACGCACATATCATCATTTCAGTTTTATAGCCAAAAACTTATTTGGCTAATACATACTTTTTAACTAATAAAAGGTTGCTGGGTGTGTATCTAATCCCCAGGGCCGAACCAGGAAGTGACAGTTAGTGCGTTGAAATGGTACATGTGTCCACTATAAAAAATCAAAAATCCTTAGACGCACATATTACCATTGCAGTTTTATAGCCAAAAACTTATTTGGCTAATACATAATTTTTCACAAAAAAAAGTTTTCTAGGTGTGTATTTCGTCCCCAGGGCCGAACCAGGAAGTTACAGTTAATGCTGAACCAGGATATGACAACTGGTGCGCTGGAATGTTACATGTGTCCTTTAACGCACATATTACCATTTTAGTTTTAAAGCAAAAAACTTATTTGGCTAATACATAATTTTTCACTGAAAAACTTTGTTGGGTGTGTGTCTAATCCCCAGGGCCGAACCGGGAAGTGACAACTGGTGCGCTGGAATGGTACATGTGTCCAGTATAAAATATTAAAAATCCTTAGCTGCACATATTACCATTTCGATTTTATGGCCAAAAACTTTTTTCACGCCTTTTTCACTACAAAAACTTTGTTGGGTGTGTATCTCGTCCCCAGGGCCGAACCAGGAAGTGACAACTGGTGCGCTGGAATGTTACATGTGTCCTTTAACGCACATATTACCATTTTAGTTTTAAAGCCAAAAACTTATTTGTCTAATACATCATTTTTCACAAAAAAAAGTTTGCTGGGTGTGTATCTCGTCCCCAAGGCCGAACCAGGAAATGACAACTACAAAAAGTTTGCTGGGTGTGTATCTCGTCCCCAGGGCCGAACCAGGAAGTGACAGTTAATGCATTGGAATGGTACTTGTCTCCACTATAAAAAATCAAAAATCCTTAGACGCACCTATTACCATTTCGGTTTTATGGCCATAAACTTTTTTCACGCCTTTTTCACTACAAAAATATTGCTGGGTGTGTATCTCGTCCCCAGGGCCGAACCAGGAATTGACAACTGGTGCGCTGGAATGTTACATGTGTCCTTTAACGCACATATTACCATTTTAGTTTTAAAGCCAAAAACTTATTTGGCTAATACATCATTTTTCACAAAAAAAAGTTTACTGGGTGTGTATCTCGTCCCCAAGGCCGAACCAGGAAATGACAACTACAAAAAGTTTGCTGGGTGTGTATCTCGTCCCCAGGGCCGAACCAGGAAGTGACAGTTAATGCGTTGGAATGGTACATGTCTCCACTATAAAAAATCAAAAATCCTTAGACGCACCTATTACCATTTCGGTTTTATGGCCATAAACTTTTTTCACGCCTTTTTCACTACAAAAAAATTGCTGGGTGTGTATCTCGTCCCCAGGGCCGAACCAGGAAGTGACAACTACAGAAAGAGTTTGCTGGGTATGTATTTCGTCCCCAGGGCCGAACCAGGAAGTGACAGGTAGTGCGTTGGAATGGTACATGTGTCCACTATAAAAAATCAAAAATCCATAGACGCACATATTACTATTTCAGTTTTATAACCAAAAACTTATTTGGCTAATACATATTTTTTCACTAAAAAAAGTTTGCGGAGTGTGTGTCTCATCCCCAGGGCCGAACCAGCAAGTGACAACTGGAGCGCTGGAATGGATCATGTGTCCACTATAAAATATTAAAAATCCTTAAAAGCATCTATTACCATTTCGGTTTTATGGCCAAAAACTTTTTTCACGCCTTTTTCACTACAAAAAAAATTGCTGGGTGTGTATCTCGTCCCCAAGATCAAACCAGGAAATGACAACTACAAACAGTTTGCTGGGTGTGTATCTCGTCCCCAGGGACGAACCAGGAAGTGACAGTTAGTGCGCTGGAATGGTGCATGTGTCCACTATAAAAAATCAAAAAACCCTTGGACTCACATATTACCATTTCGGTTTTATGGCCAAAAACTTTGTTCGCGCCTTTTTTACTACAAAAAAATTGCTGGGTGTGTATCTCGTCCCCAGGGCCGAACCAGGAAGTGACAACTGGTGCGCTGGAATGTTACATGTGTCCTTTAACGCACATATTACCATTTAAGTTTTAAAGGCAAAAGCTAATTTGGTCGATACATAAATTTTCACTGAAAAACTTTGCTGGGTGTGTGTCTAATCCCCAGGGCCGAACCAGGAAGTGACAACTGGTGCGCTGGAATGTTACATGTATCCTTTAACGCACATATTACCATTTCAGTTTTAAAGCCAAAAACTTATTTGGCTAATACATAATTTTTCACTGAAAAACTTTGCTGTGTGTGTCTAATCCCCAGGGCCGAACCAGGAAGTGACAACTGGTGCGCTGGAATGGTACATGTGTCCACTATAAAATATCAAAAATCCTTAGACGCACATATTACCATTTCAGTTTTATAGCCAAAAACTTATTTGGCTAATACATAATTTTTCACTAAAAAAAGTTTGCGGGGTGTATGTCTCATTCTCAGGGCCGAACCAGGAAGTGAGAACTGGTGCGCTGGAATATTACATGTGTCCACTATAAAATATCAAAAATTATTAGATGCACCTGTTAACATTTCGGTTTTATGGCCAAAAACTTTTTTCACGCCTTTTTCACTACAAAAAAATTGCTGGGTGTGTATCTCGTCCCCAGGGCCGAACCAGGATATGACACCTGGTGCGCTGGAATAGTACATGTGTCCTTAAACGCAGATATTACCATTTCGGTTTTATAGCCAAAAACTTATTTGGCTAATACATAATTTTTCACTAAAAAAAAGTTGCTGGGTGTGTATCTCATCCCCAGAACTAAACCAGCAAGTGGCAACTGGTGCGCTGGAATGGTACATATGTCCTTAAACGCAGATATTACCATTTCGGTTTTATAGCCAAAAACTTATTTGGCTAATACATAATTTTTCACTAAAAAAAGTTTGCTGGGTGTGTATCTCATCCCCAGGGCCGAACCAGAAAGTGACACCTGGTGCGCTGGAATAGTACATGTGTCCTTAAATGCAGATATTACTATTTCGGTTTTATAGCCAAAAACTTATTTGGCTAATACATAATTTTTCACTAAAAAAAGTTTCTGGGTGTGTATCTCATCCCCAGAACTAAATCAGCAAGTGACAACTGGTGCGCTGGAATAGTACATGTGTCCTTAAACGCAGATATTACCATTTCGGTTTTATAACCAAAAACTTATTTAGCTAATACATAATTTTTCACTAAAAAAAGTTTGCTGGGTGTGTGTCTCATCCCCAGGGCCGAACCAGCAAGGAGGTACTGGTGCGCTTGAATGGTACATATGTCCTTAAACGCAGATATTACCATTTCGGTTTTATAGCCAAAAAATTATTTGGCTAATACATAATTTTTCACTAAAAAAAGGTTGCTGGGTGTGTGTCTAATCCCCAGGGCCGAACCAGGAAGTGACAGCTGGCGCGCTGGAATGGTACATGTGTCCACTATAAAATGTGAAAAAACACTTGGGCGCACATATTACTATTTCAGTTTTATGGCCAAAAACTTTTTTTGCGCCTTTTTTACTACAAAAATTTTGCTGGGTGTGTATCTCGTCTCCAAGGCCAATTCAGGAAGTGACAACTAGTGCGCTGGAATATTACATGTGTCCTTTAATGCACATAATACCATTTCGGTTTTATAGCCAAAAACTTATTTGGCTAAAAGATAATTTTTCTCTAAAAAAAGTTTGCTGGGTGTGTGTCTCATCTCCAGGGCCGAACCAGCAAGTGGCTACTGGTACGCTGGAATTGTACATGTGTCCACTATAAAATATCAAAAAACCCTTGGACGCACATATTACCATTTCAGTTTTATTGCCAAAAACTTATTTGGCTAAAATATAATTTTTCTCTCAAAAAAGTTTGCTGGGTGTGTGTCTAATCCCCGGGGCCGAAGCAGGAAGTGACAACTGGTGCTTGAATGTATCATGTGTCCACTATAAAATATCAAAAATCCTAAGACGCACATATTACCATTTCGGTTTTATGGCCAAAAACTTTTTTCGCGACTTTTTCACTACAAAAAGTTTGCTGGGTGTGTATCTCGTCCCTAGGGCCGAACCAGGAAGTGACAACTGGTGCGCTGGAATGTTACATGTGTCCTTTAACGCACATTTTACCATTTCGGTTTTATAGTCACAAAATTATTTGGCTAATACAATTTTTCACTGAAAAATTTTGCCGGGTGTGTGTCTAATCCCCAGGGCCGAACCAGGAATTGACAACTGTTGCGCTGGGATGGATCATGTGTCCACTATAAAATATAAAAAAACTCTTGGACGGACATATTACCATTTCGGTTTTATGGCCAAAAACTATTTTCAAGCCGTTTTCACTACAAAATGTTTGCTGGGTGTATGTATGTGTATGTATGTGTATGTCCCCAGGGCCGAATCAGGAAGTGACAACTAGTGCGCGAATGTATCATGTGTCCCTATAAAACATCAAAAATCCTAAGACGCATATATTACCATTTCGGTTTTATGGCCAAAAACTTTTTTCGCGCCTTTTTCACTACAAAAAGTTTGCTGGGTGTGTATCTCGTCCCCAAGGCCGAATCAGGAAGTGACAACTGGTGCGATAGATTATTACATGTGTCCTTTAATGCACATATTACCATTTCGGTTTTATAGCCAAAAACTTATTTGGCTAAAATATATTTTTTCTCTAAAAAAAAGTTTGCTGGGTGTGTGTCTCATCCCCAGGGCCGAACCAGGAAGTGACAACCTGTGCACTGGAATATATTATGTGTCCACTATAAAATATCAAAAATCCTTAAACGCACATATTACCATTTCGGTTTTATGGTTAAAAACTTTTTTCACGCCTTTTTCACTACAAAAAGTTTACTGGGTGTGTATCTCGTCCCCAGGGCCGAATCAAGAAGTGACAACTGGTGCTTTAATGTATCATGTGTCCACTATAAAATATAAAAAATCCTTAAACGCACATATAACCATTTCGGTTTTATGGCCAAAAACTTTTGGAATATTACATGTGTCCTTTAATGCACATATTACCATTTCGGTTTTATGGCCAAAAACTTATTTGGCTAAAATATAATTTTTCTCTCAAAAAAGTTTGCTGGGTGTGTGTCTCATTCCCGGGGCCGAACCAGGAAGTGACAGCTGGTGCGCTTGAATGGTACATGTGTCCACTATAAAATATCAAAAATCCCTAGACGCACATATTACCATTTCGATTTTATGGCCAAAAACATTTTTCTCGGCTTTTTCACTAAAAAAAGTTTGCTGGGTGTGTATCTCGTCACTACGGCTGAACCAGAAAGTGAACACTGCTGCCCTGGAATGGATCATGTGTTCACTATAAAATATCAAAAATCCTCAAACGCACATACTACCATTTCGGTTTTATGGCCAAAAACTTTTTTCCCGCCTTTTTCACTACAAAAAATTTGCTGGGTGTGTATTTGGTCCCCAAGGCCGAACCAGGAAGTGACAACTGGTGCGTTGGAATGTTACATGTGTCCTTTAATGCACATATTACCATTTCGGGTTTATAGCCAAAAACTTATGTGGCTAAAATATAATTTTTCTCTAAAAAAAAGTTTGCTGGGTGTGTGTCTCATCCCCAAAGCCGAACCAGCAAATGGCTACTGGTGCGATGGAATGGTACATGTGCCCAGTATAAAATATCAAAAATCCTCAGCTGCACATATTACCATTTCGGTTTTATGGCCAAATACTTTTTTCGCCCCTTTTTCACTACATAAAGTTTGCTGGGTGTGTATCTCGTCCCCAAGGCCGAATCAGGAAGTGACAACTGGTGCGCTGAAATATTACATGTGTCCTTAAATGCACATATTACCATTTCGGTTTTACGGCCAAAAACTTATTTGGCTAAAATATAATTTTTCTCTAAAAAAAAGTTTGCTGGGTGTGTCTCATCCCCAGGGCCGAACCAGCATGTGGCTACTGGTACGCTAAAATGGTTCATCTGTCCAGTATTAAATATCAAAAATCCTTAGGTGCACATATTACCATTTCGGTTTTATAGCCACAAACTTATTTGGCTTATACATAATTTTTCACTAAAAAAAGTTGCTGGGTGTGTATCTCATCCCCAGGGCCGAACCAGGAAGTGACACCTGGTGCGCTGCAATAGTACATGTGTCTTTAAACGCAGATATTGCCATTTCGGTTTTATAGCCAAAAACTTATTTGGCTAATACATAATTTTTCACAAAAAAAAGTTTGCTGGGTGTGTATCTCATCCCCAGAACTAAACCAGTAAGTGACAACTGGTGCGCTGGAATAGTACATGTGTCCTTAAACGCAGATATTACCATTTCGATTTTATAGCCAAAAACTTATTTGGCTACTACATAATTTTTTATTAAAAAAAAGTTGCTGGGTGTGTATCTCATCCCCAGGGCCGAACCAGGAGGTGACACCTTGTGCGCTGGAATAGTACATGTGTCTTTAAACGCAGATATTACCATTTCGGTTTTATAGCCAAAAAATTATTTGGCTAATACATAATTTTTCACTAAAAAAAGTTGCTGGGTGTGTATCTTATCCCCAGAACTAAACCAGGAAATGACAACTGGTGCGCTGGAATAGTACATGTGTCCTTAAACGCAGATATTAACATTTCGGTTTTATAGCTAAAAACTTATTTGGCTAATACATAATTTTTCACAAAAAAAAAAGTTGCTAGGTGTGTATCTCATCCCCAGAACTAAATCAGCAAGTGGCAACTGGTGCGCTGGAATAGTACATGTGTCCTTAAACGCAGATATTACCATTTCGGTTTTATAGCCAAAAACTTATTTGGCTAATACATAATTTTTCACTAAAAAAAAGTTGCTGGTGTGTATCTCATCCCCAGAACTAAACCAGGAAGTGACAACTGGTGCGCTGGAATAGTATATGTGTCCTTAAACGCAGATATTACCATTTCGGTTTTATAGCCAAAAACTTATTTGGCTAATACATAATTTTTCACTAAAAAAAGTTGCTGGGTGTGTATCTCATCCCCAGAACTAAACCAGCAAGTGGCAACTGGTGCGCTGGAATGGTACATGTGTCCTTAAACGCAGATATTACCATTTCGGTTTTATAGCCAAAAAAATTATTTGGCTACTACATAATTTTTCGCTAAAAAAAGTTGGTGGGTGTGTATCTCATCCCCAGAACTAAACCAGGAAGTGACAACTGGTGCGCTGGAATGGTACATGTGTCCTTAAGCGCAGATATCACCATTTCGGTTTTATAGCCAAAAACTTATTTGGCTAATACATAATTTTTCACTAAAAAAAGTTGCTGGGTGTGTATCTCATCCCCAGAACTAAACCAGGAAGTGACAACTGGTGCGCTGGAATGGTACATGTGTCCTTAAACGCAGATATTACCATTTCGGTTTTATAGCCAAAAACTTATTTGGCTAATACATAATTTTTCACTAAAAAAAGGTTGCTGCCTGTGTGTCTAATCCCCAGGGCCGAACCAGGAAGTGACAGCTGGCGCGCTGGAATGGTACATGTGTCCACTATAAAATATGAAAAAACACTTGGGCGCACATATTACCATTTCGGTTTTATGACCAAAAACTTTGTTCGCGCCTTTTTCACTACAAAAAACTTGCTGGGTGTGTATCTCGTCCAAAGGGCCGAACCAGGATGTAACAACTACAAAAAGTTTGCTGGGTGTGTATCTCGTCTCCAGGGCCGAACCAGGATGTGACAGTTAATGCGTTGGAATGGTACATGTGTCCACTATAAAAAATCAAAAATCCTTAGAAGAACATATTACCATTTCAGTTTTATAGCCAAAAACTTATTTGGCTAATACATAATTTTTCACTAAAAAAAGTTTGCGGGGTGTATGTCTCATCCTCAGGGCCGAACAAGGAAGTGACAACTGGTGCGCTAGAACTGTACATGTGTCCATTATAAGATAACAAAAATTCTTAGACGCACATATTACCAATTCGGTTTTATAGCCAAAAACTTATTTGGTTAATATATAATTTTTCATAACAAAAAGGTTGATGGGTGTGTGTCTCATCCCTAGGGCCGAACCAGGAAGTCACAACTGGTGCGCTAGAATGGTACATGTGTCCAGTATAAACTATGAAAAATCCTTAGCTGCACATATTACCATTTTGATTTTATGGCCAAAAACTTTTTTCACGCGTTTTTAACTACAACAAGTTTGCGAGGTGTGTATCTCGTCCCCAGAGCCGAACCAGGAAGTGACAACTGGTGCGCTGGAACTGTACATGTGTCCACTATAAGATAACAAAAATTCTTAGACGCACATATTACCATTTCAGTTTGATAGCGAAAAACTTATTTGGTTAATACATAATTTTTCACTGCAAAAAGTTTGCAGGGTGTGTGTCTCATCACCACGGCCGAACCAGGAAGTGGCAACTGGTGCGCTGAAATAGTACATGTGTCCTTAAACGCGCATATTACCATTTCAGTTTTATAGCCAAAAACTTATTTGGTTAATACATATTTTTTCACTACAAAAACATTGCAGGGTGTGTATCTCATCCCCAGGGCCGAACCAGGAAGTGGCAACTGGTGCGCTGGAATAGTACATGTGTCCTTAAACGCGCATATTACCATTTCAGTTTTATAGCCAAAAACTTATTTGGTTAATACATAATTTTTCACTACAAAAAGTTTGCAGGGTGTGTATCTCATCCCCAGGGCCGAACCAGGAAGTGGCAACTGGTGCGCTGGAATAGTACATGTGTCCTTAAACGCGCATATTACCATTTCAGTTTTATAGCCAAAAACTTATTTGGTTAATACATAATTTTTCACTACAAAAAGTTTGCTGGGTGTGTATCTCATCCCCAGAACTAAACCAGTAAGTGACAACTGGTGCGCTGGAATAGTACATGTGTCCTTAAACGCAGATATTACCATTTCGATTTTATAGCCAAAAACTTATTTGGCTACTACATAATTTTTTATTAAAAAAAAGTTGCTGGGTGTGTATCTCATCCCCAGGGCCGAACCAGGAGGTGACACCTTGTGCGCTGGAATAGTACATGTGTCTTTAAACGCAGATATTACCATTTCGGTTTTATAGCCAAAAAATTATTTGGCTAATACATAATTTTTCACTAAAAAAAGTTGCTGGGTGTGTATCTTATCCCCAGAACTAAACCAGGAAATGACAACTGGTGCGCTGGAATAGTACATGTGTCCTTAAACGCAGATATTAACATTTCGGTTTTATAGCTAAAAACTTATTTGGCTAATACATAATTTTTCACAAAAAAAAAAGTTGCTAGGTGTGTATCTCATCCCCAGAACTAAATCAGCAAGTGGCAACTGGTGCGCTGGAATAGTACATGTGTCCTTAAACGCAGATATTACCATTTCGGTTTTATAGCCAAAAACTTATTTGGCTAATACATAATTTTTCACTAAAAAAAAGTTGCTGGTGTGTATCTCATCCCCAGAACTAAACCAGGAAGTGACAACTGGTGCGCTGGAATAGTATATGTGTCCTTAAACGCAGATATTACCATTTCGGTTTTATAGCCAAAAACTTATTTGGCTAATACATAATTTTTCACTAAAAAAAGTTGCTGGGTGTGTATCTCATCCCCAGAACTAAACCAGCAAGTGGCAACTGGTGCGCTGGAATGGTACATGTGTCCTTAAACGCAGATATTACCATTTCGGTTTTATAGCCAAAAAATTATTTGGCTACTACATAATTTTTCACTAAAAAAAGTTGGTGGGTGTGTATCTCATCCCCAGAACTAAACCAGGAAGTGACAACTGGTGCGCTGGAATGGTACATGTGTCCTTAAGCGCAGATATCACCATTTCGGTTTTATAGCCAAAAACTTATTTGGCTAATACATAATTTTTCACTAAAAAAAGTTGCTGGGTGTGTATCTCATCCCCAGAACTAAACCAGGAAGTGACAACTGGTGCGCTGGAATGGTACATGTGTCCACAATAAAATATGAAAAAACACTTGGGCGCACATATTACTATTTCAGTTTTATGGCCAAAAACTTTTTTCGCGCCTTTTTTACCACAAAAATTTTGCTGGGTGTGTATCTCGTCTCCAAGGCCAATTCAGGAAGTGACAACTGGTGCGCTGGAATATTACATGTGTCCTTTAATGCACATATTACCATTTCGGTTTTATAGCCAAAAACTTATTTGGCTAAAATATAATTTTTCTTCAAAAAAAGTTTGTTGGGTGTGTGTCTCATCCCCAGGGCCGAACCAGGAAATGGCGCTAGACTTGTACATGTGTCCACTATAAAATATCAAAAATCCTTAAGCGCACATATTACCATTTCGGTTTTATGGCCAAAAACTTTTTTCGCGCCTTTTTCACTACAAAAATTTTTCTGGGTGTGTATCTCGTCCCCAGGGCCAAATCAGGAAGTGACAACTGGTGCTTGAATGTATCATGTGTCCACTATAAAATATCAAAAATCCTTAAACGTACATATAACCATTTCGGTTTATTGCCAAAAACTTTTGGAATATTATATGTGTCCTTTAATGCACATATTACAATTTCGGTTTTATAGCCAAAAACTTATTTGGCTAAAATATAATTTTTCTCTAAAAAAAGTTTGCTGGGTGTGTGTTTCATCCCCAGGGCCGAACCAGGAAGTAACTACTGGTGCGCTGGAATAGATCACGTGTCCACTATAAAATATCAAAAATCCTTCAACGCACATATTACCATTTCGGTTTTATGGCCAAAAACTTTTTTCGCGCCTTTTTCACTACAAAAAGTTCGCTGGTTGTGTATTTCGTCCCCAAGGACGAATCAGGAAGTGACAATTGGTGCGCTGGAATATTACATGTGTCCTTTAATGCACATATTACAATTTCGGCTTTATGGCCAAAAACTTATTTGACTAAAATATAATTTTTCTCTAAAAAAAGTTTGCTGGGTGTGTGTCTCATCACCAGGGCCGAACCAGCATGTGGCTACTATTACGCTGAAATGGTACATGTGTCCAGTATAAAATATCAAAAATCCTTAGCTGAACATATTATCATTTCGGTTTTATAACCAAAAACTTATTTGGCTAATACATAATTTTTCACTTAAAAAAAGTTGGTGGGTGTGTTTCTCATCCCCAGAACTAAATCAGCAAGTGACAACTGGTGCGCTGGAATGGTACATGTGTCCACTATAAAATATCAAAAATCGTAGCTGCACATATTACCGTTTCGGTTTTATAGCCAAAAACTTATTTGGCTAATACATAATTTTTTACTAATAAAAAGTTGCTGGGTGTGTGTCTAATCCCCAGGGCCAAACCAGGAAGTGACAGCTGGCGCGCTGGAATGGTACATGTGTCCACTATAAAATATCAAAAAACACTTGGGCGAACATATTAACATTTCAGTTTTATAAACAAAAACTTATTTGGCTAATACATAATTTTTCACAAAAAAAAGTTTCTGGGTGTGTATCTTATCCCCAGAACTAAACCAGCAAGTGACAACTGGTGCGCTGGAATAGTACATGTGTCCTTAAGCGCAGATATCACCATTTCGGTTTTATAGCCAAAAAATTATTTGGCTAATACATAATTTTTCACTAAAAAAAAGTTGCTGGGTGTGTATCTTATCCCCAGAACTAAACCAGGAAATGACAACTGGTGCGCTGGAATAGTACATGTGTCCTTAAACGCAGATATTACCATTTCGATTTTATAGCCAAAAACTTATTTGGCTAATACATAATTTTTCACAAAAAAAAGTTGCAGGGTGTGTATCTCATCCCCAGAACTAAACCAGCAAGTGACACCTGGTGCGCTGCAATAGTACATGTGTCTTTAAACGCAGATATTGCCATTTCGGTTTTATAGCCAAAAACTTATTTGGCTAATACATAATTTTTCACCAACAAAAGTTTGCTGGGTGTGTATCTCATCCCCAGAACTAAACCAGGAAGTGACAACTGGTGCGCTGGAATAGTACATGTGTCCTTAAGCGCAGATATCACCATTTCGGTTTTATAGCCAAAAAATTATTTGGCTAATACATAATTTTTCACAAAAAAAAGTTTGCTGGGTGTGTATCTCATCCCCAGAACTAAACCAGGAAGTGACAACTGGTGCGCTGGAATAGTACATGTGTCCTTAAACGCAGATATTACCATTTCGATTTTATAGTCAAAAACATATTTGGCTACTACATAATTTTTTACTAAAAAAAAGTTGCTGGGTGTGTATCTCATCCCCAGGGCCGAACCAGGAGGTGACACCTTGTGCGCTGGAATAGTACATGTGTCTTTAAACGCAGATATTACCACTTCGGTTTTATAGTCAAAAACTTATTTGGCTAATACATAATTTTTCACTAAAAAAAGTTGCTGGGTGTGTATCTCATCCCCAGAACTAAACCAGGAATTACCAACTGGTGCGCTGGGATAGTACATATGTCCTTAAACGCAGATATTACCATTTCGGTTTTATAGCCAAAAAATTATTTGGCTAATACATAATTTTTCACTAAAAAAAGTTGCTGGGTGTGTATCTTATCCCCAGAACTAAACCAGGAAATGACAACTGGTGCGCTGGAATAGCACATGTGTCCTTAAACGCAGATATTACCATTTCGGTTTTATAGCCAAAAACTTATTTGGCTAATACATAATTTTTCACAAAAAAAAGTTGCTAGGTGTGTATCTCATCCCCAGAACTAAATCAGCAAGTGACAACTGGTGCGCTGGAATAGTACATGTGTCCTTAAACGCAGATATTACCATTTCGGTTTTATAGCCAAAAACTTATTTGACTAATACATAATTTTTCACTAAAAAAAAGTTGCTGGTGTGTATCTCATCCCCAGAACTAAACCAGGAAGTGACAACTGGTGCGCTGGAATAGTACATGTGTCCTTAAACGCAGATATTACCATTTCGGTTTTATAGCCAAAAACTTATTTGGCTAATACATAATTTTTCACTAAAAAAAAGTTGCTGGGTGTGTATCTCATCCCCAGAACTAAACCAGCAAGTGGCAACTGGTGCGCTGGAATGGTACATGTGTCCTTAAACGCAGATATTACCATTTCGGTTTTATAGCCAAAAATTTATTTGGCTAATACATAATTTTTCACTAAAAAAAGTTTGCTGGGTGTGTGTCTCATCCCCAGGGCCGAACTAGCAAGGAGGTACTGGTGCGCTTGAATGGTGCATATGTCCTTAAACGCAGATATTACCATTTCGGTTTTATAGCCAAAAAATTATTTGGCTACTACATAATTTTTCACTAAAAAGTTGCTGGGTGTGTATCTCATCCCCAGAACTAAACCAGGAAGTGACAACTGGTGCGCTGGAATGGTACATGTGTCCTTAAGCGCAGATATCACCATTTCGGTTTTATAGCCAAAAACTTATTTGGCTAATACATAATTTTTCACTAAAAAAAGTTGCTGGGTGTGTATCTCATCCCCAGAACTAAACCAGGAAGTGACAACTGGTGCGCTGGAATGGTACATGTGTCCTTAAACGCAGATATTACCATTTCGGTTTTATAGCCAAAAACTTATTTGGCTAATACATAATTTTTCACTAAAAAAAGGTTGCTGCCTGTGTGTCTAATCCCCAGGGCCGAACCAGGAAGTGACAGCTGGCGCGCTGGAATGGTACATGTGTCCACTATAAAATATGAAAAAACACTTGGGCGCACATATTACCATTTCGGTTTTATGACCAAAAACTTTGTTCGCGCCTTTTTCACTACAAAAAACTTGCTGGGTGTGTATCTCGTCCAAAGGGCCGAACCAGGATGTAACAACTACAAAAAGTTTGCTGGGTGTGTATCTCGTCTCCAGGGCCGAACCAGGATGTGACAGTTAATGCGTTGGAATGGTACATGTGTCCACTATAAAAAATCAAAAATCCTTAGAAGAACATATTACCATTTCAGTTTTATAGCCAAAAACTTATTTGGCTAATACATAATTTTTCACTAAAAAAAGTTTGCGGGGTGTATGTCTCATCCTCAGGGCCGAACAAGGAAGTGACAACTGGTGCGCTAGAACTGTACATGTGTCCATTATAAGATAACAAAAATTCTTAGACGCACATATTACCAATTCGGTTTTATAGCCAAAAATTTATTTGGTTAATATATAATTTTTCATAACAAAAAGGTTGATGGGTGTGTGTCTCATCCCTAGGGCCGAACCAGGAAGTCACAACTGGTGCGCTAGAATGGTACATGTGTCCAGTATAAACTATGAAAAATCCTTAGCTGCACATATTACCATTTTGATTTTATGGCCAAAAACTTTTTTCACGCGTTTTTAACTACAACAAGTTTGCGAGGTGTGTATCTCGTCCCCAGAGCCGAACCAGGAAGTGACAACTGGTGCGCTGGAACTGTACATGTGTCCACTATAAGATAACAAAAATTCTTAGACGCACATATTACCATTTCAGTTTGATAGCCAAAAACTTATTTGGTTAATACATAATTTTTCACTGCAAAAAGTTTGCAGGGTGTGTGTCTCATCCCCACGGCCGAACCAGGAAGTGGCAACTGGTGCGCTGGAATAGTACATGTGTCCTTAAACGCGCATATTACCATTTCAGTTTTATAGCCAAAAACTTATTTGGTTAATACATATTTTTTCACTACAAAAACATTGCAGGGTGTGTATCTCGTCTCCAAGGCCAATTCAGGAAGTGACAACTGGTGCGCTGGAATATTACATGTGTCCTTTAATGCACATATTACCATTTCGGTTTTATAGCCAAAAACTTATTTGGCTAAAATATAATTTTTCTCTAAAAAAAGTTTGTTGGGTGTGTTTCTCATCCCCAGGGCCGAACCAGGAAATGGCGCTAGACTTGTACATGTGTCCACTATAAAATATCAAAAATCCTTAAGCGCACATATTACCATTTCGGTTTTATGGCCAAAAACTTTTTTCGCGCCTTTTTCACTACAAAAATTTTTCTGGGTGTGTATCTCGTCCCCAGGGCCAAATCAGGAAGTGACAACTGGTGCTTGAATGTATCATGTATCCACTATAAAATATCAAAAATCCTTAAACGCACATATAACCATTTCGGTTTATTGCCAAAAACTTTTGGAATATGACATGTGTCCTTTAATGCACATATTACCATTTCGGTTTTATAGCCAAAAACTTATTTGGCTAAAATATAATTTTTCTCTAAAAAAAGTTTGCTGGGTGTGTGTTTCATCCCCAGGGCCGAACCAGGAAGTAACTACTGGTGCGCTGGAATAGATCACGTGTCCACTATAAAATATCAAAAATCCTTCAACGCACATATTACCATTTCGGTTTTATGGCCAAAAACTTTTTTCGTGCCTTTTTCACTACAAAAAGTTCGCTGGGTGTGTATTTCGTCCCCAAGGACGAATCAGGAAGTGACAACTGGTGCGCTGGAATATTACATGTGTCCTTTAATGCACATATTACAATTTCGGCTTTATGGCCAAAAACTTATTTGGCTAAAATATAATTTTTCTCTAAAAAAAGTTTGCTGGGTGTGTGTCTCATCACCAGGGCCGAACCAGCATGTGGCTACTGGTACGCTGAAATGGTACATGTGTCCAGTATAAAATATCAAAAATCCTTAGCTGAACATATTATCATTTCGGTTTTATAGCCAAAAACTTATTTGGCTAATACATAATTTTTCACTTAAAAAAAGTTGCTGGGTGTGTTTCTCATCCCCAGAACTAAATCAGCAAGTGACAACTGGTGCGCTGGAATGGTACATGTGTCCACTATAAAATATCAAAAATCTTAGCTGCACATATTACCGTTTCGGTTTTATAGCCAAAAACTTATTTGGCTAATACATAATTTTTTACTAAAAAAAAGTTGCTGGGTGTATGTCTAATCCCCAGGGCCAAACCAGGAAGTGACAGCTGGCGCGCTGGAATGGTACATGTGTCCACTATAAAATATCAAAAAACACTTGGGCGAACATATTACCATTTCAGTTTTATAAACAACAACTTATTTGGCTAATACATAATTTTTCACAAAAAAAAGTTGCTGGGTGTGTATCTCATCCCCAGAACTAAGCCAGCAAGTGACAACTGGTGCCCTGGAATGGTACATGTGTCCTTAGACGCAGACATTACCTTTTCCGTTTTATAGCCAAAAACTTATTTGGCTTATACATAATTTTTCACTAAAAAAAGTTTGCTGGGTGTGTGTCTCATCCCCAGGGCCGAACCAGCCAGTGGCTACTGGTACGCTGGAATGGTACATGTGTCCACTATAAAATATCAAAAATCCTTAAGCGCACATATTACCATTTCGGTTTTATGGCCAAAAACTTTTTTCGCGCCTTTTTCACCACAAAAATTTTTTTGGGTGTGTATCTCGTCCCCAGGGCCAAATCAGGAAGTGACAACTGGTGCTTGAATGTATCATGTATCCACTATAAAATATCAAAAATCCTTAAACGCACATATAACCATTTCGGTAGATTGCCAAAAACGTTTGGAACATTACATGTGTCCTTTAATGCACATATTACCATTTCGGTTTTATAGCCAAAAACTTATTTGGCTAAAATATAATTTTTCTCTAAAAAAAGTTTGCTGGGTGTGTGTTTCATCCCCAGGGCCGAACCAGGAAGTAACTACTGGTGCGCTGGAATAGATCATGTGTCCACTATAAAATATCAAAAATCCTTCAACGCACATATTACCATTTCGGTTTTATGGCCAAACATTTTTTCGCGCCTTTTTCACTACAAAAAGTTCGCTGGATGTGTATTTCGTCCCCAAGGCCGAATCAGGAAGTAACAACTGGTGCGCTGGAATATTACATGTGTCCTTTAATGCACATATTACAATTTCGGCTTTATGGCCAAAAACTTATTTGGCTAAAATATAATTTTTCTTCAAAAAAAGTTTGCTGGGTGTGTGTCTCATCACCAGGGCCGAAGCAGCATGTGGCTACTGGTACGCTGAAATGGTACATGTGTCCAGTATAAAATATCAAAAATCCTTAGCTGAACATATTACCATTTCGGTTTTATAGCCAAAAACTTATTTGGCTAATACATAATTTTTCACTAAAAAAAGTTGCTGGGTGTGTTTCTCATCCCCAGAACTAAATCAGCAAGTGACGACTGGTGCGCTGGAATGGTACATGTGTCCACTATAAAATATCAAAAATCTTAGCTGCACATATTACCGTTTCGGTTTTATAGCCAAAAACTTATTTGGCTAATACATAATTTTTCACTAAAAAAAAGTTGCTGGGTGTGTATCTCATCCCCAGAACTAAACCAGCAAGTGACAACTGGTGCGCTGTAATGGTACATGTGTCCTTAGACGCAGACATTACCATTTCGGTTTTATAGCCAAAAACTTATTTGGCTAAAATATAATTTTTCTCTAAAAAAAAGTTTGCTGGGTGTGTGTCTCATCCCCAGGGCCGAACCAGCATGTGGCTACTATTACGCTGAAATGGTACATGTGTCCAGTATAAAATATTAAAAATCCTTAGCTGCACATATTACCATTTCGGTTTTATAGCTAAAAACTTATTTGACTAATACATAATTTTTCAGTAAAAAAAGATTGCTTGGTGTGTATCTCATCCCCAGAACTAAACCAGCAAGTGACAACTGGTGCGCTGGAATGGTAAATAATATATTATTACGATAAAGAACTCAGGCTGCTATATTTCATGACGGGGCGAAACCTTACTGTGGCAAGCACACAGTTCCCTCACCTCAACATTCAAAAAGGGTCTCTGATGTATTGGGTTTTAAAATACTACGCGGAAAAAACTTATGGTTTCATACCCGTGTATAAGGCGACTTCGGAGAAAAGGATGACAGCAGTTCGTGAGGTCTACGAATGTAAAAGAAGAGAAGAGCGCCGGCGTTTCAAAAGGAAAAAGAAAGAGCATGTAAGCAAACAGAGTGAACAAACATTAATAAGATATGCAAAATACTCAAGAACGCTAACAAATTAATATAGCCAAACTAAATACTAACAAATAAACAATAGCTTAAGAAGATAATAAAAATATAAAAATAATTCTTCGTACACCTATCTGAATTGTTTGAAGAAGTAATTTTGTGTTATGTTTACTTAGGATCGCGGGTTTTAAAATGAACGAAAATCATCCCTTGTTTGTGTGTGTTTATCAATTAAGTAACAAACGCTTTAATTATAAAAAAGTAATAAAGCAGTAATGATCAGACATTTTAGTATTCAAGCTAAACTAACAAAGTAATGAAAAACGATTAGATGTATGAACAAAGAATACTTTGTTAGTATATAAGAACAAATTTTAAAATTGTAAAAACAGTTAAGAATACCCAATGTAAGTGGACGTTTAAGCCTTAATTCGTGTGATCGAAGAACTAGAGAGGTGTTACGGGAGGAAAATTACCCGAAAGTTTTACCAACGGGTAAAGCAATTATCCAATGGATATCAGCTTCGTAAAGAAGCCTGTCTTAAAGAATAGGGACAAATCAAAGTAGAGTAGCAATCAATACTGTTATTTTGGAAAGATATCTTTTGCAGACTGTTGGATATGCACCAGCTCATCTGTAAGGCATGCTCGGAGGAAAGCATGCCTGACGAGTGGAATCTCAGCATATTTTGCCCAGTCCACAAAGAAGGAGACCTTTTCAACTGCACCAACTACCAAGGAATAAGCCTCCTAAACATCGCCTACAAGATCTTCTCTGCCGTTTTGTGTGACCGCCTGAAACCATTCGTGAACAGTTTGATAGGTCCTTATCAGTGCTCTTTCAGGCCGGGGAAGTCCACCATTGACCAAATTTTCACACTACCTGGAAAAGACCTAAGAGATGCAAATCGCCACCCACCACTTATACTTCGATTTCAAGACCGCATATGACAGCATGCTTAAGGACGAGCTATACAACGCCATGTCTAGTTTTGACATTCCTACCAAACTCGTCAGGTTGTGTAGGATAACGATGGAGAATTCTCGCTGCTCCATCAAGGGGCCAAAATGGGTCTAAGGGTGAACGAGGGCAAAACGAAGTATATGCTGTCATCGAGAAAGGACGCACAACACCGACGACTGGGCCGCAACGTCACCATAGGGAGCTATAACTTCGAGGTAGTGAAGGACTTCGTCTACCTTGGCTCCCAAGTGAACAGCACGAACAACATCAGTACCGAGATTAAACGCAGAATAAATCTTGCCAATCGCTGTTTCTTTGGGCACAAGAGGCAATTGAGTAGTAAGGCCCTCTCTCAAAAAACCAAGCTTACACTATATACCACTTTGATAATCCCTGTTCTTCTCTATGGCGCGGAAGCATGGACAGTATCGAAGGCGGACGAGGCGCAGAAAAGTTCTGCGTTCAATCTTCGGCCCTGTTTGCGTTGATGATTTCTGGAGAAGAAGATTCAATCACGAACTGTACCAGGCGTCTACGGATCCAACGGCTAAGGTGGTTGGGCCATGTAAAGCGCATGGAAAATATTGCTCTGACCCGTAGAATCTTGTACTCTGAACCAGTGGGACAACGCAATACAGGACGCCCACGGAACCGATGGCGCACACAAGTAAAGAGGGACCTCAGCCAACTTGGTGTGCAAAATTGGAGGATGCTGGCTAAGACCGTGCTAGGTGGAAAAGCTTGTTGGTTGAGGCCCAGGTTCACCCCGGACTATAGTGCTAAAAGAAGATGTAGAAGAACCAATGGGACAATGCAATAGAAGACGGTCTTGCTGTTAAATGGCAAAGAAAAAAACAACAGAAAACACATTCGAAATATAGTAAATGCGTGACGAAATAAGTAAAGCAAGTTGTCAAGTTGACTGCTAATCGAGGACTGTAATGAAATTATTAAAACCGTAAGCAAATAGGATGTTTAATTATTCCAACATAATTTTTATTCCACATGTTCATATGTACATATATGTATGTATGTATAGCTATCTACGCATACATATGTATGTATATATAAAACGAAATGTGTTTGTTTATTTGTTTTTACCTTATGAAAGAGCAGACTTCTGGACCAATCTTCCTAAAATATTTACAACTTTTAACTGGGATTTTGTAATGAAATTGATCATGAATTTGATTTCAGCCTATGCGGCTATAGTGTAAGCTCTTAGACACTACATTTTTTTCATTAATTGATGGATTAGTTAATAGTAAGGAATAATAAATGTAAAAAAGAACAAGGATAAAAAAGTACGCAGAATATTTGCTTTTTGCTTATTTTATTAAATGCTGTCAACTTTTCGATTATAACAAACCGCAAAAACGAACAGAAAACAGAAGAGAAAAAAGTGGTACGTCGCTTAATTTCGCCATAAATCGAGCATTAATCAACACATTAGTGTTTCAATCTGGAAATGTCAATTTTAATTCGAAAAATTTTACATTTATTTGTTTTTGGCAGAACTTAAGTTGTTATCGATAACTTCAGTAAATTTTTGACAGTTTTGCTATTTTTCTAAATATATCTGCACTCCGTGCACTTGGTAAATTTTCCTATTACAATTGAATAACTGAACATATAACAAAAAATATAGTGTCAGAAGCAAAAACTTAATTGAAATCTGGCCGACTTTGAAAAATCGCACCGAAATGTTCATAGAAATATTATTGGAATTGGTTTTGAAAACGACAAAAGAAATAACTTGGTGTCATGAAATGTTATCGGTTTTATGTTCGAAACAGAATTAGTGTTGGTTTTAGGTTTAACAGAAACCAATATTATCGGTTTTTCTCCTGAAAAAAACCAAGCAGCTAACAGCTGACAGATTTCATTTGTGCGCCAATTTGATATTTTGTACATATTTTATATTAAAAAAGGAAATATATTCTCATGGATTCTAACATTTGTTTACATATGTAGGTGAAAACATAAAAATAAAACTCAAAGCTCCATAATGGTGGAGTTTTGGGACAAATACCCAGACTTTGCGAGAGGATTTAAAAAGAAGGGTAAACTCTCTCTTTGGGAACAACTGGTTGACACTGTGCTCCTACCCAGACATATGCTAGAGACGTTTCCAACAACTCTTTGTTAAGACCGTTCATATAAAAATAGCAACGGATCTGCAAGTTGTAGCATTAGCGAAATCTTAGAACGGGAAAGATGTTCTTTTATTACGTCCAGTACCATTCGAAAAGCTTCTTTGCTTAGTCGCTAGTATCCTATGAAACTGCAAAGCAACTTTAAATGTTAACGCACATTAAAAACTTTATGAAAAATATACTTACGCTGTTTTTCTTCTGAACTTTTTCGAACGCTCTTCCTCCAATAGCAAATATAAAACAACAGCATTGCTAATTTTCCTTCTTTTTTATTTAAAGTACTGAAATTTTTGATATTTTTAATAAACACTACCTTTTGTCCAAAAAATTATAACCTAAACTGTACACAATTATACAAATGTAAACAACAGCTGATTCGAATATTGGTTTTATTTGGATTCAAAAATTACAAAACCGACTTGGTTTCATGACACCAAATGAAACTAATATTGGTTTTCAAAACTGAGAAACATCAAAAGCGACTTTGTTTCTATGACACCTCTGATTATCACACAAAAAAATATATGTTTTTCACATTTACAATAAAAAATTCTTCCCGCCATATTTCATTTCTCTTGCAAAATAACACATACGTGTACAATGTATCTCTTTGTTTGTTAAAATAAAAGAAGGCTTTGGTGTCGGGAGTCGTTGGAGTCTTTGAGCGTTGTTTTTTTTTTTCTATGACTCCGCTACGTATTCTTTTGTAATCGTGTGTTTTTACGTCAAACTATTATACTTTTTGAACTACGCTAGTTTTTTGAGACATCGTACGGCCGTCAATTTGAAATTTTAAACACTTTTTGACAAAAATTAATTTTTTATCGATAACTGTTTGCTATTTTTCTCAATATATTTGCACTTGTTAAATTGTTGTACCAAAATATATTGCTACCGTTCCCAATAATTGACCACTAAATAAAAAGTGTAGTGCCATAAGGCCTTAATGGGCAAAATATGTTCTATTATTAAGAATAATTAAATATATTTCAATGTAGTATATTATAGTTCACTTTGAAAACGAAATAATTTGCACTAAAATATAGTTAGTTGGGTTGTAATGAAGTGAGCATTGTTTCATGTTGAAAAAGAAACATGATTTATTGGTTGTATTTCCTCAAACAACCTGGCATCCCTGCTAGGTAAAGCATTTACACCCGTTCAAAAATTCACCACTAAAATTATAATTTGATTGTCAAATTATTGTTGATGCGTGTGTCTCGTCTGGTTTCTCCTGTAAACTTAAATCTTTAGTAGAAATGGCCATCTCTTTTGAAAATTAAACAGGAAATAAACATTTTTAATTCATATAATTATTTTTTGTTTGTCTGTTGTTTTTGTCGAATTAAGGGAAAAATGTAAATGTGAGTTTACTCCAACTATATATGACTGTTTTGTAATTTTTCATGTGTATAAGTGTGTGTCAACTATGTATGTTTGGCGAAACAGTGTATTTAAGTTGCCAGATAAAAAATGCTTACTAAGATTTTGTGAAGATACGAAGAAAAGAAGAATAACAAAATTAAATAATGGAATAAAAATTAACTTTTGCAGGCCATGGATGCACTAAGAAATTGTTTCCGAGATAAAGTGTAAAAAAATTATCTGTGAAGTCATTAAATTAAAAACTACACAAGCGTAAATATGCACTACATATGCATGTATGTATGTATGTATATAAGAAAACCAAAATTTTATAAACATGTTGATTGTTCCTCAGCTTCTGCATTTATTTAACGCACTCTAAAAACATCATTCAAGTATAATTAATTCAGCCAAAATATACTACATACATAAATATGTTTTATGTAGAAAATTTTGTTTTATCTACGTACATATGAATATCCATATGTATCTGTGTTTTAAAATGTGTTAAGATATTTCTGTAAGACAGTTTCTAATTCTCATTGTTTAATTCTTTATGCTACGCTTTTTCCTAACTTGGGTGGAATCCATTGCCTGCGGATAATAGAGTCCGACGACTACGATTCAATTATTCTTGCGCCGGCTCTAGGTTATTTTTGTGCCGTTATTAACAATTTAAAACTAGCACTTGCACGTACATTTAAATTTTTACAGTGTAAATTTTCTAATTACAATTAAAATTGTGGGGAAATTTCTATATATGTACATATATGTATATGTTTCCTGCTACTTTTAACTTCCTTTTATTAAGTGTTTTACAGATATTGCGTTCCACAGCTGAAATTGCTGTGAAGTGACGTTCACAAAATTTTAAACCAATTGTATTTACAAAAAACTAAAAGTATTCAGATGGAGACTAATTTTTGAAAAAAGTTCAAATCAGCTGATAGAGTTACTTATGTACATATACATACATACATATATACAATATATTGTATATACTTATGCACATATATGTACAATAGCTTTGGAAGGCAATATCTGTGAAACACTTAATAAAAGGAAGTTAAAAGTAACAGGAAAGATATATGTGTATGTGCATTCATATAATTATGTATGTATGTATATACATATATAGCTATACATTTCGTTTCATCCTTCCTCTTACCGTTTCATGGTAATATTCTAAAGATTAAAAAACCTAAGTTCATATACATACATAAATAAAAACTTTGTTTATGTAGATAAGAATAGACCCGTCCCATTTTGATTCTATGACTTTGTTTTGGTATTTAATAAATTCTTTTAGTAGGTATGGCCTAAAACTCTAACATTGTGCATTTAGGTAATAAATTATAATAATAATAGTTTAGTTGATAGGCATTGTTGTTTTTAAATGCATTGAACATAGTTTTTAACACAAATTTAGCAGAAATACATACTATGTACATCCAAATGTATGTAATTATGAATCAGAAAAGTTTGGTACTTACAGCCAGAAGTATTGTTTATTGCCGAATTTTGTGAAAGGGACAAAATTGACGTAGGTACATACATTTGCTATAAATCAGATTGGAAAGTGAGCTCAAAATAGAACGAAATCACCGAATCTCTTCACAAATTAATAATCAAAGCATATCGTACCCTTTTCACAACCAGAAGGGAAAATAAAAAACGCATCGACTGAAAATTTTTCTGACGCTAAAACCGTTCGTACAGTGCCTATCTGTAAACCTATCTCCCTAGTTTCTTTAATTAACTAAGGAACCTGATTACAGTACGCAAGAGAATTCAAATGCACACCACTCAGCTTGCGAGGTGAAGTACTCGTCTTGGACGAGAGAAAATTCAATATTTTTCGTTCTGCCCGAACACTTGAATTACGAGCAAATTATCAAGCAACAAAATTTACCCATTGTATAATACGATATATGTATTTATATAAAAAAAATTTATATTAATCTGTTCTTGCATTAATTCTGCCAATATTTGTCTGAGATGAAATCGTATTTCTTTTTTTAACTCTGTATTAAATAAAATTAAAAAACAAAAATTAAAAATAATGTATTGTATATTGATGAGATGTTCGTTAGTTCATTGGACAAGATGACTTAAAAAACATTAATTTTACTTCCTACAAGATTCCAGTGGCCGTGAAGCGGTTAAGAATTTAGGAACGCTTTTGTGATACTGCAATTTCACAAGTTTATAAATTACACAAAACCGAAATTCAGTAGCTTTCAATTAAATCTTCCCCAAGATCTACATAAGTATGTACATACATATGTACTATACACCAAAGTTTTCTGACGATCACGATTTTATTCATAACGATATATTTATTTATTTCCGTATGTTTCATATGCACAAATTCAATTTTTGTTTTTTTATATGTATGTACATACATATGTAAATAAAAATTAAAAAAAAAATTACACAAATTCAAAGCAACGCATTTTTAATTTTTTTGTGTCAAACTGAAAATTGTTTAGTCCATTGAATAAAATTTTTGTAGGAAATCGAAGATGATTGAAATGAGTGGAGATTTGTGTACATAAGCTAACTTTTTTTTTACGTTTTATCCACAACATTTAACTGGGACTCTGCAATGAATTATAGGATATTTATTTTAACCACGCCCATATTTCTAAATTATGCTATTCAATCCACGTAGCATTAAACTGATTTTATAACATAAACAAGCATAACTACCATTTGTGGGCCAATTTTCTATTTGTATATAAAGAAGTTCCACCAATTTTTTTAGAATTGATGGTGTGGCAAAATGCACGCCACAATAATAGATTATCGTCATTTGTAGACCTATTTTCAAAATCCTTTTTGCATATAGATGGAACAGGTCCACAAAGCACACCTGGTTAATCTAGTATGTTATAAATTTGAGATACTTATGTATGTATGATCGACAAGGTATTCTATTCTATTGCAATCCAAAATTTATGCTTCCAAAAATGCTATAGTTTTTCTGTGCAATCATTTTGGAGAAATGAAATTAAAGCTAGATTTATTTGTTAAGTAAGGATTTTATATAGTTTTTACCGCTATTGCTTAATAATTAATATTTTTCTTCTGTAGGTTTGGGAAGATAAATTTAAATTTGGCTAGTACACATATAAACTGCATTTGCATTTTCAATGTCTGCTAACTGCTTGTTTGTTAAATTGGAGAACTTTTTTTTGGAGTGAAATTGACAAAACTGGACGTACGTACATATATATAAGGTAAGGAAATACATATAACGTAGATTACGAATTAATGCAGTGATTAGGTTGAATTGTGTAAAAATCAAATAACCATTATTGAACTTCTGTAACTAAAGATTTTTTTTTTATTTTATTACTATACAATAATAACCTAAAATAATTCTTATTAACCAAGAATTCTATTCATTCACCTGTAATTAAAGAAACGACATTTAATATTTATAATTTACTGACCATTCCTTTCTTTTCTTTAAAACATTAATAACACAATTAAATATATTTAATTTCTTCTGAAATTTTGTTTCTTCTTAAACTTTTTCTCAAACAACAGCTGTTGTCTAGAAAATGAATTTTTTAATTTTGACAACAACATTATCACCTTTGCCACAATTTTCTTCGTTTTGATACTTAATAGACGAAATACTTTCGACTCAGCTGAGTAGCCTACTAAATATAATTTTTCTTCTAGCTTCTGTATTTTCTATACGATAATTCGACCGGTGTAAAATTTACTGCAGTAGAAAAAAATAATTAAATTTTGATACACCGCACCATTTCCAACAAACTTTTATTTTCTTACTTTGTTTAGATATACATATGTATATATGGGGTAGTAAGTTGTTGTATGACGCCTTTACGCTTAAAATACTCGTAATATTGCAATTGTTTATTTACAAACTTACAGCCCCGATCTGTTCCCTGAATTTTAGGTCGTTTTTAAAACTAATTTTCGGTTCTCCAATAACTACTTTATCTTTTCATATACTTTATCTTTAGATGTAAGAAAAAATAAAGTGCAATATCTGATATAATTATTATTTTATTTAGACGAATCTTTATTAATGTTTAATCATCTTAACCTTATATGATTTACAGTGATAAATTTTATAGTGTTCACTATAACTACTTCATAGCACTAGTACATACAAATATAAATAACCAGCTAATAGTATTCATAAAAGCTGCAACTATTAGCACAACATCATCTCTGTATAGAAGTTCAAAAGTTAAACTCTTATTTTAATCATATATATGCATTAATAAAAAGATGAATTGCTTACGGTTAAGCCATGAATTTATTTCGTTTTTATTCTTTATTTTCTTAAAGTAAACTGAACTAAAAACTAAATTACCAAATATTATTAAGCAGCCCCATGCCCAAGTACTGCTGAGTTTGCGTCTAGTGTTCTATTTCTTTATAATTGCGCAATCATTAATGTGTGGAATATTGCTGATTGCACAACAAAAGCGTGTTGATTAAGTATAATAATTTAAATACCCTGTTAGGAATTTAGAGTTGTGTTAAATGCTCCCTCACTTAAATGAAGGGCGTCCCCGGACTTCTTCAGATCTTCAATAGCAGTTTGAATAATGCGTTTCTGACGGGTTTTCTTTATCTTGTGATGAGCCTTAAAACAGATAAAACCAATATTTAGGATAACGAAAATAAAAGTGGTTGACAACAAAGGTCCATCAATTAATCTTTGTTTTATGTTTTCTATACAACGCAAGTTTTCTGCGTTTAATCTTTAAAAATATGGTAAACTCAATATTTCCTGATGGTCCGTAATGTTGAGAAGAGCAGATGTTGGGGATTCTGGTAACTTTTCTACAATATTTCTTTGGTTTCTATATAGGGATCCATTAATTTTTACTTCATCTGCAAATGTGAGTAGAAATGTACCATGTGTATGAGAAGGACGAGTGGTGCAATATGCACAACCACCAGAGTGAAGTTGTTGAGCGCATGTTGGATAGTCCAATCTTTTACAAAATGATGTTGTCAGAGTAGCACGGCAATTTCCGATTGCCAGAATTTGATTTCCACAGTCTGCCACACTGTTTGCTTCATCAAAATGAAGAATTGTGTTATTGTGTTGAACGGGGTACAGGGTTACTTTTCTACAAACTAAATCTGGTTTTGGATACTTAATTAAAAAATGTAAAAACTTCCAATAAGACTTATATAAGCAACTTCCATTAACTCTGTTACAGTTATATTTGTAGAGTGCTCATTTATCATAGTATTCAAATCGTTAGAATCAAGAATTTGCGGGTTAACAATACCGAACCTTGTGAGGTTAATCGAAAGCATTAGGCTTTCTAGTTCTGAGATTAAAATTCTATTTCTCGTAAGTAGAGTCTTATACAAATGCTCTGTGTCTATTACTTTAGCTTTTGCTTTGTTAACAATAATATTAACAATATCTGTTAAGTTGTTTATTTGTTGTTGCACCTTTGTATTTATAAGAACCTGCCTATTTTGCGCGTCCATGAGCTCTCGTTGTTTAAACTCTAAATTTTCATGGTCCGGTGTCCCGACGACTATCTTAAGGGCTGTACCAAGAATATTTACAATAAAAAGCAGCATCATAAGAGTCCTAGGATTATATAAAACCAAAATCAATAAAACTAAGTTATATTAAATTGTCCTTGTGGACCACCCTCCCTTTAATAAGAACCGTTGTCCGCAGATCGGCTTCAACAGTTCCTTCAACATATAAGGAAGTAATCTTATTGCCTAATCTCCAATTTGTCTTCACGAGGACCTTTTCGCCTACTTCGGACACCCTATTTTGCCTTTTTTCATTTAGTCACTGTAATTGAATTTCCTATGCACTTTGTACCCTATTTTTTATATCGTTCTCAAGTTCTGGCGGAGTTGATTGAATCACGTCAAAAGGTCGTTTATTTGTAACGGTATAAATTGTTTTGTTATACTCAATAGTAGCCAGAAGTATCAATTGTAGTGTGTCATTGATAGATTTTTCAAGTTTGAGACACCGGGCAATTTCTAAAAGGGTACTATGTATTGTTTCTACCCATTTGATGTACTGTGAAGTGGTGGTGCATTTGGTATCTGCACATCAAAGTTATTCACCAGGAGCGACCTAATTGTTTCCGAATTCAAAAAGGGTTCATTTTCAAAAAATATTGTTCTTGTACGATGATAAAAGTTCATTAGTTGGAGAATTGCTGGTGCTTGATGCTATAGGTTGGACGATTGCAAACTTTGTCAACACATGTTCGAAAATACTTTTTGTCTGTGGAAAATATATCCACATGCAGAATTTCCCCAACACACGAAGGAACAGGCGTTTCACCGATTGTTTTTGTGGATGACGATTGCATTTTGCTTTTTTGGAAATTTTACAATTTGTGACGACCTCATTTGCTAAATGGGTCATTTTTGGAAAAAACTAATCCTCTAAAATCTGTTTTACATTTTCTTGCGCCGCTCTATGCACCCTATTATGTTCCATTGCTACAATTTCTCTTTGTTCGTCTTTGTTAGTTACATCGGTAACCATATTCTTTGCATAACGAAACGTTGTTGATGGGAATGCTTTAATCAACCTAAGCTGTAAGAATGCCAAAATGGGCAGTTCACAATGAATTGCGTTTACTACGTCTTCTTTTATTACATCAAATACTCTTTCTATTAAAGTTCTTCTATCCGAATAACTTATGAGGTATCTGTTTTTTCCAAAAAGGATGAATGAAGGAATGAATAATTGAAATTTTCATATCGATCTTTCCGCTAAATGTTCCTTTCCGTGCGGAATCAACAATACCACCCAATAACTTGCAAGTCCAGGAAATGATCTAAGACCGAAAAGTGTAGTAGGCTGTTCATAGTTCCGTATTGCTTTTACCTCATCGGGGCTGGTTGAAATGCCCCTTCGAGATGCCACAAAGGCCAAGAATTCCACGTTTTCTTTAAAGAAATTAGCCTTTTCGCGAGAAACTCGCATATTGGCTTCATACAATCTATCCAAGACTCAAGCGATGTGTTCGACATAGTCCTTCATATTTTGTAAAAAAATGATAACGTCATCAATGTAAACATAACATGACTTCCCTATTCTCTCTCTAAGCACATCATGGATGGCTCTTTGAAAAATGCTTGGTGCATTTTTCAGACCAAAGGGCAGTCTGCAAAATTCATATTTTCCATTTCCGACTGAAAAGGCAGTTTTTTCCCTATCCCTTTCAGCCAGCAAAATCTGGATTTGTAGTCCAATGTGAAGAAGTATTTTGCTTTCCCCAGGTTTGACAAATTTACATTCACATTAGGACTGGGATATTTGTCAGAAATCGTTTAAGAGTTTAATTTTTTAAAATCTATTACATGTCTTTTTTTTATATTTCCAAAGTCGTCAGTACCTTTTTTGTCAACCACCCATACAGGGTTATTGTAGGTTGATCTAGATGGTCGGATTATGCCATCTTTTAAAAGGTTTCGAACTTCCGTATTCACAAAATCCACTGCACCCATTGGATATGGGTATAGTTTTGAATATATAGGATCTTCATTTTCTGTACGAATCGTTGCGACAATATTTGTATTAAAGGGTAATGCCTCGTTTGGCTCAGCCAAAACACCCATTCTTCTATCAATTATTCTTCAAAACTCCTCAGATATAGCCTGAGTTACATTGAACATTTCGATGCATACGGAAGTGACATTTTTACATTTAAGAAACTGAATCTGTTATGACCCAGTAATAGTTTCTAACTTTGCGTTCTTAAAATCTAATTTTGAATTAGTTTCTGTTAGCAAGTCGAGTCCAATTATTCCATTAAACGTTTCAAGATTAGGTAGAATAAAAAAATACGCATTAGTATCGAGAAGATTTAAAACACATTTTTGTGTAATTGTATTGAAACCAGGCAGTGACTTCACCAAAAAGTGTTGATGAACGTTTTTTATGTGCTTTAATTCTTTCAATGGTTTTATATAATTCTTTGACGTGCCTGTGTCTATTAATAATTTGATAACTCTCCCTGCTATTGTTCTTTCGATGAACGAAAAAAAAATTATTTGATCAAATTCTAAAAATTCATTATCAATGTTTTCGACTTCTGTCTTTGCTTCAATTCGATAATTTAATTCCTCCGGGTCATATGAATTTTTATTTTGTGACAAGTGATTAATCCTCTGCTGCTTTGGCCCTGTAAATCTTGCTGTGCCACTGTTTGGCTTTTTTATTCCAGGATTTATTTTATTTTGTGGCTGGTTTCGCCACTGATTATTGAATTGCTTGGGCTGTCTGAACCGTGATGATGAATCAATATCCATCGGTTCTACTTGTTGTTCTTGTGGATTTTTATTGACGGTTCGCCAGCTAAAATATGGGTTCTTATTTTTTAACTGTGGCCCTTTTGGGCCTTATCCTCAATGCTCCTGGCATAAGTGCTAGCAAAAGCATAGCGCTCATGATTCGACTCAACCTCTTGGGCTAATGCCAAAGATGATGGGAGGCGCTTTGGTTTTGCAGAGAAAATGATATCACTTAAAGATTTTTTAGTACTTGAAACAAACACTCGTAAGGCATCCGTTCTGTATTTTTCATTAAGAGAAGCAGCTAGAGCATTATGGTACGTCATTATTGTTTTGTTAGTGAGAAGTGTGAGTTTTTTCTCAACTTCTTCATAGAATTGTAAAAGTGTTTTATTTCCCTGTCGCAGGGTGGAATCTTCGTGCTCTATCAGGTATATTGGTCGCTTGTCAGCGTACGTAAAATCAAGTCTATTTATAACAGCCTTAAAATTTAAAGGGGTATCAAATGAAGCTAGTACATTGTCCCCAGGACCTCTTATTTTATTTCTTATCATGCCAATGGCCTGATAATGCCTTCATTCTTCTCGTATACTTTATATGCGGTATGCGCCGCTTTCCTCCATGAAACGTATATTTCAAGTTTGCCTTCAAAATCTGGCAACGATTTGGCAATATCTAAGGTCTCATTACATACAACATTTTCCCATATTTGCGCCTCTGTATATGTCTCTACTTCAGGTGCACTAACATTTATACTATTCATAGTTTGTTTTAATTCTTCTAGCTTTTTCTCAAACTGTCGTTCTTGTACGACGAGAGCACTGCAAACAGCACTTTCAACTAGTGCCTTTAATTGGTCAGGTGTCACTGACATTCTTGATTTTTCTGAAACTACTAATTCTTGAAATCCTTTTAACAGAGAGTTTATTTCACTATTCATAAATGTATTTATCACACAAAGATCGTTATTAACACTTTTTAAGAAAATATGTTTATACCATAAAATGAGCTCTCTACTTACATGATAATAAATTTCCTTTATTAAACTTTCATAATTTAGTCTTATTCAATTAAGTCTGGTGTTGTTGATTCGTTGAAAATCTTCTTGCAAATATGATGGCAGCTTTTAAACGGCTTTGCGTTATCGAATATTGATATCCTTGTCGACGGCGATCTGCAGCCATAGGAAGAACATAATTATTGCTTTTGCAATATATGTAGATCAATTAGTTGTATAGAGTTGTTATTGTCCGAAAGACCCGTTGGGCGCCAGTAATAAAAGGATGAATTGCTTAAAGTTAAGCCATGAATTTATTTCGTTTTTATTCTTTCTTTTCTTAAAGTAAACTGAACTAAAAACTAAATTACAAAATATTATTAAGCAGCCCCATGCCCAAGTAGTGCTGAGTTTGCGTCTAGTGTTCTACTTCTTTATAATTGTGCAATCAACAATGTGTGGAATATTGCTGATTGCACAAGATAAGCGTGTTGATAAAGTATAATATTTTAAATAGCCTGTTGGGAATTTAGAGTTGTATTAACTTATATATATGTATATTCTGACCTTCTTAGGGGCTTAATTCTTCTACCTCTTGAATTTACATATATATTATATCAGAGAATTCTGCACCTAAATGATGTAACATTACAGCCACTTTTCTCTATTCGGTTTTATCTTTTTATACTGGAACCCTCATAAATATAGCAAATTGCGTTTTCCAATTTTACCAAGCCAACGCAAATTCATTGGCAAAATAGTTGATGCCATTGGTAACAACTGAGGAACTTGAGTTTTGTAACCTTTTCTAAGCGCACTGGCTGAATAATTATTCTTGCTCCAATTTTTTTTAATTACTTAATACTTGACACCATCTTGAGCTCCATTTATTTATTAATGCTTAATCATCAGGAAAATTCACCTATTGTGTTAAAAAAAAATTTTTGTTCTGACAATTTCGAACAATTTGCCTGGAAAATGCCAAAGCTGCCGTAGGTGAGCAAAATCCATTAGTTTTGTAATTTGGCAGTATTGCTGCGGCTGATTGTATTTGACTATTTTTTTTAATGTGAAAAACTTGAATTATTAAAATAGTTTGTTTTTTAAAATAAATGAAAAAAGATTATTTTTCCTAATAGCCATTGAAATGCATAAAGCATTGTTATTGTTGCTTATATCTCTTCCAGGGTTCTTCATTTCATCAATAAGTTTTCCATTGAACTCACAGTTATAAAATTTAATTGCAATACGTTTAACAAAGCAAAATACTAGTTTCATATACATACATAAGTAAATGGGCAACTCTATTCAAATTTAGAAGAAAAAAATAACTCATGGCACCTCAGTTCAAGTTTGTCTGGACAATATACAAATACATTTTAAGTAGCTTATAGCATGGATTTTAGAATTCTTCGAAATTTTTGCAACCATCGTTGTTAAAGGAAACATGCAGCCATTTTTTTAATCTATTATCCCTCTCGGGAGCATATGGCTTCCACAAAGCATCGCCACCTGACACGATTCGCCGCTGCTGTTGTTACGTTTTCCCATGTCTGGTTATTCAGCCTTAGTTCTTGAAGGATAGTGCGTCTCCAGGTGTTTCTTGGACGTCCACGGTTTCTTGAGCGCTGAGGATTCCACTCTAGCGCCATTCTTGTAATACTATCGGGCTTCCTTCTCAATGTATGACCGATCCACCCCCATTTATTCTTTTTGATCTGCTTCTGTATGGGTTCCTCCTCTGTAAAGGTTCAGAGATCTGCTGTGCTGATGGTATTAGGCCAGAATATTCTACATATGATCTTTAGGCATTTGTTGATGAATACCTGAAGTTTTTGTGTGATGGTGTTATGGAAGTTTCGCTACTATATAGCAATGTTGACTTTACACAAGCGTTGAATGTTCTTAGCTTGGTACGCCTAGATATGAATGACCTTCTCCATACGGAATGCAGGCGCCCGAATGCTGCTCTTGCTCTGTTGAATCTGTTATCTACGTCGGTTTCTGCGCAGCCGTTTGTTGCCATAGTACTACCCAGGTAGCAGAAGCTATCGATGTAATCGACTGGTTGGTCTTGTAGCATGATATTTTCTGTGCTCGTGTTCTTAATTCTTATGGCTTTGGTTTCCGTGATATTTATCTCAAGTCCAACATTGCGAGCCAATCTTTCTAGGTATTCGAGTTTTGACTGCATGTTGGAGACCTTATGCGAGAGTAGACAAATATCATGTGCATAATCCAAATCCTCGAGTTGGCGTGAGAGACTCCAGGTGATTCCTCTTCTCTCTAAACAGACTTGGCTCATTATTTCATCCAGCACGATGGTGAATAATAGAGGTGAATGTGGGCATCCTTGGAGTCAAGCGTGTGTTTGAAATGGTTGGCTGATGTTGCCGTTATGAAGAACTGAGAGGTCTGTGTCCTCGTACATAGCTCTGATGATTTTTACTATTTTCTGGGGTACTCCTTTTCTACTCAATGATTTCCATACAGCGATACTTTTAATGGTGTCGAAGGCTTTCTTGAAATCGACAAACAGTATACACATGGGAGTACGCCAATCCAAAAATTGTTCAATAATAATGCGTAAGGTGTTAGCCTGATCTACGCAGCTTCTGTTTGGCCGGAAGCCTGCCTGTTCGTCACGTAATTGATCTTCAATTTTTTCTCTAAGCCTTCCCTGTATTATTGTTGCTAGAACTTTGTATATAGTATTAAGCGGAGTTATTCCTCTCCAGTTGTTGCAGTCTTTCAAGTCGCCTTTCTTTGGTAACTTTACAATGATACCTTTCTTCCAAGTTGGATTCAGCCTTTCCTCCTCCCAGGCTGTTGTGATGTGGGGCCGTAGAAGTCTCGCCGTGGTTTCGATGTTAACCTGCAGAATTTTTGCGGTTATGCCATCCTCGCCTGCTGCTTTATTACTTCTTAGTTGTTTAATGGCCTGTTGTATCTCGTTTAGGCTGGTAGGGTTGCACGCAATTCTAAGGTTGTTTGTTTGTGCATGGCCGTTGTTATTTGTTTCGAAGTCCTCAGTGTCATCTATGGCGACGTTACTGATTTCTTCGAAATGTTCTCTCTCTTTAGCATCTGTGCTTCAATGCTTGTGAATAATGCGCCATTACAGCATTTCCTGCTGTACTTGCTAGCCGTTCCAGGAACTTCCGTTTATCTTTTCTTGCAGCTTTCTTTACTCGATTTGCCAGCTGTTGGTATTGCTGTTTTAAAGTTTCTGTATTATTGTTTGTCAGCTGCAATTTGAGCTTCCTTCTCTGAGAAATCAGGTTCCAAGTGTCGTCTGATATCCATGTTTTCCGCTGTGGCCGCACTATTCCCAATGATTCTTCAGCAGCTTAATTGTATACTGCAACGGTATCTTCCCATGAGTGTTGTTCGTTTATTGGCAGCCTTTCGTAAATTGCCATTGCTAACGCGTTACTGATTGGGGTGTTTTGTAGTTGTTGTACGTGGAGCCGCTTTCGCCTTGTGTGTCCGGTATTTCTTCTTTGACATTTCAGCTTTATCTTGATGTCGCCTGCAGCCATTATCGCGTCTTTAATTTCCGATTCACCAATTCTTCGAAAGGTCACTAATAAACAAATAAATAAAGCAGTTGAGAATCCAGAAAATGACTGCAATTTTTACTACCATGGAACGAACTGTGAAAATAGTTTCAGAAGCATCCATGATTCTATGTGATAAAAAATCAAGAGAAGGCTTAATACAGACAAACCTTGAATCAAGACGATATTTGACAGTAAACAAGATTTTGTGAAAAAAATTAACTACGAATAATAAATCTCGTGATTTCATTGTTTCATGTTGTATAAGAACCAAAGTTTTATTTTTTAAGTTTATTTGAAAATAGTTTCAGTTTTAATTAATAATAATTAATAGCAAATAAAATATTAAAATTTAAAAAGTGCCTTTTTTTCTAAAATACATAATTCTTAGGAGTTCGGGGTTAAGCTTTTTACTTTTTTTTTTTAGCAATTTTTATTTGTTTTAATATAAGACAAAAAATATTGCTATGAATACGATTCGAAAACTTTTATTTGTTCTCATACATCAGCGACTCACCCTAATAAATAAACACATATGTATAAGCTAAAACTAAAAAAGCGATTATGGTTTAAAGTCACAAAATTGGTATGTTGGAAAACGCAAGTGCAAAAAATTTTGCGAATTTGCAAATAATTAAGTGACTTCTAAGTGAAGAATATGTACATATGTATATTACAAAAAGTTTTGCAAATGAGTTAAAATACATCAAACTATCACGGAAAAATTTAATTTTCGGCATCATCACCTCCGTTTTCAATGAAATTCAACACAAATGTCATGCACTATAAGAGTATAATTAAACAACAAAAAATTGAGCCCAGATTCTTTCGGGTTCCGAAATATGACGTCATAAAAGTTGTAAAATATTTAAAAAAATCACAAAAGTCTGCTTACAAAAAGCGAGAGAACTTTGAATTATGCAAGATAAATTAGTTTTTTTAGGAAGAAACCTGAAGTTCGAATTTTAATTCGATTTTATAATGAACTTCCTTAGGAGGTTTGATTCTATTGACATCATGATATGAAGCAACAAATTTTTCACATTGAGCTTTCGTAGTTTACCAAAATTTATTCAATTCTATATTAAAACACTGAGTTTTCCCATTTTCGGCGCGCAGACAACCTAAATTTAGAAGAAAGTGGGTTTTGTGTGTTAATTAAGCATTATTATCAAGGAAACCTGGGAAAGATTTAATAAATACTATGGGAACTCTGCACCATCAATTTCAATAATTACAAATTTAATTTTTTTAAAATCGAGTATTGATTATTGTTGCTATGACCAAATAAAGTAAAAATACAAAAAACTGGATTTTTTAGTAACCCAGTAAAAAATTGTAGCGAAAGGGTTAAGTGACATACGTAAGCCAGTGCTGGTACTCATATGATTTAAATACCAATGTGGCACATTTGCCCATTTTCGGTATTTTTGACTTGGTATCATTTAAGTTCATAAAAGTAATAATTGACTAATTATAATACTAGTTTTATTAATAAAAAGGATAATAATAAAAATAATTATAACAACAATACTAAAATTATTAGTACAACAAAAATAATAATAAAAATAACAACAACAACAACTATAATAATATTAATAATAAAAGTATAATAATAAAAATAGTATAATAATAAATAAATAAGTATAGTAATAAAAATAGTATAATAATAAAAATAGTATAATAATAATAAATTTAATAATGAGAATGTATAAATTAAATTTAAACAACTTTATATCTCTCGAAGCCAATTTAGTACTTTTTTCGATTAAACATGAACGAAAATAACTTAACATTGCCCATCCCTATACCAAAAAGTTCGTGAAAAAAGAGAATGTTTTGTTTATTTTATTGACGCCTCTTACGTTTGTAAAGTTTTTATAACTGCACATACGACTGTACGTTAAAGGGGCCTTAATGGACGATGAGGGACATTTTGTGTTTTCACTGAAAATTGTAGAAGTTGTTGTTTTTACAATAAAAGAATTCAATAGTACCAATGCTTCAAAGGTTTTTACTGTTAAAAGGATGCATTCGCAAAAGTTTAACGAACTATAAATTATTAAGAATTATGTTAAGAAAGTCACATGACAGTGCGTCGCTTTGTCAAAACCTTTTCTGACATTGAAGATCTCGGTGAATTCGTTACCAACCTTGATGGAGCAGCGAGTATACTAGAAACTAGACATGGGGTTGCATAGCTCGTCCTATGTACGCTGTCATATGCGGCCTTAAAGTCAACGAATAGGTGGTGGGTGTCGATTTGCATCTCTTGGGTCTTTTCCAGGATCTGCCCTAGTGTGAAAATTTTGTCAATGGTGGACTTCCCCGGCCGGAAACAGCACTGATAAGGACGTAACAAACTGTTCACGAATGGTTTCAGGCGCTCACACAAAACAGCAGAGGAGATCTTGTAGGCGGTGTTCAGGAGACTTTTCCAGTTGAAGGGGTCTTTGCAGATCTGGCAAACGATGCTGAGATTACACTCGTCAGGAATGCTTTCCTCCGACCATATCTTACAGATGAGCTGGTGCACACGCCGAACCAGCTCATCTCTGGTTGCCTTAAACAGTTCCGCGGACTTAAAAACACATCTTTTTATATATAAAAGAAATTCCTTCCGGAGTTTACTTCCCCAGGATTGATGTCCAGTTGCTAAAAACGTATTCATTGTCTCTTTGATTTTTGTTTGCTTTTTAAATATCTGTATGTTTCCGCGCAGCTCTCATTATCTTTTTTGTAGTTTTATCTGTATTTCGGTACATTGATAATGTGTAGCATTTCCAGAGTATAACTATTTTTGTAATTGTTTTGTTAGAATATTTTAGCAGTTCAGAAAACCCTGGTATGCAGACTTATATGTTCTCGGAGAGTGAAATTTTCCTTAATTTTCTTTTATGCTAGTTACTTGAGTGCCCTTGTTGAAAAGTTTTTTGGAAGTCAAGGATTAATAACAGAATTTGTGACCAAAACCACTGTACCATCACCAGCAATTGAGCATGATTTCGAAAATATTTTTAGCGATGGAAGGTCTTTCGCAAACGAATGCGATGATCAGAAAGTGATACTGATTAAAAAATATGTATATTATATAAATATTTATATAACAAAAATATTTATTTTTAAGTTTTATGATTTTTGTGATTGTTTTTCTAAATGAACTGTTTTTTCTATTGTTTTTTGTTTAAATAAAATATCTTATTTTACCTGGTGTTTCATACGTGGAACCAATTCCCTTATTTAATATGGATACTCTATGTTTTTAACGCGATTTTTCGTGGATCGTATCTATCGCTTAAAAACAGAATTAGGTGTAATTGTAAAAAAATTGTTTCGAATTAGATGTCATACAATATTTAAATATTTTGAAATGATATTAATAATTCGATCAGCTCTTGTTTACTTTCTCTTATGTTTATTTTTCGCATATTTTAGACCAGATCTCCTATTTACAAATAAATGTTTTCGATCTTTTCACAAGTAAAGAATTATTATTTCTCGAAATGATTTTTATTTCATAAAACAAAAAATATTTACAAATTCAAAAATGACTTACTGCTGAACTTTGCTCTCTTAAATTTAAAACAAAATTATCGGAGGATCATATTGCAACATCCCTTAAACTTTTTCCCACAATTTATGCTGATGTTAGGAATGACACAAAATCAGTAGTAATAAATTAAGTTAATCTAGCAATACATTTACTTAAATAAAGAAATAATAAAAAATAAAACAGCAAAAACCAAATAAAGACATTGTGTACGAACTCCTTTTGCCAATTTTTTTTGGTCATATTAAGAATATTAAAAAAAATATTTAGTATTAAATTTTCAATTTAAAAAAGCAAAACGTGAACGAAATTATTGTTCTGAGGGAACCTATTTAGTCTGAAATGTCCATTTAGGATAAAAAAGCAAAAATTTTTTTATATATATTGAATTTTTCCTACGGAATTATTTAAATCTTATACTAAATACTACCAGTGTAGCAATTTAATTATTTTGCTGAAATCTTATGTTAGGTATTTTAAAGAGAAAAGAAAAAGAAGAAAAAATGGCTGAAAAGGAGCCGACTAACTAGGCTCAGGACTATTAATTCTTTTTAGTCTCTGATGCCCACTAAACTTCAATAAGTACCGGGCGTAGGGGTTCGGATGAGTTGTTAATTTGCTCACGTATTTGAGTGAGTGATTCATTATTTCCTTATAATTATTTCATTTGATCATAAGTCCTAATAACTTAGACTGTATTCTTCTGAAACATAGCTGCATGGCATAAAACCATATTAGTTTTATAACGCATTTATAAAGGACCACATTGTACTCTAGAGGTAAAGTTGAGCTTAGGGCCCATAATCCAAGAATTGAAAGTTTGGTCAAACAGTGTCAAACTTTATCGAACGATTGGGAAATGTCTAGCAATAATGCGGAACAATATTGTTTTGTTCCGAAAGCCAATCGATAAGTGTTACAACTCGAAAGAAATGCGAACTAATGGTCCCGAATTCTGGGCGCTAATTAGGGTAAGGAGTTATATCCATTAGGAGCATTTTCTCAAATACTTTTGATGAAATAGGTAATAAGCTTATTGGTATACATATATGTATGACGTTGATTGAGTAGCATTTTTCCTGGTTTAGGGATCATGAAAAAAGAACTGGAAATATGGTAAATTAAAATATTAAAAATAAATTGATATCGTTGAAGTTTTACAGAAAAAAGTCTAAAGTTGTAAAAAACACAAACAATAAATTTTATAATCACTTAAAAGTAAGTAATGTCAATACATAAACAATCAACAATAACCAGAACTTTTCAAATCAGGTCCCGTGGAAGTAGAAAATTCTGCTAATGAAGCATGGGGACCATAACCTAATCAAAATAACTATAGGCCGAAAAGGAACAGAAAAGATTTTCCTATTTTCAATCTTTTCCCAAACAATTCGGGCTAGGGTAGGCGAAAATATACAATTTTAATTGATAGTGGAGCCACTTGTCTACGGCAACAATAGAAAATTACTATGAGCTTAATTTGTTTTAAGTAGAGCTTATATCAATTGGAATTTGCAAAAGGATTAATACTCGTAGTATGTGGAATGAAATCTGAAAAGTTTCACTGTTTTGATAAAAAAGAAAGCAATATAGTATTGGGTATACAAGCTGATAATGTCAATTTTTTTGCTTGAAAAATGCATTCATTATAATAGCAAAATGAGTTGACACATTATTCAAAGTATTGCCCATCGTAAGCCACTCTTTTTCCTATCTTTCTGGTAGCATATGAATTCCGCGGCAAAAGAACTGCTCCGGTTTTGAGGTAAAGATTGAATCAAGCCAATTTCTGATACCCTGTTCGGAAGTTAAGCGTATTCCAGTAAGGGCGTTATGCATCGATCGAAGCAAATGGTAGTCAGAAGGGGCAATGTCTGGGCTATAAGGCGATTAGGACAGATTCTATTGTGGATTTTAACTCAATCTGCTCTCGCGGTTTGATAAGTCGTCGGGCGCCGAGAACCACTAGATAGCATAACACGAACAATATAAAAGCAATAACTCCCACAAAGACAGGTCTTTTTTTGTGTTTTCTTGTAACTCAGCGATATACCTTAGATTTTCCATATTCATTTCGTGCCGTAATGGTAAGCTTAAAATTTCCTTGTGCTGTGTAACGTTTATCAAAGGAAAGGTAGAGGTACCAGGTTTTCTGTTCAGCACGTTATTTTTGTTGATAAATAAGGATCCGTTAATTGTAACACTGCTGTCAAAAACAATCAGATATGTGCCGTTTATTTTTCAGATGACTACAAAATCTTTCTTCACATCAAAAATTGCATCATTAATAACAATAATGCCGTCATCGACCTCAATCACCGGGTCCAGATGGTTATACTGGGTGCTGCAATGTGCCACCGTACCAGAAATCAGTTTTTGAGCGTAAGCCATATTTTGCACAATTTTGCATAGGGTTGATGATAAGGTGTGTTGACATAAATGAACTGAATATGTTCGATTTCCGCATTCAGCCACTGTATTAGTGATAGAGAAACCGGAAAAACAGTTATTTTCCTGCATAATGCTGGGGGCTTAGGATACTTAATAATAAAATACAAAAACATAACTTTAATAGTAGATAAACTAATTAAATCAGATATAGTAATATTTGTGTATTGCTTGCTACGATTCAGAAATTTTAAGTCTTCCTGATCCAAGATTATTGGATTCACTATGTTCGCTTTTGCCAGTGTCATAGACAATATTAAGTTCTGTAGTTCCATTAAAATCATTCTGTTTCTAGGCAGTAAAATTTCGAACAGATTGCCAGTGTCAATTTGTTCTCCTTTGGTGTTTATTATAATTGTATAAATTGCATTAGTAAGATTTTCTATTTTAATTTGTAGTTTTGTATTTATTTCTATTTGTCTTCTATTGTTAGAATCTATTGATTGCTTCTGATTCAATCTCAAATGATCGAAATCATCCGCATCAGGCGTACCGGCAATAAACTTTAATGTACTGCCTATAATATTAATGCTCCTTGCATGCCTATGATGGACATTTAAAGTTAACAATAGTGGTGTTATATGCTAAGTACCTGAATTTAAAAGTTTTCTCGTATGGGACTGTGGAAATACGTCCATAATTTTAATTGTCTCGTCAGCAGCCTCATAATAAACGGTTAAGTTAGTCGTATGGCGAAGATAGCCGTAGTCTTTCAAACTACAACATCGCCGTCTAATACTGGGATGTAGTCAGAGTGGGAGTAGTCTATAATCCTTGCTAAAGCAGTAGATGGAATGAGCATAAACGACAATTTCAGCCTAAACAATGATGAATAACAAATAAAAGTTTATTTTTGTTAATGTTTAACTTTTTGTAAATGGATAATAAAGTTTTCTTGTCCTATTACATCTATCTGAAATTTTCCTTATGGACCACCCTCCCCTTTATAAGAACTGTTGTTCCCATATCAGCCTCGACTGTGGCTTCTTCATATAAAGAGATTAATTTGTTCCCTAAAATTTTATTATTTTTTTACATAAACCTTTTCTCCCACATCAAACACTCTATTCTGTCGGTTTCTGTTAAAATGTTCTAGTTGTTTAACATGTGCATCACGATTCAAATTTTTTATTTTTAGCCTGAATTCTGGTGAAGTAGAGTGAATGATATCGACTGTTTTTTTTGTTATACTCTATAGTTGATTGCAATATGATATCGACTGTATCGTCGATTTTTCTTTCAAACTTTAGGCTTCTTGCTATTTCAGCAAGTGTGCTGTGAAAATTTTCGACTTGCCCATTAGAAGTACTATGTAGTGGTGGGGCATTAATAACTTCTACATTATACTGATTCTTTAAAATTGTCTTAATAGTTTCTGAGTTCAGTGACCTTTCGTTATCACAAAATACAAATTTTGGAAAAATGTTCATTAGCTGAAGAATAGGTAGCTTCACATCGATGATTGTTCTGGACTGTATTGGTTGTACTACCGCGAATTTAGAAAATTTGTCTACGCAGGTGAGAAAAAACTTTTTGTCCGTTGAGTAAATGTCAATGTGAAGAATTTCGCCAGCGTAAGAAGGTATGAATGTTTCTCCTATAACATGTTTTTCGGGGTGTGTTTATATTTTGCCCTTGAGCAAATGTTGCAATTGGAAATAATTTCAGCGGTTAATTTAGTCATTTTTGGGAAGTAATAATCCAACAATATTTGTTTTACGTTCTCATGAGCTGCCCTATGATTCCTGTTATGCTCGGTTGCAACTATTTCCCTCTGTTCATTTTTACCGAAAATATCCACCACAAATTTATCAGTGAATCGAAACTTTGTAGCGTGGAAAAGTCGAACAAGATCATGTTGGATGTATGCCAGAATAGGTAATTCGCAATGAATAGCATTTACAACATTAGCATTCACTACCTCTTGTATTCTATCTAACAGATAATTTTTTATCAGAAAACTGTACGATATTTCTGGTCTTATTTCCAAAAAGGATAAAGTTGCGAGTGGTGGGAATCTCAGCCTCCTCTACAATGATTTGATTTCTGAAACAATTAACTGGTTTGTCAACAGTCTCTATTGTATAAGTAAGCGAATCCACACTGTGTACTGTAGCCACGTCAGAGCGACCTTCGTCCTCAAGAATATTAATATGTTGCCGTGATAAAGCATCCGCAACGAGATTTTATCTCCCAGGCTTATACAAAATCTTGGCGTTGTGGTCATCGATAAAAGCTTTCCAGCGTTTTATCTTTGCATAGGATTGGTGGTCAGTGAAAATATTAAGAGATTTTACACCGTACAGATAATGGCGGATTGATTATAAAGCCCAAACAATGGTCAGGAGTTCCCTCTCGTTTGTTGCAAAATTCGGCTCCTTGTCCGTTAATACCCTAGAAATTATTGGTATTAGCTTTTTGTCCTGTGACAAGACAGCGCCAATACCATGGGATGAGGCATCAGTCGTAAAGTCGGGATACATGAGCATAACGTCTTCTGATGTTAAAATGTTCTTCAATTTATTAAATGCATTAAGTTCCTTTTCTTAGAGTTTGATAAAAATCTTTTTTGATTGGGTTGCGCGTATTCTGCCGTTTTCACTTTTAAGTATATCGGAGAGTGGCTTAGCTATAGCAGCAAAGTCTTTTCCAAAACACCTGTAATACCCCACTAGACCCACGAATGACCGAATGCCGAATAAAGTAGTGGGTACAGGGTAATTCTTAACAGTTTCTATTTTGGCCTGAGATGTTCTTATACCTCCTCTTGATACTTGAAAGCCGAGGTATTCAACTTCCGTTTTAAAGAAGTTTGATTTTTCAATTGAGTCTCTCATGTTCGCATCGAGCAAGTTCTTTAGAACGCAGTCGATATGTTTGACATGGTCCTCTTTAGTTTCTGAGAATATTATAACATCGTCAACATAAAGGTGGCAAATTTTTCCTATTTGTTCTCTAAGAACATTCTTCAATTGCCTTTTGAAACATACTCGGGGCATTTTTCAGCCCAAATGGCAGTCGGCAAAATTCATATATGCCATTATTCACGGAAAATGCGGTCTTTTCCCTGTCCCTCTCTGCGAGTTCTATCTGGCGAAACCCAGATTTAAGGTGTAATGTAGTAAAATGTTTGGATCTGCCCAGGTTCGATAATATTACAGATATATTTGGAACCGGGTACTTGTCATCAATTGCCTTATGATTGAGTTTCCGAAAATCTATTACTAGACGTTTCTTCTTATTACCACAATCATCTACACCTTTTTTTTATCAACAACCCAGACTGGGCTATTGAAGGGTGACCTTGAAGGGCGAATGATACCAGCTTTTAAAAGTTATTTTTTTCCGCATTAACAAAATCTGCTACACCCATTGGGTATGGGTATAATTTAGAATAGACTGGTTCCTCGTCCTCCATGCGAACGGTAGCGACGATGTTAGTATTATAAGGCAGTGCTTCGTTAGGATCAGCAAATACTTTCATTCTCCTTTTAATCATTTCTTGAAACTCTGCCTTAATTGGGAAATGGACGTCTATTTTGTCAATTTCAATAAAATTGACATCCTTGCACTCGAAAAAATTCAATTTCTCCGCCCCAATGTTATAAGTAAGTTTACCTGTTTTCAAGTCAATTTTTACATTTAAACATTTTAACAAATCTAATCCATCCATTAAAAGTTGATAAAGAATGTGGCATTTACACCAAACAAATTATTATAACATTTATGTTTCACGGAATCTTGTCCATGAATAGAGTGAACTAAAAACTTCTTTTCTACCGGCATTATATTTTCAATCCCTGGCAGTTTCCTAATATAATTTTCGAAGCACCTGTGTCAACCAATAATTTTATACTTCTTCGTGCAACCGTACGCATTATAAACGGCAGCAGGGATTTATCCCTAAAAAATTAACATAATCAGAAGATGCAGCTGCTTCATCTTCCACATCCTGACATTTTGACTCGGCAGTTTCGCTATACTGAACATTGTAATGATGAATCTTGTTAATCCTTTGATACTTCAATCCAGAAGCTTATTCCCATCATTATAGTAGTTGTTTTGTTGTCTAAAACGGGAGAAAGTTGGATCTACATCCATAGGTTCTGACTGATTTCTACTATAGTTTTTAAAATTGGCTTGCGCATTTCTAACATAATGTGGATTTTTTTGTTGACACGAAAAGTTGTTATCATCTGATTGTCTGCTTAGATCTCCCTTGTGTGTCTCAGGGCGAACTTTTCTGCTCTCATATCTAATAGCAAAGGTACTCGCAAAGACATAACGTTCATGGTTGGATTCGATTTCTTGCGCTAAGGCTAAGGCGGCTGGCATATTCTGCGGCCGAGCGGAAAAAATTATATCGCATAGTGGTTTTCTAAGACCGGATACAAATATTCGAAGTGCATCTTCCCTATATTTTCCATTCATAAGTCATTATAATTTTGATTGTCAGAAGTGAAAGTTTCCTTTCGACTTCTTCATAAAATTGCACAAAAGTTTGGGTACCCTGTCTTAGAGTACTAAGTTTCTGCTCAATTAAATACATTGGCCGCTTATCGGCATACGTAAAATCTAGTCTAGCTATAATAGCCGAAAAATTTAAAACTGGGTTGAAAGATGCAAGCACTGCGCCTGCAGGCCTCCTAATTTTGTTTCTGATAATTGCCAAAGCTTGATAATGCTTAGAATTTCAGTCATATTTTTCGAACACTTTATAAGCTGTGTGGGCTGCCTGCCTCCACGACACGTAGTCCTGAGCCCTACCCTCGAATTCAGGCAATGAATTTACGACATCCAACGTTTCACTACAGGGTATAGAAGACAATATTCTTGCTTCGTCGTAGGTTTTAACCTCAGAACCGTGTGTGGTTAAAGCATTTATTTGTTTTGAAATTTCTTCAATTATTTTGTCAAATTCAATTTTTTGAGTTTGAGTTGCTAACCGAACTGCAGTCTCTAAAATTTTAGATATCTCCTCAGCATTCATTTTTTTACGTTTTGTTTTCCTGTTAAGTTGCAAATCAAATCACAAATCACTTAAACTTTCAATATTCATAAAACCTAGTCTCACAACCAAAAGAGGGCAAATATTTCATTGAACTTTTAAACACTTTCAAAGTCGCTTATTAAATTAATTTCTCTCCGTTAGTATATTAGAAGGAATTATGCTTAATTTACAGGAAAATATTATCTGTCCAATGGAGGGATATATCGTTGTCAATTCTATATGTCTGATATTATTTTTATGTACAATTCTGCCAGATTGTGTTGTAACAGACAAGTTATTCCCTAGTCTTCTACTTAATGAAGATTTATTCTCCTACCTTATATTCTTTTGGCGGAAATCTAATTTTTTGTAGCGTAGAGTGGAATTGTTCCACCTGACCGTTCGAGCAACTATTATATGTAGGAGTTCTGAAAATTGAAATTCTTAACTCATTTCCTATCATAAAATTTATGGAATCATAATTGAAAGATTTCTCATTGTCAAACTCTATTGACTCTGGTACCACAGAAAAAAGGATGTCTCTTAGGGGTTGCCTTATATCTTCTGCTGCTCTTGAATTAACGACCTTTGCCATTGCGTACTTTAAAAACTTATCTATGGCTGTCAAAACTAATGTTTTCTCCATCAAAAGAATATCCAAATGAACTAACTGTCCGGGATATTGGGGTATAGCTGTTGCCTGTATTTGCATTTGACATAGTTGTTCAGTTTACAAGTTTTACAACTTTTAATAATTTTTTTGATTTTGTTTGCTATAGCGGGAAAATAATACTTTTCTAAGATTTGAGTTCTATTCTCTTTAGCGTTTCTGTGTGCTTTATATTTATTATTATTTATTAATTGAATTGAAAAGATATTGGGTCCGATTATTAATTCCGTTCCGCGGCTGCGGATAAAATTTTTTGTGCGGAAGCAAAAATTTGCCATTATTCATTCCGCCGCTGCGGTATCGTTCCGTTGTGGCGTATCAACTCTACAGTTGCGGTATTGCCATATTATTACGCTCAATTTTTATGGCGGAAAGTTAAAGGAAAGAACAAAAATGTAAGGAAACGTAAAATTTTTATTAAAGTGTTGTTTAATTGTGTAATTCATTTGTTTGATTTTTGATTTACTATTTTTATAGGAGCAAAAAAGAAAAATATACAAATAAAATGCAATAGAAATGAAAGTGGGCTACGTTAACATTAAAATCTTTACCAACACTATGTTGATAGCTGCCTTCTGCAAAAAATCTCAAACGAGCACATACATAGTTTATCTTTGGCTGAAAGAGCTCCTTGACGACCACTTCCTGAGCATGCAGATTCTAACTCAGACAAAATATATTTAAACGCTACCTTGTTTAAATTTTTTTGCAAGCTGTAAAAGCAAGCATAGCTTTCATTTACCAGGAGGCCGGTTCACATTTGTTTATTTCAACTTACTCTCTATCGTTCATCCGCAACACATCTCCAGATTTATAGCGTAAAACTCTTCTTTCCAATCGCATGTCCTATAAATTACTGCCACTACTATCTTCAAAAAAGGCAATTGTATCCATATTTTATTTATAACAAACGATTTAACACTCGCGTCTAAAATCACATCTAAAACTTGTTGATTTTTTCCCACCAGCTGACACAACATCAACTCATAATCACTTAAAACAGGGATGTTAAATTAATTTCGCGGAAAGAGAATACCGCAGGAATGAATAATTGCGATTTTCATATCGATCGATATTTCTTTCCGCTAAATTTTCCTTTCCGTGCGGAATCAATAATACCACCCATTGATTAGCGACTATGTCTTTGACTTCCACCTGTGTGAATCTTATTTTGTATTTGTTAAAATGCTAAGGGTACATTTGTTGAATTTTTCCCATTGTGCTTTTATCAGTTTTTATACAATTTATAACCGAAGAATTGAGGTAGCGTTTTAAAATGGAGGTGAGGGTTTCTTCTGAATAATGTAAATCCGTGATTATATGTCGATGGTAAGTTCAAAACACAATTTTAAATTGATACGTTGAGGCTCCGTCAGTTTTTAAGAATATCTGATTTTTAAATGCATTTATAGGGGCTTCTACACTTAATAATAATCCGTGAGATGAGCTCTCATCAGAATTTGTAGCTATTTATAATGTGTAATGGCGGTATCCTGGACAAAGCGTCTGCAATAACATTTCTTTTACCAGGCTTATTATACTCCTCCAAAATCGCCTTCCATCTTTTCATTTTCTGCGTAATGTTCTTCAGCTTTACTTAGCGCCAACTGCAAAATTTGAGGCGTCAGTTACTAATAAAAATGTTTCCCCATAGTCTGGGTAGGCGAGAACAACGTCCTCAAAGATAAGAGAATTTTTTATTTTACTGAAAGAATCATTGCTTAAAGAATCTTTAAAATTTGTGTACTTTGTTTTGGAGATTCGGTCTCCTTCCCCTCTTAAAAGGGATGTCAGGGGTTTTGCAAATTGTGCATAATCTCTTATAAAACGTCGGTAGTATCCTGACATACTTAAAAAACTACGAAGTTCTTTCAAAGTTGCAGGTTGGGGAAATTTGCAATAGCATATACTTTTGCGCGATTGGTTTTCACACCATTATGAGATACTACGTAACCTAAGAATTCTAGGCTTCAAAATATTTACACTTATCAAGTTGTATTTTCATATTCTTACTCTTCTATGCTCTTCTTCTGTTTGACTGAATATTATTATGTCATCAATGTAGACATAGTAGCATTCTCCAATTAGTTCGCGTAATATGTCATCCAGTGCGCGTTGGAATATGAATGGAGCGTTTTTTAAACCGAACGTTAATCGCGTAAATTCATATTTACCGTTGTTTATGGAGAAAGCAGTTTTCTCGATGTCAGATTTTTTAGTGGTGATCTGATGGATGCCACTTTTTAAATCAAGAACCAAATAATCGGCTGTTCCCAAAATGAGATATCACCTCGTTTATATCCGGAATTAGATATTTGTTCGATATTGTAACCATATTTAGTTTCCTATAATCTATAAGCATACGGTATTGTTTGTTCCCTTCTGAGTCTGGTTATTTGGCACAATCCGCACCGGTGAATTGTACGGTGAGCTATGTGGTCTTATGATTCCATCTTGCAAAAGTGCTTTTACTTGTTTTTCAACTTCTACTTTCAAAGATGCGGGATACGGGTAGAATCTTGTGTAAACTGGATCATTTGTTGTAGTTCTACAGTCTAATTCATAAACGATTATTAGCAGTTTAATAACACATTAATAGGCAAAAATCGCTAAATGTGTATTCATAAACGCTTAATAGCCTATTTAAGTGTTATAAGGTGCCAGAAAAATACAAGCATTTTATTGTAGTCAGCACCATAGTTTAAGCGATTGATAAAATGACATTTTGCCTTTAATCTTCTTCTTGTTTACGTATTTGTAAAAAAGTTTTGCTAGTTCTTTTGAAAACATTAGCAAAAAAAAAAAAATAAAAAATGGATATAATAAATTTGGTTTCCAGAATAGGTATGTAAGTAAAATTAATTAGTGCGAAGAAATTTGTTCTTAATTGAAAATTATAGGGACGATCGCCGATATATCAACTGTCCGAACTCGAAAATCGTTTAGAAAGAGGGCCAATCCCTTCCAAATGTCGGAAAATCACTTCAAATCCAGATACAGATTCAATAAATCTACCATTAAAAACTTATCAAATGAAAAAACATTGATTGTTGCCTTAGTAGTACTACATAATATTGTTATTGAGGAAAACGATCATGTTCCAGGTAAGTATTTAGACTTCTGATATATCTCACACGATGAACCTATTTCTTTATCGTATTAAAATAGTCAAAAAGAATTTTGAAAAGCGGAACACATAAAAAAGAAAGATAGAATATAATAGATAACCTCCTCGATTTTTAAAGTTGGTTTAAAAGGAATTGGTTTTTCATATTTTTCTTGACTAGTTACCTTCCTACAAGGCTCATTAAAAACGTAAAAAGCAACGAAAATTTCAATGTTCATGTAGTATAAAAACGTACATATTAAGGCACAAATATTCCGATTTTATAATTAAAAACTTAACAGAGAACAAGGAATTCAACAATATTCATTTTTTTAATAAATAAAAATTAACAAAATTCAGTCTTTTATTACGAACACATCTTAAATATAATGATAATATATAAAATTTCAGAGGACGACTCCGTGGCATTTCACTTAGAAGAAACTGAAATGGAAGAAAATACTGATGCAAATACATACATACAAATACATACATATGTACATATATATGTACATATGTATTTGCATGGAAGGTCATCAGCAGTTGTTTTAAAATCATTTATACAAATAAAATAAACGTACTTACTTTGTCTTCGTCTAACCAGTTGGATGCTCTGTTTCTTTTACTTTTTTCTTCAGCCTTTTCCATCTTTTTTATTTTATTTGCATGCGTTTCGCTGACTTGCGTTTTCAAATTAATTAATGTTGATTAGTGATACACAAACAAATTTAAACAGTTGAGTATTCAAGTACTTGTCGAACTTCAAGAACAACAAACGTAGGTTTTAAGTACATTTATTCGCTCATTATTTATTTATTTATTTTTAATAATTAGAGAAAAAGTTTTGTTTTACTTCTTTACTCAGCAATTTAAAGACATTTTTTTTGTATTTTTTTTAAATTTAAATTAATAAAACTAAACAAAATGTTACAAGTTATTTACAACAAGGTTGCCAACAGGAATGAAAAAATTGGTAAAAGTGTTTAATTGTTAAACTAGCGTTATTAAACGTTTATGAATACACATTTTTATTATACGCTTATAATTCCAATTCTGTTTAAAAACTATTACATAGTTTAACAGTGAAATAAGAAAATTTTATGAATTAGACCGCTAATTTCTCCAACAATTATTGTTATATAGGTAAATTTTTAAAAATAGAGTATTTCTCAACGATAGAATTTATCTCTTATTTTTTTGCCCACTTGTTAAATTATTTAACATCTATATTGTTAACCGTTTTTGATCCTAATTGCTTAAGACCTATCTTCTTTCCGGGTTTGAACATCATATAACTGTCTCTTGTATGGATTACAACTTATGCAGCCAGGTTCAGCATATCACCACGAAATGAAAGGGAAATTGATTTTAATTCCACATAATCGATTTTATTGTGTTCTGAAAACCGTATGAAACAGTTTTTTAGTGCGGTTTTTTGTCTTGATCAGTTATTTGAAACAAGTTAAGAAAAAACAAAATTTTGTTGTACTGTGAATTAATTTCATTAACAATAGCATTTGACAATTATAAAAATATACAAACAAAATTTTAAATTTGTGTACAAAATTATTTTTAATAGATTTAACGTGTTTTAAACCACTAATATGAACCAATCTGTTCATATTAGTATTCTATTTAATTGTTGGGAAGAGAAAAAGAACGAATGGATCGTTCCAATTTTTTGGAACCACCATATAAATCGTAAGTTACCATTAAAATTGTAGTGAAAATTATCTTAAACGAAGAAAGAGATTTATAGCATATTTTAGATTGTATAAAAAAGACTTTAATACTGTTAAGTGAACTATCAACCAAAGTGGCCGAAACAACCATCCAGTGATTTTACAATTAGCGACGGCACTTCGTTCCTTTGGACAGTGGAGCGCACAAAAAATGATTGGAAATGATTCTAATCTTGCTATGGGAAGGAGTACCATGTCAAAAATTCTGGACAACATGTTTGATTATTTACTAATTACATTTCGTTTTATAGCTTATTTAAATTATTTACAGTAAAGTATTTCATATATTTATTCAAAAAGTATTTTTTTCGTGCCGTCAAAGGCCAACTGTTTTAAATACGTTTTTTTGTAGCAAAATTCATTTACAGAACATAAATATATAACGGAAAAAACGCTAGAAACAATTTGAATATGAAATTTAGTTTTATAAACCATTTAAAACACCAAATAGATGAAAATTACACTTTTGGTGATTTTTTGACAAAAAGTGATCTGCAGAATCTGGGTGATAGTTCCCTAAGGGTATCATTTCCTAAAACCTCTTCAGAAGTTTTTAGGGCATCAAATAGTTTTACAAATGTAAATTCAGTTATTTTTATATCTTCTACCACCGATTTTATTTTTAATGTTTTTGCTTCCTAGCTGCGGTTTTAAATACTTTTTACTTGATCCCGTATCCACAAGGAATTTAAAAATATTTCCGCTCATTACGCTAAAAAAATATAGGTCAGTTAACTCTCGGTATTTATATGGAAGGTTCTTTGTGTCTCTCGTTTTTGGATCTTTACCGAAGGTTGTCTTTTCCCTGAAAAATTAAATGAAAATTCTTTAAGGCATTGTACCACGTCGGGTATTTTATAAAAAAAAAAACGGAATATTTCATTCTTCTTTCTAGTTGAAAGTTTATTTTTAAATACCAAAAAAAAATTTAGTTTTTAGAAAGTTTTTAAATACCAAATAAAATACTTTTCAAACTGTAATTATAAATATCAAATAAGATTTAGTTTAAAGTTTAATTATAAATATGAAATAAAATTTTGTTCAAAATTTACATATAAATATCAAAAAATAGAAATAATTCCTAGTTTCTATTTTAGTTTTCCGGGTTTTTCCTTGACTTCTTTTTGATGATGTTATTGTTAGTTTCTTTCATTGACGATGATTTGTTGTTTTGACTTCTGGTGAATGGGTACTTGAAATACATATATTTCTTATTCACGTTTTATATTTTTTAGATAGTTTTTATTATTTTTTTCACAAAATTTTTTCAAATAAAGAGACATTTTAGAGTTCTTAGCTTTTTATTTTTTCTAAGAATTAAGAGTCACTTCCTTAGTTTTTTTTCCAATGATATCTTTGAAATCGTTAGTTTTTTCCTTTAAGTATAATTAATTGTTTAGAGTCACTTTTTCTTTTATTTGTCTTAGTTATTATATTTTCTAAGGATTAAAAGTCACTTATATATTGTTTTTGTCCTTAGTTTTTCTCATAACGACATCACTTTTTCATGTATTTAGAATCCTTAGTTTTTCCTAACGATATCGCTTTTTTATATATTGGAGTCCCTAGTTTTTTTTCTAACGGTATCACTAATTATGCCTCGGGCGCCAATTATTCTTGCGTAATGCAATAATTAAAAAAATATTTATTTATTTGATCTTTACGACCGTTGGATATTTATTGAGTTTAATTTCGAAACTAATAGCTAAATTAACAAAATTCTTGCAGTTATTCAAAAATTTAGGTCAATAAAAATTACCAAAAATAAATTACAATTCTGCATATCAGTAAAAATAAATTTTAAAAAAGTTTACAATTGATATCTTGTGAAAAGGCCTTTCGTTGCGAAGATATTATAAATATATGCTTAATTGGTTTGCTTACTGCGCGATTTAACGCAACTTAACTGTTTTCAACCATTAGTAAACCATAAGGACCAAATCATTAGCTAACATAAAATAGAAAACGAAAGACAATTGTACCATAAACAACTTGAAAAATAAACCAGCACAATGTGAAATTATACATGAAAACACCAAATCACTAAGTCTTGAAAAATGGGCAAATCTTGGCAGATAATGAACACCGCTGGGAGGGACAATGTAAAAATGTTACACAAGAAATGTCCATATTTCTAATCCCTATTACGGAAAATTCAATGTCGAAACTTTAGCAACAAAAAAAAAAATGCTACCAGCAAAGGGAAATAAGAAGAAGGCAAGAAAGGTTCAACGAATTATATCAAATCGAGTTAAACAACATACAGCAACAGCGTCTAGTAATACTCAGTACTATATAAAATGCGGACACTTTATTTTAAGAAACAGATAAGTTAAAGCAGCAAAAATGTTATCAACCATTATAAGTAGTTTTGAAGTAACCTTTGTATCTGCAGTATTAAGAATATATATGTGACCTTCTCCGAGAAAAGGGACCTAGGTTTGGACGAGTGGATTCTGGTACCTAAAAGGGTGTAGAATAAGATGAAATGAGTTAGATTTCTGATAAAAATTTATTTACCCCATAAAAACGTACAAAACGAACTTGGGAAAATCGATAAAAATGAGAAAAACATTAAACTTTTATTTTTCTTTTTTTTTTGTATCAAAATTGTTTTTTTCGCCAGTCTTCGAATTTTTTTGGAGTTTGGACTTTTTTTCAGTGTTTCTTTATCTGGTACTTCGATTTTCTTCCGTTTGACAATTTCAGTTTTTTTCTTTTTTCGGTGCTTTGACGTCAGCTTTCTTTTTCTCGTGATCTCGTTTTGTTTTTACTTGGTGCAGGTTCCGATTTATTAATTTATTATTTATTAAACTAAATTTTTAACGGCATTCTTCGTAAAGTAATCGTGAATGACAGCATTACGTCCTTTTCCTATTTCGAAATCTGTGTATAGTAGAAACTCACTACAAGAGTACAATAAGCATCACTCATCTTGCAGCATTGTTGGTACAATTCACGCTGGCGTTTCGCATGGTCAAGATGAGTAACAGCCATTCGTAATTTTGGTTCTTTTGTATCTGTCTGTTGACAGACGTCACAAAGATCAGTTTTCGGTTTCATAGGCGAGATGCAAGGGCAGTACTTTATCCAAATTTTGTAAAAAGTTTTCATTGCGATTTTATCTTCAGTACGACAAACTTTCTCAAAACGACGATAAACAGCACTTTTTGTTTCACTGGATGGTAGCAGCATTACTTTACAGTCTTTGTAGTTTGGCATCTACCAGGAATAGGTATTGCGAATTTTTTAGCAAAATTTTGAATAAATTGACCGATACGAGTAAGTAAAGGAAATTGTCATAAAGCGAGTCTAGTCTTTTTAAATCATCATCAAAACTGTCAGAAATATCCATTTTTATAAAAATTACTTCAAATTAACATCAGCTTAGTAACAAAATTACAAAAGAACCAAATTGCGAAACAACTTTTGAAATATTGATAACATTCGTTATACAATTGGCACAAAACTGAAGCATCACTTTATTCTTTTCCTTTCTTATAGTTATTTTTACAATGTTCTTCGTATTAGTATACGCACACCATACAGTTATATAATTATACAGTTGGCACAAGACTAAAGCGTCACTTTATTATTTTCCTTTCTTATAGTTATTTTTACAATGTGTACAGAGCAGCAACAATAGCAAAGGTATTGTCACACTAAAAGCGAAAAAAATATGTCACCACATAGGCATGACGTCACGAAAGTCTGCACCCAATCATAACTAACCATACCAAATCGCATCTGAACTGAAGGTGTGTCCAAAGTGATAATGCGTTATGAAACTTTAAATGCGTTTTTCTCAAAACTTCATTTTCACACACTAGGTCCAGTTTCTCGCACAGTTCGGTGCAGTGAAATAAATTAATATTTTTTGCTCTCATTCCTTGGAAAAGAAATTAAATCGGGCGTTACTACAAGCATTTTTCATAGTTTTATGTGTACGTGTCTGTCAAAAAGTTTAATGTACTGATGTATTTAACATTTTCTAACACAGTATCCTAGTTAAGTGCATTATTCTAAGTTAAAATCAAATTTTATGTGCCTGACCCACTAGGTAACAAACGCCATCACTTAATTTCATCGCCATTACACAATTTTATTGTTAACGGTATCTACATATTTTAATTATTGTGCATACATATGTATATATTGATAAGTACTAATATATAAAGTGGGTTCTCTCAAATCCAGGGTATAGGTGCATTTTACAGGATTCTCATAACAAACAAATTCTTTAATTTGTTACAAAACAGCTAATTTTAAAGAATTTGTTTATGCTTGCTTTACATCTTAATAAAACGAACTAACGATGTATATAAACCTTTCTATGTTTTCATTAACTCATAGTTTTTAAGAATCTGGAAAAATAGTTGACTCCGGTTTGTATTAAAAATGTAACTAGTTTGTGTCTATTTTTATATCGTCTGCTATATACAACAAACATTATATTGGGTTATAATATTGGTATCGTTTCATCCCTATTTGTGAAACGGGTGCACATAAACTAACTGCAATAAGAATGCAAGGATGCTTGTTTTGTGATTACCAAATAAAAGTTTTTATTCCATTACCACCAGCCTTTAATTTGTATTAATCGTAAGATATTTCGATAACCATTCATTATAATTTGTATTAATCGTAAGACATTTCTATAACCATTCATTATAATATATACAAATTTATTTATTTTCCCAATTTGTATTTTCAGAACACAAGTTTTGCAATGTAATAATAAATAAAAATAAAGAAAGGAAAAAATACATATGTTTTTGCACATACATATAAAAAACTAAATGGAAACGGAAACTCAAAATCTGGAATTATATCAACAACATTAAACAGTTAAATAATAATATGCTAATGTCCTAGTAGAATCTTACACGTCTTCATCATTTTTAATTTAAAAATCGAAAAAGACAAGGAGGAGATTATTTCAAGTGCTTCTAATTTTGATTCCTTAAATTTTTATTTCTTAATAACAATAGTTATATTTTGTTCATACCTTAATTAACTTTGTATTTAAAGTGCATTTTAAAATATTTATATCTATCTACAAAAGCAACTCATCTACAAAAGGAAACAAATAATTTTAATATTGTTGCCAACAAATTGTTTTCTGTTATTACTGTTTTTATTTCTACGACATGGGAAACTGCCTACGCACAGAGAAATCCGATATCGATAAAACGCATGTCGACCAACGTATTCCACTTGACGATGCTGCTGCTGTTGGTGCAACTGGGGTTCCTCAAATAACGTTGCCAATTGGTCAACCGCAGGAACAAATTCGTCCCGTACCTCAAATACCAGAAAATGAAACATCGAACGCAAATGCAAAAATATTTGTTGCTTTGTACGATTACGACGCTCGTACTGATGAGGATTTAAGTTTTCGCAAAGGCGAGCACCTGGAAATTTTAAATGATACACAGGTGAGTTAAATGTATATAAATATTTTATGTAGTTAAAGAAAAACTGATTTTTTATTTTGTTATTTTTGTTTTGTTAATTCTGTACCAGAAATGTTCAAATCCTTTGCGGAATTACAAGATTGTGACTCCGGAAATATACTTTCTGCTGATCTGCTTCTTTAAGTACGCAATATATCTGTGTGTTTAAAAGTCCATTCTTTTATTACAGTTTTATGTTAAAATCGTTCTAACTTATGGCAACACCTAGAATCAATAAAGAAAATTAATTAAAAAAATTAAGTATTTGAGTCAGATTAAAATAGAGAACAAAATATTTTTTATTAAACATTATATTCTAATATTAAAGTTGTTTGAACCGATTGTAAGGTAACATTTGCAAACAGATCATCATATTTCGATGGTTCTGTCATCGGAAATCGGAAAATTCCATATTAAAAATGCTTAATTAACTTAACTTAATTTTAAATATATCATGTGGCAATCGTTAAATTTAAATTTTACAAGTATTTGAAAACGCTGTGTCGTTGGCTGTAGTAATTAAAGTACAAATAAGAGTTTTAATGAAGTTTGGTTTTTCGTTCAAAAGTATTTATTACTTCAATTTCAGCCGTAAATCAACTTTGGGCTGAAGAACAGCTCACGTGTCATTATGATTTTTTAAGTGCAGTCTGGCTCGTTGTTATTTGGCCTTCGAGATTTTTGCGTCTCACTCACACTGATTGGCTGATTTGCCTTAGACAACAATACTGTTTTACTGTTTAATTGAGGAATTTCATGTCTACTTCTTTACAACAATAAATAAATATTTCAATTTCATTTCAAGAATAAAAGAGCTTTTATCTGTTCTGTTTTAGGTATGTTCACGTAAAGATTTATTTTCAGTACAAATTTCAAGTTTTATTGCTTTATTTTTGCCGTTATATTACAAATATTTATTTTAAGAATAGAAACAAACTTTCCCTTGAATTAAAAGTAAATAAAAAAAAACTTTAAGCTGTTTTTAAATCTGCCTTTTTTTTGCACGATCTTCTCAAGAATTATGTTAGAAAAGTCACATGACTGTGCAGCGAGAATTCTCCATAGTCATCTATCACAACCTGAAGAGTTTGGTAGGAATGTCAAAACTAGACATGGTGTTGTATAGCTCGTTCGCATGCACGCTGTCATATGCAGCCTTAAAATCAACGAATAGGCAGTGTTTGGGGATTTGCATCTCTTGGGTCTTTTCCAGAGTCTGCCATAGCGTGAAAATTTGGTCAATGGTAGACTTACCCGGCCTGAAATCGCAATGATAAGGACCTATCAGACTGGTCATTAATGGTTTCAGGCGCTCACATAGAACGGCAGAGAAGATCCTGTAGGCAATGTTCAGGATACTTATCCCTCGGTAGTTGGCGCAGTTGAAGGGTTCTCCTTTTTTGTGGATCGGGCAAACGATGCTGAGATTCCACTTGTCGGGCTTATCTTACAGGTGAGCTGGTGCATGCGCCCAACCAGGTCATCTACGGCTGCCTTAAATAGTTCCAAAGACAGTACGTCCGCTCCTGCAGCTGTGTTCTACCATTATCGTCCATTTTGTGAGGTGGAATATTCTGCCTGGCATAAGTATTGGTGTTTTCCTCGCCGTTAAAGAGTCTGCAGAAGTGATCTTTCCAGATTCTCAGTATCAATTTTCTGGTTCTTTTTTCGATTTGTTCCTCTTCGTTACGCAGGCTTCTGTCCGAAGCTTATATCCATTGGATTGTTGTTTTACCCGTTGGTAAAACTTTCGGATATTATTCCTCCCGTAACACCTCTCTAGTTCTTTGATCGCGCGAGTTAACTTAGAGACGAAATGCACTTATAAAAAAACACAACTTCTTTCTTTCACTTCCAAATCAACAATAATTTTATTCATTATTTTTCTTTAAAATGAAACTTATTTCCTAAATAGAAAAGTGTTTACACAATTTAAGGTGCAATAATTTCTTGTGAATATTTAGTGTATTCTGATGCAGTTATTTAATCTAGGTTGCTTTGCTGGTGAGTCTGTTGTTGTGGTTGTTGTTGTGGTTGCGGTTGTTTCTGTGACTCTGGTGAGTCTGTTGTTGTTGTTGTGATTGCGGTTGTTTCTGTAACTCTGGTGAGTCTGTTGTTGTTGTTGTGATTGCGGTTGTTTCTGTAACTCGCGCTTCTCATGCTCTTTCTTTTTCCTCTTGAGAAGCCGGTGCTGTTCCCTTCTTTTACGTTCGTAGAGCTCACGAACTGTTCTCTTGCTCCTCTCTAACGTCGATTGTTTCACCTGGCAGGGTTGGACTCTCTGAGAGCTTTCGGGAGACTAGATCGGCGAATTTTTCAGTGGTCGTGATCTTACCTTGGCTTTAACAAGTAAGTGATTCGAAGTTGACGGTTGATTGATTAAGAGACCGCCAGGAATGTTGTGGTGAGGGAACCAGTAAGGTTTCGCCCCGTCACGAAGTCTAGCAGCCTGAGTCTGTTATCGGATGTGTCATCATGCAGACTGACTCCAACGAAGTCTAGCCTTGATGCGGATTGTTATGAGGGGTTCGTTCACGTATTTAAAACTTAAGACTTTTGTTTGAGTCTGCCTCGAACAACAAACCCGCATCTAAACTTCGCTCTTTGTAGCAATCACTATAATAGATTTCGCAGTTTCTCATGCTCTTTTTGCTCGGCCCGGCCCATTCCATCGCACCTCTTGGATGGTGGTTATGTCAGCCTTATAGGCTGCCACGAGCTCGGGAAGCTTATCGGCTGCACGTGGTCTGTTCGGGGACCTGACATTCTACGTGCAAAAGAGAAAATCGTTATGCTTATTTCGTTGTCTATGGGCGTCAGCAGTAGGTTCATTCATATTTATTTCTTTTCGTTGTTCCTAAACTGTTAACTTTTGTAGACGGTTGGGAAGTTACCCCACGCACAACCCCCGAACCTGGAAGATCGGGTCCTCGTTTAGACCTGTGGACAGACGGATTCGGTGCATACATTGGTTCACCTCTAAGGGGTTGCTATATGGGTTATCCAGGGGAGCCAAGCCAGGAGGCGGCAGTATGTCAGCTTGACCAGTGCATTTACGGGGATCGCTGCTGGCCTCTTGCCAGGCTGAGAGCAATCAACAAGTTTGCCCTAGATGCACTGGCCCATGCCCTCTCATTAAACATATCACCATATTTTTTTTGGAACCAACACACAGGGATTAACCCCTGCATAATCCGTGGTACAATACCAGAACTGTGGGAGGAGAAAAGAAGGAATAGTATTTCGTTATTTCTTTATTTTATATTGCCGGGATGAGTATGTCTGAATTTAACTGATGCTGCTTTTACTGTTCAGTGCCCTGTGTACATACCTTCGACATTGCACAGTCAAACATCAGTTAAACCAACGTCGCCAACATTGCGTTTTTGTGTTGTATTTATATGGATTTGATTGTGCTTTTTATTTGTGTATGTATTACTGTGTACTGTTTTTTTTATTGTTTTTATATGAAAAACGTTTTTCACCAGAGTCTTTGGCAGGAAACGAACCTATGACCTCTGGACTGTTGGTCGAATACTCTACCAACTCATCCATCGAGCAGTATCAGACAGCTACTAAATGTGCGTTCTAACATATTTGGATATAAAAATTAATGTTGCTGTACATATAAGATTAAGTAGTTTTAATATAGCATCAAAACCATCCCTATCTTATTATTCTTAATTAGCCTCGGTTCCGCCTGTTAAAACATATCTGGAAGTTGACTTTGTACCGCATATTTTTATGTGTTCTTTTTGATGAAGAAAAACTAGTTACCCCAAATTCGGATCGCTCTTTGTTAACGTGAGTTTGCTTTTTCAAATGCAATCCCCAGTTAACCTTTTTGTACTGTTTAAGCGCTATCTCTAGTTCGTTTGCATATAGTTCGTTGTTACAAAACTTGTTAGTTTAATTTAAAAAAAAAACACATTTTATTTTAAATTTAATAAGAACCATTATTACAGAACTTCTATAAAATAATCCAGTACTCGAGATTGGATTTATTCTCCTGCAATAACCACTTCGGATTTCAGTGTACGGGAAATATTGGAAAAGATGGAATGAATGCAATTTTAAATTATTTTGCCGTAATTTTTCAAGAAAATTTTTATCACACTGTTCTGAACTGCGCACCTATGTATTATATGTAAAGTTATATATTTTGAATATAGTTTAAACTAACTTACCAATTCATTGTATTCATAAAAACCAAATTTTATATTTCTTTTTAAATAAAACCTAAAAATTAAAAAAACGGTTTTTGCATATGTCTTGCATTGTACTTGGGACAAAGACATTTGTTTTTTAAGGCAATTTTCGTATGTGAAGGTTAAAATTACCAACAACTCAGGGATTGGGAACGAAATTAGGATTTATTTCAGCAGCAACTTTGTTAAGTCCAATTATTTTTCATATAAACTACATCAAAATTAATAGTGCAAAAACACAAATAACTCTGGTAAACCTAATGAGTTTCTCTAAGAAAGAAGGCCTAGATTTAGTATAAACAAGAAATTTCTAGCAACGACAAAATAAATAATATAATATATAGTACTTAGAACCTAAAAAATTGAATTCTACTCGTCCGTGTAATAATATATAATAAAAATATATGATATAAACAAAAATGAATGGGGCATTTCACCTTAAGAAAAAATAACAAATGTTTTATTAAAACCTATAACAAAAATAAGTGATGTTGATAACAATCCTACTCCAACAATTGCAGCCAATACTAATAACAATGTAACAAAACAGTGTTACCTGGAAATAAAGGGTGGTTAAATTTCAAGGGCCGATGTTGATTTTGAATAAAACACAAACTATTTAGGAAATTATTGTAATTTTATTTTATTATGATGTATTGGTATTACTCAATTATGTATGGAACAAAATATCGGCCAAAGGTGGCACACCTCCATCCGATGGTCCAAATTTTCGATGACGCTGAGGCATAATGGAGGTTCTATGCCGTTAATGTGCCGAATTATCTGATCCTTTAGGTCTTGAATTGTTGCTGGCTTATCGACGTACACCTTTTCTTTCAAATAACCCCAAAGAAAAAAGTCCAACGGTGTCAAATCACATGATCTTGGCGGCCAATTGACATCGCCATTACGTGAGATAACACGGCCATTGAATTTGTTGCGCAAAAGAGCCATTGTTTCGTTAGCTGTGTGGCAAGTGGCACCGTCCTGCTGAAACCACATATCGTCCACATCCATATCTTCCAATTCGGGCCATAAAAAGTTCGTTATCATCTCACGATAGCGAACACCATTCACAGTAACTGCCTGACCGGCCTCATTTTGGAAAAAATACGGCCCGATGATGCCGCCAGCCCATAAACCGCACCAAACAGTCACTCTTTGTTGGTGCATTGGTTTTTCGACAATAACTCTTGGATTCTCATTCGCCCAAATGCGGCAATTCTGTTTATTGACGAATCCATTGAGGTGAAAATGTGAAAAAAAAAATTACGAAGTGCACGATATGCATTTTGATTTGAACTCCCATTTTCATAATAAGTCTGGATAACTTTAACACGTTGTTGGATTGTGTATCTCTCCATGGTTCAAATTGAGTAAGTCTGAAATAGAGAAATGTCAAATAAAATTCGGAAAAAAACTTGGCGTTTAGGTGTGGTTCACACATTAAACATCGGCCCATACAATTTAACCACCCTTTATTATATACTATCCTGTGAACTAGGTATATCTGGCGAGTCCCAAATCCTCGCAACAGTAGGGCACAAGAAAACATTATAAAAGCTCTAATGTCACCACTTGCATTAGCTATAGAACCGGCTGTTAAGGAGCATCTAAACCATTGTAAACTTTCTGTCAAAAACAGGTGATAAAGCGAATTTTCATGTCGCTTCTATAAAAAGAGAAAAAATACAAGAAACAAAACCACAAACATATGTATACTGAGTAGAACTATAGGCTTATTGTTACAAAATAAATAAAAAGTTCTACACATATAACTAATAAGTTCTAAGGACTTGCATATTATCAAAAATAGTATTGACAGTTCTGTTCCACCCGAGGAAAAATAAATGTCTTAGAATCTCAAGGATATTTACACAGGTTAATCCACTCATCATAAACAGGGATAAAATTACACAGCCGATGTTTCGCATAGAGAGAATCACTTAAAAGCGAAGACCGACCCCAGTCCAGAAATTGCCAATAGTTCCGTCATACAAGAACTTATTGTTAATCACCACCCACTGATACTGTACCTATTTCATATACTGTGTATATGAAATGCATGTTTCAGGAAGTAATGTGTAATCATAACATAATTCTTCAACTTCAGCTAAACCATACATAAAATGACCGAGCTAAAAATATGCCACAGGAACGCAAATGGGCTCTCCTAATATATATATACATTTGAAATAGAGTATTTCCCGCGAACGCAGGAATTTGGTTCTCCTGGTATCTAACGTATTTTACTCTAAAAAATTGTGTTACAGTTAATGGATTTCCTTCTTATAGCACCAAACACCTAAGCAGCGAGGCATGTGCCTTTCGGTGTATTCCCCCTTTTCTTGAAATTGAAAAAGATCAGTTCACCAGATTTTTCTCTACACTACGCCTAATGATACAAATATTTGTTACTGGCCACCAGATATAACTGACAATTCAGCCACCCTGAACAATTCGGTTGCCCGCCCTCATCGCATGGACCTGACCGTATTAACGGCTCAATGGTAAGGAATTTATCTCTGCCTGCTGCCAAACGTATTCTTTGTTTTCATCTGCATTTTTAATCAAAAAAATAGTTTTTTTATTTGATCTTCAATGTTTACAGCAAACTGATACGGTGAAAAACAAAAGACCAAATAACACAGATCATAGCGAAACTGCACAAAATAAACTATAAACTATATAAACAAATTTTTTTTAATTGTAAAACCAAAATTTTACTTATAAGAAAGAATGTAATAACGAATGCATTAAGTATTGTTTTTAATAAGAGGGTTGAAGACGGGAACTACCCAGATATTCTTAAAATACATAGGGTATTCGCGATACCTAACATTATTGCATCCTGTAAAATAAACAATTTTCGACCAATATCTCTCTTGCCAATTGTAGATAAAGTTTTGAAAGTGGTTGACTATATTAGCGAACAGCTTGATGCGGGGTTTTCCCGTCTGGCTGAGGCTTTCTTTGATTACTCGAAAGTATTTGATTTGGTAAACCATGGAATCTAAAAATCTAGGTATATTTTGCAGTTGTTTATCAAGCAGTAAGCAGTTTGTTCAAATTGGTGAGTCGAGGAGCACAAGAGGAGTGTCCTCGGCTCTTTGTTATTTAAGATGTTTATTCATGATTTAAGAAATATTGGTTTTAACGGTAAGTTATTCATGTATGCAGATCACATTAGCCTATTTTACACTTATTAATACTCACAACACACAGATTGAGTATGATGCATCTATTCTAACAGAATTTTCAAAATGTAGCAAACTATGTGTAAATCCGTCCAAAACCATACAATCTTAGGAATGATGAGGAAATGTTTGTGTCTGTAGATGGAGTTGCAATAAATGAATCTAAGATTACTTAAAATTTATTAATGAATGAACATATACTCGGTATGAAAACAAAAATTTCGCCAGGAATTGAAATACTATATAAATTCAGGAACAAACTTAGCATCGAAACAAAATTACTTATTTAATAATCTCTTGTTCAATATCAGTTTTCTTACCTTCCTGCTGTGTATGGTTGCAGAGTGAGGCGCTATTTAAAGTCACATAAATTACATGCATTAGACGACAATCTAAGTGAATAGCAAGATATTTTACTGAAGGGTTTTGCGGAATAGTCTGGCTGCTGATTTGTATTTTCGGGCATGTTTCGCTGCGCAAACTAAAATTAGTTGCTGCTTTATCGCTGTTGGCCGAACTGTATAGTTTTTTTTTTTTTAATTATGGCAAGCACTCAGGGGAACTTAAAAATAGAGTATGTGGAGGGGGAGCAGTGTGGCTGAAGTAATAATTTTCCCTGCAATGCATTGTGCGATTCACTGACCCATCGACCACAAACAAATGAGCGGTCGATGAAAAAATGCGTTGTGCGCAAAAATGCAACGATGGACAAGGGAGTTTATAGAGTTCGATACCCTATTTTCCACGAGGAACTTTTTCTAGTATCTCCAAATGGACTTTGAGCCAGCCCAGACATGAGAGTTGTATTCCATTTTCGGATGGATGTACGTGGTATAAATAGTAAGGAGGTCAAATGGCTTGAAGTAATTCCTGCTTCTTTTGCGACATGACAAATGTAGACATTCCAGCGAACATCACTGAATTTTCATGCCGATAACATCAAAAGTTCCTGACTCGTTAATACTTACATTACCATTAAAAACAGACGAAGCAGTACGACTTTGGCAGGAATGAAATCGATCATTCATATTTTACCTCATAGCCTTAATCTCCAAAAGGCTTGGCTTATATGCGAATGAATATAAATGACATATGTATGCTGCTGTCGTCTCAAAAAGAGCGGATAGGGTTAGAAGTTTGAGTCAGAAGGTTATTAGGAAAAGTAAAAAATGGACTAGGTAAAAGAACGGAGCCCTGCGGTACCGCTGAATTGATCTTGAACTCGTTTAAAGAAACCCCATCTGTAACAACTTTTATAGTGCAATTTCTGAAAAATCTCGATATAAATCCGAAACAATAAGTTTTGACAAAAGTGATCCATGCTCTAGATATAAAAATATCTAGCAACCACTTTACTTTCGCTAAAATAGTGTGTAGATTGACACCATTTTTCCAAGAGGAAGGCCAGCAGGTAATGGTAATGGGCTGTTTGCTTCTCCCTTCTTTGGGATTGGCGTGACATTTACCACTTTCCAGGACTTTGGAAACTCGCCTACATGGTACAGTGTACTGAAGAGGCGAAATAACGAAAGACCAGTGCAGGTATGCCATCCGGCCCTGGAGAATTGCTTATATTGAGATCATAGATAACCCTTTTTACGTGCACAAGTTCGAAAGAATACTTTTGGCATAGTACTGTATACAATTTCGGGCAATGGTTGACTGCTTTCCGGCAAGTTGGAATTAATTGCAAATATCTCAGGTAATAGCATAGCTTTGTCAACTGAGTCAGTGAATATTTTATCATCTTTTAAAGGAGTAGGAAATGACGAAGTAGCATTTTCCCGCACTCTTAACGAATGACAAGAAGTTCGTGCTGCCCTGAGGAGCAGAAAGAATTTTAGCTCTAAGACGTTGCTCGTAAAGAGATTTTTTTTTGACATACGAATTTCGCGCCTTTTTACACAGCAAAACAGTATCTGGATTATTATTTTTACGCCAAATACTTAATGCTTCTTCTCTGGATCTGACTGCATACCTGCATTCTTGATTAAACCAAGATTTATAAGCAAAATTACATTTGAAATCACATCCGCCGTAGCATTGACATTACTGTCGAGGATACAGAGATTCCCTTTTCGTTGCTGTTGGTGAAACATTCCGGAGTTCAGAGAACGAAAAGGAAGTGGAAATGGTACAATGATCTGAGTTACCGAAATTTACACTAACTTCATACATTTGAGAGTGTAAAGTTGACAAGAAGAAGAGGATACTATTTTGGTGTCATTCAACATATGAAATATGAGTAGGTTCCATCACTAATTGCCGTAGGTGATTTTCATATTCAATTCAATATATTGGGCTTCTGGATATTGAAATCACCAACAACAACGATTTCAATGTTCGGAAAACTCTCCAAAACCGAAATGGGCGTCGAAGCCCAATAATTTCCGTGTTTGGACTGCTGTAAAGATATCCGAAATGTAGTAAGTGTGTCTTGATCTTGAATTTATCCCAGAGGTAGCTAAATTCGGGATTGTCAGTGGTGAGCGGTTGCTGGCACGGGTACACAACTTTATTACGTGGGTATACTACTAAGCCCTGGAGGAAAACAAAGAGATGGTAATTGATACCCAGGTAAGTGAAAGTCCTGTGCGAAAACATTTGGATAATTAAGACAAATGTATGTAGAAGTCGATTTTAAATCGCCCCAACGTTACCACATGGCAAAAATTTCATATCGAATGCATAAATATTGTAAAAACAAACAAAATTAAAAAAGTAACAAAAACAAACACAATGCTGACTCCACATGAATTGCCATTATTGGGACTGCCTAGTGATCAGTGCTATACCTTCGTCACCGAACAGTGGCATCAATGGGACTAAAAAAATTTATATTATTTATTTAACATAGCTTTTAGTGTGGCCATATTCTTGACAATTTAGGCGTTGGATAGGTCCAGCTCTTTTGTACGATTGCTCCACCATAACCCTATTTTAAGTTATATATAGGATGATTTTCACTTCTTTTTAATGTTATGTCACATGGCTGGAATTCCACTCATCATATAGGTTGGGCAACTCTTTCTTTATTTTTAACGTTGGTAACGCTTTTAATTTTAAATCCATTGTCTACCAGGCCAGACTTCACCTCGGTTCATGCAATTGATCGTCTAAAATTGTAAAACGATTTTCGTTATTTGGTGTGATAGTACGTCGTATTGTACTATTTTGATGCAATTTTAGACAGTTTAGGTCAGTTACATATCTGTTGTTGGATACTTTAATTACGTTGCTTAGGTTTGTCACGTTGTCACTACTAATTATTGTTTTATTTGTTTGCACCGTTTTGTTCTTTATTTGTTTGTGTTACCAGAGGAACTTATTTAGTGTTCTCACTATATATGTTTTTACACTTGTTTATTGTTGTTATTTTAGTTGAGGAGTTGATCAGAATTAAAGCGGTATAATTTCCAATTATTGTTTATTATACGAAAACGAAATAAAAAGATCACTTCAAAAGTTCATGAATTTTTGTTTTTATTGTTTGTTAATTTTAGATATGTAGGTTCTTATGCGTGTCAATACAAATGTATGCACGTACATACATATGTACATATATGTATGAATAATTTCAATTTGTAGCACAAAATTATTAATTGTTTTATAAAAGCACAAATCAAGACAATATGTTAAAAAGCACGAGAAAAAAATTTGCAATTAACAAAAGCGAATGACTGTTATGTTTTCCTCTTTTAATTTTTTTCCTTTTTAAACATTTTATGCCAGTACTTAAAAGTTTTAGCAGCTTAATATAAGAACGTCTTATTCTCACGACTGTGACAGTGGTAGCATAGAGCAACGTAACACGTATTGCACCATTAGCAATAAAAATTACACACCGTTTAGAGAGAAAGACAGTCTTCACCTTTTTCTTCATATGTTTAAAACGAGTACAATTACCATTGCATTGAGATTCTTTTAAGAAGCAAAATATGTAGAATTTTCATGCCGTTTTTCCTTAACTTCTTTAGCGATAAGTAGAACTTCAACATTATCGAAATTGATTTGTTTGCTCAGCAAGCTGTTTATGGCTATCATTACATAGGTTTTAGAAAGGGTTGATCAAAGTTTGTGTCTGATCAAATTTTTATTTAAAATTTGTTAATACATCCCACTTTTCATCCTGCGCTTTTGCATCTACTTTTAGAAATACATTTCGTTCATTTCCTTCTCCAGGTGCAGGACAATCTGCAGCGTTCAAATACTTCACAGTTCTGTACACGAATATATTATTATTTATTAGTTGTGATTTATTTCCATTTTTACGCCGACGAACAGGTTTCACATGTACAAACAAGTCTTTTTTAATGGAAAAACATTGCTTATTATTATATTGTTGCATGTAGCACAAAATATCCTAGGACAAACTCATAGTACAATATATTAAAAAATTGTCAAAAATTTTTTTTTCGGACTTATTTTTTGCCTATTTTTAAGTATTGGTTTTAATTAGATCTCCATTTCCGTATTGTTGCATATTGTCACACCATCAGATGTTTATTTTAAATCGTCAATGTCTTTACCGGGTTCAATTTTTAAACGACTACAAAGATGCACGTATCGTAATCTTAAATGTATTTATAAATATATTTTTTTTTATTAATTTATACTACACATATGTATGTACATATGTGCATAACTATGCGTGTATTTATTTTTATTTCATAAAAACAGTTGGAAGTTCTGAAGGCTCTTTGATTACTTGTCTACCACATTCAACAAATTTCCGCACACATACAAAAGAACAACTGACGGCAAAAAAAATTAAAAGCATGCGGCGGATGCAGAAGATATTTTTTTGTTTATTATATCTGTATATAGCTCATAATAAAGATAATTTTCGGACAATTTGTTTTAGAAGATTATGGCATCAATTGATGGTCTCTTTGAGCTCTAATGAAACTGTAAGCCATAATTAAGAATGGAAAATTTTGTTAAAGAAATATATTACAATTCCATTTAGGATTAGATAAATATTTTATTATACATAATAGTCGATAAGATAAAGAGATTTGTAGATGAATAATATGATCCTTACAGTTAAGGTGTTTGCTTATACTTATATAAATATAAAAAACATAGCGTTTCAACCATAGAAAGTGTTATAAATGATTATTGTACTTTACAGTTTTTGGTCGGTAAATGTGAATATATTTAGATTTCGATTAAGACAGGGATGAACCTCCAAAGTCGCACAGATTTTGTATACCATTTAGAAGATTGTCTATATTTAATTTTAAACTTTTATTTCGTGAGAAGCGAAGTACATATTTTATTAAAGGCTATAAGGAAAATAATCACAAGCAGGGAGAACCGTTTATAGAAGGTTATGAGTTATGTTCAACAGTGGTATGTAGCATTTTTAACATTGGATAAGATATCCTGTTAAATACATGTGCCTTTCCTTTCAGCTTATTTACCACTGAACAAAAATGTAAAAAGTTAATTGTGAATTCCAATTTTGTTGCTTCCATACAAGGAATAATTTGCGTTTGATCAATTCTCATATTCTGTTTCCTAGATTGAAAGTTATCGGAAAAATTGTAATCAGACCAGTATCAGATTCACTAAGGAGAATTTTCTGTATTGCTGACAGAACTTGCAAAGAATTTTAAAAGAATTATGTCGGTAGAGATTAAAGCGGTTATTCAAGAATTCAAGTTAAAAATTTAATAATTGTGTTTGATAGTTTAATGTTTCCTTTAAACATTGCATTTATCCTTTGGTACAAAAGAAGGTCAGTCTGTGTCATGTTTTTTTTAATAAAGTTTAAGGATAGAATTGTTCACAGATTGAAATGATAAATCAATATTGGGAAAATTTTCTTGTGTGCTTAAATACGAAGGAGCGGAGCTATCGTTCAAAAGTACAAATCGTTTATATACATTGCCCCTAATACTATCCGAAAGTTGTATGTGAATTATTAAAATCGCTAATAATCAAGATTTTTCAGTGAAGTTTTTTTGTGTGCTATATAAGTGTTAAATTTTGTAAATTTCATCTGCGAGATTATTTCGCTACAGATGATAGATTATTATAGATGTTCATAAAAATGTGGGAGGTTTTAAAATCTTTTCACGAAAATATTTAGCTAGGATTTAGCTATGCACCAACAAAAAGCTTTTAGACACGCTTAGCCCTTCACAAACATAATTAATTTTTAAATAAAATTCAATATAAATAAAATTGTACAACATATTTTATTTTCTAATAAAAGCTTTGCAGAATCATTTCCTGAAGCTAATTTATTTGTTTATGAGCGATTGGGTTGAGTAATGCGGATAGAAGGTATACATACATTCAGATGACTGGCCTGACTGGGAATGACAGTTCAATTTTCTTCGCGATCTACAAAACTTTTAATGACGAACTGCCTTTCCTAAAATAATTTTTTTTACTTCTATCGGTGAGGCGAAAATATTTGCATGTAGGACTCTAAAAGTGTTTCAGCATATACACATGCGGCCATGTCTAGTTTTGACATTCCTACTAAACTCGTCAGGCTGTGTAGGATGACGATGGAGAACTCTCGCTGCTCCATCAAGGTCGGTAACGATTTCACCGAGACCTTCAATGTCAGAAGGGGATTTAGACAAGGCGACGCACTGTCATGTGACTTTTTTAACATAATTCTTGAGAAGATCGTGCAAAACTCACACGCCAACAACAGAGGCACGATCTTCCAAAAGTCCGTGCAACTGCTAGCATACGCTGACGACATTGAAGTGATTGGTCGAACACAGCGAGCCGTCACTGAAGCGTTTGCTGGTATTTCAACGGAGGCGGCCAAAATGGGTCTAGCGGTGAACGAGGGCAAAACGAAGTATATGCTGTCATCGAAAAAGGACGCGCAACACCGACGACTGGGCCAGAACATCACCATAGGCAGCTATAACTTCGAGGTAGTGAAGGACTTCGTCTACCTTGGCTCCCAAATCAACAGTATGAACAACATCAGTACCGAGATCAAACGCAGAATAACTCTTGCCAATCGCTGTTTCTTTGGTCTCAAGAGGCAATTGAGTAGTAAGGCCCTTTATCGAAAAACCAAGCTGACACATAGGTTCATATAAGAGCATATTTCTGACTTTGTTTTTTCAAAAATATTTGCATTTTAGATATTTTTTTACAGAATTTGTTTGTTTTGTTCGTTTACAATATTTTCCACAAAATTTGATCAAATTAACAAACAAAATTAAACTCGAACGAAGGGAATTTCATACATAGTTCTATTTTTCAAAGCCACATGTGTTTTAATATATTTAAACAAAATGACTATTATACAAGTAAATAAAATAATATAGAATATATTATTTTCTTTAAAACTAAGTGGAACGTCAGAACATAATACTAAATCAAAGAAAAAAAAAACAGTGCTATAACGAAGAGAACCAAAATCTTTATAAAAGTCCATTAAATTTCAGAACGAAGAAAACACTACTGACAAAATCAATATAAACCTGCTAAGAAATCTTTGAATCACTAAGATTTGTTAGATGTTCCTTGGCTGTGCTCAAAAGCGTCTTTTATTATTTAAAGATTTGTTTAAAATGGTAATTTTAATGGAATCTTAAAATTAATATTTTAATTGCAGGGTGACTGGTGGCTGGCACGTAGCAAGAAGACGCGTCAAGAAGGTTATATACCCTCGAATTACGTTGCCAAACTAAAATCAATAGAAGCTGAACCGTAAGTGCAAACTATTATTTATTTTTTTAAACTAGTTTAAACTTTTATCTAAAATTTATCTCAATGAGGTATTTTTCTAGTTCTGTTGCTTCCTAAACTAAGTTGGATTTTTATGGTTAAGGTGACAATATACATACATATGTACATATATTGTGTCTGAGATCTGTTCGCTTCGGTCATATCTATTAGTTACTTTATTGTATGTATATAATGTACTTTACGAATACTGAGTTTTTTATCGGGTGTTGTTTTAGACGGAAGCAAATTTTTTAAAAACAAAACAACTATTTTAAAGTAATGACAAAAATGTTGGCTTTTAGCCTACAAATTTTATGGCAATTAAAATTAAAAACCAATTTTTACAAACGGCCTCCTGGCTTGCACCTTCCTATCGCCATCCTGTCGTTCAACGTTTGCACCACTTTTTTGTGGGGGTTTCACGTACTGTATGGCATGTCACGCCTTCGTGTTGGAACAATTGCTCCTCCAAATTTTTGCAATGACAATAGGAATGAAAACTAATGACTCATTTGCCTGTAGCGTTCGGCATTCAAGACAAGGCTTTCGAATTTAAAAACAAAAGATTTTACCTAGTTAAAACTAAGTAACATCCACTTAAAAGAACGAGTTTCTATGTATTCTAATTTTATTAATAAATTAGATTTTAAACAATAATTATTTTCCAAAACTATTCATGAGCAATCACTCCAATCATTATTTTCAATTCACAACCAGTTAAATTGCGGTTCCAATTGAACACAGTACGTAAACAGCACGAACCAACACAAGACAGTAAAAAGGTTTCAATATTACAAGGTATAATTTGAGATTACAAAACAAAAGGTGTGCGGCTAAATAAAAGAAAAATAGGACGACGAATATATGAAATCCTGGTTGAATAGAATATATGTATGTATAATAGCTTTTTTAATATAAATATGAAAAGAAAAATTATTTTTATAAGTGATTATTTAAATTTCAAAATGTCGCAAAACACTGTTCATAATTCTCTTCCGATATGAACAAAATGTTTTTCACACGACGCAGCAAAACTTCAATATCTTTGCCTTTGGATGGGTGATTCTGTTCCAGTTGTACACGATCAGAAAGACTATTTTTGGAGTCCCCAGGTTGTTGCACCAAGAAATTTTTATGGAATTTTTGGATCAAATATTAACCTTTGTTGAATAAAAACCTAGGTTAAATTTTGCTCATTTTTAGTATGTGGTTTTTTATGAAGAAACTACAATCAATTTTTTTCTGAACACGTTTGTCAATTTTTTTTTATGTTTAGTTACAAATCATAATTGCTTTTTGTACTCGTGAGTTGCTGGCGTAGGTTCCGAGTCTGAGGTTCGTCTAAATGAAAATAGGATATTTTGTTTCTTGCAAAACGTAATAAAGTTTTTCCTTTATTTAATTCATCACTTTCTTATATGCGAATCTGTCAAGCGTCGGTGTGACCAGATAGTGCACGAGAGCACTGAATATTCAACAAACTTTCAATCATTTTGCTCAGGAATTGCTTTTAAAATTTTCATAAATAATGATTGATGTTCTTCTGACACTCATACCATCACGAGATGCTTGTACCAGGTGTAAAAAGAATCATAACAAAAATCGTATATATCTTATATGATTGGTCGCAATCATAACGGGCCAATGCGCTATGCAACTGTTTTAAACCAGTAGCTGAGCATGCCGTATTATTTCATGAAATGTTTATATATGCAATAAATAGAAAAAAATTAACTAATAAAAATATTTTTTTAGTAAACTTGTAACTTCTATAATATTCTCACTTTCCTTTCGCGAAGTAAGAATTTTGTCTCAAATATTTTAATATTTAATCTTTTTTAATTGCAGTACGTATCAGATATAATTTACAAAATTCTTAATTTTTAACAGTATTTCTTTTTGCACTTTTTTACAGACTATAAATAATTGAACACAAATTTTATTACATTTTCTGTAATCAAAAATAATTGCTATAAAAATAGGTTTGTATTTTGTTTTTCTAAATTAGATACTTTTAAATTCCTGTTGATCTTTGCACTTTACAGTTTTGTATAAAATCAAACATCTTTTCTTCGCTATAAAGTTTCCAATTATTGATTTTAAAGAAAGTTGCTATATATATTTCACTAAGTATCGAAAACTATCATAAAAAAGAAATATAAACGTGCCGGTCTTTTAAAATTATTTTACTTGAAATTAATATTTTATTGACTTGTCCGAGTACTTGAATTTTAAAAATGTATTGTGAAACTGGAGAGCATATAAAGGCATATTAACAAATCACTTTTTTGTTAAATTTATTTATATTTTAACTTCACACATACGTGCATAATCATTTATACCTTATGTAAACTCAGTATACATAAACCGTAGCAGAGATGGCAATTCGAATTGTAAAAATTTTAAGCTTTAGCACAAAATTTTTTAAAAATAAATATTAAATAATTTTTTAGTATCGGAAAATCTTTAAGCATCAAGCTCACATTTTTGCAGCGACAATAATACACTTATTCATATGCTTATACATACATATATGTATGTACATATGTCAAGTAGTAGCATAAACACTTAAGGTACTTACTGTGTATTTCCTTAGAAGTAGATGTTTTAAATAGGAGAAATGTATTTTCATTCTGCGAATGTTATATCGGTAAAGTCGTTTGCCTTCTGCTGTGATGGCGGCTAGAATATCCCTCCTTCTCAGGTGCGTGTGGTTGGCAAAGGTAAGGATGTTAAGTGCAAGAAGGTTTGGATGTAGTTCAAGCTTGCCGGTCTCGGAAATTCATGAATTTTTAACATACCAATGGAGCTACTGTAATGGTACGCGGATTTTATTTTGACGCCTTTGAATTTTTTCAATGTTTGATGCTGAGGCGTTATCCATAGCTAAATTCCATAACATCGCATTGCCTTTAGAAAAGCGTTGTAGAGCAAAAGATAACAATCCAGTTTTAAAGTAGAATTTCTGCCGATTAAACCACTAACTATTGCGAGACTTCCATTTTAGTTCGACTAATAGAATGCGATTGAAAATCGCTCATTAGCCCTGATTTTATAAAGTTTTAGCCATTTCCTCAGTTTGTAAATATGTTCTTGTAAACTACGTCATGCTAATTATGAATTAAATAAAAAAAAATTGTATTCATGAACGGTGAAGAATGTTGTACCATCTACTAAATTTGGGATGTAAATTTGGAAGCCTATAGGCATGTCAGAAGAATAATGCAAATATAAGATGGAATCTAGTACGCTTGGATTGGCTAAGCTGGGCTTTTGAAATCATCTCTGATGATAAATTTGCGATAACTATTTATTTCTAAAAGCGCTTGCAGACAAATTTAAATTAGTTTTGTACATTAAACGGTCGTCCCACACTTTGTCAAAACCTTGTGAAACATTTATAAAAAGAGCATAACAATATTTGTTTTCTTCAAACGCCTTCCTTATTTAAACCTCCTCCATAAAAAATAATTGGCCGGAGGGAATAGCCTACATGAAATATTGCATTGTATAAAAATACATAACTGTTACAAGGCAAGGAAAGTTAAATATTTTTTTTGAATTTATATTGATCAAATCTTGCTTTATTTGAGTTTTCAGGAAATATTGGCGGGTTCATCCACTTTATGGTCGTTTTTACGAAAGCCAGCTTTTTTTTACCAGCAAGATTTAACTCCTACGAGACAGGTAAAGTTCGTCGAATGTACGATATGAATTGTGAATTTTTCATACAGAATTCAGCCCTGAAACTTATTTTTCTTTGTTGAAGCAAATATAAAAGAAGAATTAAAATAATTAGCAATCTTTTCCCCAAAACCATTATACCGAAAGACAATTACAATTAATTTGCTCGAAAAAAGTAAACGTAGTTGTATTATTAGTCGGACACTAAAGTCCATGCGTGATTTAACCCCCATTCCGTTGGATTATTTGTTTGAGGTTATGCAAAGTCTGATCAGCGCTCATAAACCTGGGTACTAGACTTAAGGATGGGGTTTGTCCACGCCAGATGTGGCGACCCCGTGGACCATACAGTATTTAAAATTTAATTGGGTCAAGTTATATTACACTAACGCCTATCTACTACATGATTTGCTGGCAGTTAATGTTTTACCTAATAGCTGATCTGATACCTACTACCTGGTCCGATGATCAGAAATCTGACCTAATATCTGATTAGATACCTGATCTGCACCGACAGCATAAAAAGCTTCCTAGTTTAAAAAAGCAATCAGTTACCAAATATATTCGCGCTGAAGGCTGAAGATATGCTATACTAATAAATACATCCCTATTCTTGATTTTTTTCATTCTATTTTAAAAACTATTACCCTAGAAGTTGGAGCATTCCAAAAAAAATGTTCGTTAAATAATTCTACGGAGATATTATTATTATTATTATTCATTTATTAATATAATACAATTATGATAATAAATATTAAAGAAAAAAAGCCTCTGCTGCTAGAGGCTTGCGACTCGGAATTAAAATTATTGTTAAATTAATTTTTGGATTGATGATAGTATGTGATGGATTTTTAAGAGATAGGATGGTAGTATGGACCCAAAGATGAAATATCTGACTGAGTTGTAACAGGTACTTTCATCTAAAATATATTTTACATTAAGCTCGTTACTCGTTATACAATGTGGTGCCTCCGTTTATTCAAAAAGGTGTTTATGGGAGAACTTGCAGTGTCCTAGTCTGAGGCGAACGAATATATTGGTTTTAAGTCTTGTTACAGTTTTCGGGTATAACGGTTTTCCTCCAAATGGATTGACGCTTTTGTAATTGTGTTGGTAGTGTGCCCATTAAAAATTTTATGAGTAACAGAAAAATCCAAGTAGGAGTCAACAACTTTATGTCTACTAGTTTTCCTTTACATAATGGTATACCGCAAGGCTCGCCTTTATTCGTTGTATTGTTTATAATTTAGTTTAATCAATTTAGTACAGTTCTTTCAAGTATGAAACATATCGAGCACTCTATCTACGCAAATAATTCTGTAATTCTTACGAAAGTTAAGGATAACAATGAAGCAAAAAGAATTTTATCCAATGCGCTGAAAAATATTGATGACTGATGCTTATCATTCTATGTTATGTATCATTGTCTATCGAAAACTTCATATATCGATTACTTCATATTTGCCGTAAATACAATCACAATAGCCCCAATGTAGAATACAATAATACTTGTATTCAAAGAACTGATAAGTTACGCATTCTGGGTGTGGTTTTTTATAAGAGATTTTCCTTTAGGGAACAGTATCTATACCTTAGAAATAGTCTAATTCACAAATTAAGTATTGCAAAAATTCTAACAATCAAAAACTTCAGGATACATACAGCTACAATGATAAGTATAGCACGTTCAATCATACTCTCGAAAATAGATTATGCTCTCTCAATATACCGGTGGTGTACTCTTTCAAACTTAATTGATGGGCCATATCATGGAGCAATAGACACAGTACGGGATCTTTTAGAAAGACATAGGAACATGATAGCCGAAGCTGGAATGCCTTCAATAATAGACCAAGTGACCCATCTTACTCTTAAACTTATACCTAAACTCCTTATCTGCAGGAACAAAATTCTCTTTGAAGAAGCCAGAAAAGCTACTAAGGCTGTAAAAGTCCCAAAATTCTTATCCGCAATCAACAGATGCATCAATATATCTCAAAACCTCAATCTTGAAACCAGACCAATACTCAGCTGAAGCTCTGGCACTAAAAGCTTGGAGTAGACTGGGGTTCAAAAAATGATTATAAAACCGTTAAATGTACTGACAGCCTTTCATCAATCCAAGCAGTTCAAAATGTCTTACATGAATTCTTACAAACCAAATAAGGGATCTTTGTATTCAACATGAAAGTAGAGTAAAAATTATGTGGATTCCGTCACACATTCGTATACCTGTCAATGAATATGCCGATCTTGCTGCAGCAGAAGGCAAAAGAAGCCCTTTAATAACATTTTCAACTTTAGAAAAAGCAGACATACTCAAAGCTATAACAGGTTACGTCAATGAGCAAACTCTAAGCGTACAATACTTGTTTGTTTAACCAGATAGTTTTAATTCATGTTAAATGTAGTTAAATACAACTAACGTCTGGGGATGATCTTCCGCATAATACTGAATTCTTAGCTGTGGTTATAAAGATATATCAGTTGGAAGTTTATACTACCTACTTACATATTCCTACTACCTATAACCCTACTGTTCAAATTCGCTCTAATATACCAAATACTTACCCTGACTCAGATGCAGTTTTTACTAGTAAACAGTTCTCTTTTAAACGTACGAGTACAATGATTTGAATAGCCTTTTTGTAACTACTAATTGGATCCAATTGTTATAAATTCGAAATGGTGAACCTTGTCATACCAATAGAATTGTTGATTGTCTTTATAGTGCTTTGCTAACTGTTCAATAGATGGACCGCTATGGAACTCTAAACAACGTTCTTCATTAAAAATTTTTAAAATGAGATACTTCAAAAAATAACTGAAGGCAAACATATGGTATTTTCCAGAGGACGTAAAGTTGCACATTCCTATTGTAATTGTATTTTCTGAATAACTGCCAATTAGAATCAGTGGTGGAAGTGGGAATTTGATTGAATGCGAAGTAAAACTTAATTGAACACATTATAGTGAAAATTTGTGGGTTATTAGTGTTTATTAAAATATGGTGAAAAGAATGCAATGATCCGCTTATTACAAAACGTTTATCTACCTCGCTTGTAGGACCTATCTTCGAATATAGATCGGTTTTATGAACCCTTAATACAGTTTGCATATAATCAGTTCAAAAGCAATTTCTTCTATTCTGTTTGAGGAATGCCTATAGTACTTATGTATGTTGGTCTTCCTCCTCGTGAATTTATTTTCCAACTTTTAAAAGTAGTAAAACAACGCTTAATATATCTCTTTTGATGAACTTCAGTAATAAAAATGTATGCTCGGACTTTTTGTTAAATAAATAACTTATATGTCAACATTCCCTAACGCTCTTAAAATTTTTGTCTTCCCGGGTTTTTGTACGAACTTATAGAAAAAATTTTGCAATTGATAATTATGTTCTGTTTAAATCAATTATAGAATTTTATTGATTTTTCATCAAATTCACACGATATTATACGCAATATAATAATTCATTTAAATTATTGGTCGTTAAAGAATTGTGTACTCGTATGTTCTATTTTCTAATAATTTGTACTGTAATATAATATGGTTTTTAACGCAATATCCATAGACTTGTACATTATTAAATACATAAAATTGTGCTTATCAACAATTTTTTCTTTTGTTTTACTCCAGTAATCAGGGGTGGGATCGACACTAGTCCAAGTTCTGATACAATGCAGTATATTGAAAGAAGCAGAGAATAGTTTTGTTTTGTTTAGTAAACGCTATTTAATTTTTATTCTATTTTGCAGAGATGAGCATGTCGTAATTTAGCTGATGACGTTCTCACTGTTCGGCAATGTACAATCAAATATCAATTAACCCAGCGTTGCGTTTTATTAGATTTGTGGCAAAACATTGATGTAGATTAAAAACGCATCCCATGGCACATGGCTACTTACTAAGAAAAAATTCCTGACAAAATTTGTGTATCTTTACGCCAGTAAGCATTCAAACCATATACTCGTATGTATGCCATCCAAGTTCCATTTCTTCTCGTCAGAAAAAATTACCTCTGTATTAAAATCTGTTCAGAAGCGAACGTTTAATATTTTTGTTGCAAATTATTTATTTGATTTCATTTCACAAGGAACAAGATGAACAGCAGTCACGTTGTTACGTGTTACCAGATTGGAAATTAATTTTCTTGTATGTTATTTTCAATAATTCTTGGCATATTTGTGTAGTTTATAGTTCAATTGCCAGCTTTATTTATAATTAAAGCACGATTGCCTTCCATTAATTTCTTTTCTCCCACACCTTGCTCTGTTTTTAAATAAATTATAAATCACTCCATCAACATTACCAATTAACTTCGATAAAAATAATAATAAAAATTGTGGACCGAATATGGTATATAACACCAGAACATTTTTCTTTCAAATCAAAGTTAAATTCTGAATAATCGCGAAATACTACCTGTACCTTTCCTACCACTGTTGAAAAAAATTTATTTTAAAAATTGAAAAAGTTAGATACGCCCCTTAGTATTTTAATTACAAACATCATACATACTCGTACATGTATTTATTTGGATAAGATTGTTTTCAAAAACCAAATAAAAGTAAATAAATTTAAAAAGTAGAACAAAAAAGCGTTGAAACGGAGTTTTAAAAACGAAAGAAACGAAGAAGAAAGCTGAATAAACATCGAACCAAGTTGAAAAAAGGCTTTAAATTGATATTATCACTTCAAGTTGGCTGGAAAGCAGAAACAGCATCTCAAGATCTTGATTCTCATGATTACTTGCATTTCGTTCACCAAATTTAATTCAGTTCTGAACTTTTTAATAATTAGAATTGAAATCAATTAAGCTTTGTGCTTAAAAGTAAATTAAAGGAAGAAATTTTCTTGAGTTTTAGATTTTCTAATTAATTTTAATATAATATTTTTTTAAAAAATGTATGTATGTACTTATTATATCTTTGTTATGCGTTGATAGTAGGAGCTTAATTTAAAATTAAATAACAACATTTTTTATCTATTTGTGAAACAAAAAAATAAAACCTTGGTTTTACCTTATGAATAGAGTTCTGTTATCCGTAGCATGAATATGTCTCGAGTTAAAGAAAACTACTTTTTTAAATGTTAAATATGTGTCTGTTAAAATATGTGAATGTTAGTTCGTTAGAGACTTCTTTATTTTAACTCAATTTTTAACCCTACTGATTTCTTAAATGCTAAGACAATTTAACATCACGTCAGTGCGTAGTGTAATTCTGGATTCCCGTGCTCAATTGCATTGCCACGCTATTTCTTATCAGTATTCTTTGTCATACAAACTAGAATTAAGATAAACCGAAAAACGATAACTTCTTTGTTACGTGTTTGGGAAATAATGATGTTGATAACTGTTTAATGTTTCGAAAATATTAATTGTAATATTTTATAGTAATTGTTTATCTTATGACCTAAGGTAAATGTATAGCTAATGTATGTATAAGTATATGTTAATAATATGTATAAGTATATGTTATACCTTAACTCTCCCCTTACTTAAGTAAATTGTCCCAATTTTAAGAGGGTAATGGCAGGTTTCTTTCCATTCTTTGTCTGGAAATTTTCTCGAACTTTTGCTTGTTTATAAATGGTTATGTACTTAAATAGTGTAGAGCTAAAATATATTATAATCAATACTGAAAAACAGCTGTTAAGATAATAAAAAGTGTTTTTATCGGATGTTTTTCCAATGTTTTTCTAAATCTCATTCGTGTTTGTGATGTATGGCTTCCGTAATTCTTTCATGTAAATTTCTGTAATTAGTATTGTCTATGTTTACTTCGTCGGCAAATGTAATTAAATTTGTCCCTGAAACAGTTCTGTTGTTCACAATGTGAAGTCCGTTAATAAGTATAAAACCTTCATCTATGATTTCTAACTGTTTGTTATACTCCTGTATGATATCGCACTTAGAATTTCTCTTATTTAGTATTGACAACGTACAGTCATCTGTGTTGTTGTTGATTTGGCATATATTTTTGCTAAGAAAAGACATATTTCATCGTTCATATCGTTCATATTTATTGTTACATAGATCAATGTTGTCGTCTAGAATCAATTTACCGTGTTTTGAACTTAACGGGGTAATTTTGTATAATTTATAGTAGTTGATAAGTATAGGGTATTTGTAAATATTAACGATTAGATCATTAGTTCCAGAAATGAATATGCCTACGTATTCTAAAACATTAATAATTGGTACGGAATATAATTCATGCCTTATTACCTCTATGCTTAGAGCTTCGGCCAAATATTCGTTATGTTTAGCGGTGTTAATGGTTCTTACTATTAGGAGTAATTCGTCAAGGACTTCTTTAATAGTTAAATGATTCTTTAGATGAGTTGTACTTAAAGAATCAATGATCCGTTCCAGACGTGAATTAATAAATTTTTGTTTTTTATTGTTGTTAATAAGTGTGTTGATAGCTGATTCAATGTTAACGCGACTCCCAAAATCCTCATGATTCTTTTGCCATCTGTACATACGTGATTGTCCTTAAATCTATAATAGAAATTACCAGGAATTTCCATACCAAAAAGTATGTAGAATAGATTAAGCTATTATTGAATATGTAAATTTCTTATATATTATTTTATTATAAAGGAATTTTAATAAAGGTTATTGCGTAATAAATCAAGCCTTTTATTACGTATTTATAATTTATTCAAAATCCCGTGGAAATTGCTGGCTTGGCCGATAGCCTTCTCAACACCCCCTAACTATTTATATAAAAAGAAAATTGTGCTACCACACGCTAAAGTTTTTAAAGTAAATCAAGTTATAAACTTTATGCAAAGTATGTGGTAGCGCTGGTTTATGTATGTATGCAATAACGATTATCATAATAATCAGCATCATCAAATATGTTTTTATAATCCAAATAAATTTTGTCAATTAAAATTTTTGTACGGGGACTACCCTAATGACTGGAGATGGATGGTAGGCAACTTCTGAAAAAATGTTGGACTAACAAAAATGTTATGAGTCGGTCATACATTTGGAGCATCTACGAGCACTCTGGAGCTAGTTGGAGCAGTTTTATAAAAAATAGCATTTTGTATGGGAACGCCCCTAAGGAGGCTAGATGTACGTGTCCTATTTTGTGAATGACCGTGTGATTTCATGTTGGTTTTGTATTTAAAGTGTAGCTGGTCTTAAAGCTCGTGATGCAGATGCACTAGCTGATCCTCAAAAATTCCTTCAATGGACTTGTAGAATTTTATAAGGTCTTCAAAAATTCCAAAGATCCAATTAAGAAAGACTTTACTGTGCTACATAGTAAGCAAATTAAGCTTGGTGCTCTTTTTCACAATAATCCAAAACTTGGACAAATTCGTAAATTTGGGGAATAATTCTTCCCCTAAGAATTTAAAACTGAACTTAAGATCTGCACCATTCCAAAATTCCTCTGATATAAGTTCGGCCTCTACCAACTCAACTGCAGCTGCTATAAATCTTCAAGGTACTTCTCAGACCACTGCAAAATCACTAGTACAACGCCCGTGCTTCGTGTGATTGCTCCGAGAAAGCATATTTTTATATCCCGTTTTGCACCCGATACAACTGCTTCAGATATTTATAATTTCATTCGTTCGAAAATCAATGGGGATATTGATATTTATGTGAAAAAATTTTCGTATTCTCAAATGAGAATTTAAAATAACAATACCGTTCGAAATTTTCAATCAAGTTGCTGATCAATTATTCTGGACCCACCATGCGCTAAACATAAATACATAGAGTTCCCTTATTCAAATTTAGTAATAAATTAAAGCGCAGGCAGCGCCAAATTAAGTGATATACTTAAACTCTTCGAAAATTGTACCACCGTTTCATCGATAACAGCAACTATTTTTTCAGTATGTATATTTTTGAAACGAAATTTTTTTTATTATTGTTAAATATTACGTATTGATGCATAGACCATTAAATTTGGAATTTCAATAAAAGAAGTCAATAAATATTGTACGTGTATCTTCGAAAATATAAAAAAGGGAATAAAATGTTTTGTTTCGTACTGACGAAATGTGTTTAAAATTATGTTTAAAAATGAAATGAATAAATTTGAATTTTTAGAAAAAGAGAAGTTAAAATCGATTTACCCGATTCCGTGAATTACCGGTCTTGTGAACGTGTATATTTGCAATGTACTTAATAATATCACATATCCGGTACAAAATATAAAATAAAATATAAATTTTACTTTTATAATTTTCGTTTATGACTTTTTAAAGAGATAAAAACTAATAAGTTTTAATGCTTCGAATGATGGCGATACCTAGTACTCGTATAATCTATTATTTCTGATAAAGGACCAAAAAATAAGACTGCAAAATTTTAATAGTGCTTTTATAAGGTGTGGCGTTTTGTAAATTAAAGCATGTATATATATATTAAGACAAAGAAAACTCTCTAAGAATAATTAAATCTTTTATTTAATAGTCAAATATCTTAACCATTTTCAATTTATATAGAAATTTTTTACACTGTCTCGCAATAAAAAAAAAATTCGCACAAAAGATTAAAAAATAATTGACAAAAATTCCATAAAACGAATCCATACTCTCAAGCACAAATTGTGCTTTGCCCCCAAAACCAGTGTATGAAAAAAAAACTAATTTAAGGAATCAAGTGCTTTACTAGTAGGTTCCTCTTCCAGGGTTGGAAATATAGTTTCTTTAAATTGTTTCCAAAATATTGAAAACGAGTTCAACCAAATTGTTTTATTGATTTGAGTTAATTTTTGGTCATAAAAAATATCTGCAACTGCCTGTTTCAGTTTGTAAGTATATATGTATATATATTAGTATATTTTTGGGATTTTTTCAACGCCATAAGTCTTTTAAAAATGCCTTTAGAAAGTACTTGTATAATCTTGCTATATATAAACACAGATTTAGAATTATTTTTGTTATTGTAATTTATAATAGAAAAAATGCAACAAAAGAAGTTAAAAAAACTGCTTGAAACAGTGCCCACAGGAACAAAAGATAGCCCCATATTTTAACTGAAATAAAAAGTATTAAATAATATGCGGATTTTTTAAAGAAATTTTTAATTTAGAACGCTAAAGGTTGCTTTATTTGCGTATTTCTGTACTAAAAAATATAAAATTTAGTATAAATATTGTATATTTCTAAGCTTGAAGTATACAATGTTATTGCTCACATTGTATTAAAACTTTCAAAACTTGTTGTAAGGCAACAATCTGAGGGTGTGTCAAAAATCACTAGCTCCTGAAGTTAAGCAGCCACATTTTCCAAAGATGCAAAATAAGTACAAATATCAACTACTAACATATAGTTTGAAGCATGTAAAATGAATTCCATATTTTTCTTTTTAAGTTATATTTTATTTTTTAATTTATGTAATAGATACACATTCATTTTGATAATAAAATATAGTTTAAAATATATTTACATATGTATATTATTAGCTTTACATAATAGGTGATATCCAGATTGGTATAAATAAAATTATGTTATTGCAGATTAATTCATTGAAAGGAATGTAATGTTTATATGTATATTACAAGCACTTAAAGCATAAAATTATACAAAATTCATTTATTATTAATTTTCTGTATTTTAAACAACTTATCAAGTAATTCCCAAGAGTGTGATACTTATAATCTATTCCATCTAAATTGTTCAAGACTTCATCTAAGTTTAATTCAGTTTTGTTAAAATATTTAAGTCTGAATCCATTGTAGCCTATGAAGTGCAAAGTGTTTTCTGGTGCGTCCCGATTGCAAATTGTGCAAATACCAATAGCTGTTATGGAAAGCTCTAGTCTAAGCTGATGTCTAAAAGACCATCCCTTGCCCTTATTAATAGCTAGTAGCATGGGATGAAGGATCTGAGGTGTTAATTTGAGACAAAGAGTAGTTCAATTGTGGATATAAATAGCGAAATTTTGAGTTTCTTGTGTCGCTGATGCATTTTTCATACTCATATGATTTACGAAAGGTAGTATACTCTTGCTGTAGAGTCTTATCGTTATTTACTGGAGTAAATTTGATTTTAGAACTTATACAGGGTGTCTGGTGGCAAATTTATTTTTTAAGTATGATTATTTCAAAAAGTAATAAACGGTGCGGAGGGAGGATTGGAATTATCGATTGTGCGGATTTGTCAGTCACGATGTCGCAGTGGTCGAGTGAGCATCGTGCGTTCACTATAAATAAATTTTTTAATAGTAATGATTCTTAGGTAATTGCTCGTCGTCAATTTTGTTCAAATTTCGGTATTCGGCGAATACGTGATGGAACGAGTGTAAATTTAATTCGTTCGTGGCCCAGTCAATCTTCAAGGACTTCCGAAAACATAGAACTGGCTGAAAGCTGTTTACGTGAAAATCATTTTTTTTTGGAAATTCTCGAAGCCAGGCGACAAATGTCAACGGTGAAAATGATCGACGCATGATTACGGAATTCTTTTTGCCAAACCTGCGAGCTCATCCATCGTACTCTTCACACACGTAATTTCAACAGGATGGGGCGACTGCACACACAACCAGAGCTTCGATGAATTTGATTTGGGAAAATTTCCCGAAAAACTAATCAGTCGCTTTGGGGACATCCCATGGCCACCGAGGTCGCCCGATCTAACTCCCATGGATTTTTTATGGGGCTACCACAATAAGCGGGTTTATAATGACAATCCCCAATCTCTTGTGCTTTTCGTCGAGAAATCAGCTCAATTGAACTAAGTTGACTGCAGCGTGTGACGCAGAAATCAAGGCTCTGTTTTGAACAGTGTGTTCAACTCGACGGATGATATCTGGATGACATGCTATTTAAAAAATAAAATTCGCATTTCCATTCTATCGTTCAATGCTCTTAATAAAACTTTGTATCAATTATTACGTTTTTTATTTAAGTTTGAAAATATAAATCTGCTACCAGACACCCTGTATTAGTCCATTCTTCAGCCCAGAAAGAATGTTTGGCAATTACAATTTCAGCAAGTTAGTTTTTTTACATACATACATACATAATTTATATATGTACATAATTAAAATGTAATTTCAGAGTATCCAGGTACATAGAATTAAGACCAGTTTCTAAGAAAAGCATATAATTTGGAGTGTTAGTAGGTAGAAACAACATATTTTTTATAAAAAAATCGAAATAGTTTTTCTACGGAATCGCATTTTTCATTACATGTTTTTACAATAAATAAAAACAAAAGTTTTCCATTAATCGACTTTAAAAATGTACCTGTTGCCTATTAATAAAATTAAAACAAAACTTTTTTATACAAATTTATTTAGGAAAGTGTTTACTATTATATAGCAAAAACAAAAGTGACAAATAAAGATTTAAACTATAATATAGACAAAAAATATATTCCACTATTTCAATATCAAGAAATTGTTTTTACAAAAACTATATAAAATATTTATATGATGTGGTTCAATATTTGGTGTGACTTCCATAGCGCTCATAACTGCTTGTAGCCTCTTTTTCGTGTAATTTATTAATTTTTACAGGTCATATTCAATTGGAATTTCGTTCCATTCCTCCAATATTGCACTTTTTAATTCACCGCGGTTTTTCGGCTGTTTTTTTGCCACTTTTTTCTTCAGATATGACCATCAATTTTCGAAAGGGTGCACGTCTGGACTCTGGCTGGCGTGTCCATCACTTCTTTTGCAATAACCATGTTCTCACCGTTCATTAGCCCGAGCTTGTTGGCACTTTGCACTAATGGTTGTTGCGCATCCATGGTATTTTATATAAAAAACCAATTCTTCAAATCCATTAGAAATACATACATACCCACCATAACATAAATTTGACGATGGTAATAATATTTTGGTTTTCTAAGGCTTTTAGAGACTGCCGTCATACCCTGCTTGGACCATCATTATAATACTTTTAATAACACTTCTACAGATGGGATGGTTTGGATGTTAAAAAATTGCAACCAAAAAATAATTGTAAAAAGAATTTCTTGACAGCTCAATAACTCAGTATGTACTATTTTTATTTAATTGTTTCTTAATTATGTACATATGTATGTACATATGTACATAGTATATCCATTATAATCATTTTTTTGCTAAAGCAACTTCGAGAAGGATGTAAACAATGAAATCAAATTAAATTTTAGTTAGAAATTATAAAGAATTTACAATTTTGGAAAAATTAGTATAAAATAAAGAGTTTTTTCCACTGTCAATAAACATATGTATGTACATATGTACATACCGTATATTACTTTCTTTGGTTAAAAGACACTTCGATTTTTGAAAATCCAAAACAAATTGCATCCGCCGCTCAATGGTGATGCTGTTTGCAGTCGGGGTTTCCAAATTTAGAATTCCAGTGAAACCAAATAAAACTAATTTTATAGAATTTGTTTTTGTTATAAATAAATGTGTAAACACATCCATACAGAAAAATAAATTCTTTTAGTTCATAACGGTATACAAATTGAATCCAATTGTGAGGTAAAAGGAATAGTGTTAGTATATGTATAAGTATGTACATACATACATATGCATGTATGTACATAGGTATATGAGGTACTTATGTACATACATAAATACATACATACATATATGCGTATATGTTCAATTAGCTTAAAATGTCTGTTATAAATACTTTTATTATTTAATATTAAGTTTTCAATGAAATTGTTGAATTTGAGAAAAAAAAACAATAATTTTCTTTTCATTTGTTTCCAATAAATATGTATGTATGTATTTATTATGTATTTATATTCCCCTTAATTAGTTGCTTTTTATACATATGTACATATTATGCATACATATTTATGTAAATAGCTTGTTTTGTATTCGCCTTTGCTTCCTCCCATCTTTTGTCAATTCGCCTTGATCCAAAGCATACCGCTTTTAATAAATTTTTATTTCTTTTGTTGCTTGATCTGCATCAGTAAACAAATGCCAGCTCAAAAATCGAATAGCAGTATACTCATTTTTTTAATATTACTTAGTTAAAACCAAAACCAAACTCAATCCGAGAAAACTTTAAACAAAGTTTCATTATTGAGAGAATAAAAACCAGCTTAATTACCAGATCAAAAAAAAAACCTGTTAAGCTCTTTCGTAAAGTTGTTTTTGAATTCAGTTGAATGTGAAGCGGCGAGGAAAACAGACATTTAAAACGGCTAAAATTTGGAATGAAAATATATAAAATCTTAATAAAACTGCATTTTGATCAACCTTAAAAAACGCAAAAGAGAATAACAAATAATGTTGAAATAAACGAATTGCAATAAAAAAAATTATACACAATTGTGCATGTACATACATACATATGTAAATATTACTTACAAAAAAACAAAACTAAACAAAAGCCAAGTAAAGTCGGTTGTAAAAACGGTATTTTTCCTTTAAAATGGCACGAAAATGCGGACGACTTTTTTTGTTATGTACCTACATATACATACATACATAAATATATGTATATTACGGCTACAAAACTATTTCCGTTGATTAAATTTTCAACATAAAAATACAATAAAAAATAAAATACATAAAACAATAGTATGTATACACGCAAATAAATGTGTATATGTACATACATACATAGATACATATGTACACACACACACACACACATGTGTATACATATGTATGTATATGCATTCAGTCATCATATGCACGTACACAAGAAAAATTTTGAGTTGATGATTTTCTGCTGCTGTTTTTTTTTTTTTTTTGGTGAACACGATTCCCAACGTAATACGTTTGTGTTATTTTATTGCTGCTACATTTATTATTATCCAGAATAATTCCAAAAATAAATTCCTAGTTTAAAAACGATGTTACGACAATATTCCGCTGTTGAATGTTTTCTTAGCAGGGTAAGCGAAAATGTCTGATTGAATGTACATATGTATCTATGTATGTACATACATATGTACACATGTTTTCTGCAATCGCAGATACATAAAACTAAAACATTCGTATTCTGGTATGGCTATTGGCGAAACTTGTGATCTAAACAAAACATGTAACACATATAACAGACCTGCACACATTTGTCCTTTAAGTTAAAATTTTATACCTGTGACATGATAAATTTAAACTTCGCCACTAGTTAAGGTACTTTTACTAAAATTAGTAAAATAAATATGAAACATTTAAAGAATGTAGGCTCAGATAAATACATACATATGTATATCGATAAATAAATATAAAAAGGTGAATTTAAATTTTTGTTGGTTTTTTTTTTTTTTTTGTCAAAAAATTAATCGTCATGCAACAGCCATGAATTGTTTTCCGAAAAATTTCACTACATGAGCCTACCGATATGCTGACACCCGTAGCGAATTCTTTAATATGTACTATGTATGTACATACATATGTACACATGTTTTCTGCAATCGCAGATACATAAAACTAAAACATTCGTATTCTGGTATGGCTATTGGCGAAACTTGTGATCTAAACAAAACATGTAACACATATAACAGACCTGCACACATTTGTCCTTTAAGTTAAAATTTTATACCTGTGACATGATAAATTTAAACTTCGCCACTAGTTAAGGTACTTTTACTAAAATTAGTAAAATAAATATGAAACATTTAAAGAATGTAGGCTCAGATAAATACATACATATGTATATCGATAAATAAATATAAAAAGGTGAATTTAAATTTTTGTTGGTTTTTTTTTTTTTTGTCAAAAAATTAATCGTCATGCAACAGCCATGAATTGTTTTCCGAAAAATTTCACTACATGAGCCTACCGATATGCTGACACCCGTAGCGAATTCTTTAATAGTGATTCAACTATGCTCCATAACCACTTTGTTCACTTTCTAAACATTTTTATCGGTTGCTGATGTGCTGGGGCGTACAATGCGATCATCGTCGTTCACATCTACTCGATCTTCCGTGACAAGTCTGTACCACTTGTTGTATACATATTTTTGGCTCAACAATTTATGCAAATTCTTTTATACATATTTTTTAAAAGTAACTCTAGAAATTTTTGAAATTGAACGTACTTTTTGAACAGACCTCCTTCAGATATGTACAGTCTGTCAATAATGAGTTGGCACATTGAAAACAGACACGGTTTAGTAAAAATTATTAGTAAATTCATGACAATTTTGTTCTACAAAAAAAATTTTTTTTACGTATTTCATAAATTTATATGTATTTACGGAGATCATGCCGAAAAAAACTTTGAATATGTTCAAAACAAACAAAAAATACAACAAAAACAAATTTTTACTTCATTTCACACTGTCAATAAACTCTTTGCACAAAAATGTTTCATTTCTCTTTATGTCAATAAACTGTTTGCTCAGTTTGTAGTTTTGATTTTTTTTGAAGGTAACGGTGCTTTACCGTTTTCATGAATTCACAAATAATTTGAACTAAACCGTGTCTGTTTTCAATGTGCAAACTCATTATTGACAGACTGTATATTAAAAAAATATCGTTATTTAACATATGCTATTGATATTTTTGTACTTGAAATATGTGTATCGATATATATTTTTACATATCGAATAAATACATAATTTCATATACTCAGGCGACTTTAATGAAATTAAATTTTAGCAAAATTAAACAGTCAGTGACCATTCCTAATGTTAAATTCGATTTGGATCGCATGTTTATGACAGTTGTGTTTTTTGCTTTATTGCTTATTTTTACGTAGTATATTTTTAAATTTAAAGGTACATTTATGCGAACGTACACTTAAGATAACATACCTACGTTCGTTTTTGAGCATACCAAAACAATGTAACTCTTTACCGAAATTAACTGTCACATTCCCGGAACGTTTCAACCTGTATAAAATAGATTTCTACGGCGCCGATAAGTGACATACGTAAGCCAGTGCTGGCACTCATATGAATTAAATACCAATGCGGCACATTTGCCTATTTTCGGTTTTTTTGAATTGGTATCATTTTGGTTCATATTAGTAGTACAAAATAATAATAACAACAAAAAAAATAATAAAAATAACAAAAACAACTATTATAATAATTTTAATAAAGAAAATAATAATAATTTTAATAATAAAAATAATATAATAATAATTTTAATAATAAAAATAATGTAATAATAATTTTAATAATAATAAATATAAATTACAATGTAAAAAACTTTATCTCTCTCGAAGCCAATTTAGTATTTTTTTTTAATTTCACATGTACAAAAATAACTTAACATTGCCCATCCTATACCAAAAAGACGGGAACGGGAAAAAAGAGAATGAAAGAATGTTTTGTTTAGTTTATTGACGCGTCTTACGTTTGTAAAGTTTTTATAACTGCAAATACGACGGTACGTTAAATAAAGTACGTTAAGTTTATCTTAAATCAACGTTCGCATAACGAGGACTTAACTTTTCGTTGTTTTGTTTAATTTTTTTTTTTTACTAATACAGTAAAAATTCGATAATCCGGATAATTGATTGCAGACCCCAATCCGGAGTAGTGAATTATCCGGATTAATACGCATGTATGTATGTATGTATTTATTAAAAATTATAATAATTCATAGCAAAATTAAACATAAAAACATAAATATTTCTTTGTACAGTTCAGTTAAAACAAAAAATACACATTTACATAAATACATACTTAACAATAAGTAAGTAGTTTTTCGCCACAAATTTTCAGACCGTGTATTAAAAATCGATTTTGAAATTTTTGAAACCAGCCACCACTAGCAAGAAATTGATTTTGTGTACCATAATTTTGTTCAAATAAAGCCCTTTCACAAATAATTTCTTTAGAAGTAGTAGGTGTTTTTCACGTTGTTTCTCAAACCACGAATATAATGATTGTTCAAACTCTTTATATTCACCATCTTTTAAAGTTTTATGCTTTTGCAATAGTTTTCGATTATAGAATACGCAATGAGCTGCAAAATGCTGTCCGGATTACCCAATATTCCGGATTAGTGGAGTCCGGATTATCGAATTTACACTGTACAAGTAAGCTAGTTTTCCCACAGCTTGAAAAAGTCTAAAATTGACGTTAAGATATTAATTCAGAAAAAAAAATATTTCTTAAGAAACAAAAAAAAAAACAAACTTGAACCCGTTGAAAAATAAAAAGTTAACAGAAAGGCGTTTTATACCGCTGCCATTTTTCTTGATTTATAAAAGTGGGCTTTTGTGTATTTCGGGCATCCCGTTTTGTGTGCGATCCCCCATCAAATACTACACGCAACACCTTATACGCTGATATGAGAAAATGGTATGTTGTGGTGGATTGCCATACGTTCAATTCTCAATTAGCTTTATAAAAGAAAAAAATCAAAGATATTTCAACAATAAACAATGTGTACATGGGCTTCAGTTTCTCTAAAAAATTAAAAAAAAAAATGTGTTGCGAAGAGCTTTTGAGTCCCACTTCCATGAAATAAAGGAATATAATTACATACACGTTTATTTAATTGTATAATAATAATTGTATACTCATAAATATCAAAAGCAAAAGTCTGCAAGTAATAAAATCTAAGCTCTTGCTGCTTAGAAGCAACGAAATGCAAACATTTGGATGACTGAAATAAGCGGGTCTTCTACGCTTCGCTTTTGGTAAAATTTTTAGAAATGTGTGTGCGCTCAAAAAAAGAACAGAAAAGCAATTTGTTAAAAAATTTACTTGTAAATAAAAAAGATTTAATAAACTCAAACAATACACATAAGTATATATTGCTTAAAGAACGAAAACTTAGAATTGACGTACATATAATTTTTTTTATCTGCTGGGCTTCTAATTACTATTTGAAACACTATCGTTCATTATGCGCTGAGACCTACAGACTTGTTTCTTTGTAGATTCTGGTCTGCAACTCAGCTGTTATTCAGTTATAAGAATTTGTACCTTCTGATTTTTCGTCTTTCTCTTTTACTCCAGATATCTGCTCTTCCATTGCTCCAATTAGTATGGACCTGCCCCGCCAGAGCCACAATCCAGAGGTCAGGTAGACGGAACTAAAAGTATAATTCACTATTCCTCTTTTCTGCAATTAGAACTAGTCCCGTTTTCTTTTCTGGGTTATATTCAGCTTTTAAAAATTAAATTATGATATTATTGTTGTTGTTCTGTTGAAAATATTAGACCTATCGTATAGTCGTTTTAAAAGCAATCAATCTTTATTAGAGTGAGATTAAACGTAAGAGCTTTTAAATAACTTAAGAAAGAAAAAGACTTGGTCGTAAATTTAAAAAAATTAATGAATAGAAAAGTACAAACGAGCATTTTATGAATATTTCTTAAAACAGCTCTCCCATTATATGTATATACGTGTGCTACTTACATACGCAAATTTTTTCTTGTTTAAGAAATCTAAGAAATAAGAATATATGATTAAATAAGATAAAGTGGAGTATTAAATGCAATTAATGTTTAATGCCGAATTATATAATAATAAATAAGAATAAATATTAAAGTGGTTGCAAAGATGAATAAAAAATTAAAAGAAATATATGTATGTATGTATATAAAACATTTACATTCGTATTGCAATAATGCTGCTTGAAATTAAAATAAAACTATAATCATAAAATCTATTGATGTATTCTACTACTATGTATTCATCGCTCTTCATTCCATAATTCTTCAGAAGAAACCGAGGTAAATTATTTTTGAATACTTAATTATTTCTGATGTAACATTTAAGGACAAAATAATAAATACGTATCCCCTTTGCTTACAATAACTGCAAAAGCAAATAAATTTCATTTAAAAAAAATTACGTAAATCAGAATTAAAAACAAATATTTGTTTTATTTTCCTAAATGTCAAAAGTTTTAAATCATATTATACAAGCCCGTCAGAAGGACTTAATTTAATAGTATTTAAAATTAAGAAAAGTCTATAGTTTTATAAAAACCTATTAAATTGGCTGAACTATACTATGAAAGAAAAGGTAATTCCATAATTTGAAAATACTTTGATGTACGATTAGGAAAATTGGATGAAATATTATTGAGAAGGAAAAGTGAACAAACTTTAAGAGTCTAAAAAGTGCAGGCCACTGGTTTTGCACATGTTTAATATAATTGTTTTATTTTATATACGGGATTCCAAATTAGAGATGTAGATTCCAAGACGGGTCCAGCAAGGGCAGCTTAAAGTTCATTAAATTCTGCTTTGCTTTTATAAAGGAAAAAAACTCTCAGGTCTAAACTACAACTTTTACCTGCCGGGTTTTCTTGGATAATTTATATTACTGTTAGATATTAATGCTGTAAATCCAATATTTTGGTTGTTGAGAGCAGTATCATCATTGTAAACATCATTAGAATAGGTCGCAGATATCAGCAAACGGGTTCTGGTGGCAATAACTCGTAACTTATTTGAACACTATATACACCAGTCTGGTCGATAGACTCAAGAGTTATGTAAACTTATTGTTATTGTAGAGTACTATATATGTATCTTCAATGTGCATAGAACGTTTAGCAACGAAATCTACAAATTTATCTACAATCATTAAGTGATTAACCAGAGCCATTCCATATTCCATTAATCTGATATAAATCAAAATGCGAAAGAGAACTATAATTTGTTTACAATCCTCTGAAGAATAATCCCATATGATAGCATACCTGCTATCACCAAGAGACATAAATAAATCATTATGTTTACAATAGTGAATTGCAGATTCCATATGAGTGACGTAGGAGTGTCAGCACAATTTTCAACGCACAACGAACATAAAAACTAGTATTGCATATGTTTTTGAATAAACATGAGAAAATTCATCCACACTAAATAGGTTTTTAAGGTGATTGTATATCTTTAAAAAAACGAGTGATATATAATACAAGTGAATCGGGTTTCATCAAAATGGTATCGCAGTTTATTATTATTATTAAGTTAATTAATCAGTAGAATAAATTCTGAGGCTAAGTAAAGAATTGAGCAAGGCAGTATTAGCCATCAGCTTTATTTCAGTTTTATAGAAGAAAACAACAAAATTCCAAAGCACCGATTCGTGTAAAATGAAACTCTCAGGTTCCATTGAAAATATTACTTTTGTGTTCTTTTAGAAAAATAACAGCTTTTCAAAAATTGTTAAAAATATTCACGCAGTTGAAAAAATGTTTCAGAAAATAAGAAATTTTATAATAATTTTTGTTTTAACTCAAGCCATTCGTAAGGTTTTTAGAACAAAAAAGAATTATTATATATGAAAAAAATTAAACTAATAAACAAATTTTGTTTAGAAAAATACTAATTACTTTATTATTTTTTCATTCGAAGTACATACTTCTTTTTAGACTGTTTGTACTTTTTTTCACACTATAACTAATTGAACATTTTTTGTAGTCAATAATAACTGTAGTGAAAAATAAGTCTTTATTTTATTTTTGTGTACAGCAAGCCTTCGATAGAGTCAAGCACAATGTATTATTATAAAGGGTGGTTAAATTGTATGGGCCGATGTTGAATGTGAACCACACCTAAACGCCAAGTTTTTTTCCGAATTTTATTTGACATTTCTCTATTTCAGACTTACTCAATTTGAACCATGGAGAGATACACAATCCAACAACGTGTTAAAGTTATCCAGACTTATTATGAAAATGGGAGTTCAAATCAAAATGCATATCGTGCACTTCGTAATTTTTTTTGGTCAATTTCATCGTCCAAATGTGCGTACAATCGCAAAAATCGTGGAAAAATTCGAGCAAACCGGGTCTATAGAAGATGTGAGAACACCAGTGCATGCTCGTACAGCTCGTACTGCAGAAAATATTGCTGCTGTTCGCGATAGTGTGGCTGAAGAGCCGTCTACCTCAACTCGTCGTCGTTCCCAACAATTGCACCTCTCACGCTCGTCGTTGATGAACATTATGCATAAAGACTTGCATTTACACGCTTACAAGGTGCAATTGGCTCAAGAACTAAAGCCTCTTGACCATTCCAAACGTCGTGAATGGGCAGAATGGTGGCAAGAAATGGCAACAGTGGTTGATCAATTTTCGAAGAAAATCATCTTCAGTGATGAGGCACATTGTCACCTCAGTGGATTCGTCAATAAACAGAATTGCCGCATTTGGGCGAATGAGAATCCAAGAGTGATTGTCGAAAAACCAATGCACCCACAAAGAGTGACTGTTTGGTGCGATTTATGGGCTGGCGGCATCATCGGGCCGTATTTTTTCCAAAATGACTTTTTATATGATTTGTCCATTTAAGTCTAGGATCAATGTGTAGTCACAAATTTTTTTGTGGAAAACGTCTGTTATTAAGAGATATATTTATACAAGTAAGGTAAACGTAATATGTGAAGAGTTTTCTGTTTCACTTTAATTTTCAATTTATTTAACCAATTTCCAATTTCATCAAGAATTGTAGTACCATCAGCGTAGGAAGGAGCTGAAACCTTATTTGTAACTGGCATACCCGATGTGAAAATAATGTATAAAAAAACTGACCCCAATACACTGCCTTGAGGGATAACAGCTTTAATATTATAAAAAATTCTGAAAGTTTTTCATTTACTTTACGTCATTAAGGTACGATTTTAGTATGAGATAGAAATGTATTGGCAGTAAAGTTTTTAAGTTAATAAAGGGTGGTTAAATTTCAAGGGCCGATGTTGATTTTGAATAAAACACACACTATTTAGGAAATTATTGTAATTTTATTTTATTATGATGTATTGGTATTACTCAATTATGTATGGAACAAAATATCGGCCAAATGGGCGCCGCGACCTCGGCGGCACACCTCCATCCGATGGTCCAAATTTTCGATGACGCTGAGGCATAATGGAGGTTCTATGCCGTTAATGTGCCGAATTATCTGATCCTTTAGGTCTTGAATTGTTGCTGGCTTATCGACGTACACCTTTTCTTTCAAATAACCCCAAAGAAAAAAGTCCAACGGTGTCAAATCACATGATCTTGGCGGCCAATTGACATCGCCATTACGTGAGATAACACGGCCATTGAATTTGTTGCGCAAAAGAGCCATTGTTTCGTTAGCTGTGTGGCAAGTGGCACCGTCCTGCTGAAACCACATATCGTCCACATCCATATCTTCCAATTCGGGCCATAAAAAGTTCGTTATCATTTCACGATAGCGAACACCATTCACAGTAACTGCCTGACCGGCCTCATTTTGGAAAAAATACGGCCCGATGATGCCGCCAGCCCATAAACCGCACCAAACAGTCACTCTTTGTGGGTGCATTGGTTTTTCGACAATCACTCTTGGATTCTCATTCGCCCAAATGCGGCAATTCTGTTTATTGACGAATCCACTGAGGTGACAATGTGCCTCATCACTGAAGATGATTTTCTTCGAAAATTGATCATCCACTGTTGCCATTTCTTGCCACTATTCTGCCCATTCACGACGTTTGGAATGGTCAAGAGGCTTTAGTTCTTGAGCCAATTGCACCTTGTAAGCGTGTAAATGCAAGTCTTTATGCATAATGTTCATCAACGACGAGCGTGAGAGGTGCAATTGTTGGGAACGACGACGAGTTGAGGTGGACGGCTCTTCAGCCACACTATCGCGAACAGCAGCAATATTTTCTGCAGTACGAGCTGTACGAGCATGCACTGGTGTTCTCACATCTTCTACAGACCCGGTTTGCTCGAATTTTTCCACGATTTTTGCGATTGTACGCACATTTGGACGATGAAATTGACCAAAAAAATTACGAAGTGCACGATATGCATTTTGATTTGAACTCCCATTTTCATAATAAGTCTGGATAACTTTAACACGTTGTTGGATTGTGTATCTCTCCATGGTTCAAATTGAGTAAGTCTGAAATAGAAAAATGTCAAATAAAATTCTGAAAAAAACTTGGCGTTTAGGTGTGGTTCACATTCAACATCGGCCCATACAATTTAACCACCCTTTACAAATTAATTTCTCAATTAAACGTGTCGCAGGCTAAAACATTATAATATCATTATTAGAATGAGGTAACATAGCATCAGCGTAATTTGTGAAAACGAATTTATATTCTAACTCCTCCCCCGTAAAATCATTCGTCCCGATTGTTATTAAATTGGGGACCATTAGCGATTCGGAATTCTCGTCATAAATCAACAGGTGGAGTCTACTCGGTGTCTAAATTTTTTAATTCAAATCTCTTATTTGTTCTTGCTGTCAAATTTAAATCAGTATTAAATCTCTTCTTTTTAAAACGATATCATCAACGTTGTTGCTCTCAAGTTCTTTAATCATTTCAAGTGAAAGGACCTCTTGGGTCTGAGAATTACTATTAAGAAGTTGTAACAAAGCTATAAGTGGATTTATCAATTCTTTTAATAAAGTTGATATAATATATTTCCTAATTTTTCTAAAAACCTTTTGAACTCGTTCAAAAATAATCAACCTTTATAAAATTCTTGTACTAAAAGCAGGTGCTGATTATTAGTTTTTGGGTAATCCTGCCTTTTCCAGTTTAGAAGAAGGAACTAATTTGTTTTGCTTATATCTAATAAAATATTTTTTTTTACAAATGGTTAAATTGGTTACAATTCCTTATCCTTTCATAAAATCTATTTTTTCACTTTGCAATAGTTTTGCATGGACTTTTATTATCGAGTGATGATTTTTAACAAGTAATTTTTCACGAGCCTCTATCTATTGCAGCAAGTTTCATAATAGATAGCAATGTTGATTTCTCAGTTGCTATTCTAAGGGTAGCAAGACCTAAGGGTTCTTATAAATTATAATAGGGAAATTTATCTGCATCCAAAAATGTTTTTGCTTATTGCAAGACCTACTAATGGTTTCTCAACTTGTCCTTATTGTTTTCCGAACTTGTTTCAGTGAATGTACAGATTTTAAAATTTGATTGGTGGTGCTGGGCAAATCTTTATTTCTTGGTTTCGCTGTTTTTGATTCTTGATTAAGGTGATATCATGGAAAAGGAATTGTAAGTGCATTAATTTGTCTCGGATTTAAATATTGAATGTCATTTTCTGTAAAAAATAAAATAATTACAGAAAGTATCAAGTCCTCATGAATGATTGTGTTAGCGTAATATATTCTTACGTTGTTCCTTAAATCTTCCTTAACCTAAACTGAGATAAAGCTAATTACTCTGGCCAATTATTTTCTCATAGACAAAATACCTCGGTTGATATGCATTGACCATTAGATGTGTTTCTTTCAACTGTTTTATCTTCTTATTAAAAAAAATGTCTGCTGGCTTATTTTTTATTACGGAATATATGGTATTGCATTCTTACATATTCTAACTGTTTTTTATATCGAAAAAAGTTGTTTGCTATTTGTATATAAATATGTTATTATAAAAAATTAAAATCTAAATTTGTCCACCCGAAAATAGAACTACATAGTTCCATTCAGATTAAGTGAATAGTGAGTGTTGCGGGTAAAGCGGCCCAAGCTCAAGATAGCCAATGTGGATTTTAAACACAAGTGTAAGAATTTTAGAAAACTTTAATTCTTTATTCTTACGCTTTAATATGTTAAAATTCCTAAAATTATAAATAAATTCATTATACAAACTTACATACTAAACTGCTGATATACTAACTTTTATGTATGGCTACTCCAAGCGAAGCTTCGTAATCCTTATGACCTGAACGAATGAATATCTTAAATCTATGTAGGTGTTTTATATACTTATGTATGTGGTCTCGATTTGCCATGCTCATCTCTCTACATATCGATAACAGTAATGTCATATTAGCGATTTATGAGTGGCGGTAACAGTAATGTCATATTAGCGATTTATGAGTGGCGGTAACAGTAATGTCATATTAGCGATTTATGAGTGGCGGTAACACTCCCCCACAGTATGGCGAGATTTCGAAGACTTACTCTACTTTCTTTCAGCCACGTCTAAAACCGCTAATTTTGCAGCAGGTCTTTCTAAAACGCCACAAACTGTCAAAACTTTTGCCTTTCGTACTTGTCCATCTTCGGATTTGGCAACTTCGATGACCTTTCCTTTTGGCCACACGTTTCTCGGGTTATTTGTTGTCGTCGCAGCTGCGCCATAAAAATCTTTACGCATGGCAGTCTTCATCGCGTATATAAATCTGATGGAACATTTGTTCGATGTCACCACAGATTGCAATTTGCCTTTGCCGAAAACGAAAAAGAATAGCTGCAAGAGAAGACAGCAAATCTGGCCCTTTGAGCAGCATAGAGTTAAGTGAAATACCATTTGCCTTCGCGGCCGCATCCCAAACTATTCTTGTTTTATTCGGTTTGTTTTTGTTAAATACCGGAAACATTGGTAAATACCATACATTTTGTTTATCATCTTCATTGTTTACTTTGGCTATGTAATTTCTTTCAAAATATTCAGAAATTGTTTTTTCGAAATGTTCAAACAACTCTTTATTTTTTCTTAGAGTTTTTTCGAGACAAATCAGTCGTCTCTTCGCCATATCAAAGCTTTGTGGAAGTGTAATATTGTCATATCGCCACAGCAAAGCTGACTCGTAATGGCCATCGCATCTTTGTTTCGTATATGTTTCTAGCAAACTTAATGCCCTTTGGTCATCTTTTCCAAGAGCTGGAGTATAGTTACTTATCCCTGCTAACTCAGTTGTATAAAACTGTTTGAGTAAGTGAGTAAGAATTTGGTCGTTTTCACCTTTACACTCGCAAGAGTAAAAATTATATTGAATTTGGGCCTTTTCTCCAACACTGGAGTTGCCACATATTAGCCAGCCGAGGCGAGTATGTAAAGCGACGGGTTCGTTTTTCTTGCCTTCTTTAACACGAGTTGGCACACATAATTTCAAGTTATTTAATCCTAAAAGTACATCTGGTACAGCATTTTCAAAATCGGCGATGGGTAGCCCTTTAAGGTGCGGACATTTTTTACATAACTTTTTATAATTAAAGCTCTGACTCGGAAGCGATAGTTGTTTAACCGTACGAACAGAAATAGAAAATTCAGTTTTATTCATACCTGAAATTTTCATTGAGACTATTTTTGAGTCTTCTTCGTTGCGACCTATTTCACCTGTCCATTTCAAGCATAGAGGTTGTGACTCACCATTTAAATCTAGTTTATTAATTAATTGTTCATTTACCAGACTTACAGACGAACCCTCGTCTATAAATGCAAAAGTATTAAAACAGACTGCTGTCGACCAGTCATATGTGGCACTAAACAAGGGCCATTCTTCAGGAGTGCCGGTAAAAATTGGAAGCTCTTTTGGTACTGACTGCCGCGTGCTTATTTGTTGTTGCGAAAGCCTGTGAGAAGGTAATATAACAGGTTGGAGGTTTGATGGGTTCATGGAAAACGTTGAATCCATGTAACCAAATTGTACAGGTGTCTCTAATGTGTGATTTTCTGCATTTACGTTGTCTGAATTATTACATAAATTTGCCGTTGTCGGCTGGTTTTGGCAATATGGTTTAGTAGTGTTAGGCATTTCTTGCGTTGTTGTGGCTTGTGGTACAAATGTGTAAGGTGGCGTTTCAAACTGACGAGCTGCGGAAACTATATTTTGGTGTGCGGTTGCAATAGCCGAAGTAGGGAGTTGGATTTGATTATCTAACCACTCATGTACAGATCTGACAGCTGAGTGTTTATTAACTGATTGTGCGTCCTCGAAGTCATCTACTGCTTGTTCGAGAATTTGGTATTTCTTTTTAATGAAATCTCTTTCAAGTTGTGTCTCTTCTTCTAGACGTCGTAGCTCAAGAGCTTGTCGGCGGGAGCGGGAAGCGGCCGAAGAGCCACTACGAATGGAAGAGGCAGAATCGATCGTGATTTGATGTTGTACCGTACAATTTTGGCAACTCCATGTAGGTTGGTCTTGATTGCTGCTGAGATTGACACATGGTAAATGAAAATTAAGATGGCACTTGCTGCATTTTATAAATTTTTCGTTGTCTGTGGACTTGTTGCAAATGTTACAGTTGTTCGGTGCAGAACTTAACTGAGTTGGTCGTTGACGACTTAGTGGTTGACCCTGTGAGGGAGTGGAAGGTTGCATTCTGTTAGGACTTACGTTTTAACACCCAAGATGATTCCTTCAAACGATCCGATGAGGCACATAAAAGAATTTTAATGTTGCGGGTAAAGCGGCCCAAGCTCAAGATAGCCAATGTGGATTTTAAACACAAGTGTAAGAATTTTAGAAAACTTTAATTCTTTATTCTTACGCTTTAATATGTTAAAATTCCTAAAATTATAAATAAATTCATTATACAAACTTACATACTAAACTGCTGATATACTAACTTTTATGTATGGCTACTCCAAGCGAAGCTTCGTAATCCTTATGACCTGAACGAATGAATATCTTAAATCTATGTAGGTGTTTTATATACTTATGTATGTGGTCTCGATTAAATATGGCCTCATAATTATACCGCGTGGAAAATTAAAAGGAATAATTGAACATTTTGCCATGCTCATCTCTCTACATATCGATAACAGTAATGTCATATTAGCGATTTATGAGTGGCGGTAACAGTAATGTCATATTAGCGATTTATGAGTGGCGGTAACAGTAATGTCATATTAGCGATTTATGAGTGGCGGTAACAGTGAGTGCTTTTATACATGTTATCATCGTTCTGCATGTATTATAAAATTAGCGCAAATGAAATTTTGGAAAGAATTAATTATTTGCGCTGAAGATAATGAAACAACATTAAATTAGAAAACAATTAAAAATTTGTAAGAAATATTCAGATTTCTTTTCAGAACAAGAAAAAATTTATTGGCAGTAGACAAATTTTAAAATAGTCGTACTCTATACTATATGTATGTAAATGTTCAGCATACCAATAGATAACAGAACAAAAATTTTAAAGCATACAAACTTCTTAATAATTTGTAGGACAAATTCAAAGTAGAACATTTTTGCAAACAACAGGCGGCGTATCCGGGCGGGTTTTTTTTTCTAATAAAATGAAAAACTAAAAACGCAGTTATTATTTTTTTGCCATTTCTCATCATGTACGGCCATGCATATTTTTCTTTTTTCAAAAAATGCAAAAAAAGTCAATCCTTAATGTACATACTACATACATATATGGGCGTTTCCATGTAATCGTACGTGACATTTGTACACATGCAAAGTGCAATAAATTGTACAGAAATAGAGCAACTGTATTTTATTTTTTGGTTATATTCCTTTGGCAGCGTACTATACATATATGAAAAAATATCACATTCGGAGGGGGAGCATATCACACGTGACATAAAACGAAATTGACTTTGAAGTGCGTGTAAAAATATGCGAAAATCTGCTGTGTGAAGGGTTTTCTTTATTTTTAAATGGAGCCAAATATTTTCATTTTAAAATGCGTAGTTTTTAAATAAAAACAAATTTTGTGATGATTTTTTAATGAGCGAAATTTAATATCGCTCGCGACATACTCTTCTTATATGATGTTTAAGTCATAAAATATATCTTTTGAAAATACATATATGTATACAAAAACATAATAATAATTGTTCATTGCTAAAAGCAACACAAACAACAAAGAGTCAAGTGCATTTTTTGCTACAAACTATATACATATGTACTTGCGTTACAAATTTTCGGCGCCACTAACATACTCCATACTAATTAAATTTTAATTTTGTCTCAATGAATACGCAGTACAAGAAATATTTATATACTGACTATCATGATATGAAAACGTATGAAGTTTTTTTATTTTTGGAATTGGTTGGACATTTTTCATTGAGAATAGAAGAAAGAGTTTCAGCAACATACAACAAATTAACTCCTTCCACGTATTTCATTCAGTCAAAAAACTAGAAAGCATCTGGCAATATTAATTTATTTGCTTTCAGAACTTGCCACACCTTTCTTTTAACAATTGCACCTATTCCATCGACTGCACCTTCACCATGTGACGTTGCAAAGAAGTTCCATTCTAAGTATTTGGAGCCCACTTAGTCTACAAAAGGAGGAATACTTTTCAATATGAATTTGTTTTTGAATTGAACGCTACTCCCATCGTAGAATGTGTAAATAGATGATACATGTGTCTTTATACTGTTCTCTTAATTGCAGCATAATTTTCGTGATGAAACAATAAACTTCAAATACGTTATGGGTCAATTTGTTGCTAATAATAGCAAATGATTTACTTTTTCCAGAGATTCAGCCTCATTTTTTCGATACTTCTTCAGCTTTCCCTCATTCTTTTTCACCTCCTCTCTCCATTTCTTTGTAGTCTTATAGCTGCTTTTACCCATCTTAACACAAAATGCATACTTAACTAGTGAACTTTCACAAATTTAATTGCAATTGTAACTTACAATATCGTACGTGATGATCTTTAGAGGCTTACAAAATTTTAATTACACCGTACTGAAATAAAATTACTATCAATATTTTTTGCGATAAATATCTAGCCTTGAACTTTTATTTTGAAGCTCTTGCGACCGGTCAAATCCAAATGAAGTAGATAAATGTTGTTTTGACACTACGTACATGACATAAGAATAGGACCCAAAGCAAACAAACAAAAATCTGCTAATCAAAATCTGTATTTTCTCTTTCCTCATGTATCTTCTTTATTGTTGTTAGAACTTTAATTTTAAAGTGCAATTGCAATGTCAAAATTACTTGAATTTATTTCCTAGTTAAGAGAAAATTTCTGATTGTAGTTTCTTTATATGTATTCTTTATATGTATTGTTATAAGCTATAAATACTTCTACATTATAAAATTTGAATGCTCTTTTTTACCATTGCCGTGGTAGAGAAAAGTTTCATTTTTATTTTTTCGATCTTGGTTGACGTTTTCATGGAAATATATGTGTATACATATATATATATATATATATATATATATATATATATATATATATATATATATATATATATAAATTTATATATACATACATATATATGTATGTATATATATTTTTATTTAGAATATTTTTGACAGCAGTAAATGTAAAGTATGATCTTAGAATTTATGGTTTAAAATATAATTTAACTACGACTAAAAGGGATATGATTTTCGCATTTGATTTCAAATGTTTAAATTGAATGTATTTATTATTTTGTCCTCAAGTGTTTGCCTTTAATTTATATATGTATGTATATTTATTTTGCTCCTAAAACGTACTTTGCCAATGTGTCTTTTTTTTAACGCGCTTTAGCGGCTTAAGCTACGAAAATAAAAATTTGATTCTTAATCAAATGTAGCTTATTTTGTCAATCGCTATTTAAAAAAACCTTGTTAAAACGAAAAATTCCCCGAAATTAAATTGAAGAAAGTTACTGCAATATAAATTTGAGTAAGTTAATCTTGTTGGTTAAAAATTTACTTATTGAAAAATGTAATAAGTTTACAATTATTATATCATTGTTTGTATCAGGAATCTGTATTTTCATGCCGCACAACTTTTCTCGACTGCAATTGTGCATTAGAAAAAACAGGACCAACTAAAGAGATTGTCCTTGTAAAGGGTGATTTTTTATAGTGGTATAAACCTCTAAGTTGGCAATATATTTTTAACTGGCGCCCATTTTGTCAGCTGTCAAGTGACAGTTTGGTTTGTTATTTCAACATAAATAGACTGACGTCTGAACAAAGCTTACAAATTGTGTAAATTTATTTCGAAAAGCACTACGTCCTTTTACGGCCAACATAACCGTTCATCAGAGCAATTAATACGATTAACTATGGAATTGTCCTCCAATATCGTGCGATTTAATGCCGCTAGACTGTTTTCTGTGGGCATATGTGAGAAGTCCCTAGTCTACGTCGATGAGGCTGAATCGATTGACCACTAGGAGGACAAAATTCGCCGCGTTATTGCGGATATACGGGCGCCATTTTGGAAAAAGTCATTGAAAATTGGACCTCCAGATTAGACTACGTCCGAGCCAGCCGTGGCGGTCATATGCCAGAAGTCATATTTAAATTACAATGCCAGAAAATTATATTTCAAATAAAGTAAACTTCATGTCAATTTAAAAAGTTCATTTTTGTTTTATTCCATTTCAAAGTTCTATACTTCTATAAAAACACATTTTTTTAATGACATACTTCAAAACACACTATATGTAGGAAACAGATATTTTTACGAAATAATTAATTCACCTTTTTCTGCCAAACATTAAAAATGTCCTGTTTTCAAGTTTAAGTTTCAGATAAGTAATAAGATAAATTAAAATTTTTCTCAACAAATATTATTTTATTCATCAATTTCTATTATGTCCTTCACCTCAGATATGATACACTTGTTCCAGCGTTTTTTCTAATCCCCGAAACAGTTCTGATATGCACTTTTTGGAATGTCCATGAGCGATTCTATTTTTATCTCCTCAATCGTAATGTACAAGTCATGAATTGTTTTCTTCATATCGCTTCTTGCAAGGGTTGCATAACTATGTGGTAAGAATTCCAGATGCACTACGCCAGGGTAATCTAAGACACCAGGAAACTTTCTAAAGAGCTGAAACTGTAATCATCTTTCGATACGAGTGCACCCACCTTAAAAAAAGTAAAATGGAATGAGTGTAGCCCGCGGAGTTTGCAAACCCACCTTATTTTTTAAATAAACCCGTACAGATAGTTAATTGTGTTTTTAAAAACAAAAAATTTTTACATATTAAAAAATTTTCAATAAATCTACGAAAACAATTTTTATATTGAACAATATTTGACTTTAATGCATTAAATTCTTCCAAGTAAGCTAGGTAAAATATTAAGTAAAATTTTTCATTCAAGGATACACTCAACCTAAATCGGGGCCATAAATGCAACAGAACTTTTAGTTATTTGCTAGGAAACTCTCTTTTCGGATGAAAAACAGCTTGACATAGGTTTTAAAGGCCAGGGGTGATTCACCTTTTATTTAATCTCCTCTAATGAGGATATTTTTACTATTTTTTTTTTTTTTGTGAAATACAGAGGGTGGTGGGAGGGTGTCCCAAATTGCCCGCCCCCAATAAAAGATTATCAAATAACTTCCGTAATGGTGAAGCAATTTTCAAAATACTTTAAGAAGAGTGGGGGGGGGGGGGTTGGTAGCAGAGAGAGGGAGTAGTTGTAAATGTAAAAATCACTGTAGATTTTGAAACTGGTGACAATTTTTGCAATATTTTCAGAAAGAACAAAAACGAACTTCACGTTAATCTCAGTTCTACATAAACAGTTTGAAGCAAAGCCAAGAGCAAGACATATTGGGTCATAAGCAAAGTCAACCGAGTGCCTCCGAGTGAGTTGGTGGAGTATTCGACCAACAAACAAAGACTCTGGTGAAAAAACAATAATAAAAAATTGTTTTTAATAAAAAGAATAACAAAAAACAATACACAATGATACATACATAAATAAAAAGCAATTCATAAACCAAAACAATCAAGTCCATGTACATAAATAAAACACAAAAAAGCAACGTTGGATTAACTGGTGTTTGAATGTGTATTGTCGAAGGTATATACACTGGGCACTAAACAGTCGCAATAGCAGAATTTAAATTGTACCATCCTCATCCCTGCAAAATAGAATAAAAGCAGAAATTGCGAAACACTACTCCTTTTTTCCTCCTCCATAACGCAGTTCTGGTACAATGCACCGCATATGCAGAGGTCGACCCCAAGTACTGGTCCCAAAAAAAAAAATAAATTTATTTTTTTTAAAAACAACTTAATTTTTAAACTTGTCGGTAATTTTTTTATAGTTAAAAGTGCGAAACCAAAGTAAATATATGTAAAAGAAAAGGAAATATGCATAAGAAATAAATTTAAAACATAATAGTTATTTATTTTATAGCTTTAAAAAATTAATTTAAATTTAATTAAATTTTTATACATACTAATTGTATGTATGTATACTAATTACATGTACTAGTATAAAAGTTAAATTTTTTAATGCATGTACGCATTTTCTAATTAATAAAATGTGCTTGTGTTGGGATCCAATTCAGTATGATTTCGCACCGTTTTATTTTGGAAACTGTTTGACAGCTTAAGGCTAAGGCTCTTCACAAAATTTGGTTACAGAAACGCATTTAATACCAAGTTTCCAATAAGTTACGTTCAAGAAGATAAGCTGACAAATAGTTTTCACATCGATTTTCTTCAGTTCTTTTGTGTCATGCAAGAGATTTTTGATACAAAAATACTGAACACCCAGAACCATTAATCCTGTTATCATTAATCCTCATTTATCATTAATCCTGTCAGTGAAAATATACCATCGACGTTTTTATTAAAGAAGTTGAACTTCAATTTTCCTCAACGGTCATTATGATCTTCCAGCTTTCTTCTTGTCACTTATCGAACAAACTTTGCATTAAATGATCCTTGGAAAAGATTAAGCTGTTTTTTTTAATGAAATGTCCCATTTTATTGATTTCTCATATAATTTGAATATTATAAAAGGTAATATTATTTTTCACTTAAATATGTAATTTTATTTATTGAATTTATGTTTCACAAAATTGTATGTCCTGTAGCAGTCTAAGGAATTTATTTATTTATTTAATATAATAAATAAAGAAAAAACAATAAAAGACACTTCTGAAAACTTGAACTTTCGTCAGAACTACATATGTACATACCTTAAAATGTTGGTTCGTTATGTGACAGGGTTGAAAAAGAGTTTTGGGATTCCGGTTTCACAACCATAATTTGCAATAGGAATCCAACGTAAGATACCAGTCCCGGTCTATGGCATTGAGCAATCAAATACCTCACATTCACAGAGCTTAAATTCAGTGGCTAGGTACATATATTTTCGTATTTTCCTAGTGATTCGTAATTACCTATCCGTCCGTACAATTCTTTTAAAATTTGTTCATGTTCTTTCAAATCTAATGACAAGTAGATTGAATGCTAAATAAATAACAGTTAATAACATATATTATTGCAGATTTCCAAATATTAGTAAATAAAACTTATTTAAAAATGTGAAAACTTTCAGAAACTGTTCTACTTTATTTATTTAAATTTACAACATTGGTGCAATTTATCGTATATTTTGTTGATATGACTACGTATTTTTTTAAAAAAGATAATTAAATTAATAAACTTTTTTTATCGGAATGTGAAGTAAATATACATATATGCATCTGCACATGTCCGTATACAAATTATGTAATTTTAGGAATTAATAAGTTTAAGTGAACTTATGTCATATGACACACAATATTTTAGTAACAGTCGTTGATTCGAAAAAGCTAAAGTGCATTTACTATTAAAATGTGATTACCAGCAATGTAAAAAGTAGTAACAGTGATTTTGATCCAACCTTGGCTTTGCTTTTCTTTAATATTGCTTCAGGTTCTGATGATTTATCACGATTTTATATTAATCCTTTATTTTTATTTTGCCATTTGCTATCGAACTCTTTCAGGCTAACTTTAGCTCATTTTGCGTTTACTATTTAATACATACTTAAATATTATTTGATATAATTGGTCTTATTATGTATATTACCCGTTGCAGAATTCATGTAAAATGAAAAAAAGAGCAGGTTTAATACAGCAGTAAGTCGAGGGGTTTACTTCAAGAGGGGACATGATGTTCACGCATCCTTTCACAGCGTGGAGAATGACAATTAAAGTTCATACATTCTATTAAGTATCATGCTCCTAATTTGGGTTGTATATATTTTTTAGTATTTTTCTGGTAATTGCAGCGTAATCGTTTAAAACCCGGAACAGCTTACCTAACAAATAAGCTAAACGGCACGCACTTCCAACTTATCTATTTCTTGGAACTCTTTATTTTACTACAGCTTTTGTCGTGCTTTTTTTAGTATTTGTGAAGCATGTTTTTTTAGTGTGTCACAACTTCGAGTTGGCATCACTGCTTTATTTGAGCACCCATTTAACAGCTGATAGTTGCTTTTTGCTTAGTTTGCTTTGAAATTGTTGAAATTTTAATCAAAATAATTGTTATATTCGTCAAACTCATCGTGCACTTCCTCTATTTTATGGCGTACATAATCGTCCTTCAGAGCGGCTAATTCGAGGAACAATAGATGGTTTTCGGACCACATTTGCTGTTACTGATAATATGTATCCCATGAGACGCCGAACAGTGCGCACTGAAGAAGCTGTAGCCGCTGTACAGGAAAGCATTAAAGATGATCGTAATCAATCAATTAGTCGCCGTTCTCAGCAACTGGGGTTGTGTCCTTCCACTTTATGGAAGATTTTACGAAAGGATCTCGGCTTAAAAGCTTTCAAGATTCAACTTGTGCAGGAATTAAATCTAAACGACTATCGTATGCGCCGCCAATTCAGCGAATGGGCTGAAGCATAAATTGATATTGATTTTGAATTTCCATTTAAAATTTAATTTTCCGGCGAAGCCCATTTCTGGTTGACAGGGTACGTAAATAAGCAGAATTGTCGCATTTGGAGTGAGGAGAATCCACAAGCTTTTATCGAAACACCATTACATCCACAGACTGACGGAGCCATTGGCCCATATGTCTTCTAAAACGATATAAACAGTAAACAATATAGGAACATGATTCGAAATATTTTCGTACCTCAATTACGTGGCATTAATCTTGGTTTTTTATGTGGTTCCAACAGGACGGAGGTACATGCCACACAGCGAGCTCTACAATTGAAAGAAACTTTTGATGAAAAAATAATTTCACGTAATGGCCCAATTAACTGGCCACCAAGATCGTATGATTTAACCCCATTGATTTTTTTTCTTTGGGGTTATGTTAAGTCACTTGTCTACGTCGATAAACCACAAACAATTGAACACCTGGAAATTAACATTCGAAGAGATATCGGCGAAATACGGCCGCAAATTGTTCGAAAAGTTGTTGAAAATTGGTGTTCCAGATTGCGCTTTCTACGCGCCAGCCTTGGTGGCCACATGGCACAAATCATATTTAAACATTAATTTCATAAAATTTTCTTTTCAATAAAGTCCGTTTCATTGATATTAAAAACATATTTCCTTGTTTTATTATGATTTAAACTTGTGTAACTCTATAAACAACACCCTTTACTATACCTACATACATATATGCAAGTTTAAAAACGTAAACGAAGATCAGGCGCTGCAATTGACGCTAGTTAAAAGCTGGCAAGTCACTGCATTAAAAATGGCGATGATATAACAATCGATATTGGGTCAAATGTATTTTGACACAAAATTTATATCGATTAACAATTATCATCATTGTTGGAAAATTTGCTTTGTTTATTATTATTCTGTGCTTTCGTTCATGTCGTTTCTTTCCTTTTTCCAAAATAAATTATTTTCATCAAGCAATTAAACTAGTTGAAGTTTTTTTAATTTTCATTGATGTTTTCATCAGCTGTTTTTAGCAAATAGCAAGAATGGCAAACATAATAATAGTTGCCGCTCTTAATCGTAGTGTTTGTTCAAAGTGACCGAAATGAACGTACGGATCAGCCTTTGATAATGAAACGATAATGACCGGTCACTTAAATGAAAGACCTGGTACAGCTCTACCCAAGCACTTTACTATTGATATTACTAATACAATAACAAACGGCTTAATTTGTGACACTTTCTGAAGGAACTTTAGAAGAAACTTAAATTCAAGAACCAGCTTATAATACGAGTTCAAAGTAGCCAGCAAAAGGTATACAGACATTTCGGCGATTGTTCGTGTAATCGCTTAACACAAACATAAATTTTGTGTATTTTTGTATATGTAAAGGGTGTTTTTTTAGACGTATAAATCACGGCAACATTGGCAACACGTTTTTAACTGCCGGCCATTTTTTCAGCTGTCAAGAGATATATATTGGTTTGGCATTTCAACATGAATAGACTGGCGCCTGAACAACGCTTCCAATTGAGTCCAAAACAAGATTGATCCCGATTTTCATAAGCGAATTTTGTGTAGGGATGGTGGTCAATTTTGTTTGAATGGATACGTCAATAAACAAAATTGCCGTATTTGGAGTGATGTAAATCCTTAAATGTATGTTAAGACACCGTTACATCCAGAAAAACTGACTTTTTCGTGTGCTTTATAGACTGGTGCAATCATTAGTCCGTATTTCTTTAAAAACGATGCTGTCAATGGTGACCGCTATATATGTGAAGTCTACGCTGATAAGCACGAAATGATTGACAACTTGTTGGACAAGCTTAGACTATGTCCGACACAGCCGTAGCGGTCATATTCCAAACTATAATGTCAGAATATCTTTCCAATAAATTAAATTTCATGTCAATTTAAAAAATTTATCTTTGCTTATTCCATTCAAAGTTCTATAACGCTATAAAAACCACCCTTTGAATGAATGCACAGTAAAACAAATAAATGAAGCTCTATTTTAGTGATATTTTGTTAGTTTGAAAAAAAGAATTAATTGCGGCCCTAGCTCAATTTTACAGACATAGTCAAACGCAGTCATACCACCAAAATTGAACTTATTTATGGTGGTTTTCTAAAATGTTAAAACAAACCAGCACGCAAAAACGCCCATAAGAAATTAATGAAAACAACTAAATAAAAAACAACTTCTATTCTACAATGCAATCTATAGTACAATGTCAATTAATTATGTTTTGAAACAACGGAGCCAAGTGATTTTTACATTAAAGTAATATAAATACAATACATATCTAAATATGAACATATTATTCCACCTTGAAAATCCGATTTCCTGAATTTTTCAATTGTTTAAATAAAAAAAGTTCTTTTAACTTTAAAGAGGACAATATCAGGTCATGTGAAAATTCCTTTGAAAGCCCTTTAAAATAGTTTTATAGTATATACTGTCAAGCGCATACAAACAAATTGTCGTGGAATAGCAATTTGAACTTTTATGAAAGCTATACCGTTCAGCGTAAAGACAAAATACTATTGAAAATTTGTTAACAGGAACTCTTTGCCTACTTGGACGTCCATACATCAAGTACGTTGGGTCCGTTATCTAAAAATATATCTGAATTTATGATCTTTGTGACGAAATATGTACATACATACATATAAATTTTCGCTGTATGATTTATTTATTTTATTTACTACTGAAAACATGCGAAAACAAATGAAAAGCATATGACTTTGAAAAAATGTTTATAGCATCGGATCAAGTTCTCATTTGTTTTAATGCTGACTTACCAGAAATTTTAATAACAAACGTTTCGATGTGAAAATTATCACACACATTTTTAACGAAGAGTAAGCGACTATAATGCTCTAGAAAAAAATCTACTATTTTTTCTTTAAAAAACAGGCATATTTTTCTGTGTAAGAAACTAAAACCATATATATATACATACAATTAGTATTACTCTTCAAATATATCATAGCCCTTTAATAGAATTGTCTATAGAGCATGGCTGTATAATGGGACTAACGTATCTAAGAGACGAAGAACAAAAAAAAATTCTTACCAAGCCAAGAAAAAAATAATTTAACGTTTTTGTTGTCGTTGAGTGCCTGAGAGTAGGGCCGTATTCGCGCATGTAATACATTTAATACCTAATTGAATTATCACTACTGGTTCTTAATACTGTATTTCAAAATTGTAACTTTGTTAAGTGAATAACGATATAGAAAAGCTTTAAAGTCAAGTTTCGTTCTACAATGAGTGCGTTCGTATTAATTAATTATCTATATATTTATAGGTAATCATATTAAACAATTTCACTGTTCTTTCGTTTTTACAAGTGTTTAAGAGTGGCAACACGTAATTTTATTAATTGAAAAATATTTTATAAAACAGATTTTATCTAGCAACAAGAGTGGATACAATCCATTCTGTAACACATACCAGAAGGTGATCTTGTAGTGAAACGTATGCTGGTACTAGCGGTGCATAAATTATATTTACAACAAAATTGTGTAGCCTACTCGATAAATTCAGTAGTGAAGCAAAAACAAATTTTTTATGATGATTAAACTAAAGGTCATGATGTTTCAATAAAGGTCCAACAAGGAAAGCCAGTTTTTGGACTTAAATCACACTTTAGCTGGTTTGTGTATTCCCATAGTCGTGTTTTCAAGCTGAGAAGACCTGCAGAGATGCCACACTCTTTGTGTTCTTCTCTCTTCTGATACAAGATGTTTGGTCTCTTCAAAATAAGTTGTATTATTTGTATTTCTGTGCATATTATATTATTTGTATTTATATTAGAATGTTCCTCAGATTGTTTAAGAGTTTTCCTTACAATGAGTACTTGGACATTTCATATATAGTCAAAGCAGCGTCGTTAAAAGAAAATCCTATTTCCTGGGAAAAATATAATGAAACAGACAGAGGGCAATTTGCAAGAGCCTTAGTAAGGGCAAATTCTTGTATTTTAGGCACTAAACAGGTCGTAAGAGCTTATGAGGTTTCTCTGTGTTTTCTTTATGGTGCAAAAGGAATTGGAGTCTGTATTTGGAACAAATTTTATTACTGCTAAAAATTAGTTTCTTTGTTTATAACCCCAATGGCTTCAAGGAATATTCTCTGGATTTCTGATGTTCAGTACATTCTTAATTTTAAGCCATTTATACTGATAAAGCAGATTTGGTCAGTATTAACTTAGTCACAGAAACAATTACAAGAGCCTGATAACACGATAGTGGGCACATGGTCTCTGTTACTCCGCACATTCTGTGCAGTTATATCTTGTCAACTTAATTTTCAAGCTAAGAACTATTAAATAAATCTAATATCCCCGAGTCCGGCCTTAATATCCTGACATAAACAGCTTTCAATAAGGTTTATTACAGCTTGAAGACCCTTAGCGCTTTTAAAGTATAAAATACTCTTAATTCATTTTTCGGTATTTGTTTTGATGAAATCTACATATTGCTACAGTAACGTGATACAGTTAAATCGCAAATATTTAAATGTACAACTGCTGAATTTATTGATAAACATTATACGTTAGCCCTATAAAAAACAACACAAACCCAATTATAGGTCAAAAAGGCACTTTCTTAGTTAACACATACCTTTAGTAATTAAAACTAAATAAAGTTAAATTAAGCTAAAAAAATTACTCTGACGCCTATAAATTGTGTTAGAAACTTCAGATGGTTGTTAAAAAAGGCGAGAAAGCTTTTGACTGCGGCTTATTTTCATTAAAATTGAGTGCTAACACCACCTGTTGTCTGAAAAATTTCGGTTTCTTGAATTTTACAAAGAAAAAGTGTAGTTAAATATACTATATACAGTCTGTCAATAATGAGTTTGCACATTGAAAACAGACACGGTTTAGTTAAAATTATTCGTGAATTCATGACATTTTTGTTCTACAAAAATATTTTTTTTTTGTACATATTTCATAAATTTATATGTATTTACGGAGATCATGCCGAAAAAAACTTTGAATATGTTCAAGACAAACAAAAAATACAACAAAAATAAATTTTTACTTCATTTCACACTGTCAATAAACTCTTTGCACAAAAATTTCCTTGCAGTTTTGGTGTCAGTGGGCAAGTTTTAAATTTAGTTTGAAAAAACTTAATATTTAGTATGGAAAACTTTAGCATCTACCAAACATTGTAAACGATTTTCCATTGATCCTATTAACTTCTTTAGGTCATAATTCGTTGGAATTTTCTGTCATTCTTCTGATATCGCTGTTTTGAGCGATGCCATATTTTTTTGCAAGCGTTTAGCGACCCGTTTTTTTAAATACACCCGTAAACTCTCTATAGGACTGAGATTGGGTCTTTGGGCGGGTGTATCGATGACGTGACGACAGTTATGTAACAGCCAAATTCTTCCCATGTGTGATTTATGTTTATTGTCATTGACTTGATCAAATTTTAAATTTGGTTTGTTGTCTTTTATAAAGCTGAATTTCTCCGCACTACTAGTTAAATGGGTCCGCAGTGCCCAAAAATTGATGCGCGTCCATCGTAGAGTCTATAAAAGCAATGTCACCCACTCCTTGACTTGAAATGCAGCCCCAAATATTATAGACATTTTTCCAAAATTTTCGGTTGGGATGATTTTTTGTTGCTTCAGAGATGTTAAAGGCTTATGCCACACCCTAGATGGTCCATCGTTGTAGTACATGATGTAGTACATCATGTTCGTTTCAATATTACATCATCCCAATATTCATTCGGCTATGAACGTTCCGAATATCAAAGGAAAGCGTTTTTCTATATTTGCTACTGAAAGGAGTGGTTTTTTTCTTGCTGATCTTGATGAGTATTTATTTTTAATTATGGTCTGACGCACTGTCTCGTGGCAAGCAATAACACCAAGCTCTTCTTTAAGCTCTGCCGCCAGTTTCCGTGTAGAAATTTTTGGGTTTTGACCCAGTTTTCTTAAAATTAACCGCTCAGCACGTCGACTTATCTTATTTTTGCGCCCGCTCCTTGCTTTAATTCCAGGCTATTCTCTTTTTCAGCTCGATTTATGACGTTGTAAAGTATTCTCCATGGAACTGAAAGCATTTCCGACAACTCTTCCGCACTCCCGTCTAGTTGGTGGTTATAATATATCAATTGAATGATATTATACGACAATCTTTTTCATCGCATTTTTAAAACTTCAAATGTACTACTAATTTTATGACATATGCAACGCAAATTAACTTCAAAACGCACTGTCATGAACAATGTGTGCACATTATAACGGTAAAGCACCGTAAGCTTCAAAAAAAATCAAAACTACAAACTGAGCAAACAGTTTATTGACATAAAGAGAAACAAAACATTTTTGTGCAGAGTTTATTGACAGTGTGAAATGAAGTAAAAATTTGTTTTTGTTGTATTTTTTGTTTGTTTTGAACATATTCAAAGTTTTTTTCGGCATGATCTCCGTAAATACATATAAATTTATGATATATGTACAAAAAAAATATTTTTGTAGAACAAAAATGTCATGAATTCACGAATAATTTTAACTAAACCCTGTCTGTTTTCAATGTGCAAACTCATTATTGACAGACTGTATGTACATATATATGAACAGAAATGAATGAAAAGACTGTAAAAGTGTACGATAAGCCGATAGTTTTTTTGACGATACTTTTTTTTATTTTGGCAAGGTTGTTTCAATTCTTTTTTTTTACAACGCGCAGCTTTTTTTTTATTTTTGTAGAACATTTCAATAATTTGCTTTGAAGTTATAAAGTTGAATAAATTGTATGCTTAAATAATTAATTAAAGCATTTACTTTGTATTATTTTCTATATTGTATGAAATATTTACTCGTTTTTTAATCTAATTGCAATAAATCTCTTGAATATACATAGTTTGGAATATCTTGAAGCTGTTGTTTCACTTTGGCCCTTCTCCTTTTGCACGCATACTCTTCTGTTCAATTGATTAGACAAGTTATTTATCAGGGCATATTTTTCCAATTAAATTCGATAACAGCGGGTAGAGTATTTAATTAAGCTGTAAAACATATGACAAAATACTGAAAGGTATATCTAGCATAATTTTTTAAAAAAAGGAGAAACCCAAGTATTTGTAAATGTAGCTGGTGCACTTTCTAATATAAAGAGAGAGACTCAACTTTTTAATTCAAAGAGGATTTCCGTACATCAATGATAAAAAAGTGTTTGGCTTTACTTCTGTACTGTTTTACATTAATACGTTTACATATTTCAATTTGAGTTAAAAATTAAAAAGACAGCTTTTTATTCCGTCTTTCAAAATTAACAGTGTCAGGTGTTTGTTAATTAAAAATTCCAGTGAAAAATATTTTTACATAAACATTGGTGAAGTGCGTTCATAACACTCTTTAAACACAATTTAATTACTTCTAAATGATATTCTTCCTTTTTTGCAAATAAAATTTTTATCGATACAGACAGCATGCTTTCATCAGAAAATCTTCAGAAAATAATAATCATTAGTTAAACTTACCATCACATGAATCACGATTTCTAATCGAATTGAAATCGTATGTTTTATTAAAAAAATAAATTGATGGAACATTAAATTAATTCGCAAACGGGAAGTTAATATGGCAACAATTCCAGTCGTTTGGTGCTCCGATCCAAATTCCATTAGTAATAAACCAACAGCGTTTGCTCTCCATGGCATTCAACTGCAGGGAAATGTCACGGAAAAACAAGTTTTGGCTCTGCGAGAATTGGTCAATGCAGCTGCGGAAGGCCGTTTAATACTTCCATCGGACGGAACTTTTATTCTTCTGGATAGCGGAATAAGCATTGAAAGTTCAATTGTGAATTATAATATTATAACTCCAACTCTATCAACAACAGCAGATCCTGCATCTCCTAAAGTTTCAATATTAACTGATAACAAGGAAAATATTCAACAAAATCTGGGCAAAAATCATTTAAAAAACAGAATTCAGGAAAACGTCAAAGCCCTCTTGCCATCATTAATACAACCCTCATCAGTGGCTACTACGCCCACCATCGAATCAAAAAAAACTTCAAATGTTATATTCGAACCAAAATATTCTACTATTGCACCAGCACCATTAATAGGAAAGGAAAACTATGTTCTCTATCAGCTTTTGTGTTGTGCCAAATGCATGATTGATCGAAATAATTCACTTTGTTCCAAAAATGCAGTATTGACTGCAAAGTTTCAAAAATCGCAATCGAAAAAAACGACTAAAAATTTGTTTAAACCATGGGACGGTTCTTCTTTGAAACTCCTGAAGAAAGAGCTTTGGAATGAGTCTTTAAATGGCTGTACAAATCGAAAACTAAACGAACATCGTCAGCTGCAAGGCCCTACACACTATATTGATAAAAAGTACACGCGTCGATATAAAAGGAAACACTGGAATATGATGACGGCTACAATGGCACGTAATAAACAACACTATCATCATAAATTACAGATGCAAAGTGTTAAAATCTTTCACAATCGCAGCCATGCGTGCAGGAATGGAAGTGGAGGTATTACTGTTAGTAGTTGTGTTGGTACCACTGGCAGTTCAGATGGTTGTTTTTGGTCAAAAGTCAATATTACAAAGAACGGAGTTGTAACTGTTGTCACTCACAGTTGTGGTAAAACAAAAACAGTTATGACAAAAAACAAAGTTTCTAGTAAACAATCACAGTATACGCCTGAAATACAACGGCATTTTTATGCAACGGTAAAAAAACTTAACGGCAAAATGCAAATGGCGATGGAAATGAGCTCACCTAAAAAACCGACTTCTATAAAAATGCCGTTGATTAACGAGTTTGTTCGAAAACCATTTTGGCCCAATAAGCTGGGCCAATTACAAAAAAATGCAAACGTAACTGAAAAGACGGCTCGCCATCGAAAATTGGGTGCCGTACTTGGCAGCCTGCACGATACTGTTGAAATAGAATTGGAAAGTTTTGCAAAAAGTATGCAACAAACCGCCGACAAACAAATAATAAACTGTGATATTGTAATAAATACGTTACCAGAAGTAAAGGATTTAATTTGTTTCGATGATGATAATATTCTTTGGGATGCCAGCAAAACCCTTTCACATATTGCTTGCAATGCAAATAGTCACATAATAGATTTACTTTCGCAACACACTCTTGATATGTCTACCTTAACTGAGGATGAAACAGAGTTGTCTGTAAAGAAATCACCACCTCCAACGGTTAGCAATGCCTCAAGTCGAAAGACAAGTTTTGATTCTTCTTGCACCATTAGTTCTATGGATTCTGGTTTTATTGAAATGCAAAATAAACTGGAAAATCCACGTTATCCCACATTAACTAGGATTCTTACTGGTCTGACTTCAACTTTGTCATCAGGTGAAGACTCAAGAGATCACACCCAGAGAGGTGAAAAAATAGCACGTCTTAATTATAAAGAATGTCTTACACAATCGCGCAACCGACGTAAATCCTATGAAGAATTTAAAGCAATATTTGCTGTTTCACGTTCAGGCACAAGATGTGAGTCATCAACCAAAATTTCCGCGCCATTTGAATCTACTGTAGACACAAACATTTTAACAGAAGGGAAAGAGCAAAAAAGCCTTAAAACCTCCTCAGATTTTAAAAATTCTTATGATAAAGACATTTCCTCTAAGCCTATGCAGTCGGCAAGCAGTAATCCAATACAGAAAAGTAAAGCGGAAATGACAACAGCAATGATCAGTAGCTTAGGGTCAATATCAGAACAGGAGTGTGTAAAAAGATTTTCTCCGACGTCAGCAGCAGAAATCACATTAGAAACAGAAAACAGAATTAAAGAAACATATCTTGTACGCTACAATACTTCTTTAGTTAATAATTTTGACAGTGTTAGTGCTGCTGTTGGTGGCAAAAGAATTTCAAACGAGTTTTCAGCTAATACCGTACCATGTACTACAAATGAAATAAACAATGCTTTACAAAGTACTGGCATTGGTTATGGTAATGTTGCTGGAAATCTAGCATTAAACGCAGTCAATAAAAAAAGCAACTTTGAAAATAACAACAGTCATATAACAAGTGAAGTTTTGCGTAAAAATTCAGATTTTTTGTCGAAAATTCTCGATCGCCAATTAATGAAAAAAGAAAAGGCTCATATGCGCCGAAAATCTTATGAAGAGTTTAAACGACTGGTACAGGACTTCGAAGTGGGAACTGATAAACAATCGCCGACAAAAACTGATGTAAATGCTCCTTTTAAGCGACAAAATTCTAAGCATCGTAAAACTCATGCTTCAGTCTTTTTGATGCAGCGAAGCTCTAAAATGAAAGATCAAAACTTCGAAAGGTTGAAAAAATCCAAATCGGATGAAGCAGAAGATGAGACCGGCAATGTAAAACTAGAATTGCAGCAAGTAACAAATCAAATTTCACAACCCATTACCAACTCTAACTTTAAAATCTATGACAAATTGGTATACGGAACTATTTACGATATTATTCAACGTAAAAATGATATATATAATATCACATGCCAGCGATATGACAAGTATATGACATACGGTACCATTTATGAAATTCTGCACCGTAAGTCAACACATCCCTCAGCAACAACCTCTTCCAATAGCTACAATGACACCGGCAGCCGAAAACTATTTCAACGAAAAAGTTTATCATCGATTTTAGAGAAAGAATGTTTCTTTTCATCAGAGAAGAATGACTTAGAAAAAATTAAAAAATCCGGTATCATATACGACATTATTCAAAAGCAAGAGCAACAACTTTTCATTGGTCTGAATGACCCCAAATCCAATAAAGGTGCATACTTTTACAAAATGAAGAAACTAATAGATAAAAATCAACCTTCATTTTCAGTAATCAATTCAAAAACTAAAGTTAAAAAATCTAAAAGTGAAAACAAAGAAAATATGAAAGAAATATTTTGCAAGAATGATATGATATATGACATTTTACAAGGTGAAAAAACTGATGCCAACTGTGAAAAACTAACAAAAGCTGCTCCGCCCCTTGATACGCAAGAGTTTGAACAACAACAACCAACATATTTAATAAATAATCGTTTTATAGTCTGTAAAATAGACGAACCAATAGATTCACTTGATCCGACCATTCCTAAAAATCAAAGACAAGTTGAACAGAACGATGAAAAATCAGGTGATATTAAAAAATATATGGGACTTAAAGCTGCAAAACCAAATAAAATGAGAAGGCTGTCGAATATTTTGAACTACAAAACAAATGAAACGAAATTCCTCTTCTTATCAACTGATAAACTAAACTCAAATTTTGATTTGAACAATACTGATAATTTCAAAAATATTGGCGAACAGCCGCGAGAAGCAAAATTTCAATCAAATTTGATTCCATTCGATAGTGAAGAATTATACTCTAGAATAATAGGAAAAAACCGAGAAAATGCTCTTTCTGTTTGTGGAAACGGCATTCAGAAGTCCAACTCGCTTGATGCGATATCAACTTCGGTTGTGACTTTTCCACCTGTATCTCTTTCCCCACCCAGTCCTCGCCGAAGCTTGAAACATCATAACAGTTTGATACGAGAACAACAAGACCAGAAAACGGAGTTGCGAATTGCTAAAAAATTATCCGTTTCTAATTCAACTTCTGCTGGAAATGGATTTGATAATAATCTTAACTTAACTATAGACAAAGCTCTAAAACTACAATATGGATCTCATCAAATTCCTCTTCAGTGTAACTGTGATGTCATATCTTCTTTGAATGTCAAGGAACAATTAATCAAAACTGGAAATCTTTGTGATTCCTGCAACTCCAACGAAACTCTCAATACGATTTTTAATGCGAAAAAGTCTCAATTCCACACCAATAATTCGACCAAAATTAATAAGTATGAAAACAATGCCATTGAAAACAAAGCCGCTGAATTGCTGTCATCTAACAATACTATCTGTTCTCCATCACCTTCAATTGTCTACCCGTCCGCTCAGTTAGTACGCAATACGTGCACAATTCATTCAGACTCACCATGCTTGTCTTTAGCAAACAAAAATAACGCCAAATTGTTAACGACTACAACAACAGCAGCAACTACAATGAAAGCTGCGACAAACAATGACAACAGTAAAACATCGGCCAAGAAAGGTAAATCACGGCGACTATCGGAATTTACGCGGGGAGAATTTTTAAATGAAAAATCGTAAGTAATTTTATTTGTTTAAATTGTTTATTAATTTTTTCCTAAATCGTAAAGTAAATAAACTTGTATTAACATATTTATTTCAAATCACACATAGAATTAATTATTTTAACATATTTATATTTTATAAAACAGCTCTAAATGATTTCTATTCGTACTTTTCAATCATACTTCTTTTAATCGAGTTGAAAGAATGATTGTATTTTCTGGTACGAGTATTTTATATTCTATCATTAAAGACTTGGAAAAATGAACTAACTACTTACCTTGTCTAAATATTTGGAAAAAAGCAATAACCTAAAAACATCAGTATATATTCGTAAAACATCCCAGCGAAAACTTCTATTGAAAAGAAATGAGTTAAAGTTTTAATTTATTTTAACATGGAGAAGTGACTGTAGGCAAGTACTTATCATTCTTGCTTACGGAGAACTGATTCAAAACGCGACTACAAAAGTCATTAGAGAAGCTAATTACTTAAAAATCCTTAAAACAAAAAACATACATGAATATTTATTATTGTCTAATTAAAAAAATAACGCTGGTTTCTTATTTTGTAAGCATTTTAAACCTTGTTTTGTACCAAGTTTAATTTTTTAAGCGTTCTAAGTAATAAGTATTACTCAAGTTATTTAAAGAAATTTCATTAAAAAAGTAATCATTTCATTTTTGCCAAACACAATTGCTTATACATCAGATAATGATCAAGTAATTTCGTCATTACTTTTTAATAATGCAGCCGGCAAATGTGATATTGAAAATTATGCACATTCAAGTCGTTACTTAATTACTTTTAAGTAATCTAGACTGTAAATAATATGATACTGAAAAAAAGTTGTTACCAAGTTTTCGATGTGATTGGGCGTTTGTATATGCCACCTTCCAATGAGGTAATTATGATCATTAAAACTAAATTATTTTGTGATATATTTTCCTTTTTTTTTTACAAAAAAAAGTTTTTCGCATTATTTTTTATATGAAATTACTTGAATCCACGATGATCAGTGAAAAAGTTCTGAAATTTAATATATCGATGACCTGTTGCTATTCTTAATTAAGCATTTGAGGGAGGCCAAGAGAAGAAATAATGTAAGAAATCGAAAGGAAAGCGAAATATATTTTGACCAATCTGCATACACAGCAGAAATCTTATGAAAATTCAACATTTTCGATGGCAATTAAGTATCAAGCCCTTCGATACCAACGTAAAGCTAACAAATAATTATCTACAAAAAAATCTGAAGAGTTTGAGAGCATATCATATTAGAAGGCCATAGGCCATTTGTTGTTTTTGGTGCAAGGAAGCAGTCGTGTTTTTCACTATCTCAAAGGCTAATATATATATAATAATATAGGCTTGTTTTTCAATCCTTAATTAACAAGACGATTTTCAGCGTTATTAAAATGTTCAAAATTTACTTTTTTTAATGACTAAATTTCTAAATATTAATTTTAAATTGTTATTAATATTTTTTAATTTAATGTCTAGAAAAGAAAATACTAAACAAATACTGTAATTGTGGACTATTTTTGAAATTTAAAAGTATTATTTTTTGAATTCATAGCCTATGACAAAGAACGAGTGATTAATTAAATTATGAAGTTAATAATGTCGATTGGGACAACATATGGCATAACTATCACATATGGTTTGTGTCAATAATAATAAATATGTTATTTTAGAGTGTAAACAGCTGTCATTATAGTTGTAAACAAGTATTTTTTTCAATCGCTATAATAGTGTCGAATTTTGTGCCTGAAAAAAAATGTTTCGCGGGGAAGTCTGATAACCTTCTTTCATTTCAAGAAAACAAGTTATCAATTGTTGGTAAAAGCGTACAACATGCACCAACTCAAAAAACTTGTGAACGATAGTTTGCGCGATTCAAAAGTCATATCGACGCAGAAGACAAGGAGAGCCCTGGTCAACTGAAAAAGTTTGAAGATGAGGAATTGGAAGCATTACTCGACGAAGATTGTTGTCAACCGCAAGAAGAACTTCCATTATCATTGGGAGTCATACAACAAGCCATTTTCATACGTTTAAAAGCATTGGGATTCATTCAAAAGCAAGGAAACTGGGTCCCATATGAATTGAAGCCGAGACAAGTTGAAAGGCTATTTTACATGTCGGAATTGATGCTTGAACGCTGTAGCGTTCAAAAGAAGTAATTTTTGCTTCGCATTGTTACTGGTGATGAAAAATTGCATGAAAAAATACATTACGATAACCCCAAGCGAAAAAAGTTATATGTACAGCCCGGAAAACAAGCCAAATCAACGTCGCAGCCGTTGAACTGCTGAAATCGGGTCAGGCGATCACAGGGGACTTGTAACGAAAACAATTCGTTTGAAAAGAGCAATCAACGAAAAACGACCAGAATATTCGACCATACACGAGGCCATAATCTTCCATCATGACAACGATCGCCCACATATTACAAGGATCGGTCAAAAACTATTTGGAAAACAGTGGATGGGAAGTTTTGGCTCACTGGCCTTATAGCCCAGACCTTGCCTCTTCTGACTACCATTTGCTTCGATCGATGCATAGCATCCTTACTGGAATATACTTCACTTCAGAACAGGGTACCAGAAATTGGCTTGATTCATTCTTTACCTCAAAACCGGAGCAGTTCTTTTGGCGCGGAATACATATGGTACCAGAAAGATAAGTAAAAGCAGTGGCTAACGATAATGTGTCAACTCATTTTGTTATTATAATAAATGCATTTTTCAAGCAAAAAAAATCGACTTTATTAACTTGCATACCAAAAAAAAAATTAATATTGAATTATTTCTTTGAAGACGTTGCTTAATATATTTTTAAAAAGGGCTTTACTAATTTTAGTAAGCAGGAATTTCGAAGAATTAAATCATATATAAAGAACTGTGCTTCTGTAAGGGGTTAACTAATTTATACACCACTTAAAAATTATTAAATAATGTGACAAAAGAATTACACAAACAGAGCTAAAGTAATTTGATATTTTATCCACTTTCATGACAAATATTCAAAGCGACCAGTTTATTATTTTAAGGCTGGAAATAAATTTTTTTCTGTTTCTGTAGTTTTTTTCCAGCAAAACAATCAAAGCTACTTTAATAAAGTTTTCAAATATGTTGATCCTAAAAACAGTTTTTGTTTGATCTTGATCGTCGTGGTTGCAAACGTTGGTGCAAAGAATTTAAAATAAAAAAACAATAAATCAAAAGAAAATATAGTAAGCAAAAAAAGTTTTCAAAGATGTTGATCCTAAGAACAGTTTTTGTTTGATCGTCGTGCTGGTTACAAGCGTTGGTGCAAAGAATTTAAAATAAAAGAACAATAAATCAAAATAAAATATAGTAAGCAAAAAATATATCAACATAACTGCAAATCATACCTCATCCAAACAAGTAATGCATTCACTTAACTAAACAATAACAAAAAATACATAATACATTCACAAATAAATACAAATACGCATTAACCCTAAACACAAATAACTATCAAATTTATATACATAAATACAACATAGAATAAAAACATATTTAAGCAATAAAATGATTAAAACCGGTGTTGGAGTTTAAAAATATTGTCCCTCATTTATTATAATGACATGAAATTTTAAAATGAATTTCTGCAAGATTCCATCAGCTGAGAAGGAATTTCTGTTCTGCTTATGTACTAATCCACAGGAATTTCATATATGGTATATTACTACACACCTTTCTGAACAAAATTTTTGTCTGGATAACATTTTTTTCACATGTAGTTTGATGTCACTCTTCATGGTAGATAGAAAATATATTTTACAAACGACTCTCAGCTTAAATTGGTTTAAATTAATTTTTATGCAGATGCATTTTCTCTTCCCTCTATATACATACATATAAAATTTCCACAGTTATTTAATGTTTATTAAATTGAGCTGTGACATTTCTTCGAAAACTAGATGAATGGAATGTTCAAAAACTTATATATGAACTGAATGATTTCAATAGTTCATACAAAAATTATTATTGGAACTAATCATTTGCTTTGATTTAAAATTCGTTTTACTACAAGTCGTTTTTTTTTCAAAAGTCGAAATTTGGAAAAATGTCTCCTATTTTCAGAAAAACACACTGTTGGGACTTTTGAATATTGGACATTCATAGCGATGGCCGGAGGAGTGTTGTCCAATAATTTTTTTTCGCCCATCTCCTTCCATTTTCAAAAAAAGGATCAAAGTCCTTTTTAAAATTTCAAAAGTCGAAATTTGGAAAAATGTCTCCTATTTTCAGAAAAACACACTGTTGGGACTTTTGAATATTGGACGTTCATAGGGATGGCCGGAGGAGTGTTGTCCAATAATTTTTTTTCGCCCATCTCCTTCCATTTAAAAAAAAAGGACCAAAGTCCTTTTTAAAATTTCAAAAGTCGAAATTTGGAAAAATGTCTCCTATTTTCAGAAAAACACACTGTTGGGACTTTTGAATATTGGACATTCATAGGGATGGCCTGAGGAATGTTCTCCAATAATTTTTTTTCGTCCATCTGCCGTTATTTCCAAGAGTTTTCATGAACTTTCTTCAACAAAGTTTTTATAGTCTTCCGTAATGAGTGCGTTGATTTTAGATTTTTTATGGCTGTATTTTATAGAATATGTTTTTAGAAATATATTATTTTATTTTTTAATATAATTTTTACTAATTTTTTAGTTTTGAATGCATTTTCATTGCAAAATATAAATTTTTTAGGCTTAACAGAGCTCTGCTACTTAATTAACAGAAGTATGTTAATATCGCGGGTTTGAGTCTGTGGTTAAAAATTTTAAAATTTATCTTCACACCCATTTTGCGACAAATAGCTTTTTTGAAAAATATTTGAAAATTATATGTTTCTATTGCTAAGGCAAGTAAACACGCTCATGCATAAATATACACACATGTATCTAAATTATATGTGTTTATACACAAACTAATTCATACAGTCGAAGCTCGACATAACAACTAATGTAATGTCATGCCCATTCGTTATAAGGAAAAGTTCTTTATATGGTGAATCTTTTGGTATATGTATTGTAACATAATTTTTTAATTTGAAATAAATTACAATATTTTAGATACCTTTTATTTAAAAATATTTTGCTTTTAGTAAAAACAAGTACCATTCTGATATGGAATAGTTTTTGATACTTGTTTGTTTCTGAACAATTCTCAAACCTGTTTGAACAGCTCAACGAAGTTATTTTAATAATTCTTTAAAACAAAACTTCATCAAGTCTACAAAATATGGAATAAGAGTTTAAATCGGCTTAAGCTAACATTAGGGTCATAAAACGATTGCTGTTTTCCATTTAAGCACAAAATTTAGGTAACTTCACTTTTAAATTCATTTTATCCAGATTGGTGTTTCATGACTGGTATAACAAAAAAATTATAAAAACGTGCAAATGCACTCAACTTTGTGAATCTGTATAACGTACATACATATGTATCAATATATTACCTTTGAAACGTTTTTAAGTAAGATCAAACGTATTAAAGATGTCTGTTATAAATTACCTGTCTTCTGTGCTTGTAAGTTGTTTGAGATATTTTTAGCAAAACCACAATTGGTAGTTGTTTAAAAATAGTTTGCTGCTTAAAATACTGCTTTGAGTTCAAAAACAAGCAAAAGGCTTGAAAGCTTATAATAGAAGTAATAGACATTCACTAAGTATGGTATTTTGTTGAAAAAATCTTGTTTTTTCAAGTAACCAGTGTTTTATTTTAAAGCAGGTGTTGAACGCCAATCAGCAACATTTCGTTCGTTTGTCTTTATAAAATTTCATCAACTAGGAGTCAAATTGGAAATAGACTTGTTGGCTGACAATAGTGCCAACCAATAAGAAAAATGGAAACTCTAGCTTTCCAATATTAAAAAAATTATTAAAAATAATTTTGAATGCAAGTATTATAAAATGGAATAGATATAAAATATGAACAAAGACGTATGTTTTTTTTTATATATAGCATTTAGCAGTATATATTTTTTTGGCATTACTTTGTTCGCACAAATTGTGTGTTGCAAAAGATATGCGTGCTCAAAACAAAGACTTACTTATAAAGATACCGCCATGCTTAAAATTTATATTCACACACATCAAAATCTGGTGGCTTTAAAATCCATTTATTAGTCGAAAAGTGCGTTATTGTTTAGTGGGAATTAATGACTTTTCGTGCGCAATAATGTTATAGATTTTTGTAGTGAGGTAGCTGTTTGAAGTGAATTTAAAATTTTCATGTAAACACCGGAATCAGATTTAACAAAACGAGGAATGCGAAGGAGGACTCTCTTCAGATATTTTATTAAATGTCTATGCATATTAAGGTTATATGTAAATTAATATTATGTAAAGACATTTTGCCTATATGTATGTATATTATTTTTTGTGCATATTTATGTATGCTTTCTTGTTAAGCCTTTATACATACTAATAACATTTTATAACACAAATGTAAAATTCTATACGAAAAAAACAATTAATTTTGATTGTTGTCGTAAACAAATTTTGTCACGTTTGTTAAATTTACTTGATACACATTTCTGAATTTTTTGTACAGTTTTTTTTTTTTTTGTACAGTATTTTCTTTAAATTTCCAAGAGAGCTGGACAAATGTTTAAACATTTATTTTAAATCGAGTTATATTCTAATTAGTTTTCAATCTATTTTTACGATATTTTTGTGAAAAAGTAGGCAAACAGTTTTAAATTTACAAAACGTGAAGAACATATAGGAGAGCAATTGGAGTTAATATTGTACAAAATATGACCGCAGAAACTAAGTGCTGTATCACACAGGGCAATTTTAATTCTTTTCTGTCACTCACTTATTTTTGGCGTAGTTAAATGTCTGTGATTCTTTTCATTCCTTCTTTTGTATATTGCGAAATAAAAAATTTAAAGTTAATTTAAAAAATAAAATAAACTTTATTTTTGTTTGCACATACTCACAGGCATGTACATATGAATGTACATGCCTGTGAGTTCATTCTTCGAAGAAGCTTAAGTTATTCTCTTTAGCGCGAAATTTTTCGCTTCCAAAGTCTGCAAACTTACAAAGCCTAACATATTAAAACACTTAAAACTTCACTATCAATTATGGTTAAAAATTAAATTAAAGGTAACCTCTTTACCTCATCAATTTCCAATTCTTTCGAATTTTTAACTTGTTCTTATGTTTCCAGCGCATTGTGTAAGTCCCAACTGATCTATCATGACCTGTCATCATGTCCATAGCTGGGATTTTATAACTTTCAAAATACACATTATGTGCAATAACGAATGGAGGGAAACCATTTCTACTTTTATTTCAGTACATAAATAGATAAACTTTCAAATTTCTAATTTCGTGTATAGATATTCTTAAATAGTTCTTCAACAAATAAAGTAAATCTTCTTCTGAGCTAAAATGAATTGGTGGTTTATATGAAGAACCTGAAGCCGATAATGACTGAATACGGCTGGTTACGATAAATACTTAGATTTCTGCCCGTAATCGCACGTAGATGGACGGAAAAATGTTCAGCAAGCTTAAATCGGTTGCTAAAACACTGCAGCTATTCATGTTAAGTTTACAATCTATCCATTTATGGACAATAAATAAATTTGATGCAATAACCAACATAAGAGTAGTTGCCGCACACCACTGAGTACAACAGCAATGACACAAACATTAATTTTTTTCTTTTCCAAATAATTTATGCTGAACCTTCTTATTTCCTTCATAACTTTCGGCATGAAAAGATCATTGTGAATGGAATTATTCCACACAAACCAATGATCTTAAATTTTAGACTGGTATCTTTGCAAAAATTCGACATTTGAGTTGCTGGATGATCCCTAAAGCTAGATTCCATAGATTCCAAATAGCTTTAAGAAGTGCTTTTTAAATACTTAGTTTATTTCTCAAATTCTACTGACATTTTGACCCTAATAACCAATGAAGGCATTTAGTTTTTATATTCAATTGCTGTCTTTTTTGATGTGCGACTTCTATGTTAGCCTTCGGTCAATGTGCAAACCTAGATATTTAACGCTCTCACTTTGAGGACAAACTACAGGCGCAACATCTCTGAATGTAACATGCACGGATTTCTCAGTATTAACCTTAATATTCCATTTTTTGTCCAACCACTTTTCAAATTTATTAAGATAACTCTGCAACAAAATTGAAGCATTGTTTGGACAAACGCCTGATGTTAAAATCGCAGTATCATCTGTATAAGTTGCAAGTAAGACATTTGGACTGGTATCTGATGTGAAAATTGCATAAATAATTGGAGGGAGTACATTGGCCCCTAGGAATGCCAGCTTTAATTTCATAAATTCTGGAAAACTCATTATTAATTTCAGTAGCATTTTTTGGTTGGAAGCATTTTTTTAACTTATAATTTAGTCCAGTATACCACACTTTACCAAAGGCTTGCTGTACATCTAAGAAAACTCCATAGCAATATTTTTTAGTTTCCAAAGAATCGCTTATAAGTGCAGCAATGCGATGACACTGTTCCGGAGTTCCATGCTTGCTCCTAAATCCAAATTTGTAATCAGGAATGATATTAAATTGTTCCAGAAGTTGTAATAATCTTTTTAAAAATATTTTTTCAAAACTAGTAAGCTTATCGGTCGGTTAGATGAAACAGCTTTCTCCGCACATTTCCACGGCATAGCAAATTAACTTCGTCTAAGCATAGCGTTGAATATATATGTTAAATAAAAAATTCCTCTTTCAGGCAAAGCTTGTAGTACTTTTCCATCTATACTATCATATCCAGGTGATTTTTTGCAACTAATCTTTTTTATCCCATCTTTGATTTTGCGTGGAGCATCATCCAACAAATTAAGGACTTTATCTATACAAGAACTTGTGATTGAGTGAGCTTGAAAACAGTTTGTAAGTGGCAAGCAAATGCTTTTGCCTTGGATTTGTCACTTTTACACCACATGTTATTCATCTTTTACACATTTAAACATTTTTTCTTGTCGGCCGTTCAATATTATTTGTTGACTTCCACAAATAAAACTCATTATCTTTAACATTTTTCGTGCTTAAGTTGCTGAGGAAGTTACCAATTTGATAATTTTTCATTTCAAAGACCGCTAGTTTAAGGTCTTTAGTAACTTTCCTGTAAATTCAATTAACAAAAAATTTTAATAATATCAATAATTACACTTAAAACTTGTGACTTACGTAAATATAAAGAATATAAGAATATGCGTTAAAAATTACTAGATGATAAATGGAAAGATTTTTAAGTACAATATATAAACGTTGCTTTTAAAATGTATTGTTGTTAATCATTTAAACATATTTATGAAATGGCAGTTGAACCACTATAAATCTAATAAAATTTTTATATTTTCTTTATTACAGTTGGTACTTCCGCAAAATAAAACGTATTGAGGCTGAAAAAAAATTATTACTGCCAGAAAACGAGCATGGTGCATTTCTAATACGAGACTCTGAGAGTCGACATAATGACTATTCGCTATCAGGTATATTTATAATTTGTTTATATACTTCTTTTGTTAAAAACTACATTAATGTGTACATAAGGGCAAAATTTTATAAATCGAAAATATTCATTCATTAAAAATACAGGGCAGAAAATACTACATACATATACACAATGAATAGGTTGAGAGTGCCAGTAAATTAAAAAATTTAATGCAAGTACTATATTATACTATTTAAGAAAAAATGGATTTTCGATCGCAAAACTTGCATGTTTTTATACGAGGTGAAATTTAAAATTCGCGGTCTAGGTAAATTTTTTAATTATAATTTATATACATACATATCTAAGTTGTAGTAGCAACAGAGCCACAATAAAACACGTATTTTTAAACTAAAATATATAATAATTAAATTTAGGTTTTATGATGACAAGAAACTCGTCTTTTAGTTTTTTGAATATTTTATGAATGTGTTGTGAACGATAAATGTTTTTTGACCTGGTTATGAAAGACGCTGAAATTGTGACTGCAAATCTCAAACATTGAAATAACCGCCTTAGGATTGTTTTCGTCTTCTACCTGGAATACTTCAATTGTCGCAAGAGCCTCTCCACTAACGCCTGATAATAAATGGTTGAACTTTTGAGATATACTTTAATTCGACAATACTTTCTGTTAATGTCGCTCCCAATGTTTTTAAATTTTCTAGTCATAGTTTTTTGTGATAAACCTCATTCATTATTATTTCACTGAACTCTATTTAAAGATGTTAAGCAACTTATTTATATTTTATTGTATTTTTTATATTGTTCACAATTTTTAAATTTATTTAAAACAAATTGATTTATATTTTATTTAATGTTGTCCACGATTTTTCGTTTTATTTAAAAGAAATTGATTTATTTTGCTCAGTTTTTTTAAAATTGCCTGTCCTGTTACGGCCAGAAAATGGTTGACAGTCCAAATTATGTCTTAACATTTTAGCCAAATGGTTCGAAATGAGTCAGAAAGATTATTATGTTTATTAATTTAATTGCATTGAGTTTTATTAAATATAAAATTTTTTATCAATGCACTGTTATTTGCATTGCATTTTTTTTCTTAAAAACAACGTTTGAATTTCAACTCAGTTGCTCTTTTTTATATTCAAATCGAACAAGTTATTTTATCTACAAATTAAATTATTTGCTATACAATATAATATAAGTTACTTACACAAACAATCTTTAAATAAAGTTCTTTAAAATAATAAAGAAAGTCGCAATAAAATTTAACAAATTAGCTCCTTTCAAATTGTACTTCTACTTTATAACATTGTTAAATGAAACATTTAGGTTTCTCTGTCACAGATTACAAGCGACAATTGATCGTGAAAATGGATTTGCAAGGTACGATTAAAAAAAAAGTTGGTTGACGTACCTAAAAGTGTAAAAAAAGTGTTTTAATTTCTTATTGAATTAACTAATGTGCCAAATCCTACCGTACCAAAATAAATTGATTTACATCGGCTTCTGCCACTGCGGCCTAATATGACGGTTGGCGAATTCCAGTTGGTGAACGGGCAGCAAAGCCCCCTACTAAAGACACATGGGTGCGAAATTCTTGGGATATACATACAAATACAGCACAAGCCTTTTGTTCGGCTATCTAATCCTTTCTCTGAGAATTCCCTGGATAGTGAAGGAAGTCGAACACCTGAGTTGCAATACAATCTCGGGGACGCTTGGATTTCTAAAAAAAACTCTATCACCACCCCACCTCAACCAATGACAATGTAATCTCTTTTTCTAGCTTTCCTAGGGAGTTGAGGAGTTCAGAACTAAAACTGTCTGTAGAAATAATAGAGTTTAGCGCAACGAACTTTTTATAAGTATATTAAACGTTTTGTAGCTGTTTTAAAAACTTCTCGTATGCTTATGACTGAAAAGGGCACAGAGTTGTCGATAGGTGTGGGTGTGAAGTCAGGAAGAGGTCAAAGCTATTTCATTGGTGACCGCCAATATACGGAACGTGAGTTGGTTAATTACTATTTGCGCTAGGTGATACGAGTCGAATAACTTATCATATTTAAACTTTGCGACTCAGTAAGAATGGAGTGTGCATATTAAACCTGGCATCAACAACATCAGTAAATGTACTATGGAAAGAAAACATAAAATTCGTCTCTGCATTTGGACCTCTGTACAGAAAAACAAAGTGCAAAAAGTTTAGTACAAGGTTAGCTAAACTCAGCATTATGCCTAATGATTTCTGGTTTAGATACACGACTTCATTGAGTTTGTACATTGCATGACATAGCGTTTTATTTTTATATTTTACTACGTTGTATATATGTACATACATACATATGTATGTGATAGTCACCATGGACTTTTCCGTTTAGAGAATGGAAATTTTTTTACAATAAGTATGGAAAATAATGTTGCTTAAATGAATCCGGATTCGCAATGATGGGCTCATTTTAGAGTAAACGATGTCGACGATTTGCGGTGTGACGTACCACGTACCAGCCATTTCTAACATTCTACATATTAGAGTATAGGCGGCAAGGGGTCTCCCGATTGGCACGGCATTCAAAGCTTTATGACGTTCATGTATAACTTTGGCTATGCAGATTCTTTTTAAAACTTCACGAAAGGTCAATTGGCAGAAAGGGAAAGAAAGAACAGCAAAACAAAAATAAATTTAATGAAAAACATCTCAAAATAACTACATCATACATCAGTCAAACAATAATAAACAACAAAAAATGCAGCCACTCAACAAAACAATAACATCATCTCCCTCGCTCCTAATCACCACCCTGCAGTGTTGGGATGTTTGGATAGTTGGTGTAGAAGGTATGCACACTCGGCACGGAACAGTGAAAACAAAATCAGCTAAATTCTGACGAATTTATTTTCTGTCCATGCTCCGGATTTTTCATCCACAGAACTGTCATATGCCTGGGCATCAAAAATATACTATTTTCACTTTCACCGAGGAATCGTACGCTATTTGCATATCAGGGTTTTTATATACGGTCATATGCGGGAAGGGATGTTACCTTCTCTTGTTTCTATGCCCTTTCTGATTCCATATAGAAGATTATGGAGAGTTTTCCAAATAGTGAAATTGTTGTTGCTGGTGATTTTAATGTTCACAACTCCTCATGGCTTCACCATTTGAATCACACAAGTCCAGAAGGCCAACATATTCAGTTATTTCTGGCGCTTAGCGACTAAGCGCAATTAGTGAACGAACCAACAATCATTCCATGCGTTGAATGAAGGGCAGCAATTAAAAACACTAGACCTCTTCGTTACATCTTACTTTCAAAAGTATGAAGTTAGTGTTAATGCAAATCTCGGACGTTCGGATCAGTGCACCATTTTTGCTTCCTTTTCGATTTCAGAAGTTCGTAACGTTTCTAAAACGAAACTTTCAATATACATCGAAAAACTTCGACTGAGCTCAACGAATTTTATAGAGCATTTTAATTGAAAACTAATATGAAAACATCATCTTGCTTACTTCCTTCCAAACAAATTTCGATTAAACCAAAAACGAGTTTTGGCTTTATCAGGCGTGCTAACAAAAAGTCAGATTATTAATACAGGGAAAATGCCAAGAGCAACGCTTTCGTACTAAAATACCCCGGGGCAGTAAGAATTTAGTTGTTCGTCGAAAGAAGAAAGACGCTTGTACATCGATTGACACAACTTTTTATTTTTTTGTACCTTTGGAAGATATAATGGTACTAATCTACGCTTAGTGATCCAAATATCCTCGAGGTACTGTTGTTTTGCAACAGATTCTATCTAATCATTTCTCTCAGTAATTCCTCCGACATTTGTATTTAAATAACAAAAATCAAAATTTACATTACGACAAAAATAAATACTACTGTCCATGCAGAAAACCTCTTTGTGGAAAAACAACTTTATTAAAATATTAGACAATACAAATACAAATATTAAACTATATTCGTAAAATATAAAATATATTTTAAATCTATTTTAAGAAAATTTCGTATGAAAATTTTTCACTAAAAATCACCTTAAATTCCTTTTAATTTTTAGGAATACACCCACATATTTATTAATTTAAATGCAAATTCAATTGGAAAAGTAAAATTTACATCGCCTTGATTATAAGTACATCATAATAATGATTTAATGTACTGCCGCAATTTCTTATGGCCAAAAAAAATTTCGAACTCTCACTAGACGATAAAATTTCCGCCGCATAGATTTGAAAATATTTTGTGAGAAAAACAATAAAATACAATCACTAAATTTTACATACGAATGCGTAAGCAAAATATGTTTGTAAATATTTTTTTTTAAACAACAAGAATTGAAGTTATAAAAAATAACGCAAAATATGAAATTTAAATAAAATAATATGTCACGAATAAAACGAACAATGTTAGTCTCCTTGTCGTCAATTGCTGCTGGTTTATTGACATTTACCACTAACTTGTAGCCTTAAAAAAGTATTCCAAAGGAGTCAAATCACTCGACTTTGTAGGTCAATTGGCAGCTCCGTTTATTGAAATCAACTTATAACCAAATTTAGGTTCCAATAGATTGATACTTTCTAAAATACTTATATTTGGTGCAGTAACAATCCTCCGTGACCGCAACTCATTTACAGCATCTGTTGTTAATGGGTCTCCTTCCATATTTTTTCATTAACAAACCCGCTAATTTAAGGTGATTTTTAAAGTAAAGTTAGATAATATTGTGGTGCTATTCAATAGCGAATTTATCCATGATGCTTTTCCGTAACACACCTTTTCGTAAGTACTCTCGCGTTGATCCAATAAATTAGGTCAGCAAACGTGTTGTGTTGTTCACGTAATTCAATTTAATCTACTCTTAGTTTTACGTGTTGATTATATTTTAGTAAAATTTTGTAAAAAATGCTTTAATTAAAACTAACAACATTCGTATCTGCCCGATAGTTACAACATACATACGTACATACATATGTATATTTTTATGTGTTTGAAGATAAATTTTAAGTCTTCTGTGACATTGGTAACCATTCTATGATAAAATACTACTAAAATAGTATTTCGTTCATATTTTAATGATTTATAATAAGCCATATTGATACCTTAATATAGAAAGGCCCTACGTAACATTTTTCTAACTTTTCAGGAGAGAGAAAAAACTTAATAAAAATTAAAGTTTTGCAGTCGCAAAACTTTTTTCAACTCCTTATATTTTTGTTATTTTCAGTTGGATCACGTCAGTTTTTTTTACCAATGATGTGTTGGAAAAACTATTTAAGGCCTTTCAATATTAAGGAAACGATGTATAGTACTAAATTATTAACAAATCATGGATTGAAAACTGTTTTTTCAGTTTGTTTTATTTTATTTAAAACTTTTCTTGCCACAAAACAAACAATGTTTAAAATAAACACAATAGCATATACGAACATACAATAAAGGCAAATAATATTAAAAAAACTCTTTTTTTGAATTAGTAGCATAAGTAAATATTTCTTAAAAATTTAAACCTATATTTAAAACAACAAAATTAGTGTACTTACTGATCCTGCACAAAAAGAACAATTAAATAAATAACACTTTCATGAATACAAATAGTTTTTTTAACTCTTAACTATAAGTTAACAATTTGAATTCAACTCTTCATATTAGTGTCTTTCACACCCAGCAATTTTCCAAAATATAACTATACATCAATACCTCGATTACGCGTTTAAAATTAATCAAATTAATTATTTAAATAAGAAGTGGTACATAAGAAATCATGGCGAAAGGATGATCGTATGCTGGTTATGTCATGGCTTAGTTCATTTCAAATATAGTGGAATACCAACCTTTATTGCCGAAGCTACCCAAAAACACGATGGTGTAGACTAGTGCTGTAGGCAAACAAGAAAAAATTTTATATCTGGGGATTCATAATGATTTAAAATTTCAAATCGTTTATCCAACCAATCTTTGATAATTTTGTTTGAACCACACTTTCCTTGCGAAACTACCGTCAAAAACATCCTACAAATGCTCATATGTTCGCCCAAGAAACATTACTTCACTTAAAAATACTGTTTCATCTGAAATATTTAGCCAATTATTTGATAAAATTTTCTGGCTTAATACAACCAAAGAGTTAATAATCTTGCACGTCGTCCACATTGTGAAAAGCAACACGAACCGCCAAAAAATAGGTAAATGTACGCTGCAATTCAAATGTAATCATCATAACACTCTCAGATGCATTGGGCGTTCTTCTATACAACAACGGTCAGCAACATATGGTAACCTTGAATAAATTCATTTTATACCTAAAAGAGTGAATTAGCATTGCATTGTAATTAAAATTTTTTTTTTTAATTTTGCTAATACTTTATATATGTTCTTGTATTTTTCTAATTTTAAACAGCTTATTGTGATCAGCTTTTATATATTGAATATTGTTTATGAACCAAATATATATTTTTGTCAACGTTTTGTTACTGTCTTTCGATTTTTTCAGGGCAATTTTTCTGCGGTAACTAATAAATAATTACAAGATTTTTAATCATAGTTTTTTTAAATAAATTTTTCGTTTAACTTACGTAACTTTTTATTTCCTTTAGATTCATAAATGAAATGTAAAATGGAAAGGTAAATGACTTGGTACATTTAGTTGTATAGTTTACAAAGTAATCAAAAAGAAAATTCTCGAATCACATCCAAAACTCGTATATAAAATATAAAGTTAAATAAACATTAGGATGTCATCAAGTCAACTTTTTTTTTATTCCAATGACATTGATGCTATATATATGATGATGATACTATATATCTTTGTCCTATTTCGGTAGGATGAAATTTTGTTATTAACTTTCATGGCTTTAATGTTAATCTTTTTTCCTGAATTTAGTTCGCGATGGGGATACGGTGAAACATTATCGCATTCGACAACTAGATGAAGGTGGTTTTTTTATTGCAAGACGTACAACATTCAGGTAAGCCTATACTACATTACGTTATTACCTTATGAAAAGGCATATTTAATGCTAAAGCAGTTATGTTGCTATTAAAAGAGCTCAAAAATGTACTATAATAAGCTTTTTATTTTTATTGGTGAAGTTATTTAATTAACAAAACAAATTGCAGAAGGCAAAATTAAGTTCAAAACTTAGTTGTGCACAAATACAAAATTACATGACGCACAGCAAATTTTGCTGCCTTATATTAAATATTGAATTTTTTTCTTATTTCTCAAGATTAATTCAGCCATGCCCTCTACCTTCGTTTGTACATATTTACACGTTTTGTTGCAGCAATTCGCCATTGCTCACAAAATCTCATATTCTCAAGAAATTTTAAAAAATTATATATGTATTCTTAAATGGAGATTTCAGATGTCCAACTTCGTTTCGGAAAGTACTTCCTAAATGCGTGTTGCTATGTAGTAATCATTGCAGCTGGTTCGTAAATACAGGGTGGCCCAGAAAGACCGAAGTGGTGTGAATTGCTTATAACTTTTTATTTAAGAGATATTTTTTTAATTTTTTTTTTAAATACATTAAATTTATGGGGAATATTTTTGGATTAGTTATTAAAAATGATATCCCGCAAGTGGTGGCCATATTCTGCTTCGCACAAATGTGCTCTTTCCAACACATTTTCCATGACCTTTCGCAAAACTTCCGGTGGTATGTTGTTAATTTCTTCTCGAATATTGGTTTTTAACTCCTCAATAGTCCTAGGCTTATTAACATAAACTTTTCCTTTTAAATAGCCCCAAAGAAAACAGTCTGGAGCGGTTAAATCCGGGGAACGCGGAGGCCAATTAAAATTGCTGTTACGAGAAATTATTCTTTCACCAAAGATGTCGCGTAAAAGAGTCATTGTGGCCCTCGCAGTGTGCGCTGTGGCTCCATCCTGTTGGAACCATATTTGCGGATGGTTTTCCACGGCTGGCCTTACAAAATTTTGCAACATGGCCCGATATCGATCACCATTGACGGAAATGGCGACACCTTGTTCATTTTCAAAAAAAAATGGGCCAATGATCCTTTCTGAAGAAACACCGCACCAAACGGTACACTTAACTGGGTGCAATTGTCGTTGATGAAGTACTCTCGGGTTTTCCGTAGCCCATATCCTACAGTTTTGCTTGTTAACGAACCCATTTAATTGAAAATGGGCTTCGTCACTCATTATTAAGTTATGAATAAAATTTGGATTCTCTTGTGCTTTTTGCTGGAAATAAATTGCATAGTCAAGTCGTTGCTGGTAATCTGTTGGTTTCAATTCTTGGACAAGTTGAATTTTGTATGGAAACAATCCTATGGTGTGCAAAATTCGCTGCAGCGACGTTCTTGAGAGGCCCAGTTGTGACGAACGTCTCCTGGTTGATGTTTCTGGATCCTCCCGAATACTCTCCTGTACCACTTGAATATTTTCAGCCGTGTGGACAGTTCGGTGTCTGCCGGGACCAGGAAGGTTCCTTACTGCTCCTTGTTCTCGAAAATTTGCAACCAGACGGTTTATTGTTGACTGAGAGGGTGCAACCCGCACATTAAAGTGACGACGGTATGCACGCTGAGTCAACACAATGGACCGTTGATTTGAAAAGTAAATTTCAACAATTTGGGCACGTTGTTCAATTGTGTATTGCTCCATTATAAATTATCCAAGTCTTCTTTACAAAATACTGAAAAGAAAAGAAAAAAAAAAAATTATAATAAAAAAGTTATAAGGAATTCACACCACTTCGGTCTTTCTGGGCCACCCTGTACAACAGTGAAAACTTTGGCAATGTTTTTTGTTCCCATTTGAAACAGCTAATATGCAAGAAAGGTATCAAAGTAAATTTATGTCCAAAGTAAATACAATACGAAGAACAATGGCGGCGCTAGAAGATAAGTGTGTCTCTTTGCAAGATATTAGATATAACTCGTTTCTGTTTTCTTTTAACAGCAATATGGAAGCTGAAGTTTTCTTGTTTACAAAAAGCTAAATCTTTTGCCATTATTCGCTTTAATATGAATGATATTGTACAAGGCACATAAATGTTCTTAAATCGACTAAAATTTTGCAAAGCATTAGTATGCAGCGCATTAAAACATTAACTACAGAATGTATCAGCTTCGTATTAACACTGTATTGTTACATTATACACATACATTTAGGAAGTCAGCCTACTATTTTATTAATGTATTGTTACTTTAAATTTACATATCGAGGCGTTGGTGCAATACCGTAGTAACTCAATATTTGAATTTTTTGAGCTGGGAATGCAGAAATGATCTTTGGGGAAATATCTGCCTAGAGAAAAAAAGATTATGGTTCCATCTCTAACTGTTCAGATTCTACAGCTAAAAATGTCTTTATTGCCTCTAGCTATTTCCAATAATATTTATTTGCAATAATGAAATGAAATGCATTTTTCTCAGTTCGCGATTTTTTGAATTACTACGGTATTGCACCAAAGGCTCGATATGTATATTGTATATTAAAAATGAAAAATGTATTTGTAATTTTTGGTATGAATCAAAGGCTCCTTACTTATTTTTGGTTTTATTTACCCTACTTCTTTTTTGATTTTTAAAATTATTTTAATTATCTTACTATTAGGCATCGTAAAGCAACCTTTTAACTTTTGTTTACGCTACAATTTTTACAAGTCCTAGCTTCGTGGCATATTCTTATTCCTTTTCAAAATTAACAGTTAGCCTATTACATAGCTTTGAAGCTGAAAAATTTTACTGGGCAAAAATTGGACATTGTGTTGGTTATAAGTTGGCTAAAAGGTCCTGGTTGTGGTTTAAACCTAAAAAATGCAGTAAGAAGCTTTGGTAGATACCAAGGTAGGAATCCGCGCTCGGTTATCTAAATTTCCTCGAGGAGCTGTTGTCTTCTGGTCTTCGTAAAGAAGTAGTTGGGTGGAAATGTACAGGCGAGCTGGTTAATGCCTGATGTTCCTTAAGGATTTCTGGCTACCTACTCAGGTGCCTATTATTTATATTACTGTCTAGGGAATTACTGATAGAAGTGATTAGAAATCCCGAGCTTTCGTGTCGGTGAGCCCTTTGTTTAAGCTCACCAATAGAAATTAATGCACCGTCAGATCACTTCCACAATCTGTTAAAATTTGTTTTATTAAATTTTGTCTTAAGCGAAAAGAGATAGATAACAAGACTAGAGGTTATGTTTGGCAAAAACTTTTTTGTTTTAAAATCAAAACTGTGGACGCTGGTTTAAAAATTATGGATTCTCAACTTTTATCAGTTAACAAACTATAACTGTGAAGAGTTTCATTAGGATATATTACACCGCTTCCTAGAAACTGAACAATTCCAAAACATAAAACCTACAAAATATTATGCAACAGTGGAACAGGAAGAGTCGCTCTGATTTTAGTTTAAGCAAGAAAATTAGCCGTCACATATACATACATATCAAACTAATGAAAAATTGTTCGGAAATAAACTTTTAAAGCTTTAATTCAGGCAACGCAATACTTTTGAACTTCATCTAAACTCTACAGAAAAAATCAAATCTGGTATAAGTGGAAAAAAATTTACCTGCCATGATTAGCTGTCTGAGGAAATTAAAGTTGTTTTCCAACACTTTTATGTCCAATCCCTATACCCTTTAACGTAGTTGTCAAAATTTATTCTTTGCTCTAACAATTAATATTTAATCCGAACAGCAAAACTGGCTTAGTTTGCTTCAGAGCACACACTAAATGAAACAATTATGAGTTTTTCAATAATCAGAATTAATAATATATTTAATTTTTAAAGGTTTATAAACAAACAACTAAGCTAAACTACAATAGAATATGAATTTTGTTGTTTTGAAGTCTTAGATTTTGCTATCTAAACTATTGAAAGACATTTTATTTAATTTTTTTAAAACATATTTTGATAGTATGTAGCTTATGTATTTATTTACGAAATAAATACTTTTGATCAGGATATCGTTTTTTATTAAGAATAACTTTAATAAAACAATTTTATCAGAAACTGACCAATGCAGCTTTTACTACTCGTATTTTTTATAAATTATTAAATAAAAATAATAAATTTTATTGTTATAAGATTTTATTTCCACTTGTATTATTTTTTTTGAGATAGCATATATTTGAAGTAAATCTTACTAACTGATAACCTTTATGTTTATTGCAGAACTCTTCAAGAATTGGTTGAACATTACTCAAAGGATTCTGATGGCCTGTGTGTTAACTTATGTAAACCATGTGTACAGGTAATAACAGCATACAACATACATATATGTATTTCTAACCATCATTAAGTCAACATTAGTTCATAGTATTTGATTGTTTTTTTTACTTTGATAAGTCAAAGTATGTCAAATGTTACGAAACTGAAAATTGCTGCTGAATATGTAGTTTTCATTTCAAAATTTCTTGTTTGCCTTTTAACATACGCAGTGAAGTTCTCTTTATTGCGTTTTTTACGCAAATCTGATAAATGAATGGTTATTTTTCATGACTTTAAAAATCATTTAAATTGAAACAGTCTGCAAAAATGCTTATTTTCAAAACAACATTAAAGCGAAACATTCTAATAAGTGATAATAAAATTGTCACGGAAAACGCAAGTGTTTTAATTTAAGAAAAAGGGCAAAAAATCACGCTGATAAGTAGAATTACAAATGAGTTCACATCGAAATGGAAGTTGTTAAAATAACAGTAATAAAAATTGTATTCTTACACGTTAAATGGGCATTAGTTGGATATTTTTTTTTATTAAAATATATATGTATGTATAATTTTAATGCTTTTACCTTAAACCTTCACAAATTGTTCTAGCCTTGTGCAAAAATTTTTTCCTAACATTTTTAGTAGACTGTTAGAAAATTTAGTAGGAACCCAGCTAATATTACTAAATAAAAAATAATAAATTTTTTTCAGTGTCAAGGAGCATGGTTTATACATCCACATATGTCTGCATATTGCGGAGAATGATGTGACGGTCCGATAGCAACTGATTGAGGTGGTAGTTTAACGCGCCTGTCTTGCTTTTTACCCACTTGTCGATGTTGTCAATCAAACTCGTTGTACTTAATACGTGCGTTAGATTCTTTAAATGTTTTCAATGTCCTCTAAAGCAGACTGCTTTTGTACCAGCAAACTACTCGAACTGATACTGTGGCTATGTACATAAGCCTTAACGAGGCCGTTTTGTGAACTGCTAACGAAACTATCGATTTTCGCTTCACCTTAGAGTCTCTGCTCATATTTAAGTGTGTATACTAGGATGCTGCTATCTTTTGTTTGGCTAGGCGAAGGTTATGAATATTCAGCCATTCACTTCACCGCAATATAAGCATAAGCATATCCAAGTAAATAAGTGTTAGAACTTCAGTTCGATGAATTTCGATACACGCGACGTTCGATGTAAACAATCCCATAATGAAGCTTCTTTGCGTTACATTTTATATCGCTGCTGTCACATTCAATACTCTGTCCTTCAGACTGTCCCTCTTAATATACATCAAGTAACTATTTTGCCAGCTTTTAACTATACTGATGCTCGGAGGTCTCTCCGCCCGATTGAAATGCCGCACAAACTCTTGGCTTTAGTTAGTAGTTTAAGAGTTTTCCAGAGTTGTCCATAAGACAAAGTGACTTCAACGATGATGGAATGTCGTCTTTTCATTTACTTATAAGCATCTGGTTAAATGCTCTCCGTACGGCAAATTTTACACAATTTTAGAAGTATTTCCGGACATTATAATGCAATTTGCTTAAAAGCTTCCGCTGGAATTGCATAATGCCAGTCGCTCTGCTGTTTTTAGGTTGTTTGCAGCTTCTTAAAGTTCCTATGTAGTAAATGGAATAAAATTATATTGCTCCAAGAGACCGCAGTCACCGTATTGCACTCAATCCAAAAACTCATGTTGCCCGCTGACAGCTAGTGGATCCGGCATGTGGAATGATCCACATTCTTTTTTCTAGCGTGCAATACACTCAGCAGCTTTGGTAAGTCATCATAATATGAGCCTTTCACTTCAGCGGATGCAAATTCCATTCACCCCTTTCTTATTCGGATCTTAGCGGTCCTACTGCATAGATACATTTTTACAACATCTGAAACAACGTCTGATGTCCTGCCGGTATATCACTTTTCATCTCGTTTTCGTTTACCCATTACCTCCTCAAGTGGTTTCCTTGCATTGTCTGTTAGCTTCCGGGATTCATATTATATGACGGCAAATGCGTTCCATTTGCTAAGACAGCAATAACTTTCCCCGCCAGATCATTCATATCCACAGCGTCTTCGTCTCCTTTACCTCTCCTGCACTTTAAAGTGCGTTCTTGGTTGTCTCGCAAGTTTTGTTCTTCCTTGCCCTAATTTTAGGAGGATAGCTGGCCTCTTGGTTTTGCGAATGGAATGAACCTTTACCAGGTGTTCCTTTAGACGTATTCGGTTTATCATATTCTTGACAACATGACAAGATCGGCAAGGCTATTTCCCTTCATGAGCCGGACTATAGCGAGTTTCCCGCGGACCTTAAATCCAACAGGCACTTTTCTACTTTCCGCCCTTGGTTTCACTGATCCCGGATACTTTCCAGGTATTCAGTCTCCTTGAGCTCTTCTCTTGAAGGTTAACTGCAGCCCGCTTCACATGCGAGGTGGGCATGCCGTGCTGCCATTCTGCATATCGCCTCTCACTTTTTAAGATACATATATTATCGAATTCTCGTTAAGTTTTGGTACCAATAAAATTACTAGAGAACGAAGTTTCTTCCGGCTGGATAAAATATAATAATACTATTCTAATACATATTCATAAATAAGTACAAAAAAATAGTTTCAACTGAACTTGTTGCATTGTCTATATATCGCTGAAACATGTTCTAATATTTTTTAATTTAATAATGAAATATCCGAATCGGAATCATTTTTGCTACGTCTGTGGTTTATTTGTGCTCACAAAATATGTGAAAAACACAGTCATAAGTGTTGTAAATCCTTTTGAAGAAATTTTCGTTATTTCACACATTTCCAAACAAATAATATACACACAAAGTTTGTGAGTATTGTTATCGTACTTCAAAGCGAAGAATTTCGATGTAGACATACACTCGCAAGCAAATTGAATATACTATTATCAAGACCCAAGAAAGCTCTAATGCTAGTTATAATTCTAATTTTTACCTTCAACTGGGGAACCTAGCTTATTAATCGCTCATTTCGTGATACTAGCTCCTTTTAGTTATTGGGACATGTTAAGAAAAAACAGTGGAATTAATACGATACCGTTTGAAACAATGGAACTTTTTATGCACGAAAACTCCAATTGCATGCAACATTTCAACTTGTAAGACCTAAGAAAACATAAATATAAATTTAGATTTTAGTAAAGCAAGCAAACACAACAGCAATTTTTTTGTGTTTCAAATAATTTGAACTATATAATTTTCAAAGCTGATGATATTTCCTACTTTACATGTAAAAATTGTTGTGCTCTGAAAAATATAGATGGGAGTTAACGTATATTCGATAATCATTTAGATTTCTTTCCTTCGACCTTTAATAAGGAACATGAATAACTATTTCAATATAAATAAACATACTTACATAAATGGCGAAATAGCGTTGAAAATTTCCTAGTAACTACTTAAATTTATTTTAAAATTTAATGAATATAATTAATTTTTTGCAAACGGAATTGGTTTTATATAATTTAAGATTAAAAGATGTGTAAATAATTTTTTTTAATGGATTTTCCCTATATGAACAGGGAAGTTTATATCCGTGAATCCTACATGTAAAGAATTTTGATATAGGCGATAAAAAATAATTATGTACAATACTGGTGTGATGATTGATATATTTATAGTGCGACCCAAAAAAGTATATTTTGTATATGGTGTGTGTTACCTAAAGTTCAATTTTGTAGGACGTAGGAGTAATAATAATAAAATCCGGTAAAAAAAAATGTTTATACATTCATAGAGGTCGTCACTAGTTGTGGTATGTCGGCGTATATATAAGACTAGTAAACAAATTTTCATGTTTAATTATTGAAAATTACATTATATGTTCCGAAAGTGTAGTAAAAACCACGATACAATACATAATAATAACAATAAATTTGAAAATCCAAAAAACAACAACAAAAATTTATATAAAAAAGTTTTCTGCTTAGGAGTATGTGTACAAAAATGTAAAATTTAAGAACTTATTGTGTTTTATGTAAGTACATACATGCAAGTGTATGCGCAAATTAGTTCTTCCTTATTTTGTAGTTGTTGGCTTTTGGAATTATTTCTTCTAAATAATAGGTAAAGTAATGAGAACGATTAAAACGATCTGAAACTTTTAGATGATTTCCATAACATAAGCTGAGTTGCGATGCTGACACATTTAATCGCATAGATTATCTTAATTTGCTAAATTCTGGGTTACGTCTTTGATAAAAAAACTTTTTTGAAAAATTTAAATTCTGGTTTGTGATTTTTAGCTTATGCCTCAAAAAATATTGCTCTATTATTTTCGGGTATCTCTACTATATTTCTTCCAAATTTGAATTTTAATAAATAGTGAATTCTGTTGACAACGATTCTGTTCAATAAAACAAACAATAGAACGACCAAAAAGTATTAAGTTTCAAAGCTGTTTCCTTCGCACAACAGTAACATGGTTTTAAAGCTAGGGAATACAAATATTGACGTTGTTAAGTTTTGTATATACAGGATGTGTTTTTAGAGTTACGCAAGCCCAAATCATAATTAAACATACAAATATATTGATAGTATTATACAATCGGACTTTATTGGAAAACAAATTTTATGGCTGGCACGTATATGGATCACAATCTTTTCCGACCGTATTTCGCCAATACATCTTCGAATGCTTACTTTCACGTGTTCAATTATCTCTAGTTTATCGACGTATATAAGTGACTTTAAGCAACCCTAGAGAAATTAATCCAACGATCTCGGTGGTCTATTGGACCATTACGTTAAGTCATTCTTTCTTAAAAATTTTAAAATATTTTAAATCAAAATCCTTTCGTAAAGTCTGTTGAGTACAGCGTCGAATTGATTGACTCAGATACCTTGTTTCATAGCGGCTTCAGCTTCTTCAGTGTGCACTATTCGCCATTTAAGAGTGAACGTGGTCCGTAAACAATCCATTATTATTCGAATTAGCCGCTTTGAAGGACGATTATGTAAGCCATTAAATGGGTGAAGTCCATGATAAGTTTAACGAGCTTTATTATGATAACGAAATTCAAAAACTTGCAAGCGTTGCTCTGATGTAAATACGATTGCGATCTGTCAAACGTCAGATGTTAAAATTCACCCAAATTCATCGATTAGTTTATTTGTTGCAGTCGCTTAAAGTAAGCAACTTTTGTGTTTCTTGAAAAATGGAAAAAAGTGAATTTCGTGCAGTGATTAAACACTATTATTTGAAAGGGAAAACGGCGAATGAGAGAAAAGAAAAGCTCGATAAACATTACGCTGAGTCTGCTCCGTCAGATTACATGGTAAAATATTGGATTGCTGAATTTAAACGCGGCCGAACAAGCACTGCAACAATACCATCAACAGGAAGGTCAGAAGGGGTAGTTACTGAAGAAAATATCAAGAAAATCCTCGATATCGTTATGAATGATCGCCGAGTCAAGTTACGTGAGATTGTTGAAATGGTAAACATATCATATGAACTTGTGCTCAACATTTTGCATGAACATTTGCATATGAAAAAGCTATCGGCAAGATTGGGTGCGCGTTTGCTCAGTGTCGAACAAAAACGAGTTGGACAGACCACTTTGCAGCGTAATCCTGTTGATTTTTGGCGTCGATTAATAACTGTTGATGAAACGTGGGTCCACCACTACACACCTGAAACCAAAAATCAATCGAAACAATGGGTGGAAGCTGGTGGAAGTTCTCCGAAAAAGGCGAAGACAGTGAAATCGGCAGGCAAGGTTATGGCCACTGTATTTTGGGATGGACGCGGAATATTGCTCATCGATTATCTTGAAAAAGGATCCACAATCACAGGAAGAAAAAAGTGCTCTTTCTTCAAGACAACGCACCGGTTCACACAGCATTAGATACGATGCTAAAATTATGTGAAATACACTTTGAATTGGTTGATCATCCACCTTATAGTCCAGATTTAGCTCCTAGTGACTTTTTCCTGTTTCCAAACTTGAAAAAATGACTCGCAGGAAAATATATCCACACACAAACTATTGCAGCAACTTTAATAATGATTATAAAGAAAAATTGTATGTAAGAAAGGTAGAATGCATAAAGCATTGGATTATTGCTCTTCGCTTTTATTTTCAAACAACAGCAACAATAAATCAAAACATTTGCATAGCTGTACGTAATACCACAAGTAATTAAATGAAGCATTCTAGAAATCTTGTATTTTTATTTAGACAATGCAGAAATCAAAACAAAAAAATAATTCATATAAAGCAGTAGTATCAATCTACAATGTGTAACCAAAGTGCAGTACTCACAGAAATCTTCAGTAAAAAATCTTTATTTTCCAAAAAAAATAAAATAAATATTTTATTAGGCACATGTGTACATATGTGTGTATTAAAACAAAAAATTCAATACAATGTTAAAATACGTTAGTAAAATTTTTATTGCAAGGTTGTAATTGAGCTCCTCGTTAGGACGAGACAAAATATTCTTATTTTTAAAAAAATATCTTAAAATCTTATTCTGATTAAAAAATTTTCAACATTTTTATTCAGACATTGTTGAACCAAACCATTAAATAAACTTTAAAATGTTCAATTTATTTAATTCCCAAAAATACACTTTAATACGTAATCACTGTGAGCTCTTTTGTACCTTGATTAGCAACTTGCAATTTTATCTCTCTTAAAATTTGAAACTTAATACAAGAACAGAAAATACTCAACATATTCTTAATATAAAAACCCTAAATAAAACTAGGTTGCTTAAAAATTCTGCCGTGCGTTTAATGGTATCGCTGGTGAAAAAATTAACTTCACTAATATTTTATTACTGTTGTATTATAAACATTTGAGACAGCAGGCTCCCGACTACAATATGTCAAAATTAAAACGCCCATTTTCTTATAGAAACGATTATTTTAACGATAACATGACCACCATTGTTGATGTCAATTTAAACTAATTTCTCTTTCTCTCATATACAAAGAAAAAACAATGTGGCCAATATAACAAAACAAATATAACAAATTAGTGCTTTGAAATACTTTGTGAAATTATCTTTGTTTTAAAATACTTTTGATACAGAAATATTTATAAATTACGTATAAGTTGCTATATTTATTTAATTCAATTTTGCTTCCGATGTCCTCACACATATCTATGAGTTTTGATAAACCAACAAAGTTTTTGAAAACTTTACAGAAAACTCGTGGGCTAAATAGTTTATTTGAATAATTTTTACTTAATATTTTTTAAGGCCGTGACACGCTATTTCAGGCCAAACTTAAATAGGTAGATACTAAATGGCTGCATCAAGACATTCATTTATGCGTCTCCGCATTTGTTTTATGTATTTCATTGCACTCTATTACATAGTAATTTTTGCAATGAGTAATAAAAGAATGAGTATTCTAAGAAGAAAACCAAGCACAATACTCCACTTAATACATAGTAAACCAACACAATACTCTACCTGCTATTTCCCAATGAATTATAAACTCTGTTTGCTTTCTGGAAATGTTTTGAAGTACACCAAGCCAAATATACTTTTTTTTATTTCATTGCATCGCCACTGCATTGTCATTGTTCAAATGGCAATTAGGGTGGTGCACAAAAATTGTGTTACCTTGCATATGTATAATATGTATTTATTTGAACAGATATCAATAAACGGCCCTAATGTATGTACGCAACTAGCCTATTCACACACAAACATAACCAAAGAGTTTTTTTCATTTGAAACAGCAATGAGTACTCATTTCAGTATACTCTGAAAGGTAGTACTTTTGTTTTGCTTATAAAATGTTTTGATGTCTTGATGTTTTGTTTCGAAATGAATGATCGTAGAAGTACTAGTTTGTTTTATTAGTAGCGAATGTAATATTTTACGCATTCAATATTAAAGTGAATGTCTTGGTATGCCATTTAAGACATTCATTGCAGATATTTAGTAGATACCTCGCTACAGCAGCAATTTATTTACGGCAAAATATCAAAAATGTACATAAAATATTATTTTTTAAGCTTAATCGAAAGAATAATATTGTACGACCGTTTTTCTTACACTGTTATAGCTTGTCTTTAAGGCTCTTTATGGGAAAACTGTTTATTTCTGAAGCGGCAACATACTTAGCAGCATTTGTAGTCGTATGTTTACGTAAATTGTTATCTCGAATGTATTTAATGCAATTTGATACATTTATACATACATAAATTAATAATAATAATGATAATTTAAATAAATGATATGGACACGTACCGTACATGGTGAAATTTCATCTTCATCAGCTCAGTATTGATGTCGTCCGCATATCTTGTCGTATATTTTATATGTACTTGGCTTTGGTGATGATTGTTACATGAATTTACTTCACCAACTTATTTGTTTGCTTGACAACATTCCAAGCTCCAATTTTCTGAAGGTGTGAGTGGGCATGACCATGGTTAAAATGAATTAGATAAACCGCGTTAGATGATCAAAACTTCCTTATACTCGTCGATCATTAAATGTAGTAGAGTAATCAATCATATCTTTAAACATAATCATCAATCGTTCAGAATTGATGACATTTTGAACTTCTTTATAGAATACATTCAACTACTGGTAGTCTCCAATTTTATTTTTTATTGCATTGTTCTAAGTCGTAATAGATAGTCAAACTCCATTTGGAATTTATGTTTTTCATTGTTGCAATATAATCAAGATATAACGTTGTATTCGGTGAAATTGTTTAAGAGCTTTTAACCCTTGTCGAACTGAAGAATGACGGGATATGACAATTATACCTTCATACATTTATTAATCCACACACAACTTTTTGATTCTAAAATTATTGAAACTAGCTCTTAATTACATATTTATAACAGTTGAGGAACTAAATCAAGAAGCAGGTTCTAAATTACGTTATAGTGAACGTGGAGCATCCATTCACAACGTAAGACAAGAAAGTCATGCTTAAACTGCATAAAATATATTTGTGATGAACACTCAATTCAGACTACAACATTTACTTCTTGCAAACAAAAGCAATAAAATAATTAAAAAATTAACTTAATTTTGTTTGTTTTTACATTTCATTTACCTTGTTTCGCACGAGTTTAACCTTATTCTTATTGATTTGAATCCGACCCATTGTAGAGTCCCTCCATGCGTATGATCACCATTATCGAGTTAAAACACACAGTACTCTTTGCTAAAGCATGCTTAGAAGGTGAGCAGCACACAACTCTAATTTGAGCAGAGTTTTCCAATTTTGTTTTCTGACGACACCAGTAATATTCAGCTGAAAATTGCTAGTTGTGCTAAGATATTATTGTATCTTTTTTGTGTAGTCCTTCTTGCATTATGTGGGGAACTATGTGATCTCCAATAACAACATGTCTTTCATAAAATTTCTTGTATGCTGGTCCGCAGAAATAAAGTTGTTCTAGTCTTTCATATTTATTTCAAATGATTCGCTTGGATCCACTACCGATAATGTTGGCAAAATTATGACATCTGTTTCAACTAAAAGATTACTCATATATTTTGGCTGGTAGATTAAATTTGTTTTTGCTCAACCATAGTACTGCCTAGTCCCTGAACTTCTGGTTTGCATTTAATAAATTAAATTCAAGATTTTCAATTTTCCCTAAATATGCTGAGCTTGAATATTTTGTTTCTTTTGTGTTTATTATGCTTGGTCGGTTCATCCTGTAATAATAGTATAAACACTAAAATAAGTGCTTTCTGTATTTAGCATAATCTTATGCACATATTTAATTTCTTATATTCACTTAAATCATTATATACATGTGGAATTTTTTTATATCTCGCTTCTAGAAACTTTTCTTTTATTTGTAATTTTTGTTGCACGTATCGGGAATATTAGATGACAGTTCATCATACCAGCCGTTTACCAATGTGGCGTTTCAATAAATTCTTCCCATAATTCGTCACTTACTTCAGTAGCTGTTACTTTTTTTTAATTTACTACTTGCTTCAGATGTTTTAGAAAATCCTGGAATGTTTAGTTGTTCCTCTTGTTGCGAGGCATCTTAAATTTTGTGCTAGATGCCAAAAGTGGCGTATTATTTGCAGTTATTTTTTCTCCAATTTTGACCACTCGCTTAGCTATTTCTGAAAGTCTTGAACTTGAAATAATTTTTCTCCCAATTCCCTTCGTCTTTCGAAAATCTTCAATTTATTTACCCCATTTCTAATATATATATTACTACGAAATACTTATTATTTCTTTTCTTGAAGGACCAAATTTTGTTTTTTTACTATACATGCGTGGTTGTATTTTACACACTGCCGATATCTTAAAAAATATATTATAAGACAAAGATTTAACATGCGAAAATACTTAGATCAAATATACTGAAAGTGGTTACAAAAGTGTAAAATGTTCTCGTAGCTAAGCTATAGTTTTGTAAGAGACTATAATAATGTTAGCACTACATGTTTTCTTAATTAAATACTTATAAAATTTGAAACTAACATAAGTACAGGAGCGGAAAAAATTTGTTTAAATCTATGTTTTAACACTATATATATACATATCTACTATATGTCAAAGCCTTTTTCAGCACAAATAAGTTATTTTTATTTACGTATTTTTAATAAAAAAATCCATGCTGAATATTTACTAATAATGTGCTATTTGTTATTTTGAATTTAATTTTATTGTAATTTAAAATAAAAACACATTAAAAAGACCAGTCAATTTGCGGGTATATTCGAGGTAGGATTTTTTAAACATTTGTTTTATGTATTGTACATATATGTATGTATGCATACTTGATCGTTTTAAAATTTTATTAAAGTAATTTATCACAATGTGCGATTATAAATCATTTCATCTATACATTCGTCCATATTCACCAAATACATCATCAGAACGAGCACTTCGCTAAATTATTCCATTTTCAGGCAGCTTTAGCCACAAATCCAACTACTGCCATAGTACAGCAAAATGCTTTTTTATTTTAATATAAGAAAATGTTCGGCGTTTATGAACAAATAAAAAGTTTAAACTTAAAAATGTGTGCAAAATACATGTGTATATATGTATGTAGATTAGACCTGTCCTTATTTCTATGAAGATTTTTCAAAATGGCGGCGCATAGGAGAGTAGGGTCCAAAAAGTTTCCATTTTATGCCACAATGCTCCATGTAAAATTTTGACTCGATCCGACGACTCTAAGCAGACCCAAAATTGAGTTGAATAATAAGACAAGGTTTTATTATAAGAAATTAGGAACTTTATTCGGCATTTTTGGAAAAAACTCAATTTTGGTAACGGTTTTGTTAATATTTCGTAATTTTCATATTTTTATGTTATTCTGCAATAAATTACACGTGAAACACGCGTGACGCGGAAAAATCACGTCACGGGCACATCTCTAGTGGCATTGTTATTTGCTGCTTACTTCTGAATTAGTTATTACATTTTCCTGCAAAATACCGTGACAAGCTGGCTATTAACCGAACAACGATTAATCGATATCGTCGAGAAAAGCGCAGGAAAGAAGCAGAAGTTATCCAGACCGAATTCGTAGAAAACGTAATTTAGTATTACGTCACGGTATTTTGCAGGGAAATGTAATAACTAATTTAGAAGTAAGCAGCAAATAACAATGCCACTAGAGATGTGCGCGTGACGTGATTTTTCCGCGTCACGCGTGTTTCACGTGTAATTTATTGCAGAATAACATAAAAATAAGAAAATTACGAAATATTAACAAAACCGTTACCAAAATTGAGTTTTTTCCAAAAATGCCGAATAAAGTTCCTAATTCTTATAATAAAACCTTGTCTTATTATTCAACTCAATTTTGGGTCTACTTAGAGTCGTCGGATCGAGTCAAAATTTTACATGGAGCATTGTGGCATAAAATGGAAACTTTTTGGACCCTACTCTCCTATGCGCCGCCATTTTGAAAAATAAGGGCAGGTCTAATGTACATATGTATATACTCATATGTATGTAAATCGTGTTGTACCTTTTTAAAACATAAAAAAACATGAAAACCTACATCAGCGCAAAATTGAACTTGTGGTAGGAATTCATTGTTGAACCTTTATGAAAAGAAGTTGCGTTGCTTATCGCTGAAAGCTGCAGGCCACTTCAAAGATTTGTAAATACTTGTACCAAAAGAAAAATTTTTGCTAAATAATTTGAGATGACTGTGAAGTCAAAATTTTTTAATAACGTATATCCATCATATTTTTCATACATTAAAAAATGGTACATATGCACAATTTTAGAAGAAAAGAAGATAGAAGATTAAACAGCAGAACTAATTAGTAATTAGATTAACCGCTGAAATATTAAAAAATTATGGCCGTGCCAAGATCATTCGTATTAGCCAAAACTATGGCAATGAGTAGACATTTTGCTGGGCGGTGTTTTATATTTTAAATAGCCTATGATAGGAGGATCCACCTTTGACAACCCTGTGGCATAGTTCATACTAGACAGGGCATATGTTTGAAAAATTTTGAAATTAGAACCTCTAACTGCAAGGAAATACGTAGTACACCAAGAACAATAACAATTGTACTCCTTTAAAAAATGCCATGTGTTGTACCAATATAAGATATTTAAAAAAAAAGTTTTTTCGCTACCGTACATTTCTAAAATTCCTTCATTTTATACCTAGATCTATCTCTTTGTGTTTTCACAATAATTTTACTCCTTCGAAATTATTTTTTTTATACCTGTGCCAACATTTTCATATCCTACACCACTACCGGTTTTTTTTTCGATCAGTAATAATCTGAAATATGGCTTTCACTTTAAAAAGGTTCTTGACAGTTTCATATATACACGCATTTGTAATTTATAAATCAAAAAAATAATAATTTTAAAAAATATTTCCAATAAACTATAGTAATTTTTTTTTGTCACTGGCTCACTTCTGCGAGATTTGAATCGTTGTCGGGCTGAGAGATCAGATGTGTATGTATTGTTATTTCACAATTTCTGCTGATCTGCATAAAAATGTTCAGCAAAATCGACATTATACAAAGTTTGTGTAACTTGGGCGCGTTCTTCTATCAAGTCTGCAATATATTGTATAATTTATTGGTTATTATACTTAATGTACCTATTTATAACTAAACTAATCAGCTTTTCAAACTTCACAGTCCAATATTGGGATTAATATAATATTTAGCATTAATTGACTTCCCCCGTTCTATGGACCTACTTACATATGTATGCACTAACTTGCATGGAATCATAAAGTCTATTGTCTTTCTTAGTACGAATAACTACTGACTCAGCCAGTGTATGCATAATATCTGCGGAATCTATATACGGATTGATATTGAAGCTACCTAAGTAGGAAAAAAAGATTTTTTTTCAAAAACCATTTATTTCTCAACATAGTCTCCTTTTAGCTAAATAACTTAGTAAGACGACATTCCAACTTTTTTATACCATCTCTGAATAATACGATTTTGGGAACCCCTCAAAATATGCGTTAGTTTCGGTAGTCACTTCTTCGTTTGAGATGAATCTTTTTCCTGCGAGCCATTTTTTCAAATTTGGAAACAGGAAAAAGTCACAAGGAGCTAAATCTGGACTATAAGGTGGATGATCAACCAATTCAAAGTGTATTTCACATAATTTTAGCATCGTATCTAATGCTGTGTGAACCGGTGCGTTGTCTTGAAGAAAGAGCACTTTTTTCTTCCTGTGATTGTGGATCCTTTTTCAAGATAATCGATGAGCAATATTCCGTGTCCATCCCAAAATACAGTGGCCATAACCTTGCCTGCCGATTTCACTGTCTTCGCCTTTTTCGGAGAACTTCCACCAGCTTCCACCCATTGTTTCGATTGATTTTTGGTTTCAGGTGTGTAGTGGTGGACCCACGTTTATCAACAGGATTACGCTGCAAAGTGGTCTGTCCAACTCGTTTTTGTTCGACACTGAGCAAACGCGGCACCCAATCTTGCCGATAGCTTTTTCATATGCAAATGTTCATGCAAAATGTTGAACACAAGTTCATATGATATGTTTACCATTTCAACAATCTCACGTAACTTGACTCGGCGATCATTCATAACGATATCGAGGATTTTCTTGATATTTACTTCAGTAACCACCCCTTCTGACCTTCCTGTTGATGGTATTGTTGCAGTGCTTGTTCGGCCGCGTTTAAATTCAGCAATCCAATATTTTACCATGTAATCTGACGGAGCAGACTCAGCGTAATGTTTATCGAGCTTTTCTTTTCTCTCATTCGCCGTTTTCCCTTTCAAATAATAGTGTTTAATCACTGCACGAAATTCACTTTTTTCCATTTTTCAAGAAACAGAAAAATTGCTTACTTTACGCGACTGCAACAAATAAACTAATCGATGAATTTGGGTGAAATTTTAACACCTGACGTTTGACAGATCGCAATTTCTAAAAAAAAAAATTTTGTGTTTGTGCTGCCATTTAGCGCTAGGTAGATTAAATATCGATATGATTTTTTTATCTGCCATAACAAATGTTTGAACAACTTTTGTCTCAGAATGAGTTTTATAAGGTTTATTGGTAGTCGGCAATGTCAAATATCTCCATGATTTATTATCCTTTAGTTTTTTATTCAGCATCCACAACTACGATAAATATCTGAGAGAATGTTGGCAATGAGCGAAAAACTTTCTTAATTTTCGTCTTAATATTTGACAAGCAGTACTAGTATTTATCTTATCATAATTCATAAATTGTTGACATCCGTTGAGAAAATACTTACTTTTCATATATAATTGTATATGTATGTATATGGTCTTTTTTTAACAAAGTTTAAAAAATTTTTGGAATACGCATTTGTTCCATATTCTGGTACATAAACTAACGCCAAGTAGTATTTTCTTGCATATTTGCTACATAATAATCGTGGAAGAGACAACAATTGGCTTCAACCAAATGGGTCACGAGCTGTGCCTGACGAAACTTGTAGCTTAGTCTGATTTCCATTCAATCATTTCAAAGACTTCAATTTTTGTGCTTCCTGAAATGTATGAACACCAGAACACTTCAGAATTAGTGAAACAGTAGTGTGCATATTTTCAATGTCTAATTATGGGCCACAGTTAACACCAAACGTAACGGCTTGCAGTTCATAATCCTTAATGAGTTCTTTGACTCGTTTGCGGAACAATATCCGCTAAAATGGAGGTTTAACCTAATCTATTCTTAATGTAAATTTTTTTGTGTTGTTAGTTTGTTCTGTTAAAAAATTTATTGTTTTTAACATTTCAAGTTTGATTTAATTTGGTATTTTTTTATTATGTATATAGTATATTTATAGGCAATTTATTAAAGTATTTATTCGTGGACAATATAGGAAGTCTGTTCAAAAACTGAGGTGCATTTTAAATTTTTTCAAAAAATATTTATTTTTTCATTAATTTCTATTTTGTCCCTTTCAAAGTAGTCGCCCTTAATTACTTTTGAAATCCTCAAAACAGTTCTGATATGCACTTGTTAGTATGTCTTTAACCTCTCTCACCGATTCAGTTCAGGGAGTAGAAAAAAATTGCTTTTAGTCAAATTTTATGAATACAGTGGCTGAGGCATGATTGTGGTGTTGTTTTGGTCAGCCACTTTTGAAAGAATTTCTTTGATAAATTGCATGGCTTGAGACGGACATCTCAGCAATTTCTCAAATAGTGGTTGAACGATCCAAGGTAAGTCAGCTACATCTTCTCGGATTTCTTTACAGAGTACTCTCACATTTTTATCAGTTAATTCCTTTATTACACAAAATTTTATGCAAATTCTTTGAACCATCTTTTAACAGCAGAAAATGATTGAACATGAAAAACACTCTATAACCTTTATTCCTCACAAACAAACTGAAAGGGATGGAAAATTTGGATCAATTCATTGCCAAAGCAACACTCTTTTATTTTTATAGTTTTAGATATTCGTCATTTATAACAAAAAAAAAAAGTGAAGTTCATTCTTGTGACAAAAAGAAATACTTAAAGTTCTAAAAATATAAAAAAAATTTGTGCTAACGAATGTTGACTTCACAAAGTTTTTTTCACCCATAGAAAAGTTTGTAATGAATTTGGGGAAATAACTGTTTGATAAATCTTTTAGTTTTCATTCATTATACCCTCAAACAGCAGTCATTACATGAATAAAATTATCTAATACATTAAACCTTTATATCGAACCGCACAGCAAAGTATTAACTAATAACGTTAAAAGAAGCTTCATACTATTTTAAAGTTTTCTTAAAGACAATCTATTTGAAATCTGGTTGTACTAATGCTATGGTTTATTTTTTAATCAGATTGAAAAACCAGTCACTGAGGGGTTATCACATCGAACTCGTGACCAATGGGAAATCGACAGAACATCACTTAAATTTGTACGAAAGTTGGGCTCTGGACAATTTGGAGAGGTATGGGAGGGTCTTTGGAATAATACCACATCGGTTGCTATTAAGACTTTGAAATCAGGTATGATATTTTTTCAAAATTTGTATTGTTTTTATTAATTTACATACATTGTTATTTTACAATTAAGGCACAATGGATCCGAAAGACTTTTTAGCTGAAGCTCAAATAATGAAGAAACTTCGCCACAATAAACTTATACAACTGTATGCGGTATGCACAGTTGAAGAACCAATTTATATTATTACCGAGTTAATGAAGCACGGGTCTTTACTAGAATACTTGCAAGGTAAATTGAGTTTTTATTTCTTTTGCCTGCTACATCATGGTGAATTTAACGCAAATACTTACTGTAGCTTGTTGTATTGAGTTTGTTAATACAGTTATTTTTATTCTTTTGTGCATGTAAGGGTATATGCAAATAATGAAAACATTTAACGCCAGAAAAAAATCACAACTTAATTATCGTAATTTTTCTACAAAAATTAACTCATTGAACTCATAATTCTTTTTCGTATTTCTGTAATTCCTTCAGTATAATTTCATTTATTCAGCCATTGCAGGTAAAGGACGGAGTCTCAAAATGCCGGTGCTAATTGATATGGCCGCACAAATAGCTGCTGGTATGGCGTATTTAGAATCACAGAATTATATACACAGAGACTTGGCCGCACGAAATGTATTAGTAGGAGATAATAATATTGTAAAAATTGCTGATTTTGGTTTAGCACGGTAAGTTTTTTCCTAACTTGCATATTAAAAATTTTATAATTTAGGAAATGTGTAACAAAACACAATTACTACTCATCAAGTATTCTTAATAAATTCAATTTCACGTATTAAATAATGCAGGCAAGTAAGGTTTTATCTCTATTTGCTGGTGGAAAAAGTTATATTTTTGGTGTCCTGTAAACTGAGCGCAATGGTTTTTTTTCTGAAAAAAAAAACACTTTCAGTAAAGTTTTATAGCCTTTATAACAAAAATCACTTTAAAATAATAGTAAACACTATTCAGTATTTATTTTTTAATATGTTGTTTTAATGTGGATGAAACTGAACTAAAAAGCATAGTAACTAAATGGTAGATCTTTGTTCTCTGTTTCCTAGTGATGTTAGTTTTCTACTGACATTTAAAAAATTAAAATTTTTGCAAATTCGAATTGCCTTAAAAACTAATTTGTATGCTTCTAGTGTATAACAAAATTAAGTAAATAAAATAACATCTGAAATAAATATATAAAAATAAATTATAATTTCGAAGGCTGATTATTTTAAATATTATTAATAAACACTTTGAAAAGAAATATTAAAATTGTTTGCTTAGCAAATCTACAAATGTTTCAAAATGAGGAATATTCACAAAAAATTGTATAGAATATTTGAATTAAGAATTCATATCAAACTCATTTTAAATTTTATGAAGATTTATGACCGCATATGTTATTACAATATTAACAAAGAAAATTTTCTCAAAAAGAAAAGCGAAGAACATAAAACAAAATTGAAATAGATATAGGTATAAAATAAATATTACTTTAGGAGAAGGCACAGAAACCAAAGACAGGAAGAATTATTTAATGACCGTGGTGTGTGTGTCAAGACGGCCCCTTGTAATGCAATCATGATTTGTCTAATGAGCTTCCCCTTTTCCTTCACGCGCTTTGATACGTCAAGGATTAAGTCTTTCAATGGGAATGTCAGCAAATCTTGTTCATTCACCATACAAGTATACAGGCATGTGGTAGTTTGTATGTACTGTGGCCAAGTGACACGAGTTCCATTGTCTATTCTTCTTCACAGCAGCGTGAATATTCATATTTTGTATATGTTATTATGATATGCATAGTGAATTGTAAGTACCTTTGACAATGTTTTTCTAACCGAAGCAAATTCTTTCCTCTTAGCGCCGAAGCATAGAAACTGTTTGAAATGTTCAAGTATCTTTCCTGTGTGTCTTCACAAATTCATGTTGTCTAGTTCTTTATCTCCCCTTTGAGGAGACTTGTTGAAACCAAAAGATGGAGTAACTCCAGTGAAAACCTTTCTGCTCCTCTTTGGGTCCAGATGTGTACCATCTTATTCCCCCAAAAATCCTAATATTGTTGTACCCATATTAAAGTAATCTGATTCTGAATAGCCAAGATATTTAGCACGTTTTAACTCTTTAGTGTAGTAATACGAGTACCTTCCTTTTTCCAAACTTTTGTAAATTTTATGAAGTGTAGCTTTTACTTGAGGCTTAGAGACTTAGTTTGATTAATAAAACCTTTAATTTTAGTGGATTTTGTTCACTTATTAACAATTGTTAAGAATTACTGCCATGACGCGCACACGTTACTTAATAGTAAATACTAATTTCTTCAGCTTTTTAATAACAGGGAAACTCAAATTTCAATTGCACATAAATTTAATATTAATAAGTCAATAGTTTCACAGTTAATTAAAAAATATAAAATAAGTGGAAGAATAGTGGAAGAATAGATTGTCCACCAATTGTAATATACGATATTATACGTAAGTGATACCCCAATATTTGTTTTGTATGCATTATTCATACTTTTTTTAATATTTTAGAATGGATTTTACAAAAGCTCACGTCAGTTGGATTGCCTAAAAATAGAGAAAAGTTTTATTTAACGACAAATGTAAATTCAACTTCTTAAATTCAGATGGCATATGCAACGTTCGGAGACCGAAGGGAATGCAATAAGACATGGAGGCGTGAATATAATGATACAGACATGCTTTTCGACAAGTAGAGTTGCCCCTTTTGTCGAAATACCAGCAAAAATTAATCGACTCGTTTATAGGAACATTTTTCGCACCACATGTTAGAGTTCGCTGAATGGGATATGCCACATGATAATGACCTTAAACACTCGTCGAAGTTGGTCAAAGACTGGCTGTCGACTAATGGGATTTAAGTTTTGGATTAGCCAGCCCAAACGCCTGATTGATAAAATTAGAATGAACAGTCATTCTTTTAGTTTATTGGAAAAAGTTGAATGGTTTTAAACAATACTGTAAATACATTAATGTGTCAATAGTGCGATTGGCAACCAACATATTTGAAAAAAAAACTAAATACAAATATTGTTGTGGACAAAGGGAAAAATAAACATATAAAGGAAATTCCTAAGTTCGGAGAATAGAACATGGTACAGAGAAAAACAAGTTAAGGAAAATAAAACCAAGAACTAAATGGAGAAAATAAATCCTTACAAATGCACAGCGTTTCAGTTGCTAGGTTGCAGCATTTTACAGAACGATGTACCACAGAAGAAAATAACGGTGTTCCCAGTCGAAGACAACATCGTAGCGGTAAATTAAGGCCACACATTTAAACGTAGTGTGTTTAAAGACGATGATTTAGAAATAGTACATAAAGATAGGCAAATGAGTGGAGATAAGATTGGAACAAATAGATATATAATACATACAAAAGAAGATACACAATTCAAATGGACTTTGTAAAAAAAATTAAGGAATTTGAAAAATTTAAACATATGTACATATATATGTACATACATACGTAGTGGTACATATATATGTACATACATACGTAGTGGTACAATTTAAAAACAACAGTAATGGTAAAAAGAGAAACAACAAGAATTATAACGGAACAGACAACACAGGCAGTGGTGGTTGGCAGTTTAAAAATGATGTGGAATATGTTAGTAATATAACAACACTTTCGGTAATACAACGGTGCTGCCAGCGAAAACAGTGTTGATATAAATGGTGGCAGCTGTGGTGATACAAATGATAGTAACAATGGTAATGGGAATCATTATTAAAAAGAAGAAACGCGAAATGTATGCGATCTTTTGGCTAAACGCCAAATTTCACTTATTATAATTTTTACATAAAATTTTATTAATTTTTTTGGACAGGAAATAATCTTCGAAAACGTACTACACTTCTCCCTTTTATGCTTCTCACACAGTCGTGTTAATGTACGTTCCCACCTTGAGACTGTCGGGAAGGCTGCAGCAGGAAGTTTGTTCCATAAGTGAACAGTATGAAGAGAAAGAATTTAAACTGTAATGCGTTGTGCTATTCACTGGCTCGATGAAAAACGCTTTGTGCGTTAGAATGTGTGAGCTTCGAGAAGAAGTTCCTTGATTTCATCAGAGCAAAATTCATTGTAGTATCGATCAGAGAATAGTTTAGTGCAATTGCAATAAAATCATCCGTAATCAACAACATGAAAAAATTACATTGCGTTCAAACATGATTTTGCATTCAGCTATACAAAAGCGCTGTTGATTTTAATCTGTCATATAATGCGCAACTGTGCGCTATGTGAATTTAATCATCCTTAAGATTCATGCTTGAATGTAAATGATTGCGCATTAATTTGGAAAGAAAAAATGCACAAGAACTCAATGCAGTGATTTATTCAGCAGTTACTTGGTACTTTTCCGTAATGCTTTTTTTGAAAAAAATCAAAATCAAAAAGGTTTTCACAAATTTAACAAAAACAAAAAAAAAATGATTAGGAACTTTATTTTATAAAAGAGGTAACAATTTTTACTTTCAATTTTTAAAAACAGATTTTTGTTTTCTGTTATTACAATTCCTGACAACGTTCAGAAGCTGCTCTGCTAGCAGGAATTGAATGAACTTGCATTGCAAATTTAGATTATAAGAAGACAACTTTTCGTTTCATTTCCACCAATGAAGTACCTCAAAATCATCAGCAATTTGAACATTTTCTTGGCAATATCATTCTATTTCTTCTGTGGGTGTTTTTAGTGTACTCAATGTTTTTTTAATTAAGTTGGGAAAAAAAGAACTGTGCAGTTTGCTAAAAGGGGGAGACTCATTTGCATAGTCTTCATTTGGGTCTATTGTTAAACTGTTTTCAGAAGGTAATGGTTGCGAATCAGAATCTATTGTAGATAGTTTGTTTAACTGAGTGAGTGTTAAGTTGTGAAGTGAAAAAATTTGTACATTCAGTTGTTATTACATTTCCTGCCAACGTTCATAAGGAAGTCCGTAACTTCTAAGTTAGCTTTTTAAAATATTTAACAACTCTTTTACATGCCTGGCTAAGTTCTTTAAGCTTAAAGGTTTCATTGAAAAGCTAGAAAATAAATGGATATTACACTTAAACTAAATATTATTTTCCAACGCTTTTACAACATTAAATCCCCTGTCGAACGAACTTAATTTTTTGCGTACTGTTTACTCCAAACTCGATAAATAACGCGTCCATGTAACTCCCAAAAAATTTGTTTGCACATAATTGTTTGCCCAACCCACATATGTAAATATGTATGTTTCAAATGTGTTTCTACGACTCCCACTCATACTATCGAAGAGACATCAAATATGAAGCCAATTTTACATTGGTAATTGCACTGAACGTTTATTGAGCTTTGTTGCTTGATCTATGTTGAATAATGAACGTTTAAGTATTCGCCTTTCAAATGCGAATTCAAAATGTTTACAAGATGATGTTGATTTTACTCAGCTTGATTTTTGTTGATTAAAAACGTGGTTTTGGCTGTTCTCTGGTTTTGGTAGAACATTGTAATACACCCTATACTGCGGCAGTGTTCAAGAGAGTATATAGAGTTGGATACTTCAAAATAGATTTTGAAGCAAAAGCCCAGGTGGCGCAAAAGTAATCCTCCTATCAGAAAATGCTATAAATTTTGCGATTGGCCCCTAATGTCAGTTCTGTTTTGACATTTGTGTAGTAAACACATCCGAAATACACGTTAATAAACAATGTTACGCTACACTGCTGCAGAACGCGGAATATTGGTGACTATTTATTTGACCAATAATCGGACGGTGACTTTGGCACAACGTGAATTTCGTCGCAGATTTCCTAGCCGTCCAACGCCTTCTGGTGAAACACACAGACAGGTGAACACGACAGACGACGTGCCACGAAAATGGGTGTCAGTCGACGGTCTTTACAGCGAATTTTGGTACAAGATTTGAAAATGTATCCGTACAAAGTCCAGACGGTGCATCAGCTGTTAGCTGCTCACCAATAATTGTTGAAAAAAAAAAATCAATAAGCAAAACCGGTTTTTGCCAACACTGAAATCGACCCTGTTCGCATGACCCCATTCAGAGATTGTGTATAGATAGTTATTCAATGTATCATTCATGTTTTGCATCAAAGTCTCAATCTCCTAAAGGCTTGACTGAATGAATATGAATGAGATATGGATAAGATTGGAAGTTTGAGAAAAATAAGAAAGAGAGTTGGTGAAAGTTCGGAGACTCGCCTCGCTCCCGAATTGATATTGAACTTGTTTGATGAGACTCCATCTATAACAACTCTCTGAACTCGATATAAATCAAACTATCTCTTCAATGGCATCAAAAGCAACAAATTTTCACAAAAGTTCAACATGCCACACTCTGTCAAACGCCTTAAAAATATGTATATCAACCCCTTTACTTTCGCCTGCGTTAATTTTTCCAAAAGGAAGGCTAGCACTTCACCCGTAGTAGAATTTGAAAAACTAGTACTATTCCGTACTCTTTTAATAAATTACCAAATGTTATTGCAGGTCCGAGTAGCAGAAAGAGTTTTAGGTCTAAGGCGTTGCTGGTAAAGAGACGAGGTGCATTTACAATCACTTCATAGTTTAGAAGGTGTAAAGTTATGGTCGAGAATAATACTTAGGCCTTTAACACACGAAGTGTGCCGTATTCACTAAATTCGTTACGTGCTTTTGCGCGTCAAATAACTCAACATATTGGAGCTCTGTAACTTGAATGGCGAAGCCAGGATGGGTTGTCAACATTCAAAATTACCAGCATCTACGATTTCACGGAATGCTTTCCAGGATTTTGAATATGCAATAGCAAAGGGCGTCAGAGCCAGATGCGGTAGTATTCGTTCTCGCGTTGGGACTTTTGTACGGAAACACGAATTGTAGTAAGTGTGAAATGATCTTGAATTTAACGCTCTGCTAAATTCAGGTTCATTAGTGCTAAACGTTTGCTGTTTTTAAACCATTAATATGAATTTTTAAATAGCAGATGTCATAAGTATTGCCTTGCTGTACTACCTTATTCACATACATATATACCTCGTTGATTTACTTTATTTTTTATTACAAAATATTGTTTTCTACTAGCGAAAAATTTTTTTAAATATGGCAGCTTATGTTCTGCGAGGCCATAAAACTATATTTTCTCCAAACTGTATTCAAACGCCCTAGTAAAGTCGTAAAATAAGCCTTTTAACCGAGTGTAATTTTCTGAGTAATCACAAGTGTATACAATCACATTGTTAACACATTCTTTTCATATGTTAGTAGGTTTTCCTCTTCTAGGCTCGTGTGTTCTCAATTGTTTAAAATAAGTTTTTCTTAAATTGTATCTTTACTGATCAGCATTATACGACACTTTTCAGCATACATTTCATTCATAGGATTATATTTTATTTTTAATAGTTGAGAAAACATATCCGTAGTAATTGAAGTATTGAACATATTTACGAGTTGTGGAGTCATTTCTATACCAGATTCAAGATTAAATTTAAATTAGTCTTCATCAAAACCAGGAGAATTTTGTAAATTAAAAACTTCGACTATTTCTCAAATTAGTATGTTGTCCTCTACTCGTAAAAAAAAATTACGGTGGCGTCGTAGTGATGTAAAGTTATTTTAACTTTCTCTTGGAATAAAACGAATCCTACGTTTCGGTTCTTCTACGGAGTTTATAAAATATCGATTAGGTTTTTCCGATTTTGTATTATCCTGAATAATTATTAAAGATTTTTTAATTTATATCAGATTTTCTTACTTCGCTCAATGTTAATTTTAAAAAACTGCTTACATTACAATAATATGTGAAAGCTTCTCTTTTTGCTATTTTAGCGATTCAAGTTGATTGTCTTCTTATTTCATTCAAAATATATTTCAGCCTATTTAGGGATTATATATTTCCATCTATCCGCACATGTTTAAAAATTGTCACGTTTTTAAAAATAGAATATAAACTCACATCTGACGCTAGATTTTCAGTAATAATGCTTAACGTAAAACTTATAATCTCTTTAAAATCACACGGTTTAACTTGAGTACAAATTACAAAACTGCGATACCACTGAATCAATTATAAGTATGTTACATATATAATCGATTATTACCTATTTCAATATTTACAACATTTGTTAAATTTAAAAATTATACTCTCGAATATCCAATATATCAAACAATGCACGTTCTTCTGAAAACGTCACCGATAACACAGCGTCAAGAGTAAAAAAAAATCAAGTTGATTTCATTAAACAGTTTATTTAGTAATAATAAAAGAATGGAAAATTCAAGAAGTTTTAATATTAAGATTAAAAGCTAACTGTGTCAGACTGGTGTGTATACTATAAGAAAAAGTATAATAAAAAATATCCAATAACAATATTAACGCTGCCAGATCAGAGGCTTGCACTAGTTTTCTTCAACACTTCCTTCAAAACACTGCATACTAGTTTCCAGTATCCTCTTCTAACAGTCCAATGTTAGAGGGAAGCAAAACGAATCTACCGACATCTAATCCGATTTAAGACTTTTTAATTCCGATAATAATCGTCTAATCAGTTTCTGTAGGGTTTTACATTTATCGTGCTGCTTTACTCACATTAAAAGTGATATATGGACGTGTTGCCACCATAAAATACATAAAACTGCCCACAGCTTTACGATAGGAAAAATTTTTGGGGGCTTTTGGGCTATATTTTACTTCCTCTTTTCCAGCGGGAGTTTTTACTGCGTTAGCGTGATACATTTCAAAGCGTTCTAAAATGTTGTTGATATATCATTTTTGATTAATTGTTACTGATCCATCGCTATGATGTTCAATCTGCGTTCCCAAAAAATTCTGGAGAGATCCAATGGTAATACTGAATTCGGATTCCAAAAGCGGTAGAAAAGTGTTTATTTCCATTTTAACGTTCCCTATTAATAATCTATCGTCTACATATATAGCCGAATACAAAATGCTTGATCGGCTGATTCTGTAAAAAATACAAGGACTTATTTTAAAACTTACTTGTTGGCGACACTGGAAAAAACAACTGATTTATTTGCTTGTATACTTCACGTATAAATAATCTATTACAATATATATTTGTTATATTTTCGGAGTAAGCGCCTTTTTGCACTTTTGAAACTTAATGTTATTTTAAAATTGTGGTTTTCATACCAAAAAGTAAGCCAATTTAATTTAAGGTTATACATTAGGAAATATTTCCTAATGTTTAATATGTACATATATTTTAGGAATTTTAATATAAGAAACATTGGAATAAATAAACTTGAATTGTTCTTTAAAACCACAGCGAGGCGATTTCCTCTTTTCAACATTACTTTTTCCATAAAATCAATGAAACGCTTATTCCAATATCTTTGAATCGAGTTTCACCATTATCCTGCGCCTTTACACGAAAACCCCAATTATTACAATATTTGTATTAGTGGATCGTGGTCAAGATCCCATGTTTCATTTTCTTGTAAAGATTTTAACTCGCCAAGCATTACATTTTCCACTCTTCTCTTCGCAGTGACTTTATACCTTCAATTAACGATTATGGGTTATCATCTATGTGGTAATTTTGCTATTAATACAAAACCTCCAGATTTTAGCCAATCCGCTGGTTTTCTATCACGATTACTGCGTCTTAGATTTTGTGTTTCTTCTGGTAGTTCACGTTATCAGCGTTCATATTGGCTTCTTCTAAGCTTTGTGATGTTATATTATCTCGATAATTCGATAGCCGTATTTTCATTAATATAACTGCAAATTTCGGCAATAGGTTGCGTGTTGCAAACAATTTCCGCCTTAAACATAACATCATGGCTTTCGACTATTTTATTTTTCAATGGAAGAAAAAACCCTGTAACCGTCCTTATCATTTACGTATCCTACCATATGCCCAAACACTGCTTTGTTATCAAAATTTGAACGGAAATGTTTTGGAACATGTGCATAACAATGCACGTTTGTACCAAAGTTCATATTGAAATTTATGCTTAATTTTAGTTTTACCTGCGAAATTCAACACATGAACAGCAGTATTACACGCTTCAGCCCATAGAAATTTTGGCAGTTTACTTGCACTAAGCATAGATCAGATCGAGCAGCTTCTACAAGGGTTCTATTCTTACGCTCAGCTGTACCGTTTTGTTTAGGTGTATATGGTGGTGAAACTAGAAGTTCAATTGCTCTCCGGCTTAGCAGATCCTCAACTTCTTAATGTACAAATTCTCTTCCACCGTCAGATCGAAATTTGTTCACTCTATGACCATTAAGTTTTGCTTCATTCAAGAATACTTTAAGCTGCTTGCATACTTAACTTTTATTATTCATCCTTGAAACATACAAAATATCTGGACGCTCCTAATAAAGACTTGAAAGGCAATCGATGCATCTTTCCTAATGCACACCTATCATAAAGATTTTCTTTATCATCATTAATAGCAATTTTCATACGTTGTAGTATTTTCTTTATTTGCCTTTTATTTTGATGAGCGAAACGTTCATGATAAAACTGCAAACTATTATTTCTAAAAGCAACGTTAACATGTTGAAATTGGGCTGAATTTGCATCATACATATTTAAAAGGTACATCTCATCCCCCAAACATCCTGATGCTGCTAAAGCATTATCGGCTTTTCTTATTGTTTTTATTTCCAAACATTTGCTAATTTTGCATCTTCCCATTTGTTTTTGCATAACACTTTGATATTAATATTTCCGTAACCATAACCTAACATTACTGTATTTTGTTTTCCAAGTCAAATTTTCTCAGGTATATTAAACGTTGCATAACTTACAAAATATTGTTTACTTGAATTAATATGCCTAGAAGCACCACTGTCACAACACCAAACGTCTGCAGAAGTACCACTGTTACATTTTGCTTTTAAGCTATATGCTATAAAAGCAGTGGTTCTACTTTTGATATTAATTTTATGTTTATTGTTCAAATTTGAATTTACTGCATTAAAACATTAAGCCGCCCAATGACCAGTTTGACACATTTGCGACACGGAAACTTTTGCTTCGCACGAGCCATTTTATCGGAGCTTTTATTCCTTTTAAAGTCGGATTTGTTTTTGGCCCTTACGTTCTTTGCTACAAAAATTGCTTCTCGAATTTCCAGTTTTATCTGATCTTAATTCGCGTACTTCTATTCAACAAAGGTTTTCAATATGAAGATTTAACTTTTGTTGATCTGTAGGAATGATATCCCATAAATCTCTAATATTGTCATATTCCTTTCCAAGTGTTGGCAGTATTCTGCCATTCAGCATTTATTCTTTCTGACAATTTATTCTCTTTGTGTTTCTCCAAATCATTGTTTAAATCTACAAACAATTTTATAGTTTTGCTACATACTGCTTTTATGTACTGCTTCGTTAAAAAAGAGTACATAATTTATTCCATATATCGGCTGCGTTTGTACACGTTAACACTAACTCTTGAGCAAAGGGTTTATGATTTGTGCCGTGCAGCATATTATAAGGAATTGCTACATGTGTGGCCTAACAACCACATAGGGCGCTAGTGAATTGTCAACCTTTTCACTAAAGTGGATTTAATTACTTCTGAAGCGCTGCTTTGCTTTCAGTAGTTGTACCTGCATCTGGACGCTTTCTTTCACAATTTACCACATTTTCAAGTGCATGCGCACGAATTATCATGTTGGTTTCCCATTTCCATTTTGCCCAGTCTTCAGGTCCCTCTAACTTTTCAACTTGTATTTTTAAGTCCGCATATGACATATTTTAATTTCTTTTTTTTTTTGCTGCAAAAAAACGTACCCAGCTTTTGATCTTCTTTTTTTAAGTTCCGTGGTGACTGGGCCCATAACCTGTTCATGTTAATATACTTTTTACATTGACCACATTTTCGTGAAACGCGTGGAAGATGTTGAAAATGTGAAACAACAGTTTACATTGTCAATATCTTTCATTTATTCAGCAGTCAAAAAATATTTAAAGAAAAAGACGCAAAAGTGAAAAATAAGTATTGAAAAATGAATTTTGAAAATAAATTAATAATTAGATTAGTTGTTTCTTTGCAAGAACGAAATCAAATTTTAATGCAGTACAGACAAACAATGAAAGCCATTCTGGAAGAAGGTGATGATAGAGAATTTGCGGTTGACATGAGCATGAATGTTTCTCGAAGGGTTGTTAGATGTTTGTAAGTCAAAATATGTACAATAGATTGTAATTATGTACATACACATAATATCTATGCATACATATCTATGTTTTAAGAGAGCAAGATGTAAGATGGAACAAAATGAGAAAGGATCATTTCTCAGAGATGTTGAAATATGTTGATATTTTTTCAATAGACTTTATATAGGAAGATGTTAAGATTTTTACAATTTGTTGAAATGTAAGATGTTGCTCAGTGGAAAAATGCTAAAACACAGCAAGTTCAGTTCATTAAACAGTTTGTTTAATAATAATAAAAGAATGGCAGCTAACTGTGTAAGACAGGTCTGTATACTATAAGAAAAAGTATAATAAAAAAGACTCAATAACAATACTAATGCTGTCAGATCAGATGCTGAAACGTTGTGGCTGTGGCTTAAACCTAAAAACCTCGGAAGATGCTTTTGGCATATTCCGGGGTAGAAATCTACGATCGGTGATCCAAACCTCCTGGTGGTGCTGTTGTACTACAACAGACTTTGTTCTTCGTAAGGAACTAGATGTTGGTTACAGGCTGATCTACTTTTAGGTTTTCCGGCTACCAACTGAAGTGTTTAGTCTTCCTTTAACCGTCTAGGGGATTACTGTCAGAAGGGATTGGACACCCCAAGTTCTGGATGTGTTATGTGCCCGCCGCGTAACACTAGAAGTTGCCACCTTTGTGTGTTTGGTAAGCGACATGTGCACGGTGGCGAGCCAGTCCACCAAATGAAGTTGGTCCACGGTCAGATTAGGATATGAGGGCTGGCGTAAATCAACTTCACAATCTTTCTTAATAAAATATTTGACAGTTACAGAATTTAGCACAATAATTGATATTTTCTCTGGTGTGTACAGAAGTTCCACCACAAGTTGCTAACGAAGTGATAGCAAGATATTTTATACAAAACTACTATTTCATTTTTAACCATGTTTTTTTATTACAAATTTTGATGGTAACTTGCTAAAATTAGCTATGTTAAATTGTTTAAGAAATGATATGCTTCTAATATTGATTGAAAAATACATTACTGCCATTTTATTATCCACACCAACTTATACCAACACGGTATTCATACTAATTTTGTAAAGGAACTTTAAGTTGAATTTTTAAATAAAGAAGAATCGGTTTGATTTGCTATACTGTATTGCTATATCGCATCATAAGAAATGGTTCGCTAGTATAAGCAGCATCTCCTAGCAGATATGTATTTTTTTACGACATATCGCACTTATTCGCCCGATAATGTTCAATTAATGTTCAATAAAAAGTGATTTGTTTTCATGATTTGATGCATTCCTTAATTATATACGTATTTTTAATAAAGCTGTTTTAAGATAAATGTTTTAGGTATTCTAAAGGATTACTAAATTGAACCTTGTTATTTTTTTCTAATAATTGCTGACTTTTTTATTTGAAAATCTATTGCGCTTATCGAATGCGCGAATTGCGCTTATTAGAATACCATTTGCTCATGTTTTTTAATATAATAATTTTAATGCATGCAACATATTTTAGAGAATTTTCTTTACTAATGTAAAAGCCTTTAAAAATCCTGTGTATGTTTTTATTTAATTTTGATTAGAATCAATTGGAAAAAATCTAGTTTTTCATTTTAGGGGAGAGTAATTTAAAAATTGTTTAATTCATTTCACTAATTAAAAAAATAACTTAAGGCAAAAGGTCTGCCTTCTCTGAATCTTCTATTTTTGCTTACAAAATATTTGCTCACTAAGAAGTAAACTCCCAGCAGATAATGAAAACTTCTATAACTTATGTTTTTCGTAGGTCATATCTTTGAAACATCTTGCTGAAAACTAAAATTTTACAACCACCGTAATATGCACTTCCTCAACGTTACGCAGTATACCCAGAAAAATGCAAAAAAACAACTTTTCCGTTAACAAAACTTTCTTAAATTTTTTAAAAGATGTGGTCTTTAATTTATACTTTTACTATCTTTATGTAGTAAAATAAAAATACTCTTACTATTGCCTAATATAATATTACCTTGTAAAAAATTGTACCTTGTATCATCCTTCGTTTCCATTAAATTCGCCACATTTTCATATATCTCAGGTGTTGTGTTTTGCGATAAATTAAATAAAATTTTTAAAAAAGATAAAAAAAAGTATTACAAAATAAATTTATATGTAAGATTTTATACTTGCACTTTTTTTAATTGGAAATTTTTTGTACCACTACATACAAGCTAACAATCTGTTTACTGATATGCAATCAGGTTTTCGACCCAAATATAGTTGTACTACAGCACTGATTGAAGTAACGGAGGAAATTCGTAGCTGTATTGATAATGAAATGTTGCTTTGTTAGTACTATTGGATCACTCTAAAGCATTTGATATGGTTAATCATGATATGCTTTGTATGAAATTAATTAAGCTGTTCAATTTAGCTCTTCTGCGGCTGATCTAGTTTCATCCTATCTTAATACACAATCTTCGCCGTTACCAGTAGCCAAAGGTGTTCCCCAAGGGTCCATTTTAGGTCCGCTACTATTTACAATATACATAAACGATTTACCAAAATAGTTATCACATTGTAAAACTCATATGTATGCCGATGATGTCCAAGTTTATATTTGCAGTGAACCTGATAAGACCGATGAATGTATTTTAAAATTAAATTTGGATTTATCTGAAATTGAAACTTGGGCAGTAGCGAATGGCTTATGTCTGAATCCTGTTAAATCTACTTGCCTTGTAATTTCAAGAAACACCAATCAAATAACTTTGGAGCCCAATATCATCTTGAACTCACAAAAAATTGAGATTATCAAGAGGACAAAAAGCCTTGGCATTACATGAAACTAAATCTTACATATAATGCTATTTTAAGACATGTACGAGTATTCAACTTGTGACATTTTTCTCATACTTCACCCTATGAGGCTAAACTTTATGGTCTTCGTTTCTGTGATCTGTTAAGCATTCTCTTGCATAAAATTATTTATACTGGGAGCCGTCGTATTTATTTGCGCGTCTCTCTTTCGCACAGTCGCGAAGAAATAAAAACCTGGTCCAGTTTAGATTTAGAAAGCTGATATCTAAATGGCAGTTTTTGGTCGACGCTATTGGTCTATGGAACTCCATACCACCGTCTTTACAATTCGTTAGTAATGCAACGCAGTTTAGTAAAGATATTCTTAATTTTTATGGACAAATTTAAAAATGTACTATGTATATGTGTGATTTATTTAAATGTTTAACAGTCGGAATGCTTAAATTGGATTTCATATTATTTAAAATGATTTGCTAAATTCTTGAAATTTGTGTTAAGTATTATAATCTTCTTGTATGACGAATATATAATTATTACGAGCTGATCATCCTATACTATAATTATAAGACTCTAAGTTTTGTTGTATAGGAGTGCCAATGAATGAATAAATAAATAAATAAACAACCTGACGATCGTAATCAGCGTTGCCAAAATGATGATTTTATCATATTTTTGATGATTTTTGAACCAAAATATGATTTGATGATTTTTTCTTATATTATGATTTTTAATTTATAAAAATTATGATTTTTTTATTTCAAGTGTGTACTACTTTCATTGTAATTGTACTACATAGCGTTAAGAAAAATTTGTATCAGCTTGTTGTTGTAACAAACACATGTATGTACAAGGTGGCGCAAAAATAACCTTCCGATGTTTTTTGGCTGTAATTAAAAAAAAAATGAAAAACTTTGATTCTTCTTGTGGATTATTTTTATTTGGTCTTTTAATTTTTTTTACATCAAGTCGAGAATATGATGTCATGTAAATGGCCGCCGCCACAGTTGATTGTCATTTGAGCCCTTTTTATGGCATTTTCCATCACTTTGTCCAAAACTTCCGGCGATAGGTCCTCACATTCTTGACGGATATTATCTTTAAGAGCTACAAGAGTCTGAGGCTTGTTGACATTAACCCGTGGCTTCAAAAAGCCCCACAAAAAGAAGTCTGGAGCGGTCAAATCAGGTGATTTTGCTGGCCAGTGCAAATCGCCAAAACGGGAGATTAGGCGCCCGGGAAATGCATCCTTCAGCATATCGGTTGTGGCACGTGCAGTGTGTGCCGTTGCACCGTCCTGTTGGAACCACATGTTTTCCAATCCCAATTCATCAAGTTGCGGCAAAAAGAACTCGTTGATCATTGCACTGTAGCACACCATACAGTGACTTTGAGCGGGTGTAATGGCTCTTCGTGGGTTACACGCGGATTTTCAGTGCCCCAGAAGCGTAAATTTTGCTTATTTACGTACCCGCTAAGATGGAAATGGGCCTCATCACTCATGATTATTTTTGATGAAAAATCATCTTCCTCTTGGTGGTGATTAAGGATGGCTTGAGCGTATGTTAGCCGCGATTGGCGGTCAGCAGCTAACAGCTGATGCACCGTCTGGACTTTGTATGGATACATCTTCAAATCTTGTACCAAAATTCGCTGTAAAGACCGTCGACTGACACCCATTTGCGTGGCACATCGTCTGGTCGATGTCGACGGCGCTTCCATGACATCCTTAGCTACAGCAGCAATATTCTCTGCAGAACGGCTACTCCGGGGTCTGCCACGCCTGGCAGCATCTCGTGTTGTGCCAGTCTCTTCGAGGCGAGCGGCTAAACGTCGCAGTGTTTCACCAGTAGGCATTGGACGTCTAGGAAATCTGCGACAAAATTCACGTTGTGCCAAAGTCACCGACCGATTTTTAGTCAAAAAAAATTGTCACCAATATTCCGCGTTCTGCAGCAGTGTAGCGTAACAATGTTTATTAATGTGTATTTCGCATGTGTTTACTACACAAATGTCAAAACAGAACTGACATTAGGGGCAAATCGCAAAATTTATAGCATTTTCTGATAGGAGGATTACTTTTGCGCCACCTTGTATGTGCAAAAAAATGCTTCATTGTTTTGGAAACCTGCAATCTGTTATTTTTAGTGGGAAGTACAAATTATATTCTTTCTTAAGAAAAAGGAAAAATAAAAAAGCAATGTAGCAAAGGTAAAATTAATATTTCTATTATAAATTGTTTACATCTATAATCCATTTATTTACTTTCACTTTTAGATGGTAATTACAATCCTCGTGAAGCAGAAAACGAAGAAACTACGGCATATGATGATTTTCATCTCAAAGCTTCTGGCAACGCTGATCGTAATACTTTTTTGCTTGTGTATTTATTGGGCAATAACTTATAATTGCACTACAAATAAACAATATTGGCTTATAAGTTAGTTTTAAATAAATGAAACTACTTCTTTGAGTGCTACTTTAGAACTGAATTTTATTTTCAAAAAATCAATCTTATAAACTAAAATATAGAATTCAATACAAAAATGCTTACAATACAATTTTAACAAAAATAATATTTGGGTCTTAAGTGGTATTTCACAATTGTTTCTTAAAAGCAATGAAAAATTATTATAGTTTATGTTAGTGTCAGGTTTCATAAAAAAGAAATTTACCTGTGTTGCATTTAAATTTTAATACTACAAAATTCGTATTTTCGTAGTAAGCAATAACTTATCAAACGCATTGCGCTAAGCTTGTATGTATTTCAAAAACAAATAGCGATTAAACAACTTACGAATACGACGCAAGCAATAATTTATTGAGTGCGGTGCACTGAATTCGTATTTCAAATGTAAAGACAATAATAAAACAAAAGAAATAAAGAAAAATATTTGTTATATAATCTAGTGCACACTGTCCCATATTCGAGCACTCCAGTACATATCCATAAAAAGTATTGGTTTCTTTTTAAGAAAAGTTCTTAGTAAGCTATACATTTTACTAATGATTATAAACATTGATTAGTATTTAGACTTTTTAATGTGGGAAAAACAACAGAAAAAAAAACACTAATATATGATTAATTGAAATAGTAAAGGTTAAGGGTTAAAAAAGAGAAAAATAAAATATGTTTAGATACTGCATCGGTCGAGCCACCAGTATCTCTTGATGTTAAAGCTTGGCAGTATATTCTTATCCTTCAAGTACAAACTCATATCATATCTTTTATTCGCAACAGTGATTTCTTTGCCATTTATTGTTTTAAAATTTGCTTGTCTATAAGTATGGTACAAATTGGCTCTGAATATATCCCTGGCTATATAAGCATAAAAATGCTTCCGGAGGCACATATCCGTTCTTTCGAGTTTCCTCTATATATTCTTCATTAACGTAGTAGGCAGCTATAACAAGGTTATTTGCTTTGCACTCGACAGTTTTTAAAATATGATATCTGATTAAGAGAATAATAAAATTATCGATTCTAGTTATTTTTGAAGTGTTATATAGTTTTTTATTAGATATATATTTCTTAAGTTCACTATTAGGTGACCTATAGAGAGAAGTACATGCCCTAAGACATTTTCTTTCGAAGACTAAGTTTTTTCATGTATGAGGGTGCAATATTGTACCATATTTGACCGCCATATGTTAATATTGGTCTAATTAACGATTGATACAACATTATCTTTACTGAGGCGTTTATATGCGTAGAAAAAAACAGATTTCTATACATAAAAAAAGGCTTTCTTGCTTTCGTAATTTGTAAATCAACATGTCTGTTGTAGTAAAGATACTTATCAAGGTGAATACCTAAATATTTTACCACAGGCTTGTTTGTAATATGAACATTAGAGCTGGACTTGACTGCGAATTCTTTCCAATGCTTTCTTATATTGTAGTTACAGTTTCCAACAGGTGGGCGAAATAGGATGGTCTCACATTTATCAATATTCAGTTTCATATGCCAATCATTCGCATATTTTTGAACCATATGAAACAAATCTTGTAACTTTCTGTTAATTTTTCCTATTTTATCATCGGAATGAAAAATTATAATGGCATCCGCAAATGCGACAATGTTATCAGTAATTACTTTTAACAGATCGAGTAAATATAAGTTGAAAAAAATTGGTGCATTTACTGTTCCCTGTTGAAGGCTGTTTACAACAGTGAATTTCTTTTTACTTCTTTGGTCTTCATTTGATGTTAGACAAGTTTTATTGCTTAACATATTGTGTATTAATATAATATGATGAAAAGGCATTCCGTATTTTAAAAGTGTATATATCCGTCCTGGAATCCATATGTTATCGAAGGCTTTTTCGAAATCTAAAGGGTGGTTAAATTTCAAGGGCCGATGTTGATTTTGAATAAAACACAAACTATTTAGGAAATTATTGTAATTTTATTTTATTATGATGTATTGGTATTACTCAATTATGTATGGAACAAAATATCGGCCAAATGGGCGCCGCGACCTCGGCGGCACACCTCCATCCGATGGTCCAAATTTTCGATGACGCTGAGGCATAATGGAGGTTCTATGCCGTTAATGTGCCGAATTATCTGATTCTTTAGGTCTTTAATTGTTGCTGGCTTATCGACGTACACGTTTTCTTTCAAATAACCCCAAAGGAAAAAGTCCAACGGTGTCAAATCACATGATCTTGGCGGCCAATTGACATCGCCATTACGTGAGATAACACGGCCATTGAATTTGTTGCGCAAAAGAGCAATTGTTTCGTTAGTTGTGTGGCAAGTGGCATCGTCCTGCTGAAACCACATATCGTCCACATCCATATCTTCCAATTCGGGCCATAAAAAGTTCGTTATCATCTCACTATAGCGAACACCATTCACAGTAACTGCCTGACCGGCCTCATTTTGGAAAAAATACGGCCCGATGATGCCGCCAGCCCATAAACCGCACCAAACAGTCACTCTTTGTGGGTGCATTGGTTTTTCGACAATCACTCTTGGATTCTCATTCGCCCAAATGCGGCAATTCTGTTTATTGACGAATCCACTGAGGTGAAAATGTGCCTCATCACTGAAGATGAAAAATTACGAAGTGCACGATATGCATTTTGATTTGAACTCCCATTTTCATAATAAGTCTGGATAACTTTAACACGTTGTTGGATTGTGTATCTCTCCATGGTTCAAATTGAGTAAGTCTGAAATAGAGAAATGTCAAATAAAATTCGGAAAAAAACTTGGCGTTTAGGTGTGGTTCACATTCAACATCGGCCCATACAATTTAACCACCCTTTATCAGACAAGCGCCAGTGCATAAAGATCTATTCCAGTTCCAGTTGATATTTGATAGTGTGCAGCATGCACTGTGGAGTGCTGAAATTTAAATCCAAATTGTCGATCATCGAATAGATTGTAATTTTTACAAAATTCAACTAGATTTTTGTATACACACATTTCATATATTTTGCTAATATTTGGTAGCAAGCTTATTGGAGAAGGTTTTTGATATTGCTAGTGTCTCTGTTTTTTTTTTTTTTTTTGTAAAACTACTAAAGCTGTCTTCCAGGAGCGAGCATATTGTTAAAGAGAGTGCAGTATTCGAATATGATTTCCTTTGGAATATTTTTTAGAATAAAATTCGGGATATGGTCTCTACCGGAGGGAAGATTTTTCCTTAGGTTGTTAAATATATGTATATAAAATTGACACTTTGGATATAAAATAGGGTTCTTCTAAATCATTTGCTTTTTTGAGCGAACTAAACGTATTAATAGTGGAATTATTGTTTTCATACTCATTTTTTCTCTCCAAAAATTAGTGAAAACATCTATCAATATCTATATGTAAGGGATTATCAGGATCAATCTCTTTATAAGAATGAATTGGTACTAAATACGTTCCAATTGTGTTTAGTATTTCGTCAGGATCTTTAATAATTAGTTTGCTGCTTTCTCGTTCTTTTTCTAACGAGCTTATATCAATACCAGTGAATCTAAACCAAGCGTCATTGTGTTGGTCAATTTTTAAGGTATCTATACCTTAGCCTATTTAGTTTTGTTGTTAGTAAATTTATTTCACTTTGTGTTAAATTTGTGTTAGGCTCGAACTACATTTAGAGCCTGTTGTATCGTTTTATTTTACTTCTAATTTTACTTTTTTCCACATTCAATTTCTTAATAACTGAATTCGAAATTTTGTCGGTTTAATCCACAATTTTAAATTTTGGGACCGATTTTTCGATAGCCGTGTTTATAAGTCCTTCCAACTTAAGTAGGTAAAAATCTATTTCAGAATTTGAAAGATTGCGATTGCACTATAGCTATATGCAAGACTACTTTTAATTTTGTTTCAGTTTATCTTCTTAAAATTTTGTTTTAAGTTGGGAGAGTATTCAAAGAACATAAGGGGATGATCAGTATCATTATTGAGAACTGTGATTTCCATTGCTTTGTGGTCACTGCCATAATCTAAAGTTTTTAACCAGTTTAGAGTGCTGTTTGTTTTCTCTATGTATATATGAACGCGAATCTGCGATACAAATATCTAGATAAGATGCACCTGGTGGAAATGAGGGTTCCGTGGTAGTAAAAAAATTGCACCTGGAATGTAATTTATTGGTTAGCAGAAACTCTTAGCAAATTACCGTTTGTATTGCATGTGTAATTACCCCAGTCAGTATGCTTACAATTGAGATCTCCCGACAATATATAAAAGTTATTAAGGTTCTGTAAGTCTAATGTTTGAAAAAGATTAAGTAATTCACTAGTGAAAAAGCGGTTATTATTGCCAGAAGGATACTAAGCTGATATGATAAACAAAATTTTATTTGAAACTAGAGCAATTTTAATTATGCAAGTTTCGAGACATTTTAGTGAAGTTGCCGAAGTACAGTAAAAATTCTTAAACTTAATATCGTTCTTTATCAATATTGCCGTTCCCCCACCTCATGAGCTTGTTACTCTATCATTTCTGACCAAATTATAGTTTTTGAAAGTAATTTTGTGTCTAGCATTCAGTTTTGGTTCGTTTAATAGGACTGAGTCAGTCAGTTTAAGCAATTAACATTGATTTCTATTATTTTTAGTTTTCTTTCGGTTGCTTCAGCCAAAAAAAATTAGTTTTCTAACATCGAGAATATAGAATCTTTCGCGATGCTTGTAAGTTTAGTTGTTTTTGAAAATCTTCTAATACTACATTAATTGAGTTAGTGTTATTAATATTTTGAACATTATCATTTCTTAAAATATTCGCAAAAGAAACATTTGGGTTTATTTTGTACGATTGTGAAGTATTGTTAACGGGTTTCTCAGCCATCCCTCGCTTTTTGTTTTTAAGTTTCTGCAGGAGTTCTTTATATTTTTGGTATCTTTTGCATGATGCTGGATGACCGTACTTGTTGCATAGTACACAAAATACTTGTTTTCTTTCGTTTTTAGGAATCTCTCTTAAGGAACAATTTCTAGTTACGTGTTGCTCTTTGCACTTAACGCATCTTGAAGGCAAAAAACAATTCGCTGCACTATGGAAAAAACCCTGGCAATTTCTACACTGCAGTATTTCAGGTTTTCTTAGGGCTTCCCAACGAACGCATCGGTAAAGTAGGGCCTTAATATTTTTTAGATTGTTAGCATTACTTTCAGAGCTTATTTGCACTAGAAACATAGGTAGTTTTATTGATGCACTTTTATAAATTTTAAATTTTCGTTTTCGAATTGTTTTAGTTCGCTTAGGATAGTTGCTGGCTCTGTACTGCCATTTATGCCTTTCAATAAATAAGTTTTTGCTTGTACATCTTCAGGAGTAAATGTAGAAAATTTTGTTTTGGTTTTTTGCAGGATATTTTGCTATTTTTAAATTCTTTCATTTTAAATTCATTGATTTTTAGACCACTTGTAATAAATTCTACAAGCTCATTGAGATCCAGATCGAAAATATTGAGTGGTGGGATTTTTTTAATTGTTCATTTTATTTGATGTCTTGTCATTATGTGAGGTATTTTGGTCTCTCAGAGTAATGTTTTGTGCCACGATTTGCGATGTAAATGTATTGTTGTTATTGCTAGAGACAGTTTGTTATCGAATTCGCATTCTTCATCGTTATCAAGAATTGAAAAATAATTATTGCGTGTTTGTTTAGGTGTTGTTTCACTATTCATATTTGTTTTTCTTTAAACATTTTTTTCTCATTATTTAATGTCGTGAACTCATTTACATTGTTCTTGTCAATATTTGTGCTTGTAAATATTTGTTTTGAGCCAATTGCTCGCTTATAACTTTATTTTATAATATAAAATTATTATTATAATTATAATTAATATCGAAAAGGTATACACAAAAAAAGTTTTTTGCAAAAGGACAAATGATAGTCGAAAAAACGAAAACTTAGATTATTCTCCGCTATACGTCTGTTTATCATGACAGTCACGGTCAAACTCGATCGTAATACTGAATACATACAAACGAAAAAGAAATCGAAATTAAGTGCGGAACAGAACACAGAATACCAAATTTGTCAAACGGAGAAAACTTCGATCCAAATCGAAGAATACCGGTGGTTATGTTTCGTATGTGGTTATATGGGTACCCATAGAACATGTTTCGCTTCCAAGCAGTCATAGAAAATAATATTGAAGTCTGTATTTAAACTTTTGTCCAGTTGACTTTAGTCTTTTTGTAAGAATTACAGTTATTTTTAAAATAAAATATGAATTTTTTGTTTTCCGGTTAAAATATCGATGAATATAAATAAAACTATATATATAAATTTTGGAAAAGTGTTTGGAATTTCTTAAAATCAATATTTTATGCTTCCGTTATATTGTAAGGGCTAACAAATTAATCACATCTATCCTGTGGCTATAGAATACGTTACTTTCCTCAAATCCGCAATATGTTAGGTTTTTTAATATTTTTTATTTCTTTGTTGCCAACAAATTTTTACTCGAAGACTTATGCGAATCTTACACACTGTGTTTTTATCATTATTTTTTGTGTGAACGAATATTTCTGAAGGATATGACAAAATTTTCTGTAGTTTAATTACATCCATACGGCACCAACCAACACAATATCGGCTTGATTGAATGGCAACTAAAACTTATTATACATATTTCACCAAAGCTTAATTAGCAGAAAAAGGACCGACACGCCGCAGAATGTCATTTTTGAGGAGCCCATCGTTGACTGACACGTGCTGTTTGTTGTTTGAACCTAAAAACGCAGGAAAAAGAAAATGTTCGGTGCTGCTCCCTTGCTTGCGACAGGACGGTTTTTGTGCACCAACTCAGAAGCCCTGTGTTTCCTCGCCTTCTGGGGAACTGTGCGAAACAGGAGGGATTAGATAGCAGGTGCTCTTTAGCAAGGGGTTCATGATTTCTGCCGTGCAACATTTTATCAGAAATTGTCACCTTTATAAACCTTGCACCGTTACCCATTTCACTCAATACGGATACGCGTGTGAAACATAAATATATTAAAGTGCTTGCTTAGCCAAATTAGGCGTCGTCATCGTTGTTAACTTACTCAATGATACATACATAAATAAAAGTATTCAATAACCCAACAATGAAATCCATATGAATACAACTGGAAAAACGCAATGTTGGGGATGCTGGGTTTATTTATGTTTGACTGTACATTGCCGAAAGTATTTACACTGGGCACGGAACAGTCATCCCTGAAATATATAATAAAAACAGAAATTGCGGAATAACCCTCCTTCTTTCTTCTTCTCCCTAATCTAGCTCTGGTACAATGCACTGCCGATGTAGTAGTCGACCTCTGCTCATAAAAACAAAACAAAAATTGCAGCTCTCCTGTTTGTTTGATGAAAAATGTATGCATATTGGAGAGTACGACAATTGCGTGTACAATAAAATTTTTAGTGGCTTCGCTATTACCAGTTTCAACCGTTCTATGTTACAGGACAGGACCTAATTATGTTGTATTCTACTTTAAGTATCTGATATCAGAATTTTAAACATTTCTGGATCGATTAAAAATTTTAAAAATATATTTTATTAATTTATGTTTCATTTATTTAAGAAAAAACATTGCATGCGCATTTGTTACAGCTTTTTTTTCTCTATATGAAGTAAATATAGAAATCATTACTGAATATTTAAGTTTTTAATATACTTTCTTAAGAAAGCACAATTTATAAAATGTATTAAAAATAAACTTATCCTTCAGAATTCAGTGATTGGCTAAATCAAGGTGCATGTATGTATGTATGTACGTCTAGGAGGTGGCAGTCAAAAAACCTATTTAGTACATTTGTCTGTCAAATTATTCCTGGTTTCTGTGAAAACAAAACGATAAAGTTTTGCAGAAAACAGTAAAAACGGTCTTTTGTTTAAAAACAGTAGAAAGTGTGGGTTCCTAAAGAAAATAATTACTGATTCAAAAATCCGATTGGTTTCGCTCACCAAATGTCATGTTCGAAAATTACAACTTCATTTCCAGTTATTTAAAAAATGGAAAACCTTATCGGTTATTTAACTATTCTTGTAGCTTTCAAGTCAGCTTTGAAACCAAGTCAAGTCATACAGTTTTTTTCTTAAATAAAAAAAAAAACTGATTTTTTTTAAATAGTTTTTGGCAGATCCCACAACATACGATTCAAACAACTTTGCACAAAATACTATTTCGTATATAAAAATTTTAGAAACTTTTACTCTGAAGTAGTCACACCAATTAAATAGGATTAAGCTTTGATGATGATTTTTATAATTCTATTTTTATAACTTTATTGATTTGCACAACCGTCAAATCGTTGGCAGCTTTCAAACCCCGATTTCCGTTTATGTGTAAGTGATCCCTGCGATGTTGAATTTTTATATTAAAAGCTGTGCGGGGGATATCCCGTTTTTACATTTAAAGGTCGTTATAAAATATTTAGGGATATTACCATTCTCAAATGCTGCTGTTGAAGCAGGTGTTATTAAACTCCGTTTAAAAAGTGTAAAAAAGTATAATTTTATTTCTTCTGCAAAACTTTATAAATTTTATTAAATTAAAGTTAAAGTATAAACGTGTATAACAATATCAAACTGTAATCCAAACAAATACGTTGTTGTAAAAAGTCATAATCTGGTGGAGAACTACTGTGTGCATCATCATTATTTTGTATCATCATATCCCTCGCAATCTTAACCGGTGGTTCTTTTATATCTATGTTTATCTACATATAAGTTTTCATTTCGCAATATTGTTTTTATTTAATCTACATTGTTTCTGACAGCTAGAAAATCTTCTTCATTCATTGGCCAGGTGTTGTTAATAATAAGTCTTGGTGTATCGCACGTAAAATTTGTTCACATTCTTCAATATAAGTAGATGTATGTATGTTCATTTTAACTGGCGCTCTGCTAACAAGCAGCTGTTTTAATAAATAAAAAGTTTTACCGTTGGTAATTTTTTTTAAATGTCGTGTATTGCCTGAGTGAGTAATTAACAATATACTCTGTAAATAATAGAAAATATTTGGATTATCAAATTATTTTTACAAGCAATCAATCTACTATCAAACACGTTTTCTCATGGTCCAGGTTTAGCGACCTCTTAGATGATAAACTGAAAAATGTTGATAAAAAAACAGACCTTTTAGCTATCAAAATAGAAGCGCAAGAATTAAAGCAGAATAAGTTTGCTAAAAAAGTATTTAAGAAAGCTGTCATCAAGGCTATATTATATTGACTGACTGAAGATCGCGTTCTTCTAATATTATAATAATTGGGCTAAACTGTAAAAATGTATAAGCCGCCAGAAAAACTTCACAAAACTATCATTTTTGTTCTGTTCGGGAACTTCGAACTTGCAAGCTTACGACGTAGTTGCTGCTAGACAAATGTTTTAATTTTTGGAGTCAGTGTGGTGATCTTTGTATATTTATTAATAACAACATATATTCCAAGAGATGCAAATTGACACCCACCCATCTGTTCGTCGATTTTAAGGCCGCATATGACAGTGTGCATAGCGACTAGCTATACAACCCCATGTCTAGTTTTGACATTCCTACCAAACTCGTCATGTTGTGTAGGATGACGATGGAGAATTCTCGCTGCTCCATCAAGGTTGGTGACGAATTCACCGAGACCTTCAATGTCAGAAAAGGCTTTAGACAAGGTGACGCACTGGTATGTGACTTTTTTAACATAGTTCTTAAGAATATCGTGCAAAACTCACACGCAATTGAGTAGTAAGGCCTTCTCTGGAAAAACCAAGCTGACACTATATACCACTTTGATAATCGCTGTTCTTCTCTATGGCGCGGAAGCATGGACAGTGTCGAAGGCGGATGAGGAAGTCCTTGGTATTTTCGAGAGAAAAGTTCTGCGTTCAATCTTCGGACCTGTCTGCGTTGATGGTTTCTGGAAAAGAAGATTCAATCTCGAACTGTACTGGTTGTACAGCGACATGAGCCTAACCAGGCATCTACGGATCCAACGGCTAAGGTGGTTGGGCCATGTAGAGGTCATGGGAAATATTGTTCCGACCCGTAGAATCTTCGACTCTGAACCAGTGGAACAATGCAATAGAAGACGCCCACGGAACCGATGGCGCACACAAGTGGAGAGGGACCTCAACCAACTTGGTGTGCAAAATTGGAGGATGTTGGCTAAAAATCGTGCCAGCTGGAAAAGTTTGTTGGTTGATGCCCAGGTCCACACTGGACTGTAGCGCCAAAGAAGAAGAAGAACAACAACATATATTCGTGGTCCAGTGGAAAAGTATGCTGATTCAGCAAATGGTTCTAAAAATTTAAAAAAATATTTTAAGTCGATGTAATTAAATGACTGATGTTTTGGTAAAAAGCAATATAAATACAGAATATGTAAAGAACGTAGATATTTGAAATTCACAATAACAATTCAAGTTATGGCATTTAGTTTCATATAATGTACGAAAACTAAAAAAATCATTAAAAATTTACTAAATTTTGTGACATATGTATGTATGTATATAAGTATCTATTTTTTTTTTAATTATAACACATGTCACAGACATGACAGACAACACTTGTTTTTGTCGTATTTTAATAATTATTGTATTAACTGGATGGCAGCAACAAACACGCAGTGCTGGACGTGTCGGTAGTGGCCAAATTTTGTGGAAATGTGTTTTTACTATTCAAATTCATCAAATTGGAATAATGAGTTTGTAAAGTTTGAGAAATTTCTACAGCAATTTGATTCTACAAATTCTGTATAGAGAGAGAGATCTAAATGCGCGACTTAGTAATGAATGCAAGATGTAAATTTTCGTATGGATTTCCCACATACTACAAGCTATAGATTGGCGAAATATAAAGAACTAAATACGAAAGGTAAAAATTGCTAAATTTGATTAAAGATTTCGTGGGGATTGTGCTATATCAAAGAAATGTTAACCATGCACTAGGGGAATACCGATTATGGCATTATTGCCATTAGGGGCCATGATATGGTTTGTTTATTGCATTTTTGCCATTCTCTGACTGTTGCTGAGACAATTAAAACTGTTTCAATTCAAAAACTTCGCTTGAACAGAATATTTTGTGCTCAATAAAAGTATAATCTGTCTCTACATGTTAGTAATATCGATCTTCAATCAAATGATACAGTTGATAAATAAGTTGCGAGTTAATGTGAGAAAATTAAATTGGATAAAGTTTACTAGGTAGAAAGATGTGCTTTTAAACTTAAGTGAAGTGAAGGAAAGAAACCATTAGTAAACCAACTAAAAATAAAAGACTTACAGTCTGATTATATGCAAAATTCTTTCAATTCACAATTTACGACCTATGTGCTAAACTTAATCACAATGTCTCAGAGCTATGCACCACCAACTTTGCATCTCATGTAGTCAGTTCGATAATAAAACCTCCAGCTGGCCTATTAAACCTTAATGCCAAATCCTTTAAAAGTAATACATTATGTAATTTAGAAGCATCCGAAAATATAACGCACATAGGTGCCTATCCAGTATACAAAGAAAGAGTACGATATTTTGGTAAAGGCGTACTAACCGAAAATGAAGTTATATGTACATATGTATACTAACTGACTTAAATTATTATTCTCTGTAAAAATTTATTAATGTTTGTCACAAGTATAGGAAAATTATATTAAATTTATTCGTTTTTTAAATTTCTATGAAAATATTTACATGCAGATATATCAAAATTTTCAATTAAAATATGATTTCAAATATACTCTTATATGAAATTAGAATCGTGCCAATCTGGCTGACAACAAAATATGTTATGCCATTTATAGATTAATACGTTAAACATATTGTAAATGAATTAAAATATGTACTTAATAAATCTATTAATTAATAATAATTATAGTTTCGTTAAATTTAATTACAATATAAAAGTAACTACAACCTCAAAAGTTTGTATTTAATTCCCTTGTTTTCATTAAAATACTGATCATATGAATGAATTCGACCAACAGTTCAGAGGTCGAACGTTCGATTTCTGCCAAAGAAAGACCGTGTTAAAAAAACACAAAAAATAATTCCACATCATACGTGTATTACCAAGCAATGACAAACAATAACGTAAAAAAATGGTTATGTACATAAATACGAAAACTCCATAGCCTAATAAAAAAATCCATATTAATACAGCAAAAGAAAATATTGCGGATGTTGGGTTAATTGGTGTTTGACTATGTATTGTCGAAAGTGTGTAAACTGGGAACTGAAGAGTTAGAACAACATCAGTTAAATTCTGCCATCTTCATCTCTGCAATATAGAATAGAAAATAAAAAGCATTCCTCCGCATAACCGAGTTCAGTTCTGGTACAATGCACTGCATATGTGGAGGTCGATGACTGAATACTAGTCAAAAAATATGTAGCTCTTCTAGAAAGGAATTACACAAATTCGATTAATTGTTGGTATGGTGAATTCCCTGTTGATAAGCGTTTTATAAATAAGCAATGAGCCACAGATTATGTTTAAAGTATAACATATCCAAAGATACTCGTAGCTTAAGCCAGCATTACACTAAGCACTTTTAATTGATAAATTTCTTAGTTACGAGTAATTAGCGTTAAGTTGATATTACAAATGCATACATGTCATAAAAACAACATATTTTTATTTGCGCCACATTAACAACAATATCTCTCCAATTTTGTTTTTGAAAAGTATTTAACCCTGTACTTTATATGTACATATATATGTTTTGATATTATAATCATTTTATGTAAACACTCATAAAGCAAGTTAATATTGTCATTCTATAGGCTGATCAAAGAAGATGAATATGAAGCTAGGGTTGGCGCTCGATTTCCCATTAAATGGACAGCACCAGAAGCGGCAAACTATTCCAAATTCTCCATAAAATCGGACGTCTGGAGTTTTGGTATACTGCTAACTGAATTAGTAACATATGGGCGCATTCCTTATCCAGGCAAGTATATTCTTTGAACTTTAATACATTAAAATAGTTAAATAAATTTTATTTTTTCAAAATAGGAATGACAAATGCAGAAGTATTAACGCAAGTCGAACACGGTTATCGCATGCCTCAGCCACAAAACTGCGATCAAAGACTTTATGAAATCATGTTAGAATGTTGGCACAAAGATCCTATGAGGCGGCCAACTTTTGAAACTCTACAATGGAAATTAGAAGATTTCTTTACATCAGACCAGAGTGACTACAAAGAAGCACAAGCCTACTGATAAATGCTTTCCTGTTCTTCAAGATTGCAAATCAGAAAAATAACTACGATATCATCTGCAACTACAACAAAAATATAATTACATCACCAACTAAAGCCAATTAAAACAGCGGTGCAGCGAATCTAAAAGCTTTTTTTTGTACAAAAGTCGAATTACTTTTCGAAAGTAATTGGTTTTTGGCTAAGACACAGTTTAAATTTATACGATTCCAAATTCTTAAATACATATGTATGTATGCGTATAATTGAATGTTATTAACGTTTGTAACCGGCATTTAAAGTAAGTACATATATATGTACTTTAGAGTCAATTTGTTTAAGTGCAAAAAAACAAAAGATGTATAGCAAAAACGGAATCTATAAAAAGTTCTAAGAAACTTGGGTCTAACATGATATTCAGTCTCTCGTCGGGAGACGAAAAGATTCCAATTTTAAATTTACTTGAAATCAATATGTTACCTTGAGTAAAATATGTATTATTTCATCATTATTCATTTGGTTGTTGAAATATTAGGCTGTATTAACATTTTATAAAAATATGCTGTTAATCATATATTTTGATGGCAGTTAACAGTTAGCGCTAAAAGAGTTCCCGTGTTTATAATATTTTCTTTAGAAGAAGTTGACAAGTATCAGTGACATATTCCGAATGACAGTTAACAGTTAACGCTGAAAGCGTTCCACTGCTTATAATATTTTCTTTACAAGAACTTGACAAGTATCAGTGACATATTGCGGAATATGCCTTTATCTGTGAACACTAGTAACGAAAAAAAAACGTTCCACTGAGTTTTTACACTTCTATGGAATAGATGTAGCCGTATCGGAAGTTTCTTGTCCAGAATACCTTACCTTTGCGTCTTTATATTGCAATTAGTTTACCTTCAACGAATTTATAAATTTTCAATATGAAAGTTTATGTAGCATGTATGTATTTCAATGCAGAATATTATAATTTAGTAAATTAAAAAACTTACGAAAAATTCTAAACAAAATAACCGCAAAAACATGTACTTGCTGACTATTCAGAAAATATATGATAACAATCCTGGTTGCGATCTCGCGACGTGTCAGTGCAAAAAATTGTGATGATGTTATGACAGTGAATTTTGAAAGTTGTACCCTTAAACCTCCAGTGGATAGTAAAACAAAGTTATTCTTTAACACATACTTATGTATTTAAAATGTTCCTTTGTTTTCAAAATAACACATGCAGTGAAATATTTTTGGAAATGTGAATATTAATGTCTATCAGGGGCACTAGGTTTTAGTTTTAGATGCCTAGTTTCTTATGCTACTTTCACAGATTACATTTTTGATATACATCTTAAAAAATTACCCAAGTTGCACACATGCATACATATATGTTAAGAAACTAAGAAGATGACAAAAAGAACATAAGAAAATAACATGACAAAAAAGAAAATAAGAAAATGTTAGTATTATTAAATTTATCGTACATAAATACAAACAAAACTGCATCGAAAACGTATTTTAACAAAAGCAAAAGAAGTCATGTTTTTGCGAAGATATAACCTGAATGCATTCAGAAGATTAGATTAAAAACGTTTGTCCTACTGAAAAGCAAGCATAATATCATATTTAAATAAGTACATACATACATATGTATGCAATTTCAAATGAAATTAAAGTGTATTTGAAAAATGATTTATGCCAAAACACATCATTTGCATAAAAAAATTTATTGTGTTATTTTAGCTCACTATTATGTGACGAAAAATTGCTCTAACAAATAAACAAAATTCTTACTGTAAAATTAAAAAAGGACTTGTATATGTATATAACTTGATCTGGTAAATGCCAGACGGTTGTGACATGTGTATTTCGAATAATCGTTATAATGCTTTTCTGTACGTTACGTTAATACGTTAAACTTAATCATCTCTCTATTTATAAAAATTAAAATTAACTTTCAATGGTTAAAGAGTATTTTTATGAAAAATACAATTCGAACACATTTTATTAAGGTGAAGTTTATCTGGATTTTTTTATATCAATAATTCTGTGTTCAGAAAATAGCGTTTGTCATGTTATTTATTTCATTTGCCTTTTCTGATATATTTAAACTTTAGTCCTTAAATAATATAATATAACAATTTCCCACACATATAGGTATGTAAATTACACTTTATTAATTTTTTTTTTAATTTTCTAAAAATATATTTCAAATACACTTATTAGTTCTAATATATATGTATATACATATGTATGTATGTAAGCTTATAAGTTTAAGTTTCCTTGCTTTGTATTTTTAATTTGTCTTGTTGTACTCATAATATTTGATATTTTTTTAACAATTATTATTATAGTAAACGTATATTATATGCATCTATGAAATAAATTATTATATTCATATACATATATATAAACATTCAACATTTATGTAGTAAACCATATTCTCATTTATAAATAGGCAATTTATTTGAGTTTAAATTTTGATATAAAACATTATTGAAACAAATATATAAAACAAATAAAATCGATTAAATAAAGTGTAAATATCGTTTTACTTTACATTTTTTAAGCATAAAAATCTTTCCACCCACCCAGCCTTTTAAAAATTTCCCAGGAAGGTGTTACTCCCATGTCATGGTGGCGTCTATCTAATCTGTTATTTATTGTTAAGCCTAGCACCACGACAAGTTATACGATACAGCACTACCAAATGACAAAACCTTAATATCAAAATTATTGTTCGTTAGTGCAAACTTTGCGCGAAATATGTGATATTAATTTATTATACAACTCAACGTTTTAATTACTTTTATCAAGATTTTATATTACAAAAATGCATCTTGAGCTTTAAAGCAATTATTAAGAAAATAATAAAATGCAACTTAAGTGTTATTTTTTATTTTGGCTAGTGTTAAAGGTACCTTTATTGAACGTGTGTAAGGACAAAATTTTAATTTAACAAAAATAAAAAATTGAAAATTTACGTTTTTCACTCCTTATATTATATTCAAAAGTATGTATTTTAAATTTCTATTGTAAACACACCGAAACAAAAAAAAAACAATCACCCTTATTCTGCGTTTCGATTACGTTCTCGCATTCAGTTACGCTCGGATCGAAAAAAGGTATTCTGACAAAAAACTGAATCGAAAGAAAAAGAAGAAGAGCAGGGTATGTTTAAATTGGCTTCTTTGCTGTGAAACGTGTGAAATAGAAACAGTAAAAATAAACAATTTTGCAAACATTTTAATAAAAAGTCAAATTCAGTCCACTAAAAAGTAATAAATAAAATTAATAAACAAATAAAAACGCTAATTCCGCTGGTATTTGTTACCAGACCCGTCAACTGAATAACTTTTTCCTCAAGTGGGCTAATACGCTGTAGGCGGCATGAAACTCCTCCGGTGCTCATCATTTCTTTTTTGTTTGTTGACAGCTTCCGTTAGATGTAGCTTTTCCAGTCAATCCAAACCTATAAATTTATATTAATTTCTGTAATAATTATACGCAAACCATACCTACTTTTTTCCATGCACTGGCATTTTTTGTTGGAGGACCTAGTGCATTGAGGATTCCTGCCACTTCCTCCCAGAACGCTACTACTTCTTCCTTTGAACGTTGATGGTAGCCAATTTTTCACACTGCTCTGGTGTTGTTGTTTTTGACCTGTAATACATAAAAAAAAACATCAGATTCGGGTACAAAAATTAGAAAAACAAAAAAATTAGTTTAATTAAATAAATTAATTAAAAATAATTTTAAGTGTTTTCTAATCGTTTCTGAACATTTTATCTCATTTTCTACTTACATTTTTTCAATTTTAAGCTTTTTAACTAAAAAACACAAATAAAGAAAACCCCTCCGTTAACAAAAAAAAACAACTGAGAAAAACGGAGCTCCGTTCGTAATGCATAATACATACAATCGAAAGAAACTGAGCGGAATCGAAACGCAGAATACCAAAGCTGCCAGACGGAGAAATTTACGATCCGAGTCGAAACGCAGAATAGCCCCCAATAATTTATGGTTTTTAGATTTGATTAAATTATTAATATAAGAACTACTAACACTCTAATTCAGAAAAGATTAGAATTGTCTCTTAAGTGGTTTGTTATCAACGCTACGTTTTGTATATTTTCTTCTCCGTCATCAAAAAAATAATTCAGTTGATGAAAGCATTTCAATTTTCATTTTATTTTCACAGCAATGGGAAAACATTACAGCAACGAAAGGAAAAAACTAACTAGAGGTTCAAAATTAATTTGGAGAGGACAAAAACTCGGCTGGGACAAAAAACGCTATTCTTAAAGCTGTAATCTAACATACCATCGGCATCGGAAACTCCATGCCATTGCAAAACTCCATTCCGCATGCAAAAACCAACAACGCCTTAATTAATTTAATATATAAAATTATACAAATGACAACTTTTTTTAATTTATTTTCCTTTAACGGAAAATTCGTTTTTAACGATTATAAAGGGTGGTTAAATTGTATGGGCCGATGTTGAATGTGAACCACACCTAAACGCCAAGTTTTTTTCCGAATTTTATTTGACATTTCTCTATTTCAGACTTACTCAATTTGAACCATGGAGAGATACACAATCCAACAACGTGTTAAAGCTATCCAGACTTATTATGAAAATGGGAGTTCAAATCAAAATGCATATCGTGCACTTCGTAATTTGTTTGGTCAATTTCATCGTCCAAATGTGCGTACAATCGCAAAAATCGTGGAAAAATTCGAGCAAACCGGGTCTGTAGAAGATGTGAGAACACCAGTGCATGCTCGTACTGCAGAAAATATTGCTGCTGTTCGCGATAGTGTGGCTGAAGAGCCCTCTACCTCAACTCGTCGTCGTTCCCAACAATTGCACCTCTCACGCTCGTCGTTGATGAACATTATGCATAAAGACTTGCATTTACACGCTTACAAGGTGCAATTGGCTCAAGAACTAAAGCCTCTTGACCATTCCAAACGTCGTGAATGGGCAGAATGGTGGCAAGAAATGGCAACAGTGGATGATCAATTTTCGAAGAAAATCATCTTCAGTGATGAGGCACATTTTCACCTCAGTGGATTCGTCAATAAACAGAATTGCCGCATTTGGGCGAATGAGAATCCAAGAGTGATTGTCGAAAAACCAATGCACCCACAAAGAGTGACTGTTTGGTGCGGTTTATGGGCTGGCGGCATCATCGGGCCGTATTTTTTCCAAAATGAGGCCGGTCAGGCAGTTACTGTGAATGGTGTTCGCTATCGTGAGATGATAACGAACTTTTTATGGCCCGAATTGGAAGATATGGATGTGGACGATATGTGGTTTCAGCAGGACGGTGCCACTTGCCACACAGCTAACGAAACAATGGCTCTTTTGCACAACAAATTCAATGGCCGTGTTATCTCACGTAATGGCGATGTCAATTGGCCGCCAAGATCACGTGATTTGACACCGTTGGACTTTTTTCTTTGGGGTTATTTGAAAGAAAAGGTGTACGTCGATAAGCCAGCAACAATTCAAGACCTAAAGTATCAGATAATTCGGCACATTAACGGCATAGAACCTCCATTATGCCTCAGCGTCATCGAAAATTTGAACCATCGGATGGAGGTGTGCCGCCGATTTGCGGCGCCCATTTGGCCGATATTTTGTTCCATACATAATTGAGTAATACCAATACATCATAATAAAATAAAATTACAATAATTTCCTAAATAGTTTGTGTTTTATTCAAAATCAACATCGGCCCTTGAAATTTGAATCTTACCGCTATGTTATATTCAGGAAAATAATGATTTCTTTATTTTGCGGTAGGTTCAAGTCTGACTTAATTGAAGTAAAACAAATCTGAAACAAGCTAAAAATTGTTAATTAAGAAAATTATATTGCTGCAACAGAAAGAAGGTAAATAAATAAAGAATTTCATAAAATCATTTTAAGCAAGTCAGTAATATTTACAGAGTTTTAAGAAAAAGAATCATTTTAAAATAACTTACTAGGAATGAGATTCTTTGTCAATACACATATATATGTACATAGGTATATGTTTTGATTTTTTTGAGAATAAGAAAACTTACACTGAAATAAAGACTGAAATAAAGAGATGATAAAAGTTATTGCTACCGACACATGAAGACAAAATATTGCTACAAGATCCATTGAACACAAAAGAGAAAGAATAGTTACTAACAAAATTGCCGTAAAAGAAAATTTAGGTTAATACAAACACATTTAATAAAAAAAGGAAAAACAAACAATTTGTGAAGGTACAGTGTATAATGGAATTAGAATAGTTATTCAAATAAAAGAAAAGTTGTTTGAATAGCAACTCTAGGCTGCTAAGGGTCAAGATTAAAATTATAATTAAAACTAACATTATTAATGCGTATATACATATGTATAAGTGAAATACAACGTTTAGTTGTGGTTGAGTTTTCTTCATAAACTGACTATTTTATTTCCAAGTTTTTTCTTAAATACTAGAAATGAAAATGTTAAATCTAGTCTAGGTTTTATCAGCGTGTGAAAGAAAAATAAAGTACAGAAATATCGTCTTAGAACTAAGTGATGATATTCTTACTAAGTGTTGGTTATTGATTTAGGATATCGTCTTATCATTAGGTGTTAGTTATTAGTTTATGATGTGTTCTTAACATTATATCGTCTTACAACTAAGTGATGATATTCTTACTAAGTGTTGGTTATTGATTTAGGATATTGTCTTATCATAATTAGAATAGAGTCTTCGTTTTAATAGTTTTTCTTTAATGGTGTGAAAAATAAGAGTCTTATCATAATTAGAATAGAGTCTTTGTTTATGGATTCTTAGTTTAATATTTTCTATTATTATCTATGCTTATTTCTTAAGTGTTCTTTAATAGTTCGCTAAGGTATGTTAGTAGTGTGTATCTCACTCCTCCCATCCTTAGATAATTCAATGTCCTCATTGATAATTTTTATATTATTAGTTTTTTCTTTTACAAAGTATTTCTGAAATATGATAAATACTCCTAAAATTATTATAAGAGTTAATATAATAACTATTAATAGGCTTAACGAATAGTTATCGGTCTTAGTGTTAACATTTTCTATATGTTTTTTAAGTTCAGGTAGTGAAATATTGTCTTTAATTATGTTTTCAACATCTTTTGCAGGTGGTAGAATATTAGATTCTTTTATGTTTCTATTTACAGTAATTTCAAAGTAATTTATATTTATTTTACAATTACTAAAGCGGATAATGTTATTACTTTTTATATTTATATCGAGTTTGTTACAATCTTGCTCTACTTTTGTATTATTTAAATTTTTAGTTACAATTATATTCGATTCTATAAAAATTATAACGGAAGATACATTTTTTTATATTGGCAGTTTGTTTTCTTATTATTTATTAAATTTATGGTGCATATATTTTCTTCAGTTATTATCTAACGATCTATTTTTTGATATATAGTGTTATTTATTGTTACATAATTCTTATATCCATCTAAATGAAGTTCATTATTATTTTGTCCGGCATAGTAATGATTACTGTTTTTTTGTATGTGTCAAATTGAGTTGGAATTGATAAAATGAAATAAATTATTCCTTTTTTTATTTTACCAAACTGAGGTTTTTATATTTTCAAATTCTAAAGTGTTTAAACTCATCACAGTCTGTAAGTCTATTATTTTCGGATTAATAATCCCTAACATAGCAATTGTATTACCATTTGATACGTAACTAATCTTTTCCCAATTAGTTCGTCCAGTACTGTATTCATCAGTCTCTGGAACGTAGCTGGTGCATTTTTTAATCCGAAGGGCATTCGCAGAAATTCATAATGCCCATTTCGTGTCGAAAATGCCGTTTTATGCCTGTCTTTAGGTTCAACCTCTACCTGGTAAAACCTTTTTGTAAGATCAAGTGTCGTAAAGTAAGCGGACCTACCCAACTTGTCCAAGATTTCGTCTATCAATTGTATTGGGTATACCATTAGGTGCTGAATAAGTTGATTTACTATGGCAGATGATGTTTTGCTCTAACATCTCTTTTATTTGCCTATCAACCTCTTCTCTATGTACCTTTGGGTATCTATAGGATTCCACATACTTAGATGGGATCTTCATGTGTAGTACTTATCTTATGTTTTATTTTATGCGTAAAGCTGAGATTTTCGTTCTCTTTGTGAAGAATATTTTTATATTTTTTTAATAATGTTTTAATTTCTTTACTTTCCTCTTCGTTTAAATGATTTAACCTAAATAATGAATTTAAATCGTTGTTATTCGTATTACTCCTACTATCTACTTCTTCTAAGTTAAACAATCCTCTCCCATTAATTTCTTGACACAACTTTTTAACACTACCCTTAAATCTAATATTACTTAAATTAAAAATTAATGTCGAAATTGGTTTCTGCTCACCATACTCCGCTATTAATACTACTTTTAGGCTGCTCCAGTTTTCCGGCTGTTCCCTTGTGATTACATTTAAAGCTTCCTTAGTATGCAATTAAAAAATAGAATGCGGTCCTCTGATGGTAGGGCAGCTATGTTTGGCACCATGTTTTCTATAGCTCCAATATACATCGCTAATTCCTCCTTTTGTCCAGAAAACGGATGGATTAATTTCAGGTTGTCCATTACAAAGCGTTTTTGTAATAGCAGGTTTTCAATTTGCTGTTGTTCTGCGTTGTGAGTGTTGTTGTTCATGTTGGCGTTGATTGATAATTGTTTTAAGTCTGAAATAATTTTTTCCATAAACTAAACTGGGTTGTGTATATATTTTATTTTCCTTTGGACTTTGAAGGAATAAACTGTATTTATTTTATTAAAAAAAAAAAAAAATTTCTTCTGATTTATTCGTAGGTTCGTTTAAGGATCTTTTTCGTAGATCCTACCGACTGCGCCAGTGAAATACAACGTTTAGTTGTGGTTGAGTTTTCTTCATAAACTGACTATTTTATTTCCAAGTTTTTTCTTAAATACTAGAAATGAAAATGTTAAATCTAGTCTAGGTTTTATCAGCGTGTGAAAGAAAAATAAAGTACAGAAATATCGTCTTAGAACTAAGTGATGATATTCTTACTAAGTATTGGTTATTGATTTAGGATATCGTCTTATCATTAGGTGTTAGTTATTAGTTTATGATGTGTTCTTAACATTATATCGTCTTACAACTAAGTGATGATATTCTTACTAAGTGTTGGTTATTGATTTAGGATATTGTCTTATCATAATTAGAATAGAGTCTTCGTTTTAATAGTTTTTCTTTAATGGTGTGAAAAATAAGAGTCTTATCATAATTAGAATAGAGTCTTTGTTTATGGATTCTTAGTTTAATATTTTCTATTATTATCTATGCTTATTTCTTAAGTGTTCTTTAATAGTTCGCTAAGGTATGTTAGTAGTGTGTATCTCACTCCTCCCATCCTTAGATAATTCAATGTCCTCATTGATAATTTTTATATTATTAGTTTTTTCTTTTACAAAGTATTTCTGAAATATGATAAATACTCCTAAAATTATTATAAGAGTTAATATAATAACTATTAATAGGCTTAACGAATAGTTATCGGTCTTAGTGTTAACATTTTCTATATGTTTTTTAAGTTCAGGTAGTGAAATATTGTCTTTAATTATGTTTTCAACATCTTTTGCAGGTGGTAGAATATTAGATTCTTTTATGTTTCTATTTACAGTAATTTCAAAGTAATTTATATTTATTTTACAATTACTAAAGCGGATAATGTTATTACTTTTTATATTTATATCGAGTTTGTTACAATCTTGCTCTACTTTTGTATTATTTAAATTTTTAGTTACAATTATATTCGATTCTATAAAAATTATAACGGAAGATACATTTTTTTATATTGGCAGTTTGTTTTCTTATTATTTATTAAATTTATGGTGCATATATTTTCTTCAGTTATTATCTAACGATCTATTTTTTGATATATAGTGTTATTTATTGTTACATAATTCTTATATCCATCTAAATGAAGTTCATTATTATTTTGTCCGGCATAGTAATGATTACTGTTTTTTTGTATGTGTCAAATTGAGTTGGAATTGATAAAATGAAATAAATTATTCCTTTTTTTATTTTACCAAACTGAGGTTTTTATATTTTCAAATTCTAAAGTGTTTAAACTCATCACAGTCTGTAAGTCTATTATTTTCGGATTAATAATCCCTAACATAGCAATTGTATTACCATTTGATACGTAACTAATCTTTTCCCAATTAGTTCGTCCAGTACTGTATTCATCAGTCTCTGGAACGTAGCTGGTGCATTTTTTAATCCGAAGGGCATTCGCAGAAATTCATAATGCCCATTTCGTGTCGAAAATGCCGTTTTATGCCTGTCTTTAGGTTCAACCTCTACCTGGTAAAACCTTTTTGTAAGATCAAGTGTCGTAAAGTAAGCGGACCTACCCAACTTGTCCAAGATTTCGTCTATCAATTGTATTGGGTATACCATTAGGTGCTGAATAAGTTGATTTACTATGGCAGATGATGTTTTGCTCTAACATCTCTTTTATTTGCCTATCAACCTCTTCTCTATGTACCTTTGGGTATCTATAGGATTCCACATACTTAGATGGGATCTTCATGTGTAGTACTTATCTTATGTTTTATTTTATGCGTAAAGCTGAGATTTTCGTTCTCTTTGTGAAGAATATTTTTATATTTTTTTAATAATGTTTTAATTTCTTTACTTTCCTCTTCGTTTAAATGATTTAACCTAAATAATGAATTTAAATCGTTGTTATTCGTATTACTCCTACTATCTACTTCTTCTAAGTTAAACAATCCTCTCCCATTAATTTCTTGACACAACTTTTTAACACTACCCTTAAATCTAATATTACTTAAATTAAAAATTAATGTCGAAATTGGTTTCTGCTCACCATACTCCGCTATTAATACTACTTTTAGGCTGCTCCAGTTTTCCGGCTGTTCCCTTGTGATTACATTTAAAGCTTCCTTAGTATGCAATTAAAAAATAGAATGCGGTCCTCTGATGGTAGGGCAGCTATGTTTGGCACCATGTTTTCTATAGCTCCAATATACATCGCTAATTCCTCCTTTTGTCCAGAAAACGGATGGATTAATTTCAGGTTGTCCATTACAAAGCGTTTTTGTAATAGCAGGTTTTCAATTTGCTGTTGTTCTGCGTTGTGAGTGTTGTTGTTCATGTTGGCGTTGATTGATAATTGTTTTAAGTCTGAAATAATTTTTTCCATAAACTAAACTGGGTTGTGTATATATTTTATTTTCCTTTGGACTTTGAAGGAATAAACTGTATTTATTTTATTAAAAAAAAAAAAAAAATTTCTTCTGATTTATTCGTAGGTTCGTTTAAGGATCTTTTTCGTAGATCCTACCGACTGCGCCAGTGAAATACAACGTTTAGTTGTGGTTGAGTTTTCTTCATAAACTGACTATTTTATTTCCAAGTTTTTTCTTAAATACTAGAAATGAAAATGTTAAATCTAGTCTAGGTTTTATCAGCGTGTGAAAGAAAAATAAAGTACAGAAATATCGTCTTAGAACTAAGTGATGATATTCTTACTAAGTGTTGGTTATTGATTTAGGATATCGTCTTATCATTAGGTGTTAGTTATTAGTTTATGATGTGTTCTTAACATTATATCGTCTTACAACTAAGTGATGATATTCTTACTAAGTGTTGGTTATTGATTTAGGATATTGTCTTATCATAATTAGAATAGAGTCTTCGTTTTAATAGTTTTTCTTTAATGGTGTGAAAAATAAGAGTCTTATCATAATTAGAATAGAGTCTTTGTTTATGGATTCTTAGTTTAATATTTTCTATTATTATCTATGCTTATTTCTTAAGTGTTCTTTAATAGTTCGCTAAGGTATGTTAGTAGTGTGTATCTCACTTATATATTTTAACGCAAAAGAAATTGAATGCTTTTAGAAATATTGGCAAGAATTAAATTGCTAACACGTATGCAGACAGGTAAATAAACTCTAAATAGTAAATATTACAAAATACAATAGTAACAGCGCATGTCATTTTGATTATTAATCAAACTTTTTATTATTTTTAAGCTATTGTACAATAAAATTAAAATTATAAAGTCAATTGTAACTGTCTTAGTATTTACAAAACGCCGCGAAGCATACCGATATCTTAAAGAACATGGAGCTGGAGTTGTGGTTGCATTTATGGAGAATAAAAGTAAACGAACAAAATTGTGTTCATATAACATTTACCCTACGAAGAGGGTATCAACAATCAAATAGTTCCCCAACATTTCAAAGTAAAATACCTCTGCATACACCTTGATCAACGGCTTTCATGGGAACACCACATTGACGCAAACCTATCTAAAATGAAACTTAAATTAACTTCGTTAATTGGTAGAAATTCAGTATAGATTGTAAACAAATCGCTTTTGAAACCAATATGGTGCTACGGAATTCAGCACTGCTTCAGCTTCAAATGTATTGGGTATACAAGTTAATAATGTTGATTTGGACAACATATGCCATAATTATCACATATGGCTTGTGTCAATAATAATAAATATGGTATTTTAGAGGGTAAACAACTATCACTATAATTCAGTATTGGATAGACGACAAAGTGTAAACACACATTGTGTTCAACTTTGTGCCTGAAAAGGATGTTTCGCTGGGAAGTCTGATAACCTTCTTTCATTTGAAGAAAACGGCTGCTGAAAGTTATCGATTGTTGGTAGAAGCTTACGGTCAAGATGCAGCAACTCAAAAACTTCTGAACGATAGTTTGCACGATTCAAAAGTGATATCGACACAGAAGACAAGGAGAGCCCTGGTCAACTGAAAAAGTTTGAAGATGAGGAATTGGACGCATTACTCGACGAAGATTTGTCAAACACAAGAAGAACTTGCATTATCATTGGGAGCCATACAACAAGCCATTTTCCTACGTTTAAAAGTACTGGGATTTATTCAAACGCAAGGAAATCGGGTCCCATATGAATTAAAGCCGAGAGACGTTGAAGAGCGATTTTACATATCGGAAATGATGCTTGAACGCTATAAAAAGAAGTAATCGTTGCATCGTGTTGTTACCAATGATGAAAAATGGATACATTACGATAACCCCAAACGTAAAAAGTCATATGTAAAGCCCGGCCATCCAGCCAAATCAACGCCGCGGCTACATGTTGCAAGACCAACATGGTCAAAAACTATTTGGAAAACAGGGGATGGGAAGTTTTGGCTCACCCACCTTATTGCCCAGAACTCGCTCTTTCTGACTACCATTTGTTGCGATCGATGTATAACGCCCTTACTGGCATACGTTTCACTTCAGAACAGGGTATCAGAAATTGGCTTGATTCATTCTTAACCTCAAAACCGGAGCACTTCTTTTGCCGCGGAATACATATGGTACCAGAAAGATAAGTAAAAGCAGTGGCAAACAATGGGCAATACTTTGAATAATGTATCAACTCATTTTGTTATTATAATGAATGCATTTTTCAAGCAAAATAATCGTCATTATTAAATTGTATACCCCACTCTATCATACTTAAGAACGTTAAGCGGTGATTCGAAATCAAAATAGACCAAAAATCGACAAAAATAATCCAATTTTATTGTATTTATTTGTATGTTACATGCATATATATAATGTTGATTACGAATGCAGCGATTAGGTTGAATTGTGCTAAAATTAAATAAACACAATTGAGTTTCTCTGTAGTTAAAATTTTTTTGTTTTATTACCATGCAATAATAACCTAATATAATTCGTATTAACTAAAAATTCAATTCATTCACCTGTAATTAAAGAAACGACATTTAATGTTTATAATTTCCTGACAATTCTTTCTTTTCTTTAAATGCCTTTTAATTCATCTGAACTTTTATTTATTCTTAAACTTTTTCTCAAACAACTGTTTTTATACCAGAAGCCTCATTTACTGCTTTCTTCTTCTTTACATCAAAGCTGAAGTAGCTTCTTCTATCGGTGTCAATATACATACATATATTGGTTGTTTGAACCTCCACCTCGCTCGACATTCAGCTTTGTTATGAAGAATTTTTTTTCAAATTGCACTTATAGTCTTTCATCCATTCAGGTCCCGTACGTGAAGGTGGTAATAAAGTGTTAAGCTTATTCGATATTTCTGCGCATTCTGCCATTGTATCCACTTTGTGTAGGCCATTGTGGTAGGATTGAGCCAATTCTGCCTTTGTTATACTTACTCTTTTGATGCTTTCATAACTCTTAAATTAACTTTTCTTTTTTGTCGAATGAAATAAAATACACGACTATTTATTAAACTTTTCATATTCGAATGCGAGAATTGTAGTACAAAAAATTGTAAAAGAATTGTGAACAGGGTTGTATTTTTATGGCTTTCGAGAAATGTATAACAACAATTTTTTAACAGGGTTGTACTTTCATGATAAAAAAGAGAAATTTAAAGCTCGAATAAGAGAACCGTAATAAGTGATTAAAAACGGAATCTTTATATCCCGTGTTTATTTTGTAGATCGAGTTTGATATTTTTTCTAAAATTTTATATGGTCCAATTCGTATTTCATCCATATTTTTCCTGTTTAATTTATTACCATTTTCAACATATACCAAGGCCCTCTTTTGAAGGTTAACATAGTTTCTGTTTTTATCAAAAATTTTTTTGTTATTAACTATAATATATCGTGTTCTGTAACGTTTTTCTCTGTCTCATATCCAGTTTTCATGTGTTGTTGTTTGTTTTATTTTTTCAGGTAAGAGCGCACTATTTGTGCCTTCTCTGTCAAATGTCTGCTGAATGTCCAGGAATACAGCGGAGAAATATTTCTTTTCCTCAAATGATTTACGAATAATGTCAATTACTCTATGCCATTGCTCAGGACAAAAAAATGCTTTTTTTTTATTAACTCTACTAAATTTTTCGGATAGGATGATTTTCTATTTTTTCTTGACTTTTTTATAATATAAATTTCTATTTAATATGAATTTATCTTTATTAGCCATCAATTTTTTATTTTTCCCTTAGTCTTTTAAAAGTTCTTCAAGGTCCTATAAAGTTAACTACTTGAAGCTGTTCATTTTCATTAGGTTCCAATACTGGGTTTCTACTCAAACAATCAGCTTCCAAGTTCTGTTTTCCTGGCGCATACATTATATCAAAATCGTATTGCGATAAGTAATAGGTTAGATCGCCCAATTCCCTATCAGTTGTAGCCTTAATGTTCATGTTTTCAAACAAAAATATTGTAAACTTTGTTTCTAAAAGCATATTGCCAGTACTTTATAGGTTTTTTTTATAGCTAAATATTCTAAATAAATTGCTTTCCTCCGGTTTTGACTAGCATTTCCCTTTTTTGAAAAATATGCAACAGTTTTCAATTCACCATTTTCTTGTGGTTGTTTTAAGATTGCATCGGTAAATTTTTGTCAAAGTTTGTTAAAATTGGTTTTTTACAATTTTTTTACATATTCAAATGACTTGACCACGTAACGGATCCAATAGTGTAAAGCTTTTCCCTACATATTTATTATAAAATTTAATTTTCCCTAAAAATTTTCGGACCTGTTTAACAGTGCTCGGAATAGGAAAATTTCTTATCGAAATTAAATTATCATTTAGAGGCCTTATCAAGTTATTTTCTATAATATGGCCTAAATATTTTGCAGTTTGCAGCAAATTTGCATTTTGATAATTTTAACCTGAATCCCTCTTCCATTAGAGAGTTTAAAAATTTCTGCAAATGAATGATAAGTTCTTCAAACGTGTTTGAAAATATCAAAAAATATCAACTACATATATAGTTATTCGCAAAGGTTGCAATCAGTTTTATAATATTGCTCGATATTCGTTGAAAAATTGTGGTGAAGTTTTTAGACCAAAAGGCAGGCATGTCCACTGAAAGTGACCTTCCTGGGTCCTGTTTTTTGTCTATCTTTCATCCTCAGTGGTATTGCCCAAAATGCTGAGTTTATGTCAAGTGTTGAAAAATTTTTACAATTTCTCGTTTTTTCCATGATGTCCTCAATTAGAGTAAAAGGTTGTGATTGAGGAACCACAATTTTATTTAATTCTCTAACGTCTATACAAAGTCTTGTTTTTTTTTCTTCTTTCTTATAAGCTAAGGTTACTGGGGCAGCAAACGGACTGTACGACTCCTCAATCAGATTTTTCTTCAATAGCTCTGAGATTTGTTTTTCCATTTCCTTTCTGTCCTCAATCGAACATCTATATGGTCTCTTGCTACAGTATTTATTTACTTTCAGGTCAATACGTGCTTCAAACTGACTTACTTTACCTGTATCGTATTTATCTTTTGCAAATATACTTTTGAAATTGTAAATAAGTTCGCCTATTTACGACTGATGTTCCCTGTTTAAATGGTACATATCTATTTCAAAGTTTTCCGCATTTAAATGTTTAATAAAATCTATTTTGTATATTTTATTTTTATTTTGTGTCTGATTTTCAACTGTAGCTAAATTTTTTTTTATTATTATAATTTTTTTTTTCTCCATTACTATCAAGTTTTTGTGTAATTTTCAGATTTTCGTCTTGGTGTAATCTGAATTTTTTTTTATCACGTTTAGTCCGATTAAGATATCATATTTAGTATTTTTCTTCAATAACAATAAATCTGCTTCTTCCTCTATTTCGAATATTTTTATTTTTAGTTTAATAGTTCCTTTTGCTTTTTTCTACTGTTAATAGTCTAGAAAATTGCATCATGTGTGTTTTGTTTTTTTTTATTCCCAAAAGTTTTGAACCTACTAAAGAAACATTGGACCTAACATTGACTTATTCATTTTCAATAGATTCTTTCTTTTTTTAGAGCATACTCCAACAGAGATCCATTATAATACTTAAAAGATAATGCATGCTTTATTGGTGCCCATCATTTATCTGCATATGTCTCGCAAAAATTACTATTCCATTCTATCCATTTTGAATCTAATGTTTTTACCAATCTAAACAGGAACCCACGCGATTCCCTCACCTCAACATTCACAAAGGGACCTGGCGGTCCCCTGATCAATTAACCGTCAACCAAATTGATCACATGGCGATCGACGGCAGACACTCCTCCAGTATTCTTGATGTCCGAACATTCCGAGGAGCCAACATTGACTCCGATCACTTCCTTGTTGTAGCCAAGGTAAGATCACGGATATCAGTAGCAAACCGGAGTAGAGCACGACCACAACAGTTTGATGTCGCAAAGCTACAATCGCAATCGACCGCTGGGAAATTTGCCGATCTAGTCTCCCTTAAGCTCTCAGAGAGTCCAGCCCTGCCAGGCGAAACAACCGATGAGGAATGGAACCGTTGCCAAAACGCCATTAGAGATGCTGCCTCTGATGTATTGGGTTTGACGACGAGTGCAGGCAGGCACATTCAGCGAAGCTAGCAGCGTATAAGGCGACGTTGGAGAGAAGGACGAGAGCAGCTCGTGAGCTCTACGAACGTAAGAGAAGGGAAGAACACCGGCTTCTCAAAAAGAAGAAGAAAGAGCACGAGAAGCGCGCGATCGAGGAACTGGAGAGGTGTTACGGCAGGAATAATATCCGAAAGTTTTACCAACGGGTAAAACAACTATCCAATGGATATAAGCTTCGGACAGAAGCCTGTCGTGACGAAGAGGGACAAATCGTAGTAGAGCCGCAATCGATGCTGAGAATCTGGAAGGATCACTTCTGCAGACAGTTTAACGGCGAACAAAACACCGATTCCATCGCCAGGCCGAATATTCCACTACAGATAACGGACGATGATGGTAGAGAATTCCGTCCCCCCGACCTGAATGAAGTCAAGATAGCAATATCGAGATTGAAATCAAACAAAGCTGCAGGAGCGGACGCACTGTCAGCGGAACTATTTAAGGCAGCCGGAGATGACCTGGTTGGGCGCATGCACCAGTTGATCTGTAAGATATGGTTGGAGGAAAGCATGCCCGACGAGTGGAATCGCAGCATCGTTTGCCCGATCCACAAAAAAGGAGACCCCTTCAACTGCGCCAACTACCGAGGAATAAGTCTCCTGAACATCGCCTACAAGATCTTCTCTGCCGTTTTGTGTGAGCGCCTGAAACCATTCGTGAACAGTCTGATAGGTCCTTATCAGTGTGGTTTCAGGCCGGGGAAGTCCACCATCGACCAAATTTTCACACTACGGCAGATCCTGGAAAAGACCCAAGAGATGCAAATCGACACCCACCCATCTGTTCGTCGATTTTAAGGCCGCATATGACAGTGTGCATAGCGACTAGCTATACAACCCCATGTCTAGTTTTGACATTCCTACCAAACTCGTCATGTTGTGTAGGATGACGATGGAGAATTCTCGCTGCTCCGGTTGGTGACGAATTCACCGAGACCTTCAATGTCAGAAGGGGATTTAGACAAGGCGACGCGCTGTCATGTGACTTTTTTAACATAATTCTTGAGAAGATCGTGCAAAACTCCCACGACAACAACAGAGGCACGATCTGCTAAAAATCCGTGCAACTGCTAGCATACGCTGACGACATTGACGTGATTGGTCGAACACAGCGAACCGTCAATGAAGCGTTTGCTGGTATTTCAACGGAGGCGGCCAAAATGGGTCTAGCGGTGAATGAGGGCAAAACGAAGTATATGCTGTCTCAAAAAAGGACGCGCAACACCGATGACAGGGCCAGAACGTCACCATAGGCAGCTATAGCTTCGAAGTAGTGAAGGACATCGTCTACCTTGGCTCCAAAGTCAACAGTATAAACAACATCATCAACCAATCGCTGTTTTTTTTGGGCTCAAGAGGCAATTGAGTAGTAAGGCCCTTTCTCGAAAAACCAAGCTGAAACTATGTACCACTTTGATAATCCCTGTACTTCTCTATGGCGCGGAAGCATGGACGGTGTCGAAGGCGGATGAGCAAGTCCTTGGTATTTTCGAGAGGAAAGTTCTTCGTTCAATCTTTGGCCCTGTTTGCGTTGATGGTTTCTGGAGAAGAAGATTCAATCATGAACTGTACGGGTTGTACAGCGACATGAGCCTAACCAGGCGTCTACGGATCCAACGGCTAAGATGGTTAGGCCATGTAGAGCGCATGGACAATACTGCTCCGACCCGTAGAATCTTCGATTTTGAACCTGTGGGACAACGCCTTAGAGGACGCCCACGGAACCGACGGCGCACACAAGTGGAGAAGGACCTCAACCAACTTGGTGTGCAAAATTGGAGGACGCTGGCTAAAGACCGTACCAGCTGGAAAAGTTTGTTGGTTGAGGCCCAGGTTCACCACGGACTGTAGCGCCAAAAGAAGAAGAAGTAGAAGAAACAGGAACCCTCTAAAAAATATGTGAATATTTCTGTCTTTTCCACATCTCTTTCAATTTTTAACCGAACACATTCATTTTTAAAGAACTCTATCCATTGTCTAACATTAAAAGTGTGTTTTTTTGACAATAGGCGACATTCTTCCAAATTTCAACTTTTGAAATTTTAAAAAAGACTTTGCTCCTTTTTCCGAAAATGGTAGGAGATGGGCGAAAAAACATTATTTGGGGAACACTCTTCCGGCCATTTCTATTAATGTCCAATATTCAAAAGTCGCAAAAGTGTGTTTTTTTGACGATAGGCGACATTCTTCCAAATTTCGACTTTTGAAATTTTAAAAAGGACTTTGCTCCTTTTTTCGAAAATCGTAGGAGATGGGCGAAAAAATATTATTCGGGAACACTCTTCCGGCCATTTCTATGAATGTCCAATATTCAAAAGTCGCAAAAGTGTGTTTTTTTGAAAATAGGCGACATTTTTCCAAATTTCAACTTTTGAAATTTTAAAAAAGACTTTGCTCCTTTTTCCGAAAATGGTAAAAGATGGGCGAAAAAACATTATTTGGGGAACACTCTTCCGGCCATTTCTATGAATGTCCAATATTCAAAAGTCGCAAAAGTGTGTTTTTTTGAAAATAGGCGACATTCTTTCAAATTTCGACTTTTGAAATTTTAAAAAGGACTTTGCTCCTTTTTCCGAAAATGGTAGAAAATTTGCAAAAAAAATTATTGGGGAACACTATTCCGGCCATTTGTATGAATGTCCAATATTCAAAAGTCGCAAAAGTCTTAAAAGTGTGTTTTTTTGAAAATAGGCGACATTTTTCCAAATTTCGACTTTTGAAATTTTAAAACGGACTTTGCTCCTTTTTCCGAAAATGGTTGAAAATTTGCAAAAAAAAATTATTGGGGAACACTATTCCGGCCATCCCTATGAATGTCCAATATTCAAAAGTGTGTTTTTTTGACAATAGGCGACATTCTTCCAAATTTCGACTTGAAATTTTAAAAAGGACTTTGCTGCTTTTTTCGAAAATCGTAGGAGATGGGCGAAAAAATATTATTGGGGAACACTCTTCCGGCCATTTCTATGGATGTCCAATATTCAAAAGTTGAAAAGTGTGTTTTTTTGAAAATAGGCGACATATTTCCAAATTTCGACTTTTGAAATTTTAAAAAGGACTTTGCTCCTATTTCCGAAAATGGTAGAAAATTTGCGAAAAAAAATTATTGGAGAATACTATTCCGGCCATCCCTATGAATGTCCAATATTCAAAAGTGTGTTTTTTTGACAATAGGCGACATTCTTCCAAATTTCGACTTTTGAAATTTTAAAAAGGACTTTGCTCCTTTTTTCGAAAATCGTAGGAGATGGGCGAAAAAATATTAGTGGGGAACACTCTTGCGGCCATTTCTATGCATGTCCAATATTTAAAAGTCGCAAAAGTGTGTTTTTTTGAAAATAGGCGAAATTTTTCCAAATTTAAACTTTTGAAATTTTAAAAAGGACTTTGCTCCTTTTTTCGAAAATGGTAGGAGATGGGCGAAAAACAATTATTGGGGAACACTCTTCCGGCCATTTCTATTAATGTCCAATATTCAAAAGTCGCAAAAGTGTGTTTTTTTGAAAATAGGCGACATTTTTCCAAATTTCAACTTTTGAAATTTTAAAAAAGACTTTGCTCCTTTTTCCAAAATGGTAGCAGATGGGCGAAAAAACATTATTGGGGAACACTATTCCGGCCATCCCTATGAATGTCCAATATTCAAAAGTGTGTTTTTTTGACAATAGGCGACATTCTTCCAAATTTCGACTTTTGAAATTTTAAAAAGGACTTTGCTCCTTTTTCCGAAAATGGTAGAAAATTTGCAAAAAAAATTATTGGGGAACACTATTCCGGCCATTTCTATGAATGTCCAATATTCAAAAGTCGCAAAAGTCTTAACAGTGTGTTTTTTTGAAAATAGGCGACATTTTTCCAAATTCCGACTTTTGAAATTTTAAAACGGACTTTGCTCCTTTTTCCGAAAATGGTAGAAAATTTGCGAAAAAAAATTATTGGGGAACACTATTCCGGCCATCCCTATGAATGTCCAATATTCAAAAGTGTGTTTTTTTGACAAAAGGCGACATTCTTCCAAATTTCGACTTTTGAAATTTTAAAAAGAACTTTGCTCCTTTTTTCGAAAATCGTAGGAGATGGGCGAAAAAATATTATTCGGGAAAACTCTTCCGGCCATTTCTATGGATGTCCAATATTCAAAAGTCGCAAAAGTGTGTTTTTTTGACAATAGGCGACATTCTTCCAAATTTCGACTTTTGAAATTTTAAAAAGGACTTTGCTCCTTTTTTCGAAAATCGTAGGAGATGGGCGAAAAAATATTATTGGGGAACACTCTTCCGGCCATTTCTATGGATGTCCAATAATCAAAAGTCGCAAAAGTGTGCTTTTTTGAAAATAGGCGACATTTTTCCAAATTTCGACTTTTGAAATTTTAAAAAGGACTTTGCTCCTTTTTTCGAAAATCGTAGGAGATGGCCGAAAAAAAAATTATTGGGGAACACTATTCCGGCCATCCCTATGAATGTCCAATATTCAAAAGTGTGTTTTTTTGACAATAGGCGACATTCTTCCAAATTTCGACTTTTGAAATTTTAAAAAGGACTTTGCTCCTTTTTTCGAAAATCGTAGGAGATGGGCGAAAAAATATTAGTGGGGAACACTCTTCCGGCCATTTCTATGGATGTCCAGTATTTAAAAGTCGCAAAAGTGTGTTTTTTTGAAAATAGGCGAAATTTTTCCAAATTTCAACTTTTGAAATTTTAAAAAAGACTTTGCTCCTTTTTTCGAAAATGGTAGGAGATGGGCGAAAAAACATTATTTGGGGAACACTCTTCCGGCCATTTCTATTAATGTCCAATATTCAAAAGTCGCAAAAGTGTGTTTTTTTGAAAATAGGCGACATTTTTCCAAATTTCAACTTTTGAAATTTTAAAAAAGACTTTGCTGCTTTTTCCGAAAATGGTAGGAGATGGGCGAAAAAACATTATTTGGGGAACACTCTTCCGGCCATTTCTATTAATGTCCAATATTCAAAAGTCGCAAAAGTGTGTTTTTTTGAAAATAGGCGACATTTTTCCAAATTTCGACTTTTGAAATTTTAAAAAGGACTTTGCTCCTTTTTTCGAAAATGGTAGGAGATGGGCGAAAAAACATTATTTGGGGAACACTCTTCCGGCCATTTCTATTAATGTCCAATATCCAAAAGTCGCAACAGTGTGTTTTTTTGAAAATAGGCGACATTCTTCCAAATTTCGACTTTTGAAATTTTAAAAAAGACTTTGCTCCTTTTTTCGAAAATGGTAGGAGATGGGCGAAAAAACATTATTTGGGGAACCTTCTTCCGGCCATTTCTATTAATGTCCAATATTCAAAAGTCGCAAAAGTGTGTTTTTTTGAAAATAGGCGACATTTTTCCAAATTTCAACTTTTGAAATTTTAAAAAAGACTTTGCTCCTTTTTCCGAAAATGGTAGGAGATGGGCGAAAAAACATTATTTGGGGAACACTCTTCCGGCCATTTCTATGAATGTCCAATATTCAAAAGTCGCAAAAGTGTGTTTTTTTGAAAATAGGCGACATTCTTCCAAATTTCGACTTTTGAAATTTTAAAAAGGACTTTGCTCCTTTTTTCGAAAATGGTAGGAGATGGGCGAAAAAACATTATTTGGGGAACACTCTTCCGGCCATTTCTATTAATGTCCAATATTCGAAAGTCGCAAAAGTGTGTTTTTTTTGAAAATAGGCGAAATTTTTCCAAATTCCGACTTTTGAAATTTTAAAAAGGACTATGCTTTTTTTTCGAAAATGGTAGGAGATGGGCGAAAAAACATTATTTGGGGAACACTCTTCCGGCCATTTCTATGAATGTCCAATATTCAAAAGTCGCAAAAGGATGTTTTTTTTAAAATAGGCTACATTTTTACACATTTCAACTTTTGAAATTTTTTAAAAAGACTTTGCTCCTTTTTCCGAAAATGGTAGGAGATGGGCGAAAAAGCATTATTTGGGGAACACTCTTCCGGCCATTTCTATTAATGTCCAATATTCAAAAGTCGCAAAAGTGTGTTTTTTTTTGAAAATAGGCGACATTCTTCCAAATTTCGACTTTTGAAATTTTAAAAAGGACTTTGCTCCTTTTTTCGAAAATGGTAGGAGATGGGCGAAAAAACATTATTTGGGGAACACTCTTCCGGCCATTTCTATTAATGTCCAATATTCAAAAGTCGCAACAGTGTGTTTTTTTGAAAATAGGCGACATTCTTCCAAATTTCGACTTTTGAAATTTTAAAAAAGACTTTGCTCCTTTTTTCGAAAATGGTAGGAGATGGGCGAAAAAACATTATTTGGGGAACCTTCTTCCGGCCATTTCTATTAATGTCCAATATTCAAAAGTTGCAAAAGTGTGTTTTTTTTGAAAATAGGCGACATTTTTCCAAATTTCAACTTTTGAAATTTTAGAAAAGACTTTGCTCCTTTTTCCGAAAATGGTAGGAGATGGGCGAAAAAAATTATTGGAGAACACACCTCAGGCCATTTCTATGAATGTCCAATATTCAAAAGTCGCAACAGTGTGTTTTTTTGATAATAGGCGACATTTTTCCAAATTTCAACTTTTGAAATTTTAAAAAGGACTTTGCTCCTTTTTCCGAAAATGGTAGAAAATTTGCAAAAAAAATTATTGGGGAACACTAGGCCATCCCTATCAATGTCCAATATTCAAAAGTCGCAAGAGTGTGTTTTTTTGAAAATAGGCGACATTTTTCCAAATTTCAACTTTCGAAATTTTAGAAAGGACTTTGCTCCTTTTTCCGAAAATGGTAGGAGATGGGCGAAAAAAATTATTGGAGAACACACCTCAGGCCATTTCTATGAATGTCCAATATTCAAAAGTCGCAACAGTGTGTTTTTTTGAAAATAGGCGACATTTTTCCAAATTTCAACTTTTGAAATTTTAAAAAGGACTTTGCTCCTTTTTCCGAAAATGGGAGAAAATTTGCGAAAAAATATTATTGGGGAACACTATTCCGGCCATTCCTATGAATGTCCAATACTCAAAAGTGTGTTTTTTTGACAATAGGCGACATTCTTCCAAATTTCGACTTTTGAAATTTTAAAAAAGACTTTGCTCCTTTTTCCGAAAATTGTAGGAGATGGGCGAAAAAACATTATTGGGGAACACTCTTCCGGCCATTTCTATGAATGTCCAATATTCAAAAGTCTCAACAGTGTGTTTTTTTGAAAATTGGCGACATTTTTCCAAATTTCAACTTTTGGAATTTTAGAAAGGACCTTGCTCCTTTTTCCGAAAATGGTAGAAAATTTGCGAAAAAAAATTATTGGGGAAGACTATTCCGGCCATTCCTATGAATATCCAATATTCAAAAGTGTGTTTTTTTGACAATAGGCGACATTCTTCCAAATTTCGACTTTTGGAATTTTAAAAAGGACTTTGCGCCTTTTTTCGAAAATTGTAGGAGATGGGCAAAAAAACATTATTGGGGAACACTCTTCCGGCCATTTCTATGAATGTCCAATATTCAAAAGTCGCAACAGTGTGTTTTTTGAAAATAGGCGAAATTTTTCCATATTTCGACTTTTGAAATTTTAAAAAATACTTTGCCCCTTTTTCCGAAAATGGTAGGTGATGGGCGAAAAAAATTATTGGAGAACACTCCTCAGGCCATTTCTATGAATGTCCAACACTTTTGCGACTTTTGAATATTGGACATTAATAGAAATGGCCGGAAGAGTGTTCCCCAAATAATGTTTTTTCGCCCATCTCCTACCATTTTCGAAAAAAGGAGCAAAGTCCTTCTTAAAATTTCAAAAGTTGAAATTTGGAAAAATGTAGCCTATTTTCAAAAAACACACTTTTGCGACTTTTGAATATTGGACATTCATAGAAATGGCCGGAAGAGTGTTCCCCAATAATTTTTTTGCAAATTTTCTACCATTTTCGGAAAAAGGAGCAAAGTCCTTTTTAAAATTTCAAAAGTCAAAATTTGAAAGAATGTCACCTATTGTAAAAAAAAACACACTTTTGAATATTGGACATTCATAGGGATGGCCGGAATAGTGTTCCCCAATAATGTTTTTTCGCCCATCTCCTACCATTTTCGGAAAAAGGAGCAAAGTCTTTTTTAAAATTTCAAAAGTTGAAATTTGGAAAAATGTCGCCTATTTTAAAAAAAACACACTTTTGCGACTTTTGAATATTGGACATTAATAGAAATGGCCGGAAGAGTGTTCCCCAAATAATGTTTTTTCGCCCATCTCCTACCATTTTCGAAAAAAGGAGCAAAGTCCTTTTTAAAATTTCAAAAGTCGAAATTTGGAAGAATGTCGCCTATTTTCAAAAAAACACACTTTTGCGACTTTTGAATATTGGACATTCATAGAAATGGCCGGAAGAGTGTTCCCCACTAATATTTTTTCGCCCATCTCCTACCATTTTCGAAAAAAGGAGCAAAGTCTTTTTTAAAATTTCAAAAGTCGAAATTTGGAAGAATGTCGCCTATTTTCAAAAAAAACACACTTTTGCGACTTTTGAATATTGGGCATTAATAGAAATGGCCGGAAGAGTGTTCCCCAAATAATGTTTTTTCGCCCATCTCCTACCATTTTCGAAAAAAGGAGCAAAGTCCTTTTTAAAATTTCAAAAGTCGAAATTTGGAAGAATGTCGCCTATTTTCAAAAAAACACACTTTTGCGACTTTTGAATATTGGACATTCATAGGGATGGCCGGAATAGTGTTCCCCAATAATGTTTTTTCGCCCATCTCCTACCATTTTCGGAAAAAGGAGCAAAGTCTTTTTTAAAATTTCAAAAGTCGAAATTTGGAAGAATGTCGCCTATTTTCAAAAAAACACACTGTTGCGACTTTTGAATATTTGACATTAATAGAAATGGCCGGAAGAGTGTTCCCCAAATAATGTTTTTTCGCCCATCTCCTACCATTTTCGAAAAAAGGAGAAAAGTCCTATTTAAAATTTCAAAAGTCGAAATTTAGAAAAATGTCGCCTATTTTCAAAAAAACACACTGTTGCGACTTTTGAATATTGGACATTAATAGAAATGGCCGGAAGAGTGTTCCCCAAATAATGTTTTTTTCGCCCATCTCCTACCATTTTCGAAAAAAGGAGCAAAGTCCTTTTTAAAATTTCAAAAGTCGAAATTTGGAAGAATGTCGCCTATTTTCAAAAAAACACACTGTTGCGACTTTTGAATTCTTCTTCTTCTTCTTTTGGCGCTACAGTCCGTGGTGAACCTGGGCCTCAACCAACAAAGTTATTCTTTGTTGTTGTGTCGAAACTAGTGTGTTTTTACACGGTAGGGAAATTACCCTCACGCACAACCCCCGAAACCTGGAGGACCGGGTCCTGGTTTAGACCCCTGGACAGAGGGGATTCGCTGCACACTTTGGTTCACCTCTAAGCGGGTGCTGTAGGGGCTATCCAGGGGCGCCACGGGGAGGCAGTATGTCAGCTTGACCAATCCATTTTCAGGGATCGCTGCTGGCTTCTCGCCAGGTTGAGAGCAATCAACAACTTTGCCCTGAGTGCACTGGCCCATTACCCCGACTTTTGAATATTGGACATTAATAGAAATGGCCGGAATAGTGTTCCCCAATAATGTTTTTTCGCCCATCTCATACCATTTTCGAAAAAAGGAGCAAAGTCCTTTTTAAAATTTCAAAAGTCGAAATTTGGAAGAATGTCGCCTATTTTCAAAAAAACACACTTTTGCGACTTTTGAATTATGGACATTAATAGAAATGGCCAGATGAGTGTTCCCCAAATAATGTTTTTTCGCCCATCTCCTACCATTTTCGGAAAAAGGAGCAAAGTCCTTTTTAAAATTTCAAAAGTCGAAATTTGGAAGAATGTCGCCTATTTTCAAAAAAACACACTTTTGCGACTTTTGAATATTGGACATTCATAGAAATGGCCGGAAGAGTGTTCCCAACTAATATTTTTTCGCCCATCTCCTACCATTTTCGAAAAAAGGAGCAAAGTCCTTTTTAAAATTTCAAAAGTCGAAATTTGGAAAAATGTCGCCTATTTTCAAAAAAACACACTTTTGCGACTTTTGAATATTGGACATTAATAGAAATGGCCGGAAGAGTGTTCCCCAAATAATTTTTTTTCGCCCATCTCCTACCATTTTCGGAAAAAGGAGCAAAGTCTTTTTTAAAATTTCAAAAGTTGAAATTTGGAAAAATGTCGCCTATTTTCAAAAAAACACACTTTTGCGACTTTTGAATATTGGACATTAATAGAAATGGCCGGAAGAGTGTTCCCCAAATAATGTTTTTTCGCCCATCTCCTACCATTTTCGAAAAAAGGAGCAAAGTCCTTTTTAAAATTTCAAAAGTTGAAATTTGGAGAAATTTCGCCTATTTTCAAAAAAACACACTTTTGCGACTTTTGAATATTGGACATTCATAGAAATGGCCGGAAGAGTGTTCCCGAATAATATTTTTTCGCCCATCTCCTACCATTTTCGAAAAAAGGAGCAAAGTCCTTTTTAAAATTTCAAAAGTCGAAATTTGGAAGAATGTCGCCTATTGTCAAAAAAACACACTTTTGAATATTGGACATTCACAGGGATGGCCGGAATAGTGTTCCCCAATAATTTTGTTTGCAAATTTTCTACCATTTTCGGAAAAAGGATCAAAGTCCTTTTTAAAATTTCAAAAGTTGAAATTTGGAAAAATGTCGCCTGTTATCAAAAAAACACACTGTTGCGACTTTTGAATATTGGACATTAATAGAAATGGCCGGAAGAGTGTTCCCCAAATAATGTTTTTTCGCCCATCTCCTACCATTTTCGAAAAAAGGAGCAAAGTCTTTTTTAAAATTTCAAAAGTTGAAATTTGGAAAAATGTCGCCTATTTTCAAAAAAACACACTTTTGCGACTTTTGAATATTGGACATTAATAGAAATGGCCGGAAGAGTGTTCCCCAAATAATGTTTTTTCGCCCATCTCCTACAATTTTCGAAAAAAGGAGCAAAGTCGTTTTTAAAATTTCAAAAGTTGAAATTTGGAAAAATGTAGCCTATTTTCAAAAAAACACACTTTTGCGACTTTTGAATATTGGACATTAATAGAAATGGCCGGAAGAGTGTTCCCCAATAATTTTTTTTGCAAATTTTCTACCATTTTCGGAAAAAGGAGCAAAGTCCTTTTTAAAATTTCAAAAGTCGAAATTTGAAAGAATGTCGCCTATTGTAAAAAAAAACACACTTTTGAATATTGGACATTCTTAGGGATGGCCGGAATAGTGTTCCCCAATAATTTTTTTTGCAAATTTTCTACCATTTTCGGAAAAAGGATCAAAGTCCTTTTTAAAATTTCAAAAGTTGAAATTTGGAAAAATGTCGCCTATTTTCAAAAAAAAAAACACTTTTGCAACTTTTGAATGTTGGACATTAATAGAAATGGCCGGAAGAGTGTTCCCAAATAATGTTTTTTCGCCAATCTCTTACCATTTTCGAAAAAAGGAGCAAAGTCCTTTTTAAAATTTCAAAAGTTGAAATTTGGAAAAATTTCGCCTATTTTCAAAAAAACACACTTTTGCGACTTTTGAATATTGGACATTCATAGAAATGGCCGGAAGAGTGTTCCCGAATAATATTTTTTCGCCCATCTTCTACGATTTTCGAAAAAAGGAGCAAAGTCCGTTTTAAAATTTCAAAAGTCGAAATTTGGAAAAATGTCGCCTATTTTCAAAAAAACACACTGTTAAGACTTTTGCGACTTTTGAATATTGGACATTCATAGAAATGGCCGGAAGAGTGTTCCCCAATAATATTTTTTCGCCCATCTCCTACGATTTTCGAAAAAAGGAGCAAAGTCCTTTTTAAAATTTCAAAAGTCGAAATTTGGAAGAATGTCGCCTATTGTCAAAAAAACACACTTTTGCGACTTTTGAATATTGGACATTCATAGAAATGGCCGGAAGAGTGTTCCCCAATAATATTTTTTCGCCCATCTCCTACGATTTTCGAAAAAAGGAGCAGTCCTTTTTAAAATTTTAAAAGTTGAAATTTGGAAAAATGTCGCCTATTTTCAAAAAAACACACTTTTGCGACTTTTGAATATTGGACATTCATAGAAATGGCCGGAAGAGTGTTCCCCAATAATATTTTTTCGCCCATCTCCTACGATTTTCGAAAAAAGGAGCAAAGTCCTTTTTAAAATTTCAAAAGTTGAAATTGGGAAAAATGTCGCCTATTATCAAAAAAACACACTGTTGCGACTTTTGAATATTGGACATTCATAGAAATGGCCTGAGGAGTGTTCTCCAATAATTTTTTTTCGCCCATCTCCTACGATTTTCGAAAAAAGGAGCAAAGTCCTTTTTAAAATTTCAAAAGTCGAAATTTGGAAGAATTGCGCCTATTTTCAAAAAAACACACTTTTGCGACTTTTGAATATTGGACATTCATAGAAATGGCCGGAAGAGTGTTCCCCAATAATATTTTTTCGCCCATCTCCTACGATTTTCGAAAAAAGGAGCAAAGTCCTTTTTAAAATTTCAAAAGTAGAAATTTGGAAAAATGTCGCCTATTATCAAAAAAACACACTGTTGCGACTTTTGAATATTGGACATTCATAGAAATGGCCTGAGGAGTGTTCTCCAATAATTTTTTTCGCCCATCACCTACCATTTTCGGAAAAAGGAGCAATATCCTTTTTAAAATTTCAAGAGTCGAAATTTGGAAAAATGTCGCCTATTTTCAAAAAAACACACTTTTGCGACTTTTGAATATTAGACATTAATAGAAATGGCCGGAAGAGTGTTCCCCAATAATGTTTTTTCGCCCATCTCCTACCATTTTCGGAAAAAGGAGCAAAGTCTTTTTTAAAATTTCAAAAGTTGAAATTTGGAAAAATGTAGCCTATTTTCAAAAAAACACACTTTTGCGACTTTTGAATATTGGACATTCATAGAAATGGCCGGAAGAGTGTTCCCGAATAATATTTTTTCGCCCATCTCCTACCATTTTCGAAAAAAGGAGCAAAGTCCTTTTTAAAATTTCAAAAGTTGAAATTTGGAAAAATGTCGCCTATTTTCAAAAAAACACACTTTTGCGACTTTTAAATATTGGACATCCATAGAAATGGCCGGAAGAGTGTTCCGCACTAATATTTTTTCGCCCATCTCCTACGATTTTCGAAAAAAGGAGCAAAGTCCTTTTTAAAATTTCAAAAGTCGAAATTTGGAAGAATGTCGCCTATTGTCAAAAAAACACACTTTTGAATATTGGACATTCATAGGGATGGCCGGAATAGTGTTCCCCAATAATGTTTTTTCGCCCATCTCCTACCATTTTCGGAAAAAGGAGCAAAGTCTTTTTTAAAATTTCAAAAGTTGAAATTTGGAAAAATGTCGCCTATTTTCAAAAAAAGACACTTTTGCGACTTTTGAATATTGGACATTAATAGAAATGGCCGGAAGAGTGTTCCCCAAATAATGTTTTTTCGCCCATCTCCTACCATTTTCGAAAAAAGGAGCAAAGTCCTTTTTAAAATTTCAAAAGTTGAAATTTGGAAGAATGTCGCCTATTTTCAAAAAAACACACTTTAGCGACTTTTGAATATTGGACATTCATAGAAATGGCCGGAAGAGTGTTCCCGAATAAAATTTTTTCGCCCATCTTCTACGATTTTCGAAAAAAGGAACAAAGTCCTTTTTAAAATTTCAAAAGTCGAAATTTGGAAGAATGTCGCCTATTGTCAAAAAAACACACTTTTGAATATTGGACATTCATAGGGATGGCCGGAATAGTGTTCCCCAATAATTTTTTTTGCAAATTTTCTACCATTTTCGGAAAAAGGAGCAAAGTCATTTTTAAAATTTCAAAAGTTGAAATTTGGAAAAATGTCGCCTATTTTCAAAAAAAAAACACGTTTGCAACTTTTGAATATTGGACATTCATAGAAATGGCCGGAAGAGTGTTCCCAAATAATGTTTTTTCGCCAATCTCTTACCATTTTCGAAAAAAGGAGCAAAGTCCTTTTTAAAATTTCAAAAGTCGAAATTTTGAAAAATTTCGCCTATTTTCAAAAAAACACACTTTTGCGACTTTTGAATATTGGACATTCATAGAAATGGCCGGAAGAGTGTTCCCGAATAATATTTTTTCGCCCATCTTCTACGATTTTCGAAAAAAGGAGCAAAGTCCGTTTTAAAATTTCAAAAGTCGAAATTTGGAAAAATGTCGCCTATTTTCAAAAAAACACACTGTTAAGACTTTTGCGATTAGACTACGATTTTCGAAAAAAGGAGCAAAGTCCTTTTTAAAATTTCAAAAGTCGAAATTTGGAAGAATGTCGCCTATTGTCAAAAAAACACACTTTTGCGACTTTTGAATATTGGACATTCATAGAAATGGCCGGAAGAGTGTTCCCCAATAATATTTTTTCGCCCATCTCCTACGATTTTCGAAAAAACGAGCAAAGTCCTTTTTAAAATTTTAAAAGTTGAAATTTGGAAAAATGTCGCCTATTTTCAAAAAACACACTTTTGCGACTTTTGAATATTGGACATTCATAGAAATGGCCGGAAGAGTGTTCCCCAATAATATTTTTTCGCCCATCTCCTACGATTTTCGAAAAAAGGAGCAAAGTCCTTTTTAAAATTTCAAAAGTTGAAATTTGGAAAAATGTCGCCTATTATCAAAAAAACACACTTTTGCGACTTTTGAATATTGGACATTCATAGAAATGGCCGGAAGAGTGTTCCCCAATAATATTTTTTCGCCCATCTCCTACGATTTTCGAAAAAAGGAGCAAAGTCCTTTTTAAAATTTTAAAAGTTGAAATTTGGAAAAATGTCGCCTATTTTCAAAAAAAACACACTGTTGCGACTTTTGAATATTGGACATTCATAGAAATGGCCGGAAGAGTGTTCCCCAATAATATTTTTTCGCCCGTCTCCTACGATTTTCGAAAAAAGGAGCAAAGTCCTTTTTAAAATTTTAAAAGTTGAAATTTGGAAAAATGTCGCCTATTTTCAAAAAAACACACTTTTGCGACTTTTGAATATTGGACATTCATAGAAATGGCCTGAGGAGTGTTCTCCAATAATATTTTTTCGCCCATCTCCTACGATTTTCGAAAAAAGGAGCAAAGTCCTTTTTAAAATTTCAAAAGTCGAAATTTGGAAGAATTGCGCCTATTTTCAAAAAAACACACTTTTGCGACTTTTGAATATTGGACATTCATAGAAATGGCCGAAAGAGTGTTCCCGAATAATATTTTTTCGCCCATCTCCTACGATTTTCGAAAAAAGGAGCAAAGTCCTTTTTAAAATTTCAAAAGTTGAAATTTGGAAAAATGTCGCCTATTATCAAAAAAACACACTGTTGCGACTTTTGAATATTGGACATTCATAGAAATGGCCTGAGGAGTGTTCTCCAATCATTTTTTTCGCCCATCACCTACCATTTTCGGAAAAAGGAGCAATATCCTTTTTAAAATTTCAAGAGTCGAAATTTGGAAAAATGTCGCCTATTTTCAAAAAAACACACTTTTGCGACTTTTGAATATTAGACATTAATAGAAATGGCCGGAAGAGTGTTCCCCAAATAATGTTTTTTCGCCCATCTCCTACCATTTTCGGAAAAAGGAGCAAAGTCTTTTTTAAAATTTCAAAAGTTGAAATTTGGAAAAATGTAGCCTATTTTCAAAAAAACACACTTTTGCGACTTTTGAAAATGGACATTAATAGAAATGGGCGGAAGAGTGTTCCCCAAATAATGTTTTTTCGCCCATCTCCTACCATTTTCGAAAAAAGGAGCAAAGTCCTTTTTAAAATTTCAAAAGTTGAAATTTGGAAAAATTTCGCCTATTTTCAAAAAAACACACTTTTGCGACTTTTAAATATTGGACATCCATAGAAATGGCCGGAAGAGTGTTCCCCACTAATATTTTTTCGCCCATCTCCTACGATTTTCGAAAAAAGGAGCAAAGTCCTTTTTAAAATTTCAAAAGTCGAAATTTGGAAGAATGTCGCCTATTGTCAAAAAAACACACTTTTGAATATTGGACATTCATAGGGATGGCCGGAATAGTGTTCCCCAATAATGTTTTTTCGCCCATCTCCTACCATTTTCGGAAAAAGAAGCAAAGTCTTTTTTAAAATTTCAAAAGTTGAAATTTGGAAAAATGTCGCCTATTTTCAAAAAAACACACTTTTGCGACTTTTGAATATTGGACATTAATAGAAATGAACGGAAGAGTGTTCCCCAAATAATGTTTTTTCGCCCATCTCCTACCATTTTCGAAAAAAGGAGCAAAGTCCTTTTTAAAATTTCAAAAGTTGAAATTTGGAAAAATTTCGCCTATTTTCAAAAAAACACACTTTTGCGACTTTTGAATATTGGACATTAATAGAAATGGCCGGAAGAGTGTTCCCCATATAATGTTTTTTCGCCCATCTTCTACGATTTTCGAAAAAAGGAACAAAGTTCTTTTTAAAATTTCAAAAGTCGAAATTTGGAAGAATGTCGCCTATTGTCAAAAAAACACACTTTTGAATATTGGACATTCATAGGGATGGCCGGAATAGTGTTCCCCAATAATTTTTTTTGCAAATTTTCTACCATTTTCGGAAAAAGGAGCAAAGTCCTTTTTAAAATTTCAAAAGTTGAAATTTGGAAAAATGTCGCCTATTTTCAAAAAAAAAAACACTTTTGCAACTTTTGAATATTGGACATTAATAGAAATGGCCGAAAGAGTGTTCCCAAATAATGTTTTTTCGCCAATCTCTTACCATTTTCGAAAAAAGGAGCAAAGTCCTTTTTAAAATTTCAAAAGTTGAAATTTGGAAAAATTTCGCCTATTTTCAAAAAAACACACTTTTGCGACTTTTGAATATTGGACATTCATAGAAATGGCCGGAAGAGTGTTCCCGAATAATATTTTTTCGCCCATCTTCTACGATTTTCGAAAAAAGGAGCAAAGTCCGCTTTAAAATTTCAAAAGTCGAAATTTGGAAAAATGTCGCCTATTTTCAAAAAAACACACTGTTAAGACTTTTGCGACTTTTGAATATTGGACATTCATAGAAATGGCCGGAAGAGTGTTCCCCAATAATATTTTTTCGCCCATCTCCTACGATTTTCGAAAAAAGGAGCAAAGTCCTTTTTAAAATTTCAAAAGTCGAAATTTGGAAGAATGTCGCCTATTGTCAAAAAAACACACTTTTGCGACTTTTGATTATTGGACATTCATAGAAATGGCCGGAAGAGTATTCCCCAATAATATTTTTTCGCCCATCTCCTACGATTTTGGAAAAAAGGAGCAGTCCTTTTTAAAATTTCAAAAGTTGAAATTTGGAAAAATGTCGCCTATTATCAAAAAAACACACTGTTGCGACTTTTGAATATTGGACATTAATAGAAATGGCCGGAAGAGTGTTCCCCAAATAATTTTTTTTCGCCCATCTCCTACGATTTTCGAAAAAAGGAGCAAAGTCCTTTTTAAAATTTCAAAAGTCGAAATTTGGAAGAATTGCGCCTATTTTCAAAAAAAAACACACTTTTGCGACTTTTGAATATTGGACATTCATAGAAATGGCCGGAAGAGTGTTCCCCAATAATATTTTTTCGCCCATCTCCTACGATTTTCGAAAAAAGGAGCAAAGTCCTTTTTAAAATTTCAAAAGTTGAAATTTGGAAAAATGTCGCCTATTATCAAAAAAACACACTGTTGCGACTTTTGAATATTGGAAATTAATAGAAATGGCCTGAGGAGTGTTCTCCAATAATTTTTTTCGCCCATCACCTACCATTTTCGGAAAAAGGAGCAATATCCTTTTTAAAATTTCAAGAGTCGAAATTTGGAAAAATGTCGCCTATTTTCAAAAAAACACACTTTTGCGACTTTTGAATATTAGACATTAATAGAAATGGCCGGAAGAGTGTTCCCCAAATAATGTTTTTTCGCCCATCTCCTACCATTTTCGGAAGAAGGAGCAAAGTCTTTTTTAAAATTTCAAAAGTTGAAATTTGGAAAAATGTAGCCTATTTTCAAAAAAACACACTTTTGCGACTTTTGAAAATGGACATTAATAGAAATGGGCGGAAGAGTGTTCCCCAAATAATGTTTTTTCGCCCATCTCCTACCATTTTCGGAAAAAGGAGCAAAGTCTTTTTTAAAATTTCAAAAGTCGAAATTTGGAAGAATGTCGCCTATTTTCAAAAAAACACACTTTTGCGACTTTTGAATATTGGACATTAATAGAAATGGCCGGAAGAGTGTTCCCCAAATAATGTTTTTTCGCCCATCTTCTACCATTTTCGGAAAAAGCAGCAAAGTCTTTTTTAAAATTTCAAAAGTAGAAATTTGGAAAAATGTCGCCTATTTTCAAAAAAAAAAAAAACACACTTTTGCGACTTTTGAATATTGGACATTAATAGAAATGGCCGGAAGAGTGTTCCCCAAATAATGTTTTTTCGCCCATCTCCTACCATTTTCGAAAAAAGGAGCAAAGTCCTTTTTAAAATTTCAAAAGTCGAAATTTGGAAGAATGCCGCCTATTTTCAAAAAAAAACACACTTTTGCGACTTTTGAATATTGGACATTAATAGAAATGGCCGGAAGAGTGTTCCCCAAAAAATGTTTTTTCGCCCATCTCCTACCATTTTCGAAAAAAGGAGCAAAGTCCTTTTTAAAATTTCAAAAGTCGAAATTTGGAAGAATGCCGCCTATTTTCAAAAAAAAACACACTTTTGCGACTTTTGAATATTGGACATTAATAGAAATGGCCGGAAGATTGTCCCGAATAATATTTTTTCGCCCATCTCCTACCATTTTCGGAAAAAGGAGCAAAGTCTTTTTTAAAATTTCAAAAGTTGAAATGTGGAAAAATGTAGCCTATTTTCAAAAAAACACACTTTTGCAACTTTTGAATATTGGACATTAATAGAAATGGCCGGAAGAGTGTTCCCCAAATAATGTTTTTTCGCCCATCTCCTACCATTTTCGAAAAAAGGAGCAAAGTCCTTTTTAAAATTTCAAAAGTCGAAATTTGGAAGAATGTCGCCTATTTTCAAAAAAACACACTTTTGCGACTTTTGAATATTGGACATTCATAGAAATGGCTGGAAGAGTGTTCCCGAATAAATTTTTTTAGCCCATCTTCTACGATTTTCGAAAAAAGGAACAAAGTCCTTTTTAAAATTTCAAAAGTCGAAATTTGGAAGAATGTCGCCTATTGTCAAAAAAACACACTTTTGAATATTGGACATTCATAGGGATGGCCGGAATAGTGTTCCCCAATAAGTTTTTTTTGCAAATTTTCTACCATTTTCGGAAAAAGGAGCAAAGTCCTTTTTAAAATTTCAAAAGTTGAAATTTGGAAAAATGTCGCCTATTTTCAAAAAAACACACTTTTGCAACTTTTGAATATTGGACATATATAGAAATGGCCGGAAGAGTGTTCCCAAATAATGTTTTTTCGCCAATCTCTTACCATTTTCGAAAAAAGGAGCAAAGTCCTTTTTAAAATTTCAAAAGTTGAAATTTGGAAAAATGTCGCCTATTATCAAAAAAACACACTTTTGCGACTTTTGAATATTGTACATTCATAGAAATGGCCGGAAGAGTGTTCCCCAATAATATTTTTTCGCCCATCTCCTACGATTTTCGAAAAAAGGAGCAAAGTCCTTTTTAAAATTTCAAAAGTTGAAATTTGGAACAATGTCGCCTATTATCAAAAAAACACACTGTTGCGACTTTTGAATATTGGACATTCATAGAAATGGCCTGAGGAGTGTTCTCCAATAATTTTTTTTCGCCCATCTCCTACGATTTTCGAAAAAAGGAGCAAAGTCCTTTTTAAAATTTCAAAAGTCGAAATTTGGAAGAATGTCGCCTATTTTCAAAAAAACGCACTTTTGCGACTTTTGAATATTGGACATTCATAGAAATGGCCGGAAGAGTGTTCCCCAATAATATTTTTTCGCCCATCTCCTACGATTTTCGAAAAAAGGAGCAAAGTCCTTTTTAAAATTTCAAAAGTTGAAATTTGGAAAAATGTCGCCTATTATCAAAAAAACACACTGTTGCGACTTTTGAATATTGGACATTCATAGAAATGGCCTGAGGAGTGTTCTCCAATAATTTTTTTCGCCCATCACCTACCATTTTCGGAAAAAGGAGCAATATCCTTTTTAAAATTTCAAGAGTCGAAATTTGGAAAAATGTCGCCTATTTTCAAAAAAACACACTTTTGCGACTTTTGAATATTGGACATTAATAGAAATGGCCGGAAGAGTGTTCCCCAAATAATGTTTTTTCGCCCATCTCCTACCATTTTCGGAAAAAGGAGCAAAGTCTTTTTTAAAATTTCAAAAGTTGAAATTTGGAAAAATGTCGCCTATTTTCAAAAAAACACACTTTTGCGACTTTTGAAAATGGACATTAATAGAAATGGGCGGAAGAGTGTTCCCCAAATAATGTTTTTTCGCCCATCTCCTACCATTTTCGGAAAAAGGAGCAAAGTCTTTTTTAAAATTTCAAAAGTCGAAATTTGGAAGAATGTCGCCTATTTTCAAAAAAAACACACTTTTGCGACTTTTGAATATTGGACATTAATAGAAATGGCCGGAAGAGTGTTCCCCAAATAATGTTTTTTCGCCCATCTTCTACCATTTTCGGAAAAAGGAGCAAAGTCTTTTTTAAAATTTCAAAAGATGAAATTTGGAAAAATGTCGCCTATTTTCAAAAAAAAACACACTTTTGCGACTTTTGAATATTGGACATTAATAGAAATGGCCGGAAGAGTGTTCCCCAAATAATGTTTTTTCGCCCATCTCCTACGATTTTCGAAAAAAGGAGCAAAGTCCTTTTTAAAATTTCAAAAGTTGAAATTTGGAAGAATGTCGCCTATTGTCAAAAAAACACACTTTTGCGACTTTTGAATATTGGACATTCATAGAAATGGCCGGAAGAGTGTTCCCCAATAATATTTTTTCGCCCATCTCCTACGATTTTCGAAAAAAGGAGCAAAGTCCTTTTTAAAATTTCAAAAGTTGAAATTTGGAAAAATGTCGCCTATTATCAAAAAAACACACTTTTGCGGTTTTTGAATATTGGACATTCATAGAAATGGCCGGAAGAGTGTTCCCCAATAATATTTTTTCGCCCATCTCCTACGATTTTCGAAAAAAGGAGCAAAGTCCTTTTTAAAATTTCAAAAGTTGAAACTTGGAACAATGTCGCCTATTATCAAAAAAACACACTGTTGCGACTTTTGAATATTGGACATTCATAGAAATGGCCGGAAGAGTGTTCCCCAAATAATGTTTTTTCGCCCATCTCCTACCATTTTCGGAAAAAGGAGCAAAGTCTTTTTTAAAATTTCAAAAGTTGAAATTTGGAAAAATGTAGCCTATTTTCAAAAAAACACACTTTTGCGACTTTTGAAAATGGACATTAATAGAAATGGGCGGAAGAGTGTTCCCCAAATAATGTTTTTTCGCCCATCTCCTACCATTTTCGGAAAAAGGAGCAAAGTCTTTTTTAAAATTTCAAAAGTCGAAATTTGGAAGAATGTCGCCTATTTTCAAAAAAACACACTTTTGCGACTTTTGAATATTGGACATTAATAGAAATGGCCGGAAGAGTGTTCCCCAAATAATGTTTTTTCGCCCATCTTCTACCATTTTCGGAAAAAGGAGCAAAGTCTTTTTTAAAATTTCAAAAGATGAAATTTGGAAAAATGTCGCCTATTTTAAAAAAAACACACTTTTGCGACTTTTGAATATTGGACATTAATAGAAATGGCCGGAAGAGTGTTCCCCAATAATGTTTTTTCGCCCATCTCCTACCATTTTCGAAAAAAGGAGCATAGTCCTTTTTAAAATTTCAAAAGTCGAAATTTGGAAAAATGTCGCCTATTTTCAAAAATACACACTTTTGAATATTGGACATTCATAGGGATGGCCGGAATAGTGTTCCCCAATAATTTTTTTTCCCAAATTTTCTACCATTTTCGGAAAAAGGAGCAAAGTCCTTTTTAAAATTTCAAAAGTTGAAATTTGGAAAAATGTCGCCTATTATCAAAAAAACACACTGTTGCGACTTTTGAATATTGGACTTTCATAGAAATGGCCTGAGGAGTGTTCTCCAATAATTTTTTTCGCCCATCACCTACCATTTTCGGAAAAAGGAGCAATATCCTTTTTAAAATTTCAAGAGTCGAAATTTGGAAGAATGTCGCCTATTTTCAAAAAAACACACTTTTGCAACTTTTGAATATTGGACATATATAGAAATGGCCGGAAGAGTGTTCCCAAATAATGTTTTTTCGCCAATCTCTTACCATTTTCGAAAAAAGGAGCAAAGTCCTTTTTAAAATTTCAAAAGTTGAAATTTGGAAAAATGTCGCCTATTATCAAAAAAACACACTTTTGCGACTTTTGAATATTGTACATTCATAGAAATGGCCGGAAGAGTGTTCCCCAATAATATTTTTTCGCCCATCTCCTACGATTTTCGAAAAAAGGAGCAAAGTCCTTTTTAAAATTTCAAAAGTTGAAATTTGGAACAATGTCGCCTATTATCAAAAAAACACACTGTTGCGACTTTTGAATATTGGACATTCATAGAAATGGCCTGAGGAGTGTTCTCCAATAATTTTTTTTCGCCCATCTCCTACGATTTTCGAAAAAAGGAGCAAAGTCCTTTTTAAAATTTCAAAAGTCGAAATTTGGAAGAATGTCGCCTATTTTCAAAAAAACGCACTTTTGCGACTTTTGAATATTGGACATTCATAGAAATGGCCGGAAGAGTGTTCCCCAATAATATTTTTTCGCCCATCTCCTACGATTTTCGAAAAAAGGAGCAAAGTCCTTTTTAAAATTTCAAAAGTTGAAATTTGGAAAAATGTCGCCTATTATCAAAAAAACACACTGTTGCGACTTTTGAATATTGGACATTCATAGAAATGGCCTGAGGAGTGTTCTCCAATAATTTTTTTCGCCCATCACCTACCATTTTCGGAAAAAGGAGCAATATCCTTTTTAAAATTTCAAGAGTCGAAATTTGGAAAAATGTCGCCTATTTTCAAAAAAACACACTTTTGCGACTTTTGAATATTGGACATTAATAGAAATGGCCGGAAGAGTGTTCCCCAAATAATGTTTTTTCGCCCATCTCCTACCATTTTCGGAAAAAGGAGCAAAGTCTTTTTTAAAATTTCAAAAGTTGAAATTTGGAAAAATGTCGCCTATTTTCAAAAAAACACACTTTTGCGACTTTTGAAAATGGACATTAATAGAAATGGGCGGAAGAGTGTTCCCCAAATAATGTTTTTTCGCCCATCTCCTACCATTTTCGGAAAAAGGAGCAAAGTCTTTTTTAAAATTTCAAAAGTCGAAATTTGGAAGAATGTCGCCTATTTTCAAAAAAAACACACTTTTGCGACTTTTGAATATTGGACATTAATAGAAATGGCCGGAAGAGTGTTCCCCAAATAATGTTTTTTCGCCCATCTTCTACCATTTTCGGAAAAAGGAGCAAAGTCTTTTTTAAAATTTCAAAAGATGAAATTTGGAAAAATGTCGCCTATTTTCAAAAAAAAACACACTTTTGCGACTTTTGAATATTGGACATTAATAGAAATGGCCGGAAGAGTGTTCCCCAAATAATGTTTTTTCGCCCATCTCCTACGATTTTCGAAAAAAGGAGCAAAGTCCTTTTTAAAATTTCAAAAGTTGAAATTTGGAAGAATGTCGCCTATTGTCAAAAAAACACACTTTTGCGACTTTTGAATATTGGACATTCATAGAAATGGCCGGAAGAGTGTTCCCCAATAATATTTTTTCGCCCATCTCCTACGATTTTCGAAAAAAGGAGCAAAGTCCTTTTTAAAATTTCAAAAGTTGAAATTTGGAAAAATGTCGCCTATTATCAAAAAAACACACTTTTGCGGTTTTTGAATATTGGACATTCATAGAAATGGCCGGAAGAGTGTTCCCCAATAATATTTTTTCGCCCATCTCCTACGATTTTCGAAAAAAGGAGCAAAGTCCTTTTTAAAATTTCAAAAGTTGAAACTTGGAACAATGTCGCCTATTATCAAAAAAACACACTGTTGCGACTTTTGAATATTGGACATTCATAGAAATGGCCGGAAGAGTGTTCCCCAAATAATGTTTTTTCGCCCATCTCCTACCATTTTCGGAAAAAGGAGCAAAGTCTTTTTTAAAATTTCAAAAGTTGAAATTTGGAAAAATGTAGCCTATTTTCAAAAAAACACACTTTTGCGACTTTTGAAAATGGACATTAATAGAAATGGGCGGAAGAGTGTTCCCCAAATAATGTTTTTTCGCCCATCTCCTACCATTTTCGGAAAAAGGAGCAAAGTCTTTTTTAAAATTTCAAAAGTCGAAATTTGGAAGAATGTCGCCTATTTTCAAAAAAACACACTTTTGCGACTTTTGAATATTGGACATTAATAGAAATGGCCGGAAGAGTGTTCCCCAAATAATGTTTTTTCGCCCATCTTCTACCATTTTCGGAAAAAGGAGCAAAGTCTTTTTTAAAATTTCAAAAGATGAAATTTGGAAAAATGTCGCCTATTTTAAAAAAAACACACTTTTGCGACTTTTGAATATTGGACATTAATAGAAATGGCCGGAAGAGTGTTCCCCAATAATGTTTTTTCGCCCATCTCCTACCATTTTCGAAAAAAGGAGCATAGTCCTTTTTAAAATTTCAAAAGTCGAAATTTGGAAAAATGTCGCCTATTTTCAAAAATACACACTTTTGAATATTGGACATTCATAGGGATGGCCGGAATAGTGTTCCCCAATAATTTTTTTTCCCAAATTTTCTACCATTTTCGGAAAAAGGAGCAAAGTCCTTTTTAAAATTTCAAAAGTTGAAATTTGGAAAAATGTCGCCTATTATCAAAAAAACACACTGTTGCGACTTTTGAATATTGGACTTTCATAGAAATGGCCTGAGGAGTGTTCTCCAATAATTTTTTTCGCCCATCACCTACCATTTTCGGAAAAAGGAGCAATATCCTTTTTAAAATTTCAAGAGTCGAAATTTGGAAGAATGTCGCCTATTTTCAAAAAAACACATTTTTGCGACTTTTGAATATTGGACATTAATAGAAATGGCCGGAAGAGTGTTCCCCAAATAATGTTTTTTCGCCCATCTTCTACCATTTTCGGAAAAAGGAGCAAAGTCTTTTTTAAAATTTCAAAAGATGAAATTTGGAAAAATGTCGCCTATTTTAAAAAAAACACACTTTTGCGACTTTTAAATATTGGACATTAATAGAAATGGCCGGAAGAGTGTTCCCCAAATAATGTTTTTTCGCCCATCTCCTACCATTTTCGGAAAAAGGAGCAAAGTCTTTTTTAAAATTTCAAAAGTCGAAATTTGGAAGAATGTCGCCTATTTTCAAAAAAACACACTTTTGCGACTTTTGAATATTGGACATTCATAGAAATGGCCGGAAGAGTGTTCCCCAATAATATTTTTTCGCCCATCTCCTACGATTTTCGAAAAAAGGAGCAAAGTCCTTTTTAAAATTTCAAAAGTTGAAATTTGGAAAAATTTCGCCTATTTTCAAAAAAACACACTTTTGCGACTTTTGAATATTGGACATTCATAGAAATGGCCGGAAGAGTGTTCCCGAATAATATTTTTTCGCCCATCTTCTACGATTTTCGAAAAAAGGAGCAAAGTCCTTTTTAAAATTTCAAAAGTCGAAATTTGGAAGAATGTCGCCTATTGTCAAAAAAACACACTTTTGCGACTTTTGAATATTGGACATTCATAGAAATGGCCGGAAGAGTGTTCCCCAATAATATTTTTTCGCCCATCTCCTACGATTTTCGAAAAAAGGAGCAAAGTCCTTTTTAAAATTTCAAAAGTTGAAATTTGGAAAAATGTCGCCTGTTATCAAAAAAACACACTTTTGCGACTTTTGAATATTGGACATTCATAGAAATGGCCGGAAGAGTGTTCCCCAATAATATTTTTTCGCCCATCTCCTACGATTTTCGAAAAAAGGAGCAAAGTCCTTTTTAAAATTTCAAAAGTTGAAATTTGGAACAATGTCGCCTATTATCAAAAAAACACACTGTTGCGACTTTTGAATATTGGACATTCATAGAAATGGCCTGAGGAGTGTTCTCCAATAATATTTTTTCGCCCATCTCCTACGATTTTCGAAAAAAGGAGCAAAGTCCTTTTTAAAATTTCAAAAGTTGAAATTTAGAAAAATGTCGCCTATTATCAAAAAAACACACTTTTGCGACTTTTGAATATTGGACATTCATAGAAATGGCCGGAAGAGTGTTCCCCAATAATATTTTTTCGCCCATCTCCTACGATTTTCGAAAAAAGGAGCAAAGTCCTTTTTAAAATTTCAAAAGTCGAAATTTCGAAGAATGTCGCCTATTTTCAAAAAAACGCACTTTTGCGACTTTTGAATATTGGACATTCATAGAAATGGCCGGAAGAGTGTTCCCCAATAATATTTTTTCGCCCATCTCCTACGATTTTCGAAAAAAGGAGCAAAGTCCTTTTTAAAATTTCAAAAGTTGAAATTTGGAAAAATGTCGCCTATTATCAAAAAAACACACTGTTAAGACTTTTGCGACTTTTGAATATTGGACATTCATAGAAATGGCCTGAGGAGTGTTCTCCAATAATTTTTTTCGCCCATCACCTACCATTTTCGGAAAAAGGAGCAATATCCTTTTTAAAATTTCAAGAGTCGAAATTTGGAAAAATGTCGCCTATTTTCAAAAAAACACACTTTTGCGACTTTTGAATATTGGACATTAATAGAAATGGCCGGAAGAGTGTTCCCCAAATAATGTTTTTTCGCCCATCTCCTACCATTTTCGGAAAAAGGAGCAAAGTCTTTTTTAAAATTTCAAAAGTTGAAATTTGGAAAAATGTAGCCTATTTTCAAAAAAACACACTTTTGCGACTTTTGAAAATGGACATTAATAGAAATGGCCGGAAGAGTGTTCCCCAAATAATGTTTTTTCGCCCATCTCCTACCATTTTCGGAAAAAGGAGCAAAGTCTTTTTTAAAATTTCAAAAGTCGAAATTTGGAAAAATTTCGCCTATTTTCAAAAAAACACACTTTTGCGACTTTTGAATATTGGACATTCATAGAAATGGCCGGAAGAGTGTTCCCCAATAATATTTTTTCGCCCATCTCCTACGATTTTCGAAAAAAGGAGCAAAGTCTTTTTTAAAATTTCAAAAGTTGAAATTTGGAAAAATTTCGCCTATTTTCAAAAAAACACACTTTTGCGACTTTTGAATATTGCACATTCATAGAAATGGCCGGAAGAGTGTTCCCGAATAATATTTTTTCGCCCATCTTCTACGATTTTCGAAAAAAGGAGCAAAGTCCTTTTTAAAATTTCAAAAGTCGAAATTTGGAAGAATGTCGCCTATTTTCAAAAAAACGCACTTTTGCGACTTTTGAATATTGGACATTCATAGAAATGGCCGGAAGAGTGTTCCCCAATAATATTTTTTCGCCCATCTCCTACGATTTTCGAAAAAAGGAGCAAAGTCTTTTTTAAAATTTCAAAAGTTGAAATTTGGAACAATGTCGCCTATTATCAAAAAAACACACTGTTGCGACTTTTGAATATTGGACATTCATAGAAATGGCCTGAGGAGTGTTCTCCAATAATTTTTTTTCGCCCATCTCCTACGATTTTCGAAAAAAGGAGCAAAGTCCTTTTTAAAATTTCAAAAGTTGAAATTTGGAAGAATGTCGCCTATTTTCAAAAAAACACACTTTAGCGACTTTTGAATATTGGACATTAATAGAAATGGCCGGAAGAGTGTTCCCCAAATAATGTTTTTTCGCCCATCTCCTACCATTTTCGGAAAAAGGAGCAAAGTCTTTTTTAAAATTTCAAAAGTCGAAATTTGGAAAAATTTCGCCTATTTTCAAAAAAACACACTTTTGCGACTTTTGAATATTGGACATTCATAGAAATGGCCGGAAGAGTGTTCCCCAATAATATTTTTTCGCCCATCTCCTACGATTTTCGAAAAAAGGAGCAAAGTCTTTTTTAAAATTTCAAAAGTTGAAATTTGGAACAATGTCGCCTATTATCAAAAAAACACACTGTTGCGACTTTTGAATATTGGACATTCATAGAAATGGCCTGAGGAGTGTTCTCCAATAATTTTTTTTCGCCCATCTCCTACGATTTTCGAAAAAAGGAGCAAAGTCCTTTTTAAAATTTCAAAAGTCGAAATTTGGAAGAATGTCGCCTATTTTCAAAAAAACGCACTTTTGCGACTTTTGAATATTGGACATTCATAGAAATGGCCGGAAGAGTGTTCCCCAATAATATTTTTTCGCCCATCTCCTACGATTTTCGAAAAAAGGAGCAAAGTCCTTTTTAAAATTTCAAAAGTTGAAATTTGGAAAAATGTCGCCTATTATCAAAAAAACACACTTTTGCGACTTTTGAATATTGGACATTCATAGAAATGGCCTGAGGAGTGTTCTCCAATAATTTTTTTCGCCCATCACCTACCATTTTCGGAAAAAGGAGCAATATCCTTTTTAAAATTTCAAGAGTCGAAATTTGGAAAAATGTCGCCTATTTTCAAAAAAACACACTTTTGCGACTTTTGAATATTGGACATTAATAGAAATGGCCGGAAGAGTGTTCCCCAAATAATGTTTTTTCGCCCATCTCCTACCATTTTCGGAAAAAGGAGCAAAGTCTTTTTTAAAATTTCAAAAGTCGAAATTTGGAAGAATGTCGCCTATTTTCAAAAAAACACACTTTTGCGACTTTTGAATATTGGACATTAATAGAAATGGCCGGAAGAGTGTTCCCCAAATAATGTTTTTTCGCCCATCTTCTACCATTTTCGGAAAAAGGAGCAAAGTCTTTTTTAAAATTTCAAAAGATGAAATTTGGAAAAATGTCGCCTATTTTAAAAAAAACACACTTTTGCGACTTTTGAATATTGGACATTAATAGAAATGGCCGGAAGAGTGTTCCCCAAATAATGTTTTTTCGCCCATCTCCTACCATTTTCGAAAAAAGGAGCAAAGTCCTTTTTAAAATTTCAAAAGTCGAAATTTGGAAGAATGTCGCCTATTGTCAAAAAAACACACTTTTGCGACTTTTGAATATTGGACATTAATAGAAATGGCCGGAAGAGTGTTCCCCAATAATATTTTTTCGCCCATCTCCTACGATTTTCGAAAAAAGGAGCAAAGTCCTTTTTAAAATTTCAAAAGTTGAAATTTGGAAAAATGTCGCCTATTATCAAAAAAACACACTTTTGCGACTTTTGAATATTGGACATTCATGGAAATGGCCGGAAGAGTGTTCCCCAATAATATTTTTTCGCCCATCTCCTACGATTTTCGAAAAAAGGAGCAAAGTCCTTTTTAAAATTTCAAAAGTTGAAATTTGGAAAAATGTCGCCTATTGTCAAAAAAACACACTGTTGCGACTTTTGAATATTGGACATTAATAGAAATGGCCTGAGGAGTGTTCTCCAATAATTTTTTTCGCCCATCACCTACCATTTTCGGAAAAAGGAGCAATATCCTTTTTAAAATTTCAAGAGTCGAAATTTGGAAAAATTTCGCCTATTTTCAAAATAAACACACTTTTGCGACTTTTGAATATTGGACATTAATAGAAATGGCCGGAAGAGTGTTCCCCAAATAATGTTTTTTCGCCCATCTCCTACCATTTTCGGAAAAAGGAGCAAAGTCTTTTTTAAAATTTCAAAAGTCGAAATTTGGAAGAATGTCGCCTATTTTCAAAAAAACACACTTTTGCGACTTTTGAATATTGGACATTAATAGAAATGGCCGGAAGAGTGTTCCCCAAATAATGTTTTTTCGCCCATCTCCTACCATTTTCGGAAAAAGGAGCAATATCCTTTTTAAAATTTCAAGAGTCGAAATTTGGAAAAATGTCGCCTATTTTCAAAAAAACACACTTTTGCGACTTTTGAATATTGGACATTAATAGAAATGGCCGGAAGAGTGTTCCCCAAATAATGTTTTTTCGCCCATCTCCTACCATTTTCGGAAAAAGGAGCAAAGTCTTTTTTAAAATTTCAAAAGTTGAAATTTGGAAAAATGTAGCCTATTTTCAAAAAAACACACTTTTGCGACTTTTGAAAATGGACATTAATAGAAATGGGCGGAAGAGTGTTCCCCAAATAATGTTTTTTCGCCCATCTCCTACCATTTTCGGAAAAAGGAGCAAAGTCTTTTTTAAAATTTCAAAAGTCGAAATTTGGAAGAATGTCGCCTATTTTCAAAAAAAAAACACTTTTGCGACTTTTGAATATTGGACATTAATAGAAATGGCCGGAAGAGTGTTCCCCAAATAATGTTTTTTCGCCCATCTTCTACCATTTTCGGAAAAAGGAGCAAAGTCTTTTTTAAAATTTCAAAAGATGAAATTTGGAAAAATGTCGCCTATTTTAAAAAAAACACACTTTTGCGACTTTTGAATATTGGACATTAATAGAAATGGCCGGAATAGTGTTCCCCACTAATATTTTTTCGCCCATCTCCTACCATTTTCGAAAAAAGGAGCAAAGTCCTTTTTAAAATTTCAAAAGTTGAAATTTGGAAAAATGTCGTCTATTTTCAAAAAAACACACTTTTGCGACTTTTGAATATTGGACATTAATAGAAATGGCCGGAAGAGTGTTCCCCAAATAATGTTTTTTCGCCCATCTCCTACCATTTTCGGAAAAAGGAGCAAAGCCTTTTTTAAAATTTCAAAAGTTGAAATTTGGAAAAATGTAGCCTATTTTCAAAAAAACACACTTTTGCGACTTTTGAATATTGGACATTAATAGAAATGGCCGGAAAAGTGTTCCCCAAATAATGTTTTTTCGCCCATCTCCTACCATTTTCGGAAAAAGGAGCAAAGTCTTTTTTAAAATTTCAAAAGTTGAAATGTGGAAAAATGTAGTCTATTTTCAAAAAAACACACTGTTGCGACTTTTGAATATTGGACATTCATAGAAATGGGCGGAAGAGTGTTCCCCAAATAATGTTTTTTCGCCCATTCTCTACCATTTTCGAAAAAAGGAGCAAAGTCCTTTTTAAAATTTCAAAAGTAGAAATTTGGAAAAATGTCGCCTATTTTCAAAAAAAAAAAACACTTTTACGACTTTTGAATATTGGACATTAATAGAAATGGCCGGAAGAGTGTTCCCCAAATAATGTTTTTTCGCCCATCTCCTACCATTTTCGGAAAAAGGAGCAGTCTTTTTTAAAATTTCAAAAGTTGAAATTTGGAAAAATTTCGCCTATTTTCAAAAAAACACACTGTTGCGACTTTTGAATATTGGACATTCATAGAAATGGCCGGAAGAGTGTTCCCCACTAATATTTTTTCGCCCATCTCCTACCATTTTCGGAAAAAGGAGCAAAGTCTTTTTTAAAATTTCAAAAGTTGAAATTTGGAAAAATGTCGCCTATTTTCAAAAATACACACTTTTGCGACTTTTGAATATTGGACATTAATAGAAATGGCCGAAAGAGTGTTCCCCAAATAATGTTTTTTCGCCTATCTCCTACCATTTTCGGAAAAAGGAGCAGCCTTTTTTAAAATTTCAAAAGTAGAAATTTGGAAAAATGTCGCCTATTTAAAAAAAAAAAAACACTTTTGCGACTTTTGAATATTGGACATTAATAGAAATGGCCGGAAGAGTGTTCCCCAAATAATGTTTTTTCGCCCATCTCCTACCATTTTCGGAAAAAGGAGCAAAGTCTTTTTTAAAATTTCAAAAGTTGAAATTTGGAAAAATGTCGCCTATATTCAAAAAAACACACTTTTGCGACTTTTGAATATTGGACATTAATAGAAATGGCCGGAAGAGTGTTCCCCAAATAATGTTTTTTCGCCCATCTCCTACCATTTTCGGAAAAAGGAGCAAAGTCCTTTTTAAAATTTCAAAAGTCGAAATTTGGAAGAATGTCGCCTATTGTCAAAAAAACACACTTTTGAATATTGGACATACATAGGGATGGCCGGAATAGTGTTCCCCAATAATTTTTTTTCGCAAATTTTCTACCATTTTCGGAAAAAGGAGCAAAGTCCGTTTTAAAATTTCAAAAGTCGAAATTTGGAAAAATGTCGCCTATTTTCAAAAAAAACACACTTTTGCGACTTTTGCATATTGGACATTAATAGAAATGGCCGGAAGAGTGTTCCCCAAATAATGTTTTTTCGCCCATCTCCTACCATTTTCGGAAAAAGGAGCAAAGTCCTTTTTAAAATTTCATAAGTCGAAATTTGGAAGAATGTCGCCTATTGTCAAAAAAACACACTTTTGAATATTGGACATACATAGGGATGGCCGGAATAGTGTTCCCCAATAATTTTTTTTCGCAAATTTTCTACCATTTTCGGAAAAAGGAGCAAAGTCCGTTTTAAAATTTCAAAAGTCGAAATTTGGAAAAATGTCGCCTATTTTCAAAAAAACACACTTTTGCGACTTTTGAATATTGAACATTAATAGAAATGGCCGGAAGAGTGTTCCCCAAATAATGTTTTTTCGCCCATCTCCTACCATTTTCGGAAAAAGGAGCAAAGTCTTTTTTAAAATTTCAAAAGTCGAAATTTGGAAAAATTTCGCCTATTTTCAAAAAAACACACTTTTGCGACTTTTGAATATTGGACATTAATAGAAATGGCCGGAAGAGTGTTCCCCAAATAATGTTTTTTCGCCCATCTCCTACCATTTTCGGAAAAAGGAGCAAAGTCTTTTTTAAAATTTCAAAAGTCGAAATTTGGAAGAATGTCGCCTATTTTCAAAAAAACACACTTTTGCGACTTTTGAATATTGGACATTAATAGAAATGGCCGGAAGAGTGTTCCCCAAATAATGTTTTTTCGCCCATCTCCTACCATTTTCGGAAAAAGGAGCAATATCCTTTTTAAAATTTCAAGAGTCGAAATTTGGAAAAATGTCGCCTATTTTCAAAAAAACACACTTTTGCGACTTTTGAATATTGGACATTAATAGAAATGGCCGGAAGAGTGTTCCCCAAATAATGTTTTTTCGCCCATCTCCTACCATTTTCGGAAAAAGGAGCAAAGTCTTTTTTAAAATTTCAAAAGTTGAAATTTGGAAAAATGTAGCCTATTTTCAAAAAAACACACTTTTGCGACTTTTGAAAATGGACATTAATAGAAATGGGCGGAAGAGTGTTCCCCAAATAATGTTTTTTCGCCCATCTCCTACCATTTTCGGAAAAAGGAGCAAAGTCTTTTTTAAAATTTCAAAAGTCGAAATTTGGAAGAATGTCGCCTATTTTCAAAAAAAAAACACTTTTGCGACTTTTGAATATTGGACATTAATAGAAATGGCCGGAAGAGTGTTCCCCAAATAATGTTTTTTCGCCCATCTTCTACCATTTTCGGAAAAAGGAGCAAAGTCTTTTTTAAAATTTCAAAAGATGAAATTTGGAAAAATGTCGCCTATTTTAAAAAAAACACACTTTTGCGACTTTTGAATATTGGACATTAATAGAAATGGCCGGAATAGTGTTCCCCACTAATATTTTTTCGCCCATCTCCTACCATTTTCGAAAAAAGGAGCAAAGTCCTTTTTAAAATTTCAAAAGTTGAAATTTGGAAAAATGTCGTCTATTTTCAAAAAAACACACTTTTGCGACTTTTGAATATTGGACATTAATAGAAATGGCCGGAAGAGTGTTCCCCAAATAATGTTTTTTCGCCCATCTCCTACCATTTTCGGAAAAAGGAGCAAAGCCTTTTTTAAAATTTCAAAAGTTGAAATTTGGAAAAATGTAGCCTATTTTCAAAAAAACACACTTTTGCGACTTTTGAATATTGGACATTAATAGAAATGGCCGGAAAAGTGTTCCCCAAATAATGTTTTTTCGCCCATCTCCTACCATTTTCGGAAAAAGGAGCAAAGTCTTTTTTAAAATTTCAAAAGTTGAAATGTGGAAAAATGTAGTCTATTTTCAAAAAAACACACTGTTGCGACTTTTGAATATTGGACATTCATAGAAATGGGCGGAAGAGTGTTCCCCAAATAATGTTTTTTCGCCCATTCTCTACCATTTTCGAAAAAAGGAGCAAAGTCCTTTTTAAAATTTCAAAAGTAGAAATTTGGAAAAATGTCGCCTATTTTCAAAAAAAAAAAAACACTTTTACGACTTTTGAATATTGGACATTAATAGAAATGGCCGGAAGAGTGTTCCCCAAATAATGTTTTTTCGCCCATCTCCTACCATTTTCGGAAAAAGGAGCAGTCTTTTTTAAAATTTCAAAAGTTGAAATTTGGAAAAATTTCGCCTATTTTCAAAAAAACACACTGTTGCGACTTTTGAATATTGGACATTCATAGAAATGGCCGGAAGAGTGTTCCCCACTAATATTTTTTCGCCCATCTCCTACCATTTTCGGAAAAAGGAGCAAAGTCTTTTTTAAAATTTCAAAAGTTGAAATTTGGAAAAATGTCGCCTATTTTCAAAAATACACACTTTTGCGACTTTTGAATATTGGACATTAATAGAAATGGCCGAAAGAGTGTTCCCCAAATAATGTTTTTTCGCCTATCTCCTACCATTTTCGGAAAAAGGAGCAGCCTTTTTTAAAATTTCAAAAGTAGAAATTTGGAAAAATGTCGCCTATTTAAAAAAAAAAAAACACTTTTGCGACTTTTGAATATTGGACATTAATAGAAATGGCCGGAAGAGTGTTCCCCAAATAATGTTTTTTCGCCCATCTCCTACCATTTTCGGAAAAAGGAGCAAAGTCTTTTTTAAAATTTCAAAAGTTGAAATTTGGAAAAATGTCGCCTATATTCAAAAAAACACACTTTTGCGACTTTTGAATATTGGACATTAATAGAAATGGCCGGAAGAGTGTTCCCCAAATAATGTTTTTTCGCCCATCTCCTACCATTTTCGGAAAAAGGAGCAAAGTCCTTTTTAAAATTTCAAAAGTCGAAATTTGGAAGAATGTCGCCTATTGTCAAAAAAACACACTTTTGAATATTGGACATACATAGGGATGGCCGGAATAGTGTTCCCCAATAATTTTTTTTCGCAAATTTTCTACCATTTTCGGAAAAAGGAGCAAAGTCCGTTTTAAAATTTCAAAAGTCGAAATTTGGAAAAATGTCGCCTATTTTCAAAAAAAACACACTTTTGCGACTTTTGCATATTGGACATTAATAGAAATGGCCGGAAGAGTGTTCCCCAAATAATGTTTTTTCGCCCATCTCCTACCATTTTCGGAAAAAGGAGCAAAGTCCTTTTTAAAATTTCATAAGTCGAAATTTGGAAGAATGTCGCCTATTGTCAAAAAAACACACTTTTGAATATTGGACATACATAGGGATGGCCGGAATAGTGTTCCCCAATAATTTTTTTTCGCAAATTTTCTACCATTTTCGGAAAAAGGAGCAAAGTCCGTTTTAAAATTTCAAAAGTCGAAATTTGGAAAAATGTCGCCTATTTTCAAAAAAACACACTTTTGCGACTTTTGAATATTGAACATTAATAGAAATGGCCGGAAGAGTGTTCCCCAAATAATGTTTTTTCGCCCATCTCCTACCATTTTCGGAAAAAGGAGCAAAGTCCTTTTTAAAATTTCAAAAGTTGAAATTTGGAAAAATGTCGCCTATATTCAAAAAAACACACTTTTGCGACTTTTGAATATTGGACATTAATAGAAATGGCCGGAAGAGTGTTCCCCAAATAATGTTTTTTCGCCCATCTCCTACCATTTTCGGAAAAAGGAGCAAAGTCCTTTTTAAAATTTCAAAAGTCGAAATTTGGAAGAATGTCGCCTATTGTCAAAAAAACACACTTTTGAATATTGGACATACATAGGGATGGCCGGAATAGTGTTCCCCAATAATTTTTTTTCGCAAATTTTCTACCATTTTCGGAAAAAGGAGCAAAGTCCGTTTTAAAATTTCAAAAGTCGAAATTTGGAAAAATGTCGCCTATTTTCAAAAAAACACACTTTTGCGACTTTTGAATATTGAACATTAATAGAAATGGCCGGAAGAGTGTTCCCCAAATAATGTTTTTTCGCCCATCTCCTACCATTTTCGGAAAAAGGAGCAAAGTCCTTTTTAAAATTTCAAAAGTTGAAATTTGGAAAAATGTCGCCTATATTCAAAAAAACACACTTTTGCGACTTTTGAATATTGGACATTAATAGAAATGGCCGGAAGAGTGTTCCCCAAATAATGTTTTTTCGCCCATCTCCTACCATTTTCGGAAAAAGGAGCAAAGTCCGTTTTAAAATTTCAAAAGTCGAAATTTGGAAAAATGTCGCCTATTTTCAAAAAAACACACTTTTGCGACTTTTGAATATTGAACATTAATAGAAATGGCCGGAAGAGTGTTCCCCAAATAATGTTTTTTCGCCCATCTCCTACCATTTTCGGAAAAAGGAGCAAAGTCCTTTTTAAAATTTCAAAAGTTGAAATTTGGAAAAATGTCGCCTATTATCAAAAAAACACACTTTTGCGACTTTTGAATATTGGACATTCATAGAAATGGCCGGAAGAGTGTTCTCCAATAATATTTTTTCACCCATCTCCTACCAATTTCGAAAAAAGGAGCAAAGTCCTTTTTAAAATTTCAAAAGTTGATATTTGGAAAAATGTCGCCTATTATCAAAAAAACACACTGTTGAGACTTTTGAATATTGGACATTCATAGAAATGGCCTGAGGAGTGTTCTCCAATAATTTTTTTTCGCCCATCTCCTAAGATTTTCGAAAAAAGGAGCAAAGTCCTTTTTAAAATTTCAAAAGTCGAAATTTGGAAGAATGTCGCCTATTTTCAAAAAAACACACTTTTGCGACTTTTGAATATTGGACATTCATAGAAATGGCCGGAAGAGTGTTCCCCAATAATATTTTTTCGCCCATCTCCTACGATTTTCGAAAAAAGGAGCAAAGTCTTTTTTAAAATTTCAAAAGTTGAAATTTGGAAAAATGTAGCCTATTTTCAAAAAAACACACTTTTGCGACTTTTGACAATCGACATTAATAGAAATGGGCGGAAGAGTGTTCCCCAAATAATGTTTTTTCGCCCATCTCCTACCATTTTCGGAAAAAGGAGCAAAGTCTTTTTTAAAATTTCAAAAGTCGAAATTTGGAAGAATGTCGCCTATTTTCAAAAAAACACACTTTTGTGACTTTTGAATATTGGACATTAATAGAAATGGCAGGAAGAGTGTTCCCCAAAATAATGTTTTTTCGCCCATCTCCTACCATTTTCGGAAAAAGGAGCAAAGTCCGTTTTAAAATTTCAAAAGTCGAAATTTGGAAAAATGTCGCCTATTTTCAAAAAAACATACTGTTAAGACTTTTGCGACTTTTGAATATTGGACATTCATAGAAATGGCCGGAAGAGTGTTCCCCAATAATATTTTTTCGCCCATCTCCTACGATTTTCGAAAAAAGGAGCAAAGTCCTTTTTAAAATTTCAAAAGTTGAAATTTGGAAAAATGTCGCCTATTATCAAAAAAACACACTTTTGCGACTTTTGAATATTGGACATTCATAGAAATGGCCGGAAGAGTGTTCTCCAATAATATTTTTTCACCCATCTCCTACCAATTTCGAAAAAAGGAGCAAAGTCCTTTTTAAAATTTCAAAAGTTGATATTTGGAAAAATGTCGCCTATTATCAAAAAAACACACTGTTGAGACTTTTGAATATTGGACATTCATAGAAATGGCCTGAGGAGTGTTCTCCAATAATTTTTTTTCGCCCATCTCCTAAGATTTTCGAAAAAAGGAGCAAAGTCCTTTTTAAAATTTCAAAAGTCGAAATTTGGAAGAATGTCGCCTATTTTCAAAAAAACACACTTTTGCGACTTTTGAATATTGGACATTCATAGAAATGGCCGGAAGAGTGTTCCCCAATAATATTTTTTCGCCCATCTCCTACGATTTTCGAAAAAAGGAGCAAAGTCTTTTTTAAAATTTCAAAAGTTGAAATTTGGAAAAATGTAGCCTATTTTCAAAAAAACACACTTTTGCGACTTTTGACAATCGACATTAATATAAATGGGCGGAAGAGTGTTCCCCAAATAATGTTTTTTCGCCCATCTCCTACCATTTTCGGAAAAAGGAGCAAAGTCTTTTTTAAAATTTCAAAAGTCGAAATTTGGAAGAATGTCGCCTATTTTCAAAAAAACACACTTTTGTGACTTTTGAATATTGGACATTAATAGAAATGGCCGGAAGAGTGTTCCCCAAATAATGTTTTTTCGCCCATCTCCTACCATTTTCGGAAAAAGGATCAAAGTCCTTTTTAAAATTTCAAAAGTTGAAATTTGGAAAAATGTAGCCTATTTTCAAAAAAACACACTTTTGCGACTTTTGAAAATGGACATTAATAGAAATGGGCGGAAGAGTGTTCCCCAAATAATGTTTTTTCGCCCATCTCCTACCATTTTCGGAAAAAGGAGCAAAGTCTTTTTTAAAATTTCAAAAGTCGAAATTTGGAAGAATGTCGCCTATTTTCAAAAAAACACACTTTTGCGACTTTTGAATATTGGACATTAATAGAAATGGCCGGAAGAGTGTTCCCCAAATAATGTTTTTTCACCCATCTCCTACGATTTTCGAAAAAAGGAGCAAAGTCCTTTTTAAAATTTCAAAAGTAGAAATTTGGAAAAATGTCGCCTATTTTCAAAAAAAAAAAACACACTTTTGCGACTTTTGAATATTGGACATTAATAGAAATGGCCGGAAGAGTGTTCCCCAAATAATGTTTTTTCGCCCATCTCCTACCATTTTCGAAAAAAGGAGCAAAGTCCTTTTTAAAATTTCAAAAGTCGAAATTTGGAAGAATGTCGCCTATTTTCAAAAAAACACACTTTTGCGACTTTTGAATATTGGACATTAATAGAAATGGCCGGAAGAGTGTTCCCCACTAATATTTTTTCGCCCATCTCCTACCATTTTCGAAAAAAGGAGCAAAGTCCTTTTTAAAATTTCAAAAGTTGAAATTTGGAAAAATTTCGCTTATTTTCAAAAAAACACACTTTTGCGACTTTTGAATATTGGCCATTCATAGAAATGGCCGGAAAAGTGTTCCCGAATAAAATTTGTTCGCCCATCTTCTACGATTTTCGAAAAAAGGAACAAAGTCCTTTTTAAAATTTCAAAAGTCGAAATTTGGAAGAATGTCGCCTATTGTCAAAAAAACACACTTTTGAATATTGGACATTCATAGGGATGGCCGGAATAGTGTTCCCCAATAATTTTTTTTGCAAATTTTCTACCATTTTCGGAAAAAGGAGCAAAGTCCTTTTTAAAATTTCAAAAGTTGAAATTTGGAAAAATTTCGCCTATTTTCAAAAAAAAAACACTTTTGCGACTTTTGAATATTGGACATTCATAGAAATGGCCGGAAGAGTGTTCCCGAATAATATTTTTTCGCCCATCTTCTACGATTTTCGAAAAAAGGAGCAAAGTCCTTTTTAAAATTTCAAAAGTTGAAATTTGGAAAAATGTCGCCTATTTTCAAAAAAACACACTTTTGCGACTTTTGAATATTGGACATTCATAGAAATGGCCGGAAGAGTGTTCCCCAAATAATGTTTTTTCGCCCATCTCCTTCCATTTTCGAAAAAAGGAGCAAAGTCCTTTTTAAAATTTCAAAAGTCGAAATTTGGAAGAATGTCGCCTATTTTCAAAAAAACACACTTTTGCGACTTTTGAATATTGGACATTAATAGAAATGGCCGGAAGAGTGTTCCCCACTAATATTTTTTCGCCCATCTCCTACCATTTTCGAAAAAAGGAGCAAAGTCCTTTTTAAAATTTCAAAAGTTGAAATTTGGAAAAATGTCGCCTATTTTCAAAAAAACACACTTTTGCGACTTTTGAATATTGGACATTAATAGAAATGGCCGGAAGAGTGTTCCCCAAATAATGTTTTTTCGCCCATCTCCTACCATTTTCGGAAAAAGGAGCAAAGCCTTTTTTAAAATTTCAAAAGTTGAAATGTGGAAAAATGTAGCCTATTTTCAAAAAAACACACTGTTGCGACTTTTGAATATTGGACATTCATAGAAATGGCCGGAAGAGTGTTCCCCAAATAATGTTTTTTCGCCCATCTCCTACCATTTTCGGAAAAAGGAGCAAAGTCTTTTTTAAAATTTCAAAAGTTGAAATTTGGAAAAATGTAGCCTATTTTCAAAAAAACACACTTTTGCGACTTTTGAATAATGGACATTCATAGAAATGGCCGGAAGAGTGTTCCCCAAATAATGTTTTTTCGCCCATCTCCTACCATTTTCGGAAAAAGGAGCAAAGCCTTTTTTAAAATTTCAAAAGTTGAAATGTGGAAAAATGTAGCCTATTTTCAAAAAAACACACTTTTGCGACTTTTGAATATTGGACATTCATAGAAATGGCCGGAAGAGTGTTCCCCAAATAATGTTTTTTCGCCCATCTCCTACCATTTTCGGAAAAAGGAGCAAAGTCTTTTTTAAAATTTCAAAAGTTGAAATGTGGAAAAATGTAGCCTATTTTCAAAAAAACACACTGTTGCGACTTTTGAATATTTGACATTCATAGAAATGGCCGGAAGAGTGTTCCCCAAATAATGTTTTTTCGCCCATCTCCTACCATTTTCGGAAAAAGGAGCAAAGCCTTTTTTAAAATTTCAAAAGTTGAAATGTGGAAAAATGTAGCCTATTTGCAAAAAAACACACTTTTGCGACTTTTGAATATTGGACATTCATAGAAATGGCCGGAAGAGTGTTCCCCAAATAATGTTTTTTCGCCCATCTCCTACCATTTTCGGAAAAAGGAGCAAAGCCTTTTTTAAAATTTCAAAAGTTGAAATGTGGAAAAATGTCGCCTATTTTCAAAAAAACACACTTTTGCGACTTTTGAATATTGGACATGAATAGAAATGGCCGGAAAAGTGTTCCCCAAATAATGTTTTTTCGCCCATCTCCTACCATTTTCGGAAAAAGGAGCAAAGTCTTTTTTAAAATTTCAAAAGTTGAAATGTGGAAAAATGTAGCCTATTTTCAAAAAAACACACTGTTGCGACTTTTGAATATTGGACATTCATAGAAATGGCCGGAAGAGTGTTCCCCAAATAATGTTTTTTCGCCCATCTCCTACCATTTTCGAAAAAAGGAGCAAAGTCTTTTTTAAAATTTCACAAGGAGAAATTTGGAAAAATGTCGCCTATTTTCAAAAAAAAAACACTTTTGCGACTTTTGAATATTGGACATTAATAGAAATGGCCGGAAGAGTGTTCCCCAAATAATGTTTTTTCGCCCATCTCCTACCATTTTCGGAAAAAGGAGCAAAGTCTTTTTTAAAATTTCAAAAGTTGAAATTTGGAAAAATGTCGCCTATTTTCAAAAATACACACTTTTGCGACTTTTGAATATTGGACATTAATAGAAATGGCCGGAAGAGTGTTCCCCAAATAATGTTTTTTCGCCCATCTCCTACCATTTTCGGAAAAAGGAGCAGTCTTTTTTAAAATTTCAAAAGTTGAAATTTGGAAAAATTTCGCCTATTTTCAAAAAAACACACTTTTGCGGCTTTTGAATATTGGACATTCATAGAAATGGCCGGAAGAGTGTTCCCCACTAATATTTTTTCGCCCATCTCCTACGATTTTCGGAAACAGGAGCAAAGTCTTTTTTAAAATTTCAAAAGTCGAAATTTGGAAGAATGTCGCCTATTGTCAAAAAAACACACTTTTGAATATTGGACATACATAGGGATGGCCGGAATAGTGTTCCCCAATAATTTTTTTTCGCAAATTTTCTACCATTTTCGGAAAAAGGAGCAAAGTCCGTTTTAAAATTTCAAAAGTCGAAATTTGGAAAAATGTCGCCTATTTTCAAAAAAACACACTTTTGCGACTTTTGAATATTGGACATTAATAGAAATGGCCGGAAGAGTGTTCCCCAAATAATGTTTTTTCGCCCATCTCCTACCATTTTCGGAAAAAGGAGCAAAGTCCTTTTTAAAATTTCAAAAGTCGAAATTTGGAAGAATGTCGCCTATTGTCAAAAAAAAAAACACTTTTGAATATTGGACATTCATAGGGATGGCCGGAATAGTGTTCCCCAATAATTTTTTTTGCAAATTTTCTACCATTTTCGGAAAAAGGAGCAAAGTCCTTTTTAAAATTTCAAAAGTTGAAATTTGGAAAAATGTCGCCTATTTTCAAAAAAACACACTTTTGCGACTTTTGAATATTGGACATTAATAGAAATGGGCGGAAGAGTGTTCCCCAAATAATGTTTTTTCGCCCATCTCCTACCATTTTCGGAAAAAGGAGCAAAGTCTTTTTTAAAATTTCAAAAGTCGAAATTTGGAAGAATGTCGCCTATTTTCAAAAAAACACACTTTTGCGACTTTTGAATATTGGACATTCATAGAAATGGCCGGAAGAGTGTTCCCCAAATAATGTTTTTTCGCCCATCTCCTACCATTTTCGGAAAAAGGAGCAAAGTCTTTTTTAAAATTTCAAAAGTTGAAATTTGGAAAAATGTCGCCTATTTTCAAAAAAACACACTTTTGCGACTTTTGAATATTGGACATTAATAGAAATGGCCGGAAGAGTGTTCCCCAAATAATGTTTTTTCGCCCATCTCCTACCATTTTCGAAAAAAGGAGCATAGTCCTTTTTAAAATTTCAAAAGTCGAAATTTGGAAAAATGTCGCCTATTTTCAAAAATACACACTTTTGAATATTGGACATTCATAGAAATGGCCGGAAGAGTGTTCCCGAATAATATTTTTTCGCCCATCTCCTACGATTTTCGAAAAAAGGAGCAAAGTCCTTTTTAAAATTTCAAAAGTCGAAATTTGGAAGAATGTCGCCTATTGTCAAAAAAACACACTTTTGAATATTGGACATTCATAGGGATGGCCGGAATAGTGTTCCCTAATAATTTTTTTGCAAATTTTCTACCATTTTCGGAAAAAGGAGCAAAGTCCTTTTTAAAATTTCAAAAGTTGAAATTTGGAAAAATGTCGCCTATTATCAAAAAAACACACTTTTGCCCCAAATAATGTTTTTTCGCCCATCTCCTACCATTTTCGGAGAAAGGAACAAAGTCTTTTTTAAAATTTCAAAAGTCGAAATTTGGAAAAATGTCGCCTATTTTCAAAAAAACACACTGTTAAGACTTTTGCGACTTTTGAATATTGGACATTCATAGAAATGGCCGGAATAGTGTTCCTCAATAATTTTTTTTGCAAATTTTCTACCATTTTCGGAAAAAGGAGCAAAGTCCTTTTTAAAATTTCAAAAGTTGAAATTTGGAAAAATGTCGCCTATTATCAAAAAAACACACTGTTAAGACTTTTGCGACTTTTGAATATTGGACATTCATAGAAATGGCCTGAGGAGTGTTCTCCAATAATTTTTTTCGCCCATCACCTACCATTTTCGGAAAAAGGAGCAATATCCTTTTTAAAATTTCAAGAGTCGAAATTTGGAAAAATGTCGCCTATTTTCAAAAAAACACACTTTTGCGACTTTTGAATATTGGACATTAATAGAAATGGCCGGAAGAGTGTTCCCCAAATAATGTTTTTTCGCCCATCTCCTACCATTTTCGGAAAAAGAAGCAAAGTCTTTTTTAAAATTCCAAAAGTTGAAATTTGGAAAACTGTAGCCTACTTTCAAAAAAACACACTTTTGGGACTTTTGAAAATGGACATTAATAGAATTGGGCGGAAGAGTGTTCCCCAAATAATGTTTTTTCGCCCATCTCCTAACATTTTCGGAAAAAGGAGCAAAGTCTTTTTTTTTTAAGTTTCAAAAGTCGAAATTTGGAAGAATGTCGCCTATTTTCAAAAAAACACACTTTTGCGACTTTTGAATATTGGACATTAATAGAAATGGCCGGAAGAGTGTTCCCCAAATAATGTTTTTTCGCCCATCTCCTACCATTTTCGGAAAAAGGAGCAAAGTCTTTTTTTAAAATTTCAAAAGTTGAAATTTGGAAAAATGTCGCCTATTTTCAAAAAAACACACTTTTGCGACTTTTGAATATTGGACATTAATAGAAATGGCCGGAAGAGTGTTCCCCAAATAATGTTTTTTCGCCCATCTCCTACCATTTTCGGAAAAAGGAGCAAAGTCTTTTTAAAATTTCAAAAGTTGAAATTTGGAAAAATGTAGCCTATTTTCAAAAAAACACACTTTTGCGACTTTTGAATATTGGACATTAATAGAAATGGCCGGAAGAGTGTTCCCCAAATAATGTTTTTTCGCCCATCTCCTACCATTTTCGGAAAAAGGAGCAAAGTCTTTTTTTAAAATTTCAAAAGTTGAAATTTGGAAAAATGTCGCCTATTTTCAAAAAAACACACTTTTGCGACTTTTGAATATTGGACATTAATAGAAATGGCCGGAAGAGTGTTCCCCAAATAATGTTTTTTCGCCCATCTCCTACCATTTTCGGGAAAAGGAGCAGTCTTTTTTAAAATTTCAAAACTTGAAATTTGGAAAAATTTCGCTATTTTCAAAAAAACACACTGTTGCGACTTTTGAAAATGGACATTAATAGAAATGGGCGGAAGAGTGTTCCCCACTAATATTTTTTCGCCCATCTCCTACGATTTTCGAAAAAAGGAGCAAAGTCCTTTTTAAAATTTCAAAAGTCGAAATTTGGAAGAATGTCGCCTATTGTCAAAAAAACACACTTTTGCGACTTTTGAATATTGGACATTAATAGAAATGGCCGGAAGAGTGTTCCCCAAATAATGTTTTTTCGCCCATCTCCTACCATTTTCGGAAAAAGGAGCAAAGTCTTTTTTAAAATTTCAAAAGTTGAAATTTGGAAAACTGTAGCCTACTTTCAAAAAAACACACTTTTGCGACTTTTGAAAATGGACATTAATAGAAATGGCCGGAAGAGTGTTCCCCAAATAATGTTTTTTCGCCCATCTCCTACCATTTTCGGAAAAAGGAACAAAGTCTATTTTTAAAATTTCAAAAGTTGAAATTTGGAAAAATGTCGCCTATTTTCAAAAAAACACACTTTTGCGACTTTTGAATATTGGACATTAATAGAAATGGCCGGAAGAGTGTTCCCCAAATAATGTTTTTTCGCCCATCTCCTACCATTTTCGGAAAAAGGAGCAAAGTCTTTTTAAAATTTCAAAAGTTGAAATTTGGAAAAATGTAGCCTATTTTCAAAAAAACACACTTTTGCGACTTTTGAATATTGGACATTAATAGAAATGGCCGGAAGAGTGTTCCCCAAATAATGTTTTTTCGCCCATCTCCTACCATTTTCGAAAAAAGAAGCATAGTCCTTTTTAAAATTTCAAAAGTCGAAATTTGGAAAAATTTCGCCTATTTTCAAAAAAACACACTTTTGCGACTTTTGAATATTGGACATTCATAGAAATGGCCGGAAGAGTGCTCCCCAAATAATGTTTTTTTAGCCCATCTCCTACGATTTTCGAAAAAAGGAGCAAAGTCCTTTTTAAAATTTCAAAAGTCGAAATTTGGAAGAATGTCGCCTATTTTCAAAAAAACACACTTTTGCCCCAAATAATGTTTTTTCGCCCATCTCCTAACATTTTCGGAAAAAGGAGCAAAGTCTTTTTTAAAATTTCAAAAGTTAAAATTTGGAAAAATGTCGCCTATTTTCAAAAAAACACACTTTTGCCCCAAATAATGTTTTTTCGCCCATCTCCTAACATTTTCGGAAAAAGGAGCAAAGTCTTTTTTAAAATTTCAAAAGTTGAAATTTGGAAAAATGTCGCCTATTTTCAAAAAAACACACTTTTGCCCCAAATAATGTTTTTTCGCACATCTCCTACCATTTTCGGAAAAAGGAGCAAAGTCTTTTTTAAAATTTCAAAAGTTGAAATTTGGAAAAATGTAGCCTATTTTCAAAAAAACACACTTTTGCGACTTTTGAAAATGGACATTAATAGAAATGGGCGGAAGAGTGTTCCCCAAATAATGTTTTTTCGCCCATCTCCTACCATTTTCGGAAAAAGGAGCAAAGTCTTTTTTAAAATTTCAAAAGTCGAAATTTGGAAAAATGTCGCCTATTTTCAAAAAAACACACTTTTGCGACTTTTGAATATTGGACATTAATAGAAATGGCCGGAAGAGTGTTCCCCAAATAATGTTTTTTCGCCCATCTCCAACCATTTTCGGAAAAAGGAGCAAAGTCTTTTTTAAAATTTCAAAATTTGAAATTTTGAAAAATGTAGCCTATTTAAAAAAAAACACACTTTTGCGACTTTTGAATATTGGACATTAATAGAAATGGCCGGAAGAGTGTTCCCCAAATAATGTTTTTTCGCCCATCTCCTACCATTTTCGAAAAAAGGAGCAAAGTCCTTTTTAAAATTTCAAAAGTTGAAATTTGGAAAAATTTCGCCTATTTTCAAAAAAAACACACTTTTGCGACTTTTGAATATTGGACATTCATAGAAATGGCCGGAAGAGTGTTCCCCAAATAATGTTTTTTCGCCCATCTCCTAACATTTTCGGAAAAAGGAGCAAAGTCTTTTTTAAAATTTCAAAAGTTGAAATTTGGAAGAATGTTGCCTATTTTCATAAAAACACACTTTTGCGACTTTTGAATATTGGACATTAATAGAAATGGCCGGAAGAGTGTTCCCCAAATAATGTTTTTTCGCCCATCTCCTACCATTTTCGAAAAAAGAAGCATACTCCTTTTTAAAATTTCAAAAGTCGAAATTTGGAAAAATGCCGCCTATTTTCAAAAAAACACACTTTTGCGACTTTTGAATATTGGACATTAATAGAAATGGCCGGAAGAGTGTTCCCCAAATAATGTTTTTTCGCCCATCTCCTACCACTTTCGGAAAAAGGAGCAAAGTCTTCTTTAAAATTTCAAAAGTTGAAATTTGGAAAAATGTCGCCTATTTTCAAAAAAACACACTTTTGCGACTTTTGAATATTGGACATTAATAGAAATGGCCGGAAGAGTGTTGCCCAAATAATGTTTTTTCGCCCATCTCCTAACATTTTCGAAAAAAGGAGCAAAGTCTTTTTTAAAATTTCAAAAGTTGAAATTTGGAAAAATGTCGCCTATTTTCAAAAAAACACACTTTTGCCCCAAATAAAATTTTTTCGCCCATCTCCTACCATTTTCGGAAAAAGGAGCAAAGTCTTTTTTAAAATTTCAAAAGTTGAAATTTGGAAAAATGTAGCCTATTTTCAAAAAAACACACTTTTGCGACTTTTGAAAATGGACATTAATAGAAATGGGCGGAAGAGTGTTCCCCAAATAATGTTTTTTCCCCCATCTCCTACCATTTTCGGAAAAAGGAGCAAAGTCTTTTTTAAAATTTCAAAAGTCGAAATTTGGAAGAATGTCGCCTATTTTCAAAAAAACACACTTTTGCGACTTTTGAATATTGGACATTAATAGAAATGGCCGGAAGAGTGTTCCCCAAATAATGTTTTTTCGCCCATCTCCTACCATTTTCGGAAAAAGGAGCAAAGTCTTTTTTAAAATTTCAAAAGTTGAAATTTGGAAAAATGTCGCCTATTTTCAAAAAAACACACTTTTGCGACTTTTGAATATTAGACATTAATAGAAATGGCCGGAAGAGTGTTCCCCAAATAATGTTTTTTCGCCCATCTCCTACCATTTTCGGAAAAAGGAGCAAAGTCCTTTTTAAAATTTCAAAAGTTGAAATTTGGAAGAATGTCGCCTATTTTCAAAAAAACACACTTTTGCGACTTTTGAATATTGGACATTCATAGAAATGGCCGGAAGAGTGCTCCCCAAATAATGTTTTTTAGCCCATCTCCTACGATTTTCGGAAAAAGGAGCAAAGTCTTTTTTAAAATTTCAAAAGATGAAATTTGGAAAAATGTCGCCTATTTTAAAAAAAACACACTTTTGCGACTTTTGAATATTGGACATTAATAGAAATGGCCGGAAGAGTGTTCCCCAAATAATGTTTTTTCGCCCATCTCCTACCATTTTCGGAAAAAGAAGCAAAGTCTTTTTTAAAATTTCAAAAGTTGAAATTTGGAAAAATTTCGCCTATTTTCAAAAAAAAACACACTTTTGCGACTTTTGAATATTGGACATTCATAGAAATGGCCGGAAAAGTGTTCCCGAATAATATTTTTTCGCCCATCTCCTACCATTTTCGGAAAAAGGAGCAAAGTCTTTTTTAAAATTTCAAAAGTTGAAATTTGGAAAACTGTAGCCTACTTTCAAAAAAACACACTTTTGCGACTTTTGAATATTGGACATTAATAGAAATGGCCGGAAGAGTGTTCCCCAAATAATGTTTTTTCGCCCATCTCCTAACATTTTCGGAAAAAGGAGCAAAGTCTTTTTTAAAATTTCAAAAGTTGAAATTTGGAAAAATGTCGCCTATTTTCAAAAAAACACACTTTTGCGACTTTTGAATATTGGACATTAATAGAAATGGCCGAAAGAGTGTTCCCCAAATAATGTTTTTTCGCCCATCTCCTACCATTTTCGGAAAAAGGAGCAAAGTCTTTTTTAAAATTTCAAAAGTTGAAATTTGGAAAAATGTAGCCTATTTTCAAAAAAACACACTTTTGCGACTTTTGAATATTGGACATTCATAGAAATGGCCGGAAGAGTGTTCCCCAAATAATGTTTTTTCGCCCATCTCCTACCATTTTCGGAAAAAGGAGCAAAGTCTTTTTTAAAATTTCAAAAGTTGAAATTTGGAAAAATGTAGCCTATTTTCAAAAAAACACACTTTTGCGACTTTTGAATATTGGACATTAATAGAAATGGCCGGAAGAGTGTTCCCCAAATAATGTTTTTTCGCCCATCTCCTACCATTTTCGGAAAAAGGAGCAAAGTCTTTTTTAAAATTTCAAAAGTTGAAATTTGGAAAAATGTCGCTTATTTTCAAAAAAACACACTTTTGCCCCAAATAATGTTTTTTCGCCCATCTCCTACCATTTTCGGAAAAAGAAGCAAAGTCTTTTTTAAAATTTCAAAAGTTTAAATTCGGAAAAATGTAGCCTATTTTCAAAAAAACACACTTTTGCGAATTTTGAAAATGGACATTCATAGAAATGGGCGGAAGAGTGTTCCCCAAATAATGTTTTTTCGCCCATCTCCTACCATTTTCGGAAAAAGGAGCAAAGTCTTTTTTAAAATTTCAAAAGTCGAAATTTGGAAGAATGTCACCTATTTTCAAAAAAAACACACTTTTGCGACTTTTGAATATTGGACATTCATAGAAATGGCCGGAAGAGTGTTCCCCAAATAATGTTTTTTCGCCCATCTCCTACCATTTTCGGAAAAAGGAGCAAAGTCCGTTTTAAAATTTCAAAAGTCGAAATTTGGAAGAATGTCGCCTATTTTCAAAAAAACACACTGTTGCGACTTTTGAATATTGGACATTAATAGAAATGGCCGGAAGAGTGTTCCCCAAATAATGTTTTTTCGCCCATCTCCTACCATTTTCGGAAAAAGGAGCAAAGTCTTTTTTAAAATTTCAAAAGTTGAAATTTGGAAAAATGTAGCCTATTTTCAAAAAAACACACTTTTGCGACTTTTGAATATTGGACATTCATAGAAATGGCCGGAAGAGTGTTCCCCAAATAATGTTTTTTCGCCCATCTCCTACCATTTTCGGAAAAAGGAGCAAAGTCTTTTTTAAAATTTCAAAAGTTGAAATTTGGAAAAATGTCGCCTATTTTCAAAAAAACACACTTTTGCGACTTTTGAATATTGGACATTAATAGAAATGGCCGGAAGAGTGTTCCCCAAATAATGTTTTTTCGCCCATCTCCTAACATTTTCGGAAAAAGGAGCAAAGTCTTTTTTAAAATTTCAAAAGTTGAAATTTGGAAAAATGTCGCCTATTTTCAAAAAAACACACTTTTGCGACTTTTGAATATTGGACATTAATAGAAATGGCCGAAAGAGTGTTCCCCAAATAATGTTTTTTCGCCCATCTCCTACCATTTTCGGAAAAAGGAGCAAAGTCTTTTTTAAAATTTCAAAAGTTGAAATTTGGAAAAATGTAGCCTATTTTCAAAAAAACACACTTTTGCGACTTTTGAATATTGGACATTCATAGAAATGGCCGGAAGAGTGTTCCCCAAATAATGTTTTTTCGCCCATCTCCTACCATTTTCGGAAAAAGGAGCAAAGTCTTTTTTAAAATTTCAAAAGTTGAAATTTGGAAAAATGTAGCCTATTTTCAAAAAAACACACTTTTGCGACTTTTGAATATTGGACATTAATAGAAATGGCCGGAAGAGTGTTCCCCAAATAATGTTTTTTCGCCCATCTCCTACCATTTTCGGAAAAAGGAGCAAAGTCTTTTTTAAAATTTCAAAAGTTGAAATTTGGAAAAATGTCGCTTATTTTCAAAAAAACACACTTTTGCCCCAAATAATGTTTTTTCGCCCATCTCCTACCATTTTCGGAAAAAGAAGCAAAGTCTTTTTTAAAATTTCAAAAGTTTAAATTCGGAAAAATGTAGCCTATTTTCAAAAAAACACACTTTTGCGAATTTTGAAAATGGACATTCATAGAAATGGGCGGAAGAGTGTTCCCCAAATAATGTTTTTTCGCCCATCTCCTACCATTTTCGGAAAAAGGAGCAAAGTCTTTTTTAAAATTTCAAAAGTCGAAATTTGGAAGAATGTCACCTATTTTCAAAAAAAACACACTTTTGCGACTTTTGAATATTGGACATTCATAGAAATGGCCGGAAGAGTGTTCCCCAAATAATGTTTTTTCGCCCATCTCCTACCATTTTCGGAAAAAGGAGCAAAGTCCGTTTTAAAATTTCAAAAGTCGAAATTTGGAAGAATGTCGCCTATTTTCAAAAAAACACACTGTTGCGACTTTTGAATATTGGACATTAATAGAAATGGCCGGAAGAGTGTTCCCCAAATAATGTTTTTTCGCCCATCTCCTACCATTTTCGGAAAAAGGAGCAAAGTCTTTTTTAAAATTTCAAAAGTTGAAATTTGGAAAAATGTCGCCTATTTTCAAAAAAACACACTTTTGCCCCAAATAATGTTTTTTCGCCCATCTCTAACCATTTTCGGAAAAAGGACTAAAGTCTTTTTTAAAATTTCAAAAGTTTAAATTTGGAAAAATGTAGCCTATTTTCAAAAAAACACACTTTTGCGACTTTTGAATATTGGACATTAATAGAAATGGGCGGAAGAGTGTTCCCCAAATAATGTTTTTTCGCCCATCTCCTACCATTTTCGGAAAAAGGAGCAAAGTCTTTTTTAAAATTTCAAAAGTCGAAATTTGGAAGAATGTCGCCTATTTTCAAAAAAACACACTTTTGCGACTTTTGAATATTGGACATTCATAGAAATGGCCGGAAGAGTGTTCCCCAAATAATGTTTTTTCGCCCATCTCCTACGATTTTCGGAAAAAGGAGCAAAGTCTTTTTTAAAATTTCAAAAGTTGAAATTTGGAAAAATGTCGCCTATTTAAAAAAAAACACACTTTTGCGACTTTTGAATATTGGACATTAATAGAAATGGCCGGAAGAGTGTTCCCCAAATAATGTTTTTTCGCCCATCTCCTACCATTTTCGGAAAAAGGAGCAAAGTCTTTTTTAAAATTTCAAAAGTCGAAATTTGGAAGAATGTCGCCTATTGTCAAAAAAACACACTTTTGCGACTTTTGAAAATGGACATTAATAGAAATGGGCGGAAGAGTGTTCCCCAAATAATGTTTTTTCGCCCATCTCCTACCATTTTCGGAAAAAGGAGCAAAGTCTTTTTTAAAATTTCAAAAGTCGAAATTTGGAAAAATTTCGCCTATTTTCAAAAAAAACACACTTTTGCGACTTTTGAATATTGGACATTAATAGAAATGGCCGGAAGAGTGTTCCCCAAATAATGTTTTTTCGCCCATCTCCTAACATTTTCGAAAAGAGGAGCAAAGTCTTTTTTAAAATTTCAAAAGTTGAAATTTGGAAAAATGTCGCCTATTTTCAAAAAAACACACTTTTGCGACTTTTGAATATTGGACATTAATAGAAATGGCCGGAAGAGTGTTCCCCAAATAATGTTTTTTCGCCCATCTCCTACCATTTTCGGAAAAAGGAGCAAAGTCTTTTTTAAAATTTCAAAAGTTGAAATTTGGAAAAATGTCGCCTATTTTCAAAAAAACACACTTTTGCGACTTTTGAATATTGGACATTAATAGAAATGGCCGGAAGAGTGTTCCCCAAATAATGTTTTTTCGCCCATCTCCTACCATTTTCAAAAAAAGGAGCAAAGTCCTTTTTAAAATTTCAAAAGTTGAATTTTGGAAAAATTTCGCCTATTTTCAAAAAAACACACTTTTGCGACTTTTGAATATTGGACATTCATAGAAATGGCCGGAAGAGTGTTCCCCAAATAATGTTATTTCGCCCATCTCCTACCATTTTCGAAAAAAGGAGCAAAGTCTTTTTTAAAATTTCAAAAGTTGAAATTTGGAAAAATGTAGCCTATTTAAAAAAAAAAAAATTTTTGCGACTTTTGAAAATGGACATTAATAGAAATGGGCGGAAGAGTGTTCCCCAAATAATGTTTTTTCCCCCATCTCCTACCATTTTCGGAAAAAGGAGCAGTCTTTTTTAAAATTTCAAAAGTCGAAATTTGGAAGAATGTCGCCTATTTTCAAAAAAACACACTGTTGCGACTTTTGAATATTGGACATTAATAGAAATGGCCGGAAGAGTGTTCCCCAAATAATGTTTTTTCCCCCATCTCCTACCATTTTCGGAAAAAGGAGCAAAGTCCTTTTTAAAATTTCAAAAGTTGAAATTTGGAAAAATTTCGCCTATTTTCAAAAAAACACACTTTTGCGACTTTTGAATATTGGACATTCATAGAAATGGCCGGAAGAGTGCTCCCAAAAAAATAATGTTTTTTAGCCCATCTCCTACGATTTTCGGAAAAAGGAGCAAAGTCTTTTTTAAAACTTCAAAAGATGAAATTTGGAAAAATGTCGCCTATTTAAAAAAAACACACTTTTACGACTTTTGAATATTGGACATTAATAGAAATGGCCGGAAGAGTGTTCCCCAAATAATGTTTTTTCGCCCATCTCCTACCATTTTCGAAAAAAGGAGCAAAGTCCTTTTTAAAATTTCAAAAGTTGAAATTTGGAAAAATTTCGCCTATTTTCAAAAAAACACACTTTTGCGACTTTTGAATATTGGACATTCATAGAAATGGCCGGAAGAGTGTTCCCCAAATAATGTTTTTTCGCCCATCTCCTACCATTTTCGAAAAAAGGAGCAAAGTCCTTTTTAAAATTTCAAAAGTTGAAATTTGGAAAAATTTCGCCTATTTTCAAAAAAACACACTTTTGCGACTTTTGAATATTGGACATTCATAGAAATGGCCGGAAGAGTGCTCCCAAAAAAATAATGTTTTTTAGCCCATCTCCTACGATTTTCAGAAAAAGGAGCAAAGTCTTTTTTAAAACTTCAAAACATGAAATTTGGAAAAATGTCGCCTATTTAAAAAAAAACACACTTTTGCGACTGTTACCGCCACTCATAAATCGCTAATATGACATTACTGTTACCGCCACTCATAAATCGCTAATATGACATTACTGTTATCGATATGTAGAGAGATGAGCATGGCAAAATGTTCAATTATTCCTTTTAATTTTCCACGCGGTATAATTATGAGGCCATATTTAATCGAGACCACATACATAGGTATATAAAACACCTACATGGATTTAAGATATTCATTCGTTCAGGTCATAAGGATTACGAAGCTTCGCTTGGAGTAGCCATACATAAAAGTTAGTATATCAGCAGTTTAGTATGTAAGTTTGTATAATGAATTTATTTATAATTTTAGGAATTTTAACATATTAAAGCGTAAGAATAAAGAATTAAAGTTTTCTAAAATTCTTACACTTGTGTTTAAAATCCACATTGGCTATCTTGAGCTTGGGCCGCTTTACCCGCAACATTAAAATTCTTTTATCTGCCTCAACGGATCGTTTGAAGGAATTATCTTGGGTGTTAAAACGTAAGTCCTAACAGAATGCAACCTTCCACTCCCTCACAGGGTCAACCACTAAGTCGTCAACGACCAACTCAGTTAAGTCCTGCACTGAACAACTGTCACATTTGCAACAAGTCCACAGACAACGAAAAATTTATAAAATGCAGCAAGTGCCATCTTAATTTTCATTTACCATGTGTCAATCTCAGCAGCAATCAAGACCAACCTACGTGGAGTTGCCAAAATTGTACGGTACAACATCAAATCACGATCGATTCTGCCTCTTCCATTCGTAGTGGCTCTTCGGCCACCACCCGCTCCCGCCGACAAGCTCTTGAGCTACAACGTCTAGAAGAAGAGACACAACTTGAAGAGATTTCATTAAAAAGAAATACCAAATTCTCGAACAAGCAGTAGATGACTTCGAGGACGCACAATCAGTTAATAAACACTCAGCTGTCAGATCTGTACATGAGTGGTTAGATAATCAAATCCAACTCCCTACTTCGGCTATTGCAACCGCACACCAAAATATAGTTTCCGCAGCTCGTCAGTTTGAAACGCCACCTTACACATTTGTACCACAAGCCACAACAACGACGCAAGAAATGCCTAACACTACTAAACCATATTGCCAAAACGTAAGTAATGACTTAGTTTATACGACAAAAACAATAACTCCGCCCGTATGTACAACTACGTCATTCGTTAATAACATGTCTTCATTTATTAATGACCCAACAACGAACCGTCAGCAGCCGACAACTGCAAATTTATGTAATAATTCAGACAACGTAAATGCAGAAAATCACACATTAGAGACACCTGTACAATTTGGTTACATGGATTCAACGTTTTCCATGAACCCATCAAACCTCCAACCTGTTATATTACCTTCTCACAGGCTTTCGCAACAACAAATAAGCACGCGGCAGTCAGTACCAAAAGAGCTTCCAATTTTTACCGGCACTCCTGAAGAATGGCCCTTGTTTAGTGCCACATATGACTGGTCGACAGCAGTCTGTGGTTTTACAGACGCTGAAAATCTTGTCAGGCTTCAAAGTTCTCTAAAGGGGGAAGCACTTCGATCTGTTAAGCATATTTTGATCCATCCATCGGGTGTACCATGTGCTCTATCTACACTAAAATTGCTTTTCGGACAACCGGAAAAAATATTAAACTCACTAAAAAATAGAATAAGATCACTACCAGCACTGAACACAAATAAATTGAGCACAATTACCTCTTTCGCCGTGGAAGTAAAGGGCCTAGAAACAACAATTAAAGCCAGTGGTTTAATAAATGAACTGACCAATTCATCTTTATTACATGAATTAATAATGAAAATGCCATCACATTTTCAACTTAACTGGGGTGAACAAAAAATAAAACTAGCAAAAAATAACAAAAGAGTTAGTTTGACTGAATTCGCTAACTGGATATATGAAGTCGGTGTCTCAGCAAGCAGCATAAATATAGAAAGTGACAGCAGCGCATCAAAGTCAATAGAGCAGTATTCGCGTAAGCCAAAAAACGTTTATGTGCATGCTCATGAAGAACAAAACAAAAAGATCTGTTTAGTGTGTTCTGGCAACTGCAATAGTGTTGAGAAGTGTAAAAAATTCTTGGCTGCGAATAGAAGCGAGCGATGGAACTTAGTAAGAATGTACAATCTATGTAAACTGTGCCTGCGACGTCACTACGGTATTTGCAGTAGCAGCATCGTTTGCAGAGAAAATAATTGTCAAATAAAACATAATACATTGCTGCATAAATCCATGACTGAAGATAGAGAAACAAACGCTACCAGAGAAACTGAAAATAAAAGCAAAAGAGATAATTTACATGCAGCCCATAGGAATGAATGCAATGAAATCTTATTTAAAATTATACCGATAACAATATACGGAAACAATAATAAACGTTTTAATACTTTTGCATTTATAGACGAGGGTTCGTCTGTAAGTCTGGTAAATGAACAATTAATTAATAAACTAGATTTAAATGGTGAGTCACAACCTCTATGCTTGAAATGGACAGGTGAAATAGGTCGCAACGAAGAAGACTCAAAAATAGTCTCAATGAAAATTTCAGGTATGAATAAAACTGAATTTTCTATTTCTGTTCGTACGGTTAAACAACTATCGCTTCCGAGTCAGAGCTTTAATTATAAAAAGTTATGTAAAAAATTTCCGCACCTTAAAGGGCTACCCATCGCCGATTTTGAAAATGCTGTACCAGATGTACTTTTAGGATTAAATAACTTGAAATTATGTGTGCCAACTCGTGTTAAAGAAGGCAAGAAAAACGAACCCGTCGCTTTACATACTCGCCTCGGCTGGCTAATATGTGGCAACTCCAGTGTTGGAGAAAAGGCCCAAATTCAATATAATTTTTACTCTTGCGAGTGTAAAGGTGAAAACGACCAAATTCTTACTCACTTACTCAAACAGTTTTATACAACTGAGTTAGCAGGGATAAGTAACTATACTCCAGCTCTTGGAAAAGATGACCAAAGGGCATTAAGTTTGCTAGAAACATATACGAAACAAAGATGCGATGGCCATTACGAGACAGCTTTGCTGTGGCGATATGACAATATTACACTTCCACAAAGCTTTGATATGGCGAAGAGACGACTGATTTGTCTCGAAAAAACTCTAAGAAAAAATAAAGAGTTGTTTGAACATTTCGAAAAAACAATTTCTGAATATTTTGAAAGAAATTACATAGCCAAAGTAAACAATGAAGATGATAAACAAAATGTATGGTATTTACCAATGTTTCCGGTATTTAACAAAAACAAACCGAATAAAACAAGAATAGTTTGGGATGCGGCCGCGAAGGCAAATGGTATTTCACTTAACTCTATGCTGCTCAAAGGGTCAGATTTGCTGTCTTCTCTTGCAGCTATTCTTTTTCGTTTTCGGCAAAGGCAAATTGCAATCTATCTGTGGTGTCATCGAACAAATGTTCCATCAGATTTATATACGCGATGAAGACTGCCATGCGCAAAGATTTTTATGGCGCAGCTGCGACGACAACAAAGAACCCGAAGTGTACGTAATGAAGGTTATGATATTCGGTGCCTCCTGCGCTCCGTGCATATCTCAGTATGTTAAAAACCTCAACGCATCAAAATTTGAAGCCAAGTATCCCTTAGCCGCTGCTGCCATCAAAGACAACCACTACGTAGATGATTTTCTTGCTTCTTCGGATATTCCTGCAGAAGCCGCCGAACTGGCTAAAACTGTGCGATTCATTCATAGTGAGGGAGGATTCAAAATTAGAAACTGGTGTTCGAATAATGATAGCGTTTTGAAAGAATTGAACTCTTCTAACCCTTTGACCAATATTTGCCTAAACGTTAGTGTAGGCGAAGTAACAGAAAAGGTACTTGGCATATTTTGGAACCCTGGGGAAGACAATATAACCTTTAAACTGTCGCAGTCTGTCTTAAACAGCGAACTTCTTCTCGGAAACAAAATTCCCACCAAACGTGAAATTTTAAGAACTCTAATGAGCATTTATGACCCTTTAGGGCTTGTAGGAAATTTCCTTATGTATTTGAAAATAGTTCTCCAAGAAGTTTGGAGAAGCAATATCGACTGGGACGAACATATTCTAGTAAATCAACAATTAAGGTGGGAAAACTGGCTAGCGCTTTTACCAGATTTAAAAAATGTAAATATACCTCGTTGTTATCTTAAAACATTGAAAAACTATAATAACCTAGATGTTCAATTGCATGTATTTGTGGATGCAAGCGAAAACGGTTATGCCGCCGTAGCGTATTTTAGGATGTGCTGTGGGGACGAAATCGCTATTTCACTTATTGGATCAAAAACTAGGGTGGCGCCACTAAAGGTTTTATCGATACCACGTTTAGAGCTGATGGCAGCTGTTATTGGTGCTCGGTTTGCTAAATATATTGAAAAACATCATACCGTTAAGATAAATCGAAAAACACTCTGGTCAGATTCACGAACAATTTTAAGCTGGATACGCTCCGACCACCGAAAATATCACCAGTTCGTTGCAGTTCGTGTAAGTGAAATTCTCGATATTTCAGAGGTGGACGAGTGGTCCTGGATATCAGGAAAAACGAATGTAGCTGACGAAGCAACACGATGCACAAATAAACCTAATCTATCGAATACAGGGCGCTGGTTTAACGGCCCTGATTTTTTAAAGTTGCCAGAGAAAGAATGGCGGGAACCCAATACACAACTTTTGGAAACAAAGCTCGAGTTGAAAGAGTGCCATTTAACGGCACGAAGTATAGAACAACTTATAAACTTACAAAGATTTTCTCGGTGGTGCAGAGCATTAAGGGCAACTGCATACGTAATTCGTTTTTGCTACTGCCGTAGAAACAGAGATATCACGCCTTCCTGTGGAAAGGAACTAACTCAAATTGAGTTGCTCAAAGCAGAACTGACTCTTATCAAAGATGCGCAGAAAGTATATTTCCAAAATGAAATAAATTGTCTATCACAAAAGAATAAATTAACAAAAACAAATTTTTTGTATAAATTGTCCCCGTATTTGGATCATAAAGGTGTCTTGAGAGTAGGTGGCCGAATTGATTATGCTGATGTTCCGGAGGAACTGAAGCATCCAGCCGTTTTGCCTAAACATTGCCGCCTAACAACCCTTTTAATATTACATTACCATAATCTGTACCGTCATAGTAGCCTTGAGACAGTGGTGAATGAATTGCGGCAAAAATACTATATTCCTAAATTGAGAACCGTTTGTAAATCAACCATTAAGCAGTGTCAAATGTGTAAAATTAAAACTGCGATGCCGGAGATTCCGCAGATGGCAAAATTACCTCGGGCTCGACTGGGTTCGTATCTCTCACCATTCACATTCACGGGTCTTGACTTTTTTGGTCCTATGCTTGTCACTGTTAACCGACATAAAGAAAAGAGATACGGTGCGCTATTTACATGTTTAACGGTACGTGCGGTTCATATTGAAATCGTCTATTCGCTTAATACAAGTTCGTGTATCATGGCAATACGTAAGTTTATTTCGCGAAGAGGCAACCCAAGAGAATTTTTCAGCGACAATGGTACTAATTTTATCGGTGCTGATCGAGAGTTGCGTGAAGCCTTAAGAGAGGTGGACAAGAACGAGCTAATACGAAGTTTTACAACGTCCTACACCAAATGGAACTTTAACCCACCTTCTGCTCCTCATATGGGAGGAGCATGGGAACGATTAGTTCGATCCGTAAAAACTGTACTCTACAATATTAAAACAGAACGGTTTCCAAGCGATGAAATGCTGCAAAGCATGATGGCTGAAGTCGAAAGTATTATAAATTCCCGTCCTCTTACATATGTCCCAATAGAAAGCGAAAATCAAGAAGCGATCACACCAAATCATATTTTGCTTGGCAACTCCAGTGGCTTAAAACCCCTTGCATCGTACGACGACGAAGGTCTTGTACTTAAAGAAAGTTGGTTGCGTTCACAACAATATGCACAAATCTTTTGGAAGAGATGGGTGACAGAGTACCTGCCTACTTTGACGTGTAGGACAAAGTGGTTTCAAAAGGCCAAACCCATATCTGTGGGAGATTTAGTGATAGTGGTTGATCCAAATAACCCGAGAAACGTGTGGCCAAAAGGAAAGGTCATCGAAGTTGCCAAATCCGAAGATGGACAAGTACGAAAGGCAAAAGTTTTGACAGTTTGTGGCGTTTTAGAAAGACCTGCTGCAAAATTAGCGGTTTAGACGTGGCTGAAAGAAAGTAGAGTAAGTCTTCGAAATCTCGCCATACTGTGGGGGAGTGTTACCGCCACTCATAAATCGCTAATATGACATTACTGTTACCGCCACTCATAAATCGCTAATATGACATTACTGTTATCGATATGTAGAGAGATGAGCATGGCAAAATGTTCAATTATTCCTTTTAATTTTCCACGCGGTATAATTATGAGGCCATATTTAATCGAGACCACATACATAGGTATATAAAACACCTACATGGATTTAAGATATTCATTCGTTCAGGTCATAAGGATTACGAAGCTTCGCTTGGAGTAGCCATACATAAAAGTTAGTATATCAGCAGTTTAGTATGTAAGTTTGTATAATGAATTTATTTATAATTTTAGGAATTTTAACATATTAAAGCGTAAGGATAAAGAATTAAGGTTTTCTAAAATTCTTACACTTGTGTTTAAAATCCACATTGGCTATCTTGAGCTTGGGCCGCTTTACCCGCAACAGCGACTTTTGAATATTGGGCATTAATAGAAATGGCCGGAAGAGTGTTCCCCAAATAATGTTTTTTCGCCCATCTCCTACCATTTTCGGAAAAAGGAGCAAAGTCTTTTTTAAAATTTCAAAAGTTGAAATTTGGAAAAATTTCGCCTATTTTCAAAAAAACACACTTTTGCGACTTTTGAATATTGGACATTCATAGAAATGGCCGGAAGAGTGTTCCCGAATAATATTTTTTCGCCCATCTCCTACCATTTTCGGAAAAAGGAGCAAAGTCTTTTTTAAAATTTCAAAAGTTGAAATTTGGAAAAATGTCGCCTATTTTCAAAAAAACACACTTTTGCGACTTTTGAATATTGGACATTAATAGAAATGGCCGGAAGAGTGTTCCCCAAATAATGTTTTTTCGCCCATCTCCTACCATTTTCGGAAAAAGGAGCAAAGTCTTTTTTAAAATTTCAAAAGTTGAAATTTGGAAAAATGTCGCCTATTTTCAAAAAAACACACTTTTGCCCCAAATAATGTTTTTTCGCCCATCTCTAACCATTTTCGGAAAAAGGACTAAAGTCTTTTTTAAAATTTCAAAAGTTGAAATTTGGAAAAATGTCGCCTATTTTCAAAAAAACACACTTTTGCGACTTTTGAATATTGGACATTAATAGAAATGGCCGGAAGAGTGTTCCCCAAATAATGTTTTTTCGTCCATCTCCTACCATTTTCGGAAAAAGGAGCAAAGTCTTTTTTAAAATTTCAAAAGTTGAAATTTGGAAAAATGTCGCCTATTTTCAAAAAAACACACTTTTGCGACTTTTGAATATTGGACATTAATAGAAATGGCCGGAAGAGTGTTCCCCAAATAATGTTTTTTCGCCCATCTCCTACCATTTTCGGAAAAAGGAGCAAAGTCTTTTTTAAAATTTCAAAAGTTGAAATTTGGGAAAATGTAGCCTATTTTCAAAAAAACACACTTTTGCGACTTTTGAATATTGGACATTAATAGAAATGGCCGGAAGAGTGTTCCCCAAATAATGTTTTTTCGCCCATCTCCTACCATTTTCGGAAAAAGGAGCAAAGTCTTTTTTAAAATTTCAAAAGTTTAAATTTGGAAAAATGTCGCCTATTTTCAAAAAAACACACTTTTGCGACTTTTGAATATTGGACATTAATAGAAATGGCCGGAAGAGTGTTCCCCAAATAATGTTTTTTCGCCCATCTCCTACCATTTTCAAAAAAAGGAGCAAAGTCCTTTTTAAAATTTCAAAAGTTGAATTTTGGAAAAATTTCGCCTATTTTCAAAAAAACACACTTTTGCGACTTTTGAATATTGGACATTCATAGAAATGGCCGGAAGAGTGTTCCCCAAATAATGTTTTTTCGCCCATCTCCTACCATTTTCGAAAAAAGGAGCAAAGTCTTTTTTAAAATTTCAAAAGTTGAAATTTGGAAAAATTTCGCCTATTTTCAAAAAAACACACTTTTGCGACTTTTGAATATTGGACATTCATAGAAATGGCCGGAAGAGTGCTCCCAAAAAAATAATGTTTTTTAGCCCATCTCCTACGATTTTCGGAAAAAGGAGCAAGGTCTTTTTTAAAATTTCAAAAGATGAAATTTGGAAAAATGTCGCCTATTTTAAAAAAAACACACTTTTGCGACTTTTGAATATTGGACATTAATAGAAATGGCCGGAAGAGTATTCCCCAAATAATGTTTTTTCGCCCATCTCCTACCATTTTCGGAAAAGAAGCAAAGTCTTTTTTAAAATTTCAAAAGTTGAAATTTGGAAAAATTTCGCCTATTTTCAAAAAAACACACTTTTGCGACTTTTGAATATTGGACATTCATAGAAATGGCCGGAAGAGTGTTCCCGAATAATATTTTTTCGCCCATCTTCTACCATTTTCGGAAAAAGGAGCAAAGTCTTTTTTAAAATTTCAAAAGTTGAAATTTGGGAAAATGTAGCCTATTTTCAAAAAAACACACTTTTGCGACTTTTGAATATTGGACATTCATAGAAATGGCCGGAAGAGTGTTCCCCAAATAATGTTTTTTCGCCCATCTCCTACCATTTTCGAAAAAAGGAGCAAAGTCCTTTTTAAAATTTCAAAAGTTGAAATTTGGAAAAATTTCGCCTATTTTCAAAAAAACACACTTTTGCGACTTTTGAATATTGGACATTCATAGAAATGGCCGGAAGAGTGTTCCCCAAATAATATTTTTTCGCCCATCTCCTACCATTTTCGGAAAAAGGAGCAAAGTCTTTTTTAAAATTTCAAAAGTTGAAATTTGGAAAAATGTCGCCTATTTTCAAAAAAACACACTTTTGCGACTTTTGAATATTGGACATTAATAGAAATGGCCGGAAGAGTGTTCCCCAAATAATGTTTTTTCGCCCATCTCCTAACATTTTCGGAAAAAGGAGCAAAGTCTTTTTTAAAATTTCAAAAGTTGAAATTTGGAAAAATGTCGCCTATTTTCAAAGAAACACACTTTTGCCCCAAATAATGTTTTTTCGCCCATCTCTAACCATTTTTGGAAAAAGGAGCAGTCTTTTTTAAAATTTCAAAAGTTTAAATTTGGAAAAATGTAGCCTATTTTCAAAAAAACACACTTTTGCGACTTTTGAAAATGGACATTAATAGAAATGGGCGGAAGAGTGTTCCCCAAATAATGTTTTTTCGCCCATCTCCTACCATTTTCGGAAAAAGGAGCAAAGTCTTTTTTAAAATTTCAAAACTCGAAATTTGGAAGAATGTCGCCTATTTTCAAAAAAACACACTTTTGCGACTTTTGAATATTGGACATTCATAGAAATGGCCGGAAGAGTGTTCCCCAAATAATGTTTTTTCGCCCATCTCCTACCATTTTCGGAAAAAGGAGCAAAGTCTTTTTTAAAATTTCAAAAGTTGAAATTTGGAAAAATGTAGCCTATTTTCAAAAAAACACACTTTTGCGACTTTTGAATATTGGACATTAATAGAAATGGCCGGAAGAGTGTTCCCCAAATAATGTTTTTTCGCCCATCTCCTACCATTTTCGGAAAAAGGAGCAAAGTCTTTTTTAAAATTTCAAAAGTTGAAATTTGGAAAAATGTAGCCTATTTTCAAAAAAACACACTTTTGCGACTTTTGAATATTGGACATTAATAGAAATGGCCGGAAGAGTGTTCCCCAAATAATGTTTTTTCGCCCATCTCCTACCATTTTCGGAAAAAGGAGCAAAGTCTTTTTTAAAATTTCAAAAGTCGAAATTTGGAAGAATGTTGCCTATTTTCAAAAAAACACACTTTTGCGACTTTTGAATATTGGACATTAATAGAAATGGCCGGAAGAGTGTTCCCCAAATAATGTTTTTTCGCCCATCTCCTAACATTTTCGAAAAAAGGAGCAAAGTCTTTTTTAAAATTTCAAAAGTTGAAATTTGGAAAAATGTCGCCTATTTTCAAAAAAACACACTTTTGCCCCAAATAATGTTTTTTCGCCCATCTCCTACCATTTTCGGAAAAAGGAGCAAAGACTTTTTTAAAATTTCAAAAGTTGAAATTTGGAAAAATGTAGCCTATTTTCAAAAAAACACACTTTTGCGACTTTTGAATATTGGACATTAATAGAAATGGCCGGAAGAGTGTTCCCCAAATAATGTTTTTTCGCCCATCTCCTAACATTTTCGGAAAAAGGAGCAAAGTCTTTTTTAAAATTTCAAAAGTTGAAATTTGGAAAAATGTCGCCTATTTTCAAAAAAACACACTTTTGCGACTTTTGAATATTGGACATTAATAGAAATGGCCGGAAGAGTGTTCCCCAAATAATGTTTTTTCGCCCATCTCCTACAATTTTCGGAAAAAGGAGCAAAGTCTTTTTTAAAATTTCAAAAGTTGAAATTTGGAAAAATGTAGCCTATTTTCAAAAAAACACACTTTTGCGACTTTTGAATATTGGACATTAATAGAAATGGCCGGAAGAGTGTTCCCCAAATAATGTTTTTTCGCCCATCTCCTACCATTTTCGGAAAAAGGAGCAAAGTCTTTTTTAAAATTTCAAAAGTTGAAATTTGGAAAAATGTAGCCTATTTTCAAAAAAACACACTTTTGCGACTTTTGAATATTGGACATTAATAGAAATGGCCGGAAGAGTGTTCCCCAAATAATGTTTTTTCGCCCATCTCCTAACATTTTCGGAAAAAGGAGCAAAATCTTTTTTAAAATTTCAAAAGTTGAAATTTGGAAAAATGTCGCCTATTTTCAAAAAAACACACTTTTGCCCCAAATAATATTTTTTCGCGCATCTCCTACCATTTTCGGAAAAAGAAGCAAAGTCTTTTTTAAAATTTCAAAAGTTTAAATTTGGAAAAATGTAGCCTATTTTCAAAAAAACACACTTTTGCGACTTTTGAAAATGGACATTAATAGAAATGGGCGGAAGAGTGTTCCCCAAATAATGTTTTTTCGCCCATCTCCTACCATTTTCGAAAAAAGGAGCAAAGTCTTTTTTAAAATTTCAAAAGTCGAAATTTGGAAGAATGTCGCCTATTTTCAAAAAAACACACTTTTGCGACTTTTGAATATTGGACATTCATAGAAATGGCCGGAAGAGTGTTCCCCAAATAATGTTTTTTCGCCCATCTCCTACCATTTTCGGAAAAAGGAGCAAAGTCTTTTTTAAAATTTCAAAAGTACAAATTTGGAAAAATGTCGCCTATTTTCAAAAAAACACACTTTTGCGACTTTTGAATATTGGACATTAAAAGAAATGGCCGGAAGAGTGTTCCCCAACTAATGTTTTTTCGCCCATCTCCTACCATTTTCGAAAAAAGGAGCAAAGTCCTTTTAAAAATTTCAAAAGTTGAAATTTGGAAAAATTTCGCCTATTTTCAAAAAAAAACACACTTTTGCGACTTTTGAATATTGGACATTAATAGAAATGGCCGGAAGAGTGTTCCTCAAATAATGTTTTTTCGCCCATCTCCTACCATTTTCGAAAAAAGGAGCAAAGTCCTTTTTAAAATTTCAAAAGTCGAAATTTGGAAGAATGTCGCCTTTTTTCAAAAAAACACACTGTTGCGACTTTTGAATATTGGACATTAATAAAAATGGCCGGAAGAGTGTTCCCCAAATAATGTTTTTTCGCCCATCTCCTACCATTTTCGGAAAAAGGATCAAAATCCTTTTTAAAATTTCAAAAGTCGAAATATGGAAAAATGTCGCCTATTTTCAAAAAAACACACTGTTGCGACTTTTGAATATTGGGCAATAATAGAAATGGCCGGAATAGTGTTCCCCAACTAATGTTTTTTCGCCCATCTCCTACCATTTTCGAAAAAAGGAGCAAAGTCCTTTTTAAAATTTCAAAAGTTGAAATTTGGAAAAATTTCGCCTATTTTCAAAAAAACACACTGTTGCGACTTTTGAATATTGGACATTAATAGAAATGGCCGGAAGAGTGTTCCTCAAATAATGTTTTTTCGCCCATCTCCTACCATTTTCGAAAAAAGGAGCAAAGTCCTTTTTAAAATTTCAAAAGTCCAAATTTGGAAGAATGTCGCCTATTTTCAAAAAAAACACACTGTTGCGACTTTTGAATATTGGACATTCATAGAAATGTCCTGAAAGTATTCTCCAATAATTCTTTTTCTCCCATCTTCTACCAGTTGCGGAAAAGGGAGCAAAGTCTTTTTTAAAATTTCAAAAGTTGAAATTTGGAAAAATGTCGCCTATTTTCAAAAAAACACACTTTTGCCCCAAATAATGTTTTTTCGCCCATCTCTAACCATTTTCGGAAAAAGGAGCAAAGTCTTTTTTAAAATTTCAAAAGTTTAAATTTGGAAAAATGTAGCCTATTTTCAAAAAAACACACTTTTGCGACTTTTGAAAATGGACATTAATAGAAATGGGCGGAAGAGTGTTCCCCAAATAATGTTTTTTCGCCCATCTCCTACCATTTTCGGAAAAAGGAGCAAAGTCTTTTTTAAAATTTCAAAAGTCGAAATTTGGAAGAATGTCGCCTATTTTCAAAAAAACACACTTTTGCGACTTTTGAATATTGGACATTCATAGAAATGGCCGGAAGAGTGTTCCCCAAATAATGTTTTTTCGCCCATCTCCTACCATTTTCGGAAAAAGGAGCAAAGTCTTTTTTAAAATTTCAAAAGTTGAAATTTGGAAAAATGTCGCCTATTTTCAAAAAAACACACTTTTGCGACTTTTGAATATTGGACATTAATAGAAATGGCCGGAAGAGTGTTCCCCAAATAATGTTTTTTCGCCCATCTCTTACCATTTTCGGAAAAAGGAGCAAAGTCTTTTTTAAAATTTCAAAAGTTGAAATTTGGAAAAATGTAGCCTATTTTCAAAAAAACACACTTTTGCGACTTTTGAATATTGGACATTAATAGAAATGGCCCGAAGAGTGTTCCCCAAATAATGTTTTTTCGCCCATCTCCTACCATTTTCGGAAAAAGGAGCAAAGTCTTTTTTAAAATTTCAAAAGTCGAAATTTGGAAGAATGTTGCCTATTTTCAAAAAACACACTTTTGCGACTTTTGAATATTGGACATTAATAGAAATGGCCGGAAGAGTGTTCCCCAAATAATGTTTTTTCGCCCATCTCCTAACATTTTCGAAAAAAGGAGCAAAGTCTTTTTTAAAATTTCAAAAGTTGAAATTTGGAAAAATGTCACCTATTTTCAAAAAAACACACTTTTGCCCCAAATAATGTTTTTTCGCCCATCTCCTACCATTTTCGGAAAAAGGAGCAAAGTCTTTTTTAAAATTTCAAAAGTTGAAATTTGGAAAAATGTAGCCTATTTTCAAAAAAACACACTTTTGCGACTTTTGAAAATGGACATTAATAGAAATGGGCGGAAGAGTGTTCCCCAAATAATGTTTTTTCGCCCATCTCCTACCATTTTCGGAAAAAGGAGCAAAGTCTTTTTTAAAATTTCAAAAGTCGTAATTTGGAAGAATGTCGCCTATTTTCAAAAAAACACACTTTTGCGACTTTTGAATATTGGACATTAATAGAAATGGCCGGAAGAGTGTTCCCCAAATAATGTTTTTTCGCCCATCTCCTACCATTTTCGAAAAAAGGAGCACAGTGCTTTTTAAAATTTCAAAAGTTGAAATTTGGAAAAATTTCGCCTATTTTCAAAAAAACACACTTTTGCGACTTTTGAATATTGGACATTCATAGAAATGGCCGGAAGAGTGTTCCCCAAATAATGTTTTTTCGCCCATCTCCTACCATTTTCGAAAAAAGGAGCAAAGTCCTTTTTAAAATTTCAAAAGTCGAAATTTGGAAAAATTTCGCCTATTTTCAAAAAAACACACTTTTGCGACTTTTGAATATTGGACATTCATAGAAATGGCCGGAAGAGTGCTCCCAAAAAAATTATGTTTTTTAGCCCATCTCCTACGATTTTCGGAAAAAGGAGCAAAGTCTTTTTTAAAACTTCAAAAGATGAAATTTGGAAAAATGTCGCCTATTTAAAAAAAAACACACTTTTGCGACTTTTGAATATTGGACATTAATAGAAATGGCCGGAAGAGTGTTCCCCAAATAATGTTTTTTCGCCCATCTCCTACCATTTTCGAAAAAAGGAGCAAAGTCCTTTTTAAAATTTCAGAAGTTGAAATTTGAAAAAATTTCGCCTATTTTCAAAAAAACACACTTTTGCGACTTTTGAATATTGGACATTAATAGAAATGGCCGGAAGAGTGTTCCCCAAATAATGTTTTTTCGCCCATCTCCTACCATTTTCGAAAAAAGGAGCAAAGTCCTTTTTAAAATTTCAAAAGTTGAAATTTGGAAAAATGTCGCCTATTTTCAAAAAAACACACTTTTGCGACTTTTGAATATTGGACATTAATAGAAATGGCCGGAAGAGTGTTCCCCAAATAATGTTTTTTCGCCCATCTCCTACCATTTTCGGAAAAAGGAGCAAAGTCTTTTTTAAAATTTCAAAAGTTGAAATTTGGAAAAATTTCGCCTATTTTCAAAAAAACACACTTTTGCGACTTTTGAATATTGGACATTCATAGAAATGGCCGGAAGAGTGTTCCCGAATAATATTTTTTCGCCCATCTCCTACCATTTTCGGAAAAAGGAGCAAAGTCTTTTTTAAAATTTCAAAAGTTGAAATTTGGAAAAATGTCGCCTATTTTCAAAAAAACACACTTTTGCGACTTTTGAATATTGGACATTAATAGAAATGGCCGGAAGAGTGTTCCCCAAATAATGTTTTTTCGCCTATCTCCTACCATTTTCGGAAAAAGAAGCAAAGTCTTTTTTAAAATTTCAAAAGTTGAAATTTGGAAAAATTTCGCCTATTTTCAAAAAAACACACTTTTGCGACTTTTGAATATTGGACATTCATAGAAATGGCCGGAAGAGTGTTCCCGAATAATATTTTTTCGCCCATCTCCTACCATTTTCGGAAAAAGGAGCAAAGTCTTTTTTAAAATTTCAAAAGTTGAAATTTGGAAAAATGTCGCCTATTTTCAAAAAAACACACTTTTGCGACTTTTGAATATTGGACATTAATAGAAATGGCCGGAAGAGTGTTCCCCAAATAATGTTTTTTCGCCCATCTCCTACCATTTTCGGAAAAAGGAGCAAAGTCTTTTTTAAAATTTCAAAAGTTGAAATTTGGAAAAATGTAGCCTATTTTCAAAAAAACACACTTTTGCGACTTTTGAATATTGGACATTAATAGAAATGGCCGGAAGAGTGTTCCCCAAATAATGTTTTTTCGCCCATCTCCTACCATTTTAGGAAAAAGGAGCAAAGTCTTTTTTAAAATTTCAAAAGTTGAAATTTGGAAAACTGTAGCCTACTTTCAAAAAAACACACTTTTGCGACTTTTGAATATTGGACATTAATAGAAATGGCCGGAAGAGTGTTCCCCAAATAATGTTTTTTCGCCCATCTCCTACCATTTTCAGAAAAAGGAGCAAAGTCTTTTTTAAAATTTCAAAAGTCGAAATTTGGAAGAATGTCGCCTATTTTCAAAAAAACACACTTTTGCGACTTTTGAATATTGGACATTAATAGAAATGGCCGGAAGAGTGTTCCCCAAATAATGTTTTTTCGCCCATCTCCTACCATTTTCGGAAAAAGGAGCAAAGTCTTTTTTAAAATTTCAGAAGTTGAAATTTGAAAAAATGTCGCCTATTTTCAAAAAAACACACTTTTGCGACTTTTGAATATTGGACATTAATAGAAATGGCCGGAAGAGTGTTCCCCAAATAATGTTTTTTCGCCCATCTCCTAACATTTTCGGAAAAAGGAGCAAAGTCTTTTTTAAAATTTCAAAAGTTGAAATTTGGAAAAATGTCGCCTATTTTCAAAAAAACACACTTTTGCGACTTTTGAATATTGGACATTAATAGAAATGGCCGGAAGAGTGTTCCCCAAATAATGTTTTTTCGCCCATCTCCTACCATTTTCGGGAAAAGGAGCAGTCTTTTTTAAAATTTCAAAAGTTGAAATTTGGAAAAATTTCGCTATTTTCAAAAAAACACACTGTTGCGACTTTTGAAAATGGACATTAATAGAAATGGGCGGAAGAGTGTTTCCCACTAATATTTTTTCGCCCATCTCCTACGATTTTCGAAAAAAGGAGCAAAGTCCTTTTTAAAATTTCAAAAGTCGAAATTTGGAAGAATGTCGCCTATTGTCAAAAAAACACACTTTTGAATATTGGACATACATAGGGATGGCCGGAATAGTGTTCCCCAATAATTTTTTTTCGCAAATTTTCTACCATTTTCGGAAAAAGGAGCAAAGTCCGTTTTAAAATTTCAAAAGTCGAAATTTGGAAAAATGTCGCCTATTTTCAAAAAAACACACTGTTAAGACTTTTGCGACTTTTGAATATTGGACATTCATAGAAATGGCCGGAATAGTGTTCCCCAATAATTTTTTTTGCAAATTTTCTACCATTTTCGGAAAAAGGAGCAAAGTCCTTTTTAAAATTTCAAAAGTCGAAATTTGGAAGAATGTCGCCTATTGTCAAAAAAACACACTTTTGAATATTGGACATTCATAGGGATGGCCGGAATAGTGTTCCCCAATAATGTTTTTTCGCCCATCTCCTACCATTTTCGGAAAAAGGAGCAAAGTCTTTTTTAAAATTTCAAAAGTTGAAATCTGGAAAAATTTCGCCTATTTTCAAAAAAACACACTTTTGCGACTTTTGAATATTGGACATTAATAGAAATGGCCGGAAGAGTGTTCCCCAAATAATGTTTTTTCGCCCATCTCCTACCATTTTCGGAAAAAGGAGCAAAGTCTTTTTTAAAATTTCAAAAGTTGAAATTTGGAAAAATGTCGCCTATTTTCAAAAAAAGACACTTTTGCGACTTTTGAATATTGGACATTAATAGAAATGGCCGGAAGAGTGTTCCCCAAATAATGTTTTTTCGCCCATCTCCTACCATTTTCGGAAAAAGGAGCAAAGTCTTTTTTAAAATTTCAGAAGTTGAAATTTGGAAAAATGTCGCCTATTTTCAAAAAAACACACTTTTGCGACTTTTGAATATTGGACATTAATAGAAATGGCCGGAAGAGTGTTCCCCAAATAATGTTTTTTCGCCCATCTCCTACCATTTTCGAAAAAAGGAGCAAAGTCCTTTTTAAAATTTCAAAAATCCAAATTTGGAAAAATGTCGCCTATTTTCAAAAAAACACACTTTTGCGACTTTTGAATATTGGACATTCATAGAAATGGCCGGAAGAGTGTTCCCCAAATAATGTTTTTTCGCCCATCGCCTACCATTTTCGAAAAAAGGAGCAAAGTCCTTTTTAAAATTTCAAAAGTTGAAATTTGGAAAAATTTCGCCTATTTTCAAAAAAACACACTTTTGCGACTTTTGAATATTGGACATTCATAGAAATGGACGGAAGAGTGTTCCCGAATAATATTTTTTCGCCCATCTCCTACGATTTTCGGAAAAAGGAGCAAAGTCCTTTTTAAAATTTCAAAAGTCGAAATTTGGAAGAATGTCGCCTATTTTCAAAAAAACACACTTTTGCGACTTTTGAATATTGGACATTAATAGAAATGGTCGGAAGAGTGTTCCCCAAAAAATGTTTTTTCGCCCATCGCCTACCATTTTCGAAAAAAGGAGCAAAGTCCTTTTTAAAATTTCAAAAGTTGAAATTTGGAAAAATGTCGCCTATTTTCAAAAAAACACACTTTTGCGACTTTTGAATATTGGACATTCATAGAAATGGCCGGAAGAGTGTTCCCCAATAATATTTTTTCGTCCATCTCCTACTATTTTCGGAAAAAGGAGCAAAGTCTTTTTTAAAATTTCAGAAGTTGAAATTTGAAAAAATGTCGCCTATTTTCAAAAAAACACACTTTTGCGACTTTTGAATATTGGACATTAATAGAAATGGCCGGAAGAGTGTTCCCCAAATAATGTTTTTTCGCCCATCTCCTAACATTTTCGGAAAAAGGAGCAAAGTCTTTTTTAAAATTTCAAAAGTTGAAATTTGGAAAAATGTCGCCTATTTTCAAAAAAACACACTTTTGCGACTTTTGAATATTGGACATTAATAGAAATGGCCGGAAGAGTGTTCCCCAAATAATGTTTTTTCGCCCATCTCCTACCATTTTCGGAAAAAGGAGCAAAGTCTTTTTTAAAATTTCAAAAGTTGAAATTTGGAAAACTGTAGCCTACTTTCAAAAAAACACACTTTTGCGACTTTTGAATATTGGACATTAATAGAAATGGCCGGAAGAGTGTTCCCCAAATAATGTTTTTTCGCCCATCTCCTACCATTTTCGGAAAAAGGAGCAAAGTCTTTTTTAAAATTTCAGAAGTTGAAATTTGAAAAAATGTCGCCTATTTTCAAAAAAACACACTTTTGCGACTTTTGAATATTGGACATTAATAGAAATGGCCGGAAGAGTGTTCCCCAAATAATGTTTTTTCGCCCATCTCCTAACATTTTCGGAAAAAGGAGCAAAGTCTTTTTTAAAATTTCAAAAGTTGAAATTTGGAAAAATGTCGCCTATTTTCAAAAAAACACACTTTTGCGACTTTTGAATATTGGACATTAATAGAAATGGCCGGAAGAGTGTTCCCCAAATAATGTTTTTTCGCCCATCTCCTACCATTTTCGGAAAAAGGAGCAAAGTCTTTTTTAAAATTTCAAAAGTTGAAATTTGGAAAACTGTAGCCTACTTTCAAAAAAACACACTTTTGCGACTTTTGAATATTGGACATTAATAGAAATGGCCGGAAGAGTGTTCCCCAAATAATGTTTTTTCGCCCATCTCCTACCATTTTCGGAAAAAGGAGCAAAGTCTTTTTTAAAATTTCAAAAGTCGAAATTTGGAAGAATGTCGCCTATTTTCAAAAAAACACACTTTTGCGACTTTTGAATATTGGACATTAATAGAAATGGCCGGAAGAGTGTTCCCCAAATAACGTTTTTTCGCCCATCTCCTACCATTTTCGGAAAAAGGAGCAAAGTCTTTTTTAAAATTTCAGAAGTTGAAATTTGAAAAAATGTCGCCTATTTTCAAAAAAACACACTTTTGCGACTTTTGAATATTGGACATTAATAGAAATGGCCGGAAGAGTGTTCCCCAAATAATGTTTTTTCGCCCATCTCCTAACATTTTCGGAAAAAGGAGCAAAGTCTTTTTTAAAATTTCAAAAGTTGAAATTTGGAAAAATGTCGCCTATTTTCAAAAAAACACACTTTTGCGACTTTTGAATATTGGACATTAATAGAAATGGCCGGAAGAGTGTTCCCCAAATAATGTTTTTTCGCCCATCTCCTACCATTTTCGGGAAAAGGAGCAGTCTTTTTTAAAATTTCAAAAGTTGAAATTTGGAAAAATTTCGCTATTTTCAAAAAAACACACTGTTGCGACTTTTGAAAATGGACATTCATAGAAATGGGCGGAAGAGTGTTCCCCACTAATATTTTTTCGCCCATCTCCTACGATTTTCGAAAAAAGGAGCAAAGTCCTTTTTAAAATTTCAAAAGTCGAAATTTGGAAGAATGTCGCCTATTGTCAAAAAAACACACTTTTGAATATTGGACATACATAGGGATGGCCGGAATAGTGTTCCCCAATAATTTTTTTTCGCAAATTTTCTACCATTTTCGGAAAAAGGAGCAAAGTCCGTTTTAAAATTTCAAAAGTCGAAATTTGGAAAAATGTCGCCTATTTTCAAAAAAACACACTGTTAAGACTTTTGCGACTTTTGAATATTGGACATTCATAGAAATGGCCGGAATAGTGTTCCCCAATAATTTTTTTTGCAAATTTTCTACCATTTTCGGAAAAAGGAGCAAAGTCCTTTTTAAAATTTCAAAAGTCGAAATTTGGAAGAATGTCGCCTATTGTCAAAAAAACACACTTTTGCGACTTTTGAATATTGGACATTAATAGAAATGGCCGGAAGAGTGTTCCCCAAATAATGTTTTTTCGCCCATCTCCTACCATTTTCGGAAAAAGGAGCAAAGTCTTTTTTAAAATTTCAGAAGTTGAAATTTGGAAAAATGTCGCCTATTTTCAAAAAAACACACTTTTGCGACTTTTGAATATTGGACATTAATAGAAATGGCCGGAAGAGTGTTCCCCAAATAATGTTTTTTCGCCCATCTCCTACCATTTTCGAAAAAAGGAGCAAAGTCCTTTTTAAAATTTCAAAAGTTGAAATTTGAAAAAATTTCGTCTATTTTCAAAAAAACACACTTTTGCGACTTTTGAATATTGGACATTAATAGAAATGGCCGGAAGAGTGTTCCCCAAATAATGTTTTTTCGCCCATCGCCTACCATTTTCGAAAAAAGGAGCAAAGTCCTTTTTAAAATTTCAAAAGTTGAAATTTGGAAAAATTTCGCCTATTTTCAAAAAAACACACTTTTGCGACTTTTGAATATTGGACATTCATAGAAATGGACGGAAGAGTGTTCCCGAATAATATTTTTTCGCCCATCTCCTACGATTTTCGGAAAAAGGAGCAAAGTCCTTTTTAAAATTTCAAAAGTCGAAATTTGGAAGAATGTCGCCTATTTTCAAAAAAACACACTTTTGCGACTTTTGAATATTGGACATTAATAGAAATGGCCGGAAGAGTGTTCCCCAAAAAATGTTTTTTCGCCCATCTCCTACCATTTTCGGAAAAAGGAGCAAAGTCTTTTTTAAAATTTCAAAAGTTGAAATTTGGAAAAATGTCGCCTATTTTCAAAAAAACGCACTTTTGCGACTTTTGAATATTGGACATTCATAGAAATGGCCGGAAGAGTGCTCCCAAAAAAATAATGTTTTTTAGCCCATCTCCTACTATTTTCGGAAAAAGGAACAAAGTCTTTTTTAAAATTTCAAAAGATGAAATTTGGAAAAATGTCGCCTTTTTTAAAAAAAAAACACACTTTTGCGACTTTTGAATATTGGACATTAATAGAAATGGCCGGAAGAGTGTTCCCCAAATAATGTTTTTTCGCCCATCTCCTACCATTTTCGGAAAATGGAGCAAAGTCTTTTTTAAAATTTCAAAAGTTGAAATTTGGAAAAATTTCGCCTATTTTCAAAAAAACACACTTTTGCGACTTTTGAATATTGGACATTCATAGAAATGGCCGGAAGAGTGCTCCCAAAAAAATAATGTTTTTTAGCCCATCTCCTACTATTTTCGGAAAAAGGAGCAAAGTCTTTTTTAAAATTTCAAAAGATGAAATTTGGAAAAATGTCGCCTTTTTAAAAAAAAACACACTTTTGCGACTTTTGAATATTGGACATTAATAGAAATGGCCGGAAGAGTGTTCCCCAAATAATGTTTTTTCGCCCATCTCCTACCATTTTCGGAAAAAGGAGCAAAGTCTTTTTTAAAATTTCAAAAGTTGAAATTTGGAAAAATGTCGCCTATTTTCAAAAAAACACACTTTTGCGACTTTTGAATATTGGACATTAATAGAAATGGCCGGAAGAGTGTTCCCCAAATAATATTTTTTCGCCCATCTCCTACCATTTTCGGAAAAAGGAGCAGTCTTTTTTAAAATTTCAAAAGTTTAAATTTGGAAAAATTTCGCCTATTTTCAAAAAAACACACTTTTGCGACTTTTGAATATTGGACATTAATAGAAATGGCCGGAAGAGTGTTCCCCACTAATATTTTTTCGCCCATCTCCTACGATTTTCGGAAAAAGGAGCAAAGTCCTTTTTAAAATTTCAAAAGTCAAAATTTGGAAGAATGTCGCCTATTGTCAAAAAAACACACTTTTGAATATTGGACATTCATAGGGATGGCCGGAATAGTGTTCCCCAATAATGTTTTTTCGCCCATCTCCTACCATTTTCGGAAAAAGGAGCAAAGTCTTTTTTAAAATTTCAAAAGTTGAAATGTGTAAAAATGTAGCCTATTTTCAAAAAAACACACTTTTGCGACTTTTGAATATTGGACATTAATAGAAATGGCCGGAAGAGTGTTCCCCAAATAATGTTTTTTCGCCCATCTCCTACCATTTTCGGAAAAAAGAGCAAAGTCTTTTTTAAAATTTCAAAAGTCGAAATTTGGAAATATGTCGCCTATTTTCAAAAAAACACACTTTTGCGACTTTTGAATATTGGACATTCATAGAAATGGCCGGAAGAGTGTTCCCCAAATAATGTTTTTTCGCCCATCTCCTACCATTTTCGAAAAAAGGAGCAAAGTCCTTTTTAAAATTTCAAAAGTTGAAATTTGGAAAAATTTCGCCTATTTTCAAAAAAACACACTTTTGCGACTTTTGAATATTGGACATTCATAGAAATGGCCGGAAGAGTGTTCCCGAATAACATTTTTTTGCCCATCTCTTACGATTTTCGAAAAAAAGAGCAAAGTCCTTTTTAAAATTTCAAAAGTCGAAATTTGGAAATATGTCGCCTATTTTCAAAAAAACACACTTTTGCGACTTTTGAATATTGGACATTCATAGGGATGGCCGGAATAGTGTTCCCCAATAATGTTTTTTCGCCCATCTCCTACGATTTTCGGAAAAAGGAGCAAAGTCTTTTTTAAAATTTCAAAAGTTGAAATGTGTAAAAATGTAGCCTATTTTCAAAAAAACACACTTTTGCGACTTTTGAATATTGGACATTAATAGAAATGGCCGGAAGAGTGTTCCCCAAATAATGTTTTTTCGCCCATCTCTTACCATTTTCGAGAAAAGGAACAAAGTCCTTTTTAAAATTTCTAAAGTTGAAATTTGGAAAAATGTCGCCTATTTTCAAAAAAACACACTTTTGCGACTTTTGAATATTGGACATTCATAGAAATGGCCGGAAGAGTGTTCCCCAAATAATGTTTTTTCGCCCATCTCCTACCATTTTCGAAAAAAGGAGCAAAGTCCTTTTTAAAATTTCAAAAGTTGAAATTTGGAAAAATTTCGCCTATTTTCAAAAAAACACACTTTTGCGACTTTTGAATTTTGGACATTCATAGAAATGGCCGGAAGAGTGTTCCCGAATAAAATTTTTTCGCCCATCTCCTACGATTTTCGAAAAAAAGAGCAAAGTCCTTTTTAAAATTTCAAAAGTCGAAATTTGGAAGAATGTCGCCTATTGTCAAAAAAACACACTTTTGCGACTTTTGAATATTGGACATTAATAGAAATGGCCGGAAGAGTGTTCCCCAAATAATATTTTTTCGCCCATCTCCTACCATTTTCGGAAAAAGGAGCAGTCTTTTTTAAAATTTCAAAAGTTTAAATTTGGAAAAATTTCGCCTATTTTCAAAAAAACACACTTTTGCGACTTTTGAATATTGGACATTAATAGAAATGGCCGGAAGAGTGTTCCCCACTAATATTTTTTCACCCATCTCCTACGATTTTCGAAAAAAGGAGCAAAGTCCTTTTTAAAATTTCAAAAGTCGAAATTTGGAAGAATGTCGCCTATTGTCAAAAAAACACACTTTTGAATATTGGACATTCATAGGGATGGCCGGAATAGTGTTCCCCAATAATGTTTTTTCGCCCATCTCCTACGATTTTCGGAAAAAGGAGCAAAGTCTTTTTTAAAATTTCAAAAGTTGAAATGTGTAAAAATGTAGCCTATTTTCAAAAAAACACACTTTTGCGACTTTTGAATATTGGACATTAATAGAAATGGCCGGAAGAGTGTTCCCCAAATAATGTTTTTTCGCCCATCTCCTACCATTTTCGGAAAAAGGAGCAAAGTCTTTTTTAAAATTTCAAAAGTCGAAATTTGGAAATATGTCGCCTATTTTCAAAAAAACACACTTTTGCGACTTTTGAATATTGGACATTAATAGAAATGGCCGGAAGAGTGTTCCCCATATAATGTTTTTTCGCCCATCTCCTACCATTTTCGGAAAAAGGAGCAAAGTCCTTTTTAAAATTTCAAAAGTTTAAATTTGGAAAAATTTCGCCTATTTTCAAAAAAACACACTTTTGCGACTTTTGAATATTGGACATTCATAGAAATGGCCGGAAGAGTGTTCCCCAAATAATGTTTTTTCGCCCATCTCCTACCATTTTCGAAAAAAGGAGCAAAGTCCTTTTTAAAATTTCAAAAGTTGAAATTTGGAAAAATGTAGCCTATTTTCAAAAAAACACACTTTTGCGACTTTTGAATATTGGACATTCATAGAAATGGCCGGAAGAGTGTTCCCGAATAAAATTTTTTTGCCCATTTCCTACGATTTTCGAAAAAAAGAGCAAAGTCCTTTTTAAAATTTCAAAAGTCGAAATTTGGAAATATGTCGCCTATTTTCAAAAAAACACACTTTTGCGACTTTTGAATATTGGACATTAATAGAAATGGCCGGAAGAGTGTTCCCCAAATAATGTTTTTTCGCCCATCTCCTACCATTTTCGGAAAAAGGAGCAAAGTCTTTTTTAAAATTTCAAAAGTTGAAATTTGGAAAAATGTCGCCTATTTTCAAAAAAACACACTTTTGCGACTTTTGAATATTGGTCATTAATAGAAATGGCCGGAAGAGTGTTCCCCAAATAATGTTTTTTCGCCCATCTCTTACCATTTTCGAAAAAAGGAACAAAGTCCTTTTTAAAATTTAAAAAGTTGAAATTTGGAAAAATGTCGCCTATTTTCAAAAAAACACACTTTTGCGACTTTTAAATATTGGACATTCATAGAAATGGCCGGAAGAGTGTTCCCCATATAATGTTTTTTCGCCCATCTCCTACCATTTTCGGAAAAAGGAGCAAAGTCCTTTTTAAAATTTCAAAAGTTGAAATTTGGAAAAATTTCGCCTATTTTCAAAAAAACACACTTTTGCGACTTTTGAATATTGGACATTCATAGAAATGGCCCGAAGAGTGTTCCTCAAATAATGTTTTTTCGCCCATCTCCTACCATTTTCGAAAAAAGGAGCAAAGTCCTTTTTAAAATTTCAAAAGTTGAAATTTGGAAAAATTTCGCCTATTTTCAAAAAAACACACTTTTGCGACTTTTGAATATTGGACATTCATAGAAATGGCCGGAAGAGTGTTCCCGAATAACATTTTTTTGCCCATCTCCTACGATTTTCGAAAAAAAGAGCAAAGTCCTTTTTAAAATTTCAAAAGTCGAAATTTGGAAATATGTCGCCTATTTTCAAAAAAACACACTTTTGCGACTTTTGAATATTGGACATTAATAGAAATGGCCGGAAGAGTGTTCCACAAATAATGTTTTTTCGCCCATCTCCTACCATTTTCGGAAAAAGGAGCAAAGTCTTTTTTAAAATTTCAAAAGTTGAAATTTGGAAAAATGTCGCCTATTTTCAAAAAAACACACTTTTGCGACTTTTGAATATTGGACATTAATAGAAATGGCCGGAAGAGTGTTCCCCAAATAATGTTTTTTCGCCCATCTCTTACCATTTTCGAAAAAAGGAACAAAGTCCTTTTTAAAATTTAAAAAGTTGAAATTTGGAAAAATGTCGCCTATTTTCAAAAAAACACACTTTTGCGACTTTTGAATATTGGACATTCATAGAAATGGCCGGAAGAGTGTTCCCCAAATAATGTTTTTTCGCCCATCTCCTACCATTTTCGAAAAAAGGAGCAAAGTCCTTTTTAAAATTTCAAAAGTTGAAATTTGGAAAAATTTCGCCTATTTTCAAAAAAACACACTTTTGCGACTTTTGAATATTGGACATTCATAGAAATGGCCGGAAGAGTGTTCCCCAAATAATGTTTTTTCGCCCATCTCCTACGATTTTCGAAAAAAAGAGCAAAGTCCTTTTTAAAATTTCAAAAGTCGAAATTTGGAAGAATGTCGCCTATTGTCAAAAAAACACACTTTTGAATATTGGACATTCATAGGGATGGCCGGAATAGTGTTCCCCAATAATGTTTTTTCGCCCATCTCCTACAATTTTCGGAAAAAGGAGCAAAGTCCTTTTTAAAATTTCAAAAGTTGAAATGTGGAAAAATGTAGCCTATCGTCAAAAAAACACACTTTTGCGACTTTTGAATATTGGACATTAATAGAAATGGCCGGAAGAGTGCTCCCAAAAAAATAATGTTTTTTAGCCCATCTCCTACCATTTTCGGAAAAAGGAGCAAAGTCTTTTTTAAAATTTCAAAAGATGAAATTTGGAAAAATGTCGCCTATTTTCAAAAAAACACACTTTTCCGACTTTTGAATATTGGACATTAATAGAAATGGCCGGAAGAGTGTTCCCCAAATAATGTTTTTTCGCCCATCTCCTACCATTTTCGGAAAAAGGAGCAAAGTATTTTTTAAAATTTCAAAAGTCGAAATTTGGAAGAATGTCGCCTATCGTCAAAAACACACTTTTGCGACTTTTGAATATTGGACATTAATAGAAATGGCCGAAAGAGTGTTCCCCAAATAATGTTTTTTCGCCCATCTCCTACCATTTTCGGAAAAAGGAGCAAAGTATTTTTTAAAATTTCAAAAGTCGAAATTTGGAAGAATGTCGCTTATCGTCAAAAACACACTTTTGCGACTTTTGAATATTGGACATTAATAGAAATGGCCGAAAGAGTGTTCCCCAAATAATGTTTTTTCGCCCATCTCCTACCATTTTCGGAAAAAGGAGCAAAGTCTTTTTTAAAATTTCAAAAGTTGAAATTTGAATATATGTCGCCTATTTTCAAAAAAACACACTTTTGCGACTTTTGAATATTGGACTTTAATAGAAATGGCCGGAAGAGTGTTCCCCAAATAATGTTTTTTCGCCCATCTCCTACCATTTTCGGAAAAAGGAGCAAAGTCCTTTTTAAAATTTCAAAAGTTGAAATGTGGAAAAATGTAGCCTATTTTCAAAAAAACACACTTTTGCGACTTTTGAATATTGGACTTTAATAGAAATGGCCGGAAGAGTGTTCCCCAAATAATGTTTTTTCGCCCATCTCCTACCATTTTCGGAAAAAGGAGCAAAGTCTTTTTTAAAATTTCAAAAGTTGAAATTTGAATATATGTCGCCTATTTTCAAAAAAACACACTTTTGCGACTTTTGAATATTGGACTTTAATAGAAATGGCCGGAAGAGAGTTCCCCAAATAATGTTTTTTCGCCCATCTCCTACCATTTTCGGAAAAAGGAGCAAAGTCTTTTTTAAAATTTCAAAAGTTGAAATTTGGAAAAATGTCGCCTATTTTCAAAAAAACACACTTTTGCGACTTTTGAATATTGGACATTCATAGAAATGGCCGGAAGAGTGTTCCCCAAATAATGTTTTTTCGCCCATCTCCTACGATTTTCGAAAAAAAGAGCAAAGTCCTTTTTAAAATTTCAAAAGTCGAAATTTGGAAGAATGTCGCCTATTGTCAAAAAAACACACTTTTGCGACTTTTGAATATTGGACATTAATAGAAATGGCCGGAAGAGTGTTCCCCAAATAATGTTTTTTCGCCCATCTCCTACAATTTTCGGAAAAAGGAGCAAAGTCCTTTTTAAAATTTCAAAAGTTGAAATGTGGAAAAATGTAGCCTATTTTCAAAAAAACACACTTTTGCGACTTTTGAATATTGGACTTTAATAGAAATGGCCGGAAGAGTGTTCCCCAAATAATGTTTTTTCGCCCATCTCCTACCATTTTCGGAAAAAGGAGCAAAGTCTTTTTTAAAATTTCAAAAGTTGAAATTTGAATATATGTCGCCTATTTTCAAAAAAACACACTTTTGCGACTTTTGAATATTGGACTTTAATAGAAATGGCCGGAAGAGAGTTCCCCAAATAATGTTTTTTCGCCCATCTCCTACCATTTTCGGAAAAAGGAGCAAAGTCTTTTTTAAAATTTCAAAAGTTGAAATTTGGAAAAATGTCGCCTATTTTCAAAAAAACACACTTTTGCGACTTTTGAATATTGGACATTCATAGAAATGGCCGGAAGAGTGGTCCCGAATAAAATTTTTTCGCCCATCTCCTACGATTTTCGAAAAAAAGAGCAAAGTCCTTTTTAAAATTTCAAAAGTCGAAATTTGGAAGAATGTCGCCTATTGTCAAAAAAACACACTTTTGCGACTTTTGAATATTGGACATTAATAGAAATGGCCGGAAGAGTGTTCCCCAAATAATGTTTTTTCGCCCATCTCCTACAATTTTCGGAAAAAGGAGCAAAGTCCTTTTTAAAATTTCAAAAGTTGAAATGTGGAAAAATGTAGCCTATCGTCAAAAAAACACACTTTTGCGACTTTTGAATATTGGACATTAATAGAAATGGCCGGAAGAGTGCTCCCAAAAAAATAATGTTTTTTAGCCCATCTCCTACCATTTTCGGAAAAAGGAGCAAAGTCTTTTTTAAAATTTCAAAAGATGAAATTTGGAAAAATGTCGCCTATTTTCAAAAAAACACACTTTTCCGACTTTTGAATATTGGACATTAATAGAAATGGCCGGAAGAGTGTTCCCCAAATAATGTTTTTTCGCCCATCTCCTACCATTTTCGGAAAAAGGAGCAAAGTATTTTTTAAAATTTCAAAAGTCGAAATTTGGAAGAATGTCGCCTATCGTCAAAAACACACTTTTGCGACTTTTGAATATTGGACATTCATAGAAATGGCCAGAAGAGTGTTCCCCAAATAATGTTTTTTCGCCCATCTCCTACCATTTTCGGAAAAAGGAGCAAAGTCTTTTTTAAAATTTCAAAAGTTGAAATTTGGAAAAATGTAGCCTATTTTCAAAAAAACACACTTTTGCGACTTTTGAATATTGGACTTTAATAGAAATGGCCGGAAGAGTGTTCCCCAAATAATGTTTTTTCGCCCATCTCCTACCATTTTCGGAAAAAGGAGCAAAGTCCTTTTTAAAATTTCAAAAGTTGAAATGTGGAAAAATGTAGCCTATTTTCAAAAAAACACACTTTTGCGACTTTTGAATATTGGACTTTAATAGAAATGGCCGGAAGAGTGTTCCCCAAATAATGTTTTTTCGCCCATCTCCTACCATTTTCGGAAAAAGGAGCAAAGTCTTTTTTAAAATTTCAAAAGTTGAAATTTGAATATATGTCGCCTATTTTCAAAAAAACACACTTTTGCGACTTTTGAATATTGGACTTTAATAGAAATGGCCGGAAGAGAGTTCCCCAAATAATGTTTTTTCGCCCATCTCCTACCATTTTCGGAAAAAGGAGCAAAGTCTTTTTTAAAATTTCAAAAGTTGAAATTTGGAAAAATGTCGCCTATTTTCAAAAAAACACACTTTTGCGACTTTTGAATATTGGACATTCATAGAAATGGCCGGAAGAGTGGTCCCGAATAAAATTTTTTCGCCCATCTCCTACGATTTTCGAAAAAAAGAGCAAAGTCCTTTTTAAAATTTCAAAAGTCGAAATTTGGAAGAATGTCGCCTATTGTCAAAAAAACACACTTTTGCGACTTTTGAATATTGGACATTAATAGAAATGGCCGGAAGAGTGTTCCCCAAATAATGTTTTTTCGCCCATCTCCTACAATTTTCGGAAAAAGGAGCAAAGTCCTTTTTAAAATTTCAAAAGTTGAAATGTGGAAAAATGTAGCCTATCGTCAAAAAAACACACTTTTGCGACTTTTGAATATTGGACATTAATAGAAATGGCCGGAAGAGTGCTCCCAAAAAAATAATGTTTTTTAGCCCATCTCCTACCATTTTCGGAAAAAGGAGCAAAGTCTTTTTTAAAATTTCAAAAGATGAAATTTGGAAAAATGTCGCCTATTTTCAAAAAAACACACTTTTCCGACTTTTGAATATTGGACATTAATAGAAATGGCCGGAAGAGTGTTCCCCAAATAATGTTTTTTCGCCCATCTCCTACCATTTTCGGAAAAAGGAGCAAAGTATTTTTTAAAATTTCAAAAGTCGAAATTTGGAAGAATGTCGCCTATCGTCAAAAACACACTTTTGCGACTTTTGAATATTGGACATTCATAGAAATGGCCAGAAGAGTGTTCCCCAAATAATGTTTTTTCGCCCATCTCCTACCATTTTCGGAAAAAGGAGCAAAGTCTTTTTTAAAATTTCAAAAGTTGAAATTTGGAAAAATTTCGCCTATTTTCAAAAAAACACACTTTTGCGACTTTTGAATATTGGACATTCATAGAAATGGCCGGAAGAGTGTTCCCCAAATAATGTTTTTTCGCCCATCTCCTACCATTTTCGAAAAAAGGAGCAAAGTCCTTTTTAAAATTTCAAAAGTTGAAATTTGGAAAAATGTCGCCTATTTTCAAAAAAACACACTTTTGCGACTTTTGAATATTGGACATTAATAGAAATGGCCGGAAGAGTGTTCCCCATATAATGTTTTTTCGCCCATCTCCTACCATTTTCGGAAAAAGGAGCAAAGTCTTTTTTAAAATTTCAAAAGTTGAAATTTGGAAAAATGTCGCCTATTTTCAAAAAAACACACTTTTGCGACTTTTGAATATTGGACATTAATAGAAATGGCCGGAAGAGTGTTCCCCAAATAATGTTTTTTCGCCCATCTCTTACCATTTTCGAAAAAAGGAACAAAGTCCTTTTTAAAATTTCTAAAGTTGAAATTTGGAAAAATTTCGCCTATTTTCAAAAAAACACACTTTTGCGACTTTTGAATATTGGACATTCATAGAAATGGCCGGAAGAGTGTTCCCCAAATAATGTTTTTTCGCCCATCTCCTACCATTTTCGAAAAAAGGAGCAAAGTCCTTTTTAAAATTTCAAAAGTTGAAATTTGGAAAAATTTCGCCTATTTTCAAAAAAACACACTTTTGCGACTTTTGAATTTTGGACATTCATAGAAATGGCCGGAAGAGTGTTCCCGAATAAAATTTTTTCGCCCATCTCCTACGATTTTCGAAAAAAAGAGCAAAGTCCTTTTTAAAATTTCAAAAGTCGAAATTTGGAAGAATGTCGCCTATTGTCAAAAAAACACACTTTTGCGACTTTTGAATATTGGACATTAATAGAAATGGCCGGAAGAGTGTTCCCCAAATAATATTTTTTCGCCCATCTCCTACCATTTTCGGAAAAAGGAGCAGTCTTTTTTAAAATTTCAAAAGTTTAAATTTGGAAAAATTTCGCCTATTTTCAAAAAAACACACTTTTGCGACTTTTGAATATTGGACATTAATAGAAATGGCCGGAAGAGTGTTCCCCACTAATATTTTTTCACCCATCTCCTACGATTTTCGAAAAAAGGAGCAAAGTCCTTTTTAAAATTTCAAAAGTCGAAATTTGGAAGAATGTCGCCTATTGTCAAAAAAACACACTTTTGAATATTGGACATTCATAGGGAAGGCCGGAATAGTGTTCCCCAATAATGTTTTTTCGCCCATCTCCTACGATTTTCGGAAAAAGGAGCAAAGTCTTTTTTAAAATTTCAAAAGTTGAAATGTGTAAAAATGTAGCCTATTTTCAAAAAAACACACTTTTGCGACTTTTGAATATTGGACATTAATAGAAATGGCCGGAAGAGTGTTCCCCAAATAATGTTTTTTCGCCCATCTCCTACCATTTTCGGAAAAAGGAGCAAAGTCTTTTTTAAAATTTCAAAAGTCGAAATTTGGAAATATGTCGCCTATTTTCAAAAAAACACACTTTTGCGACTTTTGAATATTGGACATTAATAGAAATGGCCGGAAGAGTGTTCCCCATATAATGTTTTTTCGCCCATCTCCTACCATTTTCGGAAAAAGGAGCAAAGTCCTTTTTAAAATTTCAAAAGTTTAAATTTGGAAAAATTTCGCCTATTTTCAAAAAAACACACTTTTGCGACTTTTGAATATTGGACATTCATAGAAATGGCCGGAAGAGTGTTCCCCAAATAATGTTTTTTCGCCCATCTCCTACCATTTTCGAAAAAAGGAGCAAAGTCCTTTTTAAAATTTCAAAAGTTGAAATTTGGAAAAATTTCGCCTATTTTCAAAAAAACACACTTTTGCGACTTTTGAATATTGGACATTCATAGAAATGGCCAGAAGAGTGTTCCCGAATAAAATTTTTTTGCCCATTTCCTACGATTTTCGAAAAAAAGAGCAAAGTCCTTTTTAAAATTTCAAAAGTCGAAATTTGGAAATATGTCGCCTATTTTCAAAAAAACACACTTTTGCGACTTTTGAATATTGGACATTAATAGAAATGGCCGGAAGAGTGTTCCCCAAATAATGTTTTTTCGCCCATCTCCTACCATTTTCGGAAAAAGGAGCAAAGTCTTTTTTAAAATTTCAAAAGTTGAAATTTGGAAAAATGTCGCCTATTTTCAAAAAAACACACTTTTGCGACTTTTGAATATTGGTCATTAATAGAAATGGCCGGAAGAGTGTTCCCCAAATAATGTTTTTTCGCCCATCTCTTACCATTTTCGAAAAAAGGAACAAAGTCCTTTTTAAAATTTAAAAAGTTGAAATTTGGAAAAATGTCGCCTATTTTCAAAAAAACACACTTTTGCGACTTTTGAATATTGGACATTCATAGAAATGGCCGGAAGAGTGTTCCCCATATAATGTTTTTTCGCCCATCTCCTACCATTTTCGGAAAAAGGAGCAAAGTCCTTTTTAAAATTTCAAAAGTTGAAATTTGGAAAAATTTCGCCTATTTTCAAAAAAACACACTTTTGCGACTTTTGAATATTGGACATTCATAGAAATGGCCGGAAGAGTGTTCCCCAAATAATGTTTTTTCGCCCATCTCCTACCATTTTCGAAAAAAGGAGCAAAGTCCTTTTTAAAATTTCAAAAGTTGAAATTTGGAAAAATTTCGCCTATTTTCAAAAAAACACACTTTTGCGACTTTTGAATATTGGACATTCATAGAAATGGCCGGAATAGTGTTCCCGAATAACATTTTTTTGCCCATCTCCTACGATTTTCGAAAAAAAGAGCAAAGTCCTTTTTAAAATTTCAAAAGTCGAAATTTGGAAAAATGTCGCCTATTTTCAAAAAAACACACTTTTGCGACTTTTGAATATTGGACATTAATAGAAATGGCCGGAAGAGTGTTCCCCAAATAATGTTTTTTCGCCCATCTCTTACCATTTTCGAAAAAAGGAACAAAGTCCTTTTTAAAATTTAAAAAGTTGAAATTTGGAAAAATGTCGCCTATTTTCAAAAAAACACACTTTTGCGACTTTTGAATATTGGACATTCATAGAAATGGCCGGAAGAGTGTTCCCCAAATAATGTTTTTTCGCCCATCTCCTACCATTTTCGAAAAAAGGAGCAAAGTCCTTTTTAAAATTTCAAAAGTTTAAATTTGGAAAAATTTCGCCTATTTTCAAAAAAACACACTTTTGCGACTTTTGAATATTGGACATTAATAGAAATGGCCGGAAGAGTGTTCCCGAATAACATTTTTTTGCCCATCTCCTACGATTTTCGAAAAAAAGAGCAAAGTCCTTTTTAAAATTTCAAAAGTCGAAATTTGGAAATATGTCGCCTATTTTCAAAAAAACACACTTTTGCGACTTTTGAATATTGGACATTAATAGAAATGGCCGGAAGAGTGTTCCACAAATAATGTTTTTTCGCCCATCTCCTACCATTTTCGGAAAAAGGAGCAAAGTCTTTTTTAAAATTTCAAAAGTTGAAATTTGGAAAAATGTCGCCTATTTTCAAAAAAACACACTTTTGCGACTTTTGAATATTGGACATTCATAGAAATGGCCGGAAGAGTGTTCCCCATATAATGTTTTTTCGCCCATCTCCTACCATTTTCGGAAAAAGGAGCAAAGTCCTTTTTAAAATTTCAAAAGTTGAAATTTGGAAAAATTTCGCCTATTTTCAAAAAAACACACTTTTGCGACTTTTGAATATTGGACATTCATAGAAATGGCCGGAAGAGTGTTCCCGAATAACATTTTTTTGCCCATCTCCTACGATTTTCGAAAAAAAGAGCAAAGTCCTTTTTAAAATTTCAAAAGTCGAAATTTGGAAATATGTCGCCTATTTTCAAAAAAACACACTTTTGCGACTTTTGAATATTGGACATTAATAGAAATGGCCGGAAGAGTGTTCCACAAATAATGTTTTTTCGCCCATCTCCTACCATTTTCGGAAAAAGGAGCAAAGTCTTTTTTAAAATTTCAAAAGTTGAAATTTGGAAAAATGTCGCCTATTTTCAAAAAAACACACTTTTGCGACTTTTGAATATTGGACATTAATAGAAATGGCCGGAAGAGTGTTCCCCAAATAATGTTTTTTCGCCCATCTCTTACCATTTTCGAAAAAAGGAACAAAGCCCTTTTTAAAATTTAAAAAGTTGAAATTTGGAAAAATGTCGCCTATTTTCAAAAAAACACACTTTTGCGACTTTTGAATATTGGACATTCATAGAAATGGCCGGAAGAGTGTTCCCCAAATAATGTTTTTTCGCCCATCTCCTACCATTTTCGAAAAAAGGAGCAAAGTCCTTTTTAAAATTTCAAAAGTTGAAATTTGGAAAAATTTCGCCTATTTTCAAAAAAACACACTTTTGCGACTTTTGAATATTGGACATTCATAGAAATGGCCGGAAGAGTGTTCCCCAAATAATGTTTTTTCGCCCATCTCCTACGATTTTCGAAAAAAAGAGCAAAGTCCTTTTTAAAATTTCAAAAGTCGAAATTTGGAAGAATGTCGCCTATTGTCAAAAAAACACACTTTTGAATATTGGACATTCATAGGGATGGCCGGAATAGTGTTCCCCAATAATGTTTTTTCGCCCATCTCCTACAATTTTCGGAAAAAGGAGCAAAGTCCTTTTTAAAATTTCAAAAGTTGAAATGTGGAAAAATGTAGCCTATCGTCAAAAAAACACACTTTTGCGACTTTTGAATATTGGACATTAATAGAAATGGCCGGAAGAGTGCTCCCAAAAAAATAATGTTTTTTAGCCCATCTCCTACCATTTTCGGAAAAAGGAGCAAAGTCTTTTTTAAAATTTCAAAAGATGAAATTTGGAAAAATGTCGCCTATTTTCAAAAAAACACACTTTTCCGACTTTTGAATATTGGACATTAATAGAAATGGCCGGAAGAGTGTTCCCCAAATAATGTTTTTTCGCCCATCTCCTACCATTTTCGGAAAAAGGAGCAAAGTATTTTTTAAAATTTCAAAAGTCGAAATTTGGAAGAATGTCGCCTATCGTCAAAAACACACTTTTGCGACTTTTGAATATTGGACATTAATAGAAATGGCCGAAAGAGTGTTCCCCAAATAATGTTTTTTCGCCCATCTCCTACCATTTTCGGAAAAAGGAGCAAAGTCCTTTTTAAAATTTCAAAAGTTGAAATGTGGAAAAATGTAGCCTATTTTCAAAAAAACACACTTTTGCGACTTTTGAATATTGGACTTTAATAGAAATGGCCGGAAGAGTGTTCCCCAAATAATGTTTTTTCGCCCATCTCCTACCATTTTCGGAAAAAGGAGCAAAGTCTTTTTTAAAATTTCAAAAGTTGAAATTTGAATATATGTCGCCTATTTTCAAAAAAACACACTTTTGCGACTTTTGAATATTGGACTTTAATAGAAATGGCCGGAAGAGAGTTCCCCATATAATGTTTTTTCGCCCATCTCCTACCATTTTCGGAAAAAGGAGCAAAGTCTTTTTTAAAATTTCAAAAGTTGAAATTTGGAAAAATGTCGCCTATTTTCAAAAAAACACACTTTTGCGACTTTTGAATATTGGACATTCATAGAAATGGCCGGAAGAGTGGTCCCGAATAAAATTTTTTCGCCCATCTCCTACGATTTTCGAAAAAAAGAGCAAAGTCCTTTTTAAAATTTCAAAAGTCGAAATTTGGAAGAATGTCGCCTATTGTCAAAAAAACACACTTTTGCGACTTTTGAATATTGGACATTAATAGAAATGGCCGGAAGAGTGTTGCCCAAATAATGTTTTTTCGCCCATCTCCTACCATTTTCAGAAAAAGGAGCAGTCTTTTTAAAAATTTCAAAAGTTGAAATGTGGAAAAATGTAGCCTATTTTCAAAAAAACACACTGTTGCGACTTTTGAATATTGGACATTCATAGAAATGGCCGGAAGAGTGTTCCCCAAATAATGTTTTTTGCCCATCTCCTACCATTTTCGAAAAAAGGAGCATAGTCTTTTTTAAAATTTCAAAAGTCGAAATTTGGAAAAATGTCGCCTATTTTCAAAAAAACACACTGTTGCGACTTTTGAATATTGGACATTAATAGAAATGGCCGGAAGAGTGTTCCCCAAATAATGTTTTTTCGCCCATCTCCTACCATTTTCGGACAAAGGAGCAGTCTTTTTTAACATTTCAAAAGTCGAAATTTGGAAAAATTTCGCCTATTTTCAAAAAAACACACTTTTGCGGCTTTTGAATATTGGACATTCATAGAAATGGCCGGAAGAGTGTTTCCCAATAATTTTTTTTGCAAATTTTCTACCATTTTCGGAAAAAGGAGCAAAGTCCTTTTTAAAATTTCAAAAGTCGAAATTTGGAAGAATGTCGCTTATTGTCAAAAAAACACACTTTTGAATATTGGACATTCATAGGGATGGCCGGAATAGTGTTCCCCAATAATGTTTTTTCGCCCATCTCCTACCGTTTTCGGAAAACGGAGCAAAGTCTTTTTTAAAATTTCAAAAGTTTAAATTTGGAAAAATTTCGCCTATTTTCAAAAAAACACACTTTTGCGACTTTTGAATATTGGACATTAATAGAAATGGCCGGAAGAGTGTTCCCCAAATAATGTTTTTTCGCCCATCTCCTACCATTTTCGGAAAAAGGAGCAAAGTCTTTTTTAAAATTTCAAAAGTTGAAATTTGAAAAAATGTCGCCTATTTTCAAAAAAACACACTTTTGCGACTTTTGAATATTGGACATTAATAGAAATGGCCGGAAGAGTGTTCCACAAATAATGTTTTTTCGCCCATCTCCTACCATTTTCGGAAAAAGGAGCAAAGTCTTTTTTAAAATTTCAAAAGTTGAAATTTGGAAAAATGTCGCCTATTTTCAAAAAAACACACTTTTGCGACTTTTGAATATTGGACATTAATAGAAATGGCCGGAAGAGTGTTCCCCAAATAATGTTTTTTCGCCCATCTCTTACCATTTTCGAAAAAAGGAACAAAGCCCTTTTTAAAATTTAAAAAGTTGAAATTTGGAAAAATGTCGCCTATTTTCAAAAAAACACACTTTTGCGACTTTTGAATATTGGACATTCATAGAAATGGCCGGAAGAGTGTTCCCCAAATAATGTTTTTTCGCCCATCTCCTACGATTTTCGAAAAAAAGAGCAAAGTCCTTTTTAAAATTTCAAAAGTCGAAATTTGGAAATATGTCGCCTATTTTCAAAAAAACACACTTTTGCGACTTTTGAATATTGGACATTAATAGAAATGGCCGGAAGAGTGTTCCACAAATAATGTTTTTTCGCCCATCTCCTACCATTTTCGGAAAAAGGAGCAAAGTCTTTTTTAAAATTTCAAAAGTTGAAATTTGGAAAAATGTCGCCTATTTTCAAAAAAACACACTTTTGCGACTTTTGAATATTGGACATTAATAGAAATGGCCGGAAGAGTGTTCCCCAAATAATGTTTTTTCGCCCATCTCTTACCATTTTCGAAAAAAGGAACAAAGCCCTTTTTAAAATTTAAAAAGTTGAAATTTGGAAAAATGTCGCCTATTTTCAAAAAAACACACTTTTGCGACTTTTGAATATTGGACATTCATAGAAATGGCCGGAAGAGTGTTCCCCAAATAATGTTTTTTCGCCCATCTCCTACCATTTTCGAAAAAAGGAGCAAAGTCCTTTTTAAAATTTCAAAAGTTGAAATTTGGAAAAATTTCGCCTATTTTCAAAAAAACACACTTTTGCGACTTTTGAATATTGGACATTCATAGAAATGGCCGGAAGAGTGTTCCCCAAATAATGTTTTTTCGCCCATCTCCTACGATTTTCGAAAAAAAGAGCAAAGTCCTTTTTAAAATTTCAAAAGCCGAAATTTGGAAGAATGTCGCCTATTGTCAAAAAAACACACTTTTGAATATTGGACATTCATAGGGATGGCCGGAATAGTGTTCCCCAATAATGTTTTTTCGCCCATCTCCTACAATTTTCGGAAAAAGGAGCAAAGTCCTTTTTAAAATTTCAAAAGTTGAAATGTGGAAAAATGTAGCCTATCGTCAAAAAAACACACTTTTGCGACTTTTGAATATTGGACATTAATAGAAATGGCCGGAAGAGTGCTCCCAAAAAAATAATGTTTTTTAGCCCATCTCCTACCATTTTCGGAAAAAGGAGCAAAGTCTTTTTTAAAATTTCAAAAGATGAAATTTGGAAAAATGTCGCCTATTTTCAAAAAAACACACTTTTCCGACTTTTGAATATTGGACATTAATAGAAATGGCCGGAAGAGTGTTCCCCAAATAATGTTTTTTCGCCCATCTCCTACCATTTTCGGAAAAAGGAGCAAAGTATTTTTTAAAATTTCAAAAGTCGAAATTTGGAAGAATGTCGCCTATCGTCAAAAACACACTTTTGCGACTTTTGAATATTGGACATTAATAGAAATGGCCGAAAGAGTGTTCCCCAAATAATGTTTTTTCGCCCATCTCCTACCATTTTCGGAAAAAGGAGCAAAGTCTTTTTTAAAATTTCAAAAGTTGAAATTTGGAAAAATGTAGCCTATTTTCAAAAAAACACACTTTTGCGACTTTTGAATATTGGACTTTAATAGAAATGGCCGGAAGAGTGTTCCCCAAATAATGTTTTTTCGCCCATCTCCTACCATTTTCGGAAAAAGGAGCAAAGTCCTTTTTAAAATTTCAAAAGTTGAAATGTGGAAAAATGTAGCCTATTTTCAAAAAAACACACTTTTGCGACTTTTGAATATTGGACTTTAATAGAAATGGGCAGAAGAGTGTTCCCCAAATAATGTTTTTTCGCCCATCTCCTACCATTTTCGGAAAAAGGAGCAAAGTCTTTTTTAAAATTTCAAAAGTTGAAATTTGAATATATGTCGCCTATTTTCAAAAAAACACACTTTTGCGACTTTTGAATATTGGACTTTAATAGAAATGGCCGGAAGAGAGTTCCCCAAATAATGTTTTTTCGCCCATCTCCTACCATTTTCGGAAAAAGGAGCAAAGTCTTTTTTAAAATTTCAAAAGTTGAAATTTGGAAAAATGTCGCCTATTTTCAAAAAAACACACTTTTGCGACTTTTGAATATTGGACATTCATAGAAATGGCCGGAAGAGTGGTCCCGAATAAAATTTTTTCGCCCATCTCCTACGATTTTCGAAAAAAAGAGCAAAGTCCTTTTTAAAATTTCAAAAGTCGAAATTTGGAAGAATGTCGCCTATTGTCAAAAAAACACACTTTTGCGACTTTTGAATATTGGACATTAATAGAAATGGCCGGAAGAGTGTTGCCCAAATAATGTTTTTTCGCCCATCTCCTACCATTTTCAGAAAAAGGAGCAGTCTTTTTAAAAATTTCAAAAGTTGAAATGTGGAAAAATGTAGCCTATTTTCAAAAAAACACACTGTTGCGACTTTTGAATATTGGACATTCATAGAAATGGCCGGAAGAGTGTTCCCCAAATAATGTTTTTTGCCCATCTCCTACCATTTTCGAAAAAAGGAGCATAGTCTTTTTTAAAATTTCAAAAGTCGAAATTTGGAAAAATGTCGCCTATTTTCAAAAAAACACACTGTTGCGACTTTTGAATATTGGACATTAATAGAAATGGCCGGAAGAGTGTTCCCCAAATAATGTTTTTTCGCCCATCTCCTACCATTTTCGGACAAAGGAGCAGTCTTTTTTAAAATTTCAAAAGTCGAAATTTGGAAAAATTTCGCCTATTTTCAAAAAAACACACTTTTGCGGCTTTTGAATATTGGACATTCATAGAAATGGCCGGAAGAGTGTTTCCCAATAATTTTTTTTGCAAATTTTCTACCATTTTCGGAAAAAGGAGCAAAGTCCTTTTTAAAATTTCAAAAGTCGAAATTTGGAAGAATGTCGCTTATTGTCAAAAAAACACACTTTTGAATATTGGACATTCATAGGGATGGCCGGAATAGTGTTCCCCAATAATGTTTTTTCGCCCATCTCCTACCGTTTTCGGAAAACGGAGCAAAGTCTTTTTTAAAATTTCAAAAGTTTAAATTTGGAAAAATTTCGCCTATTTTCAAAAAAACACACTTTTGCGACTTTTGAATATTGGACATTAATAGAAATGGCCGGAAGAGTGTTCCCCAAATAATGTTTTTTCGCCCATCTCCTACCATTTTCGGAAAAAGGAGCAAAGTCTTTTTTAAAATTTCAAAAGTTGAAATTTGAAAAAATGTCGCCTATTTTCAAAAAAACACACTTTTGCGACTTTTGAATATTGGACATTAATAGAAATGGCCGGAAGAGTGTTCCCCAAATAATGTTTTTTCGCCCATTTCCTACCATTTTCGAAAAAAGGAGCAAAGTCCTTTTTAAAATTTCAAAAGTCGAAATTTGGAAGAATGTCGCCTATTTTCAAAAAAACACACTGTTGCGACTTTTGAATATTGGACATTCATAGAAATGGCCGGAATAGTGCTCCCCAAATATTGTTTTTTTGCCCATCTCCTACCATTTTCGGAAAAAGGAGCAAAGTCTTTTTTAAAATTTCAAAAGTCCAAATTTGGGAAAATGTCGCCTATTTTCAAAAAGACACACTGTTGCGACTTTTGAATATTGGACATTCATAGAAATGTCCTGAAAGTGTTCTCCAGAAATTCTTTTTATCCCATCTTCTACCATTTTCGGAAAAAGGAGCAAAGTCTTTTTTAAAATTTCAAAAGTCGAAATTTGGAAAAATGTCGCCTATTTTCAAAAAATCACACTTTTGCGACTTTTGAATATTGGACATTAATAGAAATGTCCTGAAAGTGTTCTCCAGAAATTCTTTTTATCCCATCTTCTACCATTTTCGGAAAAAGGAGCAAAGTCTTTTTTAAAATTTCAAAAGTTGAAATTTGGAAAAATTTCGCCTATTTTCAAAAAAACACACTTTTGCGGCTTTTGAATATTGGACATTCATAGAAATGGCCGGAAGAGTGTTCCCCACTAATATTTTTTCGCTCATCTCCTACGATTTTCGAAAAAGGGAGCAAAGTCCTTTTTAAAATTTCAAAAGTCGAAATTTGGAAGAATGTCGCCTATTGTCAAAAAAACACACTGTTAAGACTTTTGCGACTTTTGAATATTGGACATTCATAGAAATGGCCGGAATAGTGTGCCCCAATAATTTTGTTTGCAAATTTTCTACCATTTTCGGAAAAAGGAGCAAAGTCCTTTTTAAAATTTCAAAAGTCGAAATTTGGAAAAATGTCGCCTATTTTCAAAAAAACACACTGTTGCGACTTTTGAATATTGGACATTCATAGAAACGGCCGGAAGAGTGTTCTCCAAATAATGTTTTTTCGCCCATCTCCTACCATTTTCGAAAAAAGGAGCAAAGTCCTTTTTAAAATTTCAAAAGTCGAAATTTGGAAAAATGTCGCCTATTTTCAAAAAAACACACTTTTGCGACTTTTGAATATTGGACATTAATAGAAATGGCCGGAAGATTGTTCCCCAAATAATGTTTTTTCGCCCATCTCCTACCATATTCGGAAAAAGGAGAAAAGTCTTTTTTAAAATTTCAAAAGTTGAAATTTGGAAAAATTTCGCCTATTTTCAAAAAAACACACTTTTGCGGCTTTTGAATATTGGACATTCATAGAAATGGCCGAAAGAGTGTTCCCCACTAATATTTTTTCGCCCATCTCCTACGATTTTCGAAAAAAGGAGCAAAGTTCTTTTTAAAATTTCAAAAGTCGAAATTTGGAAGAATGTCGCCTATTGTCAAAAAAACATACTTTTGAATACTGGACATATATAGGGATGGCCCGAATAGTGTTCCCCAATAATTTTTTTTCGCAAATTTTCTACCATTTTCGGAAAAAGGAGCAAAGTCCGTTTTAAAATTTCAAAAGTCGAAATTTGGAAAAATGTCGCCTATTTTCAAAAAAACACACTGTTGCGACTTTTGAATATTGGACATTCATAGAAATGGCCAGAATAGTGTTCCCCAAATAATGTTTTTTCGCCCATCTCCTACCATTTTCGAAAAAAGGGGCAAAGTCTTTTTTAAAATTTCAAAAGTCCAAATTTGGAAAAATGTGGCCTATTTTCAAAAAAACACACTGTTGCGACTTTTGAATATTGGACATTCATAGAAATGTCCTGAAAGTATTCTCCAATAATTCTTTTTCTCCCATCTTCTACCATTTTCGGAAAAAGGAGCAAAGTCCTTTTTAAAATTACAAAAGTCGAAATTTGGAAAAATGTCGCCTATTTTAAAAAAACCACACTTTTGCGACTTTTGAATATTGGACATTAATAGAAATGGCCGGAAGAGTGTTCCCCAAATAATGTTTTTTCGCCCATCTCCCACGATTTTCGAAAAAAGGAGCAAAGTCCTTTTTAAAATTTCAAAAGTCGAAATTTGGGAAAATGTCGCCTATTGTCAAAAAAAAACACACTTTTGAATATTGGACATTCATAGAAATGGCCGGAATAGTGTTCCCCAATAATTTTTTTTCCCAAATTTTCTACCATTTTCGGAAAAAGGAGCAAAGTCTTTTTTAAAATTTCAAAAGTCCAAATTTGGAAAAATGTCGCCTATTTTCAAAAAAACACACTCTTGCGACTTTTGAATATTGGACATTCATAGAAATGGCCCAAGGAGTGTTCTCCATTAATTTTTTTTGCCCATCACCTACCATTTTCGGAAAAAGGAGCAGTCTTTTTTAAAATTTCAAATGTTGAAATTTGGAAAACTGTCGCCTATTTTCAAAAAAAAAAAACACACTGTTGCGACTTTTGAATATTGGACATTCATATTGTCAAAAAAAACACACTTTTGAATATTGGACATTCATAGAAATGTATTCTCCAATAATTCTTTTTCTCCTATCTTCTACCATTTTCGAAAAAAGGAGCAAAGTCCTTTTTAAAATTACAAAAGTCGAAATTTGGAAAAATGTCGCCTATTTTCAAAAAACCACACTGTTGCGACTTTTGAATATTGAACATTCATAGAAATGGCCTGAGGAGTGTTTTCCAATAATTTTTTTCGCCCATCACGTACCATTTTCGGAAAAGGGAGCAAAGTCTTTTTTAAAATTTCAAAAGTCGAAATTTGGAAAAATGTCGCCTATTTTCAAAAAAACACACTGTTAAGGCTTTTGAATATTGGACATTCATAGAAATGTCCTGAAAGTATTCTCCAATAATTCTTTTTCTCCCATCTTCTACCATTTTCGAAAAAAGGAGCAGTCTTTTTTAAAATTTCAATGTCGAAATTTGGAAAAATGTCGCCTATTTTCAAAAAAACACACTTTTGCGACTTTTGAATATTGGACATTCATAGAAATGGCCGGAAGAGTGTTCCCCAAATATTGTTTTTTCGCCCATCTCCTACCATTTTCGGATAAAAGAGCAAAGTCTTTTTTAAAATTTCAAAAGTCCAAATTTGGGAAAATGTCGCCTATTTTCAAAAAAACACACTGTTAAGACTTTTGAATATTGGACATTCATAGAAATGGCCGGAAGAGTGTTCCCCAATAATATTTTTTCGATCATCTCCTATGATATTCGAAAAAAGGAGCAAAGTCCTTTTTAAAATTTCAAAAGTCGAAATTTGGAAGAATGTCGCCTATTGTCAAAAAAACACACTTTTGAATATTGGACATTCATAGAAATGGCCGGAATAGTGTTCCCCAAATATTGTTTTTTTGCCCATCTCCTACCATTTTCGGATAAAAGAGCAAAGTCTTTTTTAAAATTTCAAAAGTCCAAATTTGGGAAAATATCGCCTATTTTCAAAAAAACACACTGTTAAGACTTTTGAATATTGGACATTCATAGAAATGTCGTGAAAGTATTCCCCAATAATTCTTTTTCTCCCATCTTCTACCATTTTCAAAAAAAGGAGCAGTATTTTTTAAAATTTCAATGTCGAAAATTGTCAAAAATTTTTTTTGTTTTTTATTACTAAGTGTTTTTTTGACAATAGGCGACATTCTTCTAAATTTCGACTTTTGAAATTTTAAAAAAGACTTTGCTCCCTTTTCCGAAAATGGTAGGTGATGGGCGAAAAAAATTATTGGAAAGCACTCCTCAGGCCATTTCTATGAATGTTCAATATTCAAAAGTCGCAACAGTGTGGTTTTTTGAAAATAGGCGACATTTTTCCAAATTTCGACTTTTGAAATTTTAAAAAGGACTTTGCTCCTTTTTTCGAAAATGGTAGAAGATAGGAAAAAAAGAATTATTGGAGAATACATTTCTATGAATGTCCAATATTCAAAAGTGTGTTTTTTTGACAATATGAATGTCCAATATTCAAAAGTCGCAACAGTGTGTTTTTTTTTTTAAATAGGCGACATTTTTCCAAATATCAACATTTGAAATTTTAAAAAAGACTGCTCCTTTTTCCGAAAATGGTAGGTGATGGGCAAAAAAATTTATTGGAGAACACTCCTTGGGCCATTTCTATGAATGTCCAATATTCAAAAGTCGCAAGAGTGTGTTTTTTTTTTTGAAAATAGGCGACATTTTTCCAAATTTGGACTTTTGAAATTTTAAAAAGGACTTTGCTCCTTTTTTCGAAAATGGTAGAAGATAGGAAAAAAAGAATTATTGGAGAATACATTTCTATGAATGTCCAATATTCAAAAGTGTGTTTTTTTGACAATATGAATGTCCAATATTCAAAAGTCGCAACAGTGTGTTTTTTTTTTTAAATAGGCGACATTTTTCCAAATATCAACATTTGAAATTTTAAAAAAGACTTTGCTCCTTTTTCCGAAAATGGTAGAAAATTTGGGAAAAAAAATTATTGGGGAACACTATTCCGGCCATTTCTATGAATGTCCAATATTCAAAAGTGTGTTTTTTTGACAATAGGCGACATTTTTCCAAATTTCGACTTTTGAAATTTTAAAAAGGATTTTGCTCCTTTTTTCGAAAATCGTAGGAGATGGGCGAAAAAATATTATTGGGGAACACTCTTCCGCCCATTTCTATGAATGTCCAGTATTCAAAAGTCGCAAAAGTGTGTTTTTTTGAAAATAGGCGACATTTTTCCAAATTTCGACTTTTGAAATTTTAAAAAAGACTTCGCTCCCTTTTCCGAAAATGGTAGAAGATGGGAGATAAAGAATTATTGGAGAATACTTTCAGGACATTTCTATCAATGTCCAATATTCAAAAGTCGCAACAGTGTGTTTTTTTGAAAATAGGCGACATTCTTCCAAATTTCGACTTTTGAAATTTTAAAAAGGACTTTGCTCCTTTTTCCGAAAATGGTAGGTGATGGGCGAAAAAACAAAATTTGGGGAACACTATTCCGGCCATTTCTATGAATGTCCAATATTCAAAAGCCGCAACAGTGTGTTTTTTTGAAAATAGGCGACATTTTTTCCAAATTTCGACTTTTGAAATTTTAAAAAAGACTTTGCTCCCTTTTCCGAAACTGGTAAAAGATGGGAGAAAAAGAATTATTGGAGAATACTTTCAGGACATTTCTATGAATGTCCAATATTCAAAAGTCGCAACAGTGTGTTTTTTTTGAAAATAGGCGACATTCTTCCAAATTTGGACTTTTGAAATTTTAAAAAGGACTTTGCTCTTTTTCCGAAAATGGTAGAAAATTTGCGAAAAAAAATTATTGGGGAACACTATTCCGGCCATCCCTATGAATGTCCAATATTCAAAAGTGTGTTTTTTTGAAAATAGGCGACATTCTTCCAAATTTCGACTTTTGAAATTTTAAAAAGGACTTTGCTCCTTTTTCCGAAAATGGTAGGTGATGGGCGAAAAAACAAAATTTGGGGAACACTATTCCGGCCATTTCTATGAATGTCCAATATTCAAAAGTCGCAAAAGTCTTAACAGTGTGTTTTTTTGAAAATAGGCGACATTTTTCCAAATTTCGACTTTTGAAATTTTAAAAAAGACTTTGCTCCCTTTTCCGAAACTGGTAGAAGATGGGAGAAAAAGAATTATTGGAGAATACTTTCAGGACATTTCTATAAATGTCCAATATTCAAAAGTCGCAACAGTGTGTTTTTTTTGAAAATAGGCGACATTCTTCCAAATTTGGACTTTTGAAATTTTAAAAAGGACTTTGCTCCTTTTTTCGAAAATGGTAGGAGATGGGCGAAAAAACATTATTTGAGGAACACTCCTCCGGCCATTTCTATTAATGTCCAATATTCAAAAGTCGCAACAGTGTGTTTTTTTAAAAATAGGCGAAATTTTTCCAAATTTCAACTTTTGAAATTTTAAAAAGGACTTTGCTCCTTTTTTCGAAAATGGTAGGAGATGGGCGAAAAAACATTAGTTGAGGAACACTATTCCGGCCATTTCTATTATTGTCCAATATTCAAAAGTCGCAACAGTGTGTTTTTTTGAAAATAGGCGACATTTTTCCATATTTCGACTTTTGAAATTTTAAAAAGGATTTTGATTCTTTTTCCGAAAATGGTAGGAGATGGGCGAAAAAACATTATTTGGGGAACACTCTTCCGGCCATTTCTATTAATGTCCAATATTCAAAAGTCGCAACAGTGTGTTTTTTTGAAAAAAGGCGACATTCTTCCAAATTTCGACTTTTGAAATTTTAAAAAGGACTTTGCTCCTTTTTTCGAAAATGGTAGGAGATGGGCGAAAAAACATTATTTGAGGAACACTCTTCCGGCCATTTCTATTAATGTCCAATATTCAAAAGTCGCAAAAGTGTGTTTTTTTTTTGAAAATAGGCGAAATTTTTCCAAATTTCAACTTTTGAAATTTTTAAAAGGACTTTGCTCCTTTTTTCGAAAATGGTAGGAGATGGGCGAAAAAACATTAGTTGGGGAACACTCTTCCGGCCATTTCTTTTAATGTCCAATATTCAAAAGGGTCAACAGTGTGTTTTTTTGAAAATAGGCTACATTTTTCCAAATTTCAACTTTTGAAATTTTAAAAAAGACTTTGCTCCTTTTTTCGAAAATGGTAGGAGATGGGCGAAAAAACATTATTTGGGGAACACTCTTCCGGCCATTTCTATGGATGTCCAATATTCAAAAGTCGCAAAAGTGTGTTTTTTTGAAAATAGGCGAAATTTTTCCAAATTTCAACTTTTGAAATTTTAAAAAGGATATTGCTCCTTTTTCCGAAAATGGTAGGTGATGGGCGAAAAAAATTATTGGAGAACACTCCTCAGGCCATTTCTATGAATGTCCAATATTCAAAAGTCGAAAAAGTGTGTTTTTTTTTACAATAGGCGACATTTTTCCAAATTTGGACTTTTGAAATTTTAAAAAGGACTGTGCTCCTTTTTTCGAAAATGGTAGGAGATGGGCGAAAAAACATTATTTGGGGAACACTCTTCCGGCCATTTCTATTAATGTCCATTATTCAAAAGTCGCAAAAGTCTTAACAGTGTGTTTTTTTGAAAATAGGCGACATTTTTCCAAATTTCGACTTTTGAAATTTTAAAAAAGACAAAAGTCGCAAAAGTGTGTTTTTTTGAAAATAGGCGAAATTTTTCCAAATTTCGACTTTTAAAATTTTAAAAAGGACTTTGCTTCTTTTTTCGAAAATGGTAGGAGATGGGCGAAAAATCATTATTTGGGGAACACTCTTCCGGCCATTTCTATTAATGTCCAATATTCAAAAGTCGCAAAAGTGTGTTTTTTTGAAAATAGGCGACATTTTTCCAAATTTCAATTTTTGAAATTTTAAAAAAAAAGGCAAAATTGTGTTTTTTTGAAAATAGGCGACATTCTTCCAAATTTCGACTTTTGAAATTTTAAAAAGGACTTTGCTTCTTTTTTCGAAACTGGTAGGAGATGGGCGAATAATCATTATTTGGGGAACACTCTTCCGGCCATTTCTATTAATGTCCAATATTCAAAAGTCGCAAAAGTGTTTTTTTTTGAAAATAGGCGACATTTTTCCAAATTTCAACTTTTGAAATTTTAAAAAAGACTTTGCTCCTTTTTCCGAAAATGGTAGGAGATGGGCGAAAAAACATTATTTGGGGAACACTCTTCCGGCCATCCCTATGAATGTCCAATATTCAAAAGTGTGTTTTTTTGACAATAGGCGACAATCTTCCCAATTTCGACTTTTGAAATTTTAAAAAAGACTTTGCTCCTTTTTTCGAAAATGGTAGGAGATGGGCGAAAAACAATTATTCGGGAACACTCTTCCGGCCATTTCTATTAATGTCCAATATTCAAAAGTCGCAAAAGTGTGTTTTTTTGAAAATAGGCGACATTTTTCCAAATTTCAATTTTTGAAATTTTAAAAAAAAAGGCAAAATTGTGTTTTTTTGAAAATAGGCGACATTCTTCCAAATTTCGACTTTTAAAATTTTAAAAAGGACTTTGCTTCTTTTTTCGAAAATGGTAGGAGATGGGCGAAAAAACATTATTTGGGGAATACTCGTCCGGCCCTATTAATGTTCATAATTCAAAAGTAGCAAAAGTGTGTTTTTTTGAAAATAGGCGACATTTTTCCAAATTTCAACTTTTGAAATTTTAAAAAGGACTTTGCTCCTTTTTCCGAAAATGGTAGGAGATGGGCAAAAAAACATTATTTGGGGAACACTCATCCGGCCATTTCTATTAATGTCCAATATTCAAAAGTCGCAAAAGTGTGTTTTTTTGAAAATAGGCGAAATTTTTCCGAATTTCAACTTTTGAAATTTTAAAAAAGACTTTGCTCCTTTTTGCGAAAATGGTAGGAGATGGGCGAAAAAACATTATTGGGGAACACTATTCCGGCCATCCCTATGAATGTCCAATATTCAAAAGTGTGTTTTTTTGACAATAGGCGACAATCTTCCCAATTTCGACTTTTGAAATTTTAAAAAAGACTTTGCTCCTTTTTTCGAAAATGGTAGGAGATGGGCGAAAAACAATTATTCGGGAACACTCTTCCGGCCATTTCTGTTAATGTCCAATATTCAAAAGTCGCAGAAGAGTGTTTTTTTTTACAATAGGTGACATTTTTCCAAATTTGGACTTTTGAAATTTTAAAAAGGACTTTGCTCCTTTTTCCGAAAATGGTAGAAAATTTGCGAAAAAACATTATTGGGGAACACTATTCCGGCCATCCCTATGAATGTCCAATATTCAAAAGTGTGTTTTTTTGACAATAGGCGACATTCTTCCAAATTTCGACTTTTGAAATTTTAAAAAGGACTATGCTCCTTTTTTTTTAAAATGGTAGGAGATGGGTGAAAAAACATTATTGGGGAACACTCTTCCGGCCATTTCTATGAATGTCCAATATTCAAAAGTCGCACAAGAGTGTTTTTTTTTTAAATAGGAGACATTTTTCCCAATTTCGACTTTTGAAATTTTAAAAAGGACTTTGCTCCTTTTTCCAAAAATGGTAGAAAATTTGCGAAAAAAAATTATTGGGGAACACTATTCCGGCCATCCCTATGAATGTCCAATATTCAAAAGTGTGTTTTTTTGACAATAGGCGACATTTTTCCAAATTTCGACTTTTGAAATTTTAAAAAGGACTATGCTCCTTTTTTCGAAAATGGTAAGAGATGGGTGAAAAGACATTATTGGGGAACACTCTTCCGGCCATTTCTATGAATGTCCAATATTCAAAAGTCGCACAAGAGTGTTTTTTTTTACAATAGGCGACATTTTTCCAAATTTCAACTTTTGAAATTTTAAAAAGGACTTTGCTCCTTTTTTCGAAAATGGTAGGAGATGGGTGAAAAAACATTATTGGGGAACACTCTCCCGGCCATTTCTATGAATGTCGAATATTCAAAAGTCGCAAAAGTGTGTTTTTTTGAAAATAGGCGACATTTTTCCAAATTTCGACTTTTGAAATTTTAAAACGGACTTTGCTCCTTTTTCCGAAAATGGTAGAAAATTTGTGAAAAAAAATTATTGGGGAACACTATTCCGGCCATTCCTATGTATGTCCAATATTCAAAAGTGTGTTTTTTTGACAATAGGCGACATTCTTCCAAATTTCGACTTTTGAAATTTTAAAAAGGACTATGCTCCTTTTTTCGAAAATGGTAAGAGATGGGCGAAAAAACATTATTTGGGGAACATTCATCCGGCCATTTCTATGAATGTCCAATATTCAAAAGTCGCAAAAGTGTGTGTTTTTTTGACAATAGGCGACATTTTTCCTTATTTGGACTTTTGAAATTTTAAAAAGGACTTTGCTCCTTGTTTCGAAAATGGTAGGAGATGGGCGAAAAAACATTATTTGGGGAACACTCTTCCGGCCATTTCTATGAATGTCCAATATTCAAAAGTCGCAAAAGTGTGTTTTTTTGAAAATAGGCGACATTTTTCCAAATTTCAACTTTTGAAATTTTAAAAAAGACTTTGCTCCTTTTTCCGAAAATGGTAGGAGATGGGCGAAAAAACATTATTTGGGGAACACTCTTCCGGCCATTTCTATTAATGTCCAATATTCAAAAGTCGCAACAGTGTGTTTTTTTGAAAATAGGCGACATTTTTCCAATTTTCGACTTTTGAAATTTTAAAAAGGACTTTGCTCCTTTTTTCGAAAATCGTAGGAGATGGGCGAAAAATATTATTGGGGAACACTCTTCCGGCCATTTCTATGAATGTCCAATATTCAAAAGTCGCAAAAGTCTTAACAGTGTTTTTTTTTGAAAATAGGCGACATTTTTCCAAATTTCGACTTTTGAAATTTTAAAAAAGACAAAAGTCGCAAAAGTGTGTTTTTTTGAAAATAGGTGAAATTTTTCCAAATTTCAACTTTTAAAATTTTAACAAGGAATTTGCTCCTTTTTTCAAAAATTGTAGGAGATGGGCGAAAAAATATTAGTGGGGAACACTCTTCCGGCCATTTCTATGAATGTCCAATATTCAAAAGTCGCAACAGTGTGTTTTTTTGAAAATAGGCGACATTTTTCCAAATTTCAACTTTTGAAATTTTAAAAAGGACTTTGCTCCTTTTTCCGAAAATTGTAGGAGATGGGCGAAAAAACATTATTTGGGGAACACTCTTCCGGCCATTTCTATTAATGTCCAATATTCAAAAGTCGCAACGGTGTGTTTTTTTGAAAATAGGCGACATTTTTCCAATTTTCGACTTTTGAAATTTTAAAAAGGACTTTGCTCCTTTTTTCGAAAATCGTAGGAGATGGGCGAAAAAATATTATTGGGGAACACTCTTCCGGCCATTTCTATGGATGTCCAATATTCAAAAGTTGCAAAAGTGTGTTTTTTTGAAAATAGCCGACATTTTTCCAAATTTCGACTTTTGAAATTTTAAAAAGGACTTTGCTCCTATTTTCGAAAATCGTAGGAGATGGGCGAAAAAATATTATTGGGGAACACTATTCCGGCCATCCCTATGAATGTCCAATATTCAAAAATGTGTTTTTTTGACAATAGGCGACATTCTTCCAAATTTCGACTTTTGAAATTTTAAAAAGGACTTTGCTCCTTTTTTCGAAAATCGTAGGAGATGGGCGAAAAAATATTGGTGGGGAACACTCTTCCGGCCATTTTTATGGATGTCCAATATTCAAAAGTCGCAAAAGTGTGTTTTTTTGAATATAGGCGAAATTTTTCCAAATTTCAACTTTTGAAATTTTAAAAAGGACTTTGCTCCTTTTTTCGAAAATGGTAGGAGATGGGCGAAAAAACATTATTTGGGGAACACTCTTACGGCCATTTCTATTAAAGTCCAATATTCAAAAGTCGCAAAAGTGTGTTTTTTTGAAAATAGGCGACATTTTTCCAAATTTCAACTTTTAAAATTTTAAAAAAGACTTTGCTCCTTTTTCCGAAAATGGTAGGAGATGGGCGAAAAAACATTATTGGGGAACACTATTCCGGCCATCCCTATGAATGTCCAATATTCAAAAGTGTGTTTTTTTGACAATAGGCGACATTCTTGCAAATTTCGACTTTTGAAATTTTAAAAAGGACTTTGCTCCTTTTTCCGAAAATGGTAGAAAATTTGCAAAAAAAATTATTGGGGAACACTCTTCCGGCCATTTCTATGAATGTCCAATATTCAAAAGTCGCAACAGTGTGTTTTTTTGAAAATAGGCGACATTTTTCCAAATTTCAACTCTTGAAATTTTAAAGAGGGCTTTGCTCCTTTTTTCGAAAATCGTAGGAGATGGGCGAAAAAATATTATTGGGGAACACTCTTCCGGCCATTTCTATGAATGTCCAATATTCAAAAGTCGCAAAAGTCTTAACAGTGTGTTTTTTTGAAAATAGGCGACATTTTTCCAAATTTCAACTTTTGAAATTTTAAAGAGGACTTTGCTCCTTTTTTCGAAAATCGTAGGAGATGGGCGAAAAAACATTATTGGGGAACACTATTCCGGCCATCCCTATGAATGTCCAATATTCAAAAGTGTGTTTTTTTGACAATAGGCGACATTCTTCCAAATTTCGACTTTTGCAATTTTAAAAAGGCCTTTGCTCCTTTTTTCGAAAATGGTAGGAGATGGGTGAAAAAAAATTAATGGGGAACACTCTTCCGGCCATTTCTATGAATGTCCAATATTCAAAAGTCGCAAAAGTGTGTTTTTTTGAAAATAGGCGACATTTTTCCAAATTTCGACTTTTGAAATTTTAAAAAGGACTTTGCTCCTTTTTCCGAAAATGGTTGAAAATTTGGGAAAAAAAATTATTGGGGAACACTATTCCGGCCATTTCTATGAATGTCCAATATTCAAAAGTCGCAAAAGTATTAACAGTGTGTTTTTTTGGAAATAGGCGACATTTTTCCAAATTTCGACTTTTGAAATTTTACAACGGACTTTGCTCCTTTTTTCGAAAATGGTAGGAGATGGGTGAAAAAACATTAATGGGGAACACTCTTCCGGCCATTTCTATGAATGTCCAATATTCAAAAGTCGCAAAAGTGTGTTTTTTTGAAAATGGGCGACATTTTTCCAAATTTCGACTTTTGAAATTTTTAAAAGGACTTTGCTCCTTTTTCCGAAAATGGTAGAAAATTTGCGAAAAAAATTATTGGGGAACACTATTCCGGCCATCCCTATGTATGTCCAATATTCAAAACTGTGTTTTTTTGACAATAAGCGACATTCTTCCAAATTTCGACTTTTAAAATTTTAAAAAGGACTTTGCTCCTTTTTTCGAAAATCGTAGGAGATGGGCGAAAAAATATTAGTGGGGAACACTCTTCCGGCCATTTCTATGAATGTCCAATATTCAAAAGTCGCAACAGTGTGTTTTTTTGAAAATAGGCGACATTTTTCCAAATTTCAACTTTTGAAATTTTAAAAAGGACTTTCCTCCTTTTTCCGAAAATGGTAGGAGATGGGCGAAAAAACATTATTTGGGTAACAGTCTTTCGGCCATTTCTATTAATGTCCAATATTCAAAAGTCGCAAAAGTGTGTTTTTTTGAAAATAGGCGACATTTTTCCAAATTTCGACTTTTGAAATTTTAAAAAGGACTTTGCTCCTTTTTCCGAAAATGGTAGGAAATGGGCGAAAAAACATTATTTGGGGAACACTCTTCCGGCCATTTCTATTATTGTCCAATATTCAAAAGTCGCAAAAGTGTGTTTTTTTTAAAATAGGCGACATTTTTCCAAATTTTGACTCTTGAAATTTTAAAAAGGATTTTGCTCTTTTATCTGAAAATGGTAGAAAATTTGCGAAAAAACATTATTTGGGGAACACTCTTCCGGCCATTTCTGATATTGTCCAATATTCAAAAGTCGCAAAAGTTTGTTTTTTTGACAATAGGCGACATTCTTCCAAATTTCGACTTTTGAAATTTTAAAAAGGACTTTGCTCCTTTTTTCGAGAATGGTAGAAATGGGCGAAAAAACATTATTTGGGGAACACTCTTCCGGCCATTTCTATTAATGTCCAATATTCAAAAGTCGCAAAAGTGTGTTTTTTTGAAAATAGGCGACATTTTTTCAAATTTCAACTTTTGAAATTTTAAAAAAGACTTTGCTCCTTTTTCCGAAAATGGTAGGAGATGGGCGAAAAAACATTATTTGGGGAACACTCTTCCGGCCATTTCTATTAATGTCCAATATTCAAAAGTCGCAAAAGTGTGTTTTTTTGAAAATAGGCGACATTTTTCCAAATTTTGACTCTTGAAATTTTAAAAAGGATTTTGCTCCTTTATCCGAAAATGGTAGAAAATTTGCGAAAAAACATTATTTGGGGAACACTCTTCCGGCCATTTCTATTAATGTCCAATATTCAAAAGTCGCAAAAGTGTGTTTTTTTGACAATAGGCGACATTCTTCCAAATTTCAACTTTTGAAATTTTAAAAAAGACTTTGCTCCTTTTTTCGAAAATGGTAGGAGATGGGCGAAAAAACGTTATTGGGGAACACTATTCCGGCCATTTTTATGAATGTCCAATATTCAAAAGTCGCAAAAGTGTGTGTTTTTTTGACAATAGGCGACATTTTTCCTTATTTGGACTTTTGAAATTTTAAAAAGGACTTTGCTCCTTGTTTCGAAAATGGTAGGAGATGGGTGAAAAAACAGTATTTGGGGAACACTCTTCCGGCCATTTCTATGAATGTCCAATATTCAAAAGTCGCAAAAGTGTGTTTTTTTGAAAATAGGCGACATTTTTCCAAATTTTGACTCTTGAAATTTTAAAAAGGATTTTGCTCCTTTATCTGAAAATGATAGAAAATTTGCGAAAAAACATTATTTGGGGAACACTCTTCCGGCCATTTCTGATATTGTCCAATATTCAAAAGTCGCAAAAGTGTGTTTTTTTAACAATAGGCGACATTCTTCCAAATTTCGACTTTTGAAATTTTAAAAAGGACTTTGCTCCTTTTTTTTGAAAATGGTAGGAGATGGGCGAAAAACAATTATTGGGGAACACTCTTCCGGCCATTTCTATGAATGTCCAATATTCAAAAGTCGCAACAGTGTGTTTTTTTTAAAAATAGGAGACATTTTTCCCAATTTTGACTCTTGAAATTTTAAAAAGGATTTTGCTCCTTTATCCGAAAATGATAGAAAATTTGCGAAAAAACATTATTTGGGGAACACTCTTCCGGCCATTTCTATTAATGTCCAATATTCAAAAGTCGCAAAAGTGTGGTTTTTTGAAAATAGGCGAAATTTTTCAAAATTTCAACTTTTGAAATTTTAAAAAGGACTTTGCTCCTTTTTTCGAAAAAAATAGGAGATGGGTGAAAAAACATTATTGGGGAACACTCTTCCGGCCATTTCTATGAATGTCCAATATTCAAAAGTCGCAAAAGTGTGTTTTTTTTTACAATAGGCGACATTTTTCCAAATTTGGACTTTTGAAATTTTAAAAAGGACTTTGCTCCTGTTTTTCGAAAATGGTAGGACATGGGTGAAAAAACATTATTGGGGAACACTCTTCCGGCCATTTCTATGAATGTCCAATATTCAAAAGTCGCAAAAGTGTGTTTTTTTGAAAATAGGCGACATTTTTCCAATTTTCGACTTTTGAAATTTTAAAAAGGACTTTGCTCCTTTTTTCGAAAATCGTAGGAGATGGGCGAAAAAATATTATTGGGGAACACTCTTCCGGCCATTTCTATGAATGTCAAATATTCAAAAGTCGCAAAAGTCTTAACAGTGTGTTTTTTTGAAAATAGGCGACATTTTTCCAAATTTCGACTTTTGAAATTTTAAAACGGACTTTGCTCCTTTTTCCGAAAATGCTAAAAAATTTGCGAAAAAAAATTATTGGGGAACACTATTCCGGCCATCCCTATGTATGTCCAATATTCAAAAGTGTTTTTTTTACAATAGGCGACATTCTTCCAAATTTCGACTTTTGAAATTTTAAAAAGGACTTTGCTCCTTTTTTCGAAAATCGTAGGAGATGGGCGAAAAAATATTGGTGGGGAACACTCTTCCGGCCATTTTTATGGATGTCCAATATTCAAAAGTCGCAAAAGTGTGTTTTTTTTTGAAAATAGGAAACATTTTTCCAAATTTCGACTTTTGAAATTTTAAAAAAGACAAAAGTCGCAAAAGTTTGTTTTTTTGAAAATAGGCGAAATTTTTCCAAATTTCAACTTTTAAAATTTTAACAAGGACTTTGCTCCTTTTTTCGAAAATTGTAGGAGATGGGCGCAAAAATATTAGTGGGGAACACTCTTCCGGCCATTTCTATGAATGTCCAATATTCAAAAGTCGCAACAGGGTGTTTTTTTGAAAATAGGCGACATTTTTCCAAATTTCAACTTTTGAAATTTTAAAGAGGACTTTGCTCCTTTTTCCGAAAATGGTAGGAGATGGGCGAAAAAACATTATTTGGGGAACACTCTTCCGGACATTTCTATTAATGTCCAATATTCAAAAGTCGCAAAAGTGTGTTTTTTTGAAAAAAGGCGAAATTCTTCCAAATTTCGACTTTTGAAATTTTAAAAAGGACTTTGCTCCTTTTTTCGAAAATGGTAGGAGATGGGCGAAAAAACATTATTTGGGGAACACTCTTCCGGCCATTTCTATTAATGTCCAATATTCAAAAGTCGCAAAAGTGTGTTTTTTTGAAAATAGGCGAAATTTTTCCAAATTTCGACTTTTGAAATTTTAAAAAAGACAAAAGTCGCAAAAGTGTGTTTTTTTGAAAATAGGCGAAATTTTTCCAAATTTCAACTTTTAAAATTTTAACAAGGATTTTGCTCCTTTTTTCGAAAACTGTAGGAGATGGGCGCAAAAATATTAGTGGGGAACACTCTTCCGGTCTTTTTCTATGAATGTCCAATAGAAAAAGTCGCAACAGTGTGTTTTTTTGAAAATAGGCGACATTTTTCCAAATATCAACTTTTGAAATTTTAAAGAGGACTTTGCTCCTTTTTCCGAAAATGGTAGGAGATGGGCGAAAAAACATTATTTGGGGAACACTCTTCCGGACATTTCTATTAATGTCCAATATTCAAAAGTCGCAAAAGTGTGTTTTTTTGAAAATAGGCGAAATTCTTCCAAATTTCAACTTTTGAAATTTTAAAAAGGACTTTGCTCCTTTTTTCGAAAATGGTAGGAGATGGGCGAAAAAACATTATTTGGGGAGCACTCTTCCGGCCATTTCTATTAATGTCCAATATTCAAAAGTCGCAAAAGTGTGTTTTTTTGAAAATAGGCGAAATTTTTCCAAATTTCGACTTTTAAAATTTTAAAAAAGACTTTGCTCCTTTTTCCGAAAATGGTAGGAGATGGGCGAAAAAACAATATTGGGGAACACTATTCCGGCCATTTCTATGAATGTCCAATATTCAAAAGTCCCAAAAGTGTGTTTTTTTTGAAAATAGGCGACCTTTTTTCCAAATTTCGACTTTTGAAATTTTAAAAAGGACTATGCTCCTTTTTTCGAAAATGGTAGGAGATGGGCGAAAAAACATTATTTGGGGAACACTCTTCCGGACATTTCTATTAATGTCCAATATTCAAAAGTCCCAAAAGTGTGTTTTTTTTGAAAATAGGCGACCTTTTTCCAAATTTCGACTTTTGAAATTTTAAAAAGGACTATGCTCCTTTTTTCGAAAATGGTAGGAGATGGGCGAAAAAACATTATTTGGGGAACACTCTTCCGGACATTTCTATTAATGTCCAATATTCAAAAGTCGCAAAAGTGTGTTTTTATGAAAATAGGCGAAATTCTTCCAAATTTCGACTTTTGAAATTTTAAAAAGGACTTTGCTCCTTTTTTCGAAAATGGTAGGAGATGGGCGAAAAAACATTATTTGGGGAACACTCTTCCGGCCATTTCTATTAATGTCCAATATTCAAAAGTCGCAAAAGTGTGTTTTTTTGAAAATAGGCGAAATTTTTCCAAATTTCGACTTTTGAAATTTTAAAAAAGACTTTGCTCCTTTTTCCGAAAATGGTAGGAGATGGGCGAAAAAACAATATTGGGGAACACTATTCCGGCCATCCCTATGAATGTCCAATATTCAAAAGTGTGTTTTTTTGACAGTAGGCGACAATCTTCCAAATTTCGACTTTTGAAATTTTAAAAAGGACTTTGCTCCTTTTTTCGAAAATGGTAGGAGATGGGTGAAAAACAATTATTGGGGAACACTCTTACGGCCATTTCTATGAATGTCCAATATTCAAAAGTCGCAACAATGTGTTTTTTTTAAAAATAGGAGACATTTTTCCCAATTTCGACTTTTGAAATTTTAAAAAGGACTTTGCTCCTTTTTCCGAAAATGGTAGAAAATTTGCGAAAAAAAATAATTGGGGAACACTATTCCGGCCATTTCTATGAATGTCCAATATTCAAAAGTCGCAAAAGTCTGTTTTTTTGAAAATAGGCTACATTTTTCCAAATTTGGACTTTTGAAATTTTAAAAAGGATATTGCTCCTTTTTCCGAAAATGGTAGGTGATGGGCGAAAAAAAATATTGGAGAACACTCCTCAGGCCATTTCTATGAATGTCCAATATTCAAAAGTCGCAACAGTGTGTTTTTTTGAAAATAGGCGACATTTTTCAGGACTTTGCTCCTTTTTTCGAAAATAATAGGAGATGGGTGAAAAAACATTATTGGGGAACACTCTTCCGGCCATTTCTATGAATGTCCAATATTCAAAAGTCGCAAAAGTCTGTTTTTTTGAAAATAGGCTACATTTTTCCAAATTTGGACTTTTGAAATTTTAAAAAGGATATTGCTCCTTTTTCCGAAAATGGTAGGTGATGGGCGAAAAAAAATATTGGAGAACACTCCTCAGGCCATCCCTATGAATTTCCAATATTCAAAAGTGTGTTTTTGAGAATAGGCGACATTTTTCCAAATTTGGACTTTTGAAATTTTAAAAAGGACTTTGCTCCTTTATCCGAATATGGTAGAAAATTTGCGAAAAAAGATTATTGCGGAACACTATTCCGGTCATTTCTATGAATGTCCAATATTCAAAAGTCGCAAAAGTCTGTTTTTTTGAAAATAGGCTACATTTTTCCAAATTTGGACTTTTGAAATTTTAAAAAGGATATTGCTCCTTTTTCCGAAAATGGTAGGTGATGGGCGAAAAAAAATATTGGAGAACACTCCTCAGGCCATTTCTATGAATGTCCAATATTCAAAAGTCGCAACAGTGTGTTTTTTTGAAAATAGGCGACATTTTTCAGGACTTTGCTCCTTTTTTCGAAAATAATAGGAGATGGGTGAAAAAACATTATTGGGGAACACTCTTCCGGCCATTTCTATGAATGTTCAATATTCAAAAGTCGCAAAAGTGTGTTTTTTTGAAAATAGGCGACATTTTTCAGGACTTTGCTCCTTTTTTCGAAAATAACAGGAGATGGGTGAAAAAACATTATTGGGGAACACTCTTCCGGCCATTTCTATGAGTGTCCAATATTCAAAAGTCGCAAAAGTGTGTTTTTTTTGACAATTAGCGACATTCTTCCAAATTTCGACTTTTGAAATTTTAAAAAGGACTTTGCTCCTTTTTTCGAAAATGGTAGTAGATGGGCGAAAAAACATTATTGGGGACCACTATTCCGGCCATTTTTATGAATGTCCAATATTCAAAAGTCGCAAAAGTGTGTTTTTTTTGACAATAGGCGACATTTTTCCTTATTTGGACTTTTGAAATTTTAAAAAGGACTTTGCTCCTTTTTTTTGAAAATGGTAGGAGATGGGCGAAAAACAATTATTGGGGAACACTCTTCCGGCCATTTCTATGAATGTCCAATATTCAAAAGTCGCAAAAGTGTGTTTTTTTTTAAAATAGGCGACATTTTTCCAAATTTTGACTCTTGAAATTATAAAAAGGATTTTGCTCCTTTATCCGAAAATGATAGAAAATTTGCGAAAAAACATTATTTGGGGAACACTCTTCCGGCCATTTCTATTAATGTCCAATATTCAAAAGTCGCAACAGTGTGGTTTTTTGAAAATAGGCGAAATTTTTCAAAATTTCAACTTTTGAAATTTTAAAAAAGACTTTGCTCCTTTTTCCGAAAATGGTAGGAGATGGGCGAAAAAGCATTATTGGGGAACACTATTCCGGCCATACCTATTAATGTCCAATATCCAAAAGTGTGTTTTTTTGACAATAGGCGACATTCTTCCAAATTTCGACTTTTGAAATTTTAAAAAAGACGTTGCTCCTTTTTTCGAAAATGGTAGGAGATGGGCGAAAAAATATTAGTGGGGAACACTCTTCCGGCCATTTCTATTAATGTCCAATATTCAAAAGTCGCAAAAGTGTGTTTTTTTTTTGAAAATAGGCGACATTTTTCCAAATTTCGACTTTTGAAATTTTAAAAAAGACAAAAGTCGCAAAAGTGTGTTTTTTTGAAAATAGGCGAAATTTTTCCAAATTTCAACTTTTAAAATTTTAACAAGGACTTTGCTCCTTTTTTCGAAAATGGTAGGAGATGGGCGAAAAAATATTAGTGGGGAACACTCTTCCGGCCATTTCTATGAATGTCCAATATTCAAAAGTCGCAACAGTGTGTTTTTTTGAAAATAGGCGAAATTCTTCCAAATTTCGAGTTTTGAAATTTTAAAAAGGACTTTGCTCCTTTTTTCGAAAATGGTAGGAGATGGGCGAAAAAACAATATTGGGGAACACTATTCTGGCCATCCCTATGAATGTCCATTATTCAAAAGTGTGTTTTTTTGACAATAGGCGACATTCTTCCAAATTTCGACTTTTGAAATTTTAAAAGGGACTTTGCTCCTTTTTTCGAAATAGGTAGGAGATGGGCGAAAAAACATTATTTGGGGAACACTCTTCCGGCCATTTCTATGAATGTCCAATATTCAAAAGTCGCAACAGTGTGTTTTTTTTTAAAATAGGAGACATTTTTCCCAATTTCGAGTTTTGAAATTTTAAAAAGGACTTCGCTCCTTTTTCCGAAAATGGTAGAAAATTTGCGAAAAAAATTATTAGGGATAACTATTCCGGCCATCCCTATGAATGTCCATGTCCAATATTCAAAAGTGTGTTTTTTTGACAATAGGCGACATTCTTCCAAATTTCGACTTTTGAAATTTTAAAAAGGACTTTGCTCCTTTTTTCGAAAATGGTAGGAGATGGGCGAAAAAATATTATTTGGGGAACACTCTTCCGGACATTTCTATTAATGCCCAATATTCAAAAGTCGCAAAAGTGTGTTTTTATGAAAATAGGAGAAATTCTTCCAAATTTCGACTTTTGAAATTTTAAAAAGGACTTTGCTCCTTTTGCGAAAAAACAATATTGGGGAACACTATTCCGGCCATCCCTATGAATGTCCAATATTCAAAAGTGTGTTTTTTTGACAATAGGCGACAATCTTCCAAATTTCGACTTTTGAAATTTTAAAAAGGACTTTGCTCCTTTTTTCGAAAGGGGTAGGAGATGGGCGAAAAACAATTATTGGGGAACACTCTTCCGGCCATTTCTATGAATGTCCAATATTCAAAAGTCGCAACAATGTGTTTTTTTTTAAAATAGGAGACAGTTTTCCCAATTTCGACTTTTGAAATTTTAAAAAGGACTTTGCTCCTTTTTTCGAAAATGGTAGGAGATGGGCGAAAAAACATTATTTGGGGAACACTCTTCCGGCCATTTCTATTAATGTCCAATATCAAAAGTCGCAAAAGTGTGTTTTTTTGAAAATAGGCGAAATTTTTCCAAATTTCGACTTTTGAAATTTTAAAAAAGACTTTGCTCCTTTTTCCGAAAATGGTAGGAGATGGGCGAAAAAACAATATTGGGGAACACTATTCCGGCCATCCCTATGAATGTCCAATATTCAAAAGTGTGTTTTTTTGACAGTAGGCGACAATCTTCCAAATTTCGACTTTTGAAATTTTAAAAAGGACTTTGCTCCTTTTTTCGAAAATGGTAGGAGATGGGCGAAAAACAATTATTGGGGAACACTCTTCCGGCCATTTCTATGAATGTCCAATATTCAAAAGTCGCAACAATGTGTTTTTTTTAAAAATAGGAGACATTTTTCCCAATTTCGACTTTTGAAATTTTAAAAAGGACTTTGCTCCTTTTTTTCGAAAATGGTAGAAAATTTGCGAAAAAAAATAATTTGGGAACACTATTCCGGCCATCCCTATGAATTTCCAATATTCAAAAGTGTGTATTTTTGAGAATAGGCGACATTTTTCCAAATTTGGACTTTTGAAATTTTAAAAAGGACTTTGCTCCTTTATCCGAATATGGTAGAAAATTTGCGAAAAAAGATTATTGCGGAACACTATTCCGGCCATTTCTATGAATGTCCAATATTCAAAAGTCGCAAAAGTCTGTTTTTTTGAAAATAGGCTACATTTTTCCAAATTTGGACTTTTGAAATTTTAAAAAGGATATTGCTCCTTTTTCCGAAAATGGTAGGTGATGGGCGAAAAAAAATATTGGAGAACACTCCTCAGGCCATTTCTATGAATGTCCAATATTCAAAAGTCGCAACAGTGTGTTTTTTTGAAAATAGGCGACAATTTTCAGGACTTTGCTCCTTTTTTCGAAAATAATAGGAGATGGGTGAAAGAACATTATTGGGGAACACTCTTCCGGCCATTTCTATGAATGTCCAATATTCAAAAGTCGCAAAAGTGTGTTTTTTTGAAAATAGGCGACATTTTTCAGGACTTTGCTCCTTTTTTTCGAAAATAACAGGAGATGGGTGAAAAAACATTATTGGGGAACACTCTTCCGGCCATTTCTATGAGTGTCCAATATTCAAAAGTCGCAAAAGTGTGTTTTTTTTGACAATTAGCGACATTCTTCCAAATTTCGACTTTTGAAATTTTAAAAAGGACTTTGCTCCTTTTTTCGAAAATGGTAGTAGATGGGCGAAAAAACATTATTGGGGAACACTATTCCGGCCATTTTTATGAATGTCCAATATTCAAAAGTCGCAAAAGTGTGTGTTTTTTTACAATAGGCGAAATTTTTCCTTATTTGGACTTTTGAAATTTTAAAAAGGACTTTGCTCCTTTTTTCGCAAATGGTAGGAGATGGGCGAAAAAACATTATTTGGGGAACACTCTTCCGGCCATTTCTATGAATGTCCAATATTCAAAAGTCGCAAAAGTGTGTTTTTTTTTGAAAATAGGCGACATTTTTCCAAATTTTGACTCTTGAAATTTTAAAAAAGATTTTGCTCCTTTATCCGAAAATGGTAGAAAATTTGCGAAAAAACATTATTTGGGGAACACTCTTCCGGCCATTTCTATTAATGTCCAATATTCAAAAGTCGCAAAAGTGTGTTTTTTTGACAATAGGCGACATTCTTCCAAATTTCAACTTTTGAAATTTTAAAAAGGACTTTGCTCCTTTTTTTGAAAATGGTAGGAGATGGGCGAAAAAACATTATTGGGGAACACTATTCCGGCCATTTTTATGAATGTCCAATATTCAAAAGTCGCAAAAGTGTGTGTTTTTTTGACAATAGGCGACATTTTTCCTTATTTGGACTTTTGAAATTTTAAAAAGGACTTTGCTCCTTTTTTTTGAAAATGGTAGGAGATGGGCGAAAAACAATTATTGGGGAACACTCTTCCGGCCATTTCTATGAATGTCCAATATTCAAAAGTCGCAAAAGTGTGTTTTTTTTTTTAAATAGGCGACATTTTTCCAAATTTTGACTCTTGAAATTTTAAAAAGGATTTTGCTCCTTTATCCGAAAATGATAGAAAATTTGCGAAAAAACATTATTTGGGGAACACTCTTCCGGCCATTTCTATTAATGTCCAATATTCAAAAGTCGCAACAGTGTGGTTTTTTGAAAATAGGCGAAATTTTGCAAAATTTCAACTTTTGAAATTTTAAAAAAGACTTTGCTCCTTTTTCCGAAAATGGTAGGAGATGGGCGAAAAAGCATTATTGGGGAACACTATTCCGGCCATACCTATTAATGTCCAATATCCAAAAGTGTGTTTTTTTGACAATAGGCGACATTCTTCCAAATTTCGACTTTTGAAATTTTAAAAAAGACGTTGCTCCTTTTTTCGAAAATGGTAGGAGATGGGCGAAAAACAATTATTGGGGAACACTCTTCCGGCCATTTCTATGAATGTCCAATATTCAAAAGTCGCAACAGTGTGTTTTTTTTTTAAAATAGGAGACATTTTTCCCAATTTCGACTTTTGAAATTTTAAAACGGACTTTGCTCCTTTTTCCGAATATGGTAGAAAATTTGTTTCAATATTCAAAAGTCGCAAAAGTCTTAACAGTGTGTTTTTTTGAAAATAGGCGACATTTTTCCAAATTTCGACTTTTGAAATTTTAAAACGGACTTTGCTCCTTTTTCCGAAAATGGTAGAAAATTTGCGAAAAAAAATTATTGGGGAGCACTATTCCGGCCATCCCTATGTATGTCCAATATTCAAAAGTGTTTTTTTGACAATAGGCGACATTCTTCCAAATTTCGACTTTTGAAATTTTAAAAAGGACTTTGCTCCTTTTTTCGAAAATTGTAGGAGATGGGTGAAAAAAGATTATTGCGGAACACTATTCCGGCCATTTCTATGAATGTCCAATATTCAAAAGTCGCAAAAGTCTGTTTTTTTGAAAATAGGCTACATTTTTCCAAATTTGGACTTTTGAAATTTTAAAAAGGATATTGCTCCTTTTTCCGAAAATGGTAGGTGATGGGCGAAAAAAAATATTGGAGAACACTCCTCAGGCCATTTCTATGAATGTCCAATATTCAAAAGTCGCAACAGTGTGTTTTTTTGAAAATAGGCGACATTTTTCAGGACTTTGCTCCTTTTTTCGAAAATAATAGAAGATGGGTGAAAGAACATTATTGGGGAACACTCTTCCGGCTATTTCTATGAATGTCCAATATTCAAAAGTCGCAAAAGTGTGTTTTTTTGAAAATAGGCTACATTTTTCCAAATTTGGACTTTTGAAATTTTAAAAAGGATATTGCTCCTTTTTCCGAAAATGGTAGGTGATGGGCGAAAAAAAATATTGGAGAACACTCCTCAGGCCATCCCTATGAATTTCCAATATTCAAAAGTGTGTTTTTGAGAATAGGCGACATTTTTCCAAATTTGGACTTTTGAAATTTTAAAAAGGACTTTGCTCCTTTATCCGAATATGGTAGAAAATTTGCGAAAAAAGATTATTGCGGAACACTATTCCGGTCATTTCTATGAATGTCCAATATTCAAAAGTCGCAAAAGTCTGTTTTTTTGAAAATAGGCTACATTTTTCCAAATTTGGACTTTTGAAATTTTAAAAAGGATATTGCTCCTTTTTCCGAAAATGGTAGGTGATGGGCGAAAAAAAATATTGGAGAACACTCCTCAGGCCATTTCTATGAATGTCCAATATTCAAAAGTCGCAACAGTGTGTTTTTTTGAAAATAGGCGACATTTTTCAGGACTTTGCTCCTTTTTTCGAAAATAATAGGAGATGGGTGAAAAAACATTATTGGGGAACACTCTTCCGGCCATTTCTATGAATGTTCAATATTCAAAAGTCGCAAAAGTGTGTTTTTTTGAAAATAGGCGACATTTTTCAGGACTTTGCTCCTTTTTTCGAAAATAACAGGAGATGGGTGAAAAAACATTATTGGGGAACACTCTTCCGGCCATTTCTATGAGTGTCCAATATTCAAAAGTCGCAAAAGTGTGTTTTTTTTGACAATTAGCGACATTCTTCCAAATTTCGACTTTTGAAATTTTAAAAAGGACTTTGCTCCTTTTTTCGAAAATGGTAGTAGATGGGCGAAAAAACATTATTGGGGACCACTATTCCGGCCATTTTTATGAATGTCCAATATTCAAAAGTCGCAAAAGTGTGTTTTTTTGACAATAGGCGACATTTTTCCTTATTTGGACTTTTGAAATTTTAAAAAGGACTTTGCTCCTTTTTTTTGAAAATGGTAGGAGATGGGCGAAAAACAATTATTGGGGAACACTCTTCCGGCCATTTCTATGAATGTCCAATATTCAAAAGTCGCAAAAGTGTGTTTTTTTTTAAAATAGGCGACATTTTTCCAAATTTTGACTCTTGAAATTATAAAAAGGATTTTGCTCCTTTATCCGAAAATGATAGAAAATTTGCGAAAAAACATTATTTGGGGAACACTCTTCCGGCCATTTCTATTAATGTCCAATATTCAAAAGTCGCAACAGTGTGGTTTTTTGAAAATAGGCGAAATTTTTCAAAATTTCAACTTTTGAAATTTTAAAAAAGACTTTGCTCCTTTTTCCGAAAATGGTAGGAGATGGGCGAAAAAGCATTATTGGGGAACACTATTCCGGCCATACCTATTAATGTCCAATATCCAAAAGTGTGTTTTTTTGACAATAGGCGACATTCTTCCAAATTTCGACTTTTGAAATTTTAAAAAAGACGTTGCTCCTTTTTTCGAAAATGGTAGGAGATGGGCGAAAAAATATTAGTGGGGAACACTCTTCCGGCCATTTCTATTAATGTCCAATATTCAAAAGTCGCAAAAGTGTGTTTTTTTTTTGAAAATAGGCGACATTTTTCCAAATTTCGACTTTTGAAATTTTAAAAAAGACAAAAGTCGCAAAAGTGTGTTTTTTTGAAAATAGGCGAAATTTTTCCAAATTTCAACTTTTAAAATTTTAACAAGGACTTTGCTCCTTTTTTCGAAAATGGTAGGAGATGGGCGAAAAAATATTAGTGGGGAACACTCTTCCGGCCATTTCTATGAATGTCCAATATTCAAAAGTCGCAACAGTGTGTTTTTTTGAAAATAGGCGAAATTCTTCCAAATTTCGAGTTTTGAAATTTTAAAAAGGACTTTGCTCCTTTTTTCGAAAATGGTAGGAGATGGGCGAAAAAACAATATTGGGGAACACTATTCTGGCCATCCCTATGAATGTCCATTATTCAAAAGTGTGTTTTTTTGACAATAGGCGACATTCTTCCAAATTTCGACTTTTGAAATTTTAAAAGGGACTTTGCTCCTTTTTTCGAAATAGGTAGGAGATGGGCGAAAAAACATTATTTGGGGAACACTCTTCCGGCCATTTCTATGAATGTCCAATATTCAAAAGTCGCAACAGTGTGTTTTTTTTTAAAATAGGAGACATTTTTCCCAATTTCGAGTTTTGAAATTTTAAAAAGGACTTCGCTCCTTTTTCCGAAAATGGTAGAAAATTTGCGAAAAAAATTATTAGGGATAACTATTCCGGCCATCCCTATGAATGTCCATGTCCAATATTCAAAAGTGTGTTTTTTTGACAATAGGCGACATTCTTCCAAATTTCGACTTTTGAAATTTTAAAAAGGACTTTGCTCCTTTTTTCGAAAATGGTAGGAGATGGGCGAAAAAATATTATTTGGGGAACACTCTTCCGGACATTTCTATTAATGCCCAATATTCAAAAGTCGCAAAAGTGTGTTTTTATGAAAATAGGAGAAATTCTTCCAAATTTCGACTTTTGAAATTTTAAAAAGGACTTTGCTCCTTTTGCGAAAAAACAATATTGGGGAACACTATTCCGGCCATCCCTATGAATGTCCAATATTCAAAAGTGTGTTTTTTTGACAATAGGCGACAATCTTCCAAATTTCGACTTTTGAAATTTTAAAAAGGACTTTGCTCCTTTTTTCGAAAGGGGTAGGAGATGGGCGAAAAACAATTATTGGGGAACACTCTTCCGGCCATTTCTATGAATGTCCAATATTCAAAAGTCGCAACAATGTGTTTTTTTTTAAAATAGGAGACAGTTTTCCCAATTTCGACTTTTGAAATTTTAAAAAGGACTTTGCTCCTTTTTTCGAAAATGGTAGGAGATGGGCGAAAAAACATTATTTGGGGAACACTCTTCCGGCCATTTCTATTAATGTCCAATATCAAAAGTCGCAAAAGTGTGTTTTTTTGAAAATAGGCGAAATTTTTCCAAATTTCGACTTTTGAAATTTTAAAAAAGACTTTGCTCCTTTTTCCGAAAATGGTAGGAGATGGGCGAAAAAACAATATTGGGGAACACTATTCCGGCCATCCCTATGAATGTCCAATATTCAAAAGTGTGTTTTTTTGACAGTAGGCGACAATCTTCCAAATTTCGACTTTTGAAATTTTAAAAAGGACTTTGCTCCTTTTTTCGAAAATGGTAGGAGATGGGCGAAAAACAATTATTGGGGAACACTCTTCCGGCCATTTCTATGAATGTCCAATATTCAAAAGTCGCAACAATGTGTTTTTTTTAAAAATAGGAGACATTTTTCCCAATTTCGACTTTTGAAATTTTAAAAAGGACTTTGCTCCTTTTTTTCGAAAATGGTAGAAAATTTGCGAAAAAAAATAATTTGGGAACACTATTCCGGCCATCCCTATGAATTTCCAATATTCAAAAGTGTGTATTTTTGAGAATAGGCGACATTTTTCCAAATTTGGACTTTTGAAATTTTAAAAAGGACTTTGCTCCTTTATCCGAATATGGTAGAAAATTTGCGAAAAAAGATTATTGCGGAACACTATTCCGGCCATTTCTATGAATGTCCAATATTCAAAAGTCGCAAAAGTCTGTTTTTTTGAAAATAGGCTACATTTTTCCAAATTTGGACTTTTGAAATTTTAAAAAGGATATTGCTCCTTTTTCCGAAAATGGTAGGTGATGGGCGAAAAAAAATATTGGAGAACACTCCTCAGGCCATTTCTATGAATGTCCAATATTCAAAAGTCGCAACAGTGTGTTTTTTTGAAAATAGGCGACAATTTTCAGGACTTTGCTCCTTTTTTCGAAAATAATAGGAGATGGGTGAAAGAACATTATTGGGGAACACTCTTCCGGCCATTTCTATGAATGTCCAATATTCAAAAGTCGCAAAAGTGTGTTTTTTTGAAAATAGGCGACATTTTTCAGGACTTTGCTCCTTTTTTTCGAAAATAACAGGAGATGGGTGAAAAAACATTATTGGGGAACACTCTTCCGGCCATTTCTATGAGTGTCCAATATTCAAAAGTCGCAACAGTGTGTTTTTTTTGACAATTAGCGACATTCTTCCAAATTTCGACTTTTGAAATTTTAAAAAGGACTTTGCTCCTTTTTTCGAAAATGGTAGTAGATGGGCGAAAAAACATTATTGGGGAACACTATTCCGGCCATTTTTATGAATGTCCAATATTCAAAAGTCGCAAAAGTGTGTGTTTTTTTACAATAGGCGAAATTTTTCCTTATTTGGACTTTTGAAATTTTAAAAAGGACTTTGCTCCTTTTTTCGAAAATGGTAGGAGATGGGCGAAAAAACATTATTTGGGGAACACTCTTCCGGCCATTTCTATGAATGTCCAATATTCAAAAGTCGCAAAAGTGTGTTTTTTTTTGAAAATAGGCGACATTTTTCCAAATTTTGACTCTTGAAATTTTAAAAAAGATTTTGCTCCTTTATCCGAAAATGGTAGAAAATTTGCGAAAAAACATTATTTGGGGAACACTCTTCCGGCCATTTCTATTAATGTCCAATATTCAAAAGTCGCAAAAGTGTGTTTTTTTGACAATAGGCGACATTCTTCCAAATTTCAACTTTTGAAATTTTAAAAAGGACTTTGCTCCTTTTTTTGAAAATGGTAGGAGATGGGCGAAAAAACATTATTGGGGAACACTATTCCGGCCATTTTTATGAATGTCCAATATTCAAAAGTCGCAAAAGTGTGTGTTTTTTTGACAATAGGCGACATTTTTCCTTATTTGGACTTTTGAAATTTTAAAAAGGACTTTGCTCCTTTTTTTTGAAAATGGTAGGAGATGGGCGAAAAACAATTATTGGGGAACACTCTTCCGGCCATTTCTATGAATGTCCAATATTCAAAAGTCGCAAAAGTGTGTTTTTTTTTTTAAATAGGCGACATTTTTCCAAATTTTGACTCTTGAAATTTTAAAAAGGATTTTGCTCCTTTATCCGAAAATGATAGAAAATTTGCGAAAAAACATTATTTGGGGAACACTCTTCCGGCCATTTTTATGAATGTCCAATATTCAAAAGTCGCAAAAGTGTGTGTTTTTTTACAATAGGCGAAATTTTTCCTTATTTGGACTTTTGAAATTTTAAAAAGGACTTTGCTCCTTGTTTCGAAAATGGTAGGAGATGGGCGAAAAAACATTATTTGGGGAACACTCTTCCGGCCATTTCTATGAATGTCCAATATTCAAAAGTCGCAAAAGTGTGTTTTTTTTGAAAATAGGCGACATTTTTCCAAATTTTGACTCTTGAAATTTTAAAAAGGATTTTGCTCCTTTATCCGAAAATGGTAGAAAATTTGCGAAAAAACATTATTTGGGGAACACTCTTCCGGCCATTTCTATTAATGTCCAATATTCAAAAGTCGCAACAGTGTGGTTTTTTGAAAATAGGCGAAATTTTGCAAAATTTCAACTTTTGAAATTTTAAAAAAGACTTTGCTCCTTTTTCCGAAAATGGTAGGAGATGGGCGAAAAAGCATTATTGGGGAACACTATTCCGGCCATACCTATTAATGTCCAATATCCAAAAGTGTGTTTTTTTGACAATAGGCGACATTCTTCCAAATTTCGACTTTTGAAATTTTAAAAAAGACGTTGCTCCTTTTTTCGAAAATGGTAGGAGATGGGCGAAAAACAATTATTGGGGAACACTCTTCCGGCCATTTCTATGAATGTCCAATATTCAAAAGTCGCAACAGTGTGTTTTTTTTTTAAAATAGGAGACATTTTTCCCAATTTCGACTTTTGAAATTTTAAAACGGACTTTGCTCCTTTTTCCGAATATGGTAGAAAATTTGTTTCAATATTCAAAAGTCGCAAAAGTCTTAACAGTGTGTTTTTTTGAAAATAGGCGACATTTTTCCAAATTTCGACTTTTGAAATTTTAAAACGGACTTTGCTCCTTTTTCCGAAAATGGTAGAAAATTTGCGAAAAAAAATTATTGGGGAGCACTATTCCGGCCATCCCTATGTATGTCCAATATTCAAAAGTGTTTTTTTGACAATAGGCGACATTCTTCCAAATTTCGACTTTTGAAATTTTAAAAAGGACTTTGCTCCTTTTTTCGAAAATTGTAGGAGATGGGCGAAAAAAGATTATTGCGGAACACTATTCCGGCCATTTCTATGAATGTCCAATATTCAAAAGTCGCAAAAGTCTGTTTTTTTGAAAATAGGCTACATTTTTCCAAATTTGGACTTTTGAAATTTTAAAAAGGATATTGCTCCTTTTTCCGAAAATGGTAGGTGATGGGCGAAAAAAAATATTGGAGAACACTCCTCAGGCCATTTCTATGAATGTCCAATATTCAAAAGTCGCAACAGTGTGTTTTTTTGAAAATAGGCGACATTTTTCAGGACTTTGCTCCTTTTTTCGAAAATAATAGGAGATGGGTGAAAGAACATTATTGGGGAACACTCTTCCGGCTATTTCTATGAATGTCCAATATTCAAAAGTCGCAAAAGTGTGTTTTTTTGAAAATAGGCGACATTTTTCAGGACTTTGCTCCTTTTTTCGAAAATAACAGGAGATGGGTGAAAAAACATTATTGGGGAACACTCTTCCGGCCATTTCTATGAGTGTCCAATATTCAAAAGTCGCAAAAGTGTGTTTTTTTTGACAATTAGCGACATTCTTCCAAATTTCGACTTTTGAAATTTTAAAAAGGACTTTGCTCCTTTTTTCGAAAATGGTAGTAGATGGGCGAAAAAACATTATTGGGGAACACTATTCCGGCCATTTTTATGAATGTCCAATATTCAAAAGTCGCAAAAGTGTGTGTTTTTTTACAATAGGCGAAATTTTTCCTTATTTGGACTTTTGAAATTTTAAAAAGGACTTTGCTCCTTGTTTCGAAAATGGTAGGAGATGGGCGAAAAAACATTATTTGGGGAACACTCTTCCGGCCATTTCTATGAATGTCCAATATTCAAAAGTCGCAAAAGTGTGTTTTTTTTGAAAATAGGCGACATTTTTCCAAATTTTGACTCTTGAAATTTTAAAAAGGATTTTGCTCCTTTATCCGAAAATGGTAGAAAATTTGCGAAAAAACATTATTTGGGGAACACTCTTCCGGCCATTTCTATTAATGTCCAATATTCAAAAGTCGCAAAAGTGTGTTTTTTTGACAATAGGCGACATTCTTCCAAATTTCGACTTTTGAAATTTTAAAAAGGACTTTGCTCCTTTTTCCAAAAATGGTAGGAGATGGGCGAAAAAGCATTATTGGTGAACACTATTCCGGCCATACCTATTAATGTCCAATATCCAAAAGTGTGTTTTTTTGACAATAGGCGACATTCTTCCAAATTTCGACTTTTGAAATTTTAAAAAAGACGTTGCTCCTTTTTTCGAAAATGGTAGGAGATGGGCGAAAAACAATTATTGGGGAACACTCTTCCGGCCATTTCTATGAATGTCCAATATTCAAAAGTCGCAAAAGTGTGTTTTTTTTGAAAATAGGCGACATTTTTCCAAATTTTGACTCTTGAAATTTTAAAAAGGATTTTGCTCCTTTATCCGAAAATGGTAGAAAATTTGCGAAAAAACATTATTTGGGGAACACTCTTCCGGCCATTTCTATGAGTGTCCAATATTCAAAAGTCGCAAAAGTGTGTTTTTTTTGACAATTAGCGACATTCTTCCAAATTTCGACTTTTGAAATTTTAAAAAGGACTTTGCTCCTTTTTCCAAAAATGGTAGGAGATGGGCGAAAAAGCATTATTGGTGAACACTATTCCGGCCATACCTATTAATGTCCAATATCCAAAAGTGTGTTTTTTTGACAATAGGCGACATTCTTCCAAATTTCGACTTTTGAAATTTTAAAAAAGACGTTGCTCCTTTTTTCGAAAATGGTAGGAGATGGGCGAAAAACAATTATTGGGGAACACTCTTCCGGCCATTTCTATGAATGTCCAATATTCAAAAGTCGCAACAGTGTGTTTTTTTGAAAATAGGCTACATTTTTCCAAATTTGGACTTTTGAAATTTTAAAAAGGACTTTGCTCCTTTTTCCGAAAATGGTAGAAAATTTGTTTCAATATTCAAAAGTCGCAAAAGTCTTAACAGTGTGTTTTTTTGAAAATAGGCGACATTTTTCCAAATTTCGACTTTTGAAATTTTAAAACGGACTTTGCTCCTTTTTCCGAAAATGGTAGAAAATTTGCGAAAAAAAATTATTGGGGAGCACTATTCCGGCCATCCCTATGTATGTCCAATATTCAAAAGTGTTTTTTTGACAATAGGCGACATTCTTCCAAATTTCGACTTTTGAAATTTTAAAAAGGACTTTGCTCCTTTTTTCGAAAATTGTAGGAGATGGGCGAAAAAATATTAGTGGGGAACACTCTTCCGGCCATTTCTATTAATGTCCAATATTCAAAAGTCGCAAAAGTGTGTTATTTTTTGAAAATAGGCGACATTTTTCCAAATTTCGACTTTTGAAATTTTAAAAAAGACAAAAGTCGCAAAAGTGTGTTTTTTTGAAAATAGGCGAAATTTTTCCAAATTTCAACTTTTAAAATTTTAACAAGGACTTTGCTCCTTTTTTCGAAAATGGTAGGAGATGGGCGAAAAAATATTAGTGGGGAACACTCTTCCGGCCATTTCTATGAATGTCCAATATTCAAAAGTCGCAACAGTGTGTTTTTTTTGAAAATAGGCGACATTTTTCCAAATTTCAACTTTTGAAATTTTAAAGAGGACTTTGCTCCTTTTTCCGAAAATGGTAGGAGATGGGCGAAAAAACATTATTGGGGAACACTATTCCGGCCATACCTATTAATGTCCAATATCCAAAAGTGTGTTTTTTTGACAATAGGCGACATTCTTCCAAATTTCGACTTTTGAAATTTTAAAAAAGACGTTGCTCCTTTTTTCGAAAATGGTAGGAGATGGGCGAAAAACAATTATTGGGGAACACTCTTCCGGCCATTTCTATGAATGTCCAATATTCAAAAGTCGCAACAGTGTGTTTTTTTTTTAAAATAGGAGACATTTTTCCCAATTTCGACTTTTGAAATTTTAAAACGGACTTTGCTCCTTTTTCCGAATATGGTAGAAAATTTGTTTCAATATTCAAAAGTCGCAAAAGTCTTAACAGTGTGTTTTTTTGAAAATAGGCGACATTTTTCCAAATTTCGACTTTTGAAATTTTAAAACGGACTTTGCTCCTTTTTCCGAAAATGGTAGAAAATTTGCGAAAAAAAATTATTGGGGAGCACTATTCCGGCCATCCCTATGTATGTCCAATATTCAAAAGTGTTTTTTTGACAATAGGTGACATTCTTCCAAATTTCGACTTTTGAAATTTTAAAAAGGACTTTGCTCCTTTTTTCGAAAATTGTAGGAGATGGGCGAAAAAAGATTATTGCGGAACACTATTCCGGCCATTTCTATGAATGTCCAATATTCAAAAGTCGCAAAAGTCTGTTTTTTTGAAAATAGGCTACATTTTTCCAAATTTGGACTTTTGAAATTTTAAAAAGGATATTGCTCCTTTTTCCGAAAATGGTAGGTGATGGGCGAAAAAAAATATTGGAGAACACTCCTCAGGCCATTTCTATGAATGTCCAATATTCAAAAGTCGCAACAGTGTGTTTTTTTGAAAATAGGCGACATTTTTCAGGACTTTGCTCCTTTTTTCGAAAATAATAGGAGATGGGTGAAAGAACATTATTGGGGAACACTCTTCCGGCTATTTCTATGAATGTCCAATATTCAAAAGTCGCAAAAGTGTGTTTTTTTGAAAATAGGCGACATTTTTCAGGACTTTGCTCCTTTTTTCGAAAATAACAGGAGATGGGTGAAAAAACATTATTGGGGAACACTCTTCCGGCCATTTCTATGAGTGTCCAATATTCAAAAGTCGCAAAAGTGTGTTTTTTTTGACAATTAGCGACATTCTTCCAAATTTCGACTTTTGAAATTTTAAAAAGGACTTTGCTCCTTTTTTCGAAAATGGTAGTAGATGGGCGAAAAAACATTATTGGGGAACACTATTCCGGCCATTTTTATGAATGTCCAATATTCAAAAGTCGCAAAAGTGTGTGTTTTTTTACAATAGGCGAAATTTTTCCTTATTTGGACTTTTGAAATTTTAAAAAGGACTTTGCTCCTTGTTTCGAAAATGGTAGGAGATGGGCGAAAAAACATTATTTGGGGAACACTCTTCCGGCCATTTCTATGAATGTCCAATATTCAAAAGTCGCAAAAGTGTGTTTTTTTTGAAAATAGGCGACATTTTTCCAAATTTTGACTCTTGAAATTTTAAAAAGGATTTTGCTCCTTTATCCGAAAATGGTAGAAAATTTGCGAAAAAACATTATTTGGGGAACACTCTTCCGGCCATTTCTATTAATGTCCAATATTCAAAAGTCGCAAAAGTGTGTTTTTTTGACAATAGGCGACATTCTTCCAAATTTCAACTTTTGAAATTTTAAAAAGGACTTTGCTCCTTTTTCCAAAAATGGTAGGAGATGGGCGAAAAAGCATTATTGGTGAACACTATTCCGGCCATACCTATTAATGTCCAATATCCAAAAGTGTGTTTTTTTGACAATAGGCGACATTCTTCCAAATTTCGACTTTTGAAATTTTAAAAAAGACGTTGCTCCTTTTTTCGAAAATGGTAGGAGATGGGCGAAAAACAATTATTGGGGAACACTCTTCCGGCCATTTCTATGAATGTCCAATATTCAAAAGTCGCAACAGTGTGTTTTTTTGAAAATAGGCTACATTTTTCCAAATTTGGACTTTTGAAATTTTAAAAAGGACTTTGCTCCTTTTTCCGAAAATGGTAGAAAATTTGTTTCAATATTCAAAAGTCGCAAAAGTCTTAACAGTGTGTTTTTTTGAAAATAGGCGACATTTTTCCAAATTTCGACTTTTGAAATTTTAAAACGGACTTTGCTCCTTTTTCCGAAAATGGTAGAAAATTTGCGAAAAAAAATTATTGGGGAGCACTATTCCGGCCATCCCTATGTATGTCCAATATTCAAAAGTGTTTTTTTGACAATAGGCGACATTCTTCCAAATTTCGACTTTTGAAATTTTAAAAAGGACTTTGCTCCTTTTTTCGAAAATTGTAGGAGATGGGCGAAAAAATATTAGTGGGGAACACTCTTCCGGCCATTTCTATTAATGTCCAATATTCAAAAGTCGCAAAAGTGTGTTATTTTTTGAAAATAGGCGACATTTTTCCAAATTTCGACTTTTGAAATTTTAAAAAAGACAAAAGTCGCAAAAGTGTGTTTTTTTGAAAATAGGCGAAATTTTTCCAAATTTCAACTTTTAAAATTTTAACAAGGACTTTGCTCCTTTTTTCGAAAATGGTAGGAGATGGGCGAAAAAATATTAGTGGGGAACACTCTTCCGGCCATTTCTATGAATGTCCAATATTCAAAAGTCGCAACAGTGTGTTTTTTTTGAAAATAGGCGACATTTTTCCAAATTTCAACTTTTGAAATTTTAAAGAGGACTTTGCTCCTTTTTCCGAAAATGGTAGGAGATGGGCCAAAAACATTATTTGGGGAACACTCTTCCGGACATTTCTATTAATGTCCAATATTCAAAAGTCGCAAAAGTGTGTTTTTTTGAAAATAGGCGAAATTCTTCCAAATTTCGAGTTTTGAAATTTTAAAAATTACTTTGCTCCTTTTTTCGAAAATGGTAGGAGATGGGCGAAAAAACATTATTTGGGGAACACTCTTCCGGCCATTTCTATTAATGTCCAATATTCAAAAGTCGCAAAAGTGTGTTTTTTTGAAAATAGGCGAAATTTTTCCAAATTTCGACTTTTGAAATTTTAAAAAGGACTTTGCTCCTTTTTTCGAAAATGGTAGGAGATGGGCGAAAAAACAATATTGGGGAACACTATTCCGGCCATCCCTATGAATGTCCATTATTCAAAAGTGTGTTTTTTTGACAATAGGCGACATTCTTCCAAATTTCGACTTTTGAAATTTTAAAAGGGACTTCGCTCCTTTTTTCGAAATAGGTAGGAGATGGGCGAAAAAACATTATTTGGGGAACACTCTTCCGGCCATTTCTATGAATGTCCAATATTCAAAAGTCGCAACAGTGTGTTTTTTTTTTTAAATAGGAGTCATTTTTCCCAATTTCGACTTTTGAAATTTTAAAAAGGACTTTGCTCCTTTTTTCGAAAATGGTAGGAGATGGGCGAAAAAATATTATTTGGGGAACACTCTTCCGGCCATTTCTATGAATGTCCAATATTCAAAAGTGGCAAAAGTGTGTTTTTTTTGAAAATAGGCGACCTTTTTCCAAATTTCGACTTTTGAAATTTTAAAAAGGAATTCCAATATTCAAAAGTGTGTATTTTTGAGAATAGGCGACATTTTTCCAAATTTGGATTTTTGAAATTTTAAAAAGGACTTTGCTCCTTTATCCGAATATGGTAGAAAATTTGCGAAAAAAGATTATTGCGGAACACTATTCCGGCCATTTCTATGAATGTCCAATATTCAAAAGTCGCAAAAGTGTGTTTTTTTTATAATAGGCTACATTTTTCCAAATTTGGACTTTTGAAATTTTAAAAAGGATATTGCTCCTTTTTTCGAAAATGGTAGGTGATGGGCGAAAAAAAATATTGGAGAACACTCCTCAGGCCATTTCTATGAATGTCCAATATTCAAAAGTGTGTTTTTTTGACAATAGGCGAAATTCTTCCAAATTTCGACTTTTGAAATTTTAAAAAGGACTTTGCTCTTTTTTTCGAAAATGGTAGGAGATGGGCGAAAAAACATTATTGGGGAACACTATTCCGGCCATTTCTATCAATGTCCAATATTCAAAAGTCGCAAAAGTCTTAACAGTGTGTTTTTTTGAAAATAGGCGAAATTTTTCCAAATTTCGACTTTGCTCCTTGTTTCGAAAATGGTAGGGAATGGGTGAAAAAACATTATTGGGGAACACTCTTCCGGCCATTTCTATGAATGTTCAATATTCAAAAGTCGCAAAAGTGTGTTTTTTTGAAAATAGGCGACATTTTTCCAAATTTCGACTTTTGAAATTTTAAAAAGGACTTTGCTCCTTGTTTCGAAAATGGTAGGGGATGGGTGAAAAAACATTATTGGGGAACACTCTTCCGGCCATTTCTATTAATGTTCAATATTCAAAAGTCGCAAAAGTGTGTTTTTTTTTTTAAATAGGCGACATTTTTCCAAATTTCGACTTTTGAAATTTTAAAAAGGACTATGCTCCTTTTTTCGAAAATGGTAGAAAATTTGCGAAAAAAGATTATTGCGGAACACTATTCCGGCCATTTCTATGAATGTCCAATATTCAAAAGTCGCAAAAGTGTGTTTTTTTGAAAATAGGCTACATTTTTCCAAATTTGGACTTTTGAAATTTTAAAAAGGATATTGCTCCTTTTTTCGAAAATGGTAGGTGATGGGCGAAAAAAAATATTGGAGAACACTCCTCAGGCCATTTCTATGAATGTCCAATATTCAAAAGTCGCAACAGTGTGTTTTTTTGAAAATAGGCGACATTTTTCAGGACTTTGCTCCTTTTTTCGAAAATAACAGGAGATGGGTGAAAAAACATTATTGGGGAACACTCTTCCGGCCATTTCTATGAATGTTCAATATTCAAAAGTCGCAAAAGTGTGTTTTTTTGAAAATAGGCGACATTTTTCCAAATTTCGACTTTTGAAATTTTAAAAAGGACTTTGCTCCTTTTTTCGAAAATGGTAGGAGATGGGCGAAAAAATATTATTTGGGGAACACTCTTCCGGCCATTTCTATGAATGTCCAATATTCAAAAGTGGCAAAAGTGTGTTTTTTTGAAAATAGGCGACCTTTTTCCAAATTTCGACTTTTGAAATTTTAAAAAGGACTATGCTCCTTTTTTCGAAAATGGTAGAAAATTTGCGAAAAAAGATTATTGCGGAACACTATTCCGGCCATTTCTATGAATGTCCAATATTCAAAAGTCGCAAAAGTGTGTTTTTTTGAAAATAGGCTACATTTTTCCAAATTTGGACTTTTGAAATTTTAAAAAGGATATTGCTCCTTTTTTCGAAAATGGTAGGTGATGGGCGAAAAAAAATATTGGAGAACACTCCTCAGGCCATTTCTATGAATGTCCAATATTCAAAAGTCGCAACAGTGTGTTGTTTTGAAAATAGGCGACATTTTTCAGGACTTTGCTCCTTTTTTCGAAAATAACAGGAGATGGGTGAAAAAACATTCTTGGGGAACACTCTTCCGGCCATTTCTATGAATGTTCAATATTCAAAAGTCACAAAAGTGTGTGTTTTTTTTACAATAGGCGACATTTTTCCTTATTTGGACTTTTGAAATTTTAAAAAGGACTTTGCTCCTTTTTCCGAAAATGGTAGGAGATGAGCGAAAAAACATTATTGGGGAACACTATTCCGGCCATTTCTATGAATGTTCAATATTCAAAAGTCGCAAAAGTGTGTTTTTTTGAAAATAGGCGACATTTTTCCAAATTTCGACTTTTGAAATTTTAAAAAGGACTTTGCTCCTTGTTTCGAAAATGGTAGGAGATGGGTGAAAAAACATTATTGGGGAACACTATTCCGGCCATTTCTATGAATGTCCAATATTCAAAAGTCGCAAAAGTGTGTGTTTTTTTTACAATAGGCGACATTTTTCCTTATTTGGACTTTTGAAATTTTAAAAAGGACTTTGCTCCTTGTTTCGAAAATGGTAGGGGATGGGTGAAAAAACATTATTGGGGAACACTCTTCCGGCCATTTCTATGAATGTTCAATATTCAAAAGTCGCAAAAGTCTTAACAGTGTGTTTTTTTGAAAATAGGCGACATTTTTCCAAATTTCGACTTTTGAAATTTTAAAAAGAACTTTGCTCCTTGTTTCGAAAATGGTAGGAGATGGGTGAAAAAACATTATTGGGGAACACTATTCCGGCCATTTCTATGAATGTCCAATATTCAAAAGTCGCAAAAGTGTGTGTTTTTTTTACAATAGGCGACATTTTTCCTTATTTGGACTTTTGAAATTTTAAAAAGGACTTTGCTCCTTGTTTCGAAAATGGTAGGGGATGGGTGAAAAAACATTATTGGGGAACACTCTTCCGGCCATTTCTATGAATGTTCAATATTCAAAAGTGTGTTTTTTTGAAAATAGGCGACATTTTTCCAAATTTCGACTTTTGAAATTTTAAAAAGGACTTTGCTCCTTGTTTCGAAAATGGTAGGAGATGGGTGAAAAAACATTATTGGGGAACACTGTTCCGGCCATTTCTATGAATGTCCAATATTCAAAAGTCGCAAAAGTGTGTGTTTTTTTTACAATAGGCGACATTTTTCCTTATTTGGACTTTTGAAATTTTAAAAAGGACTTTGCTCCTTGTTTCGAAAATGGTAGGGGATGGGTGAAAAAACATTATTGGGGAACACTCTTCCGGCCATTTCTATGAATGTTCAATATTCAAAAGTCGCAAAAGTGTGTTTTTTTGAAAATAGGCGACATTTTTCCAAATTTCGACTTTTGAAATTTTAAAAAGGACTTTGCTCCTATTTCGAAAATGGTAGGGGATGGGTGAAAAAACATTATTGGGGAACACTCTTCCGGCCATTTCTATGAATGTTCAATATTCAAAAGTCGCAAAAGTGTGTTTTTTTTTTAAAATAGGCGACATTTTTCCAAATTTCGACTTTTGAAATTTTAAAAAGGATATTGCTCCTTTTTCTGAAAATGGTAGGAGATGGGTGAAAAAACATTATTGGGGAACACTATTCCGGCCATTTCTATTAATGTCCAATATTCAAAAGTCGCAAAAGTGTGTGTTTTTTTTACAATAGGCGACATTTTTCCTTATTTGGACTTTTGAAATTTTAAAAAGGACTTTGCTCCTTGTTTCGAAAATGGTAGGGGATGGGTGAAAAAACATTATTGGGGAACACTATTCCGGCCATTTCTATTAATGTCCAATATTCAAAAGTCGCAAAAGTCTCAACAGTGTTTTTTTTGAAAATAGGCGACATTTTTCCAAATTTCGACTTTTGAAATTTTAAAAAGGACTTTGCTCTTTTTTTCGAAAATGGTAGGAGATGGGCGAAAAAACATTATTGGGGAACACTATTCCGGCCATCCCTATGAATGTCCAATATTCAAAAGTGTGTTTTTTTGACAATAGGCTTCCAAATTTCGACTTTTGAAATTTTAAAAAGGACTTTGCTCCTTGTTTCGAAAATGGTAGGAGATGGGTGAAAAAACATTATTGGGGAACACTATTCCGGCCATTTCTATGAATGTCCAATATTCAAAAGTCGCAAAAGTGTGTGTTTTTTTTACAATAGGCGACATTTTTCCTTATTTGGACTTTTGAAATTTTAAAAAGGACTTTGCTCCTTGTTTCGAAAATGGTAGGGGATGGGTGAAAAAACATTATTGGGGAACACTCTTCCGGCCATTTCTATGAATGTTCAATATTCAAAAGTCGCAAAAGTCTTAACAGTGTGTTTTTTTGAAAATAGGCGACATTTTTCCAAATTTCGACTTTTGAAATTTTAAAAAGAACTTTGCTCCTTGTTTTGAAAATGGTAGGAGATGGGTGAAAAAACATTATTGGGGAACACTATTCCGGCCATTTCTATGAATGTCCAATATTCAAAAGTCGCAAAAGTGTGTGTTTTTTTTACAATAGGCGACATTTTTCCTTATTTGGACTTTTGAAATTTTAAAAAGGACTTTGCTCCTTGTTTCGAAAATGGTAGGGGATGGGTGAAAAAACATTATTGGGGAACACTATTCCGGCCATTTCTATTAATGTCCAATATTCAAAAGTCGCAAAAGTCTCAACAGTGTTTTTTTTGAAAATAGGCGACATTTTTCCAAATTTCGACTTTTGAAATTTTAAAAAGGACTTTGCTCTTTTTTTCGAAAATGGTAGGAGATGGGCGAAAAAACATTATTGGGGAACACTATTCCGGCCATCCCTATGAATGTCCAATATTCAAAAGTGTGTTTTTTTGACAATAGGCTTCCAAATTTCGACTTTTGAAATTTTAAAAAGGACTTTGCTCCTTGTTTCGAAAATGGTAGGAGATGGGTGAAAAAACATTATTGGGGAACACTATTCCGGCCATTTCTATGAATGTCCAATATTCAAAAGTCGCAAAAGTCTTAACAGTGTGTTTTTTTGAAAATAGGCGACATTCTTCCAAATTTCGACTTTTGAAATTTTAAAAAGGACTTTGCTCCTTGTTTCGAAAATGGTAGGAGATGGGTGAAAAAACATTATTGGGGAACACTCTTCCGGCCATTTCTATGAATGTTCAATATTCAAAAGTCGCAAAAGTGTGTTTTTTTGAAAATAGGCGACATTTTTCCAAATTTCGACTTTTGAAATTTTAAAAAGGACTTTGCTCCTTGTTTCGAAAATAGTAGGAGATGGGTGAAAAAACATTATTGGGGAACACTTTTCCGGCCATTTCTATGAATGTTCAATATTCAAAAGTCGCAAAAGTGTGTTTTTTTGAAAATAGGCGACATTTTTCCAAATTTCGACTTTTGAAATTTTAAAATGGACTTTGCTCCTTGTTTCGAAAATGGTAGGAGATGGGTGAAAAAACATTATTGGGGAACACTCTTCCGGCCATTTCTATGAATGTTCAATATTCAAACGTCGCAAAAGTGTGTTTTTTTTTAAAATAGGCGACATTTTTCCAAATTTTGACTTTTGAAATTTTAAAAAGGATATTGCTCCTTTTTCCGAAAATGGTAGGAGATGGGTGAAAAAAAATTATTGGGGAACACTATTCCGGCCATTTTAATGAATGTCCAATATTCAAAAGTCGCAAATGTCTTAACAGTGTGTTTTTTTGAAAATAGGCGACATTTTTCCAAATTTCAACTTTTGAAATTTTAAAAAGGACTTTGCTCTTTTTTTCGAAAATGGTAGGAGATGGGCGAAAAAACATTATTGGGGAACACTATTCGGGCCATCCCTATGAATGTCCAATATTCAAAAGTGTGTTTTTTTGACAATAGGCGACAATCTTCCAAATTTCGACTTTTGAAATTATAAAAAGGACTTTGCTCCTTTTTTCGAAAATGGTAGGAGATGGGCGAAAAACAATAATTGGGGAACACTCTTCCGGCCATTTCTATGAATGTCCAATATTCAAAAGTCGCAACAATGTGTTTTTTTTAAAAATAGGAGACATTTTTCCCAATTTCGACTTTTGAAATTTTAAAAAGGACTTTGCTCCTTTTTCTGAAAATGGTAGAAAATTTGCGAAAAAAATAATTGTGGAACACTATTCCGGCCATCCCTCTGAATGTCCAATATTCAAAAGTGTGTATTTTTGAGAATAGGCGACATTTTTCCAAATTTCGACTTTTGAAATTTTAAAAAGGACTATGCTCCTTTTTTCGAAAATGGTAGGAGATGGGCGAAAAAACATTATTGGGGAATACTCTTCCGGCCATTTCTATGAATGTCCAATATTCAAAAGTCGCAAAAGTGTGTTTTTTTGAAAATAGGCTACATTTTTCCAAATTTGGACTTTTGGAATTTTAAAAAGGACTTTGCTCCTTTATCCGAAAATGGTAGAAAATTTGCGAAAAAAAATTATTGGGGAACACTATTCCGGCCATTTCTATGAATGTCCAATATTCAAAAGTCGCAAAAGTGTGCTTTTTTTTACAATTGGCGACATTTTTCCAAATTTGGACTTTTGAAATTTTAAAAAGGACTTTGCTCCTTTTTTCGAAAATGGTAAGAGATGGGCGAAAAAATATTATTGGGGAACACTCTTCCAGCCATTTCTATGAATGTCCAATATTGAAAAGTCGCAAAAGTGTGTTTTTTTGAAAATAGGCGACATTTTTCAAATTTCGACTTTTGAAATTTTAAAAAGGACTTTGCTCCTTATTCCGAAAATGGTAAAAAATTTGCAAAAAAAATTATTGGGGAACACTATTCCGGCCATTTCTATGAATGTCCAATATTCAAAAGTCGCAAAAGTCTTAACAGTGTGTTTTTTTGAAATAGGCGACATTCTTCCAAATTTCGACTTTTGAAATTTTAAAAAGGACTTTGCTCCTTGTTTCGAAAATGGTAGGAGATGGGTGAAAAAACATTATTGGGGAACACTCTTCCGGCCATTTCTATGAATGTTCAATATTCAAAAGTCGCAAAAAAGTGTTTTTTTGAAAATAGGCGACATTTTTCCAAATTTCGCCTTTTGAAATTTTAAAAAGGACTTTGCTCCTTTTTCCGAAAATGGTAGGAGATGGGTGAAAAAACATTATTGGGGAACACTATTCCGGCCATTTCTATGAATGTCCAATATTCAAAAGTCGCAAAAGTCTTAACAGTGTGTTTTTTTGAAAATAGGCGACATTTTTCCAAATTTCGACTTTTGAAATTTTAAAAAGGACTTTGCTCCTTGTTTCGAAAATGGTAGGGGATGGGTGAAAAAACATTATTGGGGAACACTCTTCCGGCCATTTCTATGAATTTTCAATATTCAAAAGTCGCAAAAGTGTGTTTTTTTGAAAATAGGCGACATTTTTCCAAATTTCGACTTTTGAAATTTTAAAAAGGACTTTGCTCCTTGTTTCGAAAATGGTAGGAGATGGGTGAAAAAACATTATTGGGGAACACTATTCCGGCCATTTCTATGAATGTCCAATATTCAAAAGTCGCAAAAGTGTGTGTTTTTTTTACAATAGGCGACATTTTTCCTTATTTGGACTTTTGAAATTTTAAAAAGGACTTTGCTCTTTGTTTCGAAAATGGTAGGGGATGGGTGAAAAAACATTATTGGGGAACACTCTTCCGGCCATTTCTATGAATGTTCAATATTCAAAAGTCGCAAAAGTGTGTTTTTTTGAAAATAGGCGACATTTTTCCAAATTTCGACTTTTGAAATTTTAAAAAGGACTTTGCTCCTTGTTTCGAAAATGGTAGGGGATGGGTGAAAAAACATTATTGGGGAACACTCTTCCGGCCATTTCTATGAATGTTCAATATTCAAAAGTCGCAAAAGTGTGTTTTTTTTTTAAATAGGCGACATTTTTCCAAATTTCGACTTTTGAAATTTTAAAAAGGATATTGCTCCTTTTTCCGAAAATGGTAGGAGATGGGTGAAAAAACATTATTGGGGAACACTATTCCGGCCATTTCTATGAATGTCCAATATTCAAAAGTCGCAAAAGTCTCAACAGTGTGTTTTTTTGAAAATAGGCGACATTTTTCCAAATTTCGACTTTTGAAATTTTAAAAAGGACTTTGCTCTTTTTTTCGAAAATGGTAGGAGATGGGCGAAAAAACATTATTGGGGAACACTATTCCGGCCATCCCTATGAATGTCCAATATTCAAAAGTGTGTCTTTTTGACAATAGGCTTCCAAATTTCGACTTTTGAAATTTTAAAAAGGACTTTGCTCCTTTTTCCGAAAATGGTAGGAGATGGGTGAAAAAACATTATTGGGGAACACTATTCCGGCCATTTTAATGAATGTCCAATATTCAAAAGTCGCAAAAGTCTTAACAGTGTGTTTTTTTGAAAATAGGCGACATTTTTCCAAATTTCAACTTTTGAAATTTTAAAAAGGACTTTGCTCTTTTTTTCGAAAATGGTAGGAGATGGGCGAAAAAACATTATTGGGGAACACTATTCCGGCCATTTCTATGAATGTCCAATATTCAAAAGTCGCAAAAGTGTGTTTTTTTGAAAATAGGCTACATTTTTCCAAATTTGGACTTTTGAAATTTTAAAAAGGATATTGCTCCTTTTTTCGAAAATGGTAGGTGATGGGCGAAAAAAAATATTGGAGAACACTCCTCAGGCCATTTCTATGAATGTCCAATATTCAAAAGTCGCAACAGTGTGTTTTTTTTTGAAAATAGGCGACATTTTTCAGGACTTTGCTCCTTTTTTCGAAAATAACAGGAGATGGGCGAAAAAACATTATTGGGGAACACTATTCCGGCCATTTCTATGAATGTCCAATATTCAAAAGTCGCAAAAGTGTGTGTTTTTTTGAAAATAGGCGACATTTTTCCAAATTTCGACTTTTGAAATTTTAAAAAGGACTTTGCTCCTTGTTTCGAAAATGGTAGGGGATGGGTGAAAAAACATTATTGGGGAACACTCTTCCGGCCATTTCTATGAATGTTCAATATTCAAAAGTCGCAAAAGTCTTAACAGTGTGTTTTTTTGAAAATAGGCGACATTTTTCCCAATTTCGACTTTTGAAATTTTAAAAAGAACTTTGCTCCTTGTTTCGAAAATGGTAGGAGATGGGTGAAAAAACATTATTGGGGAACACTATTCCGGCCATTTCTATGAATGTCCAATATTCAAAAGTCGCAAAAGTGTGTGTTTTTTTTACAATAGGCGACATTTTTCCTTATTTGGACTTTTGAAATTTTAAAAAGGACTTTGCTCCTTGTTTCGAAAATGGTAGGGGATGGGTGAAAAAACATTATTGGGGAACACTCTTCCGGCCATTTCTATGAATGTTCAATATTCAAAAGTCGCAAAAGTGTGTTTTTTTGAAAATAGGCGACATTTTTCCAAATTTCGACTTTTGAAATTTTAAAAAGGACTTTGCTCCTTGTTTTGAAAATGGTAGGGGATGGGTGAAAAAACATTATTGGGGAACACTCTTCCGGCCATTTCTATGAATGTTCAATATTCAAAAGTCGCAAAAGTGTGTTTTTTTTTTAAAATAGGCGACATTTTTCCAAATTTCGACTTTTGAAATTTTAAAAAGGACTATGCTCCTTTTTTCGAAAATGGTAGAAAATTTGCGAAAAAAGATTATTGCGGAACACTATTCCGGCCATTTCTATGAATGTCCAATATTCAAAAGTCGCAAAAGTGTGTTTTTTTGAAAATAGGCTACATTTTTCCAAATTTGGACTTTTGAAACTTTAAAAAGGATATTGCTCCTTTTTTCGAAAATGGTAGGTGATGGGCGAAAAAAAATATTGGAGAACACTCCTCAGGCCATTTCTATGAATGTCCAATATTCAAAAGTCGCAACAGTGTGTTTTTTTGAAAATAGGCGACATTTTTCAGGACTTTGCTCCTTGTTTCGAAAATGGTAGGAGATGGGTGAAAAAACATTTTTGGGGAACACTCTTCCGGCCATTTCTATGAATGTTCAATATTCAAAAGTCGCAAAAGTGTGTTTTTTTTTTTAAATAGGCGACATTTTTCCAAATTTCGACTTTTGAAATTTTAAAAAGGACTATGCTCCTTTTTTCGAAAATGGTAGAAAATTTGCGAAAAAAGATTATTGCGGAACACTATTCCGGCCATTTCTATGAATGTCCAATATTCAAAAGTCGCAAAAGTGTGTTTTTTTGAAAATAGGCTACATTTTTCCAAATTTGGACTTTTGAAACTTTAAAAAGGATATTGCTCCTTTTTTCGAAAATGGTAGGTGATGGGCGAAAAAAAATATTGGAGAACACTCCTCAGGCCATTTCTATGAATGTCCAATATTCAAAAGTCGCAAAAGTGTGTGTTTTTTTTACAATAGGCGACATTTTTCCTTATTTGGACTTTTGAAATTTTAAAAAGGACTTTGCTCCTTGTTTCGAAAATGGTAGGGGATGGGTGAAAAAACATTATTGGGGAACACTCTTCCGGCCATTTCTATGAATGTTCAATATTCAAAAGTCGCAAAAGTGTGTTTTTTTTTAAAATAGGCGACATTTTTCCAAATTTCGACTTTTGAAATTTTAAAAAGGACTATGCTCCTTTTTTCGAAAATGGTAGAAAATTTGCGAAAAAAGATTATTGCGGAACACTATTCCGGCCATTTCTATGAATGTCCAATATTCAAAAGTCGCAAAAGTGTGTTTTTTTGAAAATAGGCTACATTTTTCCAAATTTGGACTTTTGAAACTTTAAAAAGGATATTGCTCCTTTTTTCGAAAATGGTAGGTGATGGGCGAAAAAAAATATTGGAGAACACTCCTCAGGCCATTTCTATGAATGTCCAATATTCAAAAGTCGCAACAGTGTGTTTTTTTGAAAATAGGCGACATTTTTCAGGACTTTGCTCTTTGTTTCGAAAATGGTAGGAGATGGGTGAAAAAACATTATTGGGGAACACTCTTCCGGCCATTTCTATGAATGTTCAATATTCAAAAGTCGCAAAAAAGTGTTTTTTTGAAAATAGGCGACATTTTTCCAAATTTCGACTTTTGAAATTTTAAAAAGGACTTTGCTCCTTTTTTCGAAAATGGTAGGAGATGGGCGAAAAAATATTATTTGGGGAACACTCTTCCGGCCATTTCTATGAATGTCCAATATTCAAAAGTGGCAAAAGTGTGTTTTTTTTGAAAATAGGCGACCTTTTTCCAAATTTCGACTTTTGAAATTTTAAAAAGGACTATGCTCCTTTTTTCGAAAATGGTAGAAAATTTGCGAAAAAAGATTATTGCGGAACACTATTCCGGCCATTTCTATGAATGTCCAATATTCAAAAGTCGCAAAAGTGTGTTTTTTTGAAAATAGGCTACATTTTTCCAAATTTGGACTTTTGAAATTTTAAAAAGGATATTGCTCCTTTTTTCGAAAATGGTAGGTGATGGGCGAAAAAAAATATTGGAGAACACTCCTCAGGCCATTTCTATGAATGTCCAATATTCAAAAGTCGCAACAGTGTGTTTTTTTGAAAATAGGCGACATTTTTCAGGACTTTGCTCCTTTTTTCGAAAATAACAGGAGATGGGTGAAAAAACATTATTGGGGAACACTCTTCCGGCCATTTCTATGAATGTTCAATATTCAAAAGTCGCAAAAGTGTGTTTTTTTGAAAATAGGCGACATTTTTCCAAGTTTCGACTTTTGAAATTTTAAAAAGGACTTTGCTCCTTGTTTCGAAAATGTAGGAGATGGGTGAAAAAACATTATTGGGGAACACTATTCCGGCCATCCCTATGAATTTCCAATATTCAAAAGTGTGTATTTTTGAGAATAGGCGACATTTTTCCAAATTTAGATTTTTGAAATTTTAAAAAGGACTTTGCTCCTTTATATGAATATGGTAGAAAATTTGCGAAAAAAGATTATTGCGGAACACTATTCCGGCCATTTCTATGAATGTCCAATATTCAAAAGTCGCAAAAGTGTGTTTTTTTTATAATAGGCTACATTTTTCCAAATTTGGACTTTTGAAATTTTAAAAAGGATATTGCTCCTTTTTTCGAAAATGGTAGGTGATGGGCGAAAAAAAATATTGGAGAACACTCCTCAGGCCATTTCTATGAATGTCCAATATTCAAAAGTCGCAACAGTGTGTTTTTTTGAAAATAGGCGACATTTTTCAGGACTTTGCTCCTTTTTTCGAAAATAACAGGAGATGGGTGAAAAAACATTATTGGGGAACACTCTTCCGGCCATTCCTATGAATGTTCAATATTCAAAAGTCGCAAAAGTGTGTTTTTTTGAAAATAGGCGACATTTTTCCAAATTTCGACTTTTGAAATTTTAAAAAGGACTTTGCTCCTTGTTTCGAAAATGGTAGGAGATGGGTGAAAAAACATTATTGGGGAACACTATTCCGGCCATTTCTATGAATGTCCAATATTCAAAAGTCGCAAAAGTGTGTGTTTTTTTTACAATAGGCGACATTTTTCCTTATTTGGACTTTTGAAATTTTAAAAAGGACTTTGCTCCTTGTTTCGAAAATGGTAGGGGATAGGTGAAAAAGCATTATTGGGGAACACTCTTCCGGCCATTTCTATGAATGTCCAATATTCAAAAGTCGCAAAAGTGTGTTTTTTTTGAAAATAGGCGACATTTTTCCAAATTTCGACTTTTGAAATTTTAAAAAGGACTTTGCTCCTTGTTTCGAAAATGGTAGGAGATGGGTGAAAAAACATTATTGGGGAACACTATTCCGGTCATCCCCCTGAATTTCCAATATTCAAAAGTGTGTATTTTTGAGAATAGGCGACATTTTTCCAAATTTGGATTTTTGAAATTTTAAAAAGGACTTCGCTCCTTTTTCCGAAAATGGTAGAAAATTTGCAAAAAAAAATATTGGGGAACACTATTCCGGCCATCCCTATGAATGTCCAATATTCAAAAGTGTGTTTTTTTGACAATAGGCGAAATTCTTCCAAATTTCGACTTTTGAAATTTTAAAAAGGACTTTGCTCTTTTTTTCGAAAATGGTAGGAGATGGGCGAAAAAACATTATTGGGGAACACTATTCCGGCCATTTCTATGAATGTCCAATATTCAAAAGTCGCAAAAGTCTTAACAGTGTGTTTTTTTGAAAATAGGCGACATTTTTCCAAATTTCGACTTTTGAAATTTTAAAAAGGACTTTGCTCCTTGTTTCGAAAATGGTAGGGGATGGGTGAAAAAACATTATTGGGGAACACTCTTCCGGCCATTTCTATGAATGTTCAATATTCAAAAGTCGCAAAAGTGTGTTTTTTTGAAAATAGGCGACATTTTTCCAAATTTCGACTTTTGAAATTTTAAAAAGGACTTTGCTCCTTGTTTCGAAAATGGTAGGAGATGGGTGAAAAAACATTATTGGGGAACACTATTCCGGCCATTTCTATGAATGTCCAATATTCAAAAGTCGCAAAAGTGTGTGTTTTTTTTACAATAGGCGACATTTTTCCTTATTTGGACTTTTGAAATTTTAAAAAGGACTTTGCTCCTTGTTTCGAAAATGGTAGGGGATGGGTGAAAAAACATTATTGGGGAACACTCTTCCGGCCATTTCTATGAATGTTCAATATTCAAAAGTCGCAAAAGTGTGTTTTTTTTTGAAAATAGGCGACATTTTTCCAAATTTCGACTTTTGAAATTTTAAAAAGGACTTTGCTCCTTGTTTCGAAAATGGTAGGGGATGGGTGAAAAAACATTATTGGGGAACACTCTTCCGGCCATTTCTATGAATGTTCAATATTCAAAAGTCGCAAAAGTGTGTTTTTTTTTAAAATAGGCGACATTTTTCCAAATTTCGACTTTTGAAATTTTAAAAAGGATATTGCTCCTTTTTCCGAAAATGGTAGGAGATGGGTGAAAAAACATTATTGGGGAACACTCTTCCGGCCATTTCTATGAATGTTCAATATTCAAAAGTCGCAAAAGTGTGTTTTTTTTTAAAATAGGCGACATTTTTCCAAATTTCGACTTTTGAAATTTTAAAAAGAACTTTGCTCCTTGTTTCGAAAATGGTAGGAGATGGGTGAAAAAACATTATTGGGGAACACTCTTCCGGCCATTTCTATGAATGTCCAATATTCAAAAGTCGCAAAAGTGTGTGTTTTTTTTACAATAGGCGACATTTTTCCTTATTTGGACTTTTGAAATTTTAAAAAGGACTTTGCTCCTTGTTTCGAAAATGGTAGGGGATGGGTGAAAAAACATTATTGGGGAACACTCTTCCGGCCATTTCTATGAATGTTCAATATTCAAAAGTCGCAAAAGTGTGTTTTTTTGAAAATAGGCGACATTTTTCCAAATTTCGACTTTTGAAATTTTAAAAAGGACTTTGCTCCTTGTTTCGAAAATGGTAGGGGATGGGTGAAAAAACATTATTGGGGAACACTCTTCCGGCCATTTCTATGAATGTTCAATATTCAAAAGTCGCAAAAGTGTGTTTTTTTTTTTTAAATAGGCGACATTTTTCCAAATTTCGACTTTTGAAATTTTAAAAAGGACTATGCTCCTTTTTTCGAAAATGGTAGAAAATTTGCGAAAAAAGATTATTGCGGAACACTATTCCGGCCATTTCTATGAATGTCCAATATTCAAAAGTCGCAAAAGTGTGTTTTTTTGAAAATAGGCTACATTTTTCCAAATTTGGACTTTTGAAATTTTAAAAAGGATATTGCTCCTTTTTTCGAAAATGGTAGGTGATGGGCGAAAAAAAATATTGGAGAACACTCCTCAGGCCATTTCTATGAATGTCCAATATTCAAAAGTCGCAACAGTGTGTTTTTTTGAAAATAGGCGACATTTTTCAGGACTTTGCTCCTTGTTTCGAAAATGGTAGGAGATGGGTGAAAAAACATTATTGGGGAACACTCTTCCGGCCATTTCTATGAATGTTCAATATTCAAAAGTCGCAAAAGTGTGTTTTTTTGAAAATAGGCGAGATTTTTCCAAATTTCGACTTTTGAAATTTTAAAAAGGACTTTGCTCTTTTTTCGAAAATGGTAGGAGATGGGCGAAAAAATATTATTTGGGGAACACTCTTCCGGCCATTTCTATGAATGTCCAATATTCAAAAGTGGCAAAAGTGTGTTTTTTTTGAAAATAGGCGACCTTTTTCCAAATTTCGACTTTTGAAATTTTAAAAAGGACTATGCTCCTTTTTTCGAAAATGGTAGAAAATTTGCGAAAAAAGATTATTGCGGAACACTATTCCGGCCATTTCTATGAATGTCCAATATTCAAAAGTCGCAAAAGTGTGTTTTTTTGAAAATAGGCTACATTTTTCCAAATTTGGACTTTTGAAATTTTAAAAAGGATATTGCTCCTTTTTTCGAAAATGGTAGGTGATGGGCGAAAAAAAATATTGGAGAACACTCCTCAGGCCATTTCTATGAATGTCCAATATTCAAAAGTCGCAACAGTGTGTTTTTTTGAAAATAGGCGACATTTTTCAGGACTTTGCTCCTTTTTTCGAAAATAACAGGAGATGGGTGAAAAAACATTATTGGGGAACACTCTTCCGGCCATTTCTATGAATGTTCAATATTCAAAAGTCGCAAAAGTGTGTTTTTTTGAAAATAGGCGACATTTTTCCAAGTTTCGACTTTTGAAATTTTAAAAAGGACATTGCTCCTTGTTTCGAAAATGTAGGAGATGGGTGAAAAAACATTATTGGGGAACACTATTTCGGCCATCCCTATGAATTTCCAATATTCAAAAGTGTGTATTTTTGAGAATAGGCGACATTTTTCCAAATTTAGATTTTTGAAATTTTAAAAAGGACTTTGCTCCTTTATCCGAATATGGTAGAAAATTTGCGAAAAAAGATTATTGCGGAACACTATTCCGGCCATTTCTATGAATGTCCAATATTCAAAAGTCGCAAAAGTGTGTTTTTTTTATAATAGGCTACATTTTTCCAAATTTGGACTTTTGAAATTTTAAAAAGGATATTGCTCCTTTTTTCGAAAATGGTAGGTGATGGGCGAAAAAAAATATTGGAGAACACTCCTCAGGCCATTTCTATGAATGTCCAATATTCAAAAGTCGCAACAGTGTGTTTTTTTGAAAATAGGCGACATTTTTCAGGACTTTGCTCCTTTTTTCGAAAATAACAGGAGATGGGTGAAAAAACATTATTGGGGAACACTCTTCCGGCCATTTCTATGAATGTTCAATATTCAAAAGTCGCAAAAGTGTGTTTTTTTGAAAATAGGCGACATTTTTCCAAATTTCGACTTTTGAAATTTTAAAAAGGACTTTGCTCCTTGTTTCGAAAATGGTAGGAGATGGGTGAAAAAACATTATTGGGGAACACTATTCCGGCCATTTCTATGAATGTCCAATATTCAAAAGTCGCAAAAGTGTGTGTTTTTTTACAATAGGCGACATTTTTCCTTATTTGGACTTTTGAAATTTTAAAAAGGACTTTGCTCCTTGTTTCGAAAATGGTAGGGGATGGGTGAAAAAGCTTTATTGGGGAACACTCTTCCGGCCATTTCTATGAATGTCCAATATTCAAAAGTCGCAAAAGTGTGTTTTTTTTGAAAATAGGCGACATTTTTCCAAATTTCGACTTTTGAAATTTTAAAAAGGACTTTGCTCCTTGTTTCGAAAATGGTAGGAGATGGGTGAAAAAACATTATTGGGGAACACTATTCCGGTCATCCCTATGAATTTCCAATATTCAAAAGTGTGTATTTTTGAGAATAGGCGACATTTTTCCAAATTTGGATTTTTGAAATTTTAAAAAGGACTTCGCTCCTTTATCCGAAAATGGTAGAAAATTTGCAAAAAAAATTATTGGGGAACACTATTCCGGCCATCCCTATGAATGTCCAATATTCAAAAGTGTGTTTTTTTGACAATAGGCGAAATTCTTCCAAATTTCGACTTTTGAAATTTTAAAAAGGACTTTGCTCTTTTTTTCGAAAATGGTGGGAGATGGGCGAAAAAACATTATTGGGGAACACTATTCCGGCCATTTCTATGAATGTCCAATATTCAAAAGTCGCAAAAGTCTTAACAGTGTGTTTTTTTGAAAATAGGCGACATTTTTCCAAATTTCGACTTTTGAAATTTTAAAAAGGACTTTGCTCCTTGTTTCGAAAATGGTAGGGGATGGGTGAAAAAACATTATTGGGGAACACTCTTCCGGCCATTTCTATGAATGTTCAATATTCAAAAGTCGCAAAAGTGTGTTTTTTTGAAAATAGGCGACATTTTTCCAAATTTCGACTTTTGAAATTTTAAAAAGGACTTTGCTCCTTGTTTCGAAAATGGTAGGAGATGGGTGAAAAAACATTATTGGGGAACACTATTCCGGCCATTTCTATGAATGTCCAATATTCAAAAGTCGCAAAAGTGTGTCTTTTTTTACAATAGGCGACATTTTTCCTTATTTGGACTTTTGAAATTTTAAAAAGGACTTTGCTCCTTGTTTCGAAAATGGTAGGGGATGGGTGAAAAAACATTATTGGGGAACACTCTTCCGGCCATTTCTATGAATGTTCAATATTCAAAAGTCGCAAAAGTGTGTTTTTTTGAAAATAGGCGACATTTTTCCAAATTTCGACATTTGAAATTTTAAAAAGGACTTTGCTCCTTGTTTCGAAAATGGTAGGGGATGGGTGAAAAAACATTATTGGGGAACACTCTTCCGGCCATTTCTATGAATGTTCAATATTCAAAAGTCGCAAAAGTGTGTTTTTTTTTAAAATAGGCGACATTTTTCCAAATTTCGACTTTTGAAATTTTAAAAAGGATATTGCTCCTTTTTCCGAAAATGGTAGGAGATGGGTGAAAAAACATTATTGGGGAACACTCTTCCGGCCATTTCTATGAATGTTCAATATTCAAAAGTCGCAAAAGTGTGTTTTTTTGAAAATAGGCGACATTTTTCCAAATTTCGACTTTTGAAATTTTAAAAAGGACTTTGCTCCTTGTTTCGAAAATGGTAGGAGATGGGTGAAAAAACATTATTGGGGAACACTATTCCGGCCATTTCTATGAATGTCCAATATTCAAAAGTCGCAAAAGTCTTAACAGTGTGTTTTTTTGAAAATAGGCGACATTCTTCCAAATTTCGACTTTTGAAATTTTAAAAAGGACTTTGCTCCTTCTTTCGAAAATGGTAGGAGATGGGTGAAAAAACATTATTGGGGAACACTCTTCCGGCCATTTCTATGAATGTTCAATATTCAAAAGTCGCAAAAGTGTGTTTTTTTGAAAATAGGCGACATTTTTCCAAATTTCGACTTTTGAAATTTTAAAAAGGACTTTGCTCCTTGTTTCGAAAATGGTAGGAGATGGGTGAAAAAACATTATTGGGGAACACTCTTCCGGCCATTTCTATGAATGTTCAATATTCAAAAGTCGCAAAAGTGTGTTTTTTTGAAAATAGGCGACATTTTTCCAAATTTCGACTTTTGAAATTTTAAAATGGACTTTGCTCCTTGTTTCGAAAATGGTAGGAGATGGGTGAAAAAACATTATTGGGGAACACTCTTCCGGCCATTTCTATGAATGTTCAATATTCAAACGTCGCAAAAGTGTGTTTTTTTTTAAAATAGGCGACATTTTTCCAAATTTTGACTTTTGAAATTTTAAAAAGGATATTGCTCCTTTTTCCGAAAATGGTAGGAGATGGGTGAAAAAACATTATTGGGGAACACTATTCCGGCCATTTTAATGAATGTCCAATATTCAAAAGTCGCAAAAGTCTTAACAGTGTGTTTTTTTGAAAATAGGCGACATTTTTCCAAATTTCAACTTTTGAAATTTTAAAAAGGACTTTGCTCTTTTTTTCGAAAATGGTAGGAGATGGGCGAAAAAACATTATTGGGGAACACTATTCGGGCCATCCCTATGAATGTCCAATATTCAAAAGTGTGTTTTTTTGACAATAGGCGACAATCTTCCAAATTTCGACTTTTGAAATTTTAAAAAGGACTTTGCTCCTTTTTTCGAAAATGGTAGGAGATGGGCGAAAAACAATTATTGGGGAACACTCTTCCGGCCATTTCTATGAATGTCCAATATTGAAAAGTCGCAAAAGTGTGTTTTTTTGAAAATAGGCGACATTTTTCAAATTTCGACTTTTGAAATTTTAAAAAGGACTTTGCTCCTTATTCCGAAAATGGTAAAAAATTTGCAAAAAAAATTATTGGAGAACACTATTCCGGCCATTTCTATGAATGTCCAATATTCAAAAGTCGCAAAAGTCTTAACAGTGTGTTTTTTTTAAATAGGCCACATTCTTCCAAATTTCGACTTTTGAAATTTTAAAAAGGACTTTGCTCCTTGTTTCGAAAATGGTAGGAGATGGGTGAAAAAACATTATTGGGGAACACTCTTCCGGCCATTTCTATGAATGTTCAATATTCAAAAGTCGCAAAAGTGTGTTTTTTTGAAAATAGGCGACATTTTTCCAAATTTCGACTTTTGAAATTTTAAAAAGGACTTTGCTCCTTGTTTCGAAAATGGTAGGAGATGGGTGAAAAAACATTATTGGGTAACACTCCTCCGGCCATTTCTATTAATGTTCAATATTCAAAAGTCGCAAAAGTGTGTTTTTTTTGAAAATAGGCGACATTTTTCCAAATTTCGACTTTTGAAATTTTAAAAAGGATATTGCTCCTTTTTCCGAAAATGGTAGGAGATGGGTGAAAAAACATTATTGGGGAACACTATTCCGGCCATTTCTATGAATGTCCAATATTCAAAAGTCGCAAAAATCTTAACAGTGTGTTTTTTTGAAAATAGGCGACATTTTTCCAAATTTCGACTTTTGAAATTTTAAAACGGACTTTGCTCCTTTTTCCGAAAATGGTAGAAAATTTGCGAAAAAAAATTATTGGGGAACACTATTTCGGCCATCCCTATGTATGTCCAATATTCAAAAGTGTGTTTTTTGACAATAGCCGACATTCTTCCAAATTTCGACTTTTGAAATTTTAAAAAGGACTTTGCTCCTTTTTCCGAAAATGGTAGGAGATGGGCGAACAAACATTATTTGGGGAACACTCTTCCGGCCATTTCTATGAATGTCCAATATTCAAAAGTCGCAAAAGTCTTAACAGTGTGTTTTTTTGAAAATAGGCGACATTTTTCCAAATTTCAAATTTTTAAATTTTAAAAAGGACTTTGCTTCTTTTTTTTTGAAAATAGTAGGAGATGGGCGAAAAAATATTATTCGGGAACACTCTTCCGGCCATTTCTATGAATGTCCAATATTCAAAAGGCGCAAAAGTGTGTTTTTTTGAAAATAGGCGACATTTTTCCAAATTTCGACTTTTGAAATTTTAAAAAGGACTATGCTCCTCTTTTCGAAAATGGTAGGAGATGGGCGAAAAAACATTTTTGGGGAACACTTTTCCGGCCATTTCTATGAATGTCCAATATTCAAAAGTCGCAACTGTGTGTTTTTTTGAAAATAGGCAACATTTTTCCAAATTTGGACTTTTGAAATTTTAAAAAGGACTTTGCTCCTTGTTTCGAAAGAGGTAGAAGATGGATGAAAAAACATTACTGGGGAACACTCTTCCGGCCATTTCTATGAATGTCCAATTCAAAAGTCGCAAAAATGTGTTTTTTTTAAAATAGGCGACATTTTTCCAAATTTCGACTCTTGAAATTTTAAAAAGGATATTGCTCCTTTTTCCGAAAATGGTAGGTGATGGGCGAAAAAATATTATTGGGGAACACTCTTCCGACAATTTCTATGAATGTCCAATATTGAAAAGTCACAAAAGTGTGTTTTTGAAAATAGGCGACATTTTTCCAAATTTCGACTTTTGAAATATTAAAAAGGACTTTGCTCCTTGTTTCGAAAATGGTAGGAGATGGGTGAAAAAACATTATTGGGGAACACTCTTCCGGCCATTTCTATGAATGTTCAATCTTCAAAAGTCGCAAAAGTGTGTTATTTTGAAAATAGGCGACATTTTTCCAAATTTCGACTTTTGAAATTTTAAAAAGGACTTTGCTCCTTGTTTCGAAAATGGTAGGAGATGGGTGAAAAAACATTATTGGGGAACACTCTTCCGGCCATTTCTATGAATGTCCAATATTCAAAAGTCGCAAAAGTGTGTTTTTTTTTTAAATAGGCGACATTTTTCCAAATTTCGACTTTTGAAATTTTAAAAAGGATATTGCTCCTTTTTCCGAAAATGGTAGGAGATGGGTGAAAAAACATTATTGGGGAACACTATTCCGGCCATTTCTATGAATGTCCAATATTCAAAAGTCGCAAAAGTCTTAACAGTGTTTTTTTTGAAAATAGGCGACATTTTTCCAAATTTCGACTTTTGAAATTTTAAAACGGACTTTGCTCCTTTTTCCGAAAATGGTAGAAAATTTGCGAAAAAAAATTATTGGGGAACACTATTCCGGCCATCCCTATGTATATCCAATATTCAAAAGTGTGTTTTTTTTAACAATTAGCGACATTCTTCCAAATTTCGACTTTTGAAATTTTAAAAAGGACTTTGCTCCTTTTTTTCGAAAATCGCAGGAGATGGGCGAAAAACTATTAGTGGGAAACACTCTTCCGGCCATTTCTATGAATGTCCAATATTCAAAAGTCGCAAAAGTGTGTTTTTTTGAAAATAGGCGAAATTTTTCCAAATTTCACCTTTTGAAATTTTAAAAAAGACTGCTCCTTTTTCCTAAAATGGTAGGAGATGGGCGAAACAAAATTATTGGGGAACACTATTCCGGCCATTTCTATTAATGTCCAATATTCAAAAGTCGCAAAAGTGTGTTTTTTTTTTTGAAAATAGGCGACATTTTTCAAAATTTCGACTTTTGAAATTTTAAAAAAGACTTTGCTCCTTTTTCCGAAAATGGTAGAAGATGGGAGAAAAAGAATTATTGGAGAATACTTTCAGGACATTTCTATGAATGTTCAATATTCAAAAGTCGCAAAAGTGTGTTTTTTTTGAAAATAGGCGACATTTTTCCAAATTTCGACTTTTGAAATTTTAAAAAGGACTTTGCTCCTTGTTTCGAAAATGGTAGGAGATGGGTGAAAAAACATTATTGGGTAACACTCCTCCGGCCATTTCTATTAATGTTCAATATTCAAAAGTCGCAAAAGTGTGTTTTTTTTGAAAATAGGCGACATTTTTCCAAATTTCGACTTTTGAAATTTTAAAAAGGATATTGCTCCTTTTTCCGAAAATGGTAGGAGATGGGTGAAAAAACATTATTGGGGAACACTATTCCGACCATTTCTATGAATGTCCAATATTCAAAAGTCGCAAAAATCTAAACAGTGTGTTTTTTTGAAAATAGGCGACATTTTTCCAAATTTCGACTTTTGAAATTTTAAAACGGACTTTGCTCCTTTTTCCGAAAATGGTAGAAAATTTGCGAAAAAAAATTATTGGGGAACACTATTTCGGCCATCCCTATGTATGTCCAATATTCAAAAGTGTGTTTTTTGACAATAGGCGACATTCTTCCAAATTTCGACTTTTGAAATTTTAAAAAGGACTTTGCTCCTTTTTCCGAAAATGGTAGGAGATGGGCGAACAAACATTATTTGGGGAACACTCTTCCGGCCATTTCTATGAATGTCCAATATTCAAAAGTCGCAAAAGTCTTAACAGTGTGTTTTTTTGAAAATAGGCGACATTTTTCCAAATTTCAACTTTTTAAATTTTAAAAAGGACTTTGCTTCTTTTTTTTGAAAATGGTAGGAGATGGGCGAAAAAATATTATTCGGGAACACTCTTCCGGCCATTTCTATGAATGTCCAATATTGAAAAGGCGCAAAAGTGTGTTTTTTTGAAAATAGGCGACATTTTTCCAAATTTCGACTTTCGAAATTTTAAAAAGGACATGCTCCTCTTTTCGAAAATGGTAGGAGATGGGCGAAAAAACATTTTTGGGGAACACTTTTCCGGCCATTTCTATGAATGTCCAATATTCAAAAGTCGCAACTGTGTGTTTTTTTGAAAATAGGCGACATTCTTCCAAATTTCGACTTTTGAAATTTTAAAAAGGACTTTGCTCCTTTTTTCGAAAATCGTAGGAGATGGGCTAAAAAAACATTATTTGGGGAGCACTCTTCCGGCCATTTCTATGAATGTCCAATATTCAAAAGTCGCAAAAGTGTGTTTTTTTGAAAATAGGCGAAATTTTTCCAAATTTCGACTTTTGAAATTTTAAAAAGGATATTGCTCCTTTTTCCGAAAATGGTAGGTGATGGGCGAAAAAATATTATTGGGGAACACTCTTCCGGCCATTTCTATGAATGTCCAATATTGAAAAGTCGCAAAAGTGTGTTTTTTTGAAAATAGGCGACATTTTTCCAAATTTCGACTTTTGAAATATTAAAAAGGACTTTGCTCCTTATTCCGAAAATTGTAAAAAATTTGCAAAAAAATATATTGGGGAACACTATTCCGGCCATATCTATGAATGTCCAATATTCAAAAGTCGCAAAACCCTTAACAGTGTGTTTTTTTTTAAATAGGCGACATTCTTCCAAATTTCGACTTTTGAAATTTTAAAAAGGACTTTGCTCCTTGTTTCGAAAATGGTAGGAGATGGGTGAAAAAACATTATTGGGGAACACTCTTCCGGCCATTTCTATGAATGTTCAATCTTCAAAAGTCGCAAAAGTGTGTTATTTTGAAAATAGGCGACATTTTTCCAAATTTCGACTTTTGAAATTTTAAAAAAGACTTTGCTCCTTGTTTCGAAAATGGTAGGAGATGGGTGAAAAAACATTATTTGGGGAACACTCTTCCGGCCATTTCTATGAATGTCCAATATTCAAAAGTCGCAAAAGTGTGTTTTTTTTTAAAATAGGCGACATTTTTCCAAATTTCGACTTTTGAAATTTTAAAAAGGATATTGCTCCTTTTTCCGAAAATGGTAGGAGATGGGTGAAAAAACATTATTGGGGAACACTATTCCGGCCATTTCTATGAATGTCCAATATTCAAATGTCGCAAAAGTCTTAACAGTGTGTTTTTTTGAAAATAGGCGACATTTTTCCAAATTTCGACTTTTGAAATTTTAAAACGGACTTTGCTCCTTTTTCCGAAAATGGTAGAAAATTTGCGAAAAAAAATTATTGGGGAACACTATTCCGGCCATCCTTATGTATATCCAATATTCAAAAGTGTGTTTTTTTTAACAATTAGCGACATTCTTCCAAATTTCGACTTTTGAAATTTTAAAAAAAACTTTGCTCCATTTTTTTTCGAAAATCGCAGGAGATGGGCGAAAAACTATTAGTGGGAAACACTCTTCCGGCCATTTCTATGAATGTCCAATATTCAAAAGTCGCAAAAGTGTGTTTTTTTGAAAATAGGCGAAATTTTTCCAAATTTCACCTTTTGAAATTTTAAAAAAGACTGCTCCTTTTTCCTAAAATGGTAGGAGATGGGCGAAAAAAAATTATTGGGGAACACTATTCCGGCCATTTCTATTAATGTCCAATATTAAAAAGTCGCAAAAGTGTGTTTTTTTTGAAAATAGGCGACATTTTTCCAAATTTCGACTTTTGAAATTTTAAAAAGAACTTTGCTCCTTTTTCCGAAAATGGTAGAAGATGGGAGAAAAAGAATTATTGGAGAATACTTTCAGGACATTTCTATGAATGTCCATTATTCAAAAGTCGCAACAGTGTGTCTTTTTGAAAATAGGCGACATTTCCCCAAATTTGGACTTTTGAAATTTTAAAAAAGACTTTGCTCTTTTTATTTGGGGAACACTATTCCGGCCATTTCTATGAATGTCCAATATTCAAAAGTCGCAACAGTGTGCTTTTTTGAAAATAGGCGACATTCTTCCAAATTTCGACTTTTGAAATTTTAAAAAGGACTTTGCTCCTTTTTCCGAAAATGGTAGGAGATGGGCGAAAAAACATTATTTGGGGAACACTCTTCCGGCCATTTCTATGAATGTCCAATATTCAAAAGTCGCAAAAGTCTTAACAGTGTGTTTTTTTGAAAATAGGCGACATTTTTCCAAATTTCAACTTTTGAAATTTTAAAACGGACGTTGCTCCTTTTTCCGAAAATGGTAGAAAATTTGCGAAAAAAAATTATTGGGGAACACTATTCCGGCCATCCCTATGTATGTCCAATATTCAAAAGTGTGTTTTTTTGACAATAGGCGACATTCTTCCAAATTTCGACTTTTGAAATTTTAAAAAGGACTTTGCTCCTTTTTTCGAAAATGGTAGGAGATGGGTGAAAAAACATTAATGGGGAACACTCTTCCGGCCATTTCTATGAATGTCCAATATTCAAAAGTCGCAAAAGTGTGTTTTTTTGAAAATAGGCGACATTTTTCCAAATTTCGACTTTTGAAATTTTAAAAAGGACTTTGCTCCTTTTTCCGAAAATGGTAGAAAATTTGGGAAAAAAAATTATTGGCGAACACTATTCCGGCCATTTCTATGAATGTCCAATATTCAAAAGTCGCAAAAGTCTTAACAGTGTGTTTTTTTGAAAATAGGCGACATTTTTCTAAATTTCGACTTTTGAAATTTTAGAACGGACTTTGCTCCTTTGTCCGAAAATGGTAGAAAATTTGCGAAAAAAAATTATTGGGGAAACTATTCCGGCCATCCCTATGAATGTCCAATATTCAAAAGTGTGTTTTTTTGACAATAGGCGACATTCTTCCAAATTTCGACTTTTGAAATTTTAAAAAGGACTTTGCTCCTTTTTTCGAAAATCGTAGGAGATGGGCGAAAAAATATTATTGGGGAACACTCTTCCGGCCATTTCTATGAATGTCCAATATTCAAAAGTCGCAACAGTGTGTTTTTTTGAAAATAGGCCACATTTTTCCAAATTTGGACTTTTGAAATTTTAAAAAAGACTGCCTCTTTTTTCGAAGATGGTAGGAGATGGGCGAAAAAACATTATTTGAAGAACACTATTCCGGCCATTTCTATGAATGTCCAATATTCAAAAGTCGCAACAGTGTGTTTTTTTGACAATAGGCGACATTCGTCCAAATTTCGACTTTTGAAATTTTAAAACGGACTTCGCTCCTTTTTTCGAAAATGGTTGAAAATTTGCGAAAAAAAATTATTGGGGAACACTATTCCGGCCATCCCTATGAATGTCTAATATTCAAAAGTGTGTTTTTTTGACAATAGGCGACATTCTTCCAAATTTCGACTTTTGAAATTTTAAAAAGGACTTTGCTCCTTTTTTCGAAAATCGTAGGAGATGGGCGAAAAAATATTATTGGGGAACACTCTTCCGGCCATTTCTATCAATGTCCAATATTGAAAAGTCGCAAAAGTGTGTTTTTTTTACAATAGGCGACATTTTTTCAAATTTGGACTTTTGAAATTTTAAAAAGGATATTGCTCCTTTTTCCGAAAATGGTAGGTGATGGGCGAAAAAAAATATTGGAGAACACTCCTCAGGCCATTTCTATGAATGTCCAATATTCAAAAGTCGCAACAGTGTGTTTTTTTGAAAATAGGCGACATTTTTCAGGACTTTGCTCCTTTTTTCGAAAATAATAGGAGATGGGTGAAAAAAAATTATTGGGGAACACACTTCCGGCCATTTTTATGAATGTCCAATATTCAAAAGTCGCAAAAGTGTGTTTTTTTGAAAATAGGCGACATTTTTCAGGACTTTGCTCCTTTTTTCGAAAATAACAGGAGATGGGTGAAAAAACATTATTGGGGAACACTCTTCCGGCCATTTCTATGAATGTCCAATATTCAAAAGTCGCAACAGTGTGTTTTTTTGAAAATAGGCGACATTTTTCCAAATTTCAACTTTTGAAATTTTAAAAAGGACTTTGCTCCTTTTTCCGAAAATGGTAGAAAATTTGCAAAAAAAATTATTGGGGAACACTATTCCGGCCATATCTATGAATGTCCAATATTCAAAAGTGTGTTTTTTTGACAATAGGCGAAATTCTTCCAAATTTCGACTTTTGAAATTTTAAAAAGGACTTTGCTCTTTTTTTCGAAAATGGTAGGAGATGGGCGAAAAAACATTATTGGGGAACACTCTTCCGGCCATTTCTATGAATGTCCAATATTCAAAAGTCGCAAAAGTGTGTGTTTTTTTTACAATAGGCGACATTTTCCTTATTTGGACTTTTGAAATTTTAAAAAGGACTTTGCTCTTTGTTTCGAAAATGGTAGGAGATGGGCGAAAAAACATTATTTGGGGAACACTCTTCCGCCCATTTCTATTAATGTCCAATATTCAAAAGTCGCAAAAGTGTGTTTTTTTAAAAATAGGCGAAATTTTTCCAAATTTCAACTTTTGAAATTTTAAAAAAGACTGCTACTTTTTCCGAAAATGGTAGGAGATGGGCGAAAAAACATTTTTGGGGAACACTATTCCGGCCATCCCTATGAATGTCCAATATTCAAAAGTGTGTTTTTTTGACAATAGGCGACAATCTTCCAAATTTCCACTTTTGAAATTTTAAAAAGGACTTTGCTCCTTTTTTCGAAAATGGTAGGAGATGGGCGAAAAACAATTATTGGGGAACACTCTTCCGGCCATTTCTATGAATGTCCAATATTCAAAAGTCGAAACAATGTGTTTTTTTTTAAAATAGGAGACATTTTTCCCAATTTCGACTTTTGAAATTTTAAAAAGGACTTTGCTCCTTTTTCCGAAAATGGTAGAAAATTTGCGAAAAAAAATAATTGTGGAACACTATTCCGGCCATCGCTATGAATGTCCAATATTCAAAAGTGTGTATTTTTAAGAATAGGCGACATTTTTCCAAATTTCGACTTTTGAAATTTTAAAAAGGACTATGCTCCTTTTTTCGAAAATGGTAAGAGATGGGCGAAAAAACATTATTGGGGAACACTCTTCCGGCCATTTCTATGAATGTCCAATATTCAAAAGTCGCAACAGTGTGTTTTTTTGAAAATAGGCTACACTTTTCCAAATTTGGACTTTTGGAATTTTAAAAAGGACTTTGCTCCTTTATCCGAAAATGGTAGAAAATTTGCGAAAAAAAATTATTGGGGAACACTATTCCGGCCATTTCTATGAATGTCCAATATTCAAAAGTCGCAAAAGTGTGTTATTTTTACAATTGGCGACATTTTTCCAAATTTTGACTTTTGAAATTTTAAAAAGGACTTTGCTCCTTTTTTCGAAAATGGTAGGAGATGGGCGAAAAAATATTATTGGGGAACACTATTCCGGCCATTTCTATGAATATCCAATATTCAAAAGTCGCAAAAGTGTGTTTTTTTGAAAATAGGCGACATTTTTCCAAATTTCGACTTTTGAAATTTTAAAAAGGACTTTGCTCCTTATTCCGAAAATGGTAAAAAATTTGCAAAAAAAATTATTGGGGAACACTATTCCGGCCATTTCTATGAATGTCCAATATTCAAAAGTCGCAAAAGTCTTAACAGTGTGTTTTTTTGAAAATAGGCGACATTCTTCCAAATTTCGACTTTTGAAATTTTAAAAAGGACTTTGCTCCTTGTTTCGAAAATGGTAGGAGATGGGTGAAAAAACATTATTGGGGAACACTCTTCCGGCCATTTCTATGAATGTTCAATATTCAAAAGTCGCAAAAGTGTGTTTTTTTTGAAAATAGGCGACATTTTTCCAAATTTCGACTTTTGAAATTTTAAAACGGACTTTGCTCCTTTATCCGAAAATGGTAGAAAATTTGCGAAAAAAAATTATTGGGGAACACTATTCCGGCCATTTCTATGAATGTCCAATATTCAAAAGTCGCAAAAGTGTGTTTTTTTTACAATTGGCGACATTTTTCCAAATTTGGACTTTTGAAATTTAAAAAAGGACTTTGCTCCTTTTTTCGAAAATGGTAGGAGATGGGCGAAAAAATATTATTGGGGAACACTCTTCCGGCCATTTCTATGAATGTCCAATATTGAAAAGTCGCAAAAGTGTGTTTTTTTGAAAATAGGCGACATTTTTCCAAATTTCGACTTTTGAAATTTTAAAAAAGACTTTGCTCTTTTTATTTGGGGAACACTATTCCGGCCATTTCTATGAATGTCCAATATTCAAAAGTCGCAACAGTGTGCTTTTTTGAAAATAGGCGACATTCTTCCAAATTTCGACTTTTGAAATTTTAAAAAGGACTTTGCTCCTTTTTCCGAAAATGGTAGGAGATGGGCGAAAAAACATTATTTGGGGAACACTCTTCCGGCCATTTCTATGAATGTCCAATATTCAAAAGTCGCAAAAGTCTTAACAGTGTGTTTTTTTGAAAATAGGCGACATTTTTCCAAATTTCAACTTTTGAAATTTTAAAACGGACGTTGCTCCTTTTTCCGAAAATGGTAGAAAATTTGCGAAAAAAAATTATTGGGGAACACTATTCCGGCCATCCCTATGTATGTCCAATATTCAAAAGTGTGTTTTTTTGACAATAAGCGACATTCTTCCAAATTTCGACTTTTGAAATTTTAAAAAGGACTTTGCTCCTTTTTTCGAAAATGGTAGGAGATGGGTGAAAAAACATTAATGGGGAACACTCTTCCGGCCATTTCTATGAATGTCCAATATTCAAAAGTCGCAAAAGTGTGTTTTTTTGAAAATAGGCGACATTTTTCCAAATTTCGACTTTTGAAATTTTAAAAAGGACTTTGCTCCTTTTTCCGAAAATGGTAGAAAATTTGGGAAAAAAAATTATTGGCGAACACTATTCCGGCCATTTCTATGAATGTCCAATATTCAAAAGTCGCAAAAGTCTTAACAGTGTGTTTTTTTGAAAATAGGCGACATTTTTCTAAATTTCGACTTTTGAAATTTTAAAACGGACTTTGCTCCTTTGTCCGAAAATGGTAGAAAATTTGCGAAAAAAAATTATTGGGGAAACTATTCCGGCCATCCCTATGAATGTCCAATATTCAAAAGTGTGTTTTTTTGACAATAGGCGACATTTTTCCAAATTTCGACTTTTGAAATTTTAAAAAGGACTTTGCTCCTTTTTTCGAAAATCGTAGGAGATGGGCGAAAAAATATTATTGGGGAACACTCTTCCGGCCATTTCTATGAATGTCCAATATTCAAAAGTCGCAACAGTGTGTTTTTTTGAAAATAGGCCACATTTTTCCAAATTTGGACTTTTGAAATTTTAAAAAAGACTGCCTCTTTTTTCGAAGATGGTAGGAGATGGGCGAAAAAACATTATTTGAAGAACACTATTCCGGCCATTTCTATGAATGTCCAATATTCAAAAGTCGCAACAGTGTGTTTTTTTGACAATAGGCGACATTCGTCCAAATTTCGACTTTTGAAATTTTAAAACGGACTTCGCTCCTTTTTTCGAAAATGGTTGAAAATTTGCGAAAAAAAATTATTGGGGAACACTATTCCGGCCATCCCTATGAATGTCTAATATTCAAAAGTGTGTTTTTTTGACAATAGGCGACATTCTTCCAAATTTCGACTTTTGAAATTTTAAAAAGGACTTTGCTCCTTTTTTCGAAAATCGTAGGAGATGGGCGAAAAAATATTATTGGGGAACACTCTTCCGGCCATTTCTATGAATGTCCAATATTGAAAAGTCGCAAAAGTGTGTTTTTTTTACAATAGGCGACATTTTTTCAAATTTGGACTTTTGAAATTTTAAAAAGGATATTGCTCCTTTTTCCGAAAATGGTAGGTGATGGGCGAAAAAAAATATTGGAGAACACTCCTCAGGCCATTTCTATGAATGTCCAATATTCAAAAGTCGCAACAGTGTGTTTTTTTGAAAATAGGCGACATTTTTCAGGACTTTGCTCCTTTTTTCGAAAATAATAGGAGATGGGTGAAAAAAAATTATTGGGGAACACACTTCCGGCCATTTTTATGAATGTCCAATATTCAAAAGTCGCAAAAGTGTGTTTTTTTGAAAATAGGCGACATTTTTCAGGACTTTGCTCCTTTTTTCGAAAATAACAGGAGATGGGTGAAAAAACATTATTGGGGAACACTCTTCCGGCCATTTCTATGAATGTCCAATATTCAAAAGTCGCAACAGTGTGTTTTTTTGAAAATAGGCGACATTTTTCCAAATTTCAACTTTTGAAATTTTAAAAAGGACTTTGCTCCTTTTTCCGAAAATGGTAGAAAATTTGCAAAAAAAATTATTGGGGAACACTATTCCGGCCATATCTATGAATGTCCAATATTCAAAAGTGTGTTTTTTTGACAATAGGCGAAATTCTTCCAAATTTCGACTTTTGAAATTTTAAAAAGGACTTTGCTCTTTTTTTCGAAAATGGTAGGAGATGGGCGAAAAAACATTATTGGGGAACACTCTTCCGGCCATTTCTATGAATGTCCAATATTCAAAAGTCGCAAAAGTGTGTGTTTTTTTTACAATAGGCGACATTTTCCTTATTTGGACTTTTGAAATTTTAAAAAGGACTTTGCTCTTTGTTTCGAAAATGGTAGGAGATGGGCGAAAAAACATTATTTGGGGAACACTCTTCCGCCCATTTCTATTAATGTCCAATATTCAAAAGTCGCAAAAGTGTGTTTTTTTAAAAATAGGCGAAATTTTTCCAAATTTCAACTTTTGAAATTTTAAAAAAGACTGCTACTTTTTCCGAAAATGGTAGGAGATGGGCGAAAAAACATTTTTGGGGAACACTATTCCGGCCATCCCTATGAATGTCCAATATTCAAAAGTGTGTTTTTTTGACAATAGGCGACAATCTTCCAAATTTCCACTTTTGAAATTTTAAAAAGGACTTTGCTCCTTTTTTCGAAAATGGTAGGAGATGGGCGAAAAACAATTATTGGGGAACACTCTTCCGGCCATTTCTATGAATGTCCAATATTCAAAAGTCGAAACAATGTGTTTTTTTTTAAAATAGGAGACATTTTTCCCAATTTCGACTTTTGAAATTTTAAAAAGGACTTTGCTCCTTTTTCCGAAAATGGTAGAAAATTTGCGAAAAAAAATAATTGTGGAACACTATTCCGGCCATCCCTATGAATGTCCAATATTCAAAAGTGTGTATTTTTAAGAATAGGCGACATTTTTCCAAATTTCGACTTTTGAAATTTTAAAAAGGACTATGCTCCTTTTTTCGAAAATGGTAAGAGATGGGCGAAAAAACATTATTGGGGAACACTCTTCCGGCCATTTCTATGAATGTCCAATATTCAAAAGTCGCAACAGTGTGTTTTTTTGAAAATAGGCTACACTTTTCCAAATTTGGACTTTTGGAATTTTAAAAAGGACTTTGCTCCTTTATCCGAAAATGGTAGAAAATTTGCGAAAAAAAATTATTGGGGAACACTATTCCGGCCATTTCTATGAATGTCCAATATTCAAAAGTCGCAAAAGTGTGTTTTTTTTACAATTGGCGACATTTTTCCAAATTTTGACTTTTGAAATTTTAAAAAGGACTTTGCTCCTTTTTTCGAAAATGGTAGGAGATGGGCGAAAAAATATTATTGGGGAACACTATTCCGGCCATTTCTATGAATATCCAATATTCAAAAGTCGCAAAAGTGTGTTTTTTTGAAAATAGGCGACATTTTTCCAAATTTCGACTTTTGAAATTTTAAAAAGGACTTTGCTCCTTATTCCGAAAATGGTAAAAAATTTGCAAAAAAAATTATTGGGGAACACTATTCCGGCCATTTCTATGAATGTCCAATATTCAAAAGTCGCAAAAGTCTTAACAGTGTGTTTTTTTGAAAATAGGCGACATTCTTCCAAATTTCGACTTTTGAAATTTTAAAAAGGACTTTGCTCCTTGTTTCGAAAATGGTAGGAGATGGGTGAAAAAACATTATTGGGGAACACTATTCCGGCCATTTCTATGAATGTCCAATATTCAAAAGTCGCAAAAGTGGTTTTTTTTACAATTGGCGACATTTTTCCAAATTTGGACTTTTGAAATTTTAAAAAGGACTTTGCTCCTTTTTTCGAAAATGGTAGGAGATGGGCGAAAAAATATTATTGGGGAACACTCTTCCGGCCATTTCTATGAATGTCCAATATTGAAAAGTCGCAAAAGTGTGTTTTTTTGAAAATAGGCGACATTTTTCCAAATTTCGACTTTTGAAATTTTAAAAAGGACTTTGCTCCTTATTCCGAAAATGGTTAAAAAATTTGCAAAAAAAATTATTGGGGAACACTATTCCGGCCATTTCTATGAATGTCCAATATTCAAAAGTCGCAAAAGTCTTAACAGTGTGTTTTTTTGAAAATAGGCGACATTTTTCCAAATTTCGACTTTTGAAATTTTAAAAAGGACTTTGCTCCTTTTTTCGAAAATGGTAGGAGATGGGCGAAAAAACATTATTTGGGGAACACTCTTCCGGCCATTTCTATGAATGTCCAATATTCAAAAGTTGCAAAAGTGTGTTTTTTTGAAAATAGGCGACATTCTTCCAAATTTCGACTTTTGAAATTTTAAAAAGGACTTTGCTCTTTGTTTCGAAAATGGTAGGAGATGGGTGAAAAAACTATTATTGCGGAACACTCTTCCCGCCATTTCTATGAATGTTCAATATTCAAAAGTCGCAAAAGTGTGTTTTTTTTTGAAAATAGGCGACATTTTTCCAAATTTCGACTTTTGAAATTTTAAAAAGGACTTTGTTCCTTGTTTCGAAAATGGTAGGAGATGGGTGAAAAAACATTATATGGGGAACACTCTTCCGGCCATTTCTATGAATGTTCAATATTCAAAAGTCGCAAAAGTGTGTTTTTTTTTAATATAGGCGACATTTTTCCAAATTTCGACTTTTGAAATTTTAAAAAGGATATTGCTCCTTTTTCCGAAAATGGTAGGAGATGGGTGAAAAAACATTATTGGGGAACATTATTCCGGCCATTTCTATGAATGTCCAATATTCAAAAGTCGCAAAAGTCTTAACAGTGTGTTTTTTTGAAAATAGGCGACATTTTTCCAAATTTCGACTTTTGAAACTTTAAAACGGACTTTGCTCCTTTTTCCGAAAATGGTAGAAAATTTGCGAAAAAAAATTATTAGGGAACACTATTCCAGCCATCCCTATGTATATCCAATATTCAAAAGTGTGTTTTTTTTGACAATTAGCGACATTCTTCCAAATTTCGACTTTTGAAATTTTAAAAAGGACTTTGCTCCTTTTTTCGAAAAAGGTAGGAGATGGGTGAAAAAATATTAGTGTGGAACACTCTTCCGGCCATTTCTATGAATGTCCAATATTCAAAAGCCGCAAAAGTGTGTTTTTTTGAAAATAGGCGACATTTTTCCAAATTTCAACTTTTGAAATTTTAAAAAAGACTGCTCCTTTTTCCTAAAATGGTAGGAGATGGGCGCAAAAAAATTATTGGGGAACACTATTCCGGCCATTTCTATTAATGTCCAATATTCAAAAGTCGCAAAAGTGTGTTTTTTTGAAAATAGGCGACATTTTTCCAAATTTCGACTTTTGAAATTTTAAAAAAGACTTTGCTCCTTTTTCCGAAAATGGTAGAAGATGGGAGAAAAAGAATTATTGGAGAATACTTTCAGGACATTTCTATGAATGTCCAATATTTAAAAGTCGCAACAGTGTGTCTTTTTGAAAATAGGCGACATTTTCCCAAATTTGGACTTTTGAAATTTTAAAAAAGACTTTGCTCTTTTTTCCGAAAATGGTAGGAGATGGGCGAAAAAACAATATTTGGGGAACACTATTCCGGCCATTTCTATGAATGTCCAATATTCAAAAGTCGCAACAGTGTGTTTTTTTGAAAATAGGCGACATTCTTCCAAATTTCGACTTTTGAAATTTTAAAAAAGACTTTGCTCTTTTTTCCGAAAATGGTAGGAGATGGGCGAAAAAACATTATTTGGGGAACACTCTTCCGGCCATTTCTATGAATGTCCAATATTCAAAAGTCGCAAATGTCTTAACAGTGTGTTATTTTGAAAATAGGCGACATTTTTCCAAATTTCGACTTTTGAAATTTTAAAACGGACTTTGCTCCATTTTCCGAAAATTGTAGAAAGTTTGGGAAAAAAAATTTTTGGGGAACACTATTCCATCCATCCCTATGTATGTCCAATATTCAAAAGTGTGTTTTTTTGACAATAGGCGACATTCTTCCAAATTTCGACTTTTGAAATTTTAAAAAGGACTTTGCTCCTTTTTTCGAAAATGGTAGGAGATGGGTGAAAAAACATTATTCGGGAACACTCTTCCGGCCATTTCTATGAATTTTCAATATTCAAAAGTCGCAAAAGTGTGTTTTTTTTGAAAATAGGCGACATTTTTTCAAATTTCGACTTTTGAAATTTTAAAAAGGACTTTGCTCCTTTTTTCGAAAATCGTAGGAGATGAGCGAAAAAATATTAGTGGGGAACACTCTTCCGGCCATTTCTATGAATGTCCAATATTCAAAAGTCGCAAATGTCTTAACAGTGTGTCTTTTTGAAAATAGGCGACATTTTCCCAAATTTGGACTTTTGAAATTTTAAAAAAGACTTTGCTCTTTTTTCCGAAAATGGTAGGAGATGGGCGAAAAAACATTATTTGGGGAACACTCTTCCGGCCATTTCTATGAATGTCCAATATTCAAAAGTCGCAAATGTCTTAACAGTATGTTATTTTGAAAATAGGCGACATTTTTCCCAATTTCTGCTTTTGAAATTTTAAAAAGGACTTTGCTCCTTTTTCCGAAAATGGTAGAAAATTTGCGAAAAAATATTATTGGGGAACACTATTCCGGCCATCCCTATGAATGTCCAATATTCAAAAGTGTGTATTTTTGAGAATAGGCGACATTTTTCCAAATTTCGACTTTTGAAATTTTAAAAAGGACTTTGCTCCTTTTTTCGAAAATGGTAGGAGATGGGCGAAAAAATATTATTGGGGAACACTCTTCCGGCCATTTCTATAAATGTCCAATATTGAAAAGTCGCAAAAGTGTGTTTTTTTGAAAATAGGCGACATTTTTCCAAATTTCGACTTTTGAAATTTTAAAAAGGACTTTGCTCCTTATTCCGAAAATGGTAGAAAATTTGCAAAAAAAATTATTGGGGAACACTATTCCGGCCATTTCTATAAATGTCCAATATTCAAAAGTCGCAAAAGTCTTAACAGTGTGTTTTTTTGAAAATAGGCGACATTCTTCCAAATTTCGACTTTTGAAATTTTAAAAAGGACTTTGCTCCTTTTTCCGAAAATGGTAGGAGATGGGTGAAAAAACATAATTGGGGAACACTCTTCCGGCCATTTCTATGAATGTTCAATATTCAAAAGTCGCAAAAGTGTGTTTTTTTGAAAATAGGCGACATTTTTCCAAATTTCGACTTTTGAAATTTTAAAAAGGACTTTGCTCCTTGTTTCGAAAATGGTAGGAGATGGGTGAAAAAACATTATTCGGGAACACTCTTCCGGCCATTTCTATGAATGTTCAATATTCAAAAGTCGCAAAAGTGTGTTTTTTTTGAAAATAGGCGACATTTTTCCAAATTTCGACTTTTGAAATTTTAAAAAGGACTTTGCTCCTTTTTTCGAAAATCGTAGGAGATGGGCGAAAAAATATTAGTGGGGAACACTCTTCCGGCCATTTCTATGAATGTCCAATATTCAAAAGCCGCAAAAGTGTGTTTTTTTGAAAATAGGCGAAATTTTTCCAAATTTCAACTTTTGAAATTTTAAAAAAGACTGCTCCTTTTTCCGAAAATGGTAGGAGATGGGCGAAAAAACAATATTTGGGAAACACTATTCCGGCCATTTCTATGAATGTCCAATATTCAAAAGTCGCAACAGTGTATTTTTTTGAAAATAGGCGACATTCTTCCAAATTTCGACTTTTGAAATTTTAAAAAGGACTTTGCTCCTTTTTCCGAAAATGGTAGGAGATGGGCGAAAAAACATTATTTGGGGAACACTCTTAAGGCCATTTCTATGAATGACCAATATTCAAAAGTCGCAAAAGTCTTAACAGTGTGTTTTTTTGAAAATAGGCGACATTTTTCCAAATTTCGACTTTTGAAATCTTAAAACGGACTTTGCTCCTTTTTCCGAAAATGGTAGAAAATTTTCGAAAAAAAATTATTGGGGAACACTACTCCGGCCATCCCTATGTATATCCAATATTCAAAAGTGTGTTTTTTTGACAATAGGCGACATTCTTCCAAATTTCGACTTTTGAAATTTTAAAAAGGACTTTGCTCCTTTTTTCGAAAATGGTAGGAGATGGGTGAAAAAACATTAATGGGGAACACTCTTCCGGCCATTTCTATGAATGTCCAATATTCAAAAGTCGCAAAAGTGTGTTTTTTTGAAAATAGGCGACATTTTTCCAAATTTCGACTTTTGAAATTTTAAAACGGACTTTGCTCCTTTTTCCGAAAATGGTAGAAAATTTGCGAAAAAAAATTATTGGGGAACACTATTCCGGCCATTTCTATGAATGCCCAATATTCAAAAGTCGCAAAAGTCTTAACAGTGTGTTTTTTTGAAAATAGGCGACATTTTTCCAAATTTCGACTTTTGAAATTTTAAAACGGACTTTGCTCCTTTTTCCGAAAATGGTAGAAAATTTGCGAAAAAAAATTATTGGGGAACACTATTCCGGCCATCCCTATGAATGTCCAATATTCAAAAGTGTGTTTTTTTGACAATAGGCGACATTCTTCCAAATTTCGACTTTTGAAATTTTAAAAAGGACTTTGCTCCTTTTTTCGAAAATCGTAGGAGATGGGCGAAAAAATATTATTGGGGAACACTCTTCCGGCCATTTCTATGAATGTCCAATATTCAAAAGTCGCAACAGTGTGTTTTTTTGAAAATAGGCCACATTTTTCCAAATTTGGACTTTTGAAATTGTAAAAAAGACTGCCCCTTTTTTCGAAAATGGTAGGAGATGGGCGAAAAAACATTATTTGGGGAACACTATTCCGGCCATTTCTATGAATGTCCAATATTCAAAAGTCACAACAGTGTGTTTTTTTGACAATAGGCGACATTCGTCCAAGTTTCGACTTTTGAAATTTTAAAACGGACTTTGCTCCTTTTTCCGAAAATGGTTGAAAACTTGCGAAAAAAAATTATTGGGGAATACTATTCCGGCCATACCTATGAATGTCCAATATTCAAAAGTGTGTTTTTTTGACAATAGGCGACATTCTTCCAAATTTCGACTTTTGAAATTTTAAAAAGGACTTTGCTCCTTTTTTCGAAAATCGTAGGAGATGGGTGAAAAAACATTATTGGGGAACACTCTTCCGGCCATTTCTATGAATGTCCAATATTCAAAAGTCGCAAAAGTCTTAACAGTGTGTTTTTTTGAAAATAGGCGACATTTTTCCAAATTTCGACTTTTGAAATTTTAAAACGGACTTTGCTCCTTTTTCCGAAAATGGTAGAAAATTTGCGAAAAAAAATTATTAGGGAACACTCTTCCGGCCATCCCTATGAATGTCCAATATTCGAAAGTGTGTTTTTTTGACAATAGGCGACATTCTTCCAAATTTCGACTTTTGAAATTTTAAAATAGACTTTGCTCCGTTTTTCGAAAATGGTAGGAGATGGGTGAAAAAACATTATTGGGGAACACTCTTCCGGCCATTTCTATGAATGTCCAATATTCAAAAGTCGCAAAAGTCTTAACAGTGTGTTTTTTTGAAAATAGGCGACATTCTTCCAAATTTCGACTTTTGAAATTTTAAAAAGGACTTTGCTCCTTTTTTCGAAAATCGTAGGAGATGGGCGAAAAAATATTATTGGGGAACACTCTTCCGGCCATTTCTATGAATGTCCAATATTCAAAAGTCGCAAAAGTCTTAACAGTGTGTTTTTTTGAAAATAGGCGACATTTTTCCAAATTTCGACTTTTGAAATTTTAAAACGGACTTTGCTCCTTTTTCCGAAAATGGTAGAAAATTTGCGAAAAAAAATTATTGGGGAACACTATTCCGGCCATTTCTATGAATGTCCAATATTCAAAAGTCGCAAAAGTGTGTTTTTTTAAAAAAAAAGACATTTTTCAGGACTTTGCTCCTTTTTTCGAAAATCGTAGGAGATGGGCGAAAAAATATTATTGGGGAACACTATTCCGGCCATTTCTATGAATGTCCAATTTTCAAAAGTCGCAACAGTGTGTTTTTTTGAAAATAGGCTACATTTTTCCAAATTTGGACTTTTGGAATTTTAAAAAGGACTTTGCTCCTTTATCCGAAAATGGTAGAAAATTTGCGAAAAAAAATTATTGGGGTATACTATTCCGGCCATCCCTATGAATGTCCAATATTCAAAAGTGTGTATTTTTGAGAATAGGCGACATTTTTCCAAATTTCAACTTTTGAAATTTTAAAAAAGACTTTGCTCCTTTTTTCGAAAATGGTAGGAGATGAGCGAAAAAACATTATTGGGGAACACTATTCCGGCCATCCCTATGAATGTCCAATATTCAAAAGTGTGTTTTTTTGACAATAGGCGACAATCTTCCAAATTTCGACTTTTGAAATTTTAAAAAGGACTTTGCTCCTTTTTTCGAAAATGGTAGGAGATGGGCGAAAAACAATTATTGGGGAACACTCTTCCGGCCATTTCTATGAATGTCCAATATTCAAAAGTCGCAACAATGTGTTTTTTTTTTTAAATTGGGGACATTTTTCCCAATTTCGACTTTTTAAATTTTAAAAAGGACTTTGCTCCTTTTTCCGAAAATGGTAGAAAATTTGCGAAAAAAATTATTGGGGAACACTATTCCGGCCATCCCTATGAATGTCCAATATTCAAAAGTGTGTATTTTTGAGAATAGGCGACATTTTTCCAAATTTCGACTTTTGAAATTTTAAAAAGGACTATGCTCCTTTTTTCGGAAATGGTAGGAGATGGGCGAAAAAACATTATTGGGGAACACTCTTCCGGCCATTTCTATGAATGTCCAATATTCAAAAGTCGCAACAGTGTGTTTTTTTGAAAATAGGCTACATTTTTCCAAATTTGGACTTTTGGAATTTTAAAAAGGACTTTGCTCCTTTATCCGAAAATGGTAGAAAATTTGCGAAAAAAGATTATTGGGGAACACTCTTCCGGCCATTTCTATGAATGTCCAATATTCAAAAGTCGCAAAAGTCTTAACAGTGTGTTTTTTTGAAAATAGGCGACATTTTTCCAAATTTCGACTTTTGAAATTTTAAAACGGACTTTGCTCCTTTTTCCGAAAATAGTAGCAAATTTGCGAAAAAAAATTATTGGGGAACACTCTTCCGGCCATTTCTATTAATGTCCAATATTCAAAAGTCGCAAAAGTGTGTTTTTTTTTAAAAAAAGACATTTTTCAGGACTTTGCTCCTTTTTTCGAAAATAACAGGAGATGGGTGAAAAAACATTATTGGGGAACACTCTTCCGGCCATTTCTATGAATGTCCAATATTCAAAAGTCGCAACAGTGTGTTTTTTTGGAAATAGGCTACATTTTTCCAAATTTGGCCTTTGGAATTTTAAAAAGGACTTTGCTCCTTTATCCGAAAATGGTAGAAAATTTGCGAAAAAAAATTATTGGGGAACACTATTCCGGCCATTGCTATGAATGTCCAATATTCAAAAGTGTGTATTTTTGAGAATAGGCGACATTTTTCCAAATTTCAACTTTTGAAATTTAAAAAAAGACTTTGCTCCTTTTTCCGAAAATGGTAGGAGATGAGCGAAAAAACATTATTGGGGAACCAATAATGTCCAATATTCCAAAGTGTGTTTTTTTGACAATAGGCGACAATCTTCCAAATTTCGACTTTTGAAATTTTAAAAAGGACTTTGCTCCTTTTTTCGAAAATGGTAGGAGATGGGCGAAAAACAATTATTGGGGAACACTCTTCCGGCCATTTCTATGAATGTCCAATATTCAAAAGTCGCAACAGTGTGTTTTTTTGAAAATAGGCTACATTTTTCCAAATTTGGACTTTTGGAATTTTAAAAAGGACTTTACTCCTTTATCCGAAAATGGTAGAAAATTTGCGAAAAAAGATTATTGGGGAACACTCTTCCGGCCATTTCTATGAATGTCCAATATTCAAAAGTCGCAAAAGTCTTAACAGTGTGTTTTTTTGAAAATAGGCGACATTTTTCCAAATTTCGACTTTTGAAATTTTAAAACGGACTTTGCTCCTTTTTCCGAAAATAGTAGCAAATTTGCGAAAAAAAATTATTGGGGAACACTCTTCCGGCCATTTCTATTAATGTCCAATATTCAAAAGTCGCAAAAGTGTTTTTTTTTTTAAAAAAAGACATTTTTCAGGACTTTGCTCATTTTTTCGAAAATAACAGGAGATGGGTGAAAAAACATTATTGGGGAACACTCTTCCGGCCATTTCTATGAATGTCCAATATTCAAAAGTCGCAACAGTGTGTTTTTTTGGAAATAGGCTACATTTTTCCAAATTTGGCCTTTGGAATTTTAAAAAGGACTTTGCTCCTTTATCCGAAAATGGTAGAAAATTTGCGAAAAAAAATTATTGGGGAACACTATTCCGGCCATCCCTATGAATGTCCAATATTCAAAAGTGTGTATTTTTGAGAATAGGCGACATTTTTCCAAATTTCAACTTTTGAAATTTTAAAAAAGACTTTGCTCCTTTTTCCGAAAATGGTAGAAGATGGGAGAAAAAGAATTATTGGAGAATACTTTCAGGACATTTCTATGAATGTCCAATATTCAAAAGTCGCAACAGTGTGTTTTTTTGAAAATAGGCGGCATTTTTCCAAATTTGGACTTTTGGAATTTTAAAAAGGACTTTGCTCCTTTATCCGAAAATGGTGGAAAATTTGCGAAAAAAAATTATTGGGGAACACTATTCCGGCCATTTCTATTAATGTCCAATATTTAAAAGTCGCAACAGTGTGTTTTTTTGAAAATAGGCTACATTTTACCAAATTTGGACTTTTGGAATTTTAAAAAGGACTTTGCTCCTTTATCCGAAAATGGTAGAAAATTTGCGAAAAAAAATTATTCGGGAACACTCTTCCGGCCATTTCTATGAATGTCTAATATTCAAAAGTCGCAAAAGTGTGTTTTTTTTACAATAGGCGACATTTTTCCAAATTTGGACTTTTGAAATTTTAAAAAGGACTTTGCTCCTTTTTTCGAAAATAGTAGGAGATGGGCGAAAAAACATTATTGGGGAACACTCTTCCGGCCATTTCTATGAATGTCCAATATTCAAAAGTCGCAACAGTGTGTTTTTTTGAAAATAGGCTACATTTTTCCAAATTTGGACTTTTGGAATTTTAAAAAGGACTTTGCTCCTTTTTTCGAAAATGGTAGAAAATTTGCGAAAAAAGATTATTGGGGAACACTATTCCGGCCATTTCTATGAATGTCCAATATTCAAAAGTCGCAAAAGTGTGTTTTTTTTACAATTGGCGACATTTTTCCAAATTTGGACTTTTGAAATTTTAAAAAGGACTTTGCTCCTTTTTTCGAAAATGGTAGGAGATGGGCGAAAAAATATTATTGGGGAACACTCTTCCGGCCATTTCTATGAATGTCCAATATTCAAAAGTCGCAAAAGTGTGTTTTTTTGAAAATAGGCGACATTTTTCCAAATTTCGACTTTTGAAATTTTAAAAAGGACTTTGCTCCTTATTCCGAAAATGGTAGAAAATTAGCAAAAAAAATTATTGGGGAACACTATTCCGGCCATTTCTATGAATGTCCAATATTCAAAAGTCGCAAACGTCTTAACAGTGTGTTTTTTTGAAAATAGGCGACATTCTTCCAAATTTCGACTTTTGAAATTTTAAAAAGGACTTTGCTCCATGTTTCGAAAATGGTAGGAGATGGGTGAAAAAACATTATTGAAGAACACTCTTCCGGCCATTTCTATGAATGTTCAATATTCAAAAGTCGCAAAAGTGTGTTTTTTTGAAAATAGGCGACATTTTTCCAAATTTCGACTTTTGAAATTTTAAAAAGGACTTTGCTCCTTTATCCGAAAATGATAGAAAATTTGCGAAAAAATATTATTGGGGAACACTCTTCCGGCCACTTCTATGAATGTCCACTATTCAAAAGTCGCAAAAGTCTTAACAGTGTGTTTTTTTGAAAATAGGCGACATTTTTCCAAATTTCGACTTTTGAAATTTTAAAAAGGACTTTGCTTCTTATTCCGAAAATGGTAGCAAATTTGCAAAAAAAATTATTGGAAAACACTATTCCGGCCATTTCTATTAATGTCCAATATTCAAAAGTCGCAAAAGTCTTAACAGTGTGTTTTTTTGAAAATAGGCGACATTCTTCCAAATTTCGACTTTTGAAATTTTAAAAGGGACTTTGCTCCTTTTTTCGAAAATCGTAGGAGATGGGCGAAAAAACAATATTTGGGGAACACTCTTCCGGCAATTTCTATGAATGTCCAATATTCAAAAGTCGCAAAAGTCTTAACAGTGTGTTTTTTTGAAAATAGGCGACATATTTCCAAATTTCGACTTTTGAAATTTTAAAACGGACTTTGCTCCTTTTTCCGAAAATGGTAGAAAATTTGCGAAAAAAAATTATTGGGGAACACTCTTCCGGCCATTTCTATGAATGTCCAATATTCAAAAGTCGCAAAAGTGTGTTTTTTTTTAAAAAAGACATTTTACAGGACTTTGCTCCTTTTTTCGAAAATAACAGGAGATGGGTGAAAAAACATTATTGGGGAACACTCTTCCGGCCATTTCTATGAATGTCCAATATTCAAAAGTCGCAACAGTGTGTTTTTTTGAAAATAGGCTACATTTTTCCAAATTTGGACTTTTGGAATTTTAAAAAGGACTTTGCTCCTTTATCCGAAAATGGTAGAAAATTTGCGAAAAAAAATTATTGGGGAACACTATTCCGGCTATCCCTATGAATGTCCAATATTCAAAAGTGTGTATTTTTGAGAATAGGCGACATTCTTCCAAATTTCGACTTTTGAAATTTTAAAAAGGACTTTGCTCCTTTTTTCGAAAATCGTAGGAGATGAGCGAAAAAACATTATTGGGGAACACTACTCCTGCCATCCCTATGTATACCCAATATTCAAAAGTGTGTTTTTTTGACAATTAGCGACATTCTTCCAAATTTCGACTTTTGAAATTTTAAAAAGGACTTTGCTCCTTTTTTCGAAAATGGTAGGAGATGGGCGAAAAACAATTATTGGGGAACACTCTTCCGGCCATTTCTATGAATGTCCAATATTCAAAAGTCGCAACAATGTGTTTTTTTTTTAAATTGGAGACATTTTTCCCAATTTCTGCTTTTGAAATTTTAAAAAGGACTTTGCTCCTTTTTCCGAAAATGGTAGAAAATTTGCGAAAAAATATTATTGGGGAACACTATTCCGGCCATCCCTATGAATGTCCAATATTCAAAAGTGTGTATTTTTGAGAATAGGCGACATTCTTCCAAATTTGGACTTTTGAAATTTAAAAAAGACTTTGCTCCTTTTTCCGAAAATGGTAGGAGATGAGCGAAAAAACATTATTGGGGAACACTATTCCGGCCATTTCTATGAATGTCCAATATTCAAAAGTCGCAAAAGTCTTAACAGTGTGTTTTTTTGAAAATAGGCGACATTCTTCCAAATTTCGACTTTTGAAATTTTAAAAAGGACTTTGCTCCTTTTTTCGAAAATCGTAGGAGATGAGCGAAAAAACATTATTGGGGAACACTATTCCGGCCATCCCTATGTATACCCAATATTCAAAAGTGTGTTTTTTTGACAATTAGCGACATTCTTCCAAATTTCGACTTTTGAAATTTTAAAAAGGACTTTGCTCCTTTTTTCGAAAATGGTAGGAGATGGGCGAAAAACAATTATTGGGGAACACTCTTCCGGCCATTTCTATGAATGTCCAATATTCAAAAGTCGCAACAATGTGTTTTTTTTTTAAATTGGAGACATTTTTCCCAATTTCTGCTTTTGAAATTTTAAAAAGGACTTTGCTCCTTTTTCCGAAAATGGTAGAAAATTTGCGAAAAAATATTATTGGGGAACACTATTCCGGCCATCCCTATGAATGTCCAATATTCAAAAGTGTGTATTTTTGAGAATAGGCGACATTTTTCCAAATTTCGACTTTTGAAATTTTAAAAAGGACTTTGCTCCTTTTTTCGAAAATGGTAGGAGATGGGCGAAAAAATATTATTGGGGAACACTCTTCCGGCCATTTCTATAAATGTCCAATATTGAAAAGTCGCAAAAGTGTGTTTTTTTGAAAATAGGCGACATTTTTCCAAATTTCGACTTTTGAAATTTTAAAAAGGACTTTGCTCCTTATTCCGAAAATGGTAGAAAATTTGCAAAAAAAATTATTGGGGAACACTATTCCGGCCATTTCTATGAATGTCCAATATTCAAAAGTCACAAAAGTCTTAACAGTGTGTTTTTTTGAAAATAGGCGACATTCTTCCAAATTTCGACTTTTGAAATTTTAAAAAGGACTTTGCTCCTTTTTCCGAAAATGGTAGGAGATGGGTGAAAAAACATAATTGGGGAACACTCTTCCGGCCATTTCTATGAATGTTCAATATTCAAAAGTCGCAAAAGTGTGTTTTTTTGAAAATAGGCGACATTTTTCCAAATTTCGACTTTTGAAATTTTAAAAAGGACTTTGCTCCTTTTTTCGAAAATCGTAGGAGATGGGCGAAAAAATATTAGTGGGGAACACTCTTCCGGCCATTTCTATGAATGTCCAATATTCAAAAGCCGCAAAAGTGTGTTTTTTTGAAAATAGGCGACATTTTTCCAAATTTCGGCTTTTGAAATTTTAAAAAGGACTTTGCTCCTTTTTCCGAAAATGGTAGAAAATTTGGAAAAAAAATTATTGGGGAACACTATTCCGGCCATTTCTATGAATGTCCAATATTCAAAAGTCACAAAAGTGTGTTTTTTTGAAAATAGGCGACATTTTTCCAAATTTCGGCTTTTGAAATTTTAAAAAGGACTTTGCTCCTTTTTCCGAAAATGGTAGAAAATTTGCGAAAAAAATTATTGGGGAACACTATTCCGGCCATTTCTATGAATGTCCAATATTCAAAAGTCACAAAAGTGTGTTTTTTTGAAAATAGGCGACATTTTTCCAAATTTCGGCTTTTGAAATTTTAAAAAGGACTTTGCTCCTTTTTCCGAAAATGGTAGAAAATTTGGGAAAAAAAATTATTGGGGAACACTATTCCGGCCATCCCTATGAATGTCCAATATTCAAAAGTGTGTTTTTTTGACAATAGGCGACATTCTTCCAAATTTCGACTTTTGAAATTTTAAAAAGGACTTTGCTCCTTTTTTCGAAAATCGTAGGAGATGGGCGAAAAAATATTATTGGGGAACACTCTTCCGGCCATTTCTATGAATGTCCAATATTCAAAAGTCGCAACAGTGTGTTTTTTTGAAAATAGGCGACATTTTTCCAAATTTCGACTTTTGAAATTTTAAAAAAGACTTTGCTCCTTTTTCCGAAAATGGTAGAAAATTTGCAAAAAAAATTATTGGGGAACACTCTTCCGGCCATTTCTATGAATGTCCAATATTCAAAAGTCGCAACAGTGTGTTTTTTTGAAAATAGGCCACATTTTTCCAAATTTGGACTTTTGAAATTTTAAAAAAGACTGCCCCTTTTTTAGAAAATGGTAGGAGATGGGCGAAAAAACAATATTTGGGGAACACTATTCCGGCCATTACTATGAATGTCCAATATTCAAAAGTCGCAACAGTGTGTTTTTTTGAAAATAGGCGACATTCTTCCAAATTTCGACTTTTGAAATTTTAAAAAGGACTTTGCTCCTTTTTTCGAAAATGGTAGGAGATGGGCGAAAAAACATTATTTGGGGAACACTCTTCCGGCCATTTCTATTAATGTCCAATATTCAAAAGTCGCAAAAGTGTGTTTTTTTGAAAACAGGCTACATTTTTCCAAATTTCAACATTTGAAATTTGAAAAAAGACTTTGCTCCTTTTTTCGAAAATGGTAAGAGATGGGCGAAAAAGCATTATTTGGGGAACACTCTTCCGGTCATTTCTATTAATGTCCAATATTCAAAAGTCGCAAAAGTGTGTTTTTTTGAAAATAGGCGACATTTTTCCAAATTTCAACTTTTGAAATTTTAAAAAAGACTTTGCTCCTTTTTCCGGAAATGTTAGGAGATGGGCGAAAAAACATTATTTGGGGAACACTCTTCCGGCCATTTCTATGAATGTCCAATATTCAAAAGTCGCAAAAGTCTTAACAGTGTGTTTTTTTGAAAATAGGCGACATTTTTCCAAATTTCGACTTTTGAAATTTTAAAACGGACTTTGGTCCTTTTTCCGAAAATGGTAGAAAATTTGCGAAAAAAATTATTGGGGAACACTACTCCGGCCATCCCTATGTATGTCCAATATTCAAAAGTGTGTTTTTTTGACAATAGGCGACATTCTTCCAAATTTCGACTTTTGCAACTTTAAAAAGGACTTTGCTCCTTTTTCCGAAAATGGTAGAAAATTTGGAAAAAAAAATTATTGGGGAACACTATTCCGGCCATTTCTATGAATGTCCAATATTCAAAAGTCGCAAAAGTCTTAACAGTGTGTTTTTTTGAAAATAGGCGACATTTTTCCAAATTTCGACTTTTGAAATTTTAAAACGGACATTGCCCCTTTTTCCGAAAATGGTTGAAAGTTTGCAAAAAAAAATTATTGGGGAACACTATTCCGGCCATCCCTATGAATGTCCAATATTCAAAAGTGTGTTTTTTTGACAATAGGCGACATTCTTCCAAATTTCGACTTTTGAAATTTTAAAAAGGACTTTGCTCCTTTTTTCGAAAATCGTAGGAGATGGGCGAAAAAATATTATTGGGGAACACTCTTCCGGCCATTTCTATGAATGTCCAATATTCAAAAGTCGCAAAAGTCTTAACGGTGTGTTTTTTTGAAAATAGGCGACATTCTTCCAAATTTCGACTTTTGAAATTTTAAAAAGGACTTTGCTCCTTTTTTCGAAAATCGTAGGAGATGGGCGAAAAAAAATTATTGGGGAACACTATTCCGGCCATTTCTATGAATGTCCAATATTCAAAAGTCGCAAAAGTCTTAACAGTGTGTTTTTTTGAAAATAGGCGACATTTTTCCAAATTTCGACTTTTGAAATTTTAAAACGGACTTTGCTCCTTTTTCCGAAAATGGTAGAAAATTTGCGAAAAAAAATTATTAGGGAACACTATTCCGCGCATCCCTATGAATGTCCAATATTCGAAAGTGTGTTTTTTTGACAATAGGCGACATTCTTCCAAATTTCGACTTTTGAAATTTTAAAACGGACTTTGCTCCTTTTTCCGAAAATGGTAGAAAATTTGCGAAAAAAAATTATTGGGGAACACTCTTCCGGCCATTTCTATGAATGTCCAATATTCAAAAGTCGCAAAAGTGTGTTTTTTTTAAAATAGGCGACATTTTTCTGGACTTTGCTCCTTTTTTCGAAAATAACAGGAGATGGGTGAAAAAATATTATTGGGGAACACTCTTCCGGCCATTTCTATGAATGTCCAATATTCAAAAGTCGCAACAGTGTGTTTTTTTGAAAATAGGCGACATTTTTCAAAATTTCGACTTTTGAAATTTTAAAAAGGACTTTGCTCCTTGTTTCGAAAATGGTAGGAGATGGGTGAAAAAACATTATTGGGGAACACTCTTCCGGCCATTTCTATGAATGTCCAATATTCGAAAGTGTGTTTTTTTGACAATAGGCGACATTCTTCCAAATTTCGACTTTTGAAATTTTAAAAAGGACTATGCTCCTTTTTTCGAAAATCCTAGGAGATGGGCGAAACAATATTATTGGGGAACACTCTTCCGGCCATTTCTATGAATGTCCAATATTCAAAAGTCGCAAAAGTGTGTTTTTTTTAAAAAAAGACATTTTACAGGACTTTGCTCCTTTTTTCGAAAATAACAGGAGATGGGTGAAAAAACATTATTGGGGAACACTCTTCCGGCCATTTCTATGAATGTCCAATATTCAAAAGTCGCAACAGTGTGTTTTTTTGAAAATAGGCTACATTTTTCCAAATTTGGACTTTTGAAATTTTAAAAAGGATTTTGCTCCTTTATCTGCAAATGGTAGAAAATTTGCGAAAAAATATTATTTGGGGAACACTCTTCCGGCCATTTCTATTAATGTCCAATATTCAAAAGTCACAAAAGTGTGTTTTTTGGAAAATATGCGAAATTTTTCCAAATTTCAACTTTTGAAATTTTAAAAAAGACTTTGCTCCTTTTTCCGAAAATGGTAGGAGATGGGCGAAAAAACATTATTGGGGAACACTATTCCGGCCATCCCTATGAATGTCCAATATTCAAAAGTGTGTTTTTTTGACAATAGGCGACAATCTTCCAAATTTCGACTTTTGAAATTTTAAAAAGGACTTTGCTCCTTTTTTCGAAAATGGTAAGAGATGGGCGAAAAACAATTATTGGGGAACTTCTTCCGGCCATTTCTATGAATGTCCAATATTCAAAAGTCGCAACAATGTGTTTTTTTTTAAAATAGGAGACATTTTTCCCAATTTCGACTTTTGAAATTTTAAAAAGGACTTTGCTCCTTTTTCCGAAAATGGTAGAAAATTTGGGAAAAAAAATTATTGGGGAACACTATTCCGGCCATCCCTATGAATGTCCAATATTCAAAAGTGTGTATTTTTGAAAATAGGCGACATTTTTCCAAATTTCGACTTTTGAAATTTTAAAAAGGACTATGCTCCTTTTTTCGAAAATGGTAGGAGATGGGCGAAAAAACATTATTGGGGAACACTCTTCCGCCCATTTCTATGAATGTCCAATATTCAAAAGTCGCAACAGTGTGTTTTTTTGAAAATAGGCTACATTTTTCCAAATTTGGACTTTTGGAATTTTAAAAAGGACTTTGCTCCTTTATCCGAAAATGGTAGAAAATTTGCGAAAAAAGATTATTGGGGAACACTATTCCGGCCATTTCTATGAATAACCAATATTCAAAAGTCGCAAAAGTGTGTTTTTTTTACAATTGGCGACATTTTTCCAAATTTGGACTTTTGAAATTTTAAAAAGGACTTTGCTCCTTTTTTCGAAAATGGTAGGAGATGGGCGAAAAAATATTATTGGGGAACACTCTTCCGGCCATTTCTATGAATGTCCAATATTGAAAAGTCGCAAAAGTGTGTTTTTTTGAAAATAGGCGACATTTTTCCAATTTTCGACTTTTGAAATTTTAAAAAGGACTTTGCTCCTTATTTTGAAAATGGTAGAAAATTTAAAAAAAAAATTATTGGGGAACACTATTCCGGTTATTTCTATGAATGTCCAATATTCAAAAGTCGCAAAAGTCTTAACAGTGTGTTTTTTTGAAAATAGGCGACATTCTTCCAAATTTCGACTTTTGAAATTTTAAAAAGGACTTTGCTCCTTGTTTCGAAAATTGTAGGAGATGGGTGAAAAAACATTATTTGGGGAACACTCTTCCGGCCATTTCTATGAATGTTCAATATTCAAAAGTCGCAAAAGTGTGTTTTTTTGAAAATAGGCGACATTTTTCCAAATTTCGACTTTTGAAATTTTAAAAAGGACTTTGCTCCTTGTTTCGAAAATGGTAGGAGATGGGTGAAAAAACATTATTGGGGAACACTCTTCCGGCCATTTCTATGAATGTTCAATATTCAAAAGTCGCAAAAGTGTGTTTTTTTGAAAATAGGCGACATTTTTCAAAATTTCGACTTTTGAAATTATAAAAAGGACTTTGCTCCTTGTTTCGAAAATGGTAGGAGATGGGTGAAAAAACATTATTGGGGAACACTCTTCCGGCCATTTCTATGAATTTCCAATATTCGAAAGTGTGTTTTTTTGAAAATAGGCGACATTCTTCCAAATTTCGACTTTTGAAATTTTAAAAAGGACTTTGGTCCTTTTTTCGAAAATCGTAGGAGATGGGCGAAACAATATTATTGGGGAACACTCTTCCGGCCATTTCTATGAATGTCCAATATTCAAAAGTCGCAACAGTGTGTTTTTTTGAAAATAGGCTACATTTTTCCAAATTTGGACTTTTGAAATTTTAAAAAGGATTTTGCTCCTTTATCTGCAAATGGTAGAAAATTTGCGAAAAAATATTATTTGGGGAACACTCTTCCGGCCATTTCTATTAATGTCCAATATTCAAAAGTCACAAAAGTGTGTTTTTTGGAAAATAGGCGAAATTTTTCCAAATTTCAATTTTTGAAATTTTAAAAAAGACTTTGCTCCTTTTTCCGAAAATGGTAGGAGATGGGCGAAAAAAATTTTTGGGGAACACTATTCCGGCCATCCCTATGAATGTCCAATATTCAAAAGTGTGTTTTTTTGACAATAGGCGACAATCTTCCAAATTTCGGCTTTTGAAATTTTAAAAAGGACTTTGCTCCTTTTTTCGAAAATGGTAAGAGATGGGCGAAAAACAATTATTGGGGAACACTCTCCCGGCCATTTCTATGAATGTGCAATATTCAAAAGTCGCAACAATGTGTTTTTTTTTTTAAATAGGAGACATTTTTCCCAATTTCGACTTTTGAAATTTTAAAAAGGACTTTGCTCCTTTTTCCGAAAATGGTAGAAAATTTGGGAAAAAAAATTATTGGGGAACACTATTCCGGCCATCCCTATGAATGTCCAATATTCAAAAGTGTGTATTTTTGAAAATAGGCGACATTTTTCCAAATTTCGACTTTTGAAATTTTAAAAAGGACTATGCTCCTTTTTTCGAATATGGTAGGAGATGGGCGAAAAAACATTATTGGGGAACACTCTTCCGCCCATTTCTATGAATGTCCAATATTCAAAAGTCGCAACAGTATGTTTTTTTGAAAATAGGCTACATTTTTCCAAATTTGGACTTTTGGAATTTTAAAAAGGACTTTGCTCCTTTATCCGAAAATGGTAGAAAATTTGCGAAAAAAGATTATTGGGGAACACTATTCCGGCCATTTCTATGAATGTCCAATATTCAAAAGTCGCAAAAGTGTGTTTTTTTTACAATTGGCGACATTTTTCCAAATTTGGACTTTTGAAATTTTAAAAAGGACTTTGCTCCTTTTTTCGAAAATTGTAGGAGATGGGCGAAAAAATATTATTGGGGAACACTCTTCCGGCCATTTCTATGAATGTCCAATATTGAAAAGTCGCAAAAGTGTGTTTTTTTGAAAATAGGCGTTATTTTTCCAAATTTCGACTTTTGAAATTTTAAAAAGGACTTTGCTCCTTGTTTCGAAAATGGTAGGAGATGGGTGAAAAAACATTATTGGGGAACACTCTTCCGGCCATTTCTATGAATGTCCAATATTCAAAAGTCGCAAAAGTGTGTTTTTTTGAAAATAGGCGACATTTTTCAAAATTTCGACTTTTGAAATTTTAAAAAGGACTTTGCTCCTTGTTTCGAAAATGGTAGGAGATGGGTGAAAAAACATTATTGGGGAATACTCTTCCGGCCATTTCTATGAATGTCCAATATTCGAAAGTGTGTTTTTTTGACAATAGGCGACATTCTTCCAAATTTCGACTTTTGAAATTTTAAAAAGGACTTTGGTCCTTTTTTCGAAAATCGTAGGAGATGGGCGAAACAATATTATTGGGGAACACTCTTCCGGCCATTTCTATGAATGTCCAATATTTAAAAGTCGCAAAAGTCTTAACAGTGTGTTTTTTTGAAAATAGGCGACATTTTTCCAAATTTGGACTTTTGGAATTTTAAAAAGGACTTTGCTCCTTTATCCGAAAATGGTAGAAAATTTGCGAAAAAAAATTATTGGGTAACACTATTCCGGCCATTTCTATGAATGTCCAACATTCAAAAGTCGCAAAAGTCTTAACAGTGTGTTTTTTTGAAAATAGGCGACATTTTTCCAAATTTCGACTTTTGAAATTTTAAAACGGACTTTGCTCCTTTTTCCGAAAATGGTAGAAAATTTGCGAAAAAAAATTATTGGGGAACACTATTCCGGCCATCCCTATGTATATCCAATATTCAAAAGTGTGTTTTTTTGACAATTAGCGACATTTTTCCAAATTTCGACTTTTAAAATTTTAAAAAGGACTTTGCTCCTTTTTTCGAAAATCGTAGGAGATGGGCGAAAAAATATTATTGGGGAACACTCTTCCGGCTATTTCTATGAATGTCCAATATTCAAAAGTCGCAACAGTGTGTTTTTTTGAAAATAGGCCACATTTTTCCAAATTTGGACTTTTGAAATTTTAAAAAAGACTGCCCCTTTTTTCGAAAATGGTAGGAGATGGGCGAAAAAACATTATTTGGGGAACACTATTTCGGCCATTTCTATGCATGTCCAATATTCAAAAGTCGCAACAGTGTGTTTTTTTGACAATAGGCGACATTCGTCCAAATTTCGACTTTTGAAATTTTAAAACGGACTTCGCTCCTTTTTCCGAAAATGGTTGAAAATTTGCGAAAAAAAAGTTATTGGGGAATACTATTCCGGCCATCCCTATGAATGTCCAATATTCAAAAGTGTGTTTTTTTGACAATAGGCGACATTATTCCAAATTTCGACTTTTGAAATTTTAAAAAGGACTTTGCTCCTTTTTTCGAAAATCGTAGGAGATGGGCGAAAAAATATTATTGGGGAACACTCTTCCGGCCATTTCTATGAATGTCCAATATTCAAAAGTCGCAAAAGTCTTAACAGTGTGTTTTTTTGAAAATAGGCGACATTTTTCCAAATTTCGACTTTTGAAATTTTAAAACGGACTTTGCTCCTTTTTCCGAAAATGGTTGAAAGTTTGCGAAAAAAAATTATTGGGGAACACTATTCCGGCCATCCCTATGAATGTCCAATATTCGAAAGTGTGTTTTTTTGACAATAGGCGACATTCTTCCAAATTTCGACTTTTGAAATTTTAAAAAGGACTTTGCTCCTTTTTTCGAAAATCGTAGGAGATGGGCGAAAAAATATTATTGGGGAACACTCTTCCGGCCATTTCTATGAATGTCCAATATTCAAAAGACGCACAAGTGTGTTTTTTTGAAAATAGGCGACATTTTTCCAAATTTCGACTTTTGAAATTTTAAAAAGGACTGTGCTCCTTTTTCCGAAAATGGTAGAAAATTTGCAAAAAAAATTATTGGGGAACACTATTCCGGCCATTTCTATGAATGTCCAATATTCAATAGTCGCAAAAGTCTTAACAGTGTGTTTTTTTGAAAATAGGCGACATTCTTCCAAATTTCGACTTTTGAAATTTTAAAAAAGACTTTGCTCCTTTTTCCGAAAATGGTAGAAAATTTGCAAAAAAAATTATTGGGGAACACTATTCCGGCCATTTCTATGAATGTCCAATATTCAATAGTCGCAAAAGTCTTAACAGTGTGTTTTTTTGAAAATAGGCGACATTTTTCCAAATTTCGACTTTTGAAATTTTAAAACGGACTTTGCTCCTTTTTCCGAAAATGGTAGAAAATTTGCGAAAAAAAATTATTGGGGAACACTATTCCGGCCATCCCTATGTATATCCAATATTCAAAAGTGTGTTTTTTTGACAATTAGCGACATTTTTCCAAATTTCGACTTTTAAAATTTTAAAAAGGACTTTGCTCCTTTTTTCGAAAATCGTAGGAGATGGGCGAAAAAACATTATTTGGGGAACACTCTTCCGGCCATTTCTATGAATGTCCAATATTCAAAAGTCGCAACAGTGTGTTTTTTTTTAAATAGAACACATTTTTCCCAATTTCGACTTTTGAAATTTTAAAAAGGACTTTGCTCCTTTTTCCGAAAATGGTAGAAGATGGCAGAAAAAGAATTATTGGAGAATACTTTCAGGACATTTCTATGAATGTCCAATATTCAAAAGTTGCAAATGTGTGTTTTTTTAAAAATAGGCGAAATTTTTCCAAATTTCAACTTTTAAAATTTTAAAAAAGACTGCTACTTTTTCCGAAAATGGTAGGAGATGGGCTAAAAAGCATTATTTTTTTGGGAGCACTCTTCCGGCCATTTCTTCTTCTTCTTCTTCTTCTTCTTTTGGCGCTACAGTCCGTGGTGAACCTGGGCCTCAACCAACAAAGTTTTCCAGCTGGCACGGTCTTTAGCCAGCGTTCTCCAATTTTGCACACCAAGTTGGTTGAGGTCCCTCTCCACTTGTGTGCGCCATCGGTTCCGTGGGCGTCCTCTACTGCGTTGTCCCACAGGTTCGGAATCGAAGATTCTACGGGTCGGAACAGTATTCTCCATGCGCTCTACATGGCCCAACCATCTTAGCCGTTGGATCCGTAGGCGCCTGGTTAGGCTCATGTCGCTGTACAACCCGTACAGTTCATGATTGAATCTTCTTCTCCAGAAACCATCAACGCAAACAGGGCCGAAGATTGAACGCAGAACTTTTCTCTCGAAAATACCAAGGACTTCCTCATCCGCGTTCGACACCGTCCATGCTTCTGCGCCATAAAGAAGTACAGGGATTATCAAAGTGGTATATAGTGTCAACTTGGTTTTTCGAGAAAGGGCCTTACTACTCAATTGCCTCTTGAGCCCAAAGAAACAGCGGTTGGCAAGAGTTATTCTGCGTTTGATCTCGGTACTGATGTTGTTCGTACTGTTGACTTGGGAGCCAAGGTAGACGAAGTCCTTCACTACCTCGAAGTTATAGCTGCCTATGGTGATGTTCGGGCCCAGTCGTCGGTGTTGCGCGTCCTTTTTTGATGACAGCATATACTTCGTTTTGCCCTCGTTCACCGCTAGACCCATTTTGGCCGCCTCCGTTGAAATACCAGCAAACGCTTCAGTGACGGCTCGCTGTGTTCGACCAATCACGTCAATGTCGTCAGCGTATGCTAGCAGTTGCACGGACTTTTGGAAGATCGTGCCTCTGTTGTTGGCGTGTGAGTTTTGCACGATCTTCTCAAGAATTATGTTAAAAAAGTCACATGACAGTGCGTCGCCTTGTCTAAATCCCCTTCTGACATTGAAGGTCTCGGTGAATTCGTTACCTTGATGGAGCAGCGAGAGTTCTCCATCGTCATCCTACACAGCCTGACGAGTTTAGTAGGAATGTCAAAACTAGACATGGCTTCGTATAGCTCGTCCCTATACACACTGTCATATGCGGCCTTAAAATCAACGAATAGGTGGTGGGTGTCGATTTGCATTTCTTGGGTCTTTTCCAGGATCTGCCGTAGTGTGAAAATTTGGTCGATGGTGGACTTCCCCGGCCTGAAACCACACTGATAAGGACCTATCAGACTGTTCACGAATGGTTTCAGGTGCTCACACAAAACGGCAGAGAAGATCTTGTAGGCGATGTTCAGGAGACTTATTCCTCGGTAGTTGGCGCAGTTGAAGGGGTCTCCTTTTTTGTGGATCGGGCAGACGATGCATAGATTCCACTCGTCGGGCATGCTTTCCTCCGACCATATCTTACAGATGAGCTGGTGCATGCGCCCAACCAGGTCATCTCCGGCTGCCTTAAATAGTTCCGCGGACAGTGCGTCCGCTCCTGCAGCTTTGTTTGACTTCAATCTCGATATTGCTATCTTGACTTCATTCAGGTCGGGGGGACGGAATTCTCTACCATCATCGTCCGTTATCTGTAGTGGAATATTCTGCCTGGCGATGGAATCGGTGTTTTGTTCGCCGTTAAACTGTCTGCAGAAGTGATCCTTCCAGATTCTCAGCATCGATTGCGGCTCTACTACGATTTGTCCCTCTTCGTCACGACAGGCTTCTGTCCGAAGCTTATATCCATTGGATAGTTGTTTTACCCGTTGGTAAAACTTTCGGATATTATTCCTGCCGTAACACCTCTCCAGTTCCTCGATCGCGCGCTTCTCGTGCTCTTTCTTCTTCTTTTTGAGAAGCCGGTGTTCTTCCCTTCTCTTCCGTTCATAGAGCTCACGAGCTGCTCTCGTCCTTCTCTCCAACGTCGCCTTATACGCTGCTAGCTTCGCTGAATGTGCCTGCCTGCACTCGTCGTCAAACCATGGGTTTTTTCCGGGTGGCATTTTAAAACCCAATACATCAGAGGCAGCATCTCTGATGGCGTTTTGGCAACGGTTCCATTCCTCATCGGTTGTTTCGCCTGGCAGGGCTGGACTCTCTGAGAGCTTAAGGGAGACTAGATCGGCAAATTTCCCAGCGGTCGATTGCGATTGTAGCTTTGCGACGTCAAACTGTTGTGGTCGTGCTCTACTCCGGTTTGCTACTGATATCCGTGATCTTACCTTGGCTACAACAAGGAAGTGATCGGAGTCAATGTTGGCTCCTCGGAATGTTCGGACATCAAGAATACTGGAGGAGTGTCTGCCGTCGATCGCAATGTGATCAATTTGGTTGACGGTTAATTGATCAGGGGACCGCCAGGTCCCTTTGTGAATGTTGAGGTGAGGGAATCGCGTGCTTGCTACAGTGAGATTGCGCCCCGTTACAAAATCTAGCAGCCTGAGTCCGTTATCCGACGTGTCGTCATGCAGGCTGTGTTTCCCGATGACTCTAGCAAAGATGTCTTCCTTGCCCAGCTTTGCGTTGAAATCTCCTAGGACGATCTTGGTGTCGTAGCTGGGGCATTGATCGTATGTTCTTTCTAGGAGATTATAAAAGTCATCCTTGCTGTCGTCATCTTTATCCTCCGTAGGGGCGTGGGCGCAGATTAGGCTAATGTTGCCGAGCCTAGCCTTGATGCGGATTGTAATGAGGCGTTCACTCACGGATTTAAAGCTTAAGACTTTTTGCCTAAGTCTGCCTCGAACAACAAACCCGCATCCAAACAGGCGCTGTCGCCGCTCTTTGTAGCAATCACCGTAGTAGATGTCGCAGTTTCTCACTTTCTTTTTGCCCGGCCCATCCCATCGCACTTCCTGGATGGCGGTGATGTCAGCCTTATAGGCTTCCAGGGCCTCCGCAAGTTCATCGGCTGCACGTGGTCTGTTCAGGGACCTGACATTCCACGTGCAGAACCGAAAATCGTTATCCTTATTTCGTTGTTCCTGGTCGTCAGCAATAAAGTCATCCATATTTATATTTATTCTTTGTTGTTGTGTCGCAACTAGTGTGTTTTTACACGGTAGGGAAGTTACCCCCACGCACAACCCCCGAAACCTGGAGGACCGGGTCCTGGTTTAGACCCCTGGACAGAGGGGATTCGCTGCACACTTTGGTTCACCTCTAAGCGGGTGCTGTAGGCGCTATCCAGGGGCGCCACGGGGAGGCAGTATGTCAGCTTGACCAGTCCATTTTCAGGGATCGCTGCTGGCTTCTCGCCAGGTTGAGAGCAGTCAACAACTTTGCCCTGAGTGCACTGGCCCATTCCCCCTCCGGCCATTTCTATGAATGTCCAATATTCAAAAGTCGCAAAAGTGTGTTTTTTTGAAAATAGGCGACATTCTTCCAAATTTCGACTTTTGAAATTTTAAAAAGGACTTTGCTCCTTTTTTTCGAAAATCGTAGGAGATGGGCGAAAAAACATTATTTGGGGAACACTCTTCCGGCCATTTCTATGAATGTCCAATATTCAAAAGTCGCAACAGTGTGTTTTTTTTTTAAATAGAACACATTTTTCCCAATTTCGACTTTTGAAATTTTAAAAAGGACTTTGCTCCTTTTTCCGAAAACGGTAGAAGATGGCAGAAAAAGAATTATTGGAGAATACTTTCAGGACATTTCTATGAATGTCCAATATTCAAAAGTCGCAAAAGTGTGTTTTTTTGAAAATAGGCGACATTTTTCCAAATTTCGACTTTTGAAATTTTAAAAAAGACTTTGCTCCTTTTTCCGAAAATGGTAGAAAATTTGCAAAAAAAAATTATTGGGGAACACTATTCCGGCCATTTCTATGAATGTCCAATATTCAAAAGTCGCAAATGTCTTAACAGTGTGTTTTTTTTTGAGAATAGGCGACATTTTTCCAAATTTCGACTTTTGAAATTTTAAAACGGACTTTGCTCCTTTTTCCGAAAATGGTAGAAAATTTGCGAAAAAAATTATTGGGGAACACTATTCCGGCCATCCCTATGAATGTCCAACATTCAAAAGTGTGTTTTTTTGACAATAGGCGACATTCTTCCAAATTTCGACTTTTGAAATTTTAAAAAGGACTTTGCTCCTTTTTTCGAAAATCGTAGGAGATGGGCGAAAAAATATTATTGGGGAACACTCTTCCGGCGATTTCTATGAATGTCCAATATTCAAAAGTCGCAAAAGTGTGTTTTTTTGAAAATAGGCGACATTCTTCCAAATTTCGACTTTTGAAATTTTAAAAAGGACTTTGCTCCTTTTTTCGAAAATGGTAGGAGATGGGCGAAAAAATATTATTGGGGAACACTCTTCCGGCCATTTCTATGAATGTCCAATATTCAAAAGTCGCAAAAGTGTGTTTTTTTGAAAATAGGCGACATTCTTCCAAATTTCGACTTTTGAAATTTTAAAAAGGACTGCTCCTTTTTTCGAAAATGGTAGGAGATGGGCGAAAAAACATTATTTGGGGAACACTCCTCCGGCCATTTCTATGAATGTCCAATATTCAAAAGTCGCAAAAGTGTGTTTTTTTGAAAATAGGCGGCATTTTTCCAAATTTCGACTTTTGAAATTTTAAAAAAGACTTTGCTCCTTTTTCCGAAAATGGTAAAAAATTTGCAAAAAAAATTATTGGGGAACACTATTCCGGCCATTTCTATGAATGTCCAATATTCAAAAGTCGCAAAAGTCTTAACAGTGTGTTTTTTTGAAAATAGGCGACATTTTTCCAAATTTCGACTTTTGAAATTTTAAAACGGACTTTGCTCCTTTTTCCGAAAATGGTAAAAAATTTGCGAAAAAAAATTATTGGGGAACACTATTCCGGCCATCCCTATGAATGTCCAATATTCAAAATAGTGTTTTTTTGACAATAGGCGACATTCTTCCAAATTTCGACTTTTGAAATTTTAAAAAGGACTTTGCTCCTTTTTTCGAAAATCGTAGGAGATGGGCGAAAAAATATTATTGGGGAACACTCTTCCGTCCATTTCTATGAATGTCCAATATTCAAAAGTCGCAAAAGTGTGTTTTTTTGAAAATAGGCGACATTCTTCCAAATTTCGACTTTTGAAATTTTAAAAAGGACTTTGCTCCTTTTTTCGAAAATGGTAGGAGATGGGCGAAAAAACATTATTGGGGAACACTCTTCCGGCCATTTCTATGAATGTCCAATATTCAAAAGTCGCAAAAGTGTGTGTTTTTTTTACAATAGGCGACATTTTTCCTTATTTCGACTTTTGAAATTTTAAAACGGACTTTGCTCCTTTTTCCGAAAATGGTAGAAAATTTGCAAAAAAAAATTATTGGGGAACACTATTCCGGCCATCCCTATGAATGTCCAATATTCGAAAGTGTGTTTTTTTGACAATAGGCGACATTCTTCCAAATTTCGACTTTTGAAATTTTAAAAAGGACTTTGCTCCTTTATTCGAAAATCGTAGGAGATGGGCGAAAAAATATTATTGGGGAACACCCTTCCGGCCATTTCTATGAATGTCCAATATTCAAAAGTCGCAACAGTGTGTTTTTTTTTTAAATAGGAGACATTTTTCCAAATTTCGACTTTTGAAATTTTAAAAAGGACTTGTCTCCTTTTTCCGAAAATGGTAGAAAATTCGCAAAAAAAATTATTGGGGAACACTATTCCGGCCATTTCTATGAATGTCCAATATTCAATAGTCGCAAAAGTCTTAACAGTGTGTTTTTTTGAAAATAGGCGACATTCTTCCAAATTTCGACTTTTGAAATTTTAAAAAGGACTTTGCTTCTATTTCCGAAAATGGTAGAAGATGGGAGAAAAAGAATTATCGGAGAATAATTTCAGGACATTTCTATGAATGTCCAATATTCAAAAGTCGCAACAGTGTGTTTTTTTAAAAAAAGGCGAAATTTTCCAAATTTCAACTTTTGAAAATTTAAAAAAGACTGCTACTTTTTCCGAAAATGGTAGGAGATGGGCTAAAAAACATTATTTTTTTGGGAGCACTCTTCCGGCCATTTCTATGAATGTCCAATATTCAAAAGTCGCAAAAGTGTGGTTTTTTGAAAATAGGCGACATTCTTCCAAATTTCGACTTTTGAAATTTTAAAAAGGACTGCTCCTTTTTTCGAAAATGGTAGGAGATGGGCGAAAAAACATTATTTGGGGAACACTCTTCCGGCCATTTCTATGAATGTCCAATATTCAAAAGTCGCAAAAGTGTGCTTTTTTGAAAATAGGCGGCATTTTTCCAAATTTCGACTTTTGAAATTTTAAAAAAGACTTTGCTCCTTTTTCCGAAAATGGTAGGAGATGGGCGAAAAAATATTATTGGGGAACACTCTTCCGGCCATTTCTATGAATGTCCAATATTCAAAAGTCGCAAAAGTCTTAACAGTGTGTTTTTTTGAAAATAGGCGACATTTTTCCAAATATCGACTTTTGAAATTTTAAAACGGACTTTGCTCCTTTTTCCGAAAATGGTAGAAAATTTGCGAAAAAAAATTATTGGGGAACACTATTCCGGCCATCCCTATGAATGTCCAATATTCAAAATAGTGTTTTTTTGACAATAGGCGACATTCTTCCAAATTTCGACTTTTGAAATTTTAAAAAGGACTTTGCTCCTTTTTTCGAAAATCGTAGGAGATGGGCGAAAAAATATTATTGGGGAACACTCTTCCGGCCATTTCTATGAATGTCCAATATTCAAAAGTCGCAAAAGTCTTAACAGTGTGTTTTTTTGAAAATAGGCGACATTTTTCCAAATATCGACTTTTGAAATTTTAAAACGGACTTTGCTCCTTTTTCCGAAAATGGTAGAAAATTTGCGAAAAAAAATTATTGGGGAACACTATTCCGGCCATCCCTATGAATGTCCAATATTCAAAATAGTGTTTTTTTGACAATAGGCGACATTCTTCCAAATTTCGACTTTTGAAATTTTAAAAAGGACTTTGCTCCTTTTTTCGAAAATCGTAGGAGATGGGCGAAAAAATATTATTGGGGAACACTATTCCGGCCATTTCTATGAATGTCCAATATTCAATAGTCGCAAAAGTCTTAACAGTGTGTTTTTTTGACAATAGGCGACATTCTTCCAAATTTCGACTTTTGAAATTTTAAAAAGGACTTTGCTCCTTTTTTCGAAAATCGTAGGAGATGGGCGAAAAAATATTATTGGGGAACACTCTTCCGGCGATTTCTATGAATGTCCAATATTCAAAAGTCGCAAAAGTGTGTTTTTTTGAAAATAGGCGACATTCTTCCAAATTTCGACTTTTGAAATTTTAAAAAGGACTTTGCTCCTTTTTTCGAAAATGGTAGGAGATGGGCGAAAAAATATTATTGGGGAACACTCTTCCGGCCATTTCTATGAATGTCCAATATTCAAAAGTCGCAAAAGTGTGTTTTTTTGAAAATAGGCGACATTCTTCCAAATTTCGACTTTTGAAATTTTAAAAAGGACTGCTCCTTTTTTCGAAAATGGTAGGAGATGGGCGAAAAAACATTATTTGGGGAACACTCCTCCGGCCATTTCTATGAATGTCCAATATTCAAAAGTCGCAAAAGTGTGTTTTTTTGAAAATAGGCGGCATTTTTCCAAATTTCGACTTTTGAAATTTTAAAAAAGACTTTGCTCCTTTTTCCGAAAATGGTAAAAAATTTGCAAAAAAAATTATTGGGGAACACTATTCCGGCCATTTCTATGAATGTCCAATATTCAAAAGTCGCAAAAGTCTTAACAGTGTGTTTTTTTG